>CM067844.1:487323482-497323482 GCA_034509565.1 Triticum monococcum
TTTTAAAAATTGCTGAGGAAGTTTGGCTAGGCAAATAAAGTTGCATTTTTGTACAGGTTAATTATTTGGACAGGAAAAGATGTCCAAAAAGTTTGGGGTCAAATGGGCAAAGATAAATAGCACTTGCTTCACAATGTGCCATTTAGGACAGAATAGGAAATGAATTTATTGAGCATGATGAGAAATATGTCCAGTGAAATATTTTGCCATATTTGAGGAAGATTTGACCCAAACAATTTATGAGAATTAGTTGGGGATTTTTGGATGAGTAGAAATATAGGTTCCTTCACAACCTAGGGCAGATAGGGTTATTCCTTTAATAGAAAAATGAATTTTCCCTAGAAAAAGGAATTAGGGTTTGGTCAAGTAGTGGAGTGACAAGATCTTGGCGAGGTTTTGAGGATCATGAGTCACTTGGGAGAGGAAATGAAGATGATTTCCCAAGTGACAAGGCCACAGAACCACTCCAAAAAGGAAAACAGAGCAAAAACCAAATAAATCAAAAGAAAAAGGAAAGGGCCAAAATCCAGGCTGTTACAACTCTTACCCCCTTGAAGAAATCTCGTCCTCGAGATTTAGTTTCTCAGGGAACAAGTATGACTTGAGGACACCGTTTCCAACTAGGGTATCATTTTTCCTTTATTTATTGTTCCCCCAAGAATTTTAGATGATTTGATTATCTTTGCTCGGGGTGGTTTGCTTTACCTTTCCCCAAATCCTGACAGGTCTTTGATCACATACCAATTTCTTTTTACTGACATTGATTCTCCATACCTGTGGTGATATCCAATGGATCTGAGCTGATTGTTTGGCTTCTGACTTTCTCATTTGGTCGGTATACCCATTTGGATTTTCCACACTAACCATTCCAAGCGGGTCAGCGGGATATAAAATCCTTGTAAAAGAGAGTAGGCCACTGAGTGTATGCATGTGTGGATCCATATGGAATTATGGCCTCCAACTGATTTGGGGTATCCAGACCCTGATGGTCGTGCAAAAATCATCATACCTTTGCTGTCAGTCTCACCCTTTAACGGTCATGATGTTCTTTGTTAGGATACCTTACTGGAATACCTTGGCCACACCTGTGCTTAACTCTCCGTATGACCAGGGACGTGATTAGTGCAATATTTTTGACATTATTCCTGGAGCTTGTTTTATGACCTGGGTCCGCACACATATGACATATACCGGGGTTTGTAGCTGTACGGAGCTCATTGCTGAGGCCAATCATACTGGAAGGTGACAAGGTTTTACGACATCTCCGTGTCAGTTGCGGGAATAATGACCTTGATGACCAATTTTAGGACTGTTGATTCGGTGATGTCATCCTCAGGTCATGGCAATTCTTGTAATTCATGGGATGTATCTCTGCTTATTTTCCTTTGCCTGACTCATGAGGTTATGGGATCCTCACTTTCCTTGGGTATATTTGCGGGTTCCTTGCCGCATCGCATATGAGTGATTACTATGACTGGGGATACATGCTCACCATATATAAGAATCATATGCAACCAAACGCTGGCTTTCTGAAGAAGACTCATGCCCTCATGGATTTGTGCTTCTGACAAAATGTTGCGAGCCTGATTCTCGAGCGGTACTACTTATCATATAACTTCTGAGGATGGTGTATTAGTATGATACTGACGCAGACGGGATGGCTTACAAGAGAAGCCATCCGAGTAGCTTGCTGAGGAAGACTCGTTATCTTCTGCTCAAATCTTTTGTCTGGGTATCGTGCATAAGAAGGCTCTATAGCTTACACACGAAGCTTGGTCTGATTATTGTGCTGGAGAAGCCTGAGTTCCGTACTTGAGAAGCTTCTCCTCGGGTTGGCTTGTTGAGAAAAATTCATTTTCGTCGATCAGAAGCTTTTACCGAGGTATCTTGCTGAGAAAGACTGGGTATCTTCGACCGGAAATTGTTCACATATCATGCTGAGGAAATTTGAGGAGCCTTTCATCATAAATTTCTTCTGATAATGTGTGGAAGAAGACTGAGTTTCTAACATCCAAGCTTCATACTAATATTCAGACTGAAATCTACACACACGCCCATAATATTCTAGGGCTGATTATTTGCATGAGAAAATTTGTTTGACTGACTGCCTTGAGCGTATCACATTATGAATTTATTTCGGAGGATAACATATTTCAAGCATCATGCATGGCTGAGCCAAAGTGTTGTATAGGATCCATACATTTGACTGAAAATGTACCTTTGATCTTGTACCTGACTTGTCTTGCTGCTGACTTGATCATTACTGCTGTGAGGATTTTGTACCGATGTAGACTTGAGTTATCAGTATTGTTGTGAGGAGTGCACACTAATGCAAAATTGATTATCAGCCTCAAGATCAGATATTCCCCACTTCACTGCAGTCGGCTGAGAATTCCATTCTATTTAGCTGAGTTTCCAAATATTTGAACTCCTTGCTGATTCTTCGGGTCCGGTGGCGGTGGATGAGCAACTCTTTATAGGGAAAAAATAATGTAACACCGGGGCCAAAAAAGAAAGAAGCAAAAGAAAACTCACTAAACAAAACCACACAACAACAATCAATTCACACACAATCAATGTCACATATTACTGCTAGTCACACAATATGCATGCCTACTTAAGCACACAAATCTCGCGGGATCTCTGGTACTACGATCTAGCATGCTGTGACGATGTGCACAAGGACGAATAAATGTGTGGAAGAATTGGTGTAAACAGCGCTACACCAAGTGCTAGCTTAGCCAGGTAGCAACCCGGACTAGCTCGGAGGCGCGGACGCACTCGGTAATCATGTAGTGGCACATGAAGGTTGCAACCACATTATCATCAAGTGGACGGAAAAAGGATCCGCACTCGTCCAAGGAATAGGAGAGCGGGGAAAAACTGAGCATGCTGACATTGCCCTTTCTTGATAACTAAGATCACTAAGGGTTGCCAACATGAAAAAAGGAAGAGTGATTCGTGATAGAAGAATGTCCATCACTGAAACGATAGGCGGGGTTGAAAAGAGGATATCGGCGAGATACCTGAGCACCATTTCTGTAAACTGTGTCGGGATCACTTGGCATCACTCTGCTGGGACAGACATGACACCAAACACAGAAGAATGAGCAAGAAAAGAAAACTGGAGAAATGCAAAGGTTGAGTTGTAGTGGATCCGAACCGATGCCAGCTACACTCACTAGATAAACCGTTAGCAACAAATACTAAGGCTATATGCATGCTATGCAACAAACAAATGCAGCAACCAAAAGCAATAAACAAGCCGGACTTTAAACAACCAATTTCTACCCGTTCCTACCGCTTGCGCTAGCTAGGGCGTCCAACAGCCAGACCTGCTCTAATACCAAGCATTGTGGCACCCCGGCTCAGAGAAAACCGGAACGCCCCGTATTCCAGCCCAGAGATCAAGGTGAAGTCTTCTGGAATACGACACTACTTAGTATAGAACAAACCAGCTCTCTATTACAGCACGAATATGAATACAAGGGTTCTGATATTACAATGAATAACATCGGTATGGCGACACTACGCCAACCACGGTTGCTCTATACAAGCAGCATAACAGCTTGAAGCAGCGGAACAACTATTGGCAGCGGAACAACGAACGACGATGATGGACTCCAATCCGCAGGGACTCTGGCTGGAACGTTTATCCTAGCTCGCGAACACAGGAACAACACCAAACAAGCAAGCAATCCAGGCACGACCTGCAAACTGGCATGACACGCCAGGTCAGTACATTGAATGTACTTGCAAGCTCACAATAACCAGAAGCATCCAAGGCAAACAACAGCATGGCAATTACAGGTTAATCAGGAATTATCATGAGATCATTAGGATAACATGGCATGAACAACAGGAACATAATATTGCTAAAACAATATATGATCATGGCATGAACATATATATCTGATGATACTAGCATGCAACATAATGACACTACATGCACCATTTATTCTGCTCGGGTTACCACGTAACCATCACATGCATCACTTACCAACTTCGGACATTACATGATCATCTGAGGATCAAATCAAGCTTGGTATAAACAATACCGTAGTAATCATCAAATGACCACAAGGAGCTTGATCTTTACCCATGATTCTCGCACAACATCATGAATATCCAACAACTCGGTATACACGATACCACGGTGATCATTCCGGCGATCACAACCATGACCAACACTTGGTCTCAAACCGTGATCCTTCCGGCGATGACAACCGACTTATCTCAAACAGTGATCCTTCCGGCGATCACAGCCAACTTATCTCAAACAGTGATCCTTCCGGCGATCACAGCCAACTTATCTCCTCATCGAGCACATTATTATTATTATTATTATTATTATTATTATTATTATTATTATTATTATTATTATTATTATTGACTCATAGTGTGACCAACTACGAACTGGACCCTTACCCATGGGCGCGGCTATCGATAGATTTAATATACACTCTGCAGAGGTTAGTACACTGTACCCACACTACGAAACCCATGGCCTCGCACTCCCATTCGGGTGGACCAATGGCGTTACAACAAAACCGATGTACTACCATGACACTCTCCCGGCCACTCCGACCCACTCCCAATTGGGCTAGTCCTGGGTGGCCCCGTGTCTACCAAAGACACAACGACCACCGGTGTGGCCAAAACGTCCCTCACGGGGACCGGATCCATAATAACAACAACGGGCACACAAGGCTTATGTCTGCCTACCTCATCAGGGTAGCGCGCGCCCATAACCTTCCCTCGTTGGAGGCACCGGCAAGAGGCACGACAATAGACCCAGTTAGGACCTTCCCATAAAGGTAAGCATGCTTGCACTGGTCAGTTAGATATGGTGGCACCATGACTCAGCCAACAGTTGTTCAAGTTCAATTTAATCCGGTTAAACTTGAATGCAAATATGCTGAGCCATGATAAAATAACATGATGCAATTACAATGCAGGAGCATGATGTCAACATAACCATGGGGCGCAACATAACTATCCACCATGTCAACAGTGAACCATATCCAACTGAGCATGGCATAATGATGAGCATGAACATTGCAAGTACAACACTACTCATAGCATAACATGACCATTATCAACAACCAGAAATAACATGCAAGAACTCATCAATAACATTACCGAGTAAACACTTAACCAACTAGCAATAAAGGAACAATGCATATTAACAGTACTCGGTAACCGATGTTAGTCATGCACAGAAGAACATGACCAACCCAACATGTACTGCTATCAAGCATAGCAACAAGAAAGTAATACTAACAAGTCGTTCATGATAACAAGGTGTAAGAACATAGCATGACGATAATCATCGATCCACAAGCATGACCGAAACTACGACAGCATTAGCAAACAAACATATAGTTATTAAAGATTCAAGTTGAAAACCAATACTACTGCATGACTATCATGCAAATGGTGGTTGTGGCTTGCCCGGGGATGAGGAATACACTTGGGAGAAGTGCGGTGAAGCCGCGGAAAGGTTTGCCGGAAATAGTTCTCTCTCGGAGGGGTTGTTTACGTGCAAGGGAAAAAAGGTCATTTTCAGAATGACAAAACATCATGAAAATGATACCAATAGAACGGGCTCGACGAAACAAAGAGGTGGGCTTTGGAATCACCTCATTTGGAGTTGTGGTTGAAAAGTTATGAAGTGTTTTCTGCCAGGGACGTATTTGCAAGGAAAAACTTCACAATCTGGGCCTAGACAGAAAAATAGAAAACATCTATTAGAGAAATGCGCTTTCAGAAAGAGAAAGTGTACTCTGGGCTGAAGAAGAAAGGGAACGCATTTTCCAGAGGCGAAAACGTATTCACAGAAATACGTTTTCACTTAAAACACGCGGGCCCGGGGCTGGTCAGAGATGTGAGGCTTACGGGTGGGGCCGTCCACTTATCCATGTCGGCCGACCAGGTCAACGCGCGTAGAGGCGGGGCCAGGGTTTGCGCGGCTGATGGGTGGTGTCTGGAGCAGAGGGGGAAGCGGGCGACCGGCGACGGCTCCCAGCGGCTCCGGCCACCTCCGGCAGGGGCGAAACCACCGGTGGGCACAGGAGAAGGTGCTGCTCCCGCTTGGAGCAGCAGCAGACGCCGGGGAGGAGCGTGCCCGTGGCACCCCTCAGAGGCTCCAAGAGGGCATGTGGGCGACCAATGGGGAAAGACGCGGCCTCAAGGGCTCCGGCGACAAGGGGATGGGCAGGGGAGACTCGCCGGAGTGAGGGGATTCTGGTGGTGGTGACTGTGAGGAGAGGGAGGGCTAGGCAGGGCCGAATTTGAGAGGTGACCCGTGGCGGCCATGGCGGCCATGGTGGGCACAGCGAGCTCCTCGAGCTCGAATGAGAGGCTGGGGAGGGAGCTGGGAGTGAGGCGAGGCTGCTGGTGTGCTCGAACGGCTCGGGGGAGGGCTATTTATAGGCGGGGCGAGGTGCCCGAGCCGATCACCGCTGCACGAGCTCGTCCAAGGCTCTGGCGTTGCTCAGCGATCATGGGGAGGTGCGGGATTGCGATGAAGGGGGGCGGACGAGCTACAGAAGGTGCACAGGGTGAGGGGGGCGAGGGCGCAGAGGAGATCGGCCGAACGCCATTAAAGCCTCGGTCAGCCACGGTGCGCCCGTGGGCGCACGGCGATGAGCGCTGACGGAGGGCCTGACGGAGTGGGAGAGGGCTCCAAGAGGATGGCGACGACGCGGGCTAGCTGTTGGACATGCTCACGAGCGCGAAGACGACGAGAGGGAGAGGGGGCCGAGCAAGAAACCATCCTGGACGCGGCCATGGCATGCCAGAGAGGTGGTGACCGCGTGAGCTGGCAAGGAGAAAGTGCCAAAGGCTTGCAAACGTTGTCTAGTGCGTAGTTCATCCAGGGGAGGTTACAACTAAGGTGGTAGATGCGTGAAAAGAGCTCCGGTTGAATGGTAATTAACCTCTGAAGTTTACTGCAGTAAACTTGGTCGTGTACTGTTGATCAACATGGAAGTGATTGGAGCAGAGAGTTTGCCTGGCGGGTTTAGGGTAAGGACTATAATCCTAGTAACTTTGAGAAGGTTAAGACCAAGATTTAATGTAGTTGCTTTACAACCACATTAACTGGTCCAGAAACTAGATTAGGATGATGCACTCTGATGAAGCATCCACTTGAGCTGAAATTTGGCAAGGCTTAGGAATATGGACATAGTAAGATGCTGTAAAAATTTCATACCAATTGGACAAGCCAAAGTGGTACTTGCTTCACAAACATCTCCTTTGGACAGAAACTTGCAAAACTTCTAGAGGAGTATTGGCTTGATGAATTGGTGCCACATTTGGTGGAGAAAAGTCATTTGGGTAGGAGATCAATCTGGTAATTTATCAGGATTTTTGAAGCAATATAAATTATACTTGCTTCACAACCTGAAAATATTGCCAGAAGCAAAGATCTGATCCTGTGCTCACGTAGATGATTGGGTGGGGCTGAAATTTGGAGGAGTGTCAAAATATGAGCACATGAAGGAGTGTTCAAAATGTCAACTCATTTGGATAACCCTAGCTAGTACATCCTTCACAATTCCTTCTGTTTGAAAGAAAGTTTGAAATATTGCTGAGGAAGTTTGGGTAGGAAAATAAAGTTGAATTTTGGCACAGGTCAATTATTTGGACAGGAAAAGATGTCCAAAAAGTTTGGGGTCAAATGGGCAAAGATAAATAGCACTTGCTTCACAATGTGCCATTTAGGACAGAATAGGAAATGAATTTATTGAGCATGATGAGAAATATTGCCAATGAAATATTTTTGCCATATTTGAGGAAGATATGACCCAAAAAATTTGTGAGAATTATTTGGGGATTTTTGGATGGGCAGAAATACAGGTTGCTTCACAACCTAGGGACAGATAGGGTTATTCCTTTAATAGAAAAATGAATTTCCCTAGAAAAAGAAATTAGGGTTTGGTCAAGCAGTGGAGTGACAAGATCTTGGCAAGGTTTTCAAGATCATGAGTCACTTGGGATAGGAAATGAAGGTGATTTCCCAGGTGACAAGGCCATAGAATCACTCCAAAAAGGAAAACAGAGCAAAAACCAAATAAATCAAAAGAAAAAGAAAAGGGCCAAAATCCAGGTTGTTACACAGAGGAACACCTTGTGTGCTATCAAACGTCACAACGTAACCGGGTGATTATAAAGGTGCTCTACGATTTTCTCCGAAGGTGTTTTTTGTGTTGGCATAGATCGAGATTAGGATTTGTCACTCCGAGTATCAGATAGGTATCTCTGGGCCCTCTCGGTAATGCACATCACGAGATTGAGTAAAGAGACTTGCCGGTAACGAGATTGAACTAGGTATGACGATACTGACGATTGAATCTCGGGCAAGTAGCATACCGATAACAAAGGGAATGACGTACGTTGTCATTGCGGTTTGACCGATAAAGATCTTCATAGAATATGTAGGAACCAATATGAGCATCTCGGTTCCGCTATTGATTATTGATCGGAGATGTGTCTCGGTCATGTCTACATAGTTCTCGAACCCGTAGGGTCCACACGCTTAACGTTCGATGACGATTTGTATTATGAGTTATGTGTTTTGGTGACCGAAGATTGTTCGGAGTCCCGGATGAGATCACGGACATGACGAGGAGTCTCGAAATGGTCGAGAGGTAAAGATTGATATATTGGACGATGGTATTCGGACACTGAAATGGTTCCAGAATGTTTCAGGTATTTTTCGATGTACCGGGAGGTTACCGGAACCCCCCAGGGAAGTAATGGGCCTACATGGGCCATAGGGGAGAGAGAGGGGAGCCTGCAAGGGGTGCCCCCCCCATGGGAGTCCAAATTGGACAAGGGGGAGGGGCGCGACCCCCTTTCCTTCTCCCTCTCCCTCTCCCTCTCCTTCCCTTTTCCCCCTCTGAAAGAAAGGAAAGGGGCGACTAGGTTTAGGAGTCCTAGTCGGTCCCCCCCCCCACTTGGGTGCGCCCCTAGGGCCAGCCTCCTCTTCTCCTTTATATACGGGGGCAGGGGGCACCCCAAAGCACAACAGTTGTTTCTTAGCCGTGTGTGGTGCCCCCTGCACAGTTTACTCCTCCGGTCATATTGGCATAGTGCTTAGGCGAAGCCCTGCGCGGATCACATCACCATCACCATCACCACGCCGTCGTGCTGGCGAAACTCTCCCTCGACACTTTGCTGGATCAAGAGTTTGAGGGACATCACCGAGCTGAACGTGTGCTGAACTCGGAGGTGTCGCACGTTCGGTACTTGATCGGTTGGATCGCGAAGACTTTCGATTACATCAACCATGTTAACCTAACGCTTCCGCTTTCAGTCTACGAGGGTACATGGACACACTCTCCCCCTCTCGTTGCTATGCATCTCCTAGGTAGATCTTTCCTGATCGTAGGAAATTTTTTGAAATTGCATGCTACATTCCCTAACATTTGATACTGGTTCGGTTGCTCATATTTGTAACTCAAAATAGGAGCTACGGATTAAAAAAATATTGGCTAAGACGAGGTGACGATGCGCGTCGGGAATGGTTCCAAGGTTGATGTGATCGCCGTCGGCATGCTACCTCTACATGTTCCTTCGGGATTAGTTTTAGACCTGAATAATTGTTATTTGGTGCCAACGTTGAGCATTAACATTATATCCGGATCTTTTTTACTGTGAGACGGTTATTCATTTAAATCAGAGAATAATGGTTATTATATTTATATGAGTAATATCTTTTATGGTCATGCACCCTTGAAGAGCGGTCTATTGTTGTTGAATCTCAATAGTAGTGATACACATATCCATAATATTTATGCCAAAATATGCAAAGTTGATATTGATAGTGCAACATACTTGTGGCACTGCTGTTTAGGTCATATTTTTGTAAAACGCATGAAGAAACTCCATGCTGATGGACTTTTGGAATCACTTGATTATGAATCATTTGATACTTGTGAACCATGCCTCATGGGCAAGATGACTAAAACTCCATTCTCCGGAACAATGGAGCGAGCTAATGACTTATTGGAAATTATACATACTGATGTATGTGGTCCAATGAGTGTTGAAGCACTCGATGTGTATCGTTATTTTCTGACCTTCACAGATGATTTGAGTAGGTATGGGCATATCTACTTAATGAAACGCAAGGCTGAAACATTTGAAAAGTTCATAGAATTTCAGAGTGAAGTGGAGAATCCTCGTAACAACAAAATAAAGTTTCTATGGGCTGATCACGGAAGCGAATATTTGAGTTATGAGTTTTGCCTTCATTTAAAACAATGTGGAATTGTTTCACAACTCACGCCACCTGGAACACCACAACGTAATGGTATGTCCGAATGTCATAACTGTACTTTATTGGATATGGTGCGTTCTATGATGTCTCTTACCGATTTACCACTATCGTTTTGGGGTTATGCATTTGAGACAACTGCATTAATGTTAAATAGGGCACCATCTAAATCCATCGATACGACACCGTGTGAACTATGGTTTAGCAAGAAACCTAAGCTGTCGTTTCTTAAAGTTTGGGGTTGTGACACTTATGTCAAAAGGCTTCAGCCTGATAAGCTCGAACCCAAATCGGAGAAGTGCGTCTTCATAGGATACCCTAAGGAAACAATTGGGTACACCTTCTATCACAGATCCGAAGGCAAGACCTTTGTTGCCAAGAATGAAACATTTCTAGAGAAGGAGTTTCTTTCGAAATAAGTGAGTGGGAGGAAAGTAGAACTTGATGAGGTAATTGTACCTTC
Source organism: Triticum monococcum (assembly GCA_034509565.1). Lineage (NCBI taxonomy): Eukaryota > Viridiplantae > Streptophyta > Magnoliopsida > Poales > Poaceae > Triticum > Triticum monococcum. The sequence continues at coordinate 487,334,231 of CM067844.1, forward strand.
TCTCAATTGGAAAGTAGCACATCAAAGAAATCTGTTCCCATGATGCCTACACGAACTAGAGAGGAAGTTAATGATGATGATCATGAAACTTCAGATCAAGTTACTACTGGACCTTGTACGTCGAACGGAGTATGTTCGGCACCAGAGAGGTACGATAATCATGTCCTAGAAGTCATGTTACTAGACCATGATGAACCTACGAACTATGAAGAAGCTATGATGAGCCCATATTCTAATAAAATGGCTAGATGCCATGAAATCTGAGATAGGATCCATGTATGAGAACAAAGTGTGGACTTTGGTGGACTTGCCCGATGATCGGCAAGCCATTGAGAATAAATGGATCTTCAAGAAGAAGACAGACGCTGATGCATGGTAATGTCACCATCTACAAAGCTCGACTTGTAGCGAAAGGTTTGTGACAAGTTCAAGGGGTTAACTACGATGATACCTTCTCACCCTAGCGATGCTTAAGTTAGTCCGAATCATGTTAGCAATTGCCGCATTTTACAATTATGAAATTTGACAAATGGATGTCAAAATTGCATTCCTTAATGGATTTCTTAAAGAAGAGTTGTATCTAATGCAACCAGAAGGGTTTGTCGATCCTAAAGGTGATAACGAAGTGTGCAAGCTCCAGCAATCCATCTATGGACTGGTTCAAGCATCTCAAAGTTGGATATCCCTTTGATGAGGTGATCAAAGCATATGGTTTTATACAGACTTACAGTGAAGCCTGTATGTACAAGAAAGTGAGTGGGAGCTCTGTAGAATTTCTGATATTATATGTGGATGACATATTGTTGATCAGAAATGATATAGAATTTCTGGATAGCATAAAAGGATACTTGAATAAGAATTTTTCAATGAAAGACCTCGGTGAAGCTGCTTATATATTGGGCATCAAGATCTATAGAGAAAGATCGAGACACTTAATAGGACTTTCACAAAGCACATACCTTGATAAAGTTTTGAAGAAGTTCAAAATGGATCGATAAAAGAAAGGGTTATTGCCTGTGTTACAAGGTGTGAAGTTGAGCCAGACTCAAAACCCGACCACTGCAGAAGATAGAGAGAAAATGAAAGTCATTCCCTATGCGTCGACCATAGGTTCTATCATGTATGCTATGATGTGTACCAGACCTAATGTGTGCCTTGCTATCAGTTTGGCAGGGAGGTACCAAAGTAATACAGGAGTGGATCACTAGACAGCGATCAAGAACATCCTAAAGTACCTGAAAAGGACCAATGATATGTTTCTCGTTTATGGAGGTGACGAAGAGCTCATCGTAAATGGTTACAGCGATGCTAGCTTCGACACTAATCCGGATGACTCTAACTCACAAACTGGATACGTTTCTATATTGAATGGTGGAGCCGTCGGTTGGTGCAGTTCCAAGCAGAGCGTTGTGGCGGGATCTACGTGTGAAGCAGAGTACATAACTGCTTTGGAAGCAGCTCATGAAGGAGTCTGGATGAAGGAGTTCTTATCCAATATGGGTATAATACCCAGTGCATCGGGTCCAATGAATTTTTTTTGTGACAACACTAGAGAAATTGCCTTGGTGAAGGAATCCAGGTTTCACAAGAAGACTAAACACATCAAGAGATGCTTCAACTCCATTCATGAAAAGGTCAAGGATGGAGACATAGAAGTTTGTGAAATACATATGGATCTAAATGTAGCAGGCCCGTTGACTAAGCCTCTTCCGCGAGCTGAACATGATCAGCACCAAGACTCCATGGGTTTAGATTCATTACAATGTAGTCTAGATTACTAACTGTGGTGCAAGTGGGATGCTGAAGGAAATATGCCCTAGGTGCAATAATAAAGTTGTTATTTTGTATTTTCTTATTCATGATAAAGGTTTATTGTTCATGCTAGAATTGTATTGATCGGAAACTTAAATACATGTGTGAATACATAAACAAAAACCGTGTCCCTAGTAAGCCTCTACTAGACTAGCTCGTTGATCAAAGATGGTTAAGGTTTACGAACCATGGACATGTGTTGTCATTTGATAATGGGATCACATCATTAGGAGAATGATATGATGGACAAGACCCATCCGTTAGCTTAGCATTATGATCGTTCAATTTATTGCTATTGCTTTCTTCATGTCAAGTACATATTCCTTCGACTATGAGATTATGCAATTCCCGGATACCGGGGGAATACCTTGTGTGCTATCAAATGTCACAACATAACTGGGTGATCATAAAGATTCTCTATAGGTATCTCCGAAGGTGTTTGTTGAGTTGGCATAAATCAAGATTAGGATTTGTCACTCTGAGTATCGGAGAGGTATCTCTGGGCCCTCTCGGTAATACACATCATAAGCTTGCAAGCAAATTACTAAGGATTTGGTCACAAGGTGATGTATTACGGAACGAGTAAAGAGACTTGTCGGTAACGAGATTGAACTAGGTATGAAGATACCGACGATTGAATCTCGGGCAAGTAACATACCGATGGACAAAGGGAATTACGTATGTTGTCATAACAGTTCGACCGATAAAGATCTTCCTAGAATATGTAGGAGCCAATATGGGCATCCAGGTTCCGCCATTGGTTATTGACTGGAGAGGTGTCTCGATCAGGTCTACATAGTTCTCGAACTCGTAGGGTCCGCACGCTTAACGCTCGTTGATGATATAGTGTTATATGAGTTATATGATTTGGTGAACGAATGTTGTTCGCAGTCCCGGATGTGATCACGGACATGACAAGGAGTCTCAAAATGGTCAAGAGGTAAATAGTCATATATAGGATGATGGTATTCGAAAACCGGAAGTGTTTTGGAGAAAACCGGATAGTCATCGGAGTACCGGAGGGGGTACCAGTCACCCCCGGGAGAGTATTGGGCCTATTGGCCCACAAGAGGGGATCACACCATCCCACAAGGGGCTGGCGTGCCCCCATGGCAGCTGCCCAAGTGGGGAAGGAAAGGGGGAGGATTTGGCCTCCTCTTCCTTCTCTCTTCCCCCCTTTCCTTTCTTCTCCGGCAAATAAGGAAAGGGGCACCACTTGGGGAGGACCCCAAGTAGGATTCGGCCTACTTGGGGCACTGTCGGTGTCAAAACCGGCGGATCTCGGGTAGGGGGTCCCGAACTGTGCGTCTAAGGCGGATGGTAACGGGAAGCAGGGAATACGATGTTTACCCAGGTTCGGGCCCTCTTGATGGAGGTAATACCATACGTCCTGCTTGATTGTTCTTGATGATATGAGTATTACAAGAGTTGATCCACCACAAGATCATAGAGGCTAAACCCTAGAAGCTAACCTATGGTATGATTGTATATGTTGTCCTACGGAGTAAACCCTCCGGTTTATATAGACACCAGAGGGGGCTAGGGTTACACAGAGTCGGTTACAAGGGAGGAGATCTTCATATCCGTATTGCCTAGCTTGCCTTCCATGCCAAGGAGAGTCTCATCCGGACACGGGACGAAGTCTTCAATCTTGTATCTTCATAGTCCAATAGTCCGGCCAAAGGATATAGTCCGGCTGTCTGGAGACCCCCTAATCCAGGACTCCCTCAGTAGCCCCTGAACCAGGCTTCAATGACGATGAGTCCGGCGCGCAGTATTGTCTTCGGCATTGCAAGGCGGGTTCATCCTCCGAATACTCCATAGAAGATTTTGAACACCAGAATAGTGTCCGGCTCTGCAAAACAAGTTCCACATACTACCGCAGGGATAATAATATTTGCACAAATCTAATTTGCTGACGCGTTCTGACAGCACGACGTTATGTCATGGCTCGGTCATTATTCGAACCGTTTTTCTCAACCAGCACCACACATAACATGGGGTAGTTTTCTCGACACATCTTGTCAAAGCAGAGATCGTGTTCCCCTTATTACAGGATTCTCATCAATACGGACGTGGGTAACCCAACCGCGCCATCAATTATATCATCTGGGGAATAAGCGGTTTTACCAGGCAAGTGGGGAGACACATCGCCTCTTCCGCCCTTATAAAGGGACAAGGATTTACTCTTTTCACCCATGCCTTCTTCCTCCTTGCTTACCCATTCCCGCACACCCGAGCTCTAGTGCCCAAGCTCGCGTTCTTCTTCTCAAACCACTCCAAGCATGTACGGAGCAGGAGGCAAGTGGATGGTCTCCTCCGTCATGGAGGAGAACATCAAAAAGTTATGGGAAGCCGGATATCTAGCCACGAATATTGTGCACCGGCTGCCAGATGCGGGGCAGATCATCCCAACGCCCGAACCCCATGAGAGGGTAGTTTTTCTTACCCATTTTGTCTGCAGACTGGGATTTCCCCTCCACCCATTTGTCCGCGGGCTCATGTTCTACTACAGGCTGGATTTTCATGATCTGGCCCCCAATTTCATCCTCAACATCTCGGCGTTTATCATCGTGTGCGAGGCCTTCCTCCGCATCAGGCCCCACTTCGTCCTATGGCTGAAAACCTTCAATGTTAAACCGAAGGTGGTGGGTGGCCAGCAAGAAGAGTGCGGAGGCGCCATGGTGGGAAAGATGCCTAACATCACCTGGCTCGAGGGCACCTATGTGGATACCATAAAGGGGTGGAAATCTGGGTGGTTCTACATCACCGAGCCGCGCGACTCCAACTGGGTGGCGGCCCCCAAATTTCGATCCGGAATCCCCACACAGCTCACCTCCTGGAAAGAGAAGGGCCTGTCCTGGGGTTCTTCGGTAGAGTTAACCAGACTCCAAACCTGCATCCGGAACATGACGAGCAAGAAAATCAAGCTCATCAACATGGTCCAGGTCATGCTCTTCCGCCGGATCCTCCCGTGTCAACGACGGGCATTCGATTTGTGGGAGTTCAACTCGGCCAAGCACCAGACACTACGAGAGCTCTATGACACAACACACGAGGATGTCTGGAGGGTGTTGTTCAAGGGCGCCGAGATTCCTCCTTCCCTCACCGAGGACTGCGGACTCAGCGCAAAGCGCCGCGCCAATCCGGTAAGTTTTTATATCTCTCAGGGTACTTATTTGCCCCGGTTTAGTCATCTGCAGGATCTAAGCTTCTATGCCAATAACAGGACTGGATAAAGACAGCGGAGTAGCTTGATTGCCCAGCCCCCTGCCCGAAGATCCTGCAGGCGCTCTCCTAACGGAGATGCTGACTCCGGCACCTTACGAGGTGCCGGTGAAGAAGACCAAGAAGAAGGCCACGGGGACCCGAAAGGGTCTCCGGCGCAAGGTTGTATCGGACTCATCGTCCGAGGACTCCAACACGCACTCCTCCCATGAAGACGAGGAGGAGGAATAGGAAAGTTCTCCCCCCCCCAGCTGGGGGAGACAAGAAAAGGAAGGCCGACCCAACCGGGGAGGCCGAAGGGTCCAAGAAGGGCAAGACCCTCCCTCCAGACTGCGCTACGACGACCGCCTACAGCGGCGACGAGTGGCTACCCAAGGTCAAGCCCCTAGCGAAGTCGTAAATATCCGGACACCATAGTAATTCGTGGTATGTTTTACTGCACTGCTTCTTCTCATGACGAACATGATTATGCAATCCGTCCCGAGCTCGTCTCGACGTAACTTCGTCGAGCGGTTCGTTGGACTCGTCGAATATGAACAACAGTTCTCTTCCGACCGCCTCCACTCCTTGCCCTGTAGACAACGTCGAGGTGTTGTCTCAACAGACACCATGCCAAGGGGAGGTAGTCCTGGGGACGCCTCGAGGTGACCTTCCGGACCCTGGGCGCAAAGGGAGCCAGGCTCCTATGGGCTCCAGGTTCGGCCCCCAGCCGAACACTGCACCGAAATCTTTGGTGGTTCCGGACTCCTGCGGGCGACCCCCCGTTAAGGGGGGCAAGCCGCCCGTGCCTGTGTCCTCTGCCTATCCAGATGCACCGGACAACTAGCTGGAAGCTCTTTGTGGCGCTTCCATTGACGAAGAGCACTGTACTATCATGAGTGCGGTGATCGAGAAAGTTCAGTCCACCAAAAGCGGACTGACTGAAGCTTGTGCCAGCCTCCTAACAGGCTTTGAGGTGAGCAATGAAGATATAGGAAAATATGCCCGCATGGACACTAGCCCCTGATCTTTGTTCGGTGTTCGGAAAGAAAGGCCGGATAGAGGATCAAATGATAACTCAAGAGTCTAATCAGAAAAATGTCTATGTGTATGTGCAGGCTTCACTACTGGCCGCTACCGCATGTACTGCGGAGGTCTCTGCGCTGAAGCAGGACCTGGAGCGGTCCGAGGATGAGCTCGGCCTTACCAAGAGACAGCTCTAGGAGAGCAAAGGTAAGCAATACCCTTGTCTATATATAAAAAGGAATTCGGGTGTAAAGTAATAGGATCATCATGGATTTGCCAGGGGCCACGACCGAAGTGGCAACCCTGAGGAAGGCGCTGTCCGAGGCCGAAGACAAAGCGGCCAAGGAGCGCATTGAATGGGAGAAGCAAGAAGCCCGAGTAGGCGAGGTGCAGCAAGAGCTCGAGGCTCTCGCCAAAAAGCACGAGTCCTTGGAGCTTGACTCTAAGACGCGAGAGTCCAAGCTCGCGCAGGTGCTTGAAAGCGTCCGGAGCGCCAAGGCTGAAGCCCACAAGGCCCTCCAGGAGATTAATGCGGTGAAGAAGAAGACAGCGGGTAAGGCATTCATTATGCAAAGCAAGCACCTGAAGGAGACTTTCCTTTTTCTTACCCGAGTTCGGAGCTCTCTAGGAGCGTTTGCAGATCTTCCCCGCAGTGTACTGGATGCCGCGGAGTTTTACCGAGCTGAGGAGGGGAGCTCAATGGAGAAGTTGTTCTGGTCTCAGTATACTGGGACCGAACACCCCGTGCCCTTGAGCGACTAGCTGAAGCAGTTGGTCGAGCTTCACAAGGCGGCCGAACAAGCCATGAGGGGCCTTATAGTCTGGATGTGGCCCGGCGAGCCCCTGTCCGGCAGCTACTTTGGTCTAGTAAGGCGGCTCATCGACGCCTGCCGACGGCTTGAAGTCATAAAGTGGTCTGCCTGCATCGAGGGGGCGCGTAGGGCTTTTGCCCGGGCGAAGGTGCACTGGGCGAAGCTGGACGCCATGAAGCTGGTGAAGGAGGGGCCGCCAGAGGGCAAGGAGCATCGCTGCCCCGAGATGTACTATGAGAGTGTCCTGAAGGGTTCCCGCCTTGTGGTGGATGAGTGTGCCAAGGATGTAATTTTTGAATGAGCATGCTCATGTGATCCTGTAATATTAAACGAGTTCATTTGCGCCATGCAACACTTTTTTAATTTAAAATATTACCTTCTGTGCAGCCGTTTATAAAATCTGAGAGTTGGCCAGTCGTCGGCTTCCGCCCCCATGTAACTAGTACTGGGGTGTTCGGGATAAACCTGAGCACTCTTTACCCCAATTTTGGGTCCTTCAAGGGAGGTGTTCAGCACAATGAACAAGGCAATCGGACTATAATGCTTTATCACTCTCACTTAGCTATAGAAGTCTACAATTTTAAATTTTGGCGAAGCCCCTGGTGTTCGGAAGGCCGAATTTGGGGCGCTATACACGCCTAAGCCGGACAAGGCCAACTCCTCGCCCGAAGCGGAAAACGTCTTTAAGGACTTGAGACCTCTCAAACATCGACCAGTCTCTCGCCTTATCATGACAGTCAGTTTTCGGCTTTATCTACTGAGGTGCTCGTCCGGAAGAACCGGGACACAATCGCAGTAGTTCTCCCACCGCTACCTTAGCCGATATAGCAGAACATAAGGTACCAAAGAATGGGAGCCGGGAAAACCCAACTATTGACTCAAGACATGATTAGGAGCTGATTCATATAATGCTATAAGTTCAGGGTGCTGATACGTCTCCAACGTATCTATAATTTTTGATTGCTCCATGCTATATTATCTACTGTTTTGGACATTATTGGGCTTTATTATCCACTTTTATATTATTTTTGGGACTAACCTACTAACCGGAGGCCCAGAACAAAATTGTTGTTTTTTGCCTGTTTTAGGGTTTCGAAGAAAAGGAATATCAAATGGAGTCCAAACGAAATGAAACCTTCACTGAATACAACTCGGGAGACTTGGACCCTACGTCAAGCCAATCAACAGGAGGCCATGAGGTAGGGGGCGCGCCTGCCCCCCCCCCCAGGTGCGCCCTCCACCCTCGTGGGCCCCCTGTTGCTCCACCGACGTACTTCTTCCTCCTATATATACCCACGTACCCCCAAACGATCAGATACGGAGCCAAAACCCTAATTCCACCGCCGTAACTTTCTGTATCCACGAGATCCCATCTTGGGGCCTGTTCCGGAGCTCCGCCGGAGGGGGCATCGATCATGGAGAGCTTCTACATCAACATCATAGCCTCTCCAATGAAATGTGAGTAGTTTATTTCAGACCTATGGGTCCATAGTTAGTAGCTAGATGGCTTCTTCTCTCTTTTTGGATCTCAATACAATGTTCTCCCCCTCTCTTGTGGAGATCTATTCGATGTAATCTTCTTTTTGCGATGTGTTTGTTGAGACCGATGAATTGTGGGTTTATGATCAAGTCTATCTATGAATAATATTTGAATCTTCTCTGAATTCTTTTATGTATGATTGGTTATCTTTGCAAGTCTCTTCGAATTATCAGTTTGGTTTGGCCTACTAGATTGATCTTTCTTGCAATGGGAGAAGTGCTTAGCTTTGGGTTCAATCTTACGATGTCCTTTCCCAGTGACAGTAAGGGCAGCAAGGCACGTATTGTATTGTTGCCATCGAGGATAACAAGATGGGGTTTTCTTCATATTGCATGAGTCTATCCCTCTACATCATGTCATCTTGCTTAAGGCGTTACTTTGTTTTTACTTAATACTCTAGATGCATGCTGGATAGCGGTCGATGAGTGGAGTAATAGTAGTAGATGCAGGCAGGAGTCGGTCTACTTGTCTCGGACGTGATGCCTATATACATGATCATACCTGGATATTCTCATAACTATGCTCAATTCTGTCAATTGCTCAACAGTAATTTGATCACCCACCGTAGAATACTTATGCTCTCGAGAGAAGCCACTGGTGAAACCTATGGCCCCCGGGTCTATCTTTATCATATCAATCTCCTACTACTTAGTTGTTTACTTTTCCTTTATTTTACTTTGCATCTTTATCATAAAAATACCAAAAATATTATCTTTATCATATCTATCAGATCTCACTCTCGTAAGTGGCCCTATAGGGATTGACAACCCCTATTTGCGTTGGTTGCGAGGATTTATTTGTTTTGTGCGGGTACGAGGGACTTGCGTGTAGCCTCCTACTGGATTGATACCTTGGTTCTCAAAAACTAAGGGAAATACTTACGCTACTTTGCTGCATCATCCCTTCCTCTTCGGGGAAAACCAACGCAGTGCTAAAAGAGGTAGCAAGAAGGATTTATGGCGCCGTTGTCGGGGAGGTCTACGCAAAAGTCAACATACCAGGTACCCATCACATACCCTCATCTCCCGCATTAGATTATTTGCCATTGCCTCTCGTTTTCCTCTCCCCCCCCAATTCACCCTTGTCGTTTTATTCACCCTCTCTCTCTCTATCCTCCCTCTCTTTCTCTATTTGCCCTTTTTCCGCTTGCTTTTTGTTTGCTTGTGTGTTAGTTTGCTTGTTTGTCGCGATGGCTCAAGATAATACTAAATTGTGTGACTTCACCAATACCAACAACAATGATTTTATTAGCACTCCGATTGCTCCTCTTACCGATGTTGAATCTTGTGAAATTAATACTGCTTTGCTGAATCTTGTCATGAAAGATCCGTTCTCCGGCCTTCCTAGTGAAGCTGCCGCTACCCATCTAAATAGCTTCGTTGATCTGTGTGACATGCAAAAGAAGAAAGATGTGGATAATGATATTGTTAAATTGAAGCTATTTCCTTTTTCACTTAGAGATTGTGTTAAAGCTTGGTTTTCGTCTTTGCCTAAGAATAGTATTGATTCATGGAACAAGTGCAAAGATGCTTTTATCTCTAAGTATTTTCCTCTCGCTAAGATCATCTCTCTTAGAAATGATATTATGAATTTTAAGCAACTTGATCATGAACATGTTGCGCAAGCTTGGGAGAGAATGAAATTAATGATACGTAATTGCCCTACTCATGGTTTAAACTTGTGGATGATTATACAAAAAATTTATGCCGGATTGAATTTTGCTTCTAGAAATCTTTTAGATTCGGCCGCGGGAGGCACTTTTATGGAAATCACTTTAGGAGAAGCTACTAAACTCCTAGATAATATTATGGTTAATTATTCTCAATGGCACACTGAAAGATCTACTAATAAAAAGGTGCATGTGATGGAATAAATTAATGTTTTGAGTGGAAAGATGGATGAACTTATGAAATTATTTGCTAATAAGAGTGTTTCTTCTGATCCTAATGATATGCCCTTGTCTACTTGGATTGAGAATAATAATGAACCTATGGATGTGAATTTTGTTGGTAGGAACAATTTTGGTAACAACTCGTATAGAGGAAATTTCAATCCTAGGCCTTATCCTAGTAATCCCTCTAATAATTATGGTAATTCCTACAACAATTCTTATGGAAATTATAATAAGATGCCCTCTGATTTTGATTCTAATATTAAAGAATTTATTACTTCGCAAAAGAATTTTAATGCTATGATTGAAGAAAATAGCTTAAGATTGATGATTGGCTAGGAACGTTGATAGAATTGCTCTTGATGTTGATTCTTTGAAACTTAGATCTATTCCACCTAAGCATGATATCAATGAGTCTCTCAAAGCCATGAGAATTTCCATTGACGAATGCAAAGAAAGAACCGCTAGGATGCGTGCTAAGAAAGATGCCTTTATAAAAGCGTGTTCTTCTAGTTCCTATGAAAATAATGATGAAGATCTAAAAGTTATTGATGTGTCCCCTATTAAATCTTTGTTTTTTAATATGAATCTTGATAATTATGGGACTGAATATGATCCACCTTTACCTAGAAGGCATTCCAAGAATTCTGAATCTTTTGATCTTGATGCTAAATTTGATAAAAGTGAGATTGAAGAAATTAAAACCCTAGATGTTGCTAAACCCACTATTATGGATTTCAAGGAATTTAACTATGAAAATTGCTCTTTGATTAATTGTATTTCCTTGTTTCAATCCGTTCTAAATTCTCCTCATGCTTATATTCAAAATAAAGTGTTTACTAAACATATCGTTGATGCCTTGGTGCAATCTTATGAAGAAAAACTTGAATTGGAAGTTTCTATCCCTAGAAAACTTTATGATGAGTGGGAACCAACTACTAAAATTAAAATTAAATAACATGAATGCTATGCTTTATGTTATTTGGGTGCTAGTGTTTCCATGATTCCAAAGACTTTGTGTGATTTGTTAGGTTTCCGTGATTTTGATGATTGCTCTCTAAACTTGCACCTTGCGGATTCCACTATTAAGAAACCTATGGGAAGAATTAATGATGTTCTTATTGTTGCAAATAGGAATTATGTGCCCGTAGGTTTTATTATTCTTGACATAGATTGCAATCCTTCATGTCCTATTATTCTTGGTAGACCTTTCCTTAGAACGATTGGTGCAATTATTGATATGAAGGAAGGAAATATTAGATTCCAATTTCCGTTAAGGAAAGGCATGGAACACTTTCATAGAAAGAAAATTAAATTACCTTATGAATCTATTATGAGAGCCACTTATGGATTTCCTACCAAAGATGGCAATACCTAGATCTATTCTTGCTTGTTATGCCTAGCTAGGGGCGTTAAACGATAGCGCTTGTTGGGAGGCAACCCAATTTTATTTTTATTCCTTGATTTTTGCTCCTGCTTAGTAATAAATAAATTATTTAGCCTCTGTTTTGGTTGTGTTTTTTGTGTTTAATTAGTGTTTGTGCCAAGTAGAACCGTTGGGAAGACTTGGGGAAAGTCTTGTTGAACTTGCTGTAAAAAACAGAAACTTTGGTGCTCACAAGAACTGCTTTATTTTTTATTTTGAAAATGATATTTAGTTAATTATTTTTGAAGATGATTAATAGATAAATTCCTCACGTCCAGCAATTTATTTTAGAATTTTTGGGGTTCCAGATCTTGCGCTAGCTACAGATTACTACAGACTGTTCTGTTTTTGACAGATTCTGTTTTTCGTGTGTTGTTTGCTTATTTTGATGAATCTATGGCTAGTAAAATAGTTTATAAACCATAGAGAAGTTGTAATACAGTAGGTATAACACCCATATAAATAAATAATGAGTTCATTACAGTACCTTGAAGTGGTATTTTGTTTTCTTTCGCTAACGGAGCTCACGAGTTTTCTACTTTAAGTTTTGTGTTGTGAAGTTTTCAAGTTTTGGGTAAAGATTTGATGGATTATGGAATAAGGAGTGGCAAGAGCCTAAGCTTTGGGATGCCCATGGCACCCCCAAGATAATCTAAGGACACCTAAAAGCCAAAGCTTGGGGATGCCCCAGAAGGCATCCCCTCTTTCGTCTACTTCTATCGGTAACTTTACTTGGAGCTATATTTTTATTTACCACATGATATGTGTTTTGCTTGGAGCGTCTTGTATGATTTGAGTCTTTGCTTGTTAGTTTACCACAATCATCCTTGCTGTACACACCTTTTGAGAGAGCCATACATGATTTGGAATTTGTTAGAATACTCTATGTGCTTCGCTTATATCTTTTGAGTTATATAATTTTGCTCTAGTGCTTCACTTATATCTTTTAGAGCACGGTGGTGGATTTGTTTTATAGAAACTATTGATCTCTCATGCTTCACTTAGATTATTTTGAGAGTATTAAATAGCATGGTAATTTGCTTAAAATCCTAATATGCTTGGTATGCAAGATTAATAATAAAAATTCTCTTATGAGTGTGTTGAGTACTATGATAAGTTTGATACTTGATAATTGTTTTGAGATATGGAGATGGTGATATTAGAGTCATGTTAGTTGAGTAGTTGTGAACTTGAGAAATACTTGTGTTGAAGTTTGTGATTCCCGTAGCATGCACGTATGGTGAACCGTTATGTGATGAAGTCGGAGCATGATTTATTTATTGATTGTCTTCCTTATGAGTGGCGGTCGGGGACGAGCGATGGTCTTTTCCTACCAATATATCCCCCTAGGAGCATGCGCGTAATACTTTGCTTCGATAACTTGTAGATTTTTGCAATAAGTATATGAGTTCTTTATGACTAATGTTGAGTCCATGGATTATACGCACTCTCACCCTTCCACCTTGTCTAGCTTTTCTAATACCGGGCACCTTTCGCCGGTATCATACACCCACCATATACCTTCCTCAAAACAGCCACCATACCTACCTATTATGGCATTTCCATAGCCATTCCGAGATATATTGCCATGCAACTTTCCACCATTCCGTTTATGACACACTCCATCATTGTCATATTGCTTAGCATGATCATGTAGTTGACATAGTATTCATGGCAAAGCCACCGTTCATAATTCTTTCATACTTGTCACTCATGCATCATTGCATATCCCGGTACACCGCCGGAGGCATTCATATAGAGTCATATCTTGTTCTAAGTATCGAGTTGTAATTATTGAGTTGTAAGAAAAATAAAAGTGTGATGATCATCATTATTAGAGCATTGTCCCAAGTGAGGAAAGGATGATGGAGACTATGATTCCCCCACAAGTCGGGATGAGACTCCAGACGAAAAATTAAAAAAAAGGGAAAGAAAAGAGGCCAAAAAAGGGAGAAAAGGCCCAAATTAAAAAATAAAAAAATGAGAGAAAAAGAGAGAAGGGACAATGTTACTATCCTTTTACCACACTTGTGCTTCAAAGTAGCACCATGATCTTCATAGTAGAGAGTCTCTCATGTTATCACTTTTATATACTAGTGGGAATTTTTCATTATAGAACTTGGCTTGTATATTCCAGTGATGGGCTTCCTCAAATTGCCCTAGGTCTTCATGAGCAAGCAAGTTGGATGCACACCCACTTAGTTTCTTTTTGAGATTTCATATACTTATATAGTGCATCCGTTGCATGGCAATCCCTACTCACTCACATTGATATCTATTGATGGGCATCTCCATAGCCCGTTGATACGCCTAGTTGATGTGAGACTATCTTCCTCCTTTTTGTCTTCTCCACAACCACCACTCTATTCCACCCATAGTGCTATATCCATGGCTCACGCTCATGTATTGCGTGAAGATTGAAAAAGTTTTCAGAATGTCAAAGTATGAAACAATTGCTTGGCTTGTCATCGGGGTTGTGCATTATTTAAATATTTTGTGTGGTGAAGATAGAGCATAGCCAGACTATATGATTTTGTAGGGATAACTTTCTTTAGCCATGTTATTTTGAAAAGACATAATTGCTTTGTTAGTATGCTTGAAGTATTATTATTTTCTATGTCAATATGAACTTTTGTCTTGAATCTTTCGGATCTGAATATTCATACCACAATTAAGAAGAATTACATTAAAATTATGCCAAGTAGCACTCGCATCAAAAATTCTGTTTTTATCATTTACCTACTCGAGGACGAGCAGGAATTAAGCTTGGGGATGCTTGATACGTCTCCAACGTATCTATAATTTTTCATTGCTCCATGCTATATTATCTACTGTTTTGGACATTATTGGGCTTTATTATCCACTTTTATATTATTTTTGGGACTAACCTATTAACCGGAGGCCCAGCCCAGAATTGTTGTTTTTTTGCCTGTTTTAGGGTTTCGAAGAAAATGAATATCAAACAGAGTCCAAACGGAATGAAACCTTCGGGAACGTGATTTTCTCACCGAATACAACTCGGGAGACTTGGACCCTACGTCAAGCCAATCAACAGGAGGCCACGAGGTAGGGGGCGCGCCTGCCCCCCCCCCCCCCCCCTGGCGCGCCCTCCACCCTCGTGGGCCCCCTGTTGCTCCACCGATGTACTTCTTCCTCCTATATATACCCACGTACCCCCAAACGATCAGATACGGAGCCAAAACCCTAATTCCACCGCCGTAACTTTCTGTATCCACGAGATCCCATCTTGGGGCCTGTTCCGGAGCTCCGCCGGAGGGGGCATCGATCACGGGGAGCTTCTACATCAACACCATAGCCTCTCCGATGAAGTGTAAGTAGTTTATTTCAGACCTGCGGGTCCATAGTTAGTAGCTAGATGGCTTCTTCTCTCTTTCTGGATCTCAATACAATGTTCTCCCCCTCTCTTGTGGAGATCTATTCGATGTAATCTTCTTTTTGCGGTGTGTTTGTTGAGACCGATGAATTGTGGGTTTATGATCAAGTTTATCTATGAATAATATTTGAATCTTCTCTGAATTCTTTTATGTATGATTGGTTATCTTTGCAAGTCTCTTCGAATTATCAGTTTGGTTTGGCCTACTAGATTGATCTTTCTTGCAATGGGAGAAGTGCTTAGCTTTGGGTTCAATCTTGCGGTGTCCTTTCCCGGTGACAGTAAGGGCAGCAAGGCACGTATTGTATTGTTGCCATCGAGGATAACAAGATGGGGTTTTCTTCATATTGCATGAGTCTATCCCTCTACATCATGTCATCTTGCTTAAGGCGTTACTCTGTTTTTACTTAATACTCTAGATGCATGCTGGATAGCGGTCGATGAGTGGAGTAATAGTAGTAGATGCAGGCAGGAGTCGGTCTACTTGTCTCGGACGTGATGCCTATATACATGATCATACCTGGATATTCTCATAACTATGCTCAATTCTGTCAATTGCTCAACAATAATTTGTTCACGCACCGTAGAATACTTATGCTCTCGAGAGAAGCCACTAGTGAAACCTATGGCCCCCGGGTCTATCCATATCATATCAATCTCCTACTACTTAGTTATTTACTTTGCTATTTACTTTGCCTTTATTTTACTTTGCATCTTTATCATAAAAATACCAAAAAAAATATCTTTATCATATCTATCAGATCTCACTCTTGTAAGTAGCCCTATAGGGATTGACAACCCCTATTTGCGTTGGTTGCGAGGATTTATTTGTTTTGTGCAGGTACGAGGGACTTGCGTGTAGCCTCCTACTGGATTGATACCTTGGTTCTCAAAAACTGAGGGAAATACTTACGCTACTTTGCTGCATCATCCCTTCCTCTTCGGGGAAAACCAACGTAGTGCTAAAAGAGTTAGCAGGTGCCGCACTGTCAAAAGTGTTCGGACTTCTCGCGCCGTATTATGGGGTAAACGAAAGCCCCTGGCGTACTGACCATACCCGAATTGACGGGTGCAGATTGTCGTAAATGGACATAAAGGAAAAAAAGAATGAATAATGCAATAATAGACTAATGGTATGCATTGTTATTTAAATAATATGTCAAAGCGTACTGGTACAAGTAGTGCAATAAGCAGAAAGTAGGACTATTCAAAATGTCCTATCCAAGGGCAAGCTGCGTATGGAAAGCGGGTATTATTATTAGAGACCACCTGGGGGTTCCCGTGTACGTCTTAGCTTCTTGCCGCCTTGGTTGTTCCTTCCCGTAATGTGTCCGGCAATCATACTGCCGGAATGGGCTTCCAGAGAGTTGGGCCCTGAAAGAGAAAAGAAATGATAAAGATATACAGCCCCTAGGGCGGTTAAGACGCATTGCGGGACGTGCCCTGATCATGCCCCCGCCTATGTCCATGGTATTTTCAGTGCGTATGTACGCGCGCCACGGATTTCGTCGCTTGACTGGGACTAGGACGGGGGCGGAATTGCTAGGCGAGCTCTGAATGTGCCAGGAGATCCTGTTGCGGTTTACTCCGGACACGCTTGAAGGTGTTTGGGGGCTGTATCGCCGAATTGGTGGTTTGCCTTGAAAGGCTGCTTTGTGCTTCTGCTGCGAGGGCCGCAGTGTGCTCTTCCATGCGAAGCGAGCATTCTGTGTTTCCATTTACTGTTATGACCCCTCGAGGTCCTGGCATCTTGAACTTGAGGTAAGCATAATGCGGTACTGCATTGAATTTTGCAAATGCAGTTCGTCCGAGCAATGCATGATAGCCACTGTGAAACGGGACGATGTCGAAGATTAACTCCTCGCTTCGGAAGTTGTCCGGTGATCCGAAGACTACTTCCAGTGTGATTGAGCCCATGCAATGGGCCTCTAGACCTGGTATGACGCCTTTAAAGGTGGTTTTGGTGGGTTTGATCCTCAAGGGATCGATACCCATTTTCCGCACTGTATCCTGATAGAGCAGGTTCAGGCTGTTGCCGACGTCCATAAGGACTCGGGTGAGGTGAAATCCGTCGATGATGGGGTCCAGGACCAGTGCGGCGGATCCGCCATGACGGATACTAGTGGGGTGATCCCTGCGATCAAAGGTGATCAGGCAAGCAGACCATGGGTTGAACTTTGGGGCGACGGGCTCCATCGCATAGACGTCCCTTAGTGCATGCTTCCGCTCCCTCTTGGGAATGTGGGTTGCGTATATCACATTCACCGTCTTCACTTGTGGGGGGGACCCCTTTTTTCCTCCCATGTTCGGCGGCTGGGGCTCCTCATCATCATCACTATGCAGCCTCTTGTCCTTGTTTTCGACATTTAACTTGCCGGCCTGCTTGAACACCCAGCATTCTCTATTGGTGTGATTGGCTGGCTTGTCGGGGTTGCCATGGATTTGGCACGAGCGATCCAGTATGCGATCCAAACTGGATGGAGCCGGAGTACTTCTTTTAAATGGCTTTTTCCGTTGACCGGATCTAGAGCCTCTGAATCCGGCATTGACTGCCGTATCCTCGGTGTTATCACCGTTATTGCGGCGCTTTGGTCTGTTACGATGTTGTCTATCGTTGGCATCTTTGGTATCTGAAGTGCCCGGATTCCTCGATGTGTTATTGCTGCGAGACAGCCAGCTATCCTCGCCCGTGCAAAAGCGGGTCATGAGTGTCGCGAGGGCTGCCATAGACTTCGGCTTCTCCTGGCCAAGGTGGTGGGCAAGCCACTCGTCACAGATGTTGTGCTTGAATGCCGCGAGGGCATCTGTGTCCGGACAGTCGACAATTTGGTTTTTCTTAGTCAGGAACCGAGTCCAGAATTGTCTGGCCGATTCCCCTGGATGCTGAGTTATATGGCTCAAGTCATCAGCATCCGGTGGTCGCACATAAGTGCCCTGGAAGTTGTCAAGGAATGCGTCTTCCAGATCCTCCCAACTGCCGACGGAGTCTGCTGGCAAGCTATTCAGCCAATGCCGAGATGGTCCTTTGAGTTTTAGTGGGAGGTACTTGATGGCGTGTAGATCATCACCGCGAGCCATGTGGATGTGAAGGAGGAAATCCTCAATCCATACAACGGGATCTGTTGTACCATCATATGATTCAATATTTACGGGTTTGAAACCCTCCGGGAATTCGTGATCCATAACTTCATTAGTGAAGCATAGGGGGTGTGCGGCGCCTCTGTGCCAGGCTATATCCCGATGCAGTTCATATGAATCTTGTCTGCTGTATTCGGCCTGGACGAATTTGCTTTTGGTGTATCCAACGCGACGATCATCGTCCCGTGTTGGCGCACGTGCCCATGACAGGTATATTGACCTTGCAAGTTTTGCCTTACTGTCCAATATGTGTCGCAGGTCCCGTGTGTTGCCCCGAGCCTTGGTATTTTGGATTGAGTGGCGACGGGGTGCAGGCTGAACTTCAGGCTGAAACGCCTCTTTGGCTCGGCCACGTAGTGGCCGGTCAGCCGCATCGTACACTGGTGCATGGGGTTTCAATGCTTCCTCCTCGAAGTAAGGTAGCAACCTACATTTTGGGTAACTCTTGGAGGGGCGCTCGAGTTCGTTTTCCTCGGCCGCAAGGACTTCGGTCCATCTGTCTGCTAGCAAGTCTTGATCAGCTTGAAGCTGTTGTTGCTTTAACTTCAGGCTATTTGTTGTGGCCATAAGCCGGCGCTTGAAGCGCTCTTGTTCAACGGGGTCCTCAGGCATGATAAATTCTTCGTCGTCGAGGCTCGCCTCATCTTCGGAGAGAGGCATGTAATTGTCCTCCTCTGGTTCTCCATCTGCTGCCTGCTCTGGAGGGCTGGCTTGTTCATCCTCCGGCTCTACGTCGTGCTGGAGGGGATTGTCTTCGACGCTATCCGGAGTGTTATTATCTCCTGTGCCGCTATCACTACTTTTGCTGTGGCGGGACTTAGAGCGGCGCCACTGATGTCGGCGCTTGGGTTGCTTCTTGGAGGGGTCATCCTCCACTGTCTCGTCGCCATTGCCTTCTTTAGGGGTGTCCACCATATATATGTCGTATGATAATGTAGCGGTCCAGCGCCCTGTGGGCGGTGGTTCCTGCTCGTCTCCTGCATCGTCGTCCATACCGTCGATGTCTTCGGAGTCGAAGTCGAGCATGTCGGTTAAATCGTCGACAGTGGCTACTAAGTGGGTGGTGGGTGGGCAGCGAATTTCTTCGTCGTCCGCATCCCATTCTAGCCGGACATAGTTCAGCCAAGGTTCTCCTGACAGGGAGAGGGACCTTAATGAATTTAGCATATCGCCGAAGGGCGAGTGCTGAAAGATACCCGCGGAGGTGAACTCCATGATCGGCGCCCAGTCGGATTCGACGGGCACGGATGTAAGCGACTCGGAGTCCGTGGCCGGAGGTGAATCTAGTGGTTCGGTGACACGGCTCTCGTAAGGGGTGAAGTCAGTATCCGGATCCATCGCCATTGAGAGTGTGGTCTCCATGGCAGGGTCTATCCCTCCGCTCTCGGATGGCGCGATTTGCTCCGGATTGACGGCCAGAGTAGTTGCAGATGTGATCTCCCAAACACTGTCCGACGGAAGAGTTATGTCGTGCTCGTCGTGACTATGCGGCGCACCTGACACGGGCTCGAATCCGTCGAAGATCAAGTCTCCGCGGACGTCGGCAGTGTAGTTTAAGTTTCTGAATCTGACCTGATGGCCAGGGACGTAGCTCTCGATCTGCTCCAGATGGCCAAGCGAATTGGCCCATAGTGCGAAGCCGCCGAATACAAAGATCTGTCCGGGGAGGAAAACATCACCCTAGACCGCATCGCTATCAATGATCGAAGGAGCCATCAAGCCTTATGGTGACGACACAATGGAACTCTCAATGAAAGCACCAATGTCGGTGTCAAAACCGGCGGATCTCGGGTAGGGGGTTGTGACGCCCCCGGATTAATCGTACACTAATCATGCACGCAAATGTGTACGATCAAGATCAGGGACTCACGGGAAGATATCACAACACAACTCTACAAATAAAATAAGTCATACAAGCATCATATTACAAGCCAGGGGCCTTGAGGGCTCGAATACAAGTGCTCGATCATAGACGAGTCAGCGGAAGCAACAATATCTAAGTACAGACATAAGTTAAACAAGTATGCCTTAAGAAGGCTAGCAAAAACTGGGATACAGATCAAAAGAGGCGCAGGCCTCCTGCCTGGGATCCTCCTAAACTACTCCTGGTCGTCGTCAGCGGACAGCACGTAGTAGTAGGCACCTCCGGTGTAGTAGGAGTCGTCGTCGACGGTGACGTCTGGCTCCTGAGCTCCAACATCTGGTCGCGACAACCAGGTAGAAGGGATAGGGGGAAAAGAGGGAGAAAGCAACCGTGAGTACTCATCCAAAGTACTCGCAAGCAAGGAGCTACACTACATATGTATGCATTAGTATCAACTGGAATAGGGCTATTATAAGTGGACTGAACTGCAGAAAGCCAGAATAAGAGGGGGATAGCTAGTCCTTTCGAAGACTACGCTTCTGGCAGCCTCCGTCTTGCAGCATGTAGAAGAGAGTAGACTGAAGTCCTCCAAGTAGCATCGCATAGCATAATCCTAACCAATGATCCTCCCCTCGTCGCCCTGTGAGAGAGCGACCACCGGTTATATCTGGCACTTGGAAGGGTGTGTTTTATTAATTATCCAGTTCTAGTTGTCATAAGGTCAAGATACAACTCCGGGTCGTCCTTTTACCGAGGGACACGGCTATTCGAATAGATAAACTTCCCTGCAGGGGTGCACCACATACCCCAACACGCTCGATCCCATTTGGCCGGACACACTTTCCTGGGTCATGCCCGGCCTCGGAAGATCAACACGTCGCAGCCCCACCTAGGCACAACAGAGAGGTCAGCACGCCGGTCTAAATCCTATGGCGCAGGGGTCTGGGCCCATCGCCCTTTGCTCACCTGCATGTTGCGAACGCGGCCGGAAGCAGACCTAGCCTAGTGGCTTTCCAGTCCAATCCGGCGCGCGCCACTCAGTCGCTGACGTCACGAAGGCTTCGGCTGATACCACGACGCTGGGATACCCATAACTGCTCCCACGTAGATGGTTAGTGCGTATAGACCAAATGGCCAGACTCAGATCAAATACCCAGATCTCGTTAAGCGTGTTAAGTGTCCGCGAACGCCGAACAGGGCCAGGCCCACCTCTCTCCTAGGTGGTCGGAACTTGCCCTATCGCTCCGCCTCAAAGATCCACTCGCGGGTGCTCCTACGAGCCTACCCGTCTTTAGTCACCACATGTATCATGTATAAAGTATATAGTATATACCCGTGATCACCTCCCGAGTGATCACGGCCCAATAGTATAGCATGGCAGACGGACAAGAATGTAGGGCCACTGATGATAAACTAGCATCCTATACTAAGCATTTGGTTTGCAGGTAAAGGTAACAACAGTAGTAGCAAGGACAAGCTATGCATCGGTATAGGATTAACGGGAAACAGTAACATGCTACACTACTCTAATGCAAGCAGTATAGAGAAGAGTAGGCGGTACCTGGTGATCAAAGGGGGGGCTTGCCTGGTTACTCTGGCAAGAGAGAGGGGTCGTCAATTCCGTAGTCGTACTGGGTAGCAGCGGCGTCGGTCTCGGTGTCTATCGAGAGAAGAGGGGGGAGGAACAATAAATATTTAAACAAGCATATGCATAGTGATGCATGACATGACAAGTAACGGCGTTAGAGGTGCCCTAACGCGGTAGTAGGTGATACTGGTGAAGGGGGATGACATCCGGGAAAGTATCCCCGGTGTTTCGCGTTTTCGGGCAGAGGAGCCGGAGGGGGAAAGTTGCGAGTTTGCTATGCTAGGGATGCGTGACGGACGAACGGGCTGCGTATCCGGGTTCGTCTCGTCGTTCTGAGCAACTTTCATGTAGAAAGTATTTTTATCCGAGTTACGGATTAAAAGATATGATTTTCTAAAGATTTTATTAATTTCTGGAATTTAATTAATTATTTAAATTAATTCAAAAATGGATTTATGACATCAGCATGATGTCATGCTGACGTCAGCAGTCAACGGGGGTTGACTGGTCAACCTGACCAGTGGGTCCCACTGGTCAGTGTCACATTTTAATTAAACAATTTAATTATTCTAATTAGTATTAATTAGGGGGTGGGCCCCACTATCATGCTCTGTTAGATTAATTTAGTAGTTAACTAGGTTAATTAGTCATTAGATTAATTAATCTTAATTAGTTAGTTTAATCAGAATTAATTAAGTTAATTAATTAATTATTTACTTATTTTTATTACTTATTCGTTTATTTTATTTTTATTATATATATATTTTATTCCCTTTTTTTAAACCGTTCTGGGTCGTGGGGCCATTTGGTCAGTGGCCAGGGGGCATAACGGGCTCGGGTCTACGGGGGTTGTAGCGGAGCGGAGCCACGGGCTCACGGGTGCAATCGCCGGCGGCCAGGGGGGCCGCGCGGGTGGCGACCCGAGCAGGTCTGGGGAAACGGCGGCCACGGCAGGGCGGACGGGGCTTGCTAGCCACCAGAGCGGCGGCGGCTGGCATCAGGACGAAGGGCACGGCGTCGGGCAGCGGTCTTGTGGGCGCTGAAGGCCGTGGCCGCAGTCGGAGTAAGGCGGCGCGGGTAGCGGAGAGGGTGACCGCGGCGAATGGCGGGGCCAGAACCAGGGCGGCCGGCAAGCGCAACGCGCGCGGAGGCGAGGCCATGGCCTGAGCGGGACGGCGCGGGGCGCGGCTGGGCTAGCAGGAAGGCGCGGGCGCGCGTCTGGGCGCAGGGCGATGTCGGCCGCGGTGCGGGCGCGACAAGCACGGACGCGCGCGTGCGGGCGCGTGAGCACGCGTGAGGTCGAACGTGAGGGGGAGGCGGGGCGTGATGAGTGCGAGCGCGGGCCGGATCCGGTGATGGGGAAAAGGGGAATGGAGGGGCGCTCACGAGGGGAGCGTAGGGATAGGGCAGCGGGGCGTGGGGTGGACGTCGAGGATGAGGCGGCGATGGGGAGGCAGGCCGGCGACGACGGGCGAAGACGCAGGGGATGGGCGCCGGCGTCGAGGTGCGTTCGGCCGGCGCGGGATCTGGTCCCTCCCCGATCCAGTCGAGTGGGGGCGCCTGGGAGGAGGCAGGGGCGGCGTTAGGCGTGGTGGAGGTCCGGCGGCGGCGGGCGTCGTCACGGAGGCGGGGTGGGTCGATCCCGATCCAATCTGGATCGGGAGGCGTCGTGGGGGGGAGTGGGGCGACGGGGTGGGTTAGGGTTTGGGGGTGGGGAGATAAGGGACGTGGGGGCGGTGGCCAGGTGGGCCAATTGGGCCGGCCCGTTCGGGCTGCGAAGGCCAGCTGGGCCACTGGGCCCAGCGGGGGGGCTTTCTCTTTGTTTTTTTTGTTAGTTTTGTTTTCTGTTTTGTATTTTATTTTCCTTTTATTTATTCTTTTTTTTCTGTTCTTTATTTTAGTTTTATTAAAATATACACGTAGCATTTAATTTAGTATTCCAACTTAGCCCATAGTCACAAAAAAGTCTAATCCGCAAACAAATTAGTTTGACATTCTATTAATTACAAAAGGTATTTAAATAATTGTTTTCACTATTGTTTTAATTGTTTTAGGGCCTTTAAAGATTTTATCGAAGTTTGGTTTCTCCACCATAATTACCTATGTATTATTTGGTTCACTCCGAACATTTAACTTTTAATATTTGAAAACTTTTATTGTTTGCTCGATTTTGAATTTGAAATTCGAACTAGGTTCCGAACTAACACGAGTTTATCCACAGTAACCGAGGTGACGTGGCATCATTAGTGGGGATTACTGTAGCTTAATTACCCGGGCGTCACAATTCTCCTCCACTACAAGAAATCTCATCCCGAGATTTAAGAGGGGAGTAAGGGGAAAGTTCTGGTTACGATATTCTAACGGATCTTCTCGAAGAAGTTAATTCCTTTCGTTGATGCCTTCAATCCTTTATTCTGATGCATCATGATAAACTTGTCATCATTTCTTCGGGAACTCCATCGTACTTACGAAAAGATAAGGGGCAGCTCACTACGACATAATGCTTTTGAGGGAAACAATCTGGGGTTAACCCATGAATTAGTATAAGATTATATCTCGAGTTGAACATATGAAATACCTCAAGAGTAAGGTACGAAGGTACCATAATAGGCTCCAAGCGGATAGATAGTTGCTCGAAGCCTGAACCAGAGTGAGAAAGGGGTTCAGAGTAGCGAGAGTAAGTATTGCGTCTGATACCAGAATAGACCACTAGGACAGTGGCCCGTGGATTACATACGAGTCCACGCGCGAGGAATAACTTTGGGAATAGGGGGTGTACAGGACAGTCAGGTTTCGATCCTGGGACCTGTGGGTTATGGGCCCACCATGTGGTTTTTTTAATAGGAGCAGTGACATCTTTCACGGTCATGATAGCAAGGCATGTCAGAGAGTACCAAGTCAGTTATGCCGGCATTAACGTTGGTACCAAGGGCGAGGGACGAAGAGAACCACTTTCCTGCTCGTTGAACGAGGCGGACCAATAGGCAAGGTTCTCGTCCATCGGTGGCTACCGGAATGTCATCAACAATGGTAACAGGGTCTTACTGACAGAATTGCACACCGAGGAGTTTACATAAGCAGTAGAATATTGCTGCTTAGATCATATAGATCACAAGAAAGGTTCAAACAACCAATGGGAAGTAAAATATGATTATCATATTAAACAGAACAATGGAAAGGAAAATGTGTTTAAACACATATTTCAGGGATATATCCTTCCCAAGGACAAGCAGAGCATGATATCCGTAGCAGGATATAATGTAGAAAACTCTTTAGGTAAGGGGGGAGGAATCTCATGATATTACCCATACAACGGTGTTAGGATAAATGATAAATAAAATTTAGCATCGTGCTTCAAATGTTCCTGTTGAAAATCGGAGTACCATTGACATGCTTCGAGATATCATTGACATGGTCTTCAGGTGAAGATCAGACCTTGGAAACACGAAGGATCCATCAGGAATAACTAGTAGAATAAGTCTTACAATTTCCTCATGGATGAGCGGATAACCTTGCTGAAAAGGAATCTATAATGATAGGTCCTCCAGCCGAGGGGGGGTGCTAGGCATGACATCATGTTACCGGGTCATCAAAGGATCAACATCATAACTCTTGGAAAGTTGTCCCAACCATCATATCTGACTGAGATTCAGATTTGATGGGTGTCAGGATACCTCAGACTCGGGATGCCTGAGAAGAAAAGGTGCAACACAATTTGACGAGATGACATTGTGAGTTTCTCAGAAGTGATCTATGTAAGTGAGCTCTGAAATAAGAGGTCATCAGTATACCAAGGAGAGGATGAGGAGGTGGCTGATAGGCTCAGCAACAAATCATCGAGATTTCCAAAGGATTGATTTCCACAATTATGTGAACAAGGAAATATCATTTGTCGAATCAAAATATATAACAATGTATGCTCGAGAAAAACATACACAATTAAACATTGGTTGAAAGGTGCGCCCGAAATATGGGTAGGGTTGCACGACCAATGTCAGAATGGTGATTCAGTAATCAATAGCCTAAGAATGAACGGCCGACCATTATCTTCCAAGCAATAGGGTTGCTAGAAGGGGAAGAATTCCAAACAACACCGTTCACCTGTTGGAATCAACACAGGGACCAAGAAAAAATGGTGATGGTGAGAAGTACCACTAAACCAAGAATTTTCTTTAAGAGGTGATGAAACTCTCACAACATTCTTGACATAAAAGATGGTAATATTTCAAGGTAAAAAAGAACAAATGCTGTATAGCAAGGATCTCAAGGTATAACTCAAAACACGAATAAGTTTGTGTTGGAGGGAAGGCAATAAAGTGGCCGATGATAATACAATTCATCGGGGGCAAGGATGGTATTTCTCATCATGAATTCAATTGATATCCAGGAAGGCCTCATAAGGTTGATGATCTTCACGGCACATGGGTCGAGAGATTTCAAGATGTAATCAATCAGTGACAACATCAAATCAAAGGAATGATGAAGCGGAAGGTTATTGGAACCATGGGTAGGGCACAAACTTGAAATCAAGCTTGTTGTTCAAGGTGAATTGATATGACGAGGAAGATCGACGTAAGCTTAGCTCATCATCGAAAGTTGTGCTCCAGGATTAAGGACCAGGTAGCACAGTTAAAATTTAGCACGATAATGATATAGCCGATCAGGCTAGGAATGACATGATCGAGTACAAACTCGGACTTAAAGAAGATTATCAAGAGTTGCTGAACCGTAGGGCAGACTTGGTTCAGTTATCGGTGTCTTTGAGTGTTTAATAACTCAGAGCCCATGAAAACTGTAATCAGTGAGAATGTAGTACTTGATGAAGAACTCATAAGAAGTTATGCAGTTTCAAGATAATCTCGAGATACCAAGGGGGTAATACTCGAAGACGGATCAAAGTAGAGGTTGGACCGAGGTATTGATCCACATGAGACAAGTGCTTACACTTGCATCGAAAATGGTATTTAAAAGAGAACATGGTCGGAACCACGATTGTAAAAGGCCGGATCCCAGATATAAGATGAACTTATACCAAGGGAACTAATATCATTTACAAGAAGCTTCGATGATAAGTTTCACATCGGGTCCATGGGCATGAACGCAAAGGCTCAAGGTCGACTCCCAATTCTTCCATGCATAACCTTTCATCTTACTTCTCGCTTTTGATGAAGCTGTAGTATAGAAATTTTATCTAGCAAAATACCAGAAGAGTATGACTCGTGAAAACTTTCGAGTTCACACAGTTTAGAGAAGGCATATGTTCAACCCATCAGGGCATCTTAGGAGTATATACCACAAATTTCAAGAATAAATAACACCAGCTCGATAGTAGAGCATGTTTGAGAAAGCAGAGGATACAATTTACCAAAGGTATTATGTATCCGAGGAAAGGCTCACAGACTTATTGAATATGAAGGACGTTGTCGGATAAAATCCCGCAAATGATCTGGTGGTTCTCAAGGAATCTGGTGCGAGCATCGGTACTCAACCAGAGGGAGAAACAATGCAAGGAGATCAGACTTTAGAAACAACTGACTAATTCAAGGCTCAAATGCAAAGGAATTATCAATTCCAAGACAAGGGATCAGAAGCAATGCTCTGATCAGGGATGGATAAGTTGAATAGCCTTAAGGGTACGATCGACAGCAATTTGATTGGTCGAGATCCAGCTCATGTTTTAAAATAACGTCTAAGCCGGAAAGATAATTTAAAAGGATCAACTGATGATTGCGTGCATTCGCACTCAAGTTGAATCAATAGGATCAAAAGACGATGCATAAGGATACTAACGAATATCGCCAGACATATGGAAAGCATCCATAATGCAAGCAGGCAAGTATTGCAGAGCAATAAGCTACTAAGGATTTTTGGAGGATCGAATAGTATTTCGAAGACCATTGTGAAACACATGAACAACTGGGGGATGAGCGGATACTCGATAAGCGCGAGAATTATCCATAGGGGTATTCAGGTGACAAAGAACAGCAAGGCAGTAAGCTCAAAGGATTATCGAAACAACGACGAGTATTTTGGGGTGTCTTGTAATAACAAGACCAACTGGGAATAAAAGTAAGAACGACAGGTGTAAGTATTTATCCATAGGGATTTTTCGGTGGTAGGGAATTGCAAAAGCAATGGCACAAAGTTTCAGGAGAACATCAGAGAGTATTATCAGAATCTTCTGTTGAAGCAGTCGATCATCTGTAATGAAGGGCTCTCCGGGAGAGAGTGATAACGAGATTCTAATGTTAGATTTAGCAAAATTCATTTAACCCGAATAGGGGAGAGATTAGAGTCCCAGAGTAAAGATCGAGGAGTAAAAGATCCTAATACCACCCAGATGGCGACGTGGGCCCGTAAGCCGCACAGCCATGTTAGTAAAACAGTTTTCATCGACTAGACTCAACTTCGGCCAAGGAGTTTGGAAAAGGGATTCCTACAGGCAGTCGGCTCTGATACCAACTTGTGACGCCCCCGGATTAATCGTACACTAATCATGCACGCAAATGTGTACGATCAAGATCAGGGACTCACGGGAAGATATCACAACACAACTCTACAAATAAAATAAGTCATACAAGCATCATATTACAAGCCAGGGGCCTTGAGGGCTTGAATACAAGTGCTCGATCATAGATGAGTCAGCGGAAGCAACAATATCTGAGTACAGACATAAGTTAAACAAGTATGCCTTAAGAAGGCTAGCAAAAACTGGGATACAGATCAAAAGAGGCGCAGGCCTCCTGCCTGGGATCCTCCTAAACTACTCCTGGTCGTCGTCAGCGGGCAGCACGTAGTAGTAGGCACCTCCAGTGTAGTAGGAGTCGTCGTCAACGGTGACGTCTGGCTCCTGAGCTCCAACATCTGGTCGCGACAACCAGGTAGAAGGGATAGGGGGAAAAGAGGGAGAAAGCAACCGTGAGTACTCATCCAAAGTACTCGCAAGCAAGGAGCTACACTACATATGTATGCATTAGTATCAACTGGAATAGGGCTATTATAAGTGGACTGAACTGCAGAAAGCCGGAATAAGAGGGGGATAGCTAGTCCTTTCGAAGACTACGCTTCTGGCAGCCTCCGTCTTGCAGCATGTAGAAGAGAGTAGACTGAAGTCCTCCAAGTAGCATCGCATAGCATAATCCTAACCGATGATCCTCCCCTCGTCGCCCTGTGAGAGAGCGACCACCGGTTATATCTGGCACTTGGAAGGGTGTGTTTTATTAAGTATCCGGTTCTAGTTGTCATAAGGTCAAGATACAACTCCGGGTCGTCCTTTTACCGAGGGACACAGCTATTCGAATAGATAAACTTCCCTGCAGGGGTGCACCACATACCCCAACACGCTCGATCCCATTTGGCCGGACACACTTTCCTAGGTCATGCCCGGCCTCGGAAGATCAACACGTCGCAGCCCCACCTAGGCACAACAGAGAGGTCAGCACGCCGGTCTAAATCCTATGGCGCAGGGGTCTGGGCCCATCGCCCTTTGCTCACCTGCACGTTGCGAACGCGGCCGGAAGCAGACCTAGCCTAGTGGCTTTCCAGTCCAATCCGGCGCGCGCCACTCAGTCGCTGACGTCACGAAGGCTTCGGCTGATACCACGACGTCGGGATACCCATAACTGCTCCCACGTAGATGGTTAGTGCGTATAGACCAAATGGCCAGACTCAGATCAAATACCTAGATCTCGTTAAGCGTGTTAAGTGTCCGTGAACGCCGAACAGGGCCAGGCCCACCTCTCTCCTAGGTGGTCGGAACCTGCCCTGTCGCTCCACCTCAAAGATCCACTCGCGGGTGCTCCTACGAGCCTACCCGTCTTTAGTCACCACATGTATCATGTATAAAGTATATAGTATATACCCGTGATCACCTCCCGAGTGAACACGGCCCGATAGTATAGCATGGCAGACGGACAAGAATGTAGGGCCACTGATGATAAACTAGCATCCTATACTAAGCATTTGGTTTGCAGGTAAAGGTAACAACAGTAGTAGCAAGGACAGGCTATGCATCAGTATAGGATTAACGGGAAACAGTAACATGCTACACTACTCTAATGCAAGCAGTATAGAGAAGAGTAGGCGGTATCTGGTGATCAAAGGGGGGGCTTGCCTGGTTACTCTGGCAAGAGAGAGGGGTCGTCAATTCCGTAGTCGTACTGGGTAGCAGCGGCATCGGTCTCGGTGTCTATCGAGAGAAGAGGGGGGAGAAACAATAAATATTTAAACAAGCA
The DNA here is from genome assembly GCA_034509565.1 of Triticum monococcum. Lineage (NCBI taxonomy): Eukaryota > Viridiplantae > Streptophyta > Magnoliopsida > Poales > Poaceae > Triticum > Triticum monococcum. The sequence goes on from CM067844.1 coordinate 487,364,163, forward strand.
TACGCATAGTGATGCATGACATGACAAGTAACGGCGTTAGAGGTGCCCTAACACGGTAGTAGGTGATACCGGTGAAGGGGGATGACATCCGGGAAAGTATCCCCGGTGTTTCGCGTTTTCGGGCAGAGGAGCCGGAGGGGGAAAGTTGCGAGTTTGCTATGCTAGGGATGCGTGACGGACGAACGGGCTGCGTATCCGGGTTCGTCTCGTCGTTCTGAGCAACTTTCATGTAGAAAGTATTTTTATCCGAGTTACGGATTAAAAGATATGATTTTCTAAAGATTTTATTAATTTCTGGAATTTAATTAATTATTTAAATTAATTCAAAAATGGATTTATGACATCAGCATGATGTCATGCTGACGTCAGCAGTCAACGGGGGTTGACTGGTCAACCTGACCAGTGGGTCCCACTGGTCAGTGTCACATTTTAATTAAACAATTTAATTATTCGAATTAGTATTAATTAGGGGGTGGGCCCCACTGTCATGCTCTGTTAGATTAATTTAGTAGTTAACTAGGTTAATTAGTCATTAGATTAATTAATCTTAATTAGTTAGTTTAATCAGAATTAATTAAGTTAATTAATTAATTAATTACTTATTTTTATTACTTATTCGTTTATTTTATTTTTATTATATATATATATATTTTTATTCCCTTTTTTTAAACCGTTCTGGGTCGTGGGGCCATTTGGTCAGTGGCCAGGGGGCATAACGGGCTCGGGTCTACGGGGGTTGTAGCGGAGCGGAGCCACGGGCTCACGGGTGCAATCGCCGGCGGCCAGGGGGGCCGCGCGGGTGGCGACCCGAGCAGGTCTGGGGAAACGGTGGCCACGGCAGGGCGGACGGGGCTTGCTAGCCACCAGAGCGGCGGCGGCTGGCATCAGGACGAAGGGCACGGCGTCGGGCAGCGGTCTTGTGGGCGCTGAAGGCCGTGGCCGTAGTCGGAGTAAGGCGGCGCGGGTAGCGGAGAGGGTGACCGCGGCGAATGGCGGGGCCAGAACCAGGGCGGCCGGCAAGCGCAACGCGCGCGGAGGCGAGGCCATGGCCTGAGCGGGACGGCGCGGGGCGCGGCTGGGCTAGCAGGAAGGCGCGGGCGCGCGTCTGGGCGCAGGGCGATGTCGGCCGCGGTGCGGGCACGACAAGCACGGACGCGCGAGCACGCGTGAGGTCGAACGTGAGGGGGAGGCGGGGCGTGATGAGTGCGAGCGCGGGCCGGATCCGGTGATGGGGAAAAGGGGAATGGAGGGGCGCTCACGAGGGGAGCGTAGGGATAGGGCAGCGGGGCGTGGGGTGGACGTCGAGGATGAGGCGGCGATGGGGAGGCAGGCCGGCAACGACGGGCGAAGACGCAGGGGATGGGCGCCGGCGTCGAGGTGCGTTCGGCCGGCGCGGGATCTGGTCCCTCCCCGATCCAGTCGAGTGGGGGGCGCCTGGGAGGAGGCAGGGGCGGCGTTAGGCGTGGTGGAGGTCCGGCGGCGGCGGGCGTCGTCACGGAGGCGGGGTGGGTCGATCCCGATCCAATCTGGATCGGGAGGCGTCGTGGGGGGAGTGGGGCGACGGGGTGGGTTAGGGTTTGGGGGTGGGGAGATAAGGGACGTGGGGGCGGTGGCCGGGTGGGCTAGTTGGGCCGGCCCGTTCGGGCTGCGAAGGCCAGCTGGGCCACTGGGCCCAGCGGGGGGGGGGGCTTTCTCTTTGTTTTTTTTGTTAGTTTTGTTTTCTGTTTTGTATTTTCTTTTCCTTTTATCTATTCTTTTTTTTCTGTTCTTTATTTTAGTTTTATTAAAATATACACGTAGCATTTAATTTAGTATTCCAACTTAGCCCATAGTCACAAAAAAGTCTAATCCGCAAACAAATTAGTTTGACATTCTATTAATTACAAAAGGTATTTAAATAATTGTTTTCACTATTGTTTTAATTGTTTTAGGGCCTTTAAACATTTTATCAAAGTTTGGTTTCTCCACCATAATTACCTATGTATTATTTGGTTCACTCCGAACATTTAACTTTTAATATTTGAAAACTTTTATTGTTTGCTCGATTTTGAATTTGAAATTCAAACTAGGTTCCGAACTAACGCGAGTTTATCCACAGTAACCGAGGTGATGTGGCATCATTAGTGGGGATTACTGTAGCTTAATTACCCGGGCGTCACAGGGGTCCCGAACTGTGCGTCTAAGGCGGATGGTAACACGAAGCAGGGGACACGATGTTTACCCAGGTTCGGGCCCTCTTGATGGAGGTAATACCCTACGTCCTGCTTTATTGTTCTTGATGATATGAGTATTACAAGAGTTGATCTACCACGAGATCGTAGAGGCTAAACCCTAGAAGCTAGCCTATGGTATGATTGTATATGTTGTCCTACAGACTAAACCCTCCGGTTTATATAGACACCGGAGGGGGCTAGGGTTACACAGAGTTGGTTACAAGGGAGGAGATCTTCATTTCCGTATTGCCTAGCTTGCCTTCCATGCCAAGGAGAGTCCCATCCGGACACGGGACGAAGTCTTCAATCTTGTATCTTCATAGTCCAATAGTCCGGTCAAAGGATATAGTCCGGCTGTCCGGAGACCCCCTAATCCAGGACTCCCTGAGGCACCCTCCTGGCTGCTCCCTCCCCCCACATATTATATGTGGGAGGGGGCGCCTAGCATAAGCACATCAATCCCTTAGTCGTGTGCGGTGCCCCCCTCCACCGTTTACACCCCCAGTCATATTTCCATAGTGCTTAGGCGAAGCCCTGCGGAGATCACTTCACCATCACCGTCACCACGTCGTTGTGCCATCGGAACTCGTCTACTACCTTGTCATCTTGCTGGAACAAGAAGACGGGGGACGTCACCGAACTGAACGTGTGTAGAATGCGGAGGTGTCGTGCGTTCGGTACTTGATCGGTTGGAGCGCGAAGAAGTTCGACTACATCAATCATTCCGCTTATGGTCTACGAGGGTACGTAGACACACTCTCCCCATCTCGTTTCTATGCATCTCCATGGATAGATCTTGCGTGTGCGTGGAAAAAATGTTTTCCATGCAATGTTTCCCAACATGGGTAGCCGTTGTTAAACAGTCATATACTTTATGAAATGGAGAGAGTATCTGAAACTGTAGCTAGAGTAGCTATCTCCATAGTTGCCAGTAAAATGCCCATACGAAGTCAATTTATTCGATTAGAGATATATAACCGTAAAAGGGGAATGGAAGATAAAAGAAATCCCCTTTTTTCTTTCTAGAAAGACAATATTTTTTCATCCGCTTCCATTGAAATAACAAATTGAAATCAAAATAATATGATTCAAGCTCAAACCCTTTTTAATGTAGTAGATAATAGTGGAGCTCAAAAATTGATGTGTATTTGAGTCATAGGATCTGCTGGTAATCAACGATATGCTCGTATTGGTGATATTATTGTTGTTGTAATCAAAGACGCATTGCCCCAAATGCATTTAGAAAGATCCAAAGTAATTCAAACTGTAGTTGTACGTACATGTAAAGAGTTCAAACGCGAAGACGGTATAATAATCCGCTAAGATGACAATGATGTGGTTATAATTTATCAAAAAGGTAATTAAAAGGAACTCGAGTTTTTGGCGCGATTGCCGAGGAATTGAGAGAATCGAATTTTAGTTTCATTAGCCCCTGAAATATTATAAAAACCAGTAGGAAAAATTTAGATAAAAGAATTAATTTAGTAGATTGTGTTTTATGTATACATTTTAAAATCCAAAATGAAAATGAAAAAACATGTTGTTTATAGAAAAATTAGGAGGAACCTAGAATTAGAGTCTTATGGGCAAGGACACCATTGCTGATTTACTAACCTCTATAAGAAACACAGACATTTGAATAAAAAGGGAACTGTTCGAGTAGTATCTACAAATATTACCGAAAACATTGTTAAATACTCCTACAAGAGGGTTTTATTGAAAGTGTTTGGAAACATCAGGAACGTAACAGATAATTCTTGGTTTCATCTTTGCTGGTGCTCGGAGGTCTGTCTGGCTCGTCCTTGCTACTCGTCATTCTCTGGCCGCACACGTTATCCCATGTCACCAAAGGTCATATGATTCTTGTCCATGCATGAGATCCCGCGTCGCCAAGGTCTCCCAGTTCTCTCGCCCGCTCATCCCTTCTGAGCTCCCTCGGCTCAGGTGCCTATGCTCGGAGGCATCTGCTTCCTTCATCGACATGCATAGCTAGAGTCAATTCCCCGACGTCCAGTCCAACCCCGCAATCTCTAGGATTTATTCCTTCACATACCATGATGTTTGTTCATTCCTTATTTTTAAGGACTCCCCTCCTTCCATGAGGCAACCAGCCAGCCATGAAAGAACATCCTAGTTGTTTGTTCAATTAGGCAGCCTGCAAACCCTTTAATTCCTTTAGGCTGCTTGTTGCCATATATATAAATTGGTTAAAATTGATGAAAAGGAGTGAGGTGGTACTAATTTATAGGGCAATGAATCATGTTTCAACTACAAACACCAGTTAGTTCCGTTGGCAACAGCCATCAATGATGGGAGGGGAGGTCGTGAGATTGAATCCCAAAGGGGAACAATTTTTGGCTGATTTTTGTTCCCTATTGGACAGAAAAAAGTGTGGACCGGGCCCAGCTTGGCCCATGCAAGGGCATTATGACAGTTAAAAAACACAAATGCGAGATGTTTTTCTGGATTTTGGATTTGTTCTTCAAAAATTGAGGGGCCTTTCTGTTAAAAAATGATGGTGAATGAACAGAAGCAATCCGTCTTTATTAGTACGTATAGATTCCAGAAAAGTTCTGTGTAAAATTTCAACTCCATCCGAGAACTTTTATTTTTGCATAAAAATAACACCATGGTAGTCCTGCTGAAAACAACGTCAGTCTGGGTTAGTTTCATTCAAATCATGCAAATTAGAGTTCAAAACAAGAGCAACAATTTTTTTTAAAATAGATACGTTTGAGATGTATCATCCTCCCACTCACTCTTTTGCAGAAAATATTTTGTTCAAAATTTTCATACTCTTTGAAAAACACTTTGCCTCGACATAGTGATAGAGGAATACACAATCATTTGGGATAACCTACAAAGTAGCACTTATTTCAACAAATTTCATGGCGCTCTTTTCAGTGTAAAAGCTAGTCCCTAAAGCATCACATTAAAAGTATATTGGCAAAATAATCAATGTCATCTTTTATCTCCCCATGTCATATATAGCTTAATTACATCTACTCAAAACATCATGCTCTTAGTAATGTTTTGGAAAATGCAAGTTATAATTTTTTTTCATAACTCATTAGACATTCGCTAAATTTGTAACTTAAGTGCTTTTTGCAATCTAATTGTAGAAACATGATTTTTTTTACAATCAGTTCTATTTCATTCTGGAAAAACCTTTCAAAATATTTCAAAAGATCCAGATTTATGTCTCTATAAATATAAATATCTACTTGATTCAACCTTGAAGATAGATAAATCCACTGCTTGTAACAACACTTATTGAACTACTTACATCAACATGCATGTTCTAATTATTTTGTTGCTCGTTCTTTATGGCCTGTGAACGGTATTTTAGTTTACTTCACTATTTGAATGAAAGTTGCAAGTGTCAAATGATTCATAATCAGATGACTTCAATATCCATCAGTATGGAATTTCTCCATGCCAGTTTCTCCAATGTGACTAAATGTAGTGCCATACATATGCGGTATTCTTTTAGTCTTGCGACATTTAGCATCAGCATTATGGATGTTCAATTTTATTATTAATATTTATAACATACATCATATTCATAAATAGGAGTATGACCTTTTATTCATAATATCAAACTACTATTGTTCTCTTATGAACAACCTCCTTGCAACTTCTATGCAATGAGCTAGAGTGGACAACACTCTAAAATGAGTTATGACAATAAATACAAAGGTAATATGTTGATGAAAAGTATCATAACTTTTTTAAGTTTCAACACATATTTTAACCTCATTGTTTGTTGGACATCTAGGTCATTGTAGTTTCTTGCAACGATTCACATTAACATGCAATCGAGTCAATATACTTGTGATCAACTTTTAATCACAATATCAAAGAATTAATGATCAACAAATTGATCATCACTCCCAAGAAATGCACTTTAGTTGACGAACTTTCTGTGCATCTTATAACTTTGTATGACATTCATACCTGAGTGGGACATTCCACTCTTCTTTTCTTTTCCGCATTTTACTTCTTATAGTTTTACTTCCAATATTTCTCCTACTCACAAAAGAAGCATCCAACTTTAAGAGTGACGTGAGCCCCAAACTTCCCTAGGCATGTAAGTCTAGTTACATCCTTTTGGTTTTGTTCCTTTTATCTTTAAGTTTCTCACCATCAACTTATGACTGACGTTCCTTCAGATCTTACGCATTTAAGTCTTAAACATAGTTGAACACTTCTACAGAACTTGCAAACAAAACACTTCTTTAGATATCACATATCATTTAACCTTTGTTTGTTTCTGAAAACAATTTTTAGTTCCAAGAATATCGCAACACTATCCCAAACATTTTGAAGTTTGTGTTTCTTAGAAACAAGCAGATAGTAATGTAATTCTAGCCTTTTGGATTGGAGGACTTGAGTCTCGTCATCCATAGCATCAACAAGAGAGTATTGTAAATATGCAGTAGGACAAAATTCTTCTTGGCACTTTTAGAGGATGATCCTCTCACTAATAAAGATTCAACCAGATAAATAACAACTAATCAATTTTATAACAACAAAGGTGGAACCGTGAGCCATAATTCTACAACTATAATGCAACTACACATAAACATCGATCATAATTAATTTGCACTAGTGATTAAACTTAACTAATACATAATTGTTCTCCCACTTAAATAAATATATCTCTCATAATTGATTTTAAGTGATTCAAGACCCCGATCCAATTCACAACCATTGATGTGGACATCACTGATGACCTGAACTTCAATCGGTAGGCAAACCTTTGTCGATCATATCTCCATATGACTCTTGTTCACCTTTTGATGCATTGTGCTCCGAGCTCAAAACATGATCACCAATAACACTTGATTTATTATTAGAGGCAAGACTAGGAACCTTTATTTTATCCGTTCATAATTGCACAATTGTCGTAGGGAAATCCGACAGTCCTCGGGGTAGGGGGGTCCCGAGCTGTGGATCTTGGATCGATGGTAGTAGGAAGAAGGGAGTCGATGTTTACCCAGGTTCGGGCCCTCTTGATGGAGGTAAAATCCTATGTCCTGCTCTTGTTAATATTGATGATGATGTATCGAGTACAAAGTTGATCTACCTAGAGATTGTGAGTTGTGGTCTAAACCCTAGGGGTATGATGATGAATGTCATAATGGTCAATCGACTAGCTTGGCCTCGGCTTATATAATGTATTGGATGCCTAGGATAACAAGAGTCCTAGTCGGCTACATTGGTGGAGAGTTGTCCTTGTCTTGATTACCAAGTCTTGTGGAACCTTCCTCATACATGTCATGAGCTGCCCGAAGTGTCCCATTAGTGAACCGCCATGGGGGTCCTCGGCCCGATCCACCTGGTCGGGAGACGGCGTGGTGAGTACCGCTGATAACCCACAAGTATAGGAGATCATTTGTAGCCTTTTTCAATAAATAAGAGTGTCGAACCCAACGAGGAGCTAAAGGTAGAACAAATATTCCCTCAAGTTCTATCGACCACCGATACAACTCTACGCACACTTTGACGTTTGCTTTACCTGGAACAAGAATAAAACTAGAAGTACTTTGAAGGTATAACAAGATAGGTTTGCAAGATAATAAAGGACATGAAAATAAAAGTTAGGTGTTGTTTTAATAAAAGTACAATTTAATAAAGCGAGTGTGGAAAAGCGGTGATAGGATTTACGGAATTGTCCCTAGGCAATCGATAACTAGATCGGTAATCATTCTTGCAATGTTATGTGAGGGAGAGGCATGAGCTAACATACTTTCTCTACTTGGATCATATGCACTTTTGATTGGAACTCTCGTAAGCATCCGCAACTACCAAAGGCCATTAAGGTAAAACGCAACCATAGCATGAAGTATCAAGTCCTCTTTACTCCCATACGCAATAGCCCACTTACTCAGGTATGTGTATTCTGTCACTCACGCCACCCACTGTAAGCGGATTATGAACGTATTGCAACACCCTACAGCGGGGATCCCTCTCATTTGCGCGACACGCATGGCACCATAGGACAGCACCATAATAAAATATACACTCATACCAACCAAGATCACGATTAACCCATAGGACAAAATAGATCTACTCAAACATCATAGGATGGCAACATATCATTGGATAATAGCATGAAGCATAAAGCACCATGTTCAGTAGAGGATACAACAGGTTGCGGGAGAGTGGGCCACTGAATATAGATGGGGGAAGGTGACGGAGTTGTTGGTGAAGATGACGGAGTTCTTGGAGTAGATCGTCCTCACTCGATGATTGCCCCGGCGGCATTTCGACGCCACCGGGAGAGAGGGGGGGAGAGTCCCCCTCCTTCTTCCTTGGCCTCCCCCTAGATGGGAGGAGAGTTCCCCTTCTGGTCCATGGCCTCCATGGCGGCGGCGGGGTGAGAGCACCTCCGAGATTGGATCTCTCTCTCTCTCTATTATCTTTGGTTTCACGTTTCTGTTTTCTGGCTGAAAACCGTTTCTTAAATATTTGAAGATCCGTAACTTCGATTGCGCTGAGATTTTAACAAGTTTTTTATGGATATAAGCTTCTGTGTGCCCGAAGTAGAGTTCCAACCGATGTTCGATGAGGGCACAACCCACCACCACGTGCCTGGGCTGCCTGGCGCGCCCAGGTGTCTTATGGTGGCTGTGGGCCCCCGTTTGCGTTGATTCCACCTCCAAAAAATCACAAATATTCCAAAATAATTCTCCATAAAATTTTATCGCATTTGGACTTCGTTTGATATGGATATTTTGCGAAGCAAAAAATATGCAAAAAACAGGAACTAGCACTGGGCATTGGATCAATATGTTAGTCCAATAAATCATATAAAATGTTGCCAAAAATATGTGAAAGTTGTATAATATTGGCATGAAAAAAATTATATATGCGACGAAGATGTATCAGCATCCCCAAGCTTAATTCCTGCTCATCCTCAAGTAGGTAAATAATAAAAGGGAATAATTTTTGATGTGGAATGCTACCTAACATAATCTTGATCATATATCTAATCATGGCATGAATATTAAGACAAGAGTGATTCAAAGCAATAGTCTATAATTTGACATAAAGACATCAATACTCAGGCATCCCAACAAACAATCGTGTCTTTCAAAATATCAATGCTAAAGAATGCTATCCCTACAAAATCATATAGACTTGTCATGCTCTATCTTCTTAACACAAAGTATTTATCATGAACTACCCCAGTGTCAGCCAAGCAACTGGTTCATACTTTTTAACGCGCTTCAGATTTTTCAACTCTCACGCAATACATGAGCGCAGGCGATGGATATAGCACTGTGGGTGGAAAAGAGTATGATGATAGTGGTAAATATGAAGGAAATATGCCCTAGAGGCAATAATAAAGTTGTTATTTATATTTCCTTATATCATGATAAATGTTTATTATTCATACTAGAATTGTATTAATCAGAAACTTAGTACATGTGTGAATACATAGACAAACAGAGTGTCCGTACCATGCCTCTACTTGACTAGTTCATTAATCAAAGATGGTTAAGTTTCCTAACCATAGACATGTGTTGTAATTTGATGAACGGGATCACGTCATTAGAGAATGATGTGATGGACAAGACCCATTTGTTAGCTTAGCATTATGATCGACTACTTTTATTGCTATTGCTTTCTTCATGACTTATACATGTTCCTCTGACTATGAGATTATGCAACTCCCGAATACCGGAGGAACACATTGTGTGCTATCAAACATCACAACATAACTGGGTGATTATAAAGATGCTCTACAGGTGTCTCCAAAGGTGTTTGTTGAGTTGGCATAGATCAAGATTAGGATTTGTCACTTCGTGTATCGGAGAGGTATCTCTGAGCCCTCTCGGTAATGCACATCACTATAAGCCTTGCAAGCAATGTAACTAATGAGTTAGTTGTGGGATGATGCATTACGGAATGAGTAAAGGCACTTACCGGTAATGAGATTGAACTAGGTATGATGATACCGACGATCGAATCTCGGGCAAGTAACATACCAATGACAAAGGGAATAACGTATGTTGTTATGCGGTTTGACCGATAAAGATCTTCGTAGAATATGTAGGAGCCAATATGAGCATCCAGGTTCCGCTATTGGTTATTGACCGGAGATATGTCTCGTCATGTCTACATAGTTCTCGAACCCGTAGGGTCCGCACGCTTAACGTTCGATGACGATTTGTATTATGAGTTATGTGTTTTGGTGACCAAATGTTGTTCTGAGTCCCGAATGATATCACAGACATGACGAGGAGTCTCAAAATGGTCGAGAGGTAAAGATTCGTATATTGGAAGGTTGTATTCGGACATCGGAATGGTTCCGAGTGCTTCGGGGATTTTTCCGGAGTACCGAGGGGTTACCGGAACCCCCGGGGGAATATTGAGCCTACATGGGCCATAGGGGAGAGGGGAGGTAGACAACAAGCAGTAGCCGCGCCCACTCCCTATAGGGAGTCCGAATTGGACTAGGGAGGGGGGCGCGCCCCACTTTCCTTCTCCTCTTCCTCTTCCTTCCCTCTTTCCCCTCAGGAAAAGGAAAGGGGGTCCAACTAGGATTGGGATTCCTAGTTGGACTCCCCCCTTTGGCGCGCCCCCTAGGCCGGCCGCCTCCTCCCCTCCTCCTTTATATATGGGGGCATGGGGCACCCCAAAGGCAGATCAATTGTTCCTCAACCGTGCGCGGTGCCCCCCTCCACAGTTTACCACCTCGGTCATATTGTCATAGTGCTTAGGCGAAGCCCTGCGCGGATCACATCACCAACACCGTCGCCACGCCATCGTGCTGACGGAACTCTCCCGCGACCCTCTACTGGATCAAGAGCTCGAGAGACGTCATCGTGCTGAATGTGTGCTGAACATGGAGGTGCCGTACGTTCGGTACTTGGATCGGTTGGATCGTGAAGACGGTCGACTACATCAACCGCTTTACTAAACGCTTCCGCTTTCATTCTACGAGGGTACGTGGACACACTCTCCCGTCTTGTTGCTTTGCTTCTCCTAGATAGATCTTGTGTGATCATAGGATTTTTTTTTTGAATTACCACGTTCCCCAATAGTGGCATCAGAGCCAAGTTTATGCGTAGATGATATATGCACGAGTAGAACACAATGATTTGTGGGCGATAATAGTCATACTGCTTACCACCATTGTCTTACTTATATTCGGCGGTATTGTTGGATGAAGCGGACCAGACCGACATTACATGACCATGTTCATGAGACTGGTTCTACCGACGTGCTTCGCACACAGGTGCCTAGCGGGTGTCTGTTTCTCCAAATTTCGTTGAATCGAGTTTGACTACAGTCGGTCCTTGTTGAAGGTTAAAACATCACACTTGACGAAAAATCATTGTGGTTTTGATGCGTAGGTAAGAATGGTTCTTGCTACAAGCCCGTAGCAGCCACGTAAAACTTGCAACAACAAAGTAGAGGACGTCTAACTTGTTTTTGCAGGGCATGTTGTGATATGATATGGTCAAGACGTGATGAGATATAAGTTGTTGTATGAGATGATCATGTTTTGTAGAAGTTGTCGGCAACTGGCAGGAGCCTTATGGTTATCGCTTTATTGTATGAAATGCAATCGCCATGTAATTGCTTTACTTTATCACTAAGCGGTAGCGATAGTCGTAGAAGCAATAGTTGGCGAGACGACAACGATGCTACGATGGAGATCAAGGTGTCAAGCCGGTGATGATGGAGATCATGACGGTGCTTTGGAGATGGAGATCAAAGGCACAAGATGATGATGGCCATATCATGTCACATATTTTGATTGCATGTGATGTTTATCCTTTCTGCATCTTATTTTGCTTAGTACGGCGGTAGCATTTATAAGATGATCCCTCACTAAAATTTCAAGGTAAAAGTGTTCTCCCTGAGTATGCACCATTGCTACAGTTCATCGTGCCGAGGCACCATGTGATGATCAGGTGTGATAAGCCCTATGTTCACATACAACGGGTGCAAGCCAGTTTTGCACGTGCAAAATACTCGGGTTAAACTTGACGAGCCTAGCATATGCAGATATGGCCTCGGAACACTAAGACTGAAAGGTCGAGCGTGAATCATATAGTTGATATGATCAACATAGTGATGTTCACCATTGAAAACTACCCCATCTCACGTGATGATTGGACATGGTTTAGTTGATATGGATCATGTGATCATTTAGATGACTATAGGGATGTCAATCTAAGTGGGAGTTCTTAAGTAATATGATTAATTGAACTTTAATTTATCATGAACTTAGTCCTGATAGTTTTTGCATATCTATGTTGTTGTAGATCAATGGCCTGTGCTACCATTCCCTTGAATTTTAATGTGTTCCTAGAGAAAGCTAAGTTGAAAGATGATGGTAGCAACTACACGGACTGGGTCCGTAACTTGAGGATTATCCTCATTGCTGCACAGAAGTATTACGTCCTGGAAGCACCACTAGGTGCAAGACCCGCTGCAGGAGCAACTCCGGACATTATGAACGTCCGACAGAGCAAAGCTGATGACTACTCGATAGTTTAGTGTGCCGTGCTTTACGGCTTAGAACATCATGGAGCATATGAGATGTTCCAGGAGTTGAAGTTAATATTTCAAGCGAATGCCTGAGTTGAGAGATATGAAGTCTCCAACAAGTTCTATAGCTGCAAAATGGAGGAGAATAGTTCTATCAGTGAACACATACTCAGAATGTTTGGGTACCACAACCACTTGACTCTGCTGGGAGTTAATCTTCCTGATGATAGTGTCATTGACAGAGTTCTTCAATCACTACTGCTCAACTATAAAGGCTTCATGATGAACTATAATATGCAAGGGATGGAAAAGACAATTCCCGAGCTCTTCGCAATGCTAAAGGCCGCGAAGGTAGAAATAAAGAAGGAGCATCAAGTGTTGATGGTGAACGGACCACTAGTTTCAAGAAAAAGGGCAAAGGGAAGAAGGGAAACTTCAAGAAGAACAGCAAGTCAGTTGCTGCTCAAGGGAAGAAGCCCAAGTCTGGACCTAAGCATGAAACTGAGTGCTTCTACTGCAAAGGGACTGGTCACTGGAAGCGGAACTGCCCCAAGTATTTGGCGGATAAGAAGGATGGCAAAGTGAAAGGTATATTTGATATACATGTTATTGATGTGTACCTTAATAATGCTCGTAGTAGCGCCTGGGTATTTGATACTTGTTTTGTTGCTCATATTTGCAACTTGAAATAGGGGCTACGAATTAAATGAAGATTGGCTAAATACGAGGTGACGATGCGCGTGGGAAATGGTTCCAAAGTCGATGTGATCGCCGTCGGCACGCTACCTCTACATTTACCGTTGGGATTAGTTTTAGACCTAAATAATTGTTATTTGGTGCCAGCGTTGAGCATGAACATTATATCTGGATCTTGTTTGATATGAGACGGTTATTCATTTAAATAAGAGAATAATGGTTGCTCTATTTATGCGAGTAACATCTTTTATGGTCATGCACCCTTGATGAGTGGTCTATTTTTGTTGAAACTCGATTGTAGTGATACACATATTCATAATATTGAAGCCAAAAGATGCAAAGTTAATAATGATAGTGCAACTTATTTGTGGCACTGCCGTTTAGGTCATATTGGTGTAAAGCGCAAGAAGAAACTCCATGCTGATGGGCTTTTGGAATCACTTGATTATGAATCACTTGATGCTTGTGAACCATGCCTCATGGGCAAGATGACTAAGACTCCGTTCTCCGGAACAATGGAGCGAGCAACTAACTTATTGGAAATAATACATACTGATGTATGCGGTCCAATGAGTGTTGAGGCTCGCAGTGGGTATCGTTATTATCTGACCTTCACGGATGATTTGAGGAGATATGGGTATATCTACTTAATGAAACATAAGTCTGAAACATTTGAAAAGTTCAAAGAATTTCAGAGCGAAGTGGAAAATCATCGTAACAAGAAAATAAACTTTCTACGATCTGATCGTGGAGGTGAATATTTGAGTTATGAGTTTGGTCTTCATTTGAAACAATGTGAATAGTCTCACAACTCACGCCACCTGGAACACACAGCGTAATGGTGTGTCCAAACATTGTAGCCGTACTTTATTAGATATGGTGCGGTCTATGATATCTCTTACCGATTTACCGCTATCGTTTTGGGGTTATGCTTTAGAGACGATTGCATTCATGTTAAATAGGGCACCATATAAATCCGTTGAGACGATACCATATGAACTGTGGTTTAGCAAGAAGCCTAAGCTGTCGTTTCTTAAAGTTTGGGGCTGCGATGCTTATGTGAAAAAGCTTCAACCTGATAAGCTTGAACCCAAATCGAAGAAATGTGTCTTCATAGGATACCAAAAGGACACTGTTGGTTACACCTTCTATCACAGATCCAAAGGCAAGATATTCGTTGCTAAGAATGGATCCTTTCTAGAGAAGGAGTTTCTCCCGAAAGAAGTGAGTGGGAGGAAAGTAGAACTTGATGAGGTAATTGTACCTTATCCCGAATTGGAAAGTAGTTCATCACAGAAATCAGTTCCGGTGATTCCTACACCAATTAGTGAGGAAGCTAATGATGATGATAATGAAACTTCAGATCAAGTTACTACCGAACCTCGTAGGTTAACCAGAGTACGATCCGCACCAGAGTGGTATGGTAATCCTGTTTTGGAGGTCGTGTTACTTGACCATGACGAACCTATGAACTATGAGGAAGCGATGATGAGCCCAGATTCCGCAAAATGGTTGAAGCCATGAAATCTGAGATGGGATCCATGTATGAGAACAAAGTGTGGACTTTGGTTGACTTGCCCGATGATCGGCAAGCCATAGAGAATAAATGGATCTTCAAGAAGAAGACTGACGCTGACGGTAATGTTACTGTCTACAAATCTCGACTTGTTGTGAAAGGTTTTCAACAAGTTCAAGGAGTTGACTATGATGAGACCTTCTCACCTGTAACGATGTTTAAATCCGTCTGAATCATGTTAGAAATTGCCACATTTTATGATTATGAAATTTGGCAAATTGATGTCAAAACTGCATTCCTTAATGGATATCTTAAAGAAGAGTTGTATATGATGCAACCAGAAGGTTTTTTCGATCCGAAAGGTGCTAACAAAGTGTGCAAGCTCCAGCGATCCATTTATGGACTGGTGCAAGCCTCTCAGAGTTGGAATATACGCTTTGATAGTGTAATCAAAGCATATGGTTTTATACAGACTTTTGGAGAAGCCTGTATTTACAAGAAAGTGATTGGGAGCTCTGTAGCATTTCTAATATTATATGTGGATGACATATTGTTGATTGGAAATAATATAGAATTTCTAGATAGCATAAAAGGATACTTGAATAAGAATTTTTCAATGAAAGACCTCGGTGAAGCTGCTTATATATTGGGCATCAAAATCTATAGAGACCGATCAAGATGCTTAATTGGACTTTCACAAAGCACATACCTTGATAAAGTTTTGAAGAAGTTCAAAATGGATCAGTCAAAGAAAGGGTTCTTGCTTGTGTTACAAGGTGTGAAGTTGAGTCAGACTCAATGCCCGACCACTGCAGAAGATAGAGAGAAAATGAAGGTCATTCCCTATGCATCAGCCATAGGTTCTATCATGTATGCAATGTTGTGTACCAGACCTGATGTGTGCCTTGCTATAAGTTTAGCAGGGAGGTACCAAAGTAATCCAGGAGTGGATCACTATTAAGCGGTCAAGAACATCCTGAAATACCTGAAAAGGACTAAGGATATGTTTCTCATTTATGGAGGTGACAAAGAGCTTGTCGTAAATGGTTGTGTCGATGCAAGCTTTGACACTGATCCGGATGAATATAAGTCACAAACCGGATACATACTTATATTGAATGGTGGAGTTGCAAGTTGGTGCAGTTCCAAGCAAAGCGTCGTGGCAGGATCTGCGTGTGAAGCGGAGTCCATAGCTACTTCGGAAGAAGCAAATGAAGGAGTCTGGATGAAGGAGTTCATATCTGATCTAGGTGTAATACCTAGTGCATCGAGTCAAATAAAAATATTTTGTGACAATACTGGAGCAATTGCCTTGGCGAAGGAATCCAAATTTCACAAGAGAACCAAACACAGCAAGAGACACTTCAATTCCATCCGCGATCAAGTCAAGGAGGGAGAGATAGAGATTTGCGACATACATACGAATCTGAATGTTGCAGATCCGTTGATTAAACCTCTCTCATGAGAAAAACATGATCAGCACCAAGACTCCATGTGTGTTAGAATCATTACTATGTAATCTTGATTATTGACTCTGGTACAAGTGGGGGACTGGAGGAAATATGCCCTAGACGCAATAATAAAGTTGTTATTTATATTTCCTTATATCATGATAAATGTTTATTATTCATGCTAGAATTGTATTAACCGGAAACTTAGTACATGTGTGAAAACATAGACAACCAGAGTGTCCCTAGTATGCCTCTACTTGACTAGCTCATTCATCAAAGATGGTTAAGTTTCCTAACCATAGACATGCGTTGTCATTTGATGAACGGGGTCACATCATTAGATAATGATGTGATGGACAATACCCATCCATTAGCTTAGCATTATGATCTACTAGTTTTATTGCTATTTGCTTTCTTCATGACTTATACATGTTCCTCTGACTATGAGATTATGCAACTCCTGAATACCGAAGGAACACCTTGTGTGCTATCAAAGTCACAACATAACTAGGTGATAATAAAGATGCTCTACAGGTGTCTCCAAAGGTGTTTCTTGAGTTGGCATAGATCGAGATTAGGATTTGTCACTCCGTGTATCGTAGAGGTATCTCGGGCCCCTCTCGGTAATGCACATCACTATAAGCCTTGCAAGAAATGTAACTAATGAGTTAGTTGCGGGATGATGCATTACGTAACGAGTAAAGAGACTTGTCGATAACGAGATTGAACTAGGTATGATGATACCGACGATTGAATCTCGGGCAAGTAACATACCGATGACAAAGGGAGTAACGTATGTTGTTATGCGGTTTGACCGATAAAGATCTTCGTTGAATATTGAGGAGCCAATATGAGAATCCATGTTTCTTTATTGGTTATTTACCAAAGATATGTATCGGTCATGTCTACATAGTTCTCAAACCCGTAGGGTCTGCACGCTTAACGTTCGATGACGATTTGTATTATGAGTTATGTGTTTTGGTGACCGAAGTTTGTTCGGAGTCCCGGATGAGATCACAGACATGACGAGGAGTCTCGCAATGGTCAAGAGTTAAAGATTCATATATTGGAAGGTTGCATTTGGACATCGGAATGGTTCCGAGTAATTCGGGGATTTTTCCAGAGTATCGAGGGGTTACGGGAACCCCCCCGGGGGAATATTGGGCCTGCATGGGCCATATGGGAGAGGGGAGGCAGCCCACAATGGGTAGCCGCGCCCCCTCCCTATAGGGAGTCCGAATTGGACTATGGAGGGGGCGCGCCCCCCTTTCCTTCTCCTCTTCCTCTCCCTTCCCTCTTTCCCCCCTCCGGAAAAGGAAAGGGAGTCCAACTAGGATTGGGAGTCCTAGTTGGACTCCCCCATTTGGCGCGCCCCCTAGGCCGGCCACCTCCTCCCCTCCTCCTTTATATACGGGGGTAGGGGGCACCCCAAAGGCACATCAATTGTTCCTCAGCCGTGTGCGGTGCCCCCCTCCACAGTTTATCCACCTCATTCATATTGTCGTAGAGCTTAGGCGAAGCCCTGCGGGGATCACATCACCAACACCATCGCCACACCATCGTGCTGATGGAACTCTCCCTCGACCCTCTACTGGATCAAGAGCTCGAGGGACGTCATCATGCTGAACGTGTGCTGATCACGGAGGTGTTGTACGTTCGGTACTAGGATCGATTGGATCGTGAAGACGTTCGAGTACATCAACCGCGTTACTAAACGCTTCCGCTTTCGGTCTACAAGGGTACGTGGACACACTCTCCCGTCTCATTGCTATGCTTCTCCTAGATAGATCTTGCGTGATTGTAGGAAATTTTTGGAATTACTATGTTCCCCAATAAAATATAGAGAAGGCAAAAGGTAAGAAAGTCTCACATCGGCGCGGCTAACTAACAGGCTATGGAGATACCCATTAATTCATATCAATGCAAGGAGTAGGGATTTTCCATGCAATGAATGCACTAAGAGCTATAAGTGTATGATAGCTCAAACTGAAAACTAAATGGGTGTGCATCTAACCCTATAATGAAAAATTCCCACTACTATATGAAAGTGAAAACATAGGAGACCCTCTATATGAAAAACATGGTGCTACTTTGAAGCACAAGTGTGGAATTAGCATGCCCCTTCTCTCTTTTATCTCATTTTTTTGTTTTCTCTTTCTTTTTCTTGGGCTCTTTTCGCCCTCACTTTTTTTAGTCTAGAGTCTCATCCCGACTTGTGGGGGAATCATAGTATCCATCATCTTTCCTCACTGGGACATGCTCTAATAATGAATAATGATGATCATCACACTTCTATTTACTTACAACTCAAAAGAAATAAAAATTACTACTTGATACCTAGAACAAAGTATGACTCTATGTGAATGCCTCTGGTAGTGTATCAGGATGTGCAATGATCTAGCGTAGCAGAGATATCGAAAACGGACAAGCCATGGAAATATCTTGCCAGCTATCTTACGATCATGCAAAGCAATATGACAATGAATGCTCAAGTCATCAAAACGGAAGTGGTGGAAGTTGCATGGCAATATTTCTCAAAATGGCTATGGAAAGGCCATAATAGGTAGGTATGGTGGCTATTTTTAGGAAGATATAATAAGGCTTATGTGTGATAGAGCATACCATATCACGGGGTTTGGGTGCACCTGCGAAGTTTGCACCGACTCTCGAGGTGAGAAAGGGCAATGCACGGTACCGTAGAGGCTAGAAAATTGCGGAAAGGTAAGAGTGTGCATAATCCATGGACCCACATTAGTCATAAAGAACTCATATACTTATTACAAAATTTTATTAGCCCTCAAAGAAAAGTATTGCTACGCATGCCCCTAGGGGGAGGTTGGTAGGAGTTAACCATCGCGCGCGCCCGACCTCTACGCAAAGGAAGACAATCAATAATAAATAATGCTCCAAGTGCATAGCATAACGGGTGACTATACGTGTATGCTTCAGAAATCACAAGACTTAACACCAATATTCCTACTAAACACAACCATTTACTAGTACCTCCCACATATTCCATCTCTATATCACAAAACTATTGCAAGTAATCAAACATATCATATTCAGTGATCCGCAAGTTTTATGTAGGGTTTCATGACTAACCATGCAAATGACCAATTCCTGTTGACTCTCTAAATAGATATAAGTGAAGTAAGAGAGTTCAATTCTATCTCAAAAATATCATGCTCTAACAAATATAAGTGAAGCAAAAGAGCATTCTACAATTAACGGTTTTCCATGTGATGAGAAATAGGCAATCCAAACTTCAAATGATATAAGTGAAGCACATGCAGCATTCTATAAAGCCATACTCAAAAGATATAAGTGAAGTGCAATGAGCATTCTATAAATCAACCATGGACTATCTCATACCAGCATGGTGCATAAAAGAAAAGTGAAAACTAAACACAGAAGACGCTCCAAGATTTACACATATCACATGAACGAAACGAAAACGAAAACATATTGATCCTTGTTGAAGAAAGATGGGACGCCTTTCGGGGCATCCCCAAGCTTAGATGCTTGAGTCTCATTGGATGTTTACTTAGAATGCCTTGGGCATCTGCAAGATTGAACTCTTGCCTCTCCTCCCTCTCCTCATATCGAGGCCTCCTCGATCTTTGAACACTTCATCCACACAAAACTTGACAGAAAACTGGTGAGATCTGTTAGTATAATAATGCAAATTACTACTTTAAGTACTATTGCAAACCAATTCACATTTTGTTTTTGCATTGTAGCTACTGTATTACAACTTCTCCATGGCTTGTACCATCGATAGAATCGATAGTTTCATGAAAACAAGCAAAACAATGCATCAAAATAGAATATGTCTTAAACAGGACAGTCTGTAGCAATCTGAACATTAACCATACTTCTGTAACTCCAAAAATTCTGAAAATTAGGACAAAAGAAAAAAATTCCATAGCAATACTGTGTAAAAAGTTCAGAAACTTTTGACGTTCCAGTAAATAATGTAAATGCACGCACTACAGCCAATGTTTCTGTTTTTACACCGCACATACCAACAGGCAATCTAATCACCCTAAAGGCAAATCTTGGCACATTATTTTTATAATACAATGTATTTGTAAAAGGGAATAATTATTTTTGTTGAAAAGTTTCTGTAATTCAAGATTCACAAAGTTTCCATAGGCATGAACAAAGTTCAAGGCTAGCTCCCACTTTAACAATGCTCGTCTCTCTCACTTTCACATTTTCTTTTTGAAAAAGTTTTAGGTTCCCCTCTATATTGTTTTGTTTTTAAACTTTTTAAAAGTGCTCAACAGAATAAAATGGCTCTCTAAAACTTTCAGGTTGTCTCCCTGGCAGCGCTTTCTTTAAATCCATTAAGCTAGGCATAAAGTGCTCAAGTAACGGATCCACCTGGATCCCAAGGTATATCAAAGCCAATTTTAATTAACAATGATTTGCAATTTAGTAATGAGAACAAAAGCAACATATATCATGTAATGACGAAGTCTAACTCTCTTCCTATGCATCGGCATGTCATAAAAGAACAATTCATGCACATCAAGTAAAGGCCAATACATAGCGTAAGCAGTTTCTTGCAATTTTATCGTGTTAAAAACATAGAGAGGCGGAGATGTAGTTCCTCTCTCATAATAATTGCAAGTAGAAGCAGCAAGCACATGCATATTATATTCATCAAAATCATCATGTGCAAGGGTAAAAGGCAACCCATCAATGTAATCCTTAATAAGTACAAACTTCTCCGATATGGTGTAGTTTGGAGAATTCAAAAAGATAATAGGACTATCATGTTTGGATGCAATAGCAACAATTTCATTCTTAACATAAGGAACTATAGCAAGTTCATCTCCATAAGCACAATTCATATTGGCATCTTGGCCACAAGCATAGCAAGCATCAATTTTATCAAAAAGCGATATTTCAAATGAATCAACGAGATCATAGCAATTATCATAGAATTCATCCTTCGGTAAGCACGAAGGGAAAATAAACAATGTATGAGTTGAATAGTTACTCTCATTAGAAGGTGGGCATGGGTGATCAATCCGCTCTTTCTCCTTTTGTTCTTCGCTCTCCTCCTCATCTTTTTCATCCAATGAGCTCATAGTTTCATCAATTTCTTCTTCCATAGGCTCCTGCAAAATATTAGTCTCTTCTTGGACAGCGGAGACTTTCTCAATAAACTCATTAATATAAGCACTAGAAGCATAGTTTTCATAGCAATATTTGAGTATGACAAAATTTTCAGATTCATAAAGAGTAGTGTCATACTTTTAAATCAACTAATCAATTTCATAAGCACCCTTAAAAGCAATAAATTCTTCAATTTGTTCAACATCATAGTAATTATAAACACCCTTAGCATAAGAAAATAGAATCCCATTATCTCTAAACTCACATTGATAAGGAAGGTGTTTCTTAGGGTCTTCAGAACAACAAGTAAAATCATGTACACATAAATTCCAAGCATAGCATTGCATAGTATTGATTTGATGCAGTAAAAGTTTCCCTTTTTGAGATAAGCGGTGTCGCACATAATGAGTATGCTCATCTAATGATGTTCCCTCAACTAAGCTAGTTGGGTTTTCAGCATGAGCACATAGGGATCGAAGATGATCCAAGTAGAAAGCTTCAGCAGTATGATAGGTTTTGGGTGGTTCTTCAACCATTGGTTTAGTAGGTACAACTATTTTTTGGTATTTTGCATTTCCTACTCACAACTAAAGATAGAAAACAATATAGAACAGAAAATAAAAACTACTTAGTGATAAAGCAAACAAGCACACACGAGAATATTCACCCCATGCTATTGCTCCCCGGCAACGGCGCCAGAAAAAGGTCTTGATAACCCACAAGTATATGTGATCATTTGTAGCCTTTTTCGATAAATAAGAGTGTCGAACCCAATGAGGAGCTAAAGGTAGAACAAATATTCCCTCAAGTTCTATCGACCACCGATACGACTCTATGCACACTTTAACGTTTGCTTTACCTAGAACAAGAATAAAAGTAGAAGTACTTTGAAGGTATAACATGATACCTTTGCAAGATAATAAATGACATGAAAATAAAAGTTAGTTGTTTTAATAAAAGTACAATTTAATAAAGTGAGTGTGGAAAAGTGGTGATAGGATTTACCGAATTGTCCCTAGGCAATTGATAACTAGACCGGTAATCATTCTTGCAATTTCATATGAGGGAGAGGCATGAGCTAACGTACTTTCTCTACTTGGATCATATGCACTTATGACTGGAAGTCTAGCAAGCATCCGCAACTACCAAAGATCATTAAGGTAAAACCCAACCATATCATCAAGTATCAAGTCCTCTTTACTCCCATACGCAATAGCCCACATACTCGGGTCTGTGTATTTTGTCACTCACACCACACACTATAAGCGAATTTTGAACATATTGCAACACCCTACAACGGGGATCCGTCACGTTTGCGCGACACAGAGGGCACCATAGAACAACACCATAATAAAATATAAACTCATACCAATCAAGATCACGATTAACCCGTAGGACAAAATAGATCTAGTCAAACATCATAGGATGGCAACATATCAATGGAGAATAGTATGAAGCATAAAGCACCATGTTCAAGTAGAGGGTACAGTGGGTTGCGGGAGAGTGGACCGCTGAATATAGATGGGGGAAGGTGATGGAGTTGTTGGTGAAGATGACAGAGTTGTTGGAGTAGAACGCCATCACACGATGATTGTCTCGGTGGCGTTCCGGCACAAGCGGGAGAGAGGGGGAGAGAACCCCCCCCCCCTCCTTCTTCTTCTTCCTTGGCCTCCCCCTAGATGGTAGGAGATTTCCCCCTCTGGTCCATCGCCTCCATGGCGGCAGAGGAGCGAGAGCCCCTCCGAGATTGGATCTCCCTCTCTGTTATCTTCTGTTTTGTGCTTCTGTTTTCTGGCAGAAAACCGTTTCTTAAATATCTGGAGATCCATAACTCCGATTGTGCTGAGATTTTAACATGATTTTTTATATAAGCTTCCTTTCACCCGAAGTAGAGCTCCAACCGACGTTCGAGGAGGGCACAACCCACCACCAAACGCCTGGGCTGCCTGGCGCACCCAGGTGTCTTGTGGTGGCTATGGGCACCCATTTGCGTTGATTCCACCACCCAAAAATCACAAATATTCCAAAATAATTTTCCGTAAATTTTTATTGCATTTGGACTTCGTTTGATATGGATATTTTGTGAAGCAAAAAAACATGCAAAAAATAGGAACTGGCACTAGGCACTCGATAATATTGTTAGTCCAATCAATCATATAAAATGTTGCCAAAAATATGTGAAAGTTTTATAATATTGGCACGAAACAATCAAAAATTATAGATACGACGGAGACGTACCAACATCCCCAAGCTTAATTCCCGCTCGTCCTCGAGTAGGTAAATGATAAAATAGAATAATTTTTGATGTGGAATGCTACCTAGCATAATCTTGATCATATATCTAATCATGGCATGAATATTAAGAAAAGAGTGATTCAAAGTAATAGTCTATAATTTGACATAAAGACATCAATACTCAGGCATCCCAAGAAATAATCGTGTCTTTCAAAATATCAATGCTAAAGAATGCTATCCCTACAAAATCATATAGTCTTGTCATGGTCTATCTTCTTAACACAAAGGATTTATCATGAACTACCCCGGTGTCAGCCAAGCAACTGGTTCATAATTTTTAACGAGCTTCAGCTTTTTCAACTATCACGCAATACATGAGCGCAAGCCATGGATATAGCACTATGGGTGGAATAGAGTATGATGATAGGGATAAATATAGAGAGGACAAATAGGTAAGAAAGTCTCACATCGACGCGGCTAACCAATGGGCTATGGAGATGCCCATCAATTGATATCAATGCGAGGAGTAGGGATTTCCATGCAATGAATGCACTAAGAGCTATAAGTGTATGAAAGCTCAAACTGAAAACTAAGTAGGTGTCCATCTGATACGTCTCCAATGTATCTATAATTTTTTATTGTTCCGTGTTCTTATATTACCATTCTTGGATGTTTTACAATCATTGTATAGCAACTTTATATCATTTTTTGGGACTAACCTATTGGCATAGTGCCCAGTGCCAGTTGTTGTTTTTTGCTTCGCAGAAAATCAATATCAAATGGAGTCCAAATGCTGCGAAACTTTTTGGAGAGTTTTTCTGGGCCAAAAGACACAGGATGGGCCAAAGAAGTACCAGAGGGGTGCCCCGAGGGGGGCACAACTCACCTGGGCATGCCTGGAGTCCCAGGCGCGCCCTGGCGGGTTGTGCCCACCTCGGTGGCCTCCCGCACCGCCTCTTTGCTCTATAAATACCCCAATATTCCAGAAACCCTAAGGGAGTCGACGAAACACAATTCTAGCTGCCACAGGGTTTTTCCATACTAACATGACAACCCTTAGCCGACGTCTCGGTGCCCGGAGGCGGTTGTGTTAGCGGAAACAAGGCAATCAGATATGCAGGCTTTATAAATTTCACTTAGTCATAGGAGTTTAAAGTTGGGAAGCCAGTTACTAGCCCCCGATTAGTGTCGGCGTTAGCCGATGTCAAGCATTAACACTTCGGCCAATTTTATGAAAGACCCACGGGATAACTGTTGGGGAACGCAGTAATTTCAAAAAAATTCCTACGCACACGCAAGATCATGGTGATGCACAGCAACGAGAGGGGAGAGTGTTGTCTACGTACCAACGCAGACCGACTGCGGAAGCGATCACACAACGTAGAGGAAGTAGTCGTACGTCTTCTTCCCGATCCGACCGATCCAAGCACCGTTACTCCGGCACCTCCGAGTTCTTAGCACACGTTCAGCTCGATGACGTTCCCCGGGCTCCGATCCAGCAAAGCGTCGAGGAAGAGTTTCGTCAGCACGACGGCGTGATGACGATCTTGATGTACTACCAACGCAGGGCTTCGCCTAAGCACAACAACGGTACGATCGAGGTGGAATTTGGTGGCAGGGGGCACCGCACACGGCTAAGGAACGATCTCAAGGATCAAGTTGTGTGTCTATGGGGTGCCCCCTGCCCCCGTATATAAAGGCCAGGGGCAAGGGGGTCGGCCGGCTAGGAGGGAGGCGCAGGGAGGAGTCCCACTCCTACCGGGAGTAGGACTCCTTCCCCAAATCCTATTCCTAGTAGGACTCTTCAGGAGAAAGAGAAGAGAGGGGGGCCGGCCCCTTCTCCTAGTCCTAATAGGACTAGGGAAGGGGGGTTCGGCCGGCTAGCCTGTGGGCTGCCCCTTCTCTCTTTTCCACTAAGGCCCAATAGGCCCATTTGCCTCCCGGGGGGTTCCGGTAACCCTCCCGGTAATCCGGTAAAATCCCGATTTCACTCGGAACACTTCCGGTGCCCAAACATAGGCTTCCAATATATCAATCTTTACGTCTCGACCATTTCGAGACTCCTCGTCATGTCCGTGATCTCATCCGGGACTCCGAACAACCTTCGGTACATCAAAATGCATAAACTCATAATAACTGTCATCGTAACGTTAAGCGTGCGGACCCTACGGTTCGAGAACAATGTAGACATGACCGAGACACGTCTCCGGTCAATAACCAATAGCAGGACCTGGATGCCCATATTGGCTCCTACATATTCTACGAAGATCTTTATCGGTCAGACCACATAACAACATACGTTGTTCCCTTTGTCATCGGTATGTTACTTGCCCGAGATTCGATCGTCGGTATCCAATACCTAGTTCAATCTCGTTACCGGCAAGTCTCTTTACTCGTTCCGTGATACATCATCTCACAACTAACTTATTAGTTGCAGTGCTTGCAAGGCTTATGTGATGTGCATTACCGAGAGGGCCCAGAGATACCTCTCCGACAATCGGAGTGACAAACCCTAATCTCGAAATACGCCAACCCAACATCTACCATTGGAGACACCTGTAGTACTCCTTTATAATCACCCAGTTACGTTGTGACGTTTGGTAGTACCCAAAGTGTTCCTCCGGTAAACGGGAGTTGCATAATCTCATAGTTTATAGGAACATGTATAAGTCATGAAGAAAGCAATAGCAACATACTAAACGATCGGGTGCTAAGCTAATGGAATGGGTCATGTCAATCAGATCATTCTACTAATGATGTGACCTCGTTAATCAAATAACAACTCCTTGTTCATGGTTAGGAAACATAACCATCTTTGATTAACAAGCTAGTCAAGTAGAGGCATACTAGTGACACTCTGTTGGTCTATGTATTCACACATGTATTATGTTTCCGGTTAATACAATTCTAGCATGAATAATAAACATTTATCATGATGTAAGGAAATAAATAATAACTTTATTATTGCCTCTAGGGCATATTTCCTTCAGTCTCCCACTTGCACTAGAGTCAATAATCTAGATTACACAGTAATGATTCTAACACCCATGGAGCCTTGGTGCTGATCATGTTTTGCTCGTGGAAGAGGCTTAGTCAACGGGTCTGCAACATTCAGATCCGTATGTATCTTGCAAATCTCTATGTCTCCCACCTGGACTAAATCCCGGATGGAGTTGAAGCGTCTCTTGATGTGTTTGGTCCTCTTGTGAAATCTGGATTCCTTTGCCAAGGCAATTGCACCAGTATTGTCACAGAAGATTTTCATTGGACCCGATGCACTAGGTATGACACCTAGATCAGATATGAACTCCTTCATCCAGACTCCTTCATTTGCTGCTTCCGAAGCAGCTATGTACTCCGCTTCACATGTAGATCCCGCTACGACGCTTTGTTTAGAACTGCACCAACTGACAGCTCCACCGTTTAAAGTAAACACGTATCCGGTTTGCGATTTAGAATCGTCCGGATCAGTGTCAAAGCTTGCATCAACGTAACCTCTTACGGTGAGCTCTTTGTCACCTCCATATACGAGAAACATATCCTTAGTCCTTTTCAGGTATTTCAGGATGTTCTTGACCGCTGTCCAGTGATCCATTCCAGGATTACTTTGGTACCTCCCTGCTAAACTTATAGCAAGGCACACATCAGGTTTGGTACACAGCATTGCATACATGATAGAGCCTATGGCTGAAGCATAGGGAACATCTTTCATTTTCTCTCTATCTTCTGCAGTGGTCGGGCATTGAGTCTTACTCAACTTCACACCTTGTAGCACAGGCAAGAACCCTTTCTTTGCTTGATCCATCTTGAACTTCTTCAAAATTTTGTCAAGGTATGTGCATTGTGAAAGTCCAATTAAGCGTTTTGATCTATCTCTATAGATCTTTATGCCTAATATGTATGCAGCTTCCCCGAGGTCTTTCATCGAAAAACTTTTATTCAAGTATCCCTTTATGCTATCCAGAAATTCTATATCATTTCCAATTAGCAATATGTCATCCACATATAATATCAGAAATGCTACAGAGCTCCCACTCACTTTCTTGTAAATACAGGCTTCTCCAAAAGTCTGTATAAAGCCAAATGCTTTGATCACACTATCAAAGCGTTTATTCCAACTCCGAGATGCTTGCACCAGTCCATAAATGGATCGCTGGAGTTTGCATACTTTGTTAGCTCCTTTTGGATCGACAAAACCTTCTGGTTGTACCATATACAACTCTTCTTCCAGAAATCCATTCAGGAATGCAGTTTTGACATCCATCTGCCATATTTCATAATCATAAAATGCGGCAATTGCTAACATAATTCTGACGGACTTAAGCATCGCTATGGGTGAGAAAGTCTCATCATAGTCAACCCCTTGAACTTGTCGAAAACCTTTTGCGACAAGTCGAGCTTTATAGACAGTAACATTACCGTCAGCGTCAGTCTTTTTCTTGAAGATCCATTTATTCTCAATTGCTTGCCGATCATCGGGCAAGTCAACCAAAGTCCATACTTTGTTCTCATACATGGATCCCATCTCAGATTTCATGGCCTCAAGCCACTTTGCGGAATCTGAGCTCACCATCGCTTCTTCATAGTTCGGAGGTTCATCATGATCTAGCATCATGACTTCCAGAACTGGATTACCGTACCACTCTGGTGTGGATCTCACTCTGGTTGATCTACGTGGTTCAGTAGTATCTTGATCTGAAGCTTCATGATCATCATCATTAGCTTCCTCACTGATTGGCATAGGTGTCGCAGAAACAGTTTTCTGTGATGTACTAATTTCCAATAAGGGAGCAGGTACAGTTACCTCGTCAAGTTCTACTTTCCTCCCACTCACTTCTTTCGAGAGAAACTCCTTCTCTAGAAATGATCCATTCTTAGCAATGAATGTCTTGCCTTCGGATCTGTGATAGAAGGTATACCCAACAGTTTCCTTTGGGTATCCAATGAAGACACATTTCTCCGCTTTGGGTTCGAGCTTATCAGGTTGAAGTTTTTCACATAAGCATCGCAGCCCCAAACTTTAAGAAACGACAACTTTGGTTTCTTGCCAAACCATAGTTCATAAGGCGTCGTCTCAACGGATTTTGATGGTGCCCTATTTAACATGAATGCGGCCGTCTCTAAAGCATAACCCCAAAACAATAGCGGTAAATCAGTAAGAGACATCATAGATCGCACCATATCTAGTAAAGTATGATTACGACGTTCGGACACACCATTACGCTGTGGTGTTCCGGGTGGCGTGAGTTGCGAAACTATTCCACAATTTTTCAAATGTACACCAAACTCGTAACTCAAATATTCTCCTCCACGATCAGATCGTAGGAATTTTATTTTCTTGTTATGATGATTTTCAACTTCACTCTGAAATTCCTTGAACTTTTCAAATGTTTCAGACTTATGTTTCATTAAGTAGATATACCCATATCTGCTTAAATCATCTGTGAAGGTGAGAAAATAACGATATCCGCTGCGAGCCTCAATATTCATCGGACCACATACATCGGTATGTATGATTTCCAACAAATCTGTTGCTCTCTCCATAGTACCGGAGAACGGTGTTTTAGTCATCTTGCCTATGAGGCACGGTTCGCAAGTACCAAGTGATTCATAATCAAGTGATTCCAAAAGCCCATCAGTATGGAGTTTCTTCATGCGCTTTACACCGATATGACCTAAACGGCAGTGCCACAAATAAGTTGCACTATCATTATTAACTTTGCATCTTTTGGCTTCTACATTATGAATATGTGTATTACTATCTTCGAGATTCAACAAGAATAGACCACTCTTCAAAGGTGCATGACCATAAAAGATATTATTCATATAAATAGAACAACCATTATTCTCTGATTTAAATGAATAACCGTCTCGCATTAAACAAGATCTAGATATAATGTTCATGCTCAACGCTGGCACCAAATAACAATTATTTAGGTCTAATATTAATCCCGAAGGTAGATGTAGAGGTAGCGTGCCGACCGCGATCACATCGACTTTGGAACCGTTTCCCACGCGCATCGTCACCTCGTCCTTTGCTAGTGTCCGCTTATTCCGTAGTCCCTGTTTCGAGTTGCAAATATTAGCAACAGAACCAGTATCAAATACCCAGGTGCTACTGCGAGCTCTAGTAAGGTACACATCAATAACATGTATATCACATATACCTTTGCTCACTTTGCCATCCTTCTTATCCGCCAAATACTTGGGGCAGTTCCGCTTCCAGTGACCAGTCTGCTTGCAGTAGAAGCACTCAGTTTCAGGCTTAGGTCCAGACTTGGGTTTCTTCTCCTGAGCAGCAACTTGCTTGCTGTTCTTCTTGAAGTTTCCCTTCTTCTTCCCTTTGCCCTTTTTCTTGAAACTAGTGGTTTTGTTAACCATCAACACTTGATGCTCCTTCTTGATTTCTACCTCCGCAGCTTTCAGCATTGCGAAGAGCTCGGGAATAGTCTTGTTCATCCCTTGCATATTATAGTTCATCACGAAGCTCTTGTAGCTTGGTGGCAGTGATTGGAGAATTCTGTCGATGACGCAGCCATCTGGAAGATTAACTCCCATCTGAATCAAGTGATTATTATACCCAGACATCTTGAGTATATGCTCACTGACAGAACTGATCTCCTCCATCTTACAGCTATAGAACTTATTGGAGACTTCATATCTCTCAATTCGGGCATTTGCTTGAAATATTAACTTCAACTCCTGGAACATCTCATATGCTCCATGACGTTCAAAACGTCGTTGAAGTCCCGATTCTAAGCCGTAAAGCATGGCACACTGAACTATCGAGTAGTCATCAGCTTTGCTCTGCCAGACGTTCATAACATCTGGCGTTGCTCCAGCAGCAGGCCTGTCACCCAGCGGTGCTTCCAGGACGTAATTCTCCTGTGCAGCAATGAGGATAATCCTCAGGTTACGGACCCAGTCCGTGTAATTGCTACCATCATCTTTCAACTTTGCTTTCTCAAGGAACGCATTAAAATTCAACGGAACAATAGCACGAGCCATCTATCTACAAGCAACATAAACAAGCAAGATACTATCAGGTACTAAGTTCATGATAAGTTTAAGTTCAGTTAATCAAATTACTTAGGAACTCCCACTTAGATAGACATCCCTCTAATCCTCTAAGTGATCACGTGATCCAAATCAACTAAACCATAACCGATCATCACGTGAGATGGAGTAGTTTTCAATGGTGAACATCGTCATGTTGATCATATCTACTATATGATTCACGCTTGACCTTTCGGTCTCTGTGTTCCGAGGCCATATCTGCATATGCTAGGCTCGTCAAGTATAACCTGAGTATTCTGCGTGTGCAAAACTGGCTTGCACCCATTGTAGATGGACGTAGAGCTTATCACACCCGATCATCACGTGGTGTCTGGGCACGACGAACTTTGGCAACGGTGCATACTCAGGGAGAACACTTCTTGATAATTTAGTGAGAGATCATCTTATAATGCTGCCGTCAATCAAAGCAAGATAAGATGCATAAAAGGATAAACATCACATGCAATCAATATAAGTGATATGATATGGACATCGTCATCTTGTGCTTGTGATCTCCATCTCCGAAGCACCGTCATGATCACCATCGTCACCGGCGCGCCACCTTGATCTCCATCGTAGCAACGTTGTCGTCTCGCCAATCTTATGCTTCCACGACTATTACTACCGTTTAGTAATCTAGTAAAGCATTACATCGCGATTGCATTGCATACAATAAAGCGACAACCATATGGCTCCTGCCAGTTGCCGATAACTTAGTTACAAAACATGATCATCTCATACAATAAAATCAGCATCATGCCTTGACCATATCACATCACAACATACCCTGCAAAAACAAGTTAGACGTCCTCTACTTTGTTGTTGCAAGTTTTACGTGGCTGCTACGGGCTTAAGTAAGAACTCATCTCACCTACGCATCAAAACCACAACGATAGTTCGTCAAATAGACTCCGTTTTAACCTTCTCAAGGACCGGGCGTAGTCACACTTGGTTCAACTAAAGTTGGAGAGACAGTCTTCCGCAAGCCATCTATGTGCAAAGCACGTCGAGGGAACCGGTCTCGCGTAAGAGTACGCGTAAGGTTGGTCCGGATCGTCTCAACCAACAATACCGCCGAACCAAAGTATGACATGCTGGTAGGCAGTATGACTTGTATCACCCACAACTCACTTGTGTTCTACTCGTGCATATAACATCAAACCATAAAACCTAGGCTCTGATACCACTGTTGGGGAACGCAGTAATTTCAAAAAATTTCCTACGCACACGCAAGATCATGGTGATGCACAGCAACGAGAGGGGAGAGTGTTGTCTACGTACCAACGCAGACCGACTGCGGAAGCGATCACACAACGTAGAGGAAGTAGTCGTACGTCTTCTTCCCGATCCGACCGATCCAAGCACCGTTACTCCGGCACCTCCGAGTTCTTAGCACACGTTCAGCTCGATGAAGTTCCCTGGGCTCCGATCCAGCAAAGCGTCGAGGAAGAGTTTCGTCAGCACGATGGCGTGATGACGATCTTGATGTACTACCAACGCAGGGCTTCGCCTAAGCACTACAACGGTACGATCGAGGTGGAATTTGGTGGCAGGGGGCACCGCACACGGCTAAGGAACGATCTCAAGGATCAAGTTGTGTGTCTATGGGGTGCCCCCTGCCCCCGTACATAAAGGCCAGGGGCAAGGGGGTCGGCCGGCTAGGAGGGAGGCGCAGGGAGGAGTCCCACTCCTACCGGGAGTAGGACTCCTTCCCCAAATCCTATTCCTAGTAGGACTCTTCGGGAGAAAGAGAAGAGAGGGGGGCCGGCCCCTTCTCCTAGTCCTAATAGGACTAGGGAAGGGGGGTTCGGCCGGCTAGCCTGTGGGCTGCCCCTTCTCTCTTTTCCACTAAGGCCCAATAGGCCCATTTGCCTCCCGGGGGGTTCCGGTAACCCTCCCGGTAATCCGGTAAAATCCCGATTTCACTCGGAACACTTCCGGTGCCCAAACATAGGCTTCCAATATATCAATCTTTACGTCTCGACCATTTCGAGACTCCTTGTCATGTCCGTGATCTCATCCGGGACTCCGAACAACCTTCGGTACATCAAAATGCATAAACTCATAATAACTGTCATCGTAACGTTAAGCGTGCGGACCCTACAGTTCGAGAACAATGTAGACATGACCGAGACACGTCTCCGGTCAATAACCAATAGCGGGACCTGGATGCCCATATTGGCTCCTACATATTCTACGAAGATCTTTATCGGTCAGACCGCATAACAACATACGTTGTTCCCTTTGTCATCGGTATGTTACTTGCCCGAGATTCGATCGTCGGTATCCAATACCTAGTTCAATCTCGTTACCGGCAAGTCTCTTTACTCGTTCCGTGATACATCATCTCACAACTAACTTATTAGTTGCAGTGCTTGCAAGGCTTATGTGATGTGCATTACCGAGAGGGCCCAGAGATACCTCTCCGACAATCGGAGTGACAAACCCTAATCTCGAAATACGCCAACCCAACATCTACCATTGGAGACACCTGTAGTACTCCTTTATAATCACCCAGTTACGTTGTGACGTTTGGTAGTACCCAAAGTGTTCCTCCGGTAAACGGGAGTTGCATAATCTCATAGTTTATAGGAACATGTATAAGTCATGAAGAAAGCAATAGCAACATACTAAACGATCGGGTGCTAAGCTAATGGAATGGGTCATGTCAATCAGATCATTCTACTAATGATGTGACCTCGTTAATCAAATAACAACTCCTTGTTCATGGTTAGGAAACATAACCATCTTTGATTAACAAGCTAGTCAAGTAGAGGCATACTAGTGACACTCTGTTGGTCTATGTATTCACACATGTATTATGTTTCCGGTTAATACAATTCTAGCATGAATAATAAACATTTATCATGATGTAAGGAGATAAATAATAACTTTATTATTGCCTCTAGGGCATATTTCCTTCAATAACCTCTATCAATCTATAGTTTGACAGAGTCATCAGATCGCTGACCAGTTTGCGATAATTTTGACAATCAGTTTTCGGCTTTCTCCACTGAGGTACTTGACCAGTTAAATCATAAGTGCAATCATAGTGGTTCTCCCTTTGCACACCTAGTCGAACAAAGCGGAACGTAGGAGGCAATCATAGGAGCCGGGCAACCCAACTATTGACCGAAGACACAATTTGAAACTGATGCATATAAAGCAATATCCGAGAACATTTTGCCGAGGACTCCTCGGAGTACCTTGGCTTTTGGTGGGTTCGGCTCTAGTCCCAGCACCCCGTTGATATTACTGATGATTTAAAGGCATCCGACATATCCGACATTGTACTGCGAGAGTTATGCTGGAGACACACAGTATCCCTCGAGACTCAGGTTGGGTGCGACCGACCAACCTAAGGATCAAATCTCCTCGGAAACTAGTCCAGATGTCATGCGTGTTTCGCCAACGCCAAGGTGTAGGTCGGCGGGAAAGGTGCCGAGCTGAATTATTATGCAGGGCACCTCAGTCATGAGGATGTCACGTGCTCCTGAAAGAAAAACATACAAAAGTGCCATAAGCTCGAAAAGCCAAAAAAAACTTATGTAAAAACTTGACATCCGAACTAAATCAAGTTTTTTGGTGCCAATCCAAAAATTGGTCTTAAATTAATTTTTTTCCTTCCGTCGTGCTTTAACATGGCACACCCGATCTCTAAACTTCAAGCACGTCAGCCTTCGGCTTCAACCTCCATATCCCGAAGGCAGAGTGCTTATCATATGCCAATTGAGCGAACTAAACTCGAGCGGCTTTAGAGAGAGACCAGGCCACCTGGCTATTGACCGTATAGTGGAGTCGAAAAAGGAGTGGTAGAAAAAGACTTTGCAAAGACTAAGAAGAAAAACATTCATTATAAAATGTCTTGTATAAATTTAAGAGCCCCCAGTTAACTTGGGTAAAGGAATTTCTTTTTAACAAAAAAACTTTTTTGTTTGACACAAATATAAAGCTTGGTCCAACTGAACAAGAATTAATTTTAAAAAAAAACTGAGCATGGAAGCGAGTTAGCTGGTTAATGTGCTCGGTGTTGATGACGCGGTCCGAGCTCGGGGTGCTACGAAGGCGCCCATTGATCTCTGACAGATCCGGCGCATAGTACTTGGTTGGTAGAAGTCCCAGCCCCCAAGCTGGTACCGATATCCCGAACGAAGAGCTCGGCTTGACGAAGTAGCAACGCAGCATGGTTGATGTGGCGAGGTGAAGCCCCCGGTCCAGCTAATGAGGCGTAGCTGGTCGGGTAGTGACACCGAAGTCCCCGGAGTAGGTTGATGACGTAGTGGTGAAGCCCCCGGTCTAGTCGAGGTGACGAAGCAGGTCGGTAAAGGTGACACTACAGCCCCCATGCTAGCCGAGGTGTCGAAGCAAGTTGGTGTGGTGGACACCGGCTTGAAGAAGCAACACCGCGGCTATGCCGACGCTGGTCGAAACTTGTGACGTGGTCAATGCCGGCTTGACGAAGTGACCGCACGGTGATGCCGGTGTGCCCGACATGTGCAACCCGTGGGGCGGCGATGTTGGTGATTCGCGATGCTGAACTCTTGCTCAGCTCGCCGGAGTGACGATCCAATGAGGTTGACCTCGGCTCGATGAAGTGACGTCCTGTCAAGCGCAGGTCGGCCACCGTGGAGCAACATCGTCGGTCTGGTTAGACATCGACGCGGCGGTGAAGATTACCTCGGAAAAAGCTCAAAATTTATGGGCATGTGTTTAAGAACAACACACAATACCCTAGAAATAAATTCCTCCAAAAGGTTTTCTAATATCCCGTTCATGAATAAAGATGAACCTGAGCCGGATTCGTATTCACGCAGAAAACCGATCCAAAAATTGATCCACTCATTGGAAGTTTTCCGAAGTTTGAACGGTCGGATCGAGCTGAAATTTTGAGGGGTGGTAGATATAGGAATTTCGCAGCCGATGAACAGTTGGATCTTCCAAACAATGTCCGAGCTGGACGCTGGACTCCTCGCCCTAAACTCATACAGATTCGACACGGCTTTGGTATATCGGAGATCGCCGGAGATTCTTCGATCGGCATGCAATGAAATTTTGCAGGGTTGTTGTAGACTCAATTCTGCACAAATTCCACTGAAGCAATCATCAAAGCGACGCTCGAGGAGATGGTGATGGTGGATATAAGTTCGCTATCCAGAAAAATAGCACGATCGCCCGAGGGCAATGTTGACGTTGAGCCCCCAAGCTCCATGGATGATTCCTCCATGTTCTTGATAGAGATCGGAGTTGATGTTGATGAAGGCTCTCGTACGAACATGGAGATCTGAGGTGGAGCACAGTCCTCGGTAGAGCCAAGGTGACCAGTCGAGTCGGTGACGAAGATGGCGACGTCGCGGTTGATCGGTAGATGAGTCATTGATCCTTTGTTGATCTCACAGCCGAACTCTCAATGAAAGCACAAATTTTGGAGAGAAATCGGGCAGACCTCGGGGTAGGGGGTCCTGAGCTGTGGATCTTGGATCGATGGTAACAAAAAGAAGGGAGTCGATGTTTACCCAGGTTCGGGACCTCTTAATGGAGATAAAACCCTATGTCATGCTCTTGTTAATATTGATGATGATGTATCGAGTACAGAGTTGACCTACATCGAGATCATGAGTTGTGGTCTAAACCCTAGGGGTATGATGGTGAATGTCATAATGGTCTATCGACTAGCCTGACCTCGGCTTATATAATGTACCGGAGGCCTAGGATAACAAGAGCCCTAGTCGGCTACGTCGGTGGAGAGGAGTCCTTGTCTTGATCACCAAGTCCTGTGGAATCTTCCTCATACATGTCATGACTTGCCCGAAGTGGCCCATTAGTGAACCGCCATGGGGGTCCTCGGCACGATCCACCTGGTCAGGAGATGACATGGTGAGTACCCCCTAATCCAGGATACTGTCAACAAGTGCATATGAGTTTCCCACTGAATCGTATATTCCAGGATCATAGGAGTTACGATATGAAATATAATCACTTAACTATGAATATAGAAATATAATAATATAAATATTATTGCCTCTAGGGCATATTTCCAACAAGGGTATCAAAATAGAATGAGAAGAGATCATGCATATGCACAAAGTATGGATGTTCATGGTACAACTAGTTTCTTTGCAAGGAGTAAATTAAAACCACACAACAACAATCAATTCACACACAATCAATGTCACATATTACTGCTAGTCACACAATATGCATGCCTACTTAAGCACACAAATCTCGCGGGATCTCTGGTACTACGATCTAGCATGCTGTGACGATGTGCACAAGGACGAATAAATGTGTGGAAGAATTGGTGTAAACAGCGCTACACCAAGTGCTAGCTTAGCCAGGTAGCAACCCGGACTAGCTCGGAGGCGCGGACGCACTCGGTAATCATGTAGTGGCACATGAAGGTTGCAACCACATTATCATCAAGTGGACGGAAAAAGGATCCGCACTCGTCCAAGGAATAGGAGAGCGGGGAAAAACTGAGCATGCTGACATTGCCCTTTCTTGATAACTAAGATCACTAAGGGTTGCCAACATGAAAAAAGGAAGAGTGATTCGTGATAGAAGAATGTCCATCACTGAAACGATAGGCGGGGTTGAAAAGAGGATATCGGCGAGATACCTGAGCACCATTTCTGTAAACTGTGTCGGGATCACTTGGCATCACTCTGCTGGGACAGACATGACACCAAACACAGAAGAATGAGCAAGAAAAGAAAACTGGAGAAATGCAAAGGTTGAGTTGTAGTGGATCCGAACCGATGCCAGCTACACTCACTAGATAAACCGTTAGCAACAAATACTAAGGCTATATGCATGCTATGCAACAAACAAATGCAGCAACCAAAAGCAATAAACAAGCCGGACTTTAAACAACCAATTTCTACCCGTTCCTACCGCTTGCGCTAGCTAGGGCGTCCAACAGCCAGACCTGCTCTAATACCAAGCATTGTGGCACCCCGGCTCAGAGAAAACCGGAACGCCCCGTATTCCAGCCCAGAGATCAAGGTGAAGTCTTCTGGAATACGACACTACTTAGTATAGAACAAACCAGCTCTCTATTACAGCACGAATATGAATACAAGGGTTCTGATATTACAATGAATAACATCGGTATGGCGACACTACGCCAACCACGGTTGCTCTATACAAGCAGCATAACAGCTTGAAGCAGCGGAACAACTATTGGCAGCGGAACAACGAACGACGATGATGGACTCCAATCCGCAGGGACTCTGGCTGGAACGTTTATCCTAGCTCGCGAACACAGGAACAACACCAAACAAGCAAGCAATCCAGGCACGACCTGCAAACTGGCATGACACGCCAGGTCAGTACATTGAATGTACTTGCAAGCTCACAATAACCAGAAGCATCCAAGGCAAACAACAGCATGGCAATTACAGGTTAATCAGGAATTATCATGAGATCATTAGGATAACATGGCATGAACAACAGGAACATAATATTGCTAAAACAATATATGATCATGGCATGAACATATATATCTGATGATACTAGCATGCAATATAATGACACTACATGCACCATTTATTCTGCTCGGGTTACCACGTAACCATCACATGCATCACTTACCAACTTCGGACATTACATGATCATCTGAGGATCAAATCAAGCTTGGTATAAACAATACCGTAGTAATCATCAAATGACCACAAGGAGCTTGATCTTTACCCATGATTCTCGCACAACATCATGAATATCCAACAACTCGGTATACACGATACCACGGTGATCATTCCGGCGATCACAACCATGACCAACACTTGGTCTCAAACCGTGATCCTTCCGGCGATGACAACCGACTTATCTCAAACAGTGATCCTTCCGGCGATCACAGCCAACTTATCTCAAACAGTGATCCTTCCGGCGATCACAGCCAACTTATCTCCTCATCGAGCACATTATTATTATTATTATTATTATTATTATTATTATTATTGACTCATAGTGTGACCAACTACGAACTGGACCCTTACCCATGGGCGCGGCTATCGATAGATTTAATATACACTCTGCAGAGGTTAGTACACTGTACCCACACTACGAAACCCATGGCCTCGCACTCCCATTCGGGTGGACCAATGGCGTTACAACAAAACCGATGTACTACCATGACACTCTCCCGGCCACTCCGACCCACTCCCAATTGGGCTAGTCCTGGGTGGCCCCGTGTCTACCAAAGACACAACGACCACCGGTGTGGCCAAAACGTCCCTCACGGGGACCGGATCCATAATAACAACAACGGGCACACAAGGCTTATGTCTGCCTACCTCATCAGGGTAGCGCGCGCCCATAACCTTCCCTCGTTGGAGGCACCGGCAAGAGGCACGACAATAGACCCAGTTAGGACCTTCCCATAAAGGTAAGCATGCTTGCACTGGTCAGTTAGATATGGTGGCACCATGACTCAGCCAACAGTTGTTCAAGTTCAATTTAATCCGGTTAAACTTGAATGCAAATATGCTGAGCCATGATAAAATAACATGATGCAATTACAATGCAGGAGCATGATGTCAACATAACCATGGGGCGCAACATAACTATCCACCATGTCAACAGTGAACCATATCCAACTGAGCATGGCATAATGATGAGCATGAACATTGCAAGTACAACACTACTCATAGCATAACATGACCATTATCAACAACCAGAAATAACATGCAAGAACTCATCAATAACATTACCGAGTAAACACTTAACCAACTAGCAATAAAGGAACAATGCATATTAACAGTACTCGGTAACCGATGTTAGTCATGCACAGAAGAACATGACCAACCCAACATGTACTGCTATCAAGCATAGCAACATGAAAGTAATACTAACAAGTCTTTCATGATAACAAGGTGTAAGAACATAGCATGACGATAATCATCGATCCACAAGCATGACCGAAACTACGACAGCATTAGCAAACAAACATATAGTTATTAAAGATTCAAGTTGAAAACCAATACTACTGCATGACTATCATGCAAATGGTGGTTGTGGCTTGCCCGGGGATGAGGAATACACTTGGGAGAAGTGCGGTGAAGCCGCGGAAAGGTTTGCCGGAAATAGTTCTCTCTCGGAGGGGTTGTTTACGTGCAAGGGAAAAAAGGTCATTTTCAGAATGACAAAACATCATGAAAATGATACCAATAGAACGGGCTCGACGAAACAAAGAGGTGGGCTTTGGAATCACCTCATTTGGAGTTGTGGTTGAAAAGTTATGAAGTGTTTTCTGCCAGGGACGTATTTGCAAGGAAAAACTTCACAATCTGGGCCTAGACAGAAAAATAGAAAACATCTATTAGAGAAATGCGCTTTCAGAAAGAGAAAGTGTACTCTGGGCTGAAGAAGAAAGGGAACGCATTTTCCAGAGGCGAAAACGTATTCACAGAAATACGTTTTCACTTAAAACACGCGGGCCCGGGGCTGGTCAGAGATGTGAGGCTTACGGGTGGGGCCGTCCACTTATCCATGTCGGCCGACCAGGTCAACGCGCGTAGAGGCGGGGCCAGGGTTTGCGCGGCTGATGGGTGGTGTCTGGAGCAGAGGGGGAAGCGGGCGACCGGCGACGGCTCCCAGCGGCTCCGGCCACCTCCGGCAGGGGCGAAACCACCGGTGGGCACAGGAGAAGGTGCTGCTCCCGCTTGGAGCAGCAGCAGACGCCGGGGAGGAGCGTGCCCGTGGCACCCCTCAGAGGCTCCAAGAGGGCATGTGGGCGACCAATGGGGAAAGACGCGGCCTCAAGGGCTCCGGCGACAAGGGGATGGGCAGGGGAGACTCGCCGGAGTGAGGGGATTCTGGTGGTGGTGACTGTGAGGAGAGGGAGGGCTAGGCAGGGCCGAATTTGAGAGGTGACCCGTGGCGGCCATGGCGGCCATGGTGGGCACAGCGAGCTCCTCGAGCTCGAATGAGAGGCTGGGGAGGGAGCTGGGAGTGAGGCGAGGCTGCTGGTGTGCTCGAACGGCTCGGGGGAGGGCTATTTATAGGCGGGGCGAGGTGCCCGAGCCGATCACCGCTGCACGAGCTCGTCCAAGGCTCTGGCGTTGCTCAGCGATCATGGGGAGGTGCGGGATTGCGATGAAGGGGGGCGGACGAGCTACAGAAGGTGCACAGGGTGAGGGGGGCGAGGGCGCAGAGGAGATCGGCCGAACGCCATTAAAGCCTCGGTCAGCCACGGTGCGCCCGTGGGCGCACGGCGATGAGCGCTGACGGAGGGCCTGACGGAGTGGGAGAGGGCTCCAAGAGGATGGCGACGACGCGGGCTAGCTGTTGGACATGCTCACGAGCGCGAAGACGACGAGAGGGAGAGGGGGCCGAGCAAGAAACCATCCTGGACGCGGCCATGGCATGCCAGAGAGGTGGTGACCGCGTGAGCTGGCAAGGAGAAAGTGCCAAAGGCTTGCAAACGTTGTCTAGTGCGTAGTTCATCCAGGGGAGGTTACAACTAAGGTGGTAGATGCGTGAAAAGAGCTCCGGTTGAATGGTAATTAACCTCTGAAGTTTACTGCAGTAAACTTGGTCGTGTACTGTTGATCAACATGGAAGTGATTGGAGCAGAGAGTTTGCCTGGCGGGTTTAGGGTAAGGACTATAATCCTAGTAACTTTGAGAAGGTTAAGACCAAGATTTAATGTAGTTGCTTTACAACCACATTAACTGGTCCAGAAACTAGATTAGGATGATGCACTCTGATGAAGCATCCACTTGAGCTGAAATTTGGCAAGGCTTAGGAATATGGACATAGTAAGATGCTGTAAAAATTTCATACCAATTGGACAAGCCAAAGTGGTACTTGCTTCACAAACATCTCCTTTGGACAGAAACTTGCAAAACTTCTAGAGGAGTATTGGCTTGATGAATTGGTGCCACATTTGGTGGAGAAAAGTCATTTGGGTAGGAGATCAATCTGGTAATTTATCAGGATTTTTGAAGCAATATAAATTATACTTGCTTCACAACCTGAAAATATTGCCAGAAGCAAAGATCTGATCCTGTGCTCACGTAGATGATTGGGTGGGGCTGAAATTTGGAGGAGTGTCAAAATATGAGCACATGAAGGAGTGTTCAAAATGTCAACTCATTTGGATAACCCTAGCTAGTACATCCTTCACAATTCCTTCTGTTTGAAAGAAAGTTTGAAATATTGCTGAGGAAGTTTGGGTAGGAAAATAAAGTTGAATTTTGGCACAGGTCAATTATTTGGACA
Organism: Triticum monococcum; assembly: GCA_034509565.1. NCBI lineage: Eukaryota > Viridiplantae > Streptophyta > Magnoliopsida > Poales > Poaceae > Triticum > Triticum monococcum. The sequence continues at coordinate 487,406,189 of CM067844.1, forward strand.
GGAAAAGATGTCCAAAAAGTTTGGGGTCAAATGGGCAAAGATAAATAGCACTTGCTTCACAATGTGCCATTTAGGACAGAATAGGAAATGAATTTATTGAGCATGATGAGAAATATTGCCAATGAAATATTTTTGCCATATTTGAGGAAGATATGACCCAAAAAATTTGTGAGAATTATTTGGGGATTTTTGGATGGGCAGAAATACAGGTTGCTTCACAACCTAGGGACAGATAGGGTTATTCCTTTAATAGAAAAATGAATTTCCCTAGAAAAAGAAATTAGGGTTTGGTCAAGCAGTGGAGTGACAAGATCTTGGCAAGGTTTTCAAGATCATGAGTCACTTGGGATAGGAAATGAAGGTGATTTCCCAGGTGACAAGGCCATAGAATCACTCCAAAAAGGAAAACAGAGCAAAAACCAAATAAATCAAAAGAAAAAGAAAAGGGCCAAAATCCAGGTTGTTACACAGAGGAACACCTTGTGTGCTATCAAACGTCACAACGTAACCGGGTGATTATAAAGGTGCTCTACGATTTTCTCCGAAGGTGTTTTTTGTGTTGGCATAGATCGAGATTAGGATTTGTCACTCCGAGTATCAGATAGGTATCTCTGGGCCCTCTCGGTAATGCACATCACGAGATTGAGTAAAGAGACTTGCCGGTAACGAGATTGAACTAGGTATGACGATACTGACGATTGAATCTCGGGCAAGTAGCATACCGATAACAAAGGGAATGACGTACGTTGTCATTGCGGTTTGACCGATAAAGATCTTCATAGAATATGTAGGAACCAATATGAGCATCTCGGTTCCGCTATTGATTATTGATCGGAGATGTGTCTCGGTCATGTCTACATAGTTCTCGAACCCGTAGGGTCCACACGCTTAACGTTCGATGACGATTTGTATTATGAGTTATGTGTTTTGGTGACCGAAGATTGTTCGGAGTCCCGGATGAGATCACGGACATGACGAGGAGTCTCGAAATGGTCGAGAGGTAAAGATTGATATATTGGACGATGGTATTCGGACACTGAAATGGTTCCAGAATGTTTCAGGTATTTTTCGATGTACCGGGAGGTTACCGGAACCCCCCAGGGAAGTAATGGGCCTACATGGGCCATAGGGGAGAGAGAGGGGAGCCTGCAAGGGGTGCCCCCCCCCCCATGGGAGTCCAAATTGGACAAGGGGGAGGGGCGCGACCCCCTTTCCTTCTCCCTCTCCCTCTCCCTCTCCTTCCCTTTTCCCCCTCTGAAAGAAAGGAAAGGGGCGACTAGGTTTAGGAGTCCTAGTCGGTCCCCCCCCCACTTGGGTGCGCCCCTAGGGCCAGCCTCCTCTTCTCCTTTATATACGGGGGCAGGGGGCACCCCAAAGCACAACAGTTGTTTCTTAGCCGTGTGTGGTGCCCCCTGCACAGTTTACTCCTCCGGTCATATTGGCATAGTGCTTAGGCGAAGCCCTGCGCGGATCACATCACCATCACCATCACCACGCCGTCGTGCTGGCGAAACTCTCCCTCGACACTTTGCTGGATCAAGAGTTTGAGGGACATCACCGAGCTGAACGTGTGCTGAACTCGGAGGTGTCGCACGTTCGGTACTTGATCGGTTGGATCGCGAAGACTTTCGATTACATCAACCATGTTAACCTAACGCTTCCGCTTTCAGTCTACGAGGGTACATGGACACACTCTCCCCCTCTCGTTGCTATGCATCTCCTAGGTAGATCTTTCCTGATCGTAGGAAATTTTTTGAAATTGCATGCTACATTCCCTAACATTTGATACTGGTTCGGTTGCTCATATTTGTAACTCAAAATAGGAGCTACGGATTAAAAAAATATTGGCTAAGACGAGGTGACGATGCGCGTCGGGAATGGTTCCAAGGTTGATGTGATCGCCGTCGGCATGCTACCTCTACATGTTCCTTCGGGATTAGTTTTAGACCTGAATAATTGTTATTTGGTGCCAGCGTTGAGCATTAACATTATATCCGGATCTTTTTTACTGTGAGACGGTTATTCATTTAAATCAGAGAATAATGGTTATTATATTTATATGAGTAATATCTTTTATGGTCATGCACCCTTGAAGAGCGGTCTATTGTTGTTGAATCTCAATAGTAGTGATACACATATCCATAATATTGATGCCAAAATATGCAAAGTTGATATTGATAGTGCAACATACTTGTGGCACTGCTGTTTAGGTCATATTTTTGTAAAACGCATGAAGAAACTCCATGCTGATGGACTTTTGGAATCACTTGATTATGAATCATTTGATACTTGTGAACCATGCCTCATGGGCAAGATGACTAAAACTCCATTCTCCGGAACAATGGAGCGAGCTAATGACTTATTGGAAATTATACATACTGATGTATGTGGTCCAATGAGTGTTGAAGCACTCGATGTGTATCGTTATTTTCTGACCTTCACAGATGATTTGAGTAGGTATGGGCATATCTACTTAATGAAACACAAGGCTGAAACATTTGAAAAGTTCATAGAATTTCAGAGTGAAGTGGAGAATCCTCGTAACAACAAAATAAAGTTTCTATGGGCTGATCACGGAAGCGAATATTTGAGTTATGAGTTTTGCCTTCATTTAAAACAATGTGGAATTGTTTCACAACTCACGCCACCTGGAACACCACAACGTAATGGTATGTCCGAATGTCATAACTGTACTTTATTGGATATGGTGCGTTCTATGATGTCTCTTACCGATTTACCACTATCGTTTTGGGGTTATGCATTTGAGACAACTGCATTAATGTTAAATAGGGCACCATCTAAATCCATCGATACGACACCGTGTGAACTATGGTTTAGCAAGAAACCTAAGCTGTCGTTTCTTAAAGTTTGGGGTTGTGACACTTATGTCAAAAGGCTTCAGCCTGATAAGCTCGAACCCAAATCGGAGAAGTGCGTCTTCATAGGATACCCTAAGGAAACAATTGGGTACACCTTCTATCACAGATCCGAAGGCAAGACCTTTGTTGCCAAGAATGAAACATTTCTAGAGAAGGAGTTTCTTTCGAAATAAGTGAGTGGGAGGAAAGTAGAACTTGATGAGGTAATTGTACCTTCTCTCAATTGGAAAGTAGCACATCAAAGAAATCTGTTCCCATGATGCCTACACGAACTAGAGAGGAAGTTAATGATGATGATCATGAAACTTCAGATCAAGTTACTACTGGACCTTGTACGTCGAACGGAGTATGTTCGGCACCAGAGAGGTACGATAATCATGTCCTAGAAGTCATGTTACTAGACCATGATGAACCTACGAACTATGAAGAAGCTATGATGAGCCCATATTCTAATAAAATGGCTAGATGCCATGAAATCTGAGATAGGATCCATGTATGAGAACAAAGTGTGGACTTTGGTGGACTTGCCCGATGATCGGCAAGCCATTGAGAATAAATGGATCTTCAAGAAGAAGACAGATGCTGATGCATGGTAATGTCACCATCTACAAAGCTCGACTTGTAGCGAAAGGTTTGTGACAAGTTCAAGGGGTTAACTACGATGATACCTTCTCACCCTAGCGATGCTTAAGTTAGTCCGAATCATGTTAGCAATTGCCGCATTTTACAATTATGAAATTTGACAAATGGATGTCAAAATTGCATTCCTTAATGGATTTCTTAAAGAAGAGTTGTATCTAATGCAACCAGAAGGGTTTGTCGATCCTAAAGGTGATAACGAAGTGTGCAAGCTCCAGCAATCCATCTATGGACTGGTTCAAGCATCTCAAAGTTGGATATCCCTTTGATGAGGTGATCAAAGCATATGGTTTTATACAGACTTACAGTGAAGCCTGTATGTACAAGAAAGTGAGTGGGAGCTCTGTAGAATTTCTGATATTATATGTGGATGACATATTGTTGATCAGAAATGATATAGAATTTCTGGATAGCATAAAAGGATACTTGAATAAGAATTTTTCAATGAAAGACCTCGGTGAAGCTGCTTATATATTGGGCATCAAGATCTATAGAGAAAGATCGAGACACTTAATAGGACTTTCACAAAGCACATACCTTGATAAAGTTTTGAAGAAGTTCAAAATGGATCGATAAAAGAAAGGGTTATTGCCTGTGTTACAAGGTGTGAAGTTGAGCCAGACTCAAAACCCGACCACTGCAGAAGATAGAGAGAAAATGAAAGTCATTCCCTATGCGTCGACCATAGGTTCTATCATGTATGCTATGATGTGTACCAGACCTAATGTGTGCCTTGCTATCAGTTTGGCAGGGAGGTACCAAAGTAATACAGGAGTGGATCACTAGACAGCGATCAAGAACATCCTAAAGTACCTGAAAAGGACCAATGATATGTTTCTCGTTTATGGAGGTGACGAAGAGCTCATCGTAAATGGTTACAGCGATGCTAGCTTCGACACTAATCCGGATGACTCTAACTCACAAACTGGATACGTTTCTATATTGAATGGTGGAGCCGTCGGTTGGTGCAGTTCCAAGCAGAGCGTTGTGGCGGGATCTACGTGTGAAGCAGAGTACATAACTGCTTTGGAAGCAGCTCATGAAGGAGTCTGGATGAAGGAGTTCTTATCCAATATGGGTATAATACCCAGTGCATCGGGTCCAATGAATTTTTTTTGTGACAACACTAGAGAAATTGCCTTGGTGAAGGAATCCAGGTTTCACAAGAAGACTAAACACATCAAGAGATGCTTCAACTCCATTCATGAAAAGGTCAAGGATGGAGACATAGAAGTTTGTGAAATACATATGGATCTAAATGTAGCAGGCCCGTTGACTAAGCCTCTTCCGCGAGCTGAACATGATCAGCACCAAGACTCCATGGGTTTAGATTCATTACAATGTAGTCTAGATTACTAACTGTGGTGCAAGTGGGATGCTGAAGGAAATATGCCCTAGGTGCAATAATAAAGTTGTTATTTTGTATTTTCTTATTCATGATAAAGGTTTATTGTTCATGCTAGAATTGTATTGATCGGAAACTTAAATACATGTGTGAATACATAAACAAAAACCGTGTCCCTAGTAAGCCTCTACTAGACTAGCTCGTTGATCAAAGATGGTTAAGGTTTACGAACCATGGACATGTGTTGTCATTTGATAATGGGATCACATCATTAGGAGAATGATATGATGGACAAGACCCATCCGTTAGCTTAGCATTATGATCGTTCAATTTATTGCTATTGCTTTCTTCATGTCAAGTACATATTCCTTCGACTATGAGATTATGCAATTCCCGGATACCGGGGGAATACCTTGTGTGCTATCAAATGTCACAACATAACTGGGTGATCATAAAGATTCTCTATAGGTATCTCCGAAGGTGTTTGTTGAGTTGGCATAAATCAAGATTAGGATTTGTCACTCTGAGTATCGGAGAGGTATCTCTGGGCCCTCTCGGTAATACACATCATAAGCTTGCAAGCAAATTACTAAGGATTTGGTCACAAGGTGATGTATTACGGAACGAGTAAAGAGACTTGTCGGTAACGAGATTGAACTAGGTATGAAGATACCGACGATTGAATCTCGGGCAAGTAACATACCGATGGACAAAGGGAATTACGTATGTTGTCATAACAGTTCGACCGATAAAGATCTTCCTAGAATATGTAGGAGCCAATATGGGCATCCAGGTTCCGCCATTGGTTATTGACTGGAGAGGTGTCTCGATCAGGTCTACATAGTTCTCGAACTCGTAGGGTCCGCACGCTTAACGCTCGTTGATGATATAGTGTTATATGAGTTATATGATTTGGTGAACGAATGTTGTTCGCAGTCCCGGATGTGATCACGGACATGACAAGGAGTCTCAAAATGGTCAAGAGGTAAATAGTCATATATAGGATGATGGTATTCGAAAACCGGAAGTGTTTTGGAGAAAACCGGATAGTCATCGGAGTACCGGAGGGGGTACCAGTCACCCCCGGGAGAGTATTGGGCCTATTGGCCCACAAGAGGGGATCACACCATCCCACAAGGGGCTGGCGTGCCCCCATGGCAGCTGCCCAAGTGGGGAAGGAAAGGGGGAGGATTTGGCCTCCTCTTCCTTCTCTCTTCCCCCCTTTCCTTTCTTCTCCGGCAAATAAGGAAAGGGGCACCACTTGGGGAGGACCCCAAGTAGGATTCGGCCTACTTGGGGCACTGTCGGTGTCAAAACCGGCGGATCTCGGGTAGGGGGTCCCGAACTGTGCGTCTAAGGCGGATGGTAACGGGAAGCAGGGAATACGATGTTTACCCAGGTTCGGGCCCTCTTGATGGAGGTAATACCATACGTCCTGCTTGATTGTTCTTGATGATATGAGTATTACAAGAGTTGATCCACCACAAGATCATAGAGGCTAAACCCTAGAAGCTAACCTATGGTATGATTGTATATGTTGTCCTACGGAGTAAACCCTCCGGTTTATATAGACACCAGAGGGGGCTAGGGTTACACAGAGTCGGTTACAAGGGAGGAGATCTTCATATCCGTATTGCCTAGCTTGCCTTCCATGCCAAGGAGAGTCTCATCCGGACACGGGACGAAGTCTTCAATCTTGTATCTTCATAGTCCAATAGTCCGGCCAAAGGATATAGTCCGGCTGTCTGGAGACCCCCTAATCCAGGACTCCCTCAGTAGCCCCTGAACCAGGCTTCAATGACGATGAGTCCGGCGCGCAGTATTGTCTTCGGCATTGCAAGGCGGGTTCATCCTCCGAATACTCCATAGAAGATTTTGAACACCAGAATAGTGTCCGGCTCTGCAAAACAAGTTCCACATACTACCGCAGGGATAATAATATTTGCACAAATCTAATTTGCTGACGCGTTCTGACAGCACGACGTTATGTCATGGCTCGGTCATTATTCGAACCGTTTTTCTCAACCAGCACCACACATAACATGGGGTAGTTTTCTCGACACATCTTGTCAAAGCAGAGATCGTGTTCCCCTTATTACAGGATTCTCATCAATACGGACGTGGGTAACCCAACCGCGCCATCAATTATATCATCTGGGGAATAAGCGGTTTTACCAGGCAAGTGGGGAGACACATCGCCTCTTCCGCCCTTATAAAGGGACAAGGATTTACTCTTTTCACCCATGCCTTCTTCCTCCTTGCTTACCCATTCCCGCACACCCGAGCTCTAGTGCCCAAGCTCGCGTTCTTCTTCTCAAACCACTCCAAGCATGTACGGAGCAGGAGGCAAGTGGATGGTCTCCTCCGTCATGGAGGAGAACATCAAAAAGTTATGGGAAGCCGGATATCTAGCCACGAATATTGTGCACCGGCTGCCAGATGCGGGGCAGATCATCCCAACGCCCGAACCCCATGAGAGGGTAGTTTTTCTTACCCATTTTGTCTGCAGACTGGGATTTCCCCTCCACCCATTTGTCCGCGGGCTCATGTTCTACTACAGGCTGGATTTTCATGATCTGGCCCCCAATTTCATCCTCAACATCTCGGCGTTTATCATCGTGTGCGAGGCCTTCCTCCGCATCAGGCCCCACTTCGTCCTATGGCTGAAAACCTTCAATGTTAAACCGAAGGTGGTGGGTGGCCAGCAAGAAGAGTGCGGAGGCGCCATGGTGGGAAAGATGCCTAACATCACCTGGCTCGAGGGCACCTATGTGGATACCATAAAGGGGTGGAAATCTGGGTGGTTCTACATCACCGAGCCGCGCGACTCCAACTGGGTGGCGGCCCCCAAATTTCGATCCGGAATCCCCACACAGCTCACCTCCTGGAAAGAGAAGGGCCTGTCCTGGGGTTCTTCGGTAGAGTTAACCAGACTCCAAACCTGCATCCGGAACATGACGAGCAAGAAAATCAAGCTCATCAACATGGTCCAGGTCATGCTCTTCCGCCGGATCCTCCCGTGTCAACGACGGGCATTCGATTTGTGGGAGTTCAACTCGGCCAAGCACCAGACACTACGAGAGCTCTATGACACAACACACGAGGATGTCTGGAGGGTGTTGTTCAAGGGCGCCGAGATTCCTCCTTCCCTCACCGAGGACTGCGGACTCAGCGCAAAGCGCCGCGCCAATCCGGTAAGTTTTTATATCTCTCAGGGTACTTATTTGCCCCGGTTTAGTCATCTGCAGGATCTAAGCTTCTATGCCAATAACAGGACTGGATAAAGACAGCGGAGTAGCTTGATTGCCCAGCCCCCTGCCCGAAGATCCTGCAGGCGCTCTCCTAACGGAGATGCTGACTCCGGCACCTTACGAGGTGCCGGTGAAGAAGACCAAGAAGAAGGCCACGGGGACCCGAAAGGGTCTCCGGCGCAAGGTTGTATCGGACTCATCGTCCGAGGACTCCAACACGCACTCCTCCCATGAAGACGAGGAGGAGGAATAGGAAAGTTCTCCCCCCCCCCCAGCTGGGGGAGACAAGAAAAGGAAGGCCGACCCAACCGGGGAGGCCGAAGGGTCCAAGAAGGGCAAGACCCTCCCTCCAGACTGCGCTACGACGACCGCCTACAGCGGCGACGAGTGGCTACCCAAGGTCAAGCCCCTAGCGAAGTCGTAAATATCCGGACACCATAGTAATTCGTGGTATGTTTTACTGCACTGCTTCTTCTCATGACGAACATGATTATGCAATCCGTCCCGAGCTCGTCTCGACGTAACTTCGTCGAGCGGTTCGTTGGACTCGTCGAATATGAACAACAGTTCTCTTCCGACCGCCTCCACTCCTTGCCCTGTAGACAACGTCGAGGTGTTGTCTCAACAGACACCATGCCAAGGGGAGGCAGTCCTGGGGGCGCCTCGAGGTGACCTTCCGGACCCTGGGCGCAAAGGGAGCCAGGCTCCTATGGGCTCCAGGTTCGGCCCCCAGCCGAACACTGCACCGAAATCTTTGGTGGTTCCGGACTCCTGCGGGCGACCCCCCGTTAAGGGGGGCAAGCCGCCCGTGCCTGTGTCCTCTGCCTATCCAGATGCACCGGACAACTAGCTGGAAGCTCTTTGTGGCGCTTCCATTGACGAAGAGCACTGTACTATCATGAGTGCGGTGATCGAGAAAGTTCAGTCCACCAAAAGCGGACTGACTGAAGCTTGTGCCAGCCTCCTAACAGGCTTTGAGGTGAGCAATGAAGATATAGGAAAATATGCCCGCATGGACACTAGCCCCTGATCTTTGTTCGGTGTTCGGAAAGAAAGGCCGGATAGAGGATCAAATGATAACTCAAGAGTCTAATCAGAAAAATGTCTATGTGTATGTGCAGGCTTCACTACTGGCCGCTACCGCATGTACTGCGGAGGTCTCTGCGCTGAAGCAGGACCTGGAGCGGTCCGAGGATGAGCTCGGCCTTACCAAGAGACAGCTCTAGGAGAGCAAAGGTAAGCAATACCCTTGTCTATATATAAAAAGGAATTCGGGTGTAAAGTAATAGGATCATCATGGATTTGCCAGGGGCCACGACCGAAGTGGCAACCCTGAGGAAGGCGCTGTCCGAGGCCGAAGACAAAGCGGCCAAGGAGCGCATTGAATGGGAGAAGCAAGAAGCCCGAGTAGGCGAGGTGCAGCAAGAGCTCGAGGCTCTCGCCAAAAAGCACGAGTCCTTGGAGCTTGACTCTAAGACGCGAGAGTCCAAGCTCGCGCAGGTGCTTGAAAGCGTCCGGAGCGCCAAGGCTGAAGCCCACAAGGCCCTCCAGGAGATTAATGCGGTGAAGAAGAAGACAGCGGGTAAGGCATTCATTATGCAAAGCAAGCACCTGAAGGAGACTTTCCTTTTTCTTACCCGAGTTCGGAGCTCTCTAGGAGCGTTTGCAGATCTTCCCCGCAGTGTACTGGATGCCGCGGAGTTTTACCGAGCTGAGGAGGGGAGCTCAATGGAGAAGTTGTTCTGGTCTCAGTATACTGGGACCGAACACCCCGTGCCCTTGAGCGACTAGCTGAAGCAGTTGGTCGAGCTTCACAAGGCGGCCGAACAAGCCATGAGGGGCCTTATAGTCTGGATGTGGCCCGGCGAGCCCCTGTCCGGCAGCTACTTTGGTCTAGTAAGGCGGCTCATCGACGCCTGCCGACGGCTTGAAGTCATAAAGTGGTCTGCCTGCATCGAGGGGGCGCGTAGGGCTTTTGCCCGGGCGAAGGTGCACTGGGCGAAGCTGGATGCCATGAAGCTGGTGAAGGAGGGGCCGCCAGAGGGCAAGGAGCATCGCTGCCCCGAGATGTACTATGAGAGTGTCCTGAAGGGTTCCCGCCTTGTGGTGGATGAGTGTGCCAAGGATGTAATTTTTGAATGAGCATGCTCATGTGATCCTGTAATATTAAACGAGTTCATTTGCGCCATGCAACACTTTTTTAATTTAAAATATTACCTTCTGTGCAGCCGTTTATAAAATCTGAGAGTTGGCCAGTCGTCGGCTTCCGCCCCCATGTAACTAGTACTGGGGTGTTCGGGATAAACCTGAGCACTCTTTACCCCAATTTTGGGTCCTTCAAGGGAGGTGTTCAGCACAATGAACAAGGCAATCGGACTATAATGCTTTATCACTCTCACTTAGCTATAGAAGTCTACAATTTTAAATTTTGGCGAAGCCCCTGGTGTTCGGAAGGCCGAATTTGGGGCGCTATACACGCCTAAGCCGGACAAGGCCAACTCCTCGCCCGAAGCGGAAAACGTCTTTAAGGACTTGAGACCTCTCAAACATCGACCAGTCTCTCGCCTTATCATGACAGTCAGTTTTCGGCTTTATCTACTGAGGTGCTCGTCCGGAAGAACCGGGACACAATCGCAGTAGTTCTCCCACCGCTACCTTAGCCGATATAGCAGAACATAAGGTACCAAAGAATGGGAGCCGGGAAAACCCAACTATTGACTCAAGACATGATTAGGAGCTGATTCATATAATGCTATAAGTTCAGGGTGCTGATACGTCTCCAACGTATCTATAATTTTTGATTGCTCCATGCTATATTATCTACTGTTTTGGACATTATTGGGCTTTATTATCCACTTTTATATTATTTTTGGGACTAACCTACTAACCGGAGGCCCAGAACAAAATTGTTGTTTTTTGCCTGTTTTAGGGTTTCGAAGAAAAGGAATATCAAATGGAGTCCAAACGAAATGAAACCTTCACTGAATACAACTCGGGAGACTTGGACCCTACGTCAAGCCAATCAACAGGAGGCCATGAGGTAGGGGGCGCGCCTGCCCCCCCCCCCAGGTGCGCCCTCCACCCTCGTGGGCCCCCTGTTGCTCCACCGACGTACTTCTTCCTCCTATATATACCCACGTACCCCCAAACGATCAGATACGGAGCCAAAACCCTAATTCCACCGCCGTAACTTTCTGTATCCACGAGATCCCATCTTGGGGCCTGTTCCGGAGCTCCGCCGGAGGGGGCATCGATCATGGAGAGCTTCTACATCAACATCATAGCCTCTCCAATGAAATGTGAGTAGTTTATTTCAGACCTATGGGTCCATAGTTAGTAGCTAGATGGCTTCTTCTCTCTTTTTGGATCTCAATACAATGTTCTCCCCCTCTCTTGTGGAGATCTATTCGATGTAATCTTCTTTTTGCGATGTGTTTGTTGAGACCGATGAATTGTGGGTTTATGATCAAGTCTATCTATGAATAATATTTGAATCTTCTCTGAATTCTTTTATGTATGATTGGTTATCTTTGCAAGTCTCTTCGAATTATCAGTTTGGTTTGGCCTACTAGATTGATCTTTCTTGCAATGGGAGAAGTGCTTAGCTTTGGGTTCAATCTTACGATGTCCTTTCCCAGTGACAGTAAGGGCAGCAAGGCACGTATTGTATTGTTGCCATCGAGGATAACAAGATGGGGTTTTCTTCATATTGCATGAGTCTATCCCTCTACATCATGTCATCTTGCTTAAGGCGTTACTTTGTTTTTACTTAATACTCTAGATGCATGCTGGATAGCGGTCGATGAGTGGAGTAATAGTAGTAGATGCAGGCAGGAGTCGGTCTACTTGTCTCGGACGTGATGCCTATATACATGATCATACCTGGATATTCTCATAACTATGCTCAATTCTGTCAATTGCTCAACAGTAATTTGATCACCCACCGTAGAATACTTATGCTCTCGAGAGAAGCCACTGGTGAAACCTATGGCCCCCGGGTCTATCTTTATCATATCAATCTCCTACTACTTAGTTGTTTACTTTTCCTTTATTTTACTTTGCATCTTTATCATAAAAATACCAAAAATATTATCTTTATCATATCTATCAGATCTCACTCTCGTAAGTGGCCCTATAGGGATTGACAACCCCTATTTGCGTTGGTTGCGAGGATTTATTTGTTTTGTGCGGGTACGAGGGACTTGCGTGTAGCCTCCTACTGGATTGATACCTTGGTTCTCAAAAACTAAGGGAAATACTTACGCTACTTTGCTGCATCATCCCTTCCTCTTCGGGGAAAACCAACGCAGTGCTAAAAGAGGTAGCAAGAAGGATTTATGGCGCCGTTGTCGGGGAGGTCTACGCAAAAGTCAACATACCAGGTACCCATCACATACCCTCATCTCCCGCATTAGATTATTTGCCATTGCCTCTCGTTTTCCTCTCCCCCCCCAATTCACCCTTGTCGTTTTATTCACCCTCTCTCTCTCTATCCTCCCTCTCTTTCTCTATTTGCCCTTTTTCCGCTTGCTTTTTGTTTGCTTGTGTGTTAGTTTGCTTGTTTGTCGCGATGGCTCAAGATAATACTAAATTGTGTGACTTCACCAATACCAACAACAATGATTTTATTAGCACTCCGATTGCTCCTCTTACCGATGTTGAATCTTGTGAAATTAATACTGCTTTGCTGAATCTTGTCATGAAAGATCCGTTCTCCGGCCTTCCTAGTGAAGCTGCCGCTACCCATCTAAATAGCTTCGTTGATCTGTGTGACATGCAAAAGAAGAAAGATGTGGATAATGATATTGTTAAATTGAAGCTATTTCCTTTTTCACTTAGAGATCGTGTTAAAGCTTGGTTTTCGTCTTTGCCTAAGAATAGTATTGATTCATGGAACAAGTGCAAAGATGCTTTTATCTCTAAGTATTTTCCTCTCGCTAAGATCATCTCTCTTAGAAACGATATTATGAATTTTAAGCAACTTGATCATGAACATGTTGCGCAAGCTTGGGAGAGAATGAAATTAATGATACGTAATTGCCCTACTCATGGTTTAAACTTGTGGATGATTATACAAAAAATTTATGCCGGATTGAATTTTGCTTCTAGAAATCTTTTAGATTCGGCCGCGGGAGGCACTTTTATGGAAATCACTTTAGGAGAAGCTACTAAACTCCTAGATAATATTATGGTTAATTATTCTCAATGGCACACTGAAAGATCTACTAATAAAAAGGTGCATGTGATGGAATAAATTAATGTTTTGAGTGGAAAGATGGATGAACTTATGAAATTATTTGCTAATAAGAGTGTTTCTTCTGATCCTAATGATATGCCCTTGTCTACTTGGATTGAGAATAATAATGAACCTATGGATGTGAATTTTGTTGGTAGGAACAATTTTGGTAACAACTCGTATAGAGGAAATTTCAATCCTAGGCCTTATCCTAGTAATCCCTCTAATAATTATGGTAATTCCTACAACAATTCTTATGGAAATTATAATAAGATGCCCTCTGATTTTGATTCTAATATTAAAGAATTTATTACTTCGCAAAAGAATTTTAATGCTATGATTGAAGAAAATAGCTTAAGATTGATGATTGGCTAGGAACGTTGATAGAATTGCTCTTGATGTTGATTCTTTGAAACTTAGATCTATTCCACCTAAGCATGATATCAATGAGTCTCTCAAAGCCATGAGAATTTCCATTGACGAATGCAAAGAAAGAACCGCTAGGATGCGTGCTAAGAAAGATGCCTTTATAAAAGCGTGTTCTTCTAGTTCCTATGAAAATAATGATGAAGATCTAAAAGTTATTGATGTGTCCCCTATTAAATCTTTGTTTTTTAATATGAATCTTGATAATTATGGGACTGAATATGATCCACCTTTACCTAGAAGGCATTCCAAGAATTCTGAATCTTTTGATCTTGATGCTAAATTTGATAAAAGTGAGATTGAAGAAATTAAAACCCTAGATGTTGCTAAACCCACTATTATGGATTTCAAGGAATTTAACTATGAAAATTGCTCTTTGATTAATTGTATTTCCTTGTTTCAATCCGTTCTAAATTCTCCTCATGCTTATATTCAAAATAAAGTGTTTACTAAACATATCGTTGATGCCTTGGTGCAATCTTATGAAGAAAAACTTGAATTGGAAGTTTCTATCCCTAGAAAACTTTATGATGAGTGGGAACCAACTACTAAAATTAAAATTAAATAACATGAATGCTATGCTTTATGTTATTTGGGTGCTAGTGTTTCCATGATTCCAAAGACTTTGTGTGATTTGTTAGGTTTCCGTGATTTTGATGATTGCTCTCTAAACTTGCACCTTGCGGATTCCACTATTAAGAAACCTATGGGAAGAATTAATGATGTTCTTATTGTTGCAAATAGGAATTATGTGCCCGTAGGTTTTATTATTCTTGACATAGATTGCAATCCTTCATGTCCTATTATTCTTGGTAGACCTTTCCTTAGAACGATTGGTGCAATTATTGATATGAAGGAAGGAAATATTAGATTCCAATTTCCGTTAAGGAAAGGCATGGAACACTTTCATAGAAAGAAAATTAAATTACCTTATGAATCTATTATGAGAGCCACTTATGGATTTCCTACCAAAGATGGCAATACCTAGATCTATTCTTGCTTGTTATGCCTAGCTAGGGGCGTTAAACGATAGCGCTTGTTGGGAGGCAACCCAATTTTATTTTTATTCCTTGATTTTTGCTCCTGCTTAGTAATAAATAAATTATTTAGCCTCTGTTTTGGTTGTGTTTTTTGTGTTTAATTAGTGTTTGTGCCAAGTAGAACCGTTGGGAAGACTTGGGGAAAGTCTTGTTGAACTTGCTGTAAAAAACAGAAACTTTGGTGCTCACGAGAACTGCTTTATTTTTTATTTTGAAAATGATATTTAGTTAATTATTTTTGAAGATGATTAATAGATAAATTCCTCACGTCCAGCAATTTATTTTAGAATTTTTGGGGTTCCAGATCTTGCGCTAGCTACAGATTACTACAGACTGTTCTGTTTTTGACAGATTCTGTTTTTCGTGTGTTGTTTGCTTATTTTGATGAATCTATGGCTAGTAAAATAGTTTATAAACCATAGAGAAGTTGTAATACAGTAGGTATAACACCCATATAAATAAATAATGAGTTCATTACAGTACCTTGAAGTGGTATTTTGTTTTCTTTCGCTAACGGAGCTCACGAGTTTTCTACTTTAAGTTTTGTGTTGTGAAGTTTTCAAGTTTTGGGTAAAGATTTGATGGATTATGGAATAAGGAGTGGCAAGAGCCTAAGCTTTGGGATGCCCATGGCACCCCCAAGATAATCTAAGGACACCTAAAAGCCAAAGCTTGGGGATGCCCCAGAAGGCATCCCCTCTTTCGTCTACTTCTATCGGTAACTTTACTTGGAGCTATATTTTTATTTACCACATGATATGTGTTTTGCTTGGAGCGTCTTGTATGATTTGAGTCTTTGCTTGTTAGTTTACCACAATCATCCTTGCTGTACACACCTTTTGAGAGAGCCATACATGATTTGGAATTTGTTAGAATACTCTATGTGCTTCGCTTATATCTTTTGAGTTATATAATTTTGCTCTAGTGCTTCACTTATATCTTTTAGAGCACGGTGGTGGATTTGTTTTATAGAAACTATTGATCTCTCATGCTTCACTTAGATTATTTTGAGAGTATTAAATAGCATGGTAATTTGCTTAAAATCCTAATATGCTTGGTATGCAAGATTAATAATAAAAATTCTCTTATGAGTGTGTTGAGTACTATGATAAGTTTGATACTTGATAATTGTTTTGAGATATGGAGATGGTGATATTAGAGTCATGTTAGTTGAGTAGTTGTGAACTTGAGAAATACTTGTGTTGAAGTTTGTGATTCCCGTAGCATGCACGTATGGTGAACCGTTATGTGATGAAGTCGGAGCATGATTTATTTATTGATTGTCTTCCTTATGAGTGGCGGTCGGGGACGAGCGATGGTCTTTTCCTACCAATATATCCCCCTAGGAGCATGCGCGTAATACTTTGCTTCGATAACTTGTAGATTTTTGCAATAAGTATATGAGTTCTTTATGACTAATGTTGAGTCCATGGATTATACGCACTCTCACCCTTCCACCTTGTCTAGCTTTTCTAATACCGGGCACCTTTCGCCGGTATCATACACCCACCATATACCTTCCTCAAAACAGCCACCATACCTACCTATTATGGCATTTCCATAGCCATTCCGAGATATATTGCCATGCAACTTTCCACCATTCCGTTTATGACACACTCCATCATTGTCATATTGCTTAGCATGATCATGTAGTTGACATAGTATTCATGGCAAAGCCACCGTTCATAATTCTTTCATACTTGTCACTCATGCATCATTGCATATCCCGGTACACCGCCGGAGGCATTCATATAGAGTCATATCTTGTTCTAAGTATCGAGTTGTAATTATTGAGTTGTAAGAAAAATAAAAGTGTGATGATCATCATTATTAGAGCATTGTCCCAAGTGAGGAAAGGATGATGGAGACTATGATTCCCCCACAAGTCGGGATGAGACTCCAGACGAAAAATTAAAAAAAAGGGAAAGAAAAGAGGCCAAAAAAGGGAGAAAAGGCCCAAATTAAAAAATAAAAAAATGAGAGAAAAAGAGAGAAGGGACAATGTTACTATCCTTTTACCACACTTGTGCTTCAAAGTAGCACCATGATCTTCATAGTAGAGAGTCTCTCATGTTATCACTTTTATATACTAGTGGGAATTTTTCATTATAGAACTTGGCTTGTATATTCCAGTGATGGGCTTCCTCAAATTGCCCTAGGTCTTCATGAGCAAGCAAGTTGGATGCACACCCACTTAGTTTCTTTTTGAGATTTCATATACTTATATAGTGCATCCGTTGCATGGCAATCCCTACTCACTCACATTGATATCTATTGATGGGCATCTCCATAGCCCGTTGATACGCCTAGTTGATGTGAGACTATCTTCCTCCTTTTTGTCTTCTCCACAACCACCACTCTATTCCACCCATAGTGCTATATCCATGGCTCACGCTCATGTATTGCGTGAAGATTGAAAAAGTTTTCAGAATGTCAAAGTATGAAACAATTGCTTGGCTTGTCATCGGGGTTGTGCATTATTTAAATATTTTGTGTGGTGAAGATAGAGCATAGCCAGACTATATGATTTTGTAGGGATAACTTTCTTTAGCCATGTTATTTTGAAAAGACATAATTGCTTTGTTAGTATGCTTGAAGTATTATTATTTTCTATGTCAATATGAACTTTTGTCTTGAATCTTTCGGATCTGAATATTCATACCACAATTAAGAAGAATTACATTAAAATTATGCCAAGTAGCACTCGCATCAAAAATTCTGTTTTTATCATTTACCTACTCGAGGACGAGCAGGAATTAAGCTTGGGGATGCTTGATACGTCTCCAACGTATCTATAATTTTTCATTGCTCCATGCTATATTATCTACTGTTTTGGACATTATTGGGCTTTATTATCCACTTTTATATTATTTTTGGGACTAACCTATTAACCGGAGGCCCAGCCCAGAATTGTTGTTTTTTTGCCTGTTTTAGGGTTTCGAAGAAAATGAATATCAAACAGAGTCCAAACGGAATGAAACCTTCGGGAACGTGATTTTCTCACCGAATACAACTCGGGAGACTTGGACCCTACGTCAAGCCAATCAACAGGAGGCCACGAGGTAGGGGGCGCGCCTGCCCCCCCCCCCCCTGGCGCGCCCTCCACCCTCGTGGGCCCCCTGTTGCTCCACCGATGTACTTCTTCCTCCTATATATACCCACGTACCCCCAAACGATCAGATACGGAGCCAAAACCCTAATTCCACCGCCGTAACTTTCTGTATCCACGAGATCCCATCTTGGGGCCTGTTCCGGAGCTCCGCCGGAGGGGGCATCGATCACGGGGAGCTTCTACATCAACACCATAGCCTCTCCGATGAAGTGTAAGTAGTTTATTTCAGACCTGCGGGTCCATAGTTAGTAGCTAGATGGCTTCTTCTCTCTTTCTGGATCTCAATACAATGTTCTCCCCCTCTCTTGTGGAGATCTATTCGATGTAATCTTCTTTTTGCGGTGTGTTTGTTGAGACCGATGAATTGTGGGTTTATGATCAAGTTTATCTATGAATAATATTTGAATCTTCTCTGAATTCTTTTATGTATGATTGGTTATCTTTGCAAGTCTCTTCGAATTATCAGTTTGGTTTGGCCTACTAGATTGATCTTTCTTGCAATGGGAGAAGTGCTTAGCTTTGGGTTCAATCTTGCGGTGTCCTTTCCCGGTGACAGTAAGGGCAGCAAGGCACGTATTGTATTGTTGCCATCGAGGATAACAAGATGGGGTTTTCTTCATATTGCATGAGTCTATCCCTCTACATCATGTCATCTTGCTTAAGGCGTTACTCTGTTTTTACTTAATACTCTAGATGCATGCTGGATAGCGGTCGATGAGTGGAGTAATAGTAGTAGATGCAGGCAGGAGTCGGTCTACTTGTCTCGGACGTGATGCCTATATACATGATCATACCTGGATATTCTCATAACTATGCTCAATTCTGTCAATTGCTCAACAATAATTTGTTCACGCACCATAGAATACTTATGCTCTCGAGAGAAGCCACTAGTGAAACCTATGGCCCCCGGGTCTATCCATATCATATCAATCTCCTACTACTTAGTTATTTACTTTGCTATTTACTTTGCCTTTATTTTACTTTGCATCTTTATCATAAAAATACCAAAAAAAATATCTTTATCATATCTATCAGATCTCACTCTTGTAAGTAGCCCTATAGGGATTGACAACCCCTATTTGCGTTGGTTGCGAGGATTTATTTGTTTTGTGCAGGTACGAGGGACTTGCGTGTAGCCTCCTACTGGATTGATACCTTGGTTCTCAAAAACTGAGGGAAATACTTACGCTACTTTGCTGCATCATCCCTTCCTCTTCGGGGAAAACCAACGTAGTGCTAAAAGAGTTAGCAGGTGCCGCACTGTCAAAAGTGTTCGGACTTCTCGCGCCGTATTATGGGGTAAACGAAAGCCCCTGGCGTACTGACCATACCCGAATTGACGGGTGCAGATTATCGTAAATGGACATAAAGGAAAAAAAGAATGAATAATGCAATAATAGACTAATGGTATGCATTGTTATTTAAATAATATGTCAAAGCGTACTGGTACAAGTAGTGCAATAAGCAGAAAGTAGGACTATTCAAAATGTCCTATCCAAGGGCAAGCTGCGTATGGAAAGCGGGTATTATTATTAGAGACCACCTGGGGGTTCCCGTGTACGTCTTAGCTTCTTGCCGCCTTGGTTGTTCCTTCCCGTAATGTGTCCGGCAATCATACTGCCGGAATGGGCTTCCAGAGAGTTGGGCCCTGAAAGAGAAAAGAAATGATAAAGATATACAGCCCCTAGGGCGGTTAAGACGCATTGCGGGACGTGCCCTGATCATGCCCCCGCCTATGTCCATGGTATTTTCAGTGCGTATGTACGCGCGCCACGGATTTCGTCGCTTGACTGGGACTAGGACGGGGGCGGAATTGCTAGGCGAGCTCTGAATGTGCCAGGAGATCCTGTTGCGGTTTACTCCGGACACGCTTGAAGGTGTTTGGGGGCTGTATCGCCGAATTGGTGGTTTGCCTTGAAAGGCTGCTTTGTGCTTCTGCTGCGAGGGCCGCAGTGTGCTCTTCCATGCGAAGCGAGCATTCTGTGTTTCCATTTACTGTTATGACCCCTCGAGGTCCTGGCATCTTGAACTTGAGGTAAGCATAATGCGGTACTGCATTGAATTTTGCAAATGCAGTTCGTCCGAGCAATGCATGATAGCCACTGTGAAACGGGACGATGTCGAAGATTAACTCCTCGCTTCGGAAGTTGTCCGGTGATCCGAAGACTACTTCCAGTGTGATTGAGCCCATGCAATGGGCCTCTAGACCTGGTATGACGCCTTTAAAGGTGGTTTTGGTGGGTTTGATCCTCAAGGGATCGATACCCATTTTCCGCACTGTATCCTGATAGAGCAGGTTCAGGCTGTTGCCGACGTCCATAAGGACTTGGGTGAGGTGAAATCCGTCGATGATGGGGTCCAGGACCAGTGCGGCGGATCCGCCATGACGGATACTAGTGGGGTGATCCCTGCGATCAAAGGTGATCAGGCAAGCAGACCATGGGTTGAACTTTGGGGCGACGGGCTCCATCGCATAGACGTCCCTTAGTGCATGCTTCCGCTCCCTCTTGGGAATGTGGGTTGCGTATATCACATTCACCGTATTCACTTGTGGGGGGGACCCCTTTTTTCCTCCCATGTTCGGCGGCTGGGGCTCCTCATCATCATCACTATGCAGCCCCTTGTCCTTGTTTTCGACATTTAACTTGCCGGCCTGCTTGAACACCCAGCATTCTCTATTGGTGTGATTGGCTGGCTTGTCGGGGTTGCCATGGATTTGGCACGAGCGATCCAGTATGCGATCCAAACTGGATGGAGCCGGAGTACTTCTTTTAAATGGCTTTTTCCGTTGACCGGATCTAGAGCCTCTGAATCCGGCATTGACTGCCGTATCCTCGGTGTTATCACCGTTATTGCGGCGCTTTGGTCTGTTACGATGTTGTCTATCGTTGGCATCTTTGGTATCTGAAGTGCCCGGATTCCTCGATGTGTTATTGCTGCGAGACAGCCAGCTATCCTCGCCCGTGCAAAAGCGGGTCATGAGTGTCGCGAGGGCTGCCATAGACTTCGGCTTCTCCTGGCCAAGGTGGTGGGCAAGCCACTCGTCACAGATGTTGTGCTTGAATGCCGCGAGGGCATCTGTGTCCGGACAGTCGACAATTTGGTTTTTTCTTAGTCAGGAACCGAGTCCAGAATTGTCTGGCCGATTCCCCTGGATGCTGAGTTATATGGCTCAAGTCATCAGCATCCGGTGGTCGCACATAAGTGCCCTGGAAGTTGTCAAGGAATGCGTCTTCCAGATCCTCCCAACTGCCGACGGAGTCTGCTGGCAAGCTATTCAGCCAATGCCGAGATGGTCCTTTGAGTTTTAGTGGGAGGTACTTGATGGCGTGTAGATCATCACCGCGAGCCATGTGGATGTGAAGGAGGAAATCCTCAATCCATACAACGGGATCTGTTGTACCATCATATGATTCAATATTTACGGGTTTGAAACCCTCCGGGAATTCGTGATCCATAACTTCATTAGTGAAGCATAGGGGGTGTGCGGCGCCTCTGTGCCAGGCTATATCCCGATGCAGTTCATATGAATCTTGTCTGCTGTATTCGGCCTGGACGAATTTGCTTTTGGTGTATCCAACGCGACGATCATCGTCCCGTGTTGGCGCACGTGCCCATGACAGGTATATTGACCTTGCAAGTTTTGCCTTACTGTCCAATATGTGTCGCAGGTCCCGTGTGTTGCCCCGAGCCTTGGTATTTTGGATTGAGTGGCGACGGGGTGCAGGCTGAACTTCAGGCTGAAACGCCTCTTTGGCTCGGCCACGTAGTGGCCGGTCAGCCGCATCGTACACTGGTGCATGGGGTTTCAATGCTTCCTCCTCGAAGTAAGGTAGCAACCTACATTTTGGGTAACTCTTGGAGGGGCGCTCGAGTTCGTTTTCCTCGGCCGCAAGGACTTCGGTCCATCTGTCTGCTAGCAAGTCTTGATCAGCTTGAAGCTGTTGTTGCTTTAACTTCAGGCTATTTGTTGTGGCCATAAGCCGGCGCTTGAAGCGCTCTTGTTCAACGGGGTCCTCAAGCATGATAAATTCTTCGTCGTCGAGGCTCGCCTCATCTTCGGAGAGAGGCATGTAATTGTCCTCCTCTGGTTCTCCATCTGCTGCCTGCTCTGGAGGGCTGGCTTGTTCATCCTCCGGCTCTACGTCGTGCTGGAGGGGATTGTCTTCGACGCTATCCGGAGTGTTATTATCTCCTGTGCCGCTATCACTACTTTTGCTGTGGCGGGACTTAGAGCGGCGCCACTGATGTCGGCGCTTGGGTTGCTTCTTGGAGGGGTCATCCTCCACTGTCTCGTCGCCATTGCCTTCTTTAGGGGTGTCCACCATATATATGTCGTATGATAATGTAGCGGTCCAGCGCCCTGTGGGCGGTGGTTCCTGCTCGTCTCCTGCATCGTCGTCCATACCGTCGATGTCTTCGGAGTCGAAGTCGAGCATGTCGGTTAAATCGTCGACAGTGGCTACTAAGTGGGTGGTGGGTGGGCAGCGAATTTCTTCGTCGTCCGCATCCCATTCTAGCCGGACATAGTTCAGCCAAGGTTCTCCTGACAGGGAGAGGGACCTTAATGAATTTAGCATATCGCCGAAGGGCGAGTGCTGAAAGATACCCGCGGAGGTGAACTCCATGATCGGCGCCCAGTCGGATTCGACGGGCACGGATGTAAGCGACTCGGAGTCCGTGGCCGGAGGTGAATCTAGTGGTTCGATGACACGGCTCTCGTAAGGGGTGAAGTCAGTATCCGGATCCATCGCCATTGAGAGTGTGGTCTCCATGGCAGGGTCTATCCCTCCGCTCTCGGATGGCGCGATTTGCTCCGGATTGACGGCCAGAGTAGTTGCAGATGTGATCTCCCAAACACTGTCCGACGGAAGAGTTATGTCGTGCTCGTCGTGACTATGCGGCGCACCTGACACGGGCTCGAATCCGTCGAAGATCAAGTCTCCGCGGACGTCGGCAGTGTAGTTTAAGTTTCTGAATCTGACCTGATGGCCAGGGACGTAGCTCTCGATCTGCTCCAGATGGCCAAGCGAATTGGCCCATAGTGCGAAGCCGCCGAATACAAAGATCTGTCCGGGGAGGAAAACATCACCCTAGACCGCATCGCTATCAATGATCGAAGGAGCCATCAAGCCTTATGGTGACGACACAATGGAACTCTCAATGAAAGCACCAATGTCGGTGTCAAAACCGGCGGATCTCGGGTAGGGGGTTGTGACGCCCCCGGATTAATCGTACACTAATCATGCACGCAAATGTGTACGATCAAGATCAGGGACTCACGGGAAGATATCACAACACAACTCTACAAATAAAATAAGTCATACAAGCATCATATTACAAGCCAGGGGCCTTGAGGGCTCGAATACAAGTGCTCGATCATAGACGAGTCAGCGGAAGCAACAATATCTAAGTACAGACATAAGTTAAACAAGTATGCCTTAAGAAGGCTAGCAAAAACTGGGATACAGATCAAAAGAGGCGCAGGCCTCCTGCCTGGGATCCTCCTAAACTACTCCTGGTCGTCGTCAGCGGGCAGCACGTAGTAGTAGGCACCTCCGGTGTAGTAGGAGTCGTCGTCGACGGTGACGTCTGGCTCCTGAGCTCCAACATCTGGTCGCGACAACCAGGTAGAAGGGATAGGGGGAAAAGAGGGAGAAAGCAACCGTGAGTACTCATCCAAAGTACTCGCAAGCAAGGAGCTACACTACATATGTATGCATTAGTATCAACTGGAATAGGGCTATTATAAGTGGACTGAACTGCAGAAAGCCAGAATAAGAGGGGGATAGCTAGTCCTTTCGAAGACTACGCTTCTGGCAGCCTCCGTCTTGCAGCATGTAGAAGAGAGTAGACTGAAGTCCTCCAAGTAGCATCGCATAGCATAATCCTAACCAATGATCCTCCCCTCGTCGCCCTGTGAGAGAGCGACCACCGGTTATATCTGGCACTTGGAAGGGTGTGTTTTATTAATTATCCAGTTCTAGTTGTCATAAGGTCAAGATACAACTCCGGGTCGTCCTTTTACCGAGGGACACGGCTATTCGAATAGATAAACTTCCCTGCAGGGGTGCACCACATACCCCAACACGCTCGATCCCATTTGGCCGGACACACTTTCCTGGGTCATGCCCGGCCTCGGAAGATCAACACGTCGCAGCCCCACCTAGGCACAACAGAGAGGTCAGCACGCCGGTCTAAATCCTATGGCGCAGGGGTCTGGGCCCATCGCCCTTTGCTCACCTGCATGTTGCGAACGCGGCCGGAAGCAGACCTAGCCTAGTGGCTTTCCAGTCCAATCCGGCGCGCGCCACTCAGTCGCTGACGTCACGAAGGCTTCGGCTGATACCACGACGCTGGGATACCCATAACTGCTCCCACGTAGATGGTTAGTGCGTATAGACCAAATGGCCAGACTCAGATCAAATACCCAGATCTCGTTAAGCGTGTTAAGTGTCCGCGAACGCCGAACAGGGCCAGGCCCACCTCTCTCCTAGGTGGTCGGAACTTGCCCTGTCGCTCCGCCTCAAAGATCCACTCGCGGGTGCTCCTACGAGCCTACCCGTCTTTAGTCACCACATGTATCATGTATAAAGTATATAGTATATACCCGTGATCACCTCCCGAGTGATCACGGCCCAATAGTATAGCATGGCAGACGGACAAGAATGTAGGGCCACTGATGATAAACTAGCATCCTATACTAAGCATTTGGTTTGCAGGTAAAGGTAACAACAGTAGTAGCAAGGACAAGCTATGCATCGGTATAGGATTAACGGGAAACAGTAACATGCTACACTACTCTAATGCAAGCAGTATAGAGAAGAGTAGGCGGTACCTGGTGATCAAAGGGGGGGCTTGCCTGGTTACTCTGGCAAGAGAGAGGGGTCGTCAATTCCGTAGTCGTACTGGGTAGCAGCGGCGTCGGTCTCGGTGTCTATCGAGAGAAGAGGGGGGAGGAACAATAAATATTTAAACAAGCATATGCATAGTGATGCATGACATGACAAGTAACGGCGTTAGAGGTGCCCTAACGCGGTAGTAGGTGATACTGGTGAAGGGGGATGACATCCGGGAAAGTATCCCCGGTGTTTCGCGTTTTCGGGCAGAGGAGCCGGAGGGGGAAAGTTGCGAGTTTGCTATGCTAGGGATGCATGACGGACGAACGGGCTGCGTATCCGGGTTCGTCTCGTCATTCTGAGCAACTTTCATGTAGAAAGTATTTTTATCCGAGTTACGGATTAAAAGATATGATTTTCTAAAGATTTTATTAATTTCTGGAATTTAATTAATTATTTAAATTAATTCAAAAATGGATTTATGACATCAGCATGATGTCATGCTGACGTCAGCAGTCAACGGGGGTTGACTGGTCAACCTGACCAGTGGGTCCCACTGGTCAGTGTCACATTTTAATTAAACAATTTAATTATTCTAATTAGTATTAATTAGGGGGTGGGCCCCACTGTCATGCTCTGTTAGATTAATTTAGTAGTTAACTAGGTTAATTAGTCATTAGATTAATTAATCTTAATTAGTTAGTTTAATCAGAATTAATTAAGTTAATTAATTAATTATTTACTTATTTTTATTACTTATTTGTTTATTTTATTTTTATTATATATATATATTTTATTCCCTTTTTTTAAACCGTTCTGGGTCGTGGGGCCATTTGGTCAGTGGCCAGGGGGCATAACGGGCTCGGGTCTACGGGGGTTGTAGCGGAGCGGAGCCACGGGCTCACGGGTGCAATCGCCGGCGGCCAGGGGGGCCGCGCGGGTGGCGACCCGAGCAGGTCTGGGGAAACGGCGGCCACGGCAGGGCGGACGGGGCTTGCTAGCCACCAGAGCGGCGGCGGCTGGCATCAGGACGAAGGGCACGGCGTCGGGCAGCGGTCTTGTGGGCGCTGAAGGCCGTGGCCGCAGTCGGAGTAAGGCGGCGCGGGTAGCGGAGAGGGTGACCGCGGCGAATGGCGGGGCCAGAACCAGGGCGGCCGGCAAGCGCAACGCGCGCGGAGGCGAGGCCATGGCCTGAGCGGGACGGCGCGGGGCGCGGCTGGGCTAGCAGGAAGGCGCGGGCGCGCGTCTGGGCGCAGGGCGATGTCGGCCGCGGTGCGGGCGCGACAAGCACGGACGCGCGCGTGCGGGCGCGTGAGCACGCGTGAGGTCGAACGTGAGGGGGAGGCGGGGCGTGATGAGTGCGAGCGCGGGCCGGATCCGGTGATGGGGAAAAGGGGAATGGAGGGGCGCTCACGAGGGGAGCGTAGGGATAGGGCAGCGGGGCGTGGGGTGGACGTCGAGGATGAGGCGGCGATGGGGAGGCAGGCCGGCGACGACGGGCGAAGACGCAGGGGATGGGCGCCGGCGTCGAGGTGCGTTCGGCCGGCGCGGGATCTGGTCCCTCCCCGATCCAGTCGAGTGGGGGCGCCTGGGAGGAGGCAGGGGCGGCGTTAGGCGTGGTGGAGGTCCGGCGGCGGCGGGCGTCGTCACGGAGGCGGGGTGGGTCGATCCCGATCCAATCTGGATCGGGAGGCGTCGTGGGGGGGAGTGGGGCGACGGGGTGGGTTAGGGTTTGGGGGTGGGGAGATAAGGGACGTGGGGGCGGTGGCCAGGTGGGCCAATTGGGCCGGCCCGTTCGGGCTGCGAAGGCCAGCTGGGCCACTGGGCCCAGCGCGGGGGCTTTCTCTTTGTTTTTTTTGTTAGTTTTGTTTTCTGTTTTGTATTTTCTTTTCCTTTTATTTATTCTTTTTTTTCTGTTCTTTATTTTAGTTTTATTAAAATATACACGTAGCATTTAATTTAGTATTCCAACTTAGCCCATAGTCACAAAAAAGTCTAATCCGCAAACAAATTAGTTTGACATTCTATTAATTACAAAAGGTATTTAAATAATTGTTTTCACTATTGTTTTAATTGTTTTAGGGCCTTTAAAGATTTTATCGAAGTTTGGTTTCTCCACCATAATTACCTATGTATTATTTGGTTCACTCCGAACATTTAACTTTTAATATTTGAAAACTTTTATTGTTTGCTCGATTTTGAATTTGAAATTCGAACTAGGTTCCGAACTAACACGAGTTTATCCACAGTAACCGAGGTGACGTGGCATCATTAGTGGGGATTACTGTAGCTTAATTACCCGGGCGTCACAATTCTCCTCCACTACAAGAAATCTCATCCCGAGATTTAAGAGGGGAGTAAGGGGAAAGTTCTGGTTACGATATTCTAACGGATCTTCTCGAAGAAGTTAATTCCTTTCGTTGATGCCTTCAATCCTTTATTCTGATGCATCATGATAAACTTGTCATCATTTCTTCGGGAACTCCATCGTACTTACGAAAAGATAAGGGGCAGCTCACTACGACATAATGCTTTTGAGGGAAACAATCTGGGGTTAACCCATGAATTAGTATAAGATTATCTCTCGAGTTGAACATATGAAATACCTCAAGAGTAAGGTACGAAGGTACCATAATAGGCTCCAAGCGGATAGATAGTTGCTCGAAGCCTGAACCAGAGTGAGAAAGGGGTTCAGAGTAGCGAGAGTAAGTATTGCGTCTGATACCAGAATAGACCACTAGGACAGTGGCCCGTGGATTACATACGAGTCCACGCGCGAGGAATAACTTTGGGAATAGGGGGTGTACAGGACAGTCAGGTTTCGATCCTGGGACCTGTGGGTTATGGGCCCACCATGTGGTTTTTTTAGTAGGAGCAGTGACATCTTTCACGGTCATGATAGCAAGGCATGTCAGAGAGTACCAAGTCAGTTATGCCGGCATTAACGTTGGTACCAAGGGCGAGGGACGAAGAGAACCACTTTCCTGCTCGTTGAACGAGGCGGACCAATAGGCAAGGTTCTCGTCCATCGGTGGCTACCGGAATGTCATCAACAATGGTAACAGGGTCTTACTGACAGAATTGCACACCGAGGAGTTTACATAAGCAGTAGAATATTGCTGCTTAGATCATATAGATCACAAGAAAGGTTCAAACAACCAATGGGAAGTAAAATATGATTATCATATTAAACAGAACAATGGAAAGGAAAATGTGTTTAAACACATATTTCAGGGATATATCCTTCCCAAGGACAAGCAGAGCATGATATCCGTAGCAGGATATAATGTAGAAAACTCTTTAGGTAAGGGGGGAGGAATCTCATGATATTACCCATACAACGGTGTTAGGATAAATGATAAATAAAATTTAGCATCGTGCTTCAAATGTTCCTGTTGAAAATCGGAGTACCATTGACATGCTTCGAGATATCATTGACATGGTCTTCAGGTGAAGATCAGACCTTGGAAACACGAAGGATCCATCAGGAATAACTAGTAGAATAAGTCTTACAATTTCCTCATGGATGAGCGGATAACCTTGCTGAAAAGGAATCTATAATGATAGGTCCTCCAGCCGAGGGGGGGTGCTAGGCATGACATCATGTTACCGGGTCATCAAAGGATCAACATCATAACTCTTGGAAAGTTGTCCCAACCATCATATCTGACTGAGATTCAGATTTGATGGGTGTCAGGATACCTCAGACTCGGGATGCCTGAGAAGAAAAGGTGCAACACAATTTGACGAGATGACATTGTGAGTTTCTCAGAAGTGATCTATGTAAGTGAGCTCTGAAATAAGAGGTCATCAGTATACCAAGGAGAGGATGAGGAGGTGGCTGATAGGCTCAGCAACAAATCATCGAGATTTCCAAAGGATTGATTTCCACAATTATGTGAACAAGGAAATATCATTTGTCGAATCAAAATATATAACAATGTATGCTCGAGAAAAACATACACAATTAAACATTGGTTGAAAGGTGCGCCCGAAATATGGGTAGGGTTGCACGACCAATGTCAGAATGGTGATTCAGTAATCAATAGCCTAAGAATGAACGGCCGACCATTATCTTCCAAGCAATAGGGTTGCTAGAAGGGGAAGAATTCCAAACAACACCGTTCACCTGTTGGAATCAACACAGGGACCAAGAAAAAATGGTGATGGTGAGAAGTACCACTAAACCAAGAATTTTCTTTAAGAGGTGATGAAACTCTCACAACATTCTTGACATAAAAGATGGTAATATTTCAAGGTAAAAAAGAACAAATGCTGTATAGCAAGGATCTCAAGGTATAACTCAAAACACGAATAAGTTTGTGTTGGAGGGAAGGCAATAAAGTGGCCGATGATAATACAATTCATCGGGGGCAAGGATGGTATTTCTCATCATGAATTCAATTGATATCCAGGAAGGCCTCATAAGGTTGATGATCTTCACGGCACATGGGTCGAGAGATTTCAAGATGTAATCAATCAGTGACAACATCAAATCAAAGGAATGATGAAGCGGAAGGTTATTGGAACCATGGGTAGGGCACAAACTTGAAATCAAGCTTGTTGTTCAAGGTGAATTGATATGACGAGGAAGATCGACGTAAGCTTAGCTCATCATCGAAAGTTGTGCTCCAGGATTAAGGACCAGGTAGCACAGTTAAAATTTAGCACGATAATGATATAGCCGATCAGGCTAGGAATGACATGATCGAGTACAAACTCGGACTTAAAGAAGATTATCAAGAGTTGCTGAACCGTAGGGCAGACTTGGTTCAGTTATCGGTGTCTTTGAGTGTTTAATAACTCAGAGCCCATGAAAACTGTAATCAGTGAGAATGTAGTACTTGATGAAGAACTCATAAGAAGTTATGCAGTTTCAAGATAATCTCGAGATACCAAGGGGGTAATACTCGAAGACGGATCAAAGTAGAGGTTGGACCGAGGTATTGATCCACATGAGACAAGTGCTTACACTTGCATCGAAAATGGTATTTAAAAGAGAACATGGTCGGAACCACGATTGTAAAAGGCCGGATCCCAGATATAAGATGAACTTATACCAAGGGAACTAATATCATTTACAAGAAGCTTCGATGATAAGTTTCACATCGGGTCCATGGGCATGAACGCAAAGGCTCAAGGTCGACTCCCAATTCTTCCATGCATAACCTTTCATCTTACTTCTCGCTTTTGATGAAGCTGTAGTATAGAAATTTTATCTAGCAAAATACCAGAAGAGTATGACTCGTGAAAACTTTCGAGTTCACACAGTTTAGAGAAGGCATATGTTCAACCCATCAGGGCATCTTAGGAGTATATACCACAAATTTCAAGAATAAATAACACCAGCTCGATAGTAGAGCATGTTTGAGAAAGCAGAGGATACAATTTACCAAAGGTATTATGTATCCGAGGAAAGGCTCACAGACTTATTGAATATGAAGGACGTTGTCGGATAAAATCCCGCAAATGATCTGGTGGTTCTCAAGGAATCTGGTGCGAGCATCGGTACTCAACCAGAGGGAGAAACAATGCAAGGAGATCAGACTTTAGAAACAACTGACTAATTCAAGGCTCAAATGCAAAGGAATTATCAATTCCAAGACAAGGGATCAGAAGCAATGCTCTGATCAGGGATGGATAAGTTGAATAGCCTTAAGGGTACGATCGACAGCAATTTGATTGGTCGAGATCCAGCTCATGTTTTAAAATAACGTCTAAGCCGGAAAGATAATTTAAAAGGATCAACTGATGATTGCGTGCATTCGCACTCAAGTTGAATCAATAGGATCAAAAGACGATGCATAAGGATACTAACGAATATCGCCAGACATATGGAAAGCATCCATAATGCAAGCAGGCAAGTATTGCAGAGCAATAAGCTACTAAGGATTTTTGGAGGATCGAATAGTATTTCGAAGACCATTGTGAAACACATGAACAACTGGGGGATGAGCGGATACTCGATAAGCGCGAGAATTATCCATAGGGGTATTCAGGTGACAAAGAACAGCAAGGCAGTAAGCTCAAAGGATTATCGAAACAACGACGAGTATTTTGGGGTGTCTTGTAATAACAAGACCAACTGGGAATAAAAGTAAGAACGACAGGTGTAAGTATTTATCCATAGGGATTTTTCGGTGGTAGGGAATTGCAAAAGCAATGGCACAAAGTTTCAGGAGAACATCAGAGAGTATTATCAGAATCTTCTGTTGAAGCAGTCGATCATCTGTAATGAAGGGCTCTCCGGGAGAGAGTGATAACGAGATTCTAATGTTAGATTTAGCAAAATTCATTTAACCCGAATAGGGGAGAGATTAGAGTCCCAGAGTAAAGATCGAGGAGTAAAAGATCCTAATACCACCCAGATGGCGACGTGGGCCCGTAAGCCGCACAGCCATGTTAGTAAAACAGTTTTCATCGACTAGACTCAACTTCGGCCAAGGAGTTTGGAAAAGGGATTCCTACAGGCAGTCGGCTCTGATACCAACTTGTGACGCCCCCGGATTAATCGTACACTAATCATGCACGCAAATGTGTACGATCAAGATCAGGGACTCACGGGAAGATATCACAACACAACTCTACAAATAAAATAAGTCATACAAGCATCATATTACAAGCCAGGGGCCTTGAGGGCTTGAATACAAGTGCTCGATCATAGATGAGTCAGCGGAAGCAACAATATCTGAGTACAGACATAAGTTAAACAAGTATGCCTTAAGAAGGCTAGCAAAAACTGGGATACAGATCAAAAGAGGCGCAGGCCTCCTGCCTGGGATCCTCCTAAACTACTCCTGGTCGTCGTCAGCGGGCAGCACGTAGTAGTAGGCACCTCCAGTGTAGTAGGAGTCGTCGTCAACGGTGACGTCTGGCTCCTGAGCTCCAACATCTGGTCGCGACAACCAGGTAGAAGGGATAGGGGGAAAAGAGGGAGAAAGCAACCGTGAGTACTCATCCAAAGTACTCGCAAGCAAGGAGCTACACTACATATGTATGCATTAGTATCAACTGGAATAGGGCTATTATAAGTGGACTGAACTGCAGAAAGCCGGAATAAGAGGGGGATAGCTAGTCCTTTCGAAGACTACGCTTCTGGCAGCCTCCGTCTTGCAGCATGTAGAAGAGAGTAGACTGAAGTCCTCCAAGTAGCATCGCATAGCATAATCCTAACCGATGATCCTCCCCTCGTCGCCCTGTGAGAGAGCGACCACCGGTTATATCTGGCACTTGGAAGGGTGTGTTTTATTAAGTATCCGGTTCTAGTTGTCATAAGGTCAAGATACAACTCCGGGTCGTCCTTTTACCGAGGGACACAGCTATTCGAATAGATAAACTTCCCTGCAGGGGTGCACCACATACCCCAACACGCTCGATCCCATTTGGCCGGACACACTTTCCTAGGTCATGCCCGGCCTCGGAAGATCAACACGTCGCAGCCCCACCTAGGCACAACAGAGAGGTCAGCACGCCGGTCTAAATCCTATGGCGCAGGGGTCTGGGCCCATCGCCCTTTGCTCACCTGCACGTTGCGAACGCGGCCGGAAGCAGACCTAGCCTAGTGGCTTTCCAGTCCAATCCGGCGCGCGCCACTCAGTCGCTGACGTCACGAAGGCTTCGGCTGATACCACGACGTCGGGATACCCATAACTGCTCCCACGTAGATGGTTAGTGCGTATAGACCAAATGGCCAGACTCAGATCAAATACCTAGATCTCGTTAAGCGTGTTAAGTGTCCGTGAACGCCGAACAGGGCCAGGCCCACCTCTCTCCTAGGTGGTCGGAACCTGCCCTGTCGCTCCACCTCAAAGATCCACTCGCGGGTGCTCCTACGAGCCTACCCGTCTTTAGTCACCACATGTATCATGTATAAAGTATATAGTATATACCCGTGATCACCTCCCGAGTGAACACGGCCCGATAGTATAGCATGGCAGACGGACAAGAATGTAGGGCCACTGATGATAAACTAGCATCCTATACTAAGCATTTGGTTTGCAGGTAAAGGTAACAACAGTAGTAGCAAGGACAGGCTATGCATCAGTATAGGATTAACGGGAAACAGTAACATGCTACACTACTCTAATGCAAGCAGTATAGAGAAGAGTAGGCGGTATCTGGTGATCAAAGGGGGGGCTTGCCTGGTTACTCTGGCAAGAGAGAGGGGTCGTCAATTCCGTAGTCGTACTGGGTAGCAGCGGCGTCGGTCTCGGTGTCTATCGAGAGAAGAGGGGGGAGAAACAATAAATATTTAAACAAGCATATGCATAGTGATGCATGACATGACAAGTAACGGCGTTAGAGGTGCCCTAACACGGTAGTAGGTGATACCGGTGAAGGGGGATGACATCCGGGAAAGTATCCCCGGTGTTTCGCGTTTTCGGGCAGAGGAGCCGGAGGGGGAAAGTTGCGAGTTTGCTATGCTAGGGATGCGTGACGGACGAACGGGCTGCGTATCCGGGTTCGTCTCGTCGTTCTGAGCAACTTTCATGTAGAAAGTATTTTTATCCGAGTTACGGATTAAAAGATATGATTTTCTAAAGATTTTATTAATTTCTGGAATTTAATTAATTATTTAAATTAATTCAAAAATGGATTTATGACATCAGCATGATGTCATGCTGACGTCAGCAGTCAACGGGGGTTGACTGGTCAACCTGACCAGTGGGTCCCACTGGTCAGTGTCACATTTTAATTAAACAATTTAATTATTCGAATTAGTATTAATTAGGGGGTGGGCCCCACTGTCATGCTCTGTTAGATTAATTTAGTAGTTAACTAGGTTAATTAGTCATTAGATTAATTAATCTTAATTAGTTAGTTTAATCAGAATTAATTAAGTTAATTAATTAATTAATTACTTATTTTTATTACTTATTCGTTTATTTTATTTTTATTATATATATATATATATATTTTTATTCCCTTTTTTTAAACCGTTCTGGGTCGTGGGGCCATTTGGTCAGTGGCCAGGGGGCATAACGGGCTCGGGTCTACGGGGGTTGTAGCGGAGCGGAGCCACGGGCTCACGGGTGCAATCGCCGGCGGCCAGGGGGGCCGCGCGGGTGGCGACCCGAGCAGGTCTGGGGAAACGGTGGCCACAGCAGGGCGGACGGGGCTTGCTAGCCACTAGAGCGGCGGCGGCTGGCATCAGGACGAAGGGCACGGCGTCGGGCAGCGGTCTTGTGGGCGCTGAAGGCCGTGGCCGTAGTCGGAGTAAGGCGGCGCGGGTAGCGGAGAGGGTGACCGCGGCGAATGGCGGGGCCAGAACCAGGGCGGCCGGCAAGCGCAACGCGCGCGGAGGCGAGGCCATGGCCTGAGCGGGACGGCGCGGGGCGCGGCTGGGCTAGCAGGAAGGCGCGGGCGCGCGTCTGGGCGCAGGGCGATGTCGGCCGCGGTGCGGGCACGACAAGCACGGACGCGCGAGCACGCGTGAGGTCGAACGTGAGGGGGAGGCGGGGCGTGATGAGTGCGAGCGCGGGCCGGATCCGGTGATGGGGAAAAGGGGAATGGAGGGGCGCTCACGAGGGGAGCGTAGGGATAGGGCAGCGGGGCGTGGGGTGGACGTCGAGGATGAGGCGGCGATGGGGAGGCAGGCCGGCAACGACGGGCGAAGACGCAGGGGATGGGCGCCGGCGTCGAGGTGCGTTCGGCCGGCGCGGGATCTGGTCCCTCCCCGATCCAGTCGAGTGGGGGGCGCCTGGGAGGAGGCAGGGGCGGCGTTAGGCGTGGTGGAGGTCCGGCGGCGGCGGGCGTCGTCACGGAGGCGGGGTGGGTCGATCCCGATCCAATCTGGATCGGGAGGCGTCGTGGGGGGAGTGGGGCGACGGGGTGGGTTAGGGTTTGGGGGTGGGGAGATAAGGGACGTGGGGGCGGTGGCCGGGTGGGCTAGTTGGGCCGGCCCGTTCGGGCTGCGAAGGCCAGCTGGGCCACTGGGCCCAGCGGGGGGGGCTTTCTCTTTGTTTTTTTTGTTAGTTTTGTTTTCTGTTTTGTATTTTCTTTTCCTTTTATCTATTCTTTTTTTTCTGTTCTTTATTTTAGTTTTATTAAAATATACACGTAGCATTTAATTTAGTATTCCAACTTAGCCCATAGTCACAAAAAAGTCTAATCCGCAAACAAATTAGTTTGACATTCTATTAATTACAAAAGGTATTTAAATAATTGTTTTCACTATTGTTTT
Source organism: Triticum monococcum (assembly GCA_034509565.1). Classification (NCBI taxonomy): domain Eukaryota; kingdom Viridiplantae; phylum Streptophyta; class Magnoliopsida; order Poales; family Poaceae; genus Triticum; species Triticum monococcum. Next base: position 487,441,139 of record CM067844.1, read on the forward strand.
AATTGTTTTAGGGCCTTTAAACATTTTATCAAAGTTTGGTTTCTCCACCATAATTACCTATGTATTATTTGGTTCACTCCGAACATTTAACTTTTAATATTTGAAAACTTTTATTGTTTGCTCGATTTTGAATTTGAAATTCAAACTAGGTTCCGAACTAACGCGAGTTTATCCACAGTAACCGAGGTGATGTGGCATCATTAGTGGGGATTACTGTAGCTTAATTACCCGGGCGTCACAGGGGTCCCGAACTGTGCGTCTAAGGCGGATGGTAACACGAAGCAGGGGACACGATGTTTACCCAGGTTCGGGCCCTCTTGATGGAGGTAATACCCTACGTCCTGCTTTATTGTTCTTGATGATATGAGTATTACAAGAGTTGATCTACCACGAGATCGTAGAGGCTAAACCCTAGAAGCTAGCCTATGGTATGATTGTATATGTTGTCCTACAGACTAAACCCTCCGGTTTATATAGACACCGGAGGGGGCTAGGGTTACACAGAGTTGGTTACAAGGGAGGAGATCTTCATTTCCGTATTGCCTAGCTTGCCTTCCATGCCAAGGAGAGTCCCATCCGGACACGGGACGAAGTCTTCAATCTTGTATCTTCATAGTCCAATAGTCCGGTCAAAGGATATAGTCCGGCTGTCCGGAGACCCCCTAATCCAGGACTCCCTGAGGCACCCTCCTGGCTGCTCCCTCCCCCCACATATTATATGTGGGAGGGGGCGCCTAGCATAAGCACATCAATCCCTTAGTCGTGTGCGGTGCCCCCCTCCACCGTTTACACCCCCAGTCATATTTCCATAGTGCTTAGGCGAAGCCCTGCGGAGATCACTTCACCATCACCGTCACCACGTCGTTGTGCCATCGGAACTCGTCTACTACCTTGTCATCTTGCTGGAACAAGAAGACGGGGGACGTCACCGAACTGAACGTGTGTAGAATGCGGAGGTGTCGTGCGTTCGGTACTTGATCGGTTGGAGCGCGAAGAAGTTCGACTACATCAATCATTCCGCTTATGGTCTACGAGGGTACGTAGACACACTCTCCCCATCTCGTTTCTATGCATCTCCATGGATAGATCTTGCGTGTGCGTGGAAAAAATGTTTTCCATGCAATGTTTCCCAACATGGGTAGCCGTTGTTAAACAGTCATATACTTTATGAAATGGAGAGAGTATCTGAAACTGTAGCTAGAGTAGCTATCTCCATAGTTGCCAGTAAAATGCCCATACGAAGTCAATTTATTCGATTAGAGATATATAACCGTAAAAGGGGAATGTAAGATAAAAGAAATCCCCTTTTTTCTTTCTAGAAAGACAATATTTTTTCATCCGCTTCCATTGAAATAACAAATTGAAATCAAAATAATATGATTCAAGCTCAAACCCTTTTTAATGTAGTAGATAATAGTGGAGCTCAAAAATTGATGTGTATTTGAGTCATAGGATCTGCTGGTAATCAACGATATGCTCGTATTGGTGATATTATTGTTGTTGTAATCAAAGACGCATTGCCCCAAATGCATTTAGAAAGATCCAAAGTAATTCAAACTGTAGTTGTACGTACATGTAAAGAGTTCAAACGCGAAGACGGTATAATAATCCGCTAAGATGACAATGATGTGGTTATAATTTATCAAAAAGGTAATTAAAAGGAACTCGAGTTTTTGGCGCGATTGCCGAGGAATTGAGAGAATCGAATTTTAGTTTCATTAGCCCCTGAAATATTATAAAAACCAGTAGGAAAAATTTAGATAAAAGAATTAATTTAGTAGATTGTGTTTTATGTATACATTTTAAAATCCAAAATGAAAATGAAAAAACATGTTGTTTATAGAAAAATTAGGAGGAACCTAGAATTAGAGTCTTATGGGCAAGGACACCATTGCTGATTTACTAACCTCTATAAGAAACACAGACATTTGAATAAAAAGGGAACTGTTCGAGTAGTATCTACAAATATTACCGAAAACATTGTTAAATACTCCTACAAGAGGGTTTTATTGAAAGTGTTTGGAAACATCAGGAACGTAACAGATAATTCTTGGTTTCATCTTTGCTGGTGCTCGGAGGTCTGTCTGGCTCGTCCTTGCTACTCGTCATTCTCTGGCCGCACACGTTATCCCATGTCACCAAAGGTCATATGATTCTTGTCCATGCATGAGATCCCGCGTCGCCAAGGTCTCCCAGTTCTCTCGCCCGCTCATCCCTTCTGAGCTCCCTCGGCTCAGGTGCCTATGCTCGGAGGCATCTGCTTCCTTCATCGACATGCATAGCTAGAGTCAATTCCCCGACGTCCAGTCCAACCCCGCAATCTCTAGGATTTATTCCTTCACATACCATGATGTTTGTTCATTCCTTATTTTTAAGGACTCCCCTCCTTCCATGAGGCAACCAGCCAGCCATGAAAGAACATCCTAGTTGTTTGTTCAATTAGGCAGCCTGCAAACCCTTTAATTCCTTTAGGCTGCTTGTTGCCATATATATAAATTGGTTAAAATTGATGAAAAGGAGTGAGGTGGTACTAATTTATAGGGCAATGAATCATGTTTCAACTACAAACACCAGTTAGTTCCGTTGGCAACAGCCATCAATGATGGGAGGGGAGGTCGTGAGATTGAATCCCAAAGGGGAACAATTTTTGGCTGATTTTTGTTCCCTATTGGACAGAAAAAAGTGTGGACCGGGCCCAGCTTGGCCCATGCAAGGGCATTATGACAGTTAAAAAACACAAATGCGAGATGTTTTTCTGGATTTTGGATTTGTTCTTCAAAAATTGAGGGGCCTTTCTGTTAAAAAATGATGGTGAATGAACAGAAGCAATCCGTCTTTATTAGTACGTATAGATTCCAGAAAAGTTCTGTGTAAAATTTCAACTCCATCCGAGAACTTTTATTTTTGCATAAAAATAACACCATGGTAGTCCTGCTGAAAACAACGTCAGTCTGGGTTAGTTTCATTCAAATCATGCAAATTAGAGTTCAAAACAAGAGCAACAATTTTTTTTAAAATAGATACGTTTGAGATGTATCATCCTCCCACTCACTCTTTTGCAGAAAATATTTTGTTCAAAATTTTCATACTCTTTGAAAAACACTTTGCCTCGACATAGTGATAGAGGAATACACAATCATTTGGGATAACCTACAAAGTAGCACTTATTTCAACAAATTTCATGGCGCTCTTTTCAGTGTAAAAGCTAGTCCCTAAAGCATCACATTAAAAGTATATTGGCAAAATAATCAATGTCATCTTTTATCTCCCCATGTCATATATAGCTTAATTACATCTACTCAAAACATCATGCTCTTAGTAATGTTTTGGAAAATGCAAGTTATAATTTTTTTTCATAACTCATTAGACATTCGCTAAATTTGTAACTTAAGTGCTTTTTGCAATCTAATTGTAGAAACATGATTTTTTTTACAATCAGTTCTATTTCATTCTGGAAAAACCTTTCAAAATATTTCAAAAGATCCAGATTTATGTCTCTATAAATATAAATATCTACTTGATTCAACCTTGAAGATAGATAAATCCACTGCTTGTAACAACACTTATTGAACTACTTACATCAACATGCATGTTCTAATTATTTTGTTGCTCGTTCTTTATGGCCTGTGAACGGTATTTTAGTTTACTTCACTATTTGAATGAAAGTTGCAAGTGTCAAATGATTCATAATCAGATGACTTCAATATCCATCAGTATGGAATTTCTCCATGCCAGTTTCTCCAATGTGACTAAATGTAGTGCCATACATATGCGGTATTCTTTTAGTCTTGCGACATTTAGCATCAGCATTATGGATGTTCAATTTTATTATTAATATTTATAACATACATCATATTCATAAATAGGAGTATGACCTTTTATTCATAATATCAAACTACTATTGTTCTCTTATGAACAACCTCCTTGCAACTTCTATGCAATGAGCTAGAGTGGACAACACTCTAAAATGAGTTATGACAATAAATACAAAGGTAATATGTTGATGAAAAGTATCATAACTTTTTTAAGTTTCAACACATATTTTAACCTCATTGTTTGTTGGACATCTAGGTCATTGTAGTTTCTTGCAACGATTCACATTAACATGCAATCGAGTCAATATACTTGTGATCAACTTTTAATCACAATATCAAAGAATTAATGATCAACAAATTGATCATCACTCCCAAGAAATGCACTTTAGTTGACGAACTTTCTGTGCATCTTATAACTTTGTATGACATTCATACCTGAGTGGGACATTCCACTCTTCTTTTCTTTTCCGCATTTTACTTCTTATAGTTTTACTTCCAATATTTCTCCTACTCACAAAAGAAGCATCCAACTTTAAGAGTGACGTGAGCCCCAAACTTCCCTAGGCATGTAAGTCTAGTTACATCCTTTTGGTTTTGTTCCTTTTATCTTTAAGTTTCTCACCATCAACTTATGACTGACGTTCCTTCAGATCTTACGCATTTAAGTCTTAAACATAGTTGAACACTTCTACAGAACTTGCAAACAAAACACTTCTTTAGATATCACATATCATTTAACCTTTGTTTGTTTCTAAAAACAATTTTTAGTTCCAAGAATATCGCAACACTATCCCAAACATTTTGAAGTTTGTGTTTCTTAGAAACAAGCAGATAGTAATGTAATTCTAGCCTTTTGGATTGGAGGACTTGAGTCTCGTCATCCATAGCATCAACAAGAGAGTATTGTAAATATGCAGTAGGACAAAATTCTTCTTGGCACTTTTAGAGGATGATCCTCTCACTAATAAAGATTCAACCAGATAAATAACAACTAATCAATTTTATAACAACAAAGGTGGAACCGTGAGCCATAATTCTACAACTATAATGCAACTACACATAAACATCGATCATAATTAATTTGCACTAGTGATTAAACTTAACTAATACATAATTGTTCTCCCACTTAAATAAATATATCTCTCATAATTGATTTTAAGTGATTCAAGACCCCGATCCAATTCACAACCATTGATGTGGACATCACTGATGACCTGAACTTCAATCGGTAGGCAAACCTTTGTCGATCATATCTCCATATGACTCTTGTTCACCTTTTGATGCATTGTGCTCCGAGCTCAAAACATGATCACCAATAACACTTGATTTATTATTAGAGGCAAGACTAGGAACCTTTATTTTATCCGTTCATAATTGCACAATTGTCGTAGGGAAATCCGACAGTCCTCGGGGTAGGGGGGTCCCGAGCTGTGGATCTTGGATCGATGGTAGTAGGAAGAAGGGAGTCGATGTTTACCCAGGTTCGGGCCCTCTTGATGGAGGTAAAATCCTATGTCCTGCTCTTGTTAATATTGATGATGATGTATCGAGTACAAAGTTGATCTACCTAGAGATTGTGAGTTGTGGTCTAAACCCTAGGGGTATGATGATGAATGTCATAATGGTCAATCGACTAGCTTGGCCTCGGCTTATATAATGTATTGGAGGCCTAGGATAACAAGAGTCCTAGTCGGCTACATTGGTGGAGAGTTGTCCTTGTCTTGATTACCAAGTCTTGTGGAACCTTCCTCATACATGTCATGAGCTGCCCGAAGTGTCCCATTAGTGAACCGCCATGGGGGTCCTCGGCCCGATCCACCTGGTCGGGAGACGGCGTGGTGAGTACCGCTGATAACCCACAAGTATAGGAGATCATTTGTAGCCTTTTTCAATAAATAAGAGTGTCGAACCCAACGAGGAGCTAAAGGTAGAACAAATATTCCCTCAAGTTCTATCGACCACCGATACAACTCTACGCACACTTTGACGTTTGCTTTACCTGGAACAAGAATAAAACTAGAAGTACTTTGAAGGTATAACAAGATAGGTTTGCAAGATAATAAAGGACATGAAAATAAAAGTTAGGTGTTGTTTTAATAAAAGTACAATTTAATAAAGCGAGTGTGGAAAAGCGGTGATAGGATTTACGGAATTGTCCCTAGGCAATCGATAACTAGATCGGTAATCATTCTTGCAATGTTATGTGAGGGAGAGGCATGAGCTAACATACTTTCTCTACTTGGATCATATGCACTTTTGATTGGAACTCTCGTAAGCATCCGCAACTACCAAAGGCCATTAAGGTAAAACGCAACCATAGCATGAAGTATCAAGTCCTCTTTACTCCCATACGCAATAGCCCACTTACTCAGGTATGTGTATTCTGTCACTCACGCCACCCACTGTAAGCGGATTATGAACGTATTGCAACACCCTACAGCGGGGATCCCTCTCATTTGCGCGACACGCATGGCACCATAGGACAGCACCATAATAAAATATACACTCATACCAACCAAGATCACGATTAACCCATAGGACAAAATAGATCTACTCAAACATCATAGGATGGCAACATATCATTGGATAATAGCATGAAGCATAAAGCACCATGTTCAGTAGAGGATACAACAGGTTGCGGGAGAGTGGGCCACTGAATATAGATGGGGGAAGGTGACGGAGTTGTTGGTGAAGATGACGGAGTTCTTGGAGTAGATCGTCCTCACTCGATGATTGCCCCGGCGGCATTTCGACGCCACCGGGAGAGAGGGGGGGAGAGTCCCCCTCCTTCTTCCTTGGCCTCCCCCTAGATGGGAGGAGAGTTCCCCTTCTGGTCCATGGCCTCCATGGCGGCGGCGGGGTGAGAGCACCTCCGAGATTGGATCTCTCTCTCTCTCTATTATCTTTGGTTTCACGTTTCTGTTTTCTGGCTGAAAACCGTTTCTTAAATATTTGAAGATCCGTAACTTCGATTGCGCTGAGATTTTAACAAGTTTTTTATGGATATAAGCTTCTGTGTGCCCGAAGTAGAGTTCCAACCGATGTTCGATGAGGGCACAACCCACCACCACGTGCCTGGGCTGCCTGGCGCGCCCAGGTGTCTTATGGTGGCTGTGGGCCCCCGTTTGCGTTGATTCCACCTCCAAAAAATCACAAATATTCCAAAATAATTCTCCATAAAATTTTATCGCATTTGGACTTCGTTTGATATGGATATTTTGCGAAGCAAAAAATATGCAAAAAACAGGAACTAGCACTGGGCATTGGATCAATATGTTAGTCCAATAAATCATATAAAATGTTGCCAAAAATATGTGAAAGTTGTATAATATTGGCATGAAAAAAATTATATATGCGACGAAGATGTATCAGCATCCCCAAGCTTAATTCCTGCTCATCCTCAAGTAGGTAAATAATAAAAGGGAATAATTTTTGATGTGGAATGCTACCTAACATAATCTTGATCATATATCTAATCATGGCATGAATATTAAGACAAGAGTGATTCAAAGCAATAGTCTATAATTTGACATAAAGACATCAATACTCAGGCATCCCAACAAACAATCGTGTCTTTCAAAATATCAATGCTAAAGAATGCTATCCCTACAAAATCATATAGACTTGTCATGCTCTATCTTCTTAACACAAAGTATTTATCATGAACTACCCCAGTGTCAGCCAAGCAACTGGTTCATACTTTTTAACGCGCTTCAGATTTTTCAACTCTCACGCAATACATGAGCGCAGGCGATGGATATAGCACTGTGGGTGGAAAAGAGTATGATGATAGTGGTACATATGAAGGAAATATGCCCTAGAGGCAATAATAAAGTTGTTATTTATATTTCCTTATATCATGATAAATGTTTATTATTCATACTAGAATTGTATTAATCAGAAACTTAGTACATGTGTGAATACATAGACAAACAGAGTGTCCGTACCATGCCTCTACTTGACTAGTTCATTAATCAAAGATGGTTAAGTTTCCTAACCATAGACATGTGTTGTAATTTGATGAACGGGATCACGTCATTAGAGAATGATGTGATGGACAAGACCCATTTGTTAGCTTAGCATTATGATCGACTACTTTTATTGCTATTGCTTTCTTCATGACTTATACATGTTCCTCTGACTATGAGATTATGCAACTCCCGAATACCGGAGGAACACATTGTGTGCTATCAAACATCACAACATAACTGGGTGATTATAAAGATGCTCTACAGGTGTCTCCAAAGGTGTTTGTTGAGTTGGCATAGATCAAGATTAGGATTTGTCACTTCGTGTATCGGAGAGGTATCTCTGAGCCCTCTCGGTAATGCACATCACTATAAGCCTTGCAAGCAATGTAACTAATGAGTTAGTTGTGGGATGATGCATTACGGAATGAGTAAAGGCACTTACCGGTAATGAGATTGAACTAGGTATGATGATACCGACGATCGAATCTCGGGCAAGTAACATACCAATGACAAAGGGAATAACGTATGTTGTTATGCGGTTTGACCGATAAAGATCTTCGTAGAATATGTAGGAGCCAATATGAGCATCCAGGTTCCGCTATTGGTTATTGACCGGAGATATGTCTCGTCATGTCTACATAGTTCTCGAACCCGTAGGGTCCGCACGCTTAACGTTCGATGACGATTTGTATTATGAGTTATGTGTTTTGGTGACCAAATGTTGTTCTGAGTCCCGAATGATATCACAGACATGACGAGGAGTCTCAAAATGGTCGAGAGGTAAAGATTCGTATATTGGAAGGTTGTATTCGGACATCGGAATGGTTCCGAGTGCTTCGGGGATTTTTCCGGAGTACCGAGGGGTTACCGGAACCCCCGGGGGAATATTGAGCCTACATGGGCCATAGGGGAGAGGGGAGGTAGACAACAAGCAGTAGCCGCGCCCACTCCCTATAGGGAGTCCGAATTGGACTAGGGAGGGGGGCGCGCCCCACTTTCCTTCTCCTCTTCCTCTTCCTTCCCTCTTTCCCCTCAGGAAAAGGAAAGGGGGTCCAACTAGGATTGGGATTCCTAGTTGGACTCCCCCCTTTGGCGCGCCCCCTAGGCCGGCCGCCTCCTCCCCTCCTCCTTTATATATGGGGGCATGGGGCACCCCAAAGGCAGATCAATTGTTCCTCAACCGTGCGCGGTGCCCCCCTCCACAGTTTACCACCTCGGTCATATTGTCATAGTGCTTAGGCGAAGCCCTGCGCGGATCACATCACCAACACCGTCGCCACGCCATCGTGCTGACGGAACTCTCCCGCGACCCTCTACTGGATCAAGAGCTCGAGAGACTACATCAACCGCTTTACTAAACGCTTCCGCTTTCATTCTACGAGGGTACGTGGACACACTCTCCCGTCTTGTTGCTTTGCTTCTCCTAGATAGATCTTGTGTGATCATAGGATTTTTTTTTGAATTACCACGTTCCCCAATAGTGGCATCAGAGCCAAGTTTATGCGTAGATGATATATGCACGAGTAGAACACAATGATTTGTGGGCGATAATAGTCATACTGCTTACCACCATTGTCTTACTTATATTCGGCGGTATTGTTGGATGAAGCGGACCAGACCGACATTACATGACCATGTTCATGAGACTGGTTCTACCGACGTGCTTCGCACACAGGTGCCTAGCGGGTGTCTGTTTCTCCAAATTTCGTTGAATCGAGTTTGACTACAGTCGGTCCTTGTTGAAGGTTAAAACATCACACTTGACGAAAAATCATTGTGGTTTTGATGCGTAGGTAAGAATGGTTCTTGCTACAAGCCCGTAGCAGCCACGTAAAACTTGCAACAACAAAGTAGAGGACGTCTAACTTGTTTTTGCAGGGCATGTTGTGATATGATATGGTCAAGACGTGATGAGATATAAGTTGTTGTATGAGATGATCATGTTTTGTAGAAGTTGTCGGCAACTGGCAGGAGCCTTATGGTTATCGCTTTATTGTATGAAATGCAATCGCCATGTAATTGCTTTACTTTATCACTAAGCGGTAGCGATAGTCGTAGAAGCAATAGTTGGCGAGACGACAACGATGCTACGATGGAGATCAAGGTGTCAAGCCGGTGATGATGGAGATCATGACGGTGCTTTGGAGATGGAGATCAAAGGCACAAGATGATGATGGCCATATCATGTCACATATTTTGATTGCATGTGATGTTTATCCTTTCTGCATCTTATTTTGCTTAGTACGGCGGTAGCATTTATAAGATGATCCCTCACTAAAATTTCAAGGTAAAAGTGTTCTCCCTGAGTATGCACCATTGCTACAGTTCATCGTGCCGAGACACCATGTGATGATCAGGTGTGATAAGCCCTATGTTCACATACAACGGGTGCAAGCCAGTTTTGCACGTGCAAAATACTCGGGTTAAACTTGACGATCCTAGCATATGCAGATATGGCCTCGGAACACTAAGACTGAAAGGTCGAGCGTGAATCATATAGTTGATATGATCAACATAGTGATGTTCACCATTGAAAACTACCCCATCTCACGTGATGATTGGACATGGTTTAGTTGATATGGATCATGTGATCATTTAGATGACTATAGGGATGTCAATCTAAGTGGGAGTTCTTAAGTAATATGATTAATTGAACTTTAATTTATCATGAACTTAGTCCTGATAGTTTTTGCATATCTATGTTGTTGTAGATCAATGGCCTGTGCTACCATTCCCTTGAATTTTAATGTGTTCCTAGAGAAAGCTAAGTTGAAAGATGATGGTAGCAACTACACGGACTGGGTCCGTAACTTGAGGATTATCCTCATTGCTGCACAGAAGTATTACGTCCTGGAAGCACCACTAGGTGCAAGACCCGCTGCAGGAGCAACTCCGGACATTATGAACGTCCGACAGAGCAAAGCTGATGACTACTCGATAGTTTAGTGTGCCGTGCTTTACGGCTTAGAACATCATGGAGCATATGAGATGTTCCAGGAGTTGAAGTTAATATTTCAAGCGAATGCCTGAGTTGAGAGATATGAAGTCTCCAACAAGTTCTATAGCTGCAAAATGGAGGAGAATAGTTCTATCAGTGAACACATACTCAGAATGTTTGGGTACCACAACCACTTGACTCTGCTGGGAGTTAATCTTCCTGATGATAGTGTCATTGACAGAGTTCTTCAATCACTGCTGCTCAACTATAAAGGCTTCATGATGAACTATAATATGCAAGGGATGGAAAAGACAATTCCCGAGCTCTTCGCAATGCTAAAGGCCGCGAAGGTAGAAATAAAGAAGGAGCATCAAGTGTTGATGGTGAACGGACCACTAGTTTCAAGAAAAAGGGCAAAGGGAAGAAGGGAAACTTCAAGAAGAACAGCAAGTCAGTTGCTGCTCAAGGGAAGAAGCCCAAGTCTGGACCTAAGCATGAAACTGAGTGCTTCTACTGCAAAGGGACTGGTCACTGGAAGCGGAACTGCCCCAAGTATTTGGCGGATAAGAAGGATGGCAAAGTGAAAGGTATATTTGATATACATGTTATTGATGTGTACCTTAATAATGCTCGTAGTAGCGCCTGGGTATTTGATACTTGTTTTGTTGCTCATATTTGCAACTTGAAATAGGGGCTACGAATTAAATGAAGATTGGCTAAATACGAGGTGACGATGCGCGTGGGAAATGGTTCCAAAGTCGATGTGATCGCCGTCGGCACGCTACCTCTACATTTACCGTTGGGATTAGTTTTAGACCTAAATAATTGTTATTTGGTGCCAGCGTTGAGCATGAACATTATATCTGGATCTTGTTTGATATGAGACGGTTATTCATTTAAATAAGAGAATAATGGTTGCTCTATTTATGCGAGTAACATCTTTTATGGTCATGCACCCTTGATGAGTGGTCTATTTTTGTTGAAACTCGATTGTAGTGATACACATATTCATAATATTGAAGCCAAAAGATGCAAAGTTAATAATGATAGTGCAACTTATTTGTGGCACTGCCGTTTAGGTCATATTGGTGTAAAGCGCAAGAAGAAACTCCATGCTGATGGGCTTTTGGAATCACTTGATTATGAATCACTTGATGCTTGTGAACCATGCCTCATGGGCAAGATGACTAAGACTCCGTTCTCCGGAACAATGGAGCGAGCAACTAACTTATTGGAAATAATACATACTGATGTATGCGGTCCAATGAGTGTTGAGGCTCGCAGTGGGTATCGTTATTATCTGACCTTCACGGATGATTTGAGGAGATATGGGTATATCTACTTAATGAAACATAAGTCTGAAACATTTGAAAAGTTCAAAGAATTTCAGAGCGAAGTGGAAAATCATCGTAACAAGAAAATAAACTTTCTACGATCTGATCGTGGAGGTGAATATTTGAGTTATGAGTTTGGTCTTCATTTGAAACAATGTGAATAGTCTCACAACTCACGCCACCTGGAACACACAGCGTAATGGTGTGTCCAAACATTGTAGCCGTACTTTATTAGATATGGTGCGGTCTATGATATCTCTTACCGATTTACCGCTATCGTTTTGGGGTTATGCTTTAGAGACGATTGCATTCATGTTAAATAGGGCACCATATAAATCCGTTGAGACGATACCATATGAACTGTGGTTTAGCAAGAAGCCTAAGCTGTCGTTTCTTAAAGTTTGGGGCTGCGATGCTTATGTGAAAAAGCTTCAACCTGATAAGCTTGAACCCAAATCGAAGAAATGTGTCTTCATAGGATACCAAAAGGACACTGTTGGTTACACCTTCTATCACAGATCCAAAGGCAAGATATTCATTGCTAAGAATGGATCCTTTCTAGAGAAGGAGTTTCTCCCGAAAGAAGTGAGTGGGAGGAAAGTAGAACTTGATGAGGTAATTGTACCTTATCCCGAATTGGAAAGTAGTTCATCACAGAAATCAGTTCCGGTGATTCCTACACCAATTAGTGAGGAAGCTAATGATGATGATAATGAAACTTCAGATCAAGTTACTACCGAACCTCGTAGGTTAACCAGAGTACGATCCGCACCAGAGTGGTATGGTAATCCTGTTTTGGAGGTCGTGTTACTTGACCATGACGAACCTATGAACTATGAGGAAGCGATGATGAGCCCAGATTCCGCAAAATGGTTGAAGCCATGAAATCTGAGATGGGATCCATGTATGAGAACAAAGTGTGGACTTTGGTTGACTTGCCCGATGATCGGCAAGCCATAGAGAATAAATGGATCTTCAAGAAGAAGACTGACGCTGACGGTAATGTTACTGTCTACAAATCTCGACTTGTTGTGAAAGGTTTTCAACAAGTTCAAGGAGTTGACTATGATGAGACCTCACCTGTAACGATGTTTAAATCCGTCTGAATCATGTTAGAAATTGCCACATTTTATGATTATGAAATTTGGCAAATTGATGTCAAAACTGCATTCCTTAATGGATATCTTAAAGAAGAGTTGTATATGATGCAACCAGAAGGTTTTTTCGATCCGAAAGGTGCTAACAAAGTGTGCAAGCTCCAGCGATCCATTTATGGACTGGTGCAAGCCTCTCAGAGTTGGAATATACGCTTTGATAGTGTAATCAAAGCATATGGTTTTATACAGACTTTTGGAGAAGCCTGTATTTACAAGAAAGTGATTGGGAGCTCTGTAGCATTTCTAATATTATATGTGGATGACATATTGTTGATTGGAAATAATATAGAATTTCTAGATAGCATAAAAGGATACTTGAATAAGAATTTTTCAATGAAAGACCTCGGTGAAGCTGCTTATATATTGGGCATCAAAATCTATAGAGACCGATCAAGATGCTTAATTGGACTTTCACAAAGCACATACCTTGATAAAGTTTTGAAGAAGTTCAAAATGGATCAGTCAAAGAAAGGGTTCTTGCTTGTGTTACAAGGTGTGAAGTTGAGTCAGACTCAATGCCCGACCACTGCAGAAGATAGAGAGAAAATGAAGGTCATTCCCTATGCATCAGCCATAGGTTCTATCATGTATGCAATGTTGTGTACCAGACCTGATGTGTGCCTTGCTATAAGTTTAGCAGGGAGGTACCAAAGTAATCCAGGAGTGGATCACTATTAAGCGGTCAAGAACATCCTGAAATACCTGAAAAGGACTAAGGATATGTTTCTCATTTATGGAGGTGACAAAGAGCTTGTCGTAAATGGTTGTGTCGATGCAAGCTTTGACACTGATCCGGATGAATATAAGTCACAAACCGGATACATACTTATATTGAATGGTGGAGTTGCAAGTTGGTGCAGTTCCAAGCAAAGCGTCGTGGCAGGATCTGCGTGTGAAGCGGAGTCCATAGCTACTTCGGAAGAAGCAAATGAAGGAGTCTGGATGAAGGAGTTCATATCTGATCTAGGTGTAATACCTAGTGCATCGAGTCAAATAAAAATATTTTGTGACAATACTGGAGCAATTGCCTTGGCGAAGGAATCCAAATTTCACAAGAGAACCAAACACAGCAAGAGACACTTCAATTCCATCCGCGATCAAGTCAAGGAGGGAGAGATAGAGATTTGCGACATACATACGAATCTGAATGTTGCAGATCCGTTGATTAAACCTCTCTCATGAGAAAAACATGATCAGCACCAAGACTCCATGTGTGTTAGAATCATTACTATGTAATCTTGATTATTGACTCTGGTACAAGTGGGGGACTGGAGGAAATATGCCCTAGACGCAATAATAAAGTTGTTATTTATATTTCCTTATATCATGATAAATGTTTATTATTCATGCTAGAATTGTATTAACCGGAAACTTAGTACATGTGTGAAAACATAGACAACCAGAGTGTCCCTAGTATGCCTCTACTTGACTAGCTCATTCATCAAAGATGGTTAAGTTTCCTAACCATAGACATGCGTTGTCATTTGATGAACGGGGTCACATCATTAGATAATGATGTGATGGACAATACCCATCCATTAGCTTAGCATTATGATCTACTAGTTTTATTGCTATTTGCTTTCTTCATGACTTATACATGTTCCTCTGACTATGAGATTATGCAACTCCTGAATACCGAAGGAACACCTTGTGTGCTATCAAAGTCACAACATAACTAGGTGATAATAAAGATGCTCTACAGGTGTCTCCAAAGGTGTTTCTTGAGTTGGCATAGATCGAGATTAGGATTTGTCACTCCGTGTATCGTAGAGGTATCTCGGGCCCCTCTCGGTAATGCACATCACTATAAGCCTTGCAAGAAATGTAACTAATGAGTTAGTTGCGGGATGATGCATTACGTAACGAGTAAAGAGACTTGTCGATAACGAGATTGAACTAGGTATGATGATACCGACGATTGAATCTCGGGCAAGTAACATACCGATGACAAAGGGAGTAACGTATGTTGTTATGCGGTTTGACCGATAAAGATCTTCGTTGAATATTGAGGAGCCAATATGAGAATCCATGTTTCTTTATTGGTTATTTACCAAAGATATGTATCGGTCATGTCTACATAGTTCTCAAACCCGTAGGGTCTGCACGCTTAACGTTCGATGACGATTTGTATTATGAGTTATGTGTTTTGGTGACCGAAGTTTGTTCGGAGTCCCGGATGAGATCACAGACATGACGAGGAGTCTCGCAATGGTCAAGAGTTAAAGATTCATATATTGGAAGGTTGCATTTGGACATCGGAATGGTTCCGAGTAATTCGGGGATTTTTCCAGAGTATCGAGGGGTTACGGGAACCCCCCGGGGGAATATTGGGCCTGCATGGGCCATATGGGAGAGGGGAGGCAGCCCACAATGGGTAGCCGCGCCCCCTCCCTATAGGGAGTCCGAATTGGACTATGGAGGGGGCGCGCCCCCCTTTCCTTCTCCTCTTCCTCTCCCTTCCCTCTTTCCCCCCTCCGGAAAAGGAAAGGGAGTCCAACTAGGATTGGGAGTCCTAGTTGGACTCCCCCATTTGGCGCGCCCCCTAGGCCGGCCACCTCCTCCCCTCCTCCTTTATATACGGGGGTAGGGGGCACCCCAAAGGCACATCAATTGTTCCTCAGCCGTGTGCGGTGCCCCCCTCCACAGTTTATCCACCTCATTCATATTGTCGTAGAGCTTAGGCGAAGCCCTGCGGGGATCACATCACCAACACCATCGCCACACCATCGTGCTGATGGAACTCTCCCTCGACCCTCTACTGGATCAAGAGCTCGAGGGACGTCATCATGCTGAACGTGTGCTGATCACGGAGGTGTTGTACGTTCGGTACTAGGATCGATTGGATCGTGAAGACGTTCGAGTACATCAACCGCGTTACTAAACGCTTCCGCTTTCGGTCTACAAGGGTACGTGGACACACTCTCCCGTCTCATTGCTATGCTTCTCCTAGATAGATCTTGCGTGATTGTAGGAAATTTTTGGAATTACTATGTTCCCCAATAAAATATAGAGAAGGCAAAAGGTAAGAAAGTCTCACATCGGCGCGGCTAACTAACAGGCTATGGAGATACCCATTAATTCATATCAATGCAAGGAGTAGGGATTTTCCATGCAATGAATGCACTAAGAGCTATAAGTGTATGATAGCTCAAACTGAAAACTAAATGGGTGTGCATCTAACCCTATAATGAAAAATTCCCACTACTATATGAAAGTGAAAACATAGGAGACCCTCTATATGAAAAACATGGTGCTACTTTGAAGCACAAGTGTGGAATTAGCATGCCCCTTCTCTCTTTTATCTCATTTTTTTGTTTTCTCTTTCTTTTTCTTGGGCTCTTTTCGCCCTCACTTTTTTTAGTCTAGAGTCTCATCCCGACTTGTGGGGGAATCATAGTATCCATCATCTTTCCTCACTGGGACATGCTCTAATAATGAATAATGATGATCATCACACTTCTATTTACTTACAACTCAAAAGAAATAAAAATTACTACTTGATACCTAGAACAAAGTATGACTCTATGTGAATGCCTCTGGTAGTGTATCAGGATGTGCAATGATCTAGCGTAGCAGAGATATCGAAAACGGACAAGCCATGGAAATATCTTGCCAGCTATCTTACGATCATGCAAAGCAATATGACAATGAATGCTCAAGTCATCAAAACGGAAGTGGTGGAAGTTGCATGGCAATATTTCTCAAAATGGCTATGGAAAGGCCATAATAGGTAGGTATGGTGGCTATTTTTAGGAAGATATAATAAGGCTTATGTGTGATAGAGCATACCATATCACGGGGTTTGGGTGCACCTGCGAAGTTTGCACCGACTCTCGAGGTGAGAAAGGGCAATGCACGGTACCGTAGAGGCTAGAAAATTGCGGAAAGGTAAGAGTGTGCATAATCCATGGACCCACATTAGTCATAAAGAACTCATATACTTATTACAAAATTTTATTAGCCCTCAAAGAAAAGTATTGCTACGCATGCCCCTAGGGGGAGGTTGGTAGGAGTTAACCATCGCGCGCGCCCGACCTCTACGCAAAGGAAGACAATCAATAATAAATAATGCTCCAAGTGCATAGCATAACGGGTGACTATACGTGTATGCTTCAGAAATCACAAGACTTAACACCAATATTCCTACTAAACACAACCATTTACTAGTACCTCCCACATATTCCATCTCTATATCACAAAACTATTGCAAGTAATCAAACATATCATATTCAGTGATCCGCAAGTTTTATGTAGGGTTTCATGACTAACCATGCAAATGACCAATTCCTGTTGACTCTCTAAATAGATATAAGTGAAGTAAGAGAGTTCAATTCTATCTCAAAAATATCATGCTCTAACAAATATAAGTGAAGCAAAAGAGCATTCTACAATTAACGGTTTTCCATGTGATGAGAAATAGGCAATCCAAACTTCAAATGATATAAGTGAAGCACATGCAGCATTCTATAAAGCCATACTCAAAAGATATAAGTGAAGTGCAATGAGCATTCTATAAATCAACCATGGACTATCTCATACCAGCATGGTGCATAAAAGAAAAGTGAAAACTAAACACAGAAGACGCTCCAAGATTTACACATATCACATGAACGAAACGAAAACGAAAACATATTGATCCTTGTTGAAGAAAGATGGGACGCCTTTCGGGGCATCCCCAAGCTTAGATGCTTGAGTCTCATTGGATGTTTACTTAGAATGCCTTGGGCATCTGCAAGATTGAACTCTTGCCTCTCCTCCCTCTCCTCATATCGAGGCCTCCTCGATCTTTGAACACTTCATCCACACAAAACTTGACAGAAAACTGGTGAGATCTGTTAGTATAATAATGCAAATTACTACTTTAAGTACTATTGCAAACCAATTCACATTTTGTTTTTGCATTGTAGCTACTGTATTACAACTTCTCCATGGCTTGTACCATCGATAGAATCGATAGTTTCATGAAAACAAGCAAAACAATGCATCAAAATAGAATATGTCTTAAACAGGACAGTCTGTAGCAATCTGAACATTAACCATACTTCTGTAACTCCAAAAATTCTGAAAATTAGGACAAAAGAAAAAAATTCCATAGCAATACTGTGTAAAAAGTTCAGAAACTTTTGACGTTCCAGTAAATAATGTAAATGCACGCACTACAGCCAATGTTTCTGTTTTTACACCGCACATACCAACAGGCAATCTAATCACCCTAAAGGCAAATCTTGGCACATTATTTTTATAATACAATGTATTTGTAAAAGGGAATAATTATTTTTGTTGAAAAGTTTCTGTAATTCAAGATTCACAAAGTTTCCATAGGCATGAACAAAGTTCAAGGCTAGCTCCCACTTTAACAATGCTCGTCTCTCTCACTTTCACATTTTCTTTTTGAAAAAGTTTTAGGTTCCCCTCTATATTGTTTTGTTTTTAAACTTTTTAAAAGTGCTCAACAGAATAAAATGGCTCTCTAAAACTTTCAGGTTGTCTCCCTGGCAGCGCTTTCTTTAAATCCATTAAGCTAGGCATAAAGTGCTCAAGTAACGGATCCACCTGGATCCCAAGGTATATCAAAGCCAATTTTAATTAACAATGATTTGCAATTTAGTAATGAGAACAAAAGCAACATATATCATGTAATGACGAAGTCTAACTCTCTTCCTATGCATCGGCATGTCATAAAAGAACAATTCATGCACATCAAGTAAAGGCCAATACATAGCGTAAGCAGTTTCTTGCAATTTTATCGTGTTAAAAACATAGAGAGGCGGAGATGTAGTTCCTCTCTCATAATAATTGCAAGTAGAAGCAGCAAGCACATGCATATTATATTCATCAAAATCATCATGTGCAAGGGTAAAAGGCAACCCATCAATGTAATCCTTAATAAGTACAAACTTCTCCGATATGGTGTAGTTTGGAGAATTCAAAAAGATAATAGGACTATCATGTTTGGATGCAATAGCAACAATTTCATTCTTAACATAAGGAACTATAGCAAGTTCATCTCCATAAGCACAATTCATATTGGCATCTTGGCCACAAGCATAGCAAGCATCAATTTTATCAAAAAGCGATATTTCAAATGAATCAACGAGATCATAGCAATTATCATAGAATTCATCCTTCGGTAAGCACGAAGGGAAAATAAACAATGTATGAGTTGAATAGTTACTCTCATTAGAAGGTGGGCATGGGTGATCAATCCGCTCTTTCTCCTTTTGTTCTTCGCTCTCCTCCTCATCTTTTTCATCCAATGAGCTCATAGTTTCATCAATTTCTTCTTCCATAGGCTCCTGCAAAATATTAGTCTCTTCTTGGACAGCGGAGACTTTCTCAATAAACTCATTAATATAAGCACTAGAAGCATAGTTTTCATAGCAATATTTGAGTATGACAAAATTTTCAGATTCATAAAGAGTAGTGTCATACTTTTAAATCAACTAATCAATTTCATAAGCACCCTTAAAAGCAATAAATTCTTCAATTTGTTCAACATCATAGTAATTATAAACACCCTTAGCATAAGAAAATAGAATCCCATTATCTCTAAACTCACATTGATAAGGAAGGTGTTTCTTAGGGTCTTCAGAACAACAAGTAAAATCATGTACACATAAATTCCAAGCATAGCATTGCATAGTATTGATTTGATGCAGTAAAAGTTTCCCTTTTTGAGATAAGCGGTGTCGCACATAATGAGTATGCTCATCTAATGATGTTCCCTCAACTAAGCTAGTTGGGTTTTCAGCATGAGCACATAGGGATCGAAGATGATCCAAGTAGAAAGCTTCAGCAGTATGATAGGTTTTGGGTGGTTCTTCAACCATTGGTTTAGTAGGTACAACTATTTTTTGGTATTTTGCATTTCCTACTCACAACTAAAGATAGAAAACAATATAGAACAGAAAATAAAAACTACTTAGTGATAAAGCAAACAAGCACACACGAGAATATTCACCCCATGCTATTGCTCCCCGGCAACGGCGCCAGAAAAAGGTCTTGATAACCCACAAGTATATGTGATCATTTGTAGCCTTTTTTGATAAATAAGAGTGTCGAACCCAATGAGGAGCTAAAGGTAGAACAAATATTCCCTCAAGTTCTATCGACCACCGATACGACTCTATGCACACTTTAACGTTTGCTTTACCTAGAACAAGAATAAAAGTAGAAGTACTTTGAAGGTATAACATGATACCTTTGCAAGATAATAAATGACATGAAAATAAAAGTTAGTTGTTTTAATAAAAGTACAATTTAATAAAGTGAGTGTGGAAAAGTGGTGATAGGATTTACCGAATTGTCCCTAGGCAATTGATAACTAGACCGGTAATCATTCTTGCAATTTCATATGAGGGAGAGGCATGAGCTAACGTACTTTCTCTACTTGGATCATATGCACTTATGACTGGAAGTCTAGCAAGCATCCGCAACTACCAAAGATCATTAAGGTAAAACCCAACCATATCATCAAGTATCAAGTCCTCTTTACTCCCATACGCAATAGCCCACATACTCGGGTCTGTGTATTTTGTCACTCACACCACACACTATAAGCGAATTTTGAACATATTGCAACACCCTACAACGGGGATCCGTCACGTTTGCGCGACACAGAGGGCACCATAGAACAACACCATAATAAAATATAAACTCATACCAATCAAGATCACGATTAACCCGTAGGACAAAATAGATCTAGTCAAACATCATAGGATGGCAACATATCAATGGAGAATAGTATGAAGCATAAAGCACCATGTTCAAGTAGAGGGTACAGTGGGTTGCGGGAGAGTGGACCGCTGAATATAGATGGGGGAAGGTGATGGAGTTGTTGGTGAAGATGACAGAGTTGTTGGAGTAGAACGCCATCACACGATGATTGTCTCGGTGGCGTTCCGGCACAAGCGGGAGAGAGGGGGAGAGAACCCCCCCCCCCTCCTTCTTCTTCTTCCTTGGCCTCCCCCTAGATGGTAGGAGATTTCCCCCTCTGGTCCATCGCCTCCATGGCGGCAGAGGAGCGAGAGCCCCTCCGAGATTGGATCTCCCTCTCTGTTATCTTCTGTTTTGTGCTTCTGTTTTCTGGCAGAAAACCGTTTCTTAAATATCTGGAGATCCATAACTCCGATTGTGCTGAGATTTTAACATGATTTTTTATATAAGCTTCCTTTCACCCGAAGTAGAGCTCCAACCGACGTTCGAGGAGGGCACAACCCACCACCAAACGCCTGGGCTGCCTGGCGCACCCAGGTGTCTTGTGGTGGCTATGGGCACCCATTTGCGTTGATTCCACCACCCAAAAATCACAAATATTCCAAAATAATTTTCCGTAAATTTTTATTGCATTTGGACTTCGTTTGATATGGATATTTTGTGAAGCAAAAAAACATGCAAAAAATAGGAACTGGCACTAGGCACTCGATAATATTGTTAGTCCAATCAATCATATAAAATGTTGCCAAAAATATGTGAAAGTTTTATAATATTGGCACGAAACAATCAAAAATTATAGATACGACGGAGACGTACCAACATCCCCAAGCTTAATTCCCGCTCGTCCTCGAGTAGGTAAATGATAAAATAGAATAATTTTTGATGTGGAATGCTACCTAGCATAATCTTGATCATATATCTAATCATGGCATGAATATTAAGAAAAGAGTGATTCAAAGTAATAGTCTATAATTTGACATAAAGACATCAATACTCAGGCATCCCAAGAAATAATCGTGTCTTTCAAAATATCAATGCTAAAGAATGCTATCCCTACAAAATCATATAGTCTTGTCATGGTCTATCTTCTTAACACAAAGGATTTATCATGAACTACCCCGGTGTCAGCCAAGCAACTGGTTCATAATTTTTAACGAGCTTCAGCTTTTTCAACTATCACGCAATACATGAGCGCAAGCCATGGATATAGCACTATGGGTGGAATAGAGTATGATGATAGGGATAAATATAGAGAGGACAAATAGGTAAGAAAGTCTCACATCGACGCGGCTAACCAATGGGCTATGGAGATGCCCATCAATTGATATCAATGCGAGGAGTAGGGATTTCCATGCAATGAATGCACTAAGAGCTATAAGTGTATGAAAGCTCAAACTGAAAACTAAGTAGGTGTCCATCTGATACGTCTCCAATGTATCTATAATTTTTTATTGTTCCGTGTTCTTATATTACCATTCTTGGATGTTTTACAATCATTGTATAGCAACTTTATATCATTTTTTGGGACTAACCTATTGGCATAGTGCCCAGTGCCAGTTGTTGTTTTTTGCTTCGCAGAAAATCAATATCAAATGGAGTCCAAATGCTGCGAAACTTTTTGGAGAGTTTTTCTGGGCCAAAAGACACAGGATGGGCCAAAGAAGTACCAGAGGGGTGCCCCGAGGGGGGCACAACTCACCTGGGCATGCCTGGAGTCCCAGGCGCGCCCTGGCGGGTTGTGCCCACCTCGGTGGCCTCCCGCACCGCCTCTTTGCTCTATAAATACCCCAATATTCCAGAAACCCTAAGGGAGTCGACGAAACACAATTCTAGCTGCCACAGGGTTTTTCCATACTAACATGACAACCCTTAGCCGACGTCTCGGTGCCCGGAGGCGGTTGTGTTAGCGGAAACAAGGCAATCAGATATGCAGGCTTTATAAATTTCACTTAGTCATAGGAGTTTAAAGTTGGGAAGCCAGTTACTAGCCCCCGATTAGTGTCGGCGTTAGCCGATGTCAAGCATTAACACTTCGGCCAATTTTATGAAAGACCCACGGGATAACTGTTGGGGAACGCAGTAATTTCAAAAAAATTCCTACGCACACGCAAGATCATGGTGATGCACAGCAACGAGAGGGGAGAGTGTTGTCTACGTACCAACGCAGACCGACTGCGGAAGCGATCACACAACGTAGAGGAAGTAGTCGTACGTCTTCTTCCCGATCCGACCGATCCAAGCACCGTTACTCCGGCACCTCCGAGTTCTTAGCACACGTTCAGCTCGATGACGTTCCCCGGGCTCCGATCCAGCAAAGCGTCGAGGAAGAGTTTCGTCAGCACGACGGCGTGATGACGATCTTGATGTACTACCAACGCAGGGCTTCGCCTAAGCACAACAACGGTACGATCGAGGTGGAATTTGGTGGCAGGGGGCACCGCACACGGCTAAGGAACGATCTCAAGGATCAAGTTGTGTGTCTATGGGGTGCCCCCTGCCCCCGTATATAAAGGCCAGGGGCAAGGGGGTCGGCCGGCTAGGAGGGAGGCGCAGGGAGGAGTCCCACTCCTACCGGGAGTAGGACTCCTTCCCCAAATCCTATTCCTAGTAGGACTCTTCGGGAGAAAGAGAAGAGAGGGGGGCCGGCCCCTTCTCCTAGTCCTAATAGGACTAGGGAAGGGGGGTTCGGCCGGCTAGCCTGTGGGCTGCCCCTTCTCTCTTTTCCACTAAGGCCCAATAGGCCCATTTGCCTCCCGGGGGGTTCCGGTAACCCTCCCGGTAATCCGGTAAAATCCCGATTTCACTCGGAACACTTCCGGTGCCCAAACATAGGCTTCCAATATATCAATCTTTACGTCTCGACCATTTCGAGACTCCTCGTCATGTCCGTGATCTCATCCGGGACTCCGAACAACCTTCGGTACATCAAAATGCATAAACTCATAATAACTGTCATCGTAACGTTAAGCGTGCGGACCCTACGGTTCGAGAACAATGTAGACATGACCGAGACACGTCTCCGGTCAATAACCAATAGCAGGACCTGGATGCCCATATTGGCTCCTACATATTCTACGAAGATCTTTATCGGTCAGACCGCATAACAACATACGTTGTTCCCTTTGTCATCGGTATGTTACTTGCCCGAGATTCGATCGTCGGTATCCAATACCTAGTTCAATCTCGTTACCGGCAAGTCTCTTTACTCGTTCCGTGATACATCATCTCACAACTAACTTATTAGTTGCAGTGCTTGCAAGGCTTATGTGATGTGCATTACCGAGAGGGCCTAGAGATACCTCTCCGACAATCGGAGTGACAAACCCTAATCTCGAAATACGCCAACCCAACATCTACCATTGGAGACACCTGTAGTACTCCTTTATAATCACCCAGTTACGTTGTGACGTTTGGTAGTACCCAAAGTGTTCCTCCGGTAAACGGGAGTTGCATAATCTCATAGTTTATAGGAACATGTATAAGTCATGAAGAAAGCAATAGCAACATACTAAACGATCGGGTGCTAAGCTAATGGAATGGGTCATGTCAATCAGATCATTCTACTAATGATGTGACCTCGTTAATCAAATAACAACTCCTTGTTCATGGTTAGGAAACATAACCATCTTTGATTAACAAGCTAGTCAAGTAGAGGCATACTAGTGACACTCTGTTGGTCTATGTATTCACACATGTATTATGTTTCCGGTTAATACAATTCTAGCATGAATAATAAACATTTATCATGATGTAAGGAAATAAATAATAACTTTATTATTGCCTCTAGGGCATATTTCCTTCAGTCTCCCACTTGCACTAGAGTCAATAATCTAGATTACACAGTAATGATTCTAACACCCATGGAGCCTTGGTGCTGATCATGTTTTGCTCGTGGAAGAGGCTTAGTCAACGGGTCTGCAACATTCAGATCCGTATGTATCTTGCAAATCTCTATGTCTCCCACCTGGACTAAATCCCGGATGGAGTTGAAGCGTCTCTTGATGTGTTTGGTCCTCTTGTGAAATCTGGATTCCTTTGCCAAGGCAATTGCACCAGTATTGTCACAGAAGATTTTCATTGGACCCGATGCACTAGGTATGACACCTAGATCAGATATGAACTCCTTCATCCAGACTCCTTCATTTGCTGCTTCCGAAGCAGCTATGTACTCCGCTTCACATGTAGATCCCGCTACGACGCTTTGTTTAGAACTGCACCAACTGACAGCTCCACCGTTTAAAGTAAACACGTATCCGGTTTGCGATTTAGAATCGTCCGGATCAGTGTCAAAGCTTGCATCAACGTAACCTCTTACGGTGAGCTCTTTGTCACCTCCATATACGAGAAACATATCCTTAGTCCTTTTCAGGTATTTCAGGATGTTCTTGACCGCTGTCCAGTGATCCATTCCAGGATTACTTTGGTACCTCCCTGCTAAACTTATAGCAAGGCACACATCAGGTTTGGTACACAGCATTGCATACATGATAGAGCCTATGGCTGAAGCATAGGGAACATCTTTCATTTTCTCTCTATCTTCTGCAGTGGTCGGGCATTGAGTCTTACTCAACTTCACACCTTGTAGCACAGGCAAGAACCCTTTCTTTGCTTGATCCATCTTGAACTTCTTCAAAATTTTGTCAAGGTATGTGCATTGTGAAAGTCCAATTAAGCGTTTTGATCTATCTCTATAGATCTTTATGCCTAATATGTATGCAGCTTCCCCGAGGTCTTTCATCGAAAAACTTTTATTCAAGTATCCCTTTATGCTATCCAGAAATTCTATATCATTTCCAATTAGCAATATGTCATCCACATATAATATCAGAAATGCTACAGAGCTCCCACTCACTTTCTTGTAAATACAGGCTTCTCCAAAAGTCTGTATAAAGCCAAATGCTTTGATCACACTATCAAAGCGTTTATTCCAACTCCGAGATGCTTGCACCAGTCCATAAATGGATCGCTGGAGTTTGCATACTTTGTTAGCTCCTTTTGGATCGACAAAACCTTCTGGTTGTACCATATACAACTCTTCTTCCAGAAATCCATTCAGGAATGCAGTTTTGACATCCATCTGCCATATTTCATAATCATAAAATGCGGCAATTGCTAACATAATTCTGACGGACTTAAGCATCGCTATGGGTGAGAAAGTCTCATCATAGTCAACCCCTTGAACTTGTCGAAAACCTTTTGCGACAAGTCGAGCTTTATAGACAGTAACATTACCGTCAGCGTCAGTCTTTTTCTTGAAGATCCATTTATTCTCAATTGCTTGCCGATCATCGGGCAAGTCAACCAAAGTCCATACTTTGTTCTCATACATGGATCCCATCTCAGATTTCATGGCCTCAAGCCACTTTGCGGAATCTGAGCTCACCATCGCTTCTTCATAGTTCGGAGGTTCATCATGATCTAGCATCATGACTTCCAGAACTGGATTACCGTACCACTCTGGTGTGGATCTCACTCTGGTTGATCTACGTGGTTCAGTAGTATCTTGATCTGAAGCTTCATGATCATCATCATTAGCTTCCTCACTGATTGGCATAGGTGTCGCAGAAACAGTTTTCTGTGATGTACTAATTTCCAATAAGGGAGCAGGTACAGTTACCTCGTCAAGTTCTACTTTCCTCCCACTCACTTCTTTCGAGAGAAACTCCTTCTCTAGAAATGATCCATTCTTAGCAACGAATGTCTTGCCTTCGGATCTGTGATAGAAGGTATACCCAACAGTTTCCTTTGGGTATCCAATGAAGACACATTTCTCCGCTTTGGGTTCGAGCTTATCAGGTTGAAGTTTTTCACATAAGCATCGCAGCCCCAAACTTTAAGAAACGACAACTTTGGTTTCTTGCCAAACCATAGTTCATAAGGCGTCGTCTCAACGGATTTTGATGGTGCCCTATTTAACATGAATGCGGCCGTCTCTAAAGCATAACCCCAAAACAATAGCGGTAAATCAGTAAGAGACATCATAGATCGCACCATATCTAGTAAAGTACGATTACGACGTTCGGACACACCATTACGCTGTGGTGTTCCGGGTGGCGTGAGTTGCGAAACTATTCCACAATTTTTCAAATGTACACCAAACTCGTAACTCAAATATTCTCCTCCACGATCAGATCGTAGGAATTTTATTTTCTTGTTACGATGATTTTCAACTTCACTCTGAAATTCCTTGAACTTTTCAAATGTTTCAGACTTATGTTTCATTAAGTAGATATACCCATATCTGCTTAAATCATCTGTGAAGGTGAGAAAATAACGATATCCGCTGCGAGCCTCAATATTCATCGGACCACATACATCGGTATGTATGATTTCCAACAAATCTGTTGCTCTCTCCATAGTACCGGAGAACGGTGTTTTAGTCATCTTGCCTATGAGGCACGGTTCGCAAGTACCAAGTGATTCATAATCAAGTGATTCCAAAAGCCCATCAGTATGGAGTTTCTTCATGCGCTTTACACCGATATGACCTAAACGGCAGTGCCACAAATAAGTTGCACTATCATTATTAACTTTGCATCTTTTGGCTTCTACATTATGAATATGTGTATTACTATCTTCGAGATTCAACAAGAATAGACCACTCTTCAAAGGTGCATGACCATAAAAGATATTATTCATATAAATAGAACAACCATTATTCTCTGATTTAAATGAATAACCGTCTCGCATTAAACAAGATCTAGATATAATGTTCATGCTCAACGCTGGCACCAAATAACAATTATTTAGGTCTAATATTAATCCCGAAGGTAGATGTAGAGGTAGCGTGCCGACCGCGATCACATCAACTTTGGAACCGTTTCCCACGCGCATCGTCACCTCGTCCTTTGCTAGTGTCCGCTTATTCCGTAGTCCCTGTTTCGAGTTGCAAATATTAGCAACAGAACCAGTATCAAATACCCAGGTGCTACTGCGAGCTCTAGTAAGGTACACATCAATAACATGTATATCACATATACCTTTGCTCACTTTGCCATCCTTCTTATCCGCCAAATACTTGGGGCAGTTCCGCTTCCAGTGACCAGTCTGCTTGCAGTAGAAGCACTCAGTTTCAGGCTTAGGTCCAGACTTGGGTTTCTTCTCCTGAGCAGCAACTTGCTTGCTGTTCTTCTTGAAGTTTCCCTTCTTCTTCCCTTTGCCCTTTTTCTTGAAACTAGTGGTTTTGTTAACCATCAACACTTGATGCTCCTTCTTGATTTCTACCTCCGCAGCTTTCAGCATTGCGAAGAGCTCGGGAATAGTCTTGTTCATCCCTTGCATATTATAGTTCATCACGAAGCTCTTGTAGCTTGGTGGCAGTGATTGGAGAATTCTGTCGATGACGCAGCCATCTGGAAGATTAACTCCCATCTGAATCAAGTGATTATTATACCCAGACATCTTGAGTATATGCTCACTGACAGAACTGATCTCCTCCATCTTACAGCTATAGAACTTATTGGAGACTTCATATCTCTCAATTCGGGCATTTGCTTGAAATATTAACTTCAACTCCTGGAACATCTCATATGCTCCATGACGTTCAAAACGTCGTTGAAGTCCCGATTCTAAGCCGTAAAGCATGGCACACTGAACTATCGAGTAGTCATCAGCTTTGCTCTGCCAGACGTTCATAACATCTGGCGTTGCTCCAGCAGCAGGCCTGTCACCCAGCGGTGCTTCCAGGACGTAATTCTCCTGTGCAGCAATGAGGATAATCCTCAGGTTACGGACCCAGTCCGTGTAATTGCTACCATCATCTTTCAACTTTGCTTTCTCAAGGAACGCATTAAAATTCAACAGAACAATAGCACGAGCCATCTATCTACAAGCAACATAAACAAGCAAGATACTATCAGGTACTAAGTTCATGATAAGTTTAAGTTCAGTTAATCAAATTACTTAGGAACTCCCACTTAGATAGACATCCCTCTAATCCTCTAAGTGATCACGTGATCCAAATCAACTAAACCATAACCGATCATCACGTGAGATGGAGTAGTTTTCAATGGTGAACATCGTCATGTTGATCATATCTACTATATGATTCACGCTTGACCTTTCGGTCTCTGTGTTCCGAGGCCATATCTGCATATGCTAGGCTCGTCAAGTATAACCTGA
Source organism: Triticum monococcum (assembly GCA_034509565.1). Taxonomy (NCBI): domain Eukaryota; kingdom Viridiplantae; phylum Streptophyta; class Magnoliopsida; order Poales; family Poaceae; genus Triticum; species Triticum monococcum. The sequence continues at coordinate 487,470,191 of CM067844.1, forward strand.
GTATTCTGCGTGTGCAAAACTGGCTTGCACCCATTGTAGATGGACGTAGAGCTTATCACACCCGATCATCACGTGGTGTCTGGGCACGACGAACTTTGGCAACGGTGCATACTCAGGGAGAACACTTCTTGATAATTTAGTGAGAGATCATCTTATAATGCTGCCGTCAATCAAAGCAAGATAAGATGCATAAAAGGATAAACATCACATGCAATCAATATAAGTGATATGATATGGCCATCGTCATCTTGTGCTTGTGATCTCCATCTCCGAAGCACCGTCATGATCACCATCGTCACCGGCGCGCCACCTTGATCTCCATCGTAGCAACGTTGTCGTCTCGCCAATCTTATGCTTCCACGACTATTACTACCGTTTAGTAATCTAGTAAAGCATTACATCGCGATTGCATTGCATACAATAAAGCGACAACCATATGGCTCCTGCCAGTTGCCGATAACTTAGTTACAAAACATGATCATCTCATACAATAAAATCAGCATCATGCCTTGACCATATCACATCACAACATACCCTGCAAAAACAAGTTAGACGTCCTCTACTTTGTTGTTGCAAGTTTTACGTGGCTGCTACGGGCTTAAGTAAGAACTCATCTCACCTACGCATCAAAACCACAACGATAGTTCGTCAAATAGACTCCGTTTTAACCTTCTCAAGGACCGGGCGTAGTCACACTTGGTTCAACTAAAGTTGGAGAGACAGTCTTCCGCAAGCCATCTATGTGCAAAGCACGTCGAGGGAACCGGTCTCGCGTAAGAGTACGCGTAAGGTTGGTCCGGATCGTCTCAACCAACAATACCGCCGAACCAAAGTATGACATGCTGGTAGGCAGTATGACTTGTATCACCCACAACTCACTTGTGTTCTACTCGTGCATATAACATCAAACCATAAAACCTAGGCTCTGATACCACTGTTGGGGAACGCAGTAATTTCAAAAAATTTCCTACGCACACGCAAGATCATGGTGATGCACAGCAACGAGAGGGGAGAGTGTTGTCTACGTACCAACGCAGACCGACTGCGGAAGCGATCACACAACGTAGAGGAAGTAGTCGTACGTCTTCTTCCCGATCCGACCGATCCAAGCACCGTTACTCCGGCACCTCCGAGTTCTTAGCACACGTTCAGCTCGATGAAGTTCCCTGGGCTCCGATCCAGCAAAGCGTCGAGGAAGAGTTTCGTCAGCACGATGGCGTGATGACGATCTTGATGTACTACCAACGCAGGGCTTCGCCTAAGCACTACAACGGTACGATCGAGGTGGAATTTGGTGGCAGGGGGCACCGCACACGGCTAAGGAACGATCTCAAGGATCAAGTTGTGTGTCTATGGGGTGCCCCCTGCCCCCGTACATAAAGGCCAGGGGCAAGGGGGTCGGCCGGCTAGGAGGGAGGCGCAGGGAGGAGTCCCACTCCTACCGGGAGTAGGACTCCTTCCCCAAATCCTATTCCTAGTAGGACTCTTCGGGAGAAAGAGAAGAGAGGGGGGCCGGCCCCTTCTCCTAGTCCTAATAGGACTAGGGAAGGGGGGTTCGGCCGGCTAGCCTGTGGGCTGCCCCTTCTCTCTTTTCCACTAAGGCCCAATAGGCCCATTTGCCTCCCGGGGGGTTCCGGTAACCCTCCCGGTAATCCGGTAAAATCCCGATTTCACTCGGAACACTTCCGGTGCCCAAACATAGGCTTCCAATATATCAATCTTTACGTCTCGACCATTTCGAGACTCCTTGTCATGTCCGTGATCTCATCCGGGACTCCGAACAACCTTCGGTACATCAAAATGCATAAACTCATAATAACTGTCATCGTAACGTTAAGCGTGCGGACCCTACAGTTCGAGAACAATGTAGACATGACCGAGACACGTCTCCGGTCAATAACCAATAGCGGGACCTGGATGCCCATATTGGCTCCTACATATTCTACGAAGATCTTTATCGGTCAGACCGCATAACAACATACGTTGTTCCCTTTGTCATCGGTATGTTACTTGCCCGAGATTCGATCGTCGGTATCCAATACCTAGTTCAATCTCGTTACCGGCAAGTCTCTTTACTCGTTCCGTGATACATCATCTCACAACTAACTTATTAGTTGCAGTGCTTGCAAGGCTTATGTGATGTGCATTACCGAGAGGGCCCAGAGATACCACTCCGACAATCGGAGTGACAAACCCTAATCTCGAAATACGCCAACCCAACATCTACCATTGGAGACACCTGTAGTACTCCTTTATAATCACCCAGTTACGTTGTGACGTTTGGTAGTACCCAAAGTGTTCCTCCGGTAAACGGGAGTTGCATAATCTCATAGTTTATAGGAACATGTATAAGTCATGAAGAAAGCAATAGCAACATACTAAACGATCGGGTGCTAAGCTAATGGAATGGGTCATGTCAATCAGATCATTCTACTAATGATGTGACCTCGTTAATCAAATAACAACTCCTTGTTCATGGTTAGGAAACATAACCATCTTTGATTAACAAGCTAGTCAAGTAGAGGCATACTAGTGACACTCTGTTGGTCTATGTATTCACACATGTATTATGTTTCCGGTTAATACAATTCTAGCATGAATAATAAACATTTATCATGATGTAAGGAGATAAATAATAACTTTATTATTGCCTCTAGGGCATATTTCCTTCAATAACCTCTATCAATCTATAGTTTGACAGAGTCATCAGATCGCTGACCAGTTTGCGATAATTTTGACAATCAGTTTTCGGCTTTCTCCACTGAGGTACTTGACCAGTTAAATCATAAGTGCAATCATAGTGGTTCTCCCTTTGCACACCTAGTCGAACAAAGCGGAACGTAGGAGGCAATCATAGGAGCCGGGCAACCCAACTATTGACCGAAGACACAATTTGAAACTGATGCATATAAAGCAATATCCGAGAACATTTTGCCGAGGACTCCTCGGAGTACCTTGGCTTTTGGTGGGTTCGGCTCTAGTCCCAGCACCCCGTTGATATTACTGATGATTTAAAGGCATCCGACATATCCGACATTGTACTGCGAGAGTTATGCTGGAGACACACAGTATCCCTCGAGACTCAGGTTGGGTGCGACCGACCAACCTAAGGATCAAATCTCCTCGGAAACTAGTCCAGATGTCATGCGTGTTTCGCCAACGCCAAGGTGTAGGTCGGCGGGAAAGGTGCCGAGCTGAATTATTATGCAGGGCACCTCAGTCATGAGGATGTCACGTGCTCCTGAAAGAAAAACATACAAAAGTGCCATAAGCTCGAAAAGCCAAAAAAAACTTATGTAAAAACTTGACATCCGAACTAAATCAAGTTTTTTGGTGCCAATCCAAAAATTGGTCTTAAATTAATTTTTTTCCTTCCGTCGTGCTTTAACATGGCACACCCGATCTCTAAACTTCAAGCACGTCAGCCTTCGGCTTCAACCTCCATATCCCGAAGGCAGAGTGCTTATCATATGCCAATTGAGCGAACTAAACTCGAGCGGCTTTAGAGAGAGACCAGGCCACCTGGCTATTGACCGTATAGTGGAGTCGAAAAAGGAGTGGTAGAAAAAGACTTTGCAAAGACTAAGAAGAAAAACATTCATTATAAAATGTCTTGTATAAATTTAAGAGCCCCCAGTTAACTTGGGTAAAGGAATTTCTTTTTAACAAAAAAACTTTTTTGTTTGACACAAATATAAAGCTTGGTCCAACTGAACAAGAATTAATTTTAAAAAAAAACTGAGCATGGAAGCGAGTTAGCTGGTTAATGTGCTCGGTGTTGATGACGCGGTCCGAGCTCGGGGTGCTACGAAGGCGCCCATTGATCTCTGACAGATCCGGCGCATAGTACTTGGTTGGTAGAAGTCCCAGCCCCCAAGCTGGTACCGATATCCCGAACGAAGAGCTCGGCTTGACGAAGTAGCAACGCAGCATGGTTGATGTGGCGAGGTGAAGCCCCCGGTCCAGCTAATGAGGCGTAGCTGGTCGGGTAGTGACACCGAAGTCCCCGGAGTAGGTTGATGACGTAGTGGTGAAGCCCCCGGTCTAGTCGAGGTGACGAAGCAGGTCGGTAAAGGTGACACTACAGCCCCCATGCTAGCCGAGGTGTCGAAGCAAGTTGGTGTGGTGGACACCGGCTTGAAGAAGCAACACCGCGGCTATGCCGACGCTGGTCGAAACTTGTGACGTGGTCAATGCCGGCTTGACGAAGTGACCGCACGGTGATGCCGGTGTGCCCGACATGTGCAACCCGTGGGGCGGCGATGTTGGTGATTCGCGATGCTGAACTCTTGCTCAGCTCGCCGGAGTGACGATCCAATGAGGTTGACCTCGGCTCGATGAAGTGACGTCCTGTCAAGCGCAGGTCGGCCACCGTGGAGCAACATCGTCGGTCTGGTTAGACATCGACGCGGCGGTGAAGATTACCTCGGAAAAAGCTCAAAATTTATGGGCATGTGTTTAAGAACAACACACAATACCCTAGAAATAAATTCCTCCAAAAGGTTTTCTAATATCCCGTTCATGAATAAAGATGAACCTGAGCCGGATTCGTATTCACGCAGAAAACCGATCCAAAAATTGATCCACTCATTGGAAGTTTTCCGAAGTTTGAACGGTCGGATCGAGCTGAAATTTTGAGGGGTGGTAGATATAGGAATTTCGCAGCCGATGAACAGTTGGATCTTCCAAACAATGTCCGAGCTGGACGCTGGACTCCTCGCCCTAAACTCATACAGATTCGACACGGCTTTGGTATATCGGAGATCGCCGGAGATTCTTCGATCGGCATGCAATGAAATTTTGCAGGGTTGTTGTAGACTCAATTCTGCACAAATTCCACTGAAGCAATCATCAAAGCGACGCTCGAGGAGATGGTGATGGTGGATATAAGTTCGCTATCCAGAAAAATAGCACGATCGCCCGAGGGCAATGTTGACGTTGAGCCCCCAAGCTCCATGGATGATTCCTCCATGTTCTTGATAGAGATCGGAGTTGATGTTGATGAAGGCTCTCGTACGAACATGGAGATCTGAGGTGGAGCACAGTCCTCGGTAGAGCCAAGGTGACCAGTCGAGTCGGTGACGAAGATGGCGACGTCGCGGTTGATCGGTAGATGAGTCATTGATCCTTTGTTGATCTCACAGCCGAACTCTCAATGAAAGCACAAATTTTGGAGAGAAATCGGGCAGACCTCGGGGTAGGGGGTCCTGAGCTGTGGATCTTGGATCGATGGTAACAAAAAGAAGGGAGTCGATGTTTACCCAGGTTCGGGACCTCTTAATGGAGATAAAACCCTATGTCATGCTCTTGTTAATATTGATGATGATGTATCGAGTACAGAGTTGACCTACATCGAGATCATGAGTTGTGGTCTAAACCCTAGGGGTATGATGGTGAATGTCATAATGGTCTATCGACTAGCCTGACCTCGGCTTATATAATGTACCGGAGGCCTAGGATAACAAGAGCCCTAGTCGGCTACGTCGGTGGAGAGGAGTCCTTGTCTTGATCACCAAGTCCTGTGGAATCTTCCTCATACATGTCATGACTTGCCCGAAGTGGCCCATTAGTGAACCGCCATGGGGGTCCTCGGCACGATCCACCTGGTCAGGAGATGACATGGTGAGTACCCCCTAATCCAGGATACTGTCAACAAGTGCATATGAGTTTCCCACTGAATCGTATATTCCAGGATCATAGGAGTTACGATATGAAATATAATCACTTAACTATGAATATAGAAATATAATAATATAAATATTATTGCCTCTAGGGCATATTTCCAACAAGGGTATCAAAATAGAATGAGAAGAGATCATGCATATGCACAAAGTATGGATGTTCATGGTACAACTAGTTTCTTTGCAAGGAGTAAATTAAAACCACACAACAACAATCAATTCACACACAATCAATGTCACATATTACTGCTAGTCACACAATATGCATGCCTACTTAAGCACACAAATCTCGCGGGATCTCTGGTACTACGATCTAGCATGCTGTGATGATGTGCACAAGGACGAATAAATGTGTGGAAGAATTGGTGTAAACAGCGCTACACCAAGTGCTAGCTTAGCCAGGTAGCAACCCGGACTAGCTCGGAGGCGCGGACGCACTCGGTAATCATGTAGTGGCACATGAAGGTTGCAACCACATTATCATCAAGTGGACGGAAAAAGGATCCGCACTCGTCCAAGGAATAGGAGAGCGGGGAAAAACTGAGCATGCTGACATTGCCCTTTCTTGATAACTAAGATCACTAAGGGTTGCCAACATGAAAAAAGGAAGAGTGATTCGTGATAGAAGAATGTCCATCACTGAAACGATAGGCGGGGTTGAAAAGAGGATATCGGCGAGATACCTGAGCACCATTTCTGTAAACTGTGTCGGGATCACTTGGCATCACTCTGCTGGGACAGACATGACACCAAACACAGAAGAATGAGCAAGAAAAGAAAACTGGAGAAATGCAAAGGTTGAGTTGTAGTGGATCCGAACCGATGCCAGCTACACTCACTAGATAAACCGTTAGCAACAAATACTAAGGCTATATGCATGCTATGCAACAAACAAATGCAGCAACCAAAAGCAATAAACAAGCCGGACTTTAAACAACCAATTTCTACCCGTTCCTACCGCTTGCGCTAGCTAGGGCGTCCAACAGCCAGACCTGCTCTAATACCAAGCATTGTGGCACCCCGGCTCAGAGAAAACCGGAACGCCCCGTATTCCAGCCCAGAGATCAAGGTGAAGTCTTCTGGAATACGACACTACTTAGTATAGAACAAACCAGCTCTCTATTACAGCACGAATATGAATACAAGGGTTCTGATATTACAATGAATAACATCGGTATGGCGACACTACGCCAACCACGGTTGCTCTATACAAGCAGCATAACAGCTTGAAGCAGCGGAACAACTATTGGCAGCGGAACAACGAACGACGATGATGGACTCCAATCCGCAGGGACTCTGGCTGGAACGTTTATCCTAGCTCGCGAACACAGGAACAACACCAAACAAGCAAGCAATCCAGGCACGACCTGCAAACTGGCATGACACGCCAGGTCAGTACATTGAATGTACTTGCAAGCTCACAATAACCAGAAGCATCCAAGGCAAACAACAGCATGGCAATTACAGGTTAATCAGGAATTATCATGAGATCATTAGGATAACATGGCATGAACAACAGGAACATAATATTGCTAAAACAATATATGATCATGGCATGAACATATATATCTGATGATACTAGCATGCAATATAATGACACTACATGCACCATTTATTCTGCTCGGGTTACCACGTAACCATCACATGCATCACTTACCAACTTCGGACATTACATGATCATCTGAGGATCAAATCAAGCTTGGTATAAACAATACCGTAGTAATCATCAAATGACCACAAGGAGCTTGATCTTTACCCATGATTCTCGCACAACATCATGAATATCCAACAACTCGGTATACACGATACCACGGTGATCATTCCGGCGATCACAACCATGACCAACACTTGGTCTCAAACCGTGATCCTTCCGGCGATGACAACCGACTTATCTCAAACAGTGATCCTTCCGGCGATCACAGCCAACTTATCTCAAACAGTGATCCTTCCGGCGATCACAGCCAACTTATCTCCTCATCGAGCACATTATTATTATTATTATTATTATTATTATTATTATTATTATTATTATTATTATTATTATTGACTCATAGTGTGACCAACTACGAACTGGACCCTTACCCATGGGCGCGGCTATCGATAGATTTAATATACACTCTGCAGAGGTTAGTACACTGTACCCACACTACGAAACCCATGGCCTCGCACTCCCATTCGGGTGGACCAATGGCGTTACAACAAAACCGATGTACTACCATGACACTCTCCCGGCCACTCCGACCCACTCCCAATTGGGCTAGTCCTGGGTGGCCCCGTGTCTACCAAAGACACAACGACCACCGGTGTGGCCAAAACGTCCCTCACGGGGACCGGATCCATAATAACAACAACGGGCACACAAGGCTTATGTCTGCCTACCTCATCAGGGTAGCGCGCGCCCATAACCTTCCCTCGTTGGAGGCACCGGCAAGAGGCACGACAATAGACCCAGTTAGGACCTTCCCATAAAGGTAAGCATGCTTGCACTGGTCAGTTAGATATGGTGGCACCATGACTCAGCCAACAGTTGTTCAAGTTCAATTTAATCCGGTTAAACTTGAATGCAAATATGCTGAGCCATGATAAAATAACATGATGCAATTACAATGCAGGAGCATGATGTCAACATAACCATGGGGCGCAACATAACTATCCACCATGTCAACAGTGAACCATATCCAACTGAGCATGGCATAATGATGAGCATGAACATTGCAAGTACAACACTACTCATAGCATAACATGACCATTATCAACAACCAGAAATAACATGCAAGAACTCATCAATAACATTACCGAGTAAACACTTAACCAACTAGCAATAAAGGAACAATGCATATTAACAGTACTCGGTAACCGATGTTAGTCATGCACAGAAGAACATGACCAACCCAACATGTACTGCTATCAAGCATAGCAACATGAAAGTAATACTAACAAGTCGTTCATGATAACAAGGTGTAAGAACATAGCATGACGATAATCATCGATCCACAAGCATGACCGAAACTACGACAGCATTAGCAAACAAACATATAGTTATTAAAGATTCAAGTTGAAAACCAATACTACTGCATGACTATCATGCAAATGGTGGTTGTGGCTTGCCCGGGGATGAGGAATACACTTGGGAGAAGTGCGGTGAAGCCGCGGAAAGGTTTGCCGGAAATAGTTCTCTCTCGGAGGGGTTGTTTACGTGCAAGGGAAAAAAGGTCATTTTCAGAATGACAAAACATCATGAAAATGATACCAATAGAACGGGCTCGACGAAACAAAGAGGTGGGCTTTGGAATCACCTCATTTGGAGTTGTGGTTGAAAAGTTATGAAGTGTTTTCTGCCAGGGACGTATTTGCAAGGAAAAACTTCACAATCTGGGCCTAGACAGAAAAATAGAAAACATCTATTAGAGAAATGCGCTTTCAGAAAGAGAAAGTGTACTCTGGGCTGAAGAAGAAAGGGAACGCATTTTCCAGAGGCGAAAACGTATTCACAGAAATACGTTTTCACTTAAAACACGCGGGCCCGGGGCTGGTCAGAGATGTGAGGCTTACGGGTGGGGCCGTCCACTTATCCATGTCGGCCGACCAGGTCAACGCGCGTAGAGGCGGGGCCAGGGTTTGCGCGGCTGATGGGTGGTGTCTGGAGCAGAGGGGGAAGCGGGCGACCGGCGACGGCTCCCAGCGGCTCCGGCCACCTCCGGCAGGGGCGAAACCACCGGTGGGCACAGGAGAAGGTGCTGCTCCCGCTTGGAGCAGCAGCAGACGCCGGGGAGGAGCGTGCCCGTGGCACCCCTCAGAGGCTCCAAGAGGGCATGTGGGCGACCAATGGGGAAAGACGCGGCCTCAAGGGCTCCGGCGACAAGGGGATGGGCAGGGGAGACTCGCCGGAGTGAGGGGATTCTGGTGGTGGTGACTGTGAGGAGAGGGAGGGCTAGGCAGGGCCGAATTTGAGAGGTGACCCGTGGCGGCCATGGCGGCCATGGTGGGCACAGCGAGCTCCTCGAGCTCGAATGAGAGGCTGGGGAGGGAGCTGGGAGTGAGGCGAGGCTGCTGGTGTGCTCGAACGGCTCGGGGGAGGGCTATTTATAGGCGGGGCGAGGTGCCCGAGCCGATCACCGCTGCACGAGCTCGTCCAAGGCTCTGGCGTTGCTCAGCGATCATGGGGAGGTGCGGGATTGCGATGAAGGGGGGCGGACGAGCTACAGAAGGTGCACAGGGTGAGGGGGGCGAGGGCGCAGAGGAGATCGGCCGAACGCCATTAAAGCCTCGGTCAGCCACGGTGCGCCCGTGGGCGCACGGCGATGAGCGCTGACGGAGGGCCTGACGGAGTGGGAGAGGGCTCCAAGAGGATGGCGACGACGCGGGCTAGCTGTTGGACATGCTCACGAGCGCGAAGACGACGAGAGGGAGAGGGGGCCGAGCAAGAAACCATCCTGGACGCGGCCATGGCATGCCAGAGAGGTGGTGACCGCGTGAGCTGGCAAGGAGAAAGTGCCAAAGGCTTGCAAACGTTGTCTAGTGCGTAGTTCATCCAGGGGAGGTTACAACTAAGGTGGTAGATGCGTGAAAAGAGCTCCGGTTGAATGGTAATTAACCTCTGAAGTTTACTGCAGTAAACTTGGTCGTGTACTGTTGATCAACATGGAAGTGATTGGAGCAGAGAGTTTGCCTGGCGGGTTTAGGGTAAGGACTATAATCCTAGTAACTTTGAGAAGGTTAAGACCAAGATTTAATGTAGTTGCTTTACAACCACATTAACTGGTCCAGAAACTAGATTAGGATGATGCACTCTGATGAAGCATCCACTTGAGCTGAAATTTGGCAAGGCTTAGGAATATGGACATAGTAAGATGCTGTAAAAATTTCATACCAATTGGACAAGCCAAAGTGGTACTTGCTTCACAAACATCTCCTTTGGACAGAAACTTGCAAAACTTCTAGAGGAGTATTGGCTTGATGAATTGGTGCCACATTTGGTGGAGAAAAGTCATTTGGGTAGGAGATCAATCTGGTAATTTATCAGGATTTTTGAAGCAATATAAATTATACTTGCTTCACAACCTGAAAATATTGCCAGAAGCAAAGATCTGATCCTGTGCTCACGTAGATGATTGGGTGGGGCTGAAATTTGGAGGAGTGTCAAAATATGAGCACATGAAGGAGTGTTCAAAATGTCAACTCATTTGGATAACCCTAGCTAGTACATCCTTCACAATTCCTTCTGTTTGAAAGAAAGTTTGAAATATTGCTGAGGAAGTTTGGGTAGGAAAATAAAGTTGAATTTTGGCACAGGTCAATTATTTGGACAGGAAAAGATGTCCAAAAAGTTTGGGGTCAAATGGGCAAAGATAAATAGCACTTGCTTCACAATGTGCCATTTAGGACAGAATAGGAAATGAATTTATTGAGCATGATGAGAAATATTGCCAATGAAATATTTTTGCCATATTTGAGGAAGATATGACCCAAAAAATTTGTGAGAATTATTTGGGGATTTTTGGATGGGCAGAAATACAGGTTGCTTCACAACCTAGGGACAGATAGGGTTATTCCTTTAATAGAAAAATGAATTTCCCTAGAAAAAGAAATTAGGGTTTGGTCAAGCAGTGGAGTGACAAGATCTTGGCAAGGTTTTCAAGATCATGAGTCACTTGGGATAGGAAATGAAGGTGATTTCCCAGGTGACAAGGCCATAGAATCACTCCAAAAAGGAAAACAGAGCAAAAACCAAATAAATGAAAAGAAAAAGAAAAGGGCCAAAATCCAGGTTGTTACACAGAGGAACACCTTGTGTGCTATCAAACGTCACAACGTAACCGGGTGATTATAAAGGTGCTCTACGATTTTCTCCGAAGGTGTTTTTTGTGTTGGCATAGATCGAGATTAGGATTTGTCACTCCGAGTATCAGATAGGTATCTCTGGGCCCTCTCGGTAATGCACATCACGAGATTGAGTAAAGAGACTTGCCGGTAACGAGATTGAACTAGGTATGACGATACTGACGATTGAATCTCGGGCAAGTAGCATACCGATAACAAAGGGAATGACGTACGTTGTCATTGCGGTTTGACCGATAAAGATCTTCATAGAATATGTAGGAACCAATATGAGCATCTCGGTTCCGCTATTGATTATTGATCGGAGATGTGTCTCGGTCATGTCTACATAGTTCTCGAACCCGTAGGGTCCACACGCTTAACGTTCGATGACGATTTGTATTATGAGTTATGTGTTTTGGTGACCGAAGATTGTTCGGAGTCCCGGATGAGATCACGGACATGACGAGGAGTCTCGAAATGGTCGAGAGGTAAAGATTGATATATTGGACGATGGTATTCGGACACTGAAATGGTTCCAGAATGTTTCAGGTATTTTTCGATGTACCGGGAGGTTACCGGAACCCCCCAGGGAAGTAATGGGCCTACATGGGCCATAGGGGAGAGAGAGGGGAGCCTGCAAGGGGTGCCCCCCCCCATGGGAGTCCAAATTGGACAAGGGGGAGGGGCGCGACCCCCTTTCCTTCTCCCTCTCCCTCTCCCTCTCCTTCCCTTTTCCCCCTCTGAAAGAAAGGAAAGGGGCGACTAGGTTTAGGAGTCCTAGTCGGTCCCCCCCCCCACTTGGGTGCGCCCCTAGGGCCAGCCTCCTCTTCTCCTTTATATACGGGGGCAGGGGGCACCCCAAAGCACAACAGTTGTTTCTTAGCCGTGTGTGGTGCCCCCTGCACAGTTTACTCCTCCGGTCATATTGGCATAGTGCTTAGGCGAAGCCCTGCGCGGATCACATCACCATCACCATCACCACGCCGTCGTGCTGGCGAAACTCTCCCTCGACACTTTGCTGGATCAAGAGTTTGAGGGACATCACCGAGCTGAACGTGTGCTGAACTCGGAGGTGTCGCACGTTCGGTACTTGATCGGTTGGATCGCGAAGACTTTCGATTACATCAACCATGTTAACCTAACGCTTCCGCTTTCAGTCTACGAGGGTACATGGACACACTCTCCCCCTCTCGTTGCTATGCATCTCCTAGGTAGATCTTTCCTGATCGTAGGAAATTTTTTGAAATTGCATGCTACATTCCCTAACATTTGATACTGGTTCGGTTGCTCATATTTGTAACTCAAAATAGGAGCTACGGATTAAAAAAATATTGGCTAAGACGAGGTGACGATGCGCGTCGGGAATGGTTCCAAGGTTGATGTGATCGCCGTCGGCATGCTACCTCTACATGTTCCTTCGGGATTAGTTTTAGACCTGAATAATTGTTATTTGGTGCCAGCGTTGAGCATTAACATTATATCCGGATCTTTTTTACTGTGAGACGGTTATTCATTTAAATCAGAGAATAATGGTTATTATATTTATATGAGTAATATCTTTTATGGTCATGCACCCTTGAAGAGCGGTCTATTGTTGTTGAATCTCAATAGTAGTGATACACATATCCATAATATTGATGCCAAAATATGCAAAGTTGATATTGATAGTGCAACATACTTGTGGCACTGCTGTTTAGGTCATATTTTTGTAAAACGCATGAAGAAACTCCATGCTGATGGACTTTTGGAATCACTTGATTATGAATCATTTGATACTTGTGAACCATGCCTCATGGGCAAGATGACTAAAACTCCATTCTCCGGAACAATGGAGCGAGCTAATGACTTATTGGAAATTATACATACTGATGTATGTGGTCCAATGAGTGTTGAAGCACTCGATGTGTATCGTTATTTTCTGACCTTCACAGATGATTTGAGTAGGTATGGGCATATCTACTTAATGAAACACAAGGCTGAAACATTTGAAAAGTTCATAGAATTTCAGAGTGAAGTGGAGAATCCTCGTAACAACAAAATAAAGTTTCTATGGGCTGATCACGGAAGCGAATATTTGAGTTATGAGTTTTGCCTTCATTTAAAACAATGTGGAATTGTTTCACAACTCACGCCACCTGGAACACCACAACGTAATGGTATGTCCGAATGTCATAACTGTACTTTATTGGATATGGTGCGTTCTATGATGTCTCTTACCGATTTACCACTATCGTTTTGGGGTTATGCATTTGAGACAACTGCATTAATGTTAAATAGGGCACCATCTAAATCCATCGATACGACACCGTGTGAACTATGGTTTAGCAAGAAACCTAAGCTGTCGTTTCTTAAAGTTTGGGGTTGTGACACTTATGTCAAAAGGCTTCAGCCTGATAAGCTCGAACCCAAATCGGAGAAGTGCGTCTTCATAGGATACCCTAAGGAAACAATTGGGTACACCTTCTATCACAGATCCGAAGGCAAGACCTTTGTTGCCAAGAATGAAACATTTCTAGAGAAGGAGTTTCTTTCGAAATAAGTGAGTGGGAGGAAAGTAGAACTTGATGAGGTAATTGTACCTTCTCTCAATTGGAAAGTAGCACATCAAAGAAATCTGTTCCCATGATGCCTACACGAACTAGAGAGGAAGTTAATGATGATGATCATGAAACTTCAGATCAAGTTACTACTGGACCTTGTACGTCGAATGGAGTATGTTCGGCACCAGAGAGGTACGATAATCATGTCCTAGAAGTCATGTTACTAGACCATGATGAACCTACGAACTATGAAGAAGCTATGATGAGCCCATATTCTAATAAAATGGCTAGATGCCATGAAATCTGAGATAGGATCCATGTATGAGAACAAAGTGTGGACTTTGGTGGACTTGCCCGATGATCGGCAAGCCATTGAGAATAAATGGATCTTCAAGAAGAAGACAGACGCTGATGCATGGTAATGTCACCATCTACAAAGCTCGACTTGTAGCGAAAGGTTTGTGACAAGTTCAAGGGGTTAACTACGATGATACCTTCTCACCCTAGTGATGCTTAAGTTAGTCCGAATCATGTTAGCAATTGCCGCATTTTACAATTATGAAATTTGACAAATGGATGTCAAAATTGCATTCCTTAATGGATTTCTTAAAGAAGAGTTGTATCTAATGCAACCAGAAGGGTTTGTCGATCCTAAAGGTGATAACGAAGTGTGCAAGCTCCAGCAATCCATCTATGGACTGGTTCAAGCATCTCAAAGTTGGATATCCCTTTGATGAGGTGATCAAAGCATATGGTTTTATACAGACTTACAGTGAAGCCTGTATGTACAAGAAAGTGAGTGGGAGCTCTGTAGAATTTCTGATATTATATGTGGATGACATATTGTTGATCAGAAATGATATAGAATTTCTGGATAGCATAAAAGGATACTTGAATAAGAATTTTTCAATGAAAGACCTCGGTGAAGCTGCTTATATATTGGGCATCAAGATCTATAGAGAAAGATCGAGACACTTAATAGGACTTTCACAAAGCACATACCTTGATAAAGTTTTGAAGAAGTTCAAAATGGATCGATAAAAGAAAGGGTTATTGCCTGTGTTACAAGGTGTGAAGTTGAGCCAGACTCAAAACCCGACCACTGCAGAAGATAGAGAGAAAATGAAAGTCATTCCCTATGCGTCGACCATAGGTTCTATCATGTATGCTATGATGTGTACCAGACCTAATGTGTGCCTTGCTATCAGTTTGGCAGGGAGGTACCAAAGTAATACAGGAGTGGATCACTAGACAGCGATCAAGAACATCCTAAAGTACCTGAAAAGGACCAATGATATGTTTCTCGTTTATGGAGGTGACGAAGAGCTCATCGTAAATGGTTACAGCGATGCTAGCTTCGACACTAATCCGGATGACTCTAACTCACAAACTGGATACGTTTCTATATTGAATGGTGGAGCCGTCGGTTGGTGCAGTTCCAAGCAGAGCGTTGTGGCGGGATCTACGTGTGAAGCAGAGTACATAACTGCTTTGGAAGCAGCTCATGAAGGAGTCTGGATGAAGGAGTTCTTATCCAATATGGGTATAATACCCAGTGCATCGGGTCCAATGAATTTTTTTTGTGACAACACTAGAGAAATTGCCTTGGTGAAGGAATCCAGGTTTCACAAGAAGACTAAACACATCAAGAGATGCTTCAACTCCATTCATGAAAAGGTCAAGGATGGAGACATAGAAGTTTGTGAAATACATATGGATCTAAATGTAGCAGGCCCGTTGACTAAGCCTCTTCCGCGAGCTGAACATGATCAGCACCAAGACTCCATGGGTTTAGATTCATTACAATGTAGTCTAGATTACTAACTGTGGTGCAAGTGGGATGCTGAAGGAAATATGCCCTAGGTGCAATAATAAAGTTGTTATTTTGTATTTTCTTATTCATGATAAAGGTTTATTGTTCATGCTAGAATTGTATTGATCGGAAACTTAAATACATGTGTGAATACATAAACAAAAACCGTGTCCCTAGTAAGCCTCTACTAGACTAGCTCGTTGATCAAAGATGGTTAAGGTTTACGAACCATGGACATGTGTTGTCATTTGATAATGGGATCACATCATTAGGAGAATGATATGATGGACAAGACCCATCCGTTAGCTTAGCATTATGATCGTTCAATTTATTGCTATTGCTTTCTTCATGTCAAGTACATATTCCTTCGACTATGAGATTATGCAATTCCCGGATACCGGGGGAATACCTTGTGTGCTATCAAATGTCACAACATAACTGGGTGATCATAAAGATTCTCTATAGGTATCTCCGAAGGTGTTTGTTGAGTTGGCATAAATCAAGATTAGGATTTGTCACTCTGAGTATCGGAGAGGTATCTCTGGGCCCTCTCGGTAATACACATCATAAGCTTGCAAGCAAATTACTAAGGATTTGGTCACAAGGTGATGTATTACGGAACGAGTAAAGAGACTTGTCGGTAACGAGATTGAACTAGGTATGAAGATACCGACGATTGAATCTCGGGCAAGTAACATACCGATGGACAAAGGGAATTACGTATGTTGTCATAACAGTTCGACCGATAAAGATCTTCCTAGAATATGTAGGAGCCAATATGGGCATCCAGGTTCCGCCATTGGTTATTGACTGGAGAGGTGTCTCGATCAGGTCTACATAGTTCTCGAACTCGTAGGGTCCGCACGCTTAACGCTCGTTGATGATATAGTGTTATATGAGTTATATGATTTGGTGAACGAATGTTGTTCGCAGTCCCGGATGTGATCACGGACATGACAAGGAGTCTCAAAATGGTCAAGAGGTAAATAGTCATATATAGGATGATGGTATTCGAAAACCGGAAGTGTTTTGGAGAAAACCGGATAGTCATCGGAGTACCGGAGGGGGTACCAGTCACCCCCGGGAGAGTATTGGGCCTATTGGCCCACAAGAGGGGATCACACCATCCCACAAGGGGCTGGCGTGCCCCCATGGCAGCTGCCCAAGTGGGGAAGGAAAGGGGGAGGATTTGGCCTCCTCTTCCTTCTCTCTTCCCCCCTTTCCTTTCTTCTCCGGCAAATAAGGAAAGGGGCACCACTTGGGGAGGACCCCAAGTAGGATTCGGCCTACTTGGGGCACTGTCGGTGTCAAAACCGGCGGATCTCGGGTAGGGGGTCCCGAACTGTGCGTCTAAGGCGGATGGTAACGGGAAGCAGGGAATACGATGTTTACCCAGGTTCGGGCCCTCTTGATGGAGGTAATACCATACGTCCTGCTTGATTGTTCTTGATGATATGAGTATTACAAGAGTTGATCCACCACAAGATCATAGAGGCTAAACCCTAGAAGCTAACCTATGGTATGATTGTATATGTTGTCCTACGGAGTAAACCCTCCGGTTTATATAGACACCAGAGGGGGCTAGGGTTACACAGAGTCGGTTACAAGGGAGGAGATCTTCATATCCGTATTGCCTAGCTTGCCTTCCATGCCAAGGAGAGTCTCATCCGGACACGGGACGAAGTCTTCAATCTTGTATCTTCATAGTCCAATAGTCCGGCCAAAGGATATAGTCCGGCTGTCTGGAGACCCCCTAATCCAGGACTCCCTCAGTAGCCCCTGAACCAGGCTTCAATGACGATGAGTCCGGCGCGCAGTATTGTCTTCGGCATTGCAAGGCGGGTTCATCCTCCGAATACTCCATAGAAGATTTTGAACACCAGAATAGTGTCCGGCTCTGCAAAACAAGTTCCACATACTACCGCAGGGATAATAATATTTGCACAAATCTAATTTGCTGACGCGTTCTGACAGCACGACGTTATGTCATGGCTCGGTCATTATTCGAACCGTTTTTCTCAACCAGCACCACACATAACATGGGGTAGTTTTCTCGACACATCTTGTCAAAGCAGAGATCGTGTTCCCCTTATTACAGGATTCTCATCAATACGGACGTGGGTAACCCAACCGCGCCATCAATTATATCATCTGGGGAATAAGCGGTTTTACCAGGCAAGTGGGGAGACACATCGCCTCTTCCGCCCTTATAAAGGGACAAGGATTTACTCTTTTCACCCATGCCTTCTTCCTCCTTGCTTACCCATTCCCGCACACCCGAGCTCTAGTGCCCAAGCTCGCGTTCTTCTTCTCAAACCACTCCAAGCATGTACGGAGCAGGAGGCAAGTGGATGGTCTCCTCCGTCATGGAGGAGAACATCAAAAAGTTATGGGAAGCCGGATATCTAGCCACGAATATTGTGCACCGGCTGCCAGATGCGGGGCAGATCATCCCAACGCCCGAACCCCATGAGAGGGTAGTTTTTCTTACCCATTTTGTCTGCAGACTGGGATTTCCCCTCCACCCATTTGTCCGCGGGCTCATGTTCTACTACAGGCTGGATTTTCATGATCTGGCCCCCAATTTCATCCTCAACATCTCGGCGTTTATCATCGTGTGCGAGGCCTTCCTCCGCATCAGGCCCCACTTCGTCCTATGGCTGAAAACCTTCAATGTTAAACCGAAGGTGGTGGGTGGCCAGCAAGAAGAGTGCGGAGGCGCCATGGTGGGAAAGATGCCTAACATCACCTGGCTCGAGGGCACCTATGTGGATACCATAAAGGGGTGGAAATCTGGGTGGTTCTACATCACCGAGCCGCGCGACTCCAACTGGGTGGCGGCCCCCAAATTTCGATCCGGAATCCCCACACAGCTCACCTCCTGGAAAGAGAAGGGCCTGTCCTGGGGTTCTTCGGTAGAGTTAACCAGACTCCAAACCTGCATCCGGAACATGACGAGCAAGAAAATCAAGCTCATCAACATGGTCCAGGTCATGCTCTTCCGCCGGATCCTCCCGTGTCAACGACGGGCATTCGATTTGTGGGAGTTCAACTCGGCCAAGCACCAGACACTACGAGAGCTCTATGACACAACACACGAGGATGTATGGAGGGTGTTGTTCAAGGGCGCCGAGATTCCTCCTTCCCTCACCGAGGACTGCGGACTCAGCGCAAAGCGCCGCGCCAATCCGGTAAGTTTTTATATCTCTCAGGGTACTTATTTGCCCCGGTTTAGTCATCTGCAGGATCTAAGCTTCTATGCCAATAACAGGACTGGATAAAGACAGCGGAGTAGCTTGATTGCCCAGCCCCCTGCCCGAAGATCCTGCAGGCGCTCTCCTAACGGAGATGCTGACTCCGGCACCTTACGAGGTGCCGGTGAAGAAGACCAAGAAGAAGGCCACGGGGACCCGAAAGGGTCTCCGGCGCAAGGTTGTATCGGACTCATCGTCCGAGGACTCCAACACGCACTCCTCCCATGAAGACGAGGAGGAGGAATAGGAAAGTTCTCCCCCCCCCCCAGCTGGGGGAGACAAGAAAAGGAAGGCCGACCCAACCGGGGAGGCCGAAGGGTCCAAGAAGGGCAAGACCCTCCCTCCAGACTGCGCTACGACGACCGCCTACAGCGGCGACGAGTGGCTACCCAAGGTCAAGCCCCTAGCGAAGTCGTAAATATCCGGACACCATAGTAATTCGTGGTATGTTTTACTGCACTGCTTCTTCTCATGACGAACATGATTATGCAATCCGTCCCGAGCTCGTCTCGACGTAACTTCGTCGAGCGGTTCGTTGGACTCGTCGAATATGAACAACAGTTCTCTTCCGACCGCCTCCACTCCTTGCCCTGTAGACAACGTCGAGGTGTTGTCTCAACAGACACCATGCCAAGGGGAGGCAGTCCTGGGGGCGCCTCGAGGTGACCTTCCGGACCCTGGGCGCAAAGGGAGCCAGGCTCCTATGGGCTCCAGGTTCGGCCCCCAGCCGAACACTGCACCGAAATCTTTGGTGGTTCCGGACTCCTGCGGGCGACCCCCCGTTAAGGGGGGCAAGCCGCCCGTGCCTGTGTCCTCTGCCTATCCAGATGCACCGGACAACTAGCTGAAAGCTCTTTGTGGCGCTTCCATTGACGAAGAGCACTGTACTATCATGAGTGCGGTGATCGAGAAAGTTCAGTCCACCAAAAGCGGACTGACTGAAGCTTGTGCCAGCCTCCTAACAGGCTTTGAGGTGAGCAATGAAGATATAGGAAAATATGCCCGCATGGACACTAGCCCCTGATCTTTGTTCGGTGTTCGGAAAGAAAGGCCGGATAGAGGATCAAATGATAACTCAAGAGTCTAATCAGAAAAATGTCTATGTGTATGTGCAGGCTTCACTACTGGCCGCTACCGCATGTACTGCGGAGGTCTCTGCGCTGAAGCAGGACCTGGAGCGGTCCGAGGATGAGCTCGGCCTTACCAAGAGACAGCTCTAGGAGAGCAAAGGTAAGCAATACCCTTGTCTATATATAAAAAGGAATTCGGGTGTAAAGTAATAGGATCATCATGGATTTGCCAGGGGCCACGACCGAAGTGGCAACCCTGAGGAAGGCGCTGTCCGAGGCCGAAGACAAAGCGGCCAAGGAGCGCATTGAATGGGAGAAGCAAGAAGCCCGAGTAGGCGAGGTGCAGCAAGAGCTCGAGGCTCTCGCCAAAAAGCACGAGTCCTTGGAGCTTGACTCTAAGACGCGAGAGTCCAAGCTCGCGCAGGTGCTTGAAAGCGTCCGGAGCGCCAAGGCTGAAGCCCACAAGGCCCTCCAGGAGATTAATGCGGTGAAGAAGAAGACAGCGGGTAAGGCATTCATTATGCAAAGCAAGCACCTGAAGGAGACTTTCCTTTTTCTTACCCGAGTTCGGAGCTCTCTAGGAGCGTTTGCAGATCTTCCCCGCAGTGTACTGGATGCCGCGGAGTTTTACCGAGCTGAGGAGGGGAGCTCAATGGAGAAGTTGTTCTGGTCTCAGTATACTGGGACCGAACACCCCGTGCCCTTGAGCGACTAGCTGAAGCAGTTGGTCGAGCTTCACAAGGCGGCCGAACAAGCCATGAGGGGCCTTATAGTCTGGATGTGGCCCGGCGAGCCCCTGTCCGGCAGCTACTTTGGTCTAGTAAGGCGGCTCATCGACGCCTGCCGACGGCTTGAAGTCATAAAGTGGTCTGCCTGCATCGAGGGGGCGCGTAGGGCTTTTGCCCGGGCGAAGGTGCACTGGGCGAAGCTGGACGCCATGAAGCTGGTGAAGGAGGGGCCGCCAGAGGGCAAGGAGCATCGCTGCCCCGAGATGTACTATGAGAGTGTCCTGAAGGGTTCCCGCCTTGTGGTGGATGAGTGTGCCAAGGATGTAATTTTTGAATGAGCATGCTCATGTGATCCTGTAATATTAAACGAGTTCATTTGCGCCATGCAACACTTTTTTAATTTAAAATATTACCTTCTGTGCAGCCGTTTATAAAATCTGAGAGTTGGCCAGTCGTCGGCTTCCGCCCCCATGTAACTAGTACTGGGGTGTTCGGGATAAACCTGAGCACTCTTTACCCCAATTTTGGGTCCTTCAAGGGAGGTGTTCAGCACAATGAACAAGGCAATCGGACTATAATGCTTTATCACTCTCACTTAGCTATAGAAGTCTACAATTTTAAATTTTGGCGAAGCCCCTGGTGTTCGGAAGGCCGAATTTGGGGCGCTATACACGCCTAAGCCGGACAAGGCCAACTCCTCGCCCGAAGCGGAAAACGTCTTTAAGGACTTGAGACCTCTCAAACATCGACCAGTCTCTCGCCTTATCATGACAGTCAGTTTTCGGCTTTATCTACTGAGGTGCTCGTCCGGAAGAACCGGGACACAATCGCAGTAGTTCTCCCACCGCTACCTTAGCCGATATAGCAGAACATAAGGTACCAAAGAATGGGAGCCGGGAAAACCCAACTATTGACTCAAGACATGATTAGGAGCTGATTCATATAATGCTATAAGTTCAGGGTGCTGATACGTCTCCAACGTATCTATAATTTTTGATTGCTCCATGCTATATTATCTACTGTTTTGGACATTATTGGGCTTTATTATCCACTTTTATATTATTTTTGGGACTAACCTACTAACCGGAGGCCCAGCCCAAAATTGTTGTTTTTTGCCTGTTTTAGGGTTTCGAAGAAAAGGAATATCAAATGGAGTCCAAACGAAATGAAACCTTCACTGAATACAACTCGGGAGACTTGGACCCTACGTCAAGCCAATCAACAGGAGGCCATGAGGTAGGGGGCGCGCCTGCCCCCCCCCCAGGTGCGCCCTCCACCCTCATGGGCCCCCTGTTGCTCCACCGACGTACTTCTTCCTCCTATATATACCCACGTACCCCCAAACGATCAGATACGGAGCCAAAACCCTAATTCCACCGCCGTAACTTTCTGTATCCACGAGATCCCATCTTGGGGCCTGTTCCGGAGCTCCGCCGGAGGGGGCATCGATCATGGAGAGCTTCTACATCAACATCATAGCCTCTCCAATGAAATGTGAGTAGTTTATTTCAGACCTATGGGTCCATAGTTAGTAGCTAGATGGCTTCTTCTCTCTTTTTGGATCTCAATACAATGTTCTCCCCCTCTCTTGTGGAGATCTATTCGATGTAATCTTCTTTTTGCGATGTGTTTGTTGAGACCGATGAATTGTGGGTTTATGATCAAGTCTATCTATGAATAATATTTGAATCTTCTCTGAATTCTTTTATGTATGATTGGTTATCTTTGCAAGTCTCTTCGAATTATCAGTTTGGTTTGGCCTACTAGATTGATCTTTCTTGCAATGGGAGAAGTGCTTAGCTTTGGGTTCAATCTTACGATGTCCTTTCCCAGTGACAGTAAGGGCAGCAAGGCACGTATTGTATTGTTGCCATCGAGGATAACAAGATGGGGTTTTCTTCATATTGCATGAGTCTATCCCTCTACATCATGTCATCTTGCTTAAGGCGTTACTTTGTTTTTACTTAATACTCTAGATGCATGCTGGATAGCGGTCGATGAGTGGAGTAATAGTAGTAGATGCAGGCAGGAGTCGGTCTACTTGTCTCGGACGTGATGCCTATATACATGATCATACCTGGATATTCTCATAACTATGCTCAATTCTGTCAATTGCTCAACAGTAATTTGATCACCCACCGTAGAATACTTATGCTCTCGAGAGAAGCCACTGGTGAAACCTATGGCCCCCGGGTCTATCTTTATCATATCAATCTCCTACTACTTAGTTGTTTACTTTTCCTTTATTTTACTTTGCATCTTTATCATAAAAATACCAAAAATATTATCTTTATCATATCTATCAGATCTCACTCTCGTAAGTGGCCCTATAGGGATTGACAACCCCTATTTGCGTTGGTTGCGAGGATTTATTTGTTTTGTGCGGGTACGAGGGACTTGCGTGTAGCCTCCTACTGGATTGATACCTTGGTTCTCAAAAACTAAGGGAAATACTTACGCTACTTTGCTGCATCATCCCTTCCTCTTCGGGGAAAACCAACGCAGTGCTAAAAGAGGTAGCAAGAAGGATTTATGGCGCCGTTGTCGGGGAGGTCTACGCAAAAGTCAACATACCAGGTACCCATCACATACCCTCATCTCCCGCATTAGATTATTTGCCATTGCCTCTCGTTTTCCTCTCCCCCCCCAATTCACCCTTGTCGTTTTATTCACCCTCTCTCTCTCTATCCTCCCTCTCTTTCTCTATTTGCCCTTTTTCCGCTTGCTTTTTGTTTGCTTGTGTGTTAGTTTGCTTGTTTGTCGCGATGGCTCAAGATAATACTAAATTGTGTGACTTCACCAATACCAACAACAATGATTTTATTAGCACTCCGATTGCTCCTCTTACCGATGTTGAATCTTGTGAAATTAATACTGCTTTGCTGAATCTTGTCATGAAAGATCCGTTCTCCGGCCTTCCTAGTGAAGCTGCCGCTACCCATCTAAATAGCTTCGTTGATCTGTGTGACATGCAAAAGAAGAAAGATGTGGATAATGATATTGTTAAATTGAAGCTATTTCCTTTTTCACTTAGAGATCGTGTTAAAGCTTGGTTTTCGTCTTTGCCTAAGAATAGTATTGATTCATGGAACAAGTGCAAAGATGCTTTTATCTCTAAGTATTTTCCTCTCGCTAAGATCATCTCTCTTAGAAACGATATTATGAATTTTAAGCAACTTGATCATGAACATGTTGCGCAAGCTTGGGAGAGAATGAAATTAATGATACGTAATTGCCCTACTCATGGTTTAAACTTGTGGATGATTATACAAAAAATTTATGCCGGATTGAATTTTGCTTCTAGAAATCTTTTAGATTCGGCCGCGGGAGGCACTTTTATGGAAATCACTTTAGGAGAAGCTACTAAACTCCTAGATAATATTATGGTTAATTATTCTCAATGGCACACTGAAAGATCTACTAATAAAAAGGTGCATGTGATGGAATAAATTAATGTTTTGAGTGGAAAGATGGATGAACTTATGAAATTATTTGCTAATAAGAGTGTTTCTTCTGATCCTAATGATATGCCCTTGTCTACTTGGATTGAGAATAATAATGAACCTATGGATGTGAATTTTGTTGGTAGGAACAATTTTGGTAACAACTCGTATAGAGGAAATTTCAATCCTAGGCCTTATCCTAGTAATCCCTCTAATAATTATGGTAATTCCTACAACAATTCTTATGGAAATTATAATAAGATGCCCTCTGATTTTGATTCTAATATTAAAGAATTTATTACTTCGCAAAAGAATTTTAATGCTATGATTGAAGAAAATAGCTTAAGATTGATGATTGGCTAGGAACGTTGATAGAATTGCTCTTGATGTTGATTCTTTGAAACTTAGATCTATTCCACCTAAGCATGATATCAATGAGTCTCTCAAAGCCATGAGAATTTCCATTGACGAATGCAAAGAAAGAACCGCTAGGATGCGTGCTAAGAAAGATGCCTTTATAAAAGCGTGTTCTTCTAGTTCCTATGAAAATAATGATGAAGATCTAAAAGTTATTGATGTGTCCCCTATTAAATCTTTGTTTTTTAATATGAATCTTGATAATTATGGGACTGAATATGATCCACCTTTACCTAGAAGGCATTCCAAGAATTCTGAATCTTTTGATCTTGATGCTAAATTTGATAAAAGTGAGATTGAAGAAATTAAAACCCTAGATGTTGCTAAACCCACTATTATGGATTTCAAGGAATTTAACTATGAAAATTGCTCTTTGATTAATTGTATTTCCTTGTTTCAATCCGTTCTAAATTCTCCTCATGCTTATATTCAAAATAAAGTGTTTACTAAACATATCGTTGATGCCTTGGTGCAATCTTATGAAGAAAAACTTGAATTGGAAGTTTCTATCCCTAGAAAACTTTATGATGAGTGGGAACCAACTACTAAAATTAAAATTAAATAACATGAATGCTATGCTTTATGTTATTTGGGTGCTAGTGTTTCCATGATTCCAAAGACTTTGTGTGATTTGTTAGGTTTCCGTGATTTTGATGATTGCTCTCTAAACTTGCACCTTGCGGATTCCACTATTAAGAAACCTATGGGAAGAATTAATGATGTTCTTATTGTTGCAAATAGGAATTATGTGCCCGTAGGTTTTATTATTCTTGACATAGATTGCAATCCTTCATGTCCTATTATTCTTGGTAGACCTTTCCTTAGAACGATTGGTGCAATTATTGATATGAAGGAAGGAAATATTAGATTACAATTTCCGTTAAGGAAAGGCATGGAACACTTTCATAGAAAGAAAATTAAATTACCTTATGAATCTATTATGAGAGCCACTTATGGATTTCCTACCAAAGATGGCAATACCTAGATCTATTCTTGCTTGTTATGCCTAGCTAGGGGCGTTAAACGATAGCGCTTGTTGGGAGGCAACCCAATTTTATTTTTATTCCTTGATTTTTGCTCCTGCTTAGTAATAAATAAATTATTTAGCCTCTGTTTTGGTTGTGTTTTTTGTGTTTAATTAGTGTTTGTGCCAAGTAGAACCGTTGGGAAGACTTGGGGAAAGTCTTGTTGAACTTGCTGTAAAAAACAGAAACTTTGGTGCTCACGAGAACTGCTTTATTTTTTATTTTGAAAATGATATTTAGTTAATTATTTTTGAAGATGATTAATAGATAAATTCCTCACGTCCAGCAATTTATTTTAGAATTTTTGGGGTTCCAGATCTTGCGCTAGCTACAGATTACTACAGACTGTTCTGTTTTTGACAGATTCTGTTTTTCGTGTGTTGTTTGCTTATTTTGATGAATCTATGGCTAGTAAAATAGTTTATAAACCATAGAGAAGTTGTAATACAGTAGGTATAACACCCATATAAATAAATAATGAGTTCATTACAGTACCTTGAAGTGGTATTTTGTTTTCTTTCGCTAACGGAGCTCACGAGTTTTCTACTTTAAGTTTTGTGTTGTGAAGTTTTCAAGTTTTGGGTAAAGATTTGATGGATTATGGAATAAGGAGTGGCAAGAGCCTAAGCTTTGGGATGCCCATGGCACCCCCAAGATAATCTAAGGACACCTAAAAGCCAAAGCTTGGGGATGCCCCAGAAGGCATCCCCTCTTTCGTCTACTTCTATCGGTAACTTTACTTGGAGCTATATTTTTATTTACCACATGATATGTGTTTTGCTTGGAGCGTCTTGTATGATTTGAGTCTTTGCTTGTTAGTTTACCACAATCATCCTTGCTGTACACACCTTTTGAGAGAGCCATACATGATTTGGAATTTGTTAGAATACTCTATGTGCTTCGCTTATATCTTTTGAGTTATATAATTTTGCTCTAGTGCTTCACTTATATCTTTTAGAGCACGGTGGTGGATTTGTTTTATAGAAACTATTGATCTCTCATGCTTCACTTAGATTATTTTGAGAGTATTAAATAGCATGGTAATTTGCTTAAAATCCTAATATGCTTGGTATGCAAGATTAATAATAAAAATTCTCTTATGAGTGTGTTGAGTACTATGATAAGTTTGATACTTGATAATTGTTTTGAGATATGGAGATGGTGATATTAGAGTCATGTTAGTTGAGTAGTTGTGAACTTGAGAAATACTTGTGTTGAAGTTTGTGATTCCCGTAGCATGCACGTATGGTGAACCGTTATGTGATGAAGTCGGAGCATGATTTATTTATTGATTGTCTTCCTTATGAGTGGCGGTCGGGGACGAGCGATGGTCTTTTCCTACCAATATATCCCCCTAGGAGCATGCGCGTAATACTTTGCTTCGATAACTTGTAGATTTTTGCAATAAGTATATGAGTTCTTTATGACTAATGTTGAGTCCATGGATTATACGCACTCTCACCCTTCCACCTTGTCTAGCTTTTCTAATACCGGGCACCTTTCGCCGGTATCATACACCCACCATATACCTTCCTCAAAACAGCCACCATACCTACCTATTATGGCATTTCCATAGCCATTCCGAGATATATTGCCATGCAACTTTCCACCATTCCGTTTATGACACACTCCATCATTGTCATATTGCTTAGCATGATCATGTAGTTGACATAGTATTCATGGCAAAGCCACCGTTCATAATTCTTTCATACTTGTCACTCATGCATCATTGCATATCCCGGTACACCGCCGGAGGCATTCATATAGAGTCATATCTTGTTCTAAGTATCGAGTTGTAATTATTGAGTTGTAAGAAAAATAAAAGTGTGATGATCATCATTATTAGAGCATTGTCCCAAGTGAGGAAAGGATGATGGAGACTATGATTCCCCCACAAGTCGGGATGAGACTCCAGACGAAAAATTAAAAAAAAGGGAAAGAAAAGAGGCCAAAAAAGGGAGAAAAGGCCCAAATTAAAAAATAAAAAAATGAGAGAAAAAGATAGAAGGGACAATGTTACTATCCTTTTACCACACTTGTGCTTCAAAGTAGCACCATGATCTTCATAGTAGAGAGTCTCTCATGTTATCACTTTTATATACTAGTGGGAATTTTTCATTATAGAACTTGGCTTGTATATTCCAGTGATGGGCTTCCTCAAATTGCCCTAGGTCTTCATGAGCAAGCAAGTTGGATGCACACCCACTTAGTTTCTTTTTGAGATTTCATATACTTATATAGTGCATCCGTTGCATGGCAATCCCTACTCACTCACATTGATATCTATTGATGGGCATCTCCATAGCCCGTTGATACGCCTAGTTGATGTGAGACTATCTTCCTCCTTTTTGTCTTCTCCACAACCACCACTCTATTCCACCCATAGTGCTATATCCATGGCTCACGCTCATGTATTGCGTGAAGATTGAAAAAGTTTTCAGAATGTCAAAGTATGAAACAATTGCTTGGCTTGTCATCGGGGTTGTGCATTATTTAAATATTTTGTGTGGTGAAGATAGAGCATAGCCAGACTATATGATTTTGTAGGGATAACTTTCTTTAGCCATGTTATTTTGAAAAGACATAATTGCTTTGTTAGTATGCTTGAAGTATTATTATTTTCTATGTCAATATGAACTTTTGTCTTGAATCTTTCGGATCTGAATATTCATACCACAATTAAGAAGAATTACATTAAAATTATGCCAAGTAGCACTCGCATCAAAAATTCTGTTTTTATCATTTACCTACTCGAGGACGAGCAGGAATTAAGCTTGGGGATGCTTGATACGTCTCCAACGTATCTATAATTTTTCATTGCTCCATGCTATATTATCTACTGTTTTGGACATTATTGGGCTTTATTATCCACTTTTATATTATTTTTGGGACTAACCTATTAACCGGAGGCCCAGCCCAGAATTGTTGTTTTTTTGCCTGTTTTAGGGTTTCGAAGAAAATGAATATCAAACAGAGTCCAAACGGAATGAAACCTTCGGGAACGTGATTTTCTCACCGAATACAACTCGGGAGACTTGGACCCTACGTCAAGCCAATCAACAGGAGGCCACGAGGTAGGGGGCGCGCCTGCCCCCCCCCCCCCCCTGGCGCGCCCTCCACCCTCGTGGGCCCCCTGTTGCTCCACCGATGTACTTCTTCCTCCTATATATACCCACGTACCCCCAAACGATCAGATACGGAGCCAAAACCCTAATTCCACCGCCGTAACTTTCTGTATCCACGAGATCCCATCTTGGGGCCTGTTCCGGAGCTCCGCCGGAGGGGGCATCGATCACGGGGAGCTTCTACATCAACACCATAGCCTCTCCGATGAAGTGTAAGTAGTTTATTTCAGACCTGCGGGTCCATAGTTAGTAGCTAGATGGCTTCTTCTCTCTTTCTGGATCTCAATACAATGTTCTCCCCCTCTCTTGTGGAGATCTATTCGATGTAATCTTCTTTTTGCGGTGTGTTTGTTGAGACCGATGAATTGTGGGTTTATGATCAAGTTTATCTATGAATAATATTTGAATCTTCTCTGAATTCTTTTATGTATGATTGGTTATCTTTGCAAGTCTCTTCGAATTATCAGTTTGGTTTGGCCTACTAGATTGATCTTTCTTGCAATGGGAGAAGTGCTTAGCTTTGGGTTCAATCTTGCGGTGTCCTTTCCCGGTGACAGTAAGGGCAGCAAGGCACGTATTGTATTGTTGCCATCGAGGATAACAAGATGGGGTTTTCTTCATATTGCATGAGTCTATCCCTCTACATCATGTCATCTTGCTTAAGGCGTTACTCTGTTTTTACTTAATACTCTAGATGCATGCTGGATAGCGGTCGATGAGTGGAGTAATAGTAGTAGATGCAGGCAGGAGTCGGTCTACTTGTCTCGGACGTGATGCCTATATACATGATCATACCTGGATATTCTCATAACTATGCTCAATTCTGTCAATTGCTCAACAATAATTTGTTCACGCACCGTAGAATACTTATGCTCTCGAGAGAAGCCACTAGTGAAACCTATGGCCCCCGGGTCTATCCATATCATATCAATCTCCTACTACTTAGTTATTTACTTTGCTATTTACTTTGCCTTTATTTTACTTTGCATCTTTATCATAAAAATACCAAAAAAAATATCTTTATCATATCTATCAGATCTCACTCTTGTAAGTAGCCCTATAGGGATTGACAACCCCTATTTGCGTTGGTTGCGAGGATTTATTTGTTTTGTGCAGGTACGAGGGACTTGCGTGTAGCCTCCTACTGGATTGATACCTTGGTTCTCAAAAACTGAGGGAAATACTTACGCTACTTTGCTGCATCATCCCTTCCTCTTCGGGGAAAACCAACGTAGTGCTAAAAGAGTTAGCAGGTGCCGCACTGTCAAAAGTGTTCGGACTTCTCGCGCCGTATTATGGGGTAAACGAAAGCCCCTGGCGTACTGACCATACCCGAATTGACGGGTGCAGATTGTCGTAAATGGACATAAAGGAAAAAAAGAATGAATAATGCAATAATAGACTAATGGTATGCATTGTTATTTAAATAATATGTCAAAGCGTACTGGTACAAGTAGTGCAATAAGCAGAAAGTAGGACTATTCAAAATGTCCTATCCAAGGGCAAGCTGCGTATGGAAAGCGGGTATTATTATTAGAGACCACCTGGGGGTTCCCGTGTACGTCTTAGCTTCTTGCCGCCTTGGTTGTTCCTTCCCGTAATGTGTCCGGCAATCATACTGCCGGAATGGGCTTCCAGAGAGTTGGGCCCTGAAAGAGAAAAGAAATGATAAAGATATACAGCCCCTAGGGCGGTTAAGACGCATTGCGGGACGTGCCCTGATCATGCCCCCGCCTATGTCCATGGTATTTTCAGTGCGTATGTACGCGCGCCACGGATTTCGTCGCTTGACTGGGACTAGGACGGGGGCGGAATTGCTAGGCGAGCTCTGAATGTGCCAGGAGATCCTGTTGCGGTTTACTCCGGACACGCTTGAAGGTGTTTGGGGGCTGTATCGCCGAATTGGTGGTTTGCCTTGAAAGGCTGCTTTGTGCTTCTGCTGCGAGGGCCGCAGTGTGCTCTTCCATGCGAAGCGAGCATTCTGTGTTTCCATTTACTGTTATGACCCCTCGAGGTCCTGGCATCTTGAGCTTGAGGTAAGCATAATGCGGTACTGCATTGAATTTTGCAAATGCAGTTCGTCCGAGCAATGCATGATAGCCACTGTGAAACGGGACGATGTCGAAGATTAACTCCTCGCTTCGGAAGTTGTCCGGTGATCCGAAGACTACTTCCAGTGTGATTGAGCCCATGCAATGGGCCTCTAGACCTGGTATGACGCCTTTAAAGGTGGTTTTGGTGGGTTTGATCCTCAAGGGATCGATACCCATTTTCCGCACTGTATCCTGATAGAGCAGGTTCAGGCTGTTGCCGACGTCCATAAGGACTCGGGTGAGGTGAAATCCGTCGATGATGGGGTCCAGGACCAGTGCGGCGGATCCGCCATGACGGATACTAGTGGGGTGATCCCTGCGATCAAAGGTGATCAGGCAAGCAGACCATGGGTTGAACTTTGGGGCGACGGGCTCCATCGCATAGACGTCCCTTAGTGCATGCTTCCGCTCCCTCTTGGGAATGTGGGTTGCGTATATCACATTCACCGTCTTCACTTGTGGGGGGGACCCCTTTTTTCCTCCCATGTTCGGCGGCTGGGGCTCCTCATCATCATCACTATGCAGCCCCTTGTCCTTGTTTTCGACATTTAACTTGCCGGCCTGCTTGAACACCCAGCATTCTCTATTGGTGTGATTGGCTGGCTTGTCGGGGTTGCCATGGATTTGGCACGAGCGATCCAGTATGCGATCCAAACTGGATGGAGCCGGAGTACTTCTTTTAAATGGCTTTTTCCGTTGACCGGATCTAGAGCCTCTGAATCCGGCATTGACTGCCGTATCCTCGGTGTTATCACCGTTATTGCGGCGCTTTGGTCTGTTACGATGTTGTCTATCGTTGGCATCTTTGGTATCTGAAGTGCCCGGATTCCTCGATGTGTTATTGCTGCGAGACAGCCAGCTATCCTCGCCCGTGCAAAAGCGGGTCATGAGTGTCGCGAGGGCTGCCATAGACTTCGGCTTCTCCTGGCCAAGGTGGTGGGCAAGCCACTCGTCACAGATGTTGTGCTTGAATGCCGCGAGGGCATCTGTGTCCGGACAGTCGACAATTTGGTTTTTCTTAGTCAGGAACCGAGTCCAGAATTGTCTGGCCGATTCCCCTGGATGCTGAGTTATATGGCTCAAGTCATCAGCATCCGGTGGTCGCACATAAGTGCCCTGGAAGTTGTCAAGGAATGCGTCTTCCAGATCCTCCCAACTGCCGACGGAGTCTGCTGGCAAGCTATTCAGCCAATGCCGAGATGGTCCTTTGAGTTTTAGTGGGAGGTACTTGATGGCGTGTAGATCATCACCGCGAGCCATGTGGATGTGAAGGAGGAAATCCTCAATCCATACAACGGGATCTGTTGTACCATCATATGATTCAATATTTACGGGTTTGAAACCCTCCGGGAATTCGTGATCCATAACTTCATTAGTGAAGCATAGGGGGTGTGCGGCGCCTCTGTGCCAGGCTATATCCCGATGCAGTTCATATGAATCTTGTCTGCTGTATTCGGCCTGGACGAATTTGCTTTTGGTGTATCCAACGCGACGATCATCGTCCCGTGTTGGCGCACGTGCCCATGACAGGTATATTGACCTTGCAAGTTTTGCCTTACTGTCCAATATGTGTCGCAGGTCCCGTGTGTTGCCCCGAGCCTTGGTATTTTGGATTGAGTGGCGACGGGGTGCAGGCTGAACTTCAGGCTGAAACGCCTCTTTGGCTCGGCCACGTAGTGGCCGGTCAGCCGCATCATACACTGGTGCATGGGGTTTCAATGCTTCCTCCTCGAAGTAAGGTAGCAACCTACATTTTGGGTAACTCTTGGAGGGGCGCTCGAGTTCGTTTTCCTCGGCCGCAAGGACTTCGGTCCATCTGTCTGCTAGCAAGTCTTGATCAGCTTGAAGCTGTTGTTGCTTTAACTTCAGGCTATTTGTTGTGGCCATAAGCCGGCGCTTGAAGCGCTCTTGTTCAACGGGGTCCTCAGGCATGATAAATTCTTCGTCGTCGAGGCTCGCCTCATCTTCGGAGAGAGGCATGTAATTGTCCTCCTCTGGTTCTCCATCTGCTGCCTGCTCTGGAGGGCTGGCTTGTTCATCCTCCGGCTCTACGTCGTGCTGGAGGGGATTGTCTTCGACGCTATCCGGAGTGTTATTATCTCCTGTGCCGCTATCACTACTTTTGCTGTGGCGGGACTTAGAGCGGCGCCACTGATGTCGGCGCTTGGGTTGCTTCTTGGAGGGGTCATCCTCCACTGTCTCGTCGCCATTGCCTTCTTTAGGGGTGTCCACCATATATATGTCGTATGATAATGTAGCGGTCCAGCGCCCTGTGGGCGGTGGTTCCTGCTCGTCTCCTGCATCGTCGTCCATACCGTCGATGTCTTCGGAGTCGAAGTCGAGCATGTCGGTTAAATCGTCGACAGTGGCTACTAAGTGGGTGGTGGGTGGGCAGCGAATTTCTTCGTCGTCCGCATCCCATTCTAGCCGGACATAGTTCATCCAAGGTTCTCCTGACAGGGAGAGGGACCTTAATGAATTTAGCATATCGCCGAAGGGCGAGTGCTGAAAGATACCCGCGGAGGTGAACTCCATGATCGGCGCCCAGTCGGATTCGACGGGCACGGATGTAAGCGACTCGGAGTCCGTGGCCGGAGGTGAATCTAGTGGTTCGGTGACACGGCTCTCGTAAGGGGTGAAGTCAGTATCCGGATCCATCGCCATTGAGAGTGTGGTCTCCATGGCAGGGTCTATCCCTCCGCTCTCGGATGGCGCGATTTGCTCCGGATTGACGGCCAGAGTAGTTGCAGATGTGATCTCCCAAACACTGTCCGACGGAAGAGTTATGTCGTGCTCGTCGTGACTATGCGGCGCACCTGACACGGGCTCGAATCCGTCGAAGATCAAGTCTCCGCGGACGTCGGCAGTGTAGTTTAAGTTTCTGAATCTGACCTGATGGCCAGGGATGTAGCTCTCGATCTGCTCCAGATGGCCAAGCGAATTGGCCCATAGTGCGAAGCCGCCGAATACAAAGATCTGTCCGGGGAGGAAAACATCACCCTAGACCGCATCGCTATCAATGATCGAAGGAGCCATCAAGCCTTATGGTGACGACACAATGGAACTCTCAATGAAAGCACCAATGTCGGTGTCAAAACCGGCGGATCTCGGGTAGGGGGTTGTGACGCCCCCGGATTAATCGTACACTAATCATGCACGCAAATGTGTACGATCAAGATCAGGGACTCACGGGAAGATATCACAACACAACTCTACAAATAAAATAAGTCGTACAAGCATCATATTACAAGCCAGGGGCCTTGAGGGCTCGAATACAAGTGCTCGATCATAGACGAGTCAGCGGAAGCAACAATATCTAAGTACAGACATAAGTTAAACAAGTATGCCTTAAGAAGGCTAGCAAAAACTGGGATACAGATCAAAAGAGGCGCAGGCCTCCTGCCTGGGATCCTCCTAAACTACTCCTGGTCGTCGTCAGCGGGCAGCACGTAGTAGTAGGCACCTCCGGTGTAGTAGGAGTCGTCGTCGACGGTGACGTCTGGCTCCTGAGCTCCAACATCTGGTCGCGACAACCAGGTAGAAGGGATAGGGGGAAAAGAGGGAGAAAGCAACCGTGAGTACTCATCCAAAGTACTCGCAAGCAAGGAGCTACACTACATATGTATGCATTAGTATCAACTGGAATAGGGCTATTATAAGTGGACTGAACTGCAGAAAGCCAGAATAAGAGGGGGATAGCTAGTCCTTTCGAAGACTACGCTTCTGGCAGCCTCCGTCTTGCAGCATGTAGAAGAGAGTAGACTGAAGTCCTCCAAGTAGCATCGCATAGCATAATCCTAACCAATGATCCTCCCCTCGTCGCCCTGTGAGAGAGCGACCACCGGTTATATCTGGCACTTGGAAGGGTGTGTTTTATTAATTATCCAGTTCTAGTTGTCATAAGGTCAAGATACAACTCCGGGTCGTCCTTTTACCGAGGGACACGGCTATTCGAATAGATAAACTTCCCTGCAGGGGTGCACCACATACCCCAACACGCTCGATCCCATTTGGCCGGACACACTTTCCTGGGTCATGCCCGGCCTCGGAAGATCAACACGTCGCAGCCCCACCTAGGCACAACAGAGAGGTCAGCACGCCGGTCTAAATCCTATGGCGCAGGGGTCTGGGCCCATCGCCCTTTGCTCACCTGCATGTTGCGAACGCGGCCGGAAGCAGACCTAGCCTAGTGGCTTTCCAGTCCAATCCGGCGCGCGCCACTCAGTCGCTGACGTCACGAAGGCTTCGGCTGATACCACGACGCTGGGATACCCATAACTGCTCCCACGTAGATGGTTAGTGCGTATAGACCAAATGGCCAGACTCAGATCAAATACCCAGATCTCGTTAAGCGTGTTAAGTGTCCGCGAACGCCGAACAGGGCCAGGCCCACCTCTCTCCTAGGTGGTCGGAACTTGCCCTGTCGCTCCGCCTCAAAGATCCACTCGCGGGTGCTCCTACGAGCCTACCCGTCTTTAGTCACCACATGTATCATGTATAAAGTATATAGTATATACCCGTGATCACCTCCCGAGTGATCACGGCCCAATAGTATAGCATGGCAGACGGACAAGAATGTAGGGCCACTGATGATAAACTAGCATCCTATACTAAGCATTTGGTTTGCAGGTAAAGGTAACAACAGTAGTAGCAAGGACAAGCTATGCATCGGTATAGGATTAACGGGAAACAGTAACATGCTACACTACTCTAATGCAAGCAGTATAGAGAAGAGTAGGCGGTACCTGGTGATCAAAGGGGGGGCTTGCCTGGTTACTCTGGCAAGAGAGAGGGGTCGTCAATTCCGTAGTCGTACTGGGTAGCAGCGGCGTCGGTCTCGGTGTCTATCGAGAGAAGAGGGGGGAGGAACAATAAATATTTAAACAAGCATATGCATAGTGATGCATGACATGACAAGTAACGGCGTTAGAGGTGCCCTAACGCGGTAGTAGGTGATACTGGTGAAGGGGGATGACATCCGGGAAAGTATCCCCGGTGTTTCGCGTTTTCGGGCAGAGGAGCCGGAGGGGGAAAGTTGCGAGTTTGCTATGCTAGGGATGCGTGACGGACGAACGGGCTGCGTATCCGGGTTCGTCTCGTCGTTCTGAGCAACTTTCATGTAGAAAGTATTTTTATCCGAGTTACGGATTAAAAGATATGATTTTCTAAAGATTTTATTAATTTCTGGAATTTAATTAATTATTTAAATTAATTCAAAAATGGATTTATGACATCAGCATGATGTCATGCTGACGTCAGCAGTCAACGGGGGTTGACTGGTCAACCTGACCAGTGGGTCCCACTGGTCAGTGTCACATTTTAATTAAACAATTTAATTATTCTAATTAGTATTAATTAGGGGGTGGGCCCCACTATCATGCTCTGTTAGATTAATTTAGTAGTTAACTAGGTTAATTAGTCATTAGATTAATTAATCTTAATTAGTTAGTTTAATCAGAATTAATTAAGTTAATTAATTAATTATTTACTTATTTTTATTACTTATTCGTTTATTTTATTTTTATTATATATATATATTTTATTCCCTTTTTTTAAACCGTTCTGGGTCGTGGGGCCATTTGGTCAGTGGCCAGGGGGCATAACGGGCTCGGGTCTACGGGGGTTGTAGCGGAGCGGAGCCACGGGCTCACGGGTGCAATCGCCGGCGGCCAGGGGGGCCGCGCGGGTGGCGACCCGAGCAGGTCTGGGGAAACGGCGGCCACGGCAGGGCGGACGGGGCTTGCTAGCCACCAGAGCGGCGGCGGCTGGCATCAGGACGAAGGGCACGGCGTCGGGCAGCGGTCTTGTGGGCGCTGAAGGCCGTGGCCGCAGTCGGAGTAAGGCGGCGCGGGTAGCGGAGAGGGTGACCGCGGCGAATGGCGGGGCCAGAACCAGGGCGGCCGGCAAGCGCAACGCGCGCGGAGGCGAGGCCATGGCCTGAGCGGGACGGCGCGGGGCGCGGCTGGGCTAGCAGGAAGGCGCGGGCGCGCGTCTGGGCGCAGGGCGATGTCGGCCGCGGTGCGGGCGCGACAAGCACGGACGCGCGCGTGCGGGCGCGTGAGCACGCGTGAGGTCGAACGTGAGGGGGAGGCGGGGCGTGATGAGTGCGAGCGCGGGCCGGATCCGGTGATGGGGAAAAGGGGAATGGAGGGGCGCTCACGAGGGGAGCGTAGGGATAGGGCAGCGGGGCGTGGGGTGGACGTCGAGGATGAGGCGGCGATGGGGAGGCAGGCCGGCGACGACGGGCGAAGACGCAGGGGATGGGCGCCGGCGTCGAGGTGCGTTCGGCCGGCGCGGGATCTGGTCCCTCCCCGATCCAGTCGAGTGGGGGCGCCTGGGAGGAGGCAGGGGCGGCGTTAGGCGTGGTGGAGGTCCGGCGGCGGCGGGCGTCGTCACGGAGGCGGGGTGGGTCGATCCCGATCCAATCTGGATCGGGAGGCGTCGTGGGGGGGAGTGGGGCGACGGGGTGGGTTAGGGTTTGGGGGTGGGGAGATAAGGGACGTGGGGGCGGTGGCCAGGTGGGCCAATTGGGCCGGCCCGTTCGGGCTGCGAAGGCCAGCTGGGCCACTGGGCCCAGCGGGGGGGCTTTCTCTTTGTTTTTTTTGTTAGTTTTGTTTTCTGTTTTGTATTTTCTTTTCCTTTTATTTATTCTTTTTTTTCTGTTCTTTATTTTAGTTTTATTAAAATATACACGTAGCATTTAATTTAGTATTCCAACTTAGCCCATAGTCACAAAAAAGTCTAATCCGCAAACAAATTAGTTTGACATTCTATTAATTACAAAAGGTATTTAAATAATTGTTTTCACTATTGTTTTAATTGTTTTAGGGCCTTTAAAGATTTTATCGAAGTTTGGTTTCTCCACCATAATTACCTATGTATTATTTGGTTCACTCCGAACATTTAACTTTTAATATTTGAAAACTTTTATTGTTTGCTCGATTTTGAATTTGAAATTCGAACTAGGTTCCGAACTAACACGAGTTTATCCACAGTAACCGAGGTGACGTGGCATCATTAGTGGGGATTACTGTAGCTTAATTACCCGGGCGTCACAATTCTCCTCCACTACAAGAAATCTCATCCCGAGATTTAAGAGGGGAGTAAGGGGAAAGTTCTGGTTACGATATTCTAACGGATCTTCTCGAAGAAGTTAATTCCTTTCGTTGATGCCTTCAATCCTTTATTCTGATGCATCATGATAAACTTGTCATCATTTCTTCGGGAACTCCATCGTACTTACGAAAAGATAAGGGGCAGCTCACTACGACATAATGCTTTTGAGGGAAACAATCTGGGGTTAACCCATGAATTAGTATAAGATTATCTCTCGAGTTGAACATATGAAATACCTCAAGAGTAAGGTACGAAGGTACCATAATAGGCTCCAAGCGGATAGATAGTTGCTCGAAGCCTGAACCAGAGTGAGAAAGGGGTTCAGAGTAGCGAGAGTAAGTATTGCGTCTGATACCAGAATAGACCACTAGGACAGTGGCCCGTGGATTACATACGAGTCCACGCGCGAGGAATAACTTTGGGAATAGGGGGTGTACAGGACAGTCAGGTTTCGATCCTGGGACCTGTGGGTTATGGGCCCACCATGTGGTTTTTTTAATAGGAGCAGTGACATCTTTCACGGTCATGATAGCAAGGCATGTCAGAGAGTACCAAGTCAGTTATGTCGGCATTAACGTTGGTACCAAGGGCGAGGGACGAAGAGAACCACTTTCCTGCTCGTTGAACGAGGCGGACCAATAGGCAAGGTTCTCGTCCATCGGTGGCTACCGGAATGTCATCAACAATGGTAACAGGGTCTTACTGACAGAATTGCACACCGAGGAGTTTACATAAGCAGTAGAATATTGCTGCTTAGATCATATAGATCACAAGAAAGGTTCAAACAACCAATGGGAAGTAAAATATGATTATCATATTAAACAGAACAATGGAAAGGAAAATGTGTTTAAACACATATTTTAGGGATATATCCTTCCCAAGGACAAGCAGAGCATGATATCCGTAGCAGGATATAATGTAGAAAACTCTTTAGGTAAGGGGGGAGGAATCTCATGATATTACCCATACAACGGTGTTAGGATAAATGATAAATAAAATTTAGCATCGTGCTTCAAATGTTCCTGTTGAAAATCGGAGTACCATTGACATGCTTCGAGATATCATTGACATGGTCTTCAGGTGAAGATCAGACCTTGGAAACACGAAGGATCCATCAGGAATAACTAGTAGAATAAGTCTTACAATTTCCTCATGGATGAGCGGATAACCTTGCTGAAAAGGAATCTATAATGATAGGTCCTCCAGCCGAGGGGGGGTGCTAGGCATGACATCATGTTACCGGGTCATCAAAGGATCAACATCATAACTCTTGGAAAGTTGTCCCAACCATCATATCTGACTGAGATTCAGATTTGATGGGTGTCAGGATACCTCAGACTCGGGATGCCTGAGAAGAAAAGGTGCAACACAATTTGACGAGATGACATTGTGAGTTTCTCAGAAGTGATCTATGTAAGTGAGCTCTGAAATAAGAGGTCATCAGTATACCAAGGAGAGGATGAGGAGGTGGCTGATAGGCTCAGCAACAAATCATCGAGATTTCCAAAGGATTGATTTCCACAATTATGTGAACAAGGAAATATCATTTGTCGAATCAAAATATATAACAATGTATGCTCGAGAAAAACATACACAATTAAACATTGGTTGAAAGGTGCGCCCGAAATATGGGTAGGGTTGCACGACCAATGTCAGAATGGTGATTCAGTAATCAATAGCCTAAGAATGAACGGCCGACCATTATCTTCCAAGCAATAGGGTTGCTAGAAGGGGAAGAATTCCAAACAACACCGTTCACCTGTTGGAATCAACACAGGGACCAAGAAAAAATGGTGATGGTGAGAAGTACCACTAAACCAAGAATTTTCTTTAAGAGGTGATGAAACTCTCACAACATTCTTGACATAAAAGATGGTAATATTTCAAGGTAAAAAAGAACAAATGCTGTATAGCAAGGATCTCAAGGTATAACTCAAAACACGAATAAGTTTGTGTTGGAGGGAAGGCAATAAAGTGGCCGATGATAATACAATTCATCGGGGGCAAGGATGGTATTTCTCATCATGAATTCAATTGATATCCAGGAAGACCTCATAAGGTTGATGATCTTCACGGCACATGGGTCGAGAGATTTCAAGATGTAATCAATCAGTGACAACATCAAATCAAAGGAATGATGAAGCGGAAGGTTATTGGAACCATGGGTAGGGCACAAACTTGAAATCAAGCTTGTTGTTCAAGGTGAATTGATATGACGAGGAAGATCGACGTAAGCTTAGCTCATCATCGAAAGTTGTGCTCCAGGATTAAGGACCAGGTAGCACAGTTAAAATTTAGCACGATAATGATATAGCCGATCAGGCTAGGAATGACATGATCGAGTACAAACTCGGACTTAAAGAAGATTATCAAGAGTTGCTGAACCGTAGGGTAGACTTGGTTCAGTTATCGGTGTCTTTGAGTGTTTAATAACTCAGAGCCCATGAAAACTGTAATCAGTGAGAATGTAGTACTTGATGAAGAACTCATAAGAAGTTATGCAGTTTCAAGATAATCTCGAGATACCAAGGGGGTAATACTCGAAGACGGATCAAAGTAGAGGTTGGACCGAGGTATTGATCCACATGAGACAAGTGCTTACACTTGCATCGAAAATGGTATTTAAAAGAGAACATGGTCGGAACCACGATTGTAAAAGGCCGGATCCCAGATATAAGATGAACTTATACCAAGGGAACTAATATCATTTACAAGAAGCTTCGATGATAAGTTTCACATCGGGTCCATGGGCATGAACGCAAAGGCTCAAGGTCGACTCCCAATTCTTCCATGCATAACCTTTCATCTTACTTCTCGCTTTTGATGAAGCTGTAGTATAGAAATTTTATCTAGCAAAATACCAGAAGAGTATGACTCGTGAAAACTTTCGAGTTCACACAGTTTAGAGAAGGCATATGTTCAACCCATCAGGGCATCTTAGGAGTATATACCACAAATTTCAAGAATAAATAACACCAGCTCGATAGTAGAGCATGTTTGAGAAAGCAGAGGATACAATTTACCAAAGGTATTATGTATCCGAGGAAAGGCTCACAGACTTATTGAATATGAAGGACGTTGTCGGATAAAATCCCGCAAATGATCTGGTGGTTCTCAAGGAATCTGGTGCGAGCATCGGTACTCAACCAGAGGGAGAAACAATGCAAGGAGATCAGACTTTAGAAACAACTGACTAATTCAAGGCTCAAATGCAAAGGAATTATCAATTCCAAGACAAGGGATCAGAAGCAATGCTCTGATCAGGGATGGATAAGTTGAATAGCCTTAAGGGTACGATCGACAGCAATTTGATTGGTCGAGATCCAGCTCATGTTTTAAAAT
The DNA here is from genome assembly GCA_034509565.1 of Triticum monococcum. Lineage (NCBI taxonomy): Eukaryota > Viridiplantae > Streptophyta > Magnoliopsida > Poales > Poaceae > Triticum > Triticum monococcum. Next base: position 487,511,658 of record CM067844.1, read on the forward strand.
AACGTCTAAGCCGGAAAGATAATTTAAAAGGATCAACTGATGATTGCGTGCATTCGCACTCAAGTTGAATCAATAGGATCAAAAGACGATGCATAAGGATACTAACGAATATCGCCAGACATATGGAAAGCATCCATAATGCAAGCAGGCAAGTATTGCAGAGCAATAAGCTACTAAGGATTTTTGGAGGATCGAATAGTATTTCGAAGACCATTGTGAAACACATGAACAACTGGGGGATGAGCGGATACTCGATAAGCGCGAGAATTATCCATAGGGGTATTCAGGTGACAAAGAACAGCAAGGCAGTAAGCTCAAAGGATTATCGAAACAACGACGAGTATTTTGGGGTGTCTTGTAATAACAAGACCAACTGGGAATAAAAGTAAGAACGACAGGTGTAAGTATTTATCCATAGGGATTTTTCGGTGGTAGGGAATTGCAAAAGCAATGGCACAAAGTTTCAGGAGAACATCAGAGAGTATTATCAGAATCTTCTGTTGAAGCAGTCGATCATCTGTAATGAAGGGCTCTCCGGGAGAGAGTGATAACGAGATTCTAATGTTAGATTTAGCAAAATTCATTTAACCCGAATAGGGGAGAGATTAGAGTCCCAGAGTAAAGATCGAGGAGTAAAAGATCCTAATACCACCCAGATGGCGACGTGGGCCCGTAAGCCGCACAGCCATGTTAGTAAAACAGTTTTCATCGACTAGACTCAACTTCGGCCAAGGAGTTTGGAAAAGGGATTCCTACAGGCAGTCGGCTCTGATACCAACTTGTGACGCCCCCGGATTAATCGTACACTAATCATGCACGCAAATGTGTACGATCAAGATCAGGGACTCACGGGAAGATATCACAACACAACTCTACAAATAAAATAAGTCATACAAGCATCATATTACAAGCCAGGGGCCTTGAGGGCTCGAATACAAGTGCTCGATCATAGATGAGTCAGCGGAAGCAACAATATCTGAGTACAGACATAAGTTAAACAAGTATGCCTTAAGAAGGCTAGCAAAAACTGGGATACAGATCAAAAGAGGCGCAGGCCTCCTGCCTGGGATCCTCCTAAACTACTCCTGGTCGTCGTCAGCGGGCAGCACGTAGTAGTAGGCACCTCCAGTGTAGTAGGAGTCGTCGTCAACGGTGACGTCTGGCTCCTGAGCTCCAACATCTGGTCGCGACAACCAGGTAGAAGGGATAGGGGGAAAAGAGGGAGAAAGCAACCGTGAGTACTCATCCAAAGTACTCGCAAGCAAGGAGCTACACTACATATGTATGCATTAGTATCAACTGGAATAGGGCTATTATAAGTGGACTGAACTGCAGAAAGCCGGAATAAGAGGGGGATAGCTAGTCCTTTCGAAGACTACGCTTCTGGCAGCCTCCGTCTTGCAGCATGTAGAAGAGAGTAGACTGAAGTCCTCCAAGTAGCATCGCATAGCATAATCCTAACCGATGATCCTCCCCTCGTCGCCCTGTGAGAGAGCGACCACCGGTTATATCTGGCACTTGGAAGGGTGTGTTTTATTAAGTATCCGGTTCTAGTTGTCATAAGGTCAAGATACAACTCCGGGTCGTCCTTTTACCGAGGGACACAGCTATTCGAATAGATAAACTTCCCTGCAGGGGTGCACCACATACCCCAACACGCTCGATCCCATTTGGCCGGACACACTTTCCTAGGTCATGCCCGGCCTCGGAAGATCAACACGTCGCAGCCCCACCTAGGCACAACAGAGAGGTCAGCACGCCGGTCTAAATCCTATGGCGCAGGGGTCTGGGCCCATCGCCCTTTGCTCACCTGCACGTTCCGAACGCGGCCGGAAGCAGACCTAGCCTAGTGGCTTTCCAGTCCAATCCGGCGCGCGCCACTCAGTCGCTGACGTCACGAAGGCTTCGGCTGATACCACGACGTCGGGATACCCATAACTGCTCCCACGTAGATGGTTAGTGCGTATAGACCAAATGGCCAGACTCAGATCAAATACCTAGATCTCGTTAAGCGTGTTAAGTGTCCGTGAACGCCGAACAGGGCCAGGCCCACCTCTCTCCTAGGTGGTCGGAACCTGCCCTGTCGCTCCACCTCAAAGATCCACTCGCGGGTGCTCCTACGAGCCTACCCGTCTTTAGTCACCACATGTATCATGTATAAAGTATATAGTATATACCCGTGATCACCTCCCGAGTGAACACGGCCCGATAGTATAGCATGGCAGACGGACAAGAATGTAGGGCCACTGATGATAAACTAGCATCCTATACTAAGCATTTGGTTTGCAGGTAAAGGTAACAACAGTAGTAGCAAGGACAGGCTATGCATCAGTATAGGATTAACGGGAAACAGTAACATGCTACACTACTCTAATGCAAGCAGTATAGAGAAGAGTAGGCGGTATCTGGTGATCAAAGGGGGGGCTTGCCTGGTTACTCTGGCAAGAGAGAGGGGTCGTCAATTCCGTAGTCGTACTGGGTAGCAGCGGCGTCGGTCTCGGTGTCTATCGAGAGAAGAGGGGGGAGAAACAATAAATATTTAAACAAGCATATGCATAGTGATGCATGACATGACAAGTAACGGCGTTAGAGGTGCCCTAACACGGTAGTAGGTGATACCGGTGAAGGGGGATGACATCCGGGAAAGTATCCCCGGTGTTTCGCGTTTTCGGGCAGAGGAGCCGGAGGGGGAAAGTTGCGAGTTTGCTATGCTAGGGATGCGTGACGGACGAACGGGCTGCGTATCCGGGTTCGTCTCGTCGTTCTGAGCAACTTTCATGTAGAAAGTATTTTTATCCGAGTTACGGATTAAAAGATATGATTTTCTAAAGATTTTATTAATTTCTGGAATTTAATTAATTATTTAAATTAATTCAAAAATGGATTTATGACATCAGCATGATGTCATGCTGACGTCAGCAGTCAACGGGGGTTGACTGGTCAACCTGACCAGTGGGTCCCACTGGTCAGTGTCACATTTTAATTAAACAATTTAATTATTCTAATTAGTATTAATTAGGGGGTGGGCCCCACTGTCATGCTCTGTTAGATTAATTTAGTAGTTAACTAGGTTAATTAGTCATTAGATTAATTAATCTTAATTAGTTAGTTTAATCAGAATTAATTAAGTTAATTAATTAATTAATTACTTATTTTTATTACTTATTCGTTTATTTTATTTTTATTATATATATATATATTTTTATTCCCTTTTTTTAAACCGTTCTGGGTCGTGGGGCCATTTGGTCAGTGGCCAGGGGGCATAACGGGCTCGGGTCTACGGGGGTTGTAGCGGAGCGGAGCCACGGGCTCACGGGTGCAATCGCCGGCGGCCAGGGGGGCCGCGCGGGTGGCGACCCGAGCAGGTCTGGGGAAACGGTGGCCACGGCAGGGCGGACGGGGCTTGCTAGCCACCAGAGCGGCGGCGGCTGGCATCAGGACGAAGGGCACGGCGTCGGGCAGCGGTCTTGTGGGCGCTGAAGGCCGTGGCCGTAGTCGGAGTAAGGCGGCGCGGGTAGCGGAGAGGGTGACCGCGGCGAATGGCGGGGCCAGAACCAGGGCGGCCGGCAAGCGCAACGCGCGCGGAGGCGAGGCCATGGCCTGAGCGGGACGGCGCGGGGCGCGGCTGGGCTAGCAGGAAGGCGCGGGCGCGCGTCTGGGCGCAGGGCGATGTCGGCCGCGGTGCGGGCACGACAAGCACGGACGCGCGAGCACGCGTGAGGTCGAACGTGAGGGGGAGGCGGGGCGTGATGAGTGCGAGCGCGGGCCGGATCCGGTGATGGGGAAAAGGGGAATGGAGGGGCGCTCACGAGGGGAGCGTAGGGATAGGGCAGCGGGGCGTGGGGTGGACGTCGAGGATGAGGCGGCGATGGGGAGGCAGGCCGGCAACGACGGGCGAAGACGCAGGGGATGGGCGCCGGCGTCGAGGTGCGTTCGGCCGGCGCGGGATCTGGTCCCTCCCCGATCCAGTCGAGTGGGGGGCGCCTGGGAGGAGGCAGGGGCGGCGTTAGGCGTGGTGGAGGTCCGGCGGCGGCGGGCGTCGTCACGGAGGCGGGGTGGGTCGATCCCGATCCAATCTGGATCGGGAGGCGTCGTGGGGGGAGTGGGGCGACGGGGTGGGTTAGGGTTTGGGGGTGGGGAGATAAGGGACGTGGGGGCGGTGGCCGGGTGGGCTAGTTGGGCCGGCCCGTTCGGGCTGCGAAGGCCAGCTGGGCCACTGGGCCCAGCGGGGGGGGCTTTCTCTTTGTTTTTTTTGTTAGTTTTGTTTTCTGTTTTGTATTTTCTTTTCCTTTTATCTATTCTTTTTTTTCTGTTCTTTATTTTAGTTTTATTAAAATATACACGTAGCATTTAATTTAGTATTCCAACTTAGCCCATAGTCACAAAAAAGTCTAATCCGCAAACAAATTAGTTTGACATTCTATTAATTACAAAAGGTATTTAAATAATTGTTTTCACTATTGTTTTAATTGTTTTAGGGCCTTTAAACATTTTATCAAAGTTTGGTTTCTCCACCATAATTACCTATGTATTATTTGGTTCACTCCGAACATTTAACTTTTAATATTTGAAAACTTTTATTGTTTGCTCGATTTTGAATTTGAAATTCAAACTAGGTTCCGAACTAACGCGAGTTTATCCACAGTAACCGAGGTGATGTGGCATCATTAGTGGGGATTACTGTAGCTTAATTACCCGGGCGTCACAGGGGTCCCGAACTGTGCGTCTAAGGCGGATGGTAACACGAAGCAGGGGACACGATGTTTACCCAGGTTCGGGCCCTCTTGATGGAGGTAATACCCTACGTCCTGCTTTATTGTTCTTGATGATATGAGTATTACAAGAGTTGATCTACCACGAGATCGTAGAGGCTAAACCCTAGAAGCTAGCCTATGGTATGATTGTATATGTTGTCCTACAGACTAAACCCTCCGGTTTATATAGACACCGGAGGGGGCTAGGGTTACACAGAGTTGGTTACAAGGGAGGAGATCTTCATTTCCGTATTGCCTAGCTTGCCTTCCATGCCAAGGAGAGTCCCATCCGGACACGGGACGAAGTCTTCAATCTTGTATCTTCATAGTCCAATAGTCCGGTCAAAGGATATAGTCCGGCTGTCCGGAGACCCCCTAATCCAGGACTCCCTGAGGCACCCTCCTGGCTGCTCCCTCCCCCCACATATTATATGTGGGAGGGGGCGCCTAGCATAAGCACATCAATCCCTTAGTCGTGTGCGGTGCCCCCCTCCACCGTTTACACCCCCAGTCATATTTCCATAGTGCTTAGGCGAAGCCCTGCGGAGATCACTTCACCATCACCGTCACCACGTCGTTGTGCCATCGGAACTCGTCTACTACCTTGTCATCTTGCTGGAACAAGAAGACGGGGGACGTCACCGAACTGAACGTGTGTAGAATGCGGAGGTGTCGTGCGTTCGGTACTTGATCGGTTGGAGCGCGAAGAAGTTCGACTACATCAATCATTCCGCTTATGGTCTACGAGGGTACGTAGACACACTCTCCCCATCTCGTTTCTATGCATCTCCATGGATAGATCTTGCGTGTGCGTGGAAAAAATGTTTTCCATGCAATGTTTCCCAACATGGGTAGCCGTTGTTAAACAGTCATATACTTTATGAAATGGAGAGAGTATCTGAAACTGTAGCTAGAGTAGCTATCTCCATAGTTGCCAGTAAAATGCCCATACGAAGTCAATTTATTCGATTAGAGATATATAACCGTAAAAGGGGAATGGAAGATAAAAGAAATCCCCTTTTTTCTTTCTAGAAAGACAATATTTTTTCATCCGCTTCCATTGAAATAACAAATTGAAATCAAAATAATATGATTCAAGCTCAAACCCTTTTTAATGTAGTAGATAATAGTGGAGCTCAAAAATTGATGTGTATTTGAGTCATAGGATCTGCTGGTAATCAACGATATGCTCGTATTGGTGATATTATTGTTGTTGTAATCAAAGACGCATTGCCCCAAATGCATTTAGAAAGATCCAAAGTAATTCAAACTGTAGTTGTACGTACATGTAAAGAGTTCAAACGCGAAGACGGTATAATAATCCGCTAAGATGACAATGATGTGGTTATAATTTATCAAAAAGGTAATTAAAAGGAACTCGAGTTTTTGGCGCGATTGCCGAGGAATTGAGAGAATCGAATTTTAGTTTCATTAGCCCCTGAAATATTATAAAAACCAGTAGGAAAAATTTAGATAAAAGAATTAATTTAGTAGATTGTGTTTTATGTATACATTTTAAAATCCAAAATGAAAATGAAAAAACATGTTGTTTATAGAAAAATTAGGAGGAACCTAGAATTAGAGTCTTATGGGCAAGGACACCATTGCTGATTTACTAACCTCTATAAGAAACACAGACATTTGAATAAAAAGGGAACTGTTCGAGTAGTATCTACAAATATTACCGAAAACATTGTTAAATACTCCTACAAGAGGGTTTTATTGAAAGTGTTTGGAAACATCAGGAACGTAACAGATAATTCTTGGTTTCATCTTTGCTGGTGCTCGGAGGTCTGTCTGGCTCGTCCTTGCTACTCGTCATTCTCTGGCCGCACACGTTATCCCATGTCACCAAAGGTCATATGATTCTTGTCCATGCATGAGATCCCGCGTCGCCAAGGTCTCCCAGTTCTCTCGCCCGCTCATCCCTTCTGAGCTCCCTCGGCTCAGGTGCCTATGCTCGGAGGCATCTGCTTCCTTCATCGACATGCATAGCTAGAGTCAATTCCCCGACGTCCAGTCCAACCCTGCAATCTCTAGGATTTATTCCTTCACATACCATGATGTTTGTTCATTCCTTATTTTTAAGGACTCCCCTCCTTCCATGAGGCAACCAGCCAGCCATGAAAGAACATCCTAGTTGTTTGTTCAATTAGGCAGCCTGCAAACCCTTTAATTCCTTTAGGCTGCTTGTTGCCATATATATAAATTGGTTAAAATTGATGAAAAGGAGTGAGGTGGTACTAATTTATAGGGCAATGAATCATGTTTCAACTACAAACACCAGTTAGTTCCGTTGGCAACAGCCATCAATGATGGGAGGGGAGGTCGTGAGATTGAATCCCAAAGGGGAACAATTTTTGGCTGATTTTTGTTCCCTATTGGACAGAAAAAAGTGTGGACCGGGCCCAGCTTGGCCCATGCAAGGGCATTATGACAGTTAAAAAACACAAATGCGAGATGTTTTTCTGGATTTTGGATTTGTTCTTCAAAAATTGAGGGGCCTTTCTGTTAAAAAATGATGGTGAATGAACAGAAGCAATCCGTCTTTATTAGTACGTATAGATTCCAGAAAAGTTCTGTGTAAAATTTCAACTCCATCCGAGAACTTTTATTTTTGCATAAAAATAACACCATGGTAGTCCTGCTGAAAACAACGTCAGTCTGGGTTAGTTTCATTCAAATCATGCAAATTAGAGTTCAAAACAAGAGCAACAATTTTTTTTAAAATAGATACGTTTGAGATGTATCATCCTCCCACTCACTCTTTTGCAGAAAATATTTTGTTCAAAATTTTCATACTCTTTGAAAAACACTTTGCCTCGACATAGTGATAGAGGAATACACAATCATTTGGGATAACCTACAAAGTAGCACTTATTTCAACAAATTTCATGGCGCTCTTTTCAGTGTAAAAGCTAGTCCCTAAAGCATCACATTAAAAGTATATTGGCAAAATAATCAATGTCATCTTTTATCTCCCCATGTCATATATAGCTTAATTACATCTACTCAAAACATCATGCTCTTAGTAATGTTTTGGAAAATGCAAGTTATAATTTTTTTTCATAACTCATTAGACATTCGCTAAATTTGTAACTTAAGTGCTTTTTGCAATCTAATTGTAGAAACATGATTTTTTTTACAATCAGTTCTATTTCATTCTGGAAAAACCTTTCAAAATATTTCAAAAGATCCAGATTTATGTCTCTATAAATATAAATATCTACTTGATTCAACCTTGAAGATAGATAAATCCACTGCTTGTAACAACACTTATTGAACTACTTACATCAACATGCATGTTCTAATTATTTTGTTGCTCGTTCTTTATGGCCTGTGAACGGTATTTTAGTTTACTTCACTATTTGAATGAAAGTTGCAAGTGTCAAATGATTCATAATCAGATGACTTCAATATCCATCAGTATGGAATTTCTCCATGCCAGTTTCTCCAATGTGACTAAATGTAGTGCCATACATATGCGGTATTCTTTTAGTCTTGCGACATTTAGCATCGGCATTATGGATGTTCAATTTTATTATTAATATTTATAACATACATCATATTCATAAATAGGAGTATGACCTTTTATTCATAATATCAAACTACTATTGTTCTCTTATGAACAACCTCCTTGCAACTTCTATGCAATGAGCTAGAGTGGACAACACTCTAAAATGAGTTATGACAATAAATACAAAGGTAATATGTTGATGAAAAGTATCATAACTTTTTTAAGTTTCAACACATATTTTAACCTCATTGTTTGTTGGACATCTAGGTCATTGTAGTTTCTTGCAACGATTCACATTAACATGCAATCGAGTCAATATACTTGTGATCAACTTTTAATCACAATATCAAAGAATTAATGATCAACAAATTGATCATCACTCCCAAGAAATGCACTTTAGTTGACGAACTTTCTGTGCATCTTATAACTTTGTATGACATTCATACCTGAGTGGGACATTCCACTCTTCTTTTCTTTTCCGCATTTTACTTCTTATAGTTTTACTTCCAATATTTCTCCTACTCACAAAAGAAGCATCCAACTTTAAGAGTGACGTGAGCCCCAAACTTCCCTAGGCATGTAAGTCTAGTTACATCCTTTTGGTTTTGTTCCTTTTATCTTTAAGTTTCTCACCATCAACTTATGACTGACGTTCCTTCAGATCTTACGCATTTAAGTCTTAAACATAGTTGAACACTTCTACAGAACTTGCAAACAAAACACTTCTTTAGATATCACATATCATTTAACCTTTGTTTGTTTCTGAAAACAATTTTTAGTTCCAAGAATATCGCAACACTATCCCAAACATTTTGAAGTTTGTGTTTCTTAGAAACAAGCAGATAGTAATGTAATTCTAGCCTTTTGGATTGGAGGACTTGAGTCTCGTCATCCATAGCATCAACAAGAGAGTATTGTAAATATGCAGTAGGACAAAATTCTTCTTGGCACTTTTAGAGGATGATCCTCTCACTAATAAAGATTCAACCAGATAAATAACAACTAATCAATTTTATAACAACAAAGGTGGAACCGTGAGCCATAATTCTACAACTATAATGCAACTACACATAAACATCGATCATAATTAATTTGCACTAGTGATTAAACTTAACTAATACATAATTGTTCTCCCACTTAAATAAATATATCTCTCATAATTGATTTTAAGTGATTCAAGACCCCGATCCAATTCACAACCATTGATGTGGACATCACTGATGACCTGAACTTCAATCGGTAGGCAAACCTTTGTCGATCATATCTCCATATGACTCTTGTTCACCTTTTGATGCATTGTGCTCCGAGCTCAAAACATGATCACCAATAACACTTGATTTATTATTAGAGGCAAGACTAGGAACCTTTATTTTATCCGTTCATAATTGCACAATTGTCGTAGGGAAATCCGACAGTCCTCGGGGTAGGGGGGTCCCGAGCTGTGGATCTTGGATCGATGGTAGTAGGAAGAAGGGAGTCGATGTTTACCCAGGTTCGGGCCCTCTTGATGGAGGTAAAATCCTATGTCCTGCTCTTGTTAATATTGATGATGATGTATCGAGTACAAAGTTGATCTACCTAGAGATTGTGAGTTGTGGTCTAAACCCTAGGGGTATGATGATGAATGTCATAATGGTCAATCGACTAGCTTGGCCTCGGCTTATATAATGTATTGGAGGCCTAGGATAACAAGAGTCCTAGTCGGCTACATTGGTGGAGAGTTGTCCTTGTCTTGATTACCAAGTCTTGTGGAACCTTCCTCATACATGTCATGAGCTGCCCGAAGTGTCCCATTAGTGAACCGCCATGGGGGTCCTCGGCCCGATCCACCTGGTCGGGAGACGGCGTGGTGAGTACCGCTGATAACCCACAAGTATAGGAGATCATTTGTAGCCTTTTTCAATAAATAAGAGTGTCGAACCCAACGAGGAGCTAAAGGTAGAACAAATATTCCCTCAAGTTCTATCGACCACCGATACAACTCTACGCACACTTTGACGTTTGCTTTACCTGGAATAAGAATAAAACTAGAAGTACTTTGAAGGTATAACAAGATAGGTTTGCAAGATAATAAAGGACATGAAAATAAAAGTTAGGTGTTGTTTTAATAAAAGTACAATTTAATAAAGCGAGTGTGGAAAAGCGGTGATAGGATTTACGGAATTGTCCCTAGGCAATCGATAACTAGATCGGTAATCATTCTTGCAATGTTATGTGAGGGAGAGGCATGAGCTAACATACTTTCTCTACTTGGATCATATGCACTTTTGATTGGAACTCTCGTAAGCATCCGCAACTACCAAAGGCCATTAAGGTAAAACGCAACCATAGCATGAAGTATCAAGTCCTCTTTACTCCCATACGCAATAGCCCACTTACTCAGGTATGTGTATTCTGTCACTCACGCCACCCACTGTAAGCGGATTATGAACGTATTGCAACACCCTACAGCGGGGATCCCTCTCATTTGCGCGACACGCATGGCACCATAGGACAGCACCATAATAAAATATACACTCATACCAACCAAGATCACGATTAACCCATAGGACAAAATAGATCTACTCAAACATCATAGGATGGCAACATATCATTGGATAATAGCATGAAGCATAAAGCACCATGTTCAGTAGAGGATACAACAGGTTGCGGGAGAGTGGGCCACTGAATATAGATGGGGGAAGGTGACGGAGTTGTTGGTGAAGATGACGGAGTTCTTGGAGTAGATCGTCCTCACTCGATGATTGCCCCGGCGGCATTTCGACGCCACCGGGAGAGAGGGGGAGAGAGTCCCCCTCCTTCTTCCTTGGCCTCCCCCTAGATGGGAGGAGAGTTCCCCTTCTGGTCCATGGCCTCCATGGCGGCGGCGGGGTGAGAGCACCTCCGAGATTGGATCTCTCTCTCTCTCTATTATCTTTGGTTTCACGTTTCTGTTTTCTGGCTGAAAACCGTTTCTTAAATATTTGAAGATCCGTAACTTCGATTGCGCTGAGATTTTAACAAGTTTTTTATGGATATAAGCTTCTGTGTGCCCGAAGTAGAGTTCCAACCGATGTTCGATGAGGGCACAACCCACCACCACGTGCCTGGGCTGCCTGGCGCGCCCAGGTGTCTTATGGTGGCTGTGGGCCCCCGTTTGCGTTGATTCCACCTCCAAAAAATCACAAATATTCCAAAATAATTCTCCATAAAATTTTATCGCATTTGGACTTCGTTTGATATGGATATTTTGCGAAGCAAAAAATATGCAAAAAACAGGAACTAGCACTGGGCATTGGATCAATATGTTAGTCCAATAAATCATATAAAATGTTGCCAAAAATATGTGAAAGTTGTATAATATTGGCATGAAAAAAATTATATATGCGACGAAGATGTATCAGCATCCCCAAGCTTAATTCCTGCTCATCCTCAAGTAGGTAAATAATAAAAGGGAATAATTTTTGATGTGGAATGCTACCTAACATAATCTTGATCATATATCTAATCATGGCATGAATATTAAGACAAGAGTGATTCAAAGCAATAGTCTATAATTTGACATAAAGACATCAATACTCAGGCATCCCAACAAACAATCGTGTCTTTCAAAATATCAATGCTAAAGAATGCTATCCCTACAAAATCATATAGACTTGTCATGCTCTATCTTCTTAACACAAAGTATTTATCATGAACTACCCCAGTGTCAGCCAAGCAACTGGTTCATACTTTTTAACGCGCTTCAGATTTTTCAACTCTCACGCAATACATGAGCGCAGGCGATGGATATAGCACTGTGGGTGGAAAAGAGTATGATGATAGTGGTAAATATGAAGGAAATATGCCCTAGAGGCAATAATAAAGTTGTTATTTATATTTCCTTATATCATGATAAATGTTTATTATTCATACTAGAATTGTATTAATCAGAAACTTAGTACATGTGTGAATACATAGACAAACAGAGTGTCCGTACCATGCCTCTACTTGACTAGTTCATTAATCAAAGATGGTTAAGTTTCCTAACCATAGACATGTGTTGTAATTTGATGAACGGGATCACGTCATTAGAGAATGATGTGATGGACAAGACCCATTTGTTAGCTTAGCATTATGATCGACTACTTTTATTGCTATTGCTTTCTTCATGACTTATACATGTTCCTCTGACTATGAGATTATGCAACTCCCGAATACCGGAGGAACACATTGTGTGCTATCAAACATCACAACATAACTGGGTGATTATAAAGATGCTCTACAGGTGTCTCCAAAGGTGTTTGTTGAGTTGGCATAGATCAAGATTAGGATTTGTCACTTCGTGTATCGGAGAGGTATCTCTGAGCCCTCTCGGTAATGCACATCACTATAAGCCTTGCAAGCAATGTAACTAATGAGTTAGTTGTGGGATGATGCATTACGGAATGAGTAAAGGCACTTACCGGTAATGAGATTGAACTAGGTATGATGATACCGACGATCGAATCTCGGGCAAGTAACATACCAATGACAAAGGGAATAACGTATGTTGTTATGCGGTTTGACCGATAAAGATCTTCGTAGAATATGTAGGAGCCAATATGAGCATCCAGGTTCCGCTATTGGTTATTGACCGGAGATATGTCTCGTCATGTCTACATAGTTCTCGAACCCGTAGGGTCCGCACGCTTAACGTTCGATGACGATTTGTATTATGAGTTATGTGTTTTGGTGACCAAATGTTGTTCTGAGTCCCGAATGATATCACAGACATGACGAGGAGTCTCAAAATGGTCGAGAGGTAAAGATTCGTATATTGGAAGGTTGTATTCGGACATCGGAATGGTTCCGAGTGCTTCGGGGATTTTTCCGGAGTACCGAGGGGTTACCGGAACCCCCGGGGGAATATTGAGCCTACATGGGCCATAGGGGAGAGGGGAGGTAGACAACAAGCAGTAGCCGCGCCCACTCCCTATAGGGAGTCCGAATTGGACTAGGGAGGGGGGCGCGCCCCACTTTCCTTCTCCTCTTCCTCTTCCTTCCCTCTTTCCCCTCAGGAAAAGGAAAGGGGGTCCAACTAGGATTGGGATTCCTAGTTGGACTCCCCCCTTTGGCGCGCCCCCTAGGCCGGCCGCCTCCTCCCCTCCTCCTTTATATATGGGGGCATGGGGCACCCCAAAGGCAGATCAATTGTTCCTCAACCGTGCGCGGTGCCCCCCTCCACAGTTTACCACCTCGGTCATATTGTCATAGTGCTTAGGCGAAGCCCTGCGCGGATCACATCACCAACACCGTCGCCATGCCATCGTGCTGACGGAACTCTCCCGCGACCCTCTACTGGATCAAGAGCTCGAGAGACGTCATCGTGCTGAATGTGTGCTGAACATGGAGGTGCCGTACGTTCGGTACTTGGATCGGTTGGATCGTGAAGACGGTCGACTACATCAACCGCTTTACTAAACGCTTCCGCTTTCATTCTACGAGGGTACGTGGACACACTCTCCCGTCTTGTTGCTTTGCTTCTCCTAGATAGATCTTGTGTGATCATAGGATTTTTTTTTTGAATTACCACGTTCCCCAATAGTGGCATCAGAGCCAAGTTTATGCGTAGATGATATATGCACGAGTAGAACACAATGATTTGTGGGCGATAATAGTCATACTGCTTACCACCATTGTCTTACTTATATTCGGCGGTATTGTTGGATGAAGCGGACCAGACCGACATTACATGACCATGTTCATGAGACTGGTTCTACCGACGTGCTTCGCACACAGGTGCCTAGCGGGTGTCTGTTTCTCCAAATTTCGTTGAATCGAGTTTGACTACAGTCGGTCCTTGTTGAAGGTTAAAACATCACACTTGACGAAAAATCATTGTGGTTTTGATGCGTAGGTAAGAATGGTTCTTGCTACAAGCCCGTAGCAGCCACGTAAAACTTGCAACAACAAAGTAGAGGACGTCTAACTTGTTTTTGCAGGGCATGTTGTGATATGATATGGTCAAGACGTGATGAGATATAAGTTGTTGTATGAGATGATCATGTTTTGTAGAAGTTGTCGGCAACTGGCAGGAGCCTTATGGTTATCGCTTTATTGTATGAAATGCAATCGCCATGTAATTGCTTTACTTTATCACTAAGCGGTAGCGATAGTCGTAGAAGCAATAGTTGGCGAGACGACAACGATGCTACGATGGAGATCAAGGTGTCAAGCCGGTGATGATGGAGATCATGACGGTGCTTTGGAGATGGAGATCAAAGGCACAAGATGATGATGGCCATATCATGTCACATATTTTGATTGCATGTGATGTTTATCCTTTCTGCATCTTATTTTGCTTAGTACGGCGGTAGCATTTATAAGATGATCCCTCACTAAAATTTCAAGGTAAAAGTGTTCTCCCTGAGTATGCACCATTGCTACAGTTCATCGTGCCGAGACACCATGTGATGATCAGGTGTGATAAGCCCTATGTTCACATACAACGGGTGCAAGCCAGTTTTGCACGTGCAAAATACTCGGGTTAAACTTGACGAGCCTAGCATATGCAGATATGGCCTCGGAACACTAAGACTGAAAGGTCGAGCGTGAATCATATAGTTGATATGATCAACATAGTGATGTTCACCATTGAAAACTACCCCATCTCACGTGATGATTGGACATGGTTTAGTTGATATGGATCATGTGATCATTTAGATGACTATAGGGATGTCAATCTAAGTGGGAGTTCTTAAGTAATATGATTAATTGAACTTTAATTTATCATGAACTTAGTCCTGATAGTTTTTGCATATCTATGTTGTTGTAGATCAATGGCCTGTGCTACCATTCCCTTGAATTTTAATGTGTTCCTAGAGAAAGCTAAGTTGAAAGATGATGGTAGCAACTACACGGACTGGGTCCGTAACTTGAGGATTATCCTCATTGCTGCACAGAAGTATTACGTCCTGGAAGCACCACTAGGTGCAAGACCCGCTGCAGGAGCAACTCCGGACATTATGAACGTCCGACAGAGCAAAGCTGATGACTACTCGATAGTTTAGTGTGCCGTGCTTTACGGCTTAGAACATCATGGAGCATATGAGATGTTCCAGGAGTTGAAGTTAATATTTCAAGCGAATGCCTGAGTTGAGAGATATGAAGTCTCCAACAAGTTCTATAGCTGCAAAATGGAGGAGAATAGTTCTATCAGTGAACACATACTCAGAATGTTTGGGTACCACAACCACTTGACTCTGCTGGGAGTTAATCTTCCTGATGATAGTGTCATTGACAGAGTTCTTCAATCACTGCTGCTCAACTATAAAGGCTTCATGATGAACTATAATATGCAAGGGATGGAAAAGACAATTCCCGAGCTCTTCGCAATGCTAAAGGCCGCGAAGGTAGAAATAAAGAAGGAGCATCAAGTGTTGATGGTGAACGGACCACTAGTTTCAAGAAAAAGGGCAAAGGGAAGAAGGGAAACTTCAAGAAGAACAGCAAGTCAGTTGCTGCTCAAGGGAAGAAGCCCAAGTCTGGACCTAAGCATGAAACTGAGTGCTTCTACTGCAAAGGGACTGGTCACTGGAAGCGGAACTGCCCCAAGTATTTGGCGGATAAGAAGGATGGCAAAGTGAAAGGTATATTTGATATACATGTTATTGATGTGTACCTTAATAATGCTCGTAGTAGCGCCTGGGTATTTGATACTTGTTTTGTTGCTCATATTTGCAACTTGAAATAGGGGCTACGAATTAAATGAAGATTGGCTAAATACGAGGTGACGATGCGCGTGGGAAATGGTTCCAAAGTCGATGTGATCGCCGTCGGCACGCTACCTCTACATTTACCGTTGGGATTAGTTTTAGACCTAAATAATTGTTATTTGGTGCCAGCGTTGAGCATGAACATTATATCTGGATCTTGTTTGATATGAGACGGTTATTCATTTAAATAAGAGAATAATGGTTGTTCTATTTATGCGAGTAACATCTTTTATGGTCATGCACCCTTGATGAGTGGTCTATTTTTGTTGAAACTCGATTGTAGTGATACACATATTCATAATATTGAAGCCAAAAGATGCAAAGTTAATAATGATAGTGCAACTTATTTGTGGCACTGCCGTTTAGGTCATATTGGTGTAAAGCGCAAGAAGAAACTCCATGCTGATGGGCTTTTGGAATCACTTGATTATGAATCACTTGATGCTTGTGAACCATGCCTCATGGGCAAGATGACTAAGACTCCGTTCTCCGGAACAATGGAGCGAGCAACTAACTTATTGGAAATAATACATACTGATGTATGCGGTCCAATGAGTGTTGAGGCTCGCAGTGGGTATCGTTATTATCTGACCTTCACGGATGATTTGAGGAGATATGGGTATATCTACTTAATGAAACATAAGTCTGAAACATTTGAAAAGTTCAAAGAATTTCAGAGCGAAGTGGAAAATCATCGTAACAAGAAAATAAACTTTCTACGATCTGATCGTGGAGGTGAATATTTGAGTTATGAGTTTGGTCTTCATTTGAAACAATGTGAATAGTCTCACAACTCACGCCACCTGGAACACACAGCGTAATGGTGTGTCCAAACATTGTAGCCGTACTTTATTAGATATGGTGCGGTCTATGATATCTCTTACCGATTTACCGCTATCGTTTTGGGGTTATGCTTTAGAGACGATTGCATTCATGTTAAATAGGGCACCATATAAATCCGTTGAGACGATACCATATGAACTGTGGTTTAGCAAGAAGCCTAAGCTGTCGTTTCTTAAAGTTTGGGGCTGCGATGCTTATGTGAAAAAGCTTCAACCTGATAAGCTTGAACCCAAATCGAAGAAATGTGTCTTCATAGGATACCAAAAGGACACTGTTGGTTACACCTTCTATCACAGATCCAAAGGCAAGATATTCGTTGCTAAGAATGGATCCTTTCTAGAGAAGGAGTTTCTCCCGAAAGAAGTGAGTGGGAGGAAAGTAGAACTTGATGAGGTAATTGTACCTTATCCCGAATTGGAAAGTAGTTCATCACAGAAATCAGTTCCGGTGATTCCTACACCAATTAGTGAGGAAGCTAATGATGATGATAATGAAACTTCAGATCAAGTTACTACCGAACCTCGTAGGTTAACCAGAGTACGATCCGCACCAGAGTGGTATGGTAATCCTGTTTTGGAGGTCGTGTTACTTGACCATGACGAACCTATGAACTATGAGGAAGCGATGATGAGCCCAGATTCCGCAAAATGGTTGAAGCCATGAAATCTGAGATGGGATCCATGTATGAGAACAAAGTGTGGACTTTGGTTGACTTGCCCGATGATCGGCAAGCCATAGAGAATAAATGGATCTTCAAGAAGAAGACTGACGCTGACGGTAATGTTACTGTCTACAAATCTCGACTTGTTGTGAAAGGTTTTCAACAAGTTCAAGGAGTTGACTATGATGAGACCTTCTCACCTGTAACGATGTTTAAATCCGTCTGAATCATGTTAGAAATTGCCACATTTTATGATTATGAAATTTGGCAAATTGATGTCAAAACTGCATTCCTTAATGGATATCTTAAAGAAGAGTTGTATATGATGCAACCAGAAGGTTTTTTCGATCCGAAAGGTGCTAACAAAGTGTGCAAGCTCCAGCGATCCATTTATGGACTGGTGCAAGCCTCTCAGAGTTGGAATATACGCTTTGATAGTGTAATCAAAGCATATGGTTTTATACAGACTTTTGGAGAAGCCTGTATTTACAAGAAAGTGATTGGGAGCTCTGTAGCATTTCTAATATTATATGTGGATGACATATTGTTGATTGGAAATAATATAGAATTTCTAGATAGCATAAAAGGATACTTGAATAAGAATTTTTCAATGAAAGACCTCGGTGAAGCTGCTTATATATTGGGCATCAAAATCTATAGAGACCGATCAAGATGCTTAATTGGACTTTCACAAAGCACATACCTTGATAAAGTTTTGAAGAAGTTCAAAATGGATCAGTCAAAGAAAGGGTTCTTGCTTGTGTTACAAGGTGTGAAGTTGAGTCAGACTCAATGCCCGACCACTGCAGAAGATAGAGAGAAAATGAAGGTCATTCCCTATGCATCAGCCATAGGTTCTATCATGTATGCAATGTTGTGTACCAGACCTGATGTGTGCCTTGCTATAAGTTTAGCAGGGAGGTACCAAAGTAATCCAGGAGTGGATCACTATTAAGCGGTCAAGAACATCCTGAAATACCTGAAAAGGACTAAGGATATGTTTCTCATTTATGGAGGTGACAAAGAGCTTGTCGTAAATGGTTGTGTCGATGCAAGCTTTGACACTGATCCGGATGAATATAAGTCACAAACCGGATACATACTTATATTGAATGGTGGAGTTGCAAGTTGGTGCAGTTCCAAGCAAAGCGTCGTGGCAGGATCTGCGTGTGAAGCGGAGTCCATAGCTACTTCGGAAGAAGCAAATGAAGGAGTCTGGATGAAGGAGTTCATATCTGATCTAGGTGTAATACCTAGTGCATCGAGTCAAATAAAAATATTTTGTGACAATACTGGAGCAATTGCCTTGGCGAAGGAATCCAAATTTCACAAGAGAACCAAACACAGCAAGAGACACTTCAATTCCATCCGCGATCAAGTCAAGGAGGGAGACATAGAGATTTGCGACATACATACGAATCTGAATGTTGCAGATCCGTTGATTAAACCTCTCTCATGAGAAAAACATGATCAGCACCAAGACTCCATGTGTGTTAGAATCATTACTATGTAATCTTGATTATTGACTCTGGTACAAGTGGGGGACTGGAGGAAATATGCCCTAGACGCAATAATAAAGTTGTTATTTATATTTCCTTATATCATGATAAATGTTTATTATTCATGCTAGAATTGTATTAACCGGAAACTTAGTACATGTGTGAAAACATAGACAACCAGAGTGTCCCTAGTATGCCTCTACTTGACTAGCTCATTCATCAAAGATGGTTAAGTTTCCTAACCATAGACATGCGTTGTCATTTGATGAACGGGGTCACATCATTAGATAATGATGTGATGGACAATACCCATCCATTAGCTTAGCATTATGATCTACTAGTTTTATTGCTATTTGCTTTCTTCATGACTTATACATGTTCCTCTGACTATGAGATTATGCAACTCCTGAATACCGAAGGAACACCTTGTGTGCTATCAAAGTCACAACATAACTAGGTGATAATAAAGATGCTCTACAGGTGTCTCCAAAGGTGTTTCTTGAGTTGGCATAGATCGAGATTAGGATTTGTCACTCCGTGTATCGTAGAGGTATCTCGGGCCCCTCTCGGTAATGCACATCACTATAAGCCTTGCAAGAAATGTAACTAATGAGTTAGTTGCGGGATGATGCATTACGTAACGAGTAAAGAGACTTGTCGATAACGAGATTGAACTAGGTATGATGATACCGACGATTGAATCTCGGGCAAGTAACATACCGATGACAAAGGGAGTAACGTATGTTGTTATGCGGTTTGACCGATAAAGATCTTCGTTGAATATTGAGGAGCCAATATGAGAATCCATGTTTCTTTATTGGTTATTTACCAAAGATATGTATCGGTCATGTCTACATAGTTCTCAAACCCGTAGGGTCTGCACGCTTAACGTTCGATGACGATTTGTATTATGAGTTATGTGTTTTGGTGACCGAAGTTTGTTCGGAGTCCCGGATGAGATCACAGACATGACGAGGAGTCTCGCAATGGTCAAGAGTTAAAGATTCATATATTGGAAGGTTGCATTTGGACATCGGAATGGTTCCGAGTAATTCGGGGATTTTTCCAGAGTATCGAGGGGTTACGGGAACCCCCCGGGGGAATATTGGGCCTGCATGGGCCATATGGGAGAGGGGAGGCAGCCCACAATGGGTAGCCGCGCCCCCTCCCTATAGGGAGTCCGAATTGGACTATGGAGGGGGCGCGCCCCCCTTTCCTTCTCCTCTTCCTCTCCCTTCCCTCTTTCCCCCCTCCGGAAAAGGAAAGGGAGTCCAACTAGGATTGGGAGTCCTAGTTGGACTCCCCCATTTGGCGCGCCCCCTAGGCCGGCCACCTCCTCCCCTCCTCCTTTATATACGGGGGTAGGGGGCACCCCAAAGGCACATCAATTGTTCCTCAGCCGTGTGCGGTGCCCCCCTCCACAGTTTATCCACCTCATTCATATTGTCGTAGAGCTTAGGCGAAGCCCTGCGGGGATCACATCACCAACACCATCGCCACACCATCGTGCTGATGGAACTCTCCCTCGACCCTCTACTGGATCAAGAGCTCGAGGGACGTCATCATGCTGAACGTGTGCTGATCACGGAGGTGTTGTACGTTCGGTACTAGGATCGATTGGATCGTGAAGACGTTCGAGTACATCAACCGCGTTACTAAACGCTTCCGCTTTCGGTCTACAAGGGTACGTGGACACACTCTCCCGTCTCATTGCTATGCTTCTCCTAGATAGATCTTGCGTGATTGTAGGAAATTTTTGGAATTACTATGTTCCCCAATAAAATATAGAGAAGGCAAAAGGTAAGAAAGTCTCACATCGGCGCGGCTAACTAACAGGCTATGGAGATACCCATTAATTCATATCAATGCAAGGAGTAGGGATTTTCCATGCAATGAATGCACTAAGAGCTATAAGTGTATGATAGCTCAAACTGAAAACTAAATGGGTGTGCATCTAACCCTATAATGAAAAATTCCCACTACTATATGAAAGTGAAAACATAGGAGACCCTCTATATGAAAAACATGGTGCTACTTTGAAGCACAAGTGTGGAATTAGCATGCCCCTTCTCTCTTTTATCTCATTTTTTTGTTTTCTCTTTCTTTTTCTTGGGCTCTTTTCGCCCTCACTTTTTTTAGTCTAGAGTCTCATCCCGACTTGTGGGGGAATCATAGTATCCATCATCTTTCCTCACTGGGACATGCTCTAATAATGAATAATGATGATCATCACACTTCTATTTACTTACAACTCAAAAGAAATAAAAATTACTACTTGATACCTAGAACAAAGTATGACTCTATGTGAATGCCTCTGGTAGTGTATCAGGATGTGCAATGATCTAGCGTAGCAGAGATATCGAAAACGGACAAGCCATGGAAATATCTTGCCAGCTATCTTACGATCATGCAAAGCAATATGACAATGAATGCTCAAGTCATCAAAACGGAAGTGGTGGAAGTTGCATGGCAATATTTCTCAAAATGGCTATGGAAAGGCCATAATAGGTAGGTATGGTGGCTATTTTTAGGAAGATATAATAAGGCTTATGTGTGATAGAGCATACCATATCACGGGGTTTGGGTGCACCTGCGAAGTTTGCACCGACTCTCGAGGTGAGAAAGGGCAATGCACGGTACCGTAGAGGCTAGAAAATTGCGGAAAGGTAAGAGTGTGCATAATCCATGGACCCACATTAGTCATAAAGAACTCATATACTTATTACAAAATTTTATTAGCCCTCAAAGAAAAGTATTGCTACGCATGCCCCTAGGGGGAGGTTGGTAGGAGTTAACCATCGCGCGCGCCCGACCTCTACGCAAAGGAAGACAATCAATAATAAATAATGCTCCAAGTGCATAGCATAACGGGTGACTATACGTGTATGCTTCAGAAATCACAAGACTTAACACCAATATTCCTACTAAACACAACCATTTACTAGTACCTCCCACATATTCCATCTCTATATCACAAAACTATTGCAAGTAATCAAACATATCATATTCAGTGATCCGCAAGTTTTATGTAGGGTTTCATGACTAACCATGCAAATGACCAATTCCTGTTGACTCTCTAAATAGATATAAGTGAAGTAAGAGAGTTCAATTCTATCTCAAAAATATCATGCTCTAACAAATATAAGTGAAGCAAAAGAGCATTCTACAATTAACGGTTTTCCATGTGATGAGAAATAGGCAATCCAAACTTCAAATGATATAAGTGAAGCACATGCAGCATTCTATAAAGCCATACTCAAAAGATATAAGTGAAGTGCAATGAGCATTCTATAAATCAACCATGGACTATCTCATACCAGCATGGTGCATAAAAGAAAAGTGAAAACTAAACACAGAAGACGCTCCAAGATTTACACATATCACATGAACGAAACGAAAACGAAAACATATTGATCCTTGTTGAAGAAAGATGGGACGCCTTTCGGGGCATCCCCAAGCTTAGATGCTTGAGTCTCATTGGATGTTTACTTAGAATGCCTTGGGCATCTGCAAGATTGAACTCTTGCCTCTCCTCCCTCTCCTCATATCGAGGCCTCCTCGATCTTTGAACACTTCATCCACACAAAACTTGACAGAAAACTGGTGAGATCTGTTAGTATAATAATGCAAATTACTACTTTAAGTACTATTGCAAACCAATTCACATTTTGTTTTTGCATTGTAGCTACTGTATTACAACTTCTCCATGGCTTGTACCATCGATAGAATCGATAGTTTCATGAAAACAAGCAAAACAATGCATCAAAATAGAATATGTCTTAAACAGGACAGTCTGTAGCAATCTGAACATTAACCATACTTCTGTAACTCCAAAAATTCTGAAAATTAGGACAAAAGAAAAAAATTCCATAGCAATACTGTGTAAAAAGTTCAGAAACTTTTGACGTTCCAGTAAATAATGTAAATGCACGCACTACAGCCAATGTTTCTGTTTTTACACCGCACATACCAACAGGCAATCTAATCACCCTAAAGGCAAATCTTGGCACATTATTTTTATAATACAATGTATTTGTAAAAGGGAATAATTATTTTTGTTGAAAAGTTTCTGTAATTCAAGATTCACAAAGTTTCCATAGGCATGAACAAAGTTCAAGGCTAGCTCCCACTTTAACAATGCTCGTCTCTCTCACTTTCACATTTTCTTTTTGAAAAAGTTTTAGGTTCCCCTCTATATTGTTTTGTTTTTAAACTTTTTAAAAGTGCTCAACAGAATAAAATGGCTCTCTAAAACTTTCAGGTTGTCTCCCTGGCAGCGCTTTCTTTAAATCCATTAAGCTAGGCATAAAGTGCTCAAGTAACGGATCCACCTGGATCCCAAGGTATATCAAAGCCAATTTTAATTAACAATGATTTGCAATTTAGTAATGAGAACAAAAGCAACATATATCATGTAATGACGAAGTCTAACTCTCTTCCTATGCA
This sequence comes from Triticum monococcum, assembly GCA_034509565.1. Lineage (NCBI taxonomy): Eukaryota > Viridiplantae > Streptophyta > Magnoliopsida > Poales > Poaceae > Triticum > Triticum monococcum. Next base: position 487,535,093 of record CM067844.1, read on the forward strand.
TCGGCATGTCATAAAAGAACAATTCATGCACATCAAGTAAAGGCCAATACATAGCGTAAGCAGTTTCTTGCAATTTTATCGTGTTAAAAACATAGAGAGGCGGAGATGTAGTTCCTCTCTCATAATAATTGCAAGTAGAAGCAGCAAGCACATGCATATTATATTCATCAAAATCATCATGTGCAAGGGTAAAAGGCAACCCATCAATGTAATCCTTAATAAGTACAAACTTCTCCGATATGGTGTAGTTTGGAGAATTCAAAAAGATAATAGGACTATCATGTTTGGATGCAATAGCAACAATTTCATTCTTAACATAAGGAACTATAGCAAGTTCATCTCCATAAGCACAATTCATATTGGCATCTTGGCCACAAGCATAGCAAGCATCAATTTTATCAAAAAGCGATATTTCAAATGAATCAACGAGATCATAGCAATTATCATAGAATTCATCCTTCGGTAAGCACGAAGGGAAAATAAACAATGTATGAGTTGAATAGTTACTCTCATTAGAAGGTGGGCATGGGTGATCAATCCGCTCTTTCTCCTTTTGTTCTTCGCTCTCCTCCTCATCTTTTTCATCCAATGAGCTCATAGTTTCATCAATTTCTTCTTCCATAGGCTCCTGCAAAATATTAGTCTCTTCTTGGACAGCGGAGACTTTCTCAATAAACTCATTAATATAAGCACTAGAAGCATAGTTTTCATAGCAATATTTGAGTATGACAAAATTTTCAGATTCATAAAGAGTAGTGTCATACTTTTAAATCAACTAATCAATTTCATAAGCACCCTTAAAAGCAATAAATTCTTCAATTTGTTCAACATCATAGTAATTATAAACACCCTTAGCATAAGAAAATAGAATCCCATTATCTCTAAACTCACATTGATAAGGAAGGTGTTTCTTAGGGTCTTCAGAACAACAAGTAAAATCATGTACACATAAATTCCAAGCATAGCATTGCATAGTATTGATTTGATGCAGTAAAAGTTTCCCTTTTTGAGATAAGCGGTGTCGCACATAATGAGTATGCTCATCTAATGATGTTCCCTCAACTAAGCTAGTTGGGTTTTCAGCATGAGCACATAGGGATCGAAGATGATCCAAGTAGAAAGCTTCAGCAGTATGATAGGTTTTGGGTGGTTCTTCAACCATTGGTTTAGTAGGTACAACTATTTTTTGGTATTTTGCATTTCCTACTCACAACTAAAGATAGAAAACAATATAGAACAGAAAATAAAAACTACTTAGTGATAAAGCAAACAAGCACACACGAGAATATTCACCCCATGCTATTGCTCCCCGGCAACGGCGCCAGAAAAAGGTCTTGATAACCCACAAGTATATGTGATCATTTGTAGCCTTTTTCGATAAATAAGAGTGTCGAACCCAATGAGGAGCTAAAGGTAGAACAAATATTCCCTCAAGTTCTATCGACCACCGATACGACTCTATGCACACTTTAACGTTTGCTTTACCTAGAACAAGAATAAAAGTAGAAGTACTTTGAAGGTATAACATGATACCTTTGCAAGATAATAAATGACATGAAAATAAAAGTTAGTTGTTTTAATAAAAGTACAATTTAATAAAGTGAGTGTGGAAAAGTGGTGATAGGATTTACCGAATTGTCCCTAGGCAATTGATAACTAGACCGGTAATCATTCTTGCAATTTCATATGAGGGAGAGGCATGAGCTAACGTACTTTCTCTACTTGGATCATATGCACTTATGACTGGAAGTCTAGCAAGCATCCGCAACTACCAAAGATCATTAAGGTAAAACCCAACCATATCATCAAGTATCAAGTCCTCTTTACTCCCATACGCAATAGCCCACATACTCGGGTCTGTGTATTTTGTCACTCACACCACACACTATAAGCGAATTTTGAACATATTGCAACACCCTACAACGGGGATCCGTCACGTTTGCGCGACACAGAGGGCACCATAGAACAACACCATAATAAAATATAAACTCATACCAATCAAGATCACGATTAACCCGTAGGACAAAATAGATCTAGTCAAACATCATAGGATGGCAACATATCAATGGAGAATAGTATGAAGCATAAAGCACCATGTTCAAGTAGAGGGTACAGTGGGTTGCGGGAGAGTGGACCGCTGAATATAGATGGGGGAAGGTGATGGAGTTGTTGGTGAAGATGACAGAGTTGTTGGAGTAGAACGCCATCACACGATGATTGTCTCGGTGGCGTTCCGGCACAAGCGGGAGAGAGGGGGAGAGAACCCCCCCCCCCTCCTTCTTCTTCTTCCTTGGCCTCCCCCTAGATGGTAGGAGATTTCCCCCTCTGGTCCATCGCCTCCATGGCGGCAGAGGAGCGAGAGCCCCTCCGAGATTGGATCTCCCTCTCTGTTATCTTCTATTTTGTGCTTCTGTTTTCTGGCAGAAAACCGTTTCTTAAATATCTGGAGATCCATAACTCCGATTGTGCTGAGATTTTAACATGATTTTTTTATATAAGCTTCCTTTCACCCGAAGTAGAGCTCCAACCGACGTTCGAGGAGGGCACAACCCACCACCAAACGCCTGGGCTGCCTGGCGCACCCAGGTGTCTTGTGGTGGCTATGGGCACCCATTTGCGTTGATTCCACCACCCAAAAATCACAAATATTCCAAAATAATTTTCCGTAAATTTTTATTGCATTTGGACTTCGTTTGATATGGATATTTTGTGAAGCAAAAAAACATGCAAAAAATAGGAACTGGCACTAGGCACTCGATAATATTGTTAGTCCAATCAATCATATAAAATGTTGCCAAAAATATGTGAAAGTTTTATAATATTGGCACGAAACAATCAAAAATTATAGATACGACGGAGACGTACCAACATCCCCAAGCTTAATTCCCGCTCGTCCTCGAGTAGGTAAATGATAAAATAGAATAATTTTTGATGTGGAATGCTACCTAGCATAATCTTGATCATATATCTAATCATGGCATGAATATTAAGAAAAGAGTGATTCAAAGTAATAGTCTATAATTTGACATAAAGACATCAATACTCAGGCATCCCAAGAAATAATCGTGTCTTTCAAAATATCAATGCTAAAGAATGCTATCCCTACAAAATCATATAGTCTTGTCATGGTCTATCTTCTTAACACAAAGGATTTATCATGAACTACCCCGGTGTCAGCCAAGCAACTGGTTCATAATTTTTAACGAGCTTCAGCTTTTTCAACTATCACGCAATACATGAGCGCAAGCCATGGATATAGCACTATGGGTGGAATAGAGTATGATGATAGGGATAAATATAGAGAGGACAAATAGGTAAGAAAGTCTCACATCGACGCGGCTAACCAATGGGCTATGGAGATGCCCATCAATTGATATCAATGCGAGGAGTAGGGATTTCCATGCAATGAATGCACTAAGAGCTATAAGTGTATGAAAGCTCAAACTGAAAACTAAGTAGGTGTCCATCTGATACGTCTCCAATGTATCTATAATTTTTTATTGTTCCGTGTTCTTATATTACCATTCTTGGATGTTTTACAATCATTGTATAGCAACTTTATATCATTTTTTGGGACTAACCTATTGGCATAGTGCCCAGTGCCAGTTGTTGTTTTTTGCTTGTTTTTTGCTTCGCAGAAAATCAATATCAAATGGAGTCCAAATGCTGCGAAACTTTTTGGAGAGTTTTTCTGGGCCAAAAGACACAGGATGGGCCAAAGAAGTACCAGAGGGGTGCCCCGAGGGGGGCACAACTCACCTGGGCATGCCTGGAGTCCCAGGCGCGCCCTGGCGGGTTGTGCCCACCTCGGTGGCCTCCCGCACCGCCTCTTTGCTCTATAAATACCCCAATATTCCAGAAACCCTAAGGGAGTCGACGAAACACAATTCTAGCTGCCACAGGGTTTTTCCATACTAACATGACAACCCTTAGCCGACGTCTCGGTGCCCGGAGGCGGTTGTGTTAGCGGAAACAAGGCAATCAGATATGCAGGCTTTATAAATTTCACTTAGTCATAGGAGTTTAAAGTTGGGAAGCCAGTTACTAGCCCCCGATTAGTGTCGGCGTTAGCCGATGTCAAGCATTAACACTTCGGCCAATTTTATGAAAGACCCACGGGATAACTGTTGGGGAACGCAGTAATTTCAAAAAAATTCCTACGCACACGCAAGATCATGGTGATGCACAGCAACGAGAGGGGAGAGTGTTGTCTACGTACCAACGCAGACCGACTGCGGAAGCGATCACACAACGTAGAGGAAGTAGTCGTACGTCTTCTTCCCGATCCGACCGATCCAAGCACCGTTACTCCGGCACCTCCGAGTTCTTAGCACACGTTCAGCTCGATGACGTTCCCCGGGCTCCGATCCAGCAAAGCGTCGAGGAAGAGTTTCGTCAGCACGACGGCGTGATGACGATCTTGATGTACTACCAACGCAGGGCTTCGCCTAAGCACAACAACGGTACGATCGAGGTGGAATTTGGTGGCAGGGGGCACCGCACACGGCTAAGGAACGATCTCAAGGATCAAGTTGTGTGTCTATGGGGTGCCCCCTGCCCCCGTATATAAAGGCCAGGGGCAAGGGGGTCGGCCGGCTAGGAGGGAGGCGCAGGGAGGAGTCCCACTCCTACCGGGAGTAGGACTCCTTCCCCAAATCCTATTCCTAGTAGGACTCTTCGGGAGAAAGAGAAGAGAGGGGGGCCGGCCCCTTCTCCTAGTCCTAATAGGACTAGGGAAGGGGGGTTCGGCCGGCTAGCCTGTGGGCTGCCCCTTCTCTCTTTTCCACTAAGGCCCAATAGGCCCATTTGCCTCCCGGGGGGTTCCGGTAACCCTCCCGGTAATCCGGTAAAATCCCGATTTCACTCGGAACACTTCCGGTGCCCAAACATAGGCTTCCAATATATCAATCTTTACGTCTCGACCATTTCGAGACTCCTCGTCATGTCCGTGATCTCATCCGGGACTCCGAACAACCTTCGGTACATCAAAATGCATAAACTCATAATAACTGTCATCGTAACGTTAAGCGTGCGGACCCTACGGTTCGAGAACAATGTAGACATGACCGAGACACGTCTCCGGTCAATAACCAATAGCAGGACCTGGATGCCCATATTGGCTCCTACATATTCTACGAAGATCTTTATCGGTCAGACCGCATAACAACATACGTTGTTCCCTTTGTCATCGGTATGTTACTTGCCCGAGATTCGATCGTCGGTATCCAATACCTAGTTCAATCTCGTTACCGGCAAGTCTCTTTACTCGTTCCGTGATACATCATCTCACAACTAACTTATTAGTTGCAGTGCTTGCAAGGCTTATGTGATGTGCATTACCGAGAGGGCCCAGAGATACCTCTCCGACAATCGGAGTGACAAACCCTAATCTCGAAATACGCCAACCCAACATCTACCATTGGAGACACCTGTAGTACTCCTTTATAATCACCCAGTTACGTTGTGACGTTTGGTAGTACCCAAAGTGTTCCTCCGGTAAACGGGAGTTGCATAATCTCATAGTTTATAGGAACATGTATAAGTCATGAAGAAAGCAATAGCAACATACTAAACGATCGGGTGCTAAGCTAATGGAATGGGTCATGTCAATCAGATCATTCTACTAATGATGTGACCTCGTTAATCAAATAACAACTCCTTGTTCATGGTTAGGAAACATAACCATCTTTGATTAACAAGCTAGTCAAGTAGAGGCATACTAGTGACACTCTGTTGGTCTATGTATTCACACATGTATTATGTTTCCGGTTAATACAATTCTAGCATGAATAATAAACATTTATCATGATGTAAGGAAATAAATAATAACTTTATTATTGCCTCTAGGGCATATTTCCTTCAGTCTCCCACTTGCACTAGAGTCAATAATCTAGATTACACAGTAATGATTCTAACACCCATGGAGCCTTGGTGCTGATCATGTTTTGCTCGTGGAAGAGGCTTAGTCAACGGGTCTGCAACATTCAGATCCGTATGTATCTTGCAAATCTCTATGTCTCCCACCTGGACTAAATCCCGGATGGAGTTGAAGCGTCTCTTGATGTGTTTGGTCCTCTTGTGAAATCTGGATTCCTTTGCCAAGGCAATTGCACCAGTATTGTCACAGAAGATTTTCATTGGACCCGATGCACTAGGTATGACACCTAGATCGGATATGAACTCCTTCATCCAGACTCCTTCATTTGCTGCTTCCGAAGCAGCTATGTACTCCGCTTCACATGTAGATCCCGCTACGACGCTTTGTTTAGAACTGCACCAACTGACAGCTCCACCGTTTAAAGTAAACACGTATCCGGTTTGCGATTTAGAATCGTCCGGATCAGTGTCAAAGCTTGCATCAACGTAACCTCTTACGGTGAGCTCTTTGTCACCTCCATATACGAGAAACATATCCTTAGTCCTTTTCAGGTATTTCAGGATGTTCTTGACCGCTGTCCAGTGATCCATTCCAGGATTACTTTGGTACCTCCCTGCTAAACTTATAGCAAGGCACACATCAGGTTTGGTACACAGCATTGCATACATGATAGAGCCTATGGCTGAAGCATAGGGAACATCTTTCATTTTCTCTCTATCTTCTGCAGTGGTCGGGCATTGAGTCTTACTCAACTTCACACCTTGTAGCACAGGCAAGAACCCTTTCTTTGCTTGATCCATCTTGAACTTCTTCAAAATTTTGTCAAGGTATGTGCATTGTGAAAGTCCAATTAAGCGTTTTGATCTATCTCTATAGATCTTTATGCCTAATATGTATGCAGCTTCCCCGAGGTCTTTCATCGAAAAACTTTTATTCAAGTATCCCTTTATGCTATCCAGAAATTCTATATCATTTCCAATTAGCAATATGTCATCCACATATAATATCAGAAATGCTACAGAGCTCCCACTCACTTTCTTGTAAATACAGGCTTCTCCAAAAGTCTGTATAAAGCCAAATGCTTTGATCACACTATCAAAGCGTTTATTCCAACTCCGAGATGCTTGCACCAGTCCATAAATGGATCGCTGGAGTTTGCATACTTTGTTAGCTCCTTTTGGATCGACAAAACCTTCTGGTTGTACCATATACAACTCTTCTTCCAGAAATCCATTCAGGAATGCAGTTTTGACATCCATCTGCCATATTTCATAATCATAAAATGCGGCAATTGCTAACATAATTCTGACGGACTTAAGCATCGCTATGGGTGAGAAAGTCTCATCATAGTCAACCCCTTGAACTTGTCGAAAACCTTTTGCGACAAGTCGAGCTTTATAGACAGTAACATTACCGTCAGCGTCAGTCTTTTTCTTGAAGATCCATTTATTCTCAATTGCTTGCCGATCATCGGGCAAGTCAACCAAAGTCCATACTTTGTTCTCATACATGGATCCCATCTCAGATTTCATGGCCTCAAGCCACTTTGCGGAATCTGAGCTCACCATCGCTTCTTCATAGTTCGGAGGTTCATCATGATCTAGCATCATGACTTCCAGAACTGGATTACCGTACCACTCTGGTGTGGATCTCACTCTGGTTGATCTACGTGGTTCAGTAGTATCTTGATCTGAAGCTTCATGATCATCATCATTAGCTTCCTCACTGATTGGCATAGGTGTCGCAGAAACAGTTTTCTGTGATGTACTAATTTCCAATAAGGGAGCAGGTACAGTTACCTCGTCAAGTTCTACTTTCCTCCCACTCACTTCTTTCGAGAGAAACTCCTTCTCTAGAAATGATCCATTCTTAGCAACGAATGTCTTGCCTTCGGATCTGTGATAGAAGGTATACCCAACAGTTTCCTTTGGGTATCCAATGAAGACACATTTCTCCGCTTTGGGTTCGAGCTTATCAGGTTGAAGTTTTTCACATAAGCATCGCAGCCCCAAACTTTAAGAAACGACAACTTTGGTTTCTTGCCAAACCATAGTTCATAAGGCGTCGTCTCAACGGATTTTGATGGTGCCCTATTTAACGTGAATGCGGCCGTCTCTAAAGCATAACCCCAAAACAATAGCGGTAAATCAGTAAGAGACATCATAGATCGCACCATATCTAGTAAAGTACGATTACGACGTTCGGACACACCATTACGCTGTGGTGTTCCGGGTGGCGTGAGTTGCGAAACTATTCCACAATTTTTCAAATGTACACCAAACTCGTAACTCAAATATTCTCCTCCACGATCAGATCGTAGGAATTTTATTTTCTTGTTACGATGATTTTCAACTTCACTCTGAAATTCCTTGAACTTTTCAAATGTTTCAGACTTATGTTTCATTAAGTAGATATACCCATATCTGCTTAAATCATCTGTGAAGGTGAGAAAATAACGATATCCGCTGCGAGCCTCAATATTCATCGGACCACATACATCGGTATGTATGATTTCCAACAAATCTGTTGCTCTCTCCATAGTACCGGAGAACGGTGTTTTAGTCATCTTGCCTATGAGGCACGGTTCGCAAGTACCAAGTGATTCATAATCAAGTGATTCCAAAAGCCCATCAGTATGGAGTTTCTTCATGCGCTTTACACCGATATGACCTAAACGGCAGTGCCACAAATAAGTTGCACTATCATTATTAACTTTGCATCTTTTGGCTTCTACATTATGAATATGTGTATTACTATCTTCGAGATTCAACAAGAATAGACCACTCTTCAAAGGTGCATGACCATAAAAGATATTATTCATATAAATAGAACAACCATTATTCTCTGATTTAAATGAATAACCGTCTCGCATTAAACAAGATCTAGATATAATGTTCATGCTCAACGCTGGCACCAAATAACAATTATTTAGGTCTAATATTAATCCCGAAGGTAGATGTAGAGGTAGCGTGCCGACCGCGATCACATCGACTTTGGAACCGTTTCCCACGCGCATCGTCACCTCGTCCTTTGCTAGTGTCCGCTTATTCCGTAGTCCCTGTTTCGAGTTGCAAATATTAGCAACAGAACCAGTATCAAATACCCAGGTGCTACTGCGAGCTCTAGTAAGGTACACATCAATAACATGTATATCACATATACCTTTGCTCACTTTGCCATCCTTCTTATCCGCCAAATACTTGGGGCAGTTCCGCTTCCAGTGACCAGTCTGCTTGCAGTAGAAGCACTCAGTTTCAGGCTTAGGTCCAGACTTGGGTTTCTTCTCCTGAGCAGCAACTTGCTTGCTGTTCTTCTTGAAGTTTCCCTTCTTCTTCCCTTTGCCCTTTTTCTTGAAACTAGTGGTTTTGTTAACCATCAACACTTGATGCTCCTTCTTGATTTCTACCTCCGCAGCTTTCAGCATTGCGAAGAGCTCGGGAATAGTCTTGTTCATCCCTTGCATATTATAGTTCATCACGAAGCTCTTGTAGCTTGGTGGCAGTGATTGGAGAATTCTGTCGATGACGCAGCCATCTGGAAGATTAACTCCCATCTGAATCAAGTGATTATTATACCCAGACATCTTGAGTATATGCTCACTGACAGAACTGATCTCCTCCATCTTACAGCTATAGAACTTATTGGAGACTTCATATCTCTCAATTCGGGCATTTGCTTGAAATATTAACTTCAACTCCTGGAACATCTCATATGCTCCATGACGTTCAAAACGTCGTTGAAGTCCCGATTCTAAGCCGTAAAGCATGGCACACTGAACTATCGAGTAGTCATCAGCTTTGCTCTGCCAGACGTTCATAACATCTGGCGTTGCTCCAGCAGCAGGCCTGTCACCCAGCGGTGCTTCCAGGACGTAATTCTCCTGTGCAGCAATGAGGATAATCCTCAGGTTACGGACCCAGTCCGTGTAATTGCTACCATCATCTTTCAACTTTGCTTTCTCAAGGAACGCATTAAAATTCAACGGAACAATAGCACGAGCCATCTATCTACAAGCAACATAAACAAGCAAGATACTATCAGGTACTAAGTTCATGATAAGTTTAAGTTCAGTTAATCAAATTACTTAGGAACTCCCACTTAGATAGACATCCCTCTAATCCTCTAAGTGATCACGTGATCCAAATCAACTAAACCATAACCGATCATCACGTGAGATGGAGTAGTTTTCAATGGTGAACATCGTCATGTTGATCATATCTACTATATGATTCACGCTTGACCTTTCGGTCTCTGTGTTCCGAGGCCATATCGGCATATGCTAGGCTCGTCAAGTATAACCTGAGTATTCTGCGTGTGCAAAACTGGCTTGCACCCATTGTAGATGGACGTAGAGCTTATCACACCCGATCATCACGTGGTGTCTGGGCACGACGAACTTTGGCAACGGTGCATACTCAGGGAGAACACTTCTTGATAATTTAGTGAGAGATCATCTTATAATGCTGCCGTCAATCAAAGCAAGATAAGATGCATAAAAGGATAAACATCACATGCAATCAATATAAGTGATATGATATGGCCATCGTCATCTTGTGCTTGTGATCTCCATCTCCGAAGCACCGTCATGATCACCATCGTCACCGGCGCGCCACCTTGATCTCCATCGTAGCAACGTTGTCGTCTCGCCAATCTTATGCTTCCACGACTATTACTACCGTTTAGTAATCTAGTAAAGCATTACATCGCGATTGCATTGCATACAATAAAGCGACAACCATATGGCTCCTGCCAGTTGCCGATAACTTAGTTACAAAACATGATCATCTCATACAATAAAATCAGCATCATGCCTTGACCATATCACATCACAACATACCCTGCAAAAACAAGTTAGACGTCCTCTACTTTGTTGTTGCAAGTTTTACGTGGCTGCTACGGGCTTAAGTAAGAACTCATCTCACCTACGCATCAAAACCACAACGATAGTTCGTCAAATAGACTCCGTTTTAACCTTCTCAAGGACCGGGCGTAGTCACACTTGGTTCAACTAAAGTTGGAGAGACAGTCTTCCGCAAGCCATCTATGTGCAAAGCACGTCGAGGGAACCGGTCTCGCGTAAGAGTACGCGTAAGGTTGGTCCGGATCGTCTCAACCAACAATACCGCCGAACCAAAGTATGACATGCTGGTAGGCAGTATGACTTGTATCGCCCACAACTCACTTGTGTTCTACTCGTGCATATAACATCAAACCATAAAACCTAGGCTCTGATACCACTGTTGGGGAACGCAGTAATTTCAAAAAATTTCCTACGCACACGCAAGATCATGGTGATGCACAGCAACGAGAGGGGAGAGTGTTGTCTACGTACCAACGCAGACCGACTGCGGAAGCGATCACACAACGTAGAGGAAGTAGTCGTACGTCTTCTTCCCGATCCGACCGATCCAAGCACCGTTACTCCGGCACCTCCGAGTTCTAAGCACACGTTCAGCTCGATGAAGTTCCTTGGGCTCCGATCCAGCAAAGCGTCGAGGAAGAGTTTCGTCAGCACGATGGCGTGATGACGATCTTGATGTACTACCAACGCAGGGCTTCGCCTAAGCACTACAACGGTACGATCGAGGTGGAATTTGGTGGCAGGGGGCACCGCACACGGCTAAGGAACGATCTCAAGGATCAAGTTGTGTGTCTATGGGGTGCCCCCTGCCCCCGTACATAAAGGCCAGGGGCAAGGGGGTCGGCCGGCTAGGAGGGAGGCGCAGGGAGGAGTCCCACTCCTACCGGGAGTAGGACTCCTTCCCCAAATCCTATTCCTAGTAGGACTCTTCGGGAGAAAGAGAAGAGAGGGGGGCCGGCCCCTTCTCCTAGTCCTAATAGGACTAGGGAAGGGGGGTTCGGCCGGCTAGCCTGTGGGCTGCCCCTTCTCTCTTTTCCACTAAGGCCCAATAGGCCCATTTGCCTCCCGGGGGGTTCCGGTAACCCTCCCGGTAATCCGGTAAAATCCCGATTTCACTCGGAACACTTCCGGTGCCCAAACATAGGCTTCCAATATATCAATCTTTACGTCTCGACCATTTCGAGACTCCTTGTCATGTCCGTGATCTCATCCGGGACTCCGAACAACCTTCGGTACATCAAAATGCATAAACTCATAATAACTGTCATCGTAACGTTAAGCGTGCGGACCCTACAGTTCGAGAACAATGTAGACATGACCGAGACACGTCTCCGGTCAATAACCAATAGCGGGACCTGGATGCCCATATTGGCTCCTACATATTCTACGAAGATCTTTATCGGTCAGACCGCATAACAACATACGTTGTTCCCTTTGTCATCGGTATGTTACTTGCCCGAGATTCGATCGTCGGTATCCAATACCTAGTTCAATCTCGTTACCGGCAAGTCTCTTTACTCGTTCCGTGATACATCATCTCACAACTAACTTATTAGTTGCAGTGCTTGCAAGGCTTATGTGATGTGCATTACCGAGAGGGCCCAGAGATACCTCTCCGACAATCGGAGTGACAAACCCTAATCTCGAAATACGCCAACCCAACATCTACCATTGGAGACACCTGTAGTACTCCTTTATAATCACCCAGTTACGTTGTGACGTTTGGTAGTACCCAAAGTGTTCCTCCGGTAAACGGGAGTTGCATAATCTCATAGTTTATAGGAACATGTATAAGTCATGAAGAAAGCAATAGCAACATACTAAACGATCGGGTGCTAAGCTAATGGAATGGGTCATGTCAATCAGATCATTCTACTAATGATGTGACCTCGTTAATCAAATAACAACTCCTTGTTCATGGTTAGGAAACATAACCATCTTTGATTAACAAGCTAGTCAAGTAGAGGCATACTAGTGACACTCTGTTGGTCTATGTATTCACACATGTATTATGTTTCCGGTTAATACAATTCTAGCATGAATAATAAACATTTATCATGATGTAAGGAGATAAATAATAACTTTATTATTGCCTCTAGGGCATATTTCCTTCAATAACCTCTATCAATCTATAGTTTGACAGAGTCATCAGATCGCTGACCAGTTTGCGATAATTTTGACAATCAGTTTTCGGCTTTCTCCACTGAGGTACTTGACCAGTTAAATCATAAGTGCAATCATAGTGGTTCTCCCTTTGCACACCTAGTCGAACAAAGCGGAACGTAGGAGGCAATCATAGGAGCCGGGCAACCCAACTATTGACCGAAGACACAATTTGAAATTGATGCATATAAAGCAATATCCGAGAACATTTTGCCGAGGACTCCTCGGAGTACCTTGGCTTTTGGTGGGTTCGGCTCTAGTCCCAGCACCCCGTTGATATTACTGATGATTTAAAGGCATCCGACATATCCGACATTGTACTGCGAGAGTTATGCTGGAGACACACAGTATCCCTCGAGACTCAGGTTGGGTGCGACCGACCAACCTAAGGATCAAATCTCCTCGGAAACTAGTCCAGATGTCATGCGTGTTTCGCCAACGCCAAGGTGTAGGTCGGCGGGAAAGGTGCCGAGCTGAATTATTATGCAGGGCACCTCAGTCATGAGGATGTCACGTGCTCCTGAAAGAAAAACATACAAAAGTGCCATAAGCTCGAAAAGCCAAAAAAAACTTATGTAAAAACTTGACATCCGAACTAAATCAAGTTTTTTGGTGCCAATCCAAAAATTGGTCTTAAATTAATTTTTTTCCTTCCGTCGTGCTTTAACATGGCACACCCGATCTCTAAACTTCAAGCACGTCAGCCTTCGGCTTCAACCTCCATATCCCGAAGGCAGAGTGCTTATCATATGCCAATTGAGCGAACTAAACTCGAGCGGCTTTAGAGAGAGACCAGGCCACCTGGCTATTGACCGTATAGTGGAGTCGAAAAAGGAGTGGTAGAAAAAGACTTTGCAAAGACTAAGAAGAAAAACATTCATTATAAAATGTCTTGTATAAATTTAAGAGCCCCCAGTTAACTTGGGTAAAGGAATTTCTTTTTAACAAAAAAACTTTTTTGTTTGACACAAATATAAAGCTTGGTCCAACTGAACAAGAATTAATTTTAAAAAAAAACTGAGCATGGAAGCGAGTTAGCTGGTTAATGTGCTCGGTGTTGATGACGCGGTCCGAGCTCGGGGTGCTACGAAGGCGCCCATTGATCTCTGACAGATCCGGCGCATAGTACTTGGTTGGTAGAAGTCCCAGCCCCCAAGCTGGTACCGATATCCCGAACGAAGAGCTCGGCTTGACGAAGTAGCAACGCAGCATGGTTGATGTGGCGAGGTGAAGCCCCCGGTCCAGCTAATGAGGCGTAGCTGGTCGGGTAGTGACACCGAAGTCCCCGGAGTAGGTTGATGACGTAGTGGTGAAGCCCCCGGTCTAGTCGAGGTGACGAAGCAGGTCGGTAAAGGTGACACTACAGCCCCCATGCTAGCCGAGGTGTCGAAGCAAGTTGGTGTAGTGGACACCGGCTTGAAGAAGCAACACCGCGGCTATGCCGACGCTGGTCGAAACTTGTGACGTGGTCAATGCCGGCTTGACGAAGTGACCGCACGGTGATGCCGGTGTGCCCGACATGTGCAACCCGTGGGGCGGCGATGTTGGTGATTCGCGATGCTGAACTCTTGCTCAGCTCGCCGGAGTGACGATCCAATGAGGTTGACCTCGGCTCGATGAAGTGACGTCCTGTCAAGCGCAGGTCGGCCACCGTGGAGCAACATCGTCGGTCTGGTTAGACATCGACGCGGCGGTGAAGATTACCTCGGAAAAAGCTCAAAATTTATGGGCATGTGTTTAAGAACAACACACAATACCCTAGAAATAAATTCCTCCAAAAGGTTTTCTAATATCCCGTTCATGAATAAAGATGAACCTGAGCCGGATTCGTATTCACGCAGAAAACCGATCCAAAAATTGATCCACTCATTGGAAGTTTTCCGAAGTTTGAACGGTCGGATCGAGCTGAAATTTTGAGGGGTGGTAGATATAGGAATTTCGCAGCCCGATGAACAGTTGGATCTTCCAAACAATGTCCGAGCTGGACGCTGGACTCCTCGCCCTAAACTCATACAGATTCGACACGGCTTTGGTATATCGGAGATCGCCGGAGATTCTTCGATCGGCATGCAATGAAATTTTGCAGGGTTGTTGTAGACTCAATTCTGCACAAATTCCACTGAAGAAATCATCAAAGCGACGCTCGAGGAGATGGTGATGGTGGATATAAGTTCGCTATCCAGAAAAATAGCACGATCGCCCGAGGGCAATGTTGACGTTGAGCCCCCAAGCTCCATGGATGATTCCTCCATGTTCTTGATAGAGATCGGAGTTGATGTTGATGAAGGCTCTCGTACGAACATGGAGATCTGAGGTGGAGCACAGTCCTCGGTAGAGCCAAGGTGACCAGTCGAGCCGGTGACGAAGATGGCGACGTCGCGGTTGATCGGTAGATGAGTCATTGATCCTTTGTTGATCTCACAGCCGAACTCTCAATGAAAGCACAAATTTTGGAGAGAAATCGGGCAGACCTCGGGGTAGGGGGTCCTGAGCTGTGGATCTTGGATCGATGGTAACAAAAAGAAGGGAGTCGATGTTTACCCAGGTTCGGGACCTCTTAATGGAGATAAAACCCTATGTCATGCTCTTGTTAATATTGATGATGATGTATCGAGTACAGAGTTGACCTACATCGAGATCATGAGTTGTGGTCTAAACCCTAGGGGTATGATGGTGAATGTCATAATGGTCTATCGACTAGCCTGACCTCGGCTTATATAATGTACCGGAGGCCTAGGATAACAAGAGCCCTAGTCGGCTACGTCGGTGGAGAGGAGTCCTTGTCTTGATCACCAAGTCTTGTGGAATCTTCCTCATACATGTCATGACTTGCCCGAAGTGGCCCATTAGTGAACCGCCATGGGGGTCCTCGGCACGATCCACCTGGTCAGGAGATGACATGGTGAGTACCCCCTAATCCAGGATACTGTCAACAAGTGCATATGAGTTTCCCACTGAATCGTATATTCCAGGATCATAGGAGTTACGATATGAAATATAATCACTTAACTATGAATATAGAAATATAATAATATAAATATTATTGCCTCTAGGGCATATTTCCAACAAGGGTATCAAAATAGAATGAGAAGAGATCATGCATATGCGCAAAGTATGGATGTTCATGGTACAACTAGTTTCTTTGCAAGGAGTAAATTAAAAATAAATGATGCCTTTTACTACCACTACTAGCAATATATATTTATACTTATCCTTATACACTATGGTCCCTAATTTTAAAGGCCTCACAATCAATTGAGGTCTCTCCAATTTGAAATGGGGTCATCTGATTTGGACCGAGTCAACAATTTTTCAAGAAGGTCCCTCATTCAATTCTTTTAATTCACTATGCTCTCTAGTTTTGGAGCTGCTCCACTCGATTGAGATACTCAATTTTGAATTTGGTTCACGATTTTCATAGAGCCAACAATTTTTTAAATCAATTAGTAGCAACCGACCTATAAAAACATATCAATCCCGTGCACCCTCTCAGCACCTAGAAAAAAAGCGCCACCATGTGATATCTTAGCACCAATATGGTACATGCAATCACCGATGCAGAAATTTCTCCACATAAATATGTATTGATCAGCAGATAAGATAAAATCTCACCACGAAAGAGCCGCCAAAATACCATACTATATGAATAAAAAATGAATGAAACCCAACAACACCGTCGCAACAAAGCGCGTCCAACCCTTCTAGTATTAATCTTGCCAAGATGGACTCTTAATTGATGATCACTTAGTATTTTGAGTTTCGTTAATAATTTTTCTTCCAAAGAAGGCCCGTGTGGTCCGAATACAAAATGGGCCATCGGATTAGGGTCCTCAAACTACTCCCTGGATCACTCTGATTGGGAGAGGGTGTCCGAGCAAACACGCACCCCTACAACGCTATTGGCCTAACCTAATACACACGAGCAATCTTCTTTTTGTCTCTTCCCCTTGATTTTGGAAATGTTCGAGAAGGTTTGCCCATTTTTTTTGTCTTTTCTCTATCAACTTTCTTTTGGGTTTTACTTTTTTTACTTTCATGTTCATTTTTATTCCCTTTGAGTTTTATCTTCATTGTTTTCTCCTCATTCTTTCTTTTCTCTTTTTCTTTTTTTAACAATGTGAATATTTTTTTGAAACTCAAGAACCTTATTCTAATTCATGATTTCTTAAACTTATGACATTTTATCAAATACATGAACATTTTTAAGAAATTCCGAATATTTTTTAGTTCTAGAATATTTTCACAATTCAGAAACATTTTCTAAATTGATTTAAAAAATAATTTCAGGATTTTTTCGAAAAAAAATCTCATTTTTTCTAAGCAATGAAATTTTTAAAAATTATTGAACATCTCTATTATTTGTAGAAGTTTTGAATCCATACCATTTTTATTCACGTAAAATTGGTAAATTTTTGTTAAATTTGGATTTTTACTAAATTCGGAATCTTTTCAAAATTCTTGCTTTTAAAAAAATCGCAAACATTCATTAAAATTTGTGAAGAAATATTTTTGAGTTCATAAATATTTTTCTTCTAGTTCTTGAACACTGTCACAACAGTATGAATACAGTATGAGGGACTGGACTGTTCTTGTGGAATAGGAGCCAAACTGAGAAAAGATCAACAGCGTGCAACTCGTTTCCTCTAGAATTTCCAAAAAACCCAGGAAAACCGTTAATTGGGCTAGCGCACCACAACGCGAGCGTGCGTGCGTGCTATTTCACGCGCTATTCCCGGACCAGGAGCCCCCCGTCTGCGAGCGCTATCTTGCTTTAAGCGAGGCTGGAAGAAACCCTCGCATCAAATGCACAGTAACAGGCCGGCCCAATAAAATGCACTTAAAAAATAACGAGAAAAATGGTGCGAGAAGAGGGTCGACCCAGGACTCAGCACCGTGTTCGCGATGAATGCGAGGGAGCGCCCTACTTATCTATATCATTAATATAAAAAAACCTAAATGGACAGATTCAAACCATCTCAACCGTTAAATCATATTATCTAGCGGTTCAAATCGTCCTAATATTGAGCATCAAACATGTTTAACGCTCTAATTACCCATTACTATCATTGATTATAAAGATGTTTTGACTCAACTCTATCCCTTGAAATCTGCCATGTAATTAATATCCTACCATTTCCGTGAAAAAGTAATTGATATCTTATCAAATACCAACGTGCAACGAATATATCTTACCTAATATAACGTGCAACTAATATCTTACCTAATATAAACTTGCATTGCACGTACATTATTACGAGTAGAGAAAAAGAGCCGGGTTTTCTCATTTTTTTTGTTTTCTTTGGTTTTTTTCTTCTGCAAGCTTTTTTTCATTTGTTTCTTTATTTTTTTCATTTCCTTTTTCTTTTGGTTTATTTTGTTTCTTTTTTTGTTTTCATCTTTTTTTCATTTTTTTGGTTTTCTTGTTTCTTTTTGTTTTCCATTCTACATTCTTATATACATGATCAACATTTTTTCAAATACTTGTTCAACATTTTTAAAATACCTTTTCAAGATTTTTTAAATACCTGTTCAACATTTCTATATATATGATCAATATTTTTTCAAATATTGTTCAATATTTTTAAAATATTTTTCCAATATTTTAAAAATACTTGTTCAACACTTTTACATACATGATCAACATTTTCAAATAGATGTTCAACATTTTTTAAATACTTGTTCAACATTTTTTGAATAATTGTTCTACATTTTTGAAGTACTTATTCAACATTTTTATATACATGATAACATTTTTTTTCAAATACTTGTTGAGCATTTTTCAAATAGTTGTTCAAATATTTTAAATACTTTCTCAACATTTTTCAAATTTTTTTTGAAGAGTGTTTTTGTAATATACTCCCTCCGTTCCCAAATATTTGTCTTTCTAAAGATTTCAACAAGTGAATACATATGGAGCAAAATGAGCGAATCTACACTCTAAAATATGTCTACATGCATTCGTATGTTGTGTCAATTTAAAATGCCTAGAAAGACAAATATTTGGGAACAGAGGGAGTATATAGGATATTTTAAAGTATTAAAAAGTCCAAAAATAAAACTAAAGACGTAAAAAAATGGAAAATAGGTTGTGGTCTCACGCGTTAGTGGGCCCCTCAGCTCGCTCGTCCTTCAGCGAAACATAGTCCCCCCCCCCCCCCCCCCCCCCCCCCCGCGCGTCTGCCGCCGGGAACTCTCCCCTATAGTGCCAAGGCTAATTATCTCTTACTCCAAGACAGAACTCTGTCTCGCCTTCAGCATTCCTATGAATGGTTTTTGCTGCTGACGCAGGTACCATCATTTTTATTTTTTGCGCTCTGATTTTTTTCTGCTTGGTTTTCTTTTACGTGTTTGGTTTTTCTATTTTTCCTTTGTATGTTTAGTTTTATTGTTTTTGTTGTTGCTTTTTTTGTTCTCTATGGTTCATTATCGATTCTTCACTTTTTAAATTCTGTTCATTTATTTATTATTTTAATATTGTTCATTTTTCTTTTGAAACAGATGTACACAATTTTTGAATACAACCGCACATATTAGTGTACACGTGTAACATTATTTATACACGTTAAAAAAAATTATATAAATAATTAATATTTTTTTAAATATATGTTCGGAACAATTTTAGAATAAATGTCAAAAAAAATTAAAATACACGTTATTTCTCTGAATGGTACGCAATATTTTTCTAAAACTACATGCACATTTTTAAAAAATTTCATTCATATTTTTAAAATGTGCCATACATAATTTTAAACACTTATTTTTTAAAATTTCACGTACATTTTTCACATTGGTACGGATTTTTTAAATATGTGAAAATTGCTTTACATTGTATTATTTAATTAAAAGTAATGATAATGTTTTGAAACTGGTGATTTATTTTAAAAAATATCACATACATAACTTTTTAATGGTACATAACATTTGTTCGAATTACGTGAAAAATGTTGTTTAATTGTGAAAAAATTGAAACTTTCATGAACATTTTTTGAAATGTGTGAACATTTTTTGAAATGTGTGAACATTTTTTCACTATTACGTGCACATTTTTAAATGCGTGACGAGCATTTTCAAAACTTTAACCAAATTAAGTTTTGAAATATATGTATTTAGAATTTTTCAAAATATAAATTAAAAGGAAAATGGAAAGAAGAATAACATGTTGCATGACATCAGCATGACGGGCGCACATGACTACTCGGTGGCTACCGGCTCTTCTCTAGGCGAGCCGAGCTATTGTGTCATATAAAGCGAGACATAGTCGCACCACTTCTACACGCCTTAAGCGCAATATTGTCGCTATAGCGCATACGAGGAGCTCCTTCGAATGGGCCGATCAAATAGAAAATCTCCCCCGCTCTGCTGGTCTGAGTTCGCTGTATCGCCCGTTCGTTCATTTTTCTTTCGCTCGACTTTTGTAGTTCCGACTCTCCTTTCTCAGGTAAAAATTAAAACCAGACTTTTATAAATTTAAAAAAATCCTAAATTAAATTTTAATCAACCCAAATTCCAAAAGGTATTCTCGGTATTAAAAAAGTTCATAAATTTTGGAGTTTTTTTGGAAAAAGTTCATGAGTTTGAACAAGTTCACGAATTTGAAACGTTTTTTAATGTGGAAAAACTCCACGGATTTGAAAATGTTCATGACTTGGAAATTTTTGGCAATTTTGAAAAAAAATGTAAATTCACGAATTTGGAGAAAGACACATACTCTCTCCTTTCCAGTTTATAGGGCTCAAGTCAAAAATCTCACCAACCAAGATACATGGTGAGTGGTTGAATACTTTTTGTAGTTTGCAAAAGCACCCAATTAATGCTCTTTTTTTCCTCAAAAAATTATGTTTACCAATGCATTAATTGCAATGCATGCATGCATAAAATACACCCGTTGGTCAATTTTCTCTTAATATTTGCATGCAATGATTTAATGCACCGTAGAATCTGAACTTGTGATGGAGAACAACCAAATTGAGCCTTATAGAATGGAAAAACTAAAATTTTGAGATAAGCCATATAAACCGGAAAGGAGGGAGTATTTAAAAAACACCAAAGAGTTTTAAAAAGTGAAAGCAAAAAAATAAAAAGAAAAAGAAAAAGAAAAAAACACACAAAAAACCTAGTATAACCAATAGAAAACAATAATCACTGAGTGGGAAGCTTCTAGAATCTTTCCAAACCGTAGCACATAGGGAAAAATTATGGGCTGGAAGCGCTTCCGAGAAACCAAGCTCGGGAAGCTTATGGGCCGGCCTATACAAAAAAATCGGTGTGCGCAGTGTATCATTTTTGAATTAATCGGCTCATAAACGCCAAATAGGAAATGCTCCGCCCGCACCCACCCACCCTTCGTGTAGTCCATCCTAGCTTATCGAAGGTGAAGTTTCTTTTTTGAGTGTTTCAAGTGCTGAAATCATATCATGGGAGAAAATCTTCAATTTTCGAGTTATAAGTTTTGGTTTGAGTACAAGGTGTTGGTCCTCAAAAGCTTGAAGTTTGAGTTGAAAATTCACCATACTAAAAATTTCTTGTTTTGGTATGTTCCTCTTAGTCAAAAATTTAAACTTCTTTTCAAACACTAATACAACCATGACAGTAGAGCCCGTGGTATAGCCCGCATGTTGATGGGGGTGCCGGCCGGGATTGATGCTACCTCTCGCGAGCGGTTGTCCCCGTGGGCGCGGCATCGGCTGGGCAGCTGGCGCGTGTGGGGCTTGGAACTTCCAATCTGGTGGCAATGATGATGTCTGACGAAGTCATATCAGTCCAGATCTACAGCTGATGGTGCGGAGTAGTTGATGGTTCCTTTATGGACTAGCAGTTCCGTGGCCATTCATGCCTCGGTTGATCCGTGTCGCTGTGGTCGATGCATGGCGGTATATGTGTCCTTCCCCACAGTTTCATATACTGCCGCATATGAGGATGGCAGATGTAGTGGCGGTGTGTGGTGTTGTTTTCTGATTCGGATTAGCTATTGGCCGCCACTTGTGAGGACAGTGCGGGGACTCTGGATCGTCCCGAATATGGGATTTTGGCAGTGCCGGCGCCCTTCCTCCCTTGTTAATCACTTCGTTGTGCGATGGCAAGCAACTTTTGTCGTAGCTTGACTATCTGCTCGCCTGGGCATGGTCATCTGTCGGGCTGTGCGCTTATGCAGCTGCTAGGACTGTGGCAAGTGGTAGAGACTTCATATAATGACTTCTGTTGGGTGGTGCTTCTCAAGTATCCGGTCTCGAGCTCTGGGGTGAAAACCCTAAGTCTGGCCCTTGTTAGTTATACTTAGCAATGCCCGTGTATTTTGCGTTGTTACCTTGATGAAGGCATTGCTTGGAGTTTTGTCGACCGTGATCTTTAGGGTGAACCACGATCTGAACTTCGATAGTTTGATCCCGCGATGGTGGCATATGCGCGTTGTTCCCTTCATGGAGGCATCGTCTCCGGAGAACCTTTCTCGTAGTCTATATGTTGTCAAAAGATGGATGGTACATATGGTCATTGTGGTATATTATCGATAGCTGTTTTGATCGCTTCATTTTTTTTCTTATTCTTCTTTTTCTTCATGCGGCTAGGCATAGCCTCGGTCTTATATGACTTTGCTATTTGCCGATGTGATTTTTATGTGTTGGTTGTGTGCATCCTAGCAGCAGAGGCTAGTTGTATGCTTGTTATGGTTGTATCCCTCGATGCTATGCGGAGCTGTTGATGGTTCCTTTGTGGACTAGCAGTTCCGTGGCCATTCATGCCTTGGTTGATCCGTGTCGCTCTGGTCGATGCATGGCGGTATATGTGTCCTTCCCCACAGTTTCATATATTGCCGCATATGAGGATGGCAGATGTAGTGGCGGTGTGTGGTGTTGTTTTCTGATTCGGATTAGCTATTGGCCGCCACTTGTGAGGACAGTGCGGGGACTCTGGATCGTCCCGAATATGGGATTTTGGCAGTGCCGACGCCCTTCCTCCCTTGTCAATCACTTTGTTGTGCGATGGCAAGCAACTTTTGTCGTAGCTTGACTATCTGCTCGCCTGGGCGTGGTCATCTGTCGGGTTGTGCGCGTATGCAGCTGCTAGGACTGTGGCAAGTGGTAGAGACTTCATATAATGATTTCTGTTGGGTGGTGCTTCTCAAGTATCCGGTTTCGAGCTCTGGGGTGAAAACCCTAAGTCTGGCCCTTGTTAGTTATACTTAGCAATGCCCGTGTATTTTGCGTTGTTACCTTGATGAAGGCATTGCTTGGAGTTTTGTCGACCGTGATCTTTAGGGTGAACCACGATCTGACCTTCGATAGTTTGATCCCGCGATGGTGGCATATGCGCGTTGTTCCCTTCATGGAGGCATCGTCTCCGGAGAACCTTTCTCGTAGTCTATATGTTGTCAAAAGATGGATGGTACATATGGTCATTGTGGTATATTATCGATAGCTGTTTTGATCGCTTCATTTTTTTTATTATTCTTCTTTTTCTTCATGCGGCTAGGCATAGCCTCGGTCTTATATGACTTTGCTATTTGCCGATGTGATTTTTATGTGTTGGTTGTGTGCATCCTAGCAGCAGAGGCTAGTTGTATGCTTGTTATGGTTGTATCCCTCGATGCTATGCGGAGCTGTTGATGGTTCCTTTGTGGACTAGCAGTTCCGTGGCCATTCATGCCTTGGTTGATCCGTGTCGCTCTGGTCGATGCATGGCGGTATATGTGTCCTTCCCCACAGTTTCATATATTGCCGCATATGAGGATGGCAGATGTAGTGGCGGTGTGTGGTGTTGTTTTCTGATTCGGATTAGCTATTGGCCGCCACTTGTGAGGACAGTGCGGGGACTCTGGATCGTCCCGAATATGGGATTTTGGCAGTGCCGGCGCCCTTCCTCCCTTGTCAATCACTTCGTTGTGCGATGGCAAGCAACTTTTGTCGTAGCTTGACTATCTGCTCGCCTGGGCGTGGTCATCTGTCGGGTTGTGCGCGTATGCAGCTGCTAGGACTGTGGCAAGTGGTAGAGACTTCATATAATGACTTCTGTTGGGTGGTGCTTCTCAAGTATCCGGTCTCGAGCTCTGGGGTGAAAACCCTAAGTCTGGCCCTTGTTAGTTATACTTAGCAATGCCCGTGTATTTTGCGTTGTTACCTTGATGAAGGCATTGCTTGGAGTTTTGTCGACCGTGATCTTTAGGGTGAACCACGATCTGAACTTCGATAGTTTGATCCCGCGATGGTGGCATATGCGCGTTGTTCCCTTCATGGAGGCATCGTCTCCGGAGAACCTTTCTCGTAGTCTATATGTTGTCAAAAGATGGATGGTACATATGGTCATTGTGGTATATTATCGATAGCTGTTTTGATCGCTTCATTTTTTTTCTTATTCTTCTTTTTCTTCATGCGGCTAGGCATAGCCTCGGTCTTATATGACTTTGCTATTTGCCGATGTGATTTTTATGTGTTGGTTGTGTGCATCCTAGCAGCAGAGGCTAGTTGTATGCTTGTTATGGTTGTATCCCTCGATGCTATGCGGAGCTGTTGATGGTTCCTTTGTGGACTAGCAGTTCCGTGGCCATTCATGCCTTGGTTGATCCGTGTCGCTCTGGTCGATGCATGGCGGTATATGTGTCCTTCCCCACAGTTTCATATATTGTCGCATATGAGGATGGCAGAGGTAGTGGCGGTGTGTGGTGGTGTTGTCTGATTCGGATTAGCTATTGTCCGCCACTTGTGAGGACGGTGCGGGGACTCTGGATCGTCCCGAATATGGGATTTTGGCAGTGCCGGCGACCTTCCTCCCTTGTCAATCACTTCGTTGTGCGATGGCAAGCAACTTTTGTCGTAGCTTGACTATCTGCTCGCCTGGGCGTGGTCATCTGTCGAGCTGTGCGTGTATGCAGCTGCTAGGACTGTGGCAAGTGGCGGAGACTTCATATAATGACTTCTGTTGGGTGGTTCTTCTCAAGTACCCGCTCTCGAGCTCTGGGGTGAAAACCCTAAGTCTGGCCCTTGTTAGTTATACTTAGCAATGCCCGTGTATTTTGCGTTGTTACCTTGATGAAGGCATTGCTTGGAGTTTTGTCGACCGTGATCTTCAGGGTGAACCACGATCTGACCTTCGATAGTTTGATCCCGCGATGGTGGCATATGCGCGTTGTTCCCTTCATGGAGGCATCGTCTCCGGAGAACCTTTCTCGTAGTCTATATGTTGTCAAAAGATGGATGGTACATATGGTCATTGTGGTATATTATCGATAGCTATTTTGATCGCTTTGTTTTTTTTCTTATTCTTCTTTTTCTTCATGTGGCTAGGCATAGCCTCGGTCTTATATGACTTTGCTATTTGCCGATGTGATTTTTGTGTGTTGGTTGTATGCATCCTAGCAGCAGAGGCCAGTTGTATACTTGTTATGATTGTATCCCTCGATGCTACATTATGAGTCAATAAAAAGCACCTCGTCGAAAAAAAACAAAGCAGAGTGACTTAGTCGGCAGATCAGAATTCAGCTACCCATATAGTCAAAAGTCTATTCATTTGCCGCCGGTCTGCCCCATCTTGGATGGCCTCTAGGCCATGGAGGTGCGGAGGGTCTCGGCCCCCGCTGGCGGGAGAGACCTCGTTCTCATTCTTGTTAGATCCATCGTCTTGGTTGGGGCTTTGTGGCGGCGACGATGCCTCTTAGTAGGAATAATGTCTCCCACATTCTATCCCCGTCCCGATGGCGCATCTAGCATTGTCGGAGGGCGTGTGTAGGTTTGTCTCTGTCGGATCTCGTGGGATCTAGTCGATGCTGGTCTTCGATGGATCTGTTTGGATCCGGTCTTTGTTCGTCTCGTTTGGGTGTTTACAGACTTGATCCTTCTGATCTACGACTTTCTTCATCGACGTTGGTTGCTATCCTGTTGGTCCTATGGTGCCTTAGCACGACGACTTCCCGACTGTCTATTACAATAAGGTTTGCCCGGCTCCGATGAGGAAGGGGCGATGACGGCAGCGCGCTTTCGGCTCGCTCCAGTGTTTGTAGTCGTCACTACGTGATCCACGGACATGGTTGTAATTTTTATCCATCCGTTGTTCTGTGTACCGCCACAATTGAAGATGAATAGATTGAAAGTTTCTCGGAAGAAAAGTAATGGAACACTGATTTGTGTTTTTTATTTTATTATTAATTTTCCTATCGTAGTATATTAATCTACACAAGAAGTAAAAAAAAAGTGCATTGACAACATCCTTGCTACTGTACTTCCTCCCGTTTCCCGTTCTAATCAACATTCAGCAAACGGTGAACAGCTTAAATGATCACTAGTAATGCACACTAGTAATGCACAATGAGCTGAGCTACCGGATAAAAATGTCAGCCCGGCTACAATCATCGCTACTCCTCGGGTCATCGTACGTGGTAAATCAAGTACTGTAATCAATGATCAGATGGCGTACATCTTCTTGAAGTCCTCGTCGACCCACTCGTGCTCCGACAGCCCAGACCCCGAGTGTGAGCGCGAGCGGCTCATCGAGGAGCGCTTGATGTTGCGCATGCGCTTGGCCTCGAGCCGGTGCGCGATGACCCAGTAGAGCATGGTGCCGATGGTGGTGACCAGGATGGTGGCGCCCATGATGGTGACCGCGACGGCCAGCCACTGCTCCGCGCGCCCGACGACGACGAACGACAGCGCCAGGAAGGCGACGCTGATGAGCACGCAGGCCACCCACATGAGCTTGTTGATCACCGCCATCATCTGCTTCTTGGCCTTCCGCTCGATCACCACCACCGACGTCTGCACCACCACCACCGCCAGCGAGATGAAGAGCGCCACCGAGTCGAACACGAAGAAGATGATGAAGGGGGTCTGGTGGGCGATGTTGGCCTCGCCCAGCTCCTGCCCTGGCCCCAGGCTGGCCGCGTCCACGTACTCGCCGGGCACCGTGAAGATGGCCGCGAACGCCACCGTCGCGATCAGCACCGCCACCACCGTGGTGGAGTTGATGGCGTTGTTCAGCCCTTCCTCGTGCAGCTTGTTGATGCGCTTCTGGATCCCCTGCATCCGCACGCGCGTCTGCCGCGTCTGCTCCAGCTGCGAGTGCACCTCGTGCTTGATGTCGCTCACCTGCTGCTTCAGCTCGCGCGCCGGGTTGCCGCCGCTCGTGGGGCTCAGGGCGCGGGCCGACTGCACGCCGTGCTCCGTCAGCACGCCGGCCACCTCGCCGTTGCCCATCTTCTCCGCCGTGTCCAGCGGCGTCTCGGCGGCCCGGTTGATCGCCTTCAGGTTCGTGTCCGGCAGCTCCAGCAGACGCTTGATGATCTGGTGCCGCGCCTTGCGGGAGGCGATGTGCAGCGCGGTGTTGCCCTTGTTGTCCGGGAGGTTGAGCAGCGAGGGGTCGGCGGCGAGGAGCGCGTCCACGAGGTCGAGGTTGGTGCCCTTGGCGGCCATGTGCAGCGCCGTCTGCCCCTTCTTGTCCACCCGGAGCGCGATGCTGGGCTCCGCTTCCAGCAGCGCGCGCACCACCTGCACGTGCCCGTTCCTCGCCGCCGAGTGCAGCGCCGTCTTGCCGTTGCTCCGCGCGATCAGCGCCAGGGTCCCGTCCACCTCCAGCAGCAGCCGCACCACCTCCATGTGGCCCTGCGTCGCCGCGGTGTTGAGCGCCGTCGTGTTCGACGCGTCCACCGTCATGGCCAGCTCCGGCAGCGCCTGGAGCAGCTCCTTCACCACCTCTGCACCATGCATGCAAGCAAGCAACATGAATCATTGTCTAAACCATGAAGATGGCGCGTGATGCGTGCGTGTGAGAGTGAGAGTGAGAGTGAGAGGGCGAGAGGGGACTAGACGTAGACGATGGATGTACCTACATCCCCTTGCTTGGCGGCAATGTGGAGGGAGTCGTAGCCGCTGCGGGCCTTGATGCCGGCGGTGGCGACGTCGTGGTACTTGACCATCTCGTTGACCAGGGCGACGTAGCCGTACTCGGCGGCGACGAACAGCGGCGTCTCCCCGGCCGTGTTCTGCTTGGACAGCAGCGCGCGCAGCTCCTCCGGCGACGCGCCGGACAGCGTCTCCTGCACGGCGACGAGCAGCCCGGCGCGCGCCGCCCCGTGCAGCGCCGTGTCGTCCCGCTTCCCGGTGAGCTGCTTGGTCATCTTCTTGCGGCGCGTCGCCGCCTGCGCCGCCCTGGCCGAGTCCATTGCCCCGGCTTGGCGGCAAAACCAGAGGCGCGTCACTCAAAACTTGCTAGCTAGCGGCAAGCCCTGCAAGAATGAGACGAGCACAACAGTCCATGAGAGGCCATAACACCATCAGCAGCCATTCGTCGTCCATTCCCTCCATTCCTTTTCGCCCACTTGCGCGAATTCACCTACCGAATTCCAAATTACGTACCCTATCATTCCCACCCCATTAACTGCGGAGCCAAAATAAAATCTACGAAAAGGGAGTATGGAACAGCAAAAGAGATAGGCATGAACGAAAGTCGATGGAGAAGAAAAGCAAGTATGAACCAAACAATTGTAAAATGAGACCCAGCTAGGCAGTGCCATGCGAGTTGTGCTTGTGCGAGTGCCCTCCCCACCCCGTCAATTTAATTTGCTCGCATACACAAAGGCGCCTCCATTCGCACACGTTGAAAATCAAACTAGGCATCTATCTACAGAAAAAGGAAGATCGCAATGCCAAATGCCCATTCCCTCTCTCAAAAAAAGAACAGGCTATACAATTGCCACCTCTGATGATCCGTCTTTCCGTTCGCCACTGATTGCCACCGCAAGCTTTTGCGATAAAGAAGAGGCGACGAGCGACGCCACATAGGAAAGGAACACAAAGGGGATCCATCAGCCCTAGGAATCACATGGTTGGAATCCAAACCCGCATTACAATATAGTAGAACCCCTAATTGGCACCGCGAGCCCACGAACGAACGGGGATTGGATTGGATTGGGGCACACATGATCGGCGGACGTGCGTGCTGCTGGCAGGAGCAGGAAAAACATACCGGCGTGCCGAGCTCTGCGCCTCCATGTGAGCCATGGGACCCCCGCCCCGACCCGACCGATCCGCACGTACCGGAGGCAGAGCGGATGATACGAAGGAGAGCTGGAGAGGAGACAAGGGCCGGATCGATTAGAAAACCTGCAACTGGATGATCAATGGACGGGCAGCCATGGAAATGGAATCATTTTTTGTGAAAATAATAATGATCAGAAACGTTTTTCCTCGGTTTTGTGTGCCTATATTAAGACAACGGCCACCAGGACGACTAGAAGAAGCGTGAGCTGCGAGGCGGTTGGTGATGCATGGTTCGGCGACCGTCGATTCCCTTCTCGTTTTATGCTTCTTTTGTTCGTTTCTGTTGGTTTTCTTCCCTGCGCGTGTGTAGTGCAGTGTGTATGTGTGTCGTTTTACTTTAGTTCCCGGTTTGGTGATGACCGGGACTTTAAGAATGAATCGGATCGAGGGAGAAAGATGTGGTCGTTGACCGTTGACGCAGCAGCAGTGCAGCCTCATCCGGTGACGCTGACAGGTCCGTGCGCCGCGGTCTCCGTGCGGGCATGGCAACGTATCATCGGCCGTGACTGGGACGGGATATGATCGAACGTGCTGCATGTACATTGCCACGCACGTACTTCGACTTAGTGAGTGCGCCTGTTTTGATTCATTAGCATAAAAATTACTCTCCCCCGTCATTTTTAGTTTGTATATAAGTTTTATCCAAAGTTAAAGTATCTTTACTTTGATCAAACTTATAGAAAGAAAATATCAACATTCACGATGATAGATCAATATTGCTAGATTCATTATGAAATATAATTTCTGATATTTTTTAATATAAATTTAGTCAAACTTTGCAAAGTTTGACTTCATACAAATCCAATACGCAGAGTAAAAAAGTATCAGAGGAAGTATGACCTATGATCAATTTCTCGATATGTGATCTATGACAGGATGTAAAACCGATGCCATCAGATTCGAACCAAAGGGGGGGGGGGGGGGGGGGAATACTTATGATTTTGTACAATCCCTTTCCAGATTAGTCCGAGTCCTTCAAATGGCAACAGAAATACGAAAACTTATTTTGATTCTTGAGATTTAATAGCACCATTATATTTGTAATGATAATATTGTCATGACATACTGCTTCATATGTTTTTATCAAAATGCTACTCCCTCCGTTTCATAATGTAAGACTTTTTTGACACTAGACTAGTGTCAAAAAAATTCTTACATTATGAGACGGAGGGAGTATATGACATAATTAAAGATGTGGTAACCACTAACCAATTTATCTCAAGATGTAACCATGCTATCTCAACATGCAACCTGATACGTCTCCAACGTATCTATAATTTTTTTATTGTTCCATGCTATTATATTATCAATCTTGGATGTTTCATATGCATTTATATGCTATTTTATATGATTTTTGGGACTAACCTATTAACCCAGAGCCTAGTGTCAGTTTCTGTTTTTTTTCCTTATTTTAGAATATCGCAGAAAAGAAAAATCAAACGGAGTCTAATTGACCTGAAACTTCACGGAACTTATTTTTGGATCAGAAGAAGCCCAGAAGGCTTGGAGTCCACGTAAGGGAAGCTTCGACGAGGCCACGAGGTAGGGGGTGCGCCCACCCCCTGGGCGCGCCCTCCACCCTCGTGGGCCTCTCGTGGCTCCCCTGACGTATCTTTTTCACCCATATATACCCACGTACCCTAAAACTATCGGGGAGCACAATAGATTGGGAGTTCCACCGCCAGAAGTCTCTGTAGCATCGAAAACCAATCTAGACCCGTTCCGGCACCCTGCCGGAGGAGAATCCCTCTCCGGTGGCCATCTTCATCATCCCGGTGCTCTCCATGACGAGGAGGGAGTAGTTCTCCCTCGGGGCTGAGGGTATGTACTAGTAGCTATGTGTTTGATATCTCTCTCTCTCTCTCTCGTGTTCTTGAGGTGGTACGATCTTGATGTATCGCGAGCTTTGCTATTATAGTTGGATCTTATATTTCTTCTCCCCCTCTATTCTCTTGCAATGGATTGAGTTTCCCCTTCGAAGTTATCTTATCAGATTGATTCTTTAAAGATTTGAGAACACTTGATGTATGTCTTGCCGTGCGTATCTGTGGTGACAATGGGATATCACGTGATTCACTTAATGTATGTTTTGGTGATCAACTTGCGGGTTCCGCCCATGAACCTATGCATAGGGGTTGGCACACATTTTCGTCGTGATTCTCCGGTAGAAACTTTGGGGCACTCTTTGAGGTTCTATGTGTTGGTTGAATAGATGAATCTGAGATTGTGTGATGCATATCGTATAATCATACCGACAGATACTTGAGGTGACATTGGAGTATCTAGGTGACATTAGAGTTTTGGTTGATTTGTGTCTTAAGGTGTTACTCTAGTACGAACTCTAGGGTTGTTTGTGACACTTATAGGAATAGCCCAACGGATTGATTGGAAAGAATAACTTTGAGGTGGGTTCGTACCCTATCATAATCTCTTCGTTTGTTCTCCGCTATTAGTGACTTTGGAGTGACTCTTTGTTGCATGTTGGGGGATAGTTACGTGATCCAATTATGTTAGTATTGTTGAGGAAACTTGCACTAGCGAAAGTATGAACCCTATGCCTTGTTTCCTAGCATTGCAATACCGTTTACGCTCACTTTTATCATTAGTTACCTTGCTGTTTTTATATTTTCAGATTACAAAAACCTTTATCTACTATCCATATTGCACTTGTATCACCATCTCTTCGCCGAACTAGTGCACCTATACAATTTACCATTGTATTGGGTGTGTTGGGGACACAAGAGACTCGTTGTTATTTGGTTGCAGGGTTGTTTGAGAGAGACCATCTTCATCCTACGCCTCCTACGGATTGATAAACCTTAGGTTATCCACTTGAGGGAAATTTGCTACTGTCCTACAAACCTCTGCACTTGGAGGCCCAACAAAGTCTACAAGAAGAAGGTTGTGTAGTAGACATCAAGCTCTTTTCTGGCGCCATTGCCGGAGAGGTGAGTGCTTGAAAGTATATCTTTAGATCTTGCAATTGAATCTTTTTGTTTCTTACTTTATCACTAGTTTAGTTTATAAAAGAAAACTATAAAAAAATGGAATTGAGTTTGTCTCATACGCTTCACCTTTTTAATATCTTTCGTGAGTATGATGAAAAGGATAATTGTGCTCAAGTGCTAGAAGAAGAAATCTATAAAATGTTTGGCACTAAATATTTGAATGATGAGCATGATTGCAATGTTGTTAGCATGAATTCCTTGAATATCCATGATGCTAATGATATGCAAAGCCGCAAGCTTGGGGAAGCAATGTTTGATGAAGATGATATTTTTTGTCTCCCAAGTTTTGATGAGCAAATTTGTTATTATGAAAGCATGCCTCCTATTTATGATGATTATATTGATAAAGTGGATTTGGAGAGGTCATGACTTTATTTTGTGATGAATCCACCATTCCGAAAGAGGTTCCAATTGATTATGAGAACAAAG
The DNA here is from genome assembly GCA_034509565.1 of Triticum monococcum. Classification (NCBI taxonomy): domain Eukaryota; kingdom Viridiplantae; phylum Streptophyta; class Magnoliopsida; order Poales; family Poaceae; genus Triticum; species Triticum monococcum. The sequence continues at coordinate 487,567,451 of CM067844.1, forward strand.
TTGCTATCTATGATGATTATTGTGATGACTTGTATGTTATAAAGAATAATGATATCCATGAAACTTGTCATCATGATTTTAGTTTTCAGTAGGATTATGTCTCACATGATAATTATTTTGTTGAGTTTGCCTCCACTATTCCGAATGAGAATAATTTTGCTTATGTGGAGAGTAATAAAAATTTTATGCTTATGCATCATAAAAATAATGCTTTAGGTGCTGGTTATATTGTTGAATTCATTCATGATTCTACTGAAAATTATTATGAGGGAGGAACATATGCTTGTAGGAATTGCAATAATATCAAGTTTCCTCTCTATGTGCTTAAAATTTTGAAGTTATGCTTGTTTTACCTTCCTATGCAAGATGATTATTGTTCCCATAAGTTCTTTGCTCACAAAATCCCTATGCATAGGAAGTGGGTTAGACTTAAATGTGCTAGCCATACTCTTCATGATGCTCTCTTTATGTTACAATTCTTATCTTTTAAGTGAGCATCATTGAAATTATCATGCCTAGCTAGGGGCGTTAAATGATAGCGCTTGTTGGGAGGCAACCCAATTTTATTTTTGTTCCTTGCTTTTTTCTCCTGTTTAGTAATAAATAATTCAACTAGCCTCTGTTTAAATTACTCAGGTCCAGCAATTTATTTGAGAATTTAAATTACTCAGGTCCAGCTTGTTAGCGCTCACGAGAATTACTGCCATTTTTATTTGAAGAGGGTTATTTAGTTAATTCTTTTTGCAGATGATTAATAGATAAATTACTCAGGTCCAGAAATTTATTTGAGAATTTTATGAGTTCTATAAGTATACGTTTGATCCAGATTACTACAGACTGTTCTGTTTTTGACAGATTTTGTTTTTCATGTGTTCTTTACGTATTTTGATGAATCTATGGCTAGTAAAATAGTTTATAAACCATCAAGAAGTTGGAATACAGTAGGTATTACACCAATATGAATTTAGAATGAGTTCACAACAGTATCTAAGTGGTGATTTATTTTCTTATACTAACGGAGCTTACGAGTTTTCTGTTAAATTTTGTGTTGTGAAGTTTTCAAGTTTTGGGTAAAGATTCGATGGACTATGGAATAAGGAGTGGCAAGAGCCTAAGCTTGGGGATTCCCAAGGCACCCCAAGGTAATATTCAAGGATAGCCAAGAGCCTAAGCTTGGGGATGCCCCGAAAGGCATCCCCTCTTTCGTCTTTGTTCATCGGTAATCTTACTTAGAGCTATATTTTCATTCACCACATGATATGTGTTTTGCTTGGAGCATCAATTTATTTTGTTAAAATTTGCTCGCTGTTATTTAGAAAAATGTTTTGCATCTTTTATTTCAATAAAAGTGGCATTGATAGCCTTTGTTATGCCTATTTTAGAAGTCCACATGTTGCTGTTCGAAAACAGAAAGTTTACCACTGTTGCAATAATTCTCTAGAAAAGTTAGAATGTGATAAAATGTTGAAACCTTTTGCATATTAAGCTCTGATAAATTTACTACAGTGGGAATTTTCTTTCATAATTTTTAGAGCTAGGGAAGTATGGATGTTGTTGCATTCTTTACAGACTGTCCTGTTTAGGCAGATTGCTGTTATGTTTGCATTGTTTGCATATGTTTGCTTCTTTAATGATTCCATTTGAGAATATGACTATTAAATATGCAGAGGCATTTAGTATGCAATCTTGATTAATAATTTTAGTGATTTGCTACAGTAGAGTATGATAAGGTTTTTTGCAATGTGTTATACTAACTTATCTTACGAGTCCTTGTTGAGTTTTGTGTGGATGAAGCTTTTGAGATTTAGGGAGACCGTGATATGAGAGGAATTAAGGAGACACAAAAGCTCAAGCTTGGGGATGCACAAGACATATCAAGATAATATTTCAAGAATTCTCAAGCGTCTAAGCTTGGGGATGCCCTGATTGGCATCCCACCTTTCTTCTTCAACAACTATCGGTTAGTATCGGTTGATCCTAAGTTTTTGCTTCTTCACATGATGTTTGCTATTCTTAGATGTCATTTTATTTTGCTTTGCTTGATGTTTGAATAAAATACCAAGATCTGAAATTATTAAATTTTAGAGAGTCTTCACATAGTTGCATAATTATCCGTCTACTCATTAATCTTCACTTATATCTTTTAGAGCACGACAGTGGTTTTATTTTGAAGAAATAGATGAACTCTCATGCTTCACTTATATTATTTTGAGAGTCTTTAGAACAGCATGGTAATTTTCTTTGGTTATGAATTTAGTCCTAATACGATGGGCATCCAAGAGGGGTATAATAAAAACTTTTATATAGAGTGCATTGAATACTAAGAGAAGTTTGATACTTGTTAATTGTTTTGAGATATGAAGATGGTGATATTAGAGTCATGCTAGTTGAGTAGTTGTGAACTTGAGAAATACTTGTGTTGAAGTTTGTGATTCCCGTAGCATGCACGTATGGTGAACCGTTATGTGATGAAGTCGGAGCATGATTTATTTATTGACTATCTTCCTTATGAGTGGCGGTTGGGGACGAGCGATGGTCTTTTCCTACCAATCTATCCCCTTAGGAGCATGCGCGTAGTACTTTGTTTCGATAACTAATAGATTTTTGCAATAAGTATGTGAGTTCTTTATGACTAATGTTGAGTCCATGAATTATACCACTCACCCTTCCACCATTGCTAGCCTCTCTAGTACCGCGCAACTTTCGCCGGTACCATAAAACCCACCATATACATTCCTCAAAACAGCCACCATACCTATCTATTATGGCATTTCCGTAGCCATTCCGAGATATATTGCCATGCAACTTTCCACCGTTCCGTTATTATGACACGCTTCATCATTGTCATATTGTTTTGCATGATCATGTAGTTGACATTGTATTTGTGGCAAAGCCACCGTTCATAATTCTTTCTGTAACATCCCAAATTTTCAATTTGGAATGTTATACACTAGATCATCATTGCATATCATATTTTATTGCATTTTGGTTGATCCTAGAAAATTCTACGCAACTCAAGGACCCTCGGAGAGAGTTGGGAATTTCGTTATTTTCATACTTGAGTTTTCTCAAATTGTGAAAATAGGATCATTTGATTTTATTTATTTTATCTTCAATTATTTCTATCATAAAAATATGAGAGAGGGAATAAAATGACTTCCCCAAAATAAAGAAATACTGAGAATTCAATAAAAAATCAAATAAGATTTTTTTGATTTATTTGCTATTTTATTTGAATTTAGGAAAAAAAATGTGCGTTTTTCAAAATTGCATTTAGGCCCCAAATAAATGTTCATCCTGTGCAGCTTGATTTTATAAGTCGGGGAAAATTTATTTCGAGATTTTTGGATTCCGTTTAGTATTCCTTTTGTTTTTTTTTTCTGAGCGTAATTATTAAAAAAATCCGAACCGACTTTGGGCCGTAACCGTCGAGGACTCCGCCTGGCCGGGGCTTTAAATAGTGCCGCCCGAGGCCCGAGCCAGCCCAAGCCGCCCCGCCCCCAAACCTTAACCCTAGCGCGCCGCCGCCCGCGCCGCTCGCCGCCGCCGGAGGTAGATCTCGCCGCTGTTTTTTTAGAAAACCGATCGGTTTTCCGTCGGTTTGTTCGGTTTTTTTAGTTTCATTTTTTTAAATAGATCGATTTTCCGGTTTATTTAATTAGCGAGCGTTCGCTCGTTCGTTCGTTTTAACGAACGCGTTCATCGTTTAGGTCCAGATAACGAACACTTGTTCGTTAATCTGTTCGTCATTTTTCTTTTTCTCAGATTTAATCCGCGATTTTTTTGATCGCGATTCCTGATCCATTTTTCGTTCTAGTCTAACTTTTCACTCGTTTATCCGAATCACGCGATTCAAGCGCCTGGAGTTTCGTCTCGAAACCCTCTTTTCGTTTAACCAACTCAAACAAGTTTTTGCCACTGTAAAAATTGCCCTAGATCTAAAATAGTAAACGAAGCTTGTTTCTTTTGCCGTTTGGTTTTCGTTGCTTCGTTTGATTTGATTCTTTTTGCCAACCGGAGTTTTTAAGTTGAATTTTCTGGTTAGATCTCTTATTTGAGTTTTACCTGTGCATTAGTTTAGTACTTATTGTATGCTTGTTTGTTTGCGATAGAGTACCCGAATGCGCCACTTGCTACTTCGAATCGCTAGGTTTTGCGGATCATCAGCAAGGCAAGTAACACTTTAATCATACCTCCTACTACCCAGTTTTATTTGCATTAGATCAATCCTCACACATTTCATGATTAGGATCTAATTAAATTGTGGGTTTGGGAAGTAGTTGAGGTAGTATCTATTACCTGTTTACTATCAAACATTTGGGAGTTACTTCTACGTTTGCTTATTATGTTATGCTATGCTAGTAGACGTGGATTGGGTGAGTGTATCCATGACAGATGTGAGATTGTTAAGTTAATGGTTTATCTAAGGTGGCAACTTAAAAATACACATCTGGGTGGATTGAGGCACCTGGGTATTCTAGCGATTGTCTGTTTTCTTTTGGACCGCCACCCAGGATCAAAGGGATCATTAGATCATTCATGCTAGAAACTTCCGTGTGCAGCCACAAGCTACTATGGGCTCTAGCATAGTTGACTAAGTTGTGCGAACTCTTACAGTGGTAGACTAGCAGATGTAGGGGAAAGTAGGTGTAACGGTCTACCCGATCGTAAGGTGCTAGTGCTTCTGAAAGACTATGTCTCGGTCATCCGTTTCTCAAATACCTTGTAGCGCGAGAATCCCAATGGAGGAGACCGAGTCTTGTGGGGAAAAGTGCGCAAACCTCTGCAGAGTGTATAAACTAATCATGGTTAGCCGTGTCCCCGATTATGGACATCTTGAGTATCTAGTACCTGGATTATCATGTGAATCTCATCATGTTACTCTAAATTAATTTTGTTGGGTTTTGTTTAATGATGATGCTTAATTGGGATTGAGAATGCTGTCAACCATTCTCAATGTTTAACAACTACCATGATAGTTAAATAAAATATATTCCTTTGCAGTAGGGAAAAATTGGCTTTACGCAAAATTGTAACCATAGAGCTTTCCACCAGCCAAATATGCATATAGTATAGCCTATTTAATTCCATTACTCTCTATGTGTTACATTGCCAGCGTATTCCATGTGCTGACCCATTTTGTGCTGCAACGTTAATGTTGCAGCCTTTTCAGACGACAATTAAGGTGCTTTTAGGTCATGGTTCTATACTCAGTGATGCCGTTGGAGTTGATGGACTCACTTATCTTCCAAGCCTTCCGTTGTTATAGTTATTAGATGACCTTAAGCCATATTTATTGTAATAAGTTCTCTTTTGAGACACTCGATGTAGTAATTGTGTGATTGCTACTCTGTTATAAATCCTTCAAGTACTGTGTGGTGTCAGCATTACTGATCCAGGGATGATACCTGAGCACAGAGATTGGAACGTTTGAGGTCTGGTCGCTACACTTTCATACATGTCACTCATGATTCATTGCACATCCCAGTACACCGCCGGAGGCATTCATATAGAGTCATATTTTGTTCTAAGAATCAAGTTGTAATTCTTGAGTTGTAAGTAAATAAAAGTGTGATGATCATCATTATTAGAGCATTGTCCTAGTGAGGAAAGGATGATGGAGACTATGATTCCCCCACAAGTCGGGATGAGACTCCGGACTAAAAAAAAGAGGCCAAAGAAGCCCAAATAAAAAAAGAGGCCATAAAAAAGGGAGAAGGCCCAAATAAAAAAATGAGAGAAAAAGAGAGAAGGGGCAATGCTACTATCCTTTTACCACACTTGTCCTTCAAAGTAGCACCATGATCTTCCTGATAGAGAGTCTCCTATCTTGTCACTTTCATATACTAGTGGGAATCTTTCATTATAGAACTTGACTTGTATATTCCAATAATGGGATTCTTCAAAATGCCCTAGGTCTTTGTGAGCAAGCAAGTTGGATGCACACCCACTTAGTTTCTTTTTGAGCTTTCATACACTTATAGCTCTAGTGCATCCGTTGCATGGAAATCCCTACTCATTCACATTGATATCTATTGATGGGCATCTCCATAGCCCGTTGATACGCCTAGTTGATGTGAGACTATCTTCTCTCTTTTTGTCTTCTCCACAACCACCATTCTATTCCACCTATAGTGCTATGTCCATGGCTCACGCTCATGTATTGCGCGAAGATTGAAAAAGTTTGAGAACATCAAAAGTATGAAACAATTGCTTGGCTTGTCATCGGGGTTGTGCTTATATAAGGAAATGTAATCAAATACCTTAAAAATTATCCAAATGAGTGGTGCAATGCAGTACACCTTATATTTCGGACTTTTTCTCCAAAATCTATACACCTTATATCAAGGAACGGAGGGAGTATGATTTTTGGGACTAACCTATTAACCCAGAGCCCAGTGTCAGTTTCTGTTTTTTTCCTTATTTTAGAATATCGCAGAAAAGGAAAATCAAACGGAGTCCAATTGACCTGAAACTTCACGGAACTTATTTTTGGATCAGAAGAAGCCCAGAAGACTTGGAGTCCACATAAGGGAAGCTTCGAGGAGGCCACGAGGTAGGGGGGCGCGCCCTCCACACTCATGGGCCCCTCGTGGCTCCCCTGACGTATCTCTTTCACCCATATATACCCATGTACCCTAAAACTATCGGGGAGCACAATAGATCGGGAGTTCTGCCGCCAGAAGCCTCCGTAGCTACCGAAAACCAATCTAGACCCATTCTGGCACCCTGCCGGAGGGGGAATCCCTCTCCTGTGGCCATCTTCATCATACCGGTGCTCTCCATAACGAGGAGGGAGTAGTTCTCCCTCGGGGCTGAGGGTATGTACTAGTAGCTATGTGTTTGAGATCTCTCTCTCTCATGTTCTTGAGGTGGTACGATCTTGATGTATCGTGAGCTTTGCTATTATAGTTGGATCTTATGTTTCTTCTCCCCCTCTACTATCTTGTAATGGATTGAGTTTCCCCTTCGAAGTTATCTTATCGGATTGAGTCTTTAAAGATTTGAGAACACTTGATGTATGTCTTGCCGTGCGTATCTGTGGTGACAATGGGATATCACGTGATTCACTTGATGTATGTTTTGGTTATCAACTTGCGGGTTCCACCCATGAACCTATGCATAGGGGTTGGCACACATTTTCGTTGTGATTCTCTGGTAGAAACTTTGGGGCACTCTTTGAGGTTCTATGTGTTGGTTGAATAGATGAATCTGAGATTGTGTGATGCATATCATATAATCATACCCACGGATACTTGAGGTGACATTGGAGTATCTAGGTGACATTAGGGTTTTGGTTGATTTGTGTCTTAAGGTGTTATTCTAGTACAAACTCTAGGGCTGTTTGTGACACTTATAGGAATAGCCCAACGGATTGATTGGAAAGAATAACTTTGAGGTGGTTTCATACCCTACCATAATCTCTTCGTTTGTTCTCCGCTATTAGTGACTTTGGAGTGACTCTTTGTTGCATGTTGAGGGACAGTTATGTGATCCAATTATGTTAGTATTGTTGAGGGAACTTGCACTAGCGAAAGTATGAACCCTATGCCTTGTTTCCTAGCATTGCAGTACCGTTTACGCTCAATTTTATCATTAGTTACCTTGCTGTTTTTATATTTTCAGATTACAAAAACCTTTATCTACTATCCATAGTGCACTTGTATCACCATCTCTTCGCCGAACTAGTGGACCTATACAATTTACAATTTTATTGGGTGTGTTGGGGACACAAGAGACTCTTTGTTATTTGGTTGTAGGGTTGTTTGAGAGAGACCATCTTCACCCTACGCCTCCTACGGATTGATAAACCTTAGGTCATCCACTTGAGATAAATTTGCTACTGTCCTATAAATCTCTGCACTTGGAGGCCCAACAAAGTCTACAAGAAGAGGTTGTGTAGTAGACATCACAACCATGTATGAGAAAATATCCACCTTAACATAGTAGCATTGTACTATGTTAAAGCATGTATGGAAAACTTATTATGGTACTTATATTTAATAAATACTAGCACAAATGCCCGTGCGTTGCAACGGAATACATTGTTACCCGTCCCATCCGTCCACTTATTTCCATTTATCCTGCCCTACTATTCTCCTTCTCTCCCTCTGAATCCCTATTAACATTAATCTATATTTATACTTTCGACATTAAAAATATGATGTCTGGAAGGTAAATAGTTTACAATGCTTGGCGTTATTTTGTTGACATGTTGCCGCTAGCAGTAGGAGCACACCCCACACGCCAGCATGCCAACTTCCCTGAACGTCATCATCTCGCCTCGTTGGTGATCAGGATTAGGGCACACAGAGTTGCGGGAGAGATGGTTAAACGGAGGGGAGTGATCCCTCCAACTAGCGTGCGAGACAAAACAGGACGCAAGAAAGATGTATTGTTGTCACTTTCTCTCTCTACTCTTCACCCCCTCTCCTTCGTGTCTCGCCAACGACATTGGTGACATCCAGAGTTGAGGAATTTTAATTGTCAGCAAGTCAATGAGCTCCAAATATCTTGTCCCTTAAGAAATATTTATTTGTAATATTTTGCTAACTTTTAATTATTGTATCTGATAACATATTCATAATATGTGGTAGTCATGAATATTAAAGTATGACAGTAACAACAAACGAAAGCAAGTAATTACAATCGGTGCTCGATTATAATTTTTTTACAATCGGTGGCAGTACTGTGGCAGCTTCTCTTTGGTAGCCATTAAAAGAGCAATCTCCCCACAAAAAACCCCACTGAGAGAGCTATCTCCCAACTACGTGGCCCTTGTCCACATCGCCACGCCTCTGCGCCGCCCGGCTCCCTCCAGCCCCGCCGCCTGAGCCGCCCGCCTCCGCGTGAGGCCCTATCGCCCCGCCGCCACTGCCTTCGATCGGACACTGGGAGATCCTCGAGCTCCCCTCCCCATCCAACCGCTCCCCGACGCCCACCTCCGCTCTGTCGCCGCCATGATCTTCTTTGATCAATTACTCGCTCCTGCTCCTACCTTCAGTCTGCCGCCGGAGCTCCTCCTGTCGCCTCGCACTTGTCCTAGCTGGCGTATGCCCTCACCCTCGACCCCGTCTCATGTTTCTCCGGTTACCCAGCTGCTCTCTTGGTGAGCAGATGCAGCCTATTTCTTCGCTCGTGAATTTACGTCACCGCGTCGACCTCTGCTCAGCGCAATCATTGCCGTCCCATTCAATCTCATCGAGCTCCTGTTGGTTGGCTTGTTGGCAACCAATATGTAAAAGTATATAAACTGGTGGGATTTGTTGTAGGGGAGCAAGGTGGGACTATTCAACACGGGCCGATAACAGCGAGGGAGTCAGACCAGCAAAGTGGACAGGGCAAGCGGCCCACACGTGAACGGATAAAATTCTGGAATTAAACATTTTTTATGAATAGTACCACATCGGATGTAGAAAATAATATAGGTAAAAAAACTGAAAGCTTAAATTCACGGGAAGAAGCGTATTGTGTGGTGAACCCGACAAAGTCAATCTGTGCTTTATTATTAGGGAAAGATTTTACAACCATACAATAATCAAATACAGTAAAATCAAATCTATTTTTCATTTTAGGGCTCCCGTATTTTTATCCAAATATTAATATTGCAATATGTTCCCCGCGGTAACACGCGGGATAACATCTTGAATGGAGCAAAGATATTTGTTGCAGAACACGCCAATACCCAAAACGTCGTTTATTTTGAAATGGATCAAGTATCACATAAAATATATACAAATAGCCAAAGGCTTGTATTAATGGATCAAATATGCCTTAAACGAGGTCACAGGAAGAGCTTAGTGAGGGCCAAAGGGGGCCATGCCCCTCCCCTCAACTTCATCTAAGACTCATTTAGCCCTCTCTCAAATCGCGATGAAGCTCCTCCGCTGCTACTCACTACTATGATTGCCATTGCTATGCATGCTGATTTCTTTTTCAGTAGACATTTTTTTATGTTAGCTACAACTCGTATGACTGTTGTTGGCATATGCGCAGTGACTTCTATCATATTGCTCATTCAATGTATGAACTCGGTGCTCATGATTATTGCCATTTAGTTGCCACCATGGCAGTGGTGAAGCTTGTCCCAAATAACTGGGCGGGCCGGCTGAAAGAAACATCTATTGGGCTTGAGTTTTGTGGCCCAAAAATAGATATACCTTGAAGAAAATCACATAAGCTGGGCGGGCCAGGGCCCTTTGGGCCTTGCTGTAGCTCCACCACTGCACCAAAGTAGAGAACGGGGCACTCTCGATGTTGAGGAAATTAGCATCCCCGTAGGTGTTTCTAGTGATTCTATGTGAACATTGGCCCTTGATACTCATATATCTACTAGCTTATTGAGGGGGTCAAAGACGAGGAAACACTGCATGCTCTTGGGAAACCTGAGTGCTATGTGTCCATTTTATGTAATATAAACTGAAACTGAAACCTGACTGGTAAAGATCAAATACTCTTTATACTCAATATTGATGAGACCATCATTGCCAAAGTTCTTGTATCATGTCTGAACATTGCTCCAGCTACACCAGACAAAGGAGAAAGACAAACGGTATTAGGAGATGTTCCATGTGCTATGGAGGATAAGGGAATGAACTTGGGTCATATAATTTGATGCAACAAGTTTTAATTGGTTCAATGCTGCTCAATATTACTCCACCGCGGGAAGAAGTCATACCGAACTTTAGAACTCCACCAAGAATAGCCTTGTTTCAGTCGGTTGGACAAAAACAAGCAAACTTGGAATTTAATCTGCTCCTACGTGACGTTCTCACTTAATGTTGCATCGTTCAAAAATTGCATCACGCAATTCTTTTTTTCAAGTACTGTAGCTACACACTTTATTAGCCAATATAGTTAGGTGCTAGTAGGTTGAGTCCTGGTGGTTCACGACCGACGTGATTAGCGTGTCTGGGTCATTAATTTATTAAGATATGACTAGCAAAAGAACATGCGCGTTGCAACTGGAAAATATTACTCCTCTAACCCAATAGTCATGACTCAAGACCCCATAAGTCCACATTTTTTATTTCAACACATGACATCCCATCTGTGTTGCCATTTATCCGCCCCCATACCCCCCTCACCGAGTGGCCTCAGTGTTACACAATCACAACGTGTTTGCCGTTGTTAATCCTAAGACGTCATTGTCTGGGCATAAGATCAGAAATCTTTTTTATGATATTTGTGACATGTTCTCTACTCGTAGTTGTTAGGGTATATTTCTCCCTTAATGGTTTTGGTGATTGATGACCATGCATTTTGCGGGCTAGCCTTGTGCATTGAGTTTTTTTAGAGATTATTAGATGGCTCGTGACGGGGTTTTCCCCCTCGGTGATTCAGAGTGAAGACGGTTATTTTCCATCGACTTTTTTGGAGGATTTGAGTCATAGGAAATCTGTACTATTAAGAGAGGGTCCGCAGTTGGGAAGGTTAGGGTGGAATCAACACATACACATTCACTATCGCACCGTCTTTCCTTCCCGGCAACAACTCCATTTGTCTTCTGTTTGGGCTTACTAGAAGCACCCAAGCGGTAGTACCGCGCTGGGGAGCGGTAGTACCGCTCCGGTGGTACCGCCACATGATACGTCTCAGTCGTATCTATTTTTCCAAACATTTTTTCCCTTGTTTTGGACTCTAACTTGTATGATTTGAATGAAACTAACCCGGACTGACGCTGTTTTCAGCAGAATTACCATTGTGTTGTTTTATGTGCAGAAAACAAATATTCTCGGAATGACCTGAAACTCCATGGGAGGTCTTAGAAAAAATAATAAAAAATCCTCGCCAAATATGAAGACCAGGGGGCCCACACCCTTTCCACGAGGGTGGGGGGCACCCCCCTAGGGCGCGCCCCCTACCTCGTGGGCCCCCTGTTGACCCTCCGACGCCAACTCCAACTCTATATATTTGCTTTCGGAGAGAAAAAAATCAGAGAGAAGAAATCATCGCGTTTTACGATACGGAGCCGCCGCCAAGCCCTAAAATCTCTCGGGAGGGCTGGTTTGGAGTCCGTTCGGGGCTCCGGAGAGGGGGATTCGTCGCCGTCGTCATCATCAACGATCCTCCATCACCAATTTCATGATGCTCACCGCCGTGCGTGAGTAATTGCATCGTAGGCTTGCTGGGCGGTGATGGGTTGGATGAGATTTATCATGTAATCGAGTTAGTTTTGTTAGGGTTTGATCCCTAGTATCCATTATGTTCTGAGATTGATGTTGCTATGACTTTGCTATGCTTAATGCTTGTCACTAGGGCCTGAGTGCCATGATTTCAGATCTGAACCTATTATGTTTTCATGAATATATGTGAGTTCTAGATCCTATCTTGCAAGTCTACAGTCACCTACTATGTGTTATGATCTGGCAACCCCAAAATGACAATAATCGGGACCACTCCCGGTGATGACCATAGTTTGAGGAGTTCATGTATTCACTATGTGCTAATGCTTTGTTCCGATTCTCTATTAAAAGGAGGCCTTAATATCCCTTAGTTTCCGATAGGACCCCGCTGCCACGGGAGGGTAGTACAAAAGATGTCATGCAAGTTCTTTTCCATAAGCACGTATGACTATATACGGAATATATGCCAACATTACATTGATGAATTGGAGCTACTTCTGTGTCACCCTATGTTATGACTGTTACATGATGAACCACATCCGACATAATTATCCATCACTGATCCGGTGCCTATGAGTTTTCCATATACTGGTTTACGCTTATTTACTTTCCCGCTGCTACTGTTACAACCACTACAAAATTCCAAAAACATTACTTTTGCTGTCTTTACTTTTGTTGCCGCTACCTCCACTATCATTGTAGCGACCAGACCTCAAACAGTCTGATCTCTGTGCTCCGGTGTCATCCCTGGATCAGTAATGCTGACACCACACAGTACTCGGAGGATTTATAGCAGAGTAGCAATCACACACTTATTACAATGAGTGTCTCAAAAGAGAACTTAATACAATAAATATGGCTTAAGGCCATCTAATAACGATAGCAGCGGAAGGCTTGGAAGATAAGTGAGTCCATCAACTCCAACGGCATCACTGAGTATAGAACCACGACCTAAAAACTCCTTAATCGTCGTCTGAAAAGTCTGCAACATTAACGTTGCAGCCCGAAATGGGTCAGCACATGGAATATGCTGGCAATGTAACACTTAGAGAGTAATGGAATGAAACAGCTATACTATATGCATATTTGGCTGGTGGAAAGCTCTATGGTTATAGTTTTGCGTAAAGCCAATTTTTTCCTACTTTAAAGGAATAAATTTATTTAACTATCATGGTAGTTGTTAAACATTGAGAATGGTTGACAGCATTCTCAATCCCAATTAAGCATCATCATTAAACAAAACCCAACAAAATTAATTTAGAGTAACATGTTGAGATTCACATGATAATCCAGGTACTAGATACTCAAGATGTCCATAACCGGGGACACGACTAATCATGATTAGTTTATTACACTCTGCAGAGGTTTGCGCACTTTTCCCCACAAGACTCGATCGCCTCCGTTGAGTTTCTCGCACTACAGGATGTTTGAGAAGACGGATGACCGAGACATAGTCTTTCAGAAGCGGTAGCACCTTACGATCGGGTAGACCGTACCACCTACATTTGCTAGTCTACCACTGTAAGAGTTCGCACGACTTAGTCAACTATGCTAGAGCCCATAATAGCTTGTGGCTGCACACGGAAGTTTCTAGTATGAATAGTCTCATGATCCCTTTGAGCCTGGGTGGCGGTCCAAAAGAAAACAGGCAAGTCCTGGAATACCCAGGTGCCACAATCCACCCAGATGTGTGTTTAAGTTGCCATCTTAGATAAACTATTAATTAACAAAACTCACATCTGTCATGGATATCACTCACCCAATCCACGTCTACTAGCATAGCATGGCATAATAAGCAAACGTAGAAGTAACTCCCAAAGGTTTGATAATAAACAAGTAATAGGTACTACCTCATCTACTTCCCATCCCACAATTTAATTAGATCCTAACCATGCAATGTGTGAGGATTGATCTAATGCAATAAAATTGGGTAGTAGGAAAGGTATGATCAAAGTGTTACTTGCCTTGCAGATGATCCGGGAAACCTAGCGATTCGAAGTAACAAGCGGCGCACTCCGGGTATTCTATCGCAGACAAACAAACAAGCATACAATAAGTACTCATCTAATGCACAGGTAAAACTCAAATAAGAGATCTAAACAGAAGGTTCAACTTAAGAACTCCGGTTGGCAAAAAGAATCAAATCGAACGAAGAAACGAAAATCAAACGGCGAAAGAAAACAACTTCGTTCTACTAATCTGGATCTAGGGAAAATTTTACAGTAGCAAAAACTGGTTTAAGTTAGTTAAACGGATAGAGGGTTTCGAGACGAAACTCTAGGCGCTTGAATCGCGTGATTCCGATAAACGAGTGAAAAGTTATACTAAAACGAAAATCGGATTAGGAATCGCGATCAGAAAAATCGCGGATTTAATCTGAGAAAAAGAAAAACGACGAACGCTCGCTAAATTAAATAAACCGGAAAAACTGATATATTTAAAAAACCCGAAGGAAAAACCAAATGGTTTTTCGAAAAAAAACTGGCGCGAATTTCGAGGCGGCGGCGGACCTCGGGCGGCGTGCGGCGGCGGCGCAGCGGCGGGAGCTGGGGGCGGCTCGGGCTAGGGTTAGCTCTGGCTGGGCCTCCCCCCGGCTTATATAGCCTAACGGGCCGGAAGTCCTAGAAGGACACGGCCCTAGGTCGGTTCGATTTTTTTTCTTTTTTTAATTATGTGCAGAAGAAAAATAAAAAGAAATACTAAACGGACTCCAAAAATTCCGAAATAAATTTTCGCGGGCTTCTTAAATCAAGCCGCACAAGGTGAACATTTACTTGGGACCTAAATGCAAATTTGAAAAACGCACATTTTTCCTAAATTCAAATAAAACATCAAAAAACTCCGAAATAAAATCTTATTTGATTTTATTATTAAATCCTCAATATTTCTTTATTTTGGGAAATTCATTTTATTCCCTCTCTCATATTTTTGTAATAGAAATAATTGATGATAAAATAAATAAAATCAAATGATCCTATTCTCAAAATTTGAGAAAACTCAAATATGAAAATAATAAAATCCCCAACTCTCTTCGTGGGTCATTGAGTTGCGTAGAATTTCTAGGATCAACCAAAATGCAAAATAAAATATGATATGTAATGATGATCTAATGTATGACATTCCAAATTGAAAATTTGGGATGTTACAATCATATTACTTTGCTACTAAACACTTTGCTGCAGATACTAAGTTTCCAGGTGTGGTTAAATTGACAACTCAACTGCTAATACTTGAGAATATTCTTTGGCTCCCCTTGTGTTGAATCAATAAATTTGGGTTGAATACTCTACCCTCGAAAGCTGTTGCGATCCCTTATACTTGTGGGTTATCAAGACTAATTTCTGGCGCCGTTGCCGGGGATCATAGCTCTAATCTTTGAGTCACTTGGGATTTATATCTGCTGAACACTATGAAGAACTTGAGAGATCCAAAAACCAAGATCTATCCCTCAACTGCGAGGGGAGGTAAGGAACTACCTTCTAGCTCTGCACTTGATTCACCTTCTGTTATGAGTAAGTTTGCGACACCTACATCTGCTTCTGCTATTCGTTCTGATATGTCGCATGTTATTGATGATGCCACTTCTGCTATGCATGATACTTATGATGAAACTGCTTCTATGCCTGATACTACTGTTCCACTTAGTGATTTTCTAGAAAAACAAATTGCTAGGGCTAGAGAAAAAGAAATTATTGAATCTCAATATGAGGATGATAGTGATGATGAAAATATGCCTGTTATTCCTGAGGGTTATTTATTTGATCAAGATGCTTCTTTAGCTATTTTAGCTTGCAGAGATAGATATGAGCTTAAGAGGTTATTAATTAAATGGAACAAAGAATCACTTAGAGATCAAATGAAACCCGATCCTGCTTTTGCTACTTCACCTATATGTGTTCCTGATAAATATTATGAATTCTCTGTTGATCCTGATATAATTGCTTAGGTTGAATCTGATCCGTTCTATGGCTATGAATCTGAAACTGTTGTGACACATCTTACTAAATTATATGTGTTCCTGATAAAGATTATGAATTCTCTTGATCCTGATTGTGTGCGTAGTCCCCAGGATATGATTTATTACTTCTCTGCTAAATATTTCCTTGCTCATAAGAAACAAGCTGCTTTAAGGGAAATATACGACTTTGTGCAAATTAAAGAAGAGAGTCTCCCACAAGCTTGGGGGAGGCTTCTCAAGTTACTTAATGCTTTGCCTGATCATCCTCTTAAGAAACCTGAAATACTTGATATCTTTTATAACGGACTAACCGATGCTTCCAAAGATTACCTGGATAGTTGTGCTGGTTCTTTTTTCAGGGAAAGAACACCGGATGAAGCTGAAATTCTATTGAATAATATGTTGACAAATGAAAATAATTGGGCACCTCTTGAGCCAGCTCCTGAGCCGACTCCTGCTCCAATTACTGAGCCTATTCCTAAACCAACTCCGAAGAAGAGAGGTGTTCTATTTCTCAGTCCCGAAGATATGCAAGAGGCAAAGAAATCTATGAAAGAAAAAGGTATTAAAGCTGAAGACATTAAGAATTTACCTCCTATTGAAGAAATACATGGTCTTAATTCATCGCCTGTTGAAGAAACCTATGATCTCAATTATTTATTTATTGAAGAACCTCCTGATCCCGATATCCCGACACAGGTAGTAAAGGTAAATTCTCTCTATAGATATGATAAAGTTGAAGTCCCTCCTACTAAAATTGCTAGTCAATGCTTGGATGAGTTTGATAACTTTATGTATAAGCAAGATGACTTCAATGCTTATTTTGGTAGACAATTAAAAGAAAATGCTTATATGATTAGATGCTTGGGTGATTATATGGCTGATATTAAAGGTGAATTTAAACTTATTAGCAAACATGCTTCTATGGTCACCACCCAAGTAGAACAAGTACTTAAAGCTCAAAAAGAAGTGCTTAATGAAATGAATAGTAAAAAACATGATTATGCTGTTAGAGTGGCTACTAGAACTGGTAGAATGACTCAGGAACCTTTGTATCCTGAAGGCCACCCTAAGAGAATCGAGCAAGATTCTCAAAGAAATAATATTGATGTTCCTAGTTCTTCTAAAAAGAAGAAAAAGAAAAATGATAGAACTGTGCAAACTTCTAGTGAACCTATTGCTGAACCACCTGATAATCCAAAAGATATATCTATGTCTGATGCTGAAACACAATCTGGTAATGAACATGAATCTAATGAAAATATTAATGCGAACACTCATGATGATGCTCAACCTAGTAATGATAATGATGTAGAAATTGAACCTGCGGTTGATCTTGATAACCCACAATCAAAGAATCAACGTTATGATAAAAGAGACTTTGTTCCTAGGAAACATGGTAAAGAAAGGGAACCTTGGGTTCAGAAACCCATGCCTTTTCCTCCGAAACCATCCAAGAAAAAGGATGATGAGGATTTTGAGCGCTTTGCTGAAATGATTAGGCCTATCTTTTTGCATATGAGATTAACTGATGTGCTCAAAACAAATCCTTATGCTAAATATATGAAAGATATCATTACTAATAAAAGAATGATACCGGAAGCTGAGATTTCCACCATGCTTGCTAATTATACTTTTAGGGGTGGAATACCAAAGAAACTTGGAGACCCCGGAGTACCTACTGTACCTTGCTCCATTAAAAGAAATTATATTAAAACTGCTTTATGTGACCTTGGAGCCGGTGTTAGTGTTATGCCTCTCTCTTTATATCGTAGACTTGACTTGAATAAGTTGACACCTACTGAAATATCTTTGCAAATGGCTGATAAATCAACTGCTATACCTGTCGGTATTTGTGAGGATGTGCCTGTTGTGGTTGCAAACGTTACTATTTTAACGAACTTTGTTATTCTTGATATTCCCGAGGATGATAGTATGTCTATTATTCTTGGAAGACCTTTTCTTAATACTGCAGGGGCTGTTATTGATTGCAACAAAGGCAATGTCACTTTTCATGTTAATGGTAATGAGCATACGGTACACTTTCCGAGGAAACAACCTCAAGTTCATAGTATCAACTCTATTGGAAAAATTCCATCGATTATATTTGGAGGTTTTGAATTTCCTCTACCAACTGTCAAGAAGAAATATGATATTCTTATTATTGGGGATGTGCATATCCCCATTGAGGTAACTTAGTGTTATTCAAAATTTCTCCGGTTTCATGATTATCAGAATGAGTTTGTTAACAAGACTTGATCAACCTTGTTAGTGGATTCTTTTTGATGAGCATGAGATGGATGAAACTAGAAGCACAAACTTCTGCACCCTCTTTATACTTTCTGTTATTTATATTAAATAAAGTAAAAATAGTATTTTTCTGTCTGTTCCTGACTTATCCGTGCAATATAAAAATATCCCGAAAATAAAAGTCCTCAGAATGCCATGCCAATTTAATATGATTTTTTCGGGAATATTTGAGGATTTACTGTGCAAAAATTACCCCGAGAGGAGCTGCCACCTGGCCACGAGGGTGGTGGGTGCCCCCTCCTTATAGGGCGCGGCCCCCTGCCTCATGGGCCCACGGTGACCCTTCTCCACTTATCCCATCACCCATCTTCTTCCTCTATCTCACACAAACCCGAAAAACCAACTCAAGCACGAGTTCCAGCCACCTTTGCTGCGATTTTCGATCTCCTTGCTCAAAGCACCTCTCGCAAAACTGCTTGGGGAGATTGTTCCTTGGTATGTGACTCCTTCATTGGTCCAATTAGTTTTTGTTCTAGTGCTTTATTCATTGCAAATTTGTGCTGCATAGGTGACCATGTTCTTGAGCTTGCATGTCAAATTTATATGGTTCCAAGTAGTTCTAATGCTTGATATAGGCTCTAGGCACTTGTAGGAGTAGTTACTATCAGTTTTATTGAGTTTGGTTTACTTTTATTTTGAAGTTACTAAAGATTTCAGAATTTTTCAGACAAAAACAATATGTTTAGGAAGATGTTCCAAGGTGGTTCCCCTAAGAAGCAAGGACCCAGAATTGCTATGCGCGATGTTGACGAGGATCCACCAAGAGATGCCCCAGTACGGCCTTGCGAATGGCCGTCGGAAAATTTTATGGACCGTGCGGGAAATAAAGAAGAATTCAAATCATATTTGCGCAATGCCGGTCTTGAGGATTTTGAGGCTAACAAATGCCCCCAGTATCATGATCTCACAAGTTCATTTGTGAGGAGATTTGAGTATTCATCTTCGCATAATTCTCCTTCAGTCATGTTTGATCTTTATGACAAGTCTTATACCGTGGACTTAGACGATTTCACTTCTGCTTGTGAACTTCCATCATGGGGCAGTATTAGGGACCCCCCCTATATCTGAATTTAGAAACATTCTTGCTAGTATAACTATGGGGGAATCCAGAGATATAACGCAAGCTACCATAGGGAACATTCACTTTCCTGCTATACATTATTTTGCTCTTTTCATCGGTAGATGCATAAACGCTAAGGATGAAGCATGTCACATGTGTGTCCCTGATCTTAGCATTCTTAGGAGTGCTGTGTTAGGAGACCAATCTTATCATATGGGAGCCATTGTAGCTTGTAGGTTGCATCATAATAGACATAATGGAGATTTCTTTGGAGGAATTTATGCAACCCGTTTAGCTAATTTTCTTGAGATAGATATTCGTGAGGGTGATACGGAATTGCCTCCTGCATATTTAGATTATGACTCTATGGTTTCGCACCAGTTTGTCGAGAGGTCTGAATCACCACTCTTATACCGCTTAATTTTTGATAAACGACGTGTTTTCCGTATTACTCTCCCTGGTCCTGCCTTCTTTGATTCATAGGCAAAAGGAAGATGTGTTATTACCAGAGAGGAGGCAGAAGAGTACGAGAGGAGAGCGGAGGCAGCCCGACTCCATGTTGCAGCTCAGCAGGCGATAACCGCTGCACATCAGTATGATCCCAGCTATTCCTCCTCATCACAGTACGACCCCAACAACTATTATTATGGATATCCGCCAGGCTAGCCGTGGCCATAGACCAACTTAGGCCAAAAGGCTAAGCTTGGGGGAGTACGTATTTCTTACCTACATGACATTCATGTTCACACACACTCATTGTTAGATGTCGGTGCTCATACTTTTTCATTGAATCATCCATGCTAGTTTATTTTCTTTTTCATGCTTTCTTCTTGTGTGCTTGTTAAACCTTAAGAAAAACCAAAAAATTAGTAGTAGTTTATTTTTCTGCTGTAGTAGTAATAATTAAAAAGAAAACCCAAAAATATTTCCCGTTCTTCTTTTGCTTGTTGGGAGCTTTCCCGTGTAAATAGTTTTATTTATTTTCTTTTATTTGGGGGTCAGTAGGAGAAGACCATAATTAAATTGTTGAAGTGGCTCTCATATGCATTATTGTTGATTTAACCAAGAGCCCATATTGCCTTATCTTCTCCTGTTCATTGAATGCTCGCAAATTCCAGCTTAGTCCAATGCACGTACACTCTTATTATTATTCACACCGTTCGGTCGTGCAAGTGAAAGGCAATTATGATGATATATGATGGACTGACTGAGATGAGAAAAGCTGGTATGAACTCGACCTCTTTTGTTTTTGTAAATATGAAGAACCCGTCGTTCTTGATTCAGCTTATTATGAATAAACATGTTTGCAATGACAATTAGAGATCAGAGTTGCTTGTGCCATGCTTGATTAGCTATGAGTTATAATGATTTACCTTGTATGCCAACATGCTATTGAGATGATTATGATGTGGTATGATGGGGTGGTATCCTCCTTTGAATGATTTATGTGACTTGACTTGGCACATGTTCACGCATGTAGTTCAAACAAATCAACATAGCCTTCACGATATTTATGTTCATGGTGGATTATATCCAACTCATGCTTGCATCCAATGTTTATTAATTTTAATGCATGTACATGGCCGTTGTCGCTCTCTAGTTGGTCGCTTCCCAGTCTTTTGCTAGCCTTCACTTGTACTAAGCGGGAATACTGCTTGTGCATCCAATCCCTTAAACCCCAAAGTTATTCCAGATGAGTCCACCATACTTCCTATATGCGGTATCTACCTGCCATTCCAAGTAAATTTGTATGTGCCAAACTCTAAACCTTCAAATAAACATTCTGTTTTGTATGCTCGAATAGCTCATGTATCAACAAAGGCTGTCCTTATCTTCCGTGTTAGGCGGGTTATTCTCAAGAGGAGTGGACTCCGCTCCTCACTCACGAGAAAATGGCTGGTCACCGGGATACCCAGTCTCATGCTTTATGCAAACTAAATCAAAATTAATTGCAAACAAAACTCCCCCTGGGACCTGATGTATGTTGGAGGCACTCGTTGTTTCGAGCAAGCCATGGATTGATGTTTGTTGGTGGAGGGGGAGTATAAACTTTACCATTCTGTTTGGGAACCGCCTATAATGTGTTTAGCATGGAAGATATCGCCATCTCTTAGTTGTTACGTTGACAATGAAAGTATACCGATCAAAATACAATTTATCTCTATTTCAAAACCGAGCTTTGGCACCTCTACAAATCCCTGCTTCCCTCTACGAAGGGCTTATCCATTTACTTTTATGTTGAGTCATCACCCTCTTATTAAAAAGCACTAGCTGGAGAGCACATCCGTCATTTGCATTCATCACTATTAATTTACGTTGGGTGTGACTATGATTGGATCTCTTTTACCATGAATTACAATGTCTAGTCAGTCCTTGATCTTTAAAGGTGCTCTGCATTTATGTTTTGCGGTCTCAGAAAGGGCTAGCGAGATACCATCTTGTTATATCATATTATGATTGTTTTGAGAAAGTGTTGTCATCCGAGATTTATTATTATTACTTGCTAGTTGATTATGCTATTGATATGAGTAATGATGAGACCTGAGAATTATTGCAAATATGGTTAGTTATGATCTATGCTGAAAACTTGAATGCTGGCTTCACATAGTTACAACAACAAGAGCAAACAGAGTTTGTAAAAGTTTTTCTTTCTTTCTTTCAGTTTGTCAACTGAATTGCTTGAGGACAAGCAAGGGTCCAAGCTTGGGGGAGTTGATACGTCTCCGTCGTATCTACTTTTCCAAACACTTTTGCCCTTGTTTTGGAATCTAACTTGTATGATTTGAATGGAACTAACCCAGACTGACACTGTTTTCAGCAGAATTACCATGGTGTTGTTTTATGTGCAGAAAACAAATATTCTCGGAATGACCTGAAACTCCACGGGAGGTCTTAGAAAAAATAATAAAAAATCCTCGCCAAATATGAAGACCAGGGGCCCACACCCTTTCCACGAGGGTGGGGGGCGCGCCCCCTACCTCGTGGGCCCCCTGTTGACCCTCCGACGCCAACTCCAACTCTATATATTTGCTTTCGGAGAGAAAAAATCAGAGAGAAGAAATCATCGTGTTTTACGATACGGAGCCGCTGCCAAGCCCTAAAACCTCTCGGGAGGGCTGATTTGGAGTCCGTTCGGGGCTCCGGAGAGGGGGATTCGTCGCCGTCGTCATCATCAACCATCCTCCATCACCAATTTCATGATGCTCACCGCCGTGCGTGAGTAATTGCATCGTAGGCTTGCTGGACGGTGATGGGTTGGATGAGATTTATCATGTAATCGAGTTAGTTTTGTTAGGGTTTGATCCCTAGTATCCATTATGTTCTGAGATTGATATTGCTATGACTTTGCTATGCTTAATGCTTGTCACTAGGGCCCGAGTGCCATGATGTCAGATCTGAACCTATTATGTTTTCATGAATATATGTGAGCTCTAGATCCTATCTTGCAAGTCTATAGTCACCTACTATCTGTTATGATCCGGCAACCCCGAAGTGACAATAATCGAGACCACTCCCGGTGATGACCATAGTTTGAGGAGTTCATGTATTCACTATGTGCTAATGCTTTGTTCCGGTTCTCTATTAAAAGGAGGCCTTAATATCCCTTAGTTTCCAATAGGACCCCGCTGCCACGGGAGGGTAGGACAAAAGATGTCATGCAAGTTCTTTTCCATAAGCACGTATGACTATATACGGAATACATGCCTACATTACATTGATGAATTGGAGCTAGTTCTGTGTCACCCTATTTTATGACTGTTACATGATGAAACGCATCCGGCATAATTATCCATCACTGATCCGGTGCCTACGAGTTTTCCATATACTGGTTTACGTTTATTTACTTTCCCGCTGCTACTGTTACAATCACTACAAAATACCAAAAACATTACTTTTGCTGTCTTTACTTTTGTTGCCGCTACCTCCACTATCATATTACTTTGCTACTAAACACTTTGCTGCAGATACTAAGTTTCCAGGTGTGGTTGAATTGACAACTCAGCTGCTAATACTTGAGAATATTCCTTGGCTCCCCTTGTGTCGAATCAATAAATTTGGGTTGACTATTCTACCCTCGAAAGCGGTTGCGATCCCCTATACTTGTGGGTTATCACCACACTCTAGTACTTTGGGCACTTCCGCTTGTTTTAGCCGTTCTGTAAATCAGCGGTAGTAGGGCGGTAGTACCGCTCATGCGTTACTGCGTCTCATACTACTATCCCACTATTTTGGTCCACTGAACCCTAGAGGGCTAAGTGCTAACCCACAACTATAAGGGATTACAACAGTTTTCGAGGGTAGAGTATTCAACCCAAATTTATTGATTCGACACAAGGGGAGCGAAAAAATATTCTCAAGTATTAGCAGCTGAGTTGTCAATTCAACCACCCCTAAAAGACTTAATATCTGCAAGAAAGTATTAACTAGCAAAGTAGTATGGAAGTAATGGTAACGGTGGAAAAAGTAACAGTAGCAGTTTCGTAGCAATTGTAATAGTGGCAACAGAAAAGTAAATTAGCAAAGATCAATATGTGAAAAGCTCCTAGGCAATGGATCAATGATGGACAATTATGTCGGATGGCATTCATCATGCAACAGTTATAACCTAGGGTGACACAACACTAGCTCCAATTCATTAATATAACGTAGGCATGTATTCCGTATATAGTCAAACGTGCTTATGGAAAAGAACTTGCATGACATCTTTTGTCCTACCCTCCCGTGGCAGTGAGGTCCTATTGTAAACTAAGGGATATTAAGGCCTCCTTTTAATAGAGAGCTGGACCAAAGCATTATTAGCACTTAGTGAATACATGAACTCCTCAAACTACGGTCATCATCAGGAAGTGTCCCGACTATTATCACTCCGGGGTTGCCGGATCATAACACGTAGTAGGTGACTATAACTTGCAAGATAGGATCAAGAACACAAATATATTCATGAAAACATAATAGGTTCAAATCTGAAATCATGGCACTCGGGCCCTAGTGACAAGCATTAAGCATAGCAATGTCATAGCAACATCAATCTCAGAACATAGTGGATACTAGGGATCAAACCCTAACAAAACTAACTCGATTACATGGTAAATCTCATCCAACCCATCACCGTCTAGCAAACCTACGATGGAATTACTCACGCACGGCAGTGAGCATCATGAAATTGGTGATGGAGGATGGTTGATGATGACGATGGCGACGATTTCCCCTCTCCAGATCCCAAAATAGACTCCAGATGTGCCCTCCCAAGGAAGAACATGAGGTGGTGGCGGCTCTGTATTATGAAACATGATGAATCCTCCTATCTGATTTTTTTCTCCCCGGACTTGAATATATGGAGTTGGAGTTGAGGTCGGTGGAGCTTTGTGGGACCCACAAGCCAGGGGCGCGCCCCGGGGGGTAGGGCACGCCCCCACCCTTGTGGACAACAGATGGATCCCCCTCGGTTGATTCTTTCGCCAATATTTTTTATATATTCCAAAAATATTCTCCGTGAAGTTTCAGGTCATTCTGAGAACATCTATTTCTGCACAAAAATAACACCAGGGAAATTCTGCTGAAAACAACGCCAGTCCGGGTTAGTTCCATTCAAATCATGCAAATTGGAGTCCAAAACAAGGGGAAAAGAGTTTGGAAAAGTAGATACGATGGAGACATATCAACTCCCCCTAGCTTAACCCATTGTTTGTCCTCAAGCAGTTCATTTGACAAACTGAAAGTGATAAAGAAAAAACTTTTACAAACTCTGTTTGATCTTGTTGTTACAAATATGTAAAGCCAGCATTTAGTTTTCAGCAAAGATTATGAACTAACCATATTCACAATAACATTTAGGTCTCACATTTACATATATCAATGGCATAATCAACTAGTGAGCAATAATAATAAATCTCGGATGGTAACACTTTTTCAAGACAATCATGATATCATATGACAAGATGGTATCTCTCGAGCCCTTTTTGAGACCACAAAACATAAATGCAGAGCACCCCTGAAGATCAAGGACTAGACATTGTAATTCATGGAAAAAGAGATCCAGTCACAGTCATACTCAATATAGGTTAATAGCAAAGCATACAAATGACAGTGGTGCTCTCTTGCTGGTGCTTTTTATACGATGATGATGACTTAGCAATAAAAGTAAATAGATATGCCCTTCATAGAGGGAAGCATGGATTTACAGAGGTGTCAGATCTCGAGTTTTTGAAGAGATGAATAAAATTTGGAGCGGTACGCTTTCATTGTCAACATAACAACCAAGAGATCTCGCTATCTTCCATACTAGATACATTATAGGTGGTTCCCAAACAGAATGGTAAAGTTTATACTCCCCCATGATGACCCACAAGTGTAGGGGATCTATCATAGCCTTTTCGATAAGTAAGAGTGTCGAACCCAACGAGGAGCAGAAGGAAATGATAAGCGGTTTTCAGCAAGGTAAAATTTAAAAGATGCTTGGTATTTAATTTGCAATGCTCAGGTAGATCCACTAGGAAGCAATCCACTTCCGTTCTTCTTCGCAATTTTTATGTAGGCATCACCCCTTGGAATAGATATATTCTTGATACCATTACCGGAGGGAATTTCTTGGGTATCCATACTTTTGATTCTTATAATGCTATGATGAATTTGTTTGGGCCACCACCTCTCTTGGTTAATGGAACTATTTTAACTTTGGAACTTGTGATGGAAAGGCTTGAAATTATTGAAAATAAAGTTGCCACTATAGAGTTGATTGAGAATTTGGATAAAAATATTCACAACCAGATTTCCCAATATGGATCTAAGGTAGGAGTTACTCTGAATTTTTTTTAAATAAAAAGAACCCATAGTTAACGAAAAGATAGATCAAGATTCCACAAGAATTGATAAACTTGAGGATATTATTACCAACTTAGGGTCTGCCTTTTCTTCCGTGAAAAATACTCCAAATCCTCCTACTACTAGAGTTGCCAAGTTTATGTATGTGCCTAAAAATAAAAAAGGTGAATCTTCTAGTAAGGAAAATGTGGATCTCAAAGCAATAAAGTGTTCATCCCAACTTCTTCGCTATCATTAAGGAACCTTATGCTACGAATGAATTAATTGATTTCTTGCCTAGAAGTTTGATCATTAATAAAAATAAGGAAAATCCTAAGGGTTATAAGTGTTTTATTGAAGAATTTCCTCCCAAAGATGACAATACCTAGATTTATTCCTTTTTATGCCTAGCTAGGGGCGTTAAATGATAGCGCTTGTTCGGAGGCAACCCAATTTTATTTTTGTTTCTTGTTTTTTGTTCCTGTTTAGTAATAATAATTCATCTAGATTCTGTTTATATGTGGTTTTATACTTTTAATTAGTGTTTGTGCCAAGTAGAACCTTTGGGAAGACTTGGGGGAAGTTTTTGCGATCTTGCTGTAAAAAACAGAAACTTTAGCGCTCACGAGATTTGCTGCCATTTTTTACTGGAGAGTGTGATTAGGTTGATTCTTTTTGAAGATAATTAATAGACAAATTCCTCACGTCCAACAATTTATTTCAGAATTTTTGGGGTTACATAAGTATTCTAAACCTACATATTACTACAGACTGTTCTGTTTTTGACAGATTCTGTTTTTCGTGTGTTGTTTGCTTATTTTGATGAATCTATGGCTAGTATCGGGGGTATGAACCATAGAGAAGTTGGAATACAGTATGTTTAACACCAATATAAATAAATAATGAGTTTATTACTGTACCTTGAAGTGGTGGTTTGTTTTCTTATACTAACGGAGCTCATGAGATTTTCTGTTGAGTTTTGTGTTGTGAAGTTTTCAAGTTTTGGGTAAAGATTTCATGGATTTTGGAACAAGGAATGGCAAGAGCCTAAGCTTGGGGATGCCCAAGGCACCCCAAGGTAAAATTCAAGGACAACCAAAAGCCTACGCTTGGGGATGCCCCGGAAGGCATCCCCTCTTTCGTCTTCGTCCATCGGTAACTTTACTTGAGGCTATATTTTTATTCACCACATGATATGTGTTTTGCTTGGAGTGTCTTGTATGATTTGAGTCTTTGCTTTTTAGTTTACCACAATCATACTTTATGTACACACCTTTTGGAGAGACAGACATGAATCAGAATTTATTAGAATACTCTATGTGCTTCACTTATATCTTTTGAGCTAGAAAATTTTGCTCTAGTGCTTCACTTATATCTTTAAGAGCATGGTGGTGGTTTTATTTTATAGAAATTATTGATATCTCATGCTTCACATATATCATTTTGAGAGTCTTTTAGAACAGCATGGTAATTTGCTTTGGCTATAAAAATTATTCCTAATATGGTAGACATCCATGATGGGTATAATAAAAACTATCATAAAAAGTGCATTGAATACTATGAGAAGTTTGATACTTGATGATTGTTTTGAGATATGAAGATGGTGATATTAGAGTCATGCTAGTTGAGTAGTTGTGAATTTGAGAAATACTTGTTCTAAAGTTTGTGATTCCCATAGCATGCACGTATGGTGAACTGTTATGTGAAGAAGTCGGAGCATGATTTATTTATTGATTGTCTTCCCTATGAGTGGTGGTCGGGGACGAGCGATGGTCTTTTCCTACCAATCTATCCACCTAGGAGCATGTGCATAGCACTTTGTTTTGATAACTAATAGATTTTTGCAATAAGTATGTGAGTTCTTTATGACTAATGTTGAGTCCATGGATTATATGCACTCTCACCCTTCCACCATTGCTAGCCTCTCTAGTACCGCGCATCTTTCGTCGGTACCATACACCCACCATATACCTTCCTCAAAACAGCCACCATACCTACCTATTATGGCATTTCTATAGCCATTCTGAGATATATTGCCATGCAACTTACCACTCTTCCATTTGTTATGACACGCTTCATAATTATCATATTGCTTTGCATGATCATGTAGTTGACATCGTATTTGTGGCAAAGCCACCGTTCATAATTCTTTCATACATGTCACTCATGAGTCATTGCACATCCCGGTACACCACCGGAGGCATTCACATAGAGTCATATTTTGTTCTAAGTATCGAGTTGTAAGTAAATGAAAGTGTGATGATCATCCTTATTAGAGCATTGTCCCAAGTGAGGAAAGGATGATGGAGACTATGATTCCCCCACAAATCGGTATGAGACTCCAGACAAAAAAAGAAAAAAAGAAAAAAAATGAGAGAAAAAGAGAGAAGGGACAATGTTACAATCCTTTTACCACACTTGTGCTTCAAAGTAGCAACATGATCTTCATGATAGAGAGTCTCCTATGTTGTCACTTTCATATACTAGTGGGAATTTTACATTATAGAACTTGGCTTGTATATTCCAATGATGGGCTTCCACAAAATTCCCTAGGTCTTCGTGAGCAAGCAAGTTGGATGCACACCCACTTAGTTCTTTTGTTGAGCTTTCATACACTTATAGCTCTAGTGCATCCATTGCATGGCAATCCCTACTCACTCACATTGATATCTATTGATAGGCATCTCCATAGCCCGTTGATACGCCTAGTTGATGTGAGACTATCTTCTCCTTTTTGTCTTCTCCACAACCACCATTCTATTCCACCTATAGTGCTATGTCCATGGCTCACGCTCATGTATTGCGTGAAGATTGAAAAAGTTTGAGAACATAAAAAGTATGAAACAATTGCTTGGCTTGTCATCGGGGTTGTGCATGATTTAAATATTTTGTGTGGTGAAGATGAAGCATAGCCAGACTATATGATTTTGTAGGGATGACTTTCTTTGGCCATGTTATTTTGATAAGACATGATTGCTTTGTTAGTATGCTTGAAGTATCATTATTTCTATGTCAATATTGAACTTTTGTCTTGAATCTTTTGGATCTGAACATTCATGCCACAATAAAGAAAATTACATTAAGAATTATGCTAGGTAGCATTCCACATCAAAAATTCTGTTTTTATCATTTACCTACTCGAGGACGAGCAGGAATTAAGCTTGGGGATGCTTGATACGTCTCCAACGTATCTATAATTTTTGATTGTTCCATGCTATTATATTATCTATTTGGATGTTTAATGGGCTTTAATATACCTTTTTATATTATTTTTGGGACTAACCTACTAACCAAAGGCCCAGTGCAAATTGCTGTTTTTTGTGCCTATTTCAGTGTTTCGAGGAAAAGGAATATCAAACGGAATCCAAACGGAATGAAACCTTCGGGAGAGTAATTTTTGTAACAAACGTGATCCAGGAGACTTGGAGTGGCCGTCAAGAAAGAAGTGAGGAGGCCATGAGGTAGGGGGCGTGCCCAGGGGGTAGGCGCGCCCCCCACCCTCGTGGGCCCCTCGCAGCTCCACCGACATACTTCTTCCTCCTATATATACCCATATACCCTGAAAACATCCAGGAGCACCACGAAACCCTATTTCCACCGCTGCAACCTTCTGTACCCATGAGATCCCATCTTGGGGCCTTTTCCGGTGCTCCGCCGGAGGGGGAATCGATCATGGAGGGCTTCTACATCAACACCATAGTCTCTCCGATGATGTATGAGTAGTTTACCACACACCTTTGGGTCCATAGTTATTAGCTAGATGGCTTCTTCTCTCTCTTTGGATCTCAATACAAAGTTCTCCTAGATTCTCTTGGAGATCTATTCGATGTAATTCTTTTTGCGGTGTGTTTGTCGAGATCCGATGGATTGTAGGTTTATGATCAAGGTTGTCTATGAACAATATTTGATTCTTCTCTGAATTCTTTTATGCATGATTTAATATCTTTGCAAGTCTCTTCGAATTATCAGTTTGGTTTGGCCTACTAGATTGATCTTTCTTGCAATGGGAGAAGTGCTTAGCTTTGGGTTCAATCTTGCGGTGTCCTTTCCCAGTGATAGCAGGGGCAGCAAGGCATGTATTGTATTGTTGCCATCGAGGATAAAAAGATGGGGTTTATATCATATTGCTTGAGTTTATCCCTCTACATCATGTCATCTTGCCTAATGCGTTACTCTGTTCTTATGAACTTAATACTCTAGATGCATGCTGGATTGCGGTCGTTGTGTGGAGTACTAGTAGTAGATGCATGATCGTTTCGGTCTACTTGTCACGGACGTGATTCCTATATACATGATCATGCCTAGATATTCTCATAACTACGCGCTTTTCTATCAATTGCTCGACAATAATTTGTTCACCCACCGTAGAATTTGCTATCTTGAGAGAAGCCACTAGTGAAACTTATGGCCCCTAGGTCTATTCTCCATTATATTATGCTCCCGTCAACAAGCAATTTCTATTGCCGTTTATTTTGTAATCTTTATTTTCCAATCTATACCACAAAAATACCAAAAATATTTATCTTATTATCTCTATCAGATCTCACTTTTATAAGTGACCGCGAAGGGATTGACAACCCCTTTATCGTGTAGGTTGCGAGGTTCTTGTTTGTTTGTGCAGGTACGAGGGACTTGCGTGTAGTCTCCTACTGGATTGATACCTTGGTTCTCAAAACTGAGGGAAATACTTACGCTACTGTGCTGCATCACCCTTTCCTCTTCAAGGGAAAACCAACGCAAGCTCAAGAGGTAGCAGTTAGCTGCATTTAGATGAGAGTACAATTAAGATTTAATTCCTAATCTGTTACATTCACAAGGCTTCAAGATCAAGTTTTCAAGATGTGCACCACGCCTATATAATAGGCTGGCTCCGGACGTGTATGGTGGTTGTATGTTTCGACCATTTAGACAACATGTGTATTGACTATTAAGCGACCCTCAAACATTCCAAATACTTCGAGAACTTCTCTTTGAGTTCGTTATTATTTACTTTATGTAAATTTTCTGTGTGAAACTTGCACTTGGCTTGAGGTCTGTCATGTTCGACGGGTTGCGCGCTGGTTACGTCTACTTTGACGGGAGGTTTCTCGTGTCGAGGATTGTCCGTTGGTCATTGTTACCCTTGCTTTGGGTTACGCATACTTCTCGTGTGATTGGGAATATTTACTATCGATGGATATCGGAAGTTATTGCATTGTAAAAGATCGGGTCAAATCATCGGCACGTTTGAGGTCATGCCCTCGTCAAATATGGCTGGTGCCAAACGTGGTGTTTGTCGGGACTACTTCGAAGAGAATGAGATGGAGCAAGTAAATCAAATTGATAACAATATAAAGAGGGCATGAAAGGAATGCTTGTTACCTCTTTATTATTCGTTAGAACAATAACTTTTATTGCAAATTTGATCGTGCCTGACGGCCAAGTGGGAGAGCTTAGTGAGGGCCAAAGGGGGCCATGCACCCCCCACCCTTAAACTAAATTTATTTGTTTACATAACACATAATATTTAACATTATTGGACTAAATATAACATAATACACTTGATTAACCCCCTCAACTCTATTTAAGACTCATTATACCCCTCTTAAATCGCGTTGAAGCTCCGCCACTGAACGAGGAAGTGTGTTTTTGCACACATAATTAACATTGAGATGTTTTGATTGATCCATTTTCTGTATATCAAATTGAGATGTCAAATTGATTGATCCATTTTCTGTATCCTATTGCTAAGTATTTGTGATTAAGTAGGCAGTAAGTTTTATTATCAATTGGACAATGAGCATTTGTGTCACTGGTATGCGGAATGTGAGAAAAAGAAACATTGTTCAGTTGATGATTGTGATATAAACATGTGATATTCGTATGCAAGACAATGGAGTTCATAATTGAGTCCTAAATTATAGTCCAAGGGTATTACAAACTATTCACCTGACATGTGAGGACAACAACAACAACAACAACAACAACAACAAGGACAACAAGGACAACAACAACAACGACAACGACAACAACGACAACAACAACAACAACAACAACAACAACAACAACAACAACAACAACAACAACGACAACAACGACGACAACGACAATGACAATGACAACAACAACAACAACGATGACGACGACGACAACAATGATGACGACAACAACGACGACGGCGACAAAAACGACGACAACAACAACGACAACAACGACAACAACAACAACAACAACAATAACAACAACAACAACAACAACAAAGCCTTTAGTCCAAAACAAGTTAGGGTAGGCTAGCGGTGAAACCCATAAGATCTCGCAACCAACTCATGGCTCTAGCACATGGATAGCAAGCTTCCACGCACCCCTGTCCATAGCTAGCTCTTTGGTGATACTCAAATCCTTCAGGTCTCTCTTAACAGACTCCTCCCATGTCAAACTTGGTCTACCCTGCCCTCTCTTGACATTCTCCGCACGCTTTAGCCGTTCGCTATGCACTGGAGCTTCTGGAGGCCTGCGCTGAATATGCCCAAACCATCTCAGACGATGTTGGACAAGCTTCTCTTCAATTGGTGCTACCCCAACTCCATCTCGTATATCATCATTCCGAACTCGATCCTTCCTCGTGTGGCCACACATCCATCTCAACATACGCATCTCCGCCACACCTAACTGTTGAACATGTCACCTTTTTATCGGCCAACACTCAGCACCATACAACATTGCGGGTCGAACCGACATCCTGTAGAACTTGCCTTTTAGCTTTTGTGGCACTCTCTTGTCACAGAGAATGCCACAAGCTTGGCGCCACTTCATCCATCCAGCTTTGATTCTATGGTTCACATCTTCATCAATACCCCCATCCTCCTGCATCATTAACCCCAAATACTAAAAGGTGTCCTCTGGGGTACCACCTGGCCATCAAGGCTAACCTCCTCCTCCTCACACCTAGTAGTACTGAAACCGCACATCATGTACTCAGCTTTAGTTCTACTAAGCCTAAACCCTTTCGATTCCAAGGTTTGTCTCCATAACTCTAACTTTCTATTTACCCCCATTCGACTATCATCAACTAGAACCACATCATCCGCAAAGAGCATACACCATGGGATATCTCCTTGTATATCCCTTGTGACCTCATCCATCACCAATGCAAAAATATAAGGGCTCAAAGCTGACCCCTGATGCAGTCCTATCTTAATCGGGAAGTCATCAGTGTCGACATCACTTGTTCGAACACTTGTCACAACATTATCGTACATGTCCTTGATGAGGGTAATGTACTTTGCTGGGACTTTGTGTGTCTCCAAGGCCCACCACATGACATTCCGTGGTATCTTATCATAGGCCTTCTCCAAGTCAATGAACACCATATGCAAGTCCTTCTTTGCTCCCTATATCTCTCCATAAGATGTCATACCAAGAAAATGGCTTCCATGGTCGACCTCCCAAGCATGAAACCAAACTGATTTTTGGTCACGCTTGTCATTCTTCTTAAGCGGTGCTCAATGACTCTCTCCCATAGCTTCATTGTATGTCTCATCAGCATAATTCCATGGTAATTAGTACAACTCTGAACATCCCCCTTGTTCTTGAAGATTGGTACTAATATACTCCATCTCCATTCTTCTGGCATCTTGTTTGCCCGAAAAATTAGGTTGAAAAGCTTGGTTAGCCATACTATCGCTATGTCCCCAAGACCTTTCCACACCTCAATGGGGATACAATCAGGGCCCATCGCCTTGCCTCCTTTCATCCTTTTAAAGCCTCCTTGACCTCAGACTCCTGGATTCGCCGCACAAAACACATGCTGGTCTCATCAAAGGAGTCATCCAGTTCAATGGTAGAACTCTCATTCTCCCCATTGAACAACTTGTCAAAGTACTCCCCCCATCTATGCTTAATCTCCTCGTCCTTCAGCAAGAGTTGGCCTGCTTCGTCCTTGATGCATTTGACTTGGCCAATATCCCTCATCTTCCTCTCTCAGATCTTGGCCATCTTATAGATTTCCCTTTCACCTTCCTTCGTGCCTAACCGTTGGTAGAGGTCCTCATATGCCCGACCCCTTGCTTCATCAATAGCTCGCTTTGCAGCTTTCTTCGCCATCTTGTACATCTCTATATTGTCTGCACTCCTATCCAGGTATAGGCGTCTGAAGCAATCTTTCTTCTCTTTAATTGCCTTTTGGACATCATCATTCCACCACCAGGTATCCTTATCTTCGCTTCTCCTTCCCCTGGACACTCCAAACTCCTTTGAGACCACCTTACGAATGCAATTCGCCATCTTCATCCACACATTGTCTGCATCCCCTCCATCCTCCCAAGGGCCCTCCTTAATGACCCTCTCCTTGAACGCCTGAGCTACCTCCCCCTTGAGCTTCCACCACTTCATTCTAGCGACTTTGGCACGCTTATCCCGCTGGACACGAATCCAAGAGCGGAAGTCAGTAACCACCAGCTTATGCTAGGGTACAACACTCTCTTTGGGTATCACCTTATAGTCTAGGCATGCACGCCTATCTTCTCTTCTCGAGAGGATGAAATCAATCTGGCTAGAGTGTTGGCCACTACTAAAAGTCACCATATGTGATTCTCTCTTTCTAAAGAGGGTGTTAGCTACAATCATGGTGTAGGCTAGAGCAAAGCTTAAGACATCTTCTCCTTCTTGATTCCTGATGCCATAGCCAAAGCCCCCATGCGCCCCTTCAAAAGGTGTTATTTATATTTCCTTATATTATGATAAATGTTTATTATTCATGCTAGAATTGTATTAACCGGAAACTTAGTACATGTGTGAAAGTGCGTTATATCGACTAGAGGGGGGGGTGAATAGGCGATTTTTATGAAAGTCTTCAAAACATCGAGGTTTCAAAGACAAACGATAGAAATAGACCTATTACCATGCAACGGAAGGTAGACTACACTAGGCAAACCATAGTCAAGTATTCAATGAAGTGAAAGCACAATGACCTATAGCAGCTAGGTAGTAAGGATCAGGTAGGAAGATATTATGAAGCCAATCAGAACAGGCAGTCACTCAGTGAAGACAAAAGATAGTGCATCATACAATGACTTCACAAGGACCAACAGTAAGTAAAGGGAAGGTAAGGATGAAACCAGTGACTCGTTGAAGACAATGATTTGTTAGACCAGTTCCAGTTGCGGTGACAACTGTACGTCTAGTTAGGGCAGCTAGGTATTTAAACCTGAGGACACACAGTCCCGGACACCCAGTCCTGAACACCCAGCTCAGGACACCCAGTCCTCACCGTATTTCCCTTGAGCTAAGGTCACACAGACCTCGCCCAATCACTCTGGTAAGTCTTCAAGGTAGACTCCCAAACCTTCACAGACTTCGTTCACCAGCGATCTACAATGACTCTTGGATGCTCAGAACGCGATGCCTAACCGGCTGGAGGATTCACAGTCCTCAAGTGTAATAAGTCTTCAGATCACATAGATAGGAAGACTTAAGTGATGCCTAACACTCTTTGGCTCTGGGTGGTTAGGGCTTTATCCTCGCAAGGAATTCTCTCTCAAAGGCTTCGAGGTGGGTTGCTCTCAAACGACAAAAGCCGTACTCTAACTCTGAGCAGCCAACCGTTTATGGTTGTAGGGGGTGGGCTATTTATAGCCACTAGGCAACCCGACCTGATTTGTCCGAAATGACCCTGGGTCACTAAGGAACTGACACGTGTTCCAACGGTCAGATTTCAAACACACACGGCAACTTTACTTGGGCTACAAGCAAAGCTGACTTGTCCAACTCTGGACAAGATTCGCTCTCATAGTCTTCACTCAAAGACATAGGATTTTGGTTAAGCATCACTTCAGTCATTCTGACTGGTTCTCTTGGACCCCACTTAACAGTACGGTGGTTCCTATGACTCAACAAAGAAGAAAAGGAACTACGAAAGATCTAAGTCTTCGAGCTCCATAGGCTTCATGCGATGTCTTCTCTTGTCATAGCCTTCAATATGAATATCTTCACATACCACCTTTGACTTCAATGTCTTCATACATTTTTAGGGGTCATCTCTGGTAGGAAAACCGAATCAATGAGGTACTTCTACCTGTGTTATCCTGCAATTCTCACAAACACATTAGTCCCTCAACTAGGTTTGTCGTCAATATTCCAAAACCAACTAGGGGTGGCACTAGATGCACTTACAATCTCCCCCTTTTTGGTGATTGATGAAAAACTAGTTGAAGTTTTCAACGGGGAATATAATATGTGAAATTGTAAAGGATAAGGAATTGTCTTCATAAGTTGCAAGGGCTCCCCCTGAAGATGTGCATATGAGTAATTTTCTTTTGGAATGCAAATGCACATGGCAGGTTGTACTTGTGGAGATCCTCTTCAACTTATGATGACAATTCATTATGCATGTGAAGGTATGTGAAGATAATGACATGCATAATGGAAAATGGACGTCTGCAAAATGATCTAAGTGCGGAATTTATCATCGCATCACAAAGTAGCAAATAAGTAGCAGACGACCATCGAGTTTTAGTGTTACAACTCAAAGAACCAAATGTATCAAAATGAGAGTTGTAAACACTAGGCAAAACATAAAGTAACCGCCCATATGGACCCGCTTGAAGACTATCAAACTCATATGCTTCTCCCCCTTTTGTCAGCAAGGACCAAAAAGGTTCGAAGACATAGAGCATCTACTCGTTCCCCTGAGGAGTAGGTGAAGTAGCAAGGTCGTCGGTGTTGTTAGGCAGTGCAGATGAGCTCGGGGCAATGTCGACGCGTGCTGAAGGAGGGGGCGGTGAAGTATCATCGTCTTCGTCCTCGATCACTCTGGCATTCACAGTTGCCGCAGAGGAAGAGAACTCGGAGTCTTCAAGAGAGGGAGTTCGTCGCAGCACAGCCCTTCGGGGAGGTGTGGAGTCAAACTTGAAACGTTCAGAGAAGCCATCCTCTTGAAGATCATGCTCAGAGCACATAAGCGTCAGCCCTTTCCATGTACATTGAGAGGTTTCATGGGTAACAAAGGCATTCTTGGTGGCAAGATTGCGAATGCGGTTGACGTCCACCAAGAGGCTTTTCATTTGACTCTTCAGCCAGTCATGATGCCTATCCTGTTTCGGATGAAGAGCAACCAGAAGCTCTTGGTCATTGAGAACACGAGATCGCTTCTTGTTTCGTTGGGCAATAGTGCTTTCGGTGGCTTCAGTAAGGGCACGATGAGGTGCACGTGTAGTTCCAGAAAGAGGATAAACACGAGTGACTGCTTCAACTCCTTCAATGTTCTGAGTGAAACTTTGATGCTCTGCATTCTGACGACTAAGAGGTTCCTTGGCAGGCTCAGGATAAATGGCTTCAACGGACATATCCACATCAGGCAGAAAGATCCAATGATTGCGAGCAGATGGCTGATATGAGATAGCGGAGTGGAGTTTAATCAGCCGCATTATCCATGGAGCGTAGAACTTCAAGCCAAAAAGATCAGAGCCTGATGCAGCAAGTTGGCGGATGAAGAAGTCCTGTGCATTGAAGCATTTGCCATGAATAATATAGAAGACCAAAGTCTTCATTGCACCTTCCAGCTTGGCTTGTGGAGAATGTTCTTTGATGGGCCAGAGAGTTTGCCTTATGATGTGATAGATAGTCCTTGGCAGATACTCAAGGTCTTCAATAAAGAACTCCTTAG
Organism: Triticum monococcum; assembly: GCA_034509565.1. Classification (NCBI taxonomy): domain Eukaryota; kingdom Viridiplantae; phylum Streptophyta; class Magnoliopsida; order Poales; family Poaceae; genus Triticum; species Triticum monococcum. Next base: position 487,605,346 of record CM067844.1, read on the forward strand.
GATATGCAGCATCTTGTGGCAAGGGCTTCATCATACAGAGCATCTGACTCATGTTCGGTTCAGGCTTCTGAAAGATGTTCTCCATAGCTTCACTGTGACGCTGACAGCCAGGTTCATAGAGATCTCCAGGAGTGGGCAGACCAGTGAGCTCAATGATATCAAAGGTTTGGCTTCGTGATGGACATTTCCTGTCATCCACTCCAGGACCCAAGTCTTCGGATCTCTATTGTAACCACGTATGTGAAGTGTGACATAAAATTGGAGCAGCAACTCTTCGTTCCAGTGCTCTTGGTCGGTGACAAAAGGCAACAGTCCAACCTCTTTGAAGCAATCCAGAGCTTCTTCCAGACAGGGCAGACCAGCTATTGCTTCGGTGTCAAGACGCTTATGTGGGAAGATGCGACCTTGATTGTACAGAATGCAGGAGTAATAGCTTCGTTGTGGATAGCTCCAGAACTGATCAGAAGATATTCGTTCCCTTGAGTAGGGGTTCTTGGAGCTATTGAACAAAGTGTTGTCTGCTTTGAAGCCGTTGACATTGAATGATCCAGGTGCTGATGCAGGACCTGGAAACCTGGGCAACCATGGAATTGGCTTCTGTACCTGAGGCCTGTGCTCAACATGATAGTCAAACTGAGGACTAGCAGCAGGCGCAGGAACAGGAGCAGTAGCATCATTTGCTTCACTGACTTCTGGCTCATTGGTTGGTGCAGGATCCACATTTGCTTCAGCCATGACAACGTCATTGGCTTCATTTGTTTTGGTGGTGGCAGCCTCAAGATTCTCAACCTCCACTTGATGAGCTGGAGGGTCGGTCACAGACACGTTCTCCTCGAGAACAGCTTCTTGGTGAGACGAGGGTGTAGAAACTCTTGGGGTTTCTTCTTCATCGGCTGATGCAGCCGGAACATCTTCAGCCAGTTTGGCTTCGGATTCAGTCACAGTAGGAGTGGCATCTGGAAACACTTGACGTGCAACAGATTGGTGAGGCACTTCTCCTTCTGGAATGCTGGAAGGAGAGACTTGAGACCTTGATCCTTTGCGAAGCCTGCGGAATGCTGGCGACGCCTTTGGAGATGGCGTTGGCTGGGCCTCAAAGTCATCTTCTTCTTCTTGCCGGGGTGGTGTGACTTGTGGTTGCTATGGGTGATCAGCCCATGTTGTATCTTGAGCAATTGGCGTCAAGGGACGACCAATGCTGATGAGTTTGCTGTGCGTAAGCACAGGCGATGATACCTATTGGTGCTCGATCTGAGGAAGGACTACATTATCTTCAACATTGTCATGGTGACCAATGTCTTCAGCTGCGGTGGGATCAGCTGCTGGAAAGTCTTCAGTTGCGTGAGCCTCTATGAAGGCAGGCTCATGGACAGTCAGTTGGTGCTCTTGAAGTTCAGTGGCAGGGAGAACCATGGAGATGGGTTCAATAATTAAGGGCTCTGTGGGAGCGGCCCGTTCCTTCTTGGTCTTCCGCTTCTTCTTGGAGGGAGCAGTAGCAGAGGCTTCAGGATGTTTCCTCTTTCTGGCTTCAGCCTCTGCAGTCCTCGTCTTCTTCAGTTCTGAAGCGGTAGACCTTGCTTTTGGCTTAGAGCCAGTCATGCTGGTTGGGAAGACAATGGGATGTGCTTCCTGCCTTGGTGCATCGGGTTCGGCCATAGCGGGCTTCTTCTTCTTCTTCTTCTTTGCAGCCATCCTGGGGTCGATGCCAGGACACCCAAGGGCCTTGCGCTTCTCAGCTTCATTGTAGGCTTGCACACTCTTGTCAGCCAAGATCTTCATGCGCTCACGAGAACCTTGAGCTTCTGCACGTTTCTTGAGAAAGGCTTCTTTGAGCTCGTGCAACATAGTCTTAAAGTTTTTCACCTCTTGCACGCTAAGCTTGGCCATATGCTTCTTGAACTGAGTTTTCTCAAAGTCAATCTTCTGCTTCAGTTCAACGATGCACTGGGCTATAGCCAACTCTGAAGCAATGGCGCCATGGAAGGCGACACTGAGGCCAATTGGAAGTTGCAGATCTTTGAAGCTGAAGTTGGGCGTGTCAAACCACTCATCAATGAAGTTGTGGATGATTGCCACATCAAAGAGAGGCAGATCATTGAAGATTTCTGCTTCTTCTTTGCTCTTGATCAGTTGCTCAAGAGCGTCATCTGCAAGATCTTCATCACTGGACAGATCAATGGCATCGTTGCGCAGAATAGCAGCAGCAGTCAGTTCTTGGCTGGTGTGTGGCAGAGGCATCTTGACTTTCTGGGGCTTGGAGATGCGTGACAGATCTTCAGACTGCACACTGTCTTCAGGAGGTGCAGTAGCCAGTGGCTTCGCCCGTGAGATTTTTGATGCAGAGGTAGGCTTTGAAGCTTTAGGCTTCTTCAGTTTCTTTGGCTTCGGCATTGCAGGCGCTTCATCTGATTCAACGTCATCTGCAGGCTCATCCATGGCTGTCCCTTGAACCACGATATGAGTGATGAGACCTTCCAGGTTGTAGAAGGGCCCAACAAGATTGGGTTCAGCTTCGCGGGTTCCATCAGCACGGGGAGCAGAGGGACCAGGGTTGAAGTCTAATCCCAAAGACTTCTTGTTCTGCTTCGTTGAGTTCTTGGCAAACTGTAAGTTGCGCTTGAACAGATTGTCGTCACGACACCATAGTAGTGAAGATGGGTGTGCATTTGCAGGCTGTGGCCCATGGACCATGCAGGGATAGAAGCCTTGTTTAATGGCTTCATCTCTGGACCTGGGTTGAAGATTTTTGTATAGGATGTCTCCCCAAGGTTGCTTGATGGCATTTTTCTCAGCATATTCCTGGGTCACAAACCGGTATTTGAACCATTGTTCTGCCCAATATCTTCGAATCCATTGGATTCGGGTCTTGCGCTAATTGTAATCCTCTTCAGGATCTGTCTTGTAAAGCTCTGAGAGGTCATCATGCAAATCTCTTGATGTTCCCCCACGATGCTGTCTGCCACCCTTCCTTACTGATTTCTCTGCAGCCATGAACTTCAAATTGAATGGCTTCAACACGTTCAAAGGCTTCAAAGGCTTTCGCTTGCTGGATAAATAGGAACTGGCTTTGGGAGAATTTATGTGATGCTGTAAGAATTCTGCAAATGAATGCAGACTATGAGAACCAAGGGATTCTCCCACGGACATGTACCTGTGACAGCATTAAGGTGCGAGGGAAGGGGAAGAGGTCATATGCATTCTCAGAAGATTTTGAAGATAAATCAGTTTAGAAGACATTGACCTCATCGTGCGAAGACATTCACTCATAGACAAGGAGTTGGTTCCAGATTTGTACAAATCCATGGATCAGTACAAGTGAGGAATCTAACTAATTTGTGAAGCATAAGTGAATATACTAGGCATATTATGAGATGCAGTATGAAATAGATCCAACTTGTGTGAACAGAAACTGCTTGTGGTAGAAAGTGACGAATCTATAGGATCAAAGGGGCCATAAAAAGGAAGTTTTATTTACCACACATAGAACTGCTAGACGGAGTGGAAGAGGAGGCCGAGCAGTTCGATCGTCCGTGCCCTAACTTGGCGACGGAGGACACCTACGGCGACGGCGGAGAGGACGATGTCCGCGGTCGGCGTGAAGACAACGTCGGAGAGGTTGCGGCAGCTAAGCGCTTCATCGCCGGCATCGTCGAGGGCTAGCGGTGGCGCTAGGGTTCGTGCGAGAGTGGAAGAAGAGATAATGACTGTGGTGAGGCGTGTATTTATAGGGACAGGGGCGGCTTAGTGTTATTACACAGGTGCCCCTGGCGATTCACATCTAAGGAACACATGGCCATCATGCAGCATATCGGAGGTTGTTCCACGTCCCACGCACGCCTGGATTGTCGGGTGGTCGTTCCCACTTCTCCGGGTTTCAAGTGAAGGAATTAGCATTGAAAGCGGACTTAATATTTGTCTCTGTATCTTATGCTGACAAGGACGCAGAGAAGACATTTGACAGTTTCAAGAGAATGCATATGATTTGGAGAGATAGAGTTTGAGATAGAAAGCATAGAGAGGTTAGGGTCCGATCACATTCACTTAGTTCAAAAGATTCAACAAGAAGACATAGCTATAAGTGAATGCTGTAGAGGACAGAACACTAGAATATATATATATATATATATATATATATCTAATCAACATAGTGAAGATAATCATGAAGACATGTTGAGATTGAAGCCAAACCAAATGCAAAGACATAGCAAATGTAACGCCATGAGTGAAACACTTCAATCAAAACATTTAGTGGTGGCGTTACCCACCGTATAGGAAGTATTAGACCCAGACACGACGCATATCGTGGCGCTCCGAAGTCAAATTCCTCATTAATGTATTCACACTTAGAATGCATGTCTTCATTGATTGAAGATATACTTTACTTCATGTGTTGCACATCTAAGTCATCAATATGCATAAGTGTTAGGATGTGTGCCTGATCACAGGACATTTGAGGATTCCAAGATATTTAGCTCACACCGTAACTTGCAAAATCTCTTCTCATCCAAGGGCTTGGTGAAGATATCTGCCAATTGCTCTTCAGTGTTGACGTGTATGATATCAATATCTTCCTTCACAACATGATCTCTGAGAAAGTGATGAAGAATTTCAATGTGCTTTGTCTTCGAGTGCTGAACTGGGTTGTTGGAAATCTTGATGGCGCTTTCGTTGTCGCAGTAGAGTGGCAGTTGCTTCAGATGAATGCCATAATCTTTGAGTGTTTGCTTCATCCACAGAAGCTGAGCGCAGCAAGATCCAGCAGCAATGTATTCATATTCAGCAGTGGAGAGAGATACACAGTTTTGCTTCTTTGAAGACCAACATACAAGTGATCGTCCCAGAAAATGACATGTGCCTGATGTAGAATTGCGATCCACCTTGTCACCAGCATAATCAGCATCTGAGAATCCAACCAGATCAAACTTTGAGCCCTTTGGATACCATAATCCTAGAGTTGGGGTGTAAGCCAAATATCGAAGAATTCGCTTCACAGCTAAGTGATGCGATTCCTTTGGTGCCGCTTGGAATCGAGCACACATGCAAACACTAAGCATAATATCTGGCCTAGATGCACATAGATAAAGTAAAGAACCAATCATGGAGCGGTATACCTTTTGATCGAACTCTTTACCATTGTCGTCGGGACCCAGATGATGTTTGGCTGGCATTGGCGTCGTGAAGCCTTTGCAGTCTTGCATACCGAACTTCTTCAGGCAATCTTTGAGATACTTCTCTTGAGATATAAAGATGCCGTTGCGTTGCTGTCATACTTGAAGACCAAGGAAGAACTTCAGCTCTCCCATCATGGACATCTGATATTGCTCTTGCATCATATATCCAAACTCTTCACTATATTTCTGATTGGTGCAGCCGAAGATAATGTCATCCACATATATTTGGCACATAAACAGTTCACCATCATATGTCTTCGTGAAGAGAGTGGGGTCGAGGGAACTAGGTGTGAAGCCTTTGCTCTTCAGGAAGTATTTGAGTGTGTCATACCAAGCTCGAGGGGCTTGTTTGAGGCCATACAGTGCCTTGTTGAGCTTGTATATCATGTCAGGATGTTTAGGATCTTCAAAGCCAGGCGGTTGTGCAACATACACTTCTTCTTCAATCTTGCCATTGAGAAAAGCGCTCTTCACATCCATTTGATATAGAAGTATGTTATGATGATTTGCATAGGCCAGTAGTATGCGTATGGCTTCAAGTCGAGCCACAGGAGCAAATGTTTCATCGAAGTCAATCCCCTCAACTTGAGTATATCCTTGAGCAACGAGACGAGCTTTGTTTCTGACAACTTGACCATGCTCATCTTTCTTGTTGCGATATATCCATTTGGTGCCTATTATATTGTGCTTCCGAGGATCAGGACGCTTAACCAGTTCCCATACATTATTCAGCTCAAATTGTTGAAGCTCTTCTTGCATAGCTTGAATCCATTCAGGTTCCATAAAGGCTTCTTCAACTTTCTTGGGTTCTGTTATTGAGACGAATGCGAAGTACCCATAGAAATTTGCTAGCTGTGTTGCCCTTGAACGAGTGAGCGGACCGGGTGCATTGATGCTATCAATTATTCTCTCAATCTGCACTTCAATGGCAACACGAGGATGTACAGGGTGAAGATTTTGCTCTTGCTGATCATTGTCATTGTTAGAGGGATTGTCTTTAGGCTGAGCATTGTCTTCAGGTTGATCAGGTGCGGAGATGATAAGTTCCTCTTTAGGTTGAGGTTCAGAGGGTATGATTTCTCCAGTTCCCATAAGTTTGATTGATTCACTGGATGGAACTTCATCTAGCACATTTGGCAGGTGCTCTCTTTGTGAGCCGTTAGTTTCATCGAACCGCACATCCACTGTTTCAACCACTTTATAATGAAAGAGATTGAAGACTCTGTAGGAGTGTGAATCCTTTCCATATCCAAGCATAAAACCCTCATGTGCTTTTGGTGCAAATTTTGAAGTGTGATGTGGATCCTTGATCTAGCACCTGGCGCCAAATACTCTGAAGTAACTGACATTTGCCTTCTTGCCAGTAAGGAGCTCATAAGATGTCTTGTTCAGAAGCTTGTGAAGATAAACACGGTTGATTGTATGGCATGCAGTATCAATGGCTTCAGGCCAGAATTTTCTTGGAGTCTTGTATTCATCAAGCATCGTTCGGGCCATCTCAATGAGTGTTCTGTTCTTGTGTTCGACAACGCCATTCTGCTGTGGCGTGTACGGAGCTAAGAATTCATGTGTGATGCCCAAAGTATCAAGATATGTATCAAGGCCAGTGTTCTTGAATTCAGTGCCATTGTCACTTCTGATGTGCTTTATCTTGGTGCCATAGTTGTTCATTGCTCGATTGGCGAAGCGTCTGAAGACATCCTGCACTTCAGTCTTGTAGAGGATTATATGCACCCAAGTATATCTAGAATAATCATCAACAATGACAAAGCCATAGAGACAAGCAGTAGTAGTAAGAGTTGAGTAATGAGTGGGACCGAAAAGATCCATGTGGAGCAGTTCGAAGGGTCGAGTCGTTGTCATGATTGTCTTCGAGGGATGCTTGGCCCTCATCATCTTTCCTGCTTCACAGGCACCGCATAAGTGATCTTTATTGAACTTGACGCCCTCGATGCCTATGACATGCTTCTTCTTTGTAAGGGTGTGGAGGTTCCTCATGCCAGCATGCCCTAGCCTCCGATGCCAAAGCCAGCATTCTGAAGCTTTTGCTAGAAGACATATGGCAAGCTGTGGTCCTGCTGAGAAATCTACCACGTACAAATCATCTTTCCGATACCCTTCAAACACTAGAGACTTGTCAGATTCCATTAGAACAAGGCAACGATATTTTCCAAACATCACAATCATGTTTAAACCGCAAAGCATTGAGACAGACATTAAGTTGAAGCCAAGGGATTCAACAAGCATGACTTTATCCATGTGTTGATCCTTTGAGATTGCAACTCTACCTAGACCCAATACCTTGCTTTTACCAGTGTCAGCAAATGTGATGTGACTTTTGTCAGATGGATGTAAAGTTGAGTCCATGAGAAGGCTTCGCTTGCCAGTCATGTGATTGGTACACCCACTATCAATAATCCATTCTGAAGCTGCTGGTGTCGTACCCTACAGTGTAGTTAGGGGGATAGGCTTCACGAAGAGAATTGTGAAGCAAAAACATTTGACGAACCAGTGGATTATTAAAGCTTAGATCGAGATTAGGACTAATAGGGCAGGTAGCAAGCGACTCAGGAACAAAGTACATAATAAGACCATTTGGGCATTTGATCTTGCGCCCTACAAGATGTTTAAGGTCCCCAGCAATAGCGTCAGACGATTTTGGTTTTCGTCTGGAGACCTTTCCCTGCAAAAGAGAGTTAAGCTTTCTTAGCCACCCACATCTTCAATTGTGGCTTCGAAGCAATGAGTCTAAGTGCAGCATCTGAGAACTTTGGCTTTGCAGCCCTAGCGAAAAGTCTTGCAGGAGGACAATAGTATTCATAAGAATAAGCAGAATAGTTCTTGGTCTTATGAACATGGCGGTTTGATGAACCGCGCTCATATTCATAGGCCTGAGTATGGCTTCCCTGCAAAACATTTGCGTTAGTTTGACTCCGGTGAGTCCTCTGTCTGTATGAAGTCTTTGGACCGTATGAAGCCTATGGTCTGGGGTTTGTCTTCTTCACATGTGGTGTCATGATGACATTCACAGGAAGATTCTCCAAACACCTTTTGGGAACCCAGATCTTCTTCATAGGTGGTCCATTCCTGCAGTTAGTACCAATATACCTGGCAAACACTTCACCATTCTGATTCTTAAACAGTTTATAGTTTGCATCAAAGGATTCATCAATGACAATGGAGTTAGCACAAGTGAAGCCAGATAGAGTGGATGGATCTGCTGAAGGTTCCTTTGCAGCAACCCATGTGGTTTTGGGGTACTGTTCAGGTTTCCAGTAAGAGCCATCAGCATTCATTTTCCTTACGAACCCAACACCCTCTTTCCTAGGGTTTCGGTTCAGGATCTGCCTTTTGAGGACATCACATAGTGTCTGATGCCCTTTAAGACTTTTGTACATCCCTGTTTCAAGCAATGTCTTCAACCTAACATTCTCATCAGCAATAGCAGTGGTATCCTCAGCAGAGGGGTTAGTTCCCACATCAACAGTTGAAGATATTGCAACAGTAGCAGCAGTAGAACATTCAGCAACAAAAGTAGCATTATCACGCTCAATGCATTTAAGACATGGTGGTTCAAATCCTTCCTGAGCTGAACTGATCTGTTCGGCGCGAAGCGACTCGTTTTCTTTTTGAAGATCTTCATGAGCCGCTCTCAATTTCTCAAGATCTTGCTTCCTTTGAAGATAATCATAGGAAAGCCTTTCATGAGCTGTTGAGAGCGTTTCATGACGACTTTCAAGTTCCTCATACTTAACGTGAAGATTTTTTATGTCTTCAATTAAGGACTGAGATCGAGTCATTTCAGCGTCTAACAGACCATCGCTTTTGTCTAACAGTTTTTGAATGTGTTCCATGGTTTTGTAGCTGTGTTTGGAACCACAATCAGAGTCATCGTCACTAGATGTCCGATAGTGAATAGTGCGTGTGTTTACCTTGGCACCGCATGCCATGAAGCAGTAGATAGGAGCGGAGTAGTCCTTGTCATTTGCATTGGTGTCGGTGATGGAGTCATTGTCTTCAGTGTTGAAGATGGACTTGGCAACGTATGCTGTAGCCAGACTTGCAATGCCAGAATCGGACTCCTCCTCAGACTCCACCTCCGCCTCCTCAGAAGCGGACTCCTCCTCTGAATCCATTTCCTTGCCAACAAATGCACGTGCCTTGCCAGATGAGCTCTTCTTGTGTGATGAAGACTTTGAGGAGGACTTGGAAGAAGACTTTGAGTATTTCTTCTTCTTCTTGTCATCAGAATCATATACTCCTTGCTCTTCTTTTTCCTCGTGTTCTCAATGTCCCACTGCGGACACTCAGAGATGTAGTGGCCAAGTTTCTTGCACTTGTGGCATGTTTTCTTCTTGTAGTCATGAGCAGAAGCTTCATCATTCCTTGAGCTTGATCGTGAAGACTTTCTGAAGCCTTTCTTCTTGGTGAATTTTTGCAACTTCTTCACAAGCATAGCAAGCTCCTTTCCAATGTCTTCAGGATCATCAGAACTGCTGTCAAATTCTTCTTCAGATGAGGAGACAACTTTTGCCTTCAAGGCACGAGTTCGCCCATAGTTGGGACCGTAGATATCTCTTTTCTCAGAAAGCTGAAACTCGTGGGTGTTGAGCCTCTCAAGTATGTCAGACGGATTGAGTGTCTTGAAATCAGGACGTTCTTGAATCATCAGGGCTAGGGTGTCAAACGAACTGTCAAGTGGTCTCAGTAGTGTCTTGACGACTTCATGCTTGGTGATCTCAGTGGCGCCGAGGGCTTGAAGCTCATTTGTGATGTCAGTGAGTCGGTCAAATGAGAGCTAGACATTCTCATTGTCATTTCGCTTGAAGCGGTTGAAGAGGTTGCGAAGAACACTGATTCTCTGATCTCTCTGGGTTGAGACACCTTCGTTGACCTTGGAGAGCCAGTCCCAGACCAGCTTAGATGTTTCCAAAGCACTAACACGGCCATACTGTCCTTTGGTCAGATGACCACAGATAATATTCTTGGCAGTAGAGTCCATTTGAACGAACTTCTTGACATCAGCAGCAGTGACACTTTCTCTAGCCTTGGGAACGCCGTTCTTCACGACATACCATAGGTCGACGTCAATGGCTTCAAGATGCATGCACATCTTATTCTTCCAGTAGGGATATTCAGTTCCATCGAAGACGGGGCATGCAGCGGAGACTTTAATTATCCCTGCAGTCGACATAGCTAAAACTCCAGGTGGTTCAACCGAATCACACAGAACAAGGGAGTACCTCGCTCTGATACCAATTGAAAGTGCGTTATATCGACTAGAGGGGGGGGGTGAATAGGCGATTTTTATGAAAGTCTTCAAAACGTGGAAGTTTCGAAGACAAACGATAGAAATAGACCTATTACCATGCAACGGAAGGTAGACTACACTAGGCAAACCATAGTCAAGTATTCAATGAAGTGAAAGCACAATGACCTATAGCAGCTAGGTAGTAAGGACCAGGTAGGAAGATATTATGAAGCCAATCAGAACAAGCAGTCACTCAGTGAAGACAAAAGATAGTGCAATCATACAATGACTTCACAAGGACATACAGTAAGTAAAGGGAAGGGAAGGATGAAACTAGTGACTCATTGAAGACAATGATTTGTTAGACCAGTCCCAATTGCTGTGACAACTGTATGTCTGGTTAGGGCGGCTAGGTATTTAAACCTGAGGACACACAGTCCCGGACACCCAGTCCTGAACACGCAGCTTAGGACACCCAGTCCTCACCGTATTCCCCTTGAGCTAAGGTCACACAAACCTCGCCCAATCACTCTGGTAAGTCTTCAAGGTAGACTCCCAAACCTTCACAGACTTCGTTCACCGGCGATCCACAATGACTCTTGGATGCTCAGAACGCGACGCCTAACCGGCTGGAGGATTCACAGTCCTCAAGTGTAATAAGTCTTCAGATCACACAGACAGGAAGACTTAGGTGATGCCTAACACTCTTTGGCTCTGGGTGGTTAGAGCTTTATCCTCGCAAGGAATTCTCTCTCAAAGGCTTCGAGGTGGGTTGCTCTCAAATGACAAAAGCCGTACTCTAACTCTGAGCAGCCAACCTTTTATGGTTGTAGGGGGTGGGCTATTTATAGCCACTAGGCAACACGGCCTGATTTGCCCGAAATGACCCTGGGTCACTAAGGAACTGACACGTGTTCCAACGGTCAGATTTCAAACACACGCGGCAACTTTACTTGGGCTACAAGCAAAGATGACTTGTCCAACTCTGGACAAGATTCGCTCGCATTGTCTTCACTCGAAGACATAGGATTTTGGTTAAGCATCACTTCAGTCATTCTGACTGGTTCTCTTGGACCCCACTTAACAGTACGGTGGTTCCTATGACTCAACAAAGAAGAAAAGGAACTACGAAAGATCTAAGTCTTCGAGCTCCATAGGCTTCATGCGATGTCTTCTCTTGTCATAGTCTTCAATATGAATATCTTCACATACCACCTTTGACTTCAATGTCTTCATACATTTTTAGGGGTCATCTCTGGTAGGAAAACCGAATCAATGAGGGACTTCTACCTGTGTTATCCTGCAATTCTCACAAACACAGTAGTCCCTCAACTAGGTTTGTCGTCAATACTCCAGAACCAACTAGGGGTGGCACTAGATGCACTTACAATGTGTGAATACATAGACAAACAAAATGTCCCTAGTATGCCTCTACTTGACAAGCTCGTTAATCAAAGATGGTTAAGTTTCCTAGCCATGGAAATGTGTTGTGATTTGATGAACGGGATCACATCATTAGAGAATGGTGTGATGGACTAGACCCATCTGTTAGCTTAGCACTATGATCGTTTAGTTTATTGCTATTGCTTTCTTCATGACTTATACATGTTCCTATGACTATGAGATTATGCAACTCCCGAATAGCGGAGGAACACCTTGTGTGCTATCAAACGTCACAACATAACTGGATGATTATAAAAATGCTCTGCAGGTGTCTCCGATGGTGTTTGTTGAGTTGGCATAGATCGAGATTGGGATTTGTCACTCCGTGTATCGGAGAGGTATCTCTGGGCCCTCTCGGTAATGCACATCACTATGAGACTTGCAAGAAATGTGACTAATGAGTTAGTCACGGTATGATGCATACGGAACAAGTAAAAGAAACTTGCCGATAACGAGATTGAACTAGGTATGATGATACCAACGATCGAATCTCGGGCAAGTAACATACCGATGACAAAGGGAACAACGTATGTTGTTATGTGGTTTGACCGATAAAGATCTTCGTAGAATATGTAGGAACCAATATGAGCATCCATGTTCCGCTATTGGTTATTGACCGGAGATGTGTCTCGGTCATGTCTACATAGTTGTCGAACCCGTAGGGTCCACACGCTTAACGTTCGATGACGATATGTATTATGAGTTATGTGATTTGATGTACTGAAGGTCGTTCGGAGTCGCGGATGTGATCATGGACATGACAAGGAGTCTTGAAATGGTCAAGACATAAAGATTCATATATTGGAAGGCTACATTCAGACACCGAAATGGCTCAGGTCGTTTCGGATAAGTTCCGGACTACCGGGGGTTACCAGAACCCCCCCGGGAAGTTATTGGGCCTTATGGGCCTAGTGGTGGAAGAGAGGAGGCAGGCCAAGAGGTGGTGCACTCCCCCTAGCCCAAACCGAATTGGACTAGGGCTAGGGGGCTGCCCCCCTTTCCTTCTCTTCTTCCTCTCCTTCCTTCTTCTCCTACTTGGACTAGGAAAGGGGGAAACCTACTCCTAATAGGAGTAAGAATCCCCCCCTTGGGCGCGCCCCTTGAGGCTGGCCCTCCTCCTCCCCTCCTTTATATACGGGGGAGGGGGCACCCCATAGACACACAAGTTGATCTTTAGCCATGTGTGGTGCCCCCCTCCAAAGTTTTCCAGCTCCGTCATATTGTCGTAGTGCTTAGGTGTAACGCCCCGAGACCGATGTGCCAGGTGTCGTGCAGTTATTCGATGTTGTTGCGTTGTCTTTTGCTTGCGTGTTGCATTCATCATTGCTTGTCATGCATTGGTTATCATATCATCATGTCATAATCTTTTGCATCTCAACTAAATAATTGGTGTGGATCTTCGATCCATTTAAATCGAGGGAAGAGTGACTTCTCTTTATAACATATCCTCCCAATATTAGGGAGCTATAATAAATATTCCATTCTTTTGGAATTAACCGGAACACACTTGCAAAAATCCCCACTCCCTTTTCTACTTCAAGTTTGGTCCCCAAACTTGGCCAACATTTCTTTTCCCATTTATCGAGGCTCCTCCTAAATTCTCAACATTTTTGGACTCTTCCAAATCCTAGTCCTTGTTCAAACCTTTTTAATTAAATTCAAATGACTTTGAATTTAATTCTTGCAAAATGCCCACTCCATTTTTCTTGGGACATGCGTATTTTTGCGAGACCGTGGAAATTATCCCCATGCCCAGATTCCATCCCTACTTCTCTTTCTTTTCTTTCTCTTTTCTGTTTTGTTTCTAGATGGCAAAGAGATTTTAAAGAAAGAGAGAGAGGAAGAGAAAAACCAGCAGGCCGCAGCCTTCTAAGGCCCAGCCGCGCCCCTGCCCACCCGGGCCTCCCAAGCCCAGCCGCACTCTCTCCCACAGCCCACTACCTAACCCTAGCCTCCTCCCGATCACTCCTCTCCCTCTCATCCTCCCTCCAGCGCCGCTAGTGAGAGGCAGAGCGCACACGCAGCCCGATCCCATCTACTCGATCCCCTCTCTCCCTTCGCTCTCTCCCTCCCGCTGCTCTTCTCGCGCACCACCATCCAGGCCCCGCGCCCGATCTCCTCCCCAGCGCCCTGCTCCGCCCGGGCCTCTCCCGTCGCCACCCGCCGCCGTCGGTGACGATCCAGGGGGACCACCCCGCGCCGTGCCCCTGGCCGGAGCCACCCTGCCGCGCCTCCTCCTCACCTATCTCCGCGTCGCCCAGGAGCCTGAGGAGAGGAGCGCCCGCGCCCGCGCCTGCAGCCGTCGTCCCCACGCCGTGCTCCCAAGCCGCCTCCTGCCTCGTCCCCGCGCCGTAGGGCGTCGCCTCTGGTCGGTTCCAGCCGCCCTCGGCCTCTCCTCGAGCACACGCGGCCTGATGCCGACGACCAGCGCCGCCAAGGCCCTCCTCACGCTGCTGCTCCTTGTTTTCGTCCTCGGTCACGACCATCTCCTTCCCCAACGCCCTTGCGGAGCCTATTGCTGCAGTACCACCACGACACCATCTCCGGAGTCCAAGTCCGAGGACTAACGCGTTCGGGTAACTCGTCAAGTACATCTTCGTCAAGATCGATGCTTGGACAGGCACCGTTTGCGTGGATTACTTCAAGTACCACGACGACCATCGAGACCGCCAAGTTCTACTACCGATGAACGCTTTGGACGCCAAGTACCCCTTCGAGATGACGAGATCGGCAAGTTCGAGGACCCCCAAGTACCCCTACGAAACGTGTTCTTCTACCGTCATCTCCGGAAACGCCAAGTACCCCTACGCACGACGACGCCAAGTCTGTTTCGGGATTCATCAAGTACCGCTACCGATATGGCTTGAACGTCTACGAAACGTGTACCACTACCGTCGCAAGTACCACTCCGAACCATGTACGACGACCGTCGCCGAAGACCCGTGTAACGTGAACGTGAACGACTACCGTCGCGAGTACCTCTACGTCGTCATGTACCCCTACTTCCCATGACGACCCCGTGAACAACTACTACCGCCGTCGCGAGAACGCCTACTTCCTCTACGAACCCGAACCCCTCCGAGTATGCTTGCTTCGAAGGTATAACCCCGGGATGACCGCCGTGAATGAATGCATGTGTGATGTATGAAATGCTCGTGTTTGCTCCGTGTCGGAGTTGTTCGGTGCACGTTGCCCCTCTTTTGCCTTGCCACCATCTTGTGGGAACCCGGTATCCGGGATCACCCCACCTCCTATCGCGTGTCACGCTCCCGTCGCATTTTCTTTTGCACCGGGATCTTAATCGAGTTACCGGAACCGATATGTTGCCGTGGCATCATTTTCGGATTCGTTACCGTGGCATCCCTCTTCTTTCCACCACGGTGACAAATGCTTCATAATGCTCTTATCAACTTTTAACAAAATTTGCATAAAATTGTTCATGCCATCCGCATCATGATAACAACAATTAAAAATGTTTAAAAATGTTGTTTGCATTAATTTGCTCCTATGCCATGCTAAAATGATTTTATTCATAACTAAATAACCGTAACTCCGATTTTAATAAACTTTATATGTAAATGGGGTAGAATTTTTCCTAGTTTATCATGGTGGCATCACTTTGCATGTTAAATAACTCAAAAATTGTGTTTAGGACAGATCAGGACCAAACCTAATAATTGCACATGAGGATTTTCCGGAATTGTTGTTCGTTGCTTCCGGCCTCATTTAAACTTGCCTAGATTGGATAGTTTCATCATGTTTCCCCTCTCGCCATGTTTAACAACATTTAACATTGTTGGGTACATAAAAGAGATCGAACTAAATAGTTGATGTGGTGTTTCGTCAATATGCAACTCGTTGCATATTGAGCTCCACTTAATTTGTAGTCTTGTTTGTGCCCTTTTCCATGCCATGCATACTTAAACTGGTCATGCATCATATTTGGTTGTGCATCATGCCATGTTGATGTGTTGGTTGTTTACTATGTGGTTTGCTCTTTTCCGGTGTTTGCTTCTTCGGGTTGGTTCCGATAACGTCGAGTTTGTGAGGATCCGTTCGACTACGCCCGTTTGTCTTCTTCATGGACCCGTTCTTCTTCCTTGCGGGATTTCAGGCAAGATGATCATACCCTCGAAATCACTTCTATCTTTGCTTTGCTAGATGCTCGCTCTTTTGCTATGCCATTGCTACGATGCCTACCACTTGCTTGTCAGCCTCCCAATTGCCATGTTCAGCCTCTAACCCACCGTTGTCCTAGCAAACCGTTGATTGGCTATGTTACCGCTTTGCTCAGCCCCTCTTATAGCGTTGTTAGTTGCAGGTGAAGATTGGAGCTTGTTCCTTGTTGGGACATGGATATTTTGTTGGGATATCATACTATATCTTATTTAATTAATGCATCTATATACTTGGTAAAGGGTGGAAGGCTCGGCCTTATGCCTGGTGTTTTGTTCCACTCTTGCCGCCCTAGTTTCCGTCATATCGGTGTTATGTTCCCGGATTTTGCGTCCCTTACGCGGTTGGGCTATAATGGGAACCCCTTGACAGTTCGCCTTAAGTAAAGCTCTTCCAGCAATGTCCAATATTGGTTTTACCATTCGCCACCTAGCCTTTTTTTCCCTTGGGTAGGCCTGCCCAAGGGTCATCTTTATTTTAACCCCCCCCCCCCCCCGGGCCAGTGCTCCTCTGAGTGTTGGTCCGAACTGAGCTGCCTGCGGGGCCACCTCGGGGAAACTTGAGGGTTGGTTTTACTCGTAGCTAGTCTCATCTGAGTGTGCCCTGAGAAAGAGATATGTGCAGCTCCTATCGGGATTTGTCGGCACATTCGGGCGGTGTTGCTGGTTTAGTTTTACCCTGTCGAAATGTCTTGTTGTAATGGGATACCGAGTCTGATCGGAACGTCTCGGGTGGAGGTCTATTCCTTCGTTGACCGTGAGAGCTTGTGATGGGCTAAGTTGGGACACCCCTGCAGGGATTTGATCTTTCGAAAGCCGTGCCCGCGGTTATGGGCAGATGGGAATTTGTTAACGTCCGGTTGTAGAAAACCTGAAGTTGACCTTAATTAAAATGAATCAACCGCGTGTGTAACCGTGATGGTCTCTTTCCGGCGGAGTCCGGGAAGTGAACATGGTTGTTGGAGTTATGTTTGACGTAGGTAGTCCAGGATCACTTCTTGATCATACTTTTATCGACCGTGCCTTGCCTTCTCTTCTCGCTCTCATTTGCGAATAGGTTAGCCACCATATATGCTAGTCGCTTGCTGCAGCTCCACCTCATACCTTTACCTTACCCATAAGCTTAAATAGTCTTGATCGCGAGGGTGCGAGATTGCTGAGTCCCCGTGGCTCACAGATACTTCCAAAACCAGTTTGCAGGTGTCGATGAGTCCGAGAAGATGACGCAACCCAGCTCAGGAGGAGCTCGATGAAGATCTTGTCCTTTATGTTGTTTCGTTCTAGTCGATCAGTAGTGGAGCCCAGTTGGGGTCGATCGGGGACCTTTGTCGCATTTGGGGTTCTTCTTTTATTTTGGTTCCGTAGTCGGACCATGAGTGTATTTTATTGATGTAATGTTTATTCATGTAATTGTGTGAAGTGGCGATTGTAAGCCAACTATGTATCTCTTTCCCTTATTATATTAGATGGGTTGTGTGAAGATTACCTCACTTGCGACATATGCCTTCAATGCGATTATGCCTCTAAGTCGTGCCTCGACACGTGGGAGATATAGTCGCATCGAGGGTGTGACAAGTTGGTAATCAGAGCCTTCCCCGACCTTAGGAGCCCCCATTGCTTGATCGTTTTTAGCAGCCGAGTTGTGTCTAGAAAAATGTTTTGAGTCCTTAGGAATTATATATCGGAGAGCTTAGGAATACTTTTTACTTCCCAGTCTCTTCATCGCTCTGGTAAGGCATCCTGACGTAGAGTTTTGACTCTTATCTTCTCAAATTTCACTAAATTTTTTTTAGGATCACGCGAGTATCTTGGATTTGTTCCGATGGCTTATGATGAGAATACTGTCTTGGTGCCTCCTGTCAGGGGTTTAGTGGAAGTGTCCCGGGGAGTTGAGCTCTGAGGTGTTGTCATCATAATTCTATCATTGCAATTCTAGTATACTTGAGATATGTGCGCGACATCGAAAATCTCTTTTATGCAGTTCGTTGGTGAGATAACCTCGACGCCACCCAGTACTGGGGCGGGAGTTCGGGAGTATCGCCATAACTTGTATAACGGATGCTTTTCGAAGGTTGAGATAGATGGTTTCCGAAGGTTTCTTGGTTATGTGTTGAAGGATGGATGCAGCTGGATGTAGGATTTGCTAGCTTGGGTGAGATATTATGCTTCCCCTGTATCCTCAACACCTGATTGCATAACCGGAAAGTTTCGGGAGTTTCATAGGTGGGAATTCAAGTAGCTCTTAGGATATCCTTCCAACAGATGTATGATATGAAATTGGGGTTCGACGTCTAGTGGTTCGCCTATTCACGGTCGATTTTACAGTGGTCTCGTTGTGTCTTAAAGAGTCCTTGGCTATGCTGACTTGGGGACGCTTCGTATGTCATGTGCACTGCCTTGTACATGATGGTGCTGTACGATCGAGCCCGTGTAGGTCCCACCACGAAAACTTCGGACGGAATCTCTATCATATGTTTGTTCTGGCTTATTTTGCAAACCAACCCTTTGTTTTGTTTTGAGTTGTGGTATTCGAGTTGCTTCAATGTCAAGTGTTGATTCCATACCTTCCCCAAATGGTGTTCTCATACTCCGATGTGAATACTAATCCTTCTTGTTCATCAAGATTGTTTTTGTCAATCCTTTTAACCGGTGTGCTTCTCTTCTAGTGGATCCGAACATTTCAACTTCCGCAAGATCAATTATTAGTTCTTCTCAACGATGTTTGTTTCATCCGTCTCCAAGTTGCCTTTGTTTTTTTTCCCACCCTCCCACCCTTGTTTTCTTCAAGGACTCAGATGTCTTTTCAAGTATCCTTCTTATTGATGTGAAGTCTCTCGATTCTTTTCTATCAATATTCTTATCCGGTGATTCTCATGAATATTCTAACGGAGCTTCAATTATCATTCCTTGTTCTTTTCTTCTCCGGTGGATCCAAGTCAAGCTTTGTTGATCATACCCTTTTCTCATGTCAATGCTTTCTCATACCGGTGCTCCTCATAATAATTCACTTCTCGCTATTCATTTGTTCCGGAGTGCTGAAGATATCTCAGAAGATTCGTGTTTCCACTCTTAATCCGTTCAAGCTATTTCGAGGTTCTTATCTCATTCAAGCCTTTTTTTATTATTCAACCGGTGCAATCTCTCCTTTTAAATCATTCAACGGTGTTTCTTTTGAGTGGGCCCTAACCCACAGGTCCTTTCCCAGGATCTTACCTGACTCTTCTTATTTCCCCGGAGTTATACTAAATCCCTTTTGAAGTTTGACATAAGAATGAATTATCATCAGTCATATGTCTTTCTCCAAGATCGGTTAAATTCTTTTCATCGTTGGCTCAACCTCTTCGTTTTGATTCTTCCGGAGTATCTAAATAAGTCTTGATGGTATTTCTCATCGTCATTCTCAGTTTGGAAGACCGAAGACGATTCTTCTTTCAACCTTGCTCCATTCTCTTCAAGTTTCGTCATTCGAGATTGTTGCAATCCTCTCATAATTGTTTTGATCGTGAGAATTCTTTTACCCATCCGGAGCAATGCAAGAGTCTTCTCAATTTGTTATCTGGAGTCCATCAATTCAGGATTATTCATTCTCAGCTGTCAGTTATCATTCTCCTATTTTTAACCGTCCTTCGTTCTAGTGATCTTTAGTCGGCTCGTGATCTCTTCGTTCTCATGTTTCTAAATCCTCTCAATCTCTGTTCATTTTATAATTCTTCCCGGTGTTTCTTTATGTTTTCTTCGTTCATTTTAACTCTTACGGTGGTTTGTTCAAGTTTCCTCTTCTTACGTTATCATACTTCCGTTCTTTCAAATCCTACCGGTGGATCATCGAAGGCCTCTTCAAGTTTGCGCATTATCTATCTTAATCCTTTCTACGAGAATAAGTAGTATGCCAATTCCATTGGTTGTCGTCAATTTGCATTGGTGAAGGATAAGCATAATGTAATTCTTATTCTTGTTCATCCAAGTGATTAATTCTGTATTCCGGAGGCTCATCAAATTCTTGATTTCATTTGTTCATCTTTCTTTTCTGGAGTTCCAAGCTTTTCCGCATTATCTCGTCGCGAAGTTCCATCTAATCATTACAAGGTTTCACCTTGTGTTTTCAACTTCCCTTTTCTTTCCGTTTGATCATTCTTCTGTTTAACGGAGTTCTTCATGGAGGTTCTACATGATGGTTCACCAAGGATTTAATTCCTTCTCGAAGTGTTCATCAAGTTTCTTTTCAGAGGTGCTCAAGCATTCTTCATATCGTAATCCGGAGTGTAATTATTCTTTCTTCCGTATCATTGGAGGTGGTATTGTGTCATTCTTGATAATTTGGGTTCATGTTTCATGATTCACATGTTGTTATGAATGAGATATTTTAAATCCATCAATCTCGTCATGGATTTATCTTGGGTTATACTTCACCTAAATCCTTCCCTAAGGATTGTTGCGATAATTGTGCTCGTATATGATCCAAGTTCTTCATATATCCTCCCGGTGATATAGTTTCTCGTCTACTTGTTCATATCAATACAATTCTTTTCCCGTGAGTGGCAGGTTATCACCTCTAGTTTCGAGATGTTTTTCTATAAGCCCACTACAAGCTTATTCTTTCGTTGTTGGTTTTTCCAACAACTCCGTTCTAGCATTTGTTGTAACCGTGCTCTCTCAAGATCTTGTTTCCCTTCGTTCCGGAGGCTTGTGATGTTGCTCTCTTCAACCCATCTTCTTGGTTTGTCATGATAGTATTCTTTCTTTGCTTATCCATTCAATAGGAGTGTTGTGTTTTCTTTCGAGCTTTCTCATCTTATCAATTTTTGCATCCCTTCTCAACCGGAGTGCTGTCCAAATTATATAAGTCTTATTCCTTCTCTATCTTGTCTTAACCAGAGTGTTTTCAATATATATCTTTCCCTTCAACCTCAAGGTTTTTCGCAATGTTCTTTGTCCCTCTTTTTCTAACGGAGTGTTTTCGACTTTTGTTCACCTTCATTGTATTCTTTTCTCGAATTTGTTCAACCTCTCAAGATTCTTTGGTTTCACTCGTTTGTCAAAGAAGCAACTTAGTTTTACCTCTTCTCTTTCTCTTTCGTTTCTTCCCCTCCGGTGCCATTCTAGATCTCGGGACGAGATCCTCTCGTAGTGGTGGAGTGTTGTAACGCCCCGAGACCAATGTGCCAGGTGTCGTGCAGTTATTCGATGTTGTTGCGTTGTCTTTTGCTTGCGTGTTGCATTCATCATTGCTTGTCATGCATTGGTTATCATATCATCATGTCATAATCTTTTGCATCTCAACTAAATAATTGGTGTGGATCTTCGATCCATTTAAATCGAGGGAAGAGTGACTTCTCTTTATAACATATCCTCCCAATATTAGGGAGCTATAATAAATACTCCATTCTTTTGGAATTAACCGGAACACACTTGCAAAAATCCCCACTCCTTTTTCTACTTCAAGTTTGGTCCCCAAACTTGGCCAACATTTCTTTTCCCATTTATCGAGGCTCCTCCTAAATTCTCAACATTTTTGGACTCTTCCAAATCCTAGTCCTTGTTCAAACCTTTTTAATTAAATTCAAATGACTTTGAATTTAATTCTTGCAAAATGCCCACTCCATTTTTCTTGGGACATGCGTATTTTTGCGAGACCGTGGAAATTATCCCCATGCCCAGATTCCATCCCTACTTCTCTTTCTTTTCTTTCTCTTTTCTGTTTTGTTTCTAGATGGCAAAGAGATTTTAAAGAAAGAGAGAGAGGAAGAGAAAAACCAGCAGGCCGCAGCCTTCTAAGGCCCAGCCGCGCCCCTGCCCACCCGGGCCTCCCAAGCCCAGCCGCACTCTCTCCCGCAGCCCACTACCTAACCCTAGCCTCCTCCCGATCACTCCTCTCCCTCTCATCCTCCCTCCAGCGCCGCTAGTGAGAGGCAGAGCGCACACGCAACCCGATCCCATCTGCTCGATCCCCTCTCTCCCTTCGCTCTCTCCCTCCCGCCGCTCTTCTCGCGCACCACCATCCAGGCCCCGCGCCCGCGCCCGATCTCCTCCCCAGCGCCCCGCTCCGCCCGGGCCTCTCCCGTCGCCACCCGCCGCCGTCGGCGACGATCCAGGGGGACCACCCCGCGCCATGCCCCTGGCCGGAGCCACCCTGCCGCGCCTCCTCCTCACCTATCTCCACGTCGCCCAGGCGCCTGAGGAGAGGAGCGCCCGCGCCCGCGCCTGCAGCCGCCGTCCCCACGCCGTGCTCCCGAGCCGCCTCCTACCTCGTCCCCGCGCCGTAGGGCGTCGCCTCTGGTCGGTTCCAGCCGCCCTCGGCCTCTCCTCGAGCACACGCGGCCTGATGCCGACGACCAGCGCCGCCAAGGCCCTCCTCGCGCTGCTGCTCCTTGTTTTCGTCCTCGGTCATGACCATCTCCTTCCCCAACGCCCTTGCGGAGCCTATTGCTCCAGGACCACCACGACACCATCTCCGGAGTCCAAGTCCGAGGACTAACGCGTTCGGGTAACTCGTCAAGTACATCTTCGTCAAGATCGATGCTTGGACAGGCATCGTTTGCGTGGATTGCGTCAAGTACCACGACGACCATCGAGACCGCCAAGTTCTACTACCGATGAACGCTTTGGACGTCAAGTACCCCTTCGAGATGACGAGATCGGCAAGTTCGAGGACCCCCAAGTACCCCTACGAAATGTGTTCCTCTACCTCGTCTCCGGAAACGCCAAGTACCCCTACGCACGACGATGCCAAGTCCGTTTCGGGATTCATCAAGTACCGCTACTGATATGGCTCGAACGTCTACGAAATGTGTACCACTACCATCGCAAGTACCACTCCGAACCATGTACGACGACCGTCGCCGAAGACCCGTGTAACGTGAACGTGAACGACTACCGTCGCGAGTACCTCTACGTCGTCATGTACCCCTACTTCCCACGACGACCCCGTGAGCAACTACTACCGCCGTCGCGAGAACGCCTACTTCCTCTACGAACCCGAACCCCTCCGAGTATGCTCGCTTCGAAGGTATAACCCCGGGACGACCGCCGTGAATGAATGCATGTGTGATGTATGAAATGCTCG
Organism: Triticum monococcum; assembly: GCA_034509565.1. Taxonomy (NCBI): domain Eukaryota; kingdom Viridiplantae; phylum Streptophyta; class Magnoliopsida; order Poales; family Poaceae; genus Triticum; species Triticum monococcum. The sequence continues at coordinate 487,628,449 of CM067844.1, forward strand.
TGTTTGCTCCGTGTCGGAGTTGTTCGGTGCACGTTGCCCCTCTTTTGCCTTGCCACCATCTTGTGGGAACCCGGTATCCGGGATCACCCCACCTCCTATCGCGTGTCACGCTCCCGTCACATTTTCTTTTGCACCGGGATCTCAATCGAGTTACCGGAACCGATATGTTGCCGTGGCATCATTTTCGGATTCGTTACCGTGGCATCCCTCTTCTTTCCACCACGGTGACAAATGCTTCATAATGCTCTTATCAACTTTTAATAAAATTTGCATAAACTTGTTCATGTCATCCGCATCATGATAACAACAATTAAAAATGTTTAAAAATGTTGTTTGCATTAATTTGCTCCTATGCCATGCTAAAACGATTTTATTCATAACTAAATAACCGTAACTCCGATTTTAATAAACTTTATATGTAAATGGGGTAGAATTTTTCCTAGTTTATCATGGTGGCATCACTTTGCATGTTAAATAACTCAAAAATTGTGTTTAGGACAGATCAGGACCAAACCTAATAATTGCACATGAGGATTTTCCGGAATTGTTGTTCGTTGCTTCCGGCCTCATTTAAACTTGCCTAGATTGGATAGTTTCATCATGTTTCCCCTCTCGCCATGTTTAACAACATTTAACATTGTTGGGTACATAAAAGAGATCGAACTAAATAGTTGATGTGGTGTTTCGTCAATATGCAACTCGTTGCATATTGAGCTCCACTTAATTTGTAGTCTTGTTTGTGCCCTTTTCCATGCCATGCATACTTAAACCGGTCATGCATCATATTTGGTTGTGCATCATGCCATGTTGATGTGTTGGTTGTTTACTATGTGGTTTGCTCTTTTCCGGTGTTTGCTTCTTCGGGTTAGTTCTGATAACGTCGAGTTTGTGAGGATCCGTTCGACTACGCCCGTTTGTCTTCTTCATGGACCCGTTCTTCTTCCTTGCGGGATTTCAGGCAAGATGATCATACCCTCGAAATCACTTCTATCTTTGCTTTGCTAGATGCTCGCTCTTTTGCTATGCCATTGCTACGATGCCTACCACTTGCTTGTCAGCCTCCCAATTGCCATGTTCAGCCTCTAACCCACCGTTGTCCTAGCAAACCGTTGATTGGCTATGTTACCGCTTTGCTCAGCCCCTCTTATAGCGTTGTTAGTTGCAGGTGAAGATTGGAGCTTGTTCCTTGTTGGGACATGGATATTTTGTTGGGATATCATACTATATCTTATTTAATTAATGCATCTATATACTTGGTAAAGGGTGGAAGGCTCGGCCTCATGCCTGGTGTTTTGTTCCACTCTTGCCGCCCTAGTTTCCGTCATATCGGTGTTATGTTCCCGGATTTTGCGTCCCTTACGCGGTTGGGCTATAATGGGAACCCCTTGACAGTTCGCCTTAAGTAAAGCTCTTCCAGCAATGCCCAATATTGGTTTTACCATTCGCCACCTAGCCTTTTTTTCCCTTGGGTAGGCCTGCCCAAGGGTCATCTTTATTTTAACCCCCCCCCCCCGGGCCAGTGCTCCTCTGACTGTTGGTCCGAACTGAGCTGCCTGCGGGGCCACCTCGGGGAAACTTGAGGGTTGGTTTTACTCGTAGCTAGTCTCATCTGAGTGTGCCCTGAGAAAGAGATATGTGCAGCTCCTATCGGGATTTGTCGGCACATTCGGGCGGTGTTGCTGGTTTAGTTTTACCCTGTCGAAATGTCTTGTTGTACTGGGATACCGAGTCCGATCGGAACGTCTCGGGTGGAGGTCTATTCCTTCGTTGACCGTGAGAGCTTGTGATGGGCTAAGTTGGGACACCCCTGCAGGGATTTGATCTTTCAAAAGCCGTGCCCGCGGTTATGGGCAGATGGGAATTTGTTAACGTCCGGTTGTAGAAAACCTGAAGTTGACCTTAATTAAAATGAATCAACCGCGTGTGTAACCGTGATGGTCTCTTTCCGGTGGAGTCCAGGAAGTGAACACGGTTGTTGGAGTTATGTTTGACGTAGGTAGTCCAGGATCACTTCTTGATCATACTTTTATCGACCGTGCCTTGCCTTCTCTTCTCGCTCTCATTTGTGAATAGGTTAGCCACCATATATGCTAGTCGCTTGCTGCAGCTCCACCTCATACCTTTACCTTACCCATAAGCTTAAATAGTCTTGATCGCGAGGGTGCAAGATTGCTGAGTCCCCGTGGCTCACAGATACTTCCAAAACCAGTTTGCAGGTGCCGATGAGTCCGAGAAGATGACGCAACCCAGCTCAGGAGGATCTCGATGAAGATCTTGTCCTTTATGTTGTTTCGTTCTAGTCGATCAGTAGTGGAGCCCAGTTGGGGTCGATCGGGGACCTTTGTCGCATTTGGGGTTCTTCTTTTATTTTGGTTCCGTAGTCGGACCATGAGTGTATTTGATTGATGTAATGTTTATTCATGTAATTGTGTGAAGTGGCGATTGTAAGCCAACTATGTATCTCTTTCCCTTATTATATTACATGGGTTGTGTGAAGATTACCTCACTTGCGACATATGCCTTCAATGCGATTATGCCTCTAAGTCGTGCCTCGACACGTGGGAGATATAGTCGCATCGAGGGTGTGACATTAGGCGAAGCCCTGCGTCGGTAACTTCATCATCACCGTCAACATGCCGTCATGCTGACGGAACTCACCTCGGCCTCAGCTGGATCAAGAGTACGAGGGACGTCACCGAGCTGAACGTGTAAAGACCGCAGAGGTACCATGCGTTCGGTACTTGATCGGTTGGATCGTGAAGACGTTCGACTACATCAACCGTGTTACTAAATGCTTCCGCTTTCGGTCTACGAGGGTACGTAGACACACTCTCCCCTCTCGTTGCTATGCATCTCCTAGATGGATCTTGCGTGATCATAGGAATTTTTTTGAAATACTGCGTTCCCCAACAGTGGTATCAGAGCCAGGTTTATGCTTAGATGTTATATGCACAAGTAGAACACAAAGAGTTATGGGCTATAATAGTCATACTGCTTACGAGCATGTCATACTTTGATTCAGCGGTATTGTTGGATGAAGCGGCCCAGACCGACATTACATGACCACGTTCATGAGACTGGTTCTACCGACGTGTGATGACCCACAAGTATAGGGGATCTATTATAGTCCTTTTGACAAATAATTGTGTCGAACCCAACGAGGAACAAAAGGAAATGATAAGCGGTTTTCAGCAAGGTATTCTCTACAAGTACTGAAATAAGTGGTAACATATAGTTTTGTGATAAGATAAATTGTAACGAGCAACAAGCAACAAAAGTAAATAAAGTGCAGCAAGGTGGCCCAATCCTTTTTGTAGCAAAGGACAAGCCGGAACAAACTCTTATAATAGGAAAAGCGCTCCCGAGGACACATGGGAATATCGCCAAGCTAATTTTCATCACGTTCATATGATTCGCGTTCGATACTTTGATAATTTGATATGTGGGTGGACCGGTGCTTGGGTGATGTTCTTACTTGAACAAGCATCCCACTTATGCTTAACCTCTATTGCAAGCATCCGCAACTACAACAAAAGTATTAAGGTAAACCTAACCATAGCATGAAACATATGGATCCAAATCAGCCCCTTACGAAGCAACGCATAAACTAGGGTTTAAACTTCTGTCACTCTAGCAACCCATCATCTACTTATTACTTCCCAATGCCTTCCTCTAGGCCCAAATAATGGTGAAGTGTTATGTAGTCGACGTTCACATAACACCACTAGAGGCTAGACAACATACATCTTATCAAAATATCAAACGAATACCAAATTCACATGACTAATAATAGCAAGACTTCTCCCTTGTCCTCAGGACCAAATGTAATTACTCACAAAGCATATTCATGTTCATAATCAGAGGGGTAATAATATGCATATAGGATCTGAACATATGATCTTCCACCAAATAAACCAACTAGCATCAACTACAAGGAGTAATCAACACTACTAGCAACCTACTAGCACCAATCCCGAACTTTGAGACAAGAATTGGATACAAGAGATGAAGTAGGGTTTGGAGATGAGATGGTGCTGGTGAAGATGTTGATGGAGATTTCCCTCTCCCGATGAGAGGAGTGTCGGTGATGACGATGGTGATGATTTCCCCCTCCCGGAGGGAAGTATCCCCAACAGAACAGCTCTGCCGGAGCTCTAGATTGGATCCGCCAAGGTTCCGCCTCATGGCGGCGGAGTCTCGTCCCGAAAAGTTCCTTTCTATTTTTTTCTCATTGAAAGACTTCATATAGGAGAAGATGGACGTGGAGAGCCACCAGGGGGCCCATGAGGTAGGGGGCGCGCCCTAGGGGGGCGCCCCCCACCCTCGTGAGCAGGGTGTGGGCCTCCTGGCCTTCATCTTTGGTGAGGATTTTTCTTTATTTATTTTAAGACGTTCCGTGGAGTTTCAGGACTTTTGGAGCTGCGGGGAATAGGTCTCTAATATTTTCTCCTTTTCCAGCCCAGAATTCCAGCTGCCGGCATTCTCCCTCCTTATGTAAACCTTGTAAAATAAGAGAGAATAGCCATAAGTATTGTGACATAAAGTGAAATAACAGCCCATAATGCAATAAATATGGATATAAAAGCATGATGCAAAATGGACGTATCAACTCCCCCAAGCTTAGACCTCGCTTGTCGTCAAGAGAAAAGCCGATAACAATAAATATGTCCTCATGTTTAGAGGTAGAGGCGTCGATAAAAATAAAATACGGACATGAAGGCATCATGATTATTCTCATAACATGTAGCGACCAGACCTCAAACAGTCTGATCTCTGTGCTCCGGTGTCATCCCTGGATCAGTAATGCTGACACCACACAGTACTCGGAGGATTTATAACAGAGTAGCAATCACAAACTTATTACATCGAGTGTCTCCATAGAGAACTTATTACAGTAAATATGGCTTAAGGCCATCTAATAATGATAACAGCGGAAGGCTTGGAAGATAAGTGAGTCCATCAACTCCAACGGCATCACTAAGTATAGAACCACGACCTAAAAACTCCTTAATCATCGTCTGAAAAGTCTGCAACATTAACGTTGCAGCCCGAAACGGGTCAGCACATGGAATATGCTGGCAAGGTAACATGTAGAGAACAATGGAATGAAACAGCTATACTATATGCATATTTGGCTGGTGGAAAGCTCTATGGTTACAGTTTTGCATAAAGCCAATTTTTCCCTACTACAAACGAATAAATTTAATTACTATCATGGTGGTTGTTAAACATTGAGAATGGTTGACAGCATTCTCAATCCCAATTAAGCATCATCATTAAACAAACCCAACAAAATTAATTTAGGGTAACTCAAGATGTCCATAACCGGGGACACGGCTAACCATGATTAGTTTATTACACTCTGCAGAGGTTTGCGCACTTTTCCCCACAAGACTCGATCCCCTCCGTTTGGTTTCTCGCACTACATGGTGTTTGAAAAGACGGATGACCGAGACATAGTCTTTCAGAAGCGCTAGCACCTCACGATCGGGTAGACCGTACCACCTACATCCCCTACATCTTCTAGTCTACCACTGTAAGAGTTCACACGACTTAGTCAACTATGCTAGATCCCATAATAGCTTGTGGCTGCACATGGAAGTTTCTAGTATGAATAGTCTCATGATCCCTTTGAGCCTGGGTGGCGGTCCAAAAGAAAACAAGCAAGTCCTGGAATACCCAGGTGCCTCAATCCACCCAGATCTGTGTTTAAGTTGCCACCTTTAGATAAACCATTAATTAACAATCTCACATCTGTCATGGATATCACTCACCCAATCCTCGTCTACTAGCATAGAATGGCATAATAAGCAAACGTAGAAGTAACTCCGAAAGGTTTGATAATAAACAGGTAATAGGTACTACCTCAACTACTTCCCATCCCACAATTTAATTAGATCCTAATCATGCAATGTGTGAGGATGGATGTAATGCAATAAAACTGGGTAGTAGGAAATATATGATCAAAGTGTTACTTGCCTTGCTGATGATCCGGGAAACCTAGCGATTCGAAGTAACAAGCGGCGCACTCCGCGTACTCTATCGCAAACAAACAAACAAGCATACAATAAATACTCATCTAATGCACAGGTAAAACTCGGATAAGAGATCTAACCAGAAGGTTCAACCTAAGAAGTCCGGTTTGCAAAAAGAATCAAATCGAACGAAGCAACGAAAGTCAAACGGCGAAAGAAAACAACTTTGTTCTAGCAATCTGGATCTAGGGAAAATTTTACAGTGGCAAAAACTTGTTTAAGTTGATTAAACGAATAGAGGGTTTCGAGACGAAACTCCAGGCGCTTGAATCGCCTGATTCCGATAAACGAGCGAAAAGCTATACTAAAAAGAAAATCGGATCAGGAATCGCGATCAGAAAAATCGCGAATTAAATCCGAGAAAAAGAAAAACGACGAACATTCGCTAGAACGAACGAACGAACAAACGCTCGCTATTTAAATAAACCGAAAAAACTGATCTATTAAAATCTGAAACTAAAAAAACCAACGAAAAACCGAACGGTTTTTCAAAAAAAATAAAAAACCGGCGCGGAAAACGAGGCGGCGGCGGACCTCGTGCGGCGGCGGCGAGGCGGGGCGGCGCTAGGCGGCGGGCGGCGCTGGGCGGCTCGTCTAGGGTTTGGCTGGGGCTGCGCCTCTCCCCCCCGGCTTATATATCCTAACGGGCCGGGAGTCCTAGTCGCACACGGCCCTAGGTCGGTTCGCTGTTTTTTTTAATATGACGTGCAGAAGAAAAATAAAATGAAATACTAAACGGACTCCAAAAATTCCAAAATAAATTTTCACGGGCTTCTAATATCAATCCGCACAAGGTGAACATTTATTTGGGGCCTAAATGAAATTTTGAAAAACGCACATTTTTCCTAAATTCAAATAAAATAACGAAAAACTCCGAAATAAAATCTTATTTGATTTTATTATTAAATCCTCAATATTTCTTTATTTTGGGAAAGTCATTTTATTCCCTCTCTCATATTTTTGTAATAGAAATAATTGATGATAAAATAATTAAAATCAAATGATCCTATTCTCAAAATTTGAGAAAACTCAAATATGAAAATAATGAATTCCCCAACTCTCTCCATGGGTCCTTGAGTTGCGTAGAAATTCTAGGATCAAAACCAAACGAAAAAAAATATGATATGCAATGATGATCTAATGTATAACATTCCAAATTGAAAATTTGGGATGTTACAAACCTACCCCCCTTAAGATGAATCTCGCCCTCGAGATTCGGGTTGGCTAGAAAATAGGTGAGCGTGGTCCTTGAGCAAATCTTCCTCTCGCTCCCAGGTGGCTTCATCCTTCGTGTGGTTGCTCCACTAAACTTTGCAAAAATTGATAACCTTGCTGCGAGTGACTCGACTGGCAAACTCGAGGATCTTAATTGGTTTCTCCTCGTAGGTCAAATCGTTATCCATCTGAATTGTTTCCAACGGCACTGTGTCTCTCAAGGGTATGTCAGCCATCTCAGCGTGACACTTCTTCAACTGGGAAACTTGGAACACATCATGAACTCCTGACAATCCTTCAGGAAATTCCAACTTGTAGGCCACTTCTCCCATACGCTCCAAAACTCGATATGGTCCTACAAATCATGGCACTAACTTTCCCTTAACTCCAAAACGTTTTGTTCCTCGAAGTGGAGATACTCGAAGATAAGCTCTATCTCCAACTTCATAAACTGTCTCCTTCCGTTTAGAATCTGCATAACTCTTCTGTCTGGACTGGGCTATCTTGAGCCTATCGCGAATCAATGCCACCTTCTGTTCAGACTCTTTAATCAAGTCAGGTCCAAACAACTAGCGGTCTCCAACTTCGTCCCACGACAACGGTGTTCTGCATCTCCTTCCGTACAAAGCTTCAAAAGGGGCCATCTTTAAACTGGTTTGGTAACTATTGTTGTAAGAGAACTCTGCATATGACAAATTGTCGTCCCAACTAGATCCATAATCTAGCGCACAAGCTCTCAGCATATCCTCCAAAATCTGATTGACTCTCTCGGTCTGTCCATCTGTCTGTGGATGAAAAGCTGTGCTGAACTCTAGCCTGGTTCCCAAAGTTTCGTGCAACTGCTTCCAGAACTTTGAGGTAAACTGGGTTCCTCTCTCTGATATGATACTCCTCGTAACTCCATGCCGACATACGATCCTGGTCATGTATATCTTTGCTAACTTAGCACTGGTGTAAGTGGTCTTTACCGGGATGAAATAAGCTATCTTCGTCAACCGATCGACTATAACCCAAATCGAGTCATAGCCTGAACGAGTCATGGGTAATCCCGTGATAAAATCCATGCCTAACTTATCCCACTTCCATTCGGGTATCGGCAATGGTTGTAACAATCCTGCTGGCTTCTGATGCTCTGCCTTTACTCTCTGAGATACATCACAGACTCCTACATACTCCGCAATATCCTTCTTCATTCCGGTCCACCAGAAAATATCCTTCAAATCCAAATACATCTTGGTATTTCCTGGGTGAATCGAATATGGTGAATCGTGTGCCTCTTGCAGAATCAACTTCCTAATCTCCGGGTCATTGGGCACATAAACACGGTCTTCAAACCATAGGGTGGCGTGCTCATCCTCACGAAATCCTTTAGCCTTTCCTTTGCTCAGTTTCTCCTTAATAGAGGCAATCTCCTTGTCAGTATTCTGAGCTTCTCTGATTCTATCCATCAAGGTTGACTGAATCTCCAATGCTGCTACATAGCCTCTAGGAACTATTTCCACACATAGTTCACGAAGATTTTCTGCTAACTCCCTTGGTATTTCTCCCGTTATTAACATATTGACATGGCTCTTACTGCTTAATGCGTCAGCTACTACATTAGCCTTTCCGGGATGGTAATGCAATCTCATATCATAATCCTTGATGAGCTCCAACCATCTCCTTTGTCTGAGGTTCAACTCCTTCTGTGTGAAAATATATTTCAAACTCTTATGATCCGTATACACCTCGCAATGGTTTCCAATCAGAAAATGTCTCCATGTTTTCAATGCATGCACTACGGCTGCTAACTCTAAATCATACGTAGCATAATTCAACTCATTAGGTTTCAGTTGTCTTGAGGCATATGAAACAACTCTCCCTTCCTGCATAAGCACTGCTCCAAGTCCTCGACGTGAAGTGTCGCAATACACCTCATAATCCTTGGTCTGGTCTGGCAAAATCAACACTGGTGAAGTAACCAAATGTTTCTTCAATTCCTGGAAACTAGCCTCACATTCCTCCGTCCATATGAACTTGGTATCTTTCTTCAAAAACTCCGTCATAGGCTTCGCAATCATTGAGAAATTCTCAATAAATCTCCGGTAGTATCCTGCGAGTCCCAAAAAACTCCGTATCTCTCCAACCGTGGTCGGTGCTTCCCATTTGGTCACGGTATCAGCTTTAGCGGGATTTACTGCTATTCCTTCTCCGGATATAACGTGTCTGAGGAATCCTACTTCCTTCAACCAAAACTCACATTTGCTGAACTTGGCATACAACTGATGTTCTCTGAGCTTCTCGAGTACCAATCTCAAATGTTCCTTATGCTCCTCTTCATTCTTTGAGTAAACCAGGATATCATCAATGAACACTACGATGAACTTATCCAAAAACTCCATAAACACTTTGTTCATCATGTTCATAAAATATGCGGGTGCGTTAGTCAAACCAAATGACATAACGGTATACTCTTACAGCCCATACCTGGTGGTAAAAGTTGTCTTAGGTATATCATGTTCTCGAATCTTCAACTGGTGGTATCCTGATCGTAGATCGATCTTGGAAAATACCTTAGCTCCTTGCAAACAATCAAACAGATCATTGATCATCGGTAGTGGGTACTTGTTCTTGATCGTTACTTCATTCAATCCTCGATAATCAACAACCATCCTTAACGATCCATCCTTCTTTTCCACTAGAAGTACTGGCGATCCCCAAGGCGAAGAACTTGGGCGAATATATCCTTTATCCAGTAACTCCTTAATCTGCTTCTTAATTTCCACCAAATCCTTTGCTGGCATCCTATATGGTCTCTTTGATATTGGCCCTGTGCCTGGCAATAGCTCAATCAAAACTCAATATCTCTATCCGGTGGCATGCCTGGCAACTCTTCTGGAAATACTTCAGGGGAATCCCTTGCCACTGGTACTTCCTCCTGCACAACTCCTGTTAAGAAATTTACTTGTGTCCTCTTTGGCACATGTCGGGATACATACTTGATCCTTCTCCCTTCTGGTGTGGTAAGCAAAATTGACTTACTAGCACATTCAATATTCCCTTCATACTTTGATAACCAATCCATGCCTAATATCACATCCAATCCTTGGGATTCCAATACTATAAGGTCTGAGGGAAAAACATAGTTACCAATCCTTAGTGGTAATCGATCACACCATCGACTAGCCATATACTCTGCTCCAGGCGAGGTTACTAACATGGGTGACCTAAGGGCTTGGGTTGACAGTCTATACTTATCCACAAATCCCCTTGAGATGTATGAATGCGATACGCCAGTATCAAAAAGAACGAGTGCAGTAAATGACTTAACCAAAAACTTACCTATTACTGCATCAGGCTGAGCTTCAACCTCCTCCACGTTAACGTGGTTCACCTGTCCCCTGTTGAAAGGGTTCGGCTTCTTCCCAGAGCTTCCATTGCCATTTCCATTCTGTAATTCAGGACATTCATTGGCATAATGTCCGGTCTTCGAACACTTAAAGCAAGTGACTTGGCTCAGGTCTTTCTTGGCTGGGGTTGATGGGTTGGTGCGATTCTGGCCGTTGCTTCCTCCATTACCATTACCATTCCTGGTGCCATTGTGATTGTGCAAGCTACCTCCTCCATGGGTATGCTGAAAATGTCCTCCCGGTCTAGGGGTAAAACGTGGCTTTTGCTGAGCTCCTGAATTGTACTTTCCTTGTCCATATTTCCTCTTGCGATTTTCAATTTGCTGTTGCTTACCTTCAATCATAAGTGCACGATCTACCAACTCCTTGTAGTTGTTGAAGATTGCTACCATCAACTTCATGCTCAACTCATCATTCAGTCCTTCCAGAAACTTCTCCTGCTTAGCTGCACCCGTAGCAACGTCATCTGGGGCATAACGTGCTAACTTACTAAAGTCCTCCACATACTGGCCAACTGTCCGTCCTCCTTGGCGCAAGTTGCGAAACTCACGCTTCTTCATGGCCATAGCTCCTGCTGAAACATGGGCAGTACGAAAAGCCTGCTGAAACTGGTCCCATGTGACAGTGTCGACAGGGAAAGTGGTTGTGAAATTCTCCCACCATGATGTTGCGGGTCCTTCTAGCTGATGTGCGGCAAACTTCACCTTCTCCGCATCTGTGCATCCTACTGTGGTCAACTCTCTAGCTGTCTTGCGGAGCCAATCATCTGCTACTGTCGGCTCGGTGCTACTGGAAAACACCGGCGGATTCAGCCTAAGAAAACGGGCTAAGTGATCAACAGGTGGTGGTGGTGGTGGGTTGTTGTTGTTGTTCCCCTGATTCTGATTCTGGACTGGCAATTGCATCAATGTGTTCTGCTGCTGGATCAACTGGGTGAGCTCCGGTGGAAAAGTAAATCCGGGGTCACGTCTCGGAGGCATCTGAGGGTTTAGAAAAGATGAGATGTAAGAATAGAGGGGTCTAAAGAGAAAACACTACCCATATGCACATGAGGCAAAAGCAAACAATTCACTTCATTCAATCAAACAAGGGCATACAATCGATCTAACTATCGCAAAAGTGCTCGGACCACTATATTTACATGGTGGACTACTACTACTGATGAGGTGGTCTACTAGAAATATTCTTCGGTTGCAGACTCCATGATATCTGCTCCAGCTTCATGAACATAATCATCATCGCTATCGTCTGGATCCGAATCGGTGTCGTTGATGATGATGTAGTCTTCCGGGCGAATCTCCTTGGGTTCTTCATCTTCTTCTACTGGTATAGGGCCTCCCATAAATATCCCGATCTTCTTTGTTAGGTCGGCATTCTTGTCCACCAATACTTCAATTTCCTCTTCATAATCTTCACATGTAGCCTTGAGTTCTTCCTCCAGTTCCCTGATTCTTGTCTTAGCCTTCTTCAGATCTATCATGTCGGCGCACATCTGGTTTTCCTGTCGTCGAATGTGATGGTTTAACTCCTGGATAAAAGCTGTAATTGATCTATCCTTCCAGGTGCTGATCATCTTCCAGTGCTCATCTCGGTGCCCACAAATCTGGTAGATAGTATCCTTGAGATCATTGCGGTAGACTTCTCCAATGCGTCCCATGGCGATGTGAGCTGCCACGCTCTTTCCTAGACTCCAAGTTGGTGCATCAAAAGAAAACTCTATGGGCTCAGTGACTGGCATGAACGTTCTTCCTGGAACTTGAACTTGAATCATCCAGCGCTCTTCTTCACGTAAAGTGGCGTTGTAGGTTCCGGTGAAGCTTGGTACTCCTATGTTCAGATATCTACTGACTTCCTTCAAGTGTCGTCCAAAGGGTGTATCTTCATCCGGTTGCGTGAACTTGTTCCTTGCATCCGCCATCCTAAAAGAGTAGAAAAGGTGAGGAGTCAGAAGAGAAGAGGGTGAATAGTGTTCTAGGTATTTAGCTTAGTGGTCGTGTCCTACAGTCAGTATGTGCTCTGATACCATCTCTGTAGCGACCAGACCTCAAACAGTCTGATCTCTTTGCTCTTGTGTCATCCCTGGATCAGTAATGCTAACACCACACAGTACTCGGAGGATTTATAACAGAGTAGCAATCACACACTTATTACATCGAGTGTCTCCATAGAGAACTTATTACAATAAATATGGCTTAAGGCCATCTAATAACGATAACAGCGGGAGGCTTGGAAGATAAGTGAGTCCATCAACTCCAACGGCATCACTGAGTATAGAACCACGACCTAAAAACTCCTTAATCGTCCTCTGAAAAGTCTGCAACATTAACGTTGCAGCCTGAAACGGGTCAGCACATGGAATATGCTGGCAAGGTAACACATAGAGAATAATGGAATGAAACAGCTATACTATATGCATATTTGGCTGGTGGAAAGCTCTATGGTTACAGTTTTGCGTAAAGCCAATTTTTCCCTACTACAAAGGAATAAATTTAATTACTATCATGGTGGTTGTTAAACATTGAGAATGGTTGACAACATTCTCAATCCCAATTAAGCATCATCATTAAACAAACCCAACAAAATTAATTTAGGGTAACATCTTGAGATTCACATGATAATCCAGGTACTAGATACTCAAGATGTCCATAACCGGGGACACGGCTAACCATGATTAGTTTATTACACTCTGCAGAGGTTTGCGCACTTTTCCCCACAAGACTCGATCGCCTTCGTTTGGTTTCTCGCACTACATGGTGTTTGAGAAGACGGATGACCGAGACATAGTCTTTCAGAAGCGCTAGCACCTTACGATCGGGTAGACCGTACCACCTACATCCCCTACATCTGCTAGTCTACCACTGTAAGAGTTCGCACGACTTAGTCAACTATGCTAGAGCCCATAATAGCTTGTGGCTACACACGGAAGTTTCTAGTATGAATAGTCTCATGATCCCTTTGAGCCTGGGTGGTGGTCCAAAAGAAAACAGGCAAGTCCTGGAATACCCAGGTGCCTCAATCCACCCAGATGTGTATTTAAGTTGCCACCTTTAGATAAACCATTAATTAACAATCTCACATCTGTTATGGATATCACTCACCCAATCCACGTCTACTAGCATAGCATGGCATAATAAGCAAACGTAGAAGTAACTCCCAAAGGTTTGATAATAAACAGGTAATAGGTACTACCTCAACTACTTCCCATCCCACAATTTAATTAGATCCTAATCGTGCAATGTGTGAGGATGGATCTAATGCAATAAAACTGGGTAGTAGGAAAGGTATGATCAAAGTGTTACTTGCCTTGCTGATGATCCGGGAAACCTAGCGATTCGAAGTAACAAGCGGCGCACTCCGGGTACTCTATCGCAAACAAACAAACAAGCATACAATAAGTACTCATCTAATGCACAGGTAAAACTCGAATAAGAGATCTAACCAGAAGGTTCAACTTAAGAACTCCGGTTTGCAAAAACAATCAAATCGAACGAAGCAACGAAAGTCAAACGGAGAAAGAAAACAACTTCGTTCTAGCAATCTAGATCTAGGGCAAATTTTACAGTGGCAAAAACTTGTTTAAGTTGATTAAACATATAGAGGGTTTTGAGACGAAACTCCAGGCGCTTGAATCGCCTGATTCTGATAAACGAGCGAAAAGCTATACTACAAAGAAAATCGGATCAGGAATCGCGACCAGAAAAATCACGGATTAAATTCGAGAAAAAGAAAAACGACGAACGTTCGCTAGAACGAATGAACGGACGAACGCTCGCTATTTAAATAAACCGAAAAAACCGATCTATTAAAAAAACAAAACAAAAAAATGACGAAAAACCGATGGAAAAACAGAACGGTTTTTCAAAAAAAATAAATAAAATGGCGCGGAAAACGAGGCGGCGGCGGCGTCCGGCGACGGCGGCGCGGCGGGGCGGCGGGCGGCGCTGGGCGGCTCGGCTAGGGTTTGGCTGGGGCTGGGCCTCTCCCCCCCGGCTTATATATCCTAACGGGCCGGGAGTCCTAGTCGGACACGGCCCTAGGTCGGTTCGCTGTTTTTTTTAATATTACGCGCAGAAGAAAAATAAAAAAAATACTAAACGGACTCCAAAAATTTCGAAATAAATTTTCACGGGCTTCTAAAATCAAGCCGCACAAGGTGAACATTTATTTAGGGCCTAAATGCAATTTTGAAAAAGGCACATTTTTCCTAAATTCAAATAAAATAACAAAAAACTCCGAAATAAAATCTTATTTGATTTTATTATTAAATCCTCAATATTTCTTTATTTTGGAAAAGTCATTTTAGTCCCTCTCTCATATTTTTGTAATAGAAATAATTGATGATAAAATAATTAAAATCAAATGATCCTATTCTCAAAATTTGAGAAAACTCAAATATGAAAATAATGAATTCCCCGACTCTCTCCATGGGTCCTTGAGTTGCGTAGAAATTCTAGGATCAAAACCAAACGCAAAAAATATGATATGCAATGATGATCTAATGTATAACATTCCAAATTGAAAATTTGGGATGTTACATAACAGCAACATATATAGATTTTTTTCATATGATTACTTATGTTCAAGTGATGATCTATTCACAATGCAAAAGTATAAATCATAAACCTTATTGGGCTCCGACAAACTATAATCTCAGTCATTGAAGCAATTGCAATTTATCATAACATCGGAAAGAGTCTATGTCAGAGCTAAAAAGCAAGTCCACATACTCAACTATCATTTAGTCCTCTATAATTGCTAACACTCACGCAATACTTGTGGTTACGGAGTTTTAATCGGACACAGAGAAAGATAGGGGCTTATAGTTTTGCCCCACAACCTTTTACCTCAAGGGTAATGTCAACAATAATGGTTCATGCTCCCCTACATCCAATTAGATATATATATATATATATATCATGTTCTTCCCAACATGTCGAGCTTGCCAAAGGATAAAATGAAAAAGAAAAGGTGAAGATCACCATGACTCTTGCATAAGGTAGAAGATAATGATAAAGGATAGGCCCTTCGCAGAGGGAAGCAGAGGTTGCCATGCGCTTTTATGGTTGGATGCATAAAATCTCAATGCGAAAGAACGTCACTTTATATTGCCCCTTGTGATATGAACCTTTATTATGCAGTCCGTCGCTTTTATTACTTCCACATCACAAGATCGTATAAAGCTTATTTCTCCCACACCAATCAATCATACATATTTAGAGCATTTTTTATTACTTTGCACCGATGACAACTTACTTGAAGGATCTTACTCAATCCATAGGTAGATATGGTGGACTCTCATGGCAAAACTGGTTTAGGGATTTTGGAAGCACAAGTAGTATTTCTACTTGGTGCTGAGAATTTGGCTAGCATGAGGGGGAAAGGCAAGTTCAACAAGTTAGAGGATCCATGACAACATACTTTATCTCAGATATAAGAAAGACATAACTCATTACGTTGTCTTCCTTGTCCAACATCAACTCTTTAGCATGTCATATTTTAATGAGTGCTCCCAATCATAAAAGATGTCAATGATAATATATCTATATGTGAAAACCTCTCTTTCCTTATTACTTCCTATTAATTGCAACAATGACCAAAGCTATGTCTGCTAACTCCCAACAACTTTTAATCATCATACTCTTCTATGAGAAGTCATTACTCTCAATAAGATCAATATGAACTTTTGTTTCTTTTTATTCTTTTTCTCTTTTCTTTTATTCACCCAAGATCATGCCAAAATAATCAAGCCCTTGACTCAACACTAATCTTTATTATATATAGCTCATGGACTCGATTACAAAGAGAGATTATAAAGAAAACTCAAAACTAGATCATGCCATAAACTTTATTCTACTAGATCAAGATACTACTATTAAGATCGAACTAAGAAAAACGGTAAAGATAGGAGTTGTGATTGTGATACGATACCGGGGCACCTCCCCCAAGCTTGGCAGTTGCCAAGGGGAGTGCCCATACCCATGTGATTATGTCTCCTTCTTTGTTGGTGAAGAAGGTGGAGGTTACGGATAATCGCACATCGGGCGTAAGAGGTCCTCCAGCTTGTGAATAATGCCCTTGAGTGCAACAATATGCTCCTTCAAAAAAGTATTTTCTTGTGTGAGATACTTGTTTTGTATACGAGCTAACTCAATCATCTTGAAAGCTTCGATCTCAGTTGGGGTAAGAAAGTTATGATCAAGTTGGAGGGTGTCTTTTGCGGCTGTAGCTTGATCCTCCGTGGCCTTCTTGATCCTTTCATCCTTGTTGACCCTCGTGGGTTCTTCCCTCTTCAGATCTATCTTCATTAGCCAAGCATCATTGTCACCATTGTTGGAGGAGGGAGACGACATGATGCCTAGCCTGGAAAACCCTGACAGAAAACAGCTCGAGACAAGAACAGAGGAGGTTTGCGTGATACGGGAGTGAAAACCTTTGGGAGGTTATATAATGAATTTTTACCGACCAAAATACGTAACGTGCAGGAAAACGGAGTCCGGAAGGCACACGAGGTGCTCACGAGGTAGGGGGCGCGCCCAGGGGGTAGGGCGCGCCCACCACCCTCGTGGGGTCCTCGTGTCCTTCCCGGACTGCTACTTATTTTTCTATTTTTCCAAATATTCCAAAACGGAGAAATATTGCCTTAAAATTGTTTTGGAGTCGGTTTACTTACCATACCACATACCTATTCCTTTTCGGAGTCTGAGACGTTCCGGAAAGTGTCCCTTATATATTCCTCCGGGGTTACGGTTTCAATAATATTGGTTTCAACATTTATGGGATTACCTAAGATATAATGTTTAATTCTTTGACCGTTTACCACCTTCGGATTTGTGCCCTCGAAGTTGTTGATTTTTATGGCACCGGAACGATAGACCTCTTCGATGACGTAGGGGCCTTCCCATTTGGAGAGAATTTTTCCTGCAAAAAATCTTAAACGAGAGTTGTATAGCAATACATAATCACCTACATTAAACTCACGCTTTTGTATCCTTTTGCCATGCCATCTTTTAACTTTTTCTTTAAACAACTTGGCATTTTCATAAGCCTGGGTTCTCCATTCATCAAGTGAGCTAATATCAAATAACCTCTTCTCACCGGCAAGTTTGAAATCATAGTTAAGCTCTTTAATAGCCCAATATGCCTTATGTTCTAGTTCGAGAGGTAAGTGACATGCTTTTCCATAAACCATTTTATACGGAGACATGCCCATAGGATTTTTGTATGCAGTTCTATATGCCCATAATGCATCATCAAGTTTCTTAGACCAATTCTTTCTAGACCTATTAACAGTCTTTTGCAAAATTAATTTGAGCTCTCTATTGCTCAACTCTACTTGACCACTAGACTGTGGGTGATAAGTAGATGCAATTCTATGATTAACATCATATTTAACAAGAATTTTATGAAAGGCACCATGAATAAAGTGTGAGCCACCATCAGTCATTAAATATCTAGGGACTCCAAACCTCAGAAAAATAACTTCTTTAAGCATTTTAATAGAAGTGTTATGATCAGCACTACTAGTTGGAATAGCTTCTACCCACTTAGTAACGTAATCAACAGCAACTAGAATATGTGTGTATCCATTAGAGGCAGGAAAAGGTCCCATATAATCAAAGCCACATACATCAAATGGTTCAATAACAAGAGAATAATTCATAGGCATTTCTTGACGTCTACTAATATTACCAATTCTTTGACATTCATCACAAGACAAGACAAACTTACGGGCGTCCTTGAAGAGAGTAGGCCAATAAAAACCAGATTGCAGTACCTTATGTGCAGGTCTATCTCCAGCGTGGTGTCCTCCATAAGACTCGGAATGACACTTGCGTAGGATCTGTTCCTATTCATGCTCAGGTACACAACGTCTAATAACACCATCTACTCCTTCTTTATAAAGATGCTGGTCATCCCAAAAGTAATGTCTCAAGTCATAGAAAAACTTTTTATTTTGCTGGTATGTGAAGCTAGGTGGTATAAACTTAGCAACAATATAATTAGCATAATCAGCACACCATGGAGTACTATGAGAAGTACTTATAACATTTAATTGTTCATCAGGAAAGTTATCATTAATAGGCAGTGGGTCATCAAGAATATTTTCTAACCTAGACAAGTTGTCTGCAACGGGGTTCTTAGCTCCCTTTCTATCAACAATATGCAAATCAAATTCTTGTAGCAAGAGAACCCATCTAATAAGTCTAGGTTTAGCATCTTTCTTTTCCATAAGGTATTTAATAGCAGCATGATCAGTTTGAATAGTTACTTTAGAATCAACAATATAAGATCCGAACTTATCACAAGCAAATACAACTGCTAAAAGCTCTTTTCACTAGTAGCATAATTTCTTTGAGCATTGTCTAGAGTCTTACTAGCATAATGAATAACATTTAATTTCTTATCAACTCTCTGCCCTAGAACAGCACCTACAACATAATCACTAGCATCACACATAATTTCAAAGGGTAAATTCCAATCAGGTGGCTGAACAACAGGTGCAGAGACTAATGCTTTCTTAAGTATTTCAAATGCTTCTACACAATCATCATCAAAGAGAAATGGTATATCTTTTTGCAATAAATTAGTGAGAGGCCAAGAAATTTTTGAGAAGTCCTTAATGAACCTCCTATAAAATCCAGCGTGACCAAGGAAACTTCTTATACCTTTGATGTCCTTGGGGCATGGCATCTTTTCAATAGCATCAACCTTGGCTTTATCAACTTCAATACCTCTTTCAGAAACTTTGTGCCCCAAGACAATACCTTCATTAACCATAAAGTGGCACTTTTCCCAATTCAAGACAAGATTAGTTTCTTCACATCTCTGCAAAACTCGATCAAGATTGCTCAAGCAATCATCAAAAGAAGAACCATAGACGGAAAAGTCATCCATGAAAACCTCACAAATTTTTTTCACAAAAGTCAGAGAATATAGCCATCACACATCTTTGAAAGGTAGCAGGTGCATTACATAAACCAAAAGTCATACGTCTATAAGCAAAAGTACCAAAAGGGCATGTAAAAGTAGTCTTAGATTGATCTCTGGCCGACACAGACATTTGAGAGAAACCAGAATAACCATCTAGAAAGCAATAGTGTGTATGTTTGCATAATCTTTCTAGCATTTGATCAATAAAAGGTAAGGGGTAATGATCTTTCTTAGTAGCTTTATTTAATTTGCGGAAATCAATTACCATCCTATAACCTGTGATAATTCTTTGTGGAATCAATTCATCTTTATCATTAGGAACAACAGTAATACCTCCCTTCTTAGGGACACAATGGACAGGACTTACCCACTCACTATCAACAACGGGATAGATTATACCTGCCTCCAGAAGCTTAAGTATTTCTTTTCTTACCAATTCTTTCATTTTAGGATTCAGACGTCGTTGAGGATCACGAACTTCTGCTTCCAAATTTATTTTATGTTGACATAGAGTGGGACTAATGCCCTTAAGATCATCAAGAGTATATCCAATAGCAGCACGATGCTTCTTCAGAGTTTTCAGTAATCTTTCTTCTTCATGCTCTGAAAGGTTAGCACTAATAATAACATGATATATCTCTTTTTCATCAAGATAAGCATATTTAAGATTATCAGGCAAAGGTTTAAGTTCAAACATGGGATCACCCTTGGGCGGAGGAGGATCTCCTAAAATTTCAACAAGTAAATTGTGTTGCAGAATAGGTTCCTGTTTAAAGAATACTTCATCTATTTCCCTTCTTTCATTCCTGAACATATCATTTTCATGGTCTAGTAAATAGTGTTCTAAAGGATCACTAGGAGGTACATCAATAGAAGCAAGACCAATAATTTCATCCTTACTAGGTAATTCTTCCTCACGATGTTGTTTACTAAATTTAGAGAAATTAAACTCATGAACCATATCATCCAAGCCAATAGTAACAACATTCTTTTCGCAATCTATCCTAGCATTAACAGTGTTCAAGAAGGGTCTACCAAATATAATGGGACAAAAGCTATCTTGCGGAGAAGTAAGAACAAGAAAATCAGCAGGATATTTAGTTTTCCCACACAAGACTTCAACATCTCTAACAATTCCAATTGGTGAAATAGTATCTCTATTAGCAGGTTTAATTATGACATCAATATCTTCTAACTCAACAGGTGCAATATCATGCATAATTTCTTTGTATAAGTCATGAGGTATAACACTAGCACTGGCACCCATATCACATAAGCCATGATAACAATGATCTCCTATCTTAACAGAAATAACAGGCACGCCTACCACAGGTATATGTTTATCTTTAGCACAAGGTTTAGCAATTCTAGCAGTTTCACCTTCGAACTGGATAACATGCCCATCTATATTATCAAACAAGAGATCTTTAACAATTGCAATATTAGGTTCAACTTTAACTTGCTCAGGAGGTGTATATGTTTTAATATTGCTTTTACGAACCACAGTTGAAGCTTTAGCATGATCCTTTATCCTAACAGGGAAAGGTGGTTTCTCAACATAAGAAGTAGGAACAATAGGATCATAAGTGACTGTTTTTTCTTCAACTTTAATAGGTGCAGCTACTTTTACTTCTATGGGAGGATGATATTTAACCACTTCTCCTTAGGGAGATCAATATAAGTAGCAAAAGATTCACAGAAAGAAGCTACTATCTCAGAGTCAAGTCCATATTTAGTGCTAAACTTACGGAAAATATCGGTGTCCATAAAAGATTTAACACAATCAAACTTAGGTGTCATACCTGACTCTTTACCTTCGTCGAGGTCCCAATCTTCAGAGTTGCGTTTAATTCTATCCAATAAATTCCATCTGAATTCAATAGTCTTCATCATAAAAGAGCCAGCACAAGAAGTATCGAGCATGGTGCAATTGTTTTCAGAAAGTCGAGCATATAAATTTTGCATAATTATTTCTCTCGGGAGCTCATGATTGGGGCATGAATATAACATTGATTTAAGCCTCCCCCAAGCTTGAGCGATGCTTTCTCCTTCGCAGGGCCAGAAATTATATATATAATTGCGATCACGATGAACAAGATGCATAGGGTAATACTTTTGATGAAATTCCAATTTTAATCTTTTATAGTCCCACGATCTCATATCATCACATAGCATATACCATATCAATGCGTCTCCCTTCAAAGATAAAGGGAAGACCTTCTTCTTAGCAACATCATCGGGTATACCTGCAAGCTTAAATAATCCACAAACTTCATCCACATATATTAAGTGCTCATCAGGATGCTTTGTTCCATCTCCTGTAAAAGGGTTAGCTAGCAGTCTTTCCATCATACCCGAAGGAAATTCAAAAGGAGTTTCATTTCAATAGGTTCAGTAGGTTGAGGAGCAACTCTTTGCTCTACTGGACGGGGTGAAGATACCCCGAACAAGCCCCTCATAGAATTACTTTCCATAGTAACAAGTGACAGTAAATTTCAGCACACTATATAAATTTTTCCTTACCAAATTCCACCTACCAAAGGCGCTACACTCCCCGGAAACGGCGCTAGAAATGAGTCTTGATGACCCACAAGTATAGGGGATCTATCATAGTCCTTTCGATAAGTAAGAGTGTCGAACCGAATGAGGAGCAGAAGGAAATGACAAGCGGTTTTTAGCAAGGTATTCTCTGCAAGTACTGAAATAAGTGGTGACAGATAGTTTTGTGATAAGATAAATTGTAACGAGCAACAAGCAACAAAAGTAAATAAAGTGCAGCAAGGTGGCCTAATCCTTTTTGTAGTAAAGGACAAGCCGGAACAAACTCTTATAATAGGAAAAGCGCTCCCAAGGACACATGGGAATATCATCAAGCTAGTTTTCATCACGTTCATATGGTTCACGTTCGATACTTTGATAATTTGATATGTGGGTGGACCGGTGCTTGGGTGCTATTCTTACTTGAACAAGCATCCCACTTATGATTAACCTATATTGCAAGCATCCGCAACTACAACTGAAAGTGCGTTATATCGACTAGAGGGGGGGTGAATAGGCGATTTTTATGAAAGTCTTCAAAACATGGAAGTTTCGAAGACAAACGATAGAAATAAACCTATTACCATGCAGCGGAAGATAGACTACACTAGGCAAACCATAGTCAAGTATCCAATGAAGTAAGAGCACAATGACTAATAGCAGCAATGTAGTAAGGATCAGGTAGGAAGATATTATGAAGCCACACAGAACAAGCAGTCACTCAGTGAAGACAAAAGAGAGTGCAAACATACAATGACTTCACAAGGAGTAACAGTAAGTAAAGGGAAGGGAAGGATGAAACCAGTGACTCGTTGAAGACAATGATTTGTTGGACCAGTTCCAGTTGCTGTGACAACTGTACGTCTGGTTAGGGCGGCTAGGTATTTAAACCTTAGGACACACAGTCCCGGACACCCAGTCCTGAACACGCAGCTCAGGACACCCAGTCCTCACCGTATTCCCCTTGAGCTAAGGTCACACAGACCTCGCCCAATCACTCTGGTAAGTCTTTGAGGTAGACTCCCAAACCTTCACAGACTTCGTTCACAAGCAATCCACAATGTCTCTTGGATGCTCAGAACGCGACGCCTAACCGGTTGGAGGATGCACAGTCCTCAAGTGTAATAAGTCTTCAGATCACACAGACAAGAAGACTTAAGTGATGCCTAATTCTCTTTGGCTCTGGGTGGTTAGGGCTTTATCCTCGCAAGGAATTCTCTCTCAAAGGCTTCGAGGTGGGTTGCTCTCAAACGACAAAAGCCGTACTCTAAATCTGAGCAGCCAACCGTTTATGGTTGTACGGGGTGGGCTATTTAGAGCCACTAGGCGACCCGACCTGATTTGTCCAAAATGACCCTGGGTCACTAAGGAACTGACACGTGTTCCAACGGTCATATTTCAAACTCACACGGCAACTTTACTTGGGCTACAAGCAAAGCTGACTTGTCCGACTCTGGACAAGATTCGCTCTCATAGTCTTCACTCGAAGACATAGGTTTTGTTTAAGCATCACTTTAGTCATTCTGACTGGTTCTCTTGGACCCCACTTAACAGTACGGTGGTTCCTATGACTCAACACAGAAGAAAAAAGAACTACGAAAGATCTAAGTCTTCGAGCATCGTAGGCTTCATGCGGTGTCTTCTCTTGGCATAGTCTTCAATGTGAATATCTTCATATACCACCTTTGACATCAATGTCTTCATACATTTTTAGGGGTCATCTTTGGTAGGAAAACCGAATCAATGAGGGACTTCTACCTGTGTTATCCTGTAATTCTCACAAACACATTAGTCCCTCAACTAGGTTTGTCGTCAAAAATCCAAAACCAACTAGGGGTGGCACTAGATGCACTTACAATCTCCCCCTTTTTGGTGATTGATGACAAACTAGTTGAAGTTTTCAACGGGGAATATAATGTGTGAAATTGTAAAGGATAAGGAATTGTCTTCATAAGTTGCAAGGGCTCCCCCTGAAGATGTGCATATAAGTAATTTGCTTTTGGAATGCAAATGCACATGGCAGGTTGTACTTGTGGAGATCCACTTCAACTTCTGATGACAATCCACTATGCATGTGAAGGTATGTGAAGATAATGACATGCATAATGGAAAATGGACGTCTGCAAAATGATCTAAGTGCGGAATTTATCGTCGCACATGCGGAATTTATCATCGCATCACAAGGTGGCAAATAAGTAGCAGACGACCATCGAGTTTAAGTGTTACAACTCAAAGAACCAAATGTATCAAAATGAGAGTTGTAAACACGAAGCAAAATATAAAGCACCCGCCCATATGGACCCACTTGAAGACTATCAAACTCATATGCTTCTCCCCCTTTTGTTAGTAAGGACCAAAAAGGTTCAAAGACATAGAGCATCTACTCGTTCCCATGAAGAGTAGGTGAAGCAGCAGGGTCGTCAGTGGTGTTCGGCGGTGCAGAAGCACTTGGAGCAGTGTCGATGCATGCTGAAGGAGGTGGCGGTGAAGTAGCATCGTCGTCATCTTCGATCACTCTGGTATTCACAGTTGCAGCAGAGGAAGAGAACTCAGAGTCTTCAAGAGATGGAGTTCGTCGCAGCACTGCCCTTCGAGGAGGTGTGGAGTCAAACTTGAAGCGCTCAGAGAAGCCATCCTCTTGAAGATCATCTTCAGAACACATCAGCGCCAGCCCTTTCCATGTGCGTCAAGAGGTTTCATGAGCAACAAAGGCATTCTTGGTGGCAAGATTGCGAATGCGATTAACATCCACTAAGAGGCTTTGCATTTGACGCTTCAGCCAGTCATGATGCCTATCCTGTTTCTGATGAAGAGCCACCAGAAGCTCTCGGTCATTGAGAACACGAGTGCGCTTCTTGGGTCGTTGGGCAATGGTGCTATCAGTGGCTTCAGCGAGAGCAGGATGCGGTGCACGTGTAGTGCCAGCCAAAGGATACACACGAGTTACTGCTCGACGCCTTCAACATTCTGAGAAAAACATTGATGCTCTGCATTCTGAAGACTTAGAGGTTCCTTGGCAGGCTCAGGATAGATGGCTTCAATAGACATATCCACATCAGACAAAAAGATCCGATGATTGCGGGCAGATGGCTAATATGAGATAGCGGAGTGAAGTTTGATCAGACGCATCACCCAAGGGGCGTAGAACTTCAAGCCAAACAGATCAGAGCCTGATGCAGCAAGTTGGCGAATGAAGAAATCCTGTGTATTGAAGCATTTTCCATGAAGAATATAGAAGACCAAAGTCTTCATTGCACCTTCCAGCTTGGCATGTGGAGAATGTCCTTTGATTGGCCAGAGAGTTCACCTTATGATGTGATAAATAGTCCTTGGCAGATACTCAAGGTCTTCAATGAAGAACTCCGTGGGATAAGCAGCATCTTGGGGCAATGGCTTCATCATACTGAGCATCTGACTCAAGTTAGGTTCAGGCTTCTGAAAGATGCTCTCAACAGCTTCACTATGAAGCTCACAGCCATGTTCGTAGAGATCGCCAGGAGTGGGCAAACCAGTGAGCTCAATGATGTCAAAGGCTTTGGCTTCGTGATGAACGTTTCCTATCATCCACTCCAGGACCCAAGTCTTCGGATCTCTGTTATACCCGCGGATGAGAAGTGTGGCATAGAATTGGAGCAGCAACTCTTCATTCCAATGCTCTTGGTCAGTGACGAACGGCAGCAATCCAACCTCTTTGAAGCAATCCAGAGCTTCTTCCAGACAGGGCAGACCAGCTATTGCTTCAATGTCAAGACGCTTGTGTGGGAAGATGCGACCTTGATTGTAAAGAATGCAAGAGTAATAGCTTCGCTGCGGATAGCTCCAGAACCGATCAGATGATATTCTTTCCCTTGAGTAGGGGTTCCTGGAGCTATTGAAGAATGTGTTGTCTGCTCTAAAGCCATTGATATTGAAGGAGCTAGGTGCTGATGCAGGACCTGGGAACCTGGGCAATCTTGG
Source organism: Triticum monococcum (assembly GCA_034509565.1). Classification (NCBI taxonomy): domain Eukaryota; kingdom Viridiplantae; phylum Streptophyta; class Magnoliopsida; order Poales; family Poaceae; genus Triticum; species Triticum monococcum. The sequence goes on from CM067844.1 coordinate 487,654,514, forward strand.
GATAGGCTTCTCTACCTGAGGCCTGTGCTCAACATGATAGTCGAACTGAGGACCGGCAGCAGACGCAAGAACAGAAGCAGCGGGATCAGTGGCTTCGCTGACTTTTGGTGCTTTTGTTGGTGAGGGCTCCACATTAGCTTCAGCCATGACAGCGTCAGTGGCTTCAGTGGTGTTGGTGGTGGCAGCCTCAAGATTTTCAACCTCCACTTGACGAGCTGGAGGGTGGGTCACAATCACGTTCTCCTCGAGAACTGCTTCTTGGTGGGACAGGGGAGTAGCAGCTTGTGGGACTTCTTCTTCATCGGCTGATGCAGTCGGAATGTCTTCAGCAGTTTTAGCTTCAGATGCAGAGACTTGAGGCCTTGGACCTTTGCGAAGCCTGCGCAACGCGGGCGATGCATGTGGAGTTGGTGTTGGCTGGGCCTCAAAGTCTTCTTCCTCTTGTGGGCGATCAGCCCATGAAGCATCCTGAGCAATTGGCGTCAGAGGACGACCAATGCTGATGAGTTCATTGTGCGTTAGCACAGGCGATGATACCTGTTGGTGCTCTAGCTGAGGAAGGACTGCATCATCTTCAACATGGTCATGGTGACCAATGTTTTCAGCAGCGATGGGATCAGCTGCTGGAATGTCTTCAGCTTCATGAGCCTCTGTGAAAGCAGGCTCATGGACAGTTAGTTGGCGTTCTTGTGGTTCAGCGTCAGGGTGAATCATGGAAATGGGTTCAACAATCAAGGGCTCTGTGGGAGTAGCCCGTTCCTTCTTGGTCTTTCTTTTCATCTTGGAGGGGGCAGTAGTAGAGGCTTCAGGATGTTTCCTCTTCCTTGCTTCAGCCTCAGCAGTCCTGGCCTTCTTCAGTTCTGAAGCGGTTGACCTGGCCTTTGGCTTCGGGCCAGTCATGCCAGTTGGGAAGACAATGGGATCTGCTTCCTGCCTTGGTGCGTCGGGTTCAGCCAAAGTGGGCTTCTTATTCTTCTTGGCAGCCATCCTAGGGTTGATGCCAGGACGCCCAAGGGCCTTGCGCTTCTCAGCCTCGTTGTAGGCTTGCACACACCTGTCAGCCAGGACCTTCATGCGCTCACGAGAACCCTGAGCTTCGGCACGTTTCTGGAGAAAGGCTTCCTTGAGCTCGTGCAGCATAACCTTGAAGTTCTTCACGTCTTGCACACTGAGCTTGGCCATATGCTTCTTGAACTGAGATTTCTCAAAGTCAATCTTCTGCTTCAGTTCAACAATGCGCTGGGCAATAGCTAACTCTGAAACAATGGCGCCATGGAAGGCGACACTGAGGCCAATGGGTAGTTGCAGATCTTCGAAGCTGGTGTTTGGCGTGTCAAACCACTCATCAATGAAGTTGTGGATGATAGTTACATCAAAGATAGGCAGATCATTGAAGATTTCTGCTTCTTCTTTGCTCTTGATGAGTTGCTCAAGAGCGTCATCTGCAAGATCTTCATCACTTGACAGATCAATGGCATCATTGCGCAAAATGGCAGCACAATTATCGTGGCGCTCCGAAGTCAAATTCCACATTAATGTATTCACACTTCATTGATTGAAGATATACTTTACTCCGTGTGTTGCACATCTAAGTCATCAATATGCATAAGTGTTAGGATGTGTGCCTGATCACAGGACATTTGAGGATTCCAAGATATTTAGCTCACACCGTAACTTGCAAAATCTCTTCTCATCCAAGGGCTTGGTGAAGATATCTGCCAATTGCTCTTCAATGTTGACGTGTATGATATCAATATCTTCCTTCATGACATGATCTCTGAGAAAGTGATGACGAATTTCAATGTGCTTTGTCTTTGAGTGCTGAACTGGGTTGTTGGCAATCTTGATGGCGCTTTCGTTGTCGCAGTAGAGTGGCAGTTGCTTCAGATGAATGCCATAGTCCTTGAGTGTTTGCTTCATCCACAGAAGCTGAGCGCAGCAAGATCCAGCAGCAATATATTCAGATTCAGCAGTGGAGAGAGATACACAGTTCTGCTTCTTTGAAGACCAACATACAAGTGATCGTCCCAGAAAGTGACATGTGCCTGATGTAGACTTGCGATCCACTTTGTCACCAGCATAATCAGCATCCGAGAATCGAACCAGATCAAACTCTGAGCCCTTTGGATACCATAATCCTAGAGTTGGGGTGTGAGCCAAATATCGAAGAATTTGTTTCACAACTAAGTGATGCGACTCCTTTGGTGCCGCTTGAAATCGAGCACACATGCAAACACTAAGCATAATATCTGGCCTAGATGCACATAGATAAAGCAAAGAACCAATCATGGAGCGGTATACCTTTTGATTGAACTCTTTACCATTGTCGTCAGGACCCAGATGATGCTTGGCTGGCATTGGAGTCGTGAAGCCTTTGCAGTCTTGCATACCGAACTTCTTCAGGCAATCTTTGAGATACTTCTCTTGAGATATGAAGATGCCGTTGCGTTGCTGTCGTATTTGAAGACCGAGGAAGAATTTTAGCTCTCCCATCATGGACATCTGATATTGCTCTTGCATCATATATCCAAACTCTTCACTGTACTTCTGATTGGTGCAGCCGAAGATAATGTCATCCACATATATTTGGCACACAAACAGTTCACCATCATATGTCTTCGTGAAGAGAGTGGGGTCGAGGGAACCAGGTATGAAGCCTTTGCTCTTCAGGAAGTATTTGAGTGTGTCATACCAGGCCCGAGGGGCTTGTTTGAGGCCATACAGTGCCTTGTTGAGCTTGTATACCATGTCAGGATGTTTTGGATCTTCAAAGCCAGGCGGTTGTGCACCATACACTTCTTCTTCAATCTTGCCATTGAGAAAGGCGCTCTTCACATCCATTTATATAGAAGTATGTTGTGATGATTGGCATAGGCCAGCAGTATACGTATGGCTTCAAGTCTAGCCACAGGAGCAACTGTTTCATCGAAGTCAATGCCTTCCACTTGAGTATATCCTTGGGCAACGAGACGAGCTTTGTTTCTGACAACTTGACCATGCTCATCTTGCTTGTTGCGGTATATCCATTTGGTGCCTATTATGTTGTGCTTCCGAGGATCGGGACACTTAACCAGTTCCCATACATTATTCAGCTCAAACTGTTGAAGCTCTTCTTGCATCGCTTGAATCCATTCAGGTTCCATGAAGGCTTCTTCCACTTTCTTGGGTTCTGTTATTGAGACGAATACGAAGTTCCCACAGAATTTTGCCAGCTGAGTTGCCCTTGATCGAGTGAGCGGACCAGGTGCATTGATGCTGTCAATTATTTTCTCAATCTACACTTCATTGGCAACACGAGGATGTACAGCGCGAAGATTTTGCTCTTGCTGATCATTGTTGTTGTTAGAGGGATTGTCTTCAGGTTGAGCATTGTCTTCAGGTTGGTCTGGTGCAGAGATGATAAGTTCCTCCTCAGGATGAGCTTCATAAGGTATGATTTCTTTAGTTCCCATTAGCTTGATTGATTCACTGGATGGAACTTCATCTAGCTAATTTGGCAGGTGCTCTCTTTGTGAACCGTTAGTCTCATCGAACCGCACATCCACTGTTTCAACCACTTTATAATGAAAGAGATTGAAGACTCTGTAGGAGTGCGAATCCTTTCCATATCCAAGCATAAAACCCTCATGTGCTTTTGGTGCAAACTTTGAAGTGTGATGTGGCTCCTTGATCCAGCACCTGGCGCCAAATACTCTGAAGTAACTGACATTTGGCTTCTTGCCAGTAAGGAGCTCATAAGATGTCTTGTTCAGAAGCTTGTGAAGATAAACACGATTGATTGTATGGCATGAATTGTCAATGGCTTCAGGCTAGAATTTTCTTGGAGTCTTGTATTCATCTAGCATCGCTCTGGCCATCTCAATGAGTGTTCTGTTCTTGCGTTCGACGACGCCATTCTGTTGTGGCGTGTACGGGGCTGAGAATTCATGTGTGATGCCCAAGGTATCAAGATATGTATCAAGGCGAGTGTTCTTGAATTCAGTGCCATTGTCACTTCTGATGTGCTTTATCTTGGTGCCATAGTTGTTCATTGCTCGATTGGCGAAGCGTCTGAAGACATCCTGCACTTCAGTCTTGTAGAGGATTATGTGCACCCAAGTATATCTAGAATAATCATCAACAATGACAAAGCCATAGAGACAAGCAGTAGTAGTAAGAGTTGAGTAATGAGTGGGACCGAAAAGATCCATGTGAAGCAGTTCGAAGGGTCGAGTAGTAGTCATGATTGTCTTCGAGGGATGTTTGGCCCTCGTCATCTTTCCTGCTTCACAGGCACCGCATAAGTGATCTTTCTTGAACTTGACGCCCTCGATGCCTATGACATGCTTCTTCCTTGCAAGGGTGTGGAGGTTCCTCATGCCAGCATGCCCAAGCCTCCGATGCCAGAGCCAGCATTCTGAAGCTTTTGCTAGAAGACATACGGCAAGTTGTGGTCCTGCTGAGAAATCTACCACGTACAAATCATCTTTCCGATACCCTTCAAACACTAGAGACTTGTCAGATTCCATTAGAACAAGGCAGCGATATTTTCCAAATATTACGATCATGTTCAAATCGCAAAGCATTGAGGCAGACATTAAGTTGAAGCCAAGGGATTCAACAAGCATGACTTTATCCATGTGTTGATCCTTTGAGATTGCAACTCTACCTAGACCCAGTACCTTACTTTTACCAGTGTCGGAAAATGTGATGTGACTCTTGTCGGATGGACGTAGGTTGAGTCCATTAGAAGGCTTCTTTTGCCAGTCATGTGATTTGTACACCCACTATCAATAATCCATTCTGAAGACGCTGGTGCCGTACCCTACAGTGCAGTTAGGGGGATAGGCTTCACGAAGAGAATTTTGAAGCAAAAACATTTCACGAACCAGTGGGTTATGAAAGCTTAGATCCAGATTAGGACTGATAGGGAGAGTAGCAAGCGATTCAAGAACGAAGTACATGGTAAGACCATTCGGGCATTTGATCTTGCGCCCTACAAGATGTTTAAGGTCCCCAGCAATAGCGTCAGAAGATTTTGGTTTTCTGCTGGAGACCTTTCCCTGCAAAAGAGAGTTAAGCCTTCTTAACCACCCACATCTTCAAGGGTGGCTTAGAAGCGATAAGTCTAAGTGCAGCGTCTGAAAACTTTGGCCTTGGAGCCCTAGAAAAAAGTCTTGTAGGCAGACAATAATACTCATAAGAATAAGCAGAATAGTTTTTGGTCTTATGAACATGGCGGTTAGATGAACCGCGCTCATATTCATAAGCCTGAGTATGGTTTCCCTGCAAAACATTTGCGTTAGTGCGACTCAGGTGAGTCCTCTGTCTGTATGAAGCCTTTGGGTCGTATGAAACCTGTGGTCTGGGGTTTGTCTTCTTCATCTGTGGTGTCATGACGACATTCACAGGAAGATTTTCCAAACACCTTTTGGGCACCCAGATCTTCTTCATAGGCGGTCCATTCCTGTAGTTAGTACCAATGTACCTGGCAAACACTTCACCATTCTGATTCTTAAACAGTTTATAGTTTGCATCAAAGGATTCATCGATGACAATGGGGTTAGCACAAGTGAAGCCAGATAGATTGGATGGATCAGCTGAAGGTTCCTTTGCAGCAACCCATGTGGTTTTGGGGTACTATTAAGGTTTCCAGTAAGAGCCATCAGCATTCATTTTCCTTACGAACCCCACACCCTCTTTCCTTGGGTTACGGTTCAGAATCTGCTTTTTGAGGACATCACATAGTGTCTGATGCCCTTTAAGACTTTTGTACATCCCTGTTTCACGCAATGTCTTCAACCTAGCATTCTCATCAGCAATAGCAGTGTTATCCTCAGCAGAGGGGTTAGTTACCACATCAACAGTTGAAGATATTGCAACAGTAGCAGCAGTAGAACATTCAGCAACAGAAGTAGCATTATCACGCTCAATGCATTTAAGACATGCTGGTTCAAATCCTTCCTGAGCGGAACTGATCTGTTCGGCGCGAAGTGACTTGTTTTCCTTTTGAAGATCTTCATGAGCCGCTCTCAATTTCTCAAGATCTTGCTTCCTTTTAAGATAATCATAGGAAAGCTTTTCATGAGTTGTTGAGAGTGTTTCATGACGACTTTCAAGTTCCTCATACTTTACGTGAAGATTTTTTATGTCTTCAATTAAGGACTCAGATCGAGTCATTTCAGCGCCCAACAGATCATCGCTTTTGTCTAACAGTTTTTGAATATGTTCCATGGCTTTCTGTTGTTCAGTCGCAATTTTAGCAAGTGTTTTGTAGCTGGGTCTTGAACCACAATCAGAGTCATCGTCACTAGATGTTTGATAGTGAGTAGTGCGTGTGTTTACCTTGGCACCGCGTGCCATGAAGCAGTAGGTAGGAGCAGAGTAGTCCTTGTCATTTGCATCGGTGTTGGTGGTGAAGTCATTGTCTTCAGTGTTGAAGATGGACTTGGCAACGTATGTTGTAGCCAGACTTGCAACGCCAGAATCGGACTCCTCCTCCTCAGACTCCACCTCCGCCTCCTCAGAAGCGGACTCCTCCTCTGAATCCATTTCCTTGCCAACAAACGCACGTGCCTTGCGAGATGAGCTCTTCTTGTGTGATGAAGACTTTGAGGAAGACTTGGAAGAAGACTTTGAGTATTTCTTCTTCTTCTTGTCGTCAGAGTCATATTCCTTGCTCTTCTTCTTCTTTCTGTTCTCATTGTCCCACTGCGGACACTCAGAGATGAAGTGGCCAGTTTTCTTGCACTTGTGGCATGTTTTCTTCTTGTAGTCATGAGCAGAAGCTTCATCATTCCTTGAGCTTGATCGTGAAGACTTTCTGAAGCCTTTCTTCTTGGTGAATTTTTGGAACTTCTTCACAAGCATAGCAAGTTCCTTTCCAATGTCTTCAGGATCATCAGAACTGCTGTCAGATTCTTCTTCAGATGAGGAGACAGCTTTTGCCTTCAAGGCACGAGTTCGCCCATCATTTGGACCGTAGATATCTCTTTTCTCAGAAAGCTGAAACTCATGTGTGTTGAGCCTCTCAAGTATGTCAGACGGATCGAGTGTCTTGAAATCAGGACATTCTTGAATCATCAGGGCTAGGGTGTCAAATGAGCTGTCAAGTGATCTCAGTAGTGTCTTGACGACTTCATGCTTGGTGATCTCAGTGGCACCGAGTGCTTGAAGCTCATTTGTGATGTTAGTGAGTCGATCAAACGTGAGCTGGACATTCTCATTGTCATTTCGCTTGAAGCGGTTGAAGAGGTTGCGAAGGACACTGATTCTCTGATCTCTCTGGGTTGAGACGCCTTCGTTGACCTTGGAGAGCTAGTCCCAGACTAGCTTAGATGTTTCCAAAGCACTCACATGGCCATACTGTCCTTTGGTCAGATGACCACAGATGATATTCTTGGCAGTAGAGTCCAGTTGAACGAACTTCTTGACATCAGCAGCAGTGACACCTTCTCCAGCCTTGGGAACGCCGTTCTTGACGACATACCATAGGTCGACGTCAATGGCTTCAAGATGCATGCGCATCTTATTCTTCCAGTAGGGATATTCAGTTCCATCGAAGACGGGGCACGCAGCGGAGACTTTAATTATCCCTGCAGACGACATAGCTAAAACTCTAGGTGGTTAAACCGAATCACACAGAACAAGGGAGCACCTTGCTCTGATACCAATTGAAAGTGCGTTATATCGACTAGAGGGGGGTGACTAGGCGATTTTTATGAAAGTCTTCAAAACGTGGAAGTTTCGAAGACAAACGATAGAAATAAACCTATTACCATGCAGCGAAAGATAGACTACACTAGGCAAACCATAGTCAAGTATTCAATGAACTGAGAGCACAATGACTAATAGGAGCAATGTAGTAAGGATCAGGTAGGAAGATATTATGAAGCCACACAGAACACGCAGCCACTCAGTGAAGACAAAAGATAGTGCAAACATACAATGACTTCACAAGGAGTAACAATAAGTAAATGGAAGGGAAGGATGAAACTAGTGACTCGTTGAAGACAATGATTTGTTGGATCAGTTCCAGTTGCTGTGACAACTGTACGTCTGGTTATGGCGGCTAGGTATTTAAACCTTAGGACACACAGTCCCGGACACCCAGTCCTGAACACGCAGCTCATGACACCCAGTCCTCACTGTATTCCCCTTGAGCTAAGGTCACACAGACCTCGCCCAATCACTCTGGTAAGTCTTCGAGGTAGACTCCCAAACCTTCACAGACTTCGTTCACCGGCAATCCACAATGTCTCTTGGATGCTCCGAATGCGACGCCTAACCGGCTGGAGCACAGTCCTCAAGTGTAATAAGTCTTCAGATCACACAGACAAGAAGACTTAAGTGATGCCTAATTCTGTTTCGCTCTGGGTGGTTAGGGCTTTATCCTCGCAAGGAATTCTCTCTCAAAGGCTTCGAGGTGGGTTGCTCTCAAACGACAAAAGCCGTACTCTAAATCTGAGCAACCAACCGTTTATGGTTGTAGGGGGTGGGCTATTTTTAGCCACTAGGCAACCCGACCTGATTTGTCCAAAATGACCCTGGGTCACTAAGGAACTGACACGTGTTCCAACGGTCAGATTTCAAACTCACACGGCAACTTTACTTGGGCTACAAGCAAAGCTGACTTGTCCGACTCTGGACAAGATTCGCTCTCATAGTCTTCACTCGAAGACATAGGTTTTATTTAAGCATCACTTTAGTCATTCTGACTGGTTCTCTTGGACCCCACTTAACAGTACGGTGGTTCCTATGACTCAACACAGAAGAAAAAAGAACTACGAAAGATCTAAGTCTTCGAGCTCCATAGGCTTCATGCGGTGTCTTCTCTTGTCATAGTCTTCAATGTCAATATCTTCATATACCACCTTTCACATCAATGTCTTCATACATTTTTAGGGGTCATCTCTGGTAGGAAAACCGAATCAATGAGGGACTTCTACCTGTGTTATCCTGCAATTCTCATAAACACATTAGTCCCTCAACTAGGTTTGTCGTCAATACTCCAAAACCAACTAGGGGTGGCACCAGATGCACTTACAACAACAAAAGTATTAAGGTAAACCTAACCATAGCATGAAACATATGGATCCAAATCAGCCCCTTACGAAGCAACGCATAAACTAGGGTTTAAGCTTCTGTCACTCTAACAACCCATCATCTACTTATTACTTCCCAATGCCTTCCTCTAGGCCCAAATAATGGTGAAGTGTTATGTAGTCGACGTTCACATAACACCACTAGAGGCTAGACAACATACATCTTATCAAAATATCAAACGAATACCAAACTCAGATGACTACTAATAGCAAGACTTCTCCCTTGTCCTCAAGAACAAACGTAATTACTCACAAAGCATATTCATGTTCATAATCAGAGGGGTAATAATATGCATATAGGATCTGAACATATGATCTTCCACCAAATAAACCAACTAGCATCAACTACAAGGAGTAATCAACGCTACTAGCAACCTACTAGCACCAATCCCGGACTTTGGGACAAGAATTGGATACAAGAGATGAACTAGGATTTGGAGATGAGATGGTGCTGGTGAAGATGTTGATGGAGATTGCCCTCTCCCGGTGAGAGGAGCGTTGGTGATGACGATTGAGGGAGTCCTGGATTAGGGGATGTCCGGATGGCCAGACTATACCTTCAGCCGGACTCCAGGACTATGAAGATACAAGATTGAAGACTTCGTCCTGTGTCCGGAAGGTACTTTCCTTGGCGTGGAAGGCAAGCTTGGCGATATGGATATTCAGATCTCCTACCATTGTAACTGACTCTATGTAACCCTAACCCTATCTGGTGTCTATATAAACCAGAGGGTTTTAGTCCGTAGGACAACATACGATCAACAATCATACCATAGGCTAGCTTCTAGGGTTTAGCCTCTGTGATCTCGTAGTAGATCTACTCTTGTACTACCCATATCATCAATATTAATCAAGCAGGACGTAGGGTTTTACCTCCATCAAGAGGGCCCGAACCTGGGTAAAACTTCGTGTCCCTTGCCTCCTGTTACCATCCGGCCTAGACGCACAGTTCGGGACCCCCTACCCGAGATCCGCCGGTTTTGACACAGACATTGGTGCTTTCATTGAGAGTACCTCTGTGCCGTCGCCGTCAGGCCCGATGGCTCCTACGATCTTCAACAGCGATGCATCCAGGTGAGACCATCCTCCCCGGACAGATCTTCGTCTTCAGTGGCTTCGCACTGCGGGCCAATTCACTTGGCCATTTGGAGCAGATCGAAAGCTACGCCCCTGGCCGTCAGGTCGGATTCGAAAGTTTTAACTACACGGCTGACATCCGCGGGGACTTGATCTTCGACGGATTCGAGCCACTGCCGAGTGCGCCGCACTGTCCTGACGAGCATGATCTAGCTCTGCCGCCGAACAGTGCCCTGAAGGCCGCAACCGCATCGGCTCCGGTCCCTAATTCGGAGCCAACTACGCCGATCAAGGATGGGCGGTTGGACGCCACCTCGGGGGCTGCGATCCCAACGGCGATTGAGCCGAACACCAACCCCGCACTCCGCGAGACTCATGACTCCAAGGAGCCGGACTCCTTTCCGGACTCCGAACCCTCCGCGCTCGGCCTATCGAATCTGATTGGGCGCCGATCATGGAGTTCACTACCGCGGACATCTTTCAGCACTCGCCTTTTGGCGATATTCTGAAGTCACTGAAGTCTCTCTCTTTATCAGGAGAGCCCTGGCCGGACTATGGCCAGCGAGGTTGGGATTCGGATGATGAAGAAATTCAAAGCCCACCCACCACCCACTTTGTAGCCACTGTCGATGACTTAACCGACATGCTCGACTTCGACTACGAAGACATCGACGGTATGGGCGCCGATGAAGGAGATAATGAAGAACCAGCGCCTAGTAGGCCCTGGAAAGCCACCTCGTCGTACGACATATACATGGTGGACACCCCAAAAGAGGGAGATGGCGATGGAACAGTGGAGGATGACCCCTCCAAGAAACATCCTAAGCACCAACGTCAGCGGCGCCGCTCAAAATCCCGCCAAAACAAACACGGTGATTCCAGCACGGGAGATAATAACACTCCGGAAAGCGCTGAAAAAAACCACCTCCAGCAAGATTTAGCACAGGAGGATGGAGAAACCAGCCCTCATGAGAGAGCGGCAGACAGAGAGGTCGAGGACGGTAATTATATGCCTCCCTCCGAAGACGAGGCAAGCCTCGACGACGACGAATTCGTCATGCCAGAGGATCCCGTCGAGCAAGAGCGTTTTCAACGCAGGCTTATGGCCACGGCAAGAAGCCTCAAGAAAAAATAGCAACAGCTCAGAGCTGATCAAGATTTGCTAGTTGACAGATGGACTGAAGTCCTTGTGGCCGAAGAGCATAAACTCGAACGCCCCTCCAAGAACTACCCAAAGCGCAGGTTGCTACCCCAATTAGAGGAGGAAGCACTCGATGCGGCCGACCGGCCACCTCGTGGCCGCGACAGAGAGGCCTCTCGGCCCTCCACTCAAGCCGCACCCCGTACCAAGGCACAGGACTATGTGCCGGACTTACGCGATATGTTGGAGGACAAGGCTAAACAAACAAGATCGATCTACGGATTGTGTGGGCACCCCACGGCTCGAGACGGCATCCGTCACGCCGGCCACAAATTCGGCAGGGCCGAACACAGTAGACAAGGCTCACTGGAGCTACGTCAGGATATAGCCCAGTACAGAGGCGCCGCACACCCATTCTGCTTCACAGACGAAATAATGGATCATCAAATCCCCGAGGGTTTCAAACCCGTAAACATCGAACCATATGATGGCACAACAGATCCTGTGGTATGGATTGAGGATTATCTCCTTCATATCCATATGGCCCGCGGCGACGATTTCCACGCCATCAAATACCTCCCACTCAAGCTTAAAGGACCAGCTCGGCATTGGCTTAACAGCTTGCCAACAGGATCAATCAGTTGTTGGGAGGACCTGGAAGCCGCATTCCTCGACAATTTCCAGGGCACTTATGTGCGACCCCTAGACGCCGTTGACCTAAGCCACGTAATTCAGCAGCTAGATGAATCGGCCAGGCAATTCTGGACACGGTTCTTAACAAAGAAAAATCAAATAGTCGACTGTCCGGATGCTGAGGCCCTAGCAGCCTTCAAGCACAATATCCGTGACGAGTGGCTAGCCCGGCACCTTGGACAGGAAAGGCCGAAATCTATGGCAGCACTCACGACACTCATGACCCGCTTTTGCGCGGGAGAAGACAGCTGGCTTGCTCGTAGCAACAATATAACCAAAAACCCTAGTAATTCGGACACCAAGGATAGTGGTGCCAGGTCGCGTCGAACCAAGCAGAAGCGCCGCATTAACGGCAACAATGCTGAGGATACGACAGTTAATGCCGGATTCAGAGGCTCTAAACCCGGTCAGCGGAAGAAGCCATTCAAAAGGAATCCTAGGGGCCCGTCCAGTTTGGACCGAATACTCGACCGCTTATGCCAGATACATGGCACCCCCAAAAAGCCGGCCAATCACACCAACAGGGATTGTTGGGTGTTCAAGCAGGCAGGCAAGCTAAACACCGAAAATGAAGACAAGGGGCTGCATAGCAATGACGACGAGGAGCCCCGGCCGCCGAACAACAAGGGACAGAAGGGTTTTCCCCCACAAGTGCGGACGGTGAACATGATATACGCAACCCACATCCCCAAGAGGGAGCGGAAGCGCGCGTTAAGGGACGTATACGCGATAGAGCCGGTCGCCCCAAAGTTCAACCCATGGTCCTCCTGCCCGATCACCTTCGATCGAAGGGACCACCCCACTAGCACCCGTCACGGCGGCTTCGCCACATTGGTTCTAGACCCAATTATTGACGGATTTCATCTCACTAGAGTCCTTATGGATGGTGGCGGCAGCCTGAACCTGCTTTACCAGCATACAGTGCGGAAAATGGGCATAGATCCCTCGAGGATTAAGCCCACCAAAACGACCTTTAACGGCGTAATACCAGGTGTAGAGGCTAACTGTACAGGCTCAGTCACACTTGAAGTGGTCTTCGGATCTCTGGATAATTTCCGAAGCGAGGAGTTAATCTTCGACATAGTCCCGTTTCGCAGTGGTTATCAGGCACTGCTCGAGCGAACCGCATTCGCTAAGTTCAATGCGGTGCCGCATTACGCATACCTTAAGCTCAAGATGCCAGGCCCTCGAGGAGTAATTATGGTCAATGGAAACACCGAACGCTCCCTCTGAACGGAGGAGCACACGGCGGCCCTTGCGGCGGAAGTTCAAAGCAGCCTCTTTAGGCAGTTCTCCAGTCCGTCCACTAAACGACCGGACACCGTCAAGCGCTCCCGGAGTAACCTACAACAAGACCACCTGGCACGATCCGAGCAGGCGTAGCAATGCGGCCCCAACCCCAACCCTCGCAAAAAGGCGACGCCAGTACTTCGCGTACATAACTACGCTCTAGAGATACCATGGGCGCAGGGGGAGGGGCACCATCACGACACGCCCAAAACACAGCTTCAACCGTACCAGGGGCTGCCGATTTTTTAATTTTCTCTTACTTCCAGGACTCCATTCTTCGGACGGCCTGTTCGGCAGTTCAATTGCCGCACAAACGATGCAAGAACCAGGGAAGCAGACAAGCCACGCCACATTACGGAACTCCCAGGTGGTCTCTATCATGAGCAGTATACCTGTTTCGCACATTATTCCGCAGCTTGCCCCTGGAGCAGACATGTTACATAGTCCAACCTTTTGCTTATCGCATTATTTGTATCGTTCTGCTTTGATCGCAGCTCTTTTTAATAAACAATGCATAGCTTTTGTCTATTTTTGCATTACTTTTTTTATATATTTATATATGTTCCTTAACGACATGTTGCACCCGTACACTTTGGTACGGCCAAAATACGCCAGGGGCTTCTGTACCCCTCAACATGGTGTGAGAAGTCTGAACACTTTAACAAGTACGGCACCCCGAACTTATAGCATTATATGCATCGGCTGCGAATCATATCTTGGGTCAATAGTTGGGTTTGCCCAGCTCCTATGTTTTGGTGCCTTACGTTCCGCTATATCGGCTAAGGTAGCACTAGGAGAACCACTGCGATTGTGCCCCGGTTGAGCTGGGTCGAGCACCTCAGTGGAGAAAGCTAAAACTGACCGTCATGATGAGGCGAGAGTTGGTCGCTGTTTGAGAGGTTTTTTGCGAGTCCCTAAAGACTTATGCCGCTTAGGGCGAGGAGCCGGCTCTGTCCGGCCAAGGTGTGGATAGCGCCCCGAACTCGGTCTTCCGAATACTAGGGGCTTCGCCGAAATTTAAAATTATAGAATTCTATGGCTAAGTGAGAGTGTTCACGCATTATAGTCCAATTGCCTCGTTTGTCAGGCTGAGCGCCTCCCTCGAAGGACCCAAATATGGGAAAAAGAGCGCCCAGGTTTATCCCTGAACACCCCAGCACTAGCGGCAAGGGGGCAGAAGCCGACGACTCGTCATCTCTCAGTATTGATAAACAGCCACACAGAAGGTAATATTTTAAATTCAAACAGCATTGCTTAAGCGCATATGAACAAGTTTTCAGCGCACAGGACAAAACGAGCGAGTTTTACTCAAAAATTACATCCATAGAACATTCCTCCGCCACAAGGCGGGCACCCTTCAGAACATCCTTATAATAATTTTCGGGCATACGATGCTCTTTCCCCGGCGGTGGCCCGTCCTTCACAAGCTTCTCAGCATCCAGCTTGCCCCGGTGCACCTTCGCACGGGCAAGGGCCCTACGGGCACCTTCAATGCAGACGGAGCGCTTGATGACTTTGAGCCTTGGACAGGCCTCCACCAGCCGCCGCACCAGCCCGAAATAGCTCCCATGCTGAGCCTCTCCAGGCCACAGCCAAACTATGAGGCCCTTCATGGCCTGTTCGACCGCCTTGTGGAGCTCGACCAGTTGCCTCAACTGGTCGCTCAGGGGCACGGGGTGTCCGGCCTCAGCGTACTGAGACCAGAACACCTTCTCTGTCGAGCTGCCCTCCTCGGCTCGATAGAATGCGGCGGCATCAGATACACTCCGGGGAAGGTCTGCGAACACACTTGGAGAACTCCGGATTCGGGTAAGTAACAAGTAACTCGCGCTTATGTGTTTACTTTGCATAAAGAATGCCTTACTCGCCGCTATCTTCTTCACCTCATCCAACTCCTGGAGGATCTTCTGGGATTCGGCCTTGGCAAACTTGGCACTTTCAGTAGCCGCCGCGAGCTCGGACGCTCGCGTCCTTGAGTCATGCTCCAAACTCTCATGTTTTTCCATGAGAGCCTGGAGCTCTTGCCGCACCTTGCCAACCTTGGCCTCATACTTTTCTTGCTCAACGTGCTCTGCGGCCGACCTATTCTCGGCCTCGAGCAGCGCTTGCTTCAGGGTTGCCACCTCAGACGTGGCCCCTACAATAGCCACGATAATCCTGTCATTTTTTGCAATTGCACCTTTTTATATATACATATATTTAATTTAACAAGGTATTTCTTACCCTCATTGTCCTCGAGCTGCTTCTTGGCATGTCCGAGCTCTTGCTCGGACCGCTCGAGGTTCTGCTTTAGCACGTCCACTTCCGCAGTCAGTGCGGCGGACGCCAGCAGGGAAGCCTGCACACGCATATTGACTCTTTTTAGACTCCTGCGATTTTTATTTGATCCTCTATTCGGCTTTTCTTTCCGAACGCCAAACAGAGCATCAGGGGCTACTGTCTATGCGGTAATGTTTTTACACATTCTTTACTTACCTCAAAGCCTGTTAAAAGGCTTGTACAAGCTTCAGTCAGTCCGCTCTTGGTGGACTGAACCTTCTGGATCACCGCACTCATGATAGTGCGGTGCCCCTCGTCGATGGAGGCGCCTTGGAGCGCCTCCAACATATTGTCCAGCGCCTCCGGTTGGACGGAGGTCATCGGCACGGCGGGCCGGCTCCTCTTGGAAGGAGGCTCCCCACTGGACTCTGGAACCTTTGAAGGTTCCAGAGCGGTGTCCGGCCTAGGGCTAGACTTGGAGCCCTAGGGGGTTTCGTCCCCTTTACTCCTAGAGTCCGGGAGGTCGCCTTGCGGCGCCTCCAGGACCACCTCCTCCCGGAGTGGACCCTGTTGGGACAACACTTCGGTGTCGTCCGTAGGGCGGGGGGGGGGGGGGAAGCCGTCGACAGCGAGTTCACGTCCGACGAGTCCAGTGAGCCGCTCGACGACGCGTCGAGCCGGTCTTTGGGTGGGCTGCATAAACATATTCGACATAAGGGAAAGCTGTGCAATAAACGAATACTATGAAATCACTCCGGTATCCGGATACTTACGATTTCGCCAAGGGCTTGGCCCTGGGCGGCCACTCTTCTTCGCCGTCGTCGGTGTTGGTGGAGTAGTCCGGAGGAGGGGTTCTCCCTCTCTTGGACCCCTCGGCCTCCCCAGTTGGGGTGGCCTTCCTTTTCTTCCCTTCCCCCACTGGAGGGGGAGGGGTCTCTTCTTCCTCCTCCTCATCTTCGTGGGAGGAGTGCGTCTTGGATTCGTCGGATGATGAATCCGACACCTCCGGGCGTCGGGCACTCTTCCGAGTCCCCGTGGCCTTCTTCTTGGCCTTCTTCTCTGGCACCACATAGGGTGCTGGAACCAGCAGCTTCACCAGTTGAGTGTCCGCTGGGCCTTCAGGCAAAGGAGCCGGACAATTGATCTGTCCGGACATCACCTGCCAATCCTATCAAAGGAAAGGGAGCTTAGATCCCGCATGGAGTCAAACTATGAAACACTGATACCCTGTAAAAGGAAAAAGATAGCTTACCGCAAGAGCGTGACGCTGTGCACTGAATCCGCGATCCTCAGTAGCGGATGCGGGAGCCACGGCGCCCTTGAAAAGCACCTTCCAGACATCTTGGTACGTCATGTCGAAGAGCCTGCTCAGAGTTTGGTGCCGCACCGGGTTGAACACAGGTTGAAAGCCCGTTGTTGACACGGGAGGATCAAGCAGATGAGCATAACCTGGACTGCGTTGACAAGTTTAAGCTTCCTGTCCACCAGGGTTTTGATGCATGTTTGGAGTCCGGTCAGCTCTCCTTTTTTACCCCATGACAGGCCCGTCTCTTTCCAGGACGTGAGCCGCGTTGGGGGTCCGGACCGAAACTCAGGGGGTGCGACCCATTCAGCGTAGCGCGGCTCGGTGATGTAAAACCACCCCGATTGCCACCCCTTTAGGGTCTCCACAAAGGAGCCCTCGAGCCATAGGACGTTGGCCATCTTTCCAACCATGGCCCCACCGCACTCCGCCTGGCTGCCGCGCACCACCTTCGGCTTGACGTTGAAAGTCTTAAGCCATAGGCCGAAATGGGGGCGGATGCGGAGGAAAGCCTCGCACACGACGATAAACGCCGAGATGTTGAGGACAAAGTTCGGGGCCAGATCGTGGAAATCCAGGTCGTAGTAGAACATGAGCCCCCGAACAAATGGATGCAGAGGGAAGCCCAGTCCACGGAGGAAATGGGGGAGGAATACCACCCTCTCATGGTGCCTGGGAGTGGGGATGAGCTGCCCCGTTTTGGGAAGCCAGTGCGCGATGTCGCTAGCCAGATATCCGGCCTTCCTCAGCTTTTTGATGTGTCCCTCCGTGACGGAGGAGACCATCCACTTGCCTCCCGCTTCGGACATGGCTGGAGAAGGTTGAGGTGAGGAGTGCGGACTTGGGCGCTGGAGCTCGAGTCGCAAGAATGGATAGGTGAAGGAGGAAGAAGGTGTAGGTGAAAAGGTAGATCCTTATCCCCTTATATGGGTGGACGCAACTACATGTCCCCACCAGCCTGATGAAACTCGCTTATCTCCCAAGCGTCGTAATCAAAGGCGTGGTTGGGTTACCCACGCCCGTATTGATGAGAATCCCGGAATAAGGGGACACGATATCTGCTTTAACAAGACGTGCCAAGGAAACCGCCTCGCATAACGCACTGAGATGGGACAGTAAAATGGTTCGAATAAAAGCTTGGTCGTGGTGCGATGTCACACTACGGAATACGTCAGCAGATTTGATTTGTGTAAATATTATTCTTTCTATGGCAATATGTGGAAAAACTTATTTTGCAGAGCCGGACACTACCTTTGTGTTCAAAATCTTCTATGAAGTACTTGGAGGAGGAACCCGCCTTGCAATGCCGAAGACAATTTGCGCGCCGGACTCGTCGTCGTTGAAGCCTGGTTCAGGGGCTACTGAGGGAGTCCTGGATTAGGGGGTGTCCGGATGGCCGGACTCCAGGACTATGAAGATACAAGATTGAAGACTTCGTCCCGTGTCCGGAAGGGACTTTCCTTGGCGTGGAAGGCAAGCTTGGCGATACGGATATTCAGATCTCCTACCATTGTAACCGACTCTATGTAACCCTAACCCTATTCGGTGTCTATATAAACTGGAGGGTTTTAGTCCGTAGGACAATCATACCATAGGCTAGCTTCTAGGGTTTAGCCTCTCTGATCTCGTGGTAGATCTACTCTTGTACTACCCATATCATTAATATTAATCAAGCAGGACGTAGGGTTTTACCTCCATCGAGAGGGCCCGAACATGGGTAAAACTTCGTGTCCCTTGCCTCCTGTTAGCATCCAGCCTAGACGCACAGTTCGGGACCCCCTACCCGAGATCCGCCGGTTTTGACACCGACAACGATGGTGATGATTCCCCCTCCCGGAGGGAAGTATCCCCGACAGAACAGCTCTGCCGGAGCTCTAGATTGGATCCGCCAAGGTTCCGCCTCGTGGCGGCGGAGTCTCGTCCCAAAAAGTTCCTTTCTATTTTTTTCTTATCGAAAGACTTCATATAGGAGAAGATGGACGTCGGAGAGCCACCAGGGGGCCCACGAGGTAGGGCGCGCCCTAGGGGGGCGCCCCCACCCTCGTGAGCAGGGTGTGGGCCCCCTGGCCTTCATCTTTGGCGAGGATTTTTCTTTATTTATTTTAAGACGTTCCGTGGAGTTTCAGGACTTTTGGAGCTGCGCAGAATAGGTCTCTAATATTTGCTCCTTTTCCAGCCCAGAATTCCAGCTGTCGGCATTCTCCCTCCTTATGTAAACCTTGTAAAATAAGAGAGAATGGCCATAAGTATTGTGACATAAAGTGAAATAACAGCCCATAATGCAATAAATATTGATATAAAAGCATGATGCAAAATGGACGTATCAACGTGCTTCGCACACAGGTGGCTAGTGGGTGTCTGTTTCTCCAGCTTTAGTTGAATCGAGTATGACTACGCCCGGTCCTTGTTGAAGGTTAAAACAGCACACTTGACAAAAAATTGTTGTGGTTTTGATGCGTAGGTAAGAACAGTTCTTGCTAGAAGCCCGTAGTAGCCACGTAAAAATTGCAACAACAAAGTAGAGGACGTCTAACTTGTTTTTGCAGGGCATGTTGTGATGTGATATGGTCAAGACATGATTATATAAATTTTTGTATGAGATGATAATGTTTTGTAACAGTTATCGGCAACTAGCAGGAGCCATATGGTTGTCGCTTTATTGTATGAGATGCAATCGCCATGTAATTGATTTACTTTATCACTAAGTGGTAGCGATAGTCGTAGAAGCAATAGTTGGCGAGATGACAACGATGCTACGATGAAGATCAAGGTGTCAAGCTGGTGACGATGGTGATTATGACGGTGCTTTGGAGATGGAGATCAAAGGCACAAGATGATGATGGCCATATCATATCACTTATATTGATTGCATGTGATGTTTATCCTTTATGCATCTTATTTGCTTAGTATAGTTGTAGCGTTATAAGATGATCTCTCACTAAATTTCGAGGTATAAGTGTTCTCCTTGAGTATGCACCGTTGCTACAGTTCATCGTGCTGAGACACCACATGATGATCGGGTGTGATAAGCACTACGTTCACATACAACGGGTGCAAGCCAGTTTTGCACAAGAAGAATACTCCGGTTAAACTTGACGAGCCTAGCATATGCAGATATGGCCTCGGAACACTGGAGACCGAAAGGTCGAACGTGAATCATATAGTAGATATGATGAATATAGATATGTTCACCATTGAAGACTACTCCATCTCACGTGATGATCGGACATGGTTTAGTTGATATGGATCACGTGATCATTTAGATGACTCGAGGGATGTCTATCTAAGTGGGAGTTCTTAAGTAATATGATTAATTGAACTTAATTTATCATGAACTTAGTACCTGATAGTATTTTGCATGTCTATGTTGTTGTAGATAAATGGCCCGTACTGTTCCATTGAATTTTCATGCGTTCCTAGAGAAAGCTAAGTTGAAAGATGATGGTAGCAACTACATGGACTTGGTCCGTAACTTTAGGATTATCCTCATTGCTGCATAGGAGAATTACGTCCTCGAAGCACCGCTAGGTGCTAGGCCTACTTCAGATGTTGCTGATAACGTTAAGAACGTCTGGCAGAGCAAAGCTGATGACTACTCGATAGTTTAGTGTGTCGTCCTTTATGGCTTAGATTCGGGACTTCAACGATGTTTTGAACGTCATGGAGCATATGAGATGTTCCAGGAGTTGAAGTTAATATTTCAAGCAAATGCTCGGATTGGGAGATATGAAGTCTCCAATAAGTTCTACAGCTGCAAGATGGAGGAGAATAGTTTTGTCAGTGAACATATACTCAGAATGTCTGGGTACCACAACCACTTGACTCAACTGGGAGTTAATCTTCCTGGTGATAGTGTCATTGACAAAGTTCTTCAATCTCTGCCACCAAGCTACAAAAGCTTCGTGATGAACTATAATATGCAAGGGATGGATAAGACAATTCCCGAGCTCTTCGCAATGCTAAAAGTTGCGGAGGTAGAAATCAAGAAGGAGCATCAAGTGTTGTTGGTTAACAAGACCACTACTTTCAAGAAAAAGGGCAAAGGGAAGAAGGGGGACTTCAAGAAGAACGACAAGCAAGTTGCTGCTCAAGTGAAGAAGCCCAAGTCTGGACCTAAGCCTGAGACCGAGTGCTTCTACTGCAAAGGGACTGGTCACTAGAAGCAGAACTGCCCTAAGTATTTTGCGGATAAGAAGGATGGCAAAGTGAAAAGTATATTTGATATACATGTTATTGATGTGTACCTGACTAATGCTCGCAGTAGCGCCTGGGTATTTGATACTGGTTTTGTTGCTCATATTTGCAACTCAAAACAGGGGCTACGAATTAAGCGAAGATTGGGTAAGGACGAGGTGACGATGCGCGTGGGAAATGGTTCCAAAGTAGATGTGATCGCGGTCAGCACGCTACCTTTACATCTACCTTCGGGATTAGTATTAGACCTAAATAATTGTTATTTGGTGCCTGCGTTAAGCATGAACATTATATCTGGATCTTGTTTGATGCGAGACGGTTATTCATTTAAATCAGAGAATAATGGTTGTTCTATTTATATGAGTAATATCTTTTATGGTCATGCACCCTTGATGAGTGGTCTATTTTTATTGAATCTCGATAGTAGTGATACACATATTCATAGTATTGAAGCCAAAAAGATATAAGTTTAATAATGATAGTGCAACTTATTTGTGGCACTGCCGTTTAGGTCATATTGGTGGAAAGCGCATGAAGAAACTTCATGCTGATGGGCTTTTGGAATCACTTGATGCTTGCGAACCATGCCTCATGGGCAAGATGACTAAGACTCCGTTCTTCGGAACAATGGAACGAGCAACAGACTTATTAGAAATAATACATACTGATGTATGTTGTCCGATGAGTGTTGATGCTCATGGCGGATATCATTATTTTCTGACCTTCACAAATGATTTGAGCATATATGGGTATGTCTACTTAATGAAATACAAGTCTGAAACATTTGAAAAGTTCAAAGAATTTCAGAGTGAAGTGGAGAATCATCGTACCAAGAAAATAAAGTTTATGCGATCTGATCGCGGAGGCAAATATTTGATTTATGAGTTTTGCCTTCATTTAAAACAATGTGGAATAGTTTCACAACTCACGCCACCTGGAACACCATAGCGTAATGGTGTGCCCGAACATCGTAACCGTACTATATTGGATATGGTGCGATCTATGATGTCTCTTACCAATTTACCACTATTGTTTTGGGGTTGTGCATTAGAGACAATTGCATTCACATTAAATAGGGCACCATCTAAATCCGTTGAGACAACACCGTATGAACTGTGGTTTGGCAAGAAACCTAAGATGTCATTTCTTAAAGTTTGGGGCAGCGATGCTTATGTGAAAAGGCTTCAACCTGATAAGCTCGAACCCAAATTGGAGAAATGCGTCTTCATAGGATACCCAAAAGAAACTGTTGGGTACACCTTCTATCACTGATCTGAAGGCAAGATATTCATTGCTAAAAATGGATCCTTTTTAGAGAAGGAGTTTCTCTCGAAAGAAGTGAGTGGGAGGAAAGTATAACTTGATGAGGTAGTTGTACCATCGCCCAAATTGGAAAATGGTTCATCACAGAAATCAGTTCCAGTGATGCCTAAACCAATCAGTGAGGAAGCTAATGATAATGATCAAGAAACTTCTGATCAAGTTACTACAGAACCTCGTAGGTCAACCAGAGCAAGATCCGCACCAGAGTGGTGCGGTAATCCTGTTTTGGAGGTCATGTTACTTGACCATGATGAACCTATGAACTATGAGGAAGCGATGATGAGCCCAGATTTCGCGAAATGGCTTGAGGCCATGAAATCTGAGATGGGATCCATGTATGAGAACAAAGTGTGGACTTTGGTAGACTTGCCCGATGATCGGCGATCCATAGAGAATAAATGGATCTTCAAGAGGAAGACGGACGCTGATGGTAGTTTTACTATCTACAAAGCTCGAATTGTCGAAAAAGGTTTTCGACAAGTTCAGGGTGTTGAATACGATGAGATTTTCTCACTTGTATCGATGCTTAAGTCTATCTGGATTATGTTAGAAATTGTCGCATTTTATGAAATTTGGCAAATGGATGTCAAAACTGCAATCCTTAATGGATATCTTAAAGAAGAGTTGTATATGATGCATCCGGAAGGTTTTGTCGATCCAAAAGGTGCTAACAAAGTGTGCAAGCTCCAGCGATACATTTATGGACTGGTGCAAGCATCTCAGAGTTGGAATATACGCTTTGATAATGTGATCAAAGCATATGGTTTTATATAGACTTTTGGAGAAGCCTTTATTTACAAGAAAGTGAGTGGGAGCTCTGTAGCATTTCTGATATTATATGTAGATGACATATTGTTAATCGGAAATGATACTGAATTTCCGAATAGCATAAAAAGATACTTGAATAAGAATTTTTCAATGAAAGACCTCGGTGAAGCTGCTTATATATTGGGCATCAAGATCTATAGAGATAGATCAAGATGCTTAATTGGACTTTCACAAAGTACATACCTTGATAAAGTTTTGAAGAAGTTCAAAATGGATCAAGCAAAGAAAGGGTTCTTGCCTGTGTTACAAGGTGTGAAGTTGAGTAAGACTCAATGTCTGACCACCGCAGAAGATAGAGAAAAAATGAAAGATGTTCCCTATGCTTCAGCCATAGGCTCTATCATGTATGCAATGATGTGTACCAGACCTGATGTGTGCCTTGCTATAAGTCTAGCAGGGAGGTACCAAAGTAATCCAGGAGTGGATCACTGGACAACGGTCAAGAACTTCCTGAAGTACCTGAAAAGGACTAAGGATATGTTTCTCGTATATGGAGGTGACAAAGAGCTCATCGTAAATGGTTACGTTGATGCAAGCTTTGACACTGATCCGGACGATTCTGTCGGATTTCGGGTTCCGGCAGACCCTTAAGGTTCGAACACTGGGGTGCGCGCGGAAATCACGCCTTCTACCTCCCCGTCTCACAAAGAGCTAAACTACTAAAAGAATCACACAAGAGACACAAGATTTATACTGGTTCGGGCCACCATTGTGGTGTAATACCCTACTCCGGTGTATGGTGGATGGATTGCCTCTTGGGGCTGGTGATGATGAACAATACAAGGAAGAACAACCTCGCGAGGGTCTGTTCTTGGCTGGGGCGACGAACTACTGGGCGGAGTTTAGTCGCCTTCTCTCTCTCTCTCTACTCTGTGTACTTCCCCACGGAAAACCGAACCCTTTGCTACGTGGGTGGCCGGTCCCTATTTATAGAGGCCCTGGTCCTCTTCCCAAATATCGAGCGGGAAGGGAGCCAACAATGGCGGGCTAATTTGAAGGGGGACAGCAAGTACTCTTATCCTGACTAAAGGTGGTCTTCGCTTGTGAAAGACTCTGCGGTGACGCCTTGCTGGGCTCCATGGTGACCTCCGTCTCGTAGTCCGCTTGGTCCTGGTCTCATTGCACCGAAATGGCAACCTTTGCCTGATGCCTCGGTACTCCGCGGCTGCGTTTGCCCCCTTTGCACCAAAGAGAAGATAGAGAAAATGAAAGTCATTCCCTATGCTTCAGCCATAGGTTATATCATGTATGCAATGTTGTGTACCAGACCTGATGTGTGCCTTGCTATTAGTTTAGTAGCGAGGTATCAAAGTAATCCAGGAGTGGATCACTAGACAATGGTCAAGAACATCCTGAAATAACTGAAAGGACTAAGGATATGTTTCTTGTTTATGGAGGTGACAAAGAGCTCGTCATAAATGGTTACGTCGATGCAAGCTTTGACACTGATCCGTATGACTCTAAGTCACAAACTGGATACGTATTTTCATTAAATGGTGGAGCTGTTAGTTGGTGCAGTTCTAAGCAGAGCGTCATGGCAGGATCTACGTGTGAAGCGGAATACATAGCTGCTTCAGAAGCAACAAATGAAGGAGTCTGGATGGAGTTCATATCCAATCTAGGTGTAATACCTAGTGCATCGGGTCGAATGAAAATCTTTTGTGACAATACTGGTGCAATTGCCTTGGCAAAGGAATCGAGATTTCACAAAAGAACCAAACACATCAAAAGACGCTTCAATTCCATCCGCGATCAAGTCAAGGAGGGAGACATAGAAATTTGCAAAAAAACATACGGCTCTGAATGTGACAGACCCATTGACTAAGCTTATCTCACAATCAAAACATGATCACACCTTAGTAATCTTTGGGTGTTAATCACATAGCGATGTGAACTAGATTATTGACTCTAGTAAAACCCTTTGGGTATTGGTCACATGGCGATGTGAACTAATCACATGGTGATGTGAACTATTGGTGTTAAATCACATGGCGATGTGAACTAGATTACTGACTCTAGTGCAAGTGGGAGACTGAAGGAAATATGCCCCAGAGGCAATAATAAAGTAGTTATTTATATTTCCCTATATCATGATAAATGTTTATTATTCATGCTAGAATTGTATTAACTGGAAACTTAGTACATGTGTGAATACATAGACAAACAGAGTGTCACTAGTATGCCTCTACTTGACTAGCTCGTTGAATCAATGATGGTTAGTTTCCTGACCATAGACATGAGTTGTCATTTGATTAACAGGATCACATCATTAGAGAATGTTGTGATGGACTAGACCCATCGGTTAGCTTTGCACTATGATCGTTTAGTTTATTGCTATTGCTTTCTTCATGACGTATACATGTTCCTATGACTATGAGATTATGCAACTCCCGAATATCGGAGGAACACCTTGTGTGCTATCAAACGTCACAACGTAACTGGGTGATTATAAAGATGCTCTACAGGTGTCTCCGATGGTGTTTGTTGAGTTGGCATAGATCGAGATTAGGATTTGTCACTCCGTGTATCGGAGAGGTATCTCTGGGCCCTCTCAATAATGCACATCACTATGAGCCTTGCAAGCAATGTGACTAATGAGTTAGTCACGGGATGATGCATTACGGAACAAGTAAAGAGACTTGCCGATAACGAGATTGAACTAGGTATGATGATACCGATGATCGAATCTCGGACAAGTAACATGCCGATGACAAAGGGAACAACGTATGTTGTTATGCGGTTTGATCGATAAAGATCTTTGTAGAATATGTAGGAACAAATATGAGCATCCAGGTTCCGCTATTGGTTATTGACCGGATATGTGTCTTGATCATGTCTACATAGTTCTTGAACCCGTAGGGTCCGCATGCTTAACGTTCGATGACGATATGTATTATGAGTTATGTGATTTGATGTACCGAAGGTTCTTCAGAATCCCGGATGTGATCACGGACATGACAAGGAGTCTCGAAATGGTCGAGACATAAAGATTCATATATTGGAAGGCTACATTCGGACACCGGAATGGTTCGGGTCGTTTCGGATAAGTTTCGGAATACCGTGGGTTACTAGAACCCCCCCCCCCCCCCCACCCCCGGAAGTTATTGGGCCTTATGGGCCTAGTGGTGAAAGAGAGGAGGTAGGCCAAGAGGTGGTGCGCCTCCCTAGCCCAAACCGAATTCGATTAGGGCTAGGGGGGGGCCCTCCCCATTTCCTTCTCTTCTTCCTCTCCTTCCTTCTTCTCCTACTTGGACTAGGAAAGGGGGAAACCTACTCCTACTAGGAGTAGGAATCCCCCCTTGGGAGCGCCCCTTGAGGCTGACCCTCCTCCTCCTCCCCTCCTTTATATACGGGGAGGGGCACCCCATAGACACACAAGTTGATCTTTAGCTGTGTGCGGTGCCCCCTCCACAGTTTTCCACCTCGGTCATATTGTCGTAGTGCTTAGGCGAAGCCCTGCGTCGGTAACTTGATCATCACCGTCAACACGCCGTCGTGCTGATGGAACTCACCCTCGGCCTCAGCTGGATCAAGAGTACGAGGGTCGTCACTGAGCTGGACGTGTCCAGATCGCGGAGGTGTCGCGCGTTCGGTACTTGATCGGTTGGATCGTGAAGACGTTCGACTACATCAACCGCGTTACTAAACGCTTCTGCTTTCGGTCTACGAGAGTACGTAGACACACTCTCCTGTCTCATTGCCATGCATCTCCTAGATAGATCTTGCGTGATCGTAGGATTTTTTTTGAAATAGTGCATTCTCCAACAAGATGTACCCACGTGGCCATTGAGGTCTCCTCCTATGAAGAGTTTCTCACCAATCGGTACACTCTTAACCATGTCTTCCAGGCCTTCCCAGAACTCCCTCTTGGTGTTCTCATTGTGGCCTACTTGCGGGGCATATGTGCTGATAACATTGAGAACCAAATCCTCAACTACCAGCTTGACCAGGATAACCCGGTCCCCACGTCTCTTGACGTCTACCACTCCATACTTGAGGCTCTTGTTGATCAAGATGCCTACACCATTTTTGTTTGCAGCCGTCCCCGTGTACCACAGTTTGAAGCCGGTATCCTCCACCTCCTTCGCCTTTTGTCCTCTCCATTTGGTTTCTTGGACGCAAAGGATATCAACACCTCTCCTCACCGCTACATCAACTATCTCCCGAAGCTTCCCTGTTAGAGAACCTACGTTTCAGCTACCTAAGCGAATCCTCCTAGGCTCGGCTAGCTTCCTTACCCTTCGCACTTGTCGAGTCAAATGCGAAGACCGTTGCTCATTTTCCACTACATCCGGGCGCCGATATAGCGCGCCACTAAGGATGCGACGACCCGATCCTCGCTCACTTGCCACCGTATCCGGATCAAGATACAGCGTGCCACCTGGGGGGTGACGGCCCGGCGCTTGCCCATTTTCCACCACACCCGGGTTCCGACGTGGTGCGTCGTTGAGAGGATTACGCCCCAACGAAAATCTTTTGGGTTTCATCTCCATAAGAGTGGCTGAGTTTTTACGTTGGCTCGCCAAGCCTATCACAACCCACCTCCTTTATCCGGGCTTGGGACCGGCTATGCTGAGACAACATAGGTGGAGTTCACCTGACATATGAGGAAATAAGCTAAATTGCAGGAACTGAAAAGAACCGAATAGCTTAATTTCATGGGCTTATTTCCACATGGGCTTATTTCGTGACTTATTTTTAGAGCAGCTTATTTCCACATAGGCACTCAAAAGAACTGGCCCTTAATCTTGGCCAGTGGACTATAGTGCTTTTTTAATCTGAACTTTTTTTGCAAGTTTCAAAAACCAGAGTAAATAAATACATGTTGAACACAACACTATGAATCTATGGGTTTTTCATTGAAAAATCGTTCCATTTATGAGTTGCACAAAATAATATAAACATTCATGCAAAAATACAATTAGAATGATTCATAATAGCAAACATTAGTGTTGTTGCTTTTATCTTTTGCTTCTTTTTATGCCGATAACACGTCAAATTGGTGTGCCATATATTTGTAGAAGGCCACAAGAAGCTAAAGTTTTCTTTCGTTGTCTAAATTTTGTAAGGGCATCTAATGTGGAGGCCGGGAGAACAACTTTTCCATGAATGAACTAAAAAAAGAGCGCAAGGGTTTTATACTCTCCAAGACGCGGCCTATACCCTTTTATATGTGATCTTTGCAAGATCCGTATATGCGTAAAGCCCCAAAGTAAGTGAAATCTTCGGCTGGATTTGTGGTGGTGCACCACCGTACCAGCCTCCTCCTCCTCCCCCTTGAGCTCCCATCCGCCCCCATGAACTTAAGCACGAAGTAAAGAAAAGAAAGACCAGACCACAACAAGTGTAAAGCAAAGGCCTCCTCTCTTTAGCCTCCAAAAAATCCTTCGATGCTTTTGTCGCTGCTTTGGTCCCTGCGGGCTTTCTTCTTCTGAGCCTTTCTGAAATGTACGGTGTGTGGCAGCCACTGAAGGAGTTTCAACTTTCAATGCAGCAACAACTCAAGTGACCCTTCAACTTGCCGAGCTGATCAAAGTTAATCATGTGGTGGCAGGGAGTGACTTGAGCAGACGACCGCGACCCCAGATCACAAGTCAAATGAGCTGAGGCGCCACGGTTATCTGCTCGCAGGAAAACCACCTAATATTGCCTCCGTGACGTTTCTCCACCCACCGGCCCGCAAGCATGCGGTTTCACTCTCACGCACGACTCGCCAGGTCAAGCTTTCCTACCCCACGTCTTGATCGCCCCGTCTCTATTGCAGGCGACTTGTTCGTGTTACACTGTTATCACTACCACTCCAGGTTTGTCCTGTCCTGTGGAAGAGATCATGGAAAATCTTGGCAGTTCTCACGTGCCGTGAAAAAGAGAGCAGCAAGGAGGCAATCGCCAGACTTCACTAGAAGCTTCTAGAACCTTCTCAGCTATCAGATGAAATACAAGGTACAGAGTGCTAAGTACACATACCGACCATTCTGCTACCACAGCATATTAACAAAAGGTACAGAAAAAGGCTGAGAGAAATTTTATGAAGGCCAGCCAGCCAGCCATGCATAGGGAGCACAGCACAGGCTGCATGCATATTCTGATTATCACAATCTATCTGTAGAAGATGTATACAACACGACCGCTGCGTCCTGGCTCCTCCTGCCGGTCCAGGAACACCAGCTTATTGGAATGTATACCGTAAAACCCTTGGCACCTGGAGGGTGAAAGCTGTTCATACTGAGTGCCATCCCACCTTTCTTTTTACATCCGTGTCGTGTGGCGCCGCCAAAAACACCGAGGATCCATAGAAGACCGGAGATCACCCTCATATGGCGTATATCCGGTCTATCTCGGAATCTGACTCCGAGTTGTGGTTCCATGAGTTTGAGCCGCTCCGCCTTGTTGACTTCACCTTCTTCCTAATCGACCGCGTGCGCTTGGACTTCACCACATAGTATGTCATCGTGCCGAGCACACTGGCCATGATCACCCCGCCGATGAGGGTCACCAGCAGCGCCGCCCACTTGAAGTGCCGACCCACCACTATGTAAGAGGAGGATATGAATGCCACCGTGGTGCATACAGAAGCCAGCCACATCAACTTGTTGATCACCTCCACAACTCGCCTCTCTGCTTTGGTTTCGCCCCTAACAAGTGTTATCTGGACCACCACTACTGCTAATGATGTGAACAAGGCGATGGCATTGAAGATGAAGAACACCTTGAAGGATACCGCATGCACAACAATTGCTACACCATGGTCGTCGTTGCCGCCTGGCACCGTGAATATCGCAGCAAATGCAACTGTGGCGAAGAGCACAGCCACAACTGTGACAGAGTTTGTTGCATTGTTGATGCCTTCCCTGTGGAGTTTCCTCAGCTCCTTTGCTATGCCATGCACATTTTTGTTGGTTTTTCTGGCTTGCTCAAGTTGAGTGTGTACGTCCTTCTTGATCTCAGTCACTGTTTTTCTCAGCTCATCCCGAGGCTGGTTCAGATCATTTGCTCTCACTGCACCAGCACGGGATAAACAATCCTTTATATCCGCAGACTCCTCTGATAATGGAAGACCCTCTGCTATGTCAAATGCAGTCTTGCGATCCCTAGTCAGTGCATTCACGTTCATGTCCGGAAGAAGCAGAAGCTCATTCACAATCTGCAACAGACACCAGTTTGTGAGACACAAGAAGAAAATTATTGCGTTTGCACACAAGAATTAACATGGCAAAAGAATACCTCTGATCTTTTCTTCCTGGTGGCAACATGCAAAGCTAAGTTGCCATTTTTGTCAGGTAGCATAACTATGGCCGGATCAGCATTCACAAGTGCTCTAACAACCGCCGCGCTTGTTCCTTTAACTGCCATATGCAAAGCGGTCTGTCCTTTCTTATCAGTCTTCCGAGCAAGCTGAGCTTCACTGACTAGCAAAGACTTAACTATTTCAACATGCCCCTGACGAGCAGCGAAATGCAATGCATTCTTTCCGTTCGCCTTTGAGAGTTCAACCAACCCAGAAACTCGCTCCAGCAGAAGGTTCACTACCTCGAGGTGGCCTCTAATCGCGGCAGTTATCAGAGGAGTCACATTTGATTGGCCAAACGTCTTCCCAAGGGATGGATCATGGTCCAGGAGTACCTTCACAATATCTACAAGCAGTGTCAGATGTCCATCTTTATTTATATATATCACAAAAATATACTGTAAAGATGAAACAGAATGAATGATAGACTAGTTCTTGTTCATTGATTAGCTTGTGTAGGCAATGGCACGCTGCAGTTATCATACATAGCAGGTCAATTTCAGCACTGCAAAACTAATAACCTTGGCTAGACCCACAAAACCATGGCGATCAATTAACTTACGAATCCATAAAACCCTTTCTTCATGCAAACTATGAGATTCTAGT
The DNA here is from genome assembly GCA_034509565.1 of Triticum monococcum. Taxonomy (NCBI): domain Eukaryota; kingdom Viridiplantae; phylum Streptophyta; class Magnoliopsida; order Poales; family Poaceae; genus Triticum; species Triticum monococcum. The sequence continues at coordinate 487,685,599 of CM067844.1, forward strand.
CTAGACACAGGGTCCAAATCAAAGCTCCCCTGTTCCCATGTAACTAAAACTATGAACAATCAGAAGTGGTTTAGTATTGAAGCTCACCTCGGTGGCCTTCCTTTGCAGCGACGTGCAGAGCATCGAATCCTGATTTGTTCTTCCCCGCAAGGCTCTCCTTGTCAGAGTGCTTGAGCAGCTCGACGACGACGTCGAAGAACCCTTTCTCAGCTGCGATGAGCAGCGCGGTCTCCCCGACCTCGTTGGGCTCGTTGAGCACGGCGGCGCGGATCTCCGCCACCTCGCTGTCGAACTCCTCCCCGGTGCCGGTCATCTGCGCGTCGATTTCGGTGATGATCTGGCGCACGGCGTCGAGGTCTCCGCGCTGCGCGGCGAGGTGGAGCTCCGTGTCGTTGTGCCGGCCCGTGACCTGCTTGACGTACTTCTTCCGGCCCGCCTGGTCCATCCGCTTGCCGGAGTTGGAGAGCACCAGCACGGGCGGCGCCGCGGCGCCGGCCTTGGGGGACGGGGACGGGGACGCGAGCGACTGCTCCAGCCGCTTGCTGGAGCCGGACATGACGAGCGCCGGGCCCTTCGCGGGCGTCGGGGACGAGGACGACGCCGGCGAGTGGTCGAGACGGTTGCTGGAGCGGGACATGGCCAGCACCGGGCGGCCGGGCGGCTGGTCGAGGCGGTTGCTGGAGCGGGACATGACCAGCGCCGGGCGCGAGGGCGAGGGCGACTGGTCGAGGCGCTTCCCGGAGCTGGACATGACTAGCGCGGGGCGCCTGACCGCCCGCGACGGCGACGGCGACTGATCGAGGCGCTTCCCGGAGAGGCAGGACTCGAGCGCCCGGCGGCCTGGGGCGACGGGCGAGACCCCTCCTCCCTCCGACCCCGGCGACGCCAACCCAATCTCCAAATCCCCCTCCCCTGCGCCCACCCAACACAGCACAAGTAAGGATTACCACAGAAGGGCCCGATCAGACCAAGCCAAACCAAAGGGATCAGTGGAGCAATACCTCTGTCGGAATCGACGGCCATGGCGGCGGCGGCGTCGTCGTGGCCGGGGACGGGGTCAAGAGGAGTCGGCGCGCAGGGGGCGGGCGGGCGGCATGGGGCAGCGGAACGGGAGGTGGGGAGGCGAATCAAATCGCGAGGGGGACGGGAGCGAGGAGAGGGGCGCGTCGCGGTCTTTTGGCTGTGTGAGATGATGATGATGGAACGAAATCAATCGGAGAAGCGGCTCGGCCTCCGTTTGCTTTCAGTCTCCCCCGTCTGGTGTGTGGGTGTGTGGGTTTGTTTATGTGGATGGCTGGCGCCGGTTTGGTGGCGGCCTGACTGGCTAGAGCATTTGCATATGGGGGGCTTTTGTCGCTTTCCATGACGAATTATTATCTCCTTCTGCGTTGCACAAGACCCTGTCGCCCCGCCCCCAATAACTGAAAACTAGTAGTATTGCAGCTATGAAAAAAAAGCTGGCGAATCAACCTGTGATTTAGTTGGTTAGGTGGACAGTGGTATCTCCAACCCACCAGGGTTCAAATACTGGTGCTTGTATTATTACTGGATTTATTTCAGGATTTCCGGCGATGCGCTTTCAGTGAGAGGAGACGTTCTCGTTGACGACGAGGCGCCTATGATGACTTCGTAAATCTCAAGATGATATGCCGGCTCAGTCTCTTGGAGATGGTCATAGGGGTAGGATATGCCTGTGTGCGTTCATACGGGTGAGTGTATGCGCGTGTATATGAGCGCTTGTGTCTGTACTGATGCTAAAAACAAGCTGTATGAGCATATACTCTTATTTGCAATTTTGTTTTTAGAAAAGATAAAAAGCTGTAGTATGGTTTATGCGATTGCATGGAGAAGATGCACACGGGAACCAATGATTAAATCCACTAATCTTCTCCACGCGCTAGAAATCGCACCCATCATGAATTTTAATTCAAAAACGGTAAAGCACCCGCTCAGTTGCCCTTCTCTACACCTCATGACTTTGTTTCCATCTACATTTCATAGTCTGGTATCTTAGTTGGGCCTTCGGTTGTAAAAAAAAGTCATTGCCTCTTGTGTAGCGATGGCGATAATGTATAAGTATTCTTCGGATTTTCCACATAAGTTGTGGTTATCTCCGTTACTGAATTTGGAAGACAGTGTCTACGTCGTCCCTGGTCCTTCTGATATACACGGGCATGAGCGAAATTATTTGGGAAAGCAGAGTTCATAACTCTAAACTAATCCTATAATTAAATTAGAATACTATAACACCCAAATCAAAACTCATGCCTCTACCACTATGCACGGGCGCTTCATGTATCTTCGTATTGGTCTCAAGTTAATGGTCAACTTCTTTCTGTTCTTTGCAGCTCTAGTGTTGTGGGCATGCAGTGGCTTCAACGAGGGAAGACCGACCCTTGGGGATCCGGATGTGTTCCCTCAACCCTTTTTATGGGAGACGAGTTTATCGCCTCCTTTTGTCCCTTGAATGTTTTCCTAATGCGGTAGATTGCTTTTTGGTGGTTCATGTTCCCTCTCTGTTGCAATGGTGTTCTCTTTGACGCCATTGCGAAGGTGGTGGAAGTGTTATTCATGAGATTTATTCGTTAATGGAGTGTTATTTGGAAGATGGTTTGGCTCTGGGTTTTCGATCTACACAAGGCTTATATGATGGTGGCTTAATCTCCGGGGCGTTGCTCTAACTGGATCTTAGCACGAAGACTTCTCGTCCGTAGGATACGGTAGCATGCCGACTCCAATGATGGAGCTGCAATGGCAGCGCGCCTGTGGCTCATGCTAGGGACTGAATTTGTCTATCTCTCTATGAACCTGACTTGTTTTGGGGATAACTTGTACTCTCTCCTTTTGTCCCTTGAATGTTTTCCTAATGCGGTAGATCGCTCTTTGATGGTTCATGTTCCCTCTCTGTTGCAATGGTGTTTTCTTTGACGCCATTGCGAAGGTGGTGGAAGTGTTATTCATGAGATTTATTCGTTAATGGAGTGTTATTTGGAAGATGGTTTGGCTCTGGGTTTTCGATCTACACAAGGCTTATATGATGGTGGCTTAATCTCCGGGGCGTTGCTCTAACTGGATCTTAGCACGAAGACTTCTCGTCCGTAGGATACGGTGGCATGCCGACTCCAATGATGGAGCTGCAATGGCAGCGCGCCTGTGGCTCATGCTAGGGACTGAATTTGTCTATCTCTCTATGAACCTGACTTGTTTTGGGGATAACTTGTACTCTCTCCTTTTGTCCCTTGAATGTTTTCCTAATGCGGTAGATCGCTCTTTGGTGGTTCATGTTCCCTCTCTGTTGCAATGGTGTTCTCTTTGACGCCATTGCGAAGGTGGTGGAAGTGTTATTCATGAGATTTATTCGTTAATGGAGTGTTATTTGGAAGATGGTTTGGCTCTGGGTTTTCGATCTACACAAGGCTTATATGATGGTGGCTTAATCTCCGGGGCGTTGCTCTAACTGGATCTTAGAACGAAGACTTCTCGTCCGTAGGATACGGTGGCATGCCGACTCCAATGATGGAGCTGCAATGGCAGCACGCCTGTGGCTCATGCTAGGGACTGGATTTGTCTATCTCTCTATGAACCTGACTTGTTTTGGGGATAACTTGTACTCTCTCTGTAAACTAATATAAGAGCGTTTAGATCACTATTTTAGTATTCTAAACGCTCTTATATTAGTTTACGAAGGGGTATCAATTAAAGTTTTTAATATAAATTCAGAAGCTTATTCGCAAAATATGGTCTGGTAACAACATACTTGTAAACTGGACCTCCTCATGATAAAAATTACAAACTCATAAGGACACGACATTCCCACAAAGTTTTGTGAAGCCAGTATAACACAACCGCATAAGCCAAGGAGTAGTCACCTTGTTTATGATTAGTTACTTCTAGTCACTACTTTTGTTGTTTATTTTTGTTTTGGCAAAAGACCATATATTAAGTACCATAAACCCTTCAAAAAACACCATTATAGAAAACTGAACATATACATCGAAATCACTGAGAGTGTCGGAGTCTTCTTCCTCCTACATCCACCGAAGCCGTGTTGTGAGCAAATCTCGTTGCCACCTGCCTTGGTCTTACCAGAGCAAACTTGTCTAAACCAAGGAGCTTCTAGAAGTAGTGACCGAAAAAGTCATCAATGTAGACGAGAAGACGCTGGAGGCCACAATCTGTGTAGAAAATCGTCACGTCAGAAGAAAATGCTGGAGAGGGCATGTAGAGTGCACTAATTCTGGCATACGGAGTTGGGGAACACAAATCTTACACACTCCTCGGCATGGCCAATGTTGGCCAACCTTCTTCAATTAGAACTGGAGACGGAGAATCAAGACACTTAACCAAGTTGTCCGCTCCACAATACAACATGGCCGAACAAACTTGCAGACAAAATGCGAAACAGAGAGAACCAAATCCGAGATCACACCATCATCCACAAGCCTCCCGAAGATGCGAAGAAACTACGCTAGAACGAGGGCGAGGCGGAAAGACTTTATCCCGTGCTGACATTGACATTGTCATCTTATTACCATTGAACATAATTTTTTTATTCCTAACCCAACCAACACCGGATCGAAGCCTCGGGGTCCCCACCCCTACCATCCTCGAAGTGACACACGAAGGGAGAGAGAAACCTTAGACTCGGTGGGGGGTAGCAGGATAGATCGGTGGTTGTCGCTTGTCGCCTAGTTCGTGGAGCAGGAGCGTAGACTAGGATGTATCTACTTAAGTCGAATGGACTCGATTAAGCCACGCAAGGCATAAAAAGTGATCGGTGTTTTACTTATGTTATTCTCAACGAAAAGGCTAAAGCATATGATCACCGACCACTTCGAAAAAAACTTGTGCAGAACAATGATATCAAAATTACAGCTCATTGCGAATGCACGGGTTCACTAGGAATGGCTCAAGAGGATGCAACCCAAGTGACCTTAGTAGGGTATTCCCATGGAGCTGGAAGAAGCATCTTGCGGGGTGTTCAACATCTTGGCCCAGATTAAGATGGGATGTGGTTCTGTAGTGTAGTTCTAAACAAGTAGATGGATCAATGATCTTGCCATGGTGGATCTCGCACCTTAGGTGGTGACTAAGGTTAGGGAGCATGCGAGGAAAGTTCGTGTCATCCAATAGGGGCTCTGCAACCATAGGTGGAGTGTGGAAGTTGTGGCACATTTTTCTAGGCGCACGAGAGAGAGAGAGAGAGAGAGAGAGAGAGAGAGAGAGAGCAATATGAAAAACCATGGCATGCCATCGAAGCTATGTCTAGAGACGAGGAAGCGTTTGGCGCTTGCACCTGGCACAGGTTGGCGTCCGGAATGTACACCGCGAGATTAGTTTACCTTCACTTTGTCAAGGTTGTGTTCTCTTCTTTGCTGCTAGCGAGATCTGGAAGTGCTAGGCACCATTAAAATGCAAAATATTCATGAGGTTGGCCATCCAATATCGACTCTCGGCATCAGATAGGAGATTGTGGCATGGCATACAGGAAAATGTCTCGTGTTGTTTTGTTTGTCATCGGGAAGAGGACAATGTGACCACATCCTAATGCAAGGTGTGCTTTCTAGAGAGATTTTGGCATTCTTGCTTTGGGGCTCTCAACACCAATGTCACCCGCCCTACGTCGTATGATTGCTTGGAGACTTTGTGGTACTTGGAAATGTTTCGGTTTCCAAAGAAGGATCATAGGGATTTCGATTCCCTGGTAACTCTCATTTGCTGACATCTTTGGAAGTAACAAAATGCTAGAGTGTTGGAGAATCTATGTTTGCAACGTACGACATCCTAATTGATTGACTTAATCTTTGGTATGAAGAAAACAAGTTAGTGTTGTAGGAGTAAATCGTTTTGTGATTAGTTAATTTCAGTTGTGTTGGGTAGGTGCGGTCGTTTTGCTCATCTTCGCATGCTTGCTAAACGTCTTGTGAATGTTCAAATTCCTTTTTCTTCTATAAAGTTACGATACACCTCTACATGCTCTCGCAAAAAAGGAACTCCAACTCGCTACACATGTATTTGTGTGGCGAGGTTCGTTTTAGTGTGTTGAGTTTGCAGGCATCATGCCTGACCCCTCTCGAGCTTGATCAACATATTACCAAATGAAATTTATTTTTAATTACATATTGCATTTTCTTTCTTCTCAAGAAAGAAAGAAAGTACCCAGGCGTTTAGGGTTTCCCCGCCTCCCACCAGTGCCGTCGTTGATCTACCTCGTCTCCTGTGGCCTTAGAGCATCTCCAGTCGCGCCCCCAACAGGCCCCCAAGGCCGTTTTTAGCGTCGGCACCGAAAAATCGGCCCAGTCACGCCTCCAAGAGCCCGTTTTTCGCCGGAGTACACCACCGGCAAAAATCTACATTGATTGACTTAATCGTTGTAGGACTACGCCATCGGCATGTTGGGGAACGCAGTAATTTCAAAAAATTTCCTACGCACACGCAAGACATGGTGATGCACAGCAACGAGAGGGGAGAGTGTTGTCTACGTACCAACGCAGACCGACTGCGGAAGCGATCACACAACATAGAGGAAGTAGTCGTACGTCTTCTTCCCGATCCGACCGATCCAAGCACCGTTACTCCGGCACCTCCGAGTTCTTAGCACACGTTCAGCTCGATGACGTTTCCCGGGCTCCGATCCAGCAAAGCGTCGAGGAAGAGTTTCGTCAGCACGACGGCGTGATGACGATCTTGATGTACTACCGACGCAGGGCTTCGCCTAAGCACTACAACAGTACGATCGAGGTGGAATTTGGTGGCAGGGGGCACCGCACACGGCCAAGGAACGATCTCAAGGATCAAGTTGTGTGTCTATGGGGTGCCCCCTGCCCCCGTATATAAAGGCCAGGGGCAAGGGGGTCGGCCGGCTAGGAGGGAGGCACAGGGAGGAGTCCCACTCCTACCGGGAGTAGGACTCCTTCCCCCAAGTCCTATTCCTAGTAGGACTCTTCGGGAGAAAGAGAAGAGAGGGGGGCCGGCCCCTTCTCCTAGTCCTAATAGGACTAGGGAAGGGGGGTTCGGCCGGCTAGCCTGTGGGCTGCCCCTTCTCTCTTTTCCACTAAGGCCCAATAGGCCCATTTGCCTCCCGGGGGGTTCCGGTAACCCTCCCGGTAATCCGGTAAAATCCCGATTTCACCCGGAACACTTCCGGTGCCCAAACATAGGCTTCCAATATATCAATCTTTACGTCTCGACCATTTCTAGACTCCTCGTCATGTCCGTGATCTCATCCGGGACTCCGAACAACCTTCGGTACATCAAAATGCATAAACTCATAATAACTGTCATCGTAACGTTAAGCGCGCGGACCCTACGGTTCGAGAACAATGTAGACATGATCGAGACACGTCTCCAGTCAATAACCAATAGCGGGACCTGGATGCCCATATTGGCTCCTACATATTCTACGAAGATCTTTATCGGTCAGACCGCATAACAACATACGTTGTTCCCTTTGTCATTGGTATGTTACTTGCCCGAGATTCGATCATCGGTATCCAATACCTAGTTCAATCTCGTTACCGGCAAGTCTCTTTACTCGTTCCGTAATATATCATCTCACAACTAACTTATTAGTTGCAGTGCTTGCAAGGCTTATGTGATGTGCATTACTGAGAGGGCCCAGAGATACCTCTCCGACAATCGGAGTGACAAACCCTAATCTCGAAATACGCCAACCCAACATCTACCATTGGAGACACCTGTAGTACTCCTTTATAATCACCCAGTTACGTTGTGACGTTTGGTAGTACCCAAAGTGTTCCTCCGGTAAACGGGAGTTGCATAATCTCATAGTTACAGGAACATGTATAAGTCATGAAGAAAGCAATAGCAACATACTAAACGATCGGGTGCTAAGCTAATGGAATGGGTCATGTCAATCAGATCATTCTACTAATGATGTGACCTCGTTAATCAAATAACAACTCCTTGTTCATGGTTAGGAAACATAACCATCTTTGATTAACGAGCTAGTCAAGTAGAGGCATACTAGTGACACTCTGTTGGTCTATGTATTCACACGTGTATTATGTTTCCGGTTAATACAATTCTAGCATGAATAATAAACATTTATCATGATGTAAGGAAATAAATAATAACTTTATTATTGCCTCTAGGGCATATTTCCTTCAGTCTCCCACTTGCACTAGAGTCAATAATCTAGATTACACTGTAATGATTCTAACACCCATGGAGCCTTGGTGCTGATCATGTTTTGCTCGTGGAAGAGGCTTAGTCAACGGGTCTGCAACATTCAGATCCGTATGTATCTTGCAAATCTCTATGTCTCCCACCTGGACTAAATCCCGGATGGAGTTGAAGCGTCTCTTGATGTGTTTGGTTCTTTTGTGAAATCTGGATTCCTTTGCCAAGGCAATTGCACCAGTATTGTCACAGAAGATTTTCATTGGACCCGATGCACTAGGTATGACACCTAGATCGGATATGAACTCCTTCATCCAGACTCCTTCGTTTGCTGCTTCCGAAGCAGCTATGTACTCCGCTTCACATGTAGATCCCGCTACGACGCTTTGTTTAGAACTGCACCAACTGACAGCTCCACCGTTTAAAGTAAACACGTATCCGGTTTGCGATTTAGAATCGTCCGGATCAGTGTCAAAGCTTGCATCAACGTAACCTCTTATGGTGAGCTCTTTGTCACCTCCATATACGAGAAACATATCCTTAGTCCTTTTTAGGTATTTCAGGATGTTCTTGACCGCTGTCCAGTGATCCATTCCAGGATTACTTTGGTACCTCCCTGCTAAACTTATAGCAAGGCACACATCAGGTCTGGTACACAGCATTGCATACATGATAGAGCCTATGGCTGAAGCATAGGGAACATCTTTCATTTTCTCTCTATCTTCTGCAGTGGTCGGGCATTGAGTCTTACTCAACTTCACACCTTGTAGCACAGGCAAGAACCCTTTCTTTGCTTGATCCATCTTGAACTTCTTCAAAATTTTGTCAAGGTATGTGCATTGTGAAAGTCCAATTAAGCGTTTTGATCTATCTCTATAGATCTTTATGCCTAATATGTATGCAGCTTCCCCGAGGTCTTTCATCGAAAAACTTTTATTCAAGTATCCCTTTATGCTGTCCAGAAATTCTATATCATTTCCAATTAGCAATATGTCATCCACATATAATATCAGAAATGCTACAGAGCTCCCACTCACTTTTCTTGTAAATACAGGCTTCTCCAAAAGTCTGTATAAAGCCAAATGCTTTGATCACACTATCAAAGCGTTTATTCCAACTCCGAGATGCTTGCACCAGTCCATAAATGGATCGCTGGAGTTTGCATACTTTGTTAGCTCCTTTTGGATCGACAAAACCTTCTGGTTGTACCATATACAACTCTTCTTCCAGAAATCCATTCAGGAATGCAGTTTTGACATCCATCTGCCATATTTCATAATCATAAAATGCGGCAATTGCTAACATAATTCTGACGGACTTAAGCATCGCTACGGGTGAGAAGGTCTCATCATAGTCAATCCCTTGAACTTGTCGAAAACCTTTTGCGACAAGTCGAGCTTTATAGACAGTAACATTACCGTCAGCGTCAGTCTTTTTCTTGAAGATCCATTTATTCTCAATTGCTTGCCGATCATCGGGCAAGTCAACCAAAGTCCATACTTTGTTCTCATACATGGATCCCATCTCAGATTTCATGGCCTCAAGCCACTTTGCGGAATCTGGGCTCACCATCGCTTCTTCATAGTTCGTAGGTTCATCATGATCTAGCATCATGACTTCCAGAACTGGATTACCGTACCACTCTGGTGCGGATCTCACTCTGGTTGATCTACGTGGTTCAGTAGAATCATGATCTGAAGCTTCATGATCATCATCATTAGCTTCCTCACTGATTGGCATAGGTGTCGCAGAAACAGTTTTCTGTGATGTACTATTTTCCAATAAGGGAGCAGGTACAGTTACCTCGTCAAGTTCTACTTTCCTCCCACTCACTTCTTTCGAGAGAAACTCCTTTTCTAGAAATGATCCATTCTTAGCAACGAATGTCTTGCCTTCGGATCTGTGATAGAAGGTATACCCAACAGTTTCCTTTGGGTATCCTATGAAGACACATTTCTCCGCTTTGGGTTCGAGCTTATCAGGTTGAAGTTTTTTCACATAAGCATCGCAGCCCCAAACTTTAAGAAACGACAACTTTGGTTTCTTGCCAAACCATAGTTCATAAGGCGTTGTCTCAACGGATTTTGATGGTGCTCTATTTAACGTGAATGCGGCCGTCTCTAAAGCATAACCCCAAAACGATAGCGGTAAATCAGTAAGAGACATCATAGATCGCACCATATCTAGTAAAGTACGATTACGACGTTCGGACACACCATTACACTGTGGTGTTCCGGGTGGCGTGAGTTGCGAAACTATTCCACAATTTTTCAAATGTACACCAAACTCGTAACTCAAATATTCTCCTCCACGATCAGATCGTAGAAATTTTATTTTCTTGTTACGATGATTTTCAACTTCACTCTGAAATTCCTTGAACTTTTCAAATGTTTCAGACTTATGTTTCATTAAGTAGATATACCCATATCTGCTTAAATCATCTGTGAAGGTGAGAAAATAACGATATCCGCCGCGAGCCTCAATATTCATCGGACCACATACATCGGTATGTATGATTTCCAACAAATCTGTTGCTCTCTCCATAGTACCGGAGAACGGTGTTTTAGTCATCTTGCCTATGAGGCACGGTTCGCAAGTACCAAGTGATTCATAATCAAGTGATTCCAAAAGCCCATCAGTATGGAGTTTCTTCATGCGCTTTACACCGATATGACCTAAACGGCAGTGCCACAAATAAGTTGCACTATCATTATTAACTTTGCATCTTTTGGCTTCTACATTATGAATATGTGTATCACTATCTTCGAGATTCAACAAGAATAGACCACTCTTCAAAGGTGCATGACCATAAAAGATATTATTCATATAAATAGAACAACCATTATTCTCTGATTTAAATGAATAACCGTCTCGCATTAAACAAGATCCAGATATAATGTTCATGCTCAACGCTTGCACCAAATAACAATTATTTAGGTCTAATATTAATCCCGAAGGTAGATGTAGAGGTAGCGTGCCGACCGCGATCACATCGACTTTGGAACCGTTTCCCACGCGCATCGTCACCTCGTCCTTTGCTAGTGTCCGCTTATTCCGTAGTCCCTGTTTCGAGTTGCAAATATTAGCAACAGAACCAGTATCAAATACCCAGGTGCTACTGCGAGCTCTAGTAAGGTACACATCAATAACATGTATATCACATATACCTTTGCTCACTTTGCCATCCTTCTTATCTGCCAAATACTTGGGGCAGTTCCGCTTCCAGTGTCCAGTCTGCTTGCAGTAGAAGCACTCAGTTTCAGGCTTAGGTCCAGACTTGGGTTTCTTCTCTTGAGCAGCAACTTGCTTGCTGTTCTTCTTGAAGTTTCCCTTCTTCTTCCCTTTACCCTTTTTCTTGAAACTAGTGGTCTTGCTAACCATCAACACTTGATGCTCCTTCTTGATTTCTACCTCCGCAGCTTTCAGCATTGCGAAGAGCTCGGGAATAGTCTTGTTCATCCCTTGCATATTATAGTTCATCACGAAGCTCTTGTAGCTTGGTGGTAGTGATTGGAGAATTCTGTCAATGACGCAATCATCTGGAAGATTAACTCCCATCTGAATCAAGTGATTATTATACCCAGACATTTTGAGTATATGCTCACTGACAGAACTGTTCTCCTCCATCTTACAGCTATAGAACTTATTGGAGACTTCATATCTCTCAATTCGGGCATTTGCTTGAAATATTAACTTCAACTCCTGGAACATCTCATATGCTCCATGACGTTCAAAACGTCGTTGAAGTCCCGATTCTAAGCCGTAAAGCATGGCACACTGAACTATCGAGTAGTCATCAGCTTTGCTCTGCCAGACGTTCATAACATCTGGCGTTGCTCCAGCAGCAGGCCTGTCACCCAGCGGTGCTTCCAGGACGTAATTCTTCTGTGCAGCAATGAGGATAATCCTCAGGTTACGGACCCAGTCCGTGTAATTGCTACCATCATCTTTCAACTTTGCTTTCTCAAGGAACGCATTAAAATTCAACGGAACAATAGCACGAGCCATCTATCTACAAGCAACATAAACAAGCAAGATACTATCAGGTACTAAGTTCATGATAAGTTTAAGTTCAGTTAATCAAATTACTTAGGAACTCCCACTTAGATAGACATCCCTCTAATCCTCTAAGTGATCACGTGATCCAAATCAACTAAACCATAACCGATCATCACGTGAGATGGAGTAGTTTTCAATGGTGAACATCGTCATGTTGATCATATCTACTATATGACTCACGCTCGACCTTTCGGTCTCTGTGTTCCGAGGCCATATCTGCATATGCTAGGCTCGTCAAGTATAACCTGAGTATTCTGCGTGTGCAAAACTGGCTTGCACCCGTTGTAGATGGACGTAGAGCTTATCACACCCGATCATCACGTGGTGTCTGGGCACGACGAACTTTGGCAACGGTGCATACTCAGGGAGAACACTCCTTGATAATTTAGTGAGAGATCATCTTATAATGCTACCGTCAATCAAAGCAAGATAAGATGCATAAAAGGATAAACATCACATGCAATCAATATAAGTGATATGATATGGCCATCATCATCTTGTGCTTGTGATCTCCATCTTCGAAGCACCGTCGTGATCATCATCGTCACCGGCGCGACACCTTGATCCCCATCGTAGCATCGTTGTCGTCTCGCCAATCTTATGCTTCCACGACTATTACTACCGTTTAGTAATCTAGTAAAGCATTACATCGCGATTGCATTGCATACAATAAAGCGACAACCATATGGCTCCTGCCAGTTGCCGATAACTTAGTTACAAAACATGATCATCTCATACAATAAAATCAGCATCATGCCTTGACCATATCACATCACAACATACCCTGCAAAAACAAGTTAGACGTCCTCTACTTTGTTGTTGCAAGTTTTACGTGGCTGCTACGGGCTTAAGTAAGAACTCATCTCACCTACGCATCAAAACCACAACGATAGTTTGTCAAATAGACTCCGTTTTAACCTTCTCAAGGACCGGGTGTAGTCACACTTGGTTCAACTAAAGTTGGAGAGACAGTCTTCCGCAAGCCATCTATGTGCAAAGCACGTCGAGGGAACCGGTCTCGCGTAAGAGTACGCGTAAGGTTGGTCCGGATCGTCTCAACCAACAATACCGCCGAACCAAAGTATGACATGCTGGTAGGCAGTATGACTTGTATCGCCCACAACTCACTTGTGTTCTACTCGTGCATATAACATCAAACCATAAAACCTAGGCTCTGATGCCACTGTTGGGGAACGCAGTAATTTCAAAAAATTTCCTACGCACACGCAAGATCATGGTGATGCACAGCAACGAGAGGGGAGAGTGTTGTCTACGTACCAACGCAGACCGACTGCGGAAGCGATCACACAACATAGAGGAAGTAGTCGTACGTCTTCTTCCCGATCCGACCGATCCAAGCACCGTTACTCCGGCACCTCCGAGTTCTTAGCACACGTTCAGCTCGATGACGTTTCCCGGGCTCCGATCCAGCAAAGCGTCGAGGAAGAGTTTCGTCAGCACGACGGCGTGATGACGATCTTGATGTACTACCGACGCAGGGCTTCGCCTAAGCACTACAACAGTACGATCGAGGTGGAATTTGGTGGCAGGGGGCACCGCACACGGCTAAGGAACGATCTCAAGGATCAAGTTGTGTGTCTATGGGGTGCCCCCTGCCCCCGTATATAAAGGCCAGGGGCAAGGGGGTCGGCCGGCTAGGAGGGAGGCGCAGGGAGGAGTCCCACTCCTACCGGGAGTAGGACTCCTTCCCCCAAGTCCTATTCCTAGTAGGACTCTTCGGGAGAAAGAGAAGAGAGGGGGGCCGGCCCCTTCTCCTAGTCCTAATAGGACTAGGGAAGGGGGGTTCGGCCGGCTAGCCTGTGGGCTGCCCCTTCTCTCTTTTCCACTAAGGCCCAATAGGCCCATTTGCCTCCCGGGGGGTTCCGGTAACCCTCCCGGTAATCCGGTAAAATCCCGATTTCACCCGGAACACTTCCGGTGCCCAAACATAGGCTTCCAATATATCAATCTTTACGTCTCGACCATTTCAAGACTCCTCGTCATGTCCGTGATCTCATCCGGGACTCCGAACAACCTTCGGTACATCAAAATGCATAAACTCATAATAACTGTCATCGTAACGTTAAGCGTGCGGACCCTACGGTTCGAGAACAATGTAGACATGATCGAGACACGTCTCCGGTCAATAACCAATAGCGGGACCTGGATGCCCATATTGGCTCCTACATATTCTATGAAGATCTTTATCGGTCAGACCGCATAACAACATACGTTGTTCCCTTTGTCATCGGTATGTTACTTGCCCGAGATTCGATCGTCGGTATCCAATACCTAGTTCAATCTCGTTACCGGCAAGTCTCTTTACTCGTTCCGTAATACATCATCTCACAACTAACTTATTAGTTGCAGTGCTTGCAAGGCTTATGTGATGTGCATTACCGAGAGGGCCCAGAGATACCTCTCCGACAATCGGAGTGACAAACCCTAATCTCGAAATACGCCAACCCAACATCTACCATTGGAGACACCTGTAGTACTCCTTTATAATCACCCAGTTACGTTGTGACGTTTGGTAGTACCCAAAGTGTTCCTCCGGTAAACGGGAGTTGCATAATCTCATAGTTACAGGAACATGTATAAGTCATGAAGAAAGCAATAGCAACATACTAAACGATCGGGTGCTAAGCTAATGGAATGGGTCATGTCAATCAGATCATTCTACTAATGATGTGACCTCGTTAATCAAATAACAACTCCTTGTTCATGGTTAGGAAACATAACCATCTTTGATTAACGAGCTAGTCAAGTAGAGGCATACTAGTGACACTCTGTTGGTCTATGTATTCACACATGTATTATGTTTCCGGTTAATACAATTCTAGCATGAATAATAAACATTTATCATGATGTAAGGAAATAAATAATAACTTTATTATTGCCTCTAGGGCATATTTCCTTCACGGCAACCACGCGGCGTTGACGTACTTCAAACGCCAGCAGGAGGAGCGGCTCGCCTCCACCAACAACGCGCCGACGCCGCGCGGCCGCAACAACAGCGAGGGTCGCCGCCTTTGGTGGGGCGTCCCGGGCCGCACGCTCAGTGGCGTCCTCGCGCACCTCGAGGGCGGCAACGACCCGTCGTTCGAGTACCCGACCGCTCGGAGCGGCGGCGTGTGGCTGCCGAGGAGGATGATGGGATGGTCATCCTCCTCTTCCTCCTCCTCCTCCCGATCCTCCTCTCACTCCTCCGGCGCGTCGGCGTTGGTCAGCGTCAAGCCAGAGCCGTCCGAGACGCCGCTCGCTAGGCGCACCCGCGGCGCTGGCCTCGTCATCAACGACGGCGGCCGTGGCTCCTCCTCCTCGGCCCCTCCTCGCCTGGTCAAGCCGAAGAGGGAGCCAGGGCTGGCGACGGTGAAGCCGGAGCCATGGCTCGCCGCCATGAAGCCGGAGCCTGCTCTCGCCGAGGAGGCCGACGAAGAAGAGGTCGCCTTGAAGTGGGCGCGCGAGGACTACGCGCACATGGAGCTGGACCGCCAGCGCCGCGCCCTGGAGGAGATCGCCGAACGCCACCGCCGTGAAGCAGCGCGCCGGGGCGAGGGGTCGAGCAGCGGTGCCGGCCGTGTCAAGGAGGAGAAGCAGGAGGACGACGCTGGCGACGACTACGCCCTACTCAGCGCCTACTTCGGCCGGTAGTTTAGGGTTTTTTCCATCCATTTTATTCGTGTAAAAAATGTCTAAATTTCGCCAAAATATGTCGTGTTTGTTGAAATTTGGCCGAACTGTGGGGACGTCTGGGGCCCGACCTGGGGGCGACGGCTGGGGACGTGCTCGCCCCCACGCCGTAAAAAACGCCGGCTCGCCCCCAAGCGGCGGTTTTCGGCGCGTCTTGGGGGCGCAACGGCTGGAGATGCTCTTAGGGCCATGGAGACGTCGTGGATCCCGGGCCTTGCCGGTGGGAGGGATCCTGCTTTGGTTTAAGGTATTTTTTCAGTTTATGTAGGATTTGTGTCCTGCTCACAAAGACGAGGCGGCGCCGTCTCCCTGAAGATGGAATAAGGTTTTCCCCATCTAGCCCTCGTCTGATGGTGCGTCTCGCATCGGGCATGTGAAGGTGTGTCTCTGTCGGATCTCATGGGGTTCGGTAGGTGTTTGTCATCGGTGGGTTTTCGTGGATCTGGTCTTCGTTCGTCTACGTTCATGTGTCCTCAAGTTGGATTCTTTCGGTCCACGATTCTCTTCATTGGCAACGATAGTTGTTCCGGTGTGTTGGTCCTTTGGGGTCTTAGCATGATGATTTCTTGACTGTCTACTATAACAAGGTTCGTGTGGCTCCAGTGAGAAAGGGTGATGACAGTGGCGTGCCTTCGGCTCACTCTCGTGTACTTTGTACTCACTAGCGGAGCTATGTGTAACAAAAATAGGCCATGGCCTGCCCAGCCAGTAGCAAATGCAGTGGAGGATTCGGAGTAGACTGAAAGAAAAAAAATAGTGTGGCTCGTCCATGTTTGATAGTGTAGCCCCGCCTCAGTTTGTACTGCCATGATGTTTGATGAAAGTCCGAAGCTTTTTCTAAAAATACTATTTGCAAACGGCCGTGTACACAATGCACATGCATGTAGGCACATTCTCTTTTTGCTGGGAACATTTTGGCACATTCGAAAAGAGAGATGCAACATAAACGATACTCTCCTGGAATTAATTGGCGATACACATGCTTCTTTCTCATATAAAATAAAATAGAATATCCTACTATATTATGCTTCCAAAAGACTGAAACAAAATAAGGATCAACACTGTACGTGCAAAAACGTTGTCTAAAAGGAAAATGTTACTCCTTCCATTTCAAAATATAGTGCGCCCGCGTTTCCCGAGATCAAACTTTGACCATATATTTAACGAACGAGACCGACTGCGGCGGAAGAAAAAATTACATAATTAAAAACTTCTTTCGAATACGCATTCACTGATATAACTTTTGCTCCCGCTGCAATCGGTCTTAGTAGTTAAATTTATGGTCAAAGTTGAAGCACGAAGATAGAGGAAGCACTACATTGTGAAATGAAGGAAGTAATTGCAAAGATAGCAGCAGTGCGCGAGGGAATCCTCGTGGGTGAAAGATGGAATAATCACTGGGGCCCTGAATTCACTACGGTCTACAGAACACACATGCATTTTACATGGCGAATGGGTGCAATGGGCCAACGCGCATACTACATGTGCCCCCTCCCTGTCCCCCCTTTTATACTATGAAAACTGCAGACATCTCTCTCTTCTGGACGCATCTCTTCTTGGCGCAGCGTACGCTGCAACCCCGTGCGTCCTTCTTCCCAAGTAAGTAAATGCAGCAGTTAAGTGTGGTGATGACCCACGTATTTTAAGGTCCAGAAGCATTGCACCATCCATGACCATAGCTCCACATGTGCGGCTGTCGCCACCAGTCCCTGACCCTGACGACCACGGACGGGGTCAGGTTATGCTTATCTTGACTTGCCGGTTGGTGAGGTCGGCGTGAGTCCACTGCCACTCTCCGCCCGCAGCCACAGGTGGCCGCCACCCCTGCGTTGAGCCGCGAAACATTAACGTTGGACGGTGGTAATTTTGACTGTCTTGTGTACTAGCTGCACTTCACTGTGCTGTGAGCCAAGAACGCATCGCTCGAATAAACCTGGGCATTCATCGGGCGGGGCCGAGTTTTGAACTGGGCTAGCAATTTCCTATTTAACGCTACAGGCGTCTAGGTGTTTTTTGCAAGGTAAGTGTTTGGGACGGTGCGCCAGCCGAGCGCCTCGGTCGGTCGCTTCCTTTTTTCACGTGCGGGACATGCTAGCACGCGCGCGCTTAGTTGACTCAAACGTTTTTTCTTTCTTTTTTTTTTCTTTGCTTCTTCTTTCTTCCGCCTTCGTCTAACCCCATCTCATCTTCTCCACTGTAGCGCATGGAGCAGCTCACCGTCGGTCATGGATATAGGTTGCAGCTCTGCTCGCCTTCCCACCTCCTTTTTCTTCCTTCTTCCTTTCTTCCCTTTTCCTCCTCCTCTCTTCCCTTTTTTGTTGCAACCGGCGACATGCAAAACGGCGGGTGGACCGAGGTGCTCGTGCTACAACCATGGCCACGGGAAGGAGCTGCAACCGCGGTACTGGGAGAGTCGCAAACGACGTTTCCCCATGCTACAATCATGGACACAAAAAGCTATATCCACTAGATAAAAAAGCTTCAACCAGACAACAAAAAATAGAAAAAGTTACAACCGTTGACATGAAATGCTATAATCTTCAATGAGAAAAGCTTCAGCCGAAACGACACAAAAAGCCTTGCCTAAGCGCTGCTAAAAAGAAAATAGCTACAATCATTGATAGAAAAGCTTCAACTGTAGTTGGAAAAAGCTCCAGCCATTCAGAGAGAAAGCTACAACTAGACACCATGCAAATTAGAAAAGTTGCAACCGCTAACAGAAATACTTCAATTGTAACGGCATTTTGCTAGGATCGTGTGACATTTTCAATGCCGTTTGTAGCTTTTGCAACAGCCGGTTGTAGCTTTTTCGTTTGTCGTTTATGGCTTACGGCTTCACAGTTGAAGCTTTTTTCATTGTCGGATGAAGCTTTTTTCGTCGCCAGATGAAGCTTTTTTTGTCACTGGTTGTAGCTTTTCTTTGGTCGTTCATAGTTTTCCGTCATACGATTTGAAACTTTTCCCCAAAGCTGGTTGGAGCTTTTTTCGTCACCGATTGTAGCTTTTTTCGTCGTAGGTTGCAGCACTGGGCATCTTCCTGGGCGCTCGATTTTTTTGTCGCAAGCGGGGGATGAGCGCCGGCGAGCACACCGGCGAGCACGCCGGTGAGCTCCGGTCGTCACCATCGGAGCTATAACGGTTGCCACGGGAAGCTACAACCGCATGAATGGGTTGTTGCATGGGCGAAGCCGGTGACGAGGATGGCCGCCGAGGGCTAGGACCGGCGACCAGGGCGGCCGGCGAAGATGGGCGGCAAGGGCGGCGATCAGAGACAGGGAGGGCAGGCGAGGAGGTGGCGGCGAGGGGGGAAACGCGTGCGGCCGGCGAGACGGGGTTCCTTTTTTCGTCTGCGCTCGCGAGAGGAAGAAGACGACCTGATTTGGATAAAGATTCAATGGATCGGGACGCGCGGATCTGATGGCTAGGGTTGGACCGGCCGAAGCGTTCGGTCCGTGCGCCGGCGCCTAGCATCGCCCTTTTTGCAAACAGGCACCTGTAGCGCACTCCTTATGAGCCGGCCCATGTTAGCGTTTGCTTTATCTCTTTAAAGTCGAAATCACTAGTTGAGGAGCATTTGTTGCAAAGATCATTCCAATCTTTTCATGTTGCGACAAGTGGTGCATTGCATGTGCGCCACTTGTTGCAACCTGGGAGTTTTCCTTTTTTTCGTAGATCCGTTAAAAGTTTTATCTCTTAAACCGTGCGTCTAAATCTCGAACCTCTTTCACCATTGGATTCTTTGCGTCGAGATCTTCAAAACTACATCCCATGTTGATAGGTTTTGACAAACTTTTTTTCATGAAAAAAACCAACTGAAAAAACCAAACTGGAAGCACGGATTTTTTTCCTTTTTGAAAAAGGCACGTCCGTGCCTCTCACGAAATCACAACCCTGCTTCTCGCGGAAGCAAAATCGTGACTATTACGACAGGAAAAAAAGAAGAGAAAACGCGTTTTTTTCATTTCCGAGGAGGCACGGCCGTGACTCTCGCGGAAACAAAACCGTGACTCTCGCGAAAGGAAAAAAATAAAAAACATGTTTTTTCGTTTCCAAGAGGCATGGCCATGACTCTCGTGAAAGCACAACCGTGCCTCTCGCGAAAGCAAAACCGTAGCTCTTGCAAAAGGAAAAAAACAAAAACACATTATCTTCGTTTTCGAGGAGGTGCGCCCGTGACTCTTGCTAAAGCACAACCGTGCCTTCTTGCGAAAGCAAAATCGTAACTCTCGTGAAAAGAAAAAATAAAAAACACATTTTTTTCCGTTTCCGAGAGGCACGGCCATGACTCTCGTGAAAGCCCAACCGTGCCTCTCGCGGAAGCAAAACTGTAACTCTCGCAAAAGGTCAAAAAAACAAAAAAACACGTTTTTTCGTTTCTGAGAGGCACGGTCATGACTCTCGCTAAAGCACAACCATGCCTTCTCGCGGAAGCAAAACCGTGACTCTCACGAAAGGAAAAAAGAAGAAAATATTTTTTTCGTTTCCGAGAGGCACGGTCGTGACTCGCGAAAGCAAAACCGTACCTCTCGCAGAAACATAACCGTGATTCTCGCGAAAGGAAAAAAATGAGTTTTTTCGTCCATTTTTTTTACCCAAAAACTAAGGAAGACCGGTGAAAAACCAAAACGTCAAAAAAACCCAGGAAAAACCATTTAAAAGCCGAAAACGTGTGCAGAAAAATAAAAATAAAAACAAAATCCGGAGGAAACACCCAGAGGGCGACACGTAGCGAATGGCTGAGAGCGCGTCAAGTGACGTTGATCGTCGCAAGGCTCCCGAAAGAGCGCTCGTTAACTAGGTGTGTAGCGACGAATGAAACGAGAGACATTTACATTCGCACCCCATCACGCGAACCCTAGGGCCACCGCAAGCTTATTCATAGTAACTTCTCGCGTTATTTTTACTCTTTCTTCAGTTCGCATTTCTTTTTCTTTTCTCTTTTTTCTGTTCTTCTTTATTGTTCTATTTATTTCTTCTTCTTAAATGCACAAGCGTAAATCAATGAACTTTTTTCTTCAAAATCAACTAATGTTTTCCCAAATATCCATGAACTTTTTCCAAATCGATGAACTTTTCTCTAAATTTGTGCACTTTTTTAAAACTTTTTATGACCTTTTTTCAAAAATCCATGAACTTATTTTTTAAATTTGATGATTTTTTCCAAATTCAGTTATATTGTTTTGAAAACCCATGAACTTTTTTCAATTTTGATGAACTTTTTTCAAGATCCATGAACTTTTTATTCTAATTCAATGAACTTTTTTCAATACATGAATATTTTTCAAATTTGATGAACTTTTGTTTCAAAATTGACGAACTTTTTTCAAGTTTGTGAACTTTTCTTGAAAATTGACGAACTTTTTTCGAAATCTATGAACCTTTTCAAATTCAAGATTTTTCTGGTCAAATAATTCAAATATATACAATACAGTTCTGTGCAATAAAATAGTGCGGCGACATTGTTATTATGTGATTGACGTTGTTAATTGAAAGGATCGATACGGTCAACTAGATGGGGGTGAATAGGAGACTATAAATTTTAATCTTTCTTGTCAATTTTAAGGTTTAGCGGATAAATAAGGTTCACTAGATATGCAACTAGGTGAACACAACCTATATGACAAGCAAGCTTAAAGCAAGATATGCTAGGCCACAATCTAATTAACAACCTATATGAGTTGAGAAACCGGAAACAACTTGAGCCGCGGTCAACTTGTGATAATCCGGACGTTGATGTATCATCATTACCATGGTATGTTCCGTGAGGACCATAGCATCTATGAACTTGTCCTTGACGAAGTCATCATTTGCCCAAGTGCATTCAAAGGTTCTAAAGTTGAGCACAAGGGAATTTAACTTTCGGTAAACCTCTTCCGCGGACTCACCCTCATTCCTCACAAAGAGTCTGACTTCTTGCTTGAGCAAAGCCAATCGAGATCTTTGAATTGCTTCATCTCCTTCGAGAGCCTCCTCAAGGCAATCCCAAATTTCCTTGGCGGTCTTAAGGACAGCAATGGAGTCACTATAGTCTTCAGTCACCGCGGTGCGCAACATATTGTGGGCGATTGCATTGAGTTGATCATCAACTGCTTCTTTTGGAGTGAGATTCATTGGGTCCTTGGGGTTGAATCCATTGACCACAGTCCACCACAGTTGAGTTGAAGCATTGTGCATGTAAGACTCCATATCTAGCTTTCACTTAGCACACGCATTAGCTTTCAAAGGGGGCGGAGGCTCAATAAGATTAATGCAAGGATGATGCAAGGGTTGTGGTGAGTAAAAGGGTTCAACAGGATGCTGCAAGGGGGCGGAGGCCCAACAGGATGAATTCCTAAAATTGACTAGAAATGGAAAAGGGTATTTGACAGTGTTTAGACATGTTTAACAAGCCGTACCAATTACTTAAAACACCCATCGAGCGACGCTTAAGCAGATACGCACATAGTCCGCACTAGCTCAACCCATCTTTGTGTCCAGGGCCTGGGATGTGACGTTGATGGCGCACTTTTGAGGTAGTCCCACTCTTCAGGATGTCGGCCAAGTAACGATAAATGGGCTTTGACCCCACGGAATGCTCTGTTTGGGCACTCATCAGGACATCGTCCAAGTAACGGTAAATGGGTTTTGATCCAACAGAATGCTCCGTTTGGGCATTTGCGAGGATAGAAAAAATAAGGAAAGTTAAGGCCGTGGGGCAAAACTAAATAGAACTAAGGTACCAAGGCACGAAAATAGAAATCCTATTAAAAAATGATATGAGATTTGTAGCGCGCCTCACGCACCAAATTATCTTGCATGCAAAAAATCAGAGTTTTTGAATCTTTTATTTTTTTTGTTAATTTTATCTTCACCAAGTGCAGATGAGTCTAGACTCAAAAATGGATATACATGAAGATATGACGAATTTAGTGTTGGGGAACGTAGTAATTCAAAAAAAATCCTACGATCACGCAAGATCTAACTAGGAGATGCATAGCAACGAGAAGGGAGAGTGTGTCCACGTACCCTCGTAGACCGAAAGCGGAAGCGTTTAGTAACGCGGTTGATGTAGTCGAATGTCTTCGCGACCCAACTGATCCAAGCACCGAACATACAGAACCTCCGTGTTCAGCACATGTTCAACACAATGATATCCCTCGAGCTCTTGATACAGTTAAGGATGAGGGAGAGTTCTGTCAGCACGATGGCATGGCAACGGTGATGATGAAGTTATCGGCGCAGGGCTTCACCTAAGCACTATGGCGATATGACCGAGGTGTTGAACTGTGGAGGGGGCACCGCACACGGCTAAGAGATTGTGTGTTGTCTCTTTGGGGTGCCCCCCGCCTCCGTATATAAAGGGGGGAGGAGGAGGTGGCCGACCAAGGTGGGCGCGCCATGGGCGGAGTCCTACTTGGACTCCTAGTCCAAGTAGGATTCGCCCCCCCCCTCCTTCCTTCCACCGGAGAGGGAAAGGGGAAGGGAGAGAGAGGGAGAAGAAAAGAGGGGGTCCGCCCCCTCCCCTAGTCCAATTTGGTTTGGGCAAGGTGGGGGGGCTCCTCACATGGCCTTTCTCCTCTCCTCCAATATGGCCCAATAGGCCCAATACTTCCCCTGGTGGTTCCGGTAACCTCTCGGTACTTCGGTAAAATATCTGAATCACTCGGAATCATTCCAATGTCTGAATATAAGCTTCCCATATATGAATCTTTACCTCACAACCATTTCGAGACTCCTCGTCATGTCCATGATCTCATCTGGGACTCCGGACAAACTTCGGTCATCAAGTCACATAACTCATAATACAAATCCTCATCGAACGTTAAGCGTGCGGACCCTACGGGTTCGAGAACTATGTATACATAACCGAGACACATCTCTGGTCAATAACCAATAGCAGAACCTGGATGCTAATATTGGCTCCTACATATTCTACGAAGATCTTTATCGGTCAAACCGCATAACAACATACGTTATTCCCTTTGTCATCGGTATGTTACTTGCCCGAGATTCGATCGTCGGTATCATCATACCTAGTTCAATCTCCTTACCGGCAAGTCTCTTTACTCGTTCCGAAATGCATCATCCCTAACTAACTCTTTAGTCACATTGCTTGCAAGGCTTATAGTGATGTGCATTACCGAGAGGGCCCAAAGATACCTCTGCGATACTGATACGTCCATTTTGCATCATGTTTTTATATCGATATTTATTGCATTATGGGCTGTTATTACACATTATGTCACAATACTTATGTCTATTCTCTCTTACTTTACAAGGTTTACACGAAGAGGGAGAATGCCGGCAGCTGGAATTCTGGGCTGGAAAAGGAGCAAATATTAGAGACCTATTCTGCACAACTCCAAAAGTCCTGAAACTCCACGGAAGTCGGTTTTGGAATGTATAAAAAATATTGGGTGAAGAAAGCACCGGAGGGGGGCCACCCACCATCCACGAGGGTGGGGGCGCGCCCTACCCCCTGGGCGCGCCCCCTATCTCATGGCCCCCCTGGCAGGCCTCCGGTGCCCATCTTTGGCTATATGAAGTCTTTCGCCCTGGAAAAAAGCAGAAGCAAGCTTTCGGGACGAAACACCGCCACCACGAGGCGGAACCTTGGCGGAACCAATCTAGGGCTTCGGCAGAGCTGTTCTGCCAGGGAAGCATCCCTCCGGGAGGGGGAAATCATCACCATCGATCGATCCTCTCATCGGGACGGGGTGAATCTCCATCAACATCTTCACCAGCACCATCTCATCTCAAACCCTAGTTCATCTCTTGTATCCAATCTTTGTCTCAAAACCTCACATTGGTACCTATGGGTTGCTAGTAGTGTTGATTATGTTGGGGAACGTAGTAATTTAAAAAAAATTCCTACACACACGCAAGATCATAGTGATGCATAGCAATGAGAGGGGAGAGTGTTGTCCACGTACCCTCGTAGACCGAAAGCAGAAGTGTTAGCACAACGCGGTTGATTTAGTCATACGTCTTCACGGCCCGACCGATCAAGCACCGAAACTACGGCACCTCCGAGTTCTAGCACACGTTCAGCTCGATGATGATCCCCGGACTCTGATCCAGCAGAATGTCGGGGAAGAGTTTCGTCAGCACGACGGCGTTGTGACATTCTTGATGTTCTACCGTCGCAGGGCTTCGCCTAAGCACCGCTACAATATTATCGAGGATTATGGTGGAGGGGGGCACCGCACACGGCTAAGAGATCAATGATCAATTGTTGTGTCTATGGGGTGCCCTCTGCCCCCGTATATAAAGGAGCAAGGGGGAGGAGGTGCGGCCAGGCAAGGGGCGCGCCAGGAGGAGTCCTACTCCCACCGGGAGTAGGACTCCCCCCTTTTCCATGTTGGACTAGGACTTGGGGGGGGGGGAAGGAGAGAGAGAGAGGAGAAAGAAAAGGGGGGCGCCGCCCCCTCCTTGTCCAATTCGGACTTGCGGGGGGGGGGGGGGGGGGGCTGCCCCTTGGCCTCCTCTCTACTTCCTCCACTAGGCCCATTAAGGCCCATTAGGTTACCGGGGGGTTCTGGTAACCTCCCGGTACTCCAGTAAAATGCCGATTTCACCCGAAACACTTCCGATGTCCAAACATAGGCTTCCAATATATCAATCTTTATGTCTCAACCATTTCGAGACTCCTTGTCATGTCCGTGATCACATCCGGGACTCCGAACAACCTTCGGTACATCAAAACATATAAACTCATAATGAAACTATCATCGTAATGTTAAGCGTGCGGACCCTATGGGTTCGAGAACAATGTAGACATGACCGAGACACGTCTCCAATCAATAACCAATAGCGGAACCTGGATGCTCATATTGGCTCCTACATATTCTATGAAGATCTTTCTCGGTCAGACCGCATAACAACATACGTTGTTCCCTTTGTCATTGGTATGTTACTTGCCCGAGATTCGATTGTCGGTATCTTAATACCTAGTTCAATCTCGTTACCGGCAAGTCTCTTTACTCATTCTGTAATACATCATCCCGCAACTAACTCATTAGCTGCAATGCTTGCAAGGCTTAAGTGATGTGCATTACTGAGAGGGCCTAGAGATACCTCTCCGACAATCGGAGTGACAAATCCTAATCTCGAAATACGCCAACCCAACATGTACCTTTGGAGACACCTGTAGAGCACCTTTATAATCACCCAGTTACGTTGTGACGTTTGGTAGCACACAAAGTGTTCTTCTGGTAAACGGGAGTTGCATAATCTCATAGTCATAGGAACATGTATAAGTCATGAAGAAAGCAATAGCAACATACTAAACGATCAAGTGCTAAGCTAACGGAATGGGTCAAGTCAATCACATCATTCTCCTAATGATGTGATCGCGTTAATCAAATGAAAACTCATGTCTATGGCTAGGAAACATAACCATATTTGATCAACGAGCTAGTCAAGTAGAGGCATATTAGTGACACTCTGTTTGTCTATGTATTCACACAAGTTTTATGTTTCCGGTTAATACAATTCTAGCATGAATAATAAACATTTATCATGATATAAGGAAATAAATAATAACTTTATTATTGCCTCTAGGGCATATTTCCTTCAGTCTCCCACTTGCACTAGAGTCAATAATCTAGATTACACAATAATGATTCTAACACCCATGGAGCCTTGGTGCTGATCATGTTTTGTTCGTGGAAGAGCCTTAGTCAGCGGGTCTGCAACATTCAGATCCGTATGTATCTTGCAAATTTCTATGTCTCCCACTTGGACTAAATCCCGAATGGAATTGAAGCGTCTCTTGATGTGCTTGGTTCTCTTGTGAAATCTGGATTCCTTTGCCAAGGCAATTGCACCAGTATTGTCACAAAAGATTTTCATTGGACCCGATGCACTAGGTATGGCACCTAGATCGGATATGAACTCCTTCATCCAAACTCCTTCATTTGCTGCTTCTGAAGTAGCTATGTACTCCGCTTCACATGTAGATCCTGCCATGACGCTTTGTTTAGAACTACACCAACTGACAACTCCACCGTTTAATGTAAACACGTATCTGGTTTGCGATTTAGAATCTGTCAGCGTTCTGGGAACGGGGGTCCCCAAACTTGCCTGCCTGCGGCGTGGCTCAAAGGAGGCCCAGCATGGCCCAACTTCATTAGCACAAGACTCAAGACCCTCGCGAGGCGGACGACACAGCGCATCCTCAGGCGCAGCCTCCTCAGGCAGGCTAGCGAGGAGACAGAGATATCAAGGCGGGGTACCTCGCGAGGTGCCCGTGACACAAGCCATGACGATCGAGGGTGCCAGGCGGGCGCTAGCGCGCGCAGCGTCCTTCTTTCCTCTTTGGTGCAAAGGGGGCAAGCGCAGCCGCGGAGTACCGAGGCATCAGGCAAAGGTTGCCATTTCGGTGCAACGAGACCAGGACCAAGCGGACTACGAGACGGAGGTCACCATGGAGCCCAGCAAGGCGTCACCGCAGAGTCTTTCGCAGGCAAAGACCACCGTTAGTCAGGATAAGAGTACTTACTGTCCCCCTTCAAATTAGCCCGCCATTGTTGGCTCCCTTCCCGCTCGATATTTGGGAAGAGGACCAGGGCCTCTATAAATAGGGACCAGCCACCCACGTAGCAAAGGGTTCGGTTTTCCATGGGGAAGTACATAGAGTAGAGAGAGAGAGAGAGAGAAGGCGACTGAACTCCGCCCAGTAGTTCGTCGCCCCAGCCAAGAACAGACCCTCGCGGGGCTGTTCTTCCTTGTATTGTTCATCATCACCAGCCCCAAGAGGCAATCCATCCACCACACACTGGAGTAGGGTATTACACCACAATGGTGGCCCGAACCAGTATAAATCTTGTGTCTCTTGTGTGATTCTTTTAGTAGTTTAGCTCTTTGTGAGACGGGGAGGTAGAAGGCGTGATTTCCGCGCGCACCCAGTGTTCGAACCTTAAGGGTCTGCCGGAACCCGAAATCCGACATTTGGCACGCCAGGTAGGGGTGCGCCGGAATGTGTCTTCCACCGCTCCGCCCTCCTCCGGCCGCCGCATCCATGTGCGGCACCAGTCGGGCTCGCGCCGCCCCGGCGGCCCTTGCCGGTGGGCGTTCTCGTCGTCCCCCGCCGCCCGCCGTCAATACCGCCACTGGCTCGGCGGGAAACGAGCTGCAAGCACCACCCTAGCACCCGCCTGCGCGACGGAGTAACTGCACCGCAACACCGACGCCTCTGGTCGTTGCGGCCCTCCTGGGCGGCTCGCAGGCGCCGCCCACAAGTCGCCATGTCAAGCCTTTTTCCCGCCGGGTTAGCACCGCTTCCGCACGGCAGGGGGCTCCCCCGGACCGAGCGGCGTGCGAGGTCGATCTGACCTTCAGCTCGGAGGACCACCCCACCAACCTGGTTGGCTCGGGCGCGCTCCCCCTGCTGTGCACCCCCACCAACTGCCAGGTGGCCGTCACCAGGACCCCCATCGACGGTGGCGCGGGCCTCAGCGTGCTTTCAGTCGAGACTTTCAACCTCTTCTGCATACCCCAGGAGCGGTTGCGGCCCAGCCGATCTTTCTCGGGCGTCGGAGGCGGATCATCCGACTCCCTGGGACAGATCCGGCTCCCGGTAACCTTCGGCACCTACGACAACTTCCGCACGGAGACGGTCGACTTCGACATCGCCCCCATCGGCCTCCCTTACAACGCCATCCTGGGCTACCCAGCACTGGCCCAGTTCATGGCCGCCACGCACCCGGCGTACAACCTCATGAAGATGCCCGGGAGCAACAGTACCCTCACCATGCGCGGGGACACCGGGGATGCCCTGCGGGTACTCGAGCTTGCCTTCAAGACAGCAGCGTCGGCACGGCCTGTCAACGCGGAGACCCCTGAGCCCAAGGGGGTTGCGCCCGCCAAGAAGAAGCAGTTGTTCACCTAGGACAAGGCAGAGACCAAGCAGATACCCGTCGACGAGGACGGGTCCTCCAGTGCCACTTTCATCATAGGCGCCAACCTTGAGCCTGAGCAGGAGGAGGCCTTGGTCAAGTTCTTGCGCGCGAATAAGAAGGTATTTGCTTGGGAGCCCGATCAGCTGGCGGGGATCCCCAGGAGCGTCATCGAGCATCACCTCAATGTGTGCCCAAATGTGCGCCCCGTGAAGCAGAAGGCTAGGCGGCAGTCCGTGGAAAAGCATGCCTTCATTGTTCAAGAGACCCGCAAGCTAGAAGCCGCTGGGGTCATTCGCGAGGTCCGATACCCGGATTGGTTGGCCAACCCTGTCATTGTGCCCAAGAAAGGGGGGAAGAATGCATGTGTGTCGACTTCACCAACCTCAACAAGCCATGCCCGCAAGATCCGTTTCCGCTCCCCTGCATCGACCAGATCGTCGATTCCACTGCGGAGTGCGACCTGCTGTGCTTCCTGGACGCCTTCTCCGGGTATCACCAGATCAAGATGGCGGTGGAAGACGTTGAGAAGACTGCCTTCTTGACCCTGTGCGGGGTGTACTGCTATACGTGCATGCCGTTCGGACTGCGTAATGCAGGGGCAACCTTTCAGCGGCTGATGCACATCACCTTGGGCCCGCAACTCGGGAAGAATGTCGAAGCTTACATTGATGACATTGTAGTAAAATCTCGGGAGGCCAAGACCCTGATACAAGACCTGAAGGAGACCTTCGCGAGCCTCGACGCAGTAAACCTGCGGCTCAACCCGGAGAAATGTGTGTTCGGCGTCCCCTCGGGCAAGCTTTTGGGATTCCTCGTGTCCCATCGTGGCATTGAGGCCAACCCCGAGAAGGTCAAGGCTGTCGAGGACATGAGCCCGCCAAAGACCCTCAGAAAAATGCAGAAGCTCACTGGGCGCATGACCGCGCTAGGGCGCTTCATCTCCAAATTAGGGGAGCGAGCGCTGCCTTTCTTCCAGCTGATGAAGAAAAAGGGGCCCTTTGAGTGGACTAAAGAGGCGGATAAGGCATTTCAAGATCTCAAGAGGTACCTGACCAGTCCCCCGGTCATGGTGGCTCCGCGCCCTCAGGAGCCCCTGTTGCTTTACCTTGCCGCCACTCCTTACTCCGCCAGCGCAGCTCTGGTGGCGGTTAGGGAGGAACGCCAAGTCAAGACCGTAGCGGCAGCCCGAGGCAAGACAAAACGGGAACAAGGAAAGCCTGCAGAAGCCGCAACCGCAGTTGAGAAGGGTCAGCTGCCGAAGAACACACCGGAGGCGGGCGAGGCCGCACGCCCGGATGGTCCACCTCCCGAGGCCATGTCGTCTCGTGAGGCGCCCTTACCTCCCGAGGGCACCGCAACCCCATATGCTCTCAGCCTCGTAGAGCATCCCGTCTACTTTGTTAGCACAGTGTTACGGGACGCGAGGGCACGGTACCCAATGCCTCAGAAGCTCCTCCTCGTGCTCCTGGTAGCCTCACGCAAGCTGCGTCACTACTTCCAGGCTCATCCCATCAAGGTCGTCTCATCGTACCCCCTGCAGAGGGTGCTCAGGAGCCCTAACTCAGCAGGAAGGGTCGCCGAGTGGAACATGGAGCTGCAGGCGTTTCAGCTCAAGTTCAGCACAACCAGGGTTATCAAAGGGGCAGCGTTGGCGGATTTCATAGCGGAATGGGCGGAGGCACCAGGCCTCAGGGACAACGAGGATCGGTCCCTCTCTCTGGGGAGTGAGGCGACGGAAGGCTGGGTCATGTACTTCGATGGGGCGTTCTCCAGACACAGCGCGGGGGCTGGTGCGGTGCTAGTATCACCCACTCAGGATAAGCTCTACTATGCCGTGCAGCTCTGTTTCCAGCAAGGTGAAAAGGTCTCCAACAATATTGCAGAATATGAGGGACTGATAGCCGGGTTGAAGGCCGCAGTAGCCATGGGGGTGAAACGCCTCACCGTCAAGGGCGACTCGCAGCTCCTAGTCAACTTCTCCAACAAGGTGTACGAGCCGAAGGATGAGCATATGGAGGCCTACCTAGCGGAGGTCCGCAGGATGGAAAAGCAGTTCTAGGGGCTGGAACTGCAGCATGTGCCTCGCATCACCAATCAGGAGGCCGACGATATTGCCAAGCGCGCGTCCAGGTGGTTACCCCAGGAGCCTGGCGTTTTCGAGGAGCGGCTCTTCAAACCCTCAGCTCTGCCGTCACTGTCAAACACGGCTCAGCCCTTGGAGGAGCTCCCCCAGCCACCTACCTCGGGAGCTCCGACCTGTGGCCCAGCCTCAGGAGCGCGCTTGCTCCTGGCGATGGAACCTCAGGAGGGTTGTTGGATCACAGAGCTCCGGAGCTACCTAACACAAGGAACCTTGCCAGAGAGTGAGGAGGAAGCAGAGCGAGTGGCGCGGCAGGCGACGGCATACTGCATCAGAGATGGAGAACTCTACCGGAAGCGACCAAACGATGTACTTCTGCGTTGCATCTCCAGGGAACAAGGAAAGGAACTACTGGAGGACATACACGGCAGGGACTGCGGGCACCACTCATCATCACGGACCCTCGTCGGCAAGGCATTCCGTAGCGGTTTCTATTGGCCCACCGTGCTCAACAACGCAATCGAATTGGTAATGGCTTGCGAAGCCTGCCAGTTCCACGCCAAGCAGATCCATCAGCCAGTAGGAGGGTTGCAGACTATCCCCCTTTCGTGGCCGTTCGCGGTCTGGGGGCTGGACATTTTGGGCCCGTTTCCTCGGGCGCCAGGGGGCTATCGCTACCTCTACGTTGCCGTGGACAAATTCACCAAATGGGCTGAAGTGGAGGCAGTCCGCGCCATCCCTGCGGGCTCTGCGGTCAAGTTCATCAAGGGCATCATGAGCCGGTTCGGTGTGCCGAATCGCATCATCACGGACAACAGTTCGCAGTTCACCAGTAATCTCTTCAAAACATACTGTGCTAACCTTGGAACGCAGATATGCTACGCCTCAGTGGCGCACCCCCGAAGCAACGGCTAGGCCGAGCGAGCCAACGCGGAGGTCCTGAGGGGCCTCAAGACCAGGACGTTCAAGAAGAAGCTGGAGGCTTGTGGTAGAGGATGGTACGACGAGCTGCAGTCCGTGCTGTGGTCCATCCGCACCACCGCGCCCAAGCCAACTGGGGAGACCCCATTCTTCCTGGTCTACGGAGCGGAAGCAGTCCTCCCTCACGAGGTCAGACTTCGCTCCGCGCGGGTCCTGGCGTTCGACGAGGCGCAGCAGGATGCCATGCGGGGGATGGACCTCGTGCTGGGGGAGGAACATCGCCGGGAGGCCGCGCTGCGAGCAGCGAGGTATCAGCAGGCGCTGCGGCGATATCACTGCCGCAACATCCGCCCCAGGACTCTCGAGGTAGGAGACCTCGTGCTCAGGCAGGTTCTCTCCAGGGAGGGGTTGCACAAACTCTCTCCCATGTGGGAGGGCCCGTTCAAGGTTGTTCATGTTTCCAGGCCTGGCTCTGCGCGCTTGGAGACTCAGGAGGGAGTGCCGGTCCAGAATGCATGGAACATCCAGCACCTCCGGAGGTTCTACCCTTGAAAAGGCCCAGAGCCTGTGAAGCAAGGCGAGTGCCTGTGAAGCTATCACGTTTCGGAAAGGCCCGGAGCCTGTGAAGCAAGGCGAGTGCCTGTGAAGCTATCGCGTTTCGAAAAGGCCCGGAGCCTATGAAGCAAGGCGAGTGCCTGTGAAGCTATCGCGTTTCGGAAAGGCCCGGAGCCTGTGAAGCAAGGCGAGTGGCTGTGAAGCTATCGCGTTTCGGAAAGGCCCGGAGCCTGTGAAGCAAGGCGAGTGCCTGTGAAGCTATCGCGTTTCGGAAAGGCCCGGAGCCTGTGAAGCAATCACGTTTTGGAAAGGCCCAGAGCCTGTGAAGCAAGGCAAGTGCCTGTGAAGTTATCGCGTTTTGGAAAAGGCCCAGAGCCTGTGAAGCAAGGCCAATGCTTGTGAAGCTCGCCGCCCCGTGACACTCTCACATAATAATGAGTGGGGCTGTACACGCCCCGGAGTCTCAGGAGCGCCGGCCTCAGGCCCTGGGGCTCCCTCCCACGCCCAGTGGCAGCACCTAGCTCCGCGCTGGTGAGAAGACGTCGAAGACTAGATTAGGTGTCGGACGCGGCTTTTTCATTTGCTTTCCGCAGTTGACGTGTTTACTTGCATTTGAAGTCTTATTGAAGTTCTCGCTGTTGCTGATTTATGGTTCGCTGATTTTCGCTCCTCGCTTTGGTTTCTCTCGTAAATGCCCTCACGAGCGTTTCTGCTCTAGCCGCTGGAAGGTTTCATGACCCGGGCACGTTACAGGAGCACCCCTCTAGTCCGTGTCCCTCGGGCACCGCGACGCGCACACAGGGCCTGGGTCGGTCGCCCCCCGACAGGGGCCAAAAACTATCTACGCACAGGCGTATGGTTAAGAGGCGCAAAAATAAGATCATGGTAATGGCTAAAACGACGATAATTCCCAACACGCCCCACCAGGGCTCCATGCAGCTGTTTTGTCTTACACAGGAAACAAAAGGAAAAGGAAAGGACGAGCCCGGCGCGGCCCTCCTTACACCGGCCCGCGGAGGCGACACGGGCTGCCTCCGGGCCTCAGGCGGACTCCCTCTCGCACTTCACCCGGGCACGGCGGCGGGCGGACGAACCACCACCCCCCAAGCAAGCTCGAGGGCGCGGGGGTGGGCTGCTGCCACCGCTGGAGGAGTCGCTTGAGGAAGATTCGACGAAGCTTGGGGAGTCACGGACGCTGCCATCTGCGCGGGCGCTGTCTCCTCCATCGCCATCAGGGCGGGGGCCCCGGACGCGGTCGTCGTCCTCGGGGCAACACCCCGCGCGGCGACCATCTTCCCCAAACACCCTCACATAGAGGGTGGCGTCGCCATCAAACCTGAAGTGCAGAGTACACCGGCACTGCAGGCCGCGAGCGCGGGCGAACGCCTGCCAGCCACGAGTTAAGGCCAAGCCCCCGCTGGCGGAGACCTCCAGCGCGACCCATGAGGACCTGCTGCTGCAGCCCTCTGCCTGGAGCCAGAGGCCGCCAGGAGCACCGGCCGGGAGTTCACCAAGGAGGAAGCGAGGGAGTGGGAGCCGGGCGCTGGCCGGCTCCGCCGACCAGACGACGAACTCCAGCAGCGCCTGCAGAGCGCGAAAGCGCGGCCTGGGAGAGTGTGCAACCCAGGCACGTCCCTCGGCCACGGCGGCTCGCCCGCCGCCGCGCTGGGAGCCGTCCCCATGACCGCCAAACGCTACCGGGGCGGGCACCGGGTGCTTCCGAGGGCGCCCACGACCGCGCTTGGGCGGGGGAGAGGCAGGACCGCCCTGAAGGGCCTTCCCCTTCTCCGCAGCCGAGTACCTCCTCGATGGAGCCATCACACCAAGACGAAGCAAGAACTGGGGGCAGAGGAGAAAGCAAAGAGAGATGGACTGGAAGGGCACACGCCGTACAGTACTTATAGCCGGCGAAGGCCAACCGCCGGCCTCCACGATCACAGGTAATCATGACACGATTTGCATGCAGGGACTTGTCCAGCTCACGCGATCACCAAGGGGTCATGGGGAAGAGGAGTTGCCCACGTCCAATCAATCGCCACGCGGCGCCCGAGGCCGCAGGCTGTTAGGGCCCGCGGCGCTTCGCCCTTGCCCTTTCGCCTCTCGGCACGGCCAAGCCCATGCGCGCCTCGGGCCCGGGGGCTGCTGTCGGTGTTCTGGGAACGGGGGTCCCCAGACTTGCCTGCCTGCAGCCTGCGGCGTGGCTCAAAGGAGGCCCAGCATGGCCCAACTTCATCAGCACAAGACTCAAGACCCTCCCGAGGGGCCAAGCCTCGCGAGGCGGACGACACAACGCATCCTCAGGCACAGCCTCCTCAGGCTGGCTCGCGAGGAGACGGAGATATCAAGGCGGGGTACCTCGCGAGGTGCCCGTGACGCAAGCCATGATGATCGAGGGTGCCAGGCGGGCGCCAGCGCGTGCAGCGTCCTTCTTTCCTCTTTGGTGCAAAGGAGGCAAACGCAGCCGCGGAGTACCGAGGCATCAGGCAAAGGTTGCCATTTCGGTGCAATGAGACCAGGACCAAGCGGACTACGAGACGAAGGTCACCATGGAGCCCAGCAAGGCGTCACCGCAGAGTCTTTCACAAGCGAAGACCACCTTTAGTCAGGATAAGAGTACTTGCTGTCCCCCTTCAAATTAGCCCGCCATTGTTGGCTCCCTTCCCGCTCGATATTTGGGAAGAGGACCAGGGCCTCTATAAATAGGGACCGGCCACCCACGTAGCAAAGGGTTCGGTTTTCCGTGGGGAAGTACACAGAGTAGAGAGAGAGAGAGAAGGCGACTGAACTCCGCCCAGTAGTTCGTCGCCCCAGCCAAGAACAGACCCTCGCGAGGTTGTTCTTCCTTGTATTGTTCATCATCACCAGCCCCAAGAGGCAATCCATCCACCATACACCGGAGTAGGGTATTACACCACAATGGTGGCCCGAACCAGTATAAATCTTGTGTCTCTTGTGTGATTCTTTTAGTAGTTTAGCTCTTTGTGAGACGGGGAGGTAGAAGGCGTGATTTCCGCGCGCACCCCAGTGTTCGAACCTTAAGGGTCTGCCGGAACCCGAAATCCGACAGAATCGTCCGGATCAGTGTCAAAGCTTGCATCAACGTAACCATTTACGATGAGCTCTTTGTCACCTCCATATACGAGAAACATATCCTTAGTCCTTTTCAGGTACTTCAGGAAGTTCTTGACCGTTGTCCAGTGATCCACTCCTGTATTACTTTGGTACCTCCCTGCTAGACTTATAGCAAGGCACACATCAGGTCTGGTACACATCATTGCATACATGATAGAGCCTATGGCTGAAGCATAGGGAACATCTTTCATTTTTTCTCTATCTTCTGCGGTGGTCGGACATTGAGTCTTACTCAACTTCACACCTTGTAACACAGGCAAGAACCCTTTCTTTGCTTGATCCATTTTGAACTTCTTCAAAACTTTGTCAAGGTATGTGCTTTGTGAAAGTCCAATTAAGCGTCTTGATCTATCTCTATAGATCTTAATGCCCAATATGTAAGCAGCTTCACCGAGGTCTTTCATTGAAAAACTCTTATTCAAGTATCTCTTTATGCTATCCAGAAATTCTATATCATTTCCAATCAACAATATGTCATCCACATATAATATCAGAAATGCTACAGAGCTCCCACTCACTTTCTTGTAAATACAGGCTTCTCCAAAAGTCTGTACAAAACCAAATGCTTTGATCACACTGTCAAAGCGTTTATTCCAACTCCGAGAGGCTTGCACCAGTCCATAAATGGATTGCTGGAGCTTGCACACTTTGTTAGATCCCTTTGGATCGACAAAACCTTCCGGTTGTATCATATACAACTCTTCTTCTAGAAATCCATTCAGGAATGCAGTTTTGACATCCATCTGCCAAATTTCATAATCATAAAATGCGGCAATTGTTAACATGATTTGGATAGACTTAAGCATCACTACGGGTGAGAAGATCTCATCGTAGTCAATCCCTTGAACTTGTCGAAAACCTTTCGCAACAAGTCGAGCTTTGTAGACAGTAATATTACCGTCGGCGTCAGTCTTCTTCTTGAAGATCCATTTATTCTCAATTGCTTGCCTATCAACAGGCAAGTCAACCAAAGTCCACACTTTGTTCTCATATATGGATCCCATCTGAGATTTCATGGCTTCTAGCCATTTTGCGGAATCTGGGCTCACCATCACTTCTTCATGGTTCGTAGGTTCATCATGATCTAGTAGCATGACTTCCAGAACAGGATTACCGTACCACTCTGGTGTGGGTCTTACTCTGGTTGGTCTACGAGGTTCGGTAGTAACTTGATCTGAAGTTTCATGATCATTATCATTAGCTTCCTCACTAATTGGTGTAGGTGTCACAGAATCTAGTTTCTGTGATGTACTACTTTCCAATAAGGGAGCAGGTACAGTTACCTCATCAAGTTCTACTTTCCTCCCACTCACTTCTTTCGAGAGAAACTCCTTCTCTAGAAAGGATCCATTCTTAGCAACGAATGTCTTGCCTTCAGATCTGTGATAGAAGGTGTACCCAACAGTCTCCTTTGGGTATCCTATGAAGACACATTTCTCCGATTTGGGTTCAAGCTTATCAGGTTGAAGCTTTTTCACATAAGCATCGCAGGCCCAAACTTTCAGAAACGACAACTTTGGTTTCTTGCCAAACCACAGTTCATAAGGCGTCGTCTCAACGGATTCTGATGGTGCCCTATTTAACGTGAATGCGGCCGTCTCTAAAGCATAACCCCAAAACGATATCGGTAAATCTGTAAGAGACATCATAGATCGCACCATATCTAGTAAAGTACGATTACGACGTTCGGACACACCATTACGCTGTGGTGTTTCGGGTGGCGTGAGTTGCGAAACTATTCCGCATTGTTTCAAATGTAGACCAAACTCGTAACTCAAATATTCTCCTCCATGATCAGATCGTAGAAACTTTATTTTCTTGTTACGATGATTTTCAACTTCACTCTGAAATTCTTTGAACTTTTCAACTGTTTCAGACTTATGCTTCATTAAGTAGATATACCCATATCTGCTTAAATCATCTGTGAAGGTGAGAAAATAATGATATCCGCCACGAGCCTCAACATTCATCGGACCACATACATATGTATGTATGATTTCCAACAAATCTGTTGCTCTCTCCATAGTACCGGAGAATGGCGTTTTAGTCATCTTGCCCATGAGGCACGGTTCGCAAGTACCAAGTGATTCATAATCAAGTGGTTACAAAAGTCCATCAGTATGGAGTTTCTTCATGCGCTTTATACCAATATGACCTAAACGGCAGTGCCACAAATAAGTTGCACTATCATTATCAACTCTGCATCTATTGGTTTCAACATTATGAATATGTGTATCACTACTATCGAGATTCATCAAAAATAGACCACTCTTCAAGGGTGCATGACCATAAAAGATATTACTCATATAAATAGAACAACCATTATTCTCTGATTATTTAGGTCTAATACTAATCCCGAAGGTAGATGTAGAGGTAGCGTGCCGACCGCGATGTAACGCCCCAAGACTGGAGCTTCAGATGCCTTCCAGGGTTTCCGGGTTTCGATGTGTGATTTGTTTGATTCGTTGCATCATGTGCATTGCATCATGTCATCATGCCATCATCTCATAAATCTTTTGCATCTCAACTAAATAAATTGTGTGGATCTTTGATCCATTTAAATTGAGGGAAGAGTGATTTCTCTTTATAACATATCCTCCTAATAATTATGGAGCTATTATTAAATATTCCATTCTTTTGGAATTAACCGTTGACACACTTGCAAATAAATCCCAATGCCTTTGTTATCTCAATTCTTGGTCTCCGACTTGTCCTCATATTCTTTTATCGTTTTATCGAGGCTCTTCCTAAATGTTCAACATTTTTGGAAACTTCGGATTCCTACTCCTTTTCAAACGAGTTGAATTAAATTCAAATACATTTGAATTTAATCTTTCAATCTTGGCCATTTCTATTTTCGCGGAATGAGCACATTTTTGTGAATCCGGGGAAATTATTCCCATGCGCAACTCCTTCCCAAACCCTCTCTTTCTTCTCCTCTCCCTAATTTTTCTTTTCTGTTAAAGTAAATAAGACTTTAAGAGAGAGGGAGAAATAGCAGCAGTGCCCTTGGGCCTCACTATTCAGCCCAGCAGCCTGGGATCTCTTCCTGCGGCCTGTTCAAAAGGCCCGGTTGACCCCCCCTTCTACTGGGCCGGCCCCAAGCCCACCTAACCCTCTAACCCTAAAACTAACCCTCTCTCTGCCCGATTCCACTCACCCTCTCCCTCTTGTTCTCGTCCACCGCCGCCAGGGAGAAGCCCCGCGCATCGATCTCTCCCTCATCTCGCTCCTCCCTCGATCCCTCTCCTCCTCTGTTTCCTACTGCCCAGCGCCACCCACACCCGCAATGTGCCCCATCCCCGCACTCCCTCACGCATCGCCAGGGAGGGGAGTTCCCCAGCAAGCATGGGCCTCGTCGCCCCGCCTCCTTTTTCCTCACAGCGCCACGGCCACAACCGAGCTTTCCCCCGGCGAAGCCTCTTCTTCTCCTCCACCTCTCTGCGCCTCCTCGACGCGCCGCTACCTGCCTCTGCGCGCGCGTCGCCCCACCTCAGCGCCGCCGTCCTCCATGGCCGCAGCCAGCCGAGCTCGAAGCTCCCGCCGCCACCACCTCATCCCCGCGCTGTAGGGCGTCGCCTCCGGCCGAATCCTATCGCCCGTGGCCTCTCCTCGAGCAGTGGCCGCCCACATCTCGCCGGAGAGACTCCTCCTCGCTGCCTCGATGTGCATCGAAGGTCTGGGCGCCGTGAACGAGTTCCCCCGCGACCAGCGCCGCCGTGGCCGTTCCCTCGCCTTCCTCCTCTACGCCACATGCCCGCCGGTAGGGCCTCGTCCCTACCTCTGGCGTGCCAAGTTCGTCGTCATCCTCCCCCTTGCTGTTGCTGCTCCTCGTAGGTCTTCCTGGTGCCCTAGTCTCTGCTCGCGGGAGGATGAGTGCGACCGCTCCTTTGATCTGCGATGCGCGAGACCCCTTGGCCTCGCTGTGATCTGGATATGTCGATACCACCATTGCCACGTTGATTCCTCTGCCCCGGAGTACCTCAAGTTCGTCTACACGAGGCTGCCAAGTACCTCTACGCATGGATATCGCCAAGTACCATGATGATACGAGAACAACTACCATCGACATGCATCTTGCCAAGTTCCACGACGCCGTAAAAGTTTCTTCCTGAACATGTACGACTACAACGTGAACGAGTACCACGAGGACCCTCGAAGAGCTCGGATCCGTCAAGTTCCACTACCGCCGATTAGTACGACTACCGTCACAAAAATGAGACCGTCGAGACCGGACCGACAAGTACCCCAATGTCATGTGTACAACGACCGTCGCCGAAGACCCGGGTAGCAAAAAAACATCAAGTACCTATGACCGAAGAATGCCAAGTATCTCTCCGAAAAATGAACATGTACCACTACGTCCGGAAGAGCGGATCCGTCAAGTCCAACAACGAATGTGTACAACTGGCGGCGACCCCGAACAACTACGAAACGAGAACAACTACTTCGACTACCGTCGCGGAACGTCTACTTCCCCTACATCGCATCAAACTCGAACCCCTCCGATAACACACGCTTCGAAGGTATAACCCTGAGACGACCGCCCGTGAACGAATGCATGTGTGATGTATGAGATGCTCGTGTTTGCTCCGTGCTCGAATTGTCGGTGCACGTTGCCCCTCTTTTTCCTTGTCACCATCGTCGACTCATGGGACACCCGGCATCCGGGAGTGCCCCACCATCTTTTGCACGTCCGCACACTTCTCCTTTGCATCGGTATCTCAATCGAGTTACCGGAATCGGGACATTGCCGTGGCACCGTTTCGGTATCGTTGCCGTAGCACCCCTTTCCTTTCCACCACGGTGACAAATGCTTCATAATGCTCTTGTCAACTTGTAATATAAATTGCATAAACTTGTTCATGTCATCCGCATCATGATAACAACAATTAAAATGTTTATATTGTTTTTGCAATAAATTACTAAGGGATATAGGGATTTACCGGATTCGTTATTTGTTATATCCGGCCCCATTTAAATTGTTAGATGGTATAGTTTTGTTATGCTTCACCTCTTGCCATGTTAATCAACATTTAATATTGTTGAGTACCTAACCGGGAGTGAACTAAATAATTGATGTGGTGTTCCATCAATATGCAACTCATTGCATATTGAGCTCCACTTAATTTGTAGGATTGCTTGTGCACTTTGCCATGCCATGCCTCATTAATCCGGACATGCATCATACTTGATTGTGCATCTTGCCATAGTTTGGATCCGATAACGTCATGTTGTGAGGATTCGTTCGACTACGTCCGTTTGTCTTCTTCATGGACTCGTTCTTCTTCCTTGCAGGATTTCAGGCAAGATGACCATACCCTCGAAATCACTTCTATCTTTGCTTGCTTAGTTGCTCGCTCTTTTGCTATGCCTATGCTGCGATACCTACCACTTGCTTAACATGCCTCCTATATTGTTGAACCAAGCCTCTAACCCACCTTGTCCTAGCAAACCATTGATTGGCTATGTTACCGCTTTGCTCAGCCCCTCTTATAGTGTTGTTAGTTGCAGGCAAAGATTGAAGTTTGTTCCTTGTTGGAACATGGAGATGTTGTTCCTTGTTGGAACATGTTTACTTGTTGGGATATCACAATATATCTTATTTAATAAATGCATCTATATACTTGGTAAAGGGTGGAAGGCTTGGCCTTATGCCTGGTGTTTTGTTCCACTCTTGCCACCCTAGTTTCCATCATATTGGTGTTATGTTCCCGGATTTTGCGTTGCTTACGCGGTTGGGTAATAATGGGAACCCCTTGACAGTTCGCCTTGAATAAAACTTTTCCAGCAATGCCCAACATTGGTTTTACCTTTTGCCACCTAGCCTTTTCTTTCCCTTGGGTTCTGCAGACTCAAGGGTCATCTTTATTTAACCCCCCCGGGCCAGTGCTCCTCTGAGTGTTGGTCCAAACTAGAGTCTTGTGCAGCGCCCCTCGGGGAAACTCGAGGTTTGGTTTTAGTTGTATGGAGAGCTCATCTGAGTGTGCCCTGAGAATGAGATATGTGCAGCTCCGATCGGGATTTGTCGGCACATTCGGGCGGTGTTGCTGGTTTAGTTTTACCTTGTCGAAATGTTTTGTAACCGGGATTCTGAGTCTGATCGGGTCTTCCCGCTAGAAGGAATATCCTTCGTTGACCGTGAGAGCTTGTCATGGGCTAAGTTGGGACACCCCTGCAGGGATTTGAACTTTCGAAAGCCGTGCCCGCGATTATGGGCAGATGGGAATTTGTTAATGTCCGGTTGTAGAAAACCTGAAGTTGACCTTAATTAAAATACATGAACCGCGTGTGTAACTGTGATGGTCTCTTCTCGGCGGGGTCCGGGAAATGAATACGGTGTTGGAGTTATGCTTGACGTAGGTTGTTCTAGGATCACTTCTTGATCATACTTTTATCGACCATGCTTTGCCTTCTCTTCTCGCTCTCATTTGCGTATGTTAGCCACCATATATGCTAGTCGCTTGCTGCAGCTCCACCTCATACCTTTTTCCTTACCCATAAGCTTAAATAGTCTTGATTGTGAGGGTGCGAGATTGCTGAGTCCCCGTGACTCACAGATACTTCCAAACCAGTTTGCAGGTGCCGATGAGTCCTTGCAGATGACGCAACCAAGCTCAGGAGGAGCTCGATGAAGATCTTGTCCTTTGTGTTGTTTTGTTCTAGTTGATCAGTAGTGGAGCCCAGTTGGGGTCGATCGGGGACCTTGTCGCATTTGGGGTTCTTCTTTTATTTTGGTTCCGTAGTCAGACCTTGTGTGTATCTGGTTGATGTAATGCTTTATTCATGTATTTGTGTGAAGTGGCGATTGTAAGCCAACTATGTATCTTTTCCCTTATTGTATTACATGGGTTGTTTGTGAAGATTACCTCACTTGCGACATTGCTTTCAATGCGGTTATGCCTCTAAGTCGTGCTTCGACACGTGGGAGATATAGCCGCATCGAGGGCGTTACAAGTTGGTAATCAGAGCCTTCCCCGACCTTAGGAGCCCCCACTGCTTGATCGTTTTTAGCAGCCGTTGTTGAGTCTAGAAAAATGTTTTGAGTCATTTAGGAATTATATATCGGAGAGTTTAGG
This sequence comes from Triticum monococcum, assembly GCA_034509565.1. NCBI lineage: Eukaryota > Viridiplantae > Streptophyta > Magnoliopsida > Poales > Poaceae > Triticum > Triticum monococcum. The sequence continues at coordinate 487,728,141 of CM067844.1, forward strand.
AATTCTTTTTACTCCCCAGTCCCTTCATCGCTCTGGTAAGGCATCCTGACGTAGAGTTTTGACTCTTCTCTTCTCAAATTTCACTAAAAAAAACTTAGGATCACGCGGGTATCTTGGAATCGTTCCGATTGATTTGTGACGAGAACATTGTTCTTGGTGCCTCCTGTCATTTAGGGGTTGTGGCAGTGTCCCGAGGAGTTGAGCTCCAAGGTGTTGTCGTCACAATTTTATCGTTGCAGTTCTGGAATACCTGAGTTTAGTTCGCTGACATCGAAAATCTCTTTTATGCAGTTGTTGGTGAGATAAACTCGACGCCACCCAGTACTGGGGCGGGAGTTCGGGAATATTGCCATAACTCATATAACGGATGCTTTTCGAAGGTTGAGGTAGATGATTTCCGAAGGTTTCTTGGTTATGTGTTGAAGGATGGATACAGTTGGATGTAGGATTTGCTAGTTTTGGGTGAGATATTATGCTTCCCCTGTATCCCCAACACCTGATTGCATAACCGGAAAATTTCGGGAGTTTATAAGTGGGAATTCAAGTAGCTCTTAGGATATCTTTCCGACAGATGTATGATATGAAGTTGGGGTTCGACGTCTAGTGGTCCGCCTATCCACGGTTGGTTTTACAGTGGTCTTGTTGTGTCTTAAAGAGTCCTTGGCTATGCCGACTCGGGGATGCTTCATATGTCATGTGCACTGCCTTGTACATGATGGTGCTGTACGATCGAGCCCGTGTAGGCCCCACCACGAAAACTTCGGACGAAATCTCTATCATATGTTTGTTCCGGCTTATTTTTCAAGCTAATCCTTTGTTTTTGTTTTGGGTTGTGGTATTCGAGTTGCTTCGAAGTCAAATGTTGGTTCCATACCTTCTCTAAACGATGTTCTCATATTCCTATGTGGATGCTAATCCTTCTTGATAATCGAGATTGTCATGTCAATCCTTTTCAACCAGTGGGTTTCTCTTCTAGTGGATCCGGTCACTTCAACATTCGCAAGATCAATTATCAGTTCTTCTCAACGGTGTTCGTTTCATCCGTCTCCAAGTTGCCTTTGTTTTTCCCTCCCACCCACCCTTTTTCTTCAAGGACTCAGATTTCTTAATCAAGTATCCTTTGATTCATGTGAAGTCTCTCTATTCTTTTCTAGTGATAAAGTAAAGCATTACAGGGCGATTGCATTGCATACAATAAAGCGACAACCATATGACTCCTGCCAGTTGCCGATAACTTGGTTACAAAACATGATCATCTCATACAATAAAATTTAGCATCATGTCTTCACCATATCACATCACAACATGCCCTGCAAAAACAAGTTAGACGTCCTCTACTTTGTTGTTGCAAGTTTTACGTGGCTGCCACGGGCTTAGCAAGAACCGTTCTTACCTACGCATCATAACCACAACGATAGTTTGTCAAGTTGGTGCTGTTTTAACCTTCGCAAGGACCGGGCGTAGCCACACTCGGTTCAACTAAAGTTTGAGAAACTGACACCCGCCAGCCACCTGTGTGCAAAGCACGTCGGTAGAACCAGTCTCGCATAAGCGTACGCGTAATGTCGGCCCGGGCCGCTTCATCCAACAATACCGCCGAACCAAAGTATGACATGCTGGTAAGCAGTATGACTTATATTGCCCACAACTCACTTGTGTTCTACTCGTGCATATAACATCAACGCATAAAACCTCGCTCGGATGCCAGTGTTGGGGAACGTAGTAATTTCAAAAAAAATTCCTGCGCACACGCAAGATCATGGTGATGCATAGCAACGAGAGGGGAGAGTGTTGTCCACTCGTAGACCGAAAGCGAAAGCATTAGCACAACGCGGTTGATGTAGTCGTACGTCTTCACGGCCCGACCGATCAAGCACCGAAACTACGACACCTCCAAGTTCTAGCACACGTTCAGCTCGATGACGATCCCCGGACTCCGATCCAGCAGAATGTCGGGGAAGAGTTCCGTCAGCACAATGGCATGGTGACGATCTTGATGTTCTACCGTCGCAGGGCTTCGCCTAAGCACCGCTACAATATTATCGAGGATTATGGTGGAGGGGGGCACCGCACACGGCTAAGAGATCAATGATCAATTGTTGTATCTATGGGGTGCCCCCCTACCCTCGTATATAAAGGAGCAAGGAGGAGGAGGTGCGCCAGGCAAGGGGCGTGCCAGGAGGAGTCCTACTCCCATCGGGAGTAGGACTCCCCCCTTTTCCATGTTGGACTATGACTTGGGGGGGAGGAGAGAGAGAGAGGAGAAAGGAAGGGGGGGGGGCGCCGCCCCCCCTCCTTGTCCAATTCGGACTTAGGGGGGAGGGGCGCACGGCTGCCCCTTGGCCTCCTCTCTACTTCCTCCACTAGGCCCATTAAGGCCCATTAGGTTACCGGGGGGTTCCGGTAACCTCCTGGTACTCCAGTAAAATGCCGATTTCACCCGGAACACTTCCGATGTCCAAACATAGGCTTCCAATATATCAATCTTCATGTCTCGACCATTTCGAGACTCCTTGTCATGTCGATGATCACATCCGGGACTCCGAACAACCTTTGGTACATCAAAACATATAAACTCATAATGAAACTGTCATCGTAATGTTAAGCGTGCGGACCCTATGGGTTCGAGAACAATGTAGACATGACTGAGACACGTCTCCGGTCAATAACCAATAGCGGAACCTGGATGCTCATATTGGCTCCTACATATTATACGAAGATCTTTATCGGCAGACCGCATAACAACATACGTTGTTCCCTTTGTCATCGGTATGTTACTTGCCCGAGATTCGATCGTCGGTATCTTAATACCTAGTTCAATCTCATTACCGGCAAGTCTCTGTACTCGTTCTGTAATACATCATCCCGCAACTAACTCATTAGCTGCAATGCTTGCAAGGCTTAAGTGATGTGCATTACCGAGAGGGCCCAGAGATACCTCTCCGACAATCAGAGTGAGAAATCCTAATCTCGAAATACGCCAACCCAACATGTACCTTTGGAGACACCTGTAGAGCACCTTTATAATCACCCAGTTACATTGTGACATTTGGTAGCACACAAAGTGTTCTTCTGGTAAACGGGAGTTGCATAATCTCATAGTCATAGGAACATGTATAAGTCATGAAGAAAGCAATAGCAACATACTAAATGATCAAGTGCTAAGCTAACGGAATGGGTCAAGTCAATCACATCATTCTCCTAATGATGTGATCCCGTTAATCAAATGACAACTGATGTCTATGGCTAGGAAACATAACCATCTTTATGCGTTGCTAGAGTGATCGAAGCGTACACCCTAGTTTATGCGTTGCTTCGTAAGGGGCTGATTTGGATCGATATGTTTCATGCTATGGTTAGGTTTACCTTAATACTTCTTTTGTAGTTGCGGATGCTTGCAAGAGGGGTTAATCATAAGTGGGATGCTTGTCCAAGTAAGGGCAGTACCCAAGCACCGGTCCACCCACATATTGAAGGAAATATGCCCTAGAGGCAATAATAAAGTTATTATTTATTTCGTTATATCATGATAAATGTTTATTATTCATGCTAGAATTGTATTAACCGGAAACATAATACATGTGTGAATACATAGACAAACAGAGTGTCACTAGTATGCCTCTACTTGACTAGCTCGTTGATCAAATATGGTTATGTTTCCTAACCATAGACATGAGTTGTCATTTGATTAACGGGATCACATCATTAGGAGAATGATGTGATTGACTTGACCCATTCTGTTAGCATAGCACTTGATCATTTAGTTTGTTGCTATTGCTTTCTTCATGACTTGTACATGTTCCTATGACTATGAGATTATGCAACTCCCGTTTACCAGAGGAACACTTTGTGTGCTACCAAACGTCACAACATAACTGGGTGATTATAAAGGTGCTCTACAGGTGTCTCCAAAGGTACTTGTTGGGTTGACGTATTTCGAGATTAGGATTTGTCACTCCGATTGTCGGAGAGGTATCTCTGGGCCCACTCGGTAATGCACATCACTATAAGCCTTGCAAGCATTGCAATTGATGAGTTAGTTGCGGGATAATGTATTACGGAACGAGTAAAGAGACTTGCCGGTAACGAGATTGAACTAGATATTGAGATACCGACGATCGAATCTCGGGCAAGTAACATACCGATGACAAAGGGAACAACGTATGTTGTTATGCGGTTTGACTGATAAAGATCTTCGCAGAATATGTAGGAGCCAATATGAGCATCCAGGTTCCGCTATTGGTTATTGACCAGAGACGTGTCTCGGTCATGTATACATAGTTCTCGAACCCGTAGGGTCCTCACGCTTAAAGTTCGATGACAGTTATATTATGAGTTTATGTGTTTTGATGTACCGAAGGAGTTCGGAGTCCTGGATGAGAATGGGGACATGACGAGGAGCCTCGAAATGGTCGAGACGTAAAGATCGATATATTGGACGACTATATTCGTACATCGGAAAGGTTCCGAGTGATTCGGGTATTTTCGGGAGTACCGGGGAGTTACGGGAATTCGTATTCGGCCTTAATGGGCCATACGGGAAAGGAGAGAAAGGCCTCAAAGGGTGGCCGCACCCCTCCCCATGGGCTGGTCCGAATTGGACTAGGGAGGGGGGGCGCCCCCTTCCTTCCTTCTCCTTTTCCCTTCCCTTTCCTTCTCTCCTACTCCTACTACTTGGAAGGGATCCTAGTTCTACTAGGAAAGGGGGAATCCTACTCCCGGTTGGAGTAGGACTCCCAAGGCGCACCATAGAGAGGGCCGGCCCCTCCCCTCTTCCACTCCTTTATATACGTGGCCAGGGGCACCACATAGACACAACAATTGATATCTTGATCTCTTAGCCGTGTGTGGTGCCCCTCTCCACCATAACCCACCTCGATCATATCGTAGCGGTGCTTAGGCGAAGCCCTGGGTCGGTAGAACATCATCATCGTCACCACGCCGTCGTGCTGACGAAACTCTCCCTCAACACTCGACTGGATCGGAGTTCGAGGGACGTCATCGAGTAGAACGTGTGCAGAACTCGGAGGTGCCGTGCGTTCGGTACTTGATCGGTCGGATCGTGAAGACGTACGACTACATCAATCGCGTTGTGCTAACGCTTCCGCTTTTGGTCTACGAGGGTACATAGACAACACTCTCCCCTCTCATTGCTATACATCACCATGATCTTGCGTGTGCGTAGGAATTTTTTTGAAATTACTACGTTCCCCAACACATATCAAATTATCAAAGTACCGAACGCGAATCATATGAGCGTGATGAAAACTAGCTTGACAATAATTCCCATGTGTCCACGGGAGTGTTTTCCTTTATATAAGAGTTTGTCCAGGCTTGTCCTTTGCTACAAAAAGGATTGGGCCACCTTGCTGCACCTTGTTTACTTTTATTACTTGTTACCCGTTACAAATTACCTTATGAGAAAACTATCTGTTACCGATAATTTCACTGCTTGTAGAGAATACCTTACTGAAAATAGCTTATCATTTCCTTCTGCTCCTCGTTGGGTTCGACACTCTTACTTATCGAAAGGACTACGATAGATCCCCTATACTTGTGGGTCATCAGATACACAGAGTGACAAATCCTAATATTGATCTATGCCAACTCAACAAACACCATCGGAGACATCTGTAGAGCATCTTTATAATCACCAAGTTTTGTTGTGATGTTTGATAGCACACAAGGTGTTCCTTCGGTATTCGGGAGTTGCATAATCTCATAGTCAGATGAATATGTATAAGTCATGAAGAAGGCAATATCTATAAAACTTAACAATCATTATGCTAAGCTAACAGATGGGTCTTGTTCATCACATCATTCTCCTAATGATGTGATCATGTTCATCAAATGACAACACATGTCTATGGTCAGGAAACTTAACCATCTTTGATTAACGAGCTAGTCAAGTAGAGGCGTACTAGGGACACTTTTTTTTGTCTATGTATCCACACATGTATCAAGTTTCTGATTAATACAATTCTAGCATGAATAATAAACATTTATCATGATATAAGGAAACATAAATAACAACTTTATTATTGCCTCCAGGGCATATTTCCTTCAGTCTCCCACTTGCACTAGAGTCAATAATCTAGTTCACATCGTCATGTGATTTAACACCAATAGTTCACATCTTTATGTGATTGGTTCACATCGCCATGTGACTAATACCCAAAAGGTTTTACTAGAGTCAATAATCTATTTCACATCGCTATGTGATTAACACCCAAAGAGTACTAAGGTGTGATCATGTTTTGCTTATGAGAGAAGCTTAGTCAATGGGTCTGTCACATTCAGAGTCATATGTATTTTGCAAATTTTCTATGTCTACAATGCTCTGCATGGAGCTACTCTAGCTAATTGTTCCCACTTTCAATATGTATCCATATTGAGACTCAGAGTCATCCGGATCGGTGTAAAAGCTTGCATCGATGTAACTCTTTACGATGAACTCTTTATCACCTCCATAACCAAGAAATATCTTCTTAGTATTCTAAGGATAATTTTGACCGTTGTCCAGTGATCCACTCCTGGATCAATATCCAAACTCATGGCAAGGTACACAATAGGTTTGGTACACAACATAGCATACTTTATAGAACCTATGGCTGAGGCATAGGGAATGACTTTCATTCTCCTTCTATTTTCTATCATGGTCGTGTTTTGAGTCTTACTCAACTTTACACCTTGCAATATAGGCAAGAACTCCTTCTCTGTTGTTCCATTTTGAACTACTTCAAAATCTTGTCAAGGTATGTACTCATTGAAAAATCTTATCAAGCGTCTTGATCTATCTCTATAGATCTTGATGTCCAATATGTAAGCAGCTTCACCGAGGTTTTTCTTTGAAAAAATCCTCTCAAACACTCCTTTATGCTTTCCAGAAAATTCTACATCATTTTCGATAAAAAATAAGTCATTCACATATACTTATCAGAAAGGCAGTAGAGCTCCCAATCACTTTCTTGTAAATACAGGCTTCACCGCAAGTCTGTATAAAACTATATGCTTTGATCAACTCATCAAAGCATATATTCCAACTCCGAGATGCTTGCACCAGTCCATAGATGGATTGCTGGAGCTTGCACATTTTGTTAGCACCTCTATGATTGACAAAACCTGATGGTTGTATCATATACAACTCTTCTTTAATAAATCCATTAAGGAATGCAGTTTTGACATCCATTTGTCAGATTTCATAAAATGTGGCAATTGCTACCATGATTCGGACAGACTTTAAGCATCGATACGAGTGAGAAAATCTCATCATAGTCAACACCTTGAACTTATCAAAAACCCTTTTCGACAAGTCGAGCTTTGTAGATAGTAGGACTACTATCAGCGCCCGTCTTGCTCTTGAACATCCATTTATTCTCAATGGGTGGCCGACCATCAGGCAAGTCCACCAAAGTCCACATTTTGTTCTCATACATGGATTCTATCTCAGATTTCATGGCCACAAGCCATCTGTCGGAATTTGGGCTCATCATCGCTTCCTCATAGTTCGTAGGTTCATCATGGTCTAGTAACATGACTTCTAGAACAGGATTACCGTACCACTCTGGTGCAGATCGTACTCTGGTTGACCTATGAGGTTCGGTAGTAACTTGATCTGAAGTTTCATGATCATCAATTCATCATCATTAACTTCCTCACTAATTGGTGTAGGCATCACTGGAACTGATTTCTGTGATGAACTACTTTCCAATTCGGGAGAAGGTACAATTACCTCATCAAGTTCTACTTTCCTCCCACTCACTTCTTTTGAGAGAAACTCCTTCTCTAGAAAGGATCCATTCTTAGCAACAAATATCTTGCCTTTGGATTTGTGATAGAAGGTGTACCCAACAGTTTCTTGTGGGTATCCTATGAAGACGCACTTCTCCGATTTGGGTTCAAGCTTATCAGGTTGAAGCTTTTTGACATAAGCATCGCAGCCCCAAACTTTAAGAAATGTCAGCTTAGGTTTCTTGCCAAACCACAATTCATATGGTGTTGTCTCAACGGATTTAGATGGTGCCCTATTTAACGTGAATGCGGTTGTCTCTAATGCATAACCCCCAAAACGATAGCGGTAAATCGGTAAGAGACATTATATATCGCACCATATCTAATAAAGTACGGTTACGACATTCAGATACACCATTATGCTATGGTGTTCCAGGTGGCGTGAGTTGTGAAACTATTCCACATTGTTTTAAATGAAGGCCAAAACTCGTAACTCAAATATTCGCCTCTGTGATCAGATCACAGAAACTTTATTTTCTTGTTATGATGATTCTCCACTTCACTCTGAAATTCTTTGATCTTTTCAAAATGATTCAAACTTGTGTTTCATTAAGTAGATATACCTATATCTGCTCAAATCAATTGTGAAGGTTAGAAAATAACGATACCCGCCACGAGCCTCAACACTCATCAGACCACATACATCGGTATGTATTATTTCCAATAAGGGAGTGGCTCGCTCCATTGTTCCGAAGAACGGAGTCTTAGTCATCTTGCCCATGAGGCATGGTCCGCAAGCATCAAATGATTCATAATCAAGTGGTTCCAAAAGTCCATCCGCATGGAGTTTCTTCATGCGATTTACACCAATATGACCTAAATGGCAGTGCCATAAATATGTTGTACTATCATTATCAACTTTGCATCTTTTGGTATCAATATTATGAATATGTGTATAACCATGATCGAGATTCAACAAACCATTCACATTGGGTGTATGACCATTTGAAGGTTTTATTCATGTAAACAGAACAATAATTATTCTCTAACTTAAATAAATAACCATATTGCAATAAACATGATCCAATCATATTCATGCTCAATGCAAACACCAAATAAAATTTATTTAGGTCCAACACTAATCCCGAAGAAAGAGGGAGTGTGTGATGGTGATCTTATCAACCTTGGAATCACTTCCAACACACATCGTCGCCTCGCCCTTAACTAGTCTCTGTTCATTTTGCAACTCCTGTTTCGAGTTACTAATCTCAGCGACTGAACCGGTATCAAATACCCTGGGGTTACTATGAACACTAGTAAAGTACACACTGTAGGATTGAAAGTATGTCTAGAGGGGGGGTGATTAGACTACTTGACCAAATAAAAATCTAGCATTTTCCCAATTTTAAGTCTTGGAAGATTTTAGCAACTTGGCACAATTCAAGTAATCAACCTACACATGCAATTCTAAGAGTATAGCAGCGGAATGTAAAACAATTGCATATGAAGGTAAAGGGAGGAGTTTGGAGGGAGGAAACGCAATGTAGACACGGAGATTTTTGGCATGGTTCCGATAGGTGGTGCTATCATACATCCACGTTGATGGATACTTCAACCCATGAAGGTAACGGTTGCGCGAGTCCACGAAGGGCTCAACTGACGAAGGGTAATGGTTGCGCGAGTCCACGGAGGGCTCCACCCACGAAGGGTCCACGAAGAAGCAACCTTGTCTATCCCACCTTGGCCATCGCCCACGAAGGACTTGCCTCGCTAGGGTAGATCTTCATGAAGTAGGCGATCTCCTTGCGTGTACAAACTCCTTGGTTCAACTCCATAATATTGACGGAGGCTCCCAAGTGACGCCTAACCAATCTAGGAGACACCACTCTCCAAAAGGTAATAGATGGTGTGTTGATGATGAACTCCTTGCTCTTGTGCTTCAAATGATAGTCTCCCCAACACTCAACTCTGTCTCATAGGATTGGATTTGGTAGAAAGATGATTTGAGTGGAAAGCAACTTGGGGAAGGCTAGAGATCAAGATTTATGTGGTTGGAATGGAATACCTTGACCTCAACACAAGTGTTGGTGGTTTCTCTCAGAAAATGTATGTTGGAAGTGTAGGCATGTTCTGATAGCTCTCTCCACGAATGAAGAGTGGGCGAAGGGGTATATATAGCCTCCACACAAAATCTAACCATTACACACAAATCACCAAACTCGGTGGGACCGAATTATAAAACTCGGTCAGACCGATTTAGTTCATAATGTGACCATTAGGCATTTCGGTGGGACCGACATGACAACTCAGTGGGACCGATTCCATTAGGGTGAGGGCATAACGTAATCTCGGTGAGACCGATTACACAAACTCGGTGGGACCGATTTTGGTAATAGACAAACAGAGAGTTGGTGAGGCAAACTCAGTGGGACTGATTCGCTCATCTCGGTTAGACCGAAACATTACGAAGGGGAAACAGAGAGTTTGCATTGCAATCTTGGTGGGACCGATCGCTCATCTCGGTTGGACCGAAATGTTACGAAGGGAAACAGAGAGGTTGCAATCCCATCTCGGTGAGACCGAGATCCCTATCAGTGAGACCGAAGTGACTAGGGTTTGCGGCAGTGGCTATGTCAAGTGAACTCGGTGGCGCCAGATAGAAGATTTCGGTGGGGCCGAGTTTGAGTTTTGGTTTGGGACATAAGTGGATATGAGAAAGTAGTTGAGGGTTTTTGGAGCATATCACTAAGCATTTTGAGCAGGTAACTCATTAAGCAACACCTCACCCCCTTTTAATAGTATAGGCTTTTCCTATGGACTCAATGTGATCTTGGATCACTAAAAGTAAAATGTAGAGTCTTGTGCTTTGAGCTTGAGCCAATCTTTTTTCCTTAGCATTTTGAGGGGTCCGCTTTCTAATCCATGCCATGCCAATCATTGAGCTTTCCTGAAACATTTATCTTAAAATAGCGCTAGTTCAATGAGCTATATGTTGTTAGGAATTACCAAAACCACCCAGGGATAGTTGCACTTTCAATCTCCCCCTTTTTGGTAATTGATGACAACATATAGGTCAAAGCTTCGACAAATGATCATAAGATTGAAAAACATCGTTGCTTTGAGAAGTATGTGATAAGCAAGAGCTCCCCCTAAATTTGTGCATTATCTAAGATTTGCTTTTGAATGCAAATGCACAATCGATTAGGATCATGGGTTGCTCTTCCATGTCACATACATCTTGGTGGAGCGCTCAAAATGATAGAAATTAAAAGCATGCATTCATAACCAAGCAAGTGAGTGATTATATATGAGATATAAAAGATAGTATCATCCAAACAAGCATTAAGGTAGCAAATGATCAATCACATGATCACACAAGTATCTCACAAGGACATAAAGTATTTCACACAATAAAAAGTTCAACCAAAAGCAAGAGAGATAAAAGGCAAGACACTCTCTCTGGAAGCCTATGATCTATACATATTTCTCCCCCTTTGGCAACAAGTTACCACAAAGTTCGAAAATGCATAGTGCTATGCGTCTCTCAGGCTTGGTCTTCCGGAGGTGGTGTAGAGAGAATCCAAGGACAAAGGCATATGTCGATGTAGTTGGAGCTGGTGGAGTGGGTGCTGGAGGTGGCACTAGAGCTGTAGCTGCTGGTGCTGACACTGTAGCTCTAGCATCTAAAACTGGCAGTACAGCAGACCTCCAACCTCGTGGCACACGCTGAAAAGCATCAGTAGTTGCCTTCCCTATCCTCTCTTCTGCTTCCTCCTGAAGCTGCTCAACTGCAGTCTGAATCTCAGTTACCTTCAGATCAAGATCATAAAATTTTGTCTCAACAATCCTCTCCAGGCTCTCCTAATTTTGAGTCGGGGTGGCCAAGCCCTTCTCAATCCTCAGTGTAGCTCGAATCATATAGCCTAATTGATCTTGTTTTGTCTTGAGGAAAACTTGAGATGCTTCTTCTGTGCTTGGCATGCTTGCAACTTTCTCAGCCTTTGCTCTGGCTCTCTTCTCCTGGACTTGAACTGATGATGGTTCCTCATTCATCACAATAGTGTTGTCTTCAAATTCAGGACGTAAGGGTAGATGCTTCTTGTCCAACAAATAAATTCATGTGCGCATCTTAGAATTGATGAGATCCTAAATATGTGGAGCGTACCCACAGCTTCTCTTCTGAACAGTAGCTGTCCTCTTGACTGTTTCTACAATCAAACTCATAACCTTGAATTTCTAAGGGACATTAAAAAGCTGTGGCAGGTTGATAGAGTGTCCTCTGATCATCTTGTGATCTCCCGACTTGGGTAGCAATGTGTGCCTTAAGATCCAGTTAATGGTAGGCAAACCAGACAACAAGAAGTGTACAGATCCAAGCTTGTGTGTATCCAAAGCTTTATCAGGGATCTCTTTGTACATGTTTGACATGGAGTTGTGGTCTTTCTTCTTCTTGGCATACACATCCAAGCCATCCTCATGTTCCTCTGGGGCATTGATTAGCTTGGCCCACTCCTCAACTGTGGATTGGTACCTTGTACCCTCAGACATCCATACTATCCTTCCATCTGGATAGAAGTGGGCAGTGGAGTAAAACTGCATGATCAGCTCATCATTCCATTTGGTGAGCTTCTGTCTAAAAAAATCATCTACTCCACATGCCTTGAAGCTGTCATATACACCTGGGAAGTGGTCTTCATTCTCCTAGATGTATTTCCCAGTCCACCCTTTTCATGTCACATACAATGGGCTTCTTGTCAAGCAAAATAGTCTCATAGAAGTCTTGCTGTTCCTTTTTGTGAAACATGTAGTCAACTGCAGTCCTCCTCCTAACAGCATAGGGATCAGACTGTCTCCACAATCTCAGTCCTGCATCTTTCCTGATGTGCATGTCCTCAGCGACTGGATGAGCATCATTATGGTCAGGAATTTTGGGCTTCAAGTTCCTCAAAACAAGTGAGTCATCTTCCTCTTCTTCAGCTTCAGGCACTGGGCCTTGTTCTTCTCCTCATCAGGTATACTTCTGGTATTTCTCTTGGGTGCATAAGCCTTCTGAGCAGCAGACTTGGGCTTAGATGGAGCAGCCCCTGATTTGATAGCATCTCCCATGAGCTTCTGAGACTTGGGAGCTGGAGCAGCATCCTCTTCCTCTTCTTCTGGATCTCTCATAATGGAGGATCTACCAAGCACTCTGGCAGTGGTCTTCTTGACCCTTGCCTTTCTCTTATTTCCTTCTCCAACAACCTCTTCAGTTGGCTTGGAGGTTTTAGCAGTTGAGGCTCTAACCTTTAAGGTTGACACCCTCTTGGTAGGGGCCTTCTTGTGCAAGCCGGGCTTAGTTGTAGCAGCTGACCCATATTCTTTCTTCAGCACCTTCTTCTTGGAGCTGACTTCCTCCTCAACAGCCACATAGTCCTCATCTTCAGAATCTGAGGTTTTCTTCTTCCTTGACCTGGTGGCTACTTTGGGGAAGTTACTTGGTGTGCTCCCGCTGCCATCATCAGAATTGCTAGAGGGACTAGTGTCCTCACTCAATTTCACTTGTTCTTCAAACCTGTTCTGGCTGTCGCTCTGGTCAGACATCTCTGCAAACTTACTGACAGCAGACCCTGTGAATAGATATAGATGAGGTAGAGTGGATGAGCATCACAAAGTGCAGAGTTTTTGCAAAACAGATGACTTAAAAACTTAGTTTTAGTTCTCTACAGAAAGCACTTCAGAGCTACCGATTTGTAAACTCGGTGATACCGAAGCAGCTTTTGGAACCTAACCTAGTGAACTCGGTCAGACCGAGTCATAGTTCGGTGGCACTGAGACTGCTAGGGTTTCACAAAGAATCGAACTCGGTCACACTGATTTGCAATTTTCGGTCAGACCGAAAGTGCAAGTGCGATGGCCTAAGCCAAATCGGTGAGACCGATTTCTACAATTCGGTCGGTCCGAGATGAGTCTGGCGGAGACCTAACCCTAAATTTTCAAATCCAATCTAATCTAAAGGAAGTTTTCAGTGGATGGATTGATTGCATATGTGGTCATGATCATGGCAAAGTAATGTGCTACGAATCAGAGTTAAAAGAATAGCACAAAGGATCGAACTCGTACCCTAGTTCAGCGGAGTTTGCTACGGCGGCAATGGAGGGGCAAAATTCCGTTGACGGCGATGGAAACCAGCGGCGGGAGGTCGCTCGTGGCGAGAAGACGATCCGTAGACCCGAGGCGGCAGAGCAGGATACGCGCGGGCTGAGAGGTTTTGAAAGAAATTTCCAAAATCTCACCCGTGGGTTTATATATCTCGACCCTGTCGGTGTGACCGAGTGGAACAACTCGATGGCACCGAGATGCAGAATCGCAAGCGGTCACTGCAACTCCGTGTGACCGAAAAGTTCAAATCGGTTGCACCGAGATTGAAAACATAGATCAACTTAGTGATCTCGGTGTGACCGAAATGGATGACTCGGTCATACCGAAATGCACAAAGAGGTTTTGGAAGTTTAAGTCTATGACGAATCGGGGACTCCAAGTGCTCCTCACACAGAGTTGTTCGAATCTGACTTGATCAAACTTTGTGATGTAGCATGAATAGAGTTTGAGACGAGAAGAGCTTAGATAGCTAGAGGGAGTTCTTAGGCATTCTTGTCCATCCATTTGGCAAAAGAGAAAAAAGCCAAACAATCAAAGCAACAAATGGATGTCCTCGAATGAGTAAAATATGCATCCAACATGCTCACACAATAAAATGGCAAATGAAATATGTGACAAAGCTTGCACAATCATCTAGCATTTATCAAGCAATTTGGCGATGACTAGGTCATCTATATATGAGTATATTGACTTAGGAGTCAAATGAGAACATATGATCATAGGTCATACTCATCGTTTAAGCACGAGTGGGGTTGCCACTTTTACATAAAGCATTGTTGTGCTCTCGTCATTAGAGTTGCTTTAGCTCAATTGATTAGAGTAAAGCTCCCCCTAGATGTGATATCCCCCTTAATAGGGATGAACTAACCTTGGGTTTTGTCGATGATGACTTCATGTAGGCGTTGAAGATGTAGATGCTCAATGTTGATGTAGATCATCCGGGGCAATATTTTGGAGTGAGTTGCACTTTCAATACCTACACGGGTTAGTCCCACAAGGAACAGACAAGGATATCCATAGACATAGAGTGATATTCACATGAGATGATGTCCATGAATGCATTATGTTACCTTGTCCCTTGTCTTACCAGCAAGAGGGTTTGTGACTCCTTGAACTAGTGCAAGATATGGAAGTTGTTTGCACTTGTCCTTGCCAAAATGATAAGAGTGAAGTATGTTGGCGGAGTCACCCTCAAGAACTCTCTAGTTCTTATTCTTAGGGATCCACACCATCTTGGTGGGAATCCTTGGAGTTGTAGTCGTACTTGATGTAGTCTTGGGAACCCACTTGACCAAGGCCTTAGGTGCTTCTTCAATTGCATCAATCTCCTCTTGAAGCTTGCCCTTGCCTTTTAGCTTGTTGTCTTGTGGTGGAAGATCATCTTGAGCTTGTGTTCCTTGGAAAGAAGTAGGATCATACTTCTCTTGTTGAGGAACAAACTTCGTCTTGGGGTATTAATCTTCTTCCCACTCAACTCCATTGGCATTGAACTTTTGTTCAAAACCAACACCTTGATTCTTCCGGTGTCTTCCTTGCTTGCGTACAATTTCCTCAAATTGCTTACTTCCGGCAAGACTCTTGTAAACACCTTTCTCTATGATTCTCTTCAATAAGCTATTTTCTTGCTCAAGTGTAACTTGGCTAAGAGAATCATTAGTGGAATCAAGAGAATTACTAGAAGCAACAACATTGGATTTAGCATGATTGTTGTTATTACTAGAAGAAGAATCTTTCTTGTTCTTGTTGCTAGATTTAACTTGTGGCATGTAAGTAGACAAGAGTAAACGCTTGGCAATGTAAGAATAACTTTTCTTGCGAAGATCATCATTGATTGCCTTTAAGAACTCATGCTCTGGATCAAGGTTGAGCTTTTCAAAGCGTAGCTTCTCATGAGTCTTTAAAAGTTCCCGGTGATCTTCTAAGGTAGTTTCATCAGCTAACTTAAGAGTGTTTAGTTATTTAGTTAGGCACTCAATCTCCTTCTTATCATTATCATTCTTTTTATCTTGATTAGCATGATTGATAGCAAGTTCATCATAGTTTTCATATCTAGAGTTGTCAACAAGTAAATCATCATCACCTAGCAAATCATCTTCATCACTATTGAAATCAACATACTCGGGGTGTGATACCTTTGGGCCTTTAGTCATGAAGCATCTTCCAATTCCTTCATTTGGTGAGTCAAATATGTCATAGGAGTTGGTTGACACAACTGCTAGACCGGAAACACCTTCATCTTGAGTATATTCGGAGTCAGAGTGATAACTTCTTTCAAGTGATTGTCGGAGTCGGAGCCGGATACCCATTCACCAACATGAGCTTGATATCTTCGTTTTGTGTAGCTCTTTGATGACTCGTCCTTCCTTTCCGAATCCTTGCTTCTCCGTGATGTTCTTCGTTCATAACGGTCACCTCTACTCGTTCATAGGGTAGATCTTCATGAAGTAGGCGATCTCCTTGCCCGTACAAACTCCTTGGTTCAACTCCACAATCTTGACGGAGGCTCCCAAGTGACACCTAACCAATCTAGGAGACACCACTCTCCAAAAGGTAATAGATGGTGTGTTTATGATGAACTCCTTGCTCTTGTGCTTCAAATGATAGTCTCCCCAACACTCAACTCTCTCTCTCATAGGATTGGATTTGGTAGAAAGATGATTTGAGTGGAAAGCAACTTGGGGAAGACTAGAGATCAAGATTTATGCGGTTGGAATGGAATATCTTGACCTCAACACAAGTGTAGGTGGTTTTCTCTCAGAAAATGTATGTTGGAAGTGTAGGTATGTTCTGATGGCTCTCTCCGCGAATGAAGAGTGGGTGGAGGGGTATATATAGCCTCCACAAAAAAATCTAACCGTTAAATACAAATCACCAAACTCGGTGGGACCGAATTATAAAACTTGGTCAGACCGATTTAGTTCATAATGTGACCATTGGGCATTTTGATGGGACCGACATGAAAACTCAGTGAGACCAATTCCATTAGGGTTAGGGCATAATGTAATCTCGGAGAGACCGATTGCACAAACTCGGTGGGACCGATTTTGGTAATAGACAAATAGAGAGTTGGTCAGGCAAACTCGGTGGGACCGATTCGCTCATCTCGGTTAGATTGAAACATTACGAAGGGGAAATAGCGAGTTTGCATTGCAATCTCGGTGGGACCGATCGCTCATCTCGGTTGGACCGAAATGTTACGAAGGGAAACAGAGAGGTTGCAATCCCATCTCGGTGAGACCGAGATCCCTATCAGTGAGACCAAAGTGACTAGGGGTTGTGGAAGTGGCTATGTCAAGTGAACTTGGTGGCGCTGGATAGAAGATTTCGGTGGGGCCGAGTTCAACTTTTGGTTTGGGACATAAGTGGATATGAGAAAGTAGTTGAGGGTTTTTGGATCATATCACTAAGCATTTTGAGCAGGTAACTCATTAAGCAACAGCTCACCCCCTTTTAATAGTATTGGCTTTTCCTATGGACTCAATGTGATCTTGGATCACTAAAAGTAAAATGTAGAGTCTTGTGCTTTGAGCTTGAGCCAATCTTTTTTCCTTAGCATTTTGAGGGGTCCACTTTCTAATCCATGCCAACCATTGAGCTTTCCTGAAATATTTATCTTCAAATAGCATTAGCTCAATGAGCTATATGTTGTTAGGAATTACCAAAACCACCCAGGGATAGTTGCACTTTCACACACCAATAACATGTATATCAAATAAACCTTTCACTTTTCCATCCTTCTTATCCGCCAAGTATTTGGGGTAATTCCGCTTCGAGTGGCCATTCCCTTTGAAGTAGAAGCACTCTTCAGGCTTAGGTCTAGCTTTGGGTTTCTTCACGGGAGTGGCAACTTGCTTGCAATTTGCTACCTCTCGAGCACAGCGTTGGTTTTCCCTTGAAGAAGAAAGGGTGTTGCAGCAAAGTAGCGTAACTATTTCCCTCAGCTTTTGAGAACCAAGGTATCAGTCCAGTAGGAGGCCACACGCAAGTCCCTCGTACCTACACAAACAAATAAGAACCTCGCAACCAACACGATAAAGGGGTTGTCAATCCCTTCACAGTCACTTATGAGAGTGAGATATGATAGAGATAATAATGATAAGATAAATATTTTTGGTATTTTTATGATATAGATTGAAAGTAAAGATTGCAAAGTAAAAATAGATCGGAAACTTATATGATGGAAAATAGACCCGGGGGGCATAGGTTTCACTAGTGGCTTCTCTGAAGATAGCATAAGTATTACGGTGGGTGAACAAATTACTGTCGAGCAATTGATAGAAAAGCGAATAATTATGAGAATATCTAGGCATGATCATGTATATAGGCATCACGTCTGTGACAAGTACACCTACTCATGCCTGCATCTACTACTATTACTCCACACATCGACCGCTATCCAGCATGCATCTAGAGTATTAAGTTCATAAGAACAGAGTAACGCCTTATGTAAGATGACATGATGTAGAGGGATAAACTCAAGCAATATGATATATACCCCATCTTTTTATCCTCGATGGCAACAATACAATACGTGTCGCTTCCCTTTCTGTCACTGGGACTGAGCACCGCAAGATTGAACCCAAAGCTAAGCACTTCTCCCATTGCAAGAAAGATCAATCTAGTAGGCCAAACCAAACTGATAATTCAAAGAGACTTCCAAAGATAACCAATCATGCATAAAATAATTCAGAGAAGAATCAAATATTGTTCATAGATAGACTCGATCATAAACCCACAATTCATCGGATCTCAAAAAATACACTGCAAAAAGAGTTACATCGAATAGATCTCCAAGAAGATCGAGGAGAACTTTGTATTGAGATTCAAAGAGAGAGAAGAAGCCATCTAGCTAATAACTATGGACCCAAAGGTCTGAAGTAAACTACTCACACATCAACGGAGAGGCGATGGAGTTGATATAGAGGCCCTCCTTGATCAATGCCCCCTCCGGCGGAGCTCCGGAAAAGGCCCCAAGATGGGATCTCTTGGGTACATAAGGCTGCGTCGGTAGAAATAGGGTTTCGTGGTGGTCCTGGATGTTTTCGGGGTATGTGTGTAACGCCCACGATGCGGTTATATCTCCGACGTGTCGGAGCACGACTTAAAGGCATAACCGTATTGTAGGCATGTCGCAAGAGGGGTAATCTTTACACATCCCATGTACTGAATAAGAAAGAGGTACAGAGTTGGCTTACAATCACCACTTCACAGAATACATAAATATAGCATTACATCATGCAGAATACAATCAAGGTCCGACTACGGAACCAAAATAAAGACAACCCCAAATGCATAAGATCCCCGATCGCCCCAACTGGGCTCCACTACTGATCGTCTGGAAAGGAAATGTAGTAACGTCATGAGTCCTTGTCGAACTCCCACTTGAGTTCAGTCGCATCCCCTGGAATGGCATCATCGACACCTGCATCTGGTATTGGAAGTAATCTGTGAGTCACGGGGACTTAGCAATCTCACACCCTCGCAATCAAGACTATTTAAGCTTATGGGTAGGGAAAGGTAGTGAGGTGGAGCTGCAGCAAGCACTAGCATATATGGTGGCTAACATATGAAAATGAGAGCGAGAAGAGAAAGCAAAGGATGGTCGAGAAGCTACAAAGATCAAGAAGTGATCCTAAAACTACTTACGTTCAGGCATAACACGAGACCGTGTTCTCTTCCCAGACTCTGCCGAAAAGAGACCATCACGGCTACACACGCTGTTGATGCATTTTAATTAAGTTTAGTGTCAAGTTTTCTACAACCGGATATTAACAAATTCCCATCTGCCCATAACCGCGGGCACGGCTTTTGAAAGTTCAAAAACCCTGCAGGGGTGTCCCAACTTAGCCCATCACAAGCTCTCACGGTCAACAAAGGATATTCCTTCTCCCAGGATGGCCCGATCAGACTCGGAATCCCGGTTACAAGACATCTCGACAATGGTAAAACAAAACCAGCAAAGCCGCCCGATGTGCCAACAAATCCTGATAGGAATCGCACGTATCTCGTTCTCAGGGCACACTGGATAGGTCAAGATATGAGTAAAACCAACCCTCGAGTTGCCCCGAGGTGGCCCCGCAAGCTGCCCGTTTCAGACCAACACTCAGAGGAGCACTGGCTTGGGGGGGGGGGGTTAAAAATAAAGATGACCCTCGGGCACGCAAAAACCCAAGGGAAGGTTATAGGTTGTTAGGCAAATGTAAAACCAAGGTTGGGCCTTGCTGGAGGAGTTTTATTCAAGGCAAACTGTCAAGGGGTTCCCATTATAACCCAACCGCGTAAGGAACGCAAAATCAAGAAACATAACACCGGTATGATGGAAACTACGGCGGCAAGAGTGGAACAAAACACCAGGCATAAGGCCGAGCCTTCCACCCTTTACCAAGTATATAGATGCATTAAAGTAAACAAGATATAATAATGATATCCCAACAATAAACATGTTCCAACAAGGACAAACTCCAATCTTCACCTGCAACTAGCAACGCTATAAGAGGGGCTGAGCAAAGCGGTAACATAGCCAAACAATGGTTTGCTAGGACAAGGTGGGTTAGAGGTTTGACATGGCAATGTGGGAGGCATGATAAAGCATGTGGTAGGTATCGCGGCATGGGCATAGCAATAGAGCGAGCAACTAGCAAGCAAAGATAGAAGTGATTTCGAGGGTATGGTCATCTTGCCTGCAAAGTTCTCTGGGTTGGCGTAAGCTTGATCCTCGATAGTACTCAACGGGTTCCTTAATAACGTACTCGTCTCCCGGCTCTACCCAAAGCAAGAACACAAGCAAAGGAAACCACAATCAACGATGGTGCAATGCACAAGAAACATGATGCAAAACATGGCATGATATGCGGGATGTAATATGCAATGCATATGCGTGCTCCGGAAGGAAAAGATTGAACCAAGTCTCAACTTGGCAAACCAAGTGCGCCACTGGAAAGATGAGTTGATTTTGGTTGAAATCAATATAAAGATCACCAGAAACGGATGCACGGTTTGCAAATGGCAAGCAAAACAATAATGACACGATTCTGCGATTAACAACACGATGCCATCTAAAATGCAACAAAAAACTAAGCTACTACACTCTAACATAGCAACAAAGCACATGACAGTGATCCATCAAGATGCTTGACAAAAGATGAACACTGAGCTACAGCTAAATCACACAAGAGCAGGTTCAAACAAGCATGGCAAAAGTGCACAAGATATCATCTTCACAGACTTGGCGAAAGTAACATGTCAGGAATTAACATCAGGAAGCAATGTTTAGAGCAAGATAACAACATGCTACAGGATCAGAACATAGCAACACAAGGCATGGCATGAAACTACTCAAAGCATATAACAAAATTCCCTTACTGACCATAAGCCAAAAAGGATCAGAAGATAAGATGGCACCTATGTAAACATAGCAAGTTTCGTTAACAGATTCAGACTTAGCAGAAAACTGGACATGGCAAAAACAGAGTTACATAGGCATGTTTGCGAGCTTGATGCACTCAACACAAGGCATTGCATGACAAGCTAAGCATACACCCAGCAAGAAGACATGTTCAAGAAGCCAACCATGACAATAACAAACTTATAGCATGCATGGATCAACTACAACAACCTTGGCAAAATTGATTAACACGTAAACAATCTGCCAGGAACATTTTATAGCAAAAGTAGAGCAAGATTGAGTCATGCTAGGGTACTCCATAATTGCAAACAAACACATGGATGGATAGAACATAACAATATGCTCAAATCATCCTTACTGAACATGCTCAAAAGTGGCATGGATCACTCTGTAGCAACATGAATACATGGCTTAAAAATAACATCAGGGAAAAGACTTAGTAGAATTCTATGTCCCTGAAATCAGCAGCATCACGAGAGCTACTTTGCATGCTTGTGCTAGTCACCACATTGATCACAAAAATACATGGCATACACCCCTGTAAAGATGGCATGGCATACCCCAAAACACATGTAGGGCTCAAGTTCATAGGAGGCACACATTAATCATGGCAAAAATGACAAATGCTCATACTCTGATAAGAAACAGAAACTAACATTTTATAGCACTCTTGCAACAGCATTCTAGGCATCAAGATGGACTCAAATGAGCCTGATGCAATGGAACAAAATGAAGAGGACATCCTAACAAACATTTTGATATGCCGCACGCACGAAACGGAGCTACGATAACAGAGTTATGGCATGATGAAGAATGCTTGAAAAAATAACAGAAAAGTGACTTGGAGATATTTATACCCTCAGTCAGATCTAGGGTTCGTCGTGGGCCCGCGTGCCGAGGTCAACTCCGGCGAGGTCGCGGCGGCTGATGGGGCTCCGGCGAGCTCCCAAGGACGGCGGGGAGGTGAAGGAGAGGCGGATCCGGCCTTGGCGCGTCGGATCCGGCGGTTCTTCGGGCGGCGGCGAGCTAAGAGGCGCCGCGGCGCCAGAGCGAAGCCGGGCGGCGGGGTAGCGCGGCGGCCCGCGAAGTAGCGGCGGCGCCGGGCGGAAAGGAGGAAGGAGACGGGCGGTGCGGTGCGGGGCGGTTCGGGCCCAGATCCGTCCCGGGCGGGCCGGCTGCGGGCTTCCGCGGGCCCAGCGGCGAAGTGGGCGCAGGGTGGCGATGTGGCGAGCCCCGATTGGGAGCGGGCGGTGGCGGATGCGTGTCCGGCGGCGGGCGGACACGTCCGGCGCGGAGAGGGGAAATTTTTTAGGGTTTCATTTGAGATTGGACGGGGAAGGCACATATTTATACATAGAAGGAGCTAGGAGAGTCCAAATGGAGTGCAGTTTTCGGCCACGCGACCGTGATCGAACGACCGAGAGGATGGAGGGGGTTTTGATGGGTTTTGAGCCACTTTGGAGGGGTGTTGGGCTGCAACACACACGAGGCCTTTACGGTTCCTCGGTTAACCGTTGGAGTATCAAACGAAGTCCAAATGTCACGAAACTTGACAGGCGGTCTACCGGTGGTATACCAAAGCCGCTTGGTAAGTCTCGGTCCAATCCGAGAACGTTTAACACTCACACATGAAAAAAGGCAAAAGGGAGGCGCCGGAGGGCATAGGAGTGCCGGAATGCAAAACGGACAACGGGGAAAATGCTCGGATGCATGAGACGAAGACGTATGCAAATGTGATGCACATGATGAAATGATATGAGATGCATGACATGGACAACATGCAAAACGAAGACAAAACCCAACCACGAGGGAATATCATAACTTAGAGCCGAAAATGGCAAGAGTTGGAATACAAATATGGCAACTTACATACGGGGCGTTACAATGTGAACATATATAGGAGGAAGAAGTAGGTCGGTTGAGCCATGTGGGGCCCACGAGGGGCGAGGGCGCGCCCCTTGCCTCATGGACTCCTCGTCCGTTTCTTGACATCCACTCCAAGTCCTCTGGATCATGTTTGTTCCAAAAATCACGCTCCCAAAGGTTTCATTCCGTTTGGACTCCGTTTGATATTCCTTTTCTGCAAAACACTGAAATAGGCAAAAAAACAACAATTTGCATTGGGCCTTGCGTTAATAGGTTAGTCCCAAAAATAATATAAAAGTGTAAAATAAAGCCCATTAACATCCAAAACAGATAATATAATAGCATGGAACAATCAAAAATTATAGATACGTTGGAGATGTATCACCATTCTTTCTTAAAGTTCCCTTTCTTTTCCTTTGCCCCTTTTCTTGAAACTAGTGGTCTTGTTAACCATCAACACTTGATGCTCTTTCTTGATTTCTACCTTTGCTGATTTTAGCATTGTGAAGGGCTCGGGAATCATTTTCATCATCCCTTGCATATTATAGTTCATCACGAAGTTCCAGTAACTTGGTGATAGTGACTAGAGAACTCTATCAATCACTATATTATCTGGAAGATTAACTACCACTTGATTCAAGTGATTGTAGTACTCAGACATTCTGAGCACATGCTCACTGGTTGAGCTATTCTCCTCCATATTGTAGGCAAAGTACTTGTCAGAGGTCTCATACCTCTTGACTCGGGCATGAGTCTGAAATACCAATTTCAGCTCTTGGAACATCTTATATGCTCCGTGGCGTTCAAAATGTTTTTGAAGTCCTGGTTCTAAGCCGTAAAGCATGGCGCACTAAAGTATCAATTAGTCATCATACCGAGCTTGCCAAACGTTCATAACGTCCGCATTTGCTCCTGCAATAGGCCCGTCACCTAGCGGTGCATCAAGGACATGATTCTTCTGTGCAGCAATGAGGATAATCCTCAGATCACGAATCCAGTCTGCATCATTGCTACTATCATCTTTTAACTTATTTTTCTCTAGGAACATATCAAAAATAAACGGGGAGCTATAACGTGAGCCATTGATCTACAACATAATTTGCAAATACTATCAGGACTAAGTTCATGATAAATGAAAGTTTAATTAATCATATTACTTAAGAACTCCCACTTAGATAGACATCCCTCTAGTCATCTAAATGATCACGTGATCCATATCAACTAAACCATGTCCGATCATCATGTGAGATGGAGTAGTTTTCAATGGTGAACATCTCTATGTTGATCATATCTACTATATGATTCACGTTCGACCTTCCGGTCTCAGTGTTCCGAGGCCATATCTGCATATGCTAGGCTCATCAAGTTTAACCCGAGTATTCCGCGTGTGCAAAACTAGCTTGAACCCGTTGTATGTGAACGTAGAGCTTATCACACCCGATCATAACGTGGTGTCTCGGCACGACGAACTGTAGAAATGGTGCATACTCAGGGAGAACACTTGTACCTTCAAATTTACTGAGGGATCATCTTATAATGCCACCGCCGTACTAAGCAAAATAAGATGCATAAAGGATAAACATCACATGCAATCAAAATATGTGACATGATATGGCCATCATCATCTTGCGCCTTTGATCTCCATCTCCAAAGCACCGTCATGATCTCCATCGACACTGGCTTGACACCTCGATCTCCCTCGTAGCGTCGTTGTCGTCTCGCCAACTGATACGTCTCCATTGTATCTATAATTTTTGATTGTTTAATGCCAATATTATACAAGTTTTACATACTTTTGGAAAAAATTTATATGATTTATTGGACTAACCTATTGATCTAGTGCCGAGTTGCAGTTCCTGTTTTCTGCATGTTTTTTGTATCACAGAGTATCCATATCAAACGAAGTCCAAATGCAATAAAGTTTTACGGAGAATTATTTTGGAATATATGTGATTTTTGAGAGTTGGAATCACCGCAAATGGAGGCCCACACAAGGCACAAGACACCAGGGCGCGCCAGAGGCCCCTAGCACGTTGTGGTGGGTTGTGCCCACCTCGTACGTCAGTTGGACCTCTACTTCGGTCGCAAGGAAGCTTATATCCGAAAAAAATCATGTTAAAATCTCAGCGCAATCGGAGTTACGGATCTCCGGGAATATAAGAAACGGTTTTTAGCCAGATCTGGGGAACGCGAAACAGAAGAGAATAGAGAGGGAGATCCAATCTCGGAGGGGCTCCTGCCCCTCTGTCGTCATGGAGACCATGGACCGAAGGGGAACTCTCCTCCCATCTAGGGGGAGGCCAAGGAAGAAGAAGGAGGGGGGCTCTCCCCCCTCGCTTCCGGTAGCGCCGGAGTGCTGTCGGGGGCAATGATCGGGACGGCGATCTACATCAACAAACTTGCTACCGTCAACACCAACTCTCTCCCCCTCTATGTAGCGGTGTAACACCTCTTCCCCCGCTGTAATCTCTACTTAAACATGGTGCTCAACTCCATACATTATTCCCCAATGATCTATGGTTATCCTATGATGTTTGAGTAGATTTGTTTGTCCTGTGGGTTAATCGTGATCTTGGTTGGTATGATTGTATATTTTATTTATGGTGTTGTCCTACGGTGCCCTCCGTCTCGCACAAATGTGAGGGTCCCCCTCTGTAGGGTGTTGCAATATGTTCATGTTTTGCTTGCGGTGGGTTGCGAGAGAGACAGAAACTTAAACCCGAGTAGGTGGGTTATGGCGTAGTAAAGAGGACTTGATACTTAATGCTATGGTTGGGTTTCACGACCTTAATGATATTTAGTAGTTGCGGATGCTTTCCAGAGTTCCAATCATAAGTGCATATGATCTAAGTAGAGAAAGTATGTTAGCTCATGCCTCTCCCTCATATAAAATTGCAAGAATGATTACCAGTACTTGTTATCAATTGCCTAGGGATAAATGACTTTCTTATTGACAAAAGTGATAACCCACAAGTATAGGGGATCGCAATAGCTTTCAAGGGTAGAGTATTCAACCCAAATTTATTGATTCGACACAAGGGGAGCCAAAGAATATTCTCAAGTATTAGCAGCTGAGTTGTCAATTCAACGACACCTGGAAACTTACTATCTGCGGCAAAGTGTTTAGTAGCAAAGTAATATGATAGTGGTGGTAGCGGCAACAAAAGTAAAGACAACAAAAGTAATGTTTTTGGTATTTTGTAGTGATCGTAACAGCAGCAGCGGGAAAGTAAATGAGCGTAAAACAGTATATGGAAAACTCGTAGGCACCGGATCAGTGATGGATGATTATGCCGGATGCGGTTCATCATGTAATAGTCATAACATAGGGTGACACAGAACTAGATCCAATTCATCAATGTAATGTAGGCATGTATTCCGTATATAGTCATACGTGCTTATGGAAAAGAACTTGCATGACATCTTTTGTCCTACCCTCCCGTGGCAGCGGGGTCCTATTGGAAACTAAGGGATATTAAGGCCTCCTTTTAATAGAGAACCGGAACAAAGCATTAGCACATAGTGAATACATGAACTCCTCAAACTATGGTCATCACCGGGAGTGGTCCCGATTATTGTCACTTCGGGGTTGCCGGATCATAACACATACTAGGTGACTATAGACTTGCAAGATAGGATCAAGAACTCACATATATTCATGAAAACATAATAGGTTCAGATCTGAAATCATGGCACTCGGGCCCTAGTGACAAGCATTAAGCATAGCAAAGTCATAGCAACATCAATCTCAGAACATAATGGATACTAGGGATCAAACCCTAACAAAACTAACTTGATTACATGATAAATCTCATCCAACCCATCATCGTCCAGCAAGCATATGATGGAATTACTCACGCACGGCGGTGAGCATCATGAAATTGGTGATGGAGGATGGTTGATGATGACGACGGCGATGAATCCCCCTCTTCGGAGCCCCGAACGGACTCCAGATCAGCCGTCCCGAGAGGTTTTAGGGCTTGGCGGCGGCTCTGTATCGTAAAACGCGACGATTTCTTCTCCCTGATTTTTTTCTCTCCGAAAGCAAATATATAGAGTTGGAGTTGGCGTCGGAGGGTTTCCAGGGGGCCCACGAGGTAGGGGGCGCACCCTAGGGGGGCACCCTCGTGAGAAGGGTGTGGGCCCCCTGGTCTTCATCTTTGGCGAGGATTTTTTATTGTTTTTCTAAGATGTTCCGTGGAGTTTCAGGTCATTCCGAGAATATTTGTTTTCTGCATATAAAACAACACCGTGGCAATTCTGCTGAAAACAGCATCAGTCTGGGTTAGTTCCATTCAAATCATACGAGTTAGAGTCCAAAACAAGGGAAAAAGTGTTTGGAAAAGTAGATACGATGGAGACGTATCAACTCCCCCAAGCTTAAACCCTTGCTTGTCCTCAAGCAATTCAGCTGACAAACTGAAAGAAAGAAAGAAAAACTTTTACAAACTCTGTTTGCTCTTGTTGTTGTAACTATATCAAGCCAGCATTCAAGTTTTCATCATAGATCATAACTAACCACATTTGCAATAATTATCAGGTCTCACAATTACTCATATCAATAGCATAATCAACTAGCAAGTCATAATAATAAATCTCGGATGACAACACTTTCTCAAAACAATCATAATATGATATACCAAGATGGTATCTCGCTAGCCCTTTCTGAGACCGCAAAACATAAATGCAGAGCACCTTTAAAGATCAAGGACTGACTAGACATTGTAATTCATGGTAAAAGAGATCCAATCATAGTCATACCCAATATAAATTAACAGTGATGAATGCAAATGACGGTTGTGCTCTCCAGCTAGTGCTTTTTAATAAGAGGGTGATGACTCAACATAAAAGTAAATGGATACGCCCTTCGCAGAGGGAAGCAGGGATTTGTAGAGGTGCCAGAGCTTGGTTTTGAAATAGAGATAAATTGTATTTTGAGCGGTATACTTTCATTGTCAACGTAACAACTAAGAGATGGCGATATCTTCCATGCTAAACACATTATAAATGGTTCCCAAACAGAATGGTAAAGTTTATACTCCCCCTCCACCAACAAGCATCAATCCATGGCTTGCTCGAAACAACGAGTGCCTCCAACATACATCAGGTCCCATGGGGAGTTTTGTTTGCAATTAATTTTGATTTAGTTACCATAAAGCATGAGACTGGGCATCTCAGTGACCAGCCATTTTCTTGTGAGTGAGGAGCGGTGTCCACTCCTCTTGAGAATAACCCGCCTAACACGGAAGATAAGGACAGCCTTTGTTGATACATGAGCTATTCGAGCATACAACACAGAATGTTTATTTGAAGGTTTAGAGTTTGGCACATACAAATTTACTTAGAATGGCAGGTAGATACCGCATATAGGAAGGTATAGTGGACTCATCTGGAATAACTTTGGGGTATAAGGGATTGGATGCACAAGCAGTATTCCCGCTTAGTACAGGTGAAGGCTAGCAAAAGACTGGGAAGCGACCAACTAGAGAGCGACAACAGCCATGTACATGCATTAAAATTAATAAACATTGGATGCAAGCATGAGTAGGATATAATCCACCATGAACATAAATATCGTGAAGGCTATGTTGATTTTGTTTCAACTACATGCGTGAACATGTGCCAAGTCAAGTCACTTAAATCGTTCAAAAGAGGATACCATCCCATCATACCACATCATAATCATCTCAATAGCATGTTGGCATACAAGGTAAATCATTATAACTCATAGCTAATCAAGCATGGCACAAGCAACTATGATCTCTAATTGTCATTGCAAACATGTTTATTCATAATAAGCTGAATCAAGAACGAGGGACTCATCATATTTACAAAAACAAAAGAGGTCGAGTTCATACCAGCTTTTCTCATCTCAGTCAGTCCATCATATATCATCATAATTGCCTTTCACTTGCACGACCGAACGGTGTGAATAATAATAAGAGTGCACGTGCATTGGACTAAGCTGGAATCTGCAAGCATTTCAATAAACAGGAGAAGACAAGGCAACATGGGCTCTGGGTTAAATCAACAATAATGCATATAAGAGCCACTTCAACAATTTAATTATGGTCTTCTCCTACTGACCCCCAAAGAAAAGAAAAGAAATAAAACTATTTACATGGGAAAGCTCCCAACAAGCAAAAGAAGAACGGGAAATATTTTTGGGTTTTCTTTTTAATTATTACTACTACAACAGATAAATAAACTACTACCAATCTTTTTGGTTTTTCTTAAGGTTTAACAAACACACAAGAAGAAAACAGGAAAAAGAAAATAAACTAGCTTGGATATTACAGTGAAAAAGTATGAGCACCGACATCTAGCAATGAGTGTGTGTGAACATAAATGTAATGTCGGTGAGAAATACGTACTCCCCCAAGCTTAGGCTTTTGGCCTAAGTTGGTATATGGCCACGGCTGGCCTGGCGGATATCCATAATAATAGTTGTTGGGGTCGTACTGTGATGAGGAAGAATAGTTGGGATCATACTGTTGTGCAGCGGTTATCGCCTGCTGTGCTGCAGCGTGGAGTCGAGCTGCCTCCGCTCTCCTCTCATACTCTTCTGCCTCCTCTCTGGTAATAACATATATCTTCCTTTTGTCTGTGAATCAAAGAAGGCAGGAGCAGGGAGAGTAATACAGAAAACACGTCATTTATCAAAAATTAAGTGATAGAAGAGAGGTGATTCAGGCCTCTCGACAAACTGGTGCGAAGCCATAGAGTCATAATCTAAACATGCAGGAGGCAACTCCGTATCACCCTCACGAATGTCTATCTCAAGAAAATGAGGTAAACGGGTTGCGTAAATTCCTCCAAAGAAATCTCCATTATGTCTATTATGATGCAACCTACGAGCTACAATGGCTCCCATATGATAAGATTGGTCTCCTAACACAGCACTCCTAAGAATGCTAAGATCAGGGACACACATGTGACATGCTTCATCCTTAGCATTTATGCATCTACCGATGAAGAGAGCACAATAATGTATAACGGGAAAGTGAATGCTCCCTATGGTAGCCTGCGTTATATCTCTAGATTCCCCCACAGTTATACTAGCAAGAAAGTTTCTAAATTCAGATTTAGGGGGATCCCTAACACTACCCCATGATGGAAGTTTGCAAGCAGAAGTGAAATCCTCTAAGTCCATGGTATAAGATTTGTCATAAAGATCAAACATGACTGAAGGAGAATTACGCGAAGATGAATACTCAAACCTCCTCACAAATGAACTTGTGAGATCATGATACTGGGGGCATTTGTTAGCCTCAAAATACTCAGGACCAGCATTGCACAAATATGCTTTGAATTCTTCTTTAATTCCCGCACGGTCCATAAAATTTTCCGACAGCCATTCGCAAGCCCGTACTGGAGCGTCTCTTGGTGGATCCTCGTCAGCATCGCGCATAACAATCCTGAGTCCTTGCTTCTTAGAGGAACCACCTTGGAACATCTTCCTAAGCATATTGTTTTTCTCTGAAAAATTCTGAAATTTTTAGTAACTTCAAAATAAAAGTAAACCAAACTCAATAATATTGATAGCAACTACTCCTACAAGTGCCTAGAGCCTATATCAAGCATTAGAACTACTTAGAACTATATAAATTTGACATGCAAGCTCAAGAACATGGTCACCTATGCAGCACAAATTTGCAAAGAATAAAGCACTAGAACAAAAACTAATTGGACCAATGGAGGAGTCACATACCAAGGAACAATCTCCCCAAGCAGTTTTGCGAGAGGTGCTTTGAGCAAGGAGATCGAAAATCACAGCAAAAGTGGCTGGAACTCGTGCTTGAGTTGGTTTTTCGGGTTAGTGTGAGACAGACGAAGAAGATGGGTGCTGGGATAAGTGGAAGAGGGCCACCGTGGGCCAACGAGGCAGGGGGGCGCGCCCTATAGGGGGGGGGGCGCCCACCACCCTCGTGGCCAGGTGGCAGCTCCTCCCGCGGTAATTTTTGCACACTAAATCCTCAAATATTCCCGAAAAAATCATATTAAATTGGCATGGCATTCTGAGGACTTTTATTTTCAGTATATTTTTATATTGCACGGATAAGTCAGGAAACAGACAGAAAATACTATTTTTACTTTATTTAATATAAATGACAGAAATTAAAAGTGGGGTACAGAAGTTTGTGCTTCTAGTTTCATCCATCTCATGCTCATCAAAAAGAATCCACTAACAAGGTTGATCAAGTCTTGTTAACAAACTCATTCTGATAATCATGAAACCAGAGAAATTTCGAATAACACTAAGTTACCTCAACGGGGATATGCACATCCCCTAGAATAAGTATATCATATTTCTTCTTGACAGTAGGAAGAGGAAATTCAAAACCTCCAAATATAATCGATGGAATTTTTCCAATAGAGTTGATACTATGAACTTCAGGTTGTTTCCTCGGAAAGTGTACCGTATGCTCATTACCATTAACATGAAAAGTGACATTGCCTTTGTTGCAATCAATAACAGCCCCTGTAGTATTCAAAAAGGGTCTTCCAAGAATAATAGACATACTATCATCCTCGGGAATATCGAGTATAACAAAGTCCGTTAAAATAGTAACGTTTGCAACCACAACAAGCACATCCTCACAAATACCGACATGTATAGCAGTTGATTTATCAGCCATTTGCAAAGATATTTCAGTAGGTGTCAACTTATTCAAGTCAAGTCTACGATATAAAGAGAGAGGCATAACACTAACACCGGCTCCAAGATCACATAGAGTAGTTTTAATATAATTTCTTTTAATGGAGCAAGGTATAGTAGGTACTCCGGGATCTCCAAGTTTCTTTGGTATTCCACCCATAAAAGTATAATTAGCAAGCATGGTGGAAATTTCAGCTTCCGGTATCTTTCTTTTAGTAGTAATGATATCCTTCATATATTTAGCATAAGGATTTGTTTTGAGCACATCAGTTAATCTCATACGCAAAAAGATAGGCCTAATCATTTTAGCAAAGTGCTCAAAATCCTCATCATCCTTTTTCCTGGATGGTTTCGGAGGAAAAGGCATGGGTTTCTGAACCCAAGGTTCCCTTTCTATACCATGTTTCCTAGCAACAAAGTCTCTTTTATCATAACGTTGATTCTTTGATTGTGGGTTATCAAGATCAACAGGAGGTTCAATTTCTACATCATTATCATTACTAGGTTGAGCATCATCCTGAACATCATCATTAATATTTTTACTAGGTTTCATGTTCATTACCAGATTGTGTTTCAACATCAGACATAGAAATATCATTTGGATTATCAGGTGGTTCAGCAATAGGTTCACTAGAAGTTTGCACAGTTCTATCATTTTTCTTCTTCTTCTTTTTAGAAGAACTAGGAACATCAATATTATTTCTTTGAGAATCTTGCTCAATTCTCTTAGGGTGGCCTTCAGGATACAAAGGTTCCTGAGTCATTCTACCAGTTCTAGTAACCACTCTAACATCATAATCATTTTTCTTATTATTCATTTCATTAAGCACTTCTTTTTGAGCCTTAAGTACTTGTTCTACTTGAGTGGTAACCATAGAAGCATGTTTGCTAGCAAGTTTAAGTTCACCTTTAATATCAGCCATATAATCACCCAAGCTTCTAATCATATAAGCATTTTCTTTTAATTGTCTACCAAAATAAGCATTGAAGTCGTCTTGCTTAAACATAAAGTTATCAAACTCATCCAAGCACTGACTAGCAGTTTTAGTAGGAGGGACTTCAACTTTATCATATCTATAGTGAGAATTTACCTTTACTACCTGTGTCGGGATATCTGGATCAGGAGGTTCTTCAGTAAATAAATAATTAAGATCATATGTTTCTTCAACAAGCGGTATATTAAGACCATGTATTTCTTCAACAGGAGGTAAATTCTTAATGTCTTCAGCTTTAATACCTTTTTCTTTCAAGATTTCTTTGCCTCTTGCATATCCTCGGGACTAAGAAATAGAACACCTCTCTTCTTCGGAGTTGGTTTAGGAATAGGCTCAGTAATTGGAGCAGGAGATGGCTCAGGAGCTGGCTCAGGAGGTGCCCAATTATTTTCATTTGTCAACATATTATTCAATAGAATTTCAGCTTCATCCGGTGTTCTTTCCCTGAAAAGAGAACCAGCACAACTATCCAGGTAATCTCTGGAAGCATCGGTTAGTCCATTATAAAAGATATCAAGTATTTCAGGTTTCTTAAGAGGATGACAGGCAAAGCATTAAGTGAAGGAAATATGCCCTAGAGGCAATAATAAAGTTATTATTTATTTCCTTATATCATGATAAATGTTTATTATTCATGCTAGAATTGTATTAACCGGAAACATAATACATGTGTGAATACATAGACAAACAGAGTGTCACTAGTATGCCTCTACTTGACTAGCTCGTTAATCAAAGATGGTTATGTTTCCTAACCATGGACATAAGAGTTGTTATTTGATTAACGAGGTCACATCATTAGTTGAATGATCTGATTGACATGACCCATTCCATTAGCTTAGCACCCGATCGTTTAGTATGTTGCTATTGCTTTCTTCATGACTTATACATGTTCCTATGACTATGAGATTATGCAACTCCCGTTTACCGGAGGAACACTTTGGGTACTACCAAACGTCACAACATAACTGGGTGATTATAAAGGAGTACTACAGGTGTCTCCAAAGGTAGATGTTGGGTTGGCGTATTTCGAGATTAGGATTTGTCACTCCGATTGTCGGAGAGGTATCTCTGGGCCCTCTCGGTAATACACATCACATAAGCCTTGCAAGCATTGTGACTAATGAGTTAGTTGCGAGATGATGTATTACGGAATGAGTAAAGAGACTTTCCGGTAACGAGATTGAACTAGGTATTGGATACCGATGATCGAATCTCGGGCAAGTGACATACCGATGACAAAGGGAACAACGTATGTTGTTATGCGGTCTGACCGATAAAGATCTTCGTAGAATATGTAGGAGCCAATATGGGCATCCAGGTCCCGCTATTGGTTATTGACCGGAGACGTGTCTCGGTCATGCCTACATTGTTCTCGAACCGTAGGGTCCGCACGCTTAAGGTTTCGATGACAGTTATATTATGAGTTTATGAGTTTTGATGTACCGAAGGAGTTCGGAGTCCCGGATGAGATCGGGGACATGACGAGGAGTCTCGAAATGGTCGAGACGTAAAGATCGATATATTGGACGACTATATTCGGACTTCGGAAAGGTTCCGAGTGATTCGGGTATTTTTCGGAGTACCGGAGAGTTACGGGAATTCGCCGGGGAGTATATGGGCCTTATTGGGCCATACGGGAATAGAGGAGAGAGGCCAAAAGGAAGGAGGCCTGCGCCCCCCCTCTGGTCCGAATTGGTCAAGGGGCGCAGCCCCCTTTTCCTTATTCCTCTCCCCCTCTTTCCCCTTCTCCTACTCCAACAAGGAAGGAGGGAGTCCTACTCCCGGTGGGAGTAGGACTCCCCTTGGCGCGCCTCCTCCTAGGCCGGCCGGCCCCTCCCCCTTGCTCCTTTATATACGGAGGCAGGGGGCACCCCATGACACACAAGTTGATCCTTGGTGATCGTTCCTTAGCCGTGTGTGGTGCCCTCTGCCACCAAATTCCACCTCGATCATATTGTTGCAGTGCTTCGGCGAAGCCCTGCGTCGGTAGTACATCAAGATCGTCACCACGCCGTCATGCTGACGGAACTCTTCCTCGACGCTTTGCTGGATCGGAGCCCGAGGATCATCATCAAGCTGAACGTGTGCTAAGAACTCGGAGGTGCCGGAGTAACAGTGCTTGGATCGGTCGGATCGGGAAGACGTACGACTACTTCCTCTACGTTGTGTGATTAATTCCGCAGTCGGGCTGCGTTGGTACGTAGACAACACTCTCCCCTCTCGTTGCTATGCATCACCATGATCTTGCGTGTGCGTAGGATTTTGTTTTGAAATTACTACGTTCCCAACAGCGGCATCCGAGCCTAGGTTTTATGGTTTGATGTTATTTGCACGAGTAGAACACAAGTGAGTTGTGGGCGATACAAGTCATACTGCCTACCAGCATGTCATACTTTGGTTCGGCGGTATTGTTGGACGAGATGACCCGGACCAACCTTACGCGTACGCTTACGCGAGACCGGTTCCCTCGACGTGCTTTGCACATAGATGGCTTGCGGGCGACTGTCTCTCCAACTTTAGTTGAACCAAGTGTGGCTACGCCCGGTCCTTGAGAAGGTTAAAACGGGGTCTATTTGACAAACTATCGTTGTGGTTTTGATGCGTAGGTGAGATGAGTTCTTGCTTAAGTCCGTAGCAGCCACGTAAAACTTGCAACAACAAAGTAGAGGACGTCTAACTTGTTTTTGCAGGGCATGTTGTGATGTGATATGGTCAAGGCATGATGCTAAATTTTATTGTATGAGATGATCATGTTTTGTAACCGAGTTATCGGCAACTGGCAGGAGCCATATGGTTGTCGCTTTATTGTATGCAATGCAATCGCGATTTAATGCTTTACTTTATTACTAAGCGGTAGTGATAGTCGTGGAAGCATAAGATTGGCGAGACGACAACGATGCTACGATGGAGATCAAGGTGACACGCCGGTGACGATGGTGATCATGACGGTGCTTCGGAGATGGAGATCACAAGCACAAGATGATGATGGCCATATCATATCACTTATATTGATTGCATGTGATGTTTATCTTTTTTGCATCTTATCTTGCTTTGATTGACGGTAGCATTATAAGATGATCTCTCACTAAATTATCAAGAAGTGTTCTCCCTGAGTATGCACCATTGCCAAAGTTCGTCGTGCCCAGACACCACGTGATGATCGGGTGTGATAAGCTCTACGTCCATCTACAACGGGTGCAAGCCAGTTTTGCACACGCAGAATACTCAGGTTAAACTTGAAGAGCCTAGCATATGCAGATATGGCCTTGGAACACGGAGACCGAAAGGTCGAGCGTGAATCATATAGTAGATATGATCAACATAACGATGTTCACCATTGAAACCTACTCCATCTCACGTGATGATCGGTTATGGTTTAGTTGATTTGGATCATGTGATCACTTAGAGGATTAGAGGGATGTCTATCTAAGTGGGAGTTCTTAAGTAATATGATTAATTGAACTTTAATTTATCATGAACTTAGTCCTGGTAGTATTAGCATATCTATGTTGAAGATCAATAGCTCGCGTTGTTGCTTTCATATGTTTATTTTGATATGTTCCTAGAGAAAATTGAGTTGAAAGATGTTAGTAGCAATGCTACGGATTGGATCCTTGATTTGAGGTTTATCCTCATTGCCGCACAGAAAAATTATGTCCTTGATGCACCGCTAGGTAACAGACCTATTGCAGGAGCAGATGCAGACGTTATGAACGTTTGGCTAGCTCAATATGATGACTACTTGATAGTTTAGTGCACCATGCTTAATGGCTTAGAATCGGGACTTCAAAGACGTTTTGAACATCATGGACCATATGAGATGTTCCAAGAGTTGAAGTTAATATTTCAAGCAAATACCCGAGTTGAGAGATATGAAGTCTCCAACAAGTTCTATAGCTAAAAGATGGAGGAGAATCGCTTAACTAGTGAGCATGTGCTCAGATTTTCTGGGTACTACAATCGCTTGAATCAAGTGGGAGTTAATCTTCCAGATAAGATAGTGATTGACAGAATTCTCTAGTCACCATCATCAAGTTAGTAGAACTTCGTGATGAACTATAATATGCAAGGGATAACGGAAACAACTCCCAAGCTCTTCGTGATGCTGAAATCAACGAAGGTAGAAATCAAGAAAAACATCAAGTGTTGATGGTTGACAAGACCACTAGTTTCAAGAAAAGGGCAAAGGGAAGAAGGGGAACTTCAAGAAGAACGGCAAGCAAGTTGCTGCTCAAGTGAAGAAGCCCAAGTATGATCCTATGCCTGAGACTAAGTGCTTCTACTGCAAAGGGACTGGTCACTGGAAGTGGAACTACCCCAAGTGATTGGCGGATAAGAAGGATGGCAAAGTGAACATAAGTATATTTGATATACATGTTATTGATGTGTGCTTTACTAGTGTTTATAGCAACCCCTCAGTATTTGATGCTAGTTCAGTTGCTAAGAGTAGGAACTCGAAACGGGAGTTGCAGAATGAACAGAGACTAGTTAAGGGTGAAGTGACGATGTATGTTGGAAGTGGTTCCAAGATTGATATAATCATCATCGCACACTCCCCTATACTTTCGGGATTAGTGTTGAACTTAAATAAGTGTTATTTGGTTTTTGCGTTGAGCATGAATATGATTTGATCATGTTTATTGCAATACGGTTATTCATTAAAGTCAGAGAATAATTGTTGTTCTGTTTACATGAATAAAACCTTCGATGGTCATACACCCAATGAAACAAGTTCGTTGGATCTCGATCATAGTGATACACATATTCATAATATTGAAACCAAAAGATGCAAAGTTAATAATGATAGTGCAACTTATTTGTGGCACTGCCGTTTAGGTCATATTGGTATAAAGCGCATGAAGAAACTCAATGCTGATGGGCTTTCGGAATCACTTGATTATGAATCACTTGATGCTTGCGAACCATGCCTTTTGGGCAAGATGACTAAAACGCCGTTCTCCGGAACAATGGAGCAAGCAACAGATTTGTTGGAAATCATACATACTGATGTATGTGGTCCGATGAATATTTAAGGCTTGCAGCGGGTATCATTATTTTCTGACCTTCACAGATGAATTGAGCAGATATGGGTATATCTACTTAATGAAATAGAAGTCTGATACATTTGAAAAGTTCATATAATTTCAGAGTGAAGTGGAAAATCATCGTAACAAGAAAATAAAGTTTCTACGATCTGATCGCGGAAAAGAGTATTTGAGTTACGAGTTTGGTCTTCAGTTAAAAACAATGTGAAATAGTTTCACTACTCACGCCACATGGAACACCATAGTGTAATGGTGTGTCCGAACATCATACCGTACTTTATTAGATATAGTGCGATCTATGATGTTTCTTACCGATCTACCACTATCATTTTGGGGTTATGCATTAGAGACAGCTGCATTCACGTTAAAAAAGGGGCACCATCTAAGTCCGTTGAGACGACACCTTATGAACTATGGTTTGGCAAGAAACCAAAGTTGTCGTTTCTTAAAGTTTGGGGCTGCGATGCTTATGTGAAAAAGCTTCAACCTGATACGCTCGAACCCAAAGCGGAGAAATGTGTCTTCATAGGATACCCAAAGGAGACTGTTGGGTACACCTTCTATCACAGATCCGAAGGCAAGACATTCGTTGCTAAGAATGGATCATTTCTAGAGAAGGAGTTTCTCTCGAAAGAAGTGAGTGGGAGGAAAGTAGAACTTGACGAGGTAACTGTACCTGCTCCCTTATTGGAAAATAGTACATCACAGAAAACTGTTTCTGCGACACCTATACCAATTAGTGAGGAAGCTAATGATGATGATCATGAAACTTCAAGACAAGATACTACTGAACCTCGTAGATCAACCAGAATGAGATCCGCACCAGAGTGGTATGGTAATCCAATTATGGAAGTCATGCTACTAGATCATGATGAACCTACGAACTATGAAGAAGCGATGGTGAGCCTAGATTCCGTAAAGTGGCTTGAAGCCATGAAATCTGAGATGGGATCCATGTATGAGAACAAAGTATGGACTTTGGTTGACTTGCCCGATGATCGGCAAGCAATTGAGAATAAATCGATCTTCAAGAAAAAGACTGACGCTGACGGTAATATTACTGTCTATAAAGCTCGACTTGTCGCAAAAGGTTTTCGACAAGTTCAAGGGGTTGACTACGATGAGACCTTCTCACCCGTAGCGATGCTTAAGTCTGTCAGAATCATGTTAGCAATTGCCGCATTTTATGATTTTGAAATTTGGCAGATGGATATCAAAACTGCATTCCTGAATGGATTTCTGGAAGAAGAGTTGTATATGATGCAACTAGTAGGTTTTGTCAATCCTAAAGGTGCTAACAAAATATGCAAGCTCCAGCGATTCATCTATGGACTGGTGCAAGCATCTCAGAGTTGGAATACACGCTTTGATAAGTTGATCAAAGCATATAGTTTTATACAGACTTGCGGTGAAGCCTGTATTTACAAGAAAGTGAGTGGGAGCACTACAACATTTGTGATAAAGTATATGTGAATGACATATTGTTGATCGGAAATAATGTAGAATTATTCTGTAAAGCATAAAGGAGTGTTTGAAAAGAGTTTTTCGAAGAAAGACTTCGGTGAAGCTGCTTACATATTGAGCTTCAAGATCTATAGAGATAGATCAAGACGCTTGATAAGTTTTTTCAATGAGTACATACCTTGACAAGATTTTGAAGTAGTTCAAAATGGAGCAGTCAAAGAAAGAGTTCTTGCCTGTATTACTAGGTGTGAAGTTGAGTAAGACTCAAAGCCCGACCACGGCAGAAGATAGAAAGAGAATGAAAGTCATTCCCTACACCTTGGCCATAGGTTCTATAAAGTATGTCATGCTGTATACCAGATCTATTGTATACCCTGCATTGATTTGGCAAGGGAGTACAATAGTGATCTAGGAGTAGATCACTGGACAGCAGTCAGAATTATCCTTAGTGAAATAAGGATATGTTTCTCGATTATGGACGTGACAAAAAGGTTCGTCGTAAAGGGTTACATCGATGCAAGTTTTTGACACTGATCCAGATGAATCTAAAGTCTCAATCTGGATACATATTGAAAGTGGGAGCAATTAGCTAGAGTAGCTCCGTGTAGAGCATTATAGACATAGAACTTGCAAAATACTAACGGATCTGAATGTGACAGACCCGTTGACCAAAATTATCTCACAAGCAAAACATGATCACACCTTAGTACTCTTTGGGTGTTAATCACATAGATATGTGAACTAGATTACTGACTCTAGTAAACCCTTTGGGTGTTGGTCACATGACGATGTGAACTATGGGTGTTAATCACATGGTGATGTGAACTATTGCTGTTAAATCACATGGCGATGTGAACTAGATTATTGACTCTAGTGCAAGTGGGAGACTGAAGGAAATATGCCCTAGAGGCAATAATAAAGTTATTATTTATTTCCTTATATCATGATAAATGTTTATTATTCATGCTAGAATTGTATTAACCGGAAACATAATACACGTGTGAATACATAGACAAACAAAGTGTCACTAGTATGCCTCTACTTGACTAGCTCGTTAATCAAAGATGGTTATGTTTCCTAACCATGGACAAAAGAGTTGTTATTTGATTAACGAGGTCACATCATTAGTTGAATGATCTGATTGACATGACCCATTCCATTAGCTTAGCACCCGATCGTTTAGTATGTTGCTATTGCTTTCTTCATGACTTATACATGTTCCTATGACTATGAGATTATGCAACTCCCGTTTACCGGAGGAACACTTTGGGTACTACCAAACATCACAACGTAACTGGGTGATTATAAAGGAGTACTACAGGTGTCTCCAAAGGTAGATGTTGGGTTGGCGTATTTCGAGATTAGGATTTGTCACTCCGATTGTCGGAGAGGTATCTCTGGGCCCTCTCGGTAATACACATCACATAAGCCTTGCAAGCATTGTGACTAATGAGTTAGTTGCGAGATGATGTATTACGGAACGAGTAAAGAGACTTTCCGGTAACGAGATTGAACTAGGTATTGGATACCGATGATCGAATCTCGGACAAGTGACATACCGATGACAAAGGGAACAACGTATATTGTTATGCGGTCTGACCGATAAAGATCTTCGTAGAATATGTAGGAGCCAATATGGGCATCCAGGTCCCGCTATTGGTTATTGACCGGAGACGTGTCTCGGTCATGCCTACATTGTTCTCGAACCGTAGGGTCCGCACGCTTAAGGTTTCGATGACAGTTATATTATGAGTTTATGAGTTTTGATGTACCGAAGGAGTTCGGAGTCCCGTATGAGATCGGGGACATGACGAGGAGTCTCGAAATGATCGAGACGTAAAGATCGATATATTGGACGACTATATTCGGACTTCGGAAAGGTTCCGAGTGATTCGGGTATTTTTCAGAGTACCGGAGAGTTACGGGAATTCGCCGGGGAGTATATGGGCCTTATTGGGCCATACGGGAATAGAGGAGAGAGGCCAAAAGGAAGGAGGCCTGCGCCCCCCCCCCCCTCTGGTCCGAATTGGACAAGGGGCGCAACCCCCTTTTCCTTATTCCTCTCCCCCTCTTTCCCCTTCTCCTACTCCAACAAGGAAGGAGGGAGTCCTACTCCCGGTGGGAGTAGGACTCCCCTTGGCGCGCCTCCTCCTAGGCCGGCCGGCCCCTCCCCCTTGCTCCTTTATATACGGAGGCAGGGGGCACCCCATGACACACAAGTTGATCCTTGGTGATCGTTCCTTAGCCGTGTGTGGTGCCCCCTGCCACCAAATTCCACCTCGATCATATTGTTGCAGTGCTTAGGCGAAGCCCTGCGTCGGTAGTACATCAAGATCGTCACCACGCCGTCATGCTGACGGAACTCTTCCTCGACGCTTTGCTGGATCGGAGCCCGAGGATCATCATCGAGCTGAACGTGTGCTAAGAACTCGGAGGTGCCGGAGTAACAGTGCTTGGATCGGTCGGATCGGGAAGACGTACGACTACTTCCTCTACGTTGTGTGATCGCTTCCGCAGTCGGTCTGCGTTGGTACGTAGACAACACTCTCCCCTGTCGTTGCTATGCATCACCATGATCTTGCGTGTGCGTAGGAATTTTTTTTGAAATTACTATGTTCCCCAACATTAAGGCGAAGCACATTGGTAGAACCAGTCTCATGAACGCGGTCATGTAATGTCAGTCCGGGCCGCTTAATCCAACAATACCGCCTAATCAAAGCAAGAGGTTGCTGGTAAGCAGTATGACTATCATCACCCACAACTCATTGTGTTCTACTCGTGCATATAACATCTACGCATAGACCTGGCTCTGATACCACTGTTGGGGAATGTAGTATTTCAAAAAAATCCTACGATCACGCAAGATCTATCTAGGAGAAGCATAGCAACGAGCGGGGAGAGTGTGTCCACGTACCCTCGTAGACCGAAAGTGGAAGCGTTTAGTAACGCGGTTGATGTAGTCAAACGTCTTCGCGATCCAACTGATCCAAGTACCGAACGCATGACACCTCCGCTTTCAGCACACGTTCAGCTCGATGACGTCCCTCGAGCTCTTTGATCCAGTTGAGGCCGAGGGAGAGTTCCGTCAGCACGACGGCATGGTGACGGTGATGATGAAGTTACTCGCGCAGGGCTTTGCCTAAGCACTACAACGATATGACCGAGGTGTGTAACTATGGAGGGGGGCACCGCACATGGCTAAGAGAAACTTGTGTGTCCTTTGGGGTGCCCCCCTCCCACATATATAAAGGGGGGAGGAGGAGGAGTCCGGCCTAGAGGGGGCGCAGGCCATGGGGAGTCCAACTAGGATTCCCAATCCTAGTTGGAGTCCCCTTCCATCCAAGAGAGGGAGAAGGAGGGAAGGAGGAAGAGGGGAGAAGGGAAGAGGGGCACCGCCCCCCTCCTTAGTCCAATTCGAACTGGCCATGGGGGGGGGCGTGGCCTCCCTTGTGGCCCTCCTCCCCTTTCCACTAGGGCCCATGAAGGCCCATGAACTTCCCGGGTGGGGGTCCAGTAAACCCCAGTACTCTGAAATGACCCGAACCATTCTGGTGTCCGAATGTAACCTTCCAATATATGAATCTTTATGTCTCGACCATTTCGAGACTCCTCATCATGTCCGTGATCTCATCTGGGACTCCGAACAAACTTCGGTTCATCAAAACACAAAACTCATAATACAAATCGTCATTGAACGTTAAGCGTGCGGACCCTATGGGTTCGAGAACTATGTAGACATGACCGAGACATATCTCTGGTCAATAACCAATAGTGAAACCTAGATGCTCATATTAGTTCCTACATATTCGACGAAGATTTTTATCGGTCAAACCGCATAACAACATATGTTGTTCCCTTTGTCATCGGTATGTTACTTGCCCGAGATTCGATCGTCGGTATCATCATACCTAGTTCAATCTCGTCACCGGCAAGTCTCTTTACTCGTTCCATAATGCATCATCCCATGACCAACTCATTAGTCACATTGTTTGCAAGGCTCATAGTGATGTGCATTACCGAGAGGGCCCACATATACCTCTCCGATACACGGAGTGACAAATCCTAATCTCGACCTATGCCAACACAACAAACACCATTGGAGACACCTGTAGAGCATATTTATAATCACCCAGTTACATTGTGACGTTTGATAGCACACAAGGCGTTCCTCCGGTATTCGGGAGTTGTATAATCTCATAGTCTGTGGAACATGTATAAGTCATGAAGAAAGCAATAGCACAAAAACTGAACGATCATTATGCTAAGCTAACGGATGGGTCATGTCCATCACATCATTCTCTAATGATGTGACCCCGCTCATCAAATGACAACACATGTCTATGGCTAGGAAACTTAACCATCTTTGATTAACGAGCTAGTTAAGTAGAGGCATACTAGGGACACTGTGTTTGTTGATATGTCTCCAACATATCTATATTTTTTGATTGTTCCATGATATTATATTATCCATCTAGGATGTTTTATATGCATTTATATGCTATTTTATATGATTTTTGGATCTAACCTATTAACCTAGAGCCTAGTGCCAGTTTTCTGTTTTTACCTTGTTTTTGAGTTTTACAGAAAAGGAATACCAAACGGAGTCCAATTGACGTGCCAATTTTTGATGATTTTTTATGGACCAAAAGAAGCCCCCGGAGTAAAAGAGTTGGGCTAGAAGAGTCCCGGGCCGTCCACGAGGGTGGGTGGCGTGCCCTACCCCCCCCCCCCCCCCCCGGGGGGGGGCGCCGCCCTATCTCGTGGTCGACTCGGGCACCTCCCTGACTTGTTCCTGACGCGAAAAATTCCTATAAATACTGAAACCACCAGAAAATCACCTAGATCGGGAGGTCCGCCGCTGCAAGCCTCCCTAGCCACCGAAAACCAATCTAGACCCGTTCCGGCACCCTGCCGGAGGGGGGAATCCCTCTCCGGTGACCATCTTCATCATCCCGACGCTCTCCATGACAAGGAGGGAGTAGTTCACCCTCGGGGCTGAGGGCATGTACCAATAGCTACGTGTTTGATCTCTCTCT
The DNA here is from genome assembly GCA_034509565.1 of Triticum monococcum. NCBI lineage: Eukaryota > Viridiplantae > Streptophyta > Magnoliopsida > Poales > Poaceae > Triticum > Triticum monococcum. The sequence goes on from CM067844.1 coordinate 487,772,480, forward strand.
CTCTCATGTTCTTGATTCGACACGATCTTGATGTACCACGAGCTTTGCTATTATAGTTAGATCTTATGATGTTTATCCCCCTCTACTCTCTTGTAATGGATTGAGTTTTCCCTTTGAAGTTATCTTATCGGACTGAGTCTTTAAGAATTTGATAACACTTGATGTATGTCTTGCATGTGCTTATCTGTGGTGACAATGGCATGTTCACGTGATCCACTTGATGTATGTTTTGTTGATCAACTTGCGAGTTCCGTGACCTTGTGAACTTATGCATAGGGGTTGGCACACGTTTTCATCTTGAATCTCCAGTAGAAACTTTGGGGCACCCTTTGAAGTTCTTTGTGTTGGTTGAATAGATGAATCTGAGATTGTGTGATGCATATCGTATAATTATACCCACGGATACTTGAGGTGACATTGGAGTATCTAGGTGACATTAGGGTTTTGGTTGATTTGCGTCTTAAGGTGTTATTCTAGTAAGAACTCTAGGATAGATCGAACGAAAAGAATAGCTTCATGTTATTTTACTACAGACTCTTGAATAGATCGATCAGAAAGGATAACTTTGAGGTGGTTTCGTACCCTACAATAATCTCTTTGTTTGCTCTCCGCTATTCGTGACTTTGGAGTGACTCTTTGTTGCATGTTGAGTGATAGTTATATGATCCAATTATGTTATTATTGTTGGGGAATGCAGTAATTTCAAAAAAATTCCTACGCACACGCAAGATCATGGTGATGCACAGCAACGAGAGGGGAGAGTGTTGTCTACGTACCAATGCAGACCGACTGCGGAAGCGATCACACAACGTAGAGGAAGTAGTCGTACGTCTTCTTCCCGATCCGACCGATCCAAGCACCGTTACTCCGGCACCTCCGAGTTCTTAGCACACGTTCAGCTCGATGACGTTCCCCGGGCTCCGATCCAGCAAAGCGTCGCGGAAGAGTTTCGTCAGCACGATGGCGTGATGACGATCTTGATGTACTACCGACGCAGGGCTTCGCCTAAGCACTACAACGGTACGATCGAGGTGGAATTTGGTGGCAGGGGGGCACCGCACACGGCTAAGGAACGATCTCAAGGATCAAGTTGTGTGTCTATGGGGTGCCCCCTGCCCCCGTATATAAAGGCCAGGGGCAAGGGGGTCGGCCGGCTAGGAGGGAGGCGCAGGGAGGAGTCCCACTCCTACCGGGAGTAGGACTCCTTCCCCCAAGTCCTATTCCTAGTAGGACTCTTCGGGAGAAAGAGAAGAGAGGGGGCCCGGCCCCTTCTCCTAGTCCTAATAGGACTAGGGAAGGGGGGTTCGGCCGGCTAGCCTGTGGGCTGCCCCTTCTCTCTTTTCCACTAAGGCCCAATAGGCCCATTTGCCTCCCGGGGGGTTCCGGTAACCCTCCCGGTAATCCGGTAAAATCCCGATTTCACCCGGAACACTTCCGGTGCCCAAACATAGGCTTCCAATATATCAATCTTTACGTCTCAACCATTTCGAGACTCCTCGTCATGTCCGTGATCTCATCCGGGACTCCGAACAACCTTCAGTACATCAAAATGCATAAACTCATAATAACTGTCATCGTAACGTTAAGCGTGCGGACCCTACGGTTCGAGAACAATGTAGACATGACCGAGACACGTCTCCGGTCAATAACCAATAGCGGGACCTGGATGCCCATATTGGCTCCTACATATTCTACGAAGATCTTTATCGGTCAGACCACATAACAACATACGTTGTTCCCTTTGTCATCGGTATGTTACTTGCCCGAGATTCAATCGTCGGTATCCAATACCTAGTTCAATCTCGTTACTGGCAAGTCTCTTTACTCGTTCCGTAATACATCATCTCACAACTAACTTATTAGTTGCAGTGCTTGCAAGGCTTATGTGATGTGCATTACCGAGAGGGCCCAGAGATACCTCTCCGACAATCGGAGTGACAAACCCTAATCTCGAAATACGCCAACCCAACATCTACCATTGGAGACACCTGTAGTACTCCTTTATAATCACCCAGTTACGTTGTGACGTTTGGTAGTACCCAAAGTGTTCCTCCGGTAAACGGGAGTTGCATAATCTCATAGTTACAGGAACATGTATAAGTCATGAAGAAAGCAATAGCAACATACTAAACGATCGGGTGCTAAGCTAATGGAATGGGTCATGTCAATCAGATCATTCTACTAATGATGTGACCTCGTTAATCAAATAATAACTCCTTGTTCATGGTTAGGAAACATAACCATCTTTGATTAACGAGCTAGTCAAGTAGAGGCATACTAGTGACACTCTGTTGGTCTATGTATTCACACATGTATTATGTTTCCGGTTAATACAATTCTAGCATGAATAATAAACATTTATCATGATGTAAGGAAATAAATAATAACTTTATTATTGCCTCTAAGGCATATTTCCTTCAGTCTCCCACTTGCACTAGAGTCAATAATCTAGATTACACTGTAATGATTCTAACACCCATGGAGCCTTGGTGCTGATCATGTTTTGCTCGTGGAAGAGGCTTAGTCAACGGGTCTGCAACATTCAGATCCGTATGTATCTTGCAAATCTCTATGTCTCCCACCTGGACTAAATCCCGGATGGAGTTGAAGCGTCTCTTGATGTGTTTGGTTCTTTTGTGAAATCTGGATTCCTTTGCCAAGGCAATTGCACCAGTATTGTCACAGAAGATTTTCATTGGACCCGATGCACTAGGTATGACACCTAGATCGGATATGAACTCCTTCATCCAGACTCCTTCGTTTGCTGCTTCCGAAGCAGCTATGTACTCCGCTTCACATGTAGATCCCGCTACGACGCTTTGTTTAGAACTGCACCAACTGACAGCTCCACCGTTTAAAGTAAACACGTATCCGGTTTGCGATTTAGAATCGTCCGGATCAGTGTCAAAGCTTGCATCAACGTAACTTCTTACGGTGAGCTCTTTGTCACCTCCATATACGAGAAACATATCCTTAGTCCTTTTAGGGTATTTCAGGATGTTCTTGACCGCTGTCCAGTGATCCATTCCAGGATTACTTTGGTACCTCCCTGCTAAACTTATAGCAAGGCACACATCAGGTCTGGTACACAGCATTGCATACATGATAGAGCCTATGGCTGAAGCATAGGGAACATCTTTCATTTTCTCTCTATCTTCTGCAGTGGTCGGGCATTGAGTCTTACTCAACTTCACACCTTGTAGCACAGGCAAGAACCCTTTCTTTGCTTGATCCATCTTGAACTTCTTCAAAATTTTGTCAAGGTATGTGCATTGTGAAAGTCCAATTAAGCGTTTTGATCTATCTCTATAGATCTTTATGCCTAATATGTATGCAGCTTCCCCGAGGTCTTTCATCGAAAAACTTTTATTCAAGTATCCCTTTATGCTGTCCAGAAATTCTATATCATTTCCAATTAGCAATATGTCATCCACATATAATATCAGAAATGCTACAGAGCTCCCACTCACTTTCTTGTAAATACAGGCTTCTCCAAAAGTCTGTATAAAGCCAAATGCTTTGATCACACTATCAAAGCGTTTATTCCAACTCCGAGATGCTTGCACCAGTCCATAAATGGATCGCTGGAGTTTGCATACTTTGTTAGCTCCTTTTGGATCGACAAAACCTTCTGGTTGTACCATATACAACTCTTCTTCCAGAAATCCATTCAGGAATGCAGTTTTGACATCCATCTGCCATATTTCATAATCATAAAATGCGGCAATTGCTAACATAATTCTGACGGACTTAAGCATCGCTACGGGTGAGAAGGTCTCATCGTAGTCAACCCCTTGAACTTGTCGAAAACCTTTTGCGACAAGTCGAGCTTTATAGACAGTAACATTACCGTCAGCGTCAGTCTTTTTCTTGAAGATCCATTTATTCTCAATTGCTTGCCGATCATCGGGCAAGTCAACCAAAGTCCATACTTTGTTCTCATACATGGATCCCATCTCAGATTTCATGGCCTCAAGCCACTTTGCGGAATCTGGGCTCACCATCGCTTCTTCATAGTTCGTAGGTTCATCATGATCTAGCATCATGACTTCCAGAACTGGATTACCGTACCACTCTGGTGCGGATCTCACTCTGGTTGATCTACGTGGTTCAGTAGAATCTTGATCTGAAGCTTCATGATCATCATCATTAGCTTCCTCATTGATTGGCATAGGTGTCGCAGAAACAGTTTTCTGTGATGTACTATTTTCCAATAAGGGAGCAGGTACAGTTACCTCGTCAAGTTCTACTTTCCTCCCACTCACTTCTTTCGAGAGAAACTCCTTTTCTAGAAATGATCCATTTAGCAACGAATGTCTTGCCTTCGGTTCTGTGATAGAAGGTATACCCAACAGTTTCCTTTGGGTATCCTATGAAGACACATTTCTCCGCTTTGGGTTCGAGCTTATCAGGTTGAAGTTTTTTCACATAAGAATCGCAGCCCCAAACTTTAAGAAACGACAACTTTGGTTTCTTGCCAAACCATAGTTCATAAGGCGTCGTCTCAACGGATTTTGATGGTGCCCTATTTAACGTGAATGTGGCCGTCTCTAAAGCATAACCCCAAAACGATAGCGGTAAATCAGTAAGAGACATCATAGATCGCACCATATCTAGTAAAGTACGATTACGATGTTTGGACACACCATTACGCTGTGGTGTTCCGGGTGGCGTGAGTTGCGAAACTATTCCACAATTTTTCAAATGTACACCAAACTCGTAACTCAAATATTCTCCTCCACGATCAGATCGTAGAAATTTTATTTTCTTGTTACGATGATTTTCAACTTCACTCTGAAATTCCTTGAACTTTTCAAATGTTTCAGACTTATGTTTCATTAAGTAGATATACCCATATCTGCTTAAATCATCTGTGAAGGTGAGAAAATAACGATATCCGCCGCGAGCCTCAATATTCATCGGACCACATACATCGGTATGTATGATTTCCAACAAATCTTTTGCTCTCTCCATAGTACCGGAGAACGGTGTTTTAGTCATCTTGCCTATGAGGCACGGTTCGCAAGTACCAAGTGATTCATAATCAAGTGATTCCAAAAGCCCATCAGTATGGAGTTTCTTCATGCGCTTTACACCGATATGACCTAAACGGCAGTGCCACAAATAAGTTGCACTATCATTATTAACTTTGCATCTTTTGGCTTCTACATTATGAATATGTGTATTACTATCTTCGAGATTCAACAAGAATAGACCACTCTTCAAAGGTGCATGACCATAAAAGATATTATTCATATAAATAGAACAACCATTATTCTCTGATTTAAATGAATAACCGTCTCGCATTAAACAAGATCCAGATATAATGTTCATGCTCAACGCTGGCACCAAATAACAATTATTTAGGTCTAATATTAATCCCGAAGGTAGATGTAGAGGTAGCGTGCCGACCGCGATCACATCGACTTTGGAACCGTTTCCCACGCGCATCGTCACCTCGTCCTTTGCTAGTGTCCGCTTATTCCGTGGTCCCTGTTTCGAGTTGCAAATATTAGCAACAGAACCAGTATCAAATACCCAGGTGCTACTGCGAGCTCTAGTAAGGTACACATCAATAACATGTATATCACATATACCTTTGCTCACTTTGCCATCCTTCTTATCCGCCAAATACTTGGGGCAGTTCCGCTTCCAGTGACCAGTCTGCTTGCAGTAGAAGCACTCAGTTTCAGGCTTAGGTCCAGACTTGGGTTTCTTCTCCTGAGCAGCAACTTGCTTGCTGTTCTTCTTGAAGTTTCCCTTCTTCTTCCCTTTGCCCTTTTTCTTGAAACTAGTGGTTTTGTTAACCATCAACACTTGATGCTCCTTCTTGATTTCTACCTCCGCAGCTTTCAGCATTGCGAAGAGCTCGGGAATAGTCTTGTTCATCCCTTGCATATTATAGTTCATCACGAAGCTCTTGTAGCTTGGTGGCAGTGATTGGAGAATTCTGTCAATGACGCAGTCATCTGGAAGATTAACTCCCATCTGAATCAAATGATTATTATACCCAGACATCTTGAGTATATGCTCACTGACAGAACTGTTCTCCTCCATCTTACAGCTATAGAACTTATTGGAGACTTCATATCTCTCAATTCGGGCATTTGCTTGAAATATTAACTTCAACTCCTGGAACATCTCATATGCTCCATGACGTTCAAAACGTCGTTGAAGTCCCGATTCTAAGCCGTAAAGCATGGCACACTGAACTATCGAGTAGTCATCAGCTTTGCTCTACCAGACGTTCATAACATCTGGCGTTGCTCCAGCAGCAGGCCTGTCACCCAGCGGTGCTTCCAGGACGTAATTCTTCTGTGCAGCAATGAGGATAATCCTCAGGTTACGGACCCAGTCCGTGTAATTGCCACCATCATCTTTCAACTTTGCTTTCTCAAGGAACGCATTAAAATTTAACGGAACAATAGCACGAGCCATCTATCTACAAGCAACATAAACAAGCAAGATACTATCAGGTACTAAGTTCATGATAAGTTTAAGTTCAGTTAATCAAATTACTTAGGAACTCCCACTTAGATAGACATCCCTCTAATCCTCTAAGTGATCACGTGATCCAAATCAACTAAACCATAACCGATCATCACGTGAGATGGAGTAGTTTTCAATGGTGAACATCGTCATGTTGATCATATCTACTATATGATTCACGCTCGACCTTTCGGTCACTGTGTTCCGAGGCCATATCTGCATATGCTAGGCTCGTCAAGTATAACCTGAGTATTCCGCGTGTGCAAAACTGGCTTGCACCCGTTGTAGATGGACGTAGAGCTTATCACACCCGATCATCACGTGGTGTCTGGGCACGACGAACTTTGGCAACGGTGCATACTCAGGGAGAACACTTCTTGATAATTTAGTGAGAGATCATCTTATAATGCTACCGTCAATCAAAGCAAGATAAGATGCATAAAAGGATAAACATCACATGCAATCAATATAAGTGATATGATATGGCCATCATCATCTTGTGCTTGTGATCTCCATCTCCGAAGCACCGTCATGATCACCATCGTCACCGGCGCGACACCTTGATCTCCATCGTAGCATCGTTTTCGTCTCGCCAATCTTATGCTTCCACGACTATTACTACCGTTTAGTAATCTAGTAAAGCATTACATCACGATTGCATTGCATACAATAAAGCGACAACCATATGGCTCCTGCCAGTTGCCGATAACTTAGTTACAAAACATGATCATCTCATACAATAAAATCAGCATCATGCCTTGACCATATCACATCACAACATACCCTGCAAAAACAAGTTAGACGTCCTCTACTTTGTTGTTGCAAGTTTTACGTGGCTGCTACGGGCTTAAGTAAGAACTCATCTCACCTACGCATCAAAACCACAACGATAGTTCGTCAAATAGACTCCGTTTTAACCTTCTCAAGGACCGGGCGTAGTCACACTTGGTTCAACTAAAGTTGGAGAGACAGTCTTCCGCAAGCCATCTATGTGCAAAGCACGTCGAGGGAACCGGTCTCGCGTAAGAGTACGCGTAAGGTTGGTCCGGATCGTCTCAACCAACAATACCGCCGAACCAAAGTATGACATGCTGGTAGGCAGTATGACTTGTATCGCCCACAACTCACTTGTGTTCTACTCGTGCATATAACATCAAACCATAAAACCTAGGCTCAGATGCCACTATTGGGGAACGCAGTAATTTCAAAAAATTTCCTACGCACACGCAAGATCATGGTGATGCACAGCAACGAGAGGGGAGAGTGTTGTCTATGTACCAACGCAGACCGACTGCGGAAGCGATCACACAACGTAGAGGAAGTAGTCGTACGTCTTCTTCCCGATCCGACCGATCCAAGCACCGTTACTCCGGCACCTCCGAGTTCTTAGCACACGTTCAGCTCGATGACGTTCCCCGGGCTCCGATCCAGCTAAGCGTCGAGGAAGAGTTTCGTCAGCACGACGGCGTGATGACGATCTTGATGTACTACCGACGCAGGGCTTCACCTAAGCACTACAACGGTACGATCGAGGTGGAATTTGGTGGCAGGGGGCACCGCACACAGCTAAGGAACGATCTCAAGGATCAAGTTGTGTGTCTATGGGGTGCCCCCTGCCCCCGTATATAAAGGCCAGGGGCAAGGGGGTCGGCCGGCTAGGAGGGAGGCGCAGGGAGGAGTCCCACTCCTACCGGGAGTAGGACTCCTTCCCCCAAGTCCTATTCCTAGTAGGACTCTTCGGGAGAAAGAGAAGAGAGGGGGGCCGGCCCCTTCTCCTAGTCCTAATAGGACTAGGGAAGGGGGGTTCGGCCGGCTAGCCTGTGGGCTGCCCCTTCTCTCTTTTCCACTAAGGCCCAATAGGCCCATTTGCCTCCCGGGGGGTTCCGGTAACCCTCCCGGTAATCCGGTAAAATCCCGATTTCACCCGGAACACTTCCGGTGCCCAAACATAGGCTTCCAATATATCAATCTTTACGTCTCGACCATTTCAAGACTCCTCGTCATGTCCGTGATCTCATCCGGGACTCCGAACAACCTTCGGTACATCAAAATGCATAAACTCATAATAACTGTCATCGTAACGTTAAGCGTGCGGACCCTACGGTTCGAGAACAATGTAGACATGACCGAGACATGTCTCCGGTCAATAACCAATAGCGGGACCTGGATGCCCATATTGGCTCCTACATATTCTACGAAGATCTTTATCGGTCAGACCGCATAACAACATACGTTGTTCCCTTTGTCATCGGTATGTTACTTGCCCGAGATTCGATCGTCGGTATCCAATACCTAGTTCAATCTCGTTACCGGCAAGTCTCTTTACTCGTTCCGTATTACATCATCTCACAACTAACTTATTAGTTGCAGTGCTTGCAAGGCTTATGTGATGTGCATTACCGAGAGGGCCCAGAGATACCTCTCCGACAATCGGAGTGACAAACCCTAATCTTGAAATACGCCAACCCAACATCTACCATTGGAGACACCTGTAGTACTCCTTTATAACCACCCAGTTACGTTGTGACGTTTGGTAGTACCCAAAGTGTTCCTCCGATAAACGGGAGTTGCATAATCTCATAGTTACAGGAACATGTATAAGTCATGAAGAAAGCAATAGCAACATACTAAACGATCGGGTGCTAAGCTAATGGAATGGGTCATGTCAATCAGATCATTCTACTAATGATGTGACCTCGTTAATCAAATAACAACTCCTTGTTCATGGTTAGGAAACATAACCATCTTTGATTAACGAGCTAGTCAAGTAGAGGCATACTAGTGACACTCTGTTGGTCTATGTATTCACACATGTATTATGTTTCCGGTTAATACAATTCTAGCATGAATAATAAACATTTATCATGATGTAAGGAAATAAATAATAACTTTATTATTGCCTCTAGGGCATATTTCCTTCAATTATTGCTGAGAGAACTTGCAATAGTGAAAGTATGAACCCTAGGCCTTGTTTGAACGCATTCCAATACCGTTTTCGCTCAGTTTTATCATTAGTTACCTTGCCATTTTTATATTTTCAGATTACAAATCCTATATCTATCATCCATATTGCACTTGTACAATTTACCATCGTATTGGGTGTGTTGGGAACACAAGAGACTCTTTGTTATTTGGTTGCATGGTTGCTTGAGAGAGACCATCTTCATCCTACGCCTCTCACGGATTGATAAACCTTAGGTCATCCACTTGAGGGAAATTTTCTACTGTCCTACAAACCTCTGCACTTGGAGGCCTAACAACGTCTACAAGAAGAAGGTTGTGTAGTAGACATCAAGCTCTTTTCTGGCGCCGTTGCCGGGGAGGTTAGCGCTTGAAGGTATATCTTTAGATCTTGCAATCGAATCTTTTAGTTTCTTGTTCTATCACTAGTTTAGTCTATAAAAGAAAACTACAAAAAATGGAATTAAGGTTGCCGCATATGCTTCATCTTTTTTATGTCTTTCGTGAAAATAAGGATTCCGATAATTGTGCCAAAGTGTTAGAAGAAGAATGTATTAAAATGTTTGGCAATAAATCTTTCGATGATGAGCATGATTGCAATATTGTTAGTATGAATTCTTTGTATACCCATGATGCTAATGATATGCAAAGCCACAAGCTTGGGGATGCTATGTTTGATGAAGGTGATATTTTTTGTCCCCCAAGTTTTGATGAGCAAATTTATTATGATGATAGCATGCCTCCTATTTATGATGATTATATTGATGAAAGTGGGTTTGGAAGAGTGTCAACTTTAGGAAGTAAAGATCCCACTATTTTGGAGAGTGTTGAATCTTATTGTGATAATTATGAAAGTGGATTTGGAGAGGTCGTGACTTTATTTAGTGATGAATCCACTATTTCGGAAGAAGTTCAATGATTATGTGAACAAAGTTGCTATCTATGATTATTATTGTGATGACATGTATGCTATGAAGAATAATAACCATGAAACTTGTCATCTTGATTTTAATTTTAAATTGGATTATGCCTCACATGATAGTTATTTTGTTGAGTTTGCTCCCACTATCATCCATGACACTAAATTTGCTTATGTGGAGAGTAATAAAATTTCTATGCTTATGCATCATGAAAAGAATGCTTTGTGTGATGGTTATATTGTTGAATTCATTCATGATGATACTGAAAATTATTATGAGAGAGGAACATATGCTTTTACATATTGCAATAATATCAACTTTCCTCTCTATGTGTTGAAAATCTTGAAGTTATCCTTGTTTTACCTTCCTATGCAAGTTGATTCTTGTTCCCACAAGTTGTTTGCTCACAAAATCCCTATGCATAGGAAATGGGTTAGACTTAAATGTGCTAGTCATATTCTTCATGATTCTCTCTTTATGTTTCAATTCTTATCTTTTATGTGAGCATCATTGATATCATCATGCCTAGCTAGGGGCGTTAAACGATAGTGCTTGTTGGGAGGCAACCCAATTTTATTTTTCTTCCTTGCTTTTTGTTCCTGTTTAGTAATAAATAAGTCATCTATTCTCTGTTATGATTGTGTTTTTTATGCTTTAATTAGTGTTTGTGCCAAGTAAAGCTTTTAGGATCTTCTTGGGTGATTGTTATTTGATCTTGCTGTAAATAACAGAAAGTATGCGCTCACGAGAATAATTTTCATTTTTTACCAGAGAGCGATAATATACCAATTCCAACTGCAGTAGATCGATATACAAATTATTTAGGTCTTCCTAAATTTTTAGAATTTTTGGAGTTAGATAAGTATTCGAAATCTTCGAAATCTCCAGATTACTACAGACTGTTCTATTTTTGACAGATTCTGTTTTCATTGTGTTGTTTGCTTATTTTGAGGAATCTATGAGTAGTATCGGAGGGTATGAACCATAGAGAAGTTGGAATACAGTAGATATTACACCAATATGAATTTAGAATGAGTTCACAATAGTACCTAAGTGATGATTTATTTTCTTATACTAATGGAGCTTACGAGTTTTCTGTTAAGTTTTGTGTTGTGAAGTTTTCAAGTTTTGGGTAAAGATTCGATGGAATATGGAATAAGGAGTTGCAAGAGCCTAATCTTGGGGATTCACAAGGCACCCCAAGGTAATATTCAAGGACAACCAAGAGCCTAAGCTTAGGGATGCCCCGGATGGCACCCCCTCTTTTGTCTTCGTTCATCGGTAACTTTACTTGGAGCTATATTTTTATTCACCACACGATATGTGTTTTGCTTGGAGCGTCATTTTGTTTTATTTTGTATTGCTTGATGTTTGAATAAAATACCAAGATCTGAAATTCTTAAATGTTAGAGAGTCTTCACATAGTTGCATAATTATTCAACTACTCATTGATCTTCACTTATATCTTTCGGAGTAGTTTGTCGTTTGCTCTAGTGCCTCACTTATATCTTTTAGAGAACGACGGTGGTTTTATTTTGAAGAAATTAATGAACTCTCATGCTTCACTTATATTATTTTGAGAGTCTTTAGAACAACATGGTAATTTGCTTTGGTTATGAAATTAGTCCTAATATGATAGGCATCCAAGATGGGTATAATAAAAACTTTCATATAGAGTGCATTGAATACTATGAGAAGTTTGATACTTGATAATTGTTTTGAGATATGAAGATGGTGATATTAGAGTCATGCTAGTTGAGTAATCGTGAAATTGAGAAACACTTGTGTTGAGGTTTTGCAAGTCCCGTAGCATGCACGTATGGTAACCGTTGTATGACAAAATTGAAGTATGAGGTGTTCTTTGATTGCCTTCCTTATGAGTGGCGGTCGGGGACGAGCGATGGTATTTTCCTACCGATCTATCCCCCTAGGAGCATGCATGTAGTGCTTGGTTTTGATGACTTGTAGATTTTTGCAATCAGTATGTGAGTTCTTTATGACTAATATTGAGTTCATGGATTATACGCACTCTCAACCTTCCATCATTGCTAGCCTCTTCGGTACCGTGCATTGCCCTTTATCACCTTGAGAGTCGGTGCAAACTTCGCTGGTGCATCCAAACCCCGTGATATGATATGCTCTATCACACATAAGCCTCCTTATATCTTCCTCAAAACAGTCACCATACCTACCTATTATGGCATTTCCATAGCCATTCCGAGATATACTGACATGCAACTTTCCACCGTTCTGTTTATTATGACACGCTTCATCATTGTCATATTGCTTTGCATGATCATGTAGTTGACATTGTATTTGTGGCAAAGCCACCGATCATAATTATTTTATACATGTCACTCTTGAATCATTGCACATCCCGGTACACTGTCGGAGGCACTCATATAGAGTCATATTTTGTTCTAGTATCGAGTTGTAATCCTTGAGTTGTAAATAAATAAAAGTGTCATGATCATTGCTACCTCTTGAGCACTGCGTTGGTTTTCCCTTGAAGAGGAAAGGGTGATGCAGCAAAGTAGCGTAAGTATTTCCCTCAGTTTTTGAGAAGCAAGGTATCAATCCAGTAGGAGGCTACGCGCGAGTCCCTCGCACCTGCACAAAACAAATAAATCCTCGCAACCAACGCGATAAGGGGTTGTCAATCCCTACACGGTCACTTACGAGAGTGAGATCTAATAGATATTGTAAGATAATATTTTTGGTATTTTTATGATAAAGATGCAAAGTAAAATAAAATCAATGAAAATAACTAAGTATTGGAAGATTTAATATGATGAAGATAGATCCGGGGGCCATAGGTTTCACTAGTGGCTTCTCTCAAGAGCATAAGTATTTTATGGTGGGTGAACAAATTACTGTTGAGCAATTGACAGAATTGAGCATAGTTATGAGAATATATAGGTATGATCATGTATATAGGCATCACATCCAAGACAAGTAGACCGACTCCTGCCTGCATCTACTACTATTACTCCACACATCGACCGCTATCCAGCATGCATCTAGAGTATTAGGTTCAAGAGAACAGAGTAACGCTTTAAGCAAGATGACATGATGTAGAGGGATAAACTCATGCAATATGATGAAAACCCCATCTTGTTATCCTCGATGGCAACAATATAGTACGTGCCTTGCTGCCCCTACTGTCATTGGGAAAGGACACCGCAAGATTGAACCCAAAGCTAAGCACTTCTCCCATTGCAAGAAAGATTAATCTAGTAGGCCAAACCAAACTGATAATTCGAAGAGACTTGCAAAGATAACCATTCAGAGAAGATTCAAATAATGTTCATAGATAATCTTGATCATAAACCCACAATTCATTGGTCTCAACAAACACACCGCAAAAGAAGATTACATCGAATAGATCTCCACAAGAGAGGGGGAGAACTTTGTATTGAGATCCAAAAAGAGAGAAGAAGCCATCTAGCTAATAACTATGGACCCGAAGGTCTGAGGTAAACTACTCACACTTGATCGGAGAGGCTATGGTGTTGATGTAGAAGCCCTCCGTGATCGATGCCCCCTCCGGCGGAGCTCCGGAATAGGCCCCAAGATGGGATCTCGTGGATACAGAAAGTTACGGCGGTGGAATTAGGGTTTTGGCTCCGTATCTGATCTTTTGGCGGTACGTAGGTATATATAGGAGGAAGAAGTACGTCGGTGGAGCAACAGGGGGGCCACGAGGGTGGAGGGCGCGCCTGGGGGGTAGGCGCGCCCCCCTACCTCGTGGCCTCCCTGTTGGTTGCTTGACGTAGGGTTCAAGTCTCCCGGGTCTTGTTTGTTCCAAAAATCACATTCCCGAAGGTTTCATTCCGTTTGGACTCCGTTTGATATTCCTTTTCTTCGAAACCCTAAAATAGGCAAAAAAACTGCAATTATGGGCTGGGCCTCCGGTTAGTAGGTTAGTCCCAAAAATAATATAAAAGTGTATAATAAAGCCCAATAATGTCCAAAACAGTAGATAATATAGCATGGAGCAATCAAAAATTATAGATACGTTGGAGCCGTATCGAGCATCCCCAAGCTTAATTCCTTCTCGTCCTCGAGTAGGTAAATGATAAAAACAGAATTTTTGATGTGGAATGCTACTTGGCATAATTTCAATGTAATTCTTCTTAATAGTGGTATGAATATTCAGATTCGAAAGATTCAAGACAAAAGTTCAATATTGACATAAAAATAATAATACTTCAAGCATACTAACTAAGCAATTATGTCTCTTCAAAATAACATGGCCAAAGAAAGTTATCCCTACAAAATCATATAGTCTGGCTATGCTCTATCTTCACCACACAAAGTATTTAAATCATGCACAACCCCGATGACAAGCCAAGCAATTGTTTCATACTTTTAATGTTCTCAAACCTTTTCAATCTTCACGCAATATATGAGCGTGAGCCATGGACATAGCACTTTAGGTGGAATAGAATGGTGGTTGTGGAGAAGACAAAAGGGAGAAGATAGTCTCACATCAAGTAGGCGTATCAACGGGCTATGGAGATGCCCATCAATAGATATCAATGTGAGTGAGTAGGGATTGCCATGCAATGGATGCACTAGAGCTGTAAGTATATGAAAGCTCAAAAAGAAACTAAGTGGGTGTGCATCCAACTTGCTTGCTCACGAAGACCTAAGGCATTTTGAGGAATCCCATCATTGGAATATACAAGCGAAGTTCTATAATGAAAATTCCCACTAGTATATGAAAGTGATAACAAAGGAGACTCTCTACTATGAAGATCATGGTGCTACTTTGAAGCACAAGTGTGGTAAAAGGATAGTAGCATTGTCCCTTCTCTCTTTTTCTCTAATTTTTTTATTTGGGCCTTTTCTATTTTTTATGGCCTCTTTTTTTTCGTCCGGAGTCTCATCCCGACTTGTGGGGGGATCATAGTCTCCATCATCCTTTCCTCACTGGGACAATGCTCTAATAATGATGATCATCACACTTTTATTTTCTTACAACTCAAGAATTACAACTCGATACTTAGAACAAAATATGACTCTATGTGAATGCCTCCGGCGGTGTACCGGGATATGCAATGACTCATGAGTGACATGTATGAAAGAATTATGAACGGTGGTTTTGCCACAAATACAATGTCAACTACATGATCATGCAAAGCAATATGACAATGATGGTGCATGTCATAGTAAACGGAACGGTGGAAAGTTGCATGGCAATATATTTCGGAATGGCTATGGAAATGCCATGATAGGTAGGTATGGTGGCTGTTTTGAGGAAGGTATATGGTGGGTGTATGATACCGGCAAAAGGTGCGCGGTATTAGAGAGGCTAGCAATGGTGGAAGGGTGAGAGTGTGTATGATCCATGGACTCAATATTAGTCATAAAGAACTCATATAGTTATTGCAAAAATCTACAAGTTTTCAAAGCAAAGTATTACGCGCATGCTCCAAGGGGGATAGATTGGTAGGAAAAGACCATCGCTCGTCCCCGACCGCCACTCATAAGGAGGACAATCAATAAATAAATCATGCTCCAACTTCATCACATAACGGTTCACCATACGTGCATGCTACGGGAATTACAAACTTTAACACAAGTATTTCTAAAATTCACAACTACTCAACTAGCATGACTCTAATATCACCATCTCCATATCTCAAAACAATTATCAAGTATCAAACTTCTCATAGTATTCAACACACTTATAAGAGAATTTTATTATTAATCTTGTATACCTAGCATATTAGGATTATTTAAGCAATTTACCACGATATTTAAGACTCTCAAAATAATCTAAGTGAAGCATGAGAGATCAATAGTTTCTATATAACAAATCCACCACCGTGCTCTAAAAGATATAAGTGAAGCACTGGAGCAAAACTATACAACTCAAAAGATATAAGTGAAGCACATAGAGTATTCTAATAATTTCTGAATCATGAGTGTCTCTCTCAAAAGGTGTGTACAACAAATATGATTGTTGTAAACTAAAAAGCAAAGACTCAAATCATACAAGACGCTCCAAGCAAAACACATATCATGTGGTGAATAAAAATATAGCTCCAAGTAAAGTTACCGATAGAAGTAGACGAAAGAGGGGATGCCATCCGGGCATCCCCAAGCTTTGGCTTTTAGGTGTCCTTAGATTATCTTGGGGGTGTCATGGGCATCCCCAAGCTTAGGCTCTTGCCACTCCTTGTTCAATAATCCATCAAATCCTTACCCAAAACTTGAAAACTTCACAACACAAAACTTAAAGTAGAAAATCTCATGAGCTCCGTAGGCGAAAGAAAACAAAAGACCACTTCAAGGTACTGTAATGAACTCATTCTTTATTTATATTGGTGTTAAACCTACTGTATTCCAACTTCTCTATGGTTTATAAACTATTTTACTAGCCATAGATTCATCAAAATAAGCAAACAACACACGAAAAACAGAATCTGTCAAAAACAGAACAATTTGTAGTAATCTGAAGCTAGCGCAAGATCTGGAACCCCAAAAATTCTAAAATAAATTTCTGGACGTGAGGAATTTATCTATTAATCATATTCAAAAATAATTAACTAAATAGAACCTTCCAAATAAAAATGGAAGCAGTTCTTGTGAGCACTAAAGTTTCTGTTTTTTACAACAAGATTAACAAGAATTTCCCCAAGTCTTCCCAACGGTTCTGCTTGGCACAAACACTAATTAAACACAAAAAACACAACCAAAACAGAGTATAGGTAAATTATTTATTACTAAATAGGAAAAAAAAGCAAGGAATAAAAATAAAATTGGGTTGCCTCCCAACAAGCGCTATCGTTTAACGCCCCTAGCTAGGCATAAAAAGCAAGGATAGATCTAGGTATTGCCATCTTTGGTAGGCAATCCATAAGTGGATCTCATAATATATTCATAAGGTAATTTAATTTTCTTTCTAGGAAAGTGTTCCATGCCTTTCCTTAACAGAAATTGGAATCTAATATTTCCTTCCTTCATATCAATAAGTGCACCAATCGTTCTAAGGAAAGGTCTACCAAGAATAATAGGACATGAAGGATTGCAATCTATATCAAGAGCGATAAAATCTACTGGCACATAATTCCTATTTTAAAAAATAAGAACATCATTAATTCTTCCCATAGGTTTGTTAATAGTGGAATCTGCAAGGTGCAAGTTTAAAGAGCAATCATCAAAATCACGGAAACCTAACAATTAACACAAAGTCTTTGGAATCGTGGAAACACTAGCACCCAAATCACACAAAGCATAGCATTCATGATCTTTAATTTTAATTTTAATAGTTGGTTCCCAGTCATCGTAAAGTTTTCTAGGGATAGAAACTTCCAACTCAAGTTTTTCTTCATAAGATTGCATCAAAGCATCAACGATATGTTTGGTAAAAGCTTTATTTTGGCTATAAGCATGAGGAGAATTTAGCACGGATTGCAACAAGGAAATACAATCTATCAAAGAGCAATTATCATAATTAAATTCCTTGAAATCCAAAATAGTAGGTTCATTAACATCTAGAGTTTTGATCTCTTCAATCCCACTTTTATCAAATTTAGCATCATGATCTAAAAACTCCGAATTTTTGGAACACCTTCTAGGTAAAGGTGGATCATATTTAGTCTCGTTATTATCAAGGTTCATATTGCAAAACTAAGATTTAATAGGGGACACATCAATAACTTTTAGATCTTCATCTTTATTATCATGGAAACTAGAAGAACACGCTCTTATAAAGGAATCTTTCTTAGCATGTATCCTAGAGG
Source organism: Triticum monococcum (assembly GCA_034509565.1). NCBI lineage: Eukaryota > Viridiplantae > Streptophyta > Magnoliopsida > Poales > Poaceae > Triticum > Triticum monococcum. The sequence continues at coordinate 487,790,604 of CM067844.1, forward strand.
TTCTTTCTTTGCACTCATCAACGGAAATTATCATGGCTTTGAGAGACTCATTGATATCATACTTAGGAGGAATAGATCTAAGTTTCAAAGAATCAACATCAAGAGAAATTCTATCAACGTTCCTAGCCAACTCATCAATCTTAAGCAATTTTTCTTCAATCAAAGCATTGAAATTCTTTTGCGAAGTAATAAATTCTTTAATATTAGATTCAAAATCAGAGGGCATATTATTAAAATTTCCATAAGAATTGTTGTAGGAGTTACCATAATTATTAGAGGAATTGCTAGGATAAGGCCTAGGATTAAAGTTTCCTCTATACGCGTTGTTACCAAAATTGTTCCTACCAACAAAATTCACATCCTTTGATTTATTATTATCAATCAAAGTAGACAAAGGCATATCAGTAGGATCAGAAGAAACACTTTTATTAGCAAATAATTTCATAAGTTCATCCATCTTTCCACTCAAAACATTAATTTCTTCTATCACATGCACTTTTTTATTAGTAGATCTTTCAGTGTGCCATTGAGAATAATTAACCATAATATTATCTAGGAGATTAGTAGCTTCTCCTAAAGTGATTTCCATAAAAGTGCCTCTCGCAGCCGAATATAAAAGATTTCTAGAAGCAAAATTCAATCCGACATAAAAATTGTGTATAATCATCCACAAATTTAAACCATGAGTAGGGCAATTATGTATCATTAATTTCATCCTCTCCCAAGCTTGTGCAACATGTTCATGATCAAGTTGCTTAAAATTCATAATATCGTTTCTAAGAGAGATGATCTTAGCGGGAGGAAAATACTTAGAGATAAAAGCATCTTTGCACTTATTCCACGAATCAATACTATTTTTAGGCAAGGACGAAAACCAAGCTTTAGCACAATCTCTAAGCGAAAAAGTAAATAGCTTCAATTTAACAATATCATTGTCCAGAACTTTCTTCTTATGCATATCACACAAATCAACGAAGCTATTTAGATGGGTAGCGGCATCTTCACTAGGAAGGCCGGAAAACGGATCTTTCATGACAAGATTCAGCAAGGCAGCATTAATTTCACAAGATTCAGCATCGGTAAGAGGAGCAATCGGAGTGCTAAAAAAACCATTGTTTTTGGTATTGGTAAAGTCACACAATTTAGTGTTGTCTTGAGCCATCGTGACAAGCAAGCAATCCAACACACAAGCAAACAAGAAACGGGCAAAAAGAGGCAAACAGAAAAGAGAGGGAGGATAGAGAGAGAGGGGGCGAATAAAACGGCAAGGGTGAAGTGGGGGAGAGGAAAACAAGAGGCAAATGGAAAATAATGTAATGCGGGAGATAAGGGTTTGTGATGGGTACTTGGTATGTTGACTTTTGCGTAGACCTCCCCGGCAACGCTGCCAGAAATCCTTCTTGCTACCTCTTGAGCACTGCGTTGGTTTTCCCTTGAAGAGGAAAGGGTTATGCAGCAAAGTAGCGTAAGTATTTCCCTCAGTTTTTGAGAACCAAGGTATCAATCCAGTAGGAGGCTACGCGCGAGTCCCTCGCACCTGCACAAAACAAATAAATCCTCGCAACCAACGCGATAAGGGGTTGTCAATCCCTACACGGTCACTTATGAGAGTGAGACCTAATAGATATGATAAGATAATATTTTTGGTATTTTTATGATAAAGATGCAAAGTAAAATAAAAGCAATGAAAATAACTAAGTATTGGAAGATTTAATATGATGAAGATAGATCCGGGGGCCATAGGTTTCACTAGTGGCTTCTCTCAAGAGCATAAGTATTTTATGGTGGGTGAACAAATTACTGTTGAGCAATTGACAGAATTGAGCATAGTTATGAGAATATCTAGGTATGATCATGTATATAGGCATCACGTCCAAGATAAGTAGACCGACTCCTGCCTGCATCTACTACTATTACTCCACACATCGACCGCTATCCAGCATGCATCTAGTGTATTAAGTTCAAGAGAACAGAGTAATGTTTTAAGCAAGATGACATGATGTAGAGGAATAAACTCATGCAATATGATGAAAACCCCATCTTGTTATACTCGATGGCAACAATACAATACGTGCCTTGTTGCCCCTACTGTCACTGGGAAAGGACACCACAAGATTGAACCCAAAGCTAAGCACTTCTCCCATTGCAAGAAAGATCAATCTAGTAGGCCAAACCAAACTGATAATTCGAAGAGACTTGCAAAGATAACCAATTGTACATAAAAGAATTCACAGAAGATTCAAATAATGTTCATAGATAAACTTGATCATAAACCCACAATTCATCGGTCTCAACAAACACACCGCAAAAGAATATTACATCGAATAGATTTCCACAAGAGAGGGGGGGAACTTTGTATTGAGATCCAAAAAGAGAGAAGAAGCCATCTAGCTATAACTATGGACCCGAAGGTCTGAGGTAAACTACTCACACTTCATCGGAGAGGCTATGGTGTTGATGTAGAAGCCCTCCGTGATCGACGCCCCCTCCGGCGGAGCTCCAGAACAGGCCCCAAGATGGGATCTCGTGGATACAGAAAGTTACGGTGGTGGAATTAGGGTTTTGGCTCCGTATCTGATCGTTTGGGGGTACGTAGGTATATATAGGAGGAAGAAGTGCGTTGGTGGAGCAATAGGGGGCCCACGAGGGTGGAGGGCGTGCTTGGGGGGGGGGGGTAGGCGCGCCCCCTACCTCGTGGCCTCCCTGTTGGTTGCTTGACATAGGGTCCAAGTCTCCTGGGTCTTTTTCGTTCCAAAAATCACGTTCCCGAAGGTTTCATTCCGTTTGGACTCCGTTTGATATTCCTTTTCCTCAAAACCCTAAAATAGGCAAAAAAATAGCAATTCTGGGTTGGCCCTCCGGTTAGTAGGTTAGTCCCAAAAATAATATAAAAGTGCATAATAAAGCCCAATAATGTCCAAAACAGTAGATAATATAGCATGGAGCAATCAAAAATTATAGATACGTTGGAGACATATCAATCATCATTATTAGAGCATTGTCCCGTGTGAGGAAAAAAAGAGAAAGGCCAAAAAAGAGAAGGAAAAAAACAAAAAAAATGAGAGAAAAAGAGAGAAGGGGCAATGCTACTATCCTTTTACCACACTTGTGCTTCAAAGTAGCACCATGGTCTTCATGATAGAGAGTCTCTTATTCTGTCACTTTCATATACTAGTGGGAATTTTTATTATAGAACTTGGCTTGTATATTCCAACAATGGGCTTCCTCAAATGCCCTAGGTCTTCGTGAGCAAGCAAGTTGGATGCACACCCACTTAGTTTCTTTTGTTGAGCTTGAAGGAAATATGCCCTAGAGGCAATAATAAAGTTATTATTTATTTCCTTATATCATGATAAATGTTTATTATTCGTGCTAGAATTGTATTAACCAGAAACATGATCCATGTGTGAATACATAGACAAACATAGTGTCACTAGTATGCCTTTACTTGACTAGCTCGTTAATCAAAGATGGTTAAGTTTCCTAACCATAGACAGGAGTTGTCATTTGATTAACGGGATCACGTCATTAGGAGAATGATGTGATTGACTTGACCTATTCCATTATCTTAGCACTTGATCGTTTAGTATGTTGCTATTGCTTTCTTCATGACTTATGCATGTTCCTATGACTATGAGATTATGCAACTCCCGTTTAGCGGAGGAACACTTTGTGTGCTACCAAACGTCACAAGTAACTGGGTGATTATAAAGGTGCTCTACAGGTGTCTCCGAAGGTACTTGTTGAGTTGGCGTATTTCGAGATTAGGATTTGTCACTCCGATTATCGGAGAGGTATCTCTGGGCCCTCTCGGTAATGCACATCACTATAAGCCTTGCAAGCAATGTGACTAATGAGTTAGTTGCGGGATGATGCATTACAAAACGAGTCAAGAGACTTGCCGATAACGAGATTGAACTAGGTATTGAGATACCGACGATCGAATCTCGGGCAAGTAACATATCGTTGGCAAAGGGAACAACGTATGTTGTTATGCGGTTTGACCGATAAAGATCTTCATAGAATATGTAGGAGCCAATATGAGCATCCAGGTTCCGCTATTGGTTATTGACCGGAGACGTGTCTCGGTCATGTCTACATAGTTCTCGAACCCGTAGGGTCCGCACGCTTAAAGTTTGGTGACGATCGGTATTATGAGTTGATACATCTCCAACGTATCTATAATTTTTGATTGCTCCATGCTATATTATCTACTATTTTGGACTATATTGGGCTTTATTTTCCACTTTTATATTATTTTTGGGACTAACCTATTAACCGGAGACCCAACACAGATTGTTGTTTTTTGCCTATTTCAGTGTTTCGGAGAAACAGAATATCAAACGGAGTCCAAACGGAATGAAACCTTCGGAAACGTGATTTTCTCATCAGATAAGATCCAGGAGACTTGGACCCTCCGTCAAGAAAGCCACGAGGCGGCCACGAGGGTGGAGGGCGCGCCCCCTGTCTCGTGGGCCCCTCGAAGCTCCACCGACGTACTTCTTCCTCCCATATATATCCACGTACCCCCAAACGATCGGGGACAGAGCCAAAAACCTAATTCCACCGCCGCAACTTTCTGTATCCACGAGATCCCATCTTGGGGCCTGTTCTGGAGCTCCGCCGGAGGGGGCTTCGATCACGGAGGGCTTCTACATCATCATCCAAGCAACTCCGATGAAGTGTGAGTAGTTTATTTCAGACCTACGGGTCCATAGTTAGTAGCTAGATGGCTTCTTCTCTCTTTTTGGATCTCAATACAATGTTCTCCCCCTCTCTTGTGGAGATCTATTCGATGTAATCTTCTTTTTGCGGTGTGTTTGTTGAGATCGATGAATTGTGGGTTTATGATCCAGTCTATCTATGAATAATATTTGAATCTTCTCTAAATTCTTTTATGTATGATTGATTATCTTTGCAAGTCTCTTCGAATTATCAGTTTGGTTTGGCCTACTAGATTGGTTTTTCTTGCAATGGGAGAAGTGCTTAGCTTTGGGTTCGATCTTGCGGTGTCCTTTCCCAGTGACAGAAGGGGCAGCAAGGCACGTATTGTATCATTTCCATCGAGGATAACAAGATGGGGTTTTTTATCATATTGCATGAAACTATCCCTCTACATCATGTCATCTTGCTTAAGGCGTTACTCTATTTTTAACTTAATACTCTAGATGCATGCTGGATAGCGGTCGATGAGTGGAGTAATAGTAGTAGATGCAGGCAGGAGTCGGTCTACTTGTCTCGGACGTGATGCCTATATACATGATCATACCTAGATATTCTCATAACTATGCTCAATTCTGTCAATTGCTCAACAGTAATTTGTTCACCCACCGTAGAATACTTATGCTCTTGAGAGAAGCCACTAGTGAAACCTAGGGCCCCCAGGTCTCTGTCTCATCATATCAATCTCCATTACTTTATTATTGCTTTGCTTTTACTTTTTACTTTGCATCTCTATACCAAAAATACCAAAAATATTATTTATCATCTCTATCAGATCTCATTTCGTAAGTGACCGTGAAGGGATTGACAACCACTAAGCGCATTGGTTGCGTTGAGCTATTGTTTTTGTGTAGGTACGAGGGACTTGCGCGTAGCCTCCTACTAGATTGATACCTTGGTTCTCAAAAACTGAGGGAGATACTTACGCTACTTTGCTGCAACATCCTCTCCTCTTTGGGGAAATCCAACGCAGTTCTCAAGAGGTAGCAAGAAGAATTTCAGGCGTCGTTGCCGGGGAGTCTGCGCAAAAGTCAACATACCAAGTACCCATCACAATCCCTATCTCCCGCATTACATTATTTTCCATTTGCCTCTCGTTTTCCTCTCCCCCACTTCACCCTTGCCATATTATTCGCCCTCTCTCTCTATTTTCCTCTTTTTGCCTATTTTCTTTTTGTTTGCTCATGTGTTGGATTTCTTGTTTGTCGCGATGGCTCAAGATAATACTAAATTGTGTGACTTCACCAATACCAACAATAATGATTTCCTTAGCACTCCGATTGCTCCTCTTACCGATGCTGAATCTTGTGAAATTAATGGTGCTTTGCTGAATCTTGTCATGAAAGATCCGTTCTCCGGCCTTCCTAGTGAAGATGCCGCTACCCATCTTAATAGCTTCGTTGATTTGTGTGACATGCAAAAGAAGAAAGATGTCGATAATGATATTGTTAAATTGAAGCTATTTCCTTTTTCGCTTAGAGATCGTGCTAAAGCTTGGTTTTCATCTTTGCCTAAAAATAGTATTGATTCATGGAACAAGTGCAAAGATGCTTTTATCTCTAAGTATTTTCCTCCCGCTAAGATCATCTCTCTTAGAAACGATATTATGAATTTTAAGCAACTTGATCATGAACATGTTGCACAAGCTTGGGAGAGAATCAAATTAATGATACGTAATTGCCCTACTCATGGTTTGAATTTGTGGATGATTATTCGAAAAATTTATGCCAGATTGAATTTTGCTGCGAGAAGCACTTTTATGGAAATCACTTTAGGAGATGGTACTAAACTCCTAGATAATATTATGGTTAATTATTCTCAATGGCACACTGAAAGATCCACTAATAAAAAAGTGCATGCGATAGAAGAAATTAATGTTTTGAGTGGAAAGATGGATGAACTTATGAAATTATTTGCTACTAAGAGTGTTTCATCTGATCCTAATGATATGCCTTTGTCTACTTTGATTGAGAATAATAATGAATCTATGGATGTGAATTTTGTTGCTAGGAACAATTTTGGTAACAACGCATATAGAGGAAATTTCAATCCTAGGCCTTATCCTAGTAATCCCTTTAATAATTATGGTAATTTCTATGACAATTCTTATGGAAATTATAATAAGATGCCCTCTGATTTTGAATCTAATATTAAAGAATTTATTTCTTCGCAAAAGAATTGTAATGCTATTATTGAAGAAAAATTGCTTAAGATTGATGATTTGGCTAGGAACATTGATAGAATTGCTCTTGATGTTGATTCTTTGAAACTTAGATCTATTCCACCTAAGCATGATATCAATGAGTCTCTCAAGGCCATGAGAATTTCCATTGATGAGTGCAAAGAAAGAACCGCTAGGACGCGTGCTATGAAAGATGCCTTTATTAAAGCGTGTTCTTCTTGTTCCTATGAAAATAATGATGAAGAACTAAAAGTCATTGATGTGTCCCCTATTAAATCTTTGTTTTGTAATATTAATCTTGATAATGATGGGACTGAATATGATCCACCTTTACCTAGAAGGCGTTCTAAAAATTTGGAGTATGTAGATCTTGATGATGAAATCGATAAAAGTGGGATTAAAAGAAATAAAACCCTAGATGATGCTAAACCCACTATATTGGATTTCAAGGAATTTAATTATGGAAATTGCTCTTTAATTGATTGTATTTCCTTGTTGCAATCCTTGCTAAAATCTTCTCATGCTTATAGTCAAAATAAAGCCTTTACCGAACATATCGTTGATGCCTTGATGCAATCTTATGAAGAAAAACTTGAGTTAAAAGTTTCTATCCCTAGAAAAAATTATGATGAGTGGGAACCTACTATTAAAATTAAAATTAAATATTATGAGTTTTATGCTTTGTGTGATTTGGGTGCTAGTGTCTCTACTATTCCCAAAACTTTGTGTGATTGGCTAGATTTCCGTGATTTTGATGATTGCTCTCTAAACTTGCATCTTGCGGATTCCACTATTAAGAAACCTATGGGAAGAATTAATGATGTTATTATTGTTGCAAATAGGAATTATGTGCCCGTAGATTTTATCGTTCTTGATATAGATTGCAATCCTTCTTGCCCTATTATTCTTGGTAGACCTTTCCTTAGAACGGTTGGTGCGATTATTGATATGAAGGAAAGGAATATTAGATTTCAATTTCCATTAAAAAATGGCATGGAACACTTCCCTAGAAATAAAAAAATTACCATATGAATCTATCATGAGAGCTACTTATGGATTGCCTACCAAAGATGTCAATACCTAGATCTATTCTTGCTTGTTATGCCTAGCTAGGGGCGTTAAATGATAGCGCTTGTTGGGAGGCAGCCCAATTTTATTTTTATTCCTTGCTTTTTGCTCCTGTTTAGTAATAAATAAAATATTTAACCTCCTTTTTGGTAGTGTTTTTGTGTTTAATTAGTGTTTGTGCCAAGTAGAACCGTTGGGAAGACTTGGGGAAAGTCTTGTTGAACTTGCAGTAAAAAACAGAAACATTAGCGCTCACGAGAACTGCTGTAATTTTTATTTGGAAAGTGCTATTTAGTTAATTCTTTTTGAAGATGATTAATAGATAAATTCCTCACGTCCAGAAATTTATTTTAGAATTTTTGGAGTTCCAGATCTTGCGCTAGATACAGATTATTACAGACTGTTCTATTTTTGACAGATTCTGTTTTTTATGTGTTGTTTGCTTATTTTGATGAATCTATGGCTAGTAAAATAGTTTATAATACATAGATAAGTTGGAATAAAGTAGGTTTAACACCAATATAAATAAATAATGAGTTCATTACAGTACCTTGAAGTGGTCTTTTGTTTTCTTTCGCTAACGGAGCTCACGAGATTTTCTACTTTAAGTTTTGTGTTGTGAAGTTTTCGAGTTTTGGGTAAAGATTTGATGGATTATGGAACAAGGAGTGGCAGGAGCCTAAGCTTTGGGATTCCCATGGCACCCCAAGATAATATAAGGACACCTAAAAGCCAAAGCTTGGGGATGCCCCGGAAGGCATCCCCTCTTTCGTCTACTTCTATCGGTAACTTTACTTGGAGCTATATTTTTATTCACCACATGACATGTGTTTTGCTTGGAGCGTCTTTTATGATTTGAGTCTTTGCTTGTTAGTATACCACAATCATCCTTGCTGTACACACCTTTTGAGAGAGCCATACATGATTTGGAGTTTGATAGAATACTCTATGTGCTTCACTTATATCTTTTGAGCTTTATAGTTTTGCTCTAGTGCTTCACTTATATCTTTTAGAGCATGGTGGTGGATTTGTTTTATAGAAACTATTGATCTCTCATGCTTCACTTAGATTATTTTGAGAGTCTTATTAGCATGGTAATTTGCTTAAAATCCTAATATGCTTGGTATGCAAGATTAATAATAAAACTTTCTTATGAGTGTGTTGAATACTAAGAGAAGTTTGATGCTTGATGATTGTTTTGAGATATGGAGGTAATAATATCAAAGTCATGCCAGTTGAGTAGTTGTGAAATTGAGAAATACTTGTGTTGAGGTTTGCAAGTCCCGTAGCATGCACGTATGGTAAACGTTATGCAACAAATTTAAAACATGAGTGTTATTTGATTGTCTTCCTTATGAGTGGTGGTCGGGGACAAGCGATGGTCTTTTCCTACCAATCTATCCCCCTAGGAGCATCCGCGTAGTGCCGAGGTTTTTGATGACTTGTAGATTTTTGCAATAAGTATGTGATTTCTTTATGACTAATGTTGAGTCCATGGGTTATACGCACTCTCAGCCTTCCATCCTTGCTAGCCTCTTCGGTACCGTGCATTGCCCTTTCTCACATTGAGAGTTGGCGCAAACTTCGCCGGTGCATCCAAACCCCGTGATATGATACGCTCTTTCACACATAAACCTCCTTATATCTTCCTCAAAACAGCCACCATACCTACCTATTATGGCATTTCCATAGCCATTCCGAGATATATTGCCGTGCAACTTTCCATCAATCCGTTCATCATGACACATTCATCATTGTCATATTACTTAGCATGATCATGTAGTTGACATAGTATTTGTGGCAAAGCCACCGTTCATAATTCTTTTATACATGTCACTCTTGGTTCATTGCATATCTTGGTACACCGCCGGAGGCATTCATATAGAGTCATCTTTGTTCTAGTATCGAGTTGTAATCATTGAGTTGTAAATAAATAGAAGTGTGATGACCATCATTATTAGAGCATTGTCCCAAGTGAGGAATATAAAAAAGGGAAGGGCCATAAAAAGATAAGGCCCAAAAAAGAGAGAAAGGCCATAAAAAAGAAAAGGCCCAAAAAAATGAGAGAAAAATAGAGAAGGGACAATGTTACTATCCTTTTACCACACTTGTGCTTCAAAGTAGCACCATGATCTTCATACTAGAGGGTCTCTCATGTTATCACTTTCATATACTAGTGGGAATTTTTCATTATAGAACTTGGCTTGTATATTCCAACAATGGGCCTCATCAAGTGCCCTAGGTCTTCGTGAGCAAGCAAGTTGGATGCACACCCACTAGTTTCTTTTGTTGAGCTTTCTTACATTTATAGCTCTAGTGCATCCGTTGCATGGCAATCCCTACTCCTTTCATTAACATCAATCGGTGGGCATCTCCATAGCCCATTGATTAGCCTCGTTGATGTGAGACTTTCTCTTTTTTTGTCTTCTCCACATAACCCCCCTCATTATATTCTATTCCACCCATAGTGCTATGTCCATGTCTCGCGCTCATATATTGCGTGAAAGTTTATAGGTTTGAGATTACTAAAGTATGAAACAATTGCTTGGCTTGTCATCGGGGTTGTGCATGATGAGAGCATTCTTGTGTGACGAAAATGAAACATGACTAAACCATATGATTGTGTAGGGATGAACTTTCTTTGGCCATGTTATTTTGAGAAGACATAATTGCTTAGTTAGTATGCTTGAAGTATTATCATTTTTATGTCAATATGAACTTTTGTCTTGAATCTTTCAGATCTGAATATTTATACCACAATTAAGAAGAATTACATTAGAATTATGCCAAGTAGCACTCCGCATCAAAAATTCTGTTTTTATCATTTACCTACTCGAGGACGAGCAGGAATTAAGCTTGGGGATGCTTGATACGTCTCCAACGTATCTATAATTTTTGATTGCTCCATGCTATATTATCTACTGTTTTGGACTATATTGGGCTTTATTTTCCACTTTTATATTATTTTTGGGACTAACCTATTAACCGGAGGCCCAGCCCAGAATTGTTGTTTTTTGCCTATTTTAGTGTTTCGGAGAAACAGAATATCAAACGGAGTCCAAACGAAATGAAACCTTCGGAAATGTGATTTTCTCATCACATAAGATCCAGGAGACTTGGACCCTCCATCAAGAAAGCCACGAGGCGGCCATGAGGGTGGAGGGCGCCCCCCTAGGGCGCGCCGCCCTGCCTCATGGGCCCCTCAAAGCTCCACCGACGTACTTCTTCCTCCCATATATATCCACGTACCCCCAAACGATTGGGGACGGAGCCAAAAACCTAATTCCACCGCCGCAACTTTCTGTATCCACGAGATCCCATCTTGGGGCCTGTTCCGGAGCTCCGCTGGAGGGGGCATCGATCACGGAGGGCTTCTACATCATCATCCAAGCCCCTCCGATGAAGTGTGAGTAGTTTATTTCAGACCTACGGGTCCATAGTTAGTAGCTAGATGGCTTCTTCTCTCTTTTTGGATCTCAATACAATGTTCTCCCCCTCTCTTGTGGAGATCTATTCGATGTAATCTTCTTTTTGCGGTGTGTTTGTTGAGACCGATGAATTGTGGGTTTATGATCCAATCTATCTATGAATAATATTTGAATCTTCTTTGAATTCATTTATGTATGATTGGTTATCTTTGCAAGTCTCTTTGAATTATCAGTTTGGTTTGGCCTACTAGATTGGTTTTTCTTGCCATGGGAGAAGTGCTTAGCTTTGGGTTCGATCTTGCAGTGTCCTTTCCCAGTGACAGAAGGGGCAGCAAGGCATGTATTGTATCATTGCCATCGAGGATGACAAGATGGGTTTTTTATCATATTGCATGAAAATATCCCTCTACATCATGTCATCTTGCTTAAGGCGTTACTCTATTTTTAACTTAATACTCTAGATGCATGCTGGATAGCGGTCGATGAGTGGAGTAATAGTAGTAGATGTAGGCAGGAGTCGGTCTACTTGTCTCAGACGTGATGCCTATATACATGATCATACGTAGATATTCTCATAAATATGCTCAATTCTGTCAATTGCTCAACGGTAATTTGTTCACCCACAGTAGAATACTTATGCTCTTAAGAGAAGCCACTAGTGAAACCTATGGCCTCCGGGTCTCTTTCTCATCATATCAATCTCCATTAATTTATTATTGCTTTGCTTTTACTTTGCTTTTACTTTTTACTTTGCATCTCTATACCAAAAATACCAAAAGTATTATTTATCATCTCTATCAGATCTCACTTTCATAAGTGACCGTGAAGGGATTGACAACCCCTAAGCGCGTTGGTTGTGTTGAGCTATTGTTTTTGTGTAGGTACGAGGGACTCACGCGTAGCCTCCTACGGGATTGATACCTTGGTTCTCAAAAATTGAGGGAAATACTTACGCTACTTTGCTGCATCATCCTCTCCTCTTCGGGGAAATCCAACGCAGTGCTCAAGAGGTAGCATGAGTATTTGTGTTTTGATGTACCGAAGGTAGTTCGGAGTCCCGGATATGATCACGGACATGACGAGGAGTCTCGAAATAGTCAAGACGTAAAGACCGATATATTGGACGACTATATTCGGACACCGGAAGTGTTCCGAGTGGTTTCGGATAAAAACCGGAGTACCGGGACGTTACCGGAACCCCCCTAGGGAGTTAATTGGGCCTCATGGGCCTTAGTGGGAGAAGAGGAGGGGCGGCCAGGGCAGCCACGCGCCCCCTCCCCCTCTAGTCCGAATTAGACAAGGAGGGGGGCGGCGCCCCCCTTTTTCCTTCTCCTCCTCTCTCCCTTCCTTCCCTCTCCTACTCCAACAAGGAAAAGGAGGAGTCCTACTCCCGATGGGAGTAGGACTCCCCCCTTGGCATGCCCTCCTCCTGGCCGGCCGCCTCCCCCCTTGCTCCTTTATATACGGGGGCAGGGGGCACCCTAGAACACACAAATTTTGTTGATCTATTCCAGCCGTGTGCGGTGCCCCCCTCCATCATATTCCACCTCGGTTATATCGTAGCGGTGCTTAGGCGAAGCCTTGCGTCGGTAGCAACATCATCACCGTCATCACGCCGTCATGCTGACGGAACTCTCTCGTGAAGCTCCGCTAGATCAGAGTTCGTGGGACGTCATCGAGCTGAACGTGTGCTGAACTCGGAGATGCCGTACGTTCGGTACTTGGATCGGTCAGATCGTGAAGACGTACAACTACATCAACCACGTTGTGATAACGCTTCCGCTTTCGGTCTACGAGGGTACATGGACACACTCTCCCCTCTCGTTTCTATGCATCACCATGATCCTGAGTGTGCGTAGGAAAATTTTGAAATTACTACATTCCCCAACAGTGGTATCAGAGCCAGGTTTATGCGTAGATGTTATATGCACGAGTAGAACACAAGTGAGTTGTGGGCGATACAAGTCATACTGCTTACCAGCATGTCATACTTTGGTTCAGCGGTATTGTTGGATGAAGCAGCCCGCACCGACATTGCGCGTACGCTTACGCGAGACTGGTTCTACCGACGTGCTTTGCACACAGGTGGCTGGCGGGTGTCAGTTTCTCCAACTTTAGTTGAACCGAGTGTGGCTACGCCCTGTCCTTGAGAAGGTTAAAACAGCACTAACTTGACGAACTATCGTTGTGGTTTTTATGCGTAGGTAAGAACGGTTCTTGCTCAGCCCGTAGCAGCCACGTAAAACTTGCAACAATAAAGTAGAGGACGTCTAACTTGTTTTTGCAGGGCTTATTGTGATGTGATATGGTCAAGACGTGATGAGATATAAGTTGTTGTATGAGATGACCATGTTTTGTTGAAGTTATCGGCAGCTGGCAGAAGCCTTATGGTTGTCTCTTTATTGCATAAGATGCAAGTGCCATGTAATTGCTTTACTTTATCTCTATGCGATAGCAATAGTTGCGAAAGCAATAGCTGGTGAGACGACCATGTGACGACACATTGATAAAAGATCAAGATGATGGAGATCATGGTGTCATGCCGGTAACAATGGGGATCATGACAATACTTTGGAGATGGAGATCAAAAGCACAAGATGATGATGGCCATATCATGTCACATATTTGGATTGCATGTGATGTTTATCTTTTATACATCTTGTTTTTGCTTAGTTTGGCAGTAGCATTATAAGATGATCTCTCACTAAATTTCGAGGTAAAAGTGTTCTCCCTGAGTATGCATCGTTGCGAAAGTTCGTCGTGCTAAGACACCACGTGATAATCGGGTGTGATAAGCTCAACGTTCATCTGCAACGGGTGTAAGACAGTTTTGCACACGCAGAAATACTCGGGTTAAACTTGACGAGCCTAGCATATGCAGATATGGCCTCGGAACACTGGAGACCGAAAGGTCGAGCGTGAATCATGTAGTATATGTGATCAACATAGTGATGTTCACCATTGAAAACTACTCCATCTCATGTGATGATCGGACATGGTTTAGTTGATTTGGATCACGTGATCATTTAGATGACTAGCGGGATGTCTATCTAAGTGGGAGTTTTTAAGTAATATGATTAATTGAACTTTAATTTATCATGAACTTAGTCCTGATAGTATTTGCATAAGTATGTTGTAGATCAATAGCTCGAGATGTTGCTCCCCGTTTATTTTGATATGTTCCTAGAGAAAACCTATGTTGAAAAATGTTAGTAGCGATGATGCGGACTAGCTCCGTAATCTGAGAATTATCCTCATTGCTGCATAGAGAATTATGTCCTTGATGCACCGCTAGATGACAGACCGATTGCAGGAGCAAAATCAGACGTTATGAACGTTTGGCAAGCTCGATATGATGACTACTTGCTAGTTTAGTGCACCATGCTTTACGGGTTAGAATCGGGGCTTGAAAGACGTTTTTGAAACGCCACAGAGAATATGAGATGTTCCAAGAGTTGAAACTACTATTTCAGACTCATGCCCATGTCGAAAGGCTTAAGACATTTGACAAGTACTTTGCCTACAAGATGGAGGAGAATAACTCAAGTAGTGAGCATGTGTTCAGAATGTCTGAGTACTACAATCGCTTGAATCGAGTGGGAGTTAATCTTCCAGATAAGATAGTGATTGACAAAGTTCTCTAGTCACTATCACCAAGTTACTAGAACTTCGTGATGAACTATAATATGCAAGGGATAACGGAAAACGATTCCCAAGCTCTTCGTGATGCTGAAATCAACGAAGGTAGAAATCAAGAAAGAGCATCAAGTGTTGATGGTTAACAAGACCACTAGTTTCAAGACCACTTCAAGAAGAACGGCACGCAAGTTGCTGCTCAAGTGAAGAAACCCAAGTCTGGACCTAAGCCTGAGACTGAGTGCTTCTACTGCAAAGGGACTGGTCACTGGAAGCGGAACTGCCCCAAGTATTTGGCGGATAAGAAGGATGGCCAGGTCAACAAAGGTATATTGGATATACATGTTATTGATATGTACTTTACTAGTGTTTATAGCAACCCCTCGGTATTTGATACTAGTTCAGTTGCTAAGAGTAGTAACTTGAAACGGGAGTTGCAGAATGAACAAAGACTAGTTAAGGGTGAAGTAACGATGTGTGTTGGAAGTAGTTCCAAGAATGATATGATCATCATCGCACACTCCCTATACTTTCGGGATTAGTGTTGAACCTAAATAAGTGTTATATGGTGTCGTTGAGCATGAATATGATTTGATCATGTTTATTGCAATACGGTTATTCATTTAAGTTAGAGAATAATTGTTATTCTGTTTACATGAATAAAACCTTCTATGATTATACACCCAATGAAAATGGTTTGTTGAATCTCGATCGTAGTGATACACATATTCATAATATTGAAGCCAAAAGATGCAAAGTTAATAATGATAGTGCAACTTATTTGTGGCACTGACGTTTAGGTCATATTGGTGTAAAGCGCATGAAGAAAATCCATGCTGATGGGCTTTTGGAATCACTTGATGCTTGCGAACCATGCCTCATGGGCAAAGATGACTGAGACTCCATTCTCCAAAACAATGAAGCGAGCAACTGACTTATTGGATATAATACATACTGATGTATCAGGTCCGGTGAGTGTTGAGGCTCGCGGTGGGTATTGTTATTTTCTGACCTTCACAAATGATTTGAGCAGATATGGGTATATCTACTTGAAGAAACATAAGTCTGAAACATTTGAAAAGTTCAAAGAATTTTAGAGTGAAAGTGGAAAATCATCGTAACAAGAAAATAAAGTTTCTACAATCTGATCGCAGAGGTGAATATTTGAGTTACGAGTTTGCCTTCAATTAAAACAATGTGGAATAGTTTCACAAACTCATGCCACCTGGAACACCACAGCGTAATGGTATGTCCGAACGTCATAACCATACTTTATTTGATATAGTGCAATCTATGATGTCTCTTACCGTTTTACCACTATCGTTTTGGGGTTATGCATTAGAGACAGCTGCATTCACATTAAAAAGGGCACCATCTAAATCTGTTGAGATGACACCATATGAACTGTGGTTTAGCAAGAAACCTAAGCTATCGTTTCTTAAAGTTTGGGGTTGCGATGCTTATGTGAAAAAGTTTCATCTTGATAAGCTCAAACCCAAGTCGGAGATGTGCGTCTTCATAGGATACCCAAAAGTAACTATTGGGTAAACCTTCTATCACAGATCCGAAGGCAAGATATTTGTTGCTGAGAATGGATCCTTTCTAGAGAAGGAGTTTCTCTCAAAAGAAGTGAGTGGGAGGAAAGTAGAACTTGATGAGGTAATTGTACCTGCTCCCTTATTGGAAAGTAGTTCAACACAGAAATCTGTTTTTGTGACCCCTACACCAATTAGTGAGGAAGCTAATGATGATGATCATGTTACTTCAGATCAAGTTACTACCGAACCTCGTAGGTCAACCAGAGTGAGATCCGCACCAGAGTGGTATGGTAATCCTATTCCGGAAGTCATGTTAATTGACCATGATGAACCTATGAACTATGAGGAAGCGATGATGAGCCTAGATTCCGCGAAATGGCTTGAGGCCATGAAATCTGAGATGGGATCCATGTATGAGAACAAAGTGTGGACTTTGGTTGACTTGCCCGATGATCGGCAAGCCATAGAAAATAAATGGATCTTCAAGAGGAAGACGGACGCTGATAGTACTCCTACTATCTACAAAGCTAGACTTGTCGAAAAAGGTTTTGACAAAGTTCAAGGTGTTGACTATGATGAGATTTTCTCACTCGTAGCGATGCTTAAGTCTGTCCGAATCATGTTAGCAAATTGCCACATTTTATGAAATCTGGCAAATGGATGTCAAAACTACATTCCTTAATGGATTTCTTAAAGAAGAGTTGTATATGATGCAACCAGAAGGTTTTGTCGATCCTAAAGGTGCTAACAAAATGTGCAAACTCCAGCGATCCATCTATGGACTGGTGCAAGCATCTCAGAGTTGGAATATATGCTTTGATGAGTTGATCAAAGCATATAGTTTTATACAGACTTGTGGTGAAACCTGTATTTACAAGAAAGTGAGTG
This sequence comes from Triticum monococcum, assembly GCA_034509565.1. NCBI lineage: Eukaryota > Viridiplantae > Streptophyta > Magnoliopsida > Poales > Poaceae > Triticum > Triticum monococcum. The sequence goes on from CM067844.1 coordinate 487,808,066, forward strand.
GGAGCACTACAACATTTCTGATAAATATATGTGAATGACATATTGTTGATTGGAAATAATGTAGAATTTTCTGGAAAACATAAAGGAGTTTTTCAAAGGAGTTTTTCAAATAAAGACCTCGGTGAAGCTACTTACATATTGAGCATCAAGATCTATAGAGATAGATCAAGACGCTTGATAAGTTTTTTCAATGAGTACATACCTTGACAAGATTTTGAAGTAGTTCAAAATGGAACAGTCAAAGAAAGAGTTCTTACCTATGTTACAAGGTGTGAAATTGAGTAAGACTCAAAGCCCAACCACGGCAGAAGATAGAAAGAGAATGAAAGTCATTCCCTATGCCTCAGCCATAGTTTCTATAAAGTATGCCATGCTGTGTACCAGATCTATTGTATACCCTACACTGAGTTTAGCAAGGGAGTACAATAGTAATCTAGGAGTAGATCACTGGACATCGTCAAAATTATCCTTAGTGGAATAAGGATATGTTTCTCGATTATGGGGGTGACAAAAGGTTCGTCGTAAAGGGTTACGTTGATGCAAATTTTGACACTGGTCCAGGTGACTCTAAGTCTCAATCTGGATACATTTTGAAAGTGGGAGCAATTAGCTAGAGTAGCTCCGTGAAGAGCATTGTTAACATACTCCCTCCGTCCGCAATAAGTGTACATCTAGCTTTTGTTCTAAGTCAAAGTTTTAAAATTTTGACCAACTTTATAGAAAATAATAGTAACATATATGACATCAAATTGATAGATTATCAAAGTACATTTCAAAACGAATCTAGTGATACTAATTTGGTGTCATAAATGCTTTTACTTTTTCCTAGAAAGGTGGTCAAAGTTTTAAAACTTTGACTTAAGACAAAAGCTACATGTACACTTATTCATGGACGGAGGGAGTAGAAATTTGCAAAATACATACGGATCTGAATGTGGCAGACCCGTAGACTAAACTTCTCTCACAAGCAAAACATGATCACACCTTAGTACTCTTTGGGTGTTAATCACATAACAATGTGAACTAGATTATTGACTCTAGTAAACCCTTTGGGTGTTGGTCACATGACGATGTGAACTGTGGGTGTTAATCACATGGTGATGTGAACTATTGGTGTTAAATCACATGGCGATGTGAACTAGATTATTGACTCTAGTGCAAGTGGGAGACTGAAGGAAATATGCCATAGAGGCAATAATAAAGTTATTATTTATTTCCTTATATCATGATAAATGTTTATTATTCATGCTAGAATTGTATTAACCGGAAACATAATACATGTGTGAATACGTAGACAAACATAGTGTCACTAGTATGCCTCTACTTGACTAGCTCTTTACTCAAAGATGGTTAAGTTTCCTAATCATAGATGTGAGTTGTCATTTGATTAACGGGATCACATCATTAAGAGAATGATGTGATTGACTTGACCTTCCATTAGCTTAGCACTTGATCGTTTAGTATGTTGCTATTGCTTTCTTCATGACTTATACATGTTCCTATGACTATGAGATTATGCAACTCCCGTTTACCGGAGGAACACTTTGTGTGCTATCAAATGTCACAATGTAACTGGGTGATTATAAAGGTGCTCTACAGGTGTCTCCGAAGGTACTTGTTAAGTTGGCGTATTTCGAGATTAGGATTTGTCACTCCGATTGTCGGAGAGGTATCTCTGGGCCCTCTCGGTAATGCACATCACTATAAGCCTTGCAAGCAATGTGACTAATGAGTTAGTTGTGGGATGATGCATTACGGAACGAGTAAAGAGACTTGTCGGTAACGAGATTGAACTAGGTATTGAGATACCAACGATCAAATCTCGGGCAAGTAACATACCGATGACAAAGGTAACAACGTATGTTGTTATGCGGTTTGACCGATAAAAATATTCGTCGAATATGTAGGAGCCAATATGAGCATCCAGGTTCCGCTATTGGTTATTGACCGGAGACGTGTCTCGGTCATGTCTACATAGTTCTCGAACCCGTAGGGTCCGCACGCTTAAAGTTTGGTGACGATCGGTATTATGAGTTTTTGCGTTTTGATGTACCGAAGGTAGTTCGGAGTCCCGGATATGATCACGGACATGAAGAGGAGTCTCGAAATGGTCGAGACGTAAAGATCGATATATTGGACGACTATATTCGAACACGAGAAGTGTTCCGAGTGGTTTCGGATAAAAACCGGAGTACCGGGAGGTTACCAGAACCCCCCAGGGAGTTAATTGGGCCTCATGGGCCTTAGTGGGAGAAGAGGAGGGGCGGCCAGGGCAGCCGCGTGCCCCCTCCCCCTCTTGTGCGAATTGGACAAGGATGGGGGCGGCGCCCCCTGATGAAGCTATGTACCTAGGGTAGGGTCATGGATCTGTCCAACATACCCTCCCCAAGGACATCTCTACAAAGAACCAGAAGCAGTCGAAGAAAAACCATCATCCACTCGACCATGAAGATGTGTTGACTCGACCACCTTGAAGACACTCGACCATGCTAACAACCACTCGACCACCAGAAGATGTGAAGCCTTTCACTCCGCAGCGGTCGTGGTTTAAGTCATAGCTTTATGGACATTTATAGCACTTTACTTCGAACGTTACCAGTAACGATCCTCCTTTATGAACATTGAACCCTGTGTAACGGAGGGGAGCCGGGGTCCTAGCGCACTCTATATAAGCCACCCCCTCCTCTAGGACAAGGGTTCGCACCTTCTGTAAACCACATGCATATATCCAGTCGACCGCCTCCGGGCTCCGAGACGTAGGGCTGTTACTTCCTCCGAGAAGGGCCCGAACTCGTAAAACTCGCGTGTACAACTCCTCCATAGCTAGGATCTTGCCTCTACATTCCTACCCCCTATTCTACTGTCAATCTTAGAACCACGACAGTTGGCACCCACCGTGGGGCCGGTGTCTTAGCGACTTGTTGGAGAAGTTGCAATTTTTCCGATCCCCTTCATCATGATTTCAGGCGGAGGTTTGGCTGAGGGCCGCGAGATCTGTCTCGGCGCGCTCGTGTTTGTCGCCGACGACTCCACTTGGCTTCAGGAGGCTCCACTCGACGTCGACGCACTCCCCGCCCGCGGGGCGACGCACTTTCGCGCGTGTGTCTGCGACATCCTCCTGCGGCAGTCATCGACCCAGTATCAGTCGGCTTCAGCAACTTTCACCCTCCATGTGGCCCGCCGGAGCAAACATTCCGGTCGGTCGAGGCTTCAGCGGTGGATAAGGCATGCGGCGGCTCACCAGTCTGCCACCCCTCAAGTCGCGGCAATCGAGCCCGGCAAAACTCTCTATGGCCTGTTCGATCTATCGACTTGGCTCCGTAGAGAGTGCATCCGAGTGCGACAACAGCGACCCAGCGGTAGAAGTTTTGATGGTCAATGGACCACGCAGTCCTCCTGGCTTCACCCGTGAAGACGGAGGTGACGGGAACTTCGCCGCCGGAACATGGATGCACTACATACTCCTATAGTTGGAGAAACCCCTGAAGCCCAGGCCTTGGAGCAGGAGCGCTTGGCCAACTTGGCTGAGCGCACTCAACTGGAGAACCTCCAGCGTGCACTCGACGATCACGCTCGGCAGCGTGCTCCCGACTCCAGTCGACGCCAACTTTTTCCACCTCCGACTCGGGTATACCGAACCCCGATCCAGAATCTAGCAGCTGCTGCCCGGATAGCGGAGTCGATCCAACCTTCCCGGTCAGAAGCTGGCTGAGGTCTGGTGCAGATTCGAGCCTTGCTCCGAGCGGCGGGAGAACAGAATACGGTCGTATCTCAGTCGCGGAATAGGATCCATAGCAGATCCGTGGTTGCAGACACAGTTCAGTCGGCCCATAGCCCAAGATCGCCCCCGAGGCATGAGGGACGTGGGGATCGACGAGATCAGTACAGAAACCGTGAGCAGTATGATCACCGAGTCGATCGTGATGATCGTCATCGAGTGCCCACGCCTCCCCCAAGGAGTGGGTCGTACGTGCCTCGGCAACATGAAGACAGACGCCCTCACGGTGTTGGGCGAGGAATTCCAGTCGACCCCAGGGAGCCAGGCTTTGATGCGAGATCTATTCTCGTTCAGGGCTTGGTCGACAGAAACATAGCTCACCGAGAGGGCCATGACAGGGATCTGCAAACCAGCAACAGGGTGCATGTCTCAGGTCCAGAGTGCTTTAGCAGAGCTATCAGAGCTGTAGTGATTCCCCCCAACTTCAGGTTGGCGATTGGAGTCAGTAAGTTCACTGGTGAGTCCAAGCCTTTCACTTGGCTTGAAGACTATCGTGTGGCTGTCCAGATTGGTGGCGGCAATGATGAAGTGGCCATGAAACACCTTCCTCTGATGTTGGAGGGCTCGGCTAGAACATGGCTGAATCAGTTGGCACCTGGCAGTATTTATACTTGGGAAGATCTCGCCTGAGTGTTTGTCAGAACATTCGAGGGCACTTGCAAATGGCCGGCAGGTTTGACGGAATTACAGTGTTGTGTTCAGAAACCGAATGAAACTTTGAGGGATTATATCCAAAGATGGATCACCCTACACCACACGGTGGAGGATGTGTCTGATCATCAGGCAATTTGTGCCTTTAAGGAAGGTGTCGGGTATCGGGAGTTGAATCTGAAATTCGGCCAGACAGGAAATATGACTCTGACTCGGATGATGGAGATTGCCACCAAGTATGCCAATGGTGAAGAAGAAGAACGACTCCGGAGTGGCAATCACAAAGCAGTCGCCCACGAAGCCAGAGGAGGAAACTCTGGTCAGAAACAGAAGCACAAGGCCGAGCCAGCTGCTCCTAGTGAAGCTTTGGCTGTGGTTCAAGGAAAGTTCAAGAGGAAGCCCAAAGGGTCATGGAACTCCAAGAAAGTAAAAGATCAAGATGGAAATGATGTGTTGGATCTGCCGTGCCACATCCACACCAAAAAAGACGAAGAGGGTAATTTCATTTACTCGAAGCACACCACTCGGCAGTGTCGGCTCCTAATCCAGAAATTCCGAGAGAAACAGCCCAAGGAAAAGGAGAAGGAAGCAGACAAGGCTGAGGATGAGGAAGGGGATGATGATGGTTATCCCCACGTGAATTCCACTCTGATGATTTTTGCTGCGTTGAGAGCAAAAGTCGATTGAAAGTCATCAATAGAGAAGTGAACATGGTCGCTCCGGTGACACCTAGTTATTTGAAGTGGTCACAGACTTCCATTACATTCGACCAGTCTGATCATCCAGCGCACATAACCACCCCTGGGAGGAAAGCACTGGTGGTCGACCCGGTGGTTGAAGGCACTCGACTGACAAAAGTCCTGATGGACGGTGGCAGTGGCCTGAACATACTGTATGCAGAGACATTGAAGGGAACGGGCATTCCGATGTCTAGGCTCAGTGAGAGCAATATGAGTTTCCATGGGGTCATTCCAGGCAAGAAGGCTGCATCACCCGGCCAGATTGCTCTCGACCTAGTTTTCGGTGATTCCAAGAATTACTGCAAAGAAAAGTTGACATTTGAAGTTGTGGATTTCCAGAGTGCCTATCATGCCATTCTGGGCAGGCCAGCTTATGCACGTTTTATGGCTTGACCATGTTACATGTATCTCAAATTGAAGATGCCTGGTCCCAAAGGGGTGATCACTATCTCTGGTAATCGGAAGAAGGCAGAAGAGTGCTTTCAGAAGGGTTCAAAGATCGCCGATGCTCAGATGGCCGTGGTAGAATTGCAAGAATACCAGAAAAATGCAGATCCGAGTGATTTGTTGCGAGCCAAGAAGCCAGCCACAGATTCAACATTCCAGTCGTCTAGTGAAACGAAGTCGATTCACATTCACCCGACAGACCCTAATGCTGCTCCGACTCACATTTCAGCCACACTCGACTCCAAATAGGAAGAAGCGCTCATCCAGTTCCTCCGTGAGAACTGGGACATCTTTGCATGGAAGCCTTCTGACATGCCGGGTGTTCCCAGGGGACTGGCTGAGCATCGTTTGCGAGTCGACCCAAAAGTGAAACCAGTCAAAGAACATCTTCGACGGTCCGTCGTACAGAAGAGAAAGGCAATCGGTGAAGAGGTGGCTCGGCTTTTGGCAGCTGAGTTTATCCGAGAGATTTACCACTCCGAGTGGTTAGCCAATGTTGGCATGGTCCCAAAGAAGGACGACTCACTTCACATGTGCATTGACTTCAAGCATATCAATCGGGCCTGCCCGAAAGATCACTTTCCTCTCCCTCACATCGACCAGATAGTCGACTCGATTGCGGGGTGCGAGCGTTTGTCCTTTTTGGACGCCTACTCCGGGTACCACCAGATCCGTCTGTACGGACCCGACGAGATAAAGACGGCTTTGATCACCCCGTTTGGGTGCTTCTGTTATGTCACAATGCCATTCGGTTTGAAGAACGCTGGAGTTCATGCGGATGATTCAGAAGTGCCTGCTCACTCAGATCAGTCGGAATGTAGAAGCATACATGGATGACATTGTGGTCAAGTCACGTAAAGGTTCCGACCTACTGACTAACCTTGCTGAAACCTTTGCCAGCCTCAGAAGGTATGATATCAAGCTCAATCCATCAAAGTGCACGTTTGGAGTTCCGGGCGGAAAATTACTCAGTTTCCTAGTTTCCGAACGAGGGATCGATGCTAACCCAGAGAAAGTGGGTGCTATACTCCGAATGAAACGCCCTGTGCGTGTGCATGATGTCCAGAAGCTTACTGGTTTCTTGGCCGCCCTAAGTCGATTCATTTCTCGCCTCGGTGAAAAGGCGTTGCCTCTTTACCGACTGATGAAGAAATCAGATAAGTTCGAGTGGACCCCAGAAGCTGATGCAACATTTGCAGAGCTAAAAGCCCTGCTTTCCACCCAGCCGGTGCTTGCTGCTCCAATCAGCAAAGAGCCTTTACTGCTTTATATAGCAGCCACTGGACAAGTCGTCAGTACAGTGCTTACGGTCGAGCGGGAAGAAGAAGGAAAAGCTTATAAAGTTCAGTGCCCAGTTTATTATATTTCTGAAGTCCTGACTCCGTCAAAGCAGATATATCTGCACTACCAGAAACTCGTCTATGGGATTTACATGACCACGAAGAAGGTTGCACACTATTTCTCTGATCACTCTGTTATAGTCGTCAGCGATGCTCCATTGTCAGAGATTCTGCACAACATAGATGCAACCGGTCGAGTGGCAAAATGGGCGATTGAACTCCTTCCCTTAGATATCAAGTTTGAGGCAAAGAAAGCTATCAAGTCCCAAGCAATAGCAGATTTCCTCACCGAGTGGACCGAACAGCAACTGCCGACTCAAGTTCACTCGGAGCACTGGACCATGTTCTTTGACGGATCCAAAATGCTGAATGGTTCTGGTGCTGGGGTAGTACTGGTATCCCCCCGAGGAGACAGGCTCAGATATGTCCTCCACATTCACTTTGATTCCTCCAACAATGAAGCAGAATATGAAGCACTCCTGTATGGGTTGCACATGGCCATCTCACTCGGCGTCTGTCGCCTCATGGTCTACAGTGACTCAGATTTGGTAGTTAATCAATTGATGAAGGAGTGGGATGTCAGAAGCCCAGCCATGACTGGTTACTGCAACACAGTGAGGAAGCTGGAAAAGAAGTTTGAGGGGTTAGAGCTCCATCACATACCCCGACTAAAATCAAGCAGCCGATGACTTGGCAAAGATAGGTTCCAAGAGAGAAGCCATTCCCAGCAATGTGTTTTTGGAGCATATTCACACGCTGACAGTTCAGAAGATCCTTTTACTGAAGAGTCCCCGCAGCCTAAGAGCGCCACAGACCCGACTGAAGTCGAGGTCCCAGCCGTGTTCGACCTGATCATGGAGGTTCTGGCCATTACTCCCGACTGGACAGTGTCGTACATTGCATACATCTTCAGGAAATAACTCCCAGAGGATGAGGAAGAGGCTCGACAGATCGTCCGTCGATCCAAGGCCTTTACTGTGATAAGAGGACAACTATTCAGGGAAAGAGTGATTGGAGTCGGTCAGAAATGCATAACACCAGAAGAAGGTCGAATGATCCTCAATGACATCCACTCAGGGATCTGTGGTCACCATGCGTCCTCTCGGGCCATCGTGGCTAAAGCATACCGAGCTGGATTCTATTGGCCACGAGCAAATGAAATGGCGAAAGATATAGTCGATAGATGTGAAGGCTACCAGTTTTACTCCGACATGTCTCACAAGCCAGCGTCAGCCCTGAAGACCATCCCCCTCATCTAGCCCTTTGCTATTTGGGGACTGGATATGGTTGGACCACTGAGAACTAGCAGGAGCGGCTTCACTCATGTGCTCATTGCAGTCGACAAGTTTACCAAATGGATCGAAGCTAAACCTATCAAGAACCTTGAGGCCAGCACCGCTGTTAGTTTTATCAGAGAATTGGCATTCAGATATGGAGTTCCACACAACATCATCACGGACAACGGGTCGAACTTCGATTCTGATGAGTTTAGAGCTTTCCACGCTTCTCAAGGCACACGAGTCGACTATGCTTCAGTCGCTCACCCGCAGTCAAACAGACAAGCAGAAAGAGCCAATGGCCTAATTCTCAAAGGACTGAAACCCCGACTGATGTGTGATCTCAAACACGCAGCCGGCGCTTGGGTTGATGAACTTCCGTCAGTTCTGTGGGGTTTAAGGACAACTCCTAATCGGTCAACCGGACGAACTCCTTTCTTCTTAGTCTATGGAGCCGAAACTGTTCTGCCAAGTGACCTCCTCCACAACGCACCCCGAGTCGAGCTCTTCTCCGAAGAGGAAGCAGAGCAGGCCCGGCAAGATTCAGTCGATCTCTTAGAGGAATAAAGAGAGATGGCCTTGATCCGATCGACCATTTATCAGCAAGACTTGCGTCGATTCCACGCCAGAAATGTGAGGGGTCGAGCCTTTCAAGGAGACCTGGTTCTTCGAGTGGATCAACAGAAACCGCACAAGCTCGCCCCCGCTTGGGAAGGCCCCTTCATCATCACCAAAGTCCTCCACAATGGAGCATATCATCTTTACAGTGTTGAGCATCAGAAAGACGAGCCACGGACTTGGAATGCGGAGCTGCTCCGCCCCTTTTATACTTAAGCACTCATTCGAATAAAATGTAATAAGAAGTACCTTTGTAATTTGTTCATCAAAGACAAGAGCTTTTCAGTCTTCTCGCATGATTGTTGTTGCTTTTATTTACCTCTAAAATCCCCCAGTGGGTGGGCTTAGCCGCGAATCCATTTCGCCTAAGTTCGAAAGAAAATCCTACCGAGTGGTGAGCAATCCTCCCACTCGGGGGCTTAGCTGCAGTCCAGTACTCGCCTAAGTTCTCTCACTTGGAGACTTAGCTGCAGTCCGGTACTCGCCTAAGTTTGAAAAAGTCCCACTGAGTGGAGAACAATCCTCCCACTCGGGGGCTTAGCTGCAGTCCAGTACTTGCCTAAGTTTAAAAAATCCTACGGAGTGGAGAGCAACGCTCCCACTCGGGAGCTTAGCTGCAGCCCAGTACTCGCCTAAGTTTAAAAATCCTACCGAGTGGAGAGCAACCCTCCCACTCGGGGGCTTAGCTGCAGTCTGGTACTCGCCTAGGCTCTCCCACTCGGGGGCTTAGCTGTAGTCCAGTACCCGCCTAAGTTTAAAAAATCCTACCGAGTGGAGAGCAACCCTCCCACTCTGGGGCTTAGATGCAGTCTAGTACTCGCCTAAGTTTGTAAAATCCTACCGAGTGGGGAGCGACCCTCCCACTCGGAGGTTCGGAGCTACGCCACAAGTACAACATGCGCTCCATCCCTATCCGCAAGGATGACGAGGTGCAGGTCGACTGCAACCTTCTCCTTCGGAGCTACGCCACAAGTACGACATGCGCTCCATCCCTATCCACAAGGACGACGAGGTGCAGGTCGACTGCAACCTTCTCCTTCGGAGCTACGACACAAGTACAACGTGCGCTCCATCCCTATCCGCGAGGATGATGAGCTGCAGGTCGACTGCAACCTTGTCCTTCGGAGCTACAGCACAAGTACAACGTGCGCTCCATCCCTATCCGCAAGGATGACAAGGTGCAGGTCGACTGGAGCCACCACTTCAGAGCTGCATCTCCAGCGCAAAGACTGTTCCGAGCAGTGAACAAAGCCCATTCGAAGGCAAAACGCAAGCGTATTCGAAGATAAACCAAATTCGGATAAATCCTAAAGTTCCAAGCAGCAAACCAAAAGTATTAGAGCATCAAGCCCGAAGGAGTTTAACGGTTATAGTAACCACTCGGCATTCCGAGGCAAATTTAAAGCAGATTCAAGTCTCATAAGTTTGTTCACTCGGCAGGAGGAGGGCTGGCAGGCTCGACGAATTTGTCAAAGTCGATCCCATCCGCGATCCGAGTAGCAGCAGCGATGAAAGTTTCCATGAAGGACTCGAAGTCATGCTTTTTGGTGTTAGCGACCTTGATCGCAGCCAGCTTGTCTTCACGAGCCTCCTTGCAGTGGACTCGCACCAAGGACAGCGCCACGTCAGCACCACACCGGGCGGAGGACTTCTTCCATTCTTGCACTCGGTCAGGGATCTCGTTCAGTCGAGCCATCAGGGATTCCAGGTCATTTTGAAGCGTCGCCCTTGGCCAAAGCAATGAGTCGATTCGGGAAACTACCTCCTTCAGGCGCACGAGGTAGCTGTTGGGGAACGTAGCAGAAATTCAAAAAATTTCCTATGTGTCACCAAGATCTATCTATGGAGAGACTAGCAACGAGGGGAAGGAGAGTGCATCTACATACCCTTGTAGATCGCTAAGCAGAAGCATTCAAGAGAACGGGGTTGATGGAGTCGTACTCGTCGTGATCCAAATCACCGATGATCCTAGTGCCGAACGGACGGCACCTCCGCGTTCAACACACGTACAGCCCGGTGACGTCTCCCATGCCTTGATCCAGCAAGGAGAGAGGGAGAGGTTGAGGAAGACTCCATCCAGCAGCAGCACAACGGCGTGGTGATGATGGAGGAGCGTGGCAATCCTGCAAGGCTTCGCCAAGCACCGCAGAAGAGGAGGAAGAAGAGACGCAGGGCTGCACCAACGAGAGATTGAATCGCGTGTTGTGGGCAGCCCCCTAGGCCTCATATATATAGGGGAAGGGGAGGGGCTGCGCCCCCTCTAGGGTTCCCACCCCTAGGGGGGTGGCAGCCCTAGATGGCCAACGGGTGGCGGCCAAGAGGGGCGAGGAGAGGGAGGCGCAGGGTGTATGGGCCTTAGGGCCCATATGACCTTAGGGTTTGCCCCCTCTCCCCTTCTAGGCGCATGGGCCTTAGTGGGGCTGGTGCCCTTGGCCCATGTAGGCTAAGGAGCACTCCCTACAGTCCATGTGGCCCCCCGGGGCAGGTGGCCCCACTTGGTGGACCCCCGGGACCCTCCCGGTGGTCCCGGTACGTTACCGATAAACCCCGAAACTTTTCCGGTGACCAAAACAGGACTTCCCATATATAAATCTTTACCTCCGGACCATTCCGGAACTCCTCGTGACGTCCGGGATCTCATCCGGGACTCCGAACAACATTCGGTAACCACATACAAACTTCCTTTATAACCCTAGCGTCATCGAACCTTAAGTGTGTAGACCCTACGGGTTCGGGAGACATGCAGACATGACCGAGACGTTCTCCGGTCAATAACCAACAGCGGGATCTGGATACCCATGTTGGCTCCCACATGTTCCACGATGATCTCATCGGATGAACCACGATGTCAAGGACTTAATCAATCCCGTATACAATTCCCTTTGTCTATCGGTACGATACTTGCCCGAGATTCGATCGTCGGTATCCCGATACCTTGTTCAATCTCGTTACCGGCAAGTCTCTTTACTCGTTCTGTAACACATCATCCTGTGATCAACTCCTTGATCACATTGTGCACATTATGATGATGTCCTACCGAGTGGGCCCAGAGATACCTCTCCGCTTACACGGAGTGACAAATCCCAGTCTCGATTCGTGCCAACCCAATAGACACTTTTGGAGATACCTGTAATGTACCTTTATAGCCACCCAGTTACGTTGTGACGTTTGGCACACCCAAATTCCTACGGTATCCGGGAGTTGCACAATCTCATGGTCTAAGGAAATGATACTTGACATTAGAAAAGCTTTAGCATACGAACTACACGATCTAGTGCTATGCTTAGGATTGGGTCTTGTCCATCACATCATTCCCCTAATGATGTGATCCCGTTATCAACGACATCCAATGTCCATGGTCAGGAAACCGTAACCATCTATTGATCAACGAGCTAGTCAACTATAGGCTTACTAGGGACATGGTGTTGTCTATGTATCCACACATGTATCTGAGTTTCCTATCAATACAATTCTAGCATGGATAATAAACTATTATCATGAACAAGGAAATATAATAATAACCAATTTATTATTGCCTCTAGGGCATATTTCCAACAGTCTCCCACTTGCACTAGAGTCAATAATCCAGTTCACATCGATATGTGATTAACACTCAAGGTCACATCCTTATGTGACTAACACCCTAAAGAATTCTGGGTTTGATCATGTCATGCTTGTGAGAGAGGTTTTAGTTTACGGGTCTGAACCTTTCAGATCCGTGTGTGCTTTACAAATCTCTATGTCATCTCCTAGATGCAGCTACCATGCTCTATTTGAAGCTATTCCAAATAACTATTCTACTTGGAGCTATTCTAAATTGTAGCTCCATTATATGTATCCGGTATCTCTACTCAGAGCTATCCGGATAGGTGTTAAGCTTGCATCGATGTAACCCTTTACGACGAACTCTTTTACCACCTCCATAACCGAGAAACTTCCTTAGTCCACTAGTTACTAAGGATAACTTTGACCGCTGTCCTGTGATCCATTCTTGGATCACTCTTGTACCCCTTGACTGACTCATGGCAAGGCACACTTCAGGTGCGGTACACAGCATAGCATACTGTAGAGCCTATGTCTTAAGCATAAGGGACGACTTTCGTCCTTTCTCTCTATTCTGCCGTGGTCGAGCTTTAAGTCTTAACTTCATACCTTACAACTCAGGCAAGAACTCCTTCTTTGACTGATCCATTTTGAACACCTTCAAGATCATGTCAAGGTATGTGCTCATTTGAAAGTTCCATTAAGCGTTTTGATCTATCCTTATAGATCTTGATGCTCAATGTTCAAGTAGCTTAATCCAGGCTTTCCATTGAAAAACACTTTCCAAATAATCCTATATGCTTTCCAGAAATTCTACGTCACTTCTGATCAACAATATGTCAACAACATATACTTATCAGAAATTCTATAGTGCTCCCACTCACTTCTTTGGAAATACAAGTTTCTCATAAACTTTGTATAAACCCAAAATCTTTGATCATCATCAAAGCATACATTCCAACTCCGAGATGCTTACTCCAGTCCTTAGAAGGATAGCTAGATCTTTGCACACTTATTAGCATTTTCAAGATTGACAAAACCTTCCGGTTGTATCACATACAACCTTTCCTCAAGAAAAATCGTCGAGGAAACAATGTTTTTGACATCCTATCTGCAAGATTTCATAAATAGTGCAGTAACTGCTAATATAATTCCAACAGACTTTTAGCATCGCTACAGGTGAGAAAGTCTCATCGTAGTCAACTCCTTGAACTTGTCGAAAACATCTTAACGACAAGTCGAGCTTTCTTAATGGTGACATTTACCATCATTGTCTGTCTTCCTTTTAAAATCCATCTATACTCAACAGCCTCACGACCATCGAGCTGTTCTATCAAAGTCTACACTTTGTTTCCATACATGGATCCTCTCTCGGATTTTATGGCCTCGAGCCATCTATCGGAATCCGGGCCCACCATCGCTTCTCCATAGTTCGTAGGTTCATTGTTGTCTAGCAACATGACTTCCAAGACAGGATTACGTACCACTCTGAAGTAGTACGCATCCTTGTCATCCCACGAGGTTTGGTAGTGACTTGATCTGAAGTTTCATGATCACTATCATAAGCTTCCACTTCAATCGGTGTAGGTGCCATAGGAACAACTTCATGTGCCCTGCCACACACTAGTTGAAGAGACGGTTCAATAACCTCATCAAGTCTCCACCATCCTCCCACTCAATCCTTCGAGAGAAACTTTTCCTCGAGAAAGGACCTGATTCAAGAAACAATCCCTTATTGCTTTCGGATCTGAGGCAGGAGGTATACCCAACTATTTTGGGTGTCCTATGAAGATGCATTTATCCGCTTTGGGTTCGAGCTTATCAGACTGAAACTTTTTCACATAAGCGTTGCAGCCCCAAACGTTTAAGAAATGACAGCTTAGGTTTCTCTAAACCATAGTTCATACGGTGTCATCTCATCGGAATTACGTGGTGCCCCCTTTTAAAGTGAATGTGGTTGTCTCTAACGCCTAACCCATAAACTATTGTGGTAATTCAATAAGAGACATCATGGTATGCATCATATCCAATAGGGTGCAGTTATGATGTTCGGACACACCATCACACTATGGTGTTCCAGGCTGTATTAGTTGTGAAACAATTTCCACAATGTCTTAATTCTGTGCCAAACTCGTAATTCAGATATTCATCTCTATGATCATATCATAGATCTTTTATCCTCTTGTCACGACGATCTTTCAACTTCACCCTGAAATTACTTGAACCTTTCAATAATTCAAACTCGTGATTCATCAAGTAAATATACTCAACATCTACTCAAATTATCTGTGAAGTAAGAACATAACGATATCCACTACATGCCTCAGCACTCATTGGACTGCACACATCAAAATGTATTACTTCCAGCAAGTTGCTTTCTGGTTCCATTTTACTGAAATTGAGGCGTTCAGTCATCTTGCCCATGTGGTATGATTTGCATGTCTCAAGTGATTCAAAACCAAGTGAGTCCAAACGATCCATTTGCATGGAGTTTCTTCATGCATATACACCAATAGACATGGTTCGCATGTCTCAAACTTTTCAAAACGAGTGAGCCCAAAGATCCATCAACATGGAGCTTCTTCATGCGTTTTATACTGATATGACTTACGTGGCAGTGCCACAAGTAGGTGGTACTATCATTACTATCTTTTGGCATGAACATGTGTATCACTATAATCGAGATTCAACAACCAATTCATTTTAGGTGTAAGACCATTGAAGGTATTATTCAAATAAACAGAGTAACCATTATTCTCCTTAAATGAATAACCGTATTGCGATAGACATAATCCAATCATGTCTATGCTCAACGCAAACACCAATCTCGATGGTAGAGGGAGCGTACGATATTTGATCATATCCACATTGGAAACATTTCCAACACATATCGTTATCTCACCTTTAGCTAGTCTCCGTTTATTCCGCAACTTTTATTTCGAGTTACTAACACTTAGCAACCGAACCGGTATCTAATACCCTGGTGCTACTAGGAGTACTAGTAAAGTACCATCAACACAATGTATATCCAATATACTTCTATCGACCTTACAAGCCTTCTTATCTACCAAGTATCTAGGGTAATTCTTCTCCAATGGTTGTTCCCCTTATTACAGAAGCACTTAGTCTCGGGTTTGGGTTCAACCTTGGGTCTCTTCACTAGAGCAGCAGCTAAATTGCCGTTTTCATGAAGTATCCCTTCTTGCCCTTGCCCTTCTTGAAACTAGTGGTTTCACCAACCATCAACAATTGATGCTCCTTCTTGATTTCTACTTTAGCGGTGTCAAACATCGCGAATATTTCAAGGATCATCATATATGTCCCTGATATATTATAGTTCATCACGAAGCTCTTAGCAGCTTGGTGGTAATGACTTCGGAGAAACATCATTATCTCATCTGGAAGATCAACTCCCACCCGATTCAAATGATTGTTGTACTCAGACAATCTAAGCACAAGCTCAACAATTGAGCTTTTCTCCTTAGTTTGTAGGCTAAGAAAATCGTCGGAGGTCTTATACCTCTTGACGTGGGCACGAGCCTGAAATCCCAATTTCAGCCCTCAAAACATCTCATATGTTTCGCGATGTTTCAAAACTGTCTTTGGTGCCTCAACTCTAAACCGTTTAACTGAACTATCATGTAGTTATCAAAACGTGTATGTCAGATGTTCGCAACATCTACAGACGACGTTCGAGGTTCAGCACACTGAGCGGTGCATTAAGGACATAAGCCTTCTAAGAAGCAATGAGGACAATCCTCAGTTTACGGACCTAGTCTACATAATTGCTACTATCAACTTTCAACTAATTTTTCTCTAGGAACATATCTAAATAGTAGAACTATAGCGTGAGCTACGACATAATTTGCAAAATCCTTTTGACTATGTTCAGGATAATTAAGTTCATCTTATGAACTCCCACTCAGATAGACATCCCTCTAGTCATCTAAGTGATTACATGATCCGAGTCAACTAGGCCGTGTCCGATCATCACGTGAGACGGACTAGTCAACGTCGGTGAACATCTTCATGTTGATCGTATCTTCTATACGACTCATGCTCGACCTTTCGGTCTTCTGTGTTCCGAGGCCATGTCTGTACATGCTAGGCTCGTGAAGTCAACCTAAGTGTTTCGCGTGTGTAAATCTGTCTTACACCCGTTGTATGTGAACGTTAGAATCTACACACCCGATCATCACGTGGTGCTTCGAAACAACGAACTGTCGCAACGGTGCACAGTTAGGGGAGAACACTTCTTGAAATTTTAATGAGGGATCATCTTATTTACTACCGTCGTTCTAAGCAAATAAGATGTATAAACATGATAAACATCACATGCAATCAAATAGTGACATGATATGGCCAATATCATATTGCTCCTTTTGATCTCCATCTTCGGGGCTCCATGATCATCACCGTCACCGGCATGACACCATGATCTCCATCATCATGATCTCCATCATCGTGTCTTCATGAAGTTGTCTCGCCAACTATTACTTCTACTACTACAGCTAAGGGTTAGCAATAAAGTAAAGTAATTACATGACGTTTAAGTTGACACGTAGGTCATAAATAAATAAAGACAACTCCTATGGCTCCTGCCGGTTGTCATACTCATCGACATGCAAGTCGTGGTTCCTATTACAAGAACATGATCAATCTCATACATCACATATATCATTCATCACATCCTTTGGGCCATATCACATCACATAGCATACCCTGCAAAAACAAGTTAGACGTCCTCTAATTGTTGTTTGCATGTTTTGCGTGGCTGCTATGGGTTTCTAGCAAGAATGTTTCTTACCTACGCAAAGACCACAACGTGATATGCCAATTGCTATTTACCCTTCATAAGGACCCTTTTCATCGAATCCGATTCGACTAAAGTGGGAGAGACAGACACCCGCTAGCCACCTTATGCAACTAGTGCATGTCAGTCGGTGGAACCAGTCTCACGTAAGAGTACGTGTAAGGTCGGTCCGGGCCGCTTCATCCCACAATGCCGCCGAATCAAGATAAGACTAGTAACGGCAAGCATATTGAACAAAATCAACGCCCACAACTACTTTGTGTTCTACTCGTGCATAGAATCTACGCAATAGACCTAGCTCATGATGCCACTGTTGGGGAACGTAGCAGAAATTCAAAAAAATTCCTACGTGTCACCAAGATCTATCTATGGAGAGACTAGCAACGAGAGGAAGGAGAGTGCATCTACACACCCTTGTAGATCGCTAAGCGGAAGCGTTCAAGAGAACGGGGTTGATGGAGTCATACTCGTCGTGATCCAAATCACCGATGATCCTAGTGCCGAACGGACGGCACCTCCGTGTTCAACACACGTACAGCCCGGTGACGTCTCCCATGCCTTGATCCAGCAAGGAGAGAGGGAGAGGTTGAGGAAGACTCCATCCAGCAGCAGCACAACGGCGTGGTGATGATGGAGGAGCGTGGCAATCCTGCAGGGCTTCGCCAAGCACCGCAGAAGAGGAGGAAGAAGAAGAGACGCAGGGCTGCACCAATGAGAGATTGAATCGCGTGTTGTGGGCAGCCCCTAGGCCTCATATATATAGGGGAAGGGGAGGGGCTGCGCCCCCTCTAGGGTTCCCACCCCTAGGGGGGGCGGCAGCCCTAGATGGCCAATGGGTGGCGGCCAAGAGGGGGGAGGAGAGGGAGGCGCAGGGTGTGTGGGCCTTAAGGCCCATATGCCCTTAGGGTTTGCCCCCTCTCCCCTTCTAGGCGCATGGGCCTTAGTGGGGCTGGTGCCCTTGGCCCATGTAGGCCAAGGAGCACTCCCTACAGCCCATGTGCCCCCCCCGGGGCAGGTGGCCCCACTTGGTGGACCCCCGGGACCCTCCCGGTGGTCCCGGTATGTTACCGATAAACCCCGAAACTTTTCCGGTGACCAAAATAGGACTTCCCATATATAAATCTTTACCTCCGGACCATTCTGGAACTCCTCATGACGTCCGGGATCTCATCCGGGAGTCCGAACAACATTCGGTAACCACATACAAACTTCCTTTATAACCCTAGCGTCATCGAACCTTAAGTGTGTAGACCCTACGGGTTCGGGAGACATGCAGACATGACCGAGACGTTCTCCGGTCAATAACCAACAGCGGGATCTGGATACCCATGTTGGCTCCCACATGTTCCACGATGATCTCATTGGATGAACCACGATGTCAAGGACTTAATCAATCCCGTATACAATTCCCTTTGTCTATCGGTACGATACTTGCCCGAGATTCGATCGTCGGTATCCCGATACCTTGTTCAATCTCGTTACCAGCAAGTCTCTACTCGTTCTGTAACACATCATCCCGTGGTCAACTCCTTGATCACATTGTGCACATTATGATGATGTCCTACCGAGTGGGCCCAGAGATACCTCTCCGCTTACACGGAGTGACAAATCCCAGTCTCGATTCGTGCCAACCCAACAGACACTTTCGGAGATACCTGTAATGTACCTTTATAGCCACCCAGTTACGTTGTGACGTTTGGCACACCCAAAGTATTCCTACGGTATCCGGGAGTTGCACAATCTCATGGTCTAAGGAAATGATACTTGACATTAGAAAAGCTTTAGCATACGAACTACACGATCTAGTGCTATGCTTAGGATTGGGTCTTGTCCATCACATCATTCTCCTAATGATGTGATCCCGTTATCAACGACATCCAATGTCCATGGTCAGGAAACCGTAATCATCTATTGATCAACGAGCTAGTCAACTATAGGCTTACTAGGGACATGGTGTTGTCTATGTATCCACAGATGTATCTGAGTTTCCTATCAATACAATTCTAGCATGGATAATAAACTATTATCATGAACAAAGAAATATAATAATAACCAATTTATTATTGCCTCTAGGGCATATTTCCAACAGTAGCTTGTGGCGCTGGCGATACGGGACTCTAGTCGGAGCATGTTCATTGCAGTTTCGTCGCAAACTGGAGAAGCGATAGGGTCCAGACCCATCTCGACCTTTCCAGTTTCCTCGTCAAAGTCTTGGCAGAATTCTGCAGCCAAAAATTAGTGAGTCGACCGGGCAGGATCCGTTCGCAAGCATCAACACAGTCAGTTTAAAAGAAATACCTTCCAGCGTGAGATAGAGCTTCTTGGCAAGAGTCCTCAGATAAGCTTCCGTGTCATTCCTCTTGTGGATCGTGGACTCTAGATTTTCATTCAGGGCAACCTTGTCCTTCTTCAGACTAGTCACTTCATAGTTAGATTCATTGAGGCAAGATTTCAGCCTGTTCACCTCCCCTTCCAGCGTTCCAACTGAAGCCAGCTTCTGGTCCGTGAGAGCAGTTTTATCTTAGGCTGCTTTTTGCGCAGCGGCGAGGTCCGAGTCCTTCTTCTCTAGAGCTAACTTCATTTTCTCTACAAAAGAAGCAATAGGATCAGACAAGAGCTCGAAGAAATATTTAAAAAAAAGACAGTCGACAGGCAGTTACCTTCCATACCAGCAGCTTCATCTTGAGCTTTCTTCAGATTCTGCTGGGCCAACTCCAAGTCGAGGTTGAGTTGCCTCTGCTTCTCCTCAAGTTCAGCAAACTTGGAAATGAGAGTACAAGACTTCTGCAGAAGGAGAAAGACGTGTTAATCGACAAGATCAAAGGTTGTTCACTTTCGAGTGGATAAAACTTAAAGAAGTTCGCTTAGACCCCAGCCGACTGCAAACAGTTGACTGTGGTCTCGGGGGCTACACCCAGCGGGTGCACTTGGCGTGCCCCCGCAGATTAAGACCCAACTCGACGGGTTCGCCCGGGTCAAGTAAAAAAAAGTTGTTCAGACCCCAGTCGACTGCGGTCTCGGGGACTACACCCAGTGGGTGCACTTGGCGTGTCCCCCACCAGTTCAGATTCTACTCGACCGGTCCGCCCAAGTCGAGTAGAAGAAAAGAAAGTAAGGTAGAACTCAGACCCCAGTCGACTGCCAGCAGTCGACCGCGGTCTCGGGGACTACACCCAGTGGGTGCACGTAGCGTGCCCCCACCGGTTCAGATCCTACTCGCCCAGACCTAGTGGAAGAACGCAACTACCAAAGATAATAAAAGACCTAGTGGGTGCACTGATTCTACGCAAACAACAGGAGATTGTGTAGAAGAAATTTTTTCGGGTAGCATATCCTGATAGAACAAGAGCAGTCGAAAAGTCTACTTACCTGGACATTGGCCCGGAGAGCAGCGCTGGCGTCGTAGGCAGCCTGGCTATTCTCATGCACCACCTTCATCCGCTCCATCATCACGTAAGCCTGTCGGATTGCTTCCGCAGCCGCTTCCGACTGGTTGTCCGGGACGGGGTAGCTGGTGAAGAAGAGAGCAGTCGACCCAGGTGTGGCAGCTTGGAGCTCCGTGGCGTGGAGTTGGACGACTGAAGGAATCACCGGTGCAGTCGATGGCACGAGGGGCTCACTCGACAAGGGTGCAGCGAAGGTTACAAAGGCCCTGCCTGCGTCTTCAGGTTGACGGACGGGTGGTGTTGTTGTTGGCCCTTGCCGAGACATCTTGCCAGCTGCTACCTTCTTGCTCGTCCTGGGCTTAAGAGCCACATCTTCATCGTCATATGGAAGATCGATGATGTTGGGTGGAGCTACAAGATAGATCATTCGACACCAAGTGAACCGCTAGAATGCAATCGACCAAGGAATCAAGAACAAGATCATAAGAGTTTCTACCTGGGTTAGAGGTAACCGCGTCTTCCATCTCCTTGTCTCGATACTGGAGGGAAGAGGTTCCCGATGTAGCAGCTCTGCAAGTGTCCGTACTCAGTCGGTTACGTTCTGTTGCTCGAGTCGATGAAAAGAACAAGTCAGACGATTACCCGGAGATGGTAAGGACAGTCACTTTGATCCTGGGCAAAGCCTTGGGCAGTTTGGAGGAGGTGGCCTTCGGTGCTTTTGGAGCTGGAGGCGGCACAACCTTGGGCTTCTTTGAGGCCTTCTCAATCGGTGCTGGAGAAGACGTCTGGGGGCGCTTCGAAGACTGCCCAGTCGGCGCGGTCGCCAGGTCCGGGGTGCTCGCCAGGTCGTGTGCGTGCTTGGATCTTCTCTCTCTGCGAGGAGGCGAGTCGATTTCTTCGTCATCGCTCGAGTCATCGCTCTCCTCGTCCTCCTCTGCATCCGAGTGCCACTCGCCGCTCTCACCTCCGCTCGCTCCCTCTTCGACGTCTTGCTCCTGCACTCCGTTGGGCATCGAGTACATGTCAATGAGAGCCTGAAAGAACAATGAGCAAAAGGAGTACAGTCGACCGTCAACAAGGTGTCACACAGTAAATCGGAAAGATACTTTATAAAACAGAATCATACCTGCTCTGGCTGACACCAGTGGTCAAATGGAGTCACCCTCCTAGACCCCCGAGGGTTGTCTTTGTTGCTGGTGATTCCCATCAGCCACTTCTCCAAGATGTCCTTGCCGACGTCCTCCGGGTGGATCCGAGTGGAGTCCTCGAGCCCAGAGTACATCCACATCGGAGGATCGCGTGCCTGAAGCGGTTGGATGCGTCGACCAAGAAAGACCTCCAGCAGGTCCATCCCAGTCACCCCGTCGCAGACGAGTTGGACGACCCGCTCGACCAGCACCTTGACCTGCGCCTTTTCTGGGACCACCTTCAGGGAGGAGGGCTTCTCCACTCGAGCCAAAGAAAAGGGAGGAAGTCCGGTCGACTGACCCGGGGTCAGCTGGTCCTTGCAGTAAAACCAAGTCGACTGCCAACCCTGGACCGAGTCGGGAAGGATCATTGCTGGGAAGGTGCTCTTATTCCTCATCTGGATCCCCAGGCCCCCGCACATCTAGATCACGTGCGTCCTCTCATCACTCGGATTGGCCTTTTTGACCGACTGGGAGCGGTAGGTGAAGATGTGTTTGAAAAAACCCCAGTGCGGTCGACAGCCCAAGAAATTTTCACACATTGACACAAAAGCAGCCAGATAGACTATGGTGTTTGGAGTGAAATGGTGGAGCTGAGCCCCAAAGAAGTTCAAAATGCCCTGGAAGAAAGGATGGGGAGGCAATGAGAATCCGCGATCTACGTGGGTGGCGAGGAGAACACACTCACCCTCCCTTGGCTGCGGCTCGGTCTCGTTCCCCGGGAGCCGCGCCGACTTGTGGGGGATTAGTCCCCCCTCCACCAGGTCGTCGAGGTCGTCCTGGCTGATCGTCGAGAGGATCCAGTCGCCCTGGATCCAGCCCGGCGGCAGGCCGGATCTCGACGAGGATCTGCGCCGGCTGGTCCGCTTGCCCTTCGCCTTCGCGGTCGCCTTCTTTGCGCGCTCCAGTGCCACCGTCTTCTCTTTCCCCATGGCGACGGATCGAGTTCGAGCGAGGGTCCGGCGACGAGAGCAGAAGCGAGCATGGCGGAGAGGTCGTAGGAAGAAGAAAAGAGAATGGGAGCGCACGGGGCAGAGGCCTGGTCCGGTGCCTTTTATAAGGTCGTTCCCCGAGTGACTGACTGGTGGACCCGGACGATCTAAACAAATCCCGCAACAGTCGCGCATGCAATACGTGGCGAAAAAGGTGGCACGGAGATCGAGGAGACTTGCCTAATCCGTCCCGATTACCACGGTCTCGCCCGTCTGGCGCGCTTCCCGAAATTCGAATCCCGCGAAATCCGCAGAGAGCAGAGCAACTCGCCAGACCGAAAACATCCTCCACATTATCATTCGGAATTCTACCGTGAAGGTTCACTCGATAAAAAAACTAAGAATGGACCAAGGCGACTGAAAAAGAAGTTGATGTTGTCTCCTCGGTTCATTGTTCCAGAACGAGTTATACTCACAGCACAAAGAATGAGTCGGAAGCGTTCCCAACTCCTTCCTCACTCAAACCCTGATCCATTCGAGGGCTAATGATGAAGCTATGTACCTAGGGTAGGGTCATGGATCTGTCCAACATACCCTCCCCAAGGACATCTCTACAAAGAACCAGAAGCAGTCGAAGAAAAACCATCATCCACTCGACCATGAAGATGTGTTCACTCGACAACCTTGAAGACACTCGACCATGCTAACAACCACTCGACCACCAGAAGATGTGAAGCCTTTCACTCCGCAACGGCCGGGGTTTAAGTCATAGCTTTATGGACATTTATAGCACTTTACTTCGGACGTTACCAGTAACGCTCCTCCTTTATGAACATTGAACCCTGCGTGACGGAGGGGAGCTGGGGTCCTAGCGCACTCTATATAAGCCACCCCCTCCTCAAGGACAAGGGTTCGCACCTTCTGTAATTCACAGGCATATATCCAGTCGACCGCCTCCGGGCTCCGAGACGTAGGGCTGTTACTTCCTCCGAGAAGGGCCTGAACTCGTAAAACTCGCGTGTACAACTCCTCCATAGCTAGGATCTTGCCTCTACATTCCTACCCCCCTATTCTACTGTCAGTCTTAGAACCACAACATCCCCCTTTTTCCTTCTCCTCCTCTCTCCCTTCCTTCCCTCTCCTACTCCAACAAGGAAAAGGAGGAGTCCTACTCCCGGTGGGAGTAGGACTCCCCCCTTGGCGCGCCCTCCTCCTGGCCGGCCGCCTCCCCCTTACTCCTTTATATACGGGGGCAGGGGCACCCTAGAACACACAAGTTGATCTGTTGATCTATTCCAGCCGTGTGCGGTGCCCCCCTCCACCATATTCCACCTCGGTTATATCGTAGCGGTGCTTAGGCGAAGCCCTGCGTCAGTAGCAACATCATCACCGTCATCACGCCGTCGTGCTGACGGAACTCTCCCATGAAGCTCTGCTGGATCGGAGTTCGTGGGACGTCATCGAGCTGAACGCATGCTGAACTCGGAGGTGTCGTATGTTCGGTACTTGGATCGGTCGGATCGTGAAGACATACGACTACATCAACCGTGTTGTGATAACGCTTCCGCTTTCGGTCTACAAGGGTACGTGGACACACTCTCCCCTCTCGTTGCTATGCATCACCATGATCCTGAGTGTTCGTAGGAAAATTTTGAAATTACTACGTTCCCCAACAGAGCTTTCATAAATTTATAGCTCTAGTGCATCCGTTGCATGGCAATTCCTACTCCTTGCATCGACATCAATTTATGGGCATCTCCATAGCCCGTTGATTAGCCGCGTCGATGTGAGACATTCTCCTTTTTTGTCTTATCCACACAACCTCCATCATCATATTCTATTCCACCCATAGTGCTATGTTCATGGCTCGCGCTCATGTATTGCGTGAAAGTTGAAAAAGTTTGAGAATACTAAAGTATGAAACAATTGCTTGGCTTGTCATCGGGGTTGTGCATGATGGGAGCATTTTGTGTGAAAAAAATGAAGCATGGCCAAACTATATGATTTTTTAGGGATGAGCTTTTTTTGGCTATGTTATTTTGAGAAGACATAATTGCTTGGTTAGTATGCTTGAAGTATTATTATTTTTATGTCAATATTAAACTTTTGTCTTGAATCTTGCGAATCTGAACATTCATGCCACAATAAAAAAATTACATTGATAATTATGCTAGGTAGCATTCCACATCAAAAATTATGTTTTTATCATTTACCTATTCAAGGATGAGCGAGAATTAAGCTTGGGGATGCTTGATACGTCTCCAATGTATCTATAATTTTTGGTTGTTCCATTATATTATATTATCCATCTAGGATGTTTTATAGGCATTTATATGCTATTTTATATAATTTTTGGGACTAACCTATTAACCTAGAGCCCAGTGCCAGTTTCTGTTTTTTCCTTGTTTTTGAGTTTTACAGAAAAGGAATACCAAACGGAGTCCGATTGACGTGCCAATTTTTGATGATTTTTTATGGACCAAAAGAAGCCCCGGAGTAAAAGAGTTTGGCCAGAAGAGTCCCGGGCCGTCCACGAGGGTGAGGGGCGCGCCCTATCCCCGGGAATGCCGCCCTATCTCGTGGACAACTCGGGCACCTCCCTGACTTGTTCCCGACGCCAAAAATTCCTATAAATACTGAAACCTCAAGAGAATAACCTAGATCGGGAGTTCCACTGCCGCAAGCCTCCGTAGCCACCGAAAAACAATCTAGACCCATTCCGGCACCCTGCCGGAGGGGGGAATCCCTCTCCGGTGGTCATCTTCATCATCCTGGCGCTCTCCATGACGAGGAGGGAGTAGTTCACCCTCGGGGCTGAGGGATGTACTAGTAGCTATGTGTTTGATCTCTCTCTCTCTCTCTCTCTCTCTCTCGTGTTCTTGATTCGGCACGATCTTGATGTATCACGAGCTTTGCTATTACAATTGGATCTTATGATGTTTCTCCCCCTCTACTCTCTTGTGATGGATTGAGTTTTCCCTTTGAAGTTATCTTATCAGATTGAGTCTTTAAGGATTTGAGAACACTTGATGTATGTCTTGCATATGCTTATCTGTGGTGACAATGGCATGTTCATGCGATCCACTTGATGTATGTTTTGGTGATCAACTTGCGAGTTCCGTGACCTTGTGAACTTATGCATAGGGGTTGGCACACGTTTTCGTCTTGACTCTCCGGTAGAAACTTTGGGGCACCCTTTGAAATTCTTTGTGTTGGTTGAATAGATGAATCTGAGATTGTGTGATGCATATCGTATAATCATACCCATGGATACTTGAGGTGACATTGGAGTATCTAGGTGACATTAGGGTTTTGGTTGATTCGCGTCTTAAGGTGTTATTCTGGTACGAACTCTAGGATAGATCGAACGGAAAGAATAGTTTCATGTTATTTTACTACGGACTCTTGAATAGATCGACCAGAAAGGATAACTTTGAGATGGTTTCGTACCCTACAATAATCTCTTCGTTTGTTCTTCGCTATTAGTGACTTTGGAGTGACTCTTTGTTGCATGTTGAGGGATAGTTATATGATCCAATTATGTTATTATTGTTGAGAGAACTTGCACTAGTGAAAGTATGAACCCTAGGCCTTGTTTGAATGCATTACAATACCGTTTTTGCTCAGTTTTATCATTAGTTACCTTGCTGTTTTTATATTTTCAGATTACAAAAACCTATATCTACCATCCATATTGCACTTGTATCACCATCTCTTCGCCGAACTAGTGCACCTATATAATTTACCATCGTATTGGGTGTGTTGGAGACACAAGAGACTCTTTGTTATTTGGTTGCAGGGTTGCTTGAGAGCGACCATCTTCATCATACGCCTCTCACGGATTGATAAATCTTAGGTCATCCATTTGAGGGAAATTTGCTACTGTCCTATAAACCTCTGCACTTGGAGGCCAAACAACGTCTACAAGAAGAAGGTTGTGTAGTACATATGATTTGTCTATGTATCCACACATGTACTAAGTTTCCGGTTAATACAATTCTAGTATGAATAATAAACATTTATCATGATATAAGGAAATATAAATAACAACTTTATTATTGCCTCTAGGGCATATTTCCTTCAATAACACACAAGGTGTTCCTCCGGTATTCGGGAGTTGCATAATCTCATAGTCAGAGAAATATGTATAAGTCATGAAGAAAGCAATAGCAATACAACTAAACAGTCATTATGCTAAGCTAACGGATGGGTCTTGTTCATCACATCATTCTTCTAATGATGTGATCCCGTTCATCAAATGACAACACATGTCTATGGTCAGGAAACTTAACCATCTTTAATTAACGAGCTAGTTAAGCAGAGGCATACTAGGGGCACTTTATTTTGTCTATGTATCCACACATGTATCAAGTTTCCGGTTAATATAATTCTAGCATGAATAATAAACATTTATCATGATATAGGGAAATATAAATAACAACTTTATTATTGCCTCTAGGGCATATTTCCTTCATTTAGGAACTTGAATCAACTCAGCCGGATTTGAAATGAATGTTATATGAATTCCTAAAATTGACTAGAAATGAAAAAAGTTATTCGACACTGTTCAGACAGCTGAATAGGCCGACCCAATTACTTAAAACACTCATCGAGTGGTACTTAAGCAGATACGCACACAGGCCACACTGGCTTGACCCAGCTTCGCGTCCATGGGATGGGATGCGACATCGATGGAGCACCAAATTATCTTGCATGCAGAAAAAATTCAGATTTTTTGAATCTTTTAGTATTTTTTGTGAATTTTCTCTTCACCTGGTGTAGATGAGCCTACGCTAAAAATGGATATTCATGAAGATATGATGAATTTAGTAACTTGAATTAAATTAACTGTATTTGAAACGAATGTTATATGAATTCCTAAATTGACTAGAAATAAAAAAAGGTTATTCGACAATGTTCACACAGGCTGAACAGGCCGACCCAATTACTTAAAACACCCCTCGAGCGGCGCTTAAGCAGATACGCACACATGCTGCATTGGCTGGTTGGGCCCAGCTTTGTGTCCATGACCCGAGATGCGATGTCAATGGAGCATTTTTGAGGTGGTCCCACTTGTCAGGATGTTATCCAAGTAACGATAAATGGGCTTTGACCCCACATTCAGGCATTTACGAGGCTGGGACTGTAAGAGGATAGAAAAAAAGAGAACGTTAGAGTGGCGGGGCAAAACTAAGTAGAATTAAGTAACCACGAAAATAGAAATCTCGTGTCCATGGGCTGGGATGCGACGAGCACTTTTGAGGTGGTCCCACTTATGAGGACATCATCTAAGTAACGATAAATGTGCTTTAACCCCACATTCGGGCATTTGCGAGGCTGGGACTATGAGAGGATAGATAAAAAATGAGAACGTTAGAGTGGCGGGGCAAAACTAAGTAGAATTAAGTAACCACAGAAATAGAAATCGCGTGTCCATGGGCTGGGATGCGACGTCGATGGAGCACTTTTGAGGTGGTCCCACTCGTCAAGACGTCATCCAAGTAACGATAAATAGCTTTGACTCCGCATTCGGGCATTTGCGAGGCTGGGACTATGAGAGGATAGAAAAAAAATGAGAACGTTAGAGTGACGGGGTAAAACTAAGTAGAATTAAGTAACCACGGATATAGAAATCCCGTGTCCATGGGCTGGGATGCGACGTCGATGGAGCACTTTTGAGATGGTCCCACTCGTCAAGACGTCATCCAAGTAACAGTAAATATGCTTTGACTCCGCATTCGGGCATTTGCGAGGCTGGGACTATGAGAGGATAGAAAAAAAATGAGAATGTTAGAGTGACGGGGTAAAACTAAGTAGAATTAAGTAACCACGGAAAATAGAAATCCCGTGTCCATGGGCTGGGATGCGATGTTGATGGAGCACTTTTGAGGTAGTCCCACTCGTCAAGACGTCATCCAAGTAACGATAAATATGCTTTGACTCCGCATTCGGGCATTTGCGAGGCTGGGACTATGAGAGGATAGAAAAAAAATGAGAACGTTAGAGTGGCGGGGTAAAACTAAGTAGAATTAAGTAACCACGGAAATAGAAATCTTATGTCCATGGGCTGGGATGCGATGTTGATGGAGCACTTTTCAGGTGATCCCACTCGTCAAGACGTCATCAAAGTAACAATAAATATGCTTTGCCCCCGCATTCGGGCATTTGTGAGGCTGGGACCATGAGAGGATAGAAAAAAAATTGTTAAAGTGACAGGGCGAAAATAAGTAACCACAAAAATAGAAATCCCATTTCAAAAAATATTGACCACAGTGGGAGTCGAACCCACGAAAATAGAATTAAGTAACCACGGAAATAGAAATCCTATGTCCATGGGCTGGGATGCGATGTTGATGGAGCACTTTTGAGGTGATCCCACTCGTCAAGACGTCATCAAAGTAACGATAAATATGCTTTGCCCGGCATTTGTGAGGCTGGGACCATGAGAGGATAGAAAAAAAATTGTTAAAGTGACAGGGCGAAAATAAGTAACCACAAAAATAGAAATCCCATTTCAAAAAATATTGACCACAGTGGGAGTCGAACCCACGAAAATAGAATTAAGTAACCACGGAAATAGAAATCCTATGTCCATGGGCTGGGATGCGATGTTGATGGAGCACTTTTGAGGTGATCCCACTCGTCAAGACGTCATCAAAGTAACGATAAATATGCTTTGCTCGGCATTTGTGAGGCTGGGACCATAAGAGGATAGAAAAAAATTGTTAAAGTGACAGGCGAAAATAAGTAACCACAAAAATAGAAATCCCATTTCAAAAAATATTGACCACAGTGGGAGTCGAACCCACGAAAATAGAATTAAGTAACCATGGAAATAGAAATCCTATGTTCATGGGCTGGGATGCGATGTTGATGGAGCACTTTTGAGGTGATCCCACTCGTCAAGACGTCATCAAAGTAACGATAAATATGCTTTGCCCGGCATTTGTGAGGCTGGGACCATGAGAGGATAGAAAAAAAATTGTTAAAGTGACAGGCGAAAATAAGTAACCACAAAAATAGAAATCCCATTTCAAAAAATATTGACCACAGTGGGAGTCGAACCCACGACCTTCTGATCCGAAGTCAGACGCGCTAATCCACTGCGCTATGCGGTCTTGAATGATATCTTGCACACTATACTGCTTTAGTAATGGAATACCAATGAATGAGTCGCTAATGTGCACAGGAGAAAGGGCAAAGAACGTTTCCACGCACGTGCGGCATCTGCGGGGAGCAGGCCACCACAGCTTTCCACGCCCGCATCACACGTGCCACCTCCTCAGTCCGCCCCCCTCACTCTCGCCTACTCCCTCCGCGCCCGCCGGCGAGCGGATCCGCCGCCGCCGCCGTCTGACCATGAAGCAGCTCCACCGCCAGCCCAGCCTCAGCAAGCAGCACCGCCCGCACCACCGCGCCTCCCTCTCCCGCTCCCTCGCCTCCTACCTCCTCCGCGAGCACCGCCTCCTCTTCGTCCTCCTCGGCTTCCTCCTCGCCTCCTCCTTCTTCCTCCTCTACCCCGCCCTCGCCCCGCACCCTATCTCCCTCTCCTCCGCCGCATACGCCGCCACCGCCACTTCTGCCATCAGAAACCCCCGCGTCTTCTCCTTCTCCACCGCCAACGCGTCGCCGCGCCGCCTCCCCGTCGGCGTCCGCAAGAAGCCCCTGCGGGTGGTCGTCACCGGGGGCGCCGGCTTCGTCGGCAGCCACCTCGTCGACAAGCTCCTCGCCCGCGGGGACAGCGTCATCGTCGTCGACAACTTCTTCACGGGCCGCAAGGAAAACGTCGCGCACCACCTCGCCAACCCTCGCTTCGAGCTCATCCGCCACGATGTCGTCGAGCCCATCCTCCTCGAGGTCGACCAGATCTACCACCTCGCCTGCCCCGCCTCCCCCGTCCACTACAAATTCAACCCAATCAAGACCATCATATCCTTTTTTCCATTTCCACTATAAATGTTCGAGTTTGTTTGCCTCTATGTATTCAGTTGCGTATATAGAAAGGGTTGCTTAAATACTAGTAGGTCAATAATGGCATAGGAAAATTAAAATGTTGTGCCTGCATTGCCCAAAAAACCTAGAGTTTTCTGTAGTTTTTGTTTCGATACTGCTCCTAATAGGTTCCTTAACTGATAACGCACAAGACAAATGTGATGGGGACGTTGAACATGCTGGGACTGGCGAAGAGGGTCGGTGCCCGGTTCTTGCTCACCAGCACCAGTGAGGTGTACGGTGATCCTCTAGAGCACCCTCAGAAGGAGAGTTACTGGGGCCATGTCAATCCCATAGGTGTGCTCATTTTATCTGGAGGAGATAACATTTCTCATGCGCAACAAGCCAAATACTATATTTCAACCACTGCCCGTTTCTGTCTGCCCACTCCACTGCATTTTGATATGTGCCATTTTTGTGGCAATGTGTAGGTGTAAGGAGTTGTTACGACGAGGGAAAGAGAACAGCAGAAACTCTGACCATGGATTACCATCGTGGTGCTGGTGTTGAGGTAAAGCTGCAGTTGCTGAATTGTGGTCTCAGTCAAACTATAGACTTCCTTGTTGGCAATGTCATGTGTTGCCTAAAATTAACTGCATAGCGCCCCTCAGCATATATTAATTGTGTGGCTCAAAGCTTATTTTAAGATCTGGTAAGATGTGCAATTAAACCGGGCAAAAATCATTATGTGTCTACCCGCAAAAAAAATTCATTATGTATCTGAGATGGTATTTATAGGTGATGTTTCAGTAATTTCCTTTTTGAGTAAGTGAACTTGAGAGGGCCCAAATGCCAAATATTGGACCCATGTGCTTCATGCTGTCTGTGTATGTTTATATGTAGGAGTACTACATTTTGGGCAATCATGAGCAAGAGAGATTGTGCCCTGTGTTAGTCCCAAAGGATATTTTTTGCCAGAAAAAAGTACCTTTGTGATGTTGGGAACTCATTACATGTAGCTGTTTTGAAGTAAAAACATACAGTAATGAGCGTAAAATTGACTGCTCTTGAGTTTGAGTAGAAGGTCTTCTCTTGAGTTTTTTAAATGAATATTCAAGGCATTGCTCACATGTTTTTAACTGGACGGAGTGAATCAAAGAGGGACAGTACATTTCGCAAGATTCTGCTTATGAGCTGCTTTATCTGTGTTCTAGTACTGTCTTACATATCTTAAAGATCAAATTTGACAAGGGAACTTTGCTTCAGGTTAGAATTGCTCGCATATTCAACACATATGGCCCTCGTATGTGTTTAGATGATGGCCGGGTTGTTAGCAACTTTGTTGCACAGGTTTGTCTTAGTTCATAGCTCTTATTCTTACAAAAGGAGGACTACCATAGAAGTTTGGCATTACTCAATATCCGTTGTCTCTCATTTCCAGACTTTGCGAAAACAACCAATGACGGTTTATGGTGATGGAAAGCAAACAAGAAGCTTTCAATATGTTTCGGATTTGGTACTTGACGTGTTCATTTTTCCTTGTCTAAATGTGGAAGCGGCCACTTCTGTTTTGTTGTTCAAAACTGCATCAATGCCTTGTGCATTCGAGTCTTAAAATCTTTAACCATCTGTTAATTTGTAGGTTGATGGGTTGATAACTCTGATGGAAAATAAGTACATTGGACCTTTCAACTTGGGAAACCCTGGGGAGTTTACCATGTTGGAGCTTGCTCAGGTCTGACCTTGATACTGAAACTGACTGACCTCCACTTGTTTAAACATAAAGTGGATATTTTTATACATTTTTTGCCTATGAGGAATAACGTTTCCGCACTATATTCCACAGGTAGTGAAAGAGACAATTGACCCAAGTGCGCGTCTTGAATTTAAACCCAACACCGCCGATGATCCACACATGAGAAAACCTGACATCTCAAAGGCCAAATCTCTTCTGAATTGGGAGCCAAAAGTCTCTCTGAAGCAAGGCCTGCCACGTATGGTTTCGGACTTCCAGAAACGCATCTTGGATGAGAAATGAGGGGCAGGAGTTACCGAAGTCGGATCTGTATTATACTTCACACGGAGCGTTTTTTAGTGCCTTGGCAAGCTCGGCTGCAGGCGTATAGATTACAGATAGCTTACCCAGGATTCTTCTTCCAGGCAACTCTTTAGTGACATGACATGCGTTACTTGATTTTAGTTTCATTGACACATAAGTTTTGTCTCGGAAATCAGAATCATGTGATCATGTTCTTGTCAACTCCTTAGGCTTTCAGAGAACAGTGGTAGGAATTTACATAAATACAGAGTTTTCTCTTTTTTGCTTAAATTCTAGTATCCTGGCACCCATTTGTTTTGTGTTTGTAGGAGTTCATGATATTCTGCTTTTGATGTGGTTTGTGTTCTGTAACTCATCCAAACAGTTGAGTTTTTTCAGGATTTCATTTCATGTGGCCCAGGACATCATAAATATACTTAGTTTTCTTCATAAAATATGCATAAATATACACTTAGTTTGCATTACATATAGGAGTATTATGGTAGTAAAATGCATAGGCATAAAGATTACAGATGTTGAGCGCGACGGCAGAGCATCATATAACCTGGAAGGACAAACACTTGGAATGTGGTAGCACTAGTTAGGGAAGCAGCTCAGGAGAGGTGAATGTCGAACTGGAGGAGGCCCTCGACGCCGTCGGCGGCGTGCTGGTCGCCGGGGTGCAGCGTGCGGATGGCGGCGAAGCCCTTGGCGGTCTCGTACTTCCCTGTGCCGCCGATGACGGCGATGCGGGACTCCGGCGCGGCCAACCGGTGCACCCCGAAGAAGCTGAGCGTGTCGCCGTGCACTTCGCCGCCGAACATGGCCGTCAGCACGACCGTCTTGCTGCTGCCGTCCTGCGAGCTCGCGACGTAGAACCCCTGCGCCCTGCCGACGGCCGCGGCGCCGAGCTCGTGGCTCCCGGCGAGCTCCTCGTCCACGACGGTGGTCATGCCGAGGAGGAGGTTCTGGGTCTGGGGCGTGTCGCCACCGCCAGAACCGTTGACGGAGGGGATGGTGTTCTTGTAGCCGCCATTGACGGCGTTTCCGTTGCTCTGGACGAGGCTGTCGTAGGGGACGACGTTGTTGCCGCTGGCCAGGCCGTCGGCGCTCGCCACCACCCCGGTCACCATGAGCGCCGACGTCTGCGACGAGGTGCCGAGGATGTCATGCATGAAGAACGTCAGGGGGCTGTCGCCGGCTCCTACGTTGGCCGTTGCACCAACGCCAGCGGCCGGAGCTACGCCAGCGGCGCCCGCGGCATTGGATGGCAAAGGCAACGCCGCCGTGGGCGCGGGGACCGGCACTACCTCTGGGTCGACAGGCGGGTCGGTCGGCCCCGGCAATGGATCGGTCTCTACCGGAGGCGCCGCGGGATGGTCGTTGAGGACGCGGCCCGCGAGTGCGCGGCTCGTCAGTGCAAGCGCGACCATCATGTAGATGTAGAGCGCCCCCTTGGGCATCTTGGCGCGTGCGCGGAGGAGACCGGGGAGTGCTGCTGGTGTGCATCGTTGCGTGCGTGTTAGCCAGATTCATATAGGGTTTTGGGTGTGCAAATCAAACGCACTGATCGACGTTGCAGGTGCAGGCCGCGACACACGGGTGGGGTGGAGTTGCTGCTCCGTACCTGAACCACTTGTGATATTGCCGTAGTTGCACAAGATTGCGTCCAAGGTACCTAAAAGCTTGTCGGACAAACGAGGGATAGTTGGGGGGAGTGGGATGACTTCTATGCAATTTCCACATCCTAAGCCGCTGAAGAGCAACGACTAACATAAGCATATCATTTCATGTAACACACACTCAAAACATACCAAACAAGGCAACTGCATGATTATCAACCAGTTCATACCAAAAATTCACATTTATACTCCATCTCCGCCGCCGAAAATCCACTGTTTTTTCTCCAGTTGGGAGGGGAACCCTAGGCCACAGTTATTACAACTAATAGTTACAACCACATCCCTTCACCTGTCTCTGTCTGTATGATGATCCACTACAACGAACCTACGGCATCTCAGCTGCTCAAATGGCAATCGCTGCAAACCATGGAGCCACAAAAGCTACACCAGATTATCCTGTCCCCAGGAACTCAGCAATGGTTTCCACCACAAGATCCTTAAGCAACATCCTCTCCATCTCCCTCCCGACAAGATCGATGCCATCCTCAGAGCCATGCCGCTCGAAGTCCATCATCAGCGGGTCGCCCTGGTTACCGTCCATCTCTTGCCGTATCTCGAACACCCTCTGCCACACATCAACGACAAACCCCTCCTGATCCCACCTCGACGAGAACCTTCGCAGCAACCCCTTTGACCCATGATGCACCAGAGAGGCTATCAGATCTGCAATCACAGTGTTTGTGAGCTCAAACAGGAGCATCCTCTCCGACGCCGGCCATAGAATGAGGCTGCTGTACTTGTTCTCAAGTATATCGTATATATCAGGGCCAGCAGGATATTCCGAAAAGCAGCGCACGTCGAGTAGCCCGTCCTGGAAAGCGTCATCAATGCCCAATAAGGTGAGCATATCAAGCACATACGAGAAATCTCGTTCTTCCTCATCCACGAAAGCATGGGGTAGTATCTCCATTTCAGCAAGTGGCTCATCTGCCGAGGCAACCTTGTCGTCGCTCGCTGTAAGATGATCGGTGTCGTCTGCATCGTCTGTGGTCTCCGTCTTGAGAAGCTGAAGTTGCATTCGCAGTCCTGTAATATTACAGAAAGTCAAATTCGAGAGCTGAGAATTTATAGGGAAGGTGAATAGGCAAAGAAAAACTCGACCACTTGCCTTGAAGATCGGCACTAATTTTCTCGAAATCTCCTGAGTAAACTTCTTCAGCATCCAAGGAAGATTCAAGAACAGACACTGGACTTGGCTGCTCACCATTGTTGGAGCTCACCGGAGATTCTGATCCTGTCGGGTGAATCCACGAGGCTTGATTGTCATTGTCAACACCATGATGGTGGTCAATCCCCACAGGAGATTCTGTTTCTGTTGGCGGATTAAACAGAGCTGCGTAAACATCATCCACATGATTTTCAATCCCCTCGGCCTGCAATAGAATACAATCAGAAGTTGGTAAACATGGCAATCGATAAATCAATTGAGCTTCCAGAATTATCAAAGAGCTGAAAGACCTGGTTGAGGGAAACAAGAGGGGAGAAAAATGGGATGTACATGTATTATAGAACCATATAAATTAATGTGTATCCACAGGAATTTATTAAGGATACAAGAAAAAAGCTGCATAATAAGCTAAAATTAGATGGTACATGCGATATACCTGAGCCAGCAGATTGTCAAAATTAGGAACATGAAGGCGGAAATCAAATGCTGTCGATGGCTGTTGATGCATGTGCTGATTCAGTTTAGCAGGAGAAAGTGGTTCTTTATTCTGTTGAAAAACTGCAGAACTGGTATCCAGATGACGCACTTCATCTAATTCATGGCCAGAATTCACGGTATGTGCAAGTGTCTGTTCAGATGAATCTGGCATGTCAATAACATCTGGTGCTTCCTGAGAACTCACTTGTATATCATGGTCAATCATGGTTCTTCCCTCATCATCTGGGGGCACTTGATCTTCATCAGCACGAAAAGGTGAACCTCCGACCAGGGATTTTCTTTGTCTACTATGACATGCGTACTCAGAATCATGGGGTCCTATTTTGAGAACATCTTTAAGCATAGAAAACTCATTTTGCCTACCCGTTCTTTTTCTGTTGCTCGACTTTTGAACTCCATGGTTAGAGAATGATGGAAGAGATTTAGACCTTGCTGAATTGCTTGGAGCTACACCTCTCCAACCATCCTTGCTGCTGATGCCAAGAGGATTGCTACACGAGACTGGCACTCTGTTTCGCTGCAGTTCTCCCTTTGGACATTTCTGGTATGACATTGTTTGGGTAGCAACTTCTGATGTTTCCTCGTCAGAGAGAACAAACATGTCTCCAAGCATGCCGAAGCCATTATTCTCAGGTTCTTGATGCTGAAATTGATGCGCTATCTTCCATCTGCTAGAGAGCTGTTTCTTTGCTTCATTTATGACTGATGTGTCATTTGAATATGCTGGCGAAGTGTTGAAGGTGGGAGAAGCCCAACCGTCACATAATTCAGAAGACCTATGGACTCTCTCCGAATTCTTGACCTTAGCAAGAGATGACACAAACTGTGAGCTTTCATCTGACAAAATTGTGCTGGTGTCTGGTTGGAGAACACGGCCCCTAGCAGCTCTCATTTGTTTTGCAACCTCTCTAGCAATTTCTCTAGATCCCTTTTTTATATGGCCTGACGTTTCAGGATCGCCAGGGGATACTTGACACATGGACTCATCAGTATATGGACTCCACATGCCAGCACACTGGCATGCTGTGTGCCTTCTGTAATCAGAATGAGGGATTTCATGTGGTAGGCCGAAGGATCCTTCAAGGTCCTGAGCTTTCTCAAAGCATGGCTTCAGGACAACAATCCGTGTGGGACAAGCTCGTTTATCACTGATTTCCTGACTTGACCTTGATAGTTTCTGCCTCGATGAACCGGAGTCTTCTCTTGGGGATTGACTGGATAACTTAGTATGTGGTTTCCTCGTGGGGTATTTCACTTCATTTTGCTTGCGGAAAAAGCTTTCTGTATCATTATCATGTGAACAGATGTTGTCTGCATCAATAAATTGATTTCTTTTAGATGGCTTCAATATTGTAATGCAGTTTCCATTAGAGGAGGCAGAACCCAGATCGTGTTTTTCAAGAAATTCCAAAAGAAGATCCTTATTAGATACCAATGCATCAAGTGTCTCATTCAACTCTTCTGACATCTGAAGGGATTCATCTGTAGAAAGACGTTTTGCATCCATAAATTTGTGCCTTATGAAATCTAGATTAGCCTTCTCAGCTGCATCAAATCTGGAAGTTGTATTTCCATTTCTACCTCTTGGGCTTCGGTGTGCCTTTACTCCCATCACATCCATAACCTCAAAAACATCTTTGACCTCTGGCATCTCATCATTCTTTCTCCTCTGTGGAACATATCTATCATGAGAAATAAAAGATGGCGTCTTGTGTGCATGACTTCTGCTACTTCTGTGCTGGCTATGGGTCCCAGACGAGGTAGGGAGTGAATCAAGACCCATTAGTCTTCCTACAGCACCTGGTGAAGTATGCCTGGCATTGACATCTTTCAAGAACTCTTCATCTATTAGCTTTTTCATCGGTACACAGCTGGACTGTCTTGGTTTACTTTTCCTGATTTCCTCGTCAAACTGAAAAAAAGTTAAACAATCAAATAACTGGGGCAAAAAAGTTTGATAGCAGAGGATAACTACAAAATTTTAGTGGATTTCTAAGGAGTTAAGCCACTTCTTTTGCAGATAGAAAGTTATGGCTAGCTATCTCCAAGCTATTCCAAGATAAGTCACATATGGTAAAAATAGAAAAGGAACAAAATATGCACCCAAGATAGGTCACATAAGGTAAGCATATTTATCTTTATCTTTACTCTTATAAACATCTGAGTTCGTAGAGATCCGTTCACATTCACTGGCATTACCTCTTAATTCATTTGAAAATTATCACAGTTGTCATCCATTAAGTAGAGGTTATAAGTTATGTTTTGTTATATTGCAACAGTTGTTTAAATGATTGCTCCATCAGTCCCTTACATTGCAAGGCACAAGCATTTTGCTCTGGATAAAGAAAATCCTAATACAGGTTGAAAGGATCATAAAATGATAGGTTTAGTAATTTTCACAAAATCAAGTACTTAATCCTTGAGAAATATGAATGTTGGGGTATTAAAAAGGAGAAAGATTAAGTCTCTTGGTAGGGATTTCTCATAGTTAAACGTTATAAATCGTGTATCTTGGCTTTCTAGAACAGTTGAATTTCTAACTTACCATGCTATTTTGTCACAAGTATACCTACATGGAATAGCAGAGCTATCGCTAGCTATAAGCTAAGGCAAATAAGGAGTCCATTTGCAGCCATAGCGCCCGTCACTACTACAACAGAATAATCCTGCTATGGCCAACAGAATAACATGCACACATTTGAAGTAAACTCGATACTGCAGAGCGCACATCAATTGTTGATATTAGAGCAACACATGTAAACCAATTTAAGCTCTCCAGTTTCATATCGGAGGGTTATAGTTAGGCCCTGTTCGGAGTCACTCCAGCTCCTAAAAATACGAGGAGCTGCGGAGCATCTCTTTCCCAGCTCCGTGCTTTTTAACTCCAGCTCCGGGAGCGGAGTGGTGGAGTGGCGGGTCTCCAAACAGGGCCTTAGTATCACAGAAGAGAAAAGTGTGCATGTTTTAAGCTTTCTAGGTTAAATTGCGAACATAGGTATCATATGATATAGCTCTTTAGCTAAACACAGGTCACTCACCAGAGTGTGGGAGAGTATCCCAGAGTTACTTGCTTGTTTCCTCGATGACCCAGCCCCTGGTTTAAAGAGAAAAGAGACAGTAAATAATTTGTATAGCAACGAAAATTGGCAGAAGAAGCAATATGATATCATGGCAAGAAGAAGAAACTTCATGTCAAACTAAATTTTCTGTGAGGAAAGGGAAAAACAAAGGCCACATAGAGAGGAGTCTTCAGCTCCAGTTCACTGTTTTACTAGATCCGGGAAACGATGGCATAGTAGGATGGAAATATACCTAGCACAAAATTACAAGCAAATATCTGGTAGAACAACAGCTCTTAAAAGAAAAGTACAAAGAGCTTCACCATGATGTCATTTCTTCGAATAGCTTCATGCAGTTTAATTTTTAAAAATATAAGAAAATAAAAAATCAGAAGAACCTGCTTGTGTAGAAACATCATCGTAGTAAGTGTTGAACCCTGAGTAAAAATGTCTATGTGTGATGGGAGTCCATCAGAACTCAGTGTAGAAACATAGCATGGAGTTTTCGGATTACCTTCAAATTAAATAAAATGATTGTGTTTGGACTATGAAGTACTACCTCTGTTTCTAAATGTAATTGAACTGTCAAAGCGTCTTACATCAGGAAACAGAGGGTGTAACAATTAGTGCCTTAAAAAAGTACTCCCACCGTCCCATAATATAAGAGCATTTTTGACACTACACTGGTGTAAAAACGCTCTTATATTATGGGACGGAGAGAGTAAAAATTAGTGTTTCATCGTATGGAGCACACAATATTTACTTTGATTCAAGAGTGGCAGATTGAATTTGTACCAACCTTACTACTACTTCTTTTAGAACAAACGGTCAATTCATTCAGCATCGGGTAACCAACACAGAATAAGTTACGGCTCTTCTACAGGCTCAGACAAATTCAAACAAAGATTCTCTTGGTGATTAGAATAAGAAGGCCAGTGGTTAGAATAAGAAGGCCACTTGGCCATGAACCTGCACGGCGTCCGTCCAGCTGACATGGGGACACAAAAGACCATAATTTAATGCTTTTGCTTACAATAAATATCCAGCAAATTACGGGCAAATGAGGTTTCTTTGCGTGATCTGGTGGGAATTGTCACATTTCCTCTGCATGCCTCTAGGCTAGGGTGTAGGATGTTTAGGACCCCACGCAGTCTACTACAGTTCATCCCAAAACAGGACGGGGGAAACTGCATTTATCACACGTCTGGTTTAGGGGGTAGCTTTTGTCCTAGAACTCCCACGGAACATCAGTGTAACTTCAAATTAAAGAACAAGGAAGAAAGGAAGCAAGGAAAGATCTGTCCGCTACAGCCATTTGAAATTCGAAACAAGAATCTTCTCTCTCCCAATAAAGGCTTGACTAAGACCTAAAGTACATGAGAAAGTTATTATGTCCCCGTCCGTTTGCTTAAAACAACAGGATGTATGTAAAAAAGAAAAGTGCACAATATTTTACTGATTGCTTTAATATCTCTCTAAGAGCATACGCTAATGGGAACCTACTCTTAATTATAAATTCTTCCGATTAGACAGCGAGCGCAGCCAAAGAAACGTCATTTTCAGTAATGATTAATACGCGAAATCCTTTTAAATAAAACAAGAAAAAGTGGGTAAAAACAGGGAATTTAATTCCGAAATATAAGCAAAACCTAAAGGAAATGGAGGATGCTAAATGTGCAAGCAAGCCCGAAGGTGCGGACGGAAGCACGAAAGAAGTAAAGCAATCCCCAATCTCTCTCTCGACGCGATAACACACGAGAGAACCAAAACCCCCTCAAAAACCTTCACCGTCAAGGATCAAACAAGGGACGCCCTGAACGAAATCAAGTAAGGGATCTCTATCGCATGGCCTCCAAACGAAAAGAAAAGGCCAAAGAATTACGCACCCAGAAAAAAAGAAGGAACGATTACAAGAAACTACTACTAGTACGGAACGAGGCTGGACCAGGCAAGCACGGACCATGGTGATCGGCGGAGTAGTCCCCCGAAGGGGCCGCGTCCCACTCGAACGGCCCGCCGACCTCTCCCCTGCGCCTCGATCTGCTGCGGCCGACGCTCGCCATGGCCGGCGCGGCCCTGGAGCCCGGACTCGGACGGTGCGGCGGCGGCGGCGGCGACGGGGCAGCCGCTCATCCACCGCGGCTAGGGGCGCGGAGGCACGGAGCGCCGGCGTGAGCCACGCCGGCGAATCGATCTGCGTGCTCGTGCGCGTGGGAGGGAGGGAGGGAGGGAGGGCGAGGTGTGGGGGGAAACGCAACGGGCTTCCCTGTTTTTGTTTTTGCTCTGTGCCGCCGCTGCTCTCTAGCTGGAGTCTAACCACACGACCTGTTCCACTGGCTGTCGTTTGTATCTTGCGGTTTCAGTTTCTGCTACAGCTCTCACACGCCTCCTCTCTCTCTCTCTCTCTCTCTCTCTCTCTCTAGTCACGCCAGTTCTATCTCTATCTATCTCCCGGAATTAATTTCTGCATATTTTCACCCTTTTGAGATATTTGGCCCGTATTAATTATCGTATATCTTCACCTTTACACGGATATTTGCCCCGTATTAATTATCGTATATCTTCCCCTTTACGTGATATTTGTGTATCTTCGGTTTTATCGGTTGAACCCTTCTTATCGTATATTTTTTTTCACAAATACACAAAGGTTGTGCGAAAATCCAACTCGATGCCCAGGCTTATCTGCTCCTGCTCAAAAAAAATCAAAACAAATACTAGAAAATTTTAAAAAAAATCTAATTTTTTTGTAGTAGATAGTTTGATGCGTACGTCCAAATGAGTTGAAATTTGAAGCATGTCTCACACATCAAATTATCTACCACACAAAAAATGATTTTTTTTAATTATAGTATTTGTTTTGAATTTTTTTCTGAGCGTGGGTGTAGATGTCCGGGAGCAAAAACTCCGCATCCAAGGTTGCACATCTTTTCATTGATAGAAAGGAGAGTTTTACTGCATGAGATTACATACACTCGCTAACAATCTAACGATATGCACATTAAGGCTTCTTAGAGGGTGCAGAGCAAACAGATGGGTTTCTCATTCTCAACTAACTTTAGCTAACTCTCTGGGCTGATATTATTGGTCTCGGTGACGCCAGCCCAAAGGTGCGCCTTGGGCATCGCTACGGATTAAGCTCTTCATGTGGCTAGCGATGCAAGACAGATGATTGGATGGCTGATCGCCTAGCCCATCACGGCCTCCCCCACGCGCCTATGTGTGCCTTTTGCGATCATGAAGAAAGAACAAAATGCAACACTTGTTGGTGGGCTCCTATTTCTCGCGAGAAATTTGGCTCGGGATCCTAGGATGGGTTCGCTCCACGGCCAACCTACTGATTGGCTGCATGGATTTCTAATTCTGGTGGGATACGTCATGTGACCAAGCACCAGCTCCCGCTCGTAGAGAGTTGGCCTCTCTCATCATCCTCACCACCGGGTGGCTCTGGAAACACCGGAATGGCTGCATCTTCGGCGGCGATCGACCTTCGGTTACCCGCCTCTACACCATCATCTTATCGTATATAGATATGTAAGTTTGTTGTTATT
Organism: Triticum monococcum; assembly: GCA_034509565.1. Classification (NCBI taxonomy): domain Eukaryota; kingdom Viridiplantae; phylum Streptophyta; class Magnoliopsida; order Poales; family Poaceae; genus Triticum; species Triticum monococcum. The sequence goes on from CM067844.1 coordinate 487,850,703, forward strand.
TACATATTTTCATTGGATGCCTAGATGTGATGAACTTCATTCTTGAAAATTAGAAGGCTCTATATGCATTCATATCTTTTTTGAAGGTCTATGGCAAAAAAAGGCCACCTTAACAAAGAGGTTCAATTATAGGGGGTATATGCTTACGGCGTTGGCAGACGAAATATGCGAGGAGATGTTGGTCTAAAACCAGAAAAAAAACAGTGACAAGGCCAGAGTCACGCGATGTAACCCTATACAAAGCTGGAAAAATTTGCACCAAGACCTTGAGGATCATGTTACAAACGGAGTGTGAGAACACTTGTGCTGGAAAAGAACATCGACATCGATATTAGGGGTGATAGGCGTTTGCAATGGCAGGTCTTTAGGGAAAACCTCGACATTCCAACTTTCCAAGTATTCATGGCGGTGACGCACACATAGTCGATGCAAGCAAACCCGTGGCCGGTCGAGGTTGCATCTGTTGGGGAACGTAGTATGCAATTTCAAAAAAATTCCAACGATCACGCAAGATCTATCTAGGAGATGCATAGCAACGAGAGGGGGAGAGTGTGTCCACGTACCCTCGTAGACCGAAAGCGGAAGCGTTAGGTTAATGCGGTTGATGTAGTCGAACGTCTTCATGATCAACCGATCTAGTACCGAACGTACGGCACCTCCGAGTTCAGCACACGTTCAGCTCGATGACGTCCCTCGAGCTCTTGATCCAGCAGAGGGTCGAGGGAGAGTTTCGTCAGCACGACGGCATGGTGACGGTGATGGTGATGTGATCCGCGTAGGGCTTCGCCTAAGCACTACGACGCTATGACCGGAGGAGTAAACCGTGGAGGGGGCACCGTACACGGCTAAGAGAACAATTGATGTGCTATGGGGTGCCCCCTGTCCCCGTATATAAAGGAGGGGAGGAGGAGGCCGACCACCAAGGGAGCGCGCCATGGGGGGAGTCCTACTAGGACTCCACTCCTAGTAGGATTCGCCCCCCCCTTTCCCTTTCTCACCGGAGGGGAAAAGGACGAAGAGGGAGAGAAAGAGAGGGAAAGGGGGGCCGCGCCCCCTCCTCCTTGTCATATTCGGACTCCCTTGGAGGGGGGTCAGAGGAATATGTATAAGTTATGAAGAAAGCAATAGCAATAAAACTTAACGATCATTATGCTAGGCTAACGGATGGGTCTTGTCCATCACATTATTCTCCTAATGATGTGATCCCATTCATCAAATGACAACACATGTCAATGGTCCGAAAACTTAACCATCTTAGATTAACGAGCTAGTCAAGTAGAGGCATACTAGTGACACTTTGTTTTGTCTATGTATTCACACATGTATCAAGTTTCCGGTTAATACAATTCTAGCATGAATAATAAACATTTATCATGATATAAAGAAATATAAATAAGAACTTTATTATTGCCTCTAGGGCATATTTCCTTCGGTCTCCCACTTGCACTAGAGTCAGTAATCTAGATTACATAGTAATGATTCTAACACCCATGGAGTCTTGGTGTTGATCATGTTTTGCTTGTAGAAGGGGCTTAGTCAACGGGTCTGCAACATTCAGATCCCTATGCATTTTGCAAATCTCTATGTCTCCCTACTTGACTTGATCGCGGATGGAATTGAAGTGTCTCTTGATGTGTTTGGTTCTTTTGTGAAATCTGGATTCCTTCTCTAAGGCAATTGCTCCAATATTGTCACAAAAGATTTTCATTGCACCCGATGCACTAGGTATTACATCTAGATCGTATATGAACTCCTTCATACAGGCTCCTTCATTTGCTGCTTTCAAAGTAGCTATGTACTCCGCTTCACACGTACATCCCGCCACGACACTCTACTTGGAACTGCACCAACTTACAGCTCCACCATTCAATATAAATATGTATCCGGTTTGCGACTTTGAGTCATCCAGATCAGTGTCAAAGCTTGCATCGATGTAACCATTTACGACAAGCTCTTTGTCACCTCCATAAACGAGAAACATATCCTTAGTCATTTTCAGGTATTTTAGAATGTTCTTGACCGCTGTCCAGTGATCCACTCCTGGATTACTTTGGTACCTCCCTGCTAAACTTATAGCAAGGCACACATCAGGTCTGGTACACAGCATTGCATACATGATAGAACCTATGGCTGAAGCATAGGGAATGACTTTCATTTTCTCTCTATCTTCTGCGGTGGTCGGGCATTGAGTCTGACTCAACTTCACACCTGTAACACAGGCAAGAACACTTTCTTTGACTGATCCATTTTGAACTTCTTTAAAACTTTATCAAGGCATGTGCTTTGTGAAAGTATAATTAAGCGTCTTGATCTATCTCTACAGATCTTGAGGCCCAATATATAAGCAGCTTCACCGAGGTATTTCATTGAAAAATTCTTTTTCAAGTATCCTTCTATGCTACCCAGAAATTCTGTATCATTTCCAATCAACAATATGTCATCCACATATAATATTAGAAATGCTACAAAGCTCCTACTCACTTTCTTGTAAATACAGGCTTCTCCAAAAGTCTGTATAAAACCATATGCTTTGATCACACTATCAAAGCGTATATTCTAACTCTGAGATGCTTGCACCAGCCCTTAAATGGATCGCTAGAGCTTGCACACTTTGTTAGCACCTTTAGGATCGACAAAACCTTCTGGTTGCATCATATACAACTCTTCTTTAAGAAATCCATTAAGGAATGCGGTTTTGACATCCATTTGCCAAATTTCATGATCATAAAATGCGGCAATTGCTAACATGATTCGGACAGACATAAGCATCGCTACGGGTGAGAAAGTCTCATCGTAGTCAACTCCTTGAACTTGTCGAAAACCTTTCGCAACAAGTCGAGCTTTGTAGACAGTAACATTACTGTCAGCGTCAATTTTCTTTTTGAAGATCCATTTATTCTCTATGGCTTGCTGATCATTGGGCAAGTCAACCAAAATCCACAATTTGTTCTCATACATGGATCCCGTCTCAGATTTCATTGCCTCAAGCCATTTCATGGAATCTAGGCTCATCATCGCTTCCTCATAGTTCGTAGGTTCGTTATGATCTAGTAATATGACTTCCAGAACAGGATTACCATACCACTCTAGTGCGGAACGTACTTTGATTGACCTATGAGGTTTGGTAGTAACTTGATCTGAAGTTCCATGATCATCATCATTAACTTCCTCACTAATTGTGTAGGCATCACTGGAACTGATTTCTGTTATGAACTACTTTCCAATTTGGGAGAAGGTACAATTACCTCATCAAGTTCTAATTTCCTCCCACTCACTTCTTTCGAGAGAAACTCCTTCTCTAGAAAGGATCCGTTCTTAGCAACGAATATCTTGCCTTCGGATCTGTGATAGAAGGTGTACCCAATAGTTTCCTTTGGCTATCCTATGAAGACGCATTTCTCCGATTTGGGTTCGAGCTTATATGGTTGAAGCTTTTTCACATAAGCATCGCAACCCCAAACTTTAAGAAACTACAGCTTAGGTGTCTTGCCAAACCATAGTTCATATGGAGTCGTCTCAACGGATTTAGATGGTGCCCTATTTAACGTGAATGCAGCCGTCTCTAAAGCATAACTGCAAAACGATAGTGGTAAATCAGTAAGAGACATCATAGATCGCACCATATCTAATAAAGTACGGTTACGATGTTCGGACACACCATTACGCTGTGGTGTTCCAGGTGGCGTGAGTAGCGAAACTATTCCACATTGTTTCAAATGAAGACCAAACTCGTAACTCAAATATTCGCCTCCGCGATCAGATCATAGAAACTTTATTTTCTTGTTACTATAATTCACTTCACTCTGAAATTCTTTGAACTTTTCAAATGTTTCAGACTTATGTTTCATTAAGTAGATATACCATATCTGCTCAAATCATCTGTGAAGGTCAGAAAATAATGATACCCGCCGCGAGCCTCAACACTCATCGGACCGCATACATTAGTATGTATTATTTTCAGTAAGTCAGTGGCTCGCTTCAATGTTCTGGAGAACTGAGTTTTAGTCATCTTGCCCATGATGCATGGTTCACAAGCATCAAGTGATTCCAAAAGCCCATCAGCATGGAGTTTCTTCATGCGCTTTACACCAATATGACCTAAATAGTAGTGCCATAAATAAGTTACACTATTATTATTAACTTTGCATCTTTTGGCTTCAATATTATGAATATGTGTATCACTACGATCGAGATTCAACAAAAATAGACCACTCATCAAGGGTGCATGACCATAAAAGATATTACTCATATAAATGGAACAACCATTATTCTCTGATTTAAATAAAATAACCGTCTCGCATCAAACAAGATCCAGATATAATATTCATGCTCAAGCTGGCACCAAATAACAATTATTTAGGTCTAAAACTAATCCCGAAGGTAGATGTAGAGGCAGTGTGCCGACGGCGATCACATCGACCTTAGAACCATTTCCAACGCACATCGTCACCTCATCCTTAGCCAATCTTCTTTTAATCCGTAGCCCCTATTTTGAGTTGAAAATATGAGCAACAGAACCAGTATCAAATACCCAGGTGCTACTACGAGCATTAGTAAGGTACACATCAATAACATGTATATCAAATATACCTTTCACTTTGCCATCCTTCTTATCCGCCAAATACTTGGGGCAATTCTGCTTCCCGTGACCAGTCCCTTTATAGTAGAAGCACTTAGTTTCAGTCTTAGGTCCAGACTTGGGCTTCTTCTAGGGAGCAGCAACTTGCTTGCTATTCTTTTTGAAGTTCCCCTTCTTCCCTTTGCCATTTTTCTTGAAACTAGTGGTCTTGTTAACCATCAACACTTGATGCTCCTTCTTGATTTCTACCTCCGCGGTCTTTAGCATTGCGAAGAGCTCAGGAATTGTCTTTTCCATCCCTTGCATGTTATAGTTCATCACGAAGCCTTTATAGCTTGGTGGCAGTGATTGAAAAACTTTGTCAATGACACTATCATCAAGAAGATTAACTCCCAGCTGAGTGAAGTGGTTATGGTACCCAAACATTCTGAGTATGTGTTCACTGACAGAACTGTTCTCCTCCATCTTGCAGCTATAGAACTTGTTGGAGACTTCATATCTCTCAACTCAGACATTTTCTTGAAATATTAACTTCAACTCTTGTAACATCTCATATGCTCCATGACGTTCAAAACATCTTTGAAGTCCCGATTCTAAGCCGTAAAGCATGGCACACTGAACTATCGAGTAGTCATCAGCTTTGCTCTGCCAGACATGCAATCGACCGGAGTTGCTCCTGCAACGGGTCTTGCACCTAGCGGTGCTTCCAGGACGTAATTCTTCTGTGCAGCAAGGAGGATAATCCTCAAGTTACGGACTCAGTCCGTGTAGTTGCTACCATCATCTTTCAACTTAGCTTTATCTAGGAACACATTAAAATTCAAGGGAACAGTAGCACGGGCCATTGATCTACAACAACATAGCAAAAATTAACAGGACTAAGTTCGTGATAAATTTAAGTTCAATGAATCATATTACTTAAGAACTCCCATTTTAGATAGACATCCCTATAGTCATCTAAATGATCACGTGATCCATATCAACTAAACCATGTCCAATCATCACGTGAGATGGAGTAGTTTTCAATGGTGAACATCTCTATGTTGATCATATCTACTATATGATTCACGTTCGACCTTTCGGTCTCAGTGTTCCGAGGCCATATCTGCATATGCTAGGCTCGTCAAGTTTAACCTGAGTATTCTGCATGTGCAAAACTGTCTTGCACCCGTTGTATATGAACGTAGAGCTTATCACACCCGATCATCACGTGGTGTCTTGGCACGACGAACTGCGGCAACAGTGCATACTCAGGGAGAACACTTATAGCTTGAAATTTAGTGAGGGATCATCTTATAATGCTACCGCCGTACTAAGCAAAATAAGATGTATAAAAGATAAACATCACATGCAATCAAAATATATGACATGATATGGCCATCATCATCTTGTGCCTTTGATCTCCATCTCCAAAGCACCGTCATGATCTCCATCGTCACCGGCTTGACACCTTGATCTCCATCGTAGCATCGTTGTCGTCTCGCCAACTATTGCTTCTACAACTATCGCTACCGCATAGTGATAAAGTAAAGCAATTACATGGCGATCGCATTTCATACAATAAAGCGACAACCATAAGGCTCCTGCCGGTTGCCGATAACTTCTACAAAATATGATCATCTCATACAACAACGTATATCACATCATGTCTTGACCATATCACATCACAACATGCCCTGCAAAAACAAGTTAGACATCCTCTACTTTGTTGTTGCAAGTTTTACGTGGCTGTTACGGGCTTCTAACAAGAACCGTTCTTACCTACGCATCAAAACCACAACGATTTTTTGTCAAGTATGTTGTTTTAACCTTCAACAAGGACCGGCCATAGTCAAATTCGATTCAACTAAAGTTGGAGAAACGGACACCCGCCAGCCACCTTTATGCAAAACAAGTTGCATGTTTGTCGGTGGAACCGGTGTCATGAACGTGGTCATGTAAGGTTGGTCTGGGCCACTTCATCCAACAATACCGCCGTATCAAAATAAGATGTTGGTGGTAAGCAGTATGACTATTATTGCCCACAACTCTTTATGTTCTACTCGTGCATATCATCTACGCATAGACCTAGCATTGATGCCACTGTTGGGGAACGTAGCATGCAATTTCAAAAAAAATGCTACGATCATGCAAGATCTATCTAGGAGATGCATAGCAACGAGAGAGGGGAGTGTGTCCACGCACCCTTGTAGACCTGTAACATCCCAAATTTTCAATTTGGAATGTTATACACTAGATCATCATGCATACCATATTTTTCTTGCATTTTGGTCGATCCTAGAAATTTCACGCAACTCAAGGACCCTCGGAGAGAGTTGGAGATTTCATCATTTTCATATTTGAGCTTTCTCAAAATTTTGAAAAGAGGATCATTGGATTTGTCGGAGTTTATTTGCATTTTATTTGGATTAGGGAAAAATGCGTGTTTTCAAAATTTTGCACCTAGGCCCCGAGAAAAGTCCATTTTGTTCGGCTCATTTTTAGGAGTCGGGGAAAATTTACTTTGGGAATTTTGGAGTCCGTTTAGATTGTCTTTTCTGTGTTTTTCTGCGCGTGAAATCGTTTTAAAAAAAATCGCAGCGCCTGGGCCAAGGCCCAGCCGCAGGCCAGGCCAGGCCGGCCGCCGCGCCTGCCCGCGCGCGCCAAGGCCAGCGCCGCCGCCGCCGCCGAGTAGGAGTCCTACTCGGACTCCATCTCCTCTCCTCTCCTCTTTTTCTTGCCCCCTCCCCCAAGTCTCCCCTCCCCTCCCCCTCTTAAATACCCCCACACCCCCCCTAAACCCCACACCAAGCCGCGCCACCACCCCGCGCCCTAAGCCGCCACCCGCGCTGCCCCTTAGCGCCGCCGCCCTCTAGCGCCGCCGCCGCCGCCCCACGCCGCCGTCGCCACCGTTCGCCGGAGCCCCTCGCCAGAGGTAGCCCCGCGCCGCGCCACCTTTTCCCCTCGGTTAGGTTTTTCTTATAAACCGTTCTGGTTCTTTTCTTTTTCTTCTGATTCTTTTTCTTTTCCTCTCCGGTTTTTCGTTTCGGTTTTCTTTTCCGAAACCCTAGATCGGTTTCGTTTTCTTTCCCGGTTTAGTTGCCTAGAGACCGATCGCCGGACCGTTCGTCCTAACGAACGTGATCACCGGATTATTCTCGGTTAACGAACGTCCGTTCGTTTAACCGTTCTTCTTTTTCTTTTCATCGGATTTATTCCGCGATCGCGATCTCAGATCCGATCTTCGTTCTAGTCTATCTTCTCGCTCGTTTATCGGAATCAGGTGATTCAAGCGCCTGGAGTTTCGTTTCGAAATCGCCGTTCCGACTAATCAACTTAAACAAGTTTTTGCTACGGTAAAATTTGACCTAGTTTCAACTTGCTAGAACTGAGTTGTTTTCTTTCGCCGTTTGTTTTCCGTTGCTTTGTTCGGTTCTTTCTCTCTTTGTAACCGGAGTTCTTAAATTGAACTTTCTGGTTCGATCTCTTGTTCGAGTTTTACCCGTGCATTAGATGAGTACTTATTGTATGCTTGTTGTTTGTCTGCGATAGATTACCCGGATTGCGCCGCCTGTTACTTCGAATCTCTAGGACTCGCGGATCATCAACAAGGCAAGTAACACTTTGACCATACCTTTTCTACAACCCAGTTTTATTGCATTAGATCCATCCTCACACATTGCATGATTAGGATCTAATTAAATTGTGGGATGGGAAGTAGATGAGGTAGTACCTATTACCTGTTTATTATGAAACCTTTGGGAGTTACTTCTACGTTTGCTTATTATGCCATGCTATGCTAGTAGACGTGGATTGGGTGAGTGATATCCATGACAGATGTGAGTGTGATAATTTTAAGGGTTTATCTAAGGTGGCAACTTAAACACACATCTGGGTGGATTGAGGCACCTGATGTCTATCAGGACTTGCCTGTTTTATTTTGGACCGCCACCCAGGCTCAAAGGGATCATAAGATCTTTCATGCTAAATACTTACATGTGCAGCCACAAGCCATTATGGGCTCTGGCATAGTTGACTAAGTCGTGCAAACTCTTACAGGGTAGACTAGCAGATGTAGGGGAAAGTAGGTGTACCGGTCTATCCATCGTAAGGTGCTAGCGCTTCTGAAAGACTGTGTCTCGGTCATCCGTTTCTCAAACACCAGTAGTGCGAGAAATCCAACGGAGGCGATCGAGTCTTGTGGGGAAAAGTGCGCAAACCTCTGCAGAGTGTAATAAACTAATCATGATTAGCAGTGTCCCCGGTTATGGACATCTTGAGTATCTAGTACTTGAATATCATGTGAATCTCATCATGTTACCTCTAATTAATATTGTTGGGTTTTAATTGTTCACTTAATTGGGATCGGAATGCTGTCAACCATTCTCGATGTTCAACCACCATGATAGTTAAATAAATTTATTCCTTTGCAGTAGGGAAAAACTGGCTTTACGCAAAATAGTAACCATAGAGCTTTCCACCAGCCAAATATGCATATAGTATAGCTGTTTCATTCCATTACTCTCTATGTGTTACCTTGCCAGCATATTCCATGTGCTGACCCGTTTTCGGGCTGCAACTTTCATGTTGCAGACTTTTCAGACGATGAGTAAGGTGCTTTTAGGTCGTGGTTCTATACTCAGTGATGCCGTTGGAGTTGATGGACCCATTTATCTTCCAAGTCTCCCGCTGTTATCGATATTAGATGGCCTTAAGCCATATTTATTGTAATAAGTTCTCTTCTGAGACACCGATGTAATAAGTGTGTGATTGCCACTCTGCTATAAATCCTTCGAAGTACTGTGTGGTGTCAGCATTACTGATCCAGGGATGACACCGGAGCACAGTAGACTTGATCCATTCGGGTCGGGTCGCTACAGAGATGGTATCAGAGCACACGCTGACTGTAGGACACGACCACTAAGTTAAAGCCATAGATCACTTTTCTCTCCTCATTTTCTAACTCCTCATCTTTTCTACTCTTTTAGGATGAAGGATGCGAAGATTAAGTACGCTCAACCGTATGAAGGCACACATTTTGGATTTCACTTGAAGGAAGTCACCAAGTACCTAAACATTGGATTACCAAGTTTCATGGGAACCTTCAACGGCACTCTACCTGAAGAGGAGCGCTGGAAGATTCAAGCTCACATTCCGGGAAGGACATTCGCGCCAATCACGAAGCCCATAGATAGTGTTTTCAATGCACCAACCTGGAGTCTGGGAAAGAGCATGGCAGCCCACATCACCATAGGACGCATTGGAGAAGTTTATCAAGAAGACCTCAAGGACACTATCTACCAGATTTGCGGACGCCGAGATGAACAATGGGAGTTAGTCAGCACCAATAAGAATAGATCCATTGCAGCATTCATCCAGGAGTTAAACCAGCACATTCGACGCCACGAGAACCAGATGTGCAATGATATGATAGAGTTGAAGAATGCGAAGGCTAGGATCATCGAGCTAGAAGGAGAACTGAAGGCTACACGCAAGGACTACATGGACGAAATCGTAGCTCTAGCAAGACACAACGGTGATCTTAAGCAAGAGATTGAAGAACTCAAGAGGGAGTTAGCATCCAAGAAGGAAGACATGTACGTCGCATGTCCGGACAACTACATCATTCTTGACGATACCGATTCAGATCCAAGTGAACTGGGCTTTGAAGACGAAGCTGGAGCGGACATCATGGAGTCTTCCACCGGTTCAAATTTTTAGATGACCACCAAATATTAGTAGTATTCCCCCCCCCATGTAAATCTTATAGTTCGAGCACTTTTGCGATAGCTAGATCGATTGTAAGCCCTTGTTTGATTGAATGAAGTGATTTTGTGTGCATTTGCTCATGTGCATTGGGGTAGTGTTTTCTCTTTAGACCTCACTCTATTCTTATTTCTCATCTTTTCTAAACCCTCAGATGCCTCCGAGACGTGACAATGGATTTCCACCGGAGCTCACTCAGTTGATCCAACAGCAGAATCAACTGATGCAATTGTTAGTTCAGAACCAGCAGAACAACAACAACAACAACCCACCTCCACCACCACCACCACCTGTTGACCACTTAGCCCGTTTCCTTAGGCTAAATCCACCGGTGTTTTCTAGTAGCACCGAGCCGATAGTAGCAGACGATTGGCTCCGCAAGATAGGAAGGGAGTTGACCACTGCAGGATGCACAGATGGTGAGAAAGTGAAGTTTGCCGCACATCAGTTAGAAGGACCCGCGGCAGCATGGTGGGAGAATTTCACAGCCACCTTCCCAGTTGACACTGTCACATGGGATCAGTTCCAGCAAGCTTTCCACACTGCACATGTTTCAGCAGGAGCTATGGCCATGCAGAAGCGTGAGTTTCGCAACTTACGCCAAGGAGGAAGGACAGTTGGCCAGTACGTTGACGACTTCAGCAAGTTAGCACGTTATGCCCCAGATGACGTTGCTACGGATGCAACCAAGCAGGAGAAGTTCCTGGAAGGACTGAATGATGAGTTGAGTATGCAGTTGATGGTAGCAAGTTTCAACAACTACCAGGAGTTGGTAGATCATGCCATCATGATTGAAGGGAAGCAACAGCAGATTGAGAACCGCAAGAGGAAGTATGGACAGGGGAAGTATAACTCTGGAGCCCAGCAGAAGCCCCGTTTTACCCCTAAATCGGGATTTCAGTTTCAGCATACCCATGGAGGAGGTAGTTCTCACAACCATAACAGCCACAAGAATGGTAATGGGAATGGAGGAAGCAACGGCCAGAACCGTACCACCCCATCAACCCCATCCAAGAGAGACCTGAGTCAAGTCACCTGTTTCAAGTGTTCCAAGACCGGACATTATGCCAATGAATGTCCTGAAGGCCAGAATGGAAATGGCAATGGAAGCTCAGGGAAGAAGCCGAACCCTTTCAATAGGGGACAGGTGAACCACGTTAACGTGGAGGAGGTTGAAGATCAGCCTGATGCAGTAATCGGTAAGGTTTTGGTTAAGTCATTTACCGCACTCGTTCTTTTCGATACTGGTGCATCACATACATACATATCAAGGGGATTTGTGGAAAAATATAGCCTGCCCACTAGGATTCTTAAAACGCCTATGCTAGTAAGCTCGCCAGGAGCAGAATACATGGCCAGTCAAGGATGTTTTCAAGTGCCATTAAGCATAGGAAGGCATGTTTTCCCAACGGATTTAATCATTCTGGAATCCCAAGGTCTGGATGTAATTCTCGGTATGGATTGGCTGTCGATGTATGGAGGAAACATTGATTGTGCTAGCAAGTCAATTTTGCTCACAACGCCAGAAGGAAGAAGGATCAAGTATGTATCCCGGCATGTGCCAAATAGGACACAATTAAATTGCCTAACAGGAGTAGTGCAGGAGGAAGTACCTGTGGTAAAGGATTTTCCTGACGTATTTCCAGAAGAATTGCCAGGCATGCCATCGGATAGAGACATTGAGTTTTTGATTGAGTTATTGCCAGGTACAGGCCCAATATCAAAGAGACCATACCGGATGCCAGCAAAGGATTTGGTAGAAATTAAGAATCAGATTAAGGAGTTACTGGAGAAAGGTTACATACGCCCAAGTTCTTCGCCTTGGGGATCACCCGTACTTCTAGTGGAGAAGAAGGATGGATCATTACGGATGGTTGTTGATTACCGTGGATTGAATGAAGTAACCATCAAGAACAAGTACCCACTGCCAATGATTAATGATCTGTTTGATCGGTTGCAAGGAGCTAAAGTGTTTTCCAAGATCGATTTGCGATCAGGGTACCACCAGTTGAAGATCCGAGAACAGGATATTCCGAAGACAGCATTCACCACAAGATATGGACTGTATGAGTATACCGTTATGTCATTTGGATTGACTAACGTGCCTGCCTATTTTATGAACCTGATGAACAAAGTGTTTATGGAGTTTTTGGATAAGTTCGTCGTAGTGTTCATTGATGATATCCTGGTTTATTCAAAGAATGAAGAAGAGCATAAGGAACATTTGTGTTTGGTTTTGGAGAAACTAAGGGAACATTAGCTATATGCCAAATTTAGCAAATGTGAGTTTTGGTTGAAGGAAGTAGGATTCCTTGGACACGTTATATCCGGAGAAGGGATAGCAGTTGACCCCACAAAGGTTGAGACCGTAACCGAATGGGAAGCACCAATGACAGTTGGAGAGATCCAGAGTTTTCTTGGACTCGCAGGATACTAGCAGAGATTTATTGAGAACTTTTCAAAGATTGCAAAGCCTATGACGGAGTTGTTGAAGAAGGATACTAAGTTCAAATGGACCGAGGAGTGTGAGGCTAGTTTCCAGGAGTTGAAGAAACGTTTGGTTACCTCACCAGTATTGATTTTGCCAGATTAGACCAAGGATTATGAGGTGTATTGCGACGCTTCACGTTGAGGACTTGGAGCAGTGCTTATGCAGGAAGGTAGAGTTGTTTCGTATGCTTCACGACAACTGAAGCCTCATGAGTTGAATTACGCCACACATGATTTGGAGTTAGCAGCCGTAGTGCATGCATTGAAGACATGGAGACATTTCCTCATCGGAAATCATTGTGAGGTGTACACGGATCACAAGAGTTTGAAGTACATTTTCACGCAGAAGGAGTTGAATCTCAGACAAAGGAGATGGTTGGAGCTCATCAAGGATTATGATATGAGATTGCATTACCATCCTGGAAAAGCTAATGTAGTAGCTGACGCATTGAGCCGTAAGAGCCATGTCAATACGTTAATAACGGAGGAAATACCCAAGGAGTTAGCAGAAAACCTTCGGGAGCTATGTTTAGAGATAGTTCCGAAAGGCTATGTAGCAGCATTGGAGATTCAGTCAACATTGATGGATAAAATCAGAGAAGCTCAGAAATCTGACAAGGATATTGCTTCTATAAAGGAGAAATTAAGCAAAGGAAAAGCAAAGGGATTTCGTGAGGATGAGCACGATACCCTATGGTTTGAGGGCCGTGTTTATGTGCCAAATGACCCGGAGATCAGGAAGTTGATTCTACAAGAGGCACATGATTCACCGTATTCGATTCACCCAGGAAATACCAAGATGTATTTGGATTTAAAGGAAACATTCTGGTGGACCGGAATGAAGAAGGATATTGCAGCATATGTAGCAGTTTGTGATGTGTGTCATAGAGTAAAGGCAGAACATCAGAAGCCAGCCGGATTGTTACAACCATTGCCGATACCCGAATGGAAGTGGGATAAGATAGGCATGGATTTTATCACAGGACTACCCAGGACGAAGGCAGGATATGACTCGATATGGGTAGTAGTTGATCGTTTGACGAAGGTAGCACATTTCATTCCAGTTAAGACCACTTACACCAGTGCTAAGTTGGCAAAGATATACATGACTAGGATCATTTGTTTGCATGGAGTTCCGAGGAGTATTGTATCAGACAGAGGAACCCAATTTACCTCAAAGTTTTGGAATCAGTTGCATGAAAGTTTGGGAACCAGGCTAGAGTTCAACACCGCTTTTCATCCGCAGACAGATGGACAGACCGAGAGAGTCAATCAGATTTTGGAAGATATGCTGAGAGCTTGTGCATTAGATTATGGATCTAGTTGGGACGATAACTTGCCGTATGCGGAATTTTCTTACAACAACAGTTACCAAACCAGTTTGAAGATGGCACCTTTCGAAGCTTTGTACGGAAGGAGGTGCAGGACACCATTGTCATGGGACAAAGTTGGAGATCGTCAATTCTTTGGACCAGATTTGATTAAGGAGTCTGAACGGAAAGTTAAGTTAATACGCGATAGGCTCAAGGTAGCCCAGTCCAGGCAGAAGAGCTACGCAGATTCTAAACGCAAGGAGACAGTTTACGAAACCGGAGACAGAGTGTATCTCCGAGTATCCCCACTTCGAGGAGTTAAGCGCTTTGGAGTTAAGGGAAAATTAGCACCGCGTTTTGTTGGACCATATAAGATCTTGCAACGTATGGGAGAAGTCGCTTATAAGTTGGAATTACCAGAGGGACTGTCAGGAGTTCATGACGAAATCCATGTTTCTCAGCTGAAGAAATGTCACGCCGAGATGGCCGAGGTACCACTAAGAGATATAGTGCCGCTTGAAGCAATTCAGTTGAAGGACGACTTAACGTATGAGGAGAAACCAGTCAAGATTCTCGATTTTGCCAGCAGAGTTACCCGCAGCAAGGTTATCAAGTTTTGCAAAGTTCAGTGGAACCACCACTCCGAGGATGAAGCCACCTGGGAGAGAGAAGAAGATTTGCTCCAGGACCAACCTCACCTATTTTCTAGCCAACACGAATCTCGAGGGCGAGATTCATCTTAAGGGGGGTAGGTTTGTAACATCCCAAATTTTCAATTTGGAATGTTATACACTAGATCATCATGCATACCATATTTTTCTTGCATTTTGGTCAATCCTAGAAATTTCACGCAACTCAAGGACCCTCGGAGAGAGTTGGAGATTTCGTCATTTTCATATTTGAGCTTTCTCAAAATTTTGAAAAGAGGATCATTGGATTTGTCGGAGTTTATTTGCATTTTATTTGGATTAGGGAAAAATGCGTGTTTTCAAAATTTTGCACCTAGGCCCCGAGAAAAGTTCATTTTGTTCGGCTCATTTTTAGGAGTCGGGGAAAATTTACTTTGGGAATTTTGGAGTCCGTTTAGATTGTCGTTTCTGTGTTTTTCTGCGCGCGAAATCGTTTTTTTTAAATCGCAGCGCCTGGGCCAAGGCCCAGCCGCAGGCCAGGCCAGGCCGGCCGCCGCGCCTGCCCGCGCGCGCCAAGGCCAGCGCCGCCGCCGCTGCCGAGTAGGAGTCCTACTCGGACTCCATCTCCTCTCCTCTCCTCTTTTTCTTGCCCCCTCCCCCAAGTCTCCCCTCCCCTCCCCCTCTTAAATACCCCCACACCCCCCTAAACCCCACACCAAGCCGCGCCACCACCCCGCGCCCTAAGCCGCCACCCGCGCTGCCCCTTAGCGCCGCCGCGCCGCCGCCGCCGCCCCACGCCGTCGTCGCCGCCGTTCGCCGGAGCCCCTCGCTGGAGGTAGCCCCGCGCCGTGCCACCTTTTTCCCCTTGGTTCGGTTTTTCTTATAAACCGTTCCGGTTCTTTTCTTTTTCTTCCGATTCTTTTTCTTCTCCTCTCCGGTTTTTCATTTCGGTTTTCTTTTCCGAAACCCTAGATCGGTTTCATTTTCTTTCCCGGTTTAGTTGCCTAGAGACCGATCGCCGGACCGTTCGTCCTAACGAACGTGATCACCGGATTATTCTCGGTTAACGAACGTCCGTTCGTTTAACCGTTCTTCTTTTTCTTTTCGTCGGATTTATTCCGCGATCGCGATCTCAGATCCGATCTTCGTTCTAGTCTATCTTCTCGCCCGTTTATCGGAATCAGGTGATTCAAGCGCCTGGAGTTTCGTTTCGAAACCGCCGTTCCGACTAATCAACTTAAACAAGTTTTTGCTACAGTAAAATTTGACCTAGTTTCAACTTGCTAGAACCGAGTTGTTTTCTTTCGTCGTTTGTTTCCGTTGCTTTGTTCGGTTCTTTCTCTCTTTGTAACCGGAGTTCTTAAATTGAACTTTATGGTTCGATCTCTTGTTAGAGTTTTACCCGTGCATTAGATGAGTACTTATTGTATGCTTGTTGTTTGTCTGCGATAGATTACCCGGATTGCGCCGCCTGTTACTTCGAATCTCTAGGACTCGCGGATCATCAGCAAGGCAAGTAACACTTTGACCATACCTTTTCTACAACCCACTTTTATTGCATTAGATCCATCCTCACACATTGCATGATTAGGATCTAATTAAATTGTGGGATGGGAAGTAGATGAGGTAGTACCTATTACCTGTTTATTATGAAACCTTTGGGAGTTACTTCTACGTTTGCTTATTATGCCATGTTATGCTAGTAGACGTGGATTGGGTGAGTGATATCCATGACAGATGTGAGTGTGATAATTTTAAGGGTTTATCTAAGGTGGCAACTCAAACACACATCTGGGTGGATTGAGGCACCTGATGTCTATCAGGACTTGCCTGTTTTATTTTGGACCGCCACCCAGGCTCAAAGGGATCATAAGATCTTTCATGCTAAATACTTATGTGTGCAGCCACAAGCCATTATAGGCTCTGGCATAGTTGACTAAGTCGTGCAAACTCTTACAGGGTAGACTAGCAGATGTAGGGGAAAGTAGGTGTACCGGTCTATCCATCGTAAGGTGCTAGCGCTTCTGAAAGACTGTGTCTCGGTCATCCGTTTCTCAAACACCAGTAGTGCGAGAAATCCAACGGAGGCGATCGAGTCTTGTGGGGAAAAGTACGCAAACCTCTGCAGAGTGTAATAAACTAATCATGATTAGCCGTGTCCCCGGTTATGGACGTCTTGAGTATCTAGTACTTGAATATCATGTGAATCTCATCATGTTACCTCTAATTAATATTGTTGGGTTTTAATTGTTCACTTAATTGGGATCGGAATGCTGTCAACCATTCTCAATGTTCAACCACCATGATAGTTAAATAAATTTATTCCTTTGCAGTAGGGAAAAACTGGCTTTACGCAAAACAGTAACCATAGAGCTTTCCACCAGCCAAATATGCATATAGTATAGCTGTTTCATTCCATTACTCTCTATGTGTTACCTTGCCAGCATATTCCATGTGCTGACCCGTTTTCGGGCTGCAACTTTCATGTTGCAGACTTTTCAGACGATGAGTAAGGTGCTTTTAGGTCGTGGTTCTATACTCAGTGATGCCGTTGGAGTTGATGGACCCATTTATCTTCCAAGTCTTCCGCTGTTATCGATATTAGATGGCCTTAAGCCATATTTATTGTAATAAGTTCTCTTCTGAGACACCGATGTAATAAGTGTGTGATTGCCACTCTGCTATAAATCCTTCGAAGTACTGTGTGGTGTCAGCATTACTGATCCAGGGATGACACCGGAGCACAGTAGAGTTGATCCATTCGGGTCGGGTCGCTACAAGACCGAAAGCGGAAGCGTTAGGTTAACGTGGTTGATGTAGTCGAACATCTTCACGGTCCGACTGATCTAGTACCAAACGTATGGCACCTCCAAGTTAAGCACACGTTCATATCGATGACGTCCCTCGAGCTCTTGATCCAGCAGAGGGTCGAGGGAGAATTTCATCAGCACGACAGCGTGGTGATGGTGATGGTGATGTGATCCGCGCAGGGCTTCGCCTAAGCACTACGATGCTATGACCGGAGGAGTAAACTATGGAGGGGGCACCGCATATGACTAAGAGAATAATTGATGTGCTATGGAGTGCCCCTACCCCTTATATAAAGGAGGGGAGGAGGAGGCCGGCCACCAAGGGGGCGCGCCATGGTGGGGGGGAGTCCTACTAGGACTCCACTCCTAGTAGGATTCACCCCCCTTTTACTTTATCACCGGAGGGGAAAAGGATGGAGAGGGAGAGGGAGAGGGAAAGGGGGTCGCGCCCCCTTCTCCTTGTCCTATTCGGACTCCCTTGGAGGGGGGGGGGGGCGCCACCTCTTGCGGGCTCCCCTCTCTATCCCCTAAGGCCCATGTAGGCCCAATACTTCCCTGGGGGGTTCCGGTAACCCCTCAGTACTCTGAAATATACCCGAACCTTTCCGAAAACATTTCAGTGTCCGAATATCATCATCCAATATATCAATATTTACCTCTCGACCATTTCAGGACTCCTCGGCATGTCCGTGATATCATCCGGGACTCCGGATAAACTTCGGTCACCAAAAACACATAACTCATAATACAAATCGTCATCGAATGTTAAGCGTGCGGACCCTACGGGTTCGAGAACTATGTAGACATGACCGAGACACATCTCCGGTCAATAACCAATAGCAGAACATGTATGCTCATATTGGTTCCTCCATATTCTATGAAGATATTTATCGGTCAAACTGCAATAACAACATATATTATTCCCTTTGTCATCGGTACGTTACTTGCCCGAGATCCGATCGTCGATATCCTCATACCTAGTTCAATCTCGTTACCGGCAAGTCTCTTTACTCGTTCCATAATGCATCATCCCACAACTAACTCATTAGTCACATTGCTTGCAAGGCTTATAGTGATGCGCATTACCGAGAGGGCCCAGAGATACCTCTCCGATACTCGGAGTGACCAATCCTAATCTTGATCGATGCCAACCTAATCACCCAATTATGTTGTGACATTTGATAGCACACAAGGTGTTCCTCCGGTATTCGGGAGTTGTATAATCTCATAGTTAGAGGAATATGTATAAGTTATGAAGAAAGCAATAGCAATAAAACTTGACGATCATTATGCTGAGCTAACGGATGGGTCTTGTCCATCACATCATTCTCCTAATGATGTAATCCCGTTCATCAAATGACAACACTTGTCTATGGTCAGGAAACTTAACCATCTTTAATTAACGATCTAGTCAAGTAGAGGCATACTAGGGACACTTTGTTTTGTCTATGTATTCACACATATATCAAGTTTCCGATTAATACAATTCTAGCATGAATAATAAACATTTATCATGATATAAGGAAATATAAATAACAACTTTATTATTGCCTCCAGGGCATATTTCCTTCGGCATCAAGGTCACTCACTGCCAGGGAGGACGACCTCCCAAGGGCTAATAAGTGCATGCACATTCATAATCATAGTTGCACATTAAATGAATTTGTTTAAATTATTAGTGGTTGATGATGATAGATAGTTACATGATGTTATATTACACAGTTTTTAATTGCTGCCCAATTGCGGCTTGAGAAACGACATAATAATGATTTGCTTTAATTCACCAAATGTTTAATATCACATATAGGGCTTCACTGTTACTCCATACATCTCCGCGCTTCTTTCCAGCTTTCTTGTAATAATGTTGTTAAAGTGCTTTAATTTGTTGGGAAGTCATTGCCTATGTAATAATATACCCCTAATGTAAAATGTTCTAGTAGATTTATAACATGATACATCATCATTCTCTTTATAGAAATCGGTATAAATGGCAAATGTGAATGAAAACCAAGAAAGACGACTGGGCGAAAGGATATGTTTTTATGTATAAGTAAAGCATTTGTTCACAGCCATTTTTGTCATCCAACACAGCACCCTATTGATACGTCTCCAACGTATCTATAATTTTTGATTGTTGCATGCTATTATATCATATGTTTTGGATCTTAATGGGCTTATTTATACACTTTTATATTATTTTTGGGACTAACCTACTAACCCAAGGCCTAGTGCAAATTGCCGTTTTTTTGCCTATTTCAGTGTTTCGCAGAAAAGGAATATCAAACGGAATCCAAACGGAATGAAACCTTCGGGAGAGTTATTTTTGGAACAAACGTGATCCAAGGGACTTGGAGTAGACGTCAAGAAATCAACGAGGAGGCCACGAGGCAGGGAGGCGCGCTTGCCACCCTGGGCGTGCCCCCACCATCGTGGGGCCCTCGTGGCTCCACCGACCTACTTCTTCCTCCTATATATACCTATATACCCCGAAAACATCCAGGAGCATCATGAAACCCTATTTCCACCACCGCAACCTTCTGTAGCCAAGAGATCCCATCTTGGGGTCTTTTCCGAAGCTCCGTTGGAGGGGGAATCGATCGTGGAGGGCTTCTACATCAACACCATAGCCTCTTCGATGATGTGTGAGTAGTTTACCTCAGACCTTCGGGTACATAGTTATTAGCTAGATGGCTTCTTCTCTCTCTTTGGATCTCAATACAATGTTCTCCTCGATCTTCTTGGAGATCTATTTGATGTAACTCTTTTTGCGGTGTGTTTGTCGAGATCCAATGAATTTTGGGTTTATGATCAAGTTTATCTATGAACAATATTTGATTCTTCTCTGAAATCTTTTATGTATGATTGGTTATCTTGGCAAGTCTCTTCGAATTATCAGTTTGGTTTGGCCTACTAGATTGATCTTTCTTGCAATGGGAGAAGTGCTTAGCTTTGGGTTCAATCTTGCGGTGTCCTTTCCCACTGACAATAGGGGCAGCAAGGCACGTATTGTATTGTTGCCATCGAGGATAAAAAGATGGGGTTTATATCATATTGCTTGAGTTTATCCCTCTACATCATGTCATCTTGCCTAATGTGTTACTCTGTTCTTATGAACTTAATACTCTAGATGCATGCTGGATAGCGGTCGATGTGTGGAGTAATAGTAGTAGATGCAGAATTGTTTCGGTCTACTTGCCATGGACGTGATGCCTATATACATGACCATGCCTAGATATTCTCATAATTATGCACTTTTCTATCCATTGCTCGGTAGTAATTTGTTCACCCACCGTAATAATTATGCTATCTTGAGAGAAGCCACTAGTGAAACCTATGGCCCCGGGTCTATTCTCTATTATATTAATCTCCCGTCAACAAGCTATTTCTGTCGCTATTTATTTTGCAATCTTTACTTTCAATCTATATCATAAAAATACCAAAAATATTTATCTTATTATTATTATCTCTACCAGATCTCACTCTCGTAAGTGACCGTGAAGGGATTGACAACCCCTTTATCGCGTTGGTTGCGTGGTTCTTATTTGTTTGTGTAGGTACGAGGGACTTGCGTGTAGTTTCCTACTGGATTGATACCTTGGTTCTCAAAAACCGAGGGAAATACTTACGCTACTTTGTTGCATCACCCTTTCCTCTTCAAGGGAAAACCAACGCAGTGCTCAAGAGGTAGCAAGAGGGATTTATGGCGCCGTTGCCGGGGAGATCTACCACAAGTCAAGACATACCAAGTACACATCACAAGCTCTTATCCCTCACATTACATTATTTGCCATTTGCCTCTCGTTTTCCTCTCACCCACTTCACACTTGCCGTTTTATTTGCCCTCCTTTTCCGTTCCCCTTCTTTTTTCTAGTTCGTCTCTTTTCACTTGCTTCTTGTGTGTTTGTGTGTTGGATTGTTTGTCACGATTGCTCAAGATAATACTAAATTGTGTGACTTTTCTAGTACCAATAATAATGATTTTATTAGCACTCCGATTGCTCCTCTTACCGATGCTGAATCTTGTGAAATTAATACTGCTTTGCTGAATCTTGTCATGAAAGATCCGTTTTTCGGCCTTCCTAGTGAAGATGCCCCTACCCATCTAAACAACTTTGTTGATTTGTGTGATATGCAAAAGAAGAAAGATGTGGATAATGATATTTTTAAATTGAAGCTATTCCCGTTTTCGCTTAGAGATCGTGCTAAAACTTGGTTTTCGTCCTTGCCTAAAAATATTATCGATTCTTGGAATAAGTGCAAAGATGCTTTTATCTCTAAGTATTTTCCTCCCGCTAAGATCATCTCTCTTAGAAACGATATTATGAATTTTAAGCAACTTGATCATGAGCATGTTGCACAATCTTGGGAGATGATGAAATTAATGATTCGTAATTGCCCTACACATGGTTTGAATCTTTGGATGATTATACAATTTTTTATGCTGGATTGAATTTTGCTTCTAGAAATCTCTTAGATTCGGCTGCGGGAGGCACTTTTATGGAAATCACTTTAGGAGAAGCTACTAAACTCCTAGATAATATTATGGTTAATTATTCTCAATGGCACACTCAAAGATCTACTAGTAAAAAGGTGCTTGGAATAGAAGAAATTAATGTTTTGAGTGGAAAGATGGATGAACTTATGAAATTGTTTGGTAATAAGAGTGTTTCTTCTGATCCTAATGATATGCCTTTGTCTACTTTGATTGAGAATAATAATGAATCTATGGATGTGAATTTTGTTGGTAGGAACAATTTTGGTAACAACGCATATAGAGGTAATTTTATTCCTAGGCCTTTCCCTAGTAATTCCCCTAATAATTATAGTAATTCCTACATCAATTCTTATGGAAATTATGATAATATGCCCTCTGATTTTGAATCTAATATTAAAGAATTTATTAGTTCGCAAAAGAGTTTCAACACTTTGATTGAAGAAAAATTGTCTAAGATTGATGAGTTGGCTAGGAACGTGGATAGAATTTCTCTTGATGTTGATTCTTTGAAACTTAGATCTATGCAACCTAAGCATGATATCAATGAGTCCCTCAAAGCTATGAGAATTTCCATTGATGACTGCAAAGAAAGAACCGCTAGGATGCGTGCTAAAAAAGATTGCTTTGTGAAAGCGTGTTCTTCTAGTTTTCATGATAATAAGGATGAAGATCTAAAAGTGATTGATGTGTCCCCTATTAAATCTTTGTTTTGCAATATGAATCTTGATAATTATGGGACTGGATATTAGTCAACTTTAGTTAAAAGGCGTCCTAATGATTCAGAGTTTTTAGATCTTAATGCTAAAATTGGTAAAAGTGGGATTGGAGAGGTCAAAACTTTACATAGCAATGAACCCACTATTTTGGATTTCAAGGAATTTAATTATGATAATTGTTCTTTAATATATTGTGTTTCCTTGTTGCAATCCGTGCTAAATTCTCCGCATGCTTATAATCAAAATAAAGCTTTTACTAAACATATCGTTGATGCTTTAATGCAATCTTATGAAGAAAAGCTTGAATTGCAAGTTTCTATCCCTAGAAAACTTTATGATGAGTGGGAACCCACTATTAAAATTAAAATTAAAGATCATGAATGCTATGCTTTATGTGATTTGGGTGATAGCGTTTCCACGATTCCAAAAACTTTGTGTGAGGTGTTAGGTTTCCGTGAATTTGATGATTGTTCTTTAAATTTGCACCTCGCGGATTCCACTATTAAGAAACCTATGGAAAGAATTAATGATTTTATTATTGTTGCAAATAGGAATCATGTGCCTGTAGAATTCATTGTTCTTGATATAGATTGCAATCCTACATGTCCCATTATTCTTGGCAGGCCTTTCCTTAGAACGATTGGTGCAATTATTGATATGAAAGAAGGAAATATTAGATTCCAATTTCCATTAAGGAAAGGCATAGAACACTTTCCTAGAAATAAAATTAAATTACCTTACGAATATATTATGAGAGCCACTTATGGATTGCATACCAAAGATGATAATACATAGATCTATCCTTGCTTTTATGCCTAGCTAGGGGCGCTAAACGATAGCACTTGTTGGGAGGCAACCCAATTTTATTCTTGTTCCTTGATTTTTGGTTCTGTTTAGTAATAAATAATTCATCTAGCCTCTGTTTAGATGTGGTTTTATGCTTTTAATTAGTGTTTGTGCCAAGTAGAACCTTTGGGAAGACTTGGGGAAAGTCTTTGCGATCTTGCTGTAAAAAACAGAAACTTTAGCGCTCACGAGATTTGCTGCCATTTTTTTACTGGAGAGTGCGATTAAGTTGATTCTTTTTGAATATGATTAACAGATAAATTCCTCACGTCCAGAAATTTATTTTAGAATTTTTGGGGTTACAGAAGTATTCGAAACCTACAGATTACTACAGACTGTTTTGTTTTTGACAGATTCTGTTTTTCGTGTGTTGTTTGCTTATTTTGACGAATCTATGGCTAGTATCGGAGGTTATGAACCATAGAGAAGTTGTAATACAGTAGGTTTAACACCAATATAAATAAATAATGAGTTCATTACAGTACCTTAAGTGGTGGTTTGTTTTCTTATACTAACGGAGCTCATGAGATTTTTTGTTTAAGTTTTGTGTTGTGAAGTTTTCAAGTTTTGGGTAAAGATTTGATGGATTATGGAATAAAGAGTGGAAAGAGCCTAAGATTGGGGATTCCCAAGGCACCCCCAAGGTAAAATTCAAGGACCACCAAAAGCCTAAGCTTTGGGATGACCCGGAAGGCATCCCCTCTTTCGCTTCTTCTATCGGTAACTTTACTTGAGGCTGTATTTTTATTCACCACATGATATGTGTTTTGCTTGGAGCGCCTTGTATGATTTGAGTCTTTGCTTTTTAGTTTACCACAATCATCATTGCTGTACACACCTTTTGAGAGAGACACACATGAATTGGAATTTATTAGAATACTCTATGTGCTTCACTTATATCTTTTGAGCTAAATAATTTTGCTCTAGTGCTTCACTTGTATCTTTTAGAGCACGGTGGTGGTTTTATTTTATAGAAATTATTGATCTCTCATGCTTCAATTATATTATTTTGAGAGTACTTTTAGAACAGCATGGTAATTTTCTTTGGTTATGAAATTAGTCCTAATATGATAGGCATCCAAGATGGGTATACTAAAAACTATCATAAAAAGTGCATTGAATACTATGAGAAGTTGGATGCTTGATACTTGTTTTGAGATATAAAGATGGTGATATTAGAGTTGTGCTAGTTGAGTAGTTGTGAATTTGAGAAATACTTGTGTTGAAGTTTGTAAGTCCCGTAGCATGCACGTATGGTAACCCCTGTGTAATAAATTTGAAACATGAGGTGTTCTTTGATTGTCTTCCTTATGAGTGGCGGTCGGGGATGAGCGATGGTCTTTTCCTACCAATCTACCCCCTAGGAGCATGCGCGTAATGCTTGGTTTTTGATGACTTGTAGATTTTTGCAATAAGTATGTGATTTCTTTATGACTAATGTTGAGTCCATGGATTATACGCACTCTCACCCTTCCATCATTGCTAGCCTCTTCGGTACCGTGCATTGCCCTTTCTCACCTTGAGAGTTGGCGCAAACTTTGTCGGTACATCCAAACCCCGTGATATTATATGCTCTGTCACACATAAACCTCCTTTTATCTTCCTCAAAACAGCCACCATACCTACCTATTATGGCATTTTCATAGCCATTCCGAGATATATTGCCATGCAACTTTCCACCATCTAGTTCATCATGACACACTCCATCATTGTCATATTGCATATCCCGGTGCACCGCCGGATGCATTCACATAGAGTCGTATTTTGTTCTAAGTATCGAGTTGTAATTGTTGAGTTGTAAGAAAAATAAAAGTGTGATGATCATCATTATTAGAGCATTGTCCCAAGTGAGGAAAGAATGATGGAGACTATGATTCCCCCATAAGTCAGGATGAGACTCCAGACGAAAAATAAAATAAATAAAAAAGAGGCCAAAGAAGCCCAAATAAAAAGAGGCCATAAAAAGGCCCAAACAAAAAATGAGAGAAAAAGAGAGAAGGGACAATGTTACTATCCTTTTACCACACTTGGGCTTCAAAGTAGCACCATGATCTTCATAGTAGAGAGTCTCTCATGTTATCACTTTCATATACTAGTGGGAATTTTACATTATAGAACATTGACCCAAAAAAAGAAAGGCCAAAAAAATAAAGGCCCAAAAAAATAAAAAAAAATAAAAAGGGACAATGCTACTATCTTCTTTTTCCACACTTGTGCTTCAAAGTAGCACCATGATCTTTATGATAGAGAGTCTCTTGTTTTGTCACTTTCATATACTAGTGGGAATTTTTCATTATAGAACTTGGCTTGTATATTCCAACAATGGGCTTCCTCAAAGGCCCTAGGTCTTCATGAGCAAGAAAGTTGGATGCACACCCAGTTAGTTTCTTTTGTTGAGCTTCCATACATTTATAGCTCTAGTGCATCCGTTGCATGACAATCCCTACTCCTTGCATTGACATCAATTGATGGGCATCTCCCTAGCCCGTTGATTAGCCGCGTCAATGTGAGACTTTCTCATTTTTTTTCTTCTCCACATAACCCCCGTCATTATATTCTATTCCACCCATACTACTATATCCATGGCTCACGCTCATGTATTGTGTGAAAGTTGAAAAAAGTTTGAGATTACTAAAGTATGAAAAAATTGCTTGGCTTGTCATTGGGGTTGTGCATGATGAGAGCATTCTTGTGTGACGAAAATAGAGCATGACCAAACTATATGATTTTGTAGGGATGAACTTTTTTTGCCATGTTATTTTGAGAAGACATGATTGCTTAGTTAGTATGCTTGAAGTATTATTGTTTTTATGTCAATATTAAACCTTTGCCTTGAATCTTTCGGATCTGAACATTCTTGCCACAATAAATAAAATTACATTGAGAATTATGCTAGGTAGCATTCCACATCAAAAATTATGTTTTTATCATTTACCTACTCGAGGACGAGCAGGAATTAAGCTTGGGGATGCTTGATACGTCTCCAACGTATCTATAATTTTTTATTGTTCCATGCTATTATATTATCTGTTTTGGATGTTAATGGGATTATTTATACACTTTTATATTATTTTTGGGACTAACCTACTAACCCAAGGCCCAGTGCAAATTGCCGTTTTTTTGCCTATTTCAGTGTTTCGCAGAAAAGGAATATCAAACGGAATCCAAACGGAGTGAAACCTTCGGGATAGTTATTTTTGGAACAAACGTTATCCAGGGGACTTGGAGTAGATGTCAAGAAATCAACGAGGAGGCCACGAGGCAGGAAGGCGCGCCTGCCCCCTGTGCGCACCCCCACCCTCGTGGGCCCCTCGTGGCTCCACCGACCAACTTCTTCCTCCTATATATACCCATATACCCCGAAAACATCCAGGAGCACCACGAAACCCTATTTCCACCGCCGCAACCTTCTGTACCCAAGAGATCCCATCTTGGGGCCTTTTCTGGAGCTCCGCCGGAGGGGGAATCGATCACGGAGGGTTCTACATCAACACCATAGCCTCTCTGATGATGTGTGAGTAGTTTACCTCGTACCTTCGGGTCCATAGTTATTAGCTAGATGACTTCTTCTCTCTCTTTGAATCTCAATACAATGTTATCCTCGATCTTCTTGGAGATCTATTTGATGTAACTCTTTTTGCGGTGTGTTTATCGAGATCCGATGAATTGTGGGTTTATGATCAAGTTTATCTATGAACAATATTTGATCTTCTTTGAAATCTTTTATGTATGATTGGTTATCTTTGCAAGTCTCTTCGAATTATCAGTTTGGTTTGGCCTACTAGATTGATCTTTCTTGTAATGGGAGAAGTGCTTAGCTTTGGGTTCAATATTGCGGTGTCCTTTCCCACTAACAGTAGGGGCAGCAAGGCACGTATTGTATTGTTGCCATCAAGGATAAAAAGGTGGGGTTTATATCATATGCTTGAGTTTATCCCTCTACATCATGTCATCTTGCCTAATGCATTACTCTGTTCTTATGAACTTAATACTCTAGATGCATGCTAGATAGCGGTCGATGTGTGGAGTAATAGTAGTAGATGCAGAATCGT
The DNA here is from genome assembly GCA_034509565.1 of Triticum monococcum. Lineage (NCBI taxonomy): Eukaryota > Viridiplantae > Streptophyta > Magnoliopsida > Poales > Poaceae > Triticum > Triticum monococcum. Next base: position 487,878,378 of record CM067844.1, read on the forward strand.
TTCGGTCTACTTGTCGCGGACGTGATGCCTATATACATGATCATGCCTATATATTCTCATAATTATGCACTTTTCTATCAATTGCTCGACAGTAATTTGTTCACCCACCGTAATACGTATGCTATCTTGAGAGATGTTACTAGTGAAACCTGTGGCCCCGGGGTCTATTCTCTATTATATTAATCTCCCGTCAACAAGCTATTTCTGTCGCTGTTTATTTTTCAATCTTTACTTTAAATCTATATCATAAAAATACCAAAAATATTTATCTTATTATTATTATCTCTATCAGATCTCACTCTCGTAAGTGACCGTGAAGGGATTGACAACCCCTTTATCGCGTTGGTTGCGAGGTTCTTATTTGTTTGTGTAGGTACGAGGGACTTGCGTGTAGTCTCCTACTGGATTGATACCTTGGTTCTCAAACTGAGGGAATATTTATGCTACTTTGCTGCATCACCCTTTCCTCTTCAAGGGAAAACCAAAGCAGTGCTCAAGAGGTAGCACCTATCTGTTGGGAAACGTAGCATGCAATTTCAAAAAAATTCCTATGCTCACACAAGATCTATCTAGGAGATGCATAGCAACGAGAGGGGAAGAGTGTGTCCACGTACCCTCGTAGACCGAAAGCGGAAGCGTTTACTTAACGCGGTTGATGTAGTCGGACATCTTCTCGATTCAACCGAATAAGTACCGAACGTACGTCACCTCCGAGTTCTGGACACGTTCAGCTCGATAACATCCCTCGAACTCTTGATATAGCAAAGTGTCGAGGGAGAGTTTCGTCAGCACGAGGGCGTGGTGACGGTGATGGTGAAGTGATCCGCGCAGGGCTTTGCCTAAGCACTACGACAATATGACTGGAGGAGCAAACTGTGGAGGGGGCGCTACACACGGCTTGGAACAATTGATGTGTGTTAGAGGCGCCCCACCCTCGTATATAAAGGAGAGAGAGGGGAGGAGGCCAGCCTAGGCACGCCCCAAGTGGGAGGAGTCCTACTTGGGCTCTAAGTCCAATTCACCCTCCATTCCTTTTACCAGAAGGGAAAGGGGTAAGGAGAGAGAGGAGGAGAAGGAAAGGGGGGCACCGCCCCTTCCCTTGTCCAATTCGAACTCCTCCCTTGGGGGGGGGCACCCCTTGTGGGTTGGCCTGCCTCCCTCCTATGTGAAGCAAGTATGCCCTAGAGGCAATAATAAAGTTGTTATTTATATTTCCTTATATCATGATAAATGTTTATTATTCATGCTAGAATTGTATTAACCAGAAACTTAGTACATGTGTGAATACATAGACAAACGGAGTGTCACTAGTATGCCTCTACTTGACTAGCTCGTTAATCAAAGATGGTTAAGTTACCTAGCCATAGACATGAGTTGTCATTTGATGAACGGGATCACATCATTAGAGAATGAGGTGATTGACTTGACCCATCCGTTAGCTTAGCATTATGATCGTTTAGTTTATTGCTATTGCTTTCTCCATAACTTATACATGTTCCTATGACTATGAGATTATGCAACTCCCGAATACCGGAGGAACACTTAGTGAGCTATTAAACATCACAACATATCTGGGTGATTATAAATATGCTCTACAGGCGTCTCCGATGGTGTTTGTTGAGTTGGCATAGATCGAGATTAGAATTTTTCACTCCGATAGTCGGAGAGGTATCTCTGGGCCCTCTCGGTAATGCACATCACTATAAGCCTTGCAAGCAATGTGACTAATGAGCTAGTTGCGGGATGTTGCAGTACGGAACGAGTAAAGAGACTTGTCGGTAACGAGATTGAACTAGGTATGTTGATACTGATGATCGAATCTCGGGCAAGTAACATACCGATGACAAAGGGAACAACGTATGTTGTGTAGGGGAACGTAGTAATTTCAAAAAATTTCCTACGCACACGCAAGATCATGGTGATGCATAGCAACGAGAGAGGAGAGTGTTTGTCTACGTACCCTCGTAGACCGGCAACGGAAGCGTTGACACAACATAGAGGAAGTAGTCGCATGTCTTCCCGATCCGACCGATCCAAGTACCGAACGTACGGCACCTCCGAGTTCTGCACATGTTCAACTCGGTGACGTCCCTCGAGCTCCGATCCAGCAAAGTGTTGAGGGAGAGTTTCGTCAGCACGACGGCGTGATGACGGTGATGATGTTCTACTGACGCAGGGCTTCGCCTAAGCACCGCTACGATATGACCGATGTGGAATATGGTGGAAGGGGGCACCGCACACAGCTAAGGAACAATCACAAAGATCAACTTGTGTCATGGGCTGCCCCCTTGCCCCCGTATATAAAGGAGGGAGAGGGGGAGGTGTGGCCGGCCCAAGGGGTGCGCCTGGAGGAGTCCTACTCCCACCGGGAGTAGGATTCCCCCCTCTTGCCTTGTTGGAAAAGGAAGGGGAAGGGACAAAGAGGAAAGAGGGGCACCGCCCCCCCCCTTCCTTGTCCTATTCGGACTAGGGGGGAGGGGGTGCGTGGCCTGCCCTGGCCGGCCCTCCTCTTCTCCCTTAGGGCCCATGTAGGCCCAATAACCCCCGGGGGGTTCGGGTAACCCTCCGGTACTCCGATAAAATCCCGATTTCACCCGGAACGTTTCCGATATCCAAATATAGGCTTCCAATATATCAATCTTTATGTCTCAACCATTTCGAGACTCCTCGTCATGTCCGTGATCACATAAGGAACACTGAACAACCTTCGGTACTGTTGGAAATATGCCCTAGAGGCAATAATAAAATGGTTATTATTATATTTCTTTGTTCATGATAATTGTCTATTGTTCATGCTATAATTGTGTTATCCGGAAATCGTAATACATGTGTGAATACATAGACCACAACACGTCCCTAGTGAGCCTCTAGTTGTCTAGATCGTTGATCAAAAGATAGTCATGGTTTCCTGACTATGGACATTGGATGTCATTGATAACGGGATCACATCATTAGGAGAATGATGTGATGGACAAGACCCAATCCTAAGCATAGCTCAAAGATCGTGTAGTTCATTTGCTGTAGCTTTTCTGAATGTCAAGTATCATATCCTTAGACCATGAGATTGTGCAACTCCCGGATACCGTAGGAGTGCCTTGGGTGTGCCAAACGTCACAACGTAACTGGGTCACTATAAAGGTACATTACAGGTATCTCCAAAAGTGTCTGTTGGGTTGACATGATTCGAGACTGGGATTTGTCACTCCGTATGACGGAGAGGTATCTCTGGGCCCACTCGGTAATGCATCATCATAATGAGCTCAATGTGATCAAGTGGTTGATCACGGGATCATGCATTACGGTACGAGTAAAGTGACTTGCCGGTAACGAGACTGAACAAGGTATTGGGATACCGACGACCGAGTCTCGGGCAAGTAACGTACCGATTGACAAAGGGAATTGTATACGGATTGATTGAATCCTCGACATCGTGGTTCATCCGATGAGATCATCATGGAGCATGTGGGACCCAACATGGGTATCCAGATCCCGCTGTTGGTTATTGACCGGAGAGGCTTCTCGGTCATGTCTGCATGTCTCCCGAACCCGTAGGGTCTACACACTTAAGGTTCGGTGACGCTAGGGTTGTAGAGATATTAGCACACTGTAACCCGAAAGTTGTTCGGAGTCCCGGATGAGATCCCGGACGTCACGAGGAGTTCCGGAATGGTCCGTAGGTAAAGATTTATATATATAGGAAGTCTAGTTTCGGCCATCGGGAAGGTTTCGGGGGTCACCGGTATTGTACCGGGACCACCGGAAGGGTCCCGGGGGTCCATCGGGTGGGGCCACCTATCCCGGAGGGCCCCATGGGCTAAAGTGGGAGGGGAACTAGCCCCTAGTGGGCTGGTGTGCCCCCCTTGGGCCTCCCCCTGCACCTAGGGTTAGAAACCCTAGGGGTGGGGGGCGCCACCCTTGCCTTGGGGGGCAAGGCACCCCCTTAGCCGCAGCCCCCCTAGGAGATTGGATCTCCTAGGGCCGGCGCCCCCCTAGGCGCCCTATATATAGTGGGGGGGGGGGAGGGCTGCGCACCGAAGCCCCTGGCCTCTCCCTCTCCCTCCCGTGACACTCCTCCGTCTCCCAGCGCTTGGCGAAGCCCTGCCGAGATTACCGTTGCTACCACCACCACGCCGTCGTGCTGCTGGATCTTCATCAACCTCTCCTTTCCCCTTGCTGGATCAAGTTGGAGGAGACGTCTTCCCAACCGCACATGTGTTGAATGCGGAGGTGATGTCCGTTCGGCACTTGGTCATCGGTGATTTGAATCACGTCGAGTACGACTCCATCAACCCCGTTCTCTTGAACGCTTCCGCTCGTGATCTACAAGGGTATGTAGATGCACTCCTCTCTCTCATTGCTAGATGACTCCATAGATTGATCTTGGTGATGCGTAGAAAATTTTAAAATTCTGCTACGTTCCCCAACAGTGGTATCAGAGCTAGGTCTATGCGTAGTTACTATGCATGAGTAGAACACAAAGTAGTTGTGGGCGTCGATATTGTCAATTATCTTGCCGTTACTAGTCTTATCTTGATTCGGCGGCATCGTGGGATGAAGCGGCCCGGACCAACCTTACACGTACGCTTATGTGAGACCGGTTACACCGATTGACATGCACTAGTTGCATAAGGTGGCTGGCGGGTGTTTGTCTCTCCCACTTTAGTCGGATCGGATTCGATGAACAGGGTCCTTATGAAGGATAAATAGAAATTGGCAATTCACGTTGTGGTTTTGGCGCAGGTAAGAAACGTTCTTGCTAGAATCCTATAGTAGCCACGTAAAAACTTGCAACAACAATTAGAGGACGTCTAACTTGTTTTTGCAGCAAGTGCTTTGTGATGTGATATGGCCAAAGGATGTGATGAATGATATATGTGATGTATGAGATGATCATGTTCTTGTAATAGGAATCACGACTTGCATGTCGATGAGTATGACAACCGGCAGGAGCCATAGGAGTTGTCTTTATTTATTTATGACCTACGTGTCAACATAAACGTCATGTAATTACTTTACTTTATTGCTAAAGCGTTAGCCATAGTAGTAGAAGTAATAGATGACGTGACAACTTCAAGAAGACACGATGATGGAGATCATGATGATGGAGATCATGGTGTCATGCCGGTGACAACGATGATCATGGAGCCCCGAAGATGGAGATCAAAGGAGCAAATGATATTGGCCATATCATGTCACTATTTGATTGCATGTGATGTTTATCATGTTTACATCTTATTTGCTTAGAACGACGGTAGCTTAAATAAGATGATCCCTCGTAATAATTTCAAGAAAGTGCTCCCCCTAACTGTGCACCATTGTGATGGTTCGTTGTTTTGAAGCACCACGTGATGATTGGGTGTGATAGATTCTAACATTCGAATACAACGGGTGTAAGCCAGATTTACACACGCAATACACTTAGGTTGACTTGACGAGCCTAGCATGTACAGACATGGCCTCGGAACACAAAAGACCGAAAGGTCGAGCATGAGTCATATAGAAGATACAATCAACATGAAGATGTTCACCGATGTTGACTAGTCCGTCTCACGTGATGATCGGACACGGCCTAGTTAACTTGGATCATGTTATACTTAGATGACTGGAGGGATGTCTATCTGGGTGGGAGTTCATAGAATAATTTGATTAGATGAACTTAATTATCATGAACTTAGTCTAAAATCTTTACAATATGTCTTGTACATCAAATGGCCCACGTTGTCCTCAACTTCAACGCGTTCCTAGAGAAAACCAAGCTGAAAGACGATGGCAGCAACTATACGGACTGGGTCCGGAACCTGAGGATCATCCTCATAGCTGCCAAGAAAGGTTATGTCCTAGAAGCACCGCTAGGTGACGCACCCATCCCACAGAACCAAGACGTTATGAACGCTTGGCAGACACGTGCTGATGATTACTCCCTCGTTCAGTGCGGCATGCTTTACAGCTTAGAACCGGGGCTCCAAAAGCATTTTGAGAGACACGGAGCATATGAGATGTTCGAAGAGCTGAAAATGGTTTTTCAAGCTCATGCCCGGGTCGAGAGATATGAAGTCTCTGACAAGTTCTTCAGTTGTAAGATGGAGGAAAATAGTTCTGTCAGTGAGCACATACTCAAAATGTCTGGGTTGCATAACCGCTTGACTCAGCTGGGAGTTAATCTCTCGGATGACGCGGTCATTGACAGAATCCTTCAGTCGCTTCCACCAAGCTACAAGAGCTTTGTGACGAACTTCAATATGCAGGGGATGGAAAAGACCATTCCCGAGGTATATTCAATGCTGAAATCAACAGATGTAGAAGTCAAAAAGCAACATCAAGTGTTGATGGTGAATAAAACCACTAAGTTCAAGAAAGGCAAGGGTAAGAAGAACTTCAAGAAGGACGACAAGGGAGTTGCCGCGCCCGGTAAGCAAGCTACCGGGAAGAAGCCAAAGAATGGACCCAAGCCCGAGACTGAGTGTTTTTATTGCAAGGGAAGTGGTCATTGGAAGCGGAACTGCCCCAAATACTTAGCGGACAAGAAGGCCGGCATCACGAAAGGTATATGTGATATACATGTAATTGATGTGTACCTTACCAGTACTCGTAGTAGCTCCTGGGTATTTGATACCGGTGCGGTTGCTCACATTTGTAACTCAAAGCAGGAGCTGCGGAATAAACGGAGACTGGCAAAGGACGAGGTGACGATGCGTGTCGGGAATGGTTCCAAGGTCGATGTGATCACCGTCGGCACGCTACCTCTACATTTACCTACGGGATTAGTTTTAAACCTCAATAATTGTTATTTAGTGCCAGCTTTGAGCATGAACATTGTATCAGGATCTCGTTTAATACGAGATGGCTACTCATTTAAATCCGAGAATAATGGTTGTTCTATTTATATGAGAGATATGTTTTATGGTCATGCTCCGATGGTGAATGGTTTATTCTTAATGAATCTCGAGCATAATGCTACACATATTCATAGTGTGAATACCAAAAGATGTAAGGTTGATAATGATAGTCCCACATACTTGTGGCACTGCCGCCTTGGTCACATAGGTGTCAAACGCATGAAGAAGCTCCATGCAGATGGACTTTTAGAGTCTCTTGATTACGAATCATTTGACACGTGCGAACCATGCCTCATGGGTAAAATGACCAAGACTCCGTTCTCAGGAACAATGGAGCGAGCAACCAACTTATTGGAAATCATGCATACTGATGTGTGCGGTCCAATGAGTGTTGAGGCTCGCGGTGGCTATCGTTATGTTCTCACCCTCACCGATGACTTGAGTAGATATGGGTATGTCTACTTAATGAAACACAAGTCTGAGACCTTTGAAAAGTTCAAGGAATTTCAGAGTGAGGTTGAGAATCAACGTGACAGGAAAATCAAGTTCTTGCGATCAGATCGTGGGGGAGAATACTTGAGTCACGAATTTGGCACACACTTAAGAAAATGTGGAATAGTTTCACAACTAACGCCGCCTGGAACACCTCAGCATAATGGTGTGTTCGAACGTTGTAATCACACTCTATTAGATATGGTGCGATCTATGACATCTCTTACCGATTTACCACTATCATTTTGGGGCTATGCTTTAGAGACTGCCGCATTCACTTTAAATAGGGCTCCGTCGAAATCCGTTGAGACGACACCGTATGAATTATGGTTTGGGAAGAAACCTAAGCTGTCGTTTCTAAAAGTTTGGGGATGCGTTGCTTATGTCAAGAAACTTCAACCTGAAAAGCTCGAACCCAAGTCGGAAAAATGTGTCTTCATAGGATACCCTAAAGAAACTGTTGGGTATACCTTCTACCTCAGATCCGAAGGCAAGATCTTTATTGCCAATAATGGGTCCTTTCTAGAGAAAGAGTTTCTCTCGAAAGAAATAAGTGGGAGGAAAGTAGAACTTGATGAAGTATTAACTCTTGAACCGGTAAGTGGCGCAGCTCAAGAAAATGTTCCTGAGGTGCCTGCACCGACTAGAGAGGAAGTTGATGATGATGATCATGAAACTTCAGATCAAGTTGCTACTGAACTTCGTAGGTCCACAAGGACACGTTCCACACCAGAGTGGTATGGCAACCCTGTCTTGGAAATCATGTTGTTAGACAACGGTGAACCTTCGAACTATGAAGAAGCGATGGCGGGCCCGGATTCCGACAAATGGCTGGAAGCCATGAAATCCGAGATAGGATCCATGTATGAAAACGAAGTATGGACTTTTGACTGACTTGCCCATTGATCGGCGAGCCATAGAAAATAAATGGATCTTTAAGAAGAAGACAGACGCGGATGGTAATGTGACCATCTATAAAGCTCGGCTTGTCACTAAGGATTATCGACAAGTTTAAGGGGTTGACTACGATGAGACTTTCTCACCCGTAGCGAAGCTGAAGTCCGTCCGAATCATGTTAGCAATTGCCGCATTCTATGATTATGAGATATGGCAAATGGACGTCAAAACGGCATTCCTTAATGGTGTCTTTAAGGAAGAATTGTATATGATGCAGCCGGAAGGTTTTGTCGATCCTAAGAATGCTGACAAGGTGTGCAAGCTCCAACGCTCGATTTATGGGCTGGTGCAAGCATCTCGGAGTTGGAACATTCTTTTGATGAGATGATCAAAGCGTTTGGGTTTATGCAGACTTATGGAGAAGCCTGCATTTACAAGAAAGTGAGTGGGAGCTCTGTAGCATTTCTCATATTGTATGTGGATGACATACTGTTGATGGGAAATGATATAGAATTTTTGGAGAGCATAAAGGCCTACTTGAACAAGTGTTTTTCAATGAAGGACCTTGGAGAAGCTGCTTATATATTAGGCATCAAGATCTATAAAGATAGATCGAGACGCCTCATTGGTCTTTCACAGAGTACGTACCTTGACAAGATATTAAAGAAGTTCAAAATGGATCAGTCAAAGAAGGGGTTCTTGCCTATATTGCAAGGTACGAGATTGAGCACGGCTCAATGCCCGACCACGGCAGAAGATAGAGAAAAGATGAGTGTCGTCCCCTATGCCTCGGCCATAGGGTCTATCATGTATGCTATGCTGTGTGCCAGACCTGATGTAAACCTTGCCGTAAGTTTGGTAGGAAGGTACCAAAGTAATCCCGGCATGGAACACTGGACAGTGGTCAAGAATATCCTGAAGTACCTGAAAAGGACTAAGGACATGTTTCTCGTGTATGGAGGTGACGAAGAGTTCGTCGTAAGGGGTTATGTCGATGCTAGCTTCGACACAGATCTGGATGACTCTAAGTCACAAACCGGATACGTGTATATTTTGAATGGTGGGGCAGTAAGCTGGTGCAGCTGCAAGCAAAGCGTTGTGGCGGGATCTACATGTGAAGCGGAGTACATGGCAGCCTCGGAGGCAGCACAAGAAGCAGTCTGGGTGAAGGAGTTCATTACCGACCTAGGAGTCATACCCAATGTGTCGGGCCCGATGACTCTCTTCTGTGACAACACTGGAGCTATTGCCCTTGCCAAGGAGCCCAGGTTTCACAGGAAGACTAGGCATATAAGGCGTCGCTTCAAGTCCATTCGTGAAAGTGTTCAAAATGGAGACATAGAGATTTGTAAAGTACATACGGACCTGAATGTAGCAGATCCGTTGACTAAACCTCTCCCTAGAGCAAAACATGATCAACAATAGAACTGCATGGGTGTTCGATTCATCACAATGTAACTAGAATATTGACTCTAGTGCAAGTGGGAGACTATTGGAAATATGCCCTAGAGGCAATAATAAAATGGTTATTATTATATTTCTTTGTTCATGATAATTGTCTATTGTTCATGCTATAATTGTGTTATCCGGAAATCGTAATACATGTGTGAATACATAGACCACAACACGTCCCTAGTGGGCCTCTAGTTGACTAGCTCGTTGATCAAAAGATAGTCATGGTTTCCTGACTATGGACATTGGATGTCATTGATAACGGGATCACATCATTAGGAGAATGATGTGATGGACAAGACCCAATCCTAAGCATAGCTCAAAGATCATGTAGTTCGTTTGCTGTAGCTTTTCTGAATGTCAAGTATCATATCCTTAGACCATGAGATTGTGCAAATCCCGGATACCGTAGGAGTGCCTTGGGTGTGCCAAACGTCACAACGTAACTGGGTGACTATAAAGTACATTACAGGTATCTCCGAAAGTGTCTGTTGGGCTGGCACGAATCGAGACTGGGATTTGTCACTCCGTATGACGGAGAGGTATCTCTGGGCCCACTCGGTAATGCATCATAATGAGCTCAATGTGATCAAGTGGTTGATCGCGGGATCATGCATTATGGTACGAGTAAAGTGACTTGCCGGTAACGAGACTGAACAAGGTATTGGGATACCGACGATCGAGTCTCGGGCAAGTAATGTACCGATTAACAAAGGGAATTGTATACGGATTGATTGAATCCTCGACATCGTGGTTCATCCGATGAGATCATCGTGGAGCATGTGGGACCCAACATGGGTATCCAGATCCCGCTGTTGGTTATTGACTGGAGAGGCTTCTCGGTCATGTCTGCATGTCTCCCAAACCCGTAGGGTCTACACACTTAAGGTTCGGTGACGCTAGGGTTGTAGAGATATTAGCACACGGTAACCCAAAAGTTGTTCGGAGTTCCGTATGAGATGCCGGACGTCATGAGGAGTTCCGGAATGGTCCGGAGGTAAAGATTTATATATATAGGAAGTCCAGTTTCGGCCATCGGGAAGGTTTCGGGGGTCACCGGTATTGTACCGGGACCACCGGAAGGGTCCCGGGGGTCCACCGGCTGGGGCCACCTATCCCGGAGGGCCCCATGGGCTGAAGTGGGAGGGGAACCAGCCCCTAGTGGGCTGGTGCGCCCCCCCTTGGGCCTCCCCCTGCGCCTAGGGTTAGAAACCCTAGGGGTGGGGGCGCCACCCTTGCCTTGGGGGGCAAGGCACCCCCTTAGCCGCCGCCCCCCTTGGAGATTGGATCTCCTAGGGACGGCGCCCCCCTAGGCACCCTATATATAGTGGGGGGAGGGAGGGCTGCGCACCGAAGCCCCTGGCCTCTCCCTCTCCCTCCCGTGACACTCCTCCGTCTCCTAGCGCTTGGCGAAGCCCTGCCGAGATTACCATTGCTTCCACCACCACGCCGTCGTGCTGCTGGATCTTCATCAACCTCTCCTTTCCCCTTGGTGGATCAAGTTGGAGGAGACGTCTTCCCAACCGTACGTGTGTTGAACGCGGAGGTGTTGTCCGTTCGGCACTTGGTCATCGGTGATTTGAATCACGTTGAGTACGACTGCATCAACCCCGTTCTCTTGAACGCTTCCGCTCGTGATCTACAAGGGTATGTAGATGCACTCCTCTCTCTCGTTGCTAGATGACTCCATAGATTGATCTTGGTGATGCGTAGAAAATTTTAAAATTCTGCTACATTCCCCAACAGGTACATCAAAACACAAAAACCCTGATTACGATCGTCACCGAACTTTAAGTGTGCGGACCCTACGGGTTCGAGAACAATGTAGACATGACCGAGACACGTCTCCGGTCAATAACCAATAGCGGAACTTGGATGCTCATATTGGCTCCTACATATTCTACGAAGATTATCGCTGTCAAAACCGGCGGATCTCGGGTAGGGGGTCCCGATCTGTGCGTCTAGGCCGGATGGTAACAGGAGGCAGGGGACAGGAAGTTTTACCCAGGTTCGGGCCCTCTCGATGGAGGTAAAACCCTACGTCCTGCTTGATTAATATTGATGATATGGGTAGTACAAGAGTAGATCTAGCACGAGATCGAAGAGGCTAAACCCTAGAAGCTAGCCTATGGTATGATTGTTGATGTGTATGTTGTCCTACGGACTAAAACCCTCCGGTTTATATAGACATCGGGTAGGGTTAGGGTTACATAGAGTCGCTTACAATGGTAGGAGATTTTCCTATCCGTATCGGCAAGCTTGCCTTCCACGCCAAGGAAAGTCCCTTCCGGATACGGGACGGAGTCTTCAATCTTGTATCTTCATAGTCCAGGAGTCCGGCTGAAGGTATAGTCCGGCCATCCAAACACCGCCTAATCCAGGACTAACCTCAGTAGCCCCTGAACCAGGCTTCAACGATGACGAGTCCGGCGCGCATATTGTCTTCAACATTGCAAGGCGGGTTCCTCCTCCAAGTACTTCATAGAAGATTTTGAACACAAGGATAGTGTCCGGCCCTGCAAAATAAGTTTCCACATATTGCCATAGAGAGAATAATATTTACACAAATCTAATCTGCTGACGTATTCCGTAGCGTGACACCACACCATGACCAAGCCTTTATTCGAACCGTTTTATTGTCCCATCTCAGCGCGTTATGTGAGGCGGTTTCCTTGGCACGTCTTGTTAAAGCAGAGATCGTGTCCCCTTATTCTGGGATTCTCATCAATACGGGCATGGGTAACCCAACCGCTTCTAGGACTCCTAGATTATAGGCAAGTCCAAGCGGACACGGAGAGGACGCTTGATATTCACCCTCTTTATAAAGGGGACAAGGCTTTTATTTTTCCCTCCCGTGCTCAATCGAATCCTTCCCCTACCTCAAGCTCAAACGCCCGAAGTTCAGGTCAGGTGCTCCGAACCTCCAGTCATGTCTGGATCTAGCCTTCAAGGCCGATGGATGCCTTCCTCCGTCACGGAAGAAGACATCAAGAAGTTGAGGGAGTGAGCGTCTCCATGAGGGAAGGCGACCAGAAGAGGAAAAGGACTGCGCCTGGGGATTCAGAAGCCGAAGCTTCCAAATGGGAGAAGAAGTCTCCCACAGAGGGTCCTACCTTGGGGGGCGTTGTTGCCGCACAAAGTCCGCGGGGGGATCAATCCTCCCACAAGTCGTAAGTGACCCGAAATACCTTTGATAGTACATATATGCCATCTTTTTCTTCTGAGAGGATAACCACCGCATATATTTTTGCAATTCAGGCCTTAGCCCCTCTCGAATGAGCTCATCTTCGGGGGATCTTCTTCCAGAGATGATGGAGAGCAAAACGCCTCCTCCGGACTCCTCCGCTCCGGAAGCGGGCGACCCTGAAGTGTCGTCGCGGAGGGCCTCTCCGAGTCCGGTGACCCCCGAAGCTCCAAATGTCCGGCTCCCGAAGAGAGCAGACAAAAGAGTCCGGACCGTCTAGTGTGTGATCGGATGTTCTGAGGGAGTTGGTGGGGCGAGCGGCCATCTCAGATGAACACCATGTGTTGATGAATATGGTGATGGAGAGAATATCGTCCGCCGAAAGCGGATTGCATGAAGGTTTTATGAGTCTACTAACAGGCTTTGAGGTACGTAAAAGAATGTATGATAGTCCTGCACATGCTAGGTGTGCCCTGTGTAGATAGTAGCCCCTGAGACTCTGGTTGTCGTCGGAAACGACAACGAATAGAGGATCATATTCCCAGGTAATAACCATACTGCCTCTATGTGTAGGTGATGGAAGCTCCGGTGGCTAGCCGGACTAGCGAGTTTGCCCATTTAGAACGGCAGTTGGATGCGACAGACGCCGACATCGGCCTTGTTAACAAAAGGCTTGACGAGGCACAGGGTAAGTGTCAATATCTGGTAAATGCCACAGAGGAAGAGCAGCATGATGCTAGTATGTTAAATATGTTGTGACTGCAGATGGAGCTGCCACTGTTGAAGTCTTGCGGGCAGAACTTGCCCGAGCCAAGGAACAAGCGAGGTTAGGTAATGCGGCTGCTGTGAAGGCGGCCGAAGAGTTGCAAGCCGAGAAGGCCGCGCATGGCGAGACTCAAGACAAGATGGCCAAGATGGCTATGGAATTAGAAGCCACTACCGACTGTTGCCGGGTTCTCGAAAAGGAAAACCAAGCGAAGGCATAGGACCTTGAGAAGGCTGCTATGACGAAAAAGGATCTCCGCTCTGCTATGAGGGCAAAGAAGGAGGAGCTGCGGGAAGCCGGGTATATTGTGGCTGTGAAATCCTTTATGTTGTGGAGGAAATTTGGAGATCCACGATATGCCCCTCTGGATCGGCTGTGGAGTTCGGAGGATGTGTATATGGATTTGGCGGCGAGTGCTGCCGATGCGGCCAAGTACTTCCAGGGTCAGACAGACCATGGAGTAGACCAGCTGTTTTGGAGACAATTCCATTCTCCCGAGCGTCCACTTTCATTGACTGACCAATTAGCCGAATGGGCCGAACTAAACAGGTTGTCCGGACTCTCTATGAGGTCTGTTATGGATCAGCTGTGGCCGGGAAGGTCAAAACCGAACAACTATTTCAGCTTGGTGCAACAGTTCCTTGACGTGGTGCCGCGCATTAATGCGATGAAGAGGTCGGCATGCATAGAGGGCGCACGGATGGCCTTTGCCCGTGTTAAGGCATACTGGGCGGCGATGGATGCTACCAATGTTGCAGCGCGGGATTCGGCTATAGGTCGAAAGGCTGCTGAGCACTATTTTGAAGAAGTTCTTGAGGGTGCCCGTTTGATAGAGACCCAGTGCTAAAAAAAATATTATGTTTGAGTGATATGTAATCTCATTGTAAGCAAAATGCTTTTATAAATTTTTATAAGGCTATTTTTATACTTTTGCCTGAAAGTAATATGATGCCTCGTGGGCGGCCGTTTATGTATACATGTGTATAACCTGAAAGATTGCAGTCGTTGGCTTCAGCCCCCACGCATATAATGCGGAGGTGCTCGCAAAAACACGCGTTCACACTTAACCCAACGTCTTGGTCCTATTAAGGAGGTGATAGCAGAGCGAGAGAGGCAACTGGACTATACTGCTTTAGCACTTTCACTTAGCCATAGGAGTTTGACAGTGGGGCTACTAGATAGCCCCTGGTGGCTCCGCACTCTCCCGGTTCCGGGGTGCATACATGCGTGGCCGGAAAACGGCCCTTCGTTAAGGCGGAGGAATTCTAACATTCCCACAGGTCATCGAGTGGTTGACCAGTCTCATGCTATATCATGACAGTCAGTTTTCGGCTTTCTCTACTGAGGTGCTCGTCCGAATGAACCAGGGCACAATCGCAGTAGTTCTCCTGGTGCTACCTTAGCCGGTAAAGCGGAACGTAAGGCACCAATGTCGTGCCAATGTCAGTGTCAAAACTGGCGGATCTCGGGTAGGGGGTCCCGATCTGTGCGTCTAGGCTGGATTGTAACAGGAGGCAAGGGACACGAAGTTTTACCCAAGTTTGGGCCCTCTCGATGGAGGTAAAACCCTACGTCCTGCTTGATTAATATTGATGATATGGGTAGTACAAGAGTAGATCTACCACGAGATCGAAGAGGCTAAACCCTAGAAGCTAGCCTATGGTATGATTGTTGATGTGTATCTTGTCCTACGGACTAAAACCCTCCGGTTGCATCTAGGCGAGATAAATCGGTATGTTACTTGCCCGAGATTTGATCGTCGGTATCTCAATACCTAGTTCAATATCGTTACTGGCAAGGCTCTTTACTCGTTCCGTAATACACCATCTCGCAACTA
The DNA here is from genome assembly GCA_034509565.1 of Triticum monococcum. Taxonomy (NCBI): domain Eukaryota; kingdom Viridiplantae; phylum Streptophyta; class Magnoliopsida; order Poales; family Poaceae; genus Triticum; species Triticum monococcum. Next base: position 487,893,842 of record CM067844.1, read on the forward strand.
ACTTATTAGTTGCAATGCTTGCAAGGCTTGAGTGATGTGCATTATCGAGAGGGCCCAGAGATACCTCTCCGACAATCGGAGTGACAAATCCTAATCTCGAAATACGCCAACCCAACAAATACCTTCGGAGACACCTGTAGAGCACCTTTATAATCACCCAGTTACGTTGTGACGTTCCTCCAGTAAACGGGAGTTGCATAATCTCATAGTCATAGGAACATATATAAGTTATGAAGAAAGCAATAGCAACAAACTAAACGATGAAGTGCTAAGCTAATGGAATGGGTCAAGTCAATCACATCATTCTCCTAATGATGCGATCTCGTTAACCAAATAACAACTCATGTCTATGGTTAGGAAACATAACCTTCTTTGATTAACGAGCTAGTCAAGTAGAGGCATACTAGTGACACTCTATTTGTCTATGTATTCACACATGTATTACGTTTCCGGTTAATACAATTCTAGCATGAATAATAAACATTTATCATGATACAAGGAAATAAATAATAACTTTATTATTGCCTCTAGGGCATATTTCCTTCAGTCTCCCACTTGCACTAGAGTCAATAATCTAGATTACACAGTAATGATTCTAACACCCATGGAGCCTTGGTGTTGATCATGTTTTTCTCGTGGAAGAGGCTTAGTCAGCGGGTTTGCAACATTCAGATCCGTATGTATCTTGCAAATTTCTATGTCTCCCACTTGGACTAAATCTCGAATGGAATTGAAGCGTCTTTTGATGTGCTTGGTTCTCTTGTGAAATCTGGATTCCTTTGCCAAGGCAATTGCACCAGTATTGTCACAAAAGATTTTCATTAGACCCGATGCACTAGGTATGACACCTAGATCGGATATGAACTCCTTCATCCAGACTCCTTCATTTGCTGCTTCCGAAGCAGCTATGTACTCCGCTTCACATGTAGATCCCGCCATGATGCTTTGTTTAGAACTGCACCAACTGACAGCTCCACCGTTTAATGTAAACACGTATCCGGTTTGCGATTTAGAATCGTCCAGATCAGAGTCAAAGCTTGCATCAACGTAACCATTTACGATGAGCTCTTTTTCACCTCCATATGCGAGAAACATATCCTTAGTTCTTTCAGGTACTTCAGGATGTTCTTGACCACTGTCCAGTGATCCACTCCTGTATTACTTTGGTACCTCCCTGCTAGACTTATAGCAAGGCACACATCAGGTTTGGTACACAACATTGCATACATGATAGAGCCTATGGCTGAAGCATAGGGAACATCTTTCATTTTCTCTCTATCTTCTGCAGTGGTCGGACATTGAGTCTTACTCAACTTCACACCTTGTAACACAGGCAAGAACCCTTTCTTTGCTTGATCCATTTTGAACTTCTTCAAAACTTTGTCAAGGTATGTGCTTTGTGAAAGTCCAATTAAGCGTCTTGATCTATCTCTATAGATCTTAATGCCCAATATGTAAGCAGCTTCGCCGAGGTCTTAAATTGAAAAACTCTTATTCAAGTATCCCTTTATGCTATCCATATATTCTATATTATTTCCAGTCAATAATATGCCATCCACATATTATATCAGAAATGCTATAGAGCTCCCACTCACTTTCTTGTAAATACAGGCTTCTCCAAAAGTCTGTATAAAACCAAATGCTTTGATCACACTATCAAAGTGTTTATTCCAACTCCGAGAGGCTTGCACAAGTCCATAAATGGATCGCTGGAGCTTGCACACTTTGTTAGCTCCCTTTGGATCGACAAAACCTTCTGGTTGCATCATATACAACTCTTCTTCCAGAAATCCATTGAGGAATGCAGTTTTGACATCCATTTGCCAAATTTCATAATCACAAAATGCGGCAATTGCTAACATGATTCGGACAGACTTAAGCATCGCTACGGGTGAGAAGGTCTCATCGTAGTCAATCCCTTAAACTTGTCGAAAACCTTTCGCAACAAGTCGAGCTTTGTAGACAGTAACATTACCGTCAGTGTCAGTCTTCTTCTTGAAGATCCATTTATTCTCAATTGCTTGCCGATCAACGGGCAAGTCAACCAAAGTCCACACTTTGTTCTCATACATGGATCCCATCTCAGATTTCATGGCTTCTAGCCATTTTTCGGAATCTGGGATCACCATCGCTTCTTCATAGTTTGTAGGTTCATCATGATCTAGTAGCATGACTTCCAGAACAGGATTACCGTACCACTCTGGTGCGGATCTTACTCTGGTTGATCTGCGAGGTTCAGTAGTAACTTGATCTGAAGTTTCATGATCATTATCATTAGCTTCCTCACTAATTGGTCTAGGTGTGACAGAAACCGGTTTCTGTGATGTACTACTTTCCAATAAGGGAGCAGGTACAGTTACCTCATCAAGTTCTACTTTTCTCCCACTCACTTCTTTCGAGAGAAACTCCTTCTCTAGAAAAACTCCGAATTTAGCAACAGAAGTCTTGCCTTCGGATCTGTGATAGAAGGTGTACCCAACAGTCTCCTTTGGGTATCCTATGAAGACACATTTCTCCGATTTGGGTTCGAGCTTATTAGGTTGAAGATTTTTCACATAAGCATCGCAGCCCGAAACTTTCAGAAACGACAACTTTGGTTTCTTGCCAAACCACAGTTCATAAGGCGTCGTCTCAACGGATTTCGATGGTGTCCTATTTAACGTGAATGCAGCCATCTCTAAAGCATAACCCCAAAATGATAGCAGTAAATCAGTAAGAGACATCATAGATCGCACCATATCTAATAAAGTACGACTACGACGTTCAGACACACCATTACGCTGTGGTGTTCCGGGTGGCGTGAGTTGCGAAACTATTCCGCATTGTTTCAAATGTAGACCAAACTCGTAACTCAAATATTCTCCTCCACGATCAGATCGTAGAAACTTTATTTTCTTGTGATGATGATTTTCAACTTCACTCTGAAATTCTTTGAACTTTTCAAATGTTTCAGACTTATGTTTCATTAAGTAGATATACCCATATATGCTTAAATCATCTGTGAAGGTGAGAAAATAATGATATCCGCCACGAGCCTCAACATTCATTGGACCACATACATCTGTATGTATGATTTCCAACAAATCCGTTGCTCTCTCCATAGTACCGGAGAACGGCGTTTTAGTCATCTTACCCATGAGGCACGGTTCGCAAGTACCAAGTGATTCATAATCAAGTGGTTCCAAAAGTCCATCAGTATGGAGTTTCTTCATGCGCTTTACACCGATATGACCTAAACGACAGTGCCACAAATAAGTTGCACTATCATTATCAACTCTGCATCTTTTGATTTCAATATCATGAATATGTGTATCACTACTATCGAGATTCATCAAAAATAGACCACTCTTCAAGGGTGCATGACCATAAAAGATTTTACTCATATAAATAGAACAACCATTATTCTCTAATTTAAATGAATAACCGTCTCGCATCAAACAAGATCCAGATATAATGTTCATGCTCAACGCTGGCACCAAATAACAATTATTTTGCTAGTACTAATCCTGAAGGTAGATGTAGAGGTAGCGTGCCGACCGCGATCACATCGACTTTGGAACCATTTCCCACGCGCATCGTCACCTCGTCCTTAGCCAATCTTCGCTTAATCCGTAGCCCCTGTTCGAGTTGCAAATGTTAGCAACAGAACCAGTATCACATACCTAGGTGCTAGTGCGAGCATTAGTAAGGTACACATCAATAACATGTATATCACATATACCTTTGTTCACTTTGCCATCCTTCTTATCCGCCAAATACTTGGGGCAGTTCCACTTCTAGTGACCAGTCTGCTTGCAGTAGAAGCACTCAGTCTCAGGCTTAGGTCCAGACTTGGGTTTCTTCTCCTGAGCAGCATCTTGTTTGTTGTTCTTCTTGAAGTTCCCTTTCTTCTTCCCTTTGCCCTTTTTCTTGAAACTAGTGGTCTTATTGACCATCAACACTTGATGCTCCTTCTTGATTTCTACCTCCGCGGCTTTTAGCATCGCGAAGAGCTCATGAATAGTCTTATTCATCCCTTGCATATTATAGTTCATCATGAAGCTTTTGTAGCTTGGTGGCAGCGATTGAAGAACTCTGTCAATGACACTATCAATAGGAAGATTAACCCCCAGTTGAGTCAAGTGATTATGATACCCATACATTTTGAGTATATGTTCACTGACAGAACTATTCTCCTCCATCTTGCAGCTATAGAACTTATTGGAGACTTCATATCTCTCAATCCGGGCATTTGCTTGAAATATTAACTTCAACTCCTGGAACATCTCATATGCTCCATGACGTTCAAAACATCGTTGAAGACCCGGTTCTAAGCCGTAAAGCATGGCACACTGAACTATCGAGTAGTCATCAGCTTTCCTCTGCCAGACGTTCATAACATCTGGTGTTGCTACTGCAGCAGGCTTGGCACTTAGCGGTGCTTCCAGGACGTAATTCTTCTGTGCAGCAATGAGGATAATCCTCAAGTTACGGACCCAGTCCGTGTAATTGCTACCATAATCTTTCAACTTTGCTTTCTCAAGGAACGCATTAAAATTCAATGGAACAACAACACGAGCCATCTATCTACAATCAAACATAGACAAGCAAGATACTATCAGGTACTAAGTTCATGATAAATTTAAGTTCAATTAATCATATTACTTAAGAACTCCCACTTATAAAGATATCCCTCTAATCCTCTAAGTGATCACGTGATCCAAATCAACTAAACCATGTACGATCATCACGTGAGATGGAGTAGTATTAATGGTGAACATCAATATGTTGATCATATCTACTATATGATTCACGCTCGACCTTTCGGTCTCTGTGTTCCGAGGCCATATCTGTTATATGCTAGGCTCGTCAAGTTTAACCTGAGTATTCCGCGTGTGCTACTGTTTTGCACCCGTTGTATTTGAATGTAGAGCCTATCAAACCCGATCATCGCGTGGTGTCTCAGCACGAAGATCTTTCGCAACGGTGCATACTCAGGGAGAACACTTATACTATGATAATTTAGTGAGGGATCATCTTATAATGCTACCGTCAATCAAAGCAAGATAAGATGCATAAAAGATAAACATCACATGCAATCAATATAAGTGATATGATATGGCCATCATCATCTTGTACTTGTGATCTCCATCTCCGAAGTACCATCATGATCACCATCGTCACCGGCGCGACACCTTGATCTCCATCGTAGCATCGTTGTCGTCTCGCCAATCTTATGCTTCCACGACTATCGCTACCGCTTAGTGATAAAGTAAAGCATCACAGCGCGATTGCATTGCATACAATAAAGCAACAACCATATGGCTCCTGCCAGTTGCCAATAACTCGGTTACAAAACATGATCATCTCATACAATAAAATTTAGCATCATGTCTTGACCATATCACATCACAATATGCCCTGCAAAAACAAGTTAGACATCCTCTACTTTGTTGTTGCAAGTTTTACGTGGCTGCTACGGGCCTTAGCAAGAACCGTTCTTACCTACGCATCAAAACCACAACGATAGTTTGTCAAGTTGGTGCGGTTTTAACCTTCACAAGGATCGGGCGTAGCCACACTTGGTTCAACTAAAGTTGGAGAAACTGACACCCGCCAGCCACCTGTGGGAAAAGCACATCGGTAGAACCAGTCTCGCGTAAGCGTACCCGTAATGTCGGTCCGGGCCGCTTCATCCAACAATACCGCTAAACCAAAGTATGACATGCTGGTAAGCAGTATGACTTATACCCCCCACAACTCACTTGTGTTCTACTCGTGCACAACATCAACGCATGAAACCTAGGCTCGAATGCCGCTGTAGGGGAACGTAGTAATTTCAAAAAAATTCCTATGCACACGCAAGATCATGGTGATGCATAGCAACGAGAGAGGAGAGTGTTTGTCTATGTACCCTCATAGACTGGCAACGGAAGCGTTGACACAACGTAGAGGAAGTAGTCGTACATCTTCCCAATCCGACCGATCCAAGTACCGAACGTACGGCACCTCCGAGTTCTGCACACGTTCAACTCGGTGACGTCCCTCGAGCTCCGATCGAGCAAAGTGTTGAGGGAGAGTTTTGTCAGCACGACGGCGTGATGACGGTGATGATGTTCTACCGATGCAGGGCTTCGCCTAAGCACCGCTACAATATGACCGAGGTGGAATATGGTGGAAGGTGGCACCGCACACGGCTAAGGAACGATCACGAAGATCAACTTGTGTCATGGGTGCCCACTTGCCCCCGTATATAAAGGAGGGAGATGGGGAGGTGCGGCCGGCCCAAGGGGTGCGCCTGGAGGAGTCCTACTCCCACCGGGAGTAGGACTCCCCCTCTTGCCTTGTTGGAAAAGGAAGGGGGGAGGGAGAAAGAGGAAAGGGGGGCACCGCCCCCCCTTCCTTGTCCTATTCGGACTAGGGGGGAGGGGGCGCGCGGCCTGCCCTGGCCGGCCCTCCTCTTCTCCCATAGGGCCCATGTAGGCCCAATAACCCCAGGGGGGGGGGGGTTCAGGCAACCCTCCGGTAATACGGTAAAATCCTGATTTCACCCGAAATGTTTCCGATATCCAAATATAGGCTTCCAATATATCAATCTTTATGTCTCGACCATTTCGAGACTCCTCATCATGTCCGTGATCACATCCGGGACACCGAACAACCTTCGGTACATCAAAACACAAAAACCCTGATTACGATCGTCACCGAACTTTAAGCGTGCGAACCCTACGGGTTCGAGAACTATGTAGACATGACCGAGACACGTCTCCGGTCAATAACCAATAGTGGAACCTGGATGCTCATATTGGCTCCTACATATTCTACGAAGATCTTTATCGGTCAGACTGCATAACAATATACATTGTTCCCTTTGTCATCGGTATGTTACTTGCCCGAGATTTGATCGTCGGTATCTCAATACCTAGTTCAATCTCGTTATCGGCAAGTTTCTTTACTCGTTCCGTAATACATCATCCCACAACTAACTTATTAGTTGCAATGCTTGCAAGGCTTGAGTGATGTGCATTACCGAGAGGGCCCAGAGATACCTCTCCGATAATCAGAGTGACAAATCCTAATCTCGAAATACGCCAACCCAACAAATACCTTCGGCGACACCTGTAGAGCACCTTTATAATCACCTAGTTACGTTGTGACATTTGGTAGCACACAAAGTGTTCCTTCGAAAAACGGGAGTTGCATAATCTCATAGTCATAGGAACATATATAAGTTATGAAGAAAGCAATATCAACAAACTAAACGATCAAGTGCTAAGCTAATGGAATGGGTCAAGTCAATCACATCATTCTCCTAATGATGTGATCCCGTTAACCAAATAACAACTCATGTCTATGGTTAGGAAACATAACCATCTTTGATAACGAGCTAGTCAAGTAGAGGCATACTAGTGACACTCTGTTTGTCTATGTATTCACACATGTATTATGTTTCCGGTTAATACAATTCTAGCATGAATAATAAACATTTATCATGATACAAGGAAATAAATAATAACTTTATTATTGCCTCTAGGGCATATTTCCTTCATGTTGTTATGCGGTTTGACCGATAAAGATCTTCGTAGAATATGTAGGAACTAATATGAGCATCCAAGTTCTGTTATTGGTTATTGACCGGAGATGAGTCTCGGTCATGTCTACATAGTTCTCGAACCCGTAGGGTCCGCACGCTTAACATTTGATGACTATTGGTATTATGAGTATATGTGATTTGATGTACCGAAGGTTGTTCGGAGTCCCGGATGTGATCACGGACATGACGAGGAGTCTCAAAATGGCCGAGACATAAAAATTGATATATTGCATGACTATATTCAGACATCGGAATAGTTTCGAGGGTCACCGGATATATATCGGAGTGCAGGAAGGGTTATCGGAACCACCGGAGAAGTAATGGGGCTTATTGGGCCTAGGGGAGAGAGAGAGGGGCAGCCAAGGGCTGCCCCCCCATGGGCCTAGTCCAAATTGGACTAGGGGAGGGGCGGCGCCCCCTCCTTCCTTCTCTTTCCCCTCTCCTTCCTTCTTCTCCTAGTAGTACTAGGAAAGGGGGGATCCAACTCCTACTTGGAGTATGATTGCCCCCCTTGGGCGTGCCCTATGAGGGCCGGACGGCCTCCACCTTGCTCCTTTATATACGGGGGCAGGGGCACCCTAGAACACACAAGTTGACAATTGTTTTAGCCGTGTGCGGTGCCCCCTCCATAGAAACACACATCGGTCATATTGTCGTAGTGCTTAGGCGAAGCCCTGCGTCGGTAACTTCATCATCACCGTCAACACGCCGTCGTGCTGACGAAACTCTCCCTCAGCCTCAGCTGGATCTAGAGTTCCAAGTACGTCACCGAGCTGAACGTGTGCAGATCACGGAGGTGCCGCGCGTTCGGTACTTGATCGGTTGGATCACGAAGACGTTCGACTACATCAACCGCGTTACTTAACGCTTCCGCTTTCGGTCTACGAGGGTACGTAGACACACTCTCCCCTCTCGTTGCTATGCATCCCTAGATAGATCTTGTGTGATCATAGGAATTTTTTTTGAAATACTGTGTTCCCCAACACTATGGCCCATATGGCCCATATGTTTCCCTGGGGGGTTCCGGTAACCCCCTCCCCCCGGTACTCCGATACGTACCCGATACATTCTGAAACACTTCCGGTGTCCGAATACTATCATCCAATATATCAACCTTTACCTCTCGACCATTTTAAGACTCCTCGTCATGTCTATGATCTCATCCGGGACTCCGAACAATCTTTGGTCACCAAAACACATAACTCATAATACAAATTGTCATCGAACATTAAGCGCGCGGACCCTACGGGTTCGAGAACTATGTAGACATGATCGAGACACATCTCTGGTCCATAACCAATAGCGGAACCTGGATGCTCATATTGTTTCCCACATATTATCCAAAGATCTTTATCGGTCAAACCGTAATGACAACATACGTCATTCCCTTTGTCATCGGTATGTTACTTGTTTGAGATTCGATCATCAGTATCTTCATACCTAGTTCAATCTCATTATCGAAAAGTCTCTTTACTCATTCCATAATACATAATCTCGCAACTAACTCATTAATCACATTGCTTGCAAGGCTTATCACGATGTGCATTACCGAGAGGGCCCAGAGATACCTCTCTAATACTCGGAGTGACAAATCCTAATCTCGATCTATGCCAACCCAACAAACACCTTCGGAGATACCTGTGGAGCATCTTTATAATCACCCATTTAAGTTGTGATGTTTGTTAGCACACAAGGTATTCCTTCGGTATTCGGTAGTTGCATAATCTCATAGTCAAAGGAATATGTATAAGTTATGAAGAAAGCAATAGCAATAAAACTTAACGATCATTATGCTAAGCTAATGGATGGGTCTTGTCCATCACATCATTCTCCTAATGATGTGATCATGTTCATCAAATGACAACACATATCTATGGTTAAGAAACTTAACCATCTTTGATTAACGAGCTAGTCTAGTAGAGGAATACTAGGGACATTGTGTTTTGTCTATGTATTCACACATGTATCAAGTTTCCAGTTAATACAATTCTAGCATGAATAATAAACATTTATCATCATATAATGAGATATAAATAACAACTTTATTATTGCCTCTAGGGAATATTTCCTTTGGTCTCCCACTTGCACTAGAGTCAATAATCTAGATTACATTGTAATGATTCTAACACCCATGGAGTCTTGGTGCTAATCATGTTTTGCTCGTGGAGGAGGCTTAGTCAATGGGCCTGCCACATTCAGATCCGTATGTATTTTGCAAATCTCTATGTCTCCCTCCTTGACTTGATCACGAATGGAGTTGAAGCGCCTCTTGATGTGTTTGGTTCTCTTGTGAAATCTGAATTCCTTCGCTAAGGCAATTGCTCCAGTATTGTCACAGAAGATTTTCATTGGACCCGATGCACTAGGTATTACACCTAGACCGGATATGAACTCCTTCATTTGCTGCTTCTGAAGCAGCTATGTACTCCGCTTCACACGTAGATCCTGCCATGACGCTTTGCTTGGAACTGCACCAACTGACAGCTCCACCATTCAATATAAATACATATCCAGTTTGTGACTCAAACTCATCTGGATCAGTGTCAAAGCTAGCATCAATGTAACCATTTACGATGATATCTTCGTCACCTCCATAAACGAGAAACATATCCTTAGTCCTTTTCAGGTACTTCAAGATGTTCTTGACCGCTGTCCAGTGATCCACTCCTGGATTACTTTGGTACCTCCCTGCTAGACTTATAACAAGGCACACATCATGTCTGGCACACAACATTGCATAGATGATTGATGTTGGGGAACGTAGCATGCAATTTCAAAAAATTCCTACGAACACGCAAGATCTATCTAGGAGATGCATAGCAATGAGAGGGGAAGAGTGTGTCCACGTACCCTCGTAGACCGAAAGAGGAAGTGTTAGGTGATACGTCCATTTTGCATCATGTTTTCTTACTGCTATTTATAATGTTTTTATCCATAATAATGCTTTTTGGAGTAATTCGAATGCCGTTTCTCTCATAATTTGCAAGGAACACACCAAGAGGGAGAATATCGGCAGCTGGAAATCTGGACCTGAAAAAGCTACGTGAGGCTATCTATTCTGCACAACTCCAAATGAGCTGAAACTTCACGGAGATTTTTTATGGAATATTTAATAAATACTGGAGCCAATAATCACCAGAGGGGGGCCACCAGGTGGGCACAACCACCTGGGCGCGCCAGGCCCCCCAAGCGCGCCCTGGTGGGTTGTGGCCTCCTCGGCCCACCTCTGGTGCCCGTCTTCTTGTATATAAGTCATTTTGACCCAGAAAAATAAGGGGAGGACTTTCGGGACAAAGCGCCGCCGCCTCGAGGCCAAACTTGGGCAGGAGCACTTTTGCCCTCAGGCGGAGCGATTCCGCCGGGGGAACTTCCCTCCCAGAGAGGGAAATCATCATCATCATCATCATCACCAACAACTCTCCCATCTTGGGGAGGGCAATCTCCATCAACATCTTCAATAGCACCATGTCCTCTCAAACCCTAGTTCATCTCTTCTGTTCAATCTTGTTACGGGAACTATAGATTGGTACTTGTGGGTGACTAGTAGTGTTGATTACATCTTGTAGTTGATTACTATATGGTTTATTTGGTGGAAGATTATATGTTCAGATCCATTATGCTATTTAATACCCCTCTGATCTTGAGCATGATTATTATTTGTGATTAGTTACTTTTGTTCCTGAGATCGCGGGAGAAATCATGTTGCAAGTAATCATGTGAATTTGATATGTGTTCGATATTTTGATAGTATGTATGTTGTGATTCCCTTAGTGGTGTCATGTGAACGTTGACTACATGACACTTCACCATATTTGGGCCTAAGGTAATGCATTGTGGAGTAGCAATTAGATGGTGGGTTGCGAGAGTGACAGAAGCTTAAACCCCAGTTTATGCGCTATTCCGTAAGGGACCGATTGGATCCAAAAGTTTAATGCTATGGTTAGAATTTATTCTTAATACTTTTCTCATAGTTGTAGATTCTTGCAGGAGGGTTAATCATAAGTAGGAGGTTTGTTCAAGTAAGAACAACACCTAAGCACCAGCCCACTCACATATCAAATTATCAAATTGCGAACACGAATTAAACCAACATGGTGAAAGTGACTAGATGAAATTCCCGTGTACCCTCAAGAACGCTTTGCTTATCATAAGAGACCGCTTTGGCCTCTCCTTTGCCTCAAAAGGATTGGGCTACCTTTCTGCACTTTTGTTACAATTATTGTTACTTGCTCATTACAAATTATCTTGCTATCAAACTACTCCGCTACTTACAATTTTAGCACTTGCAGACAATACCTTACCGGAAACTACTTGTCATTTCCTTCTGCTCCTCATTCGGTTCGACGCTCTTACTTATCAAAGAGAACTACAGTTGACCCCCTATACTTTTGGGTCATCATTAGGTTAATGCGGTTGATGTAGTCAAACGACTTCGCGATCCAACCGATCAAATACCGAACGTACGACACCTCCGACTTCAGCACACGTTCAGCTCAATGACGTCCCTCGAACTCTTTATCCAGTAGAGGGTCGAGGGAGAGTTTCGTCAGCACGACGGTGTGGTGACGGTGATTGTGATGTGATCTGCGCGGGGCTTCTCCTAAGCACTACGACGCTATGACTGGAGGAGTAAACTATGGAGGGGGGCACCACACACGGCTAAGAGAAATTGATGTGCTATGGGGTGCCCCTGCCCCCGTATATAAAGGAGGGGAGGAGGAAGCCGACCACCAAGGGGGCGCGCCATGGGGGGAGTCCTACTAGGACTCCACTCCTAGTAGGATTCACCCCCCTTTCCTTTCTCATCGGAGGGGAAAATGAAGGAGAGGCGGAGGGAGAGGGAAAAGGGGGCACCGCCCCCTCCCCTAGTCCAATTCAGACTCCCATGCGGGGGGGGGGGGGGGGCACCCCTTGTGGGCTCCCCTCTCTTTCTCTTAAGGCCCATGTGGGCCCAATACTTCCCCGGGTGGTTCTGGTAACCCCTCGGTACTCTGAAATATACCTAAACCTTTCCAAAACCATTCCGGTGTCCGAATATCATCGTCCAATATATCAATCTTTACCTCTCAACCATTTAGAGACTCCTAGTCATGTCCATGATCTCATCCGGGACTCCCAACAAACTTCGGTCACCAAAACACATAACTCATAACACAAATCGTCATCGAACGTTAAGTGTGCGGATCCTACGGTTCGAGAACTATGTAGACATGACCGAGACACATCTCCGGTCAATAACCAATAGCGAAACCTGGACGCTCATATTGGTTCCTACATATTCTACGAAGATCTTTATCGGTCAAACCGCAATAACAATATTCATTATTCCCTTTGTCATCGGTATGTTACTTGCCCGTGATTCGATCGTCGGTATCCTCGTACCTAGTTCAATATCGTTACCGGCAAGTCTCTTTACTCGTTCCGTAATGCATCATCTGAACGAAATATGCCCTAGGGGCAATAATAAAGTTGTTGTTTATATTTCCTTATATCACGATAAATGTTTATTATTCATGCTAGAATTGTATTAACCGAAAACTTAGTACATGTGTGAATACATAGACAAACAGAGTGTCACTAGTATGCCTCTACTTGATTAGCTCGTTAATCAAAGATGGTTAAGTTTCCTAACCATAGACATGAGTTGTCATTTAATGAACGGGATCACATCATTAGAGAATGATGTGATTGACTTGACCCATCCGTTAGCTTAGCACTATGATCGTTTAGTTTATTGCTATTGCTTTCTTCATGACTTATACATGTTCCTATGACTATGAGATTATGCAACTCCTGAATAACGAAGGAACACTTAGTGTGCTACCAAACGTCACAACGTAACTGGGTGACTATAAGAATGTTTTACAGATGTCTCCAATGGTGTTTGTTGAGTTGGCATAGATCAAGATTAGGATTTGTCACTCCGTGTATCGGAGAGGTATCTTTGGGCCCTCTCGGTAATGCACATCACTATAAGCCTTGCAAGCAATGTGACTGGTGAGTTAGTTGTGGGATGTTGCATTACGAAACGAGTAAAGAGACTTGCTGGTAACGAGGTTGAACTAGGTATTGAGATAATGATGATCGATTCTCAGGCAAGTAGCATACTGATGACAAAGGGAACAACATATGTTGTTATGCCGTTTGATCGATAAAGATCTTCATAGAATATGTAGGAACCAATATGAGCATCTAGTTTCCGCTATTGGTTATTGACCGGAAATGAGTCTCGGTCATGTCTACATAGTTCTCGAACCCGTAGGGTCCGCACGCTTAACATTCGATGACGATCGGTATTATGAGTTTATGTGTTTTGATGTACCGAAGGTAGTTCGGAGTCCCGGATGTGATCACGGACATGACGAGGAGTCTCGAAATGGTCGATACATGAAGATTGAAATATTGGGCGATGTTATTCGGACACCGAATGAGTTTCGGGGTCACGGATAAATATCGGAGTGCAGTGGGGTTATCGGAAACCCCGGAGAACTAATGGGCCAACATGGGCCTTGTGTGTGAGAGAAAGGAGAGGGCCCTAGGGCTGGCCGCGCCCCCTCTTGAGGACTCTGAATTGGACTAGGAGGGGGCAGCGCCCCCTCCCTTTCCTTCTCCCTATCTCCCTCTCCTTCCTTCCCCCTCTCTTCCCTTGTTGGAAACCTACTAGGATAGGATTCTTATTCCTAGTATGAATCCTACTTGGGGCGCGCCCCATGAGGGATGACTGGACTCCCCCCTTGCTCCTTTATATTCGGGGGCAGGGGTACCCTAGAACACACAAGTTGACAGTTGTCTTAGCCGTGTGCGGTGCCCCCCTCCATAGATTTCCACCTCGGTCATATCGTTGTAGTGCTTAGGCGAAGCCCTGCGTCCGTAACTTCATCATCACTGTCGGTGTCAAAACCAGCGGATCTTGGGTAGGGGGTCCCAAACTGTGTGTCTAGGCCGGATGGTAACAGGAGGCAAGGGACACGAAGTTTTACCCAGGTTCGGGCCCTCTCGATGGAGGTAAAACCCTACGTCCTGCTTGATTAATATTGATGATATGGGTAGTACAAGAGTAGATCTACCACGAGATCGAGCATGCTAAACCCTAGAAGCTAGCCTATGGTATGATTGTTGATGTGTATGTTGTCCTACAGACTAAAACCCTCCAGTTTATATAGACACCAGATAGGGTTAGGGTTACATAGAGTCGGTTACAATGGTAGGAGATCTGCACATCCGTATCGCCAAGCTTGCCTTCCACGCCAAGGAAAGTCCCTCCCGGACACGGGACGAAGTCTTCAATCTTGTATCTTCATAGTCCAGGAGTCCAGTTGAAGGTATAGTCCGGCTATCCAAACACCCCCTAATCCAGGACTCCCTCAGTAGCCCCTGAACCAGGCTTCAATGACGAAGAGTCCGACGCGCAGATTGTCTTCGGCATTGCAAGGCGGGTTCCTCCTCCAAGTACTTCATAGAAGATTTTGAACACAAAGATAGTGTCCGGCTCTGCAAAATAAGTTTCCACATATTGCCATAGAGAGAATAATATTTACACAAATCTAATCTGCTGACGTATTCCGTAGTGTGACGTCACACCACAGCCAAGCTTTTATTCGAACCATTTTATTGTCCCATCTCAGCGCGTTATGCGAGGCGGTTTCCTTGGCACGTCTTGTTAAAGCAGAGATCGTGTCCCCTTATTCTGGGATTCTCATCAATACGGGCGTGCGGAAACCCAACCGCGCCATTGATTACGGCGCTTGGGAGGTAAGCGAGTTTTTCTAGGCTGGTGGGGACACATAGTCGCATCCACCCATATAAGGGGATAAGGATCCATCTTTTCACCTAAAGCTTCTTCCTCCTTTGCCTATCCATTTTCGCGCACTCGAGCTCCAGCGCCCAAGTCCGTACTCCCACCTCAACCTTCTCCAGCCATGTCCGGACCGGGAGGCAAGTGGATGGTCTCCTCCGTCACGGAGGGACACATCAAAAAGCTGAGGAAGGCCGGATACCTGTCTAACGACATCACGTACCAGCTTCCCGAAAAGGGGCAGCTCATCCCCACCCCTAGGCCCCATGAGAGGGTGGTGTTCCTCCCCCATTTCCTCCATGGACTGGGCTTTCCTCTCCACCCATCTGTCCGGGGGCTCATGTTCTACTACGGCCTGGATTTCCATGATCTGGCCCCGAATTTTGTCCTCAACATCTCGGCGTTTATCGTCGTGTGCGAGGCTTTCCTCCGCATCCGCCCCCATTTCGGCCTATGGCTCAAGACTTTCAATGTCAAGCCGAAGGTGGTGCGCAGCAACCAGGCGGAGTGCGGAGGCGCCATGGTGGGCAAGATGGCCAACATCCTATGGCTCGAGGGCTCCTTTGTGGAGACCCTGAAGGGGTGGCAATCGGGGTGGTTTTACATCACCGAGCCACGCGACGCCGAATGGGTCGCACCCCCCGAGTTTCGATCCGGACCCCCTACGCAGCTCACCTCCTGGAAGGAGACGGGCTTGTCGTGGGGTAAAAAAGGAGAGCTGACCGGACTCCAAACATGCGTCAAAACCTTGGTGGACAAGACGCTCAAACTTGTCAACGTAGTCCAGGTTATGCTCATCCGCTTGATCCTCCCGTGCCAACAACGGGCTTTCAACCTGTGGGAGTTCGACCCGGCACGACACCAAACTCTGAGCAGGCTCTTCGACACGGCGTACGAAGATGCCTGGAAGGTGCTTTTCAAGGGCATCGTGGCTCCCGCATCCGCTACTGAGGATCGCGGATTCAGTGCGCAGCGTCACGCTCTAGCGGTAAGCTGTTTTTTTTCCTTTTATAGGGTATCAGTTTTTCATAGTCTGACTCCATGCGGGATCTAAGCTCCCTTTCCTTTGACAGGATTGGTAGGTGACGTCCGGACAGATCAACTGTCCGGCTCCTTTGCCCGAAGGCCCAGCGGACGCTCACCTGGTGAAGCTGCTGGTTCCGGAACCCTATGTGGTGCCGGAGAAGAAGGTCAAGAAGAAGGCCACAGGGACTTGAAAGAGTGCCCGCCGCCCGGAGGTGTCGGATTCATCATCCGATGGATCCAAGACGCACTCCTCCCGCGAAGACGAGGAGGAGGAAGAAGAGACCCCTCCCCCTCCAGCGGGGGAAGGGAAGAAAAGGAAGGCTGCCCCAACTGGGGATGCTGAAGGGTCCAAGAAGGGGAAAACCCTTCCTCCGGACTATTCCACCGACGCCAACGACGGCGGAGAGGAGTGGGCGCCCAGGGCCAAGCCCCTGGATAAATCGTAAGTATCAGGATACCAGAGTAATTCATAGTATTCGTTTACTGCACAGCTTTCCCTTACGCCGAATATGTTTATGCAGCCCACCCAAAGACCGGCTCGACGCGTCGTCGAGCGGCTCACTGGACTCGTCGGATGTGAACTCGCTTCCGACGGCTTCCTCCCCCCGCCCTATGGACGACATCGAAGTGTTGTCCCAACAGGTTCCAAGCCGGGAGGAGGTGGTCCTGGAGGCGCTGCAAGGCGACCTCCCGGACTCCAGGAGTAAAGGGGTGAAACCCCCCAGGGCTCCAGGTCCGGCTCTAGGCCGGACACCGCTCCGGAACCTTCAAAGGTTCCAGAGTCCGGCGGGCGACTTCCTTCCAAGAGGAGCCAGCCCACTGTGCCGGCGACCCCCGTCCAACCGGATGCGCCGGACAATCTGTTGGAGGCGCTCCAAGGCGCCTTCATCGACGAGGGGCACCGCACTATTATGAGTGCGGTGATCCAGAAGGTTCAGTCCGCCAAGAGCGGACTGACTGAAGCTTGTACTAGCCTTTTAACAGGCTTTGAGGTAAGTAAAGAATGTGTAAATAATATTACCGCATAGACAGTAGCCCCTGATGCTCTGTTTGGCGTTTGGGAAGAAAAGCCGAATAGAGGATCAAATAAAATTCGCAGGAGTCAATATGCGTATGCAGGCTTCTCTGCTTGCGTCCGCCGCACTGACTGTGGAAGTGGACACGCTAAAGCAGAACCTCGAGCGGTCCGAGCAAGAGCTCGGGCGTGCTAAGAAGCAGCTCGAGGACAATGAAGGTAAGAAATACCTTGTTGAAATATATATATATATATAAAGGTGCAATTGCAAAAAATGACAGGATTATCGTGGCTATTGTAGGGGCCACATCTGAGGTGGCGACCCTTAAGCAAGTGCTGGACGAGGCCGAGAAGAGGGCAGCCACGGAGCGCACCGAGCGGGAGAAGTATGAGGCTGAGGTTGGCAAGGTGCGGCAAGAGCTCCAGGCTCTCATGGAAAAACATGAGAGTTTGGAGCTTGACTCAAACACGCGAGCGTCCGAGCTCGCGGTGGCTATTGAAAATGCCATGTCTGCCCAGGCCGAATCCCAGAAGACCCTCCAGGAGTTGGATGAGGTGAAGAAGATAGCGGTGGGTAAGGCATTCTTTATGCAAAGCAAACACATAAACATGAGTTACTTGTTACTTACGCGAATCCGGAGTTCTCCAGGAGCGTTCGCAGATCTTCCCTGGAGTGTGTCCGATGCCGCCGCATTCTATCGAGCCGAGGAGGGCAGCTCGACGGAGAAGGTGTTCTGGTCTCAGTACGCCGAGGCCGGACACCCCGTGCCCCTGAGCGACCAGCTGAAGCAACTGGTCGAGCTCCACAAGGCGGCCCAACAGGCCATGAAGGGCCTCATAGTTCGGCTGTGGCCTGGAGAGGCTGGTGCGGCGGCTGGTGGAGGCCTGTCCAAGGCTCGAAGTCATCAAGCGCTCCGTCTGCATTGAAGGTGCCCGTAGGGCCCTTGCCCGTGCTAAGGTGCACTGGGGCGAGCTGGATGCTGAGAAGCTTGTGAAGCCCGGGCCACCGGCGGGGAAAGAGCATCGCAAGCCCGAAAATTATTATAAGGATGTTCTGAAGGGTGCCTGCCTTGTGGCGGATGAATGTTCCAGAGATGTAATTTTTGAGTAAAACTCGCTCGTTTTGTCCTGTGTGCTGAAAACTTGTTCATATGCGCTAAGCAATGCTGTTTGAATTTAAAATATTACCTTTTGTGCGGCTGTTTATCAATTCTGAGAGATGGCGAGTCGTCGGCTTCTGCCCCCGTGCCGCTAGTGCTAGGGTGTTTGGGGATACACCTGAGCGCTCTTTTTCCCATGTTTGGGTCCTTCGAGGGAGGCGCTCAGCCCAACGAACAAGGCAATCAGACTATAATGCGTGAACACTCTCACTTAGCCATAGAATTCTATAATTTTAAATTTCGGCGAAGCCGCTGGTATTCGGAAGACCGAATTCGGGGCGCTATCCACGCCTTGGCCGGATAGAGCCGGCTCCTCGCCCTAAGCGGCATAAGTCTTTAGGGACTCGAAAAAACCTCTCGAACAGCGACCAGCTCTCGCTTCATCATGACAGTCAGTTTTAGCTTTCTCCACTGAGGTGCTCGACCCAGCTCAACTGGGGCACAATTGCAGTGGTTCTCCTAGTGCTACCTTAGCCGATATAGCGGAACGTAAGGCACCAAAACATAGGAGCCGAGAAAACCCAACTATTGACCCAAGACATGATTCGGAGCCGATGCATATAATGCTATAAGTTCGGGGTGCCGCACTTGTTAAAGTGTTCGGACTTCTCACACCATATTGAGGGGTTGTAAAGCCCCTGGCGTATTTTGGCCGTACCAAAGTGTACGGGTGCAACATGTCATTAAGGAACATATATAAAGAAAAAAGGTAATGCAAAAATAGACGAAGGCTATGCATTGTTTATTAAAAAGGGGTGCGATCAAGGCAGAACGATACAAGTAATGCGATAGGTGGAAGGTTGGACTAGTTAACATGTCCGTTTCAGGGGCAAGCTGCGGAATAGTATGCGGAATGGGTATACTGCTCGTGATAGAGACCACCTGGGAGTTCTGTAATGCGGCGTGGCTTGTCTGCTTCCCTGGTTCTTGCATCGTTTGTGCGGCAATTGAACTGCTGAACAGGCCTTTCGAAGGATGGAGTCCTGAAAATAAGAGAAAATTTAAAAAATTGGCAGCCCCAGGTACGGTTTAAGCCGTGTTTTGGGCGTGCCGTGATGGTGGCCCTCCCCCTGTGCCCATGGTATCTCTAGAGCGTAGTTATGTACGCGAAGTACTGGCGTCGCCTTTTTGCGAGGGTTGGGGTCGGGGACGCATTGCTACGCCTGCTCGGATCGTGCCAAGCGGTCTTGTTGTAGGTTACTCTGGGCGCGCTTGACGGTGTCCGGTCGTTTAGTGGCCGGACTGGAGAACTGCCTGGAGAGGCTGCTTTGTACTTCCGCTGCAAGGGCCGCCGTGTGCTCCTCCGTTCGGAGGGAGCGTTCGGTGTTTCCATTGACCGTAATTACTCCTCGAGGGCCTGGCATCTTGAGCTTAAGGTATGCGTAATGCTGTACCGCATTCAACTTAGCAAATGCGGTTTGCCCAAGCAGTGCGTGATAACCACTGCAAAACGGGACTATGTCGAAGATTAACTCCTCGCTTTGGGAATTATCCGGAGATCCGAAGACCACTTCAAGTGTGACTGAGCCTGTACAGTTGGCCTCTACACCTGGTATTACGCCTTTAAAGGTCGTTTTGGTGGGCTTAAGCCTCGAGGGATCTATGCCCATTTTCCGCACTGTATCCTGGTAAAGCAGGTTCAGGCTGCTGCCGCCGTCCATAAGGACTCTAGTGAGATGAAATCCGTCAATAATTGGGTCTAGAACCAATGCGGCAAATCCACCATGGCGGGTGCTAGTGGGATGGTCCCTTCGATCAAAGGTGATCAGGTAGGAGGACCATGGGTTGAACTTTGGGGCGACTGGCTCTACCGCGTATACGTCCCTTAACGCGCGCTTCCGCTCCCTTTTGGGGACGTGGGTTGCGTATATCATGTTCACCGTCCGCACTTGTGGGGGAAAACCCTTCTGTCCACTGTTGTTCGGCGGCCGGGGCTCCTCGTCGTCATCGCTATGCATCCCCTTGTCTTCATTTTCGGTGTTTAACTTGCCTGCCTGCTTGAACACCCAACAATCCCTGTTGGTGTGATTGGCTGGCTTTTCCGGGGTGCCATGTATCTGGCATGAGCGGTCGAGTATCCTGTCCAAACTGGATGGGCCCCTAGGATTCCTTTTGAATGGCTTTTTCCGCTGACCGGATTTAGAGCCTCTGAATCCGGCATTAACTGCCGTATCATCAACATTGTCGCCGTTAATGCGGCGCTTCTGCTTGTTGCGACGCGACCTGCCACTACTATCCCTGGTGTCCGAATTACCAGGGTTCTTGGTCATATTGTTGCTACGAGCAAGCCAGCTGTCTTTTCCCGCGCAAAAGCGGGTCATGAGTGTCGTGAGTGCTGCCATAGATTTCGGCTTTTCCTGACCAAGGTGCCGGGCCAACCACTCGTCGCGGATATTGTGCTTGAAGGCTCCTAGGGCCTCAGCGTCCGGACAATCGACTATTTGATTTTTCTTTGTTAGGAACCGTGTCCAGAATTGCCTGGCCGATTCCTCTGGCTGCTGAATTACGTGACTTAGGTCATCGACGTCTGGGGGTCTCACATAAGTGCCCTAGAAATTGTCGAGGAATGCAGCTTCCAGGTCCTCCCAACAACTGATTGATCTTGTTGGCAAGCTGTTAAGCCAATGCCGAGCTGGTCCTTTAAGCTTGAGTGGGAGGTATTTGATGGCATGGAAATCATCACCACAGGCCATGTGGATATGAAGGAGGTAATCCTCGATCCATACCGCAAGATCTGTTGTGCCATCATATGATTCGATGTTTACGGTTTGAAACCCTCGGGGATTTGATGATCCATTATTTCGTCTGTAAAGCAGAGTGGGTGTGAGGCGCCTCTGTACTGGGCTATATCATGACGTAGCTCCAGTGAGCCTTGTCTACTGTGTTCGGCCCTGCCGAATTTGTGGCCGGCGTGACGGATGCCGTCTCGAGCCGTGGGGCGCCCACGCGATCCGTAGATCGATCTAGTTTGCCTTGCCTTGTCCTCCAACATGTCTCGTAAGTCCGGCGGATATTCCCGTGCCTTGGTACGGGGTGCGGCTTGAGTGGAGGGCCGAGAGGCCTCTCTGTCGCGGCCACGAGGTGGTCGGTCGGCCGCATCAAGTGCTTCCTCCTCTAATCAGGGTAGCAACCTGCGCTTTGGGTAGCTCTTGGAGGGGCGTTCGTGTTTATGCTCTTCGGCCGCAAGGACTTCAGTCCATCTGTCGACTAGCAAATCTTGATCAGCTCTAAGCTGTTGCTGTTTTGGCCATAAGCCTGCGTTGAAAACGCTCTTGCTCGACGGGATCCACTGGCACGACGAATTCGTCGTCATCGAGGCTTGCCTCGTCTTCGGAGGGAGGCATATAATTATCGTCCTCGACCACTCTGTCTGCCGCTCTCTCATGAGGGCTAGTTTCTCCATCCTCCTGTGCTAAATCTTGCTAGAGGGGGTTTTCTTCGGCGCTTTCCGGAGTATTATTGTCTCCCGTGCTGGAATCACCGTATTTGTTTTGGCGGGATTTTGAGCGGCGCTGCTGACGCCGGCGCTTAGGCTGTTTCTTGGAGGGGTCATCCTCCGCTGTTCCATCGCCATCTCCCTCTTTTGGGGTGTTCACCATGTATATGTCATATGACGAGGTGGCTTTCCAGGGCCTAGTAGGCGCTGGTTTTTCATCATCTCCTTCATCGGCGTCCATACCGTCGATGTCTTCGGAGTCGAAGTCGAGCATGTCGGTTAAGTCGTCGAAAGTGGCTACAAAGTGGGTGGTGGGTGGGCTTTGAATTTCTTCATCGTCCGTACCCCAACCTTGCTGACCGTAGTCCGGCCAGGGCTCTCCTGATAAAGAGAGAGACTTCAGTGACTTCAGGATATCGCCCAAAGGCGAGTGCTGAAAGATGTCCGCGGTAGTGAACTCCATGATCGGCGCCCAATCGGATTCGATCGGCGGGGGCGCGGAGGGTTTGGAGTCCGGAGAAGAGTCCAGCTCCTTGGAGTCACGAGTTTCGCAGAGTAAGGGGCTGGTGTTTGGCTCAATCGCCGTTAGGGTCGCAGCCCCCGAGGTGGTGTCCAACCGCCCATCCTCGATCGGCGCAGTTGGCTCCGAATTAGGGATCGGAGCTGATGCGGGTGCGGCCTCCAGGGCACTGTTCGGCGGCAGAGCTAAATCATGCTCGTCGTGACAGAGCGGCGCGCTCGGCAGTGGCTCGAATCCGTCAAAGATCAAGTCTCCGCGGATGTCAGCCATGTAGTTTAAACTTCCGAATCTGACCTGACGGCCAGGGGCGTAGCTTTCGATCTGCTCCAGACGGCCAAGCGAATTGGCCCGCAGTGCGAAGCCGCCGAAGACGAAGATCTGTCCGGGGAGGAAGGTCTCACCCTGGACTGCATCGCTTTTGATGATCGTAGGAGCCATCGAGCCTGACGGCGACGACACCGAGGAACTCTCAATGAAAGCACCAATGTCGGTGTCAAAACCGGCGGATCTCGGGTAGGAGGTCCCGAACTGTGCGTCTAGGACGGATGGTAACAGGAGGCAAGGGACACAAAGTTTTACCCAGGTTCGGGCCCTCTCGATGGAGGTAAAACCCTACGTCCTGCGTGATTAATATTGATGATATGGGTAGTACAAGAGTAGATCTACCACGAGATCGAGGAGGCTAAACCCTAGAAGCTAGCCTATGGTATGATTGTTGATGTGTATGTTGTCTTACGGACTAAAACCCTCCAGTTTATATAGACACCGGATAGGGTTAGGGTTACATAGAGTCGGTTACAATGGTAGGAGATCTGCACATCCGTATCGCCAAGCTTGCCTTCCACACCAAGGAAAGTCCCTCCCGGACACGGGACAAAGTCTTCAATCTTGTATCTTCATAGTCCAGGAGTCCGGCTGAAGGTATAGTCCGGCTATCCGAACACCCCCTAATCCAGGACTCCCTCAATCACCGTCATCATGCCGTCGTGTTGAGGAAACTCTCCCTCAACCTCAACTGGATCAAGAGTACGAGGGACGTCACCGAGCTGAATCTGTGCAGATCGTGAGGTGCCGTGCATTTGGTACTTGATCGGTTGGATCGCGAAAACATTCGACAACATCAACCGCATTACTTAACGCTTCCGCTTTCGGTCTATGAGGGTACGTGGACACACTCTCCCCTCTCATTGCTATGCATCCCTAGATAGATCTTGCGTGATCGTAGGTAAATTTTTGAAATACTGCGTTCCCCAACAGTGGCATCTGAGACAGGTATATGTGTAGATGTTATACGCACGAGTAGAACACAAAGGAGTTGTGGGCGTGGGTATATACATATTGCTTTCCGTCACTAATTGATTCTTGATTAAGCGGTATTGTTGGATGAAGCGGCTCAGACCAGCATTACGCATACGCTTACGCGAGACTGGTTCTACCGACGTCCTTCGCACACAGATGGCTAGTGGGTGTCTATTTCTCCAACTTTAGTTGAATCGGTTTCAATGAACAGGGTTCTTACTGAAGATCAAAAATCAATCACTATACTACGTTGTGGTTTTGATGCGTAGGTAATAACGGTTCTTGCTAGAAGCCCGTAGCAGCCACGTAAAACTTGCAACAACAAAGTAGAGGATGGCTAACTTGTTTTTGCAGGGCATGTTGTGATGTGATATGGTCAAGACATGATTATATAAATTGTTGTATGAGATGATCATGGTTTATAACATAGTTATCGGCAACTGGCAGGAGCCATATGGTTGTCGCTTTATTATATGAAATGCAATCGCCATATAATTTCTTTACTTTACCACTAAGCGGTAGCGATAGTCATGGAAGCCATAGTTGGCGAGACGACAACGATGCTTCGATGGAGATCGAGGTGTCAAGCCAGTGACGATGGTGATCAAGACGGTGCTTTGGAGATGGAGATCAAAAGGCACAAGATGATGATGGTCATATCATATCACTTATTTGATTGCATGCAATGTTTATCCTTTATGCATCTTATTTTGCTTAGTACGGCGGTAGCATTATAAGATGATCTTTCACTAAATTTCAAGGTACAAGTGTTCTCCCTAAGAATGCACCATTGCTACGTTCATCGTGCCGAGATACCACGTGATGATCGGGTGTGATAAGCTCTACGTTCACATAGAATGGGTGCAAGCCAGTTTTGCACAAGCAGAATACTCGGGTTAAACCTGACGAGCCTAGCATATGCAGATATGGCCTCGGAACACTGAGACCGAAAGGTCGAGCGTGAATCATATAGTAGATATGATCAACATAGTGATGTTCACCATTGAAAACTACTCCATCTCACGTGATGATCAGACATGGTTTAGTTGATATTGATCACGTGATCACTTAGATGATTAGAGAGATGTCTATCTAAGTGGGAGTTCTTAAGTAATATGATTAATTGAACTTTAATTTATCATAAACTTAGTACCTCATTGTATTTTGCATGTCTATGTTGTTGTAGATAAATGGCCAGTGTTGTTGCTCCGTTGAATTTTAATGCGTTCCTAGAGAAAGCCAAGTAGAAAGATGATGGTAGAAATTACACAGACTGGGTCCGTAACTTTAGGATTATCCTCATTGCTGCACACAAGAATTACATCCTAGAAGCACCACTAGGTGACAAGCCTCCTGCAGATGCTGCTGACGACGTTAAGAACATCTGGCAAAGCAAAGCTGATGGCTACTCAATAGTTCAGTGTGCCAAGCTTTACGACTTAGAAGCGGGACTTCAACGACGTTTTGAATGTCATGGATCATATGAGATGTTCCAGAAGTTGAAGTTAATATTTCAACCAAATGCCCGGATTGAGAGATATGAAGTCTCTGATAAGTTCTACAACTGCAAAATGGAGGAGAATAGTTCTGTCAGTGAACATATACTCAGAATGTCTGTGTACCACAACCACTTGACTCAGCTGGGAGTTAATCTTCCCGATGATAGTGTCATTGACAGAGTTCTTCAATCAGTGCCACCAAGCTACAAGAGCTTCGTGATGAAGTATAATATGCAAGGGATGGATAAGACAATTCTCGAGCTCTTCGCAATGCTAAAGGCTGCGGAGGTAGAAATCAAGAAGGAGCATCAATTGTTGATGGTCAACAAGACCACCAGTTTCAAGAAGAAGGGCAAAGGGAAGAAAGGGAACTTCAAGAAGAACAACAAGCAAGTTGCTGCTCAAGTGAAGAAGCCCAAGTCTGGACCTAAGCCTGAGACTGAGTGCTTCTACTACAAAGGGACTGGTCATTGGAAGCGGAACTGCCCCAAGTATTTGGCGGATAAGAAGGATGGCAAAGTGAAAGGTATATTTGATATACATGTTATTGATGTGTACCTTACTAATGCTCGCACTAGCGCCTAGGTATTTGATACTGGTTCTGTTTCTAATATTTGCAACATGAAATAGGGGCTACGGTTTAAGCGAAGATTGGCTAAGGACGAGGTGACGATGCGCGTGGGAAATGGTTCCAAAATTGATGTGATCGCCGTCGGCACGCTACCTCTACATCTACCTTCGGGATTAGTGTTATACCTGAATAATTGTTATTTAGTGCCAGCGTTAAGCATGAACATTATATCTAGATCTTGTTTGATGCGATATGGTTATTCATTTAAATCAGAGAATAATGGTTGTTCTATTTATATGAGTAATATCTTTTATGGTCATGCACCCTTGATGAGTGGTCTATTTTTACTAAATCTTGATAGTAGTGATACACATATTCATAGTATTGAAGCCAAAAGATATAAGTTTAATAATGATAGTGCAACTTATTTGTGGCACTGCTGTTTAGGTCAAATTGGTGTAAAGCGCATGAAGAAACTCCGCGCTGATGGACTTTTGGAATCACTTGATGCTTGCGAACAATGCGTCATGGGTAAGATGACTAAAACTCCGTTCTCCGGAACAATGGAACTGGCAACAGACTTATTGGACATAATACATACTGATGTATGTGGTCCGATGAGTGTTGATGCTCGTGGCAGGTATCGTTATTTTCTGACCTTCATAGATGATTTGAGCAGATATGGGTATATCTACTTGATGAAACATAAGTCTGAAACATTTGAAAGTTCAAAGAATTTCAGAGTGAAGTGGAAAATCACCGTAACAAGAAAATAAAGTTTCTACGATCTGATTGTGGAGGAGAATATTTGAGTTACGAGTTTGGTCTTTATTTGAAACGATGCGAAATAGTTTCGCGACTCACGCCACCTGGAACACCACAGCGTAATGGTGTGTCAGAACGTCGTAACTGCACTTTATTAGATATAGTGAGATCTATGATGTCTCTTACTGATTTACCGCTATCATTTTTGGGCCATGCTTTAGAGACGGCTGCATTCACGTTAAATAGGGCGCCATCAAAATCCGTTGAGACGACACCATATGAACTGTGGTTTGGCAAGAAACCCAAGTTGTCATTTTTTAAAGTTTGGGGCTGCGATGCTCATGTGAAAAAGCTTCAACCTAATAAGCTCGAACCCAAATAGGAGAAATTTGTCTTCATAGGATACCCAAAAGAGACTATTGGGTACACCTTCTATCACAGATCCAAAGGCAAGATGTTCGTTGCTAAGAATGGATCCTTTCTAGAGAAGGAGTTTCTCTTGAAAGAAGTGAGTGGGAGGAAAGTAGAACTTGATGAGGTAATTGTGCCTACTCCCTTATTGGAAAGTAGTCCATCACAGCAATCAGTTCATGTGATTCCTACACCAATTAGTGAGGAAGCAAATGATGATGATCATGAAACTTCTGATCAAGTTACTACCGAACCTCGTAGGTCAACCACAGTAAGATCTGCAAAACAGTGGTACGGTAATCCTGCTCTGGAAGTCATGTTACTTGACCATGACGAACCTACGAACTATGAGGAAGCGATGATGAGCCCAGATTCAAAATGGCTTGAGGCCATGAAATCTGAGATGGGATCCATGTATGAGAACAAAGTGTGGACTTTGGTTGACTTGCCCGATGATCGGCAAGCCATAGAGAATAAATGGATCTTCAAGAAGGAGACTGGCGCAGACGGTAATGTGTGCCTTGCTATTAGTTTAGCAGGGAGATACCAAAGTAATCCCGGAGTGGATCACTGGACATTGGTCAAGAACATCCTGAAATACCTGAAAAGGACTAAGGATATGTTTCTCGTTTATGGAGGTGACAAAGAGCTCGTCATAAACGGTTACATAGATGCAAGCTTTGACACTGATCCGGATGACTCTAAGTCACAAACAGGATACGTATTTTTATTGAATGGTGGAGCTGTTAGTTGGTGCAGTTCCAAGCAGAGCATCGTGGCGGGATCTACGTGCGAAGCAGAGTACATAGCTGCTTCAGAAGCAGCAAATGAAGGAGTTCATATCCGATCTAGGTGTCATACCTAGTGCATCGCGTCCAATGAAAATCTTTTGTGACAATAATGGTGCAATTGCCTTGGCAAAAGAATCTAGATTTCACAAGAGAACCAAGCACATCAAGAGATGCTTCAATTCCATCCGCGATCAAGTCAAAGAGGGAGACATAGATATTTGCAATATAAATACAGATCTGAATGTTGCAGACCCGTTGACTAAGCCTCTCTCATGAGCAAAACATGATCGACACCAAGACTCCATGGGTGTTAGAATCATTACTATGTAATCCGGATTATTGACTCTAGTCCAAGTGGGAGACTGAAGGAAATATGCCCTAGAGGCAATAATAAAGTTTTTATTTATATTTCCTTATATCATGATAAATGTTTATTATTCATGCTAGAATTGTATTAACCGAAAAAGTACATGTGTGAATACACATACAAACAGAGTGTCACTAGTATGCCTCTACTTGACTAGCTCCTTAATCAAAGATGGTTAAGTTTCCTAACCATAGACATGAGTTGTCATTTGATGAATGGGATCACATCATTAGAGAATGATGTGATTGACTTGACCCATCCGTTAGCTTAATTAGCACTATGATCGTTTAGTTTATTGCTATTGCTTTCTTCATGACTTATATATGTTCCTATGACTATGAGATTATGCAACTCCCGAATACCGGAGGAACACTTAGTGTGCTATCAAACATCACAACGTAACTGGGTGACTATAAAGATGCTCTATAGGTGTCTCCAATGGTGTTTGTTGAGTTGGCATAGATCGAGATTAGGATTTTTCACTCCGTGTATCGGAGAGGTATCTCTGGGCCCTCTCGGTAATGCACATCACTATAAGCCTTGCAAGAAATGTGATTAATGAGTTAGTTGCGGGATGTTGCATTACAGAATGAGTAAAGAGACTTGTCGGTAACGAGATTGAACTAGGTATTGAGATACCGATGATAGAATCTCGGGCAAGTAGCATACTGATCACAAAGGGAACAACGTATGTTGTTATGCGGTTTGACCGATAAAGATCTTCGTAGAATATGTAGGAACCAATATGAGCATCCAGGTTCCGCTATTGGTTATTGACCGGAAATGAGTCTCGGTCATGTCTACATAGTTCTCGAACCCGTAGGGTCCGCATGCTTAACGTTCGATTACAATCGGTATTATGAGTTTATGTGTTTTGATGTACCAAAGGTAGTTCGAAATCCCAGATGTGATCATGGACATAACAAGGAGTCTCGAAATGGTCGAGACATAAAGATTGATATATTGTACGATGGTATTCAGACACCAGATGAGTTCCGGGGTCATCGGATAAATATCGGAGTGTAGGGGGGTTATCAGAAACCCCGGGGGAACTAATCGGCCAACATGGGCCTTCTGTGAGAGAGAGGAGAGGGCCCTAGGGCTGCCCCCTCTTGAGGAGTCCGAATTGGACTAGGAGGGGGCGGCGCCCCCTCCCTTTCCTTCTCCCACTCTCCCTCTACTTCCTTCCCCCTCTCTTCCCTTGTTGGAAATTCCTATTCCTAGTAGGAATCCTACTTGGGGCGCGGCCCATGAGGGCCGACCGGCCTCCCCCCTTGCTCCTTTATATACGGGGGCAGGGGGCACCCTAGAACACAAGTTGACAATTGTCTTAGCCGTGTGCAGTGCCCCCCCAGATTTCCACCTCGGTCATATTGTTGTAGTGCTTAGGGGAAGCCCTGCGTTGGTAACTTCATCATCACCGTCATCACGCCCTCGTGCTGATGAAACTCTCCCTTAACCTCAACTGGATCAAGAGTACGAGGGACGTCACCGAGCTGAACGTGTGCAGATCGTGGAGGTGCCGTGCGTTTGGTACTTGATCGGTTGGATCGCAAAGACGTTCGACTACATCAACCGTGTTACTTAACGCTTCCTCTTTCGGTCTACGAGGGTATGTGGACACACTCTCCCATCTCGTTGCTATGCATCCCTAGATAGATATTGCATGATCGTAGGTAAAATTTTGAAATATTGCATTCCCCAACATCATCCCACAACTAACTCAGTAGTCACATTGCTTGCAAGGCTTATAGTGATGTGCATTACCGAAAGGGCCCAGAGATACCTCTCCGATACTCGGAGTGACAAATTTTATCTTGATCTATGCCAACCCAACAAACACCTTCGGAGACACCTGTAGAGCATCTTTACAATCACCCAGTTACGTTGTGACATTTGATAGCACACAAGGTATTCCTCCGGTATTCGGGAGTTGCATAATCTCATAGTCAGAGGAATATGTATAAGTCATGAAGAAAGCAATAGCAATAAAACTTAACGATCATTATGCTAAGCTAACGGATGGGTCTTGTCCATCACACCATTCTCCTAATGATGTGATCCCATTCATCAAATGACAACACATGTGTATGGTTAGGAAACTTAACCATCTTTGATTAACTAGCTAGTCAAGTAGAGGCATACTAGGGACACTTTGTTTTTTCTATGTATTCACACATGTATCAACTTTCCGGTTAATAAAATTTTAGGATGAATAATAAACATTTATCATGATATAAGGAAATATAAATAACAACTTTATTGTTGCCTCTAGGGCATATTTCCTTCAGTCTCGCACTTGCACTAGAGTCAATAATCTAGATTACATAGTAATGATTCTAACATCCATGGAGTCTTGGTGTTGATCATGTTTTTCTCATGGAAGAGTTTTAGTCAATGGGTCTGCAACATTCATATCCGTATGTATTTTGCAAATTTCAATGTCTCCCTCATTGACTTGATCGCGGATGGAACTGAAGCATCTCTTGATGTGTTTGGTTCTCTTGTGAAATCTGGATTCCTTCCCTAAGACAATTGCTCCATTATTGTCACAAAAGATTTTAATTGGACCCAATGCACTAGGTATCACAGCTAGATCGGATATGAACTCCTTCATCCATGCTCCTTCATTTGCTGCTTCCGAAGCAGCTATGTACTCCGCTTAACACGTAGATCCCGCCACGATGCTCTGCTTGGAACAGCACCAACTTACAGCTCCATCATTCAATATAAATACATATCCGGTTTGTGACTTTGAGTCATCCGGATTAGTGTCAAAGCTTGCATCAACGTAACCATTTAGGATAATCTCTTTGTCACCTCCATAAATGAGAAACATATCCTTAGTCCTTTTCAGGTATTTCAGGATGTTCTTAACCGCTGTTTAGTGATCTACTGCTGGATTACTTTGGTACCTCCCTGCTAAACTTATAGCAAGGCACAGATCAGGTCTGGCACACAGCATTGCATACAAGATAGAACCTATAGTTGAGGCATAGGGAATGACTTTGACTCTCTCTATCTTCTTTAGTGGTCGGGCATTGAGTCTGACTAAACTTCACACCTTGTAACACCGGCAAGAACCCTTTCTTTGACTGATCCATTTTGAACTTCTTCAAAACTTTATCAAGGTATGTGCTTTGTGAAAGTCCAATTAAGCATCTTGATCTATCTCTATAGATCTTGATGCCCAATATATAAGCACCTTCACCGAGGTCTTCCATTAAAAAATTCTTATTCAAGTATCCTTTTATGCTATCCAGAAATTCTGTATTATTTCCAATCAACAATATGTCATCCATACATAATATTAGAAATGCTACCGATCTCCCACTCACTTTCTTGTAAATACAGGCTTCTCCAAAAGTCTGTATAAAACCATATGCTTTGATCACACTATCAAAGCGTATATTCCAACTCCGAGATGCTTGCACTAGTCCATAAATGGATCGCTGGCGTTTGCCACTTTGTTGGCACCTTTAGGATCGACAAAACCTTCTGGTTGCATCATATACAACTCTTCTTTAAGAAATCCATTAAGGAATGTGGTTTTTTGACATCCATTTGCCAAATTTCATAATCATAAAATGGGGCAATTGCTAACAAGATTTGGACAGACTTAAGCATCGCTAGGGTGAGAAAGTCCCATCGTAAGTCGAGTTTTGTGGACAGTAACATTACAGTCAACGTCAGTCTTCTTCTTGAAGATCCATTTATTCTCTATGGCTTGCCGATCATTGGGCAAGTCAACCAAAGTCCACACTTTGTTCTCATACATGGACCCCATCTCAGGTTTCATGGCCTCAAGCCATTTCGCAGAATCTGGGCTCATCATTGTTGGGGAACGTAGTAATTTCAAAAATTTTCCTACGCACACGCAAGATCATGGTGATGCATAGCAACGAGGGGGAGAGTATTGTCTATGTACCAACGCAGACCGAGTGCGGAAGCGATCTCACAACGTAGAGGAAGTAGTCGTACGTCTTCTTCCTGATCCGACCGATCCAAGCACCGTTACTCCGGCACCTCCGAGTTCTTAGCACACGTTCAGCTCGATGACGATCCTCGGGCTCCAATCCAGCAAAGCGTCGAGGAAGAGTTCCGTCAGCACAACGGCGTGGTGACGATCTTGATGTACTACCGACGCAGGGCTTCGCCTAAGCTCTACAACGATATGACCGAGGTGGAATTTGGTGGCAGGGGGCACCGCACACGGCTAAGGAACGATCAACAATGATCAACTTGTGTGTCTATGGGGTGCCCCCTGCCCCCGTATATAAAGGAGCAGGGGGAGGGGGTTCGGCCGGCTAGGGAGAGGGCGCGGGAGGAGTCCTACTCCTACCGGGAGTAGGACACCCCCCCTCAATCCTATTCCAACTAGGATTCCAAGGGGGAAAGGAGAGAGAGGGGGGCCGGCCCCTTCTCCTAGTCCTACTAGGACTTGGGAAAGGGGGGGGGGGGTGCGCGGCCAGCTGTGGGCTGCCCCTTTTCTCTTTTCCACTAAGGCCCAATAGGCCCATTTGCCTCCCGGGGGGTTCCGGTAACCCTCCCGGTATTCCGGTAAAATCCCGATTTCACCCGGAACACTTCCGGTGTCCAAACATAGGCTTCCAATATATCAATCTTTACGTCTCGACCATTTCGAGACTCCTCGTCATGTCCGTGATCACATCCGGGACTCCGAACAACCTTCGGTACATCAAATGCATAAACTCATAATAACTGTCATCGTAACGTTAAGCGTGCGGACCCTACGGTTCGAGAACAATGTAGACATGACCGAGACATGTCTCTGGTCAATAACCAATAGCGGGACCTGGATGCCCATATTGGCTCCTACATATTCTACGAAGATCTTTATCGGTCAGACCGCATAACAACATACGTTGTTCCCTTTGTCATCGGTATGTTACTTGCCCGAGATTCGATCATCGGTATCCAATGCCTAGTTCAATCTCGTTACTGGCAAGTCTCTTTACTCGTTCCGTAATACATCATCTCATAACTAACATCTTAGTTATTATGCTTGCAAGGCTTATGTGATGTGTATTACCGAGAGGGCCCAGAGATACCTCTCCGACAATCGGAGTGACAAACCCTAATCTCGAAATACGCCAACCCAACATCCACCATTGGAGACACCTGTAGTACTCCTTTATAATCACCCAGTAACGTTGTGACGTTTGGTAGTACCCAAAGTGTTCCTCCGGTAAACGGGAGTTGCATAATCTCATAGTTATAGGAACATGTATAAGTCATGAAGAAAGCAATAGCAACATACTAAACGATCGGGTGCTAAGCTAATGGAATGGGTCATGTCAATCAGATCATTCAACTAATGATGTGACCTCGTTAATCAAATAACAACCCTTTGTTCATGGTTAGGAAACATAACCATCTTTGATTAACGAGCTAGTCAAGTAGAGGCATACTAGTGACACTCTGTTGGTCTATGTATTCACGCATGTATTATGTTTCCGGTTAATACAATTCTAGCATGAATAATAAACATTTATCATGATATAAGGAAATAAATAATAACTTTATTATTGCCTCTAGGGCATATTTCCTTCAGTCTCCCACTTGCACTAGAGTCAATAATCTAGATTACACAGTAATGATTCTAACACCCATGGAGCTTTGGTGCTGATCATGTTTTGCTCGTGGAAGAGGCTTAGTCAATGGGTCTGCAACATTCAGATCCGTATGTATCTTGCAAATCTCTATGTCTCCCACCTGGACTAAATCCCGGATGTAGTTGAAGCGTCTCTTGATGTGTTTGGTCCTTTTGTGAAATCTGGATTCCTTTGCCAAAGCAATTGCACCAGTATTGTCACAAAAGATTTTCATTGGACCCGATGCACTAGGTATGACACCTAGATCGGATATGAACTCCTTCATCCAGACTCCTTCGTTTGCTACTTCTGAAGCAGCTATGTACTCCGCTTCACATGTAGATCCCGCTACGACGCTTTGTTTAGAACTGCACCAACTGACAGCTCCACCGTTTAAAGTAAACACGTATCCGGTTTGCGATTTAGAATCGTCCGGATCAGTGTCAAAGCTTGCATCAACGTAACCTCTTACGGTGAGCTCTTTGTCACCTCCATATACGAGAAACATATCCTTAGTCCTTTTCAGGTATTTCAGGATGTTCTTGACCGCTGTCCAGTGATCCACTCCTGGATTACTTTGGTACCTCCCTGCTAAACTTATAGCAAGGCACACATTAGGTCTGGTACATAGCATTGCATACATGATAGAGCCTATGGCTGAAGCATAGGGAACATCTTTCATTTTCTCTCTATCTTCTGCAGTGGTCGGGCATTGAGTCTGACTCAACTTCACACCTTGTAACACAGGCAAGAACCATTTCTTTGCTTGATCCATTTTGAACTTCTTCAAAATCTTGTCAAGGTATGTGCTTTGTGAAAGTCCAATTAAGCGTTTTGATCTATCTCTATAGATCTTTATGCCTAATATGTAAGCAGCTTCCCCGAGGTCTTTCATCGAAAAACTTTTATTCAAGTATCCCTTTACGCTATCCAGAAATTCTATATCATTTCCAATCAGCAATATGTCATCCACATATAATATCAGAAATGCTACAGAGCTCCCACTCACTTTCTTGTAAATACAGGCTTCTTCAAAAGTCTGTATAAAGCCAAATGCTTTGGTCACACTATCAAAGCGTTTATTCCAACTCCGAGATGCTTGCACCAGTCCATAAATGGATCGCTGGAGTTTGCATACTTTGTTAGCTCCCTTTGGATCGACAAAACCTTCTGGTTGCATCATATACAACTCTTCTTCCAGAAATCCATTCAGGAATGCAGTTTTGACATTCATTTGCCATATTTCATAATCATAAAATGCGGCAATTGCTAACATGATTCTGACGGATTTAAGCATCGCTACGGGTGAGAAGGTCTCATCGTAGTCAACCCCTTGAACTTGTCGAAAACCTTTTGCGACAAGTCGAGCTTTATAGACAGTAATATTACCGTCAGCGTCAGTCTTTTTCTTGAAGATCCATTTATTCTCAATTGCTTGCCGATCATCGGGCAAGTCAACCAAAGTCCATACTTTGTTCTCATACATGGATCCCATCTCAGATTTCATGGCCTCAAGCCACTTTGTGGAATCTGGGCTCACCATCGCTTCTTCATAGTTTGTAGGTTCATCATGATCTAGCAGCATGACTTCCAGAACTGGATTACCGTACCACTCTGGTGCGGATCTCACTCTGGTTGATCTACGTGGTTCAGTAGTATCTTGCCCTGAAGTTTCATGATCATCATCATTAGCTTCCTCACTAATTGGTATAGGTGTCGCAGAAACAGTTTTCTATGATGTACTATTTTCCAATAAGGGAGCAGGTACAGTTACCTCGTCAAGTTCTACTTTCCTCCCACTCACTTCTTTCGAGAGAAACTCCTTCTCTAGAAATGATCCATTCTTAGCAACGAATGTCTTGCCTTCGGATCTGTGATAGAAGGTATACCCAACAGTTTCCTTTGGGTATCCTATGAAGACACATTTCTCCGCTTTGGGTTCGAGCTTATCAGGTTGAAGCTTTTTCACATAAGCATCGCAGCCCCAAACTTTAAGAAACGACAACTTTGGTTTCTTGCCAAACCATAGTTCATAAGGCGTCGTCTCAACGGATTTTGATGGTGCCCTATTTAACGTGAATGCGGCCGTCTCTAAAGCATAACCCCAAAACGATAGCGGTAAATCAGTAAGAGACATCATAGATCACACCATATCTAGTAAAGTACGATTACGACGTTCGGACACACCATTACGCTGTGGTGTTCCGGGTGGCGTGAGTTGCGAAACTATTCCACAATTTTTCAAATGTATACCAAACTCGTAACTCAAATATTCTCCTCCACGATCAGATCGTAGAAACTTTATTTTCTTGTTACGATGATTTTCAACTTCACACTGAAATTCCTTGAACTTTTCAAATGTTTCAGACTTATGTTTCATTAAGTAGATATACCCATATCTGCTTAAATCATCTGTGAAGGTGAGAAAATAACGATATCCGCCACGAGCCTCAATATTCATCGGACCACATACATCGGTATGTATGATTTCCAATAAATCTGTTGCTCTCTCCATAGTACCGGAGAACGGTGTTTTAGTCATCTTGCCTATGAGGCACGGTTCGCAAGTACCAAGTGATTCATAATCAAGTGGTTCCAAATGCCCATCAGTATGGAGTTTCTTCATGCGTTTTACACCGACATGACCTAAACGGCAGTGCCACAAATAAGTTGCACTATCATTATCAACTCTGCATCTTTTGGCTTCTACATTATGAATATGTGTATCACTACTATCGAGATTCAATAAGAATAGACCTCTCTTCAAGGGTGCATGACCATAAAAGATATTACTCATATAAATAGAACAACCATTATTCTCTGATTTAAATGAATAACCGTCTCGCATCAAACAAGATCCAGATATAATGTTCA
This sequence comes from Triticum monococcum, assembly GCA_034509565.1. Classification (NCBI taxonomy): domain Eukaryota; kingdom Viridiplantae; phylum Streptophyta; class Magnoliopsida; order Poales; family Poaceae; genus Triticum; species Triticum monococcum. The sequence continues at coordinate 487,930,559 of CM067844.1, forward strand.
TGCTCAACGCTGGCACCAAATAACAATTATTTAGGTCTAATATTAATCCCGAAGGTAGATGTAGAGGTAGCGTGCCGACCGCGATCACATCGACTTTGGAACCGTTTCCCACGCGCATCGTCACCTCGTCCTTTGCTAGCATCCGCTTATTCTGTAGTCCCTGTTTCGAGTTGCAAATATTAGCAACAGAACCAGTATCAAATACCCAGGTGCTACTGCGAGCTCTAGTAAGGTACACATCAATAACATGCATATCGCATATACCTTTGTTCACCTTGCCATCCTTCTTATCCGCCAAATACTTGGGGCAGTTCCGCTTCCAGTGACCAGTCTGCTTGCAGTAGAAGCACTCAGTTTCAGGCTTAGGTCCAGACTTGGGTTTCTTCTCCTGAGCAGCAACTTGCTTGCTGTTCTTCTTGAAGTTCCCCTTCTTCTTCCCTTTGCCCTTTTTCTTGAAACCAGTGGTTTTGTTAACCATCAACACTTGATGCTCCTTCTTGATTTCTACCTCCGCAGCTTTCAGCATTGCGTAGAGCTCGGGAATAGTCTTGTTCATCCCTTGCATATTATAGTTCATCACGAAGCTCTTGTAGCTTGGTGGCAGTGATTGGAGAATTCTGTCAATGACGCAATCATCTGGAAGATTAACTCCCATCTGAATCAAGTGATTATTATACCCAGACATTTTGAGTATATGCTCACTGACAGAACTGTTCTCCTCCATCTTGCAGCTATAGAACTTATTGGAGACTTCATATCTCTCAATTCGGGCATTTGCTTGAAATATTAACTTCAACTCCTGGAACATCTCATATGCTCCATGACGTTCAAAACGTCGTTGAAGTCCCGATTCTAAGCCGTAAAGCATGGCACACTGAACTATCGAGTAGTCATCAGCTTTGCTCTGCCAGACGTTCATAACATCTGGCGTTGCTCCAGCAGCAGGCCTGGCACCTAGCGGTGCTTCCAGGACGTAATTCTTCTGTGCAGCAATGAGGATAATCCTCAGGTTATGGACCCAGTCCGTGTAATTGCTACCATCATCTTTCAACTTTGCTTTCTCAAGGAACGCATTAAAATTCAACGGAACAACAGCACGAGCCATCTATCTACAATCAACATAGCAAGCAAGATACTATCAGGTACTAAGTTCATGATAAGTTTTAAGTTCAGTTAATCAAATTACTTAGGAACTCCCACTTAGATAGACATCCCTCTAATCCTCTAAGTGATCACGTGATCCAAATCAACTAAACCATAACCGATCATCACGTGAGATGGAGTAGTTTTCAATGGTGAACATCGTCATGTTGATCATATCTACTATATGATTCACGCTCGACCTTTTGGTCTCTGTGTTCCGAGGCCATATCTGCATATGCTAGGCTCGTCAAGTTTAACCTGGGTATTCTGCGTGTGCAAAACTGGCTTGCACCCGTTGTAGATGGACGTAGAGCTTATCACACCCGATCATCACGTGGTGTCTGGGCACGACGAACTTTGGCAACGGTGCATACTCAGGGAGAACACTTCTTGATAATTTAGTGAGAGATCATCTTATAATGCTACCGTCAATCAAAGCAAGATAAGATGCATAAAAGGATAAACATCACATGCAATCAATATAAGTGATATGATATGGCCATCATCATCTTGTGCTTGTGATCTCCATCTCCGAAGCACCGTCATGATCACCATCATCACCGGCACGACACCTTGATCTCCATCGTAGCATCGTTGTCGTCTCGCCAATCTTATGCTTCCACGACTATCACTACCGCTTAGTAATAAAGTAAAGCATTACATCGCGATTGCATTGCATACAATAAAGCGACAACCATATGGCTCCTGCCAGTTGCCGATAACTCGGTTACAAAACATGATCATCTCATACAATAAAATCAGCATCATGCCTTGACCATATCACATCACAACATGCCCTGCAAAAACAAGTTAGACGTCCTCTACTTTGTTGTTGCAAGTTTTACGTGGCTGCTACGGGCTTAAGTAAGAACTCATCTCACCTACGCATCAAAACCACAACGATAGTTCATCAAATAGACTCCGTTTTAACCTTCTCAAGGACCGGGCGTAGTCACACTTGGTTCAACTAAAGTTGGAGAGACAGTCTTCCGCAAGCCATCTGTGTGCATAGCACGTCGAGGGAACCGGTCTCGCGTAAGAGTACGGGTAAGGTTGGTCCGGATCGTCTCGTCCAACAATACCGCCGAACCAAAGTATGACATGCTGGTAGGCAGTATGACTTGTATCGCCCACAACTCACTTGTGTTCTACTCATGCAAATAACATCAAACCATAAAACCTAGGCTCTAATACCACTGTTGGGGAACATAGTAATTTCGAAAATTTTCCTACGCACACGCAAGATCATGGTGATGCATAGCAACGAGGGGGAGAGTATTGTCTACGTACCAACGCAGACCGACTGCGGAAGCGATCTCACAACATAGAGGAAGTAGTCGTACGTCTTCTTCCTGATCCGACCGATCCAAGCACCGTTACTCCGGCACCTCCGAGTTCTTAGCACACGTTCAGCTCGATGACGATCCTTGGGCTCCGATCCAGCAAAGCGTCGAGGAAGAGTTCCGTCAGCACAACGGCGTGGTGACGATCTTGATGTACTACCGACGCAGGGCTTCGCCTAAGCTCTACAACGATATGACCGAGGTGGAATTTGGTGGCAGGGGGCACCGCACACGGCTAAGGAACGATCAACAATGATCAACTTGTGTGTCTATGGGGTGCCCCTGCCCCCGTATATAAAGGAGCGGGGGGAGGGGGTTCGGCCGGCTAGGGAGAGGGCGCGGGAGGAGTCCTACTCCTACCGCGAGTAGGACTCCCCCCCTCAATCCTATTCCAACTAGGATTCCAAGGGGGAAAGGAGAGAGAGGGGGGCCGGCCCCTTCTCCTAGTCCTACTAGGACTTGGGAAAGGGGGGGGCGCGGCCAGCTGTGGGATGCCCCTTTTCTCTTTTCCACTAAGGCCCAATAGGCCCATTTGCCTCCCGGGGGGTTCCGGTAACCCTCCCGGTATTCCGGTAAAATCCCGATTTCACCCGGAACACTTCCGGTGTCCAAACATAGGCTTCCAATATATCAATCTTTACGTCTCGACCATTTCGAGACTCCTCGTCATGTCCGTGATCACATCCGGGACTCCAAACAACCTTCGGTACATCAAATGCATAAACTCATAATAACTGTCATCGTAACGTTAAGCGTGCGGACCCTACGGTTCGAGAACAATGTAGACATGACCGAGACATGTCTCCGGTCAATAACCAATAGCGGGACCTGGATGCCCATATTGGCTCCTACATATTCTACAAAGATCTTTATCGGTCAGACCGCATAACAACATACGTTGTTCCCTTTGTCATCGGTATGTTACTTGCCCGAGATTCGATCGTCGGTATCCAATGCCTAGTTCAATCTCGTTACTGGCAAGTCTCTTTACTCGTTCCGTAATACATCATCTCATAACTAACATCTTAGTTATTATGCTTGCAAGGCTTATGTGATGTGTATTACCGAGAGGGCCCAGAGATACCTCTCCGACAATCGGAGTGACAAACCCTAATCTCGAAATACGCCAACCCAACATCCACCATTGGAGACACCTGTAGTACTCCTTTATAATCACCCAGTAACGTTGTGACGTTTGGTAGTACCCAAAGTGTTCCTCCGGTAAACGGGAGTTGCATAATCTCATAGTTATAGGAACATGTATAAGTCATGAAGAAAGCAATAGCAACATACTAAACGATCAGGTGCTAAGCTAATGGAATGGGTCATGTCAATCAGATCATTCAACTAATGATGTGACCTCGTTAATCAAATAACAACCCTTTGTTCATGGTTAGGAAACATAACCATCTTTGATTAACGAGCTAGTCAAGTAGAGGCATACTAGTGACACTCTGTTGGTCTATGTATTCACGCATGTATTATGTTTCCGGTTAATACAATTCTAGCATGAATAATAAACATTTATCATGATATAAGGAAATAAATAATAACTTTATTATTGCCTCTAGGGCATATTTCCTTCAATCATCGCTTCCTCATAGTTCGTAGGTTCGTCATGGTCTAGTAACATGACTTGCAGAACAGGATTACCGTACCACTCTGGTGCTAAACGTACTCTGGTTGACCTACGAGGTTCGGTAGTAACTTGATCAGAAGTTTCATGATCATCATCATTAACTTCCTCACTAATTGGTGTAGGCATCACTGGAACTTATTTCTGTGATGAACTACTTTCCAAATCGGGTGAAGATACAATTACCTCATCAAGTTCTACTTTCCTCCCACTCACTTCTTTCGAGAGAAACTCCTTCTCTAGAAAGGATCCATTCTTAGCAACGAATATCTTGCCTATGGATCTGTGATAGAAGGTGTTGTCGGCATTCTGGGAATGGGGGTCCCCAGACTTGGCTGCTTGCGGCCCGCGGCGTTGCTCCTCCAGCGGCCCTGTATGGCCCATCCTCACCAGCAAGCATTGAATACCCTCACGAGGGGACAAGCCTCGCGAGGCTAATGACGCAAGACCTCCTCAGGGGTGGCCTCACCAGGCTGGCTCACGAGGGGCGAAGAGATCAAGGCAAGGTGAACCTCGCGAGGTTCCAATGACGCAAGCCATGATGATCAAGACCAGGCAGGCGCCAGCGCGCACGTTGTCCTCATTTCCTCTTTGGTGCTAAGGGGGCAAGTGCAGGCGAGGAGTTCCAGGGCATCAAGCAAAGGTTTCCATATCGGTGCAACAAGACCAACACCAGTAGGCCGGCAGGACGGAGGTCATCATGGAGCCCAAGACAGCGTCACCACCAGAGCCTTTGGCAGGCAAACACTACTTTTTTCAGGATAACTTGTACTAGTTGTCTCCCTTCAAATTTGGCCATTGTGGGATCCCTTCCCGCTCAATATTCGAGGAGAGGACCAGGGCCTCTATAAATAGGACTAGCCACCACCATAGGGAGGCATCTGATTCGGACCAAGGATCATCCAGATCATCCTCAGCCACACAAGCTCACCAAGCACAAGAACACCTCTCCTCAGGAGTCTGTTCTTCCCTTGTAACTGGTCATCCTCAGCCCAAGGGGCAATCCACCACACCACACTAGAGTAGGGTATTACACCACAATGGTGGCCCGAACTAGTATAAATTTTGTGTCTCATGTTCTTTGGGTCCGACGAGCTAGGCCGTGAGATCGTTGAGTGTTTGAGCTAGAGAGGTGGGAGATCTTCGTGCGCACCCCAGTGTTCGAACCTCAAGGGTTTTGCCGGAAGCTGAAATCGGACATTTGGCGCACCAGGTAGGGGTGTGCCGAAGCTTCACCCCTCGACGGCCTCGCCTCTCCGACCGACTCTCATGGACGCCACCTCTCCCCCGACTGGATCGACGGGCACCCTCCGCGGAGATGGGGGGCTCCGGGCTTTCACCCCCGCCTTGCGGCCGGTGCAGTGGACGCACAAATTCAAGCCGGAGATGCCGCCTCGTTACGATGGTGCAGTGGATCCGGCGGCCTTTCTGCTGACGTACGATGAGGCTGTCGTGGAGGCCGGAGGCGACGACAAGATCATGGCCAACTGGTTCCCGATGGCCCTCGCTGGCGTGCCACGCGCCTGGCTACTCCATCTGCCAAAATCTTTCATGGCCTCTTGGGAGGAGCTGTGCGACCTCTTCATCACGCGCTTCGGGGGACCAGCACTCCCGGTCCTCGCAGCTCTCCTCGGTGGCTCACAAGCGCCACCCTCGGACCATCACATCAAGCCGTTCATTCGACAGATCAACGCCGCCTCCACACGGCAGGGGGCTCCCCCGGGGTGGGCGGCGCCCAAGGCCGACCTGATCTTCGACTTAGAAGATCACCCAGTCAACACTGTCGGTTCGGGTGTGCTTTCGATGCTTTGCACGCCGACCATATGTAGTGTAGCCATCACCAAGACCCTCATCGAAGGCGGCGCCGGCCTCAACATGCTCTCTATGGAGGCCTTTAGTCTCCTTCACGTACCGCTCGAGCAGCTCCGCCCCAGCCGGTCCTTCTCCGGAGTTGGTGGCGGCTCCTCTAACCCCCTGGGGCAGATCCGTCTCCCCGTGACTTTCGGCATGCGCGACAACTACCACACCGAGCTAATCGACTTCGACATCGCTCGCATCGGTTTTCCGTATAACGCCATCCTCGGGTACCCGACGCTGGCCCAGTTCATGGCAGCGACCCATCCTGCCTACAACCTCATAAAGATGCCAGGAAGCAATGGCGTCCTTACCATGGCCGGGGACACCAAGGAAGTTGTGGAGGCCCTAAAGCTAGCCTTCAGGGCCACGACGGCAGCTTGCCCGGCCGACAAGGCCATGCCCAAGGCCAAGGGGGCTGCGCCGACCAAGAAGAAGCAGCTATTCACTCAAGGTCAAGCCAAGATGAAGCAGATACCAGTCGACGTGGACGGGGCCTCTGGCGCTACCTTTATCATAGGCGCCGACCTTGCCCCAGCTCAAGAGAAGGAGTTGGTGGACTTCCTGTGAGTGAACAAGGAAGTATTCGCTTGGGAGCCCAAGCAGCTAGTTGGGGTCCTGAGAGGAGTAGTCGAACATCATCTGAGGGTGTTCCCTAATGTGTGCCCGGTCAAGCAGAAGGCGAGGCGACAATCCATGGAGAAGCAGTCTTTCATCATTCAGGAAACCCGTAAGCTGGAGGCAGTAGGTGTCATTCGCGAGGTCCGGTACCCGGAGTGCTGGCAAATCCAGTCGTTGTGCCAAAGAAAGGAGGAAAGGAACACATGTGTGTCGACTTCACCAACCTCAACAAGGCCTGCCCTCAGGACCTGTTTCCACTACCGCGCATCGACCAGATTGTTGACTCCACCGCGGAGTGTGACTTGTTGTCCTTCCTGGATGCGTTCTCAGGATATCACTAGATCAAGATGGCAGTGGAAGATGTGGAAAAGACAGCTTTCTTAACCCCATGCGGGGTATACTGCTCCACTTGCATGCCATTCGGACTGCGCAACACAGGAGCAACCTTCCAGCGGCTGATGCACATCGCCTTGGGGTGGTAGCTCGGGAGGAATGCCGAGGCCTACGTCGACGACATTATGGTAAACTCTCGGGAAGCAAGGACTTTGATTCAGGACCTGGAGGAGACCTTCGCGAGCCTGCGCCTGGTGGAAATGCGGCTCAATTAGGAGAAGTGTGTGTTTGGTGTCCCTTCCGGCAAGCTTCTAGACTTCCTCGTGTCACACACAGGGATCGAGGCCAACCCAGAGAAAGTCAAGGCAATCGAATACACGAGTCCACCACAAAACCTCAGGGAGATGCAGAAGCTTGCAGGCTGCGTGACTTCGCTGCGGCGCTTCATCTCCAAGTTGGGGGAGTGCGCCCTGCTGTTCTTCAAGCTAATGAAGAATAAGGGTCCATTCGAGTGGACCCCCGAGGCCTACCTAGCATTTTGAGACCTCAAGAGATACTTGACTAGCCCGCCGGTAATGGTGGTGCCTTGTCCTCGCGAGCCCTTGGTACTCTACCTATCTGCCACACCCCATTCCACTAGCGCGGCACTAGTGGCCCTCAGAGAGGAGCCCCAAGTCAAGGGCTCGCCAAATGAAGCTACCAAGCCGGATAAGGCTGCACAACGCTAAGACGATGTTCCTGAGGCAGCGGCTGGACCGGTTGGTTGTCAAGACATAGGAGCTGGAGATCCACAAGAAACACCTCAGTCCCCAAGAGCCAAAAACTTCGCCAGCACTCCCACCCTTGTCGAGCACCCAGTATACTTTGTCGGCACGGTGCTGCGAGATGCGAGAGCGCGATACCCCATGCCTCAGAAGCTCTTGCCCGCACTCCTGGTGGCCTCGCGTAAGCTGCGCCAGTACTTCCAGGGTCACCCCATCAAGGTCGTCTCAGCCTACCCATTGGAGAGAGTGCTCAGGAGTCCCAATGTCACGGGGAGAGTCGCCAAGTGGAACATCGAGCTGCAAGCGTTCGACTTGGAGTTCAGCACAACTAGGGTCATCAAGGGGGCTGCACTCACCGATTTTGTGGCAGAATGGACCGATACACCGGAGCTCAAAGCAGGCGAAAATCGATCCCTCTCACTAGGGAATGAAGCGCCAGATGGCTGGGTCATGTAATTTGATGGCGCGTTCGCGCGCCAGGGCACGAGGGCTGGAGCCGTACTCATCTCGCCCACTCAGGACAAACTCTACTACGCCATGCAGCTCAGCTTCTAGCGGGGCGAGAAGGTCTCCAACAACATCGCAGAGTACGAGGGCCTCATCGCCGGCCTCAAGGCAGCGGCGGCCCTGGGAGTGAAGCGCCTCACTGTCAATGGAGACTCGCAGCTCCTCGTCAACTTCTCCAACAAGGTGTACGAGCCAAAGGACGAGCACATGGAGGCATATCTCGTGGAGGTACGCAAAATGGAGAAGCACTTCTTGGGCCTGGAGCTGCAGCATCTGCCGCGTGGCACCAACCAAGAGGCCGATGACATCGCCAGAAGAGCATCCAAGCGGCTGCTGATACGTCTCCAACGTATCTATAATTTTTGTTTGCTCCATGCTATATTATCTACTGTTTTGGACATTATTGGGCTTTATTATCCACTTTTATATTATTTTTGGGAGTAACCTATTAACCGGAGGCCCAGCCCTGAATTGTTGTTTTTTGCCTGTTTTAGGGTTTCGAAGAAAAGAAATATCAAACGGAGTCCAAACGGAATGAAACCTTCGGGAACGTGATTTTCTCAACGAATAAGACCAGAGAGACTTGGACCCTACGTCAAGAAATAAAACAGGAGGCCACGAGGTAGGGGGCACGCCCACCCCCACCAGGCGCGCCCTCCACCCTCGTGGGCCCCCTGTTGCTCCACCGACGTACTCCTTCCTCCTATATATCCACGTACCCCCAAACGACTAGATACGGAGCCAAAAACCTAATTCCACCGCCATAACTTTCTATATCCACAAGATACCATCTTGGGGCCTGTTCCAGAGCTCTGCCGGAGGGGGCATCGATCACGGAGGGCTTCTACATCAACACCATAGCCTCTCCGGTGAAGTGTGAGTAGTTTACCTCAAACCTACGGGTCCATAGTTAGTAGCTAGATGGCTTCTTCTCTCTTTTTCGATCTCAATACAATGTTCTCCCCCTCTCTTGTGGAGAACTATTCGATGTAATCTTCTTTTTGCGGTGTGTTTGTTGAGACCGATGAATTGTGGGTTGATGATCAAGTCTATCTACGAATAATATTTGAATCTTCTCTGAATTCTTTTATGTATGATTGGTTATCTTTGCAAGTCCCTTCGAATTATCAGTTTGGTTTGGCCTACTAGATTGATCTTTCTTGCAATGGAAGAAGTGTTTAGCTTTGGGTTCAATCTTGCGGTGTCCTCTCCCGGTGACAGTAAGGGCAGCAAGGCACGTATTGTATTGTTGCCATCGAGGATAACAAGATGGGGTTTTCTTCATATTGCATGAGTCTATCCCTCTACATCATGTCATCTTGCTTAAGGCGTTACTCTGTTTTTAACTTAATACTCTAGATGCATGCTGGATAGCGGTCGATGAGTGGAGTAATAGTAGTAGATGCAGGCAGGAGTCGGTCTACTTGTCTCGAACGTGATGCCTATATACATGTTCATACCTAGATATTCTCATAACTATGCTCAATTCTGTCAATTGCTCAACAGTAATTTGTTCACCCACCGTAGAATACTTATGCTCTCGAGAGAAGCCACTAGTGAAACCTATGGCCCCCGGGTCTATCTTTATCATATTGGTCTCCTACTACTTAGTTATTTACTTTGCCTTTATTTTACTTTGCATCTTTTATCATGAAAATACCAAAAATATTATCTTATCATATCTATCAGATCTCACTCTCGTAAGTGGCCTTATAGGGATTGACAACCCCTATTTGTGTTGGTTGCGAGGATTTATTTGTTTTGTGCAGGTATGAGGGACTTGTGCGTAGCCTTCTACTGGATTGATACCTTGGTTCTCAAAAACTGAGGGAAATACTTACGCTACTTTGCTGCATCATCACTTCCTCTTCGGGGAAAACCAACGCAGTGCTCAAGAGGTAGCAAGAAGGATTTCTAGCACCGTTGCCGGGGAGGTCTACGCAAAAGTCAACATACCAAGTACCTATCACATACCCTGATCTCCCGCATTACATTATTTGCCATTTGCCTCTCGTTTTCCTCTCCCCCACTTCACCCTTGTCATTTTATTTGCCCTCTCTCTCTATCCTCCCTCTCTATTTGCCTCTTTTTGCCCGCTTGCTTTCTGTTTGCTTGTGTCTTGGTTTGTTTGCTTATCGTTATGGCTAGCCCTTTACCTTCTGTCTCTATGTCTGAAATTGGGGAAACTATTGTCGATAATAACTCTGATGCTCCTACTAAAGAACCCACTATCTCACATATAAAAAGATTCCCTGTTGGTAGTGGTAATATTATTGGAAAAGGAGTTATTCAAGATTTCTTTACTTGTGCCAGTGCTTTACCTTCTATGGGTAGTTCTATCCTTCATAGAACTAGTAGTCTTGCGGACGCTATTGCCATGCTTGTAGTTGAACTTGAAAGACAATTCATGCACATGCATCCTTCCATACAAAGGATTTTTCTGGAATTTTCTAATATTGAGCATTCTGCTGTTAAGCGTGCTGATACTATCTTTTTGGCTCATGAGCTTAGATTCATAATAAAAGAGGCCAAAGAAATCTTTGCACATTATAGGGTGGACGCTTGCCGTCCTCCCATAGAGGCTATCCTCTTTGATCAAGAAGAAATAATGCGCTTTCAATCTCTAGATTATGTTGCTTTCAATGAAAATCTTAGAAAAGGGGTTCCTACCAATGTTTTAGTTGATAGAATTTCTGAACTTAATGATGATTTGGCTATTCGAAAGAATGAACTAGGATATTCTCTTGAATATAGGCTCACAAAGTTCTGTTAAAAGAATGCTTATAATGATGAATTGGTTGTGCCATATGAAGGACCAAAGGAGGAACCTATACCCCCCAAGGTTGATCTTGGGAACTTTTATCCCATTAAATTTAGCCCTTTTGATTACTTTTGCTTGCCTCAAAGAAAACTTGCTGCCGAACATAGAGAATATGAAATGAGTTTTAATAATTTATCTTACTATTATGGCAATACTTAGATCTATTCTTGCTTGTTATGCCTAGCTAGGGGCGTTAAACGATAGCGCTTGTAGAGAGGCAACCCAATTTTATTTTTATTCCTTGCTTTTTGCTCCTGTTTAGTAATAAATAATTTATCTAGCCTCTATTTTGGTTGTGTTTTTTGTGTTTAATTAGTGTTTGTGCCAAGTTGAACCGTTGGGAAGACTTGGGGAAAGTCTTGTTGAACTTGCTGTAAAAAACAGAAACTTTAGCACTCACGAGAACTACTGCCATTTTTATTTGCAGAGTTATATTTAGTTAATTCTTTTTAAGATGATTAATAGATAAATTACTCACGTCCAGAAATTTATTTTAGAATTTTTGGGGTTCCAGATCTTGCGCTATCTACAGATTACTACAGACTGTTCTGTTTTTGACAGATTCTGTTTTTCGTGTGTTGTTTGCTTATTTTGATGAATCTATGGCTAGTAAAATAGTTTATAAACCATATATAAGTTGTAATACAGCAGGTATAACACCAATATAAATAAATAATGAGTTCATTACAGTATCTTGAAGTGGTCTTTTGTTTTCTTTCGCTAACGGAGCTCACGAGATTTTCTACTTTAAGTTTTGTGTTGTGAAGTTTTCATGTTTTGGGTAAAGATTTGATGGATTATGGAACAAGGAGTGGCAAGAGCCTAAGCTTGGGGATGCCCATGGCACCCCCAAGATAATCTAAGGACACCTAAAAGCCAAAGCTTGGGGATGCCCCGGAAGGCATCCCCTCTTTCGTCTACTTCTATCGGTAACTTTACTTGGAGCTATATTTTTATTCGCCACATGATATGTGTTTTGCTTGGAGCATCTTGTATTATTTGAGTCTTTATTTATTAGTTTACCACAATCATCCTTGCTGTACACACATTTTGAGAGAGCCATACATGATTTAGAATTTGTTAGAATACTCTATGTGCTTCGCTTATATCTTTTGAGTTATATAATTTTGCTCTAGTACTTCACTTATATCTTTTAGAGCACGGTGGTGGATTTGTTTTATAGAAACTATTGATCTCTCATGCTTCACTTAGATTATTTTGAGAGTCTTAAATAGCATGGTAATTTGCTTAAAATCCTAATATGCTAGGTATTCAAGAATAAAAATTCTCTTATGAGTGTGTTGAATACTATGATAAGTTTGATGCTTGATAATTGTTTTGAGATATAAAGATGGTGATATTAAAGTTGTGCTAGTTGAGTAGTTTTGAATTTGAGAAATACTTGTGTTGAAGTTTGTGATTCTTGTAGCATGCACGTATGGTGAACCGTTATGTGATGAGGTCGGAGCATGATTTATTTTTTGATTGCCTTCGTTATGAGTGGCGGTCGGGGACGAGCGATGGTCTTTTCCTACCAATCTATCCCCATAGGAGCATGCGCGTAATACTTTTCTTTGATAACTTGTATATTTTTGCAATAAGTATATGAGTTCTTTATGACTAATGTTGAGTCCATGGATTATACGCACTCTCACCCTTCCACCTTTGCTAACCTCTCTAATACCGCGCACCTTGCGCCGGTATCATACACCCACCATATACCTTCCTCAAAACAGCCACCATACCTACCTATTATGGCATTTCCATAGCCATTCTGAGATATATTGCCATGCAACTTTCCATCATTCCGTTTATTATGACACACTCCATCATTGTCATATTGCTTAGCATGATCATGTAGTTGACATAGTATTTGTGGCAAAGCCACCATTCATAATTCTTTCATACATGTCACTCATGAGTCATTGCATATCCCGATACACCGTCGGAGGCATTCATATAGAGTCATATTCTGTTCTAAGTATCAAGTTGTAATTGTTGAGTTGTGAGAAAAATAAAAGTGTGATGATCATCATTATTAGAGCATCGTCCCAGTGAGGAAAGGATGATGGAGACCATGATTCCCCCACAAGTTAGGATGAGACTCCGGACGAAAAAAAAGAGAAAGAAAAGAGGCCATAAAAAAGGAGAAAAGGCCCAAATGAAAAAAATGAGAGAAAAAGAGAGAAGGGACAATGTTACTATCCTTTTACCACACTTGTGCTTCAAAGTAGAACCATGATCTTCATAGTAGAGAGTCTCTCATGTTATCACTTTCATATACTAGTGGCAATTTTTCATTATATAACTTGGCTTGTATATTCCAATGATGGGCTTCCTCAAAATGCCCTAGGTCTTCATGAGCAAGCAAGTTGGATGCACACCCACTTAGTTTCTTTTTGAGCTTTCATATACTTATAGCTCTAGTGCATCCGTTGCATGGCAATCCCTACTCACTCACATTGATATCTATTAATGGGCATCTCCATAGCCCGTTGATACGCCTTGTTGATGTGAGACTATCTTCTCCCTTTTTGTCTTCTACACAAACACCACTCTATTCCACCTATAGTGCTATATCCATGGCTCACGCTCATGCATTGCGTGAAGATTGAAAAAGTTTTGAGAATGTCAAAAGTATGAAACAATTGCTTGGCTTTTCATCGGGGTTCTGCATGATTTAAATATTTTGTGTGGTGAAGATCGAGCATAGCCAGACTATATGATTTTGTCGGGATAACTTTCTTTAGCCATGTTATTTTGAGAAGACATAATTGCTTTGTTAGTATGCTTGAAGTATTATTATTTTTATGTCAACATGAACTTTTGTCTTGAATCTTTCGGACCTGAATATTCATACCACAATTAAGAAGAATTACATTAAAATTATGCCAAGTAGCACTCCACATCAAAAATTCTACTTTTATCAGTTACCTACTTGAGGACGAGCAGGAATTAAGCTTGGGGATGCTTGATACGTCTCCAACGTATCTATAATTTTTGTTGCTCCATTATATTATCTACTGTTTTGGACATTATTCGGCTTTATTATCCACTTTTATATTATTTTTGGGACTAACCTATTAACCGGAGGCCCAGCCCAGAATTGCTGTTTTTGCCTGTTTTAGGTTTTCAAAGAAAAGAAATATCAAACGAAGTCCAAACGGAATGAAACCTTTGGGAACGTGATTTTCTCAACGAATAAGACCAGAAAGACTTGGACCCTACGTCAAGAAATAAAACAGGAGGCCACGAGGTGGGGGGGCGCGCCCACCCCCACCAGGCGTGCCCTCCACACTCGTGGGCCCCCTGTTGCTCCACCGACGTACTCCTTCCTCCTATATATATCCACATACCCCCAAACGACCAGATACAGAGCCAAAAACCTAATTCCACCGTCGTAACTTTCTGTATCCACGAGATCCCATCTTGGGGCCTGTTCCGGAGCTCCGTCGGAGGGGGCATCGATCACGTAGGGCTTCTACATCAACACCATAGCCTGTCCGATGAAGCGTGAGTAGTTTACCTCAGACCTACGGTACCATAGTTAGTAGCTAGATGGCTTCTTCTCTCTTTTTGGATCTCAATACAATGTTCTCCCCCTCTCTTGTGGAGAACTATTCGATGTAATCTTCTTTTTGCAGTGTTATTGTTGAGACCGATGAATTGTGGGTTTATGATCAAGTCTATCTACGAATAATATTTAAATCTTCTCTGAATTCTTTTATGTATGATTGGTTATCTTTCCAAGTCCCTTCGAATTATCAGTTTGGTTTGGCCTACTAGATTGATCTTTCTTGCAATGGGAGAAGTGCTTAGCTTTGGGTTCAATCTTGCGGTGTCCTTTCCCGGTGACAGTAAGGGCAGCAAGGTGCGTATTGTATTGTTTCCATCGAGGATAACAAGATGGGGTTTTCTTCATATTGCATGAGTCTATCCCTCTACATCATGTCATCTTGCTTGAGGCGTTACTCTGTTTTTAACTTAATACTCTAGATGCATGCTGGATAGCGGTCGATGAGTGGAGTAATAGTAGTAGATGCAGGCAGGAGTCGATCTACTTGTCTC
The DNA here is from genome assembly GCA_034509565.1 of Triticum monococcum. Classification (NCBI taxonomy): domain Eukaryota; kingdom Viridiplantae; phylum Streptophyta; class Magnoliopsida; order Poales; family Poaceae; genus Triticum; species Triticum monococcum. The sequence continues at coordinate 487,945,649 of CM067844.1, forward strand.
GGACGTGATGCCTATATACATGATCATACCTAGATATTCTCATAAATATGCTCAATTCTATCAATTGCTCAACAGTAATTTGTTCACCCACCGTAGAATACTTATGCTCTTGAGAGAAGCCACCAGTGAAATCTATGGCCCCCGGGTCTATCTTTATCATATTGATCTCCTAGTACTTAGTTATTTACTTTGTTATTTACTTTGCCTTTATTTTACTTTGCATCTTTTATCATAAAAATACCAAAAATATTATCTTCTCATATCTATCAGATCTCACTCTCGTAAGTGGCCCTATAGGGATTGACAACCCCTATTTGCGTTGGTTGCGAGGATTTATTTGTTTTGTGCAGGTATGAGGGACTTGTGCGTAGCCTTCTACTGGATTGATACCTTGGTTCTCAAAAACTGAGGGAAATACTTACGCTACTTTGCTGCATCATCACTTCCTCTTCGGGGAAAACCAACGCAGTGCTCAAGAGGTAGCAGCTGCTCCAAGAGCCTGGCGTCTTCGAGGAACGGCTCTTCAAGCCCTCATCAACACCTCAGCCTACAGAGCCAGCGCCACCTCAGGAGGAGCTCCCTCAACCGCCCGTCTCAGGAGCCCCCGCCTGCGGCCCGACCTCAGGAGCGCGCCACCTCTTAGCACTCGAGTCTCAGGGGGGGAGCTGGATCGAAGAGTTCAAGGCATACCTGACACAAGGCACGTTGTCGGAGAGGAAGGAAGACGCGGAACGTGTGGCCCGGCAGGCTACGACGTACTGCATTCAGGACGGTGAGCTATACAGGAAGTGGCCAAATGATGTTTCTCTACGATGCATTTCCAGGGAACATGGGAAGGAGCTACTGGCTGACATACATGGCGGAGATTGTGGACACCACTCGTCGTCGCGCACCCTGGTCGGCAAGGCTTTCCGCAGCGGGTTCTACTGGCCCACAACGCTCAACGATGCGGCCGAGCTGGTAAAGTCCTGCGAGGCTTGCCAATTCCACGCCAAGCAGATCCACCAGCCGGCTCAGGGCCTCCAGACTATCCCGCTCTCATGGACGTTCGCGATCTGGGGGCTGGATATCCTGGGTCCATTCCCTCAAGCGCCTGGAGGTTACCGCTACCTCTACGTCGTCATCGACAAGTTCACCAACTGGGCAGAAGTGGAAGCCGTCCGCACCATCCCAGCTGGGTCGGAAGTCAAGTTCATCAAGGGCATGTGAGCCGGTTTGGGGTCCCCAACCGCATCATCACCGACAATGGTTCACAGTTCACTAGCAATCTCTTCAAATCATACTGTGCTAATCTTGGGACGCAGATCTGCTACACCTCCATGGCACACCCCAGGAGCAACGACCAAGCCGAACGCGCCAACGCGGAAGTCCTAAGGGGTCTCAAGACTAGGACCTTCAAGAAGAAGCTCGAGGCCTGCGGCAGGGGCTGGCACGACGAGCTCCAGTCCATGCTGTGGTCCATCCACACCACCGCCACCAGGCCGACATGCGAAACCCCGTTCTTCCTTGTCTATGGAGCAGAAGCGGTTCTCCCACACGAGGTCAAGCATCACTCCGCGCGGGTCCTGGCGTTTGATGAAACACGGCAGGACGCCATGTGGGGGGTGGATCTCGTGCTGGGGGAGGAACGCTGCTGCGAAGCGTCGCTCCGAGCTACGAGGTACCAGCAGGCACTGCGGCGGTACCACTGCCGTAGCGTCTACTCCAGGACACTCGAGGTGGGTGACCTTGTCCTGAGGCGGGTGCTCTCCAGGGAAGGGTTGCACAAGCTCTGGCCCATGTGGGAGGGCCTGTTTCGGGTCACCCACGTCTCTAGGCCTGACGCCGCGCGCCTAGAGACACACGACGGGGTCCCCATCCAGAACGCCTGTAACATCGAGCACCTCAGGAAGTTCTACCCATGAAGCAAGGCCCGGTGCCTGTGAAGCAAGGCCCGGTGCCTGTGAAGCAAGGCCTAGTGCCTGTGAATAATCTCCACCCGTGACACTCGCGTAATAATGAGTGGGGTTGTACACGCCCCGGAGTCTCAGGAGTGCCGCCCTCGGGCCTCGGGGGCTCCCTCCCATGACTAGTGGCAGCACTTAGCTCCGCGCTGGTGAGAAGACAAGAAGAACTAGGTGCCGGACGCGGCTTTTCATTTGCTTTCTGCAGTTGGCTTGCCCCTCTTTAATCGAAATTTGCTTTCAAGTGTCGCTTCCTGATCTTGTTCCTTCGATTCTGCTCATGTTTCCGCCTTCGGTTCTTTGTTCGGCCTGTACCCTCTCTCGCGTCCCTCGCGAGGGGGCTGGACAGGTGCCCCTCGGTCCCTCGTGAGCGTTTTGTCTGTTTTTCGCGAGGCACCCTCGTTCGAGCCGCAAGTTGGCGCACCCTCCTCGGTCTGTGCCCCTCAGGTACCGCGACTCGAGGCGTTGGGTCGTGGCCATGCGTAGGTGATGCGCGCTAGCCAGCAGGCTACAACGATGTGGCCCAGGTATGGACCTCCTAGAAAATTTTCGCAGTTCCTCCTCACCAGGTATGGATAAACACGCATCTCGCGAAGCGGGATCTACCTCACGCGCATCGAGCTAAGTCATCATGCGCGCATGCATAAATCATGACGTTGCCATACAACACAGGAATGATAAACACAACATAACAACCTGGAAATCATAGTTTGTTGCACGCCCCCACGGGGCCCCATACTTGTCTTTCTCTAGTGCAGGAAGGAAAGGAAGAACGAAACAAAAGCATGACGTGCTCCTGTGGCAGGTCGCGAGGACGGGCTTGCGGCACTCTCCTGAGCTCAGTCGGACCCCTCGTCGCGCTTCACAGGAGCACGGCGACGAGCCGACTTGCTGCCATCTTCGAAGCGAGCGCGGTGGCATGCTGGCTGGTTGTAGCCACTGCTGCTGGAGCTGCCACCGGAGGAAGAGTCGCCGTAGCTGGACGAGACATGGCCGGGCCCGCCTCCCTCCTCGCCACGACCATCGCCAAGGCCGAGCACCTCGTTGCCGTCTTTGTCCTCGGGGCAGCACCCGGCACGGTGACCATGTTCCCCGAACACCCTCACGAAGAGGGTCGCATCACCGTCGTACTTGAAGTGGAGGGCACACCGCCTGCCCAGCCCGCACGCACTGGCAAATGTCTGCCAGCCATGGGCCAGGACCGCGTTCCCCGCGGGATAGACCTCCACCGCGACCCACGAAGCCTTGCTGCAGCAACCGTCCGCCTGCAGCCAGAGACCGCCCGAAACTGCGGATGGCAGTTCGCCAACGAAGAACCGTGGGAGCTGAAGCCAGGTACCAGCCGGGTTCTCCGACCACACGATGAACTCCGGCGTCACCTCCGTTGAGTGGAAGCACAGCCGGGGAGGCCGCGCAAAAACGGCGCGCCTCACCTCCTCAACAGGGCTGCCACGACCTACGCGGCTACCACCACGCGAAGAGGCGCCATCGCGGTTGCGAGGGGCCGCAGTGGGGATCATGGTGTGCTTGCGGGGGCGACCGCGCCCCCTCTTGGGCGGCGGTGAGCCAGGCCCCTCCTGGCGAGCTTTCCCCTTCTCTGCGTCTGAGAGCCTCTTCACAGGCGCCATGGGCGTCGCTGCCGGCGGTGGAGCAAGGAAGAAGAAGCGGGAGAGGCAAAGAAGAAATGGGTGATGGGGGCTCTGCCCTCACTTCCCATTTATAGCCAAGGGGAGGCCAACCGCCGGCCTCCACGATCTAAGGTAATAATGATCTTTTTCCTGCATGCAGCAGGGACCCATCAAGTCGGGCAGTTGCCAAGGCTGCATGGGGAAGCGGAGACGCCCACGTCCAATAAGTTGCCATGTGTCGACCAAGGCCGCGGGCTGTTGGGGCCCGCGGCGCTCCCCACTTGCCCTTTGGCTTCGCCTCAAAGCCAAGCCCGAGCGCGCCTTGGGCCCGGGGGCTACTGTCGGCATTCTGGGAACGAGGGTCCCCAGACTTGCCTGCTTGCGGCCCGCGGCATGGCTCCTCCAGTGGCCCTGTACGGCCCATCCTCACCAACAAGCATTCAAGACCCTCGTGAGGGGCCAAGCCTCGTGAGGCGGACGATGCAAGACCTCCTTAGGGGCGGCCTCACCAGGCTGGCTCGCGAGGGGCGGGGAGATCAAGGCAAGGTGAACCTCACGAGGTTCTAATGAGGCAAGCCATGACGATCAAGACCAGGCGGGCGCCAACGCACACAATGTCCTCGTTTCCTCTTTGGTGCTAAGGGGGCAAGCACAGTTGAGGAGTTCCAGGGCAACAGGCAAAGGTTTCCATATCGGTGCAACAAGACCAAGACCAGCAGGACAGTAGGACGGAGGTCATCGTGGAGCCCAAGACGGTGTCACCACCAGAGCCTTTGGCATGCGAAGACTACTTTTGTCAGGATAACTTGTACTAGTTGTCTCCCATTGAATTTGGCCGTTGTGGGATCCCTTCCCGCTCAATATTTGGGGAGAGGACCAGGGCCTCTATAAATAGGACTAGCCACCACCATAGGGAGGCATCTGATTCGGACCAAGGATCATCCAGATTATCCTCAGCCACACAAGATCACCAAGCACAAGAACACCTCTCCTCAGGAGGCTGTTCTTCCCTTGTAACTGTTCATCCTCAGCCCAAGAGGCAATCCACCACATCACACTAGAGTAGGTTATTAAACCACAACGGTGGCCCGAACCAGTATAAAACTTGTGTCTCATGTTCTTTGGGTCCGACGAGCTAGGCCGTGAGATCGTTGAGTGTGCGAGCTAGAGAAGAGGGAGATATTCATGCGCACCTCATTGTTCGAACCTCAAGGGTTTGGCCGGAACCCGATATTCGACAGGTGTACCCAATAGTTTCCTTTGGGTATCCTATGAAGACGCATTTCTCCGATTTGGGTTCGAGCTTATCAGGCTGAAGCTTTTTCACATAAGCATCGCAACCCCAAACTTTAAGAAACGGCAGCTTAAGTTTCTTGCCAAACCATAGTTCATATGGAGTCGTCTCAACGGATTTAGATGGTGCCCTATTTAACGTGAATGCAACCGTCTCTAAAGCATAACCCCAAAATGATAGTGGTAAATCGGTAAGAGACATCATAGATTGCACCATATCTAATAAAGTTCGGTTACGACGTTCGGACACACCATTATGCTATTGTGTTCAGGTGGCGTCAGCTGCGAAACTATTCAACATTGTTTCAAATGAAGATCAAACTCGTAACTCAAATATTCGCCTCCGCGATCAGATCATAGAAACTTAATTTTCTTGTTACGATGATTTTCGACTTCACTCTGAAATTCTTTGAACTTTTCAAATGTTTCAGACTTATATTTCATTAAATGAATATCCCCATATCTGCTCAAATCATCTATGAAGGTCAGAAAATAACGATACCCGCCACGAGCCTCAACACTCATTGGACCGCATACATTAGTATGTATAATTTGCAATAAGTTAGTGGCTCGCTCCATTGTTCCGGAGAACAGAGTCTTAGTCATGTTGCCCATGAGGCATGGTTCGCAAGCATCAAGTGATTCATAATCAAGTGATTCCAAAATCCCATTAGCATGGAGTTTCTTCATGCGCTTTACACCAATATGACCTAAATGGCAGTGCCACAAATAAATTGCACAACATTATTAACTTTGCATCTTTTGGCTTCAATATTATGAATATGTATATCACTACGATCGAGATTCAACAAAAATAGACCACTCATCAAGGGTGCATGACCATAAAAAATATTACTCATATAAATAGAACAACCATTATTCTCCGATTTAAATGAATAACCGTCTTGCATCAAACAAGATCCAGATATAATGTTCATGCTAAATGCTAGCACCAAATAACAACTATCAGGTCTAAAACTAATCTCGAAGGTAGATGTGGAGGTAGCGTGCCGACGGCGATCACATCGACCTTGGAACCACTTTTGTCGCGCATCATCACCTCGTCCTTAGCCAATCTTCATTTAATCCGTAGCCCCTGTTTCGAGTTGCAAATATGGGCAACAGAACCAATATCAAATACCGAGGTGCTACTACGAGCATTAGTAAGGTACACATCAATAACATGTATATCAAATATACCTTTCACTTTGCCATCCTTCATATCCGCCAAATACTTGGGGCAATTCTGCTTCCCGTGACCAGTCCCTTTGCAGTAGAAGCACTTAGTTTCAGGCTTGGGTCCAGACTTGGGCTTCTTCCCGGGAGCAGCAACTTGCTTGCTATTCTTTTTGAAGTTCCTCTTCTTCCTTTTGCCCTTTTTCTTGAAACTAGTGGTCTTGTTAACCATCAACACTTGATGCTCCTTCTTGATTTCTACCTCCGCAGCCTTTAGCATTGTGAAGAACTCGGGATTTTCTTTTCCATCCCTTGCATGTTATAGTTCATCATGAAGCCTTTATAGCTTGGTGGTAGTGATTGAAGAACTCTGTCAATGAAACTATCATCAGGAATATTAACTCCCAGCTGAGTGAAGTGGTTATGGTACCCAAACATTCTGAGTATGTGTTCACTGACAGAACTGTTCTCCTCCATCTTGCAGCTATAGAAGTTGTTGGAGACTTCATATCCCTCAACTCGGGCATTTTGCTTGAAATATTAACTTCAACTCTTGCAACATCTCATATGCTCCATGACGTTCAAAATGTCTTTGAAGTCCCGATTCTAAGCCGTAAAGCATTGCACACTGAACTATCGAGTAGTCATCAGCTTTAGTCTACCAGACGTTCATAACGTCCGGAGTTGCTCCTCAGTGGGTCGTGTACCTAGCGGTGCTTCTAGGACGTAATTGTTCTATGCAGCAATGAGGATAATCCTCAAGTGATGGACCCAGTCCGTGTAGTTGCTACCATCATATTTCAACTTAGCTTTCCCTTGGAACACATTAAAATTCAAGGGAACGGTAGCACGAGCCCTTGATCTACAAAAACATAGATATGCAAAAACTATTAGGACTAAGTTCATGATAAATTAAAGTTCAGTTAATCATATTACTTAAGAACTCCCACTTAGATAGACATCCCTCTAGTCATCTAAATGATCACGTGATCTATATCAACTAAACCATGTTCGATCATCATGTGAGATGGAGTAGCTTTCAATGGTGAACATCTCTTTGTTCATCATATCTACTATATGATTCACGTTCAACCGTTCGGTCTCAGTGTTCCAAGGCCATATCTGCATATGCTAGGATCGTCAAGTTTAACCTGAGTATTTTGCACATGCAAAAACTGTCTTGCACCCGTCGTATGTGAACGTAGAGCTTATCACACCCGATCATCACGTGGTGTCTCGGCACGACGAACTGCGGCAACAGTGCATACTCAGGGAGAACACTTATACCTTGAAATTTAGTGAGGGATCATCTTATAATGCTACCGCCGTACTAAGCAAAACAAGATGCATAAAAGATAAACATCACATGCAATCAAAATATGTGACATGATATGGCCATCATCATCTTGTGCCTTTGATCTCCATCTCCAAAGCACCGTCATGATCTCCATCATCACCGGCTTGACACCTTGATCTCCATCATAGCGTCGTTGTCGTCTCACCAACTATTGCTTCTACAACTATCGCTACTTCATAGTGATAAAGTAAAGCAATTACATGGCGATCACATTTCATACAATAAAGCGACAACCATAAGGCTCCTGCCGGTTGCCGATACTTTTACAAAACATGATCATATCATACAACAACGTATATCACATCATGTCTTGACCATATCACATCACAACATGCCCTGCAAAAACAAGTTAGACGTCCTCTACTTTGTTGTTGCAAGTTTTACATGGCTGCTACGGGCTTCTAGCAAGAACCGTTCTTACCTATGCATCAAAACCACAACGATTTTTCGTCAATTGTGCTGTTTTAACCTCAACAAGGACCGATCGTAGTCAAATTCGATTCAAATAGTTGGAAAATAGACACCCACCAGCCACCTTTATGCAAAACAAGTTGCACGTCTGTCCATGGAACCGGTCTCGTGAACGTGGCCATGTAAGGTTGGTCCGGGCCGCTTCATCCAACAATACCGCCGAATCAAAATAAGGCATTGGTGGTAAGCAGTATGACTATTATCGCCCACTATTATCCTCCACAAGAGGGGGAGAGTGTGTCCATGTACCCTCGTAGACTAAAAGCGGAAGCGTTAGGTTAACACGGTTGATGTAGTCGAACGTCTTCGCGATCCAACCGATCAAATACCGAACGTACGACACCTCCGAGTTCAGCACATGTCCAGCTCGATGACGTCCCTCAAACTCTTGATCCAGTTGAGGGTCGAGGGAGAGTTTCGTCAGCACGACGGCGTGCTGATGGTGATGGTGATGTGATCCGTGCAGGGCTTCTCCTAAGCACTATGACGCTATGACCGGAGGAGTAAACTGTGGAGGGGGCACCGCACACAGCTAAGAGAACAATTGATGTGCTATGGGGTGCCCCCTGCCCCGTATATAAAGGAGGGGAGGAGGAGGTCGGCCACCAAGGGGGCGCGCCATGGGGGGAGTCCTACTAGGACTCCACTCCTAGTAGGATTCGCCCCCCTTCCTTTCTCATCGGAGGGGAAAAGGAAGGAGAGGGAGAGGGAGAGGGAAAAGGTGGCACCGCCCCTCCCCTAGTCTAATTCGGACTCCCATGGGGGGGCACGGCCACCCCTTGTGGGCTCCCCTCTTTTTCCCTTATGGCCCATGTAGGCCCAATACTTCCCCCGGGGGTTCCAGTAACCCCTCGGTACTCCAAAATATACCCGAACCTTTCTGAAACCATTCTGGTGTCCGTATATCATCGTCCAATATATCAATATTTACCTCTCGACCATATCAAGACTCCTCGTCATGTCCGTGATCTCATCCGGGACTCCGAACAAACTTCGGTCACCAAAACACATAACTCATAATACAGATCGTCATCGAACGTTAAGCGTGCAGACCCTACGGGTTCGAGAGCTATGTAGACATGACCGAGACACATCTCCGGTCAATAAACAATAGCAGAACCTGGATGCTCATATTGGTTCCTACATATTCTACGAAGATCTTTATCGATCAAACCGCAATAACAATATACGTTATTCCCTTTGTCATCGGTATGTTAGTTGCCCGAGATTCGATCGTCGCTTTACTCATACCTAGTTCAATCTTGTTACCGGCAAGTCTCTTTACTCGTTTCGTAATTCATCACCCTGCAACTAACTCATTAGTCACATTGGTTGCAAGGCTTATAGTGATGTCCATTACCGAGAGGGCCCAGAGATACCTCTCCGATACTCGGAGTGACAAATCCTAATCTTGATCTATGCCAACCCAACTAACACCTTTGGAGACACCTATAGATCATCTTTATAATCCCCCAGTTATGTTGTGATGTTTGATAGCACATAAGGTGTTCCTCCGGTATTCGGGAGTTGCATAATCTCATAGTTAGAGGAATATGTATAAGAAATGAAGAAAGCAATAGCAATAAAACTTAAAGATCATTATGCTAAGCTAACGGATTTGTCTTGTCCAACACATCATTCTCCTAATGATGTGATCCCATTCATCAAATGACAACACATGTCTAAGGTTAGGAAACTTAACCATCTTTGATTAACGAGCTAGTCAAGTAGAGGCATACTACAGACACTTTGTTTTGTCTATGTATTCACACATGTATCAAGTTCCGGTTAATACAATTCTAGCATGAATAATAAACATTTATCATGATATAAGGAAACATAAATAACAACTATATTATTGCCTCTAGGGCATATTTCCTTCAATAGAACCTATGGCTCAGCCATAGGTGTGACAGTCTGGTTTTTGCCCTTTTCTCTTTGCTTGATTTTTAGATGGTTTGGTTTTGAAATTTGAAGTTTTGAATCTTTTCAGATGGACTTAAACACTTGGGCACCCCGTGACTTTCACCCAAGTGTCTCATTTCCCTCCCTAACTATCATTTCTTCTCTGGTTCACCTCAAAACAATATTTTTTGAATATTTTTCTTAAAAGAAAATATTCATTTCCCTCTCTAAAACCCTAGCTAGCTCAATGTGCTCCAAAGCAACCCCAATTTTTCTTACCCACAAAAATATGAGAAAATTCCCAAATATTCTTTGAAATATTTCATCACTTTTTGGAATATTTTTGCTACAGAAAATATTTTCTGTTCTGGACAGAAATGGTAGGTTCTACAGCAACTACCATTTTACTTTCTCTATTGTGGCTGATTTTTCTTGTGAATCATCACCTTAGTAGATGATTGCTAACCTCCAAAGCCTAGCCCCCAACTCTTAGTAGTTTGACCACAGTAAGCTCTCAAAGTTACTGACCAGAAACTTACCAGTGAGTTGAAATCCATTCTACTGCGTCTGAGCTCAAACCAAAGCGTGGTAACCTCTCAATCTACCACGAACTACACACCAGACATGAAGTTTGGGCTTAGGTCGGCCTGAGGTCAGAGTTCATGTGGTGACCATGTTTGTCTAGGCATGCTGGCATACAGCCGACGCGCTCTGCATCGCACCCGCGCCTCTGTTGCTTGCGTGATCGCTTCCCCGCCTGCCAAGCCTTGCCAAACTTTGCCATGATCTTTGTCCCGACCTTCTTAACTCCCTCCTGGTGCTCGCCGACGCCGAAGCTCGCCACAGTGAGCACGGGCACGGTCCGTCCAACGTAACAGTGCACTGCGCACTGTGTTCATCGCCACCCTCTCGCCTCTGTGCTCGTCTTCGCTCGCCCACAGTTCTCGCGTGAGCTACGTCGCCTTCCCCCTCGCTCAATGACGCCGTTCGTCGTCAGGCACCATATCTAGGTGTCCTCCGGCGGAGCCTGAACCACATCATTGCTCGGCTATAAATAGAGCCCATCCCAGCCTTCTCGAGCATCATCCACTCCTCACACACACTCCACGATCACGTAGAAAGCCGTAGCCCGGCCTGGAAGGCCGCGGGCCGCCACCCCTGAGGTCAAGCTCGCCGACGATCCCCTCTGGTCGTCTCAGCAGCTCCAGCCCCTCCCAGGATCGGGCCACCCTTCCAGGGCCTCCGGTGTGCCTCGGTGGTGCCGTTCTGCCTGGTTGGAGCCCCTGGTGTCGCCTCTAGTTGTCGTCGTCCTCAACTCCGGCGACCTCTGCTTCCTGTCACCGCCGGAGAGGTTGTTTCCGATGCTGTCCGACCACCCCTAGCTAACCTACGAGTACGTGCAGGTGCGCCTCCGTCTCCTTTTTTGATCCCTCCCTCTAGTTCGGGCCAAGGAGCCCTCCTCTCCGGCGTGTGCTCCGGCGAAGCCGCACCGTCCTCTGTTTCCCTCTCCCCCTCCCTCTCACCTGAGTAGCAGGGCCCGCTAGTCAGCCACTCTGTACGCGCGTGAAGTGGTACAAGTGGTGGCGCCCTCGAGGTTTACGCCTTCGACGTCACCCCCCCCCCCCTCAATTCTGTTTTATTTAAATTCAAATCCTGAGAGCTTCAAACAGCCAAAACTTTTTAACCATCAGCCCAAATGAATTGATTCTTTTTGCATTGTGTTCTTTATGAAGAAATCTAGCAGCTCACCAAAAATGAGATTTTTTCTCTGCTGTCTAGATTTTCTGGTGAATTTTAGAAGGGTTCTTGATATTTTCTTTTGGTGTTTATAATTGTTTTCAGAAAGTGAAGCTTGTCTTGAGGATCACCAGGAGGTTTGTGAACCTCATCTGCACTAAGGCAAGCCACAACAACATTTTCATGGTGCCATTACAATATTTGTGATTTTTCAACTTGAATCAATGATTTAATCCATGCATTTAAATCACTAGTATATTATTTATATTTTGATTGGTTGCTTGTTTAAGTTGATATGCTTAGTTTACAGAAAGTTTGAAGCTAACTAAGATGGTTAAGTAACTAGAAGTAATAATTGTTATGAAGAAGTAATATGGTTATGGATATAAGTAATTATTTTGAGTATTTTCTTGGATGAGAAAAATGATAAATTTGCTAGTAAATATTCTATTTAAAGTAAGGACTAATCTTAACCAGGGAAGTGCTATGAGTTGTTGATGATTATGCTTAGTGTGGATATAGTTGACCCAGTTATTTCAGTTGAGATATGATGTGCATGTTAGTGCTGCATTTCATGGCATATTATGACATTGGTTACATTCACTTTAAGTTGAACCTGATAATAACTCAACTTGAATATAACGTTGACCGGATCATGGTGCCACTGAATCGAGTTTTTTCCAATGCAATCACATTTGCCGTTATGGGAAGGCCTTTATTCGGTCCATTGTCATGCCTCTGGTTGGTGCCTCCAACGAGGGAAGGTTATGAGCGTGCGGTACCCTGGCCCGATATGCAGACATAACCTTGTGTGCCCATTGTTGATGTTATGGTACCTTGTCCCCGTGTGGGACCGTTTATGTTTGCCACAACAGTGGTCGTTGGTGTCTTTGGTGGACACGGGGTCACCCAGGACTAGCCCAGTGGGGAGTGAGTCGGAGAGGATGAGAGAGTGTCATGGCAATGGAGGGTTTCGGCGGAATGCCGTTGGTCCACACGAATGGGAGTGCGAGGCCATGGTTTCCGTGGTGTGGGTACAGTGCGCTACCTCTGCAGAGTGTATTAAATCTATTAATAGCCGAGTCCACGGTTAGGGACATGCTCGAAAGTAGGTCATAATATGGGTCAACGTTTAAATAAATTTTGCACACTAAGTTATGAACGTCGTACTATCGAGAAGATGATGGTGGGTAAATCATCTTGATGTTGGAGACAAAGTGTTGGTCATGGTTGTGATCGCCGGAAGGATCACCGTTTGGGACCAAGTGTTGGTCATGGTTGTGATCGTCGGAAGGATCACCGTTTGAGACCAAGTGTTGGTCATGGTTGTGATCGCTGGAAAGATCACCATTGGTAAGCAAGTCTGAGGAAAATTTTATCACGAGCTCACGATCATAGCATGTATGATATGTTGTTGCATTGCTAATTGGTTAAGTATCATGATATTGTTTGTCATTATGTTTATGTTTGTTGTGAGCTTGCAAGTACATTCAATGTACTGACCTGGCATGTCATGCCAGGTTTCAGGAAAGTCTCATTGGAAAGGAGTGCCGTACGAGTCTAGATCGTGTCCACATCAGTGTCCCTGTGCTATGGAGTTCCGCTATGATGTTATTCTGCTACCACGTAGTTGTTCTGATCGAGGCCCCCTTTATGTTCACTAAATAATGTACATATTGTTCAGCCGCACCGTGTGTGCCGCTTGGCCTCGCCACCTGTTGTAATATAAACTATGATCCGCTAGCACCAATAAAGCGGCTATTTTCTGTACCAAGATATTGTGTGTTGCCAGAAGACATGGTCTCTGGGCTGGCAATGCATGGTAAATTGGTTGCTCTGAGCCGGGGTGCCACGATGCTTGGTATCAGAGCCGCGCTGAGTGTAGGTCATGCTAGACTACGACGTGTTAACCGGACGTTAGTTACGAGTTTAAGTTGAGTGTCGGTAGCATTTGTAACTGGTTTTTGCATTGTATGCACTCGTTGTATTTTTATGCTAACCTACTAATGGTTGTGAGTGTAGATGGCTCCAATACCATATCCATGCGAGTTGCAGCTGATGCCGTACATGTCGCCTTATCTCCTTCGTAACGTGTGGCGTCGGTTGTACCTCCTTGGTGACGACCCAGTCTATCGTGTGTACCGGGAGCATCTAGCAGACTCAGTGTATGAGTATCACGCAGTGGTTACTGTGCGCACCAGTTCCGATTCTAGCACTTACACTCGTACCTCCCAGAGCGGTTTTGCTTCTACCGCTTCTCAGGCTGTCCAGTTTGCTGCATTCGAGGCCCTTGTCGAGCTTCGTTATAACGGGGTCCGGATGCAGAACCACCCAGGTTTCTTCTACTATCCCTCCCTGCATGACAATGGTCGTGTCCGTCTCCCTATCATTGAACCGGAGTCTGATAGTGTTGCTAACCACCTTTCCTGTTATATCACTGCTAGCTATCTTATGATCCATGAGCTGACTCGTGCTCGTACTGCTTTAGCCTCTACTAGGTCTGTCACTGCTCTATCCTCTACATGATTTACTCCTTATATTCCAGCCAGTTCTAGTTCCCCTATTTCACCGGTTACTCCTCCGAGTAGCTCGGGCACCTCGACCATGAGTCCTCTCAGCGCTCCTGCTGAGTGGGTTTCACTTCTTACTACTCCTGTAGCCCCGATGCTTCACCCTGCACCTACCCCGGAGGAAGAGCCCTCGAGGCAGCGTCGTCGTGTTACCTTAAACCTGGAGGTTTCAGTTAACCTCATCAGTTCAGGATCCGAGTCTGCTTTAGGAGAGGACCCCGCAGCACCAGCAAAGCAGTAGAGCTTCTGAGTATCCGCTGTTGTCAGGATGATTGTCGGTGTCAAAACCGGCGGATCTCGGGTAGGGGGTCCTGAACTGTGCGTCTAGGCCGGATGGTAACAGGAGGCAAGGAACACGATGTTTTACCCAGGTTCGGGCCCTCTTGATGGAGGTAAAACCCTATGTCCTGCTTGATTAATATTGATGATATGGGTAGTACAAGAGTAGATCTACCACGAGATCAAGGAGGCTAAACCCTAGAAGCTAGCCTACGGTACGATTGTTGTATGATGGAGTTGTCCTACGGACTAAAACCCTCCGGTTTATATGGACACTGGAGAGGGTTACGGTTACACAAAGTCAGTTACAATGGTAGGAGATCTTGAATATCCGCATCGCCAAGCTTGCCTTCCACGCCAAGGAAAGTCCCATCCGGACACGGGATGAAGTCTTCAATCTTGTATCATCATAGTCCTGGAGTCCGGCTGAAGGTATAGTCCGGCTACCCGAACACCCCCTAATCCAGGACTCCCTCAGTAGCCCCTGAACCAGGCTTCAATGACGACGAGTCCGGCGCGTAGATTATCTTTGGCATTGCAAGGCGGGTTCCTCCAAATTCTTCATAAAAGTTTGTAAACACCAAGAGTAGTGTCCGGCTCTGCAAAATAAGTTTCCACGCATTACCACAGAGAGAATAATATAACACAGATCTAATCTGCTGACGTATTCCGCAGCGTGACATCACACTACGGCCAAGCCTCTATTCGAATCGTTTTCACTTTTCCACCTCAGCGTGTTTTGCGAGGCGATTTCCTTGGCATGTCTTGTCAAAGCAGAGATCGTGTCCCCCATTTACGGGATTCTCATCAATACGGACGTGGGTAACCCAACCGCGCCATTTATCACGACGCTGGGCAAGCGAGTTTTACTAGGCTGGTGGGGACGCACAGTCGCATCCGCCCATATAAGGGGATAAGGATCCACCTTTTTACCTATGCCTTCTTCCTCCTTTGCCCACCCATCTTCTGCGCACCCGAGCTCCAGCGCCCAAGCCCGCACTTTCTACCTCAACCTTCCCCAACAATGTCCGGAGTGGGAGGCAAGTGGATGGTCTCCTCCGTTACGGAGAGTCATGTCAAAAAGCTAAGGAAGGCCGGATACCTGTCCAAAGACATCGCGCACCGGCTTTCTAAGGAGGCGCAGCTTCTCCCCACCCCAAGGCCCCATGAGAGGGTAGTATTTCTTCCCCACTTCCTCCGCGGACTGGGTTTTCCTCTCCACCCATTCGTCCACGGGCTCATGTTCTACTATGGCCTAAATTTCCACGATCTGGCCCCGAACTTCATCCTCAATATCTCAGCGTTTATCGTCGTGTGCAAGGCTTTCCTCTGCATCCGCCCCCATTTAGGCCTCTGGCTCAAGACCTTCAGCGTCAAGCCAATGGTGGTGCGCAGCAACTAGGCGGAGTGCGGAGGTGCCATGGCGGGCAAAATAGCCAACGTCCTATGGCTCGAGGGCTCCTTTGTGGAGACCTTGAAGGGGTGGCAGTCAGGGTGGTTTTACATCACCGAGCCACGCGATCCGAAGTGGATCGCAGCCCCTGAATTTCGATCCGGACCCCCTACGCGGCTCACGTCCTGGAAGGAGACGGGCTTGTCGTGGGGCGACGAAGAAGAGGTGACCGGACTGCAAAAATGCATCCAGTCCCTGGTGAACAAGCAGCTCAGGCTTGCCAACGTCCTGGAAGGAGACGGGCTTGTCGTGGGGCGACGAAGAAGAGGTGACCGGACTGCAAAAATGCATCCAGTCCCTGGTGAACAAGCAGCTCGGGCTTGCCAACGTAGTCCAGGTCATGCTCGTCCGTCGGATCCTTCCGTGTCAAGAACGGGACTTCAATCTGTGGGAGTTCAACCCGGCGCAGCACCGAACTCTAAGCAGGCTCTTTGACATGACGTACAAAGATGCCTGGAAGGGGCTAACCAAAGGCGCCGAGGCTCCCGCATCCGCCTCCGAGGACCGCAGATTCAGCCCGCAGCGTTCTACTGGCGAGGTAAAATATTTTCATCTTTTATAGGATGTTAAGTTTCTTCATAGTTTGACTCTATGCGGGATCTAAACTCCCTCACCTTTGACAAGATTGGCAGGCGCAGTCCGGACTGATTAACTGTCCGGCTCCCTTGCCCGAAGACCCGGCCCCTACTCTCCTAGTGAAGCTGCTGGTTCCGGCACCTTATGTGGTGCCGGAGAAGAAGGCCAAGAAGAAGAAGGCCACGGGAACTCGAAAGAGTTCCCGGCATATGGTGGTGTCGGACTCGTCGTCCGACGAGTCCGAGACGCACTCCTCCCGTGAAGACAAGGAGGAGGAAGAAGAGACCTCTCCCCCTCCAGCAGGGGGAGGAAAGAAGAGGAAGGCCGCCCCAGTAGGGGAGGCCGAAGGGTCCAAGAAGAGGAAAACCCCTCCGCCGGACTATGCTCCCGACGCCGACGAGGACGAAGAGGAGTGGCCGGACATGACCAAGCGTCCGGCGAAATCATAAGTGTTCGGATACCAGAATAACTCATGATAGTCCTTTTGTTGTGCAGCTTTCCCTAATGTCGAATATCATCATGCAGCCCGCCCAAGGACGGGCTCGACGAGTCGTCGAGCGGCTCCCTGGATTCCTCAGACGTGAATTCAGTTCCGCCTGCTGCCTCACCCTGCGCTGCGGATGACGCCGAAGTGGCGTCGCGACAAGCTCCGGGGCAAGAGGAGGTGGTCTAGGAGGAACGGCGAGGCGACCTCCCAGACTCCAGGAGTAAAGGGGACAAGACCCCCTAGGGCTCCAAGTCTGGCTTTAAGCCAGACACCGCGCCGGAATCATCAACGGTTCCGGACCGCGGCAGGCGAACTCCTGCCAAGAGGAGCAAGATTATTGAGCCGGCGTCCTCCGTCCAACCGGAGGCGCCGGACAATATGCTGGAGGTGCTTAAGGGCGCCTCCATCGACGAGGAGCACCGTACCATCATGAGTACGATGGTCCAGAAGGTTCGGTCCGCCAAAAGCGGACTGACTGAAGCTTGTGCTAGCCTTCTAACAGGCTTTGAGGTAAGTAAAAAATATATAAAAATATCACCGCATAGACAGTAGCCCCTGATGCTCTGTTTGGCGTTCGGAAAGAAAAGCCGAATAGAGGATCTATTATATATCGCAGGAGTCTAACTAAAAAGGAGTCAATATACGTATGCAGGCTTCGCTGCTGGCCACCGCCGCACTGACTGCGGAGGTGGGTGCCCTGAAGCAGGGCCTCGAGCGGACCGAGCAAGAGTTCGGCCTTGCCAAACGGCAGCTCGAGGAGAAAGAAGGTAAGAGATACCTTATAGAAAAAATGCATATAAGAAGACGCAATTGCAAAAAATGACAGGAGTACCCTGCTTATTGTAGGGGCCACAACTAAGGTGGCGACCCTCAAGCAGGCGCTGTCCGAGGCCGAGAAGAAAGCGGCCACGGAGCGTACCGAGCGGGAGAAATTTGACACGCAGGTCGGCGGGGTGCAGCAAGATCTTCAGGCTCTCATGAAAAAACATGAGAGTTTGGAGCGCGACTCGAAGACGCGAGTGTCCGAGCTTGCTGCGGCCCTTAAAACTGCCGAATCTGCCAAGGCCGCAGCCCAGAAGGCCCTCCAGGAATTGGATGCGGTGAAAAAGATAGCGGCGGGTAAGGCATTCTCTATGCAAAGCAGACATATAAAAGTAAGCTACTTGTTACTTACCCGAATCCGGAGCTCTCCACGGGCATGCGCAGATCTTCCCCGCAGCGTATCCGATGCCGCCGCATTCTACCGAGCCGAGGAAGGCAGCTCGACGGAGAAGGTGTTCTGGTCTCAGTACACTGAGGCCGGACACCCTATGCCCTTGAGCGACCAGCTGAAGCAGCTGGTCGAGCTCCACAAGGCGGCCGAACAAGCCCTGGAGGGCTTCATAGTTCGGCTGTGGCCTGGAGAGGCCCTGCCTGGGAGCTACTTCGGACTGGTGCGGCGGCTGGTGGAGGCTTGTCCAAGGCTCGAGGTCATCAAGCGCTCCGTCTACATCGAATGTGCCTGTAGGGCCCTTGCCCGTGCAAAGGTGCACTGGGGTAAGCTGGACGGTGAGAAGCTTGTGAGGGATAGGCCGCCGCCGGGGAAGGAGCATCGCAAGCCCGAGAACTATTACAAGGATGTTCTGGCTGGTGCCCGCCTTATGGCGGATGAATGTACCAAAGATGTAATTTTTGAATGAACTCGCTCGTGTTATCCTGTGCGCTGAAAACTTGTTCATATGCGCTAAGCAATGCTTGTTGAATTTAAAATATTACTTTCTGTGCGGCCGTTTATCAAAAAATTGAGAGATGGCCAGTCGTCGGCTTCTGCCCCCATGCCACTAGTGCTGGGGTGTTCGGGATAAACCTGAGCGCTCTTTTTCCCATAATTGGGTCCGTCGAGGGTGGCGCTCAGCACAACGAACAAGGCAATCGGACTATAATGCTTGAACACTCTCACTTAGCTATAGAACTCTTTAATTTTAAATTTCGGCGAAGCCCCTAGTATTCGGAAGACCGAGTTCGGGGCGCCATCCACGCCTTGGCCGGACAAAGCCGGTTCCTCGCTCGAAGCGGCATAAGTCTTTAAGGACTCGAAAAACCTCTCGAACAGCGACTGGTCTCTCGCCTCATCATGACAGTCAGTTTTAGCTTTCTCTACTGAGGTGCTCAGCCCAGCTTAACTGGGGCACAATCGCAGTAGTTCTCCTAGTGCTACCTTAGCCGATATAGCGGAACGTAAGGCACCAAAACATAGGAGCCGGGCAAACCCAACTATTGACCCAAATCATGATTCGGAGCCGATGCATATAGTGCTATAAGTTCGGGGTGCCGTACTTGTGAAAGTGTACGGACTTCTCACGCCATATTGATGGGTACTGAAGCCCCTGGCGTATTTTTGCCGTACCACAGTGTACGGATGCAACATGTTATAAACATATATATAAAAAGAGGATAATGTAAGAAATAGACAAAAAGCTATGCATTGTTTATAGAAAGGTTGCTATGAAAGCGGAACGATACAAATAGTGCGATAAGCAAAGGAAATTGGACTATTTAACATGTCCTGGCCAGGGGCAGGCCGCGGAATTGTATTAAAAAACAGGTATACTGCTCGCAATAGAGACCACCTGGGAGTTCCATAATGCGGCGTGGCTTGTCTGCTTTCCTGGATCTTGCATCATTTGTGCGGCAGTTGAATTGCCGAATGGGTCATCCGAAGTATGGAGTCCTAAGAGTAAGAGGGAAAAGAAAAAAAAGGAATCCGGCAGCCCCTGGTGTGGTTTAGGCCGTATTTCGGGCGTGCCGTGATAGTGCCCCTTCCCCTGTGCCCATGGTATTTCAAGAGCGTAGTTATGTACGCGGAGCACTGGTTTCGCTATATCGCGAGGGCTAGGGTTGGGGCCGCATTGCTACGCTAGCTCAGAACGTGCCAGGCGGTCTTGTTCTAGGATACTCTGGGCGCGCTTGGCAGTGTTCGGCTTTTTGAAGGCTGAACTGGAGAACTGCCTAGAGAGGCTGCTTTGTATTTCTGCTGCGAGCGCTGCCGTGTGCTCCTCCGTTCGGAGGGAGCATTCAGTATTCCCATTGACCATGATTACTCCTCTAGGGCCTGGCATCTTGAGCTTGAGGTATGCATAGTGCGGTACCGCGTTGAATTTTGCAAATGCGGTTCGCCCGAGTAGTGCGTGATAGCCACTATGGAACGGGACTATGTCGAAGATTAACTCCTCGCTTCGAAAGTTATCCGGAGATCCGAAAACCACTTCTAGTGTGACTGAGCCTGTACAGTTGGCTTCTACACCTGGTATGACGCCTTTAAAGGTCGATTTGGTGGGCTTGATCCTCGAGGGATCTATGCCCATTTTTCGCACTGTATCCTGGTAAAGCAGGTTCAGGCTGCTGCCGCCGTCCATGAGGACTCTTGTGAGATGAAATCCCTCAATGATTGGGTCTAGAACCAATGCGGCGAAGCCGCCGTGACGGATGCTAGTGGGATGGTCCCTTTGATCAAAGGTGATCGGGCAGGAGGACCATGGGTTGAACTTTGGGGCGACTGGCTCCATCGCATATACGTCCCGTAATGCACGCTTCCGCTCCCTCTTGAGGATGTGGGTTGCGTATATCATGTTCACTGTCCGCACTTGCGGGGGAAATCCCTTCTGTCCACTGTTGTTCGGCGACCTGGGCTCCTCCTCGTTGTCGCTATGCAGCCCCTTGTCTTTGTTTTTGGCTCTTAACTTGCCTGCCTGCTTGAACACCCAACAGTCCCTGTTGGTGTGATTGGCTGGCTTTTCGGGGGTGCCATGTATCTGGCCCAAGCGGTCTAGTATTCGGTCCAAACTGGAAGGGCCCTGAGTATTTCTTTTGAATGGCTTTTTCCGTTGACCGGATTTGTAGCCTCGGAATCCGGCATTAACTGTCGTATCCTCGTTGTTGTCGCTGTTAATGCGGCTCTTTTGTTTGTTCCGACGTGACCTGTCACTTTTGTCTTTGGTATTCGAATTACCAAGGTTCTTGGTTAAATTGTTGCTGCGAGCTAGCCAGCTGTCTTCTCCCGCGCAAAAGCAGGTCATGAGTGTCGTGAGGGCTGCCATAGATTTCGGCTTTTCCTGTCCCAGGTGCCGGGCAAGCCACTCGTCATGGATATTATGCTTGAAGGCCGCTAAGGCCTCTGCGTCCGGACAGTCGACTATCTGGTTTTTCTTTGTTAGGAACCGTGTCCAGAATTGCCTGGCCGATTCCTCTCGCTGCTGAATTATGTGGCTTAGGTCATCGGCGTCTGGTGGTCGCACATAAGTGCCCTGGAAGTTATCAAGGAATGCGGCTTCCAGGTCCTCCCAAGAAACTATTGAGTCTACTGGCAAGCTGTTAAGCCAATGCCGGGCCGGTCCCTTAAGTTTGAGTGGGAGGTATTTGATGGCGTGTAGATCATCACCGCGGGCCATGTGGATATGAAGGCGATAATCCTCGATCCATACCGCAGGATCTGTTGTGCCATCGTACGATTCGATGTTTACGGGTTTGAAGCCCTCATGGATTTTATGATCCATTACTTCATCTGTGAAGCATAGTGGGTGTGCGGCGCCTCTGTATTGGGCTATATCACGACGCAACTCGAAGGAGTTTTATCTGTTGAGTTTGGCCCGGCCAGATTTATTGCATCCGGAGTGACGATCACCGTCACGTGCCGCGGGGCGCCTGCGCGATCCGTAGATCGATCTTGTTTGCCTTGCCTTGTCCTCCAGTATGTCGCGCAGGTCGGGCGCATTTTCCCGTGCCTTAGTATGCTTGATGCGGCGTCGGGGCATGGCTTGAGTGGAGGGCCAAAAGGCCTCTCTTTCGCGGCCACGAGGTGGCCGGTCGGCCATGTCATGCGCTAGTGATGTAGGTGCTTCCTCCTCTAGTCGGGGTAGCAGCCTGCGCTTTGGGTAACTATTGGAGGGGCGTTCGAGTTCATACTCTTCGGCCGCAAGGACTTCAGTCCATCTGTCCGCTAGCAGATCCTGATCAGCTCTAAGCTGTTGCTGCTTTTTCTTGAGGCTGCTTGCCGTGGCCATAAGCCTGCGTTTAAAACGCTCTTGTTCGGCGGGATCCTCTGGCACGACGAACTCGTCGTCGTCGAGGCTTGCCTTGTCTTCAGAGGGAGGCGTATAATTATCGTCCTCAACCTCTTGGTCCGCCGCCCTCTCATGAGGGCTGGCTTCTCTGTCCTCCTGTGCTGAATCTTGTTGGAGGGGGTGTTCTTCGGCGCTATCCGGAGTAGTATTATCTCCCGTGCCGAATCACCATTTTTGCTTTGGCAGGATTTAGAGCGGCGCCGCTGACGCCGGCGCTTGGGCTGTTTCTTAGAGGTATTGGCCCCTGCTGTTCCATCGCCATCTCCATGCTTTGGAGTGTCCACCATATATATGCCATATGACGAGGTGGCCTCCCAGCGCCCTACAGGTGCTGGTTCTTGCTCGTCTCCTGCATCGTCGTCCATGCCGTCGATGTCTTCGGAGTCGAAGTCAAGCATGTCGGTTAAGTCGTCGACAGTGGCTATGAAGTGGGTGGTGGGTGGGTTTTGAATTTCCTCATCGTCCGTATCCCAACCTTGCTGACCATAGTCCGGCCAGGGCTCTCCTGATAAAGAGAGAGACTTTAGAGAATTCAGGATGTCACCGAAGGGCGAGTGCTGAAAGATGTCCGTGGTAGTGAACTCCATTATTGGCGCCCAATCGGATTCGATCGGCGGGGGCGCGAGGGGCTCGGAGTTCGGAGAGGAATCCGGCTCCTCAGAGTCACGGGCCATGTGGAGTGCGGGGCTGGAGTTCGGCTCGATCGCCTCTGAGATCGCAGCCCCTGAGGCAGCGTCCAACCGCTGATCCTCGATCGGCGCAGTAGGCTCCGAATCAATGGTCGGAACCGATGCGTGTGCGGCCTCCAAGGTGCTGTTCAGCGGCAGAGCTATATCGTGCCCATCGAGACAGTGCGGCGCGCTTGGCTGTGGCTTGAATCTGTCGAAGATCAAGTCCTCGTGGATGTCAGCCGTGTAGTTTAGGCTTCCAAACCTGACCTGATGGCCAGGGGCGTAGCTTTCGATCTGCTCAAGGTGGCCAAGCGAATTGGCCCGCAGTGCAAAGCCGCTGAAGACGAAGATCTGTCCGGGGAGAAAAGTCTCACCCTGGACTGCATCGTTGTTGATGATCGAAGGAGCCATCGGGCCTAAAAGCGACGACACATAGGAACTATCAATGAAAGCACCAATGTCGGTGTCAAAACCGGCGGATCTCGGGTAGGGGGTCCCAAACTGTGCGTCTAGGCCGGATGGTAACAGGAAGCAAGGAACACGATGTTTTACCCAGGTTCGGGCCCTCTTGATGGAGGTAAAACCCTACGTCATGCTTGATTAATATTGATGATATGGGTAGTACAAGAGTAGATCTACCACGAGATCAAGGAGGCTAAACCCTAGAAGCTAGCCTACGGTATGATTGTTGTATGATGGAGTTGTCCTACGGACTAAAACCCTCCGGTTTATATAGACACCGGAGAGGGTTAGGGTTACACAAAGTCGGTTACAATGGTAGGAGATCTTGAATATCCGCATCGCCAAGCTTGCCTTCCACGCCAAGGAAAGTCCCATCCGGACACGGGACGAAGTCTTCAATCTTGTATCTTCATAGTCCTGGAGTCCGGCTGAAGGTATAGTCCGGCTACCGGAACACCCCCTAATCCAGGACTCCCTCAATGATGTACGGATGTAGTCATGATGTTTCGTTTCCTGTATGAGGGTGGTTGAACCTGGCATGATGTTTATCTTTCATGTATGAGTCTATGTATAATTATGTTGGAACTCTATTTTATTCATCATATTTTCCTTCGTTATTTCGTTTTCTCTCTGGATTTGTTGCTGGCTTTTCCCCAATTTATTTTTGGATGTTTCTCATCTCGATTGCGTTGTCTTGGGGAAAATCCACAATAGGATGACTCGGGGAGGCAGCAGTAGCGACGCTCCTGCGGATACTCCTGTTCGTTGTTTCACACGACAGGTAGGACACTCCCCCGAGCCATACGTTCCACCACCGCCTCCACCGCCAAAACCGCCTTCCACCGAGCAAATTCTACGTATGTTTGAGGAAAGAAGGAATAATGATCTAACTGAAATATTAAGGAGTATGCAAGCTATGGTTGGACAAGATGGAAGTCAGAACGGTCATCACTCTAAGCTGTCAGATTTTCAAAGGACCAAGCCTCCCAGTTTCAGTTAGGTTATTGATCCCTTGGATGCAGACAATTGGTTGTGAACCATTGAGAGGAAGCTCGAGATTGCTCGTACTGAAGAAGATGATAAAGTTCCATTTGCAATCCATTATCTTGAAGGCGCTGCTGCCATATGGTGGGAAAACGCAAAAGCCATGTGGCCTGTTGATGAAGAAATCACCTGGGCAAAATTTAAGGATCGATTCCGGAAATATCATATTCCTACTGGATTTATGAAGGTTAAGCAGCGGGAATTTCTCGCGCTCCTTCATGAAATCAGTCTGTGGGTAAATATTTACAGAAGTTCAATCATTTGGCCTGTTACTCCCTTTATGACGTGGCCACTGAAGAGAGAAAGATTGACATATTTCTTGGGGGGATTAAACCCGCAACTCCGATGTACCCTCAGTATGTTTGATTTCCCAGACTTCCAAACTCTGGTAAACAAGGCTTTCATTGCTGAAAGGGAGCACAAGCTCGTATCAGACAATAGGCCTGCCAATAACAATCACAAGCACAAGTTTGAGCCAATGAAGGAAGGGCGGCCAGTGCAAAAGGCTCATACCTGGCAGCATACTCAGGTGGAATACAAGCCCAATTGGCAACAAAATGTTAACAAGACCACCACACAAGTCAAGAATGTCGTGACCAACCCGCTGCGAGAGGAGTACCAGCGCAACAATTCTTGCTTCAGTTGTGGGAAAACCGGACACTATGCCAAACAGTGTCCCAAGAACGGCAAGGCAAGTGCCCCAATCCAGCCACAAGTCAACTTTATGGAGTCATGCCCTACCCAGCAAAACATCACTGGGCACGTTCATCACCTCTCCACGGACGAAGCCCAAGAGAACCCCGAAGTCATCATCGGTATGTTTTCTATTATTAACATACCTGCCGTAATTTTATTTGACTCTGGGGCTTCCCACTCTTTTATTTCGCAGAGTTTTGTTGCCCAAAAAAATTTTTCCTTGTTTGTTGTTGGGCAAGAATATGCTGGTACAAACCCCGGGATCCTTAATCAGGAGAAACCTGGTCTGTCGTAATCTGGAAATCAATATCAACGAAGCCCGTTTTCCATCTTCCTTGATAATCATTGAGTTTGTAAAGTTGGATGTTATCTTGGGTATGAATTGGTTGACCCAATATCCAGTATGCATAAACTGCGCGACCCGAGAAGTCACTTTGACCAGTCAAGAGGGACAGACTACCAAATTCTATGCTCGCAGAAGCATACCCAAGAAAGAAATGGTTTTCACCGTTATGGCTGGTGAGTTGGAATTAATTCTTGTGGTCAGTGAGTTTCCTGATGTGTTTCTAGAAGAACTGCCAGGCATGCCACCCGATCGAGATCTTGAGTTTGAAATAGATCTTGTGCCTAGAATCGCACCGTTATACAAGAAGTATTACCGGATGCCCTCATCAGAATTAGTGGAGCTAAAGAAACAGCTTGATGAAATGCTCCAGAAAGGATATACACGTCCCAGCTCTTCACCATGGGGATCACCTCCTATCTTCATGGATAAGAAGGACAGCAGCCTCCGCGTGTGTGTGGATTACCGTCAACTAAATGATGTCACCATAAAAAATAAATATCCACTGCCCCAGATTGATGACTTGTTTGATCAGCTCAGTGGGGCCAAGGTATTCTCCAAGATTAATTTAAGGACAATATATCATCAACTCAAAATTAAAAAGGAAGATATTCCTAAGACCGCATTCACTACTCGATACGGTCTTTATGAATATACAGTTATGTCCTTTGGTCTCACCAATGCCCCTGCCTTCTTCATGCATATGATGAACAAAGTATTCATGGACTTCCTCGATAAATTCATGTTAGTCTTTATTGATGACATACTTATATACTCAAAAAGTGAAGAAGAGCACAAAGAACACCTCCGAGCAATGCTACGACGACTCCACGACCATCAGCTATACGCCAAATTCAGTAAATGCGATTTTTGGCTCAAGCAAGTTGGATTTCTCGGACACACGCTATCCGCCGAAGGTATAGCCATGGACCCGAGCAAAGTAAAGGATGTGCTCGATTGGTTGCCACCCACAACCATATCAGAGATCCAGAGTTTTCTTGGATTAGCCAGATATTACCGTCGTTTCATTGAAGAGTTTTCCAAGATTGCCAAACCCATGACGGAGCTACTCAAGAAGGATAAGAAGTTTGAATGGACTGAGGACTGTGAGAAAAGCTTCAATGAGCTAAAGACACGGCTGACGACCGCACTTGTGTTGACTCTTCCAGATATATACCGCAGCTTTGATGTGTACTGCGACGCCTCCAGACAAGGACTTGGATGCGTGCCAATGCAAGACGACAAGGTGGTAGCATATGCCTCGCGATAGCTACGACCCCATGAGGGAAATTATCCTACTCATGATCTGGAATTGGCCGCGGTGGTTCATGCTCTAAAAATTTGAAGACACTACCTCATCAGGAAGAGGTGCCAAATTTTTACCGACCACAAAAGTCTCAAGTATATATTTACTCAGCCAGATTTAAATCTTCGTCAATGAAGGTGGCTTGAGTTAGTCAGGATTATGATCTTGGAATAAATTACCACTCGGGTAAGGCCAACATGGTTGCCGATGCACTCAGTTGAAAGCCTGTCTGTCGGATTTCGGGTTCCGGCAGACCCTTAAGGTTCGAACATTGGGGTCCGCACGGAAATCTCACCTTCAACCTCTCCGTCTCAATGGGATCTAAACTACTAAAAGAGCTGCACGAAACACACAAGATTTATACTGGTTCGGGCCACCGATGTGGTGTAATACCCTACTCCAGTGTGTGGTGGATGGATTGCCTCCTGGGGCTGGCGAGGATGAACAATACAAGGAAGAACAGCCTCGCGAGGGTCTGTTCCTGGCTGAGGTGATGAACTGTTGTGAAGAGTTCAGTCACCCTCTTTCTCTCTCTCTCTACTTGTGAACCAAACGAACCGACCGACCCCTCAAAACCCGAACCCCCTGCTATGTGCGTGGCTAGTCCTATTTATAGAGGCACTGGTCCTCTCCCCAAATATTGAGCGAGAAGGGATCCAACAATGGCAGGCTAATTTGAAGGGGGACAGCGAGTACATCTATCCTGACAAAAGCAGTCTTCGCCTGCCAAAGGCTCTGGTGATGACGCCGCGCTGGGCTCCATGGTGACCTCCGTCTCGTAGTCCTCCTGGCCTTGGTCTCGTTGCACCGAAGTGGCAACCTTTGCCCGATGCCTCGGTACTCTGCTGATACACTTGCTCCCTTTGCACCAAAGAGGAAAGGGGGGACGCTGCGCGCTGGCACCCGCCTGGTGCCCCGTGTCGTCATGGCTTGCGTCATAGGCACCTCGCGAGGTACCCCGCCTTGAACTCTCCGCCTCCTCGGGAGCCAGCCTGACGAGGCTGTGCCTGAGGATGCGCCGTGTCGTCCGCCTCGCGAGGCTTGGCCCCTCGCGAGGGTCTTGAGCCTCGTGTTGATGAAGATGGGCCACGCTAGGCCCCCACTTGAGCCACGCCGAAGGCCGCAGGGAGGCAATTCTGGGGACCCCCGTTCGCAGAACGCCGACAGTAGCCCCCGGGCCCAAGGTGCGCATGGACTTGGCCGTGCCGAGATGCGAAAGGGCAAGGGCGAAGCGCCGCGGGCCCTAACAGCCTGCGGCCTTGGACGCCGCGTGGCGGTTGATTGGACGTGGCGCCTTAGCTTCCCCACGACGCCTTGGCGATCGTGCGAGTTGGACAAGTCCCTACATGCAGAACGTGTCATGATTACCTATGATCGTGGAGACCGGCGGTTGGCCTTCGCCGGCTATAAGTACGGCACCGCTCGTGCCCGTCAAGTCCATCTCCTCTTGCTCTCTCCTTCACCTCAGTTCTTGCTCCGTCTTGGTGTGATGGCTCCGATTCGCCGATTCTCTGCAGCGAAGAAGGGAAAGGCTCCTCAAGAAGGGCCAGACCCTCTCCTGCCGAAGAAGCGACTCGCCCATTGCAGCCGGGACGACAAGGACGACCCAGTGGTGGCGAGGCCCCGAGGCGAGCAGGCTCCGCCGGGGTTCCCGCTGCCCTTGTACGCCCACGTCGAGGGCCCTGGAGGTGCCGATGTTGATCCCCACGGTTAGCGCCATAATCGGTGTCGTCGGGTTGTGAAGGCGTGGGTGGTTCCTCCTGGAGTCCATGCCGAGGGCTCCTCCCACGAGTTCGTGCTCCACGTCGTCACTCCTCTTCAGTCCTGGATCCGCCTTCCTCCCTTCTTCGCCTCCGTGGTTCTTCTAGGGGGGCCTATGGAGCTCCAGCTGCAGCACGCCGACTGCGGCGCCCCCGCGACCGAGGCCGAGGTCGTCGTCGCTGCCCCGGGCACGGTCTACATGTCCCACGGCTGGAGGGAGATTGCCCGGGTCTGCAGGGAAAGAGGCGTCTTCACGGTCCACCTGGGGTATGATGGCGCGGCGGTGATGTTCCTCAAGGTCTTCGACGCGATCGGGCGCCGGCTGGACTGCTGCCGCGGGAGGGGCGACTAGGACCTCGCCCTAGTGAGGGCTAGGCCGCCGACCACCCCCTCGGCAGTGGCGCCCGAGTGTCCAGCGGCTCCAGCGGAGGCTACGTGACTCCGGAGACGAGCGACGACAGCTACGAGCCCCCGAGTCCCCATCACTCCAGGAGCAGGGCGGACGCGTTAGGCCGTTGCCAACCCTGATCTGGATGTGGTTAGCGCCGGTGCCTAACGGCCCACTATTGATGATGGCATCTTCTGCAGGAGCCCGTACAGTTAGCACTCCTTAGGATCTGTTCCCTGTGAGGAATCGAAATGCGCCCCATGGGGGCTTGTAAGGTGTATGTAGTCCCGTTTGTTAATATATGACCTTTGCAATGGATTTGCGTGAGTCGCTGATTCCGTCATAGCTGAGTTCTCCCTTTCGAACCTCACGAGGGCCTAGTGCTCTACGCCGACAGGTCCCAGTCCCAAGGCGGCGTCAGCCGTCGCTGGTATGCCAGGTCGCGATGTCGTGGTCAAGGCCAGGAGGTGAGCGACCCGAGGTCCGGTAAGAGCCCCTGAGTCGCGATGCTCAGGAGGTCCCCTTTGGCGCCCAAGCAGCCATCACTTAGTGAGAAAGGAAGCAACATCGCTAGTACGGAATTGCTTTAGGTGCAGGGGGTAGTGCTGCAGCAGCCAGTGCCGTGGGTGGTGACTTATCTTGAGGATCAGGGGTCGTTCCAGGTGCGCCGTTGGGTCCGTGTGGGGATAGGAGCGGAAACGCTCGGCAAGGTCCTCGCGAGACCCCTTCTTCCCCACCTCTGCTCCCCTTTCTGCTCTACGTCCTCGGGTCCCGGCCCTCGAGCTTGTCTCAGCCGTCGCTGGTATGCCAGGTCGCGATGCCGTGGACAAGGCCAGAGGGTGAGGGCTGGAGAGCCAGTAAGAGCCCTGAGTCGTGATGCTCAGGCACCCCCCCCTTTAATGTGCGAGTGGTTCGCGCGGGTGAGGGCGAAGGAAACCTCGTGAGGGCCTCAGCTTGCGCGGTTCCCTCCAGGGATCCTGCAGGGTCATCACAGAAGGAAGATGGTCTTGCCACAGCGGCCATTAGTTGATCGTTAGTCACTCAAGAGCTTGCTGGTTGAGGTAGGCGAGGCGTATCTAGGCACCCGTGAGCCAGCGCGGGACTCCCGAGGCCCTACCTTTGGGCGGGTTGCGCCTGGCACTGGGCCGTATCTTGAGATGTGTCCCTGCAAAATTTGGTTAGATGCTGGTACTCTACGTCCTCGGGTCCCGGCCCTCGAGCTTGTCTCAGCCGTCACTGGTATGCCAGGTCGCGATGCCATGGACAAGGCCAGAGGATGAGGGCTGGAGAGCCAGTAAGAGCCCTGAGTCGCGATGCTCAGGCACCCCCCTTTAACGTGCAAGTCGCCAAGATGGGAAGAGAAGATGCTGCGGACAGGCTCCATGCAGCTAAGCGTGATCGGCAATGCATAGTTGGAAATAAACACTAGGGGGATACACGCCGCTGGGTCTGGCCCGAACGGCTTGGGGATGATGCAGCCCAAGGGGCGCCCCCAACAAGGCAAACTAACGACGGAAAGGTAACTGCAGGTACATGCCGCGGGGACGGACCCACGCAGCCTGGGAGTGATGCAACCCTAGGAGGGTGCTCCCAGCTGAGAACGGAACTTGAAAGATGTCACCTGAGGATGTCGTCAGCGTAGTGGCGTCGGTGCAGCAGACTTGACGGGCTGCAGAAGCTGATCCTCATGAGCCCCCAGGCCCTGGGGCCTCGGGAGGCTCCGGAGGCACTGGTGACTCCTTGCGAGCTGTCTCCACCCCCGCCAGAGCCGCGTAACGCCTGTCTTCCTGAGCCTCCCCGATGCCCCTCATGAGGCGCTGGTACGCCGCAGCCATGATCGGCAGGCCGTAAGGCATGCGAACATAGCTATGGGGTGGACCTCCGCAGCGCCCCACTTGCGAGGGCCAGAGGCACTCTGTTGTGGCAATTTGATTGAGCCCTGGTACATCGACGCAGACGCGCAGCCCACCATCCTCGCCTGGATGTGGGGCCACGGCTGGCAAGCGCCGGCAACCTCTCATGATCCTTGTCTCCTGTAGCTCTCAAATGGCCTCGTCAACGAACTCTTGCTGGTCTGATCTTCCTCGCCTGGCTCCCTCTTGAGGGAAACGTGCCGCGAAGCACGCCTCCACATGGTGCCCAAGCGCCTCCCTCGTGACCCTGGCTAGGTCGGTGGCCCTCCAGGTGAGAGCCCCTGAGCCCTGCTTGAGGAGGGCGCCGAGTGCGCTTTCCTATGCGATGGATGGAGGGCCCTCCTGAGGGGGCACGGGCCCTGAGGGGCCTGCCTCCTGAGGGGCTGAGCCTGACGACGTATTCTTCTTCTTGGGGGTGGTCTCAGGAAGCCTCCTGCTTCCGCGATCTGGGTCTTCTAGCGACGCGGCCTGGAAGGCTCGCTCCAGGGAACACACTGCATCTCTCTCTTCACAGGGCACCGTGATGACACCGCCACTTCCTGGCATCTTGAGGACGTTGTAGCCGTGATGGGTCACGGCCATGAACTTGGCCAGCGCTGGGTACCCGAGGATGGCATTGTACGGCAGGCGGATGTGGGCGACGTCGAAGTCGATGAGCTCGGTGCGGTAGTTGCTGCGGGCCCCGAAGGTGACAGGGAGGCGGACCTGCCCTATCGGGACTGTGGAACCGTCGGTGATCCCGGAGAAAGGCCTGGTTGGCTGAAGCTGGTCATAGGGCACTTGGAGGTTGTTGAATGTTTCCACGGACAGGACGCTGAGCCCTGCCCCACCATCGATGAGGGTCTTGGTGACCTGCACATTGCTGATGACCGAGGAGCAGAGCATCGGGAGGACTCCTGCAGTGGTCGCGCACTTGAGCTGGTCTGCCGAGCTAAACGTGATGGGGCACGCCGACCACCTGAGGGGGCGCGTTGCTTCGGGCTTGGGGAGAACTGCATTCACTTCGCGGGCAAACTGCTTGAAGATACGTTGGGAGGCTGGGGCTTGTGCTCCGCCCAGGATGCAGGCGATCGCGCGCGGCTCCTGGAAGCCCCCAGCTCCCTCGTCCTGATAGCGGTCTTCGTTCCTTCTTGGCGGAGGCGGCAGCGGAGGTAGGCCTGCGTTGCCATGAGGGCGGTCCTCACGAGGCTGGTCTCTCTAGTCCCCCTCACGAGGCAGGTCCCGCCAGCGGTCCTCGCGAGGCTGGTCGCGCCACCCCTGGCACGGGCCGCGGTCTTCCCAGCGCCCTGGATTTCTTCCTCCTCCTCGGCCATAGCCCCGGTCAGCACGGTCAGGGCGACGGCCGATCCTTCCTTCTCGCACGGCGTGGAGCTCTTGACATTCATTGGTGTTGTGGGTGTGGAGGTCATGGTACACACAGTACCGGCTGCCTCTGGAGGGTTCGGGCAGATCCTTGCCCCGCTTGGTGTCCGGTTCGGCTGCGAGCACGGCAGCCCCCTTGCGCTTCACATCCTTGGCCTTGGGCTTCTTCTCTTCTGGGTCCGCGGCAGGCAGCTCGAGGAGGGAGAGACGTCCCTCCTCAGCCCTGGCGCACTTGTTCGCCAAGTTGAATAGCTCCAGGGAGGTGTAGAGGTCTTCGTGCATCGCCAGTTCCTCCTTCATCTTGACATCACGCACGCCATCAGAGAAGGCGGAGATGATGGCCTCCTCCGACACCCTGGGGATCTTGAGGCACGCGCTGTTGAAGCGCTGGATGTACTTTTGTAGGATCTCTCCGGGTTGTTGCTTGATGCGGCGCATGTCGCTCACGGTAGGCGGCCGGTCGCGAGTACCTTGGAAGTTGGCGATGAAGCGGGCGCGTATCTGGTCCCAGAGATCGTGCCTGGAGCCAGATTCAGGAGCCAGGTTCGCGCCCCTTCCTTCAGCGCCATGGGGAACCAGTTCGCCATGACCTTTTCATCCCCGCCGGCAGCCTTGATGCCCAGCTCATAGAGCTAGAGGAATTCCGCGGGGTCAGTTGTGCCGTCGTAGCGAGGAGGCAGGTCGGGCTTGAACTTGCCGGGCCGCGCGACGCTGCGCAGCTCAGTGGTGTAGGCGTGGCAGCCCGCGGTGGCCACGAAAGGCCTCGGTTGGTGGAGAGCTTGGTCTTGAGGGTCCCCACGCGCTACAGCTAGGAGCAGGCCGGGGTCTTGACGTGCCAGAGCTGGAGCAGGGTCGCGGCGTGCCGGAGCAGGGAGCGCCTGGGCAGCCCCCTGCGGGCAAGGGATTTCTTGGCAGCTTCGCTCTTGTTGCGATGGCGCCTGGCGGAGCGGGTTCCGCCCAGGGGCCAGTCGCCTTGGAGCCACGGCATCTTCTTGGAGAGGAGGTGGCTGGTGCGCCTCCGGAGCTTCGTTGCCCGCGCGGGGTGGAGTGCGGCGCACAGGGACGGACGGCGCGGAAGAGCCCCCTGCGGCGCGGACAAGCTCGGCGACGCGGTCGAGCCATTCTTCGTAGACGTCGTCGACGGGGCAGTAGCGCAGGAGCTCGTTTGCCGCGAGGAGCGCAGCTCGAGCCTCTAAGGGTGCGTGGAGCGCGCGGGACGAAGAGCCAGCTGGTGCGAGTGACGGAGCGGCGGTGCAGTCGTCTTGCCGCACGGACGGGTGATGAGACGATGCCTGCTGCTCGCCCCCCGCCGGGCCGGTGGCGGCGTTGACGGCGGGCGACGGGGAACGATGAGGACGCCCACCGACGGGGGCCGTCTGGGCGACGCGGATGCGATGGCGGCCCGGCGCTCGGCGCGGGCTCGACGAGCGTCAGACATGGACGTGACGGTCGGAGGAGAGCGGAGCGGTGGAAGACAAATTCCGGCGCACCCCTACCTGGCGCGCCAAATGTCGGATTTCGGGTTCCGGCAGACCCTTAAGGTTCGAACACTGGGGTGCACGCGGAAATCTCACCTTCAACCTCTCTATCTCAATGGGATCTAAACTACTAAAAGAGCTGCATGAAAGACACAAGATTTATACTGGTTCGGGCCACCGATGTGGTGTAATACCCTACTCCAGTGTGTGGTGGATGGATTGCCTCCTGGGGCTGGCGCGGATGAACAATACAAGGAAGAACAGCCTCGCGAGGGTCTGTTCCTGGCTGAGGTGATGAACTGTTGTGAAGAGTTCAGTCACCCTCTTTCTCTCTCTCTACTTGTGAACCAAACGAACCGACCGACCCCTCAAAACCCGAACCCCCTGCTATGTGGGTGGCTAGTCCTATTTATAGAGGCCCTGGTCCTCTCCCCAAATATTGAGCGGGAAGGGATCCAACAATGGCGGGCTAATTTGAAGGGGGACAGCGAGTACATCTATCCTGACAAAAGCAGTCTTCGCCTGCCAAAGGCTCTGGTGATGACGCCGCGCTGGGCTCCATGGTGACCTCCGTCTCATAGTCCTCCTGGCCTTGGTCTCGTTGCACCGAAGTGGCAACCTTTGCCTGATGCCTCGGTACTCTGCTGATACGCTTGCTCCCTTTGCACCAAAGAGGAAAGGGGGGACGCTGCGCGCGCTGGCACCCGCCTGGTGCCCCGTGTCGTCATGTCTTGCATCATAGGCACCTCGCGAGGTACCCCGCCTTGAACTCTCCGCCTCCTCGCGAGCCAGCCTAACGAGGCTGTGCCTGAGGATGCGCCGTGTCGTCCGCCTCGCGAGGGTTGGCCCCTCGCGAGGGTCTTGAGCCTCATGTTGATGAAGATGGGCCGTGCTGGGCCCCCACTTGAGCCACGCCGCAGGCCGCAGGCAGGCAAGTCTGGGGACCCCCGTTCCCAGAACGCCGACACTGTCAGCCTGAATGTCATACTGAAATCCGTGCCTCCTGATTCAAAAGGAGATTGCTCAGCTCAACCTGGTCATAGTTGATGCTGGTCTTGCTAATATTTTGGAAATTGCACCTACACTTGAGGAAGAGATCCGCAAGGCCCAGCCAGATGACACCGTCCTACAGAAACGTGCCGAGCGTATGATAGCAGGACAGACTTCAGATTTTCCTAAGGATCAACTTGGTACCCTCCGATTCCATGGGAGGATTTGTGTACCAAGTCAGGCACATTTAAAAAGGAAAATCCTGTCGGAAGCACACGAATCTTCGTATTCTATTCACCTTGGAGGTACTAAAATGTATAAAGACCTTCGACAAATATTCTGGTGGGATGGAATGAAGAAAGACATTGCCTATTTTGTGGCCTGTTGCGACATATGCAACAAAGTGAAGGCAGAGCATCAGAAGCCAGCCAGACTTCTCCAACCGCTGCCAGTTTCACAATGGAAATGGGATGATATCTGCATGGATTTTGTCACTGGGTTACCTAAGACTCAGCGAGGCAATGATGCAATCTGGGTCATAGTGGACACCATAACCAAGGTAGCTCACTTTATCCTGATCAGAACCACATATCGAGCAGATCAACTTGCACAATTGTATGTATCCAGGATAGTCGGTTTGCATGGAGTACCCCGAACAATCACTTCTGACCGGGGGTCACTCTTTACCTCCGCTTTCTGGTCACGTCTCCATCAAGCCTTGGGGGCAGCGCTAAAATATAGTACTGCTTATCATCCTCGGACTGATGGACAGACTAAGCGGGTAAACCAAATACTCGAAGATATGCTACGAGACTATGCTTTGGACCAAGGATATAAATAGGAAGACTGCTTGCCGTATGCCGAGTTCTCATACAACAACAGCTTCCAGACCAGTCTAAAGATGTCACCATATGAAGCTTTGTATGGCCGTAAGTGCCGCACCCCTTCGAATTGGTCTCAAATGGGAGATAGCCGTATTTTCGGAATGGATCTCATGATGGAAGCTAAGAAGCGAGTCAAGGAAATCCGAGACAGGTTGCAATTGGCCAAATAGCAACAAAAGGGTTATTATAATGCAAAGCACTGACATGTCAGTTTTGAACCCGGAGAACACGTATACCTCCGAGTCACCCCTATGAAAGAGTCAAGAGATTCCAGACTCGTGGAAAGTTGGCACCCAGATTTATTGGTCCTTTTCCAGTTATGTCCAGAGTGGGTATTGTTGCATATCAATTTGGAACTACCCCCGAATTGCCGGAAGTGCACAATGTGTTTCATGTTTCATAGTTGAGGCGATGCATATCGCCGCCTGAGAAAAAGACTGCTATGACTGAAATAGAGTTGGCAAGGGATTTTAACATATGAAGAGAGGTCGGTCAAAATTTTGGATTAGATGGAAAGGGTCACTCGTAGTAAAGCAAGGAAGTTTTACAAAGTTCAGTGGGAGCATCACACAGAGGCAGAATCGGCTTGGGAACGAGAAGAGTTTCTAAAGGCACAGTATCCAGAATGGTTTTCCCAAGCAACCGAATCTCGAGGATGAGATTCATCCTAAGTGGGGGAGGTTTGTGATAGTCTGGTTTTTGCCCTTTTCTCTTTGCTTGATTTTCAGATGGTTTGGTTTTGAAATTTGAAGTTTTGAATCTTTTTAGATGGACTTAAACACTTGGGTACCCCTTGACTTTCACCCAAGTGTCTCATTTCCCTCCCTAACTATCATTTCTTCTCTCGTTCACCTCAAAATAATATTTTTGAATATTTTTCTTAAAGGAAAATATTCATTTCCCTCTCTAGAACCCTAGCTAGCTGAATGTGCTCCAAAGCAACCCCAATTTTTCTTACCCATAAAAATCTGAGAAAATTCCCAAATATTCTTTGAACCCCAGGGCACCTTCCTGAGCAAAAATATTTCATCACTTTTTGGAATATTTTGCTACAGAAAATATTTTCTGTTCTGGACAGAAATGGTAGGTTCTACAACAACTACCATTTTACTTGCTCTATTGTGGCTGATTTTTCTTGTGCATCATCACCTTAGTAGATGATTGCTAACCTCCAAAGCCCAGCCCCCAACTCTGAGTAGTTTGACCACAGTAAGGTCACAAATTTATTGACCAGAAACTTACCAGTGAGTTGAAATCCATTCTACTGCGTCTGGGCTCAAACCAAAGCGTGGTAACCTCTCAATCTACCACGAACTACACGCCAGACATGAAGTTTGGGCTTAGGTCGTCCTGAGGTCAGAGTTCACGCAGTGACTGCGTTCGTCCAGGCGTGCAGGCATACGGCCGACGCGCCCTGCGTCGCGCCCGCGCCTCTGTTGCTCGCTTGATCGCTTCCCTACCTGCCAAGCCTTGCCAAACTTCGCCATGATCTTTGTCCCGACCTTCTTAACTCCCTCCTGGCGCTCGCCGACGCCGGAGCTCCCCACAGTGAGCACGGGCACGGTCCAGCCAACGTAACAGTGCGCTGCGCACTGTGTTCGTCGCCACCCTCTCGCCGCTGTGCTCGTCTCCGCTCGCCGACAGTTCCCGCGTGAGCTGCGTCGCCTTCCCCCTCGCTCACTGACACCATTCGTCATCGGGCGCCGTGTCCAGGTGTCCTCCGGCGGAGCCCGAACCCCCCCCCCCCCCCCCCCCCCGTCGCTCGGCTATAAATAGAGCCCTCCCGAGCCTCCTTGAGCATCATCCACTGCTCACACACACTCCACGATCACGTAGAAAGCCGTAGCCCGGCAGGGCAGGCCGCGGGCCGTCGACCCCGAGCTCGAGCTCGCCGGCGATCCCCTCAGGTCGCCTCAGCAGCTCCAGCCCCTCCCAGGCTCGGGCCACCCTTCCAGGGCCTCTGTCGTGCCTCGGTGTTGTCGTTCCGCCCAGTTGGAGCCCCTGGTGTCGCCTCTAGTCGCCGTCGTCCTCAACTGCGGCGACCTCTGCTTCCTGTCGCCGCTGGAGAGGTCATTTCCGACGCCGTCCGACCAACCCTAGCTAACCTACAGGTACGGGCAGGTGCGCCTCCGTCTCCTCTTTCGATCCCTCCCTCTAGTTCGGGCCAAAGAGCCCTCCTTGTCGGTGTGTGCTCCGGCGAAGCCACGCGTCCTCTGTTTCCCTCTCCCCCTCCTTCTCACCTGACTAGTGGGGCCCGCCAGTCAGCCACTCTATACGCGCGTGAAGCGGTACAAGTGGTGGCGCTCGCGAGGTTTACGCCTTTGACGTCACCCCCCCCCCCCTCAGTTCTGTTTTATTTAAATTCAAATCCAGAGAGCTTCAAACAGCCAAAACTTTTTAACCATAAGACCGAATGAATTGATTCTTTTTGCAAGAAATCTAGCAGCTCACAAAAAATGAGATTTTTCTCCACTGTCTAGATTTTCCGGTGAATTTCAGAAGGGTTCTTGATATTTCCTTTTGGTGTTTATAATTGTTTTCAAAGAGTGAAGCTTGTCTTGAGGATCACCGGAGGTTTGTGAACCTCATCTGCACTAAGGCAAACCACAACAACATTTTCATGGTGCCATTACAATATTTGTGATTTTTCAACTTGATCAATGATTTAATCCATGCATTTAAATCACTAGTATATTATTTGTATTTTGATTGGTTGCTTGTTTAAGTTGATATGCTAAGTTTACATAAATTTTGAAGTTAACTAAGTTGGTTAAGTAACTAGAAGTAATAATTGTTATGAAGAAGTAATATGGTTATGGATATAAGTAATTATTTTGAGTATTTTCTTGGATGAGAAAAATGATAAATTTGCTAGTAAAGATTCTGTTTAAAGTAAGGACTAATGTTAACCAGAGAA
This sequence comes from Triticum monococcum, assembly GCA_034509565.1. Classification (NCBI taxonomy): domain Eukaryota; kingdom Viridiplantae; phylum Streptophyta; class Magnoliopsida; order Poales; family Poaceae; genus Triticum; species Triticum monococcum. The sequence continues at coordinate 487,983,838 of CM067844.1, forward strand.
GTGTTATGAGTTGTTGATGATTATGCTTAGTGTGGATATAGTTGACCCAGTTATTTCCATTGAGATATGATGTGCATGTTAGTGTTGCATCTCATGGCATATTATGACACCGGTTACATTCACTTTAAGTTGAACCTGATAATAACTCAGCTTGAATATATCGTTGATCGGGTCATCGTGCCACTGAATCGAGTTTTTCCCAGTGCAACCACATTTGCCTTTATGGGAAGGTCTTTATTCGGTCCGTTGTCATGCCTCTGGTCGGTGCCTCCAATGAGGGAAGGTTACGGGCGTGCGGTACCCTGGCCCGATAAGCAGACATAACCTTGTGTGCCCGTTGTTGATGTTATGGTACCTTGTCCCTGTGTGGGACTGTTTATGTTTTGCCATGACGGTGGCCATTGGTGTCTTTGGTAGACACGGGGCCACCCAGGACTAACCCAGTGGGGAGTGAGTCGGAGTGGCCGAGAGAGTGTCATGGCATGGAGGGGTTTCGTCGAAATGCCATTGGTCCACCCGAATGGGAGTGCGAGGCCATGGTTTCCGTGGTGTGGGTACAGTGCGCTGCCTCTGCAGAGTGTATCAAATCTATCGATAGCCGATTCCACGGTTACAGACACGCTCGAAAGTAGGTCACACCATGGGTCAACGTTTAAATAAATTTTGCACACTAAGTTATGAATGTCGCAATGTCGAGAAGATGATGGTGGGTAAATCATCTTGATGTTGGAGACCAAGTGTTGGTCATGGTTATGATCGCCGGAAGGATCACCATTTGGGACCTAGTGTTGGTCATGGTTGTGAGCGCCGGAAGGATCACCGTTTGGGACCAAGTGTTGGTCATGGTTGTGATCGCCGGAAGGATAACCGTTTGAGACCAAGTGTTGATCATGGTTGTGATCGCCGGAAAGATCACCGTTGGTAAGCAAGACCGAGGAAAATTTTATCACGAGCTCACGATCACAGCATGTATGATATGTTGTTGCCTTGCTAATTGGTTAAGTATCATGATATTGTTTGTCATTATGTTTATGTTTGTTGTGAGCTTGCAAGTACATTCAATGTACTGACCCGTGTCATGCCAGCTTTCAGGAAAGTCTCGTTGGAAAGGAGTGTCGTCTGAGTCTAGATCATGTCCACCTTGGTGTCCCTGTGCTATGGAGTTCTGCTACGACGTTGTTCCAATGCCACGTAGTTGTTCTGATCGAGGCCCCCTTTATGTTCACTAAATAATGTACATATTGTTCAGCCGCACCATGTGTGCCGCTTGGCCTTGCCACCTGTTGTAATATAAACTATGATTCGCCAGCATCAATAAAGCGGTTGTTTTCCGTACCAAGATGTTGTGTGTTTCTAGAAGACATGGTCTCTAGGCTGGCAATGCATGGTAAACCGGTTGCTCTGAGCCGGGGTGCCACAATAGAGAATGATTTTCATTTTCTCTGTATCTTCTGCAGTGATCGGGCAATGAGTCTGACTCAACTTCACACCTTGTAACACAGGAAACAACGCTTTCTTTGACTGATCCATTTTGAACTTCTTCAAAACTTTATCAAGGTATGTGCTTTGTGAAAGTCCAATTAAGCGTCTTGATCTATCTCTATAATTCTTGATGCCCAATATATAAGCAGCTTCACCAAGGTCTTTCATTGAAAAACTCGTATTCAAATATCCTTTTATGCTATCCAAAAATTCTATATCATTTCCAATCAACAATATGGCATCCACATATAATATTAGAAATGCTACAGAGCTCCCACTCACTTTCTTGTAACTACAGGCTTCTCCAAAATTATGTATTGAAGGAAATATGCCCTAGAGGCAATAATAAAGTTATTATTTATTTCCTTATATCATGATAAATGTTTATTATTCATGCTAGAATTGTATTAACCGGAAACATAATACATGTGTGAATACATAGACAAACAGAGTGTCACTAGTATGCCTCTACTTGACTAGCTCATTGATCAAAGATGGTTATGTTTCCTAACCATAGACATGAGTTGTCATTTGATTAATGGGATCACATCATTAGGAGAATGATGTGATTGACTTGACCCATTCCGTTAGCATAGCACTTGATCGTTTAGTTTGTTGCTATTGCATTCTTCATGACTTATACATGTTCCTATGACTATGAGATTATGCAACTCCCGTTTACCGGAGGAACACTTTGTGTGCTACCAAACGTCACAACGTACCTGGGTGATTATAAAGGTGCTCTACAGGTGTCTCCGAAGGTACTTGTTGGGTTGGCCTATTTCGAGATTAGGATTTGTCACTCTGATTGTCGGAGAGCTATCTCTGGGCCCTCTCGGTAATGCACATCACCTAAGCCTTGCAAGAATTGCAACTAATGAGTTAGTTGCGGGATGATGTATTACGAAATGAGTAAAGAGACTTGCCAGTAATGAGATTGAACTAGGTATTGAGATGCCGACGATCGAATCTCGGGCAAGTAACATACCGATGACAAAGGGAACAACGTATGTTGTTATGCGGTCTGATCGATAAAGATCTTCGTAGAATATGTAGGAGCCAATATGAGCATCCAGGTTCCGCTATTGGTTATTGACCGGAGACGTGTATCGGTCATGTCTACATAGTTCTCGAACCCGTAGGGTCCGCACGCTTAAAGTTCGGTGACGATCGTAATTAGGGTTTTTGTGCTTTGATGTACCGAAGGTTCTTCGGAGTCTCAGATGTGATCACAGACATGACGAGGAGTCTCGAAATGATCGAGACATAAAGATTTATATATTGGAAGCCTATATTTGGATATCGGAAACGTTCCGGGTGAAATCGGGATTTTACCGGAGTACCGGGGGGTTACCGGAACCCCCCCGGGGGTTATTGGGCCTGCATGGGCCATAAGGGAGAAGAGGAGGGCCGACCAGGGCAGGCCGCGCGCCCCCTCCCCCTAGTCCGAATAGGACAAGGAAGGGGGGGCGGCGCCCCCCTTTCCTCTTTCTGCCTTCCCCCTTCCTTTTCGAACAAGGCAAGAGGGGGGAGTCCTACTCCCGGTGGGAGTAAGACTCCTCCAAGCGCACCCCTAGGGCCGGCCGCACCTCCCCCTCTCCCTCCTTTATATACGGGGGCAAGGGGGCACCCCATGACACACAAGTTGACCTTCGTGATCGTTCCTTAGCCGTGTGCGGTGGCCCCTTCCACCATATTCCACCTTGGTCATATCGTAGCGGTGCATAGACGAAGCCCTCATCGGTAGAACATCATCACCGTCATCACGCCATCGTGCTGACGAAACTCTCCCTCAACGTTTTGCTGGATCGGAGCTTGAGGGACGTCACCGAGTTGAATGTGTGCAGAACTCGGAGGTGCCGTACGTTCGGTACTTGAATCGGTCGGATCAGGAAGACGTACGACTACTTCCTCTACGTTGTGTCAACGCTTCCGTTCCCGGTCCATGATGGTACGTAGACAACACTCTCCCCTCTCATTGCTATGCATCACCATGATCTTGCATGTGCGTAGGAAAATTTTGAAATTACTACGTTCCCCAACAGTGGCATCCGAGCCAGGTTTTATGCGTTGATGTTATATGCACGAGTAGAACACAAGTGACTTGTGGGCGATATAAGTCATACTTCTTACCAGCATGTCATACTTTGGTTCGGCGGTATTGTTGGATGAAGCGGCCCGGACCGACATTACGCATACGCTTATGCGAGACTGGTTCTACCGACGTGCTTTGCACACAGGTAGCCGGCGGGTGTCAGTTTCTCCAACTTTAGTTGAACCGAGTGTGGCTACGCCCGGTCCTTGCGAAGGTTAAAACAACACCAACTTGATAAACTATCGTTGTGGTTTTGATGCGTAGGTAAGAACGGTTCTTGCTAAAGCCCGTAGCAGCCACGTAAAACTTGCAACAACATAGTAGAGGACGTCTAACTTGTTTTTGCAGGGCATGTTGTGATGTAATATGGTCAAGACATGATGCTAAATTTTATTGTATGAGATGATCATGTTTTGTAACCGAGTTATTGGCAACTGGCAGGAGCCATACGGTTGTCGCTTTATTGTATGCAATGCAATTACGTTGTAATGCTTTACTTTATCACTAAGTGGTAGCGATAGTCGTGGAAGCATAAGATTGGCGAGACGACAACGATGCTACGATGGTGATCAAGGTGTCGCGCTGGTGACGATGGTGATCATGACGGTGCTTCGGAGATGGAAATCACAAGCACAAGATGATGATGGCCATATCAGATCACTTATATTGATTGCATGTGATGTTTATCTTTTATGCATCTTATCCTGCTTTGATTGACGGTAGCATTATAAGATAATCTCTCACTAAATTTCAAGATAAAAGTGTTCTCCCTGAGTATGCACCGTTGCCAAAGTTCATCGTGCCCAGACACCACGTGATGATCGGGTGTGATAAGCTCTACATCCATCTACAACGGGTGCAAGCCAGTTTTGCACACGCAGAATACTCGGGTTAAACTTGATGAGCCTAGCATATGCAGATATGGCCTCGGAACACTGAGGCCGAAAGGTCGAGCGTGAATCATATAGTAGATATGATCAACATAGTGATGTTCACCATTGAAACTACTCCATCTCACGTGATGATCGGACATGGTTTAGTTGATATGGATCACGTAATCACTTAGAGGATTAGAGGGATGTCTATCTAAGTGGGAGTTCTTAAGTAATATGATTAATTGAACTTTAAATTTATCATGAACTTAGTACATGATAGTATCTTGCTTGTCTATGTTTGATTGTAGATAGATGGCCCGTGCTGTTGTTCCGTTGAATTTTAATGTGTTCCTAGAGAAAACTAAGTTGAAAGATGTTAGTAGCAATGATACGAATTGGATCCGTGATCTGAGGATTATCCAAATTCCTGCACAGAAGAATTATGTCCTTGATGCACCGCTAGGTGACAAACCTATTGCAGGAGCAGATGCAGACGTTATGAACGTTTGGCTAGCTCAATATGATGACTACTTGATAATTTAGTGCACCATGCTTAACGGCTTAGAATCGGGATTTCAAAGACATTTTGAACGCCATGGACCATATGAGATGTTCCAGGAGTTGAAGTTAATATTTCAAGCAAATACCCGAGTTGAGAGATATGAAATCTCCAACAAGTTCTATAGCTAAAAGATGGAGGAGAATAGCTCAAGAAGTGAGCATGTGCTCGGATTGTCTGGGTACTACAATCGCTTGAATCAAGTGGGAGTTAATCTTCCAGATAAAATAGTGATTGACAAAATTCTCTAGTCACCATCACCAAGTTAGTAGAACTTCGTGATGAACTATAATATGCAAGGGATAACGGAAACAATTCCCAAGCTCTTCGTGATGTTGAAATCAATGAAGGTAGAAATCAAGAAAAATATCAAGTGTTGATGGTAGACAAGACCACTAGTTTCAAGAAAAGGGCAAAGGGAAGAAGGGGAACTTCAAGAAGAATGGCAAGCAAGTTGCTACTCAAGTGAAGAAGCCCAAGTTTGGTCCTAAGCCTGAGACTAAGTGCTTCTACTGCAAAGGGACTGGTCACTGGAAGCGGAACTGCCCCAAGTATTTGGCGGATAAGAAGGATGGCAAAGTGAACAAAGGTATATTTGATATACAGAATATTGATGTGTATTTTACTACTGTTCGTAGCAACCCCTCGGTATTTGATACTGGTTCAGTTGCTAAGAGTAGTAACTCGAAACGGGAGTTGCAGAATGAACAGAGACTAGTTAAGGGTGAAGTGACGATGTGTATTGGAAATGGTTCCAAGATTGATATGATCATCATCGCACACTCCCTATACTTTCGGGATTAGTGTTAAACCTAAAATAAATGTTATTTGGTGTTTGCGTTGAGCATGAATATGATTTGATCATGTTTATTGCAATACGGTTATTCATTTAACTAAAAGAATAAATTGTTGTTCTGTTTACATGAATAAAACCTTATATGGTTACACACCCAATGAAAATGGTTCGTTGGATCTCGATCGTAGTGATACACATATTCATAATATTGAAACCAAAAGATGCAAAGTTAATAATGATAGTGCAACTTATCTGTGGCACTGCCGTTTAGGTCATATTGGTGTAAAACGCATGAAGAAACTCCATGCTGATGGACTTTTGGAATCACTTGATTATGAATCACTTGATGCTGGCGAACCATGCCTCATGGGCAAGATGACTAAGACTCCGTTCTCTGGAACAATGGAGCGAGCAACTGACTTATTGGAAATAATACATACTGATGTATGCGGTCCGATGAGTGTTAAGGCTCCGATGGGTATATCTACTTAATGAAACACAAGTCTGAAACATTTGAAAAGTTCAAAGTATTTCAGAGTAAAGTGGAGAATCATCATAACAAGAAAATAAAAGTTTCTACGATATGATCGCAGAGGTAAAATATTTGAGTTAACGAGTTTGGCCTTTAGTTAAAACAATGTGAAATAGTTTCACTACTCACGCCACCTAGAATACCATAGTGTAATGGTGTGTCCGAACGTCGTAACCGTGCTTTATTAGATATGGTACAATCTATGATGTCTCTTACCGATTACCACTATCGTTTTGGGGTTATGCATTAGAGGCAGCTACATTCACGTTAAATAGGGCACCATCTAAATCCGTTCACACGACGTTGTATGAACTGTGGTTTGGCGAGAAACCTAAGCTGTCATTTCTTAAAGTTTGGGACTGCGATGCTTATGTGAAAAAGTTTCAACTTGATAAGCTCAAACCCAAATCGGAGAAGTAAATCTTCATAGGATACCCAAAAGAAAATGTTGGGTACACCTTTTATCACAGATCCGAAGGCAAGATATTCATTACTGAGAATGGATCCTTTCTAGAGAAGGAGTTTCTCTCGAAAGAAGTGAGTGGGAGGAAAGTAGAACTTGATGAGGTAACTGTACCTGCTCCCTTATTGGAAAGTAGTTCATCATAGAAATCTGTTCATGTGACTACTAAACCAATTAGTGAGGAAGCTAATGATGATGATCATGTAACTTCAGATCAAGTTACTACCGAACCTCATAGGTAAACCAGAGTGAGATTCGCACCAAAGTGGTACAGTAATCCTATTCTGGAGGTCATGTTACTTGACCATGACGAACCTACGAACTATGAGGAAGCGATGATGAGCCCAGATTCCGCAAAATGGTTTGAGGCCATGAAATCTGAGATGAGATCCATGTATGAGAACAAAGTATGGACTTTGATTGACTTGCCCAATGATCGGCGAGTCATTGAGATTAAATGGATCTTCAAGAGGAAGACGAACGCTGATAGTAGTGTTACTATCTACAAAGCTAGAATTGTCGCAAAAGGTTTTCGACAAGTTCAAGGTGTTGACTATGATGAGAGTTTCTCACTCGTATCTATGCTTAAGTCTATCCGAATCATGTTAGCAATTGCCGCATTTTATGAAATATGGCAAGTGGATAAACAAAACTGCATTCCTTAATGGATTTATTAAAGAAGAGTTGTATATGATGCAACCAGAAGGTTTTGTCAATCCTAAAGGTACTAACAAAATATGCAAACTCCAGCGATCCATCTATGGACTGGTGCAAGCATCTCAGAGTTGGAATATACGCTTTGATAAGTTGATCAAAGCATATAGTTTTATAAAGACTTGCGGTGAAGCCTGTATTTACAAGAAAGTGAGTGGGAGCACTACAACATTTCTGATAAGTATATGTGAATGACATATTGTTGATCAGAGATAATGTAGAATTATTCTGCAAAGCATAAAGGAATGTTTGAAAGGAGTTTTTCAAAGAAATACCTCGGTGAAGCTGCTTACATATTGAGCATCAAGATCTATAGAGATAGATCAAGATGCTTGATAAGTTTTTCAATGAGTACATACCTTGACAAGATTTTGAAGTAGTTCAAAATGGAACAGTCAAAGAAGGAGTTCTTGCCTGTGTTACAAGGTGTGAAGTTGAGTAAGACTCAAAACCCGACCACGGCAGAAGATAGAGAGAGAATGAAAGTCATTCCCTATGCCTCAGCCATAGGTTCTATAAAGTATGCCATGCTGTGTACCAGACCTATTGTATACCCTGCCCTCAGTTTGGCAAGGGAGTACAATAGTGATCTAGGAGTAGATCACTGGACATTGGTCAAAATTATCCTTAGTGGAATAAGGATATGTTTCTCGATTATGGAGGTGATAAAAGGTTCGTCGTAAAGGGTTACATCGATGCAAGTTTTGACACTGATCCAGATGACTCAAAGTCTCAATCTGGATACATATTTAAAGTGGGAGCAATTAGCTAGAGTAGCTCCGTGCAGAGCATTGTTGACATAGAAATTTGCAAAATACGTATGGACCTAATTATGGCAGACCTGTTGACTAACTTCTCTCACAAGCAAAACATGATCACACCTTAGTACTCTTTGGGTATTAATCACATAGCGATGTGAACTAGATTATTGACTCTAGTAAACCCTTTGGGTGTTGGTCACATGTCGATGTGAACTATGGGTGTTAATCACATGGTGATGTGAACTATTGGTATTAAATCACATGGTGATGTGAACTAGATTATTGGCTCTAGCGCAAGTGGGAGACTGAAGGAAATATGCCCTAGAGGCAATAATAAAGTTATTATTTATTTCCTTATATCATGATAAATGTTTATTATTCATGGTAGAATTGTATTAACCAGAAACATAATACTTGTGTGAATACATAGACAAACAGAGTGTCACTAGTATGCCTCTACTTGACTAGCTCGTTGATCAAAGATGGTTATGTTTCCTAACCATAGACATGAGTTGTCATTTGATTAACGGGATCACATCATTAGGAGAATGATGTGATTGACTTGACCCATTCCGTTAGCATAGCACTTGATCGTTTAGTTTGTTGCTATTGCTTTCTTCATGACTTATACATGTTCCTATGACTATGAGATTATGCAACTCCCGTATACCGGAGGAACACTTTGTGTGCTACCAAACGTCACAACGTACCTGGGTGATTATAAAGGTGCTCTACAGGTGTCTCCGAAGGTACTTGTTGGGTTGGCGTATTTCGAGATTAGGATTTATTTGTCACTCCGATTGTCGGAGAGGTATCTCTGGGCCCTCTCGGTAATGCACATCACCTAAGCCTTGCAAGAATTGCAACTAATGAGTTAGTTGCGGGATGATGTATTACGGAATGAGTAAAGAGACTTGTCGGTAACGAGATTGAACTAGGTATTGAGATGCCGACGATCGAATCTCGGGCAAGTAACATACCGATGACAAAGGGAACAACATATGTTGTTATGCGGTCTGACCGATAAAGATCTTCGTAGAATATGTAGGAGCCAATATGAGCATCCAGGTTCCGCTGTTGGTTATTGACCGGAGACGTGTCTCGGTCATGTCTACATAGTTCTCGAACCCGTAGGGTCTGTACGCTTAAAGTTCGGTGACAATCGTAATTAGGGTTTTTGTGTTTTGATGTACCGAAGGTTGTTCGGAGTCCCGGATGTGATCACGGACATGACGAGGAGTCTCGAAATGGTCGAGACATAAAGATTTATATATTGGAAGCCTATATTTGGATATCGGAAATGTTCCGGATGAAATCGGGATTTTACCGGAGTACCGGGGGGTTACCGGAACCCCCCAGGGGTTATTGGGCCTACATGGGAAATAAGGGAGAAGAGGAGGGCCGGCCAGGGCAGGCCGCACGCCCCCTCCCCCCTAGTCCGAATAGGACAAGGAAGGGGGCGGCGCCCCCCTTTCCTCTTTCTCCCTCCCCCCTTCCTTTTCCAACAAGGCAAGAGGGGGGAGTCCTACTCCCGGTGGGAGTAGGACTCCTCCAGGCGCACCCCTAGGGCCGGCCGCACCTCCCCCTCTCCCTCCTTTATATACAGGGGCAAGGGGGCACCCCATGACACACAAGTTGATCTTCGTGATCGTTCCTTAGCTGTGTGCGGTGCCCCCTTCCACAATATTCCACCTCAGTCATATCGTAGCAGTGCTTAGACGAAGCCCTGCGTCGGTAGACCGTCATCACGCCGTCGTGCTGGCGAAACTCTCCCTCAGTGTTTTTCTGGATCGGAGCTCGAGGGACGTCACCGAGTTGAACGTGTGCATAACTCGGAGGTGTCGTACGTGAAGGAAATATGCCCTAGAGGCAATAATAAAGTTATTATTTATTTCCTTATATCATGATAAATGTTTATTATTCATGCTAGAATTGTATTAACCAGAAACATAATACATGTGTGAATACATAAACAAACAGAGTGTCACTAGTATGCCTCTACTTGACTAGCTCGTTAATCAAAGATGGTTATGTTTCCTAACCATGAACAAAGAGTTGTTATTTGATTAACGAGGTCACATCATTAGTTGAATGATCTGATTGACATGACCCATTCCATTAGCTTAGCACCCGATCGTTTAGTATGTTGCTATTGCTTTCTTCATGACTTATACATGTTCCTATGACTATGAGATTATGCAACTCCCGTTTACCGGAGGAACACTTTGGGTACTACCAAACGTCACAACGTAACTGGGTGATTATAAAGGAGTACTACAGGTGTCTCCAATGGTAGATGTTGGGTTGGCGTATTTCGAGATTAGAATTTGTCACTCCGATTGTCGGAGAGGTATCTCTGGGCCCTCTCGGTAATACACATTACACAAGCCTTGCAAGCATTGCAACTAATGAGTTAGTTGCGGATGATGTATTACAGAACGAGTAAAGAGACTTGCCGGTAACGAGATTGAACTAGGTATTGGATACCGACGATCGAATCTCGGGCAAGTAACATACCGATGACAAAGGGAACAACGTATGTTGTTATGCGGTCTGACCGATAAAGATCTTCGTAGAATATGTAGGAGCCAATATGGGCATCCAGGTCCCGCTATTGGTTATTGACCGGAGACGTGTCTCGGTCATGTCTACATTGTTCTCGAACCGTAGGGTCCGCACGCTTAACGTTATGATGACAGTTATTATGAGTTTATGCATTTTGATGTACCGAAGGTTGTTCGGAGTCCCGGATGTGATCACGGACATGACGAGGAGTCTCGAAATGGTCGAGACATAAAGATTGATATATTGGAAGCCTATGCTTGGACATCGGAAGTGTTCCGGGTGAAATCGGGATTTTACGGAGTACCGGGAGGTTACCGGAACCCCCCGGGAACCAAATGGGCCTTATTGGGCCTTAGTGGAAAGGTGAATGGGGCAGCCCAAGGTGGGCTGCGCGCCTCCCCCCTCCCCTAGTCCTAATAGGACTAGGAGAGGTGGCCGGCCCCCTTCTCCCTCTCTCTCTCTCGAGGAATCCTATTAGGAATAGGATTGGGGGGAGTCCTACTCCCGGTAGGAGTAGGACTCCTCCTGCGCCTCCATAGCTTGGCCGGCCAGCCTTCCCCTGGCAACCTTTATATACGGGGGCAGGGGGCACCTCTAGACACACAAGTTGATCATTGAGATCGTTCCTTAGCCGTGTGCGGTGCCCCCTGCCACCAAATTCCACCTCGATCATACCGTTGTAGTGCTTAGGCGAAGCCCTGCGTCGGTAGTACATCAAGATCGTCACCACGCCGTCGTGCTGACGGAACTCTTCCTCAATGCTTTGCTGGATCGGAGCCCGAGGATCGTCATCGAGCTGAACGTGTGCCAAGAACTCGGAGGTGTCGGAGTAACGGTGCTTGGATCGATCGGATCGGGAAGAAGACGTACGACTACTTCCTCTACGTTGTGTCAACGCTTCCGTTGCGATCTACAAGGGTACGTAGATCAGACTCTCCCCCTCGTTGCTATGCATCACCATGATCTTGCGTGTGCGTAGGAAATTTTTTGAAATTACTACATTCCCCAACAGTACGTTCGGTACTTGGATCGGTCGGATTGGGAAGACGTACGACTACTTCCTCTATGTTGTGTCAACGCTTCCGTTGCCGGTCTAAGAGGGTACGTAGACAACACTCTCCCCTCTCGTTGCTATGCATCACCATGATCTTGCGTGTGGATAGGAAAATTTTGAAATTACTACGTTCCCCAACATGTATAAAACCATATGCTTTGATCACTTCATCAAAGCGTATATTCCAACTCCGAGATGCTTGCACCAGTCCATAAATGGATCGCTGGAGCTTACACACTTGGCCGCCCCACTTGCCTTGGGGGCACTCCACCCCCCTTGGCCGCCGTCCCCTTGGGAGATTGGATCTCCAGGGATGGCGCCCCCTCTTGGGGACCCTATATATAGAGGGGGGAGGGAGGGCAGCCGCACCCATGCCCCTGGCGCCTCCCTCTCCCCTCCAACACCTCCTCCTCCTCTGTAGAGCTCGGCGAAGCCCTGTCGGAGTACTGCTTCTCCACCACCACCACGCCGTCGTGCTGCTGCTGGAGCCATCTTCCTCAACCTCTCCTTCCCCCTTGCTGGATCAAGAAGGAGGAGACGTCACGCTGACCGTACGTGTGTTGAACGCGGAGGTGCCGTCCGTTCGGTGCTAGGTTCTTCGGTGATTTGGATCACGTCGAGTACGACTCCCTCATCCCCGTTCTTTGAACGCTTCCCCTCGCGATCTACAAGGTATGTAGATGCATCCGATCACTCGTTGCTAGATGAACTCATAGATGGATCTTGGTGAAACCATAGGAAATTTTTTGTTTTCTGCAACGTTCTCCAACAGTGGTATCAGAGCTAGGTCTATGCGTAGTTCTCTTTGCATGAGTAGAACACAATTTTTTGTGGGCGTAGATGTTGTCAACTTTCTTGCCGCTACTAGTCTTATTTTGCTTTAGCAGTATTGTGGGATGAAGCGGCCCGGACCAACCTTACACGTACGCTTACGTGAGACCGGTTCCACCGACTAACATGCACTAGTTGCATAAGGTGGCTGGCGGGTGTCTGTCTCTCCCACTTTAGTTGAAGCGGATTCGATGAAAAGGGTCCTTATGAAGGGTAAATAGAAGTTGAAAAATCACGTTGTGGCTTTCACGTAGGTAAGAAAACGTTCTTGCTAGAACCCTATTGCAGCCACGTAAAACTTGCAACAACAATTAGAGGACGTGTAACTTGTTTTTGCAGCAAGTGTTTTGTGATGTGATATGGCCAAAGTTGTGATGAATGATGAATGATATATATGTGATGTATGAGATGTTCATGCCATTGTAATAGGAATCACGACTTGCATGTCGATGAGTATGACAACCGGCAGGAGCCATAGGAGTTGTCTTTATTTTTTGTATGACCTGCGTGTCATTGAGAAACGCCATGTAAATTACTTTACTTTATTGCTAAACGTGTTAGCCATAGTAGTAGAAGTAATAGTTGGCGAGCAACTTCATGGAGACACGATGATGGAGATCATGATGATGGAGATCATGGTGTCATGCCGGTGACAAGATGATCATGGAGCCCCAAGATGGAGATCACAGGAGCTATATGATATTGGCCATATCATGTCACTATTATTATTTGATTGCATGAGATGTTTATCATGTTTTTACATCTTGTTTACTTAGAACGACGGTAGTAAATAAGATGATCCCTCATAATAATTTCAAGAAAGTGTTCCCCCTAACTGTTCACCGTTGCAACAGTTCGTTGTTTCGAAGCACCACGTGATGATCGGGTGTGATAGATTCCAACGTTCACATACAACGGGTGTAAGACAGATTTACACATGCAAACACTTAGGTTGACTTGACGAGCCTAGCATGTACAGACATGGCCTCGGAACATAGAAGACCGAAAGGTCGAGCATGAGTCGTATAGAAGATACGATCAACATGAAGATGTTCACCGATGTTGACTAGTCCGTTTCATGTGATGATCGGGCACGGCCTAGTTAACTCGGATCGTGTTATACTTAGATGACTGGAGGGATGTCTATCTAAGTGGGAGTTCATTGAATAATTTGATTAGATGAACTTAATTATCATGAACTTAGTCTAAAATATTTTCAATATGTCTTGTAGATTAAATGGCCAACGTTGTCCTCAACTTCAATGCGTTCCTAGAGAAAACCAAGCTGAAAGACGATGGTAGCAACTATACGGACTGGGTCCGGAACCTGAGGATCATCCTCATAGCTGCCAAGAAAGATTATGTCCTACAAGCACCGCTGGGTGAAGCACATGTTCTCCCTGTAGAACAAGACGTTATGAACGATTGGCAGACACGTTCCAATGATTACTCCCTCGTTCAGTGCGGGATGCTTTACAGCTTAGAGCCGGGCTCCAAAAGCGTTTTGAGAGACACGGAGCATATGAGATGTTCGAAGAGCTTAAAATGGTTTTTCAAGCTCATGCCCGGGTCGAGAGATATGAAGTCTCCGACAAGTTCTTCAGCTGTAAGATGGAGGAAAATAGTTCTGTCAGTGAGCACATACTCACTATGTCTGGGTTACATAACCGCTTGACTCAGCTGGGAGTTAATCTCCCGGATGACGCGGTCATTGACAGAATCCTCCAGTCGCTTCCACCGAGCTACAAGAGCTTTGTGATGAACTTCAATATGCAGGGGATGGAAAAGACCATTCCTGAAGTATTTGCAATGCTGAAATCAGCAGAGGTAGAAGTCAAAAAGGAACATCAAGTGTTGATGGTGAATAAAACCACTAAGTGCAAGAAAGGCAAGGGTAAGAAAAACTTCAAGAAGGACGGCAAGGGAGTTGCCGCGCCCGGCAAGCAAGCTGCCGGGAAGAAGCCAAAGAATGGACCCAAGCCCGAGACTGAGTGTTTTTATTGCAAGGGAAGTGGTCACTGGAAGCGGAACTGCCCCAAATACTTAGCGGACAAGAAGGCCGGCATCACAAAAGGTATATGTGATATACATGTAATTGATGTGTAACTTACCAGTACTTGTAGTAGCTCTTGGGTATTTGATACCGGTGCAGTTGCTCACATTTGTAACTGAAAGCAGGAGCTGCGGAATAAGCGGAGACTGGCGAAGGACGAGGTGACGATGCGCGTCGGGAATGGTTCCAAGGTCGATGTGATCGCCGTCGGCATGCTGCCTCTACATTTACCTACGGGATTAGTTTTGAACCTAAATAATTGTTATTTAGTGCCAAGTTTGAGCATGAACATTGTATCAGGATCTCGTTTAATACGAGATGGCTACTCATTTAAATCCAAGAATAATGGTTGTTCTATTTATATGAGAGATATGTTTTATGGTCATGCTCCAATGGTGAATGGTTTAGTCTTAATGAATCTCGAGCGTAATGCTACACATATTCATAGTGTGAATACCAAAAGATGTAAGATTGATAATGATAGTCCCACATACTTATGGCACTGCCGCCTTGGTCATATAGGTGTCAAACGCATGAAGAAGCTCCATACGGATGGACTTTTAGAGTCTCTTGATTACGAATCATTTGACACATGCGAACCATGCCTCATGGGTAAAATGACCAAGACTCCATTCTCAGGAACAATGGAGCGAGCAACCAACTTATTGGAAATCATACATACTGATGTGTGCGGTCCAATGAGTGTTGCGGCTCGCGGTGGCTATCGTTATGTTCTCACCCTCACTGATGACTTGAGTAGATATGGGTATGTCTATTTAATGAAACACAAGTCTGAGACCTTTGAAAAGTTCAAGGAATTTCAGAGTGAGGTTGAGAATCAACGTGACAAGAAAATCAAGTTCTTGCGATCAGATCGTGGAGGAGAATACTTGAGTCACGAATTTGGCACACACTTAAGAAAATGTGGAATAGTTTCACAACTGACGCCGCCTGGAACACCTCAGCGTAATGGTGTGTTCGAACGTCGTAATCGCACTCTATTAGATATGGTGCGATCTATGATGTCTCTTACTGATTTACCGCTATCATTTTGGGGCTATGCTTTAGAGACTGCCGCATTCACTTTAAATAGGGCTCCGTCGAAATCCGTTGAGACGACACCGTATGAATTATGGTTTGGGAAGAAACCTAAGCTGTTGTTTCTAAAAGTTTGGGGATGCGATGCTTATGTCAAGAAACTTCAACCTGAAAAGCTCGAACCCAAGTCGGAAAAATGTGTCTTCATAGGATACCCTAAAGAAACTATTGGGTATACCTTCTACCTCAGATCCGAAGGCAAGATCTTTGTTGCCAAGAATGGATCCTTTCTAGAGAAGAAGTTTCTCTCGAAAGAAGTAAGTGGGAGGAAAGTAGAACTTGATGAAGTATTACCTCTTGAACCAGAAAATGGCGCAACTCAAGAAAATGTTCCTGAGGTGCCCGCACCGACTAGAGAGAAAATTAATGATGATGATCATGAAACTTCAGATCAAGTTGCTACTGAACTTCGTAGGTCCACAAGGACACGTTCCGCACCAGAGTGGTACGGCAACCCTGTCTTGGAAATCATGTTGTTAGACAATGGTGAACCTTCGAACTATATGAAGAAGCGATGGCGGGCCCGGATTCCGACAAATGGCTAGAAGCCATGAAATCCGAGATATGATCCATGTATGAAAATGAAGTATGGACTTTGACTGACTTGCCCGTTGAGCGGCGAGCCATAGAAAATAAATGGATCTTTAAGAAGAAGACTGACGCGGATGGTAATGTGACCATCTATAAAGCTCGGCTTGTCGCTAAGGGTTATCGACAAGTTCAAGGGGTTGACTACGATGAGACTTTCTCACCGGTAGCGAAGCTAAAGTCCGTCCGAATCATGTTAGCAATTACCGCATTCTATGATTATGAGATATGGAAAATGGATGTCAAAACGGCGTTCCTTAATGGTTTCCTTAAGGAAGAATTGTATATGATGCAGCCGGAAGGTTTTGTCGATCCTAAGAATGCTGACAAGGTGTGCAAGCTCCAACGCTCGATTTATGGGCTGGTGCAAGCATCTCGGAGTTGGAACATTCGCTTTGATGAGATGATCAAAGCGTTTGGGTTTACGCAGACTTATGGAGAAGCCTGCGTTTACAAGAAAGTGAGTGGGAGCTCTGTAGCATTTCTCATATTATATGTAGATGGCATACTTTTGATGGGAAATGATATAGAACTCTTGGACAGCATTAAGGCCTACTTGAATAAGAGTTTTTCAATGAAGGACCTTGGAGAAGCTGCATATATATTAGGCATCAAGATCTATAGAGATAGATCAAGACGCCTCCTAGGTCTTTCACAAAGCACATACCTTGATAAGATATTGAAGAAGTTCAATATGGATCAGTCTAAGAAGGGGTTCTTGCCTGTGTTGCAAGGTGTGAAATTGATCTCAGCTCAATGTCCGACCATGGCAGAAGATATAGAAGAGGTGAGTGTCATCCCCTATGCCTCAGCCATAGTTTCTATTATGTATGCCATGCTGTGTACCAGACCTATGTAAACCTTGCCGTAAGTTTGGTAGGTAGGTACCAAAGTAATCCCGGCAAGGAACACTGGACAGCGGTCAAGAATATCCTGAAGTACCTGAAAAGGACTATGGAAATGTTTCTCGTTTATGGAGGTGATGAAGAGCTCGTCGTAAAGGGTTACGTCGACGCTAGCTTCGACACAGATCTGGATGACTCTAAGTCACAAACCGGATACGTGTATATTTTGAACGATGGGGCGGTAAGCTGGTGCAGTTGCAAGCAGAGCGTCGTGGCGGGATCTACATGTGAAGCGGAGTACATGGCAGCCTCGGAGGCAGCACATGAAGCAATTTGGGTGAAGGAGTTCATCACCGACCTAGGAGTCATACCCAATGCGTCGGGGCCAATCAAACTCTTCTGTGACAACACTGGAGCTATTGCACTTGCCAAGGAGCCCAGTTTTCACAAGAAGACCAGGCACATCAAGCGTCGCTTCAACTCCATTCGTGAAAATGTTCAAGATGGAGACATAGATATTTGTAAAGTACATACGCACCTGAATGTAGCAGACCCGTTCACTAAACCTCTCCCTAGAGCAAAACATGATCAACACCAGAATTCCATGGGTGTTTGATTCATCACAATGTAACTAGATTATTGACTCTAGTGCAAGTGGGAGACTGTTGGAAATATGCCCTAGAGGCAATAATAAAAGCATTATTATTATATTTCCTTGTTCATGATAATTGTCTTTTATTCATGCTATAATTGTGTTATCCGGAAATCATAATACATGTGTGAATAAATAGACACCAACATGTCCCTAGTAAGCCTCTAGTTGACTAGCTCGTTGATCAACAGATAGTCATGGTTTCCTGACTATGGACATTGGATGTAATTGATAACGGGATCACATCATTAGGAGAATGATGTGATGGACAAGACCCAATCCTAAACATAGCACAAGATCGTATAGTTCGTTTGCTAGAGTTTTTCCAATGTCAAGTATCTTTTCCTTAGACCATGAGATCATGTAACTCCCGGATACCGTAGGAGTGCTTTGGGTGTACCAAACGTCACAACGTAACTGGGTGACTATAAAGGTATACTACGGGTATCTCCGAAAGTGTCTGTTGGGTTGACACGGATCAAGACTGGGATTTGTCACTCCATATGACGGAGAGGTATCTCTGGGCCCACTCGGTAATGCATCATCACAATGAGCTCAAAGTGACCAAGTGTCTGGTCACAGGATCATGCATTACGGTACGAGTAAAGTGACTTGCCGGTAACGAGATTGAACGAGGTATTGGGATACCGACGATCGAATCTCGGGCAAGTAACGTACCGATTGACAAAGGGAATTGTATACGGGGTTGCTTGAATCCTCGACATCGTGGTTCATCTGATGAGATCATCGAGGAGCATGTGGGAGCCAACATGGGTATCCAGATCCCGCTGTTGGTTATTGACCAGAGAGCAATCTCAGTCATGTCTACATGTCTCCCGAACCCGTAGGGTCTACACACTTAAGGTTCGGTGACGCTAGGGTTGTAGGGATATGAATATGCAGTAACCCAAAAGTTGTTCGGAGTCCCGGATGAGATTCCGGACATCACGAGGAGTTCCGGAATGGTCCGGAGGTAAAGAATTATATATAAGAAGTGCTATTTCGGCCATCGGGACAAGTTTCGGGGTCACCGGTATTGTACCGGGACCACCGAAAGGGTCCCGGGGGTCCACCGGGTGGGGCCACCTATCCCGGAGGGCCCCATGGGCTGAAGTGGGAGGGGAACCAGCCCCTAGTGGGCTGGTGCACCCCCTTTGGGCCTTCCCCCTGCGCCTAGGGTTGGGAACCCTAGGGTGGGGGGCGCCCCACTTGCCTTGGGGGGCACTCCACCCCCCTTGGTCGCCGCCCCCTTGGGAGATTGGATCTCCAGGGCCGGCGCCCCCCCTTGGGGACCCTATATATAGAGGGGGAGGGAGGGCAGGCGCACCCATGCCCCTGGCGCCTCCCTCTCCCCTCCAACACCTCCTCCTCCTCTGTAGAGCTCGGCGAAGCCCTGTCGGAGTACTGCTTCTCCACCACCACCACGCCGCCGTGCTGCTGCTGGAGCCATCTTCCTCAACCTCTCCTTCCCCCTTGCTGGATCAAGAAGGAGGAGACGTCATGCTGACCGTACGTGTGTTGAACGCGGAGGTGCCGTCCGTTCGGCGCTAGGATCTCCGGTGATTTGGATCACGTCGAGTACGACTCCCTCATCCCCGTTCTTTGAACGCTTCCGCTCGTGGTCTACAAGGTATGTAGATGCATCCGATCACTCGTTGCTAGATGAACTCATAGATGGATCTTGGTGAAACCATAGGAAATTTTTTGTTTTCTGCAGCGTTCTCCAACAAGTAACATTACCATCAGCGTTAGTCTTCTTCTTGAACATTCCTTTATTCTCTAAGGCTTGCCGATCATTGGGCAAGTCAACCAAAGTCCCCACTTTATTCTCCGGTCAATAACCAATAGCGGAACCTGGATGCTCATATTGGCTGCTACATATTCTACGAAGATCTTTATCGGTCAGACCGCATAACAACATACATTGTTCCCTTTGTCATCAGTATGTTACTTGCCCGAGATTCGATCGTCGGCATCTCAATACCTAGTTCAATCTCATTACCGGCAAGTCTCTTTACTCGTTCCGTAATACATCATCCCGCAACTAACTCATTAGTTGCAATGCTTGCAAGGTTTAGGTGATGTGCATTACTGAGAGGGCCCAGAGATACCTCTCCGACAATCGGAGTGACAAATCCTAATCTCGAAATACGCCAACCCAACAAGTACCTTTGGAGACACCTGTAGAGCACCTTTATAATCACCCAGTTACGTTGTGACGTTTGGTGGCACACAAAGTGTTCCTTCGGTAAACGGGAGTTGCATAATCTCATAGTCATAGGAACATGTATAAGTCATGAAGAAAGCAATAGCAACAAACTAAACGATCAAGTGCTAAGCTAACGGAATTGGTCAAGTCAATCACATCATTCTCCTAATGATGTGATCCCATTAATCAAATGACAACTCATGTCTATGGTTAGGAAACATAACCATCTTTGATCAACGAGCTAGTCAAGTAGAGGCATACTAGTGACACTCTGTTTGGCTATGTATTCACACATGTATTATGTTTCCGGTTAATACAATTCTAGCATGAATAATAAACATTTATCATGATATAAGGAAATAAATAATAACTTTATTATTGCCTCTAGGGCATATTTCCTTGAGTCTCCCACTTGCACTAGCGTCAATAATCTAGTTCACATCGCCACGTGATTTAACATCAATAGTTCACATCACCATGTGATTAACACCCATAGTTCACATCGTCATGTGACCAACACCCAAAGGGTTTACTAGAGTCAATAATCTAGTTCACATCGCTATGTGATTAATACCCAAAGAGTACTAAGGTGTGATCATGTTTTGCTTGTGAGGGAAGTTTAGTCAACGGGTCTGCCACATTCAGATCCATATGTATTTCGCAAATTTCTATGTCAACAATGCTCTGCATGGAGCTACTATAGCTAATTGCTCCCACTTTCAATATGTATCCAGATTGAGACTTTGAGTCATTTGGATCAGTGTCAAAACTTGCATCGACGTAACCCTTTATGACGAACCTTTTGTCACCTCTATAATCGAGAAACATATCCTTATTCCACTAAGTATAATTTTGACCAATGTCCAGTGATCTACTCCTAGATCACTATTGTACTCCCTTGCCAAACTCAGGGCAGGGTATACAATAGGTCTGGTACAAAGCATGGCATACTTTATAGAACCTATGGCTGAGGCATAGCGAATGACTTTCATTCTCTCTCTATCTTCTGCCGTGGTTGGGTTTTGAGTCTTACTCAACTTCACACCTTGTAACACAGGCAAGAACTCCTTCTTTGACTGTTCCATTTTGAACTACTTCAAAATCTTGTCAAGGTATATACTCATTGAAAAACTTATCAAGCGTCTTGATCTATCTCTATAAATCTTGATGCTCAATATGTAAGCAGCTTCACCGAGGTCTTTCTTTGAAAAAAACTCCTTTCAAACATTCCTTTATGCTTTGCAGAATAATTCTACATCTTCTCCGATCAACAATATGTCATACATATACTTATCAGAAATGTTGTAGTGCTCCTACTCACTTTCTTGTAAATACAGGCTTCACCGCAAGTCTGTATAAAACTATATGCTTTGATCAACTTATCAAAGCGTATATTCCAACTCCGAGATGCTTGCACCAGTCCATAGATGGATCGCTGGAGCTTGCATGTTTTGTTAGTACCTTTAGGATTGACAAACCTTCTGGTTGCATCATATACAACTCTTATTTAATAAATCCTATTAAGGAATGTAGTTTTGTTTATCCATTTGCCAGATTTCATAAAATGTGGCAATTGCAAACATGATTCGGACAGACTTAAGCATAGATACGAGTGAGAAATTCTCATCATGGTCAACACCTTGAACTTGTCGAAAACCTTTTTGCGACAATTCTAGCTTTGTAGATAGTAACACTACTATCAGCGTCCGTCTTCCTCTTGAAGATCCATTTAATCTCAACGGCTCGCCGGTCAATGTGCAAGTCAATCAAAGTCCATACTTTGTTCTCATACATGGATCTCATCTCAGATTTCATGGCCTCAAGCCATTTCACGGAATCTGGGCTCATCATCGCTTCCTCATAGTTCGTAGGCTCGTCATGGTCAAGTAACATGACCTCTAGAACAAGATTACCGTACCACTCTAGTGTGGATATCACTCTGGTTTACCTATGAGGTTCGGTAGTAACTTGATCTGAAGTTACATGATCATCATCATTAGCTTCCTCACTAATTGGTGTACTAGTCACAGGAACAGATTTCTGTGATGAACTACTTTCCAATAAGGGAGCAGGTATAGTTACCTCATCAAGTTCTACTTTCCTCCCACTCACTTCTTTCGAGAGAAACTCCTTCTCTAAAAAGGATCCATTCTCAGCAATGAATATCTTGCCTTCGGATCTATGATAGAAGGTGTACCCAACATTTTCTTTTGGGTATCCTATGAAGATTTACTTCTCCGATTTGGGTTTGAGCTTATCATGTTGAAACTTTTTTACATAAGCATCGCAATCCCAAACTTTAAGAAACGACAGCTTTAGGTTTCTCGGCAAACCACAGTTCATACGGTGTCGTCTCAACGGATTTAGATGGTGCCCTATTTAACATGAATGTAGCTGTCTCTAATGCATAACCCCAAAAAGATAGCGGTAAATCAGTAAGAGACGTTATAGATCGCACCATATCTAATAAAGTACGGTTATGATGTTCGGACACACCATTACACTGTGGTGTTCTAGGTGGTGTGAGTAGTGAAACTATTTAACATTGTTTTAACTAAAGGCCAAACTCGTAACTCAAATATTTTACTTCTGCGATCATATCGAAGAAACTTTTATTTTTGTTACGATGATTCTCCACTTCACTCTGAAATTCTTTGAACTTTTCAAATGTTTCAGACTTGTGTTTCATCAAGTAGATATACTCATATCTGCTCAAATCATCTATGAATATCAGAAAATAATGATACCTGTCGCGAGCCTCAATATTCATCGGACCACATACATCAGTATGTATGATTTCCAACAAATTTTTTTGCTCGCTCCATTGTTCCGTAGAACGGAGTCTTAGTCATCTTGCCCATGAGGCATGGTTCACAAGTATCAACTGATTCATAATCAAGTGATTCCAAAAGCCCATCAGCTTGGATTTTCTTCATGCGCTTTACACCAATATGACCTAAACGGCAGTGCCACAAATAAGTTGCACTATCATTATTAACTTTGCATCTTTTGGCTTCAATATTATGAAAATGTGTATCACCACAATCGAGATCCAGCAAACCATTTTCATTGGGTGTATGACCATAGAAGGTTTTATTCATGTAAACAGAACAACAATTATTCTCTAACTTGCATGAATAACCGTATTGCAATAAACATGATCCAATCATATTTATGCTCAACGCAAACACCAAATAACATTTATTTAGGTTCAACACTAATCCCGAAAGTATAGGGAGTGTGCGATGATGATCATATCAATCTTGGAACTACTTCCAACACTCATCGTCACCTCGCCCTTAACTAGTTCCTGTTCATTCTGCAACTCCCGTTTCGAGTTACTACTCTTAGCAACTGAACCGGTATAAAATACCGAGTGGTTGCTACGAACACTACTAAAATACACATCAATAATTTGTATATCAAATATACCTTTGTTTACTTTGCCATCCTTCTTACCCACCAAATACTTGGGGTAATTCTGCTTCCAATGACCAGTCATTTTGCAGTAGAAGTACTTAGTCTCAGGCTTAGGTCCAGACTTGGGCTTCTTCACTTGAGCAGCAACTTGCTTGCCGTTCTTCTTGAAGTTCCCCTTCTTCCTTTTGCCTTTTTTTCTTGAAACTAGTGATCTTGTCAATCATCAACGCTTGATGCTCTTTCTTGATTTCTACCTTCATCGATTTCATCATCATGAAAAACTCGGGAATCATTTTCATCATCCCTTGTATACTATAGTTCATCACGAAGTTCTACTAACTTGGTGATGGTGACTAGAGAATTCTGTCAATCACTATTTTATCTGGAAGATTAACTCCCACTTGATTCAAGCGATTGTAGTACCCAGACAATCTGAGCACATGCTCACTGCTTGAGCTATTCTCCTCCATCTTTTAGCTATAGAACTTGTTGGAGACTTCATATCTCTCAACTCGGGTATTTGCTTGAAATATTAACTTCAACTCCTGGAACATCTCATATGGTCCATGACGTTCAAAACGTCTTTGAAGTCCCGATTCTAAGCCGTTTAAGCATGGTGCACTGAACTATCAAGTAGTCGTCATATTGAGATAGCCAAACATTCATAACGTCTACATCTGCTCCTGCAATAGGTTTGTCACCTAGCGGTGCATCAAGGACATAATTCTTCTGTGCAGCAATGAGGATAAACCTCAGATCACGGATCCAATCCGCATCATTGCTACTAACATCTTTCAACTTAGTTTTCTCTAGGAACATATCAAAAATAAAACAGGGGAGCTAAACGCGAGCTATTGATCTACAACATAGTTATGCTAATACTACCAGGACTAAGTTCATGATAAATTTAAGTTCAATTAATCATATTACTTAAAAACTCCCACTTAGATAGACATCCCTCTAATCCTCTAAGTGATCACGTGACCCATATCAACTAAACCATGTCCGATCATCACGTGAGATGGAGTAGTTTCAATGGTGAACATCACTATGTTGATCATATCTACTATATGATTCACGCTCGACCTTTTGGTCTCAGTGTTCCGAGGCCATATCTGTTATATGCTAGGCTCGTCAAGTTTAACCTGAGTATTCCACGTGTGCAACTGTTTTGCACCCGTTGTATTTGAACGTAGAGCCTATCACACCCGATCATCACGTGGTGTCTCAGCACGAAGAACTTTCGCAACGGTGCATACTCAGGGAGAACACTTATACCTTGATAATTTAGTGAGAGATCATCTTATAATGCTATCGTCAATCAAAGCAAGATAAGATGCATAAAAGATAAACATCACATGTAATCAATATAAGTGATATGATATGGCCATCATCATCTTATGCTTGCGATCTCCATCTCCGAAGCACCGTCCTGATCACCATCGTCATCGGCGCGACACATTGATCTCCATCGTAGCATCGTTGTCGTCTCGCCAACTTATGCTTCTACGACTATCGCTACCGCTTAGTGATAAAGTAAAGCATTACAGGGCGATTGCATTGCATACAATAAAGCGACAACCATATGGCTCCTGCCAATTGCCGATAACTCGGTTACAAAACATGATCATCTCATACAATAAAATTTAGCATCATGTGTTGACCATATCACATCACAACATGCCCTGCAAAAACAAGTTAGACGTCCTCTACTTTGTTGTTGCAAGTTTTACGTGGCTGCTACGGGCTTAGCAAGAACCGTTCTTACCTACGCATCAAAACCACAACAATAGTTTGTCAAGTTGGTGCTGTTTTAACCTTCTTAAGGACCAGGCATAGCCACACTCGGTTCAACTAAAGTTGGAGAAACTGACACCCGCTAGTCACCTGTGTGCATAGCACGGCGGTAAAACCAGTCTCGCGTAAGCGTACGCGTAATGTCGGTCCGGGCCGCTTCATCCAACAATACCACCGAACCAAAGTGTGACATGCTGGTAAGCAGTATGACTTATATTGCCCATAACTCACTTGTGTTCTACTCGTGCATATTACCTCAACGCATAAAACCTGGCTCGGATGCCACTGTTGGGGAACGTAGTAATTTCAAAAAAATTCCTACGCACATGCAAGATCATGGTGATGCATAGCAACTAGAGGGGAGAGTGTTGTCCACGTACCCTCGTGGACCGAAAGCGGAAGCGTTAGCACAACACGGTTGATGTAGCCGTACGTCTTCATGATCCGACCGATCAAGTACCGAACGCACGGCACCTCCGAGTTCAGCACACGTTCAGCCCGATGACGTCCCTCAAACTCCGATCCAGCCGAGTGTTGAGGGAGAGTTTCGTCAGCACGACGGCATGGTGACGATGCTGATGTTCTACCGACGCAGGGCTTCGCCTAAGCACCACTGCGATATTGTCGAGGTGGATTATGGTGGAGGGGGCACCGCACACGGCAAAGAGACGATCAACTTGATCAACTTGTGTCTAGAGGTGCCCCTCTACCCCTGTATATAAAGGAGAAAGGGGGGAGGCGGCCGGCCTAGGAGGAGGGTGCGCTAAGGGGGGAGTCCTACTCCCACCGGGAGTAGGACTCCTCCTTTCCTTGTTGGAGTAGGAGTGAAGGAAAGAGGAGGAGAGGGAGAAGGAAAAAGGGGGGCTGCACCCCTTGTCCAATTCGGACCAGAGGGGGGCGCAGGCCTCCTTCCTTTTGGCCTATCTCCTCTATTCCCGTATGGCCCAATAAGGCCCATATACTCCCCGGCGAATTCCCGTAACTCTCCGGTACTCCGAAAAATACCGAATCACTCGGAACCTTTCCGAAGTCCGAATATAGTCGTCCAATATATCGATATTTACGTCTCGACCATTTCGAGACTCCTCGTCATGTCCCCGATCTCAACCGGGACTCCGAACTCCTTCGGTACATCAAAACATATAAACTCATAATATAACTGTCATCGTAGCGTTAAGCGTGCGGACCCTACGGGTTCGAGAACTATGTAGACATGACCGAGACACGTCTCCGGTCAATAACCAATAGCGGAACCTGGATGCTCATATTGGCTCCTACATATTCTACGAAGATCTTTATCGGTCAGATCGCATAATAACATACGTTGTTCCCTTTGTCATCGGTATATTACTTGCCCGAGATTCGATCGTCGGCATCTCAATACCTAGTTCAATCTCATTGCCGGCAAGTCTCTTTACTGGTTTCGTAATACATCATCCCGCAACTAACTCCTAGTTGCAATGCTTGCAAGGCTTAGGTGATGTGCATTACCGAGAGGGCCCAGAGATACCTCTCCGACAATTGGAGTGACAAATCCTAATCTCGAAATACGCCAACCCAACAAGTACCTTTGGAGACACCTGTAGAGCACCTTTATAATCACCCAGTTACGTTGTGACATTTGGTGGCACACAAAGTGTTCCTCCGGTAAACGGGAGTTGCATAATCTCATAGTCATAGGAACATGTATAAGTCATGAAGAAAGCAATAGCAACAAACTAAATGATCAAGTGCTAAGCTAATGGAATGTGTCAAGTCAATCACATCATTCTCCTAATGATGTGATCCCATTAATCATATGACAACTCATGTCTATGGTTAGGAAACATAACCATTTTTGATCAACGAGCTAGTCAAGTAGAGGCATACTAGTGACACTCTGTTTGTCTATGTATTCACACATGTATTATGTTTCCGGTTAATACAATTCTAGCATGAATAATAAACATTTACCATGATATAAGGAAATAAATAATAACTTTATTATTGCCTCTAGGGCATATTTCCTTAAGAGAGAAGGTACGATTACCTCATGAAGTTCTACTTTCCTCCCACTCACTTCTTTCGAGAGATACTCGTTCTTTAGAAATGATCCATTATTAGCAACAAATATCTTGCCTTCGGATCCGTGATAGAAGGTGTACCCAACAGTTTCTTTTGGGTATCCTATGAAGACGCACTTCTCTGATTTGAGTTCGAGCTTATCAGGCTCAAGATTTTTCACATAAGCATCGCAACCCCAAACTTTAAGAAATGACAGCTTAGGTTTCTTGCCAAACCACAGTTCATACAGTGTCATCTCAACGAATTTAGATGGTGCCCTATTTAACGTGAATGCAGCTATCTCTAATGCATAACCCCAAAATGATAGTGGTAAATTGGTAAGAGACATCATAGATCGCACCATATCTAATAAAGTACGGTTATGACATTCAGACACACCATTACACTGTGGTGTTCCAGGTGGCGTGAGTTGTGAAACTATTCCACATTGTTTATATGGAGGCCAAACTTGTAACTCAAATATTCGCCTCCACGATCAGATAACAGAAATTTTATTTTCTTGTTATGATGATTTTTCGCTTCACTCTGAAATTCTTTGAACTTTTTCAAATGTTTCAGAATTATGTTTCATTAAGTAGATATACCCATATCTGCTCAAATCATTTGTGAAGGTCAGAAAATTACGATACCCGCCGCGAGCCTCAACACTCATCGGACCGCATACACCGGTATGTATTATTTCCAATAAGTCAGTGGCTCACTCCATTGTTCGAGAGAACGGAGTCTTAGTCATCTTTCCCATGAGGCATGGTTCGCAAGCATCAAATGATTCATAATCAAGTGATTCCAAAAGTCCATCAGCATGGAGTTTCTTCATGCGCTTGATCTACAACAACATAGATATGCAAAATCTGTCAGGACTAAGTTCATGATAAATTTAAGTTCAATTAATCATATTACTAAAGAACTCACACTTAGATAGACATCCCTCGAGTCATCTAAATGATCACATGATCCATATCAACTAAACCATGTCCGATCATCATGTGAGATGGAGTAGTTTTCAATGGTGAACATCTCTATGTTGATCATACCTACTATATGATTCACGTTTGACCTTTCGGTCTCCAGTGTTCTGAGGCCATGTCTGTACATGCTAGGCTTGTCAAGTTTAACATGAGTATTCCGCACATGAAAATCTGTCTTGCACCCATTGTATGTGAACGTAGAGCTTATCACACCCGATCATCACGTGGTGTCTCGTGCTCTCGGCACGACGAACTGTCGCAATGGTGCATACTTAGGGAGAACACTTATACCTTGAAATTTTAGTGAGAGATCATCTTATAATGCTATCGCCGTACTAAGCAAAATAAGATGCATAAAAAGACAAACATCACATGCAATCAAAATATATGACATGATATGGCCATCATCATCTTGTGCCTTTGATCTCCATCTCCAAAGCACCGTCATGATTTCCATCATCACCGGCTTGACACCTTGATCTCCATCGTAACGTCGTTGTCGTCTCACCAACTATTGCTTCTACAACTATCGCTAACGCATAGTGATAAAGTAAAGCAATTACATGGCGATTGCATTTCATACAATAAAGAGACAACCATAAGGCTCCTGCCAGTTGACGATAACTTTTACAAAAACATGATCATCTCATACAACAACGTATATCACATCATATCTTGACCATATCACATCACAACATGCCCTGCAAAAACAAGTTAGACGTCCTCTACTTTGTTGTTGCAAGTTTTACGTGGCTGCTATGGGCTTCTAGTAAGAACCGTTCTTACCTACGCATCAAAACCACAACAATGTTTCGTCAAGTTTGCTATTTTAACCTTCAACAAGGACCAGCTGTAGTCAGATTTGATTCAACTAAAGTTTGAGAAACAGACACCCGCCAGCCACCTTTATGCAAAACAAGTTGCATGTCTGTCGGTGGAACCGGTCTCATGAACGTGGTCATGTAAGGTTGGTTGAGGCCGCTTCATCCAGCAATACCTCCAAATCAAAATAAGATGTTGGTGGTAAGCAATATGACTATCATCGCCCCCAACTCTTTGTGTTCTACTCATGCATATCATCTATGCATAGACCTGGCTCAGATGCCACTGTTGAGAAACATAGCATGCAATTTCAAAAAAAAATCCTACGCTCATGCAAGATCTATCTAGGAGATGCATAGCAATGAGAGGGGACACCTCCGATTTCTGCACACGTTGATGTAGTCGAACGTCTTCTCGATTCAACCGATCAAGTACCGAACGTATGACACCTCCGAGTTCTGCACACGTTCAGCTCGATGATGTCCCTCGAACTCTTGATCCAGCAAAGTTTCGAGGGATAGTTTCGTCAGCACAACAGTGTGGTGACGGTGATGGTGAAGTGATCCGCGCAAGGCTTCGCCTAAGCACTACGACAATATGGCTGGAGGAGCAAACTATGGAGGGGGTGCCGCACACGGCTTGGAACAATTGATGTGTGTTTGAGGCGCCCCAAGTGGGAGGAGTCCTACTTGGGCTCCTAGTCCAATTCGCCCCCCTTTCCTTTTACCGAAAGGGAAAGGGGGAAGGAGAGAGAGGAGGAGAAGGAAAGGGGGCGCTGCCCCCTCCTCTATTCCAATTCGGAATCCTCCCTTGGGGGGGAACCCCTTGTGGGTTGGCCTGCCTCCCTCCTATAGCCCATATGGTCCATATCTTCCCGGGGGGGTTCCGATAACCCCCCGGTACTCCGATACGTACCCGATACATTCTGAAATGCTTTTGGTGTCTGAATACTATCGTCCAATATATCAATCTTTACCTCTCAACCATGTCGAGACTCCTTGTCATGTCTGTGATCTCATCCGGGACTCCGAACAATCTTTGGTCACCAAAACACATAACTCATAATACAAATCGTCGTCGAACATTAAGCGTGCGGACCCTACGGGTTCGAGAACTATGTAGGCATGACCGAGACACCTCTCCGGTCAATAACCAATAGCGGAAAATGCTCATATTGGTTCCCACATATTCTACGAAGATCTTTATCGGTCAAACCGTAATGACAACATATGTCATTCCCTTTGTCATCGGTATGTTACTTGCCCGAGATTCGATCGTCGGTATCTTCATACCTAGTTCAATCTCATTACCGGAAAGTCTCTTTAATCGTTTCGTAATACATCATCCCGCAACTAACTCATTAGTCACATTGCTTGCAAGGCTTATCATGATGTGCATTACCGAGAGGGCCCAGAGATACCTCTCCGATACTCTGAGTGACAAATCCTAATCTCGATCTATGCCAATCCAACAAACACCTTCGGAGATACCTATAGAGCATCTTTATAATCACCCAGTTATGTTGTGACGTTTGATAGCACACGAGGTATTCCTCCGGTATTCGGGAGTTGCATAATCTCATAGTCAAAGGAATATGTATAGGCCATGAAGATAGCAATAGCAATAAAACTTAATGATCATTATGCTAAGATAACGAATGGGTCTTGTTCATCACATCATTCTCCTAATGATGTGATCATGTTCATCAAATGATAACACATGTCCATGGTTAGGAAACTTAACCATCTTTGATTAACGAGCTAGTCTAGTAGAGGCATACTAGGGACATTGTGTTTTGTCTATGTATTCATACAT
Source organism: Triticum monococcum (assembly GCA_034509565.1). Taxonomy (NCBI): domain Eukaryota; kingdom Viridiplantae; phylum Streptophyta; class Magnoliopsida; order Poales; family Poaceae; genus Triticum; species Triticum monococcum. Next base: position 488,014,896 of record CM067844.1, read on the forward strand.
GTATCAAGTTTCCGGTTAATACAATTCTAGCATGAATAATAATCATGATATAAGGAAATATAAATAACAACTTTATTATTGCCTCCAGGGCATATTTCCTTCACTATTGATCTGCGGAGCAGTCCGAACGTCCATTTCCCCACAAATCGAAAGCAAATTGGGGGAGGCTTTGCGGGAGTCCGGACCGCCGACACGTAGGACTCCGATATCTCCAAACCACCCAAATTCCCTCCCAGCCTATTTTTTCTTCCACTCCACCTCCGCTTCCCTCCTTACTTTGCATTCCCACCCTCCTCGTTCATCGCTATACCTCTTCGGCCGCCGCCCAGACATCGTAAGACGTCAGTAACCCCTACCAATGTGCATGCCCTTCTTGGACTATGTCGTCGTACATACAGGATCCCTCCATGGCCAGGTACCTTCTTCCGCTGTTGAGATTGTGTCGGTGTCACTCACTGCTAGGGAGAACGTCCTCCCAGAGGGGCGTGTACATGCATGCACATTTGTAATCATAGTTCCTCAATAAATGAAGTTGTTAACATTCTTAGAGAATGTTGATGATAGTCCTACGAGTTATATTATTTCGCTTTGAATTCCCATCAAAATGCCGCTCGAGAAACGACATGATAATGAATTGCTTTAATTGACAAAATATTTAATATCGCATATAGGGCTTCGCCGTTACTCCATACTATCCTTGGGTTTCTTCCCAGATATCTTTCTTACAATGACGTCAAAGTACTTTAACTTGTCGGGAACTCGCTGCCTACATAACATTACCAGTAACGCAAAATGCTTTAGTAGAGTTATAACTTGATATGTCATTATTCCTTTTATAGAGAACGGTACAAAACTACAAATGAGAAAGAAAACCAAAAAGTCGATAGGCGAAAAAACATATTTTGGTGTAAGGGCATACACTGACCGTCAAACCGCCTGCATATGTCCGTACAAAGTTGTCCTAACCCAATTTGTAATCCAATGTGGTACCTCATCGGTCTGCGGAGCGGTCCGAATGTCAATTTTCCCGCAAACTGGAAGCAGTCGGGGGAGGCTTTGCGGGAGTCCGGACCGCTGCCACGCAGGACTCTGACACACCCACCCCACCCAAATACCCTCCCGGTCCACTTACCTTCCACTTTGCCCCTTCTTCCTCATTGCTTTGCATCCGCACCCTCCTCATCCGTCGATGTACCTCTTTGGCTGCCTTCCAGGCATCGTAGGACGTCTACAACCCTCACCAATGCGCCCGCCCTTCTTGGACTACGTCGCCGTCTGCCCGGGATCCCTCCTTAGCTAGGTATCCTTCTCCCCTGCCGAGGTTGTGTCAGGGTCACTCACTGCTAGGAAGAATGGCCTCCCAGAGGGATGTGTACATGCATGTACATTCATAATCATAGTTGTGCAATAAATGAATTTGTTAAGATTCTTAGTGAATATTGATAATGGTCCTACGATGTTATATTACTCCGCTTTGAATTGCCGCCAAAATGCCGCTCGAGAAACGACATGATAAAGAATTTCTTTAATTGACTAAATATTTAATATCACACATAGGGTTTCACCGTTACTCCATACGATCCTCGGGTTTCTTCCTAGATTTCTTATAATGACGTCAAAGTACTTTAATTTGTCGGGAATCCATTGCCTACGTAACATACCATCAATGTAAAAAATGTTTCGGTAGAGTTATAACATGATACGTCATCATTCCTTTTATAGAAATGGTACAGAAACGACAAATGAGAAAGAAAACAAAAAGATCGATAGGCGAAAAACATATTTTTGTCATCTGAGAAACTTTTTAAGTTTCCAGAATTTTATAATACAATATTATATGAACAAAATTAGGTGTAAGGGCATACGCCCTCAAACCACCCGCATCAGTCCAGAACCATTTTGCCATCCAACGCGGTACCTTATCGGTCCGTTGAGCGGTATGAACGTCTGTTTTCCCATAAACTGGAAGCAGTCTGAGGCAAGCTTTGTGGGAGTTTAGACCGCTTCCACGTAAGACTCTCACACCCCAGCCCACCCAAATACACCCCGTCCGCTTTTTTTCACTTCACCCCTTCTCCCTCGTTACTTTGCATCTGCAACCTCCTCGTTCGTTAATACCTCTCTGGCTGCCTCCCACGCATCATAGGACACCCGCAACTCCCTTCAATGCGCCTACCCTCCTTGGACTACATCGCCGTCAAAAAGGATCGCTCCACAACCAGGTACCCTTCTCCCCCTACCGAGGTTGTGTCAGGGTCACTCACTGCTAGGGAGCGCGGCATCCCAGAGGGACGTGTACATGCATGCACAGTCATAATCATAGTTGCCCAATAAATGAATTTGTTAAAATTCTTAGTGAATGTTGACGATAGTCCTACGATGTTATATTACTCCACTTTGAATTGGCGCCAAAATGCCGCTCGAGAAACGACATGATAATGAATTGCTTTATAATTGACTGAATATTTAATATCATGTGTAGGGTTTCTCCTTACTCCATACGATCCTCAGGTTTCTTCCTAGATTTCTTGTAATGACGTCGAAGTATTTTAATTTGTGGCGAAGTCATTGCCTACGTAACATACCACTAACGTAAAATGTTTTGGTAGAGTTATAACCTTACACGTCATCATTCCATTTATAGAAAATGGTAAAGAAACGACAAATGAGAGAAAAAAACAAATATTTAAGTAACTTTTTGATTTCTAAGTTTCTATACAATATATTATATAAAAAAAAGGGTGTAAGGGTATCTCCAATGCTAACCCTCAAACCGCTCGCATCCGTACGGACCGGGGATCCGGACATATTTTTCATCCAACGCGGTACCCCATCCGCCCGCGCATCGGTCCGGATGTCCTTTTTCACGCAAACCTGAAGCAAACTGGAAGGCTTTGCAGGTGTTTGGACCGCTGCCACACACGCATCCGACACCTCAGACCCATCAAAACCCTCTCTCTCGCCCGCCCTTTTCCTGCCTGAAGCAGTCAGCGGCGCTCCAGACAGTCAACGCTGCATTCATACCAGCCTAGAGTGAACACAGCCTCTCATTGGAGCCGACATTGAAGCGGCACACCGGCCAAGAGCGCCGCCCGCCACACATGCCTTCTTTCCGCATTGAAACAACATCACCATGGACGAGGCGCGGACGCACTTCATCGACAAGGTAGTGGAAGAGCAGGAGGCGGTGTTCCAATAGGCGTTAGGCCAACCACAGGTACAACCTCCGGCTCCTTGACGAGCACCGGCTCGCAGGGGAACAAATCGCCGGCATGGGCATCATGACAGACGTGGATGAGCAGAAGGCATTAGCTTCTGTCCTACCGCGTCGCCCGCGAAATCCGATATATTTTAGTTGAAATATGTCAAAAACATAATGAATGTGCTCCGGTTTAGATGAAAATCATCCGGCTTTATTTTAAAAAAATATAAGTTTGAATGAAAATCATCCGGCTTTATTTTAAAAAATATAAGTATGAATGAAAATCATCCGGTTATAATAGTCTGGTCTGCTATATGTTTTCGTATAGTTTATTTAAATTTGCATCAAAGGTGACCGGGCGTTTGCAACTAGCTCTGGATATGGGCTCCTGTATCAGTGTCCAGATCCCTGTCGAGACCGGTTCGTGGACGGATGATCTGTTCGTTTTAGACGTCTGTCTTGGAGATGCCCTAAAGCTCTGGTGGAGCTAGCAAGTGACAAATACAACAACAGCTACCGAAAATTGGGTATTTTGAGGTTAATTTGACCACAGATCAGGTGGAACAAAAGAATGCAAAAAAAAGGAGAGTAAAGAAAATGCGATGGACCACTTTCGAGTTCCAACAGTTGGACAAAACAGAAGCATGGGACGCCATCTCATCCCTGCCCCCAACGCCCAACCAAGCCCTCACAAAACTAGACGAAAAAATTAAATTAATTAAAGGAGCCCGATTTGCTAAAGCAGCCTACTTTTAGTTTTGAGTGTCTTGAGCGAATGCTAAAGCCCTGTTTGGTTCGACCGTGGATTTCTAAAAGCAGCTGTGAAAAAATTGCTGTGAAAAAACAGATGTGAAAAATCTGATGTAAAAAAGATGTAGGTCATTTGGCAAACCAGCTGATACAGTTTTTTCAGATTTTGGTCTGCAGTGGAATCAGATTTTGGAAAGCACGTCCTGAGCTGCTTCCGCTTTTGGTTTAAATTTTGACAGTGGATTTCTGAAATCGAATTCTGCTAAGTTCGTCATTTGGTTCAAATTCTGCTGCGCGGCAACAGAATCTGTTAATAAAAGCTAAACCAAACAAACCAAACAGGGCCTAAAACAGCAGCTTCCGAAGAGCCGGCTCGGTGGTGGATTAGCCCCAGATTGTGGCTGGTCCATAGTCTACGACGGAGCAAGACAAGGCTAGCATCGTGCAGGCTGCAGGGGTGGTGGCCCGGTGTACGCACGTGTGAGGCAACGGCAAGCAGGTCCCTGGTGGATCCGGTCCATGTCCACGTACCCTGACTGATATCCGCATAGGCAATAGCAGCGGGAAGCGCGGTCGTGCTCGCGGCGGCAGCCGGAGATTCCCTGCCGTTGATACAAAACGGCTACTCCTCCGTAGTACAAAGATGTATTGCCATTCATATACAAACACGAAGCTACATTATCAATGTACATGCATTTGCCACTACGTTGCAGAACAATTTGAGAATCCCGCTAAGAAAAGGAACAATTTGAGAATTGTTTGGTGTGCACAGGTTATTGTTTATATTTTGATCATCATGTCTCAGGGATTTTTTGTCCGTGGATTGTAATTTGTATGTATAATAAGTGGATTGTTAGGGTCTATATATATGTTGCAGAACTAATAGAATGGCATTGTGCTGCCATAATCTTTTTTATTTTGCTGGTTGCATATACAAAAATTTGCATATCTGGCAAACAAATTATATTTTGACAATGTATACATAAAGAGCAATAATCCAACTAATTATCAAAAAACATTTGGTCGGAGTTTTTTTAATATGATTGGGAAAACATTTTTCTCTCAAAAATTTAGACATAAAAATAGTCATAAAAACACATAAATAGAATATTTGATGGTCAAATTCTTGTGTTAATAACTCAAAATATGTCTTAATGTTTTGAGATGGAGATGCCGTGCCGTGCGTCCTCAAATGTGTTTATGGGCATAGGTGGGGAAAATGCAAGTACTTTTTTTTGTGTTGGTGAAATGCAGGTACTATACTACATTTCCGAGAAGTTATTTATATTTTCATCATCATGTGTCCGGGATTTTTTGGTCTATAGATTGCAATTTGTATGGATAAGTGGATAAACATATGGAGCAATGACCATCTATTATATATCTAGTTTATGCGTTTAAAATATTCTTTTTTTTTGCGGGGGAGAAATATTCATGTACAATGCCAACAAGGCTGTCTTGAACTTCATCGACACAGTAGTTTCCTCGATTCATAACCATACGTCACGAGCAATACATGGTCTTATGGACATTCTCTGGTTTTGGCGACGAAGAATCCCCTTTTGAGGCGCGTATACTGCACACGTACCATAAAATTATGGAGTGGCCGTAACGCAGCAAAGCTTTGCACTGCTAGCGGTACTGGAAATGCAGGAAAGAATGGCGTACAGGTACTAACACGATGCGCACGCCACGGCCCGGGAAGTAAATTAACACTAGTATAGGTGTGGGCAGTGTCGATGGCAGGCAGCACAAGGCCTGGCCAGGGGACATGCGCCTTGAGAGTCAACGAGATTCTCCTCCAAACATTACTTGCCGGCTCGTGCTCCGCGTCGCTTGTCGTGCCGCCGCCGAGGGCACGAGCACAGTCGCGGATCCCAGCTTTTGCCGCGCACGACGTTTGCCGCGTGCTTGGTCCTGTGCGCCGTGGGAGCTCTAGAGCATCACCAAATCACTACAGTAGCATTGCTTGCCGGACATGGCGAGCCATGCCGATATTTAGTCATGCAGCATCGACACGTCCCATAAAACGACGGGAGCGCCATTCATCTGAGAGAAGAATACGCCTGGCAGTGTTAGTGTTAGGTGAACCCAGTGCCTGTCTCCTCTTGTCGCTAACCAAGGGATTAGATAAGCCTGTCTGAAGGGATGGCTTCATCTTGCCTTGCGCACGAGACTAGACGAGACTAGCGGGGAAGGGACACGACGTGTGCGCGCGCCATTGTATATTGGCAAGGCTGCGTGCGTGGTGTCGTTGCCATGGCGATGGCGGCCATCTCCATCCGGGGGCAAGGCATCAACGGTCTCTGTCTCTGTGTACGTGGGATGGATGCCCATGTTGTGCGTACCCACGCGTGCGGGTTCAACTCGTGACTTGTCTAGCTCAAATCGTGGGGAGGTTCACCAAGTTTTAATACTCCAACAGTAGTAGTAGCATTTTTTGCTGGGAAAGCAAATTAAAGCCTACTCTCGGTGGTCAGGGTGTACATGCTGGAGCAGATGAGCGTGGGTGATGAGAGGTCAAGTACGATGGACTGACCACCCATGAAGGACGAGAGAGTTATCGTTTTTGCCGAAAGAAGGAAGAAATTAGTAGCAGGGGCCATGGAGTGTCGGACGTACGTGCGCCGGAGATGACGGGTGATCGCTCATTCATCTCATCTCACCGGCCAGGTCAGTCAGTCACCACGTCTGCTGCCGCAGCCCGCGGCATTGAATTGAAGGGGGGACGGAGCAGGTGACGGAACGGCCCGCTACGTACACGCTGCGGGTCCAGGCGCATGCAGTTCCGGACGCAAGGCGATGAGTGACGGCGTGAAGAGGAGAGAACAGCAACGCAAGGACGAGGTAGATGGACAAGGAGTCAGGGTCGGGCAGGTACGCACGCTGACTAGTGACGACTCGGGGAGGCGTACTGGCCGCGTGGCCGTAGCACATCATATGCACATACGGCTACGGGGCAAGACAAAATTCGCAATCGATCGACACTTTGCTGCAGCTCCCTCGTTAACAGGTCGCTCGCCTTCTCCACGGGCCCCGGCTCAGCCGCCCACCAACTGCCCCACCAACCTGCAGTTGTAGGGGACTCAAGTACTTACTCCACAGTCCACACACACACTAGGCTAAAGTAAAACCTGGGTGGGGTAGTAGATGGCACAGCCTAAGAGGGTGTTTGGGTCACTAGAGACTAGAGACTAGAGACTAGTAGTAGTCATCTTTAGTCAGTAAACCTCCAAACACCCCTAACTAATGGGTGACTAAAACTAATTTAGTCCCTAGTCACCCCACCCCCAACTTTTACTGACTAGAGACTAATAGTAGTCACCTTTAATCAGTAAACCTCCAAACACCCCTGACTCTTACTGACTAAAGTCTCCCTCTCTTTCCTCTAATTGGTGTTGCACAAGGGACATTTAATACTGAGACATTTAATGCTGACTAGTAATAGTCACCTTCCAAACAGGGCCTGACTAAAAACTTCAGTCTGACTACTACTAGTCACATGACTAGAGAATATCCAAACACCCTCTAATGCTCAACCGTACTAATACAAAATATCCCTACATCCTCATCATTTAAAGTGGAAGAAAATCGAGCTCGCCGGCGATACGGCGCCGGCGAGTGCTCCGCTTTCTGCCCATATGCACAGTCATCATTTCGCCCGGATCCTGGACAGCGACCATTCAACAGCATGGCTGAAGAGGATGGGCGCGGCGCAAAGCACCTTTCCCGCCAGGCAACCCAACAAAGGCCAACTCGCATTGCTGTTGCTGTGCGGCGAGGTCTTTTTCCCAACAGTTTCCCAACTGCCAGGGGCAAAGCAGACCACACCGAGACCGGGCAATGAACCCATAACAGCGATGGACACTGGCCAGTTCCGTCCATCAAAGACATCAGAGTGCCAGGCACATGAGTCCTGCTGGGGCCATCATCACATCAAAACTATTTTCACAATCTATGAGACTGCAGGCATTGCTGAATAAATTCCAGTTGGTCCATGAATACCATCTCAACAACAACATAATACTATATCAGCTGTGCATATCAAATGCCATCTACATGAGCTATAAACGCAAGGAAGAATCGCATCAATAACCGCCCCTATCCAATTTCAATCAACCTTAATTATGGCATAAACTCATTGCCCTATGTATAGATTTTGTACAACCTGTCCCCCATGGATCAATACAAGCTGCAGCCAATGTCCGGACCAATGGAAACAAACAACAAGCACGGCCTGCGCTGTCAGGTCAAAATGCTAATATATGGGAGGTGCAAGCCCTGAATCAAGAAATAATCAAGAGATACATCAGAGTCAGTATGAGCTTAATTCATGTGAAAGAAGAATGAGAAACAACATATTGCCTAATAAAGGCTAAAAGGCGTATCAATTCTCAATAGCTTTGGGTAAACTGGTTCGTGCACTAAAGCTAAGTACTCTGCAGAACATGAATAGCAATATGATTTAATATTTTTTATGTAGCAATGTCTCCACGCTAATCCTCTATCTATGTCTACAACATGTCTAGCAATGAGCATCTCAACGAGAAGAACATGGAATATTGCAACAGAGAACTGCAAGTTACCTCAGGACAATATAACCAGTCCAAGATATATCGACGCACAGAGAAAAATAAATGAGATGAATCCCCTGAAACAAAGAGTATCAATTGTTAATGAATACAAAAGTTCTTAGTGTCAGGATCACCTTCATACAATATCATGGAAACAAGGAAAACATGCTCTCGAAAATGAAAACATGGAAAAGGCTGAATCGCATAGCATACCATATAACACCCCATCCAACGCCATTGCAAGGGCAAGGGCAGATTTCAGCAAATTTCTCAGCATCACTTGAATTCACTCTTCGGGATATGGTGTCATCATAGATATCTACACAGTTCAACGACATTTAACTTACATATACAGTCTGCAACTCACTGATTGCTCTAACATGAAATTACAAGGAAAAGGTTGCTGTTCCTTACCGTAAACTGAAAATAAGCTGTTCATAACACCTGTGTATACAAACAAACTTAAGAACACATTTACAAATATAATCATTTTATCCCAGAAACCCGGGGTGCAAAATAAACGAAAATAATATGAGCACAGGGGGTCTAAGCACTCACCTATGAATAGAATAACATACTTCAGAACATGGAAAGTTGTAAATTCTTGTATAACCCAGACAACAGCAATGAATATGATGAAACCTGGAAAGTTATATTGTAAGTAGCAGGCTGCAGAGGGAAATTGTAAATGAAGATGGAGTCATATTTATGCATACCAATGCAGAGCCAGCGCAGAAACCACTGCATAAATAAAGTAATAGATGGTAATACTTTAGTAAACATCATTGTTACTGACTAAAGAAAGCGGGAAGAAACAAATGAAGGAAATCAACAGTTGTAACGATAATTTAGCAAACTTACATTTTTGGCAACAAAGAGAACAATAACTAATGCAAGTATGAAGCAACCAGCCGCAATTCTTGTAGCCAGGAGATGTGTGGATGAAAGTATGAACACCATTCCCCAAAATGATGAACCCAGATCTGCAATTGGAAACAGTAGCACCAAAATAAAAACCAAAGTATTAAAATAAGAACAAGTGGGAAATGACCAACAAATCATTACAGAGAATTCAAAGTATGAATTTGAGCTTCTTGTTTGAAGGCATGAAAAGAACGATAAATTATAAAAAATAGTCATAAGTCATAAGAACCTAGGGAATTTGATAAGACTGCACATGAGTCTTACGGAGAGATCGTTTAGTTATTTGTTGGTCCAAGAGGTTCACCAAAATCAATCTCTCAATCAGGGACAGAAATAACCATAGGTATTTCAGTGAGAAAGGCTGTGTTTGGCATTGTGTTGGATAATGATAGCCCTGTTTTTATAATGAGCTTCTATCTATATTACCGTTTGGCTAACCAATGTTTTCCTGCTTCCGTGGCTATTCTCCCGCGGTGGAGTATAAAATTAGTTCAGCACAACACAGTTCGGCAACCGCAAACCGAACTAAAGAACCCACTGCTTTCACTTTTTTGTTTGTGTTATTGCCGAGACTTGTATAAGGCAGAGGGAGGGGATGAGTAAGTGCTTTACATCCAGCAGGCAAGATTATCCAGTAAATGCCACCGCGAGTCTGTGTAACACCACCCTCATTAGCATGGACCTGCATGCCCTCAACCTGCAAAAGCCAATCGGATTGAAATATTATATCAGCCTGTGAATTCCATTCACGAACGAAAACTTAAGATCGCATGGCTACATAAGAAAAAAAATCCAATCCAAACATAGGAAGAGACTAGATATTTTTACACCTACATTTCAGAATTAAAGGACATACTTAGACAAGGAACTCAGAAGTTGCCTTTTAAATGTTCTACGAAAATTCAGTAATCATCATTCTTGTCTTAACTATGGGGTTGTCCAAAAATAAAACCAACACTCTCCGGCAATAAATAACTGTTAGTTCAACAAAGTATGTAATATGGAGGAAAAGAGGAAATAACAAAGATAAGCAAATATTGCCATGTCACAAATTAAGCAATAATAATAACCATAAAATAAGCCGTGGATTGTTCTAACCCAATGGCGATTCAACTCCGATGACCACTAATTAGAACTTCCAATTCTACCCATGCCGATATCAAAATACACCAAACAGATGTTTTCATGCACCCATATTTTACACCTAATCCTGCAGTTGTCTCTCTAATTGCACCTGTAGAAAGCAGATGCATGTCATACTTCACATCCTGCGACCAGTGGCGGTGCCAGCACCAAAAGGCTGTGGGTTCAAGTGCCCTAATCTCTCCAAAATATCCTAATTTTTGCACAAATATGAATAGAACTAAGCTTGCAATCAAACAAGCTGACCCCACAGATTACACATAGAAACACCCCCTGCCTGCGACAACAACGCACTTAATGCCTGCTATATAGGAGCCATTAATCTACATGACTAGTCCATTTTAGCGTTGTAGTACAAGAAAATGCCAAGAGAGGATACATTCTCCAGAGAAAAAAAAACAATCTTTCTCCAGAACTCCTCACTTGAAAATGCAAAAAATCACAATTTCATGGTATATAACCATGTAGTACCATGCAACCAAAAAGGTGCTACCACATTATTCTGTATGGAATCCATCATCGCTAAATTTCTGAAAGGAAGACCTAAATTTGAAAATTAAAGGACAGAGCTTGATAAGGAACGCAGAATGCACCTTCTAAATGTTCCAAAATCAGTAATCACTGTTCTTATCTTATTCTTACCTCTAGGGTTGTCCACATACAAAATCAACGGTCTCCAGCAATAAATATCAGTTAGTTCAGCGAAGTTTTGAACATGGGAAAAAAAAGAACAGACAAAAACAAATATTGGGCACAACAAATTATGCAATAAACGACAGAATAGATCAACAGCGATACAACTCCTGTCTTTCTTGCGGGTAATGACGGTACAACTCCTCTTTTTATTGCGGGTAATGGCGAGACAACTCCGATGACTACTAATCAGAATTTCCAATTCTGCAAATGCCTACATCAAAATACACTAAACAGAAATTTTCATGCACTTGTCCCTTTAGCTGCACCCGCGGAATGCAGATGCATGTGGTACTTCACATGCTGCGCCAACAATGTGAGTGAAGATCCATTCACGCAACTGCTATCACCGAGTCACTAATCTGCATGACCAGTTCATTTTAGCACTGTGGCATAAGAAAATGCCCAAGACAGCACACATTCTCCAGAAAATTAGCATCTTTTGACCAGAATCCCTCACTTGCAAATTGTAGTTAAAACATAAAAGGAGCAGGAAAAAAGGGGTAGGTGCCTTGGATACCCCTATTATCGGAAGAATGAGAATATTCATGCTTTCATGATGTGAACTACTCCATGTGACGAAGAAAGGAAGAAAAAAGCAAACAGTTAAAAGGCGCTATCACATTGTGCTACGGAATCCATCATCCGAACTGGTGTGGATTGGCTGCCCACTTGGCTACTTTTGCTTCAAAGTGCTAAATCACCTAGCTAGCAGTACCAACCCAAAATGGTGAGTAAATATCTCCACGGCTGCTGAGATTGCAGTGCACAGCGTCGTACAGCTTAAAGCGTCGTCGGTGGCCGCATTAGAAAAAGAAAAAAAAAACAGATCGGTAACTGGGGAAATGGTGGGCTTACATCTCCGCAGGTGAGCTTGCAGGCGAGGGCGTGGCTGGTCTCGTGGAGGAAGACGGTGATGAGCTTGAAAGGCGTGAGCAGGAACGTCCTCCACAGCTGCACGCAAGGAAGGCAAAACCCCCATATCAGGAACTCCCCGCCACTTGCGCAGCCCCGTGCAAACACGACGGCGGCGGCCGGCCCCTCCCTCGAAAAGAAAAGAAAAGAGAAGGAAAAAGACGGCGGCGGGGGCGGGGGCTCACGGCGAGGATGACGACGGTGGAGACGCCGACGGCGGCGATGAAGACGACCTGATTGTGCTGGCAGCAGCCCTGCAGCTCCCAGTTGACGTTCACCATCCTCGGCACTAGGGCGCCGCAGATCTGCCGCCCTCGCCGACGCCGGAGCGAAAAGAGAAGGGGGAAGGGGAGGGGAGGGACGAGTGCACGGGGAGAATGGGAACTGTTCGAATTGGCCGGTGAAACGTGCGGGCACAGAAACCGAGGGCCTCCCCTGGACCTGGACCTGGACCGGGATGCTGGCCGCGGAGGGAAGGAAAGAGCGTTTGCGCGTTCGTTGGGCCGGAGCAGAGCGTTCTCACTGGTCTACGGGTGCGGGTGGTGCGTCGTCTAGCCCAGCAATAATTGTTGCTACGAAATCTGCTGCGTGCTGAGGAGTACGCTTGGTGATTAAAAATGAATAAATTTTCCTCATTTTTTTAATAATGAACGAATGAATCCAAGGCTCCAGCAGCGGTCGAAGTGCGCAAGAGACGACTCGGGTCTGACCGAGTCACTGGCTGGCTCGCTTCTGCTAGAGTACTTGTCTACTTTTGGTAGGTGGCAACCGTGTTTCTTCCCGCAGTTTCTTTCTGTAATAATGTTTTCTTTCGGAGCTGGAACTGTAGAATAGAAGATTCAGGGTACGTAAGTTAAGAAGAGTCGCATGAGTACAAGTCGTTGTGCGCACCATCAGCCATGGGCGTTCGTCTCCGCTTCTTCTGAAGTGCCGAAACCCTCAAGAAAAGAAATGTAAATCTGGAGTCCAACCGCAGAACCGCCGAGCAACCCGTGCAAAGACACTAGGTAGTGATGAACGGAGTAACTGAGATGATTCCTCCTCCTGGCGTCACTGTCGGAGGGGTTCCATGTCAGGTCTCATTGGCGAATCATGGTGTGTCGCGAATTGGTCCGATTGTCTTGTCAGCGTAATGGCCGGATCGAACTGCGTGGACGGAAACGGTGCCCTCCAACACCTTCTATCCTCTGCATCCATAAAATAATTCCAGAGATTTGTTCGGTGCTAATCCGATATGCTGGGAGGGAAGTACACTTCGAGAACATGGGGACTCCTCCCGACTCCTCCCGTGTCGCCCCTGCGCGGCGATCGGGGGAACCCTAGTGCCGCCGCGTCCTCGTTCCTCCCCTGACCTTTCCTCCTCGCCGCCGCCGGGCAAAGCCCGGTCAGCGGCGGCGGAATCTCTTCTCCCACGACTCGTTGGATCTGGCGTAAGCGGATCGCAGTGGTTTTGGGCGGGGCGGGCTTGGGGGAGACGGCAGGGCTCACGCTCGCGGTTTTCCCCTGGTGTGCGTGGGAGTCCGCCCAGGGCGCGCGGCGGCGGCCCTCGGCAAGCGGTGGCGGGCGCTGGGCTCTCGGCGGCGCTCCAGCGTGTGCAGGCGGCGGTGGTCCTTGTGCGCGGTCGGTGGCTCCGTCTCTGACCCGGACGACGCGGGGGATGGCGGCGGCCCGGCGTGGCCGGCGATCTGAATGCGATGGTGTCGGCGACTCGCTGATCTGCCGGTGCTCCAGGGTTCTGCCTGGTGTGCTGGTGGTGACGGTGACCCGTGCACGAGAGTTGGGTCCCTTCGAACTGATCTGGGTGAAAACTTGTCTTCGGCGTCTGTCAAGGCCGACGGTGGCGGCGGTATCTGCGTCGTTCCCTTCTTGAAAGCATCGCTGTGGAGAAGTTCAAGGCCACTCTCTGCTACCTTCGAGGAAAACCCTTGATCGGATGATCGGATGACGGCGGCGCTCTGGTGTTGTTCCTCCCTTGGGCGCATCATTTTTGGAGGTACACACGTGGTCGAGGGACCAGAGGACAGATTCTTTGATGGAGCGGTGATTCATCCTACACACTGATGGCGACGGATCTTGACGGCGTGACGCATTGTAGATTCGGAGTTCCCTGTGGGAGAATGGACTCGCGCAGGAGGACGACGCTGTCGGGCGTCGTGGTGGCGTCGATGGCAGAGAGACCTGCCACGGTACATGCAACAGTACATCTCTGAAGATGGATTGGTGGCAGGTGGCTGCGGCGGCCTTATACCCGGCAGGCGTCCTGGTTAAGGAGTGCGCCGGATTGGTAGGTGCCGCATACCCGGCAGACGTCCTGGTTGGGACCTTAGGTCTTAGGTTTGGCTGCACTGTCTGTTTGGTATTAGGGCCAGACTATCTGCGGTCCTTTATCAATTGGATAGGTGTAGCGACGGTTGTTGCTTAGACGGTGACTTTAGTCTTACTGTTATATGACTTTGTAAGGTCTTATAAGAATAATTAATAAAGTAATCATATGTATCGTCCAGATGCAAAGGCTGAGGGTCATCTTCCTTTTCTAAAAAAACACTTCGAGAACATGTGGAAAAACCACGCTTTTGTTGGCAGAAATATAGGTGAAGCAGTAGCACCGTTGCTTACGCGCGTTTTTGCCGTGTTTTCACGGAAGCGTCTTGCTTCCGCGGAAAGCACTGAATCGTCGTCGCCACTGATTATACGTGTGCTACAAGTGATCGGGCACCGGGCATCCACGTGGCCGCACACTGGATGCAGGTGCTACCAAAACCAAATATCTGTAAACTTACGAACGCTTCCAGCCTTTCAAGAAAAGTTTTTCCTTTTTCCCCTCTTTGCTAAATGCCTTGTGAGGCAGATGTCCGCACATGGCTTTTAGATGGGGCACCCTTATCCTGAATAGATAGAGTCAGTTTTGCTCTCAGTGATCTGGCTATGCTCTCAACACTGCAGCAAAAGATGGACATGCAGTTTTGGTTTCGTACATTCTTGTTTCTTCAGAATAACACTCGTTTCTTTTCAAACCGATGGATCAAATCATCTAAATTAGGGCCAGGGACACCTGGCCGTATCAAAGGTCATTAAGAGGTATAAACGATGACATAATCATCCCTAGATATTAGCTGCCTGTTCGGATGCTCTCCCGTCTCTTAACTCTGCTCCGCTTGAGGAGCTGGTTTCAAGCCGCTTCGTGCTTTTGTGCTGTAGCTCCCTCCGCTCCGGGAGCTGCAGTGGGGAAGCGGAGAGAGCCTAGATAGCCAGACAACCTTTTATTTTAAAGGGAAACAACCAGACAACCTAATGGCCCATCCGACATAATAAAAGTCTGCAGGCTGTTTTCTGACAAAAAGGACCCTCATCACGCGGGGGCTATTTCTCGCCCTCGTGCCGCTCGTGTGTCGTTGTAGGTTCACTTACACTGCTTTGGTTTTCTTCGCCTTTTCTTTCTTTTCTTCGTTATACTTTGGTTTTATTTTGTTTCTTTCTCAGCTTTCTTTGCATTCTTCGGTTTCATTCACCTTTTCTTTTGTTTTTTTCTCAGCTTTCTTTGCATTCTTGGGTTTCCTTCACCTTTTCTTTTGTTTCTTTGTCAGTTTTATCGGGGTTTTAACACATGTCTGTTTTTTTAGTACACAATGCATATTTTTAGTGCACACTTTTTTATACACATTTTACATTTTTCAAATACCTGATGTATATTTAAAAATCAACATGTTTTGAATACTTTTTGAATACATGGTAACATTTTTAAAATACAAGCTGTACATCTTTTTAATGGCAATAAACACTTTTTTCAACCTACACGAACATTTTTTTTACAATGCATAATTTTTTTATATAAAATTCACAGACATTTTCAGATGTAAATATTTCTTTAAAATGTCACATACAATTTTTAATGGAAATAAATATTTCTTTAACCTATGCGAACGTTTTCTTACTTTGACCTCCTCGAGTGGGGATATCAACCAGGGTTCAAATCCTGGTTCTCACAAAAAAAACATTTTTTTAAATGTCATGATTTTTTTTGAAATGCGGGAATATATGTTTGAAATGCGGGAATATATGCATGGCAATAGGTTTATTTCTATCGTTTGTCTTCGAAACTTCCATGTTTTGAAGACTTTCATAAAAATCGCCTATTCACCTCCCTCTAGTCGATCACTAGCACTTTCAATTGGTATCAGAGCAAGGTACTCCCTTGTTCTGTGTGATTCGGTTTAACCACCTGGAGTTTTAGCTATGTTGACTGCAGGGATAATCAAAGTCTCCACTGCATGCCCAGTCTTCGATGAAACTGAATATCCCTACTGGAAGAATAAGATGTGCATGCATCTGGAAGCCATTGATGTCGACCTCTGGTATGTCGTCAAGAATGGCGTCCCCAAGGCTGGTGAAGGTGTCACCGCTGCTGATGTCAAGAAGTTCGTTCAACTGGATTCCACTGCCAAGAACATCATCTGTGGTCATCTGACCAAAGGACAATATAGCCGTGTGAGTGCTCTGGAAATATCCAAGCTAGTCTCGGACTGGCTCTCCAAGGTCAACGAAGGCGTCTCAACCCAGAGAGATCAAAGAATCAGTGTCCTTCGCAACCTCTTCAACCGCTTCAAGAGAAACGACAATGAGAATGTTCAGCTCATGTTTGTCAACTCACTGTAGCGACCCGCCCGAATGGGTCAAGTCTCTGTGCTTAAGTGTCATCCCTGGATCGGTATGCTAACACACACAGTACTCGAGGATTTATAACAGAGGTAAATCACATGTAAAAGTAATGTAAATATTATTACCTCAATCCAAATAGCGGAAGTAACAAGGTTGTGGATTCTCATCAACACCAACGGCAAAGTTGAGTGTAGAAATCGTAACCCTAACGTATCACTTACTCTTCGTAAGATAAACCTGCAACATGAGACGTTGCAGCCACAAAGGGTCAGTACATTGAATGTACTGGCAAATTCACACCATAGAGAATGATGAACAATGGCTATCACTACATGCATATTTGGCTGGTGGAAAAGCTCTATGGTTATAAGGTTTTTGCGAAAAGCCAATTTTTCCCTACTGCAAAGGAATAAATTTTATTTTTAACTATCAAGGTAGTTGTTAAACATTGAGAATGGTTGACAGCATTCTCAATCTCAATTAAGTAACATCATTAAACCCAACAAAATTATTTAAAGTAACATGATGAGATCAACAGGATAATCTAAGAACTAGATAATCAAAACGTCCATAACCGGGGACACGGCTAACCATGATTAGTTTGTTACACTCTGCAGAGGTTTGCGCACTTTTCCCCACAAGACTCAATCTCCTTCATTGGATTTCTCGCACTACATGGTGTTTGAGAAACGGATGACCGAGACATAGTCTTTCAGAAGCGTTTGCACCTTACGATGGGTAGACCGTACCACCTACAACCCCTACATCTGCTAGTCTACCACTATAAGAGTTCACACGACTTAATCAACTATGCTAGAGCCCATAATAGCTTGTGGCTGCACACGGAAGTTTCTAGCATGAATAATCTTATGATCTCTTTGAGCCTGGGTGGCGAACCATAGGAGGATCACACGGTAACCCCGGGATCTCCTAGGACAACACTCGTATATCCCCAGGTGTCCGGGCAAGTCCACTGGTATATCCCCAGGGTGCCCCAACCAATCCACCCAGATGTGTATTAAAGTAACCACCTTAAGTTAAACATTAGTTAACAATAATCTCTCACATCTGTCATGAAATACTCTCGAACCCAATCCATGTCTACGAGCATAGCATGGCAATGTAAGCATGACGTAATAGTAACTCCCAAGGGTTTGATAATAAACAGGTAATAGGTACTACATCAACTACTTCCCATCCCACAATTTAATTAGATCCTAATCATGCAATGTTTGAGGTTTGATCTAATGCAAATAAAAACTGGGTATGAAAGGAATATGATCAAAGTGTGAACTTGCCTGCAATGTTGATGAAGATGATTCACACTCAAAACTCTTGATAGATCTACTCGTCACACTCCGGTCAATCTATCGTAAGCAAGCAATAATAACCACACATAAGCACTCACTCAAAAGATCAGAAAGATCGAAGAAAACGATTCAGAAAATATCAAAACCAAACGAATAACTCTTGCAACATAAAACAATTTCTAACAGTACCAAAATTATGTGAATTTGGCCTTATTAGAATGTTTAGGTCAAGAGCTTCGATTTGTAAAAAGAATCAACTCAAACGGAGTTACGGATAAAAAGATATGATCAAAAGAAGTTTGAATTCAAATCTGATCTAATTCAAATTTTAAACTTTTCAAAAACATGTTTGAGTTGGATTACTGGATAGAGGAGATCATAACGAAGAAGTGGGCGTTGGTTTCGTTGGATTTGGACAAACGAGTAAAAAGTTATGGCTATTTGAAAAATCAGGGCCAAGCTGTTTTACGGAAGAAAAAAGTAGTTACGGGCTAGGGTCTAATGTATAAATACATAGACTAATTGATAACCTAATTATTTTATCATATTAGTCTAAAATAATAAACTACAGAGGTATAAGAAGAAAAAAACAAAGAAAGATACCTTTATAAGGCAGAGAAAAGACAACTTTGGAGAGAGGAGACAACTTTCAGAAGTCGCGCCGGAGAGGAGAAATATATTTTTCTTAAATAAATCTAGGCAAACCAAAATATTGATTTAACCCGAATCGGATGATTTTTGGAGGCTCTATGGGTCTATATTTATTGGTGGAAAAGAGGCTTAGGGATCAAAGGCTAGGCAATGTAGGACTAAACGTAGACGAAAATATACGAAACAGAGAAGAAAAGAGGCGATGGGCCTAAAGGCCTTCGCCCGGTCGCGCGGTGCAGTTTTTTTTCTTTTTTTTTACAGAATGCGATAAACTGAAAAACGAAAATAAAATAAAACTTTATATAGGCATATTATATATCAAAATTTTTAGAAAAAGATTTTTTACAAGATGAACATTTTCCTAGCATTAAATAAAATTCACACAAATTCAGATAATTCAAAGAGTGTTACTGGTCTAATAAAATCCAATAAAAATCATTTTAAAAATACCGAAATTAATTTAAATTTATTTCTCTCCAATTTTCTGATGTAGGGAATCATGTTACCCTATTTTCCATATATTTTACTTTTGGAGAAAAATAATTTGAATAAAACTCAAATAACTCCAAATTGAAAATAAATTCAAAAGGGCTTTGAATTTGATTCTTCGAAACTCCCAACTCATATTTCATATGTTTTGAAGAAGTCATTTTATCTTCTCTCATGAAAATCATTGAGTTGCATAAATTTTCAGAAGTGGAAATATTTTCCAAATGAAATTCAAATATTTTCAACACCCCCTTGTCATTTAAATAAATGGAAGAAGTCATGTCATCTTCTCTCCAGGGTTTTGTGATGGAAAGTATTTGAATTCGCGGAGAGCATAAAAATGAAAGTTTGGGAAAGTCCCTTTATTCCCTCTCATTTAACTTTCAAAAAGTTTCGAATTCACTCACATTTAGTCAATCAATCAAACAATCAATCAAATCTATCTATTTATTATAACATTCCAAAATTTAGAATTTTGGGATGTTACAAACCTACCACCCTTAAAATGAATCTCGTCCTCGAGATTCGGAGAGGCTAGCAAGAAATAGGTTAGGTTTGGGGTCTTCTACAAACCCATCGATCGTTTCCAGGGGTCTGGGGTGCTACCACCCTTGGAAGCATGGTTACTGTTCCATCAAAACTCATATAATCCATCCTTATTCTTGACAGTATCGGTCTTCTCAGATCCTCAAGAAAATTCCTTCTCTGAGCTCTTCCGGTAGTGGCATAACCTTTACCACAATTCTTCTGTCTTTCATCTAGGTAAGGTTCTTCCGAGACTGGGTCTTCTTAGCTGACGGGTCTGGCGCCAAAACTAAACAACTATCGACATCTCATGGTGGTTAACAATTTATGGTTTCTCTTACAGGAAATGAGTCTGGGTTGATCCTCACCGTATAACCTACGGTTGGCAAAAGCTGCCTTGTACAAGGGAAAATACTTATACCATTCTAAGGTTTAAACAAGGTTTTGATCGTCGTCTCTCTACTATAGTTAAGTCACTCAGATTTACCATCCCATATAGCAAGGCGAATAATAAGAGTAAGTCGGTATGGTGATCAATCCACCCCGCACCCAAATCATTTCCATGTATACAGTTTAGCGAATCTCGCATTCTAACACTCGGTCATCCTCACAAGCATTGCAGAATTTCTCTTGTCCATGAACTGCGTTCAGAATAATCCATTGATTTTGCAAGCCAAACAAACATCTATCGTTCCTTCACAACTCTCAGGTTTTGCGTTACTCCTATAAAATTGTCTTATTGATAAAATCGTAACTTCGTCCAGGGTTTTTCCTTTAGCAAGAGTGTGCTTGCTTCTTGGCAGGTCCTGGGGCCTGTGGGTTATGACCCATCTCATCACTTGCAAACCTTGAACTCTTCATCGGGGCAACGGATCTCTAATCCAACATCCAACTTCCAGCTTTCCTAGTATACTAAAATCCATCCAATTGTACTATCTCCCTTCCTTCTATTGGCACCAAACTAGGATATGATTACTCAGACTCATCATGGAGTTTCCATTGATCCATATTTCCAACATCATACCTCCTTTATATCCAATGATAACTCATCTCTTCATCCTCATGGGATATACCACATACCGAGATAAAAACTTATACTTATGGAGTCCATATTCCACTTTGTGGAACACCATTATCCTTTCCAGGGTCAAGCGTCCTTACAGGGAAATATTGGCCATCTCTGCATGGCACTTCTTCAACTCGGAAACATGAAACACATCATGAACTCCTGACAGTCCTTCGGGTGACTCCAACTTGTTCGCCACTTCTCCCATATGCTCCAAAACTCGGTATGGTCCTACAAATCTCGGGGCTAATTTTCCCTTAACTCCAATCCATTTAACTCCTCGCATAGGGGACACGCGAAGACATGCTCTGTCTCCAATTTCATAGACTACCTCCTTGAGTTTTTGAGTCTACATAACTCTTCTGCCCGGACTGAGCTACCTTCAGTCTATCTCAAATCAACTTAACATTCTCTTCTGACTCCTTGATCACATTTGGTCCAAACAACTGACAGTCTCCAACTTCATCCCACACACTCTTGAGGTATCACACATATCGAGACAAAACTCGTATTCATTTTGTCCGAAATCCACTCAGTGGAGTATCCTTATCTTTTCCATGGGTCAACGGTTCTTACAGGGTACTACCACCCTTAAAATGCACAAATCTTCCATAGACTATATTTCTCATATCCTCAAAAATGGTCAAAATCCTTCTTCATAGAGTAACAACTCATAAAATCCATATCAGTACCAGCGATGGTAACTTTCTCAATTTCTCAACTGATTATAATCTCTTGCTTTTCCACATGTCTCAACTCAACACCTCGATATAAAAGAAAATGTTCTCACTTCTACTACTCCATTTCTTTTGTTGCAAACTCAACTATCTAGCACAAGTTTCCTTCTCCTTGGGGCATTCTCTGGAAAAGTGCCCTGCTCCATTACAACTAAAACATATTACTTCTGACAAGTCTCGAGGTTTCCTTTTTGGGCAATTTTTGAGGCAGTGCCCTGACTCCTTGCACCTGTAACAGATGATATGACTCAGGTTCCTCCTGGGCTCCAATCGGTTTCTCTTCCTGGACTTTTCCATTCCAATCAGGGCTTCTATTTCCCGTGGGTCATATTCTACTTCCCCTGTCGGGAATTCTACTAGATCCTCATTCAAACAATTTTGGGAGATGTGTCCTTCTCCACATGAATAGCAAGACTTAGTGCAGGGTTTACTCGGGTCTTCTTTAGGTGTGTCCTCCATCACAACTTCTTCTAAAATTTCCATGAGGGCTCCTTTCATTTCTTCTTTCTTCTGCTGGATGGTTTGTTGTACCATGGGGTAAATGTGACACTGAGCAGGATAGTGGGTAGTCCCTTCACACAAGAAACAAGTAATCTGCGTAGTTGGGCATTCTTCAACTGGGTGACTTCCTTCACAATTAGGGCATGCATCCTTGTGTTCTTTATGGGTGTGTCCTATTTCTCCTCAAATCTTGCATGCACAAGGTTTCTTCATATCCTTTCCATAAGGCTTCAACTTCTGGGACACAAACCGAGACTTTTGCAAAGTCAACTTAAATTCTTTCCAAGTGGTTACTCCTTGCCATCCATTGATGGTTTGGTACATCCTCCACCAAGTAGCAGCACCTCTTTCAAAGCATGCTGGGTCATATCGTTTCCAACTATAGGGTTATTCTCCATGTGATCCTCCATGTTCTGAATCCATCGGTCTGTCTCCAATTGATTCATCGGTCTAGAAATACAAGCTCATCTCCATTCATCCTCTATTGGGTCCATGGGTTTGGGGTGAGATAAGAGAGATAGAGAGGGATGCACACAATACAAACAAAAAGTTTTGAAAAGACAGATTTTATTTGTGGCCGTCGGGAAAAATATCAAACAAATGACAGCTCACAAACGTCGCATCTAACATAGGTATATAACAGTGGTTTGGTCTTCTAAAGGTCAATAAATCTTCAACGTCTCCAAACTCTTCAAGCCTTGTTCATGCCTCCAATGGCTTCTTCCGATCATGCTTGTCTTTCTCAAGTTCTTTTGCCAGATCAACTCTATTGACGCGAAGTCTCTCGTGACATCCTTTAATATTCCGGAGTTGCGTTCCAACTTCTGGTTTCAACATCCTTCACATGAACCATGGTCATACTGTCCTTCAGTTCTCGACGAATCTCCGGTATCTCGGGGTTTTGCTCCTCCAGCTTGGCTACTTCAGCTTCTTGGACCTAAGTTCTTCACGAAATGCTTCCTTGTCAAAATATAGCTTCCTGCAGTCCATCTTAAACTTCTTGATGTAATTCACCAAATCCTGGTGATACACCAGCTAAAGTTAAAACTTCGTATTGCCGATGGGTGCTACATCAGCCTTCTAGCATCCAATCCTTCCATGCATATGCATGCTTAACTCAGCACGGTGACAAATAGCATAAGCGGGCCATAACATCATGGATAGCTGGGTTTCTACTCTTGTCTTTTCCATGAGCTATCTCTCCATAGTTGATATCTCCTGCCTTAGGGTTTTCTTGACAACACTTTGAGGTTTTTAACTCTCCATGCTCGGTCTTTCTCCGATACACCTTGATCTCAGGTATTGACGGCTTCCTTAGTCTGCCAAGTTCCATAAGGGGTGCCTTTCTAGTTCATACAAATCTGGAAAATTCTTTAGAGTCTTCAAATTCTCCTAGTCTTCGGAGTCTTCAACCTTTGTAGTTTCCATTATTATAATATACGGTAAAATCCTCTTCATTCCGTTGTGGTCTTAGTTGTCCAATATCTTGTACTTCTTGGAGTGGTCTCATCAGTCGAATCTTCGTGTGGTCAAAAGGGGAAAGGGGTATGGTCTCACTAAATGTAATTTTTGAATAAGCTCAGAAGAGAAGAGATTTAAAAGATCTTTTTGAAAGGGAAAGTTGTAGAGAAAATCCTTTGTATGGGCTTGCCAGTTTCTAGGGTCACGTCCTACAGTCAACATGTGCTCTGATACCATCTTGTAGCGACCCGACCCGAATGGGTCAAGTCTCTGTGCTTAAGTGTCATCCCTGGATCGGTATGCTGACACACACAGTACTCGAGGATTTATAACAGAGGTAAATCACATGTAAAAGTAACGTAAATACTATTACCTCAATCCAAATAGCGGAAGTAACAAGGTTGTGGATTCCCATCAACACCAACGACAAAGTTGAGTGTAGAAATCGTAACCCTAACGTATCACTTACTCGTCGTAAGATAAACCTACAACATGAGACGTTGCAGCCACAAAGGGTCAGTACATTGAATGTACTGGCAAATTCACACCATAGAGAATGATGAACAATGGCTATCACTACATGCATATTTGGCTGGTGGAAAAGCTCTATGGTTATAAGGTTTTTGCGAAAAGCCAATTTTTCCCTACTGCAAAGGAATAATTTTATTTTTAACTATCAAGGTAGTTGTTAAACATTGAGAATGGTTGACAGCATTCTCAATCCCAATTAAGTAACATCATTAGACCCAACAAAATTATTTAAAGTAACATGATGAGATCAACAGGATAATCCAAGAACTAGATACTCAAAACGTCCATAACCGGGGACACGGCTAACCATGATTAGTTTGTTACACTCTGCAGAGGTTTGCGCACTTTTCCCCACAAGACTCGATCTCCTCCGTTGGATTTCTCGCACTACATGGTGTTTGAGAAACGGATGACCAAGACATAGTCTTTTAGAAGCGTTTGCACCTTACGATGGGTAGACCGTACCACCTACAACCCCTACTTCTGCTAGTCTACCACTGTAAGAGTTCACATGACTTAATCAACTATGCTAGAGCCCATAATAGCTTGTGGCTGCACATTTCTAGCATGAATAATCTTATGATCTCTTTGAGCCTGGGTGGCGAACCATAGGTGGAGCACAAGGTAACCCCGGGATCTCCAAGGACAACACTCGTATATCCCCAGGTGTCCGGGCAAATCCACCGGTATATCCCCAGGGTGCGCCAACCAATCCACCCAGATGTGTATTAAAGTAGCCACCTTAAGTTAAACCTTAGTTAGCAATAATCTCTCACATCTGTCATGAAATACTCTCGAACCCAATCCACGTCTACGAGCATAGCATGGCAATGTAAGCATGACGTAATAGTAACTCCCAAGGGTTTGATAATAAACAGGTAATAGGTACTACATCAACTACTTCCCATCCCACAATTTAATTAGATCCTAATCATGCAATGTTTGAGGTTTGATCTAATGCAAATAAAAACTGGGTATGAAAGGAATATGATCAAAGTGTGAATTTACCTGCAATGTTGATGAAGATGATTCGCACTCAAAACTCTTGATAGATCTACTCGTCACACTCCGGTCAATCTATCGTAAGCAAGCAATAATAACCACACATAAGCACTCACTCAAAAGATCAAAAAGATCGAAGAAAACGATTCGGAAAATATAAAAAACAAACGAATAACTCTTGCAACATAAAACAATTTCTAACAGTACCAAAATTATGTGAATTTGGCCTTATTAGAATGTTAGGTCAAGAGCTTCAATTTGCAAAAAGAATCAACTCAAACGGAGTTACGGATAAAAAGATATGATCAAAAGAAGTTTGAATTCAAATCTGATCTAATTCAAATTTTAAACTTTTCAAAAACATGTTTGAGTTGGATTACTGGATAGAGGAGATCATAACGAAGAAGTGGGCGTTGGTTTCGTTGGATTTGGACAAACGAGTAAAAAGTTATGGCTATTTGAAAAATCAGGGCCAAGCTGTTTTACGGAAGAAAAAAATAGCTACGGGCTAGGGTCTAATGTATAAATACGTAGACTAATTGATAACCTAATTATTTTATCATATTAGTCTAAAATAATAAACTACAGAGGTATAAGAAGAAAAAAAAACAAAGAAAGATACCTTTATAAGGCAGAGAAAAGACAACTTTGGAGAGAGGAGACAACTTCCAAAAGTCGCGCCGGAGAGGAGAAATATATTTTTCTTAAATAAATCTAGTCAAACCAAAATATTGATTTAACCTGAATCGGATGATTTTTGGAAGCTCTATGGGTCTATATTTATTGGTGGAAAAGAGGCTTAGGGATCAAAGGCTAGGCAATGTGGGACTAAACGTAGACGAAAATATACGAAACAGAGAAGAAAAGAGGCGATGGGCCTAAAGGCCTTCGGCCGGCCGCGCGGTGCAGTTTTTTTTTGCCTTCGGCCTGCCGCGCGGTGCAGTTTTTTTTCTTTTTTTTTACAGAATGCGATAAACTGAAAAACGAAAATAAAATAAAACTTTATATAGGCATATTATATATCAAAATTTTCAGAAAAAGATTTTTTACAAGCTGAACATTTTCCTGGCATTAAATAAAATTCACACAAATTCAGATAATTCAAAGAGTGCTACTGGTCCAATAAAATCCAATAAAAATCATTTTAAAATACCGAAATTAATTCAAATTTATTTCTCTCAAATTTTCTGATGTAGGTAATCATGTTACCCTATTTGCCATATATTTTATTTTTGGAGAAAAATAATTTAAATAAAAATCAAATAACTCCAAATTGAAAATAAATTCAAAAGGGTTTTGAATTTGATTCTTCGAAACTCCCAACTCATATTTCATATGTTTTGAAGAAGTCATTTTATCTTCTCTCATGAAAATCATTGAGTTGCATAAAGTTTCAGAAGTGGAAATATTTTCCAAATGAAATTCAAATATTTTCAACACCCCCTTGTCATTTAAATAAATGGAAGAAGTCATGTCATCTTCTCTCCAGGGTTTTGTGATGAAAAGTATTTGAATTCGCGGAGAGCATAAAAATGAAAGTTTGGGAAAGTCCTTTTATTCCCTCTCACTTAACTTTCAAAAAGTTTCGAATTCACTCACTTTCAGTCAATCAATCAAACAATCAATCAAACAATCAATCAAATCTATCTATTTATTATAACATTCCAAAATCTAGAATTTTGGGATGTTACACTCACTGACATCACAAATGAGCTTCAAGCCCTCGGCGCTACTGAGATCACCAAGCATGAAGTCGTCAAGACTCTCCTGAGATCACTTGACAGCTCGTTTGACACCCTAGCCCTGATGATTCAAGAACGCCCTGACTTCAAGACACTCGATCCGTCTGACATACTTGAAAGGCTCAACACACATGAGTTTCAGCTTTTTGAGAAAAGAGACATCTACGGTCCCAACTATGGGTGAACTCGTGCTTTGAAGGCAAAAGTTGTTTCCTCATCTAAAGAAGAATCTGATTGCAGTTCTGATGATCCTGAAGACATTGGAAAGGAGCTTGCTATGCTTGTGAAGAAGTTCCAGAAATTCACCAAGAAGAAAGGCTTCAGAAAGTCCTCA
This sequence comes from Triticum monococcum, assembly GCA_034509565.1. NCBI lineage: Eukaryota > Viridiplantae > Streptophyta > Magnoliopsida > Poales > Poaceae > Triticum > Triticum monococcum. The sequence goes on from CM067844.1 coordinate 488,042,102, forward strand.
CGATCCAGCTCAAGGAATGATGAAGCTTCCGCTCATGACTACAAGAAGAGAACATGCCACAAGTGCAAGAAACCTGGTCACTACATCTCTGAGTGTCCGCAATGGGACAATGAGAACAACAACAAGAAGAAGAGCAAGGAATATGATTCTGACGACAAGAAGAAGAAGAAGAAATACTCAAAGTCTCCTTCCAAGTCTTCATCAAAGTCTTCATCAAAGTCTTCATCACACAAGAAGAGCTCATCTGGCAAGGCTCGTGTGTTTGTTGGCAAGGAAATGGATTCAGAGGAGGAGTCTGCTTCTGAGGCGGCAGAGGTGGAGTCTGAGGAGGAGTACGATTCTAGCATTGCAATTCTGGCTACAGCCTACGTTGCCAAGTCCATCGTCAACATTGAAGACAATGACTTCATCACCGACGCCGATGCTAATGATAAGGACAACTCCGCTCCCACCTACTGCTTCATGGCACGCGGTGCCAAGGTAAACTCACGCACTACTCACTATCAAACATCCAGTGAAGATGACTCTGATTGTGATTCCAAACCCAGTTACAAAACACTTGCTAAAATTGCAACCGAACAACAGAAAGCTATGGAACATATTCAAAAACTGTTACACAAAAGCGATGACCTGTTAGACGCTGAAATGACTCGATCTTAGTCCTTAATTGAAGACATAAAAAATCTTCATGTTAAGTATGAGGAACTTGAAAGTCGTCATGAAACGCTCTCAACAACTCATGAAAAGCTTTCCTATGATTATCTTCAAAGGAAGCAAGATCTTGAGAAATTGAGAGCGGCTCATGAAGATCTTCAAAAGGAAAACAAGTCACTTTGCGCCAAACAGATCAGTTCCGCTCAGGAAGGATTTGAACCACCATGTCTTAAATGCATTGAGCGTGACAACGCTACTTCTGTTGCTGGATGTTCTACTGCTACTACTGTTGCAATATTTTCAACTGTTGATGTGGTAACTAACCCCTCTACTGAGGATGCCACTGCTATTGCTGATGAAAATGCTAGGTTGAAGACATTGCTTGAAACAGGGATGTACAAAAGTCTCAAAGGGCATCAGACACTATGTGATGTCCTCAAAAGGCAGATCCTGAACCGAAACCCTAGGAAAGAGGGTGTTGGGTTCGAAAGGAAAATGAATGCTGATGGCTCTTACTGGAAACCTGAGCAGTACCCAAAAACCACATGGGTTGCTGCAAAGGAACCTTCAGTGGATACATCCACCCTATCTGGCTTCACTTGTGCTAATCCCATTGTTATTGATGAATCCTTTGATGCAAACTATAAACTGTTTAAGAATCAGAATGGTGAAGTGTTTGCCAGGTATATTGGTACTAACTGCAGGAATGGGCCACCTATGAAGAAAGTCTGGGTGCTGAAAAAGTGTTTGGAAAATCTTCCTGTCTATGTCGTCATGACACCACAAGTGAAGAAGACAAACCCCAGACCACGGGCTTCATATGGTCCAAAGGCTTCATACAGACATAGGACTCACCTGAGTCGCACTAACGCAAATGTTTTGCAGGGAAACCATACTCAGGCCTATGAATATGAGCGCGTTTCATCAAACCGCCATGTTCATAAGACCAAGAACTAATCTGCTTATTCTTATGAGTACTATTGTCCACCTGCAAGACTATTTGCTAGGGCTCCAAAGCCAAAGTTCTCAGATGCTGCACTTAGACTCATTGCTTCGAAGCCACCCTTGAAGATGTGGGTGGCTAAGAAAGCTTAACTCTTTTTTGCAGGGAAGGGTCTCCAGCCGAAAATCAAATGCGTATGAAGCTATTGCTGGGGACCTTAAACATCTTGTAGGGCGCAAGATCAAATGCCCAAATGGTCTTATTATGTATTTTGTTCCCGAGTCGCTTGCTACTTTCCCTATCAGTACTAACCTCGATCTAAGCTTTCATAATCCACTTGCTCGTCAAATGTTTATGCTTCACAATTCTCTTCATGAAGCCTATCCCCCTAACTACACTGTAGGGTATGACACCAGCTGCTTCAGAATGGATTATTGATAGTGGATGTACTAATCACATGACTGGCAAGTGAAGTCTTATCATGGACTCAACCTTACGTCCATCTGACAAGAGTCACATCACATTTGCTGATACTGGTAAAAGCAAGGTATTGGGTCTAGGTAGAGTTGCAATCTCAAGGGATCAACACATGGATAAAGTGATGCTTGTTGAATCCCTTGGTTTCAACTTAATGTCTGTCTCAATGCTTTGTGATTTAAACATGATTGTGATGTTTGGAAAATATCGTTGCCTTGTTCTAATGGAATCTGACAAGTCTCTAGTCTTTGAAGGGTATCGGAAAGATGATTTGTACATGGTAGATTTCTCAGCAGGACCACAGCTTGCCGTATGTCTTCTTAAAAAAGCTTCAGAATGCTGGCTCTGGCATCGGAGGCTAGGGCATGCTGGCATGAGGAATTTGCATACTCTTGCAAAGAAGAAGCATATCATAGGCATCGAGGGTGTCAAGTTCAAGAAGGATCACTTATGCGGTGCCTGCGAAGCTGGAAATTGACGAGGGCCAAGCATCCCTCGAAGACAATCATGACAACGACTCAACCCTTCGAACTGCTACACATGGACCTCTTCGGTCCCACTCACTACTCAACTCTTACTACTACTGCTTGTCTCTATGGCTTCATCATTGTTGATGATTATTCAAGATATACATGGGTGCATATAATCCTCTACAAGACTGAAGTGCAGGATGTCTTCAGACGCTTCGCCAATCGAGCCATGAACAACTATTGCATCAAGATCAAGCACATCAGAAGTGACAATGACACTGAATTCAAGAACACCGGCCTCGACACTTATCTTGATACTTTGGGCATCACTCATGAGTTCTCAGCTCCGTACACGCTGCAGCAAAATGGCATCATGGAACACAAGAACAAAACACTCATTGAGATGGCCCGGACGATGCTCGATGAATACAAGACTCCAAGAAAGTTCTGGCCTGAAGCCATTGATACTGCATGCCATATCATCAACCGTGTTTATCTTCACAAGCTTCTGAACAAAACATCCTATGAGCTCCTCACTGGTAAGAAGCCAAATTTCAATTACTTCAGAGTATTTGGTGCCAGGTGCTGGATCAAGGATCCACATCACACTTCAAAATTTGCACCGAAAGCACATGAAGGTTTTATGCTTGGATGCAGAAAGGATCCGCACTCCTACAGAGTCTTCAACCTCTTTCACTATAAAGTGGTTGAAACTATGGATGTGCGGTTCGATGATACTAACAGCTCGCAAAGAGAGCACCTGCCAAATGTGCTAGATGAAGTTCCATCTAGTGAATCCATCAAGCTTATGGGAACTGGAGAAATCATACCGTGTGAAGCACAACCCGAAGAGGAACTCATCATCTCTGCACCTGATCAACCTGAAGACAATGCTCAGCCTGAAGACAATCCTTCTAACGATGACAATGATCAGCAAGAGCAAAATCTTCGTCCTGTTCATCCTCGTGTTGCAAATGAAGTACAGATTGAGAAAATAATTGATAGCATCAATGCACCTGGTCCAATCACTCGTTCAAGGGCAACACAACTAGCAAATTTATGTGGGCACTTCACATTCGTCTCAATATCTGAACCCAAGAAAGTTGATGAAGCCTTCATGGAACCTGAATGGATTCAAGCTATGCAAGAAGAGCTTCAACAATTTGAGCTGAATAATATATGGGAACTGGTCAAGCGTCCTGATCCTTGTAAGCACACAATATCATAGACACTAAATGGATATATCGCAACAAGCAAGATGAACACGGTCAAGTTGTCAGAAACAAGGCTCGTCTCGTTGCTCAAGGATACACTCAAGTTGAAGGAATTGACTTTGATGAAACATTTGCTCCTGTGGCTAGGCTTGAAGCTATACGCATACTGCTGGCCTATGCAAATCATCATAACATTCTTCTGTATCAAATGGATGTGAAGAGTGTATTTCTCAATGGCAAGATTGAAGAAGAAGTGTGTGTTGCACAACCGCCTGGCTTTGAAGATCCAAAACGTCCTGACATGGTTTATAAGCTCAACAAGGCACTGTATGGCCTCAAACAAGCCCCTCGTGCTTGGTATGACACACTCAAGGACTTCCTGAAGAGCAAAGTCTTCAAACCTGGTTCCCTGGATCCCACGCTCTTCACGAAGACATATGATGGTGAACTGTTTGTGTGCCAGATATATGTGGATGACATTATCTTCGGCTGCACTAATCAGAAATACAGTGATGAGTTTGGATACATGATGCAAGAGCAATATTAGATGTCCATGATGGGTGAGTTGAAGTTCTTCCTTGGTCTTCAAATATGACAGCAACGCAACGACATCTTCATATCTCAAGAGAAATACCTCAAAGATTGCCTGAAGAAGTTTGGAATGCAAGATTGCAAAGGTTACACTACGCCAATGCCAGCTAAACACCATCTGGGTCCCGATGACAATGGTAAAGAGTTTGATCAAAAGGTATACCGCTCCATTATTGGTTCTTTACTTTATCTATGTGCATCTAGGCCAGATATTATGCTTAGTGTCTACATGTGTGCTCGATTCCAAGCGGCAACAAAGGAATCACATCACTTAGCTATGAAGCGAATTCTTCGATATTTGGCTTACACCCCAACATTAGGATTATGGTATCCGAAGGGCTGAGAGTTTGATCTGGTTGGTTTCTCGGATGCTGATTATGCTGGTGACAAGGTGGATCGCAAGTCTACATCAGGCACATGTCATTTTCTAGGATGATCACTTGTATGTTGGTCTTCGAAGAAGCAGAACCGTGTGTCTCTCTCCACTGCTAAATCTGAATACATTGCTGCTGGGTCTTGCTGCGCTCAGCTTCTGTGGATGAAGCAAACACTCAAAGACTATGCCATTCATCTGAAGCAAGTGCCACTCTACTGCGACAACGAAAGCGCCATCAAGATTGCCAACAACCCAGTTCAGCACTCGAAGACAAAGCACATTGAAATTCGTCATCACTTTCTCAGAGATCATGTCATGAAGGAAGATATTGATATCATACATGTCAACACTGAAGAGCAACTGGCAGATATCTTCACAAAGCCCTTGGATGAGAAAAGGTTTTGCAAGTTACGGTGTGAGCTAAATATCTTGGAATCCTCAAATGTCTTGTGATCAGGCACACATCCTAACACTTATGCATGTTGATGACTTAGATGTGCAACACACGAAGTAAAGCATATCTTCAATCAATGAAGACTTACATTCTGAGTGTGAATACATTAACGTGGAATTTGACTTTGGAGCGCCACGATAATTGGGCGCCGTGTCTGGGTCTAATACTTCCTATACGGTGGGTAATGCCACCACCAAATTCTTCCTTTATAAGTGTTTTTCTCATGGCGTTACTTTTGCAAAGTCTTCACACTTGATTTGTCTTCAACATTGATTTGCTTTCTTGATTATCTTCACAATGTTGACTTGGTATATGCATATATTAAGTGTTCTGTCCTCTACATCATTCACTTATAGCTATGTCTTTTCATTTGAATCTTTTGATCTAAGTGAATGTGATTGGACCCTAACCTTTCTATGCTTCCACCTCAAATCTATCTATCCAAATCATATGCATTCTATTGAAACTGTCGAACATCTTCTCCGAGTCCTTGTCAGCAGAAGACATAGAGACAAACATTAATCTGTTTTCAATGCTCAATCCTTTTTTACTTGAAACTCGGAGAAGTGGGAACGACCACTCGACAATCCAGGCGTGCGTGGGAACGTGGAATAACCTCCAATGTGTTGCATGATCGCCACGTGTCCTTCAGATGTGAACTGCCAGGGGCACCTGTGTAATAACACTGTGCCGTCCCTATCCATATAAATACACACCTCACCCCAGTCATTATCTCTTCTTCCACTCTCGCACAAACCCTAGCGCCACCACTAGCCCTCGACGACGCCGGCGACGAAGCACTTAGCTGCCGTCACCGATGCCGTCCTCACGCCGGCCGCGGACATCGTCTTCTCCTCCGTCGCCGTAGGTGTCCTCCATCGCCAAGTTAGGGCACGGAAGATCGAACTGCTTGGCCTCCTCTCCCACTCCGTCTAGCAGTTCCTCGTGTGGTAAATAAAACCTCTTTTTACAGTCTTTTTGATCCGATAGATTCATCCTTTTCAACCACAAGTGGTTTATGTTCCTACAAGTTGGATCTATCTCATTCTGCATCTCATAGCATGCCTAGTATGTTCACTTATGCTTCACAAAGTAGTTAGATTCCTCACTTGTAATTATCCGTGGATTCGTACAAATCTGGAACCAACTCTCTACATATGAGTGAATGTCTTCGCACTATGAGGTCAATGTCTTCTAAACTGATTTATCTTCAAAATCTTCTGAGAATGCATATGACCTCTTCCCCTTCCCTCGCATCTCTAATGCTATCACAGGTACATGTCCGTGGGAGAATCCCTTGGTTCTCATAGTCTGCATTCATTTGCAGAGTTCTTACAGCGTCACATAAATTCTCCTGAAGCCAGTTCCTATCTGACCAGTAGACGAAAGTCTTCGACAGTGTTGAAGCCTTTCAGTCTAAACTTCATGACAACTCAAAAATCAGTCAGGAAGAGCGGCAGACAACGCCGTGGAAACACTGCTAAGGACCTGCCACTGGATATCTATGAGTTATACAAGTCAGATCCAAAAGAAACCTATGGAGAACGCAAGAACCAAATCTAATGGATTCGAAGACATTGGGCAGAGGAATGGTTCAAGTACAGATTCATCACCAAGGAGTATGCTGAGAAGAATGCCTTAAAGGGCCCCTGGGGAGATATAATATACAAAGGTATTCAGCCCAAGTCGAAGTCCGAAGCTATTGCTCAAGGCTTCTACCCCTGCATGATTCGTGGACCTCAGCCTGCTAATGCCGACCCATCCTCTCTGTTATGGTGTCGTGAAGATAATGTGTTCAAGCACAACTTTTAGGCTGCAAAGAACTCGGCCAAGGAAAACAAGAAGTCTTTGGGATTAGACTTCAACCCAGGCCCCTCTGCACCACGAGCTGATGGCACACACAAAGCTGAACCCAATCTTATTGGGCCCTTCTACAACTTAGAAGGTCTCATCACTCACATTCAGGTTCAAGGGGCAGCCATGGACCACTCTGCAAATGACTCTGATTCTGATGAAGCGCCTGCACCTTCGAAGCCTGTTAAGCAACAGAAACCAAAGGCTTCAAAGCTCCCCTCTGCACCAAAGGTATCATGGGCGAAGCCTCTGGCCACTGCACCTCCTGAAGCCAGTGTGCAGTCTGAAGATCTCTCACGCATCTCCAAGTCTGCCAAGTTGAAAAAGCCCATGCAACCCACTGGTCAAGCACTGACCCCTGCTGCTGTTTTGAGAAACGAGAATGACGCCATTGATCTGTCCAATGATGACGATCTTGGCGATGACGCTCTTGAGCAGTTAATAACGAGCAAGCAAGAGGCGTAAATCTTCAATGATCTTCCCCTCTTTGATGTGGAAATCTTGTACAAGTTTATTTATGAGTGGTTTGACAGCCCAGATGTCAGTTTTGATGATCTTCAGCTTCCAATTGGCCTCAGCATCTCCTTCCATGGAGCCATTGCTCCTGAGCTGGCTCTTGCTCAGAAAATTGTTGAGCTGAAGCATAAGATCGATTATGAAAAGGCTCAGTTCAAGAAGCACATGGCCAAGCTCAATGTTGAAGACATTCAAAACTTCAAGGTCATGATGCATGAGCTCAAGGAGGCATTCCACAAGAAACGAGAAGAAGCAAAAGGTTCTCGTGAGCGCATGAAGAATCTTGCTGCCAAATGTGTTCAAGGCTACAATGAAGCTGAAAAGCGCAAGGCTTTGGGGCGACCAGGCATCGACCCCAGGATGGCTGCCAAGAAGAAGAAGAAGCCAGTTGTGGCCGAACCAGAAGCATCAAGGCAGGAAGCACCTCCCATTGTCTTCCCGGCCAGTATGATAGGCTCGAAGCCTAAGGCCCCCACAGTGGCTTCAGAATTCAAGAAAACTAGAGCAGCTGAAGCCGAAGCCAGAAAGCGCAAGACCAAAGCCACCACTGATGATGCTCCCCCAACTAGGAAAAGGAAAACAAAGAAGAGAGACCGGGCTACTTCCACAGAGTCCCTTCTTGTCGAGCCAATTTCTGTTGCTCGTCCTGCGTATGAACATCGTGAACATCATCTAGTAGTTCATGAGCCTGCTTTCACAGAGGCTCGTGAATCTGAAGAGAATCCAACTGTTTACCCCACCACAGCTGAAGACATTGGTCCTCACGACAATGTTGAAGATGATGAAGTCCTTCCTCAGATCGAGCACAATTTGGTATCATCGCCTATTCTGACGAACAGCAAACTCATCAGCATTGGTCGTCCATTGATGCCAATTGCTCAGGATGACTCATGGGCTGATCACCCTCCAGAATCCTCTCATGCTGAAGAAACACCAGTCACTCCCCCACCATAGGTCACCACTCCGGTGATTGACAGTGAAGACTTTGAGGCCCAACCAACTCTATCTCCACAGGCGTCGCGAGCATTTCGCAGGCTTCGCAAAGGACCTAGGCCACATGTCACATTGTCAAGTGTTCCTGAAGGAGAAGAGCGCCAATCCGTCTCACGCGAAGTCTTTCCTGAAGCCTCTCCTACTGTGAACATTCCTGGATCTGAAGCCAAAACGGCTGAAGATATTCCGGCTGCATCAGCCGATGACCATGAAGAAGAACGAAGAGAAGAAGAACGTTTTGGTACACCCCCGTCCAACCCTGAAGTTGTTCTCGAGGAGAACGTGTCTGACCCTCCAGCTCCTGAAGTGCAGGTTACCAATACTGAGGCGGCCACCAACATCAACACTGAAGCCAATAACGTTGTCATGGCTGAAGCTAATGTGGCGCCTGAAGCTAATGTGGTGCCAGAAGTGAATGCACCTGAAGCCAATGCAGCACCCGAAGCAAATCCGCTGCCTGAAGCCAATGCCTCTGCTCCTGTACCTCCTCCAAGGCCACACACCATCGAGCAAGCATATGATCGTGGACAGCTTGTTACTGTCCGCTGGCCAATCCTGGTTCCTTCGCCTGCTCCCGGACCTCATTTTGCCTATCATGTGGAGCACAGTCCTCAGGTCTAGAAGCCAAAGCCAAGGCTACCACAGTTTCCAGGTACTGCAACTTCACCAGGATCATTTAATCTAAATGGATTCAAGTCACACAACACATTCTTCAATAGTGCCAAGAACCCCTACACAAGGCCAAGAATCTCTTCGGACCGATTCTGGAGTTATCAGCAGCGAAGCTATTATTCATGCATCTTGTACAATCAGGGACACATCTTCCCTCACACGCATCTTGACTGTGAAGCCATTGCTAGACTGCCATGCCTTGAAGAAGCCCTTGACTGCTTCCGTGATGCGGGTCTGCTTAATTTTGTGACTGCAAAGGAACACTGGAATGAAGAACTTCTGATTCAATTCTATGCTACCCTCCATAGTCGTGGATACAACAGGGATCCGAAGACTTGGATCCTTGAGTGGATGGCAGGAGATGTTCATCATGAAGCTAAAGCTCAAGACATCATTGAGCTCACAGCCCCGCCCACTCCTGGTGAATACTATGAACCAACTTGTCAACAACACCAGAATGCTTTGGAGAGCATTTTCCAGAAGCCAGAACCCAACATGAGTCAAATGCTGAGCATGATGAAGCCTTTGCCACGTGACGCTGAATACCCAACCGAATTCTTTGTCGAAGACCTAGAGTATCTGCCCCGCACCATTTATCATATCATCAGAAAGACTCTATGGCCTGTCAAAGGACATTCATCTACATCGAAGCTTGAAGGAGCAATGAATACTTTGGTTTTCTATATCTTCAATGGCATAAGCTTCAATGCTCAAGACTTCTTCATCAGGTAGTTGGCTGCATCTGGCTCCGACATTTTTGATCTGAAGTTCTATGCTCCATGGGTAATGTGTCTTATCAAACTTCACTCTGCCTTCAACTATCACCCGTCTGCGCGCAATCATCTTGTATTCTTGCCAGAGGTTGATCTGTCTGTTGAAGCTATTTACCCAGAGCCTGCTAAGGATCCGGTTTATCTTCACAATATTGATCGTCAAAGCTTCACCTAGCCCATTGAAGGAGTTCAGGCAGTCTCTCATGTTTATCCCTTGACTGGTAACACTCGTGCCCCTCGCGCCCAAACTGACGCCACTGGAAGCACCATTGCCCAAAGGCCTCGAAAGCGATCTCATGTTCTCAATGACCGAGAGCTTCTCATCGCGCTACATCAGAAATAGGATAAGCATCATGACCGGCTTAAGCGTTAGATGCAAAGCCTCTTGGTGGACGTCAATCGCATCCGCAATCTTGCCACCAAGAATGCCTTTGTTACACATGAAACCTGTCGAAGGTCCTGGAAGAGTTTGACTTTGCTCACTGCTGAAGAAGATCTTCAAGACGATGGCTTCACAGAAAGATTCAAGTTTGACTTCACTCCTCCAAGGAATGCTCACTTGCGTCAGACTCCCTCCCTTGAAGACTCTGACTATTCTTCCTCAGCTGCCACGGTGAATGCCAGAGTTATTGATCAGGGCCGGTCCTGACATTTCGGGGGCCCGGGGCGAAATAAAAACTGGGGGCCCTTAACATAAGCATCGAAATAATGCGCTATGGAGAAAGTAGACAACAATGTGTGTTGCAATGTCTTGTTTAATGTCATGCTTGAACTATACAACCACCGTAGGAGTATACTATTGTACGAAATATCTTAAAACAATTTGCATCCAAAATGCATAGTTGGGTTTACAATTTGACTTCTTAAAATGACTATATGGTAAGACTATTACTACAAATAGGAGTATCTGAGAAATTTGATAGATGAGGAAAATTCATACTAGTGATGTAGAAAATATTCCTTCGTATCTTCACAAATTAAATACCTTCATATCTTTAAAAATTAAATCTATAATGCTGCGAGATAGTGCAAATTAAGTTACTCCCACCTAGCGGGTTGTGCAAATGACTAAATTAAGAGTTAATTACCCAATTGTGCCGTCATTGCTCAGTTCATATATAAATCAACCGCCAGCATCCAGAACCTTGTTCTTCGCTTGATCCTTTAAGATCTATACCACCACATGAATATCAATATTAAACTGCAGAACCAGAAAGATCAATTATACCAACAGTGTTAGATGTAGACCGGCCGGCAATACTCACCTCTATAAACTACAAACAACAGCACCGGTCCGCCGCTGATCTCCGATCCGGCGCGCACCGCGTTCGTTAGATCCGAGCCTCGTCCGATCCTTGAGGGAGCTCTCCTGGTTCATCTGCCATGATGATCTGGGCGTGAGGGGGGAAGGCAATGGCTGCTGCGTGCGTGATGGTGCTGCATGCGTAGGTTCCTGGATCCCCGCAGTCGATGCGTGAGTTATGGCGATCGTAATCTGGCGCTCCATCGATAGCCGCAACTACTTAACGATGGGCTAGCCGCACCAGATCTTTTTTTACTTTAGACACAAAAAGTAGGCCTAGTGCAACAAAATACATACTCGGGGGCCCCTCCACCTTGGGGGCCCGGGGCGACCGCCCCCCTGCCCCCCCTCAGGGACGGCCCTGTTATCGATGATCAAGATGATGCCACTTCACCACCCCCACCTTCAGCGCGTCTTGACACTGCACCAAGTTCTTCTGCACCACCAGACGTCAACGACGACCCTGCTGCTTTGCCTGCACCTCATGGGAACGAGTAGAAGCTCTATGTCTTCAAACCTTGTTGGTCCTTACTGACAAAAGGGGGAGAAGCATATGAGTTGATAGTCTTCAAGCGGGTCCATATGGGTGGTTGCTTTACTTTTTGCTACTTTTGCCAAGTGCTTACAACTCTCGCTTTTGAAACATTTGGTTCGTTTTGAGTTGTAACACTTAAACTTGCTGGTCGTCTGCTACCTTTTTCAACACTATGTGATGCGATGATAAATTCCGCATGTGCGACGATAAATTCTGCACGAAGTCATTTTGTAGACGTCCATTTTTCATTATGCATGTCATTATCTTCGATATATCCTTTCATGCATGATGAATTGTCTTCATAAGTAAAAGAGGAGCTCCGCAAGTACAACCTGCCATGTGCATTTGCATTCAAAAGCAAAATACTTATCTGTGATACGTCTCCGTCATATCTCTAATTTTTGATTGTTCCATGCCAATATTATTCAACTTTCATATACTTTTTGGCAGCTTTTTATATTATTTTTGGGACTAACATATTGATCCAGTGCCTAGTGCCAGTTCCTGTCTGTTGCATGTTTTTGGTTTCGCAGAATATCCATATCAAACGGAGTCCAAACGGGATAAACATGGACGGAGCTTATTTTTGGAAAATATGGAAAATTTGGAAGGAAAATCAACGCGAACCAGTGCCCGAGGTGGTCACGAGGCAGGGGGCGCGCCCCTACCCTCGTGGGCCCATCATAAGGCAGTTGACGCTCTTCTTTTGCCGCAAGAAAGCTAATATTCGGAAAAAAATCACGGCGAAGGTTTCAGGCCAATCAGAGTTACGGATCTCCATATATATATGAAACGGTGAAACAGAGCCAGAAGAAGAAGAAGAAGGGGGGCCCTCTCCCCCTTGCTTCTGGTGGCGCCGGAGCGCTGCTGGGGCCATCACTATCACCGCCATCTTCACCAACAACTCCACCACCATCATCACCAACTCTTCCCCCCTCTATGCAGCGGTGTAACCTCTCTCTTACCCGCTGTAATCTCTACTTAAACATGGTGCTCAACGCTATATATTATTTCCCAATGATGTATGGCTATCCTATGATGTTTGAGTAGATCTGTTTTGTCCTAATGGCTATTTGATGATCGTGATTGGTTTGAGTTGTATGTTTTATCATTGGTGCTGTCCTATGGTCCTCTCCATGTCGCGCAAGCGTGAGGGATTCCCGCTGTAGGGTTTGCAATATGCTTATGATTTGCTTATGGTGGGTGGCGTGAGTGACAGAAGCACATACCTGAGTAAGTAGGTTGTTTGCGTATGGGATAAAGAGGACTTGATACTTTAGTGCTATGGTTGGGTTTTACCTTAATGAATCGTTAGTAGTTGCAGATGCTTGCTAGAGTTCCAATCATAAGTGCATATGATCCAAGTAGAGAAAGTATGTTAGCTTATGCCTCTCCCTCAAATAAAATTGCAATAATGATTACCGGTCTAGTTATCGATTGCCTAGGGACAAATAACCTTCTTGTCGACAAAAGCTCTTTACTAAAACTAATTTAGTTGTGTCTTTATCTAAACAACCCCTAGCTTTTATTTACGTGCTCTTTACTTTCTTGCAAGCTTACCCAAAAACACCTACAAAGTACTTCTGGTTTCATACTTGTTCTAGGTAAAGCGAACGTCAAGCGTGCATAGAGTTGTATCGGTGGTCGAACTTGAGGGAATATTTGTTCTACCTTTAGCTCCTCGTTGGGTTCGACACTCTTACTCATCGAAAGAGGCTACAACTGATCCCCTATACTTGTGGGTTATCAAGAGCTTTTTCTGGCGCCGTTGCCGGGGAGCAATAGCGTGGGGTGAATATTCTCGTGTGTGCTTGTTTGCTTTATCAGTAAGTAATTTTTATTTGATGTTCTTAGTTGTTCTTTATCTTTAGTTATGGATATGGAACACGAAATACCAAAAAAAATTAGGTGTACTTGCTACTCATGGAGATGGGGAACCTCCTAAAACCCTCGATGCTGGTTATGTGAAAGATATTATGTACTACTTTAATAATCCTGAGAAAACCCCATTCAATTATGTAATGGGAGTAACGTTGGATCAACGTGAATACTTTAGGGATTACCACTTGACACAAAAAGGGAAACTATTATGGGATCAAATTCATATACTGAATTGGTATGCTAGGCAACTGTGCTTGAGATATGATTATACTTGTTGCTCTACGGTGAAGGCTCCACACCTTCCCTTTTCATGTGAATTTAATGATAATGAAATCTTAGCTTCTTATGCTAATGGTATATATGATTACTATGATGTGGAACAAATAGAAGAATTTGTTGCTTTTAAGGGTGCTTATGAAATTGAATCTATGTTTAAAGAGTTTGAAGATTTTGATGATGCTGTTTATAGACCTGAAAATTTAGCTATCCTGAAATATTGTTATGAGAATTATGAATACAATTACGAAATTAATGCGCTTATTAAGAAAGTCTTCGCTGTCCAAGAAGAGACTAATATTTTGCAGGAATCTATGGAAGAAGAAGTTGATGAAACCGTGAGCTCATTGGATGAAAAAGATGATGAGGAGAGCGAAGAACAAAAGGAGGAAGAGCGGATTAGCTACCCGTGCCCACCTTCTAATGAGAGTAACTCTTCAACTCATACATTGTTTAAATTCCCTTCGTGCTTACCGAAGGATGATTGCTATGATGACTGTTATGATCCCGTTGATTCTTTTGAAATATACCTTTTTGATGATGCTTGCTATGCTTGTGGCCAAGATGCCAATATGAATTATGCTTATGGAGATGAACTTGCTATAGTTCCTTATGTTAAACATGAAATTGTTGCTATTGCACCCACTCATGATAGTCCTATTATCTTTTTGAATTCTCCCAACTACACTATATCGGAGAAGTTTGCACTTATTAAGGATTATATGGATGGGTTGCCTTTTACTGTTGCACATGATGATTTTGATAGATATAATATGCATGTGCTTTCTGCTCCTACTTGCAATTATTATGAGAGAGGAACTATATCTCCACCTCTCTATGTTTCCAACATGACAAAATTGCAAGAAACTGTTTATACTATGCATTGGCCTTTACTATGTGTGCATGAATTGTTCTTTTATGACATGCCAATGCATAGGAAGAGAGTTAGACTTCGTCATTGCTTGATATATGTTACTTTTTGCTCACTACTAAATTACAAATCATTGTTGATTCAAATTGGCTTTGATATACCTTGGGATCCGGGTGGATTCACTACTTGAGCACTATATGCCTAGCTTAATGGTTTTAAAGAAAGCGCTGCCAGGGAGACAACCCAGAAGTTTTAGAGAGTCATTTATTTCTGTTGAGTGCTTTTATATAGTTTAAAAACAACAAAAATAAAGAGGGGAACCCAAAACTTTTTCTAAAAGAAAAGTGAAAGTGAGAGAGACGAGCATTGTGAAAGTGGGGGACGTCCTTGAACTTTGTTCATGGCCATGGGAACTTTGTGAATCTTAATTAAAGAAACCTTTAAACAAAAATAATTATCCCCTTGTACAATTCCATTGTATTATAAAAATAATATGCCAAGGTTTGCCTTTAGGATGTTTACATTTGCTTGATGGTTTGTACGGTGCAGGACAGAAACTTTGGCTGTAGTGCGCGATTTTACATTTTTAGCTGGAACGTCAAATGGTTCTGATTCTTTTTGCACTGTTTTTCTATACAAATTTTTTATTTTTCCTAATTTTGGAAGAAATTTTCAAGTATCAGAAGTATGGTGAATGTTCAGATTGTTACAGACTGTTCTGTTTTAGACAGATTCTGTTTTTGATGCATAGTTTGCTTGTTTTGATGAAACTATCAATTTATATCAGTGGATTAAGCCATGGAAAAGCTATATTACAGTAGACAAAATGCAAAAACAAAATATGAATTGGTTTGCAACAGTACTTAGAGTAGTGATTTGCTTTATTATACTAACGGATCTTATCGAGTTTTCTGTTGAAGTTTTGTGTGGATGAAGTGTTCGATGATCGAGAAGGTTTCGATGTGAGAAGAAGGAAGAGAGGCAAGAGCTCAAGCTTGGGGATGCCCGAGGCACCCCAAGTAAATATTCAAGGAGACTCAAGCGTCTAAGCTTGGGGATGCTGGGGAGGCATCCCCTCTTTCTTCAACAAATATCGGTATGTTTTCGGATTCGTTTCGTTAATGCGATATGTGCAATCTTGGAGCGTCTTTTGCATTTAGTTTTCATTTTTATTTTATGCACCATGCTGGTATGAGATGGTCCTTGGTTGATTTATAGAATTCTCTTTACACTTCACTTATGTTTTTTGAGTATGGCTTTATAGAATGCTTCAGGTGCTTCACTTATATTATTTGAAGTTTGGATTGCCTGTTCCTCTTTACTTAGACAACCGCCATTTGTAGAATGCTCTTTTGCTTCACTTATATTTGTTAGAGCGTGGGCATATCTTTTGTAGAAAGAATTAAACTCTCTTGCTTCACTTATATCTATTTAGAGAGATGACAGGAGTTGGTCATTCACATGGTTAGTCATAAAATCCTACATAAACTTGTAGATCACTGAATATGATATGTTTGATTCCTTGCAATAGTTTTGCGATATAAAGGTGGTGATATTAGAGTCATGCTAGTTGAGTAATTGTGAAATTGAGAAATACTTGTGTTGAGGCTTGCAAGTCCCGTAGCATGCACATATGGTGAACCGTTATGTAACGAAGTCGGAGCATGAGGTGTTTATTGATTGTCTTCCTTATGAGTGGCGGTCGGGGACGAGCGATGGTCTTTTACTACCAATCTATCCCCCTAGGAGCATGCGCGTAGTACTTTGTTTTGATGACTAATAGATTTTTGCAATAATTATGTGAGTTCTTTATGACTAATGTTGAGTCCATGGATTATACACACTCTCACCCTTCCATCATTGCTAGCCTCTCTAGTACCACACCACTTTCGCCGGTACCATAAACCCACCATATACCTTCCTCAAAAAAACCACCATACCTACCTATTATGGCATTTCCATAGCCATTCCGAGATATATTGCCATGCAACTTCCATCATTATCATATACATGACTTGAGCATTTATTGTCATATTGCTTTGCATGATCGTAAGATAGCTAGCATGATGTTTTCATGGCTTGTCCGTTTTTTGATGTCATTGCTATGCTAGATCATTGCACATCCTGGCACACCACCGGAGGCATTCATGTAGAGTAATATTTTTGTTCTAGATATCGAGTTGTAATATTGAGTTGTAAGTAAATAAAAGTGTGATGATCATCATTATTAGAGCATTGCCCAAAAAAAAGAGGCCAAAGAAGCCTAAATAAAAAAAGGGGGGGGGGGCAAAGAAGCCCGCAAAAAAAAGAAAAAAAAAGAAAAAGGGGCAATGTTACTATCCTTTTACCACACTTGTGCTTCAAAGTAGCACCATGTTCTTCATATAGAGAGTCTCTTGAGTTATCACTTTCATATACTAGTGGGAATTTTCATTATAGAACTTGGCTTGTATATTCCAACGATGGGCTTCCTCAAATTCCCTAGGTCTTCCTGAGCAAGCAAATTGGATGCACACCCACTTAGTTTCACTTTGAGCTTTCATATACTTATAGCTCTAGTGCATCCGTTGCATGGCAATCCCTACTCCTCACATTGATATCTATTAATGGGCATCTCCATAGCCCGTTGATACGCCTAGTTGATGTGAGACTTTCTCCATTTTTGTCTTCTCCACATAACCCCTATCATCATATTCTATTCCACCTATAGTGCTATGTCCATGGCTCACGCTCATGTATTGCGTGGAAGTTGAAAAGGTTTGAGAAACGTCAAAAGTATGAAACAATTGCTTGGCTTGTCATCGGGGTTGTGCATGATGTGAATGCTTTGTGTGGTGAAGATGGAGCATAGCCAGACTATATGATTTTGTAGGGACGATCTTTCTTTGGCTATGTTATTTCAATAAGACATAATTGCTTGGTTGGTATGCTTGAAGTATTATTGTTTTTATGTCAAAGGATAGACTATTGCTTTGAATCACTCGTGTCTTAATATTCATGCCATGATTAGACATATGATCAAGATTATGTAGGTAGCATTCCACATCAAAAATTATCTTTTTTATCATTTACCTACTCGAGGACGAGCAGGAATTAAGCTTGGGGATGCTAATACGTCTCCGTCGTATCTATAATTTTTGATTGTTCCATGCCAATATTATTCAACTTTCATATACTTTTTGGCAACTTTTTATATTATTTTTGGGACTAACA
Organism: Triticum monococcum; assembly: GCA_034509565.1. NCBI lineage: Eukaryota > Viridiplantae > Streptophyta > Magnoliopsida > Poales > Poaceae > Triticum > Triticum monococcum. The sequence goes on from CM067844.1 coordinate 488,060,168, forward strand.
TACTGATCCAGTGCCCAGTGCCAGTTCCTGTCTATTGCATGTTTTTGCTTTCGCAGAATATCCATATCAAACGGAGTCCAAACAGGATAAAAACGGACGGAGCTTATTTTTGGAAAATATGGAAAATTTGGAAGGAAAATCAACGCGAACCAGTGCCCAAGGTGGTCACGAGGCAGGGGGGCATGCCCCTACCCTTGTGAGCCCACCGTAAGGCGGTTGACACTCTTCTTTTGCCGCAAGAAAGCTAATATTTGGAAAAAAATCACGGTGAAGGTTTCAGGCCAATCGGAGTTACGGATCTCCATATATATATGAAACGGTGAAACAGAGCCAGAAGAGAACGTAGAACCAGAGAGAAAGAGAGAGATAGATCCAATCTCGGAGGGGCTCTCGCCCCTCCCACGCCATGGGAGCCAAGGACCAGAGGGGAAACCCTTCTCCCATCTAGGGAGGAGGTCAAGGAAGAAGAAGAAGAAGAAGAAGAAGAAGGGGGGCCCTCTCCCCCTTGCTTCCGGTGGCGCCGGAGCGCTGCTGGGGCCATCACCATCACCGCCATCTTCACCAACAACTTCACCGCCATCATCACCAACTCTTCACCCCTCTATGCGGCGGTGTAACCTCTCTCTTACCCGCTGTAATCTCTACTTAAACATGGTGCTCAACGCTATATACTATTTCCCAATGATGTTTGGCTATCCTATGTTGTTTGAGTAGATCTGTTTTGTCCTAATGGCTATTTGATGATCGTGATTGGTTTGAGTTGTATGTTTTATTATTGGTGCTGTCCTATGGTTCTCTCCGTGTCGCGCAAGCGTGAGGGATTCCCACTGTAGGGTTTGCAATATGCTTATGATTTGCTTATGGTGGGTGGCGTGAGTGACAGAAGCACATACCCGAGTAAGTAGGTTGTTTGCGTATGGGATAAAGGGGACTTGATACTTTAATGCTATGGTTGGGTTTTACCTTAATGAATCTTTAGTAGTTGCGGATGCTTGCTAGAGTTCCAATCATAAGTGCATATGATCCAAGTAGAGAAAGTATGTTAGCTTATGCCTCTCTGAGGGAGTCCTGGATCAGGGGGTGTCCGGACTATACCTTCAGCCGGACTCCTGGACTATGAAGATACAAGATTGAAGACTTTGGCCCATGTCCGGAAGGGACTTTCCTTGGCGTGGAAGGCAAGCTTGGCGATACGGATATGCAGATCTCCTACCATTGTAACCGACTTTATGTAACCCTAACCCTCTCCAGTGTCTATATAAACTGGAGGGTTTTAGTCCGTAGGACAACATACACAACAACAATCATACCATAGGCTAGCTTCTAGGGTTTAGCCTCTCCGATCTCGTGGTAGATCTACTCTTGTACTACCCATATCATCAATATTAGTCAAGCAGGACATAGGGTTTTACCTCCATCGAGAGGGCCCGAACCTGGGTAAAACTTCGTGTCCCTTGCCTCCTGTTACCATCCGGCCTAGACGCACAGTTCGGGACCCCCTACTCGAGATCCGCCAGTTTTGACACTGACATTGGTGCTTTCATTGAGAGTTCCTCTGTGTCGTCGCCATCAGGAAGGATGCCTCGCCCTGTCTTTAAAGACGGCACCGTTGCTAAGGGAGCTTTGGCTGTCGACCAAAGCCTCCGGCTGGGTGGTTTTCTTATGGCCGCCTGTTCGGCTTCTGCGCCGATGATGACCTCTCAAGCCATCGAAAACAATCTTCATGTCAGCTCGGAACTCGCCGAGCAGTTAGATCCAATGGAGCTCTCCTCCATAAATGAGCTCTTGGATCGCTTCGCTGCCCTAGGAGTCACTACGGATTACGACCAGATTGGGCCTAAACCCGATCTGAGAGAGATTAACTCTCCCCAAGTCACCCATCACGTTGCCATGGTAGAGGGACAGTGCAGCGACCCTTCATCTATCTTAAGGACTCGCTACGTCCGGATTCCCGATCCCTCCAAGCCGGATACCCGTGGAGGAGAGGATATCACTCAAGACCTGAACTTGGAGTCAGGCGACGGGCTGGATTCATTGGACAACATCCAGGAATCCAAATTTTCGAGTTCGGAAATTCCTAGGCCTCTGAGCCTCAGATGGGGTGAGGCTTCGGATTTAATTCCACCCACCCACCCCAACATAAGCGATCTATCCAAAATCAGGCAAGAGCCCGATGAAACAGTACATCATTACTGGGCCAGATTCCTCCTGGTTAAGAACAGGCTAAGGGACTGCCGCGAGGAAGACGCAATCTCAATCTTCTGCCATAATTGCACGGACAAGGGAATACTCAACGCCATAAGTCGCCGTAATATTACACACTTCGCTGACTTGGCGTCCATTGTATGAAAGTATTGTGCGATGGAAAGCGTCTGGAAAACCGAAATCAAATTTTGGGACAATCCGGCCCTAAATACATACCCAGTCCGAAATAAAAGGGTGCATCATCACCAGACACCCGGGTCAAGCACTAAAAAGCAAAAACCCTCTACAGGGCATGGAACCATACTGGAAGGATGGCTCAATGGACCCTGTAAAATTCACAGTATAGAGGACGCCACACCAACTCACAGACTCAGAGCATGTTGGATACTCCGGCAGGTGGCCAAAGTTGGCGAAAATCTCCTAATTCCGGAGGCCACAGAAAGCCACCCCAGAGACACCAATACGATATTAACAGTCTTCGAGACTTTCGCATCAAATAATATGCGAAAAAGGACACTCCGCAGCCTTGCCGAAGTCTACCAAGTAGCAACAATAAACCCGTGGAGTGACACGGCTATTACCTTTAACGCCAGTGATGAACCTAAATTCTGAACAGCCCGAGCACCAGCCGCATTGGTCCTCAGTCCAATAGTGGATGACTTTCGTCTTACCAAGGTACTCATGGACGGCGGCAGCAGATTGAACCTCATTTATGAGGAAACCCTTCAAAAATGGAAATAGAATGGAACCGCATTGAGCGAAGCAGCACAACCTTTAGAGGAATAATCCCCAGTCGGGAAGCGCGTTGTACAGGAAAAATCACACTAGATGTGATGTTCGGCATGCCGGATAATTACAGGTCCGAAGAGGTCACGTTCCATGTGGCTCCATTCAGCAGCGGTTATCACGCTCTGCTAGGGCGGGAAACATTTACAATCTTCCAAGCAATACCCCATTACGGGTACATGAAGCTCAAGATGCCCGGGCCTAACGAGATCATCACTCTCGCTAGTGATCCGGACATAGCACTCCGCGCTGAAAACAAGACAGCCACACTAGCCCTCGAGGCACTATCCGAAGCCCTAGCGGCTAAGGAACTGACTGCGCTGCGCTCTACGGTGAATAGGGACGATGTGGTACTCGACAAAAGATCCAAGTCCACCTCCTTTAAACCGGCGGACGAAATAGTCAAATTCCAAGTCCATCCAACGGACCCCAATAAAATAGCTTCCATCGGGGCACAGTTAAACCCTGATGTAGATGCCGCACTGCGAGAGTTCCTACAAGAGAACTGGGACATTTTCGCCTGGCACCCTTCAGACATGCCAGGAATCCCACACAGGCTGGCCGAGCATAGCTTAAATATCCAAACAGGATTCAAACCTGTCAAACAGGCTCTTCGGCGTTTTTCTGAACCTAAGAGACATGCCATGGGAGAGGAGCTAGGAAAGCTATTGGAGGCCGGATGCATCAGAGATATAAAACATCCGGACTGGCTAGCAAACCTGGTGATGGTACCAAAGAAGGACAAATCCTGGCGCCTGTGTGTTGATTTTAAAGACCTTAACAAGGCTTGCCCAAAGGATCCCTTCCCCCTCCCCCGCATCGATCAAATTATCAACGCTACCATAGGACACGATTCGTTGTGTTTCCTCGACGCATATTCCGGCTACCATCAAATCAAGATGGCAGAACCAGACCAAGCCGCAACGGCATTCATCACACCATACGGCCCATTCTGCTTCAACACGATGCCCTTCGGGCTCAAAAACGCCGGCGCAACATATCAGCGCATGATTCAGACATGTCTGGCAAGCCAGATCGGCAAAACAGTGGAGGCATATGTAGATGATGTGGTCATCAAAACAAGACATGTTGAATCTCTAGTAGACGACTTGAGGCTCACATTTGATAACCTTCGAACATACGACATCAAGCTCAACCCAGAAAAATGCGTTTTCGGCGTTCCAGCCGGAAAGCTCTTGGGCTTCATTGTATCCGGTAGAGGAATTGAAGCAAATCCAGCCAAGATCCGAGCTCTGTCGCAACTGGATATCCCAAAGGACCTCAAGCAAATACAAAAGTTAACCGGATGCGTGGCGGCTCTAAGCCGCTTTATCTCCCGCTTGGGAGAAAAGGCCCTACCCCTTTACCGCCTCCTTCGGCGCACCGAACACTTCAAATGGAAGGATGCAGCCACGGCCGGACTCGAGGAAATAAAAGCCATAATGGCAACAAACCCAGTCCTGGCCGCGCCAAACATCGGCGAACCAATGCTATTATACATTGCAGCAACACATCAGGTTGTAAGTGCAGTGCTCGTCGTCGAACAAGAAGCGGATGGACACAAATTCCCCCTTCAAAAGCCGGTCTATTATGTGTCCACTGTCCTCACTCCCTGCAAATCATGGTACCCACATTATCAAAAGATTGTGTACATGGTATTCATGGCATCCCGGAAGCTACGGCACTACTTTCAAGAGTGTTCAATAACAGTAGCCTCGGAAGTACCACTTAACGATATTATAAACAACTGTGACGCAACGGGTCGGATTGCAAAATGGGCCATTGAGCTCCTCCCGTTCGACATAACTTATAAGCCACGACGAGCCATCAAGTCTTAAGTCTTGGCCGACTTCGTCGCAGAACGGACGGAGGCCGAACTCCCTAAAGAGTACGGCACATATTCAAATTGGATCATGCATTTCGACGGCTCCAAGATGTTGGCCGGACTTGGGGCCGGCGTCGTTTTGACGTCCCCCACAGGAGACACAGTTCAATACGTACTCCAGATTATGTACACGGACTCCAACAATGCAGCCGAATATGAGGCCCTTTTACATGGTCTCCGGATGGCAGTATCCACGGGCATTCAACGCCTAGAGGTGCGCGGGGACTCGAACCTTGCAATATCCCAAATAAATGGAGACTTCGATGCCAAGGATCCAAAAATGGCAGCTTACCGCAACGCCGTCCTAAAAATGTCAGCTCGGTTCGAGGGGCTTGAATTTCACCATATAGCCCGGGAAAATAATCAGGCGGCAGATGTCCTAGCACGCATCGGCGCAAAACGCGATGTAGTCCCCCCAACATCTTCTTGGAAAGGCTATTCAAGCCATCCGTAGTATGGGAAGGGGAGCCGAACAATAACAGCCCGGACCTAACCGCACTGCCCGACACCGAACATACTGACACAGTTGGAGGCTCTGCCAATGAAATAACACCTTCAGCCCACGTAATAATGGCCGTCATCGCCCCGTGGACAGAACCATTCGTCGCCTACCTTACTAGGCAGGAACTCCCCGAGGACCGAAATGAAGCACGCTGCATAGTGCGGTGATCCAAAGCCTACGGAGTCCACGAGGGAGAGCTTTATAAGAAAAGCACTACCGGAGTCCTTCAAAGGTGCATCTCCGAAGAGGAGGGGCGGAACCTCTGGCTGAAATTCATGCCGGACTCGGTGGTCATCACACTGCAGCTCAGTCACTTGTAAGCAAGGCCTTCCGTACGTGCTTTTATTGGCCGACGGCCCGGGCAGATGCTCAGGACTTAGTCCAACGATGCACCGGTTGCCAGCTCTTTGCAAACCAAAGCCATATGCCACCCACCGCCCTCCAAACTATCCCCATTACTTGGCCCTTCGTGGTCTGGGGGCTTGACATGGTTGGACCCCTTAAAGGCGGAACCCACAAGCAAAAATACTTACTGGTCATGGTGGATAAGTTCACCAAATGGATAGAGGCCAAGCCTGTTAAGACGGCCGAATCTGGACCGATGATAGACTTTATATTCGGGGTTGTCCACTGTTACGGCGTCCCCCACAGCATCATCACTGATAATGGCACGAACTTCACGCCGACGAGGTAAAACTCTGGTGCAAAAACATGGGCATCAAGCTCGATTATGCTTCCGTCTATCACCCACAAACTAACGGCCAGGTCGAACGTGCAAACGGTCTTATCATGAGCGGCATCAAACCCAGATTAGTGCGGTCCCTCAAGGAATCTAACACGCACTAGGTAGAGGAGCTCGACTCCGTACTCTGGGGGCTGCGGACCACGCCAAATCTTACCACCGGATACACACCATTCTTTATGGTGTACGGTGCAGAGGCAGTTTTGCCTTGCGACATAATTCATGACTCACCTCGAGTGCACATGTACGAAGAAAGAGAAGCCGAGCTCGATCGGCAGGACAGCTTGGACGCATTGGAGGAGGAGCATGACGTGGCAAAAGCCCGTTCCGCATTCTATCAATAGCAGGCTCGAAGATACCAAAGCAGAGAAGTACGGGCCAAAAATTACAACATTGGCGAATTAGTTCTACGACTACCGGACAAGAAAAAGGACAAACTCAAGCCCAAGTGGGAAGGTCCCTTCATAATTGACCAAGTCCTCATTGGTGGAGCGTACCGCCTACGGGATGCATCGGATAACCGACTCGAGCCAAACCCATGGAACGCAGCCCGTCTCCGAAGATTCTATGCCTAGCGCCGGACTCTGCGTTCGTTTCCTTCCTCTGTCCATTTTTTATATATTTTCTATCTTACATTTCTCTTGCTCTCTCTCTCTCTCTCATAGCCTTTAAAGGCTCATAAAGTGACGCGCTATCCGCGCTCATTAAACCTGGGGGCTTCTTTAAACAGAAGCTTATTCATACGGGCTTCATGCCCAACACATGTGTCACACTTCCGCATGTACCTTTTATTCACCATTATATGCATTGATATGACTTAAGTTTTGGCCAAGCTGGGTTGCCTGGCTCCTGTGCTTACCCCTACGTTCCCGATTGTTCGGCTAGGTGGTAAAGGGAGCACCTCTGCGATTGTTACTGCCGGGTCAGCCGGATGTGTACCTCAGACTGGGTGAAGCCGAAAGCTAGCGTTCTTAAGGGAATATTCGGTCGGTGAACTAAAGATGATCTTTTTTTATTTTTATCTATACGCCCCCAGATGTTTTTCCTGTGTTTCTTTTCGCAGCCTGGACATGCACCTTAGGGCATGCCTCCCAGGGAAAGGAACCCATAACGGAACTATTCTCCCTAGAATATGTTTCTTACTAACCATGTAATATAACATAACTAGTCGGGCACTTGTCTGTTCAAGCACTAATGACCCCTACGCCTGGTCTCCATGCATTCCCCGGTTCCTATATAACCACATGGGAATTCGGACACACTCCGGACCGTTAGGTCCCGAGGTTGAAGCGAAAAGGTCGGCCATGACAAATGATCTACAATCCGACTAGAAGGCATTATAAATGTCAATTAAATTACATAGTCATTTTGACTGATTGTATTCCTCTTCAATACCATCTAACAGGTTGTCTAATTTACAGTCCTGCTGGGAATACTTTGCGGCCAACTCTACTTGGCCGTATACTAAGCTTACAGGGATCTCCTTCCCATCGGGCCCTACAGGACCGACCTCGGCCAGGTGGTTGGGGTCAGCCTTTGCGTACCGCGTCTTCACCATGGCCCAGGCCTCCCTAGTGCCTTGACGGCAGGCTGATATCTTCCACAATCGGAAGCGCCGCCATGCTCCCTTTAGCTTCTCCGCAAGCTCTCCAAGACCTTCGGGCATGGAGACGGATGGCCACAGGGCCTGGGCGACGCCTTGCATCGCCTGCCGAACTCGATCGAGCAGTTGCAAGAGCTCAGGAAGAAGGTCACCCGTAGAACCGGGCATCTCCTCTGCAGGACGACCTGTTAGCACATCTACAGACATTGCTCTGTTAGTCGACTTCCCCGCCGAACTTTCTTTCAAAGGTTCGTTCAAGCACTTACTAAATATGCCACGCCGAAGCCGCTGATTCTCCTTCACGGAGTCTGACAGCTGGGCATGAACATCTTTCAGCTTGACGCCCAGCTTGGTGTTGGCATCTTGGAGATCGTTCTTCTCCCGCCTCACCTTTGTCAGCACCTTCTCACCAGCCTTTAGCTGGCGTAGGAGGTGTTGCCTTTCCGGATTCAATCCGACGCCATCTGCAATTTCATTTGTCATATTCGCACCCATGCCGTGCTTCGCAAAATACTTATCTTTCGAAGTGTATATTACCACAGGGGGTCTCCTTGGGCTCCCCTGCCGCGGCTAGTGCGGCCTCAAGTTGGGCTTTGCACTCTTCCAGCTCCTTGGACAGTAGGGAATTCTTTTCTGTAAGAAATTGCATAACAAATGATCCTTAAATCAGTTATTCTAACTGTTTCAAGTCTCGGGGGCTACTGGTATATATATAATTACCAAAATTTTCTTAGCCGTATGTCTTTTACATATTGCTCCGTGGCTCTGGCTAGACCATTTTGAGCGGCACGGAGGTACGCATCTCCCGAGTTGAAGGCATTTAACGCCCCTTGGGAGAAATAAGCGTCACGAAGAATTGTCCAGCGACGCCTGTGGTTCATGGCACTCTCCACCTCAGAGTTGGTGGCAGACAACCCATCCACATCCTCCGTCGGAGGAGCGTCTGGCGCGCGCCTTGCGTTTGCCTCCGCCTTCGGACCAGGCTTTGGAGCCTGGCTGGTGGAGGCACGATTGGCAGCCTCTCCGGGTATAGTCCGGCGAGGTCTCTTTGTCCTGAAGAGAGCACGAGTGTCAATGTGCCTTGAAGGTATAACACCTGGGATAAGGAGGCGCGCCATACCGTTGCGCTGACGCCTCAGTCCGGACTGCACTTCTTTTCTGCCCACGGGGCCCTACGACCCCTCGTTGGCTTGTCGCCGCAGGTTCGGCCTTCCGCCTTAAAAACCTCCCCTGCAAAGTTTGGTTGTAATCAGGAAACTGAAAACACGAGAGGGCGGACACCTATTCAGGGTACTGGGACTTCGATCTCAGTTACCTGGGGGGCCAGGATTAGCCCTGGGTAATCGGCCGTAATGGCCACCAAGGCGTTATCCTTGCTCAATTAATGGAACACTCCATCAATCAGCTCCACAGATATGTCCGGATCCTCTTGAGAGGCCGGGTCGAGGTACCGTCCTGGGTCCTCGGGTTGTGGAGGAGGGCTGCTTATTTCCTTAACAGCCCGACGCAGTTCCTACGTTGAAGTCGTCAGACTGAATATTTAACAATGGGAATACAAAACGGATGGGCAAGTAACTACGACCGCTTACCCAGCTTGGCGGATTGTGCATAGAGAATCCACCCTGTGGGTTGACGCGGAGAAATTCCTCCTCTTCTCCCTTATACAAAGTGGACAAGATCTTTAATAGAGCGGCAGCTGAATCCAGCCCCTTACGGCCGTAGCGGGTGGTGTCGTCCTCCCCGTTGAAGTCCCACATGGGGTGGCTTCTATACTGAAGCGGCTGCACCCCCTGCATAATGCATTCGGCCATAACCCCGATCATGGTTAGTCCGGAATGGGCTAACAATCTTATGCGGCCCATCAGGTAAATGATGTCCCTGTCACTTTCCCTCCGAGGGCTCCGTGGGCGCCAGCTTAGGCGCTTCTTTAAGGGAGCACTGTCGAATTCAGGGAGGCCGATCCGGACAGGATCCGGCAGCGGGACGTCTTCTATATAAAACCATTCCGAGGGCCAGTCTTCGGACGCCTTCTTTGGGGTTCCGGACAGATATCCGGTCCCGGCGATGCACCACACTTCGGCTCCGCCCACTTGATACATTGACCCCTCCTTAGAGCGGGGCACAAGGCAGAATAACCTTTTCCATAGCCCGAAATGAGCCTCGATACCCAAAAACAACTCGCAGAGGGCTACGAAGCCCGCGATATGCAATACGGAGGCAGGCATGAGATTGTGTAGCTAGAGGCCATAGAACTCCAGGAGCCCCCGGAGAAATGGATGGATTGGAAATCCGAGCCCCCTTATTAAATAAGGGACGAGGCACACCCGCTCTCCTTCGGAGGGATTAGGGGCACTCTCCGCTTGCTCTCTGCCATTATAGATGGCAAGGCCGGCTCGAACCGGGACCATATAGGCCGGGGGGAGAAATCCCTTGGTCTGGAGCGTCACTAGCTCGCTATGCGGGATGGAGCATCTCTCCCAATATCCAGGCTGAGGGCTGGAAGGGCGAGAGGAGGAGTCGGGATGGCTAGCCATGGTGGAATGGACCTTTATCGGATGCACTCTGATGAACACTCGTGGAGGGGGGAAGATGTGGTTTGGATCTAAATCCTCGTCCCCTTAAATAGGTCAGCTCATTTACGTGGCTAGGGGTGTGAATGTAAAAACACTCAGACTTTTCATATTCATTTGACACGTGGGAAGCGGCCATTATTGGGCGCAGAAGCCAAGCAGCGCAACATCTACAAGAAACCGGACTTTATTCAACAGGTACACGGAATTTGGAGGAGAACCCGCCTTGCAATGCCAAAGACAATCTGCGCGCCGGACTCATCGTCATTGAAGCCTGGTTCAGGGCTACTGAGGGAGTCCTGGATTAGGGGGTGTCCGGATGGCCGGACTATACCTTCAGCCGGACTCCTGGACTATGAAGATACAAGATTGAAGACTTCGTCCCGTGTCCGGAAGGGACTTTCCTTGGCGTGGAAGGCAAGCTTGGCGATACGGATATACAGATCTCCTACCATTGTAACTGACTTTGTGTAACCCTAAACCTCTCCAATGTCTATATAAACCGGAGGGTTTTAGTCCGTAGGACAACATACACAACAACAATATAGCTTCTAGGGTTTAGCCTCTCTGATCTCGTGGTAGATCTACTCTTGTACTACCCATATCATCAATATTAATCAACCAGGACGTAGGGTTTTACCTCCATCGAGAGGGCCCGAACCTGGGTAAAACTTCGTGTCCCTTGCCTCCTGCTACCATCCGGCCTAGACACACAGTTCGGGACCCCCTACCCGAGATCCACCGGTTTTGACACCGACACTCTCCCTCAAATAAAATTGCAATAATGATTACCGGTCTAGTTATCGATTGCCTAGGGACAAATAACCTTCTTGTTGACAAAAGCTCTTTACTAAAACTAATTTAGTTGTGTCTTTATCTAAACAGCCCCTAGCTTTTATTTACGTGCTCTTTACTTTCTTGCAAGCTTACCCAAAAACACCTACAAAGTACTTCTGGTTTCATACTTGTTCTAGGTAAAGCGAACGTCAAGCGTGCGTAGAGTTGTATCAGTGGTCGATAGAACTTGAGGGAATATTTGTTCTACCTTTAGCTCCTCGTTGGGTTCGACACTCTTACTTATCGAAAGAGGCTACAATTGATCCCCTATACTTGTGGGTTATCAATATGCACATCTTCAGGGGGAGCCTTTCTGCTACTTACGAAGACAATACTTAAATCCTTTACAATTTCACATATTTCTATCCCGGTTGAAAACTTCAACCAGTTTGTCATCAATCACCAAAAAGGGGGAGATTGTAAGCGCATCTAGTGCCACCCCTAGTTGGTTTTGGAGTATTGATGACAAACCTGGTTGAGGGACTAATGTGTTTGTGAGAATTGCAGGATAACACAGGTAGAAGTCCCTCATTGATTCGGTTTTCCTACCAGAGATGACCCCTAAAAATGTATGAAGACATTGAAGTCAAAGGTGGTATGTGAAGACATTCACATTGAAGACTATGACAAGAGAAAACATTGCGTGAAGACTATGGAGCGCGAAGACTTAGTTGTTTCGTCATTCTTTTTCTTCTTTGTTGAGTCATAGGAACCACCGTACTGTTAAGTGGGGTCCAAGTAAACCAGTCAGAATGACTGAAGTGATGCTTAACCAAAATCCTACGTCTTCGAGCGAAGACAATGAGAGCAAATCTTATCCAGAGCTAGATAAGTCAGCTTTGCTTGTAGCTCAAGTAAAGTTGTCGTGTGTGTTTGAAATCTGACCATTGGAACACATGTCAGTTCCTTAGTGACCCAGGGTCATTTCGGACAAATCAGGTCGGGTTGCCTAGTGGCTATAAATAGCCCACCCCTACACCATAAATTGGTTGGCTGCTCAGAGTTAGTGCACGGCTTTTGTCGAGAGCAACCCACCTCAAAGCCTTTGAGAGAGAAATCCTTGCGAGGACAAAGCGCTAAACACCTAGAGCCAAAGAGTGTTAGGCATCACTTAAGTCTTCTTGTCTGTGTGATCTGAATACTTATTACACTTGAGGATTGTGAATCTTCCAGCCAGTTAGGCATCGCGTTTTGAGCATCCAAGAGTCATTGTGGATCGCAAGTGAATGAAGTCTGTGAAGGTTTGGAAGTCTACCTTGAAGACTTACCAGAGTAATTGGGCGAGGACTGGGTGTCCTTAGCTCAAGGGGAATAAGGTGAAGACGCGGTCTTCTGAGTTGAATCTCAGCCTCCCTAACCAGATGTACAGTTGTCACAGCAGCTGGAACTGGTCCAACAAATCATTGTCTTCAACGAGCCACCGGTTCTATCCTTCCCATATCTTTATTTGCAGATTGGTCCTTGTGAAGTCATTGCCTGTTTGCATTATCTATTTCTCTTCACTGTGTGACTGCTTGTTCTGATTGGCTTCATACTATCTTCCATCCTGATCTATACTTCCTAGCTGATGTTAGTCTTTGTGCTTTCATTTCATTGAATACTTGACTATGGCTTGCTTAGTGTAGTCTACCTTCCGCTGCATGGTAATAGATTTATTTCTATCGTTTGTCTTCGAAACTTCCATGTTTTGAAGACTTTCATAAAAATCGCCTATTCACCCCCTCTATTCGATCACTAGCACTTTCAGGGAGCGTCTTATTTGCGATCAACCGAACAATTACGATGATCTTAACTTCTTCTCAGTCGCCTTGATCCATTCTTGGTTTCTGCCGAGTGAACTTTTGTCGCAATGCTCTAAGTGTCGATATGGAAAAGATCCTCCTCCTGACAGGTTGCTTTGCTGTGCGCGGATATCGTGCGAGACGCAGGAGTCTGTAGTAATCGGATGAGACGAGGCGAGGCCGCCTCGATCGCCGTGCCACCTTTTTCGCCACGTACCTCGCCCGCGACTGTTGCGGGATTTGATTGGATCGTCTGGCCCCACAAGTCAGCCACTCGGAAGCGACCCCATATAAGGTGCCAGATTGGATTTCGTGCGTAGTGTTCCTCCATTTTCTTCCTTTCTGTTCTGCTTTCTCCGCCATCTCCACCTCCGCCCTCAGTGCCGCTGCTCCGTTCGAGCTTCGCATGCGACCATGGGGATAGAGAAGACGGTGTCCTTGGAGCATGCAAAGAAGGCGACAACAAAGGCGAAGGGAAAGAGGTCCAGCCAGGGCGGATCCTCGTCGAGATCCGGCCTGCCGCGCGGCTGGATCCAGGGCGACTGGAACCGGTCTACGATCAGCCAAGACGACATCGATGATCTAGTCGAGGGAGGGCTGATTCCCCACGAATCGGCGTGGCTCCCGGAAGGAGAGACTGAACCGCATCCATGAGATGGTGAGTGCGTACTCCTCGCAACTCATGTCGACCGTGGATTTTCTCTGCCTCCCCATCCTTTCTTCCAGGGATTCTTGAACTTCTTTGGAGCACAACTTCACCATTTCAATCCCAACTCCATCGTATACCTTGCCGCCTACGTATCCATGTGCGAGAACTTCTTAGGTTGTAGGCCACACTGGGGTCTTTTCAAGCACATTTTCACTTGCCGTTCTCAGTCGGTCAAGAAGGCCAATCCGAGTGACGAGAAAACGCACGTGATTCAAATATGCGGGGGTCTTGGGATTCAGATGAGGAACAAAAGCACCTTTCCAGCCATGATCCTTCTCGAGTCAGTCCGGGGTTGGCAGTTGACCTGGTTTTATTGTAAAGACCAGCCGACTCCAGGCCAGTCGACCGAGCTCCCTGCCTTTTCCATGGCTCGGGTCGAGAGGCCTTCCGCATTGAAAGTGATCCCAGAGGAGAGAGCACAGGTGAAGGTGTTGGTTGAGCGGGTTGTCCAACTCGTCCGGGACGACGTGACCCGTATCGATCTGCTGGAGGTATTCCTCAAATGACGCATCCAACCGCTCCAGGCTCGCAATCATCCAATGTGGATGTACTTGGGCATTGAGGATTCCAGTCGGATCCACCCGGAGGAGATCGACGAGGGCTAGGTGGAGAAGTGGCTGAGAGGCATCACATGCAACAAGGATAACCCCAGGGGGTCCAGGAGGGTCGTTCCATTCGACAATTCGCACTAGCCAAACCAGGTCTGACTCTGGATTGTCGAGTACTTTTTTGATTAATCATGTAACCACCTGTTGATGACTGACTATTTTTTGCTTTGCTTGTTATTTTTCAGGCTCTTACTGAGATGTATTCAATGCCCAATGGAGAGCAGGAGCAGGACTCGGAGGCGGAGGCGAGTGGAGGCGATAGCGGCGAGTGGCACTCGGACGAGGAGGATGGTAGGAGAGCGGCGACCCGAGTGACAAAGAAGAGGTCGACTCGCCTCCTCATAGAGAAAGAAGGTCCAAGCACACTCACGACCCGGCAAGCATCCCTGACTCGGTGGCCGCACCGACTGGGCAGTCTTCGAAGTGCCCGCGGACGTCTTCTCCAGTACCGACTAAGAAGACACCGAAGCAACCCAAGACTGCACCGCCTCCAGTGCCGAAACCACCGAAGGCTGCATCTTCCAAGCCGCCGAAGGCTTTGCCCAAGATCAAAGTGGTCATTCCTACTATCTCTAGGTAATAATCCGACTTGACCCTTTAGTTGACTTGGTGTAACAAAACGTGACCGACTGAATGTTGATATTTGCAGTGCCGCCACTTCTGGGACTTCTACCCGCAAGTATGAAGACGAGGACATGGAAGATGCGGTCACCTCCAACCCGGGTACAATTCTCGTGATCTTGTTCTCGATTGTATGGTCGATTAAATTCTGGTGACTCATCTAGTGTCGGCTGATTTCTTTGCAGCCCCTCCCAATGTCATTGAGCTTCCGGATGATGACGAGGACGTGCCGCTGAGGCCCAGGAAGAAGAAGGCAATAGCTACCAAGACATCCCAGTCGGAGCCGGCGGCGGAGCGGGTAGTTCAACAGCTCGAAGATGCGAGTAAGGTTTCCGTAACCTTTGCTGACCCAGTGTCGAGTGTGCACCCCGCATCGTCGACTGCACGAAAGCTTGTTTCAACCATCCAACTTCATGCCTCGGATCTCCATGCTGCTGCATCTGGACTGTCCGTCCCCTTCTTTACCACTCATCATGTTCCAGAAAGCCAGTCGAACGCTGCTGCGGAGGCCATTCGTCAGGCTGACATAATGATGGAGCAGGTGAAGGCGGTGCATGAAAGCAGTCAGGCTGCTTATGACGCCAGCGCGGCTCTTCAAGCCAATGTCCAGGTAAGTTAACTCCCGACTGAACTTGTTCTTTTGGGATATGCTACCCGAATGTTTTCCTTGGCGCAATCTTTCATTGTCTTGCACTTCGAGATTGTACACCCATTGGGTGCTTTGTCATCTTTTTTTGTGTACTCGACCTGGGCGGATCAGCCGAGTGGAATCCGAACCAGTGGGGGCACACCAAGTGCACCCACTGGGCGTAGTTCCCGAGACTGCAGTCGACTGTTGGCAGTCGGTTGGGGTCTGAGCACTTCTTTCTCTCCCTTTTTTTAATCGGCCTAGATGGACCGGCCAAGTGGAATCCGAACCAGTGGGGGCACGCTAAGTGCACCCACTGGGTGTAGTCCCCGAGACCGCAGTCGACTGCTGGCAGTCGGTTGGGGTCTGAGTAGTCTTGAAGTTTTATTCACTCGGAAGTAAATAATCTTTGACCTTGTCGATTGATATGACTTTTACTCATAGAAATCTTGTATGCTTATCTCCAAGTTTGCCGAATTTGAGGAAAATCAGAGGCAACTCAACCTTGACCTGGAGTTGGCTCAGCAGAACTTGAAGAAGGCTCAAGATGAAGTCACTGGTACGGAAGGTAATAGCCTATCGACTGCTTATCTTGACCATCCTTCAAGTTATCTCTTTGTTCTTCTGTTTGATCTAAATGTGTATTTTGCAGAGAAAATGAGGCTGGCCCTGGAGAAGAAGGACTTGGACCTTGCAGCTGCGTAGAAGGAGGCTCAGGAGAAGACTTCCCTTGCTGACCAGAAACTGGCTTCGGTCGGAGAGCTAGAGGAGGAAATCAACAAGTTGAAGTCGTCTCTCATTGAATCCAATCGAGAGGTGACTCGTCTGAAAAAAGATAAAGTGGCTTTGAACGACCAGCTGGAAAGCATGACTCGTAGGAGGAACGATTTGTAGGCTTATCTGAAATCTCTCACCAAGAAACTCTTTCTTATGCTCGAAGGTATCCCCCTTTTTACCTGACTGTTTTACTGTTTGCAAGTTAGTCCTGGTCAGTCGACTCATTAACTCCTTGACTCTGTAGAATTCTGCCAAAACTTTGAAGAGGAGACTGGACGGATTGAGACGGGCTTGGACCCTATCCTTTCTCCAGTCGGTGACGAGGCTGCCATGAATGTGCTTCGACTGGAATCCCGCGTCGCCAGTGTTACAAGTTATCTTGTCCATCTGAAGGTGGCAGTTTCACGCCTCGACTCATCGCTCTGGCCAAGGGAAACGCTTTAGAATGATCTCAAGTCTCTGATGGCTTGACTCAATGACGTCCCTGGTTGAGTGCAGGAATGGAAGAAGTCCTCTGCCCGATGCGGTGCTGACGTGGCTCTATCACTGGTCAGGGTCCACTGCAAAGAAGCTCGAGAAGAGAAGCTGGCGGCGATCAAGGTCGCCAACACAAAAAGGCACGACTTCCAGTCCTTCATGGAGACTTTCATTCCTGCTGCCACTCGGATCGCTGACGGGATTGATTTGGACGAGTTCGTCGAGCCTGCAAGTCCTCCTCCTGCCGAGTGAACAAACTTGATACTTAAACTTGCTTTAAATTTGCCTCGGAATGCCGAGTGGTTTTTGTAACCATTAAACTCCTTCGAGCTTGACGCCCGAGTACTTTTACCTTTGTCCTGAAACTTTCGAGATTTTATCTGATCTTAATTTATCTTCTGCATGTGCTTGCGTTTGCCTTCGAGCGGAACTTATTCTTCACCAGGAATATTCTTTGAGATGCAACTCTGAGGGAGATATCCTAGTCGATCTGCACCTCGTCGTCCTTGCGGATAGGGATGGAGCGCTCATTGTACTTGTGGCGCAGCTCTAAGGAGTGGTTTGCAATCGACCTGCACCTCGTCGTCCTTGCGGATAGGGATGGAGCGCACATTGTACTTGTGGCGCAACTCTGAGGAGAGGTTTGCAATCGATCTGCACCTCGTCGTCCTTGCGGATAGGGATGGAGCGCACATTGTACTTGTGGCGTAGCTCTGAGGAGAGGTTTGCAATCGACCTGCACCTCATCGTCCTTGCGGATAGGGATGGAGCGCACATTGTACTTGTGGCGCAGCTCTAAGGAGAGGTTCGCAATCGACCTGCACCTCGTCGTCCTTGCGGATAGGGATGGAGTGCACATTGTACTTGTGGTGCAGCTCTGAGGAGAGGTTCACAATCGAACTGCACCTCGTCGTCCTTGCGGATAGGGATGGTTTTTCAACTTAGGCGAGTACTAGACTGCAGCTAAGCCTCCGAGTGTGAGGTTTGCTCATCACTCGGTAGGATTTTTGAAACTCAGGCAAGCACTAGGCTGCAGCTAAGCCCCCGAGTGTGAGGTTTGCTCATCACTCGATAGGATTTTTGTAACTTAGGCGGGCGCTGGACTGCAGCTAAGCCCTCGAGTGAGAGGCTTGCTGATCACTCGGTAGGATTTTTGAAACTTAGGCGAGTACTGGACTGCAGCTAAGCCCCCGAGTGTGAGGTTTTCTCATCACTCGGTAGGATTTCTGAAACTTAGGCGAGCACTGGACTGCAGCTAAGCCCCCGAGTGAGAGGTTTCCTCATCACTCGGTAGGATTTCTGAAACTTAGGCGAGCACTGGACTACAGCTAAGCCCCCGAGTGAGAGGGTTGCTCATCACTCGGTGGGATTTTTGAAACTTAGGCGAGTACTGGACTGCAGCTAAGCCCCTGAGTGAGAGGCTTGCTCATCACTCGGTAGGATTTTTGAAACTTAGGCGAGTACTGGACTGCAGCTAAGCCTCCGAGTGGGAGGCTTGCTCATCACTCGATAGGATTTTTGAAACTTAGGCGAGTACTGGACTGCAGCTAAGCCCTCAAGTGAGAGGCTTGCTCATCACTCGGTAGGAATTTTGAAACTTAGGCGAGTACTAGACTGCAGCTAAGCCCCCGAGTGAGAGGCTTGCTCATCACTCGGTAGGATTTTTGAAACTTAGGCGAGTACTAGATTGCAGCTAAGCCCCCAAGTGAGAGGCTTGCTCATCAGTCGGTAGGATTTTTGAAACTTAGGCGAGTATTGGACTGCAGCTAAGCCCCCGAGTGAGAGGCTTGCTCATCACTCGGTAGGATTTTTGAAACTTAGGCGAGTATTGGACTGCAGCTAAGCCCCCGAGTGAGAGGCTTGCTCATCACTCGGTAGGATTTTTGAAACTTAGGCGAGTACTGGACTGCAGCTAAGCCTCCGAGTGGGAGGCTTGCTCATCACTCGATAGGATTTTTGAAACTTAGGCGAGTACTGGACTGCAGCTAAGCCCTCAAGTGAGAGGCTTGCTCATCACTCGGTAGGAATTCTGAAACTTAGGCGAGTACTGGACTGCAGCTAAGCCCCCGAGTGAGAGGCTTGCTCATCACTCGGTAGGATTTTTGAAACTTAGGCGAGTACTAGACTGCAGCTAAGCCCCCAAGTGAGAGGCTTGCTCATCACTCGATAGGATTTTTGAAACTTAGGCGAGTATTGGACTGCAGCTAAGCCCCCGAGTGAGAGGCTTGCTCATCACTCGGTAGGATTTTTGAAACTTAGGCGAGTATTGGACTGCAGCTAAGCCCCCGAGTGAGAGGCTTTCTCATCACTCGGTAGGATTTTTGAAACTTAGGTGAGCACTGGATTGCAGCTAAGCCCCCGAGTGAGAGGCTTGCTCATCACTCGGTAGGATTTTTGAAACTTAGGCAAGTACTGGACTGTAGCTAAGCCCCCGAGTGAGAGGCTTGCTCATCACTCGGTAGGATTTTTGAAACTTAGGCGAGTACTGGACTGCAGCTAAGCCCCCGAGTGAGAGGCTTGCTCATCACTCGGTAGGATTTTTTCAACTTAGGCGAGTAGTGGACTGCAGCTAAGCCCCTGAGTGAGAGGCTTGCTCATCACTCGGTAGGATTTTTTTTCAACTTAGGCGAGTAGTAGACTGTAGCTAAGCCCCCCGAGTGAGAGGCTTGCTCATCACTCGGTAGGATTTTTTTCAACTTAGGCGAAACAGATTCGCAGCTAAGCCACCCACTGGGGGATTTCAGAAACAAGCGTAAGCAATCGACAATCATTTTAGAAGACTGTAAAAACTCTTGTCTTTGATAAACAAACTACAAAGGTGCTTCTTTATTACATCCCAATCGACTGGGTGCTTAAGTATAAAAGGGGCAGAGCAACTCCGCATTCCAAGATCGTGGCTCATCTTTCTTGTGCTCGACTTTGTAGAGGTGGTACGCTCCATTGTGGAGCACTCTGGTGACAACGAAGGGGCCTTCCCAGGCAGGAGCAAGCTTGTGAGGTTTCTGCTGATCCACTCGGAGAACCAAGTCTCCCTCTTGAAATGCTCAACCCCTCATATTTCTGGCATGGAATCGACGCAGGTCTTGCTGATAGATGGTTGATCGGATCAAGGCCATCTCTCTTTCTTCTTCCAGGAGATCGACTGCATCTTGCTGTGCCTGTTCTGCTTCTTCTTTTGAGAAAAGCTCGACTCGGGGCGCATTGTTGAGCAAGTCACTCGGAAGTACAGCTTCGGCTCCATAAACCAAGAAAAAGGGGGTTCTGCCAGTCGACCGATTGGGAGTTGTCCTCAATCCCCACAATACTGATGGAAGTTCATCCACCCAGGCTCCTGCTGCGTGTTTGAGGTCACGCATCAGTCGGGGTTTCAGTCCTTTGAGAATCAATCCATTTTCTCTTTCAGCTTGCCCATTCGACTAGGGGTGGGTGACTGAGGCATAGTCGACTCGAGTACCTTGGGAAGCACAAAAAGTTCTGAACTCATCAGAATCGAAGTTTGACCCGTTGTCAGTGATGATGTTGTGTGGAACACCATATCTGAATGTTAACTCTCTGATGAAGCTGACAGCAGTACTGGCTTCAAGGTTCTTGATAGGCTTGGCTTCAATCCACTTGGTGAACTTTTCGACTGCTACAAGCACATGAGTGAATCCACTCCTACCAGTCCTCAGAGGTCCAACCATGTCCAATCCCCAAACAGCAAAGGGCCAGATGAGTGCAATGGTCTTCAGGGCCGACGCAGGCTTGTGAGACATGTTGGAGTAAAAATGGCAACCTTCACATTTGTCGACTATTTCTTTTGCCATGTCATTTGCCCGTGGCCAGTCAAATCCTGCTCGGTATACTTTGGCCACAATGGTCCGAGAGGACGCATGGTGACCACAGGTCCCCGAGTGGATGTCATTGAGGATCACTCGACCTTCTTCAGGTGTATGCATTTCTGGCAAACTTCAGTCACACTTTCTCTGAACAACTATCCTCTTATCACAGTAATGGCTTTAGATCGACAGACGATCTGTCGAGCCTCTTCTTCATCCTCTGGGAGTTCCCTTCTAAGAATGTACGTGATATATGGTACTGTCCAATCGGGGGTGATGACCAAAACCTCCATAATCAAATCGACCATGGCTGGAACCTCGATTTCAGTCGGATCGGTGACACTCTTCGGCTGTGGGGGATCTTCAGTGAAGGGATCTTCTTGAACTGAAGGTGTATGAATATGCTCCAGGAACACATTGCTGGGAATGGCTTCCCTCTTGGAGCCTATCTTTGCCAGATCATCAGCTGCTTGATTTTTCAGTCGAGGGATGTGATGAAGCTCTAACCCCTCAAACCTCTTTTCTAACTTTCTCACTACATTGCAATAACCAGTCATAGATGGGCTTCTGACATCCCACTCCTTCATCACCTGATTGACCACTAAATCCGAGTCGCCATAGACCATGAGGTGATGGACGTCGAGTGAAATGGCCATACACAACCCGTACAGAAGTGCCTCATATTCAGCTTCATTGTTGGAGGATTCAAAGTGAATATGGAGAACATAGCTGAGTTTGTCACCATGGGGGGGATACCAACACCACACCGGACCCATTCAACATCTTGGACCCATCGAAGAACATGCTCCAATGCTCTGAGTGAATTTGGGCCAGAAGTTGCTGTACGATCCACTCGGCGAGGAAATCAGCTATTGCTTGAGACTTGATAGCTTTCTTTGCCTCAAATTTGATGTCCAAGGGAAGGAGTTCAATCCCCCACTTTGCCACTGGACCAGTTGCATCTCTGTTGTTCAAGATCTCTGATAATGGGGCGTCGCTGACGACTGTAATGGAATGATCAGAGAAATAGTGTGCAACCTTCTTCGTGGTCATGTAAATCCCATAAACAAGCTTCTGATAATGTGGATATCTTTGCTTTGATGGAGTTAGAACTTCAGAAACATAATATACTGGGCGCTGGACTTTATATGCTTTTCCTTCTTCCTCCTGCTCGACCGTGAGTACTGTACTGACAACTTGTCCAGTGGCTACAATATAAAGCAGTAAAGGCTCTTTGCTGATTGGTGCAGCAAGCACCGGCTGGGTGGAAAGCAGGGCTTTGAGCTCTGCAAACGCTGCATCAGCTTCAGGAGTCCACTCAAACTTATCAGACTTCTTCATCAGTCGGTAAAGAGGCAATGCCTTTTCACCGAGGTGACAAATGAATCGACTCAAGGCGGCCAAGCAACCAGTAAGCTTCTAGACATCGTGCACACGCACAGGGCGTTTCATCCGAAGTATAACACCAACTTTCTCTGGGTTAGCATCGATCCCTTGTTCGGAAACGAGGAAACCGAGTAATTTTTCCGCCAGGAACTCCGAATGTGCACTTTGATGGATTAAGCTTGATATCATATCTTCTGAGATAGGCAAAGGTTTCAGCAAGGTCAGCCAGCAGGCCGGAACCTTTACGTGACTTGACCACAATGTCATCCATGTATGCTTCCACATTTTGACTGATTTGAGTGAGCAGACACTTCTGGATCATCCTCATGAATGTGGCTCCGGCGTTCTTCAGGCCGAATGGCATAGTGACATAACAGAAGCATCCGAATGGAGTGATGAAAGCCGTTTTTATCTCATCGGGTCCATACAGTCAGATCTGATGGTACCCGGAATAGGCGTCCAAAAAGGACAAACGCTCACACCCCGCAGTCGAGTCGACAATTTGGTCGATGCGGGGGAGTGGAAAATGATCTTTCGGACAAGCCCGATTGATATGCTTGAAGTCAATGCACATGCGAAGTGAATCATCCTTCTTGGGGACCATGACAACATTGGCGAGCCACTCGGAGTGGTAAATCTTTCGGATGAACTCAGCTGCCAGGAGCCGAGCCACTTCCTCGCCAATTTCTTTTCTCTTCTGGACGACGGACCGTCGGAGATGTTCCTTGACTGGTTTTACTTTTGGGTCGACTCGCAAACGATGCTCAGCCAGTCCCCTGGGTACACCCGACATGTCAGAAGGTTTCCATGCAAAGATGTCCTAGTTCTTACGGAGGAACTGGATGATCGCTTCTTCCTATTTGCTGTCGAGTGTTGCTGAGATATGGGTCGGAGCAGCATTGGGATCGGTCAGGTGAATATGAATCAACTTCATTTCATCGGACGATTAAAATACAGAATATGTGGCAGGCTTCTTGGCTCACAGCAAATCACTCGGATCTACATTTTTCTGATATTCTTGCAGTTCTACTACTGCCATTTGTGCATCGGCAATTTTTGAGCCCTTTTGGAAGCACTCTTCTGCCTTCTGCAAATTACCAGTGACAGTGATTACTCCTCTAGCACTACAAAAAATACACTTCCGTGATGATACGTGTTTGTCACAGTAGGTCGCGTTTTCTGTCATGCATGTACATCCATGACAAATTTATGACAGAATCAAGATAGTCACACCTGTGCTGTCGTAGAAGTGTTCCATGACATTGCCAAAATTATCATCACGGAAGTGTCCACTTCCATGACGATAAATCGCGCGTCATAGAAGTGCTTTCGTCAAGGGTGACCGACACGTGGCATCCACCATAACGGAACATCGTTAAGCTATCGGGTCGGATTTTGGATCCGATAACCCGTTAACAGCCACGACCAATGCTGATTTTCCATGTGTAAAATTCTCATTTTTTTTGACCATGAAGACTGCAGGGCTTGCACCCCACAACATTTTATTAATAAAGCCAAAATAAATACAAGGTATCCTCAAGGTGAGGATGAAGAGGGAAAAGAAAGAGAAAATCCCTAAGAAAAGCTATACAGGGAAAGGGAAAACTATACCTAATAATTACAGAGGAAAAGAAAGCAACTCTCCTCAAGGAGGAAGAAAGTCAATTCACTTAAGAAGGGCTTCTCTATATTTCCGTTTGATCCGATGAGAGAGCAGAGTAAGATCGTGAATGAAACCATTCCTCCATGCCCTAGAAGTAGGTTGGATGTTCCGGAAAGCTCGATCATTCCTGACCTTCCAAATATTCCACCATGCCGTAAACACGACCTCCCTAAAGAAAGGCTTGTTGAAATCCTTCCTAGCTTGACGAGCAATACCCACCATATCATTACCACCTGTCCATTCAATTTGTAGATAGTTCCACACACGAGCGCTATAATTGCACTGGAAGAAAAGATGATTTCTGTCTTCCAGAATTTCAGTGGGACAAAGAACACATTCTGGTCCTTCATTAATCTTCCAATGCCTCCTCTGAATCATGTCTTTAGTGTTAACCCTGTCCATAATTACAAGCCAAGCAAACATCTTGATCGACATTGTGCAGCAACTTTTCCATATCCACCCCAGAATGGGGTTTGATACCATTGGCTGATAGACAAAATCATAAAACCTCTTTGCAGTAAAATCTGCTTTCTTGCCATGTCTCCAGCTCCAGCTGTCCTTGGAGGTATTTTCCAACTGGAAAGACCTCATTAGGGAAGAAAGTTGCTGTAATTCCTGAAAGGCTTGTGCAGTGAGAGGTAAGTAGAGAAGGTCCTGGAAACTACTAGCCGCAAAGACTTCCTTGACTGAGAGATTTTTGTCAAGACAAAAGGAGTAGAGCCTAGGAAATCGATCTTGCAGTGGGACTGAACTGCCGCCAATTTGCCAATAGTCAGACCAGAACAAAACCGTATCGCCAGTAGAAACCTCAACTGAAGTAACTGACCGAAAATTATCCATCAACTTACATACATCTCTCCACCAAAAGGAGCCACAAAGAACAGTGTCATGTGGAATCCTCTGAAAATAGTAAGAATCCCAAACTAACTGCACCCAGGGCACCTCCATCTTGTTGTAAAATTTATTGAGATGTTTCAGCAGAAGAGCATCGTTCTGTAAACCTAGGTTCAGTATTCCAAGCCCTCCCTTGGACTTAGGCCTACAGACAAGCGGCCAAGCCGCCAGTGAGTGCCCCCTTTCCTGACCAAACTTCCTCCATAAACACTGCCTCTGAATTCTTTCCAGTTGTTTCAAAATACCCTGAGGAATTGACAAACTGCAAAGGAAGAAGATAGGCAATGAAGAGATGACAGAATTAACTAATTGCAATCTGCTCCCTTGAGGTAAAAACCAAGAGCTTGCTGTCAATCTTCTCTCCATACAATCCACAAGGGGAAGAAGATCCACAATTTTTGGCCTGGTGGTCCCCACTGGCAGACCCAGATAAGTAAAAGGCATCTTGCCTAAATTACAACCAAAATAGGCAGCCAGATCTGAAGCATCTTGGTCAGTCACATTGATGGGATACATGGAGGATTTGTGGAAATTAATTTGAAGTCCAGCTGCCTGAGAAAAGGAGTGTAAAACTCGTTTCAAAGCCCCCAATTGATCTTTATCAGCATTGAAGAAAAGCAGTGTATCATCAACATATTGGATAACAGGGAAATCAGGGTCATGTGTAGGCAGAGGCCTACTAATAAGACCTTGCTGAAGAAGATCATTTATCAATGTTTGCAAGAGATCCACCGTAATAACAAAGAGCAAGGGAGAAATGGGATCCCCCTGCTTCACTCCACATTTGCACTTGAAGTGATTCCCAGGAACTCCATTCAAAAGAACAGAAGAAGTGCCAGAGGACAGCAACTGTTTAATCCAAATGATCCATCTATCATCAAAACCTTTTGCAATTAAAATCCTTATGATAGCCTCATGCTGGATAGAATCAAAAGCCTTTTTGAAATCCAGTTTAAGCAAAATGATGGGCCTCTTAGACTGATTACACTGGTGAATGTACTCAAAAGTCCAAGCAAGACAATCCTGGATTGTTCTTGATTTTATGAAACCATATTGATTTTTATGCACACATTTGGTGATCTCCTGTTGGAATCTGTTAGCAGCCAGTTTTGTAAGAAACTTCAAACCCACAGAGGTAAGAGAAATTGGCCTATAGTCCCCTACACACTCAGGTGACTGCTTCTTAGGAATCAGGGTAATGTATGCGTCATTCAAGTTCTCTAACTGAACTGCTCCAGCATGAAACTCCTTAACCAACTGGATGAAATCAGCAGAAATTATGTGCCAACACTTTTTCAAAAAAAGCCCATTAAAGCCATCAGGCCCAGGGGCCTTGTCAATGGGCATTTCCTTGATAACCTGCTCAATTTCTTTTAGATCAAATGGTTTTGTGAGCACCGCCAAACCCTGGACCCTAGGAATAAGGGACAAGATGTTTTCATCCAAACAAATTGACCTCACTGTCCCCATTCTGCTTCTGAAGGCTGACAAGAATTCCTTGGCCATTTCGTCATGGTTTGACGTTGTTGATCCATCAGACAGCAAAAGACTAGCAATAGAGTTTTTTCTGTATCTCTCAGTTGCCATAGCCTGAAAGAATTTTGAGTTATCCTCTCCCACTTTGATATACCTGATTGTACATCTCTTCCTCCAGTACAGATATTGCATGTGCAACAGGCGCTCATGATGTAATTTTGTGATTTTTCTGAAATTAAAC
Source organism: Triticum monococcum (assembly GCA_034509565.1). Classification (NCBI taxonomy): domain Eukaryota; kingdom Viridiplantae; phylum Streptophyta; class Magnoliopsida; order Poales; family Poaceae; genus Triticum; species Triticum monococcum. The sequence goes on from CM067844.1 coordinate 488,086,377, forward strand.
TCAGGCCTGGACAGTGATCTTCTGTCCTCAAGATTGTCCAACCAAAGAATTACCTAGTTACACTTCTCAAGCAACCTTTTGATATGTGATAACCCTTTCTGCCACTTTTTCAGTGCAAACCTCAACGCCTTTAGTTTGTCCACAATTATTGCTGAAATATGAGTCTTACGAGAGGGTCGATTCCAGACCTCCTGAACACACTCCATAAAACCAGCCTGATGGATCCAAAAGTTTTCAAACCTAAAGATATGTGCTTTTGGAATTGCTGTACTGATGGTCACCAGACAAGGCACATGATCAGACGCAGTTTTGGCCAAGGGGGTCAGTTGTGTCATGGGGTAAGTGTGTCCTACTACTCGCCGATGTGAAAACCCAACCCAACTGCTCCAAAAGAGGTCTGTCCTGCATATTAGACCAAGTAAATTTTCGTCCTTTCAAGGGAAGTTCCAGTAGTCCCAAATGGCCAATTATCTCATTGAAAATAAACATGTCGTTTATATCACCCCCGGGTAAGTTCCTATTATCAATGGAACGGATGAAATTGAAGTCTCCCATCAACATCCACAACTGATCCGGATCAATATCTAAGTTGTAAATCCAAGAAACAAACTCATCACGTAACTCACCTTGACAAGGGCCATACACATTCACCAGGAACCATTTTTCATTATTGTGAACCGAGGTAAACTGCATAACTATAGCATAAGGTTTAACTTCAAGCAAGGTGCCACGGAACACATCTGAACGCCACACTGTTAATAGACCCCCAGACGGTCCACTAGAGGGAGACTCCACAAATTGATCAAAGCCATGGGGACAAATGCTTTTAATGATTGAACGCGAGCAAGTGGAAAGCTTAGTTTCCTGCAAACAAAGCACTGAACACTGACTCTCTATCACTTTTTCCCTGACAGAACGCTGTCTAGCGTCCGAATTCAGACCGCGAACATTCCAACATAACACTTTCCAGCTACGCGTTGTAACACGATTCATAAAAAACCATAGCATCTAGTAGCAAAAGAAATATGGCACTTAATGCCATACCATCCATAATGAAAGAAAGTTCAGAACCCCAAAGTGTCTCGTCGCAGACCGAACTCAGTTCAATAGAAAAGAAAACAGCCATAACAGGCACCTTCAACATAGAAGATAACATAAGAAACTACGCTGTGGATGCAGACGAGTCCTCCTGTGGATTAGCCATAAGCTTGTCCACCGATATAAGCGCAGGGTCAATCTCTAATTCCTCGCCCACAGCTTGCAGAACCTGAATCGGGGTGTGAGGCGGTGCGGCAGGTAGAGCATCTTCAGAATCATCCACTGAAGTGGGCTGGGCCTTGTCCTCCATGGGCTTTGCACGGGGACGCTTCTAAGATGGCTACAATGACAGCTGCTCGAAAACCACGTTCTTGTAGCCATCCAACTTTGCCGCGCCCCTTGTGCAGTGCCTTAGAGATGTATCAAACACCGTAGCCTTCTTCTTCTCTCGCCGTTTATGCGCAGTTGACTGCTCAACAGAGAAGACCAAACTGGATTGAACTGAGACAGGAACAGCAGAACTATCTGACACCACTTCTTTAGAAACAGAGGCTTGGGCATTGGCAACAGGCAGCTCCTCAAATAAAGCTCTGGCCACCGGGCGCTTCACCATGACAGACTGTCTGGTCGCAGGTACCACAGGCAGGGAGGCAGCTAAGCAAGAAATCATCCTTGATTCATCAAAGGCAATGGACCAAGACCTCTTCGAGTAAATGACTGTGCCCAGCGGCTTGAAGAAAATGGACCTGGGCACTTCCTTAACCGAGAAATCGACCATAAGATTCTCAAAAGATCTTTTCCAAACCATCTCCGGAGGAAGGGGAGGACCAACCACAATGTGTGCCATGCCAATAAAAACTTCATGATGCTGAATCACCGGAGGCTGGTAGGGCACAATGGCAAGCTGATTTTCTTCAAAAACCGGACACTGAGCTTCGGGGAGTGGTAAATCATGCTGCTGTTGGATATCGTCCTCTTGTTGAAGCTGCTCGATAGAGGCAGACCCTTCCGGCTGATCAATGACTATTGAAACTTGATCCTGTTCGGGAGCAGCAGGGTGTGGGGCCTGCTCGATCCCTGCATCATCTCCCCACATGGCATTTCCCCAACCAGGGGCATTTCCCCAACCAGGAGCGTTGTTGTTTACAGGTGGAGGGGGTGGAGCGAGGGGAGCATCATTCCAACCCAGCATTGGGTAGGGAGGCAAAGCAAACATCAAGTTATCCTGCACCAGATTACCAGGTAAAGGATGAGGATTTCCATCCAAGGGCATGGGGTCTTCGTCATGTGGCATCTAATCTGCAAAGTCTGCACCTAGAACATAGCAAGCAGCAGTCCAAGATACTTGGGTGTCTCCATACTCCGCATAATCACAAAAGACAATGTCTCTTGGAACCAACGGCGTATCCGGAAAATAAGCTTCCACTAGGGTCCGAACCAGATAAGGATCCTCACTATCCCAAAAGATAAATTTTCCAAAAGTGCCTACCGCCTGCGAGATATATTCAATGGTGCGGTAATCCAGAGGAATCCCAATGAACATTAACCAGCCCTTGCAAAAACCCTGTGTCCCTTTGAAATTTTCTCCATCATCATGCTTCATAAATCTGATAGAGCGATCATTACCCAAAGGAAATGGTGCATGCTGAATCAAGGTGTATCTCACTAACGGATCCCTGACTTGAAACAGCCCAACCCCATGAAACCATGGCTGCGCAGATCGAACAAAAATACCTCTGTTTTGCAGAAACTGGACCACTTCTTCCCGCACTGGGCCGAACGGCCCCTCCGGCTCTGGCATGACCTCTGCAACCATGAAGTCCTCATGCCGACGAGCCGGACGCGCAGCGGGCATGAAGAAGGTGCGAGGTAGCCGACGATCACCCCCATCAATGATGTGATGACCCGGGGGCGCAAAGCGCTTGAGGAGAGGGAAGATGTAATGTGGGCGGTGGCGATGGGACTGGACAGCCTATCCCAATAACTCCGGCTCTGTTCCCATGAGAAGCAGCAGATTCCGATAAACTCGTTTTTTGTTGCACCAAAATTGGCCTCCAAACCAGACCATTGGAGCGCGCGAAATCATTACAGTCCCGGCTAGAGTGACCAGGACAAGAGCAACCCGTGCAGACCGCTCGCATTCCACAAGTCGCTGACAAGTGGCCCCTTTCAGAGCAAATTGTGCAGGTAATCACGCGGTCCACCATGTCATCGACCATGGCCTCAAACTGCCTCGCGGCCTCTTGAGATGAAGGGATATCTGGACAGTGGCCCAAAGGAGTTGGGATCATAGGCGTGGATGGCCCAGAGGCAGATGGGCTGGGCATCGGAAGTGGGCTAGTGATCGGGTGGGCCTCCAGAGGAACTGGGTCGGAAGGCAGACAATTCATTTGAATGGGCGGCAATCCCGCCCCTGCGAAACGTACAGGCGAAATCCCAGCATGCACAGGGGATAGGTCCTCCGAAACCGGATCAGGCACCGGTGAAGATGAGTCCGGCCGGCTCAATGCCGGCAACAGAGTGACTGTACCAAAAACAATGGGTGGACACGCCACCGTCCAATGCAAGTCCGCATGTGGCGATTGATGAATGACCACACGTTCATGAGCAGGGAGATCATACCCCGCATCACACATGGTATCAATGCATTCTTGCGTAGCCGGATATCTATATCCCTTGCAAGCCGAGTATCGCTCAAAAGTGGCAAAAGAAAGCTTTTTCTATGCAGAAGTAACAGATTTTATAGCTGATCTAGCCGGAGGCTTGTTCATGGCTAAAAGGCCTAAAATTGATCGATGCTTGGTAGGACTAACTAGAATCCATGTAGCATCACATTCCTTCCTCCAGATACGGAGTTCTCTAGTCCAATTAGGTCCCCCGTTACCCCACAAATGAAAATAGCACTTGAACAGATTGCATGCATATGAATGAAGATCCATAATAAGAAAACCAACTTGTTGGCAAGAGACATGGAAGGAATAAACCTTATCCTTGATATGCTCAACATGAAGATCAATTGCCGAACCTCCAATTGCTGCTTCTAGAGCCACCGCCACAGAATCCTCCGTGAGACGAAAGACATGGCGGCTAAATGAAACCACTAATTTAAATGACCTCTTGTGCCCTGAAGGACGGATCGTCAGGCTAGTAGATCTGAAAACCTCATCTGCAAAAACCCTACCCTTGGAGAAATCCAAGCCAAGGGTAGATCCACCAGAAGAACCCATAGGAGATGGGTATTTCCAAGATCCTGAGAGGACGCCGGAGCCGATGAGCGGTGGGAATCCGCAGATTAGTGGAGAAAGAGGGAGATCGCCGGAGAGGGTGGGAGCGTCGTGGGGGGTGGAAGCGCCATATTATCCATTCAGAAAAGTTTTTTATTTATAGGTGTCAGTAAAATTCTCATTGGCTGACGGATCCACGCGTCAGCTCCGTGTTGGCACATGTGTCACTCATCCAACGGTCGAGATGGGCCTATGATATGTTGACACGTGGGCCGGCCCAAAAGTGGCCCACAAAGTTTAAATGGGCCGGCCCAACCGAAGGCCCATAAGATTTAGCAGACCATAATGGGCCGGCCCAGCTAAAGGCCCACAAAATTTAGTGGACCAGAATGGGCCGGCCCAGCTAAAGGCCCACACGATTTTGCAGACCATAATGGGCCAGCCCAGCTAAAGGCCCACAAGATTTTGCAGACCACAATGGGCCGGCCCAGCTAAAGGCCCACAAGATTCCGTAGACCATAATGGGCCGGCCCAGCTAAAGGCCCAACATTCTCTGTCAAATCGGCCCGTCAACGGCCTATCCTAAACTTGTCATCAACGCGGCCCATGGTCACTTCTGGCTTGTTAACAGTCCGCTAAGTAATTGGGCCAAATTACGGCCCTATGTATTTCCGGCCTATTAAAGGTCCGACTTCATTTGGGCCCATTTACAGGCCATCAAAACTTTCGGCCCATAAACGACTGTGAAGGATTTGGGTCATATTCGGCCATGTCTGACATTCGGCCTGTTAGAGGCCCTCTATAGCTTTGGGCCACTTTCGGCCTGTTGTCATTTTCGGCCTGTTAACGCCGGACGTAAACCATGGGCCATATGTGGCCCAATGTCATATCAAGCCCATTAACGGCCCATATAAAAATGACGATAATCTAGTCCGACCGAAGTTCCGGCCTGTTAAAGGCCCGTGTATTAGGTCGGCGCATTTATGGCCCGTCCGAATTTCGGCCTGTTAAAGATTCGCATCATAAATGGGCCACCATTTCGGCCTGCTAAGTCCAGTGGATTATTTGGCACAATCAGGGCCCAATCTCACTTTCGGTCTATTAAAGGCCCATGTTTTTTATGGGCTCAAGATATTTACACCTGTAAACGGCCTATTTTTACTGAGGGCCCAAATTATGTTTAGGCTTGTTAAACGCCCACTATGGGCACAGGCCTACCAGAAAAACATGAAAGCTTATGTTGATTTAGGCCCAGATATTTTTAGTGGGCTACATGCCAATTTCGGCCCGTAATTGTTTCAGCCCAATTGGAATGGGCCCGACGAATGTTGGCATGTTGGGCTCCTACGAAGCTTTCGGCCGAACACATTACTAAGATAAACCTACACTATACAAAAATAGCATCGTAATTACTGCAGCCTGAGGTAGCATCATAAATGTTGTATCACAACAAAATAAATTCCAACCATACAACAAAAGGCCTGTTGGCATAAAGTTTACAGTCCGTCCAGATAAAAGCACCATCAGATATATAGAAGCACATATCATTTGACATGAGTGCTAATGTTTCAGGCTGTAGAATCTGATGGAGCAACACGATCTCCACCTTTTTTCCGCCATTGCTCTTGAACAACGAATCGAATGTCTGATAGTCTGGTTTCAAAACCATTCATATCTTGACGACATTTCTCAACCACTATTCTTGTTTCCGAAACAATGTCCATTAGGGATTGGACTTGTGTCTGGAGCACAGATATATCACTCTGTCTAGCAGGAAGATTTTGTTCAGTAGGCGATTTGGACGAGGTTACCTTGACAACCAACCCAGAATTATGCAGGAAGGTGCTTTTTGCACTGTTAGTGGAGAGATACTGACGCACTGCAGCAAGAGGTGACATTGTGCCTGTAGTAGCCTCGTCACCTTCAGGTGGTTGTGGCTGTTCAATCATTTGTTCCATAGCTTCCTGAAAGTTTGAACTTGTAGATTAGTGTACCAGATAAGTTACTAATGAGACAAAAACAAACAAAGTAGGTTAAACGTTTGTACATAACTTATTTTGGTGAACTACTGTAATACATTAGCATGTATTGTAGTGCCAACTACATAATAAAATCACTTTCGGAACATATGTCCATGTAGCATGCCTACTGTATTGTCTATTTCCTCACATTCGTTGACATCTAAGGATAAAGAGACATGGTTTAAAGTAGGATGGACATAGTATGACATCATTCATATCATGGGCAAACAGATATAAAACAAACAAGCTATTTTATCATTGTGTGCGCACGTGAACATAACAACTAGATTACAGATCAAGACCAAAAGAATATCCTTCATCTCTTCTAAACCAAGTAAGGTGAAATGATATGTTAAGACAACTATGAATAAAAGTGAACAGAGTAACTGACATTGGCTGCAAACCAAGTAGTTAAATGAACACATCACAGTACCAATCAGTTCAAGGCAGGAGGAGTAAGGACTTACAACAACGTCTTGAACTTGTGTGCTCATGCCCTTCATCTTGCTGGTGTGGCAATCCTTGAAGATTTGCACTGCATTCGGTTCAGGTTCTTTTTGGTCCGCACGGGCTTTCCTCTGTATTTGGAACAAGTCAATATAGATACGATAATATGGCACAAAAAAAGAAGGAAGTAGCAGCTATTTACAAGAGCCTCGCAGTGTGCAATATAGCTACGAGATCCTGTTGTCTGTTGGAATTTCACTTTAGAACGGTTGGTTTTGTTCTTCAAACAGTTAGCCTAGAAGAAGATACACTTGTAAGGCACATACATAAACACAAGTTCAATATGTGGTCTGATCAAATACATATAGCCTACCTGATACTTTGGATCAGACCAGTGTTTAACGAGGGCTGTCTAGTCTTAATCTGTAATATATTCCACTGGAGATGTTTGGGCGATTTCATTGTTAGCCTTGCCTTCAAAGTGAGATTTTCTAAGGTGGTACCGATACTGTCGCAGAGCAGACTGAAAAACATGAGTGCATTCTTGTTTAGTTGCATCATCTTTTGGATCCAACTTGAACCTCATCTGTTGAAAAAAGAATGTGAGTCTTATTAGGAGGAAGCTAGAAAGTATGGGACAGAGCAAGACAATAGTACTAATTGCGATGAATAACATTACTTACAGATAAATGGTCAAGGAAGGTGTTAAACTGGGTATTGTCTTTCTCATTCCTGTACTGGATCCACGTTGGGAGGATACGTGCATGACACCTAACGGCAACGGCTGCCTCTGATACTAACTTGGCTGACTCTGTAGCATCACGTGGCCTTTTTAAACCTGCCTCAAAATGGATCTCCATTCTTCCTCCTTTAGATTTTGTTAATCTGTCAAGCATTATCCCTGATGTATGTTTCTGCTTGCACCGTGGTGCTAGTTCAACAACGAATATGGAAAGTGTTGGTGTACATCAAACTGTGAGAGTACATATAAAGGAGCATGCAACTGCAACTTAACTCGGTCAGGTACCGTCTTGGTGTTGATGCTCATGAGGTTCATCTGATCTTGCCAAGTCCTGTTGTGTCAGCAGTGCTTCAGAAGTAGTGTTAGGTGTGAAGGCAGCTTGGGAACTATCCAGTTCCGGAGCAAACGAACGAGTAACTGGTTGAGATGCTGGTACAGTTGAAGCGGATGCTGCAACTGGTGGAGCAGGTGATACTGTGTTTGTAGATTTAGCCGGTGGACTTGGACCTTCTACTGCACTATAAGTACCAACAGAATCTCGACGGCAAAACTTTTTCTGTTTCACCCGACGAGTAACAGCACTCCCTACTATATTATTTTCCTTGCTGTTTTTTGACTTTGCCATGTCAAGCTATACCCACAACACAAAAGAATAAAATCACTCTTCAGAACTCATTGATGCATGATACATACAAGTAATACTTTGATGTAAGACAACCGTATGAGGATGGAATATGTAAGAAAAACAGGACGACATGACATATTCACAGCTACGATGTGCAAACTAAGCAGAAGGATTTTCAAGAAAATAGAAGTAATGCAAGATAGACACCATATGAAAGACGCAACCAATATTACTCTGCCAAGTTAAAGTGTCTTGTCATAAGTGGCAATTCCAAAAATTAGAAGCAGTACAACATAGAAATCAATGCAAGATGCAACCACTATCAAACTGCCATGTTAAAAGCGTCCAATCATGAGTGACTGATGCGGGATACACAACAACAGTACTTTCATGTAAGAACATGTTATGATAGATAGATGCAGTGTATTCTAGACACAAAAGCCATTTCATATGCACATGTATAACGTATAAACTCTGCAGGTGCAATTTAATCAAAATAGAAGAAATACAGGCTAGACAACATATGCAACATGAAACTAATTATCACACTGTCAACTTAGAGCAAGCACCTGCGATGGTGGAGTATGGGAGATGAACTCATCATGTAGACTTGGGACTTCAACTTCATTAGCAGTAGCAGTGGAAAATCTAGAGAGTCTCTATTTGCGTCGGTGCGGAGGACCACCAACATCCCCTGACTTACTCTTTTCCTTCCTATTTTCTGATATTGCCTTATGAAGTCAAAACCACAAGAAGATGAATAAAATTAGCTCTGCATAGCTGGTTGATGCATGATACAGACGAACACTACTTTGATATAGGGCAAGCGCAGGATAGGAGGATGGAATATATACAAAAAAAGACAACATTTCACATTCACACATACGATAGGAGGATGGAATATGTATGAAAAAACAGTAAGCGGAAGGCATTTCAACAAAATTAGAAGAAATGAAAGCTAGGCACCATATGAACATGCAACCAATATCACTCTATCAGGTAAAAAGTGTCTCATCGTAAGTGCCATTTCAAGAAATTAGAAGCAGTACAAGCTAGAAGACAATGCAAGATGCAACCTACATCACAGTCCCAAGTTAAATGTGTCTTGTGGGTAAGTGATCGTTGCAGGTATAAGTTGTAAGCTACGCAGATGCAATTCAACATAATCAGAAGCAATACAAACTAGACATCATACGGAAAACGCAACCACGTATAACAGTTCCAAGTAAGAGCAAGCACGTGTGATGGTGGAGTAGGGGAGATGTGCTCATCATGTACACGTATGTTCTAGAAATAGGAACACGTGTCATATTCACAGGCATTATGTGTAAAGTAAGCAGATGCAATTCAGGTTAGAAGCAATACAAGCTAGACATCATATGCAACATGCAACCACATATAATAGTGTCAAGTTAGAGCAAGCACCTGTGATGGTGGAGTAGGGGAGATGTGCTCATCATCTACACAGCCACGTCAACTGTCCAGCCTTGTGTTGTCTTGCGAATCTTGTTGGGAGGATGGCGGAGTAGAATCTGTAGAGACACCTTGTTTGAGTTGCTCCGAAGGACCACCATCATCCACTGCCGGACTAATTTCCTTCAGCTGTAATGATTTTGCATTATGAAGTCAAACCGATAAGAAAAAGGAATACAATTCGCTCTTCAGAACTCATTCATGCATGATACTGACGAACACTACTCGGATGAAAGGCAAACACATGATGCGAGGATGGAATATGTATGAAAAATAGGATGGTGTGACATATTCACACCTATGATGTGGTAACTAAGTAGAAGGCATTTCAACAAATTAGAAGCACTGCAAGCTAGACACCATATGAAAGATGCAACCAATATCACTCTGCCAAGTTCAAACTGTATGGCGCTTCAACAAATTAGAAGCAGTATATGCTAGAAATCATATGCAAGACACAACCAATATCACAGTGGCGACTTAAAGGTGCCTTATCATAAGTGACTGATGCGGGATATGCAAGAATAGTAGTCTGATGTAGAAACAGGACCACATGTCATATTCACAGGCATTATGTGTAAAGTAAGCAGATGCAATTCAACAAAGTTAGAAGCAATACAAGCTAGACATCATACGCAACATGCAACCACATATAATAGTGCCAAGTTAGAGCAAGCACCTGTGATGGTGCAGTAGGGGAGATGTGCTCATCATCTACATAGCTACGTTGACTGTCTAGCCTTGCGTTGTCTTGCGACTCTTGTTGGGAGGATGGCGGAGTAGAATCTATAGAGAACCTCCGTTTCAGTTGCTCGGAAGGACCACCATCATCCAATGCCTTGCCAATTTCCTTCAGCTTTATTGGTTTTGCATTGTGAGGTCATACCGAAAAGAAAAAGGAATATCATTCGCTCTTCAGAACTCATTCATGCATGATACTAACGAACACTACTCTGATGAAAGGCAAAGTCAGGATACGAGGATGGAATATGTATGAAAAAATGGACAGCTTGACATATTCACACCTATGATGTGGTAACTAAGCAGAAGGCAGTTCAAAAAATTAGAAACACTGCAAGACACCATATGGAAGGTGCAATCAATATCACTCTGCTAAGTTAAAACTATCTTGTCATAGGTGGCATTCATCAAACTAGAAGCAATACATGCTATAAATCATATTCAAGATGCAAACCAATATCACACTGTCAACTTAAAGGTGTACCATCATAAGTGACTGATGCAGGATACACAAGAAGAGTAGTTTCATGTAAGAACATGGTGTGATAGATAGATATAGTATGTATCAAAAACAGGAAAGCGTGTCATATTCACAAGTATCATGTGTAAGCTAAGCAGATGCAGTTTACACTAATTAGGAGCAATACGAGCTAGACACCATATGCAACATGCAACCAGATATCACACTGCCAAGTTAGAGCAAGCACCTTGGATGGTGGAGTAGGGGAGTGGAGACTTGGACCTTGTAATGCACTATCAGTACAAGGAGAATCGGTACATATGCTCTGTTTACGTTGTTGCAGAGGACCACCATCATCGCCTTCCTTACTCTTTTCCTTCCTCTTTCTTGATTTTGCCTTGTCAAGTCAAACCCATAAGAAAAAGGAATAAAATTTTCTCTTCAGAACTCATTGATGCATGATACTGACGAACACTACTTTCATGTAAGGCAGCCGCATGATAGGAGGATGGAATATGTATGAAAAACAGGATGGCGTGACATATTGACATGTATGATGTATAAAGTGTAAACTAAGCACAAGGTGCTTGAACTTGTTAAAATTGATGCAAGCTAGAAACCATATGAAAGATGAAACCAATATCACTCTGCCAAATTAAAAGGGTGCCCTAACAAATGTATTTGACCAAATTAGAAGCAATACATGGCAACATGCTAGAAATAATATGCAATATGCAACGAATAAAGGTGACTCATCGTAAGTGATTGATGCAGGATACATAAGAGAGGTAGTTTCATGTAAGAACAAGGTTAACACATAGATGTAGTGTGTACCAAAAATAGGAAGGCATGTCATATTCACATGTATAGTGTGTAAACTAAGCAGATGCAATTTACCCTAATTAGAAGTATTACAAGCTAGACACCGTATGCAACATGCAACCACATATCACACTGCGAAGTTAGAGCAAGCACATGTGATGGTGGTGTAGGGGAAGTGTGGTCTTCAGGTACAGAGCTACGTTCAATATCTTCATTTAGGCTTGCTGTTTCTTGAGAATCATGTGGAGAGGATGAAATTGCATTCTTTATAAGAGTATTGTGTCTCATATTAACCCACGCGCGTGACTGTCTCATCATAAGCGATAGACGCAGGATACACAAGAATAGTAGTTTGATGTAAGAACATGGTGTGATAGGCAGATGTAGTATGTACCAAAAACATGAAGGTGTGTCATATTCACATGTATAATGTGTAAGATAAGGAGATGCAATTTAACAAATTAGGAGCATTGATGAGGGGTACACAAGAAAAGTAGTTTGATGCAAGAACATGGTTAATAGGAAGACATAGTATGTACCAAAAATAGGAAGGCATGTCATATTCACAGGTATAATGTGTTAACTAAGCAGATGCAATTTACCCTAATTAGAAGCATTACAAGGTAGACACCATATACAACATGCAACCACATATCACACTGCTAAGTAAGAGCAAGCACCTGCAATGGTGGTGTGGGGGAATTGCGGTGATCAACTAGAGAGCTACGTTGACTATCTTCATTTAGCCTTGCTGTTTCTTGAGAATCATGTGGGGAGGATGACACTGCACTCTTTAAACGAGTAGGGCGTCTCACAGTAACCCACTCGGGTGACTGTCTTATCATAAGTGATTGACGAGGGATACAAAAGAGCATTAGTTTGATGTACGAACATGGTCAATAGACATATGTAGTATGTATCAAAAACAGGAAGGCATGTCATTATCAAAGGTATATTGTGTAAAGTAAGCAGATGCAATTTAACCAAATTGGAAGCAATACAAGCTAGACACCATATGCAACATGCAACCACATTTGACAGCGCGAAGTTAAAGCAAGCACCTGGGATGGTTGTGTGTGGCAATTGAGATCATCAACTGCAGAGCTATGTTTACTGTCTCCAACTGCTGACACAGCACCCATTAGAGCGCTAAAACGCTTAGTGCTTATCTTCGAATTATACTGGAGCAACTTCTGTCTTTTCTTTTCTGCATTCATCAACAATGCGTCAGAGTCTGAAATACCCATGCATAAAAAACAATAGTGTGAGTATGGGTGAAGTGTGTGCACAATTAGTATAGTGTAAAGGTAGCAGATAGCAGGTCGGTGAGAAATAAATGACGGGAGACATATGATAGCTCTACAACATGCATGGCACACTAAATTACTACAGGATTCTATGAAAATAACAGTCGACTGAAAGCAAATAGGTCAGTCCATTTTTTCTGCACCGTCCGATGTACAAAGAACGGGCAGATCGCCTTCATCTACCTCCAGCCAGTCAGTGTTGACGATCTTCCTCGAAACGCCAATGACCACCGACCCAGTATTCCTCCCCTGCCTGCGCCCTCCCCTCGACCTCACCACACCGCCGTGCTTGGCACCACCCCGGCCATCCATTCAAGCCACGCCGACCTCCAGATCTGGTGCAAGCAGTTCCTGCGCCCCACACCCCTATGATAGACACCGATGCGCCGCTTCCTCGGGGAACAGGCAGAGTAGGTGCTCTACGCGCCTAAGTGGGTGCTTCTTCTTTTAATTGCGGTTCGACTGACCCTGAATTGAAATCCAGGCGGGCTACTGACCTCTAGCAAAGGTGAAATAGTAAAAGGGAGGAAACCTTGTGCATTTAGTATCACGAAGAAGATGCAGTAAGAAGCACTCAACTAGTTTCTTTCGTGGGATGAATACGGTGTGAGCGGAGACGTAAGATTTGCACGAATAAGGGAAGAGGAGTACCTCTTTCTGCTGGCAGTGCTGTGTCCTCCTTTTGTTTTTTGGACGATCTTCTTGTTGTTCGCCGGAAACCATAAGTTGTGGAGGATGGTGCAGCCTTGGACGAACCCATGGCCAAGTTGTTGAGTGTGGTGCGGTGGCTGTCTGTCGGCAGCGGGGAAGCAGATCTGAGGCGGCGAACGACGGTGTAGCGGGAACAACTCCGGTGCGGTGGACGGTTGCGACAGTGGAGCCACAGCAGTGAGGCATAGGACGGCGTGGTCGGAGTGGTTCTGGTACGGCGCACGTCGGCGTCGGTGTCGTGGAGGCAGCTCTGCCTCGGCTTAAGCTGCTAAGTCCTTGAGGGCATTGCGGTTGCGGTTGCGTTGGACGACGACGTCGGGGTACCGGCTCCGGTGTGATGGAGGAGGGCGGCGGTGGATTGGCCGCTATGGGGTGGAGGACAGAGGAGGCTGGGGTTTCGCGGTTGGTGGAGAGGGCGTTTTCGCACCCACGAAGTATGAATGGGGAAACGGAGGGAGGCAGGGAACTAAGGGGGAACAATGTTTCGGTTTGAGACGCGCTTGTTTGAAATTTGGGGAAAGTTACAAACTTTGCCCCCATCTAAAATTTCGTACATATTGTGGGTTGGGGGTAGGACAGTCATGTCAGGTGTCCCAAATGTGGGCGGGATAGATTTCGGCCGAGCGCATGGGTAGGCGCCCACGGCGTATGAATGCTTCTCGGAGGCGGTTGAGACTGGCGTCTTGGTGAAGTTACAAACCTACCCTGGTTTAGACCTTTGGACATCGGGCCGATAGGCTACACGGGCCAGAGTCAGGACAGTAATTTCCTACCACCAAAACATTAGTCTCGCGCGGTTTCGGGTGACCAGAGGCCTATTTGGCGCTTCGTTCAATATTTGGGAGCAGAAGCATTAACGTTTTCGATTCTCTTGAATTGAACTTTCAGGATTTGTCAAACTTTACAAATCTTTACTCTTGAAAATCCTAAAGCTACGATTATTTTGGAATGGAGGGGGTACATTTGAATATACATTGTACACGAGTATATTAAAAAATATGCAACTTACCTCAGTTCATGCATGGTTCCAGATATAATCTCCTTGGTTGCAAAAAAAGTTAGATATGCGTATGAATATATATAGCATGTTCAAACTCACAACAAAGATTGATGCCCCCTTTTACATCTGATTTACAAATGGCATTATCTCGGGTTCAAATAGATGAATGCACTTCCTATGAATCTGAAGCTTGGAAACCCCCTTTATGTTGAATTTGACATGTATTCTATTTCGTAGCTAGCAATTTGGAATGTATCCATGCAAGTGACAAATGTATAAAGTGCTTCACACTAACAACATGGAGTGCACTAATTAATGTTTATATATGAATTGCAAAAGCATCCATTGCCTGTATTTCAAACCGCTCTCACTCTATGGATCGATAATATGAAATAAACACATGCACATGCTAGAATTCAATAGAGTATGGGTGTCTGATAGACCAATTTTCGTCCATATGCAATTTGCAAAATTCATGATCTCATCCAAAAATAATAATGCCATTTGTATTTTAATTTAACGTGTAGAACCTCCTTTTACACGTAGATGCACTATGCCTCGCCCCATTCCCACAAACGCGTTATATATCTCCCTATCTAAAGCATAAGTGCACACACTTTATATGCATCGGCATTTCTCTTTCACACATGCTCACAATCTCTCTCAGGGTGTCGGGGTGTCTCACACACATGCTCTCCCTGTTTCTCTCTCTCTCTCTCTCTCTCTCTCTCTCTCTCTCTTTCTAACTACTATGTACCACTCTTTTCACTAATCTCTGTTGGAAAACACTATTTCTCTCACATGCATATATACACATGGACGGTCTCTACCGGCCCTCTATACGCACATATATGTGGTTACGTGTCTCCCGCACGCACATTATCTTTAGGCCTCTCTCGCACACTCCCCCGACACACCTCTCTCTTAGTAGTTGGCAGATATGATTTCATCATATCATTCGGTAGGATATCCCTAGCTGTTAGGCTGGATGGTAATACGAGGCAAAGTTTTACCCTAGTTCGGATCGGACCCTTGCAGTTGAAGAAAGAGCCTACTCCTGGTATTGTATATTAGTGATAGGGGTGTGTACAAAGTACATGTGAATACCAGGCATTGTGTGTGTGTGTATACTATCGACAAACTAGCCCCCAAGCTTGTATAACATACTAAGGGCCTAGGGTTACAAATCATATATAGTCGGCTTATCACCAGTGTGGATAGAGTCCTCCACGACTCTGGTAGCTTCGTGTTGTACGCCGAGTCCTCCACATGGGTCTTCGTATAACACGTCTCGGTCCAACCTATATGAGGCGCAGGATGGAGCCGACCCATGAGTCTTCATGTTGACCCACCACAACTAGAAATGATGTGCCCACCACACCACACACGCAATTGGCCACTAAGAAAATAAGCATATACAATAGTACAACAGTATCTACCTTACGATATGTCTCCATATTTTGTTGATGACACTGACGGACTTTGCATTTGATGCGTGCTCCGTATTTTGTTGACTACACTTAGGGTCATTGTATTTGAAACGAAAGCACGATATGGTCACTAGACTTCAAAATAAGCTCATCACGGTCACCACATACATTTTGTCGTGCTAACCAACATGTGGTTGGATGGTTAGAGGACAGTGGTTTCTCGAGCCCACCAAGGTTAAAGTCCCGGTGCTCGCATTTGTCTTGTGTTAATTTCAGTATTTTCCGGCGATGTACGTTCAGTGGGAGGAGACGTTCACTCGACTGCGAGGCACCTATGGTCACTTCGTAAAATCTCAAGATCATATATGCTGGCCCACTCTCTCGTAGGTGCTCATAGGGGTAGGGTTCGCGTGTGTGCGCTTATAGCGGTGAGTGCTTGCGCGTATATATGAGCCCTTGCGTGTGTACTGTGTTAAACAAATACATATCATGATTATACAGTCACTGGCTCACCCGTACAACTCCGTATTTTGTTGATGACACAATCAATTGACGAGTCAAATGTTCCACGCGGTGCAACTAGTGTTGCACCATCGGGGTGCGTAACCGTGGGGCCCACCTGTCAACCCGTATATGAAAGAAAGAAATGGTAGTTTGAGTCTTTGCTATGTTAATAAAATAGGAGTACATTTTAGGGTGATCATACGGTCACTGGCTCACCATACAACTCCGTAATTTGTTGATAACATGATCAATTGACCAGTCAAACGGTCCACATTCAGCAGCGCACATTACCATAGGGCCCACCCGTCAGCACGTATATGAAGGACAGAAATGGTAATAAATTAGTGGTCGGTGGGTATTCAAAGTCGTGAGACCTCTGGTTGACAGTCACCGGCGGTTGGGGGGGCATTCATTGGGCGGTGGGGTGGGGATCCCCGGAGAAAAAGGTCGGCGGGGGGGGGGGGGGGGGGGGGCTAGAGGGATGGCCGGTGCGGCGGCAGACCGACGTTGGGGAGTGGTTTTGGGGAGGGCGGGCCGGCCGGCCGCGGACGGTGGGGGCTGGCGGTTCGGCCGGTGGTGGCTGGCGGCTCAGGGGGGGGTGGAGTTTGATGATAAACCGGAGGCCCTTGATTTCGTATCCAACGACTGGAAAATCTAATGACCAGAGATGAACAAGTCAGTCAACTGACGTGCAGCCTCACCCCGCACGTACACATGCACACACGCAAGACACGCACGCATGTAGGCGTGCAACACTAACACGTACACACGCACGCATGCTGGCGTGCAACACTGACTCGTACACATGCACTCACGAACACACGCACATACACACCCATGCATGCAACACTGAAACGTACCCTTGCACGCACGCAACACTCGCACGCCTGCATGCACACAACACACGACGCAAGACACACGCTCAACCTATACGTGCATGCACCCTTTGTTAAGGACATGGATTGTTACGGGTATTAATCAATCTTATCTGTGATAAGCAGAACATTGATGTTTGCAATGGTCTTTATGAATCACAACGTATCGAACGGGCTATCAACATAGTGGGCTTATCTAAATGAAAAAGATGACGTCACACTCAATGAACAATCATCGGTTTATGAAATGCCTGCTTCTGACCGCCCTGGCCCACCAAAGGTTCCTCTGCTGTGTGCTGCCCGTGTTGGGTCACTGACATGCAGGCCATGCACCCAAAGAGACCACACGTCAGTGGAAGAACGGCGCGGTGTCCTAGGTCAGAGTCGAGGGCGCCACTCGCGGCCGGCACGCCCGGCTGAACACGCCTCCGTGCTGCATTCAAACGCCTCCATGAAACCCGCCCGTGTGGAAGCCGAGAAACCCACTCTGGACACACGTCCATTCATGACCGGGCCGGCATTAAAAGCAACGCTGGCCGAGCTCCTCCCGTCCATCGTCTATTTAATCTCCTATTTAAATGAGGCCAAACGCCGGCCAAGAATCGCACACCTCCGCCGCTCCCCTATCTCCTCCACCATTTTGTCCACTCTTACAATGGCTTACGAAGAGTAGTTATTCCGCATCCAAGCCGGCTGGGTAGCCCACCGGATACGAGCCAGCGCGCGGTTCAGCAACTCGCCGCTCTAGGCCAGCTCGACGAGGAGCGGCGCACGGGCGTCATTCCTGCTATCCACGCCGCCGCCTCGTACCGTGTCTCCCGTTTCTGTGGTCGAGACTCCCATGCTGGCGGGCGCGCCATGCAAGCAGTGACAGAAGCCGGGTGCATGAAGAGCGATGAGTCGGTGGCCAGCGCCTCCGCGTCCGCCACCATCATCGAGGAGAAGTAGAACACGGGAGGCCGCCGCCGCTTGGGTCCCATGAAGGCCACCGCGGAGGTGACGCCGGCGTACACAGCAGGTGTCTTGTTGGATCCTTTTGTTGCGAGGACCTTCGTCGACCCCGCATGGGCTCCACGGAAGAGGGGAATGTTAGGATGAACTCGAGCCGGTGCCGGCCATGGCGAAGTAGTGGCCAGTGATGAACTCAAACCGGTGCCGGACACCATCATCTTCGGCACTAGCCAATGATATCAGTTGGGCAGTGGGGAAGCTAGCCATCCTTTGCGCTGAAGCATATACCTCCGGGGCTCCCGACAGTCCGGTGATTGTGCTGCCGGACATGAGGAACACGAATCGATCGGCGAGCGACTATTTAGGCCAGGTATTATATACCCGTGCTGTCTAGAACTAGCACCACGTAGTTCATTTGAATGTAATGAAATCCGTCATGTTTGTATGAAAATTCGGTATTTTATATGATTTCCGTCGTTGTTTATATGAAATATCAGTTTGTCTACGTGTTTGCGTGAATTTCGTCCGGTTGGTTGAGTTGCTGTCATAATTTGTGCGGCTATGGTTGGATGGCGTAATTTGTGGGTCGCCGGTCGGTCTGCGGGCGGCTCGGGTGGCGTTGTGGGACAAAAAAACACAACTCGTGTGAGCTCGTCTCCAACGTGCGCGCTGGAGGATGCATGACCGCATGAGCACCCGAGCCATTCCTCATTCATCGGTGGCAAAGGCACCGGTGGACAAAAGGGTCGCCAATATTTTAGCTACCCCAGGCAAGATCCAAACAGCCCCTCCCCACAGATTCAAATCCCTCGTTCGCCGTGGAATTTTGCCATGTGTTGTTTTCATGGACTAGCAAGATGCCCGTGCATTGCACGGAACATCAAGGTGCATTTTTTTTACAAACTCCCGCATGCATGCAAGGGATAATTAATGTCCTCCTTTGCTAGTACCACGAGGCAACCACCATTAATATTGCACCGATTAGTGTTAGTGGCCTTGTATATCTGCAAATTGTAATTTTGATAGTGGCCCCTTGTATATAAAAATGGAGGGAGAAAGATGAGAGATAAGGTGAGGAGGAGTGGGGCATGGTGGTGACTGGCGGTCGGACTGGGCGGAGGCATGGGGATGGATGGTGCATTATGTCTAGGTTTGTATCTCTCTCACACACACCCACGTAGGTGGGGGACGTGCATGAAGAGAAGAGGTGCACGCATGACGCACGTACTCCCGTCTGTTTCCCAACCACACCCGCGCGGGTACACGGTGGAGCTCATTTCTGTACGAAAAAGGCAGCCCACGTGGTAATTTAGCACGTGTGCTGGTTGTCCACTTGGTGGAGGGAGGATCGTCTACCACGGGTGAACAAACAAATTGCGAGTTGACGCGTTATGTTAAATTAAAAAAAGAGGCAAACCATGTGGGGCCTACCTTAGAGGCAAGGCTCTATACACTGGAGTACTTTCGATCTGTCCCGTCAACTCGCAGAACGAGGAGAAGCTTGCTTAGTACGCCGTCTCCCCCACCCACGGGCGCGGTGGCTCGCGGGATGAGGTGAAGCTTGCTTACGAGTAGTAGTAGTAGTACTGTACGCCTTTACGCCCGCTCCCTCACCCATGCGCGTAGTGGCTCGCAGCACGAGGAGAAAATTTTACTACTCCCTTCGCTTACTCCTCGTCCCTACTACGTACTTTGGTTAGTACTCCCTCCATTTACTTATACAAGGCCACTATAAAGAAATACATTTTGCATCTATACAAGGCCACAAATAGTAATCGAGACAAAAGTTACTACTCCCTCCTTTCTAGTTTATGGCTCAATTTCAAAATCTCTCCAACCAAGGTAGACAGTGAGTGGTCGAATTAATTTCGTAGTTTGCACAAGTAATTAGTACGCTCATTTTTCTCAAGAAGTTATGTTTACCGAGGCATTAATTAGAATGAATGCATGAATGACCACTAAATTTCCATGAACTTGTACATGCATTGGTTAGTTTCCTCTTGACACTGCTTGCATCGGGTGATCTAACGCACCTCGAAATCCAACATGTAATGGTACTACTACTAGTATAGTAGAACTAAGACTTATCAAACAGAAAAATGAATGTTTTTTAGATGAGCCCTATAAACCCTAGTGGGTACGTACTTCGTAAAAACAGATTTTTCCAAAACTAAGTCGCTCCCTTTCATGAATTCTATAGTATACTCCTCCGTCAACGCTCCCTTTCATGAATTCTGTACTTCCTGTCGCCGACATGTGGGACATATAGCAACCGGGTCGATGTGTCAAGCACCAAATAACAGTGCAGAACAACAGGGGGACGCACCCCACTCGTACCGGCTAGTAGTAGTAATGAGCAATGAGACGTCAAATCACAATGCCGCACCTTCCTAGATGGATGAAGCAACCATTATTTCACACTTCGGTTCGCCATCATCTCAAACTACGTAGTATTGCTTCTGCCTCAAGAGGGACACGCGCATCGCCTTGGTACATCATTTCACGTGGGACCGCATGACAGGCCATGCTCCCCCGCCGATCGCACGGTAAAATCACCTCATTTTTACTATACTTCCTCCGTATCGGTTTACTACATGGCATGAACAGTACTCTAGCCTTTTAAAAAATGTATACTTTTGTACAGTAGTACTATCGATGGATTGCGCCATGGAGCAAAAATTGAAATTAAAAAAAGGTGGTACATATAGAGAGCGCTCATCGCCAAATTATGCATATAGTACTATTAAAAAAGCTAGTTCGTGCTTAATTGGGGTGCTAAATTCTATTAAAGAAATACTAGTAGTATGTACATACTGAAGAGTTAAAGTAACGAGAAGAAACATAACATAGTTTTGCTGGGGGCTCAGCACAACACACCCCTCAAATTAAACTAAGCACACCTGAAATTAAGCTATGCAACTAATCCGGTAGACACTGCATTAGAAGTTTAGAACCACCATGAGCAATGACGCTGCCACCTTACTCGGAGTCCTCGTCCACGTCCTCGACTTCGTCCTTGTCCCTCTCCCTCTTGGCCGATACTTCTTTGCTTGAACCGCACACTTGGCTGTTGCTCTTCATCCAACCCTTGTAGATATTGAAACAAAGGTAGCCATCCATTGCAGCGTAGTGGATGTGGTCTATATCTAGTACATTTCGCTGCCATGCATGACGATGAAACGTGTAATGAGGTTTCTCCAGTTTATGGTACGAAGGATGAACCATGGCTCCTGCCAGGGTCAGCATTGAAGGCTGACGAGAGAGCACCAGCCGATTCTTCTGGAGGTCGAAGGGGTTGCCTACAACGAGGCCTATTCGACCCAGGACTTCTTTGTCATTCTTAAAGTCTACAGTAACGAATTTCACTATTTTGTCCTTGAGGAAGTTCCTAAAATCCTGGCACTCAACGTCGGCATGGCATATGTGGTAGACCAAGCAAACGTTATGTACGCAAACTTGGATCACGGCGGGCTTCTTCCTCTCTTCGTCCTTTAGATCCTTCTCTGGTCCCAGGACTGTGGTGTACTCAACATCTAGCCCAGCGACCCACTCATCATCCGAGTTTTCGAACATGCGTCTGAAGCGAGAAAGGCATCCTTTCACCGTCGCGGAAGAACGGGTGTAGATGACGTCAAACTCATCGCCGGTTATGGTTCTAACCTTGTACTCACCGCCGATCATGGAGATTTGGGACGCCATGGATTTGGGAGGAGGATTAGGATTAGTGGAACTTCCGTAATGTGAATGGACGGGACGACTAGGAGCGAACCGCCGTAGTATTGAAGGACGTGCGGGGACGAGTAACTGCCAGCATGCGAACAACAGGGTAGTGGCTTTCCATTCTCCCATGGTACGGGCTTCCGATAGCCCTTGGATCTGAGATCGAACGGTTGCATGGCGTGATTCTAGACCTATGGGTGAATATCTTATCCTGGAGGGTTATTCTGCAAATTTTCAGCAACTTAGCATGCGACCTTTTGATCTCAGATCCAAGGGCTGCCAGCAGCCCGTATCATGGTCGCGCCTACCACGACCGTTGCGTCGCTCGTGCGGTCGCGCCCTTGGAGATTTAACACGGTGCGTTAGGCCATCTGATGTTGGCATGTCATACATAGTAATCACTTAGTCACTCATACTACAACAAGGTTGGCTATAAGTGTATTTTTTACTCCTCTCTATCTCTTTCTTCGTACTCCCTCCGTCCCATAATATAAGAACGTTTTGGACACTAGTGTAGTGCCAAAAACGTTCTTATATTATGGGACACATGGAGTACTAGTATTTATTGCATTTGCCAAGGAGTGACCTCTTCCAATGAAATGGTGTTGCTAAGTTTGCTTCATTTAATTAGCTATAGACTCAAAATTGTCTTTTCACCTAGGTACACGCGCTTAGCACCGTTTCTTCCTTGGGTCACGAAACTAGTCTCTCTCTTCTTGCTTAACTTGCCACATCAGACTTTATGCCTATGTGGCAAGCTTAAGCACCTGTAGGAGCAAGTAAAAGTAAGTACAATAGTGCGCTCTACATGGCATTTTTGCATATGTGGAGGAAAGAGAGGCAAGGAAAAAGTGGAGAAGTGGGCTCTCATGCATGAGCCAACCTCTACTACATGGTGGAGCATTGGGAGAGGCACCTGTATGGAGGTGGTCAGGAATCAAGAGACTCAGCCGGTCGTAGCACCGCAGTTAAAATGATAATGGCAAGTCAAATCACGGGGCCCCACCTGTCCAGCAGTAACTCGCTGTCAAATCACACAGCCTACGTTTGCATCAGCCTACTCCCTCATCTTCTTGCGTCTCTGTCGAACCGACTAGGCGGAACTGCCCCGCCTACCGCGCAGGGAAAGCCCCGCCCTCGACTTTTCAATACAACTACATCAGCTTAAGAATCCAATGATATACTTTTTGTGACATAGTAACTCATATTTAGTTAGTCAAATGTGAAAGTGCAACTATCCCTAGGTGGTTTTGGTAATTCATAACAACATATAGTTCATTGAGCTAATGATATTTCAAGATGATTATTTCAGGAAAGCTCAATGATTGGCATGGCATGGATATGAAAGTGGAACCCTCAAAATGCTAAGGACAAAGAATTGGCTCAAGCTCAAAAGTTCAAGACTCTTCATTTTATATTTTAGTGATCCAAGATCACATTGAGTCTTTAGGAAAAGGCAATACTATCAAGGAGGGATGAGGTGTTGCTTAATGAGCCTCTTGCTTTATGTGCTTAGTGATATGCTCCAAAATCCTCAACCACCTTTCCATATCCACAAATGACCTAAACCCTAAGCCAAACTCGGTCATACCGATTCTGTCAATCCGGCGCCACCGAGTTTCACTTGTCATTTGCCACTGCCAAACCCTAGCAATTCGGTCCTACCGATAAGGATCTCGGTCACACCGAGATGGGGTTCCAAACTCTCTGTTTCCCTTTCGTAACTTTTCGGTCTCACCGAAAGAGCGAATCGGTCCCACCGAGAATGCAATGCAAACTCTCTGTTCCTTCTTGTAACTTTTCGGTCTCACCGAAAGAGCAAGTCGGTCCCACCGAGTTTGCCTGACCAACTCTCTGGTTAGCTAATTGCCGAACTTGGTCTCACCGAGTTTGTGCGATCGGTCTCACTGAGATTACGTTATGCCCAAACCCTAACCGAATCGGTCCTACCGAGTTGCATCTCAGTCCCACCGAAATTCCTAACGGTCACTAGGTTTACTATTTCGGTTAGACCGAGTTTTCTGATTCGGTCCCACCGAGATTGGTAGATTGTATGTAACGGTTGGATTTTGTGTGGAGGCTATAAATACCCCTCCATCTCCTCTTCATTCGAAGAGAGAGCCATCAGAACACATACACCATTCCCACTCATATGTTCTGAGAAAGAACCACCTACTCATGTGTTGAGACCAAGATATTCCATTCCTACCATATGAATCTTGATCTCTAGCCTTCCCCAAGTTGCTTTCCACTCAAATCTTCTTTCCACCAGATCCAAATCCTATGAGAGAGAGTTGAGTGTTGGGGAGACTATCATTTGAAGCACAAGAGCAAGGAGTTCATCATCAACACACCATTTGTTACTTCTTGGAGAGTGGTGTCTCCTAGATTGGCTAGGTGTCACTTGGGAGCCTCCGACAAGATTGTGGAGTTGAACTAAGGAGTTTGTAAGGGTAAGGAGATCGCCTACTTCGTGAAGATCTACCGCTAGTGAGGCAAGTCCTTCGTGGGCGATGGCCATGGTGGAATAGACAAGGTTGCTTCTTCGTGGACCCTTCGTGGGTGGAGCCCTCCGTGGACTCGCGCAACCGTTACCCTCCGTGGGTTGAAGTCTCCATCAACGTGGATGTAGGATAGCACCACCTATCCGAACCACGGGAAAACATCCGTGTCTCCAATTGCGTTTGAATCCTCCAAACCCTTCCCTTTACATTCTTGCAAGTTGCATGCTTTACTTTCCGCTGCCAATAAACTCTTTGCATGCTTGCTTGAATTGTGTGATGATTGCTTGACTTGCTCTAAGATAGCTAAAATATGCCAAGAACTAAAATTGGGAAAAGGCTAAGTTTTTAGTTGGTCAAGTAGTCTAATCACCCCCCTCTAGACATACTTTCGATCCTACAAGTGGTATCAGAGCCAGGTTTCCATTTGCCTTGATCTCCATAGCTTTTGGTGGTCATAGCCTTGGTTTCACAACCTAGGAGAGTATGGCGTCTAGCAAGGGAAATTATCACTGTAGAGGTCCTTACTTTGATGGCACTAATTTTGCTAGTTGGAAGCATAAAATGAAAATGCATATTCTTGGACATAACCCCGCCGCATGGGCTATTGTTTGTGTTGGTTTGCAAGGTGAGTTTTTTGATGGGAGAGAACCAAACCGTGAAGCTACCGCGGATGAGTTGAAGATGTTGCAATACAATGCTCAAGCTTGTGATATTCTCTTCAACGGATTGTGCCCCGAAGAATTCAACAAAATCAGCCGCCTTGAGAATGCAAAGGAAATTTGGGATACTTTGATTGATATGCACGAAGGTACCGACTCTGTCAAGGAATCCAAGTTGGATGTGCTCCAAAGTCGACTTGACAAGTTCAAGATGAAGGATGGTGAAGGTGTCGCTGAAATGTACTCTAGGCTTGCTCTCATCACAAATGAGATTGCCGGCTTAGGAAGTGAAGGGATGACCGATAGATTCATCATCAAGAAGATCCTAAGAGCCTTGGATGGGAAATATGATACCGTGTGCACATTAATCCAAATGATGCCCAACTACAAAGATCTCAAGCCAACGGAAGTAATTGGAAGGATTGTTGCTCATGAGATGTCACTCAAGGATAAAGAGGAACTTCACAATAAATCAAGTGGTGCCTACAAAGCGTCATGTGAAGTCCCCACATCATCA
Organism: Triticum monococcum; assembly: GCA_034509565.1. Lineage (NCBI taxonomy): Eukaryota > Viridiplantae > Streptophyta > Magnoliopsida > Poales > Poaceae > Triticum > Triticum monococcum. The sequence continues at coordinate 488,112,148 of CM067844.1, forward strand.
AGTGAGAAACAAAACTTCAATGAAGAATTGAGCTTAATGGTGAAGAACTTCAACAAGTTCTACAAGAGTAGAAACAAAGATAGAAGCTTCAAGTCAAGGTCCTACAATGACAAAAGATCTTCTAGTCGAGAGCGAAACTGCTATAATTGTGGAAGACTCGGACACTATTCCAATGAGTGTACGGCTCCCTACAAGAGAAGAGAAGATTCTCCAAAAAGAAGAAGCAAAGAATCTCCACCAAGAGAGAGAAGGAGTAGAGATGATCGTTATGAATGAAGATACTCACGGAGAAGCAAGGATTCGGAAAGGAAGGAACAATCATCAAGGAGCTATACAAAACGAAGACATCAAGCTCATGTTGGTGAATGGGTATCCGGCTCCGACTCCGACAGCCACTCCGAGAGAAGTTATCACTCCGACTCCGAAGATACTCAAGATGAAGGTGTTGCCGGTCTAGCACTTGGGTCAACCAACTCCTACGACATATTTGACTCACCAAATGAAGGAATTGGAAGATGCTTCATGGCCAAAGGTCCTAAGGTAACACACCCCGAGTATGTTGACTTTAATAGTGATGAAGATGACTTGTTAGGTGATGATGATTTGCTTGGTGACAACTCTAGTCAGGAATATTATGGTGGAATATCAATTAATCATGCTAAAATGAATGACAATGATAAGGAGAAGATTGAGGCTCTAACTAAAGAACTAAACACTCTTAAGTTAGCCCATGAAACTATCTTCGAAGATCATCGAGAACTTTTAAGAGCTCATGAGAAACTACGCTTTGAAAAGCTTAATCTTGAGCAAGAGCATGAGTTCTTAAAAGCAATCAATGATGATCTCCGCAAGAAAAGTTCTTTTCACATTGCCAAGCGTTTACTTTTATCCACCTACATGCCTCAAGTCAAGACTAGTAACAAGAATAAGAAAGATTCTTCCTCTAGTAGTAACAATGATCATGCTAAATCCAATATTGTTGCTTCTAGTAGTTCTCTTGATTCCACTAATGATTCTCTTAGCCAAGTTACACTTGAGCAAGAAAATAGCTTATTGAAGGGAATTATAGAGAAAGGTGTTTAAAAGAGCCTTGCCGAAAGTAAGCAATTCGAGGAAATTGTGCGCAAGCATGGAATGCACCGGAAGAATCACAGTGTTGGTTTTGAATGAAAGTTCAATGCCAATGGAGTTGAATGGGAAGAAGATCAATACCCCAAGACAAAGTTTATTCCTCAACAAGAGAAGTATGATACTTCCTTCAAGGGAACACAAGCTCAAGATGATCTTCCACCACAAGACTACAAGCAAAAAGGCAAGGACAAGCTTCAAGAGGAGATTGATGCATTTGAAGAAGCTCCTAAGACCTTAGTCAAGTGGATTCCCAAGACTACTTCAAGTTCCACTACATCAAGTACGACTACAACTCCAAGGATTCCCATCAAGATGGTGTGGATCCAAAAGAAGAAGAACTAGAGAGTTCTTGAGGGTGACTCCGCCAACATACTTCACTGTTATCATTTTGGCAAGAACAAGTGCAATCAACTTCCACATCTTGCACTAGTTCAAGGAGTCACAAACCCTCTTGTTGGTAAGACAAGGGACAAGGTAACCTAAAGTTTTCATGGACATCATCTTGTGTGTGCATCACTCTATGTCTATGGATATCCTTGTTTGTTCCTTGTGGGACTAACCCATGTAGGTATTGAAAGTGCAATTCACTCAAATGGATAGCTCCAAGTGATCTACATCAACATTGAGCATCCACATCTTCAACATCTACATGAAGTCATCATCGACAAAACCCAAGGTTAGTTCATCCCTCTTAGGGGGGATATCACATCTAGGGGGAGCTTTACTCTAAGACTTGAGCTAAAGCAGCTCTAAAGATGTGAATACAACAATGCTTTATGTAAAAGTGGTAACCCCACTTGAGCTTAAACGATGAGTATGACCTATGATCAAGTGTTCTCACTTGACTCCTAAGTCAATATACACATATATAGATGACCTAGTCATCGCAAATTGCTTGATAGATGCTAGAATTGGTTGTGCATGCTTTGCCACATATTTCATTTGCCATCTTATTGTGTGAGCATGTTGGTTGCATATTTTACTCATTCGAGGACATCCACTTGTTGTTTTGATCGTTTGGCTTTCTTCTTTTGCCAAGTGGATGGACAAGAATGCCTAAGAACCTCCTCTAGCTATCTATGCTTTTCTCGTCTCAAACTCTATTCATGCTGCATCACAAAACTTGATCAAGTCAGATTCGAACCACTCTGTGTGAGGAGCGCTCAGAGTCCCCGATTCGTCATAGACTTAAACTTCCAAAACCTCTTTATGAATCTCGGTCTGACCGATACTCCATTTTCAGTCCTACCGAGTTCATTAAGTTGATCTAGGTTTTCGATCTCGGTGCAACCGATTTGAACTTTTCGGTCACACCGAGTTGCAATAACTGCACACAGTTTTGCATCTCGGTGCCACCGAGTTGTTCCACTCGGTCACACCGACAGGGTCGGGCTATATATAGTGACGGGCAAAATTTTGGAAATTTCTCCGAAACCTCTTCGCCCACGCGATAGCCTGCTCTGCCTTCGTGGTCTCCGGATCGTCTTCTCGCCGCCAGCAGCCTCTAGTCACTGGTCTCCGCCACCGTCAACGGAATTCTGCCCCGCCGTTGCCGCCGTAGCGAGTCTCCGCCGAACTAGGGTATGGACTCGATCTTTGTGCTATTCTCCACTCCGATTCCTAGCACATTGTGATCATCATGATTCTTGCCATGATTGAAACACTCCTATCCAGTCAATGAACTCGTAGATTAGGTTTAATTCGAAAATTTTAGGGTTAGGTTTCCGCCGAAACCATCTCGGACCCACCGAGTTGAAAAACTCGGTCCCACCGATCTGGCTTTTGCCATTGCACAAGTGAAACTCGGTCTGACCGAGAATAACTTATCAGTGTGACCGATTTTGGAATTCTGTGAAACCCTAGCAGTCTCGGTGCCACCGAACTGTGACTCGGTCTGACCGAGTTCACCAGTTCTGGTGCCAAAACTGCTTCGGTGTCACCGAGTTTGAAAATCGGTAGATCCGAGATGCTTTCTGTGGAAAACTAAAACTAAGTTTTTGAATTAATCTTTTGCAAAAATCTCTGCTTTTTGTGATGCTCATCCACTCTATCTTATCCATAATCTATTCACAGGGCAGCAGTCAGTTTGCAACATGTCTGATCAAAGTGACAGCCAGAATGTGTCTGGGCAGCAAGTTGTGATGAGTGAGGGCACTAGCCCCTCAGGTTCTTCTGATGATGGCAGCAGGAGCACCCCCAGCAATCTGCCTAAGGCTGCCACACGTCAAAGGAAGAAGAGAACGTCTGATTCTAAGGATGAAGACTATGTGGCAGAGGAAGAGGCCACATCAAAGAGAGCTGAACCAGCTCAAGGCACAAAGCCAGGGCTGAAAATCAAAAGGCCAGCAGGCAGGCAGCCCATGTCTAAGGCAAGAGTTCCCACTTCCAAACCTAGGAAGGCTGCAACTGAAGAAACCATGAAGCTTGCCCCGGAATCTGAAGAGGAAGCAGGTGGCCAAGGCAAGAAGAGGAAAGAGAGGGTGAAGAAGACTGTAGCCAGAGTGCTTGGGAAGGCCTCTATCATGGTAGATGAGGAGGAAGAAGAAGAAGAGGTTGCTGCACCAGCACCCAAGGCAGCCAAACTCATGGGAGATGCTATAAGGTCAGGAACAGCTGCATCCAAGCCCAAGGATGCACCTAAGGCTGCATCTAAGCCTAAGAGTGCACCAAAGAGAAACACACAAAGCATCCCAGCTGCGGAAAAGAACAAGGCCCCAGTGCCTGAAGCTATCGAAGAAGAGGAAGAGAGTATCCTTAGGAAGCTCAAGCCCAAGATCCCAGACCACAACGATGCTCATCTTGTGGCTGACGATAGGAAGCTCAGGAGAGATTCAGGGCTGAGGAAATGGAGAGAAGCAGATCCGTATGCTTCTAGGAGAAGGACTGCCGTGGATTACAGATTTCATACCAAGGAGCAGCAAGATTTCTATGAGACTGTTTTGCTTGACAAGAAGCCAATCGTTTGTGACATGAGATGGGTCGACTGGACCTACATCAAGGACAATGAAGAGTACTACCCCGGTGTATTTGACAGCTTTAGTGCGTGTGGAGTTGCAGACTTTGTTGGGCACAAGCTCACAAAGTGGAACGAGGAGCTGATCATGCAATTCTACTCCACAGCACACTTTTATCCGGATGGCAGGATCACATGGATGTCAGAGGGTACAAGGTACCAATCCACTATTGAAGAATGGGCGAAGTTGATCAATGCCCCAGAGGAGCAAGCTGATGACTTGGACATTTATGCCAAGAAAAAGATGGATCACAACTCCATGTCCAACAGGTACAAGGAGATCCCGAATGAAGCGCTCGACATGTTCAAGTTTGGCTCAGTGCACTATCTGCTCTCAGGATTGCCTACGATCAACTGGATCCTTAGGCACACCCTTCTGCCCAAATCTGGAGATCACAAGATGATCAGAGGTCACGCGATCAACTTGCTTCATGTCTTTGACGTGCCTCAGAAATTCAAGGTCATGAGTCTCATTGTGGAAACAATCAAGAGGACAGCTGCAGACCAGAAGAGGAGTTGTGGGTATGCCCCACAGATTCAGGAGCTCATCAACTCCAAGATGGGCACGGCGTGTATTTATTGGATAAGGAACACCTGCCCATCCGTCCAGATTTTGAGGATAACCAAGTAGTTATGACTGAGAATGAACCCTCATCTGCCCATGCACAAGCTCAGAAGGAGAAGGCGAAGAAGGAGAAAGCTGCCAGGATGCCTACTCAAGCGGAGGCATCTGATTACTTCTTGAAGACCAAACAAGAGCAGCTCGGTTACCTGATAGCGTCCACCCTGCAGATTGAGCAGAGTATAGCTACCCTGACTCAGAACCAGGTGAGCCTAGAGAGGATCATGGAACAGAGGTTCTATGACATGGACATCAAAGTGACTGAGATACAGACTGCCGTGGAGCAGCTCCAGGACGACATGAACGAGAGAAGAGGCAGAACCACAACTGATGCTTTTGCCAGGGTGCCACGAGGTCCGAGGTCGTCTGCACTGCCAGTTGCTGACACTAGAGCTACAACGTCTGCACCAGCTACAGCCTCCGTTCCACCAGCTCTAGCACCCACCACAGCCTTAACTCCTACCACATCTACTGAAGGCTTCGTCCTTCGTGTGCTCCGGACTCCACCACCACCTGAAGATCAAGCCTGAGCGTCGACTTAGCACTATGCATTCTCTAGGAACTTTTTGGTAACTTGTTGCCAAAGGGGGAGAAAATGTATAGATCATAGGCTTCGAGAGAGAGTGTTGCTTTTATTCTCTCTTGTTTTTATTTGGTGGTTTTTCGAACTTTGTTTGCTTGCGTGTGCGATACTATGTCATTATTCGTGAGACATCGATGATCAAGTGTTTGATCATAAGCTACACTTAATGGTTGCTTAATGCTTGCTAAATGTTATCATTCTATCTATTGTCTGTGATCATTCACTATTCTTGGTGATGAGTGCATGTATTTCAATCTTATCATTTTTGAGCGCTCCACCAAGATGTATGTGACATGGAAGAGTAACCCATGATTCTAACTCCTTGTGCATTTGCAGTCCAAAACAAAATTAAATATGCACAAATTTAGGGGGAGCTCTTACTTATCACATACTTATCAAAGTGACGATGTATTTCATGATTATTATTATTTGTCGAAGCTTTGATCTATATGTTGTCATCAATTACCAAAAAGGGGGAGATTGAAAGTGCAACTATCCCTAGGTGGTTTTGGTAATTCATAACAACATATAGTTCATTGAGCTAATGATATTTCAAGATGATTATTTCAAGAAAGCTCAATGATTGGCATGGCATGGATATGAAAGTGGAACCCTCAAAATGCTAAGGACAAAGAATTGGCTCAAGCTCAAAAGTTCAAGACTCTTCATTTTATATTTTAGTGATCCAAGATCACATTGAGTCTTTAGGAAAAGCCAATACTATCAAGGAGGGACGAGGTGTTGCTTAATGAGCCTCTTGCTTTATGTGCTTAGTGATATGCTCCAAAATCCTCAACCACCTTTCCATATCCACAAATGACCTAAACCCTAAGCCAAACTCGGTCATACCGATTCTGTCAATCCGGCGCCACCGAGTTTCACTTGTCATTTGCCATTGCCAAACCCTAGCAATTTGGTCCTACCGATAAGGATCTCGGTCACACCGAGATGGGGTTGCAAACTCTCTGTTTCCCTTTCGTAACTTTTTGGTCTCACCGAAAGAGCGAATCGGTCCCACCGAGAATGCAATGCAAACTCTCTGTTTCCTTCTTGTAACTTTTCGGTCTCACCGAAAGAGCAAGTCGGTCCCACCGAGTTTGCCTGACCAACTCTCTGGTTAGCTAATTGCCGAACTCGGTCTCACCGAGTTTGTGCGATCGGTCTCACCGAGATTACGTTATGCCCAAACCCTAACCGAATCGGTCCTACCGAGTTGCATCTCAGTCCCACCAAAATTCCTAACGGTCACTAGGTTTACTATTTCGGTCAGACCGAGTTTTCTGATTCGGTCCCACCGAGATTGGTAGATTGTGTGTAACGGTTGGATTTTGTGTGGAGGCTATAAATACCCCTCCACCTCCTCTTCATTCGAAGAGAGAGCCATCAGAACACATACACCATTCCTACTCATATGTTCTGAGAAAGAACCACCTACTCATGTGTTGAGACCAAGATATTCCATTCCTACCATATGAATCTTGATCTCTAGCCTTCCCCAAGTTGCTTTCCACTCAAATCTTCTTTCCACCAGATCCAAATCCTATGAGAGAGAGTTGAGTGCTGGGGAGACTATCATTTGAAGCACAAGAGCAAGGAGTTCATCATCAACACACCATTTGTTACTTCTTGGAGAGTGGTATCTCCTAGATTGGCTAGGTGTCACTTGGGAGCCTCCGACAAGATTGTGGAGTTGAACTAAGGAGTTTGTAAGGGCAAGGAGATCGCCTACTTCGTGAAGATCTACCGCTAGTGAGGCAAGTCCTTCGTGGGCGATGGCCATGGTGGAATAGACAAGGTTGCTTCTTCGTGGACCCTTCGTGGGTGGAGCCCTCCGTGGACTCGCGCAACCGTTACCCTCCGTGGGTTGAAGTCTCCATCAACGTGGATGTAGGATAGCACCACCTATCCGAACCACGGGAAAACATCCATGTCTCCAATTGCGTTTGAATCCTCCAAACCCTTCCCTTTACATTCTTGCAAGTTGCATGCTTTACTTTCCGCTGCCAATAAACTCTTTGCATGCTTGCTTGAATTGTGTGATGATTGCTTGACTTGCTCTAAGATAGCTAAAATCTGCCAAGAACTAAAATTGGGAAAAGGCTAAGTTTTTAGTTGGTCAAGTAGTCTAATCACCCCTCCCTCTAGACATACTTTCGATCCTACAAAATGGATGACCTAGAACTACGTGCAGGCCCTATAAACCGAGACGCCTAAAAATAAAAAACCGAGACGGAGAGGGTAGTTCAGCACGTATCTTTTTAGATCAATATAGTCGGGATTCACCAAGGAGCAAAAGCAAGTGGTAGGCTGCTCCTATCGTGTTGGTGTAGCAACTCAAGCAGGGTCAGTACGCACACGAAATGGCGACACACTTAACAGGACCCCTTTGGCCGACATGTGGCTCATCCACCGTCTTGTTCCACGTGCGATGCACCAAATTACAGTTGGGAGCAGCGGTTGGAATTGGAGGCACCCCGGTCGTAGCGCCGCAGTAGTAGAAAATGAGCGATGAGGGGTCAAATCACAAAGCCCCACCTTTCCCGCATTAAGGTGGACAGACGAAGCAACCATCATTTCACTCTAGGGCGCAAGAGCATAAAGAAAGGAGAAAACAATGATGCGTGCGGCAGCTACCTAGGGCACCCTAGGGTAGGAGTCTCCACTACAGATCCTTTTTTTGAAAGTGCCTCCACTACAAATCGGCTTCTCCTTCGTCCTCTTGAAGAAAACCGATGATGAGTGCGGTGGTAGGGTTTGTAGGAGTACTACGGCGTGCGGGGCTACGTCATAGTAAACGGGTTCGAGTCGACGCCTTAAATATGTGTGGGCCGCTTGGTTTTATGGGAACGAGGCAGCATTTTGGGTTCGTGGACCAGTGGAGATATAGCACGTACAAAAAATTGTGGACGTAGGTTCGACCGAAAGGCAATGATGCATGGGCCCTGCATTTTGATATACCCGGGGCCGCGTGAAATTTTCTACTCTACTCAAAACTAGTAAGGTACACATGTATTGAACGCAGGAGATTTTGAAACCAAATTATGAATAAATACACACTATAGCATGTAAAGCTTTGAGTCATATATGCATGATGTAGATGTTCGTTTAGTTCTTATAGTTCATCTCATTCAAAATCAATTAGTTTTATAAAAATGTTAAGATTCATGGGGTTGTGCATTGTAAATCATAAAGTAAAAAACAAATAATGGCAATTCATTTAGAAAAAAATAATCAATTATGATACAGAAGATTCTAGAACAAAGGAGAAGTGCTTGTGTTTTGAGGTTTGTGCATTATTCTTAAGTTCAACCATGGAGTCTTCTAAATTGTACATGTGGCAGATCTGGTGGAATGTTGATGATATCCAATGGCCAGTAGTGCTCGGATTTGACTATCTCTGCACTGTCGGGTTAGCTTCATCCAGCGACCATCTTTCAAAGTTATTGGTACACTATATAGTTCTTGTGCCATAGTTGCATGTTTTGGAAAACAGCTACTAGTTGGTTGTACTATCTATTTAGGAATAGAAGATGTATACATGGAAGTTGTAGGGAAAGAGATGACATGGAGCATCTCAATTCCTATGAGTAGGGATAGGAAAAGAGATGTCATTTGGTTCACATCATAGGAACTTTTCTATTGAATCTAGAGATGACATGTATCTCAATTCCTATGAGGAGGGATTAGAAAAGAGATGTAATTTGGTTCATATGATAGGAACTTTTCTATTGAGTATACGCTAATGTTTATTTTCCTTTGAAATTAAGGGAGTATAGGAATTCATTCATATGAACCAAGTGGCTCTAAAGCTATAGAAATGATATCATGTTTATTTCCTTTGAAATGTGGAGTATATGAATCTATTCCTATGAACCAATTGGCTCTAAAGGAAAAAATCCTATAAAAAATCATATCATATAGAGTTCCTACGATATTCCTTGACACTAAAGGATGCTTGAAATTGCTGTGGGTGATACGATGGTCTTTCTTTGTAGACTCCTCACCCATATTTATAGTTACCTCTCAAAGATGAATGAAATGATATATACATGGTATTCTACATGTGCAATTTGGTACACGAAAACTCGGTAAAAGTTTGCGAGGTTTGAATTTTCAATAAAGCTATATGCACTGCATTTCGGAATGGAGGGAGCATACGGTAGTTACTAACACTCACGTGGAAGATTTGTGTGTAGGAGGAGTGGCTGTTCTGTTAAATGACATGGCAAAACTGACACTATCGGATGCCGATCTAACGGTTCTTACGGCGTTCGTCAGGAAAAGGCTTGTGGCGAACGTTTAAATTTTACGACCCAGGATGTTCATTCTATGGACCTGACCGATCCATTTGATTGTGACTGCCGAAAATAGTGCTGAAGTTAGATGTTGTTGCCCTTTTCAATCTGGTTTTTTTTGTAAACCTGATGAACAATTAACCCTCGTGCTTTTGTACAGTTTGTAAGATGGAGTTAGATGCTCCTACCCTTTTCAACTCGGCTATGACTGTCATATTTTCTTTGAAACAAGGCAAATGGCTTGCCATTCATTTAATTTAGAGTGAAATATTTAACAAATCCCAACCAAGGGAAATAACATCACTCTTACCGGCTGCTTGAGCTCACTGTGCATTATAGAAGCCAAGTTATTAGCCCCCACCAGCACCGACAAACTTATTTCAAACTAGCACATCAAATGGGTTGTAAATTTTCATAGGAAAGGCTGCATGACCGTGATAGATTTGGACTCTGACATTTGGGACCCGCGAGGAAATAGCCTATCCAAGGTGGTGTCGACTTACTAGCCAGTCAACAAACGATTATGCCTACCAGCCATTGGATTCACATCCAACATCTGTCGTGTATCTTCTATCTCTTGTCTTCTTCTTCTTCCAGCCGCCCAAACCAAGCCACCCTGTCGGCTCCGCCTGCTCCCGCCTCCCATGGCTGGCTGCGCCTCCACCTCCCTACCGTACGTACCCTCCAACGTTGGATGGTCCCTCCCTCTATTCCCCCACACGTCCTATTATTCTCCAGCAACGTCAGCCCCAACACGCACCCGTGCCTGAACCAGTCAACCCTCATACTCCCTTCCGCCTGCGACTGGACCGGCGCATCTTCAACGGCTCCTGTTCGTTCCGTCCGAGGCCTCGCCTCGTCCTCCGCCTTGCGGCCTTGGTTCACTTGTCGTGCGCGGTGCGCCGCCCTCTTGCATTATCAACGTCGTCAACAACCGAGAGGAACAAGGAGATGACTGTACGTGGAGAGGATGACAGTAGGGACCCACCAGCGTCATGGCAGTACGCAAGCAAGTGCCTCTATAGTACAAGCCCAAAAATATGGTTCCTCCTAATGGTTGGACATCTTGGGCTCACGCCATTGTCAACGTAGTCAATAAACGAGAGAATTACACTATGAGCGGCTGACACCAGGGACCCAGCAAGTCGTGCAGCTTTTTTGAGGAACAAGTAGTTGTTATTTATACTAGTTTTAGCGACGGGTCAGGGTAACAACGGGGCTCTGCGGGGGCTGTGGCCCGTCTAGCCAGGGTTTTATTTATGTTTACCACATCATGAGCCCATATGTGTTTTTTTCTTGCTGAAAATGGCTAGCCCAGTTCTATTTTTTTTAAAGAAATACCCAAACAAGGCCTACTTGCTTTATCGGCCCTGCTGGGCTACAAATCTTTCAAGACGAGAAGAGTTTCAATCGGTTTGCCCAGAAATGGGATGTACATTTTTAAAACACATCAAACCGGGAATTAGTTTCAATTTTTTTCATTACAAGATCTTAAATTCCATTGATTTTTATGCATGGACAATTATTTGGATTTTATATTTATATAAATTATTTTTCAAAATAGTTTGAATGTGAATCGATATTTCTGGATTAAAAACTGTTGACCGCACCGAAATATGCAAAATTTCATATACTTTTTAACCGTGGCCACAATATGGGGTGTAATTCTAACAGAAAGAAGATGGGCTCCAAAAAAATTCTTAAGAATTAGCAAATGGGCTATACATTATTAAAAATAATGGCAGATGGGCTGTATGCTGTTTTCCACAGATTTGAGGCTGACTTGTGCGCCTACTACAGGTTGACGCGTATTCTTTCATAAAAAAGGTTGACACACACGCAACGCCCTGTCAACTTAGTCAACACACGAGAGTAGTGACTATTGGATGTCCATCCAACGACTGTCGTGCTTCTTCAGTCTCTGCTCTTCATGCTCCAACCGCTCAAACAAGCGCCGGCGGGACTGCCTGCTCCCTCCTCCCGCGGCCGGCTATGCTGCCGCGCAGGCCTCACGGCCCCAACGTACTCCCATCGCTGGCCTAGCCATCCCTCTACTCACCCACACATGCTGTTATTCTCCGGCGACGGCAGACGAACCACTAAACCCTCGTACTCCTCCGCATGGGAAACAACAGCCGAGTATTCCCTAGCTCTGTGTCATTCCCTTCCTAGGTCGCGCCGTCGTCCATCGCCCTGGTGCTCTCGGTGCGGCCTGGTCAACATGGTCAATGAATGACATCCATCGGAAGTAGACTGTACGTGGAGAGGCTGACAGCTGGGTCCATGGCCGCACGCAAGGAAATCCTCCTTATTACGCGCAAAATAATGATTTCTCCACCTGACAGCTAGGACCCATAGGAAGGGCCTTTGTATTTCGCGAAAAAATGTTCCCCCCGCTGACAGGTCGGACCCACCAGCTATATCTTTGCACGCAAGGAAGTGCCTCCTTATAAAAAAATGAATACCCCCTGCTAGCTGGGACCCACCATATTGTTGGGCTGACTTCTGGGCCTACTAAGTTGACGGGGACGGAGGGCTTTGTCAACTTAGTCAATACTCCAGTGACCGTATGATGTCCATCCAACAGCCATAGTGCTTCTTCAACCTCTGGTCTTCTTGCTCCAGCCGCCCAAAGCAGCGCCGGTCGTGCCACCTGCTCCTGCCTCCCGTGGCCGGCTATGCTACCGCGGAGGCCTCACCGCCCCCATACTACTCCCACCACTGGTCAGGCCATCCCTCCAGTCACCCACACCCCCTGTTATTCTGCGGCGACGGCAGCCTCACACCGCAGCCGAACCAGTGAACGCTCGTACTCCTCTCCGCGTGGGCATCCACTGCCGCGTCTTGCTCGGCTCCGCGTCGTCCCCTTCCTAGGCCTCGCCGTCGTCCACCGCTGTGGTGCTCTCGGCGCGGCGTGGTCAATGTGGTCAATGACCGACTTCCATCAGAAGAATATTGTACGTGGAGAGGCTGACAGCTGGGTCCACGGCAGCCGCAAGGAAGTGCCTCCTTATTACGCTGAAAATAATTATTCCTCCACCTGACAGCGGGGACCCACCGGACAGGCCACCAGTATTTTGTGAAAAAAATCGTTTCCCCTGACTGCTGGGACCCACCGGACGGGCCACCGTATTTCGTGGAAAAAACATTCCCCCCGCTGTCAGCTCGGACCCACCAGAAGTGCCTCCTTATTACACACAAAAAAAAATGAATGCTCCCCCGGCTAGCTGGGACCCACCTTGGTGGAAGGCTGACTTGTGGGCCTACTAAGTTGACGGGGATGAAGGGCTTTGTCAACTTAGTCAATATGAATGATTCTAGCTCCAGTGACCCTACGATGTCCATCCAACGGCCGTAGTGCTTCTTCAACCTCTGGTCTTTTTGCTCCAACCGCCCAAAGCAGCGCCGGTCGTGCCGCATGCTCCTACCTCCCGTGGCCGGCTGTGCTGCCGTAGAGGCCTCACTGCCCCCTACTATTCCCACCACTAGCCAGGCCCTGCGGCGACGGCAACCTCACACCGCAGCCGAACCAGTGAACCCTCGTACTCCTCTCCGCATGGGCTTCCACTGCCACGTCTTCCCCGGCTCCGCGTCGTCCCCTTCCTAGGCCTCACCGTCGTCCACCGCCGTGGTGCTCTCCGTGCGGCGTGGTCAACGTGGTCAAGGAACGACTTCCATCGGAAGAGTACTGTACGTGGAGAGGCTGACATCTGGGTCCATGGCCACAGCCCAGATTTTTTGTGATTTGCCAAGTAAGTCGCTTTGTCAGGCCTGTTGGGCTGCAAATCTTTCAAGACGAGGAGAGCTTTCATTTGGTTGGCCGAGAAAATGGCCCATCAGTAATGAGAAATGGGCTGTACATTTTTAAAACACATCAAACTGGTAATTAGTTTCAAATATCTTTTTTTCATTTCAAGATTTTAAATTACATTAATTTTTATGCATGGAGAATTTGTTGGATTTAATATTGGTATATATTTATTTTTAAAATCAGTTTGAATGTGAGTCAAAATTTCGGGATTAAAAATTGTTCGGACCGCACCGAAATATGCAATAACCGTGGCCACAATATGGGCTGTAATGCTAACAAAAAGAATATGGGCTCCAAAAAAACCTTAAGAATTAGCAAATGGGCTGTAAATTATTAGAAATAATGGCAGATGGGTTGTATGCTATTTTCCGCAGATTTGAGGCTTTCCTAAAAAAAGGTTGACGCACAAGCACTGACTGTTGGATGTCCATCCAACGACCGTCGTGCTTCTTCAATCTCCGCTCTTCCTGCTCCAGCCGCTCAAACAAGCGCCGGCGAGACTACCTGCTCCCTCCTCCCCGCGGCTGGCTGTGCTGCCGCGCGGGCCTCACCGCCCCACCGTACTCCCATCACTGGCCTAGCCATCCCGCTACTCACCCACACCTACTGTTATTCTCCGGCGATGGCAGACGAACCAGTAAACCCTCATACAATCGTACTCCCCTCTGCATGGGAAACAACTGCCGAGTCTTCCCTGCCTCCGTGTCGTCCCCTTCCTAGGCCTCGCCGTCGTCCACCGCTGTGGTGCTCTCGGCGCGGCGTGGTCAATGTGGTCAACGACCGACTTACATCGGAAGAGTACTGTGCGTGGAGACGCTGACAGCTGGGTCCATGACCGCAGCAAGGAAGTGCCTCCTTATTACGCGCAAAATAATTATTCCTCCACCTGACAGCGGGGACCCACCGGACGGGCCACCGTATTTCGTGAAAAAAACGTTTCCCCCCTGACTGCTGGGACCCACCAGCTACACCTTTGCACGCAAGGAAGTGCGCCCGGGCAGAAAAAAACAGAATGATTCGCCCCCCTGACTGCTGGGACCCACCAGCTACATCTTCGCACGCAAGGAAGTGCCTGACAGTCGGGACCCACCTGGTCGAAGCGTACGTAGCGTTGTCATTCTGGTCGCGAACGTGTATGTACATATATACTGGTGGATGTAGAGGCGCGCACATGTCGTAGTAGAGGCGCGCATGTAGCATGTACATGTACGTACAACGGTCAGGGTGCAAGAAAGAAAATACGGCCACGTATGTGTACATACGGGCGGGGTCTCAAACGCCTACTCGCGCATACGAACGGCGAGGGCTCGTTGACATGGCTAGGTCGGAACGGAGAAACAACGTTGTCGTCGTGTTCATGGGGAGGCAACGGAATGTGTCGTGTTCATGGGGAGGCAACGGAATGCGTTGTGTTCATGGGGAGGCAACGGAATGCGTCGTGTTCATTGGGAGGCAACAGAACGCGTGGGAGCCAACTGGCTGGGTACGGAATGCATGGTCGTGTTCATCGGGAGGGCTTGGACGGAATAGGCGATGGAAACGAGGCCTGGCGTACCGCAGAACGGAGGAAATGGCCTTGTGTTCGACCGGCCATGTTCGAAACGGGATCCTGTTCATCGGGAGGGGTCTGGCGTACCGCAAAACGGACGAAACGGACCTCCTACGGTCGAAACGGGGGTCCTATTGATCGGGAGGGGTGTGGCGTACCACAAAATGGACGGAACAGACCTCCTACGGTCGAAATGGGGGTCCTGTGATCGCGAGGGGTGTGGTGTACCGCAAAGCGGACGAAACGGACCTCCTACGATCGAAACGGGGGTCCTCTTCATCGGGAGGGGTGTGGCGTACCGCAAAACGGGACTCCACGGGATACTGTTCATCTCGACCATCGACCTCCTCCAGCCTCCACGGGCTACCGCCGACCTCCTCCAGCCTCCACGGGCTGCTATTCATCCAGCCTCCACCGTGCACTACTCCACCAGCTACTGTTCAACCTCCCCTCCACGGGCAGCCCTCCACCATCTACTGTTCATCCAGCCCTCCACACCACGGGGTCCTGTTCATCCAAAGGCAATGCCACTGCTCACTGTTCATCCACCCCCCCCGCAACGCTCACTATTCATCCCAGAGGCAGCATCGATCGGCGCAGTTAGCAGCAGTACCGAAGGAATCGCTCGATCGGGTTCAGTTAACAGCCATCGATCGATCGCTCGGGTTCAGTAACGCGTAGCCTGCAGTGCAATCGCTCGGGTTTAGTTAGAGCCCAACGCCTCGCTAAGGTTCAGTTAGAGCCTACGCCTCACACACGCGCGCGTACATGTACGAGAGAAACACGCATCGCTCGGCCCCGGACCTCCCACCGTAACCGGGAACTCCTCGAAATTTTCTACACCCTCACTTCTACCACGGTTTTTTCAGTCATGGACGGACCAAAGAATGTCATGCAGCTGCGTCTCCGGCCCGCCCAGGACGAAAAGCCCATTTTCTGTCATGATTATTTGTCACAGAAGTAGGAGCCCACCACATCTATGATGATACCGGGTTTTGTCACAATTATCGTCATAGAAGTGTCATATGTATGACAAATTTTTTTTTGTTCGGCCCAAAATGTCACGGATGTGTCTTTTTTTGTAGTGTTGGACCAGTCATCTTCAATTTGAGATACACGTAACATGGTCGAGCCATAAAACGTGCATAAGCTGGGCTACCCAGAATAGCATGGTAAGCACTCTTGAAATCCACTACCTCAATCAACTTTTCCTTGCGGTAATTCTTGGATTCACCAAAAACCACATCAAGGGCGATCTGGCCGAGTGACTGAGCCTTCTTGCCAGGTATAACACCGTGGAAACTCATGTTGCTTTCAATAAGCTTGGACATTGAAATGCCCATTCCCTTCAAAGTTTCAGCATAAAGGATATTCAGGCCTTAGTCAGCACTTTAGTCAGTCGAGTGCCTTCAACTACTGGGTCGACCACCAGTGCTTGCCTCCCAGGGGCGGCTATATGAGCTGGATGGTCCGACTGGTCGAATGTGATGGCAGTCTGGGACCACTTCAGATAACTGGGTGTTGCTGGAGCAACCATGTTTACTTCTCTGTTAATAACTTTCAATCGACTTTTGCTTTCAACATCAGCAAAAATCATCAGCGTGGAATTGACATTGGGAAAACCATCATCATCTTCTTCCCTATCCCCACCTGCGTCCGACTCCTTTTCCTTCTCCTTGGGTTGTTTCTCTCGGAACTGCTGGATCAGGAAACGACACTGTCGAGTGGTGTGTTTAGGGTAAATGATGTTCCCCTCTTCATCTTTTTTGGTATGAATATGGCACGGTAAATCCAACACATTATTCCCATCTTTGTCCTTAACTTTTTTGGGAGTCCAGGGCCCTCTGGGCTTTCCTTTGAACTTTCCTTGGGCAACAACTAAAGCTTCACCAGGAGCAGCTGGTTCGGCCTTTTGCTTCTGTTTCCGACTAGAATTCCCTCCTCTGGTTTTTGGGCGACTGTTTTGTGCTTGCCACTCCGAAGTCGGTCTTCCTCTTTGCTGTTAGCGTATTTGGTGGCAATCTCCATCATCCGAGTCAGAGTCATATCTCTTGTCCGACCGAATTTCAGGTTCAACTCTCGATACTTAACGCCTTCCTTGAAGGCATAGATTGCTTGGTGATCTGACACATTCTCCACTGTATGGTGTAACGTGATCCATCTCTGGATATAGTCTCTCAAGGTTTCATTTGGTTTCTGAACACAACACTGCAATTCTGTCAACCCTACCAGCCTTTTGCAAGTACCCTCAAAGGTTCTAACAAACACTCGAGCAAGTTCCTCCCAACTATATATGCTGCCAGGAGCCAACTGATTCAACCATGCTCTGGCTGAGCCCTCCAACATCAAGGGAAGGTGCTTCATAGCCACATCATCATTGCCACCACCAATCTGCACAGCCACTCGGTAGTCCTCAAGCCAAGTGTCTGGCTTGGACTCGCCGGTGAACTTGCTGACTCCAGTCGCCAACCTGAAGTTGGGAGGAATCACTGTTGCTCTGATGGCTCTGCTGAAACACTCGGGTCCTGAATCATGCACCTTTCTTCCAGTCGGATGATCTCTATCGTGGCCTTCTCTATGAGCCATGTTCCTATCAACCAGACCTTGAACGAGGATAGATCTTGCATCAAAGCCTGGCTCTCTGGGTCGGTCGGAATTCTTCGTTCGCCGCTGTGGGGGCGCCTGTCATCTTGCCGCCAAGGCACGTATGACCCACTCCTCGGAGGAGGCGTGGGCACTCGACGACGGTCATCATGGTCGAGTCGATGATCATACTGCTCACGGTTCCTGTACTGATCTTGCCGGTGCCCACGTCCCTCACGCTGTGGAGGCGATCTTGGGCTGTGAGCAGATTGGGCAGTATCTGCCACCATAGATCTGCTATGAATCCTATTCCGCAACTGAGATACTGCTGTATTCTGCTCCCCTGCTGCCCGAAGTAAAGCCCGGATCTGCATCAAACCTCGGCCAGCTTCTGACTGGGAAGGTTGAATTGACTCTGCTATTCGAGTTGCAGCTCTGAGATTTTGGATCGGAGTTCGGTATACCTGAGTCGGAGGCGGAAAAAGTTGTCGTTGACTGGACTCAAGAATCTGCTGCCGAGCACGCTCGTCGAGTGCGCGCTGGAGGTTCTCCAGTCAAGTGCGCTCAGCCAAGTTGGCCAGGCGCGCCTCCTCCAAGGCCTGGGCCTTAGGGGTCTCTCCAATGATAGGAGTGTGAAGTGCATCCATATTACGGCGGCGAAGATCTTCCCTCCGCTGCGAAGAGAGGGGTTCGGGGTGGTATTCCTCATGGACATGTGATGAGTCGCCGACGCCATCGGCACCGTCTTCACGGGGGAAGCCAGGAGGATTGCGTGGTCCATTGACCATCAATACTTCCGCCGCGGGGTCGCTGTTGTCGCACTCGGATGCAGTCTCGACGGAGCTAGTCGACAGATCAAACAGGCCGTAGAGAGTTTCATCGGGCTCGATCGCCGTGATTTGTGGGGTGGCCGATTGTCGGGCCACTGCATGTCTCACCCACCACTGAAGCCGCGACCGACCGGATCATTGGCGCCTGCGAACAATGGGAAGCGAGGATGCCGTAGGAGTCGACTGATACTGAGTCGATGGCTGTCGAAGAAGGACGCTGCGGACGCATGCGCGGAAGTGCGTCGCCCCGCGGGCGGGGAGCGCCTTGACGTCGAGTGGAGCTTCGTGGAGTCAAGCGGAGTCGTCGGCGATGAAGATGAGTGCGCCGAGACGGATCTCGCGACCTTCAGCCAATCCTCCGCCGGAAACCATGATGATGGGAATTGGAAGAATCGCAACTTCTCCAACAAACTGCTAAGACACCTGCCCCACGGTGGGCGCCAACTGTCGTGGATCTAAGACTGACAGTAGAATGGGGGGTAAGTATGAGGAGGCAAGATCCTAGCTATGGAGTAGTTGTACACACGATTTTACTAGTTCAGGCCCTTCGTGAAGGAAGTAACAACCCTACGTCTCGGTGCCCGGAGGCGGTCGACTGGATTGTATATGTGTGTGAGTTTACAAAAGATGCGAACCCTTGTCCCAAAGGAGGGGGGGTGGCTTATATAGAGTCCGCCAGGACCCCAACTCCCCTCCGTTACACAGGGTTCAATGTACATTAAGAGTGGAACGTTACTAGTAACGCTAGAAATTAAGTGATATAAATGACAATTAAGTGTATGAGTAAACACACAACCGTTGTTTGTGCAGAGTGGCTTTAGATCTTCTGTACGTCGAGTGGCTTCTGTTACAGTCGAGTGTCATTGATTCTTCCAAGTGGAATGTCTTTAGTCGAGTGGATGATGATACCCTTTGAATGCTTTTTGGCTTTAGGGCGATGACCTTGGGGAGGGCGTCTAGGTCAGACCTGTGACCCTACCCTAGGTACATAGCTTCATCAGAGGTTGCTGAAAAGGCATATATTTTTTCGGGTGGATTTTGGTAATTAATATTAACAAATCTCAAGGAGGTAATGCCTATTCCAGAACTATTTTAGAAAAAAATATTACGAGTGTAACAAAGGAACTGAAGGTGATCCCCACAAAATTACATGAAGATAAGTGTTAATCAAGTAAAATGATTCTGCATTTTCATCCAAGATCACATTGAGTCCATAGGCATGTTGATTCTATCAAAAGGGGATGAGGATGTTGTGATGAATTTTTCCTCCATGTGCATATGTGCTTAATAAAGATCAAACTCCCAAACCCTCAAAAACCTTCAAAGTCCTTTCAATATATTTGTCCAACTTCCACACTTTGGAGTTGTGGAGCACTTCTAGTCGGAACAACCGAAAAGTTCAGCGGATGTAGCGGTTGCAAAAACCTTTTCCTTCATATCTGCCAATTATTCCATTCGAAATCACCACAACTCTTGGAAAACCTCATATTGCCTCCTTGTAATTTCTGAAGCAATAATAGAGTGTGCCATCTATTACCCAGTTATGCTAGTTAGTACTCCCTCCATAACAAGTGTGCCATCTATAGAGGGAGTATTTGTGGAGGTTTTGTGAATTTCACTCCCAAGGAGGAGAGCGAAACGATGCCTATCGTGTTGATCCCTACCATTTTTCCAAGCACTGTAGGCGCGACTACGATAGCTTCTATCCCCGGAGGCATCTCCAAGTGGCAAAATGGACAAAAATAAGCACGAGATGCAACTAATTCACAAAGTGAACCGTGGTTGAAACTTTTTCACCTAGCTGACTCTTTTGTGTAGCGTCTAACGCGTCAGCGGTACACTACACTGCGTATCGCCTGATTGATAGATGCTACATGCCCGGCCAGCGTGGCACCCCGAGGCCAGGCAGGGCCCTACGATTGGTGTAATCCGACAAGCTCTATACTACCTTGTGTAGCGCCTAGATGAAAGGCGCTACACGTGCACTTACTAACTATCACGGGCCGGCCCTTCCCCATCCCATCCACCCATTTGTTGGAGTAGTGCAAACAGAGAGCGACAGTGGCGGCTCTCTCGTCTCTTGCTCTCAACCCCCTCTCCAAAATCCTTCCAATCCGACGATTTCGTTCATGGATTTCTTCCCCAATCCCTCGTAGAAGGTAATCTTCTTTGATCCTCTTCTTTATATCCAAAAAATCATTTACATTTTTCAGATTTGTGTAAGTTTGGGTGGAACCCTTGTTTTGCTTGGATCCGAAATTTATATGAAAAATTAAAATAGTGTGGTGTGATTTAGGATTTGTAGATGATTTGTAATCCTTTGAAACCCTAGTGTTGTTGATTTGTAAACCATGCTTCCATAGGAATTTGTATGTATATATGAAAGAATATTAACATATGTATGATTATTGAGATGAATATATATTAGATGAGTATTTAAATTCCTTTTTGTACCTATGTATGATTGTTGAGGTGAATACATACGAAGTCTCATATAAAATAATGCATAGGAAGTGTTTTAGTTTGCTCATATTTGGTTAGAAATTGAAACGATGCTCACATATGAAATAATGCTCAGATATGTCTATTATTTGAAATATGCAGTATGGTGCAGCTTTTTGGTGATTACTATGATGTTGAACACCGGGGCTACTTGATGGGGGGGGGAATAAGATGGTAATAATCATACTAGTTGGTATTTTGTAATTTATGTTTAGTTCAAATAGATATGTCATAATACTTCGAATTGTTTGCTTGCAGATGCTTTTACCCCTGATGGTTTGGTCTAACGGGGCCTCATCGAGTGCCATGCCGTACGATGAGCGGTACACACCATACATAGAGATGACATGACTCCTCTCATTCATTCAGCTTGTCAGCCGGTCGATGCCACGGGCAATGCACGAACACCCTTGAGCACCATGTTGAAGCATTCTGCCATGTTGCTTGTCATTTGACGGTACCTCCGACCATCTTCATCGAAAGCTCGTGCCTACTTTGTCCTTTCTTGATGTTCCTATTGAGAAAGTCAAGACCCCTGGATCGAGCTTTTTGTTCGTGACCAATTGGTAGTACAAGTTGGCAAGCTGTCGATCGGAGAAGGCGAGACAATGATCTTGAAGATCGTCGGCCATTTCCTTACGCTCACATGCCCTATAGAAGTTTGAACAAAAATGCCTCATGCACCGTCGATGGTGCAAAGGACATGCCCAGGAATGGCAATGTCCACAGCATTAAGAATTCCTGGATGGCGATCCGATATGACACAAAATTTCCTTTGAGCCAGCAATACCTTGGTTCTCAAAAGATGCAAGAACCACTTCCAGTTACCATTGTTATCCACCTCAACCAAAGCAAAAGCCAAAGGCACCAACCTGTTATTGGCATCATTACCTATTACAACCAAGAGAGTGCCCTTGAATTGTCTGGTCAAGAAGGTGCCATCGATGGAGATGACTAGCCGATAGTGTTTGAAAGCCCTCATGCATTGCTCAAATGGCGAAAATGCATGGCCAAATACTCAGGTTGTCCTTCCGTTATGAATCATTATTTTTTCCCATACGGCTCGACCACATGAACCATGCCCGGGTTAGTGGTGGCCATAGCTCCCAACAACCTAGGGAGACGGTTGTATGCTTCACCCCAATCACCATACAATATCTTGAATGCGGCTTGCTTCGCTTTCATGCCTTCCCGTATTTCACCTTATAGTGAAAGAGGGCTTTCATAAGGTCCATGCGCTCTTAATGCTCGTTGTTGGAAGTGAGGATATGGAGATGGAAAGCTTGTAAACGATTAACTCATAGGTCAGTTGTCTGTAGTCTTAGGACACAACCTTGTCATCAACCTTATTGCCTGGGCACATGTGACTTGGTACACAACTCACTATGTGCCAACCGGGCCCTCCTTTCCATGGTCGTGCATGCACAATCCATGGACATCCGTCCTCCTCACATGCAACTATGTAAGGCACCTTCACGTCCGAGTGAACCACCTTATGCAGACGATAATGGGTAACTGAGAAGTCGTCAAGCCACATCTTCAATTCCAAAAAGGTTTTGAACTTCGACCCAGGAGAAATACTATTCTTCTCGTGTTCCATATCCCGGTGAGAAGTTGGCCAAAATCCAAGACATATACCCTTGCCACCTTCAACCACAGCTTCATCCGCGAGACTAAGATCCTTGAACAATGGTATCCGATGATCCTGCCGTAATTGTAGGATCGAGAAGAGGTGTCTAGAGCGCGCGGGGGGGGGGGGGGGTGATTAGACCCTCAATAAAAAAGTAACATTTTTAATTTCTTTAAGTTATGGGTGGAGTTTTAGCACAAGTTTAAACATTCACAAAACATTTCAAGCAAGCATGGTAAGAGTATATGAGTAGCGGAAAGTAAAGCACGCAAGTTGCAAGGAAGTAAAGAGATGGGATTGGAGTGTGCAAACGCAATTGAAGACACGGAGATTTTTGGCATGGTTCTGATAGGTGGTGCTATCGTACATCCACATTGATGGAGACTTCAACCCACAAAGGGTAACGGTTGCGCGAGTCCACGGAGGGCTCCACCCACGAAGGGTCCACGAAGAACCAACCTTATCTATCCCACCATGTCCGTCGCCCGCGAAGGACTTGCCTCACTTGGGCAGATCTTCGTGAAGTAGGCGATCTCCTTGCCCTTACAAACTCCTTGGTTCAACTCCACAATCTTGTCGGAGGCTCCCAAGTGACACCTAGCCAATCTAGGAGACACCACTCTCCAAGAAGTAACAAATGGTGTGTTGATGATGAACTCCTTGCTCTTGTGCTTCAAATGATAGTCTCCCCAACACTCAACTCTCTCTCATAGGATTTGGATCTGGTGGAAAGAAGATTTGAGTGGAAAGCAACTTGGGGAAGGCTAGAGATCAAGATTCATATGGTAGGAATGGAATATCTTGGTCTCAACACATGAGTAGGTGGTTCTTTCTCAGAAAATGTATGGTAGAAGTGTAGGCACGTTCTGATAGCTTTCTCCATGAATAGAGGAAGGGTGGAGGGGTATATATAGCCTCCACATAAAATCTAGCCGCTACACACAATTTACCAAACTCGGTGGGACCGAATCGATAAACTCGGTCAGACCGATATGGTTCAAAATGTGAATGGTAGGATTTTCGGTGGGACCGATATGATCAACTCAGTGGGACCAATGTGCTAGGGTTAGGGTAAAACCTCAACTGGTTTGACCGATCACACAAATTCGGTGGGACCGATTTTGTTAATAAGCAAAACAGAGAGTTGGTCAAGCAAACTCGGTGGGACCTATTGCATATCTCGGTGAGACCGAATTTATTGCAACAGGTAACAGAGAGTTTGCAAGCCCATCTCGGTGAGACCGAGATCCCATCAGTGAGACTGAACTGGTTATGGTTTCTGGCATTGGCTATGTCAAATGAACTCGGTGGCGCCGGATAGATAAAATCGGTGTGGCCGAGTTTGACTTTTGGTTTGGGACATATGTGAAAATGATAAAGTGGCTGAGTGCTTTGGAGCATATCACTAAGCACTTTGAGCAAGCAAGTCATTAAGCAACACCTCATCCCCTTTTAACAGTATTGGCTTTCCTATGGATTCAATGTGATCTTGGATCACTAAAATGGAAATGTAGAGTCTTGAGCTTTTGCCAATCTTCTATCTTTAGCATCTTGAAGGGGTTCCACATCCTCTAGTCCACGCCACTCCACTGTTGAACTCATCTAAAATATACTAGATAGAAGTATTAGTCCAACAAGAGATATGTTGACATTAATTACCAAAATCACCCAGGGAGCACCTGTGCTTTCAATCTCCCCCTTTTTGGTAATTGATGACAACATACATCAAAGCTTTAGATAAAGATATGAAGAATAATAAGTAAAGCTTTGGAAAGACATGTAATATGCATAGGCTCCCCCTACATGTATGCAATCATGTGAATATGTAATATAAGATCATGTGAATGCACAAGCATGACAGAGCAAGTAATGAGTTACATGTATCTTGGCTATATGCATCAGAGCAAATGGTGTGGATATAAGAAGTGTACCTTCATGTTCATGAGTCCGTCTTGCAAACAATATGTACATCAGAAAGAGATCATCATGGACATGAGTGTGATGCGTATAGTTACCTTGTGGTCTTGAGGTAGCTTTGGAAGAGATGAACCTGAGTAAACAAGGTTAGATAACACAGAAACATCTACTGAACAGAGCAAGCAGTAAACCACAAGAGTACCAAGATTGGGATGACATGTAGTGAGTGAGGACTTAGTACTCTATTTAAGTATAGACATGTCCCCAAAGTGGTAAAGATATGCAATGAATTCGAAGATCTCCTTCCCTTATATGTCTTTCTCCCCCTGAATCTTATATGGATAATTGGAGAAGATAGGGAAAATAAAATCAGAGCAAAACAGGAAAATCAGAACAACACAGTCGTAACACATACTAACATGTCTTTCCCCTCTTAAAGAGATCTGACTTCTCTCCTCTTGACTACCAAGCATCTGGGGTCTCTATCCCTTTGATGTGATTAAGCTTTGATGTGATCTCTCTATCCCCCTTTGACATCAATTTCCAAGAAGAAATCTTCTGGTGTGTGAGTCGCATAGGTGTGGTCCTTGAGTCACATGGCAAAGCAGCATATAGAATGTGATGCAGGTATATGACAAGAATCACTGAGTGGGGCTGGAACAAATATGCAGGATGCAAATGGCAAAGTGTTTTCTCAGTGTTGAATTCGGTTTCTCCGAGTTGTTTGCTTTGGTTGCACCGAGTTGCTTCGGTTTGGCCGAGAAGAACAAATCGGTGAGGCCAATTTCCACACAGAGAGAAAACAAGTGTCATCTCAGCTCACTAGGCAGATAGGATCTCACAAAGATTTGCAAGGAATAAACTGAAAGATTTGCAACGAATTGGATGCAGGGATTGCAGAACATAAAAGAAAAGGAAAAGAAATCTAGATGAAGTGAAAGGGAAACATGCTAGGCACAAATGCAAGAGCACAAAGACACACTAGAGAACTTCGTCTAGAATTGGTCGGCGACAAAGTCACCTATGTTAGAGTATATTGGCTGAGGAGTCAAGTGAGAACACTTGATCATAGGTCATACTCATCGCTTAGGCTCAAAATGGGGTTACCATTTTTCAATTTAGTGTTTTGATTCATTCACATCTTGTTGAGCTGCTTTGACCCATGACTTGGGTAAAGCTTCTCTAAGACAGAATGGCATACCTTGGGTGGTGGTGCTGAACTTGATTGTGTAGTTGAATTTGTGTGGGATGCTCAAGGTTGATGTAGCTCATCGATGAGTTGGGAGCACCGCTTGTAGTTTGAGTTCATCTACCTACATGGGTTAGTTTTGCAAGAAAGAGCACTTGTGTATCCAAAGTGACAATCATGAAATTTGATATCAAATGAAAGTTGATTTGGAGAGATTGTCAAAGGATATGTTGAAAAGGTTTCATGCTTCCTTGTCTTCAACCACCCTGTTGTTGTCGGCGTTCTGGGAATGGGGGTCCCCAGACTTGCCTGCCTGCGGCCTACGGCGTGGCTCAAGCGGGGGCCCAGCGCGGCCCATCTTCATCAGCTCAAGCTCAAGACCCTCACGAGGGTCCAAGACTTGCGGGGCGGACGGCAAGAAGCTTCCTCAGAGGCAGGCTCGCGAGGAGGTGGAGAGATCAAGGCAGGGGTACCTCGCGAGGAACCCGTGATGCAAGCCATGACGATCGAGACCAGGCGGGCGGCAGGCGGGCGCCGGCCTGCGAAGTGTCCTTGTTTCCCCTTTGGTGCAAAGGGGGAAAGCACAGGCCAAGGCATCAGGCAAAGGTTACCATTCCGGTGCAACGAGACCAAGACCAGCCGGACGGCAGGAGGGAGGTCACCGTGGAGCCCAAGACGGCGTCATCACCAGTGCTTTTGGCAGCCGAAGACCACCTTTGGTCAGGATAACTTGTACTAGATGTTCCCCTTCGAAATGGCCAATTGTTGGCGCCCTTCCCGCTCATTATTTGGGGAGAAGCCCAGGGCCTCTATAAATAGAGCTAGCCACCACAGAAGGAAGAGGGAGGACGACGGCTGGAAATCTGGTAGAACCATAGCAGAGAGAGAGGTGACTGAACTCACCCTAGCAGTTCATCACACCAGCTCAAGAACACCTCTCGTGAGGCTATTCTTTCCTTGTACTATCCATCATCAGCCCAGAGGAAATCCACCACACCACACACTGGAGTAGGGTATTAGACCACAATGGTGGCCCGAACCAGTATAAACACCGTGTCCCTTGTGTTGTTCATCATTTTCATCTTAGTTCGCACAAGAGGATCGGACGTAGATAGGTAGGGGAGAGATCTCCATGCGCACCCCAGTGTTCGAACCTCAAGGGTCTGCCGGAACCCGAAACCCGACATTTGGCGCGCCAGGCAGGGGTGCGCCGGAATCTTCCTTCCGCTGTTCGCGTGTGATCTTCCGTCGTGTCCATGGCTGACGCTCGTCGGGCTCGCGCCGAGCGCTGGGCTGCTCACGCCGCTCGCGTCGCCCAGACGGCGCCCGTCGGCGGCCCCCCTCGTCGTTCCCCGTCGCCCGCCGCCAATGCCGCCACTGGCCCGGTGGGGTACAAGCAGCAGGCCTCGTCCCAGCACCCCTCGGTGCGGCGCGATGGCCGCACCGCCACCACGTCGCTGACTCTAGCTGGCTCGTCGTCCCACGCCCGTCGCGCACCCATGGATGCGCACGCCTCACTGCTCTTGACGCGGGAGCTCCTGCACTATCGCCCCATCGACGACCTCTACGAGGGCTGGCTCACCCACATCACCGAGCTCGTCAGTGCCGTAGGGGGATCCCCCTTGCGGTCCCTCTCGCTGCCTCGCCCTCCGTCCCGTGCAGGGGGCGAGGATCAGGAGTCGCCTCCGCCGCCTCCTCCCCAAGAAGGTGCCTTGGCTCCAAGGCGTGCAGCCCTAGGGCGATACCCTCCACGTCCGGCGCCTACGCAGCAAGATGGGAGCTGCCAAGAGATCCCATGTCCCCGGGAAGGTGCTCGCGCGCTCCCAGCGCGGGTGCGCCAAGATCGCGCCCCAGCGCCTCCACGACAAAACCCCGTGCTGACCTCCCTCCCCGCTATGATGGCACAGCGGACCCCACAGAGTTCCTGCAGCTCTACGAGCTGGGCATCGTAGCCGCCAACGGAGACGAGAAGGTCATGGCGAATTGGTTCCCCATGGCGCTCAAGGGTGGCGCCCGCACCTGGCTCCTGAACCTAGCTCCCGGCACGATCTCTTCCTGGAGCGAGATGCACACCCGCTTCATCATCAACTTCCAAGGCACTCGCGACCGGCCCCCGGCCGTGAGTGACCTGCGCCGCATCAAGCAACAACCAGGAGAAACCCAGCAGAAGTACATCCAGCGCTTCAACTACGCTCACCTCAAGATCCCCAAGGTGACTGAAGAAGCCATCATCTCAGCCTTCTCTGACGGCGTGCGCGACGTCAAGATGAAGGAAGAGCTAGCAATCCATGAAGACCTGTGCACATCCCTAGAGCTGTTCAACTTGGCGACCAAGTGCGCCAGGGCTGAGGAAGGGCGTCTCTCCCTCCTCGAGCTCCCGGCAGCCGACCTAGAAGAAAAGAAGCTCAAGGCCAAGAACGTGAAGCGCAAGGGGGTTGCCGTGCTAGCAGTGGAACCGGACACCAAGCGAGGCAGGGATCAGCCTGAGTCATCCAAGGGCGGACGATACTGCGTGTACCATGACCTCCACACCCACAACACCAACGAATGTCAAGAGCTCAGAGCCGTGCGATATGGGCGAATCGGCCGATGCCCAGAGTGCAATGACAGGGGCTATGGCCGAGGAGGAGGAAGAGGCGGTGGATGATGGGAAGACCATGGCCCTCGCCAGGGATGGCATGACCGCCCTCGCGAGGACCACTGGCAGGACCGGCCTCGCGAGGGAGCCTGGAGGGACCAGCCTCGTGAGGACCGTCCCCACGGCAGTGCAGGCCTCCCTCCTCTGGCGCCTCCACCAAGGAGGAATGAGGACTAACACCAAGACAATGGGGCTGGGGCTTCCAAGAGCCGCGTGCAATTGCTTGCATCTTGGGCGGCGCCCAGGCCCCAGCCTCACAGCGCATCTTCAAGCTGTTTGCTCGCGAGGTGAATGCAGTCCTTCCCAAGATTGAGACCACGCGCCCTCTCAGGTGGTCTTCGTGCGCGATCACATTCAGTTCTGCAGACCAGCTCAAGTGTGCGGCAACGGCCGGAGTCCTCCCGATGCTTTGCTCCCCAGTCATCAGCAACGTGCAGGTCACCAGGACCCTCATCGATGGCGGGGCAGGACTCAACGTCCTGTCCGTCGAGATGTTCGACAATCTCCAAGTGCGATACGACCAGCTTCAGCCGACCAAGCCTTTCTCAGGAGTCACCGATGGTTCCACTATTCCAATTGGGCAGGTTCGCCTTCCGGTCACCTTCGGGCAACGCAACAACTACCACACCGAGCTTATCGACTTCGACGTCGCTCACATCCACCTGCCGTACAACGCCATCCTCGGGTACCCAGCCCTAGCCAAGTTTATGGCAGTGACTCACCATGGTTACAATGTCCTCAAGATGCCAGGAAGTGGTGGAGTCATCACCGTACCCTGTGAAGAAAGGGACGTAGTGTGCTCGCTCGAGCGTGCGTTCCAAGCCGCAGCAATCGAAGACCCAAATCGCAGGAGCGGGGGGCCTCCCGAGGCGACCCTCAAGAAGAAGAAGACCTCACCTGGCCAGAGCCACAAGGAAGCAGGCACCTTCGGAGGTATTGCGTCAGGATTCGCGCCCGATCAGGGAGCGCCGCCCTCTCACGCATAGGAAGGCGCGCCCGGCGCCCTCCTCAGGCAGGGCTCGGGGCTCTCTCTTGGAGAGCCATCGACCTTGCCAAGGTCACGAGGAAGGCGCTCGGGCACCACTTGGAGGGGTGCTTTCAGGCACGCTTCTCTCAGAAAGGGACAAGTCAAAGGAGACAAAACCCTCACGAGTTCATCGCAAGGAACACCCAAGAGCTACAAGAGTCCAGAGTCGTGCACGGCAGCCGCCGCTTACCTGCCGTGGCCCCACATCCAGGCGAGAATGGAGGACTGCGTGTCTGCGTCGACGTACCAGGGCTCAACCGAGCTGCGTCCCAGGGGCGCCTATGGCCTTCGGCCGTAGGGCGCTGCGTGGGACCACCCCACAGCTACGTTCACATGCCCTTCGGCCTGCCGAGTGCGGTCGCCGCACATCAGTGCTTGTTGAGGAGCATTCTAGAGGCTCAGGAGGTCAGGCATCGCGTGATCCTGGCGGAGGTGGCGATGATCCCCGAAGACCTGCACGTGCCACCAGAGCCTCCCGAGGCCCCTGGGCCTGGGGGCTCATGAGGGCCGACGTCTTCACTGCGCATCGCTCACTTCCTCACCATCACTTCGTCTTCAACAGCACCAGGTGACATCTTTCAGAGTTCTACTTTCTGCTGGGAGCGCCCACAGGGCTGCACCATTCCGAGGTCGCATGGGTCCGTCCCCACGACATGTATCCATTTTGGTTATGCTCTTTACTTCCCCTGTTGGGGGTGCCCCTCGGGCTACATCATCCCCACACCGCTCGGGCCTGACCCAGTGGCAGTTGCTTTTCCAGCGTTTACCCTTGGATGAAGTTGTTCTTTCACGCTTAATCTGATTCCCATAATTATCACCTACTGCTTGTCATCGTGCAAAGCGCTTGCATGTTAAAAGGGGGGCGCCTGAGCATCGCGACTCATGGGCTCTTACTGGCTCTCCAGCCCTCACCCCCTGGCCTTGACCCACGGCATCGCGACCTGTCATACCAGCGGTGGCTGAGCTCGCTCGGGGGGGGGGGGGGGACCTGAGGACGTAGAGCATTTGCATTCTAAAAACCCTGCAGGAACACACCAATTGATAAAAGGCCCAGAGCCAGGCGCAACCCGCCTTGAGGTAGGGCCTCGTGAGTCCCGCGCTGGCTCACGGGTGCCCAGATACACCTCTCCTAGCCCTATCGTGTCGACCACATGTCAGGGTGGGGTTGTACACGCCCCGGGGGCTCCTCCCGGAGGGGAGCCCCCTCCCACGCACCAGTGGAAGCACCATGCTCCGCGCTGGCTGACGACACTGCCGAGGAGCGGCTATGCCCGTACACATACGGAAGCACTATGCTCCGCGCTGGTGATAAACAACTGAGGGCAGCCCATGGCCGTACCAACCTCAGGGAGCCCAGAGCTCAGTGTCCGGCACCATCACAACGCCCCCCTTGGGAGTGCCACGCGAGGGAGCTGGACACGGGGGCTACGCCCGGGCCTCGCCCGAGCGCACGCCACCCAGCCAGGTCCCTTGGACCTGGTCGTCGCGCGCCACTCCCCAAGCGGAGCCAAGGTACGAAGCCCATTTGAGCGTCTAGGAGGACTCCTCAGCATCGCGACTCAGGAGCCTAACTTGCCACGTAGCCCCTCACTCCTTTGTCCCGTCCTTGGTTTTCGGTCGGGGCTAACGCTGGGTGAGGTACGCGCGGGGCCGGGCCCTGCCGACGTAGAACGATCAATCCACTCCTCGCTCCCCCTTCCCTACTTGTTGCTCGCGCATCAAGGGGGACTCCTGAGCATCGCGACTCAGGAGCCTAACTTGCCACATAGCCCCTCACTCCTTAGTCCCGTCCTTGGTTTTCGGTCGGGGTTAACGCTGGGTGAGGTACACGCGGGGTCGGGCCCTGCCGACGTAGAGCGTAAACAAGTAGGAGAGGAAAATGCAAATTCCGGGAAATTCAAAGCAAATATTACAAGCCATAAGATTGTTCCACAACGTCAGACACAAGTTTTAACGCCTCCGTGAGGCATGGTGCATGTGCAGGAATAAAACAGGATGGAAGTCGCGAAGGAATCACTCCCCAGTAACGCCGTCACCGGTGGTGGAGTCACGCTGGACGGCTTCGCCGCTCGAGGTCGCAAGGCCGGCGGCACCGCACCCAGGCAGGACGCTGGGGGAGCGGAACTTCCCCAGCAAAACCTCGGCTCAGCCCCTCACGGCCTCAGCGGCGGCAGCGGCACGGTCGCCACTCACGGGCTCCAGCAGGCTGTCGAAGTCGACGTTGGGGCCGCGCAGGTAGACATGGCCGAGGACACGCGTCAGTGCCGCAGAAGACAGGGCACGCGCCTCGGCCTCGCCATAGGGCCAAGGCCATCTGCGACATCCTCAAGCGCATCAACCAGGAAGGGGAGCAGCTTGGCGGGGCCGTCCTCCGCACCAGCCAACGGCTCCTCCAGGCCGCCCTCATACGGCGTCTTCAGTATGCCTCAAGCCTTCTTCTCCAACTCCGCGAAGGCCGCCCGGTCCTCCTTCAGGACCTTTGCCTTGGCGTCCAGCTCGGTCCTCTCCGCCTTCAGCGACCGCTCCAGCGTCTCCAGTCTGTCGGCGTTCTGGGAACGGGGGTCCCCAGACTTGCCTGCCTGCGGCCTGTGGCGTGGCTCAAAGGGGGCCCAGCATGGCCCATCTTCATCAACACCAGATTCAAGACATTCGCGAGGGGCCAAGCCTCGCGAGGCGGACGGCACGACGCATCCTCAGGCGCAGCCTCCTCAGGCTGGCTCGCGAGGAGGCGGAGGAATCAAGGCGGGGTACCTCGCGAGGTGCCCATGACGCAAGCCATGACGATCAAGGGTGCCAGGCGGGCGCTAGCGCGCGCAGCGTCCTTCTTTCCTCTTTGGTGCAAAGGGGGCAAGCACAGCCGCGGAGTACCGAGGCATCAGGCAAAGGTTGCCATTTCGGTGCAACGAGACCAGGACCAAGTGGACTACGAGACGGAGGTCACCATGGAGCCCAGCACGGCGTCACCGCAGAGTCTTTCGCAGGCGAAGACCAACTTTAGTCAGGATAAGAGTACTTTCTGTCCCCCTTCAAATTAGCCCGCCATTGTTGGCTCCCTTCCCGCTCGATATTTGGGAAGAGGACCAGGGCCCTTATAAATAGGGACGGCCACCCACGTAGCAAAGGGTTCGGTGTGTGGATCCGGCTAGCAAGCAAAGAGAGTAAGTGAGAGAGAGAGAGAGAAGGTGACTGAACTCCTCCCAGTAGTTCGTCGCCCCAGCCAAGAACAGACCCTCGCGAGGCTGTTCTTCCTTGTATTGTTCACCATCATCAGCCCCAAGAGGCAATCCACCCACCACACACTGGAGTAGGGTATTACACTACAACGGTGGCCCGAACCAGTATAAATCTTGTGTCTCTCGTGCAGTTCTCTCCGTAGTTTAGATCTTTGCGAGACGGGGAGGTAGAAGGCGTGATTTCCGCGCGCACCCCACTGTTCGAACCTTAAGGGTCTGCCGGAACCCGTGAATCCGACATTTGGCGCGCCAGGTAGGGGTGCGCCGGAATCTGTCTTCCACCGCTCCGCTCTCCTACGACCACCGCATCCATGTACGGCGCTAGTCGAGCTCGGGTCACCTCGGCGGCCCTCGCCGGCGGGCGTTCTCGTTGTCCCCCGTCGCCCGCCGTCAACACCGCCACCGGCCCGACGGGGAACGAGCGGCAAGCACCGCCCCAGCATCTGCCTACGTGGCGGAGTAGCTGCACCGCGACATCGACGCCTCCGGTCGTTGCGGCCCTCCTGGGCGACTCACAGGCGCCGCCCACAAGTTGCCATGTCAAGCCTTTTGCCCGTCGGGTCAGCGCCATTTCTGCACGACAGGGGGCTCCCCCGGACCGGGCGGCGCACGAGGCTAATCTGACCTTCAGCTCGGAGGACCACCCCACCAACCTGGTCGGCTCGGGCGCGCTCCCCCTGCTGTGCACCCCCACGATCTGCCAGGTGGCCGTCACCAGGACTCTCGTTGACGGCGGCGCAGGCCTCATCGTGCTTTCGGTCAAGACTTTCAACCTCCTCTGCATACCCCGGGAGCGGTTGCGACCCAGCCGATCCTTCTCGGGCGTCAGGGGCGGGTCATCCGACTACCTGGGACAGATCCGGCTCCCGGTATCCTTCGGCACCTACGACAACTTCCGCACAGAGATGGTCGACTTCGACATCGCTCCCATCGGCCTCCCTTACAACGCCATCCTCGGCTACCCGGCGCTGGCTCAGTTCATGGCCGCCACGCAACCGGCGTATAACCTCATGAAGATGCCCGGGAGTGGCGGCACCCTCGCCGTGCACGGGGACACCGGGGACGCCCTGCGAGTACTCAAGCTCGCCTTCAAGACGGCGGCATCGACACGGCCCGTCAATATGGAGACACCTGAGCCCAAGGGGGCTGCGCCCGCCAAGAAGAAGCAGTTGTTCACCCAGGACAAGGCAGAAACCAAGCAGATACCCGTCGACAAGGACGGGTCCTCCAGTGCCACTTTCACCATAGGCGCCAACCTTGAGCCTGAGCAGGAGGAGGCCTTGGTCAAGTTCTTGTGTGCGAATAAGAGGGTATTTGCTTGGGAGCCCGATCAGCTGGTAGGGATCCCCAGGAGTGTCATCGAGCATCACCTCAACGTGTGCCCAAATGTGTGCCCCGTGAAGCAGAAGGCCAGCCGGCAGTCCGTGGAGAAGCAGGCCTTCATTGTCCAAGAGACCCGCAAGCTAGAAGCCAATGGGGTCATCCGCGAGGTCCGATACCCGGATTGGTTGGCCAACCCTGTCGTTGTGCCCAAGAAAGGGGGGAAGGAACGCATGTGTGTCGACTACACCAACCTCAACAAAGCATACCCGCAAGATCCGTTTCCGCTCCCCTGCATCGACCAGGTCGTCGATTCCACTGTGGAGTGCGACTTGCTGTGCTTCCTGGACGCCTTCTCCAGGTATCACTAGATCAAGATGGCAGTGGAAGACGTTGAGAAGACCGCCTTCTTGACCCCGTGCGGGGTGTACTGCTATACATGCATGCCGTTCGGATTGCGTAACGCATGGGCAACCTTTCAGCGACTGATGCACATCACCTTGGGCCCGCAACTCGGAAAGAATGTCGAAGCCTACGTTAATGACATTGTAGTAAAATCTCGGGAGGCCAAGACCCTGATACAAGACCTAGAGGAGACCTTCGCGAGCCTCAACGCAGTAAACCTACGGCTCAACCCGGAGAAATGTGTGTTTGGCGTCCCCTCGGGCAAGCTTTTGGGATTCCTCGTGTCCCATCGTGGCATTAAGGCCAACCCCGAGAAGGTCAAGGCGGTCGAGGACATGAGTCCGCCAAAGACCATCAGAGAAATGCAGACGCTCACTGGGCGCGTGACCGCGCTAGGGCGCTTCATCTCCAAATTAGGGGAGCGAGCGCTGCCTTTATTTCAGCTGATGAAGAAAAAGGGGCCCTTTGAGTGGACTGAAGAGGCGGATAAGGCATTTCAAGATCTCAAGAGGTACCTGACCAGTCCCCCAGTCATGGTGGCTCCACGCCCTCAGGAGCCCCTGCTGCTTTACCTCGCTACCACTACCTACTCCGCCAGCGTAGCTCTGGTGGCGGTTAGGGAGGAACGCCAAGTCAAGACCGTAGCGGCAGCCCGAGGCAAGACAAAACGGGAACAAGGAAAGCCTGCAGAAGCCGCAACCGCAGTTGAGAAGGGTCAGCTGCCGAAGAATACACCAGAGGCGGGCGACGCCGCACGCCCGGATGGTCCACCTCCCGAGGCCACGTCATCTCATGAGGCGCCCTTACCTCCCGAGGACGCCGCGACCCCAGATACTCTCAGCCTTGTAGAGCATCCCGTCTACTTTGTTAGCACGGTGTTACGGGACGCGAGGGCACGGTACCCAATGCCTCAAAAGCTCCTCCTCGCGCTGTT
This sequence comes from Triticum monococcum, assembly GCA_034509565.1. Taxonomy (NCBI): domain Eukaryota; kingdom Viridiplantae; phylum Streptophyta; class Magnoliopsida; order Poales; family Poaceae; genus Triticum; species Triticum monococcum. Next base: position 488,147,360 of record CM067844.1, read on the forward strand.
GGTAGCCTCATGCAAGCTACGTCACTACTTCCAGGCTCATCCCATCAAGGTCGTCTCATCGTACCCCCTGGAGAGAGTGCTCAGGAGCCCAAACTCAGCAGGAAGGGTCGCCGAGTGGAACATGGAGCTGCAGGCGTTTCAGCTCGAGTTCAGCACAACCAGGGTCATCAAAGGAGCAGCGTTGGCGGATTTCATAGCGGAATGGGCGGAGGCACCAGGCCTCAGGGACAACGAGGATCGGTCCCTCTCTCCAGGGAGTGAGGCGCCGGAAGGCTGGGTCATGTACTTCAATGGGGCGTTCTCCAGACACGGCGCGGGGGCTGGTGCGGTGCTGATATCACCCACTCAGGATAAGCTCTACTACGCCGTGCAGCTCTGTTTCCAGCAAGGTGAAAAGGTCTCCAACAACATTGCAGAATATGAGGGACTGATAGCCGGGTTGAAGGCCGCAGTAGCCCTGGGAGTGAAACGCCTCACCGTCAAGGGCGACTCGCAGCTCCTAGTCAACTTCTCCAACAAGGTGTACGAGCCGAAGGACGAGCATATGGAGGCCTACCTAGCGGAGGTCCGCGGGATGGAAAAGCAGTTCTGGGGGCTGGAGCTGAAGCACGTGCCCCGTGGCACCAATCAGGAGGTTGACGACATAGCCAGACGGGCATCCAGGCGGTTGCCGCAGGAACCCGGCATCTTCGAAGAGCGGCTCTTCAAACCCTCAGCACAGCCGATGTTATCGAACACCGCTCATTCTCGAGAGGAGCTCCCCCAGCCACCAGCCTCGGGAGCCCCGGTCTGTGGGCCGACCTCAGGAGCACGCCTGCTCCTGGCGATGGAACCTCAGGAGGAGTGCTGGATCGCAGAACTCCGGAGTTATTTAACGCAAGGGGCCCTACCGGAAAAGGAAGAGGAAGCGGAGTGTGTGGCGCGGCAGGCCACGGCATACTGCATCAGAGATGGAGAACTTTACCGAAAGCGACCAAACGGTGTATCTCTGCGCTGCATCTCCAGGGAGCAAGGAAAGGAACTACCGGAGGACATACACGGCGGAGACTGCGGACACCACTCATCATCACCGACCCTCGTCGGCAAGGCATTCCGTAGCGGGTTCTACTGGCCCACCGCGCTCAACAACGCGATCGAACTGGTAAAGGCTTGTGAGGCCTGCCAGTTTCATTCCAAGCAGATCCATCAACCGGCGGGGGGCCTGCAGACAGTACCCATCTCATGGCCATTCGCAGTTTGGGGGTTGGATATTCTGGGCCCGTTCCCGCGGGCGCCAGGGGGCTATCGTTACCTCTATGTCGCCATTGACAAGTTCACCAAGTGGGCAGAAGTGGAGGCTGTCCGTACCATCCCCGCTGGCTCCGCGGTCAAGTTCATCAGGGGTATCGTGAGCCAGTTCGGGGTGCCGAATCGCATCATCACAGACAACGGTTCGCAGTTCACCAGTAATCTCTTCAAAACATATTGTGCTAACCTTGGGACGCAGATATGCTACGCTTCGGTGGCACACCCGCAGAGCAATGGGCAGGCCGAACGAGCCAACGCGAAGGTCCTGAGAGGCCTTAAGACCAGGACATTCAAGAAGAAACTGGAGGCCTGCGGCAGAGGCTGGTACGATGAGCTCCAGTCCGTGTTGTGGTCCATCCGCACAACCGCAACCAAACCAACTGGGGAGACCCCGTTCTTCCGGGTCTATGGAGCCGAAGCAGTCCTTCCTCACGAGGTCAGGCATCGCTCCACGCGGGTCCTGGCGTTCGATGAGGCGCAGCAGGACGCCATGCGGGGGATGGACCTCGTACTAGGGGAGGGACGCCGCCGGGAAGCCGCGCTGCGAGCGGCAAGGTACCAACAGGCGCTATGACGATATCACTGCCTCAACATCCGCCCCAGGACCCTCGAGGTAGGAGACCTCGTACTCAGGCGGGTTCTCTCCAGGGAGGGGCTGCACAAGCTCTCCCCCATGTCGAAGGGCCCGTTCAAGGTTGTTCATGTTTCCAGGCCAGGCTCCGTGCGCTTGGAGACTCAAGAGGGGGAGCCGATTCAGAACGCGTGGAACATCCAGCACCTCCGGAGGTTCTACCCCTAAAAGGCCCGGAGCCTGTGAAGCAAGGCGAGTGCCTGTGAAGACCTCCCCTCTTTTGGAAAAGGCCCAGAGCCTGTGAAGCAACGCGAGTGCTTGTGAAGCTATCGCTTTTGGAAAAGGCCCAGAGCCTGTGAAGCAAGGCGAGTGCCTGTGAAGCTATCGATTTTGGAAAAGGCCCAGAGCCTGTGAAGCAAGGCGAGTGCCTGTGAAGCTATCGCTTTTGGAAAAGGCCCAGAGCCTGTGAAGCAAGGCGAGTGCCTGTGAAGCTATCGCTTTTTGGAAAAGGCCCAGAGCCTGTGAAGCAAGGCGAGTGCGTGTGAAGCTATCGCTTTTTGGAGAAGGCCCAGAGCCTGTGAAGCAAGGCGAGTGCCTGTGAAGCTATCGCTTTTTGGAGAAGGCCCAGAGCCTGTGAAGCAAGGCAAGTGCCTGTGAAGCTATCGCGTTTTGGAAAAGGCCCGGAGCCTGTGAAGCAAGGCCAATGCCTGCGAAGCTCGCCGCCCCGTGACACTCTCACGTAATAATGAGTGGGGCTGTACATGCCCCGGAGTCTCAGGAGCGCCGGCCTCAGGCCCTGGGGATCCCTCCCATGCCCAGTGGCAGCACTTAGCTCCGCGCTGGTGAGAAGACGTTGAAGACTAGATTAGGTGCCGGACGCGGCTTTTTCATTTGCTTTCCGCAGTTGACGTGTTTACTTGCATTTGAAGTCTTATTGAAGTTCTCGCTGTTGCTGATTTGTGGTTCGCTGATTTTTGCTCCTCGCTTTGGTTTCTCTCATAAACGACCTTGCGAGGGACGGCGCTCAAACGTCCTCGCGAGTGTTTCTGCTCTTGCCGCTGGACGGTTTCATGGCCCGGGCACGTTACAGGAGCACCCCTCTAGTCCGTGCCCCTCGGGCACCGTGACGTGCACACAGGGCCTGGGTCGGTCGCCCCCCGGTAGGGGTCAAAGACTATCTACGCACAGGCGTGTAGTTAAGAGGCACAAAAATAAGATCAAGGTAATGGCTAAACGGCAATAATTCCCAACACGCCGCAGCGGGGCTCCATGCAGCTGTTTTGTCTTACACAGGAAACAAAAGGAAAAGGAAAGGACGAGCCCGACGCAGCCCTCTTCACATCTGCCCGCGGAGGCGACCCGGGCAGCCTCCGGGCCTCAGGAGGACTCCCTCTCGCGCTTCACCGGGGCACGACGGCGGGCGGACGAGCCGTCGCCTCCCAAGCAAGCTCGATGGCGCGGGGGTTGACTGCGGCCACTGCTGGAGGAGTCGCTTGAAGAAGAGCTGACGAAGCCCGGGGAGTCTCGAGCGCCGCCATCCGCGCAGGCGCTATCTCCTCCATCACTGTCGGGGCGGAGCCCCCGGCCGCGGTCGTCGTCCTCAGGGCAACACCCCGCGCGGCGAGCATCTTCCCCAAACACCCTCACATAGAGGGTGGTGTCGCCGTCAAACCTGAAGTGCAGGGTGCACCGATGCCCCAGGCCGAGAGCGCGGGCGAACGCCTGCCAGCCACGAGTTAAGGCCAGGCTCCCATTGGCGGAGACCTCCAGCGCGGCCCACGAGGACCTGCTGCAGCAGCCCTCCGCCTGGAGCCAGAGGCCACCAGGAGCACCGGCCGGGAGTTCACCAAGGAGGAAGCGAGGGAGTTGGAGCCGGGCGCTAGTCGGCTCCGCCAACCAGACGACGAACTCCGGCAGCACTTGCGCAGCGCGAAAGCGCGGCCTAGGGGAGCACGCAACCCAGGCGCGTCCCTCGGCCACAGCGGCTCGCCCGCCGCCGCACTAGGAGCCGCCACCATGACCACCAGATGCTACCGGGGCAGCCACCGGATGCTTCCGAGGGCGCCCACGACCGCGCTTGGGCAGGGGAGAGGCAGGATCGACCCGGAGGGCCTTCCCCTTCTCCGCAGCTGAGTACCTCCTCGATGGAGCCATCACAGCAAGATGGAGCAAGGATCGGGAAGAAAGAGAAGCCAGGAGGAAAGGACTAGAAGGGCACGCACAGCTTCGTACTTATAGCCGGCGAAGGCCAACCGCCGGCCCCCATGATTACAGGTAATCATGACACAATCTGCATGCAGGGACTTGTCCAACTCGTGCGATCACCGAGGCGTCGTGGGGAAGTGGAGGCGCCCACGTCCCATCAACCGCCACGCGGCGCCTAAGGCCGCAGGCTATTAGGGCCCGCGGCGCTTCGCCCTTGCCCTTTCGCCTCTCTGCACGGCCAAGTCCATGCACGCCTTGGGCGCGGGGGCTACTGTCGGCGTTCTAGGAACGGGGGTCCCCAGACTTGCCTGCCTGCGGCCTGCGGCGTGGCTCAAAGGGGGCCCAGCATGGCCCATCTTCATCAACACCAGATTCAAGACCCTCGCGAGGGGCCAAGCCTCACGAGGCGGACGGCACGGCGGATCCTCAGGCGCAGCCTCCTCAGGCTGGCTCGCGAGGAGGCGGAGGAATCAAGGCGGGGTACCTCGCGAGGTGCCCATGACGCAAGCCATGACGATCGAGGGTGCCAGGCGGGCGCCAGCGAGCACAGCGTCCTTCTTTCCTCTTTGGTGCAAAGGGGGCAAGCGCAGCCGCGGAGTACCGAGGCATCAGGCAAAGGTTGCCATTTCGGTGCAACGAGACCAGGACCAAGCGGACTACGAGACGAAGGTCACCATGGAGCCCAGCACGGCGTCACCGCAGAGTCTTTCGCAGGCGAAGACCAACTTTAGTCAGGATAAGAGTACTTGCTGTCCCCCTTCAAATTAGCCCGCCATTGTTGGCTCCCTTCCCGCTCGATATTTGGGAAGAGGACCAGGGCCCCTATAAATAGGGATGGCCACCCACATAGCAAAGGGTTCGGTGTGTGGATCCGGCTAGCAAGCAAAGAGAGTAAGTGAGAGAGAGAGAGAAGGTGACTGAACTCCTCCCAGTAGTTCGTCGCCCCAGCCCAGAATAGACCCTCGCGAGGCTATTCTTCCTTGTATTGTTCACCATCATCAGCCCCAAGAGGCAATCCACCCACCACACACTGGAGTAGGGTATTACACCACAACGGTGGCCCGAACCAGGATAAATCTTGTGTCTCTCGTGCAGTTCTCTCCGTAGTTTAGATCTTTGCGAGACGGGGAGGTAGAAGGCGTGATTTCCGCGCACACCCCAGTGTTCGAACCTTAAGGGTCTGCCGGAACACGTGAATCCGACACAGTCGGCGGTGGCGGTCATCAAGCTTGGTGTCCCGGTCCTTGGCGGCGGCCTCCCAAGCCTTCATCTCCTTCTCCTTCTCCTGGCGGGTGCACACGTCCTTGGCGAGCTCGTCGCGCAGGCCCTGCAGGTCGGCCTCAAGCGTCTTGCAGCGGCCCTGGGCATTTGCGACGTTGCCCAGGGCAGCATTGTGAGCGGCCTTGGCTTGGTTGGCGGCCCGCCTCTCCTCGTCGGAGGACGACACGGCCTGGCTCAATACCGCTCGGACGGAGGTAGCAGAACTAGCCCAGCCAGAGGCCAACTCCAGGCGCCCAGCCACCAGACAAGGGTCCGTGCTTAGGAGATCCTCCCGCAGTTGGCTCAGCTCATTGGCAACCTGGTCCAGGACAGCGACGGAGGGAGCAGAAGAGACAAGAACCTGTGGAGCAGGCGGAGAGGATGGCAGCGTGACCACGGCTTGGCAGGAAGGGACCTCCTGAGCCCTGGCCACCACGGCCGCAGTGCCAGGCATAGTCGACTCCAGGTCCAGCGGGGCCACGGGGGCTGACTCATCGCCGGGGTGCCCCAGTTGGCCTCGCGAGGGTGGTGGGGTCAGAGAGGAACGGGCCTTGCTGTCCTCTCCCCCAACAGCCGAAGGCGTTGCCCTGGCAGACGGATTCGCCCCAAGCAGGGCCGCAGGAGCCTCCTTCAACCTCTTGGCTGTAGGTGCCGGCCTGGTAAAAGAGCGCAAACGTCAAGCCTCAGTGGCAGAAACCAAGCATAGCACGAATCGAGCACATACTGGACGTCTTCCGTGGAATCAAGCAACTTCTGGCCAAACTTGAAGCCCGAGAGCCTGCAGCGGGGGTCAGCCTTGGACGGCCTGGAAGCAGAAGGCGCGTCAGGAGCGATGGAGCTGACCTTGGACCCCCCAGGGACCAGAGCAGACTCTGGCGGAACCAGGCTCGACCTGCCCTTCCTCATAACTGAGGAAGAGCCCTCCCTTCCTCGCCTGGCGCTGGCCTCGCCGTCGTCCGGCATGGAGCGGAGGGCCTGGGACCTGCGCCGAGGGAAGGACTCCCCCCAATCCTCGCCAGTCTCCTCCGAGTCGGACGCTTCCCCCTCCGCCTCTTATTCCTCCTCTTCCTCACTGGAGCTGCCGGAGGACAAGTTCACCCTCGCCAAGACCGCCAGATCTTCGGGAGCTACCGCGGGCACCAGCCCCTCACCGTTGAAGGTGGGCATGGCGTTCACCACCAGCTCTCAGTCGTCACGAAGGAACAGGGGGACGAGGGCGCCCACCGGCCTCTCCACGTCTCCCCCAACCAAGGAATGGAGGGCCATGGCCAGATCCTCGTCGGTTAGGGCCTCGGAGCCTAAGCGCAGGGCGGCGTCTGCTCCTCCTAGCCTCCATAGTGGGAGCGGGTGCTCCTGGAGCGGAGCCACCCGGTGCTCCAAGAACTCCCTCAGGAGCGTGGCCCCGGTCAGCTTCACCGCCTCCGAGTTGCTTGGTCTCAGGTCCGTGTTCATCCTCCTCAACACCGCCTTCGCGCGAGGGTCGACGAGCTCCGCGCGGGACCATGCGTCAACGGACTTAGGTTGCCTCGTGGGCAATACTAGACGAGGGTGGAGGCGCCCAACATCCATCATGACCCACTTGCTCCGGTAGCCTTCAATCCTCTTCCCAGGCTTCGAGATGGCGTTGGAGCTGGAATATGCAATGAAGCTCACGCATGCGGAGACCTGAGCGCTAGAAACCCGGAGGGATAAAATGTGGCGCAGCAAGGCCACCGAGGGCTTCACAACAACATGAGCCTTGCAATAGTAGGCGAAAATCGCCAGGAGAAGGACAGAGTTGGGGTGGAGATGCAGGGCCTGCAAGTTGTATTGGCAGAGAACGGCATAGAAGAACTCAGATAAAGTAGGCACCAGTCCAGCGACAATGGCGCTCATGAAGAACGGGTAGAAGGTGCTCCCCTTGCCCTCAGGCTGATCGGAGCCGACCTTGAGCACAGTCGCTCCCTCGCTGCCTTGCGCCATCATCATCAGGCGCGCGAAGGCGAGGTTCTTCTCCGACAAATTCGGGGAATCCAAGGCCGGCGAGTACCAAGCATCAGCCGGGGACTTGCGAGGCGCCATGGTATGCCGGATGCGAAGGATTGAGATGGATCTGGAGGATTTTGGGAGAAAGAGGAAGGGGAACGAGAAAGGGGATCTAGGGCAAGACGGACGAGAGCGGGGCAAGTAAGCCTGGCCAGGGGCCCCTCTTTTTTGTCAATCGTGCAGTTGCCAAGGCGTCGTGGGAAGTGCAGACGCCCACGCCCACGCCCAAACAACCTCCACGCGGCGCCCAAGGCCGCAGGCTGTTAGGGCCCGTGGCGCTTCATGCTTGCCCCTTCGCTTCTCTGCTAAGCCAAGCCCACGCGTGCCTTGGGCCCGGGGGCTACTGTCGGCGTTCTGGGAACGGGGGTCCCCAGACTTGCCTGCCTGTAGCCTGCGGCGTGGCTCAAGCGGGGGCCCAGCGTGGCCCATCTTCATCAGCTCAAGCTCAAGACTCTTGCGAGGGGCCAAGCCTCGCGGGGCGGACAGCAGGAAGCTTCCTCAGAGGCAGCCTCATCAGGCAGGCTCGCGAGGAGGCAGAGAGATCAAGGATGGGGTACCTCGCGAGGAACCCGTGGCACAAGCCATGACGATCGAGACCAGGCGGGCGGCGACCTGCGCAGTGTCCTTGTTTCCCCTTTGGTGCAAAGGGGGCAAGCACAGGCCAAGGCATCAGGCAAAGGTTACCATTCCGGTGCAACGAGACCAAGACCAGCCGGACGGCAGGATGGAGGTCACCGTGGAGCCCAAAAAGGCGTCATCGCCAGTGCTTTTGGCAGCCGAAGACCACCTTTGGTCAGGATAACTTGTACTAGATGTTCCCCTTCGAAATGGCCAATTGTTGGCGCCCTTCCCACTCATTATTTGGGGAGAGGCCTAGGGCCTCTATAAATAGAGCTAGCCACCACAGAAGGAAGAGGGAGGACGACGACTGGAAATCTGGTAGAACCATAGCAGAGAGAGAGAGAGAGGCGACTGAACTCACCCTAGCAGTTCATCGCACCAGCTCAAGAACACCTCTCGCGAGGCTGTTATTTCCTTGTACTATCCATCATCAGCCCCAGAGGCAAAACACCACACCACACACTGGAGTAGGGTATTACACCACAACGGTGGCCCGAACCAGTATAAACATCGTGTCCCTTGTGTTGTTCATCATTTTCATCTTAGTTCGCACGAGAGGATCGGACGTAGATAGGTATGGGGGAGATCTCCGCGCGCACCCCAGTGTTCGAACCTCAAGGGTCTGCCGGAACCCGAAACCTGACAGTTGTAGAGTCTTGGTAATGTAGAGATTGCTCAAGATGCGAGTGTTTTGCAATCTCATAGATTTGGATTCATCCAAGTACCTTTGCGTTCTTGCATGTTTAACTTCTTGAATAAGTCCTTGGTATACTTTGTTTGGGAAACAAAGGTACCCTCCTTAGTTTTCTTGATTTGCAAACCAAGAAAGAACTTGAGTTCACTCATCATAGACATCTCAAACTTCTCCGACATTAGCTTTCCAAACTTTTCACTAAAATGAGGGTTAGTTGATCCAAATATGATATCATCAACATAAATTTGGCACACAAATAATTCTGTCGGCGTTCTGGGAACGGGGGTCCCCAGACTTGCCTGCCTGTGGCCTGCGGCATGGCTCAAAGGGGGGCCCAGCACGGCCCATCTTCACCAACACAAACTCAAGACCCTCGCGAGGGGCCAAGCCTCGTGGGGCGGACGACGCAGAGCTTCCTCAGGCACGGCCTCATCAGGCAGGCTCACAAGGAGGCGGAGAGATCAAGGTGGGGTACCTCGCGAGGTGCCCGTGACGCAAGCCATGACGACTCAGGGCGCCAGGCGGGTGCCAGCCCGCGCAGCGTCCTCCTTTCCTCTTTGGTGCAAATGGGGCAAGCGCAGCCGCGGAGTACCGAGGCATCAGGCAAAGGTTGCCATTTCGGTGCAACGAGACCAAGACCAGGAGGACTACGAGACGGAGGTCACCGTGGAGCCCAAGACGGCGTCATCGCCAGAGCTTTGCGCAGGCGAAGACTACTTTTGTCAGGATAGCTGATACTTGATGTCCCCTTTCAAATTAGCTCGCCATTGTTGGCTCCCTTCCTGCTCGATATTTGGGAAGAGGACCAGGGCCCCTATAAATAGGACCAGCCACCCACAGAGCAAGGGTTTTGTGAGGTAGGAAGGAAGAGGCTCGTTAGAGAGGTTAGAAGCAAAGAGAGAGAGAGAGAGAGAGAGAGAGAGAGAGAGAGAGAGAAAGGTGGCTCAACTCCTCCCAGCAGCTCATCGCCCCAGCCAAGAACAGACCCTCGCGAGGCTGTTCTTCCTTGTACTGTTCATCATCTTCAGCCCAAGAGGCAATCCACCACACCACACACTGGAGTAGGGTATTACACCACAACGGTGGCCTGAACCAGTATAAACCCTGTGTCTCTTGTGTTGTTCTTCCCATAGTTTTGATCCTAGCGTGGCGGACGGGTGCAGGTAGGTAGGAGGCAAAATCTCCGCGCGCACCCCAGTGTTCGAACCTCAAGGGTCTGCCGGAACCCGAAATCCGACATTTGGCGCGCCAGGTAGGGGTGCGCTGGAATTCGTCTTTCACCACCCCGTTCTCCTCCGACCATCACGCTCATGTCTGACGCTCGTCGGGCCCGCGCGGAGCGCCGGGCCGCCCTCGCTTCCCGCGTCGCCCAGACAGCCCCTGTCGGCGGGCGTCCTCGCCGTTCCCCGTCACCTGCCGTCAACGCTGCCACCGGCCCGGCGGGGGACGAGCAGCAAGCATCGTCTCAGCATCCATCCGTGCGCCAAGATGGCCGCACCGCGACTCCCTCGCTCGCCCCAGCTGGATCTTCGTCCCACGCGCTCCGCGCGCCCATGGAGGCTCGGGCTGCACTCATCGCGGTGACCGAGCTCCTGCGCTACCATCCCGTCGACGACGTCTACGAAGAATGGCTCGACCGCGTCGCCGAGCTCGTCCGCGCCACAGGGGGCTCTTCCGCGTCGTCCGTTCCGCTGCACCGCACCCCGCCCCACGCAGGCGACGAGGCTCGGGCGGCGCCCCGGCCGCCTCCTCCTCAAGAAGACGCCATGGCTCCAAGGCGTGTGGCCCCTGGGCGGAACCTGCTCCATCAGGTGCCAGCGCAGCAAGAACAGAGTTGCCAAGAAGTCCCTCGCCCGCCAGAAGCTGCCCGGGTGCTCCTTGCGCCAGCACGTCGCGATCATCCTCCTGCTCCAGCGCGTGGGGACATGCAAGACCAGGCTCTCCATCACCCAAGGCCTCCCGTGGCCACAGCAGGCTGCCGTGCCTACACCACTGAACTACGCAGCATCGCGTGGCCAGGCAAGTTCAAGTCGGACCTGCCTCCTCGCTACGACGGCACGGCCGACCCTGCGGAGTTCCTCCAGCTCTACGAGCTGGGCATCGAAGCTGCCAACAGAGACGAGAAGGTCATGGCGAACTGGTTTCCCATGGCGCTCAAGGACGGGGCCCGCACCTGGCTCCTGAACCTGCTCCTGGCACAATCTCCTCCTGGGAAGAGATGCACACCCGCTTCATCGCCAACTTGCAAGGTACTCGCGACCGGCCACCCGCCATGAGCGACATGCGCCGCATCAAGCAACAACCCGGGGAGACCCTGCAGAAGTATATCCAGCGCTTCAACAACGCACGCCTCAAGATTCCCAATGTGACTGAAGAGGCCATCATCTCAGCCTTCTCCGACGGCGTGCGCGACGTCAAGATGATGGAGGAGCTAGCGATGCATGAAGACCTGTGCACTTCCTTGGAGCTGTTCAACTTGGCAAACAAGTGCGCCAGGGCTGAAGAAGGGCGTCTCTCCCTCCTCGAGCTGCCTGCCGCAGACCCAGAAGAGAAGAAGCTCAAGGCCAAGGAAGTGTAGCGCAAGGGGGCTGCCGTGCTCGTGGCAGAACCAGACACCAAGCGGGGTAGAGATCAGCCCGAACCTCCCAAGGGCAGCCGGTACTGCGTGTACCACGACCTCCACACCCACAACACCAGCGAATGCCAAGAACTCCGAGCCGTGCGAGAAGGAAGGATCGGCCGTCGCCCTGACCGCGGTGACCGGGGCTACGGCTGAGGAGTAGGAAGGAACGCAGGGCGCTGGGAAGACCGTGGCCCGCGCCAGGGGTGGCGCGACCAACCTCGCGAGGATCGCTGGCAAGACCCGCCTCGCGAGGGAGGCTGGAGGGATCAGCCTCGCAAGGATCGCCCGCAAGACAATGCAGGCCTCCCACCACTGCCGCCGCAGCCAAGGAGAAACGAGGACCGCCACCAAGACGAGGAGGCTGGGGGCTTCCAGGAGCCGCGCGCGATCGCCTGCATCCTGGGCGGAGCTCAAGCCCCAGCCTCTCAATGCATCTTCAAGCAGTTCGCCCGCGAAGTGAATGCAGCCCTCCCCAGGCTCGAAGCCACGCGCCCTCTCAGGTGGTCGGCGTGCGCCATCACCTTCAGCTCAGCAGATCAGCTCAAGTGTGCAGCTACAGCCGGAGTCCTCCCAATGCTTTCTTCCCCAATCATCAACAATGTGGTGGTCACCAAGACCCTCATCGATGGCGGGGCAGGGCTCAACGTCATGTCCCTAGAGACATTCAACAACCTCCAAGTGCCCTACAGCCAGCTCCAGCCAACCAAGCCTTTCTCCGGTATCACCGACGGCTCCACGGTCCCGATCGGGCAGGTCCACCTCCCTGTCACCTTCGGGGCATGCGACAACTACCGCACCGAGCTCATCGACTTCGACGCCGCTCACATCCGCCTGCCGTACAACGCCATCCTTGGGTACCCAGCACTGGCCAAGTTCATGGCCGTGACTCACCATGGCTACAACGTCCTCAAGATGCCAGGAAGCGGCGGAGTCATCACGGTGCCCTGTGAAGAGAAGGACGCGGTGTGTTCCCTGGAGCGAGCCTTTCAGGCCACATCGCTGGAAGACCCGGATCGCGGAACCAGGAGGCTTCCCGAGGCCGCCCCAAGAAGAAGAAGATGTCGTCCGGCCTGGCCCTCAGGAGGCAAGCCCCTCTGGGACCGTGCCTGCCCAGGGGGAACCTCCTTCCATCGCATAGGAAAGCACGCCCGGCGCCCTCCTCAAGCAGGGCTCGGGGGCTCTCCCCTAGAGGGCCACCGACCTAGCTAGGGTCACGAGGGAGGCGCTTGGGCACCACATGGAGGCGTGTCTCGAAGCACGTTTTCCTCAAGAAGGAGCAAGGCAAGGAGATCCAGACCCACAGGAGTTCGTCAGCAAGGCCATTCAGGAGCTACAGGAGTCAAGAGTCATGAGAGGCGCCCGCCGCCTACAAGCAGTGGCTCCCCATCCAGGCGAGGATGGCGGGCTGCGCGTCTGCATCGACGTACCAGGGATCAACCGAGTCGCCTCTGGCCCTCGCGAGTGGGGCGCTGCGGAGGTCCACCCCACAGCTACGTTCGCATGCCTTACGGCTTGCCGAGCGTGGCTGACACGCACCAATGCCTCATGAGGGGCATCACGGAGGCTCAAGAGGCCAGGCACTCCGCAGCCCTGGCGGAGATGAAGATGGCCCGCGAGGAACCGCCAGCGCCTCCGGAGCCTCCCGAGGCCCCTGGGCCTGGGGGCTCATGAGGATCGGCTTCCGCAGCCCGCCGAGCCAGCTACACCAACACCCCTTCGTCTTCAGCGTCATCAGGTGACATCTTTCAAGTTTCACTTCCAGTTGGGAGCGCCCCCAGGGCTGCATTATTCCCATGCCGCGTGGGTCCGTCCCTGTGGCGTGTATCCCTTTTATTTCGCATTGTTAGCTTACCTCGTTGGGGGCGCCCCTCGGGCTGCATGATCCCCAAGCCGCTCGGGCCAGGCCCAGCGGCATGTACCCCATTTGCGTTCATTTCCGGTTATGCGTTAGAACCGCCATGCTTGATTATTTGATGCCGGTCCGCGGCGCCTCTTCTTCTCCATGCTAACCACTTGCACGTTAAAGGGGGGTACCTGAGCATCGCGACTCAGGGCTCTTACTGGCTCTCCAGCCCTCACCCTCTGGCCTTGTCCACGGCATCGCGACCTGGCATACTAGCGACGGCTAAGACAAGCTCGAGGGCCGGGACCCGAGGACGTAGAGTACCGGTATCTAACCAAATTTTGCAGGGACACATCTCAAGATACGACCCAATGCCAGGTGCAACCCGCCTAGAGGGAGGGCCCTGTGAGTCCCGCGCTGGCTCACAGGTGCCCAGATACACCTCGCTAGGCCCTACCATGCTAGCCACGTGTCAGGGCGGGGCTGTACACACCCCGGGGGCTCCTCCCGGAGGGGCCCCCCTCCCACGTACCAGTGGAAGCACCATGCTCAGCGCTGGCTGACGACACTGCCGAGGAGCGGCTATGCCCGTACACATATGGAAGCGCTATGCTCCGCGCTTGTGATAAACAACTGAGGGTGGCCTCCGGGCCGCATCAACCTCAGGGAGCCCAGAGCTCAGTGTCTAGCCTCATCGTAACGCCTCCCCTTGGGAGTGCCACGCGAGGGGGCTGGGCACGGGGGCTACGCCTGGGTCACGCCCGGACACACGCCGCCCAGCCAGGTCCCCCGGGCCTGGTTTGTCGTGCGCCTCTCCCCAAGCGGAGCCAAGGTATGAAGGCCATTTGAGCGTCAAGGGGGACTCCTGAGCATCGCGACTCGGGAGCCTAACTGGTCACGTAGCCCCTCACTCCTTGGTCCCGTCCTGGTTTCCGGTCGGGGCTATTGCTGGGTGAGGTACGCGCGGGGCCGGGCTCTGCAGACATAGAACGGTGGATCCACCCACATCATACCTCCCTACTTGCTGTTCGTGCGCCAAGGGGGACTCTTGAGCATCGCGACTCAGGAGCCTAACTTGTCACGTAGCCCCTCACTCCTTGGTCCCGTCTTGGTTTCCGGTCGGGGCTATTGCTGGGTGAGGTACGCGAGGGGCCGGGCTCTGCCGGCGTAGAACATAAGCAAGTAGGAAGGAAAAGCGCAAATTTCAAAGGAATTCGAAAGCAAATATTACAGTCCACACTGTTATCCCAATATCAGACGCAAGTTTAAATGCCTCCCCGAGGCATGATACATGTGCAGGAATTAAAAGCAGGACAGGAGCCACGATGGAGTCACTTGGTGGCGGGGGAGCAGCGCGGAGTGGATTCGCCTGACGAAGCAGCGGGGTCGGCAGCGCCTTGCTCCGGCTTGGTGCTGAAGGCCCAGAACTTCCCCAGCAGAGCCTCCGCGCGACCCTTCACGGCCTCAGCAGCAGCCGCGGCACGCTCGCCGCTCACGGGCTCCAGCAGGCTGTCGAGGTCGAAACCGGGATTGCGAAGGTGGATGTGGGTGAGGACCCGCGTCAGGGCTGCAGAAGACAGAACACGCGCCTCGGCCTCCGCCGTGGGGCCAAGGCCAAGGGCGACATCTTCAAGAGCGTGGACCAAGAAGGGAAGCAGCTTGGTGGGGCAGTCCTCGGCGCCGGCCAGCGGGCTCTCCAGGCCGCTATCGTAAAGCGTCCTTAGCGAGGAGCGAGCCTTCGCCTCCAGCTCCGTGAAGGCCGCGCGGTCTTCGGCAAGGACCCGGGCCTTGTCGTCTAGCTCGGCCTTCCTCGCCCCCAACTCCTGCTCCAGCGCGCCTAGGCGGTCACGGCGCTTCTTGAGCTTGGCCTCCCGGCCCTCAACGGCTGCCTCGCAAGCCTTCACGCCTTCTTCCTGCTCTTGGCGAAGGCGAACCTCTTTCGTGAGCTGATCCCGCAGGCCTTGCAGCTCGTCCTCCAGCGCCTTGCAGCGACCACGGACGTCGACCACCTCTCCCAGGGCTGCATCGCGAGCAGCCTTCGCCTCAAGGACGGCCTGCTTCTCCTCATCGCATGCCGTCGAGGCCTAGACCAGCGCCGCCCGAATCGAAGCGTCGGAGCGGACCCATCCAGAAGCCAGCTCCAAGCGCCCGGCCACCAGGCGAGGGTCGGCGCCGAGAAGATCCTGTCGCAGCCAGTCCAGCTCAGCAACAGCGCGGTCCTGAACGGCGGAAGGAGTCGGGGAGATAGCAGGCGGTGGAGTAGGAGGAGAAGGCGGCAGCACGGCCGCAGCATCCTGAGGCGGAGTCTGCCGCGCCCCGACAGCTGTAGCGGCGGCGGCAGGCGAGAGCACCTCGGGAGCCACTTGGGCCGTGGGGGCTGAGCTCGCCCCAGCCGGCTCAGTCAGGCCTCCCGAGGACGACCGAGCAGGAGAAGCTTGTGCGTCGCGGTCACCCTCCTTCAGGGGCGCTGCCACGGAGGGAACCTCAGGAGCCCCCTTTGACTTCTTTGCTGCGGGCGCCAGCCTATCCAAGGGATGCGAACGTCAAGCCTCAGAAGCAGAACAAGAAATAAAGACAAGAATCAAGCACTTACGGGTCGTCGCCAGTGAGCTTAAGCGGCCTCTGGCCAAATTTGAAGCCCGAAAGCCGGCTGGAAGGGTCAACCTCGGGAAGCTTGGAGGCGGAAGGTGCGCCTGCAGTCCGCCCCGAGGCCAGGGCAGACCCGCAGGAGATCAGCCCGGTCCTGTCCTTCTTCGGGATCGGGGGTGAGCTCCCGCCGCCCTACTCGTCGTCGTCCACGTCGTCGTCCTCGTCGTCGTCCTCATCATCATCCTCATCGTCGTTGCTCGGAGGGAGGCGGAGAGCGCGGGACTTGCGCCGGGGAAGGGGAGCCCTCACTCTCCATCAGTAGCCTCGAAGTCAGGTCCTTTTCCCCGCTCCCCTCCTTCCTCCTCTTCGCTGGAGTCGTCGGAGGGCACAGCCACCGGTCCCTCGGGAGCCTCCAGGGGCACGGGCCCTTCCCCATTGAAGACGGGCATGGACTTCACTACCCGCTCCCAGTCGTCGCGGAGGAACAAGGGCGTAGGAGCGCCCTCCAACCTCGCCACGTTGCCCCCGACCAGAGATTGGAGGACCGCAGCCAGGTCTCCGTCGGCCCAGGCCGCGGGGCTCGGACAGGGCCTCCACATTGGAAGCGAGTACTGCCGAAGCGGAGCCAGCTGGTGCTCCAGGAACTCCCTCAGCAACGACGCGCCGGTCAGCTTCGCCGCCGCCATGTCGGTCGGCCTCAGATCCGCGTCCATCTTCTCCAACACCATCTTCGTGCGGGGATCCATGAGCTCCGCTCGACCCTAGTTGCTGGAGCTCGTGGGCTGCTCCATGGGAAAGATCAGCCGAGGGTGGATGCGCTCAGCATCCACCAAGACCCACTTGCTCCTGAAGCCCTCAATCCTCTTCCCAGGGTTCGAGATGGCAATGGCGCCACCGTACGCGACGAAGCTCGTGCACGCGGAAGCAGGACCGCGAGAGGTCCGGAGGTAGAAGTAGTGGCGCAGCAAGGCCACTGAGGGCTGCACCCCTACGTGGGCCTCGCAATAATAAGCAAAGATCACGAGGATAAGGACGGAGTTGGGATGGAGATGCAGAGCCTGAAGCTTGTAATGGCGGAGGACAGAGAAGAAGAACTCGAAGAAGGGAGGCATCAGGCCAGCAACAATGGCACTTACGAAGAGCGGATAGAAGGTGCTCCTCTGACCCTCAGGGGTGGCGGAGCCGGCCTTGAACACCTTCGCCCCGTCAATACCTCGCGCCGTCGCTATCCGGCGCAACCGGGCAAGGCCCGTCCCCAACACGTTCGGCGGGTCCAGGGCAGACGAGTACCAAGCTGCAGCCGGGGGCTGGCGAGGCGCCATGGCTTCCTAGGTCGCACGGTCAAAGCAGATCTGGAGATTTCGGAGGAAGGGAGGAGAAGCGCAAGAAAGGGGATCTGAGCAGCAACCGAGGAAAGCAAGAAGAAGGGCCTAGCCGGACGCCACTCCCTTATCAACTCGCGTGGCTGCTAAGGCACCCACGTCCAGTCAACTGCCACGCGGCGCCCAAGACTGCAGGCTGTTAGGACCCACGGTGCTTCGCTCTTGCCCTTCCGCCTCCCTGCACGGCCAAGTCCGGGCGCGCCTTAGGCCCGGGGGCTACTGTCGGCGTTCTGGGAACGGGGGTCCCCAGACTTGCCTGCCTGCGGCCTACGGCATGGCTCAAAGGGGGGCCCAGCACGGCCCATCTTCACCAACACAAACTCAAGACCCTCGCGAGGGGCCAAGCCTCGCGGGGCGGACGACGCGGAGCTTCCTCAGGCACGGCCTCATCAGGCAGGCTCACGAGGAGGCGGAGAGATCAATGCGGGGTACCTCGCGAGGTGCCCGTGACGCAAGCCATGATGACTCAGGGCGTCAGGCGGGTGCCAGCCCGCGCAGCGTCCTCCTTTCCTCTTTGGTGCAAAGGGGGAAAGCGCAGCCGCGGAGTACCGAGGCATCAGGCAAAGGTTGCCATTTCGGTGCAACGAGACCAAGACCAGGAGGACTACGAGGCGGAGGTCACCGTGGAGCCCAAGACGGCGTCATCGCTAGAGCTTTGCACAGGCGAAGACTACTTTTGTCAGGATAGCTAATACTTGTTGTCCCCTTTCAAATTAGCCCGCCATTGTTGGCTCCCTTCATGCTCGATATTTGGGAAGAGGACCAGGGCTCCTATAAATAGGACCTGCCACCCACAGAGCAAGGGTTTTGGGAGGTAGGAAGGAAGAGGCTCGTTAGAGAGGTTAGAAGCAGAGAGAGAGAGAGAGAGAGAAAGGTGGCTGAACTCCTCCCAGCAGCTCATCGCCCCAGCCAAGAACAGACCCTCGCGAGGCTGTTCTTCCTTGTATTGTTCATCATCATCAGCCCAAGAGGCAATCCACCACACCACACACTGGAGTAGGGTATTACACCACAACGGTGGCCCGAACCAGTATAAACCTTGTGTCTCTTGTGCTGTTCTTCCCATAGTTTTGATCCTAGCGTGGCGGAGGGGTGCAGGTAGGTAGGAGGCGAAATCTCCGCGCGCACCCCAGTGTTCGAACCTCAAGGGTTTGCCGGAACCCGAAATTCAACAAATTCACCATTGACCATTTTAGTAAAAAGAGTGGAATCAATTTTTCCAATCTCAAAGCCTTTTTCAATAAGGAACTTGGTCAAGCATTTATACCACGCTCTAGGAGCTTGTTTAAGACCATAAAGAGCTTTGTGAAGTTTGTAAACATGGTCGGGTTTCTTAGGATTAACAAAGCCGAGAGGTTGTTTAACATAAACTTCCTCCTCAATTTCACCATTTAGAAAAGCACTTTTAATGTCCATTTGGTACAAGGTAATGTCATGGTGATTAGCATAAGCAAGTAAGATGCAGATGGACTCAAGTCTAGCAACGGGGGCATATGTCTCACCATAGTCCATACCTTCGGCTTGAGTGTAGCCTTGGGCGACGAGACATGCTTTTGTGCAAACAACCTGTCCATCTTCGTCTTTCTTTTTGCAAAACACCCATTTCGTACTGATGATGTTGTGGTTGTTGTCGGGCTTCTCAACCAATGTCCACACTTGGTTCCTCTCAAAGTTGTGTAGCTCTTCATGCATGACATTTATCCAATCCGGATCTTCCATTGCTTCTTCAACCTTCATAGGTTCAATGCTAGAGATGAATGGATAATGTTCACAAAAATTTGCCAAATGAGTTTTAGAGCGAGTGATTCTCCCCGTTTGGATATCATTGAAGATTTGTTTGACGGGATGGTCTCTTGTGACTCTTGCTCTACCTCGTGAGAGCTTTTGTTTGGGTCAAGGTGGAACATCTTATTCATCATATTGTTCTTCCTCTTGGCCTTCTTCGTTGTTGATGTTGTCGTTCTCTTGTCGAGGCGGAGAAGGAGGTTGATGAGGTTCATCTTGGTGTACTTCCTTGTTTTCTTCATCTTGGCGTGTCCCACTCGTGGATGCCTCCGTGTCCACTCTTGGTTCACCTTGTCGTGAGGTAGAAGCTTCCACTTGGATGGACGAGGTACTCTCCTTCACCTCCGTTGGATGAATCTTGCCAATAGACAAGTCTTGGATTGCTTTCGAAGGATCTTTGTCTCCTACATCAATCGGCAATTGCTCTACTTGCTAGCCGTTAGATTCATCAAACTTCACATCTATCGTCTCTTCAACCTTTCGGGTGAAATTGTTGTAGAAATGGTAGGTGTGAGAGTTTGAGCCATAACCAAGTAGGAAACCCTCATGAGATTTAGGAGCAAATTTAGAATGGCGATGCTTATCAAGAATATAGCACTTTGAGCCGAATACTCGAAAGTATCCAACTTGAGGTTTGTTACCGGTGAGAAGCTCATATGCCGTTTTGCCGAGTAGCTTGTGATGATATAGGTGATTTGTTGCATGACAAGCTGTCTCAACCGCTTCAACCCAAAAGTGTTTTGGCGTCTTGTATTCATCAAGCATCGTTCTCACCATCTCAATAAGAGTCCGGTTCTTCCTCTCAGCAACTCCATTTTGTTGAGGTGTGTACGTAGCCGAGAACTCGTGTGAAATCCCTTCTTCATCAAGGAAGATATCCACATTTGCATTCTTGAACTCCGTTCCATTGTTGCTGTGAACCTTCTTGATCTTCACTTCAAATTGATTTTGGGCCTTCCTATCGAAGTTCTTTAAGATCTTTTGGACCTGCGATTTATCATCAAGAAAGAACACCCACGTAAATCTTGAAAAATCATCGACTATGACTAGACCAAATGAGTTTCCACCGATACTTTTATAGGCATTGGGACCGAAGAGATCCATATGAAGTAGCTCGAGCGGTCTTCTCGTGGTCATGATGTTCTTCATGGGGTGACTTCCTCCAACTTGTTTTCCTGCTTGACAAGCACTACACAATCTATCCTTGTCAAATATAACATCTTTCACTCCAAGGATATGATCACCTTTAATAAGCTTATCTAGATTTCGCATGCCCACATGACCTAACCTTCTATGCCACAACCAACCTTTAGAGGATTTAGCAATTAAGCAAGTTCTAGGTTGAGCCTTTTTAGTGGAATCAACAATGTAAAGATCACCTCTACGTAAACTAGTAAAGTCCATTTTATGATTATCTCTACGAAACACTTGGCAATCTACTTCAGTAAATAGGACATTGAAAGCAAAGTCAGCAAGTCTAGATACAGAAAGTAAATTATAGCCAAGAGATTCAACGAGCATAACATTTTGAATGGAGCTATCATGTGATATGATCACCTTACCAAGGCCAACCACCTTACCCTTTGAGTTATCACCAAAGGTGACATATTTCGAGGGTCGTCGTTTTCAGCAAGCTCACGAAACATATCCTTGTCTCCGGTCATGTGATCGGTACATCCACTATCAAGAACCCATTCCTTTCCTGCAACCATGTAGCCGCAAAGATTAGCCATAAGACCAAAATGTCTCATAGACTCATCGAGATCAAAGTCACTATCATCATACTCATCATAGTATCCATGTTCAACATTGTCTTATGATTGATCAATTCCTAGAGAGTATGATTCATTAGATAAGTGATCATCACAATGTTCATCTTTATGAATTATAATGGCTTCGGAGATGATATTGCTAATGATTCCAACATCTCCTCTGTCACGCATGAGGTTACTAAGCTCAAATAAAAAATCACCAAACTTAGGATTATTTTAATTCATCTTACTCAAGGCAATAGACTTATGAAGAATCTCATCTAAGTTTTGCAAGGAATAGTTTGGAAATCGTTCCCCAAGAAATCTCCATAGGGTGTAGGCACAATCAAGAGCAGGCAAGCTAGCAATCAAGTTTCTAGCTAATCCTCTAGTGATTAAATTGATAGTTCTAAGATTACGGATCATGTCAATAGACTCATCAAGAGTAGGATGCAAGGGGTCAACAAGGGGTGCACAAGGGCTAGCAATCTACTTGTTTAAGTGATATTCATTGAAAATCTCAAGCATATCAATTTTCCATTCATGAAAGAACTCTCCATCAAGTATAGGCACTCTACGTCTAAGACTCCCCAACATAGACTCATCCATCTTCCTCCAATGGTGATTAAACCAAAGCAATGGAGACCAATGCTTTGATACCAATTGTAGGATCAAGAAGAGGTGTCTAGAGGGGGGTGATTAGACCCTCAATAAAGAAAAGTAGCAGTTTTTAATTTCTTTAAGTTAAGGTGGAGTTTTACCACAAGTTTAAACATTCACAAAACATTTCAAGCAAGCATGGCACAAGTATATGAGCAGTGGAAAGTAAAGCATGCAAGTTGCAAGAAAGTAAAGAGATGGGATTGGAGTGTGTAGACGCAATTGGAGACACTGAGATTTTTTGGCGTGGTTCCGATAGGTGGTTATCGTACATCCACGTTGATGGAGACTTCAACCCACGAGGGGTAACGGTTGCGCGAGTCCACGGAGGGCTCCACCCACGAAGGGTCCACAAAGAAGCAACCTTGTCTATCCCACCATGGCCGTCACCCATGAAGGACTTGCCTCACGTGGGTAGATATTCACAAAGTAGGCAATCTCCTTGCCCTTACAAACTCCTTGGTTCAACTCCACAATCTAGACGGAGGCTCCCAAGTGACACCTAACCAATCTAGGAGACACCACTCTCCAAAAGGTAATAGATGGTGTGTTGATGATGAACTCCTTGCTCTAGTACTTCAAGTTCAACACTCAACTCCCTCACAGAGATTTGGATTTGGTGGAAAGATGATTTGAGTGGAAAGCAACTTGGGGAAGGCTAGAGATAAAGGTTCTTGTGGTTGGATTGGAATATCTTGCTCTCAACACATGAGTAGGTGGTTCTCTCTCAGAAAATGTATGCTAGAAGTGTAGGTACATTCTGATAGCTTTCTCCACGAATGGAGGAAGGGTGGAGGGGTATATATAGCCTCCAGATAAAATCTAGCCGCTACACACAATTTACCAAATTCGGTGGGACGGAATCGAGAAACTCGGTCAGACCGATATGGTTCAAAATGTGAACGGTAGGATTTTTGGTGGGACCGATATGATCAACTCGGTGGGACCAATGTGCTAGGGTTAGGGTAAAACCTCAACTCGGTTTGACCAATAACACAAACTTGGTGGGACCAATTTTGTTAATAAGCAAAATAGAGAGTTGGTCAAGCAAACTCGATGGGACCGATTGCATATCTTGGTGAGACCGAAATTATTGCAACAGGTAACAGAGAGTTTGCAAGGCCATCTCGATGAGACCGAGATCCCACCGGTGAGATCGAACTGATTACGGTTTCTGGCAGTGGCTATGTCGAATGAAAAATCGGTGGGGCCGAGTTTGACTTTTGGTTTGGGACATATGTGGAAATGAGAAAGTGGTTGAGGGCTTTGGAGCATATCACTATGCACTTTGAGAAAGCAAGCCATTAGTCAACACATCATCCCCTTTTAATAGTATTGGCTTTCCTATGGACTCAATGTGATCTTGGATCACTAAAATGAAAATGTAGAGTCTTGAGCTTTTTGAGCTTTTGCCAATCTTCCGTCCTTAGCATCTTAAAGGGGTTCCACATCCTCCTGTCCATGCCACTCCACTGTTGCACTCATCTGAAATATACTAGATAGAAGTATTAGTCCAACAAGAGATATGTTGACATTAATTACGAAAATCACCCAGGGAGCACTTGTGCTTTCAGTAATACTTTCTCAAAAGCTTTGGCCTCCTTTGTCGGCGTTCTGGGAACGGGGGTCCCCAGACTTGCCTGCCTGCGGCCTGCGGCGTGGCTCAAGTGGGGGCCCAGCGCGGCCCATCTTCATCAACACGAGGCTCAAGACCCTCGCGAGGGGCCAAGCCTCGCGAGGTGGACGACATGGCGCATCCTCAGGCACAGCCTCGTCAGGCTGGCTCGCGAGGAGGCGGAGATTTCAAGGCGGGGTACCTCACGAGGTGCCCATGACGCAAGCCATGACGACATGGGGCACCAGGCGGGCGCCTGCGCGTGCAGCGTCCCTCTTTCCTCTTTGGTGCAAAGGGAGCAAGCGTATCAGCAGAGTACCGAGGCATCAGGCAAAGGTTGCCACTTCGGCGCAACGAGACCAGGAGGACTACGAGACGGAGGTCACCATGGAGCCCGGCGCGGCGTCATCACCAGAGCCTTTGGCAGGCGAAGACTGCTTTTGTCAGGATAGATGTACTCGCTGTCCCCCTTCAAATTAGCCCGCCATTGTTGGATCCCTTCCCGCTCAATATTTGGGGAGAGGACCAGGGCCTCTATAAATAGCACCAGCCACCCACATGACAAGGGGACGACGGGTGAGAGAAAAAGCATAGAGAGAGAGAGAGGGTGACTGAACTCTTCACAACAGTTCATCACCACAGCCAAGAACAGACCCTCGCGAGGCTGTTCTTCCTTGTATTGTTCATCCTCACCAGCCCCAGGAGGCAATCCATCCACCACACACTGGAGTAGGGTATTACACCACATCGGTGGCCCGAACCAGTATAAATCTTGTGTCTTTCGTGCAGTTCTTTTAGTAGTTTAGATCCCATCGAGACGGAGAGGTTGAAGGCGGGATTTCCGCGCGCACCCCAGTGTTCGAACCTTAAGGGTCTACCGGAACCCGAAATCCGACATTTGGCGCGCCAGGTAGGGGTGCGCCGGGATCCATCTTCCACCGCTCCGCCCTCCTTCGGCCGCTACAACCATGCGCGGCGCCAGCCGGGCTCGCGCCGCCCCGGTGGCCCTCGCCGGTGGGCGCTCTCATTGTCCCCCGCCGCCCGCCATCAACACCGCCACCGGCTCGGCGGGTAACGAGCTACAAGCACCACCCCAGCGTCGGCCTACGCGACAGAGCAACTGCACCGCGGCACCGGCGCCTCCGGTCGTCGCGGCCCTCCTGGGCGGCTCGCAGGCGCTGCCCACAAGTCGCCATGCCAAGCCTTTTTCCCGCCGGGTTAGCACCGCTGCCGCGCGGCAGGGGGCTCCCCCGGACCGGGCGGCGAGCGAGGTCGATCTGACCTTCAGCTCGGAGGACCACCCCACCAACCCGGCCAGCTCAGGCGCGCTCCCCTTGTTGTGCACCCCCACCATCTGCCAGGTGGCCGTCACCCAGACCCTTGTCGATGGCGGCGCGGGCCTTAGCTTGCTTTCGGTCGAGACTTTCGACCTCTTCCGCATACCCCGGGAGCGGCTGCGACCAAGCCGATCCTTCTCGGGCCTCGTGGCGGATCATCCGACTCCCTGGGGCAGATCCGGCTCCCGGTGACCTTCGGCACCTACGACAACTTCCGCACAGAGACGGTCGACTTCAACATCGCCCCCATCGGCCTTCCATACAACGCCATCCTCGGCTACCCGGCACTGGCCCAGTTCATGGCCGCCACGCATCCGGCGTACAACCTCATGAAGATGCCCGGGAGCAATGGTACCCTCACTGTGCGCGGGGACACCGGGGACGCATTGCGAGTGCTCGAGCTCGCCTTCAAGACAGCGGCGTTGGCACAGCCCGCCAACGCAGAGGCCCTAGAGCCCAAGGGGGCTGCGCCCGCCAAGAAGAAGCAGCTGTTCACCCAGGACAAAGCACAGACCAAGCAGATCCCCGTCGACGAGGACGGGTCCTCCGGCGCCACTTTCACCATAGGCGCCAACCTAGAGCCAGAGCAGGAGGATGCCTTGGTCAAGTTCCTGCGCTCGAATAAGAAGGTATTTGCTTGGGAGCTGGATCTGCTGGTGGGGATCCCCAGAAGTGTCATCGAGCACCACCTCAACGTATGCCCAAATGTACGCCCCATGAAGCAGAAGGCCAGGCGGCAGTCCACGGAGAAGCAGGCTTTCATCACCCAAGAGACCCGCAAGCTAGAGGCTGCAGGGGTCATTCGCGAGGTCCGATACCCGGACTGGTTGGTGAACCCTGTCGTTGTGCCCAAGAAGGGGGGGAAAGAACACATGTGTGTCGACTTCACCAACCTCAACAAGGCATGCCCGCAAGATCCGTTCCCGCTCCCCCGTATCGACCAGATTGTCGATTCCACTGCGGAGTGAGACCTGCTATGCTTCCTGGATGCCTTCTCCGGGTATCACCAGATCAAGATGGCCGTGGAAGATGTCGAGAAGACTGCTTTCTTGACCCCGTGCGGGGTATACTGCTATACGTGCATGCCATTCGGGCTACGTAACGCGGGGGCAACCTTTCAGCGACTGATGCACATCACCCTGGGTCAGCAGCTGGGAAGGAATGTCGAGGCCTACGTCGATGACATAGTGGTGAAGTCTCGGGAGGCCAAGACCCTGATACAAGACCTGGAGGAGACCTTCGCGAGCCTCGACACAGTAAACCTGCGGCTCAACCCGGAGAAATGTGTGTTTGGCGTCCCCTCGGGCAAGCTCTTGGGGTTCCTCGTGTCCCACCGTGGCATCGAGGCCAACCCCGAGAAGGTCAAAGCGGTCGAGGACATGAGCCCGCCAAAGACCCTCAAAGAAATGCAGAAGCTCACGGGGCGCGTTACTGCGCTAGGGTGCTTCATCTCCAAACTAGGGGAGCGAGTGTTGCCTTTCTTCCAGCTGATGAAGAAGAAAGGGGCCTTTGAGTGGACTGAAGAAGCAGATAAGGCGTTTCAAGATCTCAAGAGATACCTGACCAGTCCCCCAGTCATGGTGGCTCCGCGCCCTCAGGAGCCCCTGTTGCTGTACCTCGCCGCCATACCCTACTCCGCCAGCGCAGCCCTGGTGGCGGTTAGGGAGGAGCGCCAAGTGAAGGCCACAGCGGCAGCCTGAGGCAGGACAAAATGGGAACAAGGAAAGACAGCAGAAGCCGCAACCGCAGCTGAGGAGGGTCAGCTACCGAGGAATGCACTGAGGGCAAGAGAGGCCGCCCGACCAGATGGTCCACGTCCCGAGGCCACGACGCCCCGTGAGGCGCCCTTACCTCCCGAGGGCGCAGCAACCCCAGATGCTCCCAGCCTTGTCGAGCACCCAGTTTACTTTGTTAGCACGGTGCTACGGGACGCGAGGGCCCGGTACCCAATGCCTCAGAAGCTCCTCCTCGCGCTACTGGTAGCCTCGCGCAAGCTGCGTCACTACTTCCAGGCTCACCCCATCAAAGTCGTCTTGTCATACCCCCTGGAGAGGGTGCTCAGGAGCCCTAATTCAGCCGGAAGGATCGCTGAATGGAACATAGAGCTGCAGGCGTTTCAGCTCGAGTTCAGCACAACCAAGGTCATCAAAGGAGCAGCATTGGCGGATTTTGTGGCAGAATGGACAGAGGCACCAGGCCTCAAGGCCGACAAGGATCGGTCCCTCTTCCCGGGGAGCGAGGCGCCAGAAGGCTGGGTCATGCACTTTGATGGGGCGTTCTTCAGACATGGTGCTGGGGCTGGAGCGGTGCTTATATCGCCCACTCAGGACAAGCTCTACTATGCCGTACAGCTCTGCTTCCAACAAGGTGAAAAGGTCTCCAACAACATAGCAGAATACGAGGGTCTAATAGCAGGCATGAAGGCCGCGGCAGCCCTGGGGGTGAAGCGCCTTACCATTAAGGGAAATTCACAGCTCCTCGTGAACTTCTCCAACAAGGTGTACGAGCCGAAAGACGAGCACATGGAAGCTTACCTTGCGGAGGTCCGCAGGATGGAGAAGCAGTTCTGGGGGTTGGAGTTGCAGCATGTGCCCCGTGGCACCAATCAGGAGGCCGACGACATCGCCAAGCGGGCATCCAGGCGGCTACCTCAGGAGCCTGGCATCTTCAAGGAGAGGCTCTTCAAGCCCTCAGCCTTGCCATCACTGTCAAACACGACTCAGCCTCGGGAGGAGCTCCCCCAGCCACCTGCCTCAGGAGCCCCAGTCTGTGGCCCGGCCTCAGGAGCACGCCTGCTCCTGACGATGGAACCTCAGGAGGAGTGCTGGATCACCGAGCTCCGGAGTTACTTGACGCAAGGGACCATGCCTTAGAAAGAGGAGGAAGCGGAGCGAGTGGCGCGGCAGGCCACTGCGTACTGCATCAGAGACGGAGAACTCTATCGAATGCGGCCAAACGATGTACTCCTACGTTGCATTTCCAGGGAGCAAGGAAAGGAACTACTGGAGGACATACACAACGGAGACTGCGGGCACCACTCATCATCGCGGACCCTCGTCGGCAAGGCGTTCCGCAGTGGGTTTTATTCGCCTACCGCACTCAATGACGCCGTAGAGCTTGTGAGAGCTTGTGAGGCCTGCCAGTTCCACGCCAAGAAAATCCATCAGCCGGCCGGAGGCCTGCAGACTATACCCCTTTCATGGCCATTCCCAGTCTGGGGGTTGGACATCCTGGGCCCGTTTCCTCGGGCGCCAGGGGGCTACCGCTACCTCTACGTCGCCGTGGACAAGTTCACCAAGTGGGCTGAAGTGGAGGCCGTCCGCACCATCCCCGCGGGCTCCGCGGTCAAGTTCATCAGGGGCATCGTGAGCCGGTTCGGGGTGCCGAACCGCATCATCACAGACAACAGTTCGCAGTTCACCAGTAACCTCTTCAAAACATACTGTGCTAACCTTGGAACGCAGATATGCTACGCTTCCGTGGCGCACCCACGAAGCAACGGCCAGGCCGAACGAGCCAATGCGGAGGTCCTGAGAGGCCTCAAGACCAGGACGTTCAAGAAGAAGCTGGAGGCCTGTGGCCGAGGTTGGTACGACGAGCTTCAATCCGTGCTATGGTCCATCCGCACCACCGCGACCAAGCCGACTGGGGAGACCCCATTCTTCCTGGTCTATGGAGCGGAGGCCGTCCTCCCTCACGAGGTCAGACGTCGCTCCGCGCGGGTCCTGGCGTTCGACGAGGCGCAACAGGACGCCATGCGGGGGATGAACCTCGTGTTGGGGGAGGAACAACGATGGGAAGCCGCGCTGCGAGCGGCGAGGTATCAGCAGGCGCTGCGGCGATATCACTGCCGCAACATCCGCCCAGGACTCTCGAGGTAGGAGACCTCGTGCTCTGGCGGGTTCTCTCCAGGGAGGGGTTGCACAAGCTCTCTCCCATGTGGGAGGGCCCGTTCAAGGTTGTTCATGTTTCCAGGCCCGGCTCCGCGCGCTTGGAGACTCAGGAGGGAGTGCCAATCTAGAATGCGTGGAACATCCAGCACCTCCGGAGGTTCTACCCCTGAAAAGGCCCAGAGCCTGTGAAGCAAGGCGAGTGCCTATGAAGATCATCTCTTTTTGGAAAGGCCCGAAGCCTGTGAAGCAAGGCGAGTGCCTGTGAAGCAAGGCGAGTGCCTGTGAAGCTATCGCATTTTGGAAAGGCCCAGAGCCTGTGAAGCAAGGCGGGTGCCTGTGAAGCTATCGCGTTTTGGAAAGGCCCGGAGCCTGTGAAGCAAGGCGAGTGCCTGTGAAGCTATCGCGTTTTGGAAAGGCCCAGAGCCTGTGAAGCAAGGCGAGTGCCTATGAAGATCATCTCTTTTTGGAAAGGCTCGGAGCCTGTGAAGCAAGGCGAGTGCCCGTGAAGATCATCGCTTTGGAAAAAGGCCCAGAGCCTGTGAAGCAATGCCAATGCCTGTGAAGCTCGCCGCCCCGTGACACTCTCACGTAATAATGAGTGGGGCTGTACATGCCACAGAGTCTCAGGAGCGCCGGCCTCAGGCCCTGGGGCTCCCTCCCACGCCCAGTGGCAGCACTTAGCTCCGCGCTGGTGAGAAGACGTCGAAGACTAGATTAGGTGCCGGACGCGGCTTTCCCATTTGCTTTCCGCAGTTGCCGTGTTCGTTTGCATTTGGAGTCTTATTGGAGTTATCGCTGTTGCTGATTTATGGTTCGTCGATTTTCGCCCCTCGCTTTGGTTTCTCTCGTGAACAACCTCGCGAGGGATGGTGCTCAGGCGCCCTCGCGAGGATTTCTGCCCTAGCCACGGGAGGGTCTCACGGCCCTGGCGCATTACAGGAGCACCCCTCCTAGTCCGTGCCCCTCGGGTACCACGGTGCGCACGCAGGGCCTGGGTCGGTCGCCCCACTCCCCGGCAGGGGTCGAAAGCTATCTACGCATAGGCGGGAAATCAGGAAGTACAAAAATAAGATCAAGGTAATCGCTGAAGCGGCAACATTTCCCAACACGCCCCAAGGGGGCTCCATGCATCTGTTCTGTTTTACACAGGGAACAAAAGAGAAAGGAAAAAGACGATCCTAGCACCGCCCCTCCCGCATCGGCCCACGGCGGTGACATAGGCTGCCCCAGGGCCTCAGGCGGACCCCCTCTCACACTGCGCCGGGGCACGACGGCGGGCGGACCCCCTCTCACACTGCGCCGGGGCACGACGGCGGGCGGACGAACCACCACCTCCTAAGCAAACCCGACGGCGCGGGGGAGGACTGCTGCCACCACTGGAGGAGTCGCTTGAGGAAGAGCTGACGAGGCTGGGGGAGTCGCTGACGCCGCCGCCCACTCGGGTGCTATCTCCCCCATCACCATCGGAGTGGGGCTGGCGGACGCGGTCATCGTCCTCAGGGCAGTACCCCGCGCGACGACCATCTTCCCCAAACACCCTCACGAAGAGGGTGGCGTCGCCATCGAACCTGAAGTGCAGAGTGCACCGACGCTCTAGGCCGCGAGCGCGGGCGAACGCCTACCAGCCGCGGGTGAAGGCCAAGCCCCCGCTGGCGGAGACCTCTAGCGCGACCCATGAGGACCTGCTGCAGCAGCCCTCCGCCTGGAGCCAGAGGCCGCCAGGAGCGCCGGCCGGGAGTTCGCCAAGGAGGAAGCGAGGGAGCGGGAGCCGGGCGCGAGCCGGCTCCGCCGACCAAACGATAAATTCCGGCGGCGCCTTCCCGGCGCGAAAGCGTGACCTGGGGGAGCGCGTCACCCAGGCGCACCCTCCGGCTGCGGCGGCTTGCCCGTCGCCGCGCTGAGAGCCCCCCCCCCCCCCGGCCGCTGGGAGCTGCCGGGGCGACCGCCGGGTGCTTCTGAGGGCGCCCGCGACCATGCTTGGATGGGGGAGAGGCAGGACCGATCTGGAGGGCCTTCCCCTTCTCTGCGGCCGAGTGCCTCTTCGACAGAGCCATCACATAAAGATGGAGCAAGAACTGAGGCGAAGAAGAGAGCAAGAGGAGATGGACTTGACGGGCACGAGCGGTGCCATACTTATAGCCGGCGAAGGCCAACCGCCGGTCTCCACGATCACAGGTAATCATAACACGTTCTGCATGCAGGGACTTGTCCAACTCGCACGATCACCAAGGCGTCATGGGGAAGCGGAGGCGCCACGTCCAATCAACCGCCACGCGGCGTCCGAGGCCGCAGGCTGTTAGGGCCCGAGGCGCTTCGCCCTTGCCCTTTCGCCTCTTGGCACGGCCAAGTCCATGCGCGCCTTGGGCCCGGGGGCTACTATCGGCGTTCTAGGAACGAGGGTCCCCAGACTTGCCTACCTGCGGCCTGCGGCGTGGCTCAAGTGGGGGCCCAGCGCGGCCCATCTTCATCAACACGAGGCTCAAGACCCTCGCGAGGGGCCAAGCCTCGCGAGGCGGACGACACGGCGCATCCTCAGGCACAGCCTCGTCAGGCTGGCTCGCGAGGAGGCAGAGAGTTCAAGGCGGGGTACCTCATGAGGTGCCCATGACGCAAGCCATGACGACACGGGGCACCAGGCGGGTGCCTGCGCGCAGCGTCCCTCTTTCCTCTTTGGTGCAAAGGGAGCAAGTGTATCAGCAGAGTACCGAGGCATTAGGCAAAGGTTGCCACTTCGGTGCAACGAGACCAGGACCAGGAGGACTACGAGACGGAGGTCACCATGGAGCCCGGCGCGGCGTCATCACCAGAGCCTTTGGCAGGCGAAGACTGCTTTTGTCAGGATAGATGTACTCGCTGTCCCCCTTCAAATTAGCCCGCCATTGTTGGATCCCTTCCCGCTCAATATTTGGGGAGAGGACCAGGGCCTCTATAAATAGGACCAGCCACCCACATGACAAGGGGACGACGGGTGAGAGAAAAAGCATAGAGAGAGAGAGAGGGTGACTGAACTCTTCACAACAGTTCATCACCACAGCCAAGAACAGACCCTCGCGAGGCTGTTCTTCCTTGTATTGTTCGTCCTCACCAGCCCCAGGAGGCAATCCATCCACCACACACTGGAGTAGGGTATTACACCACATCGGTGGCCCGAACCAGTATAAATCTTGTGTCTTTCATGCAGTTCTTTTAGTAGTTTAGATCCCATCGAGACGGAGAGGTTGAAGGCGAGATTTCCGTGCGCACCCAGTGTTCGAACCTTAAGGGTCTACCGGAACCCGAAATCCGACATCCTTCGCTGTAAACCCCTCATCGTCAACTTCTTCATCGGGTCCATTGTCGTCTGACTCCGATGCATAGCCATGGGAATACGGGATGGAAGGTTCCTGAAGGAAATATGCCCTAGAGGCAATAATAAAGTTGTTATTTATATTTCCTTATATCATGATAAATGTTTATTATTGATGATAGAATTGTATTAACCGGAAACTTAGTACATGTGTGAATACATAGACAAACAGAGTGTCCCTAGTATGCCTCTACTTAGCTAGCTCGTTAATCAAAGATGGTTAAGTTTCCTGGCCATAGACATGTGTTGTCATTTGATGAACGGGGTCACATTATTAGAGAATGATGTGATGGACAAGTCCCATCCCTTAGCTTAGCATTATGATCGTCTAGTTTTATTGCTATTGCTTTCTTCATGACTTATACATTTTCCTCTAACTGTGAGATTATGCAACTCCCGAATACCACAGGAACACCTTGGCCGAAGGTGTTTGTTGAGTTGGCATAGATCAAGATTAGGATTTGTCACTTCGTATATCGGAGAGGTATCTCTGGGCCCTCTCGGTAATGCACATCACTATAAGCCTTGCAAGCAATGTGAATAATGAGTTAGTTGTGTGATGATGCATTATGGAACAAGTAAAGAGACTTGCCGGTAATGAGATT
This sequence comes from Triticum monococcum, assembly GCA_034509565.1. Lineage (NCBI taxonomy): Eukaryota > Viridiplantae > Streptophyta > Magnoliopsida > Poales > Poaceae > Triticum > Triticum monococcum. The sequence continues at coordinate 488,179,452 of CM067844.1, forward strand.
GAACTAGGTATGATGATACCGACAATCGAATCTCGGGCAAGTAACATACCGATGACAAAGGGAATAACGTTTGTTGTTATGCGGTTTGACCGATAAAGATCTTCGTAGAATATGTAGGAGCCAATATGAGCATCCAGGTTCCGCTATTGGTTATTGACCAGAGATGTGTCTCAGTCATGTCTACATAGTTCTCGAACCCGTAGGGTCCGCACGCTTAACGTTCGATGACGATTTGTATTATGAGTTATATGTTTTGGTGAGCGAAATTTGTTCGGAGTCCCGGATGAGATCACGGACATGATGAGGAGTCTCGAAATGGTCGAGAGGTAAAGGTTGATATATTGGATGAAGGTACTCGGACACCGGAAAGGTTTCGGGACGTTTCAGATATTTGTCGGGGAACCGAGGGGTTACCGGAACCCCCTGGGGAAGTTATGGGCCCTAATGGGCCATAAGGGAGTAGGAGAGGGCAGGCCACAAGGTGGCCCCCCAAGGCAGTCCGAATTTGACTAGGGGGAGGGGGTGCGGCCCCCTCTTTCCTTTCCATTTCCCTCTCGTTCCCTCCTTCCCCCTCTTGGAATAGGAAAGGGAATCCAACTAGGATCGGGAATCCTAGTTGGACTCTCCCCTTGGCGCACCCTCCTTGGCCGCCGACCTCCTCCTTCCCCTCCTTTATATACATGGCCAGGGGCACCCCAAAGGCACATCAATTGTCCCTTAGCCGTGTGTGGTGCCCCCCTCCACCGTTTACCACCTCGGTCATATTGTCGTAGTGCTTAGGCAAAGCCCTGCGTGGATCACATCACCAACACCGTCGCCATGCTGTCATGCTGACAGAACTCCCTCGACCCTCTACTGGATCAAGAGCTCGAGGGACGTCATCGAGCTAAACGTGTGCTGAACACGGAGGTGCCATACATTTGGTACTTGGATCGGTTGGATCGTGAAGACGTTTGACTACATCAACCATGTTACATAACACTTCCGCTTTCGGTCTACGGGGGTACGTGGACACACTCTCCCGTCTTGTTGCTATGCTTCTCCTAGATAGATCTTGCGTGACTGTAGGAATTTTTTTTGAACTACTACGTTCCCCAACAGTGGCATCCGAGCCAGGTCTATGCGCATATGATATATGCATGAGTAGAACACAATGAGTTGTGGGCGATATAGTCATACTGCTTACCACCAACGTCTTACTTTGATTCGGTGGTATTGTTGGATGAAGCAGCCCGGACCGACATTACATGACTGCATTCATGAGACTGGTTATACCGACGTGCTTCGCACACAGGTGGCTAGCGGGTGTCTATTTCTCCAACTTTAGTTGAATCGAGTTTGACTACGGCCGGTCCTTGTTGAAGGTTAGAACATCACACTTGATGAAAAATCGTTGTGGTTTTGATGCATAGGTAAGAACGGTTCTTGCTAGAAGCCCGTAGTGGCCACGTAAAACCTTCAACAACAAAGTAAGGGACGTCTAACTTGTTTTGCAAGGCATGTTGTGATGTTATATGGTCAAGACATGATGAGATATAAATTGTTGTATGAGATGATCATGTTTGGTAAAAGTTACCGACAACTGGTAGGAGCCTTATGGTTGTCGCTTTATTGTATGAAATGCAATCACCATGTAATTGCTTTACTTTATCACTAAGCGGTAGCGATAGTCGTGGAAGCAATAGCTAGCAAGATGACAACGATGCTACCATGGAGATCAAGGTATCAAGCCGGTGACGATGGAGATCATGACGGTGCTTTGGAGATGGAGATGAAAGCCACAAGATGATGATGGCCATATCATGTCACATATTTTGATTGCCTGTGATGTTTATCCTTTATGCATCTTATTTTGCTTAGTATGGCAGTAGCATTATGTAAGTGCATCTAGTGCCACCCCTAGTTGGTTTTGGAGTATTGACGACAAACCTAGTTGAGGGACTAATGTGTTTGTGAGAATTGCAGGATAACACAGGTAGAAGTCTCTCATTGATTCAGTTTTCCTACCAGAGATGACCCCTAAAAATGTACGAAGACATTGAAGTAAATGGTGGTATATGAAGATATTCACATTGAAGACTATGACAAGAAAAGACACCACGTGAAGCCTATGGAACTCGAAGACTTAGATCTTTCGTAGTTCTCTTTCATTTATGTTGAGCCATAGGAACCACCGTACTGTTAAGTGGGGTCCAAGAGAACCAGTCGGAACGACTGAAGTGATGCCTAATTAAAAACCTATGTCTTCGAGTGAAGACTATGAGAGCAAATCTTGTCCGGAGTCGGACAAGTCAGCTTTGCTTGTAGCCCAAGTAAAGTTGCCGTGTGGGTTTGAAATCTGACTGTTGGAACACGTGTCAGTTCCTTAGTCACCCAGGGTCATTTCGGACAAATCAGGTCGGGTTGCCAAGTGGCTATAAATAGCCCACCCCCTACAACCGTAAACGGTTGGCTGCTCAGATTTAGTGCATGGTTTTTGTCGTTTGAGAGCAACCCACCTCGAAGCCTTTGAGAGAGAGAATACCTAGCGAGGATAAAGCCCTAACCACCCAGAGCCAGAGAGAATTGGGCATCACTTAAGTCTTCTTGTCTGAGTGATCTGAAGACTTATTACACTTGAGGACTGTGCATCCTCCAGCCGGTTAGGCGTCGCGTTTTGAGCATCCAAGAGACATTGTGGATTGCCGGTGAACGAAGTCTGTGAAGGTTTGGGAGTCTACCTTGAAGACTTACCAGAGTGATTGGGTGAGGTCTGTGTGACCTAAGCTCAAGGAGAATACGGTGAGGACTGGGTGTCCTGAGCTGCGTGTTCAGGACTGGGTGCCCGGGACTGTGTGTCCTAAGGTTTAAATACCTAGCCGCTCCAACCAGACGTACAATTGTCACAGCAACTCGAACTGGTCCAACAAATCATTGTCTTCAACGAGTCACTGGTTTCATCTTCACTTCCTTTTACTTACTGTTACTCATTGTGAAGTCATTGCATGTCTGTTATATCTTGTGTCTTCATAACGTGAGTGTATGATCAGTTTGGCTTCATAATATCTTCCTACCTCATCCTTATTACACTGCAGTTGTTTGTCACTGTGCTTTCACTCTGTTGATACTTGACCATGGCTTGCCTAGTGTAGTCCACCTTCCGCTGCATAGTAATAGGCATATCTCTACGGTCTGTCTTCATAACTTCCATGTTTTGAAGACTTTCATAAAATCGCCTATTCACCCCCCCTCTAGTCGATATAATGCACTTTCAATTGGTATCAGAGCAAGGTGCTCCCTTGTTCTGTGTGATTCGGTTTAACCACCTGGAGTTTTAGCTATGTTGACTGCAGGGATAATTAAAGTCTCCATTGCGTGCCCTGTCTTTGATGGAACTGAATATCCCTATTGGAAGAATAAGATGCGCATGCATCTTGAAGCCATTGACGTCGACCTATGGTATCTCGTCGAGAACGGCCTTCCCAAGGCTGGAGAAGGTGTCACTGCTGCTGATGTCAAGAAATTCGTTCAACTGGACTCTACTGCCAAGAATATCATCTGTGGTCATCTGACCAAAGGACAGTATGGCCGTGTGAGTGCTTTGAAGACATCCAAGCTGGTCTGGGACTGGCTCTCCAAGGTCAATGAAGGCATCTCAACCCAAAGAGATCAGAGAATCAGTGTTCTTCGCAACCTCTTCAACCGCTTCAAGCGAAATGACAATGAGAATGTCCAGCACACATTTGACCGACTCACTGACATCACAAATGAGCTTCAAGCCCTCGGCGCTACTGAGATCACCAAACATGAAGTCGTCAAGACGCTGCTGAGATCACTTGATAGTTCGTTTGACATCCTAGCCCTAATGATTCAAGAACGTCCTGATTTCAAGACACTCGATCCGTCTGACATACTCGAAAGGCTCAACACACATGAGTTTCAGCTTTCTGAGAAAAGAGATATCTACGGTCCAAACTATGGGCAAACTCGTGCCTTGAAGGCAAAAGCTGTTTTCTCATCTGAAGAAGAATCTGACAGCTGTTCTGAAGATCCTGAAGACATTGGAAGGGAACTTGCAATGCTTGTGAAGAAGTTCCAAAAATTCACCAAGAAGAAAGGCTTCAGAAAGTCTTCACGATCAAGCTCAAGGAATGATGAAGCTTCTGTTCATGACTACAAGAAGAAAACATGCCACAAGTGCAAGAAAACTGGACACTTCATCTCTGAGTGTCCACAGTGGGACAATGAGAACAGAAAGAAGAAGAAGAGCAAGGAATATGACTCTGACGACAAGAAGAAGAAGAAATACTCAAAGTCTTCTTCCAAGTCTTCCTCAAAGTCTTCATCACACAAGAAGAGCTCATCTGGCAAGGCACGTGCGTTTGTTGGCAAGGAAATGGATTCAGATGAGGAGTCCGCTTCTGAGGAGGCAGAGGTGGAGTCTGAGGAGGAGTCTGATTCTGGCATTGCAAGTCTGGCTACAGCATACGTTGCCAAGTCCATCTTCAACACTGAAGACAGTGACTTCATCATCGACACCGATGCAAATGACAAGGACTACTCCGCTCCTACCTACTGCTTCATGGCACGCGGTGCCAAGGTAAACACACGCACTACTCACTATCAAACATCTAGCGACGATGACTCTGATTGTGGTTCGAAACCCAGCTACAAAACACTTGCTAAAATTGCAACTGAACAACAGAAAGCTATGGAACATATTCAAAAACTGTTAGACAGAAGCGATGATCTGTTGGGTGCTAAAATGACTCGATCTAAATCCTTAATTGAAGACATAAAAAAATCTTCATGTTAAGTATCAGGAACTTGAAAGTCGTCATGATACTCTCTCAACAACTCATGAAAAGCTTTCCTATGATTATCTTCAAAGGAACCAAGATCTTGAGAAATTGAGAGCGGCTCATGAAGATCTTCAAAAGGAAAACGAGTCCCTTCGCGCCAAACAGATCAGTTCCACTCAGGAAGGATTTGAACCACCATGTCTTAAATGCATTGAGCGTGATAATGCTACTTCTGTTGCTAAATGTTCCACTGCTACTGTTGCTGCAATATCTTCAACTGTTGATGTGGTAACTAACCCCTCTGCTGAGGATACCACTGTTATTGCTGATGAGAATGCTAGGTTGAAGACATTGCTTGAAACAGGGATGTACAAATGTCTTAAAGGGCATCAGACATTATGTGATGTCCTCAAGAAGCAGATTTAGAACCGAAACCCTATGAAAGAGGGTGTTGGGTTCGTAAGGAAAATGAATGCAGATGGCTCTTACTGGAAATCTGAGCAGTACCCCAAAACCATGTGGGTTGCTGTAAAGGAACCTTCAGCAGATCCATCCAATCTATCTGGCTTCACTTGTGCTAACCCCATTATCATTAATGAATCCTTTGATGCAAACTATGTACTGGTTAAGAATCAGAATGGTGAAGTGTTTGCCAGGTACATTGGTACTAACTACAGGAATGGACCGCCTATGAAGAAGATCTGGGTTCCGAAAAGGTGTCTAGAAAATCTTCCTGTGAATGTCTTCATGACACCTCACATGAAGAAGACAAACCTCAGACCAAAGGCTTCATACGGTCCAAAGGCTTCATACAGACAGAGGACTCACCTGAGTCGCACTAACGCAAATGTTTTGCAGGGAAACCATACTCAGGCATATGAATATGAGAGCGGTTCATCAAACCGCCATGTTCATATGACCAAGAACTATTCTGCCTATTCTTATGAGTACTATTGTCCGCCTGCCAGACTGTTTGCTAGGGCTCCAAAGCCAAAATTCTCAGATGCTGCACTTAGACTTATTGCTTCTAAGCCACCCTTGAAGATGTGGGTGGCTACGAAAGCTTAACTCTCTTTTGCAGGGAAAGGTCTCCAGCAGAAAACCAAAATCTTCTGACGCTATTGCTGGGGACCTTAAACATCTTGTAGGGCGCAAGATCAAATGCCCGAATGGCATCACTATGTACTTCGTTCCTGAATCGCATGCTACTCTCCCTATTAGTCCTAATCTGGATCTAAGTTTTCATAACCCACTGGTTCGTCAAATGTTTCTGCTTCACAATTCTCTTCGTGAAGCCTATCCCCCTAACTGCACTGTAGGGTACGACACCAACGTCTTCAGAATGGATTATTGACAGTGGGTGTACAAATCACATGACCGGCAAAAGAAGCCTTCTTATGGACTCAACCCTACGTCCATCCGACAAGAGCCACATCACATTCGCTGACACTGGTAAAAGTAAGGTATTGGGTCTAGGTAGAGTTGCAATCTCAAGGGATCAACACATGGATAAAGTCATGCTTGTTGAATCCCTTGGCTTCAACTTAATGTCTGTCTCAATGCTTTGCGATTTGAACATGATCGTAATATTTGGAAAATATCGTTGCCTGGTACTAATGGAATCTGACAAGTCTCTAGTGTTTGAAGGGTATCGGAAAGATGATTTGTATGTGGTAGATTTCTCAGAAGGGCCACAGCTTGCAGTATGTCTTCTGGCAAAAGCTTCAGAATGCTGGCTTTGGCATCGGAGGCTTGGGCATGCTGGCATGAGGAACCTCCACACCCTTGCAAAGAAGAAGCATGTCATAGGCATCGAGGGCGTCAAGTTCAAGAAAGATCACTTATGTGGTGCCTGTGAAGCAGGGAAGATGACGAGGGCAAAACATCCCTCGAAGACAATCATGACCACTACTCGACCCTTCGAACTGCTTCACATGGATCTTTTTGGTCCCACTCACTACTCAACTTTTACCACTACTGCTTGCCTCTATGGCTTTGTCATTGTTGATGATTACTCTAGATATACTTGGGTGCACATAATCCTTTACAAGACTGAAGTGCAGGATGTCTTCAGACGCTTCGCCAATCGAGCTATGAACAATTACGGCGCCAAGATAAAGCACATCAGAAGTGGGCACTGAATTCAAGAACACTGGACTTGATACATATCTTGATACCTTGGGCATCACACATGAATTCTCAGCCCCGTACACGCCACAGCAGAATGGCATCGTCGAACGCAAGAACAGAACACTCATTGAGACGGCCAGAACGATGCTAGATGAATACAAGACTCCAAGAAAATTCTGGCCTGAAGCCATTGAAACTGCATGCCATACAATCAATCGTGTTTATCTTCGCAAGCTTCTGAACAAGACATCTTATGAACTCCTAACTGTCAAGAAGCCAAATGTCAGTTACTTCAGAGTATTTGGCGCAAGGTGCTGGATCAAGGACCCACACCACACCTCAAAGTTTGCACCAAAAGCACATGAGGGTTTTATGCTTGGATATGGAAAGGATCCGCACTCCTACAGAGTCTTCAATCTCTTTCATTACAAAGTGGTTGAAACAGTGGATGTGCGGTTCGATGAGACCAATGGTTCACAAAGAGAGCAACTGCCGAATGTGCTAGATGAAGTTCCATCTAGTGAATCAATCAAGCTAATGGGAACTGGAGAGATTATACCTTCTGAAGCTCATCCTGAAGAAGAACTTATCATCTCAGCACCTGATCCACATGAAGACAATGCTCAGCCTGAAGACATTCCTCCCAACAACAACACAGATTAGCAAGAGCAAAGTCTTCGCTCTGTACATCCTCGTGTTGCCAATGAAGTGCAGATTGAGAGAATAATTGACAGCATCAATGCACCTGGTCCACTCACTCGTTCAAGGGCAACTCAGCTGGCAAATTTCTGTGGGCACTTCGCATTCGTCTCAATTACAGAACCCAAGAAAGTTGAAGAAGCCTTCATGGAACCTGAATGGATTCAAGCTATGCAAGAAGAGCTTCAACAGTTTGAGCGGAACAATGTATGGGAACTGGTTAAGCGTCCTGATCCACGGAAGCACAATATAATAGGAACCAAATGGATATACTGCAACAAGCAAGATGAGCATGGTCAAATTGTCAGAAACAAAGCTCGTCTCGTTGCTCAAGGATATACTCAAGTGGAAGGCATTGATTTCGATGAAACATTTGCTCCTGTGGCTAGACTTGAAGCCATACGTATACTGCTGGCCTATGCAAATCATCATAACATACTTCTATATCAAATGGATGTGAAGAGCGCCTTTCTCAATGGCAAGATTGAAGAAGAAGTGTATGTTGCACAACCGCCTGGGTTTGAAGATCCAAAACATCCTGACATGGTATACAAGCTCAACAAGGCACTGTATGGCCTCAACAAGCCCCTCGGGCCTGGTATGACACACTCAAATATTTCCTGAAGAGCAAAGGCTTCATACCTGGTTCCCTAGATCCCACTCTCTTCACGAAGACATATGATGGTGAACTGTTTGTGTGCCAAATTTATGTGGATGACATTATCTTCGGCTGCACCAATCAGAAGTACAGTGAAGAGTTTGGCTATATGATGCAAGAGCAATATCAGATGTCTATGATGGGGGAGCTGAAGTTCTTCCTCGGTCTTCAAATACGACAACAATGCAACGGCATCTTCATATCTCAAGAGAAGTATCTCAAAGAGTGCCTGAAGAAGTTTGGTATGCAAGACTGCAAAGGCTTCACAACACCAATGCCAGCCAAACATCATCTGGGTCCCGACGACAATGGTAAAGAGTTCGATGAAAAGGTATACCGCTCCATGATTGGTTCTTTGCTTTATTTATGTGCATCTAGGCCAGATATTATGCTTAGTGTTTGCATGTGTGCTCGATTTCAAGCGGCACCAAAGGATTCGCATCACGTAGCTGTGAAGCGAATTATTCGATATTTGGCTCACACCCCAACTCTCGGATTATGGTATCCAAAGGGCTCAGAGTTTGATCTGGTTGGATTCTCAGATGCTGATTATGCTGGTGACAAGGTTGATCAGAAGTCTACATCAGGCACATGCCACTTTCTGGGACGATCACTTGTATGTTGGTCTTCAAAGAAGCAGAACTGTGTATCCCTCTCCACCACTGAATCTGAATACATTGCTGCTGGATCTTGCTGCGCTCAGCTTCTGTGGATGAAGCAAACTCTCAAGGACTACGACATTCATCTGAAGCAAGTGCCACTTTACTGCGACAACGAAAGCGCCATCAAGATTACCAACAACCCAGTTCAGCACTCGAAGACAAAGCACATAGAAATTCATCATCACTTTCTCAGAGATCATGTTGTGAAGGAAGATATTGATATCATACATGCCAACACTGAAGAGCAATTGGCAGATATCTTCACCAAGCCCTTGGATGAGAAGAGATTTTGCAAGTTACGATGTGAGCTAAATATCCTGGAATCCTCAAATGTCCTGTGATTAGGCACACATCCTAACACTTATGCATATTGATGACTTAGATGTGCAACACACGAAGTAATGTATATCTTCAATCAATGAAGACATGCATGCTAAGTGTGAATACATTAATGTGGAATTTGACCACGGAGTGCCACGATAATTGTGCGCCGTGTCTGGGTCTAATACTTCCTATACGGTGGGTAACGCCACCACCAAACGTTCTATTTTGAAGTGTTTCACTCATGGCGTTACCTTGCAATGTCTTCACATTTGGTTTGGCTTCAATCTTAACATGTATTCATGATTATCTTCACTATGTTGATTATATATATATATATATATACTAGTGTCATGTCCTCTACAGCATTCACTTATAGCTATGTCTTCTTGTTTGAATCTTTTGAACTAAGTGAATGTGATCGGACCCTAACCTCTCTATGCTTTCTATCTCAAATTCTATCTCTCCAAGTCATATGCATTATATTGAAACTGTCGAATCTCTTCTCTGCGCCCTTGATAGCAGAAGACACAGAGACAACCTTTAAGTCCGTTTTCAATGCTCATTCATCCACATGAAATCCGGAGAAGTAGGAACGACCACCCGACAATCCAGGCGTGCGTGGGACGTGGAACAAACCCCAAAATTCCGCATGATGGCCACGTGTCACTCAGATGCGAATCGCCAGGGGCACCTGTGTAATAGCGCAGTGCCGCCCCTATACCTATAAATACACACTCACAGCAGTCATTATCCCTTCTTCCACCCTCGCACGAACCCTAGCGCCACCGCTAGCCCTCGACGACGCCGGCGACGAAGCGCTTCACTGCCGCAACCTCTCCGACGCCGTATTCACGCCGATCGCGGACATCGTCCTCTCCGGCGTCACCGTAGGTGTCCTCCGTCACCAAGTTAGGGCATGGAAGATTGAACTGCTCGGCCTCATCTCCCACTCCGTCTAGCAGTTCTTGGTGTGGTAAATAAAACTCCCTTTTACAGCACTGTTGATCCTATGAACTTATCACTTTCTACCACAAGCAGTTTCTGTTCACACAAGTTAGATTTATCTCATACTGCATCTCACAACATGCCTAGTATATTCACTTGTGCTTCACAAAGTAGTTAGATTCCTCACTTGTACTGATATGTGGATTCGTACAAATCTGGAACCAACTTCTTATCTATGAGTGAATGTCTTCGCACGATGAGGTCAATGTCTTCTAAACTGATTTATCGTCCAAATCTTCTCAGAATGCATATGACCTCTTCCCCTTCCCTCGCACCTTAATGTTGTCACAGGTACATGTCTGTGGGAGAATCCTTTGGTTCTCATAGTCTACATTCATTTGCAGAATTCTTACAGCATCACATAAATTCTCCTGAAGACAGTTCCTGTTGGTCCAGCAAGAGAAAGCCTTTGAAGCCGTTGAACGTCTTGAAGCCTTTCAAGTTAAAGTTTATGGCTTCAAAGAAAGCAGCAAGGAAGGGGGGCAGACAGCGTCGTGGCGGAACATCCAGAGATCTGCCAGATGAACTTGCAGAAATGTACAAGATAGATCCTGAAGAGGATTACAGTCAGCGCAAGACCCGAATCCAATGGATTCGACGATATTGGGCAGAACAATGGTTCAAATACCGCTTCACAACCCAAGAGTATGCTGAGAAAAGTGCCATCAAAAGACCGTGGGGAGACATCCTATACAAGAATCTTCTACCCAGGTCCAGAGATGCAGCCATTGCCCAAGGCTTCTATCCATGCATGGTCCATGGGCCACAGCCTGCAAATGCACATCCGTCGTCACTACTCTGGTGTCGTGATGACAATCTATTCAAGCGCAACTTTCAGTTTGCCCAAAACTCAGCGAAGCAGAACAAGAAGAAATTTGGGTTAGACTTCAACCCTGGTCCCTCCACATCAAGGGCAGATGGCACACGCGAGGCAGAACCCAATGTCATCGGTCCTTATGCCAACCTTGAAGGCCTCATCACCCGCATCTTAGTTCAAGGGACTGCAGTGAATGAGCATCCAGCTGACTCTGAATCAGAAGAAGCTCCTATAGTGCTGAAGCCAAAGAAGATGAATAAGTCTAAAACTTTAAAGCCTGCCCCTTCACCCAAAATTTCAAGGGCAAAGCCACTGGCAACTGCACCTCCTGAATACAGTGTGCCGTCTGAAGACTTATCATGCATCTCAAAGCCCTAGAAGGCCAAGGCGCATCTGCCACACAGCGGCCAAGAGCTCACAGCTGCTGCCATTCTGCGCAATGATGACATTGACATGTCAAGTGATGAAGACCTAGCAGATGACGCTCTTGAGCAACTCATCAAGAGCAAAGAAGAAGCAGAAATCTTCAATGATCTACCCCTCTTTGATGTCACCATCATCCACAACTTCATTGATGAGTGGTTTGACACGCCCAACATCAGCTTCGATGATCTACAGCTACCCATTGGCCTCAGTGTCGCCTTCCATGGCGCCATTGCTTCAGAACTAGCCATCGCCCAGTGCGTTGTTGAGCTGAAGCAGAAGATTGACTATGAAAAGGCTCAGTTGAAGAAGCATATGGCCAGGCTCAGCATGCAAGATGTGAAGAACTTCAAAATCATGATGCACGAGCTCAAGGAAGCTTTTCTGAAGAAACGTGCAGAAGCTCAAGGTCCGCGTGAGCGCATGAAGACTCTGGCTGACAGATGTGTGCAAGCCTACAATGAGGCTGAGAAGCGCAAGGCACTTGGCGTCCTGGCATCGACCCCAGGATGGCCACGAAGAAGAAGAAGAAGCCTGCTACAGCTGAACCTGATGCACCAAGGCAAGAAGAAGTTCCGATTGTCTTCCCAACTGCAATAACTGGCTCGAAGCCAAAGAGCCGGTCAACCGCTTCAGAGTTCAAGAAGACCAAGACTGCTGAGGCCGAAGCAAGGAAGCGAAAATATCCTGAAGCATCTGAAACTGCCCCCTCTAAGAAGAAGAGGAAGACCAAGAAAGATCGGGCTGCTCCCACAGAGCCCTTGATGGTTGGACCCATTTCTATGGTTTATCCTGAAGCTGAACGCCAACTAACTGTCCATGAGCCTGCTTCCACAGAGGCTCATGAAGTTGAAGACACTCCAGCAGCTGATCCCATCGCTGCTGAACACATTGGTCAACATGACAATGTAGAAGATGATGCAGTCCTTCCTCAGCAAGACAACAGCGAACTCATCAGCATTGGTCATCCGTTGACACCAATTGCCCAGGATGCCTCATGGGCGGATCGTCCACAAGAGGAAGAAGACAATGAGGCCCAGCCCACTCAAACTCCACAGGCGTCGCCCGCGTTGCGTAGGCTTCGCAAAGGTCCAAGGCCTCACGTCTCTGCTGAAGACATTCCGGCTGCATCAGCCAAAGATGATGAAATACCCCAAGTCCCCCCGTCTCACCAAGAAGCAGTTCTTACGAAGAACGTGCTTGTGTCCGACCCTCCAGCTTGTCAAGTGGAGGATGACAATCATGAGGCTGCCACAACCAACAATGAAGCTAATGTGGAGCCCTCCCCACCTAAAGCATCAGAAGACAGCGAAGCCACTGATCCTGACACTTCCATTCCTGAGTCTGCTGCAGGTCCCCAGTTCGACTATCATGTTGAGCACAGGCCTCAGGTACAGAAGCCAATTCCAAGACTGCCAAGGCTCCCAGGTCCTGCATCAGCACCTGGCTCCTTTAACATCAATGGCTTCAGGGCAGACAATACATTCTTCAATAGCTCCAAGAACCCCTACTCAAGGGAAAGGATTTCATCAGATCGGTTCTGGAGCTATCCTCAGCGAAGCTACTACTCATGTATACTGTACAACCAAGGTCGCATCTTCCCACACAAGCGTCTTGACGTTGAAGCTATAGCTGGTCTGCCCTGCCTAGAAGAAGCTTTAGATTGCTTCAAGCAAGTTGGACTGCTGCCATTCATAACTGACCAAGAGCATTGGAATGAAGAGCTGCTGCTCCAATTCTATGCCACACTCCACATCTGTGGGTACAACAGAGATCCGAAGACTTGGGTCCTAGAGTGGATGACCGGCAATGTTCATCACGAAGCCAATGCAGTTGACATCATTGAGCTCCCTCGCTTGCCCACTCCTGGCGATCTCTTCGAGCAAGGCTGTCAGCTGCATACTGAAGCTATTGAAAGCATCTTTCAGAGGCCTGAACCTAATATGAGTCAGATGCTCAGCATGATGAAGCCATTGCCCCAAGATGCTGCTTATCCCACAGAGTTCTTCATTGAAGACCTTGAGTATCTGCGAAGAACCATCTATCACATCATCAGGCGGACTCTCTGGCCCATTAAAGGCCACTCTCCAAATGCCAAGATCGAGGGTGCAATGAAGACTTTGATATTCTGTATCCTTCATGGCAAATGCTTCAATGCACAGGACTTCTTTATACGCCAACATGCTGCATCAGGCTCTGATCTGTTTGGTTTGAAGTTATACGCCCCTTGGGTAATGCGGCTGATCAAACTTCACTCTGCTATCTCGTATCAGCCCTCAGCCCGCAACCATCGTATCTTCTTGCCTGATGTGGATACTTCTGCTGACGCCATCTATCCTGAGCCTGCCAAGCAACCTCTAAGTCTTCAGAATGCAGAACACCAGAGCTTCACTCAAAACATTGAAGGAGTTGAAGCAGTCTCTTGAGTGTATCCGTTGGCCGGCACTACACATGCACCACGCCCTGCTTCCACTGAAGCCACTGACAGCACAACTGCTCCAAGACCCAAGAAGCGCACTCGTGTTCTCAGTGACCGAGAGCTTCTTGTGGTCCTTCATCAAAAACAGGATAGGCATCATGACTGGTTGAAGCGTCAGATGAAAATCCTCTTGGTGGATGTTAATCGCATTCGAAATCTTGCCACTAAGAATGCTTTCGTTACCCATGAAACCTGTCGCCGTACATGGAAAGGGCTAACGATGATGTGTTCTGAAGCTGATCTTCAAGAGGATGGCTTCACTGAGCAATTCAAGTTTGACTCCACACCTCCTCGAAGGGCTGTGCTGCGAGGAACACCATCCCTTGAAGACTCTGAGTTTTCTTCCTCTGCTGCCACAGTGACTGCCAGAGTTATTGAGGATGAAGATGATGCTACTTCACCGCCACCTCCTTCAGCACACATCAATACTGCTCCAAGTTTGTTTGCACCGCCACACACCACCGAAGACCCTGCTACTTCACCTACTCCTCATGGGACCGAGTATATGCTCTATGTCTTCAAACCTTTTTGGTCCTCACTGACAAAAGGGGGAGAAGCATATGAGGTTGATAGTCTTCAAGCGGGTCATTATGGGTGGGAGCTTTATATTTTACCATATTTTGCTTCGTGCTTACAACTCTCGGTTTGCTACATTTGGTTCTTTGAGTTGTAACACTTATACTCGATGGTCGTCTGCTACTTATTTGCCAACTTGTTTTGCAATGATAAATTCCGCATGTGCGACGATAAATTCCGCACTTAGATCATTCTACAGACGTCCAGTTTTCATTATGCATGTCATTATCTTCATATACTTTCACATGCATAGTGGAATGTCATCATAAGGTGAAGTGGATCTCCACAAGTACAACCTGCCATGTGCATTTGCATTCCAAAAGCAAATTACTTATATGCACATCTTCAGGGGGAGCCCTTGCAACTTATGAAGACAATTCCTTATCCTTTAAAATTTCACAGACTATATTCCCCATTGAAAACTTCAACTAGTTTGTCATCAATCACCAAAAAGGGGGAGATTGTAAGTGCATCTAGTGCCACCCCTAGTTGGTTTTGGAGTATTGATGACAAACCTAGTTGAGGGACTAATGTGTTTGTGAGAATTGCAGGATAACACAGGTAGAAGTCTCTCATTGATTCGGTTTTCCTACCAGAGATGACCCCTAAAAATGTACGAAGACATTGAAGTAAATGGTGGTATATGAAGATATTCACATTGAAGACTATGACAAGAAAAGACACCACGTGAAGCCTATGGAACTCGAAGACTTAGATCTTTCGTAGTTCTCTTTCATTTATGTTGAGTCATAGGAACCACCGTACAGTTAAGTGGGGTCCAAGAGAACCAGTCGGAACGACTGAAGTGATGCCTAATTAAAAACATATGTCTTCGAGTGAAGACTATGAGAGCAAATCTTGTCCAGAGTCGGACAAGTCAGCTTTGCTTGTAGCCCAAGTAAAGTTGCCGTGTGGGTTTGAAATCTGACCGTTGGAACACGTGTCAGTTCCTTAGTGACCCAGGGTCATTTCAAACAAATCAGGTCGGGTTGCCAAGTGGCTATAAATAGCCCACCCCCTACAACCATAAATGGTTGGCTGCTCAGATTTAGTGCACGGCTTTTGTCGTTTGAGAGCAACCCACCTCGAAGCCTTTGAGAGAGAGAATACCTAGCGAGGATAAAGCCCTAACCACCCAGAGCCAGAGAGAATTGGGCATCACTTAAGTCTTCTTGTCTGAGTGATCTGAAGACTTATTACACTTGAGGATTGTGCATCCTCCAGCCGGTTAGGCGTCGCGTTCTGAGCATCCAAGAGACATTGTGGATTGCCGGTGAACGAAGTCTGTGAAGGTTTGGGAGTCTACCTTGAAGACTTACCAGAGTGATTGGGCGAGGTCTGTGTGACCTTAGCTCAAGGAGAATACGGTAAGGACTGGGTGTCCTGAGCTGCGTGTTCAGGACTGGGTGTCCGGGACTGTGTGTCCTAAGGTTTAAATACCAAGCCGCTCCAACCAGACGTACAATTGTCACAGCAACTCGAACTAGTCCAACAAATCATTGTCTTCAACGAGTCACTGGTTTCATCTTCACTTCCTTTTACTTACTGTTACTCATTGTGAAGTCATTGCATGTCTGTTCTATCTTGTGTCTTCACAACGTGAGTGTATGATCAGTTTGGCTTCATAATATCTTCCTACCTGATCCTTATTACACTGCAGCTGTTTGTCACTGTGCTTTCACTCTGTTGATACTTGACCATGGCTTGCCTAGTGTAGTCTACCTTCCGCTGCATAGTAATAGGCATATCTCTACGGTCTGTCTTCATAACTTCCATGTTTTGAAGACTTTCATAAAAATCGCCTATTCACCCCCCCTCTAGTCGATATAACGCACTTTCACATTATAAGATGATCCCTCGCTAAATTTCAAGGTATAAGTGTTCTCCCTGAGTATGCACCGTTGCTACAGTTCGTTGTGCTGAGACACCACGTGATGATTGGGTGTGATAAGCTCTACGTTCACATACAACGGGTGCAAGCCAGTTTTGCACGTGCAGAATACTCGGGTTAAACTTGACGAGCCTGGCATATGAAGATATGGCCTCGTAACACTGAGACCGAAAGGTCGAACGTGAATCATATAGTAGATATGATCAACATAGAGATGTTCACCATTAAAAACTACTCCATCTCACGTGATGATCGGACATGGTTTGGTTGATATGGATCACGTGATCATTTAGATGACTAGAGGGATGTCTATCTAAGTGTGAGTTCTTAAGTAATATGATTAATTGAACTTTAATTTATCATGAACTTAGTACCTGATAGTTTTTTGCATATCTATGTTGTTGTAGATCAATGGCCCGTGCTACTGTTCCCTTGAATTTTAATGCATTCCTAGAGAAAGCTAAGTTGAAATATGATGGTAGCAACTACACGGACTGGGTTCATAACTTGAGGATTATCCTCATTGCTGCACAGAAGAATTACATCCTGGAAGCACAGCTAGGTGCAAAACCCACTACAGGAGCAACTCCAGACGTTATGAACGTATGGCAGAGCAAAGCTGATGACTACTCGATAGTTTTACGGCTTAAAATCGAGACTTCAAAGACGTTTTGAACGTCATGGAGCATATGAGATGTTCCAAGAGTTGAAGTTAATATTTCAAGCAAGTGTACAAGTTGAGAGATATGAAGTCTCCAACAAGTTCTATAGCCGCAAAATGGAGGAGAATGGTTCTGTCAGTGAACACATACTCAGAATGTCTGGGTACCACAATAACTTGACTTAGCTGGGAGTTAATCTTCCTGATGATAGTGTCATTGACAGAGTTCTTCAATCACTACCACCAAGCTATAACGGCTTCGTGATGAACTATAATATGCAAGGGATGGAAAAGACAATTCTCGAGGTCTTCGCGATGCTAAAGGCTGCGGAGGTAGAAATTAAGAAGGATCATCAAGTGTTGATGATGAACAAGACCACTAGTTTCAAGAAAAAAGTCAAAGGGAAGAAGGGGAACTTCAAGAAGAACATCAAGCCGGTTGTTGCTCAAGGGAAGAAACCCAAGTCTGGACCTAAGCCTGAGAATGGGTGCTTCTACTGCAAAGGGACTGGTCACTGGAAGCGGAACTGCCCCAAGTATTTGGCGGATAAGAAGGACGGAAAAGTGAAAGGTATATTTGATATACATGTTATTGATGTGTACCTTACTAATGCTCGTAGTAGCACCTGGGTATTTGATATTGGTTCTGTTGCTCACATTTGCAACTCGAAACAGGGGCTACAGATTAAATGAAGATTGGCTAAGGACGAGGTGACGATGCACGTGAGAAATGGTTCCGAGGTTGATGTGATCGCCATCGGCACGCTACCTCTACATCTACCGCCGGGATTAGTTTTAGACCTAAATAATTGTTATTTGGTGCCGGCGTTGAGCATCAACATTATATCTGGATCTTGTTTGATGCGAGATGGTTATTCATTTAAATCAGAGAATAATGGTTGTTTTATTTATATGAGTAATATATTTTATGGCCATGCACCCTTGATGACTCTATTTTTGTTGAATCTAGATTGTAGTGATACACATATTCATAATATTGAAGCCAAAATATGCAAAGTTAATAATGATAGTGCAACTTATTTGTGGCACTGCCGTTTAGGTCATATTGGTGTAAAGCGCATGAAGAAACTCCATGCTGATGGGCTTTTGGAATCACTTGATTATGAATCACTTGATGCTTGTGAACCATGCCTCATGGGCAAGATGACTAAAACTATGTTCTCCGCAACAATGGAGCGAGCAACTGACTTATTGGAAATAATACATACTGATGTATGTGGTCCGATGAGTGTTGAGGCTCGCGGTGGGTATCATTATTTTCTGACCTTCACAGATGATTTGAGCAGATATGGGTATATCTACTTAATGAAACATAAGTCTGAAAGTTCAAAGAAATTTTAGAGTGAAGTGGAAAACCATCGTAACAAGAAAATAAAGTTTCTACGATCTGATCGTGGAGGTGAATATTTGAGTTATGAGTTTGGTCTTCATTTGAAACAATGTGCAATAGTTTCACAACTCATGCCACCTAGAACACCACAGTGTAATGGTGTGTCCGAACGTCGTAACCGTACTTTATTGGATATGGTGCGATCTATGATGTCTCTTACCGATTTACCGCTATCATTTTGGGGTTATGCTTTAGAGACGACTGCATTCACGTTAAATAGGGCACCATCTAAATCCGTTGAGACAATACCATTTGAACTGTGGTTAGGCAAAAAACCTAAGCTGTCGTTTCTTAAAGTTTGGGGCTGCGATGCTTATGTGAAAAAGCTTCAACCTGATAAGCTCGATCCCAAATCGGAGAAATATGTCTTCATAGGATACCCAAAGGAGACTGTTGGGTACACCTTCTATCACAGATCCGAAGGCAAGATATTCGTTGCTAAGAATGGATCCTTTCTATAGAAGGAGTTTCTCTCGAAAGAAGTGAGTGGGAGGAAAGTAGAACTTGATGAGGTAATTGTACCTTCTCTCAAATAGGAAAGTAGCACATCCGTGAAATCTGTTCCCGTGATGCCTATACCAACTAGCGAGGAAGCTAATGATGATGGTCATGAAACTTCAGATCAAATTACTACTGGACCTCGTAGGTTGAACAAAGCACGTTTCGCACCAGAGTGGTACGGTAATCCGGTTTTGGAGGTCATGTTACTTGACCATGACGAACCTATGAACTATGAGGAAGCGATGATAAGCCCAGATTCCACGAAATGGCTTGAAGTCATTAAATCTGAGAGGGGATCCATGTATGAGAAAAAAGTGTGGACTTTGGTTGACTTGCCCGATGATCGACAAGCCATTAAGAATAAATGGATTTTCAAGAAGAAGACTGACGCTGACGGTAATGTTACTGTCTAAAAAGCTCGACTTGTTGCGAAAGATTTTTTACAAGTTCAAGGAGTTGACTACGATGAGACCTTCTCACCCCTAGCGATGCTTAAGTCTGTCTGAATCATGTTAGCAATTGTCGCATTTTATGATTATGAAATTTGGCAAATGGGTATCAAAATTGCATTCCTTAATGGATATCTTAAATAAGTGTTGTATATGATGCAACCAGAAGGTTTTGTTGATCCTAAAGGTGCTAACGAAGTGTGCAAGCTCCACTGATCCATTTATGGAATGGTGCAAGCATATGGTTTGATCAAAGCATATGGTTTTATACCGACATTTGGAGAAGCCTATATTTACAAGAAAGTGAGTGGGAGCTCTGTAGCATTTCTAATATTATATGTGGATGACATATTGTTGATTGGAAATAATACAGAATTTCTGGATAGCATAAAGGGATACTTGAATAAGAATTTTTCAATGAAAGACCTCGGTGAAGCTACTTATATATTGGGCATCAAGATCTATAGAGATAGATCAAGACGCTTAATTGGACTTTCACAAAGCACATACCTTGATAAAGTTTTGAAGAAATTCAAAATGGATCAGTCAAAGAAAGGGTTCTTGCCCGTGTTACAAGGTGTGAAGTTGAGTCAGACTCAATGCCCGACCACTGCAGAAGATAGAGAGAAAATGAAGGTCATTCCCTATGCCTCAACTATAGGTTCTATCATGTATGCAATGCTGTGTACCAGACCTGATGTGTGCCTTGCTGTAAGTTTAGCAGGGAGGTACCAAAGTAATCCAGGAGTGGATCACTGGATAGCGGTCAAGAACATCCTGAAATACCTGAAAAGGACTAAGGATATGTTTCTCGTTTATGGAGGTGACAAAGAGCTTGTCGTAAATGGTTACGTTGATGCAAGCTTTGACACTGATATGGATGACTCTAAGTTACAAACCGGATACATATTTATATTGAATGGTGGAGCTGTAAGTTGGTGCAGTTCCAAGCAGAACGTCGTGGCGGGATCTACGTGTGAAGTGGAGTACATAGCTACTTCGGAAGTAGCAAATGAAGCAGTCATGATGAAGGAGTTCATATCCGATCTAGGTGTAATACCTAGTGCATCGGGTCCAATGAAAATCTTTTGTGAAATACTGGAGCAACTGCCTTGGCAAAGGAATCCAGATTTCATAAGAGAAGCAAACACATCAAGAGATGTTTCAATTCCATCCGCGATCACGTCAAGGAGGGAGACATAGAGATTTGCAAAATACCTACCGATCTGAATGTTGTAGACCCGTTTACTAAGCCTCTCTCACGAGCAATACATGATCAGCACCAAGAGTCCATGGGTGTTGGAATCATTACTCTAATCTAGATTATTGACTCCATTGCAAGTGGGAGACTAAAGGAAATATGCCATAGAGGCAATAATGAAGTTGTTATTTATATTTCCTTATATCATGATAAATGTTTATTATTCATGGTAGAATTGTATTAACCAAAAACTTAGTACATGTGTGAATACATAGACAAAATGAGTGTCACTAGTATGCCTCTACTTGACTAGCTCGTTAATCAAAGATGGTTAAGTTTCCTAGCCATGGACAAGAGTTGTCATTTGATGAACGGGATCACATCATTAGAGAATGATGTGATTGACTTGACCCATCCGTTAGCTTAACATTTTGATCGTTTAGTTTATTGCTATTGCTTTCTCCATAACTTATACATGTTCCTATGACTATGAGATTATGCAACTCCCAAATACCGGAGGAACACTTAGTGTGCTATCAAACGTCACAACATAACTGGGTGACTATGAAGACGCTCTACAGGTGTCTCCGATGGTGTTTGTTGAGTTGGCATAGATCGAGATTAGGATTTGTCACTCCGTGTATCGGAGCGGTATCTCTGGGCCCTCTCGGTAATGCACATCACTATAAGCCTTGCAAGCAATGTGACTAATGAGTTAGTTACGGGATGTTGCATTACGGAACGAGTAAAGAGACTTGCCGGTAACGAGATTGAACTAAGTATTGAGATACCGACGATCGAATCTCGGGCAAGTAACATACCGATGACAAAGGGAACAATGTATGTTGTTATGCGGTTTGACCTATAAAGATCTTCGTAGAATATGTAGGAACCAATATGAGCATCTAGGCTCCGCTATTGGTTATTGACCGGATATGAGTCTCGGTCATGTCTACATAGTTCTTGAACCCGTAGGGTCCGCACGCTTAATGTTTGGTGACGATCGGTATTATGAGTTTATGTGTTTTGATGTACCGAAGGTAATTCAAAGTCCCGGATATGCTCACGGACATGACGAGGAGTCTTGAAATGGCTGAGTCATAAAGATCGACGTATTGGAAGGCTATGTTTGGAGATTGGATGGTTTCGGATGAGTTCGGACATTTACCGGAGTACTTTAGGGTCCGCAGGCTTAACGTTCGATGATGATTTGTATTATGAGTCATATGTTTTGGGGATCGAAGTTCGTTCAGAGTCCCGGATGAGATCACAGAGATGACGAGGAGTCTCGAAATGGTCGAGAGGTAAAGTTTGATATATTTGACGAAGGTATTTGGACACCGGAAAGGTTTCGGGATGTTTCGGGTATTTGTCGGGGAACCGAGGGGTTACCGGAACCTCCTGGGGAAGTTATGGGCCCTAATGGGCCATAAGGGAGTAGGAGAGGGCAGGCCACAAGGTGCCCCGCCAAGGCAGTCCGAATTGTACTAGGGGGAGGGGGTGCGGCCCCCTCTTTCCTTTCCCTTTCCCTCTCCCTCTCCTTCCCTCCTTCCCCCTCTTGGAATAGGAAAGGGAATCCAACTAGGATTGGGAATCCTAGTTGGACTCCCCCCTTGGCACGCCCTCCTTGGCCTCCGACCTCCTCCTTCCCCTCCTTTATATACGTGGCCAGGGGGCACCCCAAAGTCACATCAATTTTCCCTTAGCCGTGTGCGGTGCCCCCTCCACAGTTTACCACCTCGGTCATATTGTTGTAGTGCTTAGGAGAAGCCCTGCGCGGATCACATCACCAACACCGTCGCCATGCCATCATGCTGACGGAACTCTCCCTAGATCCTCTACTGGATCAAGAGCTCGAGGGATGTCATCGAGCTGAACGTGTGCTAAACACGGAGGTGCCGCACGTTTGGTACTTGGATCGATTGGATCATGAAGACGTTCGACTACATCAACCGCAGTACATAACGCTTCCGCTCTCGATCTACGAGGGTATGTGGACACACTCTCCCGTCTCGTTGCTATGCTTATCCTAGATATATTTTGTGTGACCGTAGGAATTCTTTTGAATTACTACGTTCCCCAACAGTTCCATGGTCTCTTCCACATAATATGTGTCCAAATCACCAACATTGTTGTCATGGAGATCAACATCATTCTCATCATCCTCATACTCATCATTCTCTTCTTCCAATGCTTCATCTTGGTTCTTTGAAAACGAGCTCAATATTGGCCTCACTTGTTGGGTCAAAAGAGGTTCACTCATTTCATGTTGCTTGATGGGTGGAGGACACCTATCAACAAACGAGGAGGCAAGCCGGCTCAAGTCCAAGTGCAAGCTACCATCAACCTTTTTGGTGGCAAATAACTCAAGAACCTTGTCTAGTGATTCGGCCACCGTCTCTTTGTATGCAACCCAACGTTGTTTGGAGTTCACCCACATTGTTTTCCAACGGATGTGCATCCCAAACCCCACATGCCTTCCCTCCAACTCAACAATATCACTTGGGTCCATCCGATTTAAATCTTTCCTCACTTGTTTCAAGACCTTGGCATAGCTAGGACTACTCTCAAACATCATGTCAACCTCATCCGGGGCCGGCTCATTATTTCCTTTCAAAAAGGCGTCCTTGTCCACATGATGAACATAAACACATGTTCTCCCCATCCCTAACATAATTAAAACAACACAACGGAACATATATTCCATAAGTATTCATGCGAAGATTAATACAAAATCCATAGCCCTAACACAGAAATCGAACAACAACCCTAACCCCAACGTAACAAGAACCATAACCATAACCCTAACCCTAGCATAACTAGAACCATAACCCTAAACCTAATATACTAAGAAGCCTAACCCTAAAAAATGCCAAACAATCATCTCATATTTCCATACACATTTCAAAATCCATGAAGAACTAGGGTTTGCCCAAACATGGTAGACTTGAGCAAATGTGAGCATTTTTTGAGATGAAAAGGAGTGGATCGGAGGAAATTACCTTGAGGGGGAGATTGAGGTCGAAATTGATATGTCTCCAACGTATATCTTTAGATATTGCAATTGAATCTTTTAGTTTCTTGTTTTATCACTAGTTTAGTCTATAAAAGAAAATTACAAAAAATATGGAATTGAGGTTGCCTCATATGCTTCATCTTTTTAATGTCTTTCATGAAAATAAGGATTCCGATAAATGTGCCAAAGTGTTAGAAGAAGAATGCATTAAAATGTTTGGTACTAAATCTTTGAATGATGAGCATGATTCCAATGCTGTTAGTATGAATTCTTTGAATATCCATGATGCTAATGATATGCAAAGCTACAAGCTTGGGGATGCTATGTTTGATGAAGATGATATTTTTAGTCCCCCATGATTTGATGTGCAAATTTATTATGATGAAAGCATGCCTCCTATCTATGATGATTATTGTGATGACATGTATGCTATAAAGAATAATGATAACCATGGAAATTGTCATCATGATTTTAATTTTCAATTGGATTATGCCTCACATGATAGTTATTTTGTTGAACTTGCTCCCAGTATTATGAATGAGAAGAATTTTGCTTATATGGAGAGCCGTAAAATTTCTATGCTTGTGGATCATGAACATAATGCTTTATGTGACAGTTATATTGTTGAATTCATTCATGATGCCATGGAAAATTATTATAAGAGAGGAACATGTGCTCTTACATATTGCAATAATATCAAGTTTCCTATCTATGCATTGAAAATCTTGAAGTTGTGCTTATTTTGCCTTCCAATGCTAGTTGATTCTTGTTCCCATGAATTATTTGCTCACAAAATTCCTATGCATAGGAAGTGGGTTATACTTAAATGTGCTTGTTATATGCTTCATGATGCTCCTATTATGTTTCAATTCTTATCTTTTATGTGAGCATAATTGAAATCATCATGCCTAGCTAGAAAGGCATTAAATAAAAGCGCTTGTTGGGAGACAACCCAACATTTATACCTACTGCTTTTGTGTGTTCGTATGATTAAGCTACTGTAGTGATCATGTTTTATAGCTTTTCTTTCAATAAAGTGCCAAGTAAGACCTTTGGGATGGTATATGGTGATAGTTGATTTGATTTTGCAGAAAAACAGAAACTTTTGCGCTTAGGAAAACAATTATAATTTTTAACAGAAGCCTGATAAATACTGATTCTTTTTGCACAAGATTAATGAACAAATTTCCCAGGTTTTCCTACATTTTTTGAATTTTTGGAGTGACAGAAGTATTCGAGAGTTACAGATTACTACAGACTATTCTGTTTTTGACAGATTCTGTTTTCTATGTGTTGTTTGCTTATTTTGATGAATCCATGAGTGGTATCGGAGGGTATGAACCATGGAGAAGTTGGAATACAGTTGATATTGCACCAGTATGAATTTAGAATAAGTTCACAACACTAACTAAGTGGTGATTTGTTTTCTTATACTAACGGAGCTTACGAGTTTTCTATTGAATTTTGTGTTGTGAAGTTTTCAAGTTTTGGGTGAAGTTTCGATGGACTATGGAATAAGTGTAACACCCCCAATGTCAAGCTACAGTAAACCCTTATTAATGGTGCCAGGTCATCACTCTTACTGTTGCTAATCCTCAATTGCATTCAAGCACAGTTCAGATTTCAAATTCAAATACAAGTCAAATTATTATTTTTCCAAATAGTCCAACAAAATTGTTGGTATGATTCTAAATAATCCCCTAGAATTTTTCATGTCGAAACCACCATTATTTGAATTAATATTTTGTCCCTAGCAACAATTTTGTGGACCAAAATAAATGTACGAAGCCATTTAAATTCTAAGTGCAATTTTAAGCATTTCCAAATGCCCTCAAAAATTGTGAGCAGCTTCAAAGTATAGGTTGTGATTTATTTGAAAAGTTTCATAAACTACAAAAATCAATTGCTATGAAGAATAAATAAAACAGTAGCTAAATAAACAAACAAAATGGAAATATAAAAAGAAGTTAGAGAAATCAACTACATGTGGTTGGGCTCTAGTGAACAGTACAATTTGGGCCAGCCCACCTGGCCTTTCTCCTGCCTCACGCACATGAGAAGGCAGAGGCCATGGCGTGGCGGCCATCCCACGGCGCCATGGTCGGATGTCCACCACGTCGCCTCCGTCGGCCTATAAGGGCGTCCCTCCGAAACCCTAGACCGCTCTCGCCCTTTCCCCCTAGATCCCCCATCGCCCTCCTCCTATTCTGCTAGTTTTCGAGCTCGAAAACTCGCAATCACCACTGCCTCTCCGCCAGCGTCGCGACCACCGTCGTCTCCGGCGTGCGGGAGCATGTCCAAGAGGTTCGCCATGGCTGGATTTGTCCGCCCCGGGGTCTAGCTCAAGCCGGGACGCCCTCGAGCCAACGCCATCTACATCTCCTTCGTCCGGCCGCCGCACATCGTCGTCGTCTCGCCGTCACCACCGCCTCTCCGGCCCATCCCTGGCCTCCCCGAGCACGCTGTCGGACCCACGGTGAGGCCCTCCACCGATTCCCCCTGTTCCCTTGCTCGATCTGGGTTGTAGTCGTCGTCCCGAGCTCGCTTGGCCGCGCCCATGGCCCTGCTCCGTACGCGCCCGCTTCCGCTGGCTGCGCTCACCCACCGCTGGCCGCGCTCACTGCGAGCCCCTGCATACCCAGCCCACGCCCTTGCTTGCCTCTGTCAGTGCACACGCCAGCGCCCCACCACTCCATGGTCGTGCCCACGGCCCTGCTTGCTGCTTGCGCCACTACAGGTCGCTGCTCTGCTGCTGCCACCGTACTGCTGTTATTTGCTGCCTTGTGCTGCCGCTGCCCTTGATAGTTGTCGCTGCTATTGCTCTACCCTCCTGCTGCACTACGTTGCTGTTGGCCATGGCGTGGCCATGGCCATGTGCTATGTGGTGTGCGTGTGTGTTTTGTGTGCGTAGGTGTGTATGGGGCCGGCCCTAATTAGTTAGATTAGGTTAGCTTATTTGTTTACTAGTCAAATGTGTAGATGATATGTGGCCCCCTTTTAACTAAGTTAGATTTTATTTATTTGTTTAGGTTTAGTCAATTCCATGTGGGCCACACCTCCCCATTTGACCAGTCAATTCAGATTAAAAATAAATACAAAATTCTGAAATAGTGTTTAAATCTTTGAAAAATCATATAAAATAATCGTAGCTCGGATGAAAATGTTTTCTACATGAAAGTTGCTCAAAGCGACGAGACGAATCTGGATACGTGGCCCGTTCGTCCATCACACATCCCTAGCATAGCGAACACGCAACTTTCCCCATCCGGTTCATTTGCCCGAAAACGTGAAACACCGAGGATACTTTCACGAATGTTTCCCCCTTCGCCGGTATCCCCTCCTACTGCGTTAGGTCACCTCTAGTATCGTGTATTGCCATGTTACGCTTTGTGATGCTTTGATTGCTCTGTTATTTATTGTGTTCCCCCTCCCTTACTTTCCTTCCGGTAGACCCCGAGACTGTCGGCGACCCCAGTTCAACTACGGTGTTGACGACTGTTCCTTGCCAGAGCAACCAAGCAAGCCCCCCCCTTGATCACCAGATATCGCCTATTCATTCTCTCTACTGCTTGCATTAGAGTAGTGTAGCATGTTACTGATTTCGGTTAATCCTATTCTGCTGCATAGCCTGTCATTGTTGCTACAGTTGTTACCCTTACCTGCAATCCTAAATGCCTAGTATAGGATGCTAGTTTATCATCAGTGACCCTACATTCTTGTCCGTCTACCATGCTATACTATCGGGCCGTGATCACTAGGGAGGTGATCATGGGTATATGTTATATATCTTATACATGATACACGTGATGACTAAAGATGGGTCAGCTCGAAGAGTACCCGCGAGTGATTCACGGATTGGGGGCTGGAAGGACCTTTGTCCTGACGGCCCTCTGGGTGGATCTTTGTGGCGGAGCGACAGGGCAGGTTGAGACCACCCAGGAGAGAGGTGGGCCTGGCCCTGGTCGACGTTCGTGGTAACTTCAAGATAACACACTTAACAAGATCTTGGTATTTGATCCGAGTCTGGCCACTGGCCTATACGCACTAACCAACTACGCGGGAACAGTTATGGGCACTCGACATCGTGGTATCAGCTGAAGCCTTTGTGACATCAGCGACTGAGCAACGCGCGCTGGGTTGGTCCGCGTAACACAACTTTCTTTGTAATGGAGGTTGCTAGGTCTGCTCATCGGCCGCGTATGCAACATGCAGGTGTGCAATGGGCGATGGGCCCAGACCCCTGTGCGCTTAGGATTTAGACCGGCGTGCTGACCTCTCTATTGTGCATAGGTGGGGCCGCGACGTGTTGATCTTCCAAGGCCGGGCATGACCCATAAAAGTGTGCCCGGCCAAAGGGGATTGAGCGTGTTGGGAAATGTGGTGCATCCCTACAGGGAAGTTTATCTATTCGAATAGTTGTGTCCCTCGGTAAAAGGACGACCCGGAGTTGTACCTTGACCTTATGACAACTAGAACTGGATACTTAATAAAACACACCCTTTCAAGTGCCAGATACAACCGGTGATCGCTCTCTAACAAGGCGACAAGGAGAGGATCACCGGGTAGGAGTATGCTATGCGGTGATACTTGGTTAACTTATCATCTATTCTCTTCTACTACTTCAAGATGGAGGCTACCAGAAGCGTAGTCTTCGATAGGACTAGCTATCCCCCTCTTATTCTGACATTCTGCAGTTCAGTCCACATATACTACCCCTTTCATTGATACGAATGCATATGTAGTGTAGATCCTTGCTTGCGAGTACTTTGGATGAGTACTCACGGTTGTTTTGCTGCTTCTTTTTCCCCCTTTCCCGGCTATTGTGATCATATGATGGAGCCCAGGAGCCATAGGATCCCGAGGATGATTCTACATGGAGTTCGGATTTGAGGAGTAGTTAGGAGGTCCCAGGCAGGAGGCCTCGCCTTTTCGATCATTGCTACTTTTGTGCTAGCCTTCTTAAGGCAAACTTATTTAACTTATGTCTGTACTCAGATATTGTTGCTTTCGCTGACTTTTGTGCTTTTGAGCTTATGTATTCGAGCCTTCGAGGCCCCTGGCTTGTAATATAAAGCTTGTATGATTTTAATTTATGTCTAGAGTTGTGTTGTAATATCCTCTCATGAGTCCCTGATCTTGGTCGTGCATATTTGCGTGCATGATTAGTGTACGGTCAAATCGGGGGTGTCACAAGTTGGTATCAAAGCCGACTGCCTGTAGGAATCCCCCTTCCGCACACCTTGGCCGAAGTCAAGTCTAGACCTTGCAAAACTTTTTACTAACATGGCAGTGTGTCTTACGAGCCCACGTCGCCATTGGGTGGTACTAGGATCTTTTACTCCTCGATCCTTACTCTGGGACTCTGATCTCTCTTCTATTCGGGTTAAATGAATTTACTAACTCTAACATTAGGATCACGTGATCACTTCCACCCGGAGAGCCCCTTATCACAGATGATCGCGTGCTGCACCAGAAGATTCCGAAAATACTCTCCGATGTTCTCCCGAGAACATATGCTCATCGTCTTTGCAATTCCCTACCACCGTAATATCCTTATGGATAACTACATACACTTGCCATTCATACAATCATTCCCCGTTGATCTAGTTATTAGAAGATACCCCGAATTTCTCTCTGTTGTTCCGAGAATACTTGTGCCTACTGCCTTGTAGTTCCTTGCCACGGAAATACCCCTACGGATAATTCCTTGCACTTATCAAGTATCCGCTCATCCCCCGTTGATCATGTGGTTCACAAAATTCTTAGAAATGCAATTCGATCTTCCAAATTCCCGAGCAGCCTATTGCTCTTAAAATTCTCGCTTGCTTGCACTATGGTTAATACCACATGTCTCGTAATCTTAATGGCATCCCTTGTCATTATCATTTTGAGTCTGTTGATTCAATATGTCGCGAATGCTCATAATCCTCAACCAAATCCTAGAATTCATCCTTCCGGCTCAGACGCCATTTTAAACATGAGCTGGATCCCGACCAACCAAATTGCCATCGATTGTAATCCTAAGGCTATTCAACTTATCCATTCCTAATCAGAGCATTGCTTCTGATCCCTTGTCTTGGAATTCATAATTCCTTTGCATTTGAGCTTTGAGTTAGGAAGTTGTTTCTATAATCTGATCTCCTTGCATTCTTTCTTCCTCGGGTTGAGTACCCATACTCACATCAGATCCCTTATGGACCACCAGATCCTTTGTTGGATTATGTCCGACACCGTCCTTCATATTCATTAAACTTGTGAGCCTTTCATTGGATACATAATGCCTTTGGTAAATTATATTCCCTGCTTTTGTCAACCATGCTCTACTCCCGAGCTTGAGTTATTCGCTCCTGAAGTTGGTGGTATGTGTTCATAAGATGCCCCGATGGGTTAAACCTATGCCTTCCTTACTCTGTGTGAACCCGAAAGATTTCATGGGTCATAATTATCTAGTATTGCACCAGGTAAAACTTTCGGCAACTAATGTCATTTTCGAAAAGCGAGAGGTGAATGGAAGGTTATACATTGAAGAAGTGGGAGTCGACCTTGAACTTTGTGTTCATGCCCATGGACACGATGTATATCTTATCATGAAAGCTTCTTGTAATAATAATTGTTCCCTTGTTTTAAAATCATCTTGTATTTTTGTTTTGGTCCTTTGCAATCGTGGCTTTGGCCATGATTGTTCTTCTTTGATCCCATTTCGCGGACAAGTTTAAGCACTTGTCTTCTGCAAAGCCATACCCCAGTCCAACCTCTACTGATTTGTTGTCGAGTATTACCCCGTGGTATCTCGATAAAATCATAGAACCATATTACTTCTTATGAGTTCTTCTTCAAGTATTATTTCTCATCAATTCCAATTTTCCCTCGGGTTCTGAGTTGTTAGACACTCAGGGTCACCGATAGTGAATCGAGTCCGTAATCCGATTCATTAACTCTAAGTAATTTTTGTTGCTTATGAGTTTAATAATCCTTCAAGTCATTCCTAGCCTACTCGGTTATATCATTCTCGTGCCGATTTTAACTATACTACCTGGTCCTTAATCCCGGAGCACAACTTTTGACGATGAGCTAATCTTACGTCGATCTTTCTCATCATATAATTTCGTCTTGAACAACAAGCTTGATTTCGAGTTTGTGTCGTACCCATGTTTCCAATAGCCATTCGCTTCATCATTCCCTTGACTTGATGTCATCGCCGATCTATTACATCTTCGTGGAGCCTCTCGACAAAATTCGACGTGGTCATCATCAACATTTTGACTCCTTCCAGGATATCGATCGAATTCATAATGATAAGTACCATCCTAGTCCCTTGGTAATTTGAGTTACCATCAACAACATCTTTACCTTCCTTTCATCACAAACTTGTACATGTTATGGATGCAACTTGCTATCCAGTTAGTATTATATTCTACCTTGAAGTATTACTGTCCTTTCTGTCAAGGATGTTGCTATGATTGTGTAACGCCCCGAATACGACTTTCCATATTTGTACTCCGACTCTTGCCTTTTTCGGAGATGCGATATGAGTATTCCCTTCGTGGTTGGGTTTATCTTTGTTTTTCATTTTGTTCGTGTCATGCATTTCATATCATGTCATCATGTGCATCGCATTAGCATTCGTGCTCGTCTCATGCATCCGAGTGTTTTCCCCGTTGTCCGTTTCTCAATCCGACACTCCTACATCCTCCGGCGCCCCCTTTTGTCTCTTTTCATGAGCATGTGTTAAACATTCTCGGAATGGACCAATATTTGCTAAGCGGCCTTGGTACATCACCGGTAGACCGCTTGTCAAGTTTCGTGCCATTTGGAGTTCGTTTGATACTCGAACGGTTAACCGGGGAACCATAAAGGCCTCGTATGTGTTGCAGCCCAACACCCCTCCAAAGTGGCCCAATAAACCATCCAAAACCCCTCCATCCTCTCGGTCGTTCGATCACGATCGTGTGGCCGAAAACCGCCCCTCATTTGGACACTCCTACCTCCTCCTACCTATAAATATGTGTCTCCCTTCGAAATTTCACAGTGTAAACCTAGATCCACTCCTCCCCGCGCCACTGGACATGTCCGCCGTTGTCGGACGCGTCCACCGCTGCCGCCACGTCGCTCCGTTAATGAGAGGCCGCCACCTCAGCACCGCCGCCTCTCTCCTCCACTCATCCGCCGCCACGTGGCTCCGCACCTCTCCAGCCGCCTCCCAGCGCGCCGGCCACCCGGGGCCCAGATTCGGCCCGCCCCGGGACCGAACCGGGCCGCGCCGGGCCCGCTCTCTGCCGCCCGGGTTCCTGCCGCGCCTCTCTGCTGGTTTCCCCGCCGCCGCAGGCCACCGCCGCCCGCTGCATCCCCCGCCACGCCGCCTCGCCGTTCGGCCGCCGCCGCCCCACCTTGCTCCGCCCCGCGCCGCCGCCCTGCAGTGCTTCGCCGCCGGCCGCCGCATCCTCCGCCGCCCTCCACGCCACCCCTCGCCGCTGGATCCCGTCGACCTCCGCCGTCCTACCTCGCCTCAGCTTCCGCACCTCGCCGGAGCCCGTCCCACGCCGGATCCCGTCGGGTCGACGAGATCCACCCGCTCCACCAACCAAACGCGCCGCGTCTACGCCCTGGATCCCTCCGTCCCGCTCGTCTTCGTCCACATTTTCGCAGGGTATAATTTTCTCGAAGTCCCTGGATCTGTAACATTTTAAGCCTCTGTTCAACGCATCATAACTCCATGTCCGTAGCTCCGCTTCGTGCGCATGATATATAAAAATGTTCATCATGATGTGCTCTTCATTTTGTTCCATTGTGCCATGCTTGTTTGAGTCCATCTTGATGCCCAAATTGTTGATGCAAGAGTGATATAAAATGTTAGGTGCTGATTCTTAGCAGAGTATGATCATTTGTCATTTTTGGTACAATTGTTGTGTGCTGCATATGGACTTGAGCTCTACATGTGTTTTGGGCTATGCCATGCCATCTTTATAGGGATGTATGCCATGTATTTTTTGATCAATGTGGTGACTAGCACAAGCATGCAAAGTAGCTCTCATGATATTGCTAATTTCAGAGACTTAGAATTTCACTGTCTTTGCTTTGCTATTATTTTTATGCCATGTATTCATGTTGCTACAGTGAGATCCATGCTTCTTTTGAGTATGTTTAGTAAGGATGATTTGGACGTATGGTTGTGCTTTATCCATCCATGCCCTTGTTTGCATTTATGGAGTCCCCTAGCATGACTCAATCTTGCTCTAATTTTGCTATAAAATGTTCCTGACAGATTGTTTACATGTTAATCAATTTTGCCATGGATGTTGTAGTTGATCCATGCATGCTATGAACTTGTTCTTGCTTTGGTTAGCTTCATGATCATGTCTTCTTTATGGTAGTATGCTTAGTTTGTCATGCAAGGCTTCTTGATGAGTGAATCGAGCTCGCAAAGTGGCCTTCATATTTCTGTGTATGCCATGCCCAGTTTTCTGCCAAGTCTGAATCTGTTAACAAAACTTGCTATGTTTACATGGATGCCATCATATTTTCTGTGCCCTTTTGGCTTATGGTCAGTAAGGGACTTTTGTTCTATGCTTTGAGTAGATTCATGCCATGCCTTTGTTTGCTATGATCTGTTCCTGTAGCATGTTGTTATCTTTCTCTAAACATTGCTTCCTGATGTTAATTCCTGGCATGTTAGTATTTTCACAAAGTAAGTTAAGCTGATTTCTTTTGCACTTTTGCCATGCATGTTTGAACCTGCTCTTGTGTGATTTAGCCGTAGCTTAGTGTTCCTCTTTTGTCAAGCATCTTGAGTAGATCACTGCCATGTGCTTTGTTGCTATGTTGAGTGCAGTAGCTTAGTTTCTTGTTGCATTTTAGATGGCATCGTGCTGTTAATCGCAGAATTGTGCCATTATTGTTTTGCTTGCCATTTGCAAACCGTGCATCCGATTCCGGTGATCTTTATATCGATTTCGACCGAAATCAACTCATCTTTCCAGCGGCATTCTTGGTTTGCCAAGTTGAGGCCTGGTTCAATCCTTCCCTTCCGAAGCACGCATATGCATTGCATATCACATCCCGCATAGCATGCCATGTTTTGCATCATGTTGCTTGCACATTGCACCGTCATTGATTGTTGGTCTTTTGCTTGTGTGCTTGTCTTGGGTAGAGCCGGGAGACGAGTACGTGATCGAGGAACCCATTGAGTATGCTTACAAGGATCAAGCTTTCGTCAATTCGGAGAAATTTGCAGGCAAGATGACCATATCCTCGAAATCACTTCTATCTTTGCTTGCTAGTTGTTCGCTCTATTGCTATGCAGCGATACCTACCACTTGATATATTATGCCTCCCATATTGCCATGTCAAGCCTCTAACCCACCTTTCCTAGCAAACCGTTGTTTGGCTATGTTACCGCTTTGCTCAGCCCCTCTTATAGCGTTGCTAGTTGCAGGTGAAGATGGAGTTTGTTCCTTGTTGGAACATGGTTATTGTTGGGATATCATTAATATTATATCTTGTTTACTTTAATGCACCTATATACTTGGTAAAGGGTGGAAGGCTCGGCCTTATGCCTGGTGTTTTGTTCCACTCTTGCCGTCCTAGTTTCCGTCATACCGGTGTTATGTTCCTTGATTTTGCGTTCCTTACGCGGTTGGGTTATAATGGGAACCCCTTGACAGTTCGTCTTGAATAAATCTTCTCCAGCAAGGCCCAACCTTGGTTTTACCATTTGCCACCTAAGCCTTTTCCCTTGGGTTTCGCGGACTCAAGGGTCATCTTTATTTTAAACCCCTGGACTAGTGCTCCTCTGGGTGTTGGTCCAAACTGGGCGATGTCCGGCGCCCCCTGGGCAACCAGGGTTTATGCCAACCCGATGTCTTTCCCATCCGGTGTGCCCTAAGAACGAGATACGTGCGACTCCTATTGGGATTTGTCGGCACATCGGGTGGCTTTACTGGTCTTGTTTTACCATTGTCGAAATGTCTTGTTACCGGGATTCCGAGTCTGATCGGGTCGTCTTGGGAGAAGGAATATCCTTCGTTGACCGTGAGAGCTTGTGATGGGCTAAGTTGGGACACCCCTACAGGGTTTTGAACTTTCGAAAGCCGTGCCCGCGGTTATGGGTAGATGGGAATTTGTTAATATCCGGTTGTAGAAAACTTGACACTTAACTTAATTTCAAATGAATCAATTGCGTGTGTAGCCGTGATGGTCTCTTTTCGGCGGAGTCCGAGAAGAGAACACGGTTTTGTGTTATGCTTGAACGTAAGTAGTTACAGGATCACTTCTTGATCATTATAGCTTCTCGACCGTACTTTGCTTCTCTGCTCGCTCTCATTTGTGTAAGTTAGCCACCATATATGCTACTGCTTGCTGCAGCTCCACCTCACTACCCCCCTTTTCCTACCTTAAGCTTAAATAGTCTCGTTCACGAGGGTGTGAGATTGCTGAGTCCACGTGACTCACAGATTACTTCCCAAACCAGATGCAGGTGCTGATGATGCCAGTATAGTGTATGCGACCAAACTCAAGTGGGAGGTCGACGAGGATTCGGGACGTTACTATGTTTCCTTTCTGGATGATCAGTAGAGGAGCCCAGTTGGGGCGATCGGGGATCTAGCATTTGGGGTTGTCTTTCTTTTTTTGGTTCCGTAGTCAGACCTTGTTTGTATTCTGGATGATGTAATGCTATATTCATGTATTGTGTGAAGTGGCGATTGTAAGCCAACTCCTTATCCCTTTCTTATCCAGTACATGGGATGTGTAAAGATTACCCCTCTTGCGACATGCCTACTATGCGGTTATGCCTCTAAGTCGTGCTCCGACACGTGGGAGATATAGCCGCATCGTGGGTGTTTCAGATTGCTCCACCTCTTGAAAATTCTTGATGCAGTGATGCTTCTCGCCATCACCATTCTTTATTGGCCCCCCGTGTTGAGTGAACTCTGTTGTGAGAATTTAATATCTCTAGCAACCCTATTGTTTCGAAGTGAATGGCCGATAGTTTCGTTATCGAATCACCATTCTAACTTTGATCGTCCTACTTGGTCCATATTTCCAGGTGCATTTTTGTTCAATATTTAATCGTGGATGTTCTCATCAAACATACCTCATTATATACTTTGGTGTGTCCAATGCTATCACCTTGTTCACCTAATTGTGCGAATCCATCTTTTTGGAAATCTTGATGAATTGTCGCTGAGTCCCTCAGTCACCTCCTCGTCCTCTCCTAGGTTTGATGATGAACTCTTGTTTCGGAACTCGCTTCCATAGATCAATTCCCGAGAATCTTACAATGTCATCTCGACAATTTGTGGTGCACCTTTCTTCTCAGGCATCCTGAGTCTGAGGTATCCTGACACCAATCGGATCTGAACCTTGGTTAGGTATGATGGTTGGAACATATTTTCCAAGAGTCATAACATTGGTGCTTATATGACCCGGTAAGTTGATGTCATGACTAGCACACCTGGCTGGAGGACCTGTTGTTATAGTTTCCTTTTTAACAAGGTTAACCACTCTTCCATGAGGAAAACTGTAAGACTTATTCTATAAGTTGTTCCTGATGAATCCTTTGTGTATCCAAGTCTGACCTTTGCTTAAAGGCCATGTCAACGCTATCTCGAACTATGTATGTAGTATTCCGATTTTCAATTAGAACATTTGAAGCACCATGCTAAATGTTTCTCTCCCCTTACGTGAAGGGTTTTCTACATTATATCTTGTCATGGATATCATGCTCTGCTTGTCCTTGGGAAGGATATACCCCTGAAATATGTGTTTAAACACATTTTTCCTTTCCATTGTTCTGTTTAATCTGATAATCACATTTTCCTTTCCATTGTTTGGTTTAACCTTTCTTGTGATCTATATGATCCAAGCAGAAATATTCTCCTGCTTGTGTAAACACCTCAGTGTACAATTCTGTTAGCAAGACCATATTACTATTGTTGATGACATTCCGGTAACCACTGATGGACGAGAACTTTGCCTATTGGTCCGCCTCATTCAACGAGCAGGAAAATGGTTCTCTTCGTCCCTCGCCCTTGGTACCGACGTTTTTGCTGACATAACTGACGGGCTACCGTCTGACATGCCTTGCTATCATGACCGTGCAAGAGGTCACCGCCCTTCCTACTTTAACCCACGTGGTGGGCCCATAACCCACAAGTTCCACAGGATCGAAACCTGATTCTCTTGTACATCCCTGTTTCTAAAGTTATTCCTCACGCTTGGCTTCGTATGTAATTCACGAGCCACCTTCCTAGAGAAGATCTACTCTAGTATCAAACGCAATATTTATGTTTGTTGCTCTGAGCCTCTTTCACCTTCTGATTAGGCATCGAACGGTAGCCTGCCCGTTCAAAATTTCTCGCGATACCTTCTTACTTTGCTCTCGGTATTTTCTTAAGTTTCAATTCCAGAGTTACTTTCGCCACCTTCCCAGATGTTATCTACCAGATAAGCAACCTCATAGAGGCCCGTTCTTCCGAAGTTACCCTTATCCCTTTCGTAAGTTCGGTGGAGATCCTGAAGGAAGGACGACAACTTCATCATGATGCATCGATGCAACAAATTGAAGCCATCTACATAATGGATTGACCTCTTCCATGAGATCAACAAGAACAAGAAGATCCGTTAGAATTCCGTAACCAGAATATTCCCTCTTACTCCACCTCTTAAATCTCAGGACGAGATTTCTTATAGTGGAGGAGATTTGTAACACCCCCAGTGTCAAGCTACAGTAAACCCCTATTAATGGTGCCAGGTCATCACTCTTACTGTTGCTAATCCTCAATTGCATTCAAGCACAGTTCAGATTACAAATTCAAATAAAAGTCAAATTATTATTTTTGCAAACAGTCCAAAAAAATTGTTGGTATGATTCTAAATAATCCCCTAGCATTTTTCCTGTCGAAACCAACATTATTTGAATTAATATTTTGTCCCTAGCAATAATTTTGTGGACCAAAACAAATGTACGAAGCCATTTAAATTCTAAGTGCAATTTTAAGCATTTCCAAATGCCTTGAAAAATTGTGAGCAGCTTCAAAGTATTGGGTGTGATTTATTTGCAAAGTTTCATAAACTACAAAAATCAATTGCTATGAAGAACAAATAAAACAGTAGCTAAATAAAGAAACAAAATGGAAATATAAAAAGAAGTTAGAGAAATCAACTACATGTGGTTGGGCTCTAGTGAACAGTACAATTTGGGCCAGCCTACCTGGCCTTTCTCCTGCCTCACGTACATGAGAAGGCAGAGGCCATAGCGTAGCGGCCATCCCACGACGCCATGGTCGGATGTCCACCACGTCGCCTCCGTCGGCCTATAAGAGCGTCCCTCTGAAACCCTAGACCGCTCTCGCCCTTTCCCCCTAGATCCCCCACCGCCCTCCTCCTATTCTGCTAGTTTTTGAGCTCGAAAACTCGCAATCACCACTGGCTCTCCGCCAGCGTCGCGGCCACTGTCATCTCCGGCGTGCGGGAGCATGTCCAAGAGGTTCGCCACGGTTGGATTTGTCCGCCCCGGGGTCTAGCTCAAGCAGGGATGTCCTCGAGCCGACGTCATCTACATCTCCTTCGTCCGGCCGCCGCACATCGTCACCGTCTCGCCGTCACCACCGCCTCTTCGGCCCGTCCCTGGCCTCCCGGAGCACGCTGTCGGACCCACGGTGAGGCCCTCCGCCAATTCGCCCTGTTCCCTTGCTCGATCTGGGTTGTAGTCGTCGTCCCGATCTCGCTTGGCGGCCGCGCCCGTGGCCCTGCTCCGCACGCGCCCGCTTGCCGCTGGCTGCGCTCACCCACCGCTGGCGGCGCTCACCGCAAGCCCCTACATACCCAGCCCACGCCCTTGCTTGCCTCTGTCCGTGCACACGCCAGCGCCCCACCACTCCATGGCCGTGCCCACGGCCCTGCTTGCTGCTTGCGCCACTACAGGTTGCTGCTCTGCTGCTGCCACCGTACTGCTGTTATTTGCTGCGCTGTGCTGCCGCTGCCCTTGATAGTTGCCGCTGATGTTGCTCTACCCTCCTGC
This sequence comes from Triticum monococcum, assembly GCA_034509565.1. Classification (NCBI taxonomy): domain Eukaryota; kingdom Viridiplantae; phylum Streptophyta; class Magnoliopsida; order Poales; family Poaceae; genus Triticum; species Triticum monococcum. The sequence goes on from CM067844.1 coordinate 488,218,155, forward strand.
TGCACTACGTTGCTATTGGCCATGGCGTGGCCATGGCCATGTGTTATGTGGTGTGCGTGTGTGTTCTGTGTGCGTAGGTTTGTATGGGGCCGGCCCTAATTAGTTAGATTAGGTTAGCTTATTTGTTTACTAGTCAAATGTGTAGATGACATGTGGCCCCCTTTTAACTAAGTTAGATTTTATTTATTTGTTTAGGTTTAGTCAATGCCATGTGGGCCACACCTCCGCATTTGACCAGTCAAATTTGACTTGGTCAATTCGGATTAAAATTAAATACAAAATTCCGAAATAGTGTTTAAATCTTTGAGAAATCATATAAAATAATCGTAGCTCGGATGAAAATGTTTTCTACATGAAAGTTGCTTAGAACGACGAGACGAATCCGGATACGCAGCCCGTTCGTCCATCACACATCCCTAGCATAGCGAACACGCAACTTTCCCCCTTCGGTTCATCTGTCCGAAAACGTGAAACACCGGGGATACTTTCCCGGATGTTTCCCCCCTTCGCTGGTATCCCCTCGTACTGCATTAGGTCACCTCTAGTACCGCGTATTGCCATGTTATGCTTTGTCATGCTTTGATTGCTCTGTTATTTATTGTGTGCCGCTCCCTTACTTTCCTTCCGGTAGACCCCGAGACTGCCGGCGACCCCAGTTCGACTACGGTGTTGACGACCCTTCCTTGCTAGAGCAACCAGGCAAGCCCCCCCCCCCCCTTGAGGGGCTGAGTAGTGTAGCATGTTACTACTTTCGGTTAATCATATTCTGCTGCATAGCCTGTCATTGTTGCTACCCTTACCTGCAATCCTAAATGCCTAGTATAGGATGCTAGTTTATCATCAATGACCCTACATTCTTGTCCATCTGCCATGCTATACTATCAGGCCGTGATCACTAGGGAGGTGATCATGGTTATATGTTATATATCTTATACATGATACATGTGATGACTAAAGATGGGTCGGCTCGAAGAGTACCTGCGAGTGATTCACGGATTGGGGGCTGAAAGGACCTTTGTCCTGATGGCCCTCTGGGTGGATCTTCATGGCGGAGCGACAGGGCAGGTTGAGACCACCCAGGAGAGAGGTGGGCCTGGCCCTGGTCGGCGTTCGCGGTAACTTCAAGATAACACGCTTAACGAGATCTTAGTATTTGATCTGAGTCTGGCCACTGGCCTATATGCACTAACCAACTACGCAGGAACAGTTATGGGCACTCGACATCATGGTATCAGCCGAAGCCTTTGTGACATCAGCGACTGAGCGACACACGCCGAGTTGGACCGCGTAATGCAACTTCCTTTGTAATGGAGGTTGCTAGGTCTGCTCACCGGCCGCGTACGGAACGTGCAGGTGTGCAATGGGCGATGGGCCCAGACCCACGCGCGCTTAGGATTTAGACCAGCGTGCTGACCTCTCTGTTTTGCCTAGGTGGGGCCGCGACGTGTTGATCTTCCGAGGTCGGGCATGACCCAGGAAAGTGTGCCTGGCCAAAGGGGATTGAGCGTGTTGGGAAATGTGGTTGCACCCCTGCAGGGAAGTTTATCTATTCGAATAGCCGTGTCCCTCGGTAAAAGGACGACCCGGAGTTATACCTTGACCTTATGAAAACTAGAACCGGATACTTAATAAAACACACCCTTTCAAGTGCCAGATACAACCGGTGATCGCTCTCTAATAGGACGACAAGGAGAGGATCGCCGGGTTGGAGTATGCTATGCGGTGATACTTGGTTAACTTACCATCTACTCTCTTCTACCGCTTCAAGATGGAGGCTGCCAGATGCGTAGTCTTCGATAGGACTAGCTATCCCCCTCTTATTCTGGCATTCTACAGTTCAGTCCACATATACTACCCCTTTCATTGATACCAATGCATATGTAGTGTAGATCCTTGCTTGCGAGTACTTTGGATGAGTACTCACGGTTGTTTTGCTACTTCTTTTTCCCCTTTTCCCGGTTATTGCGATCATATGATGGAGCCCAGGAGCCAGAGGATCCCGAGGATGATTCTACATGGAGCTCGGATTTGAGGAGTAGTTAGGAGGTCCCAGGCAAGAGGCCTCGCCTTTTTGATCATTGCTACTTTTGTGCTAGCCTCCTTAAGGCAAACTTGTTTAACTTATGTATGTACTCAGATATTGTTGCTTCCGTTGACTTTTGTGCTTTCGAGCTTATGTATTCAAGCCTTCGAGGCCCCTGGCTTGTAATATTAAACTTGTATGATTTTAATTTGTGTCTAGAGTTGTGTTGTGATATCCTCCCGTGAGTCCCTAATCTTGGTCGTACATATTTGCGTGCATGATTTGTGTACGGTCAAATCGGGGGCATCATAATAAGGAGCGGAAGAGCCTAAGATTGGGAATGCCCAAGGCACCCCAAGGTAATATTCAAGGAATACCCGAGAAGCCAAGCTTGGGGATGCCCCGGATGGCATCCCCTCTTTTGTCTTCATTCATCGGTAACTTTACTTGGAGCTATATTTTTATTCACCACATGATATGAGTTTTTCTCGGAGCGTCATTTTATTTTATTAGGATTTACTTGCTGTTATTTAGAGTAATGTTTTGCATCTTTTATTTCAATAAAAAAGTCAAGTGTAGCCTTTACCATGCTTATTTTGCAAGTCCTTATGTTGCCGATTTAAAAACAGAAAGTTTGCTGTTATGTTTTGAATATTTGTGAATAGTAAGAACATGATAAAATCTTGAAATTTTTAGACAGTAACAACAAATTATCTACAGTATGGTAATTTTTTAGAATTTTTGGAGTTAGGGAAGTATGATTCCTCTTGCATTCTTTACAGACTATTCTGTTTAGACAGATTGCTATTATGATTGCATTGTTTGCATATGTTTGCTTGTTTAACGATTCTATTTGAGGATAGGACTCTTAAATTAGCAAAGGCATTTAGTAGGCAATATCAAATAATAATTTTAGTGATTTTCTACAGTAGAGAATGATAAGGTCTAGCATGGATTTATACTAACTTATCTCATGAGTTTTTGTTGAGTTTTGTGTGGATGAAGTTTTTAAGAATTAGGGAAATAGTGATATGAGAAGAATTAAGGAGACACAAAAGCTCAAGCTTGGGGATGCCCAAGGCATCCCTAATTAATATTCCAAGAAGTTTCAAGCATCTAAGCTTGGGGATGCCCCGGTAGGCATCCCACCTTTCTTCATCAACAATTATCGGTTAGTATCGGTTGAGCCTAAGTTTTTGTTTCTTCACATGATATGTGCTATCCTTGTAGTGTCATTTTATTTTGTTTTGCTTGCTGTTTGAATAATATCCCAAGATCTGAAATTCTTAAAGTTTAGAGAGTCTTCACATAGTCACATAATTATTCGACTACTCATTGATCTTCACTTATATCTTTTGGAGTAATTTGTCATTTCCTCTAGTGCTTCACTTATATCTTTTTAGAGCATGACGGTAGTTTTATTTTGAAGAAATTGATGAACTCTCATGCTTCACTTATATTATTTTGAGAAGCTTAAACAACATGTGAAAGTGCGTTATATCGACTAGAGGGGAGGGTGAATAGGCGATTTTTACAAATTCATCACTGAGGAATTTCAGGGTGAGGAAATTCCTGAGCAATGAACTACTTAGCAGCGGAATAAGTACTCAGATGCAAGCATAACAGAGTAGTAGCACAGTCATCATGATGAAATGAAAACAAGCACAGAGTACAGGTAGCATAAGCACAGGATAAGCAGGCTGAAGACAAACTGACTGAAGAAATAGGATTGAGGAAATTGAGAAAGTCTTTAGTCAAAGTCTTCAAACAGTAACGATTAAGAGCTTCTACACAGAAATTAGGAAATGAAAGAGTTGAGGAAATAGAACCAGTAGCTCAGTGAAGACGATGATTTGGTAGACCAGTTCCAACTGCTGTGACAGTCGTACGTCTGGTTAGAGCGGCTAGGTATTTAAACCTGAGGACACACAGTCCTGAACGTATTCTCCTTGAGCTAAGGTCACACAGACCTCGCCCAATCACTCATGGTAAGTCTTCAGGTGACTTCCAAACCTTCACAGACTCGGTCACTTGGTGATCCACAATTTCCTCTTGGATGCTCTAGACCATGACGCCTAACCATCTGGAGGATGCACAATCCTCAAAGGTAACAAGCGTCGGTTCCACACAGGAACAATCTCTTCAGTGATGCTCAATCACTTTGGGTTTGTAGGTGTTTGGTTTGGGTTTTGGTTTTTTCCTCACTTGATGATTTTCGCTCAAAGTCCTCGAAGGACGGGATGCTCTCAATGACAAGTGTCAGTTTCTCGCGGAGCAGCCAACCAGCTAGTGGTTGTAGGGGGCGACTATTTATAGCCTAGGGAGCAGCCTGACATGATAAGACATAAATGCCCTTCAATGATATGACCGTTAGGTGGGTAGATATTTTGGGATAGTTGGCGCATAGCACAACAACAGTCGGAAATTTGTCTATCAAATTCCTCAGGGCTATCATGTTCCTCACTTGTAGGCAATCCGCATTGGCGAATTCCTAACTCCTCAGCCAGAACAAATTCCTCAGAGACTAGAAGATCTTCGTCTCTGTTACTGAAGAAATTGACTGAACTGTATGATATTTCCAATGGCTTCACTCAAAGGGATTGGTAGGTGTAGGATTTTGAGATGAGCATCACTTGGAAACTTTTCCTTAGTTTTACCTCAACCCCCTTTAACAGTACGGTGTTGCCTATGACTCGAGAAAGAGAAAAACGAAACTACAAAACAAAAGTCTTCAAGCTTCATATTCCTCGCATGAATATCAAGTCTTCAGGATCACACCAATTTCTTCACTTTCAAAGTCTTCAGAAAGCCAAAGTCTTCAGCTGAAGACATTCAATTTTAGGGGTCAACTTTCTCTGTAAATATCAAACTCCTCATAGACTTATAGACGTGTGTGCACTCACAAACTCATAAGTCCCTTAACCTATAAGTCTTCAATACACCAAAATCACTAAGGGGAAGTAGTAGCAAAAAACGCCCATATATATAGACCCGCTTGAAGACTAACTCAAATTTCTCCCCCTTTGTCATCGAATGACCAAAAGGGACGAAAAATGAGGACTAATGCCCCTGAAGAATATCATCTTGATGTCGATGGATGAGCGTCAGCGTTGTTGGGGTCGTCCGTTGATGTAGGGCCTGCCGCAGTGTCGTTCAAGTCTTCATGTTCATCGGTCTCTCGCCATGAAGAATATGAACTAACTACAAGCTGAGGAACTTTGACCTTCTTGAATTTCTTCGAAGGTGGCTGTACCTAGTCAAAGTCCTGTTGCAATTCCATCTTCTTGAGATCTTCAACACTGTAGAGGGTTAGACTGAATGGCCCAGGTGCGGTCAAATACTTCATGCAGATGATAGTGATTCTTCTTCACAGTGTTTTGAGTGACTGTCATGTTCTGAAGAATAGCACCAAACTGACGCTTGACCCACTTGTGGTTGCGATCAACATTCTGATGAAGACCGAGGAGAAGCTCACGATCAGTCATCACCGTGGGAGCAGTGGCTTGAGGAAATTGTTTTGAAGCATTCGCGACAGTGTCATGCATGGAAGAGTCATCATTGCTGGAGTAGGATGCATCTTTGCGAAACTGTCCATCCAATGGACAAATGCCTTCATCAATAACATCAGCCTTGCCCTTCTCATCAGCTGAGGAAATAGTCTGTTTGGGGACTTCAATTGGGGGCAAGTAGCTTACATGATTTTGCAAATCAACCCTGTAATGAATTGAAGACCTTGTTCTGATGAATCTTATGATCCAGGGAGTGTAAGGCTTCAATTCAAATGGTGACAAAGCGGCATTAGCCAAAGTCCTATGAAGAAATTGTGGTAGGTGATGGGAATACCATGTATGATGTTGAAAAGAAGATCCTTCATAATGCCAACAACTTCTTCATCATAAGAGTTGTGGACCTTGATTGGACTGAGAGTTTTGGTCAATATCCTTTATATGGTCCTTGGCAGATAGAGCAGTTCCTTGACACGGAATTGGGTACTTGGAGCTTGGCCAGGGTTCAATGGCTTCATCAGCACTTGCATCAGATAATTTGAAAGTTCAGGTTCATCATAGATGCACCTTGCACCTTCAGTGGGAGGACTGACTGGGACAACATGAAGCAATGCAGAGGCCGGTGCTTTGTAGTGAGTATTTTCAGTCATCCAGTCCAATACCCATGAGTTGACGTCTTCAACATTGCCAGTGATGTGCAACGTGGCATAGAACTGAAGTATGAGTTGTTTGTTCCAGTCACAGGTGTCGGTGCGGAGGTTGAGCAGTCCAGCGTCATGAAGAACACTGAGGACTGGGGTGAAGCAGGGTAGCGACTCCATGTCCACATGAGGAATTTGCTCATGGTCAAAAATCTTGTCTTTATCGAATAGCAATTTAGAATAGAAATTCTTTTGGCTTGTTTTCCAGAAGCACTTGCGTCTGAGTCTTGCAGAGTCATACGGATTATAATCCATGAAGAATATGTGCTCAGCAAAGAAGTTATCTGCTTTGAACTTCCGCTTCTTGGAGTAAGGATTCTGAGGCTTGGGCTGAAGATTTGCAGTAGGCTGAGCAAATACTTCAGCCTGAGGAATTTCATGTTGCGCTGGGGCTGCAACATTGGAGGTGAATCCCTTCGCCATCTTGACAAATCCGACTATGGCTCCTAACCAATCTGCACGATATGCGTCAAATTCATCACTGAGTGTTTTGATCTCAGCTTGCATGGCCACAAGTTCATCAGTTGTCATTCTGACTACATGCTTCTTTAGAAAATGCTTCTTCTTGTACTGAGCTTTCTTCAGCTGCCTGGCCTTCTCAAACTTCCATTTTTCTTCGCCTATGAAGGCGGTCAGCATATGACTTTGGCCAGGTGTGAGATTGAAGTCAGGCATAGGAGTGTTGGGGTCCTTGTGCCAAAGATCAATCAAGGTCATGATCAACTTGGGATCTAGCAGAAGAGGCACATTTGCGCCTTTGGCTCTAGCGGCCCGTTACTACCTATCTCTGATGATTTCTTCTAATTCCTCATCTTCACTAGACGGCACATGGAAGGCGACCTGCTTCTTGTGAGGACTTGGCCATGAGCCTCGTCCAGCAGTGGCTTTTGTCTTCAGCAAAGCAGGGCCTGTTGAGGACTGAAGAGGAACCGAGGAACTTGTAGATGCTCCTAAAGCAATTGAGGTGCCAGTTGTCCTTTGGCATGAGGCGAGGTGCACAGGTGCTGAGGACTTTGCAGGAGCAGCTGAAGCTTTTGCAATAGTGGTAACTGGAGCTGCTTGAGGAGCTTGCCGTGAGGGCTTTGAAGAGATGGGCCGTGAGGGCATTGCTGAGGAGCTTGGCCGTGAGGACATTGAAGCAGAGGCACTGGGCTTGTGTGCAGGCTTCTTGGGCATAACCTTCTTAGGCTTGCTAGCAGAGGCCTCAGCAGTGGTAGCAGCAGAGTCTTCATTGAATTTCCTCACTGCTTCCTTGGCCATTTTAGCCAACTTCGCTTGCTGCTTGGCCCATTCATTAGGATAGTCCTCACCACGCTTGAGGCTAGTGGGATCGGCAATTTGGCCTGGCGCCAATGGAGGTCTTGGGAAAGGAGGGTGTAACACGAATTTCTTCATGTATTTAGGAGTTACATATCTGTACTCCCTCCATTCATGTGCTCATCTCCTCTCTATTCTCTGAATGCGCACTTTGCGCTCATTCTTCATTTCTTCAGCAGGTGTGCAGTACCCTGCATAGATGTCATCAGGGATCTCAAACACTGTGTTGACTTCCAATCTCTTTCGTCCCTTCTGAGGTTTCTTGCCATTAGCCATTTTCTTCAACTGAGGAATCTGGAAAATAGAATTCTCTAAAGAGGTATGCAATCTGTCTTCGAGGAACGCTGTAAATGAGTTAAGTTGATGAGAACCTAGTGATTGAGCAGCAGACATGAGTACCCTGTGAACAAAGTATAGGTGTGAAGAATTTTGATAGGTCACATGCGTTCTCAGAAGTTTTTCAAAACAGAACAAGTTTGAGGAATTTGACCAGGAGTGTCGAATTTCACATAAGCGGTCTTTGACTTAGATTCCAGAGTTGTATAGATTTAAAATCCACACAATTGAGGAATCTTGAAGAAAAACATCTCTTAGAGAAATAGATCAAGAACAGATGCATGAGAGGTGTTTAAATAGTGGGGAACTTGAGGAATAAACACCTTTTGAAGTTTTGTGAAAATCATCAGAATCAACAAGGGCAGTAAAAATAGATTTTAATTACCCTTGACGAAAAACACGACGAACTGGGAAGTGTAGATGGGAAGTTCGTCCGTTCAGATCTTCCACGCCCTAACTTGATGGAGGAAGGCAACTACGGCGGCTACAAAGTGAAGATTTCCGCGACCGGCGCGAGTACGACGACGACGAGGTCGAGGCAGTGAAGCTCTTCCTCACCGGCGATGATGGAAGTAGCAGCGGTGCTAGATCTGGAAGCTCGAGCAAGGGGAGTGAGGTCGAGCGGGGTAAATGAAGTTTGAGGAGGGAGAGGGGTATTTATAGCCAAGGTGAAAAACCGCTCGCCCGAAGAAATTGGATGAACGTGCCCCTGACTGTAGCCACCCGACCCAAAATGGATCGAAGTCTCTGTGTTTAAGTGTCATCCCTGGATTGGTATGCTGACACACATAGTACTCGAGGAATTATAACAGAGTTCAATCACACACTTTATTACATCAAGGTCCTCAAAAGAGTATTTATTACAATAATATGGCCAAAGGCCATCTCAATAAAAATAACTGCGGAAGCATTGAAGGTAAATGAGTCCATCCAACTCCACGGCAAACTGAGTGTAGAACAACGACCTATTGCACCTTTAATCTTCATCGGAAAAGTCTGCAACATGAGATGTTGCAGCCGTGTAGGTCAGCACATGGAATATGCTGACAATTTCACACTGTAGAATAATAATGAAAAAAAATATCTCTATATGCAAATTTAGCTGGTGGAGGCTCTAAGTTTAATTTTTGCAAAAAGCAAATTTTACCCTACAGCAAAGGAATAATTTTTTTATTACTACTAAGTTAAAATGCCATTACTGAGAAGGTTCCTCCAACTCAATCCCAAAATTCCCAAGTTATTAGTAACCCAATAATTTCATTAAATAGAGTGATGAGATCAACCAATAATTCACTTCTAGATACTCAAGTTGTCCATAACCGGGGACACAACTAATCATGATTAGTTTGTACACTCTACAGAGGTTTGCGCACTTTTCCCCACAAGACTCGACCACCTCCATGATCGGAAGATCGAGACATAGCATTTCTGAAGTATTTCCTCCAAACCCTAGGTAGACCGGTACACCTACTTTCCCCTACATCAGCTAGTCTACCACGGAAATAGGTCACACAACTTACTCAGCTATGCCAGAGCCCATAATGGCTTGTGGCTGCACACAGAAGTTTCTAGGCATGAAATATCTTATGATCCCTTTGAGCCTGGGTGGCGGACCTAGGGTAATCACATGGGTACTCTGGGATTCCCCTTGGGCAAGCACTGGTTACTCCAGGTGCCCCAAACAATCCACCCAGATGTGTATTGAAGTTGCCACCTTATGTTGTCCCAAAATTATTATCTCTCGCAACTTGCATGGATCACACATACCAATCCCCATCTACGAGCATGGCTAAGCAATATATGACATAACGAAAATTGCCGGGGTGATCAAAGGTCATAGGTTCCTACCACATGAACTACATAGCATAACCACATGTTCCCAATCCTGCTCATGCAATCTTTGAGGGTGAAACTAATGCATAGTAAAAACTCGGTATTGAAAATTATGATCAAAGTGTGAACTTGCCTTGCTGACATTCGTTGAACTGTAAAGATTCGTAGTAGCAAGCTTCGCACTCCAGATGATCTAGCGTAAGCAAGCAATAACATACATAAGCATACAAGCAAAGATCCAAAAAGAAAACAAATGAAAGACTTCGAAAAACTCCAAAACAACCAAATAAAGTTTCTGTACATAACATAATTTTTACAGTAGCAAAAATATGTGTGTTTGGGTCTAACAGAAAGTACACGTTACGAGCTTCGATTTGCAAAAAAGAATCACCTAAAACGGAGTTACGAAACTCGGGTTACGGCCTAACGAAGTTTGAATTCAGATCTGTTTGAATTCAAATTTTAAAACTTTCAAAAATATTTTTCATTTGGTTCTCTGGATAGATGGGATTTCTATGAAACCGTAGGAAAAAGAATCAACTAATTCAGATCTATAGATTAAAAGATACGCTAAAAGAAAAATCTGACAGAAATCTGAAATACGAATTTTTCTGAAAAAAAACTAATTTCGGCCGGCGACAAGTGGCGCTCTCTAGTTGGTTGGGCGGGTGTTTGCTGCTAGTTTAGGAGAGGATGGCCGATCCGTAAGGGAAAAAAAACTGAAGCGAACATGGGTTCGTTCAACTTACACAGAAGAACGAGAGGTTTGGGGGAGGCTCTCGGGTGGTGATGGCGGTGGCTCCGGCGATCGTGGGTGGCGGTGGAGGTGTCTACGAGATGCAGCGGAGAGTGGCTCGTTCGGTGGTGGAGTCTGTGATGATCAGAGGAGACGAATGGCGACGGACCGAAGCGGCAAAACTCGGTGCTCTGGTTGCTCTGGTGAAGACAACGTGGTCGAGGGTGGCCTCTATAGAAGTAAAGGGATCACAAGACCTTGTCAAAAAGATCATGGAGATCGAGATAAGTCAGAACCCAAAACGATAAGGCTCGGGATGGCTCACCGACGTCGGAAACTTGTGATGAACTGCAGCTTCTGAGACAAGATTGGAACATCGAGTGCGTCGTCTAGAGGTTGTTTTGGCGCGGGATTTTCGACTGAATCGGTCCAGGAGAGTTGTGGCTATTTATAGGACATCTTCCTTGGTCGTGAAGTTGGCTGGAGTTAGGATTTCCAAGAATTTGAAACGAACAGGCGTCGGGAGTAATGTACGCCTACGTTTCTGTTCTCTGTTCGTGGGGAGGAAGAAGAAGAGGTGCGGGGCCCAGGCGCCAGAGAAAAAAAACAAGAGAGGGAGGAAGAGCGAACGAGCGATGGAAACGTGCGTGGGGCACTGGGGCGCACGTGAGGTGAGCGAGCGGTGGAGCGATCGACCTTTTTTTAACGTGGGGCGCTGCTGCTAGCGCTAACCTGGCTGGGCTGGCTGTGTTTCTTTAAACGTTTTTTTACAGCAGTGTTAAAGTACCGAAAAGACGATGAAAATAAGTCTAAGAATTCCCAGAAAATTCACATAGTAATATTGTCTTATATATGACCTTGTGAACTTTTATCCAGCCTAAAATGCAAGTTTTCAAAAAATAAACTTTTTGATATGCTAATAAAATAAATTACAAATAAAACTCAAAAAAATATATTTTGGTTCCAAATTCAATTTCCAATATTTTCTTTTCTGATTTTGAAGAAGTCATTTTATCTTCTCTCTTTATTTTATTTTTGATATAATGGAAATGAATTTTTTTGGTGAAACCAAATTTTATCCAAACTCCCAACTTCAAAAAAAAATTCAAAAATTGGTTTTTAGGGAAACTTCCAACTCTCTCTTTTGGTCCTTGAGTTGCTCAAAGTTCCTTGGATCAAAAATCAAATTAAACAAATGGGGCAAAAATGCATAAATCATGGATGCATATGAATGATCTATTATAAACATCCAATTTGAAAATTGGGATGTTACAAACCTACCCCCCCACCCCTAAGATGAATCTCACCCTCGAGATTCGGGTTGGCTAGCAAAAAGGTGTGGGTGGTCCTATCGGAGGTCTTCTTATCGTTCCCAGGTGGCTTCTTCCTCCATATGATGACTCCACTGAACCTTGCAAAACTTGATGACCTTGCTGCGGGTAGCCCTGCTTGCAGTCTCGAGAATCTTGATGGGCTTCTCCTCATAGGTCAGATCACTATCCAACTGTATGGCCTCCAGTGGCACTGTATCTCTTAGAGGAATATCGGCCATCTCTGCATGGCACTTCTTCAACTAGGAAACATGAAACACATCATGAACTCCTGACAAGGCTTCGGGTAATTCGAATTTGTAGGCAACTTCACCCATGCGTTCTAAAATTATGTATGGCCCCACAAATCATGGTGCTAACTTTCCTTTGACTCCAAATCGTTTAACTCCTCGAAGTGGAGACACACGAAGATATGCTCCATCTCCGGCTTCGTAGGTTACCTCCTTGCGTTTAGCATCAACATAACTCTTCTGCCTGGACTGGGCTATCTTGAGTCTGTCACAGATCAACTTGACTTTCTCCTCCGAATCTCTGATTAAATCGGGTCCGAATAATTTACGGTCTCCAACTTCATCCCACATCAATGGTGTCTTGCACCTCCTTCCATACAAAGCTTCAAAAGGGGTCATCTTCAAACTAGCTTGATAGATGTTGTTATATGAGAACTCCGTGTAAGGCAAATTATCATCCCAACTAGATCCATAATCTAGCGCACAAGCTCTCAACATGTCCTCCAGAATCTGATTGACTCTCTTGGTCTACCCATCTATCTGCGAATGAAAAGCTGTACTGAACTCCAGCCTGATACCCAAAGTTTCATGTAACTGATGCCAAAACTTTGAGGTAAATTGTGTTCCTCAATATGATACGATGGTCCTCGGAACTCCATGCAGACATACGATCCTGGTCATGTATATCTTGGCTAACTTAGCACTTGTATATGTGGTTTTCACGGGGATGAAGCGAGCTACCTTAGTCAAGCGATCAACCACTACCCAAACAGAATCATAGCCTGATCGGGTCCTGGGTAATCCAGTAATGAAGTCCATGCCAAGCTTGTCCCACTTCCAATCTGGTATCGGCAAAGGCTGAAGTAATCCTGCTGGTTTCTGGTGCTCTGCCTTAACTGTCTGACATATGTCACATACTGCGACATACTCGGCAATATCCTTCTTCATACCTATCCACCAGAAACTTTCCTTCAAGTCCAAATACATCTTGGTGTTGCCCGGGTGTATCGAATAAGGTGAATCATGAGCCTCCTGAAGAATCAATTTCCTGATCTCTGGGTCATTTGGCATGTAAATACGTTGCTCAAACCATAAGGTTCCATGTTCATCCTCACGAAATCCTTCTGCCTTTCCTTGGTTCATCCTTCCCTTTATCTCCGCAATACCATTGTCTAACTTCTGGGCTTCTCGGATCTTTCCCAACATAGTGGATTGAATTTCCATTGCGGCAACAAAACCTCGTGGTACTATCTCCAATCAAAGATCTCTGATATCATCAATTAACTCCTGAGGTAATCCTCCTGCTGTGAGGGTATTAACGTAGCTCTTGCGGCTCAATGCATCTGCCACAACATTAGCCTTTCCTGGGTGATAGTGCAATTTCATATCATAATCCTTTATGAGCTCCAACCATCTTCTCTGCCTGAGGTTCAACTCCTTCTGCGTGAATATGTATTTCAAACTCTTATGATCCGTGTAAACATCACACCTATTTCCAATAAGAAAATGTCTCCAGGTCTTGAGTGCGTGCACTACAGCTGCTAACTCCAAATCATTTGTGGTATAATTCCACTCATGAGGTCGAAGCTGACATGAGGCATATGAAACAACTCTTCCCTCTTGCATAAGAACACCTCCAAGTCCCTGACGAGAAGCGTTCGCAATATACTTGGAAATCCTTGCGTATATTCGGAAGAATTAGCACTGGGGCTGTGACCAAACGTTTCTTTAGCTCCTGAAACTGGCCTCACATTTCTCGGTCCAAGTAAACTTGGTGTCTTTCTTCAATAACTCTGTCATGGGCTTCGCGATCTTGGATAAATTCTCAATAAATCTCTGCTAATATCCTGCGAGTCCAAGAAAACTGCGAATCTCTCCGACTGAGGTGGGTGCCTTCCATTCGGTGACGGCTTCAACCTTTGAGGGGTCTACTGCTATTCCTTCTCTTGATATAACATGTCCAAGAAATCCGACTTCCTTAAACCAGAATTCACATTTGCTGAACTTTGCGTATAATTGATGTTCCCTGAGCTTCTCGAGAACCAAGCGCAAATGTTCCTTGTGTTCTTCTTCATTCTTCGAGTAAATCAATATGTCATCAATGAATACCATAACAAACTTATCCAAGAACTCCATGAATACCTTATTCATCATACTCATGAAATAGGCAGGGGCACTAGTCAAACCAAAAGAGATGACCACAACTCATAAAGCCCATATCTCGTGGTAAAGGCTGTCTTGGGTATATCCTATTCTAGAATCTTCAGCTGATGATATCCTGATTGAAGATCGATCTTATAGAAAATTTTTGCTCCTTGTAGCTGGTCAAACAAATCATTGATCATTGGCAGAGGGTACTTGTTCTTGATCGTCACCTTGTTCAGCGCACGATAATCTACAACCATTCTCAAGGATCCATCCTTCTTCTCAACTAGAAGCACTAGGGCTCCCCAAGGTGATGAACTCGGTCGAATATAACCTTTCTCCAATAATTCCTTAATCTGCTTCTTAATTTCCACCAGATCATTTGCGAGCATCCGGTACGGTCTCTTGGATATTGGTCCGGTGCCTGGTAACAATTCAATCAAAAACTCTATGTCCCGATCCGGTGGCATGCCGGGCAATTCCTCTAGGAAAACATCGGGATAATCCTTCACAACTGGTACTTCCTCCTGAACAACTCCCAAAAGAGAATTCACTTGAGTCTTCCTTGGCGTATGCCTTGACACATACTTGATCCGTTTTCCATCTGGGGTGGTGAGAAGAATCGACTTACTGGCACAATCGATGTTTCCCTCATACTTGGATAGCCAATCCATACCTAGGATTACATCCAATCCTTGTGATTCTAGGATGATGAGGTCGGTGGGAAAAATATGTCTCCCTATGGTCAATGGCAACTGAAAACATCCTCGACTAGCCATATACTCTGCTCCTGGGGAACTCACTAACATAGGTGACTTAAGGGCTACGGTCGGCAACTTAAACGTATCGACAAACCCCCTTGATATGAATGAATGTGATGCACCAGTGTCAAAAAGAACAAGGATTGTAAATGAATTAATCAAGAACTTACCAACAACGGTGTTAGGTTGGTCATAAACTTCCTCCACATTGACATGGTTCACCTGACCTCTGGTGAAAGGATTGGGCTACTTTTGAGAGCTTCCATTGCCATTCCCGTTCTTCGCCTCAGGACATTCGGTGGCATAGTGTCCGGTTTTCCCGCACTTGAAACAGGTAATGTGGCTCAGATCCTTCTTTGCCGGTGTAGCGGGGTTAGACTGATGTTGATTGTTGTTTCCTCCGTTCCCATTGCCATTCCTATGGCCATTATGGTTATGTCCATTTCCTCTATGATGAAAATTTCCTCCATGGTTATGGTGAGTGTGTCCACCATACTTGCCGGATCCTGATCCATTATTTCCCGAGTACGGGGTATAGCGGGGCTTCTGCTGAACTCTAGAGTTGTACTTTCCCTGTCCGTACTTCCTCTTGTGATTCTCCACCTGCTGCTGCTTGCCTTCCAGAATGAGAGCCTTGTCGACCAACTCTTGATAATTGTTAAAGGTAGCCACAGTCAACTGATGTCCCAGATCATCGTTTAGTCCCTCCAGAAATTTCTCCTGCTTAGCGGCATCATCAGCCACGTCTCCGGGAGCATACCTAGATAACTTGCTGAATTCCTCCACATAATCACCAACAGAATGATTTCCTTGATGTAAGTTGCAGAACTCACGCTTCTTCAGACTCATAGCTCTGGCTGAAACATGTGTGGTACGGAACACCTGCTAGAACTGATCCCAAGTAACATTGGCTATGGGAAATGTAGTGGTTTAATTCTCCCACCATGATGCTGCTGGTCCATCCAGTTGATGTGCGGCAAAGCGCACCTTCTCAGCGTCAGTGCATCCTGCAGTGGTCAGCTCCCTTCCGATCTTGCGAAGCCAATCATCTGCAACGATTGGCTCCGTGCTGCTAGAGAACACTGATGGGTTCAACCTCAGGAAACGGGTAAGGTTGTCGAATGGGGGTGGTGGCAGTGGGTTGTTGTTGTTGTGGTTCTGATTCTGGATGAGTAGCTGCATGAGGGCATTCTGGTTCTGGATCAACTGGGTAAGTTCCGGTGGGAATTCCGGGTCACGTCTTGGAGGCATCTGTTAGGTTTAGAGTGGATGAGAAATTAGAATAGAATAAAGGCCTAATGAGAGAAATAACTACCCATATGCTTATGATAGCAAGAAAATTTCAAATCAAGCAATTCACACAGATCACACCACACAAGCAAAAACCTACAGGTAAGGTCATATCCACAAGACATATGATCTCTTCATACTACCGCAATCATTCGTTGGACTCAACTTGGTAGTGGTGGTCTGAACTAAATCATCTCAAATCAAAGTCAACTCTAGCTTCTTCTTCTTCGTCGTCCATGATGTCTTCATAGGTAATGGCCTCAGCGGGCTGAGCAACTTGGTGATGGGGTTCAACTACTATTTTATTGAAGTGGAGAAGAGATAGAAATGAATAGAGAAGAGTATAGACCAACGGATATTTAAGGAAGTCGTAAAATAGAGTTTTGTTCCTATGGCTTTCCATTTCCTAGTGGTCGCGCCCTATAGTCAGCGTGTGCTCTGATACCATCTTGTAGCGACCCGACCCAAAATGGATCGAAGTCTCTGTGCTTAAGTGTCATCCCTGGATCGGTATGCTGACACACACAATACTCGAGGATTATAACAGAGTTCAATTACACACTTTATTACATCAAGGTCCTCAAAACAGTATTTATTACAATAATATGGCCAAAGGCCATCTCAACAAAAATAACCGCGGAAGCATTGAAGGTAAATAAGTCCATCCAACTCCACGGCAAACTGAGTGTAGAACAACGACCTATCGCACCTTTAATCTTCGTCGGAAAAGTCTGCAACATGAGACATTGCAGCCGTGTAGGTTAGCACATGGAATATGCTGGCAATTTTGCACTGTAGAATAATAATGAAAAAACTATCTCTATGTGCAAATTTAGCTGGTGGAGGCTCTAAGTTTAATTTTTGCATAAAGCAAATTTTACCCTACAACAAAGGAATAAATTTTTTATTACTACTAAGTTAAAATGCCATTACTGAGAAGGTTCCTCCAACTCAATCACAAAATTCCCAAGTTATTAGTAACCCAATAATTTCATTAAATAGAGTGATGAGATCAACCAATCACTACAAAAAATACACTTCCGTGATGATACGTGTTTGTCACAGTAGGTCGCTTTTTTTGTCATGCATGTACATCCATGACAAATTTATGACAGAATCAAGATAGTCATACCTGTGCTGTCATAGAAGTGTTCCATGACATTACCAAAATTATCATCACGGAAGTGTCCACTTCCATGACGATAAATCGCGCGTCACAGAAGTGCTTTCGTCAAGGGTGACCGACACGTGGCATCCACCGTAACGGAACGTCGTTAAGCTATCGGGTCGGGTTTTGGATCCGATAACCCGTTAACAGCCCCGACCAATGGGAAATTTCCACGTGTAAAATTCTTATTGGCCGGACGAAACATGTGTCAGCTCGTCAGTGGGTCAGATAGGCGCCTATGATACGTTGACACGTGGCACGGCCGAACAAAGGCCCATTCCTGTGAAAAGTCCGGCCCGTTTGACTTGGTCAAAAGGTGGCAGGCCGCCCATGGAAAGCCTGTTAACGGCCTGTTCGCATATAGCCCGTTTACAACCCGCTAACCCAAGGCCCGTTACGCCCTATCTGAATTAGGCCCAGTAGCGTCATCTGGGCCATCCAATATGATTCCAGCCCATTTTCACTTCTGGCCCATGTATGGCCCATGACGTCTTTCGGCCCATATGAGGCCCTATGTAACTCTTAGCCTATTAACGGCCCGTGGTGAAACTGGCCCGTAATGAACAATGAATCACATTACACCCATTAACGGCATGTGGTGAAACTGGCCCATAATGAACAATGTATCACTTTATACCCATTAATGACCCGTTATTCCGTTGGGCCGTTTCCAGCCCATGTTATGTTTCGGCCTTCTCAGAGCCCATTTATTCTTGGGCTCATTTCCAGCATTCTTTTACTTACGGCCCGTTACTGTCATTTTCTGCTTGTGGGCCAAATTCAGCCCGTGGTTACAGTCGGCCCGTTTATGGTCCGTTAATACGTTGGGCCGTTTTCATAGCGTCATCAAATACGGCCTATTAACGATGGCCCGTTACGGTCGGCCCATGAACGGACGATTCCAACTCTAGCCCGTTTACGGCCATAATGCGGCCTGTTATTGGCCCATGTTTGGCCAATCGATCATACGGCTCGTATAAGGCCCATCGATGATACGACCCATAGAAGGCCTACTATTTCTACGGCCCGTGGAAGGCCCACTGTTTCTACGGCCCGTAGGAGGCCCAGTGTCACTACAGTAAATATTAGCCCATGGTTATTGTGGCCTAGTTTAAAAAATAGGTTATTGCAGCCACTAGTTAACTGTGGAAAAAGAACTGCAATGACTACAAGCAAACAAATACACAAGACAACAAGGAAATAAATAAGCAAGCAACTAACGCTAGGCTATCACGGCTATTACACATATTACATCCACTGGGCATCAAAGTTCGCCACCAGTGCAAATATAGGGAACAAAGCAGCATATCATATACACTGGCCGTCAAAATTGGCCACCAGTGCAAATAAACGCGGCAGCAAAACAAGAGCATAACTGAAACAACTTCAGAAGTGCTCAAGAAACGTTATCCTGGGTATCCACCATGCTGGCAATAAGCTTAGAAAGCTGATTAGCTTTGTCCTGTTTGGCACTAAAATCCTCCAACGCTTGTTGTTGCACCAGAAAGTATGCATCTGAATGCTCCGGGGACTTCCGTGGTCCTTCCGCTTCTTGTCGCAGCACAGCTGATCGATGTCTTTCAGCTTGTAGTTGAGACTCAAGAAACCGAACTGATTCAGACAGTAAGTTTGAATAGCTTGTGCAAGCGGTAGTGGCCAGTAACTCCAACACTAAACCAAGACAGGATGTGTCACTATCCTGAACCTTATCTGCATTACTTCCTTTACCGTTGCTTAATAAGGCACTCTTCCCCAATATTCTGCCAGCATTCTAAAAGAAGAAACAAGCAGACACATAACAAGTTTAGCATGTACTAGTATATGAAACTCATTTCAGTGAACCAGTTCATTAGTAAGGTGGACAGGATTAAACTACCAAGTCTTCTATTGCCAAGTACTAGTACATAATAAAAGCATCAAAAAACATATATCTATATCCTATGGTAGCAATGGAATCTTAAATTAGAACAGTTGTTCTTCAGGTTTAGGCACTTGTTCTACATGAACAGAGTACAGTAAGACGCAAGAATACAATACTTAAAAATAGAAAATGAGCTCATAGACCTTACCACATTCTTGGTTCGGGACCAGTACAAAACAAGGCGTTCCCAGTCATCGTCCAGTAAATGTGTCTCAGGAGAACGTAAGGGAATTTGATGAGTTTCTTTGCCGGTGAAGTACATTTTCTTCAGGTAATTCCGATACTACCACCAAGCATTCTTGAAGACAGCAGAGGTATTAGCACAAGTTACCTCATCCTGAGTTTCCAAATCGGTCCTTCTCTATAGAGAAAAATGGGAAAATTTGCTGTATTACAACCATCATGGAGGTAGGATGTATGGGACGAAGCAAAGTAATTGCCATGAATAACATTACTTACACATAACTCCTGGACAAACACCTGCAGCTGGCATTTTCCTTCATCTTCAGTATAATATTTCCAAGATGGGAAGATACGCACATACGATTTAACAACATCAAATGCGATAGATGCCAAACTACGACTAGCTGGTTGTGCTTCCCCCACAGGAATAGGCGTACTAACTGGTGGAGTTGGGGTTCGCCGTGATAGTACTGGCCCTTTGGGCACTGGAGCTGCCTTACTAACTGCTCTTGTTTGGGAGCTCTGTGGTGGAGATGGTGCTGTGTCAACAGGAACTGGGTTACTATGGGCTGGGGTTAGATTGGGTGAAGCTGGTTCTCTGTCCATCGTAGTAGGGGTACAATCTGCGAGAGTTTGGGTTATGTGTGGTAGGGATGGTTCTTGTGCATGTACAACCGGGGTGCTATCTCCACCAAGAGGTAGCACTGTTTTATTTGAAGACCGTGTTTTTAGTCGCTAGATACTGGCATCACCCGCTCCAATTCAAATTGCTGATAAACAAGAAACATAGTTGAATGTACAGACATTGTATGAGAGACAGATGCAATAGATAGTGTGGAGAAAAGAGGGCATGAAATAGTTGACATGTATATTGTTTAACTAAAACGGACAGCGTGACATAATTTCACATATATGATGTCTATCTAAACTGGATAGCATAGCATAACATAATTCAAAGATATGATGAATAACTAAACAGGATCGCATGACATAATTCACCTACATGTTATCTAAGTAATCAGGGTCGCATCATTTAATTCACATATGTGAATTATATGCTAAACATAGGGCATTCGATATGATGTCTGAACTAAGAACATGGTGTTGAATATTGTGTATATGATGTCTAAACTATGCAATGCAAGACACCGTATGCATGATATGAGCAATATAACCATGCCAAGTTAGAGCATACACCTCAGTGGGGGAATAGGACTGGTCATCTGTCTCTGAATCCATCTCTGAGGAGCTATTGGGACCCAACAAGAGATCTGCTTCGACAGGTAGCATTGTCTGCTCTGAAGGCTTTGTTTTCACTCCAGATTTTTCCATCTCCCACCCAAATGGCTGATTCACAGGAAGAGTAGTTTAATGTACAAACATTGTCGAGAAATGGAAATGTAATGAAGAAAAGGATGGGCAAGATATCATTCAAATATATGATGCCTGGTTAAACAGGATGGCATTGCAGATTTCACATATATTATGGCTGGCTAAAAGACATGAGACTGCATAATTCTCATATATGATATAGAAACTAAATAGGTGGCATTACAGAACATGTCTAAACTAAGCAGATGACATATATGATGTCAAAAGTAGGCACTGCAAGGCAACATATGCATGATATGACTAACATCATCATGCCAAGGTAGAGCAAACACCTTGGGGGTAAATAGGAGTGGTCAGCGGCGTCTGAATCTGCCTCAGAACAAATATCTTCCTCTGGATTACAATGTGGAGAGGGATGGGGAGGGTTTGCCATTGAACCCACCATGGAGCGATGTCTGCATGACATTGTATTGTCGCGCAAAACTCTTCTCTTTTTCTCTACATGTTCAGCATGACTGTGTACAATATCTGACATGCATACGAAAAAATATGGTGAGATTATGTAAGGAGAGCATGCAGAAATTTAGAGTGATGGTAACAACCAGTGGATTGATGTTTTTCCGTTGAACCAAAATAGCCCTAATGGATCGACGTGAATGTATAGTAATAAGTGATGCAACAAGTGTACAACCTCTTTGCCATAGCCGTGCCGACCTCAGCATCATTGGGTTGGTCGCTGAAGCAGTTGAGGCAGAGGTGGCTGTCGGAGGTGTGGAGGAAGATCTGAGGAATCTGTAGATGGCGTCCAGGGCACTGCTCTGTTGTGATGGATCGTTCTGTCGTTGGAGCAGCTCCGGTGAGCCGTAAGATGTCAAGGCTGAAGCAGCACAAGAGAGACATCGTCAATCCCAAGTGGGATTCTAATAGCATCTCCAATAGATGATGTAAAATGGATGTAAAATTAACATCACCGAAAACCACCTGACTACAACAGATGAGGTAAAAACTGTTGACTCTGAACTTAACTGTCGAAACTGAAATTTACTGTGGAATCTGAATGCTACTGTCGAAACTGAACGCAATGGTAGCAGAGAGGCACTTGACATGTAGTTTAGGGAGGGCTTGCAGTTCATCTTCAACCTGCACCCCCCCTGAGCCGCCAGCCACCACCGGCCGAACCGCCGGCCCCAGCGCCGCCTCGCTGCCCCGAAACAACTCGCCGCCACCGCCCTGGCCAGCCCTCTAGGCCCCCCGCCCCCACCCTGAACCCTAAGATAGATAGTGGGGTACCTCTCCGGCGAGCCCCCGTCCCCACCGCGGGTGGTTCTTCCTTAACTCCGGCGAGCGCCCCCAACCCCTGAAAATCGACTGACCCAAAAGTCGATTCAGTCGACTGAAGTGTGGCTTAATCAGAGCAGAGCAGCAGCACGAGCGAGGGGGAGAGAAGCAGCAGCAGCAGCTGGGCGAGCGAGCGATCGAGCTAGAGCCGGAGCAGCAGCAGCAGATCCGGCTGGTATGGACGCCGCCGCCAAAGGGGCCTCACACTGGGGGAGAGCCGCTGTGGAGATGTCGCCCGCGGCGCCGGCTTCAAGGTAGCCGCTCCATGGGGGTGCGAGATGGAGCACCGTCGGCGCCGGGAGGTCGAGTTAAGGAGAAGGTGCAATGCGATGAGTGTACAACCTCTTTGGTGGCGCCGAGTAGGCCTCGGCTTCGTCCGAGGAGTCGGTGAGGATGCTGCGGTTCCAGTGGAGCAGGTTAAGGCGGCGTTGTGGGGATGGAGCAACCGCGATAGACGAGGCGATCATCGGAGCTGCTCCTTGGAGGTGGAGGACGGGGCGGCTGAACCGACGGGACGGCGAGATGGACGACGGATCCTCATCCGGGGAGGTGGACGAGGGACATCGAGCTGTTGCGGTGGACGACGTCGTCGGGGAAGAGGCTCCGGCTGGGCAGCAGTGATGTGGCGGACGGAGGAGGGTGAGGTTTCGCGGCTGGAGCGGAGAGGTTATGGCGGCCTGGGATTTTGAATGGCGAAAAGGGGGCGATGGGAGGGGGTGAAGCATGACTTAGGAACGCGCTTGTCCAAAATGTAGGGTGTGTTACCAAAGTACCCCCCACCGATTTGAACTAGCGGCCCTTTCGGCTTAGGGTTAGAAGGGGGATTTCGCGTGTTGGGATTTGGTAGCTGGAGGGAGTTTTCGCGCGCGTTGTAATTTCGGGATAGCAATGCGCGGGTTGTGAAGGCGCCAGTTTTGGGAGCTTGATATCTGAATTTTTGGGATTTAACAAGACGCGGGTTGAATTTTAGGGACAAGCCTAACGTGTAGTAATATTGTACTTGTATGTACCAAATCAATTCGCACTTCCCTCAACCAAAAAGAAAACGAAAAAAATAAAACTATTCACACCACACAAAGAGAGAGTCTTGCCCCATTTTACTATACAAATGCTATTCAAAGCTACTCCCTCCTTCCATCTATATAGGGCCTAATGCGTTTTTCAATGCTAACTTTGACCAAATATTAGAGCAATGATATATGACATGCAACTTACATAAAGCACACCGTTAAATTCATCTATGAAAGGGTCTTTCAATGATATAATTTTCACATTGTGCATGTCATGTACTATTAATCTTGTCAATAGTCAAAGGCGGTCTTAAAAATCTCATTACGCCCTATATAGATGGAAGGAGGGAGTATGAATCCATGTTATGTCCGATTAAATTTTTTCACTTGTTGTATAATGCATGTAACCTACTCATACCAACATTTTAGTGCATTCCAAATGTCTATACTACCGCTGCAATTCGAACTAAATTTGAATTCGTTTCTCTATTTCAATAAGAGTCTACAATCATGATTGTTGCCAACTTCAACCATCATAGTTTCCTTGCTATCCGCCAGATATAAATCAGACGGCCTATAATGCAGGATGGCAGGCATACCATCATCAACAACTCCATTTTTTATAAGAGTAGAGATAAAATATATTGAATGTAGTATACCATGTTCATAACCACACCATGTGTATCACCGTTATATATATTCACACATCCATCGGTTTGAAACACTATGATAAATTCTTCAAATATCCGAATTCGCTTTTTATAATGAAGTATATATGATCTCTATTCGTCTTTTACACCCACACAACCCTCTTATCTTTGTAGCTAGCGCTAACTTTCTCTTGTGCATGCACACGCCCGCATCCCTCTCACCCTCCCTCAGCATTCTCTAGCTCCATCGTGCAAATTTGTCTTTTCACTTTAGGTCGTTCAACCACGGTGTGTGTAGGCCCCCAGCTCCTTCTTTACGGCACACATCGATCGATATGCCTCTCTAGCCAGGTGTGCCTAGCACAAACACAAGCTTCCCCTCTTCTCTTGTCACCGTCCATGCCTCACTCCCACCACTCTTTTCATCGTTCTCGTACTCGCACACTCCTCCCCCTCAATATAGTATGCCTCTCGTACCACCTCCTACATGCATCCCTCTCTCTCTATCCTTCTCCTCATGCCTCATTTGTTCTAACACACACATGCATGTATACCGATCGATCTCCCAACATATACCTAGATCGACTTTAACTACCCCCGATCGATCGACGTACCTCACAAGTTATGTCTCTCCTTTCTCTTACAAAGGGCGATTGATCTTCCTATGTAGTTACGTCTGCTTACCACAGCCACATCGCCCCCCCCCCCCTCATCATTCGTGCATGCCTCCTGACCCGCCTCTCACACGCACGTGCACAGACAACAAGCAGCCATCTCCTCTCTTATTGATATTGCGGGCGTGCCCTCCGTTTGTCTAGCAAGCCTATCCCACCATTTGTTAGAAGCAACTCCACTACCACCCCCTCCAACAGTCTAGATCTGTCTCTCTCCCAACCTTATTCATCTCCTGCACATACGCATGGATGTCGATCGATCTCCCTTAATACATGAGGCAGATCGATCTCCTTAATACATGAGGTAGGCCTCTCTCCACCTCCACACATATACCAGCCATTGTACCTCTATAGTTAATTGGGCCTCCCTCTTCCCCCACCACACACCGATAGTCGAGTGCTGCAGGTAGGTACCCATGCCACAGAGACAAACTGCACATGTCCCATCTCACGTTCCAGTAGGCCAGCCACTCTATATCTTTGACGTGGGCACACACAAATTCGATGGCACTCTTTATCGATCGCGCGCGCACACACACACACACATCATCCCTCTCTTCGATTCTATGGACACCTCAAGCCGATGATACCTCCACTCTCTTCTCGTGGATCGCCCCCTCTATATATATGTTATATCAAGGACTCTATTTCACACACATTGCATATGTTAAATATTTTGATTGACCCCCCCCCCCCCCACAAAAATGCTCTCAAGAACCCACACCCTATATCTCTCTAGGTTTGTATCTCTCTCACACAACCCCACGTAGGTGGTGTACGTATACAAGAAGAGAATAGGTGCACCGTGCATGTACTCACGCTTCGTGCCCAGCCACACCCGCGTGGGTACACGATGGAGCTCATTTCTTTATGAAATGGCAGCCCACGTGCTAATTTGAACGCCTGTAGCGGTTGTTTACCTAGGGAGGTCCTGTACCACGCGTGCACGAAACAAAGTTCGACTTGATGCATTGCCACGTTATTTTTAAATAAAGTTATAGCGCTCAATGCCACGTACACAGAATATAAAATGATTTTTATGGAGGAAAAGGTAGTCCGCTCTTCAGAGTATCTCACACAAAGCTCCGGTGGCCTCTCTCTCTCTCTCACCGTTGGTCATTGATCCGGCCGCATCTCGTCCACCGGGGGAAAGGGAGTGCGGTGGCCTGTCTCTCTCACTGTTGGTCACTGATCCGGCCGCATCCCGTCCGCCGGGGGAAAGGGAGTGCGGTGGCCTCTCTCTCTCACCGTTGGTCACTGATCTGGCCGCACCCCGTCCGCCGGGGGAAAGGGAGGAAGTGCATCATTTCTCCGTTCGACGGTGCCGAGACAGCATGTCCCGATCTACGGTACATGCCGTTCTCTCTGACCAAGCTCCGGCGCGGCAGGGCCTACGCCACCTGCTCGCAGATTTCACCCGCCGCCGCTCACCTAGTTACGTCCCGACGACCTCCGGCCTTGGTCCAGGTATCCCCTCCGGCCTTGCTCCACTGCCCGTTTTCCCACGTCGCTGCATGTGGATCTTCCATAGTTCTTTGCCCAAAACATAGCTCGTCCGGCGTACTTTCCATATTGCATTCTCATCCTCACACCGTTTTAGACAAACACAACCGTGTTGTTATCTTCCCTTAGGACAAGGAATATGCTTCTTTTTTGCCGTCGCATGTGTCATCAACTGTTATTGGCTAGTAATTGTTTCCTTTCTACCTCGTTTTTGCAAATAGGGCTATCCATTTCACCTCGTTGCTATTGCGACCTTTTGGTGAACTGCACAAATCACTTTTTTCTTAAGAGTGTTTTGTGCAGTTGTACTAAAATGTCACATGGGCGATGCCTCTACATTTCAGTGCGACGGCACAAAGGGAGATTGGTTTTCCTCTATCCTCCTCATCCAACTCCGAGCCTAATCTTCTCCAACTAGTAAGTCTTAAGAGAGGCTGCAAGGTGACCGGCTTCTATTTGTGTGTTTATTGTTTCATCAACAGTCCTCTATTATCGTAATCACACTTGATATCTGTAACACCCTCGATGCGACTATATCTCCCACGTGTCGAGGCACGACTTAGAGGCATAATCGCATTGAAGGCATATGTCGCAAGTCGGGTAATCATCACAAACATCCCATGTAATATAGATAATGAAAAGGGATAACATAGTTGGCTTACACTCGCCACGTCAATCAAGTACATAAATAACATACATCATCCAAACACTCATGGCCCGACTACGGCGCCAAAATAAAAGACAACCCAACAAGCGACATGGTCCCGATCACCCCAACTGGGCACCACTACTGATCATCAGGAAAAGAAACATAGTAACGCCGAGAATCCTCGTCGTACTCCCACTTGAGCTCAAGCGCGCCATCTGGAGCTGTATCATCTGGCCCTGCATCTGGTGTAATAGTAATCTGTGAGCCACAGGGACTCAGCAATCTCGCACCCTCGCGATCAAGACTATTTAAGCTTAATAGGTAGGGTAAGGTAAATGTATGTGGAGCTGCAGCAAGCGACTAGCATATATGGTGGCTAACTTATTCGCAAAAGAGAGCGAGAAGAGGAGGCAAAGCGCGAGCGAGAAACTAGAGAGCAACCTGCGCAAACATTACTCCAACACCGTGTCCACTTCCCGGACTCCGCCGAGAAGAGGCCATCACGGTAACACACTCAGTTGATTCATTTTAATTAAATTAAGGTTCAAGTTATCTACAACCGGACATGAACAAATTCCCATCTGCCCATAACCGCGGGCACGGCTTTCGAAAGTTCAATCCCTGCAGGGGAGTCCCAACTTAGCCCATGACAAGCTCACGGTCAACGAAGGAATAGACCTCCACCCGAGACATTCCGATCAGACTCGGTATCCCGGTGCAACAAGATATTTCGACAGGTTAAAACAAGACCAGCAACACCGCCCGAATGTGCCGACAAATCCCGATAGGAGCTGCACATATCTCTTTCTCAGGGCACGCTCAGATAAGCAATCCGTACAACTAAAACCAGCCCTCGAGTTTCCCCGAGGTGGCGCTGCAAGGGGCTCTAGGTTGGACCAACACTCAGAGGAGCACTGGCCCGGGGGGATTAAAATAAGATGACCCTCGGGCTCCGGAAACCCAAGGGAAATGAGGCTAGGTGGCAAATGGTAAAACCAATGTTGGGCATTGCTGGAAAAGCTTTAATCAAGGCGAACTATCAAGGGGTTCCCATTATAACCCAACCGTGTAAGGAACGCAAAATCCGGGAACATAACACCGATATGACGGAAACTAGGGCGGCAAGAGTGGAACAAATCACTAGGCGAGAGGCCGAGCCTTCCACCCTTTACCAAGTATATAGATGCATTAATATAACATGGCAATATAATGATATCCCAACAAGTAAATAAATGTTACAACAAGGAACGGTCGCCAATCTTCACCTGCAACTAACAACGCTATAAGAGGGGCTGAGCAAAGCGGTAACATAGCCAATCAACGGTTTGCTAGGATAATGGTGGGTTAGAGGTTGAACATGGCAATTTGGGAGGCTGACAAGCAAGTGGTAGGCATCGTAGCATTGGCATAGCAAAAGAGCGAGCAAACTAGCATAACAAAGATAGTAGTGATTTCGAGGGTATGATCATCTTGCCTGCAAAGTTGTCAGAGTTGACTGGATCCTCGAAAGCAAACTCAACGGGCTCCTCATCAGCGAACTCGCCTCCCGGCTCTACCCAAACAAGACAAACAAGCAACAAGGATACAATCAACCATGTGCCAGCTCAAACAATAAGATGCAATGGTGGTATGCTATGCGGGATGCGATGCGGGATGCAAAATGCAAGATATGACAGGAAATGCATGAACCTGGCCTCAACTTGGAAAACCATGTGTGCCACTGGAAAGAGGGGATGAAACCGCTTGAAAACGATATAAAGATCACCGGAATCGGAGTTACGGTTTGGGAATGGCAAGCGATTCAAATATGACACCGCTCTGCGATTTACAGCAAGTAGGCATCTAAATGCAATGAGATGAACATGCTACAGCACTCAAACATGGCATCAAAATACATGGCAGGGAAGCATTCAAGATGCTTAACAAAAGTCTAGCACTGAGCTACGGCCAATTCATCCATTAAGAGGTTCAATCAAGCATGGCAAAAACGCAAATGATAAACAGATCTCAGACTTAGTGAAATTAACACTTGTCTGGAATTTCAGATCATATAGCCCTCTTCGGCGCAACAAAACAACATGCTACAGGACCTGAACATGATAAAGAAAGACATGGCATGGAGCTACTCAACAAGCTTAACAAAAGTCCCTTAGTGACCTTGAGCCAAAAGGGATCACAAAATATACTAACAAGCACACGAACATAGCAAAACATAATCAGTTTTCAGACTTAGTGAAAACTGGGACATGCTGAAACATAACTCACGAAGGCATGTTTACAAGCTCGATGCTCTCACCACGGTGCAAGTCATGGCAAGACAAGCATATATCCATATACAAGGCACAAAATGCAAGCTATACATGGCAAGAACAATGGCATAGCATGCACGGATCAACTACAATAACATCGGCAAAATCGCAAACAAGTTGACGATCTGTCCAGATTCACAACGAAGCAAAAGTAGAGCTCGATTGACTCAAGCTAGGGTGCTCCATATATGTAAACAAAGACATGGATGGATAGAGCACTACAATATTAACAAAACTCCTTTACTGATCATCCTCAAAATTGGCACGGATCACTAGGAAACAACATGAACACACGGCATCATGAACTAAACAATCCCAGGACTTAGTGAAACTACGAAGTCCCTGAAAACAGATTTACCGGATGCCTCACTTTGCAAGCATGCACTAAGCACCAAACACATCACAAAAATACATGGGTTGCACCTCTGGAAATATGACAAAACCCTTAACAAAACATATGAAGGACTCATAGGCATATCATGCACACAATAATCATGGCAAAAATGACAAAAGTCTAAGATGAACTAGCAGAGCTGACAATTAACTCACGAAGCCCTCTTCTAACAGCATTTCGGGCATCAAGATGAACTCTAATGAAAATGATGCAATGGAATGAAATGATGTACTCTCCGAGACGAACATTTTGATATGCTATATGCCCAAATCGGAGCTACGGATAAGGAGATATCACAGGTCAAAGATAGCAAAAAAATTACTGAGATTAGGGTTTCGGGGAGAGAGGTCAACCCTAAGAATCCAGATCTCAGATCTGAGGCGCGGAAGTCGAGGTTCGTCGGTGCCGGAGTCACTATTCACCGGCGACGGGGGCGCGGTGGCCGGAGCTTTCGCGGGGCGTCGGAGTAGAGGGACTGGCCGGAGTTGGCGCCGGAGTGGGGGAGGAGGAGCTCGGCGATGCGGGCGCGCGGCGTCGTGCGCGGGGCACCGCGGGCGAGGTTCGCCGGCGTCGGCGGCCGGAGGTGGCGCCGGTGGCGGAGCTGGGCGGCGTAGACGCGGCCTCGGGCGGCGCCTGCTCCCGGGCGGCGGGGCGCGGTCGATGGGCCTCGGGGGCCCGGAGCGGGCTTCCCGGGCCGGCGGCGGGAGGAGTCCGGTGGCGCCACATGGCGGAAGCCGATAGGGCGCGGGCGGCGGCGGCGGCTTGTCCGGCCGGACTGGGACACGTTCGGCGCGGCGCGAGGGAAATTTTTAGGGTTAGGGGAAGGGGATCCGCGAATTTTCGGGGAGAGGCCTTTATATAGGCATAGAGGGAGCTAGGAGAGTCCAAATGAGGTGCGGTTTTTGCCCACGCGATCGTGGTTGAACGCTCTAGGTGATGGAGTAGAGTTAGGTGGGTTTTGGGCCAAATTGGAGGGGTGTTGGGCTGCAATACACACGAGGCCTTTTCGGTCCCTCGGTTAACCATTGGAGCATCAAACAAAGTCCAAATGGTACGAAACTTGACAGGCGGTCTACCGGTAGTAAACCAAGGCCGCTTGGCAAGTCTCGGTCCAATCCGGAAATGTTTAATCCCCACACATGAAAGAAAGCTAGAAATGACCACGGGAGGAGAACGAAGCGCCGGAATGCAAAACGGACAACGGGGAAAATGCTCGAATGCATGAGATGAACACGTATGCAAATGCA
The DNA here is from genome assembly GCA_034509565.1 of Triticum monococcum. Taxonomy (NCBI): domain Eukaryota; kingdom Viridiplantae; phylum Streptophyta; class Magnoliopsida; order Poales; family Poaceae; genus Triticum; species Triticum monococcum. The sequence continues at coordinate 488,248,742 of CM067844.1, forward strand.
ATGCACATGATGACATGGTATGAGATGCATGACAAACGATAACAACACACGGAGACAAAAACCCGAACCCGAGAAAATAAATAACTTAAAGCCGGAAACGGCAAGAGTTGGATTACAAATTGGGAAAGTCATATCCGGGGTGTTACAACACTCCACCACTACGAAAAGATCTCGTCCCGAGATCTAGGACTCAAAGAACGCCGGGTACTCAAAACGGAGGTGATCCTCGCGTTCCCACGTAGCTTCACGGTCCGAATGGTGACCACTTGACTTTGAGAAATTTGATTGACTTGTTGCGAGTCCTGCATTCAGTCTCTTCAAGGATAGCCACGGGGTGCTCACGATAAGAGAGATCTTCTTGGAGCTCAATGTCCTCGAAGTTGACAGTGCGGTCAGGCGTCTTGAAGCACTTTCGGAGCTGAGATACATGGAACACATCATGAACATTTGCAAAGTTTGATGGAAGCTCGAGTTGATAAGCGAGGTCGCCTCTCTTGCTGACAATCTTGAAAGGTCCCACGTATCTAGGGGCAAGCTTCCCTTTTATACCGAAGCGATGAGTCCCTTTCATAGGAGAGACGCGGAGGTAAACATGATCTCCGATCTCGAAAGCCAAATCGCGGTGCTTACTATCATAGTGGCTCTTCTGACGGGATTGGGCTGCTTTGAGGTTATCACGAATGACTTTGCACATTTCTTCTACCTCTGTGATTAAGTCATTTCCCAAAAGCTGGCGTTCACCGGTTTCAGACCAGTTGAGAGGGGTACGACACTTCCTGCCATACAGAATTTCAAATGGGGCCTTGCCCGAACTTGCTTGAAAACTGTTGTTGTAGGAGAATTCAGCATAAGGACGACAATCCTCCCACTTCATGCCGAAGGAGATCACACAAGCCCTGAGCATATCTTCAAGAATCTGGTTGACATGCTCGACTTGACCGCTTGTTTGAGGATGGAAAGCTGTGCTGAAGCGGATGTTGGTGCCCATGGCCTTCTGAAAAGAATCCCAAAACTTGGAGGTAAAGATGCTGCCATGGTCTGAAGAGATCACCTGAGGAATACCATGCAAAGAGACAATTCGAGAGGTGTAGAGTTCCGCCAATTGAGCTGCAGTGATTGACTCTTTGATAGGCAGAAAGTGAGCCACTTTAGTGAGTTTGTCAATGACAACGAATATAGCATCATTTCCACGCTTGGACTTTGGAAACCCAGTCACGAAGTCCATCTCAATGTGGTCAAACTTCCATTCTGGAATGACAAGAGGTTGGAGGAGACCAGCTGGCCTTTGGTGTTCTGCCTTCACTCTTCTGCAGACATCACATTCATTCACGAATTGAGCAATCTCGCGCTTCATTCGAGTCCACCAATAAGCTATCTTAAGATCCTGATACATCTTCGTGCTCCCAGGGTGGATGGAGAGGAGAGAATTGTGAGCGTCATTCATGATCACTTTACGAAGTTCACCTGTGGGTACAATAATTCGATCCTCAAAGAAGAGAGTGTCCTTGTCATCAAGGCGGTAGCACTTATATTTGGGTTGACTCTTGGCAATCCCAATCTTCACCTTTTTCACCATATCATCAAGAAGCTGGGCTTGGTGAATCTGGTCTTCCAAGGTAGGAGAGACTTGAAGGTTGGCGAGGAAACCTTGAGGAACAATTTGCAGATTAAGTTTGCGAAAAGCTTCACAAAGCTCAGGTTGATAAGGCTTGAGAATCAGACTGTTGCAATACGCTTTTCTGCTCAAAGCGTCAACAATCACATTGGCCTTGCCTGGAGTATACTCGATACTCAGATTATACTCTTGAATCATTTCGACCCATCGAGTTTGTCTGAGGTTGAGATTAGGCTGAGTGAAGATGTACTTGAGACTCTTGTGATCAGTGAAAATGTCCACTTTTCTTCCCAATAGAAGATGTCTCCAAGTCAAAAGAGCATGCACAACTGCCGCCAACTCGAGATCATGAGTGGGGTAGTTCTTCTCATTAGGCTTCAACTGGCGAGAGGTATACGCAACAACTTTCTTCTCTTGAATCAATACTGCACCGAGACCTTGGAGAGAGGCATCACAAAAGACCTCGTACGGCTTGGATTCATCAGGCAGAGTCAGAACTGGAGCAGTGATCAATTTCTCTTTCAAAGTGTTGAAAGCAATGTCACACTCCGGAGACCAAACGTACTTGACGTGCTTCTGGAGAAGATTTGAGAGAGGCTTCGCGATCTTAGAAAAGCTTTCAACGAATCTTCGGCAGCAGCTTGCGAGACCGAGGAAGCTACGGAGTTGCTTCACGTTTTGAGGAGGTTCCCAATTTACAATTGCAGACACCTTCTCAGGATTCACGGCAATGCCCTTGGCAGAGATGATATGACCAAGATAAAGAACCTCATCGAGCCAAAATTCACACTTGGAGAACTTGGCGTAGAACTGGTGTTCCCTCAGCTTATCAAGAACCAAACGCAAGTGCTTGGCATGATCTTCCTTGTTCTTCGAGAAAACCAGAATGTCGTCGAGATAGACCAAAACGAAGTCGTTGGTGTAGGCGTTGAAGATGAAGTTCATCATGCGAGAGAACGTCGGAGGAGCGTTGATGAGGCCAAAAGACATGACAGTGTATTCATATGACCCATAGCTTGTCCTGAAAGCCGTCTTGGGAATATCTTGCTCACGGATACGAATCTGATGATAACCCATATGGAGATCAAGCTTGGAGAATACTTGGGCACCCTTGAGTTGTTCGAACAGCTCATTGATGCTGGGAAGTGGGTATTTGTTCTTGATGGTCTTCTTGTTCAGTGGACGGTAATCAACACAAAGTCGGTCCGTTCCATCCTTCTTCTTCACAAAAAGAACACCACAACCCCACGGAGAAGAACTAGGCCGGATGAGACCCATTCTTTCTTGGATATCGAGTTGTTTCTTTAGCTCCTTCAACTCTTCAGGTCCGAGCTTGTAAGGACGCTTGCACACAGGTTCCGTACCGGGCTCAAGATCAATAACGAATTCAACTGGCCGGTGCAGAGGTATTCCTGGGAGCTCTTCTGGAAAGATGTCTTGATATTCGCAAACAACTGGGATCTGCGAGATAGCATCCAGTTCGCCCTTCTCATTGAGAGAAAATAGATGGATAGTATCATCACGAGCGGCAAAGACAATTACATCCTCAGACGAATGAGTCAATTGAATCTGCCTGGCTGCACAATCGAGCTGAGCCTTGTGCTTAGAGAGCCAATCCATCCCGAGAATAAGATCAATATCCGAATCACCAAGAACATTTGGAGAAGCCAAAAACTTATAATCACCCAAAGTGATTGTAACATCCGGAACACATACTCGAGATGTCATTTGACGGGCCGAAGAAACAATAGCCAACGGTTTCGACAACACTTGAGTAACAAAATCATGCTTAGACGCAAAAGGTCTCGACATGAAACAATGCGATGCACCAGTGTCAAAAAGAACTCTTGCAGGAATATCATTAACAGGGAGGTTACCCATGATGACATCTGATGAATCCTCTGCCTGAGCTGCATTCACCATATTGACCTTGGCGTACTTGGGGTTATGCTTGACCACAGCTGTACTTGCCGATCTGACAGGAGGAGGAGGAGGACGACGCCTCTGGTTGAAACACTTGTTGGCATAGTGACCCTTCTGTTGGCACTTGTTGCACGTGACCTCTAAAAGAGGACGGTGGTACGGAGCACTCGATCTTGGAGCTTGAGACGAAGTCTTGTTCTAAAAGCCAGGGTTGGGTGGGTGGGAAGAACCACTGCCACCTTTGCTCTTCTGATACGGCTGACGGAACGGAGGAGGAGGAAGCCAATACTTCTGCTGCTTGGCCACTTGAGTAGAGGAAGAAGGAGTAGCATCTCTAACTCACTTCTTGGAAGCATCACACCTCAACTGAGCAGCCTCTTGCTTCAGTGCCATGTTGTAGAACTCATCGTACCTCAACGGCTCAAAGAGGACAAGAGCGAGCTGAATTTCTTCTCTGAGACCACCCCTGAACTGGTATATCATGCTCTTCTCATCAGGTACGTCCTGCTTGGCAAAGCGGGCGAGCTTCTGGAACAACTTGTTGTAGTCATAGACAGACAAAGAGCCTTGCTTCAAGTTGCGGAATTCCTCACGCTTACTTTTAGTCACACTCTGAGGGATGTGATGAGCTCGGAAATCTTGACGAAATTCATCCCAAGTGATCAGACGTCCACCTATAGAATCCTTGTACTGGTGGAACCATTCTGCAGCTTGATCTTTGAGCTGGAAGGAAGCGAACTTGACGAAATCTTCAGGCCTGATGTTGCTGCATTCAAAGTGCTTACACAGATCCACAAGCCAATCGTCAGCATCGGTTGCCTCAACACAATTGCTGAACATCTTCGGCCCATTAGCAAGGAACTGGTTCAGTGTAGCAAAGTGGTTCTGATTGTTGCCTTGATTCCCTTGATTGCCTTGATTGCGCTCTTGGAGAATTTGCATGATCAATTGCGTGTTTGCATTGGTTGCGGCCATCACAGCTTGCCATGCCTCCGGAGGAGGTCGAGGTGGTGGCGGATCAGGATTCGGAGTCGTGCACGTTGGAGGAGCCATCCTGAAGAGGTTGACCACCATTAGCACATTGATAGACAAAATATTGAAGCTCAAACCAACGGAATGAAAATTGCAACATAAAGTCTTCACATCCGAACAAAATGAACGAATGCATTCCTCTTGAAATGGTCACATATCCATAAATTGCAAAGCCACGTAGAATTAAGTAGAAGAAGTTAATCAACAAGGTATGGATCAAGAACGAATAATCGGTAAGAAATCCCAATCTCAAACCAATATCCGTGGAAGAAGAGCTAGAGCTACTAGAATTCCCACCTATGAAACTCCCGAACCTTTCCGGCTATGCAATCAGGTGTTGGGGATAGAGGGGAAGCATAATATCTCACCCAAACTAGCAAATCCTACATCCAGCTGTATCCATCCTTCAACACATAACCAAGAAACCTTCGGAAACCATCTACCTCAACCTTCGAAAAGCATCCGTTATACAAGTTATGGCGATACTCCCGAACTCCCGCCCCAGTACTGGGTGGCGTCGAGGTTATCTCACCAACGAACTGCATAAAAGAGATTTTCGATGTCGGCGCACTAAACTCAGGTATTCCAGAACTGCAATGATAAAATTATGATGACAAAACCTCGGAGCTCAACTCCCAGGGACACTTCCACTAAACCCCTGACAGGAGGCACCAAGACAATGTTCTCATCATAAAACCATCGGAATGATTCCAAGATACCCGCATGACCCTAAATTTTTTAGTGAAATTTGAGAAGAGAAGAGTCAAAACTCTACGTCAGGATGCCTTACCAGAGCGATGAGGCGACCGGGAAGTAAAAAGAATTCCTAAACTCTCCGATATATAATTCCTAAATGACTCAAAACATTTTTCTAGACACAACTCGGCCGCTAAAAACGATCAATCAGTGGGGGCTCCTAAGGTCGGGGAAGGCTCTGATACCAACTTGTAACACCCTCGACGTGACTATATCTCCCACGTGTCGAGGCACGACTTAGAGGCATAATCGCATTGAAGGCATATGTCGCAAGTCGGGTAATCATCACAAACATCCCATGTAATATAGATAATGAAAAGGGATAACATAGTTGGCTTACACTCGCCACGTCAATCAAGTACATAAATAACATACATCATCCAAACACTCATGGCCCGACTACGGTGACAAAATAAAAGACAACCCAACAAGCGACATGGTCCCGATCACCCCAACTGGGCACCACTACTGATCATCAGGAAAAGAAACATAGTAACACTGAGAATCCTCGTCGTACTCCCACTTGAGCTCAAGCGCCCCATCTAGAGCTGTATCATCTGGCCCTGCATCTGGTGTAATAGTAATCTGTGAGCCACAGGGACTCAGCAATCTCGCACCCTCGCGATCAAGACTATTTAAGCTTAATAGGTAGGGTAAGGTAAATGTATGTGGAGCTACAGCAAGCGACTAGCATATATGGTGGCTAACTTATTCGCAAAAGAGAGCGAGAAACTAGAGAGCAACCTGCACAAACATTACTCCAACACCGTGTCCACTTCCCGGACTCCGCCGAGAAGAGGCCATCACGGTAACACACTCAGTTGATTCATTTTAATTAAATTAAGGTTCAAGTTATCTACAACCGGACATTAACAAATTCCCATCTACCCATAACCGCGGACACGGCTTTCGAAAGTTCAATCCTTGAAGGGGAGTTCCAACTTAGCCCATGACAAGCTCTCACGGTCAACGAAGGAATAGACCTCCACCCGAGACATTCCGATCAGACTCGGTATCCCGGTACAACAAGACATTTCGACAGGTTAAAACAAGACCAGCAACACCGCCCGAATGTGCCGACAAATCCCGATAGGAGCTGCACATATCTCTTTCTCAGGGCACACTCAGATAAGCAATCCGTACAACTAAAACCAGCCCTCGAGTTTCCCTGAGGTGGCGCTGCAAGGGGCTCTAGGTTGGACCAACACTCAGAGGAGCACTGGCCCCGGGGGGGTTTAAAATAAGATGACCCTCGGGCTCCGGAAACCCAAGGGAAAAGAGGCTAGGTGGCAAATGGTAAAACCAATGTTGGGCATTGCTGGAAAAGCTTTAATCAAGGCGAACTATCAAGGGGTTCCCATTATAACCCAACCGCGTAAGGAACGCAAAATCCGGGAACATAACACCGATATGACGGAAACTAGGACGGCAAGAGTGGAACAAATCACTAGGCGAGAGGCCGAGCTTTCCACCCTTTACCAAGTATATAGATGCATTAAGATAACATGGCAATATAATGATATCCCAACAATTAAATAAATGTTCCAACAAGGAACGGTCTCTAATCTTCACCTGCAACTAACAACGCTATAAGAGGGGCTGAGCAAAGCGGTAACATAGCCAATCAACGGTTTGCTAGGATAATGGTGGGTTAGAGGCTGAACATGGCAATTTGGGAGGCTGACAAGCAAGTGGTAGGCATCGTAGCATTGGCATAGCAAAAGAGCGAGCAAACTAGCATAGCAAAGATAGTAGTGATTTCGAGGGTATGATCATCTTGCCTGCAAAGTTGTCAGAATTGACTGGATCCTCGAAAGCAAACTAAACGGGCTCCTCATTAGCGAACTCGTCTCCCGGCTCTACCCAAACAAGACAAACAAGCAACAAGGATACAATCAACCACGTGCAAGCTCAAACAATAAGATGCAATGGTGGTACACTATGCGGGATGCGATGCGGATGCAAAATGCAAGATATGATAGGAAATGCATGAACCTGGCCTCAACTTGGAAAACCAAGTGTGCCACTGGAAAGAGGGGATGAAATCACTTGAAAACGATATAAAGATCACCGGAATCGGAGTTACGGTTTGGGAATGGCAAGCGATTCAAATATGACACCGGTCTGCGATTTACAGCAAGTAGGCATCTAAATGCAATGAGATGAACATGCTACAACACTCAAACATGGCATCAAAATACATGGCAGGGAAGCATTCAAGATGCTTAACAAAAGTCTAGCACTGAGCTACGGCCAATTCATCCATTAAGAGGTTCAATCAAGCATGGCAAAAACGCAAATGATAAACAGATCTCAGACTTAGTGAAATTAACACTTGTCTGGAATTTCAGATCATATAGCCCTCTTCGGCGCAACAAAACAACATGCTACAGGACCTGGACATGATAAAGAAAGACATGGCATGGAGCTACTCAACAAGCTTAACAAAAGTCCCTTAGTGACCTTGAGCCAAAAGGGATCACAAAATATACTAACAAGCACACGAACATAGCAAAACATAATCAGTTTTCAGACTTAGTGAAAACTGGGACATGCTGAAACATAACTCACGAAGGCATGTTTACAAGCTCGATGCTCTCACCACGGTGCAAGTCATGGCAAGACAAGCATATATCCATATACAAGGCACAAAATGCAAGCTATACATGGCAAGAACAATGGCATAGCACGCACGGATCAACTACAATAACATCGGCAAAATCGCAAACAAGTTGACGATCTGCCCAGATTCACAACGAAGCAAAAGTAGAGCTCGATTGACTCAAGCTAGGGTGCTCCATATATGCAAACAAAGACACGGATGGATAGAGCACTACAATATTAACAAAACTCCTTTACTGATGATCCTCAAAAGAGGCACGGATCACTAGGAAACAAAATGAACATACGGCATCATGAACTAAACAATCCCAGGACTTAGTGAAACTACTAAGTCCCTGAAAACAGATTTACCGGGTGCCTCACTTTGCAAGCATGCACTAAGCACCACACACATCACAAAAATACATGGGTTGCACCTCTGGAAATATGACAAAACCCTTAACAAAACATATGAAGGACTCATAGGCATATCATGCACACAATAATCATGGCAAAAATGACAAAAGTCTAAGATGAACTAGCAGATCTGACAATTAACTCACGAAGCCCTCTTCTAACAGCATTTCGGGCATCAAGATGAACTCGAATGAAAATGATGCAATGGAATGAAATGATGTACTCTCTGAGACGAACATTTTGATATGCTATATGCCCAAATCGAAGCTACAGATAAGGAGATATCACAGGCCAAAGATAGCAAAAAAATTACTGAGCTTAGGGTTTCGGGGAGAGAGGTCAACCCTAAAAATCCAGATCTCAGATCTGAGGCGCGGAAGTCGAGGTTCGTCGGCGCCGGAGTCACTGTTCACTAGCGACGGGGGCGCGGTGGCCGGAGCTGTCGCGGGGCGTCGGAGTAGAGGGACTGGCCGGAGTTGGCGCCGGAGTGGGGAAGGAGGAGCTCGGCGATGCGGGCGCGCGGCATCGTGCGCGGGGCACCGCGGGCGAGGTTCGCCGGCGTCGGCGGCCGGAGTTGGCGCCAGTGGCGGAGCTGGGCGGCAAAGGGGAGATGGCGGGCGGCGGAGACGCGGCCTCGGGCGGCGCCTGCTCCCGGGCGGCGGGGCGCGGTCGATGGGCCTCGGGGGCCCGGAGCGGGCTTCCCGGGCCGGCGGCAGGAGGAGTTCGGTGGCGCCACGTGGTGGAAGCCGATAGGGCGCGGGCGGCGGCGGCTTGTCCGGCCGGACTCGGACACGTCCGGCGCGGCGCGGCGCGAGGGAAATTTTTAGGGTTAGGGGAAGGGGATCCGCGAATTTTTGGGGAGAGGCCTTTATATAGGCATAGAGGGAGCTAGGAGAGTCCAAATGAGGTGCGGTTTTCGGCCACGCGATCGTGATCGAACGCTCTAGGTGATGGAGTAGAGTTAGGTGGGTTTTGGGCCAAATTGGAGGGGTGTTGGGCTGCAACACACACGAGGCCTTTTCGGTCCCTCGGTTAACCGTTGGAGCATCAAACGAAGTCCAAATGGTACGAAACTTGACAGGCGGTCTACCGGTAGTAAACCAAGGCCGCTTGGCAAGTCTCGGTCCAATCTGGAAATGTTTAATCCCCACACACGAAAGAAAGCTAGAAATGACCACCGGAGGAGAATGAAGCGCCGGAATGCAAAACAGACAACGGGGAAATTGCTGGAATGCATGAGATGAACACGTATGCAAATGCAATGGACATGATGACATGGTATGAGATGCATGACAAACGATAACAACACACGGAGACAAAAACCCGAACCCGAGAAAATAAGTAACTTAAAGCCGGAAACGACAAGAGTTGGATTACAAATTGGGAAAGTCATATCCGGGGTGTTACAATATCTTTGGAATAGGGACGCTCAGCTCTATTTTAGTGGAACTGCACAAAATTATCGGAACGTTGCATGCTCCAGACAGCTACTTTTTTCCCCAACATGCCTTGTTGATTTCGACAGAGCTAGGGAGACGTTGCTGCCAATGAAAGCATGGATCAATTTTAATTTAACACCTTCTCACAACCTTGTCTTCAGTTGTGATGTAATTATTAGCTCTGATCTGCTAATAATTGACATGCATTAGCAAGGAAGTTAGTTTTTTATTGTCTCCGAAAGAGCATCGATGGCAAGACACGCGAAACAAAAGCTGAAAGCTCACACCATTTTACAATTTCATGTCGCTGGAATTTTTTTGTATAGTACGTCAATTATGTAAACAAATGATGGAAGCTTGATAGCATTGCCAGAAGCCTCTTCATCATTCGGGTCCATGTGCCATGCACAAAATTATACTCCTTCGTTCCTAAATATTTATCTTTTTACAAATTTCAAACGGGCATATTTTAGAGTGTAGATTCACTCATTTTGCTTCGTATGTGTACTCCCTCCGTTCCTAAATATTCTATTCGTCTTAACAGAGATTTCAACAAGTGACTACATACGGAGCAAAATGAGTGAATCTACACTCTAAAATATGTCTATATACATCCGTATGTGCCAGTCCATTTGAAATCTCTAAAAAGACAAATATTTGAGTAGTCACTCGTTGAAATCTCTAGAAAGACAAATACTCCGGAGTATATTTAAGAACCGAGGGGGTAGTGCACAACCGCATGGGAGACTCAGCCCGGTCGTTGCGCCGCATTAATAGTGAGTAATGAGCAGTCAAATCATAAGCCCCACCTTTCCCACTGTAAGTTGCTCTGAAGAAGCAACCATCAATACGCTCTTCTTTGAATCCGCTCATACTACTCCATCCGTCACTGTTTATACAGCGCGCTTCAGAAAAAAGAAAAAAAATCTGTGGGACCAAGGCGACTAGCGATCAGCCTGAAAAATAGCATTGGTAGTTATAGCACGGCGTCTATTACTAGAGGTAATAATGCGTACACACATGCATGCAGTGCTTCCACCCCGGTTACACACATGCCTGCACTCCGTAGTAGTACAGTACATGGAGAGAAATTGTGGACTTGATTGCAGTTACCACGCCCTAATTAATTGAGCATTAAACCAAACGCATCTAAAGTCTCTCTGGTGGTGGAAATGCATTGAGAGAAATGCATCATAATGAAGCGCGCCCTATAAACTGTGATGGAGGGTGGAGTAGTATGAAGGTGCAAAATCAAGTATGCGTACTACTGCGCTTGGCTCTTCGCCCCTTCGTGAAGTCGAACAATGATGGTACTCCGCATGTTGGGTACTATAGTGTATGCCTCGTACAATCTGACACCGAATGGACTGATGCATGTCCACCGAGGGTAGGTTGCATTAGTCAAAAGGCGTAAGCGAGCTTCACCTTGTCCTGCAAGATTCTCCTCGTTCTGCGAGTTGACGGGACACACCAAAAAGTAGTGCTAGTCCATACTCCCTCCTTTCCGGTTAATATGGCTTAATCTGTTTTGCGGGTAAATGAGATAGCTTTATTCATATATAAGCATTCTTAGGATGATCATCCAAGACACTGGTCACTAGGAAGCGAGGTACCCTGCAAAAAAAGAAGTAGGAAGCGAGGTGTTTCATCAAGCCAGCTCTCGGCCACATTCAAAGTGCAGCATGCACGGTCCGCACAAAGATGCGCCGCAAGGTTGCTGACCTGTTTACATGCTGAATAACAAAAAAAGAGGAAATATTACTGAGCGCTACTATTTGTAACAGGATATGAGCCAGAATTAAGCGAGAATTGTGGCGAGTGTTCCATGCAATCAACTTCCATTATCACATGCGAGAACCCTCGAAGAGAACCAAATGTGTTGAAGATTGCTTTATCACATTTTAAAATTATAATAAGAGTGCAGACGCTCCTCCATCCGGTTCCTAGTACTAGTATAGTACGAAACTTTATGGACTATAGTAGTAGTACTAGTAAACTTTGCGCTTGGCTATTTGGGAAGTCAAACAATAATAGCACTAGTACTATAGTGTATGCTTCTGGCAATCTGACACCGAATTAACTGTTGCACGTCCACCGCCTGAGCGAGGGAGAGCTTGCATTAGTCAAAGGTTTCTCCTTGTCCCGCGAACCACCGCGCGCAAGCTTCTCCCGTCCTGCAACCTTCTCCTCGTTCGGCAAGTTGATGGGACACAGCAAAGTAATGCTAGTCCATGCTGCCTCCTCTCCGGTTAATATGGCTTAATTTCAAACGAGATAAATACATTGTCTGTCACTGTATATTTGTAAAAATACAGTTAGTGGACTTCATAACACGCTCATTGCGTTCAATATATATATTTTCCGGTGTTCATACGGTCACTAGCTCACCCTGACTGAGTATGTGTGTGCATGCACGTATAGGTTGAGCACTTGAGCGTGACTATGTGTGTTCCATCGTTTTCTCGGACATGCATGCATTAGGGCATCGCGCGCGTTTTTGCGTCCATGTGTACGTGTGACTGTTGCATACACGTAGGGGGAGTACGTGTAGGGGCCACTAAGGAGCAGTCAAATCACACAGTAAGTTAGTCGGAAGAAGCAACCATCATTTCACTCTTGAATGACACGTACGCAATATAAAATGGTTGATATGGAGAGAAAAAGGAAACCACTATATATACACTAGCAGGAGCCTAAGCTACAAGCCTGCTTGCTTAGGTTGCTCTCTTCACAAGCATAGAACGATGGGCCTGATCCCGCAGCTGGGGAAGGGAACAATGTTCTTCGTAGACGCGGTCGACATCGGCGAGGGAGAAAACCCACAGTCGGTGCGTCCCAATCGGGGGTCACCGCGGTATGGGCCGATGCCGCGTCGCAACTGCCCTTCTAGCTACAGCTCAACGTCCTAGGTAGTCCATCTTCCTTTTAGAGCCGGCTTACTCCACTGCCGTAGCTCCATCTCCATGTCGATCTTTCTCTACTTCTACTGACTTCTACTTGTGATGAGTTTATGTCTCATGAACTAGTGCCAGTACTATTATTCTAATCACACTTCTTCAATATCTTTGCCACCAGGGATGCTCAGGTCGATTTTAGTGGAACTGCACAAAAGCATCGTATGATCCGAGGGTGCCAGCCGTCTTTCCTTCGACAGGTTCTACCCGGCCAGGAAATTAAATCATGTTTAAGGTTTAGGGTTTAAGTCGTAGTGACCCCATCAGTAGTTTTTCTATCGTACACGCTCTCACAACTTTTTTTCTTTAGTTGTGAAGTAAATATTGGCTATGATCTGTGAATCATTGAGATGCATCAGCATGCGTGTTAGCTTTCCTTTGTATTTGATGGAATGTTGTAACGGGGCAACGTTGGAATAGGAATGAAATTGGAGGGGAAAAGTTTCCGTTTTTCCGGAGAAAAAATGGAAACGGAGAGAAACCAATGTTTCGTTTTGTTGGATCGCGCCATCGAGCAAAACCAACGTTTAAATCACGTCTGTCGTGTTCGTGTCTCACCCTCCTCCACGGCTCGACCCCACACGGTCGCTCGGTATGCCACTCACCGCAAACCGAGTAGTATACCATAACTTTCCCGCCTGCTTGTCGATGGATCGCGCCATGGAGTACTAGCACTACTGGAAGAGATTGACGAGTTGGGGGAGGACAGCTAGCAGTAGCACGGACTCCCAAGAACTTACTACTTGAAGAGATCGCGCATGTTGTAGCCGGCTATTGTGACCTTTGAACGCGGAGCAGCAGCGTGCACCCGGAAGCGGCGCGGGCGACGCTCTCTCGGCCGGCGCGCCGCTTCAATGCCGGCGCCAATGAGAGGTTGTGTCCGCTCTGGCCGGGCATGAATGCGGCACTGACCGTTTCGGGTGGGAAGCACGCGCAGGTGATGAAGAGGGTTCGGATTGGTCAGGACCAGCTGTGGCAGTGGTCCGAACGTGCGCAAACAAGAGATGTTGTACGCTAATATTGCTGCATATATAATTAACAACGTAAATAATGTGCCAGTTGGACAAATATGATTGGAGATGGAGATGGAAATGGAATTTTACGTAAACACGGATATGCATATCTATGTCTATGTGTGTGTGCGCGACGAATCTCGCGACCTGGAAGTGGGGGCGTGTTTTTGATTGAGTTTTCTTAAGGGAGGGTAGTGTACCACACGTGAAGGACAGGAAGTGCGACCAGGACGCGTGGGCGTGGATCGTTAGTTCATCGGAAGTACTACTAGTTTTCTTCACTATACATTAAATAAAGAGTTTTGTTTCGTACTTACACAATTTAAAACGATTGTTATGGAGGGAATAAGAAAACCACTCCACTATATTTTAGTCGTATACACGAGAGTACTATATGGACGCAGCTTCATTGACTTAGTGCACCTGCCTTTGGATTTACGACAGGTGGGCCCAAAATGTGGCTGGCTGACCTGTCATACAGCCAAAAGCGGGTGCAGTGAAGGCACCGGAGCTCAATCCGTACTACAGTAGTATATATATAAGCGGGAGCCTCAGCGCTTGTTTGCTAGGGTTTGCACTCTCCACACGCTCGCCGCACTACATATATGTTACACGCTGGAGGCTCAGCGTTCATTTGCTAGGGTTTGCTATATTCACAGTCTCTCACCCTCTCTTCACCAGATCTAAACAAGACTGCGTTGGCCTCTTGTCTCTCTCTCCCCCCTCACAGCTGGTGAAGGAGGCGTCCGTATCCCGTCGCACCGGGAAGGGGAGGAGGTGCAGCGTTCACTCTATCGCCTTCGGTGAGGGAGACAATCCATTGCCGGCTGCGCTATTCTCTTTCACCCAGCGCCTGTGCGGGAGGGCCACCGACCCCTTCTTCCTCACTGTCGCACGTAGTGTGGGCAGATCCGGCCTCCCGCCACACGCCTTGCCACATCCCGACGACCCTAAGGTATAAGTTTCTTTGAAACCGTCGTTGCTCTAGCTGCATGTGGATCTTTTTCGATCTGTAGTTGAATCTAGGTCTTGGTTCAAAGATGAAAGAAGGGTGTAGTGGGATGGAGCAAGAATCTAGGACGTGGTTCAATGAGGAAAGGAGGGGCGGAAAGTAGTATAGACTGGCTATCCAGCCGCTTTGTAGGTCGAAAAGGGAAAAATGGGGTAACCCAGTACACACATCTGTAAGGAACCGATCTCTTTGTTGAAAAGGGAAAGAAACTGGGGGGTTGGGTAGTTTGTGCACGACTAGATTTGCTGCCCTCACATAGGAAGAAGGTTCAAAGAGAACAAATATGGGACCAGCGCATATATGCTGCTTGGCTACATACTCTGCATCACCCATTTATACGTGTGGACGCACATGATGCTGGCATGTCCCATGCAGCTATTTTGCTGTTGTTAATCTCAGAATTAACTACTGATCTGTTTTAAAAGAATTTCTCTGTTAATATGAATCAATGCAACCGTTTTAGAAATGCTACTGTCCTATACTTTGTTTTCCATCAAGATAAGGTAGATGCTTCTTTTTGTGGCCGCATGTTTCATCCTCCTTTGTTGGCCAGTAATTGTTTTCTTTTTTGCCTCTTAAAACAGGGATATCTATTCAACTTTTTGCTATAGAAAACTTAAATGTCACACCGGCAACTTTGCTTGATTTTAGTGCAACTGCACAAAACTTGATTGGATTTCCTATTCGTGTTGGTAGATTCGTATTTTATGTTGGTCGTCTCATGAAAGGTCAGTACAGGCCTTCATCCACATGATTGTGCAGTGTGCATTGAGATGTTGTGCTACTTGTATTGGTACTGTTTTAAATAAATGATGAATTGAAGCTATTGTATTGCTGTCTTTTCCCATTAAGTAGTGAACAAAAATGGGCCCAACCCAAACATGATGCTTGTTGCTTTGTTACAACAAATTCAGCATCACCCCCTTTATAAGCCAGTAATTGATGCCACTCTCAGAATTAACTACTGAATCTTATTTCAAAACTGCAACACTTGTTAGGGATTGGCAGGATTACCATTTTTGTGGCCGCATGTTTCATCCTCCTTTATTAGCCAGTAATTGATTCCTTTTTTGCCTCTGTTTATACAGGGATATCTATTCAACTTGTTGCTATTGTGACATTTTGCTTTGCTATGCGAAACACTTTGCTTGATTTCAGTGCAACTGCACAAAACTAGATTGGATTTCCTATTCGTGTTGGCAGATTCGTACGTGATCTTGTGTGCGTCATGACAGGTTGGTACTTGCCTTCATCCACATGATTGTGCAGTGTGTTTTGAGATGCTGTGCTACTTGTATTGGTACTATTTTAAATAAATGATGAATTGAAGCTATTGTATTGCTGTCTTTTCCCATTAAGTAGTGAACAAAAATGGGACCAACCCAGACATGATGCTTGTTGCTTTGTTACAACAAATTCAGCATCACCCCCTTTATAAGCCAGTAATTGATGCCACTCTCAAAATTAACTATTGAATCTTATTTCAAAACTGCAACACTTGTTAGGGATTGGTGGGATTACCATTTTTGTGTCCGCATGTTTCATCCTCCTTTATTAGCCAGTAATTGATTCCTTTTTTGCCTCTATTTATACATGGATATCTATTCAACTTGTTGCTATTGCGACATTTTCCTTCGCTACGCGAAACACTTTGCTTGATTTCAGTGCAACTGCATAAAACGAGATTGGATTTCCTATTCGTGTTGGAAGATTTGTATTTTATCGTTATCGGTCTCATGAAAGGTCAGTACAGGCCTTCATCCACATGATTGTGCAGTGTGCTTTGAGATGTTGTGCTACTTGTATTGGTACTATTTTAAATAAATGTTGAATTGAAGCTATTGTATTGCTGTCTTTTTCCATTAAGTAGTGAACAAAAATGGAACCAACCCAGACATGAGGCTTGTTGCTTTGTTACAACAAACTCTGCGTCACCCCCTTTATAAGTAGATGGAAGCACACACTGTTGTTGCGACCACTCTACCCTGGAACTGAATCTTAGTTCAAAACTGCAAACACTTGTTAGGGATCGGCAGGAGTACCATTTCTGTTAGGGATCGGCCGGAGTACATGTTTAAGAAATGTATTTTTTAGATAATGTCTCTGTTATTATATATCAGTTACAAACTTACAGTGTTTTACAAATGGTACTATCCTGCTTTGTAGTTCTTTCTACATGTTTAACCAAGGTATTGTTAAGACAATGTCTCTGTTAAAATGAATCAGTCGCATTGTTTTAGGAATGATACTTTTCTGCTTTTTCGTTCTTTATACATCTTGAAACGAGGCATTGTTAAGATAATGTCTTAGTTAATATGAATGAATCACACTGATTGAGAATTGCAACTCTCCTGCTTTGTTTCCCATTAAGATAAGGTAGATCAGTAGATGTTTTTCTTCTTGGAGTACAAGTCATCAACCGTTATTTCTCAGTAATTGTTTCCCTTATACCTTTTGTTGCTTACAGGGATATCAAAATTAAAGCTCGGTTTTATTCCAACTTCGATTTTAGTTCAACTACACAAAAGGAGCCAATGTGTCCAAGGCAAACTGCTGCATTATTGGGTCCAGTTGGTCGTTCCACTTTGCAGAAAGAAGCAGTCATTGTTTGCGCTACATTACAGAAGGAATGACCGAGAAGATTTACAGAGTATTAGGCCTTCCACTATGTAGGCTAAAAGAGGTGCCAATTTCACCTTTTCTTAGTTTGGCACCGAATCCCTCCATTGCTACAGCCAGTGCCATAAATATTAGACACCGATGACATGACTAGTCTGCAGAGACCATTGGCAATTTAACAACACGTGGAGTGCCCTGGGCAAGAAGTGCCCAAACAAGTACAAGAAGCGACAAGACTCCACGATCATAGGCATTACATATTTTGAATGGGAAAAGCTTGTCAAAGTTTAATCATTGATGTTAGCAAGAAGCGAAAGGACTCCACGATCATAGGCATTACATATTTTGAATGGGAAAATCTTTTCAAAGTTTAACCATTGATGTTAGCAAGAAGACGTTAGTTTAATATATTGGAATTGGAAAACCTTGTCAAAATTTGCTCATTGATGTTAGCCAGAAGACTTGCATTTGATATTTTTGAGTGGGACGCCCTTGCTGTGAGCAGCGTCGAGTGTCTTTTCCTATTCCTGTGTTCAGTTTAGAAGTAAATAGTTACTCCGCTGACATATTCCTGTGTTAAGAGTTTGTTTTGAATATTGTCTATGTAATGCCAAGCCTTGTGTTTGATTGCAAAGTTGAGCTTGGGATGTTGCGGCATGCGGCATCACGAGCTGTTCACCGTGCCTCCGGAGAGTAATGCTTCGTATTGTTTTGCATGTCGATATAATGCCAGTGATTTGCTTGTTAAGAAGATCATCCTCTTCTGTTGTTTCCGTGCTTAAGAAGTTCATCGTCTGATGTTTCATTCATAGCCTATACGACAAGTTGGGTAGGTTAGACGTGAAACCATATGATCTTCCGACCAACTCATGATATTAGGCCGTGATTGGATCATCATTTTCCAACCAAAACCGCTTGTAAAACTGACGCTTGTAAATAAAGCAGATGGTCTCGGGCGAAGGCGCTTGGTTGGTCGATTTCGACTAGTAAAATATCGCAAGTACTTGACACATGATAAAAATGTTGAACGACACTCGGACGATTGCCAATCCAGCCGTTAACTGCTGTTTCAGCCTTGCCCATGGATGGCATGATACGCACGTCGTGCATGTATCGTCTGGTAATGTCGTCCATATAGCAGTGCTCATAAAATATACACTGTCTCTCAAATTACACGCGTAACCTGCCAGTTTTACTTACAAACCTCGGGCCCTCGGTTTCATTACGCTTGTATTTTACGCGTTGTTTTCGATGAAGAGTAAATTACACTTGTATGTTAATACAGGTTTGAAATAAACCAGAGCTACCAAGCGCGGCCTTACCGTTTCATGCCGTCTCAGTTTCTCGAAGGTGCTCATAGGTGTCCGCTGATCCTGGCTTCCTGAATGAGTAGCGGGCGCTGTATCAGACCATCCATAGGGCCCGCGAGGCCCTCTCCATTGTTCTTCCAGTTGTTGCGCTCGCCGTGGCGCCGAACATTGTTAACATCGTCAATGAACATGAGGATTCAGGAGATGACTTTATTTTGAATGGATGACACTAGGGACCCACTAGGGCCATAGCCGTACGTACGCAAGTGCCTCCTTATTATGTACAACTATATTTTTTTGCTTTCTCCTGGTTTCCTGACATCACGGTCCCACACCATTGTCAACCTATGTAGTCAATATAAACGAGAGAATTGCACAAGGTGCAGCCGACAGCTGGGACCAAGCAACTCGAGTAGTATTTGTGTTTTTGAGGCATGAGCACTGCAGAGTTTTTCTTGGCGATGATTTTGTTGTTGTTCAGAGGAGAGCAGGGTATTAACTGGGTGGGCTGTGGCCCGTCTAGCCCAGGCCAGATATCCAGCCCAGATACTAATTTTTTCAAGATGAAAATGGCTAGCCCGGTTATATGTCTTTTTGAGGAATACCCAGGCAAGGTCAACTTGTTATTCTCCGCCCTGCTAGGCTACAAATCTTTCCTAGGAGGGATGCATTAGGCTTAACAGGAAAATGGGCTTTAAAAATAATAAATGGGATGTAATTATAAAAACTGGGCAGTAACTATAAAAAATGCACCAAACACGAAATTAGTTTATAAAATATTATTTATGGATTTTGAAAATCTTAAATTTTCATTGTTGCGCGCGCAATGTTTCGTTGGATTTTTACGTAATACAAATTTATATTTAATCTGACTAGAAATTTCGGGATAAAAATATTTCGGAGCCCATCAAAATGTGGGAAATTTTATTGAATTCTGCCTTCAACGGTTGGTTGAAATTATTAATCATTGTCCTAGCTAGAAAATGGGCTGTACTTTTAACAAACTGTAAATGGGCTGTTGTAAATTCCATTAGAATTCCAAAATGGGCTGTACTTTTAACAAACTGTAAACGGGCTGTTGTAAATTCCATTAGAATTCCAAAATGGGTTGTACATTCTTACAAAACGCAAATGGGCTATAAGTTCTCTGCCACACACTTGCGGGCCTACTAAGTGACACGTCCCCTAAAAAATAAGTTGACGCGTATGCAAGGCTTTGCCAACTTATTATAGTCAACACACGGTTCTAGCAGCAGTGGCCGTTGGATGTCATGCTTCTTCTTCAATCTCGGATATTCTTAGCTTCGGCCGCCCAAAAAATGATTCCTCCCCCTGACATCTGGGGCGCACCGTTTCAGAGGCTGACCTGTGGGCCTACTAAGTTGGAGTGTACCAAGGGCTTTGTTAACTTAGTCAATAATAAATGTTTCTAGCTTCAGTGACCGTACGATGTCCATCCAACGGCCGTAGTGCTTCTTCAACCTCTGGTATTCTTGGTCCAGCCGCCCAAAGCAGCGCCGGTCGTGCCGCCTGCTCCTGCCTCCCGTGGTCGGCTGTGCTGCCGCGGAGGCCTCACCGCCCCCATATTACTCCCACCGCTGGCCAGGCCATCCCTCCACTCACCCACACCCCCTGTTATTCTGCGGCGACGGCAGCCTCACACCGCAGCCGAACCAGTGAACCCTCATACACCTCTCTGTGCTGGATTCCACTACTGCGTCTTCCCCGGCTCCATGTCGTCCCCTTCCTAGGCCTCGCCGTCGTCCAGACCACCGCCCTGGTGCTCTCGGCGCGGCGTGGTCAACGTGGTCAACGACCGGCTTCCATCGGAAGAGTACTGTACGTGGAGAGGCTGACAGCTGGGTCCAGGCGGCCGCAAGGAAGGGCCTCCTTATTACGCGCAAAATAATTATTCCTCCACCTTACAATAGGGACCCACCGGACGGGCCACCTTATTTCGCGAAAAAAACATTTCCCCCCTGACTGCTCGGACCCACCGGACGGGCCAGCGTATTTCGCGAAAAAAATGTTCCCCCCGCTGTCAGCTCGGACCCACCGGAAGTGCCTCCTTATTACGCACAAAATAATGAATACTCCCCCTACTAGCTGGGACCCACCACGGTGGAAGGCTGACTTGTGGGCCTACTAAGTTGACTGGGACGGGGGCCTTTGTCAACTTTAGTCAATATGAACGATTCTAGCTCCAGTGACCGTACGATGTCCATCCAACGGCCGAAGTGCTTCTTCAACCTCTGGTCTTCTTGCTCCAGCCGCCCAAAACAGCGTCGGTCGTGCCGCATGCTCCTGCCTCCCGTGGCCGGCTGTGCTGCCGCGGAGGCCTCACCGCCCCCTACTATTCCCACCGCTGGCCAGGCCCTGCGGCGACGGCAGCCTCACACCGCAGCCGAACCAGTGAACCCTCGTACTCCTCTCCACGCGGGCTTCCACTGCCGCGTCTTCCCCGGCTCCTCGTCGTCCCCTTCCTAGGCCTCGCCGTCGTCCACCGCCCTGGTGCTCTCGGCGCGGCATGGTCAACGTGCTCAAGGAACGACTTCCATCGGACGTGGACTGTACGTGGAGAGGCTGGCAGCTGGGTCCACGGCCGCAGCAAGGAAGTGCCTCCTTATTACGTGCAAAATAATTATTCCTCCACCTGACAGCAGGGACCCACCGGACGGGCCACCGTATTTCGTGAAAAAACGTTTCCCCCCTGACTGCTGGGACCCATGCTACACCTTCGCACGCAAGGAAGTGCGTCCGGGCAAATAAACCAAAACGATTCGCCCCCCTGACTGCTGGGACCCACCAGCTACATCTTCGCACGCAAGGAAGTGCCTGACAGTCGGGACCCACCTGGTCGAAGCATACCTAGCGTTGTCATTCTGGTCGCGAACGTGTATGTACATATATACTGGTTGATGTACAGGCGCGCACGTGTCGTAGTAGAGGCGCGCACGTAGCATGTACACGTACGTACAACGGTCAAGGTGCAAGAAAGAAAATACAGCCACGTATGTGTACTTACGGGCGGGGTCTCAAACGCCAACTCGCGCATACGTACGGCGAGGGCTCGTGTACATGGCTGGGTCGGAACGGAGAAACAACATCGTCGTCGTGTTCATGGGGAGGCAACGGAATGCGTCGTGTTCATGGGGAGGCCACAGAATGCGTCGTCTTCATGGGGAGGCAACAGAATGTGTCATGTTCATCGGGAGGGCTTGGACGGAACAGGCGATGGAAACGAGGCCCGGCGTACCGCAGAATGGAGGAAACGGCCTTTTGTTCGACCGGCCACGTTCGAAACGGGATCCTGCTCATCGGGAGGGATGTGGCGTACCGCGAAACGGAGGAAACGGACCTCCTACGGTCGAAACGGGGTCCTGTTGATCGGGAGGGGTGTGGCATACCGGAAAACGGAGGAAACGGACTTGTGTTGGAGCCCTACGGTCGAAACGGGGGTCCTGTTCATCGGGAGGGGTGTGGCGTACCGCAAAACGGGACTCCACGGGGTACTTTTCATCTCCACCGTCGACCTCCTCCAGCCTCCACGGGCTCCTGTTCATCCAGCCTCCACGGGATCCTGTTCATCTAGCCTCCATGGGCTCCTGTTCATCCAGCCTCCACCGCGCGCTACTCCATCGGCTGCTGTTCAACCACCCCTCAACCGTCTACTGTTCATCCAACCCTCCACACCACGGGGTCCTGTTCAACCACCCCTCCACGGGCACCCCTCCACCGTCTACTGTTCATCCAGCCCTCCACACCACGGGGTCCTGTTCAACCACCCCTCCACGGGCACCCCTCCACCGTCTACTGTTCATCCAGCCCTCCACCACACCACAGGGTCCTGTTCATCCAGAGGCAACGCCACTGCTCACTGTTCATCCACCCCCCCCCCCGCAACGCTCACTGTTCATCCCAGAGGCAGCATCGATCGGCTTCAGTTAGTAGCAGTAGCGAAGAAATCGCTCGATCGGGTTCAGTTAGCATCCATCGATCAATCGCTCGGGTTCAGTAATGTGTAGCCTACAGTGCAATCGCTCGGGTTCAGTTAGAGCCCAATGCCTCGCTCGGGTTCAGTTAGAGCCAACGCTTCGCACACACGCGCGTACGTGTACGAGAGAAACGCGCATCGCTCGGCCCCCGACCTCCCGCCGTAACCGGGAACTCCCCAAAATTTTCCTCCCCCTCGCTTCTACCACGGTTATTTCCATCATGGACGGCCCAAAGAATGTCATGCAGCTGCGTCTCCGGCCCGCCCAGGACAAAAAGCCCATTTTCTGTCATGATTTTTTGTCATAGAAGTAGGAGCCCACCACATCTATGATGATACCGGGTTTGGTCACAATTATCGTCATAGCAGTGTCATATGTATGACAGAAAAAAAAATTTGTTCAGCCCAAAATGTCACGGATGTGTCTTTTTTTTGTAGTGAATAATTCACTTCTAGATACTCAAGTTGTCCATAACCGGGGACATGGCTAATCCTGATTAGTTTGTACACTCTACAGAAGATCGCGCACTTTCCCCCACAAGACTCGACCACCTCCATGATCGCAAGATCGACACATAGCATTTCTGAAGTATTTCCTCCAAACCCTGGGTGTCGGATTTCGGGTTCCGGCAGACCCTTAAGGTTTGAACACTGGGGTGCGCGCGGAAGTCTCGCCTTCAACCTCTCCATCTTGATGGGATCTAAACTACTAAAAGAGCTGCACGAAAGACGCAAGATTTATACTGGTTCGGGCCACCGATGTGGTGTAATACCATACTCCAGTGTGTGGTGGATGGATTGCCTCCTGGGGCTGGTGTGGATGAACAATACAAGGAAGAACAGCCTCGCGAGGGTCTGTTCTTGGCTGTGGTGATGAACTGCTATGAAGAGTTCGGTCACCTTTCTCTCTCTTTCTCTCTCAGACCCCGGACCGAACAACCAGGAATCGAACCCCTTGCTATGTGGGTGGCTAGTCCTATTTATAGAGGCCCTGGTCCTCTCCCCAAATATTGAGCGGGAAGGGATCCAACAATGGCGGGCTAATTTGAAGGGGGACAGCGAGTACATCTATCCTGACAAAAGCAGTCTTCGCCTGCCAGAGGCTCTGGTGATGATGCCGCGCTGGGCTCCACGGTGACCTCTGTCTCGTAGTCCTCCTGGTCTTGGTCTCGTTGCACCGAAGTGGCAACCTTTGCCTGATGCCTCGGTACTCCGCGGATACGCTTGCCGCCTTTGCACCAAAGAGGAAAGAGGGACGCTGCGCGCGCTGGCACCCACCTGGTGCCCCGTGTCGTCATGGCTTGCGTCATGGGCACCTCGCGAGGTACCCCGCCTTGAACTCTCCGCCTCCTCGCAAGCCAGCCTGACGAGGCTGTGCCTGAGGATGCGCCGAGTCATCCGCCTCGCGAGGCTTGGCCCCCTCGCGAGGGTCTTGAGCCTCGCGTTGATGAAGTTGGGCCACGCTGGGCCCCCGCTTGAGCCACGCCGCAGGCTGCAGGCAGGCAAGTCTGGGGACCCTCGTTCCCAGAACGCCGACAGTAGCCCCCGGGCCCAAGGCGCGCATGGACTTGGCCGTGCCGAGAGGCGAAAGGGCAAGGGCGAAGCGCCGCGGGCCCCAACAGCCTGCGGCCTTGGACGCCGCGTGGCGGTTGATTGGACGTGGCGCCTCCTCTTCCCCACGACGCCTTGGTGATCGTGCGAGTTGGACAAGTCCCTGCATGCAGAACGTGTTATGATTACCTATGATCATGGAGACCTGTGGTTGGCCTTCGCCGGCTATAAGTACGGCACCGCTCGTGCCCGTCCAGTCCATCTCTTCTTGCTCTCTCCTTCGCCTCAGTTCTTGCTCCGTCTTGGTGTGATGGCTCCATCGAGGAGGTACTCGGCCGCAGAGAAGGGGAAGGCCCTCTAGGTCGGTCCTGCCTCTCCCCCACCCAAGCGTGGTCGCGGGCGCCCTTGGAAGCATCCAGTGGGCGCCCTGGCAGCTTCCAGCGGCCATGGGGGGGCTCCCAGCGCGGCGGCGGGCAAGCCGCCGCAGCCGGAGGGTGCGCCTGGGTTGCGTGCTCCCCCAGGCCGCGCTCTCGCGCCGTGCAGGCGCCGCCGGAATTCGTCGTTTGGTCGGCGGAGCTGGCTCGCGCCCGGCTCCCGCTCCCTCGCTTCCTCCTTGGCGAACTCCCGGCCGGCGCTCCTGGCGGCCTCTGGCTCTAGGCGGAGGGCTGCTGCAGCAGGTCCTCGTGGTTCGCGCTGGAGGTCTCCGCCAGCGAGGGCTTGGCCTTCACTCGTGGCTGGCAGGCGTTCGCCCGCGCTCGCGGCCTAGAGCGTCGGTGCACTCTGCACTTCAGGTTCGATGGCGAAGCCACCCTCTACGTGAGGGTGTTTGGGGAAGATGGTCGCCGCGCGGGGTGCTGCCCTAAGGACGATGACCGCGTCCGCGGGCCCCGCTCCGATGGTGATGGGGGAGATAGCGCCCGAGCGGGTGGCGGCGTCAGTGACTCCCCCAGCTTCGTCAGCTCTTCCTCAAGCGACTCCTCTAGTGGTGGCAGCAGTCCTCCCCCGCGCCGCCGGGTTTGCCTAGGAGGTGGTGGTTCGTCCGCCCGCCGTCGTGCCCCGGTGAGGCGCGAGAGGGAGTCCGCCTGAGGCCCTGAGGCAGCCTGTGTCGCCGCCGTGGGCCGATGCGGGAGGGGCAGCGCCAGGCTCGTCTTTTTCCTTTCTCTTTTGTTCCCTGTGTAAAACAGAACAGATGCATGGAGCCCCCTTGGGGCGTGTTGGGAAATGTTGCCGCTTCAGCTATTACCTTGATCTCATTTTTGTACTTCCTGATTTCCCGCCTGTGCGTAGATAGCTTTCGACCCCTGCCGGGGAGTGGGGCGACCGACCCAGGCCATGTGCGCGTGTCGTGGTACCTGAGGGGCACGGACTAGGAGGGGTGCTCCTGTAATGCCCCAGGGCCGTGAAACCCTCCTGTGGCTAGGGCAGAAACCCTCACGAGGGCGTCTGAGCACCATCCCACGCGAGGTTGTTCACGAGAGAAACCAAAGCGAGGGGCGAAAATCGACGAACCATAAACCAGCAACAGCGATAACTCCAATAAGTCTCCAAATGCAAACAAACACGTTAACTGCGGAAAGCAAATGGAAAAGCTGTGTCCGGCACCTAATCTAGTCTTCGACGTCTTCTCACCAGCGCGGAGCTAAGTGTTGCCACTGGGCGTGGGAGGGAGCCCCAGGGCCTGAGGCCGGCGCTCCTGAGACTCCGGGGCGTGTACAGCCCCACTCATTATTACGTGAGAGTGTCACGGGGCGGCGAGCTTCATAGGCATTGGACTTGCTTCACAGGCTCTGGGCCTTTTCCTTGAGCGCGAGGGCTTCATAGGCACTCGCCTTGCTTCACAGGCTCCGGGCCTTTCCAAAAGAGATGATCTTCACAGGCACTCACCTTGCTTCACAGGCTCCGGGCCTTTCCAAAAGAGATGATCTTCACAGGCACTCGCCTTGCTTCACAGGCTCCGGGCCTTTCCAAAAGAGATGATCTTCACAGGCACTCGCCTTGCTTCACAGGCTCCGGGCCTTTCCAAAAGAGATGATCTTCACAGGCACTTGCCTTGCTTCACAGGCTCCAGGCCTTTCTTAGGGGTAGAACCTCCGGAGGTGCTGGATGTTCCACGCGTTCTGGACCGGCACTCCCTCCTGAGTCTCCAAGCGCGCGGAGCCGGGCCTGGAAACATGAACAACCTTGAACGGGCCCTCCCACATGGGAGAGAGCTTGTGCAATCCCTCCCTGGAGAGGACCCGCCTGAGCATGAGGTCTCCTACCTCGAGGGTCCTGGGGCGGACGTTGCGGCAGTGGTATCGCCGCAGAGCTTGCTGATACCTCGCCGCCCGCAGTGCGGCTTCCCGTCATCGTTCCTCCCCCAACACGAGGTCTGTCCCCCGCATGGCGTCCTGCTACGCCTCGTCGAACGCCAGGACCCGCGCGGAGCAACGTCTGACCTCGTGAGGGAGGACTGCCTCCGCTCCATAGACCAGGAAGAACGGGGTCTCTCCAGTCGCCTTGGTCGCGGTGGTGCGGATGGACCACAACACGGATTGAAGCTCGTCGTACCAACCTCGGCCGCAGGCCTCCAGCTTCTTCTTGAACGTCCTGGTCTTGAGGCCTCTCAGTACCTCTGCGTTGGCTCGTTCGGCCTGGCCGTTTCTTCGAGGGTGCGCCACTGAAGTGTAGCATATCTGCGTTCCAAGGTTAGCACAGTATGTTTTGAAGAGGTTACTGGTGAACTGCGAACCGTTGTCTGTGATGATGCGGTTCGGCACCCCGAACCGGCTCACGATGCCCCTGATGAACTTGAGCGCGGAGCCCGCGGGGATGGTGCGGACGGCCTCCACTTCAGCCCACTTGGTGAACTTGTCCACGGCGACGTAGAGGTAGCGGTAGCCCCCTGGCGCCCGAGGAAACGGGCCCAGGATGTCCAGCCCCCGGACTGCGAATGGCCACGAAAGGGGTATAGTCTGCAGGCCTCCCACCGGCTGATGAATTTGCTTGGCATGGAACTGGCAGGCCTCACAAGCTTTCACCAGTTCGACGGCGTCATTGAGTGCGGTGGGCCAATAAAACCCACTGCGGAACGCCTTGCCGACGAGGGTCCGTGACGATGAATGATGTCCACAGTCTCCGCCGTGTATGTCTTCCAGCAGTTCCTTTCCTTGCTCCCTGGAGATGCAGCGCAGGGATACATTGTTTGGTCGCTTCCGGTAGAGCTCTCCATCCTTGATGCAGTACGCCGTGGCCTGCCGTGCCACATGCTCCGCTTCCTCCTCCTTCTCTGGCAAGGTCCCTTGTGTTAGGTAGCTCCGGAGCTCCGTGATCCAGCACCCCTCCTGAGGTTCCATCGTCAGGAGCAGGCGTGCTCCCGAGGCCGGGCCACAGACCGGGGCTCCTGAGGCAGGTGGCTGGGGGAGCTCCTCCCGAGGCTGAGCCGTGGTTGACAACGACGGCAAGGCTGAGGGCTTGAAGAGCCGCTCCTCGAAGACACCAGGCTCCTGACGTAACCGCCTAGACGCCCGTTTGGCGATGTCGTCGGCCTCCTGATTGGTGCCACGGGGCACATGCTGCAACTCCAACCCCCAGAACTGCTTCTCCATCCAGCGGACCTCCGCAAGGTAGGCTTCCATGTGCTCATCTTTCGGCTCGTATACCTTGTTGGAGAAATTGACAAGGAGCTGTGAATCGCCCTTAATGGTGAGGCGTTTCACCCCCAGGGCTGCCACGGTCTTCAAGCCCGCTATCAAACCTTCATACTCCGCTATGTTGTTGGAGACCTTTTCACCTTGCTGGAAACAGAGCTGTACGGCGTAGTAGAGCTTGTCCTGAGTGGGCGATGTAGGCACCGCCCCAGCCCCAGCACCATGTCTGGAGAATGCCCCGTCGAAGTGCATGACCCAGCCTTCTGGCGCCTCGCTCCCCGGGGAGAGGGACCGATCCTCGTCGGCCTTGAGGCCTGGTGCCTCTGTCCATTCTGCCACAAAATCCGCCAACGCTGCTCCTTTGATGACCCTGGTTGTGCTGAATTTGAGCTGAAACGCCTGTAGCTCTATGTTCCACTCAGCGACCCTTCCGGCTAAGTTGGGGCTCCTGAGCACTCTCTCCAGGGGGTATGACGAGACGACCTTGATGTGATGAGCCTGGAAGTAGTGACGCAGCTTGCGCGAGGCTACCAGTAGCGCGAGGAGGAGCTTTTGGGGCATTGGGTACCGGGCCCTCGCGTCCCGTAGCACCATGCTAACAAAGTAAACTGGGTGCTCGACAAGGCTGGGAGCATCTGGGGTTGCTGCGCCCTCGGGAGGTAAGGGCGCCTCACGGGGCGTCGTGGCCTCGGGAGGTGGACCATCTGGTCGGGCGGCCTCTCCTGCCCCCGGTGCATTCCTCGGCAGCTGACCCTCCTCAGCTGCGGTTGCGGCTTCTGCAGGCTTTCCTTGTTCCCGTTTTGTCCTGCCTCGGGCTGCCGCTGCGGCCTTGACTTGGTGCTCCTCCCTAACCGCCACCAGGGCTGCGCTCGCGGAGTAGGGTGTGGCGGCGAGGTACAGTAGTAGGGGCTCCTGAGGGCGTGGAGCCACCGTGACTGGGGGACTGGTCAGGTACCTCTTGAGATCTTGAAACGCCTTATCTGCTTCTTCAGTCCACTCAAAGGTCCCTTTCTTCTTCATCAGCTGGAAGAAAGGCAGCGCTCGCTCCCCCAGTTTGGAGATGAAGCGCCCTAGCACGGTCACGCGCCCTGTGAGCTTCTGCATTTCTCTGAGGGTCTTTGGCGGGCTCATGTCCTCGACTGCTTTGACCTTCTCGGGGTTGGCCTCGATGCCACGATGGGACACGAGGAATCCCAAGAGCTTGCCCGAGGGGACGCCAAACACACATTTCTCTGGGTTGAGCCGCAGGTTTACTGCGTCGAGGCTCGCGAAGGTCTCCTCCAGGTCTTGTATCAGGGTCTTGGCCTCCCGAGACTTTACCACTATGTCATCGACGTAGGCTTCGACATTACTTCCGAGCTGCTGACGCAAGGTGATGTGCATCAGTCGCTGAAAGGTTGCCCCTGCGTTATGTAGCCCGAATGGCATGCATGTATAGCAGTATACCCCGCATGGGGTCAAGAAGGCGGTCTTCTCAACGTCCTCCACTGCCATCTTGATCTGGTGATACCCGGAGAAGGCGTCCAGGAAGCACAGTAGGTCGCACTCCACAGTGGAATCGACAATCTGGTCGATGCGGGGGAGCGGGAACGGATCTTGCGGGCATGCCTTGTTGAGGTTGGTGAAGTCAAGACATATGCGCTCTCCCCCCTCCCCCCCCCCCCCCGCTTCTTGGGCACAACGACAGGGTTGGCCAACCAATCTGGGTATCGGACCTCACGAATGACCCCGGCGGCCTCCAGTTTGCGGGTCTCTTGGGCGATGAAAGTCTGCTTCTCCGTGGACTGCCGCCTGGCCTTCTGCTTCACGGGGCGCACATTTGGGCACATGTTGAGGTGATGCTCGATGACGCTCCTAGGGATCCCCGCCAGCTGATCGGGCTCCCAAGCAAATACCTTCTTATTCACGCGCAAGAACTTGACCAAGGCCTCCTCCTACTCAGGCTCAAGGTTGGCGCCTATGGTGAAAGTGGCACTGGAGGACCCGTCCTCGTCGACGGGTATCTGCTTGGTCTCTGCCTTGTCCTGGGTGAACAACTGCTTCTTCTTGGTGGGTGCAGCCCCTTGGGCTCAGGGGCCTCCGCGCTGGCAGCCGTCCCGACGCCGCTGTCTTGAAGGCGAGCCCGAGTACTCGCAGGGCGTCCCCGGTGTCCCCGCACACGGTGAGGGTACCATTGCTCCCGGGCATCTTCATGAGGTTGTACGCCGGGTGCGTGGCGGCCATGAACTGGGCCAGTGCCGGGTAGCCGAGGATGGCATTGTAAGGAAGGCCGATGGGGGCGATGTCGAAGTCGACCGTCTCCGTGCGGAAGTTGTCGTAGGTGCCGAAGGTCACCGGGAGCCGGATCTGCCCCAGGGAGTCGGATGATCCGCCCCCGACGCCCGAGAAGGATCGGCTGGGTCGCAGCCGCTCCCGGGGTATGCAGAAGAGGTCGAAAGTCTCGACCGAAAGCAAGCTGAGGCCCACGCCGCCGTGGACAAGGGTCCGGGTGACGGCCACCTGGCAGATGGTGGGGGTGCACAACAAGGGGAGCACGCCTGAGCTGACCGGGTTGGTGGGGTGGTCCTCCGAGCTGAAGGTCGGATCGACCTCGCTCGCCGCCCGGTCCGGGGGAGCCCCCTGCCGCGCGGCAGCGGTGCTAACCCGGCGGGCAAAAGGCTTGACGTGGCGACTTGTAGGCGGCTCCTGCGAGCCGCCCAGGAGGGCCGCAACGACCGGAGGCGTCGGTGCCACGGTGCAGTTGCTCTGTCACGTAGGCGGATGCCGGGGTGGCGCTTGAAGCTCGTTTCCCGCTGAGCCGGTGGCGGTGATGACGGCGGGCGGCGGGGGACGACGAGAGCGCCTACCGGCGAGGGCCGCCGGGGCGGCGCGAGCCCGGCTGGTGCCGCGCATGGTTGCGGCGGCCGGAGGAGGGCGGAGCGATGGAAGACGGATCCCGGCGCACCCCTACCTGGCACGCCAAATGTCGGATTTCGGGTTCCGGCAGACCCTTAAGGTTTGAACACTGGGGTGCGCGCAGAAGTCTCGCCTTCAACCTCTCCCTCTCGATGGGATCTAAACTACTAAAAGAGCTGCATGAAAGACGCAAGATTTATACTGGTTCGGGCCACCGATGTGGTGTAATACCCTACTCCAGTGTGTGGTGGATGGATTGCCTCCTGGGGCTAGTGTGGATGAACAATACAAGGAAGAACAGCCTCGCGAGGGTTTGTTCTTGGCTGTGGTGATGAACTGCTATGAAGAGTTCGGTCACCTTTCTCTCTCTTTCTCTCTCAGACCCCGGACCGAACAACCAGGAATCGAACCCATTGCTATGTGGGTGGCTAGTCCTATTTATAGAGGCCCTGGTCCTCTCCCAAAATATTGAGCGGGAAGGGATCTAACAATGGCAGGCTAATTGGAAGGGGGACAGCGAGTACATCTATCCTGACAAAAGCAGTCTTCGCCTGCCAAAGGCTCTGGTGATGATGCCGCGCTGGGCTCCACGATGACCTCCGTCTCGTAGTCCTCCTGGTCTTGGTCTCATTGCACCGAAGCGGCAACCTTTGCTCGATGCCTCGGTACTCCGCGGATACGCTTGCCCCCTTTGCACAAAAGAGGAAAGAGAGACGCTGCGCGCGCTGGCACCCACCTGGTGCCCCGTGTCGTCATGGCTTACGTCATGGGCACCTCGCGAGGTACCCCGCCTTGAATTCTCCGCCACCTCGCGAGCCAGCCTGACGAGGCTGTGCCTGAGGATGCGCCGTGTCATCCGCCTCATGAGGCTTGGCCCCCTCGCGAGGGTCTTGAGCCTCGCGTTGATGAAGTTGGGCCGCGCTGGGCCCCCACTTGAGCCACGCCGCAGGCAGGCAAGTCTGGGGACCCCCGTTCCCAGAACACCGAAACTGGGTAGACCGGTACACCTACTTTCCCCTACATCAGCCAGTCTACCACGGAATGAGGTCACACAACTTACTCAGCTATGCCAGAGTCCATAATGGCTTGTGGCTGCCCACGGAAGTTTCTAGGCATGAAATATCTTATGATCCCTTTGAGCCTAGGTGGCGGACCTAGGGTAATCTCACGGGTACTCCGGGATTCCCCTTGGGCAAGCACTGGTTACTCCAGGTGCCCCAAACAATCCACCCAGATGTGTATTGAAGTTGCCACCTTATGTTGTCCCAAAATTATTATCTCTCGCAACTTGCATGGATCACACATACCAGTCCCCGTCTACGAGCATGGCTAAGCAATATATGACATAACGAAAATTCCCGGGGTGATCAAAGGTCATAGGTTCCTACCACATGAACTACATAGCATAACCACATGTTCCCAATCCTACTCATGCAATCTTTGAGGGTGAAACTAATGCATAGTAAAAACTCGGTATTGAAAATTATGATCAAAGTGTGAACTTGCCTTGCTGACGTTCATTGAACTGTAAAGATTCGTAGTAGCAAGCTTCACACTCCGGATGATCTAGCGTAAGCAACAATAACATACATAAGCATACAAGCAAAGATCCAAAAAGAAAACAAATGAAAGACTTCGAAAAACTCCAAGACAACCAAATAAAGTTTCTATACATAACATAATTTTTACAGTAGCAAAAATATGTGTTTTTGGGTCTAACAGAAAGTACACGTTACGAGCTTCGATTTGGAAAAAGAATCACCTAAAATGGAGTTACGAAACTCGAGTTACGGCCTAACGAAGTTTGAATTCAGATCTATTTGAATTCAAATTTTAAAACTTTCAAAAATATTTTTCGTTTGGTTCTCTGGATAGATGGGATTTCTATGAAACCGTAGGAAAAAGAATCAACTAATTCGGATCTATAGATTAAAAGATACGCTAAAAAATCTGACAAAATCTGAAATGGGAATTTTTCTGAAAAAAACTAATTTCGGCTGGTGACAAGTGGCGCTCTCTCGTTGGTTGGGTGGGTGTTTGCTGCTAGTTTAGGAGAGGGTGGCCGATCCATAAGGGAAAAAACTGAAGCGAACATGGGTTCGTTCAACTTACAGAGAAGAACGAGAGGTTTGGGGGAGGCTCTCGAGTGGTGATGGCGGTGGCTCCGGCGATCGTGGGTGGCGGAGGAGGTGTCTACGAGGTGCAACAGAGAGTGGCTCCTCCGGTGGTGGAGTTTGTGATGATCAGAGGAGACGAACGGCGACGGAACGAAGCGGCAAAACTCGGTGCTCCGGTTGCTCTGGCGAAGACAACATGGTCGAGGGTGGCCTCTGTAGAAGTAAAGGGATCACAAGACCTTGTAAAAAAGATTATGGAGATCGAGAGAAGTCGGAACCCAAAAGGATAAGGCTCGGGATGGCTCACCGGCGTCGGAAACTTGCGATGAACTGCAGCTTCTGAGGCGAGATTGGAACGTCGAGTGCGTCGTCTAGAGGTGGTTTTGGCGAGGGATTTTCGACTGAATCGGTCCAGGAGAGTTGTGGCTATTTATAGGACATCTTCCTTGGTCGTGAAGTTGGCTGGAGTTAGGATTTCCAAGAATTTGAAACGAACAGGTGTCGGGAGTAATGTACGTCTACGTTTCTGTTGTCTGTTCGTGAGGTGGAGGAAGAAGAGGTGCGGGGCCCAGGCGCCAGAGAAAAAAACAAGAGAGGAAGGAAGAGTGAACGAGTGATGGAAACGTGCGTGGGGCGCTGGGGCGGACGTGAGGTGTGCGAGAGGTGGAGTGATCAACCTTTTTTTTAACGTGGGGCGCTGCTGCTAGCGCTAGCCTGGCTGGGCTGGCTGTGTTTTTTAAACGTTTTTTACAGCAGCGTTAAAGCACCAAAAAGATGATGAAAATAAGTCTAAGAATTCCCAGAAAATTCACATAGTAATATGGTCTTATATATGACCTTGTGAACTTTTATCCGGACTAAAATGCAAGTTTTCAAAAAATAATTTTTTTGCTATGCTAATAAAATAAATTACAAATAAAACTCAGAAAATATATTTGGTTCCAAATTCAATTTCCAATATTTTCTTTTTTGATTTTGAAGAAGTCATTTTATCTTCTCTCTTTATTTTATTTTTGATATAAGGGAAATGATTTTTTTGTTTAAACCAAATTTTATCCAAACTCCCAAGTTCGAAAAAATTCAAAATTGGTTTTTAGGGAAACTTACAACTCTCTCTTTTGGTCCTTGAGTTGCTCTAAGTTCCTTGGATCAAAAATCAAATAAAACAAATGGGGCAAAAATGCATAAATCATGGATGCATATGAATGATCTATTATAAACATCCAAATTGAAAATTGGGATGTTACACTGACCCTTCTCATCCTAGCGACATGTGTCACCCATGTACAGTGAGGTGGAGATCGTGGGTGAATAGAATAATCATATTGTGGGATGTGGAACGGTTTGAGCGGCAAAAGCCGAAAATTTAGATATGAAAATTTTAATGTTTCGTTCACAAATTCTTCGGCTGACAAGGACACAGTGAAGATTTTGAACTTGTTTCAAATAGAACGCACATGAAGGATTTGTGAACATACTGGGTTGAGTTTAGTATAGAGGGGGGAGGGTCCGATCAGATTCACTTAGCACAAAAGTCAACTTGAAGAATTAGCAATAGTGAATGTTGTAGAGGACTGAAAAATCTATATATATATATATATATATATATATATATATATATATATATATATATATAGCCAATGAAGAACACAATTGGAAAGAGCGAAGACTATGCAAAGTTGAAGAATTTGAACAACTGAGGAATTTCAAAAACAGAAGAAAAACTCAAATTGAAGATTTTCAACTTTTGTTGGTGGCGTGACCCACCGTATTAGAATGATGATTTCAGACACCGCGTACAATTGTCGTAGGGCTCTGAGAATCAAATTCTTCATTAATTTTTTCACACTTAGAGGGTTATTCTTCATTGATTGAAGAAAAACATTACTTCGTGTGTTGCACATCTAAGTTATCAATTTTGCATAATTGTTAGGATGTGTGACCTTTTCAAAGGACATTTGAAGATTCTAAGATATTTAGCTCACACCGCAACTTGCTAAATCTCTTCTCATCCAAGGGCTTTGTGAAGATATTGGCTAGCTATTCTTCAGTCTTCGCGTGCTCGATAGAGATGTCGCCCTTCAACACATGATCTCGAAGAAAATGATGATGAATCTGGATCTGCTTTGTCTTCGAGTGCTGAATTGGGTTATGAGCAATCTTGATGGCACTCTCATTATCACAGTAGAGAGGCATATTCTTCATATTGATGCCATAGTCCTTGAGGGTTTGCTCCATCCATAACAATTGAGCACAGCAGGAACCAGAAGGAATGTACTTAGCTTTAGCAGTAGAGAGTGATACGCAGCTCTGCTTCTTCGAGGACCAACATACTAAGGATCATCCGAGGAAATGGCATGTGGCTGATGTTGACTTGTGGTCCACACGATCACCAGCATAGTCAGAGCCAGAATATCCAATGAGATCAAAAGCCGATCCCTTGGGATACCATAATCCAAGTGTTGGTGCGTGAGCTAGATATCAAAGAATATGCTTCACAGCCTTATGGTGTGATTCCTTCGGTGTAGCTTGAAAACGGGCACACATGCAAACACTAAGCATAATATCTAGTCTAGATGCAGATAGATACAATAAAGAACCAATCATGGAGCGGTATACCTTTTGATTGAAGTATATACCATTTTCATCAGTGCATAGATGTCCATTTGTGGGCATAGGGATTTTGACGCCTTTGCAATCTTGCCTGCCGAATTTCCTCAACACATCCTTGAGGTATTTCTCTTGAGATATTAAGATGTTGTTGCGTTGTTGACGAATTTGAAGACCTAAGAAGAATTTCAATTCTCCCATCATAGACATTTGATATTCCTCACTCATCATATAGGCAAATTCGTCAGTGTAACATTGGTTAGTACATCCAAAGATAATATCATCAACATATATTTGGCACACGAATAATTCATCATCATAGGCTTTGGTGAAAAGAGTTGGGTCAAGTGAACTGGGGTTGAAGCCTTTCTTCATGATTAATTCCTTCGAAGTGTCATACCACGCCCTAGGGGCCTGCTTGAGGCCATAGAGGGCCTTGTTGAGTCTGAAGACTTTGTCTGGATGCTTTGGATCTTCTAAACCTGGGGGTTGAGCAACATATACTTCTTCCTCAAGCTTACCATTGAGGAATGCACTTTTCACATCCATTTGATATAAGATGATATTATGATGGTTAGCATAAGCAAGCAATGTGAGAATAGCCTCAAGTCTAGCAACAGGTGCAAATTTTTTATCGAAATCATTTCCTTCAACCTGTGTGTAGCCTTGAGCTACTAGTTGTGCCTTAGTCCTCACCACAAGGCCATTTTCATCTTGCATGTTGCGGTAGATCCATTTTGTGCCAATGATATTGTAATTGCGTGGGTATGGTCGCTTGACATGTTCCCAGACAATGTTGAGCTCGAATTGATGTAATTCCTCTTGCATTGCTTGAATCCACTCAGGCTCCAGAAATGCCTCATCTACTTTGGTGGGCTCTGTGATAGAGACAAAAGCAAAGTGCCCACAAAAGTTAGACAAATGTGAAGCTTTTGAGCGTGAGAGGACCTGGTGCTTTGATGTCGTTGATGATTCTCTCAATCTGCACTTCATTGGCAACGCAAGGATGAGCGGGCTGATGATGCTGAGGGGGATCAACATTTTCTTTAGAGCCATTTTCTTCACGTTCTGGAATGACTTCTTCAGTAGATTCTTTGGTAGGGATGACATTCTAATGGATTCCTCGGGTGATATTTCATCTAGCACAGGAGGTAGGTGCTCTCTTTGCGAGCTGTTAGTTTCATCGAACCGCACATCTATAGTTTCAACAACCTTGTGGTGGTAGGTGTTGAAGACTCTGTAGGTGTGCGAGTCCTTTCCCTAACCAAGCATAAAACATTTAGCACCGAAGACTTTGAAATAACTCACATTGAGTTTCTTGTCAGTGAGGAGTTCATATGAGGTATTTCTGAAGAATTTTTGAAGATATACCATGTTGATGATGTGGCACACAGTATCAATTGCCTCAGGCCAGAAGCAAGGAGGCGTCTTGTATTCATCAAGCATAGTGCGAGCCATCTCAACAAGAGTTCTATTCTTGCGCTCCACGGTGCCATTCTGCTGAGGAGTATAAGGAGCAGATAACTCGTGAGTAATACCAAGTTCATCAAGATAGTCATCAAGACCAGTATTCTTGAACTCGGTCCCATTGTCACTTCTGATGTGCTTGATTTTCACACCAAAGTTGGTTGAAGCCCTCGAGGAAAATCATTTGAAGGCTTCCTGCACTTCAGTTTTGTAAGTGATGATATGCGCCCATGTGTAACGAGAATAGTCATCAACAAGGACGAAGCCATATAAAGATGCAGCATTAGTGAATGTGGCATAATGAGTCGGGCCAAAGAGATCCATGTGAAGAAATTCAAATGGACGAGTGGTAGTCATGATGGTCTTTGAGGGATGCTTGGCCTTGGTCATCTTTCCAGCTTCACAAGCTCCACACAGGTGATCCTTGAGGAATTTGACACCCTTGATGCCAATGACATGCTTCTTCTTCGCGAGCGTGTGCAAGTTCCTCATGTCAGCATGACCAAGTCGTCGATGCCATAGCCAGCCTTCTGAAGCTTTTGCAAGTAGACATGTAGTAGGTTGTGGTCATGTAGAGAAACCAACAATATACAAATCTCCTCTCCTAAAGCCTCCGAAGACTTTGGAATTGTCAGCTTACATGATCACAACACAACAATACTTGCCAAACACAACAACCATATCAAGATCACAAAGCATTGAGACAGACATGAGGTTGAACCCTAAGGACTCGACAAGTATGACTATGTCCATGTGTTGATCCTTTGAGATCGCAACCTTACCTAGACCCAATACCTTTCTTTTTCCTTTGTCAGCGTAGGTGATATGCTTCAGATGTCATGGAGATAAAGTAGTGTCCATCAATAAGTTCCTGTCACCAGTCATGTGATTTGTACATCCACTGTCGAGGACCCACTCAATGGCTTTGCGTTGATCATCATGTAGATGAATTAGTGCATCTTATGAACTCATATACTTCGGAAGTGAAGAATATGACATCAAATTCATTAGATCAATTTCATCAAGCAATAGAACAGATATAGCAGTATGAGGATGAGAGAAACGAAAATTCATTTCTTCAAGATTAGCTTACGTCCTTTCAAGCATATCCAGGTCTCCAGCAAATTCTTCAGACGTTTGAGTTCGTCTGGAGACCTGACCCTGCATAAGAGATTAGTTCTTTTTCTTCACCACCCACATCTGGAGGGGTGGCAAAGAGTTCATCATTCTGCGAGCTCCATAAGAGAAAGGTGGCATAGAAGCCAGTCCACTTTGTTTCACAGAAGAGGGGTTAGAGTAAGCATATGAATAAGCAGAGAAATTCTTCGAGGAATTATGAACATAATGATTTGGAGAATAATGCACATATTCATAACCCTTAGATCTTCCCTGCAAAACAGAAGTGTTAGCACGATGATGTTCATATGAGGATCTGGATCCATACGAGGAATTTGATCCCCGTGAAGAATTTGGTCCATATGAGGACTTGGATCCATATGAAGACTTTGGTCTGGGGTTCCTATTCTTCACAGTGGTGTCATGATGACATTCACCTGAAGACTTTCAAGGCACCTTTTAGGAACCCAGATTTTCTTCATAGGGGG
The DNA here is from genome assembly GCA_034509565.1 of Triticum monococcum. Classification (NCBI taxonomy): domain Eukaryota; kingdom Viridiplantae; phylum Streptophyta; class Magnoliopsida; order Poales; family Poaceae; genus Triticum; species Triticum monococcum. Next base: position 488,287,300 of record CM067844.1, read on the forward strand.
ACCGTTCCTAATGTTAGTGCCAACATATCTAGTAAATACTTCACCATTCTGATTATTGAACAGTTTATAGTTGGAGTCAATTGACTCATCAGAAAAATATGAAGATTCACATGTAAAGCCAGATAAAGTAAATGGATCCACTGGAGGCCCCTTTGCAGCAACCCATGAGGTTTTGGGATACTGCTCAGGTTTCCAGTAGGTCCCATCAACATTGAGTTTCTTCTCAAAGGAAATACCCTCTTTCCTAGGGTTCCTGTTGACGATCTGCTTTTTAAGCACATCACAAAGAGCCTGATGCCCTTTGAGGCTTTTGTACATGCCTGTCACATGCAATTCCTTCAGCCCTGCATGGTCAGTGACACTAGTAGCATCCTCAGATGAGGAATTTGTGATAGCAAAGATAGTTGAAGAATTTGCAGCAATAGAAGCATTTGAAATTTCAGGAGAAGAATTAGCAGATTCATGTTCAATGCATTTCAAACATGGTCGAATGAATTCAACCTGAGCGGAACTGATCTATTGAGCAAGCAATGAATTGTGTTCCTTCTAAAGATCTTCATAACTCACCCTCAGCTGCTCAAGATCTTGCTTTCTTTGAAGAAATTCATAAGAAAGCTTCTCATGATCAGATAAGAGAGTGTTATGATGACTCTAAAGATTGTCAAACTTAGTCTGAAGTCTCTGAAGATTTTTAGTCAAAGTTTTAGTACGATCCATTTCTTCACCCAACATATCATCGCTCTCATCTAGCATGTTTTGAACTTTTTCCAAAGCTCTTTGTTGTTTAGTGGCAAGAGAAGCAAGTTTGGTATAACTGGGTCCAAATTCATCACTAGATTCGTCATCACTGGACACAGATAGGTAGCATTCAATTACCTTGGCACCTTTTGCCATAAGGCATGGTGCAGAGGATGATGATTCCGGATCGAAAGTCATAGCCTTGCATGATTCCTTGAAATCCTCAAACCAGGGATCATGACGAGTTCGATGATCTTCATAGACATGAGAGAGTCGGTCCCAAATGAGTTTCGCATGGCTGAGATGCATAATGTTCCTGAACTAATTTTGGGACAAACAGGAGAAGGTGATGTCCTTCGCCGTGAGGTTAAGTAGAGTGTACTTGCGAATATCATCAGCCTCCGCCATCTTGCATAGATCGGTAAGAGCAATCTCAGTGACGGTCCATAGTTTGTTGTTCATCGCCATGAGGCGCTTCTTCATCATGGCCTTCCACTTGGGATAATTTTGACCGTCAAAGATGGGGCATGTCACTGTCTTCGTTCCTACGGTCGACATAACTAAAACTCTAGGCGGTTAAACCAAAATCACACAGAACAAGGGAGTACCTTGCTCTGATACCAATTGAAAGTGCGTTATATCGACTAGAGGGGGGTGAATAGGCGATTTTTACAAATTCGTCACCGAGGAATTTCAGGGTGAGGAAATTCCTGAGCAATGAACTACTTAGCAGCGGAATAAGTACTCAGATGCAAGCATAACAGAGTAGTAGCACAGCCATCATGATGAAATGAAAACAAGCACAGAGTACATGTAGCGTAAGCACATGATAAGCAGACTGAAGACAAACTGACTGAAGAAATAGGATTGAGGAAATTGAGAAAGTCTTTAGTCAAAGTCTTCAAACAGTAACGATCAAGAGCTTATACATAGAAATGAGGAAATGGAAGAGATGAGGAAATAGAACCAGTAGCTCGGTGAAGACAATGATTTGGTAGACCAGTTCCAACTGCTGTGACAGTCGTACGTCTGGTTGGAGCGGCTACGTATTTAAACCTAAGGACACACAGCCCTCACCGTATTCTCCTTGAGCTAAGGTCACACAGACCTCGCCCAATCACTCGTGGTAAGTCTTCAAGTGACTTCCTGATACATCTCCAACGTATCTAATTTTTTTTATTGTTCCATGCTATTATATTATCAACCTTGGATGTTTTATATGCATTTATATGTTATTTTATATGATTTTTGGGACTAACCTATTAACCTAGAGCCCAGTGCCAGTTTTTGTTTTTTCCCTGTTTTAGGGTTTCGAAGAAAAGGAATATCAAATGGACTCCAAACGGAAGGAAACCTTCGGAAAAGTTATTTTTGGAAAGAAAGCAATACAGCAGACTTGGAGTGCACGTCAGGGGATCAACGAGGAAGCCACGAGGCAGGGGGCGTGCCCACCCCCCTGGGCACACCCTCCACCCTCATGGGCCCCTCGTGGCTCCTCTGATGTATTTCTTCCGCCTATATATATCCATATACCCTAAAATGATCGGAGAGCACAATAGATCGGGAGTTCTGCCGCCAGAAGCCTCCGTAGCCACCGAAAACCAATCTAGACCTGTTCCGGCACCCTGCCAGAGGGGGGAATCCCTCCCCGGTGGCCATCTTCATCATCCCAGTGCTCTCCATGATGAGGAGGGAGTAGTTCTCCCTCGGGGCTGAGGGTATGTACCAGTAGCTATGTGTTTGATCTCTCTCTCTCTCTCGTGTTCTTGATTTGGCACGATCTTGATGTATCGCGGGCTTTGCTATTATAGTTGGATCTTATGTTTCTCCTTCCCCTCTACTCTCCTGCAATGGATTGAGTTTCCCCTTTGCAATTATCTTATCGGATTGAGTCGTTAAAGATTTGAGAACACTTGATGTATGTCTTACCGTGCGTATCTGTGGTGACAATGGGATATCACGTGATTCACTTGATGTATGTTTTGGTGATCAACTTGCGAGTTCCGCCCATGAACCTATGCATAGGGGTTGGCACACGTTTTCGTCGTGATTCTCCGGTAGAAACTTTGGGGCACTCTTTGAGGTTCTATGTGTTGGTTGAATAGATGAATCTGAGATTGTGTGATGCATATCGTATAATCATACCCACGGATACTTGAGGTGGCATTGGAGTATCTAGGTGACATTAGGGTTTTGGTTGATTTGTGTCTTAAGGTGTTATTCTAGTACGAACTCTAGGGCTGTTTGTGACACTTATAGGAATAGCCCAACGGATTGATTGGAAAGAATAACTTTGAGGTGGTTCCGTACCCTACCATAATCTCTTCGTTCGTTCTCCGCTATTAGTGACTTTGGAGTGACTCTTTGTTGCATGTTGAGGGATAGTTATGTGATCCAATTGCACTAGTGAAAGTATGAACCCTAGGCCTTGTTTCAATGCATTGCAATACCGTTTACGCTCACTTTTATCATTAGTTACCTTGCTGTTTTTATATTTTCAGATTACAAAAACCTTTATCTACCATCCATATACCACTTGTATCACCATCTCTTCGCCGAACTAGTGCACCTATACAATTTACCATTGTATTGGGTGTGTTGGGGACACAAGAGACTCTTTGTTATTTGGTTGCAGGGTTGCTTGAGAGAGATCATCTTCATCCTATGCCTCCTATGGATTGATAACCCTTAGGTCATCCACTTGAGGGAAATTTGCTACTGTCCTACAAACCACTGCACTTGGAGGCCCAACAACGTCTACAAGAAGAAGGTTGTGTAGTAGACATCACTTCCAAACCTTCACAGACTCAGCCACTCGGTGATCCATAATTTCCTCTTGGATGCTCTAGACCATGACACCTAACCGTCTGGAGGATGCACAGTCCTCAAAGGTAACAAGCGTCGGTTCCACACAGGAACAATCTCCTCATTGATGCTCAATCACTTTGGGTTTGTAGGTGTTTGGTTTGGGTTTTGGGTTTTTCCTCACTTGATGATTTTCGCTCAAAGTCCTCGGAGGATGGGATGCTCTCAATGACAAGTGTCAATTTCTCGCGGAGAAGCCAACCAGCTAGTGGTTGTAGGGGGATGCTATTTATAGCCTAGGGAGCAGCCCGACATGATAAGACATAAATGCCCTTCAATGATATGACCATTAGGTGGGTAGATATTTTGGGACAGCTGGCGCACAGCACAACAACGGTCGGAAATTTGGCTATCAAATTCCTCACGGCTATCATGTTCCTCACTTGTAGGCAATCTGCACTGGCGAATTCCTAACTCCTCAGTCAGAACAAATTCCTTAGAGACCAGAAGATCTTCGTCCCTGTTATTGAAGAAATTGACTAAACTGTATGATATTTCCAATGGCTTCACTCGAAGGGATTGGTAGGTGTAGGATTTTGAGATGAGCATCACTTGGAAACTTTTCCTTAGTTTTACCTCGACCCCCTTAAACAGTACAGTTTTTCCCATGACTCAAGAAAGAGAAAAATGAAACTATGAAAATAGAAGTATTCAAGCTTCATATTCCTCGCATGAATATCAAGTCTTCAGGATCACACCAATTTCTTCACTTTCAAAGTCTTGAGAAAGCCAAAGCCTTCAGTTGAAGACATTCAATTCTAGGGGTCGACTTTCTCTGTAAATATCATACTCCTCATAGACTTATAGACCTATGTGCACTCACAAACTCATTAGTCCCTTAACCTACAAGTCTTCAATACACCAAAATCACTAAGGGGCACTAGATGCAGTTACAGCATGGTAATTTGCTTTGGTTATGAATTTAGTCCTAATATGATGGGCATCCAAGAGGGATATAATAAAAACTTTCATATAAAGTGCATAGAATACTATGAGAAGTTTGATTCCTTATGATTGTTTTGAGATATGAAGATGGTGATATTAGAGTCATGCTAGTGAGTAATTGTGAATTTGAGAAATACTTGTGTTAAAGTTTGTGATTCCTGTAGCATGCACGTATGGTGAACCGTTATGTGATGAAGTCGAAGCATGATTTATTTATTGATTGTCTTATGAGTGGCGGTCGGGGACGAGCGATGATCTTTTCCTACCAATCTATCCCCCGAGGAGCATGCACATAGTACTTCATTTTGATAACTAATAGATTTTTGCAATAAGTATGTGAGTTCTTTATGACTAATGTTGAGTCCATGGATTATACACACTCTCACCCTTCCACCACTGCTAGCCTCTCTAGTGCCTCGCAACTTTCGCCGGTACCATACACCCACCATATACCTTCCTCAAAATAGCCACCACACCTGCCTATTATGGCATTTCCATAGCCATTCCGAGATATATTGCCGTGCAACTTTCCACCGTTCCGTTTATTATGACACGTTTCGTCATTGTCATATTGCTTTGCATGATCATGTAGTTGTCATCGTATTTGTTGCAAAGCCACCATTCATAATTCTTTCATACATGTCACTCTTGATTCATTTCACATCCCGGTACACCGCCGAAGGCATTCATATAGAGTCATATTTTGTTCTAAGTATCGATTTGTAATTCTTGAGTTGTAAGTAAATAAAGGTGTGATGATCTTCATTATTAGAGCATTGTCCCATGTGAGGAAAGGATGATGGAGACCATGATTCCCCCACAAGTCGGGATGAGACTCCGGACGGGGAAAAAGAGGCCAAAAAGAGAGAGAGCCAAAAAAATGAGAGAAAAAAGAGTGAAGAGGCAATGCTACTATCCTTTTACCACACTTGTGCTTCAAAGTAGCACCATGATCTTCACGATAGAGAGGCTCCTATGTTGTCACCTTCATATACTAGTGGGAATTTTTCATTATGGAACTTGGCTTGTATATTCCAATGATGGGCTTCCTCAAATTGCCCTAGGTCATCGTGAGCAAGCGAGTTGGATGCACACCCACTTAGTTTCTTTTTGAGATTTCATAAACTTGTAGCTCTAGTGCATCCGTTGCATGGAAATCCCTACTCACTCACATTAATATCTATTGATAGTGTAGCAACCCGATCCCAATGGACCGAAGTCTCTGTGCTTAAGTGTCATCCCTGGATTGGTATGCTAACACACGCAGTACTCGAGGATTTATAGCAGAGTTCAATCACACACTTATTACATCGAGGTCCTCATAAAGAGTATTTATTACATAAATATGGCTGAAGGCCAACTAAATAAAATAACTACGGAAGCTTCGAAGATAATGAGTTGATCCAACTCCACGACAAAACTGAGTGCACGACAACGACCTATCGCACCTTAATCCTCGTCTGAAAATTCTGCAACATGAGGCGTTGCAGCCATGTAGGCCAGCACATGGAATATGCTGACAAGATCACACTATAGAGCAATGGTGAACAATAACTATCTCTACATGCATATTTGGCTGGTGGAGGCTCTAAGTTTAATTTTGCATAAAGCTAATTTTCCCTACAACAAAGGAATACATTTTAATTTACTACCAAGTTTATGCCATTATTGAGAAGGTTCCTCCAAATCAATCCCAAATTACCAAGTATAAACATTAACCCAACAATTTCATTAGATAGAATGATGAGATCAACAAATAATTCACTTCTAGATACTCAAGATGTCCATATCCGGGGACACGGCTAATCATGATTAGTTTGTACACTCTGCAGAGGTTTGCGCACTTTTCCCCACAAGACTCGACCACCTCCATGATTGGAAGATCGAGACACAGTCTTTCTGAAGCATTAACTATTTACTCTGGGTAGACCGGTACACCTACTTTCCCCTACATCTGCTAGTCTACCACTGAAAGATTTCACACAACTTACTCAATTATGCCAGAGCCCATAATGGCTTGTGGCTGCACACAGAAGTTTCTAGGCATGAATAGTTACATGATCCCTTTGAGCCTGGGCGGCATTCCAAAAGATGATCACACGGGTACTCTGGGATCTCCTAGGACAAAACTGGATTATCCAGGTGCCCGCAACCACTCCACCCAGATGTGTATTAAAGTTACCACCTTAAGTTACCCTTAATTATTATCTCTCACAACTTGCATGATTCTCACATACCAATCCCTGTCTACGAGCATGGCTAAGCAATATGAGCATAACGTATATTCTCAAGGTGATCAAAGGTAATAGGTTCCTACCTCATGCACTACATAGCAGTAGCCACATGTTCCCAATCCCACTCATGCAATCTTTGAGGGTGAAACTAATGCATAATAAAACTGGGTATGAAAAAGTATGATCAAAGTGTAACTTGCCTTGCTGATGATCGGTAAACCCTAGAGGTTCGTTGTAGCAAGCTTCGCACTCCGGAAAATCTATCGTAAACAAACAATAGCATACATAAGTACTCAAGCATGAAGATGCAAAGAAAAACGAAGAAAAAGATATGAAAAACTCAAAAATAAGCGAATAACACTTTTAAATAGAAAACAAATTCTAGCAGTACCTAAATTATGTGGTTTAGGCCTAAACAGAAAGTTTAGGTCAAGAGCTTCGGTTTGCAAAAAGAATCAACTAAATCACAGTTACGAAACTCAAGTTATGATCAAAAGAAGTTCAAATTTAATTTTGTTTGAATTCAAATTTTTAAAATTTCAAAAATACTGTTAAGTTGGTTATCTGGATAGAGGGAAACATGACGAAGAACTTGGCGTTGATTTCATCGAATTTGGACAAGCGAGTAAAAAGTTGTGATAGATTGAAAAGCAGGGGCTAAACTATAAAAGAAATCTAGCGAATAGGTCCCTGGCAGAAAATAAAAGAAAAATAATAAATCTAACGAACGAACGTTTACTGCAGAACCTAAACCGACAAATTCATTCGCTACAGAGGCTAAACTAGCGAATGTCCACTAAATTAAACAAAACTTTACAAAAAATAAAAAAACACTTGATCTAATCTGGGCCCTTGGATCTAGATCGGACAACAGAAGAGGGGCGGGGAGTTACCGTGGAAGCGCGGCGAAGTCCGGCGAGGCGGGATGGCAGCGGCGGCTCGGGTCCGGTCGAGGTAGCGGCTCTGGCAGTCGTCGAGGGCGGCATGGAGCAGCGGGTGCGGTGGTGGCGTCGGCGGAGGTCGTCGGCGAAGCGGGCGGCGGCTGCGGCGCTCTACGGTGGAGGCGGAAAAGTGCAGCGGCGGCGGCTGTAGTGGCTACTACTGCTGCTTTGAGGGAGAGAGAGGGGGCCTTGGCGACGGCTGATAAAGGCGTGGGAAGGCGGCTACTTGGGGGAGGGGGCAAGGCAAGGCGAGGCGGCGGCAGGGACTCCCGATCGGAGACGATGGCGAGACCGTGCTCGCTCGGGACTCCGTCCCGAGCTCGGAGGCGAGCGACATGGCGGCTGGGCCGGCTGGGCTGGGCCGGAGAGGCTGGGCGCGGCCCAGTTCGGTCGGCCCGAACTATTAAAAAAACATTTTCCAAAAATAGAAAAAACACGAAAACTGTAATAAATAAATTTTGAAAAATTCCAGAAAAATTCACATAATTATATGGCCTTATATATGACCTTGTGAACATTTTTCTGGCCTAAAATGCAAGTTTTGAAAATTCATTTTCAGTACTAATAAACTATGTAATAAAATAAATATTCTTGCAAATAAAATCAAATAAAATATTCCAACATTCAAACTTCAATTTCCAATATTTCTTTGCTGTTTTTGAAGAAGTCCTTTTATCTTCTCTCTTTATTTTATTTATTTGAAATAATTGGAAAAGAATTTTGAATAAATCAATTTGATCCAATTTTCCAAATTTTGAAAATTCAACAATGGATTTTTGGGAAACCTCCAACTCTCTCAATTGGTCCTTGAGTTGCTTAAGGTTTCTAGGTTCAAATAACTCAAATAAAACAAATGGGCAAAATGCATTAAATCATGGATGCATATGAATGATCTAAATAATAACATCCAGATTGAAAATTGGGATGTTACAAACCTACCCCCCTTAAGATGAATCTCGCCCTCGAGATTCGGGTTGGCTAGCAAAAAGTTGTGGGTGGTCCTTCCGGAGGTCTTCAATCAGGTCACTCTCCAACCGAATTGCTTCCAGGGGCACTGTATCTCTCAGAGGAATATCGGCCATCTCTGCATGGCATTCTTCAACTAGGAAATATGAAACACATCACGAACTCCTGACAAACCTTCGGGTAATTCCAACTTGTAGGCAACTTCACCCATACGTTCCAAGACTCTGTATGGTCCCACCACTACAAAAAAAAGACACATCCGTGACATTTTGGGCCAAACGAATTTTTTTTCTGTCATACATATGACACTTCTATGACGATAATTGTGACAAAACCCGTTATCATCATAGATGTAGTGGGCTCCTACTTCTATGACAGAAAATGGGCTTTTCGTCCTGGGCGGGCCGGAGACGCAGCTGCATGACATTCTTTGGGCCGTCCATGACAGAAAAAACCATGGTAGAAGCGTGGGGGAGGAAAATTTCGGGGAGTTCCCGGTTACAGTGGGAGGTCGGGGGGCCGAGCGATGCGCGTTTCTCTCGCACACGTACACACGTGTGTGTGAGGCGTTGGCTCTAACTGAACCCGAACGAGGCGTTGGGCTCTAACTGAACCCGAGCGATTGCACTGCAGGCTACGCGTTACTGAACCCGAGCGATCGATCGATGGCTGTTAACTGAACCCGATCGAGCGATTCCTTCGCTACTGCTGCTAACTGAAGCCGATCGATGGGATGAATAGTGAGCGTTGCGGGGGGGGGGGGTTGGATGAACAGTGAGTGGTGGCGTTGCCTCTGGATGAACAGGACCCCATGGTGTGGTGGAGGGCTGGATAAACAGTAGACGGTGGAGGGGTGCTCGTGGAGGGGTGGATGAACAGGACCCCGTGGTGTGGAGGGCTGGATGAACAGTAGACGGTGGACGGGTGGTTGAACAGGACCCCGTGGTGTGGAGGGCTGGATGAATAGTAGACGATGGAGGGGTGGTTGAACAGTAGCCGGTGGAGTAGCGCGCGGTAGAGGCTGGATGAACAGGAGCCCGTGGATGAACAGTCGCAGGTGGAGGCTGGAGGAGGTCGACGGTGGATGAACAGTAGCTCGTGGAGGCAGGAGGGGGTCGACGATGGAGATGAACAGTATCCCGTGGAGTCCCGTTTTGCGGTACGCCACACCCCTCCCGATGAACAGGACCACCGTTTCGACCGTAGCGCTCCAACACAAGTTCGTTTCGTCCGTTTTGCGGTACGCCACACCCCTCCTGATCAACAGGACCCCCGTTTCGACCGTAGGAGGTCCGTTTCCTCCGTTTTGTGGTACGCCAGACCCATCCCGATGAACAGGATCCCATTTCAAATGTGGTCGGTCGAACACAAGGCCGTTTCCTCCGTTCTGCGATACGCCAGGCCTCATTTCCATCGCCTGTTCCGTCCAAGCCCTCCCGATGAACACGACGCATTCCGTTGCCTTCCCATGAACACGACGCAATCCGTTGCCTCCCCATGAACACGACGACGACGCTGTTTCTCCGTTCCGACCCAGCCATGTACACGAGGCGTCGCCGTACGTATGCACGAGTAGGTGTTCGAGACCCCGCCCGTATGTACACATACGTGGCCGTATTTTCTTTCTTGCACCCTGGCCGCTGTATGTACGTGTAAATGCTACATGCGCGCCTCTACTACGACACGTGCGCGCCTCTACATCAACCAGTATGTATGTACACGTTCACGACCAGAATGAAAACACTACGTACGCTTCGACCAGGTGGGTCCCGACTGTCAGGCACTTCCTTGCCTGCGAAGATGTAGCTGGTCAGTCCCAGCAGTCAGGGGGCGAATCGTTTTGTTTTTTTTGCCCGGACGCACTTCCTTGCATGTGAAGATGTAGCTGGTGGGTCCCAGCAGTCAGGGGAATCGTTTTTTCTGCAAAATACGGTGGCCCGTCCGATGGGTCCCGCTGTCAGGTGGAGGAATAATTATTTTGCATGTAATAAGGAGGCACTTCCTTGCTGCGGCCGTGGACCCAACTGTCAGCCTCTCCACGTACAGTCCACGTCCGATGGAAGCCGTTCCTTGACCACGTTGACCATGCCGCGCCGGAAGCACCAGGGCGGTGGACGACGGCGAGGCCTAGGAAGGGGACGTCGCGGAGCCGGGGAAGACGCGGCAGTGGATGCCCACTCGTATAGGAGTATGAGGGTTCACTGGTTCACTGCGGTGTGAGGCGGCCGTCGCCACAGAATAACAGGGGGTGTGGGTGAGTAGAGGAATGGCCTGGCCGGCGGTGGGAGTAGTAGGGGGCGGTGAGGCCTCCGCCGCATCGCAGCCGGCCATGGGAGGCAGGAGCACAAGGCACGACCGACGCTGGTTTGGGCGGCTGGAGCAAGAAGACCAGAGGTTGAAGAAGCACTACGACCTTTTGATGGACATCGTACGGTCACTGGAGCTAGAATCATGCATTATTGACTAAGTTGACAAAGCCCTCCGTCCCCGTCAACTTAGTAGGCCCACAAGTCAGCCTCCCACCAAGGTGGGTCCCAGCTAGCAGGTGGGTATTCATTTTTTCAGCGTAATAAGGAGGCACTTCCTTGCGTGCGAAGATATAGTTGGTGGGTTCGAGCTGTCAGCGGCGATAACGTTTTTTTCGCGAAATACAGAGGCCCTTTCGGTGGGTCCCTGATGTCAGGTGGAGGAATCATTATTTTGCGCGTAATAAGGAAGCATTTCCTTGCGTGCGGTCGTGGACCCAGCTGTCGGCCTCTCCACATACAGTCCACTTCAGATGCATCTCGGTCGTTCACCACGTTGACCAGGCCGCGCCGAGAGCACCAGGGTGGTGGACGACGGTGAGGCCTAGGAAGGGAACGACACGGAGGCAGGGAAGACTCGGCAGTTGTTTCCCACGCGGAGGGGAGTACGACTGTACGAGGGTTTACTGGTTCGTCTGCCGTTGCCGGAGAATAACAGGATGTGTGGGGGAGTAGAGGGATGGCTAGGCCAGCGATGAGAGTACGGTGGGGCGGTGAGGCCTGCGCGGCAGCAGAGCCGGCCACGGGGAGGAGGGAGCAGGCAGTCCCGCCGGCGCCTGTTTGAGCGGCTGGAGCAGGAAGAGCAGAGATTGAAGAAGCACGACGGCCGTTGGATGGCCATCCAACAGTCACTGCTTGTGCGTCAACCTTTTTTTAGGAAAGCCTCAAATCTGTGGAAAACAACATACAACCCATTTGCTAATTCTTAAGGTTTTTTTTGGAGCCCATATTCTTTTTGTTAGCATTACAGCCCATATTGTGACCACGGTTAAAAAATTATACGAAATTTTGCATATTTCGGTGTGGTCCGAACTGTTTTTAATCCCGAAATTTCGACTCACATTCAAACTGATTTTAAAAATAAATGTATATCAATATAAAATCCAACAAATTCTCCATGCATAAAAATTAATGTAATTTAAAATCTCGAAATGAAAAAAAAGATATTTGAAACTAATTGCCGGTTTGATGTGTTTTAAAAATGTACAGCCCATTTCTCCTTACTGATGGGCCATTTTCTCGGCCAGCCGAATGAAAGCTCTCCTCGTATTGAAAGATTTGCAGCCCAACAGGCCTGACAAAGCGACTTACTTGGCAAATCACAAAAAAACTAGGCTGTGGCCGTGGACCCAGCTGTCAGTCCATTTGTTTTTTAGTCCATTTGGTGGGCTGGGTGAAACAATGATGTAGCATCTATGCAGCCCATTTAAATCCCATTTGCATTTTTCTCGAAAGCCGCGGACTTGCTGGGCTGGGTGAAAATATCATGTTGGGCTAGACAGAGAAATGTTATAAAAACATAAACACATGATTGCACGTCAGTAAAATCTTTGCAAGCTTATGTATGCAATCACTAGGAGTTAACTTGCCAAGTTATATACAAACAATTATTATTACTATTTTGTAAGAACTTTCAACTTACGAAATAAAATATCATTTTAATTTGATGAGTTAATAGTACGTGGGATATTATTATTTTTTAGGCTAGACGTGGGACAGTTGAGTTGGTTCTAGGGGAAAGTACTGGGAGAAAACTCAGTTTACATCGAAAAAGAAAGTGGGAGAAAGTTCAGAGACCTGCTGGGTCCACCTAAGGAGGGGAATATGTTGGGAAGAAGGGGATTCAAAGCACGGCAGCCGAGTGAACTAGTTTTTTACAGACAAGTGAACTAGTTTACATACATAAGCAAATTGCCACTAAAAAAGCAATGAGGTTAATGGGTTCTTAAAAGAAATATTTCGGACAGAACAGATAATTACGACACATAGGCTAATGCATGAAACACTCACATGATAAAGGTGCTTATAAATAGATAAAGTACAACATCTAGACCTTCCTGGCACGCTTGATCATGACGCTGCGGCTGTCCGTGTACTCGTCGGTTACGGGAAGCAGACACGCCCTCATGTCCAAGATCTGCATGTACATGTCGTAGCATGCGTATGCACCCTTGGCCGCATAGGTTATGTAGGCTAGATTCAGAGGTACCTCCCACGTGTTCAGGTCGTCTTCTTTCATGTTGGCGTATCAGGGGTCGATGATGGTCTCAGCGAGGTCAACCACGGAGTCCTTCTCCTGCCCGTTGCTGATGATCTTGTATTGCTTCTGGATGTCGACAAGCTTGTTGCACCAGATGACCGAATCGTCGCGTTCTTCCTTCTCTCCACCGTAGCGAAGGTGGAGTCGGCGCTGCCGATGAAACGGGCGAATGCTCCAGAACCTGGTGCAGCCATAGGATTGAGGCGAGGCAGAGCTTCACCGAGTCCGTATCGTTGGTTCACATCACATTCAACTTCGTGCATCCATAGGACTGAACAGCGAACTCAAAGGGGAACTCCTTGCTGAAGTCCATATCCAGCAGGCTCACCCCTCGGATCGCCATTGGAGTCTCTTCAAGTGAACGAGTGTGTAGGCGGCGGCTGCTGTTTGTTTTTCAGCTCTTGGGGAACTGGATTCAACAGTTAGCTGAGTGTGTACAGGCAGCAACAGTTACTACCCCTCCCTCGTCCACTGCACGCCCGGCAGAAGATGCACCCTCGACCACACGTCGGTCCACGAGCGGGTCTGTATTGGTACTGTAATAACAGGAGTTAGTGGTCACTTTACTTAAATTTAATTAGGTTTAATAGAAATTTGTACTTAAAAAAGCAATGCATTCACTCGTTCTATCAGTGCCACAGGATCAACATGCACAACAATTAGAATTATTATTCTCAGGACGCACACGATCATCACATTTGTCGCACTTTCACAAAAGATAATACTACCGAGTTTGAACTGTTTGTTATGGTTGTTGTCCTCTGCATCATCATGTCGTGTTTCCCAGCTTGCAAGATTCAGAACCAACAAATAAGATCCAAATAATAAGTACAACAAAGATGCCTACACATCTCATTGATTCCTAGCTTGCAAGATTCAGAACCAACAAATAAGATCCAAATAATAAGTACAACAAAGATGCCTACACATCTCACTGATTCCCTGCTTGCAAGATTCAGAACCAATCCATTAGAGCCTTTTGATAAAGTGAATATCTGGATTAAATCCATCTTGGCTAGCCATGTCATACAATCGGAGAACTTGGCGAATGCTCTTGACCGTCACAACATCTTTAGTTGAGTATTCATGTTTGCACAGCATGTTTGCACAACACAAACAAGGAGACAGGAGAGCATGATTTCGCTTTAATAGCGGCCTCCTTGAACTCAACCTCCAGGTCTACTTGGATGAGGTATGCCTAGAGTTCCATGATTCAATTCATGCAGCTTTTTCTGCAGTTCACCTGAAATGAAGCAAATATTGCATCATTCAGCTAGCAAGAAGTACTTGCTCTTGTGAGCTGGCAGGTTCTTCTTTAGTAGTTGCACTAAAATTGAGGAACATTAAGGTTGGCTGTCCGGCTCATGTAAGGTGCAACTATAATTTTCTTATCCTTTTGTGCAGTTCCACTAAAATAAAGTGCCATTGTGGTGACAGTGATGGCTCCATCTCGCAAAGGCTAATAAAATGTTGCATGAGATTACCAGCAGAACTTGACGGAGATTTTGGAAACTCCAATCACCATTTTGTGCAGTTCCACCAAAATTGAGAGATGTTTCCCACGTGACATTTTAGTTGAACTGCACAAGACACTCATTCCAAAAAAGTGTTTTCTGAAGTTCACCAAAAGGTCACAATATCAACAAGGTGAAATGGATATCCCTATCTGCACAAAAAGATAGAAAGTAAACACTTGCTGGTCAATAAGAATATACGAAACATATACAAAATGAAAAGAAGCATCTTAATTATGTTCATAGCAATCATGCAAGGACAATAGAAATTTTAAACGTCAGCGATGCTTCATGTTACCAGAAGCATTACGTTCAACAATGAGATTCCTCAAATATGGGATTACTTTAATGGTGGCATTTCTTGTTTACCAGACACAGTAAATCAACAGCAGCTAAAGAGTTGGTTTAAGGGCATGGGACCGTGGGGACAGGAAACCGGGACACTCAGCAGCGTAAAGGAGCAACTTACTTATCATACTGGGGAAAACAGCAGGAGTGCTATTGTACTATGTGAGGGCAGCAAATCTAAACCTGGAGACCTTTTACTATGTGAGGGCAGCAAATCTAATCCTGGAGACCTTTTACTATGTGAGGGCAGCAAATCTAATCTTGAGACCTTTTACTATGTGAGGGCAGCAAATCTAATCCTGGACACCTTTTACTATGTGATGGCAGCAAATCTAATCCTGGACATACTCTGTTGACTTGTCCACCAGCCGCCACTTTCTATCCTTTTTTCAACCAATAATAGATCTGTTCCTTATCCAGTTTGTACTGTGTTTTCCCATTATTTCCCTTTTCAACCAAGAGACCGGTTGGGTATCCAGTCTCTACTACTTTCAACATATTATTTCCTCTTTGAATCAAGTCCTAGATTCATGCTACAACTTTCCCCCTTTCTTCGTTGTTTGAACAAAGCCCTAGATTTGAATGCATGAAGTAGCTTTACCTCTAATAATACTAAAAATTTAGGTGGCTTTGGAAGAGCTGATGGGAGTAGAAAAAGATGCATATGTAGACACGTGAGGAGCTGGGGCAGTAGAGCAAGGCCGCTTTCGAAGAACTTATACCTGAGGGTCGCCGGGATGTCGGCGGCGGCAGGTCAGATCTACGGACAATACGGCAGGGAGGAAGAAGGGTCGGAGGACCTCCCGAGCCGGCCATGTGTCGGAGAGAACGGCACAGGCAGAGGATCGGGCCCCTCCGGTAGCTGTGGGTTTCCTCCCTCGGCGGCGATGACCGCGTGAATGATGCACCTTTTAGTCCTCTACGCACACCGGCCGAAGGGATCCGACCGGATCTGTGACCAGCGGTGAGCAGAGAGAAAATGCCGCTACCGTTGTCTTGTTTATATTTGGAGAGGATGAGAGAATGAAGAGAGCAACCCTAGTAAAGCAAGCGCTCAGGCCCCTGCGTCCATATATAGTGGAGTGATTATCTTTTCTCTCCACAACAAGCGTTTCAATTTGTGTACGTGGCATTAAAGAAAAGAAACTCTCTATTTAAGGTGACTATTGTACGACTCCTACTTACTACTAGTAGTACTACAGTATTGTTCACTTGTGCTCCCCGTACCTCCATTCATTGAACAACCCCACGGGTGAATAAACATACAGTAAGTACAGTATTTATATAGAACGAACAAGCTCGAGTTGTTTTCGCGTAGTTAAAAGTTGAGGGCGGGGCTTTTCCCGGGCAGTACGCGCAGCAGTTTTCGGGTAGGGCGAGAAGACTATTTTAAAATTTTTTTAAACTTCGAGACGGCCACATAGCATGGAGCCGACCCCAATGATTTTAAGCTTACAGGCATGGTACACGCTATCCTAGACTACTATACACATGAAACTGCCACACGAGCGTCCGGGCTATGCTTGGCTCTTCGCCTCTTCGGGAAGTCGAACAATGATGGAATACTACTGCACTGGAGGAGTACTACTATATGCTTCTGGCCATCTGACACCGATTGAACTGCTGCATGTCCACCGCGTGCGGGAGGGAGAGTGTGTAGCAAAAGCTTCTCCTAGTCTTGCCTGCCACCATGCTCATGGGCGAGGGAGGGACGCTCCTGCCTTTGCGTGTATGACAGGTGGGCCCTAAAGGTGTGTGGACAACCTGTCATACAGCCAAAGGCATGTGCAGTTAAGTCCATGAGGGAGAGGATAATCAAAGTTCTCGTTGATGTATGAGTTGACGCGACACATCAAAGCACTGCACTTGATATATTTCAATAATTTGCATGTGTGACTCCCAGATGCAGAGGCCGGGGGTCATCATCCTCCTTTTCGAGAAAAAATAGACGCGTGTGTGAGAGGACGAGTGCGTGCGTGCACCTCTTCTCTTCCTGTATAACGTACTACTAAACTCAGAGTACAAATTTTTGTGGGTGGCACGATGGTGCGTGCGAGAAGTCCCGAGAGATAGGTTTAATGCATTAATTGCAATGCATGCATGCATAAAGTTCATGCATTGGTCAATTTTCTCTTAATACTTGCATGCAATGATTTAATGCACCTTGGAATCTGAACATGTGTTGGGGACAACCAAATTGAGCCTTATAAAATGGAAAAACTAAAATTTTGAGATAAGCCCTATAAAACCGGAAAGGAGGGAGTAGAAAAAGAAGTACTCCATCCGGGAATAGTGCCATACTTCGAAACTAGAACCGTCAATAAATTTTGAGCTTGCGTCTCGTCACATTCCAAATAACTACACGCTATATTGAATTGCAAACCTGTTCACACCGATCACAACCTAAACGGTTTCCCACTTAGGAGTGTATTAGTACTCGGTTATAAATACTAGTATGCCAAGATGACTGCACATTCCTCCTTAACTCCTCATCCACAAAAACAAACAAGTCATTCAACATCCTTCCCTTGCGTCTGCCATGGCCAGCGTGAGTTCTGGGTCTTGAGATTGCCACCAGGGAGAGGCGAGCATGGAAGCGGAAGCATGAGAGATGTCCCGCCTCGCTGCGAGAGCAGCCGACATGTCCTGCCGTGCGCAAGTAGCAGCACAGAGGTCCCGCCGTGCCGCTGAAGCAGCACGGAGGCCCCGCCGCACCGTCGATGCAGCAGACTGGTCCGGCCGCGCCGCGGAAGCAGCAGAGATGTCCCGCCGCACCACTAATGCAGTAGAGATGTCCCGCCGCGCCGCGGCGGCCTGGGAAAATTTATCGCGGGCACGCGACAACTGTTACAGGCACATGCATGCGATCGTCCATAGCCAGACGCATCAAATCTCCCGCTCGGCGAGGTTGCAGGACGACATGGTAGCCTCGTTTGAACAGGCTACCGGCGTCATCCGGCAACTAAGGGAGGGTAATGAGAGGCTCCGGGCCGAGCGCGGCCTGCTGAGGGAGAAATCGTCCGAAGTGCAGACCCGCAGGAGGAGACTAGTGCCTTGTTGAAGAAACTTATGGACGAGAATGCTATGCTCCGCAACGAGCGCCAAAGGCTGGTGGAGGAATCTGTGGATGTTCTCAAGCAGCGTCTTGAGGACACGAAAGAGCTCATTGCCGCTCGCCGCGGAGACTAGTTTCCTGGTTTCTTTTGATGTAATAATCGGTTTAGGATGTGGATTGTGTCGTCGGTTGTGAAATGTTGGGTTCTAGCGCGGATGTTTGGCCTTTGTTGGCCTCTTGGGATGTTACGATTTCGATCTGGTAGCTTTTAGTCCTTCGTGTTAGGCTGGAGTTGTGCTGAACTTCTTGTGAATTGTGGTGGTTTTCAGTAATGAAAATCGGAAGGGGCAAGCCCTTCTTTGATCAAAAAAAAATTTAATCGTCCTTATATATTCATCAGTCTTGCTATAAGTCGCAGTAGATGCTATATAGGTCCGTCGGATCTTACATCAAGATCCGTGCTTTCAGATTTTCTTTTTTCTCTCTGAAATCTCAGTCGAGTGAGACATAGCCACGCCATTAAATAGAGGCTCGGGCGCCAATAATGGAGACCTTGGGAGAGAGGTGGACGACAGATGGAGGTCAACGGGCTCTCCTCCCGATAAGCACGCGCAGGGGTCTGATCACACGCCTCTCGTACTCAAATAGCTACCCCTGCACGTCGCCTCGTAGCTAATAAAAAAGGGGACGCGTGGCGGCACGTAAATGGTACTAGTAAGTAGAACGCCCACGGTTTCAATAATACTTGTGTTTCCGATTGTAACATGACAACACTTCTTCCAAAATGACTTTGTTGATTGTTAATGTGCGCGCCTTCACAAATCGGACTGCAAATTTACCATAGCATGTTGGTGCCATGTCATGGCACCAAGCCAAGTTTCATTATTTTCATGCGTGTGTTGGATTTACAGGAATTAAAAAACTAAGTTTCTCAATGTTTCCAACCCGGCCACGACGCCCAGAATTTTGAATTTCATTCCCATTTCTTGCATGGAACCTAGAAATTTACCCGAGGACACACATGTGATTTTTCAACCAACTTTCGTGCACTGGAACATGTGCTTGTATTTCAAATTTGAATTATGCACACAAAGGTGACACGTTCCCTCCTAGAACCACGAGCCTTCTTGAGAGAAGCTCCGATTTGCAAGATGCTTATACCAAAATTTGTTCCTATTCGGCCAATTTTTTTACCACGGCATGGTACTACCATGACATGACACCATGCCAAGTTTCATGATTTTAAAACCAAGTTTCTCAATGTTTTTGACCAAGCCACGATGCCCAGATGTTTGAATTTTATTCTCATTTTTTGCATGGGACCTACTCCCTCCTTCCATCTATATAGGGCCTAATGTGTTTTTCAAGACAGCCTTCGACTATTGACAAGATTAATAGCACATGAGATGTATACTATGCAAATTATATTATTGGAAGCTCCTTTGACATACAAAATTGAAGGTATGCTTTGTGTAAGTTGCATGTCATATATTATTGCTCTAACGTTTGGTCAAAGTTAGCCTCAAAAAATGCATTAAGACCTATATGCATGAGAGGAGTCAACTTCGAGAGAACGTGTTTGTTCGAGAGACACCGAGGAAGACTACTATATATCGATGGTGCATGTAGGCGGGAATTAAACTAAGGGATGGTCTTATTGGTTTCGGGGGTATAGGGGAAGAGTGAGAGGCAGGGGGGTAGCTAGAAGGAGATTGTTAAGTGTGAGTGTGTGTTTTACCCATCTAGGTGGAAGTTATGTGCACAAAAGAGGAGAACGATTCGAGGTGGCGTTAGGATTGAGGGTAATTAACTACGTATGGAGACATAGAGACCTTGAACGTGCATGTGTGAGAGGTATACATGTATATGTGGGATGTGTGTGTGCGCGCGCGTGCATGATCGAGATAAAAGAAAGAAGACATAAGTCATAAGATCAACGACATGAGACAGACGGATCGGTATGACAATATGCATGCATGTGAGAATGCATGGAGGAAGTCCCGACAATTGAGCATGTGTTTTTGTCTTTAAGAGATAGTGGCATGGGCTAGAGCATGCATCTATGGCGAGCAGAGGGAGTGAGGCGCAACGATTGTGCAAAAGAGACCAACCTATAAATGCATATGTATGGAGAGACATATATAGTGTGGGTGATAGGAAACAAGACTCCGTGCGAGAAAGAAATGTTGACGGAGAAACTACATATAGATACAGAGATGGAGATGCTAGCTAGAGGGACATCCGCTAGTTTGGGTGTTGGAGATGACCGTCGGGTGGTTCAAAGGGTGAAGTTATATATGTGTGTGAGAGGGCACTTGACTGCATGTGGAGAGAAACATATGTAGTGTGCGTGATAGGAATCAAGAGTGAGGGCGAGAAAGAAGGTTGATGGAGAAACAGATAAATAGAAAGATAAAGATGCTAACTAGTGTGCGTTAGAGATAGGAGTCGAGTGGATCAGAAGGCTGGGTTATGTGTGTGGGTGTGAGAGAGATAGAGAGAGGGTGCGTGTGAGTCACATGCAAACAGATATCAGAGAGAAATGAGATACAGAGAGACGGAGTTTTGTGTCTGCGAGAGAGAAAGATATTTCACAACGAGAGTGATAGCTAGAGAGACATACGAGGGAACTCAAGATATCTCTAGGGAGAGATGGTGTGTGTGAGTGACATACAAGAGAACAATGGAGAAATATGAGACCCTGGGAGACAGAGTTTGTGCTTGTGTGTGAGAAAGAGATATTGATGAGGAAGAGTCGTAGGTTCTCATATCTAAGGAGCAAAATACATCTTTGTATGAGGGGTTGCGAGTGGCACACATGGGAATAGTAGAGAGAAATGAGACCCCGGGAGACAAAGTTTTGTGTTTGTGTGAGAGAAAGAGATTCCACATGGAGAATCATAGTTAGAGACACATAGCAGGGAGCGAGATATACTTAGAGAGAGATAGAGTGATGAAGGTCGAGGGAGAGAGTACCGTCAGTGTGTTACGAAGATAAAAGATCATTGTCGACATACAGGTAGCACGAGAGATACCTAAGAGACGATGAACGCGTATAGGTCCAGAGAGATAGTCCTGTATAAGCATGAGTGATAGCTATATGAGACGAATATCTGGATTAAAGGGGATTCAAATATTTAAACTGGAGATCACGACATCGATAATATCATAACGCAAATTGGTGTATCAAACATGCATATTCATTTGAATTTGGGCACACGTGTAATGTTATATAGTTTATCAATATTGGTGATCCATAGATTCTTCAATTACAAACAATGCGTGGTTTATATGCAATTAATGTCTAAACGGGATTACACTATATGTTGCGTGTGTGAAACACATTATACATGTTTGAGAAGTAAAAAAACCCGCATGAAACACACATTAATTAGAGACAGTTAGCGAGGAATGCATACATTGGATTTCAACATAAAGTGGTTTCAAATATTTGAAAATCCAAATTGATGGATACAACCTTATTAATCTGAGATCATGCCATTTGTAAACCATATTTATGTATAAATGGTGTTGTGCTTTTGAAAGTATATATAAAAAATGATGTATATAGAATGTAATTCCAATTGAAAATGGATCCCGCCCGGAAAAAATAGAATACAAACGGGATTCGAATTGAGTTGGCACGATAAACGTGCACTCTACAAAATTTGAACGAAGCGGGGAAAGTTGCAGTAACCGCCCAGAACCAAAATCTACGAGATGGAAATCACTGCTGCCTATCCCTGCCACGCAAAGCCTATATGCTGGATTTCTATAGGTTTCGATAGGGGTAGGTTTGTAATTTCACCCAAACGTGACGTAACCGCCTCTCACCCGGATTCATACACGGTGGACGCCAAAGCACAGTGTGTCCTCGGCCGAAATCGACTCCCTCCCCGATTCATATTCATACACGGTGGGCGCTAAAAACAAACTCTCGTCGGCAAATATTTGGTGTATGCGGGATTACCGTCCTATCCCCGACCGACTAGTGTTGCTGTGATGTAGTAGAAATTTGAAATGGGGGCTAAGTTTGTAAATTTCCTCGCATTTGAGACAAGCGCGCCCTGAATACATGGTTCCCCCTTCCTCTCTACCTCCCTTTTCCCCATTCGTACTCCGTGGGCACCAAAACACCCTCTCCACCCCACCCTCCTCCGTCCGCCGCCGTCCGCCACCCCATCCACCGCCGTCCTCCTCCACCATGCCGGAGCTGATACCCCGACGCCGCCGTCCATTACAAGAGATCGACCTCTCTCATCCACGACTACAGACCGGGATCCTTGCATCTCGTCCTCTCGCTTCATCCCCGCCGTCGTCCACCTTGCCGGCGCCGCTCCTACGACCGTCTCATCCACTGCGCCCCGCGCCGCCGTCTACCCTCCTAGATCTGCTTCCACGCTACCGACAGCCATCGCTACCGCAGCACCGTCAAATTCTCAGCAGATGCCTACATGGCGTCGCACCAGAGGCGGCACTCTTTCGTATCTGCTCAACTTATTTATCGCAACAAGAAAATAGATCGCCACTGCTTTACTCTGATTTCTTGTCTTGGTTGTGAAGTTGCCTTTGTCCGGTTTGCACCTTCAGATCCGCCATGGCACGCTCAACACCATACTCGCAATGCTTATGGTTTTCCCCTTTTATATTCCACACTAGTTAAATCACAGTAGACTAAATTTCAAAATTGGGTCAGTCGATTTTTCAGAGCTCGCCGGAGTTCGCCGGTGCGATCGAAGGGGCTTGGGTGGTTGTGGGGCCTCACCGAACGAAGAAAACTCGACGCGGGTGGGGGTTGGGGTGGGGGTGGCGGAGGAACACAGGCGGTGGGGGCCGGTGGTCCGGCCGGCGGCCCGTGCGATGTTCTGTATGGGAAGAATCAGACACGAGGAAGAAGAAGGGTTAGGAGACGTAGGATCTTCATCCAACCACCTGAAATGGTCGAGAGACAGCTAGGAGTTGCATTCTTAATGCGCTCTGGTTCATCATGTGTGGGCACTGCGCAACCAACATTTTATTATCCAAAATCTGCTTGCTCTTCTTTACCATGTTCCTCTTCCGTTCTTCTTTAATATGTACTCTCTCCGTTCCTAAATACAAGTCTTTGTATAGATTCCACCATGGACTACATATGGAGCAAAATGAGTGAATCTACACTCTAAAATGTACATGGATACATCTGTATGTGATCCATAGTGGAAATCTCTACCAAGACTTATATTTTGGAACGAGGGGAGTATGATAGTAGTACAGTATGTTCCTTGTACTAAAGATGAACAGGGACATTTGCAGTGTAGAGGTCTATACGGTCGGTTGTGACGGACACTTTGAGCCTCTTTGATTCGTAGGATCTTGTAAACATAGGAATAGGATTTGTAGTGGCCTGCCCACTTGAATCCTATAAGAATAGCAAGGAAATGCGGGGAGCTGGTATCCGAAGCCTTTCTAGCCGTACCGATAATACTAGCACATATATTCCAGCAAGTTCCACTTTGCTGGTTTTACTCTGATGCTTAAGGTTTTCCCGTTATATCTACACTATGATCTGTGTAGCTGCCTTGTGTCGCACTAGCAGCAGTCCACTCTTGAAGGTAAACACTGCAATGACTTACAAAATTGGCACCAAGGCATTGAGTGCCATTCTGGATGCAATGAAACTCATACGCTCCCCACCTGTTGATTCTTGTTCAGAATATCATCCTAATGACTATTCTAACCTCGAGGAGTCAAAGGCAGATGGCCTATCCTGTTCACCCATCAAGGTGCCTGTTCTAATTTGGCAATGTTTTATTGATTGCGGGTATCTTGCATATGTTGTCTTACATTTCTTCTACTTTGTTGCACCGCCATCTGCTTAGTTTACTCATCATATATGTCGAGATGCCATGCCCATCCATTATCAACACATATTGCATCTGTCATCATACCATGTTTTTCCACTCAAATGTTATTCTTGTGCATCAGACATCAAAAAGGAAGAGGGTGATTGCCGAACCTAAAGGAGCACCAACAAAGTCCTTGAAAAACGTGGTGGTGCCGGAGAAATCAGACAGCACCCCACTTATATTGGGTGTACAACCAGTGACACAAAACGTAGGACCGACTCTAGCAGACTGTACCCATACTTCACTGGCCACACCACTAGCCCCACCACACAAGACCTACACTCCAGCAAAAGGTATACTAATTTCATTTGCCATAGCACCAGCTGTACCACAGAAAAATCCCAATCCAGCAAAAAGTACAGCAAATCCACCGGCCGAAGACCTATCCCAACTGCAGAGACGGCCAATTCCTGCAGATTGGAACCCCATTCCATTTATTTCCAGTTTAAAAGACAATGCTTTCAATGTTGTTAGGGACTACGTGCATATATTCCCATCATGGGAAGATTATTGTGAAGACAAACACCATTTTCACATCTTCCTGTCCAACTTACGTGTAAGTGCTATTATTCATGGCTATTATTTTCCTGTTTTCTGCTGATTGAACACATCAATGATTTACAATACATTGTTGTAACTAGGCGAGGGTCAATCTGGATAGTCATGACGAACAAAGCTTGCTTGTGCTTTTCAAGGAAGCATTGCAGCAGTATCGGTGTTACCTGAGGAAATCACACTTTGATGGCAAGTCTATAAACGAATTTCTGGTGAAGTCTCCTGTGCTAAATTTAGAAGACATTGAATGGAAAAACCTTGTTATGCACTTGTCTCATTGCCATGATGAGGTATTGTCTATGAAATCACATGACAATTTGAACTTCTACTTTTCCGCATGTGCCTTACGGATCTTTTTTGTAGGAAATCTGCTCAAGAAGAATTCCGGTTTGACAAGAACGACATGATATCTCAAATATGCTGCCCGCTGCTTTGCTCTTGTTAGTACCTGTTTTCCTGTGTCACTGTACTTGCATACATACCCGGTTCATTATGTGACAGCAGTATGCATGATAGCTTGCTTATCAATTGTTCGCTCCAAATTATCTGATCTGTATGAATGGTTACATTAGTGTAGAATATATCCAATGCCAATGTTTTTTAGCTCTGCATTGTTCTTGTAAGTACATGTTGTCCTTTATCAGTGTACTTATAATGACAGGTAGTTGTTCATGTACCATCACTCTGCAACTTATTTTCCTTTGCCCTCCATTTTCAACACATCAGATCTATATTTACTCTTACCATAAGGTTGGTACTGAAGAAGTTTAGCTGTGCATTGCTCTTGGCTGTACCTTTTGCCTGTATCGCTGCACTTACATTTATAGCTACTTGGTTATCTAGCATCACTCTTCATCTTATCTTAAATATTCTCCATTTTTCGTATATTATCACATCTATATTTACTCTTAACAAAATGTAGAATAAAGGCAATGCTTTTGAAGAAGATTCTGTGGTAAACTTCTTGAATTGCCCCCCCCCCCATCAGCATGGACAAGGCCTTTATAGAGCCTGTCTTCACCAATAATGTAAGTTTGTCCATCTCAAGCCTTCAAACTTTGTTGTATATATTTGGTTAGGCATGACTGCAACAACTATTTATTTTTGGTGTTTGCATCAAATTGCTTGTTTAAAGTTTATTATATGTAGTTCATAAACAAAAGTTCGTCCTTTCTCAATTTTAGTTTTCAGTTGTACAACCAAGTTCCTTCTTCATACCATGTAAATTAAACTATACAGAGCAAGTGATCTTCTTTTGCACTGCACGTATGCTTCTGTTCTTCATCTGTAATCCAGTGGTGTGGTGAACCTACCCACTATAGCACAATGTCATATTCTGCAATGTCCTAACTATGAAAAATGTCGTATCATTCTACTATTATTTAAACCATCTCTTTATTTGCCAATCTGAAATGGTATAAATTGACAACACACTAACCATTGATACTTATGAGTTCTTGATCTGTAATCCAGTGGTGTCGTGAAGCTGGCAACTCCTTCACAATGTCATTTCCTGTCATGTCTTGACCTGAACAATACCATATTGTGTTAATGCAAATTTAAATTTTGTCACTTTATTCGTTAGTAAGAAATGTGACGAATTGTCAGCACTGATACTTTTATGTGCAAAACCTGTCATATGTCTGCTTGTTTATCTTTCAGAGTGAGGAAGATATAAGTGTTGAACAAGCGCAGTCTCATCATCTTGCTCAGCTGCTTGCGCTGCAGCTCCCCAGCAGGGCTAACCTTTCTTGAACTCTATTGAAGTGTTGTCGGTTTTGTATAGTATTTTGTCAGCGTGTTTATTTGCACTGGTGGCGATCTTTGATGCCCAGTGTATGTAATCTGCTGTCTGCTTGTGCTTTATTATCATAGTGGCGAACTTTGATGCCCAGTGGATGTAATATGTCGTAATTTCTTTATTGTATAGTATAGGTTTTTTCTTATTCACGATGCTGCAATTATTTTATTGTATATATATCATGTCTTTGCAGTAAACCGGCCAAACCGTAAAATTACGGTACATAATCGGGCCTTCATGCAATCACGATGTAGGTTGGGCCTGAAACGTGCCGATCAACTCACGGGCCGGCAGCAGCCCGAAATGAACCCCGTCCCATGATTGTGCGAATCAAATCACGGGCTTTTAACAGGCCAAAATTGTCTGGGTCCTTCTTTGGCCCAATCAGATATCGGCTGCGAGCAGGCCGGATGCAAACCGGGTCGTAGTTAGGCCCAACTATATGACGGGCTTTTAACAGGCCGAAATTAATATAGGGCCAAAATGTTAAACGGGCCCTTAACAGGCCAAAACTAATATCATGATGAATTACTAAGTGGGCCTTTAGCAAGTGGGCCCAAAAGCATAGTGTCCAGTTGACGGGCCGAATCTGATATGGGCCATAATTGAGCCCAAAGCCTCTTAAAGGGTCGGACCTGATCTGGGCCGTAATTTGGCCCAGAACATGGTAGGATTTTAATGGGCCGGATCTCATATGGGCCACTATTAGGCCCGGAGCGTGGCAGGCCATTAATGGACCGGATCAAATATGGGCCGGCATTTGGCCCAAAATATGGCAACCAGTTAACGGGCCGGCCTACTAGGGTCCTCAAAATCTTGTGGGCCTACAGCTGGGCCGGCCCATTAATGTCGGCGAAATCTCATGGGCCTTTAGCTGGGCCAGCCCATTATGACCCACAAGAATCTTGTGGGCCTTTACCTGGGCCGGCCCATTATGGCACAAAAAAATCTTGTGGGCCTTTACCTGGGCCGGCCCATTAGGCACAAAAAATCTTGTGGGCCTTTACCTGGGCCGGCCCATTATGGCCCGCAAAATCTTGTGGGCCTTTAGCTGGGCCAGCCCATTATGGTCCACAAAATTTCATGGGCCGTTAGCTAGGCCGGCCCATTATGGTCCGCAAAATCTTGTGGGCCTCTAGTTGGGCTGGCCCATTTAAACTTGTTGGCCGTGCCACATGTCGACGTATCATAGGCGCCTTCTGTCTAGTGAGTGGATGACATCTGTCCCGACGATGAGCCGACTCGTGTTTCCTATAGCCAATGATGATTTTACACGTGGAAAATCCCCATTGGTCGGGGCTGTTAACGGGTTATCGGATCCAAAACCCAACCCGATAGCTTAACGGTGTTCCGTTACGGTGGATGCCATGTGTTGGTCACCCTTGACGAAAGCACTTCTGTGACGCGCGATTTATCGTCATGGAAGTGGACACTTCCGTGATGATAATTTTGGTAATGTCATGGAACACCTCTACAACAGCACAGGTATGACTATCTTGATTCTGTCATAAATTTGTCATGGATGTACATGCATGACAAAAAAGCGACCTACTGTGACAAACACGTATCATCACGGAAGTGTATTTTTTGTAGTGCACAAACCATGGTGCTAACTTTCCTTTGACTCCAAATCATTTAACTCCTCGAAGTGGCAACACACGAAGATACGCTCTGTCTCCGACTTCATAGGTTACCTCCTTGCGTTTAGTATCGGCATAACTCTTCTGCCTGGACTGGGCTATCTTGAGTCTATCACGGATCAACTTGACCTTCTCCTCAGAATCTCTGATTAAATCTGGTCCGAACAATTGTCGATCTCCAACTTCATCCCACATCAATGGTGTCCTGCACCTTCTTCTGTACAAAGCTTCGAAAGGGGCCATCTTCAGACTAGCCTGATAGCTGTTGTTATAAGAGAACTCTGCGTAAGGCAAATTATCATCCCAACTTGATCCATAATCTAGCGCACATGCTCTCAACATGTCCTCTAGAATATGATTGACTCTCTTGGTCTGCCCATCTGTCTGCGGATGAAAGGTTGTACTGAACTCTAGCCTGGTACCCAAAGTTTGGTATAACTGATTCCAAAATTTTGAAGTAAACTATGTCCCTCTATCTGATACGATGGTCCTTGGAACTCCATGCAGACATACGATCCTGGTCATGTATATCTTGGCCAACTTAGTGCTCGTATAAGTGGTTTTCACGGGGATGAAGTGAGCTACCGTGGTCAAGCAATCAACTACAACCCAAATTGAGTCATATCCTGAACGGGTCCTGGGTAATCCGGTGATGAAATCCATGCCAAGATTATCCCATTTCCATTCAGGTATCGGCAAAGGCTGAAGTAACCCTACTGGTTTCACATGCTGCTACAGACTCGGCAATATCCTTCTTCATACATGTCCACCAGAAACGTTCCTTTAAGTCCAGATACATCTTGGTGTTGCCTGGGTGAATCGAGTAAGGGGAATCATGAGCCTCCTGAAGAATTAACTTCCTGATCTCTGGGTTATCGGGCACATAGATGTGATCCTCAAACCATAAAGTTTCGTGTTCATCCTCACGAAAACCTTTAGCCTTTACTTTACTCATCCTTTCTTTTATCTCTGCAATTTCATTGTCCGTTGAGGGAGTCCTAGATTAGGGGGTCTCCGGACAGCCGGACTATATCCTTTGCCGGACTGTTGGACTAGGAAGATACAAGATTGAAGACTTCCTCTCGTGTCCGGATGGGACTTTACTTGGCGTGAGAGACAAGCTAGGCAATACAGATATGTATATCTCCTCCTTTGTAACCGACCTTGTGTAACCCTAGCCCCCTCTGGTGTCTATATAAACCGGAGGGTTTTAGTCCGTAGGACAACATACAATCATACCATAGGCTAGCTTCTAGGGTTTAGCCTCTCTGATCTCGTGGTAGATCAACTCTTGTAATACTCATATCATCAAGAACAATCAAGCAGGACATAGGGTATTACCTCCATCGAGAGGGCCCGAACCTGGGTAAAACATCGTGTCCCCTGCCTCCTGTTACCATCCGCCTTAGACGCACAATTCGGGACCCCCTACCCGAGATCCGCCGGTTTTGACACCGACATTGGTGCTTTCATTGAGAGTTCCACTGTGTCGTCATCATAAGGAAGATGGCTCGCCTTGTTGTCAAGGACAACATCACCTCTGGGGAATCCCTGGCTGTAGGCTAAACTCTCCGACTAGGCAGCTTCGTCATGACCGCCCGCTCGGCCGGTGTGCCGACGATGACCTCTCGGGTCATCGAAAATAGCCTCCACATCAGCTCAAAATTCTCCGAGCAGATGGATCCAATGGAGCTCTCCTCTTTGAACGAGCTCTTGGATCGCATTGCCGCTCTGGGAGTCACTACGGACTATGATCGGATCGGGCTTAGACCCGACCAAAGGGAGATTAACTCTTCGCCGGTCACCATCAAATAGCGGTGGTGGAGGAGCAATGCGGCGATTCTCCCTCTATCCTGAGGGCGAACTATGTCCGGATTCCCGAGCTCTCCGAACAGGATACGTGCTCGCAGGAGGACGCCGCCCTAACCCTGAATCCAGAATCAGGCCACATACCGAACCCGCAGGGCAATATCCCGGAGCCCGAACTTCCAAGATCGGAAACTCCCCTGCCCGGGAATCACAGATTGGGTCAAGGTCCAGACTTTAATCCACCCACCCACCCAGATACAAACTATCTTTCCCACATTAGGCAAGCGCCTCAAGAGACAGTACATCACTATTGGGCCAGATTCCTCCTTGTAATGAACAAGGTCAAGGACTATCACAAGGAAGATGCAATTTCGTTCTTTTGCAACAATTACATGGACAAGGGAGTCCTCAACACCATAAGTCGCCGTGACGTAGCACACTTCACTGATTTGGCGGACATTGTACGGAAATACTGTGTGATGGAGAGTGCCTGGAAAACCCAAACGCAATTTTGGGATAATCCGGATATGACAAAAACCCAGTCCAAACTAAAAGGGCGCACTCTTATAAGTTGCCCGACCCAATTACAAAGAAGCAAAAGCCCACTACAGGGCGTGGAACCATATTGGAGGGATGGCTCAACGGGCCCTGCAAAATTCATAGTACAGCGGATACCATATCAACACATAGCCTTAGAGCATGTTGGGTACCCCGGCAGGTTGCCAAAAGCGGTGAGGATATCCTCACCCAAAATACCTCAGAGCACCTCCCCACGGATAACAACACAATACTAACAGTCTTCGAGACCTTCACCTCAAATAATAGGCGTAAACGAGCACTCCGCGGCCTTGCCGAAGTCTGCCACGTGGCAGCAATAAATCCATGGAGCGACACGGCTATCACCTTCAATGCCAGTGACGAACCTAAATTCCGAACAGCCCGAGCACCAGCCGCTTTGGTCCTCTGTCCAATTGTGGATGGCTTTCGGCTCACTAAGGTGCTCATGGATGGCGGCAGCAGATTAAACCTCATCTATGAGGAAACTCTCCAAAAGATGGACATAGACAAAAACCGTATTGAGCAAAGCAGTACGACCTTCCGAGGAATCATCCCTAGTCAGGAGGCACATTGCGCTGGGAAAATCACACTTGATATGGTATTCGCCAGTCCGGAGAATTACAGGTCCGAAGAAATTACATTCCAAGTGGCCCCGTTCAGTAGCGGATACCACGCCCTTTTAGGGCGGGAGGCATTCATGATTTTTCAAGCCATACCCCATTACGAGTACATGAAGCTTAAAATGCCCGGACCCAAGGGAATTATCACTCTAGCTAGTGATCCGGACATAGCACTCTGTGCCGAGAACAAAATAGCCGCACTAGCCCTCGAGGCATTATCTGAAGCCCTTGTGGCGGAGGAGTTAACCGCGCTGCGCTCCACGGTGGACAGAGATGACGTGATACTAGACAAAAGATCCAAGTCCACCTCCTTTAAACTAGCGGACGAAATAGTTAAATTCCAAGTCCATCCAACGGACCCTACAAAAACTGCATCCATTGGGGCACAATTAGACCCCGCTGTAGACGCTGCACTACGGGAGTTTCTGCACAAGAATTGGGACATATTCGCCTAGCATCCTTCAGACATGCCAGGAATCCCAGGCAGATTGGCCGAGCATAGCCTTAATATTCTAAAAGGATTCAAGCCGGTCAAGCAGACTCTTCGGTGTTTCTCTGAACCAAAGCGACAAGCCATGGGAGAGGAGGTGGCCAAGCTACTAGAACCCGGATTCATTAAAGAAATAAAACATCTGGATTGGCTAGCAAACCTGGTGATGGTACCAAAAAAGGACAAATCCTGGTGCCTATGTGTCGACTTCAAAGACCTTAACAAGGCTTGCCCAAAGGATCCCTTCCCACTCCCTCGCATCGATCAAATCATCGACGCTACCGCAGGACACGAATCACTGTGCTTCCTCGACGCATACTCCGATTACCACCAGATTAAGATGGCGGAGTCTGATCAAGTCGCAACAGCATTTATAACACCATATGGCCCCTTCTGCTTTAACACAATGCCCTTTGGGCTCAAAAACGCCAGCGCAACATATCAGCGCATGATCCAGACATGTCTGGAAAAGCAGATCGGCAAGACTATGGAGGCATATGTAGACGACATGGTCATTAAAACCAGACACATCGACTCTTTAATAGACGACTTGATGCTCACGTTCACCAATCTCTGAACATACGACATTAAGCTCAATCCAGAAAAATGCGTCTTCGGCGTTCCCGCCGGAAAGCTCCTGGGCTTCATCGTCTCCAGTAGAGGAATTGAAGCAAATCTGGCTAAAATCTGAGCTCTGTCATAGTTGGCTACCCCAACTAACCTCAAGCAAATCTAGAAATTGACTGGATGCGTGGCAGCTTTAAGCCGCTTTATCTCCCGATTAGGAGAAAAGGCACTTCCCCTTTATCGCCTTCTTAGGTGCACCGAACACTTCGAGTGGACGGACGCAGCCACGTCCGGACTGGAAGAAATCAAAGCCATCCTGGCCGCGCCAACTGTTGGCGAAGCAATGCTATTATATATAGCGGCAACTCACCAAGTTGTAAGCGAAGTGCTCGTCGTCGAACGAGAGACGGACGGACATAAATTCCCGCTTCAAAAGCCGGCATATTATGTATCCACCGTCCTCACTCCATGCAAATCACGGTACCCACATTACCAAAAGATAGCATACGCAGTGTTTATGGCATCCCGGAAATTACGACACTACTTTCAAGAGTGTTCGATCGCGGTGGCATCCTAAGTACCACTCAATGACATAATAAGCAACCGTGATGCCACGGGCCGGATTGCCAAACGGGCTATTGAGTTCCTCCCGTTCGACATAACATATAAGCCACGATGAGCCATTAAGTTGCAAGTATTAGCCGACTTTCGTAGCCGAATGGACAGAAGCCGAACTCCCTAAAGAGTACGGCGCATACTCCAATTGGATCATGCACTTCGATGGCTCTAAAATGCTGGCTGGTCTAGGGGCTGGCGTCATCCTGACATCCCCCACCGGAGACACGGTGCAATACGTGCTCCAAATACTATATATGGACCCCAATAATGCAGCCGGATACGAGGCCCTACTACACAGCCTCCGGATGGCGGTCTCCATGGGCATCCAACGCCTAGAGGTGCGTGGGGACTTGAACCTCGCAATATCCCAAATAAATGGAGACTTTGATGCCAAGGATCCGAAAATGGCAGCGTATTACAACGCCATCCTCAAAATGTCAGCTCGGTTTGAGGGGCTGGAATTCCACCACGTGGCTCGGGAAAACAACCAGGCAGCGGACATCCTAGCTCGTATCGGCGCTAAACGCGACCCTGTCCCACCAAACATCTTCCTGGAAAGACTGTTTAAACCATCCGTGGTATGGGAAGGGGACACCGGCAAAATTAGTCCAGACCCGTCCACAACCCCAGATACCGAATACTCTGACACAATCGGAGGCTCTGCCACCGAAATAACACCTTCATCCCACGTGATCATGGCCGTCATCGCCCCATGGACAGAACCATTCCTGGCCTACCTAACTAGACAGGAATTACCTGAGGACCAAAATGAGGCTCGCTGCATAGTTCGGCGATCTAAAGCCTACAAGGACCATGAGGGAGAGCTTTATAAAAAAAAAGCTCAACCAGAGTCCTTTAAAGGTGCATCTCCGAAGAGGAAGGGCGAAAACTGTTGGTAGAAATCCATGCCGGACTCGGCGGCCACCACGCAGCAGCCCGGGCCCTTGTAAGTAAGGCCTTCCATACAGGTTTTTATTGGCCGATGGCCCGGGCAGATGCACAGCATCTGGTTCAACATTGTGTTGGTTGCCAGCTCTTTGCAAACCAAAGCCACATGCCACCTACCGCCCTCCAAACCATCCCCATTACTTGGCCCTTCGCGGTCTGGGGGCTCGATATGGTCGGACCCCTCAAAGGGGGAATCCATAAGAGAAAATACTTACTGGTCATGGTGGACAAATTCACCAAATGGACAGAGGCCAAACCTGTCAAAACGGCTGAATCCGGACCGGTGATAGACTTCATATCCGGGGTTGTACACCGTTATGGCATTCCCCACAGCATCATCACTGACAATGGCACAAACTTTACAGCCGACAAGGTGAAACTTTGGTGCAGCAACATGGGCATCAAGCTCGATTATGCTTCTGTCTATCATCCGCAAACTAACGGTCAAGTCGAACGCTCGAATGGTCTTATCATGAGTGGTATTAAACCCAGATTAGTCCGGTCCTTAAAGGAATCAGACACCCATTGGGTAGAGGAGCTCGACTCCGTACTATGGGGGTTGCGGACCACGCCGAATCGCACTACCGGATACACACCGTTTTTTATGGCGTGCGGCGCTGAGGCGGTACTGCCTTGCGACATAATCCATGACTCACCTCGAGTGAGCATGTACGAAGAAAGAGAGGCCGAGCTCGATCGGCAGGACAGTTTGGATGCCCTGGAGGAGGAGCGCGATGTGGCAAAAGCCCGTTCCGCATTCTATCAACAACAGGCTCGAAGGTATCAAAGCAGAGAAGTGCGGGCCAAAACCTATAACGTTGGTGAACTAGTTCTGCGCCTGCCGGAGAAGAAAAAAACAAGCTAAAGCCCAAATGGGAAGGTCCCTTCATTATCAACCAGGTTCTGACCGGTGGAGCGTACCGTCTGCGGGATGCATCGAATAATCGACTCGAGCCAAACCCACGGAACGGAGCGAGACTACGAAGATTCTACGCCTAGCGCTGGACTCTATATTCATCTCCTTACCTCCATGTATTTTTTGCACATCTGTTTTTTCCTCTTTCTTTCTCTCTTTTCTTTTCAAAGCCCTAAAGGGCTAAACCTGTGTCTCGGTTACACAATCTTGACGCGCTAACCGCGCTCAATATACCTGGGGGCTTCCTATAAAGAAGCTTAATCTAATTATTTTTCTGGGCTTCATGCCTCGCACATGTGTCATCCTTCCGCGTGTACCTTTTTTCACCATTATATGCATCGATATGACTTAAGTTTTGGCCAAGCTGGGTTGCCTGGCTCTTGTGTTTATGCCCTACGTTCCCGTTAATTCGGCTAGGGCATAAGGGGAGCACCTCTGCGGTTGTTATTGCCGGGTCAGCCGGATGTGTACCTCAAACTGGGTGAAGCCGAAAGCTAGCGTTCTTAAGGGAATATTCGGTCGGTGAATAAAAGATGACTTTCATTTAAATTACTACATGCCCCTAGATGTTTTTAACCTGCGACTCGCAGCCAGGACATGCACATTAGGGCATGCGTACCCAGGGAAAGGAACCCTTAACGGAACTATTCTCCCTGGAAGATGTTTCTTACTACCCATGTAATATAACATAGCTAGTTGGGTGCTTGTCTGTTCAAGCACTTATGACCCCTATGCCTGGTTTCCATGCATACCCTGGTTTTTATATAACCGAGTGGGTATTCAGATACACTCCGAACTATCGGGTCCAGAGGTCGAAGCGAAAAGGTCCGCCATGACAAATGATTTACAATCCGGCTAGGGACATTACATATGTCACTTGCAGTACACAGTCTCTAAGACTGATTAAATTCTTCTTCTATACCATCCATCAGGCTGTCTAGCCTACAATCCTATTGGGAATACTTTGCGGCCAACTCTACTTGATCATACACTAAACTGCCAGGGATTTCTTTCCCATCGGGCCCCACAGGTCCGACCTCGGCCATGTGGTTTGGGTCAGCCTTGGTGTATCGTGTCTTCACCATAGCCCAGGCTTCCCGTGCACCCTGTCGACAGGCCAATATCTTCCATAACTGGAAGCGCCACCATGCTCCCTTCAGCTTCTCTATAAGCTCCCCCATGCCTCTTGGCGGGGACGCGGACGGCCACAAGGTTTGGGCAATACTCTGCATCACCTGCTGAACTTGTTCGTGCAGTTGTGAGAGCTCTGGCAGAAGATCACCCGAGGACCCATGCATCTCCTCCGCGGGACGACCCATCAGCATACCTGCAGATATAACGCTGGTAGCAGGCTTCTTCACCGAACTCCTTTAAAAAGTTCATTCAAGCACTTACTAAAAATGCCGCGCTGAAGCCGTTTACTCCTTCACGGAGTCCGCAAGCTGAGCTCGGACATCCTTCAGTTCCACGCTCAGCCGGATATTGGCATCTTGGAGATCGTTTTTCTCCTGCTTGACTCGCGTCAGCACGCGCTCGCCAGTGTTTCGCTGTCGATCATCACGTGCCGTATCCGCCTCCACGGCCTCCAGATTCACTCCGGGGCCACCTGCAACATCTATTGTTAGGTGTGCATGTATGCCGCATACCACCTGGTACTGATATTCTTTGCAATAGACAAAAGAGTTACCAGGGGGACCCTTTGCGGACTCCTTCAATGCGGCAACAGCGGCTTCCAGCTGGGCCTTGCACTTGTCCAGCTCTTGAGACAGTTGGGAATTCTTCTCAGTAAGAACCTGCACAAATTTGATCCTTAAATCAGTTGCGTCAACTGTTTGGGCTACTGATACATATAATCGTCAGATTTACTTACCCGTACATCCTTTACATACTGGTACGTGGCTCTGGCTGGACCATTTTGAGTGGCACAGAGGTACGCGTCTCCAGAATCGAAGGCATCAAATGCCTCTGGTGAGAAGCAAGTGTCACAGAGTACGGCCCGGCGACGCCTATGATTCATGACACTCTCCACTTCTGAATTTGTAGCGGACAGGCTATCCGCATCCTTTGTAGGAGGAGTATCCGGTGTCCGCCCCATGTCGGCTTCCGCCTCTATGTCCAGCCCTGGAGCCCGACTGGTGGAAGCATGATTGGCAGCCTCTCCAGACATATTCTGGCGAGCGTTTTTTCTATCAAAGAAACATGGACGTCATTACATTTTGAGAAATACGACAACCACGGAGCGGGGTGTTTTGTCATACCTCTGCAACGGCGTCTCTGTCATGACCGCCTTCCTTTTTGGCCTACCCGGCCTTGGTGCCTCTTGTTGGCGAGTTGCTGCGGGTTCGGCACGGTGTCCCGAATGCCTTCCCTGTAAAACACCATATGTATATGGTAGGTGAAGTGTCTAAAAGGGGATCCTAGTTTTTGGAGTTGGGATTTTGGTTTTTCTTACATACGATGCAGGGAGCAGTCCGGGATTGTCGCCCGTAATGGCCACCATGGCGTCATCACAGTTCAATTGATAGAACTGCCTGTCTATCAGCTCCACGAATATGTCCAGATCTTCTTCGAGTCCGGGCCTGAGGGCCCAGTCAGGGTCCTCTGGTTGTGGAGATGGGCTGTTGACCTCCCTTACAACTTTTTGCAGTTCCTGCCATAAAATGGCAAGGTAAGTACCTACGACAAAAAATGCGGGAAGAATGGGAGTAAGGAGATATAACTCACCTAGCTCGGAGGGTTGTACATGGAGAATCCATCCCGTGGCTTGATGCAGATGAACTCCTCTTCCTCTCCCTTGAACAACTCAGACATAATTTATGGTAAAGCAGCAGCGGAGTCCGGTCCCTTACGCCCGCAACGGGTGGCATCATCTTCCCCGTTGAAACACCACAGGGGGTGCCCTCGATATTGAAACGGCTGCACTCCCCGCATTATGCATATTGACATAACTTCGATTACAGTCAATCCTGATTGAGCCAGCGCTTTAATCCGGTTCATCAGGTAAAGGACTTCCCCGTTGTCTTCCTCCTGGGGGCTCCGTGGGCGCCAGCTTCGGCGTTTCTTCAGAGGAGCATTGTTGAACTCAAGAAGACCCCGCCGAACAGGGTCTGGAAGCGGGACGTCCTCCATATAAAACCATTTTGAAGGCCAGTCTTCGGACGTCTTCTTCAGAGTACCGGACAGGTATCTGGTTTTAGCGATGCGCCATATTTCGGCACCGCCCACTTGATAAAGTGACCCCTTCTGTGTGTGAGGGACGAGGCAAAATAACCTCTTCCACAGCTCGAAATGAGCCTCACAGCCCAGGAAGCAAGGGTGAAATTATGCAGTTGGAGGCCGTAAAACTCCAGGAGCCAGCGAAGGAACGGATGAATTGGAAATCCGAGTCCCCTTAATAAGTAGGGAACAAGGCACACCCGCTCCCCCGTAGAGGGGCTGGGGAAGCTCTCCGCTTGCTCCCCGCCATTGTAGGTGGTGAGCCCGGCTCGGACAGGAACCATATACGCTGGAGGGAGGAATCCTTGAGTCTGCAGTTCGACTAATCGACTGTGTGGGACGGAACATCTCTCCCAATCACCGGGCTTAGGGCTACGGGGGTGGGAAGAGGAGCTACAGTGGTCGGCCATGTTGGAATGGATTTTTCCGAAGCGCGCTCCGATGGATTCTCGTTGTGGGAGGATGGTATGGATTGGATCTAAGAATCCCCATCCCTTTAATAGACGATTTATTTATCTGGCTAGGGGGTGAATGTAAAAACGCCCTAGCTCCTCATATTCATTCGATGCATGGAGGATAGCCCTTATTGGGCGCAGAAGCCAAGAAGTCCAACATTTATGGGTCCGGACACTGCTTGAAAAACATTCAAAATTTGAGAACATCCCGCCTTGCAATGCCGAAGACAATACTGCGTGCCGGACTTGACGTCATTTAAGCCTGGTTCGGGGGCTACTGAGGGAGTCCTGGATTAGGGGGTCTCTGGACAGCCGGACTATATCCTTTGCCAGACTGTTGGACTATGAAGATACAAGATTGAAGACTTCGTCTCGTGTCCGGATGGGACTTTACTTGGCGTGAAAGACAAGCTAGGCAATACGGATATGTATATCTCCTCCTTTGTAACCGACCTTGTGTAACCCTAGCCCCCTCTAGTGTCTATATAAACCGGAGGGTTTTAGTCCATAGGACAACATACAATCATACCATAGGCTAGCTTCTAGGGTTTAGCCTCTCTGATCTCGTGGTAGATCAACTCTTGTAATACTCATATCATCAAGAACAATCAAGCAGGACGTAGGGAATTACCTCCATCGAGAGGGCCCGAACCTGGGTAAAACATCGTGTCCCCTACCTCCTGTTACCATCCGCCTTAGACACACAGTTCGGGACCCCCTACCCGAGATCCGCCGGTTTTGACACCGACATCCGACTTCTAGGCTTCTCGGATCCTTCCCAACAAAGTGGACTAAATTTCCAATGCTGCAACAAAACCTCTCGGAACTATCTCCAAGCGATGTTCTCAGAGATCATCGGCTAACTCCTGAGGTAATCCTTCGGTTATGAGAGTATTAACATAACTCTTGCAACTCAGAGCATCTGCCACGACATTAGCCTTTCCTGGGTGATAATGCAGTCTCATGTCATAATCCTTTATGAGCTCCAACCATCTCCTCTACCTGAGATTCAACTCCTTCTGCGTGAAGATGTAATTCAAACTCTTATGCTCCGTGTAAACATCACAACGATCTCTGATAAGAAAATGTCTCTAGGTCTTGAGCGCATGCACTATGGCTGCTAGCTCCAAATCGTGTGTGGCATAATTCAACTCTTTATGTCAAAGCTGACGTGAGGCATATGAAACAACTCTTCCTTCTTCCATAAGAACGCCTCCAAGTCCTTGATGAGAAGCGTCGCAATATACTTGGAAATCCTTGCGTATATTCGGAAGAATTAGCACTGGAGTTGTAACCAGATGTTTCTTCAACTCCTGAAAACTGGCCTCACAATCCTCGGTCCAATTAAACTTGGTGTCATTCTTAAATAACTCCGTCATGGGCTTTGCGATCTTGGAGAAATTCTCAATAAATCTCCGATAATATCCTGCAAGTCCAAGGAAACGGTGTATCTCTCCAACTGAGGTGGGTGCCATCCATTCAGTGACAAATTTAACCTTGGAGGGGTCTACTTCTATTCCTTCTCCTGATATAACATGTTCGAGAAATCTGACTTCCTTCAACTAAAACTCGCATTTGCTGAACTTGGCATACAACTGATGTTCCGTGAGCTTCTCGAGAACCAAGCACAAATGTTCCTTGTGTTCTTCTTCATTCTTTGAGTAAACCAATATATCATCAATGAACATCGCAACAAACTTATCCAAGAACTCCACGAACACCTTATTCATCATGCTCACAAAGTAGGCAGGGGCCTTAGTCAAACCAAAAGACATGACTGTGTACTCATATAGCCCATACCTTGTGGTAAAAGCTGTCTTAGGTATATCATGTTCTCGGATCTTCAGCTGGTGATACCCTGATCGAAGATTGGTCTTAGAGAAAACTTTAGCTCCCTGCAGCTAGTCAAACAAATCATTGATCCTCAGTAGGGGATATTTGTTCTTGATCGTCACCTCATTCAACGCACGGTAATCAACAACCATTCTCAAGGATCCATCCTTCTTCTCAACTAGAAGCACTAGGGCTCCCCATGGTGATGAACTTGGTCGAACATAACCTTTCTCCAATAACTCCTTAATCTGCTTCTTAATTTCCTCCAAATCATTTGTGGGTATCCGATACGGTCTCTTGGATATTGGTCCGGTACCTGGCAACAGCTCAATCAAAAACTCTATGTCTCGGTCTGGAAGCATGCCTGGTAGTTCCTCCGGGAATACATCAGGATAATCCTTCACAACTGGTACTTCCTCCTGAACAACTCCTGAAAGGAAATTTACTTGAGTCCTCCTTGGCGCATGCCTAGACACATACTTGATCCGTTTTCCCTCTGGGCGGTGAGAAGAATAGACTTACTAGCACACTAGATGTTTCCCCCATACTTGGATAGCCAATCCATGCCTAGTATCACATCCAATCCTTATGATTCCAGAATAATGAGGTCTGTGGGAAAAATGTGCCTACCTATGGTCAACGGTAACTGAAAACATCCCTGGCTGGCCATATACTCCGCTCTTGGTGAGCTCACTAACATAGGTGTCTTAAGGACTACGATTGACAACTTAAACTTGTCCACAAATCCCCTTGATATGAATGAATGTGATGC
Organism: Triticum monococcum; assembly: GCA_034509565.1. Lineage (NCBI taxonomy): Eukaryota > Viridiplantae > Streptophyta > Magnoliopsida > Poales > Poaceae > Triticum > Triticum monococcum. Next base: position 488,328,155 of record CM067844.1, read on the forward strand.
ACCAGTATAAAAAAGAACAAGGGATGTAAATGACTTAATAAAAAACTTACCAATAACCGCGTCAGGCTGCTCGTCGACTTCCTCCATGTTGACGTGATTCACCTGACCTCTGGCGAAGGGATTTGGCTTCTTTCCTGAGCTTCCATTGCCATTACCATTCTTTGCCTCAGGACACTCGGTGGCATAGTGTCCGTCCTTCCCGCACTTGAAACAAGTAATGTGACTCAGATCTTTCTTGGCGGGGGTTGCTAGGTTGGAACGGCACTGACTGTTGTTTCCTCCATTCCCATTACCATTCTTAGAGCCACTATGGTCGTGTGAATTTCCTCCACTGTGAGAATGGCCTCCATGGTTATGTCCTCCATGGGTATGATGAGTGTTTCCTCCCAAGTACGGGGAATAGCGAGGCTTCTGTTGAGCTCCAGAGTTGTACTTCCCCTATCCATACTTCCGTTTGTGGTCCTCTATCTGCTGCTGCTTGCCTTCGATCATGAGGGCCCTATCTACCAGCTCCTGGTAGTTGGTTAAAGTTACCACCATCAACTGCATACTTAGCTCATCATTGAGTCCCTTAAGAAATTTCTCCTGCTTTGCGGCATCTGTGGCCACATCATCTGGGGCATAGCGATCTAATTGGCTGAACTCATCCACGTACTGCCCCATAGTACGGTTCCCCTGGCGTAAATTACGGAACCCGCGCTTCTTCAAACTCATGGCTCCAGTTGAGATATGTGTAGTGCGGAAGGCCTGCTGAAATGGGGTAGGTGGTGGTGAAATTCTCCCACCAAGAGGCCGCGGGTCCATCAAGCTGATGTGCGGCAAAGCGCACCTTCTCCGCATCCGTGCATCCAATAGTTGTTAGCTCTCTTCCGATCTTGCGGATTCAATCATCAGCAAAAATCGGCTCAGTGCTGCTAGAGAACACCGACGGATTCAACCTTGGGAAACGGGCTAGGTTGTCAACTAGGGGTGGTGGCGGTGGGTTGTTGTTGCCTTGGTTCTGGATGAGCATTTGCATCAAGGCATTCTACTGTTGGATCAACTGGGTGAGCTCTGGCAGGAAAGTGAATCCGGGGTCACGTCTCGGAGGCATCTGATAGGTTAGAGGGGTGAGAAAACAGAATAGAATAAGGTCTAATGAGATATTTCACTACCCAAATGCATATGAGACAAACATATTCAATTCACACCACTCAATTTCAAACAAGATTCATACAATCAATCTAAGCTACTATTACAAAATATCGCGGACGATTTCTAACTACATGGAAGAACTCTAATATAAATGTGGTGGTCGACTAGAAGTTTTGATCGGTGGAAGACTCCATAATATCATCTCCAGCTTCGTCTCCATAATCATCATTGTCCTCATCATCACTGTCTTCTTCATCATCACTGTCGGTGCATGTGTCTGTGTCATCTAGTATGATTTAGTCTTCCGAACGAATGTCCACTTCAGGTTCTGGTTTCACCATGGGTATTTCTAGCTTCTTCCTCAGGTCTTCATTCTACTCCAGAAGCATGGCAATTTCCTCTTTGTATCCATCGTGAGTTGCCTTGAGTTCCTCCTCTAGTTCCATATTCCGGGTCATCACCTTCTTGGTCTTCTTCATGATAGCGCACATCTGATTCTCATATCGACGAATGTGCTGATCCATCTCCTGTATGTATGTTGCAATATATCCATCCTTCCTGGTGCGAATCATCTCCCATTGTTCATCCCGGCGTCCACATATCTGCTAGACGGTGTCTTCGAGATCCCTGTTGTACACCTCGCAAATGCGTCCAAAAGTGATGTGGGCGGCCATGCTCCTTCCTAAGCTCCAGGTTGGTGCATCAAAGGAAAACTCGATGGGCTCGGTAGTTGGTGCAGAAGTCCTTCTAGGAACACAAACTTGGATCTTCCAGCGCTCCTCTTCTGGTAAAGTTGCAGTGAAGGTTCCGGTGAAGTTTGGTAGGCCGATGTTCAGGTACCTCGTGACTTCCTCCAAGTGTCGTCCGAAAGGGGTGTCGTCGTCAGGCTGAGTGAACTTGTTCCTTGGGTCCAACATCTATAGTGTAGGAATAGAGAAGGGTTAGAAATGAATAGAGAAGAGTATCATGTGGCTTTTCCTAGTGGTCACGTCCTACAGTCGACGTGGGCTCTGATACCATCTTGTAGCGACCCGATCCCAATGGATCGAAGTCTCTGTGCTTAATTGTGATCCCTGGATCGGTATGCTGACACACACAATACTCGAGGATTTATAACAGAGTTCAATCACACACATGTTACATTGAGGTCCTCATAAAGAGTATTTATTACATAAATATGGTTGAAGGCCAACTAAATAAAATAATTGCGGAAGCCTCAAAGATAATGAGTCCATCCAACTCCACAACAAGACTGAGTGCACAACAACGACCTATCGCACCTTAACCCCTGTCTGAAATTTTTGCAACATGACGTTGTAGCCATGTAGGTCAGCACATGGAATATGCTGGCAAGATCACACTATAGAGCAATGATGAATAATAACTATCTCTACATGCATATTTGGCTGATAGAGGCTTTAAGTTTAATTTTGCATAAAGCTATTTTTTTCCTACAACAAAGGAATAAATTTTAATTTACTACCAAGTTTATGCCATTATCTTCGAAGCTTCCACAGTTATTTTATTTAGTTGGCCTTTAGCCATATTTATGTAATAAATACTCTTTATGAGGACCTCGATGTAATAAGTGTGTGATTGAACTCTGTTATGAATCCTCGAGTACTGTGTGTGTCAGCATACCGATCCAGGGATGACACTTAAGCACAGAGACTTTGATCCATTAGGATCGGGTCGCTACAGATGGGCATCTCCATAGCCCGTTGATACGCCTAGTTGATGTGAGACTATCTCCTTCTTCTTGTCTTCTCCACAACCACTATCTATTCCACATATAGTGCTATGTCCATGGCTCACGCTCATGTAAAGTTGAAAAAGTTTGAGAACATCAAAATTATGAAACAATTGCTTGGCTTGTCATCGGGGTTGTGCATGATTTGAATATTTTGTGTGATGAAGATGGAGCATAACCAGACTATATGATTTTGTAGGGATAACTTTTGGCCATGTTATTTTGAGAAGACATAATTGCCTTGTTAGTATGCTTGAAGTATTATTGTTTTTATGTCAATATTAAACTTTTGTTTTGAATCTTATGGATCTTAATGTTCTTGCCACAATAGGCGAAGTTTGCATTGATAAATATGTTAGGTAGCATTCCACATCAAAAATTCTGTTTTTATCATTTACCTACTCGAGTATGAGCAGGAATTAAGCTTGGGGATGCTTGATACGTCTCCAACGTATCTATATTTTTTTATTGTTCCATGCTATTATACTATCTATCTTGGATGTTTTATATGCATTTATATGCTATTTTATATGATTTTTGGGACTAACCTATTAACCTAGAGCCCAGTGCCAGTTTATGTTTTTTCCTTGTTTTTGAGTTTCGCCGAAAAGGAATATCAAATGGAGTCCAAATGACCTGAAAATTTATGGAGATTATTTTTGGAAAATATAAAAAAATACTGGAACGAAAAGATATTGGAGAAGAGCCACCACCCCCTAGGGCGCGCCCTCTATCCTTGTGGACTCCTCGTGGGCCCCCTGACTTGCTCTTGATGCCAACACCTCTTATAAATCCCCAAACCTCCAAAACAGAACCTAGATCGAGAGTTCCGCTGCCGCAAGCCTCTGTAGCCACCAAAAACCAGTCGGGACCCTGTTCGAGCACCCTTTCGGAGGGGGGGAATCATCACCGGTGGCCATCTTCATCATCCCGGGGCTTTCCATGACGAAGAGGGAGTAGTTCACACTCGGGGCTAAGGGTATGTACTAGTAGCTATGTGTTTGATCTCCCCCTCTCGTGTTCTTGATTTGCCATGATCTTGATGTACCGTGAGCTTTGCTATTATAGTTGGACCTTATGATGTTTTTCCCCTCTACCTTCTTGTAATGGGTTGAGTTTTCCCTTTGAAGTTCTCTTATTGGATTGAGTCTTTAAGGATTTGAGAACACTTGATGTATGTCTTGCATGTGCTTATCTGTGGTGACAATGGAATATTCACGTGATCTACTTGATGTATGTTTTGGTGATCAACTTGCGGGTTCTGTGACCTTGTGAACTTATGCATAGGGGTTGGCACACGTTTTCGTCTTGACTCTCCAGTAGAAACTTTGGGGCACTCTTTGAAGTTCTTTGTGTTGGTTTGGATAGATGAATCTGAGATTGTGTGATGCATATCGTATAATCAAACCCGCGAATACTTGTGGTGACATTGGAGTATCTAGGAGACATTAGGGTTTTGGTTGATATGTGCCTTAAGGTGTTATTTTAGTATGAACTCTAGGGCTGTTTGTGACACTTATAGGAATAGCCCAATAGATCGATCAGAAAGAATAACTTTGAGGTGGTTTCGTACCCTACGATAATCTCTTTGTTTGTTCTCCGCTATTAGTGACTTTGGAGTGACTCTTTGTTGCATGTTGAGGGATTGTTATATGATCTAATTATGTTATTATTGTTGAGAGAACTTGCATTAGTGAAATTATGAACCATAGTCCTTGTTTCTAAGCATTGCAATACCATTTTCGTTCACTTTTACCACTTGCTACTTTGCTGTTTTTATATTTTCAGATTACAAAAACCTATATCTACCATCCATATTGCACTTGTATCACCATCTCTTCGCCGAACTAGTGCACCTATACAATTTACCATTGTATTCGGTGTGTTGGGGACACAAGAGACTCTTTGTTATTTGGTTGCAGGGTTGTTTGAGAGAGACCATCTTCATCCTACGCCTCCCACGGATTGATAAATCTTAGGTCATCTACTTGAGGGAAATTTGCTACTGTCCTACAAAACTCTGCACTTGGAGGCCCAACACGAGTCTACAAGAAGAAGGTTGCGTAGTAGACATTAGAAATCCACGGAGAAAACCTTCATATCTACAGAATTTGGTGAGGGATTTAAGAGGGGAGAGAGAGGGAATCGTGGACGAACCTCCTCTATTTCAAATGCTCTTGGGGTTTGTGTGGGGGCTGGGCTAGGGAGGGCCAGCCCGCGGCGGTTAGTAAGTGCACGTGTAGCGTCTTTTGTCTAGGTGCTACACAAGGCAGTGTAGCGCATGTCGGCTAGACGCTGCACAACCAGAGGTGTGGTGTGAAGGAAATATGCCCTAGAGATAATAATAAAGTTGTTATGTATATTTGCTTATATCATGATAAACGTTTATTATTCATGCTAGAATTGTATTAACCGGAAACTTAGTACATGTGTGAATACATAGACAAACAGAATGTCCCTAGTATGCCTCTACTTGACTAGCTCATTAATCAAAGATGGTTAAGTTTCCTGACCATAGACATGTGTTGTCATTTGATGAACGGGGTCACATCATTAGAGAATGATGTGATGGACAAGACCCATCTGTTAGCTTAGCATTATGATCGTCTAGTTTTATTGCTATTGCTTTCTTCATGACTTAAACATATTCCTCTGACTATGAGATTATGCAACTCCCGAATACCAGAGGAACACCCTGTGTGCTATCAAACGTCACAACGTAACTGGGTAATTATAAAGATGATCTATAAGTGTCTCTGAAGGTGTTTGTTGAGTTGGCATAGATCGAGATTAGGATTCGTCACTCCGTGTATCGAAGAGGTATCTCTGGGTCGTCTCGGTAATGCACATCACTATAAGCCTTGCAAGCAATGTAACTAATGAGTTAGTTACGGGATGATGCATTACAGAACGACTAAAGAGACTTGCCGGTAACGAGATTGAACTAGCTATGATGATACCGATGATCGAATCTCGGGCAAGTAACATACCGATGATAAAGGGAATAACATATGTTGTTAGGCGGTTTGACCAATAAAGATCTTCATAGAATAAGTAGGAGCCAATATGAGCATCGAGGTTCCGCTATTGGTTATTGACTGGAGATATGTCTCGGTCATGTCTACATAGTTCTCGAGCCCGTAGTATTTGCACTTTAATTTATCATGAACTTAGTAATATGATTAATTGAACTTTAATTTATCATGAACTTAGTCCTGGCAGTATTTGCATAACTATGTTGTAGATCAATAGCTCGCGATGTAGCTCCCTATTTATTTTTGGTATGTTCCTAGAGAAAAACTATGTTGAAAGATGATAGTAGCAATGATGTGGACTGGGTCCGTGATCTGAGGATTATCCTCATTACTGTACAGAAGAATTATGTCCTTGATGCACCGCTAGGTGACGGACCTATTGCAGGAGCAGATGCAGACATTATGAATGTTTGGAAAGCTCGGTATGATAACTACTTGATAGTTTAGTGCGCCATGCTTTACGGCTTAGAACCGGGATTTCAAAAACATTTTGAACGCCACGAAGCACATAAGATGTTCTAAGAGCTAAAATTGGTATTTCAGACTCATGCCCGAGTCGAGAGGTATGAGACCTCTGACAAGTACTTTGCCTACAAGATGGAGGAGAATAGCTCAACCAGTGAGCATGCACTCAGATTGTCTATGTACTACAATCACTTGAATCAATTGGGAGTTAATCTTCCAGATAAAATAGTGATTGACAGAGTTCTCTAGTCACCATCACCAAGTTACTGGAATTTCGTGATAAACTATAATATGCAAGGGATGACGAAAACGATTCCCGAGCTCTTCGTGATGCTGAAATGAAGGAAGGTAGAAATCAAGAAAAGCATCAAATGTTGATGGTTGACAAGACCACTAGTTTCAAGTAAAATGGCAAGGGAAAGAAAGGGAACTTCAAGTAGAATGGCAAGCAAGTTGCCACTCCCATGAAGAACCCCAAAGCTAGACCCAAGCCTAGAACTGAGTGCTTCTACTGCAAAGGAAATGGTCACTGTAAGTGGAACTGCCCTAGATACTTGGCGAATAAGAAGGATGGCAAAGTGAACAAAAGTATATTTGATATACATGTTATTGATGTGTACTTTACTAGTGTTTATAGCAACCCCTCAGTATTTGATACTAGTTCAGTTGCTAAGAGTAGTAACTCGAAACGGGAGTTGCAAAATAAACAGAGACTAGTTAAGGGCGAGGTGATGATGTGAGTTGGAAGTGATTCCAAGGTTGATAAGATCACCATCGCACACTCCCTTTACCTTTGGGATTAGTGTTGAACCTAAAATAAATGTTATTTGGTGTTTGTGTTGAGCATAAATATGATTGGGTCATGTTTATTGCAATACAGTTATTCATTTAAATCAAATAATAATTTTTGTTCTATTTACATGAATAAAACCTTCTATGGTCATACACTCAATATAAATGGTTTATTGAATCTCGATCATAATTATACACATATTCATAATATTGATGTCAAAATATGCAAATTTGATAATGATAGTGCAACATTTTTTGTGGCACTGCCGTTTAGGTCATATTGGTGTAAAGCGCATGAAGAAACTCCATGCTGATGGGCTTTTGGAATCACTTGATGCTTGCGAACCATGCCTCATGGGCAAAGATGACTAAAACTTCGTTCTCCGGAACAATGGAGCGAGCAATAGATTTGTTGGAAATAATACATACGGATGTATGTGGTCCGATGAGTGTCGAGACTCGTGGCTGGTATCATTATTTTCTGACCTTCAAAGATGATTTGAGCAGATATGGGTATATCTACTTGATGAAACATAAGTCTGAAACATTTGAAAAGTTCAAAGAATTTCAGAGTGAAGTGGAAAATCATCGTAACAAGAGAACAAAGTTTCTGCGATCTGATCGTGGAGGAGAATATTTGAGTTAGGAGTTTGGTCTTCATTTGAAACAATGCGGAATAGTTTCGCAACTTACGCCACCTGGAACACCATAGCGTAATGGTGTGTCCGAATGTCATAATCGTACTTCATTAGATATGGTGCGATCTATGATGTCCCTTACCGATTTATCACTACCGTTTTGGGGTTATGCATTAGAGACGACTGCATTCATGTTAAATAGGGCACCATCGAAATCCGTTGAGACAACACCATATGAACTGTGGTTTGGCAAGAAACCCAAGTTGTCATTTCTTAAAATTTGGGGCTGCGATGCTTATGTGAAAAAACATCAACCTGATAAGCTCGAACCCAAATCGGAGAAATGTGTCTTCATAGGATACCCAAAAGAGACTGTTGGGTACACCTTCTATCATAGATCCGAAGGCAAGATATTCGTTGCTAAGAATGGATCATTTCTAGAGAAGGAGTTTCAAGTGGGAGGAAAGTAGAACTTGATGAGGTAACGGTACCTACTCCCTTATTGGAAAGTAGTTTATCACAGAAATCAATTCTAGTGATTCCTACACTAGTAAGTGAGGAAGCTAATGATGATGATCATGAAACTTCTAATCAAGTTACTACCGAACCTCGTAGGTCAACCAGAGTAAGATCCGCACTAGAGTGGTACGGTAATCCTGTTCTGGAAGTCATGTTACTTGACCATGACGAACCTACGAACTATGAGGAAGCGATGATGAGCCCAGATTTCGCAAAATGGCTTGAGGCCATGAAATCTGAGATGGGATCCATGTATGAGAACAAAGTGTGGACTTTGGTTGACTTGCCCGATGATCAGTGAGCCATTCAGAATAAATGGATCTTCAAGAGGAAGACGGACGCTGATAGTAGTATTACTATCTACAAAGCTCAAATTGTCGCAAAAGGTTTTTGACAAGTTCAAGGTGTTGGCTACAATGAGATTTTCTCACTCGTATCGATGGTTAAAAGTATGTCCGAATCATGTTAGCAGTTGCCGCATTTTATGAAATCTGGCAAATGGATATCAAAACTACATTCCTTAATGGATTTATTAAAGAAGAGTTGTATATGATTCAACCAGAAGGTTTTGTCAATCCATCTATGGACTGGTGCAAGCATCTCAGATTTGGAATATACGCTTTGATAGTGTGATGAAAGCATATGGTTTTATACAGACTTTTGGAGAAGCCTGCATTTACAAGAAAGTGAGTGGGAGCTCTGTAGCATTTCTGATATTATATGTGGATGACATATTGTTGATCGGAAATGATACTGAATTTCTAGATAGCATAAAAGGATACTTGAATAAGAATTTTTCAAAGAAAGACCACGGTAAAGCTGCTTACATATTGGGCATCAAGATATATAGAGATACATCAAGACGCTTGACAAATTTTTCAATGAGTACATACCTTGACAAGTTTTTGAAGTAGTTGAAAATGGAACAATCAAAGAAGGAGTTCTTGACTGTGTTGCAAGGTGTGAAGTTGAGTAAAGACTCAAAACCCGACCATGGCAGAATAGAAAGAGAATGAAAAAGCCAATCCCTATGCCTCAGTCATAGGTTCTATAAAGTATGCTATGCTGTGTACCAGACCTATTGTATACCTTCGCATGATTTTGGCAAGGGAGTACAATAGTGATCTAGGAGTAGATCACTGGACAACGGTCAAAATTATCCTTAGAGGACTAAGGAAATATTTCTCGGTTATGGAGGTGATAAAAGAGTTCATCGTAAAGAGTTACGTCGATACAAGCTTTTGACACCGATCTAGATGACTCTAACTCTTGATCTAGATACATATTGAAAGTGGGAGCAATTAGCTAGAGTAGCTCCATGCAGAGTATTGTAGACATAGAAATTTGCAAAATACATACAGATCTGAATGTTGCAGACCCGTAGACTAAATTTCTCTAACAAGCAAAACATGATCACTCTTTGGGTGTTAATCACATAGCGATGTGAACTAGATTATTAACTCTAGTAAACCCTTTTGGGTATTAGTCACATGGAGATGTGAACTAATCACATAAAGATGTGAACTATTAGTGTTAAATCACATGACGATGTGAACTAGATTATTAACTCTAATGCAAGTGGGAGACTGAAGGAAATATGCTCTAGAGGTAATAATAAAGTTATTATTTATTTCCTTATATCATGATAAATGTCTATTATTCATGCTAGAATTGTATTAACCGGAAACTTAGTACATGTATGAATACATAGACAAACTGAGTGTCACTAGTATGCCTCTACTTGACTAGCTCGTTAATCAAAGATGATTAAGTTTCCTAGCCATGGACAAGAGTTGTCATTTGATGAATGGGATCACATCGTTAGAGAATGATGTGATTGACTTGACCCATCCTTTAGCTTAGCACGATGATTGTTTAGTTTACTGTTATTGCTTTCTCCATAACTTATACATGTTCCTATGACTATGAGATTATGCAACTCTCGGATACCGGAGGAACACTTAGTGTGCTATCAAACGTCACAACGTAACTGGGTGACTATAAAGATGCTCTACAGGTGTCTCCGATGGTGTTTGTTGAGTTGGCATAGATCGAGATTAGGATTTGTCACTCCGTGTATTGGAGAGGTATCTTTGGGCCCTCTCGGTAATGCACATCATTATAAGCCTTGTAAGCAATGTGACTAATGAGTTAGTTACAGGATGTTGCATTACGGAACAAGTAAAGAGACTTGTTGGTAACAAGATTGAACTAGGTATTGAGATACCGACGATCGAATCTCGGGCAAGTAACATACCGATGACAAAAGGAACAACGTATGTTGTTATGCGGTTTGACCAATAAAGATCTTCGTAGAATATGTAGGAACCAATATGAGCATCCAGGTTCCGCTATTGGTTATTGACCGGAGATGAGTCTCGGTCATGTCTACATAGTTCTCGAACCCGTAGGGTCCGCACGCTTAACGTTCAGTGACGATCGGTATTATGAGTTTATATGTTTTGATGTACCGAAGGTTGTTTGGAGTCTCGGATGTGGTCACGAACATGGTGAGGAGTCTCGAAATGGTCGAGACATAAAGATTAATACCTTGGACGGCTATATTCGGACACCGGAAGTGTTTCGGATGGTTTCGGATAAAACCGGAGTGTTGGAGGGTTACCGGACCCTCCCCCCTTCCCGGGGGGGGGGACTAATGGGCCTAGATGGGCCTTAGTGGAGAGAGAGAGGGGCTGCCAGGGCAGGCCATGCGCCCCCTCCCCCTTGAGTCCGAATTGGACTAGGAAGGGGGCGGCGCCCTCCTTTTCCTTCCCCTCTCCCACTCCATCCTTCCCCCTCCTAGTAGGACTAGGAAAGGATGAATCCTACTCCTACTAGGAGGAGGATTCCTCCTCTCCTTGGGCGCCCCAAGGGCCGGCCGGCCTCCCCCTTGCTCCTTTATATACGGTGGCAGGGGGCACCCTAGGACACACAAGTTGATCTCTTAGCCGTGTGTGGTGCTATCCTCCATAGATTTCGACCTCGGTCATATTGTTGTAGTGCTTAGGTGAAGCCCTGCATCGTTAACTTCATCATCACCGTCATCACGCCATCGTGCTGACAAAACTCTCCCTCGACACTCAGCTAGATCTAGAGTTCATGGGACGTCACTGAGCTGAACATGTGCAGATCACGGAGGTGACGTAACTTCGGTGCTAGGATCAATCGGATCGTTAAGACGTGCGACTACATCAACTGCGTTGTCATAACGCTTCCGCTTACGGTCTATGAGGGTACGTAGACAACACTCTATCCCCTCTCGTTGTTATACATCACCTAGATGGATCTTGCATGTGCGTAGGAAAATTTTGAAATTACTGCGTTCCCAAATAGTAATGCACTCGGAGACGAAGGGAGGAGCGACCATCACCAACGGTCGAATATATACACCACGTGAGCTAAGAGTTTTCAAGAAAAGACTCGATAGACCGATAGTCAACCCGTGATGAATAATAATGATCTAATTTAGTTTTGTATTATATATATATATATATTTAATTGTACAAGTTTAATCTTTGAATTATGAACATAGGAAATGTTGTCCATGTCGTCGTCGGACCACGAAAGTCTCCCGGTGGAGTGCGACTGGTGCGGCAACGACCGGGGTCTATGCGACAGGCCTCACCTGGTAGAAGGTCAACGCTTCAGCATTAAGCTCCAGGAGACCTTCGATGTTGAAACGGTACGCAACAATGACAAGTTTTTTTTTCATAATTAAGCACGACTTCTGCTTCTTCAACATGTAAGTTTCGTATTTTACAATTCGACTAGCTTATCTCATGCCATGCAAGACACTATGTCTTGGAGAGGACGAATTTTGAAGATCATGAAAGTATGGAAACAAATATAATTCACATAAGGACCCATCATGGTATGAATTTTGATGTAAATCTATACAATTCTGACAGCGTAACCCATTTTGGTTGCCCGAATTGGGAAGCACTTTGCAAGACGTATGATTTTCATGAGGATATGCTTGTCACCATGGATCTTGGTGATCCTGACATCGACGAAGACAATATGGACATTTGGGTCCTTGTTGATACACTTCTACCTCTATGTGAGTTTCTCAAACATAGTTATTAAGTAATTTATATTATTTATTTCAAAATAGTTGACAGCTTATTTTCATTCTACAAAGAATGTGCAGAAGATCGTAGACAGAACCTACTACACCGATGGCTCAGAATTAACTTATCAGGGGAAAATCATCTGATCTCATTTATTAATGATCTTGAGAATTACAATATCTATTATCAAACTCCTGCACATTATGGTCAATATGTGCCACTAGTGCATGTGTTGAACTACGGTAACATCCATGGAGATGTCATGAAAAGATTTTTTACTATTACGACATTCGTGCATCTTTTGCATAAATTCTTCTAAAACTCAACTACATTGCTAACTACGAAGTTATTACTATGTTTTCAACAGAAAACCCTAAACGATTGTTGCCTCATCTGATATTTCCGAAAGGTCGCCTTGATGTTATGAGCTTACGGCCAGGTCATCCTACGCATCACTGTTGTTCATACCAGATTTCTAAAACCGATGGAGACATGACAATCTTTGATTGGAAAAAATGTATGATTAATTATAGGGAGCTACTTGGAAACAACATTGTGCGAAGCGCAAGAATTGGAGACAGGATAATCTCCATTCTCCATAATGGAGGGCCAGGGCCTATCTTGTTTTATACTATTTTACCTAAGAGAGGGTAGTAGGTCCTATGAGAGAGGATCAGGTCCTTGGTACAATGTGTTATTATGTGCTACAATGTGTTAGAGTTGATGATGAGGAGGAGGAGTTGTGATTATGACTAGTGACCAACTTGCTATATGATATCTCATTGATAAAATTGATCATGAGGAGGTGTTATATGACAATGATGTAGTATGATGATAAGTTGTTAATGATATGATGATGACAATGATTTATTATATCATTGGGTGAAAGAACTGCGGATTAGTTTCAAGTGGATGGATCCATCCACTTGATCCATCCACTTGAAACTAGTCCACGGTTCTTTCATCTAGTGATGTAATAACTCATTGTGATGTAAAAACAATCTATAAATTGCTACTGCATGAAAACTTGTATAATGGTGTATGAATACGACATAAAATGAAGAAAAAAATTAATACACAATAATAGTAGTAGCGCAGGCTCAGAGGCGCGTTGCTAGTACTTACTAGTAGCGCGTTACGAAAAAATCAATACTACTAAGTACTTATAACAGTGGCGTGTGTTGACCAACACTACTGCTAACCTTTAGCTATAGCGTCTTATCAGTAGCGCGGCATCTCGCGCTACTACTAGACCAAAAACCCGCGTTACTGCTAGGCTTTTTCCTAATAGTGAAGAACCATAACCCTAACCCCAACATAACAAGAACCATGATCCTAACCCTAACATACTAAGAAGCCTAACCCTAACAAATGCCAAACAATCATCTCATATTTTCATACACATTTCAAAATCCATGAAAAACTAGGGTTTGCCCAAACATGATAGACTTGAGCAAATGTGAGCATTTTTTCAAATGAAAAGGAATCGGAGGAAATTACCTTAAGGGAGAGATTGAGGTTGAAATCCACAAAGAAAAATCTTCAAATCTGCAGGATTTAGTGAGGAATTTAAAAAGGGAGAGAGAGAATCGCGTCCAGACGTCCTCTGTTCAAATGCTCTTGGGGTTTGTGTGGGGACTGGGCTAGGGAGGACCGGCCCGCGGCGGCACAAAAGGATTAGTTGGGTGAAAAAGTTTCACCCTTTGTGAATTAGTGGCTCTGTTTGGATACTCTAACACAGTTAGAGTTAGAGTTATTTTCTAACCCACTCTAACCCAAATAAGCACCTCCCTATTGGGATAGTTGGGTTAGATGAAACTAACACACTCTAACCCTTCTTGCTTAGATACTTTAGATTATTTGAGCCCTCAACTAACTCAAACTAGCTCTGACCCATGATCCAAACAGAGCCAGTGGCGTTTCGAGGTTATTTTTGCCCGTTTTGCCTCGCGAAGTTGTTGCTTGTCACGTCAAAATCAGAGGAAAGAAGAGGCGAGGGGTCCTTGTCCCGTGCAGAATCCCATCACCGATTCCACGGCACTGCACACACGTATGGCGCCGGTGCAAACTTTCCTTGTTTGGACCGTTCCGCGCTGGCTTCAGCGAGCCAACGACAAGATGTCCCATCCCGTCACGGAGCACGTTCGTGTACACCAACTTCTCGCTGAGCATATAGCATGTTTCCTTCGTTTTCCCGTGAACATGTGTACTAGTATCTCTGGTTAGGGGAGAACAGTGTTTTTTCTGTGCAGGACAACCGTTTTTTTTTTTGCTCGTTAGAAAGAGAAGACGGAGATCCAATTACAGGATAAAGCTTTGCTTGGACGATTAGCACACAGTGGTGCCGTAGGTAATCTCCACAGAGGTATGAAAAGTCTGAATCGAGAGCTGTGGGAGATGGATACATGATGAGTACAATTACATCTGAAGAATATGGCAACAGTACGAGATGGCTTATGATTCCTGTACATGCACCAGCACACATAGATCGTGTCGCGTTAGCTGACTTCCCGCCCCATCGATCTTCTACTTATTTGTTCTACCAAGTACAGAATGGCTAACATCTAAGCAGCACGCATCTCCTGTTGATCATTGGGAGCTGCTGTCGCTGCTGCTGCTGCAGCTGCTTCGGCCTCCCTTTTCTGATCTCAACTGCTTGTTGTATCTGTCGAAGAACTCCTTGTTCTCCTTCTCCAGCTCTTTCCATACTGCAAGCACGCCAACTCAGCGTCAGTACAGATAAGTGTATTCCTGCTGATCAGAGGAAGTAACTGATTTGAGACGGACCGACCTGTGGAGGTGACGACCGGCTGAACGTCGGCGCGCTTGGACAGCGCCTCCATGCACTCCTCCATGCTCATCCCGAACGTCATGCACTTCTCTATCAGATGGTGAACCTGCAAATTAAAATCCCACCTTAATTAGTTGACCTATTCTGATGTCGACGTGAGAAATCAATGCCCTGTGCATGCTGATGCTGGTGATCATCTATCTGCTAGCTAGAACTAGAAGAACCCAGCGAGCAGCAGATCAAGGTACGAATTAGGGGACGGGAAGACGACTATTGTAGTAGCACATACCATGCGGATGTAGGAGGCTGGAGAGTCGTCTCCCAGGGCCATATTGTATCTTCTTCCTCTTCCTCGATCGTAGTCGTAATCTGAGGAACCGTGTGTGTATGGGGTTGTGTGGTGATAAGGCGTGCAGAGTCGACGGGGGAGGAACCTATTTATACATGCACCATGGATGAGGACACCGCGTCGCCCGCCGGCTCCCTGGGCCGGGTCCATGGACCGGCGTGCGGCGTTTCCTCCCCGGCGGCGTGACTCAGCGGGCCGGCGTATGGACGTGGCGCGCGGAGGCTGGGGCCGCAAATGCGGGCGGGTGCGTTCACGTGGGCGCGGGCAGGGGATTGGAGGAGAGGCGATTCGCGGGGGCGGGAGGGAGGCGAGAGATCGGAAAGGGATGTGGAGATGGTGTGGCAAATATCTCATCCCTATCTCGTCGTAGGCTCGGCTGTCCGCTTCCAGGTCGTCCATGCCATGCCCGAAGAAGGGTCCGGGCGTAGGAAGAGGCTGGGCGGACACGCACCTCGTGCCTTCACGTGCCACCTGGCCCCGCCGGCCACGTCGCGACGGCCAACGTGGGGATTCCGGATTCCACACCGCTCTTTTTCTTTCATTCTTTCTGGCCCCTGTGCTGTTCCCCTCGCCGGCTCGGCTCGCCTGAGGATCCTCAAGTGCAGCAGTCACTGGCAGTGGCGGAGCTTAGTGTAGACCAACAGGGGCCATGGCCCCCCCTTATTTTTTGCATCCATTGAAGAACAGGCTACATTATGAGCCTAATTAGTGTTTAAACTATAAATTAGCCCTTCCTTCCCTATTCACTTGGTTCCTTTTCACTAATGGCCCCCTCTTTAATTACTCTCAAGCTCCGCCACTGGTCACTGGCAAATAGTGTGGCGTTGTAGTAGACGTCCCGCACGGTCGGGGTTTGTTGCGCGGTCAATTCGGTGTCATGGCGATGTGACGACGGTTCACTGTGTACTTCCACCGCAGAGAGCAGTGAGCATCGCAACCAATCAAGCAATCATACTACTCACTCACGAAGCTTGCTGTGATGGCTAGCGCTAGAGGCGACAGCTTACGGTGGATCCCGCCGTCTCCCGGTGCACAACATGCGTTGCGTTGCATGGATGGAGCGGGGCGTGCGACGGGGCCCAGGACGAATCGGACAGACAAAATGCTTGCGTGGTGCGCGGGCAGGGGCTTGGGGCTTACATGGCGGGGTAGCTGTCACGCATGCACGCTGCCTCCCGCGCAGATCCGTCGGCCCCAAAATTTTCATTCAAATCAATTGGTCCCGGTTCGGAGTGGCTGCTAGTGCTGCCGCGGGCAGATTCGCAGTCACGCTCGTCTGCGGTCTACTGCTCCAAGTCTTTTTCTTGCACCAGACAACTATGCGAGCACGCATATACTCCTATTTCTTTTACTCTCTCCGATTTTTTAGTCTGCATATAAGATCTAATCAAAATCAAACTTTGTAAAAATTGACCAAATTTATAAAGAAAAATATCAACATCTACGATACTAAAGCTATATGGTATGAAAATTAATTTCATGATGCATCTAACAATGTTGATATCATATTATGGATCTTGATATTTTTTTCATATAAACCTAGTCAAAGTTAACAATATTTGACTTTGACCAAATCTTATATGCAGACTAAAAAAAACGAATGGAGTATATGGAGTAAAGTTATTACCGAGCTCTTGCACTAGAACCTACTCTTTTAGTTAGTATAAAGTTGAGTTATCTATTTTGAAACGAAGAAAGTATGACACGAGAGACTCTGAGCTCTCCGTAGGAGGACAGGTCGAATGAGATGGAGCGCACAGGGATATATAGCAATTTCATCATAATTAAAGTGTCGAATCCTTGAAGAGCAAAAATAATGGCAGTACCAGCCTCACAGCTGCGTTGTCGCTGATGCAACTACTCTAATATCCAAACAGGAGTCGGGAAATACGGTAGACTACTCTAGTCGGTTGCCAGGGGAAACGATAAAAAATGAGATTAAGCGAAGTACTAGAGTGAACTAAAATAATTACTCCCTTTGATGAAAGAAAGTGTTGTGGCTTTAGTTCAAACTCAGGGGATGAAATAAACTATGAAGAGTTAATGCGATGTTTTAGATGAATAATTTTGATGTCTAAGCGCGGCCTAGTTCCGCCCGCGGCGTTGAACTATCAACTACCAACACATCATGGCTGGGTCAGTACGGTGCATTTTAGGATACATGCAATTTAACACGTATCTTATAGTTGAAGGAATATATATTTAACATTAAGAAAGCATCAAATCATTAGTAATAAACTAAACGATCATATGCTAAACTAATGGATGGGTCTTGTCCATCACATCATTCTCCTAATGATGTGATCCCGTTATCAATTGACAACACATGTCTATGGTTAGAAAACTTTAACCATCTTTAATTTAGCCTAGTAGAGGCTTATTAGGGACACGGTATTTGTTTACGTATCCACACATGTATTTAAGTTTTCAATCAATACAATTCTAGCATGAATAATAAACCTTTATCATGAATAAGGAAATATAATAATAACAAGTTTATTATTGCCTTTAGGGCATATTTTCATCAGTTTCTCACTTGCACTAGAGTCAATAATCTAGATTACATTGTAATGAATCTAACACCCATAGAGTCTTGGTGTTGATCATGTTTTGCTCGCTGAAGAGGCTTAGTCAACGAGTCCTATATTCAGATCTGTATGTATTTTGCAAATCTCTATGTCTCCAACCTTGACCTTTTCACGAATGGAGTTGAGACATCTCTTGATGTGTTTGGTTCTCTTGTTAAACCTGGATTCCTTCGCTAAGGCAATTGCTCCAGTGTTGTCACAAAATATTTTCATTGGACCCGATGCACTGGGTATTACACCCAGATCGGATATGAACTCCTTCATCCAGACTCTTGCATGCGCTGCTTCCGAAATAGATATGTACTCCACTTCATACGTAGATCCCACCACGACGCTCTATTTGTAACTGCACCAACTGACAGCTTCACCATTCAATATAAATACGTATCCGGTTTGTGACTTAGAGTTATTCGGATCAGTGTCGAAGCTAGCATCGACGTAACCATTTACGACGAGCTCTTCATCACCTTCATAAACGAGAAACATATACTTGGTCCTTTTCAGGTACTTTAGGATGTTTTTGACCGTTGTCCAGTGATCCACTCCAGAATTACTTTGATATCTCCCTGTCAAACTTATGGCAAGGCACACATCAGGTCTGTTACACAGCATAGCATACATGATAGAACCTATGGCTGAGGCATAGAGAACGACTTTCGTTTTTTCTTTATCTTCTGCAGGGGTCGGGCTTTGAGTCTGACTCAATTTCACACCTTGTAATACCGGGAAGAACCCTTTCTTTGACTGATCCATTTTGAACTTCTTCAAAACTTTGTCAAGGTACGTGCTTTGTGAAAATCCTATTAAGCGTCTCGATATATCCCTATAGACCTTGATGCCCAATATATAAGCAGCTTCACCGAGGTCTTTCATTGAAAAATTCTTATTCAAGTATCCTTTTATGCTATCTAGAAATTATATATCATTTCCAATCAATAATATGTCATCCACACATAATATCAGAAATGCTACAGAGCTCCCACTCACTTTCTTGTAAATACAAGCTTCTCCGTAAGCGTATATTCCAATTCTGAGATGCTTGCACCAGTCCATAGATGGATCGCTGGAGCTTGCACACTTTGTTAGCACCTTTAGGATCGACAAAACCTTCTGGTTGCATCATATATAATTCTTCTTTAAGAAATCCATTAAGGAATGCAGTTCTGATGTCCATTTGCCAGATTTCATAATTATAAAATGTGGCAATTGCTAACATTATTTGGACAGACTTAAGCATCTCTACGGGTGAGAAAGTCTCATCGTAGTCAACTCCTTGAACTTGTCAAAAACCTTTCGCGACAATTCGAGCTTTGTAGATAGTGACATTACCATCAGCATATGTCTTCTTCTTGAAGATCCATTTATTATTCTCAATGGCTTGCCGATCATCGGGCAAGTCCACCAAAGTCCATACTTTGTTCTCATACATGGATCCTATATCAAATTTCATGTTCTCAAGCCATTTATCGAAATCTAGGCTCGTCATAACTTCTTCATAGTTCATAGGTTCGCCATGGTCTAATAACATAACTTCCAGGACAGGATTACCGTACCACTCTGGTGCGGAACATGCTCTGGTCGACCTACGAGGTCCAGTAGTAACTTGATCCGAGGTTTCATGATCATCATCATTAGCTTCCTCTCCAGTTGGTGTAGGCATCACGGGGAAGGTTTTCTCTGATGTGCTACTTTCCAATTTGAGAGAAGGTACAATTACCTCTTCAAGTTCTACTTTTCTCCCACTCACTTCTTTTGAGAGAAACTCCTTCTCTAGAAAGGACCCATTCTTGGCACCAAAGATCTTGCCTTCGGATCTGTGGTAGAAGGTGTACCCGATAGTTTCCTTAGGGTATCCTATGAAGACGCACTTCTCCGATTTGGGTTCGAGTTTATCAGGCTGAAGCCTTTTGACATAAGTGTCGCATCCCCAAACTTTAAGAAACGACAGCTTAGGTTTCTTGCCAAACCATAGTTCATACGGTGTCGTCTCAATAGATTTAGATGGTGCCCTATTTAACGTGAATGCGGCTCTCTCTAATGCATAACCCCAAAATGATAGTGGTAAATCGGTAAGAGACATCATAGAACGCACCATATCTAATAAAGTACGGTTATGACGTTCGGACACACCATTACAATGTGGTGTTCCAGGTGGCGTGAGTTGTGAAACAATTCCACATTATTTTAAATGAAGGCCAAACTCGTAACTCAAATATTCACCTTCACGAAGATCATAGAAACTTTATTTTTCTTGTTACGATGATTCTCTAGTCTCTACTTCACTCTGAAATTCTTTGAACTTTCCAAATGTTTCAGATTTGTGTTTCATTAAGTAGATATACCCATATCTACTTAAATCATATGTAAAGGTTAGAAAATAACGATACCCGCCGTGGGCCTCAACACTCATCGGACCGCATGCATCGATATGTATTATTTCCAATAAGTCATTAGCTCGCTCCATTGTTCCGGAGAACGAAGTTTTAGTCATTTTGCCCAAAAGGCATGGTTCGCAAGTATCAAATGATTCATAATCAAGTGATTCCAAAAGCCCATCCGCATGAAGTTTCTTCATGCTCTTTACACCAATGTGACCTAAACGGAAGTGGCACAAGTATGTTGCACTATCATTATCAACTTTGCATCTTTTGGCATCAATATTATGAATATGTGTATCACTACGATCGAGATTCAACAAGAATAGACCATTCATCAAGGGTGCATGGCCATAAAATATATTACTCATATAAATAGAACAACCATTATTCTCCGATTTAAATGAATAACCGTCTCGTAATAAACAGGATCCAGATATAATGTTCATGCTCAACGCTGGCACCAAATAACAATTATTGAGGTCTAAAACTAACCCCGAAGGTAGATGCAGAGGTAGCGTGTCGACGGCGATCACATCGACCTTGGAGCCATTCCCGACGTGCATCGTCACCTCGTCCTTAGCCAATCTTCATTTATTCCGCAGCTCCTGTTTTGAGTTACAAATATGAGCAACCGAACCAGTATTAAATGCCCAGGCATTACTACGAGCATTAGTAAGGTACACATCAATAACATGTATATCAAATGTACCTTTGCTCACTTTGCCATCCTTCTTATCCGCCAAGTATTTGGGGCAGTTCTGCTTCCAGTGACCATTCCCTTTGCAGTAGAAGCACTCAGTCTCAGGCTTGGGTCCAGCTATGGGCTTCTTCACGGGAGCAGCAACTTGCTTGTCATTCTTCTTGAAGTTCCCTTTCTTTCCCTTGCCATTTTCTTGAAACTAGTGGTCTTGTTAACCATCAACACTTGATGCTCCTTCTTGATTTCTACCTCCGCGGCCTTAAGCATTGCGAAGAGCTCTGGAATCATTTTCGTCATCCCTTGCATATTATAGTTCATCACGAAGGCTTTGTAGCTTGGTGGTAGTGACAGAAGAACTCTGTCAATAACACTCTCAATTGGAAGATCAATTCCCAGCCGAGTCAAGTGGTTATGATACCCAGACATTTTGAGTGTGTGTTCACTGACAGAACTATTCTCCTCCATCTTGCAGCTATAGAACTTGTTGGATACTTCATATCTCTCAACCTGGGCATTAGCTTGAAGTATCAATTTCAGCTCTTGGAACATCTCATATGCTCCGTGATGTTCAAAACGTCTTTGAAGTCCTGGTTCTAGGCCGTAAAGCATGGCACACTGAACTATCGAGTAGTCATCAGATCGAGTATGCCAAACGTTCATAACATCTGCAGTAGCTCCTGCAGTAGGTCGGTCACCTAGCGCTGCATCAAGGACATAATTCTTCTCTGCAGCAATGAGGATAATCCTAGAGTTACGGACCTAGTCTGTGTAGGTGCTACCTTCATCTTTCAACTTAGCTTTCTCTAGGAACACATTAAAATTCAGGGGAACGGTAGCATGGGCCATTGATCTACAACATAGATATGCAAAAAGTATTAAGACTAAGTTCATGATAAATGAAGTTCAATTAATCAAATAACTAATGAACTCCCACTTAAATAAACATCCCTCAAGTTATCTAAGTGATACATGATCCAAATCAACTAACCCATGTCCGATCATCACGTGAGATGGGGTAGTCATCAATGGTGAACATCTCTATGTTGATCATATATACTATATGACTCACGTTCGACCTTTCGGTCTCCAGTGTTCCGAAACCATGTCTGTACATGCTTGGCTCGTCAAGTTTAACCCAAGTATTCTGCATGTGCAAAACTGTCTTACACTCGTTGTATGTGAACGTAGAGTCTATCACAACTGATCATCATGAGGTGCTCCGAAACGACGAACTTTGGCAAAGGTGCATAATCGGGGAGAACACTTTTATCTTGAAATTTAGTGAAGGGATCATCTTATAATGCTACCGCCGTTCTAAGCAAAATAAGATGCATAAAGGATAAACATCACATGGAATCAAAATATCTGACATGGTATGGTCATCATCATCTTGTGCTTTTGATATCCATCTCCAAAGCATCATCATGATCTCCATAGTCACCCACTCGACACCTTTATCTCCATCATTGCGTCGGGGTCGTCTCACCAACTATTGCTACTACAACTAATGCTAACGCATAGCGATAAAGTAAAGCAATTACATGGCGCTTTTATTTCATACAATAATTAAGAGACAACCCTAAGGCTCCTACCGGTTGTCGACATTACAAAATGTGATCACCCATACATCAACATATATCACATCATATCTGGACCATATCACATCACAACATGCTCTACAAAAACAAGTTAGACGTCCTCTACTTTGTTGTTGCAAGTTTTACGTGGCTGCTACGGGCTTCTAGTAAGAGCCATTCTTAACTACACAAAAACCACAACAGTGATTATCAAGTTTGCTGTTTTAACCTTCTTCTAGGACTGGTCGTAGTCAAATTCGATTCAACTAAAGTAGGAGAAACAGACACCCACCAGCCACCTTTATGCAAAACAAATTGCATGTCAGTCGGTGGAACCGGTCTCATGTGCGTGGACATGTAAGGTTGGTCTGGACCTCTTCATCCCACAATACTGCTGAATTAAAATAAGACGTTGGTGGTAAGCAGTATGACCATCACCGCCCACAACTCCTTTGTGTTCTACCCGTGCATATCATCTATGCATAGACCTGGCTCGGATACCATTGTTGGGGAACCTTGCATGGAAAACAAAAAATTTCTATGCACATGCAAGATCTATCAATGGAGATGCATAGCAATGAGAAGGGAGAGTGTGTCTACATACCCGCATAAACCATAAGCGGAAGCATTTATTAACACAGTTGATGTAGTCGCACTTCTTTGCGATCCAACCGATCAAGTACCAAACGTACGACACCTCCGCGTTCAGCACACCTTCAGCTCGGTGACGTCCTCGCCTTCTTGATCTAGAAAGACGGGTGAAGTAGTAGATGAGTTCCGGCAGCACAACGGCATGGTGATGGTGGTGGTGATGCTATCTCCGTAGGGCTTCACCCAAGCACTCAAAAAATATGACCTAGGGACGAAACTGTGGAGAGGGGCGTCGTACACGGCTAAGAGATTGTCGTGGTCTTTTGTGGCGCCCCCTCCCTCATATATATAGGCGGGGGAGAGGGGAGGCAGGCAGGAGGCGCCCCAAGGGTGGCCGAATCCCCCTTGGGCTCCTACCCTGGCCGCCCCCATCCTTGTTGGCGCACGGGAGGAAGGCAGGGGGAGGTGGAGCCCCCCCTTTCCTTTCTCTCATGAGGAGCGAAAGGCAGGAGGGGCCAACCCTCCCCTTTCCTTCCCCTAGAGCCGGTGACCAGGGAGAGGGCGCGCCAGCCCCCTCGTGGGCTGCTGTGTGCGTCCCCTTGGCCCATGAGGCCCATAGACCTCCCGGGGCCTCCTGAAACCCCTTCCAGTGATCCGATGGTTACCCGGTACAGCCCGAAACTCTTCCGGTGTCCAAATAGCATCGTCCTATATATCAATCTTTAACTCTGGACCATTGCGGAGCTCCTCGTCATGTCCGTGGTCTCATCCGGGACTCCGAACAACATTCGGTCACCAAATCATATAATTCATATAACACTATCTTCAATGAGAGTTAAGCGTGCGGACCCTACGGGTTCGAGAACTATGTAGACATGATTGAGACACCTCTCTGGTCAATAACCAATAGCGGAACCTAGATGCCTATATTGGTTCTAACATATTTTACAAAGATCTTTATCGGTCGAACCTTATGACAACATACATAATTCCCTTTGTCTATTGGTATGTCACTTGCTTGAGATTCGACCGTCGGTATGTTCATATGTAGTTCAATCATGTTACCAGCAAGTCTCTTTACTCCTTACGCAATACATCATCTCGTAACTAACTCCTTAGTCACTTTGCTTGCAAGCTTCTTGTGATGTGTATTACCAAGATGGCCTAGAGATACCTCTCCGATACACGGAGTGACAAATCCTAATCTCGATCTATGCCAACTCAACAAACACCTTCAGAGATACCTGTAGAGCATATTTATGATCACCCAGTTACGTTGTGACATTTAATAGCACACAAGATATTCCTCCGGTATCCTGGAGTTGCATGATCTCATAGTTGAAGGAATATGTATTTGACATTAAGAAAGCAATAGTAATAAACTGAACGATCATATGCTAAGCTAACAGATGGGTCTTGTCCATCACACCATTCACAACAGTCCAGCCAATGGCCAACCGCCACGTTCACAATGGTCGGATTTCAAGAGCAATGGTAACATTACTTGAGGACCAGGTAATGCTAACTCCTCGGTCAGAGAAAAGTCTATCGTAGCGAAGAAGATCACAATCTCTTGCCGGCAAGTATTTGCTCGGAACACAAAGAGATTTCTCTCTCAATGTTCATAGGATTTGGGTTTAGCATCAAAGAATCAAAGCTTCAAACGCTACACCCCACTTAATAATACGATGGTCCTATGACTCAATAAAGAGAAGAGAAACAACGAAATAAATGCTACGTCTTCACTTCGTCTTCAATCTTCTCTGTCGCAGTCACTTCATTTGGATGAGCACCGAATTAATTGCTTCGCGTTAGCATATTTTGAGGGGTCACTCTTGTTATCATAATCATCGGTGATAACCCTCACTACCGCGTAGGGGATTATCTTCGGCGTTTGAATCAAACTCCTCTTGAATCCATGGATATGTTACTCTGTGTGCACTAGCATACACATAAGTCCCATACTGTTTATGTCAACAAACTCCAAAACATAACAAGGCAAATTATTGCACCAACAATGTGCATGTGTGCATCATATCAAGCGGCTCCTAAAGAATGTCCTCTTAAGGTCATGAAAAGGATAGTGAGATATTTGACTCATACACCAAATTTTGGCATTTGGTACCTGATACGTCTCCAACGTATCTATAATTTTTATTGTTCCATTCTATTATATTATCAATCTTGGATGTTTTATAACCATTTTATAGTCATTTTATATCATTTTTGGCACTAACCTATTGACATAGTGCCAAGTGCCAGTTGTTGTTTTTCCATGTTTTTTACATCGAAGAAAATCAATACCAAACGGAGTCGAAATGCAACGAAACTTTACGGAGTTTTTTTGGACCAGAAGGAACATAATGGGCCCTAGCTGCGCTTGGGGGGGTGCTCCGAGGAGAGCACAACCCACCAGGGCGCGCCAAGAGGCCCATGCGCGCCCTGGTGGGTTGTGCCCACCTCGGGTGCCCCCGGACCGCCTCTTTGCTCTATAAATACCCCAACATTAGCAAAACCCTAGGGGAGTCGACGGAATATTGATCCAGCCGCCACAGAGTCCATAACCACCAGATCCAATCTAGACACCATCTCGGATGGGGTTCACCACCTCCATTGGTGCCTCTTCGATGATGCGTGAGTAGTTCTTTGTAGACCTTCGGGTCCGTAGTTAGTAGCTAGATGGATTCCTCTCTCTCTCTCTCTCTATCTCTCTCTCTAGCTTGATTCTCAATACAATGGTCTCTTGGAGATCCATATGATGTAACTCGTTTGCGGTGTGTTTGTTGGATCGATGAACTTTGAGTTTATGATCAGATCTATCCTTTTATATCCATGAAATGAAAGTATTTGAGTTTCTTTGATCTCTTTTATGCATGATTGCTTATAGCCTCGTATTTCTTCTCTGATATTTGGTTTTTTTTGGTCAACTTGATCTATTTATCTTGCAATGGGAAGAGGTGCTTTGTAGTGGGTTCGATCTTATGGTGCTTGATCCCAGTGACAGAAGGGAAACCGAGATGTATGTATTGTTCCTACTAAGGATAAAATGATGGGTTCTATCTCTACATAGATAGATCTTTTCTGCATCATGTCATCACTCTTATTGCATTACTCCGTTTCTCCATGAACTTAGTACACTAGATGCATGCTGGATAGCGGTCGATGTGTGGAGTAATAGTAGTAGATGCAGGCAGGAGTCGGTCTACTAATTTTGGACGTGATGCCTATGTAATGATCATTGCCTGGATATTGTCATGAGTATTTGAAGTTCTATCAATTGCCCAACAGTAATTTGTTCACCCACCATTTGCTATTTTTCTCGAGAGAAGCCACTAGTGGAACCTTCAGCCCCGGGTCTCTTTCTCATATATTTTCCCTTACGATCTACTTTTCCTTTGCTTTTATTTTCATATCTACTAAACCAAAAATACAAAAATACCTTGCTGCAATTTATTATTATTTATTTTATTTGGCGTTCGATCTATCAATCTACTACAAATTTACCTCACGTACGTTTGCCTATCTCGAGACGTCGTACCCCGGAAGGGATTGACAGCCCCTTTAACACGTCGGGTTGCGAGAAGTTGTTATTTGTGTGCATGTGTTGTTTACGTTGTGTTTCTTGGTTCTTCTACTGGTTCAATAACCTTGGTTTCACAGCTGAGGGAAATACCTACCGCCGCTGTGCTGCATCATCCCTTCCTCTTTGGGGAAATACTGACGTAGCTTCAAGCGACATCAGTACCCTAAGAGGTCATCTTTTGATCTTGTTGGCTATTCCGACTCGGACTATGCCGGTGAGAAGGTTGATAGAAAGTCCACTTCGGGTACATGTCAATTTTTTGGTAGATTCCTTGTCTCTTGGTCCTCCAAGATACAAAACTCGGTACCTTATCCATCGCCGAAGCGGAATACATTGCCGCAGGATCATGTTGTACTCAATTACTTTGGATGACCAAAACTCTTAAAGATTATGGGATACATGTGATACATGTTCCATTGCTTTGCGGCACTAAGAGTGCTATTAAGATTGCACACAATCCCATGCAACATTCTCAAACTAAGCATAGTGAAGTTCGTCATCATTTCATTCATGATCAGGTTGCTAAAGGAGATATCGATCTTAAGCATGTTCGTACCTACAAGTAATTGGCAGATATCTGCACTAAACCACTTGATGAAAAGATATTTTGTTGATTGAGAGGTGAATTGAACATCATTGATGCCTCCAATTTGGAGTGAAGGCTCCTTGAGCACATGCAAGGCATGAGGCTATATGACTAATGATACGTTACCATCATATCAACTTTTCCAAACTCTTTTGCCCTTGTTTTGGACTCTAACTTGCATGATTCGAATGGAACTAACCCGGACTGCCGCTGTTTTCAGCAGAATTGCCATGGTGTTATTTTTGTGCAGAAATAAAAGTTCTCAGAATGACCTGAAAATTCACGGAGATCGGTTTTGGAATTAATAAAAAATATTGGCGAAAGAATCAAGTGAAGGGGCCCACACCCTGGCCACAAGGGTGGGGGCGCGCCACCCGTCCTTGTGGGCCCCCTGGACCTCCACCGACCTCAACTCCAACTCCATATATTCACGTTCGGGGAGAAAAAAATCAGGGAGAAGGATTCATCGTGTTTTATGATACCGAGCCGCCGCTAAGCTCTGTTCTTCCTCGGGAGGGCAGATCTGGAGTCCGTTCTCGGCTCCGGAAAGGGGAATCCGTCATCATCAACCATCCTCCATCACCAATTTCATGATGCTCACCACCGTGCGTGAGTAATTCCATCGTAGGCTTGCTGGATGGTGATGCGTTGGATGAGATTTACCATGTAATCGAGTTAGTTTTGTTAGGGTTTGATCCCTAGTGTCCACTATGTTCTAAGATTGATGTTGCTATGACTTTGCTATGCTTAATGATTGTCACTAGGGCCCGAGTGCCATGATTTCAGATCTGAATCTATTATGTTTTCATGAATACATTTGTGTTCTTGATCCTATCTTGCAAGTCAATAGTTACCTACTACGTGTTGTGATTCGGCAACCCCGGAGTGACAATAGTCGGGACCACTCCCGGTGATGACCATAGTTTGAGGAGTTCATGTATTCACTAAGTGCTAATGCTTTGGTTCTGTACTCTATTAAAAGGAGGCCTTAATATCCCTTAGTTTCCATTAGGACCCCGCTGCCGCGGGAGGATAGGAAAAAAGATGTCATGCAAGTTCTTTTCCATAAGCATGTATGACTATATTCGGAATACATGCCTACATTATATTGATGAATTGGAGCTAGTTCTCTGTCACCCTATGTTACAATCGTTGCATGATGAATGCCATCCGACATAATTATCCATCATTGATCCGTTGCCTACGAGCTTGTTTCATATTGATCTTTTCTCCGTTACCTTTCCGTTGCCACTTTTACGGTTGCTACAGTACTGCTACTCTTACTTTTGCCACTGTTATTGTTACTTCCATACTACTTTGCTACTAAATACTTTGTTGTAGATATTAAGTATTTTAGGTGTGGGTGAATTGACAACTCAGCTGCTAATACTCGAGGATATTCTTTGGCTACCCTTGTGTCAAATCAATAAATTTGGGTTGAATATTGTACCCTCGAAAACTATTGCGATCCCCTATACTTGTGGGTTATCAAGACCTTTTTCTGGTGCAGTTGCTAGGGAGCATTGCTCTATTCTCTGAGTCACTTGGGATTTATATCTGTTGATCACTATGAGGAATCTGAAAGACAACAAAACCATGATCTATCCCTCAACTACAAGGGGAGGTAAGTAACCGCCATCTAGCTCTGCACTTGATTCTCCTTCTATTTTAAGTAAACTCGCGACACCTACACCTGATATTGATTTCGATATGTCGCATGTTATTGATGATGCCACTTATGCTATGCACAATGCTTATGATGAAACTAATTCTCTGCTTGATAATACTGTGCCACTAGGTGAATTTTATGAACAACTTGCTAGGGTTAGAGAGAATGAAATTACCGAAACTGATGATATTATTTAAACTGAAGATTATGATTCTTCCCTAGATATGAATTGCCCGTTGTACATGAGGGTTATGTTATGGATGAATAAACTGCTAGAGACTTCTTTGCTTGCAATGATAGAGAGGATCTTAAGAAATTGTTAGCTAAGTTGGAAGAAAAATCTTTGAATGCTAGAATGAAATATGATCCCAATTTTGCTACTTCACCTATCTTTGTTACTGATAAGGATTATGAAATCCCTATCGATCCTGAGTTAATTACTTTAGTTGAGTCTGATCCTTTCTATGGTTATGAATCTGAAACTGTTGTGGCACATCTTACTTAATTGAATGATATAGCCACCCTATTTGCTCATGAGGAAAAAACTCGCTATTACTATAATCTCAAATTGTTTCCTTTCTCATTAAAGGGTGATGCTAAGTTATGGTTTAATTCTCTTGCTCCTCGTCATGCGCGTAGTCCCCAGGATATGATTTATTACTTCTCTCAAAAATATTTCCCTACTCATGAGAAACAAGCCGCTTTAAAGGAAATATTTAATTTTGTGCAAATTGAAGAAGAGATTCTCCCACAAGCTTGGGGGAGGCTTCTCCAATTACTTAATGCTTTGCCTGATCATCCTCTCAAGAAAAATGAAATACTTGATATCTTTTACAGTGTACTAATCGATGCTTCCAGAGACCACCTGGATAGTTGTGCTGGTTGTGTTTTCAGGGAAAGAACTGTTGAGCAAGCTGAATTACTATTGAATAATATATTGAGTAATGATAATGATCAGACATTTCCTGAACCAACTCCTAAGCCAACTCCAAATAAAAGGGGTATTCTATTTCTCAGTCCCAAAGATATGCAAGAGGCAAAGAAATCTATGAAAGAAAAAGGTATTAAAGCTGAAACTGTTAAGAATTTACCGCCTATTGAAGAAATACATGGTCTTGATAACCCGACAGAGGTAGTAGAGGTAAACTCTCTCCATAGATTTGATAAAGGTGATATTCCTTACACCAAGTCTGCTAGTCAATGCTTGGATGAGTTTGATAATTTTATTGTTAAACAAGAAAATACTTTTGTTAGTAGACAATTGAAATGTAATGCTTACATGCTTGACCACTTGGGTGATTATATGAGTAGAACTGCTAATGATCTTAAGCTTATTAGTAAACATGCTTCCATGGTTACAACTCAAGTAGAACAAGTACTTAAGGCACATGATGATTTGCTTAATGAGTTGAATAGTAAGAATAATGTAATGTTGTTAGGGTTATGACTAGAGGTGGTAAGATGACCCAGGAACCTTTGTATCCTGAAGGCCATCCTAAGAGAATTGAGCAAGATTCTTAGAGAACTAAAACTGATGCATGTAGTCCTAGTAATAAAAAGAAAAAGAAACCTAATAGGACTTTGCATGCTTCTAGTGAACCGGTTATAGATACACCTGAGAATCCCAATGATATTTCTAGTTCTGATGCTGAGACACAATCTAGTGATGAACATGAACCTAGTGCTAATGTTGATGATGATGTTCATGTTGATGCTCAACCTAGTAATGATAATGATGTAGAGATTGAACCTACTGTGGATCTTGATAACCCATAATCAAAGAATCAACGTTATGATAAGAGAGACTTTGTTGCTAGAAAATATGGAAAAGAAAGAGAACCATGGGTTCAGAAACCCATGCCTTTTCCTCCTAAGCCATCCAAGAAAAAGGATGATGAGGATTTTGAGCGCTTTGCTGGAATGATTAGACCTATCTTTTTCCATGTGCATTTGACCGATATACTTAAAATGCCTCCTTATGCCAAGTATATGAAAGATATTGTTACAAATAAAAGAAAGATACCAGAAGCTGAGATTTCTACAATGCTTGCTAATTACACTTTTAAGGGTGGAATACCAAAAAAACCTGGAGATCCAGGAGTACCAACTATACCATGCTCCATTAAAAGAAACTATGCCAAAACTGCTTTATGTGATCTTGGAGCCGGTGTTAGTGTTATGCCTTTTTTCTTTGTATCGTAGACTTGATTTGAATAAGTTGACACCTACTAAAATTTCTTTGCAAATGGCTGATAAATCAACTGTTATACCCATCGATATTTGTGAGGATGTGCTTGTTGTGGTTGCAAACATTACTATCTTAACAGACTTTGTTATTCTTGATATTCCCGAGGACGACAGTATGTTGATCATCCTTGGTAGCCCTTTTTGAATGCTGCAGGGGCTGTTATTGATTGCAACAAAGGCAATGCCACTTTTCATGTTAATGGTAATGAGCATACAGTAAACTTTCCGAAGAAAAAACCTCAAGTTCACAGTATGAATTCTATCAGAAAAAATTCAACTATTACTATTGGAGGTTTTGAATTTCCTCTTCCTACTATTAAGAAGAAATATGATATTCTTATTGTTGGGGAAATGCATATCCCCATTGAGTTAACCTAGTGTTATTCGAAAGTTCTCTGGTTTCATGTCATTCGGAAGAAGTTTGTTAATAAAACTTGATCAATCTTGTTAATGGACTTCTTTTGATGAGCATGAGATGGATGAATTTAGAAGGCACAACTTTGTGTACCCATCTTTTACTTTCTGTTATTAGGTTACGTAAAGCAAAAATAGTATTTTCTGTCTGTTCTCTAAATTATCCATGCAATAAAAAATGACCCGAAAATAAAAGTTCTCCAAATGCCCTAAAAAATTATATGATTTTTTTAGAATATTTTAGAATTTCTGGTGCTAAGAACACACCACTGGGACTCACCAGCTGGCCACAAGGGTGAAGGGCGTGCCACAGGGAGTGGGCGCGCCTGATACGTCTCCAACGTATCTATAATTTTTGATTGCTCCATGCTATATTATCTTCTGTTTTGGACATTATTGGGCTTTATTATTCACTTTTATATTATTTTTTGGACTAACCTATTAACCGGAGGCCCGACCCAGAATTACTGTTTTTGCCTATTTGAGAGTTTCACAGAAAAATAATATTAAACGGAGTCCAGACGGAATGAAACCTTCGTGAACGTGATTTTCGAAACGAACAAGATCCAGGAGACTTGGACCCTACGTCAAGCAACCAACAGGGAGGCCACGAGGTAGGGGGCGCGCCTACACCCCAGGCACGCCCTCCACCCTCGCGGGCCCCCTGTTGCTCCACCGACATACTCCTTCCTCCTATATATACCTACGTACCCCCAAACGATCAGATACGGAGCCAAAACCCTAATTCCACCGCCGTAACTTTCTGTATCCACGAGATCCCATCTTGGGGCCTGTTCCGGAGCTCCGCCGGGGGGGGCATCGATCACGGAGGGCTTCTACATCAACACCATAGCCCTTCCGATGAAGTGTGAGTAGTTTACCTCAGACCTTCGGGTCCATAGTTATTAGCTAGATGGCTTCTTCTCTCTTTTTGGATCTCAATACAATGTTCTCCCCCTCTCTCGTGGAGATCTATTGGATGTAATCTTCTTTTGTGGTGTGTTTGTTGAGACCGATGAATTGTGGGTTTATGATCAAGTTTATCTATGAACAATTTTTGAATCTTCTCTGAATTCTTTTATGTATGATTGGTTATCTTTGCAAGTCTCTTCGAATTATCAGTTTGGTTTGGCCTACTAGATTGATCTTTCTTGCAATGGGAGAAGTGCTTAGCTTTGGGTTCAATCTTGCGGTGTCCTTTCCCAGTGACAGTAGGGGCAGCAAGGCACATATTGTATTGTTGCCATCGAGGATAACAAGATGGATTTTTTTATCATATTGCATGAATTTATCCCTCTACATCATGTCATCTTGCTTAAAGCGTTACTCTGTTCTCTTGAACTTAATACTCTAGATGCATGCTGGATAGCGGTCGATGTGTGGAGTAATAGTAGTAGATGCAGGCAGGAGGCGGTCTACTTGTTTCGGACGTGATGCCTATATACATGATCATACCTAGATATTCTCATAACTATGCTCAATTCTGTCAATTGCTCAACAGTAATTTGTTCACCCATTGTAAAATACTTATGCTCTTGAGAGAAGCCACTAGTGAAACCTATGGCCCCCGGGTCTATCTTCCAACACTTAGTTATTTTCATTGCCTTTTATTTTACTTTGCATCTTTATAAAAATACCAAAAATATTATCTTATCATATCTAGCAGATCTCACTCTCGTAAGTGACCGTGTAGGGATTGACAACCCCTTATCGCGTTGGTTGCGAGGATTTATTTGTTTTGTGTAGGTGCGAGGGACTCACGCGTAGCCTCCTACTGGATTGATACCTTGGTTCTCAAAAATTGAGGGAAATACTTACGCTACTTTGCTGCATCACCCTTTCCTCTTCAAGGGAAAACCAACGCAATGCTCAAGAGGTAGCAAGAAGGATTTCTGGCGCCGTTGTCGGGGAGTTCTACGCAAAAGTCAACATACAAAGTACCCATCACAAACCCTTATCTCCCTAATACGTCTCCAACGTATCTATAATTTTTGATTGCTACATGCTATATTATCTATTGTTTTGGACATTATTGGGCTTTATTATCCACTTATATATTATTTTTGGGACTAACCTATTAACCGGAGTCCCAGCCCAGAATTGCTGTTTTTGTCTGTTTTAGGGTTTCGAAGAAAAGGAATATCAAACGGAGTCCAAACGGAATGAAACCTTCGGGAACGTGATTTTCTCACCGAATACAACTCAGGAGACTTGGAGCCTACGTCAAGCCAATTAACAGGAGGCCACGAGGTAGGGGGGCGCGCCTGCCCCGCCCCCCAGGCGCTCCCTCCACCCTCGTGGGCGCCCTGTTGCTCCACCGACGTACTTCTTCCTCCTATATAGACCCACGTACCCCCAAATGATCAGAGACGGAGCCAAAAACCTAATTCCACCGCCGCAATTGTCTGTATCGATGAGATCCATTTTGGGGCCTGTTCTGGAGCTCCGTCGGAGGGGGCATCGATCATGGAGGGCTTCTACATCATCATCCAAGCCCCTCCGATGAAGTGTGAGCAGTTTACTTCAGACCTACGGGTCCATAGTTAGTAGCTAGATGGCTTCTTCTCTCTTTTTGGATCTCAATACAATGTTCTCCCCCTCTCTCGTGGAGATCTATTCGATGTAATCTTCTTTTTGCGGTGTGTTTGTTGAGACCGATGAATTGTGGGTTTACGATCCAGTCTATCTATGAATAATATTTGAATCTTCTCTGAATTCTTTTATGTATGATTGGTTATCTTTGCAAGTCTCTTCGAATTATTAGTTTGGTTTGGCCTACTAGATTGGTTTTTCTTGCCATGGGAGAAGTGCTTAGCTTTGGGTTCGATCTTTCGGTGTCCTTTCCCAGTGACAGAAGGGGCAGCAAGGCATGTATTGTATTGTTGCCATCGAGGATAACAAGATGGGTATTTTATCATATTGCATGAAACTATCCCTCTACATCATGTCATCTTGCTTAAGGCGTTACTCTGTTTTTAACTTAATACTCTAGATGCATGCTGGATAGCGGTCGATGAGTGGAGTAATAGTAGTAGATGCAGGCAGGAGTCGGTCTACTTGTCTCAGACATGATGCCTATATACATGATCATACCTAGATATTCTCATAACTATTCTCAATTCTGTCAATTGCTCAACAGTAATTTGTTCACCCACTGTAGAATACTTATGCTCTTGAGAGAAGCCACTAGTGAAACCTATGGCCCCCGGGTCTCTTTCTCATCATATAAATCTCCATCACTTTATTATTGCTTTGCTTTTTTACTTCGCCTTTTACTTTTCACTTTGCATCTCTATACCAAAAATACCAAAAATATTATTTATCATCTCTATCAGATCTCACTTTCGTAAGTGACCGTGAAGGGATTGACAACCCCTAAGCGCGTTGGTTGCGTTGAGCTATTGTTTTTGTGTAGGTACGAGGGACTCGCGCGTAGCCTCCTACTGGATTGATACCTTGGTTCTCAAAAACTTATGGAAATACTTACGCTACTTTTCTGCATCATCCTCTCCTCTTCGGGGAAATCCAACGCAGTGCTCAAGAGGTAGCAAGAAGAATTTCTGGCGCCGTTGCCGGGGAGTCTGCGCAAAAGTCAACATACCAAGTACCCATCACAATCCCTATCTCCCGCATTACATTATTTGCCATTTGCCTCTCGTTTTCCTCTCCCCCACTTCACCCTTGCCGTTTTATTCGCCCTCTCTCTCTCTATCCTCCCTCTCTTTCTCTATTTGCCTCTTTTTGCCCGTTTGCCTTTTGTTTGCTCGTGTGTTGGATTGCTTGTTTGTCGGGATGGCTTAAGATAACACTAAATTATGTGACTTTACCAATACCAACAACAATGATTTTATTAGCACTCCGATTGTTCCTCTTACCGATGCTGAATCTTGTGAAATTAATACTGCTTTGCTGAATCTTGTCATGAAAGATCCATTCTCCGGCCTTCCTAGTGAAGATGTCGCTACCCATCTTAATAGCTTTGTTGATTTGTGTGACATGCAAAAGAAGAAAGATGTCGATAATGATATTGTTAAATTGATGTTATTTCCTTTTTCGCTTAGAGATCGTGCTAAAGCTTGGTTTTCATCTTTGACTAAAAATAGTATTGATTCATGGAACAAGTGCAAAGATGCTTTTATCTCTAAGTATTTTCCTCGCACTAAGATCATCTCTCTTAGAAATGATATTATGAATTTTAAGCAACTTGATGATGAACACGTTGCACAAGCTTGGGAGAGAATGAAATTAATGATACATAATTTCCCTACTCATGGTTTAAATTTGTGGATGATTATACAAATTTTTTATGCCGGATTGAATTTTGCTTCTAGAAATCTTTTGGATTCGGCCGCGGGAGGCACTTTTATGGAAATCACCTTAGGAGAAGCTACTAAACTCCTAGATAATATTATGGTTAATTATTCTCAATGGCATACTGAAAGATCTACTAATAAAAAGGTGCATGCGATAGAAGAAATTAATGTTTTGAGTGGAAAAATGGATGAACTTATGAAATTATTTGCTAATAAGAGTGTTTCTTCTGATCCTAATGATATGCCCTTGTCTACTTTGATTGAGAATAATAATGAATCTATGGATGTGAATTTTGTTGGTAGGAACAATTTTGGTAACAACGCGTATAGAGGAAATTTCAATCCTAGGCCTTATCCTAGTAATCCCTCTAATAATTATGGTAATTCCTAAAACAATTCTTATGGAAATTATAATAAGATGCCCTCTGATTTTTAATCTAATATTAAAGAATTTATTTCTTTGCAAAAGAATTTTAATGCTATGATTGAAGAAAAAATGATTAAGATTGATGATTTGGCTAGCAACGTTGATAGAATTTCTCTTGATGTTGATTCTTTAAAGCTTAGATCTATTCCTCCTAAGCATGATATCAATGAGTCTCTCAAATCCATGAGAATTTCCATTGATGAGTGCAAGGAAAGAACCGCTAGGACGCGTGCTATGAAAGATGCCTTTATTAAAGCGTGTTCTTCCAATTCCTATGAAAATAAATATGAAGATCTAAAAGTTATTGATGTGTCCC
Organism: Triticum monococcum; assembly: GCA_034509565.1. NCBI lineage: Eukaryota > Viridiplantae > Streptophyta > Magnoliopsida > Poales > Poaceae > Triticum > Triticum monococcum. The sequence continues at coordinate 488,365,087 of CM067844.1, forward strand.
CTATTAAATCTTTGTTTTGCAATATTAATCTTGATAATGATGGGACTGAATATGATCCACCTTTACCTAGAAGGCGTTCTAAAAATTCGGAGTATTTATATCTTGATGGTGAAATTGATAAAAGTGGGATTAAAAGAAATAAAACCCTAGATGATGCTAAACCCACTATATTGGATTTCAAGGAATTTAATTATGAAAATTGACCTTTAATTGATTGTATTTCCTTGTTGCAATCCGTGCTAAATTCTCCTCATGCTTATAGTCAAAATAAAGCCTTTACCGAACATATCGTTGATGCCTTGATGCAATCTTATGAAGAAAAACTTGAGTTGAAAGTTTCTATCCCTAGAAAACTTTATGATGAGTGGGAACCTACTATTAAAATTAAAATTAAAGATTATGAGTTTTATGCTTTGTGTGATTTGGGTGCTAGTGTCTCTACTATTCCCAAAACTTTGTGTGATTTGCTAGATTTCCGTGATTTTGATGATTACTCTCTAAACTTGCATCTTGCGGATTCCACTATTAAGAAACCTATGGGAAGAATTAATGATGTTCTTATTGTTGCAAATTATGTGCCTGTAGATTTTATCGTTCTTGATATAGATTGCAATCCTTCTTGCCCTATTATTCTCGGTAGACCTTTCCTTAGAACGGTTGGTGCAATTATTGATATGAAGGAAGGGAATATTAGATTTCAATTTCCATTAAAACGGCATGGAACACTTCCCTAGAAAGAAAATAAAATTACCATATGAATCTATCATGAGAGCCACTTATGGATTGCCTACCAAAGATGGCAATACCTAGATCTATTCTTGCTTGTTATGCCTAGCTAGGGGCGTTAAACGATAGTGCTTGTTGGGAGGCAACCCAATTTTATTTTTATTCCTTGCTTTTTGATCCTGCTTAGTAATAAATAAATTATTTAGCCTCTGTTTTGGTTGTGTTTTTTGTGTTTAATTAGTGTTTGTGCCAAGTAGAACCGTTGGGAAGACTTGGGGAAAGTCTTGTTGAACTTGCTGTAAAAAACAGAAACTTTAGCGCTCACGAGAACTGCTGTAATTTTTATTTGGAGAGTAATATTTAGTTAATTATTTTTGAATATGATTAATAGATAAATTCCTCACGTCCAGCAATTTATTTTAGAATTTTTGGGGTTCCATATCTTGCGCTAGCTACAGATTACTACAGACTGTTCTGTTTTTGACATATTCTGTTTTTCGTGTGTTGTTTGCTTATTTTGATGAATCTATGGCTAGTAAAATAGTTTATGAACCATAGAGAAGTTGTAATACAGTAGGTATAACACCCATATAAATATATAATGAGTTCATTACAGTACCTTGAAGTGGTCTTTTGTTTTCTTTCGCTAACGGAGCTCACGAGATTTTCTACTTTAAGTTTTATGTTGTGAAGTTTTCAAGTTTTGGGTAAAGATTTGATGGATTATGAAACAAGGAGTGGCAAGAGCCTAAGCTTGGTGATGCCCATGGCACCCCCAAGATAATATAAGGACACCTAAAAGCCAAAGCTTGGGGATGCCCCGGAAGGCATCCCCTCTTTCGTCTACTTTTATCGGTAACTTTACTTGGAGCTATATTTTTATTCACCACATGATATGTGTTTTGCTTGGAGCGTATTTTATGATTTGAGTATTTGCTTGTTAGTCTACCACAATAATCCTTGATGTACACACCTTTTGAGAGAGCCATACATAATTTGGAATTTGATAGAATACTCTATGTGCTTCACTTATATCTTTTGAGCTCTATAGTTTTACTCTAGTGCTTCACTTATATCTTTTAGAGCACGGTGGTGGATTTGTTTTATAGAAACTATTGATCTCTCATGCTTCACTTAGATTATTTTGAGAGTCTTAATAGCATGGTAATTTGCTTAAAATCCTAATATGCTTGGTATGCAAGATTAATAATAAAACTTTCTTATGAGTGTGTTGAATACTATGAGAAGTTTGATGCTTGATGATTGTTTTGAGACATGGAGGTAATAATATCAAAGTCATGCTAGTTGAGTAGTTGTGAAATTGAGAAATACTTGTGTTGAGGTTTGCAAGTCCCGCAGCATGCATGTATGGTAAACGTTATGCAACAAATTTGAAACATGAGGTGTTATTTGATTGTCTTCCTTATGAGTGGCGGTCGGGGACAAGCGATGGTGTTTTCCTACGAATCTATCCCCTAGGAGCATGCGCGTAGTACTGAGGTTTTTGAAGACTTGTAGATTTTTGCAATAAGTATGTGAGTTATTTATGACTAATGTTGAGTCCATGGATTATATGCACTCTCACCCTTGCATCCTTGCTAGCCTCTTCGGTACCGTGCATTGCCCTTTCTCACATTGAGAGTTGGCGCAAACTTCGCTGGTGCATCCAAACCCCGTGATATGATACGCTCTTTCACACATAAACCTCCTTATATCTTCCTCAAATCACCCACCATACCTACCTATTATGGCATATCCATAGCCATTCCGAGATATATTGCCATGCAACTTTCCATCATTCCGTTCATCATGACACATTCATCATTGTCATATTGCTTAGCATGATCATGTAGTTGACATAGTATTTGTGGCAAAGCCACCGTTCATAATTCTTTCATACATGTCACTCTTGGTTCATTGCATATCCCGGTACACCGCCGGAGGCATTCATATAGAGTCATCTTTGTTCTAGTATCGAGTTGTAATCATTGAGTTGTAAATAAATAGAAGTGTGATGATCATCATTTTCTAGAGCATTGTCCCAAGTGAGGAATATATAAAAAAAAGAGGAAAGGCCAAAAAAAAGGGAAGGCCGAAAAAAAGAGAAAGGCCATAAAAAATAAAAGGCCCAAAAAAGAAAAAAATGAGAGAAAAAGAGAGAAGGGACAATGTTACTATCCTTTGCCACACTTGTGCTTCAAAGTAGCACCATGATCTTCATAGTAGAGAGTCTCTCATGTTATCACTTTCATATACTAGTGGGAATTTTTCATTATAGAACTTGGCTTGTATATTCCAACAATGGGCCTCCTCAAGTGCCCTAGGTATTCATGAACAAGCACGTTGGATGCACACCCACTAGTTTCTTTTGTTGAGCTTTCATACATTTATAGCTCTGGTGCATCCGTTGCATGGCAATCCCTACTCCTTGCATTAACATCAATCGGTGGGCATCTCCATAGCCCATTGATTAGCCTCGTTGATGTCAGACTTCCTCCTTTTTTGTCTTCTCCACATAACCCCCTCATTATATTCTATTCCACCTATAGTGCTATGTCCATGGCTCACGCTCATATATTGCGTGAAAGTTTATAGGTTTGAGATTACTAAAGTATGAAACAATTGCTTGGCTTGTCATCGGGGTTGTGCATGATGATAGCATTCTTGTGTGACAAAAATGAAACATGACTAAACCATATGATTTTGTAGGGATGAACTTTCTTTGGCCATGTTATTTTGAGAAGACATAATTGCTTAGTTAGTATGCTTGAAGTATTATCATTTTTATGTCAATATGAAATTTTGTCTTGAATCTTTCGGATCTGAATATTCATACCACAATTAAGAAGAATTACATTAAAATTATGCCAAGTAGCGCTCCGCATCAAAAATTCTGTTTTTGTCATTTACCTACTCGAGGACGAGCAGGAATTAAGCTTGGGGATGCTTGATACGTTTCCAATGTATCTATAATTTCTGATTGCTCCATGCTATATTATCTACTGTTTTGGAAATTCTTGGGCTTTATTATCCACTTTTATATTATTTTTGGGACTAACCTACTAACCGGAGGCCCAGCCCAGAATTGTTGTTTTTGCCTGTTTTAGGGTTTCGAAGAAAAGGAATATCAAATGGAGTCCAAACGGAATGAAACCTTCGGGAACGTGATTTTCTCACCGAATACAACTCAGGAGACTTGGACCCTACGTCAAGCCAATTAACAGGAGGCCACGAGGTAGGGGGCGCGCCTGCCCCCCAAGCGCGCCCTCCACCCTCGTGGCCCCCTATTGCTCCACTGATGTACTTCTTCCTCCTATATATACCCACGTACCCCCAAACGATCAGAGACGGAGCCGAAAACCTAATTCCACCGCCACAACTTTCTGTATCCACGAGATCCCATCTTGGGGCCTGTTCCGGAGCTCCGCCGGAGGGGGCATCAATCACGGAGGGCTTCTACATCATCATCCAAGCCCCTTCGATGAAGTGTGAGTAGTTTACTTCAGACCTATGGGTCCATAGTTAGTAGCTAGATGGCTTCTTCTCTCTTTTTGGATCTCAATACAATGTTCTCCCCCTCTCCCGTGGAGATCTATTCGATGCAATCTTCTTTTTGTGGTGTGTTTGTTGGGACCGATGAATTGTGGGTTTATGATCCAGTCTATCTATGAATAATATTTGAATCTTCTCTGAATTCTTTTATGTATGATTGTTTATCTTTGCAAGTCTCTTCGAATTATTAGTTTGGTTTGGCCTACTAGATTGGTTTTTCTTGCCATGGGAGAAGTGCTTAGCTTTGGGTTCGGTCTTGCGGTGTCCTTTCCCAGTGACAGAAGGGGCAGAAAGGCACGTATTGTATTGTTGCCATCGAGGATAACAAGATGGGTTTTTTATCATATTGCATGAAACTATCCCTCTACATCATGTCATCTTGCTTAAGGCGTTACTCTGTTTTTAACTTAATACTCTAGATGCATGCTGGATAGCGGTCGATGAGTGGAGTAATAGTAGTAGATGCAGGCAGGAGTCGGTCTACTTGTCTCGGACGTGATGCCTATATACATGATCATACCTAGATATTCTCATAACTATGCTCAATTCTGTCAATTGCTCAACAGTAATTTGTTCACCCACGATAGAATACTTATGCTCTTGAGAGAAGCCACTAGTGAAACCTATGGCCCCCGGGTCTCTTTCTCATCATATCAATCTCCATCACTTTATTATTGCTTTGCTTTTTTACTTTGCCTTTTACTTTTCACTTTGCATCTCTATACCGAAAATACCAAAAATATTATTTATCATCTCTATCAGATCTCACTTTTGTAAGTGACTGTGAAGGGATTGACAACCCCTAAGCGCGTTGGTTGCATTGAGCTATTGTTTTTGTGTAGGTACGAGGGACTCGCGCGTAGCCTCCTACTGGATTGATACCTTGGTTCTCAAAAATTGAGGGAAATACTTACGCTACTTTGCTGCATCATCCTCTCCTCTTCGGGGAAATCCAACAAGTGCTCAAGAGGTAGCACTCCCGCATTACATTATTTGCCATTTGCCTCTCGTTTTCCTCTCCCCTACTTCACCCTTGCCGTTTTATTCGCCCTCTCTCTCTCTATCCTCCCTCTCTTTCTCTATTTGCCCCTTTTTGCCAGTTCCTCGTTTGCTTGTGTGTTGGATTTCTTGCTTGTCACGATGGCTCAAGATAACACTAAATTATGTGACTTTACCAATACCAACAACAATGATTTTATTAGCACCCCGATTGCTCCTCTTACCGATTCTAATTCTTGTGAAATTAATGCTGCCTTGCTGAATCTTGTCATGAAAGATCCGTTTTCCGGCCTTCCTAGTGAAGATGCCGCTACCCATCTAAATAGCTTCGTTGATTTTTGTGATATTCAAAAGAAGAAAGACGTGGACAATGATATTGTTAAATTGAAGCTATTTCCTTTTTCGCTTAGAGATCGTGCTAAAGCTTGGTTTTCATCTTTGCCTAAAAATAGTATTGATTCTTGGAATAAGTGCAAATATGCTTTTATCTCTAAGTATTTTCCTCCCGCTAAGATCATCTCCCTTAGAAACGATATTATGAATTTTAAGCAACTTGATCATGAACATGTTGAACAAGCTTGGGAGAGGATGAAATTAATGATACGTAATTGCCCAACACATGGTTTGAATTTGTGGATGATTATACAAAAAATTTATGCCGGATTGAATTTTGCTTCTAGAAATCTTTTAGATTCGGCCGCGGGAGGCACTTTTATGGAAATCACTTTAGGAGAAGCTACTAAACTCCTAGATAATATTATGGTTAATTATTCTCAATGGCACACTGAAAGATCTGCTAATAAGAAAGTGCATGTGATAGAAGAAATTAATGTTTTGAGTGGAAATATGGATGAACTTATGAAATTATTTGCTAATAAAAGTGTTTCTTCTGATCCTAATGATATGCCTTTGTCTACTTTGATTGAGAATAATAATGAATCTGTGGATGTGAATTTTGTTGGTAGGAATAATTTTGGTAACAATGCATATAGAGGAAACTTTAACCCTAGGCCATATCCTAATAATTCCTCTAATAATTATGGTAATTCCTACAACAATTCTTATGGAAATTATAATAAGATGCCCTCTGATTTTGAATCTAATATTAAAGAATTTATTGCTTCTCAACAGAATTTTAATGCTTTGATTGAAGAAAAATTGCTTAAGATTGATGAGTTGGCTATGAACGTTGATAGAATTTCTCTTGATATTGATTATTTGAAACTTATATATATTCCACCTAAGCATGATATCAATGAGTCTCTCAAAGCCATGAGAATTTCCATTGATGAGTGCAAAGAAAGAACTGCTAGGATGCATGCTAAGAAAGATTCCTTTATAAGAGCGTGTTCTTCTAGTTTCCATGATAATAAAGATGAAGATCTAAAAGTTATTAATGTGTCCCCTATTAAACTTTGTTTTGCAATATGAATCTTGATAATGATGGGACTGAATATGATCCACCTTTACCTAGAAGGCGTTCCAAAAATTCGGAGTTTTTAGATCTTGATGCTGAATTTGATAAAAGTGGGTTTGAAGAGATCAAAACTCTAGATGTTAATGAACCCACTATTTTGGATTTCAAGGAACTTAATTATGATAGATGCTCTTTGATAGATTTTATTTACTTGTTGCAATCCGTGCTAAATTCTCCTCATGCTTATAGTCAAAATAAAGCTTTTACCAAACATATCGTTGATGCTTTGATGCAATCTTATGAAGAAAAACTTGAGTTGGAAGTTTCTATCCCTAGAAAACTTCATGATGAGTGGGAACCAACTATTAAAATTAAAATTAAAGGTCATGAATGCTATGCTTTGTGTGATTTGGGTGCTAGTGTTTCCACGATTCCAAAGACTTTGTGTGATTTGTTAGGTTTCCGTGATTTTGATGATTGCTCTTTAAACTTGCACCTTGCGGATTCCACTATTAAGAAACATGTGGGAAGAATTAATGATGTTCTTATTGTTGCAAATAGGAACTACGTGCCCATAGATTTTATTGTTCTTGACATAGATTGCAATCCTTCTTGTCCTATTATTCTTGGTAGACCTTTCCTTAGAACGATTGGTGCAATTATTGATATGAAGGAAGGAAATATTAGATTCCAATGTCCATTAAGGAAAGGCATGGAACACTTTCCTATAAATAAAATTAAATTACCTTATGAATCTATTATAAGATCCACTTATGGATTGCCTACCAAAGATGGCAATACCTAGATCTATCCTTGCTTTTTATGCCTAGCTAGGGGCGTTAAACGATATCGCTTGTTGGGAGGCAACCCAATTTTATTTTTATTCCTTGCTTTTTGCTCCTGTTTAGTAATAAATAATTTATCTAGACTCTGTTTTGGTTGTGTTTTTTGTGTTTAATTAGTGTTTGTGCCAAGTAGAACCGTTGGAAGACTTGGGGAAAGTCTTGTTAATCTTGCTGTAAAAAAATAGAAACTTTAGCGCTCACGAGAACTACTGCCATTTTTATTTGGAAAGTGATATTTAGTTAATTATTTTTGAAGATGATTAATAGATAAATTACTCACGTCCAGAAATTTATTTTAGAATTTTTGGGGTTCCAGATCTTGAGTTAGCTACATATTACTACAGACTGTTCTGTTTTTGACAGATTCTGTTTTTCGTGTGTTGTTTGCTTATTTTGATGAATCTATGGCTAGTAAAATAGTTTATAAACCATAGAGAAGTAGGAATACAGTAGGTTTAACACCAATATAAATAAAGAATGAGTTCATTACAGTACCTTGAATTGGTCTTTTGTTTTCTTTCGCTAACGGAGCTCACGAGATTTTCTACTTTAAGTTTTGTGTTGTGAAGTTTTCATGTTTTGGGTAAGGATTTGATGGATTATGGAACAAGGAGTGGCAAGAGCCTAAGATTGGTGATGCCCATGGAACCCCCAAGATAATCCAAGGACACCTAAAAGCCAAAGCCTGGGAATGCCCCGGAAGGCATCCCCTCTTTCCTCTACTTCTATCGGTAACTTTACTTGGAGCTATATTTTTATTCACCACATGATATGTGTTTTGCTTGGAGCGTCTTGTATTATTTGAGTCTTTGTTTGTTAGTTTTCCACAATCAGCCTTTCTGAACACACCTTTTTAAGAGAGACACACATGATTCGGAAATTATTAGAATACTCTATGTGCTTCACTTATATCTTTTGAGTTATATAGTTTTGCTCTAGTACTTCACTTATATCTTTTAGAGCACGGTAGTGGATTTGTTTTATAGAAACTATTGATCTCTCATGATTCACTTAGATTATTTTGAGAGTCTTAAATAGCATGGTAATTTGATTAAATAATCCTAATATGCTAGGTATACAAGATTAGTAAGATCTTTCTTATGAGTGTGTTGAATACTAAGAGAAGTTTGATGCTTGATGATTGTTTTGAGATATAAAGACGGTGATATTAGAGTCATGCTAGTTGAGTAGTTGTGAATTTGAGAAATACTTGTGTTAAAGTTTGTGATTCCCGTAGCATGCACGTATGGTGAACCGTTATGTGATGAAGTCGGAGCATGATTTATTTATTGATTGTCTTCCTTATGAGTGGCGGTCGGGGACGAGCGATGGTCTTTTCCTACCAATCTATCCCCCTTGGAGCATGCGCGTAATACTTTGCTTTGATAACTTGTAGATTTTTGCAATAATTATGTGAGTTCTTTATGACTAATGTTGAGTCCATGGATTATACGCACTCTCACCCTTCCACCATTGCTAGCCTCTCTAATACCGCGCACGTTTTGCCGATATCATAGACCCACCATATACCTCCTCAAAACAGCCACCATACCTGCCTATCATGGCATTTCCATAGCCATTCCGAGATATATTGCCATGCAACTTACCACCGTTCCGTTTATTATGACACACTTCATCATTGTCATATTGCTTTGCATGATCATGTAGTTGACATTGTATTTGTGGCAAAGCTACCGTTCATAATTCTTTCATACATGTCACTCATGAGTCATTACATATCCCGGTACACCACCGGAGGCATTCATATAGAGTTATATCTTGTTCTAAGTATCGAGTTGTAATTCTTGAGTTGTAAGAAAATAAAAGTGTGATGATCATCATTTTTAGAGCATTGTCCCAAGTGAGGAAAGGATGATGGAGACTATGATTCCCCCACAAGTCAGGATGAGACTCCGGACGAAAAATAATAATAATAATAAGAGGCCAAAGAAGACCAAATAAAAAAAAGAGGCCATTCAAAAAAGGCCCAAATAAAAAAATGAGAGAAAAAGAGAGAAGGGACAATGCTAGTATCCTTTTACCACACTTGTGCTTCAAATTAGCACCATGATCTTCATGATAAAGAGTCTCCTATGTTATCACTTTCATATACTAGTGGGAATTTTTCATTATAGAATTTGGCTTGCATATTCCAATGACGGGGTTCCTCAAAATGCCCTAGGCCTTCGTGAGCAAGCAAGTTGGATGCACACCCACTTAGTTTCTTTTATTGAGCTTTCATATACTTATAGCTCTAGTGCACCCATTGCAAGACAATCCCTACTCACTCACATTGATATCTATTGATGGGCATCTCCATAGCCCGTTGATACGCCTAGTTGATGTAAGACTATCTTATCCCTTTTGTCTTCTCCACAACCACCATTCTATTCCACCTATAGTGCTATGTCCATGGCTCACGCTCATGTATTGCGTGAAGATTGAAAAAGTTTGAGAATGTCAAAAGTATGAAACAATTGCTTGGCTTATCATCGGGGTTGTGCATGATTTAAATACTTTGTGTGGTGAAGATAGAGCATAGCCAGACTATATGATTTTGTAGGGATAACTATCTTTGGCCATATTATTTTGAGAAGACATAATTGCTTAGTTAGTATGCTAGTAGTATTATTATTTTTATGTCAATATTAAAATTTTGTCTTGAATCTTTTGGATCTGAATATTCATGCCACCATTAAGAAGAATTACATTGAAATTATGCAAGTAGCATTCCACATCAAAAATTCTGTTTTTATCATTTACCTACTCGAGGACAAAGAGGAATTAAGCTTGGGGATACTTGATACGTCTCCAACGTATCTATAATTTTTGATTGCTCCATGCTATATTCTCTTCTGTTTTGGACATTATTGCGATTTATTATTCACTTTTATATTATTTTTAGGACTAACCTATTAGCTGGAGGCCCAGCCCAGAATTGCTGTTTTTTTGCCTATTTAAGAGTTTTGTAGAAAAAGAATATCAAACGGAGTCCAAACGGAATGAAACCTTCGGGAATGTGATTTTTGGAACGAACAAGATCCAGGAGACTTGGACCCTATGTCAAGCAACCAACAGGGAGGCCACGAGGTAGGGGGCGCGCCTACCCCCCCCCCCCCCCCCCCCCAGGTGCGCCCTCCACCCTCGTGGCCCCCTGTTTCTCCACCGACGTACTCCTTCCTCCTATATATACCTACGTATCCCCAAACGATCAGATACGGAGCCAAAACCCTAATTCCACCGCCATAACTTTCTGTATCCACGAGATCCCATCTTGGGGCCTGTTTCGGAGCTCCGCCGAAGGGGGCATCGATCATGGAGGGCTTCTACATCAACACCATAGCCCTTCCGATGAAGTGTGAGTAGTTTACCTCAGACCTTCGGGTCCATAGTTATTAGCTAGATGGCTTCTTCTCTCTTTTTGGATCGCAATACAATGTTCTCCCCCTCTCTCGTGGAGATCTATTCGATGTAATCTTCTTTTGCGGTGTGTTTGTTGAGACCGATGAATTGTGGGTTTATGATCAAGTTTATCTATGAACAATATTTGAATCTTCCCTGAATTCTTTTATGCATGATTGGTTATGTTTGCAAGTATCTTTGAATTATCAGTTTGATTTGGCCTACTAGATTGATCTTTCTTGCAATGGGAGAAGTGCTTAGCTTTGGGTTCAATCTTACGGTGTCCTTTCCTAGTGACAGTAGGGGCAGCAAGGCACGTATTGTATTGTTGCCATCGAGGATAACAAGATGAGGTTTTTATCATATTGCATGAATTTATCCCTCTACATCATGTCATCTTGCTTAAAGCGTTACTCTGTTCTGATGAAATTAATACTCTAGATGCATGCTGGATAGTGGTCGATGTGTGGAGTAATAGTAGTAGATGCATGCAGGAGTCGGTCTACTTGTCTCGGACGTGATGCTTATATACATGATCATACCTAGATATTCTCATAACTATGCTCAATTCTGTCAATTTCTCAACAGTAATTTGTTCACCCACCGTAAAATACTTATGCTCTTGAGAGAAGCCACTAGTGAAACCTATGGCCCCCGGATCTATCTTCCATCATATTAATCTTCCAACACTTAGTTATTTTCATTGCCTTTTATTTTACTTTTCATCTTTATCATAAAAATACCAAAAATATTATCTTATCATATCTATCAGATCTCACTCTCGTAAGTGACCGTGTAGGGATTGACAACCCCTTATCGCGTTGGTTGTGAGGATTTATTTGTTTTGTGTAGGTGCGAGGGACTCGCGCGTAGCCTCCTACTGGATTGATACCTTGGTTCTCAAAAACCGAGGGAAATACTTATGCTACTTTGCTGCATCACCCTTTCCTCTTCAAGGGAAAACCAACGCAATTCTCAAGAGGTAGCAGCGCCCCTGTCCGTGTGGGCCCCACGTGGCCCCCTCCACTTATTCCAGCACCCATCCTCTCCTTCCTCCAGAAAAACTCACTTCATAGCTCAAACTTGTGTTCTTGCTCATTTTGATGCCATTTTTGATCTCCTTGCTCAAAGCACCATTCACAAAACTATATTGGGGGATTGTTCTTCGGTATGTGACTCCTCCAATGGTCCAATTAGTTTTTGTTCTAGTGCTTTATTTATTGCAATGTTTGCTGCTTTGCTGACCCTATTCTTGAGCTTGCATGTAAAATTATATGGTACAAAGTAGTTTTGATGCATGATATAGCCTCTAGGCACTTGTAGGAGTAGTTTCTAACAATCTTGTTGAGTTTGGTTCACTTTTATTTTGAGTCACTAAATTTTTTAAAAACTTTTCAGCGGAAGAAAAATGTCTAGGAAAATGTACCAAGGTGGTTCTTCAAGGAAGCAAGCACCGAGGCGTGCGATACGCGAACTGGACCTTGAACCACCAAGGGAAGCTCAAGTAAAGCCGAGCAAATGGCCGTCAGATGAATTTATGGTTCGTGCAGGTTTCAAGGATGAATTCTATGTGTACATACAAAATGCCGGCCTTGAGGACTTCTTATCGGACAAGTGCTTACAGTATTATTATCTCACCGATTCCTTTGTGCGGAGGTTTGAGTTTTCGTCTAAGCATAATACTCATATTGTCCTGTTTGATGTTTATGATGAATCTTATACCATGGACATAGAAGACTTTTGTGATGCATGCAGAATTCCACAATGGGGCCTTCTTAGCGAGCCTCACAAATCTGAATATAATGACTTCCTTGCTAGCATCACCGTTGGAGAAACTAGAAATATCACACAAGCCTCCATGGGGAGCATTCATTTTCCTGCCATACATTATTTTGCTCTCTTCATAGGTAGATGCATTAATGGTAAACATGATCATAGCCACCTTTGTGCATTGGACCTTAGTGTCCTCAAGTGTGCAGTGTTGGGTGATAAGCAATATAATTTAGGGGCTATTATTGCTAGGAGGTTACACCATAATGCTAAGGATGGAGATTTATTTGGCGGGATTTATGCAACTCATTTAGCTAACTATTTGGGTGTACCTATTAGAGGGTATGATATTGATTTGTCACCTGCTTTTCTAAATTATAATGCTTTGGTACGATACCAATTTCTTGAGAGGAACGATCAGTTCCTCCAGTATCGACTAATATTTGACAGACAGCGTGCCGTCTATGTTACCCTTCCTGCTCCCGCCTTCTTTAACTTTCAGGAAAATGGGAGATATTTTATTACTAGAGAGGAGGCAAACAAATCTGAGAGAACAACGAAGGTAGCTCGTCTCCGGGAGGCGGCTCACCAAGCGGTAGCTGCTGCAGCACAGTACAACCCCAACTATGATTCTGGATATCATCCAGGCCAGTGGTGGCCTTAGACCAACTTAGGCCAAAAGCCTAAGCTTGGGGGAGTACGTATTTCTCACCGGCATTACATTCATGTTCACACACTCATTTCAGTTGTCGCTGCTCATACTTTTTCATTGTATTATCCATGTTAGTTTATTTCATTTTCTCGTTTTCTTCTTGTGTGTTTGAAAAACCTTAAGAAAAACCGAAAAATTAGTTGTAGTTAGTTTAATTTCTATGCATGCTTAGTAGTAATATTAAAAGAAAACCCAAAAAGATTTCTCGTTCTTCTTTTGCTTGTTGGGAGCTTTCCCATGTAAATAGTTTTTCTCGTTCTTGTTTTACTTTGTTTAAAAAAAACAAAAACTCCAAAAATATTTCAGTGTGTTTCTTTGAATTTCTTTTCTTTGGGGGTCGAGAGGAGAAGACCACAATGAAAATGTTGAGTGGCTCTCATATGCATTATTGTTGATCTAACAAAGAGCCCATGTCGGTGTCAAAACCGGCGGATCTCGGGTAGGGGGTCCCGAACTGTGCATCTAAGGCGGATGCTAACAGGAGGCAGGGGACACGATGTTTTACCCAGGTTCGGGCCCTCTTGATGGAGGTAAAACCCTACGTCCTGCTTGATTAATATTGATGATATGGGTAGTACAAGAGTAGATCTACCACGAGATCAGAGAGGCTAAACCCTAGAAGCTAGCCTATGGTATGATTGTATCTTGTCCTACGGACTAAAACCCTCCGGTTTATATAGACACCGGAGAGGGTTAGGGTTACACAAGGTCGGTTACAAAGGAGGAGATATACATATCCGTATTGCCTAGTTTGCCTTCCACGCCAAGTAGAGTCCCATCCGGACACGAGACGAAGTCTTCAATCTTGTATCTTCATAGTCCAATGGTCCGGCCAAAGGATATAGTCTGGCTATCCGGAGACCCCCTAATCCAGGACTCCCTTAGTAGCCCATGAACCAGGCTTCAATGACGATGAGTCCGGCGTGCAGTATTGTCTTCGGCATTGCAAGGCAGGTTCCTCATTCGAATACACCACGAAAGAATTTGAATACACGGATAGTGTCCGACCCTGCAAAATAAGTTCCACATACCACCGTAGAGAGAATAATATTTCCACAAATCCAATTTGCTGACTTGTTTTGGCAACACGACATTATGCCATGGCCCGGTGATTATTTGAACCATTTCCTTTAACTAGCCCCGCACATAATGCGAGGCAGTTTTTTGACACATCTTGTCAAAGCAGAGATCGTGTCCCCCTTATTACGGGATTCTCATCAACACGGGCTTGGGTAACCCAACCGCGCCATCGATTACGACGCTTGGGGGATAAGCGAGTTTTACCAGGCTAGTGGGACGCATAGTTTCGTCCGCCCATATAAAGGGATAAGGATCCACCTTTTCATCCACGCCTTCTTCCTCCTTTGCTCATCCATTTTCGCGCACTCGAGCTCCAGCGCCCAAGTCCGCACTTCCCACCTCAACCTTCTCCAACCATGTCCGGAGCGGGAGGCAGGTGGATGGTCTCCTCCGTCACGGAGGGACACATCAAGAAGCTGAGGAGAGCCAGATACCTGCCCGACGACATCGCGCACCGGCTCCCAGATGAGGGGCAGCTCATCCCCACCCCCAGGCCCCATGAGAGGGTAGTGTTCCTTACCCATTTCCTTCGCGGACTGGGATTCCCTCTCCACCCATTCATCCGGGGGCTCATGTTCTACTACGTCCTGGATTTCCACGATCTGGCCCCGAACTTCATCCTCAACATCTCGGCGTTTATCGTCGTGTGCGAGGCCTTCCTCCGCATCAAGCCCCACTCTGGCTTATGGCTGAAGACCTTCAATGTCAAGCCGAAGGTAGTGAGCGGCCGCCAGGCGGAGTGCGGAGGCGCCATGGTGGGCAAGATGCCCAACGTCACATGGCTCGAGGGCTCCTGCGTGGAGACCATAAAGGGATGGCAATCGGGGTGGTTCTACATCACCGAGCCACGTGTCCCTAAATGGGCAGCGGCCCCCGAGTTTAGATCTGGCATCCCCACGTGGCTCACCTCCTGGCAAGAGAAGGGCATGTCCCGAGGTAGTTCGGGAGAGCTGACCGGACCCCAAACATGTATTCAAAACATGGTGAACAAGAAGCTCAAACTCGTCAACGTAGTCCAGGTCATGCTCATCCGCCGGATCCTCCCGTGCCAACAACGGGCTTTCAACTTGTGGGAGTTCGACCCGGGCCAGCACCAAACTCTGAACAGGCTCTTCGACACAACTCACGAGGATGCCTGGAAGGTACTATTCAAGAGTGCCGAGGTTCCCCCTCCCACTACCGAGGATCGCGGATTCTGCGCGAAGCGCCAAGCCAGCACAGTAAGCCGTTTTACCTCTCACATGATACTTGTTTTTCATAGTTTGACTCTATGCGGGATCTAAACTCCCGTACCTTTGACAGGACTGGCAGGAGACGGCCGGACAGATCGACTGTCCGGCTCCTTTGCCCGAAGGCCCAGCAGACGCTCTCCTGACGAAGTTGCTGACTCTGGCTCCTTACAAGGTGCCGGAGAATACCAAGAAGGCCAAGGGAACCCGAAAGAGTTCCCGATGCCAGGCATCATCGGATTCATCGTTCGATAACTCTGCGACACACTCCTCCCCCTAAGACAAGGAGGAAGAAGAAGATGCTCCCCCTTCAGTTGGGGGAGACAATAAAAGGAAGGCCGCCCCAACTGGGGAGGCCGAAGGGTCCAAGAAGGGAAGGACTCTCCTTCCGGACAATTCCACCACCGCCGCCGAAGGCGAAGACGAGTGGCTGCTCAGGGCCAAGCCCCTGGCGAAGTCGTAAGTATTCGGATACCAGAGTAACTCATAGCATTCCTTTGTCGCACTGCTTCCCCTAACGCCGAATATGATTATGCAGGCCGCCGCGAGCCCGTATCAATGTATCGTCAGACGGCTCCCTGGGCTCGTCGGATATGGATAGAGATCCACTTCCGACCGCCACCTCCCTTGCCCTGCGGATGACGCCAAGGTATTGTCTCAAGAGACACCGGGTCGAGGGGAGACAGTCCCGGAGACGCCTCAAGGCGACCTTCCGGACTCCGGGAGCAGAGGGAACAAGGCCCCTGAGGGCTCCGAGTTCGGCCCTCAGCCGAACACCGTGCCGGAACCTCCAGTGGTTCCGGACTTGGGCAGGTGGCCTCCTTCCAAGAGGGGTAAGACGCCTGTGCCGGTGACCTCTGTCCATCCAGAGGCGCCGGACAATCTGCTGGGAGCGCTTCACAGTGCTTCCATCGACGAGGAGCACCATACTATTATGAGTGCGGTGGTCCAGAAGGTTTAGTCCACCAAGAGCGGATTGACTAAAGCCTGTGCCAGCCTTCTAACAGGCTTTGGGGTAAGTGTTTAAAATATAGGAAAAATATTACCGCATAGACAGTAGCTCCTGATGCTCTGTTCGGTGTCCACAAAGAAAAGCCGAACAGAGGATCACACAATATCGCAGGAGTCTAATATAAGTATGTCAATATGCGTATGCAGGCTTCGCTGCTGGCATCTGCCGCACTGACTGCGGAGGTCGCCACACTGAAGCGGGACCTTAAAGGGTCCAAGGACGAGCTCGGCCTTGCCAAGAGGCAGCTCGAGGAGAACAAAGGTAGGTAGTACCTAGTCTATGGATATGTATAAAAAGAATGCGATTGCAAAATGACAGGATCATCATGAATTTGCCAGGGGCCACGACCGAAGTGGCGACCCTAAAGCAAGTGTTGTCCGAGGCCAAAGATAAAGCGGCCAAGTGGCGCACCGAGTGGGAAAGGCAAGAGGCTCGGGTGGGTGAGGTGCAGCAAGAGCTCCAGGCTCTCGTGACGAAGCACAAGGCGTTGGAGCTTGACTCGAAGACGCGAGAGTTTGAGCTTGCCGCTGCCCTCGAGAGCGCAAAGAGTGCCAAGGCCGAAGCCCAAAAGGCCCTCCAGGAGATTGACACGATGAAGAAAATAGCGGCGGGTAAGGCATTCTATATGCAAAGCAAGCATGTGAAAGTAAATTACCTATTACTTACCCGAATCCGGAGCTCTCCAGGAGCATTCGCAGATTTGCCCCGCAGTGTGTCGGATGCCGCATAGTTTTACTAGGCCGAGGAGGGAAGCTCAACGAAGAAGCTGTTCTGGTCTCAGTATACTGGGACCGAACACCCGGTGCCTATGAGCGACCAGCTGAAGCAGCTGGTCGAGCTACACAAGGCGGCCGAACAGGCCATGAAGGGCTTTATAGTCCGGCTGTGGCCTGGTGACGCCCTTTCGAACAGCTACTTTGGCCTGGTGAGGCGGCTTGTGGATGCCTGCCCACGGCTGGAAGTCGTCAAGTGGTCCGTCTACATCGAAGGTGCACGCTGGGCTTTCACCCGTGTGAAGGTGCAATGGGCCAAGCTAGACGCCGTGAAGCTGATCAAGGAAGGACCGCCGCAGGGCAAGGAGCATCGCACCCTCGAAATTTATTATGAGGGTGTCCTGAAGGGTGCCCGTCTTGTAGCGGACAAATGTCCAAAGGACGTAATATTTGAGTAAACTTGCTCGTGTGATCCTGTATGATGAAAACTTGTTTCATATGCGCTATGCAACACTTGTTTGAATTTAAAATATAACCTTCTGTTTGGCTGTTTATCCAATCTGAGAGATGGCTAGTCCTCGGCTTCTACCCCCATGCCGCGAGTGCTGGGGTGTTCGGGATAAACCTGAGCACTCTTATTCCCATTTTTGGGTCCTTCGATGGAGGTGCTCAGCACAACGAACAAGGCAACTGGACTAATAATGCTTTATCACTCTCACTTAGCCATATAATTCTATAATTTTAAATTTCGACGAAGCCCCTGGTATTCGGAAGGCCGAATTCGGGGCGCGATACACGCCTTTAAGCCGGACAGGACCGACTCCTCGCTCTAAGCGGCATAAGTCTTTAGGGACTCGAAACCTCGCCGAACAGCGACCAGTCTCTCGCCTTATCATGACAGTCAGTTTTAGCTTTCTCTACTGAGGTGCTTAGCCCAGCAGAACCGGGGCACAATCGCAGTAGTTCTCCTAGTGCTACCTTAGCCGATAGAGCGAAACGTAAGGTACCAAAACATAGGAGCCGGGCAAACCCAACATTTGACCAAAGACATGATTCGGAGCTGATGCATATAATGCTATAAGTTCGGGGTGCCGCACTTGTGAAAGTGTTCAGAATTCTCACACCATATTGTGGGGTACTTAAGCCCCTGGTGTATTGGCCGTACCAAAGTGTACGGTTGCAAGGCGTCATTAATGAACACATATATATAAAACGAGAATGCAATAATAGTCGTAATGTTATGCATTGTTTATTCAAAAAGGTGCGTTAAAGCAGAATGATACATATAGTGCGATAAGCAAAAAGTAGGACTATGTCCCTTCCAAGGGCAAGCTGAGGAATAGTATTAAATACAATATTTCACTCGTTATCGTAATCCACCTGGGAGTTCCGTGGTGTGACGTAGCTTTCTGCCTCCTTGGTTGCTGCATCATGTGTTCGGCAATCATGCTGCCGGACAGGGTTTCCAGAGATTAAACTCTTGAAAGAGAAAAATAACAAAGCGGGAAGCCCCTAGTGCGGTTTAAGCCGTGTATTGGGGCGTGCCGTAGTTGTGCTCCCCCTTCCCCACCTGTGACCATGGTATTTTTAATGCGTAATTATGTACGCGTGACACGGATTTAGCCCTTTGGCTGGGACTAGGGTGGGGGCCACATTGCTACGCGAGCTCAGATCGTGCCAGGCGGTCCAATTGCCGATTACTCCGAGCACGCTTGAAGGTGTCCGGGTCTTGAAACACCGAACTGGTGGATTGCCTTGAGAGGCCGCTTTGCGCTTCCGCTGCGAGGGTCGCAGTGTGCTCCTCCGTTCGGAGAGAGCGCTCTGTGTTTCCATTAACTGTAATAACCCCCCGAGGTCCTGGCATCTTGAGCTTGAGGTATGCATAATGCGGTACCACATTGAATTTCGCAAATGCGGTTCGCCCGAGCAGTGCATGATAGCCACTGCGGAACGGGACTATATCGAAGATTAATTCTTCGCTTTGGAAGTTATCCGGGGATCCAACTACCACTTCTAGTGTAATTGAGCCTGTGTAATGGGCCTCTACACCTGGTATGGCGCCTTTAAAGGTCGTTTTCGTGGGTTTGATCCTTGAGGGGTCTATACCCATTTTGCGCACTATGTCCTGATAAAGCAGGTTCAGGCTGCTGCCGCCATCCATAAGGACTCGAGTGAGGTGAAATCCGTCAATGATTGGGTCTAGGACCAGTGCGGCGAATCCGCCATGACGGATACTAGTGGGGTGGTCCCTGCGATCAAAGGTGATCGGACAGGAGGACCATGGGTTGAACTTTGGGGCGACTGGCTCCAAAGCATATACGTCCCTGAGCGCACGCTTCCGCTCCCTCTTGGGGATGCGGGTTGCGTATATCATGTTCACCGTCCGCACTTGTGGGGGGAACCTCTTGTGTCCTCCGGTGTTCGGCTAACGGGGCTCCTCTTTGTCGTCGTTGTGTGACCCCTTATCTTTGTCTTCGGCAATTAACTTGCCGGCCTCTTTGAACACCCAACAATCCCTGTTGGTGTGGTTGGCTGGCTTGTCGGGGGTATCGTGTATTTGACACGAGCGGTCGAGTATACGGTCCAAACTGGACGGGCCCGAAGTGCTTCTTTTGAATGGCTTTTTGAAAGAACATGCGGTGCCCCCATGTTTGGTTTTGGTAATTGATGACAATCTCTATGGACTAATGGTTGCCTTGAGTTATATTTGAAGGTTTTGTCCATAGGCTTTTCTTGGAGTACATGTGTTGGTTTCAATAAGAGTTTGTGTCGACCAAGGTGCTATTCAAGGAATTACCTAAAGATTGGTCTTGTGAGAGATTGATCAAGACTAAGTTAAAGAGTGAATCAAGTTGATCAACCCACAAAGCGTAGAAGATGTACCGAGAGGGATCAAGTGATCCCATGGTATGGTAAGCATTGTCAATTACGCTTTGTGTACTAACCCATGGTCTTCGTGAGGGTTCTTTCTGGGGTAAGGTTGCGGTGTGCAAGTTCAAGTGGAGCATCACGAAGAGATCAACTGCTTGAAGCTTGCCGTCCATTGTGGTGACAATGGACTCATGAAGATGTGCGGAAGAAAGGCTCACCCATAGTGGAGTATGGGGGAGCAATCAACTAGTCTTCATCGAGCCAACACAATCAAGAAAGGTGGTCCAACTTGAGGGAGTCAAGATCGTCATCATCTAGCTCAAGTGGACCATGTGCAAGGCAAAGGTTTGCCCTTGGTAGGTTTTCTATTTTACCGGTCTCATGATGATAGTTGGGAGACCGGGTTATAGGATCGATTGCCGTACTATCAAGGGGGGCTCTCGATGAGTAGCTTGATCATATCGTTCGCTGAGAGCTCAAACCATTGCATCCTTGCATCATCTTTCTTGGTTCTTGTTTGGTTCTCTTTGTGAGTCTTAGAGCTTATGGTCATCTTGATGACAAGCTTGAGTTCATCGAAAACGGAGTTCGCTTGCATCTTCTATGATGTTTTCGATGTTGGAGGTTTTGCCGGTTCTTCTCGGTTGGAGGTTTCACTCCTCTATTTGTTGGCATACCTCCCCTGCCTCTTCTTACTATAACCAGTCGCTGTTTTGATGCTACTCGTCGTCTTGTTTTCAACAAGCTTGAGTTTGCTCAATTCGAGCTCATTTGCAGAAGTTATGGCAGTTCTGGTTTTCTGGAGTATGGTTTTTCTCCTGGACCCAGCGGTAGTACCGCGGGCCACAGCGGTAGTACCGCTGAGGCTCACTAAGCGGCAGTACCGCTCCTCGGAGTGGCAGTACCGCTCCTCGGAGCGGTAGTACCGCTTGATGGCCTCAGCAGCAGTGCCTCTGCGGATCCGTGCTCCTACCGCCTCGACACAGTGGTTGGAGCGGTAGTACGGCTGCAGTCCACTAAGCGGTAGTACCGCTCCTCGGAGCGGTAGTACCGCTTGCTGGGCTCAGCCGTAGTACCGCTGTGGCTTCGTGCTCCTTCCGCTTCGATTCGAGTGCACATTTTCTCGTGTCGGGTTTTGCGGTACTAGCTGCGGTAGTAGTGGCGGTAGTACTGCTTGTGAGCGGTAGTACCGCCCTACCTCCGCGGTAGTACCGCTCTGGGTCCCTGCCCCAGCCCCTCTCTTCTGGCGTGGCAGTACCGCTGAGGGGGAGCGGTAGTACCGCTCTACCTCAGCGGTAGTACCGCTCTCTGCGGGGCTGTGTGGGGGATAATGGTTGGATTTTCCCCCTCCTATAAAAGGGGGTCTTCTTCCCCATTGAACCTTATCCTTTGAGCTCGTGTTCTTCCCCCATTGTTGACCTTCTTCGAGCTTGGTAACTCTCAATCCCTCCATGGATTCTTGCTAGTTTTTGAGGGAAAAGAGAGAGGAGATCTAGATCCACATTTCCACCAATCACTTTCTCCTCTATGTGAGGGGAACCCCTTGGATCTAGATCTTGGAGTTCTTGGTGTTCTCTTTCTTGTTCTTCCCCTCACTTTCCTCCCTAGCATTAGTTGCTTCAGTGGGATTTGAGAGAGAAGGACTTGGGCACTCCGTGTGCCCTTGCCATTGCATTTGGTGCATCGGTTTGAGTTCTCCACGTGATACGTGGAAGTTACAAGTTGAGAAGCTTATTACTCTTGGGTGCTTGGTACCCTTGAGCTTGTTCCTCTTGGGTGCTTGGGCGCCCTAGACGGTTGTTGGTGTTCGGAGCTCAATCATTGTGGTGCAAAGCTCCGGGCAAGCGTCGGGGTCTCCAATTAGGTTGTGGAGATCGCCCCGAGCAATTTGACGGGTTCGGTGACCGCCCCCAAGGGTTGCCAAAGTGTACGGGTTCGGTGATCGCCCCCAAGGGTTGCCATTTGTACGGGTTCGGTGACCGCCCTCAAGGGTCCCTTAGTGGAATCACGGCATCTTGCATTGTGCGAGGGCGTGAGGAGATTACGGTGGCCCTAGTGGCTTCTTGGGGAGCATTGTGCCTCCACACCACTCCAAACGGAGATTAGCATCCGCAAGGGTGTGAACTTCGGGATACATCATCGTCTCCGCGTGCCTCGGTTATCTCTTACCCGAGCCCTTTACTTATGCACTTTACTTTGTGATAGCCATATTGTTTCTTGTCATATATCTTGCTATCACATAGTTGCTTATCTTGCTTAGCATAATTTTTTGGTGCACATAGGTGAGCCTAGTTGTTTCAGGTTTTGTGCTTGACAAATTAACCGCTAGGTTTATTCCGCATTTGTTCAAGCCTAAACCGTAATTATTTTAAAACGCCTATTCACCCCCCCTCTAGGCGACATCCACGATCTTTCACTTTTTCCGTTGACCGGGTTTAGAGCCTTTGAATCCGGCATTGACTACCGTATCCTCGGTATTGTCGCTGTTAATGCGACGCTTATGTTTGTTGCAATGTGACCTGCTATTGCTGTCCTTGGTATCCGAAGTACCATGGTTCTTTGATATGTTATTACTGCGAGCCAACCATCTGTCTTCTCCCGCACAAAAGCGGGTCATGAGTGTCGTGAGGGCTGCCATAGATTTCGGCTTTTCCTGACCAAGGTGCCGGCCTAACCAGTCGTCGCGGATGTTGTGTTTGAAAGCTGCTAGGGCCTCTGCATCCGGACAGTCGACGATTTGATTTTTCTTTGTTAGGAACCGAGTCCAGAATTGCCTGGCCGATTCTTCTGGCTGCTGAATTATGTGGCTCAAGTCATCAGCATCTGGTGGTCGCACATAAGTGCCCTGAAAGTTGTCGAGGAATGCGGCCTCCAGATCTTCCCAACAGCTAATGGACTCTGCTGGCAAGCTGTTAAGCCAATGCCGCGCTGGTCCTTTGAGCTTTAGTGGGAGGTATTTGATGGCGTGTAAGTCATAACCGCGGGCCATGTGGATGTGGAGGAGGAAATCCTCGATCCATACCGCAGGATCTGTTGTGCCGTCGTATGAGTCAATATTTACGGGTTTGAAACCCCTTTGGGATTTGATGATCCATTACCTCATCTGTGAAGCATAGGGGGTGTGCGGCGCCTCTGTATTGGGCTATATTGCGACGCAGCTCGAATGGGTCTTGCTCACTGTGTTCGGCCCAACCGGATTTACTTTTACTGTATCCGGCGTGACGTTTATCGTCTCGCATAGTGGCGCGCCCTCGTGATTCGTAGATCGATCTTGCATGCTTTTCTTTGTCCTCTAATACGTCTCGCAGGTCTGGCGTATTTCCCCATGCCTTTTTATTTGAATGATGTCGGGGTGCGGGCTGAGTTTTTGGCTGGAATGCCTCTCTATCGCGGCCACGAGGTGGCTGATCAGCCGCGTCATACGCTTCTTCCTCCAGTCAGGCTAGCAACCTACATTTTGGGTAACTCTTGGAGGGGCGTTCGAGTTTATATTCCTCGGCTGCGAGGACTTCAGTCCATCTGTCAGCTAGCAGATCTTGATCAGCTTGAAGCTGCTGCTACTTTTTCTTAAGGCTATTTGCTATGGCCATAAGCCGGCGCTTGAAGCGCTCTTGTTCGATGGGATCCTTTGGCACGGCGAGTTCGTCATCGCCGAGGCTTGCCTCATCTTCGGAGAGGGGCATGTAATTACCATCCTCCGCCTCTCCATCTGCCGTTCTCTGAGGAGGGCTGGCTCCTCCATCCTCCTGCTCTACATCTTGCTGGAGGGGATTGTTGTTGTCTGCGGCACTATCCGGAGTGTTATTATCTCCTGTGCCGGTATCACCACTTTTGCTTTGGCGGGACTTAGAGTGGCGCCGCTGACGTCGGCACTTGGGTGGCTTCTTGGAGGGGTCATCCTCTGCTGTCTCGTCCCCATTTCCTTCTTTGGGTGCGTCCACCATGTATATATCGTATGATGAGGTGGCTGTCCTGTGGGCAGTGGTTTCTCTTCGTCTCTCGCATCGTCGTCCATACCGTCGATGTCTTCGGAGTCGAAGTCGAGCATGTCCGTTAAGTCGTCGACAGTGGCTACTAAGTGGGTGGTGGGTGGGCAGCGAATTTCTTCGTCATCCGCATCCAAATCCTGCCGGACATAGTTCGGTCATGATCTTCCTAACAAGGAGAGAGACCTTAATGAGTTCAGTATGTCCCCAAAGGGCGAGTGCTGAAAAATATCCGTGGAGGTAAACTCCATGATCGGCGCCCAGTCAGATTCGCTAGGAACGGGCGCAGGCGGTTCGAAGCCCGTGGCCGGAGAAGGATCCGATAGTTTGACAACACGGCTCTTGTGTAGGGTAAGGTCGATGTTCGGCTTGATCGCCGCTCAGGGTAAGGCCTCCGTGGTGGGGTCCATCCACCCGTCCATGGACGACACAACTGGCTCTGAATTGATGGTCGGAGCGGCTGCCGGTGCGATCTCTTGAACACTGTCTGATGGTAGAGCTAAGTCATACTCATCGTGACTGCGTGACGCACAGGGCAGAGGCTCGAATCCGTCGAGGATCAAGTCTCCGTGGATATCGGCCGTGTAGTTTAAGCTTCCAAATCTGACCTGGTGGCCAGGGGCGTAACTTTCGATCTGCTCCAGATGGCCAAGCGAGTTGGCTCGCAGTGCGAAGCCGCCGAATACAAAAATCTGTCCGGGGAGAAAAGTCTCACCCTGGACCGCATCGCTAACGATGATCAAAGGAGCCATCAAGCCTAACGGCGATGACACAGAGGAACTCTCTATGAAAGCACCAATGTCGGTGTCAAAACCGGCGGATCTCGGGTAGGGGGTCCCGAACTGTGCGTCTAAGGCGGATGGTAACAGGAGGCAGGGGACACAATGTTTTACCCAGGTTCGGGCCCTCTTGATGGAGGTAAAACCCTACGTCCTGCTTGATTAATATTGATGATATGGGTAGTACAAGAATAGATCTATCACGAGATCAGAGAGGCTAAACCCTAGAAGCTAGCCTATGGTATGATTGTATCTTGTCCTATGGACTAAAACCCTCCAGTTTATATAGACACCGGAGAGGGTTAGGGTTACACAAGGTCAGTTACAAAGGAGGAGATATACATATCCGTATTGCCTAGCTTGCCTTCCACGCCAAGTAGAGTCCCATCCGGACACGGGACGAAGTCTTCAATCTTGTATCTTCATAGTCCAACAGTCCGGCCAAAGGATATAGTCCGGCTGTCCGGAGACCCCCTAATCTAGGACTCCCTCAGCCCATATTAGCTTGTCTTCTCCTTTGAATAAATGTTTGCAGATTCCATCTTAGTCCAATGCACGTGCACTCTTATTATTATCCTCATCGTTCGGTCGTGCAAGTGAAAGGCAATAATGACGATATATGATGACATGATTGAGATGAGGAAAAAGCTGGTATGAACTCGACCTATCTTTTTTTTTGTAAATACGATTAGTTCATCATTCCTGATTCAGCCTATTATAAATGAAACATGTTTGCAATGACAATTAGAGATTATAGTTACTCATGCCATGCTTAATTAGCTAGGAGTTTATTATGGTTTACCTTGCATGCCAACATGGAAATTAAAATGGTTGTGATGTAGTATGATAGGATGGTATCGTCCTTTGAATAATTCAAGTGGCTTGACTTGGCACATGTTCACGCATGTAGTTGAAACAAAATCAACATAGCCTCTATCATATTTATGTTCATTGTGATGTGTATACTACTCATGCTTGCATTCAATGTTGGTTAATCTCAACGCATGTTTATGACTGTTGTCGCTCTCTAGTTGGTTGCTTCCCAGTCTCTTTCTAGCCTTCACTTGTACTAAGCGAGAATACTGCTTGTGCATCCACTTCCATAAACCCCAAAGTTGTTCCATATGAGTCCACCATACCTTCCTATATGCGGTATTTACCTGTCGTTCCAAGTAAATTTGCATGTGCCAAACTCCAAACCTTCAAAGAATAATCTGTTTTGTACGCTCAAATTGCTCATGTATCAACCAGGGTTGTCAATATCTTCCATGCTAGGTGGGTTATTCTCACGATGAGTGGACTCCGCTCATCATTCATGAGAAAATGGCTGGTAACTGGGATGCCCAGTCCCATGCTCAAATCAAATCAAAATAATTGCAAACAAAACTCCCCCAGGACTGTTGTTAGTTGGACGGTACCCGTTGTTTCGGACCAGCCGTGGAGTGTGCTTGTTGGTAGTGGGGGAGTATAAACTTTACCATTCTATTTGGGAACCACCTATAATGTATATAGCATCAAAGATACCGAGATCTCTTGGTTGTTATTGTAGGACCTTGAAGTAGATGTGTCTAGAGGGGGGGTGATTAGACACTTAATGCTAAAGTTGCAGTTTTTAAGCTTTTTCGGTTTAAGTGGAGTTTAGGCACAATTTCAACATTCACAATACATATCAATCAAGCATGCAAAGAGTATATAGGCAGCGGAAAGTAAAGCATGCAACTTGCAAGAATGTAAAGGGAATGGTTTGGAGAATTCAAACGCAATTGGAGACACGGATGTTTTTCCCGTGGTTCGGATAGGTGGTGCTATCCTACATCCACGTTGATGGAGACTTCAACCCACGAAGGGTAAAGGTTGCGCGAGTCCACGGAGGGCTCCACCCACGAAGGGTCCACGAAGAAGCAACCTTGTCTATCCCACCATGGCCATCGCCCACGAAGGACTTGCCTCACTAGCGGTAGATCTTCACGAAGTAGGCAATCTCCTTGCCCTTACAAACTCCTTGGTTCAACTCCACAATCTTGTTGGAGGCTCCCAAGTGACACCTAGCCAATCTAGGAGACACCACTCTCCAAGAAGTAACAAATGGTGTGTTGATGATGAACTCCTTGTTCTTGTGCTTCAAATGATAGTCTCCCCAACACTCAACTCTCTCTCACAGGATTTGGATTTGGTGGAAAGAAGATTTGAGTGGAAAGCAACTTGGGGAAGGCTAGAGATCAAGATTCATGTGGTAGGAATGGAATATCTTGGCCTCAACACATGAGTAGGTGGTTCTCTCTCAGAACATATGAGTTGGAAGTGTAGATGTGTTCTGATGGCTCTCTCCACGAGTGAAGAGGAGGTGGAGGGGTATATATAGCCTCCACACAAAATCCAACCGTTACACACAATTTACCAATCTCGGTGGGACCGAATCAACAAACTCGGTCGGACCGAAATAGTAAACCTAGTGACCGTTAGAGATTTTCGGTGGGACTGACATGCAACTCGGTAGGACCAATATGGTTAGCGTTAGGGCATAACGTAATCTCGGTGAGACCGATTACACAAACTCGGTGAGACCGATTTGGTAATAAGCTAACCAGAGGGTTGGTCAGGCAAACTCGGTGGGACCGATTACACAAACTCGGTGAGACCGATTTTGGTAATGAGCATACGCAGTGAGTTTGCATTGTAACCTCGGTAGTACCAATTGCACAAGATCGGTGAGACTGATTTTGGCAATGGACATACACAGTGAGATTACAATCCCATCTCGGTGAGACCGAGATCCCTATCGGTAGAACCAATTTGCTAGGGTTTGGTAATGGCTATGACAAGTGAAACTCGGTGGCGTCGGATAGAAATAATCGGTAGGTCCGAGTTTGGCTTAGGTTTAGGTCATATGTGGAAGTGGGAAAGTAGTTGAGGATTTTGGAGCATATCATTAAGCACTTGAAGCAAGAGGCTCATTAAGCAACACCTCATCCCTCCTTGATAGTATTGGCTTTTCCTATGGACTCAATGTGATCTTGTATCACTAAAATGTAAAATGAAGAGTCTTGAGCTTTAAGCTTTAGCCAATCCTTTGTCCTTAGCATCTTGGAAAATTTCCCACAACCTTTAGTCCATGCCACTCCATTGTTGAACTTATCTGAAACATACTAGATAGAAACGTTAGTCCAACAAGAGATATGTTGTCATTAATTACCAAAACCACCTAGGGAGCACTTGTGCTTTCAATCTCCCCCTTTTTGGTAATTGATGGCAACATACATCAAAGCTTTAGATAAAGATATAAAGAATAGCAAGTAAAGCTTTGGAAGGACATGTAACAAGCATAGGCTCCCCCTACATGTATGCACTCATGTAAATGTGAAATATAGAGGCATGTGAGAGCATAACCATGACAGAGTAGGCAATGTGTTACATGTATCTTGGCCATATGCATCAGAGAAAAAGATTATCAAGGAAAATACCTTCATGCTCATGAGTCCTTCTTGCAAACAGTATGTACATAAGCAAGAATTCCTCATACTCATGATTTTGATGCATACACTTACCTTGTAGTCTTTAGCTGGCTTAGGATGGAATGAACCTGCACAAACAAGGTTAGATAACACAAGTACCTCCACTAGCCAGAGCAAACCAAAGAAGCCACAAGAGTACCAAGACTGGGATGACATGTAGAGAGTGAGTACAAGGTACCACAATGGATTCAACATGTCCCCAAGAGTAAAGATATGCAATGAATTTGACTGATTTCTTTCCCTTAGGTGTCTTGCTCCCCCTGAATCTTACATGGGATATTGGGAGAAGATAGGGAATAGAAAATCAGAGCTGAAAGATACAAATTGATAGAACTTAATGCAAATAAGCACATATGAACATGTCTTTCCCCCAAAAAGACATGTGACATCTCTCCTCTTGAACATCAAGCATCTGGGATCCTTGAGTATTCTCTCCCCCTGGAAATCTCTTTCTCCCCCTTAATACTTTCTCCCTTGTAGGTGATAAGCTTTGATGTGATCTCTCTCTCCCCCTTTGACATCAATTTCCAAGAAGAGCTTTCTGGAATCCGTCGTATAGGTTTGGTCCTTGAGACTCAGCACAAAGCAATGGATAAAACTGTGATGCTTGTAGAGGACAAGATTCATTGAGTAGAGCTGGATCATAAGAAATATAGAACAAGTGGCAAACTGTTTTTCCTGTTGTGAAGTCGGTGGCACCGAGTGGCATGTTTCGGTGGGGCCGAAAAGATTCGGTTGGACCGAAAACTACAAGTCGGTGAAACCGAGTTCAACACAGAGAAAAACACTTGTCACCTCAGCTCACTAAACATATGTAGGATCTCACAAAGATTTGCAATGAATTATCTGAAAGATTTGCAAGGAATTGAATGCAGAAAATGCAGAACAAAAACAAAAAGAAAAGAGAAGAAACTGAAAAAGAGAAAGGAAATAAATATGCATGAGACAAATGCAATAACACAGAAAAGAACACAAGAGAACTTCATCTAGAGTTGGGCGTTGACATAGTCACCTATGTTAGAGTATATTGACTTAGGAGTCAAGTGAGAACACTTGATCATAGGTCATACTCATCGTTTAAGCTCAAAATGGGGTTACCATTTTTTGTTTAAGCATCTTGATGTATTCACATCTTGTTGAGTTGCTTTGACTCATGTCTTGGAGTAAAGCTTCTCTAAGATGGAATAACATACCTTGGGTGGTGGTGCGGTTCTTGCTCATGTAGTTGAACTTGTGTGGGTGCTCAAGGTTGATGTAGCTCATCAAGAGTTGGGAGCACCACTTGGAGTTTGAGTTCATCTACCTACATGGGTTAGTTCTTGCAAGGAAGAGCACTTGTGTATCCAAAAATGACAATCATGAAGCTCAACATAGAATTTGTCAAAGGATATGTTTGAATGGTTTTGTGCTTCCTTGTCTTCAACCACCATTGTGTAGAGACTTGGTGATGTAGAGATTGCTCAAGATGTGAGTGAGTCGCAATCTCATGGAATTAGATTCAACCAAGCACCTACATGGGTTAGACAACATGCAAGGTACAAATATATCCAAGACATAAGATAGTCATCATAAGAGATATATCATGGATTAGTCATAAGCTCATGTCTTGCATGTATCCAATGGAGTTCCTACTCCAAGTTCGAAGCATCAATAATGTTCAATTCACCTCTCAACCTGCAAAATACTTTCTCATCAAGAGTTTTAGTAAATATATCCGCTAATTGCATATCGATGCGAACATGCTTAAGATCAATGTCACCCTTAGCAACATGGTCTCGAATGAAATGATGACGAACTTCAATATGCTTCGTTCGAGAATGTTGTACAGGATTATGACCAATTTTGACAGCACTTTCATTGTCACAAAGCAGTGGAACATGTTTCACATAGATCCCATAATCTTTAAGAGTTTGGGTCATCCAAAGTAATTGAGCACAACATGAACCAGCGGCAATGTATTCCGCTTCGGCGGTGGATAAGGATACCGAGTTTTGTTTCTTGGAAGACCAAGACACAAGAGATCTACCAAGAAATTGACAAGTACCCGAAGTGGACTTTCTATCAACCTTGTCTCCGGCATAATCCGAGTCGGAATAGCCAACAAGATCAAAAGAAGACCTCTTAGGAGACCAAATGCCAAAGTTTGGTGTATGAATTAAGTATCTCACTATCCTTTTCACGACCTTAAGATGACATTCTTTAGGAGCAGCTTGATAGCGTGCACACATGCACATACTTAGCATAATGTCGGGACGTGAAGCACATAGGTATAACAAAGAACCAATCATAGAGCGATAAACCTTTTGATCAACCGGTTCACCATCTTTGGTCAAATCAAGATGTCCACTAGTAGGCATGGGTGTAGGCATACCTTTGCATTCTTGCATATTGAACTTCTTGAATAAGTCCTTGGTGTACTTCGTTTGAGAGACAAATGTACCTTCCTTAGTTTGCTTGATTTGCAAACCGAGAAAGAATTTGAGTTCACTCATCATAGACATCTCAAACTTCTCTGACATTAGCTTTCCAAAATTTTCACTAAAGAGAGGGTTAGTTGAACCAAATATGATATCATCAACATAAATTTGGCATACAAATAGTTCTCCATTAACCCTTTTAGTAAAAAGAGTAGAATCAATTTTACCAATTTCAAAACCACCTGCAATAAGGAACTTGGTCAAGCATTTATACCAAGCTCTAGGAGCTTGTTTAAGACCATAAAGAGCTTTGTGAAGTTTGTAAACATGATTTGGTTTCTTAGGATTGATAAAGCCGGGAGGTTGTTTGACATAAACTTCCTCCTCTATTTCACCATTTAGAAAAGCACTTTTAATGTCCATTTGGTACAAGGTGATATTATGGTGATTAGCATAAGCAAGTAAGATGCGAATGGACTCAAGTCTAGCAACGGGAGCATATGTCTCACCATAGTCCATACCTTCGACTTGTGTGTACCCTTGGGCGACGAGACGTGCTTTGTTGCGAACCACTTGTCCATCTTCATCTTGCTTGTTGCGAAACACCCATTTGGTACCAATGATGTTGTGGTTGTTGTCGGGCTTCTCAACCAATGTCCAAAATTGGTTTCTCTCAAAGTTGTGTAGCTCTTCGTGCATAGCGTTTATCCAATCCGGATCTTCCAATGCTTCTTCAACCTTCATAGGTTCAATGCTAGAGATGAATGAATAGTTTTCACAAAAGTTAGCTAAACGAGTTTTTGAGCGAGTGATTCTCCCGGTTTGAATATCATTGTAGATTTGCTCGACGGGATGATCTTTGGCAATTCTTGCTCGAACTCATGAGAGCTTTTGCTTGGGTCTTCGTTGAACATCTTCTTCATCTTGTTCTTCTTCTTGGCCTTCTTCATTGTTGATGTTGTCGTTCTCTTGTCGTGGTGGAGAAGGAGGTTGTTGATGTTCGTCTTGATGCATTTCCTCGTCTTCTTCATCTTGGTGTGTCCCACTTGTGGATGCTTCCGTATCAATTCTCGGTTCACCTTGTCGTGAAGTAGAGGCTTCCACTTGGACGGACGAGGTACTCTCCTTCACCTCCGTTGGATGAATTTTGCTAATAGACAAGTCTTGGATTGCTTCTAAAGGGTCTTCGTCTCCTACATCGATTGGCAATTGCTCTACTTGCGAGCCATTAGATTCATCAAACTTCACATCTACCGTCTCTTCAACCTTTTGGGTGAAATTGTTGTAGACACGGTAAGTGTGAGAGTTTGATCCATAAACAAGTAGAAAACCTTCATGAGATTTAGGAGCAAACTTTGAACGACGATGCTTGTCAAGAATGTAGCACTTTGAGCCGAATACTCAAAAGTATCCAACTTGGGGTTTATTACCGGTGAGGAGCCCGTATGCCGTCTTGCCGAGTAGCTTGTGAAGATACAAGCGATTTGTTGCATGACAAGCTGTCTCAACCGCTTCTGCCCAAAAGTGCTTTGGCGTCTTGTACTCATCAAGCATCGTTCTCGCCATTTCGATGAGCATACGGTTCTTCCTCTCAACAACTCCATTTTGTTGAGGTGTGTACGTAGCCGAGAACTCGTGTGAAATCCCTTCTTCGTCAAGAAAGGTGTCCACATTTGCGTTCTTGAACTCCGTTCCGTTGTCACTCCGAACCTTCTTGATCTTCATGTCAAACTGATTTTGGGCCTTCCTAGCGAAGTTTTTGAAGATCTTCTAGACCTGCGACTTGTCATCAAGAAAGAACACCCACGTAAATCTTGAAAAATCATCAACTATAACTAGACCAAAAGAATTTCCACCGAGACTCTTGTAGGCGTTGGGACCAAAAAGATCCATATGAAGTAGCTCAAGTGGCCTCCTTGTGGTCATGATGTTCTTCACGGGATGCCTTCCTCCAACCTGTTTACCTGCTTGGCAAGCACTGCAAAGTCTATCCTTATCAAATATGACATCGTTAACTCCAAGGATATGATTTCCTTTAATAAGCTTGTCAAGGTTTCTCATGCCAATGTGACCTAGTCGTCTATGCCACAACCAACCTTTTGAGGATTTAGCAATAAAGCAAGTTTTAGGTTGTGCCTTTTTAGAGAAATCGACAATGTAAAGATCACCTCTACGCATACCGGTAAAGACCATTTTATGATTGTCTCGACGATACACTTGGCAATCTACCTCAGTAAATAGGACATTCAAACCGAAATCAGCAAGTCTAGATACTGAATGTAAGTTGTAGCTGAGAGATTCAACGAGCATGACATTTTGAATGGAACTATCATGTGAGATGGCCACCTTACCAAGGCCAACCACTTTACCCTTTGAATTATCACCAAAGGTGACATATTCTCGAGGGCCATCATTTTCAGCAAGCTCACGGAACATCTCTTCATCTCTGGTCATATGATCAGTACATCCACTATCAAGAACCCATTCCTTTCCTCCTGACACATATCCCCGAAGATTTTCCATAAGACCAAAATGTCTCATTGCATCATCAAGATCGAAGTCACTATCATCATCATCATCATCATCATCATAGTATCCATGTTCACCATGATCTTGTGACTCATCATTCCCTAGAGAGGGTAATTCATTAGATAAATGATCATCAAAGTGGTCACCTTTATGAATTCTTATAGCTTCGGATATAATGATTCCAACATATCCTTTAGCATGCTTGAGATTGGTAAGCTCAAATAGACTATCACCAAAACTAGGATCACTAGAGTTCATCTTACTCAAGGCAATAGATTTATGGAGTATTTCATCCAAATTTTTCAAGGAATAATCGGGAAATCGTTCCTCAAGAAATTTCCATATAGTATAGGCACAATTAAGAGTAGGCAAACTAGCAATCAAATTTTTGGGCAATCCTCTAATGATGAGCTCAATAGTTCTAAGATTGCGAATTATGTCGATATCTTCATCTAGGGTAGGATGCAAAGGATCAATATGAGGTGCACAAGGGCTAGCAATATACTTGTTCAAATGATATTGATTGAAAATTACAAGCATCTCATTTTTCCACTCATGAAAATACTCTCCATCAAGAATAGGCACTCTATGTCTAAGACTCCCTAAAGTAGACACATCCATCTTCCTCCAATGGTGATTAAACCAAGGCAGTGGAAACCAAAGCTCTGATACCACTTGTAGGACCTTGAAGTAGATGTGTCTAGGGGGGGGGTGATTAGACACTTAATGCTAAAGTTGCAGTTTTTAAGCTTTTTCGGTTTAAGTGGAGTTTAGGCACAATTTCAACATTCACAATACATATCAAGCAAGCATGCAAAGAGTATATAGGCAGCGGAAAGTAAAGCATGCAACTTGCAAGAATGTAAAGGGAAGGGTTTGGAGAATTCAAACGCAATTGGAGACACGGATGTTTTTCCCGTGGTTCGGATAGGTGGTGCTATCCTACATCCATGTTGATGGAGACTTCAACCCACGAAGGGTAACGGTTGCGCGAGTCCACGAAGGGCTCCACCCACGAAGGGTCCACGAAGAAGCAATCTTGTCTATCCCACCATGGCCATCGCCCACGAAGGACTTGCCTCACTAGCGGTAGATCTTCATGAAGTAGGCGATCTCCTTGCCCTTACAAACTCCTTGGTTCAACTCCACAATCTTGTTGGAGGCTCCCAAGTGACACCTAGCCAATCTAGGAGACACCACTCTCCAAGAAGTAACAAATGGTGTGTTGATGATGAACTCCTTGCTCTTGTGCTTCAAATGATAGTCTCCCCAACACTCAACTCTCTCTCACAGGATTTGGATTTGGTGGAAAGAAGATTTGAGTGGAAAGCAACTTGGGGAAGGCTAGAGATCAAGATTCATGTGGTAGGAATGGAATATCTTGGCCTCAACAAATGAGTAGGTGGTTCTCTCTTAGAACATATGAGTTGGAAGTGTAGATGTGTTCTGATGGCTCTCTCCACGAGTGAAGAGGAGGTGGAGGGGTATATATAGCCTCCACACAAAATCCAACCGTTACACACAATTTACCAATCTCGGTGGGACCGAATCAACAAACTCGGTCGGACCAAAATAGTAAACCTAGTGACCGTTAGAGATTTTCAGTGGGACTGACATGCAACTCGGTAGGACCAATATGGTTAGGGTTAGGGCATAACGTAATCTCGGTGAGACCGATTACACAAACTCGGTGAGACCGATTTGGTAATAAGCTAACCAGAGGGTTGGTCAAGCAAACTGGGTGGGACCGATTACACAAACTCGGTGAGACCGATTTTGGTAATGAGCATACACAGTGAGTTTGCATTGTAACCTCGGTAGTACTGATTGCACAAGATCGGTGAGACCGATTTTGGCAATGGACATACACAATGAGATTACAATCCCATCTCGGTGAGACCGAGATCCCTATCGGTAGAACCGATTTGCTAGGGTTTGGCAATGGCTATGACAAGTGAAACTCGATGGCGCCGGATAGAAATAATTGGTAGGTCCGAGTTTGGCTTAGGTTTAGGTCATATGTGGAAGTGGGAAAGTAGCTGAGGATTTTGGAGGATATCATTAAGCACTTGAAGAAAGAGGCTCATGAAGCAACACCTCATCCCTCCTTGATAGTATTGGCTTTTCCTATGGACTCAATGTGATCTTGGATCACTAAAATGTAAAATGAAGAGTCTTGAGCTTTAAGCTTTAGCGAATCCTTTGTCCTTAGCATCTTGGAAAATTTTCCACAACCTTTAGTCCATGCCACTCCATTGTTAAACTTATCTGAAACATACTAGATAGAAACGTTAGTCCAACAAGAGATATGTTGTCATTAATTACCAAAACCACCTAGGGAGCACTTGTGCTTTCAGTTATGTTGATAATGAAGGCATACTGCTCAAAATATTATTCCTCTCGATTTCAAAACTCGAGCTTTGGCTCCTCTGCAAATCCCTGCTTCCCTCTGCAAAGGGCCTATCTATTTACTTTTATTGCTGAGTCATCATCCTATCATAAAAAGCACCCGTTAGAGAGCACCACTGTCATTTGTATGCATTGCTATTAGTTTATATTGAGTATGACTGAGACTGGATCTCTTTTACGAAGAATTACAATGTCTAGTCAGTCCTTGATCTTCACGGGTGCTCTGCATTTATGTTTCCCTGCAACACACATAAGGAAGCTCTTGATCAGGCTAACTGAGAGTTGCCATACTATTAGTAGAATATGTATTGAGTACAACCAAATTCGATTGGTGTCACATGCATAACAATACAAAATTGTACCCACAGCAAATGAAAATCAAATTGCAGAACCGAACCAAACAGTTAAATGGACAGCAGACCAAATGTACCAAAATAGTTACCTGAGCACGACATTGCAGAATAGAAACATGTACTAGAAGATAAGACAGTTAACAAAACAAAGAATGCTTGAGAACAGTACAATGAAATGTAGCAATTGTTGGACCGAAGTGTTAACTGAACATTACATTTTAGAGGACCAAACTGTTAACTGAACATCAGATTGCGTATTAACATTACAGAGGACAAATCACTAGAAGGCACTGGCGGTGGCCTCGAGAAAACATCACAGACTGTATTTTAAAGTAGACAACTGCGTGGCGGTGTCGACGGTGGCCTCGAAGACGAGGTGCTCCTCCAAGATCTGGCGGTCAACACGCATGGCAGCCATAGCAACCTTGTTTGCGCGTGCGGTCGCATGCTACTCAGCTCCACATTATACTGCGTGTAAAATGGCCGTGGGCGGCTCTTAATTGGAGGAGGGGCAGTGATTTTGGTGGAAGGTGTCGCTTCGTCAGTCGATGCATGTGGGACGGGAAAGGAGGAGGATGGTGTGGGTGGGGTGTGGATTACCTGACCATATCAACGAGGCCGCGCAGCAAGAAGAAGGGTTGGCGGCGAGGAGGCCGCGCAGCAAGAAGAAGGGTCGGCGGCGAGGAGGCCGCGCAACAACAAGAAGGGTCGCCGACGAGGAGGTAGCGCTGCAAGAAGAAGGGTCGTCGGTGAGGAGGTGGCGCTGTAAGAAGAAGGGTAGCCGGCGAGGAGGCGACGCTGCAAGAATGGTCACCGACGAGGAGGCTGAGCTTCCAGTAAGCAACAGTGAAGGTGTAAGCCAGACAAGACGGTGCCCCAAGATATTTTATATCGCATCCCACACGATTCTTTCTAGTAAAATGTTTATGGTATACCTGATTTTTTCATTATGTTTTGAAAGACAACATGGTGTTACAGAGGGAAAGAATGGTGTTTGAATTGCTAGAACATTTACGTACAGTGAACATGCAACTAGTACATGAGTGTCGTGTTTAAATTTGGAATTATTCCGGGTTCATTTGGCATTTTTATGCATTAATTGAGTTTCTGGGCATTTAATGTGCATAATTCAAATTTGAACTACGAGCACATGCTCCAATGCACCAAAGTTTGCTGAAAAATCACATGTGTGTCTTGGGGTGAATTTATAGGTCCCATGCAAGAAATGGGAATAAAATTCAAACATCTAAGCGTCGTGGCTCGCCCGTAATGATTGAGAAACTTGTTTTTTTAATTCCTGTAAATCCAAAACACGGCTGAAAATCATGAAACTTGGCATGGTGTCATGACATGGCACCAGCATGTTGTGGTATTTTTTGGGCCGAATTGGGACAAACTTTGGTGTAAGCTTCTTGCAAACCGGAGCTTCCCTCAAGAAGGCTCCTGGTTCCGAGAGGGAACGTGTCACCTCCGTGTGCGAAACGACATACGTACACTGCCTTCTCCCACCTTAATTTTTGTACACTGTCAAATTAGACCAAATAGAAGTATCGTGCTAAAATTTGGAATTATTCCGTGTTCATTAGGCCTTTTTATATATTAATTGAGTTTTTGCGCATTTAATGTGCATAATTCAAATTTGAACTACAAGCACATGCTCCGGTGCACCAAAGTTGTTTGAAAAATCACATGCGTGTCCTTGGGTGAATTTTTAGGTCCCATGCAAGATATTGGAGTGAAATTCAAACATCTGGTTGTTGTGGCTCGGACGGAAGGATTGAGAAACTTGGTTTTTTAATTCCGGTAATTCCAAAACACGCCTGGAAATCATGAAACTTGGCATGGTGTCATGACTTGGCACCAACATGCTGTGGCAATTTCTTCGGCCAAATTGGGACAAGCTTTGGCGTAAGCTTCTTGCAAACCGGAGCTTCCCTCAAGAAGGCTCGTGGTTCCGAGAGGGAACGTGTCACCTTCGTGTGCGAAACGACATACGTACACTGCCTTCTCCCGCCTTAACTTTTTTACACAGCCAGATTAGACCAAATAGAAGTACCGTGCTAAATTTTGGGATTATTCCGGGTTCGTTTGGCCTTATACATTAATTGAGTTTCTGGGCATTTAATGTGCATAATTCAAATTTGAACTACAAGCACATGCTCTAGTGCACCAAAGTTGTTTGAAAATCACATGTGTGTCCTTGGGTGAATTTCTAGGTCTCATGCAAGAGATGTGAGTGAAATTCAAACATCTAGGCATCGTGGCTCGGCCGAAAAGATTGAGAAACTTGGTTTTTAAATCCTGTAATTCCAAAACACGCCTGAAAATCATGAAACTTGACATGGTCTCATGACATGGCACAAACATGCTGCGGTAATTTTTTTGGCTGAATTGGGACAAGCTTTGGTGTAAGCTTCTTGCAAACCAGAGCTTCCCTTAAGAAGGCTCGTGGTTGTGAGAGGGAACGTGTCACCTCCGTGTGCGAACCGACATACGTACACTGCCTTCTCCCGCCTTAATTTTTTTACACAGCCAGATTAGACCAAATAGAAGTATCGTGCTAAATTTTGGAATTATTCCGGGTTCGTTTGACCTTTTTTATACATTAATTGAGTTTCTGGGCATTTAGGGCGTGTTCGGTAGCCCCCTATGGCTGGAAACTCCTAAACTCCGTCGCTCGTAACCAGCTGCCAGCTTCTCTCCAAATCACAAGGAGTTAGCGATCCATTCGGCTGGACAGCTTCTCTCCCGAGCGTATTAAAAAGGCTGGAAGCCCAGAGTGAGCAATTTTGGCGCATTTGGCTTTGATGTGGCCCGGCTCGGGAGGGAATCACCATGGGCTTTCAACCCAACAAGGAAGGAAATTAGCATCAGCCGATCCCATCTGGATTGGAGACGATGACTGAGCAGGTAGACCACGGCGCTGACCTGCGCCATCTCCTACAGCACGGCTGGCGCGAGCTCGCAGAGCCGCCGTTCGGCTTTGTCCAGTGACAGCTCCACGAGCACTGGCACCGCACCGGTGCCGATGATCTTGACGTGGTTCCGGCCGTACGGACGACGGCGAGGGTAGCTTGCAGACTGCCATCTTGCAGCCGAGCTCGTGCTGGTGGGGGCAGAGGAGGGTGAAAGCAGCCTAGCGACTGCCTCCTCATGGCGGCATGTGACGCCTAGGGTTTGCTCGCTGGGAGAGGAATGGTGGTCGAGGCGCTATGTCGGGGCTCGGAAGAGGAATAGCTAGCGATCCGGTACGCTGCAAGTTCACTTTGCGGTGGCATACGCGCGTAATATCCCTCAATTCCTACTTCCCAGTTTTTGGAGAGCACCGGTTTTCCAACTCCTCGACTCCGCGAAATTTGCATTGCGCTCATCGCTGGCTTCTCTCGCCCATAGCTGGGATTTGGACCGTTCGGCTGCACTCCCCACGTGGAGTTGAGGATTTGAGAAGCGGGACGACTCCCGAACACGCCCTTAATGTGCATAATTCAAATTTGGACTACAAGCACAGGCTCCAGTGCACCAAAGTTGTTTGAAAAATCACATGTGTGTCCTTGGGTGAATTTCTAGGTCCCATGCAAGAGATGTGAGTGAAATTCAAACATCTAGGCATCGTGGCTCGGTCGGAAAGATTGAGAAACTTGGTTTTTTAATTCCTGTAATTCCAAAACACGCCTGAAAATCATGAAACTTGGCATGGTCTCATGACATGACACCAACATGCTGTGGTAATTTTTCTGTCCGATTTGCAAAGGCCCACACATTAACAATCAACAAAGTCATTTTGGAACAAGTCCTGTCACGTTACAAATCGGAGACAAAAGTATTATTGAAACTATGGGCGTTCGACTTACCAATTACATGCGGCCACGCGTCCCCTTTTTTATTGGCTAGGAGGTGCACTGCGGGGTAGCTATTTGAGTACAGGAGGCATGCGATCAGATCCCTGCGCGTGCTCATCGGGAGGAGAGCCCTTTGACCGCTACCCGCCGCGCACCTCCCTCCCAACGTCTCCATTAATGGCGCCCTAGCACCTGTTCTACGGCGTGGCTATATGTCTCACTGGACTGAGATTTGAGAGAGAAAAATGAAAATCTGAAAAGAAAGTTTTGCACAGATCTTGATGTAAGATCCGAATGACCTATATGGCATCGACTGCGACTTATAGCAAGCATGATGAATATAAGGACGATGACATTGGATAATAATCGTCTTACATATTTATAAACATAACTAAAAAAGCCACATGCAACAACGCCCAAAATACACAAGGGCAAAAGAAGAAGGAAGACAACAATCTGGCTCGCTGATCTCTACTTTCTTGATGCGTTTCTGCAGGATGCGGGAACTAGTCTCCGCGGCGAGCGGCAACGAGCTCTTTCTTGTCCTCAAGATGCTGCTTGAGAGCGTCCACAGATTCCTCCACCAGCCTTCTGCGCTCGATGCGCATCATGGCATTCTCGTCCATAAGTTTCTCGACGATGACGCCAGTCCTCTTCAACAAGGCAGTTGTCTGCTCCCGCTGCTCCGCACTTCCGATGATCTTCGCCCTCAGCAGGTCGCGCTTGGCCTGGAGCTTCGCATTGCTCTCATGTAGTTGCCAGATGACGTCGGTAGACTGTTCAAACGAGGCTTTCAGGTCATCCTGCAACCTCACCCACCTGGAGATCTGATCCATCTGCCTAAGGACGAGGGCACACATGCGCCTGTAAGAGTTGTCGCTTGTCCACGAGATATTTTCCCTAGCCGCTGCGGGCGGGAGGACATATGTACTGCATTTGCGGCGTGGCGGGACATCTCTTCTACTTCCACAGCGCGGCCGGACCAGTCTGTTGCATCGACGGTGCAGCAGGTCCGCCGTGCTGCTTCGGCGGCGCGGCGGGACCTCTCTGCTGCTACGGCCGTGCGGCGGGACATGTTGGCTGCTTTCGCGGTGAGGCGGGACATCTCTCGTGCTTCCGCTTCCAGGCTCGTCTCTCCCTGGTGGCAATCTCTCGACCCAGAACTCACGGTGGCCATGGCGGACGCAAGGGAACGATGATGAATGACTTGTTTGTTTTTGACTTTTTGTGGATGAGGAGTTGAGGAGGAATGTGCAGTCATCTTGGTGTAGTAGTGTTTATAACCGCGTAGTAATATGCTCCTAAGTGGGAAACCGTTTAGGTTTTGATCAATGTGAATAGGTTTGCAATTCGGAATGTGACGGGACGCGGCATCCCTGTTCTTCTAAAAAAATTGTGATGGGACACATGCTCAAAATTTACTGATGGTTATAAGTGCGGCACTATTCCCAGAAGGTGTAACGTGGGCACGTATGCCTTCTCGGCCGCGTGCGTGGCATTTGCACCATAGGGTGCACCGCAATAGGCAATGTCAGCACACGTCTTGTTCCAACAACCGTGCGCGCTCGTTATTACCATCGCGCACGCTTCTTTTAATTAGAATGGGTGTGCCCGTCTAGCGCACACACGTTGATCTATCTAACTGTTTCAGTTTGTTGTGGCTAATCGCAAACAGTTCATCCATGTGAAGTGTATGCCATCAATCGCAGCCACTTTGATCTGGCTTACCCGTTTCTGTTTTGTTGCCTAATCGCAAATAGTTAATCCTTCTGAAGTGTATGCCCTCAATCACACACACCTTGATCTAGCTGACCGTTTCTTTTGTGTTGCCTAATCACAAGCAGTTCATCCGAGTGAATTGTATGCTGTATATCACACACACCTTCATCTAGCTGTCCGTTTCTGTTGTGTTGCCTAATCACAAACAGTCCATCCAAGTGAACCGTATGATATACATCGCACACGCCTTCATCTGGCTGCCCATTTCTTTTGTTCCTCCTCATCGAAAACGGTTAATTGAACTGAACCGTATGCCCTGAATCACACATGCAACTAAAATCTGAACTGTGTTTGATGCATCCTCCATCGCAAACGTTTTGCACCTTTTTGACAGTTTTTTACACCATCGTTTGAGATTATGGCATCGCACACAGTTTCGTCGAAGGGTCTCCAATCATAGTGTCGTGTTAGCAGCATCCTGCAGTAGTGTATACCCCTATTAATTGTATGGGGGTCCTATGACTCAAAAAGAAAAAGAAGAACGACAAAAGGAATGCTATGTCTTCACTTCGCCATCAATCTTCTTCACTACAGTCATTCTTCCTCGGACGAACCGAACGAATTGCTTTGCGTCAAGAATAGTTTTAAAGGGGTCAATTCCTTCTATGCAATCTTCTTGCATTCATTTCTTCTTGAAATATAGCTCCTCTTCTCTGCCACACAGATAATCTTTGGTGAAGTTCTTCGAAATTTGACACCGAACATAGCATTCTCCTCAGGCATGCATGGACTATTTCTCTCTGTATGCACTAGTAAACAAATTAATCCATGCCTGTTTCTGACAACAATCTCCAAAAGACAAAGGGGCAAACTATTGCACCAATACTTTCTCAGTAAAAAAGCATGTTAATAATGTTCCCATCGGGGTGGAATTTGGCTTGGAGGAGACGTGCGCATAAGATATATGATGTATCAATTAACCATCGCGTGGTTTTTATGAGGAGGGCTTGATTGACCAGTCTCATGTCTCGAAGACTCATTCTTTTTTATTGTTAAGGAAGAATCATCTTGTCCCAAGATAGCCAAGCCAACTTGCAATTTCCT
Organism: Triticum monococcum; assembly: GCA_034509565.1. Taxonomy (NCBI): domain Eukaryota; kingdom Viridiplantae; phylum Streptophyta; class Magnoliopsida; order Poales; family Poaceae; genus Triticum; species Triticum monococcum. The sequence goes on from CM067844.1 coordinate 488,408,062, forward strand.
TTCTCAACACCCCACCAATATTGACATGTTAGACATGTCAAATCATCACAAAACTGAAGTTGGCAACTTGTACACACTCATGACATACATTGGTATTGCTTGTACCATAGATTTAATTAATATTTCTTCAACACCTAATGACATATACCTTTCTCCCCAATCAACAATTCTCTTAGCTCAATCTTACATCTATTGACAAGAACCCTTATGCAATCTACCTCTAAGAACAGGTAGGCCAAGGTGCTTTGGTTCCAACACCTTGACGTCTACTACAAAACCTTCTTCTTGTAGACGTTGTTGGGCCTCCAAGTGCAGAGGTTTGTAGGACAGTAGCAAATTTCCCTCAAGTGGATGAACTAAGGTTTATCAATCCGTGGGAGGCGTAGGATGAAGATTGTCTCTCTCAAACAACTCTGCAACCAAATAGCAAAGAGTCTCTTGTGTCCCCAACACACCCAATACAATGGTAAATTGTATAGGTGCACTAGTTCGGCGAAGAGATGGTGATACAAGTGCAATATGGATGGTAGATATAGGTTTTTTGTAATTTGAAAACATAAAAACAGCAAGGAAACTAATGATAAAAGTGAGCGAAAACGGTATTGCAATGCTTCGAAACAAGGCCTAGGGTTCATACTTTCACTAGTGCAAGTTCTCTCAACAAGGATAACATAATTAGATCATATAACTATCCCTCAACATGCAACAAAGAGTCACTCCAAAGTCACTAATAGCAGAGAACAAACGAAGAGATTATTGTAGGGTACGAAACCACCGCAAAGTTATTCTTTCTGATCAATCCATTGGGCTATTCCTATAAGTGTCACAAACAACCCTAGAGTTCATAGTAAAATAACACCTTAAGACACAAATCAACCAAAACCCTAATGTCACCTAGATACTCCAATGTCACCTCAAGTATCCGTGGGTATGATTATACGATATGCATCACACAATCTCAGATTCATCTATTCAACCAACACAAAGAACTTCAAAGAGTGCCCCAAAGTTTCTACCGGAGAGTCACGACGAAAACGTGTGCCAACCCCTATGCATAAGTTCACAAGGTCACGGAACTCGCAAGTTGATCACCAAAACATACATCAAGTGGATCACGTGAATATCCCATTGTCACAACAGATAAGCACAAGCAAGACATACATCAAGTGTTCTCAAATACTTAAAGACTCAATCTGATAAGATAACTTCAAAGGGAAAACTCAATTCATCACAAGGATATAGAGGGGGAGAAACATCATTAGATCCAACTATAATAGCAAAGCTCGTGGTACATCAAGATCGTGCCATATCAAGAACACGAGAGAGAGAGAGAGGGAGATCAAACACATAGCTACTGGTACATACCCTTAGCCCCGAGGGTGAACTACTCCCTCCTCATCATGGAGAGCACCGGGATGATGAAGATGGCCACCGGTAATGATTCCCCCCTCCGGTAGGGTGCCGAAACAGGGTCCCGATTGGTTTTTGGTGGCTACAGAGGTTTGCGGTGGCGGAACTCCCAATCTAGGTTAAGTTCTAGAAGTTTGGGGATTTATAGGAGAGGTTGGCATCGAGAACAAGTTAGGGGGCACCATAGGGAGTCCACGAGGCAGGGGGCGCGCCCCGGGGGGTTGGGCACGCTCTCCACCCTTGTGAGGCCCACGGTACTCCCCTCCAGTAACTCTTCGTTCTAGTATTTTTTATATTTTCCAGAAAAAATCTCCATTGATTTTCAGCACATTCTGAGAACTTTTATTTCTGCACTAAAACAACACCACGGTAGTTCTACTGAAAACAGCATCAGTCTGGGTTAGTTCTAACCAAATCATACCAAAATCATGTAAGAATGTTATAAATATGGCATGAATACATCAAAAAATATAGATACGTTGGAGACGCATGAGCATCCCCAAGATTAATTCCTGCTCGTTCCTGAGTAGGTAAATGATAAAAATGGAATTTTTGATGTGGAATGCTACCTAACATATTCATCAATGTAATCTTCTCTATTGTGGCAACAATATTCAGATCCATAAGATTCAGAACAAAAGTTTAATATTGACATAAAAACAATAATATTTCAAGCATACTAACAAAGCAATCATGTCCTCTCAAAATAACATGGCCAAAGAAAGCTATCCCTACAAAATCATATAGTATGACTATGCTCTATCTTCATCACACAAAATATTTAAATCATGCACAACCCCGATGACAAGCCAAGAAATTGTTTCATACTTTTGATGTTCTCAAACCTTTTCAACTTTCACACAATACATGAGTGTGAGCCATGGACATAGCACTATAGGTGGAATAGACTGTGGTTGTGGAGAAGACAAAAAGAAGGAGATAGTCTCACATCAACTATGTGTATCAACGGGCTATGGAGATGCCCATCAATAGATATCAATGTGAGTAAGTAGGGATTACCATGCAACGGATGCACTAGAGCTATAAGTGTATGAAAGCTCAAAAGGAAACTAAGTGGGTGTGCATCCAACTTGCTTGCTCACGAAGACCTGGGGCATTTTAAGGAAGCCCATCATTGGAATATACAAGCCAAGTTCTTATAATGAAAATTCCCACTAGTAAATGAAAGTGACAACATAGGAGACTCTCTATCATGAAGATCATGGTGCTACTTTGAAGCACAAGTGTGGTAAGATAGTAACATTGTCCTTTCTCTCTTTTTCTCTCATTTTTTAGTTTTTTATTTGGGCCTTTTCTCTTTTTTATGGCCTATTTTTTTCCCTCTGGAGTCCCATCCCGACCTGTGGGGGAATCATAGTTTCCATCATCCTTTCCTCACTGGGACAATGCTCTAATAATGATGTTCATCACACTTTTATTTACTTACAACTCAAGAATTACAACTCAATACTTGGAACAAAATATGACTCTATATGAATGTCTCTGGCGGTGTACCGGGATGTGCAATGAATCAAGAGTGACATGTATGAAAGAATTATGAACGGTGGCTTTGCCACAAATACGATGTCAACTACATGATCATGCAAAGCAATATGACAATGATGGAGTGTGTCATAATAAATAGAATGGTGGAAAGTTGCATGGCAATATATCTCGGAATGGCTATGGAAATGCCATAATAGGTAGGCATGGTGGCTGTTTTGAGGAAGATAATGGTGGGCGTTATGGTACCGGCGAAAGTTGTGTGGCACAAGAGAGGCTAGCAATGGTGGAAGGGATAGAGTGCGTTTAATCCATGGACTCAACATTAGTCATAAAGAATTCACATACTTATTGCAAAAATCTATTAGTTATCAAAACGAAGTACTACGCACATGCTCCTAGGGGGATATATTAGTAGGAAAAGACCATTGCTCGTTCCCAACCGCCACTCATAAGGAAGACAATCAATAAATAATTCATGCTCCGACTTCATCACATAACGATTCACCATACCTGCATGCCGGGATGACGAAGATGGCCACCGGTGATGATTCCCCCCTCCGGTAGGGTGCCGAAACAGGGTCCCGATTGGTTTTTGGTGGCTACAGAGGCTTGCGGTGGCGGAAATCCCAATCTAGGTTAAGTTCTAGAAGTTTGGGGATTTATAGGAGAGGTTGGCGTCGAGAACAAGTTAGGTGGCACCATAGGGAGTCCACGAGGCAGGGGGCGCCCCCCAGGGGGGTGGGCACGCCCTCCACCCTTGTGAGGCCCACGCTACTCCCCTCCAGTAACTCTTCGTTCTAGTATTTTTTATATTTTCCAGAAAAAATCTCCGTTGATTTTCAGCACATTCTGAGAACTTTTATTTCTGCACTAAAACAACATTACGGTAGTTCTACTGAAAACAGCATCAGTCCGGGTTAGTTCTAACCAAATCATACCAAAATCATGTAAGAATGTTATAAACATGGCATGAATACATCAAAAAATATAGATACATTGGAGACGTATGAGCATCCCCAAGATTAATTCCTGCTCGTTCCTGAGTAGGTAAATGATAAAAACAGAATTTTTGATGTGGAATGCTACCTAACATATTCATCAATGTAATCTTCTCTATTGTGGCAACAATATTCAGATCCATAAGATTCAGAACAAAAGTTTAATATTGACATAAAAACAATAATATTTCAAGCATACTAACAAAGCAATCATGTCCTCTCAAAATAACATGGCCAAAGAAAGCTATCCCTACAAAATCATATAGTATGACTATGCTCTATCTTCATCACACAAAATATTTAAATCATGCATAACCCCGATGACAAGCCAAGAAATTGTTTCATACTTTTGATGTTCTCAAACTTTTTCAACTTTCACGCAATACATGAGTGTGATCCATGGACATAGCACTATAGGTGGAATAGACTGTGGTTGTGGAGAAGACAAAAAGAAGGAGATAGTCTCACGTCAACTAGGTGTATCGACGGGCTATGGAGATGCCCATCAATAGATATCAATGTGAGTAAGTAGGGATTGCCATGCAACGGATGCACTAGAGCTATAAGTGTATGAAAGCTCAAAAGGAAACTAAGTGGGTGTGCATCCAACTTGCTTGCTCACGAAGACCTAGGGCATTTTAAGGAAGCCCATCATTGGAATATACAAGCCAAGTTCTTATAATGAAAATTCCCACTAGTAAATGAAAGTGACAACATAGGAGACTCTCTATCATGAAGATCATGGTGCTACTTTGAAGCACAAGTGTGGTAAGATAGTAACATTGTCCTTTCTCTCTTTTTCTCTCATTTTTTAGTTTTTTATTTGGGCCTTTTCTCTTTTTATGGCCTATTTTTTTTCCCTCTGGAGTCCCATCCCGACTTGTGGGGGAATCATAGTTTCCATCATCCTTTCCTCACAGGGACAATGCTCTAATAATGATGTTCATCACACTTTTATTTACTTACAACTCAAGAATTACAACTCAATACTTAGAACAAAATATGACTCTATATGAATGTCTCTGGCGGTGTACCGGGATGTGCAATGAATCAAGAGTGACATGTATGAAAGAATTATGAACGGTGGCTTTGCCACAAATACGATGTCAACTACATGATCATGCAAAGCAATATGACAATGATGGAGCGTGTCATAATAAACAGAATGGTGGAAAGTTGCATGGCAATATATCTCGGAATGGCATGGAAATGCCATAATAGGTAGGCATGGTGGTTGTTTTGAGGAAGATAATGGTGGCCGTTATGGTAGCGGCAAAAGTTGTGTGGCACAAGAGAGGCTAGCAATGGTGGAAGGGGGAGAGTGCGTTTAATGCATGGACTCAACATTAGTCATAAAGAATTCACATACTTATTGCAAAAATCTATTAGTTATCGAAACGAAGTACTACGCACATGCTCCTAGGGGGATATATTAGTAGGAAAAGACCATTGCTCGTTCCCAACCGCCACTCATAAGGAAGACAATCAATAAATAATTCATGCTCCGACTTCATCACATAACAATTCACCATACCTGCATGCTACGGGAATCACAAACTTTAACACAAGTATTTATGAAATTCACAACTACTCTACTAGCATGACTCTAATATTACCATCCTCATATCTCAAAACAATCATAAGGAATCAAACTTCACATAGTATTCAATGCACTTTATATGAAAGTTTTTATTATATCCCTCTTGTATGCCCATCATATTAGGACTAAATTCATAACCAAAGAAAATTACCATGCTATTCTAAAAGACTCTCAAAATAATATAAGTGAAGCAGGAGAGTTCATCCATGTATTCAAAATAAAACCATCGTCGTGCTCTAAAAAGATATAAGTGAAGCACTAGAGCAAATGACAAACTACTCCAAAAGATATAAGTGAAGATCAATGAGTAGTTGAATAATTATGTAAGTATGTGAAGACTCCTTCTCATAAATAAAATTTCAGATCTTAAGTACTTTATTCAGACAGCAAGCAAAACAAAATAAAATAACATTGCAAGGATAGCACATATCATGTAAAGAAGCAAAAACTTAGGCTCAACCAAAACTGACCGATAGTTGTTGAAGAAGAAAGGTGGGATGCCTATCGGGCATCCCCAAGCTTAGATGCTTGAGACTTATTGAAATATTAATTAGGGATGCCTTAGGCATCCCCAAGCTTGAGCTTTTGTGTCTCCTTAATTCCTTTCATATTGCGGTTTTCCTAAATCTTAAAAACTTCATCCACACAAAACTCAACAAGAACTCGTGACATAAGTTAGTATAAATCCATGCTAAACCTTATCATTCTCTACTGTGGAAAATCACTAAAACTATTATTTAACATTTCCTACTAATTTACTCTACGTATTTAACACTCCTATCCTCAAATAAAATCATTAAACAAGCAAACATATGCAAACATAACAGCAATCTGTCTAAACAGGATAGTCTATAAAGAATGCAAGAGGAATCATACTTCTTTAACTCCAAAATTCTGAAAAATTACCATACTGTAGAGAATTTGCTGTTACTCATTGTGTAAAAATTTCAAGATTTTTTCATGTTTTTACTATTCACAAATATTCAAAACATAACAGCAAACTTTCTGTTTTTAAAACAACTACATATGGACTTGCAAAATAAGCATGGTAAAGGCTATACTTGACCTTTTATTGAATTAAAAGATGAAAAATATTAATCTAAATAACAGCAAGAAAATCCTAATAGAACAAAATGATGCTCCAAGCAAAACTCATATCATGTGGTGAATAACAATACAGCCTCAAGTAAAGTTACCGATAGACGAAGATTAAAGAGGGGATGCCTTCCGGGGCATCCCCAAGCTTAGGCTTTTGGTTGTCCTTGAATTTTATCTTGGGGGTGCTTTGGGCATCCCAAAGCTTAGGCTCTTGCCATTCCATATTCCGTAGTCCATCAAAACTTTACCCAAAACTTGAAAACTTCACAACACAAAACTCAACAGAAAACTCATAAGCTCCATTAGTATAAGAAAGCAAATCACCACTTAGGTACTATCAAGACAAGATTCATAATTTTTCTCACATGATGCCGACTGTACCATACCGTTTCTACAATTTATATTAAGCAATATAAGCTATAGAGACTAGAAAACAAACAAACTATGCATCGAAAACAGAATCTGTCAAAAATAGAACAGTCTGTAGTAATCTGTAACTCTCGAATACTTCTGTAACTCCAAAAATCATGAGAACATAGGAAGTCCTAGGAAATTTGTTTATTAATCTTCTGCAAAAAGAATCAGTATTTTATCACGCTTCTGTTAAAAATGAGAATTGTTTACCTAAGCGCAAACATTTCTGCTTTTCAGCAAGATCAAATGAACTATTACCGTAAGCCCTCCCAAAGGTCTTACTTGGCACTTTATTCAAACAAAATCTATAAAACATGATTACTACAGTAGCTTAATCATGTGAACACACAAAAATAGAAGGGGTAAATATTGTGTTGTCTCCCAACAAGCACTTTTCTTTAATGCCTTTTTAGCAAGGCATGACGATTTCAATGATGCTCACATAAAAGATAAGAATTGAAACATAAAGAGAGCTTCATGAAGAATATGACTAGCATATTTAAGTCTAACCCACTTCCTATGCATAGGGATTTTGAGAGAAAACAATTTGTGGGAACAAGAATCAACTAGCATAGGAAAGCAAAACAAGCATAACTTCAAGATTTTAAGCACATAGAGAGGAAACTTGATATTATTGCAATTCCTACGAGCATATATTCCTCCCTCATAACAATTTTCAGTAGCATCATGAATGAATACAACAATATAACCATCACATAAAGCATTATTTTCATGATCTACAAGCATATAATTTTTATTACTCTCCACATAAGCAAATTTCTTCTCATGAATAGTAGTGGGAGCAAACTCAACAAAATAACTATCATGTGAGGCATAATCCAATTGAAAGTTAAAATCATGAGGACAAGTTTCATGGATATCATTATTCTTTATAGCATACGTGTCATCACGATAATCATCATAGATAGGAGGGATGCTTTCATAATAATAAATTTGCTCATCAAAACTTGGGGGACAAAAAATATCATCTTCATCAAACATAGCATCCCCAAGCTTGTGGCTTTGCATATCATTAGCATCATGAATATTCAAAGAATTCATACTAACAACATTGCAATCATGCTCATCATCCAAAGATTGAGTGCCAAACATTTCAATGCATTCTTCTTCTAACACTCTGGCACAATTATCGGAATCCTTATTTTCACGAAAGATATTAAAAAGATGAAGCATATGAGGCAACCTCAATTCCATTTTTTGTACTTTTCTTTTATAGACTAAACTAGTGATAAAACAAGAAACAAAAAAAATTCGATTGCAAGATCTAAAGATATACCTTCAAGCACTCACCTCCCCGGCAACAGCGCCAAAAAGAGCTTGATGTCTACTGCACAACCTTCTTCTTGTAGACGTTGTTGGGCCTCCAAGTGCAGAGGTTTGTAGGACAGTAGCAAATTTCCCTCAAGTGGATGACCTAAGGTTTATCAATCCGTGGGAGGCATAGGATGAAGATGGTCTCTCTCAAACAACCCTACAACAAAATAGCAAAGAGTCTCTTGTGTCCCCAACACACTCAATACAATGGTAAATTGTATAGGTGCACTAGTTCGGCGAAGAGATGGTGATACAAGTGCAATATGGATGGTATATATATAGGTTTTTGTAATACGAAAATATAAAACCAGCAAGGTAACTAATGATAGAAGTCAGCAAAAATGGTATTGCAATGCTTCGAAACAAGGCCTAGGGTTCATACTTTCACTAGTGCAAGTTCTCTCAACAAGGATAACATCATTAGATCATATAACTATCCCTCAACATGCAACAAAGAGTCACTCCAAAGTCACTAATAGCGGAGAACAAACGAAGAGATTATTGTAGGGTACGAAACCACCTCAAAGTTATTCTTTCCGATCAATCCATTGGGCTATTCCTATAAGTGTCACAAACAGCCCTAGAGTTCGTAATAAAATAACACCTTAAAACACAAATCAACCAAAACCCTAATGTCACCTAGATACTCCAATGTCACCTCAAGTATCCACGGGTATGATTATACGATATGCATCACACAATCTCAGATTCATCTATTCAACCAACACAAAGAACTTCAAAGAGTGCCCCAAAGTTTCTACCAGAGAGTCAGGATGAAAACGTGTGCCAACCCCTATGCATAAGTTCACAAGGTCACAGAACTCGCAAGTTGATCACCGAAACATACATCAAGTGGATCATGTGAATATCCCATTGTCACCATAGATAAGCACATGCAAGACAGACATCAAGTGTTCCCAAATCCTTAAAGACTCAATCCAATAAGATAACTTCAAAGGGAAAACTCAGTTCATCACAAAGGAGATGGAGGGGGAGAAACATCATAAGATCCAACTATAATAGCAAAGCTCGCGGTACATCAAGATCGTGCCATATCAAGAACATGAGAGAGAGAGAGAGATCAAACACATAGCTACTGGTACATACCCTCAGCCTCGAGGGTGAACTACTCCCTCCTCGTCATGGAGAGAGTCGGGATGATGAAGATGGCTACCGGTGATGATTCCACCCTTCGGCAGGGTGCTGGAACAGGGTCCCGATTGGTTTTTGGTGGCTATAGAGGCTTGCGGCGGCGAAACTCCCGATCTAGGTTAAGTTCAGGAAGTTTGGGGATTTATAGGAGAGGTTGGCGTCGAAAACAAGTCAAGGGGCCCCGTAGGGAGTCCACGAGGCAGGGGCGCACCTAGGGGGTGGGCGCACCCTCCACCCTCGTGGGGCCCATGGGACTCCCCTCCAGTAACTATTCATTCCAGTATTTTTTATATTTTCCAGAAAAAATCTCCGTTGATTTTCAGCGCATTCGGAGAACTTTTATTTCTGCACAAAAACAACAACATGGTAGTTCTGCTGAAAAAAGCGTCAGTCCGGTTTAGTTCTAACTAAATCATACCAAAATCATGTAAGAATATTATAAACATGGCATGAATACATAAAAAATTATAGATACGTTGGTGACGTATCACACCCCCGGAATAACACCAAGTATGCTTTTTACCGCATACATATCCATGGTCGAGCAACAATCTGCAAGCATGATGGAACACTTCAGCAATCTACGAGTAGGGTGGGACACTTTCCGAGATTTATAAGTTTTGAGTCACTGAGGAATAAGTGCTCAAGACATCCTTGATGGTCATCGCTAGTGTCGTAGTGGCATGAAGGAACAAAATGAATCATCCAAAAATAGAAGTTGTGAGATTGCAAGAGCTCTTTGCATATTCTTAGAGCTTCCAACCCATCATATTGAATTGCTTTACGCATGGGATATGGAAGTGTGTTGGCCACATAGAGGAAAAATCGGGGACAATGAGTCGCCTTGGCGAAGATCTCGAGCCGGTGAGAATTGCTTCAGTAACTTTCCACTCAATGTTAACTGAATATTTAGCTGATATGACACATCCCATAATCCAACTCATCCATTTACTAGAGCAACCCCTTTTTTCAAAAGTTGGTGAAAACTCGCAGTCCACATGATCATGCGCTTTGTATAGGTCCAATTTATAGGCACGATAAGCACTCAAAATAAATAATTGCGTTATCGTAGATAAGCCTTCCAAGAATAAAGGCACTTTAATTCTCTGAATTAACTCGGTGAGAAAAGGCCCAAGACAATTTTCCAAGCATTTGGAGAGCGCTTTGTAAACTATTACATTACAAAGGCTTATACAACACTGATCTTTTACCTCAAAGGTGGGGTATTTTTGGAAATTGGGACAATCGATGTGTCATTAACTCCCCGGGGCATGACTCATGTGCCAAAAAAACATAACTACTGTTGTAATGATTTCTTTTTAACTGTTGCCTAATTTGGCAGAAAAAACATGCAGGAACGCTGTTGTCTCCCGAAGTTGCGAGATGATTTATTTTGTGTGAGAAAACTTCCATTCATCAACTGTCAAGGTAGTACAAGAAGAACACCAGAAGTAAAAAATTACATCGAGGCACCTAGCAATGACTGCACGCACTGGAGTGAGCCAAAGGTGCACCGTCATGATCGCCCCACCCTCATCGGAGTCGAGCTAACCTTCTTGTAGTAGATAGCTAGGAAGTCATCGTGCTAAGGACCCATAGAACCATCACACCAGAAAAAGCAATAGATGTTGATGAAGAGAAGTGTAGATCGGAAGAACCAACCTGCGAACACGTGAACACACACGAACGAAGACCGTATCCACCAAAGACAAACATCGACTAAATCCCACAAGATCCACCGGAGACACATCTCCACACGCCCTCCAACGATGCAAAAACACTTCGGGGATGGGGGCTAGGCTAGGACAACCATGTTCCATCTTCTAGAAGCCGTCGCCACTTTATCTTCCTGAGCATGTCATAAACCCTAACAAAATAGGAAAAAACCTAAAAACGGAGACCTCTCACCGATAAGGGGCCGGGATCCACCGCGCCTCTATGGTCCTAGGACCATAGGAGATTGATGACCCACAAGTATAGGGGATCAATTGTAGCTCTTTTTGATAAGTAAGAGTGTCAAACCCAACGAGGAGCGGAAGGAAATGACAAGTAGTCTTCAGTAAGGCAATGTATGCAAGTGCTGAAATTGTAAGTAGCAGAGTAGTTTGATAGCAAGATAATTTGTAATGGGAAAGTAACGATAGTAGTAAAAAAATGCAGCAAGGTAGCCCAATCCTTTTGAGCCAAAGGACAGGCCAAAACGGTCTCTTATAATAAGCAAAGCATTCTTGAGGGTACACGGGAATTTCATCTAGTCACTTTCATCATGTTGGTTTAATTTGTGTTTGCTACTTTGATAATTTGATATGTGGGTGTACCGGTGCTTAGGTGTTGTTCTTACTTGAACAAACCTCCTACTTATGATTAACCCTCCCGCAAGCATCCGCTGTCGGCGTCCTGGCAACGGGGGTACCCAGACTTGCCTGCCGGCAGCCCAGGGCGTGGCTCCACTAGTGGCCTGGTACAACCCATCTTCATCAGCCAACACTCAAGACCCTCGCGAGGGGCCAAGCCTCGGGAGGCAGACGACACAAGACCTCCTCAGGGGCAGCCTCACTAGGCTGGCTAGTGAGGAGCGGAGAGATCAAGGCAAGGGGCACCTCGTGAGGTTTCCGTGACGTGATCCATGATGACCGAGGCCAAGCGGGCGCCAGCGGGCGCAGGGTGCCAGTTTCCTCTTTGTTGCTAAAGAGGCAGGCGCAGGCGAGGAGTCTCGAGGCGTCAGGCAAAGGTTTCCATATTGTTGCAATGAGACCAGGACCAGCAGGACGGCAAGACAGAGGTCACACGGAGCCCATGACGGCGTCACCACCAGAGCCTTTGGCGGGTGAAGACCACCTTTTGTCAAGATAACTTGTACTCGTTGTCCCCCTTCAAACTGGCCGTTGTGGGACCCTTCCCGCCTAATATTTGGGAAGAGGACCGAGGCCTCTATGAATAGGGCTAGCCACCACCATAGTTAAGGAGAGGCTCATCTGGAGACGGATCACTCAGCCACACAAGCTCATCGAGCTCAAGAACACCTCTCCTCAGGAGGTTGTTCTTCCCTGGTACTTGTTCATCCCCAGCCTACTAGGCAATCCACCACACCACACTAGAGTAGGGTATTACACCGCAACGGTGGCCCGAACCGGTATAAACTCTTGTGTCCTTTCTTCCTTGGGTTCGGCGAGCTAGGCTTTGAGATCGTTGCGAGAGTGTGAGCTAGGGGGAGAGAGATCTTCGTGCACACCCAAGTATTCGAACCTCAAGGGTTTGCCGGAACCCGTAATCTGACATTTGGCACACTAGGTAGGGCGCGCTGAGGTTCCATCCTTTCATCGGCTCCGCCTCTCCGACCCATCCCCATGGCAAGTGCGGCTCCTCCGACTGGATCGGCGAGCGACCCCGGTGGTGCCAGGGGGCTCAGGGCATTCACCCCCGCCCTGCAGCGGGTGTAGTGGCCGCGCAAGTTCAAGGCGGAGATGCCGCCCCTCTACGACAGCACGGCGGATCCGTCGACCTTCCTGCTGGCATACAAGGAGGTAGTCTTGGAAGCTCGGGGTGACGACAAGCTCATGGCCAACTAGTTCCCCATGGCCCTCGCTTGCGCGCCGTGTGCCTGGCTGCTCAACCTGCCGGGATCTTCTGTAGCCTCTTGGGAGGAGCTACGCGGCCTTTTCGTCGCATGCTTCGCGGCACCTGCGTCTGTCGCCGTCGCGACCCTCCTCGGCAGCTCACGAGCGCCGCCCTTGGACCGCCACACCAAGCAGCTCTTCCGCCAGATTTGTGCCACCTCTGTGCAGCGGGGATCCCCTCCAGGATGGGTGGCACCCAAAGCCGACCTCACCTTCGACTCAGGGGATCACCCCGCTACCACTGCCGGCTCGGGTGCACTCCCAATGCTATGCACGCCCACCATCTGCAACGTCGCCATGACTAAGACCCTCATAGACGGTGGACCAGGCCTCAACATGCTCTCCATGGAAGCTTTCGGCTTGCTTCACGTGCCGTACGGACGGCTCCGCCCCACCAAGCCTTTCTCCGGAGTCGGCAGCGGGTCCACCAGCCCCTTGGGGCAGATACGCCTCCTGGTCACCTTCGGTACCCGGGACAACTACTGCACCGAGCTCATCGACTTTGACATCGCCCGCATCGGCCTCCCGTACAACGCATCCTCGGGTACCCAACTTTGGCTCAGTTCATGGCAGCGACCCATCCGGCCGACAACCTCATGAAGAAGCCGGGCAGCAGCGGCGTCCTAACCATGGCCAGAGACACCAAGGAAGCTCTAGCGGCTCTCGAGCTCACCTTCAGGGCTGCAGCGGCAGCACGCCTGGCCGGCGAAGCCACCCCAGGGGCTAAGGAAGCCGCACCAACAAAGAAGAAGCAGTTGTTCACTAAAGACCGGGACGAAACCAAGCAAGTACCGGTCGAGGAAGTTGGATACTCAGGGGCCACCTTCACCATAGGCGCCGGCCTCGACCCGTGTCAAGAGGAGGCCTTACTGAAGTTCTTGTGCGCGAAGAAGGAGGTATTCGCCTGGGAACCCAAGCAGCTGGTAGGGGTCCCAAGGGGGTAATCGAGCATCACTTAAGAGTGTGCCCCAATGTGCGCCCTGTGAAGCAGAAGGCACGGAGACAGTCCACGGAGAAGCAGTCCTTCATCATCCAGGAAACTCGCAAGCTGGAGGCGGTGGGTGTCATTCGTGAGGTGCGGTACCCGGAGTGGCTGGCAAACCCCGTCGTCGTGCCAAAGAAAGGCGGGAAGGAACACATGTGTGTCGACTTCACCAACCTCAACAAGGCTGGCCCCCAAGACCCATTCCCGCTTCCGCGTATTGACCAGATCATCGACTCCAAGGCCGAGTGCGACCTGCTGTGCTTCCTGGACGCGTTCTCGGGCTATCACCAGATCAAGATGGCAGCGGAGGATGTGGAGAAGACTGCCTTCCTGACCCCGTGCGGGGTGTACTGCTACACCTGCACGCTGTTTGGACTGCGTAATGCTGGGACGACCTTCCAGCGGCTGATACACATCGCCCTGGGTCAGCAGCTCGGCAGAAACACCGTAGCCTACGTCGATGACATCATGGTAAAATCTCGGGAGGCGAGAACCCCGATTCAAGACCTGGAGGATACCTTCGCTGGCCTGCACCAAGTGGATTTGAGGCTCTATCGGCGTTCTGGGAATGGGGGTCCCCAGACTTGCCTGCCTGCGGCCTGCGGCGTGGCTCAAAGGGGGGACCAGCACGGCCCATCTTCACCAACACAAACCCAAGACCCTCGCGAGGGGCCAAGCCTCGCGGGGCGGACGACGCAGAGCTTCCTCAGGCACGGCCTCGTCAGGCTGGCTCACGAGGAGGCGGAGAGATCAAGGCGGGGTACCTCACGAGGTGCCCATGACGCAAGCCATGATGACTCAGGGCGCCAGGCGGGTGCCAGCCCGCGCAGCGTCCTCCTTTCCTCTTTGGTGCAAAGGGGGCAAGCGCAGCCGCGGAGTACCGAGGCATCAGGCAAAGGTTGCCATTTTAGTGCAACGAGACCAAGACCAGGAGGACTACGAGGCGGAGGTCACTGTGGAGCCCAAGATGGTGTCACTGCCAGAGCTTTGTGCAGGCGAAGACTACTTTTGTGAGGATAGCTGATATTAGCTATCCCCCTTCAAATTAGCCTGCCATTGTTGGCTCCCTTCCCGCTCAATATTTGGGAAGAGGACTAGGGCCTCTATAAATAGGACCGGCCATCCACATAGCAAGGGGGTCGGCTGGTTGGAAGCAGAGAGGGAGAGGGAGAGAGAAAGGTGACTGAACTCCTCCCAGCAGTTCATCGCCCCAGCCAAGAACAGACTGAAGGAAATATGCCCTAGAGGCAATAATAAAGTTATTATTTATTTCCTTACATCATGATAAATGTTTATTATTCATGCTAGAATTGTATTAACCGGAAACATAATACATGTGTGAATACATAGACCAACAGAGTGTCACCAGTATGCCTCTACTTGACTAGCTCGTTAATCAAAGATGGTTATGTTTCCTAACCATGAACAAGGAGTTGTTATTTGATTAACGAGGTCACATCATTAGTAGAATGATCTGATTGACATGACCCATTCCATTAGCTTAGCACCCGATCGTTTAGTATGTTGCTATTGCTTTCTTCATGACTTATACATGTTCCTGTAACTATGAGATTATGCAACTCCCGTTTACCGGAGGAACACTTTGGGTACTACCAAACGTCACAACGTAACTGGGTGATTATAAAGGAGTACTACAGGTGTCTCCAATGGTAGATGTTGGGTTGGCGTATTTTGAGATTAGGGTTTGTCACTCCGATTGTCGGAGAGGTATCTCTGGGCCCTCTCGGTAATGCACATCACATAAGCCTTGCAAGCACTGCAGCTAATAAGTTAGTTGTGAGATGATGTATTACGGAACGAGTAAAGAGACTTGCCGGTAACGAGATTGAACTAGGTATTGGATACCGACGATAGAATCTCGGGCAAGTAACATACCGATGACAAAGGGAACAACGTATGTTGTTATGCGGTCTGACCGATAAAGATCTTCGTAGAATATGTAGGAGCCAATATGGGCATCCAGGTCCCGCTATTGGTTATTGACCGGAGACGTGTCTCGGTCATGTCTACATTGTTCTCGAACCGTAGGGTCCGCACGCTTAACGTTATGATGACAGTTATTATGAGTTTATGCATTTTGATGTACCGAAGGTTGTTCGAAGTCCCGGATGAGATCACGGACATGACGAGGAGTCTCGAAATGGTCGAGACGTAAAGATTGATATATTGGAAGCCTATATTTGGGCACCGGAAGTGTTCCGGGTGAAATCGGGATTTTACCGGATTACCGGGAGGGTTACCGGAACCCCCCGGGAGGCAAATGGGCCTATTGGGCCTTAGTGGAAAAGAGAGAAGGGGCAGCCCACAGGCTAGCCGGCCGAACCCCCCTTCCCTAGTCCTGTTAGGACTAGGAGAAGGGGCCGGCCCCCCTCTCTTCTCTTTCTCCCGAAGAGTCCTACTAGGAATAGGATTTGGGGGAAGGAGTCCTACTCCCGGTAGGAGTGGGACTCCTCCCTGCGCCTCCCTCCTAGCCGGCCGACCCCCTTGCCCCTGGCCTTTATATACGGGGGCAGGGGGCACCCCATAGACACACAACTTGATCCTTGAGATCGTTCCTTAGCCGTGTGCGGTGCCCCCTGCCACCAAATTCCACCTCGATCGTACCGTTGTAGTGCTTAGGCGAAGCCCTGCATCGGTAGTACATCAAGATCGTCATCACGCCGTCGTGCTGACGAAACTCTTCCTCGACGCTTTGCTGGATCGGAGCCCGGGGAACGTCATCGAGCTGAACGTGTGCTAAGAACTCGGAGGTGCCGGAGTAACGGTGCTTGGATCGGTCAGATCGGGAAGAAGACGTACGACTACTTCCTCTACGTTGTGTGATCGCTTCCGCTGTCGGTCTGCGTTGGTACGTAGACAACACTCTCCCCTCTCGTTGCTGTGCATCACCATGATCTTGCGTGTGCATAGGAAATTTTTTGAAATTACTGCGTTCCCCAACAGTGGCATCCGAGCCTAGGTTTTATGGTTTGATGTTATATGCACGAGTAGAACACAAGTGAGTTGTGGGCGATACAAGTCATACTGCCTACCAGCATGTCATACTTTGGTTCGGCGGTATTGTTGGTTGAGACGATCCGGACCAACCTTACGCGTACTCTTACGCGAGACCGGTTCCCTCGACGTGCTTTGCACATAGATGGCTTGCGGAAGACTGTCTCTCCAACTTTAGTTGAACCAAGTGTGACTACGCCCGGTCCTTGAGAAGGTTAAAACGGAGTCTATTTGACGAACTATCATTGTGGTTTTGATGCGTAGGTGAGATGAGTTCTTACTTAAGCCCGTAGCAGCCACGTAAAACTTGCAACAACAAAGTAGAGGACGTCTAACTTGTTTTTGCAGGGTATGTTGTGATGTGATATGGTCAAGGCATGATGCTGATTTTATTGTATGAGATGATCATGTTTTGTAACTAAGTTATCGGCAACTGGCAGGAGCCATATGGTTGTCGCTTTATTGTATGCAATGCAATCGCGATGTAATGCTTTACTAGATTACTAAACGGTAGTAATAGTCGTGGAAGCATAAGATTGGCGAGACGACAATGTTGCTACGACGGAGATCAAGGTGGCGCGCCGGTGACGATGGTGATCATGACGGTGCTTCGGAGATGGAGATCACAAGCACAAGATGATGATGGCCATATCATATCACTTATATTGATTGCATGTGATGTTTATCCTTTTATGCATCTTATCTTGCTTTGATTGACGGTAGCATTATAAGATGATCTCTCACTAAATTATCAAGAAGTGTTCTCCCTGAGTATGCACCGTTGCCAAAGTTCGTCGTGCCCAGACACCACGTGATGATCGGGTGTGATAAGCTCTACGTCCATCTACAACGGGTGCAAGCCAGTTTTGCACACGCAGAATACTCAGGTTATACTTGACGAGCCTAGCATATGCAAATATGGCCTCGGAACATAGAGACCGAAAGGTCGAGCGTGAATCATATAGTAGATATGATCAACATGACGATGTTCACCATTGAAAACTACTCCATCTCACGTGATGATCGGTTATGGTTTAGTTGATTTGGATCACGTGATCACTTAGAGGATTAGAGGGATGTCTATCTAAGTGGGAGTTCCTAAGTAATTTGATTAACTGAACTTAAACTTATCATGAACTTAGTACCTGATAGTATCTTGCTTGTTTATGTTGCTTGTAGATAGATGGCTCGTGCTATTGTTCCGTTGAATTTTAATGCGTTCCTTGAGAAAGCAAAGTTGAAAGATGATGGTAGCAATTACACGGACTGGGTCCGTAACCTGAGGATTATCCTCATTGCTGCACAGAAGAATTACGTCCTGGAAGCACCGCTGGGTGACAGGCCTGCTGCTGGAGCAACGCCAGATGTTATGAACGTCTGGCAGAGCAAAGCTGATGACTACTCGATAGTTCAGTGTGCCATGCTTTACGGCTTAGAATCGGGACTTCAACGACGTTTTGAACGTCATGGAGCATATGAGATGTTCCAGGAGTTGAAGTTAATATTTCAAGCAAATGCCCGAATTGAGAGATATGAAGTCTCCAATAAGTTCTATAGCTGTAAGATGGAGGAGATCATTTCTGTCAGTGAGAATATACTCAAGATGTCTGGGTATAATAATCACTTGATTCAGATGGGAGTTAATCTTCCAGATGACTGCGTCATTGACAGAATTCTCCAATCACTTCCACCAAGCTACAAGAGCTTCGTGATGAACTATAATATGCAAGGGATGAACAAGACTATTCCCGAGCTCTTCACAATGCTGAAAGCTGCGGAGGTAGAAATCAAGAAGGAGCATCAAGTGTTGATGGTTAACAAAACCACTAGTTTCAAGAAAAAGGGCAAAGGGAAGAAGAAGGGAAACTTCAAGAAGAACAGCAAGCAAGTTGCTGCTCAGGAGAAGAAACCCAAGTCTGGACCTAAGCCTGAAACTGAGTGCTTCTACTGCAAGCAGACTGGTCACTGGAAGCGGAACTGCCCCAAGTATTTGGCGGATAAGAAGGATGGCAAAGTGAGCAAAGGTATATGTGATATACATGTTATTGATGTGTACCTTACTAGAGCTCGCAGTAGCACCTGGGTATTTGATACTGGTTCTGTTGCTAATATTTGCAACTCGAAACAGGGACTACAAAATAAGCGGACACTAGCAAAGGACGAGGTGACGATGCGCGTGGGAAACGGTTCCAAAGTCGATGTGATCGCGGTCGGCACGCTACCTCTACATCTACCTTCGGGATTAATATTAGACCTAAATAATTGTTATTTGGTGCCAGCGTTGAGCATGAACATTATATCTGGATCTTGTTTAATGCGAGACGGTTATTCATTTAAATCAGAGAATAATGGTTGTTCTATTTATATGAATAATATCTTTTATGGTCATGCACCTTTGAAGAGTGGTCTATTCTTGTTGAATCTCGAAGATAGTAATACACATATTCATAATGTAGAAGCCAAAAGATGCAAAGTTAATAATGATAGTGCAACTTATTTGTGGCACTGCCGTTTAGGTCATATCGGTGTAAAGCGCATGAAGAAACTCCATACTGATGGGCTTTTGGAATCACTTGATTATGAATCACTTGGTACTTGCGAACCATGCCTCATAGGCAAGATGACTAAAACACCGTTCTCCGGTACTATGGAGAGAGCAACAGATTTGTTGGAAATCATACATACCGATGTATGTGGTCCGATGAATATTGAGGCTCGCAGCGGATATCGTTATTTTCTCACCTTCACAGATGATTTAAGCAGATATGGGTATATCTACTTAATGAAACATAAGTCTGAAACATTTGAAAAGTTCAAGGAATTTCAGAGTGAAGTTGAAAATCATCGTAACAAGAAAATAAAATTTCTATGATCTGATCGTGGAGGAGAATATTTGAGTTACGAGTTTGGTGTACATTTGAAAAATTGTGGAATAGTTTCGCAACTCACGCCACCCGGAACACCACAGCGTAATGGTGTGTCCGAACGTCGTAATCGTACTTTACTAGATATGGTGCGATCTATGATGTCTCTTACTGATTTACCGCTATCGTTTTGGGGTTATGCTTTAGAGACGGCCGCATTCACGTTAAATAGGGCACCATCAAAATCCGTTGAGATGACGCCTTATGAACTATGGTTTGGCAAGAAACCAAAGTTGTCGATTCTTAAAGTTTGGGGCTGCGATGCTTATGTGAAAAAGCTTCAACCTGATAAGCTCGAACCCAAAGCGGAGAAATGTGTCTTCATAGGATACCCAAAGGAAACTGTTGGGTATACCTTCTATCACAGATCCGAAGGCAAGACATTCATTGCTAAGAATGGATCATTTCTAGAGAAGGAGTTTCTCTCGAAAGAAGTGAGTGGGAGGAAAGTAGAACTTGACGAGGTAACTGTACCTGCTCCCTTATGGGAAAATAGTACATCACAGAAAACTGTTTCTGCGACACCTATGCCAATCAGTGAGGAAGCTATTGATGATGATCATGAAGCTTCAGATCAAGATTCTACTGAACCACGTAGATCAACCAGAGTGAGATCCGCACCAGAGTGGTACGGTAACCCAGTTCTGGAAGTCATGATGCTAGATCATGATGAACCTACGAACTATGAAGAAGCGATGGTGAGCCCAGATTCCGCAAAGTGGCTTGAGGCCATGAAATCTGAGATGGGATCCATGTATGAGAACAAAGTATGGACTTTGGTTGACTTGCCCGATGATCAGCAAGCAATTGAGAATAAATGGATCTTCAAGAAAAAGACTGACGCTAACGGTAATGTTACTGTCTATAAAGCTCGACTTGTCGCAAAAGGTTTTCGACAAGTTCAAGGGGTTGACTACGATGAGACCTTCTCACCCGTAGCGATGCTTAAGTCCGTCAGAATTATGTTAGCAATTGCCGCATTTTATGATTATGAAATATGGCAAATGGATGTCAAAACTGCATTCCTGAATGGATTTCTGGAAGAAGAGTTGTATATGGTACAACCAGAAGGTTTTGTCGATCCAAAAGGAGCTAACAAAGTATGCAAACTCCAGCGATCCATTTATGGACTGGTGCAAGCATCTCGGAGTTGGAATAAACGCTTTGATAGTGTGATCAAAGCATTTGGCTTTATACAGACTTTTGGAGAAGCCTGTATTTACAAGAAAGTGAGTGGGAGCTCTGTAGCATTTCTGATATTATATGTGGATGACATATTGCTAATTGGAAATGATATAGAATTTCTGGATAGCATAAAGGGATACTTGAATAAAAGTTTTTCGATGAAAGACCTCGGGGAAGCTGCATACATATTAGGCATAAAGATCTATAGAGATAGATCAAAACGCTTAATTGGACTTTCACAATGCACATACCTTGACAAAATTTTGAAGAAGTTCAAGATGGATCAAGCAAAGAAAGGGTTCTTGCCTGTGCTACAAGGTGTGAAGTTGAGTAAGACTCAATGCCCGACCACTGCAGAAGATAGAGAGAAAATGAAAGATGTTCCCTATGCTTCAGCCATAGGCTCTATCATGTATGCAATGCTGTGTACCAGACCTGATGTGTGCCTTGCTATAAGTTTAGCAGGGAGGTACCAAAGTAATCCTGCAATGGATCACTGGACAGCGGTCAAGAACATCCTGAAATACCTGAAAAGGACTAAGGATATGTTTCTCGTATATGGAGGTGACAAAGAGCTCACCGTAAGAGGTTACGTTGATGCAAGCTTTGACACTGATCCGGACGATTCTAAATCGCAAACCGGATACGTGTTTACTTTAAACGGTGGAGCTGTCAGTTGGTGCAGTTCTAAACAAAGCGTCGTAGCGGGATCTACATGTGAAGCGGAGTACATAACTGCTTCGGAAGCAGCAAACGAAGGAGTCTGGATGAAGGAGTTCATATCCGATCTAGGTGTCATACCTAGTGCATCGGGTCCAATGAAAATCTTCTGTGACAATACTGGTGCAATTGCCTTGGCAAAGGAATCCAGATTTCACAAAAGAACCAAACACATCAAGAGACGCTTCAACTCCATCCGGGATTTAGTCCAGGTGGGAGACATAGAGATTTGCAAGATACATACGGATCTGAATGTTGTAGACCCGTTGACTAAGCCTCTTCCACGAGCAAAACATGATCAGCACCAAGGCTCCATGGGTGTTAGAATCATTACAGTGTAATCTAGATTATTGACTCTAGTGCAAGTGGGAGACTGAAGGAAATATGCCCTAGAGGCAATAATAAAGTTATTATTTATTTCCTTACATCATGATAAATGTTTATTATTCATGCTAGAATTGTATTAACCGGAAACATAATACATGTGTGAATACATAGACCAACAGAGTGTCACTAGTATGCCTCTACTTGACTAGCTGGTTAATCAAAGATGGTTATGTTTCCTAACCATGAACAAGGAGTTGTTATTTGATTAACGAGGTCACATCATTAGTAGAATGATCTGATTGACATGACCCATTCCATTAGCTTAGCACCCGATCGTTTAGTATGTTGCTATTGCTTTCTTCATGACTTATACATGTTCCTGTAACTATGAGATTATGCAACTCCCGTTTACCGGAGGAACACTTTGGGTACTACCAAACGTCACAACGTAACTGGGTGATTATAAAGGAGTACTACAGGTGTCTCCAATGGTAGATGTTGGGTTGGCGTATTTCGAGATTAGGGTTTGTCACTCCGATTGTCGGAGAGGTATCTCTGGGCCCTCTCGGTAATGCACATCACATAAGCCTTGCAAGCACTGCAGCTAATAAGTTAGTTGTGAGATGATGTATTACGGAACGAGTAAAGAGACTTGCCGGTAACGAGATTGAACTAGGTATTGGATACCGACGATCGAATCTCGGGCAAGTAACATACCGATGACAAAGGGAACAACGTATGTTGTTATGCGGTCTGACCGATAAAGATCTTCGTAGAATATGTAGGAGCCAATATGGGCATCCAGGTCCCGCTATTGGTTATTGACCGGAGACGTGTCTCGGTCATGTCTACATTGTTCTCGAACCGTAGGGTCCGCACGCTTAACGTTACGATGACAGTTATTATAAGTTTATGCATTTTGATGTACCGAAGGTTGTTCGGAGTCCCGGATGAGATCACAGACATGACGAGGAGTCTCAAAATGGTCGAGATGTAAAGATTGATATATTGGAAGCCTATATTTGGGCACCGGAAGTGTTCCGGGTGAAATCGGGATTTTACCGGATTACCGGGAGGGTTACCGGAACCCCCCGGGAGGCAAATGGGCCTATTGGGCCTTAGTGGAAAAGAGAGAAGGGGCAGCCCACAGGCTAGCCGGCCGAACCCCCCTTCCCTAGTCCTATTAGGACTAGGAGAAGGGGCCGGCCCCCCTCTCTTCTCTTTCTCCCGAAGAGTCCTACTAGGAATAGGATTTGGGGGAAGGAGTCCTACTCCCGGTAGGAGTGGGACTCCTCCCTGCGCCTCCCTCCTAGCCGGCCGACCCCCTTGCCCCTGGCCTTTATATACGGGGGCAGGGGGCACCCCATAGACACACAACTTGATCCTTGAGATCGTTCCTTAGCCGTGTGCGGTGCCCCCTGCCACCAAATTCCACCTCGATCGTACCGTTGTAGTGCTTAGGCGAAGCCCTGCGTCGGTAGTACATCAAGATCGTCATCACGCCGTCGTGCTGACGAAACTCTTCCTCGACGCTTTGCTGGATCGGAGCCCGGGGAACGTCATCGAGCTGAACGTGTGCTAAGAACTCGGAGGTGCCGGAGTAACGGTGCTTGGATCGGTCGGATCGGGAAGAAGACGTACGACTACTTCCTCTACGTTGTGTGATCGCTTCCGCAGTCGGTCTGCGTTGGTACGTAGACAACACTCTCCCCTCTCGTTGCTGTGCATCACCATGATCTTGCGTGTGCGTAGGAATTTTTTTGAAATTACTGCGTTCCCCAACACAGACCCTCGCGAGGCTGTTCTTCCTTGTATTGTTCATCATCATCAGCCCAAGAGGCAATCCACCACACCACACACTGGAGTAGGGTATTACACCACAACGGTGGCCCGAACCAGTATAAACCCTGTGTCTCTTGCATTGTTCTTTCCGTAGTTTAGATCCTAGCATGGCGAAGGGGTGCAGGTAGGTAGTAGGCGAAATCTCCGCGCGCACCCCAGTGTTCAAACCTCAAGGGTCTGCCGGAACCCGAAATCCGACATTTGGCGCACCAGGTAGGGGTGCGCCGGAATCCACCTTCTACCGCTTCGTGCCCCGTCGCGTCGTAATCACCATGCCCGGCGACCAGGAGAGCAACCCAGACCCATGGGCAGCATGGCCCGCCCGCACAGAGCCGCTCGCCTCGGGCGACCCCGTGCCCCAGGCAGCTCGCGGTCCGCAGGGCGCTGCGGGCCGCGGGTGACGCGGATAGGCTTCGACAGCTCTCACACCGCGGTAGGCGCGGTCGGCAGCCAGGGCCTCCAATCACGCCGTGACCACGACACCGTACACCCGCCGGGAGCAGGCGAACTCGAGGGTCGCGCTCACGGTGGCCCGGGAGCTGCTACAGTGCAGACTGCTGGAGGGCGGCCGCGACGTGCTGCTGGAGCGGGTGGCAGAGCTCCTGGGCTTCGCCGCCTCGGGGGCTCACCCCTTCTGCAGCCAGCTCCCATCTCAAGCCCAGGGCGGCCCGCGCGGGGGCTCCGCGCGCGCTCGCGGGCTCAAGGCTACTCCAACACCAGCGAGGCTATCAGCACTGGACCAGCGGCGGCGCTGCCCCCGCTCCCGGTCCGTGAAGAAGAAGGACTCGACGCGACCCGCGGCCCAAGTGGACAGCCGCGGTGCCACCCCACGGTAGGCATGTCAGGCAGGACCGCGTGGCACGCAGAGCACTATGGCGTAGCCTTCAGGATGACGGTGCCAGAGGAGTACGTGCCCCTCATGATGGACAAATGACACCCACACGAGGGCGAACAAGGCTCGCTCCTCAGCCCAAGCTGGGGGGACAAGGCGACAGAAGCTTTGCCCTTCCAGGAATCCCGGGACGGTCCCACTGGGCACGCTGGAGGCAACGATTATCGGGTACTGCTAATTCTTCAGCAGGCATACGCTAACCATGGATCGCAGGAGGTGCAGGTTGCCACAGCGAGCAGCTGCCCCGCTCCCACAGTCTTCTACCGCTCGGGAGGAGGGCGAAGGGGACTGCAGGAGAGGGGCAGGGATCCGACATCACCACCGCGGCGTTCGGAGCAAGGTGTCCTTAGGAGGTAGGCCCTCCGCTGGGGAGGTGCCTTAGGGCCTGCCCCCGGCGGAGGACCCGTGGTCGTCGGGGGAACCGCTGGCGACCGCTCTACCCCATCGGCGGCGTCCTGGTTTCCGGTCGTCGTTGATGGCACTAGAGTGTGGCGCAAGGCGGGGCCCTCATCTGGCGATATGAAGCAAGGCCGGTACCTGTGAAGAAGGCCCAGTGCCTGTGAAGCTCGCCGCCCCGTGACACTCTCACATAATAATGAGTGGGGCTGTACACGCCCCGGAGTCTCAGGGGTGCCGGCCTCAGCCCCTGGGGCTCCCTCCCACGCCCAGTGGCAGCACTTAGCTCCGCGCTGGTGAGAAGACGTCCAAGACTAGAATAGGTGCCGAACGCGGCCTTTTGTTTGCTTTCGTTGCTCTTCCCTTTGGTTGTCACTTTCCCCCACTGGATTCAAGTTGGATTCGAATTTTAGATTTGCGTGTGTTCGGGGAAGGGGTGCTTAGTCTCGTTCGAGCAATTTCTCGCGTTTTGGTTACCACTTCGCCTCAGCTGCCTCCCCTCGTGAGCCCCTCACGAGCCGGGTCAGGCCTAGCTTGCGCGCAGCCCAGACTACCGCTGACGTGACCTCTCAGGAGGGTGTTTTACTGCAGATCCTACGAACCCAACCAGGGAGCACTCGAGACACCACAACCCCCCGCGGGCTGCCTCAGAGCCAGCACAAAATAAAGGTAAACTAGCCGACCAGCGCGTCTCTTGGGCCAACCACTTGGCGCGGGCGCAAAGGCAGTGTAGCATCTACTAATATGATGAACACAAGTTTTACATGAGGGGCTCCCCCTCCAAAATGCTCTCATAGTCATCAGGCCAAAACCTGAGTTCTATTCATGCAGGGTAAGGAAGCAGGAACGATGCACAATCAGTCAGACGAATCCCCCAATGCGTCCTCAGGAGCACCTCCGGAGCCGTTGCTGGCGTCGCTGAACTCGCCATCACTGTCCGCGTCGCCGCCAGCGGCGTCAGGGCCGTCCATCACGCCGCCCTCATCAACCGCCATGATCGCGTCGTCGTTGTCTGAGGTGAAGGCCCTGATAAGAGCATCCACATTGTCTTCCACCCAGCGCGCTAGATCGCCTCGGACGGCCTGGGGGACTGGGGCGATGGCGGCGTCAAAATCAAAGTGGGGATCCATGTTCCGGAGGTGGCTGAAGATGCGAAAAAAGGCGCGCCTGAGCAGCTCGCGGCTCCTCTCCTCCACCAACCTGTCAGCCCTAATCGACCGCGCCTCCAGCTGCGTCACCACATCAGTGAAGAACTGAAGATTGCCCGCGTAGTTGACTGCGTGTGGCTCGCCAACGGCCTCCTCGCAGATGTTGCCCAAGGCCGCGTTGGCTCTCTCCCGGAGCGTGGTGAGCATGGGGCCGTGGTCATGCTCCAGGATCCGCCGCTGACGTATCTCGTCCGCATTCTGGCGCGCGACAGCCTCAGCCTCCTCCGCCCGCTGGCGAAGAAGGAGCACCTCAGCCTGGGAGGTGGTTAAATCGCCTTGCGCCACCTCAAGGGCGGCCTGGGAAGCATCGGCCCGCCGCGTCGCCTCCTCCAGCTTGGCCCTCAAGGCGGCAGTCCTGCCTTCAGCTTCGGCCCGGATCAACCCCAGCTTCTCTTCAAACTCGTGCTCGAGGTTCAAATGCGCCATCACCACTCGACGTCCGACCTCCTCCAGGACGCGGGCTTCCTGTGCAGCAACGTCATCCTGCGCCTGCGTCACCAAGCGCTCCCTCATCTCCAGACGCACGTACTCACGGGTACGTTCAGCGGCTTCCAGCGTCAGCGCCTCCTCACGCTTCCGGAGCTCTGCTGAGTCGCCGGAGGCCACCTTCATCGACGCGAGGGCTGCCTCGCGCAGCTCCACCTACTCCTCCAGCGAGTGGCACCAGGCCAGGAGCTCCCGAGCCCGCTCCTCCGTCGCCGTTCGCCACCGGTCAGCTTCCCGAGCCTCCTCAGAGGCCCAAGATTGGGCCTCCCGAGAGGCCACCGGTGATGCCTTGGCCTGTGCGTCGTCAAGATTGCGCTGACAGCGCGCAAGGGCGATGGCACCCTCTCGCTCGCGCCTCTCTGCAGCCAGGCCCAGGCCCTCAGCCTCAAGGCACGCGTCTTCATCAGCCAGCTCCTCACCAAGCAGGCTCACCGCGTCAGCCGCCCTTCGAAGGAATCCTTGGCGGAGAGCGCGACGCTCCCGCGCGCGCTCGGGCACGTCTTCCACACCATCATCTGCGCCAAGTAAGCGCCAGGGCTCGCGAGTCAGCACTCCCCCTCCGGGCTGGGGGCTGGCACCCACGCGAGGGCCGGGCGCGCTGTGTCAGAAGCCCGGCCTGGGGCCAGCCCGTCCCCAGGAGAAGAGCGCAGGAGGTGCCTCAGCCAATCGCAGTCCACGACCAGGCGAGAAGCCTACGGCAGGCTGGCTATGCCACGAGAAGGCCCGTGAAGGATCATGAGGTGCGCGGGGCCACGATACGCCTTAGGACGGCTCACCTCGTCAATCGCCCCCACCACAAGGGCTCCACTGCTCGAAGCGCTCGAGGACGGTGGAGGGGGCGAATCCAAGGGGGACGCCTCCTCAGCCGTCTCCGCAAGCTCGGCTGGAAGGGGCCTGCGGAGCAAGGGTCAGTAAGAGCAACAGAAGGATCGGGAGCTGGGAAAGGAGAAGGCTTACTCATTAGTGGCAAAGTACTTTCTGCGCTTCAGCAGGCGACAAGGGTAACCGTCGCCCAGGGCCTCCCTTCTCTTCAGGAGGGCCCCAAAGTCCACACGGAAGCAGCCTAAGAGTCGGGCGCAGGGATCAACCTGCGACGGAGATGGAACGTCAAGACGATCAGCGTCACGGGCGCCTGCCTGATGTGTGCCGCCAATCTCCTCCCCAAGAGAAGCAGCTGGAGCCTCAGGGGCCCCAGTCGCAGGCGTAGAGGGCAGCTGTTTGTCACCCTCAGCCTCAGCGGCACGGGCCCCGATAACTGCTTCCTCATGAGCCTCGCCCGGTGCTGTCTCCATGCTGGGAGCCCCCTCGGCCACTGGCGCCTCGTGCCTCCCTGCTCCGCCACTTGAGGAAGAGTCACCTTGGCCGACTGGAAGGGCAGTCGCCATAACTGGGTTCTCGTGAGATCCCTGGAGGCCGGCGGGGCGTGGCCCCCACTCATCAAAGACAGGCATCTGCTTCACAAAGTCGCCCCTGCTCTGGCAGAGGTACAACAGGGCCCCTCCTTGCCGGACGCTGCCGGGGTTGGGGTCCCCATCCAGGGTCAATAGCGCCGTCCTCAACACCTCAGGAGCCAGGTCCTCTTCCTGGAGCCTCATACGATCCTCGCGCCCACGGAAGGCCCACATCCGGCGAGAGTGGCGTTGGAGAGGAGCAACGCGACATAGCAGGAACTCCTTCACCACCTTGGGCGATGTCACCCCAAGCGACCTCAAGAGCGCGAAGCGGTGCCAGACGAAGACGAGCCGAGGGCTCTCAAGCGTCTCCTAGCCCCAGCCCGAATTGGGGACGGTAGGTGAGGTCGGCTCCGATAGCATGGGGCTGGGCACCCCTGCGTCCACATACAGCCACCGCTCGCGGAACCCAACCGCGGGCAGGGGGAGCTTGAAGTCAATCCCAGAGGCCGCAGTCTCAGACGCGGCGACGAAGCTCATGCACGCCCAGCATTGGGTAAGGTCGACAAGGTGCAGTGAGAAGAAGTGGCGCAGCAAGGCAACCGAAGGAAGGATGCCCACCATAGCTTCGCAAACAAAGGCAAAGACCGAAAGGAGGGTGATGGATTCAGGACCCAGATGCATCATGTGGATCTGATAGTGGGAAAGCACGACATTGAAGAAATCAGAAAAGGGAGGAACCAGACCCGCCCACAGGGCGTCGGCAAAATACGGGACCTCGGTGGTTGTCCTGTCGATGGAGAAGTGGGATGTGGGCCAGGCCGTCGTCCTCCCGCATTCATTGAAGATGGTGGCCAGAGCCACGCTGACCTTTCCCAAGCCCTCGGTGGGAGCCGCCAGCGGCGGCGGGCAAGGCAGAGACACGAGTTCCCTCCCTCCCCCCTTCTTCGTCGGAGCCATGGCAATGGGAAGGGGGGAGGTTCGAGATCGAGTTGAAAACAGAAGCCAGAGTTCGAGCGGAGGAAGGACAGAGAGCGCTCAAGCAATAAAAAGAGGAATGGCTGTGTACGACTACGGGTCCGCCTAGCACGGCGCAAAATAAGGAGGGCGTGGGGGAACAGTGCTGCCCACGTCCAATCTACCGCCATGCGGCACCAAAGGCCGCAGGCTGTTAGGCCCCGCGGCGCTTCGCTCTTGCCCTTCCGCCTCCCTGCGCGGCCAAGTCCGGGCGCACCTTGGGCCCGGGGACTACTATCGGCGTTCTGGGAACGGGGGTCCCCAGACTTGCCTGCCTGCGGCCTGCGGCGTGGCTCAAAGGGGGCCCCAGCACGACCCATCTTCACCAACACAAACCCAAGACCCTCGCGAGGGGCCAAGCCTTGCGAGGCGGACGACGCGGAGCTTCCTAAGGCACGGCCTCGTCAGGCTGGCTCACGAGGAGGCGGAGAGATCAAGGCGGGGTACCTCACGAGGTGCCCATGACGCAAGCCATGACGATTCAGGGCGCCAGGCGGGTGCCAGCCCGCGCAACGTCCTCCTTTCCTCTTTGGTGCAAAGGGGGCAAGCGCAGCCGCGGAGTACCGAGGCATCAGGCAAAGGTTGCCATTTCAGTGCAACGAGACCAAGACCAGGAGGACTACGAGGCGGAGGTCACTGTGGAGCCCAAGACGGCGTCACTGCCAGAGCTTTGTGCACGCGAAGACTACTTTTGTCAGGATAGCTAATATTAGCTACCCCCCTTCAAATTAGCCCGCCATTGTTGGCTCCCTTCCCGCTCAATATTTGGGAAGAGGACCAGGGCCTCTATAAATAGGACCGGCCACCCACATAGCAAGGGGGTCGGCTGGTTGGAAGCAGAGAGGGAGAGGGAGAGAGAAAGGTGACTGAACTCCTCCCAGCAGTTCATCGCCCCAGCCAAGAACAGACCCTCGCGAGGCTATTCTTCCTTGTATTGTTCATCATCATTAGCCCAAGAGGCAATCCACCACACCACACACTGGAGTAGGGTATTACACCACAACGGTGGCCCAAACCAGTATAAACCCTGTGTCTCTTGCGTTGTTCTTTCCGTAGTTTAGATCCTAGCATGGCGAAGGGGTGCAGGTAGGTAGTAGGCGAAATCTCCGCGTGCACCCCAGTGTTCGAACCTCAAGGGTCTGCCGGAACCCGAAATCCGACAGGCTCAACCCGGAGAAGTGCGTGTTCGGTGTTCCCTCCGGCAAGCTACCGGGTTTCCTTGTTTCTCACAAAGGGATCGAGGCTAACCCCAAGAAGGTCAAGGCAATAGAGGACATGAGCCCACAACAAACTCTCAAGGAAATGCAAAAACTTTCAAGCTGTGTGACCTCGCTGGGGCGCTTCATCTCCAAGCTGGGGGAGCGCGCTCTGCCGTTCTTCAAGATGATGAAGAAGAAAGGCCCGTTTGAATGGACCCCAGAGGTAGATCTGGCATTTCAAGAACCCAAGAGATACCTAACTAGCCTACCGGTGATGGTGGCACCTCACCCCCTCGAGCCTGTGGTGCTCTATCTGGCCGCTATGCTGCACTCCGCCAGCGCGGTGTTGGTGGCGATTCGGGAGGAGCGCCGGGCCAAGAACCCACATCGCAATACCGGGTCCCCAGCTGAAATTGTGCAGTCACAAGACGGCACCGCTAAGGCCAAGGCGATGCCCACAGACGGCAACACCCCATGGGACAGTGTTCAAGGGCCCGCGGAGGCCCAGATGGGCGACCAGGCTCTTGAGGTCCCCCCACCTTAGGAGGCACCACAACCTCCGGAGGACACAGGTTCCATTGACGCTCCTGCCCTTGTCGAGCACCCAGTATACTTTGTCAGCACCGTACTACGGGATGCGAGGGCATGGTACCCAATGCCGTAGAAGCTCTTGCTCGCGCTCCTGATGACCTCACGCAAGCTGCACCATTATTTCCAAGGCCACCCAATTAAGGTCGTATCAGCCTACCCTCTAGAGAGGGTGCTTCGGAGCCCTAATTCCGCGGGGAGAGTCACTGAATGGAACATTGAACTACAAGCATTTCATGTGGAGTTCAACACGACCAAGGTTATCAAGGGAGCTTCGCTTGATGACTTTGTTGCAGAATGGACCGACACTCCGAAGCCTGAAGCAGGCGAGAGCCGATCCCTATCGTCGGGAAATAAAGCACCGGATGGCTGGGTCATGTACTTCGATGGAGCTTTCGCACGACAAGGCGCAGGGGCTGGCACTGTGCTCATCTCGCCTACCCAAGACAAGCTATATTACGCCATGCAGCTCTGCTTCCAGCCGGGTGGGAAGGTCTCCAACAACATCGTGGAGTACGAGGGGTTGATCACTTGCCTCAAGGCCACCGCAGCCTTGGGGGTGAAGAGTCTCACCATCAAGGGTGACTCGCAGCTCCTCGTCAACTTCTCCAACAAGGAGTACGAACCAAGGGACGAGCATATGGACGCATACCACGCGGAAGTGCGCAAGAAGGAGAAGTAGTTCTTGGGCCTACAGCTATAGCATGTGCCACACGGCACCAACAAGGAGGCTGACGAAATCGCCAAGAAGGCATCGAGGCAGTTACCCCAAGAACTTGGTGTCTTCGAAGAGCGACTCTTCAAGCCTTCAACGACCCCTATGGCCGAGGAGACTACATCACCTGGAGAAGAACTCCCTCAGCCACCAGCCTCGGGAGCCCCCGCTTGTAGCCCTACCTCAGGAGCACGTCTGCTCCTGGCGCTCGAGCCTCAGGAGGGGTGCTGGACCGAGGAATTCAAGGCATATCTGGTGCATGGGACGCTGCCGGATAAGGAGGAGGACACAGAGCGTGTGGCCCGGCAGGCTACGACATACTGCATCCAGGACGGTGAGCTATACAGAAAATGACCAAATGATGTTTCCTTGCGCTGCATCTCCAGGGAGCAGGGGAACGAGCTGCTGGCTGACATACATGGTGGAGACTATGGTCATCACTCATCGTCACGTACCCTAGTTTGAAGTCGTTCCGTAGCGGGTTCTACTGGCCCACGGCACTCAACGACATGACCGGGCTGGTAAGGTCCTGCGAGGCCTGCCAGTTCCATGCCAAGCAAATCCACCAGCCAGCTCAGGGCCTTCAGACTATCCCTCTTTTGTGGCCCTTCGTGGTCTGGGGGCTGGACATCCTGGGCCCGTTCCCGTGGGTGCCTGGGTGCTACCGCTACCTCTACGTCGCCATTGACAAGTTCACCAAATGGGCAGAGGTCGAAGCCGTACGCACCATCCCAACCGGGTCAGCAGTTAAGTTCATCAAATACCTTGTAAGCCGGTTCGGGGTCCCTAACCGCATCATCACCGACAACGGCTCGCAGTTCACTAGCAATCTCTTCAAGACCTATTGTGCTAACCTTGGAATGCAGATTTGCTACGCTTCGGTGGCAGGAGCAACGGCCAAGCTGAGCACGCCAACGCCGAGGTCCTGAGAGGCCTCAAGACTCGGACCTTCAAAAAGAAGCTCGAGGCCTGTGGCAGGGGCTGGCACGATGAGCTCCTGTCCGTGCTGTGGTCCATCCGCACCACCGCCACCAAGCCAATAGGCGAGACCCCGTTCTTCCTTGTCTATAGAGCAGAAGCGGTTCCCCCTCACATGGTCAGGCATTGCTCCGCGCGGGTCCTGGCATTTGATGAGACGCAGCAGGACGCCATGCGGGGGATGGACCTCGTGCAGGGGGAGGAATGCCGCCGTGAAGCCTCGCTCCGAGCAGCAAGATACCAGCAGGCGCTGCGACGGTACCACTATCGTAGGGTCTGCTCCAGGACGCTTGAGGTGGGCGATCTTGTCCTGAGGCGGGTGCTCTCCAGGGAAGGACTGCATAAGCTCTCACCCATGTTGGAGGGCCCGTTTAGGATTGCATGTGTCTCCAGGCATGGCGCCGCGCGCCTGGAGACGCAGGACGGGGTCCCCATCTAGAACGCCTGGAACATCCAACACCTCCGGAAGTTCTATCCATGAAGCAAGGCCCAGTGCCTGTGAAGGTCTCCGCTCGTGATACTCTCACGTAATAATGAGCGGGGCTGTACACGCCCCGGAGTCTCAGGAGTGCCACCTGAGGGAGTCCTGTATTAGGGGGTCCTCGGACAGCCGGACTATATACTTTAGCCGGACTATTGGACTATGAAGATACAAGATTGAAGGCTTCGTCCCGTGTCCGGGTGGGACTCTCCTTTGCATGGAAGGCAAGCTTGGCGATTCGGATATGTAGATCTCCTTCTCTGTAACCGACTCTGTGTAACCATACCCCCTCCGGTGTCTATATAAACCGGAGGGTTTAGTCCGTAGAACAACAATCATAATCATATGCTAGCTTCTAGGGTTTAGCCTCTACGATCTCGTGGTAGATCAACTCTTGTAATACTCACATCATCAAGATCAATCAAGCAGGAAGTAAGGTATTACCTCCATCGAGAGGGCCCGAACCTTGGTAAACATTGTGTCCTCCGCCTCCTGTTACCATTAGCCTTAGACGCACAGTTCGGGACCCCCTACCCGAGATCCGCCGGTTTTGACACCGACATTGGTGCTTTCATTGAGAGTTCCACTGTGCCATCATGATAAAGGCTTGCTGGCTCCTTCGATCATCGGCAACGATGCAATCCAGGGTGAGGTTTTTCTCCCCGGACATATCTTCGTATTCGGCGGCTTCGTACTGCGGGCCAACTCGCTTGGCCATCTGGAGCAGATCGAGAGCTACGCCCCTAGTCATCAGGTCAGGTTTGGAAGCTTGAACTATACTGCCGACGTCCGCGGAGACTTGATCTTCAACGGATTCGAGCCCATGTCAGGTGCGCCGCATAGTCACGACGAGCATGACTTAGCCCTGCCGTTGGACGGTGTTCGGGAGATCACACCTGCGGCTACTCTGGCCCTCAATCCGAAGTAGATCGTGCCGTCCGAGGACGGGTGGATGGACCCCGCCACGAAGGTCGCACACTCAGCGGCGATAAGCCGAATACTGACTTCACCTCCTATCAGACCTATGTCATCGGACCCTTGGATTCGTCCTCGGCCACAGGCTCCGAACCGCTTGCGTCTTTGCCTATCGAATTTGATTGGGCACCGATCATGGAGTTTACCTCCGCGGATATCTTTCAGTTAAATTCATTGAGGTCTCTTTCCTTGTGAGGAGACCCTTGGCCGAACTATGTCCGGCTTGAGTGGGAAGCGGACGACGAAGAAATTCATTCCCCACCCACCACCCACTTAATAGCCACTATCGATGACTTAACCGACATGCTTGATTTTAGCTCCAAAGGCATCGACGGTATGGACGACGATGCAGGAGAAGAACTGGAACCACCGTCCACAGGGCGCTGGATAGCCACCTCATCATATGATATATATATATATATATATATATATATATATATATATATATATATGGTGGACACCCCCAAAGAAAGCGATGGCAATAAGGCAACGGAGGATACTCCCCTCGAGAAGCAATCTAAGCACCGGCGTCATCGGCGCCGCTCTAAGCCCTACCATAGCAAAAGCAGCGATACCGGCACAAGAGACAATAACGCTACGGATAGTGCCGAAGACGAAGACAATCCCCTCTAGCCAGGCTTCGAGCGGGAGGATGGGCAAGCTAGCCCTAAGGAACAGGCAACAGACGGAGAATCAGAGGATGACAATTACATGCCCCTCTCCGAAGACGAGGTGAGCCTCGGCAACGAAGAATTCATCGTGCCTGAGGATCCCGTCGAGCAGGAGCGCTGGCTTATAGCCACAACAAAAAGCCTGAAGAAAAAGCAGCAGTAGCTTCAAGCTGATCAAGATCTGCTAGAGGATAGATGGGTCGAGGTCCTAGCAGCTGAGGAATACAAACTCGAGCGCCCAACCAAAAGCTACCCAAAGCGCAGGTAGCTACCCCAACTCGAGGAGGAAGCATTAAAGCCTACACTACCAACGTATGATGCGGCTGACCGGCCACCTTGTGGCCGAGACAAAGCGGCATATCAGCCCGAAGTCCAGCCCGCACCCCGTTGCCAGGCAAAGAAAAACACCAAGGCCCGGGGCTACATGCAGGACCTGCAAGACATATTGGAAAACAATGCAGGACATACAAGATCGATCTACGGATCATGGGGGCGCGCCCCAACGCGTAACGACGACCGTCACGCCGGATATACTAAAAGCAAATCTGGTTGGGCCGAATACAGCAGACAAGACTCGTATGAACTGTGTCGTGATATAGCCCGGCACAGAGGCGCCACACACCCCCTATGCTTCACCGATGAAGTAATGCATCACGAATTCCCAGAAGTGTTTAAACCCGTGAACATTGAATCATATGATGGTACAACAGACCCCGCGGTACGGATTGAAGATTTCCTCCTCCACATCCACATGGCCCGCGATGACGATCTACATGCCATCAATACTACAAAAAAATACAATTCCGTGATGATACGTGTTTGTCACAGTAGGTCGCTTTTTTTGTCATGCATGTACATCCATGACAAATTTATGACAGAATCAAGATAGTCATACCTGTGCTGTCGTAGAAGTGTTCCATGACATTAACAAAATTATCATCACGGAAGTGTCCACTTCCATGCCGATAAATCGTGCGTCACAGAAGTGCTTTCGTCAAGGGTGACCGACACGTGGCATCCACCGTAACGGAACGCCGTTAAGCTATCGGGTCGGGTTTTGGATCCGATAACCCGTTAACAGCCCCGACCAATGGGGATTTTCCACGTGTAAAATCATCATTGGCTAGAGGAAACACGTGTCGGCTCATCATCGGGACAGATGTCATCCACTCACTGGACAGAAGGTGCCTATGCTACGTCGACACGTGGCACGACCCAACAAGTTTAAATGGACCGACCCAACTAAATGTCCACAAGATTTTGCAGACCATAATGGGCCGGCCCAGCTAAATGCCCATGAGATTTTGCGGACCATAATGGGCTGGCCCAGCTAAAGGCCCACAAGATTTCACGGGCCATAATGTGCCGGCCCAGGTAAAGGCCCACAAGATTTTCGTGTGGCATAATAGGCCAGCCCAGGTAAAGGCCCACGGTGACTCTAGCCCATAATGAACAGTAATTTTCTTTATACCCGTTAACGGCCCGTGATTTACATGGGCCGTTTCCAGCCCGTGTTAGCTTTCGGCCTATTGATGGCCCATACGTTCTTGGGCTCCTTTTCGGCCCTCAATTACTTCCTGCCCGTTACTGGCATGTTCCCCTAATGGGCCAAATTCGGCACATGGCAAGAGTCGGCCCGTTACTATCCTGTTCCACTAATGGGCCAAATTCGGCCCATGGCAAGAGTCGGCCCGTTACTGGCCCATTACCCTAATGGGCCAAATTCGGCCCATGGCAAGCATCGGCCCGTTTCTGGCCTATTAACCCGTTGCGCCATTTCCAGCCTGTCCTATATTCTGGCCCATTAACGACCCGTTATGCCTGTGACAGAATTAAGCCTTTGCTGTCCTATGGCCTGTTAACAGCCTGTTACCGTGCTGAGCCGATACCAATTATGCCTGATTATGGCCCATGTAGAGCCATTTATCCAACGGCCCGAGGCCCACCGATTACAGGCCCATTTATCGACGGCCCGTAGGAGACCCATGGATCCTACAGCCCGTATATGGCCCATGGTAGTTGCGGCCACTAGCAAACCAGGGAAAAAGAAGACTAGGAAATAAATAAGGCCGAAACTAACACATCTTTCTACATCTACGGGAACCTATGAAAGGTTAATGTAAATTTCCTCTCTCTGTCCTCCCCTGATTTTCATGGTGGTAGGCCCCTCCCTCCCCCAATCTACAATCAACAGCTCACACGTTTCACATTACGTTAATTACGTAACTGGGATTATGTAGGTGTAGCATTACTTGTCCTAAAAACCCCAACTAAGCCAACCTCCCAGCATATCGCACGGGAAAAGACCCGGCCGCGCCGTTTTAGTCAGGATTGCCGGATTACTAGTAGTAGTATCGATGGATCACGCGAAGCAACATTTTTTTTGAGGGGGCAAAGCACCTAGTTTAAAAGGAAAAAATGTGGTACACTCACAGCACTCCTGTCGCGGTCGCATTGCACCCCACACACGTTCGGTCCTGCACACGGCTCACGCAAACGGAACGCGCTTTGGCTTGCCTCTTCACTGACACGTGGGACCGCACTTGGACAAACCGACCATGCGCCAAACTCCCACCGCCCACCACGCGAAAATACTCCCCCCACACCCAAAAATTCCCCCCAAATCCGATTCAACCGCCCTTCGGCCAAGTAGCCAATAATATTCCCCAACCCCCTCCCCCCTGTCCCCCTCCACTCCATTCGCTCCGCCAAAGCCGCCCTCACCGCCGCGCCGATATGTTGGCGTCGCGGTTCGGCGATCCTCTCGCTCCCACAGTACGCTCTCGTAGACTGCCGTCCTCTAGCCGCATTGCCACCTCTGGCTACGTTCTTGTGGAGGCGCACGGCGGTCAGTGCCGCCACCGCTGGCGACATTCGTGTGGAGACGCACGGCGGTCAGCTTCTCCCATGGTATGCGCATTCTAGACTGAGGCCCCATTCATGTCATTGTAGCGCTGAATGTTAGCTGATAGACGCTATTAATCTCACTGTTTGCCGAAGTAGTTTACTGTCAATATGCTCTGCTTAAGAAGCTTCCTTGCCCTGTTCTGCACTCAATCTGCTTAGCTGAGATGGCATGCCAAAGCCGATTAGTTGCTAAAATATCCTGCCATATATATATTGTGACGTAGATTGCCATGGTCTAGTAGCCAATCTGTTAGCTGAAATAGCTCTACACCGTTTTATACTCGATCTTTGTTGCTGCGATGGCCTTTGATAGTTCGATGGCTGTGTGCTCGGCCTCATTGACTGCTGAAACAGCCTGCCATGATTTGGCACTCAAATCTGTTTGCTGAATTAGCTTTACATAAATTTTATTACTTAGATCTGCTCGTCCAAATATCTTGCCATAGCTTTAGACATCGACCTAGGTATTTTTTTCTAGACTTCATAAAAAAGCATATATGTTTTTCCTGTAATATCTAGTAGAAGAACTAATTTGTATGTCTAACAGATGGACATGACTTGGATAACTTCTGCTCGAAGATTCTCCACTGCATATATCGAGGGGGTTGAAAACTTCATGAACTTTGTTAGAGCTGAGTACGGTGGTTCGAAATCAGATGTGCTCTGCCCGTGTAGCAGTTGTATGAATTCAGTTACAAGACCCCAGTCAACTATGCAAAATCATCTACACTTGTATGGGATGTTGGTCACATATACTAGGTGGGTTCATCATGGTGACGATGTGAACGTCAATGTTATTGACTACGTGGAAGCAGCAGATCACCATCTTGATCTGCCTGATGCTCAGGTGGAAGAGGAGGAGGAGGTGGTGGTGGCGGAGCCAGTGAGTTTGACCAACATTGAAACAATGCTACGAAATGCTCGTGCATTCTGTGAACTTTCACCTGCAGAAGAAAAACGGTGGGCCCGCATGTTGGAACAATGCAACTTTGTTGTCACCCCAGGAAATAAGCTGTCGGTATTCTCAGCTATGGTCACCTTTCTTCAGGTGAAGACATCTGAGCAGATGACCAAAAAATCATTCGATGCGATGTTGGCTGCTTTCCGCGAATCTTTTCTAGATGCGTCTGAGCTGCCACACACCTACAGTAAAATGAAGAATTTCCTTCGTGCAGTTGGAACTGGATATGATATGATCCATGTTTGTAAGAATAATTGTGTCATGTTCCAGAAGGATTATGCCAACTTAAGTGAATGCCCGAAATGCAAATCATCAAGATGGAAAGATGGCGATGCTGTGAAGAGGATTCCTCATAATGTTCTGAGACATTTTCCAATTACACCAAGATTGCAGAGGTTGTTTCATGATGCTGAAACAAGAGAGGATGTACTGTGGCATTCTAGGAACCAGGAGTACAGAGATCAGAATGTAATGAGCCATCCATCTCATGGTAGTGAGTGGAAAATCTTCAATGATAAACACAAAGAGTTTGCTGCTGACCCGAGAAACATTAGACTTGGCTTAGCTTCAGATGGATTTAACCCATTTGGCCACCAGAGTGCCATATATAGCATGTGGCCGGTGCTTGTTATCCCTTACAACATGCCTCCAAATGTCCGCACCAAAGAATCAAACTACATGATGGCCTTGCTCATCCCAGGTCCAAAAAGTATTGGAAAGGATTTTGATTTGTTCATGGAGCCTTTTGTGGAGGAACTTCAACAGCTATGGAAGGGTGTTCTCACTCAAGACCTATATAGCAGCCCACCAGCTGATTTCTTTCTTCGTGTTGTTATAATTTGGTGCATCCATGATTATCCAGCTTTGGGCACTATGTCAGGGCGAACGACACATGGTTACAATGCATGTGTTTGCTGTGATAGGAATCCACTGTCATACGCAATACTTAGCAAGATCTGTTACATTGGACATCGCCGTTTCCTTGCCAAGGACAAGCCGCATCCTCGAAAATACCGAAGACATGTGTTCAGTGCAAAGCATGAAAACCGTGATGCGCCAAAGAGGCTCACCGTCGATGAGTTGCAAGTGGAATTAGAGAAGGTCAGGCATATTACACCAGGAAATCATCCCGGTAATGGTAGCGGGAAAAGGAAGCGTGGCAGGGTAGAAGAGAGAGTATTGTTTACCCGCAGGTCCACTTTGTGGGACTTGGAGTATTGGAAAGATTTGGATCTGAGGCATAATCTTGATGTGATGCACATCGAGAAAAATATATGTGACAGCATTATCGGCACACTTCTTAATATTGAAGGCAAGATGAAAGATACCTTAAAATCTAGGATTGATTTGTCACACCTGGGTATCAGAAAGGATTTGCAGGTGCAAGATGATGGTAAACCACGGGATATGGCACCAGCTGTGTACATCTTGGACAAGGTAAAAAGAAAAGAATTCTTCGAGGTCCTGTCACGTGTGAGATTCCCACATGGATTTGCTTCCAACCCTGAAAGGGGAGTCAGTGCAGATGGAAACAAGGTACAAGGGTTGAAAACTCATGACTGCCACGTCCTACTTCAAAGGGTTTTACCTGTTATCCTTAGAGGATTGGGCCGCCCTGACTTATATAGAGCAGTTGCAGAGTTGGGACAATTCTTCAGGGAACTTTGCAGTAGGAATATCAGGATAGATGCTTTGAAGCGTCCTAGAGACAAGATACCAACTATCCTATGTGACTTTGAGAAGATATATCCTCCAGCCTTCTTTGATGTGATGGTGCATTTGGCTATTCATCTATCTGATGAGGCACTACTTAGAGGTCCAGTATAGTATGGCTGGATGTACCCTATTGAAAGGCGGCTAGGCACTTTCAAGGGCTTTGTTAGGAACAGAGCTAGACCCAAGGGTTCCTTTGCAGAGGCCTACATTGCTACAGAAGCGTTGACATTCTGCTCAAAATACATTGAAACAGCTGATCAGCTTAGCAAAGAGGTGGGTGAAGACAATCCCGGGATCAATGTTTTCGATTATTCTATTCGAGTTACAGGGAAGAGTCGACAAGAGGACAAACCTAAAGATTTGGACAAAATGGTTTGGTATGTGTTGAGTAACTGTCCTGAGATACTACCTTATATCAAGTAAGTGCAGTACTGCAGCTTATACATCGTAATCTACAAAACTTGCAGCACATTCTTATATATTTAGATGTCTTACGCGATTACTATGTTGTGCAGCATCTACAAAGAGGAGTTACTGCCGCAAAATCCAAGAAACATTGACAAACTGGTTATGGCAGGATTTGCGAAATGGTTCAAGAACCATGTAAGCTTTTGAAGTGCACTGTCAATTTTTTTAATATATTGAGTACATAAGATGATTAGCTTGTCTATTTTCTAACCATAGGTTAAGAAGATGCAGGAGGATGGGCAGGCAGTTGATGATGCCCTTTACTCACTAGCAATGGGTCCTGATACTCGGGTAAGACATTATGAATCTTGCGTTGTTGGAGATGTGCGCTACAACACCCTTGCACGAGACGCAGGCAGGAAGACACAAAACAGTGCCATCATGAGCCCGGATACGTATGACAAAGAGACAACTGAAATGTATGATAACATAACAGACATTATTCAGTTGCAGTATATCTCCAGTTTCAAGGATCATCGGTGTGTGGTTCTGTTGTGCTATCGTTGGTATAACCTGTTTTCCAGGATCGCAAAACCCAGAGCTGATGATTATTTCAAATCCATCAATGTCAAGGCGGCGTACCAGACCAACGAGCCTTTTATTTTGGCAAATCAAGCAACACAGATATTTTTCTTGGAAGACACATTTGCACATAGCGATGACTGGAGAGTATTGCAAAGGTTTGAGTAGAGGAATTCGTTTAATGAAGTTGCACAACAAGATGATGCTTACACTGCTCCTGATGTACAAGATAACACATATGTTCGTAATATCTTTGAGAACCATCACGTCAATGACGCCGGCGAAAATATTGCCTGTCGTGATGTGGACATACAAGAGTTGATCAAGAAGAAGCCAATGTTCGAGGACGTTGAGGACGGAGAAGAATATGACACCGTGGGCAATTACGATTCAGACTGATACACATGGCAAAGATGTTGACGCTGCTGCTGCGGATGATGATTACATTGCTTTTGTCGTATTTGCCTGTCAAAAGACGTTTTTTATCTACTATGTGAAATTGTGTTTGCTATGACAATTGAAACCTGATGAACATGTTGTTTAGTATTTTGCTGTGAGAACATCACTTGTTATGTATGTTGATTTGTGTTTGGTGATTGTATGACAACTAAAACATGATGACATTGTTGTTTAGTTGTACTCATATTTGGCTATGAAACTTGAATTTGATGACATAGTTTGCTGTTGGACTGCAATTTGCTCGACGTCTTCGAATGAGAACAAAGCTGACCCGACAGGGCCTCTGCTATTTATTTATTTATATGAGCACAAGGGGATACCCCCTGATTTCTGTTAATAGAAATCATTAGATGTTTACAACACTACGCCCAGCCTGCTACACAGGTTTCATTCATTACTAGTTTCAGCAAAGTGCTCATGTCGTAGCCACTGAATACATCACGAGTGCTACATACACTGCAAATAAAGAGACAATCATCCTACAGAGCACATCGATTTTTCCCATTATCTTCACGAACTCTTTCATCTCCTCATTGCTGTCAAGGGCGTTCAGCAGCTGTTGCTTGGCCATGATCAGAGGAACTACATCTTTAAGCTTCTGCTCTGCATCTTCCTCTTCTGCCGTTCCTTCAGTTACTTGTCCAACACCCCAACCTGCTGGTATTGGGATTCCTCGGCTAACCAAATAATCAGCATAGTTGCATTCCCCCACATCAGCAACTTCCTAGAAATACAAATCACATGAATCTTCCCTTT
Source organism: Triticum monococcum (assembly GCA_034509565.1). NCBI lineage: Eukaryota > Viridiplantae > Streptophyta > Magnoliopsida > Poales > Poaceae > Triticum > Triticum monococcum. Next base: position 488,450,976 of record CM067844.1, read on the forward strand.
TCTGCACGAATCAAATTGGTAGATCATCAACCAAACTATTAAAAAAATCAGCAACTAAAAGCAGCAGAACAACACTTAAACATATTATTACCCCATGATTCGGGCATTTGTAGAAGACCCGGCCAGGGTTGCGGATTGTGGTTGAGATGCAACGGATGACTCTGCGTGATTTGCAGCAGTGGCACCACACCAACGGCAGCGGGTTGCGATGAGCAATCGGTTGCGGTGCGCGTGTCGGCAAGGGTGTGATGAGATCCACAGGCGATGGTACGGGTTGCGACTTGGCTTATATTTGGTTGTTGCCTGCTGAAGAGCAGGTGGACGAGCAGCCAGCGGACATGGGTGCTGCGGCCAGAGCTTCTGATGCTAGGCAGAGTAAGTAGAGAAGAGGAAAAGTGAACGTTGGATATGTCAGTTTCATTACTTGCAGAGTATCATAGCACCGTATATAGTCATAGTCTAGGTTTGGATTCGAACCAGCTACAGGAGCACGTCTTTCTTTTTTCTAAAACTCGGCAACGTCTCATTACTGGTACACTAGCTTGTTCTGTACGCCATCCCAAGTCTTTGATTTTCTCTCCCTTTTTTGCAAGGAAGGAAGGAGGACAAAATTGAGAGTTCCTGGGACTCGAACCCAAGACCTCTCGGTTGAAAACCAAGGGTGCTAGTCACTTATGTGGCAAATGTTCCCTATGAGGAGGACGCCAGACGAACGCATTTTCCTCGCAGTTTTCTTCCTATATATAAAAAAGTATGCTACTTGGTGTCCGCTTAGTCAACAAAACGATTGTGCCAACCTTGACCGTTGGATTGACATTCAACGTCTGTCGTGTTTCTTCAGTCTCTTCTTCCTCGAGCCGCCAAAGCCAAACCAGCGCCGGCGGGACCGCCTGCTCCCGCCTCCCACGACTGCTGTGATCTGCCTCGGCTCCTGTTCGTTCCCATCCAAGGCCTCACCATCGTCCTCCGCCTTGGTCCGCTCGCCGCGGTGCCGCCCTCCGGTGTTGTCAACATGGTCAACAACCGAGAGGTATAAGGAGATGACTGTACATGGTGAGGATGACAGTAGGGACCCAGCTGGGCGCGCAGTAATTTTGTTTTTTCGGGACGGAGAAGGGTATCAACTGGGTTGTGCAGGACCCGTGGCCCGTCTAGCCCTGGCTTTTATTTCATATGTTTAGCACATGACCAGCCCAGTTTGTTTTTTTCCTTTCTGAAAATTGCTAGCCAACTATTTTGTTTTTTGGAGAATAACCAACGTAGGCCTACTTGCTTTTGTATGCCCTGCTGGGCCGGAAATCTTTGAAGACGAGGAGGGATGCATTTTGCCCAGAAAATGGGCTATAAGTAATAAGAAATGGGCTATAAGTAATAATAAATGGGTTGTAAAATGAAAAAATACAGCAAACAGACAATTAGTTCCAAAATACTATTTTCTTTCAGATTTTGATATTTTAAATTTCATTGTTTTTGTGCGGGTAAAATTTCATAAAATTTAAATTAAGGTATATTTAGATTTAAAATTAATTTGAATCTGGCTAGAAATTTCGGGCTGTATGCTGTTTGGGACAGATTTGGAGGGTGACTTGTGGGTCTACTAGGTTGATGTGTACTTTGGCTTTGTCAACTTAGTCCACAAACGATTCTAGCAGCAGTGACCGTTGGATGTTAATCCAACGGCTGTGCTGCTTCTTCAATATCTGATCTTCTTGCTCCAGCCGCCCAAACCAGCTCCGGTGGGACTGCCTGCTCCCGCCTCCCGTGGCCGGCTGTGCTGCCGCACAGGCCGCACCGCCCCACCCTACTTCATTGCTGGCCAGGCCATTCCTCTACTCACCCACACCTCCTGTTATTTTCCGGCGACGGCAGCCGGACCAGTAAACCCTCGTACTCCCCACCGCATGGGCAACCATTGCCGAGTCTTCCCCGGCTCCGTGTCATTCCCTTCCTAGGCCTCGCCGTCGTCCACCGCCATGGTGCTCTCGGCGCGGCCTGGTCAACTTGGTCGACGAACGACATCCATCGGCCGTGGACTGTACGCGCAAAATAATGATTCCTCCACCTGACAGCTGGGACCCACCGGAAGGGCCTCTGTATTCCTCCTGCCGACATGTCGGACCCACCAGCTATATCTTCGCACGCAAGGAAGTGCCTTTATTATGCACACAAAAAAATGAATACCCCCTGCTAGCTGGGACCCACCATAGTGGGAGGATGACTTGTGGGCCAACAAAGTTGACGGGGACGGAGGGCTTTGTCAACTTAGTCAATATGAACGATTCTAGCTCTAGTGACCGTACGATGCCCATCCAACGGCCGTAGTGCTTCTTCAACCTCTGGTCTTCTTACTCCAGCCGCCCAAAGCAGCACCGGTCATGCCGCATGCTCCTGCCTCCCGTGGCCGGCTGTGCTGCCGCGGAGGCCTCAACGCCCCCTACTATTCCCACCGCTGGCCAGGCCCTACGGCGACGGCAGCCTCACACCGCAGCCGAACCAGTGAACCCTCGTACTCCTCTCCGCGCGGGCTTCCGCTGCCGCGTCGTCCCTTTCCTAGGCCTCGCCGTCGTCCACCGCCATGGTGCTCTCCGCGCGGCGTGATCAACGTGGTCAAGGAACGGCTTCGATCGAAAGAGTACTGTATGTGGAGAGGCTGACAGCTGGGTCCAGGGCCACAGCCCAGTTTTTTTGTGATTTGCCAAGTAAGTCGCTTTGTCAAGCCTGTTGGGCTGCAAATATTTCAAGACGAGGAGAGCTTTCATTCGGCTGGCCGAGAAAATGGCCCATTAGTAATGAGAAATGGGATGTACATTTTTAAAACACATCAAACCAGCAATTAGTTTCAAATATATTTTTTTCATTTCAAGATTTTAAATTACATTAATTTTTATGCGTGGAGAATTTGTTGGATTTTATATTGATATACATTTATTTTTAAAATCAGTTAGAATGTGAGTCGAAATTTCAGGATTAAAAACAGTTCGGACCGCACCGAAATATGCAAATTTTCTTATAATTTTTTAACCGTGGCCACAATTTGGGCTGTAATGCTAACGAAAAGAATATGGGCTCCAAAAAAAACCTTAAGATTTAGCAAATGGGCTGCAAATTATTAGAAATAATGGCAGATGGGATGTATGCTGTTTTCCACAGATTTGAGGCTTTCCTAAAAAAAGGTTGACGCACAAGCAGTGACTGTTGGATGTCCATCCAACGGCCGTCGTGCTTCTTCAATCTCTCCTCTTCCTGCTCCAGCCGCTCAAACAAGAGCCAGCGGGACTGCCTGCTCCCTCCTCTCCGCGGCCGGCTGTGCTGCCGCACAGGCATCACCATCCCACCGTACTCCCATCGCCGGCCTAGCCATCCCTCTACTCACCCACACCTGCTGTTATTCTCCGGCGATGGCAAACGAACCAGTAAACCCTCGTATAGTCGTACTCCCCTTCGCGTGGGAAACAACTGTCGAGTCAAAATAATGATTCCTCCACGTGACATCAGGGACCCACCAAAAGGGCCTCTGTATTTCGCGAAAAAGCGTTACCGCCGCTGACAGCTCGGACCCACCAGCTATTTCTTCGCATGCAAGGAAGTGCCTCCTTATTACGCACAAAAAAATGAATACTGATACGTCTCCAATGTATCTATAATTTTTTATTGCTCCATGCTATGTTATCTACTGTTTTGGACTATATTGGGCTTTATTTTCCACTTTTATATTATTTTTGGGACTAACCTATTAACCGGAGGCCCAATCCAGAATTGATGTTTTTTTGCCTATTTCAGTGTTCCGAAGAAACAGAATATCAAATGGAGTCCAAACGGAATAAAATCTTCGAGAACGTGATTTTCTAACCGAATGTGATCTAGGAGACTTGGACCCTGCTCCAAGGAACAAAAGAGGCGGTCACGAGGGTGGGGGGCGCCCCCCCCTAGGGTGCGCCCCCTGCCTCGTGGGCCCCTCGATGCTCCTCCTGCGTACTTCTTCCTCCTATATATACACACGTACCCCCAAATGATCAGAACAGGAGCCAAAAACCTAATTCCACCGCCGCAACTTTCTGTATCCACGAGATCCCATCTTGGGGCCTGTTCCGGAGCTCCGCCGGAAGAGGGCCGTCATCACGGAGGGCTTCTACATCATCATAGCCTCTCCGATGAAGTGTGAGTAGTTTACCTCAGACCTTCGGGTCCATAGTTAGTAGCTAGATGGCTTCTTCTCTCTCTTTGAATCTCAATACAAAGTTCTCCTCCTCTCTTGTGGAGATCTATTCGATGTAATCTTCTTTTTGAGGTGTGTTTGTTGAGACCGATGAATTGTGGGTTTATGATCAAGTCTATCTATGAATAATATTTGAATCTTCTCTGAATTCATTTATGTATGATTGGTTATCTTTGCAAGTCTCTTCGAATTATCCGTTTGGTTTGGCCAACTAGATTGGTAGTTCTTGCCATGGGAGAAGTGCTTAGCTTTGGGTTCGATTTTGCGGTGTCCTTACCCAGTGACAGAAGGGGTAGCAAGGCACGTATTGTATCGTTGCCATCGAGGATAACAAGATGGGGTTTATTTCATATTGCATGAATTTATCTCTCTACATCATGTCATCTTGCTTAAGGCGTTACTCTGTTTTTAACTTAATACTCTAGATGCATGCTAGATAGCGGTCGATGAGTGGAGTAATAGTAGTAGATGCAGAATCGTTTCGATCTACTTGTCACGGACGTGATGCTTATATACATGATCATGCCTAGATATTCTCATAACTATGCTCAATTCTGTCAATTGCTCAACAGTAATTTGTTCACCCACCATAAAATACTTATGCTCTTGAGAGAAGCCACTAGTGAAACCTATGGCCCCCGGGTCTATTCTCATCATATCAATCTCCATCACTTTAATCTTGCTTTGATTTTTTACTTTGCTTTTACTTTTACCTTGCATCTTTATACCAAAAATACCAAAAATATTATATCTATCAGATCTCACTCTCGTAAGTGACTGTGAAGGGATTGACAACCCCTAATCGTGTTGGTTGCGAGTAGCTATCGTTTTGTGCAGGTACAAGGGACTTGAGCGTGGCCTCCTACTGGATTAATACCTTGGTTCTCAAAAACTGAGGGAAATACTTACCCTACTCTGCTGCATCATCCCTTCCTCTTCGGGGAAAACCAACGCAAGCTCAGGACGTAGCAAGAAGGATTTTTGGCACCGTTGCCGGGGAGTCGACGCAAAAAGTCAACATACCAAGTACCCATCTCGCATTACATTATTTTGCATTTTCCTCTCGTTTTCCTCTCCCCCAAATTCACCCTTGCCGTTTTATACGCCCTCTCTCTCTATTTGCCTCTTTTGCCCGTTTGCTTTTTGTTTGCTCGTGTGTTAGATTGCTTGTTTGTCGTGATGGCTCAAGATACTACCAAATTGTGTGACTTCCCCAATACCAATAATAATGATTTCCTTCGCACCCCGATTGCTCCTCTTACCGATGCTGAATCTTGTGAAATTAATGCTGCTTTGTTGAATCTTGTTATGAAAGATCAATTCGCCGGCCTTCCTAGTGAAGATGCCGCAACTCATCTAAATAGCTTCGTTGATTTATGTGATATGCAAAAGAAAAAAGATATCAATAATGATGTTGTTTAATTTAAGCTATTTCCTTTTTCGCTTAGAGATCATGCTAAAGCTTGGTTTTCGTCTTTGCCTAAAAATAGTATCGATTCATGGAACAAGTGCAAAGATGCTTTTATCTCTAAGTATTTTCCTCCCGCTAAGATCATCTCTCTTAGAAACGATATTATGAACTTTAAACAACATGATCATGAACATGTTGCACAATCTTGGGAGAGAATGAAATTAATGATACATAATTGCCCTACTCATGGTTTGAATTTGTGGATGATTATACAAAAATTTTATGCTGGATTGAATTTTGCTTCTAGAAATCTTTTAGATTCGGCCGCGGGAGGCACTTTTATGGAAATCACTTTAGGAGATGCTACTAAACTCCTAGATAATATTATGGTTAATTATTTGCAATGGCATACTGAAAGATCTTCTAATAAAAAAGTGCATGCGATAGAAGAAATTAATGTGTTGAGTGGAAAGATGGATGAACTTATGAAATTATTTGCTACTAAGAGTGTTTCTTCTGATCCTAATGATATGCCTTTGTCTACTTTGATTGAGAATAACAATGAATCTATGGATGTGAATTTTGTTGGTAGGAATAATTTTGGTAACAATGCTTATAGAGGGAATTTTAATCCTAGGCCATATCCTAGTAATCCTTCTAATAATTATAGAAATTACTACAACAATAAGATGCCCTCTGAATTTGAGAATAGTGTTAAAGAGTTTATGAATTCACAAAATAATTTTAATGCCTTGCTTGAAGAGAAATTGCTCAAAGTTGATGACTTGGCTAGAAACGTTGATAGAATTTCTCTTGAGATTGATTCTTTAAAGGTTAGATCTATTCCTCCTAAGCATGATATCAAGGAGTCTCTCAAAGCCATGAGAATTTCCATTGATGAGTGCAAGGAAAGAACCGCTAGGATGCGTGCTTCCAAAGATGCCTTTATTAAAGCGTGTTCCTCCAATTCCTATGAAAATCAAGATGAAGATCTAAAAGTTATTGATGTGTCCGCTATTAAATCTTTGTTTTGCAATATGAATATTTATGAAACTGAATATGATCTTCCTTTACCTAGAAGGCGTTCTAAAGATTTGAAGTATTTAGATCTTAATGATGATATTGATGAAAGTGGGATTGAAAGAAATAAAAATCTTGATGTTGCTAAACCCACTATATTGGATTTCAAGGAATTTAATTATGAAAGTTGATCTTTAATTGATTATATTTCCTTGTTGCAATCCGTGCTAAATTCTCCACATGCTTATAGTCAAAATAAAGCCTTCACCGAACATATTGTTGATGCCTTGATGCAATCTTATGAAGAAAAACTTGAGTTGAAAGTTTCTACCCCTAGAAAACTCTATGATGAGTGGGAACCAACTATCAAAATTAAAATTAAAGATCATGAGTTTTATGCTTTGTGTGATTTGGGAGCTAGTGTCTCTACTATTCCCAAGACTTTGTGTGATTTGCTAGATTTCCGCGATTTTGATGATTGCTCTCTAAACTTGCATCTCGCGGATTCCACTATTAAGAAACCTATGGGAAGGATTAATGATGTTCTTATTGTTGCAAATAGGAATTATGTGCCCGTAGATTTCATTGTTCTTGATATAGATTGCAATCCTTCTTGCCCTATTATTCTTGGTAGACCTTTCCTTAGAACGGTTGGTGCGATTATTGATATGAAGGAAGGGAATATTAGATCTCAATTTACATTAAAAAAGGGCATGGAAAAATTTCCAAGAAAGAAAATAAAATTACCATATGAAACTATTATGAGAGCCACTTATGGATTGCCTACCAAAGATGGCAATACCTAGATCTATCCTCGCTTTTATGCCTAGCTAGGGGAGGTAAACGATAGCGCTTGTTGGGAGGCAACCCAATTTTATTTTTATTCCTTTTTTTGCACCTGTTTAGTAATAAATAAATTATCTAGTTCTGTTTTGTTTGTGTTTTTTGTGTTTAATTAGTGTTTGTGCCAAGTAGAACCGTTGGGAATACTTGGGGAAAGTCTTGTTGAACTTGCTGTAAAAAACAGAAACTTTAGCACTCACGAGAAATGCTGTCATTTTTATTTGAAGAGTGATATTTAGTTAATTATTTTTGCAGATGATTAATAGATAAATTCCTCACGTCCAGCAATTTATTTTAGAATTTTTGGAGTTCCAGATCTTGCGGTAGCTACAGAATACTACAGATTGTTCTGTTTTTAATAGATTCTGTTTTTCGTGTGTTGTTTGCTTATTTTGATGAATCTATGGCTAGTAAAATAGTTTATAATCCATAGATAAATTGGAATACGGTAGGTTTAAAACCAATATAAATAAATAATGAGTTCATTACAGTACCTTGAAGTGGTATTTTGTTTTCTTTCGCTAACGGAGCTCTCGAGTTTTCTATTTTGAGTTTTGTGTTGTGAAGTTTCATGTTTTGGGTGAATTCTTTTGATGGATCATGGAACAAGGAGTGGCAAGAGCCTAAGCTTGGGGATGCCCATGGCACCCCCAAGATAATCCAAGGACACCAAAAATTCAAAGCTTGGGGATGCCCCGGAAGGCATCCCCTCTTTCATCCACTTCCATCGGTAATTTACTTGGAGCTATATTTTTATTCACCAACATGATATGTGTTTTGCTTGGAGCGTCTTGTATTATTTGTGTCTTTGTGTCTTAGTATACCACACTCATCCTTTCTGTACACACCTTTTGAGAGAGCCATCCATGAATTAAAATTTGATAGAATACTCTATGTGCTTCACTTATATCTTTTGAGCTAAGTAGTTTTGCTCTATGTGCTTCACATATATCTTTTGAGCGTTATAAGTTTGCTCTATGTGCTTCACTTAGATCTTTTAGATCACGGTGGTGGATTTGTTTTAAAGAAAATATTGATCTCTCATGCTTCACTTAAATTATTTTGAGAGTCTCTTAAATAGCATGGTAATTTGCTTAATAATAATATGCTTGGTATTCAAGATTTGTGAAACTTTCTTTTGAGTGTGTTGAATACTGAGAAAAGATTGAAGCATGATAATTGTTTTGAGATATGGAGGTGATAATATTAAAGTCATGCTAGTTGAGTAGTTGTGAATTTAAAGAATACTTGTGTTAAAGTTTGTGATTCCCGTAGCATGCACGTATGGTGAACCGTTATGTGATGAAGTCGGAGCATGATTTATTTATTGATTATCTTCCTTATGAGTGGCAGTCGGGGACGAGCGATGGTCTTTTCCTACCAATCTATCCCCCTAGGAGTATGCGCGTAATACTTTGCTTTGATAACTTCTAAATTTTTGCAATAAGTATATGAGTTCTTTATGACTAATGTTGAGTCCATGGATTATACGCACTCTCACCCTTCCACCTTTGCTAGCGTCTCTAATACGGCGCACCTTTCGCCGGTATCATACACCTACCATATACCTTCCTCAAAACAGCCACCATACCTACCTATTATGGCATTTCCATAGCCATTCCGAGATATATTGCCATGCAACTTTCCACCATCTAGTTCATCATGACACACTCCATCATTGTCATATTGCGTATCCCGGTGCACCGCCGGATGCATTCACATAGAGTCGTATTTTGTTCTAAGTATCGAGTTGTAATTGTTGAGTTGTAAGAAAAATAAAAGTGTGATGATCATCATTATTAGAGCATTGTCCCAAGTGAGGAAAGAATGATGGAGACTATGATTCCCCCATAAGTCAGGATGAGACTCCAGACGAAAAATAAAATAAATAAAAAAAGAGGCCAAAGAAGCCCAAATAAAAAGAGGCCATAAAAAAAGGCCCAAACAAAAAATGAGAGAAAAAGAGAGAAGGGACAATGTTACTATCCTTTTACCACACTTGGGCTTCAAAGTAGCACCATGATCTTCATAGTAGAGAGTCTCTCATGTTATCACTTTCATATACTAGTGGGAATTTTACATTATAGAACTTGGCTTTTATATTCCAATGATGGGCTTCCTCAAATTTCCCTAGGTCTTCATGAGCAAGCAAGTTGGATGCACACCCACTTAGTTTCTTTTTGAGCTTTCATATACTTATAGCTCTAGTGCATCCGTTGCATGGCAATCCCTACTCACTCACATTGATATCTATTGATGGGCATCTCCATAGCCCTTTGATACGCCTAGTTGATGTGAGACTATCTTCTCCTTTTTGTCTTCTCCACAACCACCATTCTATTCCACCTATAGTGCTATATCCATGGCTCACGCTCATGTATTGCGTGAAGATTGAAAAAGTTTTGAAAAAGTTAGAGTATGAAACAATTGCTTGGCTTGTCATCGGGGTTGTGCATGATTTAAATACTTTGTGTGGTGAAGATAGAGCATAGCCAGACTATATGATTTTGTAGGGATAACTTTCTGTCGGCGTTCTGGGAACGGGGGTCCCCAGACTTGCCTGCCTGCGGCCCGTGGCGTGCCTCAAAGGGGGGCCCAGCACGGCACATCTTCACCAACACAGACCCAAGACCCTCACGAGGGGCCAAGCCTCGCGGGGCGGACGGCGCGGAGCTTCCTCAGGCACGGCCTCATCAGGCTGGCTCGCGAGGAGGCGGAGAGATCAAGGCAGGGTACCTCACAAGGTGCCCGTGACGCAAGCCATGACGACCAAGGGCGCCAGGTGGGTGCCAGCCCGCGCAGTGTCCTTCTTTCCTCTTTGGTGCAAAGGGGGCAAGCGCAGCCGCGAAGTACCGAGGCATCAGGCAAAGGTTGCCATTTCGGTGCAACAAGACCAAGGCCAGGAGGACTGCAAGACGGAGGTCATCGTGGAGCCCAAGACGGCGTCACCACCAGAGCTTTGTGCAGGCGAAGACTACTTTTGTCAGGATAACTGGTACTAGCTGTCCCCCTTCAAATTAGCCCGCCACTGTTGGCTCCCTTCCCGCTCGATATTTGGGAAGAGGACCAGGGCCTCTATAAATAGGACTAGCCACCATAGTAGGAGGGGGGATCGAAATCCGAGAGAGAGAGAGAGAGAGAAGAGGGTGACTGAACTCCTCCCAGCACTTCATCGCCCCAGCCAAGTACAGACCCTCGTGAGGCTGTTCTTCCTTGTATTGTTCATCATCATCAGCACGAGAGGCAATCCACCACACCACACACTAGAGTAGGGTGTTACACCACAACGGTGGCCCAAACCAGTATAAACCCTATGTCTCTTGTGTTGTTCTTTCCATAGCTTAGATCTTAGCGAGGCGGAGGGGTGCAGGTAGGTAGGAGGTGAAATCTCCATGCGCACCCCAGTGTTCGAACCTCAAGGGTCTGCCGGAACCCGAAATCCGACATTTGACACACCAGGTTGGGGTGCACCGGGGTTTTCTCTTCCCCCATCGCCACGGCCTGCCTCGCGATGAGAAGCGCGTCGCCCGCTCCGGCCGCCAGTGCCAGCACGGGGGCCAGGGGGCTCCGAGCCCTGGCCCCAGCCCTGCAACAGGTACGGTGGTCGGACAAGTTCAAGCCAACGACGCCGCCGCGCTACGACGGCGCGACAGATCGTCTAGCCCTCTTGCTGGCGAGCGAGGAGGCCCTCCTCGAAGCCGGAGGTGACGATAGGGTCATGGCCAACTGGATCCTCATGGCCCTCACCGGCGCTCCGCACACATGGCTGCCCCCCCCTGCCGGCAGCCTCCGTGGCATCCTGGGAAGAGCCTCGCAGCCTCTTCCCCGCCCATCGCGCTACACCAACACCCCCGGTCGTCGCGGCCCTCCTGGGCGGCTCGCAGGCGCCGCCTACAAGTCACCACGTCAAGCCGTTCATCCGTCGGGTCTGCGCCGCTTCCACGCGGCAGGGGGCTCTCCCGGACCGGGCGGCGCCCAAGGCCGGCCTGACCTTCAGCTCGGAGGACCACCCCTCCAACTCGGCCTGCTCGGGTGCGCTCCCCATGCTGTGCACCCCCACCATCTGCCAGGTGGCCGTCACCAGAACTCTCGTCGATGGCGGCGTGGGCCTCAGCGTGCTCTCAGTCGAGGCCTTCAACCTCCTCTGCATACCCTTGGAACGGCTGCAACCCAGCCGGCCCTTCTCAGGCGTTGGGGGCGGGTCATCCAGCTCCTTGGGACAGATCCGGCTCCCAGTAACCTTCGGCACCTACAACAACTTCCGCACAGAGCTGGTCGACTTCGACATCGCCCCCATTGACCTCCCCTACAATGCCATCCCCGGCTACCCAGCGCTGGCCCAATTCATGGCCGCGACGCACCCGGCGTACAACCTCATGAAGATGCCCGGGAGCAGCGGTGTCCTCACCGTGCACGGGGACACCGTAGACGCGCTGCGGGTGCTCAAGCTCGCCTTCAAGACGGCGGCGGCGGCACAGCCCGCCGACTTGGAGGCCCCGATCCCAAGGGGGCTGCACCCGCCAAGAAGAAACAGTTGTTTACCCAAGACAAGGCAGAAACCAAGAAGATACCCGTCGATGAGGACGGGTCCACCAACGCCACTTTCACCATAGGCGCCAACCTCGAACCCGAGCAGGAGGAGGCCCTGGTCGGGTTCCTGCGTGCAAACAAGAAGGTATTCGGTTGGGAGCCTGACCAGTTGGCGGGGATCCCTAGGAGTGTAATCGAGCATCACCTCAACCTGTGTGCCCCAACGTGCGCCCTGTGAAGCAGAAGGCCAGGCGGCAGTCCATAGAAAAGCAGGCCTTCATCGTCCAAGAGACCCGCAAATTAGAAGCCGCTGGGGCCATTCGCGAGGTCCGATACCCGGATTGGTTGGCCAACCCTGTTGTTGTGCCAAAGAAGGGAGGGAAGGAGCGCATGTGTGTCGACTTCACCAACCTCAACAAAGCATGCCCGCAAGATCCGTTCCCGCTCCCCCACATCGACCAGATCGTCGATTCCACCGCAGAATGCGACCTGCTATGCTTCTTGGATGCCTTCTCTGGGTATCACCAGATCAAGATGGCGGTAGAAGACATCGAAAAGACAGCTTTCCTAACCCCATGTGGGGTGTAGTGCTACACATGCATGCCATTCGAGCTGCGTAACGCAGGGGCGACCTTTCAGCGGCTGATGCACATCACCTTGGGCCCACAGCTCGGGAAGAATGTTGAAGCCTACATCGATGACACTGTGGTAAAGTCTCGGGAGGCCAGGACCCTGATACAAGACCTGGAGGAAACCTTCGCGAGCCTCAACGCAGTGAACCTATGGCTCAACCCAAAGAAGTGTGTGTTTGGAGTCCCCTCGAGCAAGCTCTTGGGTTTCCTCGTGTCCCACCGAGGCATCGAGGCTAACTCGGAAAAGGTCAAGGCGGTGGAAGACATGAGCCCGCCAAAGACCCTTAGAGAGATGCAGAAGATCACTGGGCGTGTGACCGCGCTGGGATGCTTCATCTCCAAGTTGGGGGAATGAGCGCTGCCCTTCTTCCAGCTAATGAAGAAAAAGGGGCCCTTTGAGTGGACTGAAGAGGCCGACAAGGCGTTCCAGGATCTCAAGAGATACCTGACCAGCCCACCGGTCATGGTGGCTCCACACCCTCAAGAGCCCCTGGTGCTTTACCTCGCCACCACTCCCTACTCCGCCAGCGCAGCCGTGGTGGCGGTTAGAGAGGAGCGTCGAATCAAAACCGCGGCAGCAGCCTGGGACAAGGCAGAACAGGAACAAGGAAGGCCCACAGAAACCGCCACCGCGGCTGAGGAGGATCAGCCGCCACAGAGGAGTGCACCGGAGGTGGAAGAGGCCCCTCTCCCAGATGGCCAGCCTTAGGAGGCCTCATCGCCTCAACAGGCGCCAGGGTTTCCAAAGGGAGCCGCCAGCACTGACGCACCCAACCTCGTTGAGCGCCGAGTGTACTTCGTCAGCACGGTGTTGCGGGATGCGAGGGCACGGTACCCCATGCCTCAGAAACTCCTCCTCGCGCTACTGGTGGCCTCGCGCTACTGGTGGCCTCGCACAAGCTGCGACACTATTTTCAGGGTCACCCCATCAAGGTCGTCTCGTCATACCCCCTAGAGAGAGTGCTCATGAGCCCTAACTCAGCTGGAAGGGTCGCTGAGTGGAACATAGAACTGCAAGCGTTTCAGTTCGAATTCAGCATGACCAGGGTCATCAAGGGAGCAGCGTTGGCAGATTTTGTGGCAGAATGGATGGAGGCACCAGGCCTCAAGGCCGACGAGGATCGGTCCCTCTCCCCGGGAAGCGAGGCGCCAGAAGGCTGGGTCATGTACTTCGATGGGTCGTTCTCCAGGCATGGCGCTGGGGCTGGGGCGGTGCTTATATCGCCCTCTCAGGACAAGCTCTACTACGCTGTGCAGCTCTGTTTCCAGCAAGGTGAAAAGGTCTCCAACAACATAGCGGAGTATGAAGGTTTAATAGCGGGCTTGAAGGCCGCAACTGCCCTGGGAGTGAAATGCCTCACCATCAAGGGCGATTCGCAGCTCCTTGTCAATTTCTCCAACAAGGTGTATGAGCCGAAAGATGAGCACATGGAAGCCTACCTTGCGGAGGACCGCGGGATGGAGAAGCAGTTCTGGGGGTTGGAGTTGCAGCATGTGCCCCGTGGGACCAATCAGGAGGCCGACGACATCGCCAAACGGGCGTCCAGGCGGTTACCTCAGGAGCCTGGCATTTTCGAGGAGCGGCTCTTCAAGCCCTCGGCCCCTGCCGTCAATGTCAAACACGGCTCAGCCTCGGGAGGAGCTCCCCCAGCCACCTGCCTTAGGAGCTCCGGCCTGTGGCCCGGCCTTAGGAGCACGCCTGCTCCTGACGATGGAACCTCAGGAGGGATGCTGGATCACGGAGCTCCGGAGTTACTTAACGCAAGGGACCCTGCCGGAGAAGGAGGAGGAAGCGGAGCGAGTGGCACGCCAGGCCACGACATACTGCATCAAGGATGGAGGGCTCTACCGGAAGCGACCAAACAATGTATCCCTGCGCTGCATCTCCAGGAAGCAAGGGAAGGAACTGCTAGAAGATATACACGGCGGAGACTGTGGACATCATTCATCATCACGGACCCTCGTCGGCAAGGTGTTCCGTAGTGGATTTTATTGGCCCACCGCACTCAATGACACCGTCGAACTAGTGAAAGCTTGTGAGGCCTGCCAGTTCCACGCCAAGCAAATCCATCAGCCAGCAGGAGGCCTGCAGACTATACCCCTTTCGTGGCCATTCGCAGTCTGGGGGCTGGACATCTTGGGCCCATTTCCTCGGGCGCCAGGGGGCTACCGCTACCTCTACGTCGCCGTGGACAAGTTCACCAAGTGGGCTGAAGTAGAGGCTGTCCGCACCATTCCCGCGGATTTCGCGGTCAAGTTCATCAAGGGCATCGTGAGCCGGTTCGGGGTGCCAAACCGCATCATCACGGACAACGGTTCGCAGTTCACCAGTAACCTCTTCAAAACATACTGTGCTAACCTTGGAACGCAGATATGCTATGCTTCGATGGCGCACCCCCGAAGCAACGGCCAGTCCGAGCGAGCTAATGCGGAGGTCCTATGGGGCCTCAAGACCAGGACGTTCAAGAAGAGGCTGGAGGCCTACGGCAGAGGTTGGTACGACGAGCTTCAGTCCATGTTGTGGTCCATCCGCACAACCGCGACCAAGCCGACTGGAGAGCCCCCGTTCTTCCTGGTCTACGGAGCCGAAGCGGTCCTCCCTCACGAGGTCAGATGTCGCTCCACGCGGGTCCTGGCATTCGACGAGGCGCAGCAGGACGCCATGCGGGGGATCGACCTCCTGCTGGGGGAGGAACGTCGCCGAGAAGCCGCGCTGCGAGCAGCGAGGTATCAACAAGCGCTGCGGCGATATCACTGCCGCAACATCCGCCCTAGAACTCTCGAGGTAGGAGACCTCGTGCTCAGGAGGGTTCTCTCCAGGGAGGGGCTGCACAAGCTCTCTCCCATGTGGGAGGGCCCGTTCAAAGTTGTTCATGTTTCCAGGCCCGGCTTCGCGCGCTTGGAGACTCAGGAGGGGGTGCCGGTCCAGAACGCATGGAACATCCAGCACCTCTGGAGGTTCTACCCCTAAAAAGGCCCAGAGCCTGTGAAGAAGGCGAATGCCTGTGAAGCTGTCGCGTTTTGGAAAAGGCCCGGAGTCTGTGAAGAAGGCGAATGCCTGTGAAGCTGTCGCATTTTGGAAAAGGCCCGGAGCCTGTGAAGAAGGCGAATGCCTGTGAAGCTGTCGCGTTTTGGAAAAGGCCCGAAGCCTGTGAAGAAGGCGAATGCCTGTGAAGCTGTCGCGTTTTGGAAAAGGCCCAGAGCCTCTGAAGAAGGCGAATGCCTGTGAAGCTGTCGCGTTTTGGAAAAGGCCCGAAGCCTGTGAAGAAGGCGAATGCCTGTGAAGCTGTCGCGTTTTGTAAAAGGCACAGAGCCTGTGAAGAAGGCGAATGCCTGTGAAGCTGTCGCGTTTTGGAAAAGGCCCGGAGCCTGTGAAGAAGGCCAACGCCTATGAAGGTCGCCTCCCGTGACACTCTCATGTAATAATGAGTTGGGGTTGTACACGCCCCGGAGTCTCAGGAGCGCCGGTCTCAGGCCCTGGGGCTCCCTCCCACGCCCAGTGGCAGCACTTAGCTCCGCGTTGGTGAGAAGACGTCGAAGACTAGATTAGGTGCCGGACACGGCTTTTCATTTGCTTTCCGCAGTTGGCTTGTTCCTTCTCATTCGAAGTTTTATTGAAGATGTTGCCGTCTTTGGCTTGTGGTTCTTCGACTTTTCACTCTCCTGCCTCGATTTCTCTTATGCAAGGCCTCGCGAGGGAGGGGGGAGCCGAGCGCCCTCGCGAGTGTTCATGTCCTAGTCATTCAAAGGGTTCGCGACCTGGGCCCATTACAGGAGCACCCCTCCAGTCCGTGCCCCATGGGAACCGCGACACGAACACAGGGCCTGGGTCGGTCGCCCCCCACGGCTGGGGCCGGGAACTATCCACGCGCGAGCACGTAGCCAGAAGGCACGATAACGGAAGCGAAATGATGATTAACAACAATAACCCAAACACGCCCCCGCGGGGCTCCACACTACTGTCTTTTTGCGCAGGAAAAAGGAAAAGAAAGAACAAATCAGGCGCAGCTCGCCTCACACCGGCCTGCAGGGAAGACTCGAGCTACCTCTGGGGCTCAGGCAGACTCCCTCTCGAGCTTCACCGGGGTGCGACGGCGGGCGGACACGCTACCACCTCCCAAGCAGATACGACGGCGTGGAGGCTGACCGCGGCCACCGCTAGAGGAGTCGCCGCCTGAAGAAGAACCGGAGAAGCTTGGGGAACCCTGAGCGCCACCAGTCGCGTGAGCACTGTCCTCTCCATCATCGCCAGAGCTGGGTTCCTGGCCGCGGTTGTCGTCCTCGGGGCAGCACCCTGCGTGGCGACCATCCTCCCCAAACACCCTCACGTAGAGGGTGGCATCGCCGTCAAACTTGAAGTGTAGGGTGCACCGACGGCCCAGGCCACACGCGCGGGCAAACGTCTACCAACCGCGGGCCAGGGCCAGGCTCCCGGCTGCGAAGACCTCCAGTGAAACCCATGAGGCCCGGCTGCAGCACCCGTCGGCCTGAAGCCAGAGGCCGCCCGGGGCACCGGCTGGGAGCTCGCCGAGGAGGAAGCAAGGAAGTGGAAGCCGGGTGCTAGTCGGCTCCGCCGACCACACGACGAACTCCAGCAGCACCTCTGCAGCGCGAAAGCGCGGCCTAGGGGGACGCGTGACCGGAGCGGGCCCCCGGCCGCAGCAATCTGCCCGTCACCGTGCTGGAAATCGCCCCCACGACCGCGGGGAGCTGCCGTGGTGGCCATAGGATGTTTGGGAGGGTGCCCTCGGCCGTGCTTGGGCGGGGGAGAGGCATGCTCAACCTGGCGAGCCTTCCCCTTCTCTGCGGCCGAGAACCTCCTCAATGGGGCCATGAAGAAGAAGGGGAAGCAAGGGGAGATGAACTGGAAGGGCGCGCGCCGATTCATACTTATAGCTGGCGAGGGCCAACCGACGGCCCCCACGATCGCAGGTAATTGTGACCCGCTTTGCATGCAGGGACTTGTCCAATTCGTGCAGTTGCCGAGGCGTCATGGGGAAGTGGAGACGCCCACGTCCAATCAACCGCCGCGCGGCGCCCAAGGCCGCAGGCTGTTAGGGCCCGCGGCACTTCGCTCTTGCCCTTTCGCCTCCCTGCACGGCCAAGCCCGGGCGCGCCTTGGGCCCGGGGGCTACTATCGGCGTTCTGGGAACGGGGGTCCCCAGACTTGCCTGCCTCCGGCCCGCGGCGTGGCTCAAAGGGGGCCCCAGCACGGCCCATCTTCACCAACACAGACCCAAGACCCTCACGAGGGGCCAAGCCTCGCGGGGCGGACAACGCGGAGCTTCCTCAGGAACGGCCTCATCAGGCTGGCTCGCGAGGAGGCGGAGAGATCAAGGCAGGGTACCTCACAAGGTGCCCGTGACGCAAGCCATGACAACCAAGGGCGCCAGGCGGGTGCCAGCCCGCGTAGTGTCCTCCTTTCCTCTGGTGCAAAGGGGGCAAGCGCAGCCGCGGAGTACCGAGGCATCAGGCAAAGGTTGCCATTTCGGTGCAACAAGACCAAGACCAGGAGGACTGCAAGACGGAGGTCATCGTGGAGCCCAAGACGGCGTCACCACTAGAGCTTTGTGCAAGCGAAAACTACTTTTGTCAGGACGACTGGTACTAGCTGTCCGCCTTCAAATTAGCCCGCCACTGTTGGCTCCCTTCCCGCTCAATATTTGGGAAGAGGACCAGGGCCTCTATAAATAGGACTAGCCACCATAGTAGGAGGGGGGATCGAAATCCGAGAGAGAGAGAGAGAAGAGGGTGACTGAACTCCTCCCAGCACTTCATTGCCCCAGCCAAGTACAGACCCTTGCGAGGCTGTTCTTCCTTGTATTGTTCATCATCATCAGCCCGAGAGGCAATCCACCACACCACACACTGGAGTAGGGTGTTACACCACAACGGTGACCCGAACCAGTATAAACCCTGTGTCTCTTGCGTTGTTCTTTCCACAGCTTAGATCTTAGCAAGGCGGAGGGGTGCAGGTAGGTAGGAGGCGAAATCTCCGTGCGCACCCCAGTGTTCGAACCTCAAGGGTCTGCCGGAACCCGAAATCCGACACTTTCTTTGGCCATGTTATTTTGAGAAGACATAATTGCTTTGTTCGTATGCTTGAAGTATTATTATTTTTATGTCAATATAAACTTTTGTCTTGAATCTTTTGAATTTGAATATTCATACCACAATTAAGAAGATTTGCATTGAAATTATGCCAAGTAGCACTCCGCATCAAAAATTATCTTTTTATTATTTACCTACTCGAGGACGAGCCGGAATTAAGCTTGGGGATGCCTGATACGTCTCCAACGTATCTATAATTTTTGATTGCTCCATGCTATATTATCTACTATTTTGGACTATATTGGGCTTTATTTTCCACTTTTATATTATTTTTGGGACTAACCTATTAACCCGAGGCCCATCCCAGAATTGTTGTTTTTGCCTATTTCAGTGTTTCGAAGAAACGGAATATCAAACGGAGTCCAAACGGAATAAAATCTTCGGGAACGTGATTTTCTCACCGAATGTGATCCAGGAGACTTGGACCCTGCTCCAAGGAACAAAAGAGGTGGTCACGAGGGTGGGGGCGCCCCCCTGCCTCGTGGGCCCCTCGATGCTCCTCCGGCGTACTTCTTCCTCCTATATATACACACGTACCCCAAAACCATCAGAACAGGAGCCAAAAACCTAATTCCACCGCCGCAACTTTCTGTATCCACGAGATCCCATCTCGGGGCCTGTTCCGGAGCTCCACCGGAAGAGGGTCGTCATCACGGAGGGCTTCTACATCATCGTAGCCTCTCCGATGAAGTGTGAGTAGTTTACCTCAGACCTTCGGGTCCATAATTAGTAGCTAGATGGCTTCTTCTCTCTCTTTGAAGCTCAATACAAAGTTCTCCCCATCTCTTGTGGAGATCTATTTGATGCAATCTTCTTTTTGTGGCGTGTTTGTTGAGACCGATGAATTGTGGGTTTCTGATCAAGTCTATCTATGAATAATATTTGAATCTTCTCTAAATTATTTTATGTATGATTGGTTATCTTTGCAAGTCTCTTCGAATTATCCGTTTGGTTTGGCCAACTAGATTGGTAGTTCTTGCCATGGGAGAAGTGCTTAGCTTTGGGTTCGATCTTGCGGTGTCCTTACCCAGTGACAGAAGGGGCAGCAAGGCACGTATTGTATCGTTGCCATCGAGGATAACAAGATGGGGTTTATTTCATATTGCATGAATTTATCTCTCTACATCATGTCATCTTGCTTAAGGCGTTACTCTATTTTTAACTTAATACTCTAGATGCATGCTGGATAGCGGGCGATGAGTGGAGTAATAGTAGTAGATGCAGAATCATTTCGATCTACTTGTCACGGACGTGATGCCAATATACATGATCATGCCTAGATATTCTCATAACTATGCTCAATTCTGTCAATTGCTCAACAGTAATTTGTTCACCCACCGTAGAATACTTATGCTCTTGAGAGAAACAACTAGTGAAACCTATGGCCCCCGGGTCTATTCTCATCGTATCAATCTCCATCATTTTAATCTTGCTTTGCTTTTACTTTGCTTTTACTTTTTACCTTGCATCTCTATACCAAAAATACCAAAAATATTATATCTATCAGATCTCACTCTCGTAAGTGACCGTGAAGGGATTGACAACCCCTAATCGCATTGATTGCGAGTAGCTATCGTTTTGTGCAGGTACGAGGGACTTGAGCGTGGCCTCCTACTGGATTGATACCTTGGTTCTCAAAAACTGAGGGAAATACCTACGCTACTCTGCTGCATCATCCCTTCCTCTTCGGGGAAAATCAACGCAAGCTCAGGACGTAGCAAATACTCCCCCTCTTAGTTGGGACCCAGTATAGTGGCAGGCTGACTTGTGGGCCTACTGAGTTGACGGGGACAGAGGGCTTTGGCAACTTAGTCAATATGCACGATTCTAGCCCCAGTGACCATACGATGTCCATCCAACGGCCGTAGTGCTTCTTCAACCTCTGGTCTTCTTGCTCTAGCCTCCCAAACCAGCATCGGTCATGCCTCGTGCTCCTGCCTCCCGTGGCCGGCTGCGACGCGGCGGAGGCCTCGCCACACCCTACTGCTCCCACCGCTGGCCAGGGCATCCCTCTACTCACCCACACCCCCTATTACTCTGCGGCGACGACAATCTCACACCGCATCGAACTAGTGCCCTCGTACTCCTCTACGCGTTGGCATCCACTACTGCGTCTTCCCCAGCTCTGTGTCGTCCCCTTCCTAGGCCTCGCCGTCGTCCACCGCCCTGGTGCTCTCGGTGCGGCGTGGTCAACATGGTAAACGAACGGCTTCCATCGGACGTGGACTGTACGTGGAGAGGCTGACAACTGGGTCCACGGCCGCAGCAAGGAAGTGCCTCCTTATTACGTGCAAAATAATTATTCCTCCACCTGACAGCGGGGACCCACCAGACGGGCCACCGTATTTCACCCCCCTGACTGCTGGGACCCACCAGCTACATCTTCGCACGCAAGGAAGTGCCTGACAGTCGGGACCCACCTGGTCGAAGCATACATAGCGTTGTCATTCTGGTCGCGAACGTGTACGTACATATATACTGGTGGATGTAGAGGCACGCACGTGTCGTAGTAGAGGTGGCCAGTGTGCAAGAAAGAAAATACGGCCACGTATGTGTACATACGAGCGGGGTCTCGAACGCCTATTCGCGCAAACGTACGGCGAGGACTCGTTGGCATGGCTGGGTCGGAACGAAGAAACAGTGTCGTCGTCGTGTTCATGGGGAGGCAACGGAATGCGTCGTGTTCATGGGGAGGCAACGGAATGCGTCGTGTTCATCAGGAGGCAACGGAACGCGTGGGAGCCAACCGGCTGGGTCGGAGCGGAATGTGTGGTCGTGTTCATCGGGAGGGCTTGGACGGAACAAGCGATGGAAACGAGGCCTGGCGTACCGCACAACGGAGGAAATGGATCTCCTACGTTCGGAACGGGGTCCTGTTGATCGGGAGGGGTCTGGCGTACCGCAAAACGAAGGAAACGGAACTCCTACGGTCGAAACAGGGGTCCTGTTGATCAGGAGGGGTGTGGCGTACCGCAAAACGGACGAAACAGACTTGTGTTGGAGCGCTACGGTCGAAACGGGGGTCCTGTTCATCGGGACGGGTGTAGCGTACCACAAAACGGGACTCCACAGGATACTGTTCATCTCCACCGTCGACCCCCTCCAGCCTCCATGAGCTACTGTTCATCCACCACGGGGTCCTGTTCATCCACCCCCACTGGGAACTGTTCATCCACCCCCCCCCCCCCCCCCCCGCAACGCTCACTGTTCATCCAGAGGCACCATCGATCGGCTTCAGTTAGCAGCAATAGCGAAGGAATCGCTCGATCGGGTTCAGTTAACAGCCATCGATCGATCGCTTGGGTTCAGTAACGTGTAGCCTGCAGTGCAATCGCTCGGGTTCAGTTATAGCCCAACGCCTCGCTCGGGTTCAGTTAGAGCCAACGCCTCGCACACACGCGCGTACATGTATGAGAGAAACGCGCATCGCTCCGCCCTGACCTCCCACCGTAACCGGGAACTCCCCGAAATTTTCCTCGCCCTCGCTTCTACCACGGTTTTTTCCGTCATGGACGGCCCAAAGAATGTCATGCAGCTGCGTCTGCGGCTCGCCCAGGACGAAAAGACCACTTTTTGTCATGATTTTTTGTCATAGAAGTAGGAGCCCACCACATCTATGATGATACCGGTTTTTGTCACAATTATCATCATAGAAGTGTCATATGTATGACGGAAATTTTTTTCTTTCGGCCCAAAATGTCATGGATGTGTCTTTTTTTGTAGTGCATGTACCTCCCACTAAAACTCAAAGGGCCTGCTCGGCATTGGCTGAATAGCCTGCCGGCAAACTCCATTGGCAGTTGGGAGAACTTGGAAGATGCATTCCTTGACAACTTCCAGGGCACTTATGTGCGACCACCAGATGCTGATGACTTGAGTCACATAACCCAATAGCCCGGGGAATCAGCTGATACGTCCATTTTGCATCATGCTTTTATATCAATATTTATTGCATTATGGGCTGTCATTACACATTATGTCACAATACTTATGCCTATTCTCTCTTATTTTACAAGGTTTACATAAAGAGGGAGAATGCCGACAGCTGGGATTATGGGCTGGAAAAGGAGCAAATGTTAGAGACCTATTATGCGCAGCTCTAAAAGTCCTGAAACTTCACGGAAGTCATTTTCAGAATATATAATAAATACTGAGCGCAAGAAGTTCACCAGGGGGGCCACACCCTACCCCCTGGGAGCGCCCCCTACCTCGTGGGCCCCTTGGTGGCCCTCCGATGACCATCTTCTGCTATATGGAGTCTTTCGATGAGGAAAAAATCATAAGCCATCTTCCCGGACGAGACTCCGCCGCCACGAGGCGAAACCTTGACGGAACCAATCTAGGGCTCTGGCGGAGCTGTTCTGCCGGGGAAACTTCCCTCCGGGAGGGGGAAATCATCGCCATCGTCATCACCAACGCTCCTCTCATCGAGAGAGGGCAATCTCCATCAACATCTTCACCAGCATCATCTCCTCTCAAAACCCTAGTTCATCTCTTGTATCCAATTCTTGTCTCCAAGTCTGGGATCGGTACGTGTGGGTTGCTAGTAGTGTTAATTACTCCTTGTAGTTGATGCTAGTTGGTTTACTTGGTGGAAGATCATATGTTCAGATCCTATATGCATATTAATGCCCCTCTGATTATGAACATGAATATGCTTTGTGAGTAGTTACGTTTGTTCCTGAGGACATGGCAGAAGTCTTGCTATTAGTAGTCATGTGAATTTGGTATTCGTTCGATATTTCGATGAGATGTATGTTGTCTCTCCTCTAGTGGTGTTATGTGAACGTCGACTACATGGCACTTCACCATTATTTGGGCCTAGAGGAAGGCATTGGGAAGTAATAAGTAGATGATGGGTTGCTAGAGTGACAGAAGCTTAAACCCTAGTTTATGTGTTGCTTCCTGAGGGGCTGATTTGGATCCACATGTTTCATGCTATGGTTAGGTTTACCTTAATACTTTGTTGTAGTTGCAGATGCTTGCAATAGAGGTTAATCATAAGTGGGATGCTTGTCCAAGTAAGGACGGCACCCAAGCACCGGTCCACCCACATACCAAATTATCAAAGTACCGAACGCGAATCATATGAACATGATGAAAACTAGCTTGACGATATTCCCATGGGTCCTCGGGAGCACTTTTCTCTATATAAGAGTTTGTCCAGGCTTGTCCTTTGCTACAAAAAGGATTGGGCCAC
Organism: Triticum monococcum; assembly: GCA_034509565.1. NCBI lineage: Eukaryota > Viridiplantae > Streptophyta > Magnoliopsida > Poales > Poaceae > Triticum > Triticum monococcum. The sequence goes on from CM067844.1 coordinate 488,474,939, forward strand.
CTTGCTGCACTTTATTTACTTCTATTACTTCTTACTCATTACAAATTATCCTATCGCAAAACTATCTGTTACCTATTATTTCAGTGCTTGCAGAGAATATCTTGCTGAAAACTGCTTATCATTTCCTTCTGCTCCTCGTTGGGTTCGACACTCTTACCTATCGAAAGGACTACGATAGATCCCCTATACTTGTGGGTCATCATCAGCCAGGAAATTCTGGACTCGGTTCCTAACTAAAAAGAACCAAATTGTCGACTGTCCGGATGCTGAGGCCTTTGCGGCATTTAAGCATAAGATCCGCGACGAGTGGCTCACCCGACACCTCGGCCAAGAGAAGCCGAAGTCCATGGCAGCCCTTAAGACACTCATGACCCGCTTTTGTGCGGGCGAGGACAGCTGGCTGGCTCGCAGCAACAACACATCAAGAAATCCTGGCAATTCAGATGCCAAAGATAGCAAGGGCAAGCCACGTCGCAACAGACACAAGCGCTTCAACAATGGCGACAACTCCGAAGACTCGGCAGTCAATGCCGGATTCAGTGGCTCTAAATCTGGTCAGCGGAAAAAGGTGTTCAAAAGAAGCAATCCGGGCCCGTCCAGTTTGGACCGTATACTCGATCACTTGTGTCAAATTCACGGCACCCCCGATAAACCAGCCAACCACAACAATAGAGAATGTTGGGTGTTCAAACAGGCCGGCAAGTTGAATGTCGAACACAAGGAAAAGGGGCTGCATAGAGACGACGAGGAGGAGCCCCGGCCGCCGAACATTGGAGGACAGAAGAAATTTCCTCCCCAAGTGAAAATGGTGAACATGATATACGCAACCCATATTCCCAAGCAGGAATAGAAGCGTGCACTAAGGGACGTCTATGCGATGGAAACAGTCACCCCAAAGTTGAACCCATGGTCTTCTTGTCCAATCAGTTTCAATCGCAGGGACCACCCTACTAGTATCTGTCATGGCGGTTCTGCCGCATTGGTCCTTGACCCCATCATTGACGGATTTCATCTCACTCGAGTCCTTATGGACGGTGGCAGAAGCCTGGACCTGCTCTATCTGGATACAGTGCGTAAAATGGGTATCGACCCCTCGAGGATCAAACCCAAAAAACCACCTTTAAAGGTGTCATACCAGGTGTAGAGGCTTGTTGTACGGGCTCAATCACACTGGAAGTGTTCTTCAGATGTCAGGACAACTTCCAAAGCGAGGAGTTGATCTTCGATATCGTCCCCTTCCACAGTGGCTATCACGCACTGCTTGGACGAACCGCATTCGCCAGATTCAATGCGGTACCGCATTATGCATACCTCAAGCTCAAAATGCCAGGACCTCACGGGGTTATAACAGTTAATGGAAACATAGAACGCTCGGTCCGTACGGAGGAGCACACTGCGGCCCTTGCAGCAGAAGTACAAAGCAGCCTTCTGAGGCAAACCGCCAATTCGGCGATAAAGCCCCCGGACACCGTCAAGCGAGTCCGAAGTACCCTGCAACAGGATCGCCCAGCACGTTCAGAGCTCGCCTAGCAATTCAGCCTCCGTCCTAGTCCTAGTCAAGCGGCGAAATTTGTGCCGCGCGTACACAATTACGCACTCAAGATACCATGGGCATAGGCGGAGGCACGGCTATGGCACGGCCCACAATGTGGCTCAACCGCCTCAGGACCCATATATCTTTACCATTTTCTTCCTTTCAGGACCCTATTCTCTGAAGGCCCTCCCCAGTAGCCTGATTATCGGACCCATCATGGGAAGGAAACACCAAGGAAGCAAGAATCTTTGACGTACAAGGGAATCCCCAGGTGGTCTCTGATAACGATCGCTATACCTATTTTACATACCCACACGCAGCTCGCCCTTGGATAGGACATGTTAAATAGTCCTATTTTTTGCTTATTGCACTACTTGTATACATACGCTTTGACGTATCATTTAAATAACAATGTACAATGTTAGCTTATTATTGCATTTATTCATCTTTTTTCCTGTCTGCTTATTTACGACAAATTGCACCCATACATTCTAGTACGTCCAGTGCGCCAAGGGCTTCAGTGTACCCCATAACACAGCAAGAAAAGTCCAAACACTTTCGACAGTGCGCCACCCTAAACTTATAGCATTATATGCATCAGCTCGGAATCATGTCTTGGGTCAATAGTTGGGTTTACCCGGCTCCCATGTTTTGGTACCTTACGTTCCGCTATATCGGCTAAGATAGCACTGGGAGAACTACTGCGATTGTGTCCCGGTTCTTCCGGATGAGCACCTCAGTAGAGAAAGCCGAAAACTGACTGTCATGATTCGGCGAGAGTCAGTCGCTGTTCGAGAGGTCTCAAATCCTTAAGGATTTTTTCCGCTTCCGGCGAGGAATCGGCCTTGTCCGATTTAGGCGTATATAGCGCCCCAAGTTCGGCCTTCTGAATACTAGGGGCTTCGCCAAATTTAAAATTGTAGACTTCTATGGCTAAGTGAGAGTGATAAAGTTGTATAGTCCGACTGCCTTGTTCGCTGCGCTAAACACCTCCTTAAAGGACCAATTTTTTTGGATAAAGAGTGTTTAAGATTTATCCCGAACACCTCAGTACTAGTTAGATGGGGGCAGAAGACGATGACTGGCCAACTCTCAGATTTTATAAACAACCGCGTAGAATGTAATATTTTAAATCGACAAGTGTTATATAGCGCACATGAACTCGTTTTCATATTACAGGATCACATCAGTACATTCATTCAAATATTACATCCTTAGCACATTCCTCTGCCACAAGGCGGGCACCCTTCAGGACACTGTCATAATACTTTTCGGGGTGGCGATGCTCCTTGCCCTTCGGTGGCCCCTCCTTCACCAGCTTTTCGGCATCCATCTTCGCCCAGTGCACTTTCGCACGGGTAAAGGCCCTGAGCGCACCTTCAATGCAGACGGACCGCTTTATGACTTTAAACCGTGGGCAGGCATTCACAAGCCACTTTACCAGGCCGAAGTAGCTGCCACGCAGGGGCTCGCCAGGCCACATCCGGACTATGAGACCCTTCATGGCCAGTTCGGCCGCCTTGTGAAGCTCGACCAATTGCTTCGGCTTGTCGCTGAAGGGCATCAGACGTTCGGTCCCAGCATATTCAGACCAGAATAACTTTTCCGTCGAGCTCCCTTCCTCGGCCCGGTAGAACTCCGTGGCCTCCGATACGCTGCGTGGTAGATCTGCGAAAGCTCCTGGAGAGCTCTGAATTCGGGTAAGTAAAAGGAAAGACTCTATCACATCCTTGCTTTGCATAATGAATGCCTTACCTTCCGCTATTTTCTTGACCGCCTGAATATCCTACAGGGCCTTTTGGGCTTCGGCCTTAGCATTTTGTGCGTTCTCGAGGGCCTTTGCAAGCTCGGACCCCTGCGTCTTAGAGTCACGCTCCAAGGACTCGTATTTCTTGACGAAATCTGGGAGCTCTTGCTGAACCTCGCTGACTCGGTCCTCTTGCTTCTCGCGCTCGATGCGCTCCTTGGCCGCTCTGTCTTCGGCCTCGGACAGCGCCTTCTTCAGGGCCGCCACTTCGGTCATGGCTGAGGGAGTCCTGGATTAGGGGGTCCTTGGACAGCCGGACTATATACTTTGGCTGGACTGTTGGACTATGATGATACAAGATTGAAGGCTTCGTCCCGTGTCCGGGTGGGACTCTCCTTTGCTTGGAAGGCAAGCTTGGCGATTCGGATATGTAGATCTCCTTCTCTTTAACCGACTCTGTGTAACCCTAGCCTCCTCTGATGTCTATATAAACCAGAGGGTTTAGTCCGTAGGACACGAACAATCAGAATCATAGGCTAGCTTCTAGGGTTTAGCCTCTACGATCTCGTGGTAGATCAACTCTTGTAATACTCATATCATCAAGATCAATCAAGCAGGAAGTAGGGTATTACCTCCATCGAGAGGGCCCGAACCTGGGTAAACATCGTGTCCCTTGCCTCCTGTTACCATCCGCCTTAGACGCACAGTTCGGGACCCCCTACCCGAGATCCGCCGGTTTTGACACCGACATTGGTGCTTTCATTCAGAGTTCCACTGTGCCGTCATGATAGGGCCTGATGGCTCGTCTTGTTGTCAAGAACAACATTACCTCTGGGGGAGCCCTGGCTGTAGGCCAAACTCTCCGACTAGGAGGCTTCGTCATGACCGCCCGTTCGGCCTCACGCCAACAATGACTTCTCGGGTCATCAAAAACAGCCTCTGAGGGAGTCCTGGATTAGGGCGTCTCCGGACAGCCGGACTATATCCTTTAGTCGGACTGTTGGACTATGAAGATACAAGATTGAAGACTTCCTCCCGTGTCCGGATGGGACTTTCCTTGGCGTGGAAGGCAAGCTTGGCAATACGGATATGTAGATCTCCTCCCTTGTAGCTGACTCTGTGTAACCCTAGCCCCCTCCGGTGTCTATATAAACCGGAGGGTTTAGTCTGTAGGACAACATACAATCATACCATAGGCTAGCTTCTAGGGTTTAGCCTCTACGATCTCGTGGTAGATCAACTCTTGTAATACTCATATCATCAAGAACAATCAAGTAGGACGTAGGGTATTACCTCCTTCAAGAGGGCCCGAACCTGGGTAACATCGTGTCCCATGCCTCCTGTTACCATCCGCCTTAGACTCACAGTTCAGGACCCCCTACCCGAGATCTGCCGGTTTTGACTCCGACATTGGTGCTTTCATTGAGAGTTCCACTATGCCGTCACTGTAAGGCTTGATGGCTCCTTCGATCATCGGTAACGATGCGGTCCAGGGTGAGGTTTTCCTCCCCGGACAGATCTTCGTGTTTGGCGGCTTCGCACTGCGGGCCAATTCGCTTGGCCATCTGGAGCAGATCGAGAGCTACGCCCTAGCCATCATGTCAGGTTCGGAAACTTAAATTACACTGCCGATATCTGCGGAGACTTGATCTTCGACGGATTCGAGCCCATGTCAGGTGCGCCGCTCAGTCATGACGAGCATGACGTAACTCTGCCGTCAGACAGTGTTCGGGAGATCGCATCTGCAACTACTCCGGCCTTCAATCCAGAACAAATCGCACCATCTAAGGACGGAGGGATTGAGCCCGCCACGGAGGCTGCACTCTCAGCGGCGATGGAGCTGGATAGTAACTTCACCCCTTATGAGAGCCGTGTCGCCGAACCACTGGATTCATCTCTGGCCACGGACTCTGAGCCGCTTACATCCGTGTCCGCCGAATCTGACTGGGCGCCGATCATGGAGTTCACCTCTGCGGATATCTTTCAGCACTCGCCTTTTGGCGATGTGCTAAATTCATTAAGGTCTCTCTCCCTGTTAGGAGAACCTTGGTCGAACTATGTCCGGCTAGAATGGGATGCGGACGACGAAGAAATTCGCTACCCAACCACCACCCACCTAGTAGCCACTGTTGATGATTTAATCGACATGCTCGACATCGACTCCAAAGACATCGACGGTATGGACGACGATGCAGGAGACGAGCAGGAACCACCGCCCACAGGGCGCTGGACCGCGACCTCATCATATGATATATACATGGTGGACACCCCCAAAGAAGGCAATGGCGACGAAACATCGGAGGATGACCCCTCCAAGAAGCAACCCAAGCGCCGACGTCAGCGGCGCCGCTCTAAGCCCCGCCACAGCAAAAGTAGTGATACCAGCACAGGAGATAATAACACTCCGAATAGTGCCGAAGATAACCACAATCCCCTCCGGCACGATGTAGAGCCGGAGGATGAACAAGCTAGCCCTCCACAGCAGGCAGCAGATGGAGAACCAGAGGAGGACAATTACATGCCTCTCTCCGAAGACGAGGTGAGCCTCGGCGACGACGAATTTATCATGCCTGAGGATCCTGTCGAGCAGGAGTGCTTCAATTGCTGGCTTATGGCCACAACAAATAGCCTGAAGAAAAAGCAACAACAGCTTCAAGCTGATCAAGACTTGCTAGCAGACAGATGGACCGAAGTCCTTGCGGTCGAGGAATACGAACTCGAGCGCCCCTCCAAGAGTAACCCAAAACGTAGGTTGCTACCACACCTCGAGAAGGAAGCATTGAAGCTCCATCACCAGTGCACGATGCGGCTGATCGGCCACTGCGTGGCCGAGCCAAAGAGGCATTTTAGCCTGAAGTTCAGCCTGCACCCCGCCGCCACTCAATCAAAAATACCAAGGACCAGGGCAACACATGGGACCTGCGAGACGTATTGGACAGCAGGGCAAAACTCGCAAGGTCAATATACGGGTCACGGGCGCATGTGCCAACACGGGACGATGATTGTCGTGCCGGATACACCAAAGGTAAATCCGGCCGGGCCGAATACAGCAGACAAGACTCATATGAACTGCGTCGTGATATAGCCCGGCGCAGAGGCGCCGCACACCCCCTATGCTTCACTGATGAAGTTATGGATCATGAATTCCAGAGGGTTTTAAACCCGTAAATATCGAATCGTATGATGGTACAACAGATCCCGCTATATGGATTGAGGATTTCCTCCTTCACATCCACATGGCTCGCGGTGATGATCTACATGCCATCAAGTACCTCCCACTAAAACTCAAAGGACCAGCTAGGCATTGGCTGAATAGCTTGCCAGCAGACTCCGTCGGCGGTTGGGATGATCTGGAAGACACATTCCTTGACAACTTCCAGGGCACTTATGTGCAACCACCGGATGCTGATGACATGAGTCATATAACTCAGCAGCCAGGGGAATCGGCCAGATAATTCTGGACACGGTTCCTAACTAAGAAAAACCAAATCGTCGACTGTCCGGATGCAGAGGCCCTAGAGGCATTCAAGCATAACATCCATGACGAGTGGCTTGCCCGGCACCTCCGCCAGGAGAAGCCGAAGTCTATGGCAGTCTTCGCGACACTCATGACCCGCTTTTGCATGCGCGAGGATAGCTGGCTGGCTCGCAGCAACAACACATCAAGGAATCCGGACACTTTGGATACCAAAGATGCCAACGGCAGACCATGCCGTAACAGACCAATGCGTCATAACAATGGCAATAACACTAAGGATATGGCAGTCAATGCCGGATTCAGAGGCTCTAGATCCAGTCAGTGGAAAAATCCATTCAAAAGAAATACTCCGGCTCCGTCCAGTTTGGATTGCATACTGGATCGCTCGTGTCAAATCCACGGCAACCCCAACAAGCCAGCCAATCACACCAACAGAGAATGTTGGGTGTTCTAGCAGGCCGGCAAGTTAAATGCCGAAAACAAGGACAAGGGGTTGCATAGTGATGACGAGGAGGATCCCTGGCCGCCGAACACGCTAGGACAGAAGGGGTTCCCCCCACAAGTGAAAACGGTGAACATGATATACGCAACCCACATTCCCAAGAGGGAGCAGAAGCGTGCACTAAGGGACGTCTATGTGATGGAGCCCGTCGCCCTGAAGTTCAACCCATGGTCCGCTGGTTCGATCACCTTCGGTCGCAGGGACTACCCGACTAGTATCCGTCATGGCGGATCCGCCGCACTGGTCCTAGACCCCATCATCGACGAATTTCACCTTACTCGAGTCCTTATGGACGGCGGCAGCAGCCTGAACCTGCTTTATCAGTATACAGTGCGAAAAATGGGTATAGATCCCTCGAGGATCAAACCCACCAAAACCACCTTTAAGGGCGTCATCCCAGGTTTAGAGGCCCATTGCACGGGCTCAATCACACTAGAAGTGGTCTTCGGATCTCCGGACAACTTCCGAAGCGAGGAGTTAATCTTCGATATCGTCTCGTTTCGCAGTGGCTATCACGCACTGCTTGGGCGAACCGCATTCGCAAAATTCAATGCGGTACCGCATTAGTCATACCTCAAGCTCAAGATGCCAGGACCTAGGGGGGTCATAACAGTGAATGGAAATATAGAACGCTCGCTCCGCACGGAGGAGCACACTGCGGCCCTCGCAGCAGAGGCACAAAGCGGCCTTTTAAGGCAAACCACCAATTCAGCGACATAGCCCCCGGACACCTTCAAGCGAGTCCGAAGTAAACTGCAACAAGATCGCCTGGCACGTTTAGAGCTCGCCTAGCAATTCGGCCCCCGTCCCAGTCCCGGTCAAGCGACGAAACTCGTGCCGCGCGTACATAAATACGCACTGAAAATACCATGGACATAGGTGGGGGTATAATCAGGGTACGTCCCACAATGCGGCTCAACCGACCTAGGGGCTGTAGACCTTTATCATTTTTCTCTTTTGGGACCTAACCCTCTGGAAGCCCTTTCCGGCAGTACGATTGCCGGACACATCACGGGAAGGAACAACCAGGAGCGAAAAAGCTACGATGTACACGGGAACCCCCAGGTGGTCTCTAATAATAACCGACATACCTGCTTTCTACTATACGCAGCTTGCCCTGGGATAGGACATGTCAAATAGTCCTGCTTTCTGCTTATTGCACTACTTGTACCAATACGCTTTGTCGTATTATTTAAATAACAATGCATAGCATTAGTCTATTATTGCATTATTCATCCTTTTTTCTTATATGTTCATTTACGACAATCCGTACCCGTACATTTGGGTACGGTCAGTACGCCAGGGGCTTTTTTTACCCCATAATACGGCGCGAGAAGTCTGAACACTTTCGATAGTGCGGCACCCCAAACTTATAGCATTATATGCATCAGCTCCGAATCATGTCTTGGGTCAATAGTTGGGTTTGCCCAGATCCCATGCTTTGGTACCTTACGTTCCACTATATCAGCTAAGGTAGCGGTGGGAGAACTACTGCGATTGTGTCCCGGTTCTTCCGGACGAGCACCTTACTAGAGAAAGCCGAAAACTGACTATCATGATAAGGAGAGAGACTGGTCGCTGTTCGAGAGGTCTCAAGTCCTTAAAGACTTTTTCCGCTTCAGGCGAGGAGTCGGCCTTGTCCGGCTGAGGCGTGTATAGCGCCCCAAATTTGGCCTTCCGAATACTAGGGGCTTCGCCAGAATTTAAAAGTGTAGACTTCTATGGCTAAGTGAAAGTGATAAAGCCTTATAGTCCGATTGCGTGGTTCGTTGTGCTGAACACTTCCCTTGAAGGACCCAGAATTGGGGTGAAGAGTGCTCATGTTTATCCCGAACACCCTAGTACTAGTTACATGGGGGCAGAAGCCGATGACTGGCCTACTCTCAGATTTTATAAACGGCCGCACAGAAGGTAATATTTTAAATTAAAAAGTGTCGCATGGCGCAAATGAACTCGTTTCATATTACAGGATCACATGAGCATGTTCATTCAAAAATTACATCCCTGGCACATTCATCCGCCACAAGACAGGAACCCTTCAGGACACTCTCATAATACATTTCGGGGCAGCGATGCTCCTTGCCCTCCGGCGGCCCCTGCTTCACCAGCTTCACGGTGTCCAGCTTCGCCCAGTGCACCTTCGCCCGGGCAAAAGCCCTACGCGCACCCTCGATGCAGACAGACCGCTTTATAACTTCAAGTCGTGGGCAGGCATCCACAAGCCGCCTCACCAGACTGAAGTAGCTGCCGGGCAGGGGCTGGCCAGGCCACATCCGGACTATAAGGCCCCTCATGGCCTGTTCGGCCGCCTTGTGAAGCTCGACCAATTGCTTCAGCTGGTCGCTCAAGGGCAGGGGGTGTTCGGTCCCAGTATACTGAGACCAGAACAACTTTTTCGTCGAGCTCCCCTCCTGAGCTCAGTAAAACTCCGCGGCATCCAGTACATTGCGGGGAAGATCTGCGAACGCCCCTGGAGAACTCCGAACTCGGGTAAGTAAAAGGAAAGTTTCCTCCACATGCTTGCTTTGCATAATGAATGCCTTACCCGCTGATATCTTCTTCACCGCATCAATCTCCTGGAGAGCCTTGTGGGCTTCAGCCTTGGCGCTCCGGACGCTTTCAAGCGCCTGCGCGAGCTCGGACTCTCGTGTCTTATAGTCAAGCTCCAAGGACTCGTGTTTTTTGGTGAGAGCCTCGAGCTCTTGCTGCATCTCGCCTACTCGGGCTTCTTGCTTCTCCCGCTCAATGCGCTCCTTGGACGCTTTGTCTTCGGCCTCGGACAACGCCTTCTTCAGGGTCGCCACTTCGGTCGTGGCCCCTAGCAAATCCATGATGATCCTATTACTTTACACGCGAACTTCTTTTTAAATATATAGACAAGGGTATTGCTTACCTTTGCTCTCCTCGAGATGCCTCTTGGTAAGGCCGAGCTCGCCCTCGGACCGCTCTAGGTCCTGCTTCAGCGCAGAGACCTCCACAGTACATGCGGCAGCGTCTAGCAGTGAAGCCTACACATACACATAGACATTTTCTGATTAGACTCCTGAGTTATCATTTGATCCTCTATTCGGCCTTTCTTTGCGAACACCGAACAGAGCATCAGGCGCTATTGTCCATGCGGTAATATTTTCCTATATTTTCATTGCTGACCTCAAAGCCTGTTAAGAGGCTGGCACAAGCTTCGGTCGGTCCTTCTTGGCGGACTGAACTTTCTTGATCACCGCACTCATGATAGTGCGGTCCTCTTCATCGATGGAAGCACCGAGAAGCACTTCTAGCAAGTTGTCCGGCACCTCTGGCTGGACAGAGGCCACAGGCACGGGCGGCTTGCCCCTCTTAACAGGGGGTCGCCTGCTGGAGTCCGGAACCACCGAAGGTTCCAGCGCAGTGTTCGGTTGGGAGCCAAACTTGGAGCCCGTGGGGATTTTCCTCCCTTTGCGCCCAGGGTCCGGAAGGTCGCCTCGAGGCGCCCCCAGGACTACCTCCCCTTGGCCCGGTGCCTGTTGAGACAACACTTCGACGTTGTCCGCAGGGCAAGGAGTGGAGGCGGTCGGAAGTGAATCGCTATTCATATCCGACGAGTCCAAAGAACCGTCCAATGATACGTCGATACGGGCTCGGGACGGGCTGCATAATCATATTCGGCATAAGTAGAAGTAGTGCCATAAAACATACCATAAATTACTATGGTATACGGATGCTTACGACTTCGCCAGGGGCTTATCTCTAGGGAACCACTCGTCGTCGCTGTGGGCGGCCGTAGTGGAGCAGTCTGGATGAAGGGTCCTTCCCTTCTTGGACCCTTCGGCCTCCCCGGTTGGGTCGGCCTTCCTTTTCTTGTCTCCCCCGGCTGGGTGGGGGGGACTTTCCTCTTCCTCCTCCTCATCTTCGTGGGAGGAGTGTGTGTCGGAGTCATCGGATGATGAGTCCGATACAACCTTGCGCCGGAGACCCTTTCGGGTCCTCGTGGCCTTCTTCTTGGTCTTCTTCGCTGGCACCTCATAAGGTGCCGGAGTCAGCATCTCTCTTAGGAGAGCGTCGACAGGATCTTCGGGAAGGGGGCTGGGCAATCAAGCTGCTCCGCTGTCTTTATCCAGCCCTGTTAATGACATAGAAGCTTAGATCGTGCATATGACTTAACTGGGCAAATAAATACCCTGTGAAATATAAAATCTTACCGGATTGGCGCGGCGCTTTGTGCTAAGTCCGCAGTCCTCAGTGAGGGAAGGAGGTACCTCGGCGCCCTTGAACAGCACCCTCCAGACATCCTCGTGCATCGTGTCATAGAGCTCTCGCAGCGTCTAGTGCTTGGCCAAGTCGAACTCCCACAAATTGAATGCCCGTCGTTGACACGGGAGGATCCAGCGGAAGAGCATGACCTGGACCACGTTGACGAGCTTGATTTTCTTGCTCGTCATGTTCCTAATGCAGGTCTGGAGTCTGGTCAGCTCTACCGAAGAACCCCAGGACATGCCCTTCTCTTTCTAGGAGGTGAGCCGCGTGGGGATTCCGGATCGAAATCTGGGGGCCGCCATCCAGTTGGAGTCGCATGGCTCGGTGATGTAGAACCACCCCGATTGCCACCCCTTTATGGTATCCACATAGGTGCCCTCGAACCAGGTGACGTTAGGCATTTTGCCCACCATGGCGCTTCCGCACTCTGCTTGCTGGCCAACCACCACCTTCGATTTGACATTGAAGGTCTTCAACCATAGGCCGAAGTGGGGCCTGATGCGGAGGAAGGGCTCGCACACGACGATAAACGCCAAGATGTTGAGGATGAAATTGGGGGCCAGATCATGAAAATCCATCCCATAGTAAAACATGAGCCCGTGGACAAACGGGTGGAGGGGAAATCCCAGTCCGCGGACGAAATGGGTAAGAAAAACTACCCTCTCATGGGGTTCGGGCGTAGGGATGACTTGCCCTGCATTTGGTAGCTGGTGCGCGATATCCGCGGTCAGATATCCGGCTGCCCATAACTTTGCGATGTTCTCCTCCGTGACGGAGGAGACCATCCACTTGCCTCCTGCTCTGGACATGCTTGGAGTGGTTTGAGAAGAAGAACGCGAGCTTGGGCGTTGGAGCTCGAGTCCATGAGAATGGATAACTAAGGAGGTAGAAGGCGTGGGTAAAAGGGGGTGAATCCTTGTCCCTTTATAAGGGCGGAAGAGGCGACACGCCTCCCCAATTGCCTGGTAAAATCGCTTATTCCCCAAGCACTATAATTGATGGCGCGGTTGGGCTACCCACGTCCGTATTGATGAGAATCCCGTAATAAGGGGGACACGATCGCTGCTTTGACAAGACGTGTCAAGAAAACTGCCCCGCGATGTGTGTGGTGCTGGTTCAGAAAAATGGTTCGGATAATGACCGGGCCACGACATGACGTCGTGCTGTCAGAACGCGTTAGCAGATTAGATTTGTGGAAATATTATTCTCTCTACGGTAGTACGTGGAACTTGTTTCGCAGAGCCGGACACTATTCTGGTGTTCAAAATCTTCTATGGAGTATTCAGAGACAATACTGCGCGTCGAACTCGTCGTCATTGAAGCTTGGTTCAGGGGGTACTGAGGGACTCCTGGATTAGGGGGTCTCTGGACAGCCAGACTATATCCTTTAGCCGGACTATTGGACTATGAAGATACAAGATTGAAGACTTCGTCCTGTGTTCGGATGGGACTTTCCTTGGCGTGGAAGGCAAGCTTGGCAATACGGATATGTAGATCTCCTCACTTGTAACCGACTCTGTGTAACCCTAGCCCCTTCTGGTGTCTATATAAACCGGAGGGTTTAGTCTGTAGGACAACATACAATCATACCATAGGCTAGCTTCTAGGGTTTAGCCTCTACGATCTCGTGGTAGATCAACTCTTGTAATACTCATATCATCAAGAACAATCAAGCAGGATGTAGGGTATTACCTCCTTCAAGAGGGCCCGAACCTGGGTAAACATCGTGTCCCTTGCCTCCTGTTACCATCCGCCTTAGACGCACAGTTCGGGACCCCCTACCCAAGATCCGCTGGTTTTGACACCGACAGCCTCTATGTCGGCTCGGGATTCACTGAGAAGATGGATCCAATGGAGCTCTCTTCCTTGAACGAGCTCTTGGAATGCGTCGCTGCCTTGGGAGTCGCTACGGACTATGATCAGATCGGGCTTAAACCCAACCAAAGGGAGATTAACTCTCCGCTGGTCACCCATAAAATAGCGGTGGTGGAGGAGCAATGCAGCAATTATTCCTGTATTTTGCGGACAAACTATGTCCGGTTTCCCGAGCTCTCCGAGCGGGATACCCGTATACGGGAGGACATGGCCCAAGCTTTGAACCCAGAATCGAACAGCGGGCCAGAACTACTGGACAACGTCCTGGAGCCCGAACTGCCAAGCTCGGAAACTCCTCCGCCCCTGGGTCTCAGATCGAGTCAGGGTTTGGACCTAAATCTACCCACCCACCCTCACATAAGTGATCTTTCCCACATTACACAAGAGCCCCAAGAGACAGTACATCACTATTGGGCCATATTCCTCCTTGTAACGAGCAAGGTCAAGGACTGTCGCGAGGAAGACGCAATTTCATTCTTTTGCAAAAATTGCATGGACAAGGGAATCCTCAACGCCATAAGTCACCGTGACATAGCACACTTTGCTGACTTGGCGGCCATAGTACAGAAGTACTGTGCGATGGAAAGCACCTGGAAAAGCCAAACAAAATTCTGGGATCCTCCGACTCTCACTAAACCCTCCGTCTGAACTAAAAGGGTGTACTCTCGTAAGACACCCAATCCAATTACAAAGAAACCAAAGCCCACTATACGGCGTGGAACCGTATTGGAGGGATGGCTCAATGGGCCATGCAAAATTCACAGTACACTGGATACCATGCCAACACATAGCCTTAGAGCATGTTGGATACTCCGGCGGGCAGCCAAGAGCGGCGAGGATCTCCTCATCAACAATAACACAGAGCACCATCCCGTGGAAAATACCAATACAATACTAACAGTCTTCGAGACTTTCGCCTCAAAAAATAGGCGCAAGCGAGCACTCCGCAGCCTCGCGGAAGTCTGCCACGTTGCAACAATAAATCCATGGAACGATACGGCTATGACCTTCAATGCCAGTGACGAAACTCAATTTCGAACAACCCGACCACCAGCCGCTTTGGTCCTTAGTCCAATTGTGGACGGCTTCCGGCTTACTAAAGTGCTCATGGACGATGGCAGTGGATTAAACCTCATCTACGAGGAGACTCTTAGCAAAATGGAAATAGACAAGAGCCACATTGAGCAAAGCAGCACGACCTTCAGAGGAATCATCCCTAGTCGGGAGGCACGATGTGTGGGAAAAATCACACTAGATGTGGTATTCGGCACGCCGGAGAATTATAGGTCCGGAGAAATCACATTCCAAATGGCCCTGTTTAGTAGGAGATACCACACCCTTTTAGGGCGGGAGGCATTCATGATCTTCCAAGCTATACCCCATTACGGGTACATGAAGCTCAAGATGCCCGGGCCCAATGGAATTATCACTCTAGCTAGTGATCCGGACATAGCACTCCGCGCCGAAAATAAAACCGCCGCAATGGCCCTCGAGGCGTTATCCGAAGCCCTCGTGGCCGAAGAACTAACTGCGCTGCGCTCCACAGTGGACATGGACGATGTGATACTCGACAAAAGACATAAGTCCACCTCTTTTAAACCAGCGGATGAAATAGTCAAATTCCAGGTCCACCCAACGGACCCTACAAAAACAGCATAGATCGGGGCACACCTGAACCCCACAACAAACGCCGCACTTCAGGAGTTCTTGCACGAGAATTGGGACATCTTCGCTTGGCATCCTTCAGACATGCCAGGAATCCCACGCAGGCTGGCCGAGCATAGCCTAAACATTCTAAAGGTATGCAAGCCGGTCAAGCAGACTCTTCGGCGTTTCTAAGAGCCTAAGCGACAAGCCATGGGAGAGGAGCTAGCCAAGTTACTCGAGGCCAGATTCATTAGAGAAATAAAACATCTGGACTGGCTAGCAAACCTGGTGATGGCACAAAAGAAGGACAAATCCTGACGCCTATGTGTCAAATTCAAGGATCTTAACAAGGCTTGCCCCAAGGATCCCTTCCCCCTCCCCCGCATCGATCAAATTATTGATGCTAGTGCAGGACACGACTCATTGTGTTTCCTCGACGCATACTCCGGATACCATCAAGTCAAGATGGCAGAGTCCGATCAAGCCGCAACGGCATTCATCACTCCATACGGCCCCTTCTGTTTTAACACCATGCCTTTCGGGCTCAAAAACGTCGGTGCAACCTATCAACGCATAATTCAGACATGCCTGGAAACACAAATCGGCAAAACAGTGGAGGCATACGTAGACGATGTGGTCACTAAAACCAGACACGTCGAATCTTTAATGGACGACATGAGGCTTACGTTCGACAATCTCCGAACATATGACATCAAGCTCAATCCGAAAAATGCGTTTTCAGCGTGCCCGCCTGAAAGCTCTTGGGCTTCATCATTTCCAATAGAGGAATTGAAGCAAATCCGGCTAAAATCCGAGATCTGTCACAGTTGGCTATCCCAACAGACCTCAAGAAAATCCAAAAATTAACCAGATGCGTGGCTGCCTTAAGCTGCTTTATCTCCCGGTTGGGAGAAAAGGCATTACCTCTTTATCGCCTTCTTCGACGCACTAAACACTTAGAGTGGACGGAAGCGTCGACGGCCGGATTGGAAGAAATAAAAGCCCTCTTGGCCAGCAACCCAATCTTGGCCGCGCCAAATATCGGCGAACTAATGTTGTTATATATAGCGGCAACACACCAGGTTGTAAGCGCAATGCTCGTCGTCGAACGAGAGACGGACGGAGATAAGTTCCCGCTTCAAAAGCCGGTATACTACGTATCCACTATCCTCACTCCATGCAAATCACGATACCCACATTATCAAAAGATGGCATACACGGTCTTCATGGCATCCCGGAAACTATGACACTACTTTCAAGAATGTTCAATTACGGTGGCCTCTGAAGCACCACTCAATGACATAATAAATAACCGCGATGCAACGGGCCATATTGCTAAATGGGCTATTGAGCTGCTCCCATTCGACATAACATACAAACCACGGCGAGCCATTAAGTCACAAATACTGGCTGATTTCGTCGCCGAATGGACAGAATCTGAACTCCCTAAAGAGTACAGCGCGTACTCCAATTGGATCATGCACTTCAACGGCAGGCGTCGTCCAATACGTACTCCAAATATTATACAGTCCAATACGTACTCCAAATATTATACACAGACTCCAACAATGCAGCAGAATATGAGGCCCCATTGCATGGTCTCCGGATGGCAGACTCCATGGGCATTCAACGCCTAGAGGTGCGTGGGGATTCGAACCTCGCAATATCTCAAATAAATGGTGACTTTGATGCCAAGGACCCAAAAATGGCGGCTTACCGCAATGCCGTCCTCAAAATGTCAGCTCGGTTTGAGGGGCTCGAATTCCACCATGTGGTCCGAGAAAACAATCAAGCGGCGGATATCCTCGCCCGCATCGGTGCTAAGCGCGACCCTGTCCCACCTAATATCTTCTTAGAAAGGCTGTTTAAGCCATCCATGGTGTGGGAAGGCGAGACCGGCAACAACAGTCTAGATCTGGCCACAACACCAGATCCCGAACACTCTGATGTAATCGGAGGCTCCGCCACCAAAATAACACCTTTGGCCCACGTGATTATGGTTGTCATCGCCCCATGGACAAAACCCTTCTTGGCTTACCTAAATAGGCAAGAACTCCCTGAGGACCCAAACGAGGCACATTGCATTGTGCGGTGGTCTAAAGCCTACAAAGTCCATGAGGGAGAGCTTTATAAGAAAAGCACTACCGGAGTACTTCAAAGGTGCATCTCTGAAGAGGAAGGACGACAACTTTTGGCACAAATTCACGCTGGAATCAGTGGCCATCACGCCGCAGCTCGAGCCCTTTTAAGCAAGGCCTTCCGTACAGGTTTCTACTGGCCGACAGCCTAAGCAGACGCACATGACCTCGTCCAACATTGCGTCGGTTGCTAGCTTTTTGCAAACCAAAGCCATATGCCACCTACCGCTCTGCAAACAATCCCCATTACTTGGCCCTTTGCGGTCCGGGGGCTTGATATGGTCGGACCCCTTAAAGAAGGACGCCATAAGAAAAAGTACCTATTGGTCATGGTGGATAAATTCACCGAATGGATAGAAGCCAAACTAGTTAAAATGGCCGAGTCCAGACCAGTGATAGACTTCATATCCGGGGTTGTACACCGCTATGGTGTCCCCCACAGCATCATCAACGATAATGGCTCGAATTTCACAACTGAAGAGGTAAAAAATTGGTGCAGCAACATGGGCATTAAGCTCGATTATGCCTCCGTCTATCACCCCCAAACAAACGGTCAAGTCGAACGAGCAAATGGTCTTATTATGAGCGGCATTAAACCCAGATTAGTGCGATCCTTGAAGGAATCAGATACGCACTGGGTTGAGGAGCTTGGCTCCATACTATGGGGGCTGCGGACCACGCCGAATCGCACTACCGGATACACACCATTTTTTATGGT
Organism: Triticum monococcum; assembly: GCA_034509565.1. Taxonomy (NCBI): domain Eukaryota; kingdom Viridiplantae; phylum Streptophyta; class Magnoliopsida; order Poales; family Poaceae; genus Triticum; species Triticum monococcum. The sequence goes on from CM067844.1 coordinate 488,492,811, forward strand.
GTACGGTGCAGAGGCGGTACTACCCTATGACATCATTCATGACTCACCTCGAATGCGCATGTATGAAGAGAAAGAAGCCGAGCTTGATCGGTAGGACAGTTTAGACGCCCTGGAGGAGGAGCGTGACGTTGCGAAAGCCCGCTCCGCATTCTATCAGCAACAGGCTCGACGGTATCAAAGCACAGAAGTACGAGCCAAAACTTATAACATTGGCGAACTCGTTCTACGCCTACCAGAGAAGAAAAAGGACAAGCTCAAGCCCAAATGGGAAGGTCCCTTCATCATTGAAAAAGTTCTAACCAGTGGAGCGTACCATCTGCGTGATGCATCGGACAATCGACTCGAGCCAAACCCATGGAACGCGGCCAGACTCCGAAGGTTCTACGCCTAGTGCCGGACTCTATGTTCGTCTCCTTACCACCGCCTTATATATATATATCTACTATTTGTCTTTCTTTCTTTCTTCCCTTTTTCTTCACGGCCTTAAAAGGTTAAAATGTGTCTTGACTACACAATCTTGACGCGCCATGGGTGCTCAGTATACCTGGGGGCTTCTTATACAAGAGCTTAATATAATTATGTTCTGGGCTCTATGCCCCCTGCACATGTGTTGCTTTTCCACATGTACCTTTTCTTCGCCATTATATGCATCGATATGACTTAAGTTTTGGCCAAGCTGGGTTGCATGGCTCTTGTGTTTATGCCCTACGTTCCCGTTAATTCGGTTAGGGCATAAGGGGAGAACCTCTACGATTGTTACTGTCGGGTCAGCCGGATGTGTACCTTAGACTGGGTGAAGCCGAAAGCTAGCGTTCTTAACGGAATATTCGGTCGATGAACAAAAGATGACTTTTACTTATTGCAATACATGCCCCCATATGTTTATATCATGCGTCTCCTTTCACAGTTCGGACATGCACATTAATGCATGCGTACCCAGGTAAAGGAACCCTTAAGGGAACTATTCTCCCTGGAAGATGTTTCTTACAATCCATGTAATATAACATAGCTAGTTGGGTACTTGTGTGTTCAAGCACTTATGACCCCTATGCCTGGTTTCCACGCGTACCCCGGTTTTTACATAACTGAGCGGGTATTCGGATACACTCTGGACTGTTGGGTCCGGAGGTCGAAGCCAAAAGGTCCGCCATGACAAATGATTTACAATCCGGCTAGGGCCAAAATATGTCACTTGAAGTACACAGTCACTTAGACTGACTAAATTCTTCTTCTATACCATCCAACAGGCTGTCTAGCCTACAATCCCTGTTGGGAATACTTTGCGGTTAATTTTAGCTGGTCATATACCAGACTAACGGGGATCTCTTTCCCATTAGACCCTACAGGTCCGACCTCGGCCATGTGGTTCGGGTCAGCCTAGGTATATCACGTCTTCACCATGGCCCAGGCTTCCCTTGCACCTTGTCGGCAGGCAGATATCTTCCATAATCGGAAGCACCACCGCGCTCCCTTGAGTATCTCTATGAGCTCCTCCATGCCTCTTGGCAGGGAGGCGGATGGCCACAAGGCCTGGGCAATGCCCTGCATCACCTGCCGAACTTGTTCGTGTAGTTGTGAGAGCTCTGGCAGAAGATCGCCCGCAGATCCGGGCATCTCCTCTTCGGGACGAGCCGTCAGTATACCTATAGATATAACTCTGTTAGCCGGTTTCTTCGCCGAACTCTATAAAACTTCATTCAAGCACTTACTAAAAATGCCGCGTTGAAGCCTCTTATACTCCTTTATGGAGTCAGCTAGCTGGGCCCGAACATCTTTCAGTACAACGCCTAGCCGGGTATTGGCATCTTGGAGGTTGTTTTTCTCCCGCCTAACCCACGTAAGCATGCGCTCGCCAGCCTCTAGCTGTCGTTGAGCATGTTTCTCATCCCCTCACATGATCTTTGGATTCACTCCGGGATCATCTGCAGAATCTATTGTTACATTTGCATGCATGCCGAATGCTAACTGGTACATGTCATTTCATTCTTTTTGATCAAGACAAGTATTACAAGATGGGGCCTTCTTGGACTCCTCTACTCTGGCAACTGCGGCCCATAGCTGGGCTTTGCACTCCTCCAGCTCTTGAGACAACTGGGTATTCTTCTCCATAAGAACCTACGCATATAATGATCCTTAAATCAGTTGTGCCAACTGTTTCAAGTCTCAGGGGCTACTGATATACATAATTATCAGATATTCTTACCCGTATATCCTTTACATACTGGTCTGTGGCTCTGGCAAGGCCATTTTGAGCAGCTCGGATGTACGCGTCTCCTGAGTAGAAGGCATCAAACGCCTCTTCGGAGAAACCAGGGTCATGGAGTATGGCCCGGCGACGCCTGTGATTCATGGCACTCTCCACTTCGGAATTTGTAGCGGATAGCCTATCTGCATCCTCTATAGGAGGAACATCCGGTGTTGTCCCCACGTTAGCATCTGCCCCTAAGTCCGGCTCTGGAGTCCGGCTGATGGAGGCATGACCGGCAGGCTCTCCGGACACGGTCCGGCGAGCGTTTTTCTGCCAGGAACCATGGACGTTATTATATTTTAAAGACGACAACCACAGAGCAGGGTTTTTTTCATACCTCTGCGACGTCATTTCAGTCCTGACCGCCTTCCTTTTAATCCTACCCGGCTTCGGTGCCCCTTGTTGATGAGTCACCGTGGGTTCGGCATGGCGCCCCAAGGGCCTTCCCTGTAAGATGCAATACGTGTGCGGTGGGTGAGGTGCAAAAAGGGATCCTTCTTGGAAGTTGGGACTCCAGTTTTACTTACATGGGATGTAGGGAGCAAGCCAGGATAATCGGCTATGATGTTCACCAAGGCACCGTCGTAGCTTAATTGATAGAACGTCCTATCGACAAGCTCCACAAATATGTCTGGATCTTCTTCGAGTCCGGGGTCGAGGGCCCAGTCAGGGTCCTCTGGCTGTACAGACGGGCAATGGACCTCCCTCACAGCTTTTCGCAATTCCTGCTATGAAATAGCAAGGTAAATATTTATGATGAAGAATGCGGGAAGGTCTGGAGTAAAAGGTAGCAGCTCACCTAGTTTGGGGGGTTGTACATGGAGAATCCATCCCGTGGCTTAATGCGGATGAATTCCTCTTCCTCTCCTTTGTACAAATCGGACAGTATTTTCGCTAGAGCAGCGGCGGAGTCCGGACCTTTACGACCACAGCAGGTGGCATCGTCTTGTCCATTGAAGTGCCACATGGGTTTCCCCCGATACTGAAGTGGCTGCACCCCCGCATTATACATATTGACATAACCTCGACTATTGTCAGTCCTGATTTGGCCAGCGTTTTTATCCTACTCATCAGGTAAACGACCTCTCTGTTATCTTCCTCCTGGGGGCTCCGAGGGCGCCAGCTGCGGCGTTTCTTCAAAGGGGTATAGTTAAACTCATGAAGGCCCATCCGAATAGGGTTCGGAAGGGAGATTTCCTCCATATAAAACCACTCCAAAGGCCAGTCTTCGGATGTCTCCTTCGGAGTACCGGACAGGTATCCGGTCCCGGTGATGCGCCATATTTCGGCTCCACCCACTTTATATATTGACCCCTCCTGTGTACGGGGTATGAGGCAGAATAGCCTCTTCCATAGCTTGAAATGAGCTTCGCATCCCAGAAACAGCTCGCAAAAGGGACGTAGCCGGCGACGTGTAATATGGAGGCGGGAGTAAAGTTATGCAGCTGGAGGCCGTAGAAATCCAGGAACCCGCGGAGGAATGGATGGATTGGAAATCCGAGTCCCCTCAGTAAGTAAGGGACAAGGCATACCCGCTCCCCCCTGGATGGGCTAGGAAAGCTCTCCACTTGCTCCCCGTCATTATAAGTGGCTAGTCCGACTCGGACGAGAACCATATACGCAGGAGGGAGAAACCCCTGGGTCTATAAGTCTACTAATTGGCTGTGGAGCACGTAACACTTCTCCCAATTTCCTGGCTTAGTGCTACGGGAGCGAGAGGAGGAGCTGCGATGGCCAGCCATGTTGGCATGGACTTTTCCGGGCGCGCTCCGATGGATACTCGTTGTGGGAGGATGGTGTGATCTGAATCTGAGGATCCCCGACTTTTTAAATAGACGATTTACTTACATGGTTAGGGTGGCAAATGTAAAAATGCCCCAACTTCTCGCAATCGCTCGACACGTGGAAGATAGCCATTATTAAAGCACAAAAGCCGAGGAGTGCAACATTCATGGGAAGCCGGACAATACTCGTTATGACAGGTACTCAGGATTTGGAGAAGAACCCGCCTTGCAATGTCGAAGACAATCTGCGCGTCGGACTCATCATCATTGAAGCCTGGTTCGGGGGCTACTGAGGGAGTCCTGGATTAGGGGGTCCTCAGACAACTGGACTATATACTTTGGCCGGACTGTTGGACTATGACGATACAACATTGAAGGCTTCGTCCCATGTCCGGGTGGGACTCTCCTTTGCGTGGAAGGCAAGCTTGGCGATTCGGATATGTAGATCTCCTTCTCTGTAACTGACTCTGTGTAACCCTAGCCCCCTCCGGTGTCTATATAAACTGGAGGGTTTAGTCCATAGGACAAGAACAATCAGAATCATAGGCTAGCTTCTAGGGTTTAGCCTCTACAATCTCGTGGTAGATCAACTCTTGTAATACTCGTATCATCAAGATCAATCAAACAGGAAGTAGGGTATTACCTCCATCGAGAGGGCCCGAACCTGGGTAAACATTGTGTCCCCCGCCTCCTGTTACCATCAGCCTTAGACGCACAGTTCGGGACCCCCTACCCGAGATCCGCCGGTTTGGACACTATCAGTGGCCCCTAGCAAAATTCATGATGATCCTATGATCTAATGACCACTTTTTTCTTTATCAATATACAGACGCGGTATCACTTACCTTTGTTCTCTTCGAGCTGCCTCTTGGTAAGGTCGAGCTCTTCCTCGGACCGCTCAAGGTCCCGCTTCAGTTCGGAGACCTCCACAGTATGAGCGGCAGCAGCCAGCAGTAAAGCCTGCTTATTCACATAGACATATTCTGATCAGACTCCTGTGATTGTTATTTGATCCTCTGTCCGGCCTTTCTTTGCGAACACCAAACAAAGCATCAGGGGCTACTGTCTATGCTGTGATATTTTCGCATAATTTGATTACTTACCTCAAAGCCTGTTAGGAGGCTGGCACAGGCTTCGGTTAATCCGCTTTTGGCGGACCGAACCTTCTCGACCACCGCAGTCATGATGGTGCGGTGCTCTTCGTCAATGGAAGCGCCGCGAAGCACTTCCAGCAAGTTGTCCAATGCCTCAGGATGGACAAAGGCCATCGGCACAGACGGCTCGCCCCCCTTAGCGAGGGGTCGCCAGACAGAATCCGGAACCACTGGAGGTTTCGACACAGTATCCGGCTGGGGGCCAAACTTGCTGCGGCCCCCGTCATTAGAACCCATGGGAGTCTTACCCCCCATGCACCCGACATCTGGGATGTCGCCTTGGGGCGCCTCCAGAATTACCTCCCCTTGGTCTGGTGCCCTTTGAGACAACACCTCGATGTTGTCCGTGGGCCGGGGGGAGGTGGCTGTCGGGAGTGAATCATTGTTCATCACCGACTGGCCCAAAGACTCATCCGAAGAGGATACGTCGATGTGGGCTTTGGATGGACTGCACGATCATGTTTGACATGATAAGAAGCAATAAAACAAAACATACCAGAACTATTATAGTATCCGGATACTTATGACTTCGCCAGGGGCTTGTCCCTGGGCAACCACTCCTCGTCATTGTATGCGGCTGTTGTGGAGTGGTCCGGAAGGAGGGTCCTTCCCTTCTTGGACCCTTCGGCCTCCCCAGATGGGGCGGCCTTCCTTTTCTTGTCCCCCCAGTTGGGGTGGGAGAACTTTCCTCTTCCGCCTCCTTGTTTTCGTGGGAGGAGGGCGCCTTGGTGTTTAAGAGAGCCCTTGCTGGATCTTCGGGCCGTGGGGGCGGACAATCGATCCGCTTCGCTGTCGCTACCCAGTCCTGTTAAAAAATGGCATGGAGGCTCAGATCCCTCACATGATTATACTAGGGAAAGGAACATCTGGTGAGATATAAAGAGCTAACCGAATTGGCAGGGCGCTTTGCGCTGAGTCTGCGATCCTCGGTAAGGGGAGGAGGAACCTCGGCGGCCTTGAACAACACCTTCTAGATGTCTTTGTGCATCGTGTCGAAAAGCTCTCGCAGTGTCTGGTGCTCGGCTGTCGGTTTCGGGTTCTGGCAGGCCCTTGAGGTTCAAACGCTGGGGTGCGCGCGGAGATCTCTCCCCAACCGATCTACGTCCAATCTCCTCGCGTGATTTGAGCTAGAAACCACGAACAACACAAGGGACACAAGGTTTATACTGGTTCGGGACACCGTTGTGGTGTAATACCCTACTCCAATGTGTGCTGTGGTGGATTGCCTCAAGGGCTGATGAGGATCAGTGCAAAGGAAGAACAGCCTTGTGAGAGGTGTTCTTGAGCTGGTGCGACGAACTGCTAGGGTGAGTTCAGTCGCCTCTCTCTCTCTCTCTGCTAGGGTTCTACCAGATTTCCAGCCGCCCCTCTACTCTGTGGTGGCTAGCTATATTTATAGAGGCCCTGGGCCTCTCCCCAAATAATGAGCGGGAAGGGCACCAACAATTGGCCATTTTGAAGGGGAACATGTAGTACAAGTTATCCTGACCAAAGGTGGTCTTCGGCTGCCAAAAGTACTGGTGATGACGCCGCCTTGGGCTCCACGGTTACCTCCGTCCTGCTGCTCTGCTGGTCTTGGTCTCGTTGCACCGGAATGGCAACCTTTGCCTCATGCCTTGGCCTGTGCATGCCCCCTTTGCACCAAAGGGGAAAGAAGGACACTGCGCAGGTCGGCGCCCGCCTGGTCTCGATCGTCATGGCTTGCGTCACAGGTTCCTCGCGAGGTACCCCTGCCTTGATGTAACACCCCAGATGTAACTTTCCCAATTTGTACTCCAACTCTTGCCGTTTCCGGGGTTAAGTTATATTTATTTCTCGGGTTCAGGTCTTTGTCTCCGTGTGTTGTTTTCGTCCTCATGCATCTCATATCATGTCATCATGTGCATTGCATTTGCATACGTGTTCATCTCATGCATTCGAGCATTTTTCCCCGTTGTTCGTTTTGCATTCTGGCGCTTCATTCTCCTCCGGTGGACAATTCTAGCTTTCTTCCGTGTGTGGGGATTAAACATTTCCGGATTGGACCGAGACTTGTCATGCGGCCTTGGTTAACTACCGTTAGACCGCCTGTCAAGTTTCGTATCATTTGGACTTCGTTTGATACTCCAACGGTTAACCGAGGGACCGAAAAGGCCTCGTGTGTGTTGCAGCCCAACACCCCTCCATTTTGGCCCAAAACCCACCAAACTCTGCTCCATCATCTAGAGCGTTCGATCACGATCGCGTGGCCGAAAACCGCACCTCATTTGGACTCTCCTAGCTCCACTTATGCCTATAAATAGCCCCTCCACTTTTCGGATTCATCTTCTTCCCCGCAACCCTAGTCCAAAAAAAAACAGATCAACCGCCGCCGGACGTGTCCGCGCCAGGCCGGACCCGTCTGCCCCGCCACGCCCAGCCACCCACCGATCGCCACGTGGCGCCAACCACCGCCGCCACCGGCCCGCGGGAGCCCGCGCCCAGCCCCCGCGCCGCCCGAGCGGGCCAGATCCGCGCCGCCGCTCCGCTTCTTCTCCTCCGACGCCGATCCGCTGCGCCTCCGCTCCCCTCGCCGGCCGGCACCGCCGCCGCCGCGCCGGACTTAGCAACCACCACTGCAGGCCGCCCCGACCTCGCCGCCGAGCCGGAGCTCTCCGCCACCGGCGCCGCCCGGCCTCTGCTTCTCCGGCTCCCTCCTCTCCTTCCCTGGCGAAGCCCCCTTCTACGGCCACCACCGCAGCCATTGCCGACCGGCCAACCTCGAAGAACATGCTCCGGTGAACAGTGATCTCGATCCAGATCTAGATTCAAAAACCTAACGGTTGACTTTTTCCCTCTCCCCCTTAATTTTTGTGCTAACTTTGACCTGCCACATCTCCGCATCGGTAGCTCCGATTTGGACATATAGTGTGTCAAAATGTTCGTCTCGACGAGTACATCATTTCATTACATTGCATCATTTTCATTTGAGTTCATCTTGATGCCCGAAATGCTGCTAGAAGGAGGCTTCGTGAGATAATTGTCAGATCTGCTAGTTCATCTTAGACTTTTGTCATTTTTGCCATGATTATTGTGTGCATGCTATGCCTGTGAGTTCTTCATATGATTTGTTAAGCATTTTGTCTTCTTTCCAGAGGTGGAACCCATGCATTTTTAGGATGTGTGTGGTGACTTGTGCAAGCTTGCAAAGTGAGGCACTTGGTAAATCTGTTTTCAGGGACTTAGTGGATTTCACTAAGTCTGGGATTATTTAGTTCATGATGCCATATGTTCAGCTTGTTTCCTAGTGATCCGTGCCTCTTTTGAGGATGATCAGTAAAGGAGGTTTGTTAATCTTGTTATGCTCTATCCATCCATGTTTTTGTTATAACATGTGGAGTACTCTAGCTTGAGTCAATCGAGCTCTACTTTTGCTTCGTGGTAAATCTGGACAGATTGTCAACTTGTTTGCGATTTTGCCGATGCTATTGTTATTGATCCGTGCATGCTATGCCATTGTTCTTGCCATGTCTAGCTAGCATTTTGTGCCTTCTTAATGGATATATGCTTGCCTTGCCATGAATTGCACCGTAGTGAGTGCATCAAGCTCGTTTACATGTCTTCGTGAGTTAAATTCCAGCATGTCTCAGTTTTCACTAAGTCTGAAAACTGATTGAGCGTGAGCTATGTTCGTGTGCTTGTTATTATATTTTGTGATCCCTTTTGGCCCCAGGTCACTTTGGGACTTTTGATAAGCTTGTTGAGTAGCTCCATGCCATGTTCTTACTTGTCATAATCAGGTCATGTATCATGTTGTTTTGCTGCTCCGAAGAGGGCTTCGTGATCTGAAATTTCAGACTAGTGTTAATTTCACTAAGTCTGAAATCTGTTTTGCATTTGCGTTTTTGCCATGCTTGTTTGAACCTCATAATGGATGAATTGGCCGTGGCTCAGTGCTAGTGTTTTGTTAAACATCTTGTGGGCATCCCTGCCATGTATTTTGTTGTCATGTTTGGTGGCTGTAGCATGTTCATCTCGTTGCATTTAGAGGCCTACTTGCTGTAAATCGCAGACCGGTGTCATTCTTAAAACGCTTGCCATTTCCAAACCGTAACTCCGATTCCAATGATCTTTATATCTTTTTCAAGCGATTTCATCCCATCTTTCCAGTGGCACACTTGGTTTTCCAAGTTGAGGCCAGGTTCATGAATTTCCTGTCATATCTTGCATTTTGCATCCCGCATCGCATCCCGCATAGCATACCATCATTGCATCTTATTGCTTGATTTTGCACGTGGTTGATTGTATCCTTGTTGTTTGTTTGCCTTGTTTGGGTAGAGCCGGGAGAAGAGTTCGCTAACGAGGAGCCCGTTGAGTTTGCTTTTAAGGATCCAGTCAACTCTGACAACTTTGCAGGCAAGATGATCATACCCTCGAAATCACTACTATCTTTGCTATGCTAGTTTGCTCGCTCTTTTGCTATGCCAATGCTACGATGCCTACCACTTGCTTGTCAGCCTCCCCAATTGCCATGTTCAGCCTCTAACCCACCATGTCCTAGCAAACCATTGATTGGCTATGTTACCGCTTTGCTTAGCCCCTTCTTATAGCGTTGCTAGTTGTAGGTGAAGATTGGAGACCGTTCCTTGTTGGAACATTTATTTACTTGTTGGGATATCATTATATTTCCATGTTATCTTAATGCATCTATATACTTGGTAAAGGGTGGAAGGCTCGGCCTCTCACCTAGTGTCTTGTTCCACTCTTGCCGCCCTAGTTTCCGTCATATCGGTGTTATGTTCCCGGATTTTGCGTCCCTTACGCGGTTGGGCTATAATGGGAACCCCTTGATAGTTCGCCTTGATTAAAGCTGTTCCAGCAATGCCCAACATTGGTTTTACCATTTGCCACCTAGCCTCTTTTTCCCTTGGGTTTCCGGAGCCCGAGGGTCATCTTATTTTAACCCCCCCGGGCCAGTGCTCCTCTGAGTGTTGGTCCGAACCAGGCAGCCTGCGGGGCCACCTCGGGGAAACTCGAGGGTTGGTTTTACTCATAGCTTGACCTATCCGAGTGTTCCCTGAGAACGAGATATGTGCAGCTCCTATCGGGATTTGTCGGCACATTCGGGCGGTGTTGCTGGACTTGTTTTAACTTGTCGAAATGTCTTGTTGTACCGGGATACCGAGTCTGATCGGTGTGTCTTGGGTGGAGGTCTATTCCTTCGTTGACCGTGAGAGCTTGTTATGGGCTAAGTTGGGACTCCCCTGCAGGGATTGAACTTTCGAAAGCCGTGCCCGCGGTTATGGGCAGATGGGAATTTGTTAATGTCCGGTTGTAGATAACTTGAACCTTAATTTAATTAAAATGAATCAACTGAGTGTGTTGCCGTGATGGCCACTTCTCGGCGGAGTCCGGGAAGTGGACACGGTGTTGGAGTTATGTTTGCGCAGGTTGCTCTCTAGTTTCTCGCTCGCGCCTTGCCTCCTCTTCTTGCTCTCTTTTGCGAATAAGTTAGCCACCATATATGCTAGTCGCTTGCTGCAGCTCCACTTACATTTACCCCATCCTACCTTTTAAGCTTAAATAGTCTTGATCGCGAGGGTGCGAGATTGCTGAGTCCCTGTGGCTCATAGATTACTATTACACCAGATGCAGGGACAGATGATACTGCTCCAGATGGCGCGCTTGAGCTCAAGTGGCAGTACGACGAGGATTCTCAGCGTTACTATGTGTCTTTTCCTGATGATAAGTAGCGGTGCCCAGTTGGGGTGATCGGGACCTATGTCGCTTGTTGGGTTGTCTTTTATTTTGGCGGCGTAGTCGGGCCATGAGTGTTTGGATGATGTATGTTATTTATGTACATTGATGTGACGTGGAGAGTGTAAGCCAACTATGTATCTCCCCTTTTATTCTATATATATTACATGGGATGTTGTGATGATTGCCTAACTTGCGACATTGCTTTCAATGCGGTTATGTCTCTAAGTCGTGCCTCGACACGTGGGAGCTATAGCCGCATCGAGGGCGTTACACTTGATCTCTCCGCCTCCTCGCGAGCTTGCCTGATGAGGCGGCCTCTGAGGAAGCTTCCTGTCATCCGCCCCGCGAGGTCTTGAGCTTGAGCTGATGAAGATGGGCCGCACTGGGCCCCCACTTGAGTCACGCCGCAGGCCGCAGGCAGGCAAGTCTGGGGACCCCCGTTCCCAGAACACCGACAGTAGCCCCCGGGCCCATGGCGCGCCCGGGCTTGGCCTGGTAGGAAAGCGAAGGGGCAAGCGTGAAGCGCCGTGGGCCCCAAAAGCCTGCGGCCTTGGGCGCCACGTGGTGATTGATTGGACGTGGGCGACTGCACTTCCCCATGATGCCTCGACAACTTCACGACTTGACAAGTCCCTGCATGCAGAGAAACCGATCATGATTACCTGTGATCGTGGTGCTTGGTGGTTGGCCTCCTCCGGTTATAAGTACGGGGTTGTGCGAGCCCCTTCAGTCCATCCTTTGCTGCCGCTCCTTTCCTTCTTCTTCCTCCTCTTGCTTCTCCTTATGCCAATGGCACCAATTCACCGGTTCTCTGCAGAAGAGAAGGGAAAGGCCCCCCGAGAGGGTCCGGACCCACTTCCGCCGAAGAAACGGCTGGTCCTCCGCCGCCGAGATGAAGGTGCTCAGTAGGAGGCACCGAGGCGCTGGTACGAGCGGCCGCCGCCCGGGTATCCGCTACCCTTGCACGCCCGCGTCGTAGGTCCTGGGGGAGAAGGTGTCGAGCAACACCGATGATGCCGCCGTCGACGCCGGTGAGTCACGGTGGTGCGTGTCGTTCCTCCTGGAGTCCACGCGGAATGCTCCTCTCGCGAGCTCGTGATCCACGCCGCCATGCCTCCAACCTCTTGGGTTCGCCTCCCTCCTTCCTTCGCCTTTGAGATGCCGCCGAGCGGGGCTCTAGAGCTCTGGCTGCAGCACGCTGACTGCGGCACCCTGGCGACCGGAGCGGAGGTCGCAGTCGTCACTCCGGGCAAGGTCTTCATGACTCGGGGCTGGGGCGAGATCGCCCAGGTGTGCCAGACGGTAGGCGCCCTCATAATTCATCTTGAATACGACAGCGCCTCCCTGATGCTCTTCAAGGTCTTCGATGCTGAAGGACGCCGGCTGGAGTGCTGCCCCAGGGAGAGCGGCAGGGGTGATGAATCGGCGAGGACCTGGCCTGCCCGTCGGCCCTCCAGCAGCTCCTCACGCAGCAGCGGAGCACCTGGGGAATTCAGCGGCTCCCCCGAGCTCCTCGCGACTCCGGAGATGAGCGATGACAGCTACGAGCCCCCGAGCTCGCGCGGTGCTCGGAGCGGGGCAGCTGCGTCCAACCGCAGACGCCACTGAATTGGGTGGGGTTGGCGTCGACGTCGGTCAGCCCACTGTTGATGATGGCATCCCTCGCGGCGGTGCGGGCGATTAACGTTCCTTAGGATTAGAACTCTGGTTCCCTACGAGGAATCGAAGCAACACCCCATGGGGGTATGTAAGGCGTCTGCCATGTCTTTTAGGAATATTATATCCTTAATATGAATCAATGCGAGGTGCTTGTCCTGTCTCAGCTCGGCTCCCCCTTTCTATCCTCGCGAGGACTTGGCGCTCTATGTTGACAGGTCCTGGTCCCCAGGCAGGCTTCAGCCGTCGCTGGTATGCCAGGTCGCGATGCCGTGGTCAAGGCCAGGAGGTGAGCGGCCCGAGGTCCGGTAAGAGCCCCCGAGTCGTGATGCTCGGGAGGTCCCCTTTAGCGCTCAAGCAGCCCTCGCTGGGCGAGAAAGGTAGGTAACGTCGCCGTGACAGAGCCGCACTGGGCGAGGGTTTTGCACTGCGTTGGTTCAACTCTTGTAAGGTCGTGACTTATCTCTTGAGTTAGGTGTAGTTCCTCGATGAAGCGCTTGGCCCGAGCGGTGGCAGCTGAGGCACTGCTGGGTTAGGTCCTCGCGAGCTTCTTCCCACTACCCCGCACTTTCCTTAATGCTCCACGTCCTCAGGTCCAGGCCCTCGAGCGAGGTCAGCCGCCGCTGGTATGACAGGTCGCAATGCCGTGGGTCGAGGCCAGGGGTTGAGGGCTGGAGAGCCAGTAGGAGCCCATGAGTCGCGATGCTCAGGCGCCCCCCTTTTAACGTGCAAGCGGTCCGTGCCGGAGAGAGGGAGAGACAGCTCGCTATGTCCCTAGCGTTGCTCCTGGAGTAGGTCCTGCGCACCAGTCATAAAGAGAAACAAGACCTGTTGTTACGGTTGCTAGCCAACCTTTGGTCGCTCCGGGGGAGTGATTGGCGCACTGAGGGCCAGGTGAGGTGGCGCCTTGCGGGGCTGCCGCGGCCAGAGCTCGACCACTCAGATTTTTTGGTGTTGCAGGGACGGACCCGTGCGCAAATGTCGTGCCAGAGCGAGCGGCTCTATAGGTAGGCGTCAATCGAGCAAGCGATTAGGTTGGGTATATTAAGCACGCAGGAGGAAAATTATTTGAAGTAGACGCAGGAAAAGCAAACGCTGCTGGGCCAGGCCCGAGCAGCTCGGGGATGATGCAGCCCGAGGGGCGCCCCCAACAAGGTATGTAAAGAGCATAAGAAAAATGGATACATGCCGCAGGGACGGACCCACACGACCTGGGACTGATGCGGCCTGTGGGCACTCCCGGCTAAAAGCGGAACTTAGAAAGATGTCACCTGGTGCTGTTGAAGATGAAGTGGTGTTGAAGAAGCAAGCGATGCACGATGAAGGCGTCGACCCTCACGAGCCCCCAGGCCCAGGGGCCTCAGGAGGCTCCGGGGGCACAGGTGGGTCTCCGAGAGCCATCTCCATCTCCGCCAGGACCGCATGATGCCTGACCTCCTGAGCCTCCTGAATGCTCCTCAGCAGGCACTGATGAGTGGCGACCGCGTTCGGCCAGCCGAAAGGCATGCGAACGTAGTTGTGAGGTGGACCCTCGCAGCGCCCCACGCGTGAAGGCCAGAGGCGCTCCTGAGACGCAGCTTGGTTGACCTCTGGCGCGTCGACGCAGACGCGCATCCCACCATCCTCACCTGGATGTGGGGCCATGGCGGGCGAGCGGCGGCTGCCGTGCATGACTCTCGACTCCTGTAGCTCCTAAGTGTTGCTTGCGATGAACTCCTGAGGGCTTGGTCTTCCTTGCCTTGTACCTTCCTGAGGGAAACGTGCCTGGAAGCACCCCTCCAAGTGGTGCCCGAGTGCCTCCCTCGCGACCTTGGCAAAGTCGGTGGCTCTCCAAGAAAGAGCCCCCAAGCACTGCCTGAGGAGGGCACCGGGCGTGCTTTCCTATGCGAGAGAGGGTGGCGCTCCCTGATTGGGCGCAAATCCTGACCCAACACCTCCAGAGGCACCTGCCTCCTGATGGCTTGGGCCAGGCGAAGCCTTCTTCTTCTTGGGGGTCGCCTCGGGAAGTCTTCCGTTTCCGTGGTCCGGGTCTTCGATTGCTGCGGCTTGGAATGCGCGCTCAAGTGAACACACTGCGTCCCTTTCTTCACATGGTACGGTGATGACTCCACCGCTTCCTGGCATCTTGAGGACATTGTATCCATGGTGAGTCACTGCCATAAACTTGGCCAGGGCTGGGTACCCGAGGATGGCGTTGTATGGCAGACGGATGTGGGCGACGTCGAAGTTGATGAGCTCGGTGCGGTAGTTGTTGTGCTGCCCGAAGGTGACTGGAAGGCGAACCTGCCCTATCAGAACAGTGGAACCATCAGTGACTCCTGAGAAGGGCTTGGTGGGTTGAAGCTGATCGTACGACACTTGGAGATTGTCGAACGTCTTGACAGACAGGACGTTGAGTCATGCTCCGCCGTCAATGAGGGTCCTGGTGACCTGCACGTTGCTGATGACTGGGGAGCAAATCATCAGGAGGACTCCGGCCGTTGCCGCGCACTTGAGCTGATCCGCTGAGCTGAACGTGATAGCGCACGCGGACCACCTGAGAGGGCGCGTGGCCTCAAGCTTGGGGAGGACTGCATTCACCTCGCGAGCAAACTGCTTGAAGATGCGTTGTGAGGCTGGGGCCTGCGCGCCACCCAAGATGCAAGCGATCGCGCGCGGCTCCTGGAAGCCCCCAGCCCCCTCGTCCTAATGTTGGTCTTTGTTCCTCCTTGGCGGTGGCGGCAGAGGAGGAAGGCCTGCGTTGCCGCGCGGGCGATCCTCACGAGGTTGATCTCTCCAGCCTCCCTCGCGAGGCTGGTCCTGCCAGTGATCCTCGCGAGGTCGGTCTCGCCACCCTTGGCGAGGGCCACGGTCTTCCCATCGTCTGCCACCTCCTCCTCCTCCTCCTCGGCCATAGCCCCTGTCGTTGCGCTCGGGGCGTCGGCCAACACGTCCATCTCTCATGGCCCTGAGCTCTTGACATTCGTTGGTGTTGTGGGTGTGGAGGTCGTGGTACACGCAGTACCGGCTACCCTTGGATGACTCGGGCTGATCCCTGCCTCGCTTGGTGTCTGGCTCCGCCTGCAAGCATGGCAGCCCCCTTGCGCTTCACGTCCTTGGCCTTGGGCTTCTTCTCTTCTGGGTCGGCAGCCGGGAGTTCGAGGAGGGAAAGGCGCCCTTCCTCAGCCCTGGCGCACTTGGTCACCAAGTTGAACAGCTCCAGGGATGTGCACAGGTCTTCATGGATTGCTAGCTCCTCTTTCATCTTGACGTCGCGTACGCCATCGGAGAAGGCCGAGATGATGGCTTCTTCAGTCACCTTGGGGATCTTGAGGCGAGCGTTGTTGAAGCGCTGGATGTATTTCTGCAGGGATTCCCCTTGCTGCTGCTTGATGCGGCGCAGATCGCTTACGGACGGGGGCCGGTCGTGAGTGCCCTGGAAGTTGGCGATGAAGCAAGTGCGCATCTCGTCCCAGGAGGAGATTGTGGTAGGAGCCAGGTGCGGGCCCCGTCCTGGAGCGCCATGGGAATCTAGTTTGCCATGACCCTTTCGTAGAGTTGCAGAAACTCCGCAGGGTCCGCCATGCCATCGTAGCGAGGGGGCAGGTCAGGCTTGAACTTGCCTGGCCATGCGACGCCGCGTAGCTTGGGGGTGAGAGCACGGCAGCCTGATGTGGCCACCGATGCCTTTTGCGGGTACTGGGCTTGCTCATGGGGATTACCGCACGCCGCCTCTTGGAGCAGCGCGGGGTCTTGGCACGCCGGCGTTGGGAGCGCGCGAGCACCTTCTTGGGGACGAGGAATCTCTTGGCAGCTCCTTTCTTGCTGCGCAGGCGCCGGACGTGGAGGGTCTCGCCCCGGGGCTGCACGCCTTGGAGCCAGGGCGCCTCCTTGGGAAGGAGGTGGTGGAGGCACCTCCTGATCCTCGCCTCCTGCATGGAATGGAGGCCGAGGCAACGAGCGGGACGGCAAGGGGGAGCCCCCTGTGGCCTTGACGAGCACGGTGATGCGGGCAAGCCAGTCTTCTTAGAGGTCGTCGACGGGGTGGTAGTGCAAGAGTTCTCTTGCCAGGAGCAGCACGGCATGCACGTCCGTGGGGGCGCGATGGGCGTGGGACAATGAAGCGGCTGGAGTCAGCAACGGTGTGGCGGTGCGGCCCTCCCGCCGCACCGAAGGATGCTGGGAGGAGGCCTGCTGCTCGTTCCCCGCCGGGCCGGCGGCGGCGTTGGCGGCAGGCGACGGGGAACGACGAGGACGTCCACCAACGGGCACCGTCTGGGCGACGCGGGTGGCAAGAGCAGCCCGGTGCTCGGCGCGAGCCCGACGAGCATCAGCCATCGACAGGGCGGAAGGTCACACGCGAACGGCGAAAGAAAGATTCCGGCACACCCCTACCTGGCGCGCCAAATGTCGAATTTTGGGTTCCGGCAGACCCTTGAGGTTCGAACACTAGGGTGCGCGCGGAGATCTCTCCCCTACCGATCTACCTCCAATCTCCTCGCATGATTTGAGCTGGAAACCACGAACAACACAAGGGACACATGGTTTATACTGGTTCGGGCCACCGTTGTGGTGTAATACCCTACTCCAGTGTGTGGTGTGGTAGATTACCTCAGGGGCTGATGAGGATCAGTACAAAGGAAGAACAGCCTCGCGAGAGGTGTTCTTGAGCTGGTGCGACGAACTGCTAGGGTGAGTTCAGTCGCCTCTCTCTCTCTCTGCTAGGGTTCTACCAGATTTCCAGCCGCCCCTCTACTCTATGGTGGCTAGCTATATTTATAGAGGCCCTGGGCCTCTCCCTAAATAATGAGCGGGAAGGGCGCCAACAATTGGCCATTTTGAAGGGAACATGTAGTACAAGTTATCCTAACCAAAGGTGGTCTTCGGCTGCCAAAAGTACTGGTGATGACGCCATCTTGGGCTCCACGGTGACCCTCCGTCCTGCCGCTCTGCTGGTCTTGGTCTCGTTGCACCGAAATGGCAACCTTTTCCTGATGCCTTGGCCTGTGCTTGCCCCCTTTGCACCAAAGGGGAAACAAGGACACTGCGCAAGTCGGCGCCCGCCCGGCGCCCGCCTGGTCTCGATCGTCATGGCTTGCGTCACTGGTTCCTCGCGAGGTACCCCTGCCTTGATCTCTCCGCCTCCTCGCGAGCCTGCCTGATGAGGCGGCCTCTGAGGAAGCTTCCTGTCGTCTGCCCCGCGAGGCTTGGCCCCTCGCGAGGGTCTTGAGCTTGAGCTGATGAAGATGGGCCACACTGGGCCCCCACTTGAGCCACGCCGCAGGCCGCAGGCAGGCAAGTCTGGGGACCCCCGTTCCCAGAACGCCGACATCGGCCGGGTCGAACTCCCACATATCGAATGCCCGTCTTTGACACGGAGGATCCGATGGAAGAGCATGACCTGCACCACGTTGACAAGCTTGATTTTCTTGCTTATCATATTTTTAACACAGCTCTGGAGTCTGGTTAGCTCCACTGATGAACCCTAGGACAGGCCCTTCTCTTTCTAGGAGGTGAGCCACGTGGGGATGCCGGATCGAAATTCGGGGGCCGCCACCCAATTGGTGTCGCGCGGCTCGGTGATGTAGAACCACCCCGATTGCCACCCCTTCACGGTCTCCACATAGGAGCCTTTGGGCCAGGTGATGTTGGGCATTTTGCCCACCATGGCGCCTCCATACTCCGCTTGCTGGCCTACCACCACCTTCGGTTTCACGTTGAAGGTCTTCAGCCACATGCCGAAGTGGGGCTTGATGCGGAGGAGGGCCTCGCACATGAAGATAAATGCCGAGATGTTGAGGATGAAATTGGGGGCCAGATCATGGAAGTCCAGCCCGTAGTAGAACCTGAGCCCGCGGACAAATGGGTGGAGGGGAAATCCCAGTCCATGGACGAAGTGGGTGAGGAATACAACCCTATCATGGGGTTCTAGAGTAGGGGCGATCTGCCCCGCGTCTGGGAGCCGGTGCGCGATGTCTGCAGCCAGGTATCCGGCTTCCCGGAGCTTCGGAATGTCCTCCTCCGTAACGAAGGAGACCATCCACTTGCCTCCTGCTCCGGACATGTTTGGAATGGCTTTGTGGAGAAGATGAGAAAATGGGCGCTGGAGCTCGAGTGCGCGAGAATGGATGGGCAGGGGAAGAAGAAGGCGTGGGTGAAAAAGAGGAATCGTTGTCCCTTTGTAAAGGCGATAGAAACTATGCGCCTCCCCACTTGCCCCATAAAATCGCTTATTCCCCAAGCGCCACGATTGATGGCACGGTTGGGTTACCCACACCCGTATTGATGAGAATCCCATGATAAGGGGAACACGATCTCTGCTTCAATAAGACATGCCAATAAAACCGCCTCGCAACACGTGCAGCGGCAGGCTGGGAAAAACGGTTCGTAATGACCGGACCAGGACAGGATGTCACGTTATGAAAAGTCGTCAGCAGATTAGATTTGTGGAATATTATACTTTGTACGATGGTATATGGAATTTGTTTTACAGAGCCGGACACAATACTTGTGTTCAAAATCTTATATGGAGTATTCGGAGAAGGAACCCGCCTTGCAATGCCGAAGACCATCTGCGCGCCGAACTCATCGTCATTGAAGCCTGGTTCAGGGGCTACTGAGGGAGTCCTGGATAAGGGGGTCCTCGGACAGTCGGACTATATACTTTGGCCGGACCGTTGGACTATGAAGATACAAGATTGAAGGCTTCATCCCGTGTCAGGGTGAGACTCTCCTTTGCTTGGAAGGCAAATTTGGCGATTCAGATATGTAGATCTCCTTCTCTGTAACCGACTCTGTGTAACCCTAGCCCCCTCCGGTGTCTATCTAAACCGGAGGGTTTAGTCCGTAGAACAACAATCATAATCATAGGCTAGCTTCTGGGGTTTAGCCTCTACGATCTTGTGGTATATCAACTCTTGTAATACTCATATCATCAAGATCAATCAACCAGGAAGTAGGGTATTACCTCCATTGAGAGGGCCCGAACCTGGGTGAGGGAGTCCTGGATTAGGGGGTGTTCGGGTAGCCGGACTATACCTTCAGCCGGACTCCTAGACTATGAAGATACAAGATTCAAAACTTCGTCCCATGTCCGGATGGGACTTTCCTTGGCGTGGAAAGCAAGCTTGGCGATGCGGATATTCAAGATCTCCTGTCATTGTAACCGACTCTATGTAACCCTAAACCTATCTGGTGTCTATATAAACTAGAGGGTTTTAGTCCGTAGGACAACTTCATCAACTCCATAGACAACAATCAAACCATAGACTAGCTTCTAGGGTTTAGCCTCCTTGATCTCGTGGTAGATCTACTCTTGTACTACCCATATCATCAATATTAATCAAGCAAGACGTCGTGTTTTACCTCCATCAAGAGGGCCCGAACCTGGGTAAAGCATTGTGTTCCCTGTCTCCTGTTACCATCCGGCCTAGACGCACAGTTCGGGACCCCCTACCCGAGATCCGCCGGTTTTGACACCGACATTGGTGCTTTCATTGAGAGTTCCTCTGTGCTGTCGCAATCAGGAAGGATGCCTCCTCCCGTCTTTAAAGACGGCACCGTTGCTAAGGGAGCCTTGGCTGTCGGCCAAACCCTCCGGTTAGGTGGTTTCCTCATGACCGCCCGTTCGGCTATTGCACCGACGGTGACCTCTCGGGTCATCGAAAGCAACCTACACGTCAGCTCGGAGTTCGTCGAGAAGCTAGACCCAATGGAGCTCTCTTCCGTAAACGAGCTCTTGGATCGCATCGCCACCTTGGGGGTCGCTACGAATTACGACCAGGTTGGGCTTAAACCCGATCTAAGAGAAATTAACTCTCCCCAAGTCACCCACCACGTTGCCGTGGTAGAGGCGCAGTGCGGCGACCCTTCATCTATTCTAAGGACTAACTACGTCCGGATTCCCAACCCCTCCACGCCGGATACCCGCGGAGGGAAGGATGTAACTCAAGACCTGAGCTTAGGATCAGGCAATGGGCCAGATTCATTAGACAACACCCAAGAATCCGAACTTGAAAGTTCGGAAACTCTTTGGCCTCTGAATCCTTGATTTGGTGAGGTTTCAGATTCAACGACACCCGCCCACCCGATCATAAGCGATCTCTCCCAAATCGGGCAGAGGCCCGAGGAAACAGTACATCATTACTGGGCCAGATTCCTTCTGGTTATGAACATGATAAAGGATTGCCGCGAGGGAGACGCAATTTCAATTTTTTGCAGTAATTGCACGGACAAGGGAATCCTCAACGCCATAAGTCGTCGTGATATTACACACTTCGCTGACTTGGCGTCCATAGTACAAAAATATTGTGCAATGGAAAGCGCCTGGAAAACCGAAATAAAATTTTGGGATAATCCGGCCTTAAGTAGTAATCCCGTCCGAACTAAGAGGGTGCATCATTATAGGACACCCGGGATAAACACGAAAAAGCCAAAACCCTCTACAGGGCATGGAACCGTACTGGAAAGATGGCTTGATGGACCCTGTAGAATTCACAGTACAGAGGAAGCCACACCAACTCACAGCCTTAGAGCATGTTGGATACTCCGGCAGGTGGCCAAAATCGGCGAGGACCTCTTAATTCCGGAGGCCGCAGAAAGCCAGCCCAAAGACACTACTACCATTCTCACAGTCTTTGAGACTTTTGCATCAAACAATGTGCGAAAAAAAAACACTCCGCAGCCTCACTGAAGTCTATCAAGTTGCAACAATAAATCCATGGAGCGACACTGCCATTACCTTCAAGGAAAGTGACGAACCTAGATTCCGAACAGCCCGAGCACCATAGTGGACGGCTTTCGCCTCACCAAGGTGCTCATGGATGGAGGCAGCGGACTGAACCTCATTTACGAGGAAACCCTTAAAAAATGGAAATAGACTGGAACCGCGTCGAGCAAAGAAGCACATCCTTTAGAGGAATAATCCCTAGTCGGGAAGCGCGTTGCACAGAAAAAATCACACTAGATGTGGTGTTCGGCATGCCGGATAATTACAGGTCCGAAGAAGTCATGTTCCAGGTGGCCCCGTTTAAGAGCGGATATCACGCTTTACTAGGGCGGGAAACATTCACAATCTTCGAAGCAATACCCCATTACGGGTACATGAAGCTTAAGATGCCCGGGCCGAACGGAATCATCACTCTAGCTAGTGACCCGGACATAGCACTCCGCGCCAAAAATAAGACAGCCGCATTAGCCCTTGAGGCGCTATCCGAAGCCTTAGCGGCAAAGGAACTGACTGCCCTGCGCTCCACGGTTAACAGGGATGATGTGATACTCGACAAGAGATCCAAATCCACATCCTTCAAGCCAGCTGACGAAATAGTCAAATTCCAGGTCCATCCAACGGACCCCAATAAAACAGCTTCCATCGGGGCACGATTGAACCCTGATGTAGACGCCGCACTGCGAGAGTTCCTACAAGAGAACTGGGACATCTTCGCCTGGCACCCTTCAGACATGCCAGGGATCCCACGCAGGCTGGCCGAACACAGCTTAAATATCCAAAAAGGATTTAAACCTGTCAAACAAGCCCTTCGGTGTTTTTCCGAACCCAAGAGACAGGCTATGGGAGAGGAGCTAGCCAAGCTATTGGAGGCCGGATTCATCAGAGACATAAAACATCCAGACTGGCTAGCAAACCTGGTGATGGTACCAAAGAAGGACAAATCCTGGCGCCTGTGTGTCGATTTCAAAGACCTTAACTAGGCTTGCCCAAAGGATCCCTTCCCCCTCCCACGTATCGATCAAATTATTGATGCCACCGCAGGACACGATTCGTTGTGTTTCCTCGACGCATACTCCGGTTACCATCAAATCAAGATGGTAGAATCAGACCAAGCTGCAACAGCATTCATCACACCATACGGCCCATTCTGCTTCAACACAATGCCCTTTGGGCTGAAAAACGCCGGCGCAACATCTCAGCGCATGATCCAGACATGTCTGGCAAACCAAATCGGCAAAACAGTGGAGGCGTACGTGGATGATGTGGTCGTCAAATCAAGACATGTCGAATCTCTAGTAGACGACTTGAGGCTTACATTCGATAACCTCCGAAAATATGACATCAAGCTCAGTCCAGAAAAATGCGTCTTCGGCGTTCCAGCTGGAAAGCTCTTGGGCTTCATTGTATCCGGTAGAGGAATTGAAGCA
The DNA here is from genome assembly GCA_034509565.1 of Triticum monococcum. Classification (NCBI taxonomy): domain Eukaryota; kingdom Viridiplantae; phylum Streptophyta; class Magnoliopsida; order Poales; family Poaceae; genus Triticum; species Triticum monococcum. The sequence continues at coordinate 488,515,505 of CM067844.1, forward strand.
AATCCAGCCAAGATCTGAGCTTTGTCACAATTGGATGTCCCAAAGGACCTTAAACAAATACAAAAATTAACCAGATGCGTGGCGGCTTTAAGCCACTTCATCTCCCGCTTGGGAGAAAAGGCACTACACCTCTATCGCCTCCTTCGGTGCACCGAACATTTCGAGGGGATGGATGCCGCCATGGCCGGACTTGATGAAATAAAAGCCATATTGGCAACAAACCCAGTCCTGGCCGCGCCAAACACCGGCGAGCCAATGTTATTGTACATTGCAGCAACACACCAAGTTGTCAGCGCAGTGCTCATTGTTGAGCGGGAAACGGACGGACACAAATTTCCCCTTCAAAGGCCGGTCTACTACGTGTCCACAGTCCTCACTCCATGCAAATCACGAACCCGCATTATCAAAAGATTGTATACGCGGTATTCATGGCATCCCGGAAGCTACGACACTACTTTCAAGAGTGTTCCATAACAGTAGCCTCGGAAGTACCACTCAACAATATTATCAACAGCCACGATGCAACGGGCCGGATTGCAAAATGGGCCATCGAGCTTCTCCTGTTCGATATAACCTATAAGCCATGGCGAGCTATTAAATCGCAAGTTTTGGCCGACATCGTCGCAGAATGGACGGAGGCCGAGCTCCCTAAAAAGTACGACACATATTCAGACTGGATTATGCATTTTGACGGCTCCAAAATGTTGGCCGGACTGGGGGCAGGCGTCGTCCTGACATCCCCCACAGGAGACACAGTCCAATATGTGCTCCAGATCATGTACACGGATTCCAACAACGCAGCCGAATATGAGGCCCTCCTACATGGCCTCCGGATAGCAGTATCCATGGGTATCCAGCACCTAGAGGTACGCGGGGATTCAAACCTCGCGATATCCCAAATAAATGGAGACTTCGATGCCAAGGACCCAAAAATGGCAGCTTACCGCAACGCTGTCCTAAAAATGTCAGCTCGGTTCGAAGGGCTGGAGTTTCACCATATAGCCCGGGAAAATAATCAAGCGGCAGACGTCCTAGCACGCATCGGAGCAAAACGTGATGCAGTCCCCCCAACTTCTTTTTGGAAAGATTGTTCAAGCCATCCGTAGCATGGGAGGGGGAACCTACAAGCAACAGCCCAAACCCAGCCGCACCACTCGACGCCGAACAATCTGACACAATAGGAGGCTCTGCAACCGAAATTATACCTTCAGCCCACGTAATAATGGCGGTTATCGCCCCGTGGACAGAACAATTCCTAGCCTACCTTATTAGGCAGGAACTCCCAGAGGACCAAAACAAGGCCCGCTGCATAGTGTGGCGATCTAAAGCCTACAGAGTCCATGAGGGAGAGCTTTATAAGAAAAGCACTACCAGAGTCCTTCAAAGGTGCATCTCCGAAGAGGAAGGGCGGAACCTTCTGGCTGAAATTCATGCCGGACTCGGTGGTCACCATGCCGCTGCTTGGTCCCTTGTTAGCAAGGCTTTCCGTAAAGGCTTTTATTGGCCGACGGCCCGGGCAGACGCTCAGGACCTAGTCCAACGATGCGCTGGTTGTCAACTTTTTGCCAACCAAAGCCATATGCCACCCACCGCACTCCAAACTATACCCATCACCTGGCCTTTTGCGGTCTGGGGGCTTGACATGGTCGGACCCCTCGAAGGTGGAACCCATAAGAAAAAATACTTACTGGTCATGGTGGATAAGTTCACCAAATGGATAGAAGCCAAGCCTGTTAAAACGGCCGAATCCGGACCTGTGATAGACTTCATATCTGGGGTTGTACACCGTTATGGCGTCCCCCACAGCATCATAACCGATAACGGAACAAACTTTACCGCCGACGAGGTTAAACTCTGGTGCAAAAACATGGGCATCAAGCTCGATTATGCTTCCGTCTATCACCCACAAACCAACGGCCAGGTCGAACGTGCAAATGGTCTTATCATGAGCGGCATTAAACCCAGACTCGTGCGGTCCCTCAAGGAATCTAACACGCACTGGGTAGAGGAGCTCGACTCCGTGCTATGGGGGCTGCGGACCACGCCAAATCGCACCACCGGATACACACCATTTTTATGGTATACGGCGCAGAAGCAGTTTTGCCCTGTGACATAATTCATGACTCACCTAGAGTGCGCATGTACGAAGAAAGAGAAGCCGAGCTCGATCGGCAGGACAACTTGGACGCCTTGGAGGAGGAGCGTGATGTGGCAAAAGCCCGTTCCGCATTCTATCAACAGCAGGCCTGAAGATATCAAAGCAGAGAGGTCCGGGCCAAAAATTACAATGTTGGCGAACTAGTTCTACGCCTGCCGGATAAGAAAAAGGAAAAACTCAAGCCCAAGTGGGAAGGTCCATTTATAATCGACCAAGTCCTGACTGGTGGGGCGTACCGCCTGCGAGACGTGTTGAACAACCGACTCGAGCCGAACCCGTGGAACGCCGCCCGTCTCCGAAGATTCTATGCCTAGCACCGGACTCTGTGTTCCTCTCCTTCCTCTGTCCATTCCTTTTTGAATTTTTCTGTCTTGCATTTCTCTGCTTCCCATTCTTTCTTCTATAGCCCTTAAAGGCTCATATAGTGACGCGCCACTCGCGCTCAGTAAACCCGGGGCTTCTTTAACAGAAGCTTATTTATACGGGCTTCACGCCCAACACATGCGTCAAACTTCCGCATATACCTTTTTCTTCACCATTATATGCATCGATATGACTTAAGTTTTGGCCAAGCTGGGTTGCCTGGCTCCTGTGCTTACCCCTACGTTCCCGATCATTCGGCTAGGCGGTAAAGGGAGCACCTCTGCAATTGTTACTGCCGGGTCAGCCGGATGTGTACCTCAGACTGGGTGAAGCCGAAAGCTAGCGTTCTTAAGGGAATATTCGGTCGGTGAAATAAAAGATGATCTTTTTTACTCATTTTATGCGCCCCCAGATGCTTTTTCTGCATCTCTTCACGCAGTCCGGACATGCACATTAGGGCATGCCTCCCAGCGAAAGGAACCCTTAACGGAACTATTCTCTCTGGAAGATGTTTCTTACTAACCATGTAATATAACATAACTAGTTGGGCACTTGTCTGATAACGCACTGATGACCCCTACGCCTGGTCTCCACGCATACCCCGGTTCTTATATAACCGCTAGGGTATTCGGACACACTCCAGACCGTCAGGTCCTGAGGTCGAAGCGAAAAGGTCGGCAACGACAAACGATCTACAATCCGGCTAGAAGGCATTACACATGTCAATTCAATATTACACAGTCATTCCGACTGATTGTATTCCTCTTCTATACCATCTAACAGGCTGTCTAATTTACAGTCCTGCTGGGAATACTTCGCGGCCAACTCTACTTGGCCGTACACTAAGATTACAGGGATCTCCTTCCCGTCAGGCCCCACTGGTCCAACCTCGGCCATGTGGTTTGGGTCAGACTTCGTAAAATGGGTCTTCACCATGGCCCATGCCTCCCTAGCGCCTTATCGATAGGCCAATATCTTCCATAACTGGAAGCGCCGCCGAGCTCCCTTCAGCTTCTCCGCAAGCTCTCCAAGGCCCTCGGGCGCGGAGTGGGAAGGCCATAAGGCTTGGGCAACACCTCGCATTGCCTGCCGAATTCGCTCGTGCAGTTGCAAGAGTTCGGGAAGAAGGTCACCCGTAGAACCGGGCATCTCCTCTGCAGGACGACCTATGAGCATACCTACAGACATTACTCTGTTAGTCGACTTCCTCGCCGAACTTTTTTTTCAAAGTTTGTTCAAGCACTTACTAAATATGCCGCGTCGAAGCCGCTGATTCTCCTTCATGGAGTCCGACAGCTGGCCACGAACATCTTTAAGTTCGACGTCCAGCTTGGTGTTGGCATCCTGAAGATCATTCTTCTCCAGCCTCACCCTTCTCAACATACTCTCACCGGCCTTTAACCGGCGTAAGAGTTGTTGTCTGTCTGGATCTAGTCCGGCGCTATCTGCAATATGATCTATCAGATTTGCACCCACACCGCACAATACTAATCTTTTGAAGTGCATCTTACCTGAGGGGGTCTCTTGGGGCTACCCTGCTGCGGCTAGTGCGACCTCTAGTTGGGCCTTGCACTTTTCCAGCTCCTAGGACAATACGGTATTCTTCTCTGTAAGAACCTGCATATTAAATGATCCTTAAATCAGTTTCTCTAACTGCTTCAAGTCTCGAGGGCTACTGGCATATATATATATATAATCAAAATTTTCTTACCCGTATGTCTTTTACATACTGCTCCATGGCTCTGGCTAAACCATTTTGAGCGGCACGAAGGTACGCATCTCCCAAATTAAAGGCATCTAAATCCTCTTGGGAGAAACAACCGTCGCGTAGAACGGTCCGGCGACGCCTGTGGTTCATTGCACTCTCCACTTCGGAATTTGTGGCAGACAGCCTATCCTCATCCTCTGTAGGAGGAGCGTCCGGTGCGCGCCTTGTGCTCGCCTCCGCTTCCTGGCCAGACGTTGGAGCCTGGTTGGTGGAGGCGCGATTGGCAACCTCTCCGGATGTAGTCCAGCGAGGCCTCTTCGTTCTGAAGATAGCACGAACGTTAATATGCCCTGACAGAATAACTCCAGGGAAACACAGGGCGCGCTATACCTTTGCGCCGGCATCTCAGTCCGGACTACATTCCTTTTTGCCCCACGGGGCCCTGCGGCCCCTCGTTGGCTAGCCGCCGCAGGTTCGGCCTCCTGCCTCGGAAATCTCCCCTGCAAAACACGGTTGTCGTTAGAAACACCGGGATACGTGAGAATGGAATCTCTTTCAAGGGAATGGGACTCCGGTTTCCTTCACCTGGGAGGCCGGGATTAACCCTGGGTAATCTGCCGTAATGGCCACCAAGGTATCGTCCTTTCTTAGCTGATAGAACACCCCGTCAATAAGCTCCACCGATATGTCCGGATCCTCTTCGGAGTCCGGATTGAGGGACCGTTCTGGGTCCTCGGGCTGTGGAGGGCGGTTGTTTATATCCTTTACCTCCTGTCGCAGTTCCTGCATTGAAATCATTAGACTACCTATCTAACCGTGGGAGTGTAAAGCAAACGGGCAAGCGCAATTGTTCACTTACCCAACTTGGAGGATCGTGCATACTAAATCCGGCCTGCGGATTGACACGGAGGAATTCCTCCTTTTCTCCCTTGTACAAAGAGGATAAGATCTTTACTAAGGCGGCGGCTGAGGCCGGCCCCTTACGACCGTAACGGGTGGCGTCATCCTCCCCGTTGAAATTCCACATGGGGTGGCCTCTGTATTGAAGCGGATGCACCCCCCGCATAATGCATGCGGCCATGACTCCAATCATGGTTAGTCCGGAGTGAGCCAACAGTCTTATCCGGCCCATCAGGTAAAGGACGTCTCTGTCGCTTTCTCTCTGAGAGCTCCGTGGACGCCAGCTCAAGCGTTTCTTCAACGGGGCATTGTCGAACTCAGGGAGACCGACCCGGACAGGGTCCGGTAGCGGGACGTCATCCATGTAAAACCATTCCGAAGGCCAGTCCTCGGACGCCTTCTTCGGGGTTCCGGATAGGTATCCAGTCCCGGCGATGCGCCATACTTCGGCTCCGCCCACTTGATAGATAGACCCCTCTTGAGAACGGGGCACCAGGCAGAATAATCTCTTCCACGGCGCAAAATGAGCCTCAACGCCTAAAAATAGCTCGCAAAGGGCAACGAAACCCGCGATATGTAATATGGAAGTGGGCGTGAGATTGTGCAGCTGGAGGCCGTAGAACTTCAGAAGCCCGCAGAGAAATGGATGAATTGGAAATCCCAGTCCCCTTATTAGATAGGGGACGAGGCACACCCGCTCTCCTTTAGAAGGATTGGGAGTGCTCTCCGCCTGTTTTCCACCATTGTAGGTGGCGAGACCGGCTCGGATCGGGACCATGTATGCCGGGGGAAGAAATCCCTTGGCCTGAAGCGACACTAACTCACTGTGCGGGATGGTGCAACTCTCCCAGTTCCCAGGTTTGGGACCAGAGGGGCGAGGGGAGGAGCTGCGATGACTGGACATGTTGGAATGGACCTTTGCTGGAAGCGCTCTGATGATAACTCGCGGAGAGGAGAAGATGTGGTTTGAACCTAAATTCCCATCCAGTTAAATAGGCGGCTCATTTATATGGCTAGGGGTGTGGATGTAAAAACGCCCTGGCTTTTCGCATTCGTTTGACACGTGGAAGGCGGCCATTATGGGGCGTAGAAGCCAAGGAGCGCAACATTTACAAGACACCGGACTTTATTCAACAGGTACACGGAATTTGGAGGAGAACCCGCCTTGCAATGCAGAAGACAATCTGCGCGCCGGACTCATCGTCATTGAAGCCTGGTTCGGGGGCTACTGAGGGAGTCCTTGATTAGGGGGTGTTCGGGTAGCCGGACTATACCTTCAGCCGGACTCCTGGACTATGAAGATACAAGATTGAAGACTCCGTCCTGTGTCGGATGGGACTTTCCTTGGCGTGGAAGGCAAGCTTGGCGATGCGGATATTCAAGATCTCCTGTCATTGTAACCGACTGTATGTAACCCTAACCCTATCTGGTGTCTATATAAACCGGAGGGTTTTAGTCCGTGGGACAACTTCATCAACTCCATAGACAACAATCATACCATAGACTAGCTTCTAGGGTTTAGCCTCCTTGATCTCGTGGTAGATCTACTCTTGTACTACCCATATCATCAATATTAACCAAGCAGGACGTAGGGTTTTACCTCCATCAAGAGGGCCCGAACCTGGGTAAAGCATCGTGTTCCCTGTCTCCTGTTACCATCCGGCCTAGACGCACAGTTCGGGACCCCCTACCCGAGATCCGCCGGTTTTGACACCGACACTGGGGAAACATTATGTCCCCCGCCTCATGTTACCATCAGCCTTAGATGCACAGTTCGGGACCCCCTACCCGAGATCCGCCGGTTTTGACACCGACACTGCCCTCGGGCCTCGGGCGCTCACTCCCACATCCTAGTTGCAGCACTTAGCTCCGCGTTGGTGAGAAGACTAGACTAGGTGCCGGACACGGCTGTTCATTTGCTTTCTGTAGTTGGCTTGCCTCTTTTCCTTTAATGAAATTTGGAGTTCTGGCGTTTCTCGTTGGCTTGCCTCTTCTTCCTGTTTCTTCCCTTGATCCTTTGTTTTTCGCCAGGGAGGGTGGCATTTGCCCGACGCTCTCCCTCGCACTCCCTGCGAGGGGGGCGGGGCAGGTAGTATGCGCGTGCGCACTCCCCTGGTCTTCACGAGGCGTTCTTGTCTGAGTTCTTGATAGGTGCGTCTCCCTTTAGTCCATGCCCCACGGGTACCACGATGCGGTGCATTTGGCCATAACCAGCCCATACCTGAGGCCTCGTGCAGGAAGGATTAAAGAATTCCTAACAAGTTTTTGCAGCTTCATGATGCAGCTTCATGATGTTACCCGAATCAACAATGGGGAAGCCCCACCGGGTGCCCAAAGACGCGCGCCCTCATAAGGTCAGAGCTACCCTGGATGCATCAAGCTAAGTCCCCCCCTTTTACACCCGTGTAAGGCACAGATCTCAAAAACAACCCGAAAACAATAAACATACCATAAAAGCAACATAAGCACCACGGTTCATTACACGCCCTCGCAGGGCCCCGAATTCATTTCTGACAGCGCATGGGAAAGGGAAAGAGAGGACAAGCAAAAGAGGCTCCTATGACGCAACAGCTCACGAAGGTCGGCCCCCGGACTCAGCCAGAACCCTCCTCGCGCTTCACTGCGGCGCGGTGGCGGGACGACTCGCCACCATCCTCGAAGCGGGCCCGACGGCGTGGCGGCTGGTCATAGGCGCCGTCGTTAGAGATTGCGCCGGAGGAGGAGCTAACGTAGCTGGGCGAACCGGGGTCGCCATTGAGGGGAAGGTCACCCTCGTGCTCGTCGCGACCATCGCCAAGGCCAAGCACCTTGCCACCGTCGTCGTCGTCTTCAGGGCAGCATCTAGCGCGGCAAGCCGGCGACCATCTTCCCCGAACACCCTCACGAAGAGGGTCACTGCACCGTCGTTCTTAAAGTGGAGGGTGCACCGCTTGCCTAGGCCACGCGCGCGGGCGAATGTTTGCCAGCCGCGGGCCAGGGCTACATTGCCCGCAGCAGAGACCTCCACTGTGACCCATGAAGCCTTGGTGCAGCAGCCGTCCACCTGCAGCTAGAGGACACTTGGAGCTGGGGCCGGCAGTTCGTCGGTGAAGGAGCGTGGAAGTTGAAGCCAAGTGCCGGCCGGATTCGCCGACCACACAACAAACTCCAGCAGCACCTCCGCCGAGTGGAAGCGCGGCCGAGGAGGCTGGGCGTCCATGGCGCGCCTCCCCTCATCGACAGGGCAGCCCCGACCTAGGCGGCTCCCGCCGCGCAAAGAAGCGGCGACGCGGCCGCCAAGGACACTGCGGGACCCTGAAGGAGTCCACCCACGCCCATGAGGGACCGCAGCGGGGTTTGCGGCATGCTTGCACGGGTGGCTGCGCCCCCTCTTAGTCGGTGGCGAGCCGGGCCCCTCCTGGAGGGCTTTACCCCTCTCAGCGGCCGAGAGCCTCTTCACCGGCGCCATGGGTGTCGCGGCAAGGAAGAAGAAGGAGAAGCAGGAGGACTGGAGGAAGAGATGGGTGATGGGGGCGCCGCCCCCCTTCCCATTTATAGCCAGGAGGAGGCCAACCGCCGGCCTCCATGATCTATGGTAATAATGACCTTTTTCTGCATGCAACAGGGACTCGTCTAGTCGGGCAGTTGCCGAGGCAGCGTGGGGAAGTGGAGACGCCCACGTCCCGTCAATCGCCACGCGTCAATCAAGGCCGCGGGCTGTTAGGGAACGCGGTGCTCTGCACTTGACCCTTGGCTTCGCCACAAAGCCAAGCTCGAGTGCACCTTGGGCCTGGGGGCTACTGTCGGCGTCCTAGAAACGAGGGTACCCAGACTTGCCTGCCTATGGCCCAGGGCGTGGCTCCACCAGCGGCCTGGTACGGCCCATCTTCATCAGCCAATGCTCAAGACCCACGCGAGGGGCCAAGCCCCGCGAGGCGGGCGACACAAGACCTCCTCAGGGGCAGCCTCACTAGTTTGGCTAGCGAGGAGCGGAGAGATCAAGGCAAGGGGCACCTCGTGATGTTTCCGTGACGTGAGCCATGACGACCGACGCCAGGACGGCGCCAGCGCGCACAGGGTGCCAGTTTCCTCTTTGTGCTAAAGCGGCAGGCGCAGGCGAGGAGTCATGAGGCATCAGGCAAAGGTTTCCATATCGATGCAACAAGACCAATACCAGTAGGACGGCAAGACGGAGGTTACACGGATCCCACGATGGCGTCACCACCAGAGCCTTTGGCAGGCGAAGACCACCTTTTGTCAGGATAACTCGTACTCGTTGTCCCCCTTCAAACTGGCCGTTGTGGGATCCCTTCCCGCCTAATATTTGGGAAGAGGACCCGGGCCTCTATAAATAGGGCTAGCCACCACCATAGTTAAGGAGAGGCTCATCTGGAGACCGATCACTCAGATCATCCCCAGCCACACCAGCTCATCGAGCTCAAGAACACCTCTCCCCAGGAGGTTGTTCTTCCCTTGTACTTGTCCATCCCCAGCCTACAAGGCAATCCACCAAACCACACTATAGTAGGGTATTACACCGCAACGGTGGCCCGAACCAGTATAAACTCTTGTGTCCTTTTCCTTGGGTTCGACGAGCTAGGCTTTGAGATCGTTGCGAGAGTGTGAGCTAGTGGGAGATATCTTCGTGCGCACCCCGCTGTTCGAACCTCAAGGGTTTGTCAAAACCCGTAATCCTACATCCGCAACTATGAGATAAGTATTAAGAATAAATTCTAACCATAACATTAAACTTTTGGATCCAATCGGTCCCTTATGGAATAGTGCATAAACTGGGGTATAAGTTTCTGTCACTCTCGGAACCCATCATCTAATTGCTACTCCACAATGCATTCCCTTAGGCCAAGATATGGTGAAGTGACATGTAGTCGACGTTCACATGACACCACTAAGGGAATCACAACATACATACTATCAAAATATCGAACACATATCAAATTCACATGATTCCTTGCAACATGATTTCTCCCGTGACCTCAAGAACAAAGGTAACTACTCACAAATGATAAACATGCTCATGATCATAGGGGTATTAAATAGCATATTGGATCTAAACATATAGTCTTCCACCAAATAAACCATATAGTAATCAACTACAAGATGTAATCAACACTACTAGTAACCCACAAGTACCAATCTATAATTTCGGTAACAAGATTGAACACAGGAGATGAACTAGGGTTTGAGAGGAGATGGTGTTGTTGAAGATGTTGATGGAGATGTTGATGGAGATTTCCCTCCCCGAGATGGGAGAGTTGTTGGTGATGCTGATGACGATGATTTCCCCCTTCGGGAGGGAAGTTCCCCCGACAGAATCGCTCCGTCGGACTGCAAAAGTGCTCGTGCCCAAGTTCCGCCTCGAGACGGTGGCACTCCATACCGAAAGTCCTCACCTTATTTTTTCTAGGTCAAAATGACTTATATACAAAAATATGGACACCCGAGGTGAGCCGAGGAGGGCACAACCAACCAAGGCGCGCCTGGGCTCCCTAGCGCACCTAGGTGGGTTGTGCCCACCTGGTGGGCCCCCCTCTGGTAGTTATTTTGTTAAGGCATTTCTCTCTATAAGTAGTTTTGGTGATTGATGGAAATGCTCTTGTGGACTAATCATGTGTGTTGAGTATTTCAGAGTTTCATCCTTTGGCACGAGATGATTCCCTCCCCTCAGAGTTTTAAGCGAAGACGGTGTAGCTCTTTTGATTCAGTTCTGGTGGTATTGTGTCGTAGGAGTCACTGTACTATCAAGAGGGGGTTCGCATTGGTTAGGCTAGGGTGGAATCATCACGTACACATCCCCTTTGCACCTTCTGAGCCTTCCCGCTTCGATGGAGGTTTCCTCGTCGCCTTCTCTATGAAGTCCGGTACCAGCGGTAGTACCGCGAACCCCAGCGGTAGTACCGCTCATGAACTACAAGCGGCAGTACCGCTCCTCCGCGACAGTACCTCCTAGAGATCTCATCCATAGTACCACCGCTGTTCCGCGCTCTTACCGCCTTAACTCAAGGTTGTCGCCTCTCGGGTTGGGTTTTGAGGCACTAGGAGCGACAATAGAGGCGGTAATACTGCTCGTAAGTGGTAGTACCGCCCTTACCACCGTTGTTAGTACCGCCCTGGGTCCAGGTCCTGCTCCGCCTCTTGCTTTCCCCTGTCTGCGTGGCAGTACCGCGAGGGGGAGCGGTAGTACCGCTGGTCACAACAATAGTACCACTGCCCCCAGCGGTAGTACCGCTCTGTGCGGGGCTAAGCGGGGGTAATGGTTGGTTTGTTTGCCCCCTTATAAAAGGAGGTCTTCTTCTCCAAGTTGACCTACCTCTTTTCCCCCAAGCTCCATTGTAGCTCCAAAGCTCCTTTTCACCCGATCTCTCTCCCTAGCTAATCAAACTTGTTGATTCTTTGGGGATTGCTTGAGAAGGCCCAGATCTACACTTCCACCAAGAGAAATTTGATTCCCCCCACTAATCCCTTACGGATCTTGTTACTCTTGGGTGTTTGAGCACCCTAGACAGTTGAGGTCACCTCGGAGCCATATTCCATTATGGTGAAGCTCCATGGTATTGTTGGGAGCCTCCAATTTAGTTGTGGAGATAGCCCCAACCTTGTTTGTAAAGGTTCTGACGCTGCCTTCAAAGGCACCAATAGTGGAATCACGGCATCTCGCATTGTGTGAGGGCATGAGGAGAATATGGTGGCCCTAGTGGCTTCTTGGGGAGCATTGTTCCTCCACACTGCTCCAACGGAGATGTACTTCCCCTCAAAGGGAAGGAACTTCGGTAACACATCCTCGTCTCCACCGACTCCGCTTTTGGTTATGTCTCACCATTACGTGTGCTAGCTCATATTGTGTTGTATTCCTTGCTTGCTTGTGTACTTGTTGTTGTTGCATCTTATAGGTTGCTCACCTAGTTGCATATCTAGACAACCTACCTTGATGCAAAGTTTAGACTGGTAAAGAAAAAGCTAAAAATTGTTAGTTGCCTATTCACCCCCCCTCTAGTCAACTATATCGATCATTTCAATTGGTATCAGAGCCTCGTCTCTTTATTAAGGACTTTTCCGTCCGAAGATTATGGTTGACACCGTAGACGGTGAGGAGGAGCACCCCGGTGTGATTCCGTCTTTGTCTACGGCCGATGGGGGAACCTCGGTCTCATGTGAGGAGTTCAATGTGGCTTTGGACACATTGAAAATCTCCATGATTGCTGAGGTCAAAGGCATGTTTAAGCACTTTCTTGATGGTCTTAAATTGTCCACAACACCTTTGCAAAATGGTTAATCCCACTAACAAGGTGATGGATGCTAACTCCGACAAGGGGGAAGCTACTTGTGATAAAGTTCCTTTGTCTAGTGGTAAAAGTGGTAACGACATCTTTGCCCATGTGGAACCTCCTATTGCTTATGAGGACCTATTCCCTCCACCCATTTAAATCATGTCGGCTCTCCTCCTAAGATTGTGAAAAATGAGGATTTTGACGCTTGGGTCTATCGCTTTAAACGTATTTTAAATCATGTTAATACTAACCTTTGGAGAATCATTGAGCAAGGTTTTTATCCGCATGACCCAAACAACTTCACCCCTCGAGAAGCCACGGATCATCAATTCAACGAGAATGCTCTCCTCATCATCCAAGGGCAATTCCTCCCAAAGATATTGCCCATCTCCGACCATTCAGCATGGCAAAGGAAGCATGGCACCATGTTGTATCTCTTTACAAAGGAAGTGCAAGCATTCAACGCTCCAACTATGAAGTGGTGCAAGATGAAGCCGGTGAATTTGCAATGAATGAGGGTGAAGAACCTCGTGAGCTTTACCGGAGACTAACCACTCTCGCGGTCTCACTCCGAGATCATGGGAGTAAGGATACAAATGACGATTGGATCAAGCGCAAGTTTCTCAAAGCCATGATGCCTTACCATAAGGCCATGTCCTCCGTCATCCGTCAAAAGCTGGACTTCCACACCTTGTCCTCAAGTGAAGTGTTGGATGAGTTTGGCAATTAGTATCTTGGACTAGACCGCCGACAATGCCGTTTTGCGTTCTCAAAGAGCAATGAAGCCCAACCTTGCCTTGAAGGCCAAGGCTAGTGTGGAAGAAGAGGATGAAGAGGAAGAAGAGGAAGAAGAGGAGAAAAACCCCAAAGATACAAAATATGCTTATCATGAGCACATGGCTCTCGCTTGAAGCAATTTTGGAACAAGAAGAACACAAGGCCCAACTTCAATAAGAACAACACAAGTGGCGCAAAGGGAAAGCCACGAGTGAGCACTTGCTATAATTGTGGCAATGTGAGCCACTTTGTTGCGGAATGCCCATATGAGAAGAGGGAAGACAATGGTGGCAAGCTCATCCGAAAAGACAAGGCCAAGTCCTTCCCCAACAAGAACAACTTCACCAAGAAGACTCCTCTCAAGGGGATGGTGGCACTAGAAGAATACAATGAGGATGATGATGATGAAGAAGAAAGTGAGTCGGTGGCTATGGCCTCCGTTGCCATTGCGACGACCCCACGGGTATCCCTCTTCGACTAACCCAATGAGAACATCACCGCCAAGTGCCTCATGGCGAAAGCCACCAACAAGGTAACCTCCAACATCAAAACTACCATCATTACTAATCCTTCTTTGATGGATTGCGTTGATGAAAGTGAGGGGTCTAATGAGGTGGAAAATGAATTTAAGTCTTTTATGAGTAAGCTCAAGGGTAAATCCAAGAAGCACTTTGTTGCTCTCTTGGAACACCTCAGTGAAGCCAATGACATGATCGAGGCTCACGAAGATACCACCTCTAAGATGGAGGGGCACAGTCGTGACTATGCCGACGAGATATCGGATCTCTCTGATGCGCTTGAGGAAGAGCGCGGTCATCGTTTGGCTCTTGAGGAGTCACACACTGATGACCTTGCTAAATTGAAGAAAGATCTTGATCATGCTCTTGTTGTAACTCGTGTGCTAAATTCCGAGAAGGAATAGCTTGGGGTTGATATTGCTAGACTCAAAGAGGAGTTTGATTTACTTGACAAGGCTCACAAGGTCTTGAAGGGTGCTCATACTAGCCTCAAAGAGTCTCATGATCAACTCCAAGTAGAGTTAACAAAGGAGAAATCCACTTTTCCTCATATGGTTTTAATTGATAATGCAAATGCTACTGACCCTTGTTGTGAGCATGTGCATATCGTTGAGGAGAATGAAAAGTTGAAGGAGCAACTTGAGAAAGGCCTTGTGTCGTGCATACAAGGTGAGAAGAACCTCAACTGAGCAATCAAAAGGAAGTTGGGGCCAAGGAAGGGATTGGGTTCACACCCAAGTCCAAGATCAAGAAGAAGAATGACAAGGCCAAACGACCTCCTCCTCTCAAGCAAACTTTTGTGAAAGAGGGAGAGGGTGCTCCCAAGGAGAAGAAGAACAATGTGAAGGGTGGTGTTGTCAAGAAGGGCAATTCCACCCCTTCCAACAAAGCCGGCGACTTTAACCCTTCCTATGTGTTATGCCATACTAGTGATGGGCATGTTTATGCTAAATTTGTTGGTTCTCCCTATGAGTACATTGAATGGTCTATTTGGGTTCCTATGACCCTTGTCACTAACATCAAAGGACCCATTACAAAATGGGTACCTAAAATCAAGCATTGATCTCTTGTAGGTGTTTGCTTCCGGTGGAAGATCATGGTTGCTCGATAGTGGAGCCACTAATCATATGACCGGAAGCAAGGACTTGGTTGTGGACGTGGACAAGATTCTATCTATGCCCACCAATGTCGAGTGGCGTGATGCCTCATCCTCTAAGGTATTGGGACTTGGCAAGGTTGTCATTTCTCATGATCTCACGATCGAGAAGGTCATGCTTGTTGAGTCTCTTGCATACAATTTACTTTCCGTTCACCAACTTGCAATCATGGGCTTTGCCACTTTCTTTGATATTGATACTGTGGCCCTCTTGTGGAGCAAGACTCTTAAAGTAGCCTTTGTTGGGCATGTCGAGAATGGTCTCTATCTGATTAACTTTTCAGAGCGACCCACTACGACCGCGACATGCCTAATGGATAATGTTGATGTGGGATGGCTTTGGCATCGCCGTTTAGCCCATGTCAATATGAGATCTTTGCAAAGTCTTCTCAAGGGGAACCACGTCCGTGGACTAACAAATGTTAGCTTTGCCAAAGATCGTGCTTGCAGTGCTTGTATTGAAGGAAAGTTACATGAGAAGGCTCACCCTCCTTTGATAGTCTTGGGGGTAGAAAGTATTGCTTGGTGATTGTGTATGATTATTCAAGATACACTTGGGTGTACTTCTTCAAGAGGAAGAGTGAGACCCAACAAACTATCATTGACTTTGCAAATGAAGCTCAACGCCAACACAATGAAAGATCTTGACAATAAGAAGTGACAACGGCACCGAGTTCAAGAACTACACTTTGGATGAGTTTCTTAGTGATGAGGGGATCAAGCATCAATATTCCGCACCTGACACCCCTCAACAAAATGGTGTAGCGGAGAGGAAGAACCGGACATTGATGGATGCGGTAAGGACCATGATGGCGGAGTTCAAGTCTCCATACAACTTTTGGGCCGAAGCCATCAACACCGCGTGTCATGCATCCAATCCGCTCTATCTCCGCAAAGGCTTGAACAAGACTCCGTATGAGATACTCACCGGTAACAAGCCCAACCTCAAGTACTTTCAGGTGTTCGGGTGTAAGTGTTTCATTCTCAAGAAAGGTGTCCGTTTGTCTAAATTTGAGGCTACAGCTCAAGAGAGCATATTTGTTGGTTATGTTACAAACTCTCATGCTTACCGTGTCCTCAATAAGTCCACGGGACTTATTGAGGAAACATGTAACGTGGAGTTTGATGAGAATAATGGCTCCCAAGTGGAGCAAAGTGGCACTTGTGATGTAGGTGATGAAATTCCTCCACAAGCTATAAGAAGAATGGGTGTTGGTTTTATCCTACCCATTGACGAACCCCTTGTGGCCGAAGGAGAAGGAGAATGTTCCACTCAAGTGGAACCATCACCAACCCAAGGTCCACACGCTTCCGAAGAACAAAGTGAAGTCTCTCAACCTCATGAACAAGACCAAGGGCAAGATCAACCTCAAGATGGTGTTCAACCACCAAGTGATGCCCAAGGTCAAGTTCTCTCCTCCAAGAAAGTTCAAGATCAAGAGCAAGCTCAAGATCAAGAACAAGCTCAAGACGACACTCAAGATGATCAAGTAACCGCTCCTTAACTCTCTCCTGGGGAGGAATTGGAGCGTCGTGCCGCCAAGATTGCATCCAAGCTATCTACCAAGGGTCATCTCATGGATAATGTGCTTGGAAGCATACGAAAGGGGGTAAGCACTCGTAGACAATTGTTAAACTATTGTGAACATCACGCGTTTGTCTCTTGTGTTGAACCCCAAAAGGTCTATGAGGCGCTCGAAGATCCGAATTGGCTTAATGCCTTGCATGAAGAACTCCACAACTTCGAGCACAACAAGGTGTGGAGATTGGTGCCAAGGCTAACGGGGAACCATAATGTTATTGGAACCAAGTGGATATTCAAGAACAAGCAAGATGCTCATAGAATTATTGTCCGCAACAAGACTCGCTTGGTAGCTCAAGGCTACTCCCAAGTCAAGGGTATCGACTATAGTGAAACCTTTGATCCCGTTGCTTGCCTTGAATCTATTCGTTTGTTGATTTCTTATGCTTCTCATCATAACTTCAAGTTGCAACAAATGGATGTGAAGAGTGCTTTTCTTAATGGTCCTACTAATGAGTTGGTGCATGTCAAACAACCCCCCGGGTTCGAGGATCCCTGTTTCCCCGATCATGTGTAGCGATAAGGCACTCTATAGCCTTAAACAAGCCCCACATGCATGGTATGACCACCTTACTGAGTTGTTGCAAGATCGTGGGTTCGAAATTGGGAAAATTGACCCCACTATTTTTACTAAGAAGGTCAAAGGGGAGTTGTTTGTGTGCCAACTATATGTTGATGACATTATCTTCGGTTCTCCTAACAAAGCTTTCAGTGAGGAATTTGCCGCCCTCATGACCTCGAAGGTCAAGATGTCCATGATGGGAGAGTTGAAGTTCTTTCTCAGGTTCAAAATCAAGCAACGAAGAGAAGGAACCTTCATCAACCAATCCACTCACGACATGCTCAAGAGATTCAAGCTAAGTGATGTCAAGCCGGCTTCCACTCCAATGCCCGTCAAATGCCAACTTGACATAGATCTCAATGGTAAAGCGGTGGATCAAAAGGTATATCGCTCTATGCTTTACCCTTGTGCATCTAGACCGGATATCATGTTGAGTGTAGGAATTTGTGCATGGTTTCAATCCGCACCTAAGGAAAGCCACTTTGTGGCGGTCAAGCGAATCTTTCGATACTTGGCTCATACCCCAAACTTTGGCTTATGGTACCCAAGAGGAGCGAGCTTCAACCTTGTAGGCTATTCGGACTGCGATTGGGAGGGAGACAAAGTGGATAGGAAGTCAACTTCCGGAGGGTGCCAATTCCTTGGTTGCTCTTTGGTGAGTTGGTCTTCTAAGAAGCAAAGTTGTGTGTCTCTCTCGTCCACCGAAGCGGAGTATGTGGCTGCCGGTAGTTGTTGTGCACAACTTCTATGGATGTGGCAAACTTTAGATGATTACGATGTCATTTGTGACAAAGTGCCTCTTTGGTGTGACAATGAAAGTGCCATCAAGATTTCTCTTAACCCGGTGCAACACTTCAAGACGAAGCATATTGAGATTCGGTATCACTTCATCTGGGATCATATTAGGCGAGGGGAGATCGAACTCAACTATGTCAATACTCATGATAACCTTGCAGATATCTTCATGAAGCCTTTGGATGAAGCACGATTTCGCGAGTTAAGGCATGAGCTAAATATCATTGATTCGAGCAATGTTGCTTGAACCCTCCACCATACTCAACTTGTTATCTTGTTTAGGTTTAGGCACGGACATACACTACAAAAAAAGACACGTCCGTGACATTTTGGGCCGAACAAAATTTTTTCTGCCATACATATGACACTTCTATGATGATAATTGTGACAAAACCCGAAATCATCATAGATGTGGTGGGATCCTACTTCTATGACAAAAAATCATGATAGAAAATGGGCTTTTCCTCCTGGGCGGGCCGGAGACGCAGCTGCATGACATTCTTTGGGCCGTCCATGACGGAAAAAACCATGGTAGAAGCGAGGGCGAGGAAAATTTTGGGGAGTTCCCGGTTACAGGTGGAGGTCGGGGGCCGATCGATGCGCGTTTCTCTCGTACACGTACGCGCATGTGTGCGAGGCATTGGCTCTAACTGAACCCGAGCGAGGCGTTGGGCTCTAACTGAACCCGAGTGATTGCACTGCAGGCTACGCGTTACTGAACCTGAGTGATCGATCGATGGTTGTTAACTGAACCCGGTCGAGCGATTCCTTCGCTACTGCTGCTAACTGAAGTCGATCGGTGCTGCCTCTAGATGAACAGTGAGCGTTGCGGAGGGGGGGTTGGATGAACTGTTCCCGATGGGGGTGGATGAACAGGACCCCGTGGTGTTGCCTCTGGATGAACAGGACCCCGATTGATCGCGCCGGTTGGGGCTGGATGAACAGGACCCCGTGGAGGGCTGGATGAACAGGACCACCCCGTGGAGGGCAGGATGAACAGTAGACGGTTGAGGGCAGGATGAACAGTAGCCCGTGGAGGGGTGGTTGAACAGGAGCCCGTGGAGAGGGCTGGTTGAACAGGAGCCGGTAGAGTAGCGCGCAGTGGAGGCTGGATGAACATGAGCCCGTGGATGAACAGTCACAAGTGGAGGCTAGAGGGGGTCGACGGTGGAGATGAATAGTATCCCGTGGAGTCCTGTTTTGCGGTATGCCACACCCCTCCCGATGAACAGGACCCCTGTTTCGACCGTAGCGCTCCAACACAAGTCCGTTTCGTCGGTTTTGCGGTGCGCCACACCCCTCCCGATGAACAGGACCCCCGTTTCAACCGTAGGAGGTCTGTTTCCTCCGTTTTGCGGTATGCCAGACCCCTCCCGATCAATAGGACCCTGTTCCGAACGTAGGAGGTCCGTTTCCTCCGTTGTGCGGTACACCAGGCCTCATTTCCATCACCTATTCCGTACAAGCCATCCCGATGAACACGACCACGCATTCCGTTCCGACCCGGCCGGTTGGCTCCCACGCGTTCCGTTGCCTCCCCATGAACACAACGCATTCCGTTGCCTCCACATGAACACGACGACGATGCTTCTTTCTCCGTTCCCACCCAGCCATGTCAACGAGCCCTCGCCGTATGTATGCGCGAGTAGGCGTTCAAGACCCCGCCCATATGCACACATATGTGGCCGTATTTTCTTTCTTGCACCCTGGCCGCCTGTACTACGACACGTGCACGCCTCTACATCCACCAGTATATATGTACGTACACGTTCACGACCAGAATGACAACGCTACGTACGCTTCGACCAGGTGGGTCCTGACTGTCAGGCACTTCCTTGCGTGCGAAGATGTAGCTGGTGGGTCCCAGCAGTCAGGGGGCAAAATACGGTGGCCCGTCCGGTGGGTCCCCGCTGTCAGGTGGAGGAATAATTATTTTGCACGTAATAAGGAGGCACTTCCTTGCTGCGGCCGTGGACCCAGCTGTCAGCCTCTCCACGTACAGTCCACGTCCGATGGAAGCCGTTCCTTGACCACGTTGACCACGCCGCGCCGAGAGCACCAGGGTGGTGGACGACGGCGAGGCCTAGGAAGGGGACGACGTGGAGCCGGGGAAGACGTGGCAGTGGATGCCCACGCGTAGAGGAGTACGAGGGTTCACTAGTTCGCTGCGGTGTGAGGCTGCCATCGCCGCAGAATAACAGGGGGTGTGGGTGAGTAGTGGGATGGCCTGGCCAGCGGTGGGAGTAGTAGGGGGCAGTGAGGCCTCCGCCGCATCATAGCCGTCCACGGGAGGCAGGAGCACGAGGCACGGCCGGAGCTGGTTTGGGCGGCTGGAGCAAGAAGACCAGAGGTTGAAGAAGCACTACGGCCGTTGGATGGACATCGTACGGTCACTAGAGCTAGAATCGTGCATATTTACTAAGTTGACAAAGCCCTCCATCCCCGTCAACTTAGTAGGCCCACAAGTCAGCCTCCCACCAGGGTGGGTCCCAGCTAGCAAGGGGGTATTCATTTTTTTGTGCGTAATAAGGAGGCACTTCCGGTGGGTCCGAGCTAACAACAGGGGGAACGTTTTTTTCGTGAAATACGATGGCCCGTCGGGTAGGTCCCAGCAGTCAGGGGCAAACGTATTTTTCGCGATATACTGGTGGGCGTCCGGTGGGTCCCTGCTGTCAGGTGGAGGAATAATTATTTTCCGCATAATAAGGAGGTACTTCCTTGTTGCTGCCGTCGACCCAGCTGTCAGCCTCTCCACATACAGTATTCTTCCAATGGAATTCGGTCGTTGACCACATTGACCACGCCGTGCCGACAGCACCACGGTGGTGGACGACGGTGAGGCCTAGGAAGGGGACAACGCGGAGCCGGGGAAGACGCGGCAGTGGATGCCCACGCGGAAAGGAGTACGAGGGTTCACTGGTTCGGCTGCGCTGTCGTGGCCGCAGAATAACAGGGGGTGTGGGTGAGTGGAGTGGAGGGATGGCCTGGCCAGCGGTGGGAGTAGTATGGGGGCGGTGAGGCCTCCGCAGCAGCACAGCCGGCCACGGGAGGCAGGAGTAGGCAGCATGACCGGCGCTGCTTTGGGCGGCTGGAGCAAGATGACCAGAGGTTTAAGAAGCACTATGGCCATTGGATGGACATCGTACGGTCAGTCGAGCTAGAATCGTGCATATTGACTAAGTTGACAAAGCCCTTCGTCCCCGTCAACTTAGTAGGCCCACTATACTGGGTCCCAGCTAGCAGGGGTATTCATTTTTTTGTGCGTAATAAGGAGGCACTTCCTTGCGTGCGAAGATATAGCTGGTGGGTCCGAGTTGTCAACAGTGGTAACATTTTTTCGCAAAATACAGAGGCCGTTTCGGTGGGTCCCAGATGTCAGGTGGAGGAAATCATTATTTTGCGCGTAATAAGGAGGCATTTCCTTGCGTGCGGCCGTGGACCCAGCTGTCAGCCTCTCCACGTATAGTCCACTTCAGATGCATGTCGGTCGTTGACCACGCTGACCACGCCACGCCGAGAGCACCTGGGCGGTGGACGACGGCGAGGCCTAGGAAGGGAACGACCCGGAGGCAGGGAAGACTCGGCCGTTGTGTTTGTTTCCCACGCGGAGAGGAGTACGACTGTATGAGGGTTTACTGGTTCGTCTGCCGTCGCCGGAGAATAACAGCAGGTGTGGGTGAGTAGAGGGATGGCTAGGCCAGTGATGGGAGTACGGTGGGGCGGTGAGGCCTGCGCGGCAGCACAGTCGGCCACGGGGAGGAGGGAGCAGGCAGTCCCGCCGGCACTTGTTTGAGCGGCTAGAGCAGGAAGAGCAGAGATTGAAGAAGCACGACGGCCGTTGGATGGACATCCAACAGTATACATGCCATATGTGGAAAGCCTCAAATCTGTGGAAAATAGCATACATCCCATCTGCCATTATTTCAAAAAATTTACAGCCCATTTGCTAATTCTTACGGGTTTTTTGGAGCCCATATTCTTTATGTTATCATTACAGCCCATATTTTGGCCACAATTAAAAAATTATACGAAATTTTGCATATGTCGGTGCGATCTGAACTGTTTTTAATCCTAAAATTTCGAGTCACATTCAGACTGATTTTAAAAATAAATGTGTATCAATATAAAATCCAATAAATTGTCCACGCATAAAAATCAATGCAATTTAAAATCTCGAAATGAAAAAAAGATATTTGAAAATAATTGTCGGTTTGATGTGTTTTAAAAATGTAGAGCCCATTTCTCATTACTGATAGGCCATTTTCTTGGCCAGCCGAATGAAGCTCTCCTCGTCTTGAAAGATTTGCAGCCCAACAGGCCTGATAAAGCGACTTACTTGACAAATCACAAAAGAACTGGGCTAGCCATTTTCAGAAACAAAAAAACTACTGGGCTGGTCTGTGGTAAACATAAAAGAAAAGGCTGTCTAGACAGGCCAGAGTGTCCCGCACAACCTAGTTGACACCCTGCTTCCGTCTCAAAAATAAATTAGATAAATGCCACTCCAATTATGGCGATTCATAAAAATGCCACTGCAATTTCCAAACTTTGAAAAATACCACTGCAATTTTTGCAAACTTTGAAAACGCCACTCCAGACTTCGAAAAATGCCACTAAAATGGCATGAAATGGCATTTTTCAAAGTTTGGAAATTGTAGTGGCATTTCTTGGATACACCAGATTTGGAGTGGCATTCATCAAATTAACCCAAAACAAAAATAATTGGGCGAGCTGCTGGGTCCCTGGTGTCAGCCACTCGTTGTGCAACTCTCTCGTTTATTGACTACGTTGACAATGGCATGGGACCCAGATATCAGAAATCCACTAGGAGGAGCCATTTTTTATTGGCTTGAAATAAGGAGGCACTTGCTTGCGTACTGCCATGACCTTGGCGGGTCCGTGCTGTGATCCTCTCCATGTACAATCATCTCCTGATTGTGTACGCATCAACTTGCTAGGCCCACAAGTCAGCCTCTAAACCGTGGAGGACAAATACAACCCATTTAAAAAAATAACAGCCCATTCCATACGTTCAAACGGAAAGTTCAACATTCAGACCAAAGTAACAGGTCTGATCCACATATAGAGTACTGAACTTTCACGTTGACAACCATCATAGCCAAGTTATCTATTCCCATACATAAGATCAACATGTTAATGCATCTCAATGATTCACAGATCATATACATATATGTAGCTTGAAAAGCAGAGATCTAGAAAAAACATCTGTTCTTCCTACTAACATGGATGCTTCTCTTAGCCAACATTCAGTACAGACTGAAAGACAAATTTGTTTGTGAAGTCTACAATTCCTCTTGCAAACATAAGTGGTTTCACCAACAGCTGGAACCATGAGAATGAACCACACATGATGGAGGAACATCCACTTCAATATGATTTGGTCTTCTCTGGATCACACTGCAAGACTATTTTCGGGATACAAACTTTAACTTAGGCAAAATGATGCCCATTGTATAATCAGACCAAAGCAATGAAGCACCTAGTGTTGTCCAATAAACAGTACAATACTTTTTTTCTGCAGTCCATGAAGTGACTATCCAATCTTTCTGTGTCTATTTTCAAATGGCACTGCATGCAGTGACTATACTATTCTCTTGTGCAGTTCAACCAAAATTGCGGACACTTTGTTTGTTTTCCAAATAGCAATGGGCAGACATCTCTGTCTGCACAAATATCAAGCAGCTAGTAAACATATACCACACCTTGTATTTTCGGTTTAAACATGTCTCTTCCACTTAGCATCTGTCATGTTCTGCACTGGACAATCTGATACAGTTATGTTTTGCCCTGGACAATTTCATACTGAATAGATTTGCTGGTTTAGAGCAGAAATATAGAGTCTATTATTCATCAGACCAAGGATATCCATGTTCGCAGTGATGGAAGAGGTGAAATCAATACAACCGAAATTGAGCATCCAATCATTGAATCCTGTCCTGCAGCTCCAATATAGGTCCACTCTGCCAATAAATTCACATGCAAACCACTAGTATTACTATCTAATGACAGTATAAAAAGAGTAGAAAGATAGTAGCAAACCATGTACCTTCGTAATGAACAGCTCATAGTGACACCAATTGGATATAAAGGTTTGGAAAAAAACATGCTCCTAATGTTGAACCAGTTGGACTTTTTGTGCAGTTCCACTAAAATCGAGCATCCCTGTTTGCATAGATATTGAAAGTGTGATTACTCTAAAAGTGGCACTAGTTGAAGCATAGACTCACAAATATAAGCATTCCAATTTCATAACGGGAAAAGGTAGCTAGACTGTTTCTAACCACCTATTTGAAGGAATAAATAAAGCAACAGCAGCTGATGTCAGGAAGGCATACATAGTTTTTTCTGAAAAGCTGAGCCATTCTGGACCTTTCCTCTTCTTTTAAGCAAATTTTGTGCAGTTCTACTAAAATAAAATGCCATCACCGCCTTGACAATTCAGTGACACTGTACAAAAGGAAATGACTTAACATTACATCATGACATCAGGTATGTAGTCGACATGCATTAGAGACAAACATACAGACCTCCTCCGATAACATAATGAACATTAATTTTAACAAAGGTGTGACTAGCTTTTCCAGGATAATTTGAGTGAACTCTACACCCTTTCTTCCTTAATATAAGACATTTTCGCAGTTCAATTTAAAGTACCCAAACATCTAGTATTTAGAAAAACAGGTAGTCGCTTTCTTGAGAACATATCTGGGAAAGCTTGCCACACTTTATTTATGTCCATACGCTAATGCAACACCATTCGAATACTACAAATATACACTAATCCAGTGGCTAGTGCAACAGTAGAGTAGTTAGTTTATTACAGGGTACAATACAATGGTTTTACTGAACATATTTCAATAAACTCTAGCACTAGAAGGTTTCTATAAGAATTAACAATACAAAATGTAAAGGTAACAAGTTTCAGCATTGGTATACTAGCTCTGCATGAGCATTAAACCAAATACAAAAGTCTGAAGGTAACTAGCATTATTAACTAATGAAATTATAAAAAAATTGCAAACCATGTACCTCCAAGGTAAATATCATTTCGAACTCGGGGGGGGGGGGACCTTAAAAATTGCTATCCCAATCTTGATAATCGATCAAACATAAAAACTTGATCGAACAAATCAAGAGAACAGCCGGAGGAGGAGGTGCCCACTCTTGACCTTTCCTCTTGTCTTCATAATTGTCTGTGCAATTTAACCAAAATAAAATGACATCAGCGCCTTGGCATTTTGGTGACACTGTACAAAAATATTAACTTATCTCATGAAAGTGAGGTATGTAATCCATAAACATTAACAGTGAAAACATTTGAAGGTAGTAACAAGTTTCATCGTTGGTATACTGGTTGTGCAACAGCATTAGAATGCCTTAGCAGAAAAATCTTTAATACATCCACAATCAACAGCTAACCCTGAAATAATCAGTGACATTAAATGGCATTGCTTAAATCTATCAGTGGCATTAGACTGAGAGCGGCATTAGTTAAATGTGGCATCACTTTAGCAGTAGCATTGCTTGACTTGACTGCTGGCGTTATACTAACAGCAAAAAAAAGTGGCAATAAGAGCATGGGAGGCCCATTCGGACAGTGGGCGCACCAGTACGATGTACCTCCACGGACGCAGAGCGGTGAGGGAGGTATGGTTGCCCAGAGCAACAAATATCCATGCAGCATATGTGGATTACATCCCATTTTTGCTCTCTTTAGCCACCTTTTTCCTATGTGAGGACAACAAACCGATCGACCTAGTCATTCTCTATTGCGTTGTCATGCCTTTCTACCCTTCTTCAACCAAGAGACACGAGACTCGTTCCTTAGCTACTGATTTTCCCCTTTTCAACCTAGATGCGGGTTCGATGCCTACTCTCTTGGACAGTACAGTCTCCCTTCCTTTCCTTATTCAACCCAGACATGGATTAGTCTGCATGAAGTAGGGTTTCCTTTAATAGTGCAAATTATGGTTTTCGTCTGCGTGGCCAACAAAGAAGAGGATAGCAAATTGGGAAGATGGTGGAGTGGAAAAAGATCCACATGTAACGACGTGGCAGATGGGGCAATAGAACAAGGTTATGGTTCGAAAAGAGGTAGCATACCTGAGGGTCGGCGGGAAGTGGCTTCTCTCGTGGTTGTCGTCCTCCGCACACACTACGGCAACAAGCTTGGGGACGGAGGCCATCCCGCGCGGGTGCTAGGTCTGAGAGGACGGCCTTGTCGTCAGTGCGTGACCTCGCTCGCCGAGGACGAGTGCGTCAACGCTGCACGTCCTTTTCTTCCCCGGTAGATCTGTGACCATCGGTGAGGAGGGAGAGAGGGGCCGTCTTTTTTAGATCTGGAGAGAGGGTGGTAGTGTGAGAAGCAAGTGGGCAGCCCTTAGCAAGAAAGCGCTCAAGCTCCAACCTATATATCTTTTTTATACTACTAGTACTGGAGGTGGACTACTGGTAGAGTACTTTATATTTCCTCTGCGTATAGTACCAGTTAGTCATGCTTCAAAACTGATCGGCACGCCATTAAAAAAATAAAGGTCGATAAGTAATGCGGCACCTCGGGCCAACACGGCCAGATCGCATTTTGCACGAGAAATTACACACCATGTTTCGTTGACATGTGGTCCCGTTCCAACATATTAGTGAGACGACGACGAGTAGTAGGAGTATTTCCGAACAGACGTGTTGGCCGGGGCGCCTCTTCGTGAACCATGGCAAACTCGCAACCGTCCACCGACTCTTCTCCTTTCCCTCTCGATTTGGAACTGCTGTCGCACGCTCTTCCTCTCCCTCCTCCATTTTCCTTCAGCCCTTCACCCTTTCTTCTGCCATTGTTCGATCGTCTTCTCCATGGAGGGAACAGGCCAAAAACGACCCTGTTATTCTTGCCCTGATCTGAAAGATGACGTGGTGGAGGAACTCATTGATCGGTGCGACGTCATCACCTCGGCTAGCATGGCAGGTTCATTCAAGCCCATTCTCGACTCAACTAATAACATCATTACAAAGAACCCAAGAGTCAAGGAGCGGTTTGATCTCCCCTATCTTCTTCGCCGTGACCCTGATGATGACTGGCGTCGGCACGACGGAGGCCTCGCCCTGTGCAAGTTAATGCCGCTTGATAATGATACGTATGATGTTAAGATGCCATCGCTTGAGGGCAAGGCTTGGGCGGGCGCAAATGGAGATTGGGTTTTTTACATTGGGTTCAACTGCGAGTGGGAACTTGTGAATGTGTACACTCGTCACCGGGTTCCACTTCCAAAAATCTCAGCACACTGCTCAGAGGTTGAGCACACCGGTAATGTACGCCCGTTCAAATACGATCATGGTGACTGCATTCTATGGAAGATAGCAATTTGTCGAGTTCCCAACCGCTCTTGGAATTACAGCAACTATGATGTTGTTGCTATCTTTGACAAGCTTATTGCCGTCCTTGATGGTTTCACTCGACGGATATTGGTCAAAAATCAGTTTCTGTACACGGATGAGTACTGTGATGCAATTCAATATGAGCGCCTTGTGTTTGCTGGCACCACTCGTGGCACTGTTTTTGTATGGCATTCTCATAGTTTCGGTACATTTGTCTTCCACCGTAATTATAATTGTTTCATCCACATGCATGCGGGTTAGTAAGTTTCCCTTTACTAATTAACCTTCTTCTTGTGTTTCCAAGGTCCTGTAAACATCCCACCACCTATACTTGAAAATTTTTATAACCAAGGGGGAGATGATGATGGTGATGATCACGAGCATGAGAACGAGCAGCGCCCATATACTCTGTGGCGCCTGGCAACTAATTCCGATGGATCACCTCTTCTTGTGTGTATACAGCCCACTGATGATGTTACTGCTAAGGAAGCAGGTGTCTCCCATGGTCGCACTCTCCAGACCTATTCCAACACCCGTTGCATGGTATTCGGGATGGATACTAGTGTGCTAGCGCCAACTCCTTCTCCCTGGTGCAGAATTGATAGTCTTGGAGAAAACTCGCTCTTCCTTGGACAAAACTATCCGATGATGGTGAAAGGCGATCCAACTGTTGTTGACACATTTATAAGAAGCAACTGTGTCTATACCTCAGACATTTGTGTGGTTCCCTACCCTGGTAGGGATATAGTAGGCCACTTCAGCTTGGACAATCAGTCTTGCATTGGTTTCCAGATCGACAATCGATGGCCTGTCCCAGAGAATCACTTGTGGTTTAAAGCAAGCGTTTCCAACACCGAGGAATGGTTGAGTTGAAGTTCATTTCATTGCTAGTTATTTGTTGTGTGGTGAAAACTTTAGTATTTATAATGTATCCTCGTTGTCGATGTGGGTTGATGACCTGTTGTATGTAATAAAATGATATGCGTGTGATAAACTTACTAAATTTATGAATGGCTTTCGAGTTGCTTCTCTGAGTGAGTGGTGCGACGAGGCAAAAAAATATTTTCTGAATACATAATTGTACGTGCATTGCAACAGGTTATCGGATGAGGCCACTCAACAATAGTAGTACACTATTTGTACTAGCTTCAGATGCTTCGCGCGTCGGGCGGGTGTTTTTACTGTAGCCATATGTTAATGTGTTCGTTGTACGTAACCAACACCTCTAATCCTCGATTCTAGTATACTATATACTAGTAGGAGTAAGTAGTAGGAGTTGTAGGGTCGCATGGGCCAGAACAAGCATTCA
The DNA here is from genome assembly GCA_034509565.1 of Triticum monococcum. Classification (NCBI taxonomy): domain Eukaryota; kingdom Viridiplantae; phylum Streptophyta; class Magnoliopsida; order Poales; family Poaceae; genus Triticum; species Triticum monococcum. The sequence continues at coordinate 488,543,988 of CM067844.1, forward strand.
CGCCCAGGAGTACGACACACGCCACCACCACGACATCCATCTAACACCATATTATTTCTGGGAGTCCGTGCTAGAGCAATCTCTTCAACCTCGTCGTTTCTCTAACTTCAGCCATCGCACGGCGGGCGAGGTGGGGGTTTGCCGATAGTCAGTTTCCTTAACTGTGGTCCCACTTCTAAGGCCAACTCCAACGCACGACCCCAAACGGACCTCCGTTTTGCACGAACTCCAACGATAATTTTGACTAGAAAAGCAAGACCGAAGAAAACAAGAACCACAAGAATACATTTTACTACTCATGTAAGTTTGATTAGTGCCTTCTTGATACATTCATTGTTGATCTGCGGAGGCTTGATCTTGTGTGCTTCTTTCTTCTTCGAGTGTAAAGAAGTAGACATTGCTTCCTCACATCTAGTCTCATGAATAGCCTCTATTCTAGTAGGAGTATCAACAAGTGCACTAATCTCATCCGAGAGCAGAACCGAAGATTTGGTCGGGTTCTTCCTCCTTTTGCCGACACGTGGGACATCCAGCATTCAGGTCGTCTCATGAAAGAAAATAGAGTGGTAGTTGAAGCCACGAGATGTGCATCTTGGGTTAAACTGTAAATATAATCTTACTACTCTTGAGTAACTCCAAAAGAGGCCATCGAAGATCTTTATTGGATTTGTTTTTCATCACCAACATGTCGAGGTGAAAGATGTGCAGGTTCAATGGGTCCTCTTGCGTTTTCACTGACATGTGGGGCCACATGTGAGCAAACAGACAATGGGCTCTGCGCGTCCGCTGGCTGGCTGAGAAGAGAGATAGAGGAGGGCTGAGCACGGACTGCAGGAATTTTGTTCTACGTACCTCGATATAGGCTCAATATAGTGGGGTGGCATGGGCCATAACTCAGTAGCATTCATGTCTAGCAGTACGGCACATGCCACCCACACGAGTCCCATCCGACACCAATTTTCTTGGAGTCTGTGCTACAACCATCTCTTCTCCCTCCTGTTTTCTCAGCCATCGCGCGGTGGGCGGGGTGGGGGTTTGCCGATAGTCGGTTTGCTCAACTGCGGTCCCACTTGTAAGTGAAAATGCAACACCGCACGAATTCCCGCTTGAGCGGCGTGCCGGACCAACCATGTGGGGGTGCGATGCGAACACGACAGGCTTTTCCTTTTGAACTCGTAACTTGTAAAATTTGGTTCTGCTCCATGGCGCGACCGATAGATAGATAATAACAATTTTGCATAGAGTAATGAGAAGTTTGGTTCTGGCGCCGTTCATGCATGGAGTACATATGAAAATTATGAAGTTGATGTGAAAGGTAAGATAATTACTGTAGTATCAAGTACTACTACATGGATTTGACGGAAAGATAAAAATACATAAAGATCCATCAACGTTCAACGACATCCTCACGCCCTAGTGCACCGGGTCGCCAACCGACGTGTGAGGAGCAGCGGCGTTGGCGGCGAGCTCAATGTGCTTCTGAACAGTGCCGTCCAAGGTTGCCCTGCGCTCCAAGAAGGCCAGCGTCCTATCGTCCTCCTCTTGCATGTAGTAGTCCTTGTGGACGACTTGCACGTAGACGTGGGTGATTATGTCGATGGTATCTTGCTGTGCCAGGCGCTGCGCGGCGAGCGCAACCTCGAGGTGGACATTCTCCGGCGCGACGACGGGCAGTCGCAGGGCCACCAGTGCGTCGAAGAGGTTGTTACCATAGTGCCCATTGAGGGTGGCGGGCATCGCAGAGCCTGGGCGCGTCGGCTGGAGGCTTACGTCAAAGTCGTCCGCAAGCTTCTTGACGACGTTGAACTTGTCGAGGAAACCGACGAGGACCTCGTCGAACAAGGAGACGAAGCTGTCGTCCAAGCGGCCCCTCGCCCTGGCGGCATCAAGCAATACTACCTAGAGACGTTCCTCGGTGACGGGCCGTAGGCTGGCGTCGTGGACTGTCGGCGTTCTGGGAGCGGGGGTCCGCAGACTTGCCTGCCTGCGGCCTGCGGCGTGGCTCAAAGGAGGCCCAGCACGGCCCATCTTCATCAACACAAGACTCAAGACCCTCGCGAGGGGCCAAGCCTCGCAAGGCGGACGACACGGAGCTTCCTCCGGCATGGCCTCGTCAGGCTGCCTCGCGAGGAGGCGGATAGATCAAGGCGGGGTACCTCGCGAGGTGCTCGTGACGCAAGCCATGACGACTCAGGGCGCCAGGCGGGTGCCAGCCCGCGCAGCGTCCTCCTTTCCTCTTTGGTGCAAAGGGGACAAGTGCAGCCGTGGAGTACTGAGGCATCAGGAAAAGGTTGCCATTTCGGTGCAACAAGACCAAGACCAGGAGGACTACGAGACGGAGGTCACCGTGGAGCCCAAGACGGCGTCATCACCAGAGCTTTGCGCAGGCGAAGACTGCTTTTGTCAGGATAGTTGATACTTGCTGTCGCCCTTCAAATTAGCCCACCATTGTTGGCTCCCTTCCCGCTCAATATTTGGGAAGAGGACCAGGGCCTCTATAAATAGGACCAGCCACCCACATAGCAAGGGGTCCCTTTTTGATCGGTTCGAAGTAGAGAGAGAGAGAGAAAGGTGGCTGAACTCCTCCCAGCAGTTCATCACCCCAGCCAAGAACAGACCCTCGCGAGGCTGTTCTTCCTTGTATTGTTCATCATCATCAGCCCCAAGAGGCAATCCACCCACCGCACACTGGAGTAGGGTATTACACCACAATGGTGGTCCGAGCCAGTAAAAACTTTGTGTCTCTTGTGCAGTTCTCTCAGTAGTCTAGATCTTTGCAAGACGGAGAGGTAGAAGGCGTAATCTCCGCGCGCACCCCAGTGTTCGAACCTTAAGGGTCTGCCGGAACCCGAAATCCGACATTTGGCGCGCCAGGCAGGGGTGTGCCGGAATTCGTCGTCCACCGCCCCATTCTCCTCCGACCGTCGCATCCATGTCCGACGCTCGTCGGGCCCGCGCCGAGCGCCGGGCCGCCATCGCTTCCCGCGTCGCCCAAACGGCGCCTGTCGGCGGACGTCCTCGTCGTTCCCCGTCGCCCACCATCAATGCCGCCACCGGCCCGACGGGGGGGAGCAGCAAGCGTCGTCTCAGCACCCATCCGTGCGGCAAGACGGCCGCACCGCTACTCCATCGCTCGCGCCAGCTGGTTCTTCGTCCCGCGCGCTCCGCGCACCCTTGGAGGCTCGAGCTACGCTCCTCGCGGCAAACGAGCTCCTGCGCTACCGTCCCGTCGATGACGTCTACGAAGAGTGGCTCGACCGCGTCGCCGAGCTTGTCCGTGCCGCAGGGGGCTCTCCCGCACCGTCCGTTCCGCTGCGCCACACCCCGCCCCACGCGGGCAACGAAGCTCCGGAGGCGTACCAGCCGCCTCCTCTCCAAGAAGACGCCATGGCTCCAAGGCGCGTGGCCCCTGGGCAGAACCCACTCCGTCAGGTGCTAGCGCAGCAAGAACGGAGCTGCCAAGAGATCCCACGCCCGCAAGGAGCTGCCCGGGCGCTCCCAGCTCCGGCACGCCGCAACCCCGCTCCAGCTCCGGCACGCCAAGACCCTGCGCTGCTCCTAGCTGCAGCGCGTGGGGACCCTCAAGACTGAGCTCTCCACCAGCCGAGGCCCTTCGTGGCCACCGCAGGCTGCCGTGCCTACACCACCGAGCTGCGTAGGGTCGCGTGGCACGGCTGACCCTGCAGAGTTCCTCCAGCTCTATGAGCTGGGCATTGAAGCTGCCAGCGGGGATGAAAAGGTCATGGCGAACTGGTTCCCCATGGAGCTCAAGGAAGGAGCTCGCACCTGGCTCCTGAATCTGGCTCCAGGCACGATCTCTTCCTGGGACCAGATGCACACCCGCTTCATCGCCAACTTCCAAGGTACTCACGACCGGCCACCGGCCGTGAGCGACATGCGCCGCATCAAGCAACAACCCGGAGAGACCTTGCAAAAGTACATCTAGCGCTTCAACAGCACGTGCCTCAAGATCCCCAAGGTGTCCGAGGAGGCCATCATCTCAGCCTTCTCTGATGGTGTGCGCGACGTCAAGATGAAGGAGGAGTTGGCGATGCATGAAGACCTGTGCACCTCGTTGGAGCTGTTCAACTTGGCGACCAAGTGCGCCAGGGCTGAGGAGGGACGCCTCTCCCTCCTCGAGCTGCCCGCCACAGACCCAGAGGAGAAGAAGCCCAAGGCCAAGGATGTGAAGCGCAAGGGGGCTGCCGTGCTCGCGGCAGAACCAGACACCAAGCGGGGCAAAGATCTGCTTGAGTCCTCCAGGGGTAGCCGATACTGTGTGTACCACGACCTCCACACCCACAACACCAACGAATGCCAAGAACTCCACGCCGTGCGAGAAGGAAGGATCGGCCGTCGTCCTGATTGCGCTGATTAGGGTTACGGCCGAGGAGGAGGAAGAAACATAGGACGCTGGGAAGACCGCGGCCCGCGCCAAGGGTGGCGCGACCAACCTCGCGAGGATCGCTGGCGAGACCTGCCTCGCGAGGGGGACTGGAGGGATCAGCCTCGTGAGGATCGCCCACAGGGAAACGCACGCCTCCCTCCACTGCCGCCTCAGCCAAGGAGGAACGAGGACCGCCATTAAGATGAAGGGGCTGGGGGCTTCTAGGAGCCACGCGCAATCGCCTGCATCCTGGGCAGAGCTCAAGCCCCAGCCTCCCAACGCATCTTCAAGCAGTTTGCCCGCGAGGTGAACGCTGTCCTCCCCAGGCTTGAAGCAACGCGCCCTCTCAGGTGGTCGGCGTGCGCCATCACATTCAGCTTAGCGGATCAACTCAAGTGTGCAGCCACAGCTGGAGTCCTCCGGATGCTCTGCTCCCCAGTCATCAGCAATGTACTGGTCACCAGGACCCTCATTGATGGTGGGGCAGGGCTCAACGTCCTGTCCGTGGAAACGTTCAACAATCTCCAAGTGCCTTATGACCAGCTTCAGCCAACCAAGCCCTTCTCTGGAGTCACCGACGGCTCCACGGTCCCGATTGGGCAGGTCCGCCTCCCTGTCACCTTCGGGGCACGTGACAACTACCGCACCGAGCTCATCGACTTCGACGTCGCCCACATCCACCTACCATACAACGCCATTCTCGGGTACCCAGCGCTGGCCAAGTTCATGGCCGTAACCCACCATGGCTACAACATCCTCAAGATGCCAGGAAGTGGCGGAGTCATCACGGTGCCCTGTGAAGAGAAGGATGCAGTGTGTTCCCTGGAGCGAGCCTTTCAGGCCGCGTCGCTGGAAGACCCTGATCGCGGAAGCAGGAGGCTTCCCGAGACCACCCCCAAGAAGAAGAAGACGTCGTCCGGACCGGACCCTCGGGAGGCAGGCCCCTCAGGGCCCGCGTCTGCCCAGGGGGAACCTCCTTCCATCGCATAGGAAAGCGCGCCTAGCGCCCTCCTCAGGCAGGGCTCGGGGGCTCTCCCCTGGAGGGCCACCGACCTGGCCAGGGTCACGAGGGAGGCGCTTGGGCACCACGTGGAGGCGTGTTTCGAAGCACGTGTCCCTCAAGAAGGAGCAAGGGAAGGAAGGTCCGACCCGCAGGAGTTCGTCGAGAAGGCCATTCAAGAACTACAGGAATCAAGGATCATGAGAGGTTGCTGACGTCTACCGGCTATGGCTCCCCATCCAGGCGAGGATGGTGGGCTGCATGTCTGCATCGACATACTAGGGCTCAACCAAGTCGCTACGATGGAGCGCCTCTAGCCCTCGCGAGTGGGGCGCTGCGGGGGTCCACCCCACAACTACGTTCGCATGCCTTACGGCTTGCCGAGCGCGGTTGCTACGTGCCAGCGCCTTATGAGGGGCATCATGGAGGCTCAAGAAGACAGGCGTTCCACAGCCCTGGCGGAGATGGAGATGATTCACGAAGAGCTACCAGTGCCTCCGGAGCCTCCCGAGGCCCCTTGGCCTGGGGGCTCGTGAGGATCGGCTTCCGCAGCCTCCCGAGTCTGCTGCACCAACACCCCTTCGCCCTCGACACCCTCAGGTGACATCTTACAAGTTTCATTTCCAGCTGGGAGCGCCCTCCCAGGGCCGCATCGTTCCCAGGCCGCGTGGGTCTATCCCTGCGGTATGTATCCCTTTTATTTTCATGTTGTTAGCTTGCTTTGTTGGGGGCGCCCCTCGGGTTGCATCATCCCCAAGTCGCTCGGGCCAGGCCCAGCGGCATGTATCTCCCTTGCGTTTATTTCCGGCTATGCATTCGACCGTCATGCTTGATTACTTGATGCCTGCCCACGGCACCTCTTCTTCTCCATGTCGACCACTTGCACGTTAAAGGGGGGGTACCTGAGCATCGCGACTCAGGGCTCTTACTGGCTCTCCATCCCTCACCCTCTGGCTATGTCCATGGCATCGCGACCTGGCATACCAGCGACGGCTGAGACAAGCTCGAGGGCCGGGACCCGAGGATGTAGAGTGCCGGCATCTAACCAAGTTTGCAGGAACACAGCACAAGATAAGGCCCAGTGCCAGGCGCAACCCGCCTAGAGGTAGGGCCCCGTGAGTCCCGCGCTGGCTCACGGGTGGCCAGATACACCTCACCTAGCCCTACCGTGCCGTCCACATGTTAGGGCGGGGATGTACACGCCCCGGGGGCTCCTCCCGGAGAGGAGCCCCCTCCCACGTACTAGTGGAGGCACCATGCTCCGCGCTGGCTGACGACACTGCCGAGGAGCGGCTATGCACGTACACATGCGGAAGCGCTATGCTCTGCGCTGGTGATAAACAACTGAGGGTGGCCTCCGGGCCGCATCAACCTCAGGGAGCCCAGAGCTCAGTGTCTAGCCTCATCGCAACGCCTCCCCTCGGGAGCGTCGCGCGAGGGGGCTGGGCACGGGGGCTGCGCCTGGGTCATGCCCGGACGTATGTCACCCAGCCAGGCCCCTGGGGCCTGGTTCGTCGCGCGCCTCTCCCCGAGCGGAGCCAAGGTATGAAGGCCGTTTGAGCGTCAAGGGGGACCCCTGAGCATCGCGACTCAGGGGCCTAACTGGTCCCGTAGCCCCTCACTCCTTAGTTTCAAAAGGCTATGCTGGGTGAGGCATGCACGGGCCGGGCTCTGCAGACATAGAACGGTGGTCCCACTCGCATCTCACCTCATCACCTGCTATTTGCACGTCAAGGGGGACTCCTGTGCATCGCGACTAAGGAGCCTAACTGGCTCCGTAGCCCCTCACTCCTTTGGTCCCGTCCTGGTTTCCGGTCGGGGCTAATGCTGGGTGAGGTACGCGCGGAGTCGGGCTCTGCAGACGTAGAACGAAAGATCCACCTACATCACACCTCCCTACTTGTTGTTCGTGCGCCAAGGGGGACTCCTGAGCATCGCGACTCAAGAGCCTAACTGGCTCCGTAGCCCCTCACTCCTTTGGTCCCGTCCTGGTTTCCGGTCGGGGCTAATGTTGGGTGAGGTATGCGCGGGGCCGGGCTCTGCCGGCGTAGAACAAAAGCAAGTAGGGAAGGAAAGCATAAAATTCAAGGAACTTAAAAGCAAATATTACAGTCCATACTGTTGTCTCAATACCAAAAACGAGTTTAAACGCCTCCCCGAGGCATGCTGCATGATGCAGGAATTAAAAGCAGGGCAGGAGCAGTAGCGGAGTCACTTGGCGGCGGTGGAGCAGCACCGGTGGCCCCGCCTCATGGAGCAGCAGGACCAGAAGCATCCTGCTTCGACTTGGTACTAAAGGCCCGGAACTTCCCCAGCAGAGCCTCCGCGCAACCCTTCACGGCCTCGGCAGTGGCAGCAGCACCCTTGCCGCTTACTGGCTCCAGCAGGGTGTCGATGTCGGCGCTGGGGTCGCGAAGGTAGATGTGGGTGAAGACCCGCGTCAGCGCAGCAGAAGACAGGACACGCGCCTCGGCCTCGGCTGTGGGGCCAAGGCCAAGGGTGACATCCTCAAGAGCACGAACCAGGAAGGGAAGCAGCTTGGCGGGGCCGTCCTCGGCACTGGCCAGCGGGCTCTCCAGGCCATTGGCGTAGAGCATCTTTAGCGAAGCACGAGCCTTCTTCTCCATGTCTGGGAAGGCCACGCGATCCTCGGCAAGAACCTTGGCCTTGCTATCCAACTCGACCTTCGTCACCTCCAGCTCCTTCCCCAGCGCACCTAGGAGGTCACGGCGCTTCTTGAGCTTGGCCTCCTGGTCCTCGATGGCCGCCTCGCGAGCCTTCATGCCTTCTTCTTGCTCCTGGCGAAGACAAACCTCCTTCGTGAGCTGGTCCCGCAGGCCTTGTAGCTCGTCCTCCAGCGCCTTGCAACGATTGCGTACTTCAACCACCTCCCCCAGGGCTGCGTCACGAGCAGCCTTCGTCTCAAGGATGGCCTGCCTGTCCTCATCGCAGGCCGTCGAGGCTTGAACCAGCGGCGCCCGGATCGAGGCGTCGGAGCGAATCCATCCTGAAGCCAGATCCAAGCGCCCGGCCACCAGGCGAGGGTCGGCGCCAAGAAGATCCTGCCGCAGCCGATCCAGTCCAGCAACCGCACGCTCCAGGACAGCAAAAGCAGTTGGAGAAACAACAGTCGGCGGAATGGAGGAAGAAGGCGGCGACGGCAAGACCACGGCATCCTGAGGTGGAGCCTGCTGCGCCCCGGCGGCCGTGGAGGCAGTGGGCAAAGGCACCACAGGAGTCACTTGGGCTATGGGGGCTGAGCTCGCCCCAGCCAGCCCGGCCAGGCCTCGCGAGGACGATCGGGCAAGAGAAGCCCGCGCGCCGCCGTCACCCTCCTCCACAGGCGGAGGCACTGCCGCGGATGGAACCGCAGGAGCCCCCTTCGGCTTCTTCGCCGCGGGCGCCAGCCTATTCAAGAGATGCGAACATCAAGCCTTGGCAGCGGAACAAGAAATAAAGACAAGGGTCAAGCACTTACGGGTCATCGCCGGTGAGCTCAGGCAGCCTCCGGCCAAACTTGAAGCCTGATAGCCGGCTGGAAGGGTCGACCTCGGAAGCAAAAGGCGCGTCTGCAGACTACCTCGGGGGCAGGGGTAGACCCGTGGGAGATCAGCCCGGTCCTGTCCTTCTTCAGGATCAGGGGCAAGCTCCCGCCGACCTGCTCGTCTCCATCCTCGTCATCATCGCTTGAAGAAAGGCGGAGACTGCGGGGCCTGCACTGGGGGAGGGAAGCCCTCGACTCTCCGTTGGTCGCCTCGGAGTCGGGCCCCTTTCCCCGCTCCTCTTTGTCCTCCTCCTTGCTGGAGTCGCCGGAGGGCACGTCCACCAGTCCCTCGGAAACCGCCACGGGCACGAGCCCGTCCCCGTTAAAAACAGGCATGGACTTCACCACCTACTCCCAGTCATCGCGAAGGAACAAGGGCTTGGGAGCACCCTCCAACCTTGCCACCTCGCCCCCGACCAGAGATTGGAGGACCAAGGCCAAATCTTCATCGCTCAAGGCCGCGGGGCTCGGATGAGGCCTCCACATCAAAGGTGAGTACTGACGGAGTGGAGCCAGCTGGTGCTCCAGGAACTCCCTTAGCAGCAACGCACCGGTCAGCTTCGCCGCCGCCGTGGTGGCCGGACTCAGGTCCGCGTCCATCTTCTCCAACACCAGTTTCGCGCGGGGGACCGTGAGCTCCGCTCGGCCCCAGTCGCCGGAGCTCGCGGGCGGCTCCGCGGGCAAGATAAGCCTAGGATGGACGCGCCCGGCATCTACCAAGACCCACTTGCTCCTGAAGCCCTCAATCCTCTTCCCGGGATTCGAGATGGCAATGGTGCCGCCGTACGCGACAAAGCCCGCACACGCGAAAGGAGAACCACGAGAGACCCGGAGGGAGAAGTAGTGGCGCAGCAAGGCCACTGAAGGCTGCAGGCTACGTGGGCCTCGCAGTAGTAAGCGAAGATCGCCAGAAGAAGGACGGAGTTGGGGTGGAGATGCAGAGCCTGCAAGTTGTAATGGCGGAGGATAGAGAAGAAAAACTCGGAGAAGGGAGGCACCAGGCCCGCGGTAATGGAGCTCACAAAGAGAGGATAAAAGGTGCTCCCTTGGCCCTCAGGGGTGGTGGAGCCGGCCTTGAACACCTGCGCCCCATTGATGCCCTGCGCCGCTGCCATCTGGCGCAGCCAGGCAAGGCCAGCCTTGGACACGTTCGGCAAGTCCAGAGCAGGTGAGTACCAAGCTTCGGCCGGAGGCTGGCGAGGCGCCATGGCTTCCTAGGTCATGCAGCCGGAGTAGATCTGGAAGTTTGGAGGAAGAAAGGGGAGGTGCAAGAAAGGGGATCTGAGAAGCAACCAGAGAAAGCAAAAGGCAAAGTCTGGGCAGATGCCGTTCCTTTGTTAACCTGCGCGGTTGCTGAAGCACTTGCGTCCAATCAACCGCCAGGCGGCACCCAAGGCCACAAGCTGTTAGGGCCCGCGGCGCTTCGCCCTTGCCCTTTCGCCTCTCGGCACGGCCAAGTCCGGGTGTGCCTTGGGCCCGGGGGCTACTGTCGGCGTTCTGGGAACGGGGGTCCCCAGACTTGCCTGCCTGTGGCCTGCGGCGTGGCTCAAAGGAGGCCCAGCACGGCCCATCTTCATCAACACAAGACTCAAGACCCTCGCGAGGGGCCAAGCCTCGCGAGGCGGATGACACGGAGCTTCCTCCGGCACGGCCTCGTCAGGCTGGCTCGCGGGGAGGCGGAGAGATCAAGGCGGGGTACCTCGCGAGGTGCTCGTGACGCAAGCCATGACGACTTAGGGCGCCAGGCGGGTGCCAGCCCGCGCAGCGTCCTCCTTTCCTCTTTGGTGCAAAGGGGGCAAGCGCAGCCGCGGAGTACTGAGGCATCAGGCAAAGGTTCCCATTTCGGTGCAACGAGACCAAGACCAGGAGGACTACGAGACGGAGGTCACCATGGAGCCCAAGACAGCATCATCACTAGAGCTTTGCACATGCGAAGACTGCTTTTGTCAGGATAGTTGATACTTGCTGTCCCCCTTCAAATTAGCCCGCCATTGTTGGATCCCTTCCCGCTCAATATTTGGGAAGAGGACCAGGGCCTCTATAAATAGGACCAGCCACCCACATAGCAAGGGGTCCCTTTTTGATCGGTTCGAAGTAGAGAGAGAGAGAAAGGTGGCTGAACTCCTCCCAGCAGTTCATCACCCCAGCCAAGAACAGACCCTCGCGAGGCTGTTCTTCCTTGTATTGTTCATCATCATCAGCCCCAAGAGGCAATCCACCCACCACACACTGGAGTAGGGTATTACACCACAACAGTGGCCTGAACCAGTATAAACTTTGTGTCTCTTGTGCAGTTCTCTCAGTAGTCTAGATCTTTGCGAGACAGAGAGGTAGAAGGCGTAATCTCCGCGCGCACCCCAGTGTTCGAACCTTAAGGGTCTACCAGAACCCGAAATCCGACATGGACCATCAGGCACAGCCGGCTGATGCTCGCGCTCATCGCCTCCATCGGTCTAGCGTAGCTTCTAGTCAACTGATCTTGCGATTCGAGTGATCACTTAGCCCTTGGTTAGCGTGCGTAGGTGCGTAGGATTTCGTACTACTCCTTGGCCCTCTACTGCACCTGCGTTTGGTTGTATGATAGGTGGGCCATCCACCCCCTGGGGCCACGTGTCATTTACCCAAAGGCAGTTGCCGTAAGTCAATGAAGTTGCGTCCCCCTCCGTGCCGGTGCAGCATAGTCATCTCACCGGACCTCTAGTTGGGGCCAAACGAGAGAAGTTTGATGTTTACTGGTTTATTGGTCCCCTTTGCATTTTGCGCCAAGTTTTGACCTTTGAGTTAACTAATAAAATGTTAATGCATGTAAACAAAAATGTTGTCTAAGTCACCTTACGAAAACCAAATAATCCCAAAATACTTAGGCACGGTGCATTAACTCCCTCCTTGTTTCTTATTTCGTGACATATCAACCAATGAGAGATGTGGGCCGTGCATGCTTTCAATGACTTGAGACTACCAAACATGACATGCAGTGTTTAGTTCATTGCATGTAATCCTATTAGTACTCTAGTTAGGAGTAGCAAAAAAACATTAAGTTCTCTCGCCGATAGGAATAAAACACCATGTATTTATTTACAGAGGGAGTAGTACATTTTTGGTGACATGCATTACTAGATATTGCTAGTCAAATACTAAAATCCAGATGGACATGGTAGTACTCCTAAATCCAGACGGTGGTGCTACTAGTACTAGTAGTAGTACTACCAATGTAGGAGTAGTAGTAGGAGTACTAGCACTGTACTATCCATTGGTCAAATTATTACGTGCTGCTCCTCACAGTGAAGTGACAAGACCCTGCGCCGAAGATGACACCTGAGTACAGGCGCCGTGTTCGGCATACCATAGTCAGCCTCACCATCTATAGTCACTATCATCATGGCTGTAGAGCTAGCCTGCTTACAACTAGCCCTGTTCGACATAATTTCCCGTGCGTAGATGCCCGTGCATTGCACGGAACACCAAGATTGGGGGTGGACGGCTCCAGCAGCGCCCATCGCACCAGTTTTTCCACGACCTTCTACTCCTAGATGTGTACACGTGTGCTGGTGTGTGTTGTGTGCTGGGTGTGCGCGAGTGCATCCTTCTGTGCATGCCGCCGTGCAGTGGTGAATTGTGCGCGAGTGCGTCCTTCGTGCACAAGAAGTTTGTCCATAATGCGCCCTCAATTTACTAGCGTGCGGGGTGCTACCCCGAGTGGTTTCAACTTTGTTTACTTCACCGTGTGTCAGATGGGCCTCTAGTTTACTTATTTTCACCCACTGCCACATGGGCCAGCACACGAAGATACAGAACACGAGCTGACAAGGGAGCATGTGGATTGGTTGACCGGTCATTAAACAATATACTGAGCTATACACTGCCATAGTGAGCGTATAATCCATCGGTATAGAGAGTTCGAGTGAGAGGGGAGGCCCGTGAGAGATAGCAGAGAGAGAGAAAGAGCTACTCCCTCTGTTCGATAATGTAGTTCCAACATTTTTTTAAGTCAAACTTTTGAAACTTTGACCAAGTTTATAAAGAAATTACTTATATCTACAATACCAAAGATAAATGATAGTATGAAGTAAGTACATATTGTGATGAATCTAATGATCGTTCCAGATGTAAATGTTTTTCTCCACATATACCTGGTCAAACGTTTCTGAGGTTTGACTTTTCAAAACATCCATATGCTTATGGACGTGACAGAGTCCCTAACAAGAGAGAGAGAGAGAGTGAGTGAAAAAAGTGTGTGTGCGTGTGTGAAAGAGACATGGACAACACACGTTAAAAGTAGAGAAAAAGCGTGTGTGTCTTATGCAAACATAGCACACATGCATCATCACCAACGGAGGCAAGGTGAGGAGATAGTGTGTGGTTGTTTGGAACCGAGAGAGCAAGACCCCTAGCACGAAGAAAATGCAGACATGGGGAGGAGAGAGTGTATGTTTGTCATAGAGAGATCCCTTGGAGATCGTGATGGGACTACATGGGTGGGAGATCGAGTGACAAGGTGTGTGCGCGATAGAAGATGCCCCGAGAGATATCGAGATAGACGTATGGATGGAAGGAGACAATACGTGTGTTCCTGTTGGCTAGTAAGAGATAATCATACTTAGGAGGGGAGGAGTGCTTGCGCCTATGATGGATTGAGGGAGTATGGTACTTAGGGGGGTGCGTGTCACATGGAGAGAGAACACGGGCGGAGAGTGTTGGATGGGTCTATATGTATAGCGCGAGCGAGACATGTGTATGTGTGAACCAGGGAGATATAAGGCCAGTTTGGCTTGCGTCCTGAGCATCTTTTGCCTGGCCTGGGGTTCTGGCTGGATTTCATGCACACTTGTTTGGTTGCTACCCTGTGAAAAAGAAAGCCCGCCTGGCCTGGGTTCCCTTGCACTTTAATTAGCCTGGCTGAACTCCAGACACTGCAAGTAGCCTGGCCCAGGCGACCGATTTCGAACGCCTGGTCGTGCCTGGTCGTGTGGCTAAGAGGCTAACAGCAACATGGATGGATATTAGCATTAAATAATTGATGCATGGATTGATTGATGGGACGTTGATGCTTTGCCTGGCCCAAGCATGAACCAAACGCTTCAGCACCACACAAGCCTGGCCAGGCAGAAATATTTTACATCTCATGTCCACACCAGGCAGTACCGGCCATCAAGGCATGAGGGTCAGGCCATGAACCAAACTGACCAATAAAGTTTGAGAGAGATTGAGGAGCCCCGATAAGGCTGAGTGGTGCGTCAGATAGCTGAGAGGGGGAAAGAGATATTCCATCCGCTCGATAATGCAGTGCATGTAAATTTTTTAGAAATCAAACTTTGGAAACTTTGATCAGGTTTACGCAAATGTTATTTATATCTACAATACCAAAGATACATCATACAAAACTACATCTCATGGTGAATCTAATGGCATATGTTTGCCATACTAGATGTAATTCTTTTTCTCCACGTACATGGTCAAACTTTGTGATGTTTGACTTTTCAATAAATCTATATGCTATGGACCGAGGAGAGTGCCTCAGTCGAGACAGATCAAGTGTGTGTGAAGGAGAATGAGTAAGTGTGCAAAAAGAGTGTGTGTGTGAAAGAGAAAGTGACAACAAACGATAAATTAGAGAGAGTGTGTGTTTTTTCGTTTCTTATGCGAACATATCATGCATGCATCTCCGAGATGGAAAAGCAAGGCGAGGAGATACACGAAGATAGCTAGTGTGTGATTGTTTGCAACGGAGAGAGACACCCTTGTAGCACATGTCCAATAGAGGTGTGGCCAACAAGGAACAAAGGTTGAGAGGGACACATGGATGGCATGGACGCATGAGGAGGGAGAGAGGGTGTGTTTGTGATAGAGAGATCCCGTCGAGATCGTGAGGGGACTATATGGGTGGGAGATCGAGGGAGTGCGTGCGTGATAGAAAGATGCCCCGAGAGAAATCGAGATAGACCATGCACATGTTTGTGATGGAGACTAAGATTAGCTAGTCATATACATATAGGGGGGACTGCGTGTGCCTACAAGTGAGTGAGAGACCATCATATGTGGCTAGCTGGGCATGAGATTGTGTGGGTGCGCGTGTGAGATGGAGAGAGAACGAGGGGGAGAGATAGAGTTTTAGATGGGCCTATCAAGTGCGAGTGAGATATGCATGTGTATGTGTGACCCAGATGCATGGAGAGTTTGAGAGAGGGGGAGAGCTCCAAGACGACATAGTGGTGCGTGAAAGAGTTACAAGCAAAGAGCCAAGGAATCTGTGTGCGTACGATGAGTGCACCCAAGATATCTAGCTTGGACTAGCTAGAGTATCATACATAGTGTGCGAGAGAGACCTATAGATGGTGTATATATGCATGCGAACTAGAAAGACCCCCCCCACACACACACACAAAGAGAGAGAGAGAGAGAGAGAGATGGAGAGAAAGCGAGATGGACAAACAAGGTTTTTGTGTCGGATGCGTGCGACAGAATTGAAGATTGTCGGCGAGAGACAGAGAGAGAGAGGACAGGAGTCCGGGAGAGGGGGAGGTCGCGTTTTATGCATCAAAGACTGATATAAACCATGTTTCGATATAAACTTGCGTTCAAATATTTAAATTGGAGAACATGTTGTCTGCAATCCACACATGAACGGATATATGCGTATATCAAACAAGTTCATTAATTTGACTTTCAACATGTTCATGGAGTACTATAATACTGTACAACATGCTACTCGATTGAGGTGTTCAATTTTGGATTTAGTTGACTATTTTGACCTACTGAACGAGCTATTTCATTGAATCGAGATATTTCATTTTGGGTTTGATTCGCGTTTTTGAGTGGGTCAACTATTTGTCAGATAGTAAATCGCTAGCAACGAGCATGTAAAAACACATTACTCCCGAGCATCATCTCTCCATCTAAAAAAGAAGTGGCAAGCTAATATTTCAAAATTTGATCCGAAACGACTTGGTAAGGTAGACATGGATGCTCGTTCTCCCAAAGTTTGAACGAACCGTTAAACATCCTCTCTGCTCGGTGGAATTCGCCCGAGCAAATAAATGGGAGACGCGAAATTACCGTCCTATGTGGGACACGCATCAATTGGCCCGTTGTACATCGAGGGTAGGTTCGTAACTTCATCCAAGCGCGCCGTCTCCTCCGCCGAAATGACATGTGACGAATAATTCATAAACCATGGTCGGCAAAACACGCTCTCCTTGCCCGAAATAGCTCGCGCCCACTATTTCAAAACACGCTCTCCTCGCCCGAAATCGCTCGCGCCCACTATAGTTCAAAACACGCCCTCCTCGCCCGAAATCGCTCCCGCCCAGCGAAGCAAAGTTACTCTACTATCCCCGACCCTCAGTACACAGACCCAAGCCGAGAAGCCTATAGGCATGGGTAGAACTATAACTCCCCCTCACATTTCAGACAAATGCGTCTGTAAGACATGGTTCCACCCCTCCCAATTTCCCCTGCCCGCCCCCATTCATACCTCGTGGGCGCCAAATCACCTTCTCCCTAGGAAGCTCCCTTCTCCCGAGCCGGGAAACCTTAGCCCCACCTCCATGGCGCCCCCACCGCACCAATTTCACAGCCGCTGTCGGTGTCAAAACTGGCGGATCTCGGGTAGGGGGTCCCGAACTATGCGTCTAGGCCGGATGGTAACAAGAGGCAGGGGACACAATGTTTTACCCAGGTTCGGGCCCTCTTGATGGAGGTAAAACCCTACGTCCTGCTTGATTGATATTGATGATATGGGTAGTACAAGAGTAGATCTACCACGAGATCAGAGAGGCTAAACCCTAGAAGCTAGCCTATGGTGTGATTGTATGTTATGGTTGTTGCCCTACGGACTAAAACCCTTCAGTTTATATAGACACCGAAGAGGGTTAGGGTTACACAAGGTCGGTTACAAAGGAGGAGATATCCATATCCCTATTGCCTAGCTTGCCTTCCACGCCAAGTAGAGTCCCATCCGGACACGAGACGAAGTCTTCAATCTTGTATCTTCATAGTCTAACAGTCCGGCCAATGGAGATAGTCTGGCTGTCCGGAGACCCCCTAATCCAGGACTCCCTCAGTACCCCTGAACCAAGCTTCAATGACGATGAGTCCGGCACGCAGTATTGTCTTCGGCATTGCAAGGCAGGTTCCTTCTCCGAATACATCACAGAGGAATTTGAATACGAGGATAGTGTCCGACCCTGTAAAATAAGTTCCACATTCCACCGTAGAGAGAATAATATTTTCACAGATCTAATTTGCTGGCTTGTTTTGGCAGCATGACGCTACGTCATGGCCCGGTGATTATTCGAACCGTTTCTTTTAACCAGCCCCGCACATAACGCGAGGCAGTTTTTCGACACGTCTTGTCAAAGCAGAGATCGTGTCCCCTTATTATGGGATTCTCATCAATACGGGCATGGGTAACCCAACCGCGCCATCAATTGCGGCGCTTGGGGGATAAGCGAGTTTTACCAGGCAAGTGGGGACGCTTAGTTTCATCCGCCCATATAAAGGGATAAGGATTCACGTTTCTATCCACACCTTCTTCCTCCCTTACCCATTCGTTTTCGCACACTCGAGCTCTAGCGCCCAAGTCCGCACTTCCCACCTCGACCTTCTCCAATCATGTCCGGAGCGGGAGGCAGGTGTATGGTCTCCTCCGTCATGGAGGGAGTCATCAAGAAACTGAGGAGAGCCGGATACCTGCCCGACGACATCGCGCACCAGCTCCTAGATGAGGGGAAGCTCATCCCCACCCCCAGGCCCCATGAGAGGGTAGTATTCCTCACCCATTTCCTCCATGGACTGGGATTCCCTCTCCATCCCTTCGTCCGGGGGCTCATGTTTTATTACGGCCTGGATTTCCACGATCTGGCCCCGAACTTCATCCTCAACATCTCGACGTTTATCGTCGTGTGCGAGGCCTTCCTCCGCATCAAGCCCCACTTCGGCTTATGGCTGAAGACCTTCAGTGTCAAGCCGAAGGTGGTGGGCGGCCGCCAGGCGGAGTGCGGAGGCACCATGGTGGGCAAGATGCCCAACGTAACATGGCTCGAGGGCTCCTTTGTGGAAACCATAAAGGGGTGGCAATCGGGGTGGTTCTATATCACCGAGCCGCACGACCCTGCATGGGCAGCGGCCCCCGAGTTCCGATCTGGCATCCCCCCGCGGCTCACCTCCTGGAAAGAGAAGGGCCTGTCCTGGGGTAGTTCGAAAGAGCTGATCGGACTCCAAAGATGTATTCAAAACATGGTGAACAAGAAGCTCAAGCTTGTCAACATAGTCCAAGTTATGATCATCCGCCGGATACTCCCGTGCCAACAACGGGAGTTCAACTTGTGGGAGATCAATCCGGCGCAACACCGAACTCTGAACAGGCTCTTCAACACAACTCATGAAGACGCCTGGAGGGTGCTGTTCAAAAGTGCCGAGGTCCCCCCCTATTACTGAGGATTGCGAATTCAGCGCGAAGCGCCAAGCCAGTGCGGTAAGCTGCTTTACCTTTCACATGATACTTATTTTTTATATAGATTGACTCTATGCGGGATCTAAAGTCTCGTACCTTTGATAGGACTGGCAGAAGATCGCTGGACAGATCGACTATCCGGCTCCTTTGCCCGAAGGCCCCGCAGACGCTCTTCTAGCGAAGATGTTGACTCCGGCCCCTTATACTATGCAAGAGAAGACAAAGAAGGCCAAGGGAACCCGAAAGAGTTCCCGATGCTAGGCATCGTCGGACTCACCATTCGATGACTCTGTGGCGCACTCTTCCCCCGAAGACGAGGAAGAAGAAGAAGAAGATGCTCCCCCACTAACTGGGGAAGACAAGAAAAGGAAGGCCGCGCCAACCGGGGAGGCCGGAGGGTTCAAGAAGGGAAGGACTCTCCTTCCGGACGGTTCCACTGCCGCCGACGAAGGCAAAGACGAGTGGTTGCCCTGGGTCAAGCCCCCGGGGAGATCGTAAGTATTCGGATCCCAGAGTAACTCATAGGATTCCTTTGTCACACTGTTTTCCCTAACGCCGAACGCAATTATGCAGGCCGCCACGAGCTAGTATCGATGTATCATCGGACGGCTCCTTGGGCTTGTCGGACATGGATAGCGATCCAGTCCCGACCGCCACCTCCCCTCATCCTGCTGATGACGCCGAGGTGTTGTCTCGAGAGGCACCAGATCGAGGGGAGACAGTCCCGGAGGCGCCTCAAGGCGACCTTCCGGACTCCGGGAGCCGAGGGGACGGGGCCCCTGAGAGCTCCAAGTTCGGCCCTCAGCCGAACACCGCGCCGGAACCTCCAGCGGTTCCAGGCTCGGGCAGGTGGCCTCCTTCTAAGAGGGGCAAGATGCCTGTGCCGGTGACCTCTATCCATCCAGAGGCGCCAGACAATCTGCTCACAGCGCTTCCATCGACGAGGAGCACCGCACTATCATGAGTGCGGTGATCCAGAAGGTTCAGTCCGCGAAGAGCGGATTGACTGAAGCCTGTGCCAGCCTTCTAACAGGCTTCGAGGTAAGTGTTTTAAAATGTAGTAGAAATATTACTGCATAGATAGTAGCCCCTGATGCTTTGTTCGGTGTTCACAAAGAAAAGCCAAACAGAGGATCAAATAATATCGCAGGAGTCTAATATAAGTATGTCAATATGCATATGTAGGCTTCGCTGCTGGCGTCCGCCGCACTAACTGCGAGGATCGTCGTACTGAAGCAAGACCTCGAGGGGTCTAGGAAAGAGCTCGGCCTTGCCAAGAGGCAGCTCGAGGAGAACAAGGGTAAGTAATACCCTGTCTTACGTATGTATATATATATAAGAGGACGCGATTGCAAAATGACAGGATCATCGTATGTTTGCCAGGGGCCACGACCGAGGTGGCGACCCTGAAGCAAGCGCAAACCAAGGCCGAAGATACAGCGGCCAAGGAGTGCACCGAGCGAGAGAAGCACGAGGCTCGGGTGGGCGAGGTGCAGCAAGAGCTCCATGCTCTTGTGGCGAAGCACGAGGCGTTGGAGCTTGACTCCAAGACGCGGGAGTCTGAGCTTGCCGCGGCCCTCGAGAGTGTAAAAAGTGCCAAGGCCGAAGCCCAAAAGGCCCTCCAAGAGATCGATGCGATGAAGAAGATAGTGGCGGGTAAGGCTTTCTATATGCAAAGCAAGCATGTAAAAGTAAATTACTGATTACTTACCCGGATCCGGAGCTCTTCAGGAGCATTCGCAGATTTGCCCCGCAGTGTGTCTGATGTCGCACAATTTTACTAGGCCGAGGACGGAAGCTCGACGGAGAAGCTGTTCTGGTCTCAGTATGCTGAGGCCGAACATCCGGTGCCAATGAGCGACCAGCTGAAGCAGATGGTCGAGCTACATAAGGCGGCCGATCAAGCCATGGAGAGCTTTATAGTCCGGCTGTGGCCTGGCGACGCCCTTCCGAATAGCTTCTTCGGCATGGTGAGATGGCTTGTGGATGCCTGCCCGCGGCTGCAGGTCGTCAAGCGATCTGTCTGCATTGAAGGTGCACGTCGGGCTTTTGCCCGTGTGAAATTACAGTGGGTCAAGCTAGACGCCGTGAAGCTGATCAAGGAGGGGCCGCCAGAGGGCAAGGAGCACCGCCACCACGAGATGTACTACGAGGGTGTTCTGCCGGGTGCCCGTCTCATCGCGGACGAGTGTTCAAAAGATGTAATATTTGAATGAGACTTGCTTGTTTTATCCTGTATGTTTGAAAACTTGTTTCATATGCGCTACACAACGCTTGTTGGAATTTAAAATATTACCTTCTGTTTGGCTGTTTATCCAATCTGAGAGATGGCTAGTCCTCGGCTTTTGCCCCCATGCCACGAGTGCTGGGGTGTTCAGGATAAACCTGAGCACTCTTGTTCCCATGTTTGGGTCCTTCGAGGGAGGTGCTCAGCACAGCGAACAAGGCAACCAGACTAATGATGATTTATCACTCTCACTTAGCCATAGAATTCTATAATTTTAAATTTCGGCGAAGCCCCTGGTATTCGGAAGGCCGAATTCGGGGCGCGATACACGCCTTTAAGCCGGACAGGGCCGGCCCCTTGCTCTAAGCGGCATAAGTCTTTAGGGACTTGAAAACCTCGCCGAACAGCGACCAGTCTCTCGCCTTATCATGACTGTCAGTTTTAGCTTTCTCTACTGAGGTGCTGAACCCAGCAGAACCGGGGCACAATCGCAGTAGTTCTCCTAGCACTACCTTAGCCGATAGAGCGGAATGTAAGGTACCAAAACATAGGAGCCGGGCAAACCCAACAGTTGACCAAAGACATGATTCAGAGCTGATGCATATAATGCTATAAGTTCGGGGTGCCGCACTTGTGAAAGTGTTCAGACTTTTCACACTGCATTGTGGGGTACGTAAGCCCCTGGTGTATTGGCGGTACCATAGTGTATGGTTGCAAGGCGTCATTAATGAATACATATATATATATATATATAACAAGAATGCAATAATAGTCATTATGTCATGCATTGTTTATTAAAAAATTGCGTTAAAGCAGAGTGATACAGATAGTGCGATAAGCAAAGAGTAGGACTATGTCCCTTCCAAGGGCAAGCTGAGGAATGATGTTAAATTGAATATTTCACTCGTTACTGTAATCAACCTGGGAATTCCGTGGTATAACGTAGCTGTCTGCTTTCTTGGTTGCTGCATCATGTGTTCGACAATAGTGCTGCCGGACAGTGTTTCCAGAGATTAAGGTCCTGAAAGAAAAGGAAAAATAACCGAACGGGAAGCCCCTAGTGCAGTTTAGGCCGCGTCTTGGGGCGTGTCGTAGTTGTGCCCCCCAACCCACCTGTGCCCATGGTATTTTTAATGCGTAATTATATACGCGTGGCACGAGTTTCGCCGCTGGGCTGGGATTGGGGTGGCCGCCGTATTGCTACGCGAGCTCAGATCACGCCAGGCGGTCTATTTGCCGATTGCCCCGAGCGCGCTTGAAGGTGTCCGGGCTGTGAAGCGCCGAACTGGTTGATTCCCTTGAGAGGCTGCTTTGCGTTTCTGCTGCGAGGGCTGCGGTGTGCTCCTCTATTCGGAGAGAGCGATCTGTGTTTCCATTGACTGTCATAACTCCGCGAGGTCCTGGCATCTTTAGCTTGAGGTATGCATAATGCGGCACCGCATTGAATCTAGCAAATGCGGTTCGCCCGAGCAGCGCGTGATAACCACTGCGGAACGGGACTATATCGAAGATTAACTCTTCGCTTCGGAAGTTATCTAGGGATCCGAAGACCACTTCTAGTGTAATTGAGCCCGTGCAATGGGCCTCTACACCTAGAATGATGCCCTTAAAGGTCGTTTTTGTGGGTTTGATCCTTGAGGGGTCTATACCCATTTTGCGCAATGTGTCCTGATAAAGCAGGTTCAGGCTGCTGCCGCCGTCCATAAGGACTAGAGTGAGGTGAAATCCATCGATGATTGTGTCTAGGACCAGTGCGGCGAATCTGCCATGACGGATACTAGTGGGGTGGTCCCTGCGATTGACGCTGATCGGACAGGAGGACCAAGGGTTGAACTTTGGGGTGACTGGCTCCAACACATATACGTCCCTGAGCACACGCTTCCGCTCCCTCTTGGGGATGTGGGTTGCGTATATCATGTTCACCGTCCGCACTTGCGGGGAAACCTCTTCTGTCCTCCAGTGTGTGGCTGCTGAGGCTCCTCCTCGTCATCGCTATGCGGCCCCTTGTCCTTGTTTTCAGCAATTAACTTGCCGGCCTACTTGAACACCCAACAATCCCTGTTGCTGTGATTGGCTAGCTTGTCTGGGGTGCCGTGTATTTGACACGAGCGATCGAGTATACGATCCAAGCTGGACGGACCCGGCGTACTTTGTTTGAAAGGCTTTTTCCGCTGACCGGGTTTAGAGCCTTTGAATCCGGCCTTGATTGCCGTATCCTCGGTATTTTCGCTGTTAATGCGGCGCTTATGCTTGTTGCGACGTGACCTGCTATTGCCGTCCTTGGTATCTGAGGTACCATGGTTCTTTGATATGTTATTACTGCGAGCTAGCCAATTGTCTTCTCCCACACAAAAGCGGGTCATGAGCGTCATGAGAGCTGCCATAGATTTTGGCTTTTCCTGACCAAGGTGCCGGGCTAGCCACTCGTCTCGGATGTTGTGCTTGAAAGCCTCTCTAAGGCCTCCGCTTCCGGGCAGTCGACGATTTGATTTTTCTTTTAAGGAACCGAGTCCAGAATTGCCTGCCGACTCTTCTGGCCACTGAATTATGTGGCTCAAATCATCGGCGTCTGGTGGTCGCACATAAGTGCCCTGAAAGTTGTCGAGGAATGCGGCTTCCAGATCTTCCCAACAGCTAATGGAGTCCGTTGGCAAGCTGTTAAGCCAATGCCGCGCTGGTCCTTTGAGCTTTAGTGGGAGGTATTTGATGGCGTGTAAGTCATCGCCGCGGGCCATGTGGATGTGGAGGAGGAAGTCCTCAATCCATACTGCGGGATCTGTTGTGCCGTCGTATGATTCAATATTTACAGGTTTGAAACCTTCTGGGAATTGATGTTCCATTACTTCCTCTGTGAAGCATAAGGGGTGTGCGGCGCCTCTGTATTGGGCTATATCGCGACGCAGCTCGAATGGGTCTTGCCCGCTGTGTTCGGCCCGGCCGGATTTGCTTTTACTGTATCCGGAGTGACGTTTGTCGTCTTGCAGAGTGGTGCGCCCTCGTGATCCGTAGATCGATCTTGAATGCTTTGCCTTGTCCTCCAATATGTCTCGCAGGTCTGGCGTATCTCCCCATGCCTTTTTATTTGAATGGCATTGGGGTGGAGGCTGAGCTTTTGGCTTGAATGCCTCTCTATCGCGGCCACGAGGTGGCCGATCAGCCGTATCATACGCTTCTTCCTCTAGTCGGGGTAGTAACCTGTGCCTTGGGTAACTCTTGGAGGGGCGCTCGAGTTTATATTCCTCGGCCGCGAGGATTTCAGTCCATTTGTCAGCCAGTAGATCTTGCTCAGCTTGAAGCTGCTGCTGCTTTTTCTTTAGGCTATTTGTCGTGGCCATAAGCCGACGCTTGAAGCGCTCTTGTTCGACGGGATCCTCTGGTACGGCGAATTCATCGTCGCCGAGGCTTGCCTCGTCTTCGGAGGGGGGCATGTGATTGTCATCCTCCTCCTCTCCGTCTGCCGCTCTCTCAGGAGAGCTGGCTCCTCCATCCTGTTGCTCTAAATCTTGCTGGAGAGGTTTGTTGTTTTCTTCGACACTATCCGGAGTGTTATTATCTCCTGTGCTGGTATCACCACTTTTGCTTTGGCGGGACTTAGAGCGGCGCCGCTGTCATCGGCGTTTGGGTTTCTTCTTGGAGGGGTCATCCTCCGCTATCTGGTCGCCATTACCTTCTTTGGGTGTATCCACCATGTATATGCCATATGACGAGGTGGCTTTCCAGTGCCCTATAGGTGCTGGTTCATGTTCATCTCCTACATCGTCGTCCATACCGTCGATGTCTTCGGAGTCGAAGTTGAGCATGTCGGTTAAATGATCGATAGTGGCTACGAAGTGGGTGGTGGGTGGGCGTCGAATTTCTTCGTCGTCCGCATCCCAATCCTATTGGCCATAATCTGGCCAGGGCTCTCCTGACAGAGATAGACCTTAGTGAATTCAGAATGTCGCTGAAGGGCGAGTGCTTAAAGATAATCACGGCGGTGAATTCCATGATCGGCGCCCAATCGGATTCGATTGGCAGGGGCGCAGATGGTTCGGAGTCCGCAAAAGAGTCCAGCACCTTGGAGTCACGGGCTGCGCAGAGGGTTAGGCTGGTGTTCGGCTCGATCGCCGTTGAGACTGCAGCCCCTGAGGCGGTGTCTAACCAACCGTCCTCGACTGGTGCAGTTCGCTCCGAGCTAAGGGTTAGAGCTGATGCAGGCGCAGCCTCTGGGTACTGTTCGGCGGCAGAGCTAGGTCATACCCATCGTGACAGTGCAGCGCGCCCGGCTGTGGCTTGAATCCGTCGAAGATCAAGTCTCCGCGGATGTCGGCCGTGTAGTTCAAACTTCCAAATCTGACCTGATGGCCAGGGGCGTAGCTTTCAATCTGCTCCAGATGGCCAAGCGAATTAGCCCGCAGTGCAAGGTCGCCGAATACGAAGATCTGTCCTGGGAAAAAGGTCTCACCCTGGACCGCATCGCTATCGATGATAGTAGGAGCCATCAAGCCTAACGGCGACGACACAGAGGAACTCTCAATGAAAGCACCAATGTCAGTGTCAAAACCGGCGGATCTCGGGTAGGGGGTCCCGAACTGTGCGTCTAGGCCGGATGGTAACAGGAGGCAGGGGACACGATGTTTTACCCAGGTTCGGGCCCTCTTGATGGAGGTGAAACCCTACGTCCTGCTTGATCGATATTGATGATATGGGTAGTAGAAGAGTAGATCTACCACGAGATCAGGGAGGCTAAACCCTAGAAGCTAGCCTATGGTATGATTGTATGTTATGGTTGTTGCCCTACGGACTAAAACCCTTTGGTTTATATAGACACCGGAGAGGGTTAGGGTTACACAAGGTTGGTTGCAAAGGAGGAGATATCCATATCCGCATTGCCTAGCTTGCCTTCCTCGCCAAGTAGAGTCCCATCTGGACACGAGACGAAGTCTTCAATCTTGTATCTTCATAGTCTAACAGTCCGGCCAATGGAGATAGTCCGGCTGTCCGGAGACCCCCTAATCCAGGACTCCCTCAGCCGCCCTCCTCCCTAATGCTGGAGATGTTGTCCATGTGCCATCTTCCACTGGGCCATGTGCCTCTTACTCCGTGCTGCTGGTGCTGCCTCGACGACGGCCGCGTGAACCATACCGGAGCCAATTCACCCCCAACGTTGTTCACGGCGCCGGAGCGGCTCCAACTTCGGATCCATCCAGAGTCCTGGCGCTGCTTCCGCGTACCCGTCGACCGTCACGACATCGCTCTTTCCCTGCCGCCAGTCGCCACCGCAACCGCGCCGGCCTCACCGACTCGGCAGCTGGACCTGCCTGCTTCACCATGCCGCCAGATAGGTCGCACCCTCATCTCAAATCACTTTATTTTGGCGTCAGTTTTCTGAATTTTTTTTCTGGGCCAATTGATTTGCAATGGGCAGCAGCACCCCTCGAGGCGGCAGAGCTCCTAGGCTGTCGGTTGGCTGGTGTCTAACGTAAGGATGCGGGGCCGCAAAGTTCGCCGCGGAAGCAGCGCTTAGATGGCTATCTTTTAGAGTTGCATGGGTTGAAGGTACTGCCGCCACCGGATCTGGATGATGGGGAGTCTTTGTGGATTGGCCCGGGGGCGGCGCAACCACGGCAATGCGGTGGGGCGGGGAGCGGGGTTTTGGCCGGGGCTACAGACGGCGGAGGCAGGCTGCTCTGCCGTTGGTCGCTGGCTCTTCGGGGATGATTCCGAACAGTGTCAGCCGGGAGGCACAAGACGGCCAGCCAGCCGGCATAGATCGGACAGTACCAAAATAAAATAAAATAGTGTGACCCCAATTTAGTCTTCAGTCAACAGACGTGTGACCACTCTCGTACCTTGCTGTTGATCTCTTAGTGTATTTCTTCAGATCAAAGAGATGTCATTCTTAACATTATGAGTTATCTGCATCTTTAGACACACCGTCTTCCGACTCACCACGGCTGCTCCAACAAGGGAAGCATACACCAGAAGGGAGCTATAGTCCCCACTCAACAGTTCCCTGCATCGAATGCGCGTGCCCGACATGCACAGCCACAACAACTGCAGGGCCGTCGACAAGTCAGCACATGATGCTCCCTCATATGGATGGCAGCCATATAGGTTGTACCCTCATCTTACTTGTGTGCAACATTTATGGCTTTGTTATTCATCTAAGCATGGAAAATAGATCATCACATTTCACTGTATATTCATGCCGATCTCTTACGGGTCTTGTTCAGGAGTTAACGTTGTTCCATAGTTCAGCTAAGATACTTGTTCTTTAGGTAACACTGTTCCATAGTTATCATCCATCAGCCAATGCTATCCCACAGGCTGGTGATTATAGTATTATACCACTTCTAGTATTTCCTATGTTGTTCTTTAATACTTTTGTGTGCCATCTAGTTAATCTCGAGTACAAACGATACATATTATGTAGCTTTCATCTCTGTTCTCCCTTTAGTTTATGAGACCTGTTGCTGCTAGTTAACCCTAGTCCTACTATTTATGTCGTCTCCTACAGGCACTCATTACATAAATCTAACTACTAGTTGTCTTCCATGCATGTCAGATATAATTGCACACACCGATATATCCACAAGAACCTCATGGAGCAATGTAAAGGCCAATAAACTTGATGTCAATGATACACAATATGATGGAACATGTAAAGGCAGTTCTTCAGAAGACTTGCAGAAAGATGATGAATCCTCTTCACCCCACAAGGTCCTTGCTCTAACTTGGCCTGTGATATGGGTACAACATGAATATAATGTCCTGGAGTGTATCGACTCTGTTGCAATGCCATGTGCTTAGCATGCTGATCATGCATGTAAATATGTCATGCCTTCCTGTTTTTCAGTACCTATTCCATTCATGATAACATGTTTTCTAATTTAAGTACTGTCATTCTACTCTATCGCAATGCCATTTGCTTAATTTGGACATCATGCTTCTGAATATCTTATGCATTGTTATTCATCAGTATGTACTTCATCTATCTACCATACCATGTTTTTTTACATTGAAGTGTTGTTCTAGTGCTCTGTTGCAATGCCATCTTATTTTCCCAATCATACACGTGTATGTTGCCTTAGTTATTTCTGTATATATTCCGCTAGCATACAGTTTTACATTCAACCAGTGTTTTTTGCTGTGTTGTCCTGTCGTATCCCTAGCTCTTACACCATACTCCCTCCGTACGGATTACATGTTGCCGAAATGGATAAAAAAGGATGTATCTAGAACTGAAATACGCCTAGACCCATCCATTTTTTCCCGGATGGAGGGAATACAGGTCAATATGTCATGCCTTTCTATTCTTCAGTACCTATTCCATCTCTCTACTACCGCATGTTTTATAATTAAAGCACCATTCTTCTATACAAGGCATGCAAGGGGAAGCAACTATGTTAGAATCTGAAGGGTTACAAACAAGGCCTTTGCAAAAGATCCAAACGCCAGGAGATAATAAACCAACTCTAGTTTTTAAAGATACTGCTCCAGCACAGAGAAACCCAACTCCTACTGATAATAAGCAGATTCCAGTGGCCAAAGAACTAGTCCGCTCTAGTCCAACAAAAATATGTCAACTCAATTCTAAGAAGCGTGTGTGTATCCTTGCATCATGAAATTTTATAGCATGGTGATCATATTTTCTACATGTTTCTTACCCATCTCTCTTTTAGAAAATAAGCTTAACAGATAGAAGATTTTCCACAATGGTATTGTTTATGAGGAAAGATTCTTGCAGGAATTCACTGTGCTCCAATGTAGATGTAAGTACCTGTTGTATATCGCTATATTTTTACATCAGCATGTATTTTGTTAATCGGCCTGAATCCAACCCTTTGGTTCTAAATTTAGTTGTAGCTAAATGTATGATTAAAGGCATTTTTGCAAGGAAAACTGCCTCGTAGTTTTGCATCCTGAGCTGCAAGAGTGTACTATCTCATATCAGTGGGTTTGAATACTTTGGTTCTGTAGTGGGTTTTCCAGTGTGTGTTTTACTGTGTTGTCCTATCGTATCCCTAGCCCTTACATCATACTCCCTCCGTCCGGATTAAATGTCGCAGAAATGGATAAAACTGGATGTATCTAGAACTGAAATGCGCCTAGACCCATCCATTTATTTCCGGATGGAGTGAATACATGTCAATATGTCATGCCTTTCTATTCTTCAGTACCTATTCCATCTCTAATGTAGCATGTTTTATAACTGAATCACCATTCTTCTATATAAGGCATGCAAGGGGAAGATGGCTATGTAAGAATCTGAAGGGTTACAAACCAGTCTTTGCAAAAGATCCAAATCCCAGGAGATCATAAACCAACTCCATTTTTCATAGATACTGCTCCAGCACAGAGAAACCCAACTCCCACTGATAATAAGCAGATTCCAGTGGCCAAAGAACTAGTTCGCTCCAGTCCAGCAAAAGAATGTCAACTCCATTCTAAGAAGCGTGTGCGTATCCTCGCATCATGAAATTTTATAGCATTCTGATCATATTTTCTACATGTTTCTTACTCGTCTCTCTTTTAGAAAATAAGGTTTAACGATACAAGACTTCCTCCATTGGGATCGTATTCGAGGAAAATATCTTGCGGGAATTCTCTGTGCTCCAGTGCTGATGTAAGTACCTGTTGTATATCACTATATTTTTACATCAGTGTGTATTTTGTTAATCGGCCTGAATCTAACCTTTATCTGATCTAAAATTAGTTGTAGCAAAATTTTAATGGCGCCAATGTTGATTTTGTAAGGAAAACTGCCTGGTAGTTTTGCGTACTGAGCTACATGAATGTGCTATCTCATATCACACACATTACTGAATTGTAGTGCTTCTCTAGTTGCCCATTCATTCATTGTGTCAATGTTGCTTTCGTATTACCTTACCTGGCTGATGATAGCTGTGCCATATTGTGTTACTTTGGTGTAGGCTAGTTTCCCAAACATTTGTTGGGTCAATGTTGGTTTCCTATTATCTGACTTGGCCAATGATAGCAATGCTAGTGTGTTAATTTTGGGCAGGCTGCTAAAGATAAGAAGACAAACTCTGAAAACAGCAAGGCAACCCCATTGTTTCTTTCCAGTAAATCTAGGCCAGGTAATATGGCAATAACTCATGATTTATGTTATGATGCAGTGGTCAAGACACTCTCCACTATCAATAATACAAGCCTGCCAAAATCGCCATATGAATCTGTTCAGTATCCTCTGTCTCGAATGCGATGGAATAAATGTATGTTTGTGAACCAATTAATGGCTGAAGCAATGATGGAAATGGTGGATGAATCAGAGGTGCAGAGTCGTGCGACACAACAACTGATCAATGTTTTCAGAGACGGTGTGGCAAAGCAGCAAGAACTTGCCCACATGCTTATGGGCGTCATCTGTGCTGAGGTTGCAGATTGTAATGTTGTAGATGGTTATGTTCGGCTCATTTGTTTGCACTAGCATCAATCTTTGATTGCCTAGTGGATGTAATTTCATGTAATATATTCTGGATGTGCAACGTTATTCCCTGTATGCCGAACCTTTGCTCGTCGTAATGGGCTCAAATTATCTAATTTGGCCTAAAGACATGAATGAACTTTAGTGGGCCCATTAAGTTAATGGGCCGTTACTAGGCCGAAAGTTAATGGTCGGCCCTCTTACCTCCCGGGTCGTTAATAGGCCGACATCGAAGCGGGCAATAGGTGGCCCCAATTTATTTCACGGGCTGTTAACAGGTTGTTACTAAGTTTGGGCTACATATGGCCCAACTATACTGTAGGCCTTTAGCAGGCTGAAAGAGACAGCGGGCTTGTATTAGACCATGAAGAGCATGGGCCGCTAAGAGGCCGAAAGTCAGGTCGTATTGTAAACAGCCCAACTGTGTTGTGGGCCTTTAGCAGGCCGAAAGAGAAACCGGGCTGGTATTGGACCATGAAGGGCATGGGCCGTTAAGAGGCCAAAACTAAGGTCCGACTACAAATGGCCCAACTCATTTATGGTCTGTGAACAGGCCGAAAGGCACACAGGGCCGGGAATTGGCCCAACACTTAAATGGGTCACTAAAAGGCCAAAACTCAGGTCCGACTACAATGGGCCCAACTGATTTACGGGCCGTCAACAGGCTGAAAGTGACACCGGGCCAGAAATTGGCCCAACACTTAAATGGGCCACTAAAAGGCCGAAACTCAGGTCCGACTACAAATGGCCCATCAGATTTATGGGCCGTCAATAGGCTGAAAGACACACCGGGCCGGAAATTAGCCCAACATTTAAATGGGTCGCTAAAAGGCCGAAAGATGTACATCCTGAAAATTGGCCAATCCATTAAATGGGCCGTTAACAGGCCGAAATCTCATCGGGCCAATATTGAGCCCAAATATATAGCGGGCTATTAATGGGCTCGAACTGATAATGGGTTGCGATGGTGTCAAATCTTTAACGGGCCGAATTGGCACATCTCGTATGGGCCGTGGGCTTAAATGGACCTGACACAAGTAGGCCTTATATGGGCCGGCCTGCTAATTTTTACTGGGCCGGCCTTTTTCACCGGAATGGGCCACTGTTGGTGTCGGTGTCAAAACCGGCGGATCTCGGGAAGGGGGTCCCGAGCTGTGCGTCTAGGCGGATGGTAACAGGAGACAAGGGACACAATGTTTTTACCCACGTCCGGGCCCTCTCGATGGAGGTAAAACCCTACTCCTGCTTGATTAATATTTATGATATGGGTAGTACAAGAGTAGATCTACCACGAGATCAAAGAGGCTAAACCCTAGAAGCTAGCCTATGGTATGATTGTTGTTCGTCCTATGGACTAAAACCCTCCGGTTTAAATAGACACCGGAGAGGGCTAGGGTTACACAGAGTCGATTACAATGGGAGGAGATCTACATATCCGTATTGCCAAGCTTGCCTTCCACGCCAAGGAAAGTCCCATCCGAACACGGGACGAAGTCTTCAATCTTGTATCTTCATAGTCCAAGAGTCCGGCCAAAGGTTATAGTCCGGCTATCCAGACACCCCTTAATCCAGGACTCCCTCAGTAGCCCCCGAACCAGGCTTCAATGACGATGAGTCTAGCGCGCAGATTGTCTTCGGCATTGCAAGGCGGGTTCCTCTCCAAATTCCGTGTACCTGTTTAAATAGTGTCCGGCTTCTTGTGAATGTTGCGCTCCTTGGCTTCCACGCCCAATAATGGCCACTTTCCACGTGTTGAGCGAATGTGAAGAGCCAGGGTGTTTTTACATTTACCCCCCTAGCTGTGTGAATGAGCTGCCTATTAAAGAGACGAGGATTCAGATCCAAATCACACCATCCTCCCTTGGCGAGCCTTCATCGGAGCGCATCCAACAGAGATCCATTCCATCATGGCCGATCGACGGAGCTCCTCCTCTCGCTCCCCTAGCCCCAATCCTAGAGATTGGGAGAGATGTTCCGTCCCGCACAGCAAATTAGTGATGCTTCAGACCAAGGGATTTCTTCCCCCAGCATACATGGTCCCGGTTCGAGCCGGGCTCGCCACCTATAATGGCGGAGAGCAAGCAGAGAGCCTTCCCAATCCCTCCAAGGGAGAGCGGGTATGCCTTGTCCCTCATTTGGTAAGAGGGCTCGGATTTCCAATTCATCCGTTTCTCCAGGGGCTACTGGAGTTCTACGGCCTCAAGTTGCACAACCTTACTCCTGCCTCCATATTGCATATCGCGGGCTTCGTAGCCCTTTGCGAGCTGTTTTTGGGCTGTGAGGCTCATTTCGCGCTGTGGAAGAAGTTGTTCTGCCTTGTGCCCCATTCTCAGGAGGGGTCAATATATCAAGTGGGCGGAGCCGAAGTGTGGCGTATTGCCGGGGCCGGATATCTATCCGGAACCCCAAAGAAGACGTCCGAAGACTGGCCTTCAGAATGGTTTTATATAGAAGACGTCCCTCTCCTGGACCCTATTCGAATCAGCCTCCCTGAGTTCGACAACGGTCCTTTGAAGAAGCGCCGGAGCTGGCGTCCATGGAGCCCCCAGGAGGAAGACGGCAGGGACATTCTTTACTTGATGAGCCAGATAAGTTTGTTAGCTCGATCCGGATTGACCATGATCGAGATCATGGCCATATGTATTATGCGGGGGGTGTAGCCGCTTCAGTATAGAGGCCACCCCATGTGGGATTTCAACAGGGAGGATGACGCCACCCGCTATGGCCATAAAGGGATGGAATCGGTTGCTGCTCTAATAAAGATCTTATCCATTTTGTACAAGGGATAAGAGGAGGAATTCCTCCGCGTCAACCCGTAGGGCGGATTTTCTATGTACAATCCTCCGAGCTGGGTAAGCGGACACTTTTTCTTGCCCATCCGTTTCATATTCCCATAGTTAAGTATTCAGTCTAGCAATTTCAACGCAGGAGCTGCGCTAGGCTGTAAGGGAGATAAACAGCCCTCCTCCACAACTCGAGGACCCGGAACGGCCCCTTGACCCGGCCTCCCAAGAGGATCCGGACATATCTGTGGAGCTGATCGATGGGGTATTTTACCAATTGAGCAATGACAACGCCTTGGTGGCCATTACGACCGATTACCCTGGGCTACTTCCAGCCTCATAGGTAACTGAGACCGAAGTCCCAGTACTTTGAAAAGGGATCCGTCCTTGCGTGTTTTTGATTATCGTATAACAACCATGTTTTGCAGGGGAGGTCCTCGAGGCGGAGGGCCGAGCCTGCGGCGACTAGCCAACAAGGGGCCGCGAGGCCAGGCAGGCTGAAAAGACACGCAGTCCGGATTGAGACACCGGCGCAGTGGTACGGCGCGCCATCTTTATTCCAAGACATTATTCTTAGAGGCATACTAACGCCCATGCCTTCTTTTTAGGAAAAGAGCGCTCGCCGGACTATCCGGAGAGGCTACTAATCGCGCCTCCACCAGCCAGGTTCCAAGGCCGGATTCGGAGGTGGGCACGAATACGAGGCGTGCGCCGGGCGCTCCTCTGATAGAGGATGCGGATAGACTGTCTGCCACCAATTCCGAGGTGGAAAGTGCCATGAACCACAGGCGTCGCCGGACTTTCTTCGTGACGCTTGTTTCTCCCAAGAGGCATTGGATGCCTTCAACTCGGGAGATGCATACCTCCGTGCCACTCAAAATGGTCTAGCCAGAGCCACGGAGCAGTATGTAAAAGACATACGGGTGAGAAAATTTGGATTATATATATCAGTAGCCCCTGAGACTTGAAACAGTTAGAATAACTGATTTAAGGATCATTTGTTATGCAGGTTCTTACAGAAAAGAATACCCAACTGTCCCAGGAGCTGGAAGAGTGCAAAGACCAACTTCAGGCCGCACTAGCCGCAGCAGGGGAGCCCAAAGAGACCCCCTCTGGTAATATATCCTTCAAATGATAAGTATCATATAAAGTGCGGCGTATATGCAGATCTAACGATAAAATTGCAGATGATGCTGGAGTAAATCCGGATAAGCAACAGCTCCTGCGCCAGCTGAAGGCCGGTGAGAGTGTGCTTTCGAGGGTGAGGCAGGAGAAGAATGATCTCCTAGATGCCAACACCAAGCTGGGCGTGGAACTAAAGGATGTCCGTGCCCAACTGTCGGACTCCGTTAAGGAGAATCGGCGGCTTCGACGCGGCATATTTAGTAAGTGCACGAGGTGCAGGCCATCGAGTACTTCACGGCCAGGTGCAGAGAAGGCACCCTCCTCAAGCACAGGCTCCTTTGCGACGAGCCAGAAACCCTCGGCGAGCTGGTGATCATAGCAGACAAGGACGCCACGGCCGACTCCTCCATGAAGGCGGAAATTCAAATCAGCACAACTGGCAAAGTGGCTCCTCCAGCTCCAAGAACTCCGGCGGCAGCCGCCGGCTGGCGACAATAGCAGGGCGACAACAAGCGCAAGGCCCCACAGCCGGCAGGTCGCGACCGTTGAAGCCCAGCAGCCAGAAGAACAGCCCCCGCCCAAGCGATAGAAAGGCGGCAAGCCAAACTGGTTGCCGGCCTTCTCCTATGAGCAGACCTTGGATGGACCTTGCAAGTTCCACAGCGGCGCAAAGCCGTCGAATCACACCACCCGGAAGTGCCACTGGATCACCAGGATCGCCAAGGGAGACGGCCTCCTGCCTCCCCCGCCTGCTGGGCAGCCGCCTCCGCATCTGCCCCAGCAGCCGGCTGTCAGGCCAGTCGGCGCAGTACAAGACGAATACCCTAAAGAGGATGGAGCCTATGTGGTGTTCACCAGTGTGGCTGATGATCGACGCAGCAGGTGGCTGTAGCGACAGGAGGTGAATGCGGTAGCATCAGAGACACCAGAGTTCATGCACTGGTCTGAGAAGGCCATCAGCTGGAGCAGGGCTGACCACCCAGAGGTGATGCCGAGTCCGGGCTCCTACGCCTTGGTCTTGGACGCCACCTTTGCTACGGACAAACGAGCAACGCGTTTCTCGCGAGTTCTGACAGACAGGGGCAACAGCATCAATATCCTGTACAAGGACACCATGGAGAAGTTAGGAATCAAGCAAAGACAGCTTCAGAGCAGCCGAACTGTGTTCCACAGCATTGTTCCTGGGCTTTCCTGCTCGCCAATCGGCAAGATCCTGATGGACGTCCTCTTTGGGGACAAAGATCACTTCCGTAGAGAGCCCGTTTGGTTTGAGGTGGTGGATCTTGAGAGCCCATACCATGCGCTGCTTGGCCGACCTGCCTTGGCCAAGTTCATGGCGGTCCCCCACTACGCCTACCTCAAGATGAAGATGCCCAGTTCTAAGCGAATTCTGAATGTGGCTGGCGACTACCGGAAGTCGTCTGCTTGCACAGCAGAGAGCAGTCGGCTGGCCGAGTCCTTGGTAATCGCGGCTGAGAAGCGGCTCCTTGAGCAAGTTGTGGCGATGGCCGGCAAGCAGCCTGAGGAGTCGCCCAACCCAAAAGAGTCGGAGACTGAGGGTTCGTTCAAGCCAGCGAAAGAGACAAAGAAGATACCATTGGACCCGGAGTACCCAGAGAGGTACGCCGTCGTAGGTGCAAACCTCGACAGCAAATAGGAAGGCGAGCTCGTCGATTTCCTCCGTGAGAATCGAGACATCTTTGCATGGTCCCCCAAGGACATGCCAGGTGTACCGACGGAATTCGCCGAGCACAAATTACATATCCGATCTGATGGAAAGCCGGTCAGACAGTCCCTGTGACGCTTATCAGAAGAGAAGAGAAGAGTTGTCGGAGAAGAGATAGCCCGACTCCTAGCTGCCGGCTTCATTATGGAAGTATCCTTTCCAGAATGGCTAGCAAATCCAGTCCTGGTACTAAAGAAGAACAAGCAGTGGCGAATGTGTATTGACTACACGAGCCTCAACAAGGCCTGCCCCAAGGACCCATTTGCTTTACCAAGAATCGATCAGGTGATAGACTCCACAGCCGGATGCGAGCTGTTGAGTTTTTTGGATGCATATTTAGGATATCACCAGATCAAGCTAAACCCGGCTGACAGACTGAAAACCGCCTTCATCATGCCGTTTGGAGCCTTCTGCTACCTCACCATGACGTTCGGCTTAAGGAACGCTGGCGCCACCTTTCAGCGTTGCATGCAGAAGTGCCTCCTCAAGCAGCTCGGCAGGAACACCCATGTTTACGTGGACGACGTGGTGGTGAAGACGGAAAAGCGTGGGACACTGCTGGAAGACCTCAAGGAGACCTTTGAGAAACCTGCGTCGGTTCTAGATCAAGCTCAACCCTGAGAAGTGTGTCTTTGGAGTACCAGGCGGCCAGCTCCTTGGCTTCCTGGTCTCTGAACGCGGCATAGAATGCAACCCAGTAAAAATCAAGGCCATTGAGAGAATGGAGATACCCAGCCGACTGCTGGATGTACAGTGAACCTACGACCTTCAGCTTCCCTCTACGACTTCACAAGGCGGACGAATGGAGATACCCAGCCAACTGCTGTGCAGAGGGAGGCGAATGGAGATACACAGCCGACTGCTGGATGTACAGAAGTTCACCGGCTGCTAAGCGTCCATCAGCCGATTCATCAGTCGGCTGGGCGAGAAAGCTCTCCCCTTATACCAACTCATGAAGAAGACCACTTTTTTCGAGTGGAACCATAAGGCGGACGAAGCTTTTCCCCAGTTGAAGAAGATGCTGACTACTCTACCCATCCTGGCGGCTCCGACTCCCAAGGCACCTATGCTCCTGTACATCGCCGCCACCAGCCGAGTAGTCAGCACAGTCATTGTAGTGGAGCGCAAGGAGGAAGGCAAGGCGCTGCCTATCCAGAGACCGGTATATTACCTGAGCGAGGTACTGTCGACCTCCAAGCAGAACTACCCCCACTACCAGAAGATGTGCTATGGTGTACACTTTGCTGCCAAGAAATTGAAGCCTTACTTTCAAGAGAATCCAATCACGGTGGTCTGCACGGCCCCACTTGCCGAGATCATTGGTAGCCGAGATGCTTCTGGCCAAGTGGCCAAGTGGGCCATAGAGCTCTCTCCTTACACCATCCACTACCAGCCCCGCACCGCCATCAAGTCACAAGCACTGAACGACTTCCTCATCGACTGGGCCGAGACCCAGTACCTACCTCCAGCACCTGATTCCACCCATTGGCGGATGCATTTCGACGGCTCCAAGATGCGTACTGGCTTGGGAGCCGGCGACAAGCTAAAGTATGCGCTGCAAATCCACTTTGCCGCCTCCAATAATGTCGCCGAGTACGAGGCGCTCATTCACGGGCTCCGGCTTGCCAAAGAGCTTGGCATCCACCCGATCTTGTGTTATGGCGACTCGGACTTAGTGGTCCAGCAATCATCTAGCGACTGGGACGCGAAAGATGCAAACATGGCGAGCTACCGTTTCCTCGTGCAGCAACTCAGCGGGTATTTCGAAGGGTGCTAGTTCCTCCATGTGCCAAGGAATGACAACGACCAAGCAGATGCATTAGCACGAATCAGCTCTACCCGCCAAGCAATACCATCTGGTGTCGCCCTTCAATGCCTCCTCAAGCCGTCTGTCAAGCCTTCACCAGAATCAAATGTGCCAGCTCCTCCCGAAGACGTCGGATCCGACTCCAGAGCTCCGGCAGCCGGAACGAGGATTTTGGCGGAAGACCCCAAAGCTGCTACAACCAAATCCGGCCCGGGGACTGCGGTGGCGGACTCGAAGACTCCAGAACTTGGCCCAAGGACCGCGCCAGTCGGCCTGGGTTCTTCAACAACCCAACAAGCAGCTGTTGACTCCACCCCGCCGCCTCCCAGCCCAATCGCCCTCGTCCAAGTCACAGTTCTGGCAGTCAAAGAAGTAGCAGCACCCTCATGGGCCCAGCCCATCCTCAAATTCCTGGTGAACAAAGAGCTGCTGACAGATGAAACTTCAGCTCGGCAAATACAACGCCGGGCGGCAGCCTACACCATAGTCAACAGAGAGCTGGTCTGGCGCAGCGTCACTGGTGTCTACCAGCGCTGCATAGAGCCAGAGCAAGGCCAAGCGATTCTCAAAGACATCCATCAAGGCGAGTGTGGCCACCATGCGGCTTCAAGAGCACTCGTCGCCTAAGCCTTTCGACACGGTTTCTTCTGGCCAACTGCCTTGGAAGAGGCCAAGGAGCTGGTCCAAAAATGCAAAGGGTGTTAGACGTTCAGCTCCAAGCCGCACCAGCCAGCTTCTGCACTCAAGACCATCCCCATTGCCTGGCCTTTCGCAGTTTGGGGTCTAGACATGGTGGGACCATTCAAAACAGCATGAGGTGGTTTAACTCACTTACTTGTTGTAGTGGACAAGTTCACCAAGTGGATAGAAGCAAAGCCAATCAAGAAGCTGAACGGTCCGACTGCTTAACTTTCATCTCCGATATCACAATTCGGTACGGCATACCACATAGCATCATCACCAACAACGACACAAATTTTGCCAAAGGCGGCTTGGCCCGTTTCTGCGCAACACAGGGCATCCGACTAGACCTAGCGTCCGTTGCCCATCCGCAGTAAAACGGCCAAGTGGAGCGAGCAAACGGATTCATCCTGTCCGGCATCAAGCCTCGGTTGATCGAGCCTCTAGAGTGCTCGGCTGGCTATTGTCTCGACGAGCTGCCAGCCGTCCTCTGGAGTCTGCGCACAACTCCAAACAAGTCAACCGGCTTCACGCCCTTCCTCCTTGTCTATGGTGCCGAAGCCGTCATCCCAACGGACATAGAGTTCGACTCCCCACGAGTCACCATGTACACCGAGGAGGAAGCAGAAGAAGCATGACAAGACGGCGTCGATCTGCTGGAAGAGGGCCGGCTGTTGGCACTCAGCCGGTCCAGCATCTACCAGCAGAGCCTGCGCCGATACCACAATAGGAAGGTCAGGCCAAGATATTTCCATGAAGGCGACCTTGTGCTCCGGCTAATCCAGCGAACAGCCGGCCAGCACAAGCTGCCGGCGCCTTGGGAAGGCCCTTTCATCATCGGCAAAGTACTGGGCAACGATTCCTACTACCTGATAGACGCTCAGAAGCCCCGAGCACGCAAGAGGGACGACTCCGGCAAGGAGACAGAGCAGCCATGGAATGCAAATCTCCTCCGAAGATTCTACAGTTGATGCAGTATGTACCACGCTACCTTTTGTGTTAAAGTACCAAGACTTTGGGCCCCCCGAGGCGAGCTCGGGGCTGCCCTCTTTTGTCTGTATGATAAAAATTATGACTGCGAGTATGTTACTCCTTTTTATGCCGTTTGGCACTGGGCTCGACAAGTCAGCCCAGTGACTTGCCGCCTTGCACTATGAAATGCTTCCTGCAGTCGGACAAGTAGTGTGTAAATGCCTAAACCGTCTCTTGTCAGAAGCCGCAGCTCGCAGAGCGACTGTATGGTGGGCAGCAGTAAGGTAGAATGGGCATTCGCATGAAAAATGGCTAAGGACTCAAAGCATAAAACATGGCTCAAGACAGCTTCCAGCCTTTCTTGCAAACCGACTCTCGGATAGTGGATTGCCGTCTTCTCTCTAACTTGCTCAAAAAATCTTGAAAATGGCTAAGTACTTGCTTTCCCAAAGTAGCCTAGCACTTGATCCAGCGACAGTCCGCAGAGGGGCTGTCCGATTGGCAAGGCAGGCAACTAAGAGAAAGCGGCAAAGGAAAAAAGCCAAAAGAGCAATGAGCAAGAAAAGATAGATATATATATTTACATAACATAGGCCCTTGGCCGAATTGTCGAGTAGAGGTTCAAACTACACCCCGCGGGTGGAATTGTGCGAATTAACAAAGTTCTTCAAAGACTACTGAAGCAGACAAAACAAAGATACAGCGAGAGCTTAGGAAGCAGCAGACGGACTCGAAGGGTCGGAGGAGGCGCCAGCGCCAGGCATCGGGGCGGTCGGCTGGCTAGTCTCGGCTTGATCGCCTCCGGCAGTAGTCGGGTCTGTCGCACGCGGCTCATTGCTGGAGGCACGGTCGAGCTGAGGCTGGCCGTCTGCTCCGTCTTCTGGTGCCTCCGCCTCGCCTCCGTCCTCCGCCTCGCCCTCTTCCTCGACGCTAGAGCCAATCACCTCCGCCGAGTCCTCGCCGTAGTCTGGGTTCATCCCAAACCACTCCGGCGGTACCTCCTCGCCGTCTTCAGACCGCTCGGGGACGAAGATGCTGGTGTCGGTGTACTCGGCGAGCGCCGCAGCACGCTTGACGAGGGCGTCTTCCGCGACCGCCAGCTCCGGCTGGGCCTCCGACCGAAGCGTGGCCAGCCGGTCTAGGTCCAGCCCCGGATAACATGCCTTGACGAACTCCAAGGCCCGGCGCACTCCAGCTCGGGCCGAAGAGCCCTTCCAGGCCTCAAGACGACCAGCCGCGACAGCCAGCCAGTCGGCCGTCAGGCTGGGGGTGCGCGGAGCCTGCATATCCGGCCACAGGGCGGCAATCGCCTGGGCACCGACACGCTGAAGCCGGCGCAGCATCCGGTGAGCCAGCCGGAGGCGAGCCTCGATGCTCAAACTGTGCTCGTCAAGAGTTCGGGGGGCATCGGCGGCAATATCTGCGCCCTCCACCCTCTGACCTTCACGGTCAGCCTCGATGGCTTGGATGGCGGCCTGCGATTACCCAGGGAAGAAGTCTGCAAAGACGCGAAGAAACGAAGAAACTAGTCAAAAACCAGGAGTCGGCACGACTTAAATCGGCAGCTCGAAGAAAGAAAATAAAGAGACTCACCATCAACAATGCCTTCAATCTCGTGGAAGCCGAAGGACAGCAGCGCCTCCTTGTCAGACCAGGAGGAGCGCTCGCTCGCGAACTCGGCCAAGAGGGCAGGTTCCGTCTCCTCCGCCTCCCTCTGCGACTTCACAAGCAGCTCCTTCTACTCTGCCAATTGAGTGGCCAGCAGATCGCGCTCTGTGGCAAGCTTGCTGCACTCCTCCTCTTTGGCACGCAAAGTGGAGTTGGCATCGCTCAGCTGCTGTTTAAGAGCAGCGTTGGCCCCTGAGAAGAAGAAAGAAAGAAGGGGTCAAGCCACCAGTAAAGAAGGTCACCAGGGAGATCCGGCCCGACTGCTCAGCAGTCGGCCCGAATCTCGGGGACTACAGCCCGCGGGTGCGCCAGCGCGCCCCCACGAAGAAGGAAAAGGACTTACTCCGGCTCTCCGACAGATCGGCGGTCCGCTTGCCCAGCTCTTCAACGTTACGGTTGTAGGCAGTTGTCGGCGTTCTGGGAACGGGGGTCTCCAGACTTGCCTGCCTGCGGCCTGCGGCGTGGCTCAAAGGAGGCCCAGCATGGCCCGTCTTCATCAACACAAGACTCAAGACCCTCGCGAGGGGCCAAGCCTCACGGGGCGGACGACACAATGAATCCCCAGGCGCAGCCTCCTCAGGCTGGCTCGCGAGGAGGCGGAGGAATCAAGGCGGGGTACCTCGCGAGGTGCCCGTGACGCAAGCCATGACGATCGAGGGTGCTAGGCGGGCGCCAGCGCGCGCAGCGTCCTTCTTTCCTCTTTGGTGCAAAGGGGGCAAGCGCAGCAGCGGAGTACCGAGGCATCAGGCAAAGGTTCCCATTTCGGTGCAACGAGACCAGGACCAAGCGGACTATGTGACGGAGGTCACCATGGAGCCCAGCACGGAGTCACCGCGGGGTCTTTCACAGGCGAAGACCAACTTTAGTCAGGATAAGTGTACTAGATGTTCCCCTTCGAATTGGCCAATTGTTGGCGCCCTTCCCGCTCAATATTTGGGAAGAGGCCCAGGGCCTTTGCCTATAAATAGGACCGGCCACCCACGTAGCAAGGGAGTTCGGTTCGCGGAGTTGGGGGGTTCAGTTCGCAGAGTTGGTTCGTCCGGTTCGCGAGTAGAGAGAGAGAGAGAGAGAGAGAGAGAGAGAGAGAGAGAGAGAGAGAGAGAGAGAGAGAGAGAGAAGGCTGACTGAACTCCTCCTAGCAGTTCATCCCCCCACCCAAGAACAGACCCTCGCGAGGCTGTTCTTCGTTGTATCGTTCATCATCACCAGCCCCAAGAGGCAATCCACCCACCACACACTGGAGTAGGGTATTACACCACAACGGTGGCCCGAACCAGTATAAATCTTGTGTCCCTTGTGCAGTTCCTTTAGTAGTTTAGATCTTTGTGAGACGGGGAGGTAGAAGGTGTGATTTCCACGCGCACCCTAGTGTTTGAACCTTAAGGGTCTGCCGGAACCCGTGAATCCGACATTTGGCGCGCCAGGTAGGGGTGCGCCGGAATCTGTCCTCCACCACTCTGTTCTCCTCCGACCGTCGCATCCATGTCCGATGCTCGTAGGGCCCGCGCCGAGCGCCGGGCCGCCATCGCTTCTCGCGTCGCCCAGACGGCCCCCGTCGGTGGGCGTCCTCATCGTTCCCCGTCGCCCGCCATCAACGCCGCCACCGGCCCGGCGGGGGGCGAGCAGCAAGCATCGTCTCAGCATCCGTCCGTGCGCCAAGACGGCCGCACCGCTACTCCATCACTCGCACCAGCCGGTTCTTCGTCCCGCGTGCTCCGCGCACCCTTGGAGGCTCGAGCTGCGCTCCTTGCGGCAAACGAGCTCCTACGCTACCGCCCCGTCGACGACGTCTATGAAGAGTGGCTCGACCGCGTCGCCGAGCTTGTCCGCGCCGCAGGGGGCTCTTCCGCGCTGTCCGTTCCTCTGCGCCACACCCCGCCCCGCGCGGGCAATGAAGCTCCAGAGGCGCACCAGCCGCCTCCCCTCCAAGAAGATGCCATGGCTCCAAGGCGCTTGGCCCCTGGGCGGAACCCGCTCCGTCAGGCGCCAGCGCAACATGAACGGAGCTGCCAAGAAGTCCCTCGCCCGCAAGGGGCTGCCAGGGCGCTCCCTGCTCCAGCTCCGGCGCGCCAAGACCCCGCTCTGCTCCTAGCTGCAGCGCGTGGGGACCCTCAAGACCCAGCTCTCCATCAGCCGAAGCCTTTCGTGGCCACCGCAGGCTGCCGTGCCTACACCACTGAGCTGAGCAGCGTCGCGTGGCCCGGCAAGTTCAAGCCAGACCTGCGTGCTCGCTATGACGGCACAACTGATCCCGCAGAGTTCCTCCAGCTCTATGAGCTGGGCATCGAGGCTGCCAACGGGGATGAAAAGGTCATGGCGAACTGGTTCCCCATGGCGCTCAAGGAAGGAGCTCAAACCTGGCTCCTGAATCTGGCTCCAGGCACGATCTCCTCCTGGGACCAGATGCGCACCCGCTTCATCGCCAACTTCCAAGGTACTCGCGACCGGCCACCCGCCGTGAGCGACATGCGCCGCATCAAGCAACAACCCGGAGAGACCCTGCAAAAGTACATCCAGCGCTTCAACAGCGCGCGCCTCAAGATCCCCAAGGTGTCCGAGGAAGCCATCATCCCGGCCTTCTCCAATGGCGTGCGCGACGTCAAAATGAAGGAGGAGCTGGCAATGCACGAAGACCTCTGCACCTCCTTGGAGCTGTTCAACTTGGCGACCAAGTGCGCCAGGGCTGAGGAGGGACGTCTCTCCCTCCTCGAGCTGCCTGCCGCGGACCCAGAAGAGAAGAAGCCCAGGGCCAAGGAGATGAAGCGCAAGGGGGCTGCCGTACTCGCCGCAGAACCAGACACCAAGCGGGGCAAGGATCTGCCCGAATCCTCCAGGGCAGCCGGTACTGTGTGTACCACGACCTCCACACCCACAACACCAACGAATGCCAAGAACTCCACGCCGTGCAAGAAGGACGGATCGGCCGTCGCCCTAACCGTGCTGACCGGAGCTACGGCCGAGGAGGAGGAAGAAACCCAGGACGCTGGGAAGATCGCGCCCGCGCCAGGGGTGGCGCGCCCAACCTCGCGAGGACCGCTGGCGGGACCTGCCTCGCGAGGGAGACTGGAGGGATCAGCCTCATGAGGATCGCCCTCATGGCAACGCAGGCCTACCTCCGCTGCCACGTCAGCCAAGGAGGAACGAAGACCGCCATCAAGACGAGGGGGCTGGGGGCTTCCAAGGGCCACGTGCAATCGCCTGCATCCTGGGCAGAGCTCAAGCCCCAGCCTCTCAACGCATCTTCAAGCAGTTCGCCCGCGAAGTGAATGCAGCTCTCCCCAAGCTCGAAGCGACGCGCCCCCTCAGGTGGTCGGCGTGCTCCATCACGTTCAGCTCAACAGACCAGCTCAAGTGCGCGGCCATGGCAGGAGTCCTCCTGATGCTTTGCTCCTCAGTCATCAGCAACGTGCTGGTCACCAAGACCCTCATCGATGGTGGGGCAGGCCTCAACGTCCTGTCCGTGGAAACATTCAACAATCTCCAAGTACCCTATGACCAGCTTCAGCCAACCAAGCCTTTCTCCGGAATCACCGACGGTTCCACGGTCCCGATCGGGCAGGTCCGCCTCCCTGTCACCTTCGGGGCTCGCAGCAACTACCGCACCGAGCTCATCGACTTCGACGTTGCCCACATCCGCCTGCCGTACAACGCCATCCTCGGGTACCCAGCGTTGGCCAAGTTCATGGCCGTGACTCACCACGGCTACAACGTCCTCAAGATGCTAGGAAGTGGCGGCGTCATCACAGTGCCCTATGAAGAGAAGGATGCAGTGTGTTCCCTGGAGCGGGCCTATCAGGCCGCGTCGCTAGAAGACCCAGATCGCGGAAGCAGGAGGCTTCCTGAGACCACCCCCAAGAAGAAGAAGACATTGTCGGGCTCAGCCCCTTAGGAGGCAGGCCCCTCAGGGCCCGTGTCTGCCGAGGGGGACCCCC
The DNA here is from genome assembly GCA_034509565.1 of Triticum monococcum. Taxonomy (NCBI): domain Eukaryota; kingdom Viridiplantae; phylum Streptophyta; class Magnoliopsida; order Poales; family Poaceae; genus Triticum; species Triticum monococcum. The sequence continues at coordinate 488,588,721 of CM067844.1, forward strand.
CATCCATCGCATAGGAAAGCATGCCCGGTGCCCTCCTCAGGCAGGGCTCGGGGGCTCTCACCTGGAGGGCCACTGACCTAGCCAGGGTCACCAGGGAGGCGCTTGGGCACCATGTGGAGGCGTGCTTCGAAGCACGTTTCCCCCGAGAAGGAGCCAGGCAAGGAAGGTCAGACCAGCAGGAGTTCGTTAACAAGGCCATTCAAGAACTACATGAGACAAGGATCATGAGAGGTTGCCGTCGCCTACCAGCTATGGCCCTACATCCAGGCGAGGATGGTGGGCTGCGCGTCTGCGTCGATGTACCAGGGCTCAATCAGATCGCCACGACGGAGCGTCTCTGGCCCTCGCAAGTGGGGCGCTGCGGGGGACCACCCCACAGCTATGTTCGCATGCCTTACGGCCTACCGAGCATGGCTGCGGCATACCAGCGCCTCATGACGGGCATCATGGAGGCTCAGGAAGACAGGCATTCCGCGGCCTTGGCGGAGATGAAGACAGCTCGCGAGGAGTCACCGGCGCCTCCGGAGCCTCCCGAGGCCCCGGGGCCTGGGGGCTCGTGAGGATCAGCTTCCGCAGCCCACCGAGTCTGCTGCACCAACGCCACTTCGCCGATGACATCCCCAGGTGACATCTCCCAAGCTTCATTCCCAGCTGGGAGCACCCTTCCAGGGTTGCATCACTCCCAGGCCGCGTGGGTCCGTCCTTGCGGCATGTATCCGCTTTTTTATTTTACCGGTCACTAGTTTGCCTCGTTGGGGGCGCCCCTCGGGCTGCATCATCCCCAAGCCGCTCGGGCTAGGCCCAGCGGCGTGTATCTCCCTCGCGTTTATTTCCAACTATGCATTGCCTATCACGCTTAACTGCATGGTGCCTGTCCGCGGCATCCTTTCTTCTCCATGTCGGCCACTTGCACGTTAAAGGGGGGGGTGCCTGAGCATCGCGACTCAGGGCTCTTACTGGCTCTCCAGCCCTCACCCTCTGGCCTTGTCCACGGCATCGCGACCTGGCATACTAGCGACGGCTAAGACAAGCTCGAGGGCCGGGACCCGAGGACGTAGAGTACCGACATCTAACCAAATTTTGCAGGGACACATCTCAAGATACGGCCCAGTGCCAGGCGCAACCCGCCTAGAGGTAGGGCCTCGTGAGTCCCGCGCTGGCTCACGGGTGCCCAGATACACCTCACCTAGCCCTACCGTGTCGGCCACGTGTCAGGGCGGGGTTGTACACGCCCCGGGGTCTCCTCCCGGTGGCGAGCCCCCTCCCACGTACCAGTGGGAGCACCATGCTCCGCGCTGGCTGACGACACTGCCGAGGAGCGGCTATGCCCGTACACATACGGAAGCGCTATGCTCCGCGCTGGTGATAAACAACTGGGGGTGGCCTCCGGGCCGCATTAACCTCAGGGAGCCCAGGGCTCGGTGGCTGGCCTCATTGCAACGCCTCCCCTCGGGAGTGCCGCGTGAGGGGGCTAGGCACGGGGGCTACGACTGGGTCACGCCCAGACGTACGCTGCCCAGCCAGGCCCCTCGGGCCTGGTTCGTCGCGCGTCTCTCCCTGAGCGGAGCCAAGGTATGAAGGCCGTTTGCGCGTCAAGGGGGACCCCTGAACATCGCGACTCAGGGGCCTAACTGGTCCCGTAGCCCCTCACTCCTTAGTTCCGCAAGGCTATGCTGGGTGAGGTACGTGCGGGGCCGGGCTCTGCAGACGTAGAATGGTAGCCCCGCTTACATCGCACCTCATCACCCGTTGTTTGCGCGTCAAGGGGGTCCTGAGCATCGTGACTCGGGAGCCTAACTAGCTCCGTAGCCCCTCACTCCTTAGTTCCGAAAGGCTATGCTGGGTGAGGTATGTGCGGAGTCGGGCTCTGCAGATGTAGAACGGAAGATACACCTACACCGCGTCTCCCTACTTGTCGTTCGCACGCCAAGGGGGACTCCTGAGCATCGTGACTCAGGAGCCTAACTTGTCACGTAGCCCCTCACTCCTTTGGTCCCGTCCTGGTTTCCGGTCGGGGCTAATGCTGGGTGAGGCACGCGCGGGACCGGGCTCTGCCGGTGTTGAACACAAGCAAGTAGGGAAGACAAACATGAAATTCAAGGAACTTAAAAGCAAATATTACAGTCCATACTGTCGTCTCAATACCAAACGCAAGTTTAAATGCCTCCCCGAGGCGTGATGCATGTGCAGGAATTAAAAGAAGAACAGGGATGGAACGGAGTCACTCGTCGGTGGTGAAGCTGTGCGGAGTGGCTTCGCCTCGTGGAGCAGCAGGGCCGGCAGCGCCTTGCTTTGGCTTGGTGCTGAAGGCCCGGAACTTCCCCAGCAACGCCTCCGTGCGCCCCTTCACGGCTTCGACAGCGGCAGCAGCACCCTCGCCGCTCACCGGCTCCAGTAGGCCGTCGAGGTCGGCGTTGGGATCACGAAGGTAGATGTGGGCAAAGACCCGCATCAGCGCAGCAGAAGACAGGACGCGCGCCTCGGCCTCGGCCGTGGGGCCGATGCCAAGGGCGACGTCCCCAAGGGCCTTAACTAGGAAAGGAAGCAGCTTGGCGGGGCCGTCACCATCACCGGCTAGCGGGCTGTCTAGGCCGCTCTCATAAAGCGTCCTCAGCGAAGCGCGGGCATCTTTCTCCATGTCCGCAAAGGCCACGCGATCCTCGGCAAGAACCTTGGCCCTGCTGTCCAGCTCGACCCTTGTCGCCTCCAGCTCCTCCCCCAGCGCACTCAGGCGGTCACGACGCTTCTTGAGCTTGGCCTCCCGGCCCTCGATGGCCGCCTCGTGAGCCTTCATGCTTTCTTCTTGTTCCTGGCGAAGACGGACCTCCTCCGCGAGCTGGCCCCGCAGGTCGTGCAGCTCGTCCTCCAGCGCCTTGCAACGACTGCGGACTTCAACCACCTCTCCCAGGGCCGCGTCTCGGGCAGCCTTCGCCTCGAGGGTGGCCTCCCTCTCTCCGTCACAGGGCGTTGAGGCCTGAACCAACGCCGCCCGAATCGAAGCATCAGAACGAATCCACCCCGAAGCCAGTTCCAGGCGCCCGGGCACCAGGCGAGGGTCGGCGCCGAGAAGATCCTGCCGCAGCCGGTCCAGTTCAGCGATGGCATGCTCCAAGATGGAAGGAGGCGGAGAAACGTCGGTGCGCCCGAAGACAACAGGAGGAGCCGGGGAAGCAACGGTCAGTGGAATGGGAGGAGAAAGAAGCGGCGGTGAGGCCGCAGTGTCCTGAGGTGGAGTCCGCTGCGCCTCCACAGCCGTAGCAGCGGTGCCAGACGGGGGCGCCTTGGGAGCCGTTCGAGCCATGGGGGCTGAGCTCGCCCCAGCCAGCTCAGCCAAGCCTCGCAAGGATGAACGGGCAGGAGAGGCCCGCATGTCACGATCTCCCTCCCCTGCAGGCGAAGGCGTCACCGCAGGTGGGGCCTCGGGGGCTCCCTTCGGCTTCTTCTCCGCTGGCGCTAGCCTATCCAAGAGAAGCAATCATCAAGCCTTGTTGATGGAACGAGAAACAAAAGATCAAGGATCAAGCACTTACGGGTCTTCGCCGGCGAGCTCGGGCAGCCTCCGGCCTAACTTGAAGCCTGACAGCCGGCTGGAAGGGTCGACCTCAGAAGCAGAAGGCGCGTCCATGGTTCGCCCCGGAGTCAGGACGCACCCGCGGGAGATCAGCCCGGTCCTGTCCTTCTTCGGGATCGTGGGCGAGCTCCCGCTACCTAGTACGTCATCGTCACCATCATCATCATCGCTCGGCGAAAGGCGGAGAGTGCGGGACCCGCGCCGGGAGAGGGGAGCCCTCGACTCTCCATCAGTCGCCCCAGAGTCGGGCCCCTCTCCCCGCTCCTCTTCCTCCTCCTCATCGCTGGAGTCACCGGAGGGCACATCCACCGGTCCTTCAGAAGCCGCCGCGGGCACGAGTCCGTCCCCGTTAAAAACAGGCATGGACTTCACCACCCACTTCCAGTCGTCACGAAGGAACAAGGGCTTGGGAGCGTCCTTCAACCTTGCCACCTCGCCCCCGACCAGAGATTGGAGAACCGCGGTCACATCCTCTTCGTCCACAGCCTCGGGGCTCGGATGAGGCCTCCACATAGGAGGAGAGTACTGCCGGAGTGGAGCCAGCTGGTGCTCCAGGAACTCCTTCACCAGCGACGCACCGGTCAACTTCGTCGCCGCCATGTTGGGCGGCCTCAGGTCCGCGTCCATCTTCTCCAACACCAGTTTCGCGCGGGGGTCCGTGAGCTCCGCTCGGCACCAGTCACTGGAGCTCACGGGTTGCTCCGCGGGCCAGATCAGCCGAGGGTGGATGCGCCCGGCATCTGCCAAGACCCACTTGCTCCTGAAGCCCTCAATCCTCTTCCCGGGATTCGAGATGGCAATGGTGCCGCCATACGCGACGAAGCCCGCGCACGTAGAAAGAGAGCTGCCGGAGACCCGGAGGGAGAAGTAGTGGTGCAGCAGGGCCACCGAAGGCTGCACCCCTTGAAAGTGCAACTATCCCTAGGTGGTTTTGGTAATTCATAACAACATATAGCTCATTGAGCTAATGCTATTCCAAGATGATTATTTCAGGAAAGCTCAATTTTTGGCAAGGCATGGATGTGAAAGTGGAACTCTCAAAATGCTAAGGACAAAGGATTGGCTCAAGCTCAAAAGCTCAAGACTCTTCATTTTATATTTTAGTGATCCAAGATCACATTGAGTCTTTAGGAAAAGCCAATACTATCAAGGAGGGATGAGGTGTTTCTTAATGAGCCTCTTGCTTCATGTGCTTAATAATATGCTCCGAAATCCTCAGCTGCTTTCCCATATCCACAAATGACCTAAACCCTAAGCCAAACTCGGTCATACCGATTCTTTCTATCCGGCGCCACCGAGCTTCACTTGTCATAACCCACTGCCAAAGCCTAGCAATTCGGTCCTACTGATAGGGATCTCGGTCTCACCGAGATGGGGTTGCAAACTCTCTATTTCCCTTTCGTAACTTTTCGGTCTCACCGAAAGAGCGAATCGGTCCCACCGAGATTGCAATGTAAACTCTGTGTTTCCCTTTTGTAACTTTTCGGTCTCACCGAAAGAGCAAATCGGTCCCACCGAGTTTGCCTGACCAACTCTCTGGTTAGCTTATTACCAGACTCGGTCTCACCGAGTTTGTGTAATCGGTCTCACCGAGATTACGTTATGCCCAAACCCTAACAGAATCGGTCCTACCGAGTTGCATGTCAGTCCCACCGAAAATCTCTAACGGTCACTAGGTTTACCTTTTCGGTCCGACCGAGTTTACTGATTCGGTCCCACCGAGATTGGTAGATTGTGTGTAACGGTTGGATTTTGTGTGGAGGCTATATATACCCCTCCACCTCCTCTTCATTCGTGGAGAGAGCCATCAGAACACATACACAATTCCAACTCATATGTTCTGAGAGAGAACCACCTACTCATGTGTTGAGACCAAGACATTCCATTCCTACCATATGAATCTTGATCTCTAGCCTTCCCCAAGTTGCTTTCCACTCAAATCCTCTTTCCACCTGATCCAAATCCTATGAGAGAGAGTTGAGTGCTGGGGAGACTATCATTTGAAGCACAAGAGCAAGGAGTTCATCATCAACACACCGTTTGTTACTTCTTGGAGAGTGGTGTCTCCTATATTGGCTAGGTGTCACTTGGGAGCCTCCGACAAGATTGTGGAGTTGAACCAAGGAGTTTGTAAGGGCAAGGAGATCGCCTACTTTGTGAAGATCTACCGCTAGTGAGGCAAGTCCTTCGTGGGCGATGGCCATGGTGGGATAGACAAGGTTGCTACTTCGTGGACCCTTCGTGGGTGGAGCCCTCCGTGGACTCGCGCAACCGTTACCCTTCATGGGTTGAAGTCTCCATCAACGTGGATGTAGGATAGCACCACCTATCCGAACCACGGGAAAAACATCCGTGTCTCCAATTGCGTTTGAATTCTCCAAACCCTTCCCTTTACATTCTTGCAAGTTGCATGCTTTACTTTCCGCTGCCAATATACTCTTTGCATGCTTGCTTGAATTGTTTAATGATTGCTTGACTTGTCCTAAGATAGCTAAAATCTGCCAAGAACTAAAATTGGGAAAAGGTTAAGTTTTTATTTGGTCAAGTAGTCTAATCACCCCCCCCTCTAGACATACTTTCGATCCTTACTTTGATGGTACTAATTTTGCTAGTTGGAAGCATAAAATGAAAATGCATATTCTTGGACATAACCCCGCCGTTTGGGCTATTGTGTGTGTTGGTTTGCAAGGTGACTTCTTTGATGGGAGAGAACCAAACCGTGAAGCTACCGTGGATGAGTTGAAGATGTTGCAATACAATGCTCAAGTTTGTGATATTCTCTTCAACGGATTATGCCCCGAAGAATTCAACAAAATCAGCCGTCTTGAGAATGCAAAGGAAATCTAGGACACTTTGATTGATATGCACGAAGGTACCGACTCCATCAAGGAATCCAAGTTGGATGTGCTTCAAAGTCAACTTGACAAGTTCAAAATGAAGGATGGTGAAGATGTCGCTGAAATGTACTCTAGGCTTGCTCTCATCACAAATGAGATTGCCGGCTTAGGAAGCGAAGAGATGACCGATAGATTCATCATCAAGAAGATTCTAAGAGCCTTGGATGGAAAGTATGATACCGTGTGCACGTTGATCCAAATGATGCCCAATTACAAAGATCTCAAGCCAACGGAAGTGATTGGAAGAATTGTTGCTCATGAGATCTCACTTAAGGATAAAGAGGAACTTCACAACAAATCAAGTGGTGCCTACAAAGCCTCATGTGAAGCCCCTACATCATCAAGTGATAAACAAAACTTCAACGAAGAATTGAGCTTAATGGTGAAGAACTTCAACAAGTTCTACAAGAGTAGAAGCAAAGATAGAAGCTTCAAGTCAAGGTCCTACAATGACAAAAGATCTTCTAGTTGAGAGCAAAACTGCTACAATTGTGGAAGACCCGGACACTATTCCAATGAGTGTATGGCTCCCTACAAGAGAAGAGAAGATTCTCCAAAAAGAAGAAGCAAAGATTCACCACCAAGAGAGAGAAGGAGTAGAGATGATCGTTATGAACGAAGATACTCATGGAGAAGCAAGGATTCAGAAAGGAAGGAAAAATCATCAAGGAGCTACACAAAACGAAGACATCAAGCTCATGTTGGTGAATGGGTATCCGGCTCCGACTCCGACAGCCACTCCGAGAGAAGTTATCACTCCGGCTCCGAAGATACTCAAGGTGAAGGTTTTGCCTGTCTAGCACTTGTGTCATCCAACTACTATGACATATTTGATTCACCAAATGAAGGAATTGGAAGATGCTTCATGGCCAAAGGTCCTAAGGTAACACACCCCGAGTATGTTGATTTTAATAGTGATGAAGATGACTTGTTAGGTGATGATGATTTGCTTGTTGACAACTCTAGTGATGAATACTATGATGAAACGTCAATTAATCATGCTAATCAAGATAAAACGAATGACAATGACAAGGAGAGGATTGAGGCTCTAACTAAAGAACTAAACACTCTTAAGTTAGCTCATGAAACTATCTTCGAAGATCATCGAGAACTTTTAAGAGCTCATGAGAAATTACGCTTTGAAAAGCTCAATCTTGAGAAAGAGCATGAGTTTTTAAAAGCAATCAATGATGATCTCCGCAAGAAAAGTTCTTCTTACATTGCCAAGCGTTTACTCTTATCCACTTACATGCCTCAAGTCAAGTCTAGTAACAAGAACAAGAAAGATTCTTCCTCTAGTAGTAACAATGATCATGCTAAATCCAATATTGTTGCTTCTAGTAGTTCTCTTGATTCCACTAATGATTCTCTTAGCCAAGTTACACTTGAGCAAGAAAATAGCTTATTGAAGGGAATTATAGAGAAAGGAGTGTACAAAAGCCTTGCCGGGAGTAAGCAATTCGAGGAAATTGTGCGCAAGCAAGGAATGCACCAGAAGAATCAAGGTGTTGGTTTTGAACGAAAGTTCAATGCCAATAGAGTTGAGTGGGAAGAAGATCAATACCCCAAGACAAAGTTTGTTCCTCAACAAGAGAAGTATGATACTTCCCTCAAGGGGACACAAGCTCAAGATGATCTTCCACCACAAGACTACAAGCAAAAAGGCAAGGACAAGCTTCAAGAGGAAATTGATGCATTTGAAGAAGCTCCTAAGACCTTAGTCAAGTGGATTCCCAAAACTACTTCAAGTTCCACTTCATCAAGTACGACTACAACTCTAAGGATTCCCATCAAGATGATGTGGATCCAAAAGAAGAAGAACTAGAGAGTTCTTGAGGGTGACTCCGCCAACATACTTCACTCTTACCATTTTTGGCAAGAACAAGTGCAATCAACTTCCACATCTTGCACTAGTTCAAGGAGTCACAAACCCTCTTGTTGGTAAGACAAGGGACAAGGTAACCTAAAAGTTTTCATGGACATCATATTGTGTGAGCATCACTCTATGTCTATGGATATCCTTGTTTGTTCCTTGTGGGACTAACCCATGTAGCTATTGAAAGTGCAATTCACTCAAATGGATAGCTCCAAGTGATCTACATTAACATTGAGCATCCACATCTTCAACATCTACATGAAGTCATCATCGACAAAACCCAAGGTTAGTTCATCCCTCTTAGGGGGGATATCACATCTAGGGGGAGCTTTACTCTTAGACTTGAGCTAAAGCAACTCTAAAGATGTGAACACAACAATGCTTTGTGTAAAAGTGGTAACCCCACTTGAGCTTAAACGATGAGTATGACCTATGATCAAGTGTTCTCACTTGACTCCTAAGTCAATATACTCATATATAGATGACCTAGTCAACGCAAATTGCTTGATAGATGCTAGAATTGGTTGTGCATGCTTTGTCACATATTTCACTTGCCATCTTATTGTGTGAGCATGTTGGTTGCATATTTTACTCATTCGAGGACATCCACTTGTTGTTTTGATTGTTTGGCTTTATTCCTTTTTGCCAAGTGGATGGACAAGAATGCCTAAGAGCCTCCTCTAGCTATCTATGCTTTTCTCGTCTCAAACTCTATTCATGCTACATCACAAAAGTTGATCAAGTCAGATTTGAACCACTCTGTGTGAGGAGCGCTTGGAGTCCCCGATTCGTCATAGACTTAAACTTCCAAAACCTCTTTGTGATTCTTGGTCTGACCGATTCCCCACTTTTGGTCCTACCGAGATCATTAAGTTAATCTAGGTTTTCGATCTCGGTGCAACCGATTTGAACTTTTCGGTCACACCGAGTTGCAGTAACTGCTCGCGGTTATGCATCTCGGTGCCACCGAGTTGTTCCACTCGGTCACACCGACAGGGTCGGGCTATATATAGTCACGGGCAAAAAATTGGAAATTTCTCCGAACCCCTTCGCCCGCGCGATAGCCTGCTCTGCCAACTTGGTCTCCGGATCGTCTCCTCGCCGCCAGCCGCCTCCAGTCGCTGGTCTCCGTCGCCGTCAACGGGAATCAACCCCGCCGTTGCCGCCGTAGCGAGTCTCCGCCGAACTAGGGTATGGACTCGATCTTTGTGCTATTCTCCAATCCGATTCCTAGCACATTGTGATCATCATGATTCTTGCCATGTTTGATAAACTCTTATCCAGTCAATGAACTCGTAGATTAGGTTTAATTCGAAAATTTTAGGGTTAGCTTTCCGCCGAAACCATCTCGGACCCACCGAGTTGAAAAACTCGGTCCCACCGATTTGGCTTATGCCATTGCCAAGTGAGACTCGGTCTGACCAAGAATTACTTATCGGTGTGACCGGTTTTGGAATTCTGTGAAACCCTAGCAGTCTCAGTGCCACCGAACTGTGACTCGGTCTGACCGAGTTCACTAGTTTAGGTTCCAAAAGTGCTTCGGTATCACCGAGTTTAGAAATCGGTAGATCCGAGATGCTTTCAGTGGGAAACTAAAACTAACTTTTTGAATTATTCTTTTGCAAAAATCTCTGCATTTTGTGATGCTCATCCACTCTATCTCATCTATAACCTATTCACAGGGTCAGCAGTCAGAGATTATGCAACATGTCAGACCAAAGTGACAGCCAGAACCTGTCAGAACAGCAAGTGCAGCTGAGTGAGGGCACTAGTCCCTCAAGTTCCTCAGATGATGGCAGCAGGAGCACCCCTAGCAATCTGCCTAAAGCTGCCACAAGACAGAGGAAGAAGAGAACCTCGGACTCAGAAGATGAGGATTATGTGGCAGAAGAGGAAGCAACCTCCAAGAGAGTTGAGCCAGCACAGGGTATAAAGCCAGGGTTGAAGTTCAAAAGGCCAGCAGGCAGGCAGCCTATGTCAAAGGCTAGAGCTTCAACTAAGAAGCCCACTCCCATTGAGCCAGTTGTTGCTGAGGGCAAGAAGAGGAAAGAAAGGGTGAAGAAAACTGTAGCCAAAGTGCTTGGCAAAGCTTCCATCATGGAAGATGAGGAGGAAGAAGAAGAGGTGGCTGCACCAGCACCAAAGGCACCCAAGCTGATGGGTGATGCCATAAGATCAGGGGCAGCTGCTTCCAAGGCCAAGCCAGCTCCAAAGCCCAAGCCAAAGAGGAATACAAGAAGCATCCTAGCTGCTGAAAAGAACAAGGCCCCAGTGCCTGAAGCTGCAGAAGAAGAGGAAGAGAATGTTCTTAGGAAGCTCAAGCCCAAGATCCCAGACCACAACGATGCTCATCCTGTGGCTGAGGATATGAAACTCAGGAGAGATTCAGGGCTCCGGAAGTGGAGAGAAGCAGACCCGTATGCTTCAAGGAGAAGGACTGCAGTTGACTACAGGTTTCACACCAAGGAGCAGCAAGACTTCTATGAGATAGTGCTGCTAGACAAGAAGCCCATTGTCTGTGACATGAGATGGATCGATTGGCAATACATCAAGGATAACGAAGAGTACTACCCTGGAGTGCAGGACAGCTTCAAGGCGTGTGGAGTAGAGGACTTTGTTGGGCAGAAGCTCACAAAGTGGAACGAGGAACTCATCATGCAGTTCTACTCCACAGCCCATTTTTATCTAGATGGTAGGATAATTTGGATGTCAGAGGGTACGAGGTACCAGTCTACAGTTGCTGAATGGGCTCAGCTGATTAATGCCCCAGAGGAGCAAGCAGATGAATTCGACGTTTATGCCAAGAAGAAGATGGACCACAACTCTATGTCCAACATGTACAAGGAGATTCCAAATGAAGCACTTGACACTATCAAGTTTGGCTCAGTACATTATCTTCTATCAGGGCTGCCCACTATCAATTGGATACTTAGGCACACCTTATTGCCCAAGTCTGGAGATCACAAGATGATCAGAGGCCACGCGATCAACTTGCTTCATATCTTTGACGTGCCTCAGAAATTCAAGGTGATGAGCCTAATGGTAGAGACCATTAAGAGGACAGCAGCAGACCAGAAGTGGAGCTGTGGATATGCCTCACAGATTCAGGAGCTCATCAACTCCAAGATGGGCACGGGCATATACCTGTTGGACAAGGAACACCTGCCTATCCGTCCGGACATTGAAGAGAATCAAGTGGTCATGACTGAGAATGAGCCATCATCTGCCCAAGCACAAGCCAAGAAGGAGAAGGCTAGGAAGGAGAAAGCTGCCAAGATGCCTACTCAAGCGGAGGCATCTGAATAATTCCTGAAAACCAAACAAGAGCAGCTTGGTTACTTGATTGCATCCACCCTGCGGATTGAGCAAGGACTAGCCACCCTAACTCAAAACCAGACAAGCTTAGAGAGGATCATGGAACAAAAGTTCTATGACTTGGATGTCAAAGTGACAGAGATTCAGTCTGCAGTGGAGCAGCTCCAGGATGACATGCAGGAGAGGAGAGGAAAGACTACAACTGATGCCTTTGCCAGAGTGCCCCGAGCTCGGAGGTCGTCTGCAGTGCCAGTTCCTGACACAAGAGCAACCGCCTCAGCTCCAGCCGCAGCATCAGCTCCAACTCCAGCATCTACTTCAGCTCCAGCGTCTACTTCAGCATCTACAGAAGCCTTCGTTCTTGGAGTGATCCGGACTCCACCACCACCTGAAGATCAAGCCTGAGTGTCGACTTAGCACTATGCATTTTATAGTAACTTTTTGGTAACTTGTTGCCAAAGTGGGAGAAAATGTATAGATCATAGGCTTCGAGAGAGAGTGTTGCTTTTATTCTCTCTTGTTTTATTTGGTGGTTTTTCGAACTTCGTTTGCTTTTGTGTGAGATACTACGTCATTATCTGTGAGACATCGATGATCATGTGTTTGATCATAAGCTACACTTAATGTTTGCTTAATGCTATTATCCTATCTATCTTATGAGATCATTCACTACTCTTGGTGATGAGTGCATGTATTTCATTCTTATCATTTTGAGCGCTCCACCAAGATGTATGTGACATGGAAGAGTAACCCATGACTCTAACTCTTTGTGCATTTGCAGTCCAAAGCAAATTTTAAATATGCACAAATTTAGGGGGAGCTCTTACTTGTCACATACTTCTCAAAGCGACGATATATTTCATGCTTATTATCTTTTGTCGAAGCTTTGATCTATATGTTGTCATCAATTACCAAAAAGGGGGAGATTGAAAGTGCAACTATCCCTAGGTGGTTTTGGTAATTCATAACAACATATAGCTCATTAAGCTAATGCTATTCCAAGATGATTATTTTAGGAAAGCTCAATGATTGGCATGGCATGGATGTGAAAGTGGAACCCTCAAAGTGCTAAGGACAAAGGATTGGCTTAAGCTCAAAAGCTCAAGACTCTTCATTTTATATTTTAGTGATCCAAGATCACATTGAGTCTTTAGGAAAAGCCAATACTATCAAGGAGGGATGAGGTGTTGCTTAATGAGCCTCTTGCTTCATGTGCTTAATAATATGCTCCAAAATCCTCAGCTACTTTCCCATATCCACAAATGACCTAAACCCTAAGCCAAACTCGGTCATACCGATTCTTTCTATCCGGCGCCACCGAGTTTCACTTGTCATAAGCCACTGCCAAACCCTAGCAATTCGGTCCTACCGATAGGGATCTCGGTCTCACCGAGATGGGGTTGCAAACTCTCTATTTCCCTTTCGTAACTTTTCGGTCTCACCGAAAGAGCGAATCGGTCCCACCGAGATTGCAATGTAAACTCTGTGTTTCCCTTTTGTAACATTTCGGTCTCACCGAAAGAGCAAATCGGTCCCACCGAGTTTGCCTGACCAACTCTCTGGTTAGCTTATTACCAGACTCGGTCTCACCGAGTTTGTGTAATCGGTCTCACCGAGATTATGTTATGCCCAAACCCTAACAGAATCGGTCCTACCGAGTTGCATGTCAGTCCCACCGAAAATCTCTAAGGGTCACTAGGTTTACCTTTTCGGTCCGACCGAGTTTATTGATTCGGTCCCACCGAGATTGGTAGATTGTGTGTAACGGTTGGATTTTGTGTGGAGGCTATATATACCCCTCCACATCCTCTTCATTCGTGGAGAGAGCCATCAGAACACATACACAATTCCAACTCATATGTTCTGAGAGAGAACCACCTACTCATGTGTTGAGACCAAGACATTCCATTCCTACCATATGAATCTTGATCTCTAGCCTTCCCCAAGTTGCTTTCCACTCAAATCTTCTTTACACCAGATCCAAATCCTATGAGAGAGAGTTGAGTGTTGGGGAGACTATCATTTGAAGCACAAGAGCAAGGAATTCATCATCAACACACCGTTTGTTACTTTTTGGAGAGTGGTGTCTCCTAGATTGGCTAGGTGTCACTTGGGAGCCTCCGACAAGATTGTGGAATTGAACCAAGGAGTTTGTAAGGGCAAGGAGATCGCCTACTTCGTGAAGATCTACCGCTAGTGAGGCAAGTCCTTCGTGGGCGATGGCCATGGTGGGATAGACAAGGTTGCTACTTCGTGGACCCTTCGTGGGTGGAGCCCTCCGTGGACTCGCGCAACCGTTACCCTTCGTGTGTTGAAGTCTCCATCAACGTGGATGTAGGATAGCACCACCTATCCGAACCATGGGAAAAACATCTGTGTCTCCAATTGCATTTGAATTCTCCAAACCCTTCCCTTTACATTCTTGCAAGTTGCATGCTTACTTTCCGCTACCAATATACTCTTTGCATGCTTGCTTGAATTGTGTAATGATTTCTTGACTTGTCCTAAGATAGCTAAAATCTGCCAAGAACTAAAATTGGGAAAAGGTTAAGTTTTTATTTGGTCAAGTAGTCTAATCACCCCCCCCCCTCTAGACATACTTTCGATCCTACACCCCTACGTGGGCCTCGCAGTAGTAAGCGAAGATCGCCAGAAGGAGGACAGAGTTGGGGTGGAGATGCAGAGCCTGCAAGTCGTAATGGCGGAGGATGGAGAAGAAGAACTCGAAGAAGGGAGGCACCAGGCCCGCAGCAATGGAGCTTACAAAGAGAGGATAAAAGGTGCCCTGCACCGTCGCCATCCGGCGCAGCCGGGCAAGGTTCGCCTTGGACACATTCGGCAAGTCCAGAGCAGGGGAATACCAAGCTTTGGCCGGAGGCTGGCGAGGCGCCATGGCTTCCTAGGTCGCGCAGCTGGAGTAGATCTGGAAGTTTGGAGGAAGAAAGGGAAGGCGCAAGAAAGGGGATCTGAGCAGCGACCGGAGAGAGCAAAAGGCGAAGTCTGGGCAGATGCCGCTCCTTTACCAACCTGCGCGGTTGCTGAAGCACCCACGTCCCATCAACCGTCACGCGGCGCCCAAGGCCGCAGGCTATTAGGGCTCGCGGCGCTTCGCCCTTGCCCTTTCGCCCCTCGGCACGGCCAAGCCCATGCGCGCCTTGGGCCCGGGGGCTACTGTCGGCGTTCTGGGAATGGGGGTCCCCAGACTTGCCTGCCTGCGGCCTGCGGCGTGGCTCAAAGGAGGCCCAGCATGGCCCGTCTTCATCAACACAAGACTCAAGACCCTCGCGAGGGGCCAAGCCTCGCGGGGCGGATGACACAGCGCATCCCCAGGCGCAGCCTCCTCAGGCTGGCTCGCGAGGAGGCGGAGGAATCAAGGCGGGGTACCTCGCAAGGTGCCTGTGACGCAAGCCATGACGATCGAGGGTGCCAGGCGGGCGCCAGCGCGCGCAGCGTCCTTCTTTCCTCTTTGGTGCAAAGGGGGCAAGCTCAGCTGCGGAGTACCGAGGCATCAGGCAAAGGTTGCCATTTCGATGCAACGAGACCAGGACCAAGCGGACTACAAGATGGAGGTCACCATGGAGCCCAGCACGGCATCACCGCAGGGTCTTTCGCAGGCGAAGACCAACTTTAGTCAGGATAAGTGTATTAGATGTTCCCCTTCGAATTGGCCAATTGTTGGCGCCCTTCCCGCTCAATATTTGGGAAGAAGCCCAGGGCCTTCGCATATAAATAGGACCGGCCACCCACGTAGCAAGGGGGTTCGGTTCACGGAGTTGGGGGGTTCGGTTCGCGGAGTTGGTTCGTCCGGTTCGCAAGTAGAGAGAGAGAGAGAAGGGTGACTGAACTCCTCCTAGCAGTTCATCCCCCCACCCAAGAACAGACCCTCATGAGGCTGTTCTTCCTTGTATCGTTCATCATCATCAGCCCCAAGAGGCAATCCACCAACCACACACTGGAGTAGGGTATTACACCACAACAGTGGCCCGAACCAGTATAAATCTTGTGTCCCTTGTGCAGTTCCTTTAGCAGTTTAGATCTTTGTGAGATGGGGAGGTAGAAGGTGTGATTTCTGCGCGCACCCCAGTGTTCGAACCTTAAGGGTCTGCCGGAACCCGTGAATCCGACAGCAGTGACGCGGAGGTTGTGGTAATCCTGCGACGAACGTTTCAGACAAAAAGTTAATACCCAAAGTTCATCAATTGAAGTTCCGGGCTGCCTGCTCAGCATCCAGCCCGAAACTCGAGGACTTCACCCAGTGGGTGCGCTGGCGCGCCCCCACAGAGAGGAACAAGAAAAACAAAGGCCGAAAGGAAAAACATACCCGGACGGCTGCCCGCGACGCCAGGTACGCCTTGGTGCAATTCTGGAGAGCGTCGCCCTCGGCATGAAGCTTCGCCTGGTCATCCAGAAGCGCCTGGTTTGGCGGCCCTGTGCCGCCTCCTCGCACCCACCCAATGGGCGCGGCGCTCGTCGCCTCGGCGTCTGGGATCGCCGAGCTGGCAGCGCCGGTTTCCAGGGGACGGGGCGCCGAAGTCGCCTTCTCCAGACGGCGGTGCGTTGGCGAGCCGACTTGGAGGAGTAGCCTCGCCACCGCCTCGTCTTCGGTCGGCAGCACCGGAGGGCCCGCCGGCTGCTCGCCCTGCGCACCTTCAGACGGCGGCGGAGGCGGCGGCGGAACGTTCGCATCCGACATACAGGGGTCGCCGCCCTCCCCCTCCACGACGGGGTTCTCCCCGCCGGCTTCCCCAGTCTGCCCCGTGAACTCTGGAGGCGGCGGCACAGAGTTCAATGGGGTGACGAGCACTGCCGACTAGCGGCATGTGGCTTCTTCAGCCTGCTGCTTCGCCGCGGCGGCGGCTTCGGCCTCCGCTAGTTTTTTCTTAGCGGAGGCCTCCGCCCTGTTGGATTCCGCCTTCTCTAGGTGGAGGGCCTCTTCTTCGTTGTGCTTCTCCTGCGCATTTTGCTCCGTCGCCTCCCGGAGGTCAGCAACGGGGTTGATCCGCCGAGTGGTGGCGGACGTCTCCGCTGACACCATGACGGAGGCGGCGGTGACCCTCTCAAGAGAGAGGGGAGCCCTGAAGCAAGAGGGGCAATCAGAGACTCAGACAAATCACGAAGAGAGAATAAAACTTTGAAGATAGAATACTTACACAGAGACCAACGGCGGCTTCTTCACTTCCTTATGGAAGCGGATGGCCTTCGCGGCCGCCTCGTCCTGCCGGGTCGCCGCAGCCGAACCCTTGGGCTTCTTCGGCCGACTACCGAACAAGGTCGGCACGGCCCTGCGCTTCTTCCCGCCGCCTGGAGCGCCCGGCGTGGTAGAAGAACCCGCGCCAGGCCGGTTGGCTCCTAGCCGAGGGCGAGGCACGACTTCTCCCTCGGTGTCGTCGTCAGGCTAGTCAGCGAAAGTGGCCGAAGGCCTGAAGTCGCCCGCTGTTCCTCCTCCTCCCTCGGCGTCATCTTCCAGAGCCGCCGCCCCCAGATCGGGGTCGTCGACGTCGCTCTCCGCCCGGTCGGCGAGGAACTCGCGGGCTGGCCCCGAGGTGCCAGCTGGTGGGTGAAGGAGGGGATTCTAACCAAAGCCGACTGGTCAAAGAAAAATTCGGCAAGAAGAAGACAATCCAATGAAAGAAAAGAAAGGCGACTCACCACGGGCGGGAGGTTGGCGCGGGAGCCAGTCCTCCAGGAGCCTGCTGTCCGAGAGATAGTTCGCCATGAAGGCCACGTCTTCGTGAGGCATGTCCTTGGTGCACATCCGACTCGGGTCGCGGTGCCTGCTCATTTGGCATATCATATGAGGGCGGCCTTGGAGTGGGAGAACTCGGCGCGAAACGAAGGCGGCCAGCAGATCCGGACCAGTCAGACCCTCTGACTGCGTCAGCACTTGGAATGCGTGATGGTGCCAGCTCCCGCAGGCGTCAGCGACTTGGCCCGGTACGACCAGTTGGGTAGTCGCCCAGCCGGCGGGCCGGCTTCGAAAGCCGGCAAGTTGACCCAGTCTCCCCTCGCGGAGGCGTTCTTGACGTAGAAGTAGGATCTCTGCCACATCTTCACCGACTTGATCAGCGAGATGGAGGGGAAGGAATTGTCGGCCCCCGAGCTTTGCATGATGATGAAAGCGTCGCACTGAGCCGGCACGCCCGCAGCCTGGGTGCCGAGCTTGGAGAAGAAGAACTCCCCCCGGAGCTTGAGGGTGGGGAGGACTCCGAGGAAGCCTTCGCACATGGCCATGAAGGCGGACAGTAGCACCACTGCGTTGGGGGTGAGGTGGTGCGGCTGTAGGCCGTGGAACTCCAGGAAGGACCGGAAGAAACTGCTCGCCGACAGCCCCAGCCCGCGCAGGCAGTGCGAGCAGAAGATGACCCGCTCGCCCTCTTGTGGTGCGGGGGAAATCTCCCCCTTCGGCGCCAGACGCACATGCACGCGATCCTCGTCGGGAAGCCGACGGGTCCGGCGGAGGAACTCAATGTGGTCTTCATGAACTTCGGAGCCATCCCAGGTGTCGGAGCGCACTGGGGGAGGCGCGGCGGCGGAGGAAGAACTCATCGTGAGCTGTCGCCGTAGCGTTCGCCGGAGCTTGGGCGTGCGGCGTGTCGGCGTTCTGGGAACGGGGTTCCCCAGACTTGCCTGCCTGCGGCCTGCGGCGTGGCTCAAAGGGGGCCAAGCACGGCCCATCTTCATCAACACAAGACTCAAGACCCTCGCGAGGGGGCCAAGCCTCGCAGGGCGGACGACATGGAGCTTCCTCAGGCACGGCCTCGTCAGGCTGGCTCGCGAGGAGGCGGAGGGATCAAGGCGAGGTACCTCGCGAGGTGCCCGTGACGCAAGCCATGACGACTCAGGGCGCCAGGCGGGTGCAGCCCGCGCAGCGTCCTCCTTTCCTCTTTGGGGCAAAGGGGGCAAGCGCAGCCGCGAAGTACTGAGGCATCAGGCAAAGGTTGCCATTTTGGTGCAATGAGACCAAGACCAGGAGGACTACGAGAGGGAGGTCACCGTGGAGCCCAAGACGGCGTCATCACCAGAGCTTTGCGCAGGCGAAGACTGCTTTTGTCAGGATAGTTGATACTTGTTGTCCCCCTTCAAATTAGCCCGCCATTGTTGGCTCCCTTCCCGCTCGATATTTGGGAAGAGGACCAGGGCCTCTATAAATAGGACCAGCCGCCCACGGAGCAAGGGGTTGGGAAAAAGAGTAAGCAGGAGGCGGTTAGAGAGAGAGAGAGAGAGAGAGAGAGAGAGAAAGGTGGCTGAACTCCTCCCAGCAGTTCATCGCCCCAGCCAAGAACAGACCCTCGCGAGGCTGTTCTTCCTTGTATTGTTCGTCATCATCAGCCCCAAGAGGCAATCCACCCACCACACATTGGAGTAGGGTATTACACCACAACAGCGGCCCGAAGCAGTATAAACCTTGTGTCTCTTGTGTAGTTCTTTCAGTAGTCTAGATCTTTGCGAGACGGAGAGGTAGAAGACGTAATCTCCGCGCGCACCCCAGTGTTCGAACCTTAAGGGTCTGCCGGAACCCGAAATCCGACATTTGGCGCGCCAGGTAGGGGTGCGCCGGAATTCGTCTTCCACCGCTCCGTTCTTCTCCGATCATCACGCTCATGTCTGACGCTCGTCGAGCCCGCGTGGAGCACCGGGCCGACCTCGCCTCCCGCGTCGCCCGGACAGCCCTGTCGGCGGGCGTCCTCGCCGTTCCCAGTCACCTGCCGTCAACGCCGCCACCGGCCCGGCGGGGGACGAGCAGCAAGCATCGTCTCGGCATTCATCCGTGCGCCAAGACGGACGCACCGCAACTCCCACGCTCGCCCCAGCTGGATCTTCGCCCCGCGCGCTTAGCGCGCCCATGGAGGCTCCGGCTGCACTCATCACGGCAAACGAGCTCCTGCGCTGCCGCCCCGCCGACGACGTCTATGGGGAATGGCTCGACCGCGTCGCCAAGCTCGTGCGTGCCGCAGGGGGCTCTCCTGCACCGTCCCATCGCGCTACACCAACACCCCCGGTCGTCGCGGCCCTCTTGGGCGGCTCGCAGGCGCCGCCCACAAGTCAACACGTCAAGCCGTTCATTAGCCGGGTCAGCGCCGCTTCCACGCGGCAAGGGGCTCCCCCGGATCGGACGGCGCCCGAGACCGGCCTGACCTTCAGTTCGGAGGACCAACCCTCCAACTCGGCCTGCTCGGGCGCGCTCCCATGTTGTGCACCCCCACCATCTGCCAGGTGGCCGTCACCAGAACCCTTGTTGATGGTGGCGCGGGCCTCAGTGTGCTCTTGGTCGAGGCCTTCAACCTCCTCCGCATACCCCTGGAACGGCTGCAACCCAGCTGGCCCTTGTCGGGCGTCGGGGGCAAGTCGTCCAGTTCCTTGGGGCAGATCCGGCTCCCAGTGACCTTCGGCACCCACGACAACTTCCGCACAGAGCTGGTTGACTTCAACTTCGCCCCCATCGGCCTCCCCTACAATGCCATCCTCGGCTACCCAGCGCTGGCCCAATTCATGGCCGCGACGCACCTGGCGTACAACCTCATGAAGATGCCCGGGAGCAGCGGTGTCCTCACTGTGCACGGGGACACCGGGGACGCGCTGCGGGCACTCAAGCTCGCCTTCAAGACGGCGGCGTCGGCACAGCCCACCGACTTGGAGACCCCCGGGCCCAAGGGGGCTGCACCCGCCAAGAAGAAGCAGTTGTTCACCCAAGACAAGGCAGAAACCAAGCAGATACCCGTCGATGAGGACGGGTCCACCAACGCCACTTTCACCATAGGCGCCCACCTCAGACCCGAGAAGGAGGAGGCCCTGGTCGGGTTCCTGCACTCAAACAAGAAGGTATTCGCTTGGGAGCCGGACCAGTTGGCAGGGATCCCCAGGAGTGTAATCGAGCATCACCTCAACATGTGCCCCAATGTGCGCCCTGTGAAGCAGAAGGCCATGCGGCAGTCCACAGAAAAGCAGGCCTTCATCGTCCAAGAGACCCGCAAATTAGAGGCCGTTGGGGTCATCCGCGAGGTCCGATACCCAGATTGGTTGGCCAACCCTGTCGTTGTGCCAAAGAAGTGAGGGAAGGAGCGTATGTGTGTCAACTTCACCAACCTCAACAAAGCATGCCCGCAAGATCCGTTCCCGCTCCCCCGCATCGACCAGATCGTCGATTCCACTGCGGAATGCGACCTGTTATGCTTCTTGGATGCCTTCTCTGGGTATCACCAGTTCAAGATGGCGGTAGAAGACGTCGAGAAGATGTCGAGAAGACAGCCTTCCTAACCCCGTGTGGGGTATACTGCTACACGTGCATGCCATTCGGGCTGCGTAACGCAGGGGCGACCTTTCAGCGGCCGATGCACATCACCTTGGGCCCGTAGCTCGGGAAGAATGTTGAAGCTTACTTCGATGACATTGTGGTAAAGTCTCGGGAGGCCGGGACCTTGATACAGGACTTGGAGGAAACCTTCGCGAGCCTCAACACAGTGAACCTACGGCTCAACCCAGAGAAGTGTGTGTTCGGAGTCCCCTCGGGCAAGCTCCTGGGTTTCCTCGTGTCCCACCGAGGCATCGAGGCTAACCCAGAGAAGGTCAAGGCGGTGGAAGACATGAGCCCACCAAAGACCCTCAGTGAAATGCAGAAGCTCACGGGGCACGTGACCGCGCTAGGGCGCTTCATCTCCAAGTTGGGAGAATGAGCCCTGCCCTTCTTCCAGCTAATGAAGAAAAAGGGGCCCTTCGAGTGGACTGAAGAGGCCAACAAGGCGTTCGAGGATCTCAAGAGATACCTGACCAGCCCACCGGTCATGGTGGCACCACGCCCTCAGGAGCCCCTGGTGCTTTACCTCGCCGCCACTCCCTACTCCGCCAGCGCAGCCTTGGTGGCAGTCAGAGAGGAGCGCCGAATCAAAACCATGGCAGCAGCCCGGGACAAGGCAGAACAGGGACAAGGAAGGCCTACAGAAACCACCACCACGGCTGAGGAGAATCAGCCGCCGTAGAGGAGCGCACGAGAGGCAGAAGAGGCCCCTCTTCTAGATGGCCAGTCTCAGGAGGCCTCATTGCCTCAAGAGGCGCCACGGTCTCCGGAAGGAGCCACCAGCACTGACGCACTCTGCCTTGTTGAGCACCCAGTGTACTTCGTCAGCACAGTGCTACGGGATGCAAGAGCACGGTACCCCATGCCTCAAAAACTCCTCCTCATGCTACTGGTGGCTTCGCGCAAGCTGCGGCACTATTTTCAGGGTCACCCCATCAAGGTCATCTCGTCATACCCCCTGGAGAGAGTGCTGAGGAGCCCTAATTCAGCTGGAAGGGTCGCTGAGTGGAACATAGAACTGCAAGCGTTTCAGCTCGAATTCAGCACGACCAGGGTCATCAAGGGAGCAGCGTTGGCGGATTTTGTAGCAGAGTGGACGGAGGTGCCAGGCCTCAAGGCCGATGAGGATCGGTTCCTATCCCTGGGAAGCGAGGCGCCAGAAGGCCGGGTCATGTAATTCGATGGGGCGTTCTCCAGGCATGGCGCTGGACCTGGGGCGGTGCTTATATCGCCCACACAGGACAAGCACTATTACGCCGTGCAACTCTGCTTCCAGCAAGGCGAAAAGGTCTCCAACAACATAGCGGAGTATGAAGGTTTAATAGCAGGCTTGAAGGCCACGGCCGCCCTGGGAGTGAAATGCCTCACCATCAAGGGCGATTCGCAGCTCCTTGTCAATTTCTCCAACAAGGTGTACGAGCCGAAGGATGAGCACATGGAAGCCTACCTTGCGGAAGTCCGCAGGATGGAGAAGCAATTCTGGGGGTTGGAGTTGCAGCATGTGCCCGTGGCACCAATCAGGAGGCCGACGATATCGCCAAACGCGCGTCCAGACGGTTACCCCAGGAGCCTGGCATTTTCGAGGAGCGGCTCTTCAAGCCCTTAGCTCTGCCGTCATTATCAAACACGGCTCAGCCCTGGGAGGAGCTCCCCCAGCCACCTGCCTCAGGAGCTCCGACCTGTGGCCCGGCCTCAGGAGCGCGCCTGCTCCTGACAATGGAACCTCGGGAGGGATGTTGGATCATGGAGCTCCGGAGCTACTTAGCGCAAGGGACCTTGCCAGAGAAGGAGGAGGAAGCGGAGCGAGTGGCACGCCAGGCCACGGCATACTGCATCAGAGACGGAGAGCTCTACCAAAAGCGACCAAACGATGTATCCCTGCACTGCATCTCCAGGGAGCAAGGGAAGGAACTACTGGAAGATATACACGACGGAGACTGCGGACATCATTCATCATCGCGGACCCTCGTCGGCAAGGCGTTCCGCAGTGGGTTTAAATGGCCCATCACGCTCAATGACGCTGTGGAACTAGTGAAAGCTTGTGAAGCCTGCCAGTTCAACGCCAAGCAGATCCATCAGCCAGCAGGAGGCTTGCAGACTATCCCCCTTTCGTGGCCATTCGCAGTCTGGGGGCTGGACATCTTGGGCCCGTTTCCTCGGGCGCCAGGGGGCTACCGCTACCTCTATGTTGCCGTGGACAAATTCACCAAGTGGGCTGAAGTAGAGGCTATACGCACCATTCCCGCGGGTTCCGCGGTCAAGTTCATCAAGGGCATCATAAGCCGGTTCGGGGTGCCGAATCGCATCATCACGGACAACGGTTCGCAGTTCACCAGTAACCTCTTCAAAACATACTGTGCTAACCTTGGAACGCAGATATGCTACGCCTCAGTGGCGCACCCCCGAAGCAACGGCCAGGCCGAGCGAGCCAACGCGGAGGTCCTGAGGGGCCTCAAGACCAGGACGTTCAAGAAGAAGCTGGAGGCCTGTGGCAGAGGTTGGTACGACGAGCTTCAGTCCGTCTTGTGGTCCATCCACACCACCGCGACCAAACCGACTGGAGAGACCCCGTTCTTCCTGGTCTACGGAGCGGAAGCGGTCCTCCCTCACGAGGTCAGACGTTGCTCCGCGTGGGTCCTGGTGTTCGACGAGGCGCAGCAGGACGCCATGCGGGGGATGGACCTCGTGCTGGGGGAGGAACATCGCCGAGAAGCCGCTCTGCGAGCGGCGAGGTACCAGCAAGCGCTGCGGCGATTTCACTGCCGCAACATCCGTCCCCGGACTCTTGAGGTAGGAGACCTCATGCTCAGGCGGGTTCTCTCCAGGGAGGGACTGCACAAGCTCTCTCCCATGTGGGAGGGCCCGTTCAAGGTTGTTCATGTTTCTAGGCCCGGCTCCGCGCGCTTGGAGACTCAGGAGGGAGTGCCTGTCCAGAATGCATGGAACATCCAGCACCTCTGGAGGTTCTACCCCTGAAAAGGCCCAGAGCCTGTGAAGCAGGGCGAGTGCCTGTGAAGCTATCGCGTTTTGGGAAAGGCCCAGAGCCTGTGAAGCAAGGCGAGTGCCTGTGAAGCTACAGCGTTTTGGAAAAGGCCCAGAGCCTGTGAAGCAGGGCGAGTGCCTGTGAAGCTATCGCGTTTTGGGAAAGGCCTAGAGCCTGTGAAGCAAGGCGAGGGCCTGTGAAGCTATCACGTTTTGGAAAAGGCCCAGAGCCTGTGAAGCAAGGCGAGCGCCTGTGAAGCTATCGCGTTTTGGAAAAGGCTCAGAGCCTGTGAAGCAAGGCGAGTGCCTGTGAAGCTATCGCATTTTGGAAAAGGCCTAGAGCCTGTGAAGCAAGGCGAGCGCCTGTGAAGCTATCGCGTTTTGGAAAAGGCCTAGAGCCTGTGAAGCAAGGCGAGCGCCTGTGAAGCTATAGCATTTAGGAAAAGGCCCGGAGCCTGTGAAGAAGGCCAATGCCTGTGAAGCTCGCCGCCCGTGACACTCTCACGTAATAATGAGTTGGGGCTGTACACGTCCCGGAGTCTCAGGAGCGCCGGCCTCAGGCCCTGGGGCTCCCTCCCACGCCCAGTGGCAGCACTTAGCTCCGCGCTGGTGAGAAGACATCGAAGACTAGATTAGGTGCCAAACGTGGCTTTTCATTTGCTTTCCGCAGTTGGCTTGTTCCTTCTCATTTGAAGTTTTATTGAAGTTGTTTCCGTCTTTGGCTTGCGGTTCTTCAGCTTTTCACTCTCCTGCCCCGATTTCTCTTGCGCAAGGCCTCGCGAGGGGGGCAGCTAAGCGCCCTCGCGAGTGTTCCTATCCTAGTCATTCAAAGAGTTCGCGACCTGGGCCCCTTACAGGAGCACCCCTCCAGTCCATGCCCCACGGGCACTGCGATACAAACAAAGGGCCTGGGTCGGTCCCCCCCCCCACGGCCGGGGTCGGGAACTATCCATGCTCGGGCACATAGCCGGAAGGAACAGTAACGAAAGCAAAACGATGATTAACAGCAATAACCCAAACACGCCCCCGCGGGGCTCCGCACTATTGTCTTTGTTACGCAGGAAAAAGGGAAAAGGAAGAACAAATCCGATGCGGCTCGCCTCACACCAGCCCGCGGGGAAGGCCCGAGCTGCCTCTGGGGCTCAGGCGGACTCCCTCTCGCGCTTCACCAAGGCGCGGCGGCGTGCAGACACGTTGCCACCCCCCAAGCAGATACGACGGCGTGGAGGCTGATTGCGGCCACCGCTGGAGGAGTCGCCGCCTGAAGAAGAACCGGAGAAGCTTGAGGAACCCCGAACGCCGCCAGCCGCGCGAGCGCTGCTCCCTCCATCATCACCGGAGCTGGGTTCCCAGCCGCGGTCGTCACCTTCGGGGCAACACCCTACGCGGCGACCATCTTCCCCAAACACCCTCACGTAGAGGGTGGCGTCGCTGTCAAACTTGAAGTGTAGGGTGCACCGACGGCTCAGGCCACACGCACGGGCAAACGTCTGCCAACCGCGGGCCAGGGACAGGCTCCCGGCCGCGGAGACCTCCAGGGAGACCCATGAGGCCCGCTGCAGGAACCGTCGGCCTGGAGCCAGAGGCCGCTCGGGGCGCCGGCCGGGAGCTCGCCAAGGAGGAAGCAAGGAAACGGGAGCTGGGGGGACGGGCAGCCGGAGCGCGCCCCCGGGCTGTAGCAATCCGCTTGTCGCCATGCTGAAGATCACCTCCACGGCCGCGGGGAGCCACCATGGTGGCCACAGGATGCTTGCGAGGGTGCCCTCTGCCGCGCTTGGGTGGGGGAGAGGCGGGCTCAACCCGGCAAGCCTTCCCCTTCTCGGCGGCCGAGAACCTCCTCGACGGGGCCATGAAGAAAAAGGAGAAGCAAGGGGGATGAACTGGAAGGGCACGCGCCGGCCCGTACTTATAGCCGGCAAAGGCCAACCGCCGGCCTCCACGATCACAGGTAATCATGACACGATTTGCATGCAGGGACTTGCCCAACTCGCGCGATCACCGAGGCGTCATGGGGAAGCGGAGACGCCCACGTCCCATCAACCGCCACGCGGCGCCCAAGGCCGCAGGCTGTTAGGGCCCGCGGCGCTTCGCCCTTGCCCTTTTGCCTCTCGGCACGGACAAGTCCGGGCGCGCCTTAGGCCCGGGGGCTACTGTCGGCGTTCTGGGAACGGGGGTCCCCAGACTTGCCTGCCTGCGGCCTGCGGCGTGGCTCAAAGGGGGCCCAGCACGGCCCATCTTCATCAACACAAGACTCAAGACCCTCGCGAGGGGGCCAAGCCTCACGGGGCGGACGACACGGAGCTTCCTCAGGCACGGCCTCGTCAGGCTGGCTCGCGAGGAGGCGGAGAGATCAAGGCGGGGTACCTCGCGAGGTGCCCGTGACGCAAGCCATGACGACTCAGGGCGCCAGGCGGGTGCACCCCGCGCAGCGTCCTCCTTTCCTCTTTGGTGCAAAGGGGGCAAGCGCAGCCGCAGAGTACCGAGGCATCAGGCAAAGGTTGCCATTTCGGTGCAACCAAGACCAGGAGGACTACGATACGGAGGTCACCGTGGAGCCCAAGACGGCGTCATCACCAGAGCTTTGCGCAGGCGAAGACTGCTTTTGTTAGGATAGTTGATACTTGCTGTCCCCCTTCAAATTAGCCCGCCATTGTTGGCTCCCTTCCCGCTCGATATTTGGGAAGAGGACCAGGGCCTCTATAAGTAGGACCAGCCGCCCACAGAGCAAGGGGTTGGGAAAAAGAGTAAGCAGGAGGCGGTTAGAGAGAGAGAAAGAGAAAGGTGGTTGAACTCCTCCCAGCAGTTCATCGCCCCAGCCAAGAACAGACCCTCGCGAGGCTGTTCTTCCTTGTATTGTTCATCATCATCAGCCCCAAGAGGCAATCCACCCACCTCACACTGGAGTAGGGTATTACACCACAACGGTGGCCCAAACCAGTATAAACCTTGTGTCCGTTGTGCAGTTTTTTCAGTAGTCTAGATCTTTGCGAGACGGAGAGGTAGAAGACGTAATCTCCACGCGCACCCGAGTGTTCGAACCTTAAGGGTCTGCCGGAACCCGAAATCCGACACGGCGGAGTGAAGAAAAGAAGAGGAAGGAGGAGAGCGAGGAGCAGCAAGGAGGAAGAGAACGAGGGGTAGTGGGAAGGAGGGGCGCGCATGCCCCCCTCTTCCCCCTACTTATAGCC
The DNA here is from genome assembly GCA_034509565.1 of Triticum monococcum. Lineage (NCBI taxonomy): Eukaryota > Viridiplantae > Streptophyta > Magnoliopsida > Poales > Poaceae > Triticum > Triticum monococcum. Next base: position 488,615,842 of record CM067844.1, read on the forward strand.
TTGTGGGCTGCGAAGCCGAGGGGGCGAACATGGGGATTTACGGCGCCCACAACCCCACGACCCCCACGATCCACGATAAAGTTACTGCGCGCAGTAACTCCACGAGAATCCCAACCGTCCACCAGGGCCGCAGCGGATCCGCTCGGGCGCCGAGGCGCGGTAGTGGCGGGCCCCGCCTATGGGTCTATCCCGTCATGCGCGTAGGCTGGCCGGACGGCCTACCCACGTGCCCTCGCGTGACAGGCCAAGAACGGGCGGCGGCCTGGAGGCTTAGCTAGCACGCCACTTAAATCCCGCCGCGACATTCAAAATACTCAGCGAGTCGGAATTGAGTGAGTCCAAGTTGAGCAAGTCTGACTCCTTCTAGTCGGCCCGGCAGGAGTCAATCAAAGACCATGTGTTGAGCACCCGGAAGGAGAAACTGCTGAGGCTTCTCGGCCGATTGTCCGCGGCGCCTCACCAGCTTCGGGGACTACTGTCGGAGTAATGGGCCACGGGTAGGCCAACCTGAGCACCAGAACCTTTCAAAGCATCGGGCAGGCTGCGCCCCTCAAGACCCCAGGACAAAGAGCCGCCTCCTGATGAGTCGACGGCAAGGCGGCCGACTGCCCGCTCACGGCCGAGTCCCAGGGACGACTTCCAGAGAAGACGGCTTTGGGGAGTCGGCATGCGACTCCAACAAACCCCATGACCTCATCAAAGGGGACGAGGCAGGGGCGTGGTTACAGCAAAGCCCACCCCGCCCCTCACCGAGGGCAGGCATGGCCACAGCATGCCGTACCCCGGAAGATCTTCATGCGGCGTGGCACTGTTGCCATGCCGACCCTGACATCAGCACCGCAGGGCCGAATCCTGCACCCATGACGGCTTGTCTATACGGCCTGGAGGCAGCAGGGCCCACCAGTCAGTGAGACCTCGGGAGACAGCGGGAGAACCACCAGTCGGACCCATCGGGAGTCGGCCGAGCCCTCCCCCAGGGCCCATGCACCATTAATCAAGATGAGATGGGGAGTGGCAACAGTGATCGCCCGCCAGGCGGCGGGGCTGTTGTCACGACCTCATGATCAAGCCCGTGTCATCAGAAGCACGGCTACAGTAAGCAGCAGCCGGTGAGACCCGCCCGCGGCGGACGCGGGCTATCGGCTCCGTACCAGGCCAGTCGGCGGGGCGCGCCAGCCAGCGGGCCCCAGCGGTCGGCAGAGAAGACGGAGGCCAGAGACACTGACGGCTGGGCCCGCGCCCAGCCGGATTACCATTGTATCCTTGGGGGTAGACCTATGTAAACCCCCCAGGGCACCCATGCAAAGGGTGGGAACCCATTAGCCCTAGACCAGATCACATATTAGGGAGAGAGCTAGCCTTGCCCCCTCCTACCACCAGAAAACAGCTCAAGGAGAAACCGTGTAAGCACTTCGCCATAGTGATCATGCGGAGACCCCGCAGAGCAGCAGTAGGCGTATTATCTCCCCGGAGAGCCCCGAAGCTGGGTAAGATTCGTCGGCGTGCATGTCTTCGCCTCATCCCGTTTCCAGGCACCGGCGACGTTCTACTCGCCCCCACCATGATAAGCCATCCGTTGGCATATGTTGCACCAAACCCCTGACAGGAGCGCAGCGCAGTCAGTTCCTCGTCCGCTAGGGCTTCGGATAGTGCCTCGAGGGCCAGTGCGGCTGTCTTATTTTCGGCGCGGAGTGCTATGTCCGGATCACTAGCAAGAGTGATGATTCCGTTGGACCCGGGCATTTTGAGCTTCATGTACCCGTAATGGCGTATGGCTTGGAAGATTGTAAACGCCTCCCGCCCTAATAGAGCGTGGTATCCGCTACTGAATGGGGCCACTTGGAACGTGACCTCTTCGGACCTGTAATTATCCAGCATGCCGAACACCACATCTAGTGTGATTTTTCCTGTACAGCGCGCTTCCCGACTGGGGATTATTCCTCTAAAGGTTGTGCTGCTTCGCTCAATGCGGTTCCAGTCTATTTCCATTTTTCAACGGGTTTCCTCATAAATGAGGTTCAATCCGCTGCCACCATCCATGAGTACCTTGGTGAGTTGAAAGTCGTCCACTATTGGATTGAGGACCAATGCGGCTGGTGCTCGGGCTGTTGGGAATTTAGGTTCGTCACTAGCATTAAAAGTAATAGCCGTGTCACTCCATGGGTTTATTGTTGCCACGTGGTAGACTTTGGCAAGGCTGCGGACTGTTTGTTTTTGCATATTATTTGATGCGTAAGTCTCGAAGACCGTTAATACTATACTGGTATCCCTGGGCTGGTGCTCTGTGGTTTCTGGGATTAGAAGATCTTCACCACTTTTGGCCACCTGCCGGAGTATCCAACATGCTCTAAGGCTATGACTTGGTGTTGCGCCCTCTGCACTGTGATTTTACAGGGTCCATTGAGCCATCCCTCCAGTACGGTTCCATACCATGTAGAGGGTTTTTGCTTTTTGGTGTTTAACCCGGGTGTCTGGCGATAATGCACCCTTTTATTTCAGACTGGGTTTGTATTCAGGGCTGGATTGTCCCAAAATTTTATTTCGGTTTTCCAGGTGCTTTCCATCGCACAGTACTTTCGTACTATGTACGCCAAGTCGGCAAAACATGTAATTTCATGGTGACTTATGGCGTTGAGGATTCCCTTGTCCGTGCAATTATTGTAGAAGAATGAAATTGCGTCTTCCTCGCAGCAGTCCTTTATCCTGTTCATGACCAAGAGGAATCTGGCCCAGTAATGGTGTACTGTTTCTTCGGGCTCTTGCCTAATTTGGGATAGATCGCTTATGTTTGGGTGGGTGGGTGGAATTGAATCTGAAACCTCACCCAATCTGAGACTCAGGGGCCAAGGAGTTTTCGAACTCGAAAGTTTGGGTTCTTGGATGTTTTCCACTGAATCTGGCCCGCTGCCTGACTCTAGGTTTAGGTCTTGAGTGACGTCCTCCCCTCCACGGGTATCCGGCTTGGAGGGATCGGGAATCCGGACATAGCTAGTCCTTAAGATAGATGAAGGGTCGCCGCATTGTTCCTACACCACTGCAACGTGATGGGTGACCTGGGGAGAGTTGATCTCTCTTAGATCGGGTTTAGGCCCAATCTGATCGTAATCTGTAGCGACTCCCAGGGCGGCAATGCGATCCAAGAGCTCGTTTAGGGAAGAGAGCTCCATTGGATCTAACTGCTCGGCGAGTTTCGAGTTGACGTTAAGATTTCTTTTGATGACCCGAGAAGTCATCATCGGCGCAGCAGCCGAACAGGCGGTCATAAGAAAACCACCTAGCCGGAGAGTTTGGCCGACAGCCAAAGCTCCCTTAGCAACAGTGTCATCTTTAAAGACGGGATGAGGCATCCTTCCTGATGACGACGGCACTGTGGAACTCTCAATGAAAGCACCAATGTCGATGTCAAACCCGGCGGATCTCGGGTAGGGGGTCCCGAACTGTGCGTCTAGGCAGATGGTAACACGAGACAAGGGACACAATGTTTTTACCCAGGTTCAGGCCCTCTCGATGGAGGTAAAACCCTACTCCTGCTTGATTAATATTGATGATATGGGTAGTACAAGAGTAGATCTACCACGAGATCAAAGAGGCTAAACCCTAGAAGCTAGCCTATGGTATGATTGTTGTTTGTCCTATGGACTAAAACCCTCCAGTTTATATAGACACCGGAGAGGGCTAGGGTTACACAGAGTCGGTTACAATGGGAGGAGATCTACATATCCGTATTGCCAAGCTTGCCTTCCACGCCAAGGAAAGTCCCATCCGGACACGGGACAAAGTCTTCAATCTTGTATCTTCATAGTCCAAGAGTCCGGCCAAAGGTTGTAGTCCGGCTATCCGGACACCCCCTAATCCAGGACGCCCTCAGTTGGGTCGTGCCATGTGTCGACCTATCATAGGCGCCTCCTGTCCAATGAGTGGATGACATCTGTCCCAACGATGAGCCGACACGTGTTTCCTCTAGCCAATGATGATTTCACACGTGGGAAATCCCCATTGGTCGGTGCTGTTAATGGGTTATCGGATCCAAAACCGACCCGATAGCTTAACGGCGTTCCGTTATGGTGGATGCCACGTGTCGGTCACCCTTGATGAAAGCACTTCTGTGATGCGCGATTTATCGTCATGGAAGTGGACACTTCCGTGATGATAATTTTGGTAATGTCATGGAACACTTCTACGACAGCACAGGTATGACTATCTTGATTCTGTCATAAATTTGTCATGGATGTACATGCATGACAAAAAAAGCGACTTACTATGACAAACACATATCATCACGGAAGTGTATTTTTTTGTAGTGATAGGGGGAGTGTTGTTCTCTCAATGAACTCTCCCTCCCCCCATTATGCATAAATTGATCAAGTCTTTCACATTAGCCATTTTTTATGGTACTTGTGCTTCAAAGACAAGTTTTGGTCATGGGCCCAAGGTTAAAATCTTCGCGGCGCCATGCCATCTTGACTCAAACATAGGTGGCCTCGGCCACCGCCCTCTCTTGAAGAGGTGTGTGTGTTTCTCGTCCTCTAGCTGGTGTTTTTGTCGCTTTGAGTTTGCTCTCTCTTCTTGCTGTTTGTTCTTCTTTTTGAGCTAAGCCATTGTGTCTAGTCTTTGGGGTCTTGGTTGGGTGGTACTACCGCTGGTGGTGCGCGGTACTACCGCTTATGATGACAAGTTGTACTGCCGCTCATCCGAGTGGTACTATCGCTGTGGGGCAGGGGTGGGGGTTATGTCGGGGCAAGGGGAGGTTTCTTCTCCCCCATACCCATTCGCACAACCCTCCCGGTCCCCCTTGTCTCTCCAGCACCGACTCGCCACGGGAGGGCTCCGGCGGGCCATCCCTCTCCATTCCCTTCCGTGTAATCGATCCCCACCCCGTCCTCTTGCCATGGATGTCGGTATTGCCCCCATTCCCTTCTCTTCTTGCCTAGATTTCAGATCTAGTGGTTTAGGGGGCAATGGTTGTTGCATCTCTCGATTTTTGGCTAAATCAAGGCTTGAGTAGGTTGGAGAAGGCGACTAGACTTTTTGGATTGATATTTGGTAGGAGTATTTTTGAATTTGGCATCCTGGTAGTGCCGGATTTGACCATGGCAGTAGGGAACCACCATTCCCCCGCCTTGAGTGGTACTACTGCCTCCTTGGAGCGGTATTGCCGCTTACTGATCGCGATACTACCGCCGGATGCCCACTTCCATCATATTCGTGCCAATTCTTGATCCATGTTGTTTTGTTTGGTGGCTTATGCTCTTTCTTTCATGTTGTTTCTTCTGTCCGTTTTTTGGTTCCAGGTGATGGCCCCTCTGAGCAGCATGGGCATCATGTCAAGCCCGGGCGTTCAACTTCCAAGCGCTACCTCACCTCTGAGAAAGCGGTTGCCTCATCAAGTGCTCCTCCTCCTCCTCCTCCTCCTCCTCAGTCGAACAAGAAGATTGCGGTCAAGCCCAAGCCTAGGGCTAAGTCTGTGGCTGAAATGTCTGCAAAAGAGTTCTGGGAAAGGCGTCGGCGGAACCCTTATACGGATGATCAAGAACCCACTTTGGTCAACCGTCCTTTCTGGAACCACTTTCAGTGGGCCATCTACTTTGATGTGATCAAAGCAAAGAAGCATCACTTTGTTGATGTTCGGACCGTCAACACTGACTTCATGGAGAAGGATCCTGCCTATTTTGGCAAAGACCTTAAGATGTGTTCTCAGCTGAACTTTCTCAAGATCATGCAGTTCAACAAAGACTTTGATGCTGATTTGGTGGCTTGGTTTTATGCCACGGTTCATCTTGCGACAGACAAGGAACAAACTCTGACCTGGATGACAAATGGCAAGCTGCTTTCTATCAAGTGGAAGGCCTTCATGGAGTTACTTCGAGTTGAAGATCACGGTCTTGAGAACCCAGTTGGCTTTCGCCCTCACCACAATGCAACTTCCACTCACAAGCAATCTCTCTGGTCATATTGTACTTTGAAGATTCATCTAGTGACTCAGAAGGAGACCTATGAGCTGTCTGCATTTTTGGACATTCTCCATCGCGTCTTTAGGGAGACCCTCTTTCCTCACATTGGAAACCTGGATATGGTACACTCTTTCCTTGTGGACATGCTTCTTTCTGCCAGCATGAGAAGGAAGAAAACACTGGAGAATCCTTGAATATCTCTCATGTCATGTGGTCTGAACTGGTCTCCGCCATCCCTGAGCGCAAGTGCCCTATCTATGGACCGATTATCATGTTGCTTATTGAGAAGGCCTAGGCGCATGTCCATCCTAGGGTGGTGCTGGAGACTAGGGAGTTAGTTTCTCATGAGATCAAGCGTCTAAGGAAGAAGGAGAAATGGGGCACCTCGACTCCGAGTTCTGGGATTCTGCCTGGACCTGCTGACATGGAGACAGAGGCTGATGCTGCTGATGATGATGACTATGATCCCTCTGGCGTTGTCGGGGGAAACGACACCTATGGGATCATGAGGAATCCCTTTTGCTACGGTTGGCGGGCGTGGGGCTGTGGAAAGAGCAGGATTGAGAGATCAACGTAGGGGGATTATCCAGGTTCGGGCCGCAAGTGATGCGTAATACCCTACTCATGCTGGTTTGTGTTTATCTGGTGTTCTTGGACTAGCTATAAGGTGTGCAGGGTCCAAAAAATCAGAATCCTCTCTCAGTACGCCGCGGGCCTCCTTTTATAGTCAAAGGGGCTGCCACAGTGGCACATAGGAGGTGGAAATCTATACAGTAGCCGAGTCTATCTCCTAGCACCATAGGACAAATGCATTTAATGCGCTGCCGATGTGCCCTTCTTGCTTTATTGGGGACGGCAAGGAAGCTCTTCCCAGCTGTCGCCGCCTCGCCCGGCCTTGACGCGCATCTGAACTTATGAGGTGTGTAGCACCACGCTGGCTGGCTGCTGCGTTGGTGCGGTGGCAGAGTCTTCACAAAGATCAGCATGCCACCACGTAGGTGCTTGCTGAGTTGGCCTAGAGGTCGCACATTGCCACGCAGGTGCTTGCCTAGCTGGTGGGCTGGCAGCTGCATGGGAACGGTGGTGGACTCTTGGCAGATGTGGGCCTGGCTGCGGCCCCGTTGATGTCTTCGACAAGAGTCTTGCTGGGGCCCCGGCAAGGGTCTTGCCGTGGCATCATGGTCGTCCCCGGCAAGGGTCTTGCCGGGGGTCTCACGGGTATCCTTGGCAAGGGTCTTGCTGAGGACCACCGTCTTCTGGTTATCATCTAGCCTTGTGTGTTTCTGGTCTCCACAATGATCTACATGCCACCATGGAGGTGCCTCCCGAGCTCCGGTTCCAAAGTGGTTGATGGTGTTGGAACTCTTGGGCTCAAGGGTGGTGGCTCTGCTGGTGTTTGGCAAGTTGCCCCGACAAGGCTCTTGTTGGGGCTGTGGAGGCCGCCCCGGCAAGGGCCTTGCTGGGGGAGCTCACCTCGCCCTTCTGCTCTTCGTCGTTTTTGGCTTGGCGTTGGTGTGGTCATCTTGTGGCTTTGCTTCCACCCTTTGCCCCGCCAGATGTGGCCGCAGGAGCGGCTCCAACTGCCCGCGCACAAGTAAAGGGGTACAAAATAGGACCCCTCCTTTTGTGCACCGACATGCGCAGAGCCCTCATGGGTGAAGAAGCTCAAGAGCAAGATGAAGAAACTCTTCTGCATGGAGTCTCATGGTCAGTACATGACTCATGTGGCTGAGAAGAAGGCTAGGAGTCGTCACAAGGAGCTCATGCGTCAATTGGGTGCGACTGTTGCCAGCGGATCTGAGGTCAAGATCACTGATGAGGAGGAGTGGATTCAGCAGCATTGCCCCTGGACCGATTCAGACACCGAGCAGTTTCCGACTGATGATGGCACTTCAGATGATCCCGCCAGGATGTGATGTTGAGATCCTCAGTTTTCTATCACCTAGAGCCGTCGCAGCGCTCTTTGCCTTTTTGTTGTCTCGTTGCCAAAGGGGGGAGAGTTTAGGGATTTGTCCTTGTCGAGTTGCGAGCGTGTGTTTGTGTGGTGTCTCTGCCTTGCATGTCTTTCTCCCAAACTCTTTTCTCGTTTTTGGCATTTGTTTGGTTTGTGTTTGTGTGACCCGGTACCCTATCATATGGTGTGAGACATATGCTACCTTATCCTTTTATTATCTAATTTGTCGAGTACCTTACGTGAGTTGCATGCTTATCCTGTTATATACTATGCTCACTCCTACTCATAAAATATAGGGGTAGTGTTGATCCTGAATTGTGTGCCTTGCTTTCCAAAGGCACCTCTTTTAGGTGCACACATTCAGGGGGAGCTTCGTCTATATTTTGTAGTTTTGGGATTCATGTACTTTCTTGTCTTACCTTTGTGCAAATCCTGTGTTGTCATCAATCCACCAAAAAGGGGGAGGTTGTTAAGGCATTTCTATCTCTAAGTAGTTTTGGTGATTGATGACAACGCTCTTGCATACTAATCGTGTGCGTTGAGTATTTCAGAGTTTCATCCTTTGGAACAAGACGATTCCCTCCCCTCGGAGTTTTAAGCGAAGATGGTGTAGCTCCTTTGATTCAGTTCTGGTGGTCTTGTGTCGTAGGAGTCACCGTACTATCAAGAGGGGGTCCGCATTGGTTAGGTTAGGGTGGAATCATCATGTACACATCCCATTTGCACCGTCTGAGCCTTCCTGCTTCGATGGAGGCTTCCTCGTCGCCTTCTCTATGAAGTCTGGTACCGGTGGTAGTACCGCGGACCCCAGCGGTAGTACCGCTCATGAACTACAAGCAGCAGTACCGCTCCTCCGCGGTAGTACCGCCTGGAGCTCTCAGCTGTAGTACCGCTATTGTTCCGCGCTCCTACTGCCTCAACTCGAGGTTGTTGCCTCTCGTGTCGGGTTTTGAGGCACTGGCAGTGGTAGTAGAGGCGGTAGTACCGCCCTTACCACCGTTGTTAGTACTTCCCTGGGTCCAGGTCCTGCTCCGCCTCTTGCTTTCCTTTGTCTGCGCGGCAATACCGCGAGGGGAAGCGGTAGTACCACTGGTCATAGTAGTAGTATCGCTGCCCCCAGCGGTAGTACCGCTCTGTGCGGGGCTGAGCGGGGGTAACGGTTGGTTTGTTTCCCCCCTTATAAAAGGAGGTCTTCTTCTCCAAGTTGACCTACCTCTTTTCCCCCAAGCTCCATTGTTGCTCCAAAGCTCCTTTTCGCCCGATCTCTCTCCCTAGCCAATCAAACTTGTTGATTCTTTGGGGATTGCTTGAGAAGGCCCGGATCTACACTTCCACCAAGAGAAATTTGATTCCCCCCACTAATCCCTTGCGGATCTTGTTACTCTTGGGTGTTTGAACACCCTAGACAGTTGAGGTCACCTCGAAGCCATATTCCATTGTAGTAAAGCTCCGTGGTATCGTTGGGAGCCTCCAATTTGAGTTGTGGAGATAGCCCCAACCTTGTTTGTAAAGGTTCGGCCACCGCCTTCAAAGGCACCAATAGTGGAATCACGACATCTCGCATTGTGTGAGGGCGTGAGGAGAATACGGTGGCCCTAGTGGCTTCTTGGGGAGCATTGTGCCTCCACACCGCTCCAACGGAGACGTACTTCCCCTCAAAGGGAAGGAACTTCGGTAACACATCCTCGTCTCCACCGACTCCACTTTTGGTTATCTCTCACCTTTACTTGTGCTAGCTCATATTGTGTTGTATTCCTTGCTTGCTTGTGTACTTGTTGTTGTTGCATCTTATAGGTTCCTCACCTAGTTGCATATCTAGACAACCTACCTTGATGCAAAGTTTAAATTTGTAAAGAAAAGCTAAAAATTGTTAGTTGCCTATTCACCCCCCCCCCCCTCTAGTCAACTATATCGATCCTTTCATATTTGCTCCAACAATTCCTAAATAATCCATAAAAAGTCTCCATGAAGTTTCAGCTTGTTTGGAGTTGTGCAGAATAGGTGGCCTGACATAGCTTTTCCAGGTTCAGATTTCTAGCTGCCAGAATTCTACCTCTTGGTGTGTACCTTGAAAATTATGAGAGAAAAGGCATTAGAATTACTCCAAAAAGCATTGTTATGGATAAAAACATTATAAATAATAGTAAGAAAACATGATGCAAAATGGACGCATCAACTCCCCCAAGCTTAGACCTCGCTTGTCCTCAAGCGAAAACTGAAATCGAAAAACATGTCCACATGCTTTGAGAGAGAGGTGCCGATAAAAACAAAATACAAACATAGAACTGATAGAAGCATCATGTTGATTATTATAACAGCAAAAAAATTAAACATAGGACTTTTATCATAGAACTTTTATCATATACTTCTCATGAATAAGTAATAGTTCATCACAAAATTGAAGTATAGAGTAAAAACTCTATTAGAAACCAACAAACTATGTTCTTAGTCAACTTTGCAACTACAATTCATCATCTTTTCAGGAAGGGTCATGTGTCGGAGCCTTTAGGCAAGTTCACATACTCGACCATCATATAGTTTTCTATGATTGCTAACACTCACCGAGTACACATGAGCAAAACATTTCAACCGGACACATAGAAAGATAGGGGCTTATGGTTTTGCCTCCCAACATACTCACCTCAAGGTGATGTCAACAATAATAACTCATGCCACCCATATTCAACTAGACATATGTGCCTAGATCTTTCCTCACCACATGATGCTTGCCAACGGAGAAAAATAAAAGGAATATAGAGAAAAACTTTGACTCTTGCATAAAAGTAAAAGATAGGCCCTTCGCAGAGGGAAGCAAAGGTTGCCATGCCCTTATTTGTTTGTATTCTCAATCCCTTAGTGCAAAATAACGTGACATTACATTTCCCCTTGTGATAGTGACCTTTATTATCCAGTCTGTCGCTTTTTTTCTTCACCATCACAAGTTCATGCAACGCTCAATTTTCTCTTACACTAAATGATCTCACACTTTTAGAAGCAATTTTTATTGCCTTTTTGCACCGATGACAACTTACTTGAGGGATCTTGCTCAATCCCTAGGTAGGTATGGTGGACACTTGAAAGTAAGATTTTGGTTTAAGGGTTTTTGGATGCACAAGTAGTATCTCTACTTAGTGCGGAATTTTTGGCTAGCAAAGATAGGGGGCAAGCACCACATGTTAAAGGATCTATGACAATATGACTTCTATATGAATATGAACAAACATAAATTATTAAGTTGTCTTCCTTGTCCAACGTCAACAATTTTGGCATATAATATTTTGATGAGGGCTCACAATCACAAAAGATTTCTAGGATAGTATATTTATATGTGAATCTTCTCTTCCCTTATTATTTCTTTCATGAGTTGCATCATTGACTAATGCTATGTTTGTCAATCTCTAATAAAATTATCTACTTACACTTTTCCTTATGTGGTGCCATCACCTACCATAGGATTAGTATATAATCTTTTCTTTATTTATTTCCTTTATTTTATTTATTTCCTTTTTATTTCTTATTTCTTTTCTTTTCTTTGCAACGTGAGAGTAAAGAAAGCAAAAACTAAAACTAAACTTTATTATATAACTTGCACATGATTACAAGGATAGATCACTAAGCAAACTCTCAAGGAAGAAAGGATCGAACTAAACTTTTATTCATATAAAGCAAAAGGATCGAACTAAATAAAATAAGTAAAAGCAAAAAGATAGTGGGATGATACGATATCGGGGCACCTCCCCCAAGCTTGGCGGAAGCCAAGGGGAGTGCCCATACCCGATACTTAATTCTCCTTTGGTAGTGAAGATGATAATGGTGGTGATGAAGCGATTCTGTCCTTAAGGATCAAGAGATTTTCCAATCGACGGATGACGCTCCGGAGATGGGTGATGAGTTCTTGATTCAGAATATTTTCATGAGTGAGATACTTATTTTGTATGTGAACTATCTCAATGATGCGAAAGGTTTCAATCTCAGCAAGAGTAAGATGAGTAAGGTAAGGTTTAAGGATATCCTCCTCCTCCTCTTCAGCTAGCAACATTTGTTCGAACACCGGAGGCTGATCTACCGTAACCACCTTGCTCTCATCTCCTCCGATAGCTTCCACGGGCTCTTCTCTCTTCAGCTCGATCTTCATTAACCAAGCATCCTCTTCCACGTTGTTGGAGGAGGAAGAAGACATGATGCCTGGTGAGGGAGTCCTAGATTAAGGGGTCCTCGGGCGTCCGGCCTGTTGGACATGGGCCGGACTGATGGGCCATGAAGATACAAGACAGAAGACTCTATCTCATGTCCGGATGGGACTCTCCTTGGCGTGGATGGCAAGCCTGTCATTCGTATATGAAGATTCCTTTATCTATAACCGACTTTGTACAACCCTAGTCCCCTTCGGTGCCTATATAAACCAAAGGGTTTAGTCCATAGGAGCAATCATAATCATACAGGCTAGACTTCTAGGGTTTTAGCCATTATGATCTCGTGGTAGGTCAACTCTTGTAACCCCCATACTCATCAATATCAATCAAGTAGGACATAGGGTATTACCTCCATCATGAGGGCCCGAACCTGGGTAAAAGTTCGTGTCCCTTGTCTCCTGTTACCATCAACCTTAGACGCACAGTTCGGGACCCCCTACCCGAGATCCGCCGGTTTTGACACCGACATTGGTGCTTTCATTACGTGTTCCACTTTGTTGCTGTCAGAAGGTTCGATGGCTCCATCCATCATCTACAATGATGCGGCCTTAGGGGAGGTTTTTCTCCCCGGCCAGATCTTTGTATTCGGCGGCTTCGCACTGCGGGCCAACTCGCTTGGCCATCTAGAGCAGATCGACAGCTATGCCCCATGTCACTAGATTAGTTTTGGAAACTTGGATTATGTCACTGATATCCAAGGAGACTTGATCTTCCAAGGATTCACGACCCCAACCTCCGCTCTGGCCCTAGATCCAGAGCATATCGCCAGGTCCGAAGACGGGCTCCCTGAGCTCGCGGACTATCGGTGGCCACTAGGCCCAACACTGGAGAGCCGGAGGAGGCAGCGTCTCCAAAAACCATCACAAAGCCGGACTGTTCCCCGGACGCTGGCTCCGAACTCTCGGAGTCAGCATCGTGTGAGCTCGGCCGAGGAATTCCCTTCCCGCCATACTCCATGGATTCTTTTCTCCCTCGACAAACCTCGCCTTTAAGCGAGGCTCTGGACTTGATGCGATCCCTCGTGGTTACAAAGGAGAAACGTCTGAACTATGCCCAGCCTGGACTAGGGGCTGAGAGCAGGGAATTTTATGTGCCACCCACCACCCACTTTATAGCCACTATCGAGGACTTAACAGACATGCTTGGTTACGACTCCAAAAACATCGATGGTCTGGACGACGATGCTGGAGAAGAGGAGGCCCAAACCCCGCCATTTACCGGATGCTGGATGGCCACCTCTCCGTACGATGTGTACATGGTGGATACACCCAAAGAAGCTAATAGCGATGACAAAGAAAACCCACTCGAGGATAAACCTCCTGAGATACAACCAAAGCGCCAATGGCGCCGCTCTAAATCACGCTGCAACAAAGACAGCAATACCGGCACAAGAGACAACAATACTCCGGATGATGCCGAAGACCTAGAAAACCCCGTCGAGCAAAACTCCGCACAAGACGATCAGCAGGACGGGCAAGTTAGCCCTGATGAACAGGCTGCAAACGAAGACTCCGAGGACAGTAATTACCTTCCCCCTCTGAGGATGAGGTGTGCCTCGGCGACGAAGACTTTATCGTGCCTGAGGAACCTCTCGAGTAGGAGCGCTTTAAGCAACGGCTAATAGCCACTGCAAGGAGCCTGAAAAAGAAATAGCAGTAGCTTCAAGCTGATCAAGATCTACTCAATGACAGATGGAATAATGTCCTGGCAGCCGAGGAATACGACCTCGTGCGCCCAACCAAAAATTACCCAAAGCGTAAACTGCTACCTCACTTCGACGACGAAGCACAAGCCCGTACCAGCAGCACGTAATGCGGCTGACCGGCCACCACGTGGCCAGGACAAAACGGCGACTCAAGCCGAACACCGGCCCATACTATCTCGCCGACTATCTCGCCATAAAGGTAGAGACACAACTGTTCAGGGATACACATATGACCTGCGGCAGGACCTAAAGAATAAAGCAGGTCCGGCCAGATCGATCTACGGATCGCGGGGCATGCCCCAACGCGCGACGAGGGCTATCAAGCCGAACATGACAAGCACAATCACGTCCGCGCCGAAAACCACAGACGGACTCCATCCGAACTACGTCACGATCTGGCCCAATATAGAGGCGCCGCACACCCCCTCTACTTCACCGATGAAGTAATGGAACATGAATTCCCAGAAGGGTTCAAACCCATGAATATTGAATCATATGATGGAACAATAGATCCCGCGATATGGATTGAAGACTTTATTCTCCACATTCATATGGCCCGCGATGATGATCTTCACGCCATCAAATACCTTCCCCTAAAACTCAAGGGACCGGCCCGGCACTGGTTGAACAGCCTGCCTGAAAACTCTATTGGCAGCTAGGAAGACCTAGAAGACGCATAGTTCAACAGCCCGGAGAGTCGGCCAGGAAATTCTGGACCAAATCATCGACTGCCCGGATGCCGAAGCTCTAGCGGACTTTAAGCATAGCATCCGTGACGAATGGCTCGCCCGACACCTCGGCCAAGAAAAGCCGAAGTCCATGGCAGCCCTCATGGCACTCATGGCCCACTTTTGCACGGGCGAAGACAGCTGGTTAGCCCGTAGCAATAACAATGCAAGCGAACCTGGCACCTCTGAAGCCAAAAATAGCAATGGCAAGCCCCGACGCAACAGACACATGCGTCGAAACATCGATAACAACACCGATGACACCACGGTCAACGCCGGATTCAGTGGCTCTATGTCTGGTCAGTGGAAGAAGCCATATAAAAGGAACAATTTGGGCCCTTCCAGTCTTGACCGCATACTCAACCATCCAGATCAGATCCATGGCACCCCTGATAAACCGGCCAATCATACCCACCGGATTTGTTGGGTCTTTAAACAAGCCAGCAAGATAAATGCCGAAGACAAGGAGAAGGCGTCGCAAAGTGAGAATGACGACAAGGAGCCCCGTCTGCCGAACACAGGGGGACAGAAAAAGTTTCCCCCTCAAGTCAAAACGATGAACATGATATACGCTACCCATATCCCCAAGAGGGAGCGCAAGCGCGCGCTCAGGGACGTCTATGCGATAGAGCCAGTCGCCCCAAAATTCAACCCATGGTCGTCCTGCCCGATCACCTTTGATCGCAGGGACCATTCGACCAGTATTCGTCATGCCGGTTCAGCCACACTGGTCCTTGACCAAATAATTGATGGATTCCACCTCACGCGAGTCCTCATGGATGGTGGCAGCAGCCTCAACCTGCTTTATCAAGATACAGTGCGCAAAATGGGAATCGATCCATCAAGGATCAAGCCCACCAAAACTACCTTTAAAGGAGTTATACCAGGTGTAGAGGCCTGTTGCATGGGCTCAATCACATTGGAGGTCGTCTTCAGATCTCCGGACAACTTCTGAAGCGAGGAGTTAATCTTTGATATCGTCCCTTTCCGTAGTGGCTATCATGCACTACTCGGCCGAACTACATTTGTGCGATTCAATGTGGTGCCACACTATGCTTATCTCAAGCTCAAGATGCCTGGACCACGTGGTGTCATCACAGTCAATGGAAACACGGGGCGCTCCCTCCATACTGAGGAGCACACCGTGGCCCTGGCAACAGAGGTACAAAGCGGCCTTCACAAGCAGAACCTTAATTCGGTGGCCATGCTCCCGGACACTGTCAAACGAGTCCAGACTACTCTGCAGCAGGACAGTCCAGCTCATCAGGAGCTCGACTAGCAATTCGACCTTCGTCTCAGTCCTGACCAAGTAGCGGCATACGTACCACGTGTACATACGCACTAAAAATACCATGGGCAGAGACAGAGGCATAACCAGACTGTGGTCGACAATATGGCTCGACCTTCCCTAGACACACATACTTTTACTCTTCTTTTTATCCTTTTGAGGTTTCTTTTCCATAGGCCCCTCACAACGGCCTGATAATCGGTCCTTTCGAGGGACGGATACACCAAGGTGGCAAGTAGCACAAACGTGTGGGGGAATCTCTAGATGTTCTTCTTAACAATCATTCTACCTGCTTTCAGGACCCGTACGCAGCTCCCCCTTGGTCTTGGCATGTTAACCATCCACTGTTGCTTATCGCACTATTTATACAAATACGCTTTGACGTACTAATCAAAATCATAATGGAAACAGTTTTCGGCCCAACTTATGTGGCACTAGCTTACTACTTCATCCTATTTCACTATTCTTATCGATTGCATCCGTACACTTTGGTACGCTGTAGTTCGCCAGGGGCTTTATTGCGCCCCATACTGCGGCAACAAGTCTGAACACTTTTACAGTACAGTTCAGCCCCCAAATTTAGCATTATATGCATTGGCTCTGAATCATGTCTTTGGTCAATAGTTGGGTTGCGCGGCTCCAGTGCTTACTACCTTACGTTCCACTCTATCGGCTAGAGTAGTAAAGGGAGAACTACCGCGGTTGTGTCCTGGTTTATCCAAATGAGCACCTTAGTAGAGAAAGCTGAAAACTGACAGTCATGATGCGGCGTGAGCCAGTCAGCTCTTCAGAGGTTAAAATCTCTTGCAATTTTTTCTGCATTATGCGACGGATCGGCCTTCACCCGATCAGGTGTCTACAACACCCTAGTCCGGACTAACAAACACTAGGGGCTGCGCCTACATTTCTATTGTCAAACTCCTATGGCTAAGTGAGGGTGATAAAGCCACATAGTCCAATTGCCTGGTTCGCTGCGCTAAACACCTCCTTTAAGGACCAAGATTTTGGATCGAGATTGTTTAGGTTTCAACCCGAACACCCCCGTACTACCTATGTGGGGGCGAAAGCCGACGACTGGCCAACTCTCAGATTTAATAAAAAGGCTGCACAGGAGGTAAAATTACAAAATAAACAGCAAGCATTATATTACATATCAGTCTTGTTTTCATCATACAGGGTGGGATAACATGAAGGTACTCATTCAACGATAATGTCTTTTGAACACTGGCCCTCCACAATGCGGGATCCCTTGAGGACATCATCAAAATACCGCTCTGGCATGCGGTGCTCCTTGCCAGCGGGCGGTCCCTCGGTCGCAAGCCTGACGGCGTCCATCTGTCGGATTCCAGGTTCCGGCAGACCCTTGAGGTTCGAACACTGGGGTGCGCGCGAAGATCTCTCCCCTACCGATCTACATCCGATCCTCTCGTGCAAACTAAGATGAAAATGATGAACAGCACAAGAGACACGAGGTTTATACTGGTTCAGGCCACCGTTGTGGTGTAATACCCTACTCTAGTGTGTGGTGTGGTGGATAGCCTCAGGGGCTGATGATGAACAGTACAAGGGAAGAACAGCTTTGCGAGAGGTGTTCTTGAGCTGGTGCGATGAACTGCTAGGGTGAGTTCAGTCGCCTCTCTCTCTCTCCTAGGGTTCTACCAGATTTCTAGATGTCTGTCTGCCCGTCCCCTCTCTTCTCGGCCTCTAGATGTCTCTACTCTGTGGTGGCTAGCTCTTTTTATAGAGGCCCTGGGAATCTCCCCGAATAATTGAGCGGGAAGGGCGCCAACAATTGGCCATTTTGAAGGGGAACATGTAGTACAAGTTATCCTGACCAAAGGTGGTCTTTGGCTGCCAAAAGCACTGGTGATGACGCCGTCCTGGGCTCCACGGTGACCTCCGTCCTGCCGCTCTGCTGGTCTTGGTCTCGTTGCACCGGAATGGCAACCTTTGCCTGATGCCTTGGCCTGTGCTTGCCCCCTTTGTACCAAAGGGGAAACAAGGACCCTGCACAGGCCGGCGCCCGCCTGGCGCCCGCCTAGCCTTGATCGTCATGGGATCCTCGCGAGGTACCCTTGCATTGATCTCTCCGCCTCCTCGCGAGCCTGCCTGATGGGGTTGCCTCTAAGGAAGCTTCCTGCCATCCGCCCCGCGAGGCTTGGCCCCTCGCGAGGGTCTTGAGCTTGCGCTGATGAAGATGGGCCGTGCTGGGCCCCACCTAAGCCACGCCGCAGGCCGCAGGCAGGCAAGTCTGGGGACCCCCGTTCCCAGGACGCCGACAGTAGCCCCCGGGCCCAAGGCGCGCGTGGGTTTGGCTTAGGAGAGAAGCAGAGGGGCAAGCGCGAAGCGCCGCGGGCCCTAATAGCCTGTGGCCTTAGGCGCTGCGTGGCGGTTGACTGGGCATGGGCGTCTGCACTTCCCACGACGCCGTGCTATGCGCCCGGCTAAGCGGACCCGTAGTTGCACACAGTTGTTCCTCCTTTGGCTGCCCGCTTGCCTCCTATCTTTCCTTCTTCTCCGAGCTCCAACCTCCGCCGCCAATCCAGCTCGAGCGCTTCCCCTTCCCCTAACGCCATGGCGCCTACGAAGAAGGGAAGGGGGGAAAAGCCTGCGCCTTCGTCCTGTGCACCTTCAGCGGCGGCCCCCGCTGTTGATCGGTTAATCATACTCAACCCGGAAGCCTTGGACAAGGTCCACTCCGCCCTTGCTTCCATCTTCAACGAGTGCGGCCGGACCACAGTTTGGCCCGCACCACGCGCCTTTCTTGCTAGGACCGTCACGGAGGTCCGATTCTTCGCCGATGCCTTATGGGCAGGTCTGGTTCCCCCCTTTTCTGCTTTCTTCAATGTTGTGCTCTCCCATTATCAGATCCACATGATGCACCTCGGGCCAGAGTCCATCACCCTTTTGGCTGTCTTTGCTTTCGTGTGCGAGGCGATGATAGGCATCCCTCCTTCTGTTGCCCTGCTGCGCCACTTCTTTTCTCTGCGCCTGAGCGATCCCACCCAGTGCTCGGGGTGTGTAAGCTTCTTCGCCGTGCCTGAGATGGCTGCTTCAGGGATTGACTTCAGCCTTCCGCCTTCTCAGGCTAGGTTCAAAGAGCGGTGGCTGTATGTGGACGTCGGGGTGCCTAGCCCCTTGCTCTCGCATCCAACCTTGCCTGCTATTCCCAACCCAAGCTGGGGTCATGAACCGCTCGCGAGCCCCCGGATCACTTTCGTCTGGCGCCGCTTCGAAAGTTTGAGGGCGCACAATGTGACAGCACCCAAGGTGGTGAGGGAGTTCCTTCTATGTTGCGTTGCTCCTCTCCAGCGCCACTCTCGCCGGATGTGGGACTTTGCGGGGCGCAGAGACCGCATGCGGCTTCAGGAGGAGCATTTGGCGCCCGAAGTGCTTTGGACGGTGCTTTCGGTCTTGACTGGTGATCCTTCCCCAGGTAGCCCACGGAGCGGTGGCGTCCTTCTGTACCTTTGTTCCGGCAGGGCTGATTTCATGAAGCAGATGCCCAGCTTCGACGAGTGGGGGCTGCGCCCGGCTGGCCTCACGGGGCCGCGCGAGAACCCAGTTGCCGTGGTTGTTCCCCCTGTCGCCCATGGCGGTCCCTCCTCAGGCGACAGAGCGGGGAGAGAGCCGACGTGGGCTGAAGTGGCTGATGTCGAGGTGGTGGCGCCGCGTGAAGCCTCGGAGGCGACGTCTACTGAGGCCCGCCCTGGGGCGGTGGTTGATGCAGGGTTTTGGTCTTCGGCTCCTGAGGCCGGGGCTCCCGAGCCCCTAGTCGTTTTTCGTGAGGCGACGCCCGACGGTGCCCCCAAAGTTGACTCCTCTGGCACCGACAATCCCGAGGCTTCTTCTGCGCCCCAGGCCGACCATCGCCCCAGGCGCTTGGGTCGGTTTCATGTAGACTTCGAGGCCCTTCGCAAGAGGAACGAGGCCTCAGGCGGCAGCGACCGCCCTTGCCGCTTGTTGAAGCGCAGGAAGTACTTTGCCATGGACGAGTAAGCCTTCTTCTTTCCCTGCTCATTTGCTCTATTATCCTTGTGGCTGATTGTGGCCCTTCAGGTCCCGCCTTGCTGAGTCTGCCGAGTCAACCTAGGAGCCGGCCCCCGCAGCTTCGCCCCCTTTGCCAGCTCCGGGTCCGCCGAGCTCGGGTGGCGCCCTCGCCGCTGGACCGGTTGGTGGGGTGATCTGCTCCATAGGGCGCTTCGAGCTTGCTCGCCCGATGCCGTTTCTTCGCAAGTCTTCTTGGGGCATGTCAGGCTTGCCCCACGCCCCTTCTCTGGTCATAGAAGGCGAATGGCTGAGGTCTGTCCTTGGCTCCTCCTTCATGGGTGGGTCGACGCCGGGCCAGACTCTCAGGGCGGTCCATCCGGTGACAGCTGGGGCGGCAGCCCTCTGCCCTACACCTGAAGGGGGCTTACCGCCTCAGGGCCCTCTGCATGCTCCAGCGGAAGAGGGTGATGTGGAAGATGTGCTCAGGCGCACTCAGGAGCGTCGTGCCCTTCGTGAAGAGTTCCTCCAGGGGGCGGCGGACGGGGTGAACCGGGTCGGAGCAGAGCTTGCCGTCGAGGATGCGCGCCTCGAGGCTGAAGGCCTACGCCTTGCTGAGGAGAGGAGCAAGCTGAAGGTCGCCATTGCCCTTGCGTGTCATCAACATGACCTTGACAACACGAAGGCGAACCGTCGCTGGCGGCTTCGCGGGAGGCCTGCTCCCAGGCCATTGAGGAGGCTCGGGAGGCAGACCCACGACGCGAGGATGCGGAGGAGCGCGTATGGGAGCTCCAAGCCCGGAGCGACTCCCTGGAGCAGCAAATCGAGCTGCGCCACGCGGCCCTTGGGTCGATGCAGGAGGCCGCCGTCAACCAGGCGGAGCTCCAGAGGCGCGAGGAGGCGCTGGCGCTCGAGGCCGCCGAGCGCAGCCTTGAGCTGGAGCGGTTGGAGATGAGGGAGCGCCTCGCGGCCCAGGCGGAGGACGACATTGCGGCGCACGAAGCCCGGGTCCAGGAAGAGGTCGACCGCCATGTGGCGGGAGCTCGCTCGGTCCTCGAGCGCAAACACGAGGCGAGGTTGATGTTGATCGAGTTCGAGGCTGAGGGCAGGACAGCGGCCATCAAGGCCAAGTTGGTTGAAGAGATGCGGCGTGCGGATTCCTCCGCAGTTGCCCTTGGTGCGGCGCGGGCGGAGCTGTCCTCTTCCCAGGCAGAGCTGCTTCTTCTTCAACAGAGGGTCGATGATGCCGAGGTCGTCGCGCAGCGGAGTGAGGACGAGCTCCGTCGGCGGCGGGTTCTGGAGCACGTGCACGCCCCCATGCTTCAAACGCTCCGAGAGAGGGCCAACACAGCTTTGGGCTACATCTGCGAGGCTGCCGCTAGGGAGCCGCACGAGGTCAACTACGCCGGCAACCTCCAATTTTTCACCGATGTGGTGACGCTTCTGAAGAACCAGTCCGAGAGGTCCCGTTGGCTTGTCGAAGAGAGGAGCCGAGCCTTGCTTGGGCATGCTTTCTCCCGCGTCTTCAGCCATCTGCAGGACAGGAACCCCCACTTCGACTTTGACGCTGCCATCGCACCCGTGCCCACTGCCGTCCGGGGCGACCTGGCGCGGTTGGTGGAGGACAACGTGGACGCCCTCGTGTAACGCCCTCGATGCGACTATATCTCCCACGTGTCGAGGCACGACTTAGAGACATAGGCGCATTGAAAGCAATGTCGCAAGTCGGGAAATCATCACACATCCCATGTACATATATAATAGAAAGGGGAAATAACATAGTTGGCTTACACTCGCCACGTCACATCAAAGGTACATAAATAACATCCATCATACAATCACTCATGGCCCGACTACGGCGCCAAAATAGAAAAGACCCCCAACATGCGACAAGGCCCTGAATCTATCCCCGAATAGGCACCACTACTGATCATCAGGAAAAGACACATAGTAACACTGAGAGTCCTCGTCATACTACCACTTCAGCTCGAGCGCGCTATCCGAAGGGGTATCATCTGTCCCTGCATCTGGTGTAATAGTAATCTGTGAGCCACAGGGGACTCGGCAATCTCGCACCCTCGCGATCAAGACTATTCAAGCTTAATAGGTATGGAAGGGGGGTAATGTATAAGTGGAGCTGCAGCAAGCGACTAGCATATATGGTGGCTAACTTATTCGCAAAAGAGAGCGAGGAGAGGAGGCAAGGCACGAGCGAGAAAACTAGAGAGCAACCTGCGCAAACATACTCCAACACCGTGTCCACTTCCCGGACTCCGCCGAGAAGAGGCCGTCACGGCAACACACTCAGTTGATTCATTTTAATTAATTAAGGTTCAAGTTATCTACAACCGGACATTAACAAATTCCCACCTACCCATAACCGCGGGCACGGCTTTCGAGAGATCAATCCCTGCAGGGGGGGTCCCAACTTAGCCCATAACAAGCTCTCACGGTCAACGAAGGAATAGACCTCCACCCAAGACACACCGATCAGACTCGGTATCTCGGTACAACAAGATGATTCGACAGGTCAAAACTAGTCCAGCAACACCGCCCGAATGTGCCGACAAATCCCGATAGGAGCTGCACATATCTCTTTCTCAGGCCACACTTAGATAAGCAGACCGTACAACTAAAACCAGCCCTCGGGTTTCCCCGAGGTGGCGCTGCAAGGGGCTCTAGTTCGGACCAACACTCAGAGGAGCACTGGCCCGTGGGGGGCTAAATAAAGATGACCCTCGGGCTCCGGAAACTCAAGGGAAAAAGAGGCTAGGTGGCAACTGGTAAAACCAATGTTGGGCATTGCTGGAAAAGTTTTAATCAAGGCGAACTATCAAGGGGTTCCCATTATAGCCCAACCGCGTAAGGGACGCAACAATCCGGGAACATAACACCGATATGACGGAAACTAGGGCGGCAAGAGTGGAACAAAACACTAGGCGAGAGGCCGAGCCTTCCACCCTTTACCAAGTATATAGATGAATAAAGATAACATAACAATATAATGATATCCCAACAAGTAAATAAATGTTCCAACAAGGAACAGCTCCAATCTTCACCTGCAACTAACAACGCTGTAAGAAGGGCTGAGCAAAGCGGTAACATAGCCAATCAATGGTTTGCTAGGACAAAGGTGGGTTAGAGGCTCAATCATGGCAAATGGGAGGCTGACAAGCAAGTGGTAGGCATCGTAGCAATGGCAAAGCAAAAGAGCGAGCAAACTAGCATAGCAAAGATAGTAGTGATTTCGAGGGTATGATCATCTTGCCTGCAGAGTTGTCAGAGTTGACTGGATCCTCAAAAGCAAACTCAACGGGCTCCTCGTTAGCGAACTCGTCTCCCGGCTCTACCCAACAACACAAACAAGCAACAAGGATACAATCAACCACGTGCAAGGGCAGCCAATAATATGCGAAGATGATATGCTATGCGGGATGCGACGCGGGATGCAAAATGCAAAACGTGACAGGAAATGCAAGAACCTGGCCTCACCTTGGAGAACCAAGTGTGCCACTGGATAGAGGGGAAGAAATCCCCTGAAAACGATATAAAGATCATGGCAATCGGAGCTACAGTTTGGAAATGGCAAGCGATTTACTAAACGAACCGATCTGCGATTTACAGCAAGTAGGCTCCTAGATGCAACGAAATGAACATGCTACAGCCACCAAACATGAAAACAAATTGCATGGCAGTGATATACACAAGAAGCTTAACAAATCACCAGGACTGAGGCATAGGCAAATTCATCCATTAAGGGCTTCAAACAAGCCTGGCAAAACTGAATAAGCAAAACAGATTTCAGACTTAGCGAAATTAACGCTAGTCTGAAATTTCAGACCACGATGCTCTCTTCGGAGCAGCAAAACAACATAAAGCACAACCTGAACATGTCAAGTAAGAGCATGGCATGGAGCTACTCAACAAGCTTAACAAAACACCCAAAATGACCTAGGGCCAAAAGGGTCCACAAAATACTCTAACAAGCACACGAACATCGATGAAACAGAATCAGTTTTCAGACTTAGTGAAAACTGAGACATGCTGAAATTATAACTCACGGAGGCATGTAAACGAGCTCGATGCTCTCACTACAGTGCAAGTCATGGCAAGGCAAGCATGTATCCATAAAGAAGGCACAAAATTCTAGCTAGGCATAGCAAGAACAAAGGCATAGCATGCATGGATCACTAGCAATAGCTCCGGCAAAATCGCAAAAGAGTTCACGATCTGCCCAAATTAACAACTATGCAAAAGTTGAGCTCGAGTGAGTCAACCTAGTGTGCTCCGACATAACAAGTAAAGACATGGATGGATTAAGCACAACAAGCATAACAAATCACTCTTACTTATCATCCTCAAAATAGGCACGGATCACTAGGAAACAAGCTGGACATATAGCATCATGAACTAAAACATCCCAGACTTAGTGATTTTCACTAAGTCCCTGAAATCAGCAAACTCAGGTACCCCTCTTTGCAAGCTTGCACAAGACAACACACACATCCTAAAAATGCATGGGAGGCACCTCTGGAAAGAAGACAACATGCTTAACAATTCATCCCAAAGGGGCACAGGCATATCATGCGCACAATAATCATGGCAAAAATGACAAAAGTCAATGTAGAGCTAACGGATCTGCAATTTAACTCATGATGCCTCCTTCCAACAGCATTTTGGGCACCAAGATGACCTCAAATGAAATGATGCAATGGAATGAAATGATGTACTTGTCGAGACGAAGATTTTGATATATCATATGTCGAAAACGGAGCCACGGATGCAAAGTTATGAGCAGTCAAAGTAGGCACGAAAATCTGGGAGGGGAAGGAGAAAGTCAACCGGGGGATTAGGGTTTCACTGTTCCCAGATCTGGATCCCGCGCGGCGGCACTGTAGCAGGGGCGATCCGGCGATGTCGGCGGCTGGCTCCGGCTCCGGCGAGCCCGGCCGGTGGCGAGGGGAGGCGAGGCCGGCGTGGAGAGGCGCGGTGGACGGCGGGGCGGCGCGCGGCAAGGCCCGGCGAGGGCGGGCGCGGACGCCAAGGCGAGGACGGAGCCAGCCGGCGACAGAGGAGCACTGCGCCGGTGACGGGGCGGCGAGTGGCGGCCGGCGATGTCGGCTGCGGTGGCGCGGGCCACCGGAGTCGAGGGAGGCGGCGGCGGGCGCTGGAAGGCGCGGGCGGCGGCGAACGGGCCCGCGGGGGCCCTCCCTGGGCCGAGCGGGCCGGCGGCGGGGTTGACCCGGCGGGGACACGTGGCGGGCTCTCACTGGCTGGGCGCGGCGGCGCGGTGTGTCCGGCCGGGGACGGACATGTCCGGCGCGGTGCGATGCGATTTTTAGGGTTTCGAGGTAGGGGAAGATCCAAAACGGGGGAGGTGTTTAAATAGGCATAGATGGAGCTAGGAGAGTCCAAATGAGGTGCGGTTTTCGTCCACACGATCGTGATCGAACGACCGAGACGATGGAGCAGAGTTTGGTGGGTTTTGGGCCAAATTGGAGGGGTGTTGGGCTGCAACACACACGAGGCCTTCTCGGTCCCTCGGTTAACCGTTGGAGTATCAAACGAAGTCCAAATGACCCGAAACTTGACAGGCGGTCTACGGGTAGTAAACCAAGGCCGCATGGCAAGTCTCGGCCCAATCCGGAAATGTTTAATCCCCACACATGAAAGAAAGCTAGAAATGGCCACCGGAGGAGAACGAAGCGCCGGAATGCAAAACGGACAACGGGGAAAATGCTCGAATGCATGAGATGAACATGTATGCAAATGCAATGCACGTGATGACATGATAAGAGATGCACGAAAAAGAAAAACAACACACGGAGACAAAGACCCGAACCCGAGGAATAAATATAACTTAATGCCGGAAACGGCAAGAGTTGGAGTACAAATTGGGAAGGTTACATATTGGGCGTTACACCTCGTCAGGGCCTTTGCATCCGATGATGACGGCGTGGTTGTGGGCGCCAATGAAGGCGATGTTGTGGACGAGCCTGGCGCTGATGGAGATGCCGCCGCCGGTGGCAGGAATGCCGACGGCACCAGTGATGCCTCTGAGGACGCCCAATATGCGGTGAGTGATATGTCCGACTGACCACGCATTACTGCCGCTTAACCTTGAAAGGATTGAGATGGACCTAGAGGGGGGGTGAATAGGTACAACTACAAATTTTAATTGTTACTTAACAATTTTTAGGCAATAATGCGGAATGTGAAAGTGAGCCTAACAATTGCAAGTGAAGTACTAAGTACTAAGCAGGTAACACAAGTAGTAACTAGGCAAATACAAAGTGATGAGGTAAGTGCTAAGAGACAAGTAACCACAAGTAGAGAGTTAGGGTTAGGGATAACCGCAACTCCGCGAGACGAGGATGTATGCTGATGTTCACTTCCTTGGAGGGAAGCTACGCACCGTTAGAGAGGTGGATGTTACCACGAAAGCACACCAACGCCACGAAGGCTCACCCTATTCTCCCTTTGAGACAACACCACGAAGGCGATTCTCAACCACTAGTGGTAGACCTTGGGGTGGTCTCCAAACCCTCACAAACTTTTCCGGGGTAATCACAACGATCGATTCCTCTCCAAAAGACTCCTACCGCCTAGGAGTCTCCAACCTCCAAGAGTAACAAGATCGATGGGGAAAAGCTCAGGACTTGTTGAAATCACAAATTCCTTTGGTGCAAAGATGGAGAAGGGGTGGATCTATCACTTGATTGGACAACTTCTCTCGAATGCTCTCAAATCCCTTGGGGATCTAAGATTTGGTGTGGAGGTGTAAGAGAGAGAGTGAGATCTGTTCTAGGGTTTGTTCAACAGTGAATGGTCAACCCTCTCCCGTGGAGAAGAGGGGCTATATATAGTGTGAGCTTGAATATGGCCGTTGCGGTGTAAGTGAGTGAGCAGGCCGGACATCCGGGCTAGGGGCCGGATATCCGGCATGGTAAGCTGCGAGAACAGAACAAAAACAGAAGAAGAGAACAGAGGGGCCGGACATCCGGGGCCCAAGCCCGGACATCCGGCATTACAGGAAGGCACGGACATCCGGTAGGTGGCCGGACATCCGGTGCGCAGCCCAGCATAAAAACGTCCTTTGGACAGCTATGCCCGGATATCCGGCCGAGAAGCCCGGACATCCGGGGAGCATTGGGAGCCCGGACATCCGGCGTAGAGGGCCGGACATCCGGCAGCAGCACAACACAAAACTGCATATTGGAATGGCTAGGCCCGGATATCTGGCGTGAGGCCCGGACATCCGGCGTGATGCCCGGACATCCGGCCTTAAGTCCGGACATCCGGCAGCCCAGAAACAGAACCATGAATATTTTATCATGAGCAAATATGGCAAGGATATTTTGTGGCAAGAGCAAACTTTTTAACTATCCCAATCGATCCCCTCTTAATAGTGCGGGATCCTACACTCAAGAAAACAAAATATGTATTCAACTTTTATTCTTCATCCTTGAGTAAAATCACTTTGTATGCTCTTGATCCACACACTTCGATGAACCGGGGGCTAACACCTGAGATTTACTTGACAACCATTGTTAGACCCCCTACATGTACATTGTCATCAACATCAAAACATAATATAAGGACATGATTGCTCTTTCAATCTCCCCCTTTTTGTTTGTTGATGACAATCACACATTTAGTATCATAGATGTAATAAATAATCTTAGCATTTGACAAACATGAGAGCAAAAAGGTACAAAACATGTAGATGTTTCTATTTACTTTTAGCTCCCCCTCATTGTGAGCATGAGATGAATATGTTAGCATATGTAGCTCCAAGAGATATACATGTGAGAAATATGCACATATGAAACCATAATAACTCATAGACTAAAAACATTTCATAATCACAAGATAATTCATAGCCACAAGATAATAACATAGTACCAGAGGTAGCACATTAACACAAATAGCCAACACATAACATAGTTTCACATGATCAAGGTAGCACATTAACACAAATAGCATGACCATACTAAGATACTACTTCTCCCCCTTTGACATCAACAAGGAAAAAGGGGTGAGGAAACAAACGGTCTGGGTCACTCCTGGCGGATGTCATCATCAGTAGCAAAGAACTCAGGGTAGTCAGCGTGAGACTGGAATCCGAAAGTGGAAGTGGATGGAGCCGCGGGAATGGGATCATCCTCACTCACGGGGCTCCCACGGTCACGGAGACGCTGATTGAGCTGATTCTTGGAGATGATGAGGTGCTTCTGAACATCATGATTCTGTTGACAGCTGAAGGTGATTGCCCTCATGATAGCAGATTGAGCCTTGCCGAAGAACGAGGCAAGGCGTCCACGAGGGGCAGACGAAGAAGATGGAATAGACGAACCAGTGGGCTAAGTAGGAGCAGCTGTCTGCCCACCAGCAGACCTCCTAGGCTGAGTAGAAGCAGCAGCCACTGCACACATATGATGAGGAGGTTTCCAAATGGAGTGCACGGCTGTCTTAACCACCTCAAAGGGAGCAGTGGGATCAATTAGAGCCTGAATAAATGGAGCATGAGGGAACTGGCGAGTCTGAATGAAACTGCAAAGGCGGATCTCATGCCAAATGAAATTTGCTATGTCCAGAGGCTCAGTGGGTTTGTCATGCATACGAACCATCAAGTCAATGCAATAGTTGCGAGCCATCAAGCGATCTCCCTTTTTAGGGTAGAGAGTGCGAAGCACACACTGATAGAGGATGTAGAAGGGAGCACGGAAGATGGAAACCTCATTGACTGGATATTCTTTTTCTTCGTCAGTGAGCTGAGAGGGAGGTTTGACAAGTGGCAAGCAAGCATCAATCCCTTTGGGCTTGTACTTTGGATCCATACTGTGGATGTAGTGGACAACCCCGGAGAGACCCAAAATCTCAACAAACCTGTCATAGGTAATGCTCAGTGTAGTGTCATCGGTCATCCAAGTGAGAGTGTTGTCCGGACCAAAGAAACAGGTGGCATAGAACTGTAGAATGGCAGCTTCACTCCAATCACACTTGAAAGTCATTGCGGAAGCAAGAGTCATATCCTTAATGATCTTGACCGGATTGTTAGGGAACACGGCAGGGTTATCACGAAGAAAGTTGAGATCCACATATGAGTGAGGAGCAAGACCACGCCCATGGGCAAAACTGGAATAGAGGTCCTGCTGCATACGAGTTCGGAACCAAGGATCTTCGGCATCAGCCACCATCTCATATTGATTGACATCCCGACGGAACAGAAGATATGGCCCCGCCCCCACAGTTGTGAAGTCGTGAGTGGGGCGACCTCTACTGTCAGGAAGCTCCATGGAGATGCGACGACCATGGACAATGGGCATTGCAGAACCACGAACTTGAGGCACCGGTGCCCTCCTAGTACCGGGCTTGGACTGTCCAACAGACTATCTTGGTGCACTGTCATCTTCTTCCTCGCCAACATAGTCCACATCATCTGGATCCGAGGCCGACGGACTTGTGGATGGTGCCTGCTTCTTCTTCTTGGTGGCGGTCTTCTTCTTCTTAGGCCGAGCATGCTCATCGGAGTCGGTTGAGCCTTGCCGGCGATCAACTGGAATGGATAATTAATAGGTTCCGATGAGAAGAGGCCAACAAGTAGGAACACGGATAAAACAATGTAAACAATGGGATGAGCATTTTTTATCATGATCATAGAACAAGTCCAGTGATAGAGCTAAAATTGCGACATATCCATGATTTAAAATGATTAGCTGAGTACATAGGAAGATTTCTAGGCTGAGGCAAGAGACACCACAACACTAGCAAGATAAAGATGACAGGATTTGCACGAGAGAATGAAACCCTAAGATTTTTCGGTCACCATTCAAGTAGGCTGGAGTAGAGATAGCATCCATACCCCGGGAAGAAGGTGTGTGTCGGCGTTCTGGGAATGGGGGTCCCCAGACTTGCCTACCTGCGGCCTACGGCATGGCTCAAAGGGGGGCCCAGCACGGCCCATCTTCACCACCACAGACCCAAGACCCTCGCGAGGGGCCAAGCCTCGCGGGGCGGACGATGCGAAGCTTCCTCAGGCACAGCCTCATCAGGCTGGCTCGCGAGGAGGCGGAGAGATCAAGGCGGGGCACCTCACGAGGTGCCCGTGACGCAAGCCATGACGACCAAGGGCGCCAGGCGGGTGCCAGCCCGCGCAGTGTCCTCCTTTCCCCTTCGCCATTTTGGTGCAACAAGACAAAGACCAGGAGGACTGCAAGACGAAGGTCATCGTGGAGCCCAAGACGGCGTCACCACCAGAGCTTTGTGCAGGTGAAGACTACTTTTGTCAGGATAACTGGTACTAGCTGTCCCCTTTCAAATTAGCCCTCCATTGTTGGCTCCCTTCCCGCTCGATATTTGGGAAGAGGACCATGGCCTCTATAAATAGGACCAGCCACCCGCAGGATGGGAAGGCAGCTAAGAGAGAGGTTGAGAGAGAGGTGAGAGAGTTTTTAGGGAGATCGAGATCAACAACCAGGGAGCGAGAGAGAGAGAAGGGTGACTGAACTCCTCCCAGCAGTTCATCGCCCCAGCCAAGAACAGACCCTCGCGAGGCTGTTCTTCCTTGTATTGTTCATCATCATCAGCCCAAGAGGCAATCCACCACACCACACACTGGAGTAGGGTATTACACGACAACGGTGGCCCGAACCAGTATAAATCATGTGTCTCTTGTGTTGTTCTTTTCATAGCTTAGATCTTAGCAAGGCGGAGGGGTGCAGGTAGGTAGGAGGCGAAATCTCCGCGTGCACCCCAGTGTTCGAACCTCAAGGGTCTGCCGGAACCCGAAATTCGACATTTGGCACGCCAGGTAGGGGTGCGCCGGAATTCGTCTTCCACCACCCCGTTCTCCTACGACCATTGTGCCCATGTCTGACGCTCGTCGGGCACGCGCCAAGCGCCGGGCCGCTCTCGCTTCCCGCGTCGCCCAGACGGCTCCTATCGGCGGGCGTCCTCGCCGTTCCCCGTCACCTGCCGTCAACGCCACCACCGGCCCGGCGGGGGACGAGCAGCAAGCATCGTCTCAGCATCCGTCCGTTTGGCAAGACGGCCGCACCGCAACTCCCTCGCTCACCCCGGCTGGTTCTTCGTCCCGCGCGCTCCGCGCACCCATGGAGGCTCGAGTTGCGCTCATCGTGGCGAACAAGCTCCTGCGCTACCGTCCTGTCGACGACGCCTATGAAGAATGGCCCGACCGCGTCGCCAAGCTCGTCCGCGCCGCAGGGGGCTCTCCTGCGTCGTCCGCTCCGCTGCACCGCACCCCCCCTCGCGCGGGAGACGAAGCTCCGGCGGCGCCCGGGCCGCCTCCTCCTCAGGAAGGCGCCATGGCTCCAAGGCGCGTGGTCCCTGGGCGGAACCCGCTCCGTCAGGTGCCAGCGCGGCAAGAGCAGAGCTGCCAAGAAGTCCCTCGCCCGCAAGAAGCTGCCCGGGTGCTCCCTGCTCCAGCACGTCGTGACCATGCTCCTGCTCCCGCACGTCAAGACCCCGCGCTGCTCCCAGCTGCAGCGCGTGGGGACATGCAAGACCAAGCTCTCCGTCGCCCAAGGCCTCCCGTGGCCACAGCAGGCTGCCGCGCCTTCACCACCGAGCTACGCCGCATCGCGTGGCCCGACAAGTTTAAGCCAGATCTACCTCCTCGTTACGATGGCATGGCCGACCCTGCGGAGTTCCTCCAGCTCTACGAGCTGGGCGTCGAAGCTGCCAACAGAGACGAGAAGGTCATGGCGAACTGGTTCCCCATGGCGCTCAAGGACGGGGCCCGCACCTGGCTCCTAAACCTGGCTCCAGGCACGATCTCCTCCTGGGACGAGATGCGCACCCGCTTCATCGCCAACTTCCAAGGTACTCGCGACCGGCCACCCGCCGTGAGCGACATGCGCCACATCAAGCAACAACCCGGGGAGACCCTGCAGAAGTACATCCAGCGCCTCAACAACGCACGCCTCAAGATTCCCAAGGTGACTGAGGAGGCCATCATCTCAGCCTTCTCCAACGGCGTGCGCGATGTCAAGATGAAGGAGGAGCTGGCGATGCATGAAGACCTGTGCACTTCCTTGGAGCTGTTCAACATGGCAACCAAGTGCGCCAGGGCTGAGGAAGGGCGTCTCTCCCTCCACGAGCTGCCTGCCGCAGACCCAGAAGAGAAGAAGGCCAAGGATGTGAAGCGCAAGGGGGCTGTTGTGCTCGCGGCAGAACCAGACACCAAGCGGGGCAGAGATCAGCCCGAACCTTCCAAGGGCAGTCGGTACTGTGTGTACCACGACCTCCACACCCACAACACCAATGAATGTCAAGAGCTCCGAGCCGTGCGAGAAGGAAGGATTGGCCGTCGCCCCGACCGCAGTGACCGGGGCTACGGTCGAGGAGGAGGAAGGAACGCAGGATGCTGGGAAGACCGTGGCCCGCGCCAAGGGTGGCGCGATCAACCTCGTGAGGATCGCTGGCATGACCCGCCTCGCGAGGGAGACTGGAGGGATCAGCCTCGCGAGGATCGCCCGCAAGGCAACGCAGGCCTCCCACCGCTGCCGCCGTAGCCAAGGAGAAACGAGGACCGCCACCAAGACAAGGGGGCTGGGGGCTTCCAGGAGCCGCGCACGATCGTCTGCATCCTGGGCGGGGCTCAAGCCCCAGCCTCTCAACGCATCTTCAAGCAGTTCGCCCGCGAAGTGAATGCAGTCCTCCCCAGGCTCGAAGTCGCGCACCCTCTCAGGTGGTCGGCGTGCGCCATCACGTTCAGCTCAGCAGATCAGCTCAAGTGTGCGGCTACAGCCGGAGTCCTCCCGATGCTGTGTTCCCCAATCATCAGCAACGTGGTGGTCACCAGGACCCTCATCGATGGTGGGGCAGGGCTCAACGTCCTGTCCGTGGAAACATTCAACAATCTCCAAGTGCCCTACAGCCAGCTTCAGCCAACCAAGCCTTTCTCCGGAATCACCGACGGCTCCACGGTCCCGATTGGGCAGGTCTGCCTCCCTGTCACCTTCAGGGCACGCGACAACTACCGTACCGAGCTCATCGACTTCGACGTCGCTCACATTCGCCTGCCATACAACGCCATCCTTGGGTACCCAGCGCTGGCCAAGTTCATGGCCGTAACTCACCACGGCTACAACGTCCTCAAGATGCCAGGAAGAGGCGGAGTCATCACGGTGCCCTGTGAAGAGAAGGACGCAGTGTGTTCCCTGGAACGAGCCTTTCAAGCCGCGTCACTGGAAGACCCGGATCGCGGAAGCAGGAGGCTTCCCGAGACCGCCCCCAAGAAGAAGAAGACATCGTCCGGCCCGGCCCCTCAGGAGGCAGGCCCCTCTGGGCCCGTGCCTGCCCAGGGGGAACCTCCTTCCATCGCATAGGAAAGCGCGCCCGGCGCCCTCCTCAGGCAGGGCTCGGGGGCTCTCCCCTGGAGGGCCACCGACCTAGCTAGGGTCACGAGGGAGGCGCTTGGGCACCACATGCAGGCGTGTTTCGAAGCACGTTTCCCTCAAGAAGGAGCAAGGCAAGGAAAGCCAGACCCTCAGGAGTTCGTTAGCAAGGCCATTCAGGATCTACAGGAGTCAAGAGTCATGAAAGGCGGCCGCCGCCTGCCAGCAGTGGCTCCCCATCCAGGCGAGGATGGTGGGCTGCGCGTCTGCATCGACATACCAGGGCTCAACCGAGTCGCCTCTCTGGAGCGCCTCTGGCCCTCGCGAGTGGGGCGCTGCGGAGGTCCGCCCCACAGCTACGTTCGCATGCCTTATGGCTTGCTGAACGCGGCTGCCACGCACCAGCGCCTCATGAGGGGCGCCACGGAGGCACAAGAGGCCAGGAATTCCGTAGCCCTGGTGGAGATGGAGATGGTCCGCGAGGAGCCGCTGGCGCCTCCGGAGCCTCCCGAGGCCCCTGGGCCTGGGGGCTCGTGAGGATCGGCTTCCGCAGCCCACCGAGTCTGCTACACCAACACCCCTTTGTCCTCAACGTCATCAGGTGACATCTTTCAAGTTTCACTTCCAGCTGGGAGCGCCCCCCCAAGGCTGCATTATTCCCAGGCCACGTGGGTCCGTCCCTGCGGCGTGTATCCCTTTTATTTCATGTTGTTAGCTTACCTTGTTGGGGGCGCCCCTCGGGCTGCATGATCCCCAAGTCGCTCGGGCCTGACCCAGTGATGTCCGCCTTCCCAGCATCTATTTGAATGAATCCACTCCTTCGCGGCTAATGTTCTTGACCAAGTTGCCCGCTCAACTGACGGAACTGCTCCCAAACGGCACGACGCTTGCGCATGGGTCCGTCCCTGCAACGCCGACAAACCTGGATGGCTGAGCTCTGGCCGTGGCAGCCCCGCATGGCGCCACCTCGTCAAGCCTTCAGTGCCTCATTACCCCTCGGAAGCAACCAACGGCTGACTGTCAATTGTCATGGAAACCCCTCGTTCTTTCTCTAATGGGTCTACAGGATCTCTTAAAGGAGCTGCGTCAGGCGAGGCCCTTGCGGTGTCTCCTCCACTCTCATCCGCGCGAACCGCTTGCACGTTAAAGGGGGGATGACTGAGCATCGCGACTCAGGGCTCCTACTGGCTCTCCAGCCCTCACCCTCTGGCCTTATCCACGGCATCGCGACATGGCATACCAGCGATGGTTGAGACTCGCTCGAGGGCCGGGACCCGAGGACGTAGAGCAAAAAGGGGAGCAAGGGCGAGAGGGGAGGGACACACGGGGACCTCGCCGAGCAACCTCGCGCCTGCCGATGCACGGACCCGGCGACACACCAGAGAGCGGCTCCCGATTCTCGAGATAAGTCACCACCCGGAAGCGCCAGCTACCATGGCACCATCGCCGCACCTAATGCAATCCCGTGTTTGCGACGCCGCTCTCCTTTCTCATCGAACGACGGCTGCTTGAGCGCCAAAGGGGACCTCCTGAGCATCGCGACTCAGGGGCTCTTACCGGACTCCGGGTCGCTCACCTCCTGGCCTTGACCACGGCATCGCGACCTGGCATACCAACAACGGCTGAAGCCGCCTTGGGACTGGGACCTGTCGGCGCAGAGCACCAAGCCCTTGTGAGGTTCGAAAGGGAGGACTGAGCTAAGACGGAATGAGCAACTCGCACAATTCTACGGCAAGGGTTATATTAACAAAACAGGATCACAGGCACCTTACAAGCCCCCACGGGACGCGTCTTTGATTCCTCGCAGGGAAACAGATCCTAAAGGGACACTAACTACGCGCTCCCCTGCAAAAGACGCCATCACCAATAGTGGGCCATCAAGCACCGGCGCCAACCCCGTCCAGATCAGAGCCGGCGGCGGCCTGACGAGCCCGCCCTGCTCCAGGAGCGGCGCCGGCTCGGGGGCTCGTAGCTGTCGTCGCTCGTCTCCGGAGTCGTGAAGAGCTCGCCGGAGTTGCTGGAACCTCCGACGCCTCCACCGCCTGAGGAGCCGCCAAGGGAGCGGTTGGCGGGCCCAGTCCTCGCCGCAGCAGGGTCCTGGCCACCTCCCCCAGGGCAGCACTCCAGCCGGCGCCCGTTCGCATCGAAGACCTTGAAGAACACCACCGAAGCACCATTGTACTCCAAGTGGATCGCGAAGGCGCCTCTTGTCCTGCAAACCCGGGCGATTTCGCCCCAGCCCCGAGTCATGAAGACCTCGCCCGGGGCAACGATCGCGACCTATGCCTCGGTCGCGAGGGTGCAGCAGCCGGCGTGCTGCAGCCAAAGCTCCAGGAGTTCTCCAAGACTAAGGAGGCATGGCGACGTGGAGCACAAACTCTCGGGAGGAGCCCTCGGTGTGGACCCCGGGGGGGACGACCCACACCTTCATGACCCGTCGGCGCCGACTGCGGCGCCGTCCGTGGTGATCAGCCTCAGCTCCTTCAGGGCCCTCGATGTGGGCGTACAAGGGAAGCGGGAACCCCGGCGGTGCCCGCTCGCACCAAGGCCTCGATACCACCTGATGGGCCTCCTCGTCCGGGCCACGGAGGACGAGCTGTTTCTTCGGCGGGAGCGGGTCTGGTTCCTCTCGGGGAGCCTTCCCCTTCTCTGCCATCGAGAACCGGCGGATCGGAGCCATCGCAGCAAGACGGAGCAAGGACCGGGAAGAAGGAGAAGCAAGGAGGGATGGACTGGAAGGGCGCGTGATCTTCCGTACTTATGGCCGGCGAAGGCCAACCGCCGACCTCCACGATCGCAGGTAATGATGACCCACTTTGCATCCAGGGACTTGTCCAGTCCGCGCAGTTGCCGAGGCGCCATGGGGAAGTGGAGGCGCCCACGTCCAATCAACCGCCACGCGGCGCCCAAGGCCGCAGGCTGTTAGGGCCCGTGGCGCTTCGCCCTTGCCCTTCCGCCTCCCTGCACGGCCAAGTCCGGGCACGCCTTGGGCCCGGGGGCTACTGTCGGCGTTTTGGGAACGGGGGTCCCCAGACTTGCCTGCCTGCGGCCTGCGGCGTGGCTCAAAGGGGGGCCCAGCACGGCCCATCTTCACCAACACAGACCCAAGACCCTCGCGAGGGGCCAAGCCTCGCGGGGCGGACGACGTGGAGCTTCCTCAGGCACGACCTCATCAGGCTGGCTCGTGAGGAGGCGGAGAGATCAAGGCGGGGCACCTCACGAGGTGCCCGTGACGCAAGCCATGACGACCAAGGGCGCCAGGCGGGTGCCAGCCCGTGCAGTGTCCTCCTTTCCCCTTTGGTGCAAAGGGGGCAAGCGCAGCTGCGGAGTACTGAGGCATCAGGCAAAGGTTTCCATTTCGGTGCAACAAGACCAAGACCAGGAGGACTGCAAGACGGAGGTCATCGTGGAGCCCAAGACGGCGTCACCACCAGAGCTTTGTGCAGGCGAAGACTACTTTTGTCAGGATAACTGGTACTAGCTGTCCCCTTTCAAATTAGCCCGCCATTGTTGGCTCCCTTCCTGCTCGATATTTGGGAAGAGGACCAGGGCCTCTATAAATAGGACCAGGCACCCACAGGATGGGAAGGCAGCTAAGAGAGAGGTTGAGAGAGAGGTGAGAGAGTTTTTAGGGAGATCGAGATCAACAACCAGGGAGAGAGAGAGAGAAGGGTGACTGAACTCCTCCCAGCAGTTCATCGCCCCAGCCAAGAACAGACCCTCGCGAAGCTGTTCTTCCTTATATTGTTCATCATCATCAGCCCAAGAGGCAATCCACCACACCACACACTGGAGTAGGGTATTACACCACAACGGTGGCCCGAACCAGTATAAATCATGTGTCTCTTGTGTTGTTCTTTTCATAGCTTAGATCTTAGCAAGGCGGAGGGGTGCAGGTGGGTAGGAGGCGAAATCTCCACGTGCACCCCAGTGTTCGAACCTCAAGGGTCTGCCGGAACCCGAAATCCAACAGTGCGGGGCGCTGGGGACCGCAGTTCTTGGTTCGTGCCATGACGAACTCCGGTGGTGAATCCCATGATACACCGGTCCCTCCCGAAAGATTCACCCAACAACCCAAGAAATGGATTGGATAGGATCGTAGATCGGGAGGAGAGGAGTCCGTGAGCAGGAGATCGGGGCTTGAGGTCGGTGGAGATGGCCGGGGCAGCACCGGAGTGATGGCCCGCCGGCGGCGGCTGTGAGGAGAGATGAGGGGAGGAACGAGAGAAGTGAGGAACTGCCCCCAAATCGCACACTCCTCCCTAGGGATATGCGACTGCGAGCGACGGGCTGGACATGGATACAGGGCCCGGATGTCCGGCTGAGGCCCGGATGTCCAGCCATTGTAAGTGGTTGATGATCGTTTTGAGTGGCAAGGGATTTTTCCCAGGGCCTAGATGTCCGGCTGAAGCCCGGATGTTTGGCCACTGAATAGAAGACTGGGGCAAGGGAAAGATGTGAAAGAGGGGGGCAACAAGTATAAGTTGATATAGACTCCGCCAAGGAGTTTACATGAGATTAATAAGAGAGAGAACCTGGGACATCTAAGGCCATACTAAGATGCATTAACAAACCACACATTATTTAAGAAAGAAAGGTCCATACAAGCATTGTACAAGCGGTGATCGAGGTCAC
Organism: Triticum monococcum; assembly: GCA_034509565.1. NCBI lineage: Eukaryota > Viridiplantae > Streptophyta > Magnoliopsida > Poales > Poaceae > Triticum > Triticum monococcum. Next base: position 488,653,644 of record CM067844.1, read on the forward strand.
CATGTTTGAGCATATGGAACATAGTACCACAAAGATGTAAACTTTGAGCACATCGTCACGACTCCGTCATGTTAAAGTACCCTAGTTTGAAAACTATGATAACTTTGAGAGTGTTTGTTCTATTTATGCATTATGTAAGGTGAGAGTACTCATGAATTGAGTGTCTCCCCCTAAATATATGCCTACATCAAGACAAGACATTAAGTTTAAGTATGAATGGGTACTAGATTTCACATAATGTTGTCAAGCTCCAAGATACCAAGTTCACGCCTAAGTTGACAAAACCTTGCTTCATCCAATGGCTTGGTGAAAATATCTGCAAGTTGCATATATGTACCAACATGAGCAATGTCAATATCACCCTTCTCCACATGATCTCTCAAGAAGTGGTACCTAATGTCAATGTGCTTGGTGCGGGTATGATCTTTGGGGTTCTCAGCAATATTAATGGCACTTTCATTATCACATAGAAGGGGCACATGTCTATAGGTGATACCGTAATCCTTCAAAGTTTGCCTCATCCATAATAACTGAGTTGCACAACTGGCGGTTGCAATATATTCAGCTTCGACTGTGGAGAGGGCAACACAATTTTGCTTCTTCGAGGACCAACTTACCAAGGAGCGTCCAAGAAATTGACATGCACCGGAGGTGGACTTATGATCCACTTTGTCTCCAGCCCAATCCACATCCGTGTACCCAATGAGATCAAACTTAGCATCCTTAGGGTACCATAGACCCAACTTTGGGGTGTGAACAAGGTATCTAAGAATATGCTTAACCGCCTCATGATGGCTTTCCCTAGGGGAAGCTTGAAATCTAGCACACATGCATACACTAAACATGATGTCTGGTCTAGATGCACAAAGATAAAGCAATGAACCCATCATAGAGCGGTATTTAGATGGGTCAAAGGGGATACCGTTTGAGTCTTCAGTGAGTACAATTTTGGTTGGCATGGGTGTCTTACATGGGCTAGCATCAATCATGCCAAATTTTGCTAGGATATCCTTGAGGTATTTGGCTTGAGACAAGAAAATTCCTTCTTGAAATTGTTGAATTTGAAAGCCGAGGAAGAACTTCAAATCCGCATTGAGTGACATTTCAAAATTCTTGGTCATTGATGCCGCAAACTTCTTGCATAAATGAATGTTAGGAGAACCAAAAATGATATCATCTACATAGATTTGGCATAAGATCAAATCACCTTTGTCCCTCTTAGTAAAAAGAGTGGAATCGATCACCCCTCTCATAAAACCATCATCGAGTAGAAACTTCTTAAGATGATCATACTAAGCACGAGGTGCTTGTTTGAGGCCATACAAAGCCTTATGGAGTTTATACACATAGTCTTTGTGATAGGGGTCAACGAACCCTGGTGGTTGTGATACATATACTTCTTCTTGTAGAGGACCGTTAAGGAAAGCACTCTTCACATCCATTTGATGTAATGTAAAGCCATTGAAAGCAGCATAAGCAAGTAAGATGCGAATGGATTCAAGACGGGCAACGGGGGCAAAGGTCTCACCAAAGTCCAAACCTTCAACTTGTGAGTACCCTTGTGCCACTAACCTTGCCTTGTTGCAGATGATTACGCCATTCTCATCTTGCTTGTTCTTGAAAATCCACTTTGTTCCAATGACGTTGTGTTCCGTAGTTTGCCTCTTGACTAATGACCACACTTGATTGCGCTCAAAACTATTCAACTCTTCTTGCATAGCAATGAGCCAATCGTTGTCTATCAACGCATCTTGTACCTTGAGAGGCTCAACACTAGACACAAAAGAGAAGTGAGCACAAAAGTTTGTCAATTGTTTACGAGTGACTCTACCTTCCGACATGCCGGTGAGGATTTTATCAACATCAACACGACCGGCCACTCGAGGCATGATGGAGGTTAAGGTTTCGCGAGGTTCAACTTCATGTCCATCATCCACGTCCTCAACATATGGATCATTAATGTGTGGTGGAAAATCTTCTTCTTCTTGCATTTGTTGAGGTTCATGGTCAATGATTGCACTTTCTTGTTCTTGCCCTTGAGGATGATCTTGTTCTTGATGATTATCATGAAGAGGAACTTGATCATCATCTTGTAATTGGACTATGGGCATTGATTGAGTGGTAGGGGCTTGTGGTGGTATGGGTGTGGAAGAAGTTTGATGGTGTGTGAGGCCTTCATCTTCTTCTTCATCATCATGAGGGTCTTGTTCCATTGGAAGAAGTGCACCAACACCCATCGTCAAGATATCTTGAGAAGAATCTTCTTCACCTACATCACTTAGATCAACTTGCTCCCCATGGGAGCCATTAAATTCATCAAACACCACGTCACAAGTTTCTACAACACATCCATTGGATTTGTTGTAGACTCTATAGGCGTGACAGTTTGATCCATAGCCAACAAATATACCCTCAATAGTTTTAGATTGAAATTTTCCTAACCGCTCTCTTTTGTTGAGGATGAAGCATTTACACCCAAATACACGAAAGTACTTGACATTTGGCTTGTTCCCGATTAGGAGCTCATATGGAGTCTTTTCCAATATCGTGCGGAGGAAGAGCCGATTTGATGCATGACATGCAGTGTTGACGGCCTCGGCCCAAAAACTATGTGGCAACTTGTATTCATCCAACATGGACCTTGCCATCTCCACAAGGGTGCGGTTCTTCCTTTCTGCAACACCATTTTGTTGGGGAGTGTATGCAGCTGAATATTGATGCTCAATCCCTTCATCACTAAGAAATCCTTCCAAGGTGTAATTCTTTAACTCGGAACCATTATCACTTCTTATTGCCATGATTTCTTTGTCAAACTTGCGTTGTGCTTGCTTGGCAAAATCAATGAAGGTGATCTTCGTCTCGTCTTTGGACTTGAGGAAAAACACCCATGTGTATCTTGAGTAATCATCCACAATGACAAGTCCATACTTTTTCCCACCAAGACTACCCCATGAAGGAGGCCCAAAGAGATCCACATGAAGGAGCTCCAACGGCCTTGAAGTAGACACAATATTCTTGGGTGGGTGCTTTGATTGATGTTGCTTCCCGGCTATGCACGCACTACACACACGATCTTTCTCAAAAGAGACATTTGTTAGTCCAAGGATGTGATTACCCTTTAAGACATCTTGAAGATTTCTCATGCCGACATGGGCTAGCCGGCGATGCCATAGCCACCCCTTGTCGTCCTTGGCCATTAGACAAGTTGCATGGAATGTGCTCTCTTTCGAGAAATCAACCGTGTAAAGGTTGCCATCCAACTCTCCAACAAAGGCCACTTCAAGAGTATCTCTCTTAAAGACTTTCACATTCGTTAGTCCAAAAAGTGTATCATAACCAACAAAAGCCAATTGGCGAACAGAAAGCAAATGGTATTTGAGGGATTGGACAAGCATCACATTTGCAAGAGACATGTCATTTGTGATGGCCACTTTGCCCAATCCGAGTACCTGTCCTTTTGAACCTCCACCAAACATAATGCTCATAAATGGTTGAATAGCTTTCATGAAATTGTAGAGCAACTTGCTATCTCCGGTCATATGATTGGTACATCCACTGTCAATCACCCATTTTACTCCACCGGAGAAAGCGACCTACACATAATTATGGCTTGGTTAGAGGCACCCATTTTGCAATGGGACCTCTCAGGTTAGTCACAAGGGTCTTAGGGACCCAAATAGCATAAAACCGAAATGCATTTCGAGGACCAACAAACTTAGCAAAAACTTCTCCATCCTTACTCTTACGAAGTACATAGGATGGAGGCATGAACACTTTTGGCTTGTTGAGAGTAGGCATGCCCCTTGTGGCCTTCCCACTAACAACCTTACCTTTCTCCTTGTGCCCTTCACGTACAAAAATTTCTTTTAAAGGAGTGGTGCACTTTTGAGAGGACGCCTTCTTCTTGCTTGTGCTTGGGTCAAACCCGAGTCCCTCTTTGGCAAACACCTCATTGTGTTGGCTCAACACCTCATTAAGGTTCTTTTGCCCTTGAGCACATGTCATGAGCCCTTTCTCAATTTGAGCTTTGAGAAAGCGATTCTCCTCAAGAATAGACGCTAGATCACTACTAGAGTTAGTAGTACAAGCATCAACATTGATAATAGGAGAAGAGTAAGCCTTGGCTAGAGTTTCAAGATAAGTAAGCTTGAGTGTCTCAAAACTCTTTGTAAGGAGGGTGAGCTCTTCTTCCTTGGTCTTGACGGACACATATAGGAGCTCACAATCCGTAGAGAGAGAAGCATTAGACTTTACAAGCTTACTATTATCATTCATCAACTCTTCGCAAGAGTTGATAGCCTTTTTCAAGGAGGCAAGATCCCTAGTGTGATCATCAATGTTTGCACCAATTTTTAAGCATAGTTCAGCATTGCGTGCTTCCTCATATTGGACTTTCCGCTCAAGGATTTCATATTTTTCCTTTTCCTCGGTGACGAGGGTTTGAGTTCCTTAATGGAAATGGTGTGCTTACTCACCATCTCCATAAGCATACGAAACATAGTGAGCTTCTTTCCTTTAAGGGAGCACATGAACTTATTTAATTTAGCAAGCATAGGATCATTTATATCATCATCCTCATAACTATCCTCCGCATCAAGATACTCATAACTAGAAGTAGGAGGAGTGAAAAGAGGAGGGTTTGATCGTGGGGTTACCTTGACCTTGTCAGGAGAGTGTTCGTCCTCTCCATCTTCTACCACGGCCTTCGCCATGAGGCACTTGTGAGCGTTGCCCTTGTAATCTTTCATGTAGTTGTAGGTGACAACTTCACCACTCTTGTTGACTAGCCTCAATGTGTTTTGAGAATCTTGAGCAACTCTGGCAACACCACTAACATCATCTGGATTGGATTCTTCTTGAGCAACCATTGCTTTCCCATCTCTCTTCTTGAGCTTGGAGTTCAAAGGATTTGGCAGCTTCTTCTTGGGAAAGGTCTTGGGAAACCTTGGTTTATCTTCTCTCTTCTCATAAGGGCACTCGTTGGAGAAGTGGTTGGTTTCTTCATAGTTGTAGCATTTTCTTACTTTCTTCTTTTGAAACCTACCCTTGAATTTTCCCGCGCTAAACTTCTTGACAAAGAGAGCCATGTCTTCATATGAAGGGCCCTCATCAGATTCAACCTCATCACCATCTTCTTCATCATCATCTTCTTCTTCTTCACTTTGCTCATCTTCACATACATGCTTGGCCTTCAATGCAAGATTGATCTTCGACGATGGAGTACCATGCATGGCAAGATGTTTTGTAGCATTTGCCTTTGACTCTTCAAATAGTTGGAAAGTGGATATGATGTCATCTGTAGTAATTTCCTTGAAGGCATGGTGTTGTCTTATGTCCCATACCATCTGATGGTGATATGGAGCAAGAGCATGGAGCAACTTGTCCACAAGGAATCACTTAGTCATGTTAAATCCATCTTGTGTCTTATCACACTCACACGACTCAATATCAGCGGTGAGAGTCATGAGATGCTCAAGGAGTTGATTTGGAGTTTCACCTTTCTCCATACAAAAGTTTTGCAATTGTCCCTTGGCAATTTCATATTGAGCACTCCGGAGGGTGGAGGTACCGGTCTTGGATCTTATAATACTTTCCCATAATTCCTTGGCACTTGTGATGTGTATGAAAGGTCTCCTTTGCTTTTCAACCATACCTCTCCTTATACACATGATTGTAGTGTCATTGAGAATATTGTCATAAATTTCTCTTGGTGTAGGATTCTTTGGATCAACCACATGGTAACCATACTCCAAGATCTCTAGCATCTCATCGTTTCCATATCAAAGATGATCCTGCATAGCAACTCTCCACGAAGCAAAATCAGAAATGGCATCAAGTAAAGGAGGTTTGCCTTGAGATTTATATTTTGGTTTCTCAACTTGGGGTCTTGCATAAAGCCAAGGAACACTAGAGTGTTCATTGCTAGGAGGTTGTTGACCAAGTGACGGAGTAGGCACAGTTGGCCTCGAGGCCGCACCACCCGAAAGTGGTGCAAGCACCATGGACAATGTGGCTATCCTCATTTGGACCAAGGCCTCGACAGAAGCATCATGCTCCTCCTTTTGCTTAGCAAGGGCCCGTTCTAGATCCTCAGAAGTAAAGGTCTTGACTTTAGAAGAAGCCTCGCCTTTATCCTTCGGATCTACAACAAGGGGAGTCCCATTAGGGTTCATCTCGCTCTAGGGCGGTTAAGCCACAAGAATAGAGCACGAGGCTCTGATACCAATTGAAAGGATCGAGATGGACCTAGAGGGGGGGTGAATAGGTACAACTACAAATTTTAATTGTTACTTAACATTTTTTAGGCAATAATGCGGAATGTGAAAGTGAGCCTAACAATTGCAAGTGAAGTACTAAGTACTAAGCAGGTAACACAAGTAGTAACTAGGCAAATACAAAGTGATGAGGTAAGTGCTAAGAGACAAGTAACCACAAGTAGAGAGTTAGGGTTAGGGATAACCGCAACTCCGCGAGACGAGGATGTATGCCGATGTTCACTTCCTTGGAGGGAAGCTACGTCACCGTTAGAGAGGTGGATGTTACCACGAAGGCACACCAACGCCACGAAGGCTCACCCTATTCTCCCTTTGAGACAACACCACGAAGGAGTTTCTCAACCACTAGTGGTGGACCTTGGGGTGGTCTCCAAACCCTCACAAACTTTTCGGGGGTAATCACAAAGATCGATTCCTCTCCGAAAGACTCCTACCGCCTAGGAGTCTCCAACCTCCAAGAGTAACAAGATCGATGGGGAAAAGCTCAAGACTTGCTCAAATCACAAATTCCTTTGGTGCAAAGATGGAGAAGGGGTGGATCTATCACTTGATTGGACAACTTCTCTCAAATGCTCTCAAATCCCTTGGGGGTCTAAGATTTGGTGTGGAGGTGTAAGAGAGAGAGTGAGATGTGTTCTAGGGTTTGTTCAAGAGTGAATGTTCAACCCTCTCCCATGGAGAAGAGGGGCTATATATAGTGTAAGCTTGAATATGGCCGTTGCGGTGTAAGTGAGTGAGCAGGCCGGACATCCGGGCTAGGGGCCCGATATCCGGCATGGTAAGCTGCGAGAACAAAACAAAAACAAAAGAAGAGAACAGAGGGGCCGGACATCCGGGGCCCAAGCCCGGACATCCGGCATAATAGGAAGGCCCGGACATCCGACAGGTGGCCGGACATCCGGTGCACAGCCCAGCATAAAACATCCTCTGGACAGCTATGCCCGGATATCCGGCCGAGAAGCCCGGAAATCTGGGGAGCACTGGGAGCCCGGACATCCGGCGTAGAGGGCCGGACATCCGGCAGCAGCACAACACAAAACTGCATACTGGAATGGCTAGGCCCGGATATCTGGCATGAGGCCCGGACATCCGGCGTGATGCCCGGACATCCAGCCTTAAGTCAAGACATCCGGCAGCCCAGAAACAGAACCATGAAGATTTTATCATGAGCAAATATGGCAAGGATATTTTGTGGCAAGAGCAAGCTTTTTAACTATCCCAATCGATCCCCTCTTAATAGTGTGGGATCCTATACTCAAGAAAACAAAATATGTATTCAACTTTTATGCTTCATCCTTGAGTAAAATCACTCTGTATGCTCTTGATCCACACACTTCGATGAACCGGGGGTTAACACCTGAGATTTACTTGACAACCATTGTTAGACCCCCTACATGTACATTGTCATCAACATCAAAACATAATATAAGGACATGATTGCTCTTTCAAACCTGCACAAAGAAAGTTCAGGCTTGGCCCTGAAGGATGTAAGAGCATTTTGGGAGGGGAAGCCCCTCATGTAAAGGTTTGCACTTAGTACTCTGGTAAGCGTGATGTTGTGTGTGAACGTAGCTGTCGGCCCGGTGATGGGTCAGCTGACTTGTGTACCTTCTGACCCCGATGAGTCCCGAGCGGGCCTACGGGGGCCGCTGCTCCTTGGTGTCTTTTGGTTAACTTGTGGATCCTGTGATGAGGACCTCCGGAGACGGTGCGGAGACAGCGGTCCTGGTTGTGAATGTGCCTGGCCCGGCCCGGCTCGCGAGGGGCTCGCGAGGGGGGGCAGCCAATGTTAACCTTGGACGCAAAGCCAAAACCAGAACGCGAGAGATTGCTCAAACGAGACTAAACACCCCCTCCCCGAATGCACGCAAGCTTCGAACTCAAATCCAACTGAAGAAACTTGCCGACAAAGAAGAAGCAAAAAGGTAAGAAGGCAGAAGAAAAGCAAAAAAGCCGCGCCCGGCACCTAGTCTAGTCTTCGACGTCTTCTCACCAGCGTTGAGCTAAGTGCTGCCACTAGGCGTGGATGGGAGCCCCAGGGCCTAAGGCCGGCGCTCGTGCGACTCCAGGGCGTGTACAGCCCCACTCATTATTACATGAGAGTGTCACGGGGCGGCGAGCTTCACAGGCACTGGGCCTTCTTCACAGGTACCGGCCTTGCTTCATATCGCTAGACGAGGGCCCCACCTTGCGCCTCACTCTACCGCCATTGACGGCGACCAGAAACCAAGGACGACGCCAATGGGGTAGAGCGCTCGCCAGCGGTTCCCCCGACGAACACGGGTCCTCCGCCAGGGGCAGGCCATGGGGCACCTCCCCGGCGGAGGGCCTACCTCCTGAGAACACCTTGGCCCGACCGCCGCGAGGGTGGGTCCGGATCTCGGCCCCTTTCCTGCAGCCCCCTGCACCCTCCTCCTGAGGGATAAGAGGCTGCGGCGTTGGGGCAGCCATCCGCTGCGGCGACCTGTACCTCCTGCGACCCATGGTTAGTGTAAGCTTGATCCTGAGGGATGAGTGGTACCCGATAGTTGCTGCTGTCGGCGCGATTGTCGATGCTCTCTTGGGGTTCCTGAAAGAGCTCAGCTTCCGGCGCCTCCTCGTCCCAGGCGGGCCCGAGGAACGAGCCGTGACCTCCTTCCAGCTCGCGCCCTTGATCCACCATGCGGGGTACATAGGCCTCCGGGGCAACCACCTCGTGGACCTCGTTGTAGCGCCCTGTATGCCACGCAGTCTGGCTTGGGGCGTCGCCTTGTATGTGATGACGCGGTGGTCCACTGAGGCCAAAGGCCGCGGCGCGCATCCCTTCGCCGGCCTAGGGAGGGGCCGGCGCAATCAGCCGCCCGGTGCTGGCAGAGGTGTTGGCGCTCGACCGGCCCTGGGGCCCGCCTGAAATCGCGTGGGCGCGCAGAATGCCATCGTGCAACCTGTCCTGGATCTGGGCGGCAGCTGGATGCAGAAAGGGGGCGCTCCTGAGGCGGCGGCATCCAGGAGCTCGGCCACTCGCTCCAACAACACGTCGTGGCCGCCTTCCAGCAAGCGGCACCATAGTAGCTCTCGGGCCACCGTGACTGTGGCCCTGGAGTTCGCCTGCTCCCGTCAGGTGTATGGCGTTGTGGCAGCGGCGTGGTTCGAGGCCCTTGCTGCGGCCCGCACCTACCGTGGCATGAGGGCAGGTGGCGTCTGGCCGCGTCGCCCGCGTCCCGCAGCGCCCTGCGGAGCATGAGCTGCCTGAGGCGCAAGGTTGAGGTCGCCCTAAGACGGCGGCACGGCATGGGCGGGCCACGCCACCGAGCGGTCGGCGTTGGCATCCGGGTTGCTTGACATCTGGGTGGCGAAGCGGCGGAACGCGACGCGGAGGAAGAAGGACTCCGGTGCACCCCTACCTGGCACGCTAAATGTCGGATTTCGGGTTCCGGCAGACCCTTGAGGTTCGAACACTGGGGTGTGCGCGGAGATCTCTCCCCTACCGATCTACGTCCGATCCTCTTGTGCAAACTAAGATGAAAATGATGAACAACACAAGAGACACGAGGTTTATACTGGTTCGGGCCACCGTTGTGGTGTAATACCCTACTCCAGTGTGTGGTGTGGTGGATTGCCTCAGGGGCTGATGATGAACAATAAAAGGGAAGAACAGCCTCGCGAGAGGTGTTCTTGAGCTGGTGCGACGAATTGCTAGGGTGAGTTCAGTCGCCTCTCTCTCTCTCGCTGCTAGGGTTCTACCAGATTTCTAGATGTCTGTCTGCCCGTCCCCTCTCTTCTTGGTCTCTAGATGTCTCTACTCTGTGGTGGCTAGCTCTATTTATAGAGGCCCTGGGCCTCTCCCCGAAAAATTGAGCGGGAAGGGCGCCAACAATTGGCCATTTTGAAGGGGAACATGTAGTACAAGTTATCCTGACCAAAGGTGGTCTTCGGCTGCCAAAAGCACTGGTGATGACGCCGTCCTGGGCTCCACGGTGACCTCCGTCCTGCCACTCTGCTGGTCTTGGTCTCGTTGCACCAGAATGGAAACCTTTGCCTGATGCCTTTGCCTGTGCTTTCCCCCTTTGCACCAAAGGGGAAACAAGGACCCTGCGTAGGCTGGCGCCCGACTGGCGCCCGCCTGGCCTTGATCATCATGGCTTGCGTCATGGGATCCTCGCGAGGTACCCTTGCATTGATCTCTCCACCTCCTCGCGAGCCTACCTGATGAGGCTGCCTTTGAGGAAGCTTCCTGTCGTCTGCCCCGCGAGGCTTGGCCCCTTGCGAGGGTCTTGAGCTTGCACTGATGAAGATGGGCCATGCTAGGCCCCCACCTGAGCCACGCCGCAGGCAGGCAAGTCTGGGGACCCCCGTTCCCAGAACGCCGACACCATCTTCGCCCACTGTATCTTGACACGGGCGAAGGCCATCCGCACACCTTCGATGCAGACCGACTGCTTGATGACGTCAAGCCGGGGGCAGGCATTGACCAGCCGCTTCACGAGCCCGAAGTAGCTGATGGGTATGACTTCGGCAGGCCATAGCCGGATTATTAAATCCTTCATGGCTAATTCGGCCACCCTATGTAGTTCCACCAGCTGTTTTAGCTGGTCGCTAAAGGGCACCGGATGTTCTGGCGCAAGGTATTGCGACCAGAACAGCTTCTTCATCGAGATCCCCTCTTCGTCTCGGAAGAACTCCGCAGCGTCGGCAACGCTGCACGACAGATCCGCAAACGCTCCTGGAGAACTCCAAATCCGGGTCAGTAAGAGAAATATTATCTTCACATACTTGCTCTGCATAATAAAGGCCTTACCCACCACGATTTTTTTGGCCTCCTGGATTTCCTGGAGGGCGCCCTAGGCTTCAATCCGGGCATCCTGTGTGCTCTGGGGGGACATGGCAAGTTCGGACTCTTAATCCGCCATATTACGCTCCAAGGACTCGCATTTCTGCACATCGTCCTGGAGCTCCTGCCGGACCTCACCAACCCCGGCCTCGTGTTTCTCACGAGCGGCTTGTTCCTTTGCCGCTCTCTCCTGGGCTTCGGCCTGCGCCTTCTTGAGGGCCTCCACCTTGATCGCCGCTCCCAACAAATATCATGGCACTATGGTCAGCACAAATCATTCATCCCTTACGGATCTAGAAAAGGTCATCGCATACCTTGACGATCCTCCAGCTGTTTTTTCACACGGTCGAGCTCTTCCTCGGTCCGCTCCAGACTCTGCTTCAGTCCGGATACCTCAGCAGCATGAGAGGTCGCAGCCAGCAAAGACGCTTGCTTATTCACATAGACACGTATGGTTAGTCTCCTGCGAAAATTAGTTGATCCTCTGTCCGGCTTTTCTTTTCGAACACCGGATAGTGTCTCAGGGGCTAATGTCTATACTATGACATTCTTTTTATACAATCCGTCGCTTACCTCAAAGCCTGTTAGAAGGCTTGTGCAGGCTATGGTCAGTCCGCTCTTGGCAGACTGAATCCTCTCAACCACCGTATCCATGAGGGTACGGTATTCCTCAACAATGGAAGCACTTCGCAGCGCTTCCAGTAGAGTATTCGGTGCCTCTGGATGGACAGAGGTCACCGGTGGAATCGGCGCGCCTCCTTCTTTCAAAGGAGGCTGCTTGCCGGATTCCAGAGCTGCATAGGTCTCTGGGATTGTATTCGCCTGGGGGCCGAATTGGACATGGCCCCCATCGCCAGTCTCCACGAGGATCTGCTCCCCCATGTGTCCGGCGGCTAAGGTATCATCCTCTGGCGCCACCGTGATGGCCTCCTGTGCCTCTCCCTGGGCCGGGAGGGTCCTTCGGGATAGCACTTCAACGTCCTCTGTAGCCTTGGGAGAGGAGGCCGCCGGAAGGGACCCGCTGTCCATCACTTTCGGATCCAGTGAATTTCCTGAAGTTGAGGATCGCTCGAAGTCAGAGCGAGCCGGACTACAAGTGCATGATTTAACATGATTAAAATTATGAAGTAAAGAGGCTGGGTATTTGTGTGCGTCTTCAAGTACTTATGATTCAGCCAGAGGCTTATCCCTGGGGCGCCACTCGGAGCTGCTATCAATCTCCCACGCGGAGTTGTCCGCGGCTGAGGCCTTCTCTTTCTTGGACGCCTCTGCCGCTAGATGCGTGGAGGTCAACCTTTTCTTCCTCCCCCCTTAGGGGGAGAATTGCTTTCCTCCTCTTCCTCGTCGTCGGTGGCGGGAGGGGAGTGGGTTTCGGCATCTTCGGACATCACGTACGAAGTGCCCTTATGGCGGAGACCACCCCTGTTCCCCTTGGCCTTCTTCTCCGACGCTTGATAGGGCACCAGAACCAGCATCTTCGTCAGAAGTGGGATAGCTAGTTCTTCGGGCAGCAGAGCCGGACACTGAATCCGCTCCGCCTTCTTTGTCTAGCCCTGAAAAAACAAATAGGGAAGCTTAGATATCTTCCTTGAGTATGCAAGTAAAGGATACACCTTGAAATGCAAAAAACTTGCCGCACTAGCGAGATGGGCCAGGTCGTGCCCGCGGTCCTCAGTCGTCGCCGACCACGTCTCATTGGCCTTGAAGAGCACCTTCCAGATGTCTTCGTGCGTAGTGCCAAAGAACTGTTGCAGGGTCTGGTGCTTAGCTGGATCGAACTCCCACAAGTGGCAAGTCCGGCTTTGGCACCGCAGGATCCGGCGAGCGAGCATCACCTGGATCACATTGACAAGCTTGACATTATTGTCCACCATGCGCTTGATGCGCGTATGAAGTGATGTCAGCTCATCCGACAAAGACCAGTCCAGGCCCTTCTCTAACCAGGAGGTGAGCCGCATCGGTGCGCCGGACTGGAATTCAGGAATCGCGGCCCAAGTGGCGTCGCGAGGCTCTGTGACGTAGAACCACTGCTGTTTCCACCCTTTGACGGTCTCCACGATGGTACCTTTGGGCCATGTGACATTGGGCATCTTGCTCACCATGGCGCCTTCGCACTCTGCATGTTGTCCATCCACCACCTTCGGCTTCACGTTGAAGATCTTCAACCACAGTCCGAAGTGGGGTGGGATACGGAGGAAGGCCTCGCACACGACAATAAATGCTGAGATATTGAGGAAGGAGTTGGGGGCCAGATCATGGAAATACAGCCCGTAGTAGAACATGAGTCCGCGAACGAAAGGGTGGTGAGGAACCCATGGACGAAGTGGGGGATGAACACGACCCTCTCAGGGGGGCTCCAGAGTAGGGACGATCTGTCCCTTGGCCGGAAGCCGGTGGGCGATTTCCTTGGCTAAGTACCCGGCCTCCCGGAGCTTGGTGATGTCCTTCTCCTTGATGGAGGAGACCATCCACTTGCCCTGCGCTCCGAATCCGGACATGGGTGGAGTGCTTTTTTGAGATGGAAAGGATGGAAGCTTGGGCGCTGGGGCTCGAGAATGGATCGGCAGAGAGAAGGAAGGTGTGGGTGAAAGAGGTGAATCCTTATCCCTTTAAAAAGGTTGTGAATATCAAGCGCCTCCCCACTCGCCTATTCCCCAAGGGTCATGCAGATAGTGTGGTTGGATTACCCATGCCCGTATTGATGAGAATCCCGCAATAAGGGGACACGAACTCTGCTTTGACAAGACGTGCCAATAAAACCGCATCTTGAAACATGGAGTGGGAGGCTAAAAAAGGTTCGAAATAATGACCGGGCCATGACATGATGACACGCTACAAAAGTTTTTAGTGGATTGGACTCATAAAATATTATACTCTCTGCGTATGTGTGTGGTACTCGTTTTGCAGAGCCGGACACATTTTCTGTGTTCGAAGGCTGTTTTGGAATAATCAGAGCAGGAACCCGCCTTGCAATGCCGAAGACAATCTGCGCGCCGGACACCTCGTCATTGAAGCCCGGTTCAGGGGCTACTAAGGGAGTCCTGGATTAAGGGGTCCTCGGGCGTCCGGCCTGTTGGACATGGGCCGGACTGATGGGCCGTGAAGATACAAGATAGAAGACTCTCTCCCGTGACCGGATGGGACTCTCCTTGGCATGGATGGCAAGCCTGGCATTCGGATATGAAGATTCCTTTCTCTGTAACCGACTTTGTACAACCCTAGTCCCCTCCGGTGCCTATATAAACCGAAGGGTTTAGTCCATAGGAGGAATCATAATCATACAGGCTAGACTTCTAGGGTTTTAGCCATTACGATCTCATGGTTGATCAACTCTTGTAACCCCCATACTCATCAATATCAATCAAGCAGGACGTAGGGTATTACCTTCATCAAGAGGGCCAGAACCTAGGTAAAACTTTGTGTCCCTTGTCTCCTGTTACCATCAACCTTAGACTCACAGTTCGGGACCCCCTACCCAAGATCCGCTGATTTTGACACCGACACCTGGCCTGACAGATTTGATAGAAAACGGCAAGAAAAAAGAACAGAGGATTTCTCCATGATATGGTGGTCAACAGGTTCGGGAAGTATATATAGATTTTTTATCTTGAAGGATAAGTATATGGTAGAAAGAAGGAGTACGAAAGGTGTCCCAAGTGGGCACAACCCACCTGGGCGCGCCAGGCTTGCGCCTGGCGCGCCCTGGTGTCTTGTGCCCACCAGGGGACTCTTCCTCGAAGTTTCTTTATTCCCAAAATTCTTAAATATTCCAAAACTGATAAAAAAATATTTTTGCGGATTTTTCGGAGTCCGTTTACTTACCGTATCATGTACCTCCTTATTTTCATGATTCTGGAGTGTTCTGGAAGGACTCTTTTATGTGTTCTTCCGGTGTCATAGTTTGGATAATATTACTTTCAACATTAATAGGCGTACCTAAGATATAATGATTTATTCGTTGCCCATTGACAACCTTTGGGTTAGTACCTTCGGAATTATTTATTTTGATGGCTTCAGACCGGTAAACCTCCTCAATGATGTATGGGCCTTCAAATTTTGAGAGGAGTTTTCCTGCAAAGAATTTGAAATGAGAGTTGTACAAAAGAACATATTCTCCGACCTTCAACTCTCCCTTTTTAATTATTTTGTCATGCCATCTTTTAACTTTTTCTTTAAATAATTTTGCATTTTCATAAGCTTAGGTTTTCCATTTATCTAATGAGCTAATATCAAATAACCTCTTTTCACCAGCAAGTTTGAAATCATAGTTGAGCTCTTCGATGGCCCAACATGCTTTATGTTCTAACTCAAGAGGCAAATGACATGCTTTTCCATAAACCATTTTATAATGAGACATACCCATAGGATTTTTATATGCTATTCTATAAGCCCAAAGTGCATCATCTAATTTCTTAGACCAATTCTTCCTGGACCTATTGACAGTCTTTTGCATAGTTAATTTTATTTCTCTATTGCTAAGCCCAATTTGACCACTAAACTGCGGATGATAAGGTGACGCAATTCTATGGTTAACATCATACTTGGCAAGCATTTTACAGAAAGCGCCATGATAAAGTGTGAACCACCCTCAGTCATTAAATATCTAGGGACTCCAAACCTTGGGAAAATAACTTCCTTAAGCATTTTAATAGAGGTGTTGTGATCAGCACTACTAATTGGAATAGCTTCTACCCATTTAGTAACATAATCAACAGCAACCAAAATATGTGTATACCCATTAGAGGAAGGAAAAGGTCCTATACAATCAAATCCCCAAACATCAAATGGTTCAACAGCAAGTGAATAATTCATAGGCATTTCTTGACGCTTACCAATATTACCTATTCTTTGACATTCATCACAAGATAAGACAAACTTACGGGCATCCTTGAAGAGAGTAGGCCAATAAAATCCAGATTGCAATACCTTGTGAGCAGTTCTATCTCCAGCATGATGTGCTCCATAAGCTTCGGTGTGACATTTCCATAGGATTTGTCCCTGTTCATGCTCAGGTACACAACATCTAATAATACCATCTACTCCTTCTTTACAAAGATGTGGGTCATCCCAAAAGTAGTGTCTTAAATCATAGAAGAATTTTTTTCTTTTGTTGGTATGTAAAGTTAGGTGCTAAATATTTAGCAACAATGTAATTAGCATAATCAGCATACCAAGGAGTACTATGAGAGACATTTATTGCAGCTAACTGCTCATCAGGAAAACTATCATCAATAGGTAGTGGGTCATCAAGAACATTTTCAAGCCTAGATAAATTATCAGCTACTGGGTTCTCGTCTCCTTTTCTATCAATGATATGTAAATCAAATTCTTGTAACAAGAGAACCCACCGAATAAGTCTAGGTTTAGCATCTTTCTTTTCCATAAGATATTTAATAGCAGCATGGTCTGTGTAAACAGTTACTTTGGAATCAACAATACAAGGTCTAAATTTATCACAGGCAAACACAACTGCTAAGAATTCTTTTTTAGTAGTAGCATAATTTCTTTGAGCATTGTCTAGAGTTTTACTAGCATAATGAATAACATTGAGTTTTTTTATCAACTCTTTGTCCTACAACAGCACCAACAGCATAATCACTAGCATCACACATAATTTAAAAAAGGCAAGTTCCAATCAGGTGGTTGAACAATAGGTGCGGAAATTAAAGCGTTCTTAAGTGTTTCAAAGGCTTCTAAACAATCATCATCAAAAACAAAAGGAATGTCCTGTTGCAAGAGACTAGTAAGAGGCCTAGAAATTTTCGAAAAGTCTTTGATAAATCTCCTATAGAAACCAGCATGACCTAAGAAACTACGAATACCTTTTATATCTTTAGGACATGGCATTTTCTCAATTGCATCAACCTTCACTTTGTCCACTTCAATACCTATTTCAGAAATCTTATGACCCAAGACAATGCCTTCATTAACCATAAAGTGGCACTTCTCCCAATTCAAGACAAGATTTGTTTGTTCACATCTCTGCAAAACTCGATCAAGATTGCTTAAACAATCATCAAAAGACTTCCCATAAACAGAAAAGTCATCCATCAAAACCTCAACAATCTTTTCACAAAAGTCAGAGAATATAGCAGTCATACATCTTTTCACAAAAGGTAGTAGGTGCATTACATAAACCAAAAGACATATGTCTATAAGCATAGGTTCCAAAGGGATAAGTAAAAGTGGTCTTTTCTTCATCAGGTTGAGAAATAGGTATTTGTGAAAAGCCAGAATATCCATCAAGGAAGCAAAAGTGTATGTGCTTAGATAATCTTTCAAGCATTTGATCAATAAAAGGCAAAGGGTAATGATCTTTTCTAGTTTCTTTGTTTAATTTTCTAAAATCAATTACCATTCTATAGCCTGTAAAAATTCTTTGTGGAATAAGTTCATTCTTATAATTAGGAACAACGGTTATACCTCCTTTCTTAGGAACACAATGAACAGGACTTACCCACCTACTATCAGTAATGGGATAGATTATACCTGCTTCCAGAAGTTTTAATATTCCCGTTCCTACCACTCCTTTCATCTTCGGATTTAACCGATGTTGGTGATCAACAACGGGTTTAGCATCAACTTTCATATTAATTTTATGCTGACATAGAGTGGGACTAATGCCCTTTAAATCATCAAGAGTATATCCAATAGCAGCTCGGTGCTTCCTTAGAACTTTCAATAATCTTTCTTCTTCATGTTCTGAAAGGTTAGCACTAATAATAACATGATATATCTTATTTTCATCACGATAAACATATTTCAAAGTGTCTGGCAATTGTTTTAATTCAAACACAGGGTCACCTTTAGGTGGAGGAGGACCTCCTAGAGTTTCAACAGGCAAATTGTGTTTAAGCAGAGGACGTTGTTCAAAGAAATTTTTTTCTATTTCATTTCTTTCATGCATATGAAAGTCAGTCTCATGGTCTAGCAAATATTGTTCTAAAGGATCAGTAGGTGGTACATCAATAGAAGCAAGACCAATTGATTCATCTTTACTAGGCAATTATTTTTCATGAAGATTTCTACTAAACTTGGAAAAATTAAACTCATGAGACTCATTACCAAAACTAACGTCGATAGTTTATTTCTCACAATCTATCTTAGCATTAACGGTGTTCAAGAAAGGTCTACCAAAGATAATGGGACAAAAGTCATCTTGTGGGGAACCAAGAACAAGAAAATCAGTAGGGTATTTTATTTTCCCACACGAGCTTTGAACATCTCTAATAATCCCAATTGGTGATATAGTGTCTCTATTAGCAAGTTTAATAGTAACATCTATTTCTTCTATCTCTGCGGGTGTTATGTCATTCATAATTACTTGATATAAGGTATAAGGAATAGCACTCACACTAGTACCTATGTCACATAAACCATGATAACAGTGATCTCCTATTTTAACAAAGATGACAGGCATGCCAACTACAGGTCTATGTTTATCTTTCTTATCAGGTTTGGCAATTCTAGCAGCTTCTTCACAAAAGTAAATAACATGCCCATCCATATCTTCTTCCAAGAGATATTTAACCATAGCAATACTAGGTTCTAATTTAATTTGTTCATCAGGTTTAGGTGTTCTAATATAGCTTTTGTTAACCCCAGTTGAAACTTTAGCATGTTCCTTTATCCTAACAGGGAAAGGTGGTTTCTCAATATAAGCAGAAGGAACAACTGGATCAACATTATAGAGTATAGTTTCTTCTTTAACTGGTGTAGTTCTTTTGTTTCTTCTTTAATTGGTGGGTGATATTTAAACCACTTCTCTTTAGGGAGTTCAACATGAGTAGCAAAAGATTCACAAAAGGAGGCTACTATCTCAGAGTCAAGTCCATATTTAGTGCTAAACTTTTGAAAAGCATTGGTATCCATAAAAAATTTAACACAATCATACTCAAGTTTAATACCTGACTCTTTAGCTTTGTCGAGTTCCCATTCTTCAGAGTTGCGTTTAATTCTTTCCAAAAGATCCCACCGGAATTCAATAGTCTTCTTCATAAAGGAACCAACACAAGAAGTATCAAGCATGGTTTGATCATTACGAGAAAGTCGAGCATAAAAGTTCTGAATAATAATTTCTCTCGAGAGCTCATGATTGGGGCATGAATATAACATTGACTTAAGCCTCCCCCAAGCTAGAGCGATATTTTCTCCTTCACGAGGCCAAAAATTATATATATAATTCCGATCACGATGAACTAGATGCATAGGATAATTTTTTTGGTGGAACTCCAATTTCAAACGATTCCAATTCCATGATCCAATATCATCGCATAGCCTATACCATGCTAATGATTTTACCTTCAAAGATAAAGGGAAACCCTTCTTCATAACTTTATCTCCGGGTAAACCTGCAAGCTTAAACAATCCAAAATTTGTTCTACATATATCAAGTGCATATCAGGATGTTCGGTTCCATCTCCTACATAAGGATTAGCTAGCAGTTGTTCTATCATACCCGAAGAAATTTCATATTCAATATTTTCAGTAGGTGCAGTAGGTTGAGGGGTAGCTAATTGTGGTTCCGGACGAGGTGAAGATACCCCGAACAAACCCATCAAAGGATTGTTTTCCATCGTAACAAGTGACAATAAATTTCAGCATACTATATAAATGTTTCCTTACCAAATTCCACTTACCAAAGGCGCTTCACTCCCCGATAACGGTGCCAGATAATAGCCTTGATGACCCACAAGTATAGGGGATCAATAGCTCTTTTCGATAAGTAAGAGTGTCGAACCCAAGGAGGAGCAGAAGGAAATGAGAAGTAGTTTTCAGTAAGCTGTAAGTGCTGAAATTGTAAGTAGTAGAGTAGTTTGATAGCAAGATAATTTGTAACGGGCAAGTAACGATAGTAGTAACAAAAGTGCAGCAAGGTAGCCCAATCCTTTTGAGGCAAAGGACAGGCTAAAACAGTCTCTTATGATAAGCAAAGCGTTCTTGAGGGTACACAAGAATTTCATCTAGTCACTTTCATCATGTTGGTTTCATTTGTGTTCGCTACTTTGATAATTTGATATGTGGGTGGACCGGTGCTTAGGTGCTATTCTTACTTGAACAAACCTCCTACTTATGATTAACCCTCCTGCAAGCATCCGCAACTATGAGAAAAGTATTAAGAATAAATTCTAACCATAGCATTAAACTTTTGGATCCAATCGGTCCCTTATGGAATAGCGCATAAACCGGGGTTTAAGTTTCTATCACTCTCGCAACCCATCATCTAATTACTACTCCACAATGCATTCCCTTAGGCCCAAATATGGTGAAGTGTTGTGTAGTCGACGTTCACATGACACCACTAAGGGAATCACAACATACATACTATCAAAATATCGAAAACATATCAAATTCACATGATTACTTGCAACATGATTTCTCCCGTGACCTCAAGAACAAAGGTAACTACTCACAATTGATAAACATGCTCATGATCAGAGGGGTATTAAATACCATATTGGATCTGAACATATAATCTTCCACCAAATAAACCATATAGTAATCAACACTACTAGTCACCCGCAAGTACCAATCTATAGTTCCGGTAACAAGATTGAACACAAGAGATGAACTAGGGTTTGAGAGGAGATGGTGTTTTTGAATATGTTGATGGAGATTGCCCTCCCCGAGATGGGAGAGTTGTTGGTTATGACGATGACGATAATTTCCCCCTCCGAGAGGGAAGTTCCCCTGGCGGAATCGCTCCGCCGGAGGGCAAAAGTGCTCCTGCCCAAGTTTCGCCTCGAGACGGCGGTGCTCCGTCACGAAAGTCCTCTCCTTATTTTTTTTTCTAGGTCAAAATGACTTATATACCAAAAGATGGGCACCGGAGGTGGGCCGAGTAGGGCACAACCCACCAGGGCGCGCTTGGGCTCCCTAGCGCGCCCAGGTGGGTTGTGCCCACCTAGTGGGCCCCCTCTGGTAGTTATTTTCTCCAATAATTCTTAAATAATGCATAAAAATCTTCGTGAAGTTTTAGCTTGTTTGGAGTTGTGCAGAATAGGTGGCCTGACGTAGCTTTTCTAGATCCAGATTTCTAGCTGCCAGAATTCTCCCTCTTGGTGTGTAGCTTGCAAATTATGAGAGAAAAGGCATTAGAATTACTCCAAAAAACATTATTATGGATAAAAACATTGTAAATAACAGTAAGAAAACATGATGCAAAATGGACTTATCAGAGACGAGGCAGACCTGACAATAGTGTCGGCGAGAGGCAGACGAAACCCTAGTTGATCGCCCTCGGGTCGCACGAACGAAGGTTGGTGTGCCTTACTAGGGAGTTAGTTGTGAGATGATTTTTTAAAGAAATATAAAAACATTTATCTCCACCCTAGTGGCGGATCTAGGATTTCCAAACTGGCTGGTCCACCTCATTTTTTTACACTTTCAGATTCAGCATAGTTTTTCCATGCAACTTGTTTTCGAAAAAACAATTTATGTGGTCCCCTTTATTATTCTACAATTCTACAAGAAACTACGCATCCTACCAGTCCCTGCATTTTACCAATCATAGTTGGACAACAGCAAATGAAATCGATATAAGTTTGAATCAGAAATTACAAAATTGGGAAAATTGGAGAATGGGGAGCAACCATACCTACGAACTGTGTTTATTCATGGGAGGGTTGGGTGCAATCTACTATTGTGTTTGCAGGGTGCACGCTGGACCGCTGGAGGGCAGCTTTGCTGCACGCCCAAGGCAGGGTGCGCACCTGCACGACCGTTGGTTGCACACCGCCAATCGTCGTGCGGGACTGCTATGGTTTGTGCAAGAGGTAATATCATTGGGAGTCACAGAACTTGCATTGGACATTCAGTATGTTGCTAGAACTTTAAAAATACGGATGTGTGGTCATCTAACTTACTAAACGTGCAAATTGATGGAAATATGCCTGAGAGACAATAATAAACTTTTTATTATTATATTTCCCTATTCATGATGAAGGTTTATTATTCATGCTAGAATTGTATTGATCTGAAACTTAAATATATGTGTGGATACATAAACAAATACTATGTCCCTGGTAAGCCTCTACTAGACTAGCTCGTTGATCAAAGATGGTTAAGGTTTCCTAACCATAGACATGTGTTGTCACTTGATAACGGGATCACATCATTATGAGAATGATGTGATGGAGAAGACCCATCAATTAGCTTACCATATGATCGTTCAGTTTATTCCTATTGCTTTCTTAATGTCAAATACATATTCCTTCGACTATGAGATCATGCAAGTCCCAAATACCGGATGAATACCTTCTATGCTATCAAATGTCACAACATAACTCGGTGATCATAAAGATTCTCTACAGGTATCTCCAAAGGTGTTTGTTGAGTTGGCATAGATCGATATTAGGATTTGTCACTCCATGTATTGGAGAGGTATCTCTGGGCCCTCTCGGTAATACACATCACAAGAAGCTTGCAAGCAAAGTGACTAAGGAGTTAGTTACGAGATGATGTATTATGGAACGAGTAAATAGACTTGCCGGTAACAAGATTGAACTAGGTATGAAGATATCGACGATCGAATCTCAGGCAAGTAACACACCGGTAGACATAGGGAATTACGTACGTTGTCATAAGGTTCGACCGATAAAGATCTTCGTAGAATATATACGAACCAATATGGACATCCAGGTTCCGCTATTGGTTATTGACCGGAGAGGTGTCTCGGTCATGTCTACATAGTTCTCGAACCAGTAGGGTCCGCACGCTTAACGTTCGTTGACGATATAGTGTTATATGAGTTATATGATTTGGTAGCCGAATGTTGTTTGGAGTCGTGGATGAGATCACAGACATGATGAGGAACTCCGGAATGGTCTGCACATAAAGATTGATATATATAGGACGATACTATTTGGACAACGGAAGAGTTTCGGTCATACCGTGTAACCATCGGATCACTAGAAGGGGTTTCAGGAGGCCTCGGGAGGTCTATGGGCCTAGTGGGCCAAGGGGAGGCACACACCAGCCCACAAGGGGGTTTGCGCGCCCTCTCCCTGGTCGCCGGCCCTAGGGGGAGGGTTGGCCCCTCGTGCCTTTCCCTCGGGAGAGAAAGGAAAGGGGTGGCGCCACCTCCCCCTACCTTCCTCCCGTGTGCCAACAAGGGGGGGGCGGGCAGGGCAGGAGCCCAAGGGGGATTCGGCCACCCTTGGGGCGCCTCCTGGTTGCATCCCCTCTCCTCCCGTCTATATATATGAGGGAGGGGGCGCCACACAAGACGACTACAATCTCTTAGCCGTGTGCGGCGCCCCTCTACACAGTTTCGTCCCTCGGTCATATTTTCAAAGTGCTTAGGTGAAGCCCTATGGAGATAGCATCACCACGCCGTCATGCTGCCAGAACCCATCTACTACTTCGGCCATATTGCTGGATCAAGAAGGCGAGGACGTCACCGAGCTGAACGTGTGCTGAACACGGAGGTGTCGTACGTTCGGTACTTGATCGGTTGGATCACGAAGAATTTCGACTACATCAACCGCCTTAATAAACGCTTGCGCTTACGGGCTACGAGGGTATGTAGACACACTCTTCCCTCTCGTTGCTATGCATCTCCATGGATAGATCTTGCGTGCGCGTAGATTTTTTTTGTTTTGCATGCAACATTCCCCAACACAAATACGGTCACAATACGCGTACGTGGACACATTAGTATGTACGGCCCCATCTGTCATTGAGTGCGTGATGCATTTTTGCATAGAACACCCTTGTATTACCTTTTTTGCGAATAAAGCCAAACACTACGATGAATTTTTGCATGAAAACCCACGCATATGTGGACGCATTAGTGTACGGCGCCATCTGTCACTGAGTGCGCGATGCATTTTTGTACTGCTCAAAAAAGAGCAAATTAACACAAAAAAGTCAAAGCCAGGTTTCGAACACGCGACCAAAAGTTTTTTTTGAGCATCAGTACAAACACAAGCGCTCATATACACGCACATACACTCATCCCTATGAACGCACACACGCACACCCTACCCCTATGAGCACCTCCGAGAGACTGAGCCGGCATATCATCTTGAGATTTACGAAGTCATCGTAGGTGCCTCATCATCGACGGAAACGTCTCCTCCCACTGAAAGCGCATCGCCGGAAATCCTGAAATAAATCCAGGATTAATGCGAGCACCAGGATTTGAACCCTGGTGGATTGAAGATACCACTGTCCACCTAACCAACTCAACCACATGTTGATTCGCCACGCGACCAAAAGTTATTAAAAAGGGTGCTATAGCAACTACACCATTCAGGTTGTACTCTCTAGAAAGGATAACAATCTATTGAACCAAGCGGTGTGTGGGCCGCTAGGTCTGAAACCCGGGACCAACAATCAGCGACAACTACAGCCACTAGCAAGGCACGTTCTACGGTCTAAAATGGATAACCACGTCTATTCAAACAAAAAATGTGACGATGTTTCGTGCAAAAAATCGTCGCAATATTTGACTTTTTTGCAAAAATAATAATACAAGGGTGTTTTGGGGGAAAAATGCATTGCGCACTTGCTCACAGCTGGGACCGTAGATCCAGATCCATCCACATACGCGTGTTGTGCCCGTATCTGCATGTTTGAATCAAGTTAGATGACCCTAAATCCGTACTTTCGAAGTTCTAGCATCAAACTGAACATTCAGCGCAAGTTCTATGAATCTTGGTGATATTATCTCTTTGTGGAAAGTGCAGTTAGGTGTGGTGGACTGCATCGGCGCCGCCGCTGTGTGTGTGTGGGGGGGGCACGACAACCGACGAGCCCCTAGAGGTAGGCGGAAGGTGGCAATGGTGAGTGGCCGGAGAGGCATAGAGGCATGTGAGAGGCAGCTGATGGCGAGTTCATATCGAGAGGGGACGTCAGCAGAGAGGAATCGAGGGGCGAGTGATTGCGGACAGGCATGACTACCCAGCCTGTTGGGCATTTTCTTATTATTCCTCCATCCCATCTCTTGGTCTTCTTCATTGGTGTGTGTGCACGCGGATTAAAATCTCAGGGTGGGTCACGGCCCATCCTGGCCACCCTGTAGATCTGCTCATGCTCCACCCTACGAGATATCCTTTCATTTACACATTATCTTGCTTAATTTTACTCATATTATAATTTTAGGATTTTCTAAGAGCATCTGCAGTCACGATAGGCAAATCCGTTGGGCGCGTCCACGGACAGTGAGCGATCACACTTAAAAAATGCATTCCACATCTGGATACCTCAAATCAATATTATTACATGCAACACAATGTTCTTTGAGTGGAGCTTCATCGGGTTCCGCTCCGCTCATCCGGCTCCACCGTGGCCATGTCCGGCGGCCGACTGCGCCCCTCGGAGTGTTGGTCTAGTCGCCGATAAGGTAGAGTAGGGCATGGGACACGAGCCGGCTCACGAGACTCAAGGCGTCGCCGTCTCCCATGCCATACTTTTTCTCGTCGGAGCCCAGAACTCATTGGGTGCCGATTGTTGTTAGATCAATGATGGATCCGTCCTGGGACGAGCCGACGACATCCACCATGACACGGTTGCGCGCGCCCAGACAGGTGCACCCGAGAATGCGACTCCGCCTCGCTAATGTCCACCGGCAGGCACGACGCACCATGTTTGCGTCGGACGACGCCCACGGTGCCTCCATGGCCTCGGCGCGCCAACGGAGGGGTTGCGTGTCCGCCATCGCGTTCAGACGCGAGATGAACTGTACCACCTCTATGAAGGAAATATGCCCTAGAGGCAATAATAAAGTTGTTATTTATATTTCCTTATATCATGGTAAATGTTTATTATTTATGTTAGAATTGTATTAACCGGAAACTTGATACACGTGTGGATACATAGACAAAACAAAGTGTCCCTCGTACGCCTCTACTTGACTAGCTCGTTAGTCAAAGATAGTTAAGTTTCCTGACCATAGACATGTGTTGTCATTTGATGAACGGGATCACATCATTAGGAGAATGGTGTGATGGACAAGGCACATTCGTTACCTTAGCATAATGATCATTAAGTTTTATTGCTATTGCTTTCTTCATGACTTATACATATTCCTTTGACTATGAGATTATGCAACTCCCGAAAATCGGAGGAACACCTTGTGTGCTATCAAACCTGACAATGTTTGGGTGATTATAAAGATGCTCTACAGGTGTCTACGAAGGTGTTTGTTGGGTTGGCATAGATTGAGAATAGGATTTGTCATTCCGAGTATCGAAGAGGTACCTCTGGGCCCACTCGGTAATGCACATCATGATAAGCCTTGCAAACAATGTGACTAATGAGTTAGTTACGGGATGATGCATTACGAAACGAGTAAAGAGACTTGCCGGTAACGAGATTGAACTAGGTATAAGGATACCGACGATCGAATCTCGGGCAAGTAACATACCGATGACAAAGGGAATGATGTATGTTGTCATTGCGGTTTGACCGATAAAGATCTTCGTAGAATATGTAGGAACCAATATGAGCATCCAAGTTCCGCTGTTGGTTATTGATCAGATATGTGTCTCAGGCATGTCTACATAGTTCTCGAACCCGTAGGGTCCGCACGCTTAATGTTTGATGACGATTTGTATTATGAGTTATGTGTTTTGGTGACCAAAGATCGTTAGGAGTCTTGGATGAGAACACGGACATGACGAGGAGTCTCGAAATGGTCGAGAGGTAAAGATCGATATATTGGATGGTAGTATTCGGACACCGGAATGGTTTCGGAGTGTTTCGGATATTTATTAGAGTACCGAGGGGTTACCGGACCACCACCACCCCCCCCCCCCCGGGGGGGAGTAATGGGCCAACATGGGCCATAGGGGAGAGAGAGGGCCGCCCACAAGGGGTGCCCCCCCAATGGGTAGTCCTAATTGGACAAGGGGAGGGGGCGCGGCCCCCCTTTCCTTCCCCCTCTCCCTCTCCTTCCCCCTTTCCCCCTCTGAAAGAATGAAGGGGGCGACTAGGACTAGGAGTCCAAGTCGGTCCCCCCCATGGTGCGCCCCTAGGGCGGGCCTCCTCCCCTCTTCTCCTTTATGTGCGGGGGCAGGGGGCACCCCAAAGCACATCAATTGTTCTCTTAGCCGTGAGCGGTGCCCCCCTCATAGTTTACTCCTCCGGTCATATTGTCGTAGTGCTTAGGCGAAGCCCTGCGCGGACCACATCACCATCACCATCACCACGCCGTCGTGCTGACAAAACTCTCCCTCGATACTTTGCTAGATCAAGAGTTCGAGGGACGTCATCGAGCTGAACATGTGCTGAACTCGGAGGTGTCATACATCCGGTACTTGATCGGTTGGATCGCGAAGACGTTCGACTACATCAACCGTGTTACGTTAACGCTTCCGCTTTCGGTATACGAGGGTACGTGGACACACTCTCCCCCTCTCGTTGCTATGTATCTCCTAGATATATGTTGCGTGATCGTAGGAATTGTTTTGAAATTGCATGCTACGTTCCCCAACAGTGGCATCCGAGCCAGGCCTATGCGTAGATGATATGCACGAGTAGAACACAAAGAGTTGTGGGCGATCATAGTCTTACTGCTTACAACCAATGTCTTATTTTGATTTGGTGGTAGTGTTGGATGAAGTGGCCCAAACAAACCTTACATGACCACGTTCATGAGACCGGTTCCACCGATAGACATGCAACTTGTTTTGCATAAAGGTGGCTGGCGGATGTCTGTTTCTCCAACTTTAGTTGAATCGAATTTGACTATGGTCGGTCCTTGTTGAAGGTTAAAACAGCACACTTCACGAAAAATCATTGTGGTTTTGATGCGTAGGTAAGAACGGTTCTTACTATAAGCCTGTAGCAGCCACGTAAAACTTGCAACAACAAAGTAGAGGACGTCTAACTTGTTTTTGCAGGGCATGTTGTGATGTGATATGGTCATGACATGATGTGATATACGTTATTGTATGAGATGATCCTATTTTGGAAAAGTTGTCGGCAACTGGCAGGAGCCTTATGGTTGTCGCTTTATTGTATGAAATGCAATCACCATGTAATTGCTTTACTTTATCACTATGCGTTGGCGATAGTTGTAGAAGCAATAGTTGGCGAGATGACAACGACGCTATGATGGAGCTCAAGGTGTCAAGCCGGTGACGATGGAGATCATGACGGTGCTTTGGAGATGGAGATCAAAGCCACAAGATGATGATGGCCATATCATGTCACATATTTTGATTGCATGTGATGTTTATCTTTTGTGCATCTTATTTTGCTCAGTACAGCGGTAGCATTATAAGATGATCCCTCACTCAATTTCAAGGTATAAGTGTTCTCCCTAAGTATGCATCATTGCGACAGTTCGTCGTGCCGAGACACCATGTGATGATCGGGTGTGATAAGCTCTATGTTCACATACAACGGGTGCAAGATAGTTTTGCACGTGCAGAATACTCGGGTTAAACTTGACAAGCCTAGCATGTATAGACATGGCCTCGGAACACTAAGACCGAAAGGTCGAACATGAATCATATATTAGATATGATCAACATAGAGATGTTCACCATTGAAAACTACGCCATCTCACGTGATGATCGGACCTGGTTTAGTTGATATGGATCACGTGATCATTTAGATGACTCAAGGGATGTCTATCTAAGTGGGAATTCTTAAGTAATATGATTAATTGAACATAAATTTATCATGAATTTAGTCCTCGTGGTTTTTGCATATCTATGTTGTAGATCAATGGCACGTGCTACCGTTCCCTTGAATTTTAATGCATTCCTAGAGAAAGCTAAGTTGAAAGATGATGGTAGCAACTACACGGACTGGGACCGTAACTTGAGGATTATCCTCATTGTTGCACAGAAGAATTACATCCTTGATGCACCGCTAGGTGCAAGGCCTGCTGCAAGAGCAACTTCGGACGTTATGAACGTCTGGCAAGCTAAATCTGATGACTACTCGGTAGTTCAGTGTGCCATGCTTTATGGCTTAGAATAGGGACTTCAAAGACATTTTGAACGTCATGGAACATATGAGATGTTCCAGGAGTTGAAGTTAATATTTCAAGCAAATGCCCGAGTTGAGAGATATGAAGTCTCCAACAAGTTCTATATCTGCAAGATGGAGGAGAACAGTTTTGTCAGTAAACACATACTCAGAATGTCTGGGTACCATAACCACTTGACTTAGCTAGGAGTTAATCTTTCAGATGATAGTGTCATTGACAGAGTTCTTCAATCACTGCCACCAAGCTATAAAGGCTTCAAGATGAACTATAATATGCAAGGGATGAACAAGATGATTCCCGAGCTCTTCGCGATGCTCAAGGCTGCGGAGGTAGAAATCAAGAAGGAGCATCAAGTGTTGATGGTTAACAAGACCACTAGTTTCAAAAAAAAGGCAAAGGAAAGAAGGGGAACTTCAAGAAGAATAGCAAGCAAGTTGCTGCTCCCGGGAAGAAGCCCAAGTCTGGACCTAAGCCTGAAACTGAGTGCTTCTACTGCAAAGGGACTGGTCACTAGAAGCGGAACTGCCCCAAGTATTTGGCGGATAAGAAGGATGGCAAAGTGAAAGGTATATTTGATATACATGTTATTGATGTGTACCTTACTAATGCTCGTAGTAGTGCCTAGGTATTTGATACTGGTTCTGTTGCTCATATTTCCAACTAGAAATAGGGGCTATGGATTAAACGAAGATTGTCTAAGGACGAGGTGATGATGCGCGTCGGAAATGGTTCCAAGGTCGATGTGATCGTCGTCGGTACGCTACCTCTACATCTACCTTCGGGATTAGTTTTAGAGCTGAATAATTGTTATTTGGTGCCAGTGTTGAGCATGAACATTATATCTGGATCTTGTTTAATGCGAGACGGTTATTCATTTAAATCAGAGAATAATGGTTGTTCTATTTATATGAGTAATATATTTTATGGTCATGCACCCTTGATGAGTGGTCTATTTTTGTTGAATCTCGATCGTGGTGATACACATATTCATAATATTGAAGCCAAAAGATGCAAAGTTAATATTAATAGTGCAATTTATTTGTGGCACTGCTGTTTAGGTCATATTGGTGTAAAGCGCATAAAGAAATCCCATGCAGATAGGCTTTTGAAATCACTTGATTATGAATCACTTGATGCTTGCGAACCATGCCTCATGGGCAAGATGACTAAGACTCTGTTCTCCGAAATAATGGAGCGAGCCACTGACTTGATTGGAAATAATACATACTGATGTATGCGATCCAATGAGTGTTGAGGCTCGCAGTGGGTATCGTTATTTTCTGACCTTCACAGATGATTTGAGCAGATATGGGCATATCTACTTAATGAAACATAAATCTGAAACATTTGAAAAGTTCAAAGAATTTCAGAGTGTAGTAGAAAATCATCGTAATAAGAAAATAAAGTTTCTACGATCTGATCGCGGAGGCGAATATTTGAGTTACGAGTTTGGTCTTCATTTAAAACAATGTCGAATAGTTTCGCAACTCACGCCACATGGAACACCACAACATAATGGTGTGTTCGAACGTCTTAATCGTACTTTATTAGATATGGTGCGATCTATGATGTCTCTCACCGATTTACCACTATCATTTAGGAGTTATGCATTAGAGACAGCTGCACTCGCGTTAAATAGGGCACCATCTAAATCCGTTGAGACGACACCATATGAACTTTGGTTTGGCAAGAAACCTAAGCTGTCGTTTCTTAAAGTTTGGGGTTGCAATGCTTATGTGAAAAAGCTTCAGCTTGATAAGCTCGAACCCAAATAGGAGAAGTGTGTCTTCATAGGATACCCAAAAGAAACTGTTGGGTACACCCTCTATCATAGATCCGAAGGCAAGATATTTGTTGCTAAGAATGGATCCTTTCTAGAGAAGGCATTTCTCTCGAAAGAAGCAAGTGAGAGGAAAGTAGAACTTGATGAGGTAGTTGTACCTTCTCTCGAACTGGAAAGTAGTTCATCACAGAAATCATTTCCAGTGATGCCTGCACCAATTAGTGAGGAAGCTAATGATGATGATCATGAAACTTCAGATCAAGTTACTACCAAACTTCGTAGGTCAACCAGAGCACGATCCACACCAGAGAGGTACGGTAATCCTGTTATGGAAGTCATGTTACTAGACCATGACGAACCTACAAACTATGAGCAAGCAATGATGAGCCCAGATTTCGCAAAATGGCTTGAGGCCATGAAATCTGAGATGGGATCCATGTATGAGAACAAAGTATGGACTTTGGTTGACTTGCCCGATGATCGGCAAGCCATCAAAAATAAATGGATCTTCAAGAAGAAGACCGACACTGATAGTAATGTTACTGTCTACAAAGCTCGACTTGTTGCAAAGGTTCTCGACAAGTTCAAGGAGTTGACTACGATGAGACCTTCTCACCCGTGGCTATGCTTAAGTCTTTCCGAATCATGTTAGCAATTGCCGCATTTTATGATTATGAAATTTGGAAAATGGACGTCAAAACTGCATTCCTTAATGGATTTCTTAAGAAGAGTTGTATATGATGCAACCAGAAGGTTTTGCCGATCCTAAAGGTGCTAACAAAGTGTGGAAAGCTCCAGCGATCCATTTATGGACTGGTGCAAGTATCTCAGAGTTGGAATATACACTTTGATAGTGTGATCAAAGCATATGGTTTTATACAGACTTTCGGAGAAGCCTGTATTTACAAGAAAGTGAGTGGGAGCTCTCTAGCATTTCTAATATTATATGTGGATTCCATATTGTTGATTGGAAATGATATAGAATTTCTGGATAGCATAAAAGGATACTTGAATAAGAATTTTTCAATGAAAGACCTCGGTGAAGCTGCTTATATATTGGGCATCAAGATCTATAGAGATAGATCAAGACGCTTAATTGGACTTTCACAAAGCACATACCTTGATAAAGTTTTGAAGAAGTTCAAAATGGATTAGTGAAAGAAAGGGTTCTTGCTTGTGTTACAAGGTGTGAAGTTGAGTCAGACTCAATGCTCGACCACTGCAGAAGATAGAGAGAAAATGAAAGTCATTCCCTATGCCTCAGCCATAGGTTCTATCATGTATGCAATGTTGTGTACCAAACCTGATGTGTGCCTTTCTATAAGTTTAGCAGGGAGGTACCAAAGTAATCCAGGAGTGGATCACTGGACAGCGGTCAAGAACATCCTGAAATACCTGAAAAGGACTAAGGATATGTTTCTCGTTTATGGAGGTGACAAAGAGCTTGTCGTAAATGGTTACATCGATGCCAGTTTTGACACTGATCTAGATGACTCTAAGTTGCAAACTGGATACATATTTATATTGAATGGTGGAGCTGTCAGTTGGTGCAGTTCCAAGCAAAGCGTCGTGGCAGGATCTACATGTGAAGCGGAGTACATAGCCGCTTCGGAGGCATCAAATGAAGGAGTCTGGATGAAGGAGTTCATATCTGATCTGAAGGAAATATGCCCTAGAGGCAATAATAAATTTATTATTTATTTCCTTATTTCATGATAAATTTTTATTATTCATGCTAGAATTGTATTAACTGGAAACATAATACATGTGTGAATACATAGACAAACATAGTGTCACTAGTATGCCTCTACTTGACTAGCTCATTGATCAAAGATGGTTAAGTTTGCAAACCATAGACATGAGTTGTTATTTGATCAATGGGATCACATCATTCGGAGAATGATGTGATTGACTTGACCCATTCCGTTAGCTTAGCACTTGATCATTTCTGTTTACTGCTATTGCTTTCTTCATGACTTATACATGTTCTTATGACTATGAGATTATGCAACTCCCGGATACCGGAGGAACAATTTGTGTGCTACCAAACGTCACAACATAACTGGGTGATTATAAAGGTTCTCTACAGGTGTCTCCGATGGTACTTGTTGAGTTGGCATAGATCAAGATTAGGATTTGTCACTCCGATTGTCGGAGAGGTTTCTCTGGCCCTCTCGGTAATGCACATCACTATAAGCCTTGCAAGCAATGCAACTAATGAGTTAGTTGCGGGATAGTGCATTACGAAACGAGTAAAGAGACTTGCCGGTAATGAGATTGAACTAGGTATTGGGATACCGACGATCGAATCTCGGGCAAGTAACATACCGATGACAAAGAGAACAATGTATAGTGTTATGCGGTTTGACCGATAAAGATTTTCGTAGAATATGTAGGAACCAATATGAGCATCCATGTTCCACTATTGATTATTGACCGGAAACATGTCTCGGTCATGTCTACATAGTTCTCGAACCCGTAGGGTCCGCACGCTTAAAGTTCTGTGACAATCAGTTTTATGAGTTTATATGTTTTGATGTACCGAAGGTAGTTCGGAGTCCCGTATATGATCACGGACATGACGAGGAGTCTCGAAATGGTCGAGACATGAAGATTGATATATTGGAAGCCTACATCTAGGAGAAGGGGGGCGGCGCCCCCCCCTTTCCTTCTCTTTCTCTCCCTTCCTTTCCCCCTCCTAGTAGGAGTAGGAAAGGGAGGAATCCTACTCCTACTAGGAGGAGGATTCCTCCTCATGCCGCGCCAAAAGGGTCGGTCGACCTCCCCCTTGCTCCTTTATATACAGGGGCAGGGGGGCACCTATAGACAAGTTGATCACAAAGATCTCTCCCAGCCGTGTGCGGTGCCCCCATCCACCATAATCCACCTCGATCATACTGTAGCAGTGTTTAGGAGAAGCCCTGGTGCGGGAGCTTCATCAACATCGTCACCACGCTGTCGTGCTGATGAAACTCTTCCCCGATCTCTACTGGATCATGAGTTCGCGGGATGTCACCGAGCTGAATGTGTGCTAAACGCGGAGGTGTCATACATTCGGTACTAAGGATCGGTCAATCGTGAAGACGTACGACTACATCAACTGCGTTGTCATAATGCTTCCGCTTAACGGTCTACGAGGGTATGTGGACGACACTCTCCACTCTCGTTGCTATGCATCATCATGATCCTGCGTGTGCGTAGGAATTTTTTTGAAATTACTGCGTTCGCCAACAGTGGTATTAGAGCCAGGTTTTATGCGCAGATGTTATATGCACGAGTAGAACACAAGTGAGTTGTGGGCGATACAAGTCATACTACTTCATAGCATGTCATACGTTGGTTCGGCGGTATTGTTTGATGAAGCGGCCCGGACCGACATTACGCATGCGCTTATGCGAGACTGGTTCTACCGACGTGCTTTGCATATAGGTGGCTGGCGGGTGTTAGTTTCTCCAACTTTAGTTGAACCGAGTGTGGCTACGCCCAGTCCTTGAGATGGTTAAAATAGCACCAGCTTGACGAACTATCGTTGTGGATTTGATGCGTAGGTAAGAACGGTTCTTGCTCAGCCCGTAGCAGCCACGTAAAACTTGCAACAACAAAGTAGAGGATGTCTAACTTGTTTTTGTAGGGCATGTTGTGATGTGATATGGTCAAGACATGATGCTATATTTATTGTATGAGACGATCATGTTTTGTAACAGAGTTATCGGCAACTGGCAGGAGCCATATGGTTGTATCTTTATTGTATGCAATGCAATCGCCATGTAATTGCTTTACTTTATCACTAAGCGGTAGCGATAGTCGTAGAAGCAATAGTTGGCGAGACGACAACGATGCTACGATGGAGATCAAGGTGTCGTGCCGGTGACGATGGTGATCATGATGGTGCTTCGGAGATGGAGATCACAAGCACAAGATGATGATGGCCATATCATATCATTTATATTGATTGCATGTGATGTTTATCCTTTATGCATCTTATTCTGCTTTGTTTGACGGTAGCATTATAAGATGATCGCTTACTAAATTTCAAGGTAAAAGTGTTCTCCCTGAGTATGCACTATTGCCAAAGTTTGTCGTGCTGAGACACCATGTGATGATCGGGTGTGACAAGCTCTACGTTCATCTACAACGGGTGCAAGCTAGTTTTGCACACGCAGAACACTCAGGTTAAACTTGATGAGCCTAGCATATGCAAATATGGCCTCGGAACACTGAGACTAAAAGGTCGAGCGTGAATCATATAGTAGATATGATCAACATAGTGATGTTCACCATTGAAAACTACTCCATCTCACGTGATGGTCGGACATGGTTTAGTTGATTTGGATCACGTGATCACTTAGATGATTAAAGGGATGTCTATCTAAGTGGGAGTTCTTAAGTAATATGATTAATTGAACTTAAATTTATCATGAACTTAGTACCTTGTAGTATTTTGCTTATCCATGTTGTTGTAGATAAATGGCCCGTGTTGTTGTTCCGTTGAATTTTAATGCGTTCCTTGAGAAAGCAAAGTTGAAAGATGATGGTAGCAATTACACGGACTAGGTTCGTAACTTGAGGATTATCCTCATTGCTACACAGAAGAATTACGTCCTGGAAGCACCACTAAGTGCCAAACCTGCTGCAGGAGCAACACCAGATGTTATGAACGTCTGGCAGAGCAAAGCTGATGACTACTCAATAGTTCAGTGTGCCATGCTTTACGGCTTAGAACCAGGACATCAATGACGTTTTGAACGTCATGGAGCATATGAGATGTTCCAGGAGTTGAAGTTAATATTTCAAGAAAATGCCCGGATTGAGAGATATGAAGTCTCCAATAAGTTCTATAGCTGCAAGATGGAGGAGAATTGTTCTGTCAGTGAGCATATACTCAAAATGTCTGGGTATCATAATCACTTAACTCAACTGGGAGTTAATCTTCCTATTGATAGTGTCATTGACAGAGTTCTTCAATCACTGCCACCAAGCTACAAAGGCTTCGTGATGAACTATAATATGCAAGGGATGAATAAGACAATTCCCGAGCTCTTCGTGAAGCTAAAAGCTGCGGAGGTAGAAATCAAGAAGGACCATCAAGCGTTGATGGTCAACAAGACCACCAGTTTCAAGAAAAAGGGCAAAGGGAAGAAGAAGGGGACCTTCAAGAAGAACAACAAACAAGTTGCTGCTCGGGAGAAGAAACCCAAGTCTGGACCTAAGCCTGAGACCGAGTGCTTCTACTGCAAACAGACTGGTCACTGGAAGCGGAACTGCCCCAAGTATTTGGAGGATAAGAAGGATGGCAAGGTGAACAAAGGTATATGTGATATACATGTTATTGATGTGTACCTTGCCAGAGCTCGCAGTAGCACCTGGGTGTTTGATATTGGTTCTGTTGCTAATATTTGCAACTCGAAATAGGGACTACGGACTAAACGAAGACTGGCTAAGGACGAGGTGACGATGCGCGTGGGAAATGGTTCCAAAGTCGATATGATCATCGTCGGCACGCTGCCTCTACATCTACCTTCTGGATTAGTTTTAGACCTAAATAATTGTTATTTGGTGCCAGTGTTAAGCATGAACATTATATCTGGATCTTGTTTGATGCGAGACGGTTATTCATTTAAATCCGAGAATAATGGTTGTTCTATTTATATGAGTAATATCTTTTATGGTCATGCACCCTTAAAGGTGGTCTATTTTTGTTGAATCTCGATAGTAGTGATACACATGTTCATGATGTTGAAACCAAAAGATGTAGAGTTGATAATGATAGTGCAACTTATTTGTGGCACTGCCGTTTGGGTCATATTGGTATAAAGCGCATGAAAAAACTCCATACTGATGGACTTTTGGAATCACTTGATTATGAATCAATTGGTACTTGCGAACCGTGCCTTATGGGCAAGATGACTAAAATGCCGTTCTCCTGAACTATGGAGCGAGCAACAAATTTGTTGGAAACCATACATACTGATGTATGTGATCCAATGAATATTGAGGCTCGTGACGAGTATCGTTATTTTCTCACCTTCACAGATGATTTGAGCACATATGGGTATCTCTACCTACTAATAAACCATCGATTGCTTCTGGTCGTCCGTCGTTAGTACTTTTGCAAAAAACTCCATGTACTTTTGGGTAATCAACCCGCAGTCCACGATTAATGAACAACGTTTCGCTCAGCATGTTTTACATAAAAACACCTCATATTTTACATAATCAGCCCGTAGTCCATCACCATCTATTTCCTCCTGAGTCCGGGCGCTCCAAGCCGGTTCCGAGCGAGATGGGGCCGCTATGCAGACGACG
The DNA here is from genome assembly GCA_034509565.1 of Triticum monococcum. Taxonomy (NCBI): domain Eukaryota; kingdom Viridiplantae; phylum Streptophyta; class Magnoliopsida; order Poales; family Poaceae; genus Triticum; species Triticum monococcum. Next base: position 488,690,765 of record CM067844.1, read on the forward strand.
CCGGGCGCGGTGGCGGCGATCTCCGGCCAGATCTGGTCGGGGAGGCGTGGCAGCGGCCGGATCCTGTTTCGGGGATGGCGTGGAGGCAATCTACGAGGTGCGGGAGGAGGTCAAGCGGTGGGGCTTGAACTCCAGCGGGCCCCCTTTTGATGGACGAGGCCGCCCACATCACTAGAGACTCTCCGGAGGATGACAGGGCCTCCTCCTTCGCGTCCTCTGCCGGTTCGGCCTCCTGGCGCTCCCGGCCGCACAAATGGATTCACCTGCGGAGGCGCCGACGACCGTTGTCCGCTCAGAGAGGAGAGGGCGGCAAAGCCAACGGCAAGGGCGACAGTGACGACGTGCAGGACCTCGCGTGGCTGCTGGGGAGATGTCCTTCGCGGTGGTTCTCGCCCAGGTGAGCGTCTCCTCGGGTTTGGCCACTGCTCTTGTTCCTTAATTGGTAGGCGGCCCAAAGATTCGATTTTTCCGCTCCTCGTGCGGTTCTGTGGATTAGTGCCTTGCTTCATAGTCCCTCGGTTGCTAATTGAACGACGGCCAGCGGCTAGCTGATGTGGTGGCCGGTCTCTTGCTCGCGAGCATCGTGGTGCTCGAAAACTCAAATCCCTCGAGTGGTGCATGATGAAGTCATGTACCTGCGGTAGGGACACGGACCCGTCCTAAAGAGCCCTACCATAGGACATTCCTAGAAGAAGTCACCTTTCAATCAACTTGAAGATATCCCACTCGACGGGTTGAAGACACTCGACCAAGAAGCTGTCACTCGACCAAGAAGCCAACCACTCGACTGCCAGAAGACCTCAAGCCACTCCGCAGGCAAACGGTCGGCTATTAAGTAGTCTTTATGATTATTATGACACTTTATTAGGGACGTTATCAGTAATGCCCCACCTTAAATGTACCTTAAACCCCGCATTACTGAGGGCAGGAGGGGCCTGGCGAACTCTATATAAGCCATCCCCCCCCCCTCAGTATCAAGGGTTCGCACCCCTGTCATTTTACACACGCATAATCCAGTCGACCGCCTCCGGGCACCGAGACATAGGGCTGTTACTTCCTCCGAGAAGGGCCTGAACTCGTAAACCTTGCGTGCTTACAACTTCCCAATAGCTAAGGTCTAGCCTCCTCATACACACCCCCCTACCTCACTGTCAGACTTAGAACAACGACAGTTGGCGCCCACCGTGGGGCCTTAGTCTTAGCGCCTAATTGGAGAAGTTGCGATTTTTCCGATCCACTTGATCATGGTTTCCCGCGGAGCTTTGGCAGAGGGGCACGAGATCCGTCTCGGCGGACTCACTTTCATCACCGACGACTCCGCCTGGCTCCAGGAGGAGCCGCTTGACGTTGACGCGCTCCCCGTCCGCGGTGCGACGCACTTCCACGCGTGCGTCCGTGGCGTCCTCCTGCGGCAGCCGTCGACCCCATATCGGTCGACTCCTGCGTCATCTCCCCGTCTTGTCTCCCGCCAGCACAAGCGCTCAGGTCGGTCGAGACTCCAGCGGTGGATGAAGCACGCCGCGGCCCGCCAGTCGGCGGTCCCACAAGTCGCTGCGATCGAGCCCGACGAATCCCTCTGCGGCCTGTTCGATCTGTCGACTGGCTCCGCGGAGACCGTATCCGAGTGCGATAGCAGCGACCCTTTGGTGGAGGTTCTGGCGGTCGAGGGGACACGCAGTCCTCCTGGATTCCATCGCGCTAATAGTGGTGCAGATAGAGGCGATCCGTCGCATCCCCACGACGAATACCTCCCCGAGCCGCTTACGTCATTGCAGCGAGAGGAGCTTTGTCGCCGGAACATGGACGCACTCTACACTCCTATTGTTGGAGAAACCCCCGAGGCCCGGGCCTTGGAGGACGCGCGCTTGGCTAATCTGGCCGAACGCACTCGACTGGAGAATTTACAGCGAGCTTTTGACGAACGAGCGCGTCAGCGGGCTCTCGAGTCCAGTCGACGTCAGCTCTTCCCACCACCGTAGGTATACCGAACTCCGGTTCAGAACCTGGCTGCCGCGGCCCGCATAGCAGAGTCAATCCAGCCCTCTCAATCAGAGGCTGGCAGAGGGTTGTTGCAGATCAGAGCATTGCTCCGAGCGGCGGGAAATCAGAATTCTGCCGTCTCTCAGTCGCGAGACAGGATCCACAGTCGATCCGTTGCAACGGAAACCGTCCAGTCGGCTCACAGCCCGAGATCGCCCCCAAGGCATGAGGGACGTGGAGACCGGCACGATCAGTACAGGAGGAATGAACAATATGATCACCGACCCAACCGTGATGATAGACGTCGAGTGCCGTCCCCTCCCCCGAGGAGTGGATCGTATGCACCTCGACATCGAGACGACAGGCGCCCCCATAACGTTGGGCAGAGGATCCCAGTCGACCCCAGAGACCCAGGCTTTGACGCGAGATCCATCCTCGTTCAAGGTCTGGTGGACAGGAACAGGGCTCATCGAGAGGGCCACAACAGAGATACGCCCACCGGCAGCAGAGCACACGCCTCGGGGCCTGAATGTTTCAGTCGAGCCATCAGGGCCGCGGTGATCCCTCCCAACTTCAGGCTGGCGACTGGAATCAGCAAGTTCACCGGTGAATCCAAGCCCGACACATGGCTCGAGGATTACCGAGTGGCTGTGCAGATTGGCGGCGGCAATGATGAGGTGGCCATGAAGCATTTACCTCTCATGTTGGAAGGCTCAGCTAGGGCGTGGCTGAACCAGTTGGCGCCCAGCAGCATTTACACTTGGGAGGATCTCTCCCGGGTGTTTATCACAACCTTCGAAGGGACGTGCAAGCGCCCTACAGGCCTTACGGAGCTGTGGTCTTGCGTGCAGAAGCCAAATGAAACTCTGAGAGAATACATCCAGAGGTGGATCACACTGCACCACTCGGTCGAGAACGTGCCAGACCATCAAGCAGTTTGCGCTTTCAAGGAAGGCGTCAAATACAGGGAGTTGAATCTGAAGTTTGGCCGAACTGGAGAGATGTCACTGAATCGGATGATGGAGATTGCCACCAAGTACGCTAATGGAGAAGACGAGGACCGACTTCGAAGTGGCAAACTCAAATCAGTCGCCCAAGAAACCGGAGGAAACTCCAGTCGGAAGCAGAAACGGAAGGCCGAGCCAGCCGCCCCTGGGGAGGCCCTGGCTGTGGCCCAGGGAAACTTCAAGGGAAAACCCAAGGGCACATGGAAGCCCAAGAAGGTTAAAGATCAGGATGGGAATGATGTTTTGGACCTGCCATGTCACATCCATACCAAGAAAGATGAAGAAGGAAAATTTATTTTCCCAAAGCATACCACTCGACAGTGTCGGCTTCTGATTCAGCAGTTCCAGGGCAAGCAGCCCAAGGATAAGGAAAAAGAACCAGACAGAGTTGAGGACAAGGAAGATAGTGACGATGGATACCCCCAAGTCAATTCCACCTTGATGATTTTTGCTGATGTCGAAAGCAAAAGTCGACTGAAAGTCATTAACCATGAGGTGAACATGGTTGCCCCGGCGACACCCAGTTACCTGAAGTGGTCTCAGACTGCCATCACATTCGACCAGTCCGATCACCCGACGCATATTGCCACCCCTGGGAGGCAAGCTTTGGTGGTTGACCTAGTTGTCAAAGGCACTCGACTGACCAAAGTCCTTATGGACGGCGGCAGTGGCCTGAACATACTGTACGCTGAAACTTTGAAAGGAATGGGCATTCCGATGTCCAGACTCAGCACGAGTAACATGAGCTTCCACGGAGTCATCCCTGGGAAGAAAGCCGAGTCACTCGGCCAGATTGCTCTTGATGTGGTTTTTGGTGATTCAAAGAATTACCGCAAGGAAAAGTTGACATTTGAAGTTGTGGACTTCCAGAGTGCTTATCACGCCATTTTGGGCAGGCCAGCTTACGCACGCTTCATGGCTCGACCATGTTACGTGTATCTTAAATTAAAGATGCCTGGCCCCAAAGGTGTGATCACTGTTACGGGCAACCGGAAGAAAGCAGAAGAATGTTTTCAGAAGGGATCAAAGATCGCCGATGCTCAGATGGCAGCGGTCGAGCTGAGAGAGTACCAAAAGGCTACCGACCCGAGTGAATTGCTGCGGGCTAAGAAGCCTGCCTCCGAGTCAGCTTTTCAGTCGGCTGGCGAAACAAAGACAGTCCATATTCACCCGACCGATCCCGATGCTGCTCCGACTCACATCTCGATGACGCTCGACTCCAAATAGGAAGAAGCGCTCATCCAGCTCCTCCGTGAGAACTGGGACATCTTCGCATGGAAACCCTCTGACATGCCTGGAGTTCCTAGGGGGCTGGCTGAGCACCGACTGCGAGTCGACCCAAAGTTCAAGCCCGTGAAGGAACATCTTCGACGGTCCGCCGTCCAGAAAAAACAAGCCATTGGCAAGGAAGTGGCTCGGCTCTTAGCAGCTGAGTTCATCCGAGAGATTTACCACTCCGAGTGGCTCACTAATGTCGTCATGGTCCCCAAGAAGGACAAGTCACTCCGTATGTGCATTGATTTCAAACATATCAATCAGGCCTGCCCGAAAGATCATTTTCCTCTCCCTCGCATCGACCAAATTGTCGACTCAACTGCGGGATGCGAGAGATTGTCTTTTCTAGATGCCTACTCCGGGTACCATCAGATCCGTCTATATGGGCCCGATGAAATCAAAACGGCTTTCATCACTCCATTCGGATGCTTCTGTTACGTCACCATGCCATTCGGCCTCAAGAACGCCGGAGCCACATTCATGAGAATGATCCAGAAGTGTTTACTCACTCAAATCAGTCGGAATGTGGAGGCGTACATGGATGATATAGTGGTCAAGTCCCGGAAAGGTTCCGACCTGCAGGCTGACCTTGCTGAAACCTTTGCCAACCTCAGGAGGTACGATATCAAGCTCAATCCGTCAAAGTGCACTTTCGGAGTTCCAGGTGGAAAGCTACTCGGTTTTCTCGTTTCCGAACGGGGAATCGACGCCAATCCTGAAAAAATTGGCACCATACTCCGGATGAAGCGCCCTGTACGTGTGCATGATGTCCAAAAGCTTACAGGCTGCCTGGCCGCCTTAAGTCGATTCATTTCTCGACTCGGCGAAAAAGCATTGCCTCTTTACCGACTGATGAAGAAGTCTGATAAGTTCGAGTGGACTCCAGAAGCTGATGCAGCGTTTACAGAGCTCAAAGCTCTGCTCTCCACCCAGCCGGTGCTAGCTGCCCCAATCAGCAAAGAGCCTCTGTTGCTTTACATTGCAGCCACGGGACAAGTTGTCAGTACTGTACTTACGGTCGAGCGGGAAGAGGAAGGGAAGACCTTCAAAGTTCAACGTCCTGTATATTATGTGTCTGAAGTTTTGACCCCTTCAAAACAAAGATACACCCACTACCAGAAGCTTGTATATGGGATTTATATGACCACAAAGAAAGTTGCACATTATTTCTCTGACCACTCCATTACAGTCGTCAGCGACGCCCCATTATCAGAGATCCTGCATAACAGAGACGCAACTGGTCGAGTGGCCAAGTGGGCAATTGAACTCCTTCCTTTAGATATCAAGTTTGAAGCAAAGAAGGCCATCAAGTCCCAAGCAATCGCGGATTTCATCGCCGAGTGGATTGAACAGCAACTTCCGATCAAAGTTCACTCGAAACACTGGACTATATTCTTCGATGGATCCAAGATGCTGAATGGTTCGGGCGCGGGAGTAGTTTTGGTCTCCCCCGAGGAGATAAGCTCAGATATGTTCTCCAGATTCACTTCGATTCCTCTAATAACGAAGCAGAGTATGAGGCACTTTTGTATGGGTTGCGCATGGCCATTTCACTCGGCGTCCGTCGCCTCATGGTCTATGGCGACTCAGATCTGGTGGTTAATCAAGTGATGAAGGAATGGGATGTCAGGAGTCCGGCAATGACTGGGTATTGCAATGCAGTGCGAAAGCTAGAGAAGAATTTCGAGGGGTTAGAGCTCCACCACATCCCCCGACTGAAAAATCAGGCAGCTGACGACTTGGCAAAGATAGGCTCCAAGAGAGAAGCCATTCCAAGCAACGTGTTCTTGGAACACATTCACTCACCGTCAGTCCAAGAGGATCCTTTCACAGAAGAAGCCCCGCAGCCGAAAAGTGCCACAGATCCGACTGAAGTTGAAGTGCCTGCAGTGGTCGACCTAATCATGGAAGTCTTGGCAATCACCCCTGACTGGACAATACCGTACATCGCATATATCCTAAGGAAAGAACTTCCAGAGGACGAGGAGGAGGCTCGACAGATCGTCCGCCAATCTAAGGCCTTCACAGTCATAAGGGGACAGCTGTACAGAGAGAGCGCGACCGGAGTCGGCCAGAAATGCATAACGCCAGAATAAGGTCAGATAATCCTTAATGATATCCACTCGGGGACCTGTGGTCACCATGCGTCTTCTCGGACTATTGTGGCTAAAGCATACCGAGCTGGATTTTACTGGCCAAGAGCAAATGAGATGGCAAAAGAGATAGTCGACAAGTGTGAAGGGTGCCAGTTCTACTCCAACATGTCGCACAAGCCCGCATTAGCCCTGAAAACCATTCCGCTCGTCTGGCCCTTTGCCGTCTGGGGATTGGACATGGTTGGCCCCCTAAGAACGGGCAGGAGTAGATTCACTCATGTACTTGTGGCAGTCGACAAATTTACCAAATGGATCGAAGCTAAGCCCATCAAGAACCTCGATGCTGGCACCGCTATCAGTTTCATCAGAGGGTTAACATTCAGATATGGAGTCCCGCATAGCATCATCACTAATAACGGGTCAAACTTTGATTCGGACGAGTTCAGAGCATTTTGCGCTTCTCAAGGCACACGAGTCGACTGCGCTTCAGTCGCTCATCCCCAGTCGAATGGACAGGCTGAGAGAGCAAATGGTCTGATTCTCAAAGGACTAAAACCTCAGTTGATGCGCGATCTCAAGCACGCGGCAGGCGCTTGGGTCGACGAGCTTCCGTCGGTTCTGTGGGGATTAAGTACCACCCCTAACCGGTCGACTGGAAGGACTCCATTCTTTCTGGTTTATGGAGCCGAAGCTGTCCTGCCGAGTGATCTTCTTCATAATGCACCCCGAGTCGAACTTTACACCGAAGATGAAGCAGAGCAGGCCCGGCAAGACGCAGTCGACCGCTTGGAAGAAGAAAGGGAGATGGCCATGATCTGATCGACCATTTATCAGCAAGACTTGCGCCGTTTTCATGCCCGAAATGTGAAAAGTCGAGCCTTCCAAGAAGGAGATCTGGTCCTCCGAGTGGATCAACAGAAGCCACACAAACTTGCTCCTACTTGGGAAGGCCCCTTCATAGTCACCAGAGTCCTCCACAATGGAGCATACCACCTCTACAACGTCGATCGCCAGATCGACGAGCCACGAGCTTGGAACGCGGAACTGCTCCGCCCCTTTTACACTTGAGTTCCCCTTGTAATAAGAAGAATAATTCCTATAGTTCATTTTTATCAAAGACAAGAGTGTTCCAATAATAGCTGTCACTTTGTTTGCATACAAAACCCCCAGCGGGTGACTTGGCTGCGAATCCGTTTCGCCTAAGTTTTAAAAACCCTACCGAGTGGAGAGCAATCCTCCCACTCGGGGGCTTAGCTGCAGTCCAGTACTCGCCTAAGTTCTCCCACTCGGAAACTTAGCTGCAGTCAAGCACTCGCCTAAGTTTGAAAAAATCCTACCGAGTGGAGAGCAATCCTCCCACTCGGGGGCTTAGCTGCAGTCCAGTACTCGCCTAAGTTCTCCCACTCAGAAACTTAGCTGCAGTCAAGCACTCGCCTAAGTTTGAAAAAACCCTACCGAGTGGAGAGCAATCCTCCCACTCGGGGGCTTAGCTGCAGTCCAGTACTCGCCTAAGTTCTCCCACTCGGAAACTTAGCTGCAGTCAAGCACTCGCCTAAGTTTGAAAAATTCCTACCGGGTGGAGAGCAATCCTCCCACTCGGGGGCTTAGCTGCAGTCCAGTACTCGCCTAAGTTCTCCCACTCGGAAACTTAGCTGCAGTCAAGCACTCGCCTAAGTTTGAAAAAACCCTACCGAGTGGAGAACAATCCTCCCACTCGGGGGCTTAGCTGCAGTCCAGTACTCGCCTAAGTTCTCCCACTCGGAAACTTAGCCGCAGTCAAGCACTCGCCTAAGTTTGAAAAAACCCTACCGAGTGGAGAGCAATCCTCCCACTCGGGGGCTTAGCTGTAGTCCAGTACTCGCCTAAGTTTGAAAAAACCCTACCGAGTGGAGAGCAATCCTCCCACTCGGGGGCTTAGCTGTAGTCCAGTACTCGCCTAAGTTCTCCCACTCGGAAACTTAGCTGCAGTCAGGTACTCGCCTAAGTTTGAAAAACTCCTACCGGGTGGAGAGCAATCCTCCCACTCGGGGGCTTAGCTGCAGTCCGATACTCGCCTAAGTTCTCCCACTCGGAAACTTAGCTGCAGTCAAGCACTCGCCTAAGCTTGAAAAAATCCTACCGAGTGGAGAGCAATCCTCCCACTCGGGGGCTTAGCTGCAGTCCAGTACTCGCCTAAGTTCTCCCACTCGGAAACTTAGCTGCAGTCAAGCACTCGCCTAAGTTTGAAAAACTCCTACCGGGTGGAGAGCAATCCTCCCACTCGGGGGCTTAGCTGCAGTCCGGTACTCGCCTAAGTTCTCCCACTCGGAAACTTAGCTGCAGTCAAGCACTCGCCTAAGTTTGAAGAAAAACCCTACTGAGTGGAGAGCCAACCTCACACTCGGGGCCTTAGCTGCAGTCCAGCACTTATCTGAATACAAGACCAAAGTCCCACGAAGACATTCAGCAAGAAATTAAGTTCGGATAAAGCTTAAAAGGCCCCAGGCCCCGAATCAAAGTACTCGAGCCCTCAGCTCGGCAGAGTTTAAACGATTACAAATCCACTCGGCATTCCGAGGCAAATTTAAGGAAAGGCATAAAAGTTTTTTCACTCCTCAGGAGGAGGACTGGCAGGGGCGACGAACTCATCCAGGTCGATTCCGTCCGCAATACGAGTGGCAGCAGCAATGAAAGTCTCCATGAAGTCTTGAAAGCTGTGCCTCTTGGTATTGGCGACTTGGATGGCGGCCAACTTTTCTTCTCGCGCCTCCTTGCAATGGACGTGGACTAAAGATAGAGCCACATCAGCGCCGCACCGGGCAGAAGACTTCTTCCACTCCTGCACTCGATCGGGGATTCTGTCAAGTCGAGCCATCAGAGACTCGAGGTCGTTCTGAAGCGTAGACTCTGGCCAAAGTGTCGAGTCAATCCGTGGCATGGCAACCTTCAGCCGAGCCAAGTAAGCCACGGCGTCGTCGATTCGAGATTCCAGTCGGAGCAGATTCATGGCAGTATCATCTTTCACCGAAGAATTGATTGGGTCCAAACCCGTTTCAATCCGCCCGGTCTCCTCTTCGAAATTCTGATAAAATTCTGCATACAAGACCCAAAGATAAGTCAACGATCGCAAACTGAGTCCACACAAAAGAAAACCAGTCGGAATTGAACGCGCACCTTCAAGCTTGATATACAGCGTCTTGGCGAGACTCCTCAGGTAGCTCTCCAGGTCGTCCCTCCTGCGAGCGACGCCTTCCATCTGCTCGCCCAGGGTGAGGTTCTTCTTCTTCCAATGAGAGCACTCCCTGTTAGCTTCATTCAGAGCGGCCTTCAGCTTGGTGTTCTCATCTTCTATCTGGTTGACCGAAGACAGCTTCTGTTCAGCCAGTGCGATCTTGTCATCAGCCTCCTTGTGGGCAGCAGCCAAGTCCCGATCCTTCTTCGCCAGGGCCTCGCTCAGTTCTCCTGCAAAAGAAACGATGATTGGTTCAGAAACAGCAAAAGGATACCCAAGCCTAAAACAAGACCAGTCGACGAGGTCTTCTTACCAGCAATGCCATCTCTGACCTTCTGCAGTTCCGTTCTGGCCAGTTCCAGATCGAGAGTCAGTTGAATCCGCTGCTCCTCCAACTCAGTATAGCGAGACGCAAGTTCACAAGATTTCTGCAAAAGGAAATTCCAGTCGACAGACATACAAGATGAGTTGCTTCCGAGTAACTAAGAGGAAAAGGTAACGTTTCTAAGACTACAGCCGAATCGAAAACATTCGACAGTAGTCTCGGGGACTACACCCAGTGGGTGCACTCAGCATGCCCCCACTGGTCTGAAAAAAAAGTCGAGTGTCCGCAGTCGACCGGACACAGATCCATTCGACATGACTCGACCCGATCAAGAAGGGAAACCAGATTCAGAAACGCAATATAAAGACTACAGTCGACTGCCAGTAGTCCACCGTAGTCTCGGGGACTACACCCAGTGGGTGCACTCAGCGTGCCCCCACTAGTCCAAGAAGGAGAAAACACACCCCGTGGGTGTACAGATACAAAGACTCTTCAAATAACCAAGTATCAAGTCGACTGACCTGGACATTGCTCTGAAGCGCCGAACTTGCGTCGTAAGCTGCCTGGCTGGCCTCCCGAGCCGTCTTCACCTGTTCCATCATGACCCCCGCTTGGCTTATAGCTTCCTTTGCAGCGGCCACTTCGTCTTCAGGGACAGAGTATGCAACAAAAAGCGAAGTTGGATTGGCAGTCAACGCTGAGGGCTGCGCACTCGACAGGGGATTGGCAAAGGTCACAGAAGCCCGAAGGGCATCGCCACCATCCCGAGCCACGGTCTCAGGCGCCGGAGTAGGCTGGGGAGTCCTGTCAGCCGACGGCCTCTTAGTCCTCCCTATCCTCAGCGGTTCGTTGTCGTCATCGTTTGGGAGGTCGACAACATGAGGAGGGGCTGCAGGAAGAGCTTTCAATCGACCAGAATTGCAAGAAATGACCAGTCGACTCAAAAAACACAGAACGTCAATAATCGTACCAGGGTTGGAGGTAACAGCATCCCCCATCTCCTGGTCGTCGTCTTTGGCAGAGACCTCGGAGGTAGCAGCACTGCAAAATTCGAAGAACCAGCTAGTTAGCTTACCGAGTCGACCGAGGATCCGTCCTCCATCGACGAAGGAAAACGAGCTTTATTACCCGGAAATAACAGGGACCGTTATCTTCATCTTGGGCAGAGTCTTGGGCGGCTTGGACAGCATCGTGCGTGGTTGCTTGGGGACCTTCCCAGTCGGTGTGGGAGAAGAAGTCCGAGGGTGTTTTGACGACGGCCCGACAGAGGCACTCGCCTGGCCACGTCCCTGCGCCGGGTCGTGTGCGAGCTTGGATCGCCTTTCCGGGCGGGGAAGTTTGGTCTCCTCCTCCTCCTCCTCTTCGCTGGAGAAGACGTCATCGCCTCCCTCTCCTTCACCATCCGACTCCCACTCACCCTGGTCATCCCCGCTCTCGCCTCCGCTCCCTTCTCCTTCCTCAGTCGACCCCTGCGCCCCATTGGGCGTCGAGTACATCTCAGTGGTCGCCTGAAAGACAGCAGACAAAACGGAAAGTCAATCGACCTGCTCGAAAGAAGACCAATACAGAAAACGAAGATTTCAGTCGGAGACATAAAAACGCACCTGGTCGACCTCGTACGAGCTGTCGAGTGGAATGACCCTCCTAGCTCCTCGGGGGTTGTCCTTGTTCCCCGTGATACTTGACAGCCACCCCTCCAACATCTCGTCGGTGACCTCCTCCGGGTGGATCCGAGTGGTGTCCTCGAGGCCAGAGTACAGCCACATCGGGTGGTCCCGAGCCTGGAGCGGTTGGATTCGCCTCTTGAGGAAGACTTCCAGCAGATCCATCCCCGTCACGCCCTCACGGACAAGCTCAACCACTCGACCCGCCAGTATCTTGACCTGGGCCTTTTCTTCAGGCGTCACCTTCAGAGAAGCGGGCTTTTCGGCTCGGTCGAGGGTGAAAGGTGGGAGCCCAGTCGACTGCCCTGGAGTCGCCTGATCCTGGCAGTAGAACCAAGTCGCCAGCCAGCCCCGAACTGACTCCGGGAAAGTAATGGATGGGAAACAGCTCTTCCCTCTCGTCTGGATGCCCAAGCCCCCACACAGTTGGATCACTTGTGTCCTCTCGTCACTCGACTTGGCCTTCTTAACCGACTGAGATCGACAGGTGAAGATGTGCTTAAAAAGCCCCCAGTGTGGGCGGCAACCCAGGAACGCCTCACACATCGAAATAAAAGCGGCGAGATAGACTATAGAGTTGGGGGTAAAGTGATGGAGCTGCGCTCCGAAGAAGTTCAAGAAGCTGCGGAAGAAAGAGTGGGGCGGCAGAGAAAACCCTCGGTCGATGTGAGTGGCCAGGAGCACGCACTCACCGTCGCGAGGCTGGGGTTCGATCTCTCCCCCAGGAAGACACGCAGCCTTGTGAGGGATGGCTCCCCCCTCGACCAGGTCGTCAAGATCCTCTTGACGGAGCACCGATGGCATCCAGTCGCCCTGGATCCAACCTTTGGGCAGAGCCGTCCGAGAGGAAGATCCGCCGCGCGCAGACTTCTTCCCCTTCCCCGCCACCACCGCCTTCTTCGCGCGCTCCAGAGCGGTCGTCTTGCCCTTCACCATCGTCGCCGGTGAGATCTCGAGCTGGTTTTGCGGTGGCTGAGCGAGAGCGAAGGAAGCGGAGGAGGCTACGGAGAAAGAGAGAAAGAAGAGGAAGAGATGAGCACGCGCACCGTTGGAGGGCTCCGGGCCAGCTACTTATAAGGGGCCGCTTCCGAGTGGCTGACAGGTAGGCCAGAGCTATCCAGTCAAATCCCGTGGCAGGCACGCGTGCAGTACGTGGCGAAAAAGGCGGTGCGGAGATCGAGGAGCCTTCGCACTGTCGCTCCCGATTACTGCGGCCGCCCCCGTTCCGCACGCTTCCCAAAAAATCCGAATCCCGCGATCTCCGCTGGCTGCAGAACAACTTGACAAAACGGAAATCCCGCGCGCACCGGCGCTCGATGCCTCACGGGTAAAGAAATCCATTCGACGAAAGGCCTGGAACGGATCAAGGCGACTGAAAGAGGTTAATGACGTCATCCGTGACAGTCGACCCAGAACGGAGCACCCATATAACCCGAAGAATCAGTCGGAAAGGTCCCTAACCCCTTCTCCCACTCTAGCCTCGATCCGTTCGGGGGCTAATGATGAAGTCATGTACCTGCGGTAGGGACACGGACCCGTCCTAAGGAGCCCTACCATAGGACATTCCTAGAAGAAGTCACCTTTCAATCAACTTGAAGATATCCCACTCGACGGGTTGAAGACACTCGACCAAGAAGTTGTCACTCAACCAAGAAGCCAACCACTCGACTGCCAGAAGACCTCAAGCCACTCCGCAGGCAAACGGTCGGCTATTAAGTAGTCTTTATGATTATTATGACACTTTATTAGGGACGTTATCAGTAACGCCCCACCTTAAATGTACCTTAAACCCTGCATTACTGAGGGCAGGAGGGGGCTGGCGAACTCTATATAAGCCATCCCCCCCTCAGTATCAAGGGTTCGCACCCCTGTCATTTTACACACGCATAATTCAGTCGACCGCCTCCGGGCACCGAGATGTAGGGCTGTTACTTCCTCCGAGAAGGGCATGAACTCGTAAACCTTGCGTGCTTACAACTTCCCAATAGCTAAGGTCTAGCCTCCTCATACACACCCCCCTACCTCACTGTCAGACTTAGAACAACGACAGTGCAAACTCCGCATCATGGACTAGGGGCTGGTGTCATCGTGCATGTTAGCGTAGTTGTTGTTCTGAGAATTTCCATGATAAGAAAGCAGTGAATCTGTCTTGGCTGCAGATAAAAACTGTTGCAATGGTATATGTATTCAGAAGTGACGAGTGCCCATGATTATGTTGCACTACATGCCTTTGGAAAACCATGGCCAGTGTTGTTTCCACCGGACCGGGTCCTCTCTCCGTTGTTCTGATATAATGTCGACTGCGTGCCGTTGGCTTCCCGTGCACAAGGTCCTACCGACGGCATTGGGCACCACGTGGGAAGCGGAAGGAGGAGCCGCAACTCTCCATGCAAGCTCGGGTCAATGTCATCGCAAGTTCCGTGCTCGACGTTGCTGTTCAATGTCGCCTCAGCTGATTTTGCCCGCCGTCCGCCCGATGCTCCATACTTTGCTGTAACTCAATCTGCCGGTTCTCCGCTTGAGGTACGTACTGAAGCTAACCTTGCAAGAGGCAGGCATGGGAGGCATGATTGTTGCTGAAGCGGAACTCATAAATGTCTCACGTCATGTGGTTCTGTGATATTCTTAATCTTCTTCTCTGAAGTGTGTAGTTTCAGTTTCACATCAAATGTGTTGCGCTTGCAGTGCGTACCAATGTACAGTTTACCGATGTGTATATATGCGGAGTCGATGGAAAACATTGAAGCCAGTAGTTGTATACCTATTTCAAAAATCAGCAAGTGGTTAGTAACATTCTACATCAAGGTATTACACAGAGAAAGGAGTGTCTCCTATTTTATTTTTTTATTTTTTTGGGATTGGGAGCAATTTAGAAACTTATGAAAACATAGGAATCATTCTCACTTTAATCTCCAGTCCTCTTGTTTTGCTTCATTTATCATGCATTATGCATGTCATATGTTCCCACACATGCCTGGCAGAAGCATAACTTTCATAGGGAACGTAGAATGGTCACTTTGGTAGCAGGGCAGATGCACGTTCCCAATGTATATGTAAAATTATATGCATATCTAGCCATAGAAATACATGCATCTGAACCGCATCGGACATAGTGTCGGACTGTCAGCCTAAAATATTCCTCTTTATATCATTCTCCATTTATGTGAATATGCAAATATAAGTGCCATGTATGTGCTTGTGGAACTTTTGTTGTAAAATTTCACGCATCTTTATGAAAAGTAGGTTGAAGAAAGTTTTGATTTTTGTTGGATAGGTTATCATATGACAGAGCGTCTGGGGTGAAAGCTAAGCTACTCCCTCCTTCCATAGGGCCTAATGCATTTTTTAAGACTGTTTTTGACTATTGACAAGATTAATAGTACATGACATGCACAATGTGAAAATTATATCATTGAAAGCTCCTTTTACACACGAATTTAACGGTGTGCTTTGTGTAAGTTGCATGTCATATATTATTGCTTTAATATTTGGTCAAAGTTAGCCTTGAAAAACGCATTAGGCCCTATATAGATGGAAGGAGGGAGTACTTCCAATGGTAAGAATTGAAATCTGGATGAAACCTCCATTATCTGTTTTATATATTTTTAGATACATGAGAGAACTAATAATATTTTTAGACTGTAGAACAACCCTTTCAAGGATTCTCTCTCTATGAGCTTATATATTGCCTCAGGTTATATCCATTGCCACACGCATGGGCGTGTCAGTAGCATTACTTTGATAACATGTCTATATCACTGTAATGTTGGACATAAGTTCTGCTACATCCAAACAAGCTTATCTGATTTCCAAGAAGAGTAAAAAAAATCTTTAGTAATTTCCTGGATTTTGCTTATATCACTGTAATGTTGGACAATAGGTTCTTAATACATTTGGAGCATCTACTCTCTGCTAAGGAGTCATGGAGAAGACTATATTTTTAGTTGACGTTGTAAATGATTTTAATGGCCACAATTTTTTTCTTGTTTCTTTTCAGCTCCCAAATGAGAAGGTAAGAAGGTATCAGCTATATAAGAAGACCCCCGCCCATGACCATTCCATTCTCTATGAAGTCAAAAGTTTCCCACTGAATATATTTGGTACTAAAACGGTCGTTATGTTAGCACCATGATCATGTGCCTATTGTTGGCTCTTAATTCTTTAGGATTATTTGATTTGCTTGATTCATTCTGTTCATATTTATGCAGCAACAAAATACATTCAAGATCAGGGTGTGTGAGGGTTAAACATGTTAATTTATGTGGCATCAAGCTATGTATGCTGATAGCATGATCTCCTTTTCTTTTGCTTTGCAGAATTATTCTCGACACTGGAGATATATGCTAATCCTCTAGCTTTGCTAATTTTATCTTTTGATTTCATTTCAGTGGTGGAGTATTGCACCTCATTCACAGTTGTAGATGTGTGTCAAGATATCAAATCATCTGTCTTTTAGGTCAACGGCATGCCCATGGTGGTTCACCCCTAGATTTAAATTACTCTAAAGTCCATGGTCTACCTAATAAAGATAGAAATAATTATGTTGGTAAGGTGGGTTAAACCCAACTTAAGCTCACACTGTTTTATGTTCTCTTACACCTGCGAGTATTATTAAACAATATCCTAACTGAATATCAAACACATTGCTGGCTACATGATATGTAAATTAAAATGTATGTTGCTACTAAAATTTATATCCGAATGATGGTGGCCATTATCTACTTTTAAGCAAACATATTTCCCAAGTTTGACAAAGGTTTCCTTCATACTTCGATCAATATTTTCCTCCATTCTTGAATATAGCTATTTGTAATGTTCCTTTAGTTGAATTCTGGAAGGATTTGGTACAATAACATTACTTTCACATTGTCACTGGAGGTGAGGTTTACATTATTTTGTGATGTTTGTAAGAGTTTTATATAAGAAGTGACACATGGAGCTGGTTTTGCGAAATGTGAGACATCTAACAATTATCACTAAGTTTGAATTCACACCAATTTTCCCTGTTGCATTCATAGCAAACTCCAATCAGAGCAATGGCGTGGCCATTGTAGTAGATCTATGTGTAATGTTATCTTCTGCCATTTGTTATGTTTGTTAGAGTTGGATACAAAAAGTGGCGCGTACTAGCACGCTGGAATAGGTTTTTTGATATTTTTTGCCCGTTGCAACGCACGAGCATTTGTACTAGTATCTACTTAATGAAACATAAGTCTGAAACATTTGAAAAGTTCAAAGAATTTCAGAGTGAAGTGGAAAATCATCGTAACAAGAAAATAAAGTTTCTACGACCTGATCGTGGAGGAGAGTATTTGAGTTACGAGTTTGTTGTACATTTGAAACAATGCGGAATAGTTTCGCAAATCACGCCACCTGGAACACCACAACGTAATGGTGTCTCCGAACTTCGTAATCGTACTTTACTAGATATGGTGTGATCTATGATGTCTCTTATTGATTTACCGCTATCATTTCGGGGTTATGCTTTAGAGACAGCTGCATTCACGTTAAATAGGGACCATCAAATCCGTTGAGACGACGCCTTATGAACTATGGTTTGGCAAGAAACCAAAGTTGCCGTTTCTTAAAGTTTGGGGCTGCGATGCTTCTGTGAAAAAGCTTCAACCTGATAAGCTCGAACCCAAATCGGAGAAATGTGTCTTCATAGGATACCCAAAGGAAACTGTTGGGTACACCTTCTATCACAGATTCGAAGGCAAGACATTCGTTGCTAAGAATGGATCCTTTCTAGAGAAGGACTTTCTCTCGAAAGAAGTGAGTGGGAGGAAAGTAGAAACTTGATGAGGTAACTATACCTGCTCTCTTATTGGAAAGTAGTTCATCACAGAAACCAGTTCCTGTGACACCTACACCAATTAGTGAGGAACCTAATGATGATGATCATGAAACTCCAGATCAAGTTACTACCGAACCTCATAGGTCAACCAGAGCAAGATCCGCACCAGAGTGGTACGGTAATCCTGTTCTGGAAGTCATGTTACTTGACCATGATGAACCTACGAACTATGAGGAAGCGATGATGAGCCCAGATTCCGCAAAATGGCTTGAGGCCATGAAATCTGAGATGGGATCCATGTATGAGAACAAAGTGTGGACTTTGGTTGACTTGCCCGATGATTGGCAAGCCATCAAGAATAAATGGATCTTCAAGAAGAAGACAGACGCTGATGGTAATGTTACTGTCTACAAAGCTCGACTTGTTGCGCAAGGTTTTCGACAAGTTCAAGGAATTGACTATGATGAGACCTTCTCACCCGCAGCGATGCTTAAGTCCATCCGAATCATGATAGCAATTGCTGCATTTTATGATTATGAAATTTGGCAAATGGATGTAAAGACTGCATTCTTGAATGGATTTCTGGAAGAAGAGTTGTATATGATGCAACCTGAAGGTTTTATCGATCCAAAGGGAGCTAACAAAGTGTGCAAGCTCCAGCGATCCATTTATGGACTGGTGCAAGCCTCTCGGAGTTGGAATAAACGTTTTGATAGTGTGATCAAAGCATATGGTTTTATACAGACTTTTGGAGAAGCCTGTATTTACAAGAAAGTGAGTGGGAGCTCTGTAGCATTTCTAATATTATATGTGGATGACATATTGTTGATTGGAAATGATATAGAATTTCTGGATAGCATAAAAGGATACTTGAATAAGAGTTTTTCAATGAAAGACCTCGGTGAAGCTGCTTATATATTGGGCATCAAGATCTATAGAGATAGATCAAGATGCTTAATTGGACTTTCACAAAGCACATACCTTGATAAAGTTTTGAAGAAGTTCAAAATGGATCAAGCTAAGAAAGGGTTCTTGCATGTGTTACAAGGTGTGAAGTTGAGTAAGACTCAATGCTCGACCACTACAAAAGACAAAGAGAAAATGAAAAGTGTTCCCTATGCTTCAGCCATAGGCTCTATCATGTATGCAATGCTGTGTACCAGCCCTGATGTGTGCCTTGCTATTAGCCTAGCAGGGAGGTATCAAAGTAATCCATGAGTGGATCACTGGACAGCGGTCAAGAACAACCTGAAGTACCTGAAATGGACCAAGGATATGTTTCTCGTTTATGGAGGTGACAAAGAGCTCATCGTAAATGGTTACGTTGATGCAAGCTTTGACACTGGTTCGGACGATTCTAAATCGCAAACCGGATACGTGTTTATGTTAAACGGTGGAGCTGTCAGTTGGAGCAGTTCTAAACAGAGCGTCATGGCGGGATCTACATGTGACGCGGAGTACATTGCTGCTTCGGAAGCAGCAAATGAAGGAGTCTAGATGAAGGAGTTCATATCCGATCTAGGTGTCATACCTAGTGCATCGGGTCCAATGAAAATCTTTTGTGACAATACTGGTGCAATTTCCTTCGTAAAGGAATCCAGATTTCACAAGAGAACCAAGCACATCAAGAGACGCTTCAACTCCATCCGGGATCAAGTCCAGGTGGGATACATAGAGATTTGCAAGATACACACGGATCTGAATGTTACACACCCGTTGACTAAGCCTCTTCCACGAGCAAAACATGATCAGCACCAAGGCTCCATGGGTGTTAAAATCATTACTGTGTAATCTAGATTATTGACTCTAGTGCAAGTGGGAGACTCAAGGAAATATGCCCTAGAGGCAATAATAAAGTTATTATTTATTTCCTTGTTTCATGATAAATTTTTATTATTCATGCTAGAATTGTATTAACCGGAAACGTAATACATGTGTGAATACATAGACAAACATAGTGTCACTAGTATGCCTCTACTTGACTAGCTCATTGATCAAAGATGGTTAAGTTTCCAAACCATAGACATGAGTTGTTATTTGATCAATGGGATCACATCATTAGGAGAATGACGTGATTGACTTGACCCATTCTGTTAGCTTAGCACTTGATCATTTCTGTTTACTGCTATTGCTTTCTTCATGACTTATACATGTTCTTATGACTATGATATTATGCAACTCCCGAATACCGGAGGAACACTTTGCGTGCTACCAAACGTCACAACATAACTGGGTGATTATAAAGGTGCTCTACAGGTGTCTTCGATGGTACTTGTTGAGGTAGCATAGATGAAGATTACGATTTGTCACTCCGATTGTCGGAGAGGTATCTCTGGGCCCTCTCGGTAATGCACATCACTATAAGCCTTGCAAGCAATGCAATTAATGAGTTAGTTGCGGGATAGTGCATTACGAAACGAGTAAAGAGACTTGCCGGTAATGAGATTAAACTAGGTATTGGGATACCGACGATCGAATCTCGGGCAAGTAACATACCGATGACAAAGAGAACAACGTATAGTGTTATGCGGTTTGACCGATAAAGATCTTCGTAGAATATGTAGGAACCAATATGAGCATCCAGGTTCCGCTATTGGTTATTGACCGGAAACATGTCTCGGTCATGTCTACATAGTTCTCGAACCCGTAGGGTCCGCACGCTTAAAGTTCTGTAACGATCGGTTTTATGAGTTTATATGTTTTGATGTACCAAAGGTAGTTTGGAGTCCCAGATATGATCACGGACATGACAAGGAGTCTCGAAATGGTCGAGACATAAATATTGATATATTGGAAGCCTACATCTGGACATCGGAAGAGTTTCGGGTAAAGTCGGGATTTTACCGGAGTACCGGAGGGGTTACCGGAACCCCCCGGGGGCTAATGGGCCTTGTTGGGCCATATAAAGAGAGAGGGGCCGGCCTAGGGCGGGCAGCACGCCCCCTCCCCTCTGTCCGAATTGGACTAGGAGAAGGGGGCGGCGCCCCTCTTTCCTTCTCTTTCTCTCCCTTCCTTTCCCCCTCCTAGTAGGAGTAGGAAAGGGAGGAATCCTACTCCTACTATGAGGAGGATTCCTCCTCATGGTGCGCCAACAAGGGCCGGTCGGCCTCCCCCTGGCTCCTTTATATACAGGGGCAGGGGGCGCTGAGGGGGTCCTCGGGCAGCCGGATTATATACTTTGGTCGGACTGTTGGACTATGAAGATACGAGATTGAAGGCTTCGTCCCATGTCCGGGTGGGACTCTCCTTTGCGTGGAAGGCAAGCTTGGTGATTCAGATATGTAGATCTCCTTCTCTGTAACTGACTCTGTGTAACCCTAGCCCCCTCTGGCGTCTATATAAACTGGAGGGTTTAGTCCGTAGGACAACAACAATCATAATCATAGGCTAGCTTCTAGGGTTTAGCCTCTACGATCTCGTGGTAGATCAACTCTTGTAATACTCATATCATCAAGATCAATCAAACAGAAAGTAGGGTATTACCTCCATCGAGAGGGCCCGAACCTGGGTAAACATTGTGTCCCCCGCCTCCTGTTACCATCAGCCTTAGACGCACAGTTCGGGACTCCCTACCCGAGATCCGCCGGTTTTGACACCGACATTGGTGCTTTAATTGAGAGTTCCACTGTGCCGTCACGATAAGGCCTGATGGCTCGTCTTGTTGTCTAGGACAACATTACCTCTAGGGGAGCCCTGGCTGTAGGCCAAACTCTCTGACTAGGCGGCTTCATCATGACCGCTCGTTCGGCCATCGCGCCGACGATGACTTCTCGGGTCATCAAAAACAGCCTCCACGTCGGCTCGGGATTCACCGAGCAGATGGATCCAATGGAGCTCTCTTCCTTGAACGAGCTCTTGGATCGCATCGCCTCCTTGGGAGTTGCTATGGACTATGATCGGATCGGGCTTAAACCCGACCAAAGGGAGATTAACTCTCCGCCGGTCACCCATCAAATAGCAGTGGTGGAGGAGCAATGCAACGATTCTTCCTCTAATTTGAGGACAAACTATGTCCAGATTCCCGAGCTCTCCGAGCCGGATACCCGTCTACGGGAGGACATGGCCCAAGCTTCGAACCTAGAATCGGACAGCGGGCCAGAACTATTGGGCAATGTCCCGGAGCCTGAACTGCCAAGCTCGGAAACTCCTCTACCCCTGGGTCTGAGATTAGTCAGGGTTTGGACCTAAATCTACCCACCCACCCTCACATAAGTGATCTTTCCCACATTAGACAAGAGCCCCAAGAGATAGTACATCACTATTGCACCAGATTCCTCCTTGTAATGAGCAAGGTCAAGGACTGTCGCGAGGAAGACACAATTTCATTCTTTTGCAAAAATTGCACGGACAAGGGAATCCTCAACGCCATAAGTCGCCGTGACATAGCACACTTCGCTGACTTGGCGGCCATAGTACAGAAGTACTATGCGATGGAAAGCACCTGGAAAACCCAAACAAAATTCTGGGATCCTCCGGCTCTCACTAAACCCTCCGTCCGAACTAAAATGGTGTACTCTCGTAAGTCACCCGATCCAATTACAAAGAAACCAAAGCCCACTACAGGGCGTGGAACCGTATTGGAGGATGGCTCAATGGGCCATGCAAAATTCATAGTACACCGGATACCATGCCAACACATAGCCTTAGAGCATGTTGGATACTCCGGCAGGTGGCCAAGAGCGGCGAGGATCTCCTCATCAACAATACCATAGAGCACCATCCCGTGGAAAATAACAATATAGTACTGACAGTCTTCGAGACTTTTGCCTCAAATAATAGTCGCAAGCGAGCACTCCGCAACCTTGCCGAAGTCTACCACGTTGCAACAATAAATCCATGGAACGATACGGCTATAACCTTCAATGCCAGTGACGAACCTCAATTCCGAACAGCCCGAGCACCAGCCGCTTTGGTCCATAGTCCAATTGTGGACGACTTCCGGCTTACTAAAGTGCTCATGGACGGTGGCAGCGGATTAAACCTCATCTACGAGGAGACTCTTAGCAAAATGGAAATAGACAAGAGCCGCACTTAGCAAACCAGCACGACCTTCAGAGGAATCATCCCTAGTCAGGAGGCACGATGTGCGGGAAAAATCACACTAGATGTGGTATTCAGCACGCCGGAGAATTATAGGTCCGAAGAAATCGCATTTCAAGTGGCCCCGTTTAGTAGCGGATACCACACCCTTTTAGGACGGGAGGCATTCACGATCTTCCAAGCTATACCCCATTACGGATACATGAAGCTCAAGATGTCCGGGCCCAATGGAATTATCACTCTAGCTAGTGATTCGGACATAGCACTCCGCGCCCAAAATAAAACCACCGCACTGGCCCTCGAGGCGTTATCCGAAGCCCTCGCGGCCGGAGAACTAACTGTGTTGCGCTCCACAGTGGACAGGGACGACGTGATACTCGACAAAAGATACAAGTCCACCTCTTTTAAACCAGCGGACGAAATAGTCAAATTCCAGGTGTACCCAACGGACCCTACAAAAACATCATCCATCGGGGCACAGCTAAACCCCACAACAGATGCCGCACTGCGGGAGTTCTTGCGCGAGAATTGGGACATCTTCGCCTGGCATCCTTCAGACATGCCAGGAATCCCATGCAGGCTGGCCGAGCATAGCCTAAACATTCTAAAGGGATACAAGCGAGTCAAGAAGACTCTTCGGTGTTTCTTAGAGCCTAAGCGACAAGCCATGGGAGAGGAGCTAGCCAAGTTACTCGAGGCCAGACTCATTAGAGAAATAAAACATCCGGACTGGCTAGCAAACCTGGTGATGGTACCAAAGAAGGACAAATCCTAGCGCCTATGTGTCGATTTCAAGGACCTCAACAAGGCTTGCCCCAAGGATCCCTTCCCCTCCCCCGCATCGATCAAATTATCGACGCTACCACAAGACACGACTCATTGTGTTTCCTCGACGCATACTCCGGATACCATCAAATCAAGATGGCGGAGTCTGATCAAGCTGCAACGACATTCATCACTCCATACAGCCCCTTCTATTTTAACACCATGCCTTTCGGGCTGAAAAACGCTGGTGCAACCTATCAACGCATGATTCAGACATGCCTGGAAACACAAATCGGCAAAACAATGGAGGCATATGTAGACGATATGGTCATTAAAACCAGACACGCCGAATCTTTAATAGACGACTTGAGGCTTACGTTCGACAATCTCCGAACATATGACATCAAGCTCAATCCGGAAAAATGCGCTTTCGGCATGCCCGCCGGAAAGCTCTTGGGCTTCATCGTTTTCAATAGAGGAATTGAAGCAAATCCGGCTAAAATCCAAACTCTGTCATAGTTGGCTGTCCCAACAGACCTCAAGCAAATCCAGAAATTAACCGGATGCGTGGCTGCCTTAAGCCGCTTTATCTCCTGATTGGGAGAAAAGGCATTACCTCTTTATCGCCTTCTTCGATGCACCGAACACTTCGAGTGGATGGATGCGGCCATGGCCGGATTGGAAGAAATAAAAGCCCTCTTGGCCAGCAACCCAATCTTGGCCGTGCCAAATATCGGCGAACCAATGCTGTTATATATAGTGGCAACACACCAGGTTGTAAGCGCAGTGCTCGTCGTTGAACGAGAGACGGGCGGACATAAGTTCCCGCTTCAAAAGCCGGTATACTACGTATCCACTGTCCTCACTCCATGCAAATCATGGTACCCACATTATCAAAAGATAGCATATGCGGTCTTCATGGCATCCCGGAAACTACGACACTACTTTCAAGAATGTTCAATTACGGTGGCCTCTGAAGTACCACTCAACGACATAATAAATAACCATGATGCCACGGGCCGGATTGCTAGATGGGCTATTGGTCTCCTCCCATTCGACATAACATACAAACCACAGCGAGCCACTAAGTCGCAAGTACTAGCTGATTTCATCGTCGACTGGACAGAAGCCAAACTCCCTAAAGAGTATGGCGCGTACTGATGACCCAGAAGTATAGGGGATCTATCGTAGTCCTTTCGATAAGTAAGAGTGTCGAACCAAATGAGGAGCAGAAGGAAATGATAAGCGGTTTACAGCAAGGTATTCTCTGCAAGTACTGAAATAAGTGGCAACAGATAGTTTTGTGATAAGATAATTTGTAACGAGCAACAAGTAACAAACGTAAATAAGGTGCAGCAAGGTGGCCCAATCCTTTTTGTAGCAAAGGACAAGCCTGGACAAACTCTTATAAGATGTAAAGCGCTCCTGAGGACACATGGGAATATCGTCAAGCTAGTTTTCATCACGTTCATATGATTCGCGTTCGGTACTTTGATAATTTGGTATGTGGGTGGACCGGTGCTTGGGTGCTGCCCTTACTTGGACAAGCATCCCACTTATGATTAACCTCTACTGCAAGCATCCGCAAATACAACAAAAGTATTAAGGTAAACCTAACCATAGCATGAAACATATGGATCCAAATTAGCCCCTTATGAAGCAACGCATAAACTAGGGTTTAAGCTTCTGTCACTCTAGCAACCCATCATCTACTTATTACTTCCCAATGCCTTCATCTAGGCCAAAATAATGGTGAAGTGTCATGTAGTCGACGTTCACATAACACCACTAGAGGAGAGACAACATACATCTCATCAAAATATCGAACGAATACCAAATTCACATGACTACTAATAGCAAGACTTCTCCCATGTCCTCGGGAACAAAAGTAACTACTCACAAAGCATAAACATGTTCATAATCAGAGGGATATTAATATGCATATAGGATCTGAACATATGATCTTCCATCAATTAAACCAACTAGCATCAACTACAAGGAGTAATTAACACTACTAGCACCAATCCCGGACTTGGAGACAAGAATTGGATACAAGAGATGAACTAGGGTTTTGATATGAGACGGTGCTGATGAAGATGTTGATGGAGTTTGCCCTCTCCCGATGAGAAGAGCGTTGGTGATGATGATGGCGATGATTTCCCCCTTCGGGGGGGAAGTTTCCCTGGCAGAACAGCTCCGCGAGAGCCCTAGATTGGTTCGGCCAAGGTTCCGCCTTGTGGCGGCGGAGTTTCGTCCGAGAAGATGGCTTATGATTTTTTCCCATCGAAAGACTCCATATAGCAGAAGATGGCCATCGGAGGGCCACCAGGGGGCCCATGAGGTAGGGGCGTGCCCTGGGGCGTAGGGCGCGCCCCCCACCCTCGTGGGAAGGGTGTGGCCCCCCTGGTGAAGTTCTTGCTCTCAGTATTTTTTATATATTTGGAAAACATCTTCCGTGAAGTTTCAGGACTTTTGGAGTTGTGCAGAATAGGTCTCTAATATTTGCTCCTTTTCCAGCCCAGAATCCCAGCTGCCGGCATTCTCCCTCTTTATGTAAACCTTGTAAAATAAGAGAGAATATGCATAAGTATTGTGACATAATGTGTAATAACAGCCCATAATGCAATAAATATCGATATAAAAGCATGATGAAAAATGGACGTATCAACTCCCCCAAGCTTAGACCTCGCTTGTCCTCAAGCGAAAAGCCGAAATCGAAAAATATGTCCACATGTTTAGAGATAGAGGTGTCGATAAAAATAAAATATGGACATGAGGGCATCATGATCATTCTTAGAACAGCAACTTACATAATTCTTTGTCATATAATATCTAATGCCAGAGTAATAATTCAATCACAATATCAAGTATGAATCGTAAACTTCATTGGAAACTAACAAAATACAATCTCGGTCATTGAAGCAATTGCAATTTATCATAACATAGGAAAGAGTCAATGTATAAGAGCTTTTCAACAAGTCCACATACTCAACTATCATGTAATCTTTCACAATTGCTGATACTCACGCAATACTTATGGGTATGGAGTTTTAATCTGACACGGAGAAAGATAGGGGCTTATAGTTTTGCCTCCCAACATTTTACCTCAAGGGTAATGTCAACAGTAATAGTTCATGAAAACTCACATCCAATTAGCCATATATACCAGGATCTTTCCAACATATTGTGCTTGCCAAAGGATAAAATGTAAAAAGGAAGGGTGAAGGTCACCATGACTCTTATGCAATGTAGGAGCTAAAAGTAAAAGATAGGCCCTTCGTAGAGGGAAACAGAGGTTGCCATGCGCTTTTATGGTTTGGATGCACAAAATCTTAATGCGAAAGAACATCACTTTATATTGCCACTTCTGATATGGACCTTTATTATGCAGTCTGTCACTTTTATTACTTCCATATGACACGCTTGTATAAAGCTTATTTCCTCCACACCAATCAATCATACATATTTAGAGAGCAATTTTTATTGCTTGCACCGATGACAACTTACTTGATGGATCTTACTCAATCCATAGGTAGATATGGTGGACTCTTATGGCAAGACTGGTTTAAGGGTATTTGGAAGCACAAGTAGTATCTCTACTTGGTGCAATGAATTTGGCTAGCATGAGGGGGAAAGGCAAGTTCATCGTATTGTAAAATCCAAGACAATATAATTTCTCTCAGATGTAAGAAAACATAACCCATTACGTTGTCTTCCTTGTCCAATGTCAACTCTTTAGCATGTCATTTTTTAATGAGTGCTCACAATCATAAAAGATGTCCCAAGATAGTATATTTATATGTGAAGACTTCTCTTTCTTTATTACTTCCTGTTAATTGCAAAGATGACCAAAACTGTGTTTGTCAACTCTCAACAACTTTTATTCATCATACTCTTTCTATGTGAGCTCATTACTCTCCATAAGACTCACATGATCTCTTTGTTTCTTTTTATTTCTTTCTCTTTTCTTTTATTCCCTTAGGATCATGGCAAAATAATCAAGCCCTTGACTCAACAGTAATCTTTATTATATAGCTCACGGACTCGATTACATAGAAGGATAATAAAGTAAGACTCACGACTAGATCATACTAAGAACTTTTATTCTACTAGATCAAGATATTACCAAAAGGATCGAACTAAGAAAAACGGTAAAGATAAAAGTGATGGTGATATGATACCGGGGCACTCCCCCAAGCTTGGCAGTTGCCAAGTGGAGTGCCCATACCAGATACTCAATTCTTCTTTGTTGGTGGGGACGGTGGTGATTTTGTTGATGGCGTAGGCTTGTCGTCCTCCTTCCAAGGCATAGGCTCACCATCATAGAAGGATGACCGAGTCTCCGGGATCCTCAAATCTGCAGCCAAACTCATCCTTTTGAATCTATATTCATACTCATAGTTTTGGTTTTGCGGGTCAAAGATTTGAGCTTGAAGGTGCTCGATTTTCTCGTGAAGCTTGAAGATGGTCTCCCCGATGTTGTCGGCATCCAGCTTGTGTTTGTTGGTGAATTCTGCGATCATCATGTAGTTGGAGTTGAGTCCACGCTCCACCATCCCCTGACACTTGAAAACTTGTTGCTCCATTTCTTCAAGCCTCGTCTCCACGCTTCCGGTCCCCTTCGGTCCCTCAGCATCACGGATGTGCAGCAACCCATCACGCATCTCAATGGTTTGAGGGTGTCGCTGCACCTCCGCGAGGTAAGGGTTGATGACCTTCTCGAAGAACTTGTCCTTGGTGGCACTTGGAGACGTCATGATAATCTAGATATGTCAGAAAAATAGCTCGAAACAAAGACAGGAGATTTTTGCATGATACGGGAGTCAAAACCCCCGGGAGATTATATAATGAATTTTTACCGACCAAAATATGTGTCGTGTATGAAAACGGAGTCCGGAGAGCACATGAGGTGCCCACGAGGTAGGGAGGCGCACCCTCCACCCTCGTGGAGCCCTCGTGTCCTTCCCGGACTGCTACTTATTTTTCTATTTTTCTAAATATTCCAAAACAAAGAAATATTGCCTTAAAAACTGTTTTGGGGTCGGTTTTCTTACCGTACCACATACCTATTCCTTTTCGGAGTCTGAAACATTCCGGAAAGTGTCCCTTATGTATTCCTCCGGGGTTACGGTTTCAATAACATTGGTTTCAACATTTATGGGATTACATGAGATATAATGTTTGATTCTTTGACCGTTCACCACCTTCAGATTTGTGCCATCAAAGTTGTTGATTTTATAGAACCGGAATGGTAGACCTCCTCGATAATGTAAGGACCTTCCCATTTAGAGAGAAGTTTTCCTGCAAAAAAATCTTGAACGAGAGTTTTATAGCAATACATAATCACCTACATTAAACTCACGCTTATGTATCCTTTTGTCATGCCATCTTTTAACTTTTTCTTTAAACAACTTGGCATTTTCGTAGGCTTGGGTTCTCCATTCATCAAGTGAGCTAATATCAAATAACCTCTTCTCACCGGCAAGTTTAAAATCATAATTAAGTTCTTTAATAGCCCAATAAGCCTTGTGTTCTAGTTTGAGAGGTAAGTGACATGCTTTTCCATAGGCCATTTTATACGGAGACATGCCCATAGGATTTTTATATGCAGTTCTATAGGCCCATAATGCATCATCAAGTTTTTTGGACCAATTCTTTCAAGACCTATTAACTGTCTTTTGCAAAATTAATTTGAGTTCTTTATTACTCAATTCTACTTGACCACTAGACTGAGGGTGATAAGGAGATGCAATTCTATGATTAACATCATATTTAGCAAGCATTTTTCGGAAAGCACCATGAATAAAATGTGAACCACCATCAGTCATTAAATATCTAGGGACTCCAAACCTCGGGAAAATAACTTCTTTAAGCATCTTAGTAGAGGTGTTATGATCAGCACTACTAGTTGGAATAGCATCTACCCACTTAGTAACGTAATCAACAGCAACTAAAATATGTGTATATCCATTATAGGAAGGAAAGGGTCCCATATAGTCAAAGCCCCAAACATCAAATGGTTCAATAACAAATGAATAATTCATAGGCATTTCTTGACATCTACTAATATTACCAATTCTTTGACATTCATCACAAGATAAGACAAACTTACGGGCATCCTTGAAGAGAGTAGATCGATAAAAACTAGATTGCAGTACCTTATGTGCAGTTCTATCTCCAACATGGTGTCCTCCTTGAAGCTTCGGAGTGACACTTGCGTAGGATCTGTTCCTGTTCATGCTCAGGTACACAACGTCTAATAACACCATCTACTCCTTCTTTATAAAGATGTGGGTCATCCCAAAAGTAATGCCTCAAATCATAGAAGAACTTTTTTATTTTGCTGGTATGTGAAACTAGGTGGTATAAACTTAGCAACAATGTAATTAGCATAATCAGCATACCATGGAGTAGTATGAGAGGCATTTATGACATTTAATTGCTCATCAGGAAAGCTGTCACCAATAGGTAGTGGGTCATCAAGCACATTTTCTAACCTAGACAAGTTGTCTGCAACGGGGTTCTCAGCTCCTTTTCTATCAACAATATGCAAATCAAATTCTTGTAGCAAGAGAACCCATCTAATAAGTCTAGGTTTAGCATCTTTCTTTTCCATAAGATATTTAATAGCAGCATGATCAGTGTGAATAGTTACTTTAGAATCAACAATATAAGGTCTAAACTCATCACAAGCAAATACAACTGCTAAGAATTCTTTTTCAGTAGTAGCATAATTTCTTTGAGCATTGTCCAGAGTTTTACTAGCATATTGAATAACATTTAGTTTCTTATCAACTCTTTGTCCTAGAACAGCACCTACAGCATAATCACTAGCATCACACATAATTTCAAAGGGTAAATTCTAATCAGGTGGCTGAACAATAGGTGCAGAGATCAATGCTTTCTTAAGTATTTCAAATGCTTCTACACAATCATCATCAAAGACAAATGGTATATCTTTTTGTAATAAATTAGTCAGAGGCCAAGAAATTTTTGAGAAGTCCTTAATGAACCTCCTATAAAAACCGGCATGACCAAGGAAACTTCTTATACCTTTAATGTCCTTGGGACATGGCATCTTTTCAACAGCATCAACCTTGTCTTTATCAACTTCAATACCTCTTTCAGAAACTTTATGCCCCAAGACAATACCTTCATTAACCATAAAATGGCACTTTTCCCAATTCAAGACAAGATTAGTTTCTTCACATCTCTGCAAAACTCGATCAAGGTTGCTCAAGCAATCATCAAAAGAAGATCCATAGATGGAAAAGTCGTCCATGAAAACCTCACAAATCTTTTCATAAAAGTTAGAGAATATAGCCATCCTGCATCTTTGAAAGGTAGCAGGTGCATTACATAAACCAAAAGGCATACGTCTATAAGAAAAAGTACCAAAACGGCATGTAAAAGTAGTCTTAGATTGATCTTTGGCTAACACAGGTATTTGAGAGGAACCAGAATAACCATCTAGAATGCAAAAATGTGTATGTTTGGACAATCTTTCTAGCATTTGATCGATAAAAGGTAAGGGGTAATGATCTGTTTTAGTAGCCTTATTTAATTTGTGGAAATCAATTACCCTATAACCTGCAATAATTCTTCAAGGAATCAATTCATCTTTATCATTAGGAACAACAATAATACCTCCTTTCTTAGGGACACAATGGACACGGCTTACCCACTGACTGTCAGAAACGGGATAAATTATACCTGCCTCAAGGAGCTTTAGTATCTCCTTTCTTACCACTTCTTTCATTTTAGGATTCAATCGACGTTGATGATCACAAACTGGTTTAGCAACTTCTTCCAAATTAATTTTATGTTGACATAGAGTGGGACTAATGCCCTTAAGATCATCAAGAGTATACCCAATAGCAGCACGGTGCTTCTTTAGAGTTTTCAATAATCTCTCTTCTTCATGTTCTGAAAGGATAGCACTAATAATAACAGGATATATCTTTTTCTCATCAAGATAAGCATATTTAAGAGTATCAGGTAACGGTTTAAGCTCAAACACGGGATCACCCTTTGGTGGAGGAGGATCCCCTAGGATTTCAACAGGTAAATTGTTTTTCAGAATAGGTTCCTGTTTAAAGAATACTTCATCTAATTCCCTTCTTTCATTCATAAACATATCATTTTCATGGTCTAGCAAATATTGTTCTAAAGGATCACTAGGAGGTACGACAATAGAAGCAAGACCAATAATTTCATCCTTACTAGGTAATTCTTCTTCACGTTGTTGTCTACTGAATTTAGAAAAATTAAATTCATGATTCATATCATCTAAACCGATAGTAACAACATCTCTTTTGCAATCTATGGTAGCATTAACAATATTTAGGAAGGGTCTACCAAATATAATGGGACAAAAACTATCTTGTGGGGAACCAAGAATAAGAAAATCAGCAGGATATTTAGTTTTGCCACACAAGACTTCAATATCTCTAACAATTCCCATTGGTGAAATAGTATCTCTATTGGAAAGTTTAATTGTGACATCAATATCTTCCATCTTAGCAGGTGCAATATCATGCATAACTTCTTTGTATAAGGAATAAGGTATTGCACTAGCACTAGCACCCATATCACATAAGCCATGATAACAATGATCTCCTATTTTAACAGAAATAACAGGCATGCCTACCACAGGTCTAGGTTTGTCTTTATCACGGGGTTTAGCAATTCTAGCAGTTTTATTACAAAAATAAATAACATGCCCATCCATATTATGAGACAAGAGATCTTTAACAATAGCAATATTAGGTTCAACTTTAACTTGCTCAGGAGGGGTATATGTTTTAATATTGCTTTTATGAACCACAGTTGAAGCTTTAGCATGATCCTTTATCCTAACAGGGAAAGGTGGTTTCTCAACATAAGAAGTAGGAACAATAGGATCATTGTAAGTGATAGTCTTTTCTTCAACTTTAACTAGTGCAGCTACTTTTACTTCTATGGGAGGATGATATTTAAACCACTTCTCCTTGGGGAGATCAACATAAGCAGCAAAAGATTCACAGAAAGAAGCTACTATCTCAGAGTCAAGTCCATATTTAGTGCTAAATTTATGAAAAATATCGGTATCCATAAAAGATTTAACACAATCAAAACTAGGTGTCATACCTGACTCCTTACCATTGTCGAGGTCCCAATCTTCAGAGTTGCGTTTAATTCTTTCCAATAAATCCCATTTGAATTCAATAGTCTTCATCATAAAAGAGCCAGCACAAGAAGTATCAAGCATGGTGCGATTGTTACCAGAAAGCCGAGCATAAAAATTTTGAATAATCATTTCTCTTGAGAGCTCATGATTGGGGCATGATTATAACATTAATTTAAGCCTCCCCGAAGCTTGAGCGATGCTTTCTCCTTCGCGAGGCCAAAAATAATATATATATATATATATATAATTGCGATCACGATGAACAAGATGCATAGGATAAAACTTCTCATGAAATTCCAATTTCAATTGTTTGTAATTCCAAGACCTCATATCATCACATAGCCTATACCATGTCGATGCATCTCCCCTCAAAGATAAGGGGAAGACCTTCTTCTTAACAACTTCTCCGGGTACACCTGCAAACTTAAATAATCCACAAACTTGATCCACATATATCAAATGTTCATCAGGATGTTTTGTTCCATCTCCTAAAAAAGGATTAGCTAGCAGTTTTTCTATCATACCCGAAGGAACTTCAAAGCAAGCATTTTCAGTTTCATATTCATTTTCAGTAGGTTCAGTAGGTTGAGGAGCAACTCTTTGCTCTAATGGTCGGGGTGAAGATACCCCGAACAAGCCCCTCAGAGGATTACCTTCCATGGTAACAAGTGACAGTAAATTTCAGCACACTATATAAATTTTTCCTTACCAAATTCCACCTACCAAAGGCGCTTCACTCCCCGGCAACGGCGCCAGAAAAGAGTCTTGATGACCCACAAGTATAGGGGGTCTATCATAGTCCTTTTGATAAGTAAGAGTGTCGAACCCAACGAGGAGCAGAAGGAAATGATAAGCGGTTTCCAGCAAGGTATTCTCTGCAAGTACTGAAATAAGTGGTAACAGATAGTTTTGTGATAAGATCATTTGTAACGAGCAACAAGTAACAAAAGTAAATAAGGTGCAGAAAGGTGGCCCAATCCTTTTTGTAGCAAAGGACAAGCCTGGACAAACTCTTATAAGATGTAAAGCGCTCCCGAGGACACATGGGAATGTCGTTAAGCTAGTTTTCATCATGTTCATATGATTCGTGTTCGATACTTTGATAATTTGGTATGTGGGTGGACCGGTGCTTGGGTGCTACCCTTACTTGGACAAGCATCCCGCTTATGATTAACCTCTAGTCCAAGCATCCGCAAATATAACAAAAGTATTAAGGTAAACCTAACCATAGCATGAAACATATGTGAGGGAGTCCTGGATTAGGGGGTCTCCGGACAGCCGGACTATATCCTTTGGCCGGACTGTTGGACTATGAAGATACAAGATTGAAGACTTCGTCTCATGTCCGGATGGGACTCTACTTGGCGTGAAAGGCAAGCTAGGCAATACGGATATGTATATCTCCTCCTTTGTAACCGACCTTGTGTAACCCTAGCCCTTTACAGTGTCTATATAAACCGGAGAAGTTTTAGTCCGTAGGACAACATACAATCATACCATAGGCTAGCTTCTAGGGTTTAGCCTCTCTGGTCTCGTGGTAGATCTACTCTTGTAATACTCATATCATCAAGATCAATCAAACAGGAAGTAGGGTATTACCTCCATCGAGAGGGCCCGAACCTGGGTGAACATTGTGTCCCCCGCCTCCTGTTACCATCAGCCTTAGACGCACAGTTCGGGACCCCCTACCTGAGATCCGCCGGTTTTGACACCGACATTGGTGCTTTCATTGAGAGTTCCTCTGTGTCGTCTTCATTAGGCTTGATGGCTCCTACAATCATCGATAGTGATGCAGTCCAGGGTGAGACTTTTCTCCCCGGACAGATCTTTGTGTCCGGCGGCTTCGCACTGCGGGCCAACTCGCTTGGCCATCTGGAGTAGATCGAAAGTTACGCCCCTGGCCACCAGGTCAGGTTTGGAAGCTTAAACTACACGGTCGATATCCGCGGAGACTTGATCTTCGACGGATTCAAGCCTCTGCCTTGTGCGCCACGCGGTCACGATGAGTACGACTTAGCTCTACCATCAGACGGTGTTCAAGAGATCGCACCGGCAGCCGCTCCGACCCTCAATTCGGAGCCAGTTGTGCCGTCCATGCACGGGTGGATGGACCCCGCCACGGAGGCCTTACCCTTAGCGGCGATCGAGCCGAACATCGACCTTACCCTGCATGAGAGCCGTGTTGTCAAACTGTCGGATCCTTCTCCGGCCACGGACTCCGAACCGCCTGCGCCCGTTCCTAGCGAATCCGATTGGGCGCCGATCATGGAGTTTACCTCCATGGATATTTTTCAGAACTCACCCTTTGGCGACATACTGAACTCATTAAGGTCTCTCTCCTTGCCAGGAGGATCCTGGCCAAACTATGTCTGGCAGGATTGGGATGCGGATGACGAAGAAATTCGCTGCCCACCCACCACCCACTTAGTAGCCACTGTCCATGACTTAACCGACATGCTCAACTTCGACTCCAAAGACATCGACGATATGGACGACGATGCGGGATACGAAGAGGAACCACTGCCCACAAGGCACTGGACAGCCACCTCATCATACGATATATACATGGTGGACACACCCAAAGAAGGCAATGGCGACGAGACAGCGGAGGATGACCCCTCCAAGAAGCAACCCAAGCGCCGACATCAGCGGCGCCGCTCTAAGTCCTGCCAAATCAAAAGTGTTGATACCGGCACAGGAGATAATAACACTCTGGATAGTGTCGAAGATGGCAACAATCCCCTCCAGCAAGATTTAGAGCAGGAGGATGGAGGAGCCAGCCCTCCAGAGAGAGCGGCAGATGGAGAGGCTGAGGATGATAATTATATGCCCCCCTCCGAAGACGAGGCAAGCCTCGACGATGACGAATTCGTCGTGCCAGAGGATCCCGTCGACCAAGAGCGCTTCAAGCGCCAGCTTATAGCCACGGCAAATAGCCTTAAGAAAAAGCAACAGCAACAGCTTCAAGCTGATCAAGATCTGCTAGCTGACAGATGGACTGAAGTCCTCATGGCCGAGGAATATAAACTCGAGTGCCCCTCCAAGAGTTACCCAAAATGCAGGTTGCTACCCCGACTGGAGGAAGAAGTGTATGACGCAGCTGATCGGCCACCTCGTGGCCGCGATAGAGAGGCATTCCAGCCAAAAACTCAGCCTGCACCCCGACGCCATTCAAACAAAAAGGCATGGGGAAATACGCCAGACCTGCGAGACGTATTGGAAGACAAAGCAAAACATGCAAGATCGATCTACGGATCATGAGGGCGCGCCACTATGCAAGACGATAAACATCACGCCGGATACAGTAAAAGTAAATCTGGTCAGGCCGAACACAGCGGGCAAGACCCATTCGAGTTGCGTCGCGATATAGCCCAATACAGAGGCGCCGCACACCCCTTATGCTTCACAAATGAAGTCATGGATCATCAAATCCTAGAGGGTTTCAAACCCGTAAATATAGAATCATACGACGGGACAACAGATCCTGCGGTATGGATCGAGGATTTCCTGCTCCACATCCACATGGCCCGCGGTGATGACTTACACGGCATCAAATACCTCCCACTAAAGCTCAAAGGACCAGCGCGGCATTGGCTTAACAGCTTGCCAGCAGAGTCCACTAGCTATTGGGAAGATCTGGAGGCCGCATTCCTCGACAACTTTCAGGGCACTTATGTGCGACCACCAGATGCCGATGACTTGAGCCACATAATTTAGCAGCCAGAAGAATTGGCCAGGCAATTCTGGTCTCGGTTCCTAACAAAGAAAAATCAAATCGTCGATTGTCCTGATGCAGAGGCCCTAGCAGCTTTCAAACACAACATCCGTGACAAGTGTCTAGCCCGGCACCTTGGTTAGGAAAAGCCGAAATCTATGGCAGCCCTCACGACACTCATGACCCGCTTTTGTGCGGGAGAAGACAGCTGGCTGGCTCGCAGTAATAACATATCAAAGAACCGTGGTACTTCGGATACCAAGGACTGCAATGGCAGGTCACATCGAAATAAACATAAGCTCCGTATTAACAGCGACAATACCGAGGATACGGCAGTCAATGCCGGATTCAAAGGCTCTAAACCCGGTCAGCGGAAAAAGCCATTTAAAAGAAGCACTCCGGGCCCGTCCAGTTTGGACTGCATACTCGATCGCTCGTGTCAGATACACGTCACCCCCGACAAGCCAGCCAACCACACCAATAGGGATTGTTGGGTATTCAAGCAGACCGGCAAGTTAATTGCCGAAAGCAATGATAAGGGGCCACATAGCGATGGCGAGGAAGAGCCCCGACAGCCGAACACCGGAGGACAGAAGAGGTTCCCCCCACAAGTGCGGGCGGTGAACATGACATACGCAACCCACATCCCCAAGAGGGAAGCGTGCGCTCAGGGATGTATATGCGTTGGAGCCAGTCGCCCCAAAGTTCAACCCATGGTCCTCATGTCCGATCACCTTCGATCGCAGGGACCACCCCACTAGTATCTGTCATGGCGGATTCGCCGCACTGGTCTTAGACCCAATCATCGACGGATTTCACCTCACTCGAGTCCTTATGGATGGCGGCAGCAGCCTGAACCTGCTTTACCAGGACACAGTGCGCAAAATGGGTATAGACCCCTCAAGGATCAAACCCACAAAAACGACCTTTAAAGGCATCATTTCAGGTGTAGAGGCCCATTGCACAGGCTCAATTACACTGGAAGTGGTCTTCGGATCCCTGGATAACTTCTGAAGCCAAGAATTAATCTTCGATGTAGTCCCGTTCCGCAGTGGCTATCATGCACTGCTCGGGCGAACCGCATTTGCGAGATTCAATGCAGTACCGCATTATGCATACCTCAAGCTCAAGATGCCAGGACCTCGGGGGATCATCACAGTTAATGGAAACACAAAGCGCTCTCTCCGCACGGAGGAGCACACTGCGGCCCTCGCAGCAGAAGTGGAAAGCAGCCTCTCAAGGCAATCCACCAGTTCGGCGTTTCAAGACCCGGACACCTTCAAGCGCGCTCGAAGTAATCGGCAACTAGACCGCCTAGCACGATCTGAGCTCGCGTAGCAATG
This sequence comes from Triticum monococcum, assembly GCA_034509565.1. NCBI lineage: Eukaryota > Viridiplantae > Streptophyta > Magnoliopsida > Poales > Poaceae > Triticum > Triticum monococcum. The sequence continues at coordinate 488,728,152 of CM067844.1, forward strand.
CGGCCCCCACCCGGCCCAAGCCAAACGGCGAAATTCGTGCCACGCGTACATAATTACGCATTAAAAATACCATGGGCACAGGCGGGGAGGGGGGCACAACTACGGCATGCCCCAATACGCAGCTTAAACCGTACTAGGGGCTTCCCGCTTTATTATTTTTCTCTTTCAGGACTTTAATCTCTGGAAACCCTGTCCGGCAGCATGATTGCCGAACACATGATGCAACAACCAAGGAGGCAGAAAGCTACGTCACACCACGGAACTCTCAGGTGGATTAGATAACGAGTGAAATATTTGCTTTAACATTATTCCTCAGCTTGCCCTTGGAGGGGATATAGTCCTACTTTTTGCTTATTGCACTGCATGTATCATTCGGCTTTAACGCACCTTTTTGAATAAACAATGCATAGCATTAAGACTATTATTGCATTCTTCCTTATATATATATGTGTGTGTGTGTGTGTGTGTTCATTAATGACGCCTTGCAACCGTACACTTTGGTACGGCCAATACACCAGGGGCTTACGTACCCCACAATATGGTGTGAGAAGTCCGAACACTTGACAAGTGCGGCACCCCGAACTTATAGCATTATATGCATCAGCTCCGAATCATGTCTTTGGTCAAATGTTGAGTTTGCCCGGCTCCTATGTTTTGGTACCTTACATTCCGCTCTATCGGCTAAGATAGCACTAGGAGAACTACTGCGATTGTGCCCTGGTTCTACTGGGCTAAGCACCTCAGTAGAGAAAGCTAAAACTGACTGTCATGATAAGGCGAGAGACTGGTCACTGTTCGGCGAGGTTTTGAGTCCCTAAAGACTTATGCCGCTTAGAGCGAGGAGCCGGTCCTGTCCGTCTTAAAGGCGTGTATCGCGCCCCGAATTCGGCCTTCCGAATACCAGGGGCTTTGCCGAAATTTAAAATTATAGAATTCTATGGCTAAGTGAGTGATAAAGCATTATTAGTCCGGTTGCCTTGTTCGTTGTGCTGAGCACCTCCCTCGAAGGACCCAAGAATGGGAACAAGAGTGCTCAGGTTTATCCCGAACACCCCAGCACTCGCGGCATGGGGGCAGAAGCTGAGGACTAGCCATCTCTCTGATTGGATAAATAACCAAACAGAAGGTAATGTTTTAAATTCAAACAAGCATTGCATAGCGCATATGAAACAAGTTTTCATCATACAGGATCACACGAGCAAGTTTACTCAAATATTACATCCTTTGGACATTCGTCCGCTACAAGACAGGCACCCTTCAGGACACCCTCATAATAAATTTCAGGGGTGCGATGCTCCTTGCCCTGCGGCGGTCCTTCCTTGATCAGCTTCATGGCGTCTAGCTTGGCCCATTGCACCTTCACACGGGCGAAAGCCCGGCGTGCACCTTCGATGCAGACGGACTGCTTGACGACTTCCAGCCGTGGGCAGGCATCCACAAGCTGCCTCACCAGGCCGAAGTAGCTGTTCAGAAGGGCGTCGCCAGGCCACAGCCAGACTATAAAGCCCTTCATGGCCTGTTCGGCCGCCTTGTGTAGCTCGACCGGCTGCTTCAGCTGGTCGCTCATAGGCACCGGGTGTTCGGTCCCAGTATACTGAGACCAAAACAGCTTCTCTGTTGAGCTTCCCTCCTCCGCCTGGTAAAACTGTGCGGCATCCGACACGCTGTGGGGCAAATCTGCGAATGCTCCCGGAGAACTCCGGATTCGGGTAAGTAATAGGTAATTTACTTTCACAAGCTTGCTTTGCATATAGAATGCCTTACCCGCCGCTATTTTCTTCATCGCGTCAATCTCCTGGAGGGCCTTTTGGGCTTCAGCCTTGGCACTCTTGGCGCTCTCGAGGGCCGCGGCAAGCTCAGACTCTCGCGTCTTCGAGTCAAGCTCCAACGCCTCGTGCTTCGTCATGGGAGCTTGGAGCTCTTGATGCACCTCGCCCACCCGAGCCTCTTGCATTTCCCGCTCAGTGCGCTCCTTGGCCGCTTTATCTTCCGCCTCGGACAACGCTTGCTTTAGGGTCGCCACTTCGGTCCTGGCCCCTGGCAAATTCATGATGATCCTGTCATTTTGCAATCGCATTCTTTTTATACATATCCATTGACTAGGTACTACTTACCTTTGTTCTCCTCGAGCTGCCTCTTGGCAAGGCCGAGCTCGTCCTTGGACCCTTTAAGGTCCTGCTTCAGCGCGGCGACCTCCGCAGTCAGTGCGGCAGATGCCAGCAGTGAAGCCTGCATACGCATATTGACATACTTATATTAGACTCCTGTGATATTGTTTGATCCTCTGTTCGGCTTTTCTTTGTGAACACCGAACAGAGCATCAGGGGCTACTGTCTATGCGGTAATATTTTTCCTATATTTTAAACACTTACCTCAAAGCCTGTTAGAAGGCTGGCACAGGCTTCAGTCAATCCACTCTTGGCGGACTGAACCTTCTGGACCACCGCACTCATAATAGTACGGTGCTCCTCGTCGATGGAAGCGCTGCGAAGCGCTCCCAGCAGATTGTCCGGCGCCTCTGGATGGACAGAGGTCACCGGCGCAGACGTCTTGCCCCTCTTGGAAGGAGGCCACCTGCCCGAGTCCGGAACCACTGGAGGTTCCGGCGCGGTGTTTGGCTGAGGGCCGAACTCAGAGCCCTCAGGGGCCTTGTTCCCTATGCTCTCGGAGTCCGGAAGGTTGCCTTGAGGCGCCTCCAGGACTGTCTCCCCTCGACCCGGTGCCTCTTGAGACAATACCTCTGTGTCGTCCGCAGGGCAAGGGGAGGTGGCGGTCGGAAGTGGATCGCTATCCATATCCGACGAGCCCAGGGAGCCGTCCAACGATACATCGGTACGGGCTCGTGGCGGCCTGCATAATCATATTCGGCATTAGGGGAAGCAGTGCGACAAAGGAATGCTATGAGTTACTCTGGTATCCGAATACTTATGACTTCGCCAGGGGCTTGGCCCTGAGCAACCACTCGTCTTCGCCTTCGGTGGCGGTGGTGGAACTGTCCTGAAGGAGAGTCCTTCCCTTCTTGGACCCTTCGGCCTCCCCAGTTGGGGCGGCCTTCCTTTTCTTGTCTCCCCCAACTGAAGGGGGAGCATATTCTTCTTCCTCCTCGTCTTCGGGGGAGGAGTGTGTCGCGGAGTTATCGGACGATGAGTCCTATGACGCCTAGCGTCAGGAACTCTTTCAGGTTCCCTTGGCCTTCTCGGTCTTCTCCAGCACCTTGTAAGGAGCCGGAGTCAGCATCTTCGTCAGGAGGGCGTCTGCTGGGCCTTCGGGCAAAGGAGCCGGACAGTCGATCTGTCCAGCCGTCTCCTGCCAGTCCTGTCAAAGGTACGGGAGTTTAGATCCCGCATAGAGTCAAACTATGAAAAACAAGTATCCTGTGAGAGGTAAAATAGCTTACCGCGCTGGCTTGGCGCTTCGCGCAGAATCCGCGATCCTCGGTAGTGGGAGGGGGAACCTCGGCACCCTTGAATAGCACCTTCCAGGCATCGTCGTGAGTTGTGTCGAAGAGCCTGTTCAAAGTTCGGTGCTGGGCCGGGTCGAACTCCCACAAGTTGAAAGCCCGTTGTTGGCATGGGAGGATCCGGCGGATGAGCATGACCTGGACTACGTTGACGAGTTTGAGCTTCTTGTTCACCATGTTTTGAATACATGTTTGGAGTCCGGTCAGCTCTCCTGAACTACCCCAGGACAGGCCCTTCTCTTGCCAGGAGGTGAGCCGCATGGGGATGCCAGATCGGAACTCGGAGGCCGCTACCCATTTAGGGTCACGCGGCTCGGTGATGTAGAACCACCCCGATTGCCACCCCTTTACGGTCTCCACGAAGGAGCCCTTGAGCCATGTGACGTTGGGCATCTTGCCCACCATGGCGCCTCCGCACTCCGCCTGGCAGCCGCTCACTACCTTCGTCTTGACATTGAAGGTCTTCAGTCATAAGCCTTAGTGGGGCTTGATGCGGAGGAAGGCCTCGCACACGACGATAAACGCCGAGATGTTGAGGATGAAATTCGGGGCCAGATCATGGAAATCCAAGCCGTAGTAGAACATGAGCCCTCGGACGAATGGGTGGAGAGGGAATCCCAGTCCGCGGAGGAAATGGGTAAGGAACACTACCCTCTCATGGGGCTTGGGGTTGGGGATGAGCTTCCCCTCATCTAGGAGCCGGTGCGCGATGTCGTCGGGCAGGTATCGGCTCTCCTCAGCTTCTTGATGTGTCCCTCCATGACGGAGGAGACCATCCACCTGCCTCCCGCTCCGGACATGGTTGGAGAAGGTCGAGGTGGGAAATGCGGACTTGGGCGCTGGAGCTCGAGTGTGCGAAAATGGATGAGCAAAGGAGGAAGAAGGCGTGGATGAAAAGGTGAATCCTTATCCCTTTATATGGGCGGACGAAACTATGCGCCCCCACTAGCCTCGTAAAACTCGCTTATCCCCCAAGCGCCATAATCGATGGCGCGGTTGGGTTACCCACGCCCGTATTGATGATAATCTCGTAATAAGGGGAACACGATCTCTGCTTTGACAAGACGTGTCAAAAAACTGCCTCGCATTATGTGCGGCGCTAGTTAAAGGAAATGGTTCGAATAATCACCGGGCCATGGCTTAATGTCATGTTGCCAAAACAAGTCAGCAGATTAGATTTGTGGAAATATTATTCTCTCTACGGTGGTATGTGGAACTTATTTTGCAGGGTCGGACACTATCCTTGTATTCAAATTCTTCCGTGGTGTATTCGGAGGAGGAACCCGCCTTGCAATGCTGAAGACAATACTGCACGCCGGACTCATCGTCATTGAAAGCCTGATTCAGGGGCTACTGAGGGAGTCCTAGATTAGGGGGTCCCCGGACAGCCGGACTATATCCTTTGGCCGGACTGTTGGACTATGAAGATATAAGATTGAAGACTTCGTCTCGTGTCCGGATGGGACTCTACTTGGCGTGAAAGGCAAGCTAGGCAATACGGATATGTATATCTCCTCCTTTGTAACCGACCTTGTGTAACCCTAGCCCTTTCTGGTGTCTATATAAACCGAAGGGTTTTAGTCCGTAGGACAACATACAATCATACCATAGGCTAGCTTCTAGGGTTTAGCCTCTCTGATCTCGTGGTAGATCTACTCTTGTACTACCCATATCATCAATATTAATCAAGCAGGACGTAGGGTTTTACCTCCATCAAGAGGGCCCGAACCTGGGTAAAACATCGTGTCCCCTGCCTCCTATTACCATCCGCCTTAGACGCACAGTTCGGGACCCCCTACCCGAGATCTGCCGGTTTTGACACCGACAATATGGATCAAAATCAGCCCCTTACGAAGCAACGCATAAACTAGGGTTTAAGCTTCTGTCACTCTAGCAACCCATCATCTACTTATTACTTCCCAATGCCTTCCTCTAGGCCCAAATAATGGTGAAGTGTCATGTAGTCGACGTTCACATAACACCACTAGAGGAGAGACAACATAAATCTCATCAAAATATCGAACGAATACCAAATTCACATGACTACTAATAGCAAGACTTCTCCCATGTCCTCAGGAACAAAAGTAACTACTCACAAGGCATAAACATGTTCATAATCAGAGGGGTATTAATATGCATATAGGATCTGAACATATGATCTTCCACCAATTAAACCAACTAGCATCAACTACAAGGAGTAATTAACACTACTAGCAACCTACTAGCACCAATCCCAGACTTGGAGACAAGAATTGGATACAAGAGATGAACTAGGGTTTTGAGATGAGATGGTGCTGATGAAGATGTTGATGGAGATTGCCCTCTCCCGATGAGAGGAGCGTTGGTGATGATGATGGCGATGATTTCCCCCTCCGCGAGGGAAGTTTCCCCGGCAGAATAGCTCCGCCAGAGCCCTAGATTGGTTCCGCCTCGTGGCGGTGGAGTTTCGTCCGAGAAGATGGCTTATGATTTTTTTCCCATCGAAAGACTCCATATAGCAGAAGATGGCCACCGGAGGGCCACTCGAGGCCCACGAGGTAGGGGGGCGCACCCTGGGGGGTAGGGCACGCCCCCCACCCTCGTGGGAAGGGTGTGGCCCCCCTGATGAAGTTCTTGCTCTCAGTATTTTTTATATATTTGGGAAACATCTTCCGTGAAGTTTCAGGACTTTTGGAGTTGTGCAGAATAGGTCTCTAATATTTGCTCCTTTTCCAGCCTAGAATCCCAGCTGCCGGCATTCTCCCTCTTTATGTAAACCTTGTAAAATAAGAGAGAATAGGCATAAGTATTGTGACATAATGTGTAATAATAGCCCATAATGCAATAAATATTGATATAAAAGCATGATGCAAAATGGACGTATCATTACTCCAATTGGATCATGCAGTTCGACGGCTCTAAGATGTTGGCTGGTCTGGGGGCAGGCGTCATCCTGACATCCCCCACCGGAGATACAGTCCAATACGTACTCCAAATATTATACACAGACTCCAACAATGCAGCATAATATGAGGCCCTGTTGCATGGTCTCCGGATGACAGTCTCCATGGGCATTCAACGCCTAGAGGTGCGTGGGGATTCGAACCTCGCAATATCTCAAATAAATGGAGACTTTGACGCCAAGGACCCAAAAATGGCGGCTTACCGCAATGCCGTCCTCAAAATGTCAGCTCGGTTCGAGGGGCTCGAATGACACCATGTGGTCCGAGAAAACAATCAAGCGGCGGATATCCTCGCCCGCATCGGCGCTAAGTGCGACCCTGTCCCACCTAATATCTTCTTGGAAAGTCTGTTTAAGCCATCCGTGGTGTGGGAAGGGGAGACCGGCAACAACAGTTCGGATCCGGCCACAACACCAGATCCCAAACACTCTGACGTCATCGGAGGCTCCGCCACCGAAATAACACCTTCAGCCCATGTGATTATGGTTGTCATCGCCCCGTGGACAGAACCCTTCTTGACTTACCTAAATAGGCAAGAACTCCCTGAGGACCCAAACGAGGCACATTGCATTGTGCGGCGGTCTAAAGCCTACAAGGTCCACGAGGGAGAGCTTTATAAGAAAAGTGCTACCGGAGTACTTCAAAGGTGCATCTCCGAAGAGGAAGGATGGCAACTTTTGGCAGAAATTCACGCTGGACTCGGCGGCCATCACGCCACAGCTCGGGCCCTTGTAAGCAAGGCCTTCCGTATAGGCTTCTACTGGCTGATAGCCCGAGCAGACGCACAGGACCTCATCCAACATTGCGTTGGTTGCCAGCCTTTGGCAAACCAAAGCCATATGCCACCTACCACTCTCCAAACAATCCCCATTAGTTGGCCCTTTGCGGTCTGGGGGCTTGATATGGTCGGACCCCTTAAAGGAGGAAGCCATAAGAAAAAGTACCTATTAGTCATGGTGGATAAATTCACCAAATGGATAGAAGCCAAACATTGCGTCCGGACCAGTGATAGACTTCATATCCGGGGTTGTACACCACTATGGTGTCCCCCACAACATCATCACCGATAATGGCTCAAACTTCATAGCTGGCGAGGTAAAAACTTGGTGCGGCAACATGGGCATTAAGCTCGATTATGCCTCTGTCTATCACCCCCAAACAAACAGTCAAGTCGAATGAGCAAATGGTCTTATTATGAGCGGCATTAAACCCAGATTAGTGCGATCCTTGAAGGAATCAGATACGCATTGGGTTGAGGAGCTCGACTCCGTACTATGGGGGCTACGGACCACGCCGAATCGCACTACCAGATACACACCGTTTTTTATGGTGTACGGCGCAGAGGCGGTACTGCCCTACGACATCATTCATGACTCACCTCGAGTGCGCATGTACGAAGAGAAAGAAGCCGAGCTTGATCGGCAGGATAGTTTAGACGCCCTGGAGGAGGAGCGTGACATTGCAAAAGCCCGCTCCGCATTCTATCAGCAACAGGCTCGACGGTATCAAAGCAGAGAAGTACGAGCCAAAACTTATAACGTTGGCGAACTCATTCTACGCCTACCAGAGAAGAAAAAGGACAAGCTCAAGCCCAAATGGGAAGGTCCCTTCATCATTGACAAAATTCTAATCTGTGGAGCGTACCGTCTGCGTGATGCATCGGACAATCGACTCGAGCCAAACCCATGGAACGCGGCCAGACTCCGAAGGTTCTACGCCTAGTGCCGGACTCTGTGTTCGTCTCCTTACCTCCGCCTTATATATATATATATATATATATATGCTATCTGTCTTTCTTTCGTTCTTCCCTTTTTCTTCACGGCCTTAAAAGGTTAAAATGTGTCTTGACTACACAACCTTGACGCGCCATGCATGCTTATTATACCTGGGGGCTTCTTATACAAAAGCTTAATATAATTATGTTCCGGGCTCTATGCCCCTGCACATGTGTTACTTTTCCACATGTACTTTTTCTTCGCCATTATATGCATCGATATGACTTAAGTTTCGGCCAAGCTAGGTTGCTTGGCTCTTGTGTTTATGCCCTACGTTCCCATTAATTCGGCTAGGGCATAAGGGAAGCACCTCTGTGATTGTTACTGCCGGGTCGGCCGGATGTGTACCTCAGACTGGGTGAAGCCGAAAGCTAGCGTTCTTAAGGGAATATCCGGTCGGTGAACAAAAGATGACTTTTACTTATTGCAATACATGCCCCTAGATGTTTATATCCCGCGTCTCTTTTCACAGTTCGGACATGCACATTAATGCATGCGTACCCAGGGAAAGGAACCCTTAACGGAACTATTCTCCCTGGAAGATGTTTCTTACTATCCATGTAATATAACATAGCTAGTTGGGTACTTGTCTGTTGAAGCACTTATGACCCCTACACCTGGTTTCCACTCTTACCCCGGTTTTTACATAACTGAGCGGGTATTCGGATACACTCTGGACTGTCGGATCCAGACGTCAAAGCGAAAAGGTCTTCCATGACAAATGATTTACAATCCGGCTAGGGACAAAATATGTCACTTGAAGTACACAGTCACTTAGACTGACTAAATTCTTCTTCTATACCATCCAACAGGCTGTCTAGCCTACAATCCTGTTGGGAATACTCCGCGGCTAATTTTACCTGGTCATATACCGGACTAACAGATATCTCCTTCCCATCAGACCCTACAGGTCCGACCTCGACCAAGTGGTTCGGGTCAGCCTTGGTATATCGCGTCTTCACCATGGCCCAGGCTTCCCTTGCACCTTGTCGGCAGGCAGATATCTTCCATAATTGGAAGCGCCGCCGCACTCCCTTGAGCATCTCTACGAGCTCCCCCATGCCTCCTGGCAGGGAGGCGGATGGCCACAAGGCCTGGGCAATGCCCTGCATCACCTGCCGAACTTGTTCATGCAGTTGTGAGAGCTCTAGCAGAAGATCGCCCACAGATCCGGGCATCTCCTCTTCGAGATGACCCATCAGTATACCTACAGATATAACTCTTTTAGCCGGTTTCTTCGCCGAACTCTATAAAAGTTCGTTGAAGCACTTACTAAAAATGTCGTGTCGAAGCCTCTTATTCTCCTTTACGGAGTCAGCTAGCTAGGCCCGAACATCTTTCAGTTCAACGCCCAGCCGGGTATTGGCATCTTGGAGATCGTTTTTCTCCTGCCTAACCCGCGTAAGCATGCGCTCGCCAGCCTCTAGCTGTCGTTGAGCATGTTGCTCATCCCCTCGCACGATCTTTGGATTCACTCCGGGATCATCTGCAAAATCTATTGTTAGATTTGCATGCATGCCGAATGCTAACTGGTACATGTCATTTCATTATTTTCAATCAGGACAAGTATTACCAGATGGGGCCTTCTTGGACTCCTCCATTCCGGCAACTGCGGCCCGTAGCTGGGCTTTGCACTCCTCCAGCTCTTGAGACAACTGGGTATTCTTCTCTATAAGAACCTACGCATATAATGATTTTTAAATCGGTTGTGCCAACTATTTCAAGTCTCGAGGGCTACTGATATACATAATTATCAGATTTTTTACACGTATATCCTTTACATACTGGTCCGTGGCTCTGGCAAGGCCATTTTGAGCAGCTCGGATGTACGCGTCTCCTGAGTTGAAGGCATCAAACGCCTCTTCGGAGAAACCAGGGTCACGGAGTACAGCCCGGCGACGCCTGTGATTCATGGCACTCTCCACTTCGGAATTTGTAGCGGACAGCCTATCCGCATCCTCTGTAGGAGGAACATCCGGTGTTGTCCCCACGTTAGCATTTTCCCCTAAGTCCGGCTCTGGAGTCCGGCTGGTGGAGGCATGGCCGGCAGGCTCTCCGGACACGGTCCGGCGAGCGTTTTTTCTGCCAGGAACCATGGACGTTATTATATTTTAAAGACGACAACCACGGAGCAGGGGTTTTTTCATACCTCTGCGACGGCGTCTCGGTTCTGTCCGCCTTCCTTTTAAGCCTACCCGGCTTCGGTGCCCCTTGTTGATGAGTCACCACGGGTTCGGCATGGCGCCTCAAGGGCCTTCCCTGTAAGACGCAATACGTGTGCGGTGGGTGAGGTGCAAAAAAGGGATCCTTCTCGGAAGTTGAGACTCCGGTTTTACTTACATGCGATGCAGGGAGCAGGCCAAGATAATCGGCTATGATGGCCACCAAGGCACCGTCGTAGCTTAACTGTTAGAACGTCATGTCGACGAGCTCCACAAATATGTCCGGATCTTCTTCGAGTCCGGGATCGAGGGCCCGGTCAGGGTCCTTTGGCTGTACAGACGGGCTATGGACCTCCCTCACAGCTTTTCGCAGTTCCTGCTATGAAATAGCAAGGTGAATATTTATGATGAAGAATGCGGGAAGGTCTGGAGTAAAAGGTAGCAGCTCACCCAGTTTGGGGGGTTGTACATGGAGAGTCCATCATGTGGCTTAATGCGGATGAACTCCTCTTCCGCTCCTTTGTACAAATCAGACAGTATTTTCGCTAGAGCAGCGGCAGAGTCCGGACCTTTACGACCACAGCGGGTGGCATCGTCTTCTCCATTGAAGTGCCACATGGGTTTCCCCCGATACTGAAGTGGCCGCACCCCCCGCATTATACATATTGACATAACCTCAACTATTGTCAGTCCTGATTTGGCCAGCGTTTTTATCCTGCTCATCAGGTAAAGGACCTCTCTGTTATCTTCCTCTTGGGGGCTCCGAGGGCGCCAGCTACAGCGTTTCTTCAAAGGGGCATTGTTAAACTCGGGAAGGCCCATCCGAATAGGGTCCGGAAGGGGGACGTCCTCCATATAAAACCATTCCAAAGGCCAGTCTTCGGATGTCTTCTTTGGAGTATCGGACAGGTATCCAGTCCCGGCTATGCACCATATTTCGGCTCCGCCCACTTGATATATTGACCCCTCCTGTGTACGGGGTACGAGGCAGAATAGCCTCTTCCATAGCTCGAAATGAGCTTCGCAGCCCAGAAACAGTTCGCAAAAGGCGACGTAGCCGGCGATGTGTAATATGGAGGCGGGAGTAAAGTTATGCAGCTGGAGGCCGTAGAACTCCTTGAGCCCGCAGAGGAGCGAATGGATTGGAAATCCGAGTCCCCTCAATAAGTAAGGGACAAGGCATACCCGCTCCCCCTGGATGGGTTGGGAAAGCTCTCCGCTTGCTCCCCGCCATTATAAGTGGCTAGTCCGGCTCGAACAGGAACCATATACGCACGAGGGAGAAACCCCTGGGTCTGTAACTCTACTAATTGGCTGTGGGGGACGGAACACTTCTCCCAATTGCCTGGCTTAGTGCTACGGGAGCGAGAGGAGGAGCTGCGATGGCCGGCCATGATGGGATGGACTTTTCCGGGCGCGCTCCGATGGATACTCGTTGTGGGAGGATGGTGTGATCTGGATCTGAGGATCCCCGACTCTTTAAATAGATGATTTACTTACATGGTTAGGGTGGCAAATGTAAAAATGCCCCGACTTCTCGCATTCGCTCAACATGTGGAAGATAGCCATTATTAAAGCACAGAAGCCGAGGAGTGCAACATTCATGGGAAGCCGGACACTACTCGTTACGACAGGTACTCAAGATTTGGATAAGAACCCGCCTTGCAATGTCGGAGACAATCTGTGCGCCGGACTCATCATCATTGAAGCCTGATTCGGGGGCTACTAAGGGAGTCCTGGATTAGGGGGTCCTCGGATAGCCGGGCTATATACTTTGGCCGGACTGTTGGACTATGAAGATACAAGATTGAAGGCTTCGTCCCGTGTCCGGGTGGGACTCTCCTTTGCGTGGAAGGCAAGCTTGGCGATTCAGATATGTAGATCCCCTTCTCTGTAACCGACTCTGTGTAACCCTAGCCCCCTCCGGTGTCTATATAAACTAGAGGGTTTAGTCCGTAGGACAACAACAATCATAATCATAGGCTAGCTTCTAGGGTTTAGCCTCTACGATCTCGTGGTAGATCAACTCTTGTAATACTCATATCATCAAGATCAATCAAGCAGGAAGTAGGGTATTACCTCCATCAAGAGGGCCCGAACCTGGGTAAACATTGTGTCCCCCGCCTCCTATTACCATCAGCCTTAGACACATAGTTCGGGACCCCCTACCCGAGATCCGCCGATTTTGACACCGACAGGCACCTCTAGACAGGTTGATCACAAAGATCTCTCCCAGCTGTGTGCGGTGCCCCCCTCCACCATAATCCACCTCGGTCATACTGTAGCGGTGTTTAGGCGAAGCCCTACTATGGTAGCTTCATCAACATCGTCACCACGCCATCGTCCTGACGAACTCTTCCCCGAGCTCTACTGGATCGTGAGTTCGCGGGACGTCACCGAGCTGAACGTGTGCTGAACGCGGAGGTGCCATATGTTCGGTACTGAGGATCGGTCGATCGTGAAGATGTACGATTACATCAACCGCGTTGTCATAACGCTTCCGCTTAATGGTCAACGAGGGTACGTGGACGACACTCTCCCCTCTCGTTGCTATGCATCATCATGATCCTACGTGTGTGTAGGATTTTTTTTTTTGAAATTACTACGTTCCCCAACACGATCTAGGTGTAATACCTAGTGCATTGGGTCAATGAAAATCTTTTGTGACAACACTGGAGCAATTGCCTTAGAGAAGGAATCCAGATTTCACAAGAGAACAAAACACATCAAGAGACGCTTCAACTCCATCCGTGATCTAGTCAGGGAGGGAGTCATAGAGATTTGCAAAATACATACAGATCTGAATGTTGCAGACCCATTGACTAAGCCTCTTCCATGAGCAAAACATGATCAACACCAAGACTCCATGGGTGTTAGAACCATTACAATGTAATCTAGATTATTGACTCTAGTGCAAGTGGGAGACTGAAGGGAATATGCCCTAGAGGCAATAATAAAGTTGTTATTTATATTTCCTTATATCATGATAAATGTTTATTATTCATGCTAGAATTGTATTAACCGGAAACTTGATACATGTGTGGATACATAGACAAAACAAAGTGTCCGTAGTATGCCTCTACTTGACTAGCTCGTTAATCAAAGATGGTTAAGTTTCCTGACCATAGATATGTGTTGTCATTTGATGAACGAGATCACATCATTAGGAGAATTATGTGATGGACAATACCCATCCGTTAGCTTAGCATAATGATCGTTAAGTTTTATTGCTATTGCTTTCTTCATGACTTATACATATTCCTTTGACTATGAGATTATGCAACTCCCGCGAATACCGGAGGAACACCTTGTGTGCTATCAAACATCACAACATAACTGGTGATTATAAAGATGCTCTACAGGTGTCTCCGAAGGTGTTTGTTGGGTTGGCATAGATCGAGATTATGATTTGTCACTCCGGGTATCGGAGAGGTATCTCTGGGCCCTCTCGGTAATGCACATCATGATAAGCCTTGCAAGAAATGTGACTAATGAGTTAATTACGGGATGATGCATTACGGAATGAGTAAAGAGACTTGCCGGTAACGAGATTGAACTAGGTATGAGGATACCGACGATCGAATCTCGGGCAAGTAACATACCGATGACAAAGGGAATGATGTATGTTATCATTGCGGTTTGACCGATAAAGATCTTCGTAGAATATGTAGGAACCAATATGACCATTCAGGTTCCGCTGTTGGTTATTGATCGAAGATGTGTCTCGGTCATGTATACATAGTTCTCGAACCCATAGGGTCCGCACGCTTAACGTTCGATGACGATTTGTATTATGAGTTATGTGTTTTGGTGACCGAAGATTGTTCAGAGTCCTGGATGAGATCACGAACATCGCGAGGATTCTTGAAACGGTTGAGAGGTAAAGATTGATACATTGGAGATTGGACGATAGTATTCGGACACCGGAATGGTTTCGGAGTGTTTCGGATATTTATCGGAGTACCGAGGGGTTACCGGAACCCCCCGGGGAAAGTAATGGGCCAACATGGGCCATAGGGGAGAGAGAGGGAAGCTCACAAGGGGTGGTGGCCCCCCATGGGCAGTCCGAATTGGACAAGGGGAGGGGGGAGGCCCCCCTTTCCTCCCCCCTCCGAAAGAAGGAAGGGGGGCGACTAGGACTATGAGTCCAAGTCGGTTCCCCCCCCATGGCGCGCCCCTAGAACCGGGCTCCTCCCCTCCCCTCCTTTATATACGGAGGCAGGGGACACCCCAAAGCACATCAATTGTTCTCTTAGCCGCGTGCAGTGCCCCCCTCCACAGTTTACTCCTCCGGTCATATTGTCGTAGTGCTTAGGCGAAGCCCTGCACGGATCACATCACCATCACTATCACCACGCTGTCGTGCTGATGAAACTCTCCCTTGACACTTTGCTGGATCAAGAGTTCGAGGGACGTCATTGAGCTAAACGTGTGCTAAACTCGGAGGTTCCGTACGTTCGGTACTTGATCGGTTAGATAGCGAAGACGTTCGACTACATCAACCGCATTAAGTTAACGCTTCCGCTTTTGGTCTACGAGGGTACATGGACACACTCTCCCCCTCTCATTGTTATGCATCTCCTAGATATATCTTGTATGATCGTAGGAATTTTTTTGAAAATGCATGCTACGTTCCCCAACACTTCGGTGAGGCAACCGTGGCCTCCATAGCGTCGGATCCATGCGCCATTTGGGCGGACACAATGGATTCTCGGTGGAAGGAGTCCGAGCACTACCGTGCATGGGCCTCCCCCCGGGACCGGCGGAGCGCAAGCCAGACAGTCATCTCCTCTTCCAGGCCACGTGAGGTGAGCTCGGAGTCAACGAATCTGGAGGTGAAGGGCTCGGATCCATCGTCTGCCATGCTGGAGACTGTCGGACGGCGCCGGGGATGAACTTGGGTGGCGGAGGGGAGTGGAGTGAAGTGTCTAGGGTTTGGTCCTGCGAGCGGATGAGGAGGAATATATATGGGGTCGGGTGGGCCAGCGTGGGTCGGGTCCGATGTGGCGAACTTGCCAGGATGCCCCCATCCGCTGGGTATGAGGGGTGCCTGTCAACTCGGGTGTTTGAAACTCGTTTGAGGCCGGGTGTTACTCATCATGCTTAGTATCTAGTTGGTACTACATTTTAAGTTAATTAAAGCATCCTTTATCGAGGGAGTAGCCGATAAATGACGATTTTATTAACTTAAAATGTAGTATCAAGCGGATACTAAGCATGATGAGTAACACCCGGTCTCTGCATAACGAAGATGCGCACAACCAAACACAAAAAAATCATGACAAAAAATGAAAATAAACGAGAAACCGACATATCGGCAACAATAGAGTCATATAGGACCAACACTTTGTCTATGTCGAAAAAGGTGGTGGGCCGATCCGAAAATTATGCTGCATCCATGTTGGGTAAAAACCTCCTAAGCCACCTGCTCCAACTGCATACACACCGCCTTGAACATCGGTTGGTACTCCCTTTGTTGTAGCGTAGACCACACACGAAGCGAGTGCGTACAACGGAAAATAGCCTGCAAAGTAGAAGAGTTCATGTTATTAAAAACCAAATTAGTTCTTGTTGGGGAACGCAGTAATATCAAAAAACTTCCTACGCACACGCAAGATCATGGTGATTCATAGCAACGAGAGGAAAGAGTGTTGTCTACGTACCCTCGTAGACCGTAAGTGGAAGCGTTATGACAACGCGGTTGATGTAGTCGTACGTCTTCACGATCGACCGATCCTAGCACCAAAGGTACGACACCTCCGTGATTTGCACACGTTCGGCTCGGTGATGTCCCATGAACTCACGATCCAATAGAGTGTCGAGGGAGAGCTTCGTCAGCACGACGTCGTGACGACGGTGACGATGATGCTACCGGAACAGGGCTTCGTTTAAGCACTGCTATGATATGACCGAGGTGGATTATGGTGGAGGGGGGCACCCCACACGGCTAAGAGATCAATGATCAACTTGTTTGTCTATGGGTGCCCCCTCCCCCGTATATAAAGGACTGGAGGAGGGGGAGGGGGCCGGCCTCCTAGGCGCGCCCCAAGGGGAGTCCTACTCCAACCGGGAGTAGGATTCCCCGCCCCCTTCCCTAGTTGGATTAGGAGAGAAGGAAGGGGGAGGAAGGAGGAAGGAAAGGGGGGCCGGCCCCCTTCCCAATTCGGATTGGGCTGGGGGCTCCTTTGCTCCCTTCCCCTCTCTCCCACTATGGCCCAATAAGGCCCATATACCTCCCGGGGGGTTCCGGTAACCTCCTGGTACATCGATAAATGCCCGATCTAACCCGGAACCATTCCGATGTCCAAATATAGTCTTCCAATATATCGATCTTTATGTCTTGACCATTTCGAGACTCCTCGTCATGTCCGTGATCATATCCAGGACTCCGAACTACCTTCGGTACATCAAAACACATAAACTCATAATACGATCATTACCGAACGTTAAGCGTGCGGACCCTACGGGTTCGAGAAGTATGTAGACATGACCGAGACACGTCTTCGGTCAGTAACCAATAACGGTACCTGGATGCTCATATTGGTTCCTACATATTCTACAAAGATCTTTACCGGCCAAACCGCACAACGATATAGGTTGTTCCCTTTGTCATCGGTATGTTACTTGCTAGAGATTTGATCGTCGGTATCTCAATACCTAGTTCAATCTCGTTACCGGCAAGTCTCTTTACTCGTTTCGTAATGCTACATCCCATAACTAACTCATTAGCTACATTGCTTGCAAGGCTTATAGTGATGTACATTACCGAGAGGGCCTAGAGATACCTCTCCGACAATCGGAGTGATAAATCCTAATCTCGATCATGCCAACTCAACAAACATTATCGGAGACACCTGTAGAGCACCTTTATAATCACCCAGTTACATTGTGACGTTTGGTAGCACACAAAGTGTTCCTCCGGTATTCGGGAGTTGCATGATCTCATAGTCATAGGAACATGTATAAGTTATTGAGAAAGCAATAGCAACAAACTAAATGATCATCATGCTAAGCTAACGGATGGGTCAAGTCAATCACATCATTCTCTAATGATGTGATCCCATTAATCAAATGACAACTCATGTCTATGGTTAGGAAACATAACACTCATTGATTCAACGAGCTAGTCAAGTAGAGGCAAACTAGTGACACTCTGTATGTCTATGTATTCACACATGTACTAAATTTCCGGTTAATAAAATTCTAGCATGAATAATAAACATTTATCATGATATAAGGAAATATAAATAACAACTTTATTATTGCCTCTAGGGCATATTTCCTTCAGTGTCCCACTTGCACTAGAGTCAATAATCTAGATTACATTGTAATGATTCTAACACCCATGGAGTCTTGGTGCTGATGATGTTTTGCTCATGAGAGAGGCTTAGTCAACGGGACTGCAACATTCAGATCTGTATGTATCTTGCAAATCTCTATGTCTCCCTCCTTGACTTGATCGCGGATGGAATTGAAGCGTCTCTTGATGTGCTTGGTTCTCTTGTAAAATCTGGATTCCTTTGCCAAGGCAATTGCACCAGTATTGTCACAAAAGATTTTCATTGGACCCGATGCACTCGGTATGACACCTATATCGGATATGAACTCCTTCATCCAGACTCCTTCATTTGCTGCTTCCGAAGCAGCTATGTATTCCGCTTCACACGTAGATCCCGCCATGACACTCTGCTTGGAACTACACCAACTGACAGCTCCACCATTTAATAAAAACACATATCCGGTTTGTGACTTAGAGTCATCCGGATCAGTGTCAAAGCTTGCATCGACGTAACCGTTTACGACGAGCTCTTTGTCACCTCCATGTACGAGAAACATATCCTTAGTCCTTTTTAGGTATCTCATGATATTCTTGACCGTTGTCCAGTGATCCACTCCTAGATTACTTTGGTACCTCCCTGCTAAACTGATGGCAAGGCACACATCAGGTCTGATACACAACATTGCATACATGATAGAGCCTTTGGCTGAAGCATAGGGAACACCTTTCATTTTCTCTCTATCTTCTGTAGTGGTTGGGCATTGAGTCTGACTCAACTTCACACCCTGTAATACAGGCAAGAACCCTTTCTTTGCCTGATCCATTTTGAACTTCTTCAAAACTTTATCAAGGTATGTGCTTTGTGAAAGTCCAATTAAGCATCTTGATCTATCTCTATAGATCTTGATGCCCAATTGAAAGGATCGATATAGTTGACTAGAGGGGGGGTGAATAGGCAACTAACAACTTTTAGCTTATCTTTAACAATTTAAACTTTGCATCAAAGTAGGTTGTCTAAATATGCAACTAAGTGAGCAACCTATATGATGCAACAAAGATAAGTACACAAGCAAGCAAGAGATATATCACAAATAATCTTGCACAAGTAAAGGCATGAGATAACCAAGAGTGGAGCCGGTGGAGACGAGGATATGTTACCGAAGTTCCTTCCCGTTGAGGGGAAGTATGTCTCCGTTGGAGCGGTGTGGAGGCACAATGCTCCCCAAGAAGCCACTAGGGCCACTGTATTCTCCTCACGCCCTCACACAATGCGAGATGCCATGATTCCACTATTGGTGCCCTTGGAGGCGGCGACCGAACCTTTACAAACAAGGTTGGGGCAAACTCCACAACTCAATTGGAGGCTCCCAACGACACCACGGAGCTTCACCACAATGGACTATGGCTCCGTGGTGACCTCAACTGTCTAGGGTGCTCAAACACCCAAGAGTAACAAGATCCGCAAGGGATTAGTGGGGGGAATCTAATTTCTCTTGGTGGAAGTGTAGATCGGGGCCTTCTCAACCACTCCCGAGCAAATCAACAAGTTTGATTGGCTAGGGAGTGAGATCAGGCGAAAATGGAGCTTGGAGCAACAATGGAGCTTAGGGTTGGAAGAGGTGGTCAACTAGAGGAAGAAGACACCCCTTTTATAGCTGAGGACAAAAATCCAACTGTTATCCACCTACCAGCCCGTGACCAGCGGTACTACCGCCCCAGACCAGCGGTACTACCGCAAGGCCATGCGGTACTTCCGCTCCTGACAAGCGGTACTACCGCAAGGCCATGCGGTACTACCGTGAGGAACCGCGGTACTACCGCTGCAGCAGCAGTAGCTAGGGTAGACCTGTAGCACAAGGGCTGAGGACGGTACTGCTGCAGGCGTGGTACTACCGCTTCCCCTTGCGGTACTACCGCAAGGCAGGAAACCCCTAGCCTGGGAAGAGCGCGGATAAAAATACATCTGTGCCTACTTCCGCTGGAAAATGGACGAAGCAAAAATCCGACACAGTACTACCGCAGAGGAGCGGTACTACCACCTGGCAGCTGAGCCAGGCCGCGCATGGTACTACCGTGCAAGGGATGCGGTACTACCGCGGTGGCACGGATGTAAAAAAATTACATCCGCCCCTACTATCGCGAAGGAGCGGTACTTGGCCTGGGGGCCACGGTACTACAGCTCTAGAGGAGCGGTACTACCGTGGGCACCTGCGGTACTACCGCGCCGTAGTACGGTACTACCGTGGGTGCCTGCGGTACTACCGCTCTCCAGGGAGCAGTACTACCGCAAGCCTATCAACATCAGCCAGGACAAGGCAAAGAGGATAAACGGAGGATGCTCCAAAGTGCAGGGGAAAGGAGGGGACAAGGAAGAAAACGTGTACGTGATGATTCCACCCGAACCTTTCCGACGCGGACCCCCTCTTAATAGTATGGCTTTCCTACGACTCAAGTCCACCAAAAAGAAATGTAGAAAAACGCCATCTTCAATAGTCTTCGAGGGACACCAAACCGTCTTGTGCCAAGCGATGAAACGTCTGGGAAACTCAAGACACACGATTAGTCCGCAAAAGCATTGTCATCAATCACCAAAACACCTTAGGGATAAATATGCCCTTACAATCTCCCCCTTTTTGGTGGATTGATGACAATACGGGATTTGCAAAGGGAAATAATATTAAGCAAACGCAAACCCCTCCTCTCTAGAATATAGACGGGCTCCCCCTAGATGGGTGCTTTGGACTGCACGGCACACGTACTAGGATCAAAGCTCCCCCTATATTATAGAGACAAGGCATATCTTGCAATAGTAAGGCTAACACTGGACAAGATAGCAAATACTAGCATAGCATAAGTAGCACAAACATAAGCTCACTAAGATAGAATAGAGTGCATATGTCTTACACCATATGAAGGATAAGTCTCAAAGGCCCAAACCAAACCAAAGCAAACACCAAACACGACACGACTCGCAAGCACGCAAATCCCTACACTCTCTCCCCCTTTGGCATCGAGACACCAAAAAGGCAGAGAGGACACCTACACACAAGGGGTGGCTCAGGCAGAGAAATCATCCCAACGCTCCTCATGCTCCGCGTCAGACTCGGCGGTGGGGACGGTCTCCTCGATGTCCTCCTTAGAACTAGTCCACTTAAAGCCTTGCTTCGCCATCCATTCAGCCTCTGGCGTGATGGCATCCTCGGAACCGCCAGAGACGTCCTCTCCAAAGAGCCTCATAACCTTCTTGTCGCGGCGGCAACTCTCCTTGGATGCCACATGAGTCCTATACTGCCCTTTGCTTCCATGCAGAAAAGAGTCTTCATCTTGTCCTTCAGCTTCTTGGCCCACGAGGGCTCAGAGGAAGGTTGAGAAGACCTAGCAGCACGTTCCTCAGCAACATCCTCTGCTCAAGCCTCCTCCTCATCAACACCCCTCCTAGCAGCAGACGCCTCAGCACGAGTAGTAGTGTTGGCCCAGTTGGGCTTGACGCGGAGACTGATGGACTCATACCGAATCCAGTCTGGAGCAAGGAACTCGTCACCAGGGTACATCTTCTCCCAAGTCATGGAGATCAACAGAAACATGTATGGTCCATAGATAGGTACCTTGCGGGTGTACACCGCAAACCGAAGCTCACACCACATGATGTGTGAGACATCAAGTGGCTGAGTCTGAGACGTATGAGCCTCCTCGCACAGGAGCATCATGTCCACCAGATAGGCATGAACCTTGTCCTTGTCACCAATGCGAGGGAACAGAGTGTTGCGGAAGATGCGATGCATGATATCCAGAAAAGAGTTCAGCACCCAAGTCGACTTGCCACTGGGAAGCACCTTCTCAACATAGAGCGGCTAAAGCTTGTTCTTGCTAGCAGACTCAGAATTGGCGTGTGGGCGAACACCAATGGGTGTGTGGAGCCCGTCATCAGGAGCGTGGAGCAGATCCATGAACTCCTTCCAGGTAGCAGTCAACTGACGACCATTGGTCATCCAGGTCATCCTTCGCTCATCCCCGGGGTGAAAGTGAACTGAGGCAAAGAACTGACAGATAAGCTCAGGGTCATAGTCAAGGTGGAAAGAGATCACATGTTCAATACCGAACTGCTCCATCAAATCCAGAGCTTCTCCAAAGTAGTCACGAAACTTGTCCTTCCTCAAGTGATTCATGTCTATCCACTTGACATCCATGTAGGTGTTTTGCTTGTTCTTGATGACATCCAGATAAATGAGAACCTGTTGCTTGGTCCAAAACAACTCATTGCCTCTGAGGATAGCACAAGCATTCACATAAGGGTTGATCTTCTGGCGTTTGATGTACTCAGTGAGGGGAATCTCGTCCATGCCCTTAGCAGGTTCCTTTTGCTAGCTGGCAGTGGTCTTGACATTGCGCTTGGGGGCACTGGAACCCTCTGGTGCTTCATCTTGAGGATTGTGCAGTCGCTTGGAGCTAGTGTCACGACTGGGATTGGAACGGCGAGAGCCACCACCTAAGACACAAGAGAAAGCACACACAAAGAGCGAGAAGAATCGATGCAAAGACCATGGCAAAGCAAGGGAAACAGGTAGAAAGCATATGGGATAAATGCCATGAGGAAGATGGGACAACAACGGTAGTGCCGCCTAGTTGTGCGGTATTAAAATTTTAGTACCGCTCCTAGTCGCGGTAGTACCGTGTGAGGATACGGTAGTACCGTGGCTTGGAGCGGTAGTAAGACCTTAGTGCCACAGAATGTGCGGTAGTACCACACCGAACGGGCGGTAGTACCGCACCAGAAGCACGGTAGTACCGCACCGCGTCAGATCCGAACCTACTTTTGAATATGAGAAGATGCGCGAAACCACGGCGGAACTACGGTTGATCAAATCTACCACGGGACAATATATCAAGTATAATTTCTACGCACCACTACTCTCCTACAACCTTCTCTTGCAAAGATTTGGCCTAAAATCTCAAGAACACATGCATCTCCCCAAAAACCTAGAGACAAGAGAACCAACTAGAAAGAGAGGGAATTGGGGAAAAACCTTGGTCCATGGCAAGAGGAAGTGGTGGGGAACAATCCCACCAGTCAGAATCCAAGGAGAGCAGCCGGAGACGGAGATCCGGCGAGGGACTCCGGCCCCGTTCTTGAGCAAGAGAGAGAGACGAAGTGGGGAAAACTGACGAATGGGTATGGGGGAGTTAGACCCCCCCCCCCCCGTTCCCGTCCTTATCCCCCACGCACCTCCGACAACGCGGTAGTACCACGTATCATCGCGGTAGTACCGCTTGGGAGGAAGAACCACACTGAAGCGGTAGTACCGCTCTCCCAGGCGGTAGTAAAAAATTACTGCTGCGCTAGGTGCTGTAGTACCGGGCACTCCATACGCGGTAGTACCGTGGCTCACCGCGGTAGTACGTGGGCTCAAGAAGAAGCAGTTTCCAAACACAAGAAAAGAGAGGTCTTCGCAAGGAAACATCACACAAACAAAACACCACAAAACAAACTCAAACACAAAGAGAAGAAGGGGAAACATGACAACAAGAGACGACCACGAGACACTGCCTCTTCAAGGAGAGGGCGGTGGCCGGAGCCACCTATGTTTGAGTCAATTGGTATGGCACAGCAAAGAATTATCCTTGGGCCCATGACCAAAACTCATCTTTGAAGCACAAGTACCATCAAAAATGGCTAATGTGAAAGATTTGATCAATTTATGCATAATGGGGGGAGGGAAAGTTCATTGAGAGAACAACACTCCCCCTATGTCCATGCCTACGTCTAAACAAGACAACAAGTTGAGTATGGTGGGGTGTGCAAGGGTTCAAGCAACATTGCTCGAATCAATGATATTTAGCTCATGCCTTAACTCGCGAAATCTTGCTTCATCCAACGGCTTCGTGAAAATATCTGCAAGGTTATCATGAGTGTTGACGTAGTTGAGCTCGATCTCCCCTCGCCTAATGTGATCCCGGATGAAGTGATACCGAATCTCAATATGCTTCGTCTTGAAGTGTTGCACCGGGTTGAGAGAAATCTTGATGGCACTTTCATTGTCACACCAAAGAGGCACTTTGTCACAAATGACACCGTAATCCTTTAAAGTTTGCCTCATCCATAAGAGTTGTGCACAAAAACTACCGACCGCTACATACTCCGCTTCGGTGGACGAGAGAGACACACAACTTTGCTTTTTGGAAGACCAACTTACCAAAGAGCAACCAAGGAATTGGCACCCTCCAGAAGTGGACTTCCTATCCACTTTGTCTCCCGCCCAATCGGAGTCCGAATACCCTACAAGCTTGAACTTTGCTCCTCTTGGGTACCATAAGCCAAAGTTTGGGGTATGAGCCAAATAACAAAAGATTCGCTTGACTGCCACATAGTGACTTTCCTTAGGTGCGGCTTGAAACCGTGCACAAATGTAACATCCCAAAATTCTAAATTTTGGAATGTTATAATAAATAGATAGATTTGATTGGTTGTTTGATTGAATGACTGAAAGTGAGTGAATTCGAAACTTTTTGAAAGTTAAATGAGAGGGAATAAAAGGACTTTCCCAAACTTTCATTTTTATGCTCTTCGCGAATTCAAATACTTTCCATCACAAAACCCTCGAGAGATGATGACATGACTTCTTCCATTTATTTAAATGACAAGGGGGTGTTGAAAATATTTGAATTTCATTTGGAAAATATTTCCACTTCTGAAACTTTATGCAACTCAATGATTTTCATGAGAGAAGATAAAATGACTTCTTCAAAGCATATGAAATATGAGTTGGGAGTTTCGAAGAATCAAATTCAAAGCCCTTTTGAATTTATTTTCAATTTGGAGTTATTTGAGTTTTATTCAAATTATTTTTCTCCAAAAATAAAATATATGGAAAATAGGGTAACATGATTCCCTACAACAGAAAATTGGAGAGAAATAAATTTGAAATCATTCCGATATTTTTTTAAATGATTTTTATTGGATTTTATTAGACCAGTAGCACTCTTTGAATTATTAGAATTTGTGTGTATTTTATTTAATGCTAGAAAAATGTTCATGTCGTAGAAAATCTTTTTCTGAAATTTTTGATATATAATATGCCTATATAAAGTTTTATTTTATTTTCGTTTTTCAGTTTATCGCATTCTGTAAAAAAACAAAAACTGCACCGCGCGGCCGGCCGAATGCAAAAAAAAAACTGCACCGCACGGCCGGCCGAAGGCCTTTACGCCCATCGCCTCTTTTCTTCTCTGTTTCGTATATTTTCGTCTACGTTTAGTTCCACATTGGCTAGCCTTTGACCCTTAAGCCCCTTTTTCACCAATAAATATAGACCCATAGAGCCTCCAAAAATCATCCGATTCGGGTTAAATCAATATTTTGGTTGGACTAGATTCATTTAAGAAAAATATATTTCTCCTCTCCGGCGCGACTTCTGGAAATTATCTCTTCTCTCCAAAGTCGTCTTTTCTCTGTCTTATAAAGGTATCTTTCTTTGTTTTTTTTTCTTCTGATACCTCCGTAGTTTATTATTTTTAGACTAATATGGTAAAATAATTAGATTATCAATTAGTCTACGTATTTATACATTAGACCCTAGCCCGTAGCTATTTTTTTCTTCCGTAAAACAGCTTGGCCCTGATTTTTCAAATAGCCATAACTTTTTACTTGTTTGCCCAAATCCAACGAAACCAATGCCCACTTCTTCGTTATGATCTCCTCTATCCAGTAATCCAACTCAAACATGTTTTTGAAAATTTTAAAATTTGAATTAGATCAGATTTGAATTCAAACTTATTTTGATCATATCTTTTTATCCGTAACTCCGTTTGAGTTGATTCTTTTTACAAATCGAAGCTCTTGACCTAAATTTTCTGATAAGGCCAAATTCACATAATTTTGGTACTGTTAGAAATTGTTTTATGTTACAAGAGCTATTTGCTTGGTTTTGATGTTTTCCGAATCGACTTCTTCGATCTTTCTGGTCTTTTGAGTGATTGCTTATGTGTGGTTACTAATGCTTGATTACGGTAGATTGACCGGAGTGTGAAGAGTAGAGCTATCAAGATTTTTGAGTGCGAATCATCTTCATCAACATTGCAGGCAAGTTCACACTTTGATCATACTTCCTCATTACCCAGTTTTTATGCATTAGTTACAATCCTCAAACATTGCATGATTATGATCTAATTAAATTGTGGGATGGGAAGTAGATGAGGTAGTACCTATTACCTGTTCATTATCAAATCCTTGGGAGTTACTATTACGTTAGGCTTATACTGTCATGCTATGCTCGTAGACGTGGATTGGGTTTGAGAGTATTTCATGACAGATGTGAGATTGTTAATTAATGGTTTACTTAAGGTGGCAACTTAAACACACATCTGGGTGGATTGAGGCACCTGGGTATTCCAGGACTTGCCTGTCTAGGCACCTGGGTATTCCAGGACTTGCCTGTCTAGGCACTTGGGTATTCCAGGACTTGCCTGTTTTTCTTTTGGACCACCACCCAGGCCCAAAGGGATCATAAGATTATTCATACTAGAAACTCCCGTGTGCAGCCACAAGCCACTATGGGCTCTAGCATAGTTGATTAAGTCGCGCGAACTCTTACAGGGTAGACTAGCAGATGTAGGGGAAAGTAGGTGTACCGGTCTATCCAACGTAAGGTGCTAGCGCTTCTGAAAGACTATGTCTCGGTCATCCGTTTCTCAAACATCCTGTAGTGCGAGAAATCCAACGGAGGCGATCGAGTCTTGTGGGGAAAAGTGCGCAAACCTCTGCAGAGTGTACAAACTAATCATGATTAGCCGTGTCCCCGGTTATGGACATCTTGAGTATCTAGTTCTTGGATTATCCTGCTTATCTCATCATGTTACTTTAATTACTTTCGTTGGGTGTTAATGATTACTTTTAATTGGGATTGAGAATGCTGTCAACCATTCTCAATGTTTAACAACCACCAAGATAGTTAAATAAATATATTCCTTTGCAGTAGGGAAAAATTGGCTTTTCGCAAAAACATTATAACCATAGAGCTTTTCCACCAGCCATATATGCATGTAGTGATAGCCATTGTTCATCATTTTCTCTATGGTGTGAATTTGCCAGTACATTCAATGTACTGACCCGTCTCGGGCTGCAATGTCTCATGTTGCAGGTTTCTTACGACGAGTAAGTGATACGTTAGGGTTACGATTTCTACACTCAACTTTGCCGTTGGTGTTTATGGGAATCCACAACCTTGTTGCTTCCGCTATATGGATTGAGGTAATAGTATTTACGTTACTTTATACATGTGATTTACCTCTGTTATAAATCCTTCGAGTACTGTGTGTGTCAGCATACCGATCCAGGGATGACACGTAAGCACAGAGACTTGATCCATTCGGGTCGGGTCACTACAACAAATTTCCACACTCAACATGATATCCGGTCTAGATGCACAAAGGTAAAGCAAGGATCCAATCATGGAGCGATATACCTTTTGATCCACCGCTTTACCAGTGGGATCTATGTCAAGTTGGCACTTGGTGGGCATTGGAGTGGAAGCCGGCTTGACATCACTTAGCTTGAATCTCTTGAGCATGTCTTGAGTGTATTTGGCTTGGTTGATGAAGGTTCCTTCTCTTCTTTGCTTCACTTCGAACCCTAGAAAGAACTTCAACTCTCCCATGGAAGACATCTTGAACTTTGAGGTCATGAGAGCGGCGAATTCCTCATTGAAAGCTTTGTTAGGGGAACCAAAGATAATGCCATCAACATATAGTTGGCATACAGACAACTCCCCTTTGACCTTCTTAGTAAAAAGAGTGGGGTCGATTATCCCAACTTCAAACCCACGATCTTGTAACAACTTGGTAAGGTGGTCATACCATGCACGTGGGGCTTGTTTAAGCCCATAGAGTGCCTTATCGAGTTGATACACATGATCGAGAAAGTAGGGAACCTCGAACCCGGGGGGTTGCTTGACATAGACCAACTCATTAATAGGACCATTAAGAAAAGCACTCTTCACATCCATTTGTTGCAACTTAAAGTTGTGATGAGAAGCATAAGCAATCAACAAACGAATGGATTCAAGGCGAGCAACGGGAGCAAAGGTTTCACCGTAGTCGATACCCTTGACTTGGGAGTAGCCTTGTGCCACCAATCTTGCCTTGTTGTGAATGATGGTCCCATGAGCATCTTGCTTGTTCTTAAATATCCACTTGGTTCCAATGACATTGTGGTTCCCCGTTGGCCTTGGCACCAATCTCCACACCTTGTTGTACTCGAAGTTGTTGAGTTCTTCATGCATGGCATTAAGCCAATCCGGATCTTCGAGTGCTTCATATACCTTTTGGGGTTCAACAAAAGAGACAAATGCGTGATGTTCACAATAGTTTGCCAATTGTCTATGAGTGCTTACCCCCTTTTGAATGCTTCCAAGTACATTCTTCATGAGATGACCCTTGGTGGAGAGCTTGGAAGCAATCTTGGCGGCACGACGCTCCAATTCCTCCTCGGTGGTGAGTTGAGGAGTGGTCACTTGATCGTCTTGAGCTTGTTCTTGATCTTTAACTTGCTCGGAGGAGAGAACTTGACCTTGGGCATCACTTGGTGTGTCAACACCGTCTTGAGCATGATCTTGCCCTTGGTCTTGTTCATGAGGATGAGGGCCTTCATTTTGTTCTTCGGAAGCATGTGGGCCTTGGGTTGGTGATGGATCCACTTGAGTGGAGCATTGTCCTTCTCCTTCGGCCACAAGGGGTTCCTCAATGGGTAGGATAAAACCAACACCCATTCTTCTTATGGCTTGAGGAGGAATTTCATCACCTACATCACAAGTGCCACTTTGCTCCACTTGGGAGCCATTATTCTCATCAAACTCCACGTTCCACATCTCCTCAATAAGTCCTGTGGATTTATTGAGGACACGGTAAGCATGAGAGTTTGTAGCATAACCAACAAATATGCCCTCATAAGCTCTAGCCTCAAATTTAGACAACTGAACACCTTTCTTGAGAATGAAACACTTACACCCGAACACCCGAAAGTACTTGAGGTTGGGCTTGTTACCGGTGAGTATCTCATATGGAGTCTTGTTCAAGCCCTTGCGGAGGTAGAGCCGATTGGATGCATGACACGCGGTGTTGATGGCTTCGGCCCAAAAGTTGTATGGAGACTTGAACTCCGCCATCATGGTCCTTGCCGCATCCATCAACGTCCGGTTCTTCCTATCCGCAACACCATTTTGTTGAGGGGTGTAAGGTGCGGAATATTGATGCTTGATCCCCTCATCACTAAGAAACTCATCCGAGGTGTAGTTCTTGAACCGGTGCCATTGTCACTTCTTATTGTCAAGATCTTTGCATTGTGTTGGCATTGTGCTTCATTTGCAAAGTCAATGACTGTTTGTTGGGTCTCGCTCTTCCTCTTGAATAAATACACCCAAGTATATCTTGAGTAGTCATCCACAATCACCAAGCAATACTTCCTACCCCCAAGACTATCAAATGATGGAGGCCCAAATAGATCCAAGTGAAGGAGCTCCAAAGGCCTCTTTGAGTAAATGATAGTGGTGGGAGGGTGAGCCTTCTCATGAAGCTTTCCTTCGATACAAGCACTCCAAGCACTATCTTTAGCAAAACTAACATTCGTTAGTCCAATGACATGGTCCCCCTTGAGAAGACTTTGCAAAGATCTCATATTAACATGGGCTAAACGGTGATGCCAAAGCCATCCCACATCAACTTTAGCCATTAGGAATGTCGCGGTCTTAGTGGGTCGCTCTGAAAAGTTAATCACATATAGACCGTTCTCGACATGCCCAACAAAGGCTACTGTAAGAGTCTTGCTCCACAAGAGGGCCACGGTATCAATATCAAAGAAAGTGGCAAAGCCCATGATTGCAAGTTGATGAACGGAAAGTAAATTGTATGCAATGGACTCAACAAGCATGACCTTCTCGAACGTGAGATCATGAGAGATGACAACCTTGCCAAGTCCCAATACCTTAGAAGATGAGGCATCACCCCACTCGACATTGGTGGGCATAGATGGAATCTTGTGCACGTCCACCACCAAGTCCTTGCTTCCGGTCATATGATTTGTAGCTCCACTATCGAGCAACCATGATCCCCCACCGGAAGCAAACACCTACAAGAGATCAATGCTTGGTTTTAGGTACCCATTTTGTAATGGGTCCTTTGATGTTAGTAACAAGGGTCTTGGGAACCCAAATAGACCATTCAATGTACTCATGAGGAGAACCAACAAATTTGGCATAGACATGTCCATCACTAGCACGACATAACACATAAGAAGGATTAAAGTCGCCGGCTTTGTTGGGAGGGGTGGCATTGCCCTTTTTGACACCGCCACCCTTCGCATTGTTATTCTTCTCCTTGGAAGCACTCTCTCCCTCCTTCACAAACGTTTCCTTGAGAGGAGGGGGTCGTTTGGTCTTGTTATCCTTCTTCTTGTTCTTGGGGTTGGGTGTGAACCCAATCCCCTCCTTGGCCACAACTCCCTTTTGATTTCTCAAAAGGTCGTTTAGGTTCTTATCACCTTGTATGCATGACACAAGGCCTTTCTCAAGTTGCTCCTTCAACTTAACATTCTCCTCAATAATATGCACATGCTCACAACAAGGGTTAGTAGCATTTGCATTATCCATTAACACCATACGAGGAAAAGTGGCTTTCTCCTTGGTTAGCTTCACTTGGAGTTGATCATGAGACTCCTTGAGGGTAGCATGAACACCCTTCAAGACTTTGTGAGCCTTGTCAAGAATGTCAAACTCCTCTTTGAGTCTAGCAAGATCACCCCCAAGCTTTGCCTTCTCGGAGTCTAGCACACGAGAAACAACAAGCACATGATCAAGATCTTTCTTTAATTTAGCATGATCATCGTTGTGAGACTCCTCGAGAGCCAAACGAAGACCACGCTCTTCCTCAAGAGCATTGGAAATATCCGAAATCTCATCGGCATAGTCACGACTATGCCCCTCCATCTTAGAGATGGTATCTTCGTGAGCCTCGATCATGTCATTGGCTTCACCAAGTTGTTCCAAGAGAGCAACAAAGTGCTTCTTGGATTTACCCTTGAGTTTACCCATAAAGGCCTCAAACTCATTCACCTCCACATTAGTTCCCTCATGTTCATCAATGCTATCCGTCGAAGAAGGATGATTAATGATGGTAGTTTTGATGTTGGGGGTTACCTTGTTGGTGGCTTTAGCCATGAGGCACTTGGCGGTGATGCTCTCATTGGGTGAGTCAAAGAGAGACACCCGTGGAGTCGTTGCAATGGCAACGGAGGCCATGGCAATCGACTCACCATATTCATCATCGTCATCATCCTCATTGTACTCTTCTTGTACCACCAATGTCTTGGGAGGAGTCTTCTTAGTGAAATTGCTCTTGTTGGGGAACGACTTGGCCTTGTCCTTTCGGATGAGCTTGCCACCATTGTCTTCCCTCTTCTCATAAGGGCACTCCGCAACAAAGTGGCTTACATTGCCACAATTGAAACAAGTCCTCACTCGTTGCTTGCCCTTTGTGCCACTTGAATTGTTCTTGTTGAAGTTGGGCCTTGAGTTCTTCTTGCTCCAAAATTGCCTTAAAGCAAGGGCCATGTGTTCATGATAGGCATACTTCGTATCTTCGAGGTTGCTCTCCTCTTCTTCCTCTTCATCCTCTTCCTCCATACTAACCTTGGCCTTTAGAGCAAGGTTGGGTTTCTTTACTCTTTGAGAGCGAAGTACCGCATTGTCGGCGGTCTTGTCCAAGATGCTCATAGCAACGAACTCATCCAACACATCACTTGAGGACAAGGTGTGGAAGTCCGGCCTTTGATGAATGACGGAGGACATGGCTTTGTGGTAGGGCATCATTGCCTTGAGGAATTTGCGCTTGATCCAATTGTCATCCGTGTCCTTGCTTCCATGATCTCGGAGCGAGACCGCGAGTTTGGTTACCCTCCGATAGAGCTCACGAGGTTCTTCATCTTCTTTCATTGCAAACTCATCGGCTTCATCTTGCACCACTTCATAGTTGGAGTGTTGAATGCTTGCGCTTCCCCGGTAGAGGAAAACCACTTGGCGCCAAGCATCTTTGGCTAAGGAGTAAGGTCGGAGATGAGGAAGGTCTTCGGGTGGGAAAGCTTCTTGAATGATGAAGAGAGCATTCTCATTGAATTGATTATCCACGGCTTCTCTAGGAGTGAAGTTGCTTCGGTCATGCGGATAGAAACCTTCTTCAATGATTCTCCAAAGGTTAGTGTTCACATGATTTAAATGACGCTTAAAACGATAGACCCAAGAGTCAAATTCAACATTCTTCTCAATGTTAGGGGCCGGCCCGGCATGATTCAAATGAGTGGAAGGGAGAGGTCCACCATAGACAAGTGGAGGTTCAACATGGGCAAAGATGCCGGTGCCACTCTTACCACTAGTAGGAAGGGCTTTCTCGCTAGTAGCTTCCCCCTTGTCGGAGGTAGCATCCGTCACCTTGTTGGCGGGATCACCCACTTTCAACGGTGCGGTGGAAAGTTTAAGCTCTTCTAAGAAATATTTAAACATGCTTTTGACCTCGGTCGTCATGGAGGTTTTCAATGTGTCCAACGCCACATTGAACTCCTCACAAGAGACCGCGGTTCCCCCATCTCCCGTAGAAGATGCCGGATTTGCACCGGAGTGCTCCTCCTCACCTTCTACGACGTCAACCATACTCTTCAGACGGTAAAGTCCTTAATAAAGAGACGAGGCTCTGATACCAATTGAAAGGATCGATATAGTTGACTAGAGGGGGGTGAATAGGCAACTAACAATTCTTAGCTTTTCTTTAACAATTTAAACTTTGCATCAAAGTAGGTTGTCTAGATATGCAACTAAGTGAGCAACCTATATGATGCAACAAAGATAAGTACACAAGCAAGCAAGAGATATATTGCAAATAAGCTTGCACAAGTAAAGGCATGAGATAACCAAGAGTGGAGCTGGTGAAGACGAGGATGTGTTACCGAAGTTCCTTCCCGTTGAGGGGAAGTACGTCTCCGTTGGAGCGGTGTGGAGGCACAATGCTCCCCAAGAAGCCAGTAGGGCCACCGTATTCTCCTCACGCCCTCACACAATGTGAGATGCCGTGATTCCACTATTGGTGCCCTTGGAGGCGGCGACCGAACCTTTACAAACAAGGTTGGGGCAAACTCCACAACTCAATTGGAGGCTCCCAATGACACCACGAAGCTTCACCACAATGGACTATGGCTCCGCGGTGACCTCAACCGTCTAGGGTGCTCAAACACTCAAGAGTAACAAGATCTGCAAGGGATTAGTGGGGGGGATATAATTTCTCTTGGTGGAAGTGTAGATCGGGGCCTTCTCAACCACTCCCGAG
Organism: Triticum monococcum; assembly: GCA_034509565.1. Taxonomy (NCBI): domain Eukaryota; kingdom Viridiplantae; phylum Streptophyta; class Magnoliopsida; order Poales; family Poaceae; genus Triticum; species Triticum monococcum. The sequence continues at coordinate 488,761,127 of CM067844.1, forward strand.
CAAATCAACAAGTTTGATTGGCTAGGGAGTGAGATCGGGCAAAAATGGAGCTTGGAGCAACAATGGAGCTTAGGGTTGGAAGAGGTGGTCAACTAGAAGAAGAAGACACCCCTTTTATAGCTGAGGACAAAAATCCAACCGTTATCCACCTACCAGCCCGTGACCAGCTGTACTACCGCCCTAGACCAGCGTACTACCGCAAGGCCATGCGGTACTTCCTCTCCTGACAAGTGGTACTACCACAGTAGCAGCAATAGCTAGGGCAGACCTATAGCACAAGGGCTGAGGACGGTACTGCCGCAGGCGCGGTACTACCGCTCCCCCTTGCGGTACTACCGCAAGGCAGGAAACCCCTAGCCTGGGAAGAGCGCGGATAAAAATACATCTGTGCCTACTTCCGCTGGAAAACGGACGAAGCAGAAATCTGACACAGTACTACCACTGAGGAGCGGTACTACCGCCTGGCAGCTGAGCCAGGCTGCGCACGGTACTACCGCGCAAGGGATGCGGTACTACCGTAGTGGCGGGGATGTAAAAAATTACATCCGCCCCTACTACCGCGAAGGAGCGGTACTTGGCCTGGGGCCACGGTACTACGGCTCCAGAGGAGCGGTACTACCGTGGGCACCTGCGGTACTACCGCGGGTGCCTGCGGTACTACCGCTCTCCAGGGAGCCGTACTACCGCAAGCCCATCAACAGCAACCAGGACAAGGCAAAGAGGATAAACGGAGGATGCTCCAAAGTCCAGGGGAAAGGAGGGGACAAGGAAGAAAACGTGTACGTGATGATTCCACCCGAACCTTCCCGACGCGGACCCACTCTTAATAGTACGGCTTTCCTACGGCTCAAATCCACCAAAAAGAAACGTAGAAAAACGTTGTCTTCAATAGTCTTCGAGGGACACCAAACCGTCTTGTGCCTAGCGATGAAACATCTGGGAAACTCAAGACACACGATTAGTCTGCAAAAGCATTGTCATCAATCACTAAAACACCTTAGGGATAAATATGCCCTTACACCAATATATAAGCAGCTTCACCGAGGTATTTCATTGAAAAATTCTTATTCAAGTATCCTTTTATGCTATTCAGAAATTCAGTATCATTTCCCGTCAACAATATGTCATCTACATATAATATCAGAAATGCTACGGATCTCCCACTCACTTTCTTGTAAATACATGCTTCTCCACAAGTCTGTATAAAACCATATGCTTTGATCACACTATCAAAGCGTATATTCCAACTCCGAGAGGCTTGCACCAGTCCATAAATGGATCGCTGGAGCTTGCACACTGTGTTAGCACCTTTTGGATCGACAAAACCTTCTGGTTGCATCATATACAACTCTTATTTAAGATATCCAATAAGGAATGCATTTTGACATCAATTTGCCAAATTTCATAATCATAAAATGCGGCAATTGCTAACATGATTTGGACGGACTTAAGCAACGCTACGGGTGAGAAGGTCTCATCGTAGTCAACTCCTTGAACTTGTTGAAAACCTTCTGCAACAAGTCGAGCTTTGTAGACAGTAATATTACCGTCAGCGTCGGTCTTCTTCTTGAACATCCATTTATTCTCTATGGCCTGCCGATCATCGGGCAAGTCAACCAAAGTCCATACTTCATTCTCATACATGGATCCCATCTCAAATTTCATGGCCTCAAGCCATTTTGCAGAATCTGGGATCATCATCGCTTCCTCATAGTTTGTAGGTTCGTCATGGTCAAGCAACATGACTTCCAGAATAGGATTACCATACCACTCTGGTGCGGATCTTACTCTGGTTGACCTACGAGGTTCGACAGTAACTTGATCAAAAGTTTCATGATCATCATCATTAGCTTCCTCACTTACTGGTGTAGGAATCACTGGAACTGATTTCAGTGATGAACTACTTTCCAATAAGGGAGAAGGTACAATTACCTCGTCAAGTTCTACTTTCCTTCCACTCACTTCCTTCGAGAGAAACTCCTTCACTGGAAAGGATCCATTCTTAGCAACGAATATCTCGCCTTCGGATCTGTGATAGAAGGTGTACCTAAGAGTCTCCTTTGGGTATCCTATGAAGACACATTTCTCCGATTTGTGTTCGAGCTTATCAGGTTGAAGCTTTTTCACATAAGCATCGCAGCCCCAAACTTTAAGAAATGACAACTTGGGTTTCTTGCCAAACCACAGTTCATAAGGTGTCATCTCAACGGATTTAGATGGTGCCCTATTTAACGTGAATGCAGACGTCTCTAAAGCATAACCCCAAAATGATAGTGGTAAATCAGTGAGATACATCATAGACCGCACCATATCTAATAAAGTGCGGTTACGACGTTCAGACACACCATTACGTTGTGGTGTTTCAGGTGGCGTGAGTTGCGAAACTATTCCGCATTGTTTCAAATGAAGTCCAAACTCATAACTCAAATATTCACCTCCACGATCAGATTGTAGAAACTTGATTTTCTTGTTACGATGATTTCCCACTTCACTCTGAAATTCTTTGAACTTTTCAAATGTTTCAGACTTATGTTTCATTAAGTAGATATACCCATATCTGCTCAAATCATCTTTGAAGGTGAGAAAATAACAATATCCGCCGCGAGCTTCAATGTTCATTGGACCACATACATCAATATGTATGATTTCCTATAACTCTGTTGCTCGCTCCATTGTTCCGGAGAACGGTGTTTTAGTCATCTTGCCCATGAGGCATGGTTCGCAAGTACCAAGTGATTCATAATACAGTGATTCCATAAGTCCATCAGAATGGAGTTTCTTCATGCGCTTTACACCAATATGACCTAAATGGCAGTGCCACAAATAAGTTGCACTATCATTATCAACTCTGCATCTTTTGGCTTCAATACTATGAATATGTGTATCACTACTATCAAGATTTAGTAAAAACAGACCACTCATCAAGGGTGCATGGCCATAAAAGATATTACTCATATAAATAGAACAACCATTATTCTATGATTTAAATGAATAACTGTCTCGCATCAAACAACATCCAGATATAATGTTCATGCTCAACGCTGGCACTAAATAACAATTATTTAGGTCTAAACTAATCCCGAAGGTAGATGTAGAATTAGCGTGCCGACGGCAATCACATCGACTTTGGAACCATTTCCCACGCGCATCGTCACCTCGTCCTTAGCCAATCTTCGCTTAATCCGTAGCCCATAGCCCTTGTTCCGAGTTGCAAATGTTAGCAACTGAACCAGTATCAAATACCCAGGCACTACTACGAGCATTAGTAAGGTACACATCAATAACATGTATATCAAATATACCTTTCACTTTGCCATCCTTCTTCTCCGCCAAATACTTGGGGCAGTTCCGCTTCCAGTGACTAGTTCCTTTGCAGTAGAAGCACTCAGTCTCAGGCTTAGGTCCATACTTGGGTTTCTTCACTTGAGCAGCAACTGGCTTGTTGTTCTTCTTAAAGTTCCCCTTGTCCCCTTTACCCTTTTTCTTGAAACTGGTGGTCTTGTTGACCATCAACACTTGATGCTCCTTCTTGATTTCTACATGTGCAACCTTTAGCATTGCGAAGAGCTCAGGAATCGTCTTATCCATCCCTTGCATATTATAGTTCATCACAAAGCTCTTGTAGCTTGGTGGCAGTGATTGAAGAACTCTGTCAATGACACTATCATCAGGAAGATTAACTCCCAGTTGAGTCAAGTGATTGTGGTGCCCAGACATTCTGAGTATATGTTCACTGACAGAACTATTCTCCTCCATCTTGCAGCTGTAGAACTTATTGGAAACTTCATATCTCTTAATTCGGGCATTTGCTTGAAATATTAACTTCAACTCCTGGAACATCTCATATGCTCAGTGACGTTCAAAATGTCATCGAAGTCCTGGTTCTAAGCCGTAAAGCATGGCACACTGAACTATCGAGTAGTCATCAGCTTTGCTCTGCCAGGTGTTCACAGCATCTGGCGTTGCTCCTGCAGCACGGTGCTTCCAGGACGTAATTCTTCTGTTCAACAATGAGGATAATCCTCAAGTTACGGACCCAGTCCGTGTAGTTGCTACCATCATCTTTCAACTTAGCTTTCTCTAGGAATGCATTAAAATTCAACGGAACAACAACAAGGGCATCTATCTACAACAACATAGACATGCAGAATACTATCAGGTAATAAGTTCATGATAAATTAAAGTTCAATTAATCAAATTACTTAAGAACTTCCACTTAGATAGACATCCCTCTAATCATCTAAGTGATCACGTGATCCACATCAACTAAACCATGTCCGATCATCACGTGAGATGGAGTAGTTTTCAATGGTGAACATCACTATGTTGATCATATCTACTATATGATTCACGCTCGACCTTTCGGTCTCAGTGTTCTGAGGCCATATCTGTATATGCTAGGCTCGTCAAGTTTAATCCGAGTATTCCGCGTGTTCAAAACTGGCTTGCACCCGTTGTATGTGAACATAGAGCTTATCACACCCGATCATCATGTGGTGTCTCGGCACGACGAACTGTAACAACAGTGCATACTTAGGGAGAACACTTATACCTTGAAATTTAGTGAGAGATCATCTTATAATGCTACCATCTAACTAAGCAAAATAAGATGCATAAAGGATAAACATCACATGCAATCAATATAAGTGATATGATATGGCCATCATCATCTTGTGCCTTTGATCTCCATCTCCAAAGCACCGTCATGATCACCATCGTCACCGGCTTGACACCTTGATCTCCATCAAAGCATCGTTGTCGTCTCGCCAACTATTGCTTCTACGACTACCGCTACTGCTTAGTGATAAAGTAAAGCAATTACATGGCGATTGCATTTCATACAATAAAGCGACAACCATATGGCTCCTGCCAGTTGCCAATAACTGTGTTACAAAACATGATCATCTCATACAATAAAATTTAGCATCATGTCTTGACCATATCACATCACAACATGCCCTGCAAAAACAAGTTAGACGTCCTCTACTTTGTTGTTGCAAGTTTTACGTGGCTGCTACGGGCTGAGCAAGAACCGTTCTTACCTATGCATCAAAAACCACAACGTGGTATAATGATTGCTTTTTGATCTTCAGAAAGAACCATGTTCATTGAATCTGATTCAACTAAAGTTGGAGAAACAGACACCCACTGGCCACCTGTGTGCGAAGCACGTCGGTAGAACCAGTCTCGTGTAAGCGTAAGCGTAATGTCGGTCTGGGCCGCTTCATCCAACAATACCGCCGAATCAAGAATCAACTAGTGATGGCAAGCAATGTGTATATACCCATGCCCACAACTCCTTTGTGTTCTACTCGTGCATATAACATCTACGCATAGACCTGGCTCGGATGCCACTGTTGGGGAACGCAGTAATTTCAAAAAAAATCCTACGCACACGCAAGATCATGGTGATGCATGGCAACGAGAGGGAAGAGTGTTGTCTACGTACCCTCGTAGACCGTGAGCGGAAGCGTTATGGCAACGCGGTTGATGTAGTCGTACGTCTTCATGATCAACCGATCCTAGCACCGAAGGTACGACACCTCCGCGATCTGCACACGTTCGGCTCGGTGATGTCCCACAAACTCACGATCCAGTAGAGTGTCGAGGGAGAGCTTTGTCAGCACGACGACATGATGACAGTGATGATGATGCTACCGGAACAGGGCTTTGCCTAAGCACCGCTATGATATGACTGAGGTGGATTATGGTGGAAGGGGGCACTGCACACGGCTAAGAGATCAATGATCAACTTGTGTGTCTATGGGGTGCCCCCTCCCCCGTATATAAAGGAGTGGAGGAGGGGGAGGGAGCTGGCCTCCTAGGCGCGCCCCAAGGGGAGTCCTACTCCCGCCGGGAGTAGGATTCCCCCCTTCCCTAGTTGGATTAGGAGAGAAGGAAGGGGGAGGAAGGAGGAAGGAAAGGGGGCCGACCCCCTTCCCAATTCGGATTGGGCTTGGGGGGGGGCGCCCCCTCCTTTCCTCCCTTCTCCTCTCTCCCACTATGGCCCAATAAGGCCCATATACCTCCCGGGGGGTTCCGGTAACCTCCCGGTACATCGGTAAATGCCCGATCTCACTCGGAATCATTATGATGTCCAAATATAGTCGTCCAATATATCGATCTTTATATCTTGACCATTTCGAGACTCCTCTTCATGTCCGTGATCATATCCGGGACTCCGAACTACCTTCGGTACATCAAAACACATAAACTCATAATACGATCGTCACTGAACATTAAGCGTGCGGACCCTACGGGTTCGAGAACTATGTAGACATGACCGAGACACGTCTCCGGTCAATAACCAATAGCGGAACCTGGATGCTCATATTGGTTCCTACATAGTTTACGAAGATCTTTATCGGTCAAACCGCATAACGATATACGTTGTTCCCTTTGTCATCGGTATGTTACTTGCCCGAGATTTGATCGTCGGCATCTCAATACCTAGTTCAATCTCGTTACCGGCAAGTCTATTTACTAGTTCTGTAATGCTACATCCCATAACTAACTCATTAGCTACATTGCTTGCAAGGATTATAGTGATGTACATTACCGAGAGGGCCCAAAGATACCTCTCCGACAATCGGAGTGACAAATCCTAATCTCGATCTATGCCAACTCAAAACACCATCGGAGACACCTGTAGAGCACCTTTATAATCACCCAGTTACGTTGTGACGTTTGGTAGCACACAAAGTGTTCCTCTGGTATTCGGGAGTTGCATGATCTCATAGTCATAGGAACATGTATAAGTTATGGAGAAAGCAATAGCAACAAACTAAACGATCATCGTGCTAAGCTAACGGATGGGTCAAGTCAATCACATCATTCTATAATGATGTGATCCCGTTAATCAAACGACAACTCATGTCTATGGTTAGGGAACATAACCATCATTGATTCGACGAGCTAGTCAAGTAGAGGCAAACTAGTGACACTCTGTTTGTCTATGTATTCAAACATGTACTAAGTTTCCGGTTAATACAATTCTAGCATGAATAATAAATATTTATCATGATATAAGAAAATATAAATAACAACTTTATTATTGCCTCTAGGGCATATTTCCTTCAGTTCTACATAGCCAAAGCGAGCACAATAAGGCATACGCTCCCACCCTCAATAATGTTTTGAACCTATTTGAAATACCGTCCAACCAATGACCAAAAATACTGGCAACACTTGTGGGCGGATATAAATTGGACGCTATTTGGATGATTGACCATATAGAAGGCGCAAGCTTGCACTGTAAAAAGAGGTGTTTGATTGTCTCATTGTGAGTACAAAAGCTACACTTCTTAATTCCTTGCCAATTGCGACAAGCAAGGTTGTATTTGGTTACCACAACTCGCCTCAGAAGATACCACATGAATATTTTTTGTTATTATCCACCAGGACCTCTGAATGCGCGAGCACATGGTACAAAGTGTCGACTATGAAGGACCCAGATGTAGCGAGGTTCCAACAGAACACATCCTGCTCTTATGCCAGGTTAATCGAATCCAATCTGCACAATTTTTTTGCCATGGCATATGACTGGGGCCGATCAAATCCCGCGTGAAAGAAATATTCGACGGGGATGAACTGAGGACCTATGCAAGAGTATCATTCTTACTGTGAACAATGCGGTATAAAGCAGGATAATGTTCTCGGAGGTTGGCATTTCCTAGCCAGTTGTCCTCCTAGAAACGAATTTCTGACCCGTCATTTGTCGCAAATGATCCAAAACGTAAAAGATGTTTTTTTACCGTCATCAGACCAACCCAAAAGTGCGAGTCACCAGGTTTCTAATAGGCCCGAGACACAACCTTTTGGTCTACATACTTATTGCGCAGGAAGGTTTACCAAATGCCATCCTCAGTAAGTAGTTTGAACAATCATTTACTAAGTAATGTATCATTCTTGAATGCTAAGCATGTACCACGCTCCATTTGACCAGCATGTACCTTTTCTTTTCACTATCTCCTTGCCAAAAAAGTCTGGATCTAAAACAATCCACCCTTTGCAAGACCTCTTTTGGGGATTTAAAAAAACATATAGAGAACCATATTTGTGAGAACAAAATTGATCAAGACTAGCCGGCCTCCAAGAAGGAGCAACTTTCCTTTCCGACTGCTCAATCGTTTCTCTAAGCGTCTTCTACATGTTTTCATTCTGCATTTGTGAGATGCAGATAATGAATCGGTATTCCCAAATATTTAATTGGGAATTGCCCTTCCGCACGCCCAAACAGGTCAGCATAATCGGCTGCCGCCTCACTGGCTTCTCCAAAGTAGTAGAGTTCACTTTTATGAAAGTTAATTTTAAGGCCTGACATTTGCTCAAATGCTGAAAGTAATAGTTTCAGGTTTCGAGCCTTGTCCAGGTCATGTTCCATCCACAAGGTGTGGCAGTACTGCAATCTGATCGTCCTACTTGACATGATCAATTAGAATAGCCAACGTGTCAGCAACAATGTTAGATAACATTGGAGACATGGGGTCACCATGGAGTTGTCCTTTTTTGTCTGAAAGTAATGGCCTACATCATCATTGACCTTGATGGCTAGACTACCTCAAGTAACAAAATTTTGGATCCACTCGCGCTATTTATCGAAGAATCCTTTCATTCTCCGGTCCAGTTGAAGGAATGACCATTTGACTTTGTCATAAGCCTTTTCAAAGTCAAACTTTTAAACTACTCCACTCATGTCTTTTCGATGCATCTCGTGAACGGTCTCATGTAGAATTACTACTCCCTCGAGTATATTTCTTTCTTGCATGAATATTGTTTGATATGGCCATACGACATGATCAACAACCGTGTTGAACCTATTAGTAGCCACTTTGTTGAAAATCTTGAAGCTGACATTAAGGAGACATATGGGTCTATATTGCTGAATCCGCTCAGCCTCCTTAATTTCTGGCAACAAAACGATCTCACCCAAATTAAGCCTGAATAGTTCAAGTTGGCCGGCATAAGGACAATTGAACAACTCCAAAAGGTCGGTCTTGATGACATCCTAGAAATTCTGATAAAATTCTACGGGGAAGCCATCAGGACCAAGAGTTTTGCTATGTTTCATTTGGAATACTACAACTCTTACCTCTTCTTCAGAGAAAGGTGACGTGAGGATACCGTTCTCTTCTGTCGTGACCTGTGAAATATCATCTTTTCGGGTCTCGTCGAGGGTGAAATTCCCTTCATCCGGCGCTCCGAAAAGAGATTTGTAGTATTTAGTGATATAACTTTTGAGCTCTGCCTGACCTCCGATCCTCCCCTCATCTTGTTGGAGACTAAAAATACACTTCTTCCAATGCCGGCCGTTGGCGACCTACTGGAAATATGGTGTATTATTGTCTCCCTTCAAGATGAAATCGGCTTTGGATCTTTGATAATATTTGATTTCCTCTTCACGCAGAAGACGTGCAATCTTCTCATTAGATTGATTTTTCAATTCAATCTCTTGTTGAGACAAGATGCGAGTTTCTGCGATTTTATCGAGGTCGTCAATAATAGTTGAGAGGCTTTGCTTTTTTTTTTGTACAACCCACTCGCGTGTTTCGTCCATCCAGAGATGTACTGCCTTGTGGCCCTTATTTTAAAGTTCCATCTCTGAATAGGTGTACGACCAACGGCAGGCCTCTCCCATACTTTCTTAATTTTGTCTGCAAAGCCTTCCCGGTGCAGCCATCCCAATTCAAACTTGAAAGGGTGGCCAGCAGATGGGCTTGTAGATTTAGAACCAAGAATGATGGGTGCATGATCCGATAGTGCCTCGATACGCTCTAGAGCCCGCATGGTTATCATAGAAAATTTTAACTCCCATTCGGTATTCATGAGTATCCTATCGAGCTTCTCGTATGTCGGCACGAAACGACTATTGGCCCAGATGAATTGTTGGTATAAAAACATCTAACATTTTACTCTCCCGTCCCAAGATAAGTGTCTGAACTTTGTATTGAAATTAGTACAGAGTTGTATTAAAGTTAAGACACTTATTTTAAGACAGAGGGAGTATTACACAGAAATAGCTACCGGATATGTGCTACTACTCTATTGCATGTCCGATGTCGGAGGGCTAATCGCAGCATATTTGGCCATATAGAAAACCTTGGCATTTAGCTTGCCAAATGTCCGCTCTAGCTTCATCGGGAGTTAAAATATCCAAGCGATAGACTGTGTTCGTGCGACACACATACCCGAAAGGTGAGACTCACAAGCATCCGTAGCATGAGTGCTCGTAGCACACTTCCAGAAGACTGGTCCAAGATGGGTTCCAGAATCTAGAAAGGAAACCACACCAAACGATGGAATCATTAGCTTGCAAAACCATGCCTTGCCTGAGTTGTCAATGACCGTTGCTATTTGGCGCTGCCTGCAGTCAGCAGAGAGCTGGTTAGACGACGTGGAGTGCCAATAATATTAGGGCCACTCAACAATTAACCGGAGTGCGTACTATACTATGCCACCCTGTGTTGCGGAGTACGGGTGGATTTAACTAGATTGTGATGCTGTTTTATATTGTGGAGGTACTGTGTTAGTACAGTTGGATAGTTTAATTCTCATGTATCACGAAGGACAACAAAAATGAGAGAAAATCACACACGCAAAAAATATGAAACTAAACTATATAGAACAAAGAATCAACAAACTTCATCATGAAACTACGACTGAAAATATGAAATGTATACATGTATTACAATGCATTTTGTTTTTTTGCAAAATTAAATCTAAATATAGCACTGTCAACAAACTTCATGAAACTAACGACTGAAAATATGACATGTATACATGTTATACACCAGTTGTATTACAATGCATTTATTTTTGCAAAATTAAATCTAAGTATAGCACTGTCACAAATTCTGAATAACTGTAGTTATGTAAAACGATTAATAGTTTAAGAAAAAAATATCTAGATCGTGAAATTTAATAAAACCTATTCATCATAAATCACCAGACAGATTTGAATTACCAACGCCATTACATTATGTTGGTGATAATAGTTGCATAAGTACCCACAATGGTAATAAACATTTGCGTTGAAAAATGCCAATGATAATAATGGAGTGTATAAACGATCACTTCTCTTGAAATAATTAGAAAAGCGCTTACTCTCTCCGCTTTTCATGGTACGCACATAACTTTTGCTCCTTTTCCCCTATTAGCCAGTGCACTAGCATTTCCCCTCTAAACCATCTGATTATGCTCCTGATTATCAGATTATAGTGCAATGATGAATTAACAACTTCATCTATCATGTGTGCATGTTCCTCTCTTTTCAACTTGCCTTCTTGGTATCATGTCGACCCGCTCGTCCCAAATTAACCCGCGCCCCCCCCCCCCCCCCCCCCCCAATCCTCGTCCCCGTGGAAGATGACAACCATATGTGCTTGTGAGAAAGAGCTAATCAATTGAACTCTGAAGTAAGCTAAGAAGATGAAACCCAAAGTGCGGGCAGATATGACCACGGCGGCAACCATGGCCATGAGCTTGCGGTCGACATCGTCAGTCACACACGGAGGAAGGGGACGGCACCGTACGGACCGTTGTGGCGGACATCTGCCGGGGGAGTACTATTTGGTGCACATATAAGAGCATTCATGGGAATATTGTCCCATCCCAACACATCTCACACGCGGGTACAAGACATTTACTAGGAAAAGGGACGTGAAGCAATTCCATGAGCAACAAGCCAGTCCGTAGCGGCGCATGAAGCAGCCACGGCGCGTCCAGCTCCGCACTGGCGTGCGTGCCCCTAGCAAAGCCAAGGGAAAGCCGAGGCTGAAACAGCACAGCTCATTCCGCCGGTCCCACGGGCCCCGCCAGCTTCGATGCCCACAAGACCTTTCCGCACCAATCCCCGCCCGCCTAGTTTTAACACCCCCGAGAAATTCCAGCCACCTCCACCGCTGTCGCTGCAGCGCGTCCCCCACCCCCGCCGTACGCGCGAGACCCGGGGGCCCGGCCCGGCTCCCCACGCCGCCATCTGGGCCCGGCGGTCCTCGCCGCCAGCTTGCTTTGCACCTACCCCCCGGCGCAAAGGCCACCGACACGTGGGCCCTCGCCCATCACACCGCAATCAGTCAAGCGCACACGCCTCCCTCCCTCCCTCCTTCCGCTCCCCTGCCCGCACTGACTCCGCGCACCAGAATAATCCCACCACACGACCGCGACCGCGACCGCCTCCTCGCCGGCGACGGGCAGCCGCTGGCCGGAGTCGGAGGGTTTTGCTCGTTGCGTGGGAGGCGCGGCCGAATTCTTCTGACCGGGTCTCCTCGACGCCTTCTCTCGCGTTGCCGTGTGCCACCGAGTAGATTTTAAAAGGGAAGGCCCCTTTCTTTTCTTGTGCGGTAGTATCGGTCTCTGGGAGGTTAATCTAATCGGAGGCGGCTGCTTCGGGAGGAGACCTTGTCGCCGCCGCCGCCGACGCTCGCCGTTCCCCCTCGCCGAGCTAAGCTGTTGTTATGAGCTCACCCCAATCCTAGGGCTCTGCACGGCGTCGTCGGCTTCTCTAGCGGTTCCGCGGAGGAGATGGTGCCCAGCGGGCTCTTCGGCTGGGCTTCGCCGCACGTGCAGCCGCTCACGCCGGTGTCCGAGGTCTCGGAGCCGCCGGAGTCCCCGTCGCCGTACGGGGACGGGCCGTCGGGGGATGCTGGCGTCGGGGTCAGGGAGGGGGAAGGCGCCGACGACGAGGATGTGGAGGAGGACGAGGTCGAGCCCCCTCCCGCCGCGGTCTCCTTCTGGAGGCTGTTCGAGTTCGCCGACGGCCTCGACTGGGCGCTCATGGCCGCTGGCGCGCTCGCTGCCGCCGCGCACGGCGCCGCACTCGTCGTCTACCTGCACTACTTTGGGAGGTCCTTGAATTTGCTCGACTCTGAACGGATTCAGTCTGCTCTCCACGGCCGTAGCGACGAGCTTCTCAACCAATTCAAGCAGGTAAGCTGATGCTTCGGATGCTCGTCTCTTAATTGCACGCATGACAGGATCTGCTACCTGATATTTATTGCCGGAGCCAAATTTGTTATTCTTTAATTTTGCTATTATTGGGGCTGGGAAGTTTTTTTTTGTACTTTTTGCGCTTGCTATACTTATGGGGGCTGGTATACTCTACATTTCTTACTTATTTGTGTGCTATTCTCAGTACATGTAAACCCTAAACCTGTCGTGTGCTGTTAGGTCACTTACACAATATTGATAACTAGGGCTCGGAAGATTTACCAGCTGAAAATTGTTCGTCGCACTGCAAAATTTTGTGCGTATCAGTTATATTTATGACTCAGGTTACATATCATCTAGAATCAGTGCATTTGGAACTTTTGGATGCAAATTTTGCCATGAAATTATGCATATTATGTCTCCTTGGCTTCTAGTTGTGGCCTTGTGGGTGATTGGCTGATTGCGTCTGGAGGGCAGGTTCGGGTTTTGTGCACTTATGCCTATGGTGTTGGGTATTAATATCAGCCAAGGAAAAAAAAGCGCTAGGCGTTAATTGTGTTGTTTTGCCACCGCCTTGCGCTTTTCTGACCAAAGCGCACATTAAGCGCTAGGCGTTTTGCGATTGCCCAGCGCCTAGCGCCTGGCTTTTTTTGGTCATGCAGGTATGTGTTGCGGTGTATTCTGGAATTTGGGTGTTGCAATATCTTAGGCAGGGTTGATTTATTGTGCTGTTTGTCTAGCAGACTTAGAGGATTGCAGCATGGCAGGGCCTGAGGTTGCCTATTGGATTGAGTTGTATTGTTTTAGCTTTGCTGACAAGCTCGGGATATACAAAACTGAACACATTGTGGCTGGTCCTGTTAGGTCTCATATTGGTGAATTGGTGCTTGTACATAGTGCAAATGGAATGCCATTAGTTTAGTTCTGTATACTTCAAGTTGTGCGTCTGGTGAAGATTTATCACATTTGTACCAATTTTGTCTTTCCTTGATCGGGCAGGATGCCCACAAAAAGCGGCTTTTTTTTTTGCTCTTTTAATTGGTGACTGATGAAAATAGTGGGAGCATGTGAAGAAGTGTTGATCATAACCATAGAAGAAGATGACATGAAGTTTCTTCCTGCTGGCCACTGGGGATCCCTATGTCAGAAGCAAGTGAGCAGGGTGAGGTGGTAGCTTGTAGTCTCACCTCAATATCTGTATTGGAGTCAGTTTTCTTGAGTTTCACTGTTGGCCTATGTCCTTTTAGCTAGTTCAACGTGTTTTCATTAGTCCTTTAAACAAGTGACCAGTCGTGGTGGGTCTTGTTAGGCTTTAAGCAGTAGTCCTGTTTGAAAGATTAAGCAGTGGTCCTGTTTGAAAGATAGTTATCATTGTGAAATAAGTTTTTCCAGTGAGTCTAGTTTCTTGAAGTCCAGGCAGTCAACCGAGAAAGGAGGTTATGATGTGGAAGTCTTCTTGTCTGTGTTCCCCTTCAAGGTCTCGGCTACACTAGAGGAGAGGTGTCGAAAGTAAAAGTTTGAAAAAGACGACTAAACTAGTTTGCTTAAGATTTATTCATTATTAAATTTCCAACCTCAGCGAATGGCTCGAGTTGAGAAGAGAAGGATCGATTCTTTTCCAATAAATGAACTCAACCTCCAAAATCCAATTAATTAATTACTCCCTCCGTCCTGAATTACTTGTTATGGATGTATCTAGAACTAATATATGTCTAGATACATCCATTTCTGCGACAAGTAATTCCGGACGGAGGGAGTACTATACTAGATTAGCAATATATTCTTTCTGTACCTAAAACAATCAACTATTAACTAAATAATCTATTTTAATCTAAAGGAGAGTATATGCACATGTTTTAGCACTTCTATTCAATGCATTCTACTGCCCAATCCATATACCTTTTTTTCTTACAATCTTCACATCTTATGCTGTTTCATTTGCAGCATGCTCTGTATATCATCTACATAGCTGCTGGTGTTTTTGTTGCAGGATGGATAGGTAAGTTAAGAGCCTTCGTTTAAATATTTTCTCGCTCAGCATGTGTATGTACCTAATGTAATTTTTGATTCTCCAGAGGTATCATGCTGGATTCTCACCGGGGAGCGGCAAACTGCTGTCATCAGATCAAAATATGTCCAGGTCTTGCTAAATCAAGACATGAGCTTCTTTGATACATATGGAAACAATGGTGATATAGTTAGTCAAGTTCTGAGTGACGTATTGCTGATTCAGTCCGCAATTAGTGAGAAAGTAAGTTCAGAGTGAATATGCTTTGACTGCTGTATGAGTGTATGTTTGCAGCATGAACTTTGATCGTTTTGGTCTGTTCTAACAACTCAGTGCTTTTGTAGGTAGGCAACTACATACACAATATGGCCACATTCGTCGGCGGTCTCATTGTTGGCCTGCTCAATTGTTGGCAAATAGCACTCCTAACTCTTGCCACTGGACCCTTGATTGTAGCTGCAGGCGGAATATCTAACATATTTCTCCATAGACTGGCTGAAAACATTCAAGATGCATATGCCGAAGCGGCTAGTATTGCTGAACAGGTTTCGCCCTGTGAACTTCGCCATGCTGTCCATTTCTTGCGCATTTGTTTACAAATATCCACCTTTTAACATTGAGAACACTATTTCCCAGATCAGATATTTCTCCACTCTTTGTATTGTGCATTGCACTATATTCTTGTAGCATGTACAAATAATATGCCAAATATAATCGGTTCCGATTTTACTTGACAAAAACATGTGGATGTGCAGGCCACCTCATACATCAGGACCCTATATGCTTTTACCAATGAAACTCTTGCAAAGTACTCCTATGCTACCTCACTTCAAGCAACTCTAAGATATGGAATTTTGATAAGTCTTGTCCAAGGAATTGGCCTTGGATTTACCTATGGACTGGCCATCTGTTCCTGTGCTTTGCAACTCTGGGTTGGAAGACACCTAATTTCTCGTGGGAAAGCTGATGGTGGTCAAGTTGTGGTAGCTTTATTTGCAGTAATTTTGAGTGGCCTGTAAGCAACATAATCCTATACATTCCCCTGTTTCCCTCCATCAAGAGTGTCTTTACCTAATATATTTTCCTGTTTTTTAGTGGTCTGAACCAAGCAGCTACAAACTTCTATTCATTTGAGCAAGGGCGAATTGCTGCTTATAGACTATACGAGATGATAAGTCGTTCAACTTCAAGCACCAATCTGGAAGGGACCACTATACCCCAAGTGCAGGGGAACATCGAATTCAGAAACGTGTATTTCAGTTATCTCTCACGTCCTGAAATTCCAATTTTAAGTG
This sequence comes from Triticum monococcum, assembly GCA_034509565.1. Taxonomy (NCBI): domain Eukaryota; kingdom Viridiplantae; phylum Streptophyta; class Magnoliopsida; order Poales; family Poaceae; genus Triticum; species Triticum monococcum. The sequence goes on from CM067844.1 coordinate 488,777,357, forward strand.
GTTTCTTTCTCAGTGTACCAGCCAGAAAAACTGTTGCACTTGTTGGTAGAAATGGCTCAGGGAAAAGCAGCATAATTCCTCTAATGGAGAGGTTCTACGATCCAACGTTAGGTAACATCATTGAGAAGCATCTGATTTTCATCTCCAAGTTTCTCACCTCCTAGGAGGCTTGTTCTCTCTTTCTTTTCAATGAAATCACAAAGGTCCTTAGCGTTTTCTCAAAAAAAAAAGTTTCCCCATTTGCTAAGGCAGCTCTTTTTACGTTTTCAGGGGAAGTCCTGCTGGATGGGGAAAATATCAAGAATTTGAAAGTAGAATGGTTAAGAAGCCAAATTGGTCTGGTTACACAAGAACCTGCACTGCTGAGTTTGAGCATCCGCGAAAACATTGCTTATGGAAGATTTGCTACCTTTGATCAGATAGAAGAAGCAGCCAAGACAGCACATGCTCATGGGTTCATCAGTTCACTCGAAAAGGGATATGAAACACAGGTAATGGTAGTGCCAAATAATTAGGCATGGATGCTCCAGTCCATTTTGTTATCATTCTGATTTTATTTACCTCCCTAGGTTGGTCGAGCTGGTTTGGCGTTGACTGATGAACAGAAGATCAAAATTTCTATCGCTCGTGCTGTGCTTTCGAGTCCATCAGTTCTCTTACTTGACGAAGTCACGGGAGGACTTGATTTTGAAGCTGAAAAGGCTGTGCAAGGAGCATTAGATGTTCTCATGCTGGGAAGGTCGACCATTATAATAGCTAGGCGCCTTAGCCTCATTAAACATGCTGATTACATAGCTGTAATGGAGGAAGGACATCTTGTTGAAATGGGGACACATGATGAATTGCTAAACTTGGATGGCCTTTATGCTGAGCTTTTGAGATGTGAGGAAGCAACAAAACTTCCTAAGAGGTAAGCTGTTTTTTCTGGACAATTCCTGGTAAGAGTGAGTTTGCATTAGTTTAGATTTAGTATCACATTGTTTTTCAGTCTAGAATAGCCAAGGGTTCTGTGTCTGGGACCTAGCTGGCACAATTATAAGAAATAAAACTCCGTCCAGTCCTGGATAATTTGATACTAAACGCTCTTATATTTCTTTACAGAGGGAGTACTTGTTTATTTGCTAATTTCCAAAATATGCCTTAATGCTGTGAGCATCCAGCTACTGTGCTGAAGAAATAGCGATTAACCTGGTTGTTCTTACGTTGTTCCAGCTGTGCTAGATTTGCACTATTATTTTACCAGAGCTACTCTATTTACTCTGTCAATCTTTCTCAGGATGCCAACCAAGAATAGTAGGGAGCGCAAGTCACTCCAATTTGAGGATCCACCAATCAGCCAAAATTTTCAAGAATCATCCTCTCCTAAGATGGCAAAATCACCTTCTCTTCAAAGAACACATGGCATGCTTCAGTTTTGGCGATCAGACACCACCAGAAATTCCCATGATTCACCAAAGGATCGAAGCCCACCTCCAGAACAAACTACAGATAATGGAATACCTTTAGTTGCAACTGAAAGAGCACCGTCCATCAAGAGACATGACAGTTTTGAAATGGAATTGCCCAACCTTCCGAAGGTTGACATCCATCCCATACAACGGCAATCTTCAAAGAATGCAGGACCTGACTCGCCTATATCTCCTCTTTTGACTTCTGATCCAAAAAATGAGCGTTCACATTCACAAACTTTTAGTAGACCACAGAGTGAACGTGATGATACAAGTTCTGAACAGAGTGAACCTGATGAATTGCAACATCACAAGCCACCATCATTTTGGAGACTGGCAGCACTTAGCATTGCTGAATGGCCTTATGCTCTCTTAGGCACAATTGGTGCTGCTATATTTGGCTCATTTAATCCACTGCTTGCTTACACAATAGCACTTACAGTGTCGGCATATTATCAAATAGAAGTTAGTGACATGCACCATGAAGTGAACAGGTGGTGTTTATTCATAGTAGGAATGGGTGTTATTACAGTGCTGGTCAACTGGTTGCAACATTTCTATTTTGGAATTATGGGGGAGAAGATGACTGAACGTATAAGAAGAATGATGTTCTCCGGTATGCTATCTATGTCTTTATACATATGAGCTGTTTTTTTAGTCTGCTGCAATCATGAAGTTAGATTTGATCTTCTAGAATTCCACACTAATTTAGTTCTTTCACAGCAATGCTGCGCAATGAGGCTGGATGGTTTGACAAAGAGGAGAATAGTGCTGATACACTATCCATGCGCCTGGCAAACGATGCTACATTTGTCCGTGCTGCATTCAGTAACCGTCTTTCCATATTCATACAAGACACTGCTGCGGTTTCTGTAGCTCTTCTCATTGGAATGTTGTTGGGATGGCGTGTGGCGCTTGTTGCACTTGCAACTTTACCTGTTCTTGTTATCTCTGCCATTGCACAGGTAATACAGCCTGAAGGTTTTTTGGTCTGTTATATTATCACCTCAAAAGTCTGAAACGGAGTAGCATATTTTGGCATGTTAACAGAAGTTGTGGTGTCTGTTGGCGAGACCATTGAGCATTTTTGTGTATACCGAGAGTTCGGACCGAAAACCCTTAAATATATCACACAGGGCCTTTTCGGAAACAAAATACTGGGGTTGATTCAAGTGTTGCCTAGGTTATTTTTATATTACCTTGTGGATGTTAAAACATAAAAAGGGACCCATACAAGTCAAGTCTAAGAAAGCAAACTCACTGGGCCCTGGATGGTTTGGAAATTGTCACTTGAACATGTGGCTCTAGTATATACCACCTTGCAAATATGATCTTTATTATCTGTTAAGGGTCAGTGACATTTCAAACTTTAGAAATATTTTTGATCGTGTTACAAATGGCCTTTCCTGTCAATAATCAACACGATCTGCACTCTCTATAGCCACATATTTGGTATTCCCTAATAATACAGTGTCCGTATAATTATTTAATTGCCTGATCTGTTAAACACTGAAATTTGCAACACTAATCTTGAACTGCATGCATATCTTTCACAATTTGGCATTCAGTAACTTGATACTGTGTATTTTATGTTAGAACTGGTGCAAATAGGCATGTTCTAAATTGATATGATGAACCATTTTACAGAAATTATGGCTTGCTGGCTTCTCAAAAGGAATCCAGGAGATGCATAGAAAGGCTTCATTAGTACTTGAAGATGCAGTCCGTAACATTTACACCGTTGTTGCTTTTTGTGCTGGAGACAAGATAATGGAACTCTACAAATTACACCTTGGTAAGATACTGAAGCAAAGTCTTGTGCACGGGTTGGCTATAGGCTTCGGTTTTGGTTTCTCGCAGTTTCTTCTTTTTGCCTGCAACGCCCTCCTTCTGTGGTACATTGCCACCTCAGTGGACAAGCAGCGCCTGACAATAGCCACGGGGCTAAAACAGTACATTCTATTCTCGTTTGCATCATTTGCATTGGTGGAGCCCTTTGGACTTGCCCCATACATACTTAAGCGGCGGAAGTCTCTCACTTCAGTGTTTGAAATTATTGACCGAGAGCCAAAGATTGATCCTGATGACAACACTGGCCTGAAACCACCCAATGTCTATGGGAGCATTGAATTCAAGAATGTTGATTTCTCCTATCCAGTTCGTCCAGAAATCTTTGTGCTGAGCAATTTCAATCTTAAGGTGAGCGGTGGGCAAACAGTTGCAGTGGTAGGTGTTTCAGGATCCGGGAAGAGCACTATCATTTCGTTAATTGAGAGATTTTATGACCCAATGTCTGGCCAAGTTCTGCTGGATGGCCGAGATCTGAAATCGTTCAACCTGAGATGGTTACGAAGCCACATGGGCCTAATTCAACAAGAACCTGTCATTTTCTCAACAACAATAAGGGAGAACATTATCTATGCAAGGCACAACGCAACGGAGGCTGAGATGAAAGAAGCTGCAAGGATAGCAAATGCTCATCATTTCATTAGTAGCTTGCCACATGGCTATGACACTCATGTGGGAATGAGAGGGGTTGATCTGACACCTGGGCAGAAGCAACGTATTGCCATTGCTAGAGTGGTTTTGAAGAATGCACCGATATTGTTGTTGGACGAGGCCAGCTCTGCGATCGAGTCTGAATCAAGTAGAGTGGTACAGGAAGCTCTTGACACATTGGTCATGGGGAACAAGACAACGGTCCTGATAGCGCACAGGGCAGCGATGATGAAGCATGTGGATAACATTGTTGTCCTAAATGGTGGTAGGATAGTTGAGCAGGGCACACATGACTCTCTGATGGACCTGAACGGTCTCTATGTTAGATTGATGCAGCCCCATTTTGGCAAGGGCCTTCGCCAGCATCGGCTAGGCTAATGTAATTAATGTTGGGTTTGTTAGGTGTAAATTATGTTAGGGCATGACCAAGTACCCCTGTCGCTCTCTGTCCAGACACGTAGCTCCACGGTTGGGGCTGCTGGCGATGTTCCGAATGCGCAGAAGGGTGGCCTGGTCTTGACAAAATTTTCGACTGGAGATTGAGATGACTAGTTGTGTTGAATCTGTAGGGAGCTTTTATCCTGGAAATAGGTAGCAAGTTTGGTGGGAGAGCATTGTAATTGTTTGTAATATATGAGTTGCAAACATTCTTTTGGAGGCTCTGCGCACTCGATTCATTTCAACTTTGTAATGCGCCGATTTGATGATTCAGGTGTGTGTAAAGAAAAGTCTTCTTAATAGGTTGAATTCCTGGTGATTTGATTATGCCTGTTTAGCGATGATCGTGTGGATTGTCGTTTGTTCATTCAACAGTCTGTGTGTCGATTACCCCCTGTGGAAACCAGGGCAGCCCTGACGAACTGTGCTAGGAATCATACTCCCTCTGGTTCCTCAATATGGTTTTAAAGAAGTAAATTTTGACCACTAATTCATGTATACTGGTTCCACTATATTCGTACAAGCATGAGTAGCGCGATGTCTGAGCAATGCAGATTCGTTGGGTTGGGTTCCTCTCGGCCTCAGGCGACACCAGGTTTCGCCCGCGTTGCACGGTCGGATGGTGCCGACGGACATCAAGAGCTTGCGCAATCATGCGTTCAAGTCGTAGATCTTGAAGGAGTCGGCGACGACTTTGAGCCTGTTGCGCAGCCTGCTCCACCGGCGCTCGTTCGCCGTCACGATCAGCGTGTAGTACCTCCCTGCCAAAAACCAACACCAACTCAGCTTCGTGTCCACAGGAGGGGCAAACATATGATCAGAATCCCCATGAAACGTGTACCGTTCCCGATGGCGACCGTCGCAAACGCTGACACGCCGTAGCCTGGCGCCTCCAGATCGTACTCAAACGTCCAGTAGTTCCTACCATCCACCGTACGCTGCCAATTTACAGCACAAGAAAGTAAGAAACTGCTCATTTTTCCAATCTTTGCAGCGTCGCAAATCGGGAATTCTATGGCTGCTCGATGAGATTCGACAACTGAAAATTGCAACGCAAGCAGCGGATGAAACGGCAAACCTCTTGCATTTCATAGATCGTGGGTATCTGGTTCGGGGCAGCGTACACTTCGGTTACCAAATTGAAGATCGCCTGAGGGAAGATGAAGCAATGGTGAGAAGAAAGGAAAGACAAGATCTGGTCCAAAGTCCAGAAAATCCAGGCGAAAGGCCACCTACCTCATCCATTGGGCCTAGGTCACGAATGTCTGTTTTCTGAGTAGGAATGAAGGCCACACGGACAGACTGCAGCTGCACATTACGGTCCTTGAACGCTGAATCATGGCCCAAGAAGTCGAAATCCTGACATGAAGCACCCGGGGGAACAAAAGGGTTATGTGAAATCCACAAAGAGCCAAGAAAAAAACTTATTTGGCATCTGAATTGTCCTTCTTGCACACTAATTTACTACACTAGTAAACATGACAAATTACCCTCCAATCAGCTGGGTAGAGGTACGAATATCCGTCGTTTGCATCGACGTAGGAGCGGTAATTCTTTGGTACTTCTGAAATCTAGGAACAACTCCAGTTAGCATTAGCTCACACAATCCTACTGTACATGCTAATATTTAACAAGTTGATAACTTGCATAGCTGCATATCGGCTGCCATTGAAGTGCAACTGAACAATTAACAATGGGCATACCTTCAGCATATGCAGAGCTGCTATTTAACAGGACAGTGGATAATGCCCCAGCACCAAGCAGTGCCAATCTCCTTTTTGTGACCTCTATAGTAAGGTCAGGAAGAGAGATTCTATCAACAATTTTTCCTGTGCCAAGCTTTAAAAACACATTGAGATGAACAGCAGACGAGAATTACTCTTCTCATCCGAGGATGCTTCGCTCGAGCTCGCGTTCACCGCCGACGGAGGAGCCCCATTCAGCCTGGCAGTGGCCGTACAGTTCGGCGCAATCAACTGAAGACAACACCAGGTTCTAAGTCGAGGAACGAAATCAAGAGAAGGATGATAACAGGGTTCATTCAAGCACATACGTACCTGTTTGGATATCAAGCTCTGCAGGCTTGCCATTTCACCTTCAGTGGAGCTCTGATCCTAGCCTGCCCCAGGTTGGTTGGCTATCTGTTGCTGCTGGAGCTGGACTGTGGTCCGTAAGCTTCTCCATGTGTTGCGTGCGTGGGTGGAAGCCAAGGCTGCCAGGTCAGCGTTTCCATTATCCTTTTCAAAACCTTTTGTTTCTTTGTTTTGTGCTGGCCATCGGCTGACAAAAGGGGACCATTCATTCCCTTCTGATGGATAGTACTAGAAAAACAGCAAAATCGTCTTATATTTTGGGACGGAGGTTGTAGTTCATAACTTGGGTCGGTTTTGGTTTTTTTCCTGTGGTGATTTTGTCGAGATATGTCTGACCTAACGCATTCTCCATTTCCTGTGGTTTAACTACATAGATGGAGACATAATCTGTAGAGATGCAAAAGTCATCTCACCACAGAATTTGCAGAAATGGAAATGCCATCTCACTGCAAAGGGATATGCTACAGACTTATAGTACTGCTTACCACTAGGGACTCTTTGGATTGCAGATTTTTTTATCCTTCCAGAAGTTCCAAAGAGGCCCTAAGTTCTGAATGTGGACAAAGCATGATGGTACAAGGAAAACGAATATCTGCTCTTACAGCAAGATTTGCTCATGCAGAATCTCCAGTGTGACAACATATAAAACTAGTAAGACAGTCAAGCGCCAAAGAAATCCTTAGATACTGCATCAGAGCAAAACCACAAGCACGATATCACTTGGATGAAAAACCTGAGTATCGTTTGTTCCAGATCATACTTATCAAAAAGATATCAAAACATTTAAAAATTCCAGGTTACATATATTCATGCCACAACAATAACTGACAGCATTATACAACAACAGTTACATAATTGAAGGCTATGCCTTAGGAGCAGGCTTCACCAATCCTAGCCCAGAACCACTCCCTAAATGCTTGAAGTTCTTTGCCTCTAGGTGGTCATCGTGTGCGGCGAAACCCGTTCCTCCTTTTTCTAAATTAATCAAATTCCTCTCTTTGCACGGTTTGCTGCACATTAAGCAGACCTTATCTGTTGCTATGAACTTGTCCGAGCACTTCTTGCAGAAGACATGGCCACAGGTGCTGATCGCCACCAGGGACATTGTGTTTGTGAGATTGGACTTGCAGCTGGGGCAGATGTAGCTTTTCTCCACTGACTTACTGCTCTTCTGACGAGCGTTCTCCTCGGTGAAAGAAATAGGGAAGAGTGATTTCAGCTTGAGCCTCTCCTGCCCCTCGGGACAGATTGTGTCAGTAGAAGGAGCATCTACCTTGACAGTGGCTTCGGGTGTAGCTGACGGAAGCCAGAATGCCTTCATGGTGCGTAGGGCTTCCTCTTCAAAGGAGGTAGTCTTCACACTGTTGGCTCCATGAAAACCATTCTTGTCTTGGGAACCGCTGCGATCATAGTACTGGGGGACTGCTCCATGATTCTGCTGATCAAAAGCATCCAACTCCTTGGATTTTTGCAGCACCAGCTTCTCCTCCTCCTCTTCCTTCTCTTGCTTTTTCTGGGAATCATGAGCTATAAGCTTGCTGGAAGAAGGAAAAACACTCAGAAATCCATACCTTTTATTTGGTTGAACAAGCAAGCAGATAACTTAAGGGCAAGTATAGCAATTTCGAATGTCCACTAAGAACAGGAATATAGATTCAAACTACTTCAGTGATCAATTGCTGAAATGTTGATGACAAATGGCATGGGGAAGTATCATAGTCTTATGGACACCGAAACTGTACCAATTTACTATATACTAGTAGAAATTCAATGATGAAGCAAGATCATTTTCTCTTGAAATTCAGGGATAACTACTATACTGTAGCTAGTACTAGCAACATAACACCACCGATCCAAACACTTCACCATGACAAATGCACATCCCAGGATCGAATTTCAATTGCCGCCCCAAATTCTCATACATGGCGCGACCTCCAGTGCCACAAAACTAAAACACCGTGCTAAAATAGTTCTCATAGTACCAAGGAAAATGGCAAGCTACGATAAGTCCAACAAGCCCTATCCATGAGGAACCCTACAATCCTAGGAGCAGGAATGCACATTTAAGCCCGCACCGCATCTGAGCACAATCATACCAATTCCACAATCCTCGCTAACAAATTGCAAATTCCCTGGAATTAACCAGCCCTTGGATGACCAAGCAAAGAAGGAATCAGGACCCAATAAAAAAAAAGGAACAACGAGCTGGTACCGCTTGATGTCCTTCTTCTGCGCGAGGAGGCACTCGAGGATGCACTCCTTGCAGAAGGTGTGGCCCTTGGGGCAGGCGAGCGGGTCGATGAGCGGCTTGAGGCAGAGGCAGCAGGCGTCGAAGGGCTTGATGGAGTCCTTGCCGAGCCGCTCCCGCTGGGTGCCGTACCCGAGCTTCCGCTTCTCCTCGTAGGTGAAGAAGGCGAGGTCGTTGTTGTTCTTCGAGTGCCGCTGCGGCATCTTCGCTGCGCTTCGCCTTCGTCCCCCCTTCCGGCCGGCGGGTGGGAGGCGCGGGCACGAGGAGGAAGGCGATGCGGTCCTGCTCTGAGGTGGGTCGTCAAGTTTAACCCTAGATTTGACGGGGAGGAGAAGTCGGCGAGGTGATGGTTTGATTCGGTGGAGTGGAGACGAAGGACGGATCGGGCTGGGACGTGGGTAGTTGGGCTCGGTTCGGTTCCGTGTCTGGATCGGGCTGGGATTTGTGGGAGTCTCTCAGGGTTCTCTGCCGGCCCGTGTCATTTGACTTATGGGCAGGTGCGAGTTTCAGACTTTCCATTGCAAGTTCTTCCCCAAATATAAGGGATACTTTGGTTTTGTTTCCACCAACTTTTGCAATCGACCCTAAAAAAAGAGGTAAATACATCATGAGTCATAAAACTTGCACGTGACGGTCAGTTTGGTGCACAAACTTGTAAAATACGTGTTTCTGGTCATCAAACTTGCACAAACGTTTATATACGGTCACATTTCATGTACGCGGACGTATCCGTGGTCTATGTGGCATGCCAGCATGGCCAGGGCCCACCGTAAGCCTGCGACGCATGGGTATATCTGCAGGCTTTTTCTTTATTTTTATACACCTATTTTTTAACTTATTAAGCCCCTAAAATAAAATGATTTTTTATTTATATATAAAGCCCCTAAAATAAAATGAAAAAATAAGGGATGGTTCGGTTACGAACTAGGGACGTGCCACTACTAGGCTCGGGTTAACAACCACCAAACCGATGATCATGCATGTCTAGGTAGCACAAATAATTTTTATATCATATAAACATGGCCGAAAAATCAATTTTACAAGAAATGTAACCCCAAAAAAGGGAGCACCGTGGCTCGACTATGTGACCTCGTGATCAATGTTAACTAAGATTACCACCGGGTTTCGAAAACACAACATATCCAAATGGGATAAATATTTTTCATGTTGTTATTCCTTCTTGTTCTATGTAAGAAAAAAAATTATATTTTTGTGTTTGTGATATTTAATAAATGTTTATGTGTTACAAAAAAGGTGTGTGACATTTAAAAAAATGTTTAAACATTGTAAACCACATTTGTGTAATTAAAAATGATATGTTGCATTTTAAAAATGTTCGTGCATTCCAAAAAAACTGGTCATGACATTTTTTATATGCCTATACAATGTATAAAACTGTTTGTGTAGCTTAAAAATGTTTTGTACCATCCGAAAATGTTAAAAACATAGTTGAAAAAAGTTTCAAAACTTGTATTTGAAAAAATGTTAATCATATGTTTCAAAAGTATTAAGCATATATTTTTAAAAATACTCCAAACATAGATGTATACTGGAGTATTTAAAACATCAAAACATATGTGTATCATATAGAGTATAGGTTTCAATACACATAAATTTCAAAACTTGTATTTGAAAAAAATGTTAATCTGGACATGTTGTGTTGATTAACATTTTTTAAAATACAAGTTTTTGAAACTTTTTAAAATGTCGTATACCTTTTTTTGTAACACATAAATATTTTTTGAATGTCACAAACACAAGAATATAAATTGTTTTCTTACATCTGGACGTGTTGTGTTGTCGGTGGTAATCTTAGTTAACCTTGACCACAAGGTCACATGATCAAGCCATGGTGCTCATTTTTTCCGTGTTACATTTCTTGTAAAATTTATTTTCAATCAATGTTTATATGATACAGAAATTAGTCGTGCTATATAGACATGAATAGTCAGTAGTTTGGTGGTTGTACACGTGAGACTACTAGGGCACGTTGCAGCTTCAAAACCCCATATCGCTTGCTTTTTAATTTTATTTTTAGGGGCTTAATACGAAAATAAAAAAAAGGCAAAGGCTTCTCTACAGATTTAGATGCTACAACGGATGACAGTGGGCCCTGGCCACACTGGAATGCCACATGGACCATGGATACGTTCGTGTACATGAAATGTGACCGTATATGAATGCTCGTGCAAGTTTGATGACCAGAAACACGTATTTTACAAGTTTGTGCACCAAACTGACCATCGCGTGCAAGTTCTATGACTTCGGGTGTATTTACCTCCTAAAAAAACAACTTTTGCAATCAACAACGTGTTTGACCTGGAGTAGTAATTAAGTGGTACCCTGCAAAGTCATTTCAACCTCCTCTTGAAGTGACAAGTACCACAACCACTTGTCATAACTATTGTGTTTTGATAGGATTTCTTTCAACATGGAGGGGCGATGGGTGGTTTATTTGTGCATTTTCCATAGATTTGATTTTTGATTTATTATCTCTCGAACCATGTGTCAAATCACAATTTTTTTCTACATTGCTTTTCTCAGGTCGAGGTTCTTGAAACTAGATTCTATTGATATGTTTTGACAAACTTTTTCTAGTCGAAATTTGTGCTCCGAAACTGTACTAACCCCGACTTCATGACTCTACTAACCTCGTGCTTCAAAATGGTACTAAATCATGCTTCATTAAAAAAAAGACGGTTTGTGCTTTCACGTGAGAAGCATAGTTGTGCTTCACGTGGAATCGTACCTACGATTCGCACAGAAGAGAAGCATGGTTTATGCTTTCACACGAGAAGCATAGCTATTCTTCGCAAAATCATATCGTGCTTTCACACGAGAAGCATAGTTGTGCCTCCCGCGGAATCATACCTATGATTCATGTGGAAGCACACTTGTCTGTCGCTTTTCGCAGAAGCACAATTGTGTTTTCACGCACACGAAAGCACGCCCGTGCTTCACTTCTAGGGAAGCATAGAAGCACAATTGTGCTTTCACGCAGAAGCACAATTGTGCTTCACATGAAAACACATTTGTGCTTCACTTTTTGAGGAACAACTTCTACACTTTCACGTGGAAGCACAACTGTGCTTCATGCGATAACACATCAATCTGGAGAACCACATTTGTGCTTTCACACAAGAAGCATAATTGTGCTACACATGAAAACACAACTGTGCTTCATGCGTAAGCACAACTGTGATCCATGCTCATAACAGAAAGAAATCAAATAAACAAGGAAAACCCCAGAAAAAACCAAAAATACCCCCCCCCCCCCAAAAACATCTCGATGGGGGAAGCGTCCAGCGTGACACGTGGCACGCCGGGACACACCACATGGCAGGCTGGGGTGCTCCTACACTAGGAAAGGCGCCCTGCGAGGGGGAACCCTCCAATTAGTTGCTCCGAGTTCTTTTTTACACTTTAAACCCTCTTTTATAGATTGGTGATAACAACATTATTGACAAGAAAGGAAATTAAGACCCTATTCAGAATTGCACCGGGTCCGCGAAATCTCGGGAGCTATGGAGCCAGGAAATAGGTGCTCCACGATTTTCAACTGTAACTCCACCAGCTCCGGGAGTGGAGTTGTGGAGCGGAGGTACTCCGAACAAGGCCTAAACCCCGAGGGGCATCATCTAACCATACACTAGGATTCTCAAATCTAGCAAGATGAGCTAGTTCATGAGCTACGTCATTATCCTCTCTGGGATAGCATTGAAAGATTGACACGTCTCCGTCGTATCTATAATTTTTTATTGTTTCATGACATTATTCTACAACTTTCATATACTTTTGGCAACATTTTGTATTATTTTTGGGACTAACATATTGATCCAGTGCCTAGTGCCAATTCCTATTTGTTGCATGTTTTTTGTTTCACGGAATATCCATACCAAACAAAGTCCAAACACGATAAAAGTTTACGGAGATTTATTTTGGAATATATGTGATTTATGGGAAAAATAATCAATGTGAGACGATGGCCGAGGGGCCCACAAGCCCAGAGGGCTAGCCGAGCAGGCTTGTGGTGCCCCTGTAAGGCGGTTGGTGCCCTTCTTTTGCCGCAAGAAAGATAATATCCAGAAGAAAATCCCCTCAAAATTTCAGCCCAATTGGAGTTACGAATCTCCGGGAATTTAAAAAATGATGAAGGGCTAGAAAACAGGAACGGGAAACCGAAGAGAACAAAGAGAGAGAGAGAGAGAGAGAGAGAGAGAGAGATCCAATCTCGAAGGGGCTCCTGCCCTCTGGGATCCATGGAGGCCAAGGACTAGAGGGGAAACCCTCCTCCCATCTAGGGGGAGGCCAACGAAGAAGAAGGAGGGGGCTCTCTCCCCCTCTCTCCCAGTGGCACCAGAACGCCCCTGGGGCAATCATCGTGTGACAACGATCTACTCCAACAAATCCATCATCTTCATCAACACCTCCATCACCTTCCCTCATATATATCCAGTGGTCCACTCTCCCGCAATCCGATGTACCCTCTACTTGAACATGGTGCTTTATGCTTCATATTGTTATCCAATGATGTGTTTCCATCCTATGATGTTGGAGTAGATTTTTGTTGTCCTATGGGTGATTGGTGAATTGCTATGATTGGTTTAAATTGCTTGTGGTTATGTTGTTGTCCTTTGGTGACCATCATATGAGCGCACGTGTGGATCACACTATGGGGTTAGTTGTATGCTGATAGGATTATGCATTGGAGGGCAAGACTGACAAAAGCTTCTTCCTACCATAGAAATTGATTCATATGGGATTGAAGGGGGACCAATATATCTTAATGTTATGGTAAGGCTTTACCTTAATGAGCTTTAGTAGTTATGGATGCTTGCTAATAGTTCCAATCATAAGAGCATAGAATTCCAAGTAAGGGATGATATGCTAGCAGTGGCCTCTCCCACATAAAAACTTGCTATCGGTCTAGTAACTTAGCTAATTGCTTAGGGACAATTCCGCAAATCCTAAAGGAAATATGCCCTAGAGACAATAATAAAGTTGTTATTTATATTTCCTTATATCATGATAAATGTCTATTATTCATGCTAGAATTGTATTAACCAGAAACTTAGTACATGTGTGAATACATAGACAAACAGAGTGTCCCTAGTATGCTTCTACTTGATTAGCTCGTTAATTAAAGATGGTTAAGTTTCCTAACCATAGACATGTTGAAAGTGCAATCTTGCTCTTAAGAATATTTTTGATGTTGATGAAAAATTCACATATAGGGGACTAACTGTAACACCCCGTATGTAACTTGCCTTATTTGTATTCCAACTCTTGCCATTTCCGGCACTAAGTTATGATATTTCCTCGTTGTCGGGTTTTGTCTTCGTGTTGTTTTGTCTTTGTCATGCATCTCATATCATGCCATCAAGTGCATTGCATTTGCATACGTGTTCGTCTCATGCATCCGAGCATTTTCCCAGTTGTCTGTTTTGCATTCCGGCGCTCCTATGTCCTCCGGTGTCCCTTTCTACCTCTTTTCGTGTGCGGGTATTAAATGTTCTCGGATTGGACCGAGACTTGCCATGCGGCCTTGGTTTACTACCGGTAGACTGCCTGTCAAGTTTCGTGCCATTTGAACTTCGTTTGATACTCCAACGGTTAACCGAGGGACAGAAAAGGCCTCGTGTGTGTTGCAGCCCAACACCCTCCAAAGTGGCCCAAAACCCACCTAAACCTCCTCCATCATCTAGATCGTTCAATCACGATCGCGTGGCCGCTAACTGCACCTCATTTGGAGCCTCCTAACTCCCTCTACCTCTATATAAAGGCCTCCCCCCGAAATTTCCGGGTCTCCTCCACCCCTAACCTAGCTCCCAGCTCCTCTGCGCGGCCGGACACGTCCGATCCAGCCGGACGCACCGCCGCCACCCACTCCCGACACGCCACGTGGCGGGCTCGCCCACTTCGCCGCCCCACTCCGCCGCCAGGCCCGCTCGGCCCGCGTCCGGCCCTCCTGGCCGAGAGGCGCGCCGCCGCCGCCTGCCTCCTCGCCTCGACGCCTACCTCCTCGCCCCCGATGCCGGCGCCGCGCCCCGCCACCCGCCGCCACCGCGCCGCCCTCCGTCTCCAGCGCCGCCCCGCCGCCGTTGCACTCCGGCGCCGCCCGCGGCCACCTCGCCGCGCCCGAGCCGTCGTGGTTTCCTCTCCGGCCACCCTCCGTCTTCTCCTCTCCGACCGGCCACCGCGACAAGTCCCCGGATCCGGCGATCCCTGACTCTCCGGCGAATAGTACCCCGACGGAGCTCGAAATCCGAGCTGCTACAGTGCCCTGGATCTCAGATCTGAAAATCTCGGCTGACTTTTTCGCCCCTAACCCTAGTTTTTATGCATATTTCATCATGGCATAACTTCATCACCGTTGCTCCGATTCGTGCGTGTAGCATATCTAAATGTTCGTCTCGACGAGTACTTCATTTCATCTCATTGCATCATTTTCATTTGAGCTCATCTTGACCCCTAAATGCTGTTGGAAGAGGGCTATGTGATGTTAGTTTCAGATTCTTATCAGCATATGCACTTTTGTCATTTTTGGCATGATTAATGTGTGCTTCCTATGATCTTGAGCTCT
Source organism: Triticum monococcum (assembly GCA_034509565.1). Taxonomy (NCBI): domain Eukaryota; kingdom Viridiplantae; phylum Streptophyta; class Magnoliopsida; order Poales; family Poaceae; genus Triticum; species Triticum monococcum. The sequence continues at coordinate 488,792,666 of CM067844.1, forward strand.
ACACGAGTTTTGAAGTATGCCATGCCATCTTTACAGGGGTGTATGCCATGTATTTTTGTGATCTCTGTGGTGACTAGCATAAGCATGCAAAGTAGCTCACTTAATGTTGCTGATTTCAGGGACTTAGAAATATTCTAAGTCATTGCCCTGTTTATATTTTTATGCCATGTGTTCATGTTGATACCTAGTGATCTGTGCCTCTTTTGAGCATGATCAGTAAGGATGTTTTGTAGATATTGTGGTGCTCTATCCATCCATGTCTTTGTTTGCATTTATGGAGCACCCTAGCTTGAGTCAATCGAGCTCTACTTTTGCTATTAAATGTTCCAGGCAGATTCTTAACATGTTTAGCAATTTTGCCGAGGTTGTTGTAGTTGATCCGTGCATGCTATGTTGTTGTTCTTGCCATGTTTAGCTTCTATGCCATGTCTACTTGCTGGGTGTTGTCGGTGTTCTGGGAACGGGGGTCCCCAGACTTGCCTGCCTGCGGCCCGCGGCGTGGCTCAAAGGGGGGCCCAGCACAGCCCATCTTCACCAACACAAACTCAAGACCCTCGCGAGGGGCCAAGCCTCGCGGGGCGGACGACACGGAGCTTCCTCAGGCACGGCCTCGTCAGGCTGGCTCACGAGGAGGCGGAGAGATCAAGGCAGGGTGCCTCACGAGGTGCCCGTGACGCAAGCCATGACGACTCGGGGCGCCAGGCGGGTGCCAGCCCGCGCAACGTCCTCCTTTCCTCTTTGGTGCAAAGGGGGCAAGCGCAGCCGCGGAGTACCGAGGCATCAGGCAAAGGTGGCCATTTCGGTGCAACAAGACAAAGACTAGGAGGACTACGAGACGGAGGTCACCGTGGAGACCAAGACAGCGTCATCACCAGAGCTTTGCACAGGCGAAGACTACTTTTGTCAGGATAGCTGATACTTGCTGCCCCCCTTCAAATTAGCCCGCCATTGTTGGCTCCCTTCCCGCTCGATATTTGGGAAGAGGATCAGGGCCTTTATAAATAGGACCGGCCACCATAGTAGGAGGGGGGATCGAAATCCGAGAGAGAGAGAGAAGGGTGACTGAACTCCTCCCAGCAGTTCATTGCCCCAACCAAGAACAGACCCTTGCGAGGCTGTTCTTCCTTGTACTATTCATCATCCTCAGCCCAAGAGGCAATCCACCGCACCACACACTGGAGTAGGGTATTACACCGCAATGGTGGCCCGAACCAGTATAAACCCTGTGTCTCTTGTGTTGTTCTTCCCATAGTTTTAATCCTAGCGTGGCGGAGGGGTGCAGGTAGGTAGGAGGCGAAATCTCCACGCGCACCCCAGTGTTCGAACCTCAAGGGTCTGCCGAAACCTGAAATCCGACATTTGGCGCACCAGGTAGGGGTGCGTCGGAAATCGTCTTCCACCGCTCCGTTCTCCTCCGACCATCGCGCCCATGTCTGGCGCTCGTCGGGCCCGCGCAGAGCGCTGGGCCGCCTTCGCTTCCCGCGTCGCCCGGGCGGCCCCTGTCGGCGGGCGTCCCCGTCGTTCCCCGTCACCTGCCATCAACGCCGCCGCCGGTCCGGCGGGGGACGAGCAGCAAGCATCGTCCTGGCACCTGTCCGTGCGGCAAGACGGCCGCACCGCAACTCCCTCGCTCACCCCAGCTGGTTCTTCGTCCCGCGCGCTCCGCGCGCCCATGGAGCCCCGCAACCTCTCCCCTGCCTATCGCGCTGCACCGACACCCCCAGTCGTCGCGGCCCTCTTGGGCGGCTCGCAGGCGCCTCCTACAAGTTACCACATCAAGCCGTTCATCTGCCGGGTCAGCACCGCTTCCACGCGGCAGGGGGCTCCCCTGGATCAGGCGGCGCCCGAGACCGGCCTGAGCTTCAGCCCGGAGGACCACCCCTCCAACTCGGCCTGCTCGGGCGCGCTCCCCATGCTATGCACCCCCACCATCTGCCAGGTGGCCGTCACCAGAACTCTCATCGATGGCGGGGCGGGCCTTAGCGTGCTCTCAGTCAAGGCCTTCAACCTCCTCTGCATACCCCTGGAACGGTTGCAGCCCAGCCGACCCTTCTCAGGCGTTGGGGGCAGGTCGTCCAGCTCCTTGGGGCAGATTCGGCTCCTAGTGACCTTCGGCACCTACGACAACTTCCGCACGGAGCTGGTCGACTTCGACATCGCCCCCATCGGCCTCCCCTACAACGCCATCCTCGGCTACCCAGCGCTGGCCCAGTTCATGGCCGCAACGCACCCGGCATACAACCTCGTGAAGATGCCCGGGAGCAGCGGAGTCCTCATGGTGCACGAGGATACCGGTGACGCTCTGCGGGTGCTCAAGCTCGTCTTCAAGTCAGCAGCGTCGGCACAGCCTGCCGACTTGGAGGCCCCCGAGCCCAAGGGGGCTGCGCCCGCCAAGAAGAAGCAGTTGTTCACCCAAGACAAGGTAGAAACCAAGCAGATACCCGTCGATGAGGACGGGTCCACCAACGCCACTTTCACCATAGGCGCCCACCTCAAACCCGAGCAGGAGGAGGCCCTGGTCGGGTTCCTACGCGCAAACAAGAAGGTATTCGCTTGGGAGCTGGACCAGTTGGCAGGGATCCCCAGGAGTGTAATTGAGCATCACCTCAACGTGTGCCCCAACGTGCGCCCTGTGAAGCAGAAGGCCAGGCGGCAGTCCATAGAAAAGCAGGACTTCATCGTCCAAGAGACCCGCAAATTAGAGGCCGCTAGGGTCATTCATGAGGTCCGATACCCAGATTGGTTGGCCAACCCTGTCGTTGTGCCGAAGAAGGGAGGGAAGGAACGCATGTGTGTCGACTTCACCAACCTCAACAAAGCGTGCCCGCAAGATCCATTTCCGCTCCCCCGCATCGACCAGATCGTTGATTCCACTGCGGAATGCGACCTGTTATGCTTCCTGGATGCCTTCTCTGGGTATCACCAGATCAAGATGGCGGTAGAAGATGTCGAGAAGACGGCCTTCCTAACCCCGTGTGGGGTGTACTGCTACGCCTGCATGCCATTCGGGCTGCGTAACGCAGGGGCGACCTTTCAGCGGCTGATGCATATCACCTTGGGCCCGCAGCTCGGGAAGAATGTTGAAGCTTACATCGATGACATCGTGGTAAAATCTCGGGAGGCCAGGACCTTGATACAAGACCTGGAGGAAACCTTCGCGAGCCTCAACGCAGTGAACCTACGGCTCAACCCAGAGAAGTGTGTGTTCGGAGTCCCCTCGGGCAAGCTCTTGGATTTCCTCGTGTCCCACCGAGGCATCGAGGCCAACCCGAAGAAGGTCAAGGCGGTGGAAGACATGAGCCCGCCAAAGACCCTCAAAGAAATGCAGAAGCTCACGGGGCGCGTGACCGCGCTAGGGCGCTTCATCTCCAAGTTGGGAGAACGAGCCCTGCCCTTCTTCCAGCTAATGAAGAAAAAGGGGCCCTTCGAGTGGACTAAAGAGGCCGACAAGGCGTTCCAGGATCTCAAGAGATACCTGACCAGCCCACCGGTCATGGTGGCTCCGCGCCCTCAAGAGCCCCTGGTGCTTTACCTCGCCGCCACTCCCTACTCCGCCAGCGCAGCCTTGGTGGCAGTCAGAGAGGAGCGCCGAATCAAAACCACGGCAGCAGCCCGGGACGAGGCAGAACAGGGACAAGGAAGGCCTACAGAAACCGCCGCCGCGGCTGAGGAGGATCAGCCGCCGCAAAGGGGCGCACTAGAGGCGGAAGAGGCCCCTCTTCCAGATGGCCAGACTCAGGAGGCCTCACCGCCTCAAGAGGCGCCACGGTCTCCAAAAGAGGCCACCAGCACTGACGCCCTCCACCTCATTGAGCACCCAGTGTACTTTGTCAGCACAGTGCTGCGGGATGCAAGAGCGCGGTACCCCATGCCTCAGAAACTCCTCCTCACGCTACTGGTGGCGTCGCGCAAGCTGATGCACTATTTTTAGGGTCACCCCATCAAGGTCGTCTCGTCATACCCCCTGGAGAGGGTGCTCAGGAGCCCTAATTCGGCTGGAAGGGTCGATGAGTGGAACATAGAACTGCAAGCATTTCAGCTCGAATTCAGCATGACCAGGGTCATCAAGGGAGCAGCGTTGGCAGATTTTGTGGCAGAGTGGATGGAGGCGCCAGGCCTCAAGGCCGATGAGGATCGGTCCCTATCCCCGGGAAGCGAGGCGCCAGAAGGCTGGGTCATGTACTTCGATGGGGCGTTCTCCAGACACGGCGCTGGGGCTGGGGCGGTGCTTATATCGTCCACCCAGGACAAGCTCTACTACGCCGTGCAGCTTTGTTTCCAGCAAGGTGAAAAGGTCTCCAACAACATAGCGGAGTATGAAGGTTTAATAGCGGGCCTGAAGGCCGCAGCTGCCCTGGGGGTGAAACGCCTCACCATCAAGGGTGATTCACAGCTCCTTGTAAATTTCTCCAACAAGGTGTACGAGCCGAAGGATGAGCACATAGAGGCCTACCTTGCACAGGTCCGCAGGATGGAGAAGCAGTTCTGGGGGTTGGAGTTGCAGCATGTGCCCCGTGGCACCAATCAGGAAACCGATGACATCGCCAAATGCGCGTCCAGGCGGTTACCTCAGGAGCCTGGCGTTTTCGAGGAGCGGCTCTTCAATCCTTCAGCCTTGCCGTCATTATCAAACATGGCTTAGCCCAGGGAGGAGCTCCGTCAGCCACCTGCCTCAGGAGCTCCGGCTTGTGGCCCGGCCTCGGGAGCACGCCTGCTCCTGACGATGGAACCTCAGGAGGGATGTTGGATCATGGAGCTCCGGAGCTACTTAACGCAAGGGACCCTGCCAGAGAAGGAGGAGGAAGTAGAGCAAGTGGCGCACCAGGCCACGGCATACTGCATCAAAGATGGAGAGCTCTACCGAAAGCGACCAAAAGATGTATCCCTACGCTGCATCTCCAGGGAGCAAGGGAAGGAACTACTGGAAGATATACACGGCAGAGACTGCGGACATCATTCGTCATCACGAACCCTCGTTGGCAAGGCGTTCTGCAATGGGTTTTATTGGCCCACCGCGCTCAATGACGCCGTTGAACTAGTGAAAGCTTGTGAGGCCTGCCAATTCCATGCCAAGCAGATCCATCAGCCGGCAGGGGGCTTGCAGACTATCCCCCTTTCGTGGCCATTCGCAGTCTGGGGGCTCGACATCTTGGGTCCGTTTCCTCGGGCGCTAGGGGGCTACCGCTACCTTTACGTTGCCGTGGACAAGTTCACCAAGTGGGCTAAAGTGGAGGCTGTCCGCACCATTCCTGCGGGTTCCGCAGTCAAGTTCATCAAGGGCATCGTGAGCCGGTTCGGGGTGTCGAATCGCATCATCACGGACAACGGTTCGTAGTTCACCAGTAACCTCTTCAAAACATACTGTGCTAACCTTGGAACGCAGATATGCTACGCTTCAGTGGCGCAGCCCCGAAGCAACAGCCAGGCCGAGCGAGCCAACGCGGAGGTCCTGAGGGGCCTCAAGACCAGGACGTTCAAGAAGAAGCTGGAGGCTTGCAGCAGAGGTTGGTACGACGAGCTGCAGTCCGTGTTGTGGTCCATTCGCACCACCGCGACCAAGCCGACTGGAGAGACCCCGTTCTTCCTGGTCTACGGAGCAGAAGCAGTCCTCCCTCACGAGGTCAGACGTCGCTCCGTGCGGGTCCTGGCGTTCGACGAGGCGCAGCAGGATGCCATGTGGGGGACGGACCACGTGCTGGGGGAGGAGCATCGCTGGGAAGCCACGTTGCGAGCGGCGAGGTACCAACAAGCACTGCGGCGATATCACTGCCGCAACATCCGCCCCAGGACTCTTGAGGTAGGAGACCTCGTGCTCAGGCGGGTTCTCTCCAGGGAGGGATTGCACAAGCTCTCTCCCATGTGGGAGGGCCCGTTCAAGGTTGTTCATGTTTCCTGGCCCGGCTCCGCGCGCTTGGAGACTCAGGAGGGAGTGCCGGTCCAGAATGCATGGAACATCCAGCACCTCCGGAGGTTCTACCCCTGAAAAGGCCTAGAGCCTGTGAAGCAAGGCGAGCGCCTGTGAAGCTATCACGTTTTGGAAAAGGCCCAGAGCCTGTGAAGCAAGGCGAGTGCCTGTGAAGCTATCACGTTTTGGAAAAGGCCCGGAGCCTGTGAAGAAGGCCAATGCCTGTGAAGCTCGCAACCCGTGACACTCTCACGTAATAATGAGTTGGGGCTGTACACGCCCTGGAGTCTCAGGAGCGCCAGCCTCAGGCCCTGGTGCTCCCTCCCACGCCTAGTGGCAGCACTTAGCTCCGCGCTGGTGAGAAGACGTCGAAGACTAGATTAGGTGCCGGACGTGGCTTTTCATTTGCTTTCCGTAGTTGGCTTGTTCCTTCTTATTTGAAGTTTTATTGAAGTTATTGCCGTCTTTGGCTTGCGGTTCTTCGGCTTTTCGCTCTCCTGCCTCGATTTCTCTTGCGCAAGGCCTCGCGAGGGGGGGAGCTGAGCGCCCTCGCGAGTGTTCCTATCCTAGTCATTCAAAGGGTCCACGACCTGGGCCCCTTGCAGGAGCACCCCTCCAGTCCGTGCCCCTCGGGCACCGCGACACAAACATAGGGCCTGGGTCGGTCGCCCCCCCATGGTCGGGGCCGGGAGCTATCCACGCTCGGGCACATAGCCGGAAGGTACGGTAACGAAAGCAAAACGATGATTAATAGCAATAACCCAAACACGCCCCCGCGGGGCTCCGCACTGTTGTCTTTGTTACGCAGGAAAAAGGGAAAAGGAAGAACAAATCCGGCGCGGCTCGCCTCACACCGGCCCGCAGGGAAGGCATGAGCTGCCTCCGGAGCTCAGGCGGACTCCCTCTCGCGCTTCACCAGGGCGTGACGGCGGGCGGACACGTTGCCACCCCCAAGCAGATACAACGGCATGGAGGCTGACCGCGGCCACCGCTAGAGGAGTCGCCGCCTGAAGAAGAACCGGAGAAGCTTGAGGAACCCCGAACGCCGCCAGCCGCGCGAGCGCTGCTCTCTCCATCATCGCCGGAGCTGGGTTCCCAGCCGCGGTCGTTGCCCTCGGGGCAACACCCCGCGCGGCGGCCATCTGTAACGCCCCATATGTAACCTTCCCCAATTGTACTCCGACTCTTGCCGTTTTCGGCATTAAGTTATATTTAATTCTCGGGTTCGGGTCTTTGTCTCCGTGTGTTGTTTTTGTTTTTCGTGCATCTCATATCATGTCATCACGTGCATTGCATTCGCATACATGTTCATCTCATGCATTCGAGCATTTTCCCCGTTGTCCGTTTTGCATTCCGGCGCTTCGTTCTCCTCCGGTGGCCATTTCTAGCTTTCTTTCGTGTGTGGGGGTTAAACATTTCTGGATTGGGCCGAGACTTGCCATGCGGCCTTGGTTTACTACCCGTAGACCGCCTGTCAAGTTTCGGGTCATTTGGACTTCGTTTGATACTCCAACGGTTAACCGAGGGACCGAAAAGGCCTCGTGTGTGTGCAGCCCAACACCCCTCCATGTTGGCCCAAAACCCACCAAACTCAGCTCCATCGTCTCGGTCGTTCGATCACGATCGTGTGGGCGAAAACCGCACCTCATTTGGACTCTCCTAGCTCCACTTATGCCTATATATAGACCCCCTCCTCCAAATTCGCGGATCCCTTCTTCAAACCCTAAAAAAATCGCCCCCGCACCCGGCCGGACACGTCCGAATCCGGCCGGACGCGTCCGCCCGTCCGCCGCCGCCAATCGCCGCCCGCCACGTGTCCCTGCCGCGGGACCAGTTCGCCGCCGCCTCCGCCGGCCCGCGCAGGCCCACGCGGGGCCCGCCCCATCCCGCTTCGGGCCAGTGCCCGCATCCCGCGCCGCCGTCTTCGTCTCGGCGCCCGGCCAGCCCGCCGCCGCCTCGCCATTTCCGGCCGGGGAGAGGCCCGCCTCGGACCTCCTCGTCGCCGGCCGCTGCCTCCCTCGCCGGCGGGAGTCGCCGCCTCCCCGCCGCGAGCCGCCGCGCCCGGCCTCGCCCGCGCTCCTCCGCGCCGGGAGCCGCGCCTCCCCGGCGTCGGCCTCCTCCTCTCCTCACGCTGGCGGAGTCCACCGGCGCCGGCGTCGGCGATCCTCGTTTTTCGCGCCCGGCTACAGTGTCGCTACAGTGAAACCCTAGATCTGGGATTTTTACGGTTGACTTTTCCCTCTCCCTCTTAATCTTTCATGCCATGTTTGACCAGTGATATCTCCGCATCCGTAGCTCTGATTTGGGCATATGATATGTCAAAATCTTCGTCTCGATGAGTACATCATTTCATTCCATTGCATCATTTGCATTTGAGGTAATCTTGTTGCCCAAAATGCTGTTGGAACGAGGCATGTTGAGTTAAATTGCAGATTCGTTAGTCCAACATGCACTTTTGTCATTTTTGCCATATTTAATCCGTGCATGATATGCCTGTGCCCCTTTGGGATGAATTGTTAAGCATGTTGTCTTCTTTACAGAGGTGCCTTCCATGTATTTTTAGGATGTGTGTGTTGTCTTGTGCAAGCTTGCGAAGAGGGCTACCTGAGTTTCCTGATTTCAGGGACAGTGAAAATCACTAAGTCTGGGCCGTTTTAGTTCACGATGCTATATGTCCGGCTTGTTTCCTAGTGATCCGTGCCTCTTTTGAGGATGATCAGTAAGAGTGATTTGTTATGCTTGTTGTGCTTAATCCATCCATGTCTTTACTTGTTATGTTGGAGCACCCTAGGTTGACTCAATCGAGCTCAACTTTTGGATAGTTGCTGTTTTGGGCAGATCGTGAACTCTTTTGCGATTTTGCCGGAGTTATTGCTAGTGATCCATGCATGCTATGCCATTGTTCTTGCCATGTCTAGCTAGCATTTTGTGCCTTCTTAATGGATATGTGCTTGCCTTGCCATGACTTGCACCGTAGTGAGAGCATCGAGCTCGTTTACATGCCTCAGTGAGTTATTATTTCAGCATGTCCCAGTTTTCACCAAGTCTGAAAACTGATTGTGTTTCATCGATGTTCGTGTGCTCGGTAGAGTATTTTGTGAACCCTTTTGACCACAGGTCATTTTGGGTGTTTTGTTAAGCTTGTTGAGTAGCTCCATGCCATGCTCTTACTTGCCATGTTCAGGTTTTCCTTCATGTTGTTTTGCTGCTCCGAAGAGAGCATTGTGGTCTGAAATTTCAGACTAGCGTTAATTTCGCTAAGTCTGAAATCTGTTTTGCTTATTCAGTTTTGCCATGCTTGTTTGAAGCCCTTAATGGATGAATTTGCCTATGCCTCAGTCCTGATGATTTGTTAAGCTTGATGAGTACAGCACTGCCATGCAATTTGTTTTCCTGTTGGGTGGCTGTAGCATGTTCATTTTGTTGCATTTAGGAGTCTACTTGCTGTAAATCGCAGATCGGTTCGTTTAGTAAATCGCTTGCCATTTCTTAACCGTAGCTCCGATTGCCATGATCTTTATATCGTTTTCAGGGGATTTCTTCCCCTCTATCTAGTGGCACACTTGGATTTCCAAGTTGAGGCCAGGTTCATGCATTTCCTGTTACATGTTGCATTTTTGCATCCCGCATCGCATCCCGCATAGCATATCATCTTTGCATCTTATTGGTTGCCTTTGCACGTGGTTGATTGTATCCTTGTTGCTTGTTTGTGTTGTTGGGTAGAGCCGGGAGACGAGTTCGCTAACGAGGAGCCCATTGAGTTTGCTTTTGAGGATCCAGTCAATTCTGACAACTGTGCAGGCAAGATGATCACACCCTTGAAATCACTACTATCTTTGCTATGCTAGTTTGCTCGCTCTTTTGCTTTGCCAATGCTACGATGCCTACCACTTGCTTGTCAGCCTCCCAATTTCCATGATTGAGCCTCTAACCCACCTTTATCCTAGCAAACCATTGATTGGCTATGTTACCGCTTTGCTCAGCCCTTCTTATAGCGTTGTTAGTTGCAGGTGAAGATTGGAGCCGTTCCTTGTTGGAACATTTATTTACTTGTTGGGATATCATTATATTGCTATGTTATCTTTACTCATCTATATACTTGGTAAAGGGTGGAAGGCTCGGCCTCTCGCCTAGTGTTTTGTTCCACTCTTGCCGCCCTAGTTTCCATCATATCGGTGTTATGTTCCCGGATTGTTGCGTCCCTTACGCGGTTGGGCTATAATGGGAACCCCTTGATAGTTCGCCTTGATTAAAGCTTTTCCAGCAATGCCCAACATTGGTTTTACCATTTGCCACCTACCCTTTTCTTTCCCTTGGGTTTCCGGAGCCCGAGGGTCATCTTTATTTTAGCCCCCCACGGGCCAGTGCTCCTCTGAGTGTTGGTCCGACCGAGTAGACTGCGGGGCCACCTCGGGGCAACTTGAGGGTTGGTTTTACTCGTAGGATGTCTCATCTGAGTGTGCCCTGAGAACGAGATATGTGCAGCTCCTATCGGGATTTGTCGGCGCATTCGGGCGGTGTTGCTGGACTAGTTTTGACCTGTCGAATCATCTTGTTGTACCGGGATACCGAGTCTGATCGGTGGGTCCTGGGTGGAGGTCTATTCCTTCGTTGACCGTGAGAGCTTGTTGTGGGCTAAGTTGGGACCCCCCTGCAGGGATTGATCTTTCGAAAGCCGTGCCCGCGGTTATGGGCAGATGGGAATTTGTTAATGTCCGGTTGTAGATAACTTGAACTTAATTAATTAAAATGAATCAACTGCGTGTGTTGCCGTGATGGCCTCTTCTCGGCGCAGTCCGGGAAGTGGACACGGCGTTGGAGTTGTGTTTGCGTAGTCTGCTCTATTTAGTTTCCGCTCGTGCTTTGCCTTCTCTTCTCACTCTCTTTTGCGAATAAGTTAGCCACCATATATGCTAGTCGCTTGCTGCAGCTCCACATACATTACCCCTTTCCTACCTATTAAGCTTAAATAGTCTTGATCGCGAGGGTGTGAGATTGCTGAGTCCTTTGTGGCTCACAGATTACTATTACACCAGATGCAGGGACCGATGATACTCCTCCGGATGGCGCGTTCGAGCTGAAGTGGGAGTACGACGAGGACTCTCAGAGATACTATGTTTCTTTTCCTGATGATCAGTAGTGGTGCCTATTCGGGGTTCGATTCAGGGTTTAGTCGCTTGTTGGGGGTCTTTTCCATTTTGGCGCCGTAGTCGGGCCATGAGTGTTTTGTATGATGGATGTTATTTATGTACTTTGATGTGACGTGGCGAGTGTAAGCCAACTATATTTATCCCCCCTTCATATTATATATGTACTTGGGTTGTGTAATGATTCCCGACTTGCAACATTGCTTTCAATGCGCCTATGTCTCTAAGTCGTGCCTCGACACGTGGGAGACATAGCCGCATCGAGGGCGTTACACCATCTTCCCCAAACACCCTCACGTAGAGGGTGGCGTCGCCATCGAACTTAAAGTGTAGGGTGCACCGACGGCTCAGGCCACGCGCGCGGGCAAACGTTTGCCAACCGCGGGCCAAGGACAGGCTCCCGGCCGCGGAGACCTCCAGCGAGACCCATGAGGCCCGGCTGCAGCAGCCGTCGGCCTGGAGCCAGAGGCCGCCCGGGGCGCCGCCCGGGAGCTCGCCGAGGAGGAAGCAAGGAAGCGGAAGCCGGGTGCTAGCCGGCTCCGCCGACCACACGACGAACTCCGGCAGCACTTCAGCAGCACGAATGCGCGGCCTGGGGGGACGCGCAGCCGGAGCGCGCCCCCTGGCTGCAGCAATCCGCCCGTCGCTGTGCTGGAGATCGCCTCCACAGCCGCGGGAAGCCATCGTGGTGTCCACAGGATGCTTGCGAGGGCGCCCACGGCCGCACTTGGGTGGGGTAGAGGCGGGCTCAACCCGGCAAGCCTTCCCCTTCTCGGCGGCCGAGAACCTCTTCGAAGGGGCCATGAAGAAAGAGGAGAAGCAAGGGGGATGAACTGGAAGGGCGCGCGTCGGTCCATACTTATGGCTGGCGATGGCCAACCAACGGCCCCCACGATCGCAGGTAATTATGACCCGCTTTGGATGCAGGGACTTGTCCAATCCGTGCAGTTGCCGAGGCGTCATGGGGAAGTGGAGACGCCCACGTCCAATCAACCGCCACGCGGCGCCCAAGGCCACAGGCTGTTAGGGCCCGCGGCGCTTCGCTCTTGCCCTTCCGCCTCCCTGCACAGCCAAGTCCGGGCGTGCCTTGGGCCCGGGGGCTGCTGTCGGCGTTCTAGGAACGGGAGTCCCCAGACTTGCCTGCCTGCGGCCCGCGGCATGGCTCAAAGGGGGGCCCAGCACGGCCCATCTTCACCAACATAAACTCAAGACCCTCGCGAGGGGCCAAGCCTCGCGGGGCGAACGACACGGAGCTTCCTCAGGCATGGCCTCGTCAGGCTGGCTCGCGAGGAGGCGGAGAGATCAAGGCGGGGTGCCTCACGAGGTGCCCGTGACGCAAGCCATGACGACTCAGGGCGCCAGGCGGGTGCCAGCCCGCGCATCATCCTCCTTTCCTCTTTGGTGCAAAGGGGGCAAGCGCAGCCGCGGGGTACCGAGGCATCAGGCAAAGGTGGCCATTTCGGTGCAACAAGACAAAGACCAGGAGGACTACGAGACGGAGGTCACCGTGGAGCCCAAGACAGCGTCATCACCAGAGCTTTGCGCAGGCGAAGACTACTTTTGTCAGGATAGCTAATACTTGCTGCCCCCCTTCAAATTAGCCCGCCATTGTTGGCTCCCTTCCCGCTCGATATTTGGGAAGAGGACCAGGGCCTCTATAAATAGGACCGGCCACCATAGTAGGAGGGGGGATCGAAATCCGAGAGAGAGAGAGAGAAGGGTGACTGAACTCCTCCCAGCAGTTCATCGCCCCAACCAAGAACAGACCCTCACGAGGCTGTTCTTCCTTGTACTATTCATCATCCTCAGCCCAAGAGGCAATCCACCGCACCACACACTAGAGTAGGGTATTACACCGCAATGGTGGCCCGAACCAGTATAAACCCTGTGTCTCTTGTGCTGTTCTTCCCATAGTTTTGATCCTAGCGTGGCGGAGGGGTGCAGGTAGGTAGGAGGCGAAATCTCCGTGCGCACCCCAGTGTTCGAACCTCAAGGGTCTGCCGGAACCCGAAATTCGACAGGTGTATGCTTAGTTTGTCATGCAATGCCTTGCGGTGAGTGCATCGAGCTCGTAAACATGCCTACTTGATATCTGTTTTGCCATGTTCCAGTTTTTCACCAAGTCTGAATCTGTTAACAATAATTGCTATGTTCACGTGGTTGCAATTGTATTTTCTGATCCCTTTTGGCTTATGGTCAGTAAGGGACTTTTGTTGTATGCTTTGAGTAGCTTCATGCCATGCCTTGCTTTGCCATGATATGTTCCTGTAGCATGTTGTTACCTTGCTCTAAACATTGCTTCCTGATGTTAAATTCCTGATTTGATGTTTATTTCACTAAGTCTGAAACCTGATATCTTTTGCACTTTTGCCATGCTTGTTTGAGCCTGTTAATAAGTGACTTAGCCGTAGCTCAGTGTTCATCTTTTGTCAAGCATCTTGAGTGGATCCCTGCCATGTATTTTGTTGTCATGTTGGAGTGCTGTAGCATGTTGTTCTCGATGCATTTAGATGGCCTCGTGCTATTAATCGCAGATCGGTGCCATATTTGTTTTGCTTGCCATTTGCAAACCATGCATCCGATTCCGGTGATCCTTATATCGATTTCGATCGAAATCAACTCCTCTTTCCAGTGGCACTCTTGGATTTCCAAGTTGAGGCCAGGTTCAATAATTCCTTTCCAAATCATGCATATGCACCGCATATCGCATCCCGCATGTCATGCATTGTTTCGCATCATGTTGCTTATGCATTGCACATGGTTGATTGTGTTCTCCCTTTGCTTGTGTTTTGCTTTGGGTAGATCCGGGAGATGAGTACGTGATCGAGGAGCCTGTTGAGTACGTTTACGAGGATCAAGTCAACTCAGAGAACTATGCAGGCAAGATGACCATACCCTCGAAATCACTTCTATCTTTGCTTGCTAGATGCTCGCTTTATTGCTATGCCTATGCTACTATACCTACCACTTGCTTATCATGCCTCCCATATTGCCATGTCAAACCTCTAACCCACCTTGTCCTAGCAAACCGTTGTTTGGCTATGTTACCGCTTTGCTCAGCCCCTCTTATAGCGTTGCTAGTTGCAGCTGCAGATTGGAGTTTGTTCCTTGTTGGAACATGTTCTTTGTTGGGATATCATTATTATATCTTGTTTATCTTAATGCACCTATATACTTGGTAAAGGGTGGAAGGCTCCGCCTTATGCCTGGTGTTTTGTTCCACTCTTGCCGCCCTAGTTTCCATCATACCGGTGTTATGTTCCTTGATTTTGCGTTCCTTACACGGTTGGGTTATAATGGGAACCCCTTGACAGTTCGCCTTGAGTAAAACTCTTCCAGAAATGCCCAACCTTGGTTTGACCATTCGCCACCTAGCCTCTTTTTCCTTGGGTTTCCGGAGCCCGAGGGTCATCTTTATTTTAACCCCCCCCAGGCCAGTGCTCCTCTGAGTGTTGGTCCGAACCGAGTAGACTGCGGGGCCACCTCGGGGCAACTTGAGGGTTGGTTTTACTCGTAGGATGTCTCATCTGAGTGTGCCCTAAGAACGAGATATGTGCACCTCCTATCGGGATTTGTCTGCACATTCGGGCGGCTTTGCTGGTTTAGTTTTACCATTGTCGAGATGTCTTGTAACCGGGATTCCGAGTCTGATCGGATTGTCTTGGGAGAAGGAATATCCTTCGTTGACCGTGAGAGCTTGTGATGGGCTAAGTTGGGACACCCCTAAAGGGATTTGAACTTTCGAAAGTCATGCCCGCGGATATGGGCAGATGGGAATTTGTTAATGTCTAGTTGTAGAAAACCTTAAACTTAACTTAATTAAAATGAATCAACTGAGTGTGTGGCCGTGATGGTCTCTTTTCAGCGGAGTCCGGGAAAAGAACGCGGTCTCGAGTTATGTTTGATCGTAGGTTGTTTAGGATCACTTCTTGATCATAGTTTATCGACCGTGCCTTTGCCTTCTCTTCTCGCTCTCATTTGCGTAGGTTAGCCACCATATATGCTAGTCGCTTGCTGCAGCTCCACATCATACCTTTTACCCTTCCTATAAGCTTAAATAGTCTTGATCGCGAGGGTGTGAGATTGCTGAGTCCCCGTGACTCACAGATTACTTCCAAAACCAGATGCAGGGACCGATGATACCGCTCCAGGTGATTCGACTAAGCTCAAGTGGGAGTTCAATGAGGACTCAGGACGATACTACGTTTCCTTTCCAGATGATCAGTAGTGGTGCCCAGTTGGGGCTATCAAGGACATTGTTGCATTTGGGGTTTATCTTTATTTTGGTTCCGTAGTCGGACCTTGAGTGTAACTAGATGGTTGTAATGATATTTATGCTATTTGTGTGACGTGGCGGGTGTAAGCCAACTATGTACCTTTTTCCCTTATTGTATTACATGGGTTGTTGTGAAGATTACCTCACTTGCGACATTGCTTTCAATGCGGTTATGCCTCTAAGTCGTGCTTCGACACGTGGAAGATATAGCTGCATCAAGGGCGTTACACTAACCTTGTTTGCTAAGGATATACACAGGTCATCAGTCCTCTGGTTTTGTAATGTGCATCATGGTCACATCATATGAGATATTACTCAAGCAATTAATCAATGAGCAAAGGAGCAAACAAAGATGAAGCATCATGCTCTTTTTATATATTTCTTGAGTAATAGGGATCCCGCACTATTAAGAGGGGATCCGAGGTGTAGGTTCAAGGCTTGCTCACTTTCTACGTCACAAGTAGTTTTTCACAAAAGACCAAAATCCCTAGCAAAACCCATTAGCCAAAACCTACCACTTTATCTCTTCACTCCCTCCACAAGATGACCCCTTAGCCGGATCATCCGGACTTGGCCCCGGATCATCTGGGCTTGTCCCCGGATCGTCCGGTGCTGGATCCGGATCATCCGAATAATGCATCCAGGAAGCATCATTTGGTACTGATTTTAGTCGGATCATCCGGACCTGTCCCGCATCATCCGGGCGGTGGCCGGATCATCCGGATCCTGTCTCGGATCATCCGGATAATGTTGCCCTTTCCATCACAGAAGTTTGGTGGATGAAGCCTGATCGTCCGGGTGTTCATCCGGATCATCTGGGCTTGTGACCAGATCATCTGGGCTGTCCTCCGGACTGCCCGGCCTCCACGTAGCTCTGTGCTACCTCTTGAGCATTGTGTTGGTTTTCCCTTGAAGAGGAAAGGGTGGTGCAGCAAAATAGCGTAAGTATTTCCCTCAGTTTTTGAGAACCAAGGTATCAATCGAGTAGGAGGCTACGCGCGAGTCCCTCGCACCTACACAAAACAAATAAATCCTCGCAACTAACGCGGTAAGGGGTTGTCAATCCCTACACGGTCACTTACGAGAGTGAGATCCGATATATATGATAAGATAATATTTTTGGTATTTTTATGATAAAGATGCAAAGTAAAATAAAAGAAATGAAAATGACTAAGTATTGGAAGATTAATATGATGAAGATGGACCCGGGGGCCATAGGTTTCACTAGTGGCTTCTCTCAAGAGCATAGGTATTTTACGGTGGGTGAACAAATTACTGTTGAGCAATTGACAAAATTGAGCATAGTTATGAGAATATCTAGGTATGATCATGTATATAGGCATCACGTCCGAGACAAGTAGACCAACTCCTGCCTGCATCTACTACTATTACTCCACACATCGACCGCTATCCAGCATGCATCTAGAGTATTAAGTTCAAGAGAGCAGAGTAACGCTTTAAGCAAGATGACATGATGTAGAGGGATAAGCTCATGCAATATGATGAAAACCCCATCTTGTTATCCTCGATGGCAACAATACAATACGTGCCTTGCTGCCCCTACTGTCACTGGGAAAGGACACCGCAAGATTGAACCCAAAGCTAAGCATTTCTCCCATTGCAAGAAAGATCAATCTAGTAGGCCAAACCAAACTGATAATTCGAAGATACTTGCAAAGATAACCAATCATACATAAAAGAATTCGGAGAAGATTCAAATATTGTTAATAGGTAAACTTGATCGTAAACCCACAATTCATCGGTCTCAACAAACACACCGCAAAAGAAGATTACATCGAATAGATCTCCACAAGAGAGGGGGAGAACTTTGTATTGAGATCCAAAAAGAGAGAAGAAGCCATCTAGCTAATAACTATGGACCCGAAGGTCTGAGCTAAACTACTCACACTTCATCGAAGAGGCTATGGTGTTGATGTAGAAGCCCTCCGTGATCGATGCCCCCTCTGGCGGAGCTCCGGAACAGGCCCCAAGATGGGATCTCGTGGATACAGAAAGTTATGGCGGTGGAATTAGGGTTTTGGCTCTATATCTGATCGTTTGGGGGTATGTGGGTATATATAGGAGGAAGGAGTGCGTCGGTGGAGCAACAGGGGGCCCACGAGGGTGGAGGGCGCGCCTGGGGGGGGGGGGGTAGGTGCGCCCCCTACCTTGTGGCCTCCCTGTTGGTTGCTTGACGTGGGGTCCAAGTCTCCTGGATCTTGTTGGCTCCAAAAATCACGTTCCCGAAGGTTTCATTCCGTTTGGACTCCGTTTGATATTCCTTTTCTTCGAAACCCTAAAATAGGCAAAAAAACAGCAATTCTAGGCTGGGCCTCCGGTTAGTAGGTTAGTCTCAAAAATAATATAAAAGTGTATAATAAAGCCCAATAATGTCCAAAACAAAAGATAATATAGCATGGAGCAATAAAAAAGTATAGATACGTTGGAGACGTATCAAGCATCCCCAAGCTTAATTCCTGCTCGTCCTCGAGTAGGTAAATGATAAAAACAGAATTTTTGATGTGGAATGCTACTTGGCATAATTTCAATGTAATTCTTCTTAATTGTGGCATGAATATTCAGATCCGACAGATTCAGGACAAAAGTTCAATATTGACATAGAAATAATAATACTTCAAGCATACTAACTAAGCAATTATGTCCCTTCAAAATAACATGGCAAAAGAAAGTTATCCCTACAAAATCATATAGTCTGGCTATGCTCTATCTTCACCACACAAAGTATTTAAATCATGCACAACCCCGATGACAAGCCAAGCAATTGTTTCATACTTTTGATTCTCAAGCTTTTTCAATATTCACACAATACATGAGCGTGAGCCATGGACATAGCACTTTAGGTGGAATAAAATGGTGGTTGTGGAGAAGACAAAAAGGGAGAAGATAGTCTCACATCAACTAGGCGTATCAATGGGCTATGGAGATGCCCATCAATAGATATCAATGTGAGTGAGTAGGGATTGCCATGCAACAGGTGCACTAGAGCTATAAGTATATGAAAGCTCAAAAAGAAACTAAGTGGGTGTGCATCCACCTTGCTTGCTCATGAAGACCTAGGGCATTTTGAGGAAGCCCATCATTGGAATATGCAAGTCAAGTTCTATAATGAAAAATTCCCACTAGTATATGAAAGTGATAACATAGGAGACTCTCTATCATGAAGATCATGGTGCTACTTTGAAGCACAAGTGTGGTAAAAGGATAGTAGCATTGTCCCTTCTCTCTTTTTCTCTCATTTTTTTATTTGGGCCTTTTCTCTTTTTTTATGGCCTCTTTTTTTCGTCCGGAGTCTCATCCCGACTTGTGCGGGAATCATAGTCTCCATCATCCTTTCCTCACTTGGGACAATGCTCTAATAATGATGATCATCACACTTTTATTTACTTACAACTCAACAATTACAACTCGATACTTAGAACAAAATATGACTCTATGTGAATGCCTCTAGCGGTGTACCGGGATATGCAATGAATCAAGAGTGACATGTATGAAAGAATTATGAACGGTGGCTTTGCCACAAATACAATGTCAACTACATGATCATGCAAAGCAATATGACAATGATGGAGTGTGTCATAGTAAACGGAACGGTGGAAAGTTGCATGGCAATATATCTCGGAATGGCTATGGAAATGCCATGATAGGTAGATATGGTGGCTGTTTTGAGGAAGGTATATGGTGGGTGTATGATACCGGCAAAAGGTGCGCGATATTAGAGAGGCTAGCAATGGTGGAAGGGTGGGAGTGCGTATGATCCATGGACTCAACATTAGTCATAAAGAACTCATATATTTATTGCAAAAATCTTCTAGTTATCAAAGCAAAGTATTGCGCGCATGCTCCTAGGGGGATAGATTGGTAGGAAAAGACCATCGCTCGTCCCCGATCGCCACTCATAAGGAAGACAATCAATAAATAAATCATGCTCCGACTTCATCACATAACGGGTCACCATACGTGCATGCTACGGGAATCACAAACTTTAACACAAGTATTTCTCAAATTCACAACTACTCAACTAGCATGATTCTAGTATCACCATCTCCATATCTCAAAACAATTATCAAGTATCAAACTTCTCATAGTATTCAACACACTCATAAGAGAATTCTATTATTAATCTTGTATACCTAGCATATTAGGATTATTTAAGAAAATTACCATGCTATTTAAGACTCTCAAAATAATCTAAGTGTAGCATAAGAGATCAATAGTTTCTATAAAACAAATCCACCACCATGCTCTAAAAAGATATAATTGAAGTACTAGAGCAAAACTATATAACTCAAAAGATATAAGTGAAGCACATAGAGTATTCTAATAATTTTAGAATCATGTGTGTCTCTCTCAAAAGGTGTGTACAGCAAAGATGATTGTGGTAAACTAAAAAGCAAAGACTCAAATCATACAAGATGCTCCAAGCAAAACACATATCATGTGGTGAATAAAAATATAGCTCCAAGTAAATTTACCGATAGAAGTAGATGAAAGAGGGGATGCCTTCCGCGGCATCCCCAAGCTTTGGCTTTTAGGTGTCCTTAGATTATCTTGGGGGTTCCATGGGCATCCCCAAGCTTAGGCTCTTTCCACTCCTTGTTCCATAATCCATCAAATCTTTACCCAAAACATGACTCATTATTTATTTATATTGGTGTTAAACCTACTGTATTCCAACAACTCTATGGTTTATAAACTATTTTACTAGCCATAGATTCATCAAAATAAGCAAACAACACACGAAAAACAGAATCTGTCAAAAACAGAACAGTCTGTAGTAATATGTAGCTAGCGCAAGATCTGGAATCCCCAAAATTCTAAAATAAATTTATGGACGTGAGGAATTTATATATTAATCATCTTCAAAAATAATTAACTAAATAGAACTTTCCAAATAAAAATGGCATCAATTCTCGTGAGCGCTAAAGTTTCTGTTTTTTACAGCAAGATTAACAAGACTTTCCCCAAGTCTTCCCAACGGTTCTACTTGGCACAAAAACTAATTAAACACAAAAAACACAACCAAAACAGAGGCTAGATAAATTATTTATTGAATAACAGCAAGGAAGATATTGGGTTGTCTCCCAACAAGCGCTTTTCTTTAAAGCCTTATAGCTAGGCATATGGTTTCAATGATGCTCACATGAAAGACAAGAATTGAAGCACAAAGAGAGCATTATAAAATACGTGACAAACACATCTAAGTCTAACATACTTTCTTTGCATAGGCATCTTATAGGCAAACAAATTATCAAGGTAAGCAAAAACTAGCATATGCAAGGAAGCGGAAAGAAACAATAGCAATCTCAACATAACGAGAGGTAATTTAGTAAATGAAAATGTCTACAACCATATTTTCCTCTCTCATAATAATTACATGTAGGATCATAAGCAAATTCAACAATATAGCTATCACATAAAATATTCTCAACATGATCCACATGCATGCAAAGTTGACACTCTTCCGAAATAGTGGGATTAATATTAAATAAAGTCATGACCTTTCCAAACCCACTTTTATCAAAAACTTCATAAGATTGAACATTCTCCAAATATGTGGTATATAAAGTTGTCATTCTTCCAAACCCACTTTCAATATTATTGCAAACATTATAATCAATCTTATATTCATCATGGGGTTTAAATAAATTTTCAAGATCAAAAGAAGAATCACCCCAATCATGATCATTGCAACAAGTAGAGGACATAGCAAAACTAGCATCCCCAAGCTTAGGGTTTTGCATATTAGAATTTATAATAACATCATTGCAATCATGCTTTTTATTCAAAGATCTATCATGAATCACTTCATAAAATACTTCATCGCAATTTTCAGATTCACGAATTTCAAGCAAAACTTCATAAAGATAATCTAGTGCACAAAACTCACTAGCAATTGGTTCATCATAATTGGATTTCTTAAACAGATTAGCAAGTGGATGAGGATCCATAGATCTTAGGTTCTCTGTTTAGTAATAAATAAACAACTATTCCAACCATACGATCAAACAAGAAACAGGCAAAAAAGAGGCAAAAAGGGAAAGAGAGGGAGGATAGAGAGAGAGAGAGGGTGAATAAAACGGAAAGGGTGAAGTGGGGGAGAGGAAAACGAGAGGCAAATGGCAAATAATGTAATGCGGGAGATAAGGGTTTCTCATGGGTACTTGGTATGTTGACTTTTGCGTAGACCTCCCCAGCAACGGCGCCAGAAATCCTTCTTGCTACCTCTTGAGCACTACGTTGGTTTTCCCTTGAAGAGGAAAGGGTGGTGCAGCAAAGTAGCATAAGTATTTCCCTCAGTTTTTGAGAACCAAGGTATCAATCCAGTAGGAGGCTACGTGCGAGTCCCTCGCACCTACACAAAACAAATAAATCCTCGCAACCAACGCGGTAAGGGGTTGTCAATCCCTGCACGGTCACTTACGAGAGTGAGATCTGATAGATATGATAAGATAATATTTTTGGTATTTTTATGATAACGATGCAAAGTAAAATAAAAGGCAATGAAAATGACTAAGTATTGGAAGATTAATATGATGAAGATAGACCCGGGGGCCATAGGTTTCACTAGTGGCTTCTCTTAAGAGCATAGGTATTTTACGGTGGGTGAACAAATTACTGTTGAGCAATTGACAGAATTGAGCATAGTTATGAGAATATCTAGGTATGATCATGTATATAGGCATCACGTTCGAGACAAGTAGACCGACTCCTGCCTGCATCTACTACTATTACTCCACACATCGACCGCTATCTAGCATGCATCTAGAGTATTAAGTTCAAGAGAACAGAGTAACACTTTAAGCAAGATGACATGATGTAGAGGGATAAACTCATGCAATATGATGAAAACCCCATCTTGTTATCCTCGATGGCAACAATACAATATGTGCCTTGCTGCCCCTACTGTCACTGGGAAAGGACACCGCAAGATTGAACCCAAAGCTAAGCACTTCTCTCATTGCAAGAAAGATCAATCTAGTAGGCCAAACCAAACTGATAATTCGAATAGACTTGCAAAGATAACCAATCATACATAAAAGAATTCAGAGAAGACTCAAATATTGTTCATAGATAAACTTGATCATAAACCCACAATTCATCGGTCTCAACAAACACACCGCAAAAGAAGATTACATAGAATAGATCTCCACAAGAGAGGGGGAGAACTTTGTATTGAGATCCAAAAAGAGAGAAAAAGCCATCTAGCTAATAACTATGGACCCGAAGGTCTGAGGTAAACTACTCACACTTCACCGGAGAGGCCATGGTGTTGATGTAGAAGCCCTCCGTGATCGATGCCCCCTCCGGCGGAGCTCTGGAACAGGCCCCAAGATGGGATCTCGTGGATACAGAAAGTTATGGCGGTGGAATTAGAGTTTTGGCTCCGTATCTGATCGTTTGGGGGTACGTAGGTATTTATAGGAGGAAGGAGTACATCAGTGGAGAAACAGGGGGACCATGAGGGTGGAGGGCGCGCCTGGGAGGGGGGGGGTAGGCGCCCCCCTACCTCGTGGCCTCCCTATTGGTTGCGTGACGTGGGGTCCAAGTCTCCTGGATCTTGTTCGTTCCAAAAATCACGTTCCCGAAGGTTTCATTCCGTTTGGACTCCATTTGATATTCCTTTTCTTCGAAACCCTAAAATAGGCAAAAAAAATAGCAATTTTGGGCTGGGCCTCCGGTTAGTAGGTTAGTCCCAAAAATAATATAAAAGTGTATAATAAAGCCCAATAATGTCCAAAACAGAAGATAATATAGCATGGGGCAATCAAAAAATATAGATACATTGGAGACGTATCACTCTGCTGCTACCACTTTCATCCGGGTCTTTGACCAGATCTTCCGGACGCTGTCCAGATCATCGGGATGGTTCTCCAGATCATCCGGGCAAGTCAACCTCTGCCCAAAACGGCTCTATTCTGTTGTGGGTAGAAATAGCTCCTTACCTCTCCTAGATAAGGTTGAACACTCCACTCCAACACGCCCCAAGAACACATGTGCTCCCTCGCTCTGGCTCATCCACGAAATCCTAGATCCCGGTTTGATTCTTGAGAGTTTGAAAGAGTTGTTCCAATAAAAAGAAAGATCTTCTCCCTCTCCTTCTTGTGACTAAAGCAAATCATGATTTGAGCAAGTCTTGAGCTTTTTTCCCCTCGGATCTTATTACTCTTGGAGGTTGGAGACTCCTAGGCGGTAGGAGTCTTTCGGTGAGGAATCGATCATTGTGATTACCCCCGAAAAGTTTGTGAGGGTTTGGAGACCACCCCAAGGTCTACCACTAGTGGTTGAGAAACGCCTTCATGGTGTTGTCTCAAAGAGAGAATAGGGCGAGCCTTCATGGCGTTGGTGTGCCTTCGTGGTAACATCCACCTCTCTAAACGGTGACGTAGCTTCCCTCCAAGGAAGTGAACATCGGCATACATCCTCGTCTCTCGGAGTTGCGGTTATTCCTAACCCTAACTCTCTACTTGTGGTTACTTGTCTCTTAGCACTTACTTATATCATATTGTGCTTGCTTACTCACATATTAGTGTTACTTGTTTACCTTGCTTAGCTCTTACACTACTACAGGATGCTGCTAACGCGACACTACGATCAGAGACCCTTTGACGAAACTGTGTGCGATGCAATAATCGCAAACGGTGGTGTAAAAGAACCGTCAAAAAAGGTGCAAAACATTTGCGATGGCGGAGCCATCAAACACGGTTCAAATTTTAGTTGCGTGTGCGATGCAGGGCATACGGTTTAGTCCAATGAACTGTTTGCGATGAGGCGGAACAAAAGAAACGGGCATCCCGATGAAGACGTGTGCGATATACAACATATGATTCAGTCGGATGAACTATTTGTGATTAGGCAACACAAAAGAAACGGTCAGCCAGATCAAGGTGTGTGTGATTGAGGGCATATGCTTCAGAAGATTTAACTGTTTGCGATTAGGCAACAGAATAGAAACGGGTCAGCCAGATCAAATTGTCTGCGATTGATGGCATACACTTCACATGGATGAAATGTTTGCGATTAGCCACAACAAACTGAAATAGTTAGATAGATCAACGTGTGCGCGCTAGACGGGCACACACATTCTAATTAAAAGAAGCGTGCATGATGGTAATAACGAGCGCGCACGGTTGTTGGAACAAAATGTGTGCTAACATTGCCTATTGCGGTGCACCCTATGGTGCAAACGCCATGTACGCGGCCGAGAAGGCGTACGTGCCCACGTTACGCCTTCCGGGAATAGTGCCGCACTTATAACCGTCAGTAAATTTTGAGCATGCGTCCCGTCACATTCCAAATTGCAAACCTGTTCACACCAATCAAAACCTAAATGGTTTCCCACTTAGGAGCGTATTACTACTCAGTTATAAATACTACTACTCCAAGATGACTGCACATTCCTCCTCAACTCCTCATCCACAAAAACAAAGTCATTCATCATCGTTCCCTTTGCATCTGCCATGGCCAACGTGAGTTCTGGGTCAAGAGATTGCCACCAGGGAGATGCGAGCATGGAAGCGGAAGCACGAGAGATGTCCCGCCTCGCCACGAACGCAACCGACATGTCCCGCCGCACCGCCGAAGCAGCACGCAGGTCCTGCCACGCCGTCGATGCGGCAGACTGGTCCGACCGCGCCGCGGAAGTAGAAGAGATGTCCCGCCGTGTCGCGACAGCCTGGGAAAATGTCTCGCAGGTAGGCGAGGACTCTTACAAGCGCATGCATGTGATCATCCATAGCTAGATGGATCAGATCTCCAGCTGGGCGAGGTTGCAGGACGACCTGAAAGCCTCTTTTGAAGAGGCTACCGGCGTCATCCGGCAACTAAATGAGAGCAATGCGAAGCTCCGGGCCAAGCGCGACCTGCTAAGGGCGAAGACCGTCGGAAGTGCGGAGCAGCAGGAGGAGACCACTGCCTTGTTGAAGAGGACCGGGGTCATCGTCGAGAAACTTATGGATGAGAATGCCATGCTGCGAATCGAGCGCAGAAGGCTGGTGGAGGAATCTGTGGATACTCTCAAGCAGCATCTTGAGGACAAGAAAGAGCTCATCGCCGCTCGCCGCGGAGACTAGTTCCCGCGGCCTGCAGCAACGTAGAGATCAGCGAGATAGATCATTGTCTTCCTTCTTCTTTTGCCCTTGTGTATTTTGAGTGTTGCCGCATGTGGCTTTTTTTAATTATGTTCCTAAATATGTAAGACAATTATTATCCGCTGTCACCGTCCTTATATTCATCATGCTTGCTATAAGTCGCAGTCGATGCTATATAGGTCCGTCAGATTTTACATCAAGATCCATGCAAAACTTTCTTTCCAGATTCTCATTTCTCTCTCTTAAATCTCAGTCCAGTGAGACACATAGCCACACCATAGAACAGGGGCTCGGGCGCCATTAATGGAGACGTTGGGAGGGAGGTGCGCGGCGGGTAGCGGTCAAAGGGCTCTCCTCCCGATGAGCATGCGCAGGGGTCTGATCGCACGCCTCCCATACTCAAATAGCTACCCCGCACGACACCTCCTAGCCAATAAAAAAGGGACGTGTGGCGGCACGTAAATGATAAGTAGAACGCCCACGGTTTCAATAATACTTGTGTTTCCGATTTGTAAGGTGACAACACTTGTTCCAAAATGACTTTGTTGATTGTTAATGTGTGTGCCTTCGCAAATCGGACAGAAAAATTACCACAGCATGTTGGTGCCATGTCATGACACCATGCCAAGTTTCATGATTTTCAGGCGTGTTTTGGATTTACAGGAATTAAAAAACCAAGTTTCTCAATCTTTCCGGCCGAGCCACGACGCCTAGATGTTTGAATTTCATTCCCATTTCTTGCATGGGACCTAGAAATTCACCCAAGGACACACATGTGATTTTCCAAACAACTTTGGTGCACTGGAGCCTGTGCTTATAGTTCAAATTTGAATTATGCACATTAAATGTGCAGAAACTCAATTAATGTATAAAAAGGGACAAACGAACCCGGAATAATTCCAAAATTTAGCACGATACTTCTATTTGGTCTAATCTTCCTGTGTAAAAAAATTAAGGCGGGAGAAGGCAGTGTACGTATCTCGTTTCGCACATGGATTTGACATGTTCCCTCTCAGAACCACGAGCCTTCTTGAGGGAAGCTCCGATTTGCAAGAAGCTTACACCAAAGCTTGTCACAATTCGGCCAAAAAATTACCGCGACATGTTGGTGCCATGTCATGACACCATGCCAAGTTTCATGATTTCCAGGCGTGTTTTGGATTTACATGAATTAAAAAAATCAAGTTCCTCAATCTTTCCGGCCGAGCCACGACGCCCAGATGTTTGAATTTCATTCCCATTTCTTGCATGAGACCTATAAATACACCCAAGGACACACATGTGATTTTTCAACCAACTTTGGTGTACTGGAGCATGTGCTTGTAGTTCAAATTTAAATTATGCACATTATATGCGCAGAGACTCAATTAATGTATAAAAAAGGCCAAATGAACCCGGAATAATTTCAAAATTTAGCACGATACTTCTACTTGGTCTAATCTGCCTGTGTAAAAAAATTAAGGCGGGAGAAGGCAGTGTACGTATCTTGTTTCGCACACGGAGGTGACACGTTCCCTCTCGGAACCGCGAGCCTTCTTGAGGGAAGCTCCGGTTTGCAAGAAGCTTACACCAAAGCTTGCCCCAATTCGGCCAAAAAATTACCGCATCATGTTGGTGCCATGTCATGACACCATGCCAAGTTTCATGATTTTCAGGCGTGTTTTGGATTTACAGGAATTTTAAAACCAAATTTCTCAATCTTTCCGGCCGAGCCACGATGCCCGAATGTTTGAATTTTATTCCCATTTCTTGCATGGGACCTATAAATACACCCAAGGACACACATGTGATTTTTCAACTAACTTTGGTGCAGTGGAGCATGTGCTTGTAGTTCAAATTTGAATTATGCACATTAAATGCACAAAAACTCAATTAATGTATAAAAAAGGCCAAACAAACCTGGAATAATTCCAAAATTTAGCACGATACTTCTATTTGGTGTAATCTGCCTGTGTAAAAAAAATTAAGGTGGAAGAAGGCACTGTACGTATCTCGTTTCGCACATGGAGGTGACACGTTCCCTCTCGGAACCACGAGCCTTCTTGAGGGAAGCTCCAGTTTGTAAGAAGTTTACACCAAAGCTTGTCCCAATTCGGCCAAAAAAAATACCGCGACATGTTGGTGCCATCTCATGACACCATGCCAAGTTTCATGATTTTCAGGCATGTTTTGGATTTACAGGAATTTAAAAACCAAGTTTCTCAATCTTTCCGACCGAGCCACGACGCCCAGATATTTGAATTTCATTCCCATTTCTTGCATGGGACCTATAAATACACCCAAGGACACACACGTGATTTTTCAACCAACTTTGGTGCAGTGGAGCATGTTCTTGTAGTTCAAATTTGAATTATGCACATTAAATGCGCAGAAACTCAATTAATGTATAAAAAGGCCGAACGAACCTGGAATAATTCCAAAATTTAGCACGATACTCTATTTGGTGTAATCTGCCTGTGTAAAAAATTAAGGCGGGAGAAGGCTGTGTATGTACCTCGTTTCACATATGGAGGTGACACGTTCCCTCTCGGAACCACAAGCCTTCTTGAGGGAAGCTCCGGTTTGTAAGAAGCTTACACCAAAGCTTGTCCCAATTCGGCCAAAAAATTTACCACAGCATGTCAGTGCCATGTCATGACACCATGCCAAGTTTCATGATTTCCAGGCGTGTTTTGGATTTACATGAATTAAAAAACCAAGTTTCTCAATCTTTCCGACCGAGGCACGACGCCCAAATGTTTGAATTTCATTCCCATTGCATGGGACCCATAAATTCACCCAAAGACACACATGTCATTTTTCAACCAACTTTGGTGCATTGGAGCATGTGCTTGTAGTTCAAATTTGAATTATGCACATTAAATGCCTAGAAACTCAACTAATGCTTAAAAATGCCAAACGAATCCAAAATAATTCCAAATTTAAACACGACACTCATGTACTAGTTGCATGTTCACTATACGTAAATGTTCTAGCAATTCAAACAACATCCTTTCCCTCCGTAACACCATTTTGTTTTTCAAAACATAATGAAAAAAATCAGGTATACCACAAACAGTTTACTAGAAAGAATTGTGTGGGATGCGATATAAAATATCTTGGCGCACCGTCTTCTCTGGCTTACGCGGGAAGCTTCGTCATCTACAGTCCACCGCCCCCGCTTGAACCACACTTGCGCGCCAGTTTCTCGCGGCACCGAGCGAAATTGTTTTGCCACCGTGGAAATATATATCTCCCCGCCCCCGCCCTCCTACCAAAAGCCACATTTCCACAGTTCCTCCTTGCTTTCCAAGTTCAAACTTTCACTACTGCTTACTGGCAGCTCAGCCTCCTCGTCGGCGACCCTTCTTCTTACAGCGCTGCCTCCTCGCCGGCTACCCTTCTTCTTGCAGTGCCGCCTCCTTGCCGGCAACCCTTCTTCTTGCAGCGTTGCCTCCTCGCTGGCGACCCTTCTTCTTGCTGCGCGGCCTCCTCGGCTCCGACCCTTCTTCTTGCTGCGCGGCCTCGTCGATATGGTCAGGTAGTCCACACCCCACCCACACCATCCTCCTCCTTTCCCGTCCCACATGCCCCGACCGACGGCGCGACACCTTCCACCGAAATCACTGCCCCCTCCTCCAATTAAGCGCCACCCACAACCATTTTGCACGCACTATAACATGGAGCTCAGTAGCATGCGGCCGCACGCGCGCATGAGGTCGCTATGGCTGCCATGTGTGTCGACCGCCAGATCTTGGAGGAGCACCTCGTCTTCGAGGCCACAGTCGACACCGCCGCGCGGTTGTCTACTTTAAAATAAAATCCGTGATGTTTTCTTGAGGCCACCGCCAGTGCCTTCTAGTGATTTGTCCTCTGTAATGTTAATATGCAATCTGATGTTCAGTTAACAGTTTGGTCCTCTAAAATGTAATGTTTCGTTAACACTTCGGTCCAACAATTGCTACATTTTGTAGTACTGTTCTCAAGCAGTCTTTGTTTTGTTAACTGTTTTATCTTCTAGTACATGTTTCTATTCTGCAATGTCGTGCTCAGTTAACTATTTTGGTTCATTTGGTCTGCTGTCCATTTAACTGTTTGGTTCAGTTCTGCAATTTGATTTTCATTTGCTGTGGGTACAATTTTGTATTGTTATGCATGTGACGCCAATCGAATTTGGCTGTACTCAATACATATTCTACTAATAGTATGGCAACTCTTAGTTAACCTGATCAAGATCTTCCTTAGGTGTGTTGTAGGGAAACAATGGGAGACACTGCAGTTTACCATCGAGGTTTGTTCAAGCTGGGTCCTTTGGCTAATAGCACATTATTGTGTAGTTGCGGGAATCATTCTAATATTTAGGTTTCTTACAATTTGGTCTTGCATATGTAGGTCCTGCTGTCAGAGGCTTAGACCCACTGTTCGACCCATTTTGCATATGGGGAAATGAGAGGCCCATGAATATCAGTCAAGTCAAGAAACTCAGAAAGATTGTTAGGATGAAGAAACTTGCGACGAATAATAGCAAGATCTTTGTTTGCACAATGAAGAAGACATTAGTCAACTATAGGATGGTACCAACTCTTTTACCTTGTTTTTACCCCTTGCGCCGTTTCAAAATTTACAACAACGATTTATGCATAGCTTTGTTTTCAGTACTTTTCAAAGCAGTTCACCGATGATTACCTCTCAAACCACCTGCATGGTCAAGAGGCGAGGAAGGTATTCATTCAACACCCACGGTACAATATTGAAGTCTTGCTGAAGAGCACGAAGGTTGGGCGGGCAATTATCCATAGCCACTGGCCTAAAGTTGCAAGGACATTCAACATCACTGAAGGCTCAGTATTTGCCTTGCCCTTCTGCAGTTTCCTAGATGAGATTCATCTGTCTATTTACCGTGTATGATGCTACTTTCCAAAGGTTTTTGATGCTGCATGTGAAACTTGGTGCTGTTGTGTAATGGTGTAACCGAGTGCCGAAGCTACCTGATGTAATTTGATTATGAAATCCCGGTTTCTTTTATACGGATATGAAATATCTGACGTATTTTATAAGAAATATCAGTTTGATTAGTACATGGATTATCAATAATAGGCTAATTACCCTGCTTATTGGGGTTTTCTATTGCAGACGGTCACTCAGACAACACCGTGGGCGATGAACTCAAACAACCCGCAGGGTTTCTAGAAAGTAGGCGTGATCGATCAACTAACAATCACATACGACTTCCGGCAGCGAACTGTTTGCGTTAGGCCACCTTGCACAAACATTTCCACACAAAGAACTGTGTGTGATATACATACCTACGGAAATGTTTTTCTAGGATTCACCGTGTGGGATGTACATACATACGGAAATGATTTTCTGGGATTCACCGTGTGGGATGTACATACCTATGGAAATGATTTTCTAGGATTCATCGTGCGGGATGCACATACCTACGGAAATGTTTTTCTCAGATTATCGCATGGGATGTACATACCTACGGAAATGATTGGGTTTCGATGCCTCGCCCGATCGCACACAACCCCAGCCTGTGTCCCAGGAGGGCCTATCCCCGACAATTTCTGGGTCATGTGGGAAGGACCCCCCTATCGCCCACACTCAGTTGGTGACGGTTCCAAATGCCGTCGCAGAAAGGGGTTAAAAACCATTTGTATAGCACCGACGTGCACCAGTGTTAGCATCATACTTGCAGTTGTTAGGCTCACTTTCATATTCCACATTATTGCCTAAAATTGCTAAGTAATAATTAAAATTTGTAATTGTACCTATTCATCCCCCTCTAGGTCCATCTCGATCCTTTCACATGTGTTGTCATTTGATGAATGGGATCACATCATTAGAGAATGATGTGATGGACAAGACCCATCCGTTAGCTTAGCATAATGATTGTTTAGTTTTATTGCTATTGCTTTCTTCATGACTTATACACATTCCTCTGACTATGAGATCATGCAACTCCCGAATACTGGAGGAACACCTTGTGTGCTATCAAACTTCACAACGTAACCGAGTGATTATAAAGATGCTCTACAGGTGTCTTAGAAGGTATTTGTTGAGTTGGCATAGATCGAGATTAGGATTTGTCACTCCGTGTATCGGAGAGGTATCTCTGGGCCCTCTCGGTAATGCATATTACTATGAGCCTTGCAAGCAATGTGACTAATGAGTTAGTTGCGGGATGATGCATTATGGAACGAGTAAAGAGACTTGCCGGTAACGAGATTGAACTAGGTATGAAGATACCAACAATCAAATCTCGGGCAAGTAACATACCGATGACAAAGGGAATGTCGTATGTTGTTATGCAGTTTGACCGATAAAGATCTTCGTAGAGTATGTAGGAGCCAATATGAGCATCCAGGTTCCGCTATTGGTTATTTACCGGAGATGTGTATTGGTCATGTCTACATAGTTCTCGAACCCGTAGGGTCCGCACGCTTAACGTTCGATGGCAATTTGTATTATGAGTTATGTGTTTTTGATGACCGAAGTTTGTTCGGAGTCCCGGATTAGATCACGGACATGAAGAGGAGTCTCGAAATGGTCGAGGCATAAAAAAAGATATATTGGACGATGTTATTCGGACATCGGAAGAGTTCCAAGAAGTATCGGGTAAAAACGAAGTGCCGAAGGGGTTACCAGAACCTCCCTGGGAAGTAATGGGCCAACATGGGCCTTAGGGGAGAGAGAGGGTAGGCCACGAGGAGGTGGCGTCTAAAGGAAATATGCCCTAGAGGCAATAATAAAGTTATTATTTATTTCCTTATATCATGATAAATGTTTATTATTCATGCTATAATTGTATTAACCGGAAACATAATACATGTGTGAATACATAGACAAACAGAGTGTCACTAGTATGCCTCTACTTGACTAGCTCGTTAATCAAAGATGGTTATGTTTCCTAACCATGAACAAAGAGTTGTTATTTGATTAACGAGGTCACATCATTAGTTGAATGATCTGATTGACATGACCCATTTCATTAGCTTAGCACCCGATCGTTTAGTATGTTGCTATTGCTTTCTTCATGACTTATACATGTTCCTATGACTATGAGATTATGCAACTCCCGTTTGCCGGAGGAACACTTTGGGTACTACCAAACGTCACAACGTAACTGGGTGATTATAAAGGAGTACTACAGGTGTCTCCAATGGTAGATGTTGGGTTGGCGTATTTCGAGATTAGGGTTTGTCACTCCGATTGTCGGAGAGGTATCTCTGGGCCCTCTCGGTAATACACATCACATAAGCCTTGCAAGCATTATAACTAAGATGTTAGTTGTGAGATGATGTATTACAGAACGAGTAAAGAGACTTGCCAGTAACGAGATTGAACTAGGTATTGGATACCGACGATCGAATCTCGGGCAAGTAACATACCGATGACAAAGGGAACAACGTATGTTGTTATGCGGTCTGACCGATAAAGATCTTCGTAGAATATGTAGGAGCCAATATGGGCATCCAGGTCCCGCTATTGGTTATTGACCGGAGACATGTCTCGGTCATGTCTACATTGTTCTCGAACCGTAGGGTCCGCACGCTTAACGTTACGATGACAGTTATTATGAGTTTATGCATTTTGATCAGACTCTCCCCCTCGTTGCTATGCATCACCATGATCTTGCGTGTGCGTAGGAATTTTTTTGAAATTACTACGTTCCCCAACAGTGGTATCAGAGCCTAGGTTTTATGGTTTGATGTTATTTGCACGGGTAGAACACAAGTGAGTTGTGGGCGATACAAGTCATACTGCCTACCAGCATGTCATACTTTGGTTCGGCGGTATTGTTGGACGAGACAACCCAGACCAACCTTACGCGTACGCTTACGCGAGACCGGTTCCCTCGACGTGCTTTGCACATAGATGGCTTGCGGGCGACTGTCTCTCCAACTTTAGTTGAACCGAGTGTGGCTACGCCCGGTCCTTGAGAAGGTTAAAACGGAGTCTATTTGACAAACTATCGTTGTGGTTTTGATGCGTAGGTGAGATGAGTTCTTGCTTAAGCCCGTAGCAGCCACGTAAAACTTGCAACAACAAAGTAGAGGACGTCTAACTTGTTTTTGCAGGGCATGTTGTGATGTGATATGGTCAAGGCATGATGCTGATTTTATTGTATGAGATGATCATGTTTTGTAACCAAGTTATCGGCAACTGGCAGGAGCCATATGGTTGTCGCTTTATTGTATGCAATGCAATCGCGATGTAATGCTTTACTTTATTGCTAAGCGGTAGTGATAGTCGTGGAAGCATAAGATTGGCGAGATGACAACGATGCTACGATGGAGATCAAGGTGTCGCGCCGGTGACAATGGTGATCATGACGGTGCTTCGGAGATGGAGATCACAAGCACAAGATGATGATGGCCATATCATATCACTTATATTGATTGCATGTGATGTTTATCTTTTATGCATCTTATCTTGCTTTGATTGACGGTAGCATTATAAGATGATCTCTCACTAAATTATCAAGAAGTGTTCTCCCTGAGTATGCACCGTTGCCAAAGTTCGTCGTGCCCAGACACCACATGATGATCGGGTGTGATAAGCTCTACGTCCATCTACAACGGGTGCAAGCCAGTTTTGCACACGCAGAATACTCAGGTTAAACTTGACGAGCCTAGCATATGCAGATATGGCCTCGGAACACAGAGACCGAAAGGTCGAGCGTGAATCATATAGTAGATATGATCAACATAACGATGTTCACCATTGAAAACTACTCCATCTCACGTGATAATCGGTTATGGTTTAGTTGATTTGGATCACGTGATCACTTAGAGGATTAGAGGGATGTCTATCTAAGTGGGAGTTCTTAAGTAATTTGATTAACTGAACTTAAACTTATCATGAACTTAGTACCTGATAGTATCTTGCTTGTTTATGTTGATTGTAGATAGATGGCTCGTGCTGTTGTTCCGTTGAATTTTAATGCGTTCCTTGAGAAAGCAAAGTTGAAAGATGATGGTAGCAATTACACGGACTGGGTCCGTAACCTGAGGATTATCCTCATTGCTGCACAGAAGAATTACGTCCTGGAAGCACCGCTGGGTGCCAGGCCGGCTGCTGGAGCAACACCAGATGTTATGAACGTCTGGCAGAGCAAAGCTGATGACTACTCGATAGTTTAGTGTGCCATGCTTTACGGCTTAGAATCGGGACTTCAACGACGTTTTGAACGTCATGGAGCATATGAGATGTTCCAGGAGTTGAAGTTAATATTTCAAGCAAATGCCCGAATTGAGAGATATGAAGTCTCCAATAAGTTCTATAGCTGCAAGATGGAGGAGAACAGTTCTGTCAGTGAGCATATACTCAAAATGTCTGGGTATAATAATCACTTGATTCAGATGGGAGTTAATCTTCCAGATGATTGCGTCATTGACAGAATTCTCCAATCACTGCCACCAAGCTACAAGAGCTTCGTGATGAACTATAATATGCAAGGGATGAACAAGACTATTCCCAAGCTCTTCGCAATGCTGAAAGCTGCGGAAGTAGAAATCAAGAAGGAGCATCAAGTGTTGATGGTCAACAAGACCACTAGTTTCAAGAAAAAGGGCAAAGGGAAGAAGAAGGGGAACTTCAAGAAGAACAGCAAGCAAGTTGCTGTTCAGGAGAAGAAACCCAAGTCTGGACCTAAGCCTGAAACTGAGTGCTTCTACTGCAAGCAGACTGGTCACTGGAAGCGGAACTGCCCCAAGTATTTGGCAGATAAGAAGGATGGCAAGGTGAACAAAGGTATATGTGATATACATGTTATTGATGTGTACCTTACTAGAGCTCGCAGTAGCACCTGAGTATTTGATACTGGTTCTGTTGCTAATATTTGCAACTCGAAACAGGGACTACGGAATAAGCGGACACTAGCAAAGGATGAGGTGACGATGCACGTGGGAAACGGTTCCAAAGTCGATGTGATCGCGGTCGGCACGCTACCTCTACATCTACCTTCGGGATTAATATTAGACCTAAATAATTGTTATTTGGTGCCAGCGTTGAGCATGAACATTATATCTGGATCTTGTTTAATGCGAGACGGTTATTCATTTAAATCAGAGAATAATGGTTGTTCTACTTATATGAGTAATATCTTTTATGGTCATGCACCTTTGAAGAGTGGTCTATTTTTGTTAAATCTCGATAGTAGTGATACACATATTCATAATGTAGAAGCCAAAAGATGCAGAGTTGATAATGATAGTGCAACTTATTTGTGGCACTGCCGTTTAGGTCATATCGGTGTAAAGCGCATGAAGAAACTCCATACTGATGGGCTTTTGGAACCACTTGATTATGAATCACTTGGTACTTGCGAACCATGCCTCATAGGCAAGATGACTAAAACACCGTTCTCCGGTACTATGGAGAGAGCAACAGATTTATTGGAAATCATACATACCGATGTATGTGGTCCGATGAATATTGAGGCTCGTGGCGGATATCGTTATTTTCTCACCTTCACAGATGATTTAAGCAGATATGGGTATATCTACTTAATGAAACACAAGTCTGAAACATTTGAAAAGTTCAAAGAATTTCAGAGTGAAGTTGAAAATCATCGTAACAAGAAAATAAAGTTTCTACGATCTGATCGTGGAGGAGAATATTTGAGTTACGAGTTTGGTGTACATTTGAAAAATTGTGGAATAGTTTTGCAACTCACGCCACCCGGAACACCACAGCGTAATGGTGTGTCCGAACGTCTTAATTGTACTTTACTAGATATGGTGCGATCTATGATGTCTCTTACTGATTTACCGCTATCGTTTTGGGGTTATGCTTTAGAGACAGCCGCATTCACGTTAAATAGGGCACCATCAAAATCCGTTGAGACGACGCCTTATGAACTATGGTTTGGCAAGAAACCAAAGTTGTCGTTTCTTAAAGTTTGGGGCTGCGATGCTTATGTGAAAAAGCTTCAACTTGATAAGCTCGAACCCAAAGCGGAGAAATGTGTCTTCATAGGATACCCAAAGGAGACTGTTGGGTACACCTTCTATCACAGATCCGAAGGCAAGACATTCATTGCTAAGAATGGATCATTTCTATAGAAGGAGTTTCTCTCGAAAGAAGTGAGTGGGAGGAAAGTAGAACTTGACGAGGTAACTGTACCTGCTCCCTTATTGGAAAATAGTACATCACAGAAAACTGTTTCTGCGACACCTATACCAATTAGTGAGGAAGCTAATGATGATGATCATGAAACTTCAGGACAAGATACTACTGAACCACGTAGATCAACCATAGTAAGATCCGCACCAGAGTGGTACGGTAATCCAATTCTGGAAGTCATGCTACTAGATCATGATGAACCTACGAACTATGAAGAAGCGATGGTGAGCCCAGATTCCGCAAAGTGGCTTGAAGCCATGAAATCTGAGATAGGATCCATGTATGAGAACAAAGTATGGACTTTTGTTGACTTGCCCGATGATCGGCAAGCAATTGAGAATAAATGGATCTTCAAGAAAAAGACTGACGCTGACGGTAATATTACTGTCTATAAAGCTCGACTTGTCGCAAAAGGTTTTCGACAAGTTCAAGGGGTTGACTACGATGAGACCTTCTCACCCGTAGCGATGCTTAAGTCTGTCAGAATCATGTTAGCAATTGCCGCATTTTATGATTATGAAATTTGGCAGATGGATGTCAAAACTGCATTCCTGAATGGATTTCTGGAAGAAGAGTTGTATATGATGCAACCGGAAGGTTTTGTCGATCCAAAGGGAGCTAACAAAGTGTGCAAACTCCAGCGATCCATTTATGGACTTGTGCAAGCATCTCGGAGTTGGAATAAATGCTTTGATAGTGTGATCAAAGCATTTGGCTTTATACAGACTTTTGGAGAAGCCTGTATTTACAAGAAAGTGAGTGGGAGCTCTGTAGCATTTCTGATATTATATGTGGATGACATATTGCTGATTGGAAATGATATAGAATTTCTGGATAGCATAAAGGGATACTTGAATAAAAGTTTTTCAATGAAAGACCTCGGGGAAGCTGCTTACATATTAGGCATAAAGATCTATAGAGATAGATCAAGACGCTTAATTGGACTTTCACAAAGCACATACCTTGACAAGATTTTGAAGAAGTTCAAAATGGATCAAGCAAAGAAAGGGTTCTTGCCTGTGTTACAAGGTGTGAAGTTGAGTCAGACTCAATGCCCGACCACTGCAGAAGATAGAGAGAAAATGAAAGATGTTCCCTATGCTTCAGCCATAGGCTCTATCATGTATGCAATGCTGTGTACCAGACCTGGTGTGTGCCTTGCTATAAGTTTAGCAGGGAGGTACCAAAGTAATCCAGGAGTGGATCACTGGACAGCGGTCAAGAACATCCTGAAATACCTGAAAAGGACTAAGGATATGTTTCTCGTATATGGAGGTGACAAAGAGCTCACCGTAAGAGGTTACGTTGATGCAAGCTTTGACACTGATCCGGACGATTCTAAATCGCAAACCGGATACGTGTTTACTTTAAACGGTGGAGCTGTCAGTTGGTGCAGTTCTAAACAAAGCGTCGTAGCGGGATCTACATGTGAAGCAGAGTACATAGCTGCTTCGGAAGCAGCGAACGAAGGAGTCTGGATGAAGGAGTTCATATCCGATCTAGGTGTCATACCTAGTGCATCGGGTCCAATGGAAATCTTTTGTGACAATACTGGTGCAATTGCTTTAGCAAAGGAATCCGGATTTCACAAAAGGACCAAACACATCAAGAGACGCTTCAACTCCATCCGGGATCTAGTCCAGGTGGGAGACATAGAGATTTGCAAGATACATACGGATCTGAATGTTGCAGACCTGTTGACTAAGCCTCTTCCACGAGCAAAACATGATCAGCACCAAGGCTCCATGGGTGTTAGAATCATTACTGTGTAATCTAGATTATTGACTCTAGTGCAAGTGGGAGACTGAAGGAAATATGCCCTAGAGGCAATAATAAAGTTATTATTTATTTCCTTATATCATGATAAATGTTTATTATTCATGCTATAATTGTATTAACCGGAAACATAATACATGTGTGAATACATAGACAAACAGAGTGTCACTAGTATGCCTCTACTTGACTAGCTCGTTAATCAAAGATGGTTATGTTTCCTAACCATGAACAAAGAGTTGTTGTTTGATTAATGAGGTCACATCATTAGTTGAATGATCTGATTGACATGACCCATTTCATTAGCTTAGCACCCGATCGTTTAGTATGTTGCTATTGCTTTCTTCATGACTTATACATGTTCCTATGACTATGAGATTATGCAACTCCCGTTTGCCGGAGGAACACTTTGGGTACTACCAAACGTCACAACGTAACTGGGTGATTACAAAGGAGTACTACAGGTGTCTCCAATGGTAGATGTTGGGTTGGCGTATTTCGAGATTAGGGTTTGTCACTCCGATTGTCGGAGAGGTATCTCTGGGCCCTCTCGGTAATACACATCACATAAGCCTTGCAAGCATTATAACTAAGATGTTAGTTGTGAGATGATGTATTACAGAACGAGTAAAGAGACTTGCCAGTAACGAGATTGAACTAGGTATTGGATACCGACGATCGAATCTCGGGCAAGTAACATACCGATGACAAAGGGAACAACGTATGTTGTTATGCGGTCTAACCGATAAAGATCTTCGTAGAATATGTAGGAGCCAATATGGGCATCCAGGTCCCGCTATTGGTTATTGACCGGAGACGTGTCTCGGTCATGTCTACATTGTTCTCGAACCGTAGGGTCCGCACGCTTAACGTTACGATGACAGTTATTATGAGTTTATGCATTTTGATGTACCGAAGGTTGTTCGGAGTCCCGGATGTGATCACGGACATGACGAGGAGTCTCGAAATGGTCGAGACATAAAGATTGATATATTGGAAGCCTATGTTTGGACATCGGAAGTGTTTCGGGTGAAATCGGGAATTTTACCGGAGTACCGGGAGGTTACCGAAACCCCCCGGGAACCAAATGGGCCTTATTGGGCCTTAGTGGAAAGGTGAAAGGGGCAGCCCAAGGTGGGCTGCACGCCTCCCCCCTCCCCTAGTCCTATTAGGACTAGGAGAGGTGGCCGGCCCCCTTCTCCCTCTCTCTCTCTCGAGGAGTCCTATTAGGAATAGGATTGGGGGGGGGGGGAGTCCTACTCCCGGTAGGAGTAGGACTCCTCCTGCGCCCTCCTCTCCTTGGCCGGCCAGCCCTCCCCCTGGCAACCTTTATATACGGGGGCAGGGGGCACCTCTAGACACACAAGTTGATCCTTGAGATCGTTCCTTAGCCATGTGCGGTGCCCCCTGCCACCAAATTCCACCTCGATCATATCGTTGTAGTGCTTAGGCGAAGCCCTACGTCGGTAGTACATCAAGATCGTCACCACGCCATCGTGCTGACGGAACTCTTCCTCGACGCTTTGCTGGATCGGAGCCCGAGGATCGTCATCGAGCTGAACGTGTGCTAAGAACTCGGAGGTGCCGGAGTAACGGTGCTTGGATCGGTCGGATCGGGAAGAAGACGTACGACTACTTCCTCTAGGTTGTGTCAACGCTTCCGTTGCGATCTACAAGGGTACGTAGATCAGACTCTCCCCCTCGTTGCTATGCATCACCATGATCTTGCGTGTGCGTAGGATTTTTTTTGAAATTACTACGTTCCCCAACAGCGTCCCCCATGGGGAGTTCGAATAGGACTAGGGGAGGGGGCGCAGCCCTCCTTTCCCTCTCCCTCTCCCTCTCCCTTCCTTCTTCCTCCTTCCACCAAGTGGAATCCTACTAGGACTTGGAGTCCTAGTAGGACTCCTCTCTCCTGGTGTGCCCTACAGGGGCCGGTCGACCTCCCCCTATCCTCCTTTATATATGGAGGCAGGGGGCACCCTAGAACACACAAGACCAATTGTCTTAGCCATGTGCGATGCCCTCCTCCACAGTTTACCACCTCGGCCATATTGTTGTAGTGCTTAGGCGAAGCCCTGCACAGATCACATCATCAACACCGTCACCACGTCGTCGTGCTGACATAACTCTCCCTCGGCCTCAATTGGATCAAGAGCTCGAAGGACGTCATCGTGTTGAACATGTGCTGAACACGGAGGTGCCGTACGTTCGGTGCTTGGATCGTGAAGATGTTCGACTACATAAACCGCGTTACTAAACTCTTCTGCTTTCGGTTTACGAGGGTACGTGGACACACTCTCCTCGTCTCATTGTTATGCATTTCCTAGATAGATCTTGCGTGATCGTAGGAAAGTTTTTGAAATACTGCGTTCCCCAACAAATCCTACCACCACTTTTCCACACTCGCTATACTAATTTAGTTGTACAATTATTAAAACATCACATAACTTTTATTTTCACGTTCTTTATTATCTTGCAAACCTATCCCTTTGTATCTACCAAGTACTTCTAGTTTTATTCTTGTTCTAGGTAAAGCGAACGTTAAGTGTGCGTAGAGTTGTGTCAGTGGTCGATAGAACTTGAAGGGAATATTAATTCTACCTAATGCAAACAGTTCGTTGGTTGAAGAGTGTGTGATTCTTCATTGATCCAACGACCTACTTTCTAGAAACCATGTGGGTTGTTTGAGTTCATCACCCACAGTGTTGTCTGAGAAACCGTCAGCAGTAGAAAACCCCAATAAGCAGGCTAATTCGTCTATTACTAATAATCCATTTAGTAATCAAATTGATATTTATTATAAAACACACCATGTATTTCATATTCATATTACGACAACCAGGATTTCATAATTGAATTACATATGATAGTTTCAGCACCCGGTTACACCATATAGGCATATAGCTAGCTATGCCATTACACAACAGCACCAAGTTTCACATGAAACATTGAAAATCTTTGGAAAGTAGGATCATACATGGTAAATAGACAGATGGATCTCATCTGGGAAACTAAAGAAGCGAAAGGCGAATATTGAGCCTTCACTGATGTTGAATGTCCTTGCAACTTTAGGCCAGTGGCTATGGATAATTGCCCGCCCAACCTTCCTCCTCTTGAGGAAGATTTCAATATTATACCGTGGGTGTTGAATTTATACCTTCCTCATCTCTTGACCATGCAGGTGGTTTGAGAGGTAGTGATAACCCACAAGTATAGGGGATCGCAACAGCTTTCGAGGGTAGAGTATTCAACCCAAATTTATTGATTCGACACAAGGGGAGCCAAAGAATATTCTCAAGTATTAGCAGCTAAGTTGTCAATTCAACCACACCTGAAAGACTTAATATCTATAGCAAAGTATTTAGTAGCAAAGTAATATGGAAGACGGTAATGATGGCAAAAGTAACAGTAGCAGTTTTGTAGCAATTGTAATAGTGGCAACGAAAAAGTAACTTAGCAAAGATCGATATGAAATGAACTCGTAGGCAATGGATCAGTGATGGATAATTATGTCAGATGGCATTCATCATGCAACAGTTATAACCTAGGGTGACACAGAACTAGCTCCAATTCATAAATATAATGTAGGCATGTGTTCCGTATATAGTCATACATGCTTATGGAAAAGAACTTGCATGACATCTTTTGTCCTACCCTCCCGTGGCAGTGGGGTCCTAATGGAAACTAAGGGATATTATGGCCTCCTTTTAATAGAGAACCAGAACAAAGCATTGGCACTTAGTGAATACATGAACTCCTCAAACTACGGTAATCACCGGAAATAATCCAAATTATTGTCACCTTGGGGTATGCGGATCATAACTCGTAATAGGTGTCTACAAATTGCAAGATCAGATCAAGAACACAAATATATTTATGAAAACATAATAGGTTCAGATCTGAAATCATGGCACTCGGGCCCTAGTGACAAGCATTAAGCATAGCAAAGTCATAGCAACATCAATCTCAGAACATAGTGGATACCAGGGATCAAACCCTAACAAAACTAACTCGATTACATGATAAAACTGATCCAACCCATCACCGTCCAGCAAACCTACTATGGAATTACTCACACACAGCGGTGAGCATCATGAAATTGGTGATGGAGAAAGGTTGGTGATGATGATGATGACAATTTCCCCTCTCCGGAGCCCCGAACGGACTCCAGATCTGACCTCCCGATGAAGAACAGGGGTGACGGCGGCTCCGTATCGTAAAACAT
Source organism: Triticum monococcum (assembly GCA_034509565.1). Taxonomy (NCBI): domain Eukaryota; kingdom Viridiplantae; phylum Streptophyta; class Magnoliopsida; order Poales; family Poaceae; genus Triticum; species Triticum monococcum. The sequence goes on from CM067844.1 coordinate 488,835,216, forward strand.
GATGAATCCTTCTCTCTGTTTTGTTTCTCCCCGAACGTGAATATATGGAGTTGGAGTTGAGGCCGGTGGAGGTCCAGGGGACCCACAAGGCAGGGGCGCGCCCTCCACCCTTGTGGATAGCCGGTGGGTCCCCTTTGGTTGATTTTTTTGCCAATATTTTTTATTTATTCCAAAATATTCTCCGTGAAGTTTCAGGTCATTCCGAGATCTTCTATTTCTGCACAAAAATAACACCAAGGCAATTCTGTTGAAAATAGCGTCAGTCTGGGTTAGTTCCATCCAAATCATGCAAATTAGAGTCCAGAACAAGGGCAAAAGAGTTTGGAAAAGTAGATACGATGGAGACGTATCAACTCCCCCAAGCTTAACCCATTGCTTGTCCTCAAGCAGTTCAGTTGACAAACTGAAAGTGATAAAGAAAAACTTTTACAAACTCTGTTTGATCTTGTTGTTGCAAATATGTAAAGCCAACATTCAGATTTTCAGCAAAGATTATGAACTAACCGTATTCACAATAACATTTAGGTCTCACATTTACTCATATCAATGGCATAATCAACTAGCGGCAATAATAATAAATCTTGGATGACAACACTTTTTCAAAACAATCATGATATGATATAACAAGATGGTATCTCGCTAGCCCTTTCTGAGACCGCAAAACATAAATGCAGAGCACCCCTGAAGATCAAGGACGGACTAGACATTGTAATTCATGGTAAAAAATATCCAGTCACAGTCATACTCAATATAAATTAATAGCAAAGCATACATATGACAATGGTGCTCTCTAACTGGTGCTTTTTATAAGAGGATGATGAGTCAACATAAAAGTAAATATATAGGCCCTTCGTAGAGGGAAGCAGGGATTTGCAGAGGTGCCAGATCTCGAGCTTTTGAAATAGAGATGAATAATATTTTGAGTGGTATGCTTTCATTGTCAACATAAGAACCAAGAGATCTCAGTATCTTCCATACTAGAAACAATGGGTACCGTCCAACTAACAACAATCTTGGGGGAGTTTTGTTCGAAGTTATATTTTGATTTGATTTGAGCACGGGACTAGACATCCCAGATACCAGTCATTTTCTCGTGAATGATGAGTGGAGTCCACTCATCGTGAGAATAACCCACCTAGCATGGAAGATACTGACAGCCCCCAGTCGCTACATGAGCGATTCGGGCATACATAACAGATTATTATTTGAAAGTTTAGAGTTTGGCACATGCAAATTTACTTGGAACGGCAGGTAAATACCGCATATAGGTAGGTATGGTGGACTCATATGGAACAACTTTGGGTTTATGGAAGTGGATGCACAAGCAGTATTCCCGCTTAGTACAAGTGAAGGCTGGCAAAAAATTGAGGAGCGACCAACTAGAGAGCGATGATAGTCATAAACATGCATTGATATTAACCAACATTGAGTGCAAGCATGAGTAGGATATAAATCACCATGAATATAAATATCATGGAGGCTATGTTGATTTTGTTTCAACTACATGCGTGAACATGTGCCAAGTCAAGCCACTTAAATCATTCAAAGGAGGATACCATCCTATCATACCACATCACAACCATTTTAAAAGCATGTTGGCACACAAGGTAAACCATTATAAACTCCTAGCTAATTAAGCATGTCATGAGTAACTATAATATCTAATTGTCATTTCAAACATGTTTCATTCATAATAGGCTGAATCAAGAACGATGAACTAATCATATTTACGAAAACAAGATAGGTCGAGTTCGTACCAACTTTTCCTCATCTCAATCATTTCATCATATATCATCAGGTTTAGGGTTTGGGTTTAGGGTTTAGGGCTAAACCCTAACTTACACAACCGAACGATGTGAATAATAATAATAATGCACATGTATTGGATTAAGCTGGAATCTGCAAACATTTATTCAAAGGAGAAGACAAGGTAGGTAATATGGGCTCTTTGTTAGATCAACAATAATGCATATGAGAGCCACTCAACATTTTCATCCTGGTCTTCTCCTCTCGACCCAAAGAAAGGAAATAAATTCAAAGAAACACACTGAAATATTTTTTTGAGTTTTTGTTTTTCTGAAGAAAGTAAAACAAGAACGAAAAAAACTATTTACACGGGAAAGCTCCCAACAAGCAAAAGAAGAACGAGAAATCTTTTTAGTTTTTTTAATACTACAACTAACTAAACATGGAAAGGAAACTAAAAAGAAACTACAACTAATTTTTTTGGAAGTTTTTCAAACACACAAGAAGAAAGCGGAAAAAAAGAAAATAAACTAGCATGGATAATACAAAGAAAAAGTATTTATAATCGAGTAATATGCTGCTAAGTGGGAAGCCGTTTAGGTTTTGATTGGTGTGAACAGGTTTGCAATTAAATATAGCATGGTAGTAATTTGCAATGTGATGGTTAGCAAGCTCAAAATCTATTGACGGTTCTAGTTTCGAAGTGCGACACGATTCTCGGATGGCGTAACGTGGGCATGCATTCTCGGATGCGTACGTGGCGTTTGCACCATAGGGTGCACCACAATAGGCGACGTCGGCACATGACTTGCTCCATCAACCGTGCGCGCTCGTTATTACCATCCCGCACGCTTCTTTTAATAAGAATGTGTGCCTGTCTAGCGCACACGCCTTGATATGTCTGCTTGTTTTTGTTTGTTGTGGCTAATCGCAAACTGTTTATCCGTGTGAAGTATATGCCGTCAATCGCACACACCTTGATCTGACTGGCCGTTTCTGTTGTGTTGCCTAATCAAAAACAGTTCATCCGAGTGAACTGTATGCCGTATATTGCACACATACACCTTGATCTGGCTGACCTTTTTGTTGTGTTTCCTAATCACAAGCAGTTCATCCAAGTGAACTGTATGCTGTATATCACACACACCTTCATCTGTCTGACCGTTTCTACTGTTATGCTCATCACAAATAGTTCCTTCGAGTGAACTGTATGCCACGCATCACACATGCAACTATAATTTGGATCGTGTTTGTTTTCTCCACCATCACAAATGTTTTGTATCTTTTTGAAGGGGGTTTTACATCACCTTTTGCGATTAATGCGTCGCACACAGTTTCATCGAAGGGTCTCTGATTGTAGTGCCGCGTTAGCAGCATCCTACAATAGTGATTGGTTATGTGGAAACCATTAAATACTACTTTGATAATCCTGATAAATCTCCATTCAACTTGATAATGGGAGATACTTTGGATCATTGAGAATACTTTAGGGATTATCACTTGTTTCAAAAAGGGAAACACTTATGGGATCAAATTAAAATTTTGCGTTGGTATGCTTGGAATTTATGCTTAAGATATGATTGTACTTGTTGCTCTAAGATGGAGGCTCCACACCTCCCTTTTCAATGTGAATTTAATGATAATGAAACCTTGGCTTCTTATGCCAATGGTATATATAATTACTATGGTGTGGAACAAATAGAAGAATTTGTTGTTTTTAAGGGTGCTTATGAAATTGAATCTTTGTTTGAAGAGTATGAAGATTGTGATGATGCTCTTTATATATTTGAAATATTTTCTATACTTAAATATTGCTATGATAATTATAAATGCAATGCCTATATTAGTGATTTATTGATAAAGTCTCCGCTACCCAAGAAGATACTAATATTTTGCAGGAACACAAGAAGAGAAAATGCATATCCCCGCTGAGGCAACTTAGTTTTATACGAACATTCTTCGATTTCATGTCATTCAAAAATAGTTTGTTAATACGACTTGATTAACCTTATTAATGGATTCTTTTTTAGGGGCATATGATCGATGAATTTAGTAAGCACAACCTCGAAAGTGCTATTCTGAGCTCGAGCTCAGGTGCACTCGAAATCACAGCCATGTGTTGATGCCAAGATTCGAACGGGCGGTCGTATATTTGTCCGTATAGGAAATAGTATGCGCACGTTATTCATGGGCCGTGGCCCACTCAACTACTGCTCTTAATTCTAACTCCGTCTCCTCGCGTGAACCGGCTCAGACTTTGAACCATTACCTATGCCACGGCCCAAACGGCTTCCATCCAACGGGCTCCTAACGGGCTCGGTCACAGCTGATACAATTTATTGCTCACCCGGCCTGCTCCTTCTAGTAGAAGATTCGTTCCCCTTGTGACTTATATCCCCACCGTATTCCACCTCTCGCCGCCAGCAGTCCCAGATCTGGAGCCATGCATGCCTCCTCTGCTTCCTCTGTCTAGGACGAGGTACTGCCGGTGATCCCTTGCCCACACTGCCATGACAAGGTGGTCACCTTCCTATCCCGTGCGGGGGAACACTTCTACAAATGCGTGAGGAAAGATGTAAGTCATCTGTTCGCGGGTAGAATCGTTTATCTGTCATCCAGTTCCGCTATGTTTTCTCACAATGAGTTTTTTGCGAAATTGCAGGCTGGATTATGTGGGTTCATGAGGACCACGGATACGTACCGGCCTGAGGTCATCCGCAATCACTCGATGCAGTCGTCGGTGCTTCAGCAACCTCTAGTTGTTCACCAGTCCGGTCCCCTTCACCAGAGATCCAGGGGGAGCAAAATTCCATGGACACCAGAGTGGGAGAGATCGAAGCCCCCCATGTACGTGCGCAACACCAGCTTCAGCCGCCCATCCGCCAGTGCTGCTCCACGGACAGCCAGCGCACGCCCGTGATCTTGGCCGGAACTAATCTGCTACTTGTTGTAGCTATGCTCTACTTAGTATTCGTGCAGCGGAGCAATTAGTCTAGCTATAAGTGTGATGTACTACCTTCAGTCGTATGGAGTAGCTGCAATTTCTAGTTTCAGGTTGTACCTGGGCGTTGTTGTTATGAACCTATTGTACTAGTAGCAGTATTAATTAGTCTAAGCTGGTCATGGTTATGTCTAAAAAATATACTCCCTCCGTTTTTATTTACTCTGCATATTAGGTTTGCCTAAAGTCAAACTTTATATACTTTTAAAGAGTTTGTAGAAAAATATATTAACATATACACCATCAAATATATATCATTGGGTTCGTCATTGCATATATTTTCACATTATATAAATTTGTTACTGTAAACATTCATATTGTTTTCTATAAACTTGGTCAAACTTTATAAAGTTTAACTTCAGTCAAAGCTAATATGCGAAATAAATAAAAACAGAGGAAGTATTAAGTATCTTCCCTCTGAATTCATGTGTATTCTCTCTCAATGTTATACTGCATTTTCCTTTCCGCGCAAAACTACTGGCGTGTTTTTTTATCGAACTAGGTAAATGCATTACTGTATGCGCAGTGAGACCCGCTCGATTATTACGTGTTGTCACATCAACAGCCGTCGGCAACCACCCCAACATATCTATGGGTGAACCATGAATGGTCCCGCAGACCGCCACCCCCCGCGCCCACAGTTATTTCTATGTACCTACCGGCTGGCCTGCGCTCTATCCCTGCCTTGGTCAGCTACCCTCTCCTCCTCCAGGATCGCCTTCCCCAATCTCGCCCGTCGTCTCCCCCCTCCTCCCATTGCTCTTCAGATCCACGGGTCAGGGAGGCGTCCTCCCCTCTTGGCTGCTGATTGGCGTTCCTCCACCAGCCTGGGCCGGTTCACCAGGTTTGTTATCTTGAACCAGCTCCATATCCTTTACAGTAGCTATTTTTTGTGCAATAATATCACTCTATTGAATCCCAGATGCTGATTGTGTTTGATTCCTACCGTAGCCTGTATTCCATATTCCAGAATGCACATTCATAGATTTAAGTAACCAGGGGCTTGACATTCTCTGTACTAGAAATTGCATGGCCAACGTTTCAATTTTATTACATTTTTTTGTCATGAGATTAGCTCTAAAAGTTCTAAAATGTTCACCACCCTGCTTTTCATGGCAGAAAATGTCTGACGGCGGAAGCTGCCAGGGTGAGACGCCCGAAGAAATGCAGCATTCAGGCAGTCCGGATCTAGGGGACAGCCCAGACCAGAATGGTCCTCCAGCACCAACATCTCTAAGCATGTTGTTGAGGTTATGCGAACGTTTGATGAGTACAAGCGTTTTCTAGTTACGAGTATTGGATTTGGTGATTGATACGTCTTTAACGTATCTATAATTTTTGATTGCTCTATGTTATATTATCTACTGTTTTGTGCAATATTGGGCTTTACTATCCACTTTTATATTACTTTCGGGACTAACCTATTAACCGGAGGCCTATCCCAGATTTGATGTTTTATGCCTATTTCAGTGTTTCGAAGAAAAAGAATATCAAACGGAGTCGAAACGGAACGAAATCAACTGGAGAAGTTATTTTTCGAAGAAAACCTACCGGATAGACTTGGACCCTACGTCAGAAGATGAAGGAGGTGCTCACGAGGGTAGGGACGCGCCCCCCTGCCTCATGGCCCCCCTTCGGTCCACTGACGTACCTCCTGCACCCATATATACCTACGTAACCTAAAACTTCCAGAACGGAGATTAGATCGGGAGTTCCGCCGCCAGAAGCCTTCATCGCCACCGAAAACCAATCTAGACCCGTTTCGGCACCCTGCCGGAGGGGGGCAATCCTTCTCCGGTGGCCATCTTCATCGTCCCGGTGCTCTCCATGACGAGGAGGGAGTAGTTCTTCCTCAGGGCTGAGGGGATGTACCAGTAGCTATGTGTTTGATCTCTCTCTCTCTCTCGTGTTCTTGATTTGGTACGATCTTGATGTATCGCGAGCTTTGCTATTATAGTTGGATCCTATGTTTCTCCTCCCCCTCTTCTCTCTTGTAATGAATTGAGTTTCCCCTTTAAAGTAATCTTATCGGATTGAGTCTTTAAAGATTTGATAACACTTGATGTATGTCTTGCGTGGGATACCCGTGGTGACAATGGGGTATTCTATTGATCCACTTGATGTATGTTTTGGTGATCAACTTGCGGGTTTCGTGACATTGGGAACCTATGCATAGGGGTTGGCACACGTTTTCGTCGTGATTCTCCGGTAGAAACTTTGGGCACTCTTCGAGGTTCTATGTGTTGGTTGAATAGATGAATCTGAGATTGTGTGATCCATATCGTATAATCATACCCGCGGATACTTGAGGTGACATTGGAGTATCTAGGCGACATTAGGGTTTTGGCTGATTTGTATCTTAAGGTGTTATTCTAGTACGAACTCTAGGGCTTTTTGTGACACTTATAGGAATAGCCCAACGGATTGATTGGAAAGAATAACTTTGAGGTGGTTTCGTACCCTACCATAATCTCTTCGTTCGTTCTCCACTATTAGTGACTTTGGAGTGACTCTTTGCTACATGTTGAGGGATAGTTATGTGATCCAATTATGTTAGTATTGTTGAGGGAACTTACACTAGCGAAAGTATGAACCCTAGGCCTTGTTTCCTAGCATTGCAATACCATTTACGCTCACTTTTACCATTAGTTACCTTGCTGTTTTTATAATTTCAGATTACAAATACCTTTATCTACTATCCATATACCACTTGTATCACCATCTCTTCGCCGAACTAGTGCACCTATACAATTTACCATTGTATTGGGTGTGTTGGGGACACAAGAGACTCTTTGTTATTTGGTTGTAGAGTTGCTTGAGAGAGACCATCTTCATCCTACGCCTCCTACAGGTTGATAAACCTTAGGTAATCCACTTGAGGAAAATTTTCTACTGTCCTACAAACCTCTGCACTTGGAGGCCCAACAACGTCTACAAGAACAAGGTTGTGTAGTAGACATCAGTGGTATGCTTGAACTCAAGATGATACAGAAACTAAGTCTAAAATTCAGTGCATGGACGATGAGTAAGGTGAGCGTTAGCCGTCGAGCAATTGTTCTTACGGAAAACAAGGTACTTGAGTTTTTTCCCGAGGATGTGCACAAGGTTTTTGGGATACCATGTGGTAATCGGAACATAAGGGCCCATGATGGACATATAAAGCCCGAAGCAATTCGGTTCATAAAGCAGACACTTCGTATGGACATAAAAGGTGTCCATAGTTTTCGTGCAGCCGAGGATTTTCGTATGAGGGATATATCTGAAGCGTCGAGCAAACTAGAGAAGGACTGCTTCCAGATCGCATTTGTCATTTTCGTGATGGGCCATGTCCTTGCACCCACAACAAAGTATGACTACGCTTCCATCGATTTCTCGGGGGCACTGGCCAACACTGAGATAATTGAGCAGTTCAACTGGTGTGAGTATGTGCTCCAGAATATGCTTGCTGGCGTGACTAGGCTTAAGAATGACATCATGTCGAACAACCCGGGAACCAACCTTGTGGGATGCCATTTTTGGCTGCAGGTAGTACCATGTCCGATTACCATACTACATGTTCCTCAGAAACACTCACATGCCTAATTTGTTGCCTCCATGCTAGATTTTTCTCCTTGACAACTTGGACCTGGGTTTGTTTAACAAGTCACGCTCTGTTCTACCGAGGGTGATTGATTTCGATCAGGACTCGCTGCTCAATATGATCACGATGGCTACTGATGTTGGCAGGAAACCTACATCATATGCATCTGCACCAGTGGGTGATCCATTTCCGTTGTTCAATTCATCCCAATGCTCACGGTGTGTTTTTATGCTTTGTTAAATTTTTTGACGAATTAAAAAAATTTCAGCTGCGCCATTCGTCAACTGTGTGCTACACCCGCTTCAAGCATTCCCCTATTGAACAAGCTCCGTCTGGAAGTTCTGCAAAATCGCCAGTACAACCTGCACCATATTGCGGCAGTAGCATTGGCAGGCAAGCGGACAAGGAAGCAGGATGCCCTGCAACTCCTTATCATAAGGTTGAACACCTCTCCACCACGACCATACAACGTCTAGGGCCCAAGGACTTTGCTGAATATTTGTGGAAGCATTATCCTAACTTGGTACCCCCTACGCGCTCTTGTGTTTCTACTTTGTTTTCTCATCCATAATCGCACAAGAGTACTGCTGACCCTTTGGTTATTGTTTGTTGTAATTATTTGCTCTTCTCTCAGTCAAGCGATGAGAGCACATTCATGTTGAAGGAAGTCAATGCCCGCTGCTTGACGCACATTGCGACTGCACGTGGCCACATCCATCTTGAGATGATGAAGTTTGCTAACAAGATGTTTGAATCTTGTACTCGGTCGTGCTCATGCTGTGCTGCCCGAGGTTTTGCATGTTGTCCAACCGGAGATACATGTTTGCAAAAGGTACTGCCCTTCAATCATATCATGTTTGCGCTGCTTGCTCGTTAGTGTTTTGCAGAAATGTTGATCTATTTTTTTGTCGTGCTCTTTCTAGGTGATGGTGCATCAACTCATGCAAGTCCAGTTACTTCAGGTCATAGGCTACAACTCTCTGCCGCAGAAGGTATTTAAAATCTAAACTCCAGGATTCCAATGTGGTAGCTTTTTTCTTATCATTTTTCTATTCCCCAATTGGTGCAGGTGAGACGTCTTCCACCAAGCGCGTAAGAACCTCCCAAACACACAAGCATATTAATGATCCGTCTGTGGAGACTGCGCTCCAACATATGTTGCATACTGTCACCTTGTTTGCAAAGGAAAATGTTGGAGCAGTCAGCGAGCTCTACATTGACCTCCCCAACAATGGAAGCACTACCGTGTTTGGTGAGAGGACGCAAAGCCTACCTGGCCGCAAGTACGTAGCTAGATCCGGCTTTCAGACGAACCCTTGGAGTAGGGGAGCTGTGGCGTACCCTCCACAAGCTGGTGTTGCTGAACTTCTCGAGCAGTATTTCATCTCTGCAGCAGACAATGATCTAGCGATGTAAGTTTCCTCATCGCCAATCCTTCACGATGTTTCTCTCGGGTTCCTGGTATTCATTATCTCTACAACCTTCATGCAGAAACTACATTGTTCACGAGGAGCCAAGATTTGTACGGATCACTGGATATGTCATTAGAGACTAGCTTGTGGGGACTCATATAATAGGGCATGAGCTTATGTCCTTGCTATTCCGTCACTTCGCTCAGCTTGATGCACATGCAGACTCGGAGGTTCCATATTTAAGCTGGAGGCACCCGATTGAGCTTGAATTCTCGGTAAGATCTCCTTTCCCAATTCACTTTTTCTTTTGTTTTGCATTCTCTAACATTCCTTCTTTGTGCCAATCAAACCCTGGTGTTGTCCGACTTTGATTTTCTGCACACTGTCTCAATCCAGAGACAGTTGTCTGGAGGTGCTGTGAAGTATGACATCACATCAGCGCAAATGGTACCGCACCACACTTTTTTGATTGTTTGATATAGACTGTGGCTAATTTTTTTTGACCTGGAAGACTGCAGGGCTTACACCCCACAACATTTTATTGAAAGAAGAAAGATAACAAATACAAAGTTCCTCAAGATGAGGAACAAAGAAAAGAAAAAGCTATACTAGAAAGGCTAAAGAAGACTAAGAAAATAAAGGCAAAAACACTACAATGTACAGCTAGGAGAGAAAGAAGGTGCAAAAGATGGCCCTCAAGGAGGCAGGAAATCAATCCATTTTAGCAGAGCCTCCTTGTACTTGGTCTTGATCCGGTGTGAAAGAAGAGTAATGTCATGGATAAATCCATTTCTCCACTACCTAAAAGTTGGGTTGACATGCCTAAAAGCCCTGTCATTCCTCACTTTCCAAATATTCCACCATGCAAGAAAAATCACCTCTGAGAAAAAGGGCTTCTGAAACTTGCAGGCAGTTCCAGATTCTCATACTGAAGTTACATTGGAAGAACAGATGGTTCCTATCCTCAAGTACTCCAGTTGGGCATAGGACACAACTAGGTCCATCATCAATTCTACAATGGCATCGTTGAATCATATCCTTGGTGTTAACTCTGTCCATAATGACCAGCCAGGCAAACATTTTAATTGTCATGGTACAACAGCTTTTCCAAACCTAGCTAAGAATAGGATTGGCAAGAACAGGCTGATGGACAAAGTCATAGTATTTTTTTGCCGAGTACTCCGCCTTCTTCCCGTGCCTCCAAGCCCAGGTATCATTACAATCAGTGTTCAAGGACGTCTCAGATAACAAGCTTGACAGTTGATTGAACTCCCTAAAAGCCAGTTGAGACAAAGGTAAAGAAAACATTTGTTGCAAATTTCCTACCTGTATCACTTCCATGACAGGAAGGTTCTTCTGCATGCGAAAAGAAAAAAGCCTTGGAAACCTTTCTTGCAGAGGAATGCTAGACTGGCCAATCTCCCAATGATCAGACCAAAACAGAACAGAATCCCCCATTCCAACAGTGACAGAAGTAACAACCCGAAACTTGTCTGTTAATTTGCAAATGTCCCTCCACCAGAATGAGCCACAAAGAATAGTGTCATGAGGAATTCTCTGAAAGTAATATGAGTCCCACACCAAACGAACCCATGGCACATCTGCTTTGTTATAGAATTTATTTAGGTATTTAAGGAGTAGTGCATCATTCCGCAGTCCCAAATTCAGAATTCCAAGCCCCCCTTTCATCTCAGGCCTGCAGACAAGGGGCCAATCAGCCAAAGAGTGTCCCTTCTCCTGACCATATTTCCTCCATAGGCACTGTCTTTGAATCCTTTCTAACTGTTTTAGAATGCCTTGTGGAAGGGATAGACTACAAAGGAAGAATATAGGGAGTGAAGATATCACTGAATTTACCAGCTGCAACCTACTGCCTTGTGGTAAAAACCAGGAGCTAGCAGTTAGCCTTCTTTCCATGTAGTCCACCAAAGGTAGCAAATCAAAAAAATTGGGTCGAGTGGTTCCAACCGGAAGTCCCAAACAAGTGAAGGGCATAGAACCAAGTTGGCACCCAAACTGAGCAGCAAGTGCAGAGGCAACAGAAGCTTCCACATTGATTGGGTACATTGAGGACTTATGGAAGTTGATTTGCAGTCCAGTTGCCAAGGAAAAGGAGTTGAGCACTGACTTGAGGGCCTCCAGCTGAGCTGAGTCAGCATTTACAAACAACAAGGTATCATCTGCATATTGTACCATTGGATAATCAGGATCATGTGTTGGCAATGGCAAGGTAAGCAGGCCCCTACATAAAAGATCATTGATCATGGTTTGCAGAAGATCAACAACAATCACAAAAAGCAAAGGAGAAATAGGATCTCCTTGCTTGACATCACATTTGCACTTGAAATGATTTCCATGCACACCATTTAGCAGGATAGAGGAGGTTGCAGAAGATAATAGCTGCTGAACCCATTTAACCCATTTGCTATCAAAACCTTTTGCCACAAGGATTTTCAAAATTGCCTCATGCTGAATAGAATCAAAAGCTTTTTCAAAGTCAAGCTTGAGCAATATGATTTGCTTCTTGGAATGATTGCATTGATGAATATACTCAAACGTCCAAGCAATACAGTCCTGAATTGTTCTTGATTTAATGAAGCCATACTAATTTTTATGAACACAATTGGTGATTTCATCCTGAAACCTATTAGCTGCCAGTTTAGTCAGAAACTTCAGTCCCACACTTGTCAAAAAGATTGGTCTAAAATCTCCAACACCCTCAGGCGTTTGCTTTTTTGGGATTAAAGTAATGAAAGCTTCATTGAGGTTTTCCAAAAGAGCAGTTCCAGCATGAAACTCATTTACCAAACGAATAAAATCACTGGAAATGATTGGCCAGCATCTCTTCATGAACAGACCATTAAAACCATCCGGCCCTGGTGCTTTATCAATGGGCATTTCTTTTATGACCTTTTCAATCTCTTGTAGTTGAAAAGGTTGTGTGAGCACTTCAAGACCTTGCACTCTTGGTATGAGTGAGAGTATTTCATTACCCAACAAAATTGGTTTAACAGTTCCCATTCTGCCCTTGAAAGCAACCAAAAACTCCTTAGCTATTTCCCCATGATCTAAAGAAACGGTTCCATCAGACAGTTGAAGACTAGCAATAGAGTTCTTCCTATACCTCTCTGTTGCCATGGCCTGGAAGAATTTTGAATTTTCCTCTCCCACCTTGATATATCTGATAGTACACCTTTTCTTCCAGTATAAAAACTGCAAATGTAGAAGGTGTTCATGATGCATCTTACATATCCTCCTGAAGTTGTGTTCAGGTATGGATAGGGGCCTCAGTCCTCCAAATCATCGTGCCAAAGAATTACCCAGTTGCACTTTTCAATCAAAGATTTAATGTGTGAGAGCCCCTTCTGCCATTTCTTGAGTGAAAACCTCAAGGATTTCAATTTGTCCATAATAACTGCAGATATATGAGTCTTATGTGAAGGCTTGTTCCAAACTTCCCTCACACAGTCCTTGAACCCATGCTGATGCACCCAATGGTTTTCAAATCTAAAGATATGTGCTTTAGGAATTGTCGTGCAGATAGAAATTACACAAGGAACATGATTAGACGGAGTTCTAGCAAGAGGTGCAACTTGTGTCATAGGATATTGAGTTATCCAACTTGCGGAACTAAAAAAACCAGTCCAATTGCTCAAGGAGTGGGACATCTTGCATGTTTGACCAGGTAAACCTTCTACCTTTTAAAGGAAGTTCCAACAGTCCTAAATGGCCAATGATCTCATTAAAGATAAAAATATCATTAACATCCCCTCCTAGAAGATTACGATTGTCTATGGACCTGATAAAATTAAAATCTCCCAGTAACAACCATTTTTGTTCCGGTTCCACTTGAAGGTTATACAACCAGTTAACAAACTCATCCCTCAATACACCCTGACAAGGCCCATATACATTGACTAGAAACCACTGATCGTTATTATGCACAGAATTGAAACTGATGATCATACCAAAAGGCTTTACTTCAACTAATGCACCCTTAAAAACATCTGAACGCCATACTGTCAGAATACCACCCAAGGCTCCTCTCGATGGTGATTCAATTAATTGATCAAAACCCATAGGACAAATACTCTTAATTAAAGAACGAGGGCAATCCGACAACTTAGTTTCTTGCAAACAAGCAACCACACACTGACTTTCAGTAATTTTCTCTCTAACAGAGCGCTGTCGCGTTTCAGAATTTAGACCACGAACATTCCAAGAGAGCACCTTCCAATTACGCATAGACCTTTGATTCATGAGATAAACAAAAGTGAAGTATCAACATCTGCATGACATACAATGCCATACATCCTACACCATAAGAAACAAAAGGCATCCAGTTCAGACCGCGCAGCATAAAGTTTAGAACGACATAAATGACAGCGAATTTAACAGGCTCGCTACACCCAGCTAAAGGTTTAAACTGCGACATTTAAACACCACTGGAGGAGGAGTCGTCCTTGGTATTAGCCGTAAGCTTCTCCTTGGATAGCAGGTTGGGGTCAATCTCCAGCTCCGCGCCAATTTCTTGAAGCACGTTGAGAGGCGTGGGTGGAGGGGCATCTTCAGATTTGCCAGCATCACCTGTGTCATCAGTGGGCCGGGCCTTCGCTTGTATGGGCTTGGACCAAGGACGCCTTTTGGTGGGCTGTAAGGAAAGCTGCTCAAAAGCCACTGATTTGAACCCATCCAGTTTTACCGCGCTTCTTGTGCATCGCCGTACCGAAGTATCCACTAAAGGAGCCGCAGTCTTCCTTCTTCTTGTCTGTTTCGTGTCATTAGCCTGCACAGAAAAAACCACGGAAGAAGAGGAGTTCTCCTTTAGGCTGTCAGCCACAACATCTTCAGGGTGCATCTCTCCAGTCCCAATAAAATCATACACTGCATTATCATTAGCACTGAGAACTCCATCGGAACAACTTCCAAAAAGAGCTCTGGCAACTGGTCGTTTGGCCACTATAGACTTCCTAAGGGCAAGATTACTGGGCAAGCTGGGCACCAAAGAAGACATCTTCTGTGAATCATCAAAAGCAATTGTCCATGTGCGTTTGGAATATGTCACAGTCCCAAGTGGCTTGAAGAAGATAGGACGAGGCACCTCCTTGACAGCAAATTCAGGTAACAGATTTTCAAAAGATCTCTTCCAGATCATCTCTGGAGGAAGAGGTGGCCTAGCCACTGTGGCTAATTTTGTCAGCAAGTCCGCTTACACTTTTCTCTTGGTGCTGGATAGTTTATCACTCTAGTGCCTTGTCCTAAAGGCTGGATGGTCGTAATCTGGGATATGCAGCTTAAAGTACTGAATGCTATGGATCCTCTGTATGCCAAGTCTTGCATTGAACATCTGACCAAAGCCCGTGATGAGGCAATGGCGTGGAAGCTGCACAATGCACTTTTTGCATGCTTGCATGAATTTATGCTGGATGGCCGGCCTGTAAGGAGGACTGGAGGATCAAGTATGAACTAGTTTCAGGGTTAGTCTTGTTTGTTTCGCAGTACAATCATTTTCTTTTTTTCGTACCTTCTACTGAAATGATTCTCATGTAATGCATAGCTGAGTTCGGAGCCTGCGCAATCCATATTGCTCGTCATTTCGACGGAGATAAACTAAAACTGCCTTTGACCAAGGTATCTTGTCTTTCCCTACCCGCTCTCCGTTAACCATTCTGTTTTATGTTGCCTTGATTGGAAAAAATATTGACGCGAAAATGCACATTTCCTGACAGCAAAACGTTGTCAAAACGAAGAAGGATGCCCTGCACTAGTGCTTGAAGCTCGAGGGTAACTTCGTGTCCAAGGCACACCAGGCTCTGTGGAAAGTTTTAGCACCATCCGACTCTGCCTTTGACAACTAGGAAGTCATGTCCCACAGAGCAGTGCTCCATATTGTGAACCTTATGTACTCCTAGAGGGATTCGAACACCAGCATCTTAGCAATGTCATTTTGTTGTCATAGGTCTGCCTGTTATGCATTCATCCACATGTGAATGACAAATGTCTGTCAAACCCTCCTTCTGGGAATAATGCTTTATCCTATTTTACGAACCTTTGGATCTCATCTATCCGTAGTGCAAACTTGTGTGCTTTATTGCAAGCATTTTTCATGACCGATGGATCCACTTTTTTGGATTACCTTCAGTTATTCCTGGTTTTTAGTTTCACTTTTCAATGCTGCCACATTGCAGTTAGTTTCACATTCAATCTTGCACAAATCAAGGAGTGGCGTGCCGGATATGACCCGACGCTGCATGACTTGATCATAGTTATTATGTCAAGGCCATAGCTCAATCCTCACACACCGCACATACGCGAAACCATCAATAAATAACATGAAACCAGTAAGTCAGTAAACATCCAATGAACAACACATGTCTGGAAACGTGATGGTACCAGTAAGTCAATAAACAGCATGAAACCACCAATAAAGATTCGCCAAACCAAACAAGTGTTCGTCTTCAGTCGTCCCTACCAAACCAGCTTATCTACAAGTGCACACCTCGTTCTCGATCACAGGAGGTATGCACGCAAAACATGAGCAATGCTAATTGCTACACAAAGGGACTACGAGCACCACCACACTCATGTACAGGGTGGTGGCTAAGAAACAATCCAACGACATCCGCCACATTCACCATGCAATGGGAGTAGCACCAACATACTGATAGACAGGATGCTGGCTAAACCACTACCCACTGCATCGCATCCCAGATTATCAGTCATTCAATTCTAGTTACACTCAGCACGCAAACTCCCAAGTAACGCTTCATTTTTGTAATCGCAGAAGGAAGGAGCCGATCACCCCATCCTCAGGGCAGAACTTCCAGGATCATGAAGCTTGGCAGCTCTCCTTTATCCCCTTTCATAGTTATCACCTCGTATGCTAGCTGCTTCTTCAGGTACGCAAGTTCGTCCTGCAACACAGCGCCTCGCTTAGCAAAATGTAGCACAAATAGAGTATGGCCAAGATGATATGATGCCAACTTTCAACTCACCCCATATAGTTGATTTTCAAGGTACAGACCATTGTAGTCCCTCCAGTAGTGTGCCAGATAAATCCACATGTCCTCTCTACACATTAATTCTTCTTAGATCTGTACTCATGCATAGCTACATGTCGAAACACGTTACTAGTAAGTACTCACATTTCGCAAGGATCATTCATCCTGTAGTTGTAATTGTAGTCCCAGCCATCCTCTAGTATGTACCAGTCTGGGAAGTTCTCACGGAGGCACCTCCTGAGACCTTTTGCCACCAGGTGCACATTCACCTCATGCTTCACCCTCATTTCATCATCAAAAATACTTGTCTCAGCTGGGTCCATCACCAGAATAGCCCTATCCTCGACGTCCACAACATAGAAGGAGAAGCCGTCCATCATTGGCACCGGCAGGAACAGCTGCACAAATGGTGGAGTGAGATTGATAGCACACCAAGTCTTCCTCTTGCCCCCCAGGCACACCCCTATCCTATGAAATCTCAAATGATTTTCATTCACATGCACGTACCTTCTTTGTCCACTGTAGATTGTACCCAAGCACTTCTTCCTTCAGCGCACTCCCTAGAGCTACATAGTCCAGACGTGCTGAGTTGTACATGAGCTGCTCCTGTAGAAACAATTTTTCAGTTCATAGATGTGTATCCCAAAATTTCAATAACCACAACACATAGGATGGAATTACGTACCACAAATTGGAGATCATACAAATGCCTCCACCTAATTCTCCACGATCCGTACATACGTTTGTCCTTGCTTTTCAACATACGCGTAACTGCTGTCTATCCTAGATTTGATACTTGTCTGTCATGACCGAACTCAGCTATGAAGTCATCTCCACACAGGAGTAGCAGTGTGGGGGAATAGATGCTTCAACCATTTACTGCAGGTGTACTCCATATTAGGTTCCATCGAGACCACGAAAAAAAACAAAAGATGGATTCCTGGCAGTTGATACCTCTCGTGATCTGATTGGTTGCACCGAACCATTCGGTCATACCAATGTAGAACATCATGAGTTGTTGGCGTGTCAAGCTTCAGCCCCATTTTTCTTGGAAAATGATTGCCCATTTCGCCTTTCACCTCTACTCTTACCATGCCCTCTGGCAACCTGAGATTTCTGGACATCCACCCGGACACACTTGATGCATTTTCGGCAGTAAATTTTGTTGTCGTGATATCACAATGTGGCTCCGCTGCACTAAATGTTTTCCTAGTAGCTCTAAATAGTCTGAAGCCACATACCTCCCCTCCTTGCGGGTGCATGCTCATCTATGTTGCCACCGGGACGTGCCGAACATTCTCTTGAGCTGCCTCCAACTTCTTGCACTGCATGGAGTTTTTGGTTAAGTAAGTAACCCAGCTTACTTGATATCCCGCCCAAGCGTTTTGCCATGTGATACTGCACTAACCTGTTGCCCCCAGCAAGGTGTCATCGCGATTGATGTCTTGGCGCTGCAACCTCCCAATAGTTCTAGGGGGATCAATGATATGTCTCCAACATATCTATAATTTTTTATTGTTCCATGCTATTATATTATCTGTTTTGGATGTTTAATGGGCTTTATTATGCACTTCTATATTATTTTTGGGACTAACCTATTAACTAAAGGCCCAGTGCAAATTGTTGTTTCTTTGCCTATTTCAGTGTTTCAGAGAAAAGGAATATCAAACGGAATCCAAACGCAACGAAACCTTTGCGAGGATCTTTTTTGGAACAAACGCAATCCAGGAGACTTAGAGTGGAGGTCAAGGAAGCAGCGAGGCGGCCACGAGGTAGGGCGGCGCGCCCCCACCCTCGTGGGCCCCTCGCAGCTCCACCAACCTACTTCTTTCACCTATATATACTCTTATACCCTGAAAACATCCGGGGGAGCCACGAAACCACTTTTCCACCACCGCAACCTTCTGTACCCGTGAGATCCCATCTGGGGACCTTTTCCGGCGATCTGCCGGAGGGGGATTCGATCACGGAGGGCTTCTACATCAACACCATAGCCTCTCCGATGATGTGTGAGTAGTTTACCATAGACCTTTGGGTCCATAGTTATTAGCTAGATGGCTTCTTCTCTCTCTTTGGATCTCAATACAAAGTTCTCCTCGATGTTCTTGGAGATCTATTCAATGTAATTCTTTTTGCGGTGTGTTTGCCGAGATCCGATGAATTGTGGGTTTATGATTAAGATTATCTATGAACAATATTTGATTCTTCTCTGAATTCTTATATGCATGATTTGATATCTTTGCAAGTCTCTTCCAATTATCAGTTTGGTTTGGCCTACTAGATTGATCTTTCTTGCAATGGGAGAAGTGCTTAGCTTTGGGTTCAATCTTGCGGTGTCCTTTCCCAGTGACAGCAGGGACAGCAAGGCACGTATTGTATTGTTGCCATCTAGGATAAAAAGATGGGTTTTATATCATATTGCTTGAGTTTATCCCTCTACTTCATGTCATCTTGCCTAATGCGTTACTCTGTTCTTATGAACTTAATACTCTAGATGCATACTGGATAGCGGTCGATGTGTGGAGTAATTGTAGTAGATGCAGAATCGTTTCGGTATACTTGACACAGACGTGATGCCTATGTTCATGACCATGCCTAAATATCATCATAACTATGCGCTTTTCTATCAATTGCTTGACAGTAATTGTTCACCCACCGTAATTTGTGCTATCTTGAGAGAAGCCACTAGTGAAACCTATGGCCCCCGAGTCTACTTTACATCATATTATTTTCCCGTCAACTAGCAATTTTTGTCGCTGTTTATTTTGCAATCTTTAATTTTCAATCTATACAACAAAAATACCAAAAATATTTATCTTATTATCTCTATCAGATCTCACTTTTGTAAGTGAGCATTAAGGGATTGACAACCCCTTATCGCATTGGTTGCGAGGTTCTTGTTTGTCTGTGCGGGTACTAGGCGACTTGCGTGTAGTATCCTACTGGATTAATACCTTGGTTCTTAAAAAATGAGGGAAATACTTATGCTACTTTGCTGCATCACCCTTTCCTCTTCAAGGGAAAACCAACGCATGCTCAAGATGTAGCAAGAAGGATTTTTGGCACCGTTGCTGGGGAGATCTACGCCAAGTCAAGACATACCAAGTACCCATCATAAACTCTTCTCCGTCGCATTACATTATTTGCCATTTGCCTCTCCCCCACTTCACAAGATTTGCCTTTTCTTTCGCCCTTCTTCCGTTCGATCTTGTGTTACCATGTGCCTTCTTTTTGCTTGCATCTTTGCTTGCTAAAATTTTATGGATCCCCATCCACTTGCTAATCCTTTTAAAGGATCCAGTTATGATGAACCGATTGCTAGTGAGTTGAGTGCACTAGATTATCTTTATGGAGTTTTGCTTGAAATCCGTGAATCTGGAAATTGTGATGAAGTGCTTTATAAAGTGATTCACGATAGATCTTTGAATAAAAAGCATGATTGCAATGATGTTATTATAAATTCTATTGTTGTCGATTGTGCCAATAATATGCAAAACCCTAAGCTTGGGGATGCTAGTTTTGCTATGTCCACTACTTGTTGCAGTAATCATGATTGGGGTGACTCTTCTTATGATCTTGAAATTTATTTAAGCCCCATGATGAATATGAGATCGATAATAGTGTTTGCAATAATATTGAAAGTGGGTTTGGAAGAGTGTCAACTTTAGATCCCACATATTTGGAGAATGTTCAATCTTATGATTTTTTTTATAAAAGTGTGTTTGGAGAGGTCATGACTTTAGTTAATGTTAATCCCACTATTTTGGAAGAGTGTCAACTTCGCATGCATGTGGATCGTGTTGAGAATATGTTATGTGATAGCTATATTGCTGAATTTGCTTACGATCCTACATGTAATTATTATGAGAGAGGGAAATATGGTTGTAGAAATTTTCGGGATACTAAATTACCTCTCCTCATGTTGAAATTGCTATCGTTTCTTTCTTCTTCCTTGCATATGCTAGTTTTGCTTTCCTTGATAATTATTTTGCTTATAAAATGCCTATGCATACGAAGTATGTTAGACTTAAGTGTGTTTGTCACATGTTTTATGATTCTCTCTTTGTGCTTCAATTCTTGTCTTTCATGTGAGCATCATTAAAATTATTTATGCCTAGCTAGGGGCGTTAAACGATAGCGCTTGTTGGGAGGCAACCCAATTTTATTTTTGTTCCTTCCTTTTTGTTCCTGTTTAGTAATAAATAAATCATCTATCATCTGTTATGATTGTGTTTTTTATGTTTTAATTAGTGTTTGTGCCAAGTAAAGCCTCTAGGATCTTCTTGGATGATTGTTATTTGATCTTGCTGGAAAAAACAGAAAGTATGCGCCCATAAGAATAATTTTCATTTTTAACCAGAGAGCGATAAAATACTGATTGGAACTGAAATATATAATTATACAAATTATTTAGGATGTCCTAATTTCTCAGGATTTTTGGAGTTATAGAAGTATTCGAAACCTACAAATTACTACAGACTGTTCTGTTTTTGACTGATTTCTGTTTTTCGTGTGTTGTTTGCTATTTTGATGAATCTATGGCTAGTATCGGGGGGTATGAACCATAGAGAAGTTGGAATATAGTAGGTTTAACACCAATATAAATAAATAATGAGTTTATTACAGTACCTTAAAGTGGTGGTTTGTTTTCTTATACTAATGGAGCTCATGAGATTTTCTGTTGAGTTTTGTGTTGTGAAGTTTTCAAGTTTTTGGGTAAAGATTTGATGGATTTTGGAACAAGGAGTGGCAAGAGCCTAAGATTGGGGATGCCCAAGGCACCCCAAGGTAAAATTCAAGGACAACCAAAAGCCTAAGCTTGGGGATGCCCCGGAAGGCATCCCCTCTTTCGTCTTCATCTATCGGTAACTTTACTTGAGGCTATATTTTTATTCACCACATGATATGTGTTTTGCTCGATGCGTCTTGTATGATTTGAGTATTTGCTTTTTAATTTACCACAATCATCCTTGCTGTACACACCTTTTGGGAGAGACACACATGAATCGAAATTTATTATAATACTCTATGTGCTTCACTTATATCTTTTGAGCTAGATAATTTTGCTTTAGTGCTTCACTTATATCTTTTTAGAGCACAGTGGTGGTTTTATTTTATAGAAATTACTGATCTCTCATGCTTCACTTATATTATTTTGAGAGTCTTTTAGAACAGCATGGTAATTTTCTTTGGCTATAAAATTAGTCCTAATATGATAGACATCCAGGATGGGTATAATAAAAACTTTCATATAGAGTGCATTAAATGTGATGAGAAGCTTGATACTTGATAGTTGTTTTGAGATATAAATATGGTAATATTAGAGTTGTGCTAGTTGAGTAATTGTGGAATTGAGAAATACTCGCGTTGAAGTTGGCAAGTCCCATAGCATCACTACAGAAAAAATACACTTCCGTGATGATACGTGTTTGTCACAGTAGGTCGTGTTTTTTGTCATGCATGTACATCCATGACGATTTTATGATAGAATCAAGATAGTCATACCTGTGCTGTCGTAGAAGTGTTCCATGACATTACCAAAATTATCATCACGGAAGTGTGCACTTCCATGACGATAAATTGCGCATCACAGAAGTGCTTTCGTCAAGGGTGACCGACACGTGGCATCCACCGTAACAGAACGCCGTTAAGCTATCAGGTCGGGTTGTGGATCCGATAACCCGTTAACAGCCCCGATCAATGGGGATTTTCCATCTGTAAAATCATCATTGGCTGGAGGGAACACGTGTCGGCTCATCTTTGGGACAGATGTCATCCACTCATTGGACAGAAGGCGCCTATGATGCGTCGACACGTGGCACGGCCCAACAGAGGCCCATTCCTGTGAAAAGGCCGGCCCGTTTGACTTGGTAAAAAGGTGGCGGCCGGCCCATGGAAAGCCTGTTAACGGCATGTTCGCATATAGCCCATTTACAGCCCGCTAACCCAAGGCCCGTTACACCCTATCAGAATTAGGCCCAGTAGCGTCATCTGGGCCAGCCAATATGATTCCAGCCCATTTTCACTTCTGGCCCATGTATGGCCCATGACGTCTTTCGGCCCATATGAGGCCCTATGTAACTCTTGGCCTATTAACGGCCCGTGGTGAAACTGGCCCGTAATGAATAGTGTATCACTTTACACCCATTGACGGCCCGTGGTGAAACTGGCCCGTAATGAACAGTGTATCACTTTATACCCATTAACGACCCGTTATTCCGTTGGACCGTCTCCAGCCCATGCTATCTTTCGGCCTTCTCAGAGCCCATTTCTTCTTGGGCTCATTTCCAGCATTCGTTTACTTACGGCCTGTTACTGTCATTTTCTGCTTGTGGACCAAATTCAGCCCGTGGTTACAGTCGGCCCGTTTGTGGTCCGTTAATACATTGGGCCGTTTTCATAGCGTCATCAAATACGGCCTATTAACGATGGCCCGTTATGGTCGGCCCATGAACGGACGATTCCAACTCTAGCCCGTTTACGACCATAATGCGGCCTGTTATTGGCCCATGTTTGGCGAATCGATCATACGGCCCGTATAAGGCCCATTGACGATACGGCCCGTAGAAGGCCCATTGTTTCTACGGCCCGTAGAAGGCCTACTGTTTCTACAGCCCGTAGAAGGCCCACTGTTTCTATGGCCCGCAGGAGGCCCAGTGTCACTACAATAAATATTAGCCCATGGTTATTGCGGCCTAGTTAAAAAAATAGGTTATTGCAGCCACTAGCAAACCGCGAAAAAAGATTTGCACTGACTATAAGCAAACAAATAAACAATACAAGAAGGAAATAAATAAGCAAGCAACTTATGCTAGGCTATCGCGGCTATTACACATATTACATCCACTAGGCATCAAAGTTCGCCACCAGTGCAAATATAGGGAACAAAGCAGCGTATAAACGCCGTAGCAAAACAAGTCCAGAACTGAAACCACTTCAGAAGAGTTCAAGAAACAATATCCTGGGTACCCATAATGCTGGCAAGATGCTTAGCAAGCTTATTAACTTTCTCTTGTTTGGCGCTTAAATCCTCCAGTGCTTGCTGTTGCACAAGAAAGTACGCATCTGAATTCTGCAGGGACTTCCTCAGTCCTTCGGCTTCTTGCCGCAACATAGCTGACTGATGCCTTTCAGCTTGTAGCTGAGACTGAAGAAGCCGAAGTGATTCAGGCAGCAAGTTCAAAGAGCTTGTGCCAGCGGTACTGGCCAGTAACTCGAACACTACATCAACGCAGGACTGTGGGGTTTTCTCACTGTCTACAAGATCGTTTTTATCACCTTTCTTGGAGACCAACAGGGTTGTCTCACTATCTTGAACCTTATCTGCATTACTTTCTCTACCATTGCATAGTGGGGTCCTCTTCTCCAATACTTTGTTTGCATACTACAAGAGAAACAAGCAGACACATCACATGTTTAGCTTGTAGTATACGAAACTCATTTTGGTAAACCGGTTCAGTAGTAAGGTGGGCAGGATAACAGCATGAAACAAACATATATCTATGTACTATGGTCACTGTATTGTCCATATCATTCTAGTCTATGTTCCCTAATCAAGATAGAGACACAGTTCAACTCATATATTTTTAAGACACAACAGCATAGACAGAATATAAGTGTGAGAAGCTACACAGCATTGGCAGCACTTGTAATGTGCATCACATGAGAACATATCTGTTTATACAACTTAAACTGAAATCAACATAGAGCAAGAAGTTAGAACAACAATCCAGTTAAAGAGATAGGTTTAAAACATACATGTTGCGCCATTGGAGTTTCAATTGGATCCTTCAAATTCGAAAGTAGTTGGTATGAGTAAATTCAGTGATGCAATAGCAAAGGAGTATGGACCATAGCTACAGAATCTGACCTGAGAACAGTTGCTCTTCTGCTTTAAATGTGGAGTTTGGGTTAGCTGTGGTGGTCTTCATGCTTTGGGCACTGCAGTAGCTTTACAAACTGCTCGTGTGGGGGTACTTTGTGGTGGACATGGTGCTTTGTCAACTATAAGTGAGTTACTATCCGCTAGGGTTGCGGTTAGATGTGTTGTAGCTGGTTCTCTGCCCAACGGTGTAAGTGTGCAATCTGGAAGAGTCTCGATTATGTGTGGTGGGGCTAGTTTGTGGGCCAGTACAACCATGGTTCTATCTGCATCGACGGGTAGGACTGTCTTTTGTGAAGAACGGGTTTTTTCTCCCTTAGATACTGCCATCACCCCCTCCAATTCAAATGGCTGATAAACAAGAAAAGAAATTGAATGTACAGACATTGTATGATAGACAGATGTGGTAATTCATATATATGCTGTCTAACCAAACAGGACAGCATGACACAATTTCACATATATGATGCCTAACTAAACATGATAGCGTGACACAGTTTCAGATATATGATGGATAACTTAACAGGATATAATGGCATAATTCAACATATGATGAGTACCTAAACAGGATGACATGACAAAACTATATGATGTCTTTCTAAAATAGGTTGGGATGAAATAATTCACATACATGTTGTCTAAGTATACAGGATGGCATGATATAATTGACATAATTGATTCATATACTAAGCAGCTGGCACTCGCATGTATGATCTCTAAACTAAGCAGATAGAATTTAATATTGTGCATATGATGTCTAAACTAAGCAATGCAAGATACCATATGCATCATATGAGAAATATAAACATTGCAACTTAGAGCATACACCTCAGGTGGGATATAGGACTGGTCATCTGTCTCTGAATCCTCCTCTGAGGAGCTCCCTGTAACCATCGAGATATATGCTTCAATAGGTACCATTGCCTGCTCTAAAGACCTTGTTTTCACTCCAGATTTTTCCATGACCAGCTCAAATGGCTGATACACATGAAGAGTAGTTCAATATACACAGATTGTCGACAAATGGAATATGTAATGAAAAAAAAGATGGCATGAGATAATTCACATATATGATGCCTGGCTCCATGGCGGTGCATAATTCACATATATGATAACTGGCTGAAAAATATGGCATTGCATAATTCACATATCTGATATAGAAAGCAAACAGGAGGCATTCACACAAAGCATGTCTAATCTAAGCAGATGGCATGGCAATACAAGACACCATATGCATGATATGAGCAATATAACCCAGCCAAGTTAGAGCATGCACCTCGGGGGAGGGGGGAATACGACTGGTCATCTCTATCTGAATCTTCCTCTGAGGAGCTGTGTGTAACCAGCAAGAAATCTGCATCGACAGGTAGCACTGACTGCTCGATTTTCCCATGACCGACTCAAATGGCTGATGCACAGGAAGAGTAGATGAATGTATAAACATTGTTGATAAATGGAATACATTATGGAAAAAAATATGGCACAATACAATTCACATATACGATGACTGGCTAAACAGGATGGCATTGCATGATTCACGTATATGATTCCTGGCTAAAGAAGATGGCATTGCATAATTCCCATATACTCCCTCCATTCCTAAATATTTGTCTTTTTAGAGATTTCAAATGGACTACCACATACGGATGTATATAGACATATTTTAGAGTGTAGATTCACTCATTTTGTTCCATATGTAGTCACTTGTTGAAATCTCTAAAAAGACAAATATTTAGGAATGGTGGGAGTATGATATAGAAACCAAATAGGTGGCATTGACACAAAGCAAATCTAAACTAAGGTGATGACATATAAGATGTATAATGTAAGCAATGCAAGGCGCCATATGCATGATATGACCAACATCAGCATGCCAGGTTAGAGCAAACACCTCAGGTGGTAAACAGGCGTGGTCGGCTCCTTCTGAATCTCCATCTGAAGAGTTATCTTCCTCTGGAATACAATCTAGAAATGCAGGAGGGGGGCACTTTGCCCACCATGGAGCGGCGTCTGCATGACATTATATTCGCATGCAACGGTCTTCTCTTTTTCTATACATGTTCAGTACGATTGTGTACAATATCTGACATGCATAATAAAAAAATAGTTAGATTTTGTAAGGCCTAAGGGGTGCATGCAAAAATCAAGACTGATGGTAGCAAACAAGTGGATGGATCCAAAACTAATTATAGCAGGAAGATTATAGCTTCAGTTTAAAAAGATAGACAATAGATCATCTATTGTTTGTTGCCCACCCAACATGAACCACATAGAAGACCCCAGATGAACCATATAGTAGACAGATACTATTCGTTGCTGGCTCGATATGAGACCCATGTGCAATTCAAAACTCAAGATTGAACGATAAAGTAGCAGGTAATAGTAACCGATGTATAACGTAAGCAAACACGAAAGACCGCGACCTCTCTTCCGGAACTGTGTAGTCCTCAGGTTCATCTGCTCAGTCGATGATGGTAATGCAGTTGGCGTGGCTGCCGGCAATGGGGAAGATGATCTGAGGCAGTGAAAGGAAGTCTGCAGGGGGGATCTCTGCTACAGTGAACGCTTCTGTCGATGGTGCACCTCAGGTGGGGTGGATGACGGCACGGCAGGAGCAGGACATAACACACATAGTTTTCTTTGACGCCTATCTGAAAATGAAGTAAATCTGTAAGGGCTCCTTAGAATTCGAGGATTCTATAAATGCAGGGACAGGAAAAACACAGGAATAGGATAGGAATGCACGTGCAAAACAGAGCATTTGGAAACATATGATTTCAGTCAACCTGGGTGTTTGGATCACATGAATTGGAAGAACAGAGGAATGGAGAAACAAAGTGATGCGACGAGTGTACAACCTCTTTGGCATAGCCTTGTGGACCTCAACATCATTGGGTTGGACGTTGAGGATGGTGATGATGCTGGTGTGACTGTTGGAGGCGGGGAAGAAGATCCGAGGCCTCTGGAAACAGCGCCGAGGGTACTGCTCCGTTGTGATGGACGGTTCCGTCGTTGGAGCAGCTCCGCTAAGCTATACGGCGACGAGGCTGAAGCATGACAACATAGACAATGTTAATCTAAAGTGGGACCCTAATATCATCTACAATAGATGATATAAAATACATCACCAAAAAGTGCTAGATGTAAAACGCATCAGCCGTGCCACGGCCGCTCCAACAGATGTTGTAAGTATTGTTCACTCTGAACTTAACTGAAGAAAATGAACTTCACAATCGAAACTGAATTTTACTGTCGAAACTAATTGAACTAGTAACAGAGCATTGCAATAGATGTTTAGGGCGTTCGAGCACTAGTAGCAGAGAAGCAGTGATCTAAATCAGCAGATGCTCGAGTAGGGAACGCACTAGCAGAGAGCAAGTCGTGCAGTAGCACCATGAGCGAGTGCTAAAGCAACAACTCCTGTAGCTGCCGGAGGTCGTGCACCAGCAACAGCGCAAGCGAGAGCAAGAGCAGAGCAGCAGCACGAACGAAAGTAGGAGCAGTGCGGCAGCGCGACCGATGGCAAGAATAGAGCCGCAACGCGAGCGAGAGCTGGAGCAGCTGCAGCTAGTGCCGTTGTGGAAGTCGCCGTCGAGGAAGCAACGACATGGGGGAGAGACGTTGTGGATGATGTGGCCGGTGACGGCGCCATCGTTGGAGACACGCCATGTCTGCTCGGTATCGAGCACCGGCAACCCCGTGAGATCGAATAAAAGATAAAATGCAGCGGTGAGTGCAGAACCTCCTTGGTGGCGCCGAGTTGGCCTCGGCTTCATCGGAGGAATTGGTGAGGGTGATGCGGTTCCGGTGGGGCAGGTCAAGACGGTGCTGTGGGGATTGAGGTGGCGCGATAGATGAGGCGAACGTCGGGGCAGCTCCTTGGAGGTGGAGGACGGGGCGGCTGATCCGGCGGGACGACGAGATCGACAATGGATCCTCATCCGGTGCGGTGGATGAGGGACGGTGAGCTGTTGCGGTGGACGACGTAGTCGGGGAAGAGTCTCCGGCTGGGCGGGGGTCGGGAGGCCGACGGAGGAGCGTGGGGTTTCGCGGGTTTTGGCGGCCTCGGTGTACGAATGAGGAGGGGGGGCAAAGGGGGAGGGGGAGCCAAGCTTAGGGACGCGCTTGTCCGAAATGTAGGGTAAGTTACCAGCGTACCCCCACTGGTTTTGACACCACGACGTGGAGCTTCATTTCCGGCTGAGGGGTAGAAGGGGGATTTCGCGTGTCTGGGCTGCGGGAGCTATTTCGGATGAGAAGGGAGTTCTCGCGCGCGTCCAAATTTCGGGATAACAAGACGCGGCGTGGGTTGAAGAAGCGGGAGTTTCAAAGCAGGTGAGACAAAAGATACTCGAGCTTGAAAATTTCGGGATAACAAGGTGCGGATTCCTTGTTCGGCAGAACAAACTTAACGTGTAAAAAAACAATTCATACAATACACAAGAGAGTCATGTCCCCTTTTACTATATTGCTATAGATGCCATTGAAAAAACTACAAGAAAAATGTAAAAAAAAATCGGGAGAACAAGATTACCCTGCAAAGTACCAAATCGATTCGCACTTCCCTCAACAACAACAAAAAACAAATCAATTCCCACCAAAGAAAGAGTAATGTCCCTTTTTATATGATTACACATGCCATGATCTCGAATTTCAATTTTTGAATCCACGTTATGTTGAATTCGAATATATCGTTAGGTGACCTTGCGGTTTATAATTGATGTAGTCGTACATTTTGATCTTCCATCATATATGAACATTTTACTCCACCATGTGAACATATATATTGTCGTCTACCATATGGACTAAATTTGAATCAATTTTCCTTATTTGAATACGATTGTTGTCAAGTTATACAATAATTTAAATATTATATTGATAACAAAAAATATACATATAGCAGTAATCATATTTCACTATGAACTACATGTGCCATACGCTCTCCAATTCAAATATTTATATCCATTTTATGTTGAATTCAAATCATAGTACATTATTGGTCTAGGCAGCGACATGTTTGGGATAATCTAAACCATGTTTTCATACGTATAATTTTTGGCTGAATTGGGACAAGTTTTGGTATAAGCCTCTTGCAAAACCGGAGATTCTCTCAACAAGCCTCGTGGTCCAGAGAGGGAACATGTCACCTTTGTGTGTGAAACGATATACGCTGCCTCCCCCCTGATTTTATTTACAGAGGCAACATAGAACTATATGAGTGCCCTGTTAAATTTTGGAATTATTTCGGGTTCATTTGGCCTTTTTATACGTTAATTGAGTTTCTGGACTTTTAATGTGCATAATCTAAACATGAATTGCATGCACATGCTCCGGTGCACCAAAGTGGGTTGAAAAATCACATGTGTGTCCTTGGTTGAATTTCTAGGACCCATGGAAGAAATGAGAATGAAATTCAAACATCTGGGCGTCATGACTCGGCCGAGAACATCGAGAAACTTTGATTTTAAATTCATGTAAATCCAAAACTCGCCAGGAAATCATGAAACTTGGCATGGTGTCATGTCATGGCACTAACATGTTGTGGTAAAAAATTGGGCCGATTTGGAAGCTCGTGGTTCTAAGAGGGAACGTGCCACCTTTGAGTGTGAACCGATATACGATGCCCCCCTTGAGTTTCTTAACAAAGGCAACATAAAACTACATTAGTGCCCTGTTAAATTTTGGAATTATTCCAGATTCGTTTGTCGTTTTTATACATTAATTGAGTTTCTGGTCATTTAATGTGCATAAGTCAAATTTGAACTACAAGCACATGCTCTCGTGCAACAAAGTTGGTTGAAAAATCACATTAGTGTCCTCGGGTGAATTTCTAAGTCCCATGCAAGAAATGAGAATAAAATTAAAACATATGGGCATCGTGGCTCGGCCGAGAACATTGAGAAACTTGGTTTTAAAATTCTTGTAAATCGAAAACACGTCTGAAAATCATGAAACTTGGCATGGATGTCATGTCATGGTACTACCATGTTGTGGTAAAAAATTGGCCGAATAGGAACAGATTTTGGTATAAGCTTTTGCAAACCGAAGCTTCTCTCAAGAAGGCTCGTGGTTCTGAGAGGGAACGTGCCACCTTTGAGTGCGAAACGATATATGTTGTCCCCCTTGAGTTTATTTACAAAGGCAACATAGAACTACATGAGTGCCCTATTAAATTTTGGAATTATTCCGGCTTCGTTTGGCCTTATTTACACATTAATTGAGTTTTTGGTCATTTAGTGTGCATAATTCAAATTTGAACTACAAGCACATGCTCCCGTGCACCAAAGTTGGTTGAAAAATCACATTTGTGTCCTCAGGTAAATTTCTACTCCCTCCTTCCATCTATATAGGTCCTAATGCATTTTTCGAGGCTAACTTTGACCAAACGTTAGAGCAATAATATATGACATGCAACTTACACAAAGCATACCTTCAATTTTGTATGTCAAAGAAGCTTCCAATATTATAATTTTCATAGTATAAATCTCATGTGCTATTAATCTTGTCAATAGTCAAAGGTTGTCTTGAAAAACACATTAGGCCCTATATAGATGGAAGGAGGGAGTAGGTCCCATGCAAAAAATGAGAATAAAATTCAAACATCTGGGCAACGTGGCTCGGTCGAGAACATTGAGAAACTTGGTTTTAAAATCATGAAACTTGGCATGGTGTCATGTCATGGTAGTACCATGCCATGGTAAAAAAAATGGCCAAGTAGGAACAAATTTTGGTATAAGCTTCTTGCAAATCGGAGCTTCTCTCAAGAAGGCCCGTGGTTCTGCGAGGGAACGTGTCACCTTTGTGTGCATAATTCAAATTCGAAATACAAGCACATGTTCCAGTGCACCAAAGTTGGTTGAAAAATCACATGTGTGTCCTCGGGTAAATTTCTAGGTTCCATGCAGGAAATGGGAATGAAATTCAAAATTCTAGGCGTCATGGTTGGGTTGGAAACATTGACAAACTTAGTTTTTTAATTCCTGTAAATCCAAAACACACATGAAAATAATGAAACTTGGCTTGGTGCCATGACATGTCACCAACATGCTATGGTAAATTTGCAATCCGATTTGCGAAGGCGCACACATTAACAATCAACAAAGTCATTTTGTAACACGTGCTATCATGTTACAATCGGAAACACAAGTATTATTGAAACCATGGGCGTTCTACTTACTAGTACCATTTACGTGCCGCCACGCATCCCCATTTTTTATTAGCTAGGAGGCGCCATGTGTAGGATCTAGAAGAAGGACTGTCTAGAGGGGGGGGGGTGAATAGACACTTAATGCTAAAGTTGCACTTTTTAAGCTTTTTTGGTTTAAGTGGAGTTCGGGCACAATTTTAACATACACAATACATATCAAGCAAGCATGCAAAGAGTATATAGGCAGTGGAAAGTAAAGCATTCAACTTGCAAGAATGTAACGGGAAGGGTTTGGAGGATTCAAACGCAATTGGAGACACGGATGTTTTTCCCGTGGTTCGGATAGGTGGTGCTATCCTACATCCACGTTGATGGAGACTTCAACCCACGAAGGGTAACGGTTGAGCGAGTCCACGGAGGGCTCCACCCACGAAGGGTCCACGAAGAAGCAACCTTGTCTATTCCACCATGGCCATCGCCCACGAAGGACTTGCCTCACTAGCGATAGATGAAAGTGCGTTATATCGACTAGAGGGGGGGGGGTGAATAGGCGATTTTTAAGAAAGTCTTCAAAACGTGGAAGTTATGAAGACAAACAGACTTGAAGCCTATCACTATGCAGCGGAAGGTAGATTACACAACGCAAGCCATAGTCAAATATACAGTACAGTGAAAGCACAGAGACAAATAGCTTCAGTGTAATGAGGATCGGGTTGGAAGAAGTTATGAGGCCAAACAGATCATACAGTCAGGTTGTGAAGACAGAAGATTAAGCAGGCATGCAATAGCTTCACAATGTGTACTGGTAAGTAAAGGGAGGTGAAGATGAAACCAGTGACACGTTGAAGACAATGATATGTTGGACCAGTTCCAGTTGCTGTGACAACTGTACGTCTGGTTGGAGCGGCTAGGTATTTAAACCAAAGGACACACAGTCCCGGACACCCAGTCCTGAACACGCAGCTCAGGACACCCAGTCCTCACCGTTTTCTCCTTGAGCTAAGGTCACACAGACCCCGCCCA
Organism: Triticum monococcum; assembly: GCA_034509565.1. Lineage (NCBI taxonomy): Eukaryota > Viridiplantae > Streptophyta > Magnoliopsida > Poales > Poaceae > Triticum > Triticum monococcum. The sequence goes on from CM067844.1 coordinate 488,868,008, forward strand.
ATCACTCTGGTAAGTCTTCAAGGTAGACTCCCAAACCTTCACAGACTTCGTTCACCGGCAATCCACAATTCCTCTTGGATGCTCAGAACGCGACGCCTAACCGTCTGGAGGATGCACAGTCCTCAAGTGTAATAAGTCTTCAGATCACTCAGACAAGAAGACTCAAGTGATGCCCAATTACTCTGGCTCTGGGTGGTTAGGGCTTTTCTCCTCACTAAGGATTTTCTCTCAAAGGCTTCGAGGTGGGTTGCTCTCAACGACAAAAGCCGTGCACTGAAATCTGAGCAGCCAACCGTTTATGGTTGTGGGGGTGGACTATTTATAGCCACTTGGCAACCCTGACCTGATTTGTCCGAAATGACCCTGGGTCACTAAGGAACTGACACGTGTACTAACGGTCGGATTTTGAACTCTCACGGCAACTTTACTTGGGCTGCAAGTAAAGCTGACTTGTCTGACTCTAGACAAGATTTTCTCTCATTGTCTTCACTCGAAGACATAGGATTTGAATTAGGCATCACTTCAGTCATCCTGACTGGTTTTCTTGGACCCCACTTAACAGTACGGTGGTTCCTATGACACAACATGAATAAAGTAAAGCTACGAAGGATCTAAGTCTTCGAGTTCCAAAAGCTTCATGGGGAGTCTTCATATGTCATTGTCTTCGACACGAATGTCTTCATGAACCACCATTGTCTTCAATGTCTTCGTACATTTTTGGGGGTCATCTCTGGTAGCTAAACCGAATCAATGAGGGACTTCTACCTGTGTTATCCTGCAATTCTCACAAACACATTAGTCCCTCAACTAGGTTTGTCGTCAATACTCCAAAACCAACTAGGGGTGGCACTAGATGCACTTACAATAGATCTTCACGAAGTAGGCGATCTCCTTGCCCTTACAAACTCCTTGGTTCAACTCCACAATCTTGTCGGAGGCTCCCAAGTGACACCTAGCCAATCTAGGAGACACCAGTCTCCAAGAAGTAACAAATGGTGTGTTGATGTTGAACTCCTTGCTCTTGTGCTTCAAATGATTGTCTCCCCAACACTCAACTCTCTCTCATAGGATTTGGATCTGGTGGAAAGAAGATTTGAGTGGAAAGCAACTTGGGGAAGGCTAGAGATCAAGATTCATATGGTAGGAATGGAATATCTTGGTCTCAACACATGAGTAGGTGGTTCTTTCTCAGAACATATGAGTAGGAATGGTGTATGTGTTCTGATGGCTCTCTCTTCGAATGAAGAGGAGGTGGAGGGGTATTTATAGCCTCCACACAAAATCCAACCGTTACACACAATCTACCAATCTCGGTGGGACCGAACCAGAAAACTCGGTCGGACCGAAATGGTAAACCTAGTGACCGTTAGAGATTTCGGTGGGACCGACTGGAACAACTCGGTGGGACCGATGTGCTAGGGTTAGGGAAAGTCCAAAACTCGGTTTGACCGATTACTCAAACTCGGTGGGACCGATTTTGGTAATAAGTGAAACAAAGAGTTGGCCAAGCAAACTCGGTGGGACCGATTGCATATCTCGGTGGGACCGAAGATATTGCAACAGGTAACAGAGAGTTTGCAAGCCCATCTCGGTGAGACCGAGATCCGTATCGGTAGGACAGAATTGCTAGGGTTTGGCAGTGGCAAATGACAAGTGAAACTCGGTGGCGCCGGATTGACAGAATTGGTATGACCGAGTTTGGCTTAGGGTTTAGGTCATTTGTGGAAGTGGGAAAGTAGCTGAGGATTTTGGAGCATATCATTAAGCACATAAAGCAAGAGGCTCATTAAGCAACACCTCATCCCTTCTTGATAGTATTGGCTTTTCCTAAAGACTCAATGTGATCTTGGATCACTAAAATATATAAAATGAAGAGTCTTGGGCTTGAAGCTTTAGCCAATCCTTTGTCCTTAGCATCTTGAAGAGGTTCCCACAACCTTTAGTCCATGCCACTCCATTGTTGAACTTATCTGAAATATACTAGGTAAAGGTATTAGTCCAACAAGAGATATGTTGTCATCAATTACCAAAACCACCTAGGGAGCACTTGTGCTTTCACCATGCAGGGTAGCTATTTGAGTACGAGAGGCGTGCGATCAGACCCCCGCGCGTGTTTATCGGGAGGAGAGGCCTTTGACCTCCATCTGCCGTCCACCTCTCTCCCAAGGTCTCCATTAATGGTGCCCGAGCCTCTGTTTAATGGCGTGGCTATGTCTCACTCGACTGAGATTTAAGAAAGAAAAAAGAAAAGCTGAAAGCACGAATCTTGATGTAAGATCCGACGGACCTATATAGCATCTACTGCGACTTATAGCAAGACTGATGAATATATAAGGACGATTAATTTTTTGATCAAAGAAGGGCTTGCCCCTTCTGATTTTCATTTTTGAAAACCACCACAATTCACAAGAAGTTTAGCACAACTCCAGCCTAACACGAAGGACTAAAAGCTACCATATTGAAATCGCAACATCCCAAGAGGCCAACAAAGGCCAAACATCCGCGCTAGAACCCAACATTTCACAACCGACGACACAATCCACATCCTAAACCGATTATTACATCAAAAGAAACCAGGAAACTAGTCTCCACGGTGAGCGGCGATGAGCTCTTTCGTGTCCTCAAGATGCTGCTTGAGAACATCCACGGATTCCTCCACCAACCTTTGGCGCTCATTGCGGAGCATGTCATTCTCGTCCATAAGTTTCTTGACGATGACGCCGGTCCTCTTCAACAAGGCACTGGTCTCCTCCTGCTAGTCTGCACTTTGGACGATCTTCTCCCTCAACAGGTTGCGCTCGGCCCGGAGCCTCTCATTGCCCTTCCTCAGTTGCCGGATGACGCCGGTAGCCTGTTCAAACGAGGCTATCATGTCGTCCTGCAACCTCGCCGAGCCAGAGATCTGATCCATCTAGCTATGGACGATCGCATGCATGCGCCTTTAACAGTCGTCGCCTGCCCACGAGAAATTTTCCCAGGCATCCGCGGCATGGCGGGACATCTCTGCTGCATTCGTGGCGCGGCGAGACATCTCTGCTGCTTCCGTGGCCCGGCCGGACCGGTCTGCTGCATCGACGGCGCGGCGGGACCTCCGTGCTGCTTCAACGGCGCGGTGGGACCTCTGTGCTGCTACTTCCACGCGGCGGGACATGTCGGCTGCTCTTGCAGCGAGGCGGGACATCTCTCGTGCTTCCGTTTCCATGCTCACCTCTCCCTGGTGGCAATCTCTCGACCCAGAACTCACGCTGGCCATGGCAGACTCAAGGGAAGGATGCTGAATGACTTGTTTGTTTTTGTGGATGAGGAGTTGAGGAGGAATGTGCAGCCATCTTGGCATACTAGTATTTATAACCGAGTATTAATACGCTCCTAAGTGGGAAACCGTTTAGGTTGTGATCGGTGTGAACAAGTTTGCAATTCAATATAGCGTGGGGTAATTTGGAATGTGATGAGACGCAAGCTCAAAATTTATTGACGGTTCTAGTTTCGAAGTGCGGCGCTATTCCCAGATGGAGTACTTCTTTTTCTACTCCCTCCTTTCCGGTTTTATAGGGCTTATCTCAAAATTTTAGTTTTTCCATTTTATAAGGCTCAATTTGGTTGTTCCCCGACACATGTTCAGATTCCAAGGTACATTAAATCATTGCATGCAAGTATTAAGAGAAAATTGACCAATGCATGTACTTTATGCATGCATGCATTGCAATTAATGCATTGATAAACATAATTTTTTGAGAAAAACAAGAGCATTAATTAGGTGTTTTTGCAAACTACAAAAAATATTCCACCACTCACCATCTTGGTTGGTGAGATTTTTGAATTAAGCCCTATAAACCAGAAAGGAGGGAGCAATGTTGTGTACGTGCAATAACTGGCACCGTCGTATACATATCTTACGGTTAATGGGGCGTTCGACAGGAATAGCCGCGTGGCGAGCTCTAGGCTAGCCTTTTTTCAGACGCATTAAACCTATCTCTCGGGACTTCTCGCATGCACCATCGTGCCACCCACAAAAACTTGTACTCTGATTTTAGTAGTACGTTATACAGGAAGAGAAGAGGTGCACGCACGCACTCGTCCTCTCACACACGCGTCTGTTTTTTCTTGAAAAGGAGGATGATGACCCCCGGCCTCTTCATCTGGGAGTCACACACGCAAATTATTGAAATATATCGAGTGCAGTGCTTTGATGTGTCGCGTCAACTCGTACATCAATGAGAAGTTTGATTATCCTCTCCCTCGCGGACTTAATTGCACCTGCCTTTGGCTGTATGACAGGTTGGCTACACACCTGTCGGGCCCACCTGTCATACACGCAAAGGCAGGAGCGTCCCTCCCTCGCCCATGAGCGTGGTGGCTGGCAAGACTAGGGAAGCTTTCGCTACACGCTCTCCCTCCCGCACGCGGTGGACATGCAGCAGTTCAATCGGTGTCAGATGGCCAGAAGCGTACTGTAGTACTCCTCCAGTGCAGTAGTATTCCATCATTGTTCGACTTCCCGAAGAGGCGAAGAGCCAAGCGCAGCCCGGACGCTCGTGTGGCAGTTTCATGTGTAGAGTAGTCTAGGATAGCGTGTACCGTGCCTGTAAGCTTAAAATCATTGGGGTCGGCTCCATGCTATGTGGCCGTCTTGAAGTTTTTTAATTTTTTTTAAAATAGTCTTCTGGCCCTACCCGAAAACTGCCGCGCGTACTGCCCGGGAAAAGCCCCACCCTCAACTTTTAACTACGCGAAAATAGTTCGAGCTTGTTCGTTCTATATAAATACAGTACTTACTGTATGTTTATTCACCCATGGGGTTTTTCAATGAATGGAGGGGTGGGGAGCACAAGTGAACAATATTGTAGTACTACTAGTAGTAAGTAGGAGTCGTACAGTAGTCACCTTAAATAGAGAGTTTCTTTTCTTTAATGCCACGTACACAAATTGAAACGCTTGTTGTGGAGAGAAAAAAGATAATCACTCCACTATATATGGACGCAGGGGCCTGAGCGCTTGCTTTACTAGGGTTGCTCTCTTCATCCTCTCATCCTCTCCAGATATAAACAAGATAGCGGTAGTGACATTTTCTCTCTGCTCACCGCTGGTCACAGATCCGGCCGGATCCCTTCGGCCAGTATGTGTAGAGGACTAAAAGGTGCATCATTCACGCGGTCATCACCGCCGAGGGAGGAAACCCACACCTGTCGGAGGGGCCCGATCCTCTGCCCGTGTCGTTCTCTCCGACACAGCGCCGGCTCGGGAGGTCCTCCGACCCTTCTTCCTCCCTACCGTATTGTCCGCAAATCCGACCTGCCGCCGCCGACATCCTGGCCACCCTTAGGTATAAGTTCTCCGAAAGCGGCCTTGCTCTACTGCCCCAGCTCCCCACGTGTCTGCATGTGCATCTTTTTCTACTCCCATCAGCTCTTCCAAAGCCACCTAAATTTTTAGTATTATTAGAGGTAAAGCTACTTCATGCATTCGAATCTAGGGATTTGTTCAAACAACGAAGAAAGGGGGAAAGTTGTAGCATGAATCTAGGACTTGATTCAAAGAGGAAATAATATGGTGAAAGTAGTAGAGACCGGATACCCAACCGGTCTCTTGGTTGAAAAGGGAAATAATGGGAAAACGCAGTACAAACTGGATAAGGAACAGATCTATTATTGGTTAAAAAAAGGATAGAAAGTGGCGGCTGGTGGACAAGTCAACAGAGTATGTCCAGGATTAGATTTGCTGCCATCACATAGTAAAAGGTCTGCAGGATTAGATTTGCTGCCCTCACATAGTAAAAGGTCTCAGGATTAGATTTGCTGCCCTCACATAGTAAAAGGTCTCAGGATTAGATTTGCTGCCCTCACATAGTAAAAGGTCTCCAGGATTAGATTTGCTGCCCTCACATAGTAAAAGGTCTCCAGGATTAGATTTCCTGCCCTCACATAGTAAAAGGTCTCCAGGATTAGATTTGCTGCCCTCACATAGTACAAGGTCTCCAGGATTAGGTTTGCTGCCCAGCAACTGTTTACTTTCTATCTTTTTGTGCAGATAGGGATATCCATTTCACCTTGTTGCTATTGTGACCTTTTGGTGAACTGCACAAAACACTTTTTTTGGAATGAGTGTCTTATGCAGTTCAACTAAAATGTCACGTGGGCAACATCTCTCAATTTTGGTGGAACTGCACAAAATGGTGATTGGAGTTTCCAAAATCTCCGTCAAGTTTTGCTGGTAATCTCGTGCAACATTTTATTAGCCTTTGCAGGATGGAGCCGTCACTGTCACCACAATGGCACTTTATTTTAGTGGAACTGCACAAAAGGATAAGAAAATTATAGTTGCACCTTACATGAGCCGGACAGCCAACCTTAATGTTCCTCAATTTTAGTGCAACTAGTAAAGAAGAACCTGCCAACTCAGAAGAGCAAGTACTTCTTGCTAGCTGAATGATGCAATCTTTGCTTCATTTCAGGTGAACTGCAGAAAAAGGCGCATGAATTGAATCATGGAACTCCAGGCAGACCTCATCCAAGTAGAGCTGGAGGTTGAGTTCAAGGAGGTCGCTATTAAAGCGAAATCATGCTCTCGTGTCTCCTTGTTTGTGTTGTGCAAACATGCTGTGCAAACAGGAATACTCAACTACAGATGTTGTGACGGTCAAGAGCATTCGCCAAGTTCTTCGATTGTATGACATGGCTAGCCAAGATGGATTTAATCCCGATATTCACTTTATCAAAAGGCTCTAATGGGTTGGTTCTGAATCTTGCAAGATGGGAATCAGTGAGATGTGTAGGCATCTTTGTTGTACTTATTATTTGAATCTTATTTGTTGGTTCTGAATCTTGCAAGCTGGGAATCAATGAGATGTGTAGGCATCTTTGTTGTACTTATTATTTGGATCTTATTTGTTGGTTCTGAATCTTGCAAGCTGGGAATCAATGAGATGTGTAGGCATCTTTGTTGTACTTATTATTTGGATCTTATTTGTTGGTTCTGAATCTTGCAAGCTGGGAAACAGGGCATGATGATGCAGAGGACAACAACCGTAACAAACAGTTCAAACTTGGTAGTATTATCTTTGTGAAAGTGCGACAAATGTGCTGATCGTGTGCGTCCTGAGAATAATAATTCTAATTGTTGTGCATGTTGATCCTTTGGCACTGATGGAACGAGTGAATGCATTGCTTGTTTTAAGTATAAATTTCTATTAAAGCTAATTAAATTTAAGTAAAGTGACCACTAACTCATGTTATTTCAGTACCAATACAGACCTGCTCGTGAACCGACGTGTGGCCGAGGGTGCATCTTCTGCCGGGCGTGCAGCGGACGAGGGAGGGGTAGTAACTGTTGTCACCTGTACACACTCAGCTTACTGTTGAATCTAGTTCCCCAAGAGCTGAAAAATGAACTGCCGCCGCCTACACACTCGTTCACTCGAAGAGACTCCAATGGCGATTCGAGGGGTGAGCCTGCTGGATATGGACTTCAGCAAGGAGTTCCCCTTTGAGTTCGCCGTTCAGTCCTATGGTTGCACCAAGTTGAATGTGATGTACACCAACGATATGGACTCGGTGAAGCTCTGCCTCTTCTTAGTCCTATGGTTGCACCAGGTTCTGGAGCATTCGCCCATTTCGTCGGCAGCGCTGACTGCACCTTCGCTGCGGTGGAGAGAAGGAAGAACGTGACGATTCGGCCATCTGGTGCAACAAGCTTGTAGACATCTAGAAGCAATACAAGATCATCAGCAATGGGCAGGAGAAGGACTCCGTGGTTGACCTCGCTGAGACCATCATCGACCCCTGATACGCCAACATGAAAGAAGACGACCTGAACACATGGGAGGTACCTCTGAATCTAGCCTACATAACCTACGCGGCTAAGGACGCATAAGCATGCTACGACATGTACATGCAGATCTTGGACATGAGGGCGTGTCTGCTTCCCATAACCGACGAGTACACGGACAGCCGCAGCATCATGATCAAGCGTGTCAGGAAGGTCTAGATGTTGTACTTTATGTGTTTATAAGAACCTTTATCATCGGAGTGTTTCATGCATTAGCCTATGTGTTGTAATTATCTGTTTTGTTCGAAATATTTCTTTTAAGAACCCATTAATCCAATTGCTTATTTAGTGGCTATTTGCTTATGTATGTAAACTAGTTCACTTGTCCGTAAAAAAAACTAGTTCACTCGGCTGCCGTGCTTTGAATCTCCTTCCTCCCAACATATTCCCCTCCTCAGGTGGACCCAACAGGTCTCTGAATTTTCTCCCACTTTTTTTTGATGTAAACTAAGTTTTCTCCCAGTACTTTCCCCTAGAACCAACTCAAATGTCCCACGTCTAGCCTAAAAAATAATAATACCCCATGTACTATTAACTCATCAAATTAAAATGATATTTTATTTCGTAAGTTGAAAGTCCTTACAAAATAATAATAATAATAATTGTTTATATATAACTTGGCAAGTTAACTCCTAGTGATTGCGTACATAAGCTTGCAAAGATTTTACTGACGTGCAATCATGTGTTTATGTTTTTATAACATTTCTCCATCTAGCCCAACATGATATTTTCACCCAGCCCAGCAAGTCCGTGGATTTCGAGAAAAATGCAAATGGGATTTAAACGGGCTGCATAGATGCTACATCATTGTTTCACCCAGCCCACCAAATGGACTAAAAAACAAATGGACTGGCTGACATGTGGGCCAGTAGGTCAAAGCCTAAGAAGGCGTTGATTTACATCCAATAGCCGGCATTCTTCTTCAATCTCTCGTCTTCTTCCCCCAGCGTTGCTGGAACCGCCATAGTGGGTGGCTGACTTGTGGGCCTACTAAGTTGACGAGGACGGAGGGCTTTGTCAACTTAGTCAATATGAACGATTCTAGCTCCAGTGACTGTACGATGTCCATCCAACAGCCATAGTGCTTCTTCAACCTCTAGTCTTCTTGCTCCAGTCGCCCAAAGAAGCGCCGGTTGTGTCGCATGCTCCTGTCTCTCGTGGCTGGCTGTGATGCCGCGGAGGCCTCACCGCCCCCTACTACTCCCACCGCTGGCCCAGGGTATCCCTCTACTCACCCACACCCCCTGTTATTCTGCGGCGACGGCAGCCTCACGCCGCAGCCGAACCAGTGAACCCTCGTACTCCTCTCCGCGTAGGCATCCACCGTCGTGTCTTCCCCAGCTCCGCGTCGTCCCCTTCCTAGGCCTCGCCGTCGTCCACCGCCTTGGTTCTCTCGGCGCGGCGTGGTCAATGTGGTCAACGACTGACTTCCATCGGAAGAGTACTGTACGTGGAGAGGCTGACAGCTGGGTCCACGGCCACAACCCAATTTTTTTTGTGATTTGCCAAGTAAGTCGCTTTGTTAGGCCTGTTGGGCTGCAAATCTTTCAAGATGAGGAGAGCTTCATTCGACTGGCCGAGAAAATGGCATATCAGTAATGAGAAATGGGCTGTACATTTTTAAAACACATCAAACTGGCAATTAGTTTCAAATATCTTTTTTTCATTTCAAGATTTTAAATTACATTAATTTTTATGCATGGAGAATTTGTTGGATTTTATATTGATATACATTTATTTTTAAAATCAGTTTGAATGTGAGTCGAAATTTCGGGATTAAAAACAGTTCGGACCGCACCAAAATATGCAAAATTTCATATAATTTTTTAACCGTGGCCAAAATATGGGCTGTAATGCTAACAAAAAGAATATGGGCTCCAAAAAACCTTAAGAATTAGCAAATGGACTGTAAATTATTAGAAATAATGGCAGATGGGATGTATGCTGTTTTCCACAGATTTGAGACTTTCCTAAAAAAAGGTTGGCGCACAAGCAGTGACTGTTGGATGTCCATCGAACGACCGTCGTTCTTCTTCAATCTCTGCTCTTCCTGCTCCAGCCGCTCAAACAAGCGCTGTCGGGACTGCCTGCTCCCTCCTCCCCGCGGTCGGCTGTGCTGCCACGCAGGCCTCACCGCCCCACCGTACTCCCATCGCTGGCCTAGCCATCCCTCTACTCACCCACACCTGCTGTTATTCTCCGGCGATGGCAGACGAACCAGTAAACCCCCGTACAGTCGTACTCCCCTCCGCGTGGGAAACAACTGCCGAGTCTTCCCTGCCTCTGTGTCATTCCCTTCCTAGGCCTCGCCGTTGTCCACCGCCCTGGTGCTCTCGGCGCGGCCTGGTCAACGTGGTCAACGATCAACATGCATCTGAAGTGGAATGTACGTGGAGAGGCCGACAGATGGGTCCACGGCCGCACGCAAGGAAATGCCTCCTTATTACGCGCAAAATAATGATTCCTCCACCTGACATTAGGGACCCACCGAAAGGGCCTCTGTATTTCGCGAAAAAAACATTACTAGCGTTGATAGCTCGGACCCACCAGCTATATCTTCACAAGCAAGGAAGTGCCTCCTTATTATGCACAAAAAAAAGAATACTCCCCCTGTTAGCTGGGACCTAGTATAGTGGCAGGCTGACTTGTGGGCCTACTAAGTTGACAGGGATGGAGGGCTTTGTCAACTTAGACAATATGCACGATTCTAGGTCCAATGACCGTACGATGTCCATCCAACGGCCGTAGTGCTTCTTCAACCTCTGGTCTTCTTGCTCCAGCCGCCCAAACCAGCGCCGGTCGTGCCTCGTGCTCCTGCCTCCCATGGTCGGCTGTGATGCGGCGGAGGCCTCACCGCCCCCTACGACTCCCACCGCTGGCCAGGCCATCCCTCTACTCACCCACACCCCCTGTTATTCTGCGGCGACGACAGCCTCACACCACAGCGAACCAGTGAACCCTCGTACTCCTCTACGCGTGGGCATCCACTGCCGCATCTTCCCCGGCTCCGCGTCGTCCCCTTCCTAGGCCTCACCGTTGTCCACCGCCCTGGTGCTCTCGGCGCGGCGTGGTCAACGTGGTTAAGGAACGGCTTCCATCGGACATGGGCTGTACGCGGAGAGGCTGCAGCTGGGTCCATGGCCGCAGCAAGGAAGTGCCTCCTTATTACGTGCAAAATAATTATTCCTCCACCTGACAGCAGGGACCCACCGAATGGGCCACCGTATTTCACAAAAAAAACATTTGCCCCTGACTGCTGGGACCCACCAGCTACATCTTCGCACGCAAGGAAGTGCGTCCGGGCAAAAAAAACGATTCACCCCCCTGACTGCTGGGACCCACCAGCTACATCTTCCCACGCAAGGAAGTGCCTGACAGTCGGGACCCACCTGGTCAAAGCGTACATAGTGTTGTCATTCTGGTCACGAACGTGTACGTACATATATACTGGTGGATGTAGAGGCGCGCATGTGTCGTAGTAGAGGCGCGTACGTGTCGTAGTAGAGGCGCACACGTAGCATGTACATGTACGTACAGCGGCCAGGTTGCAAGAAAGTAAATACGGCCACATATGTGTACATACGGGCGGGGTCTCGAACGCCTACTCGCGCATACATACGGCCAGGGCTTGTGTACATGGCTGGGTCGGAACGGAGAAACAACGTCATCGTCGTGTTCATGGGGAGGCAACGGAATGCGTCGTGTTCATCGGGAGGCAACGGAACGCGTGGGAGCCAACCAGCTGGGTCGAAACAGAATGCGTGGTCGTGTTCATCGGGAGGGCTTGAATGGAACAGGCGATGGAAACGAGGCCTGACGTACCGCACAACGGAGGAAACAGACCTCCTACGTTCAGAACGGTGTCCTGTTGATCGGGAGGGGTCTGGTGTACCGCAAAATGGAGGAAACGGACCTCCTACGATCGAAACGGGGGTCCTGTTGATCAGGAGGGGTGTGGCGTACCGCAAAACGGATGAAATAGACGAAACGGGGGTTGATACGTCTCCATCGTATCTACTTTTCCAAACACTTTTGCCCTTGTTTTGGACTCTAACTTGTATGATTTGAATGGAACTAACCCGGACTGACGCTGTTTTCAGCAGAATTGCCATGATGTTGTTGTTTGTGCAGAAAACAAAAGTTCTCGGAATGACCTGAAACTCCACGGGATATCTTACAATAAATAATAAAAAATCCTCGCCAAAGATGAAGACCAGGGGGCCCACACCCTTCTCACGAGGGTGGGGGGTGCGCCCCCCCTAGGGCGCGCCCCCTACCTCGTGGGCCCCCTGGAGACCCCCCGACTCCAACTCCAACTCTATATAACTGCTTTCGGGGAGAAAAAATGAGAGAGAAGAAATCATCACGTTTTACTATACGGAGCCGCCGCCAAGCCCTAAAACCTCTCGGGAGGGCTGATCTGGAGTCCGTTCAGGGCTCCGAAGAGGGGGATTCATCGCCGTCGTCATCATCAACCATCCTCCATCACCAATTTCATGATGCTCACCGCCGTGCGTGAGTAATTCCATCTTAGGCTTGCTGGACGGTGATGGGTTGGATGAGATTCACCATGTAATCGAGTCAGTTTTGCTAGGGTTTGATCCCTAGTATCAACTATGTTCTGAGATTGATGTTGCTATGACTTTGCTATGCTTAATGCTTGTCACTAGGGCCCGAGTGCCATGATTTCAGATCTGAACCTATTATGTTTTCATCAATATATGAGAGTTCTAGATCCTATCTTGCAAGTCTATAGTCACCTATTATGTGTTATGATCCGTTAACCCCGAAGTGACAATAATCGGTATACTTACCGGTGATGACCGTAGTTTGAGGAGTTCATGTATTCACTATGTGCTAATGCTTTGTTCCGGTTCTCTATTAAAAGGAGGCCTTAATATACCTTAGTTTCCATTAGGACCCCACTGCCACGGGAGGGTAGGACAAAAGATGTCATGCAAGTTCTTTTCCATAAGCATGTATGACTATATTCGGAATACATGCCTACATTACATTGACGAATTGGAGCTAGTTCTGTGTCACCCTATGTTATGACTGTTACATGATGAACCGCATCCGGCATAATTATCCATCATTGATCAGATGCCTACGAGCTTTCCATATACTGGTTTATGCTTATTTACTTTCCCGTTGCTATTGTTACAATCACTACAAAACACCAAAAACATTACTTGCTTTCATTACTCTTTTGTTACCGTTACCATCACTATCATATTACTTTGCTACTAAACACCTTGCTGCAGATACTAACTTTCTACATGTGGTTGAATTGACAACTCAACTGCTAAAACTTGAGAATATTCTTTGGCTCCCCTTGTGTCGAATCAATAAATTCGGGTTGAATACTCTACCCTCGAAAGCTGTTGCAATCCCCTATACTTGTGGGTTATCAAGACTAATTTCTGGCGCCGTTGCCGAGGAGCATAGCTCTATTCTTTGAGTCACTTGGGATTTATATCTGCTGGACACTATGAAGAACTTGAGAGATCCAAAAACCAAGATCTATCCCTCAACTACAAGGGGAGGTAAGGAACTGCCATCTAGCTCTGCACTTGATTCAGCTTCTGTTATGAGTAAGCTTGCAACACCTACACATGCTTCTGCTATTCGTTCTGATATGTCGCATGTTATTGATGATGCTACTTCTGCTATGCATGATACTTATGATGATACTACCTCTATGCCTGATACTACTATGCCACTTAGTGATTTTCTCGAGGAACGACTTGCTAGGGCTAAGGAGATTGAAAATATTGAATCTTATTATGAAGATGAAAGTGATGATGAAGAATCACTTGTTATTCCTGAGGGTTATTTATTTGATCAAGATGCTTCTTTAGCTATTTTAGCCTGCAAAGATAGATATGAACTCAAAAGGTTATTAGCTAAATGGAATAAGCAATCTCCAAATGCTAGGATGAGACCTGACCCTGCTTTTGCTACTTCACCTATATGTGTTGCTGATAAGGATTATGAATTCTTTGTTGATCCTGATATAATTACTTTGGTTGAATCTGATCCTTTTCATGGCTATGAATCTGAAACTGTTGTAGCACATCTTACTAAATTAAATGATATAGCTACCCTGTTCACTAATGATGAGAGATCTCGCTACTTTTATATCCTTAAAATATTTCCATTCTCACTAAAGGGTGATGCTAAGATATGGTTTAATTCTCTTGATCCTGGTTGTGTGCGTAGTCCCCAGGATATGATTTACTATTTCTCTGCTAAATATTTCCCTGCTCATAAGAAACAAGCTTCTTTAAAGGAAATATACAACTTTGTGCAAATTAAAGAAGAGAGTCTCCCACAAGCTTGGGGGAGGCTTCTCAAGTTACTAAATGCTTTGCCTGATCATCCTCTTAAGAAAAATGAAATACTTGATATCTTTTATAATGGACTAACCGATGCTTCCAGAGATTACCTGGATAGTTGTGCTGGTTCTCTTTTCAGGGAAAGAACACCGGATGAAGCTGAAATCTTATTGAATAATATGTTGACAAATGAAAATAATTGGGCACCTCCTGAGCCAGCTCCTGCTTCAATTAATGATCCTATTCCTAAACCAACTCCGAAGAAGAGAGGTGTTCTATTTCTCAGTCCTGAAGATATACAAGAGGCAAAGAAATCTATGAAAGAAAAAGGTATTAAAGCTGAAGATGTTAAGAATTTACCTCTTATTGAAGAAATACATGGTCTCAGTTTACCGCCTGATGAAGAAATATATGATCGTAATCCTTTATTTAGTGAAGAACCTCCAGACCTCGATAACCCGACACAGGTAGTAAAGGTAAATTCTCTCTGTAGATACGATAAAGCTGAAATCCCTCCTACTAAAATTGCTAGTCAATGCTTGGATGAGTTTGATAATTTTATGTTTAAGCAAGAAGACTTTAATGCTTATTTTGGTAGACAATTACAACAAAATGCTGATATGATTAAATACTTAGGTGATTATATGGCTAATGTTAGAGGTGAACTTAAACTTGTTAGCAAACATGCTTCTATGGTTACCACTCAAGTAAAACAAGTACTTAAAGCTCAAAAAGAATTGCTCAATGAGATGAATAGTAAGAAAAATGATTATGCTGTTAAAGTGGCTACTAGAACTGGTAGAATGACTCAGGAACCTTTGTATCCTGAAGGTCACCCTAAGAGAATTGAGCAAGATTCTTAGAGAAATAATATTGATGCACCTAGTTCTTCTAAAAAGAAGAAAAAGAAAAATGATAGAACTATGCAAACTTCTAGTGAACCTATTGCTGAACCACCTGATAATCCAAATGATATTTCTATTTCTGATGCTGAAACTCAATCTGGTAATGAACATGAACCTAATGAAAATGTTAATGATGATGTTCATAATAATTCTCAACCTAGTAATGATAATGATGTAGAAATTGAACCTGCTGTTGATCTTGATAACCCACAATCAAAGAATCAATGTTATGATAAGAAAGACTTTGTTGCTAGGAAACATGGTAAAGAAAGATAACCTTGGGTTCAGAAACCCATGCCTTTTCCTCCCAAACCATCCAAGAAAAAGGATGATGAGGATTTTGAGTGCTTTGCTGAAATGATTAGACCTATATTTTTGCGTATGCGATTGACTGATATGCTTAAAATGAATCCTTATGCTAAGTACATGAAAGATATTATTACAAATAAAAGAAAGATACTGGAAGTTGAAATTTCCACCATGCTTGCTAATTATACTTTTAAGGGTGGAATACCAAAGAAACTTGGGGATCCAGGAGTACCTACTATACCATGCTCCATTAAAAGAAACAATGTTACAACTGCTTTATGTGATCTTGGAGCCGGTGTTAGTGTTATGCCTCTCTCTTTATATCGTAGACTTGATTTGAATAAGTTGACACCTACTGAAATATCCTTGCAAATGGCTGATAAATCAACTGCTATACCTGTCGGAATTTGTGAGGTTGTGCCTGTGGTGGTTGCAAACGTTACTATTTTAACGGACTTTGTTATCCTTGATATTCCCGAGGACGATAGTATGTCTATTATTCTTGGAAGACCTTTTCTTAATACTGCAGGGGCTGTTATTGATTGCAACAAAGGCAATGTCACTTTTCATGTTAATGGTAATGAGCATACGGTACACTTTCCGAGGAAACAACCTCAAGTTCATAGTATCAATTCTATCGGAAAAATTTCATCGATTATATTTGGAGGTTTTGAATTTCCTCTTCCTACTGTCAAGAAGAAATATGATATACTTATTATTGGGGATGTGCATATCCCTGTTGAGGTAACCTAGTGTTATTCGAAATTTCTCCGGTTTCATGTTAATCGGAATGGGTTTGTTAACAAGACTTGATCAACCTTGTTAGTGGATTCCTTTTGACGAGCATGAGATGGATGAAACTAGAAGCACAACCCACTGTACCCTTTCTATACTTTCTGTTATTTAGTTGAAATAAAGTAAAAAATAAATAATTTTCTGTCTGTTATCTGATTATTCGTGCAATATAAAAATACCTTGAAAATAAAAGTTCTCCAAATGCCCTGAAAATTAAATATGATTTTTTATAGAATATTTGAGGATTTATGGAACAAAGAACACACCAGGGGGGCCAACCACCTTGCCACGAGGGTGGAGGGCGCGCCCCCTGCCTCGTGGGCCCATGGTGGCCCTCCTCCACTTATTCTTTCAGCCACACACTTCATCTTGCTCCCCCCAAACATGAAAAACCAACCAAACCCGAGTCCAAGCTCGTTTTGCTGCCATTTTCGATCTCCTTGCTCAAAGCACCTCTCACAAAACAGCTGGGGGAGATTGTTCCTTGGTATATGACTCCTCCATTGGTCCAATTAGTTTTTGTTCTAGTGCTTTATTCATTGCAAATTTGTGTTACTTAGGTGACCCTGTTCTTGAGCTTGCATGTTAAATTTATATGGTCAAAATTAGTTTTGATGCATGATATAGGCTCTAGGCACTTGTAGGAGTAGTTGCTATCAATATTATTGAGTTTGGTTTACATTTATTTTGAAGTTACTAAAAATTTCAGAATTTTTCAGAGAATAATGAAGAGATTTTTGAGGGGCTCATCGAGCCAAAGCTCAAAGGAAAAGGTACCGAAGCCTAAGTATAATTTGCCGCGCACCACGGAGATTCGGGCGTGTGAATGGCCTTCTGACGAGTTCTTGAGAGCAGCCGGTATCTATGAAGATTTTCATGAATTGGCTCATAATGCAGGCCTCACCGCTTTCCTCCATGACCAATTCCATCAGTATCTCTTATTCACAAATACCTTTGTGCAAAACTTTCATTTCCATTCTAGGAACTCGCCACCTACGGTGGAGTTTCATTTATATGATGAGCATAAGGAGATGTCACTTTATGATTTTTGTCGGATTTGTTTAGTCCTTTTGAGGGCAAGACAGAAGAACCACATCATGATGATGTGGAGGGGTTCATTAATACTATCACTGTAGAAGAAACTAGGAAGGTTTCTGATGCACGAATCACTAGCATACATTTTTCCTGTTTTACATTACTTTGCATTATTTGCTAGTCGTTGCTTAATTGGGCGCGGAAACTGTGGAAACCTTAGCATCCCTGATATCATTATTCTGCTCCACGGTTTGTATAGTAATAACACTTTTAGTATTTGCGGCATTATTGCTAGACGGTTAAGTATGAACCATACCAAAGGCCCCATCTTTGGAGGCATCTATGCCACACGTGTTGGGGAACGTAGTAATTTCGAAAATTTTCCTACGCACACGCAAGATCATGGTGATGCATAGCAACGAGGGGGAGAGTATTGTCTACGTACCAACGCAGACCGACTGCGGAAGCGATCACACAACGTAGAGGAAGTAGTCGTACGTCTTCTTCCCGATCCGACCGATCCAAGCACCGTTACTCCGGCACCTCCGAGTTCTTAGCACACGTTCAGCTCGATGACGATCCTCGGGCTCCGATCCAGCAAAGCGTCGAGGAAGAGTTCCGTCAGCACGACGGTGTGGTGACGATCTTGATGTACTACCGACGCAGGGCTTCGCCTAAGCTCTACAACGATATGACCGAGGTGGAATTTGGTGGCAGGGGGCACCGCACACGGCTAAGGAACGATCTCAAGAATCAACTTGTGTGTCTTGGGGTGTCCCCTGCCCCCGTATATAAAGGTTGGAGGGAGGGGGGCTGGCCGGCCAGAGAGAGGGAGGCGCAGGAGGATTCCTACTCCTACCGGGAGTAGGACTCCCCCCTCCAATCCTAGTCCAACTAGGAATCCTTTAAAGGAGAGAGAGAGAGGTGGCCGGCCCCTCTCCTAGTCCTAATAGGACTAGGGAGAGGGGGGAAGGCGCAGCCCTATGTGGGCTGCCCTCTCACCTTTCCACTAAGGCCCATCTTGGCCCATTTGGCTCCCGGGGGTTCCGGTAACCCTCCCGGTAATCCGGTAAAATCCCGATTTCACCCAGAACACTTCCGATGTCCAAACATAGGCTTCCAATATATCAATCTTTACGTCTCGACCATTTCAAGACTCCTCGTCATGTCCGTGATCTCATCCGGGACTCCGAACAACCTTCGGTACATCAAAATGCATAAACTCATAATAACTGTCATCGTAACGTTAAGCGTGCGGACCCTACGGTTCGAGAACAATGTAGACATGACCGAGACACGTCTCCGGTCAATAACCAATAGCGGGACCTGGATGCCCATATTGGCTCCTACATATTCTACGAAGATCTTTATCGGTCAGACCGCATAACAACATACGTTGTTCCCTTTGTCATCGGTATGTTACTTGCCCGAGATTCGATCGTCGGTATCCAATACCTAGTTCAATCTCGTTACCGGCAAGTCTCTTTACTCGTTCCGTAATACATCATCTCACAACTAACATCTTAGTTATAATGCTTGCAAGGCTTATGTGATGTGCATTACCGAGAGGGCCCAGAGATACCTCTCCGACAATCGGAGTGACAAACCCTAATCTCGAAATACGCCAACCCAACATCTACCATTGGAGACACCTGTAGTACTCCTTTATAATCACCCAGTTACGTTGTGACGTTTGGTAGTACCCAAAGTGTTCCTCCGGTAAACGGGAGTTGCATAATCTCATAGTTATAGGAACATGTATAAGTCATGAAGAAAGCAATAGCAACATACTAAACGATCGGGTGCTAAGCTAATGGAATGGGTCATGTCAATCAGATCATTCAACTAATGATGTGACCTCGTTAATCAAATAACAACTCTTTGTTCATGGTTAGGAAACATAACCATCTTTGATTAACGAGCTAGTCAAGTAGAGGCATACTAGTGACACTCTGTTTGTCTATGTATTCACACATGTATTATGTTTCCGGTTAATACAATTCTAGCATGAATAATAAACATTTATCATGATATAAGGAAATAAATAATAACTTTATTATTGCCTCTAGGGCATATTTCCTTCAGTCTCCCACTTGCACTAGAGTCAATAATCTAGATCACATCACCATGTGATTAACATCGATAGTTCACATCATCATGTGATTAACACCCATAGTTCACATCGTCATGTGACCAACACTCAAAGGGTTTACTAGATTCGGTAATCTGGTTCACATCGCTATGTGATTAACACCCAAAGAGTACTAAGGTGTGATCATGTTTTGCTTGTGTGAGAATCTTAGTCAACGGTCTTTCACATTCAGATCCGTTATGTATTTTGCAATTTTCTATGTCTACAATGCTCTGCACGGAGCTACTCTAGCTAATTGCTCCCACTTTCAATATGTATCTAGATCGAGACTTAGAGTCATCCAGATCAGTGTCAAAACTTGCATCGACGTAACCCTTTACGGCGAACCTTTTTGTCACCTCCATAATCGAGAAACATATCCTTATTCCACTAAGGATAATTTTGACCGTTGTCCAGTGATCTACTCCTAGATCACTATTGTACTCCCATGCCAATCAGTGTAGGGTATACAATAGATCTGGTACACTGCATGGCATACTTTATAGAACCTATGACTGAGGCATAGGGAATGCCTTTCATTCTCTTTCTATCTTCTGCCGTGGTCGGGCTTTGAGTCTTACTCAACTTCACACCTTGTAACACAGGCAAGAAACTTTTTCTTCGACTATTCCATTTTGAACTACTTCAAAATCTTGTCAAGGTATATACTTATTGAAAAAACTTATCAAGCGCCTTGATCTATCTCTATAGATCTTGAAGCTCAATATGTAAGCAGCTTCACCGAAGTCTTTCTTTGAAAAACTCCTTTCAAACACTCCTTTATGCTTTACAGAATTATTTCCGATCAACAATATGTCATTCACATATACTTTATCAGAAATGCTGTAGTGGTCCCACTCACTTTCTTGTAAATACAGGCTTCACCGCAAGTCTGTATAAAACTATATGCTTTGATCAACTCATCAAAGCGTATATTCCAACTCCGAGATGCTTGCACCAGTCCACAGATGGATCGCTGGAGCTTGCACATTTTGTTAGCACCTTTTGGATTGACAAAACCTTCTGGTTGCATCATATACAACTCTTCTTTAATAAATCCATTAAGGAATGCAGTTTTGTTTATCCGTTTGCCAGATTTCATAAAATGCGGCAATTACTAACATGATTCGGACAGACTTAAGCATAGATACGAGTGAGAAAATCTCATCGTAGTCAACACCTTGAACTTGTCGAAAACCTTTTGCGACAATTCTAGCTTTGTAGATAGTAACACTACTATCAGCGTCCGTCTTCCTCTTGAAGATCCATTTATTTTCTATGGCTTGCCGATCATCGGGCAAGTCAACTAAAGTCCATACTTTTTTCTCATACATGGATCATATCTCAGATTTCATGGCCTCAAGCCACTTTGCGGAATCTGGGCTCACCATCGCTTCTTCATAGTTCGTAGGTTCATCATGATCTAGTAGCATGACTTCCAGAACTGGATTACCGTACCACTCTGGTGCGGATCTCACTCTGGTTGATCTACGTGGTTCAGTAGTGTCTTTTCCTGAAGTTTCATGATCATCATCATTAGCTTCCTCACTAATTGGTATAGGTGTCCAAGAAACAGTTTTCTGTGATGTACTATTTTCCAATAAGGGAGCAGGTACAGTTACCTCGTCAAGTTCTACTTTCCTCCCACTCACTTCTTTCGAGAGAAACTCCTTCTCTAGAAAGTTTCCGAACTTAGCAACAAAAGTCTTGCCTTCGGATCTGTGATTGAAGGTGTATCCAATAGTTTCCTTTGGATATACTAGGAAGACACATTTCTCCGATTTGGGTTCGAGCTTATCAGGTTGAAGCTTTTTCACATAAGCATCGCAGCCCCAAACTTTAAGAAACGACCACTTTGGTTTCTTGCCAAACCATAGTTCATAAGGCATCGTATCGACGGATATAGATGGTGCCCCTTTTTAACGTGAATGCAGCTGTCTCTAATGCATGACCCCAAAAACGATAGTGGTAAATCGGCAAGAAACATCATAGATTGCACTATATCCAATAAAGTACGGTTATGACGTTCGGACACACCATTATGCTGTGGTGTTCCAGGTGGCGTGAGTAGTGAAACTATTTCACATTGTTTTAACTGAAGACCAAACTCGTAACTCAAATACTCTTTTCTACGATCAGATCATAGAAACTCTATTTTTTCTTGTTACGATGATTTTTCACTTCACTCTAAAATTCTTTGAACTTTTCAAATGTTTTAGACTTATGTTTCATCAAGTAGATATACTCATATCTGCTCAAATCATCTGTGAAGATCATAAAATAATGATACCTGTCGCGAGCCTCAATATTCATCGGACCACATACATCAGTATGTATGATTTCCAACAAATCTGTTGCTTGCTCCATTGTTCCGAAGAACAGAGTTTTAGTCATCTTGCCCATGAGGCATGGTTCGCAAGCATCAACTGATTCATAATCAAGTGATTCAAAAAGCCCATCAGCATGGAGTTTCTTCATGCGCTTTACACCAATATGAACTAAACGGCAGTGCCACAAATAAGTTGCACTATCATTATTAACTTTGCATCTTTTGGTTTCAATATCATGAATATGTGTATCACTACGATCGAGATCCAGTGAACTTGTTTCATTGGGTGTATGACCATCGAAGGTTTTATTCATGTAAACAGAACAACAATTATTCTCTGACTTTAATGAATAACCGTATTGCAATAAACATGATCAAATCATATTCATGCTCAACGCAAAAACCAAATAACACTTATTTAGGTTCAACACTAATCCCGAAATTATAGGGAGTGTGCGATGATGATCATATCAATCTTGGAACTACTTCCAACACACATCGTCACTTCACCCTTAACTAGTCTCTGTTTATTCTGCAACTCCCGTTTCGAGTTACTACTCTTAGCAACTGAACTAGCATCAAATACTGAGGGGTTGCTATAAACACTAGTATAGTACACATCAATAACATGTATATCAAATATACTTATGTTCACTTTGCCATCCTACTTATCCGCCAATCACTTGGGGTAGTTCCGCTTCCAGTGACCAGTCCCTTTGCAGTAGAATCACTTAGTCTCAGGCTTAGGATCAGACTTGGGCTTCTTCACTTGAGCAGCAACTTGCTTGCCGTTCTTCTTGAAGTTCCCCTTCTTCCCTTTGCCCTTTTCTTGAAACTAGTGGTCTTGTCAACCATCAACACTTGATGTTTTTCTTGATTTCTACCTTCGTTGATTTCAGCATCACGAAGAGCTTGGGAGTTGTTTCCGTTATCCCTTGCATATTATAGTTCATCACGAAGTTCTACTAACTTGGTGATGGTGACTGGAGAATTCTGTCAATCACTATCTTATCTGGAAGATTAACTCCCACTTGATTCAAGCGATTGTAGTACTCAGACAATCTGGGCACATGCTCACTAGTTGAGCGATTCTCCTCCATCTTTTAGCTATAGAACTTGTTGGAGACTTCATGTCTCTCAACTCGGGTATTTGCTTGAAATATTAACTTCAACTCCTGGAACATCTCATATGGTCCATGACGTTCAAAACGTCTTTGAAGTCCCGATTCTAAGCCATTAAGCATGGTGCACTAAACTATCAAGTAGTCATCATATTGAGCTAGCCAAACGTTCATAACGTCTGCATCTGCTCCTGCAATAGGTCTGTCACCCAGCGGTGCATCAAGGACATAATTCTTCTGTGCAGCAATGAGGATAAACCTCAGATCACGGATCCAATCCGCACCATTGCTACTAACATTTTTCAACACAATTTTCTCTAGGAACATATCAAAAATAAACATAGGGAAGCAACAACGCGAGCTATTGATCTACAACATAATTTGCAAAATACTACCAGGACTAAGTTCATGATAAATTTAAGTTAAATTTAATCATATTACTTAAGAACTCCCACTTAGATAGACATCCCTCTAATCCTCTAAGTGATCACGTGATCCAAATCAACTAAACCATAACCGATCATCACGTGAGATGGAGTAGTTTTCAATGGTGAACATCGTTATGTTGATCATATCTACTATATGATTCACGCTCGACCTTTCGGTCTCCGTGTTCCGAGGCCATATCTGCATATGCTAGGCTCGTCAAGTTTAACCTGAGTATTCTGCGTGTGCAAAACTGGCTTGCACCCGTTGTAGATGGACGTAGAGCTTATCACACCGGATCATCACGTGGTGTCTGGGCACGACGAACTTTGGCAACGGTGCATACTCAGGGAGAACACTTCTTGATAATTTAGTGAGAGATCATCTTATAATGCTACCGTCAATCAAAGCAAGATAAGATGCATAAAAGGATAAACATCACATGCAATCAATATAAGTGATATGATATGGCCATCATGATCTTGTGCTTGTGATCTCCATCTCCAAAGCACCGTCATGATCACCATCGTCACCGGCGCGCCACCTTGATCTCCATCGTAGCATCGTTGTCGTCTCGCCAATCTTATGCTTCCACGACTATCACTACCGCTTAGTAATAAAGTAAAGCATTACATCGCGATTGCATTGCATACAATAAAGCGACAACCATATGGCTCCTGCCAGTTGCCGATAACTCAGTTACAAAACATGATCATCTCATACAATAAAATCAGCATCATGCCTTGACCATATCACATCACAACATGCCCTGCAAAAACAAGTTAGACGTCCTCTACTTTGTTGTTGCAAGTTTTACGTGGCTGCTACGGGCTTAAGTAAGAACTCATCTCACCTACGCATCAAAACCACAACGATAGTTCGTCAAATAGACTCCGTTTTAACCTTCTCAAGGACCGGGCGTAGTCACACTTGGTTCAACTAAAGTTGGAGAGACAGTCTTCCGCAAGCCATCTATGTGCAAAGCACGTCGAGGGAACCGGTCTCGCGTAAGAGTACGCGTAAGGTTGGTCCGGATCGTCTCACCCAACAATACCGCCGAACCAAAGTATGACATGCTGGTAGGCAGTATGACTTGTATCGCCCACAACTCACTTGTGTTCTACTCGTGCAAATAACATCAAACCATAAAACCTAGGCTCGGATGCCACTGTTGGGGAACGTAGTAATTTCGAAAATTTTCCTACGCACACGCAAGATCATGGTGATGCATAGCAACGAGGGGGAGAGTATTGTCTACGTACCAACGCAGACCAACTGCGGAAGCGATCACACAACGTAGAGGAAGTAGTCGTACGTCTTCTTCCCGATCCGACCGATCCAAGCACCGTTACTCCGGCACCTCCGAGTTCTTAGCACACGTTCAGCTCGATGACGATCCTCGGGCTCCGATCCAGCAAAGCGTCGAGGAAGAGTTCCTTCAGCACGACGGCGTGGTGACGATCTTGATGTACTACCGACGCAGGGCTTCGCCTAAGCTCTACAACGATATGACCGAGGTGGAATTTGGTGGCAGGGGGCACCGCACACGGCTAAGGAACGATCTCAAGGATCAACTTGTGTGTCTTGGGGTGTCCCCTGCCCCCGTATATAAAGGTTGGAGGGAGGGGGGCTGGCCGGCCAGAGAGAGGGAGGCGCAAGAGGAGTCCTACTCCTACCGGGAGTAGGACTCCCCCCTCCAATCCTAGTCCAACTAGGAATCCTTTAAAGGAGAGAGAGAGAGGTGGCCGACCCCTCTCCTAGTCCTAATAGGACTAGGGAGAGGGGGGAGGCGCAGCCCTATGTGGGCTGCCCTCTCACCTTTCCACTAAGGCCCATGTTGGCCCATTTGGCTCCCGGGGGTTCCGGTAACCCTCCCGGTAATCCGGTAAAATCCCGATTTCACCCGGAACACTTCCGATGTCCAAACATAGGCTTCCAATATATCAATCTTTACGTCTCGACCATTTCAAGACTCCTCGTCATGTCCGTGATCTCATCCGGGACTCCGAACAACCTTCGGTACATCAAAATGCATAAACTCATAATAACGGTCATCGTAACGTTAAGCGTGCGGACCCTACGGTTCGAGAACAATGTAGACATGACCGAGACACATCTCCGGTCAATAACCAATAGCGGGACCTGGATGCCCATATTGGCTCCTACATATTCTACGAAGATCTTTATCGGTCGGACCGCATAACAACATACGTTGTTCCCTTTGTCATCGGTATGTTACTTGCCCGAGATTCGATCGTCGGTATCCAATACCTAGTTCAATCTCGTTACCGGCAAGTCTCTTTACTCGTTCCGTAATACATCATCTCACAACTAACATATTAGTTACAGTGCTTGCAAGGCTTATGTGATGTGCATTACCGAGAGGGCCCAGAGATACCTCTCCGACAATCGGAGTGACAAACCCTAATCTCGAAATACGCCAACCCAACATCTACCATTGGAGACACCTGTAGTACTCCTTTATAATCACCCAGTTACGTTGTGACGTTTGGTAGTACCCAAAGTGTTCCTCCGGTAAATGGGAGTTGCATAATCTCATAGTTATAGGAACATGTATAAGTCATGAAGAAAGCAATAGCAACATACTAAACGATCGGGTGCTAAGCTAATGGAATGGGTCATGTCAATCGGATCATTCAACTAATGATGTGACCTCGTTAATCAAATAACAACTCTTTGTTCATGGTTAGGAAACATAACCATCTTTGATTAACGAGCTAGTCAAGTAGAGGCATACTAGTGACACTCTGTTTGTCTATGTATTCACACATGTATTATGTTTCCGGTTAATACAATTCTAGCATGAATAATAAACATTTATCATGATATAAGGAAATAAATAATAACTTTATTATTGCCTCTAGGGCATATTTCCTTCAACACGCCTAGCTGCACATTTTAACATACCTATTAGGCATGCTAAGAAGGAAGAAAAAGTGCTGCCTCGTGTTTATCTAGATCATAAAAGTATGGTAGCACATGATTTTATTGTTAAGAATAGGGCAGGAGAGCTTAAATATCAATTGTTCTTCAACAAACATCATCCAGCGACTATTACCCTGCCTGCTCCTTCTTTGTTTGATTTGACTGTAGGCACGTACCTTGTTCCGTTGACGGCTATTCACGCCTACCGGAACCCTGCACCAGTCGAGGAGCCAGAACCGGAGCCACAATTTGATCCTTCACGACAGTCTAATTACCAGTGGGATCCGGAGATGATTGTCAGCCAGTGGCAATTTGAGCCTTCTTCTTCCTCATCACAGTACGACCCCAACAACTATTATTATGGATATACGCCAGGCCAGCCGTGGCCATAGACCAACTTAGGCCAAAAGCCTAAGCTTGGGGGAGTACGTATTTCTCACCGACATTACATTTATGTTCACACACACTCGTTGCCAGATGTCGGTGCTCATACTTTTTCATTGTATCATCCATGCTAGTTTATTTTCTTTTATGCTTTCTTCTTGTGTGTTTAATAAACCTGAAGAAAAACCAAAAAAATAGTTGTAGCTTTTAATTAATTTACTTTCCATGCTTGTAGTAGTAATTAAAAAGAAAACCCAAAAATATTTCATGTTCTTCTTTTGCTTGTTGGGAGCTTTCCCGTGTAAATAGTTTTATTTCTTTTCTTTGGGGGTCAGTAGGAGAAGACCATGATTAAATTGTTGAAGTGGCTCTTATATGCATTATTGTTTATCTGACAAAAGAGCCCATATTGCCTTGTCTTCTCCTGTTTATTGAATGCTCGCAGATTCCAGCTTAGTCCAATGCACGTGCACTCTTATTATTATTCACATCGTTCGGTCGTGCAAGTGAAAGGCAATTATGATGATATATGATGGACTGACTGAGATGAGAAAAGCTGGTATGAACTCGACCTCTTTTGTTTTTGTAAATATGATGAGTTCGTCGTTCTTGATTCAGCTTGTTATGAATAAACATGTTTGCAATGACAATTAAAGATCATAGTTGTTTGTGCCATGCTTGATTAGCTATGAGTTATAATGATTTACCTTGCGTGCCAACATGCTATTAAAATGGTTATGATGTGGTATGATAGGGTGGTATCCTCCTCTGAATGATTTAAGTGACTTGACTTGGCACATGTTCACGCATGTAGTTGAAACAAAATCAACACAGCCTTCACGATATTTATGTTCATGGTGGATTATATCCTACTCATGCTTGCATCCAATGTTTATTAATTTTAATGCATGTACATGGCTGTTGTCGCTCTCTAGTTGGTCGCTTCCCAGTCTTTTCTAGCCTTCACCTGTACTAAGCAGGAATACTGCTTGTGCATCCAATCCCTTAAACCCCAAAGTTATTCCACATGAGTCCACTATACCTTCCTATATGCGGTATCTACCTGCCGTTCCAAGTAAATTTGCATGTGCCAAACTCTAAACCTTCAAATAATCATCCTGTTCTGTATGCTCGAATAGCTCATGTATCAACTAGGGCTGTCCGTATCTTCCATGTTAGGCGGGTTATTCTCAAGAGGAGTGGACTCCGCTCCTCACTCACGAGATAAAGGGCTGGTCACCGGGATGCCTAGTCCCATGCTTTACGCAAACTAAATCAAAATAATTGCAAACAAAACTCCCCCTGGGACCTGATGTATGTTGGAGGCACTCGTTCTTTCGAGCAAGCCATGGATTGATGTTTGTTGGTGGAGGGGGAGTATAAACTTTACCATTCTGTTTGGGAACCGCCTATAATGTGTGTAGCATGGAAGATATCGCCATCTCTTGGTTGTTATGTTGACAATGAAAGTATACCGCTCAAAATGTTATTCACCTCTATTTCAAAACCGAGCTCTGGCACCTCTACAAATCCCTCCTTCCCTCTATGAAGGGCCTATCTATTTACTTTTATGTTGAGTCATCACCCTCTTATTAAAAAGCACTAGCTGGAGAGCGCAACTATCATTTGCATTCATTGCTGTTAGTTTACATTGGGTGTGACTATGATTGGATCTCTTTTACCATGAATTACAATGTCTAGTCAGTCCTTGATCTTTAAAGGTGCTCTACATTTATGTTTTGCGGTCTCAGAAAGGGCTAGCGAGATACCATCTTGTTATATCATATTATGATTGTTTTGAGAAAGTGTTGTCATCCGAGATTTATTATTATGGCTTGCTAGTTAATTATGTTATTGATATGAGTAATCATGAGACCTAAGAATTATTGCAAATGTGGTTAGTTATAATCTTTGCTGAAAACTTGAATGCTAGCTTGACATATTTACAACAACAAGAGCAAACAGAGTTTGTAAAAGTTTTTCTTTATTTCTTTCAGTTTGTCAACTGAATTGCTTGAGGACAAGCAAGGGTTTAAGCTTGGGGGAGTTGATACGTCTCCGTCGTATCTACTTTTCCAAACACTTTTGCCCTTGTTTTGGACTCTAACTTGTATGATTTGAATGGAACTAACCCGGACTGATGCTGTTTTCAGCAGAATTGCCATGATGTTGTTTTATGTGCAGAAAACAAAAGTTCTCGGAATGACCTGAAACTCCACGGGATATCTTACAATAAATAATAAAAAATCCTCGCCAAAGATGAAGACCAGGGGGCCCACACCCTTCTCACGAGGGTGGGGGGCGCCCCCCCTAGGGCGCGCCCCCTACCTCGTGGGCCCCCTCGAGACCCCCCGACTCCGACTCCAACTCTATATAACTGCTTTCGAGGAGAAAAAAATGACAGAGAAGAAGTCATCGCGTTTAACGATACGGAGCCGTCGCCAAGCCCTAAAACCTCTCGGGAGGGCTGATCTGGAGTCCCTTCAGGGCTCCGGAGAGGGGGATTCGTCGCCGTCGTCATCATCAACCATCCTCCATCACCAATTTCATGATGCTCACCGCCGTGCATGAGTAATTCCATCTTCGTCTTGCTGGACGGTGATGGGTTGGATGAGATTCACCATCTAATCGAGTTAGTTTTGTTAGGGTTTGATCCCTAGTATCCACTATGTTCTGAGATTGATGTTGCTATGACTTTGCTATGCTTAATGCTTGTCACTAGGGCCCGAGTGCCATGATTTCAGATCTGAACCTATTATGTTTTCATCAATATATGAGAGTTCTAGATCCTATCTTGCAAGTCTATAGTCACCAATTATGTGTTATGATCCGTTAACCCCGAAGTGCCCATAATCGGGATACTTACCGGTGATGACCGTAGTTTGAGGAGTTCATGTATTCACTATGTGCTAATACTTTGTTCCGGTTCTCTATTAAAAGGAGGCCTTAATATCCCTTAGTTTCCATTAGGACCCCGCTGCCACGGGATGGTAGGACAAAAGATGTCATGCAAGTTCTTTTCCATAAGCACGTATGACTATATTCAGAATACATGCCTACATTACATTGACGAATTGGAGCTAGTTCTGTGTCACCCTATGTTATGACTATTACATGATGAACCACATCCGACATAATTATCCATCATTGATCCGATGCCTACGAGCTTTCCATATACTGGTTTACGCTTATTTACTTTCCTGTTGCTATTGTTACAATCACTACAAAACACCAAAAACATTACTTGCTTTCATTACTCTTTTGTTACCGTTACCATCACTATCATATTACTTTGCTACTAAACACCTTGCTGCAGATACTAAGTTTCCAGGTGTGGTTGAATTGACAACTCAGCTGCTAATACTTGAGAATATTCTTTGGCTCCCCTTATGTCGAATCAATAAATTTGGGTTGAATACTCTACACTTGAAAGCTGTTGCGATCCCCTATACTTGTGGGTATCAGGGGTCCTGTTCATCGGGAGGGGTGCGGAGTACCGCAAAACGGATGAAACAGACTTGTGTTGGAGCGCTACGGTCGAAATGGGGGTCCTGTTCATCGGGAGGGGTGTGGCGTACCGCAAAACGGGACTCCACGGGATACTGTTCATCTCCACCGTCGACCTCCTCCAGCCTCCACGGGCAACCGCCGACCTCCTCCAGCCTCCACGGGCTCCTGTTCATCCAGCCTCCACCGCGCGCTACTCCACCAGCTACTGTTCAACCACCCCTCCACGGGCACCCCTCCACCGTCTACTGTTCATCCAGCTCTCCACACCACGGCGTCCTGTTCAACCACCCCTCCACGGGCACCCCTCCACCGTCTACTGTTCATCCAGCCCTCCACCACACCACGGGGTCCTGTTCATCCAGAGGCAACGCCACCGCTCACTGTTCATTCACCCCCCCCCCCCCCCGCAACGCTCACTGTTCATCCCAGAGGTAGCATCGATTGGCTTCAGTTAGCAGCAGTAGCGAAGGAATTGCTCGATCGGGTTCAGTTAACAACCATCAATAGATCACTCGGGTTCAGTAACGCGTAGCCTGCAGTGCAATCGCTCGGGTTCAGTTAGAGCCCAATGCCTCGCTCGGGTTCAGTTAGAGCCAACACCTCACACACACGTGCGTACGTGTACGAGAGAAACGCGCATCTCTCGGCCCCCGACCTCCCACCGTAACCGGGAACTCCCCAAAATTTTCCTCCCCCTCGCTTCTACCACGGTTTTTTCCATCATGGACGGCCCAAAGAATGTCATGCAGCTCGTCTCCGGCCCTCCCAGGACGAAAAGCCCATTTTCTGTCATGATTTTTTGTCATAGAAGTAGGAGCCCACCACATCTATGATGATACTGGGTTTTGTCACAATTATCGTCATAGAAGTGTCATATGTATGACAGAAAAAAATTTCGTTCGGCCCAAAATTTCACGGATGTGTCTTTTTTTGTAGTTCATGCACATATGGTAAACATTGTGTGACAATTTTGAAGCATGAGGTGCTCTTTGATTGCTTTCCTTATGAGTGGCGGCCGGGGACGAGCGATGGACTCTTCCTACCAGTCTATCCCCCTAGGAGCATGCACATAGTGCTTGGTTTTGATGACTTGTAGATTTTTGCAAAAATTATGTGAGTTCTTTATGACTAATGTTGAGTCCATGGATTATACGCACTCTCGCCCTTCCATCATTGCTAGCCTCTTCGGTACCGTGCATTGCCCTTTCTCACCTTGAGAGTTGGTGCAAACTTCGCCGGTGCATCCAAACCCTATGATATGATACGCTCTATCACACATAATCCTCCTTATATCTTCCTCAAAAGAGCCACCATACCTACCTATTATGGCATTTCCATAGCCATTCCGAGATACATTGCCATGCAACTTTCCACCATTCCGTTTATTATGACACGCTCCGTCATTGTCATATTGCCTTGCATGATCATGTAGTTGACATCGTATTTGTGGCAAAGCCACCTTCATAATTCTTTCATACATGTCACTCTTGATTCATTGCATATCCCGGTACACCATCGGAGGCATTCACATAGAGTCATATTTTGTTCTAAGTATCGAGTTGTAAGTAAATAAAAGTGTGATGATTTTCATTATTAGAGCATTGTCCCATGTGAGGAAAGTTCTTCAAAAAAAGAGAGAGAGGGTTAGAGAAAAAGAGAGAAAAAGAGAGAAGGTGCAATGTTATTATCCTTTTTCCACACTTGTGCTTCAAAGTAGCACCATGATCTTCATGATAGAGAGTCTCCTACTTTGTCACTTTCATATACTAGTGGGAATTTTTCATTATATAACTTGGCTTGTATATTCCAATAATGGGCTTCCTCAAAATGCCCTAGGTCTTCGTGAGCAAGCAAGTTGGATGCACACCCACTTAGTTTCTTTTGTTGAGCTTTCATATATTTATAGCTCTAGTGCTTCTGTTGCATGGCAATCCCTACTCCGTGCATTGACATCAATTGATGGGCATCTCCATAGCCCGTCGATTAGCCGCGTCAATGTGAGACTTTCTCCCTTTTTGTCTTCTCACACAACCTCCATCATCATATTCTATTCCACCCATAGTGCTATGTCCATGGCTCGCGCTCATATATTGCGTGAAAGTTGAAAGAGTTTGAAAAGGCTAAAGTATGAAACAATTGCTTGGCTTGTCATCGGGGTTGTGCATGACGGGAGCATTTTGTGTGACGAAAATGAAGCATGGCCAAACTATATGATTTTGTAGGGATAAGCTTTCTTTGACTATGTTATTTTGATAAGACATAATTGCTTGCTTAGCATGCTTGAATTATTATTATTTTTATGTCAATATTAAACTTCTATCTAGAATCTTTTGGATCTAAACATTCATGCCGCAATAAAGAGAACTACATTGAAAAATATGTTAGGTAGCATTCCACATCAAAAATTCTGTTTTTATCATTTCCCTACTCGAGGACGAGCAGGAATTATGCTCGGGGATGCTTGAGACGTCTTCAACGTATCTATAGTTTTGATTGTTCCATGTTATTATATTATCTATTTTGGATGTTTAATGGGCTTTATTATGCACTTTTATATTATTTTTGGGACTAACGTATTAACCAAAGGCCCAGTGCAAATTGTTGTTTTTCTTGCCTATTTCAGGGTTTCGCAAAAAAGGAATATCAAACGGAATCCAAACGGAATGAAACCTTTGCGAGGATCTTTTTGGAACAAACGCAATCCAGGAGACTTGGAGTGGAGGTCAAGGAAGCAGCGAGGTGGCCACGAGGTAGGGCGGCGCGCCCCCCACCTTGGTGGGCCCCTCGCAGCTCCACCGACCTACTTCTTTCGCCTATATATACTCTTATACCCTGAAAACATCCGGGGGGGCCACGAAACTACTTTTCCACCGCCGCAACCTTCTATACCCGTGAGATCCCATCTGGGGACCTTTTTCGGCGATCTGCCAGAGGGGGATTCGATCACGGAGGGATTCTACATAAACACCATAGCCTCTCTGATGATGTGTGAGTAGTTTACCACAGACCTTTGGGTCCATAGTTATTAGCTAGATGGCTTCTTCTCTCTCTTTGGATCTCAATACAAAGTTCTCCTCGATGTTCTTGGAGATCTATTCGATGTAATTCTTTTTGCAGTGTGTTTGCCGAGATTCGATGAATTGTGGGTTTATGATTAAGATTATCTATGAACAATATTTGATTCTTCTCTGAATTCTTATATGCATGATTTGATATCTTTGCAAGTCTCTTCGAATTATCAGTTTGGTTTGGCCTACTAGATTGATCTTTCTAGCAATGGGAGAAGTGCTTAGCTTTGGGTTCAATCTTGCGGTGTCCTTTCCCAGTGACAGCAGGGGCAGCAAGGCACGTATTGTATTGTTTCCATCGAGGATAAAACGATGGGGTCTATATCATATTGCTTGAGTTTATCCCTCTACATCATGTCATCTTGCCTAATGTGTTACTCTGTTCTTATGAACTTAATAGTCTAGATGCATGCTGGATAGTGGTCGATCTGTGGAGTAATAGTAGTAGATGCAGAATCGTTTCGGTATACTTGACACGGACGTGATGCCTATATTCATGATCATGCCTAGATATCATCATAACTATGCGCTTTTCTATCAATTGATCGGCAGTAATTTGTTCACCCACTGTAATTTATGCTATCTTGAGAGAAGCCACTAGTGAAACCTATGGCCCCCGGGTCTACTTTACATCATATTATTTTCCCGTCAACTAGCTATTTCTGTCGCCATTTATTTTACAATCTTTACTTTTCAATCTATACAACAAAAGTACCAAAAATATTTATCTTATTATTGAAGGAAATATGCCCTAGAGGCAATAATAATGTTATTATTTATTTCCTTATATCATGATAAATGTTTATTATTCATGCTAGAATTGTATTAACCGAAAACTTAGTACATGTGTGAATACATAGACAAACAGAGTGTCACTAGTATGCCTCTACTTGACTAGCTCGTTGAATCAAAGATGGTTAAGTTTCCTAGCCATAGACATGAGATGTCATTTTAGTAACGAGGTCACATCATTAGAGGATGATGTGATTGACTCGACCCATTCCGTTAGCTTAGCACGATGGTCGTTTAGTTTGTTGCTATGGCTTTCTTCATGACTTATACATGTTCCTATGACTATGAGATTATGCAACTCTCGATTACTGGAGGAACACTTTGTGTGCTGCCAAACGTCACAACATAACTGGGTGATTATAAAGGTGCTCTACATGTGTCTCCAATGGTACTTGTTGAGTTGGCATAGATCGAGATTAGGATTTGTCACTCTGATTGTCGGAGAGGTATCTCTGGGCCCTCTCGGTAATGCACATCACTATAAGCCTAGCAAGCAATGCAACTAATGAGTTAGTTGCGGGATGATGCATTACGGAACGAGTAAAGAGACTTGCTGGTAACGAGATTGAACTAGGTATTGAGATACCGACGATCGAATCTCGGGCAAGTAACATACCGATGACAAAGGGAACAACGTATGTTGTTATGCGGTTTGACCGATAAAGATCTTCGTAGAATATGCAGGAACCAATATGAGCATCCAGGTTCCGCTATTGATTATTGACCGGAGACGTGTCTCGGTCATGTC
This sequence comes from Triticum monococcum, assembly GCA_034509565.1. Taxonomy (NCBI): domain Eukaryota; kingdom Viridiplantae; phylum Streptophyta; class Magnoliopsida; order Poales; family Poaceae; genus Triticum; species Triticum monococcum. The sequence goes on from CM067844.1 coordinate 488,902,669, forward strand.
TACATAGTTCTCGAACCCATAGGGTCCGCGCGCTTAAAGTTATGTGACGATCGGTATTATGAGTTTATGCCTTTTGATGTACCAAAGGTAGTTCTAAGTCCCGGATGAGATCGGGGACATGACGAGGAGCCTCGAAATGGTTGAGACGTAAAGATCGATATATTGGACGACTATATTCGGACATCGGAAAAGTTCCGAGTAATTCGGGTATTTTTCGGAGTACCGGAGAGTTACGGAATTCGCCGGGGAGTATTTGGGCCTTATTGGGCTTTAGAGGAAGGAAAGAGGGGAGGCTTTGCACCCCCCAAGGCTTAGTCCGAATTGTACTAGGGGGAGGGGTGGCTCCCCCTCCTTCCTTCTCTTCTCTTTTCCCTTTCCTTCTCTCCTACTCCTACTACATGGAAGGGGGGGATCCTACTCCCGATGCGCCTAGGAGGGCCGGCCTACCCCCTCCTCCACTCCTTTATATACGTGGCTAGGGGCACCCCATAGACACACAAGTTGATCATTGATCTTTCTTAGCCTTGTGCGGTGCCCCCCTCCACCATAATCCACCTCGATCATATCATAGCTGTGCTTAGGCGAAGCCCTGCGTCGGTAGCTTCATCAACACTGTCACCACGCCGTCGTGCTGTCGAAGCTCTTCCCCGAAGCTCTACTGGATCGTGAGTTCGCGGGACGTCAACGAGCTGCACGTGTGCTGAACGCGGAGGTGCCGTACGTTCGGTACTGAGGATCGGTCGATCGTGAAGACGTACGACTACATCAACCGCGTTGTCATAACGCTTTCACTTACGGTCTACGAGGGTACGTAGATAACACTCTCCCCTCTTGTTGCTTTGCATCACCATGATCTTGCGTGTGCGTGGGAAAATTTTGAAATTACTACGTTCCCCAACAGTGGCATCCGAGCCAGGTTTATGCGTAGATGTTATATGCATGAGTGGAACACAAAGGAGTTGTGGGCGTGGGTATATACATATTGCTTGCCGTCGCTAGTTGATTTTGATTCAGCGGCATTGTTGGATGAAGCGGCCCAGACCGACATTACGTGTACGCTTACGCGAGACTGGTTCTACCGACGTGCTTTGCACACAGGTGGCTAGTGGGTGTTTGTTTCTCCAGCTTTAGTTGAATCAGATTCAATGAACAGGGTTCTTTCTGAAGATCAAAAAGCAATCACTATACCGCGTTGTGGTTTTTGATGCGTAGGTAAGAACGGTTCTTGCTTAGCCCATAGCGGCCATGTAAAATTTGCAACAACAAAGTAGAGGACGTCTAACATGTTTTTGCAGGGCATGTTGTGATGTGATATGGTCAAGACGTGATGAGATATAAATTGTTGTATGAGATGATCATGTTTTGTTAAAGTTATCGGGAATTGACTGAAGCCTTATGGTTGTCTCTTTATTGCATAAGATGCAAGCGTCATACAATTGCTTTACTTTATCGCTATGCGATAGCAATAGTTGCAAAAACAATAGTTGGCGAGACGACCATATGACGACACGTTGATAGAGATCAAGATGACGGAGATCATGGTGTCATGCCGGTGACAATAGAAGATCATGACAGTACTTTGGAGATGGAGATCAAAGGCGCAAGATGATCATGGCCATATCATGTCACATATATTGATTGCATGTGATGGTTATCTTTTATGCATCTTATTCTGTTTTGATTGACGGTAGCATTATTAGATGATCTCTCACTAAATTTAGAGGTACAAGTGTTCTCCCTGAGTATGCACCGTTGCCAAAGTTCGTCATGCCGAGACACCACGTGATGATCGGGTGTGATAAGCTCTACGTTCATATACAACGGGTGCGAGCCAGTTTTGCACACGCAGAAATACTCGGGTTAAACTTGACGAGCCTAGCATATGCAAATATGGCCTCGAAACACTGGAGACAGAAAGGTCGAGCGTGAATCATATAGTAGATATGATCAACATAGTGATGTTCACCATTGAAAACTACTCCATCTCACATGATGATCGGACATGGTTTAGTTGATTTGGATCACATGATCATTTGGATGACTAGGGGGATGTCTATCTAAGTGGGAGTTCTTAAGTAATATGATTAATTGAACTTTAATTTATCATGAACTTAGTCCTGATAGTATTTGCATAACTATGTTGTAGATCAATAGCTCGCAATGTAGCTCCCCGTTTATTTTGATATGTTCCTAGAGAAAAACTAAGTTGAAAGATGTTAGTAGCAATGATGCGGATTGGATCCGTGATCTGAGGATTATCCTCATTTCTGCACAAAATAATTATGTCCTCGATGCACCGCTAGGTGACATACCGATTGTAGGAGCAGATGCATACGTTATGAATGTTTAGCAAGCTCGATATGATGACTACTTGATAGTTTAGTGCACCATGCTTTACGGCTTAGAATCGGGGCTTCAAAGACGTTTTGAACACCACAGAGCATATAAGATGTTCCAAGAGTTGAAATTAGTATTTCAGACTCATGCCCATGTCAAAAGGTATGAGACCTTTGACAAGCACTTTACCTACAAGATGGAGGAGAATAGCTAAGCTAGTAAGCATGTGCTCAAAATGTCTGAGTACTACAATCACTTGAATCAAGTGGGAGTTAATCTTCCAGATAAGATAGTGATTGACAGAGTTCTCTAGTCACTATCACCAAGTTACTTGAACTTCGTGATGAACTACAATATGCAAGGGATAACGGAAATGATTCCCAAGCTCTTCGTGATGCTGAAATCGACAAAGGTAGAAATCAAGAAAAGCATCAAGTGTTGATGGTTGACAAGACCACTAGTTTCAAGAAAAGGGCAAAGGGAAGAAGGGGAACTTCAAGAAGAACGGCAAGCAAGTTGTTGCTCAAGTGAAGAAGCCCAAGTCTAGACCTAAGCCTGAGACTAAGTGCTTCTACTTCAAAGTGACTGGTCACTGGAAGCAGAACTGCCCCAAGTATTTGGCGGATAAGAAGGATGGCAAAGTAGACAAAGGTATATTTGATATATATGTTATTGATGTGTACTTTACTAGTGTTTATAACAACCCCTCAGTATTTGATACTAGTTCAGTTGCTGAGATTAGTAACTCGAAACGGGAGTTGCAGAATGAACAGAGACTAGTTAAGGGTGAAGTGACTATGTGTGTTGGAAGTGGTTCTAAGATTGATATGATCATCATCGCACACTATCTATACTTTCGGGATTAGTATTGAACCCAAATAAATGTTAGTTGGTGTTTGCGTTAAGCATGAATATGATTTGATCATGTTTATTGCAATACCGTTATTCATTTAAAGTCAAAGAATAATTTTTGTTCTGTTTACATGAATAAAACCTTCAATAGTCTTACACCCAAGGTGAATGGTTTATTGAATCTCGATCGTAGTGATACACATATTCATAATATTGAAGCCAAAAGATGCAAAGTTAATAATGATAGTGCAACTTATTTGTGGCACTGCTGTTTAGGTCATATTGGTGTAAAGCGCATGAAGAAACTCCATTCTGATGGACTTTTGGAATCACTTGATTATGAATCACTTGGTACTTGCGAACCATGCCTCATGGGCAAGATGACTAAGACTCCGTTCTCCGGAATAATGGAGCAAGCAACAGACTTGTTCGAAATAATACATCATGATGTATGTAGTCCGATGAGTGTTGAGGCTCACAACAGGTATCGTTATTTTTTGACATTCACAGATGATTTGAGTAAGATATGGGTATATCTTCTTGATGAAATGTAAATCTGAAACATTTGAAAAATTCAAATAATTTCAGAGTGAAGTGGAAAATCATCATAACAAGAAAATAAAGTTTCTACGATCTGATCGTGGAGGAAAATATTTGAGTTACGAGTTTGGTCTTCATTTGAAACAATGCGGGATAGTTTTGCAACTCACGCCACCTGGAACACCACAACGTAATGGTGTGTCCGAACATCGTAACCGTACTTTATTAGATATGGTGCAATCTATGATGTCTCTTACCGATTTACCACTATGGTTTTGGGGTTATGCATTAGAGACAGCTGCATTCATGTTAAATAGGGCACCATCTAAATCCATTGAGATGACACCATATGAACTATGGTTTGGCAAGAAACCTAAGCTGCCGTTTCTTAAAGTTTGGGGTTGCGATGCTTATGTGAAAAAGTTTCATCCTAATAACCTCAAACCCAAATCGGAGAAATGTATCTTCATAGGATACCCAAAGGAGACAGTTGGGTACACCTTCTATCACAGATCCGAAGGCAAGACATTCGTTGCTAAGAATGGATCCTTTCTAGAGAAGAAGTTTCTCTCGAAAGAAGTGAGTGGGAGGAAAGTAGAACTTGATGAGGTAACTATACCTGCTCCCTTATTGGAAAGTAGTTCACCACAGAAACCTGTTCTTGTGACTCCTACACCAATTAGTGAGGAAGCTAATGATGATGATCATGTAACTTCAGATCAAGTTACTATCGAACCTCGTAGGTCAACCAGAGTGAGATCCACACCAGAGTGGTGCGGTAATCCTGTTCTGGATGTCATGTTACTTGACCATGACGAACCTACGAACTATGAGGAAGCGATGATGAGCCCAGATTCCGCGAAATGGCTTGAGGTCATGAAATCAGAGATGGGATCCATGTATGAGAACAAAGTGTGGACTTTGGTTGACTTGCCCGATGATCGGCAAGCCATCAAGAATAAATGGATCTTCAAGAGGAAGACGAACGCTGATAGTAGTGTTACTATCTACAAAGCTCGAATTGTCACAAAATGTTTTTGAGAAGTTCAAGGTGTTGACTACGATGAGATTTTCTCACTCGTATCAATGCTTAAAAGTCTATGCGAATCATGTTAGCAGTTGCTGCATTTTTATAAAATCTGGCAAATGGATGTCAAAACTATATTCCTTCATGGATTTCTTAAAGAAGTGTTGTATATGATGCAACTAGAATGTTTTGTCGATCCTAAAGGTGCTAACAAAGCGAGCAAGTTCCAGCGATCCATCTATGGACTGGTGCAAGCATCTCGAAGTTGGAATATATGCTTTGATAAAGTGATCAAAGCATATGGTTTTATACAGACTTGCGGTGAAGCCTGTATTTACAAGAAAGTGAGTGGGAGCACTATAGCATTTCAGATAAGTATATGTGAATGACATATTTGTTGATCAGAAATAATGTAGAATTTTCTAGAAAGCATAAAGGAGTGTTTGAAAAGAGTTTTTAAAGAAAGACCTCGATGAAGCTGCTTACACATTGAGCATCAAGATCTATAGAGATAGATCAAAACACTTGATAAGTTTTTTCGATGAGTACATACCTTGATAAGATTTTGAAGTAGTTCAAATGGAACAGTCAAAGAAGGAGTTCTTGCCTGTGTTGCAAGGTGTGAAGTTGAGTAAAGACTCAAAACCCGACCACAACAGAAAATAGAAAGAGAATGAAAACTCATTCCCTATGCCTCAGTCATAGGTTCTATAAAGTATGCTATGCTTTTTACCAGTCCTATTGTATACCTTAGCATGATTTTGGCAAGGGAGTACAATAGTGATCTAGGAGTAGATCACTAGACAGCGGTCAAAACTATCCTTAGAGGACTAAGGAAATATTTCTCGGTTATGGAGATGATAAAAGAGTTCATCGTAAAGAGTTACGTCGATGCAAGCTTTTTACATCGATCTATATGACTCTAAGTCTCGATCTGAATACATATTGAAAGTGGGAGCAATTAGCTAGAGTAGCTCCATGCAGAGCATTATAGACATAGAAATTTGCAAAATACATACGGATGTGAATGTTGCAGACCCGTAGACTAAACTTCTCTCACAACTATATTATTGACTCTAGTAAACCCTTTGGGTATTAGTCACATGAAGATGTGAACTAATCACATAAAGATGTGAACTAGATTATTGACTCTAGTGCAAGTGGGAGACTGAAGGAAATATTCCCTAGAGGCAATAATAAAGTTATTATTTATTTCCTTATATCATGATAAATGTTTATTATTCATGCTAGAATTGTATTAACCGGAAACTTAGTACATGTGTGAATACATAGACAAACAGAGTGTCACTGGTATGCCTCTACTTGACTAGCTCGTTGAATCAAAGATGGTTAAGTTTCCTAGCCATAGACATAAGATGTCATTTTATTAACGGGGTCACATCATTAGAGAATGATGTGATTGACTTGACCCATTCCGTTAGCTTAGCACGATGATCGTTTAGTTTGTTGCTATTGCTTTCTTCATGACTTATACATGTTCCTATGACTATGAGATTATGCAACTATCGATTACCGGAGGAACACTTTGTGTGCTACCAAACGTCACAACTTAACTGGGTGATTATAATGGTGCTCTACAGGTGTCTCCAATGGTACTTGGTGAGTTGGCATAGATCGAGATTAGGATTTGTCACTCCGATTGTCGGAGAGGTATCTCTGGGCCCTCTCGGTAATGCACATCACTATAAGCCTTGCAAGCAATGCAACTAATAAGTTAGTTGCAGTATGATGCATTACGGAACGAGTAAAGAGACTTGCCGGTAACGAGATTGAACTAGGTATTGAGATACCGACGATCGAATCTCGGGCAAGTAACATACCGATGACAAAGGGAACAACGTATGTTGTTATGCGGTTTGACCGATAAAGATCTTCGTAGAATATGTAGGAAACAATATGAGCATCCAGGTTCCACTATTGGTTATTGACCGGAGACGTGTCTCGGTCATGTCTACATAGTTCTCGAACCCATAGGGTCCGCATGCTTAAAGTTCGGTGACGATCGATATTATGAGTTTATGTGTTTTGATGTATCGAAGGTAGTTAGGAGTCCCGGATGAGATTGGGGACATGACGAGGAGTCTCGAAATGGTCGAGACGTAAATATCGATATATTGGACGACTATATTCGGTCATCGGAAAAGTTCCGAGTGATTCGGGTATTTTTCGGAGTACCGGAGAGTTACGGGAATTCGCCGGGGAGTATATGGGCCTTATTGGGCTTTAGGGGAAAGAAAGAGGGGAGGTTGCGCGCGCCCCCAAGGCTTAGTCCGAATTGGACTAGGGGGAGGGGCGGCGCCCCCTCCTTCCTTCTCTTCTCTTTTCCCTTTCCTTCTCTCCTACTCCTACTACATGGAAGGGGGGGGAATCCTACTCCCGGTGGGAGTAGGACTCCCCTTGGGGCGTGCCTAGGAGGGCCGGCCTATCCCCCTCCTCCGCTCCTTTATATACGCGGCCAGGGGGCACCCCATAGACACACAAGTTGATCATTGATCTTTCTTAGCCGTGTGCGGTGCCCCCCTCCACCATAATCCACCTCGGTCATATCGTAGCGGTGCTTAGGCGAAGCCCTGCATCGGTAGCTTCATCAACACTGTCACCATGCCATCGTGCTGATGAAGCTCTTCCCCGAAGCTCTATTGGATCGTGAGTTCGCGGGACATCACCGAGCTGAACCTGTGCTGAACGCGGAGGTGCCGTACGTTCGGTACTGAGGATCGGTCGATTGTGAAGACGTACGACTACATCAATCGTGTTGTCATAATGCTTTCACTTACGGTCTACGAGGGTACGTAGATAACACTCTCCCCTCTCGTTGCTTTGCATCACCATGATCTTGCGTGTGCGTAGGAAAATTTTGAAATTACTACATTCCCCAACAATTATCTCTATCAGATCTCACTTTCGCAAGTGACCGTGAAGGGATTGACAACCCCTTTATCACGTTGGTTGCGAGGTTCTTGTTTGTTTGTGAAGATACTAGGCGACTTGCGTGCAGTGTCCTACTGGATTGATACCTTGGTTCTCAAAAGCTGAGGGAAATACTTATGCTACTTTGCTGCATCACCCTTTCCTCTTCAAGGGAAAACCAACGCATGCTCAAGAGGTAGCAATCAACACCTTGTCCCTCCATTGTATGTCCAGTACTGGTTAACATAATCATTTTAGTTTATATTCCTGTCCACAAATTAGCACCGCAGAGACAATGCAAGATCAGTGACATGCACCATCAGTTAAGTTGCTAGAAACTGTTGTATTACCTGCAGCAGCAGCAGCAGCATGGCCAGCCAATCCACTTCGTCCAACCCTTGGGGATGTGGCCAAAACATCTTCAATTGTCCGCATCCTGCCCCCTGTCAGTTAAACGATCGAATGGTTAGAGCCATAGTAATGGAACATGATGTATCTTAAAAGTTAATCTATGCATCTCAATCTCTCTCACGTGATCGGCCAACAAAGGTGTTATCTTCGCCACTCGCAAAGTTTCCATCGTCATTGCTTGTCGTGTCCTTTTCAGAGTCTTCAGATTGACAGATTGTCTCAACTATATTTGAGAAATGAACCCTTTTTCGCCTCTTGTTCCTTCCTCTCTTCACCCTCTTCTACGCCGTGCCGCCCTCCCCCCTATTTGAATGCATGCGTGCGACCCATCTCGATGTCATTGCATCTTTGTCCCTACCTGCAATATGCAAGTTTGTAACATCTTGTTTGTACTGAACCTTTTTCTGTATGTTTTACATTTTTTGTTTTTCTTCGTAGTTAGGTCTGTCTATACCTGTCCTACTGAGTTGCATCATCTGAGTGTCGTCGTCTGCATAAATGGTTAAATACTTGTTAGTAGTTCCTCTAGCAAGTAAACTGGAAGACGCAGGTATATGGCGTTAACAGTAATGATCCCAGCCCCTACCTCGCCCCGGCGGTATTGTACCAACTTCATGGACTTGTTTCATAACACCCATCTCCGCAGCAGCCGCTGCCACCTGATCATCAGTGACTGTAACAACAGATAGAAGCAATTAGATTGTTGGGTTGGAAGAACCACTTTTGCATGTTTTTTTGTTATGCAAAGGCGTGTTGCTGAGCCTCACCATGCTTATCATATAATTTTTGGTACATCTCAGCAATTCGTTTGTCTCTCTGCTCATCTTGCAACCTTCTCATCTGATTTTCTTCCTCGTACTTCCTTGCAAGTTCTGCATCTCTTTATTCCTGTTCTTTAGCTTCCCTTTCGGCATCACATTCATACCTCTTGGCAACCTCGGCATCTCTCTCCACTTGTTCTTTAGCTTGCCTCTCTGCATCCTGTTGATATTTCCTTGCGATTTCTGCATCTCTAACTTCTTGCTCTTTAACTTCCCTCTCCGAGTCCTGCCGGTACTTCATAGCAAACTCTGCGTCTCTCTCCATTTGTTCGTCAGCTTGCATCTTTGCCTCCTCTTCACACTTTCTTGCGAGCTCTGCATCTTTTTCTTCCTGCTTCTTTAGCATCCTTTCTACCTCAACTAAGCCATATTGATCAGGATTAGACCAGTCTTCCAATCCATCTACCTCATCGCTGTCACTATCGATGTTGACGACATGAATATTGTTTGGAACCATTGATAGACGTCTAACAGTTGCACGAGAAGCCTCCTCTCTAATGTCTATTGCAAAAAGAATATAAAATGAAAGTAAATTGTGAGACGAAATTTTTCATCTACGAGAGGTAACTATTGTACAGACAGGACCAAAAGATGGAGCATACATTCTTCATGTAGCTCCTCCTGAAGCTGGCGTGCACATTGCCCATCAATATCTATTGTGTCTGGTCCCTTCGGTTTTGTTGCTCCCACATGGATCTCATCATTTTCTTGTTTCAAATCTCTACCATGGTTTATGCCATCTGCAGCTGTCCTGGTTTCACCATGCCCACATGGGACCCTAGCAAGTGTGGATCCTTCAATGGCCGAAGTGCACATTGTTGTTATATCATCCACTATGCTTTCGATGTTCCCTGCATTTTTTTCAGTGATAAATTTGTAAGACACTCATAGATAATGTAAGGGAAAATATCCCCTCGTCTTTGTCAACCAGGTCTTCAAAGATTTATTCTTACATACTGTTGCAAAAATACTCTGCTGCTTCCTTACGTCATCCAAACTGCCAACAATGGCAGCTTACCTTGCAACACCTTCCCCTTGTGCAGCGACACCCCTTCGGACCACACCCGCTATAAATTCAGCTTTTTTGTCAGCAGGGGAACATTTTCATTCCAAATCAACAAATTACTCATTCATCAAAACAATGTACCTTCCGCATCTCCCAACCGTATCCCATGCTCTGCATCACCCCCTAGCCGATCTGCATAAACGATGCAATATCACGAGTTGACTCAAATGCTTTTGCAACAACTTGTATTTTCAACCGTCTTGTTGAGTTTCATACCTTGCCACCGCAGGTGGCGAGCCATGTTCCTTGAACAGCTATCATCCCTCGCCTGTGCGTCCTCATCGCTGTCAGGCGACTCCATTTCTGATTCCTCAACCAGTTTCTTCTTCCCCTTTTGCAATGCGCTCAGTCGGCCACTTCTCCTACCCACACACCTTTCGTTTCCCGCCTCATCCAGAGGTTGCGTGTCAACCATAGCACCCTCGTTGTGGACAATAGGCTGCGAGCTCTGAATAACATCTGCAAAAAAATTCGCCCAGTGAAATTCAGGCAAACCGTTAGCATGTCTAGCAGCACTAAAGTTCCGTATGTACAGTCATATATTTTTTTCTACCTGCTCTAGGTTGAACTTCTGCTTCACCCCCAGTAGCAATGCTCACTTCATGTGCATCATTGCCCGTCTCCGTCTCAGCTACATCTTCGATGTTCTCCTGCAAAATAGTTGTAACCATAAGGTAGCGCCTACAGTAAACAAAGAATTGATGCCGTAATTCACTCACCGGTGGGTCGATGCCTGCCATGAGAGGATCTCACAGGAGTTGCTTGCTGTTCATGTACCCAACAGGTCTAGTCTGAGAAAATATTTGTTCTGTCACAATCTGCAGTCATTTTGTTGAAAACCAACTATGTCATACTGGTGTGGTACTGTACTTACTCTATGGGCAGCCCGTTTACCCTTCGTCAGCTTAATTAGCTTGCCGACTTGGTCACGCGTGTATGCTGAGATCCTTGCCACCAGGTTGGAATTCAAGTTGTGTCTCCCAAAGTGCAACCAATCAAGAACGAAGTACAACATAAAAATTACAAAACAAAAGGACATTGCACTTTTCAGCTTCACTTTCATAAAGTGACAACCCAATCATTGTATATCAAAGCTACATGCCAACAACTCACCACTAGGAAAAGTGGATCCCCCCCCCCCCCCAGTATCGATGATTCCACGACAGTGAGTACATCCTCATGCGGCTTTGTTGCAGCTCTCCTCGCACCATCCACGACGAATGCACCCTAGTTGTACGTACCTATGCGTGATGGATCTTGCACAACTACGAGTACTTCTTCAGGTATCACAGACGAGGACCTCCCAGGCCCCATGAAAGTGGCGCACACCACTATAGTGTACGCAACCAGGAATGAAACAGTGTCTCGCCTATTCATGCAACATGGATTAATTCTGCTAATCACACCTATGCAATCTTGGATAGTCAAAGACCCGTCCCTCCAAGCTGTAGGAACAGCCGGACCCTGCTCATCAGCACAGATCTGTCCTGTGATGTCCCAAACTCCACTCTACTACCACGACCACTCACCCCTAGAATCATTACCGCGTCTCTCGCTGTGATTCTACGGATCTCGCCGTCCTCGAAAAAATGTCATGTTCCTAGGGTTGACCCTAGACAGGAGCCTCGCGTAGTACCTTCGATCTATGGACCCGGCAAACCTGTTTGTAAGCAAACCGACAAGCCCGGTTGGGATGGCGACGGTGTAGAAGACTAGTCCTATGCCTAGGAGTGGGCTGCTAGCAAACATGTTGTTGTACTTTGCTCGCCGATGAAGCTCAACCACAGGGGATCCATCAAGAACGACCACCATCGCCATGCTCCCTGATACGTCTCCAACGTATCTATAATTTTTTATTGCTCCATGCTACTTTATTTACTGTTTTGGACTATATTGGGCTTTATTTTCCACTTTTATATTATTTTTGGGACTAACCTATTAACCGGAGGCCCAGCCCAGAATTGCTGTTTTTTGCCTATTTCAGTATTTCGAGGAAACAGAATATCAAACTGAGTCCAAACGGAATGAAACCTTCGGGAACGTGATCTTCGCACCGAACGTGATCCAGGAGACTTGGGCCCTACTCCAAGAAGTTTCCGGGGAGGTCACGAGGGTGGAGGGCGCGCCCCCTGGGCGCGCCCCCTGCCTCATGGGCCCCTCGGAGCTCCACCGATGTGCTCCTTCCTCCTATATATACCTACGTACCCCCATTAGACCAAGGACGGAGCGGAAAACCTAATTTCACCGCCACAACTTCCTGTATCCATGAGATCCCATCTTGGGGCCTGTTCCGGAGCTCCGCCGGAGAGGGCATCCATCACGGAGGGCTTCTACATCAACACCATAGCCCTTCCGATGAAGTGTGAGTAGTTTACTTTAGACCTTCGGGTCCATAGCTAGTAGCTAGATGGCTTCTTCTCTCTTTTTGGATCTCAATACAATGTTCTCCCCCTCTCTCGTGGAGATCTATTTGATGTAATCTTCTTTTTGCGGTGTGTTTGTTGAGACCGATGAATTGTGGGTTTATGATCCAACTTATCTATGAATAATATTTGAATCTTCTCTGAATTCTTTTATGTATGATTGATTTATCTTTGCAAGTCTCTTCGAATTATCCGTTTGGTTTGGCCAACTAGATTGGTAGTTCTTGCAATGGGAGAAGTGCTTAGCTTTGGGTTCAATCTTGCGGTGTCCTTACTCAGTGACAGAAAGAGTTGCAAGGCACGTATTGTATTGTTGCCATCGAGGATAACAATATGGGGTATTTATCATATTGCATGAATTTATTCTCTACATCATGTCATCTTGCTTAAGGCGTTACTCTGTTTTTAACTTAATACTCTAGATGCATGCTGGATAGCGGTCGATGAGTGCAGTAATAGTAGTAGATGCAGGCAGGAGTCAGTCTACTTGTCACGGACGTGATGCATATATACATGATCATACCTAGATAACCTCATAACTATGCTCAATTCTATTAATTGCTCAACAGTAATTTGTTCACCCACCGTAGAATATCTATGCTCTTAAGAGAAGCCACTAGTGAAACCTGTGGCCCCCGGGTCTATTCTCATCATATCAATCTCCATTACGTTATTTTACTTGTTTTGCTTTTACTTTTCACTTTGCATCTTTATAAAAAAAATATCAAAAATATTATCTCTATCAGATCTCACTCTCGTAAGTGACCGTGAAGGGATTGACAACCCCTAAGCGTTGGTTACGAGTTGCTACCGTTTTGTGCAGGTACGAGGGACTTGTGCGTGACCTCCTACTGGATTGATATCTTAGTTCTCAAAAACTGAGGAAAGTACTTACGCTACTGTGCTGCATCACCCCCTCTTCTTTAAGGAAAACCAACGCTAGCTCAAGGTGTAACACTCCCCCACCTCTTGTTCTTCTTACGCCGGCTTGATCCGTCATGCTCATCCAGCCCGTCGATGGATCTACGTCTTTTCCGACTTCTCGACATCTCATCGCTCTCCATCGTCAACCTGCTAACAAAACAAGCCGATATGCACCCCAGACCACAGATCAGCTCAACGGATGATCATCTCAAAGAAAACATCAATGTAAGGCGAGCAGAGGGACATCACTACTCAGCACTGATCTGCCTTCTTTCCCTATGCCGGCGAGCAGATCCGTGTAGCTTCCGCCGGAGGTGCTCTGCTCTCCGTGGTACTACACAGGAACCAGAATGGGGGGATTGGGAAGTGAGCAGTGTTGGAGCAGAGACACCAAGAGAGGAAAAAGGCGTCCCTCTCCCCATGAGGCCACCTGGTTCCTGACAAGATATTTACGGCGTCGGTAAATGCGTGGAACATTATTTTTTAATTCACTACCTGCTGCTGTAGCACTCCATTTTTAGGTCCGCAAGGCGGGAAAGTTCCCGCGCACCACACCGCGTGGTATGCAGTAGGCACACGACATCACCTAATTAATTCAACGCACTTTCTTACAAATTCTAACAATGACTAATTCTCCCATGCATTGCACTCTGCCAGTAGGTGTACATGCCTCCCCTGCGCTGTAGGTTCATCACTCAATTGACATTTGTGCCTAGTAGTGTACAAAAAATTTCTTGCTTCGGCCGGAGAAAGGGGTGCAGCGCTAGGATATGGTTATTTCAATAAATATAATGGGACCTGCTCGGGCACCTGACCCGTATCTAGAAGCCGGACCATGCGGCACTCCGGTCGCTCCATCCCCACAAATGGACAAGCATAGAGGATGTTCCCCTCGGGACCGCCCGACTCGTGCATTTGTTACCTTTTTCTCCAGGCAAGCACAACCGGGAAGGGCGGGTTATGCACATGCATTGACCTCGTTAGGACCACTGTCCCCACCATGCAGTTCGCATGCAACCCTCTCACAGCCCCGAACTACAGTAAAAACAGACATGCATGTAGAATAGTCACCACTGTCCCCACCATGCTGTTCGCATGCATCCCTCTCCCAGCCCCGAACTGTGTATTATAATATTTTCCTAGTCCTCGCTTGCATGCAGCTGGTGCCTCGACTGACTGTGCATGCATATTAAAACAAATCAACACCGCAAGGCTCCGTCGGTTGCATTGATACGTATTCAACGTATCTATAATTTTTTATTATTCTATGCTATTATATTATTCATTTTGAACATTATTGGACTTTATTATACACTTTTATATTACTTTTTGGACTAACCTATTGACCCAGAGCCCAGTGCCAGTTCTTGTTTTTTCCCTTGTTTCAGTGTTTCGAAGAAAAAGAATATCAAACGGAGTCGAAACGGAATGAAACCTTCTGTAGAAGTTATTTTTGGAAGGAAAGCTACCCGATAGACTTGGAGTGCACGTCAGGAAAGAAACGAGGGAGCCACAAGGCAGGGGGCGCGCCCACCCCCCTAGGGCGTGCCCTCCACCCTCGTGGGCCCCTCGTGGCTCTCCATCTTCATTATCCATATACCCTAAAACGATCGAGGAGCACAATAGATCGGGAGTTCCGCCGCCAGAAGCCTCCGTAGCCACTGAAAACCAATCTAGACCCGTTCCGGCACCCTGCCGGAGGGAGAATCCTTCTTCGGTGGCCATCTTCATTATCCCGGTGCTCTCCATGACGAGGAGGGAGTAGTTCTCCCTCGGGGCTGAGGGTATGTACCAGTAGCTATGTGTTTAATCTCTCTCTCTCTCTCTCTCTCGTGTTCTTGAGGTGATACGATCTTGATGTATCGCGAGCTTTGCTATTATAGTTGGATCTTATGATGTTTCTCCCCTTCTACTCTCTTGTAATGGATTAAGTTTTCCCCTTGAAGTAATCTTATCGGATTGAGTCTTTAATGATTTGAGAACACTTGATGTATGTCTTGCCGTGCATATCTGTGGTGACAATGGGGTATCACGTGATCCACTTGATGTATGTTTTGGTGATCAACTTGCGGGTTCCGCCCATGAACTTATGCATAGGGATTGGCACACGTTTTCGTCTTGACTCTCCGGTAGAAACTTTGGGGCACTCTTTGAGGTTCTATGTGTTGGTTGAATAGATGAATCTGAGATTGTGTGATGCATATCGTATAATCATACCCATGGATACTTGAGGTGACATTGGAGTATCTAGGTTGGTTGATTTGTGTCCTAAGGTGTTATTCTAGTACGAACTCTAGGGCTGTTTGTGACACTTGTAGGAATAGCCCAACGGATTGATTGGAAAGAATAACTTTGAGGTGGTTTCGTACCCTACCATAATCTCTTCGTTTGTTCTCCGCTATTAGTGACTTTGGAGTGACTCTTTGTTGCATGTTGAGGGATAGTTATATGATATAATTATGTTATTATTGTTGAGAGAACTTGCACTAGTGAAAGTATGAACCCTATGCCTTGTTTCCTAGCATTACAATACCGTTTGTGTTCACTTTTATCATTAGTTACCTTGCTGTTTTTATATTTTCAGATTACGAAAACCTTTATCTACTATCCATATACCACTTGTATCACCATCTCTTCGCCAAACTAGTGCACCTATACAATTTACCATTGTATTTGGTGTGTTGGGGACACAAGAGACTCTTTGTTATTTGGTTGCAGGGTTGTTTGAGAGAGACCATCTTCAACCTACGTCTCCCACGGATTGATAAACCTTAGGTCATCCACTTAAGGAAAATTTGCTACTGTCCTACAAACCTCTGCACTTGGAGGCCCAACAACGTCTACAAGAAGAACGTTGCATAGTAGACATGATGCATCCAGATGAATGACCAACTTTTTAAACACTAATTACATGTCAACCATGATTTTCACAAGTGAGCAAACCATTGAATGTACAGATTGATTGCATCCATCACCAAGCTCTGTATAGGTACTTATTTAAGCAACCACATGACCGCTACGCTCAGGGCACTAATCGCTAACCACACTACACGCGTCACTGCTTGCTTAATTTAATACATGATGGATCCTCCCCTAATTCCTGCGCCAGCTGTTCTATCGCAGTTGTGCATGCTTGGTAGGTGCGCTCATTACTTCACCATCTCCGTCTTCTTCCTCGTAGGCACGGCCTGATGCTTTAGAGTGCTCGCCCTCTTCGCCAGCTTGGCCAAGCAGATCTTCGCCCATGGCCGCTTCAAATGGATCGTAATCGCCACTCCTTTCTTCTCCGTCCAGATCAACCTGCATTGGAGCTTCGAAGGTCGGTGACTCTCCATCTGAGGCATGCCCACTTGAGACTCTCCATCCTTGCTGAACAATATTTGAAAAAACACCAGCAGTTCAAATACCAAAATTGAGCAGATACATTTGAACCCAGGGCGTAGTGAATTAGTCGTCAGTACCTCCCAGGATTGGCTTGACACAGCCAAATCAGCTGTATCTTCGGGCTCGCCCTCGGCAACCTGATTGATGCTCGCGGACGAAGCATTTCCGCCACCGGAAACCTGAAAGTTAGCCCACACTGTCATACATATGTGTAAGCTAGATGTTTGTTCATCTACAAATCAGTTCAGCAACCCGGACGCACATGATTACCGACTGGAACAACAGGATGATTGCTGACCCCTGTTAGCACGGAAGCTGATGGCGATGCGGCCATCTGATGCGCCCTTCAACCGTGCTGCCTTTCCAACTTGTGCAACCAAAGCTTAATATGGATGCAGGCAGCACAAGTCTGTGTTAGGATCTCCCTTATTTATACATCCATTGGCAGTGCTGCCCCGCCCGTGTTTTTCGAAATTTAAACATTCATACAGCCTGGGCGTGGACACATGTCATCTTCCTTCAGACACCATCTTATTATGCATGGCAGCCCCTCTGCTGTTCACCTTGTGAGTCAGCACCCAAGTATTAAAAAACTACTTAACCACATGGAACGATTCCAGGGTAGGTATTTCCCCTGCTTCCAGAATGCACACATGTTAGGAGGGCTACATATACTGAATTTGGCAAAATACAGGCATGTCACTTGTTGTGTGCGCGCCAAGGCAGGCAGCTGTCAAAACTTGAAACTCATGATTTTTCACCAACACCAACAAGCATGTAATGACAAATTCTAGTATCTAATCTTAAAGAACAAGTCGTGTACATGAAGCTACGCCTTACATTCAACTAAGATCAAATCAACTACAGGTTCAGTGACACAACAACAAGGACCAAAGCTCTACATCCCATTAACTAGCTTCAACTCCATGGCTTTGTTGCAATTATTTCGCCGGTGCCCCTGTGTGCCGTAGTTCTTGCACCTTGCAGGCTTTGGGGGTTGCTTTGGTACATCTCCGTGGTCGGGGCACGTAGTTCACTTATGACCCTGTCTCCGGCATATCGTGCAGAACCTGGTCCTTTTGCTTAAACCCTCATAGGGCGCTTTCTCCCTACTTGTCTTCGGCCTCCCCATATCTTTCTTTTTTGCTGGAGCCAGCAACCCTGCTAACTTGTTGCTGGTCCTTGAGAATGAAGCATCATCTGCCAAGTCAGCATGACCAGCTTCGGCAGTTGAGTTCTGCTCCAGACCACATGTCTCCATGGGCACCTGATTCACTACTATACCCTTGTATGCAAGTCAGTCTTCAAGACCAAGCCCATCTCCGACTTCCGCATAAGGTAACATGGTTCCCAAATTGGACTTGAACAACTCCATCAGATGATTATACGCTTCCACGCTAGTATCCCCTAGCCTGACAAGTTCCATAGCGTGCATGTACATTGTGAAGTGCCTGTATGAGAAAGGGTTGTTCTGCATGATGTCTTTCTGGTACCGAACCAAGTGAGCTGGAAGAACATCTCGAGCATCCCGTGTCCACCTTTTCACGATATGCTTTGCTGGTATCTCCTTCGCTCTAATGAAATCTAGGACCTGCATTCATTTTTGAAATGCACTCTGTCAAGATACACAGTTTGAACTAGCATAATTTAAAATCATGTTGATTGAAAAGCAGAACCTATCTACAAACCAGGGACATACCTTCAGAACATGGCTGCAGAGTAGACCCATGTGTGCAAATTGTCCACACTCGCAGTCAAATTTGTCCCCTCCATCGAGCATTGTCACCTTGTATGAAACCTTTGACCACTTCTCCCTCTTCTTAGATTCGCTATGTATTGCCAGGTATGTTTCATTTTTCACAACCTCCTCAACCTGATAAGCACCGCATTCGTAAAGAATGTGTCCAAACTGCTCGAACATTGCTCTTTTGTATATTTTGCTAGCATGCCTCTCCACTGCCAGGTTTGCTCGCAGCAGAGGTCTGCCCTGCATCTCCACATGAAGCCATATTATATATGAGTATCATGAGTAGCATGACAGCAATTATGATGATCAATTCATCTGTGCAAATGACACAAGAAAAAATCGCAAAACGGAGACAAGGTCCTTACAATTCTAGTTCTTTTCTCCTCGTAGTTCTCCCCTGACTCCCGGTCAAACAGCAGACGCATGTACTTCTGCACGAACATATGCATTGGACACCCCGGGGGCACATAGTTCTTCAACTTGTGATTCGCACTCTCACTCCTTTGTGTGCTGGTCATCTTCGCGCATAAAACACCCTTAAAATACGACTTTGCCCATTTCTCTCTAATCTCATATAGCTGTGTCATGTAGTTATGTGTTCGAAGCTTGTATTTCTCGATCAACATGTCCCATCTCCTCTCAAATTCATCAACTGTCAGCATGTGGTTAACCACCTTGTAAAATTCTGCTCTGAACTCGCTCCTCTTCGTGTATAGGGCTCCCAATGACTCTTTCGCTTTCTTCAGGAC
Organism: Triticum monococcum; assembly: GCA_034509565.1. Lineage (NCBI taxonomy): Eukaryota > Viridiplantae > Streptophyta > Magnoliopsida > Poales > Poaceae > Triticum > Triticum monococcum. The sequence continues at coordinate 488,921,881 of CM067844.1, forward strand.
ATGCCATTTGCACCACCGATGAGTTGTGTTCGGCATCGTGCTTTTGACAGCAAGCTCCATTGCGTGGTTCTGGTTTGGAGAAGAATTCACAAAAATGATTCAGTAAAACGGACACATAGAGCACAATAATACAAACCTATTAGCTAATTGTGACCACAAGCATAACTGTTCTTACCAGTCAGAATAGTCACTGGTGGTGATCCGCCCATCATCCTTAGAAATTCGGAGAACACCCACTCGAAACTCTCTTGTGTCTCGTCACGGACTAGCACGCCAGACATTATCACACTCTGGAAATGATTGTTCACACCAACGAAGAGGCCAAATGGCATGTCATACAGGTTGGTCCTGTATGTGGTATGAAATGTTGTCACACCCCCAAAGAGAGTGTACTACAGCCTGCTTGCACCAGTGGCCCACATTAGGTTCTTAATCCTTCCATCTCCATCGGCTTGTACTCGATACATGAAGTGTGGATCCTTGGCGCCAATATCTGCAAACACTTCCATTGTCTTTCTTACATCGACATCCATCTGTTCCCTGTTTATTTTCCCACATAGATTCCGCAGAGATTTCTTTGTGAAAGGAACATTTCCCATAGACCCAAAAAGCCTCCAATGATGTTGTATACCTTTCCTAGATTGACATTGTTCTGCCTAAGTTGCCTTATGAGATCTCGGCTGTACGTGCCAATATGTTTGTGTGATGGCCAATGGATTGTCTCACCAAAATTTGGGGAAAGGGAATGGTTATGATTCTCTCTATGCTCTGCAATATACCAGCCATTGTCTTCTCCCCTCAACAGCCTTATCAGCGCATGACAGTTGCACCTGCATGACCTTGTGTTCTCCACACCTGCTTTCCCCTGCATCAAGGCAAGACCGCCGTCGTTAAATGGATGCCAGTGCAAGCAATGAACCCTATTGATTTTTCTGACCACCCAGCAAACAAATGATAAAACACATGATCGTTCATATAACTAACCGCGCATCCACAGACTATTTCTTGCATACATTTCGTGCGCTCCACATTTAGCCGGCTCTTCCCATACCTTATGCCAAACCCCTTTTCCCATGAATACAAATTGTAGAAGTCATACGCCTCACCCACAGAGTCGAATGAGGTGCCAAGAATAGGGGTGATCACATTCCCTGTCTGATTCTCCGCGAAGCACCTCACGGCCTTCTTGAATGCACTCACCCGGTTCGAGCTTGGCGCCTTGCTTGGTGCGGCAGCTCCTATCCTAAGCCTGCAACCGTCAGGTCAGTATTAGCATGGCCATCAAACTGTCTACACGACAGCTCGTGCACAAATTTCTGATTTCTAAGGCCACCAATTTAACTTCAAGTCACTAATCCAAAATCCTTGCTCACCTCTTGTTCCACCCTGGGGCTTCTGGATTCATCTTCCCAGTCGACACTTCTGTCAAAGGGGGGGACTGCTGCCTCTTCCCAGACCAGATCTGTGCTTCTCCACTCTGAGCACTGTTCCCATGCGTCGACATGGCCGCCACCACGACCGCCCCCACGGCCGTCTCGGTCGCCGCCTCGTTCTCCACCAGATCGCCATTCAGGACAACTGGGGAAGCCATGAAACTCTCGCCGACCTCTTCTAGAATAGCGGATCTAAATCAATTAAATAAATCGAAATCAATTACATCGTAGGCGCACCGGAGTAGGGACAGATTGGCGGCAGACAATGATGGAGAAATAAGGGGGCGAACATACCCCCCGATTGGCCGCATCAGGAACTCCATGGTGGATCGCCGCGGCCGCAGGACCAGCCTCGCCTACTCATCCCTCCTCCGCGTTGGCTTCAGCCCCGCCTACCCCCACCCCTACCCACTCTCTTAGTGGGTGCGAACAAGCTGGATCTCGCATTCAATGCGATTGCACTATGTGTTGGGGAACGCAGTAATTTCAAAAAATTTCCTACGCACACGCAAGATCATGGTGATGCACAGCAACGAGAGGGGAGAGTGTTGTCTACGTACCAACGCAGACCGACTGCGGAAGCGATCACACAACGTAGAGGAAGTAGTCGTACGTCTTCTTCCCGATCCGACCGATCCAAGCACCGTTACTCCGGCACCTCCGAGTTCTTAGCACACGTTCAGCTCGATGACGTTCCTCGGGCTCCGATCCAACAAAGCGTCGAGGAAGAGTTCCGTCAGCACGACGGCGTGATGACGATCTTGATGTACTACCGACGCAGGGCTTCGCCTAAGCACTACAACGATACGATCAAGGTGGAATTTGGTGGCAGGGGGCACCGCACACGGCTAAGGAACGATCTCAAGGATCAAGTTGTGTGTCTATGGGGTGCCCCCTGCCCCCGTATATAAAGGCCAGGGGCAAGGGGGTCGGCCGGCCAGGAGGGAGGCGCAGGGAGGAGTCCCACTCCTACCGGGAGTAGGACTCCTTCCCCCAAGTCCTATTCCTAGTAGGACTCTTCGGGAGAAAGAGAAGAGAGGGGGGCCGGCCCCTTCTCCTAGTCCTAATAGGACTAGGGAAGGGGGGTTCGGCCGGCTAGCCTGTGGGCTGCCCCTTCTCTCTTTTCCACTAAGGCCCAATAGGCCCATTTGCCTCCCGGGGGGTTCCGGTAACCCTCCCGGTAATCCGGTAAAATCCCGATTTCACCCGGAACACTTCCGGTGCCCAAACATAGGCTTCCAATATATCAATCTTTACGTCTCGACCATTTCGAGACTCCTCGTCATGTCCGTGATCTCATCCGGGACTCCGAACAACCTTCGGTACATCAAAATGCATAAACTCATAATAACTGTCATCGTAACGTTAAGCGTGCGGACCCTACGGTTCGAGAACAATGTAGACATGACCGAGACACGTCTCCGGTCAATAACCAATAGCGGGACCTGGATGCCCATATTGGCTCCTACATATTCTACGAAGATCTTTATCGGTCAGACCGCATAACAACATACGTTGTTCCCTTTGTCATCGGTATGTTACTTGCCCGAGATTCGATCGTCGGTATCCAATACCTAGTTCAATCTCGTTACCGGCAAGTCTCTTTACTCGTTCCGTAATATATCATCTCACAACTAACTTATTAGTTGCAGTGCTTGCAAGGCTTATGTGATGTGCATTACCGAGAGGGCCCAGAGATACCTCTCCGACAATCGGAGTGACAAACCCTAATCTCGAAATACGCCAACCCAACATCTACCATTGGAGACACCTGTAGTACTCCTTTATAATCACCCAGTTACGTTGTGACGTTTGGTAGTACCCAAAGTGTTCCTCCGGTAAACGGGAGTTGCATAATCTCATAGTTACAGGAACATGTATAAGTCATGAAGAAAGCAATAGCAACATACTAAACGATCGGGTGCTAAGCTAATGGAATGGGTCATGTCAATCAGATCATTCTACTAATGATGTGACCTCGTTAATCAAATAACAACTCCTTGTTCATGGTTAGGAAACATAACCATCTTTGATTAACGAGCTAGTCAAGTAGAGGCATACTAGTGACACTCTGTTGGTCTATGTATTCACACATGTATTATGTTTCCGGTTAATACAATTCTAGCATGAATAATAAACATTTATCATGATGTAAGGAAATAAATAATAACTTTATTATTGCCTCTAGGGCATATTTCCTTCACTATGACCCCAACGTACAACGTCTTTCCCGAGCCACCGATCAGACGGCCGGTCCTATTCTGATCCAAGGGACACCTCGCCGGCGGCGAACGGTCGTCCGTCATGACGGCTACTCCCCATCCTGTCCCCGTCACCTGCGCCCTCTGCCCCACCTCTAGTGTATATGTATTTCACGATAGTACTCCTTTTTCGGACGAACCCACCGACTCCGTAAAAACATATGGCACAGATCCACACGCACGCACCAACGATGTAGATAACGAGCTCACATGAGCTCGCGTCCATATAATCCACGTCCGCACAACCTACTGTACCTACGTTTCTCTCTCTGTTATTTAAAGTTAATAAAGTAGAAATGCCATGATTATCCTGGTTTCTTGAATTTTCCGTGCAATAAAAATGTCCCAAAAATAAAATTTCTTAAAATGTTCTGAAAATTTAATATGATTTTTTCTAGAATATTTTAGAATTTTTGGCATTGAACACACACCAGGGGGTGCACCTATGATCCACAAGTTCACAGGGTGTGCCACTCCCAAGGCGCGCCCAGCAGGCTTGTAGGTCCCACGAGGACCCACTTACTTATTCCAGCAGTCCACCACCTTCTCCTTGCTCTAGAAAAAATCACTAGCTTGTTCAAACCCGTGTTCTTGCTCATTTGCCTGAGATTTTCGATCTTCTTGCTCGGAACTCCGTTTCCAAAATTGTTTTAGAAGATTATTCTTCGGTGTGTGACTCCTCTAATGGTCCAATTAATGTTTGTTCTAGTGCTTTATATATTGTAATTTTTTGTTGTTCTGATGACCATGTTCTTGAGCTTGCATGTTGAATTTATATGGTCTAAAGTAGTTTTGATACATGATATAGCCTCTAGACACTTGTAGGAGTAGTTGCTATCAACTTGGTTAAGTTTTGTTCACTTTTATTTTGAGTCACTAACAATTTCAGAAATTTTCAGAGAAAAAGAAAATGCTCAAGTGGAGGTTGCGAGGTTCCTCGAGCCAGAGTCCTAAGGAAGCTCCGAAGCCCAAGTACAACCTTACTCGTGCAGCTGAGGCGCGGCCGTGTGAATGGCCATGCAGCACATTCTTGAGGGATGCGGGAATTCTCGATGACTTTTATCATTTTGCGAACAATGCAAGCATTATCCCCTTCCTTGAAGATAAGTGTGACCAGTACCTTCTCCTCACAAATACTTTTGTGCAAAACTTTCATTTTCACTCTAGGAGAGAGATACCCACTGTTTCATTCCACTTACATGACATTCCTAGGGAAATGACACTTGATGAGTTTTGTGAGGCTTGCTTGACTCCATCTGAGGGCAACCCTATAGAGTCATATCCTAGTGACGTTGCGGATTTCATATCCGAAGTAACCGTGGGGGGGGGGGGGGGGGTAGAGGAGTATCTAATGCTAGAGTTGCTAGTTTACATTTTTCCTGTGTTACGACTACTCATTATTTGCCGGGAGGTGTTTGACTGGACGGTGGGAGAGTGGATCACTTAGCTCGCCTGACCTTGGTATTTTGCACCATGATCTTTATGGTGATAGAACTTTTAGTTTGGGTGCTATGATTGCTCAGCCGTCACACACTAACCGCTCGAAGGGAGTCATTTATGGTGGTATTTATGCTTCCCGCCTCGCTAGACATTTTGAGATTCCTATCAGGCACGATGAGGTAGAGGAGAAGCTTTTACCTGTTAGACACCTTGATTATGCTAGCATTTGGACATGACTTTATTGATGGTGGTCCGAGGCGATTTCAGTATAACTTGGTGTTCAGTCAGGACACCCGTGAGATTATTATGGTGCGTGTACCTTCTCTGTTCGATTATGCCGGATGACACTTACGCTTATTGGGGCTTGGCACCGCCCCAAGTTAACGAGCCAGAGCCAACATCTGAGCCTGAGCTTGTCGAGGAGCCCGTCTATCAGTGGGAGCCGCAGGAGCCCGCTTACCAGTGGGAGCCTCAGGAGCCTCCGTATTATCCTGGAGGGGGATACTTCGACCCATGGCTGTAGATCAATTTAGGCCAAAAGCCTAAGCTCGGGGGAGTACGTATTTCTCATCGACATTACATTCATGCATCACATATTCATTTTAGTTATCGGGGTTCATCCTCTTTCATTGTATATCCATGTTAGTTTTATATTTCCACTTTCTTCTTGTGTGTTTGAGAAACTTTGAAAATCCAAAAACATTTCCCGTTTTCTTTTTGGTTTTTCTTGCTTGTTTAATTAATTCCTAGTAGTAAAAGAAAACCCAAATATATTTCCTGTTATTCTTTTGTTTGTTGAAAACTTTCTTCTGTAAATAGTTTTTCTCTTTTTTGTCTTTCTTTCTTTAATTTGTATTCTTCAGAAAAACTAAAAAAATAAAAATATTTCAATGTTTTTTTTTAATTCTTTTTTTTGAGTTGCTGTAAGGAGAAGACCACAATAAAAATGTTAATCGGCTCTTGTATGCCTTATTGATAATAAAACTCCCCTCCCCCGGTATAACACACACTGTGACACCACACACCTTGATCGCCAACAATGGACCTAGGAAGTGTCACTGCGTTTCTTGCCCGCGGAGTTAACCACGTCGGCGAGACTACACCCACCTCCGCCGCCGCATTTCTCGTCCAACGAACCGCCCGCCTCGGCCGCTCCAGCGTCCGCAACAGCCTCAACCGACGCCGGGCCCTCGTCGTCGCCACGTACAGCTTCGGCCACCTTCCCTTTCTTCCGCGTGAGGAGCATCTGTTCAGCCACGAGATCGAGTTCGCTCCCGGAGCTCTTGGCCACCTGCAGGTCAGGGGCGGCGCTCCCCGTGGTGCCGGTGGCCGAGACAGAATCCGCCGGCGACTCCGCGGGGTCCGCCAGGAACATGTCCGGGTCGAACTGATCCTGGCTCGAGGAGGCGAGGCTGTGAAAGAACAGCCCGTTGCCCGCCGCCGCCGCCGCCGACGACGACGCGAAGCAGTAGCTGGCCCCGGCCCCGCGCGCGTACATCTGCTGCATGGGCGTCGGCATCCGGCCGAACGGCGTCGCCGCCGCCGCGGCCGGGGCGAAGAAGGCGGGCCGGCCGTTGTAGCCGGCGAAGGGGCGGGGCGGCCCGGCCGCGAGCGCCATCATCATCTGGGCGTTCCTCCTGGCGTGGAGCTCCGCGAGCAGCGCGTTCCGCTGGTTCCAGGCCTCGTCCCGCTCCTGCGCCATCCTGCGCGCGGCCGCGGCGAGCCTGCAGATGGTCTCGTCCGCGTCGGCGGACACGGCGCGCGTCTTGTGCAGCTCCAGCCTCGTGCAGTAGAGCTTCTCCTCCAGAGCGCTGCGCTCCTGCAGACGAAACAAAACGTCTGTTAAACTTCTTTTCATCTGCATATGTGGCCAATGCATGTTCATGTTCGTATCATAACTTGCTGTGCAACTCATCAACAGTTATTTGACCAAAAAGATCCCACGCATGCTCCATCTTAAGAGGAGACCACACCGGTGCAGAAGAAGGGAGCTAACCTCTTCATCTTGGCCGGCGAGCGGCGCGGATTTACCTTTTCCCGCGAGGCTCTGCTCCACCCCGCTGTTCCCCATAGTGAGACACCTCCCTCCCCTGTCTCCTGGGATGATGATCCATCTATGAGAAGCTGTCCGCGTTATATCGCCTGTCTCCCCAGATGGCAGCAGCGCGGACCTTCCTTTGCCGGCGAAGGTGGGATCGGATTGGGGGCGGCAAGGAATGTATCAGCATCGGGTATGGAAAACGAGATCGCAGGAAGGAATGCGTATATCGGCCATGAAGCCCCTGCCATACTTGCAACGGACGCGGATGCGGATCCCCTCCCGGCGACTGTTCGTTCTGGCAGATTGGTTTGCCTTCTAATACGTCATAACTTGGCCCCACCTCTGTGTACCACTCTTGTCGTCTCCTCTCGCGTTCATGGCTTCGTGACTCATGAGTCGCATTTCCCGGCCTCCACGCTGCATCAGGATTCAGGTGCTCAATTCCCCCCTCATTTTTTTTGGAAACTCAACTTTCTTTTGACAAATGGGTAATTCTTATTGACTCATGATGTAGCATCGAGGGATACAATCATACAATCATAATGAGCACAGCCCTCACACCAGCCTCTTCATTGTTAGGAGGCACACAACCAACACACACAGAAAATCATGCCGGCAAAATAGCAAAAGTCAAATAAGACCGAAGCTATGCCTAGACACATAAAGAAAAAGAAGAAGAAGAAGAAGAAGAAGAAAATTTCTCAAGTGATCAAAGCAGTGATGATATACCTCAATGGCCATCCGTACCAACCATCTTTTGACGGCACATAGACTATAAGAAAAATTCTTCAAATGCGATGCCTTCAAGAAGGGAGCAATACGTGCACCCCGCCGTCACCAGATCCAACTATCGAAGGTCAGATTGTGGGTTTTCACGCCGAAGATCACATTCGAGCAAGCTCAACTAATTTTTTTGAAATGGTTATTTTTTTCGAAATTCTCCCATTTTAAGAGGACTAGGTAGTAAACTCAACTTAGTTTGCATCAAGTTGCAAACCCAACATGCTATTGGAGCTAACGTATAATTTCAGATCGAGAAACGCAATCTACATTGCACATTCGACCACTTGACTGATCAGAAAGCATGCACAGCAACAAGATCGATGGTCGGGCCTCTAGATATTACGAAACGCTTGTCCTCTACAATCCTGGTCTTCACTACCCTACGATCAGGTACGTACGCTGCACGGAAGTGCAACATTTCACTCCGGATAAACGCTAAATCAACATGGTGATAAACGGGCAAGGGATCTTGCCATCTTTACAGCAGAGAATCTCACAGTTTTTGCTACTACCTTCCACTAATCGTAGTGATTGACTGGCGTGAGAGGACTTCTAGGAGCACGTGCCGTTCGGTCCGAGGAGCTTTTTCCTTTGTCCACTTCATCTAGCTTGTTCTTTGATTTGAATTTCGCCACAAGATCTGGCATCGAGGCTTTCAGTTCCTCAATTGATTTGAAGCTATATGCGCCGGCCAGTAGCTCCCGTGGGCGATGACGAACTGGACTGTTAACCTGTTGAGAGAAAATGTAATGAAATAATCACCTGATTTAGGAATGATAGAAAGGTGGTTTGCATTGAATAATCGCATTTCATGTCTAAAATATAATTTGTTCCCAAACTTCTGTCGGAAGTGTTAACATGTCCATAAGGTGCATACGTTCGTATTGTTCAGTTGCTAGTTGTGTCAAGAATATAGTTCTTTCAACAATTTACTGCAATAAACTAAAAAAAGTCCATCTGTTTAGCTGAACTTGACCAATAAATATCCATTTTGTGTTTTCAAACATTAAAAATGTCATTCTGAGTTTAATTCATTCGCACAACTTGTTTCTTAGTTCTTTAAATACGGTGCAAATGTGAATGCATATAGCTTACCGAGTAATCCTTTTCAATACAGTTACTTGCAAAGGTTCTTATAGATTCTGTGCCCTGATTGTGTTTTTCAGTCAGCAATCCCAAATGATTTAAGAAGGAGGTGGATAGAGTTTCCATTCTCTCTCTGGTTTCATGACCCACTAAGTGAGAATCTGGAAAAAAAGAAACTGGATAACATAAGGAAAAGAAGATCTTTCGAGGGAAAAATATATTATAGTCCAGTTAGATATGTTACTCTCTGAAGTAGTCAAAATATCAGATGTAATGGCATGGAACCCTGCATCATTGTGTGAAGAACAAAGTTGAATCTCCTGGATAATACTTTCATTTTCATTTCTTCTCTCTCTGCATGCAAGAAATTCATTAGAAAAACTGGGAAGGACCTGCATTACAAGGTTCGTCACGGTAGGTCGAGTTTGCGAAAATGACTACAACTTACTGTATAAAATCATTAGCTTCCAGAACTGAGCTCTTATTTAGATGTTCTAAACATGACTGCGTATGTGACCAGTAAGAAACAGAATGGTGGCTTCCCTTCAAGCTGCAATGAAACAACGCTTCTTCAGCATAAATAAATCTTGGAACCAGAAGGGCTTCAAGGGTGAATGAGTAATTTAAATTGCACATAATTTTAGCTAGGCAAGAAAGATTGGTACCACTGCTGCAAGACGTCTCCCATTTTATCTCTGATACTAACATGCGATGACATATCCTCCAGGAATTGGTTCTCTAGCTTTTCAGCACAGGATGCAGCCTCTTTTTTGCCATTATCTGAAACTTGTTGTAGGCTGGACATTTCCAATGCCAGGTGTTCCTGCTCCTCACTATACTTCTCATTGAGTTGTCCAACATATTCTGAAACCTGCTAAAAGGGAGAACAGTTATTGCCTAAGTCATAAAAGGAGGCTTGTTATTTTGCAATTAAACAATAGATAAGCTGACCATTGTCGTTTTCCTGGCAGTCAAGCCAGCTAAAATTCCAGCAATCTTGTCAAGAGCAGCTTGCTCTTCTCTAATAGCAAGTTCCTATTGAATGGAAGGATGTGATCAGCGAGTTTGTCTATAAATGAACTGTGTATATGTAGCACCGTAGTTCAAAACCAACCAACCTCAAAACCCTTCTCAAATTCAGCAAGATGAGAGGTGCATCCTCTTTGACTTTGCTCCATAAGTTTCATGAGCCTAGACGCATGTGTACTAATATCATTAAAGAAATCTATTAACGTCTTCGACATGGCTTGTGCTGAGGTAAGACTCTTTTGCAATCCCTACCAGACAAGTTTCAGAATGAGTTGCAGAATCTGGCATAATGTGTGAAATATTGGTAGATGTTAGCAAAAGCAAGGGTCGAGGAGACATACTACTTCTTGCTGTTCAGCAGAAAATGCTAATAGCTCCTTGAGTTCAGAAGTAGATCTCAAAACCTCAGTTAATACTTGTTCAGCCTCTGAAACCATCACTCCTAGAAACTGTTAATAAGATAGGCCATGATTAGATTTTGTAAAGTGGCTCACTACTTTGAATCAGATAGCAACTGCTCCAAAAATGGAAGTTCTATTATTGCATACATTGTCAACAGCTATTGCTTGTGAAGATATATTCAGTTTCATCTGCTCAGAGTCTGTCATGGACTGCTGCTGCAGAGTGTTGACAAGCTCGTTCATGCATTGCACACCAGAGGTATACATATCTTTGGCCTTTGCTATTCTTCTCTTCAAATGATTAGCTGACTGGACGCAGTTGCGTGATGCAGATAATTAGTACATTGTGATAATCATGGTAATCTTGAACAGTTAACAAAGTAAGTATTTTAGTAGTAGTACCTCAGATTTAGCTGAAAAATATGAATTCATTTGTCCAGTCATGGACTCCAAAAATTGGTGCTGTTCACAAATCGACTCAACAACTGTGTTATGAAGAAGTCCAAGACTCTGATCCAATTGAGACCGAAAATTGAATAGCAATCCTTTATTTTCAACTTCAGTTTTCGATTGCCTTACTATTTATATTTGCCAAAAAATACCAACGACCATCAGTGCAAGAAAGCAGCAACTTGTAGAGGGAGGGGGGAGGGGGGTTCTAGCTGTTTACCTAGTTTATTCTGAAGATCAGCAATATCTCCAGATGCAGTCTCGATGGTGCCACACAGAACCTTTGCACATTCAAGAATTATATTCTCTATACATTGTGATGAATTAGTTCCAATCATAAGAACACTTGATCCAACTAACATATTAACTTAAGATCAAGAAATATTTACCGTCATGGAGTAAATTTGAGATTATGAAGTCCTTTTCCTTCAGAGACATGTTAGCTCTAGAATGAGCTTCCTGAAGATCCAGAAATTCCCTCTTGCAAGTTTCAATCCTCATCTAAATATGAAGATACTTAGATGTCAAGCTTTTGCGTTCTAAGTAGATATAAAAGCCTAAGAACCAGAAGGTTTTGCGTACTAAAAAATGTTATCCAGATTGCAGTACCTTTAACTCTTTATTCTGACCTTCCAAATTCAACCTGTGCTCCTGCTCTTCTAGGTACAAACTTCTGTACTTTTCGAGCTCCTGCCAGACCTCAAAAGGTACAAGTAAATGCAACCCTGAACTATATACTGATTAATATATTAATATACCAAAACTTTAATTAGATAAAAACTATACTTTGCTCTGCTTCTCCATGCTAAGCTCCATATGTTCCACCTTTTCCCTCATTATCTGCAACATGTAATAAAAAAGACTAAGGTAACATTCAATATCTTGCACAGAGGTTCCGTAACATGCATATTTAGAACAATCTGAAGTCTTATTTATACCTTTTTCTCTGCCTCCTCAAGAACAAACCTTTCATGGGGGATATAAATTCCATTCTTTTCCCTTGCAGCTTTTACATCTGACAATATACTTTTGAGATCCTATATGATAATGCGAGGAATAGGAATAACTAGAGGATTGAAGAAAACCTTGTTTCATTTTTTCCATTTCTTGATAGAGATCCTTAAGCATATCAGATTTGCAAACTTTTTGGTTTACCTACAGCAACAGTTGAAGTTAGTGACAAGGATATCAACTAAATCGGAGCACCAAGAATGAATAGAAGTAGGAAACTAGCACCTCTGGTTTGTTTCTTATGCTTTTAGCACGATAAGCATAATCAAGTGTAACTAGAGTTTCTTCCAGGCAGTGGACAGATGGAGTTACTGTTGCTATGATGCAAGTTTTGGCTTTTCCACCTAAGGATTCCCTAAGCAATCTGGTGAGCTTACTGTCCCTGGTAAAGTATCAAAATGAATATGTATTACTGCTATGCATAATGAATAAATTATGCGTAATCTTCCTGATTTATTATGAGAAACGGCATGTACTACCTGTATGGTACATGAAATGAATGCTCAACAAGTGCAGTGATGACACGACCCAGTGTTAATAAGCTCTTATTCAGCTCTCCAGCTTCTCTTGCTCTAACCTACCAGCATGCCACAAAATCATGACTTCAAGATGGATTGACATGTAATAAGAATTAACATCCTAAGTTAGCATCACAATAAGATTTAAATGTGTGTAGCAATATCCAGTTATGACAACACAAAACACATCAAAACATTCGTTGTCACTTTACCAAGACAAGTGCTTTTTTCGCTGAGAAGAAATTGCTTTGGAGACAAGATGGTTATGTATAAGGCCTACGACATACCTAAACTGAAAAGACTTCTTCGAAACAACTATTGAAATGGGACAGCAGGATATACAGTTTATCATCTTCCAGTGTGTACTTTACCAGTTCAACCAAGTGAAAATATGGACGATTAACCCATGCGCCCCAATAGGATGGGGTATGACAAACAGTTGATATAATCACTTATTAGTTGGTAATAGAACCAAGTACCTCTTTTGCACCTGATCGAGCTATACTCTCTGATCCTGCCAGGTCTACAAGGTTCAACCTCCCACATTTCATGAGTTCCTGATTCCCTGTTGTTGTTGCTTTGACATGGATATATATAGAAAAGACAGAATGTGAACGGCTGCAAGTACAGGATAGACAATGATCAGTATTCAACACGTCCCCTATTGGCACCCAAAAAACTAAGTGAAATGGTTATTGACCTGCTTTGCATATTCAGTGCAGTGTCGGCAGTGCGTCTCCTAGATGATCCATGTTGTAACAGACTATATATCTCACCAGGACTGTAGACAACAATTTCTTCAAGGCCTCTTATGACAGCCCCACCTTTGCCATCTTCCATAAGAGATATAGTAGGCCTTTTCTGTCTATCTTCAGGGAATCTGCTTTGGTCCTCTGAAGCCAACAGATCTGTTATTTCTTCGTTATAGAGCTCCAAGAAGGTTACCTTCATGCTATAGTCAGCCTTCTGTGCTTCCAAAATGTCAAAGATATGGCACACTGCTCTTGGCATGACACCAGCACTAGCTGGCAGTTCACCTACCTAAAAAGGCAGATGAGGCAAATTGTTCAGTTGCTGCATCTAACTTCTAAGCCGATGTTCCCTGCAAAAAAAAAAAAACTTCTAAGCGGATGTCCAAATTTTTAGTACCTGCTGCATCATCTCTCCCTCCATAGTGTAAGTTTTCCCAGTTCCAGTTTGTCCAAAGGCAAAGACAGTACAATTGTAGCCTTCAAGGACATCATCGACAATTGGTGCAACTGCATGATCATATATTGCCCTCTGCTGAGATTTTGGGCCAAAGACCTGGTTTAAAATAACAACCGTACATAAATGAAAAATCATGTAAATCTACGTCAATCATGTAGGGGTGTTTTTCGAAAAGGAAGGTCAAACCTCCAGGCCTCTGCATCCTCACATGCACACAACCATCATTTAAATAAAGAAGATGCAACAATGGAATAACCATGTACGTGTATCATGTTACAGATTTGTGACACGCAAGATTTAATCGTTTAAAATTAGCCATAACCGACATTTTTCAGTTCTTTATCGCCGGTTGTGGCGTTTTTCAGATTTTATTTCGAATTCTGCTCATTTTATGAGCTTCTTTGGACCTCATGACTTTGTTACGTTTTTATTTAATAATTTGGCTGCATGCATCGATTGATGCAGAGGCCGGGGGTGATCCTCCTTTAAAAAAAAGCCATAACCGAATGACGACAACTATTTAAAATCCATAGACCATAAGCAGCAAGCACAGGGATCAATAGTGGCTTTACCTTGTCAAAGGTGAATGTTTTGTCTGCTTGCTTGAATAGACTGTTCAGAACTGTGACCTCCCTCTTGGTGTCGTTGCAGGAGACGGCACTCTGGACATTTGCTTTCTGCTCCTCCGCGCTTAGCGGTCTAACCATGCACCAGTGATAAAAACGAATCAGAGACACCATGGAGATGTGCATCTGACTCCTAGTCTTTAACAACATGAACTAGCAACAGGAGCAATTTGCTAAAAAAATCCGTTGTCACTACACAGTTGGCAATCAGAGATAAAAGCTAGCATTCCCACTGACTACGCCACGATTCGCATTAGTCCTAGGCGCTACTTGGAGGATTACAGCATGGCTTACAAAGATTTTGCCCGGTGGGGCCAAAGCGAGAGCACCTCACCTGCATCGGAGCACAACCTGCACGTTCGCCTCGCGGTCTCTGTCATTGCCGCCGTCGATGCTGCAGGCACCTACGCCGCTGCGGCGTACGGAGCTGTGCGAGCCCGCTTCCGCCCACCGCAGCTCCCGGCGCCCGGGCCGCGGCGTGAGGAAGGGGGTCGGCGGGCCCACCCACGACCGCCGGCTGGGGTTCGGGGTATGCGCCATGCCGGCGACGCCGCCTAAAGCGGCCCCGGAGCTTGGATTTGGGGGCGGATTGGGGCGAAATCCGCGTGGTTTCTGCTGGATTCGGCTCGGCGATTTGGGAGATGGGCGAGAGGAAGAGTGAGTGAGGACGCCTTTTTCGCGTGTTTTGAAATTTTGAATGAACACAGCGATGGGGTCTCGGGGAGTGGGAGTGGGGGCTGTGGGAGTGGATGTGTGAATGGGGGAGGCATTGGGATGGTGGGCCTTAAACGCGTGGGCAACGGCCCACTGCGCAGAGCGAGACTGATGTCGCTTTCTTCTTGCAATCAAAAGCCTCCCACCCCTCGAAAAAAAAAACCAAAAGCCTCCCTTTTTTTGGTCGAAGTTGTTGCTCTTTGAGGTGCTTGGCGTTAGTCGAGACGCGCCTTTGATGCTCTGCTCAGGGCAGGCTTTTTTGTGTTGTGTATATAATGTGTGCGGAGACTTTTCTTCGGATTAGCTTGGTGTGGTGCCTGTTCTACAATTGTTGTTCGTAACAAGTTGTAGTTTTTTATAATTGTCTTTTGTTTTCTATAAGAATATGGTACATCTTTAACGTATTTTCAAAAAAAAAAAGCCTTCATTTTTTTTCAAAAACAAAAAATCAAAGCCTCTCAAAGAAAGCCGAAATCACTGATCAGGGTGTATTCCTTGCAATTTTGCAAAGGTTGCCCTATCTTCTTTAACGGTGACAAGTGACGGACCCATGCACATTACTCGTCGTAACTAGAGAGTTTTAATGAATTTTAGGTTGATTTTTTTGTCCTTTTTTCTTAGATTATTTTTCATAAAATGATTTATCTCTTAAACTATGCGTCCAAATCGCGTCAAGATCTTCGAAACTATATCCCATTGACAAACTTTTTTCAGAAAAAATATCTGCTTCCAGCTAGTAATAATTTGTTTGCCTCAAAGAAAAGCTAGTAATAATTTGTGCTTTTTCGATAAAAGCACAATTGTTCTCTCCCAGTGAAGCCATAGGAATTGAAGCACTACTGTGCTTTTCGCGCAGAAGCACATATGTGCTCCACGCTCATGAAAAACAAAGAAAAAAATTGAGAAATAAAAAAACGATTTTTTGTAGGGAAAAACAATGAAACACGAAAAATCCAAGAAAAAATAAATAAATAAATAAAAGAAAAACATTAAAGGTAAAAAACCTGGAGGACTCCTTGATGCTCATTCCTTCTCGTCTCGGCCGTTGCTTATCCCGTCGCTCGCAACCCTTGCCACGTGCAGGTTGGCCGGCGCTGCCACTTGTAGGCTGCCCTCCGCGGAGGGTACCCCTCAACTAGTCGCTCCTAAAAAGCCTCTCTGTTAGAGATAGAGAGATCAAAGCCTCTCTGCTCTCTTGCGGAAGATTTTCGCATCAGTTTAGTAAGATTACATCTTAAAAAGACATCTTTATATATGAATTATATTTTTGAGTCGAAATAATGATATACCAAAGTTCAATCTTGACAAGAAAATAATGCTTACCAAAGTTCATATATTCCTGCAAAACTAAGTCCATATGAATTAGTTTCTTCCGTCCCATTTATGTATGATTCTCAACATTCATGCAAAAAAATGTATGATTCTCAACAAGAAGTTAGGTTATAGGTCACAAATATATGACATTTTGGATATTTCAATATGGAATGCGTACGACTGAAATGGATGAACATATACACTAAAATGTGTCTATATACATTTGACCAAAAAACATAAGAACATCTTGTATTTGTGAATGGAGAGGGAAAAAATATGTTTCATAAATGCATCTTCTTTCTTCTGAATTTTAAGTTACACACACACACACACACACACACACACACACACACACACACACACACACACACACACACACACACACACACACACACACACACACACGATTAAAGAAGAGGCATTTCAATCCTATGTTTATCCAAAATTAAACTGAATAACATATTGTACCTCTCTAGAGAGATAGATCAGGCATTTCCAACTAGACTCATTACTGTCCGATAGAGTGGTCGTTGTTAGCATGCATCCATGCACCATTTTGACTGCTACAGTCATCGTAGTAAAGCAACGGTAACCAATTCTAAGATATACTGTGTCCTGCTTCTGTTTGAAGTTAACAATCTATTGACTTTCTGGAGTATGTTTCAAAAATACTGTTGACTTCGCACAGACACCGGATGGTCGATTGATTGGTTCTGAATAAGGTTGTTATCTATATGATGGAATGAAAGCTACACTCTGGAGTTGATGCGATGCTAGTTGCATTATACTGTAATTTTCAGGTAGCTACCCAAGTCAGCTGAGCAGAGTGGCCATACTATAATCAAGGAATATAGCTGATTTGGCAAGCATGAGTTGTTTACACATCTATATTAGTTGACTTCAGTGAGGCTTGGTCCTAATGTTCTAGAAGATCAATAGGCATAGGTACAACTCATTCTGCACCATAAAATAAGTTACTCAAAAGTCAAAATGCAAGAATATTCTGCCAACTGATTTCAATCCCTTTAGATTGGCCCTCTATTTGAATATAAAATGTAGGTCAGATGGCTTTTGAAACTTTGCGTATGAAAATATTTATTTACATATTGCAACTATATTTTTTTGAAGCTAGGAGCAGTACAGACCGCGGTGGTGATGGTAATGGCTTCTGTGGGTCATAACATGGATCGGACACGGTGGTCAACATGCCCTTGCCCTGCCATCGCGGTGGGAAAGCCGGCTGCAGCGGCGAGAGAATCCATCACATGGTGGTTGTGGAGTTGCCGACAACAAGAATAGCACGCGGTAGTAGGGTGGAAGTTGGGAGGTGAAATGTCCTTCATATTAGTGGAGACAGGCACTGACTATATGAGGTACCAAGGGTATCTGACCTAAAGGGAAGCCGGCCACAAGGTCGGTCTTTAGGCCAGCTATGGCCCATGCCTCTCGTCCCGTCAGCGGGCTTTCTTCCAAAAGCCACATCAACCTGGCTTCCAAGACTTGAACCCGCAGATTCATTCGGACAGTTTGGTTGGCATGATTCGACTAGGTTCGACTAGGTTTGTGTAACCCTAAGCCTTGTGATCCCTTATAAGGCGAGGCCAGGACCATCCTAGGGGCATATGACAATCGCACATGCAATCTCCTAGTCTCTAGAGCATCCCTAACTGTCTCCTGTAATTTAGAGGAGGATACTACCGAGTATCCTTTAAGGAGCATATTTGCTCTTCTAGAAAAGTGTCATTTCATTTCTATATATATGGCTCCGTGCAACATTTATTTTCATGATATCATTATGATCAATATTCATGTTCCGATTTGTTGATTTGGACTCTTGTTCTGACGTGGGGAAATAAGTTCTTCACTGGATTAGTTGGTTGGCCGGCCCCACGGATTAGGTCAACTTTATTGGAATGGAACCGTTGGGGCTAGCCAGCCGGCCTGCAGATGTAGAAAGGTTGCCCCCACCATCCTCTATAACTACGAAATCGAAGTGATTTCTATTGATGGAAGAAAGGCTATTTGATCCGATCCGCCTATGCCAATTCGAGTCTGGCGAGTCGCTATCATCTGTTGCCCTAACTTTTTCTATTAGAAACGATCGCCTAAACTTAACTCCTTAAAAAACCAATGTCGTCCTAGACCACTCTGTTGCCACCGTCGTCACTGTCGGAGTCGCTAGAGTAAAGGTCGATGACCTCTGTCGTCCTGGCCTTGTACTACTCGTACAGTCAACGCTCCGCCTCGACACGCTCCGGGTACAGGTGACGGAGCTATGCCATGTACGCCTCGCCGGCTTGTTCTACCTCTAGGCACTCGTGAGCCTCCTGGTCTTCCCGCATCTCCCGTGTGATGGCTACTCGGGGGTCGATGGGCACCAACTGCGGCAGACCATCGGGGAAGTTACGCGGGCATTGGAACCGTGGAGGCGGACCGACACTATGTCCTATTCTCGCATTGCCTGCACCGCCGAGTGGGGAGATCTGACCCAAATGTGCTCGTGCGTGTCGCGGTCGGTGATCTTCGTGACCCACATCCCCACCGACCCTGCCGCATGCCGAGGTATTCCACCATGACAGCGGCGATGATGGGAGGTCAGGGAAGCGGGATCCATCGGTGTGGGAGGAGGAAGCGCCGCCACGACAAATGGCTCAAGACAACGTGTGGTGACGTGCATCCGCTCGGGGGATGGGTGGCGGGAGCGGCGGCTAGATCCGGTCATTATCAACGGTAGGGGCGGCGGCGGAGTGGATGGAGGTGGGGATAGGTGCGCCTTGGTGGGGCTTGGGCCGCGGCAGAATGGAAGAAGAGGAGAGATGGGGCGTGGGAAATTTTTACTCCACGGGCGGGCGACCGAGTATATTCAAGAATCACGGCTGCCGCGGAGTAAAAAGTATCTTCGGTTAAAGGCTTTAAGGATTCGCTTAGTTGCTGGTTAAAGGAGAAAAACCAAATTTATCCTTCTCTAACGTTTTATTAGGGATCGGTTAGAGATGCTAATCCTTTTTCACATGGCGACACATACATCAATCCAGACTCAGCAGGAGTAGAGTGTTGCCTTCATGATGTGGGCCCAAACCTGAGTAAAAACTTCGAATGAACTCCATTCTTGTACTTTCGGCCACGTGCATATGCCTATCGGTACTGCTGCAGGTTTGCTCACCCGACAGGCACGAGATCTAGTATGCTTGCGTAAACCAATCAAAGGAGACGTATAGTTTTAGCTCTAGAGCAACTCCTGCACTCGCAAGAAGTCACCCCTAGGACCTAGCGACGATGAAAGGTCAGGCTTGCAAGCGCACGTCTCTCATACCGAAAGCTCCGGAGCCGTGAACTCACCGGAGGACATAAGAATTCAGAGGCCTCACTCTTCAGATATACAGTAGTAAACCTATCACGAAAGTCCCGGTTGCTTGCCAAGGCTTTGATCTCAAGTCCCAACGACCGCTCCAAACCGGCAACGGAAGCAGCTGGCTCGCTTGGAATCGGGGAAGAACGACCTAGCCTTGTCAGTCAGCACGGTCGGTGTCGCACTGCGGTACAAGACCAGCCAGCGCGCGGAATGGAACGGTTTTGGGCTCACCGCGCGGCCGCTGAGGTCGATCGATCCCTCCTCCTCCTCCTCCTTTCTTCTCTTCGCTTGCCACACTATTTTACTATGATCTGATTAACAAATCGTCGCACTTGGCATGCGACAGTGGACTTCCATGGCTATAAGTACGCGCCAGATCTTCACTTCTTTTCCTTCAATCAGACGCATCCGAAAGCTCCTGGTCATCTGTCTCGACATTTTTGCCTCTCCTAGCTTCGTCTCCGTTGCTAGCCTGGTCGTCTGACTTGTGCCATGGCCCATGGGAAGAGGTCTAGGCAGCAGCAAGCCGAAACAACCTCCGTCAGCCTGATGGACCTGGACGGCGGCGACATGGCGCGCATCCTCATGCTCTTCTCCGGCCACCACAACACCCACGGTCACCACGGCGCTGCCGCGCCCGCGTCGCCGGAGAGGGTGTTCGAGTGCAAGACCTGCAATCGGCGTTTCCCGTCCTTCCAGGCGCTCGGCGGGCACCGTGCCAGCCACAAGAAGCCGCAGCTGGCTGACGGCGAGCCGGCCAAGCCCAAGGTGCACGGCTGCTCCATCTGCGGGCTCGAGTTCGCCGTCGGGCAGGCGCTCGGCGGCCACATGCGCCGCCACCGCGCCGTCGCGGCCACAGGGGCCGGCGTCGGGCGCGGCCTCAGCCTCGACCTCGAGCTCGGGCCGAGAGGCGACGGCAAGAAGAAGACAACGGCGGTGGCGGCCGGACTGATGATCGACCTGAACATGCCGGCTCTGGCACTGGAGGAGGAGGAGCCGGCCGATCATGCCAAGCTGGGGCTCGCCGTGGAAATGCAGTTTCCCGTGGTGGTTGGCTTCCGACGTTGAAATCTAACACAAGATATTTACGTCGCCAGAGCCTTCGTCGCTACACCATGCATGGCCGGCCGTGCAGCAGGCGCATGAACTGCCTGCGCTGACGCCTGTTCACGCAGACGCGGGCAATCAAGAGCCAGCTCCGCCGGTGTGGGGGAGGTCCTGCCCCAATCGGATGTGCTGAACTGCTGTCCCTGACACATTTCCTGGTGAAGCGGTGTCCACCGTCAAGGACAAGGAGGCAGCCGACCTGACTCTTCTGCTGCATATCTACATCACCAACAGAGCAGCTCCTGATTTTTTTGAAAAATAACATAGCTTTGTTAATTGCAAATAAGGGTTACATCGTCTATAAAAAAAGATAGAATTTCATCTAAAGGCTCCTGAATCGCTAACCTAGTCATGGGCAACTTTATTCGCTTCCCTCTATTACAGTACAGTGTTCAAAACCAATGAACTGCCTCTCCCACACTACCAATAACACAAGCTTTGTTAATCACCTCCTGCAATCCCAACTTATTACAAACTTCCTTTGCTTTCTGACAAAGAAAAAACACATTCTTTGTATGTTCCCGCCCATTTGTACATGATGGGTATGTGGGCGAAACTTCAATGTGTCTATTAACAAGCGTAACACGACATGGGAGAGTTCTATGTAGCGTTCGCCATTAGTACCTTCGCCGGGCATGATAAATTTCAATTCTTAACCTAGATGGGATTGACATTGATTCGTTCTATACCATTAGTATCTTGGAATTTCCTCCCATTTTGTTGGTTTCATTCTACCAAACAAGCTAATCAAACCGTGAACAACCCTTTTTTTATATAACTCCGAGCAATGAAGTCCGACATGTTATACATAGGAAGGAGAATCACGAGGACTCGTTGAGCATCTATTGGCCAGAATGCTTGTCTCACCAAGTCTTCATCTGAAAAATTTGTGACTGGATCAATAAGATCTGATACTTTTGACAGAAGATGCTCCCTCCTCTAGGAGTAATAATTTTTCTATTTGCACAGTTCGGAATCCATGCATCTTTTCAAATTTTGATATTTTGTCTATTTCCAACTCACCAGATATAGTCGTTTTTCAGTGATATAACTCCCGCTCTAATGCTTTGCCAAGTAAAAAGAGCCCTTTTTTAAACTTGTATTCATCATGCCGCCATCAGGGAAATATTTAGCTCTCAAAATAGGGCCACGTAAAGAATCAGGATTGTCAAACAGATAACATGCTTGTTTAGCTAACAATATCATATTAGAACGATGTAGATGCAAATATCTTACATCCGGGTTTACATCTGCTATAAAATGATCACAAGTGCTGCAAATATGCATCACTTGGATGCAGATTTTACATCTAAATCTAAAACGCAACCCTGTTGTGCGAACCCCAACTCCCAGTAGAAACTTCCACCGCGTGACCGTCCTGCCTCCCACTGCACCACGCCGCTCGCCCACCGGCCCGCTGACACTAGGGCCCAGTTCTTTTGCCAGACTCTGGGGATTTTTCCAGAATCCGATCCCTACCCAGCTTCTCTCAGAATCTTTGAGCCCATTTGTTTTACAATTCTATCGAGTTAGGGTCTAATTAGACAGGATTATAAAACAAATGAGGCTTAAAGATTCTGGGAGAAACTGAGTAGGGGTCGGATTTTGAAAGAATCCCCAGATTCTGACAAAAGAACTGGGCCTAGATCCGGCCTTTCCACCTCGCCGCCGCCAGGTCTGCCGCTTTTTCGCCGCCCACACCTTGAAATCGCCAAAATCAAAGCCGCGCCAATTTCCACCCAAATCTAAGCAGCAAATGCTGAGAAAAAAGCATGTGAACTTTCTGTCCGGCAGCGATTCAAGTTATGGCCAAAAATGCGAACTGCCTGCATTCATCACGCATCTCAAAGAATCACCGTCAGGTACCTTCTGCTTATGTGTGAATATAACAATCTATTGACTTTGTGCAGTACTGTACCTCGACTTCCCACAGGCACAGGTCCGGTAGTTGATTGGTTCGAAAAAACTCTAAATATTATGCTAGATCTCATCCAACGGAAGTAGACCCTGGAGCTGATGTCAGTTGCATTATACAGTAAGTAGTTTTCTTTCAGCTACCCAAGTCAGCTGAGCGGAGTGACCATACTATAATTGCCAGGGGCATTGTTGACTTGGCAGGCAAGAGTTGTTTACACAGCTCTATTAGTTGACTTCACGGAGGCTTGGCCCCAAGAGCTGTGATTTCTGGGACTCACGTACTGCTCGTTCCGGATCATACACAATGCTACTCAAAAGTCAGAATGCACGAATATCCTCAGACTGATTCCCTTGATGGCTTCAGGTTGACCCCCCAAACCTTGATATAAAATGCAGGTCAGCTGGCCCCTGACCATCTCCGCAGCATGTTTAAATACTACAGTCGGGGACGAAGACAGAGCCCACAGAACCAGTAACGCGGTAACACTAAGAGAATTTATAATCGAACCTCTCAAATTCGTCTTCAACGTTTGGACAGGTCACCCTGTCATTGCCCGCTCATGAAATTTGGATTCAGATGGGCATTTCAAACGGCTCTCAAACGCTAGGGCTGACCGACACTCCCCATATCCGATCGAAATAAAGGGCGGATATGGGACGCCTGGGCACGCCCGCCATGTCGGACCAGGCCCATACTGGCCTACCCGACCCCATTTATATTCGTCCACATTCTCTCGCCGGACCAAATCCTAACCACTTCAGTCCAGCCCCCTCCACTCTCCTCCGCCACCTGAGCTCACCTCCGGCGGTTTGCGACTTTCTCCGCCATGGCAGACAGCAGACCGGACTCCGACCAATCCGAATCCGTCGAGGGTGTCGTCCCGTGTGGGTTGGAGGAGGCAATGGCAGTCCGCATTGCACTCCGCCTCTCGCGGGATGACAGTGCCCGGCCGCCGGATGGATCCGTCCGTCTCGACGCCATAGCGTCGGCTCATCGGGCGCTCGGGTCCTCTGGTGTTGGATCTGTTAGAGTTGTGTCGAATATTATTATACAAGGTAGGTTATAGTTGGATTTGTTTTTGGATTGTGTGTAGACAGGGTAGGAGTTGTGTCCTAATAGGACACTTGTATCCTAGGCCTCTCATACATAGCGGAAGTAGACACACGATGTAACCCATGCCAACATAATAGCACATGCGCGCAAGGGGGAGCCGGCGGCGTGTGCCGGCGCCCGGGTGGCCGGTGTGCGGTATTGTGACCGTGTCACGGGGAGGAGCGCCCGTAGTCAAGCCCCGGGAATGTAGCCATATCGGTGAACCTTGTTAATAAATCTCGATGTCGTGCTCATGTGATTGCTTAGTCCTCGGATGATCAATGATATGCCTCGAATTTATTCTAACAAGTGATATCATGAGCAAGGTACGAGGAGGCAGCAGATTGTTGATCTAGAGGAAGCGAACGGATGATCATGGTGAACGTGCGAGTTTGCACGATCAGGAGGACCTCGGCAACGATCGAAGATCGTCGGGTGGGAAGCAATTGAAACGTCAGCTGGGCAAACGCGTGGAGAGCTTCGGCTCGAGGTGGAGATCGAAAGTTGATCGGCGTCTGGCTGACAGATCGAAAGTGGCGGTGAATAGCGACTGGTTTGATCGGAATCAGCGGCGCGATCGAGCGTGCGGCGCTGCAGCAGATTTGTATCGGCGTGGGTGTATTGCGGTGCCTGCGCGTGCATGTACAATGCGAGAGGCGGAGCTACGGCCCAGGGTGGCGATCGAGCAGCATCACCTACGGCGACGGCGGTTTACAGATCGATTCGTTCGATCGGTGCGTGAGGTAACGGCCGTATGACTCGGTGACGCGTGGCGGCGAGGCCCACGGGGGGCTGGAGCGGCCCAACCAAGGCAGCTGGGCGTGGCCCATGTAGCAGGTGCTAGCCAACTTTTCGTTGTGCGTGTGCTAAGGCCAGAAGTGCTGCTGATGTGAAGGTGTACGTGTTCGTGCGGTGCAATACAGGAGCTACCAAGATTTTGTTGAAAAAAAGAAGCAGGTAGAGACCTGTCGTGTGATGCGTTTCAGCGGCAATAGGAAGTCAATCCAGCCGAAAATAAAAAGTTCACAAAGGCTGCCATCGAGATAGCAGGGACATCGGCTGCAATAGCAAGGCATCGGGAGTTGAGCCAAACAGGAGCAGCACACGTATACATAAGCATGGTGTATGAAGTGCAGAAGCTCTTGATCAGTTTGCATAAATACATATGCATGCAGACATTGTGAAAAGTCAAGTCAGCTTAGATGGAGGTATCATGTGATGGATGAGTTTCGCGGAAGATTTTGGAGCTTGGAGCGCGTCAGGATCATGCAAAACACAGGGCGTCAAGGCAATACGCAGATGTGCGAGACGGACACGACGCAGGGTGGAGCATGGTGCAGTCCGATAATTTCGGCTGGTCGGACTGGACAGTCTGATAGATCGACGGGGATGTCGGTCAAAGCAGAAAATGGTGGTGATTTCAGCGACGACGACACAGGAGCGTGATGCTAATGGTGGCCGGCTTTTGGGGCGTGGAAACACGTGGTGCAGAGCTGAGGGCTTGTGCGGCTTCGACAGACTATGGCGCAGGGTTGATTCAAGACGGTGCACATGAGAGCTTGGAGTCGACAGGGCGCGGGAGGGTGGCACGTACAACCACCATGGAGTCATGCTGAAGGTGGAGTTGGAGTCTAATGGATGACTACACTCTGTGCTGATGGAGGGGCTACGGCGTAAATGCATGGAGAGTCGAAGCCTATTTCAACGGGATAGCGAGAGACACGTGGATCGGACTGGGTACCAGTGGTCTGATGGAGACGCGATACTCGGCATCGGTCGGTGATGACCGGTGGTTCTCTGCAGTGGGGGTTGAGTGGTGTGGGTTCGCGACCTTAAGAGACTCGACCAGGACAACAGAGGCTCGACGCGATGATAGCGGCGAGGCGTGCGGTAAGCACGGGACACAGCGACAGGCCAAGGCACTGGTGGCCAGACAAATTGTGCAGGGGGGTGCTGAAGCAGTGTTGACGAGTACCGGATTCAAGTTGGTGACTGGGTCTATCGGTGCCGGAAGATGGACAGGAGTTGACCATGGAGAATCTGAGAAAGTGGCAGAGAGTCTAAAATTGTCAAAAGCTGAGAGAGTACATGACCGTATATTTTGTTATGTTCAGTGCACATGGCAAAGTGCGGATGACAAGGCAGAAGGAGGTGGAGTGCTATAGCGGTGGGATATGTCAGAGACTATCCGGGAAAAAGGATGAGACAACTGTGAATTTGACTCAAGAATGACACAGGGCAATGGTGAAATTCTTTCAAGTTTCAGACAGACGGTCAAGAAAGAGCGGTGATGTTGATTTCAGGTAACTCTTGTATGTGACATCCAATATGTGAGTTGTTCATTTTCACGCAGATAAATTACCGGTGTGTGATGGCGTTTGAACGGAAACTTCGGAAGTTGGGAGCACAAAGTAGAGTAATGAGAGACTTAATTTTGCTCGAGTGTTGACTGTGAAGAAGACAAGAAGGGACTACAGTCACAGGTGGAGTCATATGGAGTCTGAGAGTAGCAGCGGTGCTCATGGCGTATTTCAAGTCCAATGTACATGGAGGTTCCACGCACGGATGAATCCAAGGTGGTGGAGAATATTCGTCAAGGTGGAGTTTGTTAGAGTTGTGTCGAATATTATTATACAAGGTAGGTTACAGTTGGACTTGTTTTTGGATTGTGTGTAGATAGAGTAGGAGTTGTGTCCTAATAGGACACTTGTATCCTAGGCCTCTCATATATAGCGGGAGTAGACACACGATGTAACCCATGCCAATATAATAGCACAGGCGTGCAAGGGGGAGCCGGCGGCGTGTGCCAGCGCCCGGGTGGCCGGTGTGCGGTATTGTGACGGTGTCACGGGGAGGAGCGTCCGTAGTCAAGCCCCGGGAATGTAGCCATATCGGTGAACCTTGTTAACAAATCTCGGTGTCATGCTCGTGTGATTGCTTAGTCCTCGGATAATCAATGGTATGCCTCGAATTTATTCTAACAGGATCCTCACGGTCCCGACCGGAACACTTCTTCTTCCCCATCACCGGTTGAGCAGAGTACGAGTCCTCCCGGAAATGGGCGGCCCACCGTGGGAAGGAGGGGATAAGGCCGCCGACACCCGTCTCGCGGCGGAAATGCCTGCGGCGGATGCGGTGACGCGAGCGGACGCAGAGGAGGAAGTCATCCGCGCCCGCATTGTGAATAAACGGCAGCGGAGAAACACGCGCGCCCTCGTCCGTGAGCAGCATCGGGTGGTCTGTGCCATGGCCGGACTACCACCGAAGAAGAAGGAGGACAGCTCCGGCGACGAGTAGATCCGGCTCGATCCGTACTGCATCTTCGACCGATACTTCCACAAGAAGGACGGTAAGGGCAAGGGCAGCCGTGGATGAACTCCACCATAACCAAACATGCCAAATTTTAGTAGTCCGATGGCATGTTTAGTATAGTGTGATGGAGTAGCCGGACGAGTGTGCGTCGACGTAGTTGCATGAGTTTGTATGAATTTGAGATATCGTAATTGAAGTGTCTGAATGTGATTGTATTTTTTAAAAAGTGTCCGGTCGATGCCTGCAGACGCGTCCGGATGCATGTGTGGTCGTTTGAGGGACCGAGTTTGTCAAATCTGGCTATAGATGCTCTAACACCCCCTTATTAAAGTGGCCAAATATGGCTTTGCATCTACACTTGTCAAGCCTCCAGCATCTATAGTAGCAGTGCGTGCTGCGTGCAGATCACTCAAGGAACCGAGACTCCCGCATCGGTATGTTTTATCTGAACGGCTTCGGGCGAGAGTTTCTTTTTTTTGCGGGCAAATCAGAGAGCTTTATTAAGCAAGAGCATTCTTTGGACAGTCAGCCAACAAGCTGGTCACAAGAAAGCTAGGGGTCTCGTCGAGCCAACTATCAGTCACATTCAGCATGCATGCATGTTTTGCATAAAGATGCGCTGGTAAGTTAGCCGACCTGCTTACATGTTGTAAAGCAAAAGAAGTACATAAAGAACTAAGCTCTCCTATTTCTAACAAAATCGGAGCCACAATAGAACGAGAATTGTGGCGAGTTTCCCAGAGCTTCACCAGCTCCAGACAGTCAACCTCCAATATCACATGCTGGAAACCTCGTAGAGTAGCGAATCGGACTCCTTCCCGCAGTGAAAATGCCTCCATTATCAGTGGATCGGAAACCCCAACAAAAGGTTTACACCAAGCGCCCATGAACTCGGTAGGTGAACGAGCAATACCACCAGCGCCACCCCGTCCCTCCGAGAAGTTGAGCGCGCCGTCTGTATTGATCTTTATGAAGCCCCCCTCAGGTGGTCGCCAACCAAAGCCCGGCAAGGTAGCAGCCGCCTTCCGGGGCAGTTGTAGGAGAGCAATCGCCTCCTTGGTAGCTCGGATAGTTGCAGTAGGATCTCGCCCTACCTCTCCATGCTTAATCCGATTTCTAGAGTGCCAAATAGACCACATGATGGTTGTAATCTTTGCACGATCATCATCCGAAAAGAGTGGTGAAAGTGCGTTATATCGACTAGAGGGGGGGTGAATAGGCGATTTTTAAGAAAGTCTTCAAAACGTGGAAGTTATGAAGACAAACAGAATAGACAAGCCTATCACTATGCAGCGGAAGTTAGATTGCACAAGGCAAGCCATGGTCAAGTATTCAATATAGTGAAAGCACAGTGACAAACAGCTTCAGTGTAATAAGGATCAGGTAGAAAGAAGTTATGAAGCCAAACAATTCATACAGTTACGTTGTGAAGACAGAAGATAAAGCAAGCATGCAATGGCTTCACAATATGTAACGGTAAGTAAAAGGAAGTAAAGATGAAACCAGTGACACGCTGAAGACAATGATTTGTTGGACCAGTTCCAGTTGCTGTGACAACTGTACGTCTGGTTGGAGCGGCTAGGTATTTAAACCAAAGGACACACCGTCCCGGACACCCAGTCCTGAACACGCAGCTTAGGACACCCAGTCCTCACCGTTTTCTCCTTGAGCTAAGGTCACACAGACCTCGCCCAATCACTCTGGTAAGTCTTCAAGGTAGACTCCCAAACCTTCACAGACTTCGTTCACCGGCAATCCACAATTTCTCTTGGATGCTCAGAACGCGACGCCTAACCGGCTGGAGGATGCACAGTCCTCAAGTGTAATAAGTCTTCAGATCACTCAGACAAGAAGACTTAAGTGATGCCCAATTTACTCTGGCTCTGGGTGGTTAGGGCTTTTCTCCTCGCTAGGAATTTTCTCTCAAAGGCTTCGAGGTGGGTTGCTCTCAAACGACAAAAGCCGTGCACTGAAATCTGAGCAGCCAACCGTTTATGGTTGTAGGGGTGGACTATTTATAGCCACTGGGCAACCCGACCTGATTTGTCTGAAATAACCCTGGATCACTAAGGAACTGACACGTGTACCAACGGTCAGATTTCGAACTCACACGGCAACTTTACTTGGGCTACAAGTAAAGCTGACTTGTCTGACTCTGGACAAGATTTTCTCTCATAGTCTTCGCTCGAAGACATAGGATTTGAATTAGGCATCACTTCAGTCATTCTGACTGGTTCTCTTGGACCCCACTTAATAGTACGGTGGTTCCTATGACACAACATAAATGAAGTAAAACTACGAAGGATCTAAGTCTTCGAGTTTCATCAACTTCATAGGGAGTCTTCACATGTCATTGTCTTCAATATGAATATCTTCATAAACCACCATTGTCTTTAATGTCTTCGTACATTTTTAGGGGTCATCTCTGGTAGTGAAACCGAATCAATGAGGGACTTCTACCTGTGTTATCCTGCCATTCTCACAAACACATCAGTCCCTCAACTAGGTTTGTCGTCAATACTCCAAAATCAACTAGGGGTGGCACTAGATGCACTTACAATCTCCCCCTTTTTGGTGATTGATGACAAACTAGTTGAAGTTTTCAACGGGGAATATAATTTGTGAAATTGTAAAGGAATTGTCTTCATAAGCTGCAAGGGCTCCCCCTGAAGATGTGCATATAAGTAATTTGCTTCTGGAACGCAAATGCACATGGCAGGTTGTACTTGTGGAAATCCACTTCAACTTATGATGACAATCCACCATGCATGTAAAAGTATATGAAGAGAATGACATGCATAATGAAAAATGGACGTCTGCAAAATGATATAAGTGCGGAAATTTATCGTCGTACATGCGGAATTTATCTTCGCAAAAACATAGTGGCAAACAAGTAGCAGACGACCATCAAGTTTAAGTGTTACAACTCAAAGAACCAAATGTAGCAAAACGAGAGTTGTAAACACGAAGCAAAATGTAGCAAAATATAAAGCACCCGCCCATATTGACCCGCTTGAAGACTATAAACATCATATGCTTCTCCCCCTTTTGTCAGTGATGACCAAAAAGGTTTGAAGACATAGAGTTTTCTACGCGTTCCCAGGCGCAGTAGGGTCGGTGGAGGTGTTTGGTGGTGCTGAAGAGCTTGGTGCAGATTCGACGCGAGCTGAAGTAGGTGGTGGTGATGTAGTGTCATCTTCTTCCTCAATGATTTTTGCAGTCACGGTGGCAGCAGAGGAAGAGAACTCAGAATCTTCAAGGGATGGATTTCCGCGCAGCACAGCTCTTCTGGGGGGTGTGGAGTCAAACTTGAATCTCTCTCTGAAGCCATCCTCTTGAAGTTCAGCTTCAGTGCACATCATGGTGAGGCCTTTCCAAGTGCGGCGACAAGTTTCGTGTGTGACGAATGCATTCTTGGTGGCCAGATTTCTGATGCGATTGACGTCTTGCATGATACTTCTCATCTGCCTCTTGAGCCAGTCGTGATGCCTATCTTGCTTTTGGTGAAGAGCCACAAGAAGTTCTCGGTCATTGAGTGCATGAGCGCGTTTCTTGGGTCTCGGTGCAGCTGTGCTGTCAGTGGCTTCAGTTGATGCAGGGGCACGTGTGGTGCCAGCCATTGGATACACTCTTGAGATGGCTTCAACACCTTCATCATTCTGAGTGAAGCTCTAGTGTTCTGCATTCTGAAGACTTAATGGTTGCTTGGCAGGCTCAGGATATATTGCTTCAGCAGAGGTGTCCACATCGGGTAAGAAGATCCTATGGTTGCGGGCTGAGGGCTGATAGGAGATAGCAGAGTGAAGCTTGATCAGCCTCATAACCCAAGGAGCATAAAACTTCAAACCAAAGAGATCTGAGCCAGACGCTGCAAGTTGGCGTATAAAGAGATCCTGTGCGTTGAAGCATTTGCCATGCAGGATACAGAAAATAAGAGTCTTCATTGCACCTTCAACCTTGGCATATGGAGAGTGCCCCCTTAATGGGCCATAGAGTCCGCCTGATGATGTGATATATGGTTCTGGGCAGGTACTCTAAGTCTTCAACGAAGAACTCAGTTGGATAAGGTGCATCATGAGGCAATGGCTTCATCATGGAGAGCATCTGACTCATATTTGGCTCAGGCCGCTGGAATATGCTCTCAATTGCTTCAGCATGGAGTTGGCAGCCTTCTTCGAAGAGTTCGCCAGGAGTGGGTAGGCCGGTAAGCTCAATGATATCGAATGCATTAGCTTCATGATGGACATTGCCGGTCATCCACTCCAGGACCCAAGTCTTCGGATCTCTGTTATAGCCTTTGATATGCAGGGTGGCATAGAACTGGAGCAGAAGCTCTTCATTTCAGTGCTCTTCATCGGTGATAAACGGCAGCAGACCCACTTGTTTGAAGCAATCCAGTGCTTCTTCCAGACCAGGCAGACCAGCAACAGCTTCAACCTCAAGGCGCTGGTGAGGAAAGATGCGGCCTTGGTTGTATAGGATGCATGAATAATAGCTGCGTTGTGGGTAGCTCCAGAACCTATCTGATACAATTTGTTCCCTTGAATAAGGGTTCTTGGAGCGGTTGAAGAACGTGTTATCTGCCCTGAAGCTGTTGATGTTGAAGGAGCCAGGAGCTTATGCAGGACCTGGGAACCTTGGCATTCGTGGGATCGGCTTCTGGACCTAGGGCCTGTGCGCAACATGATAGTTGAATTGTGGACCGGCAGCAGACTCAGGCACAGAAGGTTCAGGTGCAGTAGCTTCAGTGTCTCTTGAAGCTGTTGTTGGAAATGGCTCCATAATTGCTTCAGTGTTGGTTGTGGCAGCCTCAACGTTTTCAGCCTCAACACGTGTAGTGAGAGAGACGGACTCAGGTACGTTCTCCTGGAACACTGCTTCTTGTTGGTGCAGGAGAGATGGAGCTTGAGGTTCTTCTTCACTATCTTCGGCGGATGCAGCCGGAATGTTGTCAGCAGCCTGAGCCCTTGGCCCTTTGCGAAGCCTACGGAATGTAGGCGACGCCGGTGGAGTTGCAGTGGGCTGGGGCTCATTATCTTCCTCCTGTGGGCGATCTGCCCACGATGCATCTTGTGTGATTGGTGTCAATGGACGACCAATGCTGATCAGTTCGCTTGTCTCAAGCTGAGGAAGGGTTGTATCATCTTGTACGTTGTCTTGGAGACCAATGTCTTCAGCAGCGTTGGGGTCGGCTGCTGGAATGTCTTCAGCGTGCGGAGCCTCTGTGAAAGTAGGCTCATGCACTGTCAACTGACGATCTTCGTCAGGATAGCGGACGGAGATGGGTTCGACTATCAAGGGCTCTGTGGGAGCAGCCCGAGATTTCTTGGTCTTGCGCTTCTTTTTGGTGGGGTCAGAAGGAGAGGCTTCAGAGTGTTTCCTCTTCCTTGCTTCAGCTTCGGCTGTCCGTGTCTTCTTGAGCTCTGAAGCGGTTGACCGGTTCTTTGGCTTCGAGCCAGTCGTAGCAGTGGGGAAGACAATCGGAACAGCTTCTGACCCTGGTGCCTCTGGTTCAGTCATAGCAGGCTTTTTCTTTTTCTTCGCGGCCATCCTGGGGTCGATGCCGGGACGCCCAAGCGCCTTGCGCTTCTCGGCCTCATTGTAGGCCTGCACACAACGATCAGCCAGAATCTTCATTCGCTCCCGCGAACCCTGAGCTTCTGCACGTTTCTTCATAAAGTTTTCCTTTAACTCATGCAACATGATCTTGAAGTCCTTGACTTCTTGGACGCTGAGCCTGGCCATATTCTGCTTGAACTGAGCCTTTTCAAAATCAATCTTCTGCTTCAGTTCAACAATGCGCTGGGCAATTGTAAGTTCTGAAGTAATAGCGCCTTGGAAGGCGACGCTGAGGCCAATGGGCAGCTGCAGATCATCGAAGCTGATATTTGGTGTAGCAAACCACTCATCGATGAAGTTGTGGATGATTGCTGCATCAAACAGAGGCAGATTGTTGAAGATTTCAGCCTCCTCCTTGCACTTGATGAGCTGCTCAAGAGCGTCATCTCCAAGATCTTCGTCGCTGGATAGATCAATGGTTTCACTGCGCAGAATGGCAGCAGCTATGAGCTCTTTGCCTGTGTGTGGCTGAGGCTTCTTGGCTTCTTGAGGCTTGGAGACTCGTTATAAGTCTTCAGACTGCACACTTGCTTCAGGAGATGCAGTTGTCAATGGCTTCGCTCTGGAGATTTTGGGAGAAGCGGCTGGCTTTGAAGCTTTTGGCTTCTTCGTCTGCTCCGGCTTCGGTGCAGCAGGAGCATCATCAGACTCAGTGTCTGCTGGAGGGTCGTTCACGGCAGTCCCTTGGACTAGAATGCGAGTGATGAGGCCTGCGAGATTGGCATACGGCCCGATGATATTGGGATTGGCGTCGCGTGTGCCGTCCGCCCATGGTTTAGAGGGACCAGGGTTGAAGTCCAACCCCAGCTCCTTCTTGTTTTGCTTCGCAGAGTTCTGAGCAAATTGGAAGTTGCGCTTGAACAGATTGTCATCGCGACACCAGAGAAGTGATGACGGATGTGCTTCAGCTGGCTGTGGTCCTCTGACCATGCATGGATAGAAGCCTTGAGCAATGGCTTCGTCTCTGGACCGGGGTACGAGATTTTTGTACAATACGTCTCCCCACGGTCTCTTGATGGCGCACTTTTCTGCATATTCCTGAGTGACGAAGCGGTATTGGAACCACTGCTCTGCCCAATAGCGTCGAATCCATTGGATTCGTGTCTTGCGCTGACCGTAGCTCTCTTCAAGATCAGTTTTGTACATTTATGCCAATTCATCAGGCAGATCTTTGGACGTTTCACCACGTCTCTGTCTGCCTCCCTTCCTTGCTGGTTTTTCTGCTGCCATGAAGCTTAACTTGGACGGCTTCAAAGCGTTTAAAGGCTTCAAAGGTTTTCTTTTGCTAGACCAACAGGAACTGGCTTCAGGAGAATTGATGTGGCGCTGTAAGAACTCTGCAAATGAATGCAGACTATGAGAACCAAAAGATTCTCCCACGGACATGTACCTGTGACAGCATTAAGGTGCGAGGGAAGGGGAAGAGGTCATATGCATTTTGAAGATAAATCAGTTTAGAAGATATTGACCTCATCATGCGAAGACATTCACTTATAGAAAGGAAGTTGGTTCCAGATTTGTACGCACCCATAGATCAGTACAAGTGAGGAATCTAACTACTTCATGAAGCACAAGTGAATATACTAGGCAAGTTATGAGATGCAGACTGAGACAGTTCTAACTTGTGTGAATAGAAACTTCTTATGGCAAAAAGTGACCGAACTATAGGATCAAAAGAGGCTGTAAAAAGAGGTTTTATTTACCACACTTGGAACTGCTAGACGAAGTGGGAGTTGAGGCCGAGCAGTTCGATCCTCCATGCCCTAACTTGGCGACGGAAGACACCTACGGCGACGGCGGAGAGACCGATGTCCGCAGTCGGCGTGAAAACGGCATCGGAGAGGTTGCGGCAGTGAAGCGCTTCATCGCCGGCGTCGTCGAGAGCTAGCGGTGGCGCTAGGGTTCGTGCGAGGGTGGAAGAAGAGATAATGACCGCAGTGAATCGTGTATTTATAGGGATAGAGGCGGCACTGTGCTATTACTCAGGTGCCCCTGGCGATTCGCATCTGAACAGCACGTGGCCATCATGCGGTATTTTGGGAGCAGTTCCACATCCCACGCACGCCTTGTTTGTCGGGTGTCGTTCCTACTTCTCCGGATTTCTTGTTGATGAAAAAGCATTGAAAACGGTTTTAAAGTTTGTCTCTGTGTCTTCTGCTGACAAGGATGCAGTGAAGACATTCGATAGTTTCAATAGAATGCATACGATTTGGAGAGATAGAGTTTGAGGTAGGAAGCATGGAAAGGTTAGGGTCCGATCACATTCACTTAGTTCAAAAGATTCAAACAAGAAGACATAGCTATAAGTGAATGTTGTAGAGGACAGAACACCAGTACACACACACACACACACACACACACACACACACACACACACATATATATATATATATATATATATATATAATTAACGCAGTGAAGATAATCATGAAGACAAATTGATTGAAGCAAAACCAAATGTGAAGACATTGCGAGGTAACGCCATGAGTGAAACACTTCAAATAGAACGTTTGGTGGTGGCGTTACCCACCGTATAGGCAGTATTAGACTTTAGACACGGCGCACAATTATCGTGGCGCTCCGAAGTCAAATTCCATGTTAATGTATTCACACTTAGAATGTATGTCTTCATTGATTGAAGATATATGTTACTTCGTGTGTGGCACATCTAAGTCATCAATATGCATAAGTGTTAGCATGTGTGCCTGATCACAGGACATTTGAGGATTCCAAGATATTTAGCTCACACCGTAACTTGCAAAATCTCTTCTCATCCAAGGGCTTGATGAAGACATCTGCCAATTGCTCTTCAGTGTTGACGTGTATGATGTCAATATCTTCCTTTGCAACATGATCTCTGAGAAAATGATGACGAATTTCAATGTGCTTTGTCTTCGAGTGCTGAACTGGGTTGTTGGCGATCTTGATGGCGCTTTCGTTGTCGCAGTAAAGTGGCACTTGCTTCAGATGAATGCCATAATCCTTGAGGGTTTGCTTCATCCATAGAAGCTAAGCGCAGCAGGATCCAGCAGCAATGTATTCAGATTCAGCAGTGGAGAGAGATACACAGTTCTGCTTCTTTGAAGACCAACATACAAGTGATCGGCCCAGAAAATGACATGTGCCTGACGTGGACTTCCGATCAACCTTGTCACCAGCATAATCAGCATCCGAGAATCCAACCAGATCAAACTCTGAGCCCTTTGGATACCATAACCCTAGAGTTGGGGTGTGAGCCAAATATCGAAGAATTCGCTTCACAGCTAAGTGATGCGACTCCTTTGGTGCCGCTTGGAATCGAGCACACATGCAAACACTAAGCATAATATCTGGCCTAGATGCACATAAATAAAGCAAAGAACCAATCATGGAGCGGTATACCTTTTGATCGAACTCTTTACCATTGTCGTCAGGACCCAGATGATGTTTGGCTGGCATTGGTGTTGTGAAACCTTTGCAGTCTTGCATACCGAACTTCTTCAGGCAATCTTTGAGATACTTCTCTTGAGATATGAAGATGCCATTGCGTTGTTGCCGTATCTGAAGACCGAGGAAGAATTTCAGCTCCCCCATCATAGACATCTGATATTGCTCTTGCATCATATATCCGAACTCCTCACTGTACTTCTGATTGGTGCAGCCGAAGATAATGTCATCCACATATATTTGGCACACAAACAGTTCACCATCATATGTCTTCGTGAAGAGAGTGGGATCTAGGGACCCAGGTATGAAGCCTTTGCTCTTCAGGAAGTATTTGAGTGTGTCATACCAGGCTAGAGGGGCTTGTTTGAGGCCATATAGTGCCTTATTGAGCTTGTAAACCATGTCAGGATGTTTTGGATCTTCAAACCCAGGTGGTTGTGCAACATACACTTCTTCTTCAATCTTGCCATTGAGAAAGGCACTCTTCACATCCATTTGATATAAAAGTATGTTATGATGATTTGCATAGGCCAACAGTATACGGATGGCTTCAAGTCTGGCCACAGGAGCAAATGTTTCATCGAAGTCAATGCCTTCCACTTGAGTATATCCTTGAGCAACTAGACGAGCTTTGTTTCTGACAACTTGACCATGCTCATCTTGCTTGTTGCGGTATATCCATTTGGTGCCTATTATGTTATGCTTCCGTGGATCAGGACGCTTAACCAATTCCCATACATTGTTCAGCTCAAACTGATGAAGCTCTTCTTGCATTGCTTGAATCCACTCAGGTTCCATAAAAGCTTCTTCAACTTTCTTGGGTTCTGTGATTGAAACGAATGCGAAGTGTCCGCAGAAATTTTCCAGTCGAGTTGCCCTTGAACGAGTCAGTGGACCAGGTGCATTGATGCTGTCAATTATTCTGTCAATCTATACTTCATTGGCAACACGAGGATGTATGGATCGAAGACTTTACTCTTGCTGATCTATGTTGTCGTGGGGAGGAATGTCTTCAGGCTGAGCATTGTCTTCATGTGGATCAGGTGCTGAGATGATAAGTTCTTGTTCAGGATGAGCTTCAGAAGGTATAATTTCTCCAGTTCCCATTAGCTTGATTGATTCACTGGCTGGAACTTCATCTAGCACATCTGGCAGTTGCTCTCTTTGTGAACCATTGGTCTCATTGAACCGCACATCCACTGTTTCAACCACTTTGTAGTGAAAGAGATTGAAGACTCTGTAGGAGTGCGAATCCTTTCCATATCCAAGCATAAAGCCCTCATGTGCTTTTGGTGCAAATTTTAAGGTGTGGTGTGGGTCCTTGATCCAGCATCTTGAGCCAAATACTCTGAAGTAACTGACATTTGGCTTCTTGCCAGTTAGAAGTTCATAAGATGTCTTGTTCAGAAGCTTGTGAAGATAAACACGGTTGATTGTATGGCATGCAGTGTCAATGGCTTCAGGCCAGAATTTTCTTGGAGTCTTGTACTCATCTAGCATTGTTCTGGCCATCTCAATGAGTGTTCTGTTCTTGCGTTCGACGACGCCATTTTGCTGTGGCGTGTAAGGAGCTGAGAATTCATGAGTGATGCCCAATGTATCAAGATATGTGTCAAGGCCAGTGTTCTTGAATTCAGTGCCATTGTCACTTCTGATGTGCTTTATCTTGGCACCAAAATTGTTCATAGCCCGATTTGCGAAGCGTCTGAAGACATCCTGCACTTCAGTCTTGTAAAGGATTATGTGCACCCAAGTATATCTAGAGTAATCATCAACAATGACAAAGTCATAGAGGCAAGCAGTAGTGGAAAAAGTTGAGTAGTGAGTGGGACCAAAGAGATCCATGTGAAGCAGTTCGAAGGGTCGAGTAGTGGTCATGATTGTCTTTGAAGGATGTTTTGCCCTTGTCATCTTCCCTGCTTCACAGGCACCGCATAAGTGATCTTTCTTGAACTTGACGCCCTCGATGCCTATGACATGCTTCTTCTTCGCAAGGGTGTGGAGGTTCCTCATGCCAGCATGCCCAAGCCTCCGATGCCAAAGCCAGCATTCTGAAGCCTTTGCCAGAAGACATATTGCAAGCTGTGGCCCTGCTGAGAAATCTACCACGTACAAATCATCTTTCCGATACCCTTCACACATTTTACCAGTGTCAGCAAATGTGATGTGGCTCTTGTCGGATGGACGTAAGGTTGAGTCCATAAAAAGACTTCTTTTGCCAGTCATGTGATTTGTACACCCACTGTCAATAATCCATTCTGAAGACTCTGAAGACGCTGGTGTCGTACCCTACAGTGCAGTTAGGGGGATAGGCTTCACGAAGAGTATTGTGAAGCAAAAACATTTGACGAACCAGTGGGTTATGAAAACTTAGATCCGGGTTAGGACTAATAGGGAGAGTAGCATGCGATTCAGGTATGAAATACATAGTGATGCCATTCGGGCATTTGATCTTGCGCCCCACAAGATTTTTAAGGTCCCTAGCAATAGCGTCAGAAGATTTTGGTTTTCTGCTGGAGACCTTTCCCTGCAAAAGAGAGTTAAGCTTTCTTAACCACCCACATCTTCAAGGGTGGCTTAGAAGCAATAAGTCTAAGTGCAGCATCTGAGAATTTTGGCTTTGGAGCCCTAGCAAACAGTCTAGCAGGTGGGCAATAGTACTCATAAGAATAGGCAGAATAGTTCTTGGTCATATGAACATGACGGTTTAAAGAACCGCTCTCATATGCCTAAGCATGGTTTCCCTGCAAAACATTTGCGTTAGTGCGACTCAGGTGAGTCCTCTGCCTGTATGAAGCCTTTGGACCATATGAAGCCTTTGGTCTGAGGTTTGTCTTCTTCATGTGAGGTGTCATGAGGACATTCACAGGAAGATTCTCCAGACACGTTTTTGGAACCCAGATCTTCTTCATAGGCGGTCCATTCCTGCAGTTAGTACCAATGTACCTGGCAAATACTTCACCATTCTGATTCTTAAACAGTTTATAGTTTGCATCAAAGGATTCATCAGTGATAATAGGATTAGCACAAGTGAAGCCAGATAGATTGGATGAATCTGCTGAGGATTCCTTTGCAGCAACCCATGTGGTTTTGGGGTACTGCTCAGGTTTCCAGTAAGAGCCATCTGCATTAATTTTCCTCACGAACCCAACACCCTCTTTCCTAGGGTTTCGGTTCAGAATCTGCTTCTTGAGGACATCACATAATGTCTGATGTCCTTTGAGACTTTTGTACATCCCTGTTTCAAGCAATGTCTTCAACCTAGCATTCTCATCAGCAATAGCAGTGGTATCCTCAGCAGAGGGGTTAGTTACCACTTCAACAGTTGAAGATATTGCAACAGCAGTAGCAGTGGAACATTCAGCAACAGAGGTAGCATTATCACGCTCAATGCATTTAAGGCATGGTGGTTCAAATCCTTCCTGAGCGGAACTGATCTGTTCGGCTCGAAGTGACTCGTTTTCCTTTTGAAGATCTTCATGATCCGCTCTCAATTTCTCAAGATCTTGCTTCTTTTGAAAATAATCATAGGAAGGCTTTTCATGAGTAGTTGAGAGAGTCTCAAGACGATCTTCAAGTTCCTGATACTTAACATGAAGATTTTTTATGTCTTCAATTAAGGATTCGGAACGAGTCATTTCAGCACCCAACAGATCATCGCTTCTGTCTAACAGTTTTTGAATATGTTCCATAGCCTTTTGTTGTTCAGTTGCAATTTTAGCAAGTGTTTTGTAGCTGGGTTTTGAATCACAATCAGAGTCATCGTCACTGGATGTTTGATAGTGAGTAGTGCGTGTGTTTACCTTGGCACCGCGTGCCATGAAGCAGTAGGTAGGAGTAGAGTCGTCCTTGTCATTTGCATCGGTGTTGGTGATGAAGTTATTGTCTTCAGTGTTCAAGATGGACTTGGCGACATAGGCTGTAGCTAGACTCGCAATGCCAGAATCAGACTCCTCCTTAGACTCCACCTCTGCCTCCTCAGAAGCGGACTCCTCCTCTGAATCCATTTCCTTGCCAACAAACGCACGAGCCTTGCCAGTTGAGCTCTTCTTGTGTGATGAAGACTTTGAGGAAGACTTGGAAGAAGACTTTGAGTATTTCTTCTTCTTGTCGTCGGAGTCATATTCCTTGCTCTTCTTCTTCTTTCTACTCTCATTGTCCCACTGTGGACACTCAGAGATGAAGTGTCCAGTTTTCTTGCACTTGTGACATGTTTTCTTCTTGTAGTCATGAGCAGAAGCTTCATCATTCCTTGAGCTTGATCGTGAAGACTTTCTGAAGCCTTTCTTCTTGGTGAATTTCTGGAACTTCTTCACTAGCATTGCAAGTTCCCGTCCAATGTCTTCAGGATCATCAGAACAGCTGTCAGATTCTTCTTCACATGAGGACACAGCTTTTGCCTTCAAGGCACGAGTTTGCCCATAGTTTGGACCGTAGATATCTCTTTTCTCAGAAAGATGAAACTCATGTGTGTTGAGCCTCTCAAGTATGTCAGACGGATCGAGTGTCTTGAAATCTGGACGTCCTTGAATCATCAGGGCTAGGATGTCAAACGAACTGTCAAGTGATCTCAACAGCGTTCTTGACGATTTCATGTTTGGTGATCTCAGTGGCGCCGAGGGCTTGAAGCTCATTTGTGATGTCAGTGAGCCGGTCAAATGTGTGCTGGACATTCTCATTGTCATTTCGCTTGAAGCGGTTGAAGAGATTGCGAAGAACACTGATTCTCTGATCTCTCTGGGTTGAGATGCCTTCATTGTCTTTGGAGAGCCAGTCCCAGACCAGCTTGGATGTCTTCAAGGCACTTACACAGCCGTACTGTCCCTTGGTCAGATGACCACAGATGATATTCTTGGCAGTAGAGTCCAGTTGAGTGAACTTCTTGACATCAGCAGCAGTGACACCTTCTCCAGCCTTGAGAACGCCGTTTTCGACGACATACCATAGGTCGACGTCAATGGCTTCAAGATGCATGCGCATCTTATTCTTTCAGTAAGGATATTCAGTTCCATCGAAGACGGGGCACGAAGTGGAGACTTTAATTATCCCTGCAGTTGACATAGCTAAAACTCCAGGTGGTTAAACCGAATCACACAGAACAAGGGAGCACCTTGCTCTGATACCAATTGAAAGTGCGTTATATCGACTAGAGGGGGGGTGAATAGGCGATTTTTATGAAAGTCTTCAAAACGTGGAAGTTATGAAGACAAACAGAATAGACAAGCCTATCACTATGCAACGGAAGTTAGATTACACAAGGCAAGCCATGGTCAAGTATTCAATATAGTGAAAGCATAGTGACAAACATCTTCAGTGTAATAAGGATCAGGTAGGAAGAAGTTATGAAGCCAAACAATTCATACAGTTACGTTGTGAAGATAGAAGATAAAGCAAGCATGCAATGGCTTCACAATATGTAACGGTAAGTAAAAGGAAGTAAAGATGAAACCAGTGACACGCTGAAGACAATGATTTGTTGGACCAGTTCCAGTTGCTGTGACAACTGTACGTCTGGTTGGAGCGGCTAGGTATTTAAACCAAAGGACACACCGTCCCGGACACCCAGTCCTGAACACGCAGCTCAGGACATCCAGTCCTCACCGTTTTCTCCTTGAGCTAAGGTCACACAGACCTCGCCCAATCACTCTGGTAAGTCTTCAAGGTAGACTCCCAAACCTTCACAGACTTCGTTCACCGGCAATCCACAGTTTCTCTTGGATGCTCAAAACGCGACGCCTAACCGGCTGGAGGATGCACAGTCCACAAGTGTAATAAGTCTTCAGATCACTCAGACAAGAAGACTTAAGTGATGCCCAATTTACTCTGGCTCTGGGTGGTTAGGGCTTTTCTCCTCGCTAGGAATTTTCTCTCAAAGGCTTCGAGGTGGGTTGCTCTCAAACGACAAAAGCCGTGCACTGAAATCTGAGCAGCCAACCGTTTATGGTTGTAGGGGTGGACTATTTATAGCCACTGGGCAACCCGACCTGATTTGTCCGAAATGACCCTGGGTCACTAAGGAACTGACACGTGTACCAACGGTCAGATTTCGAACTCACACGGCAACTTTACTTGGGCTACAAGTAAAGCTGACTTGTCTGACTCTGGACAAGATTTTCTCTCATAGTCTTCGCTCGAAGACATAGGATTTGAATTAGGCATCACTTCAGTCATTCTGACTGGTTCTCTTGGACCCCACTTAACAGTACGATGGTTCCTATGACACAACATAAATGAAGTAAAACTACGAAGGATCTAAGTCTTCGAGTTTCATCAGCTTCATAGGGAGTCTTCACATGTCATTGTCTTTAATATGAATATCTTCATAAACCACCATTGTCTTCAATGTCTTCGTACATTTTTAGGGGTCATCTCTGGTAGTGAAACCGAATCAATGAGGGACTTCTACCTGTGTTATCCTGCAATTCTCACAAACACATCAGTCCCTCAACTAGGTTTGTCGTCAATACTCCAAAACCAACTAGGGGTGGCACTAGATGCACTTACAAGTGGGCTACGTGTAATATCCCGTGCCCATGTCTCCCGCGAGAGAAGTGGTAACCAAAGCTCAAACCATGCCCAAGCCTCCTCCCAGAAAGGTCGTGCATGCGGGCAGGATATAAGTGCATGGTGCAGGTCCTCCTCCCCGGCAAAGCAAACTTTGCAGCTGCTAGCGTCTGCAATGTGACGGTTTTTAAGCGTGTATTCATCCGAAAGAATACCACGAAGTACTCTCCACCAGAATACTCTTACTTTTGGAATAACATTAAGTTTCCATAGGGCTTTCCACAACTGCTTGTCATCCTCTGAGGTCCCGGTAGCCGTCCCTTCCTCTAGAGCTAGTCGCTCTTTCTGAGTCACGAGAGCTCGGTACGCCGTCTTGACAGTGTATTTGCCCGATCTATCAAACGTCCATGTAGGAAAATCAACTCCCCCTCTCTGCCGAATAGGAATATTAAGTATGGCTGTTGCATCTGAGGGAACAAAAATTTCCTGAATCAATTCCCGCCGCCATGTCCAATTCTCAGAATCAATCAAGTCTGAAACTTTTTCCACCCATGTATGTAATGGTCTTGCTTCTGGAGTCATGGAGATGGTGCCCGGGATCCATTTATCAGTCCAGACTGATATAGTGGATCCATCCCCCACCCGGGATATCAAACCAATCTGGAGGGCCTCTCGGCCGGCAATGATCGCCTTCCATGTAGCTGAGGCCGACTTGGGAGCTGTGGCCTGCATAAAATTTGATTCTGGGAAATATCGACCTTTGAGAACTCTTGCACAAAGTGAGTCAGGATTGGTCAAAAGACGCCAACCCTGCTTACCCAACATAGCTAGGTTGAACTGTTGTAAGTCCCTGAAACCCATTCCGCCATTACACTTAGGTGTAGCCAAATCCTTCCAGGACACCCAATGCATAGCCTTTTTGTCAAGAGAACTACTCCAAAAGAATTTTGCCATGGGAGAAGTTATGCTCTTACA
Source organism: Triticum monococcum (assembly GCA_034509565.1). Taxonomy (NCBI): domain Eukaryota; kingdom Viridiplantae; phylum Streptophyta; class Magnoliopsida; order Poales; family Poaceae; genus Triticum; species Triticum monococcum. The sequence goes on from CM067844.1 coordinate 488,965,502, forward strand.
AACCTACATAGTTAGCAGAAAGGTACTCATCGGATAGGTAGGTATAGCTTGTACCACTGTCTTTAGCAAGATCTCACGTCCTGCACATGCTAACAATTTCTCTGACCAACCCTGAATTCTTCCACGAGCGCGTTCACTTAGATGATCAAAGGTACCACTCGTAATTCGCCCAACTGCCGTGGGAAGACCCAAATATTTTTCACTAAAGGCCTCAACCTGAATATTCAAAACAGCCTTCATGGAGTGTCTCACAGAATCAGGCGTGTTAGCAGAAAAGAAAATAGAACTTTTGTCGCGATTAACACGCTGACCTGACACATCACCGTATATCCTGAGAATCTCATTCAGTCTATAGGCACTTTCTGCTTTTGCATTGATGAAGATCAAGCTATTGAAGGAAATATGCCCTAGAGGCAATAATAAAGTTATTATTTATTTCCTTATATCATGATAAATGTTTATTATTCATGCTAGAATTGTATTAACCGGAAACATAATACATGTGTGAATACATAGACCAACAGAGTGTCACTAGTATGCCTCTACTTGACTAGCTTGTTAATCAAAGATGGTTATGTTTCCTAACCATGAACAAGGAGTTGTTATTTGATTAACGAGGTCACATCATTAGTAGAATGATCTGATTGACATGACCCATTCCATTAGCTTAGCACCCGATCGTTTAGTATGTTGCTATTGCTTTCTTCATGACTTATACATGTTCCTATAACTATGAGATTATGCAACTCCCGTTTACCGGAGGAACACTTTGGGTACTACCAAACGTCACAACGTAACTGGGTGATCATAAAGGAGTACTACAGGTGTCTCCAATGGTAGATGTTGGGTTGGCGTATTTCGAGATTAGGGTTGGTCACTCCGATTGTCGGAGAGGTATCTCTGGGCCCTCTCGGTAATGCACATCACATAAGCCTTGCAAGCACTGCAACTAATGTGTTAGTTGTGAGATGATGTATTACGAAACGAGTAAAGAGACTTGCCGGTAACGAGATTGAACTAGGTATTGGATACCGACGATCGAATCTCGGGCAAGTAACATACCGATGACAAAGGGAACAACGTATGTTGTTATGCGGTCTGACCGATAAAGATCTTCGTAGAATATGTAGGAGCCAATATGGGCATCCAGGTCCCGCTATTGGTTATTGACCGGAGACGTGTCTCGGTCATGTCTACATTGTTCTCGAACCGTAGGGTCCGCACGCTTAACGTTATGATGACAGTTATTATGAGTTTATGCATTTTGATGTACCGAAGGTTGTTCGGAGTCCCGGATGAGATCACGGACATGACGAGGAGTCTCGAAATGGTCGAGACGTAAAGATTGATATATTGGAAGCCTATGTTTGGACATCGGAAGTGTTCCGGGTGAAATCGGGATTTTACCGGAATACCGGGAGGGTTACCGGAACCCCCCGGGAGACTAATGGGCCTATTGGGCCTTAGTGGAAAAGGAGAAAAAGGGAAAGCCCACAAGCTGGCCGGCGCCCCCCTTCCCAAAGTCCTAGTAGGACTAGGATAGGGGTCGGCCCCCCTTCTCTCTCCTTTTCCCCCCGGGAGTCCTAATAGGATTAGGATTGGGGGGAGGAGTCCTACTCCCGGTGGGAGTAGGACTCCCCTGCGCCTCCTCTCCCTTGGCCGGCCGGCTCCCCTCCTCCAACCTTTATATACGGGGGCAGGGGGCACCCCAAGACACACAACTTGATCCTTGAGATCATTCCTTAGCCGTGTGCGGTGCCCCCTGCCACCAAATTCCACCTCGGTCATATCGTTGTAGAGCTTAGGCGAAGCCCTGCGTCGGTAGTACATCAAGATCATCACCACGCCGTCGTGCTGACGGAACTCTTCCTCGACGCTTTGCTGGATAGGAGCCCGAGGATCGTCATCGAGCTGAACGTGTGCTAAGAACTCGGAGGTGCCGGAGTAACGGTGCTTGGATCGGTCGGATCGGGAAGAAGACGTACGACTACTTCCTCTACGTTGTGTGATCGCTTCCGCAGTCGGTCTGCGTTGGTACGTAGACAACACTCTCCCCTCTCGTTGCTGTGCATCACCATGATCTTACGTGTGCGTAGGAAAATTTTGAAATTACTGCGTTCCCCAACAGCTATCATCTGTGAACAGTAAATGTGTTACCCAAGGTGATCGGTAACTAACACGCAAACCTCGGTCAACAGTACCTCCATCATAGCTCTTGAGCAAAGAAGAAAAACCTTCCCCACAAAGGAGGAACAAATACGGCGAGATAGGATCGCCTTGTCGAAGTCCCTTGGACGGGGTGAAAAACGGCAGAAGCTCACCGTTCACCCTGACTGAAAACCGCACAGAAGTCACACACTTCATAATTAATCTGACAAAAGCGATGTTGAAACCGAGCTTTGAAAGTATCGCTTCCAGATAATGCCACTCGACATGATCATATGCTTTCATCATATCAAGCTTGACCGCACAAGAGAAGTTTTTACCTTTTTTCCTTCTCCGCATAGTATGCACACTCTCATATGCTACTAGCACATTATCAGTGATTAGCCGACCGGGAACAAAAGCACTCTGTTCCTCGCTAACAATCTCGTCCATAATGCATCTTAATCTATTGGTGATTGCTTTGGATGCAATCTTATAAAGAACTGGACAGAGTGCAATAGGACGATACTGAGATATGAACTGTGGATGTTTTACCTTGGGTATGAGAGTAATAGATGTGTCATTTAAGCCCGAAGATAATTCTCCACCATTAAGAAATTCCAACACAGCATTCGTGACATCTCCGCCCAAAAGAGCCCAGTGTCGTTGATAAAAACCTGCAGTGTACCCATCCACTCCCGGCGCCTTCGAAGGAGCCATCTGGAAAAGTGCATGCTTGACCTCATCAGCAGTGTACGGTCTCATAATATTCTCATTCATTTCCTGTGTAATCTTGACTGGCACATGAGCTAACAACTCGTCCGCATCGGCAAATCCTTGCGATCGGTACAATTCCTTATAGAAGTTCTGGACTTCCTCCTTGTCCTCATCTTCATTGGCACAAACAGATCCATCCGCCCTCCGAAGGCCTTGTATCTTGTTTAATCTCTTCCGTTGTCTCGCTTGTGCCTGAAAATAGGCAGTGTTGCGATCTCCCTCTCGTAACCATGGGACTCGGGATCGTTGCCTGAACCACACCTCCTCCTGGTGTAGCGCTTCTTTCAATTTTTTAACAGTGGACAGTTCCTCAGACGACGGGCCCCGGCCCAAAGACCCAGATCGAATGCGATCCAAGTTTTTCTGTAGCTGCCTGACTCTCCTTGTCAGGCAACCAAACTCTTTTGAACTCCATGGCTCCAGAGTAGCCCGAAGTTCAGTCAGTGCATCCGATATGCCTTGCATACCGGACCGGCGTTGCAAACCCTGCCATGTATCTGCGACTAGGCGATCATAGTCAGTATGGGTCTGCCACACGTTCTCATATCTAAACTGCTTCTTAGTACATGGCCTGAAAGCTTCTGTCTCTTTTATTTCCGCCACAACAAAACAATGATCAGACTCGACCGACGAGAGATGCCTCACTCTTATATGCTGAAACTGTTGTCTGAACACCTCATTAGCAAAGGCACGATCCAATCTTGCTTTCACATTATCCTCTCCGGCTTGGCGGTTGTCCCAAGTATATGTTGTACCTGACCAGCCCAAGTCTTGGAAGGAAAGATCATCCACAACCTCTCGAAAAGCTTGCATCTGTCGCTCAGGACGACCAGCTCTACTAAAGTGTTCATTGGAGAACAAGGTTTCATTAAAATCCCCCATGCATATCCATGCAGCATGTGGCATATTATAAAGGGTACGCAATAACCGCCAGCTATCAGTTCTATCCTCAGCACGCGGTGATCCGTAAAAACCTGTGAACCTCCAAATTGGAGAACCAGGAGTTTTATTACTAACCAAAACATCAATGTGACAACGACCATAGTTTTTCAGATCTACAGAAACATCATTAGACCAAAAAAGACCAATGCCGCTGCTAAGGCCAACACTGTCTACAGCAAAACAACCTCCAAACCCTAATGAAAACCTCAAATCTTCTACTCGTTTTGCTTTTATTTTCGTTTCTGTAACAAAGAGCAGAGAGAGGGACCTTCCAGCCTCACAATACTGTGAAGCTCACGAACTGTCTCGGGGTTCCCAAGCCCCGACAGTTCCAGCTGATGCAACTCATTGTGACGGGCAGGACCGCATCGCGGTCTCTGCCGAATTCTCTGGGGTAGGCTTCTTTTTCTTCGATTCTCTAGAAAATGCATCGTTCTCATCTTTAGTTTCTGATGGCTCAGCAGCGCTAGCCTCGTTCAAAGTCCCAGCAAAGGACTCCATAGCTCCATCCGTGAGCAGCAGCGCAGTTTTTGCAACTGGCCTATAGACCTGATTTGGAGCCTCCTTGCGTTTCTGCTGCTGTCTGTTCTTAACAGGAGAGTTCACCTCATCTCCAGTATCTTTAGCTGTACTCGAGTTCCTCGTCTTATTACTTGCATTATGCTCCCTCGAAGAATTCTCAGAAGCCGCCGGTTTCCTGAACTCCTCCGGCGCTCTCAGCTTTGATCCAAACGGCAGGTTGCCATGCTCATCATGGGATCCTGGCGTTGGACAGTAGAGGTCTGAATGACCCAACTTACCACAGGAGAAACATAAGTAGAGGACCTGCTCGTATTGAATATCATACATGTCCACCTTCTTCCTCCTGGCAGAATCAATAAGGATCCATCTTCTTAGTGGCTTCTCAACATCAATTGTAATACGAGCTCGCAAGAAACCACCATTATGATCAAAAGCTACCGACTGAGCATGCTTGTCCATCTGCCGCGCTATTAGCAACCACCAAGATTCATCCCTCAGATTATAGGGCAGATTGACAACTCTGGCCCAGATTTGCATACGATCGAACTTAACCTCATCTGGCCGCATGCACTCGTCGAACTCCGCTAGCACCACGGCGTTCTTGTTGATATGCCATGGCGATCCAGCCCAGATTCGATCTCTATCTCGTTGATTCTCAAACTCAGCCACGAACATGTTAACTCCAACTGATCTGAATTTTAGTCCTCGTGGGTTTCCCCACGCCGGCCTCAGGGCATTGGTGATGGTCTGGATATGAAAGTGATTTCTGTGGAGAATCTTACCCGCCAATAGCCACTTCACCGGACCTCCATCAACCCGATCGTCGAGCACCAGGGGGGTTGCCTCTTCTTCAGATATATCAAGTTTGCCCAATGCTTCCTCCAGCTTCCTCCTGGCCTCCCGACCACGCTGCTCGTCTTCTGCCCTCCCCCCACCGGTCGAGGCGTTGGGGGCAGCCATCCGCGCGGACACGCGGGCACGCTCGATCAGCACCGGCGACGAATCTCCGGCCGAATAATCGTGTTCCACGGTCAAAACCCTAGTCGCCCAGGCGCCGCCAGAGCGTTTTAGGGTTTTGGGGAAATTCCGTGGTCGTCCTCCGGGCGAGAGTTTCTTACGAGCTCACATGCACCCAGGTGGAGAGTAACATCCCAAAAAATGTACTCCTTCGTTTTTTATTTACTTCACATTTAGTTTTGATCAAAGTCAAGCTTTACAAACTTTGACAAAGTTTATAGACAAAAATATTAACATATACAATAACAAATCAATACCATTAGATTGATTGTTGAATGTACTTCCATGTCATATAGATTTGTTATGCTAAATGTTTATATTTTTTTCTATAAATTTGGTCAAATTTTATAAAGTTTGACTTCAGTCAACTCTAATATGCCGAGTAAATAAAAAAAGGGAGTACTAAATTAGTGACAATTAACATGAAGCCGGAGGGAGTAATTTTTTTTAAATCTTCTAATTTTTTGTAATAAACATTGATGGATGTTTTTACATGCATGCAAACTTTTGTGATCTTCATGAAGGTCTGAATAAAAATGATGCTTCAAAAAGACTACTTTTGGAAGCATTATTTTCTTTTCTTTCAAACCTCCACGAGTGTCATTTCGTAACGAAAAAATGCACGCAGGTGAAACATCTTCAATATTTGTTGAAAAAAAATCATTTTTTACTAGTTTTCTGATTTTCTGGTTCATCAAGGTGCATATATGCTCGGGATCAGAATAGCACTTTTAAGTGAAAAACTGCAAGCCTATTTCTGGCGATCTGCTCTTGTCATGGCCATGATGCACCGGAAATATTTTCTCGCGATGCACTGAAAATATTTTCAGATTAGGGTCATTTTATTTTAAAGTTTCAGAAAAGGACCAGATTCGTCCTTTTTCACAGTTATATACACATACACTCTACAAGGAACACTTCCTCTTCATCAAGGGGAAAAGCATGAACTTATCTTCAATGAGCAAATGTCAGCCCAACAGCAATCCAGCCAAATGTTCCAACTCTTCGACGCATAATTTTTTCATTATTTATGACTGTTTTTATTTTATTTCCCACCATTTCAGAGTATAGAAGCATTCTCTGGAACAAGGAATAGTATACAAGCATTAGACTTCTAACTGGTGCCTCCTACCTTCAGTGCCGTGCAAGGCCAATCCGTGACGCCAATGAAAGGCTAGTCGGTGCACTTTGGCTGCTGCGAAGGGTAGGGCTCCTAACCTATTTATAACAATATTTTTTTCATAAATAAAACTTTTTTTTAATAGGCAACTCTTGGCTCATCGATCGTGCCACTACTCGGCACTCAACAGAGAGACGTGTCAACCCCATCTTATCCCGCTGATAAGTGCATTAGGTGATCTTATAATCCAACTTGTTATTTCTTTAGATTAATCCAACTTGTTATTAGGAGTACATACACCGTATTTGTGAGAGTCTAAGGTCTATTTGGTTCAGAAACAATGAATCTGGACGGATTTTTTTCCCTGTACATAACCTGTTTCATCTTACGATTATAAAGAATATGAATTTTTTTACTTGAGTAATAATAGAACAATTGCCACTGTAGACAAGAGATTACCATGAGCAGTGCAACTGTTCGTGTGCTCTGTGGATCACTACCAAGGGGCGGGAAAACGTGGAGATGAGCTTTGTTTGCATTATTCAGAAAAAGTATGCGACATGCAGCTTAACACTAGGACGAACTCTGAATTGAGCTACCCCCTAATCCAACTGCCCGAACAACTTGGCCTTGGCACAACAATTTTTTGTTCGAAAAAGACGTCACTGCCTGCGTACGAGCGCAGGCTTTCTCTTCTCGCACTCCGCAACCATAAGGGCATGTACAATGGCTGATAAGATAGTCTTATTTTAAGTCTTACATGTAATTTAGAGAAGACAAAAAAATATGTCTACAAAGAATTATATCTTAGCTTTATCTTAAATAACTAGCTATTTCTAAAAATATGGTGAGACAAATTATGCTAAGAGATCATCTTTTGTCTTCTTTTAAATAAGAGAAGAGAAGCCTTTTCTTATGATTTTTCTCTCATCCACCTCATCATTTATCCTACGTGGCATTGCCAAGATAGAACCAGTGTACATGACCTAAGCCACATTTTTAAAAAAGGGAACATTGCTGCTTTATTCAATGTTTAAGGCTCCATCCGATGCAAACTCGAAGCTAACACATTCCGGAGATACATGGAGCCAAGTTTTACGTAACGACTTCATACAACCTTCCCTTGCTAGTACGTGTGCGACTTTATTAGCCGAACGTCGCACCCAAGCAACCCTAGACTCAAAAGAAAAACTAAGTAACACTTTTACATCTTGAACTAGTTGTCCATGAACAGAGAAGTCCCGTTGCTCATTTCTGATCTTGCTCACCGCCGACTAGGAGTCTATCTCTAGTATTACCTTTTGAACATTAAGTTCTTTAGCCAGGATAAGAGCCCGGCGACACGCCAACAGCTCGGTCCGCGTCATGAGTTACAATAGTAGCACAAGTTGTCCGAATATGCAAGGTGCCAGTGCCTCCTCACAAGTTTTTCTTTTTCCATCCATAAAGCACCCGCGCGGGTCCCTTTGATTTGCATGATTGCAAAAATGAAAGAATAAAAATAACATAAGATTGTAATGTCATGCCCATGTAGTCCTACAATATTTTAATTTGTTTGATAACATCACAAAAGAAAAGAAAAACAAATGATTCTCTCGAAGAGGTTTAAGTGAAAGCTAAAATTCCTAAGAAATGCAGTATTAAGGAATCCTTATTAAAATTCTTATAGGGTTCAATCATATATGGACCAATACAAAGCCCGAAGGGTTTCAATCCCTCAAAATTTATACGGAAATCCTTTGAATCATAGACTATAAGTAAATTAGACTCACGGAGCACATGGTCGGAACAAACATCTTCTCTTACAAACCTATAACAACTACTGTAGAAAAGGCAGAAATGGATCAACACAAGGAAAAAACCCAAAAAACGTGGATATGGACCTCCACCTCGACAAACTCTAGAATCTTGAAATTCAAATTATACAATAGAAAGAACATTCCATCTTGTTATTGGGATATTTGTAAAGACAAATCCAACGGCTAAACCATGGGAAGAGGCTAGAGAGGTGGTCGAGTCATGCAAATTGCCATGATCTGTGAACTGTTGCGAGGTAGTCAGGCCATGTGGTGTTGCAACTTCATGGCATGTGATGGGTATCATTGCGGCGATAGTGAGTAGTAGTGTGCACAAATTGCATAGGGTGTGAGATGCAATCAGAAGTTCGGCCAACATTGTTGGTCTCGTGTCATGCGGGCAACAAGGTTGTTGTTATTGGCTTTGGTTTTGGTTTCCGTGTATCAGGCACCTTAGATGGCGTGGGGTTCTCCTGGGTCGAGGTTCCCTTGACACAGCTGGAGCATCCCAGGTCGACTCCTCCCATAGAAGACCTCGCTTCTTCTCTCCTGAAGTGGCAGGGTGCAACCATTTTAGGCGGAGTTGTTTATCCACATGTTTTTTTTCGTGTGTGTCTATCCATTGAGTCTGTTGCATCATCAACATGGATTGGCCCTGGGCGTAGTTCAGGTGGACATATTTAGCTAATTATATCATGTTTCATATGTTTCCTTAATTAGCCAGCCAATTATTTCTACTACTAAATGAACAACATAACTCCTCGTGGGTGCTTGAAACATCTTAGTTGTTACATGTTCTCGAGGTAGACAAGAATGTCTCATTGTAAACGGAATGTCATTGCCAGCTAAATAATTAACCTAAATGCTAACGATTTGACATCAAATTTTTAGCCATTCCTAGCGAATGCCGCCAGGCACGTCGGATCCAGCACTTGAATCCTAAAGCATTCGCTCCCCAAAACTCCTCTGGGCGGAACTGCAAGCTAACGACCTAAATGGTTCGCCGAATAACAATCTAGGCGAGCACATTTGGGATGGCAATGTCTGGTTTGAGAGCATGTCATTTTCACCTTTTCTGTTGATTTACCATTGCAATTCCCTTCAACCAGCATGGCAAATCCTGAGCATGGTTATTTTCACCAGTTTTTTAGGCTGGCAATTCTCCATGCTATAATCATGGCAAAGACCTGAAGACACGTGGTAATTATTCTGCTGCAGCATGACAATCTTTTTATACAACTTGGCAATTTCTTATGCAACATCATGAAAAATTTATCTTTTTATGACAAGTCTAGAGCATTCCATGGGAGTGGTTTTTTTAGGGAACGAAAACATTCGTTCATTTCTAACTGAGTGGGGGACAATAGTTCCCTCGAATGACTTCTCTAAGCTGCCATCAACACTTTATTCACGTGCATAAATAATCAGTCTTGGCTTGCACTCAAGAATGCAAAGCTCTAATGAGTACTAGAAAGTACAACTATTTAGTAACAGGCTAAAGAGAACTAGTAAAAGCAAGTATAGTAAGATGATGTAAGCGGATTATAAGGATTCAAATATTGTATTATTGTTGAGGTAAGAGAGAGAGAAGAGGAAAGATAAGAGAAGTAGGTTGTAGATTTACAGCAAGCTGTAGCACGAGTTCTAAGAAGCATTGAGAGAGTGAAAGGTAGGCCATATATTGACAAAGTAGTACTTTCTTATAGCCAACTATTATACGTGTTAATTATTACTTTGCCTATAAATAACATGGCAACATGTTATAGCCAGCAACTGGCTATATTATTAACCATGCTCTAAGCTGTTCCTTGGAAGGTGGTTGGTTCTTCCTCGAAGTGTTGACCAAGGTACAGACTTTGATATAAAATTAGGTAACGGATCTTACTTAGTTTCAACTCTTATAATAGCACATGACGAGCAAAGCACACAGCGCACAGACGTGCAAGCCTTTTTATATGCTTTGACTTCTGAGTGTAGAGCAAGAATATGTTGTTTGCAGCAGGTGATGTCAGCGGCCGAAGTGTGCACTGTTCTTCTCTCTCGCTCGCTTTTACAACCGAAATAATACAGAGTGGGATCCGAATTTCTCGTCTCAATTATTGAAGCGAATGAAGTCGTTGGTGTACATCTGCGTGATGTATATATTAATACGTGCAGTGCACCTCTCGAACTCGTCTATGCTAGGCCGGTTCTGACGACGAGCGTCATAAACAATTTACATTTTAATTCGTGTGATGCAGAAGGAGTCTCACTGCGCCTGCTTGCCCTGGCACAGGACGCATGGGTTCGTGCTGGACCACTGCCAATTATGCATACCACGTCTCAAAAAAAAAAACGGCGTGCTACAGTTGGAGGTAGCTGGAGCTTAATTCGAATAATTTTTGTTGCAGGGTAGACTGGCACCGGATCTATTTAGCGGAGACTGGTACCGGATCTAGCATTAATCTTACAGATGAGTGTGTAGTGTAGGCCAATGAAAGGAGAAACCCTATCTATATTCGTTATCTTTTCGACGAACGGGGCACAAATCAAAGCTCTCGCAGTCACAGCAAACGACCATGAAAAGGATCGTTGGCAGCAACAACAAAATAACGACCATGAAAAGGACCGGGATCGAAAGCGCACGTCTCTCTCACCGAAAGCTTTAGCACCGTGAACTGTGGGCGCTCATGGGGTGATCGATCAGGATCAGTGGGCATAGGAATTCAGAACCCTCACTCTTCTCGGCTAGTAGCAGCCCCAGTTGCTTGCCAGGGTTTATATCCTATGGAAAAGCAGCCTGCTCACTTGGAATGGACCCCGAACGAAAAAGCCATCATCACTCAGCACACGGCCAGTGGCGGCACACCATATCTATAGCTTCGTTCGTAACAAGTACGCGCACGCGCGGTACGAGACGAGCTAGCGCATGGAAGTAGCGGAACGGCCCGGCTTTGATTTCTAGCGCAACCAGATTGAACGGTTTCGGCTCGCCGCGCGGCGGCTCAGCTCAGCTCAGCTCGGGCCACCGATGGATGGATCCGTCCCCTCTTTTGTCCGCCCCCATGCATGCCGTCACGGCGACGTGCGGCCTAACGAACCGCGGCCCCTCGCGCGCCTTGACAAAGCACTTGGCATGCAACAGTGGACTTCTCTAGCTATAAATACGCGCCAGATCCTCTCTTCCTCTCACTCATCCGGACCCATCCGAAAGCACCTGCCCATCAGCCTTCCTTCTCCTAGCTTTGTCTCGGTTGTCTTCTGGTCTTGTGCTCTGCTCTTGGACTAATGGCCCATGGGAAGAGGTCTAGGCAGCAGGCCGAGTCGACCTCGGTCAGCCTGCTGGACCTGGACAGCGGCGACATGGCGCGCATCCTGCTGCTCTTCTCCGGCCACCACCAGCACCACGCCCACTACGGGCCTTCGTCGCCCGAGAGGGTGTTCGAGTGCAAGACCTGCAGCCGGCGGTTCCCGTCCTTCCAGGCGCTCGGCGGGCACCGTGCTAGCCACAAGAAGCCGCGCCTGGCGGACGGCGCCGGCGCTGAGCCGCCCAAGCCCAAGGTGCACGGCTGCTCCATCTGCGGGCTCGAGTTCGCCGTCGGCCAGGCGCTCGGCGGCCACATGCGCCGCCACCGCGCCGTCGCGGCGGCAGGGCCCGGCGTCGGGCTTGGCCTCAGCCTAGGCCTCGGGCCGAACGAGGACGGCAACAAGAAGGCGGCGGCGGCGGCCGAGCTGGCGCTCGACCTGAACGAGCCGGCACTGGAGGAGGAGCCGGCCGATCGCGCCATGCTTGGGCTCGCCGTGGGATTCCCCGTGGTGGTTGACTTTCGACGTTAGGTTGAACAGAAGAAATTTGCGTCTGAACCATACAAAATTTTGTACTAGTTCAATACGTATTTGCATTGAGCTGCTGGAGAAGTCAACGACCCTTGGAACATTAGAAATGCTGGCTCGCGTATATACTTTTCTAAAGTCTCAGGGGCAGGGGCTCTATATTTACAAGGTTTGACTTCTGGCGGTATTTGTAGTAGTACTAGACGGGTTTTTTCTCTTCTGCTCCCCCTTTTTTCACGGGGAGTTCAGTTTTATTTTATGCTCCTTGGCCTTGAGGCATATCTACTACTCCCTCCGTTCGGAATTACTTGTCTTAGAAATGGATGTATCTAAAACTAAAATATGTCTATATACATCTATTTCTGCGACAAGTAATTCCGAACGGAGAAAGTAGTACGTATGAATATGGCTGTAAAATTACGAAAATATTATTCCAGGATTTATTCACAAGTCGGGCGGGCTATTTGTGGGTTCCTTGAAATCAAACTTTATTTAAATCTGTTCTCATGGATAAGAATACGAGCCGCACAGGAAGGGTTTCACATGTTTTTTGTTTTGAAGCCGCTTGGATTCAACAGCGTCCACGCTCGAAATGGGACGGCCGGCGAGGGCCTGTCAGGTCCTTGTCGGAGGCGAGAACGATTCGGTTCGTCGTGATGTCGTCGATGAATGAGGGGCTGGGTTGAGAAGGAGATGGACTCGCGGGGGAAGGGATGGTTAAAGAGGAAGAAGGGTGGTTGGCTGGAGAAATCTACTGACGCGAAAACTTTTATGATACAACTTACAAAATCAATCCCTGAATTGCAGCATGCCTGTTTGCTCGCATGCCAAAACACCAGATTGCCCTTTTTGGTTTAAAACATAGAGATTTGAGCGAAGTTCGTCTGCAGACAAGAAGTTGTCGCGCGCTTTGCCGTGTCATTCTTCGTTCATTCAATTCATTTTCTTGTGGAATTATCATTGCTGATCACTAGGTTGCGAACTTTAGTTAACCTGGACCCGGTGTTTTTCCTTGTGACGTCGTCGTCCTTAGCTTTTATTGGATGTGAGATTTAGACATAAAGGAAAAGGCAGTGCTTATTACTGAGTAAATAGGCTATTTTTTATTAAATTAATTCAAGAATAAATCATGAACATGACATTGACAAAATTACTGACATACTGATTACGAACCAGATTAGCATGTAGTACGCATATAGTAGAAACATCTACACATAGCTAATACTGCTAAGATAGAAATAAACATGAGAGGGAAACACATGTTATACCCCCGATAGGCCAGGCAGAGGCCGCATCGGCGGCGGTTGCAACAGCATCCTCGGTTGCCTTCTTCTCGGCGACGGCACATTCAGCGTCGCTGCACATGGTGATGACGAAGGCGACGCAGATGTAGAGAAAGTAGACGAACAATGGCGAGCAGTCTCTAGGAGACGCTCCAGCTAAATACCTAATCGCCCCTCTCCCGTACAGGATCCAGAGAGGCGGGGTCTCGGAGGCCTGCTCTCCCATCAACTGTGTATGCGATGGATGGGATGGGATCACCGGCGGCAACAACAACAAAAGAAACGCAGTGGGCGTATTGGCAGATGCGATCTGTTTCGTGTGACGGCTAGGGTTGGAAGACGCCTCACATATATAGGTAGGTGGGCTCGGCTCATTCTCGTGGCACGGCGCGGTGCGACGAGGCGGGCGGAGCGCCCGGGAACCACTTTTCTTCTCAAACTCCAATAGCATGTGAAAGAGAATCCCTTATAAGAAGGTCCAACTCCTCTTCAACTAGCAAGGTGAGATTAAACTTCCCACCACACCCATTGCCATATATCTCACATGGTCCCTTAGATATTTTTCTAAAATTGTTACATGGGTACAAGGCCCACCCTAATATTTCAACACTTATTGCACACGCCGTGTGTTTTTAGGTGAAAATCAGCGTGCGCGCCAACCATAGAGGCAAGTAACCACACCCCAACAATGCACAGTGTTTGTTGGAAATATGCTTTGCCTTTGGGAGTGAGAACAAATTTTCTTTCGGAGCGCGGCTCATCAGGGTAGTACACAGAGGTAGCCTCAGTTTCATCCACTTCATCATCTGGCTCGAGGAAGATCATATTTGTTGAAAAAGATCTATGTGGCAGCACTCGAGTTTGTCTTCGCAACCGAGGACCTTTAAATAAGTCCAGATAATCATAATCTTTGTCAATTCCCTTGGCATGAAGTTGATCTCATGTATAGTGCTCCCGAAGAAGAGTCTAGATGCGCTTCTTTTCTTCCTTCGCCAAAAGCAGGGTTGGGTTGTATAGACGATTTATTTCAATCATTGTATGAACTTTCTCCTTGCGATCCAGTTTGATGTGCCTCTCAAGAGTTTGTTGAGTACGAAGGCAAATCTCATACAACAAAGGATTTTCATCCTTTAGGATTTTAACTGCAGCCTGTTTGTCCTTTGATGCTTGAGCTGGATCATTTCCTTTAGCAACAACACGAGCTTTGCATTTGCCATTGTCCTTGACAATCCGAAGAGTGTTACAGACAAGAGGAATGTAAACTTTCAGAACAATTGGGCAAAAACACTTCTTCCCAGTTATCTATTCAATTGCATACTGAACCCATGGAGCGTATGGTTTCAAAGTGTAACGACCCGGTTCAGAAAAGGATCCAAGTCCCTGTGCTTAATGTGCCATCCCTGAATCGGTATGCTAGCACACACAGTACTTGATGAAATAACAGAAAATCACATGTATAAAATAACGTAAATACCATTACCATAATCCATACAACAGAAATATCAACAGAGGTTGCGGAGTCTCCATCAACACCAACGGCAAAGTTGATTGTAGACAACGTAACCCTATCGTATCACTTACTCGTCATACAAATCCTGCAACATGAGACGTTGCAAGCGTGTAGGTCAATACGTTGAATGTACCAACAAGTCACAACACAAGAGAATATGAAAGTCCTACTTCTACATGCAATTTGGCTGGTGGAAGGTTCTAAGTTTAATTTGCATAAAGCTGGTTTTTGCCTATCATCAAAAAGAATATTAAATTATTACTACAAAGCTTATCATAATATCATTGGGATGGTTCCTCCACTCAACCTATCCCCAAATTAATTAAAACCCATTAAATTAGTTAAATGTGATGAGATAGCTCAAATGCCCAATTTCTAGATGCTCAAATTGTCCATAACCGGGGACACGACTAGTCGGTTAGTTTGACACTTTGCAGAGGTTTGCGCACTTTTCCCCACAAGACTCGATCACCTCCTTGGTCGTCCTCGCAGTGTCTAGTGTTTGAGAACTATAAGATCGAGACATGGTCTTTCTGAAGCATTTCCCCTTAACACTAGGTAGACCGGTACACCTACATATATAACTACATCTGCTAGCCTATCGGAAAGAGGTCACACAATGTACTCAACTAAGCCAGAGCCCATATTATCTTGTGGGTGGCATTCCATAGGGTGATCTCACGGGTCCTCCGGCATCCCCTTGGGCAAGCACTGGTTTCTCTAGGTGTCCGGGCAAACCACTGGTTACTCTAGAGTGCCCCTACCAATCCACCTAGATGTGTGTAATGTTTCCACCTTAGGGTTACCCAAAATTATTATATCTCTCGCAACTTGCATGAATCACACATACCACCCCGTCTATGAAAGCATAGCAAAAATTCCTACAACGTTGGCGATAATGGAGTAAAGGCTCAGACCTACCTCCATGAACTACTGGGTTTATAATATGGCCAACTTATATATTCATGCAATCCTACATCAAAAGGACTAAATGCATATAGAAAACATAGGTGTTAAAGGGGCATGATCAAGATGTAACTTGCCTTGTACTGTTGGTGAAGGTTCTTCGCACTCACAGTTCTTGATAATGATACTATTCGCACTCTGAATAATATATCACAAACAATTATAATCACACATAAGAAATCACTCACAAATCCAAAAGAAAAAGACAAAGAAAGATTGCAAAAACTCCAAAAGAACCAAATCAAATTATTTTGCAAGATCAGATCCTAATTTTGTTGAGAAAGTGTGGTGATGGCTCAAGATAATAGATTACGTCTAGGGTTTTCAATTTGCAAAAGGAATCAATTGAAAATGCGCTACAGTTTACAAGATATGATCAAATGAAGGTCCGAATTCAAATTTGAATCGCTCAAATTTGAAAGGTTCAAAAGTTGAAACAAATGATGCTACTGGATGTAGGAAGTCAATATGAACATGTAGGACGAAGAATTAGTAGATTGGAAATAACGGATCAAAAGATACAAGCAATTCAACATAGCATTGAATCTGCTTAGAATGTTTGTGACAACTCTTTGGTGGACTAGTAGAGTAATCTAACTATGATCAAAACTATATGTTGAAAAGACAACACTAATTGTACGGACAGAAAGATTTATTTGATACGAAAACAACGCAATTGGATTCATCGAAAACAGAGCTACGGATAAAAAGATATGTTCAAAAGAAGTTTGAATATGAATCTAAACAAAATTTGAAATTTTGGAAGTTGCAAAAAAATTTGATTTGATTGTTTCACTGGATAGGTGGATCAAGACGAAAATATAGGCGTTAGTTTCATCTAATTTGGATAAATGAGTAAAAAATTATAACTATTTAAAAAAATCAGGGACAAACTGTTTTATGAAAGAAAAAGAGCTACGACTAAAAGAATTTAAGAGCTAATGTGTAAATACAAAGACTAATTAATAACATAACTATTTTACATATAAGACCCTACATGGATCAAAATAAATAGCTTAGAATAGATTTCTGCAAAGAGTACCTTTGAAGTTAGTCAAAGCAAAATTGATTTAACCCGAGTTGAATAATTTTTGGGTGCTAATTAGGTCTATATTTATAGATGGAAGGAAGGTTTAAAGGTAAAACAACTAGCCAATGTGGGACTAAACATAGATGAAAAAGAGAGAAGACGAGCAAAAGAGGCGCCCGGCATGCGGCATGGGCCAAAACGTTCGGCGGTCGTGCGCATGCATGTGCAGAGTTTTTTTTATTCGGCAACTGAAAAGAAGAAAACTATGGGGAAAAAATCTGGGGAAGGAATATGGCCGGCTGGGCCTGGCCCATGTAGGAGAGAGGTGTTGGGGAACGTAGCAGAAATACAAAATTTTCCTACGTGTCACCAAGATCTATCTATGGAGAAACTGGCAATGAGGGGAAGAAGAGTGCATCTACATACCCTTGTAGATCGCTAAGCGGAAGCGTTCAAGTGAACGGGGTTGACAGAGTCGTACTCGTCATGATCCAAATCACCGATGATCCTAGTGCCGAACGGACGGCACCTCCGCGTTCAACACACGTACAGCCCGGTGACGTCTCCCATGCCTTGATCCAGCAAGGAGAGAGGGAGAGGTTGAGGAAGACTCCATCCAGCAGCAGCACAATGGCGTGGTGGTGGTGGAGGAGCGTGGCAATCCTGCAGGGCTTCGCCAAGCACCCCGGAATATGAGGAGAAAGAGAGGGAGGGCTGCACCAACGAGAGAGATCAAAATCGCGTGTATTGGGCAGCCCCTAGGCCAAGTATATATAGGGGAAGGGGAGGGGCTGCGCCTCCTTTAGGGTTTCCACCCCTAGGGGTGGCGGCCAGCCTAGATCCCATCTAAGGGAGGCGGCCAAGGGGGAGGGGGAGAGGGAGGCGCACCAGGATGGGCCTTAGGGCCCATCTGCCCTAGGGTTTGCCCCTCTCCTCTTCCCTTGCGCCTTGGGCCTTGTGGGAGGGCGCACCAGCCCACCTGGGGCTGGTCCCCTTCCACACTTGGCCCATGAAGCCCTCCGAGGCTGGTGGCCCCACTTGGTGGACCCCCGGGACCCTCCCGGTGGTCCTGGTACGTTACCGATAAACCCCGAAACTTATCCGGTGACCAAAACAGGACTTCCCATATATAAATCTTTACCTCCGGACCATTCCGGAACTCCTCGTGACGTCCGGGATCTCATCCGGGACTCCGAACAACATTCGGTAACCACATACAAACTTCCTTTATAACCCTAGCGTCATCGAACCTTAAGTGTGTAGACCCTACGGGTTCGGGAACCATGCAGACATGACCGAGACGTTCTCCGGTCAATAACCAACAGCGGGATCTGGATACCCATGTTGGCTCCCACATGTTCCACGATGATCTCATCGGATGAACCATGATGTCAAGGACTTAATCAATCCCGTATACAATTCCCTTTGTCTATCGGTACGATACTTGCCCGAGATTCGATCGTCGGTATCCCGATACCTTGTTCAATCTTGTTACCGGCAAGTCTCTTTACTCGTTCCGTAACACATCATCCCGTGATCAACTCCTTGATCACATTGTGCACATTATGATGATGTCCTACCGAGTGGGCCCAGAGATACCTCTCCGTCACACGGAGTGACAAATCCCAGTCTCGATTCGTGCCAACCCAACAGACACTTTCGGAGATACCTGTAATGCACCTTTATAGCCACCCAGTTACGTTGTGACGTTTGGCACACCCAAAGCACTCCTACGGTATCCGGGAGTTGCACAATCTCATGGTCTAAGGAAACGATACTTGACATTAGAAAAGCTTTAGCATACGAACTACACGATCTATGTGCTATGCTTAGGATTGGGTCTTGTCCATCACATCATTCTCCTAATGATGTGATCCCGTTATCAACGACATCCAATGTCCATGGTCAGGAAACCGTAACCATCTATTGATCAACGAGCTAGTCAACTAGAGGCTTACTAGGGACATGGTGTTGTCTATGTATCCACACATGTATCTGAGTTTCCTATCAATACAATTATAGCATGGATAATAAACGATTATCATGAACAAGGAAATATAATAATAACTAATTTGTTATTGCCTCTAGAGCATATTTCCAACAGTCTCCCACTTGCACTAGAGTCAATAATCTAGTTCACATCGCCATGTGATTAACACTCACAGGTCACATCGCCATGTGACCAACATCCAAAGAGTTTACTAGATTCAATAATCTAGTTCACATTACTATGTGATTAACACTCAATGAGTTCTGGGTTTGATCATGTTGCTTGTGAGAGAGGTTTTAGTCAACGGGTCTGCAACATTCAGATCCGTATGTACTTCACAAATCTCTATGCTATATTTGGAGCCATTTCAAATAATTGTTCTACTTGGAGCTATTCCAAATTGTTGCTCCATTATACGTATCCGGTATCTCTACTCAGAGCTATCCGGATAGGTGTTAAGCTTACATCGACGTAACTCTTTACGTCAAACTCTTTATGACCTCCATAACCGAGAAACATATCCTTATTCCTATAAGGATAATTTAGACCGCTATCTGGTGATCTACTCCTAGATCACCTTTGTACCCTCTTGCCAGACATGTGGCAAGGCACACATCAGGTGCGGTACTCAGCATGGCATACCGTATAGAGCCTATGACAAAAGCATAGGGGACGACCTTCGTCCTTCCTCTTTCTTCTGCCGTGGTCGAGCTTTAACTCTTAACTTCATACCTTACAACTCAAGCAAGAACTCCTTCTTTGGCTGATCCATCTTAAACACCTTCAAGATCATGTCAAGGTATGTGCTCATTTGAAAGTACCATTAAGCGTTTTGATCTATCCTTATAGATCTTCATGCTCAATGTTCAAGTAGCTTAATCCAGGCTTTCCATTGAAAATACTTCCCAAATAACCCTATATGCTTTCCAGAAATTCTACGTCATTTCTGATCAACAATATGTCAACTACATATACTCATCAGAAATTCTATAGTGCTCCCACTCACTTCTTTGGAAATACAAGTTTCTCATAAACTTTGTATACACCAAAATCTTTGATCATCTCATCAAAGCATACATTCCAACTCCGAGACGCTTACTCCAGTCCTTAGAAGGATTGCTGGAGCTTTGCATACTTATTAGCATCTTTCAGGATTGACAAAACCTTCCGGTTGTATCACATACAACCTTTCCTCAAGAAAATCGATAAGAGACATCATGGTATGCATCATATCCAATAGGATGCAGTTATGATGTTCGGACACACCATCACACTATGGTGTTCCAGGCTATATTAGTTGTGAAACAATTTCCACAATGTCTTAATTCTGTGCCAAACTCATAATTCAGATATTCATCTCTATGATCATATCATAGATATTTTATCCTCTTGTCACGACGATCTTTCAACTTCACCTTGAAATTACTTGAACCTTTCAACAATTCAGACTCGTGATTCATCAAGTAAATATACTCAACATCTACTCAAATCATCTGTGAAGTAAGACCATAACGATATCCACTACACGCCTCAGCACTCATTGGACTGCACACATAAAAAATGTATTACTTCCAACAAGTTGCTTCCTAGTTCCATTTTACTGAAACCGAGGCTTTCAGTCATCTTGCCCATGTGGTATGATTTGCATGTCTCAGGTGATTCAAAATCAAGTGAGTCCAAACGTTCCATTTGCATGGAGTTTCTTCATGCATATACACCAATAGACATGGTTCGCATGCCTCAAACTTTTTAAAAACGAGTGAGTCCAAAGATCCATCAACACGGAGCTTCTTCATGCGTTTAATACCGATATGACTTAAGTGGCAGTGCCACAAGTAGGTGGTACTATCATTACTATCTTATATCTTTTGGCATGAACATGTGTATCATTACGATCGAGATTCAATAAACCATTCATTTTAGGTGCAAGACCATTAAAGATATTATTCAAATAAACAGAGTAACCATTATTCTCCTTAAATGAATAACCGTATTGCGATAGACATAATCCAATCATGTCTATGCTCAACGCAAACACCAGATAACAATTATTTAGGTTTAACACCAATCTCGATGGTAGAGGGAGCGTGCGATGCTTGATCATATCAACATTGGAAACACTTCCAACACATATCGTCAGCTCACTTTTAGCTAGTCTCCGTTTATTCCGTAGCTTTTATTTCGAGTTACTAACACTTAGCAACCGAACCGGTATCTAATACCCTGGTGCTACTAGGAGTACTAGTAAAGTAGACATCAACACAATGTATATCCAATATACTTCTATCGACCTTGCCAGCCTTCTCATCTACCAAGTATCTAGGGTAATTCTGTTCTAGTGGCTGTTCCCCTTATTACAAAAGCACTTAGTCTCGGGTTTGGGTTCAACCTTGGGTTTCTTCACTAGAGCAGCAGCTGAATTGCCGTTTCATGAAGTATCCCTTCTTGCCCTTGCCCTTCTTGAAACTAGTGGTTTCACCAACCATCAACAATTGATGCTCCTTCTTGATTTCTACTTTTGTGGTGTCAAACATCGCGAATATCTCAAGGATCATCATACATGTCCCTGATATATTATAGTTCATCACGAAGCTCTAGCAGCTTGGTGGCAATGACTTCGGAGAAACATCACTATCTCATCTGGAAGATTAACTCCCACTCGATTCAAATGATTGTTGTACTCAGACAATCTGAGCACAAGCTCAACAATTGAACTTTTCTCCCTTAGTTTGCAGGCTAAGAAAATCGTCGGAGGTCTTATACCTCTTGACATGGGCACGAGCCTGAAATCCCAATTTCAGCCCTCAAAACATCTCATATGTTTCGCGACGTTTCAAAACGTCTTCGGTGCCTCAACTCTAAACCGTTTAACTGAACTATCACGTAGTTATCAAAACGTGTATGTCAGATGTTCGCAACATCCATAGACGACGTTCGAGGTTCAGCACACTGAGCGGTGCATTAAGGACATAAGCCTTCTATGAAGCAATGAGGACAATTCTCAGTTTACGGACCTAGTCCGCATAGTTGCTACTATCAAATTTCAACTAAATTTTCTCTAGGAACATATCTAAACAGTAGAACTGAAGCGCGAGCTACGACATAATTTGCGAAGACCTTTTGACTATGTTCAAGATAATTAAGTTCATCTTATGAACTCCCACTCAGATAGACATCCCTCTAGTCATCTAAGTGATTACATGATCCGAGTCAACTAGGCTGTGTCCGATCATCACGTGAGACGGACTAGTCAACGTTGGTGAACATCTTCATGTTGATCGTATCTTCTATACGACTCATGCTCGACCTTTCGGTCTTCTGTGTTCCGAGGCCATGTCTGTACACATGCTAGGATCGTCAAGTCAACCTAAGTGTTTCGCGTGTGTAAATCTGTCTTACACCCGTTGTATGTGAATGTTAGAATCTATCACACCCGATCATCACGTGGTGCTTCGAAACAACGAACTGTCGCAACGGTGCACAGTTAGGGGGAACACTTTCTTGAAATTTTAATGAGGGATCATCTTATTTACTACCGTCGTTCTAAGTAAACAAGATGTATAAACATGATAAACATCACATGCAATCAAATAGTGACATGATATGGCCAATATCATATTGCTCCTTTTGATCTCCATCTTCGGGGCTCCATGATCATCATCGTCACCGGCATGACACCATGATCTCCATCATCATGATCTCCATCATCGTGTCTTCATGAAGTTATCTCGCCAACTATTACTTCTACTACTACAGCTAACGGTTAGCAATAAAGTAAAGTAATTACATGACGTTTATGTTGACACGCAGGTCATAAATAAATTAAGACAACTCCTATGGCTCCTGCCGGTTGTCATACTCATCGACATGCAAGTCGTGATTCCTATTACAAGAACATGATCAATCTCATACATCACATATCATTCATCACATTCTTCTTGGCCATATCACATCACATAGTATACCCTGCAAAAAAAAGTTAGACGTCCTCTAATTGTTGTTTGCATGTTTTACGTGGCTGCTATGGGTTTCTAGCAAGAACGCTTCTTACCTACGCAAAACCACAACGTGATATGCCAATTGCTATTTATCCTTCATAAGGACCCTTTTTATCGAATCTGATCCGACTAAAGTGGGAGAGACAGACACCCGCTAGCCACCTTATGCAACTAGTGCATGTTAGTCGGTGGAACCAGTCTCACGTAAGAGTACGTGTAAGGTCGGTCCGGGCCGCTTCATCCCACGATGCCGCCGAATCAAGATAAGACTAGTAACGGCAAGCAAATTGACAATATCGACGCCCACAACTACTTTGTGTTCTACTCGTGCATAGAATCTACGCAATAGACCTAGCTCATGATGCCACTGTTGGGGAACGTAGCAGAAATACAAAATTTTCCTACGTGTCACCAAGATCTATCTATGGAGAAACTGGCAATGAGGGGAAGAAGAGTGCATCTACATACCCTTGTAGATCGCTAAGCGGAAGCGTTCAAGTGAACGGGGTTGACGGAGTCGTACTCGTCATGATCCAAATCACCGATGATCCTAGTGCCGAACGGACGGCACCTCCGCGTTCAACACACGTACAGCCCGGTGACGTCTCCCATGCCTTGATCCAACAAGGAGAGAGGGAGAGGTTGAGGAAGACTCCATCCAGCAGCAGCACAACGGCGTGGTGGTGGTGGAGGAGCGTGGCAATCCTGCAGGGCTTCGCCAAGCACCACGGAATATGAGGAGAAAGAGAGGGAGGGCTGCACCAACGAGAGAGATCAAAATCGCGTGTATTGGGCAGCCCCTAGGCCAAGTATATATAGGGGAAGGGGAGGGGCTGCGCCCCCTTTAGGGTTTCCACCCCTAGGGGTGGCGGCCAGCCTAGATCCCATCTAAGGGAGGCGGCCAAGGGGGAGGGGGAGAGGGAGGCGCACCAGGATGGGCCTTAGGGCCCATCTGCCCTAGGGTTTGCCCCTCTCCTCTTCCCTTGCGCCTTGGGCCTTGTGGGAGGGCGCACCAGCCCACCTGGGGCTGGTCCCCTTCCACACTTGGCCCATGAAGCCCTCGGAGGCTGGTGGCCCCACTTGGTGGACCCCCGGGACCCTCCCGGTGGTCCCGGTACGTTACCGATAAACCCCGAAACTTATTCGGTGACCAAAACAGGACTTCCCATATATAAATCTTTACCTCCGGACCATTCCGGAACTCCTCGTGATGTCTGGGATCTCATCCGAGACTCCGAACAACATTCTGTAACCACATACAAACTTCCTTTATAACCCTAGCGTCATTGAACCTTAAGTGTGTAGACCCTACGGGTTCGGGAACCATGCAGACATGACCGAGACGTTCTCCGGCCAATAACCAACAG
Organism: Triticum monococcum; assembly: GCA_034509565.1. NCBI lineage: Eukaryota > Viridiplantae > Streptophyta > Magnoliopsida > Poales > Poaceae > Triticum > Triticum monococcum. Next base: position 488,989,778 of record CM067844.1, read on the forward strand.
CGGGATCTGGATACCCATGTTGGCTCCCACATGTTCCATGATGATCTCATCGGATGAACCACGATGTCAAGGACTTAATCTATCCCGTATACAATTCCCTTTGTCTATCGGTACGATACTTGCCCGAGATTCGATTGTCGGTATCCCGATACCTTGTTCAATCTCGTTACCGGCAAGTCTCTTTACTTGTTCCATAACACATCATCCCGTGATCAACTCCTTGATCACATTGTGCACATTATGATGATGTCCTACCGAGTGGGCCCAGAGATACCTCTCCGTCACACGGAGTGACAAATCCCAGTCTTGATTCATGCCAACCCAACAGACACTTTCGGAGATACCTGTAATGTACCTTTATAGCCACCCAGTTATGTTGTGACGTTTGGCACACCCAAAGCACTCCTACGGTATCCGGGAGTTGCACAATCTCATGGTCTAAGGAAACGATACTTGACATTAGAAAAGCTTTAGCATACGAACTACACGATCTATGTGCTATGCTTAGGATTGGGTCTTGTCCACCACATCATTCTCCTAATGATGTGATCCCGTTATCAACGACATCCAATGTCCATGGTCAGGAAACCGTAACCATCTATTGATCAACGAGCTAGTCAACTAGAGGCTTACTAGGGACATGGTGTTGTCTATGTATCCACACATGTATGTGAGTTTCCTATCAATGCAATTATAGCATGGATAATAAACGATTATCATGAACAAGGAAATATAATAATAACTAATTTGTTATTGCCTCTAGAGCATATTTCCAACAAGAGGAATAAAAAAATGGGACACCCTGCCACTACTATGCTGCGCATGTGGGCAGCAATTAATTATGGGCCGCACGTATGGTTTTTTGTTTAAATAAAAACAGTAAAGAATAATGGAATAAGGAAAATAAAATAAAATTTTTCCATAGGCATATTATATACCAAAATCCTCAGAATTTTATAAATAAAAATATGAAATATTTTTCAAGTTCAAATAGAGTTACTATAAAATCTCAAATTTCAAATAATGCTACTCTTGCAATAAAAACCAATAGAAATCTGTTTTTAAATACCAAAATGACTTCAAATTTATTTTCTCCATATTTTATATTGGAGGGAATCATTTTACCCTCATTTCCATATATTTATGTTTTGGAGAAAATAATTTGAATAAAAACTTGAAATGAATTTGAATTCATGGAGATCAAAATGAAGATGAAAGTTTTGGGAAAGTCCTTTTATTCCCTCTCACTTAACTTTCAAAAAGTTTCAATTTTCACTCAATTTCACACAATCAATCACACAAATAATCATAATTACTAATTTACTATAACATTCCAAAATTTGGAATTTTGGGATGCTACACAAAGCTTGAGGGGCATCCGCAGCATATGCAAGGTTTCGAGTGAATAGATCAGGCAGATCGAAGCGAATGCCAACTGATACGGCTTGAAGTGCATTTCGTACTAGCCAATCAATCGAATATGGCCTGTTGGTTGGGGTGATGGAATTACACAGGATGTGAAACAACTCCACATTTTCTTAAATTCTCCGGGCTTGTTTCAGTGCAGGCATCTTCGAGTAGGTTGTCAGAATCGCAATTCTGTGATACGATTCTACGAATTTACGATCCAAGCTGGCCCCTATGATTCTATGATTTTAGTTCATAGAATCTATGTTTCTACGCTCCTGATAGTGTAGATTCTACTATTTGCCATCCTACCATCAGAGCTCCGATCCGATTCAAAATCGCGATTCTGACAACCTCGTCCCACTTTCTTAGGGTCCATCAACAAATGCAGTTCTGCTTCTGTTGTTTCCCAGAAATGCAGCCCGTGCTCACGAGACTCATCAAACTCAAAACAAGGGAAATGTAGCATGGCAACAAATTGTTCGGTAGTGCAAGTGATCTTCTCATCCTCTGTCATCCACTCAAACACCCAAGTAGAGCAATCCTCCAGGCCCGAAACATATAAAGTGGCATAGAATTGCGGTATTATCTCTCGGTTCCACCCATGGTTGAACCGAAGGAATCTCTTCAGATGCAGCTGGTCGAGTTGTTCAATGATTCAATGAAAGCAAGGTGGTTCTTCAAGTTCTGCAAAGTCTAGAATCTTGTGCTTGAAGATGCGCTTCTCGAAGAAAAGAATCCGAGCATAATATACCACCTGCTACCGAGTCCAAAACCTGGATGACAAAGATGTTCTTTCACCTTCATAGGGGCTTTGCTGTCAGGACCCCGATTCCAAGTCACATCGATCTGGCCGGTAACACCTCGTATCACTTTGCGGCCTCACGCACGGTATTCCCATGGGTGTCGCCTTACCATGGCCGGGAACATTTGCGCCTTTTGGCTCACGTATATGATAGTGTCGCTAGCATCCATATGACAGAGAACCCGGGCCGACATGGCTAGTCGTGAACCCAAAGCGGCACTATCCCATGGGGACAGGCATACATGAATCAACTTCGAGCATGTCGGTCAGCAGCGTGCGAATCCGGGCTGTAGCACTGGGCTAACAGGACTCCGGTAACCCGGGCTGTAGCAGGCTAGGCAGGACTCCGGATGTCACCGTGTGACATTTCCCCGAAGGGACAGACACAGGAACGAAGTGAAACACATGCCGGCCAGTCAAGTGTCCTGAGCAGTAGTGCTGGGCTAGCAGGATTCCGGTGAACCGGGTTGTAGCGGACTACTATGGCTCATGGAAGCTCAAGACTACATTTCCCCATAAGAGAGGCTACCAAGGATAAACCACTAGGTTGTCGGATCCCACACATACCAAGCATTTCAACCATACACACAATATGCTCGATATGTGCAAATACAACATGGCATCACAACATAACTCTACGACTCAAAGTATTTATTCATTAGGCTCCGAGGAGCGAGATATTACAAACATGGGTCTCATGACCCAACATATAGAGCATACAAGCAACAAGCACATGCGGAAGCTTAACTTATCTGAGTACAGACAACTACAAATGAAGAAGGCTCAGAAACCTGACTATCTACAAGACCCTCCCAAGGGTACAAGATCGTAGCTGAGGTAACAAGCTAAACGTCGAAGTCCACGCGGAACTACTAGCGAGACTGTCGTCTCTCTGCAAAAACATAAAATAGGCAAACGTGAGTACAAATGTACCCAGCAAGACTTACATCAGAACTATCTACATATGCATCGGTATCAACAAAGGGGGTGGTGGAGTTTAACTGCAGCAAGCCAGCTTTGACTCGGCGGCTATCCTAAACTATGACTACAAGCAACTCTTTTGAGGTGGCGCACACGAGTCCACATGCTCACCATATCAATACACCACTATGGATCCGCTCTCGTCTCCCTACGAGAAGGCCATCCATAGCACTCACGCTTATCTTGCAAGTTTTAGAGTATATACTTTCACTTGTCTATGAACTATGCAAGGGGTCCAAGTTTCCATATCCAGGAATTCGGCTATTCGAATAGATAATGATAACCCTGCAGGGGTGTACTTCTTCACACACGCTCTCGCCACTTATCGCCCTGTACACGTCATGTACCTCGGCAACCTTCAAGCGGAAGCCGGGCGAGGGAGTCGGCCACGACCTGACTAACCAACAAGTCTCTAGTCCAGGTTTATCGCCTATTCAGGTTCCATCCGCAAGGAGATCCGGCCGGGGTGTCGCTCACGGCCCCAAACGATGTGTGCAGGGTTCCCAAGCCCACTATCCGGGTGCCACTTGGTACACCGTGCCACTGTGCCTAGTCTGTCCCAAGCCCACCTGTACCGGGTGCCACTTGGTAGACTACTAACACTACCTACAAACACCAGAAACTAGTTGCAACTCCTGGGCAGAGATCGAGTTGATTAATAAGCTGAGAGGGGCCGAGTTACCGGAACCCAATGTGTGGTAGTAACTGTTCATGGATCACAAACACAGGACTCGGTTCCTAAGGATGGCTGCAATGAGACAACCCACCATGTACTCCTACATGGCCTCTCACCGCTACCTTTACCAAATCATGTTCACACACTTAGCTCTCAACGGTAGGACATGTTCACCATATTCCAATTCATTCCCGATGAATCAGACCGGACTCAACTCTAAGCAGTAGCAGGCATGACAACAAGCATGAATGAGTAGGCACATCAGGGCTCAAACAATTCTTACTCATGCTAGTGGGTTTCATCTATTTACTGTGGCAATGACAGGTCATGCAGAGGAAAGGGGTTCAACTACCGCAGCATGTAACAGTTGAAACGGTGTTTTCCTAATGCAGTAAAGGAGAGCAGGAGCGAGAGAGTGGGGTTGTATCGGAATGAACAAGGGGGTTTTGCTTGCCTGGCACTTTTGAAGATAACATTGAGTCTTCGTCAGTGTCAACGATCACAGCGTCGGAGCAGCGTCTACCGAGAGGGGACAATTACCGACAAACAAGGAAGAACACAATCAATGCGATGCAACAATATGATGCATGATCATGACATGGCAATATGCTGTTGATTGAGCTAATGCAACTAGCAACAAGTTAAATGGAGTTGGTTCGAACACTAGGTTCAAATTCAAATTCAAACTATGAATTCAAATAGTGCATTATCATGTTTTGGACTAAACAGTGAGGTTAACTTGCTCAAACATGCATGAAAATGGTACAGATGGATTCCTTGAATTTTTCTGATAATTTTTCATATATAAATTATTTCATTCTGAGTTACGATTGAATTTATATGAATTTTTGAAGTTTTGGGTATTTTCTGGAATTAAATAAATCATTTCTGATTTAACTAAATATCCAGAAAACATTATGACGTCAGCACTATGTCATCCCCGCGTCAGCAGGTCAACTGAGCTGTTCTGGGTCAAACCTGACCAGTGGGGCCTACTGGTTAGTGTAACAGTGCTGGCTTGGGTCACTGACGGGTGGGGCCGGTCAAGGTCCATGTCGGCTCGGTCAAAGCTGACGCATGGGCCCACTGGTTTTGCTAATTAGCCTAATTAGTTTGGTTAACCAGTAAACTAACAAGCTGGGACCCACTGTCAGTGGCTATTGTTAACTAATACAGTTAATTAGTCCCTAATCTAATGACGGCCACGTCGGCAGCCGTCGGGGTTAGTCGCCGGCGACACACAGACGCGACGTAGCTCGCCGGAGTGGTGCTAGAGGCTATGGCTTGCCGCGCTGAGGGCACCAGGGGGAGCCCTCGCTCGCCCCCATCCACGGGTGCACGCAGCTGGTCGCGGGGCGATCTGTAGCGGCGGTGGCGGCAAGTTGGGCGGCGGCCGGAGTCCGGGTGTGTCCGGGCGCGGCGCTGCAGTGCGCTAGGGAGCATGATGGGCTGCGGTTAGCTCCTTGGAGATGCTAGGAGGACGTCCGCGTGCTCACGAGCGGTGGAAACGGCTCTGGCCACGACGACGTGAGGTCCGGCGGCGGTGAGCTCTCGGGCGCGGTGGGGAATGGGGCTAGAGTGCACAAACGCAAGGGGAGGAGGAGGGGTTTGGAGCAGGGGCTCACGGTAAGGTCGAAGAGCAGCTCCGTGGGCTCGGGGAGGCGCTCGGGGCGGCGAATCGACGACGACGATCTTCGGTGGCCGACGAGGGAAACGGCGATGCTAGCGGCGTCCAGGGGCTTCCGGCGTCATACAGCTCGGTGGAGAGGACGAAGCAGACGATGCGGAGCTCGGGGATAGGTCTGAGAGGCTCGGGGCGGCTGTGCGCACGACTATGGCGGCGACGAGCTCGGGCGTGCGTCGGCCATGGCGTGAAGAGAGCGAGGGGCGAGGGGGGAAAGAGTGAGCGAGGGGTCGGTGGGTTCCAGAGGCCATCGGGAGACGATCCGAGCATCGCGCTGGCCAGGGAGGGCCAGGCAGGCAGCTGCGTGCCCGCGCGCGCAAGCGCCGTGCACTGCTTCCCCTCTGCCTTCTAGCGAGAGGAGGAAGACAACTGGCAGGGGAGGTGGCTGGGCTGGGCCAGCTTCAGCAGCAGGCCGCACAGGTGGGCTGCTGCTACAGGTAAGAAGCCCAGGTGAGTTTTTCTGCTCTGTTTTAATTTTTGTTCTGTTTTCTTTTATTTAATCATTTTGCCACTGATTCAAATTCAAAAGAATTTCAAAACAGTGACAAAACCCTTTGAGTAATTTTATGTTGCTAGATGGACTTTTCCAACAGCACATAAAACATTTCAAAGTTAATTGAAAATATATCCCATATATTATGAATATAATTCCAAATTCAAATACAATAATGATTTAAATTCAGTGCCAAAATAATTCCTTAAAAATGTTCAATATTTTTGGTTTGGATACAAACCCTTGCCAAAATTATCAAACATTAATGAAGGCCATTTTGGTTTCACTGAATGCAAGCTTAAGGGTTCTTGCCCCTTTTTTATTTAAGTTTTTGAGGCTTCCACTTTCCTCAATTCAAGTTTCAGAAATTTAGACATGATGCAGGATGCTTATGAAACTAATTGCAATCAAATTCTAGGGCTGTGGCATTTGCCCAAAAAATGCAAGCTTGGATCTATGAAACCTTTCATTAAACGGTGGTCTGTATTGGCCAAGTTCTTCAGGAAAGAGTGGAAAGGTTTCAAATGGGTTAGGTAGAACTTCTTTATCTCCCATTGGCTTGTCACGAGCATCATCTGATTTAGAAACATTTTCATCAATGGGTTTGAGCGAGGCTACTGATTTCTTTGACTTTCCCTTCGATGATGGTCTTGAAGGGCTCGAGGGACCTTCATTTTTGTCAGCCTTCACTCTTTTAGCAGACAATTTCTCAGCAGATTCATCAGCTTGATTTTTCTTTGGCTCTAGGCATTTTCTTCATTTTATTTCTCAATTTCTGGAGGCACTATGGCCTTTTCTTCAAAACTTAGTGCCGATTGAACTGGCGCAACTGCCGCGACAACATGTTGAGCCATCAGATCATCTTCTGTCTTTTCTTCGTCTCCCGATTGAAAATCATTGGAACAAGGAGCAGAGTCGACATCCATCCGAGTGGGAACTAGGGAGGATTAGGCTGGGTTAGAGCTCTTTTGGGTAGCACAAGGCTCACCCTCAACTTTTTCTTTCTTCTCCGTGCAAGGCTTAGAGGCCACGACAGGCACATTCCTTAGTGGGGATGGAACGACTTTCTCAACCTCTATTTCCTCATCAGTTTTATTCATGAGACGCCTGCTTCGGTGGTGCATTTTCTTTGACTTGCGTTTCCATGAAAACAACAGAGTCGTCAAGTATTTCTTCATGGGCCACTGGCCCTGGTATGATGACTTCATCAGCACCAGCAAACTGTTGTGCTTCCATTGGTACAACAAGGTGCTATACAAACGGTTTTAACCCCTTTCCGCGACGGCATTTTGAACCGTCACCAAGTGAGTGACTGTGATAGGGGGTGTCCTTCTCACACGACCCAGAAATCATCGGGGATAGGCCCTCCGGTCACATACGCTCGGCAAAGTGAGGTCGTGTGCGACGGGCGAGCGATCAAATACGGTTATACGTATAGTTGTGCTAAAAAATACAACTATACAGACAAAATTGTTCCCGGTCGTAGGTACATCCCACATAGTCAGTCCCGGCTAAACGTTTCCGTTCGTATGTACATTCCACACAGTCAGTCCAAGAAATACGTTTCTGTTAGTATGTACATCCCACACAGTTAATCCAAGAAGTACGTTTCCGTTCGTATGTACATCCCACATAGTCACTCCAAGGAAAATGTTTGCGCAAGGTGGCCTAACGCAAACAGTTTTCAAGAGAATGTCGTATGTGATTGTTCATTGACCCAGCATGATTTATTCCTAGAAACTCTGTGCGTTGGTGTTTTCTCAATAACCGTTTGCAATAGAAAAATCCAATTAGCATGCTAATTGTCCTATTATTAATAATCCATTTCTTAATCTAATTGACATTCCATATTAAGCATAATATATTTCATTTTCAAATTAAGGAAGTAGAATTTAATAATTGAAACATATGAGAGTACAACATCATACGGCTCCAACACTCAGCTACCCCATTACACGACTTCACCAGCACCAAGTTTCACATGCAATATTTATAACCTTTCGAAATTAGCATCATAGATAGATGAATCTCATCTGAAAAACTGCTGAAGCGGAAGGCGAATATTGAGCCCTCATCGATGTTGAAGGTCTTTGCAACTTTATGCCAGTGCATGTGGATGATTGACCGTCCATCCTTCTTCCTCTTCGGGAACACTTCAATATTGAACCATGGGTGTTGTATGAATACCTTCCCTGCCTCCTGGCCATACAGGTGGTTTGAGAGGTAATCATCAGTGAACTGCTTTGGAAAGGCCTGAAAACGATGATGTGCATAAATATCTTCTCTATATTGGAAATGGGGAAAAGGAATAAAAAAGGCAAGGTATAATAGTTAGTACCATCCTGTAGTGAACTGATGTCTTCTTCATTGTACAGAAAAATATTTTGTTATTTTTTGTCGCTAATTTCTTTATCCTAACAATCTTTCTGAGTTTCCTGACTTGACTGATATTCATGGACAACTCATTTCCCCATATGCAAAAAGGGTCGAACAGTGGGTGAAAACCTCTGACAGCAGGACCTACATGTGTAAGACTAAATTGTTAAAAATCTAAATATTAGAATGTTTCCTGCAATTACACAATAATGTGCTATTAGACAAAGGACCATGCATGTGCAAACCTTGATTGTAAACCTTACTGCTTCTCATTGTTTCCCTGCAACACATATAAGGTAGTTAGTGATCAGGTTAAGTGATGGTTCTCATGCTATCAGTAAAATATGTTGATAAAAAATAAGCACATTGCAGAATCATCGGATTAATTCAAGCCACATGGAAAACCCATTTATCCAAACCAAGTATGATTAAGAACTAGGAAATATAGCAATTGTATATGTTTCTCATGTATTAAGTGTAGCCAAATTCGATTTATTCGTCACATGTACAACAATCACTACTGCGGATGTTGCTAACGTGACACTACGACCAGAGACCCTTCGACGAAACTGTGTGCGATGCAATAATCACAAACGGTGATGTAAAAACCCGTCGAAAAAGATGCAAAATGTTTGCAATGACGGATGCATCAAACACGATTCAGAATTGAATTGCGTGTGCGATGAGGGGCATACAGTTCACTTCAATGAACTGTTTGCGATGAGGCAAAAGGACAGAAACGAGCAGCCAGGTGAACGTGTGTGTGATATACAACATATGTTTCACTTGAATGAACTGTTTGTGATTAGACAACACAAAATAAACGGTCAGCCAGATTAAGATGTGTGCGATATACGGCATAGGGTTCACTCGGATGAACTATTTGCGTTGAGCCAAGAGAATATAAACAGATCGGTTTAACAAGATATATGTGTTATGCGATGTGATTGCATATAAAACATTATAATATATAGGACAACACTATTCTATTCCAAAAATTAAAATAACTATTTGGATCATAGTCGCCAGGGCCGACAGGGCCCTCCCAAACTTCCCTGCTCGCACTCGTATCCAACCTCCTCGATTCCAGCCGGCCAGCGCTTCCCTCACCGCCGCAGCATTTCCTCCCCTGCCGCCCCTCGCTTCCTTCCCCGCCGCTGCGGCCCTTCCTCCCCCGCACCCCCACCATCGCCGGCATCCTCGCTCCCCTACTCCACCACCGCCGCGGCAACCTCCCCAGATTCCCGCCATCGCACGACCTCCCAGACCTCCCCGCCGCCGCGCCACAACCAGGCCCCCGACCTCCCTGCTGAAGATTATTGAATTCTGAATATGTATTAGGGCCTCAAAGGGCTGCACCGCCACGGTCGCACCCCGCCTCCTCCATCGTCGCCGGAGTTCCACCTCCCCCGCCGCCAGAGAGCCACCTCCCAAGGCGCCTCCCACCTCCAGCCCGCGCGACCCACCGGGCGCCACACCTTCCTCACGTTGCTCCGCAGCCCGGCTGTCGGCGAGCCATCCGCCACGCTCCCCGGACACCGGCGAGCCATCCGCCCCGGCCCGCTCCCCGGCCGAAATCCAGGACCCCCCGTTTCTCCTCCCTCCGTCCGGCCTTCAATCTGCTCATGGCCGGGCGCCTCTTTCCTCCTGCCCGGCTGCTGTAGGTGAACAAAACGGGGTTATCTTCTCATCTCCTCCCCGACGGCTGTAGACAAGCAGAGAAACACATTCTTTCTATCTACTTCTCTTGATATTCTTGGGACGTTCGGATAGTACTCATCGGGCAGGTCGAACAAAATTCTCGTGGAAGGTCGAACAAGATTGTTGGAATTCCTCTTGATTTTTTAGAATAGCTTCAATTTGATGTGTGCATGCTCATGTGTGTTCGTATGTGTGTGTGCGCTCGCGTGCTCTGCCGGCAAAGGCATGCACATCCTCATCCTCCCGATGCAGTCCAGATTGGTGTGCAAGCATCGTCCAGATAAGAACATTGTTGTAAACTCTATTATATTTTTAGGGGAAGATTTCAGATGTTGATATTCGCCGACGCTGCTGCCTGGCCTGCCGGTGCGTGCCGCGCAGTCGATCTTGCTTGCATCATTTTTTTACGACGCACGATTTGTGGATGAGATTGTTGGGAGCCGACATAGCCACACATGGGAGCAGGCGGGTAGCGTCTGCTCTGCTGCCACACATGGATTTCTTCAGGAAATGTTTCTTCCTTCTAAACTTAATTTCTGCAATTTTGAAACTGGCCAATCCATGTATGTTTCTGCCAAAATTGCCCCAAAAAACACAAGTCCTGCTATAGTTCCTATTCATCTTGAATTCTCCCACCAAGGTATCTATTCTGAACAATTGTCAAAGGTGCATAGGATACGACAGTACAACACTGAAGACAAAACGAAAGAGCCAGTACATCTCTGAACATTGTGTTACACGTTTATCACTTTTTCCACACAAGGGCATGGGTTTCTCACGCTTGCCTACTTCCATCATGAGTCATGGTAGACGAACCACACTTAAGGAACAAGTTGCAACTAACGAGAGGTCAGCAACAAGTTCACTGGTAAGGGTTGCTGAAGTTCTTGAGGAGGTTCGGGATGTCGTGCGCGAGCATGTAGTCCACGTCCTGCACCATCTTGGGCTTGATCTTGTCAAACTTGTCGATGTTGTATCCGGTCAGCACCTGCTTGAAGTGCTCCACATCGGGGAAGTCGCCCGCCGGAAGGTGGTACTCCCTCTGGACCTATTTCCAATACATCTCAGGTGTCAATGGAGCGAGCACATTGTGCAGAAAAGAGGCAATTTATGAATCAAGATGCAAGCGTAGCTGAAATTCATTTGGTTTCATCTTGGGACGCTGTTTTGTATGGAAGTACCTTTGCAAACTCATCTTGTAAGTTGTCAATGAGTCGTTGTTGAGCCTTGGCTTTTCCCATCATTGCAGGCATCACCTTCTTCAGTTGGCCAATTATGTAAACATGGATCTTTGCAGCTCTAGCACGCTTCACAAACTCATTGACCTACGCATGGAAATGGTGGGCCAGTCAGATTGAAATTCTGCAGTCCATTCTCCAAAAGAGTTGGGTGAAAAAATCCACTCTCCAAAAGACATGGAAGAAATATTTTCAAGAGGCGGAACAAAATATTGTTAGCCATTTTATCTCTCTTTGTTGTCTTTATTTTAAACCGATACACACATAATTAGACTGGCCTGTTGTTGTTGTTGTTGATCGTCAGGTTGGCCATGCTCGATCTGACCAAGAGGAGCAGCAGTAGTAGGTATTGGTGCAGATTAGGGTGTGCGGTGAGGCGAGGAGAAGCCCGTGCACCATTGCCACTGGCCTCCTCTAGCTCCGTCGCTGGCTACTTCCTTGTTACTGCTAGTACAGAAAAGAATGAACCGCAGGTCGTCTCTGCCTCATGACCAAAGTGCATGCATTTTTCTATAAACCGCTTCCTTTCTTCTTCCAGACTCCTTCCTCTGAACCAAGTACTGCTATTCTTGCCTTTACATGATATGATAAGAAATGTGATGGTGAGAGGACGGAGGAAAAAGGACACACACTGGTATAGAGAAACCATCTTGTGGCGAATAATTGTTTGATTATGTTTGCTAGTACGTAACAATATAGTAGTTCACACTTCAGGACGAGGTGGATTTGGACTTCAACAGCAGTACAAAGAGCACTTCGGTAGCACGTGGCGAGCTCAGACAAACTCGTCACCGACCACAACGACGCGAGGAGGCCGAGCTTCTCTGCCATGGTCGTGCTCGGTTTTTGGGTCAAGCTTCCCTGCTCTTTAACAAATAAATTCAAATATAATGAATCACATGCGTCCCTCTCCCTGTGTGCTTGTGTTCTGTGTGTGTTCGTGCAAAAAAACAGGTGGTTTTATTTTATTTTTGTGTATAAAAAGAAAGAATTTTAAATATAATAAATAAAAATGTTCAAGAATATGTAACATGATAGAAAGTTTGGTCTACGAAATTGACATGTACAAAGAAAACTATCATATATTTCCTTTATGCGAAGCTTTTTTTGGAATAATTAACACAATCAACTCCTCGAAGTTTATATGTAGAAAAAACACTTTAAGAAAAAAACAATTGAAAAGTTTACCACAAACACTACACAAATTTATGAAAAAAATTCAAATTTTAACCCACTTAAATAAAATAAAAACAAGAAGTTGAAATAGAAACAATAATGAAACTGAAAGTTAATTAAAAAAATATTTTCCCCGTTTGTGAAAAACTAAAAACGAAGAAGTTAAAATTGAAAAACTAAGAAAGTCCAAACTAAAAAAAATAGAGAAGTTCACCACTTATTAAAAAAAATGATTTTCCCCGTATCCAACAAAAACCTTGAAGTTCAAATTTAGAAAATGGGGTGGTTCGATGTCCGGTTTAATTTTTTTTTCCTTTTCAAATGACGAATTAAAAAATCATTTCTAGTATAGAAAAACTAAGAAGGTCAAACTTCAATAACAGAGATGTGCGAAGGTTTAAAAACACAAAAAATTAATGATTCTAAAAAACCAGGAAGTTCAAAAATAAAATAGAAAGTTGCGTGTTTTCAGCAGCTTTCCATCGGTATATCATTTTCACAATTTCAGTAAGTGGTTTGGGAGTTACGGGCAGAAAATAGCACGCCAAAAACAGGGTGAAGTTCAACTAGACATGCCGCAGAAGTTCAGGTTCTTCACGCAGTGCATTTCCTTTCACGATGAAGGCAGACATCATGATCTCGCCATTTTCAAAATTACATGAAAATGACTGGGAATTAGAGAAAACTTTATATACGAAAAATTTCACATTTTCGATAGCTATCCAATGGTATATTATTTGCCCCATTCCGACAAAGTTTGCAAAAATTACAGCAAAAAATGTTTTTATCATTTTCAAAGACTTAATCGTAAATGTCAGTGTTCTGGGAACGGGGGTCCCCAGAGCCTGCCTGCGGCCCATGGCGTGGCTATGCTGGCAGGTCTGTACGGCCCATCATCATCAACAAGGCATTCAAGACCCTCGCGAGGGGCCAAGCCTCGCGAGGCGGACGACGCAAGACCTCCCCGGGAGCGGCCTCACCAGGCTGCCTCGCGAGGAGCGGAGATATCAAGGCGGGGCGAACCTCGCGAGGCTCTCGTGACGTGAGCCATGACGATCGACACCGGGTGGGCGCCAGCGCGCGCAGCGTCCTTGTTTCCTCTTTGGTGCTAAGGAGGCAAGTGCAGGCGCGGAGTACCGAGGCATCAGGCAAAGATTTCCATATCAGTGCAACAAGACCAAGACCAGAAGGACGGCAGGACGAAGGTTACCATGGAGCCCAGGACGACGTCATCACCAGAACCTTTGGTAGGCGAAGACCACCTTTTGTCAGGATAGCTTTTACTAGCTGTCCCCTTTCAATTTGGTCGCCGTTGTTGGCTCCCTTCCCGCTCAATATTTGGGGAGAGGACCATGGCCTATATAAGTAGGACTAGCCACCACCTAGAGAGAGAGGGAAGAAGGGGAGAGATCGAGGAAGAAGGAGATAGGATATGATTAAAGGCCAACCCTTGGCACACCAAGCACAAGAGCACCTCAACCTCATGAGGCTGTTCTTCCCCTTGTACTGCTCATCATCAGCCCGAGAGGCAATCCACCACCACCGCATTGGAGTAGGGTATTTGTCGGCGTTCTGGGAACGGGGGTCCCCAGACTTGCCTGCCTGCCGCATGGCTCAAGCGAGGGCCTAGCGCGGCGCATCTTCATCAGCTCAAGCTCAAAGACCCTCGCGAGGGGCCAAGCCTCGCGGGGCGGACGACGGGAAGCTTCCTCAGAGGCAGCCTCATCAGGCAGGCTCGCGAGGAGGCGGAGAGATCAAGGCAGGGGTACCTCGCGAGGAACCCGTGACGCAAGCCATGACGATCGAGACCAGGCAGGCGCCGACCTGCGTAGTGTCCTTGTTTCCCCTTTGGTGCAAAGGGGGCAAGCACAGGCCAATGCATCAGGCAAAGGTTACCATTCCGGTGCAACGAGACCAAGACCAGCCGGACAGCAGGATGGAGGTCACCGTGGAGCCCAAGACGGCATCATCGCCAGTGCTTTTGGCAGCCGAAGACCACCTTTGGTTAGGATAACTTGTACTAGATGTTCCCCTTTGAAATGGCCAATTGTTGGCGTCCTTCCCGCTCATTATTTGGGGAGAGGCCCGGGGCCTCTATAAATAGAGCTAGCCACCACAGAGGAGAGACATCGAGAGATCAGCTAGACATCTAGACATCTAGACACCTAGATACCCCAAGAACATCGAGAGATCTGGTAAAACCCTAGCAGAGAGAGAGAGAGAGAGAGAGAGAGAGAGAGAGGCGATGAACTCACCCTAGCAGTTCATCGCACCAACTCAAGAACACCTCTCGCGAGGCTGTTCTTCCCTTGTACTGTCCATCATCAGCCCCAGAGGCAATCTACCACACCACACATTGGAGTAGATTATTACACCACAACGGTGGTCCGAACCAGTATAAACTTCGTGTCTCTTGTGTTGTTCATCATTTTTCATCTTAGTTCACACGATAGGATCAGACGTAGATCGGTAGGGGAGAGATCTCTGTGCGCACCCCAGTGTTCGAACCTCAAGGGTCTGCCGGAACCCGAAACCCGACATTTGGCGCGCCAGGTAGGGGTGCGCCGGGCTGCTCTTAGCGCGGGAGCTCCTGCACTATCGCCCCGTCAATGACCTCTACGAGGACTGGCTCGCCCGCATCATTGAGCTCGTCAGTGCCGCAGGGGGCTCCCCCTTGCGGTCCCTCCCGCTGCCTCGCCCTCCGTCCCGTGCAGGGGGCGAGGATCAGGAGGCGCCTCCGCCGCCTCCTCCCCAAGAAGGTGCCTTGGCTCCAAGGTGCGCAGCCCCAGGGCGAGACCCTCTACGTCCAGCGCCTGCGCAGCAAGAAGGGAGCTGCCAGGAGATCCCACGTCCCCGGGAAGGTGCTCGCGCGCTCCCAGCGCCGGCGCGCCAAGATCGCGCACCAGCGCCTCCACGACAAAACCGCATGCTGCTCCCAGTGGCAGCGCGTGGTGACCCGCAAGAACGAGTCCAGCACCAGCAAGGGGCGCCGATGGCCACGGCGAGCTGCCTCGCCTTCGCCCCCGAGCTGCGCGGCGTCACATGGCCAGGCAAGTTCAAGGCTGACCTCCCTCCCCGCTACGAGGGCACAGCGGACCCCGCGAAGTTCCTGCAGCTCTACGAGCTGGGCATCGTAGCCGCCAACGGAGACGAGAAGGTCATGGCGAATTGGTTCCCCATGGAGCTCAAGGACGCCGCCCGCACCTGGCTCCTGAACCTGGCGCCCGGCACGATCTCCTCCTGGAGCGAGATGCGCACCCGCTTCATCGCCAACTTCCAGGGCACTCGCGACCGGCCCCCGGCCGTGAGCGACCTGCGCCGCATCAAGCAACAGCCAGGAGAAACCCTGCAGAAGTACATCCAGCGCTTCAACTACGCTCGCCTCAAGATCCCCAAGGTGACTGAAGAAGCCATCATCTCAGCCTTCTCCGACGGCGTGCGCGACGTCAAGATGAAGGAAGAGCTAGCAATCCATGAAGACTTGTGCACATCCCTGGATCCGTTCAACTTGGCGACCAAGTGCGCCAGGGCTGAGGAAGGGCGTCTCTTCCTTCTCGAGCTCCCGGTAGCCAACCCGGAAGAAAAGAAGCTCAAGGCCAAGGACGTGAAGCGCAAGGGGGCTGCCGTGCTAGTAGTGGAACTGGACACCAAGCGAGGGAGGGATCAGCCTGAGTCATCTAAGGGCGGACGGTACTGCGTGTACCATGACCTCGACACCCACAACACCAATGAATGTCAAGAACTCAGAGCTGTGCGAGATGGGCGAATCGGCCGACGCCCAGAGCGCCACGAGAGGGGCTATGGCCGAGGTGGAGGAAGAGGCGGTGGACGATGGGAAGACCGTGGCCTTCGCCAGGGATGGCGTGACCACCCTCGCGAGGACCACTAGCAGGACCAGCCTCGCGAGGGAGGCTGGAGGGACCAGCCTCGTGAGGACCGTCCCCACGGCAACGCAGGCCTCCCTCCATTGCCGCCTGCACCGAGGAGGAACGAAGACCAACACCAAGACGATGGGGCTGGGGGCTTCCAAGAGCCACGTGCAATTGCTTGCATCCTGGGCGGCGCCCAGGCCCCCGCCTCACAGCACATCTTCAAGCAGTTTGCTCGCGAGGTGAATGCAGTCCTTCCCAAGCTTGAGGCCACGCGCCCTCTCAGGTGGTCTTCGTGCGCGATCATCAGTTCCACAGACCAGCTCAAGTGTGAGGCAACGGCCGGAGTCCTCCCGATGCTTTGCTCCCCAATCATCAGCAACGTGCAGGTCACCAGGACCCTCATCGATGGCGGGGCAGGACTCAATGTCCTGTCCGTCGAGACGTTCGACAATCTCCAAGTGCCATACGACCAGCTTCAGCCGACCAAGCCTTTCTTAGGAGTCAACGATGGTTCCACTGTTCCAATTGGGCAAGTTCGCCTTCCGGTCACCTTCGGGCAACGCAACAACTACCGCACCGAGCTCATCGACTTCGACGTCACTCACATCCGCCTGCCGTACAACGCCATCCTCGGGTACCCAGCCCTAGCCAAGTTTATGGTAGTGACTCACCATGGTTCCAATGTCCTCAAGATGCCAGGAAGTAGTGGAGTCATCACCGTACCCTGTGAAGAAAGGGACGCAGTGTGCTCGCTCGAGCGTGCGTTCCAAGCCGCAGCAATCGAAGACCCAGATCGCAGGAGCGGGAGGCCTCCCGAGGCGACCCTCAAGAAGAAGAAGACCTCACCTGGCCAGAGCCACAAGGAAGCAGGCACCTCCGGAGGTATTGCGTCAGGACTCGTGCCCGATCAGGGAGCGTCGCCCTGTTGCGCATAGGAAGGCGCGCCTGGCGCCCTCCTCAGGCAGGGCTCGGGGGCTCTCTCTTGGAGAGCCACCGACCTTGCCAAGGTCGCGGGGGAGGCGCTCGGGCATCACTTGGAGGGGTGCTTTCAGGCACGCTTCCCTCAGAAAGGTACAAGTCAAAGGAGACAAAACCCTCAGGAGTTCATCGCAAGGAACACCCAAGAACTACAAGAGTCCAGAGTCATGCGCGGCAGCTGCCGCTTGCCTGCCGTGGCCCCACATCCAGGCGAGGATGGAGGACTGCGCGTCTGCGTCGACGTACCAGGGCTCAACCGAGCTGCGTCCCAGGAGCGCCTATGGCCTTCGGCCGTAGGGCGTTGCATGGGACCACCCCACAGGTATGTTTGCATGCCCTTCGTCCTGCCGAGCGCGGTCGCCGCACATCAGCGCCTGTTGAGGAGCATTCTGGAGGCTCAGGAGGTCAGGCATCGCGCGGTCCTGGCGGAGGTGGCGATGGTCCCCGAAGACCTACACGTACCACCAGAGCCTCCCGAGGCCCTTGGGCCTGGGGGCTCATGAGGGCCGACATCTTCACCGTGCATCGCTCACTTCCTCAACATCACTTCATCTTCAACAGCACCAAGTGACATCTTTCAGAGTTCTACTTTCAGCTGGGAGCGCCCACAGGGCTGCACCATTCCCAGGCCGCGTGGGTCCGTCCCCGCGGCATGTATCCATTTTGTTTATGCTCTTTATTTACCTTGTTGGGGGCGCCCCTCGGGTTGCATCATCCCCACTCCGCTCGGGCCCGACCCAGCGGCGGTTGCTTTTACCCGCGCTTGCTTGAAATTGGATTTCCTCCTATGTGCTTAACATACCTAACCTAATCACCTGCTCGATCAACGCCTATTTGAGGAGCCGCTCGCTCTGGCACGGCGCGTGTGCATGGGTCCGTCGCTGCAGTGTTGATAAACCTGAGTGGTCGAGCTCTGGCCGCGGCAGCCCCGCACGGCGCCACCTCACCAGGCCCTCGGTGCCCCGACCGCTCCCTTGGAGTGACCATAGGTTGGCCGGCGACTGTAATGACAGGCCTTGTTTCTCCTCATGATTGGTGTGCAGGACCTACTCCAGGAGCAACATTGGGGGCATCGTGAGCTCTCTCTTCCTCTCTTCGGCATGGACCGCTTGCACATTAAAAGGGGGGTACCTGAGCATCGCGACTCATGGGCTCCTACTGGCTCTCCAGCCCTCACCCCTGGCCTTGACCCACGGCATCGCGACCTGTCATACCAGCGGCAGCTGAGCTTGCTCGAGGGCCGGTACTTGAGGACGTAGAGCGTTAAGGAAAGTGCGGGGGAGTGGGAAGAAGCTCGCCAGGGCCTAACCCAGCAGTGCCTCGACCAGCGCTTCTCGGGCCAGGTGCCTCTCCGAGGAACTACGTTAGACAAACAAGATAAGTCGCACCGTCGCAAAAGCTAGACCAACGCAGCGCTAAATCCCCGCCCAGTGCAACTCTGTCACGGCAACGCTACCTTCCTTTCTCGCCCAGCCAGGATTGCTTGAGCGCTAAAGGGGACCTCCCGAGCATCGTGACTCGGGGGCTCTTACTGGACCTCGGGCCGCTCACCTCCTGGCCTTGACCACGGCATCACGACCTGGCATACCAGCGACGGCTGAAGCTTGCCTGGGGACTGGGACCTGTCAGCGTAGAGCGCCAAGTCCTCATGAGGATAGAAAGGGGGAGCTTAGCCGGAACAGAACGGACACCTCACGCCAATTCATATTAAGGATATAGTAATTACAAAATCACGGCAGACGCCTTACATACCCCCGCGGGGTGTTGCTTTAATTCCTTGCAGGGAACAAAAGGTGCTAACCCTAAGGAACGCTACTTGCTAGCACCTCCCCAGGCGATGCCATCATGAACAGTGGGTTGCCCAGCGCCGGCGCCAACCCCATCCAGATCAGTGGCGTCGGCGGCCCGAGGCAGCTGCCTCACTCCGAGCGCGGTGCGAGCTCGGAGACTCGTAGCGGTCGTCGCTCGTCTCCGGGGTCGCGAGGAGTTCGGGGGAGCCGTTGAAGCCCGCAGTCCCTCCGCTGCTGCCTAAGGAGCTGCAGGAGGACCAACGGGCAGGGCTGGTCCTCGCCAGTTCGTCACCACTGCCGCTTCCCTTAGGGCAGCATTCAAGCCGGCGTCCTTCCGCATCAAAGACCTTGAAGAACATCAAGGAGGCGCCGTCGTATTCAAGATGGATCACCAAGGTGCCGTCCGCGCGACAGACCCGGGCAATCTCACCCCAGCCCTGGGTCATGAAGACCTTGCCCGGAGCGACGATCACGACCTCTGCTCTGGTTGTAGGGGTGCCACAGTCGGCGTGCTGCAGCCAGAGCTCCAGGGCCCCGCTCGGCGGAATCTCGAAGGCGAAGGAGGGAGGAAGGCGGATCCACGAAGTTGGAGGCATGGCGGCGTGAAGCACAAGCTCACGAGAGGAGCGCTCCACGTGGACTCCAGGGGGGACGACGCGCACCACTGTGACTCGCCGGCGTCGGCGGCGACGCTGTCGGTGTCGCTCGGCGTCCTCCCCCTGGGGCCTACGACGCGGGCATGCAAGGGCAGCAGAAACCCAGGCGGCGGCCGCTCGTAGCACGGCCTCGACACCACCTGCCACGCGCCTTCATCCCGGTGGCAAGGGATTGGCCGCTTCTTCGGCGGGAGGGGGTCAGGACCCTCTCTGGGGGCCTTTCCCTTCTCCTCAGGTGAAAACCGGCGGATCGGTGCCATTGGCGCAAGAGGAAGCAAGGATAAGGGAGAAGAGGAGGAGTGACGGAAAGGGGTGACCCGGCGAAGCTCATGCGGCCCCGTACTTATAGCCGGGGAAGGCCAACCGCCGAGCACCATGACCTCAGGTAATCATGACCCATATCTTTGCATGCAGGGACTTGTCAAGTCCTGCAGTTGCCGAGGCGTCGTGGGAAGTGCAGACGCTCACGCCCAATCAACCGCCACGTGGTGCCCAAGGCCACAGGCTGTTAGGGCCCGTGGCGCTTTGCGCTTGCCCCTTCGCTTCTCTGCTAAGCCAAGCCCGCGCGCGCCTTGGGCCCGGGGGCTACTGTCGGTGTTCTGGGAACGGGGGTCCCCAGACTTGCCTGCCTGCGGCCTGCGGCGTGGCTCAAGCGGGGGCCCAGCGCGACCCATCTTCATCAGCTCAAGCTCAAAGACCCTCGCGAGGGGCCAAGCCTCGTGGGGCGGACGACAGGAAGCTTCCTCAAAGGCAGCCTCATCAGGCAGGCTCGCGAGGAGGCGGAGAGATCAAGGCAGGGGTACCTCGCGAGGAACCCGTGACGCAAGCCATGACGATCGAGACCAGGCGGGCACCAGGCGGGCGCCGGCCTGCGCAGTGTCCTTGTTTCCCCTTTGGTGCAAAGGGGGCAAGCACAGGCCAAGGCATCAGGCAAAGGTTACCATTCCGGTGCAACGAGACCAAGACCAGCCGGACGGTAGGACGGAGGTCACCGTGGAGCCCAAGACGGCGTCATCGCCAGTGCTTTTGGCAGCCGAAGATCACCTTTGGTCAAGATAACTTGTACTAGATGTTCCCCTTCGAAATGGCCAATTGTTGGCGCCCTTCCCGCTCATTATTTGGGGAGAGGCCCAGGGCCTCTATACATAGAGCTAGCCACCACAGAGGAGAGACATCGAGAGATCAGCTAGACATCTAGACATCTAGACATCTAGACATCTAGACACCTAGATACCCCAAGAACATCGAGAGATCTGGTAGAACCCTAGCAGAGAGAGAGAGAGAGAGAGAGAGAGAGAGCAAGAGGCGATGAACTCACCCTAGCAGTTCATCGCACCAACTCAAGAACACCTCTCGCGAGGTTGTTCTTCCCTTGTACTGTTCATCATCAGCCCCAGAGGCAATCCACCACACCACACACCAGAGTAGGGTATTACACCACAACGGTGGCCCGAACCAGTATAAACATCGTGTCTCTTGTGTTGTTCATCATTTTTCATCTTAGTTCGCACGAGAGGATCAGGCGTAGATCGGTAGGGGAGCGATCTCCGCGCACACCCCAGTGTTCGAACCTCAAGGGTCTGCCGGAACCCGAAACCCGACAGTATTACACCACATCGGTGGCCCGAACTAGTATAAACCTTGTGTCTTTGTGTTGCGAGTGCGTCAAGTTCGTCCGCGAGACCTTAGCGAGCTAGGGCGTAGATCGGAAGGAGGGAAAGAACTTCGCGTGCACCCCAGAGTTCGAACCTCAAGGGTTCGCCGGAACCCATGACCCGACATTTGGCGCGCCAGGTAGGGATGCGCTGTAGCTTCCCTTCCGTCGATCGGCGCTCTGTCGCTCCGTCGTCTCCATGGCAGACGCTCGCCGCGCTCGAGCTGAACGCCGGTCTGCCCTCACTGCCTGCGTTGCTCAGACGGCTCCCGTCGGCGAGCCACCTCGTCGTTCCCCGTTGCCTGCCGCCAACGCGGCAACCGGCCCGGCGGGGAACGAGCAGCAAGCTTCCTCGCTGCACCCATCGGTGCGGTAGGACGGCCGCACCGCCACCCCATCGCTGATCCCGACGAGTTCCTCGTCCCACGCACGTCGCACTCCCATGGACGCGCAGGCCGCGCTCCTCATGGCGAACGAGCTCTTGCGGTACCGCCCGATCGATGACCTCTACGAGGACCGGCTCGACCACGTCGCCAAGCTCGTATGCGCCGCAGGGGGCTCCCCGGCACCATCCCCCTCTCTGCCTCGCCCTCCTCCAGCCACAGGCGACATGGCTCATGGAGCACCTCCACCACCTCTTCCCCAAGACGGTGCCTTGGCGCCAAGGCGCGCGGCCCCGCAGTGCGATCCACCATGCCCGGTGCCCGTGCACGAAGGGAGAAGCTGCCAAGAGATTCCTCGGCCGCGAGAAGCTGCACCAGCGCTCCCACGCCACCTCGCCAAGCTCGTGCGCTACCCACGGTGGCAGCGCGCGGGCCTCATCAAGTCCAAGCTCCACCCCCGAGACGGGCCCCGGTGACCACAGCTGGCTGCCGCGCCTTCACCCCCGAGCTGCGTAGCGTCGCGTGGCCGGGCAAGTTCAAGCCGGATCTGCCTGCTCGCTACGACGGCACCCCCGACCCCGCGGAGTTCCTGCAGCTCTACGAGCTAAGAATCGAAGCGGCCAACGGCGATGAGAAAGTCATGGCGAACTGGTTTCCTATGGCTCTCAAGGATGGTGCCCGCTCCTGGCTCCTGAACCTGCCGCAAGGCTCAATCTCCTCCTGGGACGAGATGCGCGACTGCTACGTCGCCAACTTCCATGGCACTCGCGACCGCCCGCCGGCCGCAGGTGACCTACGCCGCATTAAGCAACAACCGGGAGAGACCCTCCAGAAGTACATCTAGCGCTTCAACAACACTCGCCTCAAGATCCCCAAGGTTACGGACGAGGCCATCATCTCCGCGTTCTCTGACGGCGTCCATGACATCAAGATGCAGGAGGAGCTCGCTATCCATGAGGAGCTGTGCACATCTCAGGAGCTGTTCAACCTAGCGACCAAGTGCGCGAGAGCTGAGGAGGGGCGCCTCTCCCTCCTCGAGCTGCCAGCTGCGGGCGTAGAGGAGAAGAAGGCCAAGGCCAAGGACGTGAAGCGCAAGGAAGCAACTATGCTCGCAGCAGAGCCGGACACCAAGCGAGGCAGAGACCAGTCTGAGTCGTCCAAGAACAGTCGACCATTCCGCGCCTTCCACAACCTGAACACCCACAACACCAGTGACTATCAAGAACTTAGAGACATTCGCGAAGGACGCTTCGGTCGACGCCTCGAGCGCAGTGACCGGTGCTATGGCTGAGGAGGAGGACGTGTAGGCGGACATTGGGACGACCATGGTCCATGCCAGGAGTGGTGCGACAGGACTCGTGAGGACCACTGGCAGGATCATCCTCGCGAGGGCGCCTGGAGGGACCAGCCTCGTGAGGATCGCCCTCAGGGCAACGCCGGTCTTCCCCCGCTACCACCACCACCAAGAAGGAATGACGACCACCATCAAGACGAGGGGGCTTGGGGCTTTTAGGAGCCGCGCGCAATCGCCTGCATTTTGGGTGGCGCACAGGCCCCAGCCTCGCAGCGTAGCTTCTAATAGTTCGCTCATGAGGTGAATGCAGTCCTCCCCAAGCTCGAGGCCACGCGCCCGCTCAGGTGGTCCCAGTGCGCCATCACCTTCAGCTCGACAGATCAGCGCAAGTGCGCAGCCACCGCTGGCGTCCTCCCGATGCTTTGTTCACCAGTCATCAGCAACATGCAAGTTACCAAGTCCCTCATCGACGGTGGCGCAGGGCTCAACGTCCTGTCTGTCGACACGTTCGACAACCTCCAAGTCCCATATGAGCAGCTTCAGCCTACCAAGCCTTCTTCAGGAGTGACCGACGGTTCCACCACACCGATAGGGCATGTCCGCCTCCTTGTCACCTTTGGGAACGCAAGAACTACCGCACCGAGCTCATCGACTTTGACGTCGTGCACATCCGTCTGGCATACAACGCCATCCTCAGATATCCAGCCCTGGCCAAGTTAATGGCGGTGACACACCACGGTTACAATGCCCTGAAGATGCCAGGAAGCAGCGGAATCATCACGGTCCCGTGCGAAGAGAGGGATGCGGTGTGCTCCCTCGAGCGCGCCTTTCAAGCTGCCACAATCGACGACCCCGACAGCAAGAGCGAGGATCGTCCCGAGGCTATCCCCAAGAAGAAGAAGAAGCTGCGCCGTGTCAGACCTCAGGAGGGTGGTATCGCAGCTAGAACCTCGTCAGGATCAGCGCCCGCTCCAGGGGTGCCTCCCTCCATCGCATAGGAAGGCGCGCCCAGCGCCCTCCTCGGGCAGGGCTTGGGGGCTCTCTTCTGGAGGGCCTCAGACCTTGCCAACATCACGAGGGAGGCGCTTGGGCACCACTTGGAGGCGTGCTTCGCGGCACGTTTCCCTCAGGAGGACACAGGGCAAGGAGCGCCCACCGCTCAGAAGTTCATCACCAATACCGCTCAGGAACTGCAAGACGCAAGGGCCATGTGCGGCGACCGCCGCTCACGAGGCGCAGCTCCCCATCCAGGCGAGGATGTCGGGCTGCGCGTCTGCGTTGACGTACCGGGACTCAACAGGGCCGCATCTCAGGATCTTTTCTAGCCTTCGCACGTGGGCCGTTGCGAGGGCCCACCACACAACTACGTTCGCATGCCCTTCGGCTTGACGAGCATGTCGTCATCCTATCAACGCAACCTGCAGCGTGTCCTGGCGGCTCAGGAGGCCAGGCACCACGTCGTCCTAGCAGAGATGGAGACGGTCCTCAGGGAACGACTTGAGCCCCCAGAGCCTCCCGAGGCTCAGGGCCCCGATGGCTCGTGAGGAACGACCCCTTCGCCGCGTGCCTTCAGCTGCACCAACTCTCCTTCGTCGACAGAACCAGGTGACATTTTCCAAGTTCGTTTAGCTGGGAGCGCCCCTCAGGCTGCATTATTCCCAGGCCGCGTGGGTCCGTCCCTGTGGCATGTATCTCTTTTGCTTATGCCTTCAGTTTACCCTGTTGGGGGCGCCCCTCGGGCCGCATCATCCCCAAGCCGCTCGGGCCTGACCCGGTGGCATGTATCTTTGTGCATTTACCCAAGCCGATTTTCCTTCCATGCTTAACCTACCTATGGATATCACTTGCTTGATTGTTGCCCATTACGGGGGCCGGGCACCGGCACCCTTCTTCAGGGCCCCTTTTGCGTTGTCTGACCATCTCGCAGGACCAAGACAATAAACAAGGGCCGAGACCAGGCGCAACCCGCCTTGAGGTAGGACCTCGTTAGTCCCGCGCTGGCTCACGAGTGCGCAGGCACACCTCGCTAAACCCTACCATGCCAGCCACGTGTCAGGGTGGGGCTGTACACGCCCCGGGGGCTCTCCACAGTAGGGAGTCCCCTCGCCCACTCTAGAAGCAAACCAGCGGTCCGACGCCCTTCTTCGCGTTAACTTGCAGGGGCTTCCTAAGGATCATGGCAGGCGGTACCACAGACTCTCCTTCTTTTCTCATGCGATTCGCTTGCGCGTTAAAAGGGGGGCTCCTGAGCATCGCGTCTCTGGAGCTCTTACTGGCTCTCCAGCCCTCACCCCCTGGCCTTGACCACGACATCGTGACCTGGCATACCAGCGGCGGCTGAGCTCGCTCGAGGGCCGGGACCTGAGGACGCAGAGCACCAAGAAGAGCATGGAGGGGAGGGCGAAACCCGCACGGACCTGGCATGGCTACGCTACAGCGACCAATGCACGAGCCCGGGCGTGCCACGAGGAGTAGACTCCAAATAGACCACATAAGTTCACACACGGAACCCACCTATCGCCACAACACGAGACCTTCACAGCGGCTCCGTTTCGGCAATGTCGCCTCCCTTTCTTGCCTCTTCACGGTCTCTTGAGTGCTAAAGGGGACCTCGTGAGCATCGCGCCTCAGGAGCTCTTACTGGACCTCGGGCCGCTCACCTCATGGCCTTGACCACGGCATCGCGACCTGGCATACCAGCGACGACTGCAGCCTGCCTAGGGACCGGGACCTGTCATCGTAGAGCACCAATCCATCACGACGATAGAAAGGGGAGACCGAGCTGAAGCGGGCCTTACTCCTTCCGCTGCCCTGCTGTGGCGATACTCTCTTCCTTTCCCATTCTAAGGCAGCCGCTTGAGCTCTAAAGGGGACCTCCTGAGCATCGCGCCTCAGGAGCTCTTACTGGACCTCGGGCCGCTCACCTCCTGGCCTTGACCACGGCATCGCGACCTGGCATACCAGCGACGGCTGCAGCCTGCTTAGGGACCGGGACCTATCAGCATAGAGCATCAAGCCGCCATAGGATTGGAAAGGGGAGGTCGAGCCTCGACAGGATATGCGCCCACGCAATTCCATAACAAGGACCATATATACACAAAAGACATTACAGACCCTTTACACGCCCCCACGGGGTACTTCATGATCCTTCGCAGGGAACCAGAACGAGAACTAAGAGGAATCCTATCTACACCCTCCCATGGCGGACGCCATCATCAACAGTGGGCCACGGGAGGCCGGCGCCGGCACCATCCAGATCAGCGGTGGTGGCAGCTGGACGCCGCGGCCCTGCTCCGAGCTTGGCGGGAGCTTGGCGGCACGTAGCTTTCGTTGATACGTCCATTTTGCATCATGCTTTTATATCGATATTTATTGCATTATGGACTGTTATTTCACTTTATGTCACAATACTTATGGCTATTCTCTCTTATTTTACAAGGTTTACATAAAGAGGGAGAATGCCGGCAGCTGGAATTCTGGGCTGGAAAAGGAGTGAGGGAGTCCTGGATTAGGGGGTGTTCGGATAGCCAGACTATACCTTCAGCCGGACTCCTGGACTATGAAGATACAAGATTGGAGACTCCGTCCCGTGTCCGGAAGGGACTTTCCTTGGCGTGGAAGGCAAGCTTGGCGATACGGATATGAAGATCTCCTACCATTGTAACCGACTCTATGTAACCCTAACCCTACCCGGTGTCTATATAAACCGGAGGGTTTTAGTCCGTAGGACAACATACACATCAACAATCATACCATAGGCTAGCTTCTAGGGTTTAGCCTCTTCGATCTCGTGGTAGATCTACTCTTGTACTACCCATATCATCAATATTAATCAAGCAGGACGTAGGGTTTTACCTCCATCGAGAGGGCCCGAACCTGGGTAAAACTTCGTGTCCCTTGTCTTTAGTTACCATCCGGCCTAGACGCACAGTTCGGGACCCCCTACCCGAGATCCGCTGGTTCTGACACCAACATTGGTGCTTCCATCGAGAGTTCCTCTGTGTCGTCACCATCAGGCTCGATGGCTCCTACGATCATCAATAGCGATGCAGTCCAGGGTGAGACCTTCCTCCCTGGACAGATCTTCGTCTTTGGCGGCTTCGCACTGCGGGCCAATTCGCTTGGCCGTCTGGAGCAGATCGAAAGCTATGCCCCTGGCCGTCAGGTCAGATTTGGAAGTTTAAACTACACGGCTGACATCCACGGAGACTTGATCTTTGACGGATTCGAGCCACTGCTGAGCGCGCTGCGCTGTCACGACGAGCATGATTTAGCTCTGCCACCGAACAGTGCCCTGGAGGCCGCACCCGCGTCAGCTCCGATCCC
Source organism: Triticum monococcum (assembly GCA_034509565.1). Taxonomy (NCBI): domain Eukaryota; kingdom Viridiplantae; phylum Streptophyta; class Magnoliopsida; order Poales; family Poaceae; genus Triticum; species Triticum monococcum. The sequence continues at coordinate 489,017,268 of CM067844.1, forward strand.
TAATTTGGAGCCAACTGCGCCGATCGAGGATGGGCGGTTGGACGCCACCTCGGGGGCTGCGACCCTAATGGCGATTGAGCCGAACACCATCCCTGCACTCCACGAGACTCTTGATTCCAAGGAGTAGGACTCCTCTCCGAACTCCGAACCATTCGCGCCCCTGCCAATCGAATCCGATTGGGCGCCGATCATGGAGTTTACTGCCGTGGACATCTTTCAGCACTCGCCCTTTGGCGATATTATAAAATCACTAAAGTCTCTCTCTTTATCAGGAGAACCCTGGCCGGACTACGGTCAGCGAGATTGGGATGCGGACGATGAAGAAATTCAAAGCCCACCCACCACCCACTTTGTAGCCATTGTCGACGATTTAACCAACATGCTCGACTTCGACTCCGAAGACATTGACGGTATGGACGCCGATGAAGGAGACGATGAGGAACCAGCGCCTATTGGGCCCTGAAACGCCACCTCGTCATATGATGTATACATGGTGGACGCACCAAAAGATGACGACGAGGAGCGGAAGGACACACTGAAGGCTTGTTCCCTCGAAAAGCAGTCAAAGCGGCGACGCCAGCGCTGCCCCAAATCCCGCCTCGATAGAAATAGCGATCACACAGACCCAGCGCTGGAGCAGGGCGAACCGCTGCCGGACGACGGCAATCCGGATAATCAAACCGAACAAACAAATCCTATCAAGGATAATGGTCCGGACGACATAACGCCGGACAGACACCCGGAGCAGCAGACTGCCCGTAAAAGGCTTGCTGCCACCGCGAGGAGCCTGAAAAAGCAGAAGGAAAGGCTCAAGACCGCGCAAGACACACTCCAATTCAGATGGAGTAAAATACTCAGCACTGCAGCAAGGTATGGCGACAATCACCCCTCCAAGAGCTACCCAAAGCGGAAGCTGCTACCCGAATTCGATGAGGAGGCCTCAGACCCCCCCACACCCAAATATCAAAGCAGCCACCTGGTCGGATAGACGACCTCTCTACCAACACATAGCGGCATACAACACCGCTCACAATACAATACGCGACCCATGCCAGGGTTCGCACCCAAAGGACGATGCAACAAGATCCATCTATGGACCACGCAAGCGCGCCCCAGCATACAATGCAACAAAAACATCCGAACAACGCGGTACACCCAGCTACAGGGGTGCCACACACCCCCTATGTTTCACCGATGAGGTACTGGACCATGAATTTCCAGAGGGATTCAAGCTCGTAAACATAGAGGCATACGACGGAACAACAGACCCTGGGGTCTGGATTGAGGACTACATCCTCCATATCCATATGGCTCGAGGAGATGATCTCCATGCCATCAAGTATTTACCCCTCAAGCTCAAAGGGCCAGCTCCTCACTGGCTCAAAGGCCTCCCCGAAAGCTCCATTGGAAGTTGGGAAGAGCTCGAAGACGCCCTTCGGGCAAATTTTCAAGGGACTTATGTCCGACCTCCGGATGCGGACGATTTGAGTCATATAAACTCAGCAGCCCGGAGAGTCAGCCCGAAAGCTTTGGAACATGTTTCTTACTAAAAAGAACCAGATTGTCGACTGTCCGGACACCAAAGCCTTGGTAGCTTTCAAGCACAGCGTCCGTGACGAATGGCTCGCCAGACACCTTGGCCAAAATAAGCCGAGAACGATGGCCGCATTAACAAACCTCATGACCCGCTTTTGCGTGGGAGAGGACAGCTGGCAAGCCAGATGCAGCACCAGCGACCCCAGTACATCTGAAGTTAGAGATGGAAACGGGAAATCACGGCGCAACAGCGATAACAAACGCCGGAATAAAGAAGACGGCATGAAGGGCATGACAGTAAATGCCAGATTCAAAAGCTCTCGGCCAGGACAAAAGCCGTCCCCTAAAGGCACCAGGGATGAATTGTCCAGCCTCAACAAAATTCTGGACCAAGTATGTCAGATTCATAGTACCCCTGGTAAACCTGCTAATCATACCCACAGAGAATGTTGGGTCTTCAAGCAGTCCGGCAAGCTTAACGCCGTACACAAGGGGGAGGATACACCAAGTGAAGACGAGGACGAGCCCCCCAAGCAAGACACGGGGGAACAAAAGAAATTTCCACCAAAAGTCAAAACAGTAAACGTGTTACACGTGATCAAGGGAAAAAACAATGCGGCACTCTCAGGAAAATATACCCAAGTGCCTGTCACCGCGAAGTCCTGCCACTGGTCGTCTCAACCGATCACTTTCGACCATCGCGATTACTCAGCAAGTATCCGACACGCAGGATGGGCTGCCCTGGTACTAGACCCAGTAATTGGCGGATCTCACTTCACAAGAGTCTTGATGGACGGCGGCAGTAGCCTAAACCTAATATATCAGGATACAATCCGCAGGATGGGGTTAGACCCAACACAAATTCGCCATAGCGATACTACCTTTAAAGGAGTAATGCCAGGCCCAGGGGCTCGTTGTACGGGCTCCCTCCTACTACAAGTTATATTTGGCTCCCCCGACAACTTCCGTCGCGAGCATTTAACTTTCCACATCGCTCCGTTTCAAAGTGGCTATCAAGCACTGCTCGGACGCGAAGCTTTCGCTCGCTTTAATGCAATACCACACTACGCCTCCCTCACACTCAAGATGCCCGGTCCACGTGGCGTCATTATAGTGCACGGAAATATCAAGCGATCTCTGCACACCGAAGAGAGTGAGGCTGCCTTGGCAGCCGCACACTAGAGGCGCCCGGACAAGCGAAAGCATCCAATAGGTCGTCAAGACCGGCACCGCTATTTATACGGAATAATTGGTCACACACCTATTTGTCAATACAAGGGGCTCAACGCGCGCAGACAAGTGGCAATTTCTTATCATCTTCAATTACACATGGTTTTCTTTAAAAAACTATCTTTTTGCATGACAACTTTTTCACTTAACTTCCTCTCTTTTACAGACGATCATCGTGCTACACCCGTCCAGGATACGGCACAACGGAGATACATGCGTAGACGTGCAGCAGGGCCCCGCTCCAAGGATTCTTTTTAGATTAAGACCCTGCATCAACCTTTTTTACCGTCTCTTGTTGATACATATCCACCGTTGAGAAGGATGCTGACGTCTTGGCATGTGGCCACGCCATAACAATGCACGTACCTAGACACAAGGGGCTTCTTACAAAGGCCATTATTTAGGCCCGGTTTATACCACAAAGACCGAATACCTTAGGGAGTGTTCGGCGTCGCGAGTTTGGCCCTATATGCATCAGCTCTGAATCATTGTCTTTGGTCAAATGTTGGGTTTGCCCGGCTCCTGTGTTTTGGTGCCTTATGTTCCACTTTACCGGCTAAGGTAGCACCAGGAGAACTACTGCGATTGTGCCCTGGTTCATCCGGACGAGCACCTCAGTAGAGAAAGCCGAAAACTGTCTGTCATGATATAGCGTGCGACTGGTCAACCACTCGATGACATGTGGGAATGTTAGAATTCCTCCGCCTTAACGAAGGGCCGTTTTCCTGCCAGGCATGCACGCACCCCGAGATCGGGAGAGTGTGGAGCCACCAGGGGCTATCTAGTAGCCCCACTGTCAAACTCCTATGGCTAAGTGAAAGTGTTAAAGCATTATAGTCCGGTTGCCTCGCTCGCTCCGCTATCACCTCCTTAATAGGACCAAGACATTGGGTTAAGTGTGAACGTGTGTCTTTGCGAGCACCTCCGCATTATATGCGTGGGGGTTGAAGCCGACGACTGCAATCTTTCAGGTTATACACATGTATACAAAAACGGCCGCCCAGGAGGCATCATATTACTTTCAGGCAAAAGTATAAAAATAGCCTTATAAACATTTTTTTGAACGAGCCAGCAGGGCTGGGGTTTCATTGATTAAGCACGGAGCAGGTGACAAAGTGACAAAGGCGAAGATCCGTGGATCAAGGAGATAAACAAAAGAAGTAGAAAAAAACCTAAGTGCCTGAAGCACCCCGATGAACGACTACTATCTCATGGAGGATCCCCGAAGGGGCTCAGAATGGATTTGTAGCCTCCCTGTTGCCAAAGCGAGAGCTCTCTCCTGATGTCTGCGATCACCGCAAGCACTGTGGCCTCCTGATTTCTAAAGACTCTACTGTTACGTTCCTGCCAGATTTTCCATAACACCAGCATGATCAAAGACTTGATCCCCTTCGCGTGTGCTGGCCCTGAAGCAAAAACCATGGCTTCGGCCTTTTCCAGAGAGCTGCATTCAGTTGGCAGACACGCCATGCTGAGACCCTGGCAGTGCTGCCAAGTTGACAAGCTAGACCAAATTGTCCTCGTGAACGGGCAGCTCCAGAACAAATGCGCCGAGGTTTCCAGGTTTCTGAGACAGAGCCGGCAAAAGTAGGAGTTCGGCCAACCCCTGCGCTGGAGACGGTTGTTGCACCATAATCGGTTCAGGTGGAGGAGCCACGCAAACATCTTGAGCTTGGCCGGAGCCCAGACATTCCAGATCATGGCCTGGAACCTGGTCGTTGTGGAGCCCAGAAACTGGAGGGCGTAGGCCGAGCGTGAGCAGTACTGACCTGATCCCTCTGAGTTCCAGCGGATCTTGTCCTGATCATCATTCTGAAAGTTGAGCTATCGGCGCTGAATGAGGTGGTGCAGTTCTAGGATCTCGCTGACAAGATCAGAGTTGTTGCCATGTGCAAGGTCCAGGACACAGCGGTCGTCGGTGATGGCTTGCGCCACCGTCCTGCCCTTACGCCTGGAGTGCTTGAACAGGGACGGGAAGCAGAGCTTCAACGGCACCGGCCCGAGCCAAGAGCAGCTCCAGAAGCTTTCCGTTTTGCCGTTGCCGATTGTGACAGTCGTTGCCGCATTGAAGAGGGCGTGGTCTGAGTCATCGCATGGCGGCTCCGTTCCAACCCTAGGGCGGGAGGGATTTTTCTAGCTGTGCTAGAGCCATCTTAGCTGGAGAGCGCGACTGAATTTGGGAAGGTCCAGCACACCGAGGCCGCCATGCTCGATTGGGGAGCAAACCCGTTCCCAGTTTACCTTGCAGCTGCCACCAGAGAGCTCTTGATCCTTCCCCCAGAGAAACCGTCGCCTATGCTTGTCAATTTCCTTCAGAAGCTTTTTGGGTACCCACAGCGCTGTGAGGGCAAAGGTAGGCAGAGCCAAGAGGACGTAGTGGACAAGGACCCGTCTGCCAGCCATGGACAGCATGCGTCCCTTCCAGCCTGCGAGCCGTGCCTTGATGCGGTCAAGGATGAACTGCAAGTGCACTAGACGTAGCCGTCCCGTGGTGATCGGTAGACCTAGATATCTAATTGGGAAGTGAGCGATCGGGCCACCAAACGCTTGAAGGACTAGCCCTAAGTCGATGTCGTTGCAGTGGATCGGCGTGGCCGTGGACTTGGCCAGATTGATCCGGAGGCCCGAGGCGTCGCCGAAGCTCTGGAGAAGATGCATCAAGTAATCTATCTCTTCCTTGTCAGGGTTGGCGAAAATTATGGCATCATCGACGTATAAGCTCACTCCGAGCTTGACCTCACGGCCAGGCACCGACATGATCTCGAGGGCCTCCTCGGCAGCCTGAAGTAGGCGGTGGATGGGGTCGGTCGCGAGGATGAAGAGGAGAGGAGACAGAGGGTCGCCTTGCCTCAGTCCTCGCCGATGCAGGATTTACGCGCTAGGTGATCCGTTGAGGAGGAAAGCCGAGGATGATGTAGCGAGGAGGAGCGTGACCCAGTCCCGCCAGCGTGCACTAAAACCTAGCCTCTCAAGCAGTTCCAGGAGATATTCCCATGAGACGTTGTCAAAATCTCTCGAGATGTCAAGCTTAAGAAGAACTGCCAGTGTTTTTCTGCGGTGCAGGTTCTTGACGCAATTCTGGACATAGGCGAAGCTGTCATGCAAACATATGGTCTTCAGAAAGGCCGTCTAAGCGGGCGAGATAACTGACTGCACCACCGAAGTGAGCCTGATTGAAAGCACCTTGGAGAAAAGCTTTGCAACTAAATGTATCACGCTGATCGGTCTGTAATTAGCAATGGACTCCGCGCCATCCTTCTTGGGGATGAGAGCGACGATCGCTGAGTTAAGAGCTCCAAAATTTTGTCCAGCCAGGTGATAGAACTGCTGGAACGCCCGCATGATATCCGTCTTTATAATGCTCCAGCAACTCCGAAAAAAGGCGCCGCAAAACCCGTCAGGCCCTGGCGATTTCTCGCTGGAGAATCCTTGATCGCCACCCACACTTCTTCCTCAAAGAAAGGGTTGTCCAGGACGTTTGCATGCCCTGAAGGCATTCGCAGCTCATTCCAGTTGACCGACATGGATCGGTGCTGGGTGGTTCCCAGGATGCAGTTGAAGTGATCATGTATTGCCTTTTCCTTCTCAGCATGTGTAGTCACTACGGTGTCGCCCACTTTTAGAGCACTGATGAAGTTCTTGCGCCTTCTTGAGCTGATCTTGGCCATGAAAAATTTGGTGGGGGCGTCACCCGCTCGCAGCCAGGTTAGGCGGGAAGCTTGCCTTTTTCTGCAGCGCTCGATCGCCGCTAGACCTAGTAATTTGCTCTTCAGGCCCTTTCCGAGTTCAGCTTCTTCCGTCGAGAGGCGCCATCTTTCCCGAGAAATGTCGAGGCGTAGAATGACCTCACAGGCAATATGGAATTGAAGCTTGGTGTCACCGATTAGATTCTTGCTCCAAATGCGAAGATCTTTGGCCGTTCTGCTCATCTTGATGTGTAGCCGGGCGAAAGCACAGGTGGTGGCCAGCGGGCGCGACCAGGCAGCCGCGACCGTGTCTAGGAAGCGCGGGAATCGTGGCTAGAAGGATTCGAATTTGAATCCCCCTCGTCGACGAGGCACCGACGTGTCCGCTAGCAGAAGCGGGCAGTGATCAGAAACTGCAGTAGAAACCGCCATCAGAAGTGTGCGTGGGAACAGAGCTTCCCAGGGCGAGGAGCAGAAGAATTTATCGATGCTAGCTAAAGTGGGGTTGTCCCTCTCATTGCTCCAGGTAAACCGGCGGTTGCTACACTTGATCTGGCGTAGGCCAGCTCCGTCGATCGCCGTTCTAAACCGGCCCATAAGCCTTCTATTAAGGTTTTGATTGTTTTTGTCTCGCGGCTCATAGATTAGGTTGAAGTCTCCGTTGATGAGCCATGGCTCGGAGGGGGGAGGTGCCGTTCTAGCTAGCTCTGTGAGGAAGGTGTCTTTGCTCGCGTCATCGGCCGGTCCGTAGACCGTGGTGAGCCAGAAGGAAGTGCTGGAGTCGACGAGCGTGACCTTGGCCGTGAGCGCAAACTGTCCTATGGCATGGGAGTCGACGGAGACTACGTCCTTGTTCCAAAGAATGGCAGCTCCGCCGCGGGTGCCGATTGCTGGCAGAACCGCGCAGCCCTGCAGGGCGCTACCGCCAATGTCACGAACAAGTGCAGGCGTCCAAGCATCTATATTTGTTTCTTGGAGACATAGGATAGCAGTATGGTGCGCTGCAACTACCTCTCGCACGGCCTCTCACTTTGCCGGCGAGTTTAACCCGCGCATGTTCCAGCACAGGATCGGGGGGTGCAGCGGTCGTCATCCATGGGAAAACACAAAGGATCTCCGGAAACTAATGTAACTAATCGAAGCAAAGAACAGGTACACCCACCAACTCTCCAGGGGTCACCGCCGACCACCAATAGCCCCAAAACTACGACGGCGCAACACGAACCACATGCTATAACAGCTACAACAGGAGCAAATGACACCTAACTCAAGCCGGCCCAGGGCTGGCCGTCGCCGGAAACTAAAACTAAACCTAGAACTACAGGCGCCGGAGCTTGCTAACATGATCACACCGCGGCCTTCCCGGCAACTCCGTCAGGACCAACGAGGCCAGCCGCGATGCGGAGGGCGCCCTTGTCCTTGTTGGTGAGCTTAGAGATGATGGCGATGTCGTCGTCGGAGAGGGGCTCGTCAAACTTGCGGATGAGGGCTTCTGCCGCCTTCTTCGTCATCTTCTCCTTTGGGCCCAGCAAACCAAGGCCTTGCACCAGCCGGAGCGAGCCGCGCTGCGCCACAGGAACCTTGCAGTTTTGAGCAGCTTGGCGCGCGCTCTGACGTGGGGGGGGGGGACCGAGATCGCCCTAGACTTTGGCGGGGCCGAGTTGCGCTTTGGCGGAGCCGGGCCGAGTAGGGGGGCAGGCTTGTTAGAGAAGAGGCGCCACGGAGCCTCCCGGTTCCCATCGATCTCGATCAGCTGGACCTGCTGGGTCACCATTCCCAGCTGGAGGGCGACCGTGTCGGCGCGCGAAGGAGTCTGGCAGCTGAAATGCTCCGGGGCGTGGCGCGGCCCTAAGAGAGTGGGACCGAACACATCCGGCGTCTTGGGCGTGGCCTTGCTTGTCACTGGCTTGTCGTGGTCGTGGAACTCCAGGGGCGTCTCGATGGCAGTGGTGATCTCCTCATCCAGGAGTGCTGCAGCGGCGTCGCCCAGGGTGGGAGCAGCAAGGGCCTTCTCAGCAGTGGCAAAGAACTCCGCGACGTCGTCTTGCGTGGTGCGGGGGCGAGCCGGAGTCGCAGCAGGGGAAGGCACATGGATCTGACTGGCGAGCGTGGTCTTCCCCGGCAGCTGCTTGGCCAGGTACGCCAGGGAGGACGGGCGGCCACCATGCCGTCCGTGGCCTCTAGCGTTCTTCGAGCACCGGGGAGGGGGGGGGGGAGAGCGGCTACGGTGGCGCTCCTTGCTCGTGGCCTCACCGCGATCTCGCTGGGCAGTGTGGCCGCGGCCCCGGCCCAACAAGGCGTCCTTCCAGGAGCGGCGACCGCTGCCCCCACCATGGTCGTCATGGTCACGGCGAGGGCCGGCACTAGGGAGGCCGCGGCATCCCGTGTCCACCACGGGCGCGCGCTGCTGACGGCGATGGGGCTCCATGGGCTGGCCGTCCTCGACATGCATAACCCAGGTGCCAGGGATGGTCCGGGGTAGCTCATCGTCGTTGTCGGAGTCGGAGGAGGGCAAGCCCCTTTGAGCTGAGTGCGATGACTTGGGGGAGCGGGGGGGGGGGGGGGGGCAATCTTCAACGCGATCGACGTGGATGAGCAAGTCGTAGCGCGCCGCCCCGGGCGGGAAGGCGACGCGGCGGTCCGGCGGCGAGAACCCGTCCATCTCCTTGACCCGACCAGCGCCCTGCGGTAGCTTCTAGTATGTGTGCCGGGTGGGGATGAACGACATGTCCCAAACCCACACCCAACACGTGAACGTCTCGGTGTGGTCGCGCTCCAGGGTGCGGCTGTCGAGCCGGTCCACAAGCACCTTGTCGCCGAAGACTTCTTGGATGCCTTCCAGCATCCAGTACTGCTGGGGAAGATGCTCGATGACGCACCGTACGTGGAGGTTGAAGGTGCCGTGGCCAGCATGGTCATTCTCCCCCCACGGCGCGATGGCGAAGTTGGCGCCGTCGACACGCAGGTAGCCGCGGCGGACCACGTTGTCGTGGTGGGCCAGCTGCATGAAGATGACGAAGAAGTCCTCCGGGTTGTGCGGCGTCACACGCAGGTGGTGCGGCGGGATGCATAGTTGCGCCTCCAGAGCACGCCCGACAGCCATCGGCGAGGTGCCACAGACGCCATCAGAGGCACGCAGCATGATGGTGTGGCGGCGCAGGAAGAAGATGCTCTGCTCGATGGCAGGAGTGGACACGCCAACCTTGTGGCTCACGCGGGGGCGGCGAGCTGCATCGACGAGGCTCAGGTCCGCCGGGGGCACCATAGCTTGAGGGTGCGGGGGCGGAGGGGGCGGCGAGGTGGGAAAAAGGAGGCAACTATGGACGGGAGCACGGGCAGGAAGGGGTCCTAGTCTAGAGGAAGCAGCACCGCCGCGGCCATTGCGAGGATTTGGGGGCACTCACGGGCGAGATGGCCTTGGAGCTTGCAGAGCACGCAGCAAACAGGATCTCTACAGTCTTTCCGGCGGTGGCGCTTGCTGAGACAGCGGAAGCAGCCGCCCCGAAACTTGCTTAAGAAGGCTTCACAGCTATCTACCGCATTGAAGTCCGGCCGCCGGTCCGAACGGTGTGAGGTGCGAGACGAGCAAGGAGCTGCCGGATCTTGGGATGGCTTGCTGGATTTCCGCGAGGAGACCTCGGTCCAGCCACCGTCCATGCCGGAAGTGGCAAGCTTATCCTCCGGAGGAGGGGCAATGATGATGGACCGCAGGCATCGAGCAGGGGGTGGGGAAGTGCCCAGCAGACTTACAGGGGTGGATGGCACCGAGCATTCACCTCGCCGCAGCAGGCTCGGGGAGGGATTCGGATCTGACAAGGCCGAGTCCCCGAGATCCAGGGAGCCCGGGGCCCGTGATGGGCAAGGGGAGGCCAGCATCGGGCTGCCCAGCGGTCTGGAGCCGGTGCCAGGCAGGAGGGGGGGGGGGCGATGAGCCCATACTGGGCAGTGGTGAGGAGGTGGCCGTCGCGGCCGGAGCGGCACGCGGCGCGGGGCAGGGAGGCGTGGCTAGGGCGTGGCTCGAATCCCTCTTCACCAAATCAGTGACTTATAAAAGCATTTCGCTTACAATGAGATTACATATCACTCAAACATAATATTTTTTGAGCACTGGGTCTCTACCAAACGGGCACCCTCAAGAACTTCAAAGTAGTGCTCAGCAGCCTTTCGACCTATGGCCGAATCCCGCACTGCAACATTGGTAGCATCCATCTCCGCCCAGTATGCCTTGACACGGGAAAAGGCCATCTGTGTGCCCTCTATGCATGCCGACCTCTTCATCGCATCAATGCGCGGCACCACATCAAGTAACTGCTGCACCAAGCTGAAATAGCTGTTCGGTTTTGACCCTTCCGGCCATAACTGATCCACAACAGATCTCACGAAGAGTCCGGACAACCTATTTAGTTCGGCCCATTCGGCTAATTGGTCAGTCAATGAAAGTGGACGCTCGGGAGAATGGAATTGTCTCCAAAACAGCTGATCGACTTCACGGTTCGTCTGACCCTGGAAGTACTTGGCCGCATCGGCGGCGCTCGCCGCCAAATCCATATACATATCCTCCGAACTCCATAGCCGATCCATAGGGGCATACAATGGATCTCCGAACTTCCTACGCAACATAAAGGATTTCCCAGCTACAATATCCCCGGCTTCCCACAGCTCCTCCTTCTTTGCCCTCATAGCATAGCGGAGGTCTTTTCTCGTCGCAGCAGCCTTCTCAAGGTCCGATGCCTTCGCCTGGTTTTCCTTTTCAAGAACCCGGCAACGGTCGGCGGCGGCTTTTAATTCTATGGCCATCTTGGCCATCTTGTCTCGGTTCTCGCCATGTGCGGCCGTCTCGGCTTGCAACTCTTCGGCCGCCTTCAAAGCAGCCGCATTACCCAACCTCGCTTGTTCCTTGGCTCGGGAAAGTTTTGCCCGCAAGGCTTTAACAGTGGCAGCTCCATCTGCAGTCACAACATATTAAAGATGCTGGCATCATACTACTATTGCTATTGTGGCGTTTACCAGATAATGACACTTACCCTGTGCCTCGTCAAGCCTTTTGTTAACAAGCTCGATGTCGGCGTCTGCCGCATCCAACTGCCGTTCTAAATGGGCAAACTCGCTAGTCCGGCTAGCCACCGGAGCTTCCATCACCTGCACATAGAGGCAGTATGGTTATTACCTGGGAATATGATCCTCTGTTCGTCGTTGTTTCCGATGACAACCAGAGTCTCAGGGGCTACTATCTACACAGGGCACACCTAGCATGTGCAGGACTATCATACATTCTTTTACGTACCTCAAAGCCTGTTAGTAGACTCATAAAAGCTTCATGCAATCCGCTTTCAGCGGACGATATTCTCTCCATCACCGTATTCATTAGCACACGGTGTTCATCTGAGATGGCCGCTCGCCCCACCAACTCCCTCAGAACATCCGATCGCACACTAGATGGTGCCGGACTCTTTTGTCTGCTCTCTTCGGGAGCCGGACATTGGGAGCTTCGGGGGTCAATGGGATTATCTTCTGGCCTCACCGGACTCGGAGAGGCCCTCCGCGACGACACTTCAGGGTCGCCCGCCTCCGGAGCGGAGGAGTCCGGAGGAGGCGTTTCGCTCTCCATCATCTCTGGGAGAAGATCCCCCGAAGACGAGCTCATTTGAGAGGGGCTAAGGCCCGAACTGCAAAAATATATGCGGTGGTTATCTTCTCAGAAGAAAAAGATGGCATATCTGTACTATTAAAGTATTTCGGGTCACTTACGACTCGATGGAGAATTGATCCCCCCGCGGACTTTGTGCGGCAACGACACCCCCCAAGGTAGGACCCTCGGTGGGAGACTTCTTCTCCCGTTTGGAAGCTTCGGCTTACGAATCCCCGGGCGCAGTCCTTTTCCTCTTCGGGTCGTCTTCCTTCAGGGAGACGCTCGCTCCCTCGGCTAGAATGGGCAACGTTGGGGGCCCGCGTCCGCCCGCATTATCCTCCATAGTATCTTCCTTCAAGGTCTCTGGGCAAGGTGCGGTCTGGAGCATCTTTTCTAATACCGGATTTTCCAAACCCTCAGGGAGGGGGGCTGAACACCGAATCAACTTCGCCTTTGTTAGCCAGTCCTGGTCAAAAAACGAACTCTCAGAAATAGCTTCGTAGCAAAAGGAGATATAGTATGTTCGGCCAGAAGATGCCTTACCTGTTCGGCGGCGCGGTTACTACTCAGGCCCACGTCCTCGGAGATTTCTGGACACTCCACCTGAGGTCCGAAGAATGACTTGTACATCTCCTCGTGCGTTAAGCCGAGAAAATTTTGAATGACACACGGTCCCTCGGGATTGAACTCCCATAGGCGAGGAGGCCGGCGTTTGCAAGGCTGGACTTGACGAACCAGCATAACTTGTATGACCGCAACCAAACTGAAATCTCCATTGAAGAGATCTCGAATGCGGCTTTGCAGTATAGGCATGTCCTTGGCTGGACCCCAGCTCAGACCCCTGCTGATCCATGACATTAGTTGTGGTGGAGGGCCCGAGTGGAAAACAGGGGCGGCCGCCCACCTGGCGCTTCTAGGAGCCGTGATGTAGAACCACTCTTGTTGCCACAATTCAGACACCTCTGGGATGGAACCTTTGGGCCACGGAGCTCCCGTCATCTTGCGTATTGAGGCACCTCCACACACCGCATGTTGCCCCTCGATCATCTTCGGCTTCACTTCAAAGGTCTTGAGCCATAGGCCAAAGTGAGGGGTAACCCGGAGGAAGGTCTCGCATACGACAATAAATGTCGTGATATGAAGAAAGGAGTCCGGAGCTAGATCATGGAAGTCTAGCCCGTAATAAAACATCAAACCCCTGACGAAAGGATCTAGAGCAAGGCCTAGACCTCAGAGGAAGTGGGAGACGAACTTGACGTTCTTGTTGGGTTCGGGGGTAGGGACGGCCTACCCTCGGGGAGGTAGCTGATGCGAAATTTCGGCGGTCAGATATCTGGCCTCCCTCAACTTTTTGATGTCTTCTTCCGTGATGGAGGAAGGCACCCATCGGCCTTGAAGGCTAGATCCGGACATGACTGGAGGTACGGAGCACCTGACCTGAACTTCGGGCGTTTGAGCTTGAGGTGGGGGAAGGATTCGATTGAGCACGGGAGGGAAAAATAAAAGCCTTGTCCCCTTTATAAAGAGGGTGAATATCAAGCGTCCTCTCCGTGTCCGCTTGGACTTGCCTATAATCTAGGAGTCCTAGAAGCGGTTGGGTTACCCACACCCGTATTGATGAGAATCCCGGAACAAGGGGACACGATCTCTGCTTTAACAAGACGTGCCAAGGAAACCGCCTCGCATAACACGCTGAAATGGGACAGTAAAACGGTTCGAATAAAAGCTTGGCCGTGGTGTGATGTCACACTACGGAATACGTCAGCAGATTAGATGTGTGTAAATATTATTCTCTCTATGGCAATATGTGGAAACTTATTTTGCAGAGCTGGACACTATCTTTGTGTTCAAAAATCTTCTATGAAGTACTTGGAGGAGGAACCCGCCTTGCAATGCCGAAGACCATATGCGCGCCAGACTCATCGTCATTGAAGCCTGGTTCAGGGGCTACTGAGGGAGTCCTGGATTAGGGGGTGTTCGGATAGCCGGACTATACCTTCAGCCGGACTCCTGGACTATGAAAATACAAGATTGAAGACTCCGTCCCGTGTCCGGAAGGGACTTTCCTTGGCGTGGAAGGCAAGCTTGGCGATACGGATATGAAGATCTCCTACCATTGTAACCAACTCTATGTAACCCTAACCCTACCCGGTGTCTATATAAACCGGAGGGTTTTAGTTCGTAGGACAACATACACATCAACAATCATACCATAGGCTAGCTTCTAGGGTTTAGCCTCTTCGATCTCGTGGTAGATCTACTCTTGTACTACCCATATCATCAATATTAATCAAGCAGAACGTAGGGTTTTACCTCCATCGAGAGGGCCTGAACCTGGGTAAAACTTCGTGTCCCTTGTCTCCTGTTACCATCCGGCCTAGACGCACAGTTCGGGACCCCCTACCCGAGATCCGCCGGTTTTGACACCGACAAGGAGCAAATATTAGAGACCTATTCTGCGCAACTCCAAAAGTCCTGAAACTCCACGGAACGTCTTAAAAGAAATAAAGAAAAATCCAAGCCAAAGATGAAGGCAAGGGGGCCCACACCCTTCTCATGAGGGTGGGGGGCGCGCCCCCCTAGGGCGTGCCCCCTACCTCGTGGGCCCCCTAGTGGCTCTCCGATGCCCATCTTCTCGTATATGAGGCCTTTTGATGAGAAAAAAATAAGGAGGAACTTTTCGGGACGAGACTCCGCCGCTACGAGGCGGAACCTTGGCAGATCCAATCTAGAGCTCCGGCAGAGCTGTTCTCCCGGGGAAACTTCCCTCCCGGAGGGGGAAATCATCACCATCGTCATCACCAACGCTCCTCTCATCGGGGGAGGGCAATCTCCATCAACATCTTCACTAGCACCATCGCATCTCCAAACCCTAGTTCATCTCTTGTATCCAATTCTTGTCTTAAAGTCCGGGATTGGTGCTAGTAGGTTGCTAGTAGTGTTGATTACTCCTTGTAGTTGATGCTAGTTGGTTTAATTGGTGGAAGATCATATGTTCAGATCCTATATGCATATTATTACCCCTCTTATTATGAAGATGAATATGCTTTGTGAGTAATTACGTTCGTTCCTGAGGACAAGCGAGAAGTCTTGCTATGAGTAGTCATGTGAATTTGGTATTCGTTTGATATTTTGATAAGATGTATGTTGTCTAGCCTCTAGTGGTGTTATGTGAACGTCGACTACATAACACTTCACCATTATTTGGGCCTAGAGGAAGGCATTGGGAACTAATAAGTAGATGATGGGTTGCTAGAGTGACAGAAGCTTAAACCCTAGTTTATGCGTTGCTTCGTAAGGGGCTGATTTGGATCCACATGTTTCATGCTATGGTTAGGTTTACCTTAATACTTTTGTTGTAGTTGCGGATGCTTGCAATAAAGGTTAATCATAAGTGGGATGCTTGTTCAAGTAAGAAAAACACCCAAGCACCGGTCCACCCACATATCAAATTATCGAAGTATTGAACGCGAATCATATGAGCGTGATGAAAACTAGCTTGATGATATTCCCATGTGTCCTCGGGAGCGCTTTTCCTATTATAAGTTTGTTCCTGCTTGTCCTTTGCTACAAAAGGATTGGGCCACCTTGCTGGACTTTATTTACTTTTGTTACTTGTTGCTCGTTACAATTTATCCCATCACAAGACTATCTGTTACCACTTATTTTAGTACTTGCAGAGAATACCTTGCTGAAAACCGCTTATCATTTCCTTCTGCTCCTCGTTGGGTTCGACACTCTTACTTATCAAAAGGACTACGATAGATCCCATATACTTGTGGGTCATCAAGACTCTTTTCTGGCGCCATTGCCAGGGAGTGTAGCGCCTTTGGTAGGTGAAATTTGGTAAGGAAAAATTTATATAGTGTGCTGAAATTTACTGTCATTTGTTACTATGGAAAGTAATTCTCTGAGGGGCTTGTTCAGGGTATCTTCACCCTGTCCAGTAGAGCAAAGAGTTGCTCCTCAACCTACTGAACCTATTGAAAATGAAACTCCTTTTGAATTTCCTGTGGCTATGATGGAAAAACTGCTAGCTAATTCTTTTACAGGTGATGGAACAAAGCATCCTGATGAGCACTTAATATATGTGGATGAAGTTTGTGGATTATTTAAGCTTGCAGGTATACCCGATGATGTTGCTAAGAAGAAGGTCTTCCCTTTATCTTTGAAGGGAGACGCATTGATATGTTATAGGCTATGTGATGATATGAGATCATGGGACTATAAAAGATTGAACCTGGAATTTCATCAAAAGTATTACCCTATGCATCTTGTTCATCATGATCGCAATTATATATATAATTTCTGGCCTCGCGAAGGAGAAAGCATCGCTCAAGCTTGGGGGAGGCTTAAATCAATGTTATATTCATGCCCCAATCATGAGCTCCAGAGAGAAATAATTATGCAAAGTTTTTATGCTCGGCTTTCTGAAAACAATCGCAACATGCTCGATACTTCTTGTGCTAGCTCTTTTATGATGAAGACTATTGAATTCAGATGGAATTTATTAGATAGAATTAAATGCAACTCTGAAGATTGGGACCTCGACGAAGGTAAGGAGTCAGGTATGACACCTAAGTTTGATTGTGTTAAATCTTTTATGGATACCGATATTTTCCGTAAGTTTAGCACTAAATATGGACTTGACTCTGAGATAGTAGCTTCTTTCTGTGAATCTTTTGCTAATTATGTTGATCTCCTTAAGGAGAAGTGGTTTAAATATCATCCTCCCATAGAAGTAAAAGTAGCTGCACCTATTAAAGTTGAAGAAAAGACTGTCACTTATAATGATCCTATTGTTCCTACTTCTTATATTGAGAAACCACCTTTCCCTGTTAGAATAAAGGATCATGCTAAAGCTTCAACTGTTGCTCGTAAAAGCAATATTAGAACTTATACACCTCCTGAGCAAGTTAAAGTAGAACCTAATATTGCTATTGTTAAAGATCTCTTGTCTGATAATATTGATGGGCATGTTATTCAGTTCGAAGGTGAAACTGCTAGAATTGCTAAGCCTTGTGCTAAAGATAAACATAGACATGTGGTAGGCGTGCCTGTTATTTCTGTTAAAATAGAAGATCATTGTTATCATGGCTTATGTGATATGGGTGCTAGTGCTAGTGTTATACCGCATACTTTATATGAAGAAATTAAGAATGAAATTGCGCCTGCTGAGTTAGAAGATATTGATGTCACAATTAAACTTGCCAATAGAGATACTATTTCAGCAATGGGAATTGTTAGAGATGTTGAAGTCTTGTGTGGGAAAACTAAATATCTTGGTGATTTGCTTGTTCTTGGTTCCCCACAAGATAGCTTTTGTCCCATTATATTTGGTAGACCCTTCTTAAATACTGTCAATGCTACCATAGATTGCACAAAGAATATTGTTACTGTTGGTTTGGATGATATGGTTCATGAGTTTAATTTATCTAGATTTAGTAAACAACATCATGAGGAAGAATTACCTACTAAGGATGAAATTATTGGTCTTGCTTCTATTGCCGTACCTCCTAGTGATCCTTTAGAACAATATTTGCTAGACCATGAAAATGATATGTTCATGAATGAAAGAAGGGAAATAGATGAAGTATTCTTTAAACAGGAACCTATTCTGAAACACAATTTGCCTGTTGAAATCCTAGGGGATCCTCCTCCGCCTAAGGGTGATCCCGTGTTTGAGCTTAAACCTTTGCCTGATAATCTTAAATATGCTTATCTTGATGAAAAGAAGATATATCCTGTTATTATTAGTGCTAACCTTCCAGAGCATGAAGAACAAAGATTATTGAAAACTCTGAAGAAGCATCGTGCTGCTATTGGATATACTCTTGATGATCTTAAGGGCATTAGTCCCACTCTATGTCAACATAAAATAAATTTGGAAGCAGATGCCAAACCAGTTCATGATCCTCAACGACGTCTGAATCCTAAAATGAAAGAAGTGGTAAGAAAATAAATACTCAAGCTTCTGGAGGCAGGTACAATTTATCCTATTGCTGATAGTGAGTGGGTAAGTCCTGTCCGTTGTGTCCCTAAGAAGGGAGGTATTACTGTTGTTCCTAATGATAAAGATGAATTGATTCCACAAAGGATTATCACAGGTTATAGGATGGTAATTGATTTCCGCAAATTAAATAAAGCTACTAAGAAAGATCATTACCCCTTACCTTTTATTGATCAAATGCTAGAAAGATTATGCAAACATACACACTATTCCTTTCTAGATGGTTATTCTGGTTTCTCTCAAATACCTGTGTCGGCTAAAGATCAATCAAAGACTACTTTTACATGCCCTTTTGGTACTTTTGCTTATAGACGTATGCCTTTTGGTTTATGTAATGCACCTGCTACCTTTCAAAGATGCATGATGGCTATATTCTCTGACTTTTGTGAAAAGATTTGTGAGGTTTTCATGGACGACTTTTCCGTGTATGGTTCCTCTTTTGACGATTGCTTGAGCAATCTTGATCGAGTTTTGCAGAGATGTGAAGAAACTAATCTTGTCTTGAATTGGGAAAAGTTCCACTTTATGGTTAATGAAGGTATTGTCTTGGGGCACAAAGTTTCTGAAAGAGGTATTGAAGTTGATAAAGCCAAGGTTGATGCTATTGAAAAGATGCCATGTCCCAAGGACATCAAAGGTATAAGAAGTTTCCTTGGTCAGGCCGGATTTTACAGGAGGTTCATTACTGACTTCTCAAAAATTTCTCGGCCTCTAACTAATTTATTGCAAAAAGATATACCATTTGTCTTTGATGATGATTGTGTAGAAGCATTTGAAATACTTAAGAAAGCATTAGTCTCTGCACCTATTGTTCAGCCACCTGATTGGAATTTACCCTTTGAAATTATGTGTGATGCTAGTGATTATGCTGTAGGTGCTGTTCTAGGGCAACGAGTTGATATGAAATTAAATGTTATCCATTATGCTAGTAAGACTCTAGACAATGCTCAAAGAAATTATGCTACTACTGAAAAGGAACTTTTAGCAGTTGTATTTGTTTGTGATAAGTTCAGATCTTATATTGTTGATTCTAAAGTAACTATTCACACTGATCATGCTACTATTAAATATCTTATGGAAAAGAAAGATGCTAAACCTAGACTTATTAGATGGGTTCTCTTGCTACAAGAATTTGATTTGAATATTGTTGATAGAAAGGGAGATGAGAACCCTGTTGCAGACAACTTATCTAGGTTAGAAAATATTCTTGATGACCCACTACCTATTAATGATGACTTTCCTGATGAACAATTAAATGTTATAAGTACTTCTCGTAGTACTCCATGGTATGCTGATTATGCTAATTATATTGTTGCTAAGTTTATACCACCTAGCTTCACATACCAGCAAAAGAAACAATTTTTCTATGATTTAAGACATTACTTTTGGGATGACCCACATCTTTATAAGGAAGGAGTAGATTGTGTTATTAGACATTGTGTACCTGAGCATGACCAGGAACAGATCCTACGCAAGTGTCATTCCGAGTCTTATGGAGGACACCACGCTGGAGATAGAACTGCACACAAGGTATTGCAATCTGGTTTTTATTGGCCTACTCTCTTCAAGGATGCCCGTAAGTTTGTCTTGTCTTGCGATGAATGTCAAAGAGTTGGTAATATTAGTAGACATCAAGAAATGCCTATGAATTATTCACTTGTTATTGAACTGTTTGATGTTTGGGGCTTTGATTATATGGGACCTTTTCCTGCCTCTAATGGGTACACACATATTCTAGTTGCTGTTGATTACGTTACTAAGTGGGTAGAAGCTATTCCAACTAGTAGTGCTGATCATAACACTTCTATTAAAATGCTTAAGGAAGTTATTTTTCCGAGGTTTGGAGTTCCTAGATATTTAATGACTGATGGTGGTTCACACTTTATTCATGGTGCCTTCCGTAAAATGCTTGCTAAATATGATATTAATCATAGAATTGCATCTCCTTATCACCCACAGTCTAGTGGTCAAGTAGAATTGAGCAATAGAGAGCTCAAATTAATTTTGCAAAAGACTATTAATAGGTCTAGAAAGAATTGGTCTAAGAAACTTGATGATGTATTATGTGCTTATAGAACTGCATATAAAAATCCTATGGGTATGTCTCCGTATAAAATGGTTTATGGAAAAGCATGTCACTTACCTCTCGAACTAGAACATAAGGCATATTGGGCTATTAAAGAGCTCAACTATGATTTTAAACTTGCCGGTGAGAAGAGGTTATTTGATATTAGCTCACCTGATGAATGGAGAACCCAAGCTTATGAAAATGCCAAGTTGTTTAAAGAAAAAGTTAAAAGATGGCATGACAAAAGGATACAAAAGCGTGAGTTTAATGTAGGTGATTATGTATTGCTATACAACTCTTGTTTAAGATTTTTTGTAGGAAAACTTCTCTCTAAATGGGAAGGCCCCTACGTCATCGAAGAGGTCTATCGTTTCGGTGCCATAAAAATCAACAACTTCAAGGGCACAAATCCGAAGGTGGTAAACGGTCAAAGAATTAAACATTATACCTCAGGTAATCCCATAAATGTTGAAACCAATATTATTGAAACCGTATCCCCGGAGGAATACATAAAGGACACTTTCCGGAACGTTTTAGACTCCGAAAAGGAATAGGTATGTGGTACGGTAAGTAAACCGACTCCAAAACAATTTTTAAGGCAATATTTCTCCGTTTTGGGATATTTAGAAAAATAGAAAAATAAGTAGCAGTCCGAGAAGGACACGAGGGCTCCACGAGGGTGGTGGGCGCGCCCCCCTACCTCATGAGCGCCTTGTGTGCCCTCTGGACTCCGTTTTCTTGCACGTTACGTATTTTGGTTGGTAAAAATTCATTATATATTCTCCCGAAGGTTTTGACTCCCGTATCACGCAAAAATCTCTTGTTCTTGTTTCGAGCTGTTTATCTGACAGATCTAGGTTATCATGACGGCCCCAAGCGCCTCCGAGGACAAGTTCTTCGAGAAGGTCATCAACCCTTACCTCGCGGAGGTGTTGCGACGCCTTAAAACCATTGAGATGCGTGATGGGTTGCTGCACATCCGCGATGAAGAGGGACCAAAGGGGACAGGAAGCATGGAAACGAGGCTCGAAGTAGTGGAGCAACAAGTTTTCAAGTGCCAAAGGATGGTGGAGCGTGGAATCAACGCTAGCCACATGATGCTCGCGGAGTTCACCAACAACTACAAGCCGGATGCCAAGAATACCGAGGAGGCCATCTTCAAGCTACATGAGAAGATCGAGCACCTCCAAGCCCAAGTCTATGACCTTCAAAACCAAAACTGTGAGTATGAATATAGATTCAAAAGAATGAGTTTGGCTGCAGATTTGAGGATTCCGGAGACTCGATCATCTTTCTATGATGGTGAACCTATGCCTTGGAAGATGGATGACAAGCCCGCATCATCAACAACACCTCCACCATCTCCTCCAACAAAGAAGAATTGAGTATCTGGGTATGGGCACTCCCCTTGGCAACTGCCAAGCTTGGGGGAGGTGCCCCGGTATCGTATCACAATCACAACTCCTATCTTTACCGTTTTTCTTAGTTCGATCCTATTAGTAGTATCTTGATCTAGTAGAATAAAGTTTATGGCATGATCTAGTTTTGAGTTTTGCTTTATGATCTCTCTATGTAATCGAGTCCGTGAGCTATATATAATATAGATTAGTGTTGAGTCAAGGGCTTGATTATTTTGCCATGATCTTGGGTGAATAAAAGAAAAGAGAAAAGAATAAAAAGAAACAAAAAGTTCATATTGATCTTATTGAGAGTAATGACTTCACATAGAAAGAGTATGATGATTAAAAGTTGTTGGGAGTTGGCAGACATAGCTTTGGTCATTGTTGCAATTAATAGGAAGTAATAAGGAAAGAGAGGTTTTCACATATAGATATATTATCATTGACATCTTTTATGATTGGGAGCACTCATTAAAATATGACATGCTAAAGAGTTGATGTTGGACAAGGAAGACAGCGTAATGAGTTATGTCTTACTTATATCCGAGATAAAGTATGTTGTCATGGTTCCTCTAACTTGTTGAGCTTGCCTTTCCCCCTCATGCTAGCCAAATTCTCAGCACCAAGTATAAATACTACTTGTGCTTCCAAATACCCTTAAACCAGTTTTGCCATGAGAGTCCACCATATCTACCTATGGATTAAGTAAGATCCTTCAAGTTGTCATCGGTGCAAAGCAATAAAAATTGCTCTAAATATGTATGATTGATTGGTGTGGGAGGAATAAGCTTTATACGATCTTGTGATGTGGAAGTAATAAAAGCGACGAACTACATAATAAAGGTTCATATCACAAGTGGCAATATAAAGTGACGTTCTTTCGCATTGAGATTTTATATATCCAACCATAAAAGCGCATGGCAACCTCTGCTTCCCTCTCCGAAGGGCCTATCCTTTATTATTGTCTTCTACCTTATGCAAGAGTCATGGTGATATTCACCTTTTCTTTTTCATTTTATCCTTTGGCAAGCTCAGCATGTTGGAAAGAACATGATATATATATATATATATATATATCTAATTGGATGTAGGGGAGCATGAACCATTATTGTTGACATTACCCTTGAGTCTAAGCTTGGGGGAGTTGATACGTCCATTTTGCATCATGCTTTTATATCGATATTTATTGCATTATGGACTGTTATTTCACTTTATGTCACAATACTTATGGCTATTCTCTCTTATTTTACAAGGTTTACATAAAGCGGGAGAATGCCGGCAGCTGGAATTTTGGGCTGGAAAAGGAGTAAATATTAGAGACCTATTCTGCGCAACTCCAAAAGTCCCGAAACTCCACGGAACGTCTTAAAAGAAATAAAGAAAAATCCACGCCAAAGATGAAGGCCAGGGGGCCCACACCCTTCTCACGAGGGTGGGGGGCGCCCCCCTAGGGCGCGCCCCCTACCTCGTGGGCCCCCTGGTGGCTCTCCGATGCCCATCTTCTCCTATATAAGGCCTTTTTATGAGAAAAAAATAAGGAGGAACTTTTCGGGACGAGACTCCGCCGCCACGAGGCGGAACCTTAGCGGATCCAATCTAGAACTCCGGCAGAGCTGTTCTGCCGGGGAAACTTCCCTCCCGGAGGGGGAAATCATCACCACCGTCATCACCAACGCTCCTCTCATCGGGGGAGGGCAATCTCCATCAACATCTTCACCAGCACCATCACATCTCCAAACCCTAGTTCATCTCTTGTATCCAATTCTTGTCTTAAAGTCCGGAATTGGTGCTAGTAGGTTGCTAGTAGTGTTGATTACTCCTTGTAGTTGATGCTAGTTGGTTTAATTGGTGGAAGATCATATGTTCAGATCCTATATGCATATTATTACCCCTCTGATTATGAACATGAATATGCTTTGTGAGTAATTACGTTTATTCCTGAGGACAAGGGAGAAGTCTTGCTATGAGTAGTCATGTGAATTTGGTATTCGTTTGATATTTTGATAAGATGTATGTTGTCTAGCCTCTAGTGGTGTTATGTGAACGTCGAATACATAACACTTCACCATTATTTGGGTCTAGAGGAAGGCATTGGGAAGTAATAAGTAGATGATGGGTTGCTAGGGTGATAGAAGCTTAAACCCTAGTTTATGCGTTGCTTCGTAAGGGGCTGATTTGGATCCACATGTTTCATGCTATGGTTAGGTTTACCTTAATACTTTTGTTGTAGTTGCGGATGCTTGCAATAGAGGTTAATCATAAGTGGGATGCTTGTTCAAGTAAGAACAACACCCAAGCACCGGTCCACCCACATATCAAATTATCAAAGTATCGAACGCGAATCATATGAGCGTGATGAAAACTAGCTTGACGATATTCCCATGTGTCCTCGGGAGCGCTTTTCCTATTATAAGAGTTTGTTCCGGCTTGTCCTTTGCTACAAAAGGATTGGGCCACCTTCCTGCACTTTATTTACTTTTGTTACTTGTTGCTCGTTACAATTTATCCGATCACAAGACTATCTGTTACCACTTATTTCAGTACTTGCAGAGAATAGCTTGCTGAAAACCGCTTATCATTTCCTTCTGCTCCTCGTTGGGTTTGACACTCTTACTTATCGAAAGTACTATGATAGATCCCCTATACTTGTGGGTCATCAGTCGTCGCTCGTCTCTGGAGACTTCAAGGGCTCAGGAGAGTCGCTGGACCACCACGAGTCGCTGGAGGAGCTGCAGGCAAGACCAGTGGAGGGCCCGCGCCCGCCGCGGTGTCGCCCTGGTGACCTCCTTCAGGGCAGCACTCCAGGCAGCGGCC
The DNA here is from genome assembly GCA_034509565.1 of Triticum monococcum. NCBI lineage: Eukaryota > Viridiplantae > Streptophyta > Magnoliopsida > Poales > Poaceae > Triticum > Triticum monococcum. The sequence goes on from CM067844.1 coordinate 489,041,641, forward strand.
TTCCTCGTCGAAGACCTTGAAGAACAACATGGAGGCGCCTTCGTACTCGAAGTGGATCACGAGGGCGCCCTCCGCGCGGCACACCCGAGCAATCTCACCCCAGCCTCAGGTCATGAAGATCTTCCTGAAGGCGACGATTCCAATCTCCGCTCAGGTTGCCGGGGCGTTGCAGTCAGCATGCTGCATCCAAAGTTCGCAAACACCCCTCGGTGGCGAAGAACGGTGGGAGGCGTATCCAGGTGCTTGGTGGCATCGCCGCCCACAGCACAAACTCATGCAACGAGTCTGCGACATGGACCCCTGGGGTGACGGCGTGTGTCCCCACGGCGCGGCCACCACGGCCGCGGCGCGGGCCGCGCCGCTCGTCGCTCCGCCCTCCTGAGCCCCTGGCTCGGCCATACAAGGTTAGTGGATACCCTGGAGGAGGGCACTCACACCAGGGCCTCGTCACCACCTGCATCGCCGCTTTGTCGCGAGGGTGAACCGACCTCTTCTTTGGCGGAAGCAACTCTAGATCATCGCGGGGGGCCTTTCCTTTCTATTCGGTGGAGAACCTTTGGATGGGACCATTGCTGTTAGCGGCGGAGCAAGGAGGAAGAAGCAAATGAACCAAGAAGAGATGGGCGAAGGGGGCTCCGCCCCTCCCCATTTATAGCAGAAGAAGGTCAACTGACGCCTCCCACGATCACAGGTAATGATGATTTTCCTTTCATGTCGCAGGGACTTGTCAAGTCGGGCAGTTGCCAAGGCAGCTTGGGGAAGTGGAGATGCCCACGACCAATCAACCGCCACGCGTCAACCAAGGCCGCAGGCTTTTGGGACCCACGGCGCTCCGTGCTTGATCCTTTGGCTTCGCCTCGAAGCCAAGCCTGAGCGCGCCTTGGGCCCGGGGTCTACTGTCGGTGTTCTGGGAACGGGGGTCCCAAGACTTGCCTGCCTGCGGCCCATGGCGTGGCTGTGCTGGTAGGTCTGTACGGCTTATCATCATCAATAAGGCATTCAAGACCCTCATGAGGCGGACGACGCAAGACCTCCTCGGGAGCGGCCTCACCAGGCTGCCTCGGTAGGAGCGGAGATATTAAGGCGGGGCGAACCTCGCGAGGCTCTCGTGACGTGAGCCATGATGATCGACACCGGGCGGGCGCCAGTGCGTGCAGCATCCTTGTTTCCTCTTTGGTGCTAAGGAGGCAAGTGCAAGCGCGGAGTACCGAGGCATCAGGCAAAGGTTTCCATATCAGTGCAACAAGACCAAGACCAGAAGGACGACAGGACAGAGGTCACCATGGAGCCTAGGACGGCGTCACCACCAGAACCTTTGGCAGGTGAAGACCACCTTTTGTCAGGATAGCTTGTACTAGCTGTCCCCTTTCAAATTGGCCGCCGTTGTTGGCTCCCTTCCTGCTCAATATTTGGGGAGAGGACCATGGCCTATATAAGTAGGACTAGCCACCACCTAGAGAGAGAGGGGAGAAGGGGGAGAGATCGAGGAAGAAGGAGATAGGATCTGATAAAAGGCCAACCCTTGGCACACCAAGCACAAGAACACCTCAACCTCAGGATGTTGTTCTTCCCCTTGTACTGTTCATCATCAGCCCGAGTGGCAATCCAGCACCACCGCACTAGAGTAGGGTATTACACCACATCGGTGGCCTGAACCAGTATAAACCTTGTGTCTTTGTGTTGCGAGTGCGTCGAGTTCGTCCGCGAGACCTTAGCGAGCTAGGGCGTAGATCAGAAGGAGGGAAAGAACTTCGCGCGCACCCCAGAGTTCGAACCTCAAGGGTTTGCCAGAACCCGTGATCCAATAGTAAAGAATTGGGAAAAACATTATATACCAAAAAGTTTTGCATTTCCTCAAGCTTTCCAATGCCATTGATGCATTCAGACGGATGGTTAAAACATTAACTTGAAAATACAAAGAAGTTCGATGTTGCAAAAATTTGATTAAAAATTAACTTAAAAAATTGAGACAAAAGTTCAAATAAAGACTTGCTGCCAGATTAAAAAATTGAGCCAGAAGTTCAATTCGAAAATACGAAGAAGTTCGATGTTTTTGAAAAACCTCCGATTTTCATATTCTGAAAAATACAGAATGAAGTCCAGTTAAAAAAGGTAGAGCGGTTCAATGTCTAAAAAAACTTAGGTATTTTCGTGTGACCGAGAGAAGTTCAGATTGGTAAATTGTCAGAAGTTCACATACTATACGTTGTGCATTTTGTATCAAAAAAAGAATGAAAACGCAAAAGCTAAAAGTTTTGTTGCTGGAAGTTCAAGTGCTCAGCCTGAGAAAGTTCAAAAAAATTGTGAGAGAGGTTGAAGAAAAATACGTGACAGAAGTTCAAGGTGAAAACAACAGGAAGTTCAACTACTATACGGAATGCGTTTCAGATAAGAATATATGAATAAAAAAACAAAAAATTTAAAAGGTTTGTTGGAAGAAGTTCTCGTGCTCCTCCCGGTGAAGTTCAAGATCTCTAGTGCGAGACGTCCGACCTTCAATTGCATGTAAAAAATAGGAAAAAACGACATTGTTTTTGCCATTTTTAAAACTACTCTCAAACTACAAAAATTTGTAACGTCTGTCTACATGAAAAATTCGCTCCTATTCATAAGCTTTCCAACGGTATATTGTATGCTATATTCCGATGAATGGTTTAAAAGTTTTTATGTATACCGTTAAAAACACATTTGTACGCATTCAAAAAAATATTTTGAACTATCGTGAGTATGAAAAACTGATCAACACGAAAAAGTTGTGTGTTTCAAGAACTTTCCATCGGTATATCATTTGCTCAATTCCGGTAAGTGGTTTGGGAGTTACGGGCAAAAAACATCATGTCAAAAACAGAGTGAAGTTCAAACAGACATGCCTGAGAAGTTCAACTACTTCACGCAGTGCATTTCCATTCACGATGAAGGCAGAAATCATGATCTCGTCATTTTCTAATTTACTTCAAAATGGCAGGAATATCATTTGTGTAAGTTCAAGTCCTCGGTCGGAGAAAGTTAAAAAAATTATTGTGAGAGAGGTTTGTACAAAAGAAATATCATTTGTGTAATACTAACAAATGGATGAGAAAATTACCAACGAAAATACGTCACAGAAGTTCAACGTGAAAACAACAGGAAGTTCAACTACTACACTGAATGAATTTCAGATGAAAAACTTTTAAAATCGTCGCAAGTATGAAAAAATGATCAACACGGGAAAGTTGCGTGTTTACAGCAGATTTCCAATCAATTTACCACTTGCTCGATTCCGATGAGTGGATGGTGAGCTACGAGCAAAAAAGCACGTGAAAAATAGAGTGAAGTTCAAGTAGACATGCCAAGAAGTTCAAGTTCTTCACGCGGTGCATTTTCGAAGAATCTGTTTTGCGATAAAGGCAGAACGCATGATCTCGCCGATTCCGAAATTACTTGAAAACCGCTAGGAATCAGAGAAAACCCTCAACATGAAAATGTTTCGCATTTTTCGTAGCTTTTCAATGGTCTATTATTTGCCCCATTCCGATAAAGTTTGTAGAAATTATGGTGAAAATAAATTTTAAGCCATTTTAAAAATTGATTTAAAACCATAAAGAATTGGGATAAACAATATATGCCAAAATGTTTCACATCTGTTTAAGCTTTCCAACCCCATATCATTTTCTGCATTTGTACGTATGGTTAAAAACTTAACTCAAAAATACGAACTCGGTGAAACTTGTACCGTTTTCTAAATTACTCTTAAACCGTTCAAAATTAGGAAAAACTTTCAACATGAAAAAGTAGCGCATTTTCATAAGCTATCCAACGCCATATAATTTGCCTTAATTGAATTAGCCATTTAGAAATGGCATAAAAAATACGAACTCGGCTATTCGGTTTGCGAAATTTTACGATTTCCCAAATTACCCTTTAACCATAGGGAATTAGAGAAAACTTTCAACATGTGAAAGGAGCGCTTTTGGAGCAGCTTTCCAACGCCATAGTATTTGCCTCATTCGATAAACGGTTTAAAAATGTGATCGAAAATACGATTCACGTTTTTTGTGTGAAGAAAAAACGGTTTTCAAAACTGCTTTTAAACCACTTACATTTTCCAAAAATTTAACGTGTGTCAAGATAGTCGTGTCCATAGCTTTCCAATGGTACATCGCAAACCTCATTTGGACAATGTTTGTGAAAGTTCAGCCTAGCACTGGGGGAAGTTCTGGTCGAACAACTCAGGCAGTAAAATTACAACAGACACATGTTCATCATGACCCGAGAGCAAAATCTACCAATGAGCAAGATTCCTATTTAAAACGGGCATTTAGTTGCTAAAAACCGTTTGCAGATTACACTCATATCACGTAGAACACGACCGACCAGAAAAATTCGCGCGGGGAGACACAATGCAAAGATAGCCCGAAAGTCGGGTTCCTACAGAGGGAAGTTCAGGTGTGTAACTCAGAAAGTTCAGGTTGTGTCGCTAGACATCCCCTCTCTATGTGTCGTCGTGGGTGTGATTGTTGTGTTGTGGGGCGCAATCGAAAGGTTAAAGAGACTAAGGTTATAATGGCCGCATGAATTAAAGGGGAAGCCGGACGGCCAGGAATATCGGCACGCCCTGATGGTAGTTCTAATTTGCGGCGTGTAAATCCATCATGTTGCACGTAACTGCATCGTGTGGCAACACACGTAGCGCAACCGCATGCATATGGGGCCCCCGACGTGATCGTGCGCACGCCCAAGCGCTGGCAGAGCGCGCGCGGAGGGACGCGAGTAGAGCGCTCCACGGTCGCCTCAACGGCGAGCAACCATATATATAGCAGTTGAACACGCAAGGAAAATCTATCCACAAGCCGAGCGCACCGACGGCCGCGAGCAGAGCGCGCCGCGGCGCCTAACAGCAAGCACAACTTGCTGAGAGACGCGAGCACAGGCCGGCACAGTGATACATGGCAAATAAGACAAATTGTGGGCAAATGCTTGCTGGTATATAACCATTTGCGATTGATGAATTCATCGCTGACGGGTTACCTAGTGCGGTATGTGTGTGTTGTGATATGCCCTGTCTACAGAATATCTATGCTTTGTGTACAGAAGAACAACATATATATACTTGTAACATGACATGATTGCAATACCAAATTAAACATCCAATTACGTTATATAACAAGTACCATAAATATTGCAAGGTTCAAATTCAAAGATTACAATGCCCAAATTCAAACATTGCAAACCTCGTCATTTCTGCAAAGGGATCAGCCGCTGACAAGTCATGTTTGGGTTTGACACAATGACTTCCAATTGCTCTGTCATATGCTCTTCCAATACGAAGTTAGGTTTTTTGGAGCCTCTTCCATTCTGCAGTACCTGTGGGCTCTCATCAACATACCATTCATCTTTCCTAATTAAATTTGTGTTCAACCTCAGTACCCTCAGCACCCTTGCTCCGGCAAGAAAGAACCTGGCGAGTGTAATCTCCGGTAAGGTCCCTCGGTAGGAGTTCAAAGTAATATTTGAGAGATCCAGATCCAGGCATTCGATGTGATTGTCGTTATAAACATTATCCACCTCCGGGCCTATTATTATCTGCAAAAAGAGAACGTGTTAGTGCCTACATGCAGTTTTGAACACTACTACATGCCTATTTGGTTTGTAGGATTTGTAAAATGCACCAACGTGCCATCTTCAATCTGACATGATTAACATGGGCATTTGATTACAATCTAGAAACATGTAGCCTTCTTCACAAGAGGTTGGATTAGATGAAAAAATCCTTAAGAAAACTAGTACAGATGAATCCAGAGGAGAAATGCTTATGGATTGTAACCATATGAATCAAGCAACCAATATGGGGTGGGGGTGTATGTCCTGAAATCCTCCAAAATTCCTTCAGAAACCGTAGTACATTGTACTTGTAAACTTGGGAAAAGGTGCAAAAAATTGAACTCCCTTATGGTTAACATTTAACAGAAAGGAACATCACCTCGATATATAGCTTCTTCAGGCACGGAAAGCATCTCAAGCAACTGACAACTTGGTCCAGGTTGGGGCCGACAGATTCTAGTGCCAAGACCTTCACTGTGCCCAGAATCTGGGTGAAGCTTTGCTGGATGACAGACGAACATACATCTTCAAAACTAGAAATAATGTTGATATCAAGAAGGAGAGGTATAAGGCGTCTGTTGTACCTGAAAGTAGTAGTATTTGACAGACGAGTAGCCCGCCAGTGTCAATTTTGGCGCAGAAATGACATTGATTCTTATTGGACCTTGTTGATCAACTACAAGTAATCTCTCAAGTGAAGGTGCCTCCTCAATGACCATATTGTGGTCCACCTTTTGTGATCTCTCGTCGCAGCACCAACAACACACATAAATAGTCCGGAGAGTCCTGGAGGTGACGTGGAAGGTACTTGACCAATTCATCGCCTGAAGACGAAGGAACTAGAGTGCAGTACAGCCATGGAGCAGGTGCTCCATGTCATCCTTTGGGATGCAGACGGCGACGAGCTCGAGGTGCTTTAGTCATGGTAGAAAAAGAGTGGGCGTGTCATTAAGGGGGCGATGGCAGTTCATGAACTTGGCGAGGTGCACCGTGGGCGCGAAGCAGAGCATGGACGTTGGCAGCGAGCGCATATGCCCATCATTAAAACTGAGCTTGTCGAGCTGATCTATGGCAGGAGTAGAACCACTCGTCAAGCTTGGCTCGGTCCTTGCCATTGGAATGGAACTTGCCTGTGATAACGCCTCTAATTGGGCCATGGTGACTGCCGAGGATCTGGGAGAACGCATCCAAGATTTTGCGATAGCCATGGCAGAGCTCATGGGCATCGAGGAGGTCGACAGGGGTGAGGATCCATAGGGGGCGCCACCGCCGGGAAAGGGTGGCTGTCCTCGCCTCATATTTGATTTGGAGGAGGGATATGATGACTCTCGACATATCATCGGGGAGGTTGATGATGAAGTCTAGGCCTACTGGAGTCGCTTGCGGTTCTTTCTCGACCCGCCTCTGCTTGTTGGCAGCCTCGTTATCCACCTCGTCGGCGGCGACGGAAACCTCTGTGTCCATATTCACCCCGTGCTCCGGTACTTCAGCAGCCCCGGCGTTGCCATTCCCTCCAATGGGGCGCTTCGGCAACATCCTCATACACTGACATCTTTGAGGACTGAGAGTGGCGTCGAGGATGCGGGTGAAGAGAGCGGATTGTGTGTGTGGCGAGGATGGAGGGGTGCGGCCGCTCGACCGCACCATTAATACAGACCAATGGGAGCGAGGCGGGCGGCGGTCCAAGGCTGTCTCGCTTCCTAGTGAGGATGACTGCTTAATCTATGAATGAAATCTATGCTGAATTAATGAATTTTAGTTGCAACAATTAGATAGTGCTAGTGATTTTTAGCTGCATATTTTGACAAATCACAGTGTCTCTTGGCTTAGCGCCAAAGTCTGGCTTTAATTTGCATACCATATTCAATCTGAACCGTTTGCGTTGAAGAGATGCGCAAATCATGCATTGAATAGCCCGCACGCTTCCCGATGAGCCTCTCGGTAAGCCTGCACACCGGACTGTGCTCGCATGCCCCCAGTTCAGTTAAGAAGCTGTCCGCACGACACCTCCTATATCTCATTCCCATTTAAAAACCATGTATGGGACCTAAGCATGCGAGGACAGTCCGGTGTGCATGCCTCTCGGCAAGCCTGCACACCGGACTGTGCTCTCATTCCCATTTACTAGAATTTAAAAACCATGTATCTCAATGTTTTCGGCCGAATGACGGTAGCAGGCTGTTTGAAATTCATTCCCATTTCTTGCATGGGACCTAAGCATGCACCCAAGGACATAGATTTGATTTTTCAACCAATTTATGTGCACCGGTGCATGTGCATGTAGTTCAAATTTGAATTATGCACATAAAATGCCTAGAAAACCCAGTTAATGTATGAAAGTGTCCAAACGAACCCCGAAAAGTTCCAAAATTTAACACGACACTCCTGTTATTCTATGTTGACACTAGAATTTTTTTGAAAGCAATAAGAGGCAATGGATATTGTTTCGTCCCCAAAGATGGCACGTTCCCTACCGAAACCATCAGGCACGTTACCCATGCGATCCCATCCCCCACCCACCCCTGGCACAGAGATTCTTGAGCTCAATGGCCACCGCCGTCGTCGCACGTACCACTTCCTTGGTGCTCAGCCGCTGGTTGATCCTAGCGAGTGGGCCATCATCACCCTTGCCCCACTACTACCTCTTGAGCACTGCGTTGGATTCCCTTGGAGAGGATAGGATGATGCAGCAAAGTAGTGTAAGTATTTCCCTCAGTTTTTGAGATACAAGGTATCGATCCAGTAGGAGGCTACGTGCAAGTCCCTCGTACCTGCACAAAACAAATAACTCCTCGCAACCAACGCAATAAGGGGTTGTCAATCCCTTCACGGTCACTTACGAGAGTGAGATCTGATACATATGATAGATAATATTTTTGGTATTTTTGTGATAAAGATGCAAAGTAAAATAAAAGCAAAGTAAAAAAGCAAAGGAAATAACTAAGTATTGGAAGATTAATATGATGAAGATAGACCCGGGGCCATAGGTTTCACTAGTGGCTTCTCTCAAGAGCATAGGTATTTATGGTGGGTGAATGAATTACTGTTGAGCAATTGACAGAATTGGGCATAGTTATAAGAATATCTAGGTATGATCATGTATATAGGCATCATGTCCGAGACAAGTAGACCGACTCCTGCCTGCATCTACTACTATTACTCCACTCATCGACCGCTATCCAGCATGCATCTAGAGTATTAAGTTCATGAAAACAGAGTAACGCCTTAAGCAAGATGACATGATGTAGAGGGATAAATTCATGCAATATGATAAAAAAACCCATCTTGTTATCCTCGATGGCAACAATACAATACGTGCCTTGCTGCCCCTACTGTCACAGGGAAAGGACATCGCAAGATTGAACCCAAAGCTAAGCACTTCTCCCATTGCAAGAAAGATCAATCTAGTAGGCCAAACCAAACTGATAATTTGAAGAGACTTGCAAAGATAACCAATCATACATAAAAGAATTCAGAGAAGATTCAAATATTGTTCATAGATAATCTTGATCATAAACCCTCATCGGTCTCAACAAACACACCGCAAAAAGAATATTACATCAAATAGATCTCCACAAGAGAGGGGGAGAACATTGTATTGAGATCCAAAAAGAGAGAAGAAGCCATCTAGCTAATAACTATGGACCCAAAGGTCTGAGGTAAACTACTCACACTTCATCAGAGAGGCTATGGTGTTGATGTAGAAGCCCTCCATGATGGATGCCCCCTCCGGCGGAGCTCCGGAACAGGCCCCAAGATGGGATCTCGTGGACACAGAAGGTTGTGGCGGTGTAATTAGGTTTTTGGCTCCGTATCTGATCATTTGGGCGGTACGTAGGTATATATAGGAGGAAGGAGTACGTCGGTGGAGCAACAGGGGGCCCACGAGGGTGGAGGGCGCGCCTGGGGGGAGGGCAGGCGCGCCCCTACCTCGTGGCTTCCTCCTTTATTTCTTTACATAGGGTCCAAGTCTCCTGGATCATGTTCGTTTCAAAAATCACATTCCTGAAGGTTTCATTCTGTTTGGACTCCGTTTGATATTCCTTTTCTGCGAAACTCTGAAATAGGCAAAAAACAGCAATTCTGGGCTGGGCCTCCGGTTAATAGGTTAGTCCCAAAAATAATATAAAAGTGGATAATAAAGCCCAATAATGTACAAAACAGTAGATAATATAGCATGGAGCAATCCAAAATTATAGATACGTTGGAGACATATCAAGCATCCCCAAGCTGAATTCCTACTCGTCCTCGAGTAGGTAAATGATAAAAAAAGATAATTTTGATGCAGAGTGCTACTTGGCATAATTTTAATGTAATTCTTCTTAATTGTGGTATGAAATTCAGATCCAAAAGATTCAAGATAAAAGTTCATATTGACATAAAAATAATAATACTTCAAGCATACTAACTAAGCAATTATATCTTCTCAAAATAACATGGCCAAAGAAAGTTCATCCCTACAAAATCATATAGTTTAGTCATGCTCCATTTTCGTCACACAAGAATGCTCTCATCATGCACAACCCCGATGACAAGCCAAGCAATTGTTTCATACTTTAGTAATCTCAAACCTATAAACTTTCACGCAATATATGAGCGCGAGCCATGGACATAGCACTATGGGTGGAATAGAATATGATGATGGGGGTTATGTGGAGAAGACAAAAAAGGAGAAAGTCTCACATCAACGAGGCTAATCAATGGGCTATGGAGATGCCCATCGATTGATGTTAATGCAAGGAGTAGGGATTTCCATGCAACTGATGCACTAGAGCTATAAATGTATGAAAGCTCAACAAAAGAAACTAAGTGGGTGTGCATCCAACTTGCTTGCTCATGAAGACCTAGGGAACTTGAGGAGGCCCATTGTTGGAATATACAAGCCAAGTTCTATAATGAAAAATTCCCACTAGTATATGAAAGTGACAAAACAAAAGACTTTCTATCATGAAGATTATGGTGCTACTTTGAAGCACAAGTGTGGCAAAGGATAGTAGCATTGTCCCTTCTCTCTTTTTCTCTCTTTTTTGGGGCCTTCTCTTCTTTTTTATGGCCTTCCTCTCCCTTTTTTAATTCCTCACTTGGGACAATGCTCTAGAAAATGATGATCATCACACTTCTATTTATTTATAACTCAATGATTACAACTCGATGCTAGAACAAAAGATGACTCTATATGAATGCCTCCGGCGATGTACCGAGATATGCAATGAACCAAGAGTGACATGTATGGAAGAATTATGAATGGTGGCTTTGCCACAAATACTATGTCAACTACATGATCATGCTAAGCAATATGACAATGATGAATGTGTCATGATAAACAGAATGACGGAAAGTTGCATGGCAATATATCTCGGAAGGGCTATGGAAATGCCATAATAGGTAGGTATGGTGGCTGTTTTGAGGAAGATATAAGGAGGTTTATGTGTGAAAGAGCATATCATATCACGTGGTTTTGATGCTCCGGCGAAGTTTGCACCAACTCTCAATGTGAGAAAGGGCAATGCACGGTACCGAAGAGGCTAGCAATGATGGAAGGGTGAGAGTGCGTATAATCCACGGACTCAACATTAGTCATAAAGAACTCACATACTTACTGCAAAAATCTACAAGTCATCAAAAACCAACCACTATGCGCATGCTCCTAGGGGGATAGATTGGTAGGAAAATACCATCGCTCGTCCCCGACCGCCACTCATAAGGAGGACAATCAAAGAACACCTCATGTTTCAAATTTGTTACATAACGTTTACCATACGTGCATGCTATGGGACTTGCAAACTTCAACACAAGAATTTCTCAAATTCACAACTACTCAACTAGCACGACTTTGATATTCTTACCTCCATATCTCAAAACAATCATCAAGCATCAAACTTCTTTTAGTATTTAAAACACTCATAAGATTGTTTTTACTAATCATGAACACCTAGCATATTAGGATTATTTAGGCAAATTACCATGCTATTTAATACTCTCAAAATAATCTAAGTGAAGCATGAGAGATCAATAGTTTCTATAAAACAAATCCACCACTGTGCTCTGAAAGATATAAGTGAAGTACTAGAGCAAAACTATATAACTCAAAAGATATAAGTGAAGCACATAGAGTATTCTAACAAATTGCAAATCATGTATGGCTCTCTCAAAAGGTGTGTACAGCAAGGACGATTATGGTAAACTAAAAATAAAAGACTCAAATCATACAAGACGCTCCAAGCAAAACACATATCATGTGGTGAATAAAAATATAGCTCCAAGTAAAGTTACCGATGGAAGTAGACGAAAGAGGGGATGCCTTCCGGGGCATCCCCAAACTTTGGCTTTTAGGTGTACTTAGATTATCTTGGGGGTGCCATGGGCATCCCCAAACTTAGGCTCTTGCCACTCCTTGTTCCATAATCCATCAAATCTTTACCCAAAACTTGAAAACTTCACAACACAAAACTTAAAGTAGAAAATCTCGTGAGCTTCGTTAGCGAAAGAAAACAAAAGACCGCTTCAAGGTACTGTAATGAACTCATTATTTATTTATCTTGTTGCTATGCAAGATATTATGCACAAGCTTATGGAATCTGCTCCTGAACTGCTGAAAAAACTTGATGGTTGCACTATGGAAAGCACTAGATGTCAAATGATGGATGTAGATGATGAGTTTGGTCCAGTCAGAAAATGCTTGACATCTTTTGTCACCTCAGCTGAAGATATCCCAATAAAGAGCTCTTGTGTGATAACAGAGATGGAGGAAAGCATACATGAGGATTATCCTTCTGTTACAGCAACTATCCCATGCAACAATGAGGCCACCATCTACAACAATGAAGTTCAGAACTACAATATTGAAGTTCAAAAGTACAATATTGAAGTTCAGAACTACAACGACAACAACCCTTCTGAATCTCTAAATGGTCCAATTGCAGAAGACATAATAGTGGCACAAGCTACCGGTGATACTCCAATGAAAACTCCTATCTGCAAAAGGAAGAAGACTGCTGCTCCAATCAATGTCATAGATGTGAGGCGCAGTAGAAGACTAATTGGATTGAGTGCTAGTTTCAAGGACAAGGAAGCTACTTGCAAAGCAAATACCAGAAAGAGCCTCACTAGAGATTTTGAGTATAATATCAGAGATCCTGAAGCCCCTCCACCACCAGAACTGCCCCTGGACACTATTAAGGCCCTAGCTACCAAGCAATGCCAGATCCCTCCTAGTGAGGTGACCAAGGACAAGCTGAATGCCCCTGTCCCCAATGAATAGAATTATATCTAGTTATATTTGGCCACTTTGTATAATGGTCTGTAATAAGTATTGCATGAACCTTGCATTAGCTTCCGTTCCAGTTTGCTACTTTCAGTTTGCTCATGTGGCGATGAGTGCCTGCGTGCACTATGAAACTCTTTTGGTTTATTTATTCTGCAATCACAATGCTAGCACTTAGTGAATGCATGAACTCCTCAAACTACGGTAATCACCAAAAAGAATCCCAATTATTATCACCTTGGGGTATGCAGATCATAACTCGTAATAGGTGTCTACAACTTGCAAGATAGGATCAAGAACACAATATGTTCATGAAAACATAATAGGTTCAGATCTAAAATCATGGCACTCGGGCCCTAGTGACAAGCATTAAGCATAGAAAAGTCATAACAACGTTAATCTCAGAACATAGTGGATACTAGGGATCAAACCCTAACAAAACTAACTCGATTACATGATATATCTCATCCAACCCATCACCGTTGTTGACACCAGATTTTGCATTGTCAAAAACACAATGAAGATGGCCTAAAATAGAAAAGTGCTCAAAGTGAGAAACTTTTGTATTGTCAAAAGGATAAACTTTGATATTTGGGCCATATCCATCCGATCTCATCTCTAAGGCCGAAGTTGTGTTTGAAGTACTGAGATTTTGTATTCGTAACACTATTTGGCTGATTATGCCCCCAAGACGGCCTCAACTGGAAAAAGTTTCAACATGCAAGTTGTGTGTCTTGTCGAAACGGTTGATTTTGATGTAGAAAACGTTCCAATCCATATTCGTATGCAAAAGTTAGAGCCATCGGAATACAGCCCTGTCAGGAGGCAAAAAATAGCGCGCCCCAGCAGACACCCTGTCTGATGGGTAGCGCGAATAATAGCCTGAGCGATTTAACCCTCAAGATGGCCTCTGATCAAAAAACGTTCAACATGAAAGTTGTTCGTCTGGTCGAAATGGTCAAGACTACTTTTGGGCTCGTTTCCATCCTATGTTGTTTACCACCTCAAAAATTACCCGCAAGGTGCAGCCAGTTTAAACCGAAGAGTTTTGGAAACTTCTGACAAAACCAATCCGAATTTGACTAGGGTTTTGGACGTGAATACAAGTCTTCTCCTTGCAAGGGAAGTCCAGCCGTCTCTTATATACCTAAGGGGTGATGGCCGATTGAACAACACACAATCGATCAATTCATCTATCACTTTTTATCTTTTATCTTTTCTCCTTAACCCTAGTTCTTCTTCCTCGTTATTCGTCTGTTCTTCTTCTTGCAGGGCGGCGAACCTCGAGGCCCTAGGGGCGATCAGGTCGACCTTGGGCAGCCCATAGCCACCGTGCGCCCTGACGGGGTGTCGCGGGATATCCGCGGCCACCTATGGGACCGGTCGGCCCCTTGCTGGTTCGGCAGGGGACGTCACGTTGCACAAAGAGCAGACCAGCGCGCAACAACATGGTGCTATCTCTTGAGCACTGCGTTGGTTTTCCCTTGAAGAGGAAAGGGTGATGCAGTAAATTAGCGTAAGTATTTCCCTCAGTTTTTGAGAACTAAGGTATCAATCCAGTAGGACATAACGCTCGAGTCCCACGCACCTACACAAACAAATAAGAACCTCGCAACCAACACGATAAAGGGGTTGTCAATCCCTTCACAGTCACTTACGAGAGTGAGATCTGATAGATATGATAATATAATATTTTTGGTATTTTTATGATAAAGAGAAATAAATATGCAAAGTAAAATAAATGGCAATAGAAATAACTAAGTGTTGGAAGATTAATATGATGGAAGATGGACCCGGGGGCCATAGGTGTCACTAGTGGCTTCTCTCAAGAGCATAAGTATTATAGTGGGTAAACGAATTACTGTCGAGCAATTGATATAATTGAGCATAGTTATCAGAATATCTAGGTATGATCATGTATATAGGCATCGCATCCGTGACAAGTAGACCGAAACGATTCTGCATCTACTACTATTACTCCACACATCGACCGCTATCCAACATGCATCTAGAGTATTAAGTACATAAGAACAGAGTAATGCTTTAAGTAAGATGACATGATGTAGAGGGATAAACTCATGCAATATGATATAAACCCCATCTTTTTATCCTCGATGGCAACAATACAATACGTGCCTTGCTGCCCCTGTTGTCACTGGGAAAGGACACCACAAGATTGAACCAAAAGCTACACTTCTCCCATTGCAAGAAAGATCAATCTAGTAGGCCAAACCAAACTGATAATTCAAAGAGACTTGCAAAGATAAACCAATCATGCATAAAAGAATTCAGAGGAGAATCAAATATTGTTCATAGATAGACTTGATCATAAACCCACAATTCATCGGATCTCGACAAACACACCGCAAAAGAAGATTACATCGAATAGATCTCCAAGAGAATCGAGGAGAACTTTGTATTGAGATCCAAAGAGAGAGAGAAGAAGCCATCTAGCTAATAACCATGGACCCGAGGGTCTGAAGTAAACTACTCACACATCACTGGAGAGGCCATGGAGTTGATGTAGAGGCCCTCCGTGATCAATGCCCCCTCCGACGGAGCTCCGGAAAAGGCCCCAAGATGGGATCTCTCGGGTACAGAAGGTTGCGGTGGTGGAATTAGGTTTTTGTGGTGCTCCTGGATGTTTGGGGGGGGGGTACATGGATATATACATATATAGGAGGAAGAAGCAGGTCGGTGGAGCAACGAGGGGCCCACAAGGGTGGAGGGCGCGCCCAGGGGGGTAGGCGCGCCCCCTGCCTCGTGGCCTCCTTGATTGCTTCTTGACGCCCACTCCAAGTCTCCTGGATCACGTTCATTGAGAAAATCACATTCCCGAAGGTTTCATTCCGTTTGGACTCCGTTTGATATTCCTTTTCTGCGAAACACTGAAATAGGCAAACATGATCGGCACCAAGGCTCCATGGGTGTTAGAATCATTACTGTGTAATCTAGATATTGACTCTAGTGCAAGTGGGAGTCTGAAGGAAATATGCCCTAGAGGCAATAATAAAGTTATTATTTATTTCCTTATATCATGATAAATGTTTATTATTCATGCTAGAATTGTATTAACTGGAAACATAATACATGTGTGAATACATAGACAAAAACAGAGAGTCACTAGTATGCCTCTACTTGACTAGCTCGTTAATCAAAGATGGTTATGTTTCCTAACCATAGACATGAGTTGTCATTTGATTAACGGGATCACATCATTAGGAGAATGACGTGATTGACTTGACCCATTCCGTTAGCTTAGCACTTGATCATTTAAGTTTGTTGCTATTGCTTTCTTCATAACTTATACATGTTCCTATGACTATGAGATTATGCAACTCCCATTTACCGGAGGAACACTTTGTGTGCTACCAAACGTCACAACATAACTGGGTGATTATAAAGGTGCTCTCTAGGTGTCTCCGAAGGTACTTGTTGGGTTGGCGTATTTCGAGATTAGGATTTGTCACTCCGATTGTCGAAGAGGTATCTCTGGGCCCTCTCGGTAATGCACATCACTCAAGCCTTGCAAGCATTGCAACTAATAAGTTAGTTGCAGGATGATGTATTACGGAACGAGTAAAGAGACTTGCCGGTAACGAGATTGAACTAGGTATTGAGATACCGACGATCGAATCTCGGGCAAGTAACATACCGATGACAAAGGGAACAACGTATGTTGTTATGCAGTCTGACCGATAAAGATCTTCGTAGAATATGTAGGAGCCAATATGAGCATCCAGGTTCCGCTATTGGTTATTGACCGGAGACGTGTCTCGGTCATGTCTACATAGTTCTCGAACCCGTAGGGTCTGCACGCTTAAAGTTCGGTGACGATCGTAATTAGGGTTTTTGTGTTTTGATGTACCGAAGGTTGTTCGGAGTCCCGGATATGATCACGAACATGACGAGGAGTCTCGAAATGGTCGAGACATAAAGATTGATATATTGGAAGCCTATATTTGGATATCGGAAACGTTCCGGGTGAAATCAGGATTTTACCAGAGTACCGGGGGGTTACCGGAACCCACCCCCCGAGGGTTATTGGGCCTACATGGGCCATAAGGGAGAAGAGGAGGGCCGGCCAGGGCAGGCCGCGCCCCCCCTCCCCCCTAGTCCGAATAGGACAAGGAAGGGGGGGGCGGCGCCCCCCTTTCCTCTTCCTCCCTTCCTCCTTCCTTTTCCAACAAGGCAAGAGGGGGGAGTCCTACTCCCGGTTGGAGTAGGACTCCTCCAGGCGCACCCATAGGGCCGGCCGCACCTCCCCTTCTCCCTCCTTTATATACTGAGGCAAGGGGTACCCCATGACACACAAGTTGATCCTCGTGATCGTTCCTTAGCCGTGTGCGGTGCCCCCTTCCACCATATTCCACCTCAGTCATATCGTAGCGGTGCTTAGGCGAAGCCCTGCGTCGGTATAACATCATCACTGTCATCACGCCGTCGTGCTGATGAAAATCTCCCTCAACATTTTGCTGGATCGGAACTCGAGGGACGTCACCGAGTTGAACGTGTGCAGAACTCAGAGGTGCCGTACGTTCGGTACTTGGATCGGTCGGATCGGGAAGACGTACGACTACTTCCTCTACGTTGTGTCAACACTTCCGTTGCCGGTATACGAGGGTACGTAGACAACACTCTCCCCTCTCGTTGCTATGCATCACCATGATCTTGTGTGTGCGTAGGAATGTTTTTGAAATTACTACGTTCCCCAACAGGCGCGCCCTAGGGGGGTGGGCGCGCCCCCACCCTCGTGGGCAGCTCCCGTATCTTCTGACATGGGGTCCAAGTCCATCAAGTGTATTTCCTTCCAAAAATAACTTCTCCAGTTGATTTCATTCCGTTTCGACTCCGTCTGATATTCCTTTTCTTCAAAACACTGAAATAGGCATAAAATAGCAAATCTCGGCTGGGCCTCCGGTTAATAGGTTAGTCCCAAAAGTAATATAAAAGTGGATAATAAAGCCCAATATTGCCCAAAACAGTAGATAATATAGCATGGAGCAATCAAAAATTATAGATACGTTGGAGACGTATCAAGCATCCCCAAGCTTAATTCCTGCTCGTCCTCGAGTAGGTAAATGATAAAAAAGATAATTTTTGATGTGGAATGCTAGTTGGCATGTAATTCTTCTTAATTGTGGCATGAATATTCAGATCCATAAGATTCAAGACAAAAGTTCATATTGACATAAAAATGATTATACTTCAAGCATACTAACAAAGCAATTATGTCTTCTCAAAATAACATGGCCAGAGAAAGCTATCCCTACAAAATCATATAGTCTGGCTATGCTCCATCTTCACCACACAACATATTTAAATCACGCACAACCCCGATGAGAAGCCAAGAAATTGTTTCATACTTTTGATGTTCTCAAACTTTTTCAATCTTCACGCAATACATGAGCGTGAGCCATGGATATAGCACTATAGGTGGAATAGAATGGTGGTTGTGGAGAAGACAAAAAGGGAGAAGATAGTCTCACATCAACAACGCGTATCAACGGGCTATGGAGATGCCCATCAATAGATATCAATGTGAGTGAGTAGGGATTGACATGCAACAGATGCACTAGAGCTGTAAATGTATGAAAGCTCAACAAAAGAAACTAGTGGGTGTGCATCCAACTTGCTTGCTCACGAAGACCTAGGGCAATTTGAGGAAGCCCATCATTGGAATATACAAGCCAAGTTCTATAATTTAAAATTCCCACTAGTATATGAAAGTGACATAACGAGAGACTCTCTATATGAAGAACATGGTGCTACTTTGAAGCACAATATATGAGACTTGCTATATCATGGTGCTACTTTGAAGCAAAAGTGTGGAAAAAGGATAGTAGCATTGTCCCTTTTTATTTATTTTCTTTTTTATTTGGCCTTTCCTTTTTTATTTATTTGGCCTTTTTTTGGACAATGCTCTATTGAATGGTGATCATCACACTTCTATTTATTTACAACTCAATAATTACAACTCGATACTAGAACAAAGATGACTCTATATGAATGCCTCCGGCGGTGTACCGGGATGTGTAATGAATCAAGAGTGACATGTATGAAAGAATTATGAATGGTGGCTTTGCCACAAATACAATGTCAACTACATGATCATGCAAGGCAATATGACAATGATGAAGCGTGTCATAATAAACGGAACGGTGGAAAGTTGCATGGCAATATATCCCGGAATGGCTATGGAAATGCCATAATAGGTAGGTATGGTGGCTGTTTGGAGGAAGGTATATGGTAGGTTTATGGTACCGGCGAAAGTTGCGCGGTACTAGAAAGGCTAGCAAACGTGGAAGGGTGAGAGCGCATATAATCCATGGACTCAACATTAGTCATAAATAACTCACATACTTATTGCAAAAATCTATTAGTTATCGAAACAAAGTACTACGCGCATGCTCGTAGGGGGATAGATTGGTAGGAAAAGACCATCGCTCGTCCCCGACCGCCACTCATAAGGAAGACAATCAATAAACACCTCATGCTCCGACTTTGTTACATAACGGTTCACCATACGTGCATGCTATGGGAATCACAAACTTCAACACAAGTATCCCTCAAATTCACAACTACTCAACTAGCATGACTCTAATATCACCATCTCCATATCTCAAAATAATCATCAAGCATCAAACTTCTCTTAGTATTCAACACACTCATAAGAGAATTTTTATTATTCTTGAATACCTAGCATATTAGGATTTTAAGCAAATTACCATGCTATTTAAGACTCTCAAAATAATCTAAGTGAAGCATGAGATTCCATCTATTTCTTCAAAATAAAACTACCACCATGCTCTAAAAGATATAAGTGAAGCACTAGAGCAAAAGACAAACTACTCCGAAAGATATAAGTGAAGATCAATGAGTAGTTGAATAATTGTGCAACTATGTGAAGGCTCTCTAACATTTAATAATTTCAGATCTTGGTACTCTATTCAAACTGCAAGCAAAGCAAAATAAAATGACATCTAAGAATAGCAAACATCATGTGAAGAAGCAAAAACTTAGGATCAACCGATACTAACCGATAGTCGTTGAAGTAGAAAGGTGGGATGCCAACCGGGGCATCCCCAAGCTTAGATGCTTGAGACTTCTTGAAATATTATATTTGGGTGCCTTGGGAATCCCCAAGCTTGAGCTCTTGTGTCTCCTTAATTCCTCTCATATCAGGGTCTCCCTAAATCTCAAAAAGCTTCATCCACACAAAACTCAACAAGGACTCATGAGATAAGTTAGTATAAACCGTTGCCAAAACCTTATCATACTCTACTGTAGAAAATCACTAAAATTATTATTCAACATTTCATACTAAATTCCTCTGCATATTTAATAGTCCTAACCTCAAATAGAATCATTAAAGAAGCAAACATATGCAGACAATGCAAACATAACAGCAATCTGCCTAAGCAGGATAGTCTGTAAAGAATGCAGCAACATCCATACTTCCGTAGCTCCAAAAATTAGGAAAGAAAATTAACACTGTAGTAAATTTATCAGAGCTTAATATGCAAAAGGTTTCAACATTTTATCACATTCTGAATTTTCTAGGGAATTATTGCAACAGCGGTAAACTTTCTATTTTCAAACAGCAACATGTATACTTGTAACATAGGCATAGTAAAGGCTATCAATGCCACTTTTATTTAAATAAAATATGCAAAACATTGTTCTAAATAACAGCAAGAAAATTCTAACAAAATAAATTGACGCTCCAAGCAAAACACATATCATGTGGCGAATAAAAATATAGCTCCAAGTAAAGTTACCGATGAACGAAGACGAAAGAGGGGATGCCTTCCGGGGCATCCCCAAGCTTAGGCTCTTGGTTGTCCTTGAATATTACCTTGGGGTGCCTTGGGCATCCCCAAGCTTAGGCTCTTGCCACTCCTTATTCCATAGTCCATCGAATCCTTACCCAAAACTTGAAAACTTCACAACACAAAACTTAACATAAAACTCGTAAGCTCCGTTAGTATAAGAAAATAAATCACCACTTCAAGGTACTGTAATTAACTCATTATTTATTTATATTGGTGTTAAACCTACTGTATTCCAACTTCTCTATGGTTCATACCCTCCGATACTACTCATAGATTCATCAAAATAAGCAAACAACACATGAAAAACAGAATCTGTGAAAAACAGAACAGTCTGTAGTAATCTGGATCAAACGTATACTTATGGAACTCATAAAATTCTAAAATAAATTTATGGACCTGAGTAATTTATCTATTAATCATATGCAAAAAGAATTAACTAAATAGCACTCTCCAAATAAAAATGGCAGCAATTCTCGTGAGCGCTAAAGTTTCTGTTTTTTACAGCATGATCAACAAGACTTTCCCCAAGTCTTCCCAACGGTTCTACTTGGCACAAACACTAATTAAACACATAAAACCACATCTAAACAGAGTATAGATGGATTATTTATTACTAAACAGGAACAAAAAGCAAGGAACAAGAATAAAATTAGGTTGCCTCCCAACAAGCGCTATCGTTTAACGCCCCTAGCTAGGCTTGATGATGTCAATGATGCTCACATAAAGGATAAGAATTGAAACATAAAGAGAGAATCATGAATAATATGACTAGCACATTTAAGTTTAGCCCACTGCATATGCATAGGGATTTTGTGAGCAAACAACTTCTGGGAACAAGAATCAACTTGCATAGGAAGGTAAAACAAGCATAACTTCAAAACTTTAAGCACATAGAGAGGAAACTTGATATTATTGCAATTCCTACAAGCATATGTTCCTCCCTCATAATAATTTTCAGTAGCATAATGAATGAATTCAACAAAGCACCTAATGCATTCTTTTCATGATCTACAAGCATAGAAATTTTACTACTCTCCACATAAGCAAGATTCTTCTCATGAATAATAATGGGAGCAAACTCAACAAAATAACTATCATGTGATTGAAAATTAAGATCAAGATGACAAGTTTCATGGTTATAATTGTTATTTAAAGCATACGTGTCATCACAATAATCATCATAGATAGGAGGCATGCTTTCATCATAATAAATTTGCTTATCAAAACTTGGGGGACAAAAAATATCATCTTCATCAAACATAGCTTCCCCAAGCTTGTGGCTTTGCATATCATTAGCATCATAGATATTCAAGGAATTCATACTAACAACACTGCAATCATGCTTATCATTCAAATATTTAGTGCCAAACATTTTATAGATTTCTTCTTCTAGCACTTGAGCACAATTGTCCTTTCCATCATACTCATGAAAGATATTAAAAAGGTGAAGTGTATGAGACAAACTCAATTCCATTTTTTATATAGTTTTCTTTTATAAACTAAACTAGTGATAAAACAAGAAACTAAAAGACTCGATTGCAAGATCTAAAGATATACCTTCAAGCACTCAGCTCCCCGGCAACGGCGCCAAAAAAGAGCTTGATGTCTACTACACAACCTTCTTCTTGTAGACGTTGTTGGGCCTCCAAGTGCGGAGGTTTGTAGGATAGTAGCAAATTTCCCTCAAGTGGATGACCTAAGGTTTATAAATCCGTAGGAGGCGTAGGATGAAGATGGTCTCTCTCAAGCAACCCTGCAACCAAATAACAAAGAGTCTCTTGTGTCCCCAACACACCCAATACAATGGTAAATTGTATAGGTGCACTAGTTCAGCGAAGAGATGGTGATACAAGTGCAATATGGATGGTAGATAATAGTTTTTGTAATCTGAAAATATAAAAACAACAAGGTAACGAATGATAAAAGTGAGTGTAAACAGTATTGCAATGTGTTGAAACAAGGCCTAGGGTTCATACTTTCGCTAGTGTAAGTTCCCTCAACAATACTAACATAATTGGATCACATAACTATCCCTCAACATGCAACAAAGAGTCACTCCAAAGTCACTAACAGCGGAGAACGAACAAAGAGATTATGGTAGGGTACGAAACCACCTTAAAGTTATTCTTTCCAATCAATCCGTTGGGCTATTCCTATAAGTGTCACAAACAGCCCTAGAGTTCGTACTGGAATAAAACCTTAAGACACAAATCAATCAAAACCCTAATGTCACCTAGATACTCCAATGTCACCTCAAGTATCTGTGGGTATGATTATACGATATGCATCACACAATCTCAGATTCATCTATTCAACCAACACAAAGGACCTCAAAGAGTGCCCCAAAGTTTCTATCGGAGAATGACGACGAAAACGTGTGCCAACCCCTATGCATAGGTTCATGGGCGGAACCCGCAAGTTGGTCACCAAAACATACATCAAGTGGCACGTGGTATCCCATTGTCACCACAGATATCCACGGCAAGACATACATCAAGTATTCTCAAATCTTTAAAGACTCAATCCGATAAGATTACTTCAAAGGGGAGACTAAATTCATTATAAGAGAGAAGAGGGGGAGGAGAAACATAGGATCCAACTATAATAGCAAAGCTTGCGATACATCAAGATCGTGCCAAATCAAGAACACGGGAGAGAGAGAGATCAAACACATAGCTACTGGTACATACCCTCAGCCCCGAGGGAGAACTACTCCCTCCTCGTCATGGAGAGCACCGGGATGATGAAGATGTCCACTGGAGAGGGATTGCCCCCTCCGGCAGGGTGCCGGAACAGGGTCCCGATTGACTTTTGGTGGCTACGGAGGCTTCTGGCGGCGGAACTCCCGATCTATCTTTTGTTCTGGAAGTTTTAGGGTATATGGAGTTATATAGGCAGAAGAAGCACGTTAGGGGAGCCACGGGGGCCCCACGAGGTAGGGGGCACGCCCTAGGGGGGTGGGCGCGCCCCCCACCCTCGTGGGCAGCTCCCGTATCTTCTAACGTGGGGTCCAAGTCCATCAGGTGTATTTCCTTCCAAAAATAACTTCTCCAGTTGATTTCGTTCCATTTCGACTCCGTCTGATATTCCTTTTCTTCAAAACACTGAAATAAGCATAAAACAACAAATCGGGGCTGGGCCTCCGGTTAATAGGTTAGTCCCAAAAGTAATATAAAAGTGGATAATAAAGCCCAATATTGCCCAAAACAGTAGATAATATAGCATGGAGCAATCAAAAATTATAGATACGTTGGAGACGTATCAACATGTGAGATTGTTAAATTAATGGTTTATCTAAGGTGGCAACTTAAACACACATCTGGGTGGATTGAGGCACCTGGGTATTCCAGCGATTGCCTGTTTTTCTTTTGGACCGCCACCCAAGCTCAAAGGGATCATGAGATTATTCATACTAGAAACTTCTGTGTGCAGCCACAAGCTACTATGGGCTCTAGCATAGTTGACTAAGTCATGCGAACTCTTACAGTGGTAGACTAGCAGATGTAGGGGTAGTAGGTGGTACGGTCTACCCATCGTAAGGTGCAAACGCTTCTGAAAGACTATGTATCGGTCATCCATCTCTCAAACACCTTGTAGTGCGAGAAATCCAACGGAGGAGATCGAGTCTTGTGGGGAAAAGTGCGCAAACCTCTGCAGAGTGTATAAACTAATCATGGTTAGCCGTGTCCCCGATTATGGACATCTTGAGTATCTAGTACTTGGATTATCATGTGAATCTCATCATGTTACTCTAATTAATTTTGTTGGGTTAATGCTGATGCTTAATTGGGATTGAGAGGGTGTCTACAGTCTCAATGTTTAACAACTACCATGATAGTTAAATAAAATTTATTCCTTTGCAGTAGGGAAAAATTGGCTTTACGCAAAACAGTAACCATAGAGCTTTCCACCAGCCAAATATGCATGTAGTATAGTCTTATTCTTCCGTCATTCTCTATGTGTTACTTTGCCAGCATATTCCATGTGCTGACCCATTTTCGGGATGCAACGTTCAAGTTGCAGACTTTTCAGACGACGAGTAAGGAGACTTTTAGGTCGTGGTTCTATACTCAGTGATGCCGTTGGAGTTGATGGACTCACTTATCTTCCAAGCCTTCCGCTGTTATCGTTATTAGATGGCCTTAAGCCATATTTATTGTAATAAGTTCTCTTTTGAGACACTCGATGTAATAAGTGTGTGATTGCTACTCTGTTATAAATCCTTCAAGTACTGTGTGGTGTCAGCATTACTGATCCAGGGATGACACCGGTGCACGGAGATCAGACTGGTTGAGGTCTGGTCGCTACAGTTTTGGAATCACTTGATTATGAATCACTTGATGCTTGCGACCCATGCCTCGCGGGCAAAATGACTAAAACTCCGTTCTGCGGAACAATGGAGCGAGCAACAGACTTATTAGAAATAACAGATATTGATGTATGCGGTCCGATGAGTGTTGATGCTCGCAGCGGGTATCATTATTTTCGGACCTTCATAGATGATTTGAGCAGATATGGGTATATCTACTTGATGAAACATAAGTCTGAAACATTTGAAAAGTTCAAAGAATTTCAGAATGAAGTGGAAAATCATCGTAACAAGAAAATTGAGTTTCTACGATCTGATCGTGGAGGTGAATATTTGAGTTATGAGTTTGGTCTTCATTTGAAACAATGTGGAATAGTTTTGCAACTCACGCCACCTGGAACACCACAGCGTAATAGTGTGTCCGAATGTCGTAACCGCACTTTATTAGATATGGTGCGATCTATGATGTCTCTTACTGATTTACCGCTATCGTTTTGGAGTTATGCTTTAGAGAGGGCTGCACTCATGTTAAATAGGGCACATCGAAATCCGTTGAGATGACACCATACCGAAAAAGGCTTTCGCCCCACTTTATAAATAAAGCAAACCGCCAAGAGCAAACATACGCGGACTAGTTCAGCACACACACACCCAAGTCACACAACAAGAAGTACACAGGTTCTGCTGAGGGCACAACTCAACAAGCCCAAAAACAAAAAAAGAAAAGGGGCCATAGCCGGAGATGGAGAGCACGCCAGGTGCCTAATCCGGCTCCGGGGGCGGCGGTGATAGGCGGACGGCCATCGAGTGCAGGTCGGCGACGAAGGCGGCGATGGCATCCTGGTCCTGAGGGCGGCTAAGCGGCCGCCAAAGCTGCAAGTAACCAGACAATTTGAAGATAGTGCCAGTGGCACGTCGAAGAGGGGTGCGTTGAATCACGAGCTTATTGCGGATCGTCCACAGGGTTCACGCGAGGGCCGTGATCTCAAGCCACCTAATGTGGCGAGATGGCGGGGGGGGGGGGAGGTCAGGAGCTCAGCGTAGAGGTCAGGGAAGTTGGTGTGGCACCAATCACCTCCCACTGCCTCCCGAAAGCATCTCCACACGAATTGGGTAGACACGCAGGAGAAGAAGATGTGATTCGAGTCTTCTGGGGTGCCAGACAGAGGGCATAGGCCGGAACCCGGGCCATTTCGTTTGCGCACCTCCACCCCAGATGGGAGCTGATCGCAAATCCATTACCACATGAATACCCGGATTTTCAGTGGTAGGCGTATAAACCACACCGCCACAAGGGGGGGCAGAGGAGGAGGGGGCAATGGCCTGGTAGAGGGACTTGGTGGAGAATTGACCCGAAGGCTCAAGACGCCACCCCACCTCATCCGGGCCAGCGTCCACTACCGGCTCATGGAGCGCAACGCAATCAAGCAGCTCCTGCCAAGCGGCGGTTTCTGGTGGCCCAAATGGCCTCTGGAAAGAAAGGCGCCCTAATTCAATAAGGGCCCTCTCAACTGAGATCAAGGGGACGATGTCAATGAAGAAGAGGTCGGGGAAGCGAGCCGCGAAGGGAGCGTCACCTGCCCAATGGTCAAACCAAAACAACATCTCTGCGCCCGCTCCGACACTGATGGAGGTCCCAATGCGGAGGACGGGAAGCAGTTGGATGACTGACTGCCAAAACTGGGAGCCCCCTGACCTTTGACAGAAGGTCAGGGGTTGTCCATGCAGGTACTTGTTCCGGATGATGTCTAACCAAAGGCCACCGAGCCCTTGCGAAATGCGCCAGAGCCAGCGGGAGAGGAGGGCAATATTCATGCGTTTAGAGCACATAATACCAAGGCCTCCCTGGTCGCGTGGCTTGCAGATGTCTGGCCAGCTAACCATATGGTACTTCTGCTTATTATTATCGCCATCCCAATAGAAGCGAGATTGGACTTTAGCGATCTCGTGGTGAAGCGTCTCATGGAGGCTATAGAAGCTCATGAGGAACAAGAGGAGGCTGGAGAGGGAGGAGTTGATGAGGATCGTCCGGGCCACCTTCGACAGCCACCTACCCTGCCAGGGCTCAATGCGCGTTTGCAGCTTGGCCACCATAGGCCGCAAGTCCGCAACGGTAAGACGCGATTCACTAATAGGCGTTCCCAAGTAAGTTGAGGGGAAGGAGCCCAGGCGGCAGTTGAGGCGGTTGGCAATGTCGAGGGCCTCTGCCGGGGAGTAACCCATTACTATCACATCACTCTGGTCGAAGTTGATCTTGAGGCCAGATATTTGTTGGAAGCAGAGGAGGAGGAATTTCAGGTTAGCGATGTCCGCGTCCGACCCTTCAACCATGTGACGCCCTCGATTCAATCGTACACTAATCATACACGCAAATGTGTATGATCAAGATCAAGGAATCACGGGAAGATATCACAACACAACTCTAGACACAAATGAAATTAATACAAGCTTTATATTACAAGCCAGGGGCCTCGAGGGCTCGAATACATAAGCTCGAATACACAAGATTCAGCAGAAGCAACAATATCTGAGTATAGACATAAGTTAGACAAGTGTGCCTTAAGAAGGCTAGCACAAAAGCAACAACAATCGAAAAGGCAAGGCCTCCTGCCTGGGAGTCTCCTAACTACTCCTAGTCGTCTGCGGTCTTCACGTAGTAGTAGGCATCCTCCGGGTAGTAGTAGTCATCAGTGGCATCGTCTGGCTCCTGGGATCCGTCATCTGGTCGCAACAACCAGATATAGGGGAAAAAGAGGTAGCAAAGCAACCGTGAGTACTCATCCAAAGTACTCGCAAGACTTACATCAGATCTAAACCAAGTATGCACCTGTATCAAAGGAAATGGGTTGTATCTGTGGACTAAACTGCAGAATGCCAGAAGGGAAGGGGAAAGTCTAGCCTATCGAAGACTAGCATCTTCTGGAAACCACCATCTTGCAGCAACAGGAGGGAGTAGAGTAGCATAAAGTAAAGTAGCAGTAATGTTATCAACCTCGGCCAGAGATCCTTTCTCGACTCCCTGCAAGAAAGCAATCCCAGAGCCATACTATCCAGTTATCATCACAATCCAATTCTCATCACAATCCGTTTCTCATCACAATCCGTTTCTCATCACAAGTATCCAGTTCTAGTTGTATCGATCGGGATACAACTCCAAGTGTCCGTTACCGTAGGACAGGCTATCGATAGATGTTTTCTTCCCTGCAGGGGTGCACCAACTTACCCACCACACTTGATTAACTCCGGCCAGACACACTTTCCTAGGTCATGCCCGGCCTCGGCCAAACAATACGCCGCAACCCGACCTAGGCTTAATAGTGAGGCCAGCACGCCGGACTAAACCTATGCCCCGAGGGGTCATGGGCCATCTCCCCGGGAACTCCTGCACGTTGCGTACGCGGCCGGTGAGCAGACCTAGCTACCTCCTTCAACATGGCAGGTGCTTACGCAGTCCAACCCGGCGCGCGCCGCTCAGTCGCTAACGTCTATTAAGCTTCGGCTGATGTATACGACGCAGAACGCCCATACAATGCCCACGTGATGGTTAGTGCTATCAAGCCAGAGGCCCCTCGGATCAAATATCCAAACCGTAGTGGATTAGGAGCACGCGGTAACGAGCAGAGACTCACAATCGATGTGACCCCGTCGCCCCGCCTTGAGTACTTGCGGCAAGGGCTAAGAATGCCCAGCCACGCCTCGTAAGTATCTCGCGGGCACCTTCCAGGTCAACCCGACTCCACATCACTCGCAATTAAGCTCGCGCGGGTACCACTCAGGGTCGACCCGTCTTTAGTAACATGGTTCAGTGCAAAGTCATAGTAACCATAGTAACTGTGTGTCTAACACCAAGGGGAAAACCCGAGGAATCACCCCCGATGAATTCCACTCAATGTTATCATCAAGGTGAACGTAGGAGGATCCACCCTCGAGGTTCATGTTTGATGGGTTGCACGACAGAGCCGTAACGGAAGTGGTTAAGGAGGAAATCACCCTCGATGACCTCGACCGTAAAGCTACACTATGGAGATCTCATTAGGAGTGATGTAAGAGGTTCCACCCTCGGCACTCAATGGTAACTCTGTAGAGTCGTACAACTAGGGGGGTGATGTGCGGTGTCGGGGCCTGGACGTCGATCACGTTGGTCGAGTCATCGATCATAAAGCGGGGCAACTGGGACAAGGTGGGGGTCACTGATGGATCACTAACCATCCTATACTAAGCAGTTTAGGATAAGCAGGTAAGGTATGAAAGCAGGTAACAACAACAGGCTATCCATTAGAGTAGGATCATAAGAAAGCAGTAGCAGTCCTAATGCAAGCATGAGAGGGAAAGAAATGGGTGATATCGGAATGCTCAAGGGGGTTTGCTTGCCTGGTTGCTCTGGCAAGGAGGGGTCGTCGTCGATGTAGTCGATCACAGGGGCTGCATCGGTCTCGGGGTCTACCAAAGAGAAGAGGGGGGAAGAAACAGTAAATACGGGGCAAACAAGCATCACAAACATATAACAAGGCAAAACACGGTGCCAGGGGTGACCTAACGCAGTACTAGGCGATACTGGCGAAGGGGGGAAACATCCGGGAAAGTATCCCCGGTGTTTCACATTTTCATACAGATGAATCAGAGGGGAAAGTTGCGTGTTCGCTATGCTAGGGATGTGTGGCGGACGAACGGGCTGCGTATCCTGATTCGTCTCGTCGTTCTGAGCAACTTTCATGTACAAAGTTTTTCGATCCGAGCTACGGATTATTTTAAATTAATTTGTTAAAGTTTTAAACAATATTATAAAATTATTATTAAATCTAAAATGGGGTTATTGCATTAGCATGACGTCATCATGAAGTCAGCAGTCAACAGAGTTGACCAAAGTCAACCCTGGTGTGTGGAACCATTCTGTCATAGACTAACAACTAATTAGCAGTTTTAATTAACTAATCAAGTTAGTTAGGTACTGAACAAAGTTAATTAAGTTAATTAATTACCTATTTAATTAATTAGTTAATTAACTAATTACTTATTCTTATTTTTAAAATACATTTTGTTGTTTTTTTAAAAGGGGCTGGGCCCCACAGTCAGTGGCTGTTAGTTACTAGATTAATTTTAAAAATCAGTTTAATTAACAGGGGGGCCCACATGTCATACTCTAGAGATTTAAACATGGTTTTAACCCTATTTTAATTAAGTTAAAAAGTGAGCGGGCACGGGCAGTCAGTGGGCGGGGGGTTAGGCCCTGGTTAGTGGTGGTGGTTAGTGGCTAACCCGGCAGGGCCCACTTGGCAGTGACCTGCGCAGGGGCACGCCGGCGATGTGTACAAAGGGCGGTGGTGAGTCGCTGGACTCGCCGCTCTGGTGACCCTTTGGTCAGCCCAGAGCGGCTACGGGTCAAGGGCGACGGCGTGCGTCGGTCCGCGGCGGCTGGCGACACGGGGGTTGCCGGAACCCACGACGACGACGGCGGCGTGCAGAAATGGCCAAAACCGAGCATGGGAGAGCGCAGGCCTCTACGAGCGGGAGAGGGCGACGCAGGCGAGCGGTGACCTGGAGCGGGAGTCGGAGTGCGTTCGCGACCGAGAGAGGAGGGGCGAGGCCCTCACCGACATTGGAGGGAAGGGGGCGGCGTGGCTCCAGGTCAACCGATGAGGAGGAGGTCGAGGACGGTCATGGTGATGCGGCGGGGAGGCGTTGGCACCGGCGATGGAGAGGTGGGGCGGGGTCGAGGAGGCGCTCCGGCATGGGGCGGTCCGAGCGGCGGCGTCGGTGGCGGAGCACGGCGGTGATGGGAGGCGTGGGATCGAGCTCGAGGCGCTGCGGGGTTGAGCCCCCGTTCCAGATCGGGGGTGGAGGGGCCGGGGCGGCACGCGGACGGGAGGAGAAGGAGGGACGAGCGCCGACGAGGTGGCGACGGGGCGGTCGGGCGGAGACGGGTTCGATCCCCCCGATCCAATCGGGAGGGAGCAGAGGAGGAGCGGGTCGTGGGGGAGGGAAGTGGGGGCGAGTGGGGAGGGAACCGGCTAGGGTTCGGCTCGGGATGGGTAAGGAGAGCAAGGGGGCTGGCTGGGCTGGCTTGGTCTACTGGGTCGGTCGGGCCTGCCCAGGCAGAGAGGGGTGGGGGTCCCTTCTCCTTTTAAAGTTTTCTGGTTTTATTTTAAAACCACTAGCAACTGACTTTTAAATAAAATGAGACTTGGCCGTATAACCACAATGCAATTTTTTGACACAGGCATAAATGATTTGGTGAGCATCTAATATAGCTTTGATTTTTTTGTAACTTAAAAGCATTGAAAAAATACTTTAGCCACTGTTTTATTTACTTTAGGGCAGTAAACCAATTTATAAAAAAAGTTGGTTCACCATGACAAATATCCAGGAATTATCTGCAACACCTAGAACATTTTAGTTTTGACATTTGAAATTTTTTAAAGATTGACTTTGTTTTAGATTTGAAATTTCAACCGGTTTCGAACCAACGCGAGTTTAAGAACAGTAATCATGGTGACATGGCACCATTAGAAGGGGATTACTGTAGCTTAATTATCCGGGCGTCACAATTCTCCTCCACTACAAGAAATCTCGTCCCGAGATTTAAGGGGTGGAGTAATAGGGAAAGACTCGGGAAGGACGGAGGTCCACACAAGATAGGTACCTGGGGGCTCTCGCAATGAACGTGGCATAGAGGTATCTCTCGAGTTGAAATTCAAGAAAGTCATCGAGAGCAAGGCTAGAAGGTGCAATAAGAAGCTTCAAGCGGATGGACAATCGTTCGATGTCTGAAACAGAGTGTGAACGGGGTTCAGAGCATCGAGAATAAGTATTGCATCTGATAGTAGAACAGATCACAATAAGGTGGCTCATGAATTACATATGAAGCCAAGCATGAGGATCAATTTTGGAAGACAGTGATGTACAGGAGAGTCAGGTTTCGATCCTGTGGAACTGTGGGTTATGGGCCCACCGTGTGAGTTAAAAGTAGAAAGGTGCTAACATCTTGCATGACCATGATAGCATGGCAGGTCAGAGAATAGCCTGTCAATTTTGTTGGCAACAAAGTTTGGTACCAAGGGCATGGGACGAAGAGAACCATTTTCCTGCTCGTTAATTCGAGGCGGACCAATAGGCAAAGTTCTCGTCCATCGGTTATACCAAAATGTCAGCAACATTAGTAACAGGGTCTCACTGACAAGGTTGTACATCAGGGGGTTTTATAAGCAGGGAATTATTTCTGCTTATATCATATAGATCACAAGAAGGTTAAACAAACCAATGGAAAGGAAAATGCAATTATCGGATTAATCAGACCAATGGAAAGGAAAATGTGTTTACACACCATAATTGGGAGTATATCCTTCCCAAGGGGAAGCGGAGCAGGATATGCATGATATGACAGCAAGTCCAAAAGCATTTAGATAAAGGGGGGTGAGGGAAGAATCATGATATTACCATACAACGGTGTTTGGATAATAGATCAAGAAACATTCGACAATGTGCTTCCAATGTTCTTGTTGATATTCGGAAAACCTCAGTCATGCTTTTGGATAGCATTGACATGGTCATCAGGTAAAGGGCAGACCTTGGGAACACAAAGGATCCATCAGAAACAAATTAGAAAATAAGTCATACAATTTCAGCAAAGAAAAGATGAGGGTGTGTCCGACGGGCTCAGCAACAACCCATCGACATGTCAAAAAGGATGTATTTCCACAATTATATGAACAAGTTTGTGTTGGGGAAGGCAAGAATGTTGTCGATGATAACACAAATCATCGAGGGGCAAGGATTGTATTTCTCATCATGAATTTGATTGATATCCTGGAAGAGCTCAGAATGCTGATGATGATCACAACACATTTGTCGAGAGATTTCATGAAGATATAATCGATCGGCAATGACATCAAGTCAAAGGAATGATGAAGTGAAAGGTTATTGGAACCACGGATGCGACACAAGATTGAAATCAAGCTTGTTGTTTGAGGTGAAATGATAAGATGAGGAAGATCGACGTAAGCTTAGCTCGTCGTTGCAAGTTGTGCTCAGGGAAGAAGGACCGGGTAGCACAGTTAAAATTAGCTCGATAATGATGTAACCGATCAGGCTAGGAATGATGTGATGGAGTATCATTCCAATGAGAAATCACAAGAGGTAGTGCAATGACACAATATCTTCCAGATAATAGGGGGCAATACTCGAGGTAGATCAAAATAGAGGTTGGACAGAAGAAATGATCTGCAGAAGACAAGTATTTTAACTTGTCCGGGAAATGGAATCAAGGAGAAAATAAGGTCGGAACCACGATTGCAAAGAATCACTTTAAAGATGCAAGAGGATCTTATACCAAGGGAACATTTGATTACAAGAGAAGCTTCCATGATAAGATCTACATCGTGTCAATGGGCATGAACACAAGTTCAAGGTTGACCCCCACTTATTCAATGCATATCATTTCATTTACTTCTCGCTTTCGATGAAGTTGTAGTGTTGAAATTTATATCTGGCAAAACACCAGAAGAGTATGACTCGTGAAACTCTCGGGTTCACATGGATTAGGGATGGCATAGGTTCAACCCATAGGGGCATCTTAGGAATATATACCACAAATCTCAGGAGTAATATATCACCAGCTCGAAGGCAGAGCATGGTTGAGAAGGCAGAGGATACAATTTACCAAAGGCATTATGTATCCTAGGAAAGGCTCAAAAGGTTATTGAATATGAAGGACATTGTCGGATAAAATCCAACAAAGGATCTGGCGGTCCACATAGGATCTGATGTGAGCATCGGTACTCAACCAGAAGGAGAAAGAATGCAAAGGCTTTGGATTATCGAAACATCTGAATAATTTGATGCTTAAATGCAAAGAAATCATGATTTCAAAAATAGAAGATCAGAAGCAGACGCTCTGATCAAAAGATAAGTAAGTTGAATAGCCTTAGGGATACAATCGACAGTAATTTGATTGGTCGAGAAACAGCTCTTGGTCAAATGACGTCCAAGCCGGAAGGATGAATTCTATGATCCGACTGAGGATTGCAAGTATCCGCAACATACTGAATCAACAGACTCAAAAGGATAGTGACAAAGGATGCCAATAAGATTACTAGACTTATGGGATTATCCATAATGCAAACAAGCAAGAATTTTAAGAACAACATGATGTTGAGGATTATCGAAAGATCGAATAGTATTTCAAAGACTTTTGTGAAACATATGAACAACTGGGGAAAAACAAATCCTCGATATGTGTGAGGATTAATTTGTCGGTGTATTCAGGCGACAAGGAACTGCAAGGCAGTAGGCACAAAAAATTCTCGGAACAACGACAAGTATTTCGGGGTATCTTGTAATAAAAAGAGCAACTGGGGATGAAGGTATGAGCGACAAGGATATGCAGTTAGTCATAGGGGCTTATCGGTGGTAGGGAATTGCAAACGCGATAAGCACAAGTTATCGGGATAACATCGGAGAGTATCTTCGGAATCTTCTAGTGCAGTAGGCGATCATCTATAATAAGGGGCTCTCCGAGAGAAAAAGGTTACGGGAACCTAATGTTAGAGTTAATAAAATCATTTAACCCGAGTAGAAGAGAAATCAGAGTCCCAGAGTAAAAGTCGAAGAGTAAAAGATCATAATACCACCCAATGGCGACGTGGGCCCGTAAGACACACAACCAGGTTAGTAAAAGTTTTTGTAGTGACTAGACTCGACTTCGGACAGGGAGTAGGAAGGGGGGCTACCTACAGGCAGTCGGTTCTGATACCAACTTGTGACGCCCTCGATTCAATCGTACACTAATCATACACGCAAATGTGTACGATCAAGATCAAGGACTCACGGGAAGATATCACAACACAACTCTAGACACAAATGAAATTAATACAAGCTTTATATTACAAGCCAGGGGCCTCGAGGGCTCGAATACATAAACTCGAATACACAAGAGTCAGCGGAAGCAACAATATCTGAGTACAGACATAAGGTAGACATGTGTGCCTTAAGAAGGCTAGCACAAAAGCAACAACGATCGAAAAGGCAAGGCCTCCTGCCTGGGAGTCTCCTAACTACTCCTAGTCGTCTGCGGTCTTCACGTAGTAGTAGGCATCCTCCGGGTAGTAGTAGTCATCAGTGGCATCGTCTGGCTCCTGGGATCCGTCATCTGGTCGCAACAACCAGATATAGGGGAAAAAGAGGTAGCAAAGCAACCATGAGTACTCATCCAAAGTACTCGCAAGACTTACATCAGATCTAAACCAAGTATGCATCTGTATCAAAGGAAATGGGTTGTATCTGTCGACTAAACTGCAGAATGCCAGAAGGGAAGGGGAAAGTCTAGCCTATCAAAGACTAGCATCTTCTGGAAACCACCATCTTGCAGCAACAGGAGGGAGTAGAGTAGCATAAAGTAAAGTAGCAGTAATGTTATCAACCTCGGCCAGAGATCCTTTCTCGACTCCCTACGAGAAAGCAATCCCAGAGCCATACTATCCAGTTATCATCACAATCCAATTCTCATCACAATCCATTTCTCATCACAAGTATCCACATCTAGTTGTATCGATCGGGATACAACTCCAAGTGTCCGTTACCGTAGGACAGGCTATCGATAGATGTTTTCTTACCTGTAGGGGTGCACCAACTTACCCACCATGCTCGATTAACTCCGGCCGGACAGACTTTCCTGGGTCATGCCTGGCCTCGGCCAAACAATACGCCGCAACCCGACCTAGGCTTAATAGAGAGGCCAGCACGCCGGACTAAACCTATGACCCCAGGGGTCATGGGCCATCTCCCCGGGAACTCCTGCACGTTGCGTACGCGGCCGGTGAGCAGACCTAGCTACCTCCTTCAACATGGCAGGTGCTTACGCAGTCCAACCCGGCGTGCGCCGCTCAGTCACTGACGTCTATTAAGCTTCGACTGATGTATACGACGCAGAACGCCCATACAATGCCCACGTGATGGTTAGTGCTATCAGACCAGAGGCCCCTCGGATCAAATATCCAAACCGTAGTGGATTAGGAGCACGCGGTAACGAGCAGAGACTCATGATCGATGTGACCCCATCGCCCCGTCTCGAGTACTTGCGGCAAGGGCTAAGAATGCCCGGCCACGCCTCGTAAGTATCTTGCGGGCACCTTCCAGGTCAACCCGGCTCTACATCACTCGCAATTAAGCTCGCGTGGGTACCACTCAGGGTCAACCCGTCTTTAGTAACATGGTTCAGTGCAAAGTCATAGTAAGCATAGTAACTGTGTGTCTAACACCAAGGGGAAAACCCGAGGAATCACCCCCGGTGAATTCCACTCGATGTTGTCATCAAGGTGAACGTAGGAGGATCCACCCTCGAGGTTCACGTTTGATGGGTTGCATGATAGAGCCGTAACGGAAGTGGTTAAGGAGGAAATCACCCTCGATGACCTCGATCGTAAAGCTACACTATGGAGATCTCATCATGAGTGATGTAAGAGGTTCCACCCTCGACACTCGATGGTAACTCTGCAGAGTCGTACAACTAGGGGGGTGATGTGCGGTGTCGGGGCCTGGACGTCGATCACGTTGATCGAGTCATCGACCATAAAGCGGGGCAACTGGGACAAGGTTCGGCTCGGGGAGGGTAAGGAGAGCAAGGGGCTGGCTAGGCTGGGTTGGTTTACTGGGCCGGCGGGGCCTGCCCAGGCAGAGAGGGGTGGGGGTCCCTTCTCGTTTTAAAGTTTTCTGGTTTTATTTTAAAACCACTAGCAACTGACTTTTAAATAAAATGAGACTTGGTCGTATAACCACAATGCAAATTTTTGACACGGGCATAAATGATTTGGTGAGCATCTAATATAGCTTTGATTTTTTGTAACTTAAAAGCATTAAAAAATACTTTAGCCACTGTTTTATTTACTTTAGGGTAGTAAACCAATTTATAAAAAAAAGTTGGTTCACCATGACAAATATCCAGGAATTATCTGCAACACCTAGAACATTTTAGTTTTGACATTTGAAATTTTTTAAAGATTGACTTTGTTTTAGATTTGAAATTTCAACCGGTTTCGAACCAACGCGAGTTTAAGAACACTAATCGTGGTGACATGGCACCATTAGAAGGGGATTACTGTAGCTTAATTATCCGGGCGTCACAAACCATGACACCATATGAACCGTGGTTTGGCAAGAAACCCAAGTTGTCGTTTCTTAAAGTTTGGGGTTGCGATGCTTATGTGAAAAAGCTTCAACCTGATAAGCTCGAACCCAAATCAAAAAAATGTGTCTTCATAGGATACCCAAAGGAGACTGTACACCTTCTATCACAGATCTGAAGGCAAGATATTCGTTGCCAAGAAAGGACCCTTTCTAGAGAAGGAGTTTCTCTTGAAAGAAGTGAGTGGGAGGAAAGTAGAACTTGATGAGATAACTGTACCTTCTCCCTTATTGCAAAGTAGTTCATCATAGAAATCAGTTCTAGTGATTCCTACACCAATTAGTGAGGAAGCTAATGATGATGATCATGAAACTTCTGATCAAGTTACTTCCGAACCTCGTAGGTCAACCGGAGCAAGATCCGCACCAGAGTGGTACGGTAACCCTATTCTGGAGGTCATGTTACTTGACCATGACGAACCTACGAACTATGAGGACGTGATACGTCCATTTTGCATCATGCTTTTATATCAGTATTTATTGCATTATGGGTTGTTATTACACATTATGTCACAATACTTATGCCTATTCTCTCTTATTTTACAAGGTTTACATGAAGAGGGAGAACGCCGGCAGCAGGAATTCTGGGCTGGAAAAGGAGCAAATATTAGAGACCTATTCTGCACAACTCCAAATGTCCTGAAAGTTCACGGCAGCATGTTTCCAAATATATAAAAAATATTGGGCGAAGGAAGCACCAGAGGGGGGGCACCCACCATCCACGAGGGTGGGGGCGCGCCCTACCCCCTGGGCACGCCCCCCTGCCTCGTGGGCCCCCTGGCAGGCCTCCGGTGCCCATCTTCTACTACATGAGTTCTTTCGTCCGAGAAAAAAATCATAAGCAAGCTTTCGGGACGAAACTCCGCCGCCACGAGGCAGAACCAATCTAGGGTTCCGGCGGAGCTATTCTGCCGGGGAAACTTCCCTCCGGGAGGGGGAAATCGTCACCATCGATCCTTTCATCGGGAGGGGGTCAATCTCCATCAACATATTCACCATCACCATCTCATCTCAAACCCTAGTTCATCTCTTGTATCCAATCTTTGTCCCAAAACCTCAAATTGGTACATGTGGGTTGCTAGTAGTGTTGATTACTCCTTGTAGTTGATGCTAGTTGGTATATTCGATGGAAGATCATATGTTCAAATCCTTTATGCATATTAATACCCCTTTGATTATGAACATGAATATGATTTGTGAGTAGTTACGTTTGTTCCTGAGGACATGGGAGAAGTCTTGCTATAAGTAGTCATGTGAATTTGGTATTCGTTCGATATTTTGATGAGATGTATGTTTTCTCTCCTCTGGTGGTGTCATGTGAACATCGACTACATGACACTTCACCATTATTTGCGCCTAGAGGAAGGCATTCGGAAGTAATAAGTAGATGATGGGTTGCTAGAGTGACAGAAACTTAAACCCTAGTTTATGAGTTGCTTCATAAGGGGCTGATTTGGATCCATATGTTTCATGCTATGGTTAGGTTTACCTTAATACTTATTTTGTAGTTGCGGATGCTTGCAAGAGGGGTTAATCATAAGTGGGATGCTTGTCCAAGGAAGGGCAGTACCCAAGCACTGGTCCACCCACATATCAAATTATCAAAGTACCGAACGTGAATCATATGAATGTGATGAAAACTAGCTTGACGATAATTCCCATGTGTCCTCGGGAGCGTTTTCCTTTGTATAAGATTTTGTCCAGGCTTGTCCTTTGCTACAAAAAGGATTGGGCCACCTTGCTGCTCCTTGTTTACTTTTATTACTTGTTACCCGTTACAAATTACCTTATCACAAAACTATCTGCTACCGATAATTTCAGTGCTTGCAGAGAATACCTTACTGAAAACTGCTTATCATTTCCTTCTGCTCCTGGTTGGGTTCGACACTCTTACTTATCGAAAGGACTACGATAGATCCCCTATACTTGTGGGTCATCAAGACTCTTTTCTGGCGCCATTGCCGGGGAGTGAATCGCCTTTGGTAGGTGGAATTTGGTAAGGAAAAATTTATATAGTGTGCTGAAATTTACTGTCACTTGTTACTATGAAACATAATCCTTTGAGGGGCTTGTTCGGGGTATCTTCACCCCGACCAGTACAGCAAAGAGTTTCTCCTCAACCTACTGAACATACTAAAAATGTTTACATTGAAATTCCTTTGGGTATGATAGAGAAACTGCTTGCTAATCCTTTCACAGGTGATGGAACATTACATCCCGATTTGCACCTAATCTATGTGGATGAAGTTTGTGGATTATTTAAGCTTGCAGGTATGCCAGAGGATGTTATCAAGAAGAAGGTCTTCCATTTATATTTGAAGGTAAAGGCATTGACATGGTTTAGGCTATGTGATGATATGGGATCATGAAACTACAACCTATTGAAATTGGAATTTCATCACAAGTTTTATCCTATGCATCTTGTTCATCGTGATCGTAATTATATATATAATTTTTGGCCTCGTGAAGGAGAAAGCATCGCTCAAGCTTGGGGGAGGCTTAAGTCAATGTTATATTCATGCCCCAATCATGAGCTCTCAAGAGAAGTTATTATTCAAAAAAATGATGCTCAACTTTCTCTCGATAATCGCTCCATGCTTGATACTTCTTGTACTGTTTCTTTTATGATGAAGACTATTGAATTCAAATGGGATTTATTGGAAATAATTAAACACAACTCTGAAGATTCGGATCTCGACTAAGGTAAGGAGTCAGGTATAACACCTAAGTTTAATTGTGCTAAATCTTTTATGGATACCAATGCTTTCCGTGAAATTAGCACTAAATATGGACTTGACTCTGAGATAGTAGCTTCTTTCTGTGAATCCTTTGCTACTCATGTTGATCTCCCTAAGGAGAAGTGGTTTAAATATAATCCTCCCATTGAAGTAAAAGTAGTTGCACCCATTAAAGTTGAAGAAAAGACTATCACTTATAATGATTATGTTGTTCCTACTGCTTATATTGAGAAACCACCTTTCCCTGTTAGAATAAAGGATCATGCTAAAGCTTCAATTGTGGTTCATAAGAGTAATACTAGAACACCTACACCCTCTGAGCAAATTAAAGTTGAACCTAGTATTTCTATGGTTAAAGATCTCTTGGCTGATAATATTGATGGGCATGTTATTTACTTCTGTGATGAATCTGCTAGAATTGCTAGACCTCACACTAAAAATAAACATAGACCTATTGTAGGCATGCCTGTTATTTCTATTAAAATAGGAGATCATTGCTATCATGGCTTATGTGATATGGGTGCTAGTGCAAGTGCAGTACCTCACTCCTTATATAAATAAATTATGCATGATATTGCACCTGTTGAGATAGAGGAAATTGATGTTACAATTAAGCTAGCCAATAGAGACAATATTTCACCAGTTGGGATTGTTAGAGATGTTGAAGTCTTATGTGGAAAGTTAAATATCCTACTGATTTTCTTGTTCTTGGTTCCCCACAAGATAACTTTTGTCCCATTATATTTGGTAGGCCCTTCTTGAATACTGTTAATGCTAGGATAGATTGCAAAAAGGATGTTGTTACTATTGGTTTGGGGGATATGTCTCATGAGTTTAATTTTGCTAAATTTCTTAGACAACGACATGATAAAGAATTTTCTAGTAAATATGAAATTATTGGTCTTGCTTCTATTGTAGTGCCTCCTAATGATCCTTTAGAACAATATTTGCTCGACCATGAAAATGATATGTTTATGAATGAAAGAGAAGGGAAATAGATGAAGTATTCTTTAAACAGGGACCTATTTTGAAACACAACTTGTCTGTTGAAATCCTAGGGGATGCTCCTCCACACAAGGGTGATCCTGTGTTTGAGCTTAAACATTTACTTAATACTCTTAAATATGCTTATCTTGATGAGAAAGAGATATATCCTGTTATTATTAGTGCTAACCTTTCAGAGCATGAAGAAAAGAAATTGTTGAAAACTCTAAAGAAGCACCGTGCTGCTATTGGATATACTCTTGATGATCTTAAGGGCATTAGTCCCACTCTATGCCAACACAAAATAAAATTGGAGAAAGATGCAAAACCAGTTGTTGATCACCAACGACGGTTAAATCCTAAGATGAAAGAAGTGGTAAGGAAAGAAATACTAAAGCTTCTGGAGGCAGGTATAATTTATCCCGTTGCTGATAGTCAGTGAGTAAGTCTTGTCCATTATGTCCCTAAGAAGGGAGGTATTACTGTTGTTACTAATGATAAAGATGAATTGATCCCACAAAGAATTGTTACAGGTTGTAGAATGGTAATTGATTTCCGCAAATTAAATAAAGCTACTAAAAAGGATTATTACTCGTTACCTTTTATTGATCAAATGCTCGAAAGATTATCCAAACATACACATTTTTGCTTTCTAGATGGTTATTCTGGTTTCTCTCAAATACCTGTGTCAAAAGAGGATAAAAAAGACAACTTTTACTTGCCCTTTCGGTACCTTCTCTTATAGATGTATGCCTTTTGGTTTATGCAATGCACCTGCTACCCTTCAAGGATGTATGACTGCTATATTCTTTGACTTTTGTGAAAAGATTGTTGAGGTTTTCATTGATAATTTCTCCATATATGGAACTTCTTTTGATGATTGCTTAAGCAACCTTGATCGAGTTTTGCAGAGATGTGAAGAAACTAATCTTGTCTTGAGTTGGGAGAAGTGCCACTTTATGGTAATGAAGGTATTGTCTTGGGGCATAAAATTTCTGAAAGAGGTATTGAAGTTGATAAAGCTAAAGTTGATGCTATTGAAAAGATGCCGTGTCCTAAGGACATTAAAGGTATAAGAAGTTCCCTTGGTCATGCTGGTTTTTATAGGAGGTTCATTAAAGACTTCTCTAAAATTTCTAGGCCTCTGACTAATCTCTTACAAAAAGATGTTACATTCATCTTTGATGATGATTGTGTACAAGCATTTGAAATACTTAAGAAAGACTTGATTTTTGCACCTATTGTTCAGCCACCTGATTGGAATTTACCCTTTGAAATTATGTGTGATGCTAGTGATTATGCTGTAGGGGTTGTTCTAGGACAAAGAGTTGATAATAAATTAAATGTTATCCAATATGCTAGTAAGACTCTGGACAGTGCCCAGAGAAATTATGCTACTACTGGAAAATAATTTTTAGCAGTTGTGTTTGCTTGTGATAAGTTCAAACCTTATATTGTTGATTCTAAAGTAACTGTTCACATTGATCATGCTGCTATTAAATATCTTATGGAAAGGAAAGATGCTAAACCTAGACTTATTAGATGGGTTCTCTTGCTACAAGAATTTGATTTGCATATTATTGATAGAAAGGGAGTCGAGAACCACGTTGCAGA
The DNA here is from genome assembly GCA_034509565.1 of Triticum monococcum. Classification (NCBI taxonomy): domain Eukaryota; kingdom Viridiplantae; phylum Streptophyta; class Magnoliopsida; order Poales; family Poaceae; genus Triticum; species Triticum monococcum. Next base: position 489,084,139 of record CM067844.1, read on the forward strand.
CAACTTGTCTAGGCTAGAGAATGTTCTTGATGACCCACTACCTATTGATGATAGCTTTCCTGATGAACAATTAGCTGTCATAAATGCTTCTCGTACTGCTCCATGGTATGATGATTATGCTAATTATATTGTTGCTAAATTTATACCACCTAGTTTCACATACCAGCAAAAGAAAATGTTTTTCTATGATTTAAGACATTACTTCTGGGATGACCCACACCTTTATAAAGGAGTAGATGGTGTCATTAGACATTGTGTACCTGAGCATGAACAGGAACAGATCCTACGCAAGTGTCACTCCAAGGATTATGGACGACACCATGCTGGAGATAGAACTGCACATAAGGTATTGCAATCCGGTTTTTATTGGCCTACTCTCTTCAAGGATGCTCGTAAGTTTGTCTTATCTTGTGATGAATTTCAAAGAATTGGTAATATTAGTAGACGTCAAGAAATACCTATGAATTATTCACTTGTTATTGAACCATTTGATGTTTGGGGATTTGATTATATGGGACCGTTTCCTTCCTCTAATGGGTATACACATATTTTAGTTGCTGTTGATTACGTTACTAAGTGGGTAGAAGCTATTCCAACTAGTAGTGCTGATCATAACACCTCTATTAAGATGCTTAAAGAAGTTATTTTTCCGAGGTTTGGAGTCCCTAGATACTTAATGACTGATGGTGGTTCACATTTTATTCATGGTGCTTTTCGTAAAATTCTTGCTAAGTATGATGTTAATCATAGAATTGCATCTCCGTATCATCCACAGTCTAGTGGTCAAATAGAACTGAGTAATAGAGAGCTTAAATTAATTTTGCAAAATACTGTTAATAGATCTAGAAAGAATTGGTCCAAGAAACTTGATGATGCATTATGGGCTTATAGAACTGCATATAAAAATCCTATGGGTATGTCTTCGTATAAAAGGGTTTATGGAAAAGCATGTCACTTACCTATCGAACTAGAACATAAGGCATATTAGGCCATTAAAGAGCTCAATTATGATTTCAAATTTGCCGGTGAGAAGAGGTTATTTGACATTAGCTCACTTGATGAATGGAGAACCTGGGCTTATGAGAATGCCAATCTGTTTAAAGAAAAAGTTAAAAGATGGCATGACAAAAGGATACAAAAACGTGAGTTTAATGTAGGTGAGTATGTATTGTTATACAACTCTCGTTTAAGATTTTTTGCAGGAAAACTCCTCTCAAAATGGGAAGGTCCTTACATTATCGAGGAGGTCTATCGTTCCAGTGCCATAAAAAACGACAACTTCGAAAGCACAACTCCGAGGGTAGTGAACGGTCAAAGAATCAAACATTATATCTTAGGTAATCCTATAAATGTTGAAACTAATGTTATCGAAACCGTAACCCCGGAGGAATACATAAAGGACACTTTCCAGAACATTTCAGACTCTGAAAAGGAATAGGTATGAGGTATGGTAAGTAAACCAACTCCAAAACAGTTCTAATAGCATTTTTTTCTCCGTTTTGGAATATTTAAGAAAATAGGAAAATAAGAAGCAGTCCAGGAAGGACACGAGGCTTCCATGAGGGTGGAGGGCGCGCCCTACACCCGTGGGCGCACCCCCTGCCTTGTGGGCACCTCGTGTGCTCTTCGAACTCCGTTTTCTTACATGATACTTCTTTTGGTCGGTAAAAATTCATTATATAATCTCCCGAAGGTTTTGACCACCGTATCACACAAATATCTCCTGTTTTTGTTTCGAGCTGTTTTTTCTGCCAGGTTTGTCAAGTCCAGGCATCATGTTGTCTCCTTCCTCCAACAATGAGGGCAACGATGCTTGGCTAATGAAGACAGATCTGAAGAGAGAAGAATCCGGGGAGATCAACAAAGATGATGGGATCAAGAAGGCCATGGGAGATCTGTAGGATCGAAAGTATGTCTAGAGGGGGGGGGGTGATTAGACTACTTGACCAAATAAAAACTTAACCTTTTCCCAATTTTAGTTCTTGGCAGTTTTTAGCTATCTTAGGACAAGTCAAGCAATCATTACACAATTCAAGCAAGCATGCAAAGAGTGTATTGGCAGCGGAAAGTAAAGCATGCAACTTGCAAGAATATAAAGGGAAGGGTTTGGAGAATTCAAACGCTATTGGAGACACAGATGTTTTTCCCGTGGTTCGGATAGGTGGTGCTATCCTACATCCACGTTGATGGAGACTTCAACCCACGAAGGGTAACGGTTGCGCGAGTCCACGGAGGGCTCCACCCACGAAGGGTCCACGAAGAAGCAACCTTGTCTATCCCACCATGGCCATCGCCCACGAAGGACTTGCCTCACTAGCGATAGATCTTCATGAAGTAGGCGATCTCCTTGCCCTTACAAACTCCTTGGTTCAACTCCACAATCTTGTCGGAGGCTCCCAAGTGACACCTAGCCAATCTAGGAGACACCACTCTCCAAGAAGTAACAAATGGTGTGTTGATGATGAACTCCTTGCTCTTGTGCTTCAAATGATAGTCTCCCCAACACTCAACTCTCTCTCATATGATTTGGATCTGGTGGAAAGAAGATTTGAGTGGAAAGCAACTTGGGAAAGGCTAGAGATCAAGATTCATATGGTTTGAATGGAATATCTTGGTCTCAACACATGAGTAGGTGGTTCTCTCTCAGAACATACGAGTTGGAATGGTGTATGTGTTCTGATGGCTCTCTCCACAAGTGAAGAGGAGGTGGAGGGGTATTTATAGCCTCCACACAAAATCCAACCGTTACACACAATTTACCAATCTCGGTGGGACCAAATCAAAAAACTCGGTTGGACCAAAATGGTAAACCTAGTGACCGTTAGGAATTTCGGTGGGACTGACATGCAACTCGGTAGGACCGATTCGGTTAGGGTTTGGGCATAACTTAATCTCGGTGAGACCGATTGCACAAACTCGGTGAGACCGAGTTTGGCAATAAGCTAACCAGAGAGTTGGTCAGGCAAACTCGGTGGGACCGACTTGCTCTTTCGGTGAGACCGAAAAGTTACAAGAAGGAAACATAGAGTTTACCTTGCATTCTCGGTGGGACCGATTCGCTCTTTCGGTGAGACCGAAAAGTTACGAAAGGGAAACAGAGAGTTTGCAAGCCCATCTCGGTGAGACCAAGATCCTTATCGGTAGGACCGAATTACTAGGGTTTGGCAGTGGCAAATGATAAGTGAAACTCGGTGGCGCCGGATTGAAAGAATCGGTATGACCGAGTTTGGCTTAGGGTTTAGGTCATTTGTGGATATGGGAAAGTAGATGAGGATTTTGGAGCATATCATTAAGCACATAAAGCAAGAGGCTCATTAAGCAACACCTCATCCCTCCTTGATAGTATTGGCTTTTCCTAAAGACTCAATGTGATCTTGGATCACTAAAATATAAAATGAAGAGTCTTGAACTTTTTGAGCTTGAGCCAATTCTTTTGTCCTTAGCATTTTGAGGGTTCCACTTTCACATCCATGCCATGCCAATCATTGAGCTTTCCTGAAATAATCATCTTGAAATAGCATTAGCTCAATGAGCTATATGTTGTTATGAATTACCAAAACCAGCTAGGGATAGTTGCACTTTCAAGATCAAGTTCCGGTAGTAGAAGACGAAGACATCCTTCAACCTCATCACAATCTTCTTACCCCAACAGAGATTGAAGCTTTCAAGATGATTGAGTTAGCTCGCATTCAAAACAAGTATATCACAAGTGAAAATATTTTGTTGAAGGAGCATATCATCGCACTCAAGGGCATCATCCACAAATTGGAGGGTCTTCTATGCTCGATGTGCGACTATCCATCGTTGCCATCATCTTCTTCACCAACAAAGAAGAACCGAGTATCTGGTATGGGCACTCCCCTTGGCAACTGCCAATCTTGGGGGAGTGCCCCGGTATCGTATCACCATCACACCTTTTTATCTTTACCATTTTTCGTAGTTCGATCCTTTTGGTAATATCTTGATATAGTAGAATGAAGTTTTAGTATGATCTAGTTTTGAGTTTTGCTTTATGAACCTTCTTTGTAATCGAGTCCGTGAGCTATATATAATAAAGATTAGTGTTGAGTCAAGGACTTTGCCATCTAGCTATGATCTTGAGGGAATAAAAATAAAAGAGAACAGAAAGAATAAAAAGAATTAAAGAGATCATATGGATCTTATGGAGAGTAATGACTTCACATATGAAGAGTATGATGAATAAAGTTGTTGAGATTTAACAAACATAGTTTTGGTCATCGTTGCAATTAATAGGAAGTAATAAAGAAAGAGAGGTTTTCACATATAAATATACTATCTTGGACATCTTTTATGATTGTGAGCACTCATTAAAATATGACATGCTAAAGAGTTGATGTTGGACAAGGAAGACAACGCAATGGGTTATGTTTTCTTACATCTGAAATAAATTATATTGTCATGGATCATCCAACATGTTGAGCTTGCCTTTCCCTCTCATGCTAGCCAAATTCTTTGCACCAAGTAGAGATACTACTTGTGCTTCCAAATATCCTTAAACCCAGTTTTCCTTGAGAGTCCACCATACCTACCTATGGATTGAGTAAGATCCTTCAAGTAAGTTGTCATTGTTGCAAGCAATAAAAATTTCTCTCTAAATATGTATGATTTATTAGTGCGGAGAAAATAAGCTTTATACGATCTTGTGATGTGGAAGAAATAAAAGTGACGGACTGCATAATAAAGGTCCATATCACAAGTGGCAATATAAAGTGACGTTCTTTTGCATTAAGATTTCGTGCATCCAACCATAAAAGCGCATGACAACCTCTGCTTCCCTCTACGAAGGGCCTATCTTTTATTCTTGTCTTATACTTCATACAAGAGTCATGGTGATCTTAACCTTTCCTTTTTACATTTTATCCTTTGGCAAGCACAATGTGTTGGAAAGGTCCTGATATATATAGCTAATTGGATGTGAGTTTTCATGAAATATTATTGTTGACATTACCCTTGAGGTAAAAGGTTGGGAGGCAAAACTATAAGCCCCTATCTTTCTGTGTGTCCGATTAAAACTTCATACCCATAAGTATTGCGTGAGTGTTAGCAATTGTGAAAGACTAAATGATAGTTGAGTATGTGGACTTGCTGAAAAGCTCTTATATTGACTCTCTCCAATGTTATGATAAATTGCAATTGCTTCAATGACTGAGATTATAGTTTGTTAGTTTTCAATGAAGTTTCTGATTCATACTTGAAATCGTGAATGAATTATTACTTTAGCATAAGAAATCATATGAGAATATATAAATATATATATATGTGTGTGTGTGTGTGTGTGTGTGTGTTGCTGATATAAGAATGATCATGATGCCCTCATGTCCATATTTTATTTTATCAACACCTCTATCTCTAAACATTTCGTCATATTTTTCGGTATCGGCTTCCGCTTGAACCTTGGCGGAAACAATCTAGGGCTCCGGCGGAGCTGTTCTGCCGGGGAAACTTCCCTCCGGGAGGGGGAAATCATCACCATCGTCATCACCATCGATCCTCTCATCGGGAGGGGGTCAATATCCATCAACATCTTCACCAGCACCATCTTATCTCAAACCCTAGTTCATCTCTTGTATCCAATCTTTGTCCCAAAACCTCAGATTGGTACCTGTGGGTTGCTAGTAGTGTTGATTACTCCTTGTAGTTGATGCTAGTTGGTTTATTCGGTGGAAGATCCTATGTTCAGATCCTTTATGCATATTAATACCCCTCTGATTATGAACATGAATATGATTTGTGAGTAGTTACGTTTGTTCCTGAGGACATGGGAGAAGTCTTGCTATAAGTAGTCATGTGAATTTGGTATTCGTTTGATATTTTGATGAGATGTATGTTGTCTCTCCTCTAGTGGTGTCATGTGAACGTCGACTAAATGACACTTCACCATTATTTGGGCCTAGAGGAAGGCATTGGGAAGTAATAAGTAGATGATGGGTTGCTAGAGTGATAGAAGCTTAAACCCTAGTTTATGAGTTGCTTCGTAAGGGGCTGATTTGGATCCATATGTTTCATGCAATGGTTAGGTTTAACTTAATATTTATTTTGTAGTTGTGAATGCTTGCAAGAGGGGTTAATCATAAGCGGGATGCTTGTCCAAGGAAGGAAAGTACTGAAGCACCGGTCCACCCACATATCAAATTATCAAAGTACCTAACACAAATCATATGAACGTGATGAAAACTAGCTTGACGATAATTCCCATGTGTCCTCGGGAGCGTTTTCCTTTATATAAGAGTTTGTCTAGGCTTGTCCTTTGCTACAAAAAGGATTGGGCCACCTTGCTGCACCTTGTTTACTTTTATTACTTGTTACCCGTTACAAATTACCTTATCACAAAACTATCTGTTACCGATAATTTCAGTGCTTGCAGAGAATACCTTACTGAAAACTGCTTATCATTTCCTTCTGCTCCTCGTTGGGTTCGACACTCTTACTTATCGAAAGGACTATGATAGATCCCCTATACTTGTGGGTCATCAGGAAGCGATGATGATCCCAGATTCCGCAAAATGGTTAGAGGCCATGAAATCTAAGATGGGATCCATGTATGAGAACAAAGTGTGGACTTTGGTTGACTTGCCCGATGATCAGCAAGCCATAGAGAATAAATGGATCTTCAAGAAGAAGACTGACGTTGACGGTAATGTTACTGTCTACAAAGCTCGACTTGTTGCTAAAGGTTTTCGACAAGTTCAAGGAGTTGACTACGATGAGATCTTCTCACCAGTAGCGATGCTTAAGTCTGTCCAAATCATGTTAGCAATTGCCGCATTTTATGATTATGAAATTTGGCAAATGGATGTCAAAATTGCATTCCTTAATGGATATCCTAAAGAAGAATTGTATATGATGCAACCAGAAGGTTTTGTCCATCCAAAAGGTGCTAACAAAGTGTGCAAGCTCCAGCGATCCATTTATGGACTAGTGCAAGCCTCTTGGAGTTGGAATATTCGCTTTGATAGTGTGATCAAAGCATGTGGTTTTATACAGACTTTTGGAGAAGCCTGTATTTACAAGAAAGTGAGGGGGAGCTCTATTGCATTTCTGATATTATATGTGGATGACATATTATTGATCGAAAATGATACTAAATTTCTGAATAACATAAAAGGATACTTGAATAAGAATTTTTCAATGAAAGACCTCGGTGAAGCTGCTTATATATTGTGCATCAAGATCTATAGAGATAGATCAAGACGCTTAACTGGAATTTCACAAAGCACATACCTTGATAAAGGTTTGAAGAAGTTCAAAATGGACCAGTCAAAGAAAGGGTTCTTGCCTGTGTTACAAGGTGTGAAGTTGAGTCAGACTCAATGCCCGACCACTGTAGAAGATAGAGAGAAAATGAAAGTCATTCCCTATGCCTCAGCCATAGGTTCTATCATGTATGAAATGCTATGTACCATACCTGATGTGTGCCTTGCTATTAGTTTAGCAGGGAGGTACCAAAGTAATACAGGAGTGGATCACTGGACAACGATCAAGAACATCCTGAAATACCTGAAAAGTACTAAGTATATGTTTCTCGTTTATGGAGGTGACAAAGAGCTCGTCGTAAACGGTTACGTCGATGCAAGCTTTGACACGGATCCGGATGAATCTAAGTCACAAACCGGATACATATTTTTATTGAATGGTGGAGCTGTCAGTTGGTGCAGTTCTAAGCAGAGTGCTGTAGCGGGATCTACGTGTGAAGCGGAATACATGGCTGCTTTGGAAGCAGCAAATGAAGGAGTCTAGATGAGGGAGTTCATATCCGATCTAGGTGTAATTCCTAGTGCATCGGTGTCAGTGTCAAAACCGACGGATCTAGGGTAGGGGGTCCCGAACTGTGCGCCTAAGGTTGATGGTAACAGGAGGCAGGGGACACGATGTTTACCCAAGTTCGGGCCCTCTTGATGGAGGCAATACCCTACATCCTACTTGATTGATATTGATGAGTATGAGGATTACAAGAGTTGACCTACCACGAGATCATAATGGCTAAAACCCTAGAAGTCTAGCATGTATGATTGTGATTGCCTCTACAGACTAAACCCTCCAGTTTATATAGACACCGGGGGACTAGGGTTGTACAAAGTCGGTTATAGAGAAAGGAATCTTCATATCTGAACGCCAGGCTTGCCATGCACACCAAGGAGAGTCCCATCCGGACACGGGAGAGAGTATTCTGTCTTGTATCTTCATAGCCCATTAGTCCGGCGATGTCACACAGGCCGGATGCCTGAGGACCCCTGCTACCTCTTGAGCACTGCGTTGGATTTCCTTGAAGAGGAAAGGATGATGCAGCAAAGTAGCGTAAGTATTTCCCTCAGTTTTTGAGAACCAAGGTATCAATCTAGTAGGAGGCTACGCGCGAGTCCCTCGTACCTGCACAAAGCAAACAACTCCTCGCAACCAACGCGATAAGGGGTTGTCAATCCCTTCACAGTCACTTACGAGAGTGAGATCTGATAGATATGATAAGATAATATTTTTGGTATTTTTGTGATAAAGATACAAAGTAAAATAAAAGCTAAGTAAAAAAGCAAAGGAAATAACTAAGTGTTGGAAGATTAATATGATGAAGATAGACCCGGGGGCCATAGGTTTCACTAGTGGCTTCTCTCAAGAGCATAGGTATTTACGGTGGGTGAATGAATTACTGTTGAGCAATTGACAGAATTGAGCATAGTTATGAGAATATCAAGGTATGATCATGTATATAGGCATCATGTCCGAGACAAGTAGACCGACTCCTACCTGCATCTACTTACTCCACTCATTGACCGCTATCCAGCATGCATCTAGAGTATTAAGTTCATGAAAACAGAGTAACGCCTTAAGCAAGATGACATGATGTAGAGGGATAAATTCATGCAATATCATAAAAAAACCATCTTGTTATCCTCGATGGCAACAATACAATACGTGCCTTGCTGCCCCTACTGTCACTGGGAAAGGACACCACAAGATTGAACCCAAAGCTAAGCACTTCTCCAATTGCAAGAAAGATCAATCTAGTAGGCCAAACCAAACTGATAATTCAAAGAGACTTGCACAGATAACCAATCATACATCAAAGAATTCATAGATGATTCAAATATTGTTCATAGATAATCTTGATCATAAACCCACAATTCATCGGTCTCAACAAACACACCGCAAGAAGAAGATTACATCGAATAGATCTCCACAAGAGAGGGGGAGAACATTGTATTGAGATCCAAAAAGAGAGAAGAAGCCATCTAGCTAATAACTATGGACCCGAAGGTCCAAGGTAAACTAACTCACACTTCATCGAAGGGGCTATGGTGTTGATGTAGAAGCCCTCCGTGATAGATACCCCCTCCGGCGGAGCTCCGAAACAGGCCCCAAGATGGGATCTCGTGGATACAGAAAGCTACGGTGATGGAATTAGGGTTTTGGCTCCGTCTCTGATCGTTTGGGGGTACATAGGTATATATAGGAGGAAGGAGTACGTCGGTGGAGCAATAGGGGGCCCACGTGGGTGGAGGGCGCGCCTGGGGGGTAGGCACGCCCCCCTACCTCGTGGCCTCCTCTTTGTTTCTTGACGTAGGGTCCAAGTCTCCTGGATCATGTTCTGTGAGAAAATCACGTTCCCGAAGGTTTCATTCCGTTTGGACTCCGTTTGATATTCCTTTTCTTCGAAACCCTAAAATAGGCCAAAAAAAAGCAATTCTGGGCTAGGCCTCCGGTTAATAGGTTAGTCCCAAAAGTAATATAGAATTGGATAATAAAGCCCAATAATGTCCAAAACAGTAGATAATATAGCATGGAGCAATCAAAAATTATAGATACGTTGGAGACGTGTCAAGCATCCCCAAGCTTAATTCCTGCTCTTCCTCGAGTAGGTAAATGAAAAACAGAATTTTTGATGCGGAGTGCTACTTGGCATAATTTTAATGTAATTCTTCTTAATTGTGGTATGATTATTCAGATCCGAAAGATTCAATATAAAAGTTCATATTGACAAAAAAAATAATAATACTTCAAGCATACTGACTAAGCAATTATGTCTTCTCAAAATAACATGACCAAAGAATGTTCATCCCTACAAAATCATACAGTTTAGTCATGCTCCATTTTCATCACACAAGAATGCTCTCATCATGCACAACCCCGATGACAAGCCAAGCAATTGTTTCATACTTTAGTAATCTCAAACCTATAAGCTTTCACGCAATATATGAGCGCGAGCCATGGATATAGCACTATGGGTGGAATAGAATATGATGGGGGTTATGTGGAGAAGACAAAAAAGGAGAAAGTCTCACATCAACGAGGATAATTAATGGGCTTTGGAGATGCCCATCGATTGATGTTAATGCAAGGAGTAGGGATTGCCATGCAACGGATGCACTGGAGCTATAAATGTATGAAAGCTCAACAAAAGAAACTAAGTGGGTGTCCATCCAACTTGCTTGCTCACGAAGACCTAGGGCACTTGAGGAGGCCCATTCTTGGAATATACAAGCCAAGTTCTATAATGAAAAATTCCCACTAGTATATGAAAGTGACAAAACAAAAGACTCTCTATCATGAAGATTATGGTGCTACTTTGAAGCACAAGTGTGGCAAAGGATAGTAGCATTGTCCCTTTTTTGGCCTTTCTTTTTTTGGGCTTCCCTTTTTGTGGAACAATGCTCTATGAATGATGGTCATCACACTTCTATTTACTTACAACTCAAGAATTACAATTCGGTACTTAGAACAAGATATGACTCTATATGAATGCCTCTGGTGGTGTACCGGGATATGCAATGAACCAAGAGTGACATGTATGAAATAATTATGAACGGTGGCTTTGCCACAAATACTATGTCAACTACATGATCATGCTAAGCAATATGACAATGATGAATGTGTCATGATAAACAGAATGGTGGAAAGTGGCATGGCAATATATCTTGGAATGGCTATGGAAATGCCATAATAGGTAGGTATGGTGGCTGTTTTGAGGAAGATATAAGGAGGTTTATGTGTGAAAGAGTGTATCATATCACGGGGTTTGGATGCACCGGCGAAGTTTGCACCAACTCTCAATGTGAGAAAGGGCAATGCACGGTACCGAAGAGGCTAGCAATGATGGAAGGGTGAGAGTCCGTATAATCCATGGACTCAACATTAGTCATAAAGAACTCACATACTTATTGCAAAAATCTACAAGTCATCAAAAACCAAGGACCATCGCTCGTCCCCGACCGCCACTCATAAGGAGGACAATCAAATAACACCTCATGTTTCAAATTTGTTACATAACGTTTACCATACGCGCATGCTACGGGACTTGCAAACTTCAACGCAAGCTTTTCTCAAATTCACAACTACTCAACTAGCACGAGTTTGATATTATTACCTCCATATCTCAAAACAATCATCAAGCATCAACCTTCTCTTAGTATTAAAAACACTCATAAGATTTTTTTTTACTAATCTTCAATACCTAGCATATTAGGATTATTTAAGCAAATTACCATGCTATTTAAGACTCTCAAAATAATCTAAGTGAAGCATGAGAGATCAATAGTTTCTATAAAACAAATCCACCACCGTGCTCTAAAAGATATAAGTGAAGTACTAGAGCAAAACTATATAACTCAAAAAGATATAAGTGAAGTACATAGAGTATTCTAACAAATTAAAAATCATGTATGGCTCTCTCAAAAGGTGTGTACAGCAAGGATGATTGTGGTAAACTAAAAATCAAAGACTCAAATCATACAAGACGCTCCAAGCAAAACACATATCTTGTGGTGAATAAAAATATAGCTCCAAGTAAAGTTACCGATAGAAGTAGACGAAAGAGGGGATGCTTCCGGGGCATCCCCAAGATTTGGCTTTTAGGTATCCTTATATTATATTGGGGGTGCCATGGGCATCCCAAAGCTTAGGCTCTTGCCACTCCTTGTTCCATAATCCATCAAATCTTTACCCAAAACTTGAAAACTTCACAACACAAAACTTAAAGTAGAAAATCTCGTGAGCTCCGTTAGCGAAAGAAAACAAAATACCACATCAAGGTACTGTAATGAACTCATTATTTATTTATATTGGTGTTAAACCTACTGTATTCAAACTTCTCTATGGTTTATAAACTATTTTACTAGCCATAGATTCATCAAAATAAGCAAACAACACACGAAAAACAGAATCTGTCAAAAACAGAACAGTCTGTAGTAATCTGTAGCTAGCGCAAGATCTGGAACCCCAAAAATTCTAAAATAAATTTCTGGACGTGATTAATTTATCAATTAATCATATGCAAAAATAATTAACTAAATATCACTTTCCAAATAAAAATGGCAGCAATTCTCGTGAGCGCTAAAGTTTCTGTTTTTTAGAGCAAGATATCAAGACTTTCCCCAAGTCTTCCCAACGGTTCTACTTGGCACAAGCACTAATTAAAAATAAAAAACACAACCTAAACAGAGGCTAGATAAATTATTTATTAATAAACAGGAGAAAAAAGCAAGGAATAAAAACAAAATTGGGTTTCCTCCCAACAAGCGCTATCGTTTAACGCCCCTAGCTAGGCATAAAAAGCAAGGATAGATCTAGGTATTGCCATCTTTGGTAGGCAATCCATAAGTGGCTCTCATAATAGATTCATAAGGTAATTTAATTTTCTTTCTAGGAAAGTGTTCCATGCCTTTCCTTAACGGAAATTTGAATCTAATATTTCCTTCCTTCATATCAATAATTGCACCAATCGTTCTAAGGGAAGGTCTACCAAGAATAATAGGACATGAAGGATTGCAATCTATGTCAAGAACAATAAAATCTACGGGCACATAATTCCTATTTGCGACAATAGGAACATCATTAATTCTTCCCATTGGTTTCTTAATAGTGGAATCCGCAAGGTGCAAGTTTAGATAGCAATCATCAAAATCACGGAAACCTAACAAATCACACAAAATCTTTGGAATCGTGGAAACACTAGCACCCAAATCACATAAAGCATAGAACTCATGATCTTTAATCTTAATTTTAATAGTTGGTTCCCACTCATCATAAAGTTTTCTAGGGATAGAAACTTCCAATTCAAGTTTTTCTTCATAAGATTGCATCAAGGCATCAACGATATGTTTAGTAAACGCTTTATTTTTACTATAGGCATGAGGAGAATTTAGCACAGATTGCAACAAGGAAATACAATCAATCAAAGAGAAATTTTCATAATTAAATTCCTTGAAATCCAAAATAGTGGGTTTAGCAACATCTAGGGTTTTAATTTCTTCGATCCACTTTCATCAAATTTAGCATCAAGATCTAAAAACTCCGAATTTTCGGAACGCCTTCTAGGTAAAGCTGGATCATGTTCAGTCCCATCATTTTTAAGATTCATATTGCAAAACAAAGATTTAATAGGGGACACATCAATAACTTTTAGATCTTCATCTTTATTTTCATAAAAATCCATTTTAGCGGCCATCCTATTAACTAAGGTAGCTTGCTTATCTAAAATTTCAGCAGTCAATTTCTCAAGACGAGCAATTTGGGATCTTAAACCATCAAATTGTTTAGACATATCATTGAGCTCTTTATTCACAAAACTCATAAAACTATTCTGTTCCTTAAGCCCATTTCTGAAGAAATTATTATGCTCAAATTGCAAAACCATAAAACTCCTGACATTGTTTTCGATCTCTTCTAACCTTTTAAGGTGAAGATCACCAAATCTAGGGTAGAGCCATCGTGACAAGCAAGCAATCCAACACACAAGCAAACAGAAAGCAAGCGGGCAAAAGGAGGCAAATAGAGAAAGAGAGGGAGGATAGAGAGAGAGGGCGAATAAAATGGCAAGGGTGAAGTGGGGGAGAGGAAAACGAGAGGCAAAAGGCAAATAATGTAATGTGGGAGATAAGTATAGTGATGGGTACTTGGTATATTGACTTTTGCGTAGACTCCCCGGCAACGGCGCCAGAAATTCTTCTTGCTACCTCTTGAGCATTGCGTTGGATTTCCTTGAAGAGCAAAGGATGATGCAGCAAAGTAGCGTAAGTATTTCCCTTAGTTTTTGAGAACCAAGGTATCATTCCAGTAGGAGGCTACGCGCGAGTCCCTCGTACCTACACAAAGCAAATAACTCCTCACAACCAACGCGATAAGGGGTTGTCAATCCCTTCACGGTCACTTACGGGAGTGAGATCTGATAGATATGATAAGATAATATTTTTGGTATTTTTGTGATAAAGATACAAAGTAAAATAAAAGGTAAGTAAAAAGCAAAGGAAATAACTAAGTGTTGGAAGATTAATATGATGAAGATAGACCCGGGGGCCATAGGTTTCACTAGTGGCTTCTCTCAAGAGCATAGGTATTTTACGGTGGGTGAACGAATTACTGTTGAGCAATTGACAGAATTGAGCATAGTTATGAGAATATCTAGGTATGATCATGTGTATAGGCATCACGTCTGAGACAAGTAGACCGACTGCTGCCTGCATCTACTACTATTACTCCACTCATCGACCGCTATCCAGCATGCATATGGAGTATTAAGTTCATGAAAACAGAGTAACGCCATAAGCAAGATGACATGATGTAGATGGATAAATTCATGCAATATGGTAAAAACCCCATCTTGTTATCCTCGATGGCACCAATACAATACGTGCCTTGCTGCAACTACTGTCACCGGGAAAGGACACCGCAAGATTGAACCCAAAGCTAAGCACTTCTCCCATTGCAGGAAAGATCAATCTAGTAGGCCAAACCAAACTGATAATTCGAAGAGACTTGCAAAGATAACCAATCATACATAAAAGAATTCAGAGAGGATTCAAATATTGTTCATAGATAATCTTGATCATAAACCCACAATTCATCGGTCTCAACAAACACACCGCAAAAAGAAGATTACATCGAATAGATCTCCACAAGAGAGGGGGAGAACATTGTATTGAGATCCAAAAAGAGAGAAGAAGTCATCTAGCTAATAACTATGGACCCAAAGGTCTGAGGTAAACTACTCACACTTCATCGGAGGGGCTATGGTGTTGATGTAGAAGCCCTCCGTGATGGATACCCCCTCCGGTGGAGCTCCGGAACTAGCCCCAAGATGGGATCTCGTGGATACAGAAAGTTGCGGTGGTGGAATTAGGGTTTTGGCTCCGTCTCTGATCGTTTGGGGGTACGTAGGTATATATAGGAGGAAGGAGTATGTAGGTGGAGCAACAGGGGGTCCATGAGGGTGGAGGGCGCGCCTAGGGGGGTAGGCGCGCCCCCTACCTCGTGGCCTCCTCCTTTGTTTCTTGACGTAGGGTCCAAGTCTCTTGGATCATGTTCGGTGAGAAAATCACGTTCCCGGAGGTTTCATTCCGTTTGGACTCCGTTTGATATTCCTTTTCTTCGAAATCCTAAAATAGGCAAAAAAAAACAACAATTCTGGGTTGGGCCTCCGGTTAATAGGTTAGTCCGAAGAGTAATATAAAAGTGGATAATAAAGCCCAATAATGTCCAAAACAGTAGATAATGTAGCATGGAGCAATCAAAAATTATAGATACGTTGGAGACGTATCAACCCCTTAATCCAGGACTCCTTCAGTAGCCCCTGAACCAGGCTTCAATGATGATGTGTCCGGCGCGTAGATTATCTTCGGCATTGCAAGGCGGGTTCCTCCTCCGAATACTCCAAAACAGGCTTCGAGTACAGAAAATGTGTTCGGCTCTGGAAAACGAGTACCACACACACACACACGCATAGAGTATAATATTTTACGAGTCTATTCCACTGACAACTTTTGTAGCGTGACATCACGTCATTGCCCGGTCATTATTTCGAACCATTTTTTTCTTTAGCCTCCCGCTCCATGTTTCAAGATGTGGTTTTATTAGCACGTCTTGTCAAAGCAGAGATCGTATTCTCATCAATACGGGCGTGGGTAATCCAACCGCGCCGCCTGCACGACCCTTGGGGAATAGGCGAGTTTTAAGGCGAGTGGGGAGGCGCTTGATATTCACTGCCTTTATAAAGGGATAAGGATTCACCTCTTTCATCCATGCCTTCCTTCTCTCTGCCTATCCATTCTCGAGCTCCAGCGCCCAAGCTTCCATCCTTTCCACCTCAAAAAAAAGCACTCCAGCCATTTCCAGATCTGGAGCGCAAGGCAAGTGGATGGCTTCCTCCGTCAAGGAGAAGGACATCACCAAGCTCCGGGAGGCCGGGTACTTAGCCAAAGAAATCACCCGCCAGCTTCCAGCAACAGCGCAGCTCATCCCCACCCCAGAACCCAATGAGAGGGTGGTATTCATCCCCCACTTCGTTCGCGGATTGGGATTCCTTCTCCACCCATTCATCCGCACACTCATGTTCTACTATGGGCTAGATTTCCACGATCTGGCCCCCAATTCCTTCCTCAACATCTCGGCATTAATTGTCGTGTGTGAGGCCTTCCTCCGCATCCCACCCCACTTCGGATTGTGGTTAAAGATCTTCAATGTGAAGCCGAAGGTGGTGGGCGATCAACACGCAGAGTGCGGAGGTGCCATGGTGAGCAAGCTGCCCAATGTCACATGGCCCAAAGGTACCTTCGTTGAGACCGTCAAAGGGTGGCAACAGTAGTGGTTCTACGTCATAGAGCCTCGCGAAGCCACCTGGGTCGTGGCTCCTGAATTCCAGTCCGGCGCCCTGATGCGGCTCACCTCCTGGCTAGAGAAGGGCCTAGACTGGTCTTCGTCAAACGAGCTGACAGTGCTTCAGACACACATCAGGAGCATGGTGGACAAGAACGTCAAGCTTGTCAATGTGATCCGGGTGATGCTTGTTGCCGGATCCTTCCATGCCAAAGCCGGACTTGCCATCCGTGGGAGTTTGATCCGGCCAAGCACCAGACCTTGCAGCAGTTCTTCGGCACTACACATGAAGACATCTGGAAGGTGCTCTTTAAGGCCAATGAGACGTGGCCGGCGACGATCGAGGACCGCGGGCTCGACCTGGTCCATCCCGCTAGTGCGGTAGGTTTTCCGTATTTCAAGGTGTATCCTTTACTTGCATATTCAAGGAAGACGTCTAAGCTTCCCCAATCATTTTTTCAGGGATGGACAAAGAAGGCAGAGCGGATCTAGTGTCCGGCTCCGCTGCCCGAAGACCCAGCAATCCCTCTTCTGATGAAGATGCTGGTTCTGGCACCCTACCAAGCATCGGAGAAGAAGGCCAAGAAGAAGGCCAAGGAGACCAGGAGTGGTCTCCGCCGTAAGGGCACTTCGGACATGATGTCTGAAGACGCCAAGACCCACTCCTCCCACACCGATGACGACGAGTAGGAGGAGGAAAGCGATTCTCCCCGGAGGGGGAGGGAAGAAGAGGGCGGCCTCCACGCATCTGGAGGCAGAGGCGTCCAAGAAGGGGAAGGCCTCCACCCCGGACAACTCCATGTGGGACACTAATAGCAGCTCCGAGTGGCGCCCCAGGGATAAGCCCCTGGCAGAATCGTAAGTACTCGAAGACGCACACAAATATCCAGCTCCTTTACTTCATGATTTTACCATGTTGAATTATGCGCTGCAGTTCGGCTCGTTCTGACCTCCAGCTATCCTTATCTCCGGGGAATTCGCTGGATCCGAAGGTAGTGGACAACGGGTCCCTTCCAGCAGCCTCTTCTCCCAAGGCCATGGATGACGCCGAGGTGCTGTCCCGAAGGACCTTCCCAGGCCAGGGAGAGACGCAGGAGGCCGTCAAGGTGGCGCCAGAGGGTGAACCCTCGGTCGCCGGACACATGGGGGAGAAAATCCCCATGGATACTGGCGATGAGGGATGTATCCAATTCGGCCCCTGGCCGAATACAATTCCAGAGACCTATACGGCTCTAGAATCCAACAAGCAGCCTCCTTCGAAAGAAGGAGGTGCACCGATTCCACCGATGACCTTTGTCTATCCAGAGGCACCGGATACTCTACTAGAAGCGCTGCGAAGTGCTTCCATTGTTGAGGAACACCGTACCCTCATGGGAACGGTGGTTGAGAGGATTCAGTCCGCAAAGAGCGGACTGGCCGAAGCCTAGACAAGCCTTCTAACAGGCTTTGAGGTATGAAGCGCAATTTATGCAAAAGGAATGCCATAGTATAGACAGTAGCCCCTGAGACACTGTCTGGTGTTTGAAAAGAAGAGCCAGACAGAGGATCAACTAATTTTCGTAGGAGACTAACCATACGTGTCTATGTGAATTAGCAGGCGTCTTTGCTGGCTGCGATCTCTCATGCTGCTGAGGTATCCGGACTAAAGCGGAGTCTGGAGCGAACCGAGGAAGAGCTCGGCCGCGTGAAAAAACAGTTGGAGGACCATCAAGGTATCCAATGACCTTGTGTAGGTTCACAAAGGATGAATGATTTGTGTTGACCACAGTGCCATGATATTTTGTAGGAGCAATGACCGAGGTGGAGGCCCTCAAGAAGGCGCTGGCCGAAGCCCAGGAGAGAGCGGCAAAGGAACAAGCCGCTCGCAAGAAACACGACGCCAGGGTTGGTGAAGTCCAGTAGGAGCTCCAGGATGCCGTGCAGAAATGCGAGTCCTTGGAGCGCAATATTGCGGATCAAGAGTCCAAACTTGCCAAGGCCCGCCAAAGCGCGCACGATGCCCGGGTTGAAGCCTAGGGCACCCTCCAGGAAATCCAGGAGGCCAGAAAAATCACGGTGGGTAAGGCCTTTATTATGTAGAGCAAGTATGTGAGGAAAAGGTTCCTCTTACTGACCCAGATTTGGAGTTCTCCAGGGGCGTTTGCGGATCTGCCGTGCAGTGTTGCCGATGTTGCGGAGCTCTTCCGAGCCGAAGAGGGGGGCTCAACGAAGAAGCTATTCTGGTCGCAATACCTTACGCCAGAACATCCGGTGCCCTTTAGTGATCAGCTGAAGCAGCTGACCGAACTGCATAGGGCGGCCGAACTGGCCATGAAGGATTTGATAATCCGTCTATGGCCTGCTGACGCCCTGCCCAGCAGCTACTTCGAACGTGTAAAGCGGCTGGTCAATGCCTGCCCTCGGCTTGACGCCATCAAGCGGTCGGTCTACATCGAAGGCGCGCGAATGGCCTTCGCTCGTGTCAAGGTGCAGTGGGCGAAGATGGACGCCGTCAAGCTCGTGACCGAGGGACCGCCCGCGGGCAAGGAGCATCGTACGCCCGAGCGGTATTTTGAGGATGTGCTCAAGGGATCCCGTATTGTAGAGGGCCAGTGTTCAAAAGACATTATCTTTGAATGAATACCTTCATGTTATCCAGCCCTGTATGATGAAAACAAGACTGATATGTAATATAATGCTTGCTGTTTATTTTGGAATTTTACCTCATGTGTGGCTATTTTGTTAAATCTGAGAGTTGGCCAGTCGTCGGCTTCAACCCCCACGTAGGTAGTACGAGGGTGTTCGGGTTGAAACCTAAACACTCTTGATCCAAAATTTTGATCCTTAAAGGAGGTGTTTAGCGCAGCGAACCAGGCAATCGGACTATGTGGCTTTATCACCCTCACTTAGCCATAGGAGTTTGACAATAGAAATGTAGGCGCAACCCCTAGTATTCGTTAGTCCGGACTAGGGTGTTGTAGACACCTGATCGGGTGAAGGCCGGTCCGTCGCATAATGCGGAAAAAATCGCAAGAGATTTTAACCTCCGAAGAGCTGACCGGCTCACGCCGCATCATGATAGTCAGTTTTCGGATTTCTCTACTGAGGTGCTCATCCGGATAAACCAGGACACAATCGCATTAGTTCTCCCTTTACTACCCTAGCCGATAGAGCGGAACGTAAGGTAGTAAGCACAGGAGCCGGGCAACCCAACTATTGACCAAAGACATGATTCGGAGCCGATGCATATAATGCTAAATTCGGGGGGCGAACTATAATGTAAAAGTGTTTGGACTTGTTGTCATAGTATGGAGCACAATAAAGCCCTTGGCGAATTACGGCGTACCAAAGTGTACGGATGCAATCGATAAGAATAGCAAAATAAAATGAAGTAAAAAGCTAGTGCCACATGAGTTGGGCCGCAAACTATGTTCACTATAATTTTGATTAATACATCAAAGCATATTTGTACCAATAGTGCAATAAGCAATAGGGCTATTTAACATGCCAATACCAAGGTGGAGCTGCGTACGGGTCCTGAAAACAAGTAGAATGATCGTCAAGAAGAACATCTAGAGATCCCCCCATATGTTTGTGTTGCTTGCCGCCTTGGTATACCCGTCCTTCGAAAGGACCGATGATCAGGCCGTCGAGAGGGGCCTGTAGAGAAGAGACCAAAAAATGGGAAAAGGAAAAGGAAAAGTATGTGTGGGAGCCGTATGATGGACCACAATCAAGTTAAGCCTCCATTTATGCCCATGGTATTTTGAGTGCATATTATGTACGCATGGTACGTATGCTGCCATTTGGTTGGGACTGAGACGAAGGCTGAATTGCTAGTCGAGCTCCTGATGAGCTGGACTGTCCTGCTGCAGAGTAGTCCGGACTCGTTTGACAGTGCCCAGGAGCGTGGCCGCCGAATTAAGGTTCTTCTTGTTAAGGCCGCTCTATACTTCTGCTGCCAAGGCCGCGGTGTGCTCCTCAGTACAGAGGGAGCGCTCCATGTTTCCATTGATTGTGATGACACCGCGTGGTCCGGGCATCTTGAGCTTGAGATAAGCATAGTGTGGCACCGCATTGAAGCGCGCAAATGCAGTTCATCCGAGCAGTGCGTGATAGCCACTGCGGAAGGGAATGATATCGAAGATCCAGTCCTCACTTCGGAAGTTGTCCGGAGATCCGAAGACAACTTCCAATGTAATTGAGCCTGTGCAGCGGGCCTCTACACCTGGTATTACTCCTTTAAAGGTAGTTTTTGCGGGCTTGATTCTTGACGGATCGATGCCCATTTTGCGGACTGTGTCCTGATAGAGTAGGTTGAGGCAGCTGCCACCGTCCATGAGGACGCGCGTAAGGTGGAATCCATCCATGATTGGGTCAAGGACCAGTGCGGCTGAACCGCCGTGACGGATACTGGTCGGATGGTCCCTGCAATCGAAGGTGATCGGATAGGACGACCATGGGTTGAATTTTGGGGCGACTGTCTCTATCGCATAGACGTGCCTTAGCGCATGTTTGCGCTCCCTCTTGGGGATATGGGTAACGTATATCATGTTCACTGTTTTGGCCTGGGGGGAAACTTCTTCTGCCCCCCCTGTGTTCAGCGGACGGGGCTCCTCGTCGTCATTCTCGCTTCGTGACACCTTCTCCTTGTCTTCGGCATTTAACTTGCCGGCCTGTTTAAAGACCCAACTTGGGGCCACTAAATCCAGCGTTGATTGTCGTGTCATCAGTATTGTCACATTGTTTTGACGCTTATGCCTGTTGCATCGGGTCTTGCCGTTGCTATTCTTGGTTTTGGAGGTGTCAGGTTCGCTTGCATTATTATTGCTATGGGCTAGCCAACTATCTTCGCCCGCACAGAAGCGGGTCATAAGTGCCGTGAGGGCCACCATGGACTTTGGCTTTTCTTGGCCGAGGTGTCGGGTGAGCCATTCATCGTGGATGCTATGCTTAAAGGCCGCTAGGGCTTCAGCATCCGGGCAGTCGACGATCTGGTTCTTTTTAGTTAAGAACCTATACCAGAATTTCCTGGCTGACTCTCCGGGCTGTTGAACTATGTGACTTAAGTCATCGGCATCCTGAGGCCTAACGTATGTGCCTTGGAAGTTGTTGTGAAAGCCGTCTTCTAGGTCTTCCCAGCTGCCAATAGAGTTTTCAGGAAGGCTGTTCAGCCAGTGCCGGGCCAGTCCCTTGAGTTTTAGGGGGAGATATTTGATGGCACGAAGATCGTCACCGCGGGCCATATGAATATGGAGAATAAAGTCTTCAATCCATACTGCGGGATCTGTTGTTCCATCATATGATTCAATATTCACGGGTTTGAACCCTTCTGAGAATTCGTGTTCCATTACTTCATCAGTGAAGCAGAGGGGGTGTGCGGCGCCTCTATATTGGGCCAGATCGCGACGTAGTTCGGATGGAGTCCGTCTGTGGTTTTCGGCCCGGGCGCGATTGTGCTTGTCATGTTCAGCTTGATAGCCGTCGTCGCGTGTCGGGGCACGCCCTCGTGATCCATAGATCGATCTGGCCGGGCCTGCTTTATTCTTCAGGTCCTGCCGCAGGTCATATGTGTATCCCAGAACTGTTTTGTCTCTACATTTCCGGAGAGATAGTATGGGCTGGTGTTCGACTTGAGTTGCCGTTTTATCCCGGCCACGTGGTGGTCGGTCAGCCGCATTACGTGCTGCTGGTACGGGATCGCATGCCTCGTCGTCCAATTGAGGTAGCAGTTTACGCTTCGAGTAACTTTTGGTTGGGCGCACGAGGCCGTATTCCTCAGCTGCTAGGACATTAGTCCATCTATCGTTGAGTAGATCTTGATCGGCTTGAAGCTACTGCTGTTCCTTTTTCAGGCTCCTTGCTGTGGCTATTAGCTGTTGCTTAAAGCGCTCCTGCTCGAGAGGTTCCTAAGACACGATAAAGTCTTCATCGCCGAGGCTCACTTCGTCCTTGGAGGGTGGAAGGTAATTACTGTCCTTCGAGTTTTCGTTTGCAGCCTGTTCATTAGGGCTAATTTGCCCATCCTCCCGATCGTCTTGTTCAGAGTTTTGCTCGATGGGGTTTTCTTGGTCTTCGACATCATCCGGAGTATTGTTGTCTCTCGTGTCAGTATTGCTATCTTTGTTGCAGCGTGATTTAGAGCGGCGCTGTCGGCACTTTGGTTGTATCTCAGGAGGTTTACCCTCTACTGGATTTTTCTCATTATCGTTGTCAACCTCCCTGGGTGTATCCACCATGTACACGTCATACGAAGAGGTGGCCGTCCAGCATCCGGAAACGGCGGGCTTTCAGCTTGCTCCTCTCCGGCATCATCGTCCATACCGTCGATGTCTTCGAAGCCATAATCGAGCATGTCAGTTAAGTCCTCGACTGTGGTGATGAAGTGGGTGGTGGGTGGGACGTAAAACCGGAGTGCCGGAGGGGTTACCGGAACCCCCGGGGGAACTAATGGGCCACCATGGGCCTTATTGGAGAGAGAGGAGGGAGCCAGGGCAGGCCCCCCCTTGCAATCCGAATTGGACAAGGGGAGGGGGCGGCGCCCCCCTTTCCTTCTCCCTCTCTCCCTCTCCTTCCTTCCGCCTCTCTCCCTCTTGGTGGAATCCTACTAGGACTTGGAGTCCTAGTAGGACTCCCCTCCTTGAGCGCGCCCCCTAGGTCCGGTCGGCCTCCTCCTCCCCTCCTTTATATACGGGGGAAGGGGCACCCCATAGACACACAAGTTGATCTTTCAGCCATGTGCGGTTCCCCCTCCATAGTTACACACCTCAGTCATATTGTTATAGTGCTTAGGCGAAGCCCTACGTCGCTAACTTCATCATCACCATCATCACGCCATCGAGTTGACAAAACTCTCCCTCAGCCTCAACTGGATCAAGAGTTCGAGGGATGTCACCGAGCTGAACGTGTGCAGATCGCGGAGGTGTCGTGTGTTCGGTACTTGATCGGTGGGATCTCGAAGACGTTCGACTACATCAACCGCGTTACTAAATGCTTCCGCTTACGGTCTATGAGGGTACGTAGACACACTCTCCCGTCTCATTGCTATGCATCTCCTAGATAGATCTTGCGTGATTGTAGGTAAAAATTTTGAAATACTGCGTTCCCCAGCAACAACTGCCGGCTGGATTGTAGGCAATCATTCCCTGCGTGTGGTTGCTCGCGGTTGAGGCGGCCGCAGCGTGCTTTGCTCGTGTCCCACCACGCGTGCTCTGCTCTCGCGTCCCTCCGCGCTCTCTGCCCTTGTCCCTCCACGCGCGCTGCCAGTGTTTGGGGATGACGCAAGAGCACGTACGTTCGTGTTGCCATTATGCATGCGGTTCGTTGGGCGCGGCGCCACGATGCAGTTACCCGCTGCAAAAACTGTCATGCAGACGTGCCGAGAATCCAGGCCACCCGGTCCCCATTTATTCCTGCGGTCATTTACCTTCATTTCTCGCACCACACAACACAATAAGCACACCCACGACAACACATACAGAGAGGACATCCAGCGGTTCCAATGGCGCTCCCATCGGCCGACGACGACAATGAGGGGCTGTTCATGAAGGAAATATGCCCTAGAGGCAATAATAAAGTTATTATTTATTTCCTTATATCATGATAAATGTTTATTATTCATGCTAGAATTGTATTAACCGGAAACATAATACATGTGTGAATACATAGACAAACAGAGTGTCACTAGTATGCCTCTACTTGACTAGCTCGTTGATCAAAGATGGTTACGTTTCCTAAGCATAGACATGAGTTGTCATTTGATTAATGGGATCACATCATTAGGAGAATGATGTGATTGACTTGACCCATTCCGTTAGCTTAGCACTTGATTGTTTAGTTTGTTGCTATTGCTTTCTTCATAACTTATACATGTTCCTATGACTATGAGATTATGCAACTCCTGTTTATCGGAGGAACACCTTGTGTGTCACCAAACGTCACAACGTAACTGGGTGATTATAAAGGTGCTCTACACGTGTCTCCGAAGGTACTTGTTGGGTTGGCGTATTTCGAGATTAGGATTTGTCACTCCGATTGTCGGAGAGGTATCTCTGGGCCCTCTCGATAATGCACATCACTTAAGCCTTGCAAGCATTGCAACTAATGAGTTAGTTGCGGGGTGATGTATTACGGAACAACTAAAGAGACTTGCCGGTAATGAGATTGAACTAGGTATTGAGATACCGACGATCGAATCTCGGGCAAGTAACATACCGATGACAAAGGGAACAACGTATGTTGTTATGCGGTTTGACCGATAAAGATCTTCGTAGAATATGTAGGAGCCAATATGAGCATCCAGGTTCCGCTATTGGTTATTGATCGGAGACGTGTCTCGGTCATGTCTACATAGTTCTCGAACCCGTAGGGTCCGCACGCTTAACATTACGATGACAGTTTTATTATGAGTTTATATGTTGTGATGTACCGAAGGTTGTTCGGAGTCCCGGATGTGATCATGGACATGACGAGGAGTCTCGAAATGGTCGAGACATGAAGATTCATATATTGGAAGCCTATATTTGGATATCGGAAGTGTTCCGGGTGAAATCGGGATTTTACCGGACTACCGGAAGGTTACCGAAACCCCCCGGGAGCTTAATGGGCCTACATGGGCCTTAGTGGAAAAGGAGGGCAGCAAGAGGAGTATGGGCGCGCCCCCCTAGGCCCAAACCGAATTGGTTTAGGGCAAGGGGGCCGGCCCCCCTCTTTCCTTCTTCCCCCTCCCACGTCCTAATCCAAATAGGAAAGGGGGAGTCCTACTCCCGGTGGGAGTAGGACTCCTCCTGGCGCGCCTAGACCTGGCCGGCCACACCCCCCCTCCCCCCTTGCACCTTTATATACAGGGGCAGGGGGCACCCTATACACAACATTAGATCATTGATCTCTTAGCCGTGTGCGGTGCCCCCCTCCACCATAGTCCACCTCGATAATACTATAGCGGTGCTTAGGTGAAGCCCTGCGTCGGTAGAACATCAACATCGTCACCACGCCGTCGTGCTGACGAAACTCTCCCTCAACACTCGGCTGGATCGGAGTTCGAGGGACGTCATCGGGCTGAACATGTGCTGAACTCGGAGGTGCCATACGTTCGGTACTTGATCGGTCGGATCGTGAAGACGTAGGACTACATCAACCGCGTTGTGCTAACGCTTCCGCTTTCGGTCTACGAGGGTACATGGACAACACTCCTCCCTCTCGTTGCTATGCATCACCGTGATCTTGCGTGTGCATAGGAATTTTTTTTGAAATTACTGTGTTACCCAACAGTTCACCACGCATCACGTAGTGGACACCCATGTGAGGGGGAAGGCCCTCTCGATGGAGAGCTCCATCCAAACTATGGAGCAGTTGTTTGCTGAAGACAAGTACCAAGTGTTGGGGAACGTAGTAATTTCAAAAAAAATCCTATGCACACGCAAGATCATGGTGATGCACAGCAACGAGAGGGGAGAGTGTTGTCTACGTACCCACGCAGACCGACTGCGGAAGCGTTGACACAACATAGAGGAAGTAGTCGTACGTCTTCCTGATCCGACCGATCCAAGCACCGTTACTCCGGCACCTCCGAGTTCTTAGCACACGTACAGCTCAATGACGATCCCCGGGCTCCGATCCAGCAAAGCGTCGGGGAGGAGTTCTGTCAGCACGACAAGGGGAGGGGGCGGCGCCCCCCTTTCCTTCTCCCTCTCTCCCTCTCCTTCCTTCCGCCTCTCTCCCTCTTGGTGGAATCCTACTAGGACTTGGAGTCCTAGTAGGACTCCCCTCCTTGAGCGCGCCCCCTAGGTCCGGTCGGCCTCCTCCTCCCCTCCTTTATATACGGGGGAAGGGGCACCCCATAGACACACAAGTTGATCTTTCAGCCATGTGCGGTTCCCCCTCCATAGTTACACACCTCAGTCATATTGTTATAGTGCTTAGGCGAAGCCCTGCGTCGCTAACTTCATCATCACCATCATCACGCCATCGAGTTGACAAAACTCTCCCTCAGCCTCAACTGGATCAAGAGTTCGAGGGATGTCACCGAGCTGAACGTGTGCAGATCGCGGAGGTGTCGTGTGTTCGGTACTTGATCGGTGGGATCTCGAAGACGTTCGACTACATCAACCGCGTTACTAAATGCTTCCGCTTACGGTCTATGAGGGTACGTAGACACACTCTCCCGTCTCATTGCTATGCATCTCCTAGATAGATCTTGTGTGATTGTAGGTAAAAATTTTGAAATACTGCGTTCCCCAGCAACAACTGCCGGCTGGATTGTAGGCAATCATTCCCTGCGTGTGGTTGCTCGCGGTTGAGGCGGCCGCAGCGTGCTTTGCTCGTGTCCCACCACGCGTGCTCTGCTCTCGCGTCCCTCCGCGCTCTCTGCCCTTGTCCCTCCACGCGCGCTGCCAGTGTTTGGGGATGACGCAAGATCACGTACGTTCGTGTTGCCATTATGCATGCGGTTCGTTGGGCGCGGCGCCACGATGCAGTTACCCGCTGCAAAAACAGTCATGCAGACGTGCCGAGAATCCAGGCCACCCGGTCCCCATTTATTCCTGCGGTCATTTACCTTCATTTCTCGCACCACACAACACAATAAGCACACCCACGACAACACATACAGAGAGGACATCCAGCGGTTCCAATGGCGCTCCCATCGGCCGACGACGACAATGAGGGGCTGTTCATGAAGGAAATATGCCCTAGAGGCAATAATAAAGTTATTATTTATTTCCTTATATCATGATAAATGTTTATTATTCATGCTAGAATTGTATTAACCGGAAACATAATACATGTGTGAATACATAGACAAACAGAGTGTCACTAGTATGCCTCTACTTGACTAGCTCGTTGATCAAAGATGGTTACGTTTCCTAAGCATAGACATGAGTTGTCATTTGATTAATGGGATCACATCATTAGGAGAATGATGTGATTGACTTGACCCATTCCGTTAGCTTAGCACTTGATTGTTTAGTTTGTTGCTATTGCTTTCTTCATAACTTATACATGTTCCTATGACTATGAGATTATGCAACTCCTGTTTATCGGAGGAACACCTTGTGTGTCACCAAACGTCACAACGTAACTGGGTGATTATAAAGGTGCTCTACACGTGTCTCCGAAGGTACTTGTTGGGTTGGCGTATTTCGAGATTAGGATTTGTCACTCCGATTGTCGGAGAGGTATCTCTGGGCCCTCTCGATAATGCACATCACTTAAGCCTTGCAAGTATTGCAACTAATGAGTTAGTTGCGGGGTGATGTATTACGGAACAACTAAAGAGACTTGCCGGTAACGAGATTGAACTAGGTATTGAGATACCGACGATCGAATCTCGGGCAAGTAACATACCGATGACAAAGGGAACAACGTATGTTGTTATGCGGTTTGACCGATAAAGATCTTCGTAGAATATGTAGGAGCCAATATGAGCATCCAGGTTCCGCTATTGGTTATTGATCGGAGACGTGTCTCGGTCATGTCTACATAGTTCTCGAACCCGTAGGGTCCGCACGCTTAACATTACGATGACAGTTTTATTATGAGTTTATATGTTGTGATGTACCGAAGGTTGTTCGGAGTCCCGGATGTGATCACGGACATGACGAGGAGTCTCGAAATGGTCGAGACATGAAGATTCATATATTGGAAGCCTATATTTGGATATCGGAAGTGTTCCGGGTGAAATCGGGATTTTACCGGACTACCGGAAGGTTACCGAAACCCCCCGGGAGCTTAATGGGCCTACATGGGCCTTAGTGGAAAAGGAGGGCAGCAAGAGGAGTATGGGCGCGCCCCCCTAGGCCCAAACCGAATTGGTTTAGGGCAAGGGGGTCGGCCCCCCTCTTTCCTTCTTCCCCCTCCCACGTCCTAATCCAAATAGGAAAGGGGGAGTCCTACTCCCGGTGGGAGTAGGACTCCTCCTGGCGCGCCTAGACCTGGCCGGCCACACCCCCCCCTTGCACCTTTATATACAGGGGCAGGGGGCACCCTATACACAACATTAGATCATTGATCTCTTAGCCGTGTGCGGTGCCCCCCTCCACCATAGTCCACCTCGATAATACTATAGCGGTGCTTAGGTGAAGCCCTGCGTCGGTAGAACATCAACATCGTCACCACGCCGTCGTGCTGACGAAACTCTCCCTCAACACTCGGCTGGATCGGAGTTCGAGGGACGTCATCGGGCTGAACATGTGCTGAACTCGGAGGTGCCATACGTTCGGTACTTGATCAGTCGGATCGTGAAGACGTAGGACTACATCAACCGCGTTGTGCTAACGCTTCCGCTTTCGGTCTATGAGGGTACATGGACAACACTCCTCCCTCTCGTTGCTATGCATCACCGTGATCTTGCGTGTGCATAGGAATTTTTTTTGAAATTACTGTGTTACCCAACAGTTCACCACGCATCACGTAGTGGACACCCATGTGAGGGGGAAGGCCCTCTCGATGGAGAGCTCCATCCAAACTATGGAGCAGTTGTTTGCTGAAGACAAGTACCAAGTGTTGGGGAACGTAGTAATTTCAAAAAAAATCCTATGCACACGCAAGATCATGGTGATGCACAGCAACGAGAGGGGAGAGTGTTGTCTACGTACCCACGCAGACCGACTGCGGAAGCGTTGACACAACATAGAGGAAGTAGTCGTACGTCTTCCTGATCCGACCGATCCAAGCACCGTTACTCCGGCACCTCCGAGTTCTTAGCACACGTACAGCTCAATGACGATCCCCGGGCTCCGATCCAGCAAAGCGTCGGGGAGGAGTTCTGTCAGCACGACAAGGGGAGGGGGCGGCGCCCCCCTTTCCTTCTCCCTCTCTCCCTCTCCTTCCTTCCGCCTCTCTCCCTCTTGGTGGAATCCTACTAGGACTTGGAGTCCTAGTAGGACTCCCCTCCTTGAGCGCGCCCCCTAGGTCCGGTCGGCCTCCTCCTCCCCTCCTTTATATACGGGGGAAGGGGCACCCCATAGACACACAAGTTGATCTTTCAGCCATGTGCGGTTCCCCCTCCATAGTTACACACCTCAGTCATATTGTTATAGTGCTTAGGCGAAGCCCTGCGTCGCTAACTTCATCATCACCATCATCACGCCATCGAGTTGACAAAACTCTCCCTCAGCCTCAACTGGATCAAGAGTTCGAGGGATGTCACCGAGCTGAACGTGTGCAGATCGCGGAGGTGTCGTGTGTTCAGTACTTGATCGGTGGGATCTCGAAGACGTTCGACTACATCAACCGCGTTACTAAATGCTTCCGCTTACGGTCTATGAGGGTACGTAGACACACTCTCCCGTCTCATTGCTATGCATCTCCTAGATAGATCTTGTGTGATTGTAGGTAAAAATTTTGAAATACTGCGTTCCCCAGCAACAACTGCCGGCTGGATTGTAGGCAATCATTCCCTGCGTGTGGTTGCTCGCGGTTGAGGCGGCCGCAGCGTGCTTTGCTCGTGTCCCACCACGCGTGCTCTGCTCTCGCGTCCCTCCGCGCTCTCTGCCCTTGTCCCTCCACGCGCGCTGCCAGTGTTTGGGGATGACGCAAGATCATGTACGTTCGTGTTGCCATTATGCATGCGGTTCGTTGGGCGCGGCGCCACGATGCAGTTACCCGCTGCAAAAACAGTCATGCAGACGTGCCGAGAATCCAGGCCACCCGGTCCCCATTTATTCCTGCGGTCATTTACCTTCATTTCTCGCACCACACAACACAATAAGCACACCCACGACAACACATACAGAGAGGACATCCAGCGGTTCCAATGGCGCTCCCATCGGCCGACGACGACAATGAGGGGCTGTTCATGAAGGAAATATGCCCTAGAGGCAATAATAAAGTTATTATTTATTTCCTTATATCATGATAAATGTTTATTATTCATGCTAGAATTGTATTAACCGGAAACATAATACATGTGTGAATACATAGACAAACAGAGTGTCACTAGTATGCCTCTACTTGACTAGCTCGTTGATCAAAGATGGTTACGTTTCCTAAGCATAGACATGAGTTGTCATTTGATTAATGGGATCACATCATTAGGAGAATGATGTGATTGACTTGACCCATTCCGTTAGCTTAGCACTTGATTGTTTAGTTTGTTGCTATTGCTTTCTTCATAACTTATACATGTTCCTATGACTATGAGATTATGCAACTCCTGTTTATCGGAGGAACACCTTGTGTGTCACCAAACGTCACAACGTAACTGGGTGATTATAAAGGTGCTCTACACGTGTCTCCGAAGGTACTTGTTGGGTTGGCGTATTTCGAGATTAGGATTTGTCACTCCGATTGTCGGAGAGGTATCTCTGGGCCCTCTCGATAATGCACATCACTTAAGCCTTGCAAGCATTGCAACTAATGAGTTAGTTGCGGGGTGATGTATTACGGAACAACTAAAGAGACTTGCCGGTAACGAGATTGAACTAGGTATTGAGATACCGACGATCGAATCTCGGGCAAGTAACATACCGATGACAAAGGGAACAACGTATGTTGTTATGCGGTTTGACCGATAAAGATCTTCGTAGAATATGTAGGAGCCAATATGAGCATCCAGGTTCCGCTATTGGTTATTGATCGGAGACGTGTCTCGGTCATGTCTACATAGTTCTCGAACCCGTAGGGTCCGCACGCTTAACATTACGATGACAGTTTTATTATGAGTTTATATGTTGTGATGTACCGAAGGTTGTTCGGAGTCCCGGATGTGATCACGGACATGACGAGGAGTCTCGAAATGGTCGAGACATGAAGATTCATATATTGGAAGCCTATATTTGGATATCGGAAGTGTTCCGGGTGAAATCGGGATTTTACCGGACTACCGGAAGGTTACCGAAACCCCCCGGGAGCTTAATGGGCCTACATGGGCCTTAGTGGAAAAGGAGGGCAGCAAGAGGAGTATGGGCGCGCCCCCCTAGGCCCAAACCGAATTGGTTTAGGGCAAGGGGGCCGGCCCCCCTCTTTCCTTCTTCCCCCTCCCACGTCCTAATCCAAATAGGAAAGGGGGAGTCCTACTCCCGGTGGGAGTAGGACTCCTCCTGGCGCGCCTAGACCTGGCCGGCCACACCCCCCCCTTCCACCTTTATATACAGGGGCAGGGGGCACCCTATACACAACATTAGATCATTGATCTCTTAGCCGTGTGCGGTGCCCCCCTCCACCATAGTCCACCTCGATAATACTATAGCGGTGCTTAGGTGAAGCCCTGCGTCGGTAGAACATCAACATCGTCACCACGCCGTCGTGCTGACGAAACTCTCCCTCAACACTCGGCTGGATCGGAGTTCGAGGGACGGCATCGGTCTGAACATGTGCTGAACTCGGAGGTGCCATACGTTCGGTACTTGATCGGTCGGATCGTGAAGACGTAGGACTACATCAACCGCGTTGTGCTAACGCTTCCGCTTTCGGTCTACGAGGGTACATGGACAACACTCCTCCCTCTCGTTGCTATGCATCACCGTGATCTTGCGTGTGCATAGGATTTTTTTTTGAAATTACTGTGTTACCCAACAGTTCACCATGCATCACGTAGTGGACACCCATGTGAGGGGGAAGGCCCTCTCGATGGAGAGCTCCATCCAAACTATGGAGCAGTTGTTTGCTGAAGACAAGTACCAAGTGTTGGGGAACGTAGTAATTTCAAAAAAAATCCTATGCACACGCAATATCATGGTGATGCACAGCAACGAGAGGGGAGAGTGTTGTCTACGTACCCACGCAGACCGACTGCGGAAGCGTTGACACAACATAGAGGAAGTAGTCGTACGTCTTCCTGATCCGACCGATCCAAGCACCGTTACTCCGGCACCTCCGAGTTCTTAGCACATGTACAGCTCAATGACGATCCCCGGGCTCCGATCCAGCAAAGCGTCGGGGAGGAGTTCTGTCAGCACGATGGCGTGGTGATGATCTTGATGTTCTACCGACGCAGGGCTTCGCCTAAGCACTACAACGATATGATCAAGGTGGAATATGGTGGCAGGGGCACCGCACACGGCTAAGGAACGATCTCAATGATCAACTTGTGTGTCTAGAGGTGCCCCCTGCCTCCGTATATAAAGGAGCCAAGGGGGAGGGGGCCGCCGGCCAGGAGGAGGGAACAGGAGGAGTCCTACTCCTACCGGGAGTAGGACTCCCCCCCCCCAA
The DNA here is from genome assembly GCA_034509565.1 of Triticum monococcum. Taxonomy (NCBI): domain Eukaryota; kingdom Viridiplantae; phylum Streptophyta; class Magnoliopsida; order Poales; family Poaceae; genus Triticum; species Triticum monococcum. The sequence goes on from CM067844.1 coordinate 489,116,866, forward strand.
TCCTAGTTGGACTAGGATTCCCCGAGGGGGAAAGAGAGAGAGGGGGGCCGGCCACCTCTCCTAGTCCTAATAGGACTAGGGGAGGGGGGAGGCGCGCGGCCACCTTGGGCTGCCCCTTTCTCCTTTCCACTAAAGCCCATTAAGGCCCATATGGTTCCTGAGGGGTTCCGGTAACCTCCCGGTACTCCGGTAAAATCCCGATTTCACCCGGAACACTTCCGGTATCCAAATATAGGCTTCCAATATATCAATCTTTATGTCTCGACCATTTCGAGACTCCTCGTCATGTCCATGATCACATCCGGGACTCCGAACTAACTTCGGTACATCAAAATGCATAAACTCATAATAATTGTCATCGTAACGTTAAGCGTGCGGACCCTTCGATTCGAGAACAATGTAGACATGACTGAGACACATCTCCGGTCAATAACCAATAGCGGGACCTGGATGCCCATATTGGCTCCTACATATTCTACGAATATCTTTATCGGTCAGACCGCATAACAACATACATTGTTCCCTTTGTCATCGGTATGTTACTTGCCCGAGATTCGATCGTCGGTATCCAATACCTAGTTCAATCTCGTTACCGGCATGTCTCTTTACTCGTTCCGTAATACATCATCTCGCAACTAACTCATTAGTCGCAATGCTTGCAAGGCTTATGTGATGTGCATTACCGAGAGGGCCCAGAGATACCTCTCCGACAATCGGAGTGACAAATACTAATCTCGAAATACGCCAACCCAACATCTACCTTTGGAGACACCTGTAGAGCTCCTTTATAATCACCCAGTTACGTTGTGACGTTTGGTAGCACACAGAGTGTTCCTCCGGTAAACGGGGGTTGCATAATCTCATAGTCATAGGAACATGTATAAGTCATGAAGAAAGCAATAGCAACATACTAAACGATCGGGTGCTAAGCTAATGGAATGGGTCATGTCAATCAGATCATTCTACTAATGATGTGACCTCGTTAATCAAATAACAACTCTTTGTCTATGGTTAGGAAACATAACCGTCTTTGATTAACGAGCTAGTCAAGTAGAGGCATACTAGTGACACTCTCTTTGTCTATGTATTCACACATGTATTATGTTTCCGGTTAATACAATTATAGCATGAATAATAAACATTTATCATGAAATAAGGAAATAAATAATAACTTTATTATTGCCTCTAGGGCATATTTCCTTCAGTCTCCCACTTGCACTAGAGTCAATAATCTAGATCACATCACCATGTGATTAACATCGATAGTTCACATCATCATGTGATTAACACCCATAGTTCACATCGCTATGTGACCAATACCCAAAGGGTTTACTAGATTCAGTAATCTAGTTCACATCGCTATGTGATTAACACCCAAAGAATACTAAGGTGTGATCGTGTTTTGCTTGTGAGAGAATCTTAGTCGACGGGTCTGCCACATTCAGATCCGCATGTATTTTGCAAATTTCTATGTCAACAATGCTCTGCATGGAGCTACTCTAGCTAATTGCTCCCACTTTCAATATGTATCTAGACCGAGACTTAGAGTCATCTAGATTAGTGTCAAAACTTGCATCGGCGTAACCCTTTACGACGAACCTTTTTTCACTTCCATAATCGAGAAACATAACCTTATTCCACTAAGGAAAATTTTGACCGCTGTCCAGTGATCTACTCCTAGATCACTATTGTACTCCCTTGCCAAACTCAGTGGTAGGGTATACAATAGATCTGGTACACAGCATGGCATACTTTATAGAACCTATGACCAAGGCATACGGAATGACATTCATTCTCTTTCTATCTTCTGCCGTGGTCGGGCTTTGAGTCTTACTCAATTTCACACCTTGTAACATAGGCAAGAAACTCTTTCTTTGACTGTTCCATTTTGAACTACTTCAAAATCTTGTCAAGGTATGTGTTTATTTAAAAAACTTATCAAGCATCTTGATCTATCTTTATAGATCTTGATGCTTAATATGTAAGCAGCTTCACCGAAGTCTTTCTTTGAAAAACTCCTTTCAAACACTCCTTTATGCTTTACAGAATAATTCTACATTATTTCCGATCAACAATATGTCATTCACATATACTTATCAGAAATGCTGTAGTGCTCCCACTCACTTTCTTGTAAATACAGGCTTCACCGCAAGTATGTATAAAACTATATGCTTTGATCAACTTATCAAAGCGTGTATTCCAACTCCGAGATGCTTGCACCAGTCCATAGATGAATCGCTGGAGCTTGCATATTTTGTTAGCACCTTTAGGATTGACAAAACCTACTGGTTGCATCATACACAACTCTTCTTTAAGAAATCCATTAAGGAATGCAGTTTTGTTTATCCATTTGCCAGATTTCATAAAATGCGGCAATTGCTAACATGATTCGGACAGACTTAAGCATAGATACGAGTGAGAAACTCTCATCGTAGTCAACACTTTGAACTTGTCGAAAACCTTTTGCGACAATTCTAGCTTTGTAGATAGTAACACTACTATCAACGTCCGTCTTCCTCTTGAAGATCCATTTATTTTCTATTGCTTGCCGATCATCGGGCAAGTCAACCAAAGTCCATACTTTGTTCTCATACATGGATCCCATCTCAGATTTCATGGCTTCAAGCCACTTTGCGGAATCTGGGCTCACCATCGCTTCTTCATAGTTCGTAGGTTCATCATGATCTAGTAGCATGACTTCCAGAACTGGATTACCGTACCACTCTGGCGCGGATCTTACTCTGGTTGATCTACAAGGTTCAGTAGTATCTTGTTCTGAAGTTTCATGATCATTATCATTAACTTCCTCACTTATTGGTGTAGGTGTCGCAGAAACAGTTTTCTGTGATGTACTACTTTCCAACAAGGGAGCAGGTACAGTTACCTCGTCAAGTTCTACTTTCCTCCCACTCACTTCTTTCAAGAGAAACTCCTTCTCAAGAAAGTTTCCGAATTTAGCAACAAAACTCTTGCCTTCGGATCTATGATAGAAGGTGTATCCAATAGTTTCCTTTGGATATCCTATGAAGACACATTTCTTCGATTTGGTTTTGACCTTATCGGGATGAAACTTTTTCACATAAGCACCACAACCCCAAACTTTAAGAAACGACAACTTTGGTTTCTTGCTAAACCACAGTTCAGATTGTGTCGTCTCAACGAACTTAGATGGTGCCCCTTTTTAACGTGAATGCAGCTGTCTTTAATGCATAACCTCAAAAACTATAGTGGTAAATCGGTAAGAAACATCATAGATTTGCACTATATCTAATAAAGTACGGCTATGACGTTCGGACACACCATTATGCTGTGGTGTTCCGGGTGGCACGAATTTGTGAAACTATTCCACATTGTTTTAATTGAAGACCAAACTCGTAACTCAAATATTTGTCTCCGCGATTAGATCGTAGAAACCTTATTTTCTTGTTACGATGATTCTCCACTTCACTCTGAAATTCTTTGAACATTTCAAATGTTTCAGACTTATGTTTCATCAAGTAGATATACTCATATCTGCTCAAATCATCTGTGAAGATCAGAAAATAATGATACCTATCGCGAGCCTCAATATTCATCGGACAACATATATCAGTATGTATGATTTCCAACAAATCTGTTGCTCGCTCCATTGTTCCGAAGAACAAAGTCTTAGTCATCTTGCCCATGAGGCATGGTTTGCAAGCATCAACTGATTCATAATCAAGTGATTCCAAAAGCCCATCAGCATGGAGTTTCTTCATGCGCTTTGCACCAATATGACATAAATGGGAGTGCTACAAATAAGTTGCACTGTCATTATTAACTTTGCATCTTTTGGTTTCAATATTATGATTATGTGTATCACTACGATCGAGATCCAATGAACTATTTTTATTGGGTGTGTAACCATATAAGGTTTTATTCATGTAAACAGAACAACAATTTATTCTCTTACTTAAATGAATAACCGTATTACAATAAACATGATCAAATCATATTCATGCTCAACGTAAACACCAAATAACACTTATTTAGGTTCAATACTAATCCCAAATTTATAGGGAGTGTGCGATGATGATCATATCAATCTTGGAACCACTTCCAACACACATCATCACTTCACCCTTAACTAGTCTCTGTTTATTCTGCAACTCCCGTTTCGAGTTACTAATCTTAGCAACTGAACTAGTATCAAATACTGAGGGGTTGCTATAAACACTAGTAAAGTACACATCAATAACATGTATATCAAATATACTTATGTTCACTTTGCCATCCTTTTTATCTGCCAATCACTTGGGGTAGTTCCGCTTCCAGTGACCAGTCCCTTTGCAGTAGAAGCACTCAGTCTCAGGCTTAGGTCCAGACTTGGGCTTCTTCACTTGAGCAGCAACTTGCTTGCTGTTCTTTTTGAAGTTCCCCTTCTTCCCTCTGCCCTTTTCTTGAAACTAGTGGTCTTGTCTACCATCAACACTTGATGTTTTTCTTGATTTCTACCTTCATCGATTTCATCATCATGAAAAGCTCGGGAGTCGTTTTCGTCATCCCTTGCATACTATAGTTCATCACGAAGTTCTACTAACTTGGTCATGGTGACTAGAGAATTCTGTCAATCACTATCTTATCTGGAAGATTAACTCCCACTTGATTCAAGCGATTGTAGTACCCAGACAATCTGAGCACATGCTCACTAGTTGAGCGATTCTCCTCCATCTTTTAGCTATAGAACTTGTTGGAGACTTCATATCTCTCAACTCGGGTATTTGCTTGAAATATTATCTTCAACTCCAGGAACATCTCATATGGTCCATGACGTTCAAAACGTCTTTGAAGTCCCGATTCTAAGCCATTAAGCATGGTGCACTAAACTATCAAGTAGTCATCATATTGAGCTAGCCAAACGTTCATAACGTCTGCATCTGCTCCTGCAATAGGTCTGTCACCTAGCGGCGCATCAAGGACATAATTCTTCTGTGCAGCAATGAGGATAAACCTCAGATCACGGATCCAATCCGCATCATTGCTACTAACATCTTTCAATACAATTTTCTCTAGGAACATATCAAAATAAACACAGGGAAGAAACAACGCGAGCTATTGATCTACAACATGATTTACAAAATACTACCAGGACTAAGTTCATGATAAATTTAACTTCAATTAATCATATTACTTAAGAACTCCCACTTAGATAGACATCCCTCTAATCCTCTAAGTGATCACGTGATCCAAATCAACTAAACCATGTCCGATCATCACGTGAGATGGAGTTGTTTCATTGGTGAACATCACTATGTTGATCATATCTACTATATGATTCACGCTCGACCTTTCGGTCTCCGTGTTCCGAGGCCATATATGTATATGCTTAGCTCGTCAAGTATAACCTGAGTATTCCGCGTGTGCAACTGTTTTGCACCCGTTGTATTTGAACGTAGAGCCTATCACACCCGATCATCACGTGGTGTCTCAGCATGAAGAACTTTCGCAATGGTGCATACTCAGGGAGAACACTTCTTGATAATTTAGTGAGAGATCATCTTATAATGCTACCGTCAATCAAAGCAAGATAAGATGCATAAAAGATAAACATCACATGCAATCAATATAAGTGATTTGATATGACCATCATCATCTTGTGCCTGTGATCTCCATCTCCGAAGCACCGTCATGATCACCATCGTCACTGGCACGACACCTTGATCTCCATCGTAGCATCGTTGTCGTATCGCCAATCTTATGCTTCCACGACTATCGCTACCGCTTAGTGATAAAGTAAAGCATTACATCGCGATTGCATTGCATACAATAAAGCGACAACCATATGGCTCCTGCCAGTTGCCGATAACTCGGTTACAAAACATGATCATCTCATACAATAAACTTTAGCATCATGTCTTGACCATATCACATCACAACATGCCCTGCAAAAACAAGTTAGACGTCTTCTACTTTGTTGTTGCAAGTTTTACGTGGCTGCTACGGGCTTAAGCAAGAACCAATCTCACCTACGCATCAAAACCACAACGATAGTTTGTCAAATAGACTGCGTTTTAACCTTCGCAAGGACCGGGCGTAGCCACACTCGGTTTAACTAAAGTTGGAGAGACAGTCGCCCGCAAGCCACCTATGTGCAAAGCACGTCGGGGGAACCGGTCTCGCGTAAGCGTACGCGTAATGTTGGTCCGGGTCGTCTCGTCCAACAATACCACCGAACTAAAGTATGACATGCTGGTAGGAAGTATGACTTATATCGCCCACAACTCACTTGTGTTCTACTCGTGCAAATAACATCAAACCATAAAACCTAGGCTCAGATGCCATTGTTGGGGAACGTAGTAATTTTAAAAAAATTCCTACGCACACGCAAGATCATGGTGATGCACTGCAACGAGAGGGGAGAGTGTTGTCTACGTACCCACGCAGACCAACTGCGGAAGCGTTGACACAACATAGAGGAAGTAGTCGTACGTCTTCCCGATCCGACCGATCCAAGCACCGTTACTCCGGCACCTCCGAGTTCTTAGCACACATATAGCTCGATGACGATCCCCGGGCTCCGATCTAGCAAAGCGTTGGGGAGGAGTTCCGTCAGCACGACGGCGTGGTGACGATCTTGATGTTCTACCGTCGCAGGGCTTCGCCTAAGCACTACAACGATATGATCGAGGTGGAATATGGTGGCAGGGGGCACCGCACACGGCTAAGGAACGATCTCAATGATCAACTTGTGTGTCTAGAGGTTCCCCCTGCCTCCGTATATAAAGGAGCCAAGGGGGAGGGGGCCGCCGGCCAGGAGGATGGCGCAGGAGGAGTCCTACTCCTACCGGGAGTAGGACTCTCCCCCCCCCCCAATCTTAGTTGGACTAGGATTCCCCGAGGGGGAAAGAGAGAGAGGGGGCCGGCCACCTCTCCTAGTCCTAATAGGACTAGGGGAGGGGGGAGGCGCGTGGCCACCTTGGGCTGCCCCTTTCTCCTTTCCACTAAAGCCCATTAAGGCCCATATGGTTCCCGGGGGGTTCTGGTAACCTCCCGGTACTTCGGTAAAATCCCGATTTCACCCGGAACACTTCCGATATCCAAATATAGGCTTCCAATATATCAATCTTTATGTCTCTACCATTTTGAGACTCCTCGTCATGTCCGTGATCACATCCGAGACTCCGAACTAACTTCGGTACATCAAAATGCATAAACTCATAATAACTGTCATCGTAACGTTAAGCGTGCGGACCCTACGGTTCGAGAACAATGTAGACATGACTGAGACACATCTCTGGTCAATAACCAATAGCGGGACCTGGATGCCCATATTGGCTCCTACATATTCTACGAAGATCTTTATCGGTCAGACCGCATAACAACATACGTTGTTCCCTTTGTCATCGGTATGTTACTTGCCCGAGATTCGATCGTCGGTATCCAATACCTAGTTCAATCTCGTTACCGGCAAGTCTCTTTACTCGTTCCGTAATACATCATCTCGCAACTAACTCATTAGTCGCAATGCTTGCAAGGCTTATGTGATGTGCATTACCGAGAGGCCCCAGAGATACCTCTCCGACAATCGGAGTGACAAATCCTATTCTCGAAATACGCCAACCCAACATCTACCTTTGGAGACACCTATAGAGCTCCTTTATAATCACCCAGTTATGTTGTGACGTTTGGTAGCACACAAAGTGTTCCTCCGGTAAACGGAAGTTGCATAATCTCATAGTCATAGGAACATGTATAAGTCATGAAGAAAGCAATAGCAACATACTAAACGATCGGGTGCTAAGCTAATGGAATGGGTCATGTCAATCAGATCATTCTACTAATGATGTGACCTCGTTAATCAAATAACAACTCTTTGTCTATGGTTAGGAAACATAACCATCTTTGATTAACGAGCTAGTCAAGTAGAGGCATACTAGTGACACTCTGTTTGTCTATGTATTCACACATGTATTATGTTTCCGGTTAATACAATTATAGCATGAATAATAAACATTTATCATGAAATAAGGAAATAAATAATAACTTTATTATTGCCTCTAGGGCATATTTCCTTCACCAAGTGGTCGGCTTCGACCTCGACTACACCAGCGGTCATGCCGGGCATGATCAGAAGGTTGCCATCGCCTAGTTTTGCGTGCGACATGACGTCCTCGTCTACCACTACCACCTGGCCACAAGGCCTTGTGAGCGTTTCTCCAGGTTTATCAACAGCTTCGCTACGATGGACACCACCAACGAGCTAAAAGCGCTCAAGTCAACATCCAGGACCACTGCAAGGCCTGGGGCAGTGACAACAACAAACATAACTCCCTGGTTGACCTTGCCTCGGCCATCATCGACCCCTACTACATGAAGATGAAGGATGAGAGCAAGAAGGACAAGAATGCCTGACACAGTGTCTGGCATGAGAGACTAGATGAACAACACATCAAGTACGCGGCCAAGGACGCGTACACAAGCTACGGGATGTACATGCAGATCGTTGACATGAGGGAGTGTCTTCTTCCTGCCCAAGACGAGGGATCAAGCCACAGAGCAGTGGCGGGAGCGTCACAAGAAGTAGATGACTAGACAATCGTTTCTCCTAGTTTAGAATGCATGCAATTGTTTATTGAGGTGTGTGCAAATAATCTGTAGAGTCACTTATGTAATTGGATGTTTATTTCAGTTATATATGTTATTCTTCTGTAGACAGAGAAAATCACACGGCTTATTAGCAGCAATCGTCTATGTTGTTATTGGTCTTCGCACACATTTCTGATTACGAACCTGTTTGTCACGTATCACACACATCTTGTTCAGTTGAACTATTTCTGTTGGCTTGGCTCATCGCAAACAGTTCAACCAAGTGAATTGTATGCCCTCCATCGCACACACACCTTGGTCTGGCTGACCGTTTCTATTGTGTTGCCTAATCACACATAGTTCATCCTAGTGACATGTATGTCGTATATCACACACACCCTCATCTGGCTGTCTGTTTCTATTGTTCTGCCTCATCGCAAATAGTTCTTCTGGATTAATTGTTTGCCACGCATCGCACACGCAACTCTAATCTGAATCGTGTTTGATGTCACCGCCATCGCAAACGTTTTGCATCTTTTTTATGGTTTATAGCACTATTTGTGATTAATGCATCGCACACAATTTTGTCGAAGGGTCGCTGATTTGACTGTCGCGTTTGGACCAACCTGCAGTAGTGTTCTTCTTCACAAGGCAGAGAGGGTGGAGCTTGCTGCATAGGAGCACTTTGCCTTAGAGGAATGGCATAAGTGGAAACTGTCAGCAGATGGCGATCTTTGTTTTCTTTTGGCTGGCTTGCCTTCACCCTCATCTTCTGACATTTTTCTTCGCTAGCTCTCCTTCGAGCAACTTCAACATTTCTCTCGATCTCATCATTCCTTCGATCACACAGGTGAGAGACATCCATTAGCATTCGGTTGTGCCAAACGACTTTGTTCTTCCTAACAATGCTGAGAGCTTTTCTGACTGCCACAATGTCCTTCATACTTAGTTTTTGACTGCTCATTGCATCTTCTCTAGAAGCTACTTATCTTCAGAGCCATGTTGAGCTCTTTGGTGATACCTTTCAGCTCACTGAAAGATTTGGTCACAAGCTTTGTGACATCATCTGCAAACCCAAACTGCTCAAATCAACAGAATTCACAACATAGGCAGCGTTGTCAATTATATCAATGAAGAGAGAAAAATCATATCTCTTCTATTTCTTTGTGGCAGCAGGAACATCATACTTTGCGTTCTTGGCACAGGTTTCAACTTCTTCAACAGTTTGTTTCTTTCTCTTTGCAGAGGCCTTGGTAAGAGTCTTCCTATTTGCTGTCACCGAAGGGATATCACTTGGCATATGCACTGCATGTCTTGGAGGCCTTCTTGGGGATAGCAATCCGTTCGTTGGAGATGGCTATTTGCAGACTTGTCAGGAATTTCCATTCCGTCATACTGAACATCTTCAGTATTTCCTTCGGCGACATCTTGTTCATCAGAACTAGAGTACTCAGCGATATCTCATACAGCTTTCTTGGTTCTTTTTTAGATCATTTTCCTTTGAGGCTTTGCAGCACTAGAAGGCCCGTTCTTCTTCATGCGGCTTGCTTTGGATGCAGAGGCATGCTCCTTCTTCATCAACACATCTTGTTGAGTCAACTCAACATTCTTGGCTTCAACTTTATCGACTTTCATCACTTTCTATTCATGTTTGGCCCTGACCTTGGCTCTCCTCTCAACTCTTCATGGGGACATTAATCAGCAATCAAATCGTTCCATATCGGATTGATACAAACAAAATGGCTTACTTCTCTCGAATATTTTCATAATGAAACAATTTTCCTGCCCAATGCCTTTTGATCCTTGTAATCTACTATTTCTTTCAAGAATTGTTTTGCCATGAGGTCGCGTCCTGTACTGATCAGGATCAGACATTTCAGCGGTTGTGTCTGGCTCATGGCCATGATCACCTGTTCTGGGTTTGCCATCTGAAAGTAATCCTTGTTCGTCGATGTTTGTTGCACCTTCTTCAGGCTGGGCAACAACTGCTTGAGATCCTTGAGGAACTTCTTCAGGCTTGTGCTCCTTTTTCTTCAGGGCTCTAGGCGGCTTCGAAGATTTTTCTTTGCCCCTCATTTGCTTTCTGCTAGTACCCATATGTAGTGAAATGTGAGGCAAGTGCTCATCCCTATCTGACTCAGTGTGATCTCCCAATCCAGAAGCCATGTTCTCCACCTGAATAAGAATAGATACGAGGGAAAATAGATAGGGTCATGAGAATGCATAGAGAGATTTTGATGAAATCTAATTTGGTCGGGAGGATATGATCCAAAGTTCATGGGATAACCTACTGAATATCATCGACAGAGTTAGCCTAGGAAGCTCCAAAAAAAATTGCTATAAGTCTATTTAGTCTTTAGTATTATATCCAATGAAACCAAATCTAAGAACTTTGTGCAAAGAGCAACTACAAACCGCACATGATGGACACTAGAGGATCTACTGCGGCAATAAGAATAACTAGTAAAAAGCACTGGATGAACAAGCCCTAAGAACTAAGAACAGAAAATGCATGTTCAAATCGCCGTACCCTAACTCGGTGGTGGAGATCAACTACGGCAATCCGAAGAAATGGATTACCGTGCTAGTGGGGACCAAATGCATCGAGGTTCGGCCGGAGTTACATGGCGGAGCTCCTCATCGGACTTGCTTCGAGTTCGGATGACAGGGTGGTGCGAAGTCAAAGGATTAACAGGAGGTCAAGCCGACTAAGGTGTTGACGCTCAAAAGTGGCACGATTATAAAGAGTGGTTTGAAGCTCTGTCAAGATTAATTCAAACTTACTATTGAAAGTCCCCATGAGATGGCTCTCTTCGAGAAGATCAAGATGAATATGAAGATGGTCTAAAACGGAGCTCGGATGCAAAAGTTATGACAACTTCAGAGATGCTCATGTCGACACCAGATTAAAGAATGGCTAGAAACCCCATTAAGCTGGCTTCAAATTGAGAAAGTTTCAGCATGAAAGTTGTGCATCTCGTTGAAACGATCGATTTTGATATAAAGATCGCTCCCAATCCACGGTCATATGCAAAAGTTAGAGCCCGTACAGCGCGACTCTCCAGTGAGCAAAAAATGACGCCCAGAACCACACACATATGTGGGTATGTCTGATGAGCTGCGTGAATAATTAGCTGTTTTGTGTGAGCGATTTGACCCTCAAGATGACCTCTGATCAAAAAATGTTCAACATGAAAGTTGTTCGTCTCATCGAAACGGTCAAGATTGCTTTTGGGCTCGTTTCCATCCGAGGTCGTTTACGACCTCAAAAAGAGCCACAAGGTGCAGCCAATTTTAGACCGAACAGTTTTGGAAAGTTCGGATAAAACCAATCCGAATTTGACTAGGGTTTTGGACGTGAATCCAAACCTTTTACTTGCATGGGAAGTCCAGCCGCCTCTTATATACCTAAGAGGTGACGGCCGATTGAACAACACACAATCGAACAAATCATCTATCACTTTTTATTTTTTTACCCTCTCCCTTGTTCTTCTTCTTCCTCGTTCTTCGTTCGTTCTTCTTGTTGCAAGGCGGCGAACCTCGAGGCCCTAGGGGTGGTCAGACCGACCTAGGGCAGCCCATAGCCGCCGCACGCCCTGACGGGGTCCCTCCCGGGCGTGTGGGGTTTTGGGTCTACAAAAGCGCCCGCCGAATTGTCTTGCATACCGCGCATCCGGCGGGTCTCCTTCGACATGAGCTGCGGTGCATCACCCCCGGCGTCGAGGGTACACGGTGACGTGTTCGTGTCCGAACACACTTTTTGGCGACTCCGCTGGGGACAAAGCTTTGAACGGTCTCCAGCCCGTTCTTGCTACGAAGAGATCGTCATCAAGTTGCTGCAATCTACAAAGGTAATATGAATACCCAATTCCCCTTTGTAGATGCAAATAATCCATATGTTGTTGTTGGATCACCTAATAAGCATAATGTATCGGCTAGCCCTAGTTTTATCAATCATGCATCTAATTATGCACATGGGCCGATGCAAAATAATCTTCATGCTTCAAATTCTTATGATTTTAGCAACGTACAACATATGTATCCAAACTTTCATGCACCGGCAACCCCACAAATCCATATGTCGATGAACAACATGATGGGTTTGGTTAATCAATTTGAAACACCTCATGTTAAAATTTCCAATAGCATACAAGAAAGTGTTTCACCTTTTTATTCATCGGCAACTAATTTGCAATATGTGAATCCAACCTTGCCGATGGATGGGAGAATTGGCCATGCTACTACTAGTTATTCGGCCAGTTACTCTCAACTGCCATATGCTACACCTCATGTTAGTAATTTTTCGGCACCATACACAACTGTAGATGCTCATAATTCGGCTTCACGCCTTCCTAGTGTTAGCCGAATAATTGTAAATTTTACAGGAGCGGTTGTGCCCAATATTGTAGAAGATGAGGTAGTGGTGGTTGCATTGAAGAGTTTAGCCCAAAATAAGAGAATTAGTGCTCTTTGCCTTGAACAACATGAAAAGGGGCTACTTCCTGATTATGCCGCAATAAAAGCTAGAGTTTTGCAAGAAGATGAATCTTTGCCAATTGATAAAATTGGCAAGCAAAAGTATGGTTTCACAACAATGCATATGCCTTCACCTAGTACTACATCATATTATACACCCCCTACACAATAGCAAAATTTCGGCAACACCCCTGTGTCATTGCCAAAAGAATCTAAAAGCATTGGGGGGCAATCATATCCGGAGTGAGCTGAAATTGAGAAAAAGCTTAAAGCTAATTTTGCCGCTCGCCGCCAGAAACAAATAGAAAAAGAATTGGCTCAAATAAAAGAAGCATTGCTGACTGATATAACTGATAAAAAGAATGATGATTCGGAAAATAAAAGTGCTTTGGTTGAAAAAGCCGAATCAAGTCGCATATATTTCGAATCCATCAAATCCAAAGAGGCAAGCATCACTGAGAAAGGGCATGGCAAGCATAGGAAAACAGCGGTGCTTGATTTTTCTGAAGTTCATGGAACCTACTTCCTACCTTATGAGTTTTGTGCCGTAGAAATTGACAAGCCTCAAGGACAAGAGCAAGCAGCTGAACAAAGTTCGGCTGACAAGGATCTTCAAAGTAATGATGCACGAAATCAAGAAAAATATGATGAAAAGGCGTTGGAGAGTCATCCAAAGACGAAGCTAGATATTATTCAAGTCACACCACCATCATGCTCTCCCAACGTATTTGAAGAGGTATGCATAGCGAGTAATTTACCTATTTTCAGATTTGGTTGCAACTTCATTATTGATGCATCTATAAAAAATATTCTCATAAGTAATTTTGAAATACTAATGAAGAAGGGTAATTTACTTGTTAGCAATAAAAATGTTATGGAACATATCGGTCAACCCATTGCGCCATTTATAAAGACCGATAATGACTTATTGTTACAGCCAAAGCTTTCCCCATTGCTTTATCTAAAGTTCATATCTAGTTGGGTAGCTTTGCTTATTTCATACTTGGCTTGCACTTGGTCTCAACTGAGACATGTATGTTCTAAATATCTTCGTTTCAGAAATTTAAAGCCAAGGTTAAATTCTATTGAGAAAACCGATGCTAATATAATATCTTATCCAAAGACATTGAAGATAGAGTGGAAAACACAATGCATAGCCGAATAGGGAGATTCCAAATCTGAACCTTGCTTATCTCCAAAGCCGTTCAAACAGCAAGATCGGCTAGAAAACAAGAAGTATACCTTCAATTCAAGCATGTGTGATCAAATATTTGATTTGTTGCTGAAAATTAATTACATTACAATTCTTGATCACCATGTTAAGCCATCAATCCAAGGACAAATGTATTGCAAGTTGCATGATTCATCCAAGCATAATTTTGAGGATTGCAACATGTTTCGTCAAATAGTTAAATCGGCCATTGATAAAGGACGATTAAAATTTGTTGAAACACCAAGGGATGACTGTCGTGGTTCTAAGTCTGACAGTAGAATGGGGGTAGGTATGTAGAGGCAAGATCCTAGCTATGGAGGAGTTGTACACGCGAGTTTTACAAGTTCAGGCCCTTCTCGGAGGAAGTAACAGCCCTACGTCTTGGAGCCCAGAGGCGGTCGACTGGATATATGCATGTGAGTTACAGGGGGTGCGAACCCTTGTCCCGGAGGAGGGGCGGCTTATATAGAGTGCGCCAGGACCCCAGCCAGCCCATGTTACAAAGGGTTCAATGTACATGAAGGCAGGGCGTTACTGGTAACGCTAGTAATAAAGAGATATAAATGATCTTTAAGGTTATAGAGTGAACGACCGACCATTGCCATCCTAAGTGACGTTAGGCCTTCTCTCCGAGTGGTTTCTTGTATCGTCGAGTGTCTTCAAGACTGTCGAGTGGAACATAGCTTTATGGTCGAGTGGATGATGATTTTTCTTCGACTGCTTCTGGTTCTTTTAGAGGTTCCCTTGGGGAGGGTATCTTGGACAGATCCATGACCCTACCCTAGGTACATAGCTTCGTCATTAGCCCCCGAATGGATCAGGGTTTGAGTGAGGAAGGAGTTGAGAACACTTCCGACTCATTCTTCGTGCTATGAGTATATCTTGCTCTGGATCAATGAGCTGAGGAGATAACATCAACTTCTTTTTCAGTCGCCTTGGTCCATTCTTAGTTTTTGTCGAGTGAACTTTCACGGTAGAGTTCCGAATGATAATGTGGAGGATGTTTTCAGTCTGACAAGTTGCTCTCCTCTCTGCGGATTTCGCGGGATTCGAATTTTGGGAAGCGCGCCAGACGGGCGGGGCCGTGGTAATTAGGGCGGATTAGGCAGGTCGCCTCGATCCCCGCGCCACCTTTTTCGCCACGTATTGCGCGCGCGACTGTTGCGGGATTTGTTTAGATCGTCTGGGCCTACCAGTCAGTCACTCGGGGAATGACCTTATAAAAGGCACCGGGATGGGTCTTTGCACAACGCGCTCCCATTTTCTTCCTTCTTCCTCAGACTTCTCCGCCGCGCTCGCTTCCGCTCTCGGCGTCGCAACCTTGCTCGGACTCGATCCGCCGCCATGGGGAAAGAGAAGACGGTGGCGTTGGAGCGCGCAAAGAAGGCGACCGCGAAGGCGAAGGGCAAGAGGACCAGCCGGGGCGGATCATCGTCAAGATCTGGCCTGCCACCGGGCTGGATCCAGGGCGACTGGATCCGCTCGATGATCAGCCAGGACGACCTCGATGATCTGGTGGAGGGGGGACTGATCCCCCACAAATCGGCGCGGCTCCCGGGCAACGAGACCGAGCCGCAGCCGCGGGAGGGTGAGTGCGTTCTCCTCGCCACCCACGTCGAGCACGGGTTTTCTTTGCCTCCCCATCCTTTCTTTCGTGCCTCTCTGAATTTCTTCGGGGCTCAACTCCACCACTTCACTCCAAACACCATAGTCTATCTGGCTGCTTTTGTGTCGATGTGTGAAAATTTCTTGGGTTGTCGACCGCACTGGGGTCTCTTCAAACACATCTTCACCTGTCGCTCCCAGTCGGTCAAGAAGGAGAACCCGAGTGATGAGAGGACGCACGTGATCCAGATGTGCGGGGGCCTTGGTATCCAGATGAGGAACAAGAGTACCTTCCCAGCGATGATCCTTCCCGACTCGGTCCGGGGCTGGTAGTCGACTTGGTTTTACTGTAAGGACTAGCCGACCTCGGGCCAGTCGACTGGACTTCCTCCCTTTTCTCTAGCTTGAGTGGAGAAGCCCTCCTCCTTGAGGGTGGTCCCAGAAGAGAAGGCGCAGGTCAAGGTGTTGGTCGAGCGGGTCGTCCAACTTGTCCGCGATGGGGTGACTGGGATGGACCTGCTGGAGGTCTTTCTCAGTCGACGCATCCAACCGCTTCAGGCCCGTGACCATCCGATGTGGATGTACTCGGGACTCGAGGACTCCACTCGGATCCACCCAGAGGACGTCAGTGAAGACACCTTGGAGAAGTGGCTGAGGGGAATAACTAGCAACAAAGACAATCCCCGGGGGTCTAGGAGGGTGATTCCATTCGACCACACGCGCCAGCCGGAACATGTATGATTCTGCTTTGCCAAGTATCTTCCCGATTCACTGTGTGACACCTTGTTGATGGTCGACTGTATTTCTTTTGCTCGTTGTCTTTTCAGGCTCTCATTGATATGTACTCAATGCCCAATGGAGTGCAGGGGCAAGACGTCGAGGAAGGAGCGAGCGGGGGCGAGAGCGGCGAGTGGCACTCGTATGCCGAGGAGGACGAGGAGAGCGACGACTCAACTGATGACGAAGAGGTCGACTCGCCTCCTCGCAGAGAGAGGAGATCCAAGCACGCTCACGACCCAGAGAGCACCCTGGACCTGGCGACCGCGCCGACTGGGCAATCTTCGAAGCGCCCCCGGACGTCTTCCCCAGTGCCGATTGAGAAGGCCCCGAAGCAGCTCAAGGTCGTGCCACCTCCAGTGCCAAAAGCACCGAAGGCCACCTCCTCCAAACTGCCAAAGGCTTTACCCGGGATCAAAGTGGTCATCCCCACCCTCTCCGGGTAATCATCTGACCTGTTCTTTTTGTCGACTCAAGCAACAGAACGTGACCGACTGAGTGCGGACGTTTGCAGTGCTGCTACGTCAGGAACCTCTTCCTACTAGTACCGAGACGAGGAGATGGAAGACACGGTTACCTCCAACCCAGGTAAAAACTCTTATGATCTTGTTCTTGATTACTTGGTCGATTGAATTCGAGTGGTGCATTTGGGGTCGACTGATCTTCCCTGCAGCTCCACCCAACGTCATTGATCTCCCAGACGACGATGAAGATGTGGTTCCTAAGTGCAGAAAGAGCAAAAAGGTAGCAGCTGGCAAGGCGTCTCAGCAGGGACCAATGACAACACCAACTGTCCGTCAATCTGAAGACGCGGGCGGGGCCTCTGTAACTTTCGCTATACCCTTGCCGGGTGAGCGCCCCACACCGTCGACTGTATCGATGATTCCTTCCGTCGTCCCATCTCACGCCTCAGAGGTCCAAGCTACTGCATCTGGGTCGTCTGCCCTCTTCTTCACCAGCTACCCTGTCTCGGAAAACCAGTCGGATGCGGCTGCGGAAGCCATCCGTCAGGCTAACGTGATGATGGAGCGGATGAAGACGGTGCACGAGAATAGCCAGGCTGCTTATGACGCCAGCGCTGCTCTCCGGGCCAATGTCCAGGTACGTAAACTTTCGACTGACCTTGTTCTGTCAGGATATGCTATCTGGAATATTTTTCTTCCATACAATCTCCTGTTGTTTGCGTTGAATCTGTACACCCACTGGGTGTTTTGTTGTCTTTGGTATGTGCACTCTTCCACTCGGTCTGGGCGAGTAGGATCTAAACCGGTGGGGGCACGCTAAGTGCACCCACTGGGTGTAGTCCCCGAGACCGCAGTCGACTGGGGTCTGAGTTCTTTTTCCTTTCTTTTCATCCACTCGACCTGGGAGGACCGGTCGAATGGGATCTGAACCAGTGGGGCACGTCAAGTGCACCCACTGGGTGTAGTCCCCGAGATCGCGGTCGACTGCTGGCAGTCGGCCGGGGTCTGAATAGTTTTTTTACTTGATCCATGCGGACCGGTCGATTTGGATCTTAATCAGCGGGGGCACGCCAAGTGCACCCGCTGGGTGTAGTCCCCGAGACCGCAGTCAACTGCGTGCGGTCGGCTGGGGTCTAAGTGAACTCTTTAAGTTTTATCCACTCAGAAGTAAACAACCTTTGATCTTGTCGATTGACACGTCTTTTGCCTTCTATAGAAGTCTTGTACTCTCATTTCCAAGTTTGCTGAACTTGAGGAGAAGCAGAGGCAACTCAACCTCGACTTGGAATTGGCCCAGCGGAATCTGAAGAAATCTCAAGATGAAGCTGCTGGTATGGAAGGTAACTGCCTGTCGGCTGTCTTTTTAAAACATTTCTTCGAACTCTTGTCTGATCCGATTGCTTCTTTTGCAGAGAAAATGAAGTTGGCTCTAGAGAAGAAGGACTCGGACCTCGCCATTGCGCAGAAGGAAGCCCAAGATAAAACTGCCCTTGCAGACCAGAAGCTGGCTTTAGTCGGAGCGCTGGAAGGGGAGGTGAACAAGCTGAAGTCCTGCCTCAATGAATCTAACCAAGAAGTGACTCGTCTGAAGAAAGACAAACTTGTCTTGAATGAAAAACCGGAGTCTGCGGTCCACAAGAGGAACGACACGGAAGCTTATCTGAGGACTCTTGCCAAGAAGCTCTATCTCATACTGGAAGGTACTCCTTTTAAACCGACTGTGTTGATGTTTGCAAATGAATCTTGTCCGGTCGACTCGCTAATTTTTTGACTGCAGAATTCTGCCAAGACTTTGACGAGGAAACTGGAAGGGTCGAGACGGGTCTGGACCCTATCGCTTCTCCAGTTTGCGACGAAACTGCAATGAACGTGCTCCGACTGGAGTCTCGTGTCGCCGGCGTCACAAGCTACCTCGCACGTCTGAAGGAGGCAGTCTCACAAGTCGACTCATTGCTCTAGCCAAGGGCGACGCTTCAAAATGACCTGGAATCCCTAATGGCTCGACTCAACGAGATCCCTGACCGAGTGCAAGAATGGAAGAAGTCCTCCGCCCGGTGTGGTGCTGATGTGGCGTTGTCCTTGGTGCGAGTCCACTGCAAGGAAGCTCGTGAAGACAAGCTGACGGCGATCAAGATCGCTAACACCAAAAGGCATGACTTCCAGTCCTTCATGGAGACTTTTATTGCTGCTGCCACTCGGATCGTGGATGGGATCGACTTGGACGAATTCGTTGAGCCTGCCAGCCCTCCTCCTGCCGAGTGAACAAACTTATGAGACTTGAATCTGCCTTAAATTTGCCTCGGAATGCCGAGTGATTGCTGTAACCGTTAAACTCCTTCAGGCTTGATGCTCGAATACTTTTGATTTGCTGCTTGGAACTTTAGGATTTATCTGAATTTGGTTTATTTCCGAATATGCTTGCGGTTTGCCTTCAAGTGGACTTTGTTCTTTGCTTGGAATAATCTTTGCGCTGGAGATGTAGCTCTGAGGTGGTGACTCCAGTCGACCTACGCTTCGTCGTCCTTGTGGATAGGGATGGAGCGCACATTGTACTTGTGGCATAGCCCCGAAGGAGAAGGTTGCAGTGGACCTGCACCTCGTCATCCTTGCGGATAGAGATGGAGCGCACATTGTACTTGTGGTGTAGCTCCGAAGGAGGAGGTTGCAGTCGACGTGCACCTCGTCGTCCTTGCGGATAGAGATGGAGTGCACATTGTACTTGTGGCGTAGCTCCGAAGGAGAAGGTTGCAGCCGACCTGCACCTCGTCATCCTTGCGGATAGGGAATGAGCACACATTGTACTTGTGGCATAGCTCCGAAGGAGAAGGTTGCTGTCGGTGTCAAAACCGGCGGATCTCGGGTAGGGGGTCCCAAACTGTGCGTCTAGGCCGGATGGTAACAGGAGGCAAGGGACACGAAGTTTTACCCAGGTTCAGGCCCTCTTGATGGAGGTAAAACCCTACGTCATGCTTGATTAATATTGATGATATGGGTAGTACAAGAGTAGATCTACCACGAGATCGGAGAGGCTAAACCCTAGAAGCTAGCCTATGGTATGATTGTTGTTCTGTATGTTGTCCTATGGACTTATGGACTAAAACCCTCCAGTTTATATAGACACCGGAGAAGGTTAGGGTTACACAAAGTCAGTTACAATGGTAGGAGATCCACATATCCGTATCGCCAAGCTTGCCTTCCACGCCAAGGAAAGTCCCTTCCGAACACGGGACGAAGTCTTCAATCTTGTATCTTCATAGTCCAGGAGTCCGGCTGAAGGTATAGTCCGGCCATCCGGACACCCCCTAATCCAGGACTCCCTCAGTAGCCCCTGAACCAGGCTTCAATGACGACGAGTCCGGCACGCAGATTGTCTTCGGCATTGCAAGGCGGGTTCCTCCTCCAAGTACTTCATAAAAGATTTTGAACACAAAGATAGTGTCTGGCTCTGCAAAATAAGTTTCCACATATTGCCATAGAGAGAATAATATTTACACAAATCTAATCTCTAACGTATTCCGTAGTGTGACATCGCACCACGGCCAAGCCTTTATTCGAATCGTTTTATTATCCCACCTCAGCGTGTCATGCGAGACGGTTTCCTTGGCACGTCTTGTTAAAGCAGAGATCGTGTCCCCTTATTCCGGGATTCTCATCAATACGGGCGTGGGTAACCCAACCGCGCCATTGATTACGGCGCTTGGGAGATAAGCGAGTTTTACGAGGCTGGTGGGAACACGTAGTTGCGTCCACCCATATAAGGGGATAAGGATCCACCTTTTCACCTACGCCTTCTTCCTCCTTTGCCTATCCATTTTCGCGCACTCGAGCTCCAGCGCCCAAGTCCGAACTCCCCACCTCAACCTTCTCCAACCATGTCCGGAGCGGGAGGCAAGTGGATGGTCTCCTCCATTACGGAGGGACACATCAAAAGACTAAGGAAGGCCGGATACTTGTCTAACGACATTGCGCACCGGCTTCCCGAAGAGGGGCAGCTCATCCCCACCCCTAGGCCCCATGAGAGGGTGGTGTTCCTCCCCCATTTCCTCCACAGACTGGGCTTCCCTCTCCACCCATTTGTCTAGGGGCTCATGTTCTACTATGGCCTGGATTTCCACGATCTGGCCCCGAACTTTGTCCTCAACATCTCGGCGTTTATCGTCGTGTGCGAGGCTTTCCTCCGCATCCACCCCCATTTCGGCCTATGGCTCAAGACTTTCAATGTCAAGCCGAAGGTGGTGCGCGGCAACCAGGCGGAGTGCGGAGGCGCCATGGTGGGTAAGATGCCCAATGTCTTATGGCTCGAGGGCTCCTTTGTGGAGACCCTGAAGGGGTGGAAATCGGGTGGTTTTACATCACCGAGCCGCGCGTCCCTAAGTGGGTCGCAGCCCCTGTGTTCCGGTCCGAACCCCCAATGCGGCCCATGTCCTGGAAAGAGACGGGCCTGTCGTGGGGTAAAAAAGGAGAGCTGACCGGACTCCAAACATGCATCCAAACCCTGGTGGACAAGCAGCTCAAGCTTGTCAGCGTAGTCCAGGTTATGCTCATCCACCGGATCCTCCCGTGTCAACAACGGGCCTTCAATCTGTGGGAATTCAACCCGGCGCAGCACCGAACTCTGAGCAGGCTCTTCGACACGATGTACGAAGATGCCTGGAGGGTGCTTTTCAAGGGCGTCGAGGCCCCTGCATCCGCTACCGAGGATCGCGGATTCAGCATGCAGCGTCACGGGATATAAACTCCCTTACCTTTGACAGGATTCAGCATTCAGCACACAGGGTATTAGTTTTTCATAGTTTGACTCCATGCAGGATCTAAACTCCCTTACCTTTGATAGGATTGGCAGGAGACGTCCGGACAGATCAACTGTCCGTCTCCTTTGCCCGAAGGCCCAGCGGACGCTCGTTTGGTGAAGCTGCTGGTCCCGGCACCCTATGTGGTGCCGGAGAAGAAGGCCAAGAAGAAAGCCACGGGGACTCGAAAGAGTGCCCGGCGCCCGGAGGTGTCGGATTCATCATCCGACGACTCCAAGACGCACTCCTCCCACGAAGACGAGGAGGAGGAGGAAGAGACCTCTCCCCCTCCAGCGGGGGAAGGGAAGAAAAGGAAGGCCGCCCCAACTGGGGAGGCTAAAGGGTCCAAGAAGGGGAAAACCCTTCCTCCGGACTACTCCACCAACGCTGACGACGGCGAAGAGGAGTGGCCGCTCAGGGCCAAGCCCCTGGCAAAATCGGAAGTATCCGGATACCAGAGTAATCATAGTATTCCTTTATTGCACAGCTTTCCCTTATGTCGAATATGATTATGCAGCCCACCCAAAGACCGACTTGACACGTCGTCGAGCGGTTCACTAGACTCGTCAGATGTGAATTCGCTTCCGACAGCTTCCTGCCCCCGCCCTACGGACGACGCCGAAGTGTTGTCCCAACAGGTTCCAAGCCAGGAGGAGGTGGTCCTGGAGGCGCCGCAAGGAGACCTCCCAGACTCCAGGAGTGAAGGGGATAAAACCCCACAGGGCTCCGAGTCCGGCTCTAGGCCGGACACCGCTCCGGAACCTTCAAATGTTCCAGAGTCCGGCGGGCGACCTCCTTCCAAGAGGAGCAGGCCCTCCGTGCCGGTGACCCCTGTCCAACCGGAGGCGCCGTACAATCTGTTGGAGGCGCTCAAAGGCGCCTCCATCGACGAGGAGCACCGCACCATTATGAGTGCGGTGGTCCAGAAGGTTCAGTCCGCCAAGAACGGACTAACTGAAGCTTGTGCTAGCCTTTTAACAGGCTTTGAGGTAAGTAAAGAATGTGTAAATAATATTACCGCATAGACAGTAGCCCCTGATGCTCTATTTGGTGTTCGGGAAGAAAAGCCGAATAGAGGATCAAATAAAATTCGCAGGAGTCTAAGAAAAAGGAGTCAATATGCGTATGCAGGCTTCTTTGTTGGTGTCCGCCGCACTGACTGCGGAAGTGGACACGCTAAAGCAGAACCTCGAGCAGTCCGAGCAAGAGCTCGGGCGTGCCAAGAAGCAGCTCGAGGACAAGGAAGGTAAGAAATACCTTGTTTAAATAAATATAAAAAGGTGCAATTGCAAAAAATGACAGGATTATCATGGCTATTGTAGGGGCCCCGTCTGAGGTGGTGACCCTTAAGCAAGCGCTGCTCGAGGCCGAGAAGAGGGCGGCCACGTAGCGCACCGAGCGGGAGAAGTATGAGGCCGAGGTTGGTAAGGTGCGGCAAGAGCTCCAGGCTATCATGGAAAAACATGAGAGTTTGGAGCTTGACTCAAAGACGCGAGCGTCCGAGCTTGCGGTGGCTATTGAAAATGCCAAGTCTGCCAAGGACGAATCCCAGAAGACCCTCCAGGAGTTGGATGAGGTGAAAAAGATAGCGGCGGGTAAGGCATTCTTTATGCAAAGCAAACACATAAACGTGAGTTACTTGTTACTTACCCGAATCCGGAGCTCTCCAGGAGCATTCGCAGATCTTCCCCGTAGCATGTCTGATGCCGCCGCATTTTATCGAGCCGAGGAGGGCAACTCAACAGAGAAGGTGTTCTGGTCTTAGTATGCTGAGGCCGGACACCCCGTGCCCCTGAGCGACCAGCTGAAGCAACTGGTTGAGCTCCACAAGGCGGCCGAACAGGCCATGAAGGGCCTCATAGTTCGGCAGTGGCCTGGGGAGGCTCTGCCTGGGAGCTATTTTGGGCTGGTGCGACGGCTGGTGGGGGCCTGTCCAAGGCTCGAAGTCATCAAGCGCTCCGTCTGCATTGAAGGTGCCCGTAGGGCCCTTGCCCGTGCTAAGGTGAACTGGGGTAAGCTGGATGCTGAGAAGCTTGTCAAGGACGGGCCACCGCCGGGGAAGGAGCATCGCAAGCCCGAGAATTATTATAAGGATGTTCTGAAGGGTGCCTGCCTTATGGCGGATGAATGTTCCAGGGATGTAATTTTTGAGTAAAACTCGCTCGTTTTGTCCTGTGCAATGAAAACTTGTTCATATGCGCTAAGCAATGCTGTTGGAATTTGAAATATTACCTTCTGTGCGGCTGTTTATCAATTCTGAGAGATGGCAAGTCGTCGGCTTCTGCCCCCATGCCGCTAGTGCTGGGGTGTTCGGGGATAAACCTGAGCGCTCTTTTTCCCATGTTTGGGTCCTTCGAGGGAGGCGCTCAGCACAACGAATGAGGCAATCGGACTATAATGCGTGAACACTCTCACTTAGCCATAGAATTCTATCATTTTAAATTTCGGCGAAGCCCCTGTTATTCGGAAGATCGAGTTCGGGGCGCTATCCATGCCTTGGCCGGACAGAGCCGACTCCTCGCTCTAAGCGGCATAAGTCTTTAGGGACTCGAAAAACCTCTTGAACAGCGACCAACTCTCGCTTCATCATGAAAGTCAGTTTTAGCTTTCTCTACTGAGGTGCTCGACCCAGCTCAACTGGGGCACAATCGCAGTAGTTCTCCTAGTGCTACCTCAGCCGATATAGCGGAACGTAAGGCATCAAAACATAGGAGCCGGGCAAACCCAACTATTGACCCAATACATGATTCGGAGCCGATGCGTATAATGCTATAAGTTCGGGGTGCCGCACTTGTTAAAGTGTTCGGACTTCTCACACCATATTGAGGGGTACTAAAGCCCCTGGCGTATTTTGGCCGTACCAAAGTGTACGGGTGCAACATGTCGTTAAGGAACATATATTTGTAAAAAAAGAGTAAATGCAAAAATAGACAAAAGCTATGCATTGTTTATTAAAAAGGGTTGCGATCAAAGCAGAACGATACAAATAATGCGCTAAGCAAAAGGTTGGACTATTTAACATGTCCGTTCCAGGGGCAGGCTGCGGAATGGTATGCGAAACAGGTATACTGTTCATGATAGAGACCACCTGGGGGTTCCGTAATGCGGCATGGCTTGTCTGCTTCCCTGGTTCTTGTATCGTTTGTGCGGCAATTGAACTGCCGAACAGGCCTTCCGAAGAATGGAGTCCTGAAAGTAAGAGAAAATTAAAAAATCGGCAGCCCCTGGTGCGGTTTAAGCCGTGTTTCGGGCATGCCGTGATGGTGCCCCTCCCCTGTATCCATGGTATTTCTAGAGCGTAGTTATGTACGCGAAGCACTGGTGTCACATTTTTGCGAGGGCTGGGGTTGGGGCCGCATTGCTACGCCTGCTCGGAACGTGCCAGGCGGTCTTGTTGTAGGTTACTCCGGGCGCACTTGACGGTGTCCGGACGTTTAATGGCCGGACTGGAGAACTACCTGGAGAGGCTGCTTTGTACTTCCGCTGCAAGGGCCGCCGTGTGCTCCTCCGTTCGGAGGGAGCGTTCGGTGTTTCCATTGACCGTAATTACTCCTCGAGGGCCTGGCATCTTGAGCTTAAGGTATGCGTAGTGTGGTACCGCATTGAACTTGGCGAATGCGGTTCGCCCGAGCAGTGCGTGATAGCCACTGCGGAATGGGATTATGTCGAAGATTAACTCCTCACTTCGGAAATTATCCGGAGATCCGAAGACCACTTCAAGTGTGACTGAGCCTGTACAGTTGGCCTCTACACCTGGTATTATGCCTTTAAAGGTCGTTTTGGTGGGCTTAATCCTCGAGGGATCTATGCCCATTTTCCGCACTGTATCCTGGTAAAGCAGGTTCAGGCTGCTGCCGCCGTCCATAAGGACTCTAGTGAGATGAAATCCGTCAATAATTGGGTCTAGAACCAAAGCGGCGAATTCGCCATGACGGGTGCTAGTGGGATGGTCCCTTCGATCAAAGGTGCTCGGACAGGAGGACCATGGGTTGAACTTTGGGGCGACTAGCTCTACCGCGTATACGTCCCTTAACGCGCGCTTCCGCTCCCTCTTGGGGATGTGGGTTGCGTATATCATGTTCACCGTCCGCACTTGTGGGGGGAAACCCTTCTGTCCACTGTTGTTCGACGGCCGGGGCTCTTCGTCGTCATCGCTATGCAGCCCCTTGTCTGTATTTTCGGCATTTAACTTGCCTGCCTACTTGAACACCCAACAATCCCTATTGGTGTGATTGGCCAGCTTTTCGGGGGTGCCATGTATCTGGCACAAGCGGTCGAGTATTCGATCCAAACTGGACGGCCCCCTAGGATTTCTTTTGAATGGCTTTTTCTGCTGACCGGATTTATAGCCTCTGAATCTGGCATTAACTGTCGTATCCTTAGCATTGTCGCCGTTAATGCGGCGCTTCTGCTTGTTGCGACGCGACCTGCCACTACTGTCCCTGGTATCCGAATTACCAGGGTTCTTGGTCATATTGTTGCTACGAGCAAGCCAGATGTCTTCTCCCGCGCAAAAGCGGGTCATGAGTGTCGTGAGTGCTGCCATAGATTTCGGCTTTTCCTGTCCAAGGTGCCGGGCAAGCCACTCGTCACGGATATTGTGCTTGAAGGCTGCTAGGGCCTCTGCGTCCGGACAGTCGACTATTTGATTTTTCTTTGTTAGGAACCGTGTCCAGAATTGCCTGGCTGATTCCTCTGGCTGCTGAATTACGTGGCTTAGGTCATCTACATCTGGTGGTCGCACATAAGTGCCCTAGAAATTGTCGGGGAATGCGGCTTCCAGGTCCTCCCAACAACTGATTGATCCTGCTAGCAAGCTGTTAAGCCAATGCCGAGCTGGTCCTTTAAGCTTGAGTGGGAGGTATTTGATGGCGTGGAGATCATCGCCGCGGGCCATGTGGATATGAAGGAGATAATCCTCGATCCATACCGCAGGATCTGTTGTGCCATCATATGATTCGATGTTTACGGGTTTGAAACCCTCGGGGATTTGATGATCCATTACTTCGTCTGTGAATCATAGTGGGTGTGCGGCGCCTCTGTACTGGGCTATATCACGACGTAGCTCCAATGAGCTTTGTCTACTGTGTTCGGCCCTACCGGATTTGTGTCCGGCGTGACGGTTACCGTCTCGAGTCGTGGGGCGCCCACACGATCCATAGATCGATCTTGTTTGCCTTGCCTTGTCCTCCAACACATCTCGCAGGTCTGGCGCATTTTCCCCTGCCTTGGTACGGGGTGCGGCTTGAGTGGAGGGCCGAGAGGCCTCTCTGTCGCGGCCACGAGGTGGCCGGTCGGCCGTATCGAGTGCTAGTGATGTAGGTTTAAGTGCTTCCTCCTCTAATCGGGGTAGCGACCTGCGCTTTGGGTAGCTCTTGGAGGGGCGTTCGAGTTTATGCTCTTCGGCCGCAAGGACTTCAGTCCATCTGTCGACTAGCAAATCTTGATCAGCTCTAAGCTGTTGCTATTTTTTCTGGAGGCTTCTTGCCGAGGCCATAAGCCTGCGTTGAAAACGCTCTTGCTCGATGGGATCCTCTGGCACGACGAATTCATCGTCGTCGAGGCTTGCCTCGTCTTCGGAGGGAGGCATATAATTATCATCCTCGACCTCTCTGTCTGCCACTCTCTCATGAGGGCTGGCTTCTCCATCCTCCTGTGCTGAATCTTGCTGGAGGGGGTTTTCTTCGGCACTCTCCGGAGTATTATTATCTCCCGTGCCGGAATCACTGTATTTGCTTTGGCGGGATTTTGAGCGGCGCCGCTGACGCTGGCGCTTAGGCTGTTTCTTGGAGGGGTCATCCTCCGCTGTTCCATCGCCATCTCCTTCTTTTGGGGTGTACACCATGTATATGTCATATGACGAGGTGGCTTTCCAGGGCCCAATAGGCGCTGGTTCTTCATCGTCTCCTGCATCGGCGTCCATACCGTCGATGCCTTCGAAGTCGAAGTCGAGCATGTCGGTTAAATCGTCGACAGTGGCTACCAAGTGGGTGGTGGGTGGGCTTTGAATTTCTTCATCGTCCGTATCCCAACCTTGCTGACCGTAGTCCGGCCAGGGCTCTCCTGATAAAGAGAGAGACTTTAGTGTCTTCAGAATATCGCCGAAAGGCGAGTGCTGAAAGATGTCCGCGGCAGTAAACTCCATGATCGGCGCCCAATCGGATTCGATCGGCAGGGGCACGAAGGGTTCGGAGTCCAGAGAGGAGTCCGGCTCCTTGGAGTCACGAGTCTCGCGGAGTGCGGGGCTGGTGTTCGGCTCGATCGCCGTTGGGATCGTGGCCCCCGAGCCGGCGTCCAACCACCCATCCTCGATCGGCGCAGTTGGCTCCGAATTAAGGGTCGAAGCCGATGCGGGTGCGGCCTCCAGGGCACTGTTTGGCAGCAGAGCTAGATCATGCTCGTCGTGACAGTGTGGCGCGCTCGACAGTGGCTCGAATCCATCGAGGATCAAGTCCCCGCGGATGTCAGTCGTGTAGTTTAAACTTCCAAATCTGACCTGACGGCCAGGGGCATAGCTTTCGATCTGCTCCAGATGGCCAAGTGAATTGGCCCACAGTGCGAAGCCGCCGAAGACGAAGATCTGTCCGGGAAGGAAGGTCTCACCCTGGACTACATCGCCATTGATGATCGTAGGAGCCATCAAGCCTAACAGCGATGACACAGAGGAACTCTCAATGAAAGCACCAATGTCGGTGTCAAAACTGGTGGATCACGGGTAGGAGGTCCCGAACTGTGCGTCTAGGCCGGATGGTAACAGGAGGCAAGGGACACGAAGTTTTACCCAGGTTCGGGCCCTCTTGATGGAGATAAAACCCTACGTTCTACTTGATTAATATTGATGATATGGGTAGTACAAGAGTAGATCTACCACGAGATCGGAGAGGCTAAACCCTAGAAGCTAGCCTATGGTATGATTGTTGTTCTGTATGTTGTCCTACAGACTAAAACCCTCCAGTTTATATAGACACCGGAGAGGGTTAGGGTTACACAAAGTCGGTTACAATGGTAGGAGACCCACATATCCGTATCGCCAAGTTTGCCTTCCACGCCAAGGAAAGTCCCTTCTGGACACGGGACGAAGTCTTCAATCTTGTATCTTCATAGTCCAGGAGTCCGACTGAAGGTATAGTCCGGCCATCTAGACACCCCCTAATCCAGGACTCCCTCAGTTGCAGTCGACCCGCGCCTCGTCGTCCTTGCGGATGGGGGTGTGTTTCGAACTTAGGCGAGTACCGGACTGCAGCTAAGCCCCCGAGTGGGAGGGTTGCTCTCCGCTTGGTAGGATTGTTCATACTTAGGCAAGTACTGGACTGCAGCTAAGCCCCCGAGTGGGAGGATTGCTCACCACTCGGTAGGATTTTACAAACTTAGGCGAGTACTGGATTGCAGCTAAGCCCCCGAGTGGGAGAACTTAGGCAAGTGCCGGACTGCAGCTAAGCCCCCGAGTGGGAGGATTGCTCACCACTCGGTAGGATTTTACAAACTTAGGCGAGTACTGGACTGCAGCTAAGCCTCCGAGTGGGAGAACTTAGGCGAGTGCCGGACTGCAGCTAAGCCCCCGAGTGGGAGGATTTCTCACCAGTCGGTAGGATTTTACAAACTTAGGCGAGTACTGGACTGCAGCTAAGCCTTCGAGTGGGAGAACTTAGGCGAGTGCCAGACTGCAGCTAAGCCCCCGAGTGGGAGGATTGCTCACCACTCGGTAGGATTTTACAAACTTAGGAGAGTACTGGACTGCAGCTAAGCCTCCGAGTGGGAGAACTTAGGCGAGTGCCGGACTGCAGCTAAGCCCCCGAGTGGGAGGATTGCTCACCACTCGGTATGATTTTACAAACTTAGGCGAGTACTGGACTGCAGCTAAGCCTCCGAGTGGGAGAACTTAGGCGAGTGCCGGACTACAGCTAAGCCCCCGAGTGGGAGGATTGCTCACCACTTGGTAGGATTTTACAAACTTAGGCAAGTACTGGACTGTAGCTAAGCCTCCGAGTGGGAGAACTTAGGCGAGTGCCAGACTGCAGCTAAGCCCCCGAGTGGGAGGATTTCTCACCACTCGGTAGGATTTTACAAACTTAGGCGAGTACTGGACCGCAGCTAAGCCCCCGAGTGGGAGTATTGGTCACCACTCGGTAGGATTTTACAAACTTAGGCGAGTACTGGACTGCAGCTAAGCCTCCGAATGGGAGAACTTAGGCGAGTGTTGGACTGCAGCTAAGCCCCCGAGTGGGAGGATTGCTCACCACTCGGTATGATTTTACAAACTTAGGCGAGTACTGGACTGCAGCTAAGCCTCCGAGTGGGAGAACTTAGGCGAGTGCCGGACTACAGCTAAGCCCCCGAGTGGGAGGATCACTCACCACTCGGTAGGATTTTACAAACTTAGGCGAGTACTGGACTGCAGCTAAGCCTCCGAGTGGGAGAACTTAGGCGAGTGCCGGACTGCAGCTAAGCCCCCGAGTGGGAGGATCGCTCACCACTCGGTAGGATTTTACAAACTTAGGCGAGTACTGGACTGCAGCTAAGCCTCCGAGTGGGAGAACTTAGGCGAGTGCCGGACTGCAGCTAAGCCCGCGAGTGGGAGGATTGCTCACCACTCGGTAGGATTTTATAAACTTAGGCGAGTACTGGACTGCAGCTAAGCCTCCGAGTGGGAGAACTTAGGCGAGTGCTGGACTGCAGCTAAGCCCCCGAGTGGGAGGATCGCTCACCACTCGGTAGGATTTTCTTTCGAGATTAGGCGAAACGGATTCGCGGCTAAGCCTCCCGAGTGAGAGGCTTGCTCATCACTCGGTAGGATTTTCTTTCGAACTTAGGCGAAACGGATTCGCGACTAAGCCTACCCACTGGGGGATTTCGCAGGTAAATAGAAACAACAACAATCGTGCGAGAAGACTGAAAAGCTCTTGTCGTAGACGGACAAATTACAAAGGTACTTCTTATTACATTTTATTCGAACAAATGCTTAAGTATAAAAGGGGCGGAGCAGCTCCGTGTTCCAGGCCCGTGGCTCGTCCTTCTGATGCTCAACACTGTAAAGATGGTATGCTCCATTGTGGAGAACTTTGGTGATGATGAAGGGGCCTTCCCAAGCCGGGGCGAGCTTGTGTGGTTTCTGTTGATCCACTCGAAGAACCAGGTCTCCCTCTTGAAAGGTTCAGCCCCTCATGTTCCTGGCGTGGAATCGACGCAAGTCTTGTTGATAAATGGTCGACCGGATCAAGGCCATCTATCTTTCGTCCTCTAAGAGATCAACTAAATCCTGTCGGGCCTGCTCTGCTTCTTCTTCGTAGAAGAGCTCGACTCGGGGTGCATTGTGGAGCAGGTCACTTAGCAGAATAGCTTCGGCTCCATAGACCAAGAAGAAAGGAGTTTGTCCAGTCGACCGATTGGGAGTTGTCCTCAAACCCCATAGAACTGACGGAAGTTCATCGACCCAAGTGCCTGCTGCGTGTTTGAATCCTTTGAGAATTAGGCCATTGGCTCTTTCTGCTTGTCTGTTCGACTGCAGGTGAGCGACTGAAGCATAGTCGACTCGTGTGCCTTGAGAAGCGCAGAAAGCTCTAAACTCATCAGAATTGAAGTTCGACCCATTGTCCGTGATGATGTTGTGTGGAACTCCATGTCTGAATGTCAATTCTCTAACAAAACTGACAGCGGTGCTGGCCTCAAGGTTCTTGATAGGTTTAGCTTCGATCCATTTGGTAAACTTGTCGACTGCTACAAGCACATGAATGAATCCGCTCCTACTAGTTCTTAGTGGTCCAACCATATCCAATCCCCAAACAGCAAAGGGCCAGACGAGGGGAATGGTCTTCAGGGCTGACGCTGGCTTGTGAGACATGTCAGAGTAAAACTGGCAGCCTTCACATCTGTCGACTATATCTTTCGCCATTTCATTTGCTCGTGGCCAATAGAATCCGGCTCGGTATGCTTTAGCCACGATGGCCTGAGAGGACGCATGGTGACCACAGGTCCCCGAGTGGATGTCGTTCAGGATCATTCGATCTTCTTCTGGCGTTATGCATTTCTGACCGACTCCAGTCACGCTTTCCCTGAACAGTTGTCCTCTTATCACAGTAAAGGCCTTGGATCGACGGACGATCTGTCGAGCCTCTTCCTCGTCCTCTGGGAGTTCTTTCCTAAGGATTTACGCAATGTATGGCACTGTCCAGTCGGGAGTAATGGCCAGAACCTCCATGATCAGGTCGACCACGGCTGGGACCTCGACTTCAGTCGGATCTGTGGCGCTCCTAGGCTGCGGGGGCTCTTCAGTAAAAGGATCTTCCTGAAGTGTCGGTGTGTGAATATGCTCCAAAAACACATTGCTGGGAATGGCTTCTCTCTTGGAACCTATCTTTGCCAAGTCATCGGCTGCTTGATTTTTCAATCGGGGTATGTGATGGAGCTCTAACCCCTCAAACTTCTTTTCCAACTTCCTCACCGCGTTGCAGTAACCAATCATGGCTGGGCTTCTCACGTCCCACTCCTTCATCACTTTATTGACTACCAAATCTGAGTCGCCGTAGACCATGAGGCGACGGATGCCGAGTGAGATGGCTATACGCAACCCATACAGGAGTGCTTCATATTCAGCTTCATTATTGGAGAAATCAAAGTGAATCTGGAGGACATACCTGAGCTTGTCACCTCAGGGGGATACCAGAACCACCCCAGCACCGGAACCATTCAGCATTTAGGATCCATCAAAGAACATGGTCCAGTGCTCCGAGTGAACTTGAGTCAGCAGTTGTTGTTCAATCCACTCGGCGACGAAATCTGCTATTACTTGGGACTTAATAGCTTTCTTTGCCTCAAACTTGATATCTAAGGGAAGGAGTTTAATCGCCCATTTTGCCACTCGACCAGTTGCATCTCTGTTGTGCAGAATCTCTAACAATGGAGCGTTGCTGACGACTGTAACAGAGTGATCAGAGAAATAGTGTGCAACCTTCTTCGTGGTCATGTAAATCCCATAAATGAGCTTCTGATAGTGCGTATATCTCTGTGTTGACGGAGTCAGAACTTCAGAAATATAATAAACTGGGCGCTGAACTTTATAGGCTTTTCCCTCTTCTTCCTGCTCGACCATAAGTACTGTACTGATGACTTGTCCAGTGGATGCTATATAAAGCAGTAAAGGCTCTTTGCTGATTGGGGTAGCAAGCACCGGCTGGGTGGAAAGCAGGGCTTTTAGCTCTGCAAATGCTGCATCAGCTTTAGGAGTCCACTCGAACTTATCTGATTTCTTCATCAGTCGGTAAAGAGGCAATGCCTTTTCACCAAGGCGAGAAATGAATCGACTTAGGGCGGCCAAACAACCATTAAGCCTCTGGACATCGTGCACATGCATAGGGCGTTTCATCCGGATTATGGCACCCACTTTCTCTGGCTTAGCATCGATCCCTCGTTCGGAAACGAGAAAACCGAGTAATTTTCCGCCTGGAACTCCAAACGTGCACTTTGATGGATTAAGCTTGATATCATACCTTCTGAGGTTGGCAAAGGCTTCAGCAAGGTCAGCCAGTAGGTCGGAACCTTTATGTGACTTGACCACAATGTCATCCATGCATGCTTCCACATTCCGGCTGATCTGAGTGAGCAGGCACTTCTGAATCATCCGCATGAATGTGGCTCTAGCGTTCTTCAAGCCGAACGGCATAGTGACATAACAGAATCATCCAAATGGGGTGATGAAAGCTGTTTTTATCTCATCGAGTCCGTACAGACGGATTTGGTGGTACTCGGAGTAGGCGTCCAAAAAGTACAAACGCTCGCACCTCGCAGTCGAGTCGACTATTTGGTCGATGCGAGGGAGAGGAAAGTGGTCCTTCGGGCAGGCCCGATTGATATGCTTGAAGTCAATGCACATGCGAAGTGAGTCGTCCTTCTTTGGGACCATGAAAACATTAGCTAACCACTCGGAGTGGTAAATATCATGGATAAACTCAGCTGTCAAAAGCCGAGCCACCTCTTCACCGATTGCCTTCCTCTTCTATATGACGGACCATCGAAGATGTTCTTTGACTGGTTTCACTTTTGGGTCGACTCGCAAGTGATGCTCAGCCAGTCCCCTGGGAACACCTGGCATGTCCAAAGGTTTCCATGCAAAGATGTCCCGGTTCTCACGGAGGAACTGGATGAGCGCTTCTTCCTATTTGGAGTCGAGTGTGGTTGAAATGTGAGTCAGAGCAGCATTGGGGTCTGTCGGGTGAATGTGAATTGACTTTGTCTCGCTAGACGACTGGAATGCTGAATTTGTGGCAGGCTTCTTGGCTCGCAACAAATCACTTGGATCTGCATTTTTCTGATATTCTTGCAATTCTACTACGGCCATCTGTGCATCGGCGATCTTTGAACCCTTCTGGAAGCACTCTTCCGCCTTCTTCTGATTACCAGTGATAGTGATCACCCCTTTGGGACCAGGCATCTTCAATTTGAGGTACACGTAACATGGTCGAGCCATAAAACGTGCATAAGCTGGCCTGCCCAGAACAGCATGATAGGCACTCTGAAAATCCACAACTTCAAATGTCAACTTTTCTTTGCGGCAATTCTTGGAATCACAGAAAACCACGTCGAGAGCAATCTGGCCGAGTGATGCAGACTTCTTGCCTGGAATGACCCCATGGAAACTCATATTACTCTCACTAAGTCTGGACATCGGAATGCCCATTCCTTTCAACGTCTCTGCATACAGTATATTCAGGCCACTGCCACCATCCATCAGAACCTTTGTCAGTCGGGTGCCTTCGACTACTGGGTCGACCACCAACGCTTGCCTCCCAGGGGTGGCTATGTGCGCTGGGTGATTGGACTGGTCAAATGTAATGGCAGTCTGGGACCACTTCAAATAACTGGGTGTCACCGGAGCGACCATGTTCACTTCTTTGTTGATGACTTTCAATTGACTTTTACTCTCAACGTCAGCGGAAATCATCAAGGTGGAATTCACGTGGGGATAACCATCATCATCCTCTTCCTCATCCTCAACCTTGTCTGCTTCCTTCTCCTTTTCCTTGGGATGTTTCTCTCGGAACTGTTGGATTAGGAGTCGACACTGTCGAGTGGTATGCTTCGGGTAAATGAAATTACCCTCTTCATCTTTTTTGGTGTGGATGTGGCATGGCAAATCCAGCACATCATTTCCGTCTTGATCTTTTACTTTCTTGGGGTTCCACGGCCCCTTGGGCTTCCCCTTGAACTTTCCTTGAGTCACAGCTAAGGCTTCACCAGGAGCGGCTAGCTTGGCCTTGCGCTTCTGTTTCCGACCGGAGTTTCCTCCTCCGGTTTCATGGGCGACTGTTTTGTGCTTGCCACTCCGGAGTCGGTCTTCTTCTTCACCGTTGGCATACTTGGTGGCAATTTCCATCATCCGAGTCAGAGTCATATCTCCTGTCCGACCGGACTTCATATTCAACTCCCGATACTTGACGCCTTCTTTAAAGGCACAAATTGCTTGATGATCAGACACATTCTCCACCGTGTGATGCAACATGATCCATCTCTGGATATAATCTCTCAAAGTATCATTCGGTTTCTGAACGCAACACTGTAATTCGGTCAACCCTGCCGGCCGTTTGCAAGTACCTTCGAATGTTCTGACAAATACTCGGGCGAGATCTTCCCAAGTATAAATACTACTGGGTGCTAACTGATTCAGCCATGCTCTAGCCGAGCCCTCCAACATCAGAGGAAGGTGCTTCATGGTGTGGGATCGAAAGTATGTCTAGAGGGGGGGTGATTAGACTACTTGACCAAATAAAAACTTAACCTTTTCCCAATTTTAGTTCTTGGCAGATTTTAGCTATTTTCGGACAAGTCAAGCAATCATCACACAATTCAAGCAAGCATGCAAAGAGTATATTAGCAGCGGAAAGTAAAGCATGCAACTTGCAAGAATGTAAAGGGAAGGGTTTGGAGAATTCAAACGCAATTGGAGACACGGATGTTTTTCCCGTGGTTCGGATAGGTGGTGCTATCCTACATCCACGTTGATGGAGACTTCAACCCACGAAGGTAATGGTTGCGCGAGTCCACGGAGGGCTCCACCCACGAAGGGTCCACGAAGTAGCAACCTTGTCTATCCCACCATGGCCATCGCCCACGAAGGACTTGCCTCACTAGCGGTAGATCTTCACGAAGTAGGCGATCTCCTTGCCCTTACAAACTCCTTGGTTCAACTCCACAATCTTGTCGGAGGCTCCCAAGTGACACCTAGCCAATCTAGGAGACACCACTCTCCAAGAAGTAACAAATGGTGTGTTGATGATGAAATCCTTGCTCTTGTGCTTCAAATGATAGTCTCCCCAACACTCAACTCTCTCTCATAGGATTTGGATCTGGTGGAAAGAAGGTTTGAGTGGAAAGCAACTTGGGGAAGGCTAGAGATCAAGATTCATATGGTAGGAATGGAATATCTTGGTCTCAACACATGAGTAGGTGATTCTCTCTCAGAACATATGAGTTGGAAGTGTATATGTGTTCTGATGGCTCTCTCCATGAATGAAGAGGAGGTGGAGGGGTATATATAGCCTCCACACAAAATCCAACCGTTACACACAATTTACCAATCTCGGTGGGACCGGATCAACAAACTCGGTCGGACCGAAAAGGTAAACCTAGTGACCGTTAGAGATTTTCGGTGGGACTGACATGCAACTTGGTAGGACCGATATGGTTGGGATTTGGGCATAACGTAATCTCGGTGAGACCGATTACACAAACTCGGTGAGACCGATTTTGGTAATTAGCTAACCAGAGAGTTGGTCAGGCAAACTCGGTGGGACCGATTTGCTCTTTCGGTGAGACCGAAAAGTTACAAAAGGGAAACACAGAGTTTACATTGCAATCTCGGTGGGACCGATCCGCTCTTTCGGTGAGACCGAAAAGTTACGAAAGGGAAACAGAGAGTTTGCAACCCCATCTCGGTGAGACCGAGATCCCTATCGGTAGAACCGAATTGCTAGGGTTTGGCAGTGGCTTATGACAAATGAAACTCGGTGGCGCCGGATAGAAAGAATCGGTAGGACCGAGTTTGGCTTAGGGTTTAGGTCAAAAGTGGATATGGGAAAGTAGTTGAGGGTTTTTTGGAGCATATCACTAAGCACATGAAGCAAGAGGCTCATTAAGCAACACCTCATCCCTCCTTGATAGTATTGGCTTTTCCTAAAGACTCAATGTGATCTTGGATCACTAAAATATAAAATGAAGAGTCT
Organism: Triticum monococcum; assembly: GCA_034509565.1. NCBI lineage: Eukaryota > Viridiplantae > Streptophyta > Magnoliopsida > Poales > Poaceae > Triticum > Triticum monococcum. Next base: position 489,153,950 of record CM067844.1, read on the forward strand.
TGAGCTTTTGAGCTTGATCCAATCCTTTGTCCTTAGCATTTTGAGGGTTCCACTTTCACATCCATGCCATGCCAATCATTGAGCTTTCCTGAAATAATCATCTTGGAATAGCATTAGCTCAATGAGCTATATGTTGTTATGAATTACCAAAACCACCTAGGGATAGTTGCACTTTCAATCTCCCCCTTTTTGGTAATTGATGACAACATATAGATCAAAGCTTCAACAAATGATAATAGGCACGAAATATATCATCGCTTTGAGAAGTATTTGATAAGTAAGAGCTCCCCCTAAATTTGTGCATATTTAAGATTTGCTTTGGACTGCAAATGCACAAAGAGTTAGAGTCATGGGTTACTCTTCCATGTCACATACATCTTGGTGGAGCGCTTAAAATGATAAGAATGAAATACATGCACCCATCACCAAGAATAGTGAATGATCACATAAGATAGATAGGATAATAGCATTAAGTGTAGCTTATGATCAAACACATGATCATCAATGTCTCACAGATACTGACATAGTAACATAGTACTCAAGCACTCAAAAGCAAACGAAGTTCGAAAAACCACCAAATAAAGCAAGAGAGAAAAAAAGCAACACTCTCTCTCGAAGCCTATGATCTATACATCTTCTCCCCCTTTGGCAACAAGTTACCAAAAAGTTCCTAGAAAATGCATAGTGCTAAATCGACACTCAGGCTTGATCTTCAGGTGGTGGTGGAGTCCGGAGCACTCTAAGGACGAAGCCTTCTGTAGACGTGGTCGGAGTCGAGGCTGAAGTAGACGCTGGAGCTGGTGGAACTGAGGCTGTAGCTGGTGCAGAAGTGGTGGCTCTGGTGTCAGCAACTAGCACTGTAGACGACCTCAGACCTCGTGGCACTCTGGCAAAGGCATCAGTTGTAGTCCTGCCTCTTCTCTCCTGCATGTCATCTTGGAGCTGCTCCACTGCAGTCTGAATCTCTGTCACCTTGATATCCAAGTCATAGAACCCCTGTTCTACGATCCTCTCTAGGCTTGCCTAGTTCTGAGTTAGGGTGGCTAATCCTTTCTCAATCCGCAGGGTGGATGCAATTAGGTAACCAAGCTGCTCTTGTTTAGTTTTCAAGAAATATTCAGATGCCTCCTCTTGAGTTGGCATCTTGGCAGCTTTCTCCTTCCTGGCCTTCTCCTTCTTGGCTTGTGCTTGGGCAAACGATGGTTCATTCTCAGTCATGACAACTTGATTATCTTCAAAATCTGGACGGATGGGCAGGTGTTCCTTGTCCAATAAGTATATGCCCGTGCCCATCTTGGAGTTAATGAGCTCCTGAATTTGTGGGGCATACCCACAGCTCCTCTTCTGGTCTACTGCCGTCCTCTTGATGGTCTCTACCATGAGGCTCATCACCTTGAACTTTTGTGGCACATCAAAGATATGTAGCAAATTTATCGCATGGCCTCTGATCATCTTGTGATCACCTGACTTGGGCAACAAGGTGTGCCTCAGTATCCAATTGATGGTTGGCAGCCCTGACAGAAGATAGTGTACTGAGCCAAAATTGAAAGTGTCAAGTGCTTCATTTGGAATCTCCTTGTACATGATTGACATTGAGTTGTGGTCCATCTTCTTCTTGGCATAGATATCCAAGTCATCCTCATGCTCTTATGGGGCATTGATCAGCTGAGCCCATTCAGCAACTGTAGACTGGTACCTCGTATCCTCAGACATCCAAACAATTCTCCCATCTGAATAAAAATGTGTGGTGGAGTAGAACTGCATGATGAGTTCCTCGTTCCACTTTGTGAGCTTCTGCCCAACAAAGTCCTCTACTCCACATGCCTTGAAGCTGTCCTGCACTCCAGGGTAGTACTCTTCATTGTCCTTGATGTATTGCCAATCAACCCATCTCATATCACATACAATTGGCTTCTTATCTAGCAGCACTGTCTCATAGAAGTCCTGTTGTTCCTTGGTGTGAAATCTGTAGTCCACAACAGTCCTTCTCCTCGAAGCATATGGGTCTGCTTCTCTCCACTTCCGGAGCCGTGAATCTCTCCTGAGCTTCATGTCCTCAGCCACAGGATGAGCATCGTTGTGGTCTGGGATCTTGGGCTTGAGTTTTCTGAGAACTTGCTCTTCATCATCTTCTGCAGTGTCAGGCACTGGGGCCTTGTTCTTCTCAGCAGCTGGGATGCTTCTTGTATTCCTCTTGGGCTTTGGCTTTGGAGCTGGCTTGGCCTTGGAAGCAGCTGCCCCTGATCTTATGGCATCACCCATCAGCTTGGGTGCCTTTGGTGCTGGTGCAGCAACTTCCTCTTCTTCCTCCTCGTCTTCCATGATGGAAGCCTTTCCAAGCACTCTGGCTACGGTCTTCTTGACCCTTTCCTTTCTTTTCTTGCTTTCAGCAGCAACTGGCTCTATGGGAGTGGGCTTCTCAGATGAAGCTCTGGCCTTTGACATTGGCTGCCTGCCTGCTGGCCTTTTGATCTTTAACCCTGGCTTTGTGCCCTGTGCTGGCTCAACTCTCTTGGAAGTTGCTTCCTCTTCTGCCACATAATCCTCATCCTCTGATTCTGAGGTTCTCTTCTTTCTCTGTCTTGTGGCAGCTTTGGGCAGGTTGCTAGGAGTACTTCTGCTGCCATCATCTAAGGAACTTGAGGGACTAGTGCCCTCACTCATCTGCACTTGCTGCTCTGACAAGTTCTGGCTATCACTTTGATCAGACATGTTGCAAACTCTGACTGCTGACCCTGTGAATAGGTTATAGATGAGATAGAGTGGATGAGCATCACAAAATGCAGAGATTTTTGCAAAAGAATAATTCAAAAACTTAGTTCTAGTTTCCCACTGAAATCATCTTGGATCTACCGATTTTTAAACTCGGTGATACCGAATCAGTTTTGGCACCTGAACTAGTGAACTCGGTCAGACCGAGTCACAGTACGGTGGCACCGAGACTGCTAGGGTTTCACAAAGTTCCAAAATCGGTCACACCGATAAGTAATTCGCGGTCAGACCGAGTATCACTTGTGCAATGGCATAAGCCAAATCGGTGGGACCGAGTTTTTCAACTCGGTGGGTCCGAGATGGTTTCGCGGAAACCTAACCCTAAAATTTTCGAATTTAAACCTAATCTATGAGTTCATTGACTGGATAGAAGTGTTTCAAATGTGGCAAGAATCATGATGATCACAATGTGCTAAGAATTGGATTGGGGAATAGCACAAAGGTCGAGTCCATACCCTAGTTCGGCGGAGACTCGCTACGGCAGCAACGGCGGGGTTGATTCCCGTTGACGGCGATGGAGACTAGCGACTGGAGGCGGCTGGCGGCGAGGAGACAATCCGGAGACCACGTAGGCAGAGCAGGCTATCGCGCGGGCGAAGGGGTTCGGAGAACTTTCCAAATTTTTGCCCGTGACTATATATAGCCCGACCCTGTCGGTGTGACCGAGTGGAACAACTCGGTGGCACCGAGATGCAAAACTGTATACAGTTGTTGCAACTCGGTGTGACCGAATGGTTCAAATCGGTTGCACCGAGATAGAAACCTAGATCAACTTAATGATCTCGGTAGGACCGAAAGTAGGATATCGGTCAGACCGAGAATCACAAAGAGGTTTTGGAAGTTTAAGTCTATGACGAATCGGGGACTCCGAGCGCTCCTCACACAGAGTGGTTCGAATCTGACTTGATCAAATTTTGTGATGTAGCATGAATAGAGTTTGAGATGAGAAAAGCATAGATAGCTAGAGGAGGTTCTTAGGCATTCTTGTCCATCCACTTGGCAAAAGGAAATAAAACCAAACAATCAAAACAACAAGTGGATGTCCTCGAATGAGTAAAATATGCAACCAACATGCTCACACAATAGGATGGCAAATAAAATATGTGACAAAGCATGCACAACCAATTCTAGCATCTATCAAGCAATTTGCGATGACTAGGTCATCTATATATGAGTATATTGACTTAGGAGTCAAGTGAGAACACTTGATCATAGGTCATACTCATCGTTTAAGCTCAAGTGGGGTTACCACTTTTACATAAAGCATTGTTGTGTTCACATCTTTAGAGTTGCTTTAGCTCAAGTCTTAGAGTAAAGCTCCCCCTAGATGTGATATCCCCCCTAAGAGGGATGAACTAACCTTGGGTTTTGTCGATGACGACTTCATGTAGATGTTGAAGATGTGGATGCTCAATGTTGATGTAGATCACTTAGAGCTATCCATTTGAGTGAATTGCACTTTCAATACCTACATGGGTTAGTCCCACAAGGAACAAACAAGGATATCCATAGACATAGAGTGATGCACACACAAGATGATGTCCATGCAAACTTTTAGGTTACCTTGTCCCTTGTCTTACCAACAAGAGGGTTTGTGACTCCTTGAACTAGTGCAAGATGTGGAAGTTGATTGCACTTGTTCTTGCCAAAATGATAAGAGTGAAGTATGTTGGCGGAGTCACCCTCAAGAACTCTCTAGTTCTTCTTCTTTTGGATCCACACCGTCTTGATGGGAATCCTTGGAGTTGTAGTCGTACTTGATGAAGTGGAACTTGAAGCAGTCTTGGGGATCCACTTGACTAAGGTCTTAGGAGCTTCTTCAAATGCATCAATTTCCTCTTGAAGCTTGTCCTTGCCTTTTTGCTTGTAGTCTTGTGGTGGAAGATCATCTTGAGCTTGTGTTCCCTTGAAGGAAGTATCATACTTCTCTTGTTGAGGAACAAACTTTGTCTTGGGGTATTGATCTTCTTCCCACTCAACTCCATTGGCATTGAACTTCCGTTCAAAACCAACACCTTGATTCTTCCGGTGCATTCCTTGCTTGCGCACAATTTCCTCGAATTGCTTACTCCCGGCAAGGCTTTTGTACACTCCTTTCTCTATAATTCCCTTCAATAAGCTATTTTCTTGCTCAAGTGTAACTTGGCTAAGAGAATCATTAGTGGAATCAAGAGAACTACTAGAAGCAACAATACTTGATTTAGCATGATCATTGTTACTACTAGAGGAAGAATCTTTCTTGTTCTTGTTACTAGACTTGACTTGAGGCATGTAAGTGGATAAGAGTAAACGCTTGGCAATGTAATAAGAACTTTTCTTGTGGAGATCATCATTGATTGCTTTTAAAAACTCATGCTCTTGCTCAAGATTGAGCTTTTCAAAGCGTAACTTCTCATGAGCTCTTAAAAGTTCTCGATGATCTTCAAAGATAGTTTCATGAGCTAACTTAAGAGTGTTTAATTCTTTAGTTCGAGCCTCAATCTTCTCCTTATCATTGTCATTCGTTTTATCTTGATTAGCATGATTAATTGATGTTTCATCATAGTATTCATCACTAGAGTTGTCAAGAAGCAAATCATCATCACCTAACAAGTCATCTTCATCACTATTAAAAACAACATACTCGGGGTGTGTTACCTTAGGACCTTTGGCCATGAAGCATCTTCCAATTCCTTCATTTGGTGAGTCAAATATGTCGTAGGAGTTGGTTGACACAAGTGCTAGACCGGCAACACCTTCATCTTGAGTATCTTCGGAGTCGGAGTGATAACTTCTATCGGAGTGGCTGTCGGAGTCGGAGCCGGATACCCATTCACCAACATGAGCTTGATGTCTTCGTTTTGTGTAGCTCCTTGATGATTTTTTCCTTCCTTTCCGAATCCTTGCTTCTCCGTGAGTATCTTCGTTCATAACGATCATCTCTACTCCTTCTTTCTCTTGGTGCTGATTCTTTGCTTCTTCTTTTTGGAGAGTCTTCTCTTCTCTTGTAGGGAGCCGTACACTCATAAGAATAGTGTCCGGGTCATCCACAGTTGTAGCAGTTTCGCTCTCGACTAGAAGATCTTTTGTTATTGTAGGACCTTGACTTGGAGCTTCTATCTTTGCTTCTACTCTTGTAGAACTTGTTGAAGTTCTTCACCATTAAGCTCAATTCTTCATTGAAGTTTTGTTTCTCACTTGATGATGTTGGGGCTTCACATGAGGCTTTGTAGGCACCACTTGATTTGTTGTGAAGTTCCTCTTTATCCTTAAGTGACATCTCATGAGCAACAATTCTTCCAATCACCTCCGTTGGCTTGAGATCTTTGTAATTGGGCATCATTTGGATCAATGTGCACACGGTATCATATTTTCCATCCAAGGCTCTTAGAATCTTCTTGATGATGAATCTATCGGTCATCTCTTCACTCCCTAAGCCGGCAATCTCATTTGTGATGAGAGCAAGCCTAGAGTACATTTCAGTGACACCTTCACCATCCTTCATTTTGAACTTGTCAAGTTGACTTTGAAGCACATCCAACTTGGATTCCTTGACGGAGTCGGTACCTTCATCCATATCAATCAAAGTGTCCCAAATTTCCTTTGCATTCTCAAGGCGGCTGATTTTGTTGAATTCTTCGGGGCACAATCCGTTGAAGAGAATATCACAAGCTTGAGCATTGTATTGCAACATCTTCAACTCATCCGCGATAGCTTCACGGTTTGGTCTTTCCCATCAAAGAAGTCACCTTGCAAACCAACACACATAATAGCCCAAACGGCGGGGTTATGTCCAAGAATATGCATTTTCATTTTATGCTTCCAACTAGCAAAATTAGTACCATCAAAGTAAGGACCTCTACGGTGATAATTTCCCTCGCTAGACGCCATACTCTCCTAGGTTGTGAAACCAAGGCTATGACCATCAAAAGCTATGGAAATCAAAGCAAATGGAGATCAAAGCTCGGATACCACTTGTGGGATCGAAAGTATGTCTATAGGGGGGTGATTAGACTACTTGACCAAATAAAAACTTAACCTTTTCCCAATTTTAGTTCTTGGCAGATTTTAGCTATTTTAGGACAAGTCAAGCAATCATCACACAATTCAAGCAAGCATGCAAAGAATATATTAGCAGCAGAAAGTAAAGCATGCAACTTGCAAGAATGTAAAGGGAAGGGTTTGGAGAATTCAAACGCAATTGGAGACACGGATGTTTTTCCCGTGGTTCGGATAGGTGGTGCTATCCTACATCCACGTTGATGGAGACTTCAACCCACGAAGGGTAACGGTTGCGCGAGTGCACGGAGGGCTCCACCCACGAAGGGTCCACGAAGTAGCAACCTTGTCTATCCCACCATGGCCATCGCCCACGAAGGACTTGCCTCACTAGCGGTAGATCTTCACGAAGTAGGCGATCTCCTTGCCCTTACAAACTCCTTGGTTCAACTCCACAATCTTGTCGGAGGCTCCGAAGTGAAACCTAGCCAATCTAGGAGACACCACTCTCCAAGAAGTAACAAATGGTGTGTTGATGATGAGCTCCTTGCTCTTGTGCTTCAAATGATAGTCTCCCCAACACTCAACTCTCTCTCATAGGATTTGGATCTGGTGGAAAGAAGGTTTGAGTGGAAAGCAACTTGGGGAAGGCTAGAGATCAAGATTCATATGGTAGGAATGGAATATCTTGGTCTCAACACATGAGTAGGTGATTCTCTCTCAGAACATATGAGTTGGAAGTGTAGATGTGTTCTGATGGCTCTCTCCACGAATGAAGAGGAGGTGGAGGGGTATATATAGCCTCCACACAAAATCCAACCATTACACACAATTTACCAATCTCGGTGGGACTGGATCAACAAACTCGGTCGGACCGAAAAGGTAAACCTAGTGACCGTTAGAGATTTTCGGTGGGACTGACAAGCAACTCGGTAGGACCGATATGGTTAGGGTTTGGGCATAACGTAATCTCGGTGAGACCGATTACACAAACTCGATGAGACCGATTTTGGTAATTAGCTAACCAGAGAGTTGGTCAGGCAAACTCGGTGGGACCGATTTGCTCTTTCGGTGAGACCGAAAAGTTACAAAAGGGAAACACAGAGTTTACATTGCAATCTCGGTGGGACCGATCCGCTCTTTCGGTGAGACCGAAAAGTTACGAAAGGGAAACAGAGAGTTTGCAACCCCATCTCAGTGAGACTGAGATCCCTATCGGTAGAACCGAATTGCTAGGGTTTGGCAGTGGCTTATGACAAATAAACTCGGTGGCGCCGGATAGAAAGAATCGGTAGGACCGAGTTTTGCTTAGGGTTTAGGTCAAAAGTGGATATGGGAAAGTAGTTGAGGGTTTTTTGGAGCATATCACTAAGCACATGAAGCAAGAGGCTCATTAAGCAACACCTCATCCCTCCTTGATAGTATTGGCTTTTCATAAAGACTCAATGTGATCTTGGATCACTAAAATATAAAATGAAGAGTCTTGAGCTTTTGAGCTTGAGCCAATCCTTTGTCCTTAGCATTTTGAGGGTTCCACTTTCACATCCATGCCATGCCAATCATTGAGCTTTCCTGAAATAATCATCTTGGAATAGCATTAGCTCAATGAGCTACATGTTGTTATGAATTACCAAAACCACCTAGGGATAGTTGCACTTTCACATGGCCACTTCATCACTGCCGCCACCAATCTGAACAGCCACTCGGTAGTCTTCAAGTCAAGTGTCAGGCTTGGACTCACTAATGAACTTACTGACTCCAGTTGCCAACCTGAAGTTGGGGGAATCACTGCAGTCCTGATGGCTCTGCTGAAGCACTCTGGACCTGAGACATGCACCCTGCTGCTGGCTGGTAGATCTCTGTCATGACCCTCTCGGTGAGCTCTGTTCCTGTCGACCAAGCCCTAAACGAGAATAGATCTCGCATCAAAACCTGGCTCCCTGGGGTCGACTGGAATCCTTCGCGCAAAACTGTGAGGGCGCCTGTCATCATGTTGCCGAGGCGCATACGACCCACTCCTTGGGGGAGGCGTGGGCACTCGACGACGATCATCGCGATCGACTCGGTGATCATACTGCTCATGGTTTCTGTATTGATCTCATCGATCTCCACGTCCCTCACGCCTCGGGGGCGATCTTGGGCTATGAGCCGACTGAACTGTATCCGCAACTACGGATCTGCTATGGATCCTATTCCGTGACTAAGATACCACTGTATTCTATTCTCCCGCCGCACGGAGCAAACCTCGGATCTGTATCAGACCTCGGCCAGCTTCTGATTGGGAAGGTTGGATCGACTCCGCTATCCGGGCTACAGCTATGAGATTCTGGATCAGAGTTCGGTATACCTGGGTCTGAGGTGGAAAAAGTTGACGTCGACTAGATTCGGGAGCACGCTGCCGAGCATGCTCGTCGAGTGCGCGCTGGAGGTTCTCCAGTGGAGTGCGCTTAGCCAAGTTGGCCAGGCGTGCCACCTCCAAGGCTTGGGCCTCAGGGGTTTCTCCTATGATAGGAGTGTGCAGTGCATCCATGTTCCGGCGGCGAAGCTCTTCTCTCCGTTGCGAAGATAGGGGTTCGGGGCGGTACTCTTCATGAACGCGCGACGGGTCGCCATCCCCATCGCCTCCGTCTTCACGGGTGAAGCTAGGAGGACTGCGTGGCCCATTGACCATCAAAACTTCCGCCGCTGGGTCGCCGCTATCGCACTCGGATGCAGTCTCTACAGAGCTAGTCGACAGATTGAACAAGCTGTAGAGAGTTTCATCGGGCTCGATTGCCACGACTTGAGGGGTGGCTGACTGGCGAGCCACCGCACGCTTCATCCACCGCTAAAGCCTCGATCGGCTAGAACGCTTGCTCCGGCGGGCCACAGGGAGGGGAGAAACTGCAGGAGCTGACTGATACTGGGTCGACGGCTGCCGCAGGAGGACGCCGTGGATGCACGCACGAAAGTGCATTGCTCCGCGAGCGGGGAGTGCGTCGACGTCAAGTGGAGCCTCCTGCAGCCAAGCGGAGTCGTCGGCGACAACACGAGCGCACCGAGACGGATCTCGCGGCCCTTAGCCAAACCTCCGCCTGAAACCATGATGAAGTGGATCGTAAAAATTGCAACCTCTCCAACAAGTCGCTAAGACACCTGCCCCAAGGTGGGAGCCAACTGTCGTGGTTCTAAGTCTGACAGTAGAATGGGGGTAGGTATGTAGAGGCAAGATCCTAGCTATGGAGGAGTTGTACACGCGAGTTTTGCGAGTTCGGGCCCTTCTCGGAGGAAGTAACAGCCCAACGTCTCGGAGCCCGGAGGCGGTCGACTGGATATATGCGTGTGAGTTACAGGGGGTGCGAACCCTTGTCCCGGAGGAGGGGTGGCTTATATAGAGTGCGCCAGGACCCCAGCTAGCCCACGTTACAAAGGGTTCAATGTACATTAAGGCAGGGCGTTACTGGTAACGCTAGTAATAAAGAGATATAAATGATCTTTAAGGTGACAGAGTGAACGACCAACCGTTGCCATCCTGAGTGACGTTAGGCCTTCTACACTCCGAGTGGTTTCTTGTATCGTCGAGTGTCTTCAACACTGTCGAGTGGAACATAGCTTTATGGTCGAGTGGATGATGATTTTTCTTCGACTGCTTCTGGTTCTTTTAGAGGTTCCCTTGGGGAGGGTATCTTGGACAGATCCATGACCCTACCCTAGGTACATAGCTTCGTCAATGACCAGTCTATTCTGATTGGTCGTAATGGAAAAAAGTTTTTGAGTCGGCTGCTTCAAGACGATTCCTTTAAAGATGAGAAGGTAAAAACTGCAGGTGATGGGATCAAGTTTTCAAGTAAAGAAGTTGTTCAAGAGCACAATGAAAATATTCTTGAAGGCATGAGTTCTATCGAAGATACAATGAAGACGCCAAGGACTTGGGGGCAACAAAGTAATCCAAAGATCGATGCAAGCAAAACCAAAGGAGATAAAGGCCGCAATAAGCACAAGCACAAGAAATCCATGGTCAGTTTTGCACGGTTATTAGATAAATATCAAAAGAAAAGTGAAGAGAATGGTGCTTATCGGTCGAGTAATGCAAAAGCATCAAGATCACCCCCTAGGCGCAAATCCAAGGATCGGTATTGGCAAGAAGACAATTTTAATGCAACGTGTTCATATCCTTATTTTGGATTGCCAATGCCAATGTCGTGGATGCCTCCCTATGCTCATATAGATCCATATCATGGAACAAGCATGATACAAGGGCACATTCTCCATCTTATTTTAGACCATCTCACCAATATTATGCAGCTCCGAGAAGATCAACATTTGAACAATCACATGTTAAAGACCATTTCAATCATAATGAATCGGTTCAGAGCTCAAGGAAGAAGAATGAGGTGGTAAAGTAAGTTTACCGCGTGAAAAGAGATGGTCGTAAGTGTGCTACTTCAGATTTGATCTCAAATAACAAAGAGCCAATTAAAGTGTTGACATTGGCTACAAACGGCAAAGAAGTAAAGCAATCAATTGATAAAAATCACAGTGCCAAATCTGAAGAAAAGAATTTGAGGGTGCACAAGGCCCAAAAAGAGTTGCCATTAGTTGAAACAAAATCACAGTCGAGGTGCTCACTCGGCTTATCGTATTGGCAAAAGAAGGAGTTACAAAAGCTTAGTGCACAAGAACTTGAAGAAAGAAACATGGCATGGGTTCCCAAAGGAAGTACTCAAAATAATAATTATGTGCAAGCTTCCATTACAAGAAGTGCGGCGAAGGTGAAGAAGGAAAAGAGTGAAAACTATGAAGGACCAAGCCGAAGGTTTCAACATCTTCAGTCTACACATTATCCATATTCTTCAACTATGCCATTAATGCTTATGCCATGGAATTCGTCATCAGGTATGATTGGTAACCCTCAATGGGCTTATTTTAATCCATGGATGCAATATAATTTCTTACATCATGAAAAGGTATTGCCAAATCACTATACATTTGATTAGCTACAAGTTTATTGCTGATCCAAAGGGCTAAAATACTTGATTTGTCATTTCATTTGTTTATTTCGGATATATGTGCTTTGAATGAAGTTTACATGGTAATGGTCGATATTTATCTATCGTCCTAAGATTATGTCAATGCATGGCCGGTGTCATACTCTAACATCGTCCTTAGTTCGATTGGAGAGCGAGATAAGGTACGTGCTCATGGAAATTTATATGTATGCCTATATTATGATTGAATGGAGTTGAGACATCATGACCGATGTCATTGAATATATGCTGCATAGGCCAATTCATAGTTGTAGAATTGGCTAGTGGGCTTATACTTTGTTTGGATATGATTTGGCTTATGTATCTTTGAGATCTATAGGAGGCCAAATCATAATTGATTTTATTACTGAACATCGGATTAATGACATGCATAATATTGATGTTAGTCTTGTCTCTCTAGTACTATGGAGATTATGTTTTGATGGTTCAATTCGTAGCAATGGCACTATTTTTTGAAGCCTCGTGCCGCTTAGAATATTTTTATGCATGATTAATAAAAGCAGAATATGCATTGTTATTCGGATTGAATCTTTTTACTTGTTATAGGTGCTATACTATATTGAGGCTTTCGGTGATTCGTTATGAGTAGTGCAACAAATATCTAAGGGTTATCAATGTTTTGACGAATCACTTATAGTTTATCTTGGGGTATGTCTAGATGCAAAATTTACCTTGGTTTGCTTTAAAATTGTTGATATATTTAGACATGATAATTCGAAAGAATTGGCACAGCAAACATCCGGCTACTATGTTAATCATGTTGTATTGCATTTCTCTCAATAGTTTATGCTTAGTCTCGTCAACATAGGTAAGGCCGAACCGAAGTCCACAGCTTCGACCAGTAATGAATTTTTTATGCAGGTGAAAGTAAGGATTGGAGAAAGTTTATTGTTGATTATCTACAAAATCCAAGCAAAAGGGTGAATAATATGGTTCGGAGAATGACCTTGAGATACATATCTATGAAACTTTATCACCGGATTGTTAATGAAGCTGAGAAGGTTTCACCCAAGTTTGCATCAAAAAGTTCACACAAGACATGGCCGATATATACTTATCGTCCTAAGAACATATAAATGGTCGTTGGAGTGTTGACATCGTCCTTAGAACAAACTTGGTACAAGTTATTTTTCAGCAAACTAGCTTTGCCGAAAAACAGGGGGGCATGTGTTGACGCTCAAAAGTGGCACGATTATAAAGTGTGGCTTGAAGCCGTGTCAAGATTAATTCAAACTTACTATTGAAAGTCCCCATGAGATGGCTCTCTTCGAGAAGATCAAGATGAATATGAAGATGGTCTAAAACGGAGCTCGGATGCAAAAGTTATGACAAGTTTAGAGATGCTCATGTCGACACCAGATTAAAGAATGGCTAGAAACCCCATTAAGATGGCTTCAAATTGAGAAAGTTCAACATGAAAGTAGTGCGCCTCATTGAAATGATCGATTTTGATATAAAGATCGTCCCAATCCAAGGTTGTATGCAAAAGTTAGAGCCCGTACAGCGCGACCCTCCAGTGAGCAAAAAATGATGCCCGGAACCAGACACATATGTGGGTATATCTGATGAGCTGCGTGAATAATTAGCTGTTTTGTGTGAGTGATTTGACTCTCAGGATGACTTCTGATCAAAAAACGTTCAACATGAAAGTTGTTCGTCTCATCGAAACGGTCAAGATTGCTTTTGGGCTCGTTTCCATCCAAGGTTGTTTACGACCTCAAAAAAGACCCGCAAGGTGCAGCCAATTTTAGACCGAACAGTTTTGGAAAGTTCGGACAAAACCAATCCGAATTTGACTAGGGTTTTGGACGTGAATCCAAACATTTTCCTTGCATGGGAAGTCCAGCCGCCTCTTATATACCTAAGGGGTGACGGCCGATTGAACAACACACAATCGAACAAATCATCTATCACTTTTTATTTTTATCCTATCCCTTGTTCTTCTTCTTCCTCGTTCTTCGTTCATTCTTCTTTATTGCAGGGCGGCGAACCTCGAGGCCCTAGGGGCGGTCAGGCCGACCTAGGGCAGCCCATAGTCGCCGCGCGCCCTAACGGGGTCCCTCCCGGGTGTGTGGGGTTTCGGGTCTACAAAAGCGCCCACCGGATTGTCTTGCGTACCGCGTTTCCGGCGGGTCTCCTTCGACGTGAGCTGCGGTGCATCACCCCCGGCGTCAAGGGTACACGGTGATGTGTTCGTGTGTGAACATAAGGAAGATGATGTGGTTATTTATAGAAAAAACACCCAACCACCCAAGAGAAATTGATGGCTCGTGGTAGTTGGACACTCCACATTCAATGGGCACGATTGAGATCATGAAGGCCGTGGGGGCCGTGGCAACTATTTCCCGTGAAATTCCTGGGGCAACAGCGGGATACCGAAAGGTTGAAGGGCTTTCGCTAGAACAGATAAAGTTTCAAAGTGCATTTCTTCCGTGACCAAGGATGCCAGAAAGAAATGTGCTTATGAACAATTTGCATACTCAAGACGGACAACGAAGATTTAGGCGAGAAATAATTGAGAGGAAACAGGGTCCGAAACATAATCACTCAGCCAGAACTTGAAACAGAAACACAAATAGCTACTCCCTCCATCCCATAACATAAGAGCATTTTTGACACTACACTAGTGTCAAAAAGCTCTTATATTATAGGACGGAGGGAGTATGAATGGATTGTTCATCGGACATAACATGAAATCCATCGAATGACTTGAAGAAAAAGACACGAGTCAACAAAAATACTTGAAAAGCAAATGACTTGGAAAGATACAAGGATAAAACATAGTTGGACAATAGGAATGAGTCTATGCGCCAACAATTAAGTCTCGAGGAATTGGACAAGCAATGAGTGGCCCTGAGACAACATTTTTGCATGAAAGATTAGTTAGCTTTCACCACCCACATCCTGGTGGGAGGTGGTGACCTCAATTGATTCGGTTGAGCAAGAGATGTATTCTTTCGATAGCTTCTAATGTGCAGCTGTGAAGTTTGAGAGTAATCATATGGATATGCATCAAAGTTATTTCCAATGACATCGATAAGGTCGTTAGAGGAGGTACGGATGTACTCCCTCTAATAGTCATTCAACCTATTTCTTTTTTTGGGGAGTGTAGTGCCATACTGCAAAATATATTCATTTCTCTGAAAAGGATTGCCCTGCATGGTTAGATTGGCAGTGACAGCGAGATTCTCAATGAGAGAATTTCCACCCAAATTTGCCTCTTGGGTGAATCTGTCCTGCAGTTAGTGCCAATGTACTGAGAAAATACCTTACCATTCTATTATTTGAATAACTTGTATTTCGAGTCAAAATACCATGGGACTGTTATAGACCAATAATAATGCAGGCTCAAGAGTTTTACTCTCAGCAAGAAACCAACTAGCTCGAGGATATTGTTCAGGGGTCTGATATGTTCCATCTACTCTGAGTTTTCTCTCGAATACCAATCCTTCATTTTTGGGATTTTTGTGCAATATTGACTTCTTGAGCACATCACAGAGAATCTGGTGCCCTTTGAGGCTTTTCATCATTTTAGTCTCTAGTAGGCTTTTCAACGTGAAATTTTCATCGGAGATGGCAACAAATTCCTTGGAGGAGGGTTAGTTTCAGCATTCATGTCATGCAACTTTCTCAGTGGCACCAGCAGTAGATGTCTCGCAGTGGGATGAGGGTTACTCTGCTCTAGGCATTTTAGACAAGGTGACACAAAGTTATCATTTTAGTTTGCTCAGCGAAGAGAGAAGCTTTTTCTTTTGTGAGCTCATCATAAGAATCTTTCAGTGATTTGAGTTCTTGATTCCTATTTAGGAGATCATTTGATAAATTCTCAAATTCAACTAAAAGAGAATCATAACAAGTGGATAGATCATCGAATGTTGAAGAGAGAGCATCATGCTCTTCCATCAACACTTGATTTTTCTCTATCTCTTCGACCAATAATCCTTCTGATTTTGTAAGAGTTTGTTCAAGACTTTCAAGAGCATCTTGTTGATATTTAGCCATTTTAACAAGTTTACCATAGACCACATTCTCTGGAGAGAATGCATTCAGGTCAATAGATTTTTTGTGTTTTGATGATACCTGGTCTCTCGAAGCCTTCGCCATGTGGCAAAATGCAGTTGATTCATCATCACTCAAAGCATTTTCAGAGTAGCTTGAGGATTCATATGATTCATATGCAACAAAAGGCATTTCCCCAACCTAGATTCTTGTAGAACTCATCATCTTCATCTGACTTGGATTCTGATATGATATTTCATCTTTGGAGTCCATAGTCATTCCAACATAAGCACCAGCTAGTTGAGACATTCTCTTCGTGTTGTACTCAGTTATTGTGTTTGCATTCGTGCTAGTGACTAGTCTCATTTAAGAAGATGTAGAAGGGTCGTTCTTTTTCATGAGCTTAGTGTGACGATTTGCATGCCTAAATCTAGAACAACTGAATGCTTTCTATCATGAACCCCTTGGGATAGACAAATCGCGGAAGAACAAAGGTATATCTTTGTTGATGGACTCAAGGGCTGCATCGCTTTAAGTGGACCCCCCGCAGCTTCACCCGAAGGTTGCATCGTGTGTTCATGCTTTTTGCTCCGGACCCTCGTGGACGCTTCTTTTGCTGACCCCCCCACAGCTTCTTGCTCTCAGGCTGCATCGACGCAATTTTTATGGTAGTCCTTCCTTTGAGGAGAGCAACCATAAGGATGCCAGAAGATTGAATCAAGCATTCTGGTCACGCGGGGCCCTACTATGCGGTGTCACCCAACACAAGGGGACATATATGAGACGACTTAGAGAGTTGCAATTATTATGGGAAAAATCTCCACAACATAGCCTATATAAGATGATCTGGAAGATCATTAGTCCTGAAGACCATGGTGGTTATGATGACCACTACTAATCCAGAAGATTAACTGTTGTACTCTTTTTCCTTAGTGACTTTTCCCCACTTGGTTTTCACACATAAGGTTTTCAATGAGGAAACATGTGCAATACAAGGTGACCAGGGAGATCATCGGTCCTGAAGGCCGCAACTAATCCATGAGATAAGTCATTGTACCTTTTTTAGTGAGGCTTTTTTTCATTGGGTTTTCTCACATAACGTTTTTAACGAGGCAACTTGCGTATGTAACGCACTCTTTTCTTCATCCCTTTTTTCCGTTGGTTTTTTGGAGGAGTTTTTGGTGAGACATATGATTTTTGCGGTAATCGCCGAGGAGGAGTGTTATGAAACCACGTGTTATGATAAGAAATAATTATGTGACGAAAACTAGACACCTTGATCAAGGAGCAAACTTCATATGTAAGGAAACTTACTATACAAGTTTCCTTTGCTAAGCTAGCTTGCCATAGAAGTTTCCTTCTAGACTATGGCAAGTTTCCTCCTCTTCAAGTGGTCTTGTAGATAAGTTTAGAGGTAAAGTAACCTCGTGACCAAAAAGTCTAGCAAACTTGTAAAGTAAGATTGCTCATGGGCTAAGGAACAGATAGACATACTCCCTGCTTTTTTTTATTTACTCCGTATATTACCTTTAATCTAAGTTAGATTTTATAAAGTTTATCGAAACAATCTAAACTTTCACAATAACAAATATATATGGTATCTAAACTTTCACAATAACAAATATTTGGTATCTAAATTTTCACAATAACAAATATATACTACTCGTATATGGTATGAATATATTTTCATACCAAAGATTAACACATGGTATGAATATATTTTCATATCTTGTACAATGATCCACCAAAGATTCAATGAGAAAGAGCCTCCAAGTTTCTCTCCCTGCATTCTGTGCTCATTGTTCTCTACAAATATTTGAAGGCAATGGCATGTTTCCTGGCGAGCACCCTTAATTCTCGCGTCCAACCTACCCTTTTAATAACGACGGCAAAATCGCAAGCCGTGCAGCGACGACCGACCCACCCATCCACGACTCGAAATGGTGACTGAAACTACGGAATCCGGAAAGGCATAACTGCCCTCAGGAGGAAGTAGAAAAGACCCGACGCTGGCGGCAGCAGCAGCGTGGTCACATGGCAGAGTAAAATCAGGAGTGGTCTCCAACCAACGGCGGAGAGAAGGAAAGCCCCCAGCCCAGCGCCCAAAAACCCTCTTCCGCCGTCGCCGTCTCGCCGATCGCCCATGGCGTCCGCTCCCCGCCGCCCCCTCCTCGTCCCCAAGCCAGATCCCGACGCGCTCGCTCCCACCGCCGAGCTCTGCGCCGCCCTCCTCCGCCGGGTGTCCGCCAAGCCCGACCCCGACGCCGACGCGCTCCCGGCCCCGACCCAGACGACGCCGCTCACCCCCGACCTCTGTGCCGCGCTCCGCCGGCAGCTCGAGCCCTCCCCCGACGACCATGCCGACTTCGCCCACAGCCTCCGCCTCGCCCAGCGGCGCCTCGACGCCATCTCCGCCAGCCTTTCCTCCACACCTCCCCAGCCATCGCCTCCCCCACCTCCCCCTGCTCCGCGGAGCGCCAGTCTTTCCTCTACGCCTCCCCGGCCTCCGCCTGCGCCGCGCAGCGCCGACCCGGCGCGGGCCTCTTCCTCGACTGCCACAGCCAGCGCCAAGGGCAAGAAGCGCGCGCGCGGCACCGCCGGCTCGGAGATGGTGCGCGCCACCGTCACCGCGGAGGCCGACCACCTCGAGGTCCGCACACTGGTGCGCCGGGCGCGCCTCACCTTCGAGGCGGTCCGGGGGATCTACCACCGCGGCGGCCGCATGCGCGCCGACATGACCGCCCTGAGCACGATGCTCTCCCAGGGCCTCTGCCTCTACCGCGACGTGCGCATCGTCGGCGCCATCCCGGGCGTCTTCGTCGGCGACGTCTTCAGCTACCGCGCCGAGCTCATCGTCGTCGGCCTCCACAACCAAACCCAGGCCGGCATCGGCTTCATCCCCGCCAACCTCGTCAGCGAGGGCCACCCCGTCGCCACCAGCATTGTCTCCTCCGGCGGCTACCTCGACGACCACGACAACGGCGAGGTCCTTATCTACACCGGCAGCGGCGGCCGCCCGCGACACGGCGTCGAGCACAACACCGACCAGGAATTCGAGCGCGGCAACCTCGCGCTCGCCTACAGCCACAAGTACGGCGTCGAGGTACGCGTCATCCGCTGCCACGACTGCGACACCAGCCCCAGCGCCAAGCTATACGTCTACGACGGCCTCTACAAGGTCGACTCCATCACCTACGGCCCCGGAAAGTCAGGCCACGAGGTCTGCAAGTTCAAGCTCGTGCGCATCCCCGGCCAGGCCCCGCTCGGCAGCAAGATCTGGCGCTCTGCCCGGGATCTCACCAACATGCTCGACTCCAACATCCGGCCGCGCGGCTACGTCACGCGAGACCTGTCCAAGGGCAAGGAGCTGATCCGTGTCCCCGTCTTCAACAATGTGGATCGAGACATCTCTCCCCTCGGCTTCGAGTATATTTCCCGCCCTGACTTCCCGGTGCTGCCCAGGCCGGTGAGGCGTTTCAGGTGCTGCCAGTACGCGACGGCGGCGTGCGGCGGGTCGTCGTCATCTGGCAGCTGCGCCTGCGTGAGGAAGAACGGCGGAGGCGGCCCGGCGTACAATGCCGACGGCACGCTGGTCAGGGGAAGGCCGGTGGTGTACGAGTGCGGCGCCCAGTGCGGGTGCCCAGCGAGCTGCTCGAACCGGGTGACGCAGCGAGGGATGCAGCACCGGCTGGAGGTGTTCCGGTCGAGGCAGACAGACTGGGGCGTCAGGGCACTGGACTTGATCCAGCCGGGCGCCTTCGTCTGCGAGTTCAGCGGAGACGTGGTCACCGTGGACGACGACGGTCACCACGCAGGCAATGCCGCCGGCGCGTCGACTGAATGGGGCGGCATCGTCGATCCGAGGAAGTTTCCGGCGAGATGGAGGGAGTGGGGAGACGCCTCCGCGGCCACGCTTCCGGACGACGCCGAGGAACCTCCCCGATTCGCACATTTGGCAGGGCCGCGCCCGCGCTACGTGCTCGACGTGTCCCGGAGGAGGAACTTTGCTCCCTACATCAGCCACAGCAGCGCCCCGAACGTGTTCGTCCAGTTGGTGCTCCGTGGCGACGACAACGAGTCGTACCCTCGTCTGATGTTGTTCGCCATGGACACCATCCCGCCGCTGCGGGAGCTGAGCATCGACTACGGCATCGGTCCGTGATCTGCAAAGTTAAATCTTGAAGCTCAATAGCTGGTGGTTTCACGGGTATCTGTAGTTGGTGGGGAATTTTCCTTTTGTGATTTCGTCATTCTTTGCACAAGTGCTGGTGTGTAGTTAGTATGTGGCAGACATAAAATATCTTCAGTCCGTCATACTCCCGCTTTCTCAAAATAAGTGTTTTGAGCTTAGTACTAACTCTCTCTCAGTTTATAGGGCGTGCGCGTGCCCCTAGGTCATTAATTTGATCAACTTAATACAAGTCATATATTACAAAAAATATACCAATATAAACTTTAGATGCTCTATTTTCAAACCGTATAATTTTTGTGTTATATAGTTTATATTAAGGTGATAAAATTAGCAAGCTAGGTATACGCGTAGGATTTATAAACTGAAACGGAGGTAGTACAAATTTGTACTAGAGTTAGTGCAAAGTTGAGATTTACCTTATTGTCACTCACTCTCACAACTTTCCCCCAACATGCTACCTAAAATTCGGGTGTTTGGGAATCTGAGCTATGCCATGTGTTCATTTTGCATCGGTTGCAGACCTATGGTGTCACCCTCGCCCAAAGCAAGTGCCGTGTCCTTCTGTCTTAACTTCTTAGAACGTCAAGATCTTTGCTCGGTTGCTTTCCATCAACATTGCATTGATGTTGCCAACATTTTGGTTGTCATGTGTTCATATGATTGTGGTCACTTTGCATCGGTTGCAGCCTCTCATCCGAAGGAAGTGTCGCGTCCTCTTGTCTTAACTTCACAGAACGCCAAGATCTTCGCTCGGTTGCTTTCCATCAACACTGCATTGATGCTGCCAAAATTCGAAATCAGGTTGGTTTAGTTTTCTAGTGTATCCAACTGGAGTCGACTGGCTTTCATTGTCTTTGGAATTTCTACATTCCATTATCTGCGTTTTCTTCTTTAGGATGGTTATTTGCTTCCCAGATCACAGCCGTCGGCATCTTCTGATTTGCATCAATGACTTCCTGGCAGCTACTTCTACAAGCTCCGAGGAGGAGGCCCACAGATGGCATCGAGCTATGCTAATGGTGCATTGCCAGTGGATATATGAGAAAGAAGACTTCAGCATCCCATGAATTTGAATGTAATTTTGTTTTTTCTGTATCGATGTATTTGTAAGGATGAGTGATGTCTGATATATGGATTTAGGCTCTTAAAAAAAATCAAATTTCCAATTCTCAAATTCTAGACGGGAGCTCCAATGTGTCGCATTTTGTGGAGAATTGTCGCGTGACACACAACGAGGCAACAAACTCGGCTGACCCTAAAGGGGGAGCACACTGTGCAAAATTCCAGAACACATCGTGCTCGCTCGTGTTTGAACACACAGACCTGACATACGAGCGCGCAGCTAACAAGCTGACCTGAACATGAACAACTTTGTTGGTTAATAGGTGCGGGGTATTAAGATTTTTCAACAGCATTAGATCAAACAGTTTCTAAAATTTCAGTTGTGATTTTTCTTCTTCAGAAAGTGGATTGTTTTTGAAACATGGAAGTTACAAAATGTTCAAACATTTTTTTAAAACTTTAACATTTTTGAATTTGTGGATTTTTTTGGAAAATGTGCATACTTTTAGAAATTCGGATTGTCAAACCTGAACATTTTCTAAAAGTCTGAAAATATGAAAATGCTAACATTTTTTGAATCTGCAAATAAAATTTGAAAGCACAAGCATTTTTTGAATCTATGGACAATTATTGAAAATCTAATGTTTTTGAGAAAGCAAAGAATTTTTTGCAAACATGCGACATTTTTTAAAATACTTACGCTTTTTAAAGTTAATGGACATTTTTTCGGAAAAAAAGAATATTTTAAAATTTTGTGAACTAGAAATGAGAAGGGAACATTTGTTAAATTCTCGATCAATTTTTGTTAAACACAAATATTATTTTAATTTGTGATTTTGTTTCAATACGTTTTTTAATTCTGATTTTTTTAAAGGCGAACATTTTATGGAACTCAAACAACTTTCAGAAACAATATAAATAAACAGCAAAAAAACAAAACAAAAAAAATACCGGTTCACAGATCTTCTTGAAGGTTCCCAAAATCGGTAAAAACTGGCTTGGAAGAAAGTTCTCAAAACCGGAACTGCGAGGCTATATGTACAATGGGTGATGGGCCGACCTAATTGGTCGCGCCTATACAATTAGTCGACCCTGTCGGCGTTCTATGAACGGGGGGTCCAGACTTGCCTGCCTGTGGCCTGCGGCGTGGCTCAAGTGAGGGCCCAGCACGCCCCATCTTCAATAGCGCAGGCTCAAGACCCTCGCAAGGGGCCAAGCCTCGTGGGGCGGACGACAGGAAGCTTCCTCAGAGGCAGCCTCATCAGGCAGGCTCGCGAGGAGGCGGAGAGATCAATGCAAGGATACCTCGCGAGGATCCCATGACGCAAGCCATGACGATCAAGGCCAGGGGGGCGCCAGGCGGGCGCCGGCCTGCGCAGGGTCCTTGTTTCCCCTTTGGTGCAAAGGGGGCAAGCACAGGCCAAGGCATCACACAAAGGTTGCCATTCCGGTGCAACGAGACCAAGACCAGCAGAGCGGCAGGACGGAGGTCACCATGGAGCCCAAGACGGCGTCATCACCAGTGCTTTTGGCAGCCGAAGACCACCTTTGGTCAGGATAACTTGTACTACATGTTCCCCTTCAAAATGGCCAATTGTTGGCGCCCTTTCCGCTCAATTATTCGGAGAGAGGCCCAGGGCCTATATAAATAGAGCTAGCCACCACAGGGCAGACAGACATCGAGAGACCCAGAAGAGAGAGAGACGGGCAGCCAGACATCAAGAGATCTGGTAGAACCCTAGTAGAGAGAGAGAGGCGACTGAACTCACCCTAGCAGTCATCGCACCAGCTCAAGAACACCTCTCGCGAGGATGTTCTTCCCTTGTACTGTTCATCATCAGCCCCCTGAGGCAATCCACCACACCACACACCGAAGTAGGGTATTACACCACAACGGTGGCCCGAACCAGTATAAATCTCGTGTCTCTTGTATTGTTCATCATTTTCATCTTAGTTTGCACGAGAGGATCGGACGTAGATCGGTAGGGGAGAGATCTCCGCGCGCACCCCAGTGTTCGAACCTCAAGGGTCTGCCGGAACCCGAACGCCGGAATCTTTTTTCCGCTGTCGTGTGTGATCTTCCGTCGTGTCCATGGCTGACGCTCGTCGGGTCCGCGCCGAACGCCGGGCTGCTCGCGCCACTCGCGTCGCCCAGGCGGCGCCCGTCGGCAGCCCCCCTCGTCGTTCCCCGTCGCCCGCCGACAAAGCCGCCACCGGCCCGGCGGGGAACGAGCAGCAGGCCTCGTCCCAGCATCCTTCGGTGCGGCGGGATGGCCGCACCGCCTCCCCATCGCTGACTCCAGCTGGCTCGTCGTCCCACGTCCATTACGCACCCATGGATGCGCACGCCTCACTGCTCTTGGCACGGGAGCTCCTGCACTATCGCCCTGTCGACGACCTCTATGAGGACCGGCTCGCCTGCATCACCGAGGTCGTCAGCGCCACAGGGGGCTCCCCCTTGCGGTCACTCTCGCTGCCTCACCCTCCGTCCCGTGCAGGGGGCGAGGATCAGGAGGCGCCTCCGCCGCCTCCTCCCCAAGAAGGTGCCTTGGCTCCAAGGCGCGCAGCCCCAGGGCGGGACCCTCCACGTCCGGCGCCCGCGCAGCAAGAAGGGAGTTGTCAAGAGATCCCACGTCCTCGGAAAGGTGCTCGCGTGCTCCCAGCGTCGGCGCGCCAAGATCACGCCCCAGCGCCTCCATGACAAAACCCCCGCGCTGCTCCCAGTGGCAGTGCGTGGTGACCCGCAAGAACAAGTCCAGCACCAATAAAGGGTGCCAGTGGCCACGGTGGGCTGCCTCGCCTTCACCCCCGAGCTGCGCGGCGTCACATGGCCAGGCAAGTTCAAGCCTGACCTCCCTCCCCGCTACAATGGCATAGCGGACCCCGCGGAGTTCCTGCAGCTCTATGAGCTGGGCATTGTAGCCGCCAACGAAGACGAAAAGGTCATGGCGAATTGGTTCCCCATGGCGCTCAAGGACGGCACCCGCACCTGGCTCCTGAACCTGGCTCCCGGCACGATCTCCACCTGGAGAGAGATGCGCACCCGCTTCATCGCCAACTTTCAGGGCACTCGCGACCGGCCCCCGGCCGTGAGCGACCTGCACCGCATCAAGCAACAGCCAGGGGAAACCCTGCAGAAGTACATCCAGCGCTTCAACTATGCTCGCCTCAAGATCCCCAAGGTAACAGAAGAAGCTATCATCTCAGCCTTCTCCGACGGCGTGCGCGACGTTGAAAGTGCAACTATCCCTAGGTGGTTTTGGTAATTCATAACAACACATAGCTCATTAAGCTAATGCTATTCCAAGATGATTATTTCAGGAAAGCTCAATGATTGGTATGGCATGGATGGTGAAAGTGGAACCCTCAAAATGCTAAGGACAAAGGATTGGCTCAAGCTCAAAAGCTCAAGACTCTTTATTTTATATTTTAGTGATCCAAGATCACATTGGGTCTTTAGGAAAAGCCAATACTATCAAGGAGGGATGAGGTGTTGCTTAATGAGCCTCTTGCTTCATGTGCTTAGTGATATGCTCCAAAACCCTCGGCTACTTTCCCATATCCACATTTGACCTAAACCCTAAGCCAAACTCGGCCCAACCGATTCTTTCAACCCGGCACCACCGAGTTTCACTTGTCATAGTCATTGCCAAACCCTAGCAAATCGGTTCTACCGATAGGGATCTTGGTCTCACCAAGATGGGATTGCAAACTCTCTATTTCCTTTTCGTAACTTTTCGGTCTCACCGAAAGAGCGGATTGGTCCCACCGAGATTGCAATGTAAATTCAGTGTTTCCTTTTTGTAACTTTTCGGTCTCACCGAAAGAGCAAATCGGTCCCACCGAGTTTGCCTGGCCAACTCTCTGGTTAGCTAATTACCAAAATCGGTCTCACCGAGTTTGTGTAATCGGTCTCACCGAGATTATGTTATGCCCTAACCCTAACCATATCGGTCCTACCGAGTTGCATGTCAGTCCCACCAAAAATCTCTAACGGTCACTAGGTTTACTATTTCGGTCTGACCGAGTTTGTTGATTCGGTCCCACCGAGATTGGTAAATTGTGTGTAACGGTTGGATTTTGTGTGGAGGCTATATATACCCCTCCACCTCCTCTTCATTCGTGGAGAGAGCCATCAGAACACATCTACACTTCCAACCCATATGTTCTGAGAGAGAACCACCTACTCATGTGTTGAGACCAAGATATTCCATTCCTACCATATGAATCTTGATCTCTAGCCTTCCCCAAGTTGCTTTCCACTCAAATCTTCTTTCCACCAAATTCAAATCCTGTGAGAGAGATTTGAGTGTTGGGGAGACTATCATTTGAAGCACAAGAGCAAGGAGTTCATCATCGACACACCATTTGTTATTTCTTGGAGAGTGGTGTCTCCTAGATTGGCTAGGTGTCACTTGGGAGCCTCCGACAAGATTGTGGAGTTGAACCAAGGAGTTTGCAAGGGCAAGGAGATCGCCTACTTCGTGAAGATCTACCACTAGTGAGGCAAGTCCTTCGTGGGCGATGGCCATGGTGGGATAGACAAGGTTGCTTCTTCATGGACCCTTCGTGGGTGGAGCCCTCCGTGGACTCGCGCAACCGTTACCCATCATGGGTTGAAGTCTCCATCAACGTGGATATAGGATAGCACCACCTATCCGAACCACGGGAAAAACATCCGTGCCTCCAATTGCGTTTGAATTCTCCAAACCCTTCCTTTTACATTCTTGCAAGTTGCATGGTTTAGTTTCCGCTGCCAATATACTCTTTGCATGCTTGCTTGAATTGTGTAATGATTGCTTGACTTGTCCTAAAGTAGCTAAAATCTGCCAAGAACTAAAATTGGGAAAAGGTTAAGTTTTTATTTGGTCAAATAGTCTAATCACCCCCCCTCTAGACATACTTTCGATCCTACAAGTGGTATCAGAGCTTTGGTCTCCATTTGCTTTGATTTTCATAGCTTTTGGTGGTCATAGCCTTGGTTTCACAACCTAGGAGAGTATGGCGTCTAGCGAGGGAAATTATCACCGTAAAGGTCCTTACTTTGATGGTACAAATTTTGCTAGTTGGAAGCATAAAATGAAAATGCATATTCTTGGACATAACCCCGCCGTTTGAGCTATTGTGTGTGTTGGTTTGCAAGGTGACTTCTTTGATGGAAAAGAACCAAACCGTGAAGCTACCACGGATGAGTTGAAGATGTTGCAATACAATGCTCAAGCTTGTCATATTCTTTTCAACGGATTGTGCCCCGAAGAATTTAACAAAATCAGCCGTCTTGAGAATGCAAAGGAAATTTGGGACACTTTGATTGATATGCACGAAGGTACTGACTCCGTCAAGGAATCCAAATTGGATGTGCTTCAAAGTCAACTTGACAAGTTCAAAATGAAGGATGGTGAAGGTGTCGCTGAAATGTACTCTAGGCTTGCTCTCATCACAAATGAGATTGCCGGCTTAGGAAGTGAAGAGATGACCGATAGATTCATCATCAAGAAGATTCTAAGATCCTTGGATGGAAAATATGATACCGTGTGCACATTGATCCAAATGATGCCCAATTACAAAGATCTCAAGCCAACGGAGGTAATTGGAAGAATTGTTGCTCATGAGATGTCACTTAAGGATAAAGAGGAACTTCACAACAAATCAAGTGGTGCCTACAAAGCCTCATGTGAAGCCCCTACATCATCAAGTGAGAAACAAAACTTCAATGAAGAATTGAGCTTAATGGTGAAAAACTTCAACAAGTTCTACAAGAGTAGAAGCAAAGATAGAAGCTCCAAGTCAAGGTCCTACAATGACAAAATATCTTCTAGTCGAGAGCAAAACTGCTACAATTGTGGAAGACCCGGACACTATTCCAATGAGTGTACGGCTCCCTACAAGAGAAGAGAAGACTCTCCAAAAAGAAGAAGCAAAAAAGAAGAATCACCACCAAGAGAGAGAAGGAGTAGAAATGATTGTTATGAACGAAGATACTCACAGAGAAGCAAGGATTTAGAAAGGAAGGAAAAATCATCAAGGAGCTAAACAAAATGAAGACATCAAGCTCATGTTGGTGAATGGGTATCTGGCTCCGACTCCCACGACCACTTCGAGAGAAGTTATCACTCCGATTCCGAATATACTCAAGATGAAGGTGTTGCCGGTCTAGCACTTGTGTCAACCAACTCCTACGACATATTTGACTCACCAAATGAAGGAATTGGAAGATGCTTCATGACCAAAGGTCCTAAGGTAACACACCCCGAGTATGTTGATTGTAATAGTGATGAAGATGACTTGTTAGGTGATGATGATTGACTTGTTGACAACTCTAGTGATGAATACTATGATGAAACATCAATTAATCATGCTAATCAAGATAAAACGAATGACAATGATAAGGAGAAGATTGAGGCTCTAACTAAAGAACTAAACACTCTTAAGTTAGCTCATGAAACTATCTTCGAAGATCATCGAGAACTTTTAAGAGCTCATGAGAAGTTACGCTTTGAAAAGCTCAATCTTGAGCAAGAGCATGAGTTTTTAAAGGCAATCAATGATGATCTCCGCAAGAAAAGTTCTTCTTACATTGCCAAGCGTTTACTCTTATCCACTTACATGCCTCAAGTCAAGTCTAGTAACAAGAACAAGAAGATTCTTCCTCTAGTAGTAACAATGATCATGATAAATCCAATATTGTTGCTTCTAGTAGTTCTCTTGATTCCACTAATGATTCTCTTAGCCAAGTTACACTTGAGCAAGAAAATAGCTTATTGAAGGGAATTATAGAGAAAGGAGTGTACGAAAGCCTTGCCGGGAGTAAGCAATTCGAGGAAATTGTACGCAAGCAAGGAATGCACCGGAAGAATCAAGGTGTTGGTTTTGAATGAAAGTTCAATGCCAATGGAGTTGAGTGGGAAGAAGATCAATACCCCAAGACAAAGTTTGTTCCTCAACAAGAGAAGTATGATACTTCCTTCAAGGGGACACAAGCTCAAGATGATCTTCCACCACAAGACTACAAGCAAAAAGGCAAGGACAAGCTTCAAGAGGAAATTGATGCATTTGAAGAAGCTCCTAAGACCTTAGTCAAGTGGATTCCCAAGACCACTCCAAGTTCCACTTCATCAAGTACGACTACAACTCCAAGGATTCCCATCAAGATGGTGTGGATCCAAAAGAAGAAGAACTAGAGAGTTCTTGAGGGTGACTCCGCCAACATACTTCACTCTTATCATTTTGGCAAGAACAAGTGCAATCAACTTCCACATCTTGCACTAGTTCAAGGAGTCACAAACCCTCTTGTTGGTAAGACAAGGGACTGTTGGAGAACGTAGTAATTTCAAAATTTTCCTACGCACACGCAAGATCATGGTGATGCATAGCAACGAGGGGGAGAGTCTGATCTACGTACCCTTGTAGATCGCAACGGAAGCGTTGACACAACATAGAGGAAGTAGTCGTACGTCTTCTTCCCGATCCGACCGATCCAAGCACCGTTACTCCGGCACCTCCGAGTTCTTAGCACACGTACAACTCGATGACGATCCTCGGGCTCCGATCCAGCAAAGCTTCGGGGAGGAGTTCTGTCAGCACGACGGCGTGATGACGATCTTGATGTTCTACCGACGCAGGGCTTCGCCTAAGCACTACAACGATATAATCGAGGTGGAATATGGTGGCAGGGGGCACCGCACACGGCTAAGGAACGATCACGTGGATCAACTTGTGTGTCATGGGGTGCCCCCCTGCCTCTGTATATAAAGGAGCAAGGGGGAGGGGCCGGCCGGCCTAGGAGCAGGCGCGCCAAGGGGAGTCCTACTCCCACCGGGAGTAGGACTCCTTCCTTCCTTATTGGAGTAGGAGAAGGGGAAAGAGGGGGAGAGGAATAAGGAAAAGGGGGCTGCGCCCCTTGTCCCATTCGGACCAGAGGGGGGGCGCAGGCCTCCTTCCTTTTGGCCTCTCTCCTCTATTCCCGTATGGCCCAATAAGGCCCATATACTCCCCGGTGAATTCCCGTAACTCTCTGGTACTCCGAAAAATACCTGAATCACTCGGAACCTTTCCGAAGTCCGAATATAGTCGTCCAATATATCGATCTTTACGTCTCGACCATTTCGAGACTCCTTGTCATGTCCCCGATCTCATCCGGGACTCCGAACTCCTTCGGTACATCAAAACTCATAAACTCATAATATAACTATCACCGAAACCTTAAGCGTGCGGACCCTACGGTTCGAGAACAATGTAGACATGACCGAGACACGTCTCCGGTCAATAACCAATAGCGGGACCTGGATGCCCATATTGGCTCCTACATATTCTACGAAGATCTTTATCGGTCAAACCGCATAACAACATACGTTGTTCCCTTTGTCATCGGTATGTTACTTGCCCGAGATTCGATCGTCGGTATCCAATACCTAGTTCAATCTCGTTACCGGCAAGTCTCTTTACTCGTTTCGTAATACATCATCTCACAACTAACACATTAGTTGTAATGCTTGCAAGGCTTATGTGATGTGCATTACTGAGAGGGCCCAGAGATACCTCTCCGACAATCGGAGTGACAAATCCTAATCTCGAAATACGCCAACCCAACATGTACCTTTGGAGACACCTGTAGTACTCCTTTATAATCACCCAGTTACGTTGTGACGTTTGGTAGCACCCAAAGTGTTCCTCCGGCAAACGGGAGTTGCATAATCTCATAGTCATAGGAACATGTATAAGTCATGAAGAAAGCAATAGCAACATACTAAACGATCGGGTGCTAAGCTAATGGAATGGGTCATGTCAATCAGATCATTCGACTAATGATGTGATCTCGTTAATCAAATAACAACTCTTTTGTCCATGGTTAGGAAACATAACCATCTTTGATTAACGAGCTAGTCAAGTAGAGGCATACTAGTGACACTCTGTTTGTCTATGTATTCACACATGTATTATGTTTCCAATTAATACAATTCTAGCATGAATAATAAACATTTATTATGATATAAGGAAATAAATAATAACTTTATTATTGCCTCTAGGGCATATTTCCTTCAGTCTCCCACTTGCACTAGAGTCAATAATCTAGTTCACATCGCCATGTGATTTAACAGCAATAGTTCACATCACCATGTGATTAACACCCATAGTTCACATCGTCATGTGACCAACACTCAAAGGGTTTACTAGAGTCAGTAATCTAGTTCACATATCTATGTGATTAACACCCAAAGAGTACTAAAGTGTGATCATGTTTTGCTTGTGAGATAATTTTAGTCATCGGGTCTGTCACATTCAGATACGTAAGTATTTTGCAAGTTCTATGTCTACAATGCTCTACACGGAGCTACTCTAGCTGATTGCTCCCACTTTCAATATGTATCCAGATTGAGACTTTAGATTCATCTGGATCAGTGTCAAAAACTTGCATCGACGTAACCCTTTACGACGAACCTTTTTGTCACCTCCATAATCGAGAAATATTTCCTTATTCTACTAAGGATAATTTTGACCGCTGTCCAGTGATCTACTCCTAGATCACTATTGTACTCCCTTGCCAAATCAGTGCAGGGTATACAATAGATCTGGTACACAGTATGGCATACTTTATAGAACCTATGACTGAGGCACAAGGAATGACTTTCATTCTCTTTCTATCTTCTGCCGTGGTCGGGCTTTGAGTCTTACTCAACTTCACACCTTGTAATACAGGCAAGAACTCTTTCTTTGACTGCTCCATTTTGAACTGCTTCAAAACCTTGTCAAGGTATGTACTTATTGAAAAAACTTATCAAGCGTCTTGATCTATCTTTATAGATCTTGAAGCTCAATATATAAGCATCTTCACCGAAGTCTTTCTTTGAAAAAACTCCTTTCAAATACTCCTTTATGCTTTACAGAATAATTCTATATTATTTCCGATCAACAATATGTCATTCACATATACTTATCAGAGATGTTGTAGTGCTCCCACTCACTTTCTTGTAAATACAGGCTTCACCACAAGTCTGTATAAAACTATATGCTTTGATCAACTTATCAAAGCGTGTATTCCAACTCTGAGATGCTTGCACCAGTCCATAGATGAATCGCTGGAGCTTGCATATTTAGTTAGCACCTTTAGGATTGACAAAACCTACTAGTTGCATCGTATACAACTCTTCTTTAATAAATCCATTAAGGAATGCAGTTTTGTTTATCCATTTGCCAGATTTCATAAAATGTGGCAATTGCTAACATGATTCGAACAGACTTAAGCATAGATACGAGTGAGAAGCTCTCATCGTAGTCAACACCTTGAACTTGTCGAAAACTTTTTGCGACAATTCTAGCTTTGTAGATAGTAACACTACTATCAGCGTCCGTCTTCCTCTTGAAGATCCATTTATTCTCAATTGCTTGCCGATCATCGGGCAAGTCAACCAAAGTCCAAACTTTGTTCTCATACATGGATCATATCTTAGATTTCATGGCCTCAAACCATTTCGCGGAATCTGGGCTCATCATCGCTTCCTCATAGTTCGTAGGTTCGTCATGGTCAAGTAACATGACCTCCAGAACAGGATTACCGTACCACTCTGGTACGGATCTCACTCTGGTTTACCTACGAGATTCAGTAGTAACTTGATCTGAAGTTACATGATCATCATCATTAGCTTCCTCACTAATTGGTGTAGTAGTCCCAAGAACAGATTTTGTGATGAACTACTTTCCAATAAGGGAGAAGGTACAATTACCTTATCAAGTTTTCTACTTTCCTCCCACTCACTTCTTTCGAGAGAAACTCCTTCTCTAGAAAAACTCCGAATTTAGCAACAAAAGTCTTACCTTCAGATTTGTGATAGAAGGTGTACCCAACAGTTTCCTTTGGGTATCCTATGAAGACATATTTCTCCGATTTGAGTTTGAGCTTATCGAGATGAAACTTTTTCACATAAGCATCGTAACTCCAAACTTTAAGAAACAACAGCTTAGGTTTCTTGCCAAACCATAGTTCACACAGTGTTGTCTCAACGGATTTAGATGGTGCCCTATTTATCGTGAATGCAGCTGTCTCTAATGCATAACCCCAAAACGGTAGTGGTAGATCGGTAAGAGACATCATAGATTGCACTATATCCAATAAAGTACAGTTATGACGTTCGGACACACCATTATGCTGTGGTGTTCCATGTGGCATGAGTTTGTGAAACTATTCCTCATTGTTTTAATTGAAGACCAAACTCGTAACTCAAATACTTTTCTCTACGATCAGATCGTAGAAACTTTATTTTCTTGTTACGATGATTTTTCACTTCACTCTGAAATTCTTTGAACTTTTCAAATGTTTCAGACTTATGTTTCATCAAGTAGATATACTCATATCTGCTCAAATCATCTGTGAAGATCAGAAAATAATGATACTTGTCGCGAGCCTCAATATTCATCGGACCACATACATCAGTATGTATGGTTTCCAACAAATCTGTTGCTCGCTCCATTGTTCCGAAGAACAGAGTCTTAGTCATCTTGCCCATGAGGCATGGTTCGCAAGCATCAACTGATTCATAATCAACTGATTCCAAAAGCCCATCAGCATGGAGTTTCTTCATGCGCTTTACACCAATATGACCTAAACGGCAGTGCTACAAATAAGTTGCACTATCATTATTAACTTTGCATCTTTTGGTTTCAATATTATGATTATGTGTATCACTACGATCGAGATCCAACGAACTATTTTCATTGGGTGTGTAACCATATAAGGTTTTATTCATATAAACAGAACAACAATTTATTCTCTTAAATGAATAACCGTATTACAATAAACATGATCAAATCATATTCATGCTCAATGCAAACACCAAATAACACTTATTCAGGTTCAACACTAATCCCGAAAGTATAGGGAGTGTGCGATGATGATCATATCAATCTTGGAACCACTTCCAACACACATCGTCACTTCACCCTTAACTAGTCTCTGTTCATTCTTCAACTCCCGTTTCGAGTTACTAATCTTAGCAACTGAACTAGTATCAAATACTGAGGGTTTGCTATAAACACTAGTAAAGTACACATCAATAACATGTATATCAAATATACTTATGTTCACTTTGCCATCCTTCTTATCCGCCAATCACTTGGGACAGTTCCGCTTCCAGTGACCAGTCCCTTTGCAGTTGAAGCACTCAGTCTCAGGCTTAGGTCCACACTTGGGCTTCTTCACTTGAGCAGCAACTTGCTTGCTGTTCTTTTTGAAGTTCCCCTTCTTCCCTCTGCCCTTTTCTTGAAACTAGTGGTCTTGTCTACCATCAACACTTGATGTTTTTCTTGATTTCTACCTTCATCGATTTCATCATCATGAAAAGCTCGGGAGTCGTTTTCGTCATCCTTTGCATACTATAATTCATCACGAAGTTCTACTAACTTGGCCATGGTGACTAGAGAATTCTGTCAATCACTATCTTATCTGGAAGATTAACTCCCACTTGATTCAAGCGATTGTAGTACCCAGACAATCTGAGCACATGCTCACTAGTTGAGCGATTCTCCTCCATCTTTTAGCTATCGAACTTGTTGGAGACTTCATATCTCTCAACTCGGGTATTTGCTTGAAATATTAACTTCAACTCTTGGAACATCTCATATGGTCCATGACGTTCAAAACGTCTTTGAAGTCCCGATTCTAAGCCATTAAGCATGGTGCACTAAACTATCAAGTAGTCATCATATTGAGATAGCCAAATGTTCATAACGTCTGCATCTGCTCCTGCAATAGGTCTGTCACCTAGCGGTGCATCAAGGACATAATTCTTCTGTGCAGCAATGAGGATAAGCCTCAGATCACGGATCCAATCCGCATCATTGCTACTAACATCTTTCAATACAATTTTCTCTAGGAACATATCAAAGTAAACACAGGGAAGCAACAACGCGAGCTATTGATCTACAACATGATTTGCAAAATACTACCAGGACTAAGTTCATGATAAATTTAAGTTCAATTAATCATATTACTTAAGAACTCCCACTTAGATAGACATCCCTCTAATCCTCTAAGTGATCACGTGATCCAAATCAACTAAACCATGTCCGATCATCACGTGAGATGGAGTAGTTTCATCGGTGAACATCATTATGTTGATCATATCTACTATATGATTCACGCTCGACCTTTCGGTCTCCGTGTTCCGAGGCCATATCTGTATATGCTTGGCTCGTCAAGTATAACCTGAGTATTCCGCGTGTGCAACTGTTTTGCACCCGTTGTATTTGAACGTAGAGCCTATCACACCCGATCATCACGTGGTGTCTCAACACGAAGAACTTTCGCAACGGTGCATACTCAGGGAGAACACTTCTTGATAATTAGTGAGAGATCATCTTATAATGCTACTGTCAATCAAAGGAAAAATAAGATGTATAAAAGATAAACATCATATGCAATCAAAATATGTGACATGATAGGCCATCATCATCTTGCTTCTTTGATCTCTATCTCCAAAGTACTGTCATGATCTATATCGTTACCAGCATGACACCATGATCTCCATCATCTTGATCTATATCAATGTAGGCCCATGTAGGCCCATTTGGCTCCCGAGGGGTTCCGGTAACCCTCCCGGTAATCCGGTAAAATCCCGATTTCACCCGGAACACTTCCGATGTCCAAACATAGGCTTCCAATATATCAATCTTTATGTCTCGACCATTTCGAGACTCCTCGTCATGTCCGTGATCACATTCGGGACTCCGAACAACCTTCGATACATCAAAATGCATAAACTCATAATAACTGTCATCGTAACGTTAAGCGTGCGGACCCTGCGGTTCAAGAACAATGTAGACATGACCGAGACACGTCTCCGGTCAATAACCAATAGCGGGACCTGGATGCCCATATTGGCTCTTACATATTCTACGAAGATCTTTATCGGTCAGACCGCATAACAACATACGTTGTTCCCTTTGTCATCGGTATGTTACTTGCCCGAGATTCGATCGTCGGTATCCAATACCTAGTTCAATCTCGTTACTGGCAAGTCTCTTTACTCATTCCGTAATACATCATCTCACAACTAACATATTAGTTGTAGTGCTTGCAAGGCTTATGTGATGTGCATTACCGAGAGGGCCCAGAGATACCTCTCCGACAATCGGAGTGACAAACCCTAATCTCGAAATACGCCAACCCAACATCTACCATTGGAGACACCTGTAGTACTCCTTTATAATCACCCAGTTACGTTGTGACGTTTGGTAGTACCCAAAGTGTTCCTCCAGTAAACGGGAGTTGCATAATCTCATAGTTATAGGAACATGTATAAGTCATGAAGAAAGCAATAGCAACATACTAAACGATCGGGTGCTAAGCTAATGGAATGGGTCATGTCAATCAGATCATTCTACTAATGATGTGACCTCGTTAATCAAATAACAACTCTTTGTTCATGGTTAGGAAACATAACCATCTTTGATTAACGAGCTAGTCAAGTAGAGGCATACTAGTGACACTCTGTTGGTCTATGTATTCACACATGTATTATGTTTCCGGTTAATACAATTCTAGCATGAATAATAAACATTTATCATGATATAAGGAAATAAATAATAACTTTATTATTGCCTCTAGGGCATATTTCCTTCAGTCTCCCACTTGCACTAGAGTCAATAATCTAGATTACACTGTAATGATTCTAACACCCATGGAGCCTTGGTGCTGATCATGTTTTGCTCGTGGAAGAGGCTTAGTCAACGGGTCTGCAACGTTCAGATCCGTATGTATCTTGCAAATCTCTATGTCTCCCACCTGGACTAAATCCCGGATGGAGTTGAAGCGTCTCTTGATGTGTTTGGTCCTTTTGTGAAATCTGGATTCCTTTGCCAAGGCAATTGCACCAGTATTGTCACAGAAGATTTTCATTGGACCCGATGCACTAGGTATGACACCTAGATCGGATATGAACTCCTTCATCCAGACTCCTTCGTTTGCTGCTTCCGAAGCAGCTATGTACTCCGCTTCACATGTAGATCCCGCTACGACGCTTTGTTTAGAACTGCACCAACTGACAGCTCCACCGTTTAAAGTAAACACGTATCCGGTTTGCGATTTAGAATCGTCCGGATCAGTGTCAAAGCTTGCATCAACGTAACCTCTTACGGTGAGCTCTTTGTCACCTCCATATACGAGAAACATATCCTTAGTCCTTTTCAGGTATTTCAGGATGTTCTTGACCGCTGTCCAGTGATCCATTCCTGGATTACTTTGGTACCTCCCTGCTAAACTTATAGCAAGGCACACATCAGGTCTGGTACACAGCATTGCATACATGATAGAGCCTATGGCTGAAGCATAGGGAACATCTTTCATTTTCTCTCTATCTTCTGCAGTGGTTGGGCATTGAGTCTGACTCAACTTCATACCTTGTAACACAGGCAAGAACCCTTTCTTTGCTTGATCCATTTTGAACTTCTTCAAAATCTTGTCAAGGTATGTGCTCTGTGAAAGTCCAATTAAGCGTTTTGATCTATCTCTATAGATCTTTATGCCTAATATGTAAGCAGCTTCCCCGAGGTCTTTCATCGAAAAACTTTTATTCAAGTATCCCTTTATGCTATCCAGAAATTCTATATCATTTCCAATCAGCAATATGTCATCCACATATAATATTAGAAATGCTACAGAGCTCCCACTCACTTTCTTGTAAATACAGGCTTCTCCAAAAGTCTGTATAAAGCCAAATGCTTTGATCACACTATCAAAGTGTTTATTCCAACTCCGAGATGCTTGCACCAGTCCATAAATGGATCGCTGGAGTTTGCATACTTTGTTAGCTCCCTTTGGATCGACAAAACCTTCTGGTTGTATCATATACAACTCTTCTTCCAGAAATCCATTCAGGAATGCAGTTTTGACATCCATCTGCCATATTTCATAATCATAAAATGCGGCAATTGCTAACATAATTCTGACGGACTTAAGCATCGCTACGGGTGAGAAGGTCTCATCGTAGTCAACTCCTTGAACTTGTCGAAAACCTTTCGCGACAAGTCGAGCTTTATAGACAGTAATATTACCGTCAGCGTCAGTCTTTTTCTTGAAGATCCATTTATTCTCAATTGCTTGCCGATCATCGGGCAAGTCAACCAAAGTCCATACTTTGTTTTCATACATGGATCCCATCTCAGATTTCATGGCCTCAAGCCACTTTGCGGAATCTGGGCTCACCATCGCTTCTTCATAGTTCGTAGGTTCATCATGATCTAGCATCATGACTTCCAGAACTGGATTACCGTACCACTCTGGTGCGGATCTCACTCTGGTTGATCTACGTGGTTCAGCAGTATCTTGTTCTGAAGCTTCATGATTATCATCATTAGCTTCCTCACTGATTGGTATAGGTGTCGCAGAAACAGTTTTCTGTGATGTACTATTTTCCAATAAGGGAGCAGGTACAGTTACCTCGTCAAGTTCTACTTTCCTCCCACTCACTTCTTTCGAGAGAAACTCCTTCTCTAGAAAGTTTCCGAATTTAGCAACAAAAGTCTTGCCTTCGGATCTGTGATAGAAGGTGTATCCAATAGTTTCCTTTGGATATCCTATGAAGACACATTTCTCCGATTTGGGTTCGAGCTTATCAGGTTGAAGCTTTTTCACATAAGCATCGCAGCCCCAAACTTTAAGAAACGACAACTTTGGTTTCTTGCCAAACCACAGTTCATAAGGTGTCGTCTCAACGGATTTTGATGGTGCCCTGTTTAACGTGAATGCGGCCGTCTCTAAAGCATAACCCCAAAACGATAGCGGTAAATCAGTAAGAGACATCATAGATCGCACCATATCTAGTAAAGTACGATTACGACGTTCGGACACACCATTACGTTGTGGTGTTCCGGGTGGCGTGAGTTGCGAAACTATTCCACAATTTTTCAAATGTACACCAAACTCGTAACTCAAATATTCTCCTCCATGATCAGATCGTAGAAACTTTATTTTCTTGTTACGATGATTTTCAACCTCACTCTGAAATTCTTTGAACTTTTCAAATGTTTCAGACTTATGTTTCATTAAGTAAATATACCCATATCTGCTTAAATCATCTGTGAAGGTGAGAAAATAACGATATCCGCCACGAGCCTCAATATTCATCGGACCACATACATCGGTATGTATGATTTCCAATAAATCTGTTGCTCTCTCCATAGTACCGGAGAACGGTGTCTTAGTCATCTTGCCTATGAGGCACGGTTCGCAAGTACCAAGTGATTCATAATCAAGTGGTTCCAAAAGCCCATCAGTATGGAGTTTCTTCATGCGCTTTACACCGATATGACCTAAACGGCAGTGCCACAAATAAGTTGCACTATCATTATTAACTTTGCATCTTTTGGCTTCTACATTATGAATATGTGTATCACTATCTTCGAGATTCAACAAGAATAGACCACTCTTCAAAGGTGCATGACCATAAAAGATATTAC
The DNA here is from genome assembly GCA_034509565.1 of Triticum monococcum. NCBI lineage: Eukaryota > Viridiplantae > Streptophyta > Magnoliopsida > Poales > Poaceae > Triticum > Triticum monococcum. The sequence continues at coordinate 489,192,428 of CM067844.1, forward strand.
TCATATAAATAGAACAACCATTATTCTCTGATTTAAATGAATAACCGTCTCGCATTAAACAAGATCCAGATATAATGTTCATGCTCAACGCTGGCACCAAATAACAATTATTTAGGTCTAATATTAATCCCAAAGGTAGATGTAGAGGTAGCGTCCCGACCGCGATCACATCGACTTTGGAACCGTTTCCCACGCGCATCGTCACCTCGTCCTTTGCTAGTGTCCGCTTATTCCGTAGTCCCTGTTTCGAGTTGCAAATATTAGCAACAGAACCAGTATCAAATACCCAGGTGCTACTGCGAGCTCTAGTAAGGTACACATCAATAACATGTATATCACATATACCTTTGCTCACTTTGCCATCCTTCTTATCCGCCAAATACTTGGGGCAGTTCCGCTTCCAGTGACCAGTCTGCTTGCAGTAGAAGCACTCAGTTTCAGGCTCAGGTCCAGACTTGGGTTTCTTCTCCTGAGCAGCAACTTGCTTGCTGTTCTTCTTGAAGTTTCCCTTCTTCTTCCCTTTGTCCTTTTTCTTGAAACTAGTGGTTTTGCTAACCATCAACACTTGATGCTCCTTCTTGATTTCTACCTCCGCAGCTTTCAGCATTGCGAAGAGCTCGGGAATAGTCTTGTTCATCCCTTGCATATTATAGTTCATCACGAAGCTCTTGTAGCTTGGTGGCAGTGATTGGAGAATTCTGTCAATGACGCAATCATCTAGAAGATTAACTCCCATCTGAATCAAGTGATTATTATACCCAGACATTTTGAGTATATGCTCACTGACAGAACTGTTCTCCTCCATCTTGCAGCTATAGAACTTATTGGAGACTTCATATCTCTCAATTCGGGCATTTGCTTGAAATATTAACTTCAACTCCTGGAACATCTCATATGCTCCATGACGTTCAAAACGTCGTTGAAGTCCCGATTCTAAGCCGTAAAGCATGGCACACTGAACTATCGAGTAGTCATCAGCTTTGCTCTGCCAGACGTTCATAACATCTGGCGTTGCTCCAGCAGCAGGCCTGTCACCTAGCGGTGCTTCCAGGACGTAATTCTTCTGTGCGGCAATGAGGATGATCCTCAGGTTACGGACCCAGTCCGTGTAATTGCTACCATCATCTTTCAACTTTGCTTTCTCAAGGAACGCATTAAAATTCAACGGAACAATAGCACGAGCCATCTATCTACAATCAACATAAACAAGCAAGATACTATCAGGTACTAAGTTCATGATAAGTTTAAGTTCAGTTAATCAAATTACTTAGGAACTCCCACTTAGATAGACATCCCTCTAATCTTCTAAGTGATCACGTGATCCAAATCAACTAAACCATAACCGATCATCACGTGAGATGGAGTAGTTTTCAATGGTGAACATCGTTATGTTGATCATATCTACTATATGATTCACGCTCGACCTTTCGGTCTCCGTGTTCCGAGGCCATATCTGTATATGCTTGGCTCGTCAAGTATAACCTGAGTATTCTGCGTGTGCAACTGTTTTGCACTCGTTGTATTTGGACGTAGAGCTTATCACACCCGATCATCACGTGGTGTCTGGGCACGACGAACTTTGGCAACGGTGCATACTCAGGGAGAACACTTCTTGATAATTTTTAGTGAGAGATCATCTTATAATGCTACCGTCAATCAAAGCAAGATAAGATGCATAAAAAGGATAAACATCACATGCAATCAATATAAGTGATATGATATGGCCATCATCATCTTGTGCTTGTGATCTCCATCTCCGAAGCACCGTCATGATCACCATCGTCACCGGCGCGACACCTTGATCTCCATCGTAGCATCGTTGTCGTCTCGCCAATCTTATGCTTCCACGACTATCACTACCGTTTAGTAATAAAGTAAAGCATTACATCGCGATTGCATTGCATACAATAAAGCGACAACCATATGGCTCCTGCCAGTTGCCGATAACTCGGTTACAAAACATGATCATCTCATACAATAAAATCAGCATCATGCCTTGACCATATCACATCACAACATGCCCTGCAAAAACAAGTTAGACGTCCTCTACTTTGTTGTTGCAAGTTTTACGTGGCTGCTACGGGCTTAAGTAAGAACTCATCTCACCTACGCATCAAAACCACAACGATAGTTCGTCAAATAGACTCCGTTTTAACCTTCTCAAGGACCGGGCGTAGTCACACTTGGTTCAACTAAAGTTGGAGAGACAGTCTTCCGCAAGCCATCTATGTGCAAAGCACGTCGAGGGAACCGGTCTCGCGTAAGAGTACGCGTAAGGTTGGTCCGGATCGTCTCACCCAACAATACCGCCGAACCAAAGTATGACATGCTGGTAGGCAGTATGACTTGTATCGCCCACAACTCACTTGTGTTCTACTCGTGCAAATAACATCAAACCATAAAACCTAGGCTCTGATGCCACTGTTGGGGAACGCAGTAATTTCGAAAATTTTCCTACGCACACGCAAGATCATGGTGATGCACAGCAACGAGAGGGGAGAGTGTTGTCTACGTACCAACGCAGACCGACTGCGGAAGCGATCACACAACGTAGAGGAAGTAGTCGTACGTCTTCTTTCCGATCCGACCGATCCAAGCACCGTTACTCCGGCACCTCCGAGTTCTTAGCACACGTTCAGCTCGATGACGTTCCTCGGGCTCCGATCCAGCAAAGCGTCGAGGAAGAGTTCCGTCAGCACAATGGCGTGGTGACGATCTTGATGTACTACCGACGCAGGGCTTCGCCTAAGCACTGTAACGGTATGATCGAGGTGGAATTTGGTGGCAGGGGGCACCGCACACGGCTAAGGAACGATCTCAAGGATCAACTTGTGTCTCTTGGGGTGTCCCCTGCCCCCGTATATAAAGGTTGGAGGAAGGGGGGCCGGCCGGCCAGGGAGAGGGAGGCGCAGGGGAGTCCTACTCCCACCGGGAGTAGGACTCCCCCCTCCAATCCTATTCCAATTAGGACTCTCGGGGGAAAAGGAGAGAGAAGGGGGGCCGGCCCCTTATCCTAGTCCTACTAGGACTTGGGGAAAGGGGGGGTGCCGGCCAGCTATGGGCTGCCCCTTTTCTCATTTTCCACTAAGGCCCAATAGGCCCATTAGTCTCCCGGGGGGTTCCGGTAACCCTCCCGGTATTCCGGTAAAATCCCGATTTCACCCGGAACACTTCCTATGTCCAAACATAGGCTTCCAATATATCAATCTTTATGTCTCGACCATTTCGATACTCCTCGTCATGTCCGTGATCTCATCCGGGACTCCGAACAACCTTCGGTACATCAAAATGCATAAACTCATAATAACTGTCATCGTAATGTTAAGCGTGCGGACCCTACGGTTCGAGAACAATGTAGACATGACCGAGACACGTCTCTGGTCAATAACCATTAGCGGGACCTGGATGCCCATATTGGCTCCTACATATTCTACGAAGATCTTTATCGGTCAGACCGCATAACAACATACGTTGTTCCCTTTGTCATCGGTATGTTACTTGCCCGAGATTCGATCGTCGGTATCCAATACCTAGTTCAATCTCGTTACTGGCAAGTCTCTTTACTCGTTCCGTAATACATCATCTCACAACTAACATATTAGTTGTAGTGCTTGCAAGGCTTATGTGATGTGCATTACCGAGAGGGCCCAGAGATACCTCTCCGACAATCGGAGTGACAAACCCTAATCTCGAAATACGCCAACCCAACATCTACCATTGGAGACACCTGTAGTACTCCTTTATAATCACCCAATTACGTTGTGATGTTTGGTAGTACCCAAAGTGTTCCTCCGGTAAACGGGAGTTGCATAATCTCATAGTTATAGGAACATGTATAAGTCATGAAGAAAGCAATAGCAACATACTAAACGATCGGGTGCTAAGCTAATGGAATGGGTCATGTCAATCAGATCATTCTACTAATGATGTGACCTCGTTAATCAAATAACAACTCTTTGTTCATGGTTAGGAAACATAACCATCTTTGATTAACGAGCTAGTCAAGTAGAGGCATACTAGTGACACTCTGTTGGTCTATGTATTCACACATGTATTATGTTTCCGGTTAATACAATTCTAGCATGAATAATAAACATTTATCATGATATAAGGAAATAAATAATAACTTTATTATTGCCTCTAGGGCATATTTCCTTCACCGGTAAGGTGATGGCATGCCCAGCACACCTGGCCGGATGACCTGCTGTTATAGTTTCCTTTTTAGCAAGGTTATTCATTCTTCCATGAGGAAATTGTAAGGCTTATTCTACGAGTTTTCCTGATGGATCATTTGTGTATCTTAAGTCTGATCCTTACCTGATGACCATGTCAATACTATCTCGGAGCATATCAGTGGTACTCCGATTTTCAACAAGAACATTTGAAGCCCAATGCTAGATGTTCTTGTCCAATTATCCGAACACCGTTGTATGGGTAATGTCATGAAAATTCTCTCCCGTACCTAAAGAGTTTTCTACATTATATCCTGTCATGGATATCATGCTCTACTTGTCCTTGGGAAGGATATACCTTCGAAATGTGTGTTTAAACCCATTTTCCTTTCCATTGTTCTGTTTAATCTGATAATCATATTTGCCTTTCCATTGGTTGGTTTAACATGTCTTGTGATCTATATGATCTAAGCGGTAATATTCTCCTGCTTATGTAAACACCTCGGTGTACAATTCTATCAGCAAGACCCTGTTACTATTGTTGATGACATTTCGGTAGCCACCGATGGACGAGAACCTTGCCTATTGGCTCGCCTCGTTCAACGAGCAGGAAAATGGTTATCTTCGTCCCTCGCCCTTGGTATCGATGTTGTTGCCGACATAGCTGACAGGCTATCCCCTGACATGCCTTGCTTACATGATCGTGCAAAACATCACCATCCTTCCTGTTTTTAACACACATGGTGGGCCCATAACCCACAGTTCCACAGGATCGAAACCTGACTCTCCTGTACACCACCTGTTCCCAAGGTTGTTCCTCGCGCTTGACTTCGTAAGTAATTCACGGGCCACCGTCCTAGTGATTATTCTGGTATCAGGCGCAATACTTACTCTCGCTACTCTGAACCCCTTCCTCACTCTGGTTCAGACTTCAAGCAACTATCTATCCGCTTGGAACCTCTTATTGTACCTTCGTACCTTACTCTCGATGTATTTTATATGTTCAACTCGAGATATACTCTTATGCTCATTCATGGGTTAACCCCCAGATTGTTTCCCTCATAAGCATTCTGTCGTAGCCGAGCTGCCCCTTACCTATTCGTAAGTATGATGGAGTTCTCGAAGAAAGGAAGACAACTTCATCATGATGACCTGAAACGGCAGAATGAAGACATCAATGTAATGGATCAACCTCTTCGAGAAGAACAACCAAGACCAAGAACACTCCCTAGAATTTCGTAACCCGAACCTTCCCCCTTTACTTCCCTCTTAAATCTCGGGACGAGATTTCTTGTAGTGGAGGAGAATTGTGATGCCCGGATAGTTACGCTACAGTAACCCTCTGCTAATGATGCCACGTCACCTTGATTATTGTTGCTAATCTCGCGTTAGTTCAGAACCGATCCAAATTCAACTTTAAATTAAAGTCAACCGATAAAGTTTTCAAACATTTAAACTAAAATGTTCTAGATGTGGCACATAATCCATAATAAATATTGGAGGAGATACCACATTTTTATAATGTGTTTGCATGTTCCAAAATTAATAAGACATTGATTTAAATGTTTAGTTAAATGCCTTTTTATTATTTTGAAATACTAAACTATTTCATTTAGTAGTCAAACTTGTTATTGCAGGGGCTTATATTACAACACTAATTAAGGTGCCAATTGTGTATTTTCCAAAACAAAAATGAATTGAACAATAAATAAAATAGAGAAGAAAATAAGTAAAACAGAAAACAAAAACTAAAATAAAAATAAAGGCCACCCCCCTCTCACTCATGGGCCTCAGCCCACCAGGCCACCACCAAGGCTGGCCCCACAGCCCAGCTCGCTCCCCCTTAATCCCCACTACCCCGAACCATAACCCCAGTGCGCCCCACTCCCCCCCCCACGTCGCTCGATCCCCACCCTCTCCCTCCAGCGCCGCCAGGGGAGAGCCCCACGCACGAACCCCCACTCTCTCTTGTCTCTCTCGCAGCTACGCTCGCCCTCGATTCATTGCCGAACCGCCCCGCCTCACACCGGCGCTCCACCGCCACACCAGCGCCGCCCCGTCCTCACCTCCTCCCGAATGGCGCCCAGCGCTCGGCGCCCCCACCCGTCGCTACTCGACGCCGCAGCCACCGGATCGCCCACCACCTCGTCGGGCCGCCTCCAGGCCGGATCGCTCCGTCCTCGACCTCCTCATCTCCTCCCCGCCGGCCGACCCCGACCGCTCTGCTCGCCGGCTTCTCCATGCCTCGCCATCACCGGACCTCTCCGTCTCCTTCCCCGAGCCGTCTTCATCAAGCTCGCCGGCGTACATCTACAACATGGGGTGAGGACCCCGTTCTTCCCCGTTCTGCTCGCCGGCTTCTCCACACTGAGGATTGAGCAAGGACTGGCCACCCTCACTCAGAATCAGCAGAGCTTAGAGAGGATCATGGAACGAAAGTTCTATGACTTGGATGTTAAAGTAACAGAGATTCAGTCTGCAGTGGAACAATTACAGGATGATATGCAGGAGAGGAAGGGCAAGACTACAACTGATGCATTTGCCAGAGTGCCACGAGCTTAGAGGTCGATTGCAGTGCCAGTTCCTGACACCAGAGCCACCACCTCAGCTCCAGCTACAGCACCAGCCCAACCAGCTCTAGCATCTACTTCAGCTTCAACTCCAACCACGTCTACAGAAGGCTTCGTCCTTGGAGTGATCCAGACTCCACCACCACCAAAAGACCAAGCCTGAGAGTCGATCTAGCACTATGCATTTTCTAGGAACTTTTTGGTAACTTGTTGCCAAAGGGGGAGAAAAATGTATAGATCATAGGCTTCGAGAGAGAGAGTGTTGTTTTTTCTCTCTTGCTTTATTTGGTGGTTTTTCAAACTTTGTTTGCTTTTGAGTGCTTGAGATACTATGCCGTTATCTATGAGACATTGATGATCATGTGTTTGATCATACGCTACACTTAATGCTTGGTGAATGGTATTATCTTATCTATTTTATGTGATCATTCACTTTTCTTGGTGATGAGTGCATGTATTTCATTCTTACCATTTTAAGCGCTCCACCAAGATGTATGTGACATGGAAGAGTAACCCATGACTCTAACTCTTTGTGCATTTGCAGTCCAAAGCAAATTTTAAATATGCACAAATTTAGGGGGAGCTCTTACTTATCACATACTTCTCAAAGCAACGATATATTTCATGCTTATTATCATTTGTCGAAGCTTTGATCTATATGTTGTCATCAATTACCAAAAAGGGGGAGATTGAAAATGCAACTATCCCTAGGTGGTTTTAGTAATTCATAACAACATATAGCTCATTGAGCTAATGCTATTCCAAGATGATTATTTTAGGAAAGCTCAATGATTGGCATGGCATGGATGGTGAAAGTGGAACCCTCAAAATGCTAAGGACAAAGGATTGGCTCAAGCTCAAAAGCTCAAGACTCTTCATTTTATATTTTAGTGATCCAAGATCACATTGAGTCTTTAGGAAAAGCCAATACTATCAAGGAGGGATGAGGTGTTGCTTAATGAGCCTCTTGCTTCATGTGCTTAGTGATATGCTCCAAAACCCTCAGCTACTTTCCCATATCCACATTTGACCTAAACCCTAAGCCAAACTCGGCCCTACCGATTCTTTCAACCCGGCGCCACCGAGTTTCACTTGTCATAGCCATTGCCAAACCCTAGCAAATCGGTTCTACCGATAGGGATCTCGGTCTCACCGAGATGGGATTGCAAACTCTTTGTTTCCTTTTCATAACTTTTCGGTCTCACCGAAAGAGCGGATCGGTCCCACCGAGATTGCAATGTAAATTCAGTGTTTCCTTTTTGTAACTTTTCGGTCTCACCGAAAGAGCAAATCGGTCCCACCGAGTTTGCCTGACCAACTCTCTGGTTAGCTAATTACCAAAATCGGTCTCACCGAGTTTGTGTAATCGGTCTCACCGAGATTACGTTATGCCCTAACCTTAACCATATCGGTCCTACCGAGTTGCATGTCAGTCCCACCAAAAATCTCTAACGGTCACTAGGTTTACTATTTCGGTCTGACCGAGTTTGTTGATTCGGTCCCACTTAGATTGGTAAATTGTGTGTAACGGTTGGATTTTGTGTGGAGGCTATATATACCCCTCCACCTCCTCTTCATTCGTGGAGAGAGCCATCAGAACACATCTACACTTCCAACCCATATGTTCTGAGAGAGAACCACCTACTCATGTGTTGAGACCAAGATATTCCATTCCTACCATATGAATCTTGATCTCTAGCCTTCCCCAAGTTGCTTTCCACTCAAATCTTCTTTCCACCAAATTCAAATCCTGTGAGAGAGAGTTGAGTGTTGGGGAGACTATCATTTGAAGCACAAGAGCAAGGAGTTCATCATCAACACACCATTTGTTACTTCTTGGAGAGTGGTGTCTCCTAGATTGGCTAGGTGTCACTTGGGAGCCTCCGACAAGATTGTGGAGTTGAACCAAGGAGTTTGTAAGGGCAAGGAGATCGCCTACTTCGTGAAGATCTACCGCTAGTGAGGCAAGTCCTTCGTGGGCGATGGCCATGGTGGGATAGACAAGGTTGCTTCTTCGTGGACCCTTCGTGGGTGGAGCCCTCCGTGGACTCGCGCAACCGTTACCCTTCGTGGGTTGAAGTCTCCATCAACGTGGATGTAGGATAGCACCACCTATCTGAACCACGGGAAAAACATCCGTGTCTCCAATTGCGTTTGAATTCTCCAAACCCTTCCCTTTACATTCTTGCAAGTTGCATGCTTTACTTTCCACTGCCAATATTCTCTTTGCATGCTTGCTTGAATTGTGTGATGATTGCTTGACTTGTCCTAAAGTAGCTAAAATCTGCCAAGAACTAAAATTGGGAAAAGGTTAAGTTTTTATTTGGTCAAGTAGTCTAATCACCCCCCCTCTAGACATACTTTCGATCCTACAGACGTCAAGGTGAAGGAAGAACTAGCAATCAATGAAGACCTGTGCACATCCCTGGAGCTGTTCAACTTGGCAACCAAGTGCGCCAGGGCTGAGGAAGGGCGTCTCTCCCTCCTCGAGCTCCCGGCAGCCAACCCAGAAGAAAAGAAGCTCAAGGCCAAAGACATGAAGCGCAAGGGGGCTGCCGTGCTAGCAGCGGAACCAGACACCAAGCGAGGTAGGGATCAGCCCGAGTCATCCAAGGGCGGACGGTACTGCATGTACCACGACATCCACACGCACAACACCAACGAATGTCAAGAGCTCAGAGCCGTGCGAGATGGGCGAATCGGCCGACGCCCAGAGCACAACGACAGGGGCTATGGCCGAGGAGGAGGAAGAGGCGGCGGACGATGGGAAGACCGTGGCCTTCGCCAGGGATGGCGTGACCGCCCTCGCGAGGACCGTTGGCAGGACCAGCCTCGCGAGGGAGGCTGGAGGGACCTGCCTCGTGAGGGCCACTCGCACGGCAATGCAGGCCTTGAAGGAAATATGCCCTAGAGGCAATAATAAAGTTATTATTTATTTCCTTATATCATGATAAATGTTTATTATTCATGCTAGAATTGTATTAACCGGAAATATAATACATGTGTGAATACATAGACAAACAGAGTGTCACTAGCATGCCTCTACTTGACTAGCTCATTAATCAAAGATGGTTATGTTTCCTAACCATGAACAAAGAGTTGTTATTTGATTAACGAGGTCACATCATTAGTTGAATGATCTGATTGACATGAACCATTTCATTAGCTTAGCACCCGATCGTTTAGTATGTTGCTATTGCTTTCTTCATGACTTATACATGTTCCTATGACTATGAGATTATGCAACTCCCGTTTGCCGGAGGAACACTTTGGGTACTACCAAACGTCACAATGTAACTGGGTGATTATAAAGGAGTACTATAGGTGTCTCCAATGGTAGATGTTGGGTTGGCGTATTTCGAGATTAGAATTTGTCACTCCGATTGTCGGAGAGGTATCTCTGGGCCCTCTCGGTAATACACATCACATAAGCCTTGCAAGCATTATAACTAAGATGTTAGTTGTGAGATGATGTATTACGGAACGAGTAAAGAGACTTGCCAGTAATGAGATTGAACTAGGTATTGGATACCGACGATCGAATCTCGGGCAAGTAACATACCGATGACAAAGGGAACAACGTATGTTGTTATGCGGTCTGACCGATAAAGATCTTCGTAGAATGTGTAAGAGCCAATATGGGCATCCAGGTCCCGCTATTGGTTATTGACCGGAGACGTGTCTCGGTCATGTCTACATTGTTCTTGAACCGCAGGGTCCGCACGCTTAACGTTACGATGACAGTTATTATGAGTTTATGCATTTTGATGTATCGAAGGTTGTTCGGAGTCCCGAATGTGATCACGGACATGACGAGGAGTCTCGAAATGGTCGAGACATAAAGATTGATATATTGGAAGCCTATGTTTGGACATCGGAAGTGTTCCGGGTGAAATCGGGATTTTACCGGATTACCGGGAGGGTTACCGGAACCCCCCGGGAGCCAAATGGGCCTACATGGGCCTTAGTGGAAAGGTGAAAGGGGCTGCCATGGAGGGCTGCACGCCTCCCCCCTCCCCTAGTCCTATTAGGACTAGGAGAGGTGGCCAGCCACCTCTCTCTCTCTTTCCCCCTTGGAGTCCTAGTTGGAATAGGATTGGAGGGGGGAGTCCTACTCCCGGTAGGAGTAGGACTCCTCCTGCGCCTCCCTTGCTTGGCCGGCCAGCCCTCCCCCTCTCATCCTTTATATACGGGGGCAGGGGGCACCTCTAGACACACAAGTTGATCCTTGAGATCGTTCCTTAGCCGTGTGCGGTGCCCCCTGCCACCAAATTCCACCTCGATCATACCGTTGTAGTGCTTAGGCGAAGCCCTGCGTCGGTAGTACATCAAGATCGTCACCACGCCGTCGTGCTGACGGAACTCTTCCTCGACGCTTTGCTGGATCGGAGCCCGAGGATCGTCATCGAGCTGAACGTGTGCTAAGAACTCGAAGGTGCCGGAGTAACGGTGCTTGGATCGGTCGGATCGGGAAGACGTACGACTACTTCCTCTACGTTGTGTGATCGCTTCCGCAGTCGGTCTGCGTTGGTACGTAGACAACACTCTCCCCTCTCGTTGCTATGCATCACCATGATCTTGCGTGTGCGTAGGAATTTTTTTGAAATTACTACGTTCCCCAACAGTGGCATCCGAGCCTAGGTTTTATGGTTTGATGTTATTTGCACGAGTAGAACACAAGTGAGTTGTGGGCGATACAAGTCATACTGCCTACCAGCATGTCATACTTTGGTTCGGCGGTATTGTTGGGCGAGATGACCCGGACCAACCTTACGCGTACGCTTACGCGAGACCGGTTCCCTCGACGTGCTTTGCACATAGATGGCTAGCGGGCGACTGTCTCTCCAACTTTAGTTGAACCGAGTGTGGCTACGCCCGGTCCTTGAGAAGGTTAAAACGGAGTCTATTTGACAAACTATCGTTGTGGTTTTGATGCGTAGGTGAGATGAGTTCTTGCTTAAGCCCGTAGCAGCCACGTAAAACTTGCAACAACAAAGTAGAGGACGTCTAACTTGTTTTTGCAGGGCATGTTGTGATGTGATATGGTCAAGGCATGATGCTGATTTTATTGTATGAGATGATCATGTTTTGTAACCAAGTTATCGGCAACTGGCAGGAGCCATATGGTTGTCGCTTTATTGTATGCAATGCAATCGCGATGTAATGCTTTACTTTATTACTAAGCGGTAGTGATAGTCGTGGAAGCATAAGATTGGCGAGACGACAATGATGCTACGATGGAGATCAAGGTGTCGCACCGGTGACGATGGTGATCATGACGGTGCTTCGGAGATGGAGATCACAAGCACAAGATGATGATGGCCGTATCATATCACTTATATTGATTGCATGTGATGTTTATCTTTTATGCATCTTATCTTGCTTTGATTGACGGTAGCATTATAATATGATCTCTCACTAAATTATCAAGAAGTGTTCTCCCTGAGTATGCACCGTTGCCAAAGTTCGTCGTGTCCAGACACCACGTGATGATCGGGTGTGATAAGCTCTACGTCCATCTACAACGGGTGCAAGCCGGTTTTGCACACGCAGAGTACTCAGGTTAAACTTGACGAGCCTAGCATATGCAGATATGGCCTCGGAACACGGAGACCGAAAGGTCGAGCGTGAATCATATAGTAGATATGATCAACATAACGATGTTCACCATTGAAAACTACTCCATCTCACGTGATGATCGGTTATGGTTTAGTTGATTTGGATCACGTGATCACTTAGAGGATTAGAGGGATGTCTATCTAAGTGGGAGTTCTTAAGTAATATGATTAATTGAACCTTAATTTATCATGAACTTAGTCCTGGTAGTATTAGCATACCTATGTTGTAGATCAATAGCTCGCGTTGTTGCTTTCATATGTTTATTTTGATATGTTCCTAGAGAAAATTGTGTTGAAAGATGTTAGTAGCAATGATACGGATTGGATCCGTGATCTGAGGTTTATCCTCATTGCTGCACAGAAAAATTATGTCCTTGATGCACCGCTAGGTGACAGACCTATTGCAGGAGTAGATGCAGACGTTATGAACGTTTGGCTAGCTCAATATGATGACTACTTGATAGTTTAGTGCACCATGCTTAATGGCTTAGAATCGGGACTTCAAAGATGTTTTGAACGTCATGGACCATATGAGATGTTCCAGGAGTTGAAGTTAATATTTCAAGCAAATACCCGAGTTGAGAGATATGAAGTCTCCAACAAGTTCTATAGCTAAAAGATGGAGGAGAATCGCTCAACTAGTGAGCATGTGCTCAGATTGTCTGGGTACTACAATCGCTTGAATCAAGTGGGAGTTAATCTTCCAGATAAGATAGTGATTGACAGAATTCTCTAGTCACCATCACCAAGTTAGTAGAACTTCGTGATGAACTATAGTATGCAAGGGATAACGGAAACGATTCCCAAGCTCTTCGTGATGTTAAAATCGACGAAGGTAGAAATCAAGAAAAAACATCAAGTGTTGATGGTAGACAAGACCACTAGTTTCAAGAAAAGGGCAAAAGGAAGAAGGGGAACTTCAAGAAGAACGGCAAGCAAGTTGCTGCTCAAGTGAAGAAGCCCAAGTCTGGTCCTAAGCCTGAGACTAAGTGCTTCTACTGCAAAGGGACTGGTCACTGGAAGCGGAACTGCCCCAAGTATTTGGCGGATAAGAAGGATGGCAAAGTGAATAAAAGTATATTTGATATACGTGTTATTGATGTGTACTTTACTAGTGTTTATAGCAACCCCTCAGTATTTGATACTGGATCAGTTGCTAAGAGTAGTAACTCGAAACAGGAGTTGCAGAATAAACAGAGACTAGTTAAGGGTGAAGTGACGATGTGTGTTGGAAGTAGTTCCAAGATTGATATGATAATCATCGCACACTCCCCTATACTTTCGGAATTAGTGTTGAACCTAAATAAGTGTTATTTGGTTTTTGCGTTGAGCATGAATATGATTTGATCATGTTTATTGCAATACGGTTATTCATTAAAGTCAGAGAATAATTGTTGTTCTGTTTACATGAATAAAACCTTCGATGGTCATACACCCAATGAAACAAGTTCGTTGGATCTCGATCGTAGTGATACACATATTCATAATATTGAAACCAAAAGATGCAAAGTTAATAATGATAATGCAACTTATTTGTGGCACTGCCGTTTAAGTCATATTGGTGTAAAGCGCATGAAGAAACTCCATGTTGATGGGCTTTTGGAATCACTTGATTATGAATCACTTGATGCTTGCTAACCATGCCTTAGGGGCAAGATGACTAAAACGCCGTTCTCCGGAACAATGAAGCAAGCAACAGATTTGTTGGAAATCATACATACGGATGTATGTGGTCCGATGAATATTAAGGCTTGCAGCAGGTATCATTATTTTCTGATCTTCACAGATGATTTGAGTAGATATGGGGATATCTACTTGATGAAACATAAGTCTGAAACATTTGAACAGTTCAAAGAATTTCAGAGTGAAGTGGAAAATCATCGTGACAAGAAAATAAAAGTTTCTACGATATGATCGCAGAGGTAAAATATTTGAGTTACGAGTTTGGCCTTCAATTAAAATAATGTGAAATAGTTTCACTACTCACGCCACTTGGAACACCGTAGTGTAATGGTGTGTCCGAACGTCATAACCGTACTTTATTAGATATAGTGCGATCTATGATGTCTCTTACCGATCTACCACTATTGTTTTGGGGTTATGCATTAGAGACAGCTGCATTCACGATAAATAGGGCACCATCTAAATCCGTTGAGACAACACTGTGTGAACTATGGTTTGGCAAGAAACCTAAGCTGTTGTTTCTTAAAGTTTGGAGTTACGATGCTTATGTGAAAAAGTTTCATCTCGATAAGCTCAAACTCAAATCGGAGAAATATGTCTTCATAGGATACCCAAAGGAAACTGTTGGGTACACCTTCTATCACAGATCCTAAGGCAAGACATTCGTTGCTTATAATGGATCCTTTCTAGAGAAGGAGTTTCTCTCGAAAGAAGTGAGTGGGAGGAAAGTAGAAAACTTGATAAGGTAATTGTACCTTCTCCCTTATTGGAAAGTAGTACATCACAGAAACCAGTTTCTGTGACACCTACACCAATTAGTGAGGAAGCTAATGATGATGATCATGTAACTTCAGATCAAGTTACTACCGAATCTCGTAGGTAAACCAGAGTAAGATCCGCACCAGAGTGGTACGGTAATCCTGTTCTGGAGGTCATGTTACTTGACCATGACAAACCTACGAACTATGAGGAAGCGATGATGAGCCCAGATTCCGCGAAATGGTTTGAGGCCATGAAATCTGAGATATGATCCATGTATGAGAACAAAGTTTGGACTTTGGTTGACTTGCCCGATGATCAGCAAGCAATTGAGAATAAATGGATCTTCAAGAGGAAGACGGACGCTGATAGTAGTGTTACTATCTACAAAGCTAGAATTGTCGCAAAAGGTTTTCGACAAGTTCAAGGTGTTAACTACGATGAGAGCTTCTCACTCGTATCTATGCTTGAGTCTGTCCGAATCATGTTAGTAATTGCCGCATTTTATGAAATCTGGCAAACGGATAAACAAAACTGCATTCCATAATGGATTTATTAAAGAAGAGTTGTATATGATCCAACCAGAAGGTTTTGTCAATCCGAAAGGTGCTAACAAAATATGCAAGCTCCAGCGATTCATCTATGAACTGGTGCAAGCATCTCAGAGTTGGAATACACGCTTTGATAAGTTGATCAAAGCATATAGTTTTATACAGACTTGCGGTGAAGCCTGTATTTACAAGAAAGTGAGTGGGAGCACTACAGCATTTCTGATAAAGTATATGTGAATGACATATTGTTGATCGGAAATAATGTAGAATTATTTTGTAAAGCATAAAGGAGTGTTTGAAAGGAGTTTTTCAAAGAAAGACTTCGGTGAAGCTGCTTACATATTGAGCATCAAGATCTATAGAGATGGATCAAGATGCTTTATAAGTTTTTTCAATAAATACATACCTTGACAAGATTTTGAAGTAGTTCAAAATGGAGCAGTCAGAGAAAGAGTTCTTGCCTGTATTACAAGGTGTGAAGTTGAGTAAGACTCAAAAGCCCGACCACGGCAGAAGATAGAAAGAGAATGAACGTCATTCCCTATGCCTTGGCCATAGGTTCTATAAAGTATGTCATGCTGTATACCAGATCTATTGTATACCCTGCACTGATTTGGCAAGGGAGTACAATAGTGATCTAGGAGTAGATCACTGGACAGCGGTCAGAGTTATCCTTAGTGAAATAAGGATATATTTCTCGATTATGGACGTGACAAAAGGTTCGTCGTAAAGGGTTACGCCGATGCAAGTTTTGACACTAATCTAGATGACTCTAAGTCTCAATCTGGATACATATTGAAAGTGGGAGCAATTAGCTAGAGTAGCTCCATGCAGAGCATTGTTGACATAGAAATTTGCAAAATACTTACGGATGTGAATGTGACAGACCCGTTGACTAAAATTATCTCACAAGCAAAACATAATCACACCTTAGTACTCTTTGGGTGTTAATCACATAGATATGTGAACTAGATTACTGACTCTAGTAAAACCTTTGAGTGTTGGTCACATGACGATGTGAACTATGGGTGTTAATCACATGGTGATGTGAACTATTGCTGTTAAATCACATGGCGATGTGAACTAGATTATTGACTCTAGTGCAAGTGGGAGACTGAAGGAAATATGCCCTAGAGGCAATAATAAAGTTATCATTTATTTCCTTATATCATGATAAATGTTTATTATTCATGCTAGAATTGTATTAACCGGAAATATAATACATGTGTGAATACATAGACAAACAGAGTGTCACTAGTATGCCTCTACTTGACTAGCTCGTTAATCAAAGATGGTTATGTTTCCTAACCATGAACAAAGAGTTGTTATTTGATTAACGAGGTCACATCATTAGTTGAATGATCTGATTGACATGACCCATTTCATTAGCTTAGCACCCGATCGTTTAGTATGTTGCTATTGCTTTCTTCATGACTTATACATGTTCCTATGACTATGAGATTATGCAACTCCCGTTTGCCGGAGGAACACTTTGGGTACTACCAAACGTCACAACGTAACTGGGTGATTATAAAGGAGTACTACAGGTGTCTCCAATGGTAGATGTTGGGTTGGCGTATTTCGAGATTAGAATTTGTCACTCCGATTGTCGGAGAGGTATCTCTGGGCCCTCTCGATAATACACATCACATAAGCCTTGCAAGCATTATAACTAAGATGTTAGTTGTGAGATGATGTATTACGGAACGAGTAAAGAGACTTGCCAGTAACGAGATTGAACTAGGTATTGGATACCGACGATCGAATCTCGGGCAAGTAACATACCGATGACAAAGGGAACAACGTATGTTGTTATGCGGTCTGACCGATAAAGATCTTCGTAGAATATGTAGGAGCCAATATGGGCATCCAGGTCCCGCTATTGGTTATTGACCGGAGACGTGTCTCAGTCATGTCTACATTGTTCTCGAACCGCAGGGTCCGCACGCTTAACGTTACGATGACAGTTATTATGAGTTTATGCATTTTGATGTACTGAAGGTTGTTCGGAGTTCCGGATGTGATCACGGACATGACGAGGAGTCTCGAAATGGTCGAGACATAAAGATTGATATATTGGAAGCCTATGTTTGGACATCGGAAGTGTTCCGGGTGAAATCGGGATTTTACCGGATTACCGGGAGGGTTACCGGAACCCCCCGGGAGCCAAATGGGCCTACATGGGCCTTAGTGGAAAGGTGAAAGGGGCTGCCATGGAGGGCTGCGCGCCTCCCCCTCCCCTAGTCCTATTAGGACTAGGAGAGGTGGCCGGCCACCTCTCTCTCTCTTTCCCCCTTGGAGTCCTAGTTGGAATAGGATTGGAGGGGGGAGTCCTACTCCCGGTAGGAGTAGGACTCCTCCTGCACCTCCCTTGCTTGGCCGGCCAGCCCTCCCCCTCTCATCCTTTATATACGGGGGCAGGGGGCACCTCTAGACACACAAGTTGATCCTTGAGATCGTTCCTTAGCCGTGTGCGGTGCCCCCTGCCACCAAATTCCACCTCGATCATACCGTTGTAGTGCTTAGGCGAAGCCCTGCGTCGGTAGTACATCAAGATCGTCACCACGCCGTCGTGCTGACGGAACTCTTCCTCGACGCTTTGCTGGATCGGAGCCCGAGGATCGTCATCGAGCTGAACGTGTGCTAAGAACTCGGAGGTGCCGGAGTAACGGTGCTTGGATCGGTCGGATCGGGAAGACGTACGACTACTTCCTCTACGTTGTGTGATCGCTTCCGCAGTCGGTCTGCGTTGGTACATAGACAACACTCTCCCCTCTCGTTGCTATGCATCACCATGATCTTGCGTGTGCGTAGGAAATTTTTTGAAATTACTACGTTCCCCAACAGGCCTCCCTCCTCTGCCGCCTCCACCAAGGAGGAACGAAGACCAACACCAAGACGATGGGGCCGGGGGCTTCCAAGAGCCGCGTGCAATTGCTTGCATCTTGGGTGGCGCCCAGGCCCCAGCCTCACAGCGCATCTTCAAGCAGTTTGCTCGCGAGGTGAATGCAGTCCTTCCCAAGCTGGAGGCCACGCGCCCTCTCAGGTGGTCTTCGTGCGCGATCACATTCAGTTCCGCAGACCAGCTCAAGTGTGCGTCAACGGCCGGAGTCCTCCCGATGCTTTGCTCCCCAGTCATCAGCAACGTGCAGGTCACCAGGACCCTCATCGATGGCGGGGCATGACTCAACGTCCTGTCCGTCGAGACGTTCGCCAATCTCCAAGTGCCGTACGACCAGCTTCAGCCGACCAAGCCTTTCTCAGGAGTCACCGATGGTTCCACCGTTCCAATTGGTCAGGTTCGCCTTCCGGTCACCTTCGGGCAACGCAACAACTACCGCACCGAGCTCATCGACTTCGACATCGCTCACATCCGCCTGCCGTACAACGCCATCCTTGGGTACCCAGCCCTTGCTAAGTTTATGGCAGTGACCCAGCATGGTTACAATGTCCTCAAGATGCCAGGAAGCGGTGGAGTCATCACCGTACCCTGTGAAGAAAGGGACGCAGTGTGCTCGCTCGAGCATGCGTTCCAAGCCGCAGCAATCGAAGACCCAGACCACAGGAGCGGGAGGCCTCCCGAGGCGACCCTCAAGAAGAATAAGGCCTCACCTGGCCCAAGCCACAAGGGAGCAGGCACCTCCGAAGGTATTGCGTCAGGATTCGCGCCCGATCAGGGAGCGCCACCCTCTCACGCATAGGAAGGCGCGCCCGGCGCCCTCCTCAGGCAGGGCTCGGGGGCTCTCTCTTGGAGAGCCGTCGACCTTGCCAAGGTCGCGGGGGAGGCGCTCGGGCACCACTTGGAGGGGTGCTTTCAAGCACGCTTCCCTCGGGAAGGTACAAGTCAAGGGAGACCAAACCCTCAGGAGTTCATCACAAGGAACACCCATGAGCCACAAGAGTCCACAGTCATGTGTGGCAGCCGCCGCTTACCTGCCGTGGCCCCACACCCAGGCGAGGATGGAGGACTGCGCGCCTGCGTCGACGTATCAGGGCTCAACCGAGCTGCGTCCCAGGAGCGCCTATGGCCTTCAACCATAGGGCGCTGCGAGGGACCACCTCACAACTACGTTCGCATGCCCTTCGGCCTGCCGAGCGTGGTCGCCGCACATCAGTGCCTGTTGAGGAGCATTCTGGAGGCTCAGGAGGTCAGGCATCGCGCGGTCCTGGCGGAGGTGGCGATGGTCCTCGAAGACCTGCACATGCCACCGGAGCCTCCCGAGGCCCTTGGGCCTGGGGGCTCGTGAGAGCCGATGTCTTCACCGCGCATCGCTCACTTCCTCAGCATCACTTCATCTTCAACGGCACCAGGTGACATCTTTCAGAGTTCTACTTTCAGCTGGGAGCGCCCACAGGGCTGCACCATTCCCAGGCCGCGTGGGCCCGTCCCCGCGGCATGTATCCATTTTGGTTATGCTGCTTACTTACCTTGTTGGAGGCGCCCATCGGGCTGCATCATCCCCACGCCGCTCGGGCCCGACCCAGCGGCGGTTGTTTTTACCTGCGCTTGCTTGAAATTGGATTTCCTATGTGCTTAACATACCTGACCTAATCACCTGCTCGATCGACGCCTATCTGAAGAGCCGATCGCTCTGGCACGGCGCGTGCGCACGGGTCCGTCCCTGCAGCATTGATAAACCTGAGTGGTCGAGCTCTGGCCGCGGCAGCCCCGCACGACACCACCTCACCAGGCCCTCAGTGCCCCGACCGCTCCCTCGGAGTGACCATAGGTTGGCCGGCGACCGTAACGACATGCCTTGTTTCTCCTCATGATTGGTGTGCAGGACCTACTCCAGGAGCAATGTTGGGGGCATCGTGAGCTCTCTCTCCCACTCTTCGGCACGGACCGCTTGCATGTTAAAAGGGGGCGCTTGAGTATCGTGACTCATGGGCTCTCACTGGCTCTCCAGCCCTCACCCCTGGCCTTGACCCACGGCATCGCGACCTGTCATACCAGCGGCGGCTGAGCTCACTCGAGGGCCAGGACCTGAGGACGTAGAGCGTTAAGGAAAGTGTGGGGGAGTGGGGAGAAGCTCGCGAGGGCCTCACCCAGTAGTACCTCGGCCACCGCCTCTCGGGTCGGGCGCCTCTCCGAGGAACTACACCAGACGCACAAGATAAGTCGCGCCCTCGCAAGAGCTAGACCAACGCAGCGCTAAGTCCCCGCCCAGTGCAACTCTGTCACGGCGACGCTACCTTCCTTTCTCGCCCAACAAGGATTGCTTGAGCGCTAAAGGGGACCTCCCAAGCATCGCGACTCGGGGACTCTTACCGGACCTCGGGCCTCTCACCTCCTGGCCTTGACCACGGCATCGCGACCTGGCATACCAGCGACGACTGAAGCTTGCCCGGGGACTGGGACCTGTCAGCGTAGAGTGCCACGTCCTCGTGAGGATAGAAAGGGGGAGCTCAGCTGCAACAGGACGGACACCTCATGCCAATTCATATTAAGGATATAGTATTTACAGAAGGCACGGCAGACGCCTTACATACCCCCGCGGGGTGTTGCTTTAATTCCTCACAGGGAAAAAATGTGCTAACCCTAAGGAACGCTACTCGCTAGCACCTCCCCAAGCGATGCCATCATCAACAGTGGGCTGCCCAGTGACGGTGCCAATCCCATCCAGATCAGTGGCGCTGGCGGCCCGATGCAGCTGCCCCACTCCGAGCACGGCGCGAGCTCGGAGGCTCGTAGCTGTCGTCGCTCGTCTCCGGGGTCGCGAGGAGTTCGGGGGAGCCACGGAAGCCCTCAGTCCCTCTGCTGCTGCCTGAGGAGCTGCAGGAGGACCAATGGGCAGGGCTGGTCCTTGCCAGTTCGTCACTACTGCCGCTTCCCTTAGGGCAGCATTCCAGCCGGCGTCCTTCTGCATCAAAGACCTTGAAGAACATCAAGGAGGCGCCGTCGTATTCAAGATGGATCACCAAGGCGCCGTCCACGTGACAGACCCGGGCAATCTCACCCAGCCCCGGGTCATGAAGACCTTGCCCGGAGCGATGACCGCGACCTCCGCTCCGGTTGCAGGGGTGCCACAGTCGGCGTGCTGCAGTCAGAGCTCCAGGGCCCCGCTCGGCGGCATCTCGAAGGCGAAGGAGGGAGGAAGGCGGATCCACGAAGTTGGAGGCATGGCGGCGTGGAGCACAAACTCGCGAGAGGAGCGCTCCGCGTGGACTCCAGGGGGGACGACGCGCACCACTGTTACTCGCCGGCGTCGGCGGCGACGCTGTCGGTGTTGCTCGGCGCCCTCCACCCTGGGGCCTACAACGCGGGCGTACAAGGGCAGCGGAAACCTAGGCGGCGGCCGCTCGTACCACGGCCTCGACACCACCTTCCAGGCGCCTTCGTCCCGGTGACAGAGGATTGGCCGCTTCTTTGGCGGGAGGGGGTCAGGACCCTCTCTGGGGGCCTTTCCCTTCTCCTCAGCTGAAAACCAGCGAATCGGTGCCATTGGTGCAAGAGGAAGTAAGGATGAGGAAGTAGAAGAGAAGGGAGTAGCAGACAGGGGTGAACTGGCGGAGCTCAGGCAGCCCCGTACTTATAGCCGGAGGAGGCCAACCGCCGAGCACCACGATCGCAGGTAATCATGACCGGTTTCTCTGCATGCAGGGAATTGTCAAGTCGTGCGATCGCTGAGGCGTCGTGGGAAGCGCAGACGCCCACGTCCAATCAACCGCCACGCGGCGCCCAAGGCCGCAGGCTATTAGGGCCCGCGGCGCTTCGCGTTTGCCCCTTCGCTTCTCTGCTAAGCCA
The DNA here is from genome assembly GCA_034509565.1 of Triticum monococcum. NCBI lineage: Eukaryota > Viridiplantae > Streptophyta > Magnoliopsida > Poales > Poaceae > Triticum > Triticum monococcum. The sequence goes on from CM067844.1 coordinate 489,214,529, forward strand.
AGCCCGCGCGCGTCTTGGGCCCGGGGGCTACTGTCGGCGTTCTGGGAACGGGGGTCCCCAGACTTCCCTGCCTGCGGCGTGGCTCAAGTGGGGGCCCAGCGCGGCCCATCTTCATCAGCGCAGGCTCAAGACCCTCGCGAGGGGCCAAGCCTCGCGGGGCGGACGACATGAAGCTTCCTCAGAGACAGCCTCATCAGCAGGCTCGCGAGGAGGCGGAGAGATCAATGCAAGGGTACTTCGCGAGGATCCCATGACGCAAGCCATGACGATCAAGGCGAGGCGTGCGCCAGGTGGGCGCTGGCCTGCGCAGGGTCCTTGTTTCCCCTTTGGTGCAAAGGGGACAAGCACAGGCCAAGGCATCAGGCAAAGGTTGCCATTCCGGTGCAACGAGACCAAGACCAGCAAAGCGGCAGGACGGAGGTCACCGTGGAGCCCAAGACGGCGTCATCACCAGTGCTTTTGGTAGCCGAAGACCACCTTTGGTCAGGATAACTTGTACTACATGTTCCCTTTCAAAATGGCCAGCGCCCTTCCCGCTCAATTATTTGGGGAGAGGCCCAGGGCCTCTATAAATAGAGCTAGCCACCACAGGGCAGACATACATCGAGAGATCCAGAAGAGAGAGAGACGGGCAGACAGACATCGAGAGATCTGGTAGAACCCTAGTAGAGAAAGAGAGAGAGGCGACTGAACTCACCCTAGCAGTTCATCGCACCAGCTCAAGAACACCTCTCGCGAGGCTGTTCTTCCCTTGTACTGTTCATCATCAGCCCCCTTTGACGTAGAGAGGGTTAAATATGGTTTTCTATTCCAGACATCTAATCTTGATGTGAGCGCGAAGAGTGAACATGTGAATTATGGATTAGGCTATGTCTCCTAAGCTTCATGGCAAGGGAGTGGTTCCTCGCCGCACCAAGTCACAAAGACATCCTAATTAGCGCCTTTGGCACGAGCTACCGTAACATCCTAGCAACACATTTTTATATCGTTAAACTAATAACATTGCTATGCACACGACGTTTTTATCACGATCCATGCACGATGGTGCACATCAAGCCATCCAATCTTGATAGAAAGTGCAACACATCTGTTTGATTGGCCGTTGTGCATAAATCGTGAATGAAGTGTCGGCTCCGTGGTAGTTTCTTTAAACTAATGGACCAACGCCCTTTGGGTGTCGACCGATCAGTGACTATTGATAGTTGACAAGGAAAGTTTACCATTGACTTATGAAAAAAATTCATGATTTTTCTTTTTTTTCCACAAAATTGACATAATTCCAAGACTTGGAAAGTTCGTAATTTGAAAAGGTTGCAAAAATGAAAAACTTATGAATTTGAAAAAAATCACAAAAAGATTTGACAAATTTTGTGAATTATCAAAAAATGTTCAAGACTTGGAAAGTTCGTAATTAGAAAAGAATGAACAAAAGTTTATGAATTTGAAAAAAATTCATAATTGGAAACGAATCATGAAATTTCCAACAAGTTCATGAATTTGAGAAACAAACTCGCGGATTTGATTAAAATTTCACAAAAAAATAAAAAAGTTGACAAAATTCGGAAAAAACTTCGTAATTTAGAAAACACATGTAAAGCAAAAAGTTGACGAATTTGAAAAGGTACGCAAACTTGATTTTTATAGATTTGAGAAAAATTAACGAATTTGAAAAAGTTTTAAAACTTAGAAAAAGTGCATGTATTTGAAAATAAAAAATTAAAACAAAAATAATTAAACCCGTGTAAAATCCAGGTCGGAAGAAACCTAAAGAAAAACACCCGGAAAAACCGGCGAGAAATAGCCCTAGCGTGATTTTTTGTTTTGAGAAAAGCTTGCTAGGCCTTTATTGATTAGCTAAAATGTCTATATAAATTACAATTGGGTCATGTGAGATGCCCAACCACAGATGCCTCCCTAAAGGGAGATGTAGGATCTCTCCTATGGTGGTACCACTTGTTTACAATGTAAAGAGATTTGAAGGTGATCCATTTCAAGATCTTGCGCCAGGGACATCCCCTCTCTGCCTGTCATGCCTTGAATGACCAGCACAGATGAGCCCTGAAAAGTTCCATCACGAGCTCGACACACACCAGCTGCCGTACACACTCCTGCATCTACACTAATTTACACGAGAAATAGCCATGGCGGCGGGAATGAACTACTAGCTGCAAGCCCGCATAAAGTTTTTTTTAGGGGTACAGCCCGCATAAGTGAAAAAGTAAGGCCCAACCTGATGAAGCCCATCTCCTGCAGTCCCACGAGAAAAATATCTCCCCGTCTCTCACATCCAACAACCTCTCTCTCTCCGATCGTTCCCTTCGCCTATCTCCAGGTCTGCATCCACACAACACAAGCCCACGCCCACGCCCACGCGCCCCCAAACCCAAAACCCTACCACGCCTCCGCGCCCATGGCCCCTCCCTCGCCGCAGCCGCCCCGCCCCTCCGCCGCCGCCCCCTCCGCGGCGCCGGTCGACGCGCTCTTCCTCCAGAACCTGATGAACCGCGTCCAGCTCCGCCCGCCCTTCCTCGACACCAACTCCTTCCTCACCCAGGACCTCGACGACTTCCTCCTCAATGAGTTCGCCGCGCTCTCCGCCGCGGCGGGCGAGTCCGACGACGACGACGACGAAGAAGGGGAGGACGGCGGCCTCTCCGACGGGGAGGCCTCCGGGGAGGCCAGGCGGCGCCGGATGCTCTCGCGGGAGGAGGCCAAGCTGGAGAAGGAGATCGTCCGGATGGTGCTCGCCGGCGACGGGGACGCCCTTAAGCCCAACTCGGGCCAGTCCGTCGCCGTCGGCGACCACCACGTCTGCGTCGGGTTCCACGACGAGGCCGGCGGGGAGTACCGCGTGTGGGAGTGGCACGGCCACGTCATGCTCTTCGACGACGAGGACGGCTACTCCGCCGAGTACATCTACGGGAACCACTTCGAGCCGCTCGCTGCCGCCGCTGCCAGGGCCAAGCAGAAGGAGAAGGAGAAGAGAGAGAAGGACCTCACCTCGGGCCTTCGGGATTTGATTGTGGGTGATGGAGACCGTGCTAATGGCTTGAATTTGAGTGGCAATGGCGGAGGCCCCAGGGTGGTGCGCAGGAACGTCGTAAATGCCCCTGCAGCAGCGCCTGCAAGGTAATCCTTTCTAGCAGTTTGCACCGGGCTGCTCGAAGTGAATGCATCAATACCAGGGGCAGAGCCAATAAAGTTTAATCTTTTTTTCTCTAATGCTTGTTTAAGCGGTCTCTTTTGATCTAAGGAGAAAGGCTCTGTAATTCACTTTTCACATGATATATAGAATGTGCCCACTGGATTTTGGGATGGAATTTTTATTCAATACTGGAAATATGTGCTGTTTCTTGAGTTACCTCCATTTTTTCTCCTCGTATGAACCTACCAGGATACAAATTGGAGATAACACATAAGCCTCTGCTAATTACTTGTCTATATTTGTTCATACTTACTTCACATCCTCTTGTTTACTTGTTATACTGCTGCAAGCCTGTAAGTGCATTGGAACTTTTATAACTTACGTTAGCGGTGAAATTGTAGTGGTTCGTACCACCGGGTGATTATGTCAAAGCTTAGAAGAGTGAGAAGCACCTTTAATCGACTCTCTTGTGGAGGTAATAATGTATTTATGAGGAAAAGGTAAAGAGATCAAACATAGGCAGACCACTTAAGTAAAAGACTATTTAATTGTTGTCCACTTTGGTGTGATTCAAACTCAGTTTCCTCTTTGTGACCTATTCTGATACAAACCTTGAACACAATTGATGAAGATGGGCCAGAATTATTTCTTAACCCCCTGATTCGACCTTTGGATTTTTCTGACTATGTAATTGTACTGGTGATCATTCCCCAAGAAAACTCAGTAGGATTGTTTGTTTTTCTTGCCTAAAGCCTGAATAAGAATAATGGATTTGGGTTGCATTTCATCATCTCATTGCTGCTTCGTTTCATTATCAGTGATCTTTAGATGGTTTCTAGAGCTGCTTTGTTAGTTGGCCCTAAAATCCTCTTGAATGTTCAAAACTCTATAGTGGTGACAATGTTCATATTGTGTTGGTCTTACTGAATTGTACTGCACTTGCGCTTCTCGATTTTTGGAGTTACAACTTCAGTTGTTACTTGCTAGTGTAAGGTTTAGTGACAAAAAGTCCCTTTCTGACCCTTATCTTGTGGGAGGGCTATACTTATGTACAGATATATTAAATTAACTAAATTATATTTGTTGTCCACAACTTCTGTAATGTTTGACTTTCTTGTGGGAGGGCTATACTTAATCTTCTAAACTTCAAAGGTTTTGCTGCTTTTCCCGAAAGCCTGAAGATATATGCACCCTTTTCTGACTGCTGGCTGTGTTTTGCTTCCAGAGATGTTGAAGTGTTCTACATGCATATCTTGTTGGAAGGCTATACTTAAATGAACGAAATTGTTGGCCACAGGCCACGGCTTCTGTAATGTTTGACTTTTAGTGAACAGTTTAATAAATCTTCAATCAAGATGTTGATAGACAAATGTTTTATGAGCTTGTGCTGAAAATCAAATAGACATGCATCTCACTCTTTCATAGTACTGGTCTTGAAAATATGCTGCCAAGTGATAACATTTTCAAATCATTTGGAGCCTTGGACACGTAACCAAATTCTTGCAATGGATTCTGCAAAACTAGTTTTTTTACTCCCTCTTTCAGTGAACTATTTCTGAATCCATTCTAGATATGAAGGGCCTGATATTTATGGTAGGAGGTGCTGATTGTTATTATTGGTCATATAGGGCTTTGGTAATTTAGTCTGTCCTTGATGGAGACACCTGAACTCCTATCATTTGACTATTCGAGCTTTCAGTTTTGTTCCGTCACAAAAAATCGACAACAAGGATGTCCTGCATAAGAGTCAAGATTCTCTTAACTATAAACCAAGAGCTTTGCAAATCGAGTATCTTATCTGACATATCAATCGTTGAGCTTTATTCTATATTTAGTTACCTTGCATCTTCCAAATCTGTGTTTGCTGCCGTAATGCATAAAGGTTATTGTTTCGAGTCACTTTCGTCTATGATTAGCTGTCTATCTATATGGCTTCTTCCAAGTTTGATGATTTGCTTCATTTAGATGCCGCCTGCATTTCAAATGGGTTAGCCTGCACGCAATGATTTTCTCTGCGGTGACTTCAGTCTTATGTCTTTATCTTGTGTAGCTTGGGCGCCCCGGTTGCACTTTGGACTATCCATGTGAAGTCAAATGGGTTAGCCTTCACGCTTTGTTCTTCCTATTTTTGCCATCTATCTCTGCATCATTTTTCATGTCTGTCACCTTGTAGTTAAATGAGATGTACGCGTCACGTCATCCTGGCTGTTTTAGTTTGGTGTAATGATCTGTACTGGCAAGGTATAATCTACCTGAATCTCTGAGTCGGTTGTCTCTTGCCTTGTTTCCGCTGGTCGCCCACCTGCTTCCATAACTGTGTATGGAGGCTCTTCCAGCGTTATGAAATGTAGCATATTTTTCTGGTTGAACGAACACTGGGTTTACCTGCCACGTAGATGATTCCTGATTCTCCCAGTAGTATCGGCCAAATGCAAGCTTTCTAGGCACAAGATTTCGATGATTCGAATCACGACACTGGGCTCGTTTGCCCTCTTCTGCTTACATGTTATGTGCATAGAATAAGAGAGCTTTGCAGTAGGTTAAGCCTGAAGTGGTTGATACCACAGTCGGCCTGGTCAATTTGGGGCATGTGTCTGCACTGCAAAATCACTACTCTAAGCCTTGAGCTTTGTTGCTTAATTGGTAGCTCCAAACAACCGAGACTGCTTCGATGTGACTTGTTTTCTGATGCGATGAATTGATCCTCTCTGATAACCACAAACCGAGTCAAATTTCGTTCTCCATTCTTTTATGCTTGGTGAAAACAGTTGCCGTCTGATCTGCTGCAGATAGAGGAGGGGGCCAAGGGCTTAGGCACAGATGTGGACTCGTCAGCAGGAACTATTCTAGACTAGAAAGACGGCACGGGTGAAAGCGATTGCTTCTTAACTTGCCTATTTTGTTGTTGAGAAATTCTTATAACTTCCTAAAGCAGGCGAGGGGACATGGTCGGAAATCCCGCACCGGAAAACTTGAGGTGAAACGGCGTCTGAGTTGAAATAAAGTGGTGAAATTTGGCCACCAGTTACCATTTGGGGCAAAAAAGGCTTGGGTTCTATTCTCTCTGTAAGTAATGATCTAAACGCTCTTATAGTATTATTTTGCAGAGGGAGTAGTAGTCTCTTCTTTCCAACTTTGTCTTAGAAACGGCAGGCCGCAGGCGTCAACTTCTTGACTTGGTGCGCTTATTTGCTGAGTCTGATCTATCCTTTTTTAGCCACTGCAACCGCGCGTTTGCGTTTCTTCCACAACAGATTGATGTCTGTGTGCACGCCACCATGTGTTGAGGAAAAATCGCTGGATTTTGAGTCTGGGCGTGAGAGGACTTAGCGAGCGCCTGTCTATGTTTGGCAGCATAGAGCGGCTGCGTTTTCGAACAAAACAAAGTGCCGGATGCGGAATATTGGCATTCACATTTCGTTTCTGGCTAACAAATGCAGTTAGTACAACTTGTACAATTAATTTGGATCGGAGGGTGTTAGAATTTGGTAAAATAAAATAGATTGGAAAGTCCTAAGTTGGACCAAAGAAATTCCGGCTGCTAGAATAAGAAAAGCCGCTTCGGAATTGATCTCATCCTTTATATATAATGAAAAAAATATTCTTTGTTCAGTAATAATATCATTCATAAATATTAAGTTTTTTTTCAGTTTTGCTAAAGCACATCTAAATCCTATGTCATTGATTTTACATTAAAATTTGTGCAATCATACTTTTTTTGTATTTTTTTCTTTTTCTTTCTAACTTGATTGAGCTACTTAGATGTACAATAAGCAGGGCACATCTAGATGTGGACTAGATAGTTTTTTTTACAGCGAGCTGATTGTGTCTGTCTTCCAATCGATCTGCTCTGCTTCGACGCTCCGCTGATTCCAGCCGTTGAAACTTCACAAGCAACCTTTTTTTTTTTGAGGGAAACTTCACAAGCAACCTTGTCGCGAAGAAAGCTGCGATCGGCTGCTGTTTTGGCGCAAAGTGAGCTGTGATGCCTGTCTCATGAAAACAAAACAAGTTAGCCAGGCCATCGCAGCTCAGCTCAAACTGAAACGCGACGCGATGAGATGCGACCCAGCTTAAACAATGGGGCGGCCGGCCATGCCCCGCGGCTCGGTCTCACGCCATCTCCAACCGCGTCCCCAGAAACGCCCCAGGCCACTTTTTTAGCACCGGCGACAAAAAATACTCCCAATCGCGCCTCCAAAGCGTCATTTTTGCTGGATTTGATAAAAAATAGCGCCGGTAGTCCCACCCCGAATCCAGCCCTCTGGAGGGCAGCTGGGCGTGCCGGCGGCTTCTTTTCCTCATTGTTGGCCCACCGTCAGCCTCCCACCTCCCTCTCTCCTCTCTTTTCATCTGGGCCCCACCCCGTGTCCTCGCCCTTTGTCCTCTCTTTTCCTCTCTCCTCTCGCGAGATCGGCCATGGAGCAACTCTGAGGCCGGGCGGGGCGGAGCATGGCCGAGCCGAGCTCGCGGCCGGGCGGAGCACCTGCCTCCCCGCTCGCTGACTACTCGCCGCCGTGCCGTCGTGCAGACATGGCTGGGGTTCGTGGCGCCGAGGAGGGGTCCGTGCCCGTGGCCGTCCACGCTCGGAGACCGCGGCAGTGCGCGGGTCCGGCTGCAAGCAGGAGGAAGCAGCAACGGCACTAGCAGCAAGCACGCAGCACGCGAGCGGCGACAGGCAGCGGCAGGGCACACAACACGCGAGCGGCGACAGGCAGCGGCGGGGCATGCGCAAGGACGGCGTGGGTCGTGGCCGGGCGCAGCCACGCGAGGCAGGGGCGGTCCGGCCCGTCCTGGTGCTCGGGAAGGACGAGGACGAGGGCGGCGGTCCTCCTGTCCACGGCTCGCTTTCTTCCCCGCCACCGCCGCCGTTGCTGCCGTCCTCGAGCCGCTCCCTTTGCTCTGCTGCATGCCGGACGACATGTGCGCCCGCATCCGGGCCAGCTCCGACCGCAATGCCTCGTTCTCCCGCGCCAGTGCCGCGTCCGCCTTGGCCTGCATGCGCGCCGACCCGGCCTTCGACCGCGCATTGCTATCCTCATCGTCGTGGTCGACGCCGGCGCTGCGGAGCTTGAGCTAGTCGTAGTAGAGTGCGCTGAGCACGGCCTGGAGCGGCAGGCGTTTGTTCTGGAAGGCGTGGAGGCGCGCCGTGTAGGAGAGCTTCAGGGTGTCCATGACGCTGCACACCTTCTCCCGCTCGATCTCGTCCAACTCCGAGTGCGCCTTCTCAAGGGTGGCCGCGGATATGCCGGAGCCATGGCGACCACGGCGCTCGGAGGCGGCATCGCCGAGGCAGAGAAGAGACGAGCCGTTGGGGAGCAACGAGTGAAAATTTCTTTGACCCCAGACAAAAATTTTCGTCGGCAGCCCTCCAAACGGTGAAAAAAATGCGTCCTAAAAGGCTCAACGGGTAGAGATGCCCTCAGGACGCAGCTTAAACAATCAGCTCGGCCGCCATAAAAAACACTGTGCCGCTGCCTCGAACTGACCCTGACACGATAAAGAAACTCAAACTCTTGATGAGGAGTTGGGGCAGCGGTCAACCGGACACGGACCGGCGTCCCGACACTCGTCAGCCGTCACGACGGCAGGACAAGCGCCCTGCGCCAAAATAAATCTCGTTTTCTAGCACTACATGGTACTACTGCCAATGCCAAAGCCGCGAAGCTGGCCCGGTAGCAGTAGATGATAGAATACCAAGAGAACCGGTAACGCATTTGCAGCAGGTGATTGGATCAGATCAGCCTTGACCCAATCATCATGCCAGTACTAATGACATCTGCGTGTAATAAGTCAATGCATGTTACTACTAGTATGTGGCTTGAACGGCCGGGGCTTGGATTTAGGGGGTGCTTGTTTTCAGATATTTTTTTGTGTAGGGACTAGAAAAAGTCCCTCTTAGAAACTTTTTTATTAAGGGGGGAGACTTTTTAGGGACTAAACTAAACATTTGAGACTAAATGAAGAAGACTCTCAAGGAGAGTCTTTTTGGGACTTTTCCAACAATGCCTCTTCATGCACCCATTGATCCGCTATCCCATGGTGTTGTGTGATTGTTATTTTTATATATATTAAGGGCAACACGGTCATTTATTAATCTCTAGGAAGGGACTAGAGACTTTTTAGTCTCTGAAAACAAACATAAAAAGACTTTTTAGGGACTAGAAATTTTTTAGTTGGAATTAAAAAAAAGTCTTAAAACAAGAGAACCAAACACCATCTTATTTGCGGGAGGGGCGGTGGCCCTGCTATTTAAGGATGATGAGGTATAATGGCCTTCTCCATCCCGTCTTCCCGTGCGCTCCTTTGATTTCCTTGGCGTCTCTCCTCTCTCTCTCACGTGTTTATTTTGGCAACCTACGTGCTACTACTACTGCAATTCCAGGAGAAGAGTGAAAACGGCAGGAGACGAAGAGGGGAAGGCAAAAGCAGCCCACGCATTTATTTTTATATAGGTGCACCTAGGATTACTACTTAACTAGCGGAGTAGTTGGACTGAACTTGTAGCAGAGCGGCTTCTCTCCTCTTCTCTTTTCTTCTACCCATGAGCCTTACGGTTTCATCCTTCTTCCTTTCCTTGTGCATTGCTGAGCGACGATGATGAGCAGGTTGTTTATTACCACTACTGTTTTCTTCATCTTGTTGTGGTGGTGGATTCTGAATCTTCTTCTTTCTTCCTCTTCCACTTCTCGTGCGGTTTCTTTCAAAAAAAAAATATTTTTTCTGGTCAACTACCGGGATGTTCATATTGCTCTCCTTAATTTCTGCCGGAAGTTCGTGTCCTCGAGCTGTAGATCACCAGCAAAAAAGTTGGAATTTCTCGTGCCGTGTGGTTCTTGTCTCGACTCTTCTCTTGGCCTTACCTGAACTGAATGTGTCGTTTCCATTCCAGGTGATGAAATCCTGGGAGCTGCTGGCAGATCGATTCTGATCGCAATTCGCAACGACAATGTGGAACTGCTCTGCGCCGTCCCCGCTCCTGCTGCCCTTCAGCGACGACTACGGTACGTTTCACGTTCTCCCTGCCACGCGGTTATCTGTGATAATCTCTCTGAAATCATGTTCTGTTTCCAATTGCAGTGAAATGTGAGTCGTCCAGTTCGGCGCCCGGATCCGCGGGTTTCGACGGAATGTAAGTTGTCATACTGTTTGGTCTCGATGTCACTAGTTTCCCACGTCAAGTGTCTCAAGGAGTTGTTCCTTCCCCGTGAGCAGAAGCAGGCTCGCCGCCGACTACGGCCATCTCTGCCACCACATGTCGTCGCTTCAGAGCCTTCCGGCGCCGGCTCTCTTCGCCACGCGCAGCTCCGAGAGCTATTTCAGTACGTCCTTATTTACTTCGTGTACATACAGTTGGGGTTTTCTCTTTGCTCACTTGTTTCTGATCTCATCTCACTGCTCGCCGATGAACCTAGGAATGGGAGACGGCTCTGCCTACGGCGGCGACGGCAGGCCTGCTGCGTTCATGCACTTCGGCTACACCCACACCCAGCCACCTACTGCTGCTACCGTACTGCTCATTTCTCTATTATTGCCATCTTCTAATCCCGTGATCGATCGGTCTGAAGATACAAAAACCGAAGGTGATGTGGTGTTTACGTCTGTTGGGGTGTTTGTTTTTCTGTCAGCATCCTGTGAGATGGACGGCAGCAGGCGGCGAGAGCGAGCCGATGGTCTGTGACGGAAGCAGCTTCAGTGGCTCCAAGAGGCGCAAGACAACGACGACGGACAGCCGGCTGCAGGGCAGCAGCGCAAAGCCAAGAAATACCACAGCAGCTGCCAAGGTGACGTCGCGTCTGCCTTCTCCCTTCTTTTATCTGCTGGATTCATAACAGGGCCGTGTGTCTGTCAGATAGTAGTACACTCGAAGTGACACTAGCTTGATCAACTGCACGGAACAAAACGATTTTGACAAAGCAGTTGCATCCATGCAGGCGCCGTGCAAGAGGAGCCAGAAGCTGGGGGACAAGATCACCGCGCTGCAGCAGCTGGTCTCCCCCTACGGCAAGGTAAAACAAATGTGCATGCTACAGTTTTCTTGGCTCGCTCTCCATGAAGTGGCCTGAACTGAAGCCGCTCCTGAACACGATCGATCCATGCACATGTTGCAGACGGACACCGCGTCGGTTCTCCACGAGGCCGCCGCCTGCATCAGGAACCTTCACGACCAAATCCAGGTGACCGCGCGCGCTAGATCTGCGTCGTCAACCGGCGCCTGAGTGTCTCGTCATTTCTGCATGTCACACGCGGTGTCTCACCGGTGCATTTTTCCTGTCTCTTGCCGCAGATCCTGGCCGCGCCCTACCCTGGAGAGAGCTCCTCCTCGCCGCCGTCGTCGTCGAAAGATGCCGGAGAAGAGCCCGTGACGGGCCTGCGCCGGCGTGGCCTCTGCGTGGCCCCGCTGTCGCCTGCCGTTGTGAGCCTCGTGTCCGGCGCCGCGCGTGAGCGTGACCACGGCCGCGCTCACGCCGACGTGGGGGGTGCTTGGTTCGCTGCCCTGTAGCTCAACTGAAGAAGGTTACGTTGGTTAGAGTCTATATGTAGATGAGCGGTACGGGACACGACCAGATAATCGTCCCCGCGTCCTTCTATGACAAATTTGCAATGCTAGCTAGCTACGTACTAGATGCCTAGAATAACTTCACTGGTGAAACGTCACTGGCAAAAAGAGTATTATTAAGCTCCTACGGATATACAGTATATCTAGTTTCATGGATAAATACAGGCTCTAGTTTTATTCTCATGATTATATTATATACGAGTACCATGCAAACCTGGACTTCTTTATGTTATTTGGCAGTCTAGTAACGCTATCTGTTAATCTCTTCCGCTTAGTTCCTCAAAAATAAATATTAACTTCTTCCATTAGTTAGTGATGCAAGGTCTAAGGAATGTGCAATTGGGTTTGACCCCCTTTTTTCTTTTTATTTATTTATTTGTTTTGAAGTCAAGAACTCTTTTCACCTTTTCCATTTGTTTGCTTGAAATGTCGTGCAAATCTTGATTGTAGGTTGTTTTGTTGCGCGCGCACCGTGTTGCGTCGTCCGTATGGTGTCTACTTTTCGGCTTGCTCGCGTGTGAATCTTCTGTTGGGCCGTTTTCGCAGCGTGATACGGGGTTCCGTTTCAGATTGGTTTTGCTAATTCACGTCTAGATGAGAGTTAACAATGTCCCATCTAATTCATATATATATATATATATATATATTGTTATATATATATATATATATGTGCTTTCGAGTTGTGCTCATTGTCGTTGCGACGTTTTTTTATGTTCATCCCTCGTGAAGCAATAGGCACAATAAGACTTTTTTAGTGAGTGTTTTTATGTTTTGTGTGTTAGGTTATTTTGTGGGTTGTAGCTTTTTGTGGAGGGTCATGTGTCTTTTTTATTTTATTTTTTTCTTTATTTTGGTTCGACTGTGTATCTAGAGGAGAGTGTAACTAGTTTTTTCCTTTCGAATTTGCTAGATGAGATTTAGTGATATTTCATCTAAGTCTGTAACTGTACGATTTGTTTGATTTAATGTTCACACAAACTCGATCTCATGCCAGCTTGTGACATTTTGAGAAAACATTTTCTCCTTTTAAGCTTCTTTCAAACTAAGCAAAGAAACTGCTACATTAGATGTAGCTAAGATACATGATGATACAACTTATTGAGATAACTAATCTCTGGCTTAAAGTTATAACAAGACTAAACCAGAAATATTTTGAAATATTTTTGTTATAAAATTAAGCAAAGAAACTACTACATTAGATGTAGTTAAGTCTGTAACAAAATGCAAAGGTCAGGAATATTATTGAATTTACTGAGTATTTCATCTTAAAAGAAGATAAAACCAACACACTATGAGAAATCAGTGATGTTGTCCAGCTAAGATAAGTATTACTCAAACCATTTAAATCCAATGTGAAGTCCATTTGCAAGGAACAAGTTTCGAACTTGGAAAAACCTTCAGAAGGTGTATAAATGGATCTTCGATTATTCATGGATAAATGATACTGAAAGAAAAGTATTACAAAAGTGTTTTGTAGGAATGGAAGAACTGATCTTATCAAATCTTCTTGTTAGTAGCAATACTAAAAGTATTAATGGATTACAAAGGTGAGTGTTATTGATATATAACTTATGAGTAACAAAACTATTTGAAAGGGATTTCAAACATGATGCATATAAGATACAAATAAAAGGTTTTGTTGGGAATACCAGAATGATATAAGTATTTCAAGGTCATGTGCATGATTTGAAATAAAGTATCAAGTAGCTAGAAATTTGACAAAGTAATTGGCGAATTTGAAGTTTATCAAGAAGCTTGTGGATACAAGAAGTTTAGTGGGAGCTCTATGACATTTATGATCTTACATCTGCATGACATATCACTTGATCCAAATTAATATAAAGCATATTAGCACAAAATATTAAAATTATGTTTTTGAAAGGACTTAGATTTATTGAATGAAAATCTATATATAGATAGATTGAAACATCTGATTATGCTAAGACATGTACCGTGACAAAGTTTTAAAGAAGTTTAAAAGATGAAAATGTTTTCTCAAAATGTCACTTAGCATAACATTATGCAGAAATCAATAGTTGATGAGCATGTGTGAATGAATAGAATTCAATTTACTTCAGAGATTGAATTCATCATATATGCTATCAAATGTACAAAGCCATATGGTTCTTATGAACGAATCATTAAGACTAAATACCATGGTCACTCTAGAGAGGTTCGCTAGGTTAATTACTTAAAGATTAAGTTCCTCAATTGGACGACGTTTTTTTGCTTCTTGTCCTTGGAGGAGATGAAGAGACTGTTGTAAAGAGTTACACAAATTATTTGTTGTAAAGGTTACACAAGGCAACTTCATGACTGATATGAATTAACTATCAGGCTATAACTTGAAATAGTTTCAAGAAAAACAAACATAATTGTGGATCTTATAAATGGTAGAGAATGAGGCTTGAGAAGTCCTCAATAGAACATAATATGGATCAATAAAAGGTTACTGCTAGATAATGATGTACTTTGGCGGTATGGAAATATAGCAATTGGACTATATGGAGATATAGTGTTACTATAAAATGGACTATATGGAGATATAGTGCTACCCCTGTTCAAGAATTCATCCGATTAACAAGTTAACTTGCCGATTAATCCCTACTCATAGGGTCACCGAGTAGCCGATAAATTGATAAATCGTCCTATTAATTGATTAAATGGCCCATTAACTTGCCAATTAGCCTATTAATCCCCTACTCGCCAGCCAACCGAGCAGTTACCAGTTAACGATTTCCTCAACAATACTGCTACCATTAATGTAACAAAAGAACTTCACAATAAAATCAGATATTACCGACACAAATAACATTGGGATTTGAGAAATATTAGATCCGGTGACGAAGACTCTACCACTAGCAAAGCATGAGCAACACAAGATAGTCATGTGTGTTAGAAAAAAACATGCAACTAGATTATTGACTCTAGTGCAAGTGAGAGACTGTTGGAACTATGCCCTAGAGGCAATAATATTTGTATTATTATATTTCCATGTTCATAATTATAGAGTTTATATTCTATGATATAACTGCTATGATCCTGGAATATGTGATTTAGTGAAAAACTTATATGCACATGTGGAATGATAAATAGTTAAATAAAAAGTTCGTAGTCTTGCCTCTAGGGCTAGCTCAAGTGTTGTTGGTGACCATGTTTACTGGATCTTAGGATATGTTAAGTGTAATGTAGTCCTAAAACAACACTGGATTATGACGTTGGTAGAACGATCATATTTAATCGGCCTAATCTTGTATGTTATGAATTGAGTTAATATCGTATGTAAATAATTCTAATAACACAGAGTTTTAACATGTGAATTTACTCCTTAGACCATGAGAGTATCATATTCACTTCTTACCGTACGGTGGACTTTGGGGTTGCTCATGTCACCTTTAACACAGTGATCATAACGATAACTTACGGGTTCATCAGAAAGTTGTACAAGGGACTAGATAGCTCAAGAGTGGGATTTGCTCCTCCGATGATGGAGAGATATTCTTAGGGCCATCTCGGTGTGACGACATCAATCATTGTCTAGCCAGACACATGTGACTTAGTCACGGGGATGCCAGAACACAATAATGAAAGAGAAGAACAAAACCAGTAACGAGGATTTCGCTATAGTGAGCATGGCGACGACTCGGGAGGATGCGGATGCATCCCGGGTTTTGTGAAGTATCATCAAGCAAAGGGAACATCACAATATAACCAAAGGTTCACTCGAATATCATTTGTGTGCTCATAGGATCGATATGGACGTCCATGGCCCCGCTGTCGGTCATTGAACGAACGGTTTCGTTCATGTCTATGAGTTACGGAACCTACAAGGTCACAAGCTTAAGGCAATCACGATCCGCTGAGTGTTAGTAGGACGGGAGTCATGAGAGTATATTTGTGGAATTATTTCATGAATATTCGGAATTGTCCCGAGAGGACCCGAAAGCGTTTTAGGGTCAACGAAAGGGTTTCGGTGAATATCAGGGTAATACCGGGTGTTAGAGATAAATTATATATAGGTGAAAATGTTTTTAGAGATGTTTATATATATATAATTTCTGAAAGTATTTATAACATTTTATTTAATTTAAATATCAATGTGTCTCAAAAGGCCAAGAGGTGGAAGGCAACTTGGGCCACAAAGGCCCAAGTGGAGGTGGAGCCCCACTTTCCTTGTGGGGGAGGGTGGCGAATCCTACTTAGGGAGCGAGTCCAACTACTCCCCTAGGACGATGCACCAAGGGGGACTCGTTCCCCCTTCGTGGCTGCCCTCTCCCTCCCCTCCAACCTATATATACTAGGGGATTTTGTCCTTTGAGGCAACACAAGTTTTGGCGCCTCCTCTAGTTCTTCTAGTTCTAGTTCTAGTTGGTCCTAGTTGACTAATTAGAGCTAGGATAATCCTTTTGTCCTCATAATTAGAAGTCTTGTGTGGTTCTAATCTCCCCCCTCTAATTCTCCTGCGATGATTAGTTCTAGACAGCGAAGCGCTGCCGGATCATGAAGGTTGCATGCTTTCAACCAAGTAGAGAGGTCGTGCTTTCGGTGTTCGCTTTGAGGGACTGCTCGTGAGTGGCTCGCGGGATCATTCATCGACGGTTAGAGGGACTCCAAGTATGATCTACACCAACACGTTCTTCTTCAGTTGCAACTCGGCAACGGTAACGATCGTGATCCCAACCCGTTATGCATCTTCATATTGATCTTGGGTGATCGTAGGTGTGATTTTTTTGTTTTCTACTATGTTTCCCAACACGCAACTAGGCTCATACTTTGTTATTTTCCCAGTTGCAATTCCACCCTCGACTCGCAGATGGTATCTTAGTTTTGTGCATTTGTCCCAGGTGCAAGTCCATCCCTGACTCGCAACTAGGTCTGCGGTTTTGTTTCATCCCAGTTGCAAGTTACAAATCCACCCTTGCCTCGCATATGGACTCATAGTTTTGTGGTTGTCCCAGTTGCAATTCCACCCTTGACTCGCAACTGCGCCCATAGTTTTGTTGTATACCAGTTGCATGTCCACCATCAAGTCGCAACCCGTATAATAATTTTGTGTAGTTTCCTATTTTCTAGTCCACCTTCAACTTGCAACTTATATCGTAGTTTTATGTAGTTGTCCCAGTTGCAAGTTCACCCTCCGACTCGCAACTGGACTGTGGTTTGTTTTCATCCTAGTTGCTAGTGTTGGGAAACGTTGCATGGAAAACAAAAAAATTCAATGCACACGCAAGATCTATCAAGGAGATGCATAGCAACGAGAGGGGGAGAGTGTGTCTATGTACCCTCGTAGACCATAAGCGGAAGTGTTTCACAACGCGGTTGATGTAGTCGAACTTTCTTCACGATCCAACCGAACGTACGGCACCTCCACGTTCAGCACACGTTCAGCTCGATGACGTCCTATGACTTCTTGATCCATCAAGATGGCAAGGTAGTGGATGAGTTTCGGTAGCACGATGGCGTGGTGACGGTGATGGTGAAGCTATCTCCGCAGGGTTTCGCCTAAGCACTATGAAAATATGACCGGGGGTGTAAACGGTGGAGGAGGGCGCCGCACACGGCTAGGCAAGTGTCTGTTGTGTGCTAGGCGCCCCCTCCCACATATATATAGGTGGCAGGGAGGGAGAAGCAGCCAAAGCAGGCGCCCAAGTAGGGGGAATCCTACTTGGGGTCTCTCCCAAGGTGGCCCCGTGCCATGTATAGGAGCGGGGGAAAGGCAGGGAAGGGTGGCGCCCCCCCTTTCCTTTCTCCCATGAGAGGCTAGCCCTCCCCCTTTCTTTCCCTAGGGCTGGCCAGCTAGGGAGAGGGGCACACCAACCCCCCGTGGGCAGGTCTATCCCTCCCTTGGCCCATTAAGACCATATACATGCCGGGGGGTGTCTGGAACCCCTTCCAGTGACCCGATGGCTACCCGGTGCATCACGAAACACTTCTGGTGTCCGAATACCATCGTCCTATATATCAATATTTACCTCTTGACCATTTCGAGACTACTCGCCATGTCCATACTCTCATCTGAGATTCCAAAAAACATTCGTTCACCAAAACATATAACTCATATAACACTATATCGTCAACAAACGTTAAGCGTGTGGACCCTACGGGTTCAAGAACTATGTAGACATGACCGAGACACCTCTTCGGTCAATAACCAATAGCGGAACCTAGATGCTCATATTGGCTCCTACATATTCTACGAAGATCTTTATCGGTTGAACCGTTATGACAACATACGCAATTCCCTTTGTCCATCGGTATGTTACTTGCCCGAGATTCGATCATCGGTATCTTCATACCTAGTTCAATCTCATTACTGGCAAGTCTCTTCACTCGTTTCGTAATACATCATCTCATAACTAACTCCTTAGTCATTTTCTTCCAAGCTTATGATGTGTATTATCGAGAGGGCCCAGAGATACCTCTCCGATACTCGGAGTGATAAATCCTAATCTCAATCTATGCTAACTCAACAAACACCTTTGGAGATACCCGTAGAGCATCTTTATGATCACCCAATTACTTTGTGATGTTTGATAGCACACAAGGTATTCCTCCTATATCCGGGAGTTGCGTAATCTCATAGTCGAAGGAATATGTATTTGACATGAAGAAAGCAATAGCAATAAACCGAACGATCATTACGCTAGGCTAACGGATGGGTCTTGGTCATCACATCATTCTCCTAATGATGTGATCCCGTTATCAAATGACAACACATGTCTACAGTTAGGAAACCTTAACCATATTTGATCAACGAGCTAGTCTAGTAGAGGCTTACTAGGGACATGGTATTTGTTTATGTATTCACACATGTATTTAAGTTTCCGGTTGATACAATTCTAGCATGAATAATAAACCTTTATCATGAATAAGGAAATATAAAGTAACAACTTTATTATTGCCTCTAGGGCATATTCCCTTCAATCTCCCACTTGCACTAGAGTCAATAATCTAGTTCACATCACCATGTGATTAACACCCAGTTCACATCTCCATGTGACCAACACCCAAAGAATTTACTAGGGTCAATAATCCGGTTCACATCGCCATGTGATTAATACCCAAAGAGTACTAAGTTGTGATCATGTTTTGCTTGTAAGAGAGGTTTAGTCAACAGGTTTGCCACATTCAGTTCCGTATGTATTTTGCAAATTTCTATGTCTACAATGCTCTGCATGGAGCTACTCTAGCTAATTGCTCCCACTTTGAATATGTATCCAGAATGAGACTAAGAGTCATCTGAATCAGTGTCAAAGTTTGCATCGACGTAATTCTTTACGATGAACTCTTTATCACCTCCATAACCGAGAAACATTTCCTTAGTCTTCAAAGGATAATTTTGACCGCTGTCCAATGATCCACTTCGGGATCACTATCGTACCTGTAGGATCTAGAAGAAGGAGTGTCTAGAGGGGGGGGGGGGGAATAGACACTTAATGCTAAAGTTGCACTTTTTAAGCTTTTTCGGTTTAAGTGGAGTTCGGGCACAATTTTAACATACACAATACATATCAAGCAAGCATGCAAAGAGTATATAGGCAGCGGAAAGTAAAGCATGCAACTTGCAAGAATGTAACGGGAAGGGTTTGGAGGATTCAAACGCAATTGGAGACACAGATGTTTTTCCCGTGGTTCGGATAGGTGGTGCTATCCTACATCCACGTTGATGGAGACTTCAACCCATGAAGGGTAACGGTTGCGCGAGTCCACGGAGGGCTCCACCCACGAAGGGTCCACGAAGAAGCAACCTTGTCTATTCCACCATGGCCATCGCCCACGAAGGACTTGCCTCACTAGCGGTAGATCTTTACGAAGTAGGCGATCTCCTTGCCCTTACAAACTCCTTGGTTCAACTCCACAATCTTGTCGGAGGCTCCCAAGTGACACCTAGCCAATCTAGGAGACACCACTCTCCAAGAAGTAACAAATGGTGTGTTGATGATGAACTCCTTGCTCTTGTGCTTCAAATGATAGTCTCCCCAACACTCAACTCTCTCTCATAGGATTTGGATTTGGTGGAAAGAAGATTTGAGTGGAAAGCAACTTGGGGAAGGCTAGAGATCAAGATTCATATGGTAGGAGTGGAATATCTTGGTCTCAACACATGAGTAGGTGGTTCTTTCTCAGAACATATGAGTAGGAATGGTGTATGAGTTCTGATGGCTCTCTCTCCGAATGAAGAGGTGGTGGAGGGGTATATATAGCCTCCACACAAAATCCAACCGTTACACACAGTTTTCCAATCTCGGTGGGATCGAATCATCAAACTCGGTCGGACCGAAATGGTAAACCTAGTGACCGTTAGAGATTTCGGTGGGACTGAGATGCAACTCGGTAGGACCGATTCGGTTAGGGTTTGGGCATAACGTAATCTCGGTGAGACCGATCGCACAAACTCGGTGAGACCGAGTTCGGCAATTAGCTAACCAGAGAGTTGGTCAGGCAAACTCGGTGGGACCGACTTGCTCTTTCGGTGAGACCGAAAAGTTACAAGAAGGAAACAGAGAGTTTGCATTGCATTCTCGGTGGGACCGATTCGCCCTTTCGGTGAGACCGAAAAGTTACGAAAGGGAAACAGAGAGTTTGCAAGCCCATATCGGTGAGACCGAGATCCGTATCGGTAGGACCGAATTGCTAGGGTTTGGCAGTGGCAAATGACAAGTGAAACTCGGTGGCACCGGATTGACAGAATCGGTATGACCGAGTTTGGCTTAGGGTTTATGTCATTTGTGGAAGTGGGAAAGTAGCTGAGGATTTTGGAGCATATCATTAAGCACATAAAGCAAGAGGCTCATTAAGCAACACCTCATCCCTTCTTGATAGTATTGGCTTTTCCTAAAGACTCAATGTGATCTTGGATCACTAAAATATATAAAATGAAGAGTCTTGAGCTTGAAGCTTTAGCCAATCCTTTGTCCTTAGCATCTTGAAGAGGTTCCCACAACCTTTAGTCCATGCCACTCCATTGTTGAACTTATCTGAAATATACTAGGTAAAGGTATTAGTCCAACAAGAGATATGTTGTCATCAATTACCAAAACCACCTAGGGAGCACTTGTGCTTTCAATCTCCCCCTTTTTGGTAATTGATGGCAACATACATCAAAGTTTTAGATAAAGATATAAAGAACAACAAGTAAAGCTTTGGAAGGACATGTAACAAGCATAGGCTCCCCCTACATGTATGCACTCATGTGAATATGAAATATAGAGGCATGTGAGGGCATAGCCATGACAGAGTGGGCAATGTGTTACATGTATCTTGGCCATATGCATCAGAGTAAAAGATTTTTAAGGAAAATACCTTCATGCTCATGAGTCCTTCTTGCAAACAGTATGTACATAAGCAAGAACTTCTCATACTCATGATTTTGATGCATACACTTACCTTGTAGTCTTTGGTTGACTTAGGACGGAATGAACCTGCACAAACAAGGTTAGATAACACAGGTACATCCACTAGCCAGAGTAAACTGAAGAAACCACAAGAATACCAAGACTGGGATGACATGTAGAGAGTAAGTACTAGGTACTGCATTGAATTCAACATGTCCCCAAGAGTAAAGATATGCAATGAATTTGACTGATTTCTTTCCCATAGGTGTCTTGCTCCCCCTGAATCTTATATGGGATATTGGGAGAAGATAGGGAATAGAAAATCAGAGCTGAAAGAAACAAAACAAATGAACATGTCTTTCCCCCTAAAAAGACATGTGACATCTCTCCTCTTGATCATCAAGCATCTGGGATCCTTGAGTATTTTCTCTCCCCCTAGGGATCTCTTTCTCCCCCTTAATACATTATCTGGGACATCTGGGATCCTTGAGATGTTCTCTCCCCCTTTAGTGCTTTGATGTGATCTCTTTCTCCCCGAAGATAAGCTTTGATGTGATCTCTCTCTCCCCCTTTGACATCAATTTCCAAGAAGGTTCTTCTGGAATCCGTCCAAAAGGTTTGGTCCTTGAGACTCAGCATAAAGCAAAGAATAAAATTGGTATGCTTGTAGAGGACAAGATTCATTGAGTGGAGCTGGATCAGAAGAATTATAGGTTATGTGACAAACTGTTTTTCCTGTTGCGAAGTCGGTGGCACCGAGTGGTATGATTCGGTGGTACCGAAGGAATTCGGTTGGACCGAAAATTACAATTCGGTGAGACCGAGTTCACACAGAGAAAAACACTTGTCACCTCAGCTCACTAGACATGCAGGATCTCACAAAGATTTGGAATGAATTGAATGCGGAAAATGCAGAATAAAAAGAAAAGAAAAGAAACTGAAGGATCTAGATGAAGTAGAAGGAAACAAATAAACAAGCATGAGACAAATGCAGTAACACAGGAAGAAACACAAGAGAACTTCATCTAGAGTTGGGCGGTGACATAGTCACCTATGTTAGACTATATTGACTTAGGAGTCAAGTGAGAACACTTGATCATAGGTCATACTCATCGTTTAAGCTCAAAATGGGGTTGCCATTTTTCGTTTAAGAATCTTGATGTATTCACATCTTGTTGAGTTGCTTTGTCTCATGTCTTGGAGTAAAGCTTCTCTAAGATGGGATAACATACTTTGGGTGGTGGAGTGGTTCTTGCTGATGTAGTTGAACTTGTGTGGGTGCTCAAGGTTGATGTAGTCCATCAAGAATTTGGAGCACCACTTGGAGTTTGAGTTCATCTACCTACATGGGTTAGTTCTTGCAAGGAAGAGCACTTGTGTATCCAAAAATGACAATCATGAAGCTCAACATAGAATTTGTCAAAGGATATGTTTGAATGGTTTTGTGCTTCCTTGTCTTCAACCACCATTGTGTAGAGACTTGGTGATGTAAAGATTGCTCAAGATGTGAGTGAGTCGCAATCCCATGGAATTAGTTTCAACCAAGTACCTACATGGGTTAGACAACAGGCAAGGTACAAATATATCCAAGACATAAGATAGTCATCATAAGAGATATATCATGGATTAGTCATAAGCTCATGTCTTGCATGTGTCCAATGGAGTTCCTACTCCACGTTTGAAGCATCAATGATGTTCAGTTCTCCTCTTAGCCTGCAAAATACTTTCTCATCAAGTGATTTAGTGAATATATCCGCTAATTGCTTGTCAGTGCGAACATGCTTAAGATTAATGTCACCCTTAGCAACATGATCTCGAATGAAATGATGACGAACTTCAATATGCTTAGTTCGAGAATGTTGTATGGGATTATGACCAATTTTGATAGCACTTTCATTGTCACAAAGAAGTGGAACATGTTTCACATAAATTCCATAATCTTTAAGAGTTTGGGTCATCCAAAGTAATTGAGCACAACATGAACCAGCGGCAATGTATTCCGCTTCGGCGATGGATAAGGATACCGAGTTTTGTTTCTTGGAGGACCAAGACACAAGAGATCCGCCAAGAAATTGACAGGTACCCGAAGTGGACTTCCTATCAACCTTGTCTCCGGCATAATCCGAGTCAGAATAGCCAACAAGATCAAAAGAAGACCTCTTAGGATACCAAATGCCAAAGTTTGGTGTGTGAATTAAGTATCTCACTATCCTTTTCACAGCCTTAAGATGACATTCTTTAGGAGCAGCTTGATATCGTGCACACATGCATACACTTAGCATAATATCGGGACGTGAAGCACATAGGTATAGTAATGAACCAATCATAGAACGATAAACCTTTTGATCAACCGGTTCACCACCTTTGGTCAAATCATTATGTCCACTAGTGGGCATGGGTGTAGACATACCTTTGCACTCTTGCATATTGAACTTCTTGAATAAGTCCTTGGTGTACTTCGTTTGAGAGACAAATGTACCTTCCTTAGTTTGCTTGATTTGCAAACCAAGAAAGAATTTTAGTTCACTCATCATAGACATCTCATACTTCTCTGACATTAGCTTTCCAAACTTTTCACTAAAGAGAGGGTTAGTTGAACCAAATATGATATCATCAACATAGATTTGACATACAAATAGTTCTCCATTAACCCTTTTAGTGAAGAGACTAGAATCAATTTTACCAATTTCAAAACCACTTGCAATAAGGAACTTGGTCAAGCATTTATACCATGCTCTAGGAGCTTGTTTAAGACCATAAAGAGCTTTGTGAAGTTTGTAAACATGATTAGGTTTCTTAGGATTGACAAAGCCGGGAGGTTGTTTGACATAAACTTCCTCCTCTATTTCACCATTTAGAAAAGCACTCTTAATGTCCATTTGGTACAAGGTGATATTATGGTGATTAGCATAGGCAAGTAAGATGCGAATGGACTCAAGTCTAGCAACGGGAGCATATGTCTCACCATAGTCCATACCTTCGACTTGTGTGTACCCTTGGGCGACGAGACGTGCTTTGTTGCGAACCACTTGTCCATCTTCATCTTGCTTGTTGCGAAACACCCATTTGGTACTAATGATGTTGTGGTTGTTGTCGGGCTTCTCAACCAATGTCCAAACTTGGTTTCTCTCAAAATTGTGTAGCTCTTCATGCATGGCATTTATCCAATCCGGATCTTCCAATGCTTCTTCAACCTTCATAGGTTCAATGCTAGAGATGAATGAATAGTTTTCACAAAAGTTAGCTAAACGAGTTTTTGAGCGAGTGATTCTCCCGGTTTGTATATCATTGAGGATTTTCTCGACGGGATGATCTTTGGCAATTCTTGCTCAAACTCGTGAGAGCTTTTGCTTGGGTCTTCGTTGAGCATCTTCTTCATCTTGTTCTTCTTCTTGGCCTTCTTCATTGTTGACATTGTCATTCTCTTGTCGTGGTGGGGAAGGAGGATGTTGATGTTTGTCTTGATGTACTTCCTCGTCTTCTTCATCTTGGTGTGTCCCACTTGTGGATGCTTCCGTGTCGATTCTTGGTTCACCTTGTCGTGAAGTAGAAGCTTCCACTTGGACGGATGACGTACTCTCCTTCACCTCCGTTGGACGAACTTTGCCAATGGACAAGTCTTGGATTGCTTCTGAAGGGTCTTTGTCTCCTACATCAATTGGCAATTGCTCTACTTGCGAGCCATTAGATTCATCAAACTTCACATCTACCGTCTCTTCAACCTTTTGGGTGAAATTGTTGTAGACACGGTAAGTGTGAGAGTTTGAGCCATAACCGAGTAGGAAGCCTTCATGAGATTTAGGAGCAAACTTTGAACGACGATGCTTATCAAGAATGTAGCACTTTGAGCCGAATACTCGAAAGTAACCAACTTGGGGTTTGTTACCGGTGAGGAGCTCGTATGCTGTCTTGCCGAGTAGCTTGTGAAGATACAAGCGATTTGTTGCGTGACAAGCTGTCTCAACCGCTTCTGCCCAAAAGTGCTTTGGCGTCTTGTATTCATCAAGCATCGTTCTTGCCATTTCAATGAGCGTCCGGTTCTTCCTCTCAACAACTCCATTTTGTTGAGGTGTGTACGTAGCCGAGAACTCGTGTGAAATCCCTTCTTCGTCAAGAAAGGTGTGTTGCGTTCTTGAAGTCCGTTCCATTGTCACTCCGAACCTTCTTGATCTTCACTTCAAACTGATTTTGGGCTTTCCTAGTGAAGTTTTTGAAGATCTTCTGGACCTGCGACTTGTCATTAAGAAAGAACACCCACGTAAATCTTAAAAAATCATCAACTATAACTAGACGAAAAGAATTTCCACCGAGACTTTTGTAGGCGTTGGGACCAAAAAGATCCATATGAAGTAGCTCGAGTGGCCTCCTTGTGGTCATGATGTTCTTCACAGGATGCCTTCCTCCAACCTGTTTACCTGCTTGACAAGCACTGCAAAGTCTATCCTTATCAAATATGACATCGTTAACTCCAAGGATATGATTTCCTTTAATAAGCTTGTCAAGATTTCTCATGCCAACGTGACCCAGTCGTCTATGCCACAACCAACCTTTTGAGGATTTAGCAATGAAGCAAGTTTTAGGTTGTGCCTTTTTAGAGAAATCGACAATGTAAAGATCACCTCTACGCATACCGGTAAAGACCATTTTATGATTGTCTCGATGAAACACTTGGCAATCTACCTCAGTAAATAGAACATTTAGGCCAAAATCAGCAAGTCTAGATACTGAAAGTAAATTGCAGCCGAGAGATTCAATGAGCATGACATTTTGAATGGAACTATCATGTGAGATGGCCACCTTACCAAGGCCAACTACTTTACCCTTTGAATTATCACCAAAGGTGACATATTTTCGAGGGCCATCATTTTCAGCAAGCTCACGGAACATCTCTTCATCTCCGGTCATATGATCAGTACATCCACTATCAAGAACCCATTCCTTTCCACCTGACGCATATCCCCGAAGATTTGCCATAAGACCAAAATGTCTCATTGCATCATCAAGATTGAAGTCACTATCATCATCATCATAGTATCCATGTTCATCATGATCTTGTGACTCATCATTTCCTAGAGAGGGTAATTCATTAGATAAATGGTCATCAAAGTGGTCACTTTTATGAATTCTTATAGCTTCAAATATAATATCACTAATGATTCCAACATCTCCTTTAGCATGCTTGAGATTGGTAAGCTCAAATAGACAATCACCAAACTTAGTATCACTAGAGTTCATCTTACTCAAGGCAATAGATTTATGGAGAATTTTATCCAAATTTTTCAAGGAATGATCGGGAAATCGTTCCTCACGAAATTTCCATATAGTATAGGCATAATTAAGAGTAGGCAAACTAGCAATCAAATTTTTGGGCAATCCTCTAATGATGAGCTCAATGGTTCTAAGATTGCGAATCATGTCAATATCTTCATCTAGGGTAGGATGCAAAGGATCAATATGAGGTGCACAAGGGCTAGCAATATACTTGTTTAAATGATATTGATTGAAGATTACAAGCATCTCATTTTTCCACTCATGAAAGTACTCTCCATCAAGAATAGGCACTCTATGTCTAAGACTCCCTAAAGTAGACACATCCATCTTCCTCCAATGATGATTAAACCAAGGCAATGGAGACCAAAGCTCTGATAACACTTGTAGGATCTAGAAGAAGGAGTGTCTAGAGGGGGGGGGGGAATAGACACTTAATGCTAAAGTTGCACTTTTTAAGCTTTTTCGGTTTAAGTGGAGTTCGGGCACAATTTTAACATACACAATACATATCAAGCAAGCATGCAAAGAGTATATAGGCAGCGGAAAGTAAAGCATGCAACTTGCAAGAATGTAACGGGAAGGGTTTGGAGGATTCAAACGCAATTGAAGACACGGATGTTTTTCCCGTGGTTCGGATAGGTGGTGCTATCCTACATCCACGTTGATGGAGACTTCAACCCACGAAGGGTAACGGTTGCGAGTCTCCACGGAGGGCTCCACCCACGAAGGGTCCACGAAGAAGCAACCTTGTCTATTCCACCATGGCCATCGCCCACGAAGGACTTGCCTCACTAGCGGTAGATCTTTACGAAGTAGGCGATCTCCTTGCCCTTACAAACTCCTTGGTTCAACTCCACAATCTTGTCGGAGGCTCCCAAGTGACACCTAGCCAATCTAGGAGACACCACTCTCCAAGAAGTAACAAATGGTGTGTTGATGATGAACTCCTTGCTCTTGTGCTTCAAATGATAGTCTCCCCAACACTCAACTCTCTCTCATAGGATTTGGATTTGGTGGAAAGAAGATTTGAGTGGAAAGCAACTTGGGGAAGGCTAGAGATCAAGATTCATATGGTAGGAGTGGAATATCTTGGTCTCAACACATGAGTAGGTGGTTCTTTCTCAGAACATATGAGTAGGAATGGTGTATGAGTTCTGATGGCTCTCTCTCCGAATGAAGAGGTGGTGGAGGGGTATATATAGCCTCCACACAAAATCCAACCGTTACACACAGTTTTCCAATCTCGGTGGGACCGAATCATCAAACTCGGTCGGACCAAAATGGTAAACCTAGTGACCGTTAGAGATTTCGGTGGGACTGAGATGCAACTCGGTAGGACTGATTCGGTTAGGGTTTGGGCATAACGTAATCTCGGTGAGACCGATCGCACAAACTCGGTGAGACCGAGTTCGGCAATTAGCTAACCAGAGAGTTGGTCAGGCAAACTCGGTGGGACCGACTTGCTCTTTTGGTGAGACCGAAAAGTTACAAGAAGGAAACAGAGAGTTTGCATTGCATTCTCGATGGGACCGATTCGCTCTTTCGGTGAGACCAAAAAGTTACGAAAGGGAAACAGAGAGTTTGCAAGCCCATCTCGGTGAGACCGAGATCCGTATCGGTAGGACCGAATTGCTAGGGTTTGGCAGTGGCAAATGACAAGTGAAACTCGGTGGCGCCGGATTGACAGAATCGGTATGACCGAGTTTGGCTTAGGGTTTAGGTCATTTGTGGAAGTGGGAAAGTAGCTGAGGATTTTGGAGCATATCATTAAGCACATAAAGCAAGAGGCTCATTAAGCAACACCTCATCCCTTCTTGATAGTATTGGCTTTTCCTAAAGACTCAATGTGATCTTGGATCACTAAAATATATAAAATGAAGAGTCTTGAGCTCGAAGCTTTAGCCAATCCTTTGTCCTTAGCATCTTGAAGAGGTTCCCACAACCTTTAGTCCATGCCACTCCATTGTTGAACTTATCTGAAATATACTAGGTAAAGGTATTAGTCCAACAAGAGATATGTTGTCATCAATTACCAAAACCACCTAGGGAGCACTTGTGCTTTCAGTACCCCCTTGCCAAACTCATTGGCAAGCCACACAATAGGTCTGGTACACAGCGTGGCATACTTTATAGAACCTATGGTTGAGGCATAGGGAATGACTTTCACACTCCCTCTATCTTTTGCCATGGTCGGGTTTTGAGTCTTACTCAACTTCTCACCTTACAATACAGGCAAAAACTCCTTCTTTGACTGATCCATTTTGAGCTCCTTCAAAGTCTTTGTCAAGGTATGTGCTTTGTGAAAGTCCTATCAAGTGTCTCGATCTATCCCTATAGATCTTGAGGCCCAATATATAAGCAGCTACACCGATGTCTTTCATTGAAAAGTTCTTATTCAAGTACCCTTTTATGCTATCCAGAAATTCTATATCATTTCCAATCAACAATTTGTTATCCACATATAATATAAGATATGCTACAAAGCTCCCACTCACTTTCTTGCAAATACAGGCTTGCCCATAAGTTTGTATAAAACCATATGCTTTGATCACCTCATCAAAGCATATATTCCAACTCCAAGATATATGTCTGTCAGTGTCTTAGCTAACTAACAGGATTAAGTTAATACTAACTAACTGTCAGTGGGGCCTGGGCCCACATGTCAGTGACCTAAACTAACTATAATTAGTTAGCACTAATCCTAAACTAATTAACAGGCCGGCCCCACCTGTCATAGGCTCAGGGGGGGAGTCAATTTGGGCCCACACGGGTCAGACGTGGTCAACTCGCTGGCGGCTTGACGCCGGCGACGATAGACGCGGCGGAGGGGCTCGGGTTTGCGTCTCCGATGACCAAATCGACGGCGGAGAGCAGCTACGTGACGCGGGGAGTGAGTCGCGTCGTTTGGTGGAGAAAGTGGAGCTCGGGGAGGCCAGGAACGACGCCGGTGACGACCTTGGCGGTCGCCGGAGTTCGGGCGAGGATGAACCCGAAGCTACGGGGCACGGCGAGGCGCGGGGAGTGGTGCGTTAGGCTCCTGGGAACGTGGTGAGTGTGGTGACGCGCTCGGAATCGAGCTTACGCGCCTGTGGCCACGACGGCGACATGGCCGGCGGAGCCGAGCTCTCAGCCGTGATGGCCAACGGGGTTAGAGGGCTGCTTGAGCGATGTGTCTAGGGGGAGAAGAGAGAGAAGCTCACGGCGAGTGCAGCGGGCGTCGAAGCGGGCTCGGGGAAGCTTGGGAGGCGGCGAAACGTCGATGACGATCTCCGGTGACCGACGAGGGGAACGGCAGCGGTGGCGGCGTTGTAGCACGTGCGAGGCCTCGTGGCTCGTCGAGGGGGTCGAGGGAGATGTTGCGGAGCTCGTGGGCACGGTGGGGTGAGACGGGGACGACGGTGGCTGCGGCTACGACGGCAAGATGACGGCGGCTGCGTCGGCCATGGCTTCGGGGGAGTGAGGGAGAGAGGCAGGGGGGCGAATGAGATGTCCACGGTGTCGGGGCGGCGATGTGGAGCTCGCCCAGGTGTCTTGGCCTCGCGGGCGGCAAGCAGCTGACGCCGTGGCGAGCTCGTGCTCGCCGGCGTCACCTCTGTGCCTGCCTGGCGAGGGAGAAGCAGCTGGCTGGCATGGGCCAGCACAGTGCTGGGCCACCCAGGTGGGCTGCCAGGTGGGTTGAGGCCAGGTAAGTTTCCTGCTCCTCTTTTATTTCTGTTTTTCTATTTTTCTATAAGTTTGTGGCTTTACTAAAATACTTAGGCACTTACAAAAATCCTAAAAATAATCATAGGCTCTGTTTAGATTATTTCCAACAGCCCACACTTATTTCCAGAATTATTTGAGCATTTAAAATATTTATAGCATTTAAATGCCCAAATTCAAATACTTATGATTTAATTCAAAAAATCTAGAATGTCCTAGAAAAGAGTGCACCATTTTTGCCAGGGTTTTAACCTAATCCAGAAATGATGAACATTTTGTGAAGGGCATTTTGGGTTCATTGAAAATAATTTTAGTAAACCCTAGTTGTTTCCAGGGGGTGCTGGGGGTTCTGTCATCCCCATTTCAAGTTTCTGTAAAAGTAGACATGATGCAACACTCTAATGCATGAACCAGCTAGGGTGTGACAAAGCTAAGCACGCTTAACTTTGGAGTTCTGTCCGAATGGGCTCCCAGAAAAGAAGGAATTCCTTATTGATATGAGTAGTCTATCATCCCTAATAAGCCAGGCTATCATAGTAATGGTGTGTCCGAATGTCGTAACCGTACTTTATTAGATATGGTGCGTTCTATGATGTCTCTTACCGATTTGCCACTATCGTTTTGGGGTTATGCATTAGAGATAGCTGCATTCATGTTAAAGAGGGCACCGTCTAAATCCGTTGAGACGACACCGTATGAACTATGGTTTGGCAAGAAACCTAAGCTGTCGTTTCTTAAAGTTTGGGGATGCGATGCTTATGTCAAAAGGCTTCAGCCAGATAAGCTTGAACCGAAATTGGAGAAGTGTGTCTTCATAGGATACCCTAAAGAAACTATTGGGTACACCTTCTACCACAGATTCTAAGGCAAGATCTTTGTTGCTAAGTTTGGGTCCTTTCTAGAGAAGGAGTTTGAGGGAGTCCTGGACTAAGGGGTCCTCGGGCGTCCGACCTATTGGACGTGGGCCGAACTAATGGGCGGTGAAGATACGAATACCTCTACTTGTGTCCAGATGGGACTCTCCTTGGCATGGAAGGCAAGCTTGGAGACCAAATATGAAGATTCCTTTCTCTGTAACCGACCCTATGTAACCCTAGATCCCTCTGGTGTCTATATAGACCGGAGAGCTAGGTCCATAGAGATACCCTCATAATCATAGTCAGATAGGCTAGATTTTTAGGGTTTAGCCATTACGATCTCGTGGTAGATCAACTCTTGTAATACTCATATTCATCAAGATCAATCAAACAGGAAGTAGGGTATTACCTCCGTAGATAGGGCCCAAACCTGGGTAAACATTGTGTCCCCTGCCTCCTGTTACCATCGACCTTAGACGCATAGTTCGGGACCCCCTACCCGAGATCCGCCGATTTTGACACCGACATTGGTGCTTTCTTTGAGAGTTCCACTGTGACATCGAAAGATAGGATCGATGGCTTGCCTTGTTCTCAAGGACAACGTCACCTCCGGAGGAGCGCTGGCCCCAGGCCAAACCCTCCGACTGGGCGGCTTCATCATGACCACCCGTTCGGCCGGTAAGCCGACGATGACTTCTCGGGTCATCAAAAATCCCCTTCATGTTGACTCCAAATACTCCAAGCAGATGGATCCAGGAGAGCTGTCGTCTTTAAACGAGCTCCTAGATCGCATCGCCGCTCTGGGGGTCGCCACAGACTATGATCGGATTGGGCTTAAGCCCGATCAGAGAGAAATTAAAACTCCACGGATCACCCATCAGATTGCGGTAGTAGAGGAGCAAGTCGGAAATTCTTCTTCTATATTAAGGACGAACCACGTTCGAAACTCCGAGCTTGAGGAGCCGGACACCTACCTGCAGAAGGACATGCCTTGTCCACCGAACATAGAATCGGGCGGCAAGCCCAAAAAATCACTTGACATCTCGGAGCCCGAACTACTAAGTTTTGAAGTCCTTCAAACTCCGGATCCTAAATTGGGTCAGGGTTCAGATTTCAAACCACCCACCCACCCAGATATAACCGCTCTCAGGGGCATACGACAGCAGTCTCAGGAAACAGTCCACCACTTCCGGGCCAGATTCCTCCTTGTCAAAGATAAGATTGAAGATTGCCGCAACGAAGACACGATCTCAGCGTTCCGCAAGAACTGCACGGATGAAGGAATCCTCAACACCATCAACCGTCGTCACATATCACGCTTCGCAGACTTGGCAACCATAGTATACGAGTACTACGCGATGGAAAGCGCCTGTAAAATCCAGACAGCTCGCTGGGAACCGCTGGTTTCCACCCAACCCCTCGTTCAGGTGAAAAGGACGCACCCTCGCGGCACGCCCGACCCAATGGTAAAGAAACATAAGCTCGTTGCGGGACACGGAACCATTCTGGAGGGATGGCTCGATGGACCATGCAAGCTACACGCAACACCGGATACTATATCAACCCACAACCTTAGAGCATGTTGGATACTCCGGCAGGTGGCCAAGAGCGGCGAGGATATCGTCACCAAAAACAACCCAGAGCAATATCCCCCAAAAGACGACGACCTCAGAGTATTGATGGTCTTCGAGACTTTCGCTTAAAACAATAAGCGCAAAAGGGCACTCCGCGACCTTGCCGAAGTCTGTTAAATCGCAGCAACAAACCCTTGGAACAACAGGGCCATAACTTTCAATGCCGATGACGAACCAGAATTCAGGACAGTCCGGACACCAGCCGCCTTGGTCCTTAGTCCGATCGTGGACGGTTTTCGGCTCACCAAGGTCTTCATGGATGGTGACAGTGGACTAAACCTCATTTACGAGGATACACTCAGAAAAATGGAAATAGTCAGGAGCCACATCGAGCAAAGTAGCACAACCTTCCGAGGAATTATTCCCAGTCGGGGGGCACGATGCGCGGGGAAACTCACGCTCGACGTGGTATTCGGCACACCGGAGAACTACCGGACCGAAGAATTAACCTTCCAAGTGGCCCCTTTCAACAGTGGATATCACACCCTATTGGGGCAAGATGCATTTACACGCTTCCAAGCTATACCTCACTACAGTTATATGAAGCTCAAGATGCCCGGGCCCAACGGCATATTCACTCTCGTCAGTGATCCGGACATAGCACTCTCTGCCCAAAATAAAACCGCATCCCTGGCCCTTGATGCATTATCCGAAGCCCTCGCGGCTGAAGAATTAACTGCATTATGCTCCACAGTGGATAGGGACGATGTAATCTTGGACAAACGACCCAAATCCACCTCCTTCAAACCAGCAGAAGAAATAGTCAAATTCCAAGTTCACCCAACAGACCCCAAGAAGACAACATCTATCGGGGCACAACTAGACCCAACGGTCGACACCGCACTACAAGAGTTTCTGCGTGAGAACTGGGATATATTCGCTTGGCACCCCTCGGATATGCCAGGAATCCCACGCAGATTGGCCGAACACAGCCTCAATATATTGAAGGGATATAAACCGGTCAATCAAACACTGCAACGCTTTTTCGAACCCAAGCGTCAAGCTATGGGGGAGGAGCTGGCCAAACTAATAGAGGCCGGATTCATTAGAGAAATAAAACACCCGGACTAGCTAGCGAACTTGGTGATGGTGCCAAAGAAGGATAAATCCTGGTGCCTGTGCGTAGACTTCAAAGACCTCAATAAGGTCTGCCCTAAGGATCCCTTCCCCTTCCCCCTCCCCTGCATCGACCAGATCATTGACGCCACCGCATGACACGACTCACTGTGCTTCCTTGACGCATATTCCGGATACCATCGAATTAAAATGAAGGAGTCCGATCAAGCCACAACAACATTCATTGCCCCATACGGGCCATTCTGCTTCAACACCATGCCCTTCGGGCTCAAAAACGCCGGGGCCACTTACCAACGCATGATTCAAACATGCCTGGAGAAACAGATCGGCAAGACAGTCGAAGCATACATGGACGACGTCGTCATTAAAACTAGGCACGTCGGTTCACTGATAGACGATTTACGTCTCACATTAGACAACCTCCGCGCATATGACATCAAGCTCAACCCGGAAAAGTGTGTTTTCGGCGTCCCGGTCAGAAAGCTGCTGGGCTTCATTGTTTCCAATAGAGGAATTGAAGCAAATCCAACCAAAAGCTGAGCTTTGTCACAATTGGCTACGCCAACGGACCTTAAACAAGTCCAAAAACTCACCAGATGCGTGGCAGCTTTAAGCCGCTTCATCACCAAATTGGGAGAGAAGGCACTGCGACTGTATCACCTCCTCAGGCGCACCGATCACTTTGAGTGGAAGGATGCGGCAACAGCCGGACTGGAATAAATAAAAACCCTTCTTGCGAGCAATCCAATCCTGGCCGCGCCGAACACCGATGAACCCATGTTATTATACATATCGGCAACACACCAGGTGGTGAGCGCCGTGCTCGTTGTTGAGCAAGCGCAGGACAGACACAAATACCCGCTTCAGAAGCCGGTATACTACATATCCACTGTCCTCACACCATGCAAAAACCGGTACCCTCATTTCCAAAAGATAGCGTACGCAGTCTTCATGGCATTCCGGAAGCTATGGCACTACTTCCAAGAATGTTCTACCACAGTAGCTTCCGAAGTACCACTCAATGACATAATAAACAACCACGATGCTACGGGCCGGATAGCCAAATGGGCCATTGAGCTCCTTCCATTTGACATAACATAACAAACCGCGTCGAGCCATCAAATCCCAAGTACTGGCTGACTTCGTCACTGAATGGAAGAGATCAAACTCCCTAAAGAGTACGACACATATTCCAACTGGGTTATGTATTTTGATGGTTCCAAAATGCTGGCAGGATTAGGAGCGGGCATCGTTTTAACGTCCCCCACTGGAAACATAGTCCAGTACATGCTCCAAATATTATACACAGACTCCAATAATGTAGCCGAATACGAGGCCTTATTACATGGTCTCCGGATGGCTGTCTCCATGGGCATACAACACCTAGAAGTACGGCGGGACTCAAACCTCGCAATATCTCAAATAAATGGAGATTTTGATGCCAAAGATCCGAAGATGGTGGCTTATCGCAATGCCGTCCTACAAATGCCGGCTCGGTTTGAGGGTCTCGAGTTTCATCACGTGGCTCGAGAGAGTAATCAAGCGGCAGACGTCCTTGCTTGCATCGGTGCTAAGCGCGACCCCGTCCCACCTAACATCTTTCTGGAAAGGCTTTTCAAGCCATCAGTGGTATGACAAGGGGAGAGCGGCAATACCAGTCCGGATCCGAACACAACCCCAGATTCCGAACACAACGATTTCATCAGGGGCTCAGCCACCAAAATAACACCATCGACCCATCTCATCATGGCAGTTATTGCCCCATGGACCGAACCCTTCTTGGCCTACCTTAATAGGAAAGAACTCTCGGAGGACCAGAACGAGGCTCGCCGTATTGTTCGGCACTCGAAGGCCTACAAGGTTCATGAAGAAGAGCTCTACAAGAAAAGCGCTACTGGAGTTCTTCAAAGATTTATCTCCGAGGAAGAGGGGCGACAGCTCTTGGCTGAAATTCATGTTGGACTCAACGGTCACCTCACCGCAGCTTGGGCCCTTGTTAGCAAGGCCTTCCGTACAGGTTTTTACTGGCCTACGACCCAAGCAGATGCACAGGACCTTGTCCAACGTTGCGTTGGATGCCAGCTATTTGCCAACCAAAGCCATATGCCCCCCACCGCTCTACAAACAATCCCCATCACTTGGCCTTTCGCAGTCTAGGGGCTCGATATGGTCGGACCCCTTAAAGGAGGAAGCCATAAGATAAAGTATCTGCTGGTCATGGTGGATAAATTCACTAAGTGGATAGAGGCCAAATCAGTTAAAACGGCCGAGGCGGGGCCAGTGATAGAATTCATATCTGGTGTGGTACACTGTTATGGTGTTCCACACAGCATCATCACCGATAACGG
Organism: Triticum monococcum; assembly: GCA_034509565.1. Taxonomy (NCBI): domain Eukaryota; kingdom Viridiplantae; phylum Streptophyta; class Magnoliopsida; order Poales; family Poaceae; genus Triticum; species Triticum monococcum. Next base: position 489,250,458 of record CM067844.1, read on the forward strand.
CTCCAATTTCACAGCCGATGAGGTGAAAACTTGGTGTTCTAATCTGGGCATTAAGCTCGATTACGCCTCTATCTATCACCCGCAAACAAACGGTCAAGTCGAGCGGGCCAATGGTCTTATTATGAGCGGCATCAAACCCAGACTAGTGCGGTCTTTGAGAGAATCAGACAAGCACTGGGTTGAGGAACTTGACTCCATACTCTGGGGGCTGCTGACCATGCCCAACCGTACTAATGGATATACACCTTTCTTCATGGTGCACGGCGTAGAGGCTGTGTTACCCTGCGATATTATCCATGACTCACCTCGAGTGCGCATGTACGAAGAAAGAGAGGCCGAGCTTGATCAGCATGACAGCCTAGATGCACTGGAGGAGGAGCGCGATGTTGCAAAAGCCTGTTCCACATTTTATCAACAACAGTCCCGCAGATATCAAAGTAGAGAAGTATGGGCCAAGACTTATAATGTTGGTGAACTCGTTCTACGCTTGCCGGAGAAGAAAAAGGACAAACTCAAGCCCAAGTGGGAGGGTCCCTTCATCATTGATGAAGTTCTCACTAGAGGAGTGTACCGCCTGCGCGCGACATCAGACAATCACCTAGAGCCGAACCCCTGGAATGCGGCCAGACTCCGAAGATTCTACGCTTAGCGCCGAACTATCTGTTCGTCTCCTTCTCCCTGTTCGTCTCCTTCTCCCTGTTGTTTCCTTTATTTTTTCCTCTCTTATTGTTCTTCTTTTTTTTTAGAAAAAACAAAGACTTAAATCTTTCTCACCGCTAAACAGTGCAGCTGTGACATACACATCTTCGAACATGTACGTCCATTATACCTGGGGGCTTCCCGGACATAAGCTTATTCTTATTTTCCGAGCATCAAGCTCATCACATATGCGTTTCTCCCATATGTACCTTTTCTTCGCCATTATATGCATCGATATGACTTAAGTTTTGGCCAAGCTAGGTTGCCTGGCTCCTGTGCTTATGCCCTACGTTAGCGTTAGTTCGACTAGGGCATAAAGGGAGCACCTCTGCGATTGTTACTGTCGGGTCATCCGGATGTGTACCTCATACAGGGTGAAGCCAAAAGGTAGCGTTCTTAAGGGAATATTCGGTCAGTGGATTAAAGATTTTTTTGCATTCACCCCATGGTGAACCCCCAGAAATTACTTATACTACGATTTTTACATCACAGTTCGGACATGCATTTAAACGCATGTGGACCCAGGGAAAGGAACCCTTAACAGAACTATTCTCTCTGGAAGATGTTTCTTACAATAATAATGTAATATAACATAACTAGCCAGATACAACTTGTCTGTTTAAGCAACTATGACCCCTACGCCTGGTTTCCACGCATACCCCGGTCTACTTTATCGCCCAGGTATTCGGAAACACTCCGCACCTTCAGGTCCAGAGGTCGAAGCAAAAAGGTCTGCCATGACAATCTTTTTACAATTCATCTAGAGTTACATAGGTCAAGGAAAGTACATAGTCACTTGGACTCAAAAATTTCCTCCTCTATACCATCCAGCAGGCTATCTAACTTGCAATCCTGCTGGGAATACTTGGCGGCTACTTCTACTTGGTCATACACTAAACTAACAGGAAATTCTTTTCCATCCGACCCTAGAGGTCCGACCCGAGCCATATGATTCAGATCAAGCTTGGTATATCGTGTTTTCACCATGGCCCAGGCCTCTCGTGCACCTTCCCGGCAGGCCGATATCTTCCACAGTCTAAAGCGCCGCCGTGCTCCCATGAATAGTTGTGTAAGCTCCTCCATCTTTCCTGGAGGGGAGGTAGATGGCCATAAGGCCTTGGCCACACTTCGCATCGCCTGTCGAGCCTGCTCATGCACTTGCGACAACTCTTGTAACAGATCGCTCGAGGATCCGGACATCTCCTCTTCGGGACGACCGGTCAGCATACCTGCAAACATAACTCTATAAGCACCCTCTATCTTTGAATTATTCGAAGGCAAGTTCGACCACATACTGAATATGCCACCTTGCAGCCTTTTATTCTCCTTTACGGAGTCCGCCAGCTAGGCATGTACATCTTTCAGTTCCTCGCCCAGTTGGGCATTGGAATCCTGGAGCTTGTTTTTCTCCATCACGACTTTTGTTAGCACACGCTCGCCCGCGGCTAGCAGTTTTTTGGCTTCTCATTCTCCGCCTTGAGAAGCATTTAGTTGCTCTTGCAGTTGATCTACTGCTCCTATTAAGAGGCAAGCAACTGTGTTAGCATTATTGGTATACCATTATGTTTTGTCGCTGGGGGGGGGACATTACCAAGAGATGCCTTCTTGGATTTCTCCAGTTCGGCATTGGCAGCAGTTAGCTGGGTCCGATACTTTTCTAGTTCCTGAGATAGCAGGTTGTTCTTCTCCATAAGCACCTGGTTATACAACGATCCTTAAATCAATTGTATCAACTACTTTAAGTCTCGGGGGCTAATGGTGTATGATTATTAAGTCAACACTTACCCGCATATCTTTCAGATGCTGGTCCGTGGCTCTAGCAAGACCATCCCGAGCAGCTCGGATGTACGCATCGGCCGAGCTGAAGGCATCAAATGCCTCCTTTGAAAAGACGGGGTCACGAAGCGCGGCCCTCCGATGACGATGATTCATGGTGCTCTCTACCTCAGAATTCGTGACGGACATGTCATCCGAACCCTCTGTGGAAGGACAGTTTGGTGTGTAAGTGCATCTAGTGCCACCCCTAGTTGGTTTTGGAGTATTGATGACAAACCTGGTTGAGGGACTAATGTGTTTGTGAGAATTGCAGGATAACACAAGTAGTAGTCCCTCATTGATTCTGTTTTCCGACCGGAGATGACCCCTAAAAATGTATGAAGACATTGAAGACAAAGGTGGTATGTGAAGATATTCACATTAAAGGCTATGACAAGAGAAGACACTGAGTGAAGAATATGGAGCGCGAAGACTTAGCTGTTTCGTCATTTCCTTTTCTTCTTTGTTGAGTCATAGGAACCACCGTACTGTTAAGTGGGGTCCCAATGAACAAAGTCAGAGTGACTGAAGTGATGCTTAACCAAAATCCTATGTCTTCGAGCGAAGACAATGAGAGCAAATCTTATCCAGAGTTGGATGAGTTAGCTTTACTCGTAGCCCAAGTAAAGTTGCCATGTGTGTTTGAAATCTAACCGTTGGAACATGTGTCAGTTCCTTAGTGACCCAGGGTCATTTCGGACAAATCAGGTCGGGTTGCCTAGTGGCTATAAATAGCCCACCCCCTACACCATAAATTGGCTGGCTGCTCAGAGTTATTGCACGGCTTTTGTCATTTGAGAGCAACCCACCTCGAAGCCTTTGAGAGAGAAATCCTTGCAAGGACAAAGCCCTAAACACCCAGAGCCAAAGAGAGTTAGGCGTCACTGAAGTCTTCCTGTCTGTGTGATCTGAAGACTTGTTACACTTGAGGACTGTGAATCCTCCAGCCGGTTAGGTGTCGCGTTCTGAGCATCCAAGAGTCATTGTGGATCGCTGGTGAACGAAGTCTGTGAAGGTTTGGAAGTCTCCCTTGAAGACTTACCAGAGTGATTGGGCGAGGACTGAGTGTCCTTAGGTCAAGGGGAATAAGGTGAAGACACGGTCTTCTGAGTTAAATCTCAGCCTCCCTAACCAGACGTACAGTTGTCACAGCAATTGGATCTGGTCCAACAAATCATTGTCTTCAACGAGCAACTGGTTCTATCTTTTCATATCTTTATTCACAGTTGGTCTTTGTGAAGTCAATGCATGTTTGCATTATCTATTGTCTTCACCGTGTGACTGCTTGTTCTGATTGGCTTCATACTGTCTCCCATCCTGATCCATACCGCCTAGTTGCTATTAGTCTTTGTGCTTTCACTTCATTGAATACTTGACTATGGCTTGCCTACTGTAGTCTACCTTCTGCTGCATGTTAATAGGTTCATTTGTATCGATTGTCTTCGAAACCTCCATGTTTTGAAGACTTTCATAAAAATCGCATATTCACCCCCCTCTAGTCGATCAACAGCACTTTCAATTGGTATCAGAGCAAGGTACTCCCTTGTTCTGTGTGATTCGGTTTAACCACCTGGAGTTTTAGCTATGTCGACTACAGGGATAATCAAAGTCTCCGCTGCGTGCCCCGTCTTCGATGGAACTGAATATCCCTACTGGAAGAATAAGATGCGCATGCATCTTGAAGCCATTGATGTTGACCTCTGGTATGTCATCAAGAATGGCGTCCCCAAGGCTGGTGAAGGTGACACCACTGTTGATGTCAAGAAGTTCGTTCAACTGGACTCCACTGCCAAGAACATCATCTGTGGTCATCTGACCAAAGGACAGTATGGTCGTGTGAGTGCTCTGGAAACATCTAAGCTAGTCTGGGACTGGCTCTCCAAGGTCAATGAAGGCGTCTCAACCCAGAGAGATCAAAGGATCAGTGTCCTTCGCAATCTCTTCAACCGCTTCAAGAGAAACAACAATGAGAATGTTCAGCTCACATTTGATCGCCTCACTGACATCACAAATGAGCTCCAAGCTCTCGGCGCTACTGAGATCACCAAGCATGAAATCGTCAAGACACTCCTGAGATCACTTGACAGCTCGTTTGACACCCTAGCCCTGATGATTCAAGAACGCTCTGACTTCAAGAGACTCGATCCGTCTAACATACTTGAAAGGCTCAACACACATGAGTTTCAGCTTTCTGAGAAAAGAGATATCTACGGCCCAACTATGGCTGAACTCATGCCTTGAAGGCAAAAGCTGTTTCCTCATCTGAAGAAGAATCTGACTGCAGTTATGATGATCCTGAAGACATTGGAAGAGAGCTTGCTATGCTTGTGAAGAAGTTCCAAAAAGTCAGCAAGAAGAAAGGCTTTAGAAAGTCTTCACGATCCAGCTCAAGGAATGATGAAGCTTCTGCTCATGACTACAAGAAGAGAACATGCCACAAGTGCAAGAAACCTGGTCACTACATCTCTGAGTGTCCGCAGTGGGACAATGAGAATAACAATAAGAAGAAGAGCAAGGAATATGATTCTGACAACAAGAAGAAGAAGAAATACTCAAAGTCTTCTTCCAAGTCTTCCTCAAAGTCTTCATCACACAAGAAGAGCTCATCTGGCAAGGCTCATGCGTTTGTTGGCAAGGAAATGGATTCAGAGGAGGAGTCTGCTTCTAAGGAGGCAGAGGTGGAGTCTGAGGAGGAGTCCGATTCTGGCATTGCAAGTCTGGCTACAGCCTACGTTGCCAAGTCCATCTTCAACACGGAAGACAATGACTTCGTCACCAACGCTGATGCTAATGACAAGGACAACTTCGCTCCCACCTATTGCTCCATGGCACGTGGTGCCAAGGTAAACTCACACAATACTCACTATCAAACATCTAGTGAAGATAACTCTGATTGTAATTCCAAACCCAGCTAGAAAACACTTGCTAAAATTGCAACTGAACAACAGAAAGCTATGGAACATATTAAAAAACTATTAGACAAAAGCGATGACCTGTCGGATGCTGAAATGACTCGATCTCAATCCTTAATTAAAGACATAAAAAATCTTCATGTTAAGTATGAGGAACTTGAAAGTCGTCATGAAATGCTCTCAACAACTCATGAAAAGATTTCCTACGATTATCTTCAAAGGAAGCAAGAACTTGAGAAATTGAGAGCGGCTCATGAAGATCTTCAAAAAGAAAACGAGTCACTTCGCGCCGAACAGACCAATTCCACTCAGGAAGGATTTGAACCACCATGTCTTAAATGCCTTGAGCGTGATAATGCTACTTCTGTTGCTGGATGTTCTACTGCTGCTACTGTTGCAATATCTTCAACTGTTGATGTGGTAACTAACCCCTCAGCTGAGGATGCCACTGCTATTGCTGATGAGAATGCTAGGTTGAAGACATTGCTTGAAACAGGGATGTACAAAAGTCTCAAGGGGCATCAGACACTATGTGATGTCTTCAAAAGGCAGATTCTGAACTGAAACCCTAGGAAAGAGGGTGTTGGGTTTGAAAGGAAAATTAATGCTGGTGGCTCTTACTGGAAGCCTGAGCAGTACCCCAAAACCACATGGGTTGCTGCAAAGGAACCTTTAGTGGATCCATCTACCCTATCTGGCTTCACTTGTGCTAATCCCATCGTCATTGATGAATCCTTCGATGCAAACTATAAACTGTTTAAGAATCAGAATGGTGAAGTGTTTGCCAGGTATATTGGTACTAACTGCAGGAATGGGCCACCTATGAAGAAAGTCTGGGTGCCGAAAAGGTGTCTGGAAAATCTTCCTATGGATGTCGTCATGACACCATAAGGGAAGAAGACAAACCCTAGACCACAGGCTTCATATGGTCTAAAGGCTTCATACAGACAGATGACTCACCTGAGTCGCACTAACGCAAATGTTTTGCAGGGAAACCATACTCAGGCCTATGAATATGAGCATGTTTCATCAAACCGCAATGTTCATAAGACCCAGAACTACTCTGCTTATTCTTATGAGTACTATTCTCCACCTGCAAGACTATTTTCTAGGGCTCCAAAGCCAAAGTTCTCAAATGCTGCACTTAGACTCATTGCTTCGAAGCCACCCTTGAAGATGTGGGTGACTAAGAAAGCTTAACTCTCTTTTGCAGGGAAAGGTCTCCAGCCGAAAATCAAATGAGTCTGAAGCTATTGCTGGGGACCTAAAACATATTGTAGGGCGCAAGATCAAATGCCCAAATGGTCTTATTATGTATTTTGTTCCTGAGTCGCTTTGTCCTATCAGTCCTAACCTGGATCTAAGCTTTCATAATCCACTTGCTCGTCAAATGTTTATGCTTCACAATACTCTTCGTGAAGCCTATCCCCCTAACTGCATTGTAGGGTATGACACCAGCTGCTTCAGAATGGATTATTGATAGTGGATGCACTAATCACATGACTGGCGAACGAAGTCTTCTCATGGACTCAACCTTACGTCCATCTGAGAAAAGTCACATCACATTTGCTGATACTGGTAAAAAGCAAGGTATTGGGTCTAGGTAGAGTTGCAATCTCAAAGGATCAGCACATGGATAAAGTGATGCTTGTTGAATCCCTTGGTTTCAACTTAATGTCTGTCTCAATGCTTTGAGATTTGAACATGATTGTGATATTTGGAAAATATCGTTGCCTTTTTCTAATGGAATCTGACAAGTCTCTAGTCTTTGAAGGGTATCGGAAAGATGATTTGTACATGGTAGATTTCTCAGTAGGACCACAACTTTTCGTATGTCTTCTTGTAAAAGCTTCAGAATGCTGGCTCTGGCATCGGAGGCTAGGGCATGCTGGCATGAGGAACCTGCATACTCTTGCAAAGAAGAAGCACGTCATAGGCATCGAGGGCGTCAAGTTCAAGAAGGACCACTTATGCGGTGCCTGCGAAGCTGGAAAGATGACGAGGGCCAAGCATCCCTCGAAGACAATCATGACAATGACTCAACCCTTCGAACTGCTACACATGGACCTCTTCGGCCCTACTCACTACTCTACTCTTACTACCACTGCTTGTCTCCATGGCTTCGTCATTGTTGATGATTTATTCAAGATATACATGGGTGCATATAATCCTCTACAAGACTGAAGTGCAGGATGTCTTCAAATGCTTCACAAATCGAGCCATGAACAACTATGGCGTCAAGACCAAGCACATCAGAAGCGACAATGGCACCGAATTCAAGAACACCGGCCTCGACACTTATCTCGATACATTGGGCATCACTCATGAGTTCTCAACTCCGTACACGCCGCAACAGAATGGCATCATGGAACGCAAGAACAGAACACTCATTGAGATGGCTCGAACGATGCTCGATGAATATAAGACACCAAGAAAGTTCTGGCCTGAAGCTATTGATACTGCATGCCATGTCATCAACCATGTTTATCTTCACAAGCTTCTGAAGAAAACGTCCTATGAACTCCTCACTGGTAAGAAGCCAAATGATAGTTACTTCAGAGTATTTGGTGCTAGGTGCTGGATCAAGGATCCACATCACACTTCAAAATTTGCACCGAAAGCACATGAAGGTTTTATGCTTGGTTATGGAAAGGATTCGCACTCCTACAGAGTCTTCAACCTCTTTCATTATAAAGTGGTTGAAACTGTGGATGTGCGGTTCGATGAGACTAACGGCTCGCAAAGAGAGCACCTACCAAATATGCTAGATGAAATTCCACCCAGTAAATCCGTCAAGCTTATGGGAACTGGAGAAATCATACCGTCTGAAGTACAACCTGAAGAGGAACTTATCATCTCTGCACCCAATCAACCTGAAGACAATGCTCAGCCTGAAGACAATCCTTCAAACGATGAAAATGATGAGCAAGAGCAAAATCTTCATCCAGTTCATCCTCGTGTTGCAAATGAAGTACAGATTGAGAAGATAATTGATAGCATCAATGCACCTGGTCCACTCACTCATTCAAGGGCAACACAACTAGCAAATTTCTGTGGGCACTTTGCATTCGTCTCAATATCTGAACCCAAGAAAGTTGATGAAGCCTTCATGGAACCTGAATGGATTCAAGCTATGCAAGAAGAGCTTCAATAGTTCGAGCTGAATAATGTGTGGGAACTGGTCAAGCGTCCCGATCCTCGTAAACACAATATCATAGGCACTAAATGGATATATCGCAACAAGCAAGATGAGCATGGTCAAGTTGTCAGAAACAAGGCTCGTCTCGTTGCTCAAGGATACACTCAAGTTGAAAGAATTGACTTTGATGAAACATTTGCTCCTATGGCTAGGCTTGAAGCTATACGCATACTGCTAGCCTATGCAAATCATCATAACATCCTTCTGTATCAAATGGATGTGAAGAGTGCCTTTCTCAATGGCAAGATTGAAGAAGAAGTGTATGTTGCACAACCGCCTGGTTTGAAGATCCAAAACATCCTGACATGGTTTACAAGCTCAACAAGGCACTATATGGCCTCAAACAAGCCCCCCGGGCTTGGTATGACACACTCAAAGACTTCCTGAAGAGCAAAGGCTTCAAACCTGGTTCCCTGGATCCCACACTCTTCACGAAGACATATGATGGTGAACTGTTTGTGTGCCAAATATATGTGGATGACATTATCTTCGACTGCACTAATCAGAAATACAGTGATGAGTTTGGATACATGATGCAAGAGCAATATCAAATGTCCATGATGGGTGAGCTGAAGTTCTTCCTTGGTCTTCAAATACGGCAACAACGCAACGACATCTTCATATCTCAAGAGAAATACCTCAAAGATTTCCTGAAGAAGTTTGGAATGCAAGACTGCAAGGGTTATACGACGCCAATGCCTAACAAGAGTCATCTGGATTCTGACGCCAATGGTAAAGAGTTTGATCAAAAGGTATACCGCTCCATGATTGGTTCTTTGCTTTATTTATGTGCATCTAGGCCAGATATCATGCTTAGTGTTTGCATGTGTGCCCGATTCCAAGCGGCACCAAAGGAATCGCATCACTTAGCTATGAAGCGAATTCTTCGATATTTGGCTTACACCCCAACACTAGGATTATGGTATCCAAAGGGCTCAAAGTTTGATCTAGTTGGATTCTCGGATGCTGATTATGCTAGTGACAAGGTGGATCGCAAGTCTACATCAGGCCCATGTCATTTTGTGGGACAATCACTTGTGTGTTGGTCTTCAAAGAAGCAGAACTGTGTATCTCTCTCCACTGCTGAATCTGAATACATTGCTGCTGGATCTTGTTGCGCTCAGGTTCTATGGATGAAGCAAACACTCAAAGACTATGGCATTCATCTGAAGCAAGTGCCACTCTACTGCGACAATGAAAGCGTCATCAAGATCGCCAACAACCAAGTTCAGCACTCGAAGACAAAACACATTCAGATCCGTCATCACTTTCTCAGAGATCATGTCATGAAGGAAGATATTGATATCATTCACGTCAACACTGAAGAGCAACTAGCATATATCTTCACAAAGCCCTTGGATGAGAAAAGGTTTTGCATGTTGCGGTGTGAGCTAAATATCTTGGAATCCTCAAATGTCATGTGATCATGCACACATCCTAACACTTATGCATGTTGATGTCTTAGATGTGCAACACACGAAGTAACGTATATCTTCAACTAATGAAGACTTACACTCTAAGTGTGAATACATTAACGCGGAATTTGACTTCGGAGCGCCACGATAATTGTGCACAGTGTCTGGGTCTAATACTTCCTATACGGTGGGTAACACCACCACCAAACTTTTGTTTCGAGTATTTTCTGTTGGCGTTACATTTGCAAAGTCTTTGCATTTGGTTTGTCCTCAATATTAACACGGTTTCATGTTTATCTTCACTATATTGATTTGGTCTTATTCGGATATATTCATATGACTGTGTTCTGTCCTCTACATCATTCACTTATAGCTATGTCTTCTCGTTGAATCTTTTGAACTAAGTGAATGTGATCGGACCCTAACCTTTCTATGCTCCCGTCTCAAATCTATCTATCCAAATCATATGCATTCTATTGAAACTGTTGAATGTCTTCGCTGCATCCTTGTCAGCAGAAGATACAGAGACAATCATGAAATCTGTTTTAAATGCTCAATCCTTTTTGCCTGAAACCCGGAGAAGCGGGAACGACCACCCGACAATCCAGGCATATGCGGGAACATGGAACAACCTCCAATGTGTTGCATGATCGCCACGTGTCTTTCAGATGTGAACCGCGAGGGGCACCTGCGTAATAAAGATGCACCGTCCCTGTCCTTATAAAGACTCACCACACCCCAATCATTATCTCTTCTTCCACTTCTCTTCCCCGCACAAACCCTAGCACCACCGCTAGCCCTCGACGATGCCGGCGACGAAGTGCTTAGCTGTCGCGACCTCACCTACGCCGTCATCACGCCGGCCGCGGACATCGTCCTCTCCGCCGTCGCTATAGGTGTCCTCCGTCGCCAAGTTAGGGCACGGAAGATCGAACTGCTCGGCCTCATCTCCTACTCTGTCTAGCAGTTCCTCGAGTGGTAAATAAAAACTCTTTTTACAGTCTTTTTGATCCGATAGATTCATCCTTTCCAACCACAAGTGGTTTCTGTTGCTACAAAGTTGGATCTATCCTATTCTGCATCTCATAGCATGCCTAGTATGTTCACTTATGCTTCACAAAGTAGTTAGATTCCTCACTTGTACTTATTCGTGGATTCGTACAAATCTGGAACCAACTCTCTACATATGAGTGAATGTCTTCGCACTATGAGGTCAATGTCTTCTAAACTGATTTATCTTCAAAATCCTCTAAGAATGCATATGACCTCTTCCCCTTCCCTCGCATCTCTACTGCTGTCACAGGTACATGTCCGTGGGAGAATCCCTTGGTTCTCATAGTCTGCATTCATTTACAGAGTTCTTGCAGCATCACATAAATTCTCCTGAAGCCAGTTCCTGTCTGACCAGCAGACGGAAGACTTTGACAGTGTTGAAGCCTTTCAGTCTAAACTTCATGGCAACAGAAAAATCAGTCAGGAAGGGCGGCAAACAGCACCGTGAAAACACTGCCAAGGACCTGCCACCGGATCTCTATGAGTTATACAAGTCAGATCTAGAAGAGACCTATGGAGAACGCAAGAACCGAATCCAATGGATTCGAAGACATTAGGCAGAGGAATGGTTCAAGTACAGATTTGTCACTGACGAATATGCTGAAAAGAATGCCATCAAAGGTCCCTGGGGAGATATTATATACAAAGGTCTTCAGCCCAAGTCGAAGTCCGAAGCTATTGCTCAAGGCTTCTACCCCTGCATGATTCGTGGACCTCATCTTGCTAATGCCGACCCATCCTCTCTGTTATGGTATCGTGAAGATAATCTCTTTAAGCGCAACTTTCAGTTTGCCAAAACTTCTGCCAAAGAGAACAAGAAGTCACTAGGGTTGGACTTCAACCCCGATCCCTCTGCTCCTCATGCCGACGGCACACGCGATGCTGAACCTAATCTTGTTGGGCCCTTCTACAACTTAGAAGGTCTCATCACACACATTCAGGTTCAAGGGGCAGCCATGGATCACTCTGCAGATGACGCTGATTCTGACGAAGCGCCTGCACCACCGAAGCCTGTGAAGCAAAAGAAACCAAAGGCTTCAAAGCCCTCCTCTGCACCAAAGGTCTCACGGGCGAAGCCTCTGGCCACTGCACCTCCTGAAGCCAGTGTGCAGTCTGAAGATCTCTCTCGGATCTCCAAGTCTGACAAGTTGAAAAAGCCCATGCAACCAACTGGTCAAGCATTGACCCCTGCTGCTGTTTTGAGAAACGAGAATGACGCCATTGATCTGTCTAGCAACGACGATCTTGGTGATGATGCTCTTGAGCAATTGATAAAGAGCAAGCAAGAGGCGGAAATCTTCAATGATCTTCCCCTCTTTGATGTGGAGATTCTTTACAAGTTTATTGATGAGTGGTTTGACAGCCCAGATCTCAGTTTTGATGATCTTCAGCTCCCAATTGGCCTCAGCATCTCCTTCCACAGAGCCATTGCTCCTGAGATGGCTCTTGCACAAAAGATTGTTGAGCTAAAGCACAAGATTGATTATGAAAAGGCTCAGTTCAAGAAGCACATGGCCAAGCTCAATGTTGAAGACATTCAAAACTTCAAGGTCATGATGCATGAGCTCAAGGAGGCATTCCACAAGAAATGCGAAGAAGCAAAAGGTTCTCGTGAGCACATGAAGAATCTTGCTGCCAAATGTGTTCAAGGCTACAATGAAGCCGAAAAGCGCAAGGCTTTGGGGCGACCAGGCATCGACCCCAGAATGGCTGCCAAGAAGAAGAAGCCAGCTGTGGCCCAACCAAAAGCTTCAAGGCAGGAAGAACCTCGCATTGTCTTCCCGACTAGTATGATAGGCTCGAAGCCTAAGGTCCCCACAGTGGCTTTGGAACTCAAGAAAATGAGGGCAGGTGAAGCCGAAGCTCGCAAGTGCACGACCAAGCACACCACTGACGACGCTCCGCCAACCAAGAAAAGAAAGACAAAGAAGAGAGACCGGGCTGCTTCCATAGAGCCCCTTGTCGTCGAACCAATTTCTGTTGCTCGTCCCGTGTCTGAACATCGTGAGCGCTAGTTGATCGTTCATGAGCCTGCTTCCACAGAGGCTCCAGTTGTTGAAGACATTCCAGCTGCTGACCCCACCGTAGCTGAAGACATTGGTTAGCATGACAATGTTGAAGATGATGAAGTCCTTCCTCAGATCGAACAAAATTTGGTATCATCGCCTGTTCTCATGAACAACGAACTCATCAGCATTGGTCGTCCATTGACGCCAATTGCTCAGGATGACTCATGGGCTGATCACCCTCAAGAATCCCCTCGTAATGAAGAAACACCAGTTACTCCGCCAACCCAGGTCACCACTCCAGTGATTGACAATGAAGACCTTGAGGCCCAACCAACTCCATCTCCACAGGCATCGCCAGCATTTCGCAGGCTTCACACAGGACCAAGGCCACGGGTCACATTGTCAAGTGTTCCAGAAGGAGAAGAGCGCCAATCTGTTTCACGTGAAGTCTTTCCTGAAGCCTCTCCTACTGCGAACATACCTGAATCTGAAGCCAAAATGGCTGAAGATATTCTAGCTGCATCAGCCGACGACCAAGAAGAAGAACCAAGAAATGAAGAAAGAATTGCTACGCCCCCGTCCAATCCTGAAGTTGTTCTCGAGGAGAACGTGTCTGACCCTCCAGCTCCTAAAGTGGAGGTTACCAATACTGAGGCGGCCACCAACATCAACACTGAAGCCAATGACGTTGTCATGGCTGAAGCTAATATGGCGCCTGAAGTTAATGTGGTGCCAGATGACACTGCACCTGAAGCTAATGCTGCACCTGATGCAAATCTGCAGCTTGAAGTCAATGCCCCTGCTCCTGTACCACCTCCCAGGCCACACACCATCGAGCAAGCATATGATCGTGGTCAGCTTGTTACTGTTCGCTGGCCAATTCTGGTTCCTCTGCTTGCTCCCGGACCTCAATTTGACTATCATGTGGAGCACAAGCCTCAGGTCCAGAAGCCAAAGCCAAGGCTACCACGGTTTCTAGGTACTGCAATGTCACCAGGACCGTTCAATCTGAATGAATTCAAGGCACACAACACATTCTTTGACAGTGACAAGAACCCTTACACAAGGCCAAGAATCTCCTCGGATCGATTCTGGAGTTATCAGCAACGCAGCTACTACTCTTGCATCTTATACAATCAGGGACGCATTTTCCCTCATATGCGTCTAGACTGCGAAGCCATTGCTGGATTGCCTTGCCTTGCCTTGAAGAAGCTCTTGACTGCTTCCGTGATGCGGGTTTGCTCAACTTTGTGACTGCCAAGGAACACTGGAATGAAGAACTTCTGCTTCAATTCTATGCTACCCTCCACATTCGTGGATACAGCAGGGATCCGAAGACTTGGATCCTTGAGTGGATGACGGGCGATGTCCATCATGAAGCTAAAGCCCAAGACATCATTGAGCTTACAGCCCTGCCCACTCCTGGCGAATATTATGAACCAGGTTGTCAGCAACACCAAAATGCTTTGGAGAGCATTTTCTAGAAGCCAGAGCCTAACATGAGCCAAATGTTGAGCATGATGAAGCCTCTGCCATGCGACGCTGAATACCCAACGGTATTCTTTGTCGAAGACCTAGAGTATCTGCCCCGCACCATTTACCATATCATTAGGAAAACTCTATGGCCTGTCAAAGGCATTCATCTGCAGCGAAGCTTGAAGGAGCAATGAAGACCTTGGTTTTCTATATCTTCAATGGCATCATCTTCAATGCTCAAGACTTCTTCATCAGGCAGTTGGCTACATCTGGCTCCAACATCTTTGGTCTGAAGTTCTATGCTCCATGGGTAATGCGCCTTATCAAGCTTCACTCTGCTTTCAACTATCAGCCGTCTGCGCGCAATCATCTCGTGTTCTTGCCAGAGGTTGATCTGTCTGTTGAAGCTATTTACCCAGAGCCTGCAAAGGAGCCAGTTTATCTTCACAATGTTGACTGTCAAAGCTTCACCCAACCCATTGAAGGAGTCCAGGCCGTCTCTTGTGTTTATCCCTTGGCTAGTAACACACGTGCCCCTCGCACCCAAACTGAAGCCACTGCAACCACCGTTGCCCAAAGGCCTCAGAAGCAATCTCGTGTTCTCAATGACTGAGAGCTTCTCGTCGCTCTACATCAGAAACAGGATAAGCATCATGACTGGCTTAAGCGTCAGATGCAAAGCCTCTTGGTGGACGTCAATCGCATTCGCAATCTTGCCACCAAGATTGCCTTTGTTACACATGAAACCTGCTGGAGGTTGTCGGATCACGGGTTCCGGCAGACCCTTAAGGTTCGAACACTGGGGTGCGTGCGGAGATCACGCCCTCTACCTCCCCATCTCGCAAGGATCCAAACTACTGAAAGAACTGCACAAGAGACACAAGGTTTATACTGGTTCGGGCCACCATTGTGGTGTAATACCCTACTCCAGTGTGTGGTGGGTGGATTGCCTCTTGGGGCTAATGATGATGAACGATACAAGGAAGAACAGCCTCGCGAGGGTCTGTTCTTGGCTGGGGCGATGAACTGCTAGGAGGAGTTCAGTCACCCTTCTCTCTCTCTCTCACACTCACTCTCTCTGCTTGCTAGCCGGACCAACCGAACCGAACCGAGCCAAGCCCCTTTTTTGGATGCCTCTACCCTGGGGGTGGCTAGTCCTATTTATAGGCAAAGGCCCTGGGCCTCTTCCCAAATATTGAGCGGGAAGGGTGCCAACAATTGGCCAATTCGAAGGGGAACATCTAGTACACTTATCCTGACTAAAGTTGGTCTTCGCCTGCCAAAGCCTCTGCGGTGATGCCGTGCTGGGCTCCATGGTGACCTCCGTCTCGTAGTCCGCCTGGTCTTGGTCTCGTTGCACTGAAATGGCGACCTTTGCCTGATGCCTCGGTACTCCGCGGTCGTGCTTTCCCCCTTTGCACCAAAGAGGAAAGAAGGACGCTGCGTGCACTGGCGCCCGCCTGGCGCCCTGAGTCGTCATGGCTTGCGTCATGGGCACCTCGCGAGGTACCCCGCCTTGATTTCTCCGCCTCCTCGCGAGCCAGCCTAAGGAGGCTGCACCTGAGGAGGCACCGTGTCGTCCGCCCCGCGAGGCTTGGCCCCTCGCGAGGGTCTTGAGTCTTGTGTTGATGAAGATGGGCCATGCTGGGCCTCCTTTGAGCCACGCTGCAGGCCGTAGGCAGGCAAGTCTGGGGACCCCCGTTCCCAGAATGCCGACAGTAGCCCCCGGGCCCAAGGCGTGCATGGACTTGGCCGTGCCGAGAGGCGAAAGGGCAAGGGCGAAGCGCCGCGGGCCCTAACAGCCTGCGGCCTTGGGCGCCGCGTGGCGGTTGATGGGACGTGGGCGTCTCCACTTCCCCACGATGCCTCGGTGACAGCGCGAGGTGGACAAGTCCCTGCATGCAGATCGTGTTATGATTACCTGTGATCGTGGAGGCCGACGGTTGGTCTTCGCCGGCTATAAGTACGAAGCTGTGCGTGCCCTTCTAGTCCATTCCTACTGGCTTCTCCTTCTTCCCGATCCTTGCTCCGTCTTGCTACGATGGCTCCGATCCACCGGTTCTCTGCAGCGGAGAAGGGAAAGGCTCCTCGAGAGGGGCCAGACCCGCTCCCGCCAAAGAAATGGCTCGCCTTTTGCAGCCGGGGCGAGGAAGACCGTCAGGCGGTGCCGAGGCCCTGGTGCGAGCGGGCTCCGCTGGGGTTCCCACTTCCCTTGTATGCCCACGTCGAGGGCCCCGAAGGTGTCGATGCTGATCTCCGCGGTCGGCGCCGTCGTAGGCACCGTCAGGTCACGAAGGCGTGGGTTGTTCCTCCTGGAGTCCATGCCGAGGGCTCCTCCCAAGAGTTCATGCTCCACGTCGCCATTCCTCACCAGTCCTGGATTCGCCTGCCTCCCTTCTTCGCCTCCATCATCCCTCCAGGAGGGCCCCTGGAGCTCTGGCTGTAGCACGCCGGCTGCAGCGCCCTCGCGACCGAGGCAGAGGTCGTGGTCGCTGCCCCGGGCGAGGTCTACTTGTCCCGCGGCTGGAGAGAGATCGCCCGGGTTTGCAGGGAAAGGGGCGTCTTCGCGGTACACCTGGAGTATGATGGCGCTGCGGTGATGTTCTTTAAGGTCTTCGATGCGAATGGGCGCCGGCTGGAGTGCTGCCCCGGGAGCGGTGGTCGGGACCTTGCCCTGGTGAGGGCTAGGCCCGTTGACCGCTCCCTTGGCGGAGGCGCCGGAGGATCCAGCGACTCCAGCGAAATCTTCGCGACTCTGGAGACGAGCGACGACAGCTACGAGCCCCCAAGTCGGTGCCGCTCCCGGAGCAGGGCGGGCTCGTCAGGCCGTCGCCGACCCTGATCTGGATGGGGTTGGCGCCGGCGCCTGATGGCCCACTGTTGATGATGGCATCTTTTGCAGGATCTCGTGTAGTTAGCATCCCTTAGGATCCGTTCCCTGCGAGGAACCAAAATGCGCCCCACGAGGGCTTGTAAGGTGCCTGTAGTCCCGTTTGTTAATACATAACCTTTGCCGCAGAGCTGTGTGAGTTGTTGATTTCGTCTTAGCTTAGTTCTCCCTTACGAACCTTGCGAGGGCTTGGTGCTTTGCGTCGACAGGTCCCATTCCCAAGGCGGCGTCAGCCGTCGCTGGTATGCCAGGTCGCGATGCCGTGGTCAAGGCCAGGAGGTGAGCGACCCGGGGTCCGGTAAGAGCCCCCGAGTCACGATGCTCAGGAGGTCCCCTTTGGCGCCCAAGCAGTCGTCGCTCGGTGAGAAAGGAAAGCAACGTTGCTAGTAAGGAATTGCTTTAGGTGCGGGGTAGTGCCACGGTAGCCAGTGCTTTGGATGGTGACTTATCTTGAGGATCGGGGATCGCCCCTAGTGCATCGTCGGGTCCGTGGGGTAGTTGGGACGGAGTTGCTCGGCGAGGTCCTCACGCGCCCCTTCTCCCTCGCCTCTGCTCCCCTTTCCGCTCTACGTCCTCGGGTCCCGGCCCTCTAGCTGGTCTCAGCCGTCGCTGGTATGCCAGGTCGCGATGCCGTGGACAAGGCCAGAGGGTGAGGGCTGGAGAGCTAGTAAGAGCCCTGAGTCGTGATGCTCAGGCACCCCCCTTTAACGTGCAAGCGGTTCACGCGGGCGAGAGTGAAGGGAACTCCGTGAGGGCCTTGGCTAGCGCAGTTCCCTCCAAGGATCCTGCAGGTTCATCATAGAAAGAAGATGGGGTTGCCATGGCAGTCATTAGTCGATCGTTAGTCGCTCAAGAGCTCGATGGTTGGAGTAGGTGAGGTGTATCAGGGCACCCGTGAGCCAGCGCGGGACTCAAGAGGCCCTACCTCTAGGCGGGTTGCGCCTGGCACTGGGCCGTATCTTGAGATGTGTCCCTGCAAAATTTGGTTAGATGCCGGTACTCTACGTCCTCGGGTCCCGGCCCTCGATCTTGTCTCAGTCGTCGCTGGTATGCCAGGTCGCGATGCCGTGGACAAGGCCAGAGGGTGAGGGCTGGAGAGCCAGTAAGAGCCCTGAGTCGCGATGCTCAGGCACCCCCCCTTTAACATGCAAGTGGCCGACATGGAGAAGAAGGGATGCTGCGGACAGGCATCAAGCAATCAAGCATGATAGGCGAATGCATAGTTGGAAATAAACACGAGGGGGATACATGCCACCGGGCCTAGCCCGAGCGGCTTGGGGGTGATGCAGCCCGAGGGGCGCCCGCAACAAGGCAAACTAACGACCGAAAAATAAAGGGGATACATGCCGCAGGGACGGACCCACGTGGCCTGGGAGTGATGCAACCCTGGGAGGGCGCCCCTAGATGGGAATGAAGCTTGAAAGATGTCACCTGAGGATGTCGTCGGCAAAGTGGCGTTGGTGCAGCAGACTCGGTGGGCTGCGGAAGCTGATCCTCACGAGCCCCCAGGCCCCGGGGCCTCGGGAGGCTCCGGAGGCACTGGTGGCTCCTCGCGAGCTGTCTTCATCTCTGCCAGGGCCGCGGAACGCCTGTCTTCCTGAGCCTCCATGATGCCCCTCATGAGGCGCTGGTACGCCGCAGCCATGCTCGGCAGGCCGTAAGGCATGCGAACATAGCTGTGGGGTGGACCCCCGCAGCGCCCCACTTGCGAGGGCCAGAGACGCTCCGTCGTGGCGATCTGATTGAGCCCTGGTACGTCGACGCAGACGCGCAGCCCACCATCCTCACCTGGATGTGTGGCCACAGCTGGTAGACGGTGGCAACCTCTCATGATCCTTGACTCCTGTAGTTCTTGAATGGCCTCGTTAACGAACTCCTGCTGGTCTGACCTTCCTTGCCCGGCTCCTTCTCGAGGGAAACGTGCTTCGAAGCACGCCTCCACATGGTGCCCAAGCGCCTCCCTCATGACCCTGGCTAGGTCGGTGGCCCTCCAGGTGAGAGCCCCCGAGCCCTGCCTGAGGAGGGCGCCGGGCGCGCTTTCCTATGCGATGGATGGGAGGTCCCCCTGGGCTGACACGGGCCCTGAAGGGCCCGCCTCCTGAGGGGCTGAGCCTAACAACGTCTTCTTCTTCTTGGGGGTGGTCTCAGGAAGCCTCCTGCTTCCGCGATCTGGGTCTTCTAGCGACGCAGCCTGATAGGCTCGCTCCAGGGAACACACTGCATCCTTCTCTCCACAGGGCACCGTGATGACGCCGCCACTTCCTGGCATCTTGAGGAGTTGTAGCCATGGTGAGTCACGGCCATGAACTTGGCCAGCGCTGGGTACCCGAGGATGGCGTTGCACGGCAGGCGGATGTGGGGGACGTCGAAGTCGATGAGCTCGGTGCGGTAGATGCTGCGAGCCCCGAAGGTGACAGGGAGGAGGACCTGCCCGATCGGGACTGTGGAACCGTCGGTGATTCTGGAGAAAGGCTTGGTTGGCTGAAGCTGGTCATAGGGCACCTGGAGGTTGTCGAATGTTTCCACGGACAGGACATTGAGCCCTGCCCCTCCGTCGATGAGGGTCTTGGTGACCAGCACGTTGCTGATGACTGGGGAGCAAAGCATCGGGAGGACTCCGGCCGTGGCCGCGCACTTGAGCTGGTCTGCTGAGCTGAACGTGATGGCGCACGCCGACCACCTGAGGGGGCGCGTTGCTTCGAGCTTGGGGAGAACTGCATTCACTTTGCGGGCAAACTGCTTGAAGATATGTTGAGAGGCTGGGGCTTGAGCTCCGCCCAGGATGCAGGCGATTGCACGCGGCTCTTGGAAGCCCCCAGCCCCCTCGTCTTGATGGCGGTCTTCGTTCCTCCTTGGCTGAGGCGGCAGCAGAGGTAGGCCTGCGTTGCCAAGAGGGCGATCCTCACGAGGCTGATCCCTCTAGTCTCCCTCGCGAGGCAGGTCCCGCCAGCGGTCCTCGCGAGGTTGGTCGCGCCACCCCTGGCGCGGGCCGCGATCTTCCTAGCGTCCCGGGTTTCTTCCTCCTCCTCGGCCGTAGCCCCGGTCAGCACGGTCAGGGCGACGGCCGATCCTTCCTTCTCGCACGGGGTGGAGTTCTTGACATTCGTTGGTGTGGAGGTCGTGGTACACACAGTACCGGCTGCCTCTGGAGGGTTCGGGCAGATCCTTGCCCCGCTTGGTGTCTGGTTCTGCTGCGAGTACGGCAGCCCCCTTGCCCTTCATGTCCTTGGCCTTGGGCTTCTTCTCTTCTGGGTCCGCGGCAGGCAGCTCGAGGAGGGAGAGACGTCCCTCCTCAGCCCTGGCGCACTTGTTCGCCAAGTTGAACAGCTCCAGGGAGGTGCAGAGATCTTCATGCATCGCCAGCTCCTCCTTTATCTTGACGTCGTGCACGCCATCGGAGAAGGCCGAGATGATGGCTTCCTCGGACACCTTGGGGATCTTGAGGCACGCACTGTTGAAGTGCTGGATGTACTTTTGCAGGGTCTCTTCGGGTTGTTGCTTGACGCGGCGCATGTCGCTCACGGCGGGTGGCCGGTCGCGAGTACCTTGGAAGTTGGCGATGAAGCGGGTGCGCATCTGGTCCCAGGAGGAGATCGTGCCTGGAGCCAGATTCATGAGCCAGGTGCGAGCTCCTTCCTTGAGCGCCATGGGGAACCAGTTCGCCATGACCTTTTCATCCCCGCTGGCAGCCTCGATACCCAGCTCATAGAGCTGGAGGAACTCTGCGGGGTCAGTTGTGTCGTCATAGTGAGGAGGCAGGTCTGGCTTGAACTTGCCGGGCCACGCGACGCTGCGCAGCTCGGTGGTGTAGGCGCGGTAGCCGGCGGTGGCCACGAAAGGCTTCGGCTGGTGGAGAGCTTGGTCTTGAGGGTCCCCACACGCTCAGCTAGGAGCAGAGCGGGGTCTTGGCGCGCCGGAGCTGGAGCAGGGTCGCGGCGTGCCGGAGCAGGGAGCGCCCGGGCAGCTCCTTGCGGGCGAGGGACTTCTTGGCAACTCCGTTCTTGTTGCGCTGGCACCTGGCGGAGCGGGTTCCGCCCAGGGGCCAAGCGCCTTGGAGCCATGGCGTCTTCTTGGAGAGGAGGCGGCTGGTGCGCCTCTGGAGCTTCGTTGCCCGCGCGGGGCGGGGTGTGGTGCAGAGGAACGGACGGCGCGGAAGAGCCCCCTGCGGCGCGGACAAGCTCGGCGACGCGGTCGAGCCACTCTTCATAGACGTCGTCGACGGGGCGGTAGCGGAGGAGTTCGTTTGCCGCGAGGAGCGAAGCTCGAGCCTCCAAGGGTGCGCGGAGTGCGTGGGACGAAGAACCGGCTAGTGCGAGCGATGGAGTAGCGGTGCGGCCGTCTTGGCGCACGGATGGATGCTGAGACGACGCTTGCTGCTCGCCCCCCGCCGGGCCGGTGGCGGCGTTGACGGCGGGCGACGGGGAACGACGAGGACACCCACCGACGGGGGCCGTCTGGGCGACGCGAGAAGCGATGGTGGCCCGACGCTCGGTGCGGGCCCGACGAGCGTCGGACATGGACGCGACGGTCGGAGGAGAACGGAGTGGTGGAGGACAGATTCCGGCACACCCCCACCTGGCGCGCCAAATGTCGGATCACGGGTTCCGGCAGACCCTTAAGGTTCGAACACTGGGGTGCGCGCGGAGATCACGCCCTCTACCTCCCTGTCTCGCAAGGATCTAAACTACTGAAAGAACTGCACAAGAGACACAAGGTTTATACTGGTTCCGGCCACCATTGTGGTGTAATACCCTACTCCAGTGTGTGGTGGGTGGATTGCCTCTTGGGGCTAATGATGCTGAACGATACAAGGAAGAACAGCCTCGCGAGGGTCTGTTCTTGGCTGGGGCGATGAACTGCTAGGAGGAGTTCAGTCACCCTTCTCTCTCTCTCACTCACTCTCTCTGCTTGCTAGCCGGACCAACCGAACCAAACCGAGCCAAGCCCCTTTTTTGGATGCCTCTACCCTGGGGGTGGCTAGTCAAAGGCCCAGGGCCTCTTCCCAAATATTGAGCGGGAAGGGCGCCAACAATTGGCCAATTCGAAGGGGAACATCTAGTACACTTATCCTGACTAAAGTTGGTCTTCGCCTGCCAAAGGCTCTGCGGTGACGCCGTGCTGGGCTCCATGGTGACCTCCATCTCGTAGTCCGCCTGGTCTTGGTCTTGTTGCATCGAAATGGCAACCTTTGCCTGATGCCTCGGTACTCCGCGGCTGCGCTTTACCCCTTTGCACGAAAGAGGAAAGAAGGACGCTGCGCGCGCTGGCGCCCGCCTGGCGCCCTGAGTCGTCATGGCTTGCGTCATGGGCACCTCGCGAGGTACCCCGCCTTGATTTCTCCGCCTCCTCGCGAGCCAGCCTGAGGAGGCTGCGCCTGAGGAGGCGCCATGTCGTCTGCCCCGCGAGGCTTGGCCCCTCGCGAGGGTCTTGAGTCTTGTGTTGATGAAGATGGGCCATGCTGGGCCTCCTTTGAGCCACGCCGCAGGCCGCAGGCAGGCAAGTCTGGGGACCCCCGTTCCCAGAACGCCGACAGAGGTCTTGGAAGAGCTTGACATTACTCAGTGCTGAAGCTGATCTGCAAGACGATGGCTTCACAGAAAGATTCAAGTTTGACTCAACTCCTCCAAGGAATGCTCACTTGCGTCGGACTCCCTCACTTGAAGACTCTGACTATTCCTCCTCAGCTGCAACGGTGGACGCCAGAGTCATAGATGATCAAGATGACGCTTCCTCACCTCCTCCAACTTCAGCGCGTGTCGACACTGCACCAAGTTCTTCCACACCACCGAACCTCAACGACGACCCTGCTGCTTCACCTACTCCTCATGGGAACGAATAGAAGCTCTATGTCTTCAAACCTTTTTGGTCATTACTGACAAAAGGGGGAGAAGCATATGAGTTGATAGTCTTCAAGCAGGTCCATATGGGTGGTTGCTTTACTTTTGCTACATTTGCCAAGTGCTTACAACTCTCGCTTTTGAAACATTTGGTTCGTTTTGAGTTGTAACACTTAAACTTGATGGTCGTCTGCTACCTTTTTCGATACTATGTGATGCGATGATAAATTCCGCATGTGCGACGATAAATTCCGCACGAAGTCATTTTGCAGACGTCCATTTTTCATTATGCATGTCATTATCTTTGTTATATCCTTACATGCATGATCAATTGTCTTCATAAGTAGAAGAGGAGCTCCGCAAGTACAACCTGCCATGTGCATTTGCATTCAAAAGCAAAATACTTATATGCACATCTTCAGGGGAGCCTTCCCGCTACTTACGAAGACAATACCTAAATCCTTTACAATTTCACATACTTTTATCCCCGTTGAAAACTTCAACCAGTTTGTCATCAATCACCAAAAAGGGGGAGATTGTAAGTGCATCTAGTGCCACCCCTAGTTGGTTTTGGGGTATTGATGACAAACCTGGTTGAGGGACTAATGTGTTTCTGAGAATTACAGGATAACACAGGTAGTAGTCCCTCATTGATTCGGTTTTCCTACCGGAGATGACCCGTAAAAATGTATGAAGACATTGAAGACAAAGGTGGTATGTGAAGATATTCACATTAAAGACTATGACAAGAGAAGACATTGAGTGAAGACTATGGAGCGCGAAGACTTAGCTGTTTCGTTGTTTCCTTTTCTTCTTTGTTGAGTCATTGGAACCACCGTACTGTTAAGTGGGGTCCCAGTGAACAAAGTCAGAGTGACTGAAGTGATGCTTAACCAAAATCCTATGTCTTCGAGCGAAGACAATGAGAGCAAATCTTATCCAGAGTTGGATGAGTTAGCTTTACTTGTAGCCCAAGTAAAGTTGCCGTGTGTGTTTGAAATCTAACCGTTGGAACACGTGTCAGTTCCTTAGTGACCCAGGGTCATTTCAGACAAATCAGGTCGGGTTGCCTAGTGGCTATAAATAGCCCACCCCCTACACCATAAATTGGCTGGCTGCTCAGAGTTAGTGCACGACTTTTGTCCTTTGAGAACAACCCACCTCGAAGCCTTTGAGAGAGAAATCCTTGCAAGGACAAAGCCCTAAACACCCAGAGCCAAAGAGTGTTAGGCATCACTGAAGCCTTCCTGTCTATGTGATCTGAAGACTTGTTACACTTGAGGACTGTGAATCCTCCAGCCGGTTAGGCGTCGCGTTCTGAGCATCCAAGAGTCATTGTGGATCGCCGGTGAACGAAGTCTGTGAAGGTTTGGAAGTCTCCCTTGAAGACTTACCAGAGTGATTGGGCGAGGACTGGGTGTCCTTAGCTCAAGGGGAATAAGGTGAAGACACGGTCTTCTGAGTTAAATCTCAGCCTCCCTAACCAGACGTACAGGTGTCACAGCAACTGGAACTGGTCCAACAAATCATTGTCTTCAACGAGCAACTGGTTCTATCCTTTCATCTCTTTATTCACAGTTGGTCTTTGTGAAGTCATTGCCTGTTTGCATTATCTATTGTCTTCACTGTGTGACTGCTTGTTCTGATTGGCTTCATACTATCTCCCTTCCTGATCCATACCGCCTAGCTGCTATTAGTATTTGTGCTTTCACTTCATTGAATACTTGACTATGGCTTGCCTAGTGTAGTCTACCTTCCGCTGCATGTTAATAGGCTCATTTCTATCGATTGTCTTCGAAACCTCCATGTTTTGAAGACTTTCATAAAAATCGCCTATTCACCCCCCTCTAGTCGATCAATAGCACTTTCACGATGCCGCTCCCATGTCAGCCCCCATCCTCAGGGCAGGATCCGAAACCTGACTAGTGGATGCGCGTCCGACCGAATCCCCGGAAGCAGTCCGGCGGATACTTTGCCTGATAGAATGCAGCAAGTGGCGTCACGATTTGATGTGGCGATCAGAGGATGTATCCCTCAAAGGAAAGCTTTACCTCTTTGACGAGGGTTCTGCCGTATTATCATTTGCCTTCCTCTTCGAAGATGTGCTTGGCGCGGGCACCGCTCTCCTCAGAGATGCTTCTGGCGCACGTTGCGATGTCGAGCGCCTCCCCATTGGAACACGAAATAGTGTGGTGGCTGAGGCATTGCAAGGAAATTCTTTCAAAGAAAGTGCCTTTTAAATCACTTACATGCGAAGCAGGAAGGAAGCCGGGGTAACCGGCGATGGTAGGTACTTCTGTACCATCATAACACGTTTGATAGAATATTCCATCCTCGAGTTCCACAAATATGTCCGGATCTTCTTCATATCTGGGGTCAACATCCCGATTGTGACCCTCCGGCTGAGGGGCGGGGTTATGGATCCCCTCGACAGCCTTTCACCATTCCTGTTATGAGTGGATAGGATACTGTCCATCAAAAATAATTTAGGGAGAGGAGTAAAATGGTGGGGTCAGAAGCTTACCCAGCTAGGAGGATTATACATGGAAAATTTGTCTCGACATTGGAGACGGGAGAACTCCTCCTTCTCCCCTTTATACAGTTC
This sequence comes from Triticum monococcum, assembly GCA_034509565.1. Classification (NCBI taxonomy): domain Eukaryota; kingdom Viridiplantae; phylum Streptophyta; class Magnoliopsida; order Poales; family Poaceae; genus Triticum; species Triticum monococcum. Next base: position 489,276,368 of record CM067844.1, read on the forward strand.
GACCAATATTTTGGCCAAGGTGGCGGGGGTCTTTGGGCCCTTTCGACCGCGGCATGAGGCATCATCTTCCTCATTATAGTGCCACATGGGAAGCCCTCTATATTGGAGCGGCTGGACCCCCCGCACTATGGAGATCGCCATTACCTCGACTATTGACAATCCGGACTGGGCGAGCATCTTAGCCCAACAGCTGACTAACCTCTGCGCTATCCTCCTCCTTGAGGCTCTGAGGACGCCAACTATGGCGTTTCTTCAACGAAGCACTTGAAAATTTGGGGAGGCCCATTCGGACTGGGTTGGGAAGAGCGACGTCGTCAATATAGAACCATTCGGAAGGCCACTCTTCGGAAGCCTTCTTCGGCGTGTGATGACCCACAAGTGTAGGGGATCTATCATAGCTTTTCGATAAGTAAGATTGTCGAACCCAATGAGGAGCAGAAGGAAATGATAAGCAGTTTTCAGTAAGGTATTCTCTGCAAGCACTGAAGTTATTGGTAATAGATAGTTTCGTGATAAGGTAATTTATAACGAGTAGCAATTAAAAAAATTAAGTAAGGTGCAGCAAGATGGCCCAATCCTTTTTATAGCAAAGGACAAGCCTGGACAGACTCTTATATGAAGTAAAGCGCTCCCGAGGACACATGGGAATTATCGTCAAGCTAGTTTCATCACGCTCATATGATTTGCGTTCGGTACTTTGATAATTTGATATGTGGGTGGACCGGTGCTTGGGTACTGTCCTTACTTGGACAAGCATCCCACTTATGATTAACCCCTATTGCAAGCATCCGCAACTACAACAGAAGTATTAAGGTAAACCTAACCATAGCATGAAACATATGGATCCAAATCAGCCCCTTACGAAGCAACGTATAAACTAGGGTTTAAGCTTTTGTCACTCTAGCAACCCATCATCTACTTATTACTTCCCAATGCCTCCCTATAGGCCCAAATAATGGTGAAGTGTCATGTAGTCGATGTTCACATGACACCACTAGAGGGATGACAACATACATCTCATCAAAATATCGAACGAATACCAAATTCACATGACTACTAATAGCAAGACTTCTCCCATGTCCTCAGGAACAAACGTAACTACTCACAAAGCATATTCATGTTCATAATCAGAGGGGTATTAATATGCATATTGGATCTGAACATATGATCTTCCACCAAGTAAACCAACTAGCATCAACTACAAGGAGTAATCAACACTACTAGCAACCCACAAGTACCAATCTGAGGTTTGGATACAAAGATTGGATACAAGAGATGAACTAGGGTTTGAGATGAGATGGTGCTGGTGAAGATGTTGATGGAGATTGACCCCCTCCCGATGAGTGGATCATTGGTGATGACGATGTTGATGATTTCCCCCTCCTGGAGGAAAGTTTCCCCGACAGAACAGCTCCGCTGGAGCCCTAGATTGGTTCCGCCTCATGGCGGCGGAGTTTCGCCCCATAAGCTTGCTTATGATTTTTTCTCGGACGAAAGACTCCATATAGCCAAAGATGGGCATCGGAGGGCCACCAGGGGGCCCACGAGGTAGGGGGCGCGCCCCCACCCTCGTGGCTGCTGGGTGGCCCCCCTCTGGTGCTTTCTTCGGTCAGTATTTTTATATATTCTGAAAATAACTTCCGTGAAGTTTCGGGACTTTTGGAGCTGTGCAGAATAGGTCTATAATATTTGCCCCTTTTCCAGCCTAGAATTCCAGCTGCCGGCATTCCCCCTCTTCTTGTAAACCTTGTAAAATAAGAGAGAAAAGGCATAAGTATTGTGATATAATGTGTAATAATAGTCCATAATGCAATAAATATCAATATAAAAGCATGATGCAAAATGGATGTATCAGCGTGCCGGACAAGTATCCGGTTCCGGCGATACGCCACACTTCGGCTCCCCCACTTTGAATATTGACCCTCCTTGATTACGAGGTTCGAGGCAGAACAGTCTTCTCCATAAATTGAAATGGACCTCACAGCCTAGGAATAGCTCGCACAGAGCGACATAACCCGCAATATGCAGGATGGAGGCGGGAGTAAGACTGTGCAGTTGGAGGCTATAATACTTCAGCAATCCTCGGAGGAAGTGATGGATTGGAAATCTGACGCCTCTTAACAAGAAGGGAACAAAGCATACTCGTTCCCCCCTGGACAGATTGGGGAAGTTCTCCGCATGAACCCCTCCATTAAAGGACGTCAGCCCTGCTCATACGGGGACTAAATCCGCGGGAGAAAGAAAGCCCTATTTTTGCAGCTTCACTAGCTGACTGTGAGATACGGAACAGCTCTCCCAATCACCCTTTTTGGAGCCGTGGGGACAAGAGGAAGAGCTAGGAGCGCTAGCCATGTTGGGGTGGTTTTGCTCCGCAAGCTCTGAGTATTTTTTCATGAGGTTTGGAGTGGATCTGAGATCTATTCTCATTAAATAGGCACCTTTCTGTTACGGTCAAGGTGGTATGTGTAAAAATACCCCGACCTCTTGTATTCGCTCGACTTGTAGAAGCTAAATTCAGGAAGGCATGGAAGCCGAGGGGTACAACATTAAATGGAAGGCCGAATACATCGTTTTGAAGTCATCGGAGGCGGAACCCGCCTTGCAATGCCGAAGATTATCTGCGCACCGGACACCTCGTCATTGAAGTCTAGTTCGGGGGCTACTGAGGGAGTCCAGGACTAAGGGGTCCTCGGGCGTCCGACCTATTGGACGTGGGCCAGACTAATGGGTTGTGAAGATATGAAGACCGAAGACTCAACCTGTGTCCGGATGGGACTCTCCTTGGCATGGAAGGCAAGCTTGGCGACCAAATATGAAGATTCCTTTCTTTGTAACCGACCCTATGTAACCCTAGATCCTCCGGTGTCTATATAAACTGGAGGGCTAGGTCCGTAGAGATACCCTCATAATCATAGTCAGACAGGCTAGACTTTTAGGGTTTAGCCATTACAATCTCATGGTAGATCAACTCTTGTAATACTCATATTCATCAAGATCAATCAAGCAGGAAGTAGGGTATTACCTCCATAGAGAGGGACCGAACCTGGGTAAACATTGTGTCCCCTGCCTCCTGTTACCATCGACCTTAGACGCACAGTTCGGGACCCCCTACCCGAGATCCGCCAGTTTTGACACCGATAGAGTTTCTCTCGAAACACTGGTGTGCGTCGGTCCTTAACAAACGGTTTTAACCCCTTTCCGCGACGACATTTGGAACTGTCGCCAAGTGAGTGTGTGTGATAGGGTGTCCTTCCCACACGATCCAGAAATCGTCAGGGATAGGCCTTCCTAGGACCCAGGCTGGGGCCATGTGCGATCGGGCGAGGCATCGAAACCCAATCATTTCCGTAGGTATGTACATCCCACACGGTAATTCGAGAAAATCATTTCCGTGGGTATGTACATCCCACACGGTAATCCGAGAAAATCATTTCCGTAGGTATGTACATCCCACACGGCAATCCGAGAAAATCATTTCCGTAGGTATGTACATCCCACACGGTAATTCGAGAAAATCATTTCCGTAGGTATGTACATCCCACGCAGTGAATCCCAGAAAAATATTTCTGTTCGTATGTATATCACACACAGTCAATCCAAGGAATATGTTTCCGTTCTTATGTACATCCCACACAGTCAATCCAGGGAAAACATTTCCGTTCAGACGTACATCCCACACATTTTTATGTGTAGGCTCATGTCTGAAAGGTGTAACTATCACACACGGTCTTCCTTGGTTAACTGTTTGCTTTTATCAACTATATCACACATGATTTGATGAAGAAAACCGTGTGGCATTGGGCTATCCATCGCAAGCGCTTTTACTGCTAGAACCGTTTGCAAAGATCCATGACACATTTAGCAGGTTTATTAGTTTACAATTAGTAATTCTAGTATTACGCAAATTCACATTTCATATCGAACAGCTGTTTGCCAATTTCATATCAGGCACATAAATATATTATAACATCACAGTACGGTAACTACATGAAAACAACACAGTACAACATATAGCTAGTTCAACTTCATAAGAACAATATATTCATTTCCCTAATCGAGATCATCGAGGCTCATCTTATCAACCTCTGCTTTCAGTTCAGTAAGAACCCGTTTTGCACGGGCCAACTGGGAAAGTGCCTCCTCCTTCACCAACACCATCTTAGCAAAGTCTGATTTAAAAAATCTGAGCTCATTCTCCACCTTCAACTTTTATCCCGCATCTTGAAATATGCTTCAGCGTTTACAAGACTTTCTCTAAGGCTACGTGTGTTCTCTTCCTCATACATGCTCCAGAGCTTCGTTAGGCACATCTTCAAAGACTGTGGCCACTCTTGATCAACTTACTCCAAGTAAGAACACTTCCGTTCATCCTATACTATTTAAAACTAGATCAGTAATAATTGTAGGGGAAATGGGTTTGTAGCAACATAGAAAATCACCAATGCTTATTTTGAAAAACTGAAGAAACATGTTAATTATGACATATCTTCTCAAAAAGATCAATGTGCAAATGAAATAATTGGTACTGAGGCAACAACCAAATTCCGGAACATCAGAAGCTATAATTAACTAGAACGATGCTACAAGTTCTTACTCATGTACAATAAATAACAAATCGAACATTTTATGAGGAAGGTAAATATAACTGCAACAACATAGCGACAGTGTTTGGATGACAGCAAATTGATACTAACAGGTGTGTACATGCACAAATTTAGTAACATAGAACTAATAGCACTAATGCCATCCACTATGTATGCCAAAACTGGGGTAAAGACAACTGTTCCTACATCTCGCACCGGTGCCCTGCACTAGCGAGCCGATGTAGCGGAAAAAAATCAGGGACCCGGACTCCGGAGCACGTAGTTGCACTGATGCCCAGTTCCTTTGTGCCATAAAGATTTAGTATTTTACTGCTTGGCTGCTCGGATGTGTGGACCAAAGTTGGCTGCACAAACTGCTGAAGCGGTGCCAAATTATTTTCTAATGGCACCACCGATGAGATGGAAACAATTTAAGATACTAGGTACAAATGTGACACTGTCTTAGGATGCGTTTGATTGAAGGTGTGGTATGAATGGGTTGGGACCGTGACAGTGTCTGAATCACATCTAACAAATGATTTGTAACAATGAAAGAGGGTCTAACCTTCTCTGCACATGCCAGAAACTTCCTCCCACTGTCCACTGAATCAAACGCAACTAGCTTCATGCATGGAGATTGATGGTGACAACGAGCAGATAGATCTTCAGCCACCTCGCTCCATTCGTTGCCACTGATGGTCTTAGGGAGCTACAAGAGGAAGAAACGACTCAAATCGACCTCCGGGTAAAAATCCTTCATTCCAAGTCATAGCCCGAGAGAGAGAAGAGAGGCATACCCAGGTGGTGAAGGAGTAGTCGCTAGAGGAGGAACCGCTGGAGATGTCTTTGAAGAAGACCATGGCGACCCCGACGATAGGATGCGAGACGGCGAGAGCGAGGAAGTGGCTATAGCTTAGCAAGGAAGGAATGAAGGAAGGAAGGAGGAAACAGGGGAAATGTGACTTGTGGTCGGGGAGAAAAGGGGTGGGGAAGGGGGAAGGGGGCGGGGTAGATATTTTGGCGGTAGGCCAAAATTTTGGAAATGTGGAGGGCAACTTTGCGCGCGATGCCTCCGGACCATTCACTTTGAACGATTGTGTGCTTCGCAAACAATTCTTCTGCTTTACAAGCATGGGATGAGTTTGATAATTCAAATTTTGGTCTCAAGGCATGGGCACATTCACTTTGAACGCGCGCGGTGCCGCCAGACCATTCACTTTGAACGATTGTGTGCATCGCAAATGATTATTCTACTTTACGCGCATGGGATGAGTTTGATACTTCATATTTTGGTGGAAATTTCCCCGGGTACACCATTGCATAATTTAACATCCCTTGCTAATTTGGGCACACAAAAGAGCGTACAACAGACATACCACACTTACTGAATCGAGCAATTTTAGTAATTACACAGAGCCAGTTGACCTAAACATTGATCTAAGAAAAGACCAGCATTAAAAACAAAGCCTAAGTACGCATAATTAAAAATACGCCGCCGTGCCGACCTATGCATCGCCTGTGTGAGATGAGACGTTGATGACTTGTCCTGGTGACATGCCGCCGTTGGTGGAATCCGCACCCCCCCTGCTGGAGTCGACCACGTCCTCGTCCTCGGCGCCACCCTCAAGGTTGTAGTACTCGTAGTAGTGGCTGTGCCAAAGCTCGCCTTGGTACTCCACCGCCGATTCCTCGATGGACAAACTCTTCTCTACCTCGACCTCGGCCACGCGCAACTCCTCCTCCCGGCGCTCCTCGATCTCCGCCGCCTCCTTCATCTCTAGCTCCCGCTCGGGGACCTCATGACGAAGCGGGTGCTCCATGGCCATCGCCGCCTTTTCGGACGTGGTGTCGGTGTCAAAACCGGCGGATCTCGGGTAGGGGGTCCTGAACTGTGTGTCTAAGGCAGATGGTAACAAGAGGCAGGGGACACGATGTTTACCCAGGTTCGGGCCCTCTTGATGGAGGTAATACCCTACGTCCTTCTTGATTGTTCTTGACGATATGAGTATTACAAGAGTTGATCTACCACGAGATCATAGAGGCTAAACCCTAGAAGCTAGCCTATGGTATGATTGTATGTTGTCCTGCGGACTAAACCCTCCGATTTATATAGACACCGGAGGGGGCTAGGGTTACACAGAGTCAGTTACAAGGGAGGAGATCTACATATCCGTATTGCCAAGCATGCCTTCCACACCAAGGAAAGTCCCATCCGGACACGGGACGAAGTCTTCAATCTTGTATCTTCAAAGTCCAACAGTCCGGCCAAAGGATATAGTCCGGCTGTCCGGAGACCCCCTAATCCAGGACTACCTTAGTAGCCCCTGAACCAGGCTTCAATGACGATGAGTCCTTCGCGCAGTTTTGTCTACGGCATTGCAAGGCGGGTTCCTCCTCGAATACTCCATAGAAGATTTTGAACACAAGGATATTGTCCGGCTCTGCAAAACAAGTTCCACATACCACCATAGAGAGAATAATATTTCCACAAATCTAATCTGCTGACACATTTTGACAACATGACATCATGTCATGGCCCGGTCATTATTTGAACCATTTTTCTCAACCAGCACTGCACATATTGCGAGGCGGTTTTCTTGACACGTCTTGTCGAAGCAGAGATCGTGTCCCCCTTATTACGGGATTCTCATCAATATGGACGTGGGTAACCCACTCGTGCCCTTTGGTATGACTCATCGATTTTAGGCAAGTCCCAAATGGCCACGGGGAGGACGCTTGATATTCACCCTCTTTATAAAGAGGCCAATGCCTGTCCTTTTTTCCTTCTCGTGCTCAATCGAATCCTTCCCCCGCCTCGAGTTCCAACACCCAAGGCTCAGGTCAGGCGCTTCGGACCTTCAACCATGTCCGGATCCAACCTCCAAGGTCGGTGGATGCCGTCCTCTATCACAGAGGAGGACATCAAGAAGCTGAGAGAGGCCAGGTATCTGACCGCCGAAATCTCGCAGAGGCTGCCCGCCCGAGGGCAGGTCATCCCCACTCCCGAACCCAACGAGAGTGTTGTGTTCATCTCTCACTTTCTCCGAGGGCTAGGCCTCGTTCTAGATCCCTTTGTTAGGGGGCTCATGTTCTATTATGGGCTGGATTTCCATGATCTGGCCCCAGATTCCCTCCTTCACATCTCGTCGTTTATCGTCGTGTGTGAGGCCTTCCTCTGCATTACCCCACACTTCGGCCTATGGCTCAAGACCTTCAATGTGAAGATGAAGATGATCGAGGGGCGGCACGCAGAGTGCGGAGGTGCCGTAATAAGCAAAAGCGCTGATGCTCCATGGCCAGAGGGTTCCTTCCCAGAGGTGTCCAGTTTGTGGCAGCGGGAGTGGTTCTATATCACAACTCCCCGGAGTTCCAAGTGGGTGGCCGCCCCTGCCTTTTGCTCAGGCCCCCCACCACAACTGACGCCATGGATCAACAAGGGGCTGAACTGGGGGCCAGTAAATGATGTGCCGATATTGCAGAGTCGCGTCCGAGATCTCCTCGAGAGAGATGTCAACCTGGTCTTGGTAACGCAAGTCATGCTAGTTCATCGAGTCCAGCCTTGCAAACGTCGACCCCTCCGTATGTGGGAATTCAACCCAGAAGGACAGTGAACTATTCAACACTTCCTCGGCATGACGCTCGAAGAGATGTACAAATTGTTCTTCGGACCCCAAATAGAGTGTCCGAACACCACCGAGGATGCGGGTTTGAGCTGTAATCACCCCGATACCCAAGTAAGTAATCCCATGGCCGAACATGATGTCTTTTTATTTATCATAACGTCATTATGAAAAGTCGCTCTTTGATCAGGACTGGATAACAAAGGCGAAGATGATCAGGTGTACGACCCCCCTTCCCGAAGGCTCGGCCAATCCAGTACTAGGCAGGATGCTCGAGCCGGCGCCTTATCAAGCGCCCTCAGGGGAAGATGAAGGGGGAATAAAGAGGCTGAAAGCAGGCCTCACTCATCATTCATCCGAACCGGGAGAATTAGTGCCTCCGTGAAGGAGGATAGCCAGGGAGAAGGATCTAAAATTCCCTCTCCCCAAGGAAGGAAAAGGACCACCTCTGAAGACCCGGAAACAAAGGTTTCCAAACGGGGGAAGAAATCTTCACCAGAGGGTCCGGCCTCGGAGGGTACTCTTGCCGTACAGTGTCCGCAAGGGCATCATCCCTCTACCGAGCTTTAAGTAAAAAGCTACTCCCTCTGTCCCATAATATAAGAATGTTGTTGACACTACACTAATGTCAAAAAAGTTCTTATATTGTGGGACGGAGGGAGTACTTAATAGTAAAAATATCTTACATTACTTCTGAAGATAATAACCGAAGCATATATCTTGCAGTTCGGATCGTAGCCCTTCTCAACAGAGTTCGTCTTCGGGGGATCTTCTTCCGGAGATGATGGAGAGCGAAATACCTCTCCCTGCCACCCCGCCTCATGAGGCGGGCGACCCTGAAGCGTCGTCGCGGAGGGTTTCTCCTGTTCCGCCAAGGCCAGAGGGTAATCCTTTGGCCACCCGAAGTCCTCAGTATTCGGCTCCTAAAGAGGGCAACAGAAAGAATCCAGAACCGTACAGTGTGCGGTCGGACGCACTGAAGGATCTTCTGGAGCAAGCGGCCATCTCCGAAGCGCATCGTACGCTAATGGGTATGGTAATTGAAAGGATGTCATCCGCCAAAAGCGGGTTGCGTGAAGCTTTCATGAGTCTGCTAAAAGGCTTTGAGGTACGTGAAATAGTGTATGTTTTTGATAGTACCGCACACGTTAGGTGTGCCCTATGCAGATAATAGCCCCTTAGACTCTGGTTGCTGTTGAAAAACGGAGGCAAACAGAGGATCATAGTCCTCGAAAATAATCAGATTGCCTTCATGTGCAGGTGGCTGAAGGTCCGATGGCTAGCCGGCTGATGAGTTTGCCGAGCAAAAGCGACAACTTGATGCGGCAGATGCCGACATCATGCTTGTCAACCAGCGACTTGACGAGGCACAGGGTATGTGATTTCTCCGGTGATCAACACATAGTAAGAGGAGCATGATGCCAGTGTCTTTAATATGTTGTGCCTGCATATGGAGCTACCACCATGGAGACCCTCTGGGCGGAACTTGCCCGAGCCAAGGAACAAGCTCGGAATAGTAATGCGGCCGCTCTAAAGGCGGTCGAAGAGCTGAGGGCCGAATAGGCCGCACATTGCCAAAGAAAGGAAAGAATGGCCGAGATGGCCGTTGAGCTGAAAGATGCCACCGACCGTTACCAGCTTCTTGAAAAAGAAAGTCGGGCGAAGGCGACGGGCCTGGAGAAGGCCATGGTAGCAGCCAAGGAAATCCGCTCCAAAATCAGAGAGACGAAGGAGGAGCTGCGTCAAGCTGGAGATATCGCGGCTGGGAAGCCCTTTTTGTTGCGGACTAAGTTCGGAGATCCGAAGTATGCCCCTCTTGATCAACTATGGAGTTCTGGAGACGCATACGTGGATTTGGCAGCCAGTGTTGCTGATGCGGCCGAGTACTTCAAGGATCAAAAAGATCGTGAAGTGGAAAAGCTGTTCTGGTCACAGTTCCATGCTCTAGTGCGTCTGTTGCTGTTGAATGAGTGAATGGCCGAGTGAGCCGAGCTCCATAGGTTGTCCGGACTTGCCATGAGTTTTGTTGTGGATCATCTATGGCCGGAAGGGCCAAGGCCGAATAGTTACTTTAGTTTAGTGCAACAATTCCTTGGTGATGTGTCGCACATCAACGCTATGAAGAGGTCAGCGTGCATAGAGGGTGTGCGGATGGCACTTGCCCGTGTCAAGACATACTGGGCAGATATGGAGGCCACCGCTATTGCAACACAGGGTTCGGCCGTGGGTCGAGTGGCTGCCGAGCACTAATTTGAAGAAGTCCTTGAAGGTGCTCGTTCGATAGGTGCTCAGTGCTTGAAGAATATTATGTTCTAGTGACATGTATTCCCATTGTAAAAGCAATGTTTTATTGAATTATAAAGGCTGTGTTTATACTTTTGCCTGAAAGTATTATGATGCCTCCTATGCGGCCGTTTATGTATATATGTATATAACCTAAAAGATTGCAGTCGTCGGCTTCAGCCCCCACGCACATAATGCGGGGGTGTTTGCAAAAAACGCGTATTCACACTTGATCCAACGTCTTGGTCCATGAAGGAGGTGGTAGCGCAGCGAACGAGGCAATCGGACTATATTGCTTTAACACTTTCACTTAGCCATAGGAGTTTGATGGTGGGACTACTATAAAGCCCCTGGTACTTCCGCGCTCGTCCGAATACGGGGCGCGAACATACATGATCGGGAAACGGCCCTTCATTAATGTGGAGGAATCCCGAAGATTCCGCTAAGTCATCAAGTGGTTGACTAGTCTCGCGCTTTACCATGACAGTCAGTTTTCGGCTTTCTCTACTGAGGTGCTCATCCGGATGAAGCAGAGCACAATCGCAGTAGTTCTCCCAGTGCTACCTTAGCCGATATAGCGGAACATAAGGTACCAAAACATGGGAGCTGGGCAAACCCAACATTTGACCAAATACATGATTCGGAGCTGATACATATAAGGCCAAACTCGCGACGCCGAACACTCCCTAAGGTATTCGGTCTTTATAACATATGCCGGGCTGAACAATGCCCTTAATAATAAACCCCGAGTGTCCAGGTACGTGCAATATCCTGACATGGACACATGCCAAGAACGTCAGTATCCTTTTTGGTTGTATTGAGTATCCGGAGGATGTGAACAACAAGAGACAGTAAAAAAGGTTTACGCAAGGTCTTAATATGAAAAGAAACCTTTGAGCGGGTCCCTGTTGCACGTCTGCGCCTGTGTCTCTGTTGTGTCGTGTCCTGTACGGGTGTAGCATGATTGTCATCTATAAAAGAGAAGAACTTAGGTGAAAGTTGTTGTGCCAGAAAATTGGTTATTATCAATAAACTATTAAAATTCAAGATAAGTCAAGTTGAGCCAAACTAGCCCTGATTACACGCGGGAAGCCCCTGGTACCGTCCATGAGGGTTTAACCATCAAACCAATCTCATGTATATGTAGTGATGCGCCGGACTCGTCTAACCGTGTCCGTGGTCTTGATGACCTGTCATTTATTCTGGTTGGTGAGGCCGTCTAGTGCTCGGCTGTTAAAGCCGCCGCACATTCTTTCGCACGTAGAGAACGCTCAATATTTCCACTAACTGTGATGGTGCCACATGGACCGGGCATCTTAAGCTTGAGAGAAGCGTAATGTGGTACTGCATTAAAACGAGCGAAAGCCGCTCTTCCGAGTAGTGCTTGATAGCCACTTCGGAATGGAGCGATGTAGAAAGTTAACTTTTCGCTTTGGAAGTTGTCGGGAGAACCGAATACAACCTCTAGTAATAGAGATCCCGTACAGCGGGCCTCTGGGCCTGGTATTACTCCCTTGAAGGTAGTATTACTGTGGCTTATTTTTGTCGGGTCTATCCCCATTTTGCGGACTGTGTCCTAATATATCAGATTTAGACCACTGCCGTCCATAAGGACTCGTGTGAGATGGTATCCATTTATTATTGGGTCTAACACTAAGGCAGCCAATCCTTCATGCCGGATGCTTGTCGCATGATCCCCGCGATCAAAGGTGATCGGGCAGGCCAACCAGGGGGTTGAACTTAGGGGTGACGGGCTCTATAGCTCGTATGTCTCGGAGTGCATGTTTGCTTCTCCTCTTCGTCACATGGATCATGTTTACTGTTTTAACTTCTGGTGGGAATTTTTTCTGTCATCCAGTGCTTTGCTGGCGAGGTTCATCCTCGTCTTTGCTTGGTGTCTCCCCCCCTTGTGCTCGGCGTTTAGCTTACCGGCCTGCTTGAAGACCTAGCATTCTCTGTGGGTGTGATTTGTAGGTTTATCGGGGGTGCCATGAATCTAACATAGTTTGTCAAGAATCCTGTTTACGCCAGACGGTCCATCTCTGCTGCCTTTGAAAGGCTTTTTCCGCTGACCTGGTCGAGAGCCCCTGAATCCGGCATTTACCGCCATATTATCTGGGCTATCCTCTTTATTTCGACGCTTGTTTATATTGTGTCGTGGTTTTCCATTGCCATCCCTGACTTCGGATGTGCTTGGGTCACTGGTGCTACTGCGGGCTAACCAGCTATCTTCACCCATGCAAAAGCGGGTCATGAGGCCTGTCAGGGCTGCCATTGTTCTCGTTTTTCTTGGCCGAGGTGTCTGGCGAGCCATTTGTCTCGTACGCTATGTTTGAAAGCTGCTAAGGCTTCGGTGTCCGGACAGTTGATGATTTGGTTCTTCTTAGTGAGAAACCTGTTCCACAGCTTTCAGGCTGACTCTCTGGGCTGTTGAATTATATGACTTAAATCGTCTGCATCCAGAGGTCGGAGATAGGTCCCTTGAAAATTAGCCCGAAAAGCATCCTCGAGCTCCTCCCAACTTCCAATTGAGTTTTCGGGGAGGTTTTTCAGCCAGTGCCGAGCTGGTCCTTTAAGCTTGAGGGGCAAGTATTTGATGGCATGGAGATCGTCTCCGCGAGCCATATGGATATGGAGGATAAAGTCCTCGATCCAGACCCCAGGGTCTGTGGTCCCGTCGTACGCCTCTGTGTTCACTGGTTTGAATCCCTCTGGGCACCTCATCGGTGAAACATAGGGGGTGCGCGGCACCCCTGTATTTGGGTGTATCATGGCGTTCGGACGGTTGTAGTATTCGGTTTTGATTTTGTGCCGGAGCATGCTTCCTAGATCCATAGATGGATCTGGTCATACTGGATTTTTGGCACAAGTCCTCACATAGATCGTGTGTTGACTTATGTGCGACCTTGTTAGCCGCTCTATCGCGGTCGCAGGGTGGTTGATCCGGCCGGTTGGTCATATTATTTTTCGGCTGTGTGGGCTCTAAGGCCTCATCGTCGAATTCAGGTAATAGCTTGCTGATGACCCACAAGTATAGGGGATCTATCATAGTCCTTTCGATAAGTAAGAGTGTCGAACCCAACGAGGAGCAGAAGGAAATGATAAGCGGTTTCCAGCAAGGTTTTCTCTGCAACTACTGAAACAAGTGGTAACAGATAGTTTTGTGATAGGATAATTTGTAACGAGCAACAAGTAACAAAAGTAAATAAAGTGCAGCAAGGTGGCCCAATCCATTTTGTAGCAAAGCACAAGCCTGGACAAACTCTTATATAGAGAAAAGCGCTCCCGAGGACACATGGGAATATCCTCAAGCTAGTTTTCATCACGTTCATATGATTCGCGTTCGGTACTTTGATAATCTGATATGTGGGTGGACCGGTGCTTGGGTACTGTCCTTACTTGGACAAGCATCCCACTTATGATTAACCTCTATTGCAAGCATCCGCAACTACAACAAAAGTTTTATGGTAAACCTAACCATAGCATGAAACATATGGATCCAAATCAGCCCCTTACGAAGCAACGCATAAACTAGGGTTTAAGCTTCTGTCACTCTAGCAACCCATCATCTACTTATTACTCCCCAATGCCTTCCTCTAGGCCCAAACAATGGTGAAGTGTCATGTAGTCGACATTCACATGACACCACTAGAGGGATGACAACATACATCTCATCAAAATATCGAACAAAGACCAAATTCACATGACCACTAATAGCAAGACTTCTCCCATGTCCTCGGGAACAAATGTAACTACTCACAAAGCATATTCATGTTCATAATCAGAGGGGTATTAATATGCATATAGGATCTGAACATATGATCTTCCACCAAATAAACCAACTAACATCAACTACAAGGAGTAATTAACACTACTAGCAACCCACAGGTACCAATCCCGGACTTGGAGACAAGAATTGGATACAAGAGATGATCTAGGGTTTTGAGAGGAGATGGTGCTGGTGAAGATGTTGATGGAGATTGCCCTCTCCCGATGAGAGGAGCGTTGGTGATGACGATGGCGATGATTTCCCCCTCCCGGAGGGAAGTTTCCTTGGCAGAACAGCTCCACCCGAGCCCTAGATTGGTTCTGCCTCGTGGCGGCGGAGTTTCGTCTGAGAAGATGGCTTATGATTTTTTTCCCATTGAAAGACTTCATATAGCAGAAGATGGCCATCGGAGGGCCACCAGGGGGGCCACGAGGTAGGGGGGCGCGCCTAGGGGGTAGGGCACGCCCCCCACCCTCGTGGGCAGGGTGTGGCCCCCCTGGTGAACTTCTTCCGCTGAGTATTTTTTATATATATTTTGAAAACGTCTTCTGTGAAGTTTCAGGACTTTTGGAGCTGTGCAGAATAGGTCTCTAATATTTGCTCCTTTTCCAGCCCAGAATCCCAGCTGACGGCATTCTCCCTCTTTAGGTAAACCTTGTAAAATAAAAGAGAATAGGCATAAGTATTGTGACATAATGTGTAATAACAGCCCATAATGCAATAAATATCACTATAAAAGCATGATGCAAAATGGACGTATCAACTCCCCCAAGCTTAGACCTCACTTGTCCTCAAGCGAAAGCCGAAATCGAAAAATATGTCCACATGTTTAGAGATAGAGGTGTCGATAAAAATAAAATACAGGCATGAGGGCTTCATGATCATTCTTATAACAACAACTTATATAATTCTTGTCATATAATTTCTCATGCTAGAGTAATAATTTCAATCACAATTTCAAGTATGAATCATAAACTTCATTGACAACTAACAAACTATAATCTCAGTCATTGGAACAATTGCAATTTATCATAACATAAGAAAGAGTCAACATATAAGAGCTTTTTAGCAAGTCCACATACTCAACTATCATATAGTCTTTCACAATTGCTGACACTCACGCAATACTTATGGGTATAGAGTTTTGATCGGACACAGAGAAAGATAGGGGCTTATAGTTTTGCCTCCCAATGTTTTACCTCAAGGGTAATGTCAACAATAATAGTTCATGAAAACTCACATCCAATTATCCATATATACTAGGATCTTTCCGACGTACTATGCTTGCCAAAGGATAAAATGTAAAAAAGGAAAGGTGAAGATCACCATGACTCTTATGCAGGGTAGGAGATAAAAGTAAAAGATAGGGCCTTCACAGAGGGAAGCAGAGGTTGTCATGCGCTTATAGTTGCATGCACAAAATCTTAATGCGAAAGAACGTCACTTTATATTGCCACTTGTAATATGGACCTTTATTATGCAGTCTGCCGCTTTTATTTCTTCCATATCACATGATCGTATAAAGCTTATTTCACCCACACTAATAAGTCATACATATTTACAAATCAATTTTTATTGCTTGCACCGATGACAACTTACTTGGAGGATCTTACTCAATCCATAGGTAGGTATGGTGGACTCTCATGGCAAAACTGGATTAAGGGTATTTGGAAGCACAAGTAGTATCTCTACTTGGTGCGATGAATTTGGCTAGTATGAGGGGGAAAGGCAAGCTCAACCATGTTGGATGATCCATGACAATATAATTTATCTCAGATGTAAGAAAACATAACCCATTATGTTGTCTTCCTTGTCCAACATCGACTCTTTAACATGTCATATTTTAATGAGTGCTCACAATCATAAAAGATGTCCAAGATAGTATATCTATATGTGTAGACCTCTCTTTCTTTATTACTTCCTATTAATTGCAACAATGACCAAAACTATGTTTGTCAACTCTCAACAACTTTTATTCATCATACTTTTTCTATGTGAGCTCATTACTCTCCATGAGATCTCTTTGTTTCTTTTTATTTCTTTCTCTTTTCTTTTATTCACTTAAGATCATGGCAAAAGAATCAAGCCCTTGACTCAACACTAATCTTTATTATATATAGCTCACGGACTCAATTACATAGAATGATTATAAAGCAAAACTCACAACTAGATCATACTAAGAACTTTTATTTTACTAGATCAAAATATTACCAAAAGGATCAAACTAAGAAAAACGGTAAAGATAAAAGTGATGGTGATATGATACCGGGGCACTCCCCCAAGCTTGGCAGTTGCCAAGGGGAGTGCCCATACCCGATGCTCAGTTCTTCTTTGTTGGTGAAGAAGGTGGAGCTGTTGATGATGGATAGTCACACATCGAGCGTAGGAGGTCTTCTAACTTGCGGATAATGCCTTTGAGTGTGATGATATGCTCCTTCAACAAAATATTTTCATGTGTGAGATACTTATTTTGTATACGAGCTAACTCAATCATCTTGAAAGCTTCGATCTCAGTTGTGGTAAGAAGATTGTGATCAAGTTGAAGGATGTCTTCCGTTGTCGGAACTTGGTCCTCCGTAGCCTTCTTGGTCCCTTCATCCTTGTTGATCTCCATGGGTTCTTCTCTCTTCAGCTCTATCTTCATTAGCCAAGCATCGTTGCCCTCATGGTTGGTGGAGGAGGGAGATGACATAGTGCCTGGCCTTGACAACCCTGACAGAAAACATCTCGAAACAAAGACAGGAGATTTTTGCGTGATACGAGAGTCAAAACCTCTGGGAGATTATATAATAAATTTTTACCAATGAAAATACGTGACGTGTACGAAAACGGAATCCGGAGAGCAAACGCGGTGCCCATGAGGTAGGGGGGCGCAACCAGGGGGTAGGGCGCCCCCTCCACCCTCGTGGAGGCCTCGTGTCATTCCCGGACTTCTTCTTATTTTTCTATTTTCTAAATATTCCAAAACGGAGAAATATTGCCTTAAAACTGTTTTGGAGTTGGTTTACTTACCGTACCACATACCTATTCCTTTTCGGAGTCTAAAACGTTCCGGAAAGTGTCCCTTATGTATTCCTCCGGGGTTACGGTTTCAATAACATTGGTTTCAATATTTATGGGATTACCTGAGATATAATATTTGATTCTTTCACTGTTCACCACCTTCGGATTTGTGCCTTCGAAGTTGTTGATTTTTATGGCACCGGAATGATAGACCTCCTCGATAACGTAAGGACCTTCCCATTTAGAGAGAAGTTTTCCTGCAAAAAATCTTAAAAGAGAGTTGTATAGCAATACATAATCACCTACATTAAACTCACGCTTTTGTATCCTTTTATCATGCCATCTTTTATTTATTTTTCTTTAAACAACTTGGCATTTTCGTAGGCTTGGGTTCTCCATTCATCTAGTGAGCTAATATCAAATAACCTCTTCTCATCGGCAAGTTTAAAATCATAATTGAGCTCTTTAATAGCCCAATATGCCTCGTGTTCTAGTTCGAGAGGTAAGTGACATGCTTTTCCATAAACCATTTTATACGGAGACATACCCATAGGATTTTTATATGCAGTCCTATAGGCCTATAATGCATCATCAAGTTTCTTGGACCAATTCTTTCTAGATCTATTAACAGTCTTTTGCAAAATTAATTTTATCTCTCTATTACTCAATTCTACTTGACCACTAGAATGAGGGTGATAAGGGGATGCAATTCTATGATTAACATCATACTTAGCAAGCATTTTACGGAAAGCACGATGAATAAAATGTGAACCACCATCAGTCATTAAATATCTAGGGACTCCAAATCTTGGAAAAATAACTTCTTTAAGCATTTTAATAGAAGTGTTATGATCAGCACTACTAGTTGGAATAGCTTCTACCCACTTAGTAACATAATCAACAGCAACTAAAATATGTGTATACCCATTAGAGGAAGGAAAAGGTCACATATAATCAAAGCCCCAAACATCAAATGGTTCAATAACAAGTGAATAATTCATAGGCATTTCTTGACGTCTACTGATATTACCAATTCTTTGACATTCATCACAAGATAAGACAAACTTACGGGCATCCTTGAAGAGAGTAGGCCAATAAAAACCATATTGCAATACCTTATGTGCAGTTCTATCTCCAACATGGTGTCCTCCATAAGCTTCGGAGTGACACTTGTGTAGGATCTGTTCCTGTTCATTCTCAGGTACTCAATGTCTAATAACACCATCTACTCCTTCTTTATAAAGATGTGGGTCATCCCAAAAGTAATGCCTCAAATCATAGAAGAACTTTTTTCTTTTGCTGGTATGTGAAACTAGGTGGTATAAACTTAGCAACAATGTAATTAGCATAATCAGCATACCACGGAGCAGTATGAGAAGTATTTATGACATTTAATTTCTCATCAGGAAAGCTATCATCAATAGGTAGTGGGTCATCAAGCACATTTTCTAACTTAGACAAGTTCTCTGCAACGGGGTTCTCAGCTCCCTTTCTATCAATAATATGCAAATCAAATTCTTGTAGCAAGAGAACCCATCTAATAAGTCTAGGTTTAGCATCTTTCTTTTCCATAAGATATTTAATAGCAGCATGATCAGTGTGAATAGTTACTTTAGAATCAACAATATAAGGTCTAAACTTATCATAAGCAAATACAACTGCTAAGAATTCTTTTCCAGTAGTAGCATAATTTCTTTGAGCATTGTCTAGGGTTTTACTAGCATATTGAATAACATTTAATTTCTTATCAACTCTTTTCCCTAGAACAGCACCTACAACATAATCACTAGCATCACACATAATTTCAAAGGGTAAATTCCAGTCAAGTGGTTGAACAATAGGTGCAGAGATCAATGCTTTCTTAAGTATTTCAAATGCTTCTACACAATCATCATCAAAAACAAATGGTATATCTTTTTGTAATAAATTAGTCAGAGGCCGAGAAACTTTTGAGAAGTCCTTAATGAACCTCCTATAAAATCTGGCGTGACCAAGGAAACTTCTTATACCTTTGATGTCCTTGGGACATGGCATCTTTTCAATAGCATCAACCTTGGCTTTATCAACCTCAATACCTCTTTCAGAAACTTTATGCCCCAAGACAATACCTTCATTAACCATAAAGTGGCACTTTTCTCAATTCAAGACAAGATTAGTTTCTTCACATCTCTGCAAAACTCGATCAAGGTTGCTCAAGCAATCATCAAAAGAAGATCCATAGACGGAGAAATCGTCCATGAAAACCTCACAAATCTTTTCACGAAAGTCAGAGAATATAGCCATCATGCATCTTTGAAAGGTAGTAGGTGCATTACATAAACCAAAAGGCATACGTCTATAAGCAAAGTACCAAGGGCAAGTAAAAGTAGTCTTTGATTGATCTTTGGCCGACACAGGTATTTGAGAGAAACCAGAATAACCATCTAGAAAGCAAAAATGTGTATGTTTGGATAATCTTTCTAGCATTTGATTGATAAAAGGTAAGGGGTAATGATCCTTTTTAGTAGCCTTATTTAATTTACAGAAATCAATTACCATCCTATAACCTGTAATAATTCTTTGAGGGATTGATTCATATTTATCATTAGGAACAACAGTAATACCTCCCTTCTTGGGGACACAATGGACAGGACTTACCCACTGACTATCAGCGACAAGATAGATTATACCTGCCTCAAGGAGCTTTAGTATTTCTTTTCTTACCACTTCTTTCATTTTAGGATTCAGCCGTTGTTGATGATCATGAACTAGTTTAGCATCTTCTTCCAAATTTATTTTATGATGACATAGAGTGGGACTAATGCCCTTAAGATCATCAAGAGTATACCCAACAGCAGCACGCTGCTTCTTCAGAGTTTTCAATAATCTCTCTTCCTCATGCTCTGAAAGGTTAGCACTAATAATAATAGGATATACCTTTTTCTCATCAAGATAAGCATATTTAAGAGTATCAGACAACGGTTTAAGCTCAAACACGGGATCACCCTTGGGTGGAGGGGGATCCCCTAGGATTTCAACAGGTAAATTGTTTTTCATAATAGGTTCCTGTTTAAAGAATATTTCATCTATTTCCCTTCTTTCATTCATAAACATATCATTTTCATGGTCTAGCAAATATTGTTATAAAGGATCACTAGGAGGTACGGTAATAGATGCAAGACCAATAATTTCATCCTTACTAGGCAATTCTTCTTCACGGTGTTGTCTACTAAATTTAGAGAAATTAAATTCATTAGTCATATCATCTAAACCGATAGTAACAACATCCCTTTTGCAATCTATGGTAGCATTAACAGTGTTCAAGAAGGGTCTACCAAATATAATAGGACAAAAGCTATCTTTTGGGGAACCAAGAACAAGAAAATCAGCAGGATATTTAGTTTTCCCACACAAGACTTCAACATCTCTAACAATTCCCATTGGTGAAATAGTATCTCTATTGGCAAGTTTAATTGTGACATCAATATCTTCTAACTCAACAGGTGCAATATCATGCATATTTTCTCTATAAAGGCTAATAGGTATTGCAACTGGCACCCATATCACATAAGCCATGATAACAATGATCTCCTATTTTAACAGAAATAACAGGCATCCCTACCGCAGGTCTAGGTTTATCTTTAGCACAAGGTTTAGCAATTCTAGCCGTTTCATCACAGAAATAAATAACATGCCTATCAATATTATCGGACAAGAGATCTTTAACAATAGCAATATTAGGTTCAACTTTAACTTGCTCAGGAGGTGTATATGTTTTAATATTGCTTTTACGAACCACAGTTGAAGCTTTAGCATGATCTTTTATCCTAACAGGGAAAGGTGGTTTCTCAACATAAGCAGTAGGAACAATAGGATCATTATAAGTGACAATCTTTTCTTCAACTTTAATAGGTGCCGCTACTTTTACTTCTATGGGAGGATGATATTTAAACTACTTCTCCTTGGGGAGATCAACATAAGTAGCAAAAGATTCACAGAAAGAAGCTACTATCTCAGAGTCAAGTCCATATATAGTGCTAAATTTACGGAAAACATCGATATCCATGATATTTAAACCACTTCTCCTTGACTCCTTAGCTTCGTCGAGGTCCCAATCTTTAGAGTTGCGTTTAATTCTTTCCAATAAATCCCATTTGAATTCAATTGTCTTCATCATAAAAGAGCCAGCACAAGAAGTATCGAGCATGGTGCGATTGTTATCAGAAAGCCGAGCATATAAATTTTGGATAATCATTTCTCTTCAGAGCTCATGATTGTGGCATGAATATAACATTGATTTTAGCCTCCCCCAAGCTTGGGCGATGCTTTCTCCTTTGCGAGGCCAAAAATTATATATATAATTGCGATTACCATGAACAAGATGCATAGGATAAAACTTCTGATGAAATTCCAATTTCAATCATTTGTAATTCCAAGACCCCATATCATCACATAGCCTATACCATGTCGATGCATCTCCCTTCAAAGATAAAGGGAATACCTTCTTCTTAACAACATCTCCGGGTACACCTGCAAGCTTAAATCAAACTTCATCCACATATATTAAGTGCTCATCACGATGCTTTGTTCCATGTCCTACAAAAGGATTAGCTAGCAGTTTTTCTATCATACCCGAAGGAATTTCAAAGTAGTCATTTTCATTTTCAGTAGGTGAAGATACCCCGAGCAAGCCCCTCAGAGGATTACTTTCCATAGTAACAAGTGATAGTAAATTTCAGCACACTATATAAATTTTTCCTTACCAAATTCCACCTACCAAAGGCGCTTCACTCCCCAGCAATGGCGCCAGAAAAGAGTCTTGATGACCTACAAGTATAGGGGATGTATCGTAGTCCTTTCGATAAGTAAGAGTGTCGAATCCAACGAGGAGCGGAAGGAAATGATAAGCAGTTTCCAGCAAGGTTTTCTCTGCAAGTACTGAAACAAGTGGTAACAGATAGTTTTGTGATAGGATAATTTGTAACGAGCAACAAGTAACAAAAGTAAATAAAGTGCAGCAAGGTGGCCCAATCCTTTTTGTAGCAAAGGACAAGCCTGGACAAACTCTTATATAGAGAAACGCGCTCCCGAGGACACATGGGAATATCGTCAAGCTAGTTTTCATCATGTTCATATGATTTGTGTTCGATACTTTGAGATATGTGGGTGGACCGGTGCTTGGGTAATGTCCTTACATGGACAAGCATCCCACTTATGATTAACCTCTATTGCAAGCATCCGCAACTACAACAAAAGTATTAAGGTAAACCTAACCATAGCATGAAACATATGGATCCAAATCAGCCACCTACGAAGCAACACATAAACTAGGGTTTAAGCTTCTGTCACTCTAGCAACCCATCATCTACTTATTACTCCCCAATGCCCTCCTCTAGGCCCAAACAATGGTGAAGTGTAATGTAGTCGACGTTCACATGACACAACTAGAGGGATGACAACATACATCTCATCAAAATATCGAACGAAGACCAAATTCACATGACTACTAATAGCAAGACTTCTCCCATGTCCTCGGGAACAAACGTAACTACTCACAAAACATATTCATGTTCATAATCAGAGGGGTATTAATATGCATATAGGATCTGAACATATGATCTTCCACCAAATAAACCAGCTAGCATCAACTACAAGGAGTAATTAACACTACTAGCAACCCACAGGTACCAATCCCGGACTTGGAGAGAAGAATTGGATACAAGAGATGAACTAGGGTTTTGAGAGGAGATGGTGCTGGTGAAGATGTTGATGGAGATTGCTCTCTCCTGATGAGAGGAGCGTTGGTGATGACGATGGCGATTATTTCCCCCTCCCGGAGGGAAGTTTCCCCTGCAGAACAGCTCCGCCAGAGCCCTGGATTGGTTCTGCCTCGTGGCGGCGGTGTTTCGTCCGAGAAGATGGCTTATGAATTTTTTCCCATCGAAATACTTCATATAGCAGAAGATGGCCACCGGAGGGCCACCAGGGGGCCCACGAGGTAGGGGGCGCGCCCAGGGGGGTAGGGCACGGCCCCCACCCTCGTGGGCAGGGTGTGCCCCCCCTGGTGAACTTCTTCCGATGAGTATTTTTTATATATTCTGAAAACGTCTTCCGTGAAGTTTCAGGACTTTTGGAGCTATGAAGAATAGGTCTCTAATATTTGCTCCTTTTCCAGCCAGAATCCCAGCTGCCAGCATTCTCCCTCTTTATGTAAACCTTGTAAAATAAGAGAGAATAGGCATAAGTATTGTGACATAATGTGTAATAACAGCCCATAATGCAATAAATATCGATATAAAAGCATGATGCAAAATGGACATATCACTTGCGCTTTGGATAGCTCTTTGTGTGGTAACTTCCACCATACTTTTCTTCGTTGTCGAGCACTTTGTTCCACCTGCTGTTGAGCGTATTTTGTGCGGTCTTAAGCCTTTGCTTCTGCTTCTTCAGACTCCTCGCTGTGGCAATAAGCCTTATGCAGCGGTTCTCTTGCTCCAAGTGCTTTTCCGGGATGATGTGTGCATCTTCGTCCGGACTGTTTTCCTCCCCAGAGGGGGTTTGATGAGGTTTATCCTCGGCGTCGCCGTGTTCGGACGTCGGATC
Source organism: Triticum monococcum (assembly GCA_034509565.1). Taxonomy (NCBI): domain Eukaryota; kingdom Viridiplantae; phylum Streptophyta; class Magnoliopsida; order Poales; family Poaceae; genus Triticum; species Triticum monococcum. The sequence goes on from CM067844.1 coordinate 489,300,208, forward strand.
CGCACTATGTTCGCCGTGTGCAGCTACATCGTGCTCTGCCGCCGGGGCAATGTGGTCGTCGTTTCCTCTGGAGTCGACGGGAGTGTTATTTTCTCTTGCGTTGTTATCGCTGTCTTCGTGGAGGCAGGATTTGGAGCGGCGCCTACACCGACGATTTGTTTGCTTGGAGGGGTCATCCTCCTTTGTCTCCTCCCGTTCCTCGTCGTCGTTTTCTTTGGGTGTATCCACCATGTATATGTCATGTGATGAAGTGGCTGTCCCATGCCCTGTGGGAACTAGTTCCTGTTCCTCTCATGCATCGTCGTCCATGCCGTCGATGTCTGCGGAGTTGAAATCGAGCATGTCGGTTAAATCGTCGACAGTTGCTACTAAGTGGGTGGTGGGTGGGCAGTGAATTTCTTCGTCGTCCGCATCCTATTCTAGCCGGACATTGTTCGGCCAAGGTTCTCCTGACAAGGAGAGAGACCTTAATGAATTTAGCACATCGCCGAAAGACGAGTACTGAAAGATTTCCGCGCAGGTGAACTCCATGATTGGTGCCTGTCGGTGTCAAAACCGGCGGATCTCGGGTAGGGGGTCTTGAACTGCGCGTCTAGGATCGATAGTAACAGGAGGTAGGGGACACGATGTTTACCTAGGTTCGGGCCCTCTTGATGGAGGTAATACCCTACGTCCCGCTTGATTGATATTGATGATATGAGTATTACAAGGTTGATCTACCACGAGACCGTAGAGGCTAAAACCCTATAAGCTAGCCTATGGTATGATTCTTGTATATGATCAATCGACTTGCCTGGCCTCGGTTTATATAATGCACCAGAGGCCTAGGATAACAAGAGTCCTAGCCGAATACGCCAGTGGGGAGGAGTCCTTGTCTTGATCACCAAGTCTTGTGGAATCTTCCATGTATGCGGCAGCTGTCCGAACTTGCCCATGAGTATACGGCCACGGGGGTCCTCGGCCCAATCTAACAGATTGGGAGACAACCTGGTGAGTACCCCCTAGTCCAGGACACCGTCAGTAGCCCCCTGAACTGGTCTTCAAGTTAGGGACGCTCCTCGATTCTTCCGAATTGTTCTTCATCTTTGGTTGTCGGCCTTGAAAACTGGTTCAACAAATCTTCTCATCTTCGATCTTGAGGATCGCCGAAATGCATTCGACGAGTTTGCATGTCGGGTATCCGAGGAGCCCCTTTAAGTTTCCGGCCTTTATCAATGCCCTGTTATTTTTATGTCACACCTGGGTTTGAAGTTGTTCCTAGGAGGCAGTGTCCTCTTGCGTCCGAGCTCTAACGCCGGTCTGCATTCGAGGTATCTTTTGCAGCCAAGCACCAATGCCGGACTGCTTCCGAGCTCCAACGCCAAAATGTATCCGAGCTCCAACGCCGGACTGTGTCCAAGCTCCAACGCCGGACTATATCCAAGATGTCATAGATCATCTTGGTCCAAAAAAGTTGAAGGAGTTTAGCCGAGCTTAATGCTGGAAATGCCCTCTATGGAGCCAGCCACTAGCGCCCGAGCTTTATGCCAGACTGCTTCCGAGGTGGTGCACCACCCCGACTGTGGGCCAATCTTTTATCAATATTTTTGATTGGTGCAATTTATTCTCTGTCGAGATATATAGCCAGTAACCCTCAACATGTGTATCGGTTTAAAACCCGAGATGCACTTGAAGGATGATGTAAGACCACTGATCCCAGTAGCCACTAAGACTCAGGTTGATTTGCAAAATCGGCCTGAGGATCAAGTCCTAGGTCGGCAGAATACTTCGGGATACAAAAAGCGGCATGCTCAGTCCTCGAGACTTAGGTTGGGTGCGACCGACCAACCTGAGGATCATAATCTCCTCGGAAACTGTAAGGGGCTAGAGTGACATAAGCTTAAACCCTAGTTTATGCGTTGCTTCGTAAGGGGCTGATTTGGATCCATATGTTTCATGCTATGGTTAGGTTTACCTTAATACTTCTTTTGTAGTTTCGGATGCTTGCAAGAGGGGTTGATCATAAGTGGGATGCTTGTCCAAGTAAGGGCCATACCCAAGCACCGGTCCACCCACATATCAAATTATCAAAGTACCGAACGCGAATCATATGAGCGTGATGAAAACTAGCTTGATGATAATTCCCATGTGTCCTCGGGAGCGTTTTCCTTTATATAAGAGTTTGTCCAGGCTTGTCCTTTGCTACAAAAGGATTGGGCCATCTTGCTGCACCTTATTTACTTTTATTACTTGTTACCCATTACGAATTACCTTATCACAAAACAATTTGTTACCGATAATGTCAGTGCTTGCAGATAATACCTTACTGAAAACTGCTTATCATTTCCTTCTGCTCCTCATTGGGTTCGACACTCTTCCTTATTGAAAGGACTATGATATATCCCCTATACTTGTGGGTCATCTATGATGTGTTAAAAAATTGGCCTGTTTGACGAAAGTTTGGACACACACCCCTCACAAACCGGAGCAACTCACTAGAAGGTTCGTGGTTCCGAGAGGGAACAATCCATGTTTGCTGACGAACGGGAGATAGCTTCCTCTTACGACCTTCATTTTTTTCCTATGTTTAACGTGCACTAATACAATTGTCATGTGAAAATTTGGAAATTTTCAGGGGTCATTTGACCTTTTAAAGACATTTAAGTGATTTTCTAACCATTTAATGACCGTAATTCAAATTTGAACTACATCTACATGCGACGCCTAACCAAAATGGTTTGAAAGATCATATTTTTGTGTACTTGTGTGCGAGTTAAAAAATCATCAGACGATGTAAATATCTGGTGTTCAAAGAAGAAAATGTAAAGATCTGGCAAGACAACCAGCCCCCACACGAATGGCAGTCCATCTCGCGGCTCGAGGTTTGGTAGGTGAATGGGGGGATCATTAATCAGACACGGTTGTGCATTGGAAACCGTCAGCTATTATGTTCACACACGGATTTTGGCTATTATGTTCACACACAGATTTTGATGCGGGAATCGTGTGAAACTACAGTAGTCATAAATTCCGGCGATCGGTGTTTGTACTATTCCCGTCGATCTATATTTCAGCCACCAATAAATACTACCTTGCCCATGTCGTCCTGCCTGCATTCTCATCTACATCCTCCCCTCGCTCGCCCTCTCTCTCTCTCTCAAATCTCTGCCATGGTGCCACCGGTCTGCCCACGCACCGACGAGGAGTCGCCGCCCCCTAAGGACGCTCACTCGATTAGCAGCGACGAGGACCCCTACGCACCGCCTGACAAGGTTGCGCCAGACCCCCAACTTTGGATTGGTTTTGGGGACAGTACAATCTTTGTCTGTGGAAGTCACTGCCGCCGGCTGAGAAAGCCAGGCAAGTGGCGTTCAAGAAGGAGATGGCGGAGGAGGAAGCCAGGTACCAGGCAGCCTGTGAAGCCCATGATGCCGCCTAGAAAAAGGAGGCGGTGGAGCTTTGGGGGCAGGTGCGTCGTCGTGCCGAGGAGGTGTACGAAGACAGGTACTTTGCAAGGAAGGTCATAGGCGCTGGGCGCCTCGTCGCTGCATGGAGGTGGGCCGATAAGCTCCAGCGCTGCGAGGCGGAGGAGTCAGAGTACTGCCTCCCCACTGGGAAGACGCCCATGCACCAGGGAGCTACTGGCGAGGGGCTGTCGGAATACTGGCCCCAGGAGGGATTATTAGTTTTAGTATTAATCGTTTTCAATTTTATGCATTGTACCTAGTAGTTAAGTATCATCATGTATATGTGATGATATTACATATAAAATATATTCTGTGATGATCTAATAAACAATTAATATATATATATATTATGAATTCCATTTTCTATCTATTTTTGTATACTAATTTGAATCTAGCTGTTATCATCCACATATACATAATGGAAAGCGTATATACACAAATTGAAACGGAACATATAAGAATGGAAAACAGAGTACACACATTGAAACAGAGAAATAAACAGAGCAATACTATGATTGCTGTGAATACATAGCTATCCACGTCGAAATGACTTTTCAAAATAAAATGCGTCCATGAGACCATGACCAACAACCCTTGCCTAGGGTAGCTCTTGGCTCTGCCTGAACTCGTGCAGGCGTTCGTCCAAGCGGTCGACACGCTCTTGGTACATCTGGAGCACGATCTCAAGCTCCAAGTTGGCTATTTCATCAGAGATCACTGGCTCGAGGATGCGACGGCCATGTTCCTCTACTACGCCCAGGTGGGCACCTGGGCCAAGGAGGCGGTCAAGCCTATGGACTAGCGCGTTGGCATCCAGCGGACCGCGGACAAGGCGAAGGGCGGCACCCATGCGAACAGTGCGGCGGGCGTCCAGTGCATGTATGGCGCGGCCGGCCTTGGGTGCAAGTATGGCGCTGAGGGCCTCTGCCCACTCCTCGCGAGGAATGGGGGTACTGATGGGACGTGTACCCAGCTACGATGTCATGTCGACAGCAGGAAAACGCCGCTTGATCCGCTCTTGCTGTGCGGCGCGCCGCGCCTCTCACTCTGCAGCACTCCAACGGTCTCACTTTGCGGCGAGCCGCAGCTTACCGGCGTGGACGCGCCTAGCTTGCTCTGCAGCGCGCCATCGATCATGTTGTGCGGCGAGCTGCAGCCTGTCGGCGCTGACATGCCTATCTTGATCCGTGGCGCTCAAGCGCCATGCGCCAAAGGTCTGCTCAACACTGGCGATGCCGCGCATCACCGCGTCGTCCATCGCGTTGCCGGGGAGTGCCTCGACCTCGACGGGCCGTGGCGCCTGCTCGTTTTCCTCGACGATGAGGTTGATGGCAGAGGCGGCGCTTTGGTGGGTTGGCATGCTTGGAAAAGGTGGATGTGCTATAGGTTGCACTTGTCGCCTTCGTGCGTCACACGCCCCTATGCGCATATAGCAGGGTGGCGGGAAACATGTGAGGAAATGGCGGGAAATAGTGGCGTGTTCGTAAAATGCCATCAGTTAATGGAAACTTAGCATCGAGCTAGCACAAGAAGTAGATGATGATCAGATGAACACAGACCACACCAGGGAACCCGTCGGTGATGAATTCATCAATCCCAAATGGTTGAATACTAGCAAGCGTTTTCCCACAACACACATGGCCTATTCCATCACAAATAGGTCGGATGGATCAACTGTATGGCACGTATCGCACATTGTCAAAAAGTAATGCGGTAGACGTTCTTTAACATGTGTTAAAAAACAAGGACCTCGAGGTTAAATTAGCTGAGGGAATGGGGCATTTCGGTCATTTAACCGAAATGACCCATCCCATCACCTAATTTAACATCGACGCAACTTCCCATCCAGTCACCCATCCGATGGCTGCTCCAGCCTGGGCACACTTAACTTGATAGTTTTCTTACATGAGCTATTGGTGGAACAATTAGTCCTTGCTAATAGGAATGCCTCTTCACATCCTTATGGCATATCCAGATGACCGCCCGTCCCACAATGGCCAATAGATGTTGTGTAGACAAAGCATATCACATACGTCTTATTAGAAGCAATCATCTGCTTTATTATCGGTCTTTGCACACATTTTTGATTAAAATCTGTTTGCCGCGTATCACACACATCTTGTTATATTGAACCATTTATTCTCTTGCCTAATCACAAATAGTTCATCCGAGTGAATTGTATGATGTACATCACACACACCTTGATCAGGTTGACCGTTTCTTTTGTATTGCCTAATCACAAACAGTTCATCCGAGTGAACCGTATGTTGTGTATCACACACGCCTTCATTTGGTTTCATGTTTCTTTTGTTCCTCCTCATCGCAAACAGTTAATTGAACTAAACTGTATGACCTTCATCGCACACGCAACTAAAACCTGTACCGTTTTTTATGCATCCGCCATCACAAACGTTTTACACATTTTGACGGTTTTCATATAGCACTGTTTGTGATTATTGCATCGCACACAGTTTCTCGAAGGGTCTCTGATCGTAGTGCCGCGTTAGCAGCATCCTACAGTATTGAAAGAAGTGAGTGGGAGGAAAGTAGAACTTGATGAGGTAATTGTACCTTCTCTCAAATCGGAGAGTAGCACATCACATAAAACCGTTCCTGTGATGCCTACACCAACTAGAGAGGAAGCAAATGATGATGATCATGAAACTTCAGATCAAGTCACTACAGAATGTCGTAGGTCGAACAGAGCATGATCCGCACCGGAGTGGTATGGTAATCCTGTCCTGGAAGTCATGTTACTAGACCAAGGTGAACCTACGAACTATGAAGAAGCTATGATGAGCTCAGATTCCGATAGATGGCTTGAGGCCATGAAATCTGAGATAGGATCCATGCATGAGAACAAACTGTGGACTTTGGTGGACTTGCTCGACAATCAGCAAGCAATAGAAAATAAATGGATCTTCAAGAAGAAGACTGACGCTAATGGTAATGTTACTGCCTACAAAGCTCGACTTGTTGCAAAAGGTTTTTGACAAGTTCAGGGGGTTGACTACGATGAGATTTTCTCACCCGTAGCGATGCTTAAGTCTGTACGAATCATGTTAGCAATTGCCGCATTTTATAATTATGAAATCTGGCAAATGGATGTCAAAAATTGCATTACTTAATGGATATTAAAGAAGAGTTGTATATGATGCAACCTGAAGTTTTTGTCGATCCTAAAGGTGCTAACAAATTGTGCAAGCTCTAGCGACTCATCTATGGACTGGTTCAAGCATCTCGGAGTTAGAATAAACACTTTGATGAGGTGATCAAAGGATATGGTTTTATACAGACTTATGGTGAAGTCTGTATTTACAAGAAAGTGAGTGGGAGCTTTGTAGCATTTCTGATATTATATGTGGATGACATATTATTGATTGGAAATGATATAGAATTTATGAATAGCATAAAAGGGATACTTGAATAAGAATTTTCCAATGAAAGACCTCGGTGAAGCTACTTATATATTGGGCATCGAGATCTATAGGGATAGATTGAGACGCTCAATAGGAGTTTCACAAAGCACATACCTTAACAAGATTTTGAAGAAGTTCAAAATGGATCAGTCAAAGAATGGGTTCTTGCCTATGTTGCAAGGTGTGAGGTTGAGTAAGACTCAAAACTCGACCACGGTAGAAGATAGAGAGAGAATGAAAGTCATTCCCTATGCCTCAGCCATAGGTTCTATAAAGTATGCTATGATGTGTACCAAACCTGTTGTGTACCTTGCCATGAGTTTGGCAAGGGAGTACAATAGTGATCCAGGAGTAGATTGATACGTCTCTGTCGTATCTACTTTTCCAAACACGTTTGCCCTTGTTTTGGACTCTAACTTGCATGATTTGAATGGAACTAACCCGGACTGACGCTGTTTTCAGCAGAATTGCCATGGTGTTATTTATGTGCAGAAACAAAAGTTCTCGGAATGACCTGAAACTCCACGAAGATTATTTTTGGAAATGATAAAAATACTGGCGAAAGAATCAAGGCCAGGGGCCCACACCCTTGCCACAAGGGTGGGGGCGCGCACCCCTGCCTCATGGCCCCCCCTGGTGCTCCACCGACCTAAACTCCAACTCCATATATTCGAGTTCCGGGAGAAAAAATCAGGGAGAAAGATTCATCGCATTTTACGATACGGAGCCGTCACCAAGCCCTAAACTCTCTCGGGAGGGCTGATCTGGAGTCCGTTCGGGGCTCCGGAGAGAGGAATCTGCCGTCGTCGTCATCATCAACCTTCCTCCATCACCAATTTCATGATGCTCACCGCCGTGCGTGAGTAATTCCATCATAGGCTTGCTGGACGGTGATGGGTTGGATGAGATTTATCATGCAATCGAGTTAGTTTTGTTAGGGTTTGATCCCTAGTATCCACTATGTTCTGAGATTGATGTTGCTATGACTTTGCTATGCTTAATGCTTGTCACCAGGGCCTGAGTGCCATGATTTCAGATCTGAACCTATTATGTTTTCATGAATATATGTGAGTTCTTGATCCTATCTTGCAAGTCTATAGTCACCTACTATGTGTTATGATCCGGCAACCCTGAAGTGACAATAATCGGGACCACTCTCGGTGATGACCGTAGTTTGAGGAGTTCATGTATTCACTATGTGTTAATGCTTTGGTCCAGTACTCTATTAAAAGGAGGCCTTAATATCCCCTAGTTTCCATTAGGACCCCGTTGGCACGGGAGGGTAGGACAAAAGATGTCATGCAAGTTCTTTTCCATAAGCACGTATGACTGTATTCAGAATACATGCCTACATTACATTGATGAATTGGAGCTAGTTCTGTGTCACCCTATGTTATGACTATTACATGATGAACCACATCCGGCATAATTCTCCATCACCGATCCAATGCCTACGAGCTTTCCATATATTGTTCTTCGCTTATTTACTTTTATATTGCTATTGTTACAATCACTATAAAACACCAAAAATATTACTTTTGCTACCGTTACCTTTTACCACCGTTACTGAGGGAGTCCTGGATTAGGGGGTCCTCGGACTGCCGGACTATATACTTTGGCTGGACTATTGGACTATGAAGATACAAGATTGAAGACTTCATCTCGTGTCCGGGTGGGACTCTCCTTTGCGTGGAAGGCAAGCTTGGCAATTCGGATATGTAGATCTCCTCCCTTGTAACCGACTCTGTGTAACCCTAGCCCCCTCCGGTGTCTATATAAGCCAGAGGGTTTTGTCCATAGGACAACAACAATCATAATCATAGGCTAGCTTCTAGAGTTTAGCCTCTACGATCTCGTGGTAGATCAACTCTTGTAATACTTATATCATCAAGATCAATCAAGCAGGAAGTAGGGTATTGCCTCCATTGAGAGGGCCTGAACCTGGGCAAACATTGTGTCCCCCGCCTCCTATTACCATCTGCCTTAGACACACAGTTCGGGACCCCCTACTCGAGATCCGCCGGTTTTCACACCGACATTGGTGCTTTCATTGAGAGTTCCACTGTGTCGTCACCATAAGGCTTGATGGCTCATTCGACCATCGACAACGATGCGATCCAGGGTGAGGTTTTTCTCCCCGGGTAGATCTTCGTATTCGGCGGCTTCGCACTGCGGGCCAACTCGCTTGGCCATCTGGAGCAGATCAAGAGCTGTGCCGCTGGCTGTCAGGTCAGGTTTGGAAACTTAAACTATACTGTAGACATCCGCGGAGACTTGATCTTCGACGGATTCGAGCCCATGTCAGGTGCGCCGCACGGTCACGACGAGCGTGACTTAGCTCTGCCGCCGGATGGTGTTCAGGAGATCACACCTGTGGCTCCTCCGGCCCTCAATCTGGAGCAGATCGTGCCGTTCAAGGACGGGTGGATGGACCCCGCCACGGAGGCCGCACACTCAGCGGCGATAGAGCCGAATACTGACTTCACCCCCTATGAGACATGTGTTGCCGGACCCTTGGATTCATCCCCAGCCACAAGCTCTGAACCGCCTGTGTCCGTGCCTATCGAATCTGATTGGGCACAGATCATGGAGTTTACCTCCACGAATATCTTCCAACACTCGCCCTTGGGTGACGTGCTAAATTCATTGAGGTCTCTCTCCTTGTCATGAGACCCTTGGCCGAACTATGTCCGGCTTGAGTGGGAAGCGGACGACGAAGAAATTCGTTCCCCACCCAGCACCCACTTAATAGCCACTATCAACGATTTAACCGACAAGCTTGATTTCAACTCCGAAGACATCGACGGTATGGACGACGATGCAGGAGAGGAACAGGAACCACCGCCCACAGGGCGTTGGACAACCACTTCATCACACGATATATACATGGTGGATACACCCAAAGAAAACAATGACGAGGAACGGAAGGATGCAGCGAAGGATAATCCCCTCGAGAAGCAACCATAGCGATGACGTAGGCGCCGCTCCAAACCCCGCCTCGGCAAAAACAGCGATAACAGTGCTGGAAAGAATAATCCCCCGGTTGACTCCCAAGGAAACGACGACCACATGGACCCAGCAACAGAGCAGGATGAACCAGCGGACGATGAACATAGTACGGAGCCGCTGCCCGATCAAGGCGACACCATGGGTAAAGCTAATGAACCTGTCTCCGGAGAGGAGAACAGTCCGGACGGTGATGCACACATCATCCCAGAAAGGCACTTGGAGCAAGAGAACCTCCATAGAAGGCTTATTGCCACCGCGAGTAGTCTAAAGAAGCAGAAGGAAAGGCTTAAAGCCACGCAAAATACACTCAACAGTAGATGGAACAAAGTGCTCGATACTGAAGAAAAGTACGATGGCAATCGCCACACAAAGAGCTATCCAAAGCGCAAGCTGCTGCCTGAATTCGATGACGAGGCTTTAGAGCCTACACTTCCGAAAAATAAAACAGCCGATCAGCCGGATCGACCACCCAGTGGCTGCGATAGGGCGGCTAACAATGTCGAACATAAGTCAGTACACGATTTACGTGAGGACTTGCACCAAAAAGCCGGTCTGACCAGGTCCATTTACGGATCTAGGAAGCGCGCTCCGGCACAGAATCAAAACCGAACACTACAACCATCAGAACGCAATGACACATCCAAATACAGGGGTTCCGCGCACCCCCTATGCTTCACCGATGAGGTGCTGGATCATGAATTTCCTGAGGGATTCAAACCCGTGAACATAGAGGCATACGACGAACGACAGACCCTGGGGTCTGGATCGAGGACTTTATCCTCCATATCCACATGGCTCGCGGAGATGATCTCCACGCCATCAAATACTTGCCCCTCAAGTTGAAAGGACCAGCTCGGCACTGGCTGAAGATCCTCCCCAAAAACTCAATTGGAAGTTGGGAAGAGCTTGAGGATGCTTTTAGGGCTAATTTTCAAGGGAACTATGTTCGACCTCCCGATGCAGACGATTTAAGTCACGTAATTCAACAGCCCGGAGAGTCAGCCCGAAAGCTTTTGAAAGCACAAGTGCTCCCTAGGTGGTTTTGATAATTGATGACAACATATCTCTTGTTGGACTAACGTTTTCATCTAGTATGTTTCAGATAAGTTCAACAATGGAGGGGCATGGACTAAAGGTTGTGGGAAGGTCTCCAAGATACTAAGGACAAAGGATTGGCTAATGCTTGAAGTTCAAGACTCTTCATTTTACATTTTAGTGATCCAAGATCACACTGAGTCCATAGGAAAAGCCAATACTATCAAGGAGGGATGAGGTGTTGCTTAATGAGCCTCTTGTTCAAGTGCTTAATGATATGCTCCAAAATCCTCAGCTACTCTCCCATATCCACAAATGACCTAAACCCTAAGCCAAACTTGGACCTACCGATTATTCCTATCCGGCGCCACCGAGTTTCACCTGTCATAGCCACTACCAGAAACCCTAATCGATTCGGTCTCACCGATGGATCTGGGTCTCACCGAGATGGGCTTGCATACTCTCTGTTACCTATTGCATTATTCTCGGTCCCACCGAGATATGCAATTGGTCCCACCGAGTTTGCTTGGCCAGCTCTCTGTTTCGCTTATTACCCAAATCGGTCCCACCGAGTTTGAGTAATCGGTCAAACCGAGTTTTGGATTTACCCTAACCCTAGCACATCGGTCCCACCGAGTTGATTCAGTTGGTCCCACCGAGATCTCTAACGGTCACTAGGTTTACCTTTTCGGTCCGACCGAGTTTGTTGATTCGGTCCCACCGATATTGGAAAACTGTGTGTAACGGTTGGATTTCGTGTGGAGGCTATATATACCCCTCCACCTCCTCTTCATCCGTGGAGAGAGCCATCAGACTAAGCCTACACTTCCAGCATTCTATTTCCGAGAGAGAACTACCTACTCATGCGTTGAGGCCAAGATATTCCATTCCTACCATATGAATCTTGATCTCTAGCCTTCCCCAAGTTGCTTTCCACTGAAATCTTCTTTCCATCAGATCCAAATCCTATGAGAGAGAGTTGAGTGTTGGGGAGACTATCATTTGAAGCACAAGAGCAAGGAGTTCATCATCAACACACCGTTTGTTACTTCTTGGAGAGTGGTGTCTCCTAGATTGGCTAGGTGTCACTTGGGAGCCTCCGACAAGATTGTGGAGTTGAACCAAGGAGTTTGTAAGGGCAAGGAGATCGCCTACTTCGTGAAGATCTACCGCTAGTGAGGCAAGTCCTTCGTGGGCGATGGCCATGGTGGGATAGACAAGGTTGCTACTTCGTGGACCCTTCGTGGGTGGAGCCCTCCATGGACTCGCGCAACCGTTACCCTTCGTGGGTTGAAGTCTCCATCAACGTGGATGTAGGATAGCACCACCTATCCGAACCACAGGAAAAACATCCGTGTCTCCGATTGCGTTTGAATTCTCCAAACCCTTCCCTTTACATTCTTGCAAGTTGCATGCTTTACTTTCCGCTGCCTATATACACTTTGCATACTTGCTTGATATGTATTGTGAGTGTTGAAACTATGCTTAAACTCCACTCAAACCGAAAAAGCTTAAAATTGCAACTTTGGCATGAAGTGTCTAATCACCCCCCTCTAGACACATCTACTTCAAGGTCCTACAAGTGGTATCAGAGCTTTGGTCTCCATTGCCTTGGTTTAATCACCATTGGAGGAAGATGGACGTGTCTACTTTAGGGAGTCTTAGACATAGAGTGCCTATTCTTGATGGAGAGTATTTTCATGAGTGGAAAAATGAGATGCTTGTAATTTTCAATCAATATCATTTAAAAAAGTATATTGCTATCCCTTGTGCACCTCACATTGATCCTTTTCATCCTACCCTAGATGAAGATATTGACATGATTCGCAATCTAAGAACTATTGAGCTCATCATTAGAGGATTGCCCAAAAACTTGATTGCTAGTTTGCCTACTCTTAATTGTCCCTATACTATATGGAAATTTCTTGAGGAATGATTTCCCGACCATTCCTTGAAAAATTTGGATAAAATTCTCCATAAATCTATTACCTTGAGTAAGATGAACTCTAGTGATCCTAGCTTTGGTGATTGTCTACATGAGCTTGCCAATCTCAAGCGAGCTAAAGGAGATGTTGGAATAATTAGTGATATTATATTCGAAGCTATAAGAATTCATAAAAGTGATCATTTTGATGATCATTTATCTAATGAATTACCCTCTCTAGGAAATGATGAGTCACAAGATCATGGTGAACATGGATACTATGATGATGATGATGATGATGATGATGATGATGATGATGATGATAGTAACTTCAATCTTGATGATGCAATGAGACACTTTGGTCTTACGGCAAATCTTCGGGGATATGAATCAGGAGGAAAGGAATGGGTTCTTGATAGTGGATGTACTGATCATATGACCGGAGATGAAGAGATGTTCCGTGAGCTTGCTGAAAATGACGGCCCTCGAGAATATGTCACCTTTGGTGATAATTCAAAGGGTAAAGTGGTTGGCCTTGGTAAGGTGGCCATCTCACATGATAGTTCCATTCAAAATTTCATGCTCGTTGAATCACTCGGCTACAACTTACTTTTAGTATCTAGACTTGCTGATTTCGGTTTGAATGTCCTATTTACTGAGGTAGATTGCCAAGTTTTTCGTCGAGACAATCATAAAATGGTCTTTACCGGTATGCATAGAGGTGACCTTTACATTGTTGATTTCTCTAAAAAGGCACAACCCAAAACTTGCTTTATTGCTAAATCATCAAAAGGTTGGTTGTGGCATAGACGACTAGATCACGTTGGCATGAGAAACCTTGACAAGCTTATTAAAGGAAATCATATTCTTGGAGTTAACGATGTCATATTTGATAAGGACAGACTTTGCAGTGCTTGTCAGGCAGGTAAACAGGTCGGAGGAAGGCATCCCGTGAAGAACATCATGACTACAAGGAGGCCACTCGAGCTACTTCATATGGATCTTTTTGGTCCCAACGCCTACAAGAGTCTCGGTGGAAATTCTTTTGGTCTAGTTATAGTTGATGATTTTTCAAGATTTACGTGGGTGTTCTTTCTTAATGACAAGTCGCAGGTTCAGAAGATCTTCAAAAATTTCGCTAGGAAGGCCCAAAATTAGTTTGATGTGAAGATCAAGAAGGTTCGGAGTGACAACGGAACGGAGTTCAAGAAAGCAAATGTGGACACCTTTCTTGACGAAGAAGGGATTTCACACGAGTTCTCGGCTACGTACACACCTCAACAAAATGGAGTTGTTGAGAGGAAGAGCCGGACGCTCATCGAAATGGCAAGAACAATGCTTGATGAATACAAGACGCCGAAGCACTTTTGGGCAGAAGCCGTTGAGACAGCTTGTCACGCAACAAATCGCTTGTATCTTCACAAGCTACTTGGCAAGACGGCATACGAGCTCCTCACCGGTAACAAACCCCAAGTTGGATACTTTCGAGTATTCGGCTCAAAGTGCTACATTCTTGATAAGCATCGTCGTTCAAAGTTTGCTCCTAAATCTCATGAAGGTTTCCTACTTGGTTATGGCTCAAACTCTCACACTTACCGTGTCTACAACAATTTCACCCGAAAGGTTGAAGAGACGGTAGATGTGAAGTTTGATGAATCTAATGGCTCGCAAGTAGAGCAATTGCCAATTGATGTAGGAGACAAAGACCCTTCAGAAGCAATCCAAGACTTGTCCATAGGCAAAGTTCGTCCAACGGAGGTGAAGGAGAGTACTTCATCCGTCCAAGTGGAGGCTTCTACTTCACAACAAGGTGAACCAAGAATTGATATGGAAGCATCCACAAGTGGGACACACCAAGATGAAGAAGACAAGGAAATGCATCAAGACGAACATCAACAACCTCCTTCTCCACCACGACAAGACAATGACAACGTTGATAATGAAGAAGGCCAAGAAGAAGAACAAGATGAAGAAAATGTTCAACGAAGACCCAAGCAAAAGCTCTCACGAGTTCGAGCAAGAATCGCCAAGGATCATCCCGTCGAGCAAATCTTCAATGATATACAAACCGGGAGAATCACTCACTCAAAAACTCGTTTAGCTAACTTTTGTGAAAACTATTCATTCATCTCTAGCATTGAACCTATGAAGGTTGAGGAAGCATTGGAAGATCCGGATTGGATAAACGCCATGCATGAAGAGCTACACAACTTTGAGAGAAACCAAGTTTGGACATTGGTTGAAAAGCCCGACGACAACCACAACATCATTGGTACCAAATGGGTGTTTCGCAACAAGCAAGATGAAGATGGACAAGTGGTTCGCAACAAAGCACGTCTCGTCGCCCAAGGATACACACAAGTCGAAGGTATGGACTATGGTGAGACATATGCTCCTGTTGCTAGACTTGAGTCCATCCGCATCTTACTTGCCTATGCTAATCACCATAACATCACCTTGTACCAAATGGACATTAAAAGTGCTTTTATAAATGGTGCAATAGAAGAGCAAGTTTATGTCAAACAACCTCCCGGCTTTGTCAATCCTAAGAAACCTAATCATATTTACAAACTTCACAAAGCTCTTTATGGTCTTAAACAAGCTCCTAGAGCATGGTATAAATGCTTGACCAAGTTCCTTATTGCAAGCGGTTTTGAAATTGGTAAAATTGATTCTACTCTTTTTACTAAAAGGGTTGATGGAGAACTATTTGTATGCCAAATTTATGTTGATGATATCATATTTGGTTCAACTAACCCTCTCTTTAGTGAAAGGTTTGGAAAGCTAATGTCAGAGAAGTTTGAGATGTCTATGATGAGTGAACTCAAATTCTTTCTCGGTTTCCAAATCAAGCAAACTAAGGAAGGTACATTTGTCTCTCAAACGAAGTACACCAAGGACTTATTCAAGAAGTTCAATATGCAAGAATGCAAAGGTATGTCTACACCCATGCCTACTAGTGGACATAATGATTTGACCAAAGATGGTGAACCGGTTGATCAAAAGGTTTATCGCTCTATGATTGGTTCATTGTTATACCTATGTGCTTCACGTCCCGACATTATGCTAAGTGTGTGCATGTGTGCAAGATATCAAGCTGCCCCTAAAGAATGTCATCTTAAGGCCGTGAAAAGGATAGTTAGATACTTAATTCATACACCAAATTTTGGCATTTGGTATCCTAAGAGGTCTTCTTTTGATCTTGTTGGATATTCCGACTCGGATTATGCCGGAGATAAGGTTGATAGAAAGTCAACTTCGGGTACTTGTCAATTTCTTGGTAGATCTCTTGTGTCTTGGTCTTCCAAGAAACAAAACTCCATATCCTTATCCACCTCCGAAGCGGAATACATTGCCGCTGGTTCATGTTGTGCTTAATTACTTTGGATGACCCAAACTCTCAAAGGTTATGGGATCTATGTGAAACATGTTCCATTGCTTTGTGACAATGAAAGTGCTATTAAAATTGGTCATAATCCTGTACAACATTCTCGAACTAAGCACATTGAAGTTCGTCATCATTTCATTCGAGATCATGTTGCTAAGGGTGACATTGATCTTAAGCATGTTCGCACCAATAAGCAATTAGCAGATATATTCACTAAACCACTTGATGAGAAAGTGTTTTGCAGGTTGAGAGGAGAATTGAACATCATTGATGCTTCGAACTTGGAGTAGGAACTCCATTGGATACATGCAAGACATGAGCTTATGACTAATCCATGATATATCTCTTATGATGACTATCTTATGTCTTGGATATATTTGTACCTTGCATGTTATCTAACCCATGTAGGTGCTTGGTTGAGTCTAATTCCATGAGATTGCGACTCACTCACATCATGAGCAATCTCTACATCACCAAGTCTCTACACGATGGTGGTTGAAGACAAGGACGCACAAAATCATTCAAACATATCCTTTGACAATTTCTATGTTGAGCTTCATGAATGTCATTTTTGGATACACAAGTGCTTTTCCTTGCAAGAACTAATCCATGTAGGTAGGTGAACTCACACTCCAAGTGGTGCTCCCAACTCTTGACGAGCTACATCAACCTTGAGCACCCACACAAGTTCAACTACATGAGCAAGAACCACACCACCACCCAAGGTATGTTATTCCATCTTAGAGAGGCTTTACTCCAAGACATGAAGTCAAAGCAACTCAACAAGATGTGAATACATCAAGATGCTTAAACGAAAAATGGTAACCCCATTTTGAGCTTAAACGATGAGTATGACCTATGATCAAGTGTTCTCACTTGACTCCTAAGTCAATATACTCTAACATAGGTGACTATGTCACCGCCCAACTCTAGATGAAGTTCTCTTGTATTTCTTCTTTGTGTTATTGCATTTGTGTCATGCATGTTTATCTTCTTTCTCTTTTCAACTTCATCTAGATCTTTCAGTTTCTTCTCGTTCTTTTTGCTTTTGTTCTGCTTTTTCTGCATTTAATTCCTTGCAAACCCTTCAGGTAATTCATTGCAAATCTTTGTGAGATCCTACATGTCTAGTGAGATGAGGTGACAAGTGTTTTTCTCTATGTAAACTCGGTTTCACCGACTTGCAATTTTCGGTCCAACCGAATCTTTTCGGTACCACCGAAATATGCCACTCGGTGCCACCGACTTTGCAATCAGAAAAACAGTTTGCCACTTGTTCTACATTTCTTCTCATCCAGCTCCACTCAATGAATCTTGTCCTCTACAAGCATCACAATTTTATCCATTGCTTTGTGCTGAGTCTCAAGGACCAAACCTATATGACGGATTCCAGAAAGCCCTTCTTGGAAATTGATGTCAAAGGGGGAGAGAGAGATCACATCAAAGCTTGTAGGAGAGAGATCACATCAAAAGGTCTCAAGGACCAAACCTACAAGAGAGAAAGTCTCAAGGATCCCAGATGTTATTAAGGGGGAGAGAGAGATTTCCAGGGGGAGAGAAAATACTCAAGGATCCCAGATGCTTGATGATTCAAGAGGAGAGATGTCACATGTCTTTTTAGGGGGAAAGACATGTTCATATGTATCTGTCAGCTCTGATCTTCTGTTTCCTATCTTCTCCCAATATCCCATGTAAGATTCAGGGGGAGCAAGACACCTAAGGGAAAGCAATCAGTCAAATTCATTGCATATCTTTACTCTTGGGGACATGTCTAATCCAATGTGGTACCTTGTACTCACTCTCTACATGTCATCCCAGTCTTGGTATTCTTGTGGTTTCTTTTGTTTGCTCTGGCTAGTGGATGTACCTGTGCTATATAACCTTGTTTGTGCAGGTTCATTCCATCCTAAGCCAACTTAAGACTACAAGGTAAGTGTATGCATCAAAATCCTGAGTATGAGGAATTCTTGCTTATGTACATACTGTTTGCAAGAAGGACTCATGAGCATGAAGGTATTTTCCTTAATAATCTTTTGCTCTGATGCATATGGCCAAGATACATGTAACACATTGCCTACTCTATCATGATTATGCTCTCACATGCTTCCATATTTGTATTCACATGAGTGCATACATGTAGGGGGAGCCTATGGTTGTTACATGTCCTTCCAAAGCTTTACTTACTATTCTTTGTATCTTTATCTAAAGCTTTGATGTATGTTGCCATCAATTACCAAAAAGGGGGAGATTTAAAGCACAAGTGCTCCCTAGGTGGTTTTGATAATTGATGACAACATATCTCTTGTTGGACTAACGTTTTCATCTAGTATGTTTTAGATAAGTTCAACAATGGAGTGGCATGGACTAAAGGTTGTGGGAAGGTCTCCAAGATACTAAGGACAAAGGATTGGCTAAAGCTTGAAGTTCAAGACTCTTCATTTTACATTTTAGTGATCCAAGATCACATTGAGTCCATAGGAAAAGCCAATACTATCAAGGAGGGATGAGGTGTTGCTTAATGAGCCTCTTGTTCAAGTGCTTAATGATATGCTCCAAAATCCTCAGCTACTCTCCCATATCCACAAATGACCTAAACCCTAAGCCAAACTCGGACCTACCGATTATTCCTATCCGGCGCCACCGAGTTTCACCTGTCATAGCCACTGCCAGAAACCCTAATCGATTCGGTCTCACCTATGGGATCTCGGTCTCACCGAGATGGGCTTGCAAACTCTCTGTTACCTATTGCATTATTCTCGGTCCCACCGAGATATGCAATCGGTCCCACCGAGTTTGCTTGGCCAGCTCTCTGTTTCACTTATTACCCATATCGGTCCCACCGAGTTTGAGTAATCGGTCAAACTGGGTTTTGGATTTACCCTAACCCTAGCACATCGGTCCCACCGAGTTGATTCAGTCGGTCCCACCGAGATCTCTAACGGTCACTAGGTTTACCTTTTCGGTCCGACCGAGTTTGTTGATTCTGTCCCACCGAGATTGGATAACTGTGTGAAACGGTTGGATTTTGTGTGGAGGCTATATATACCCCTCCACCTCCTCTTCATTCGTGGAGAGATCCATCAGACCAAGCCTACACTTCCAGCATCCTATTTTTGAGAGAGAACTACCTACTCATGTGTTGAGGCCAAGATATTCCATTCCTACCATATGAATCTTGATCTCTAGCCTTCCCCAAGTTGCTTTCCACTGAAATCTTCTTTCCATCAGATCCAAATCCTATGAGAGAGAGTTGAGTGTTGGGGAGACTATCATTTGAAGCACAAGAGCAAGGAGTTCATCATCAACACACCGTTTGTTACTTCTTGGAGAGTGGTGTCTCCTAGATTGGCTAGGTGTCACTTGGGAGCCTCCGACAAGATTGTGGAGTTGAACCAAGGAGTTTGTAAGGGCAAGGAGATCGCCTACTTCGTGAAGATCTACCGCTAGTGAGGCAAGTCCTTCGTGGGCGATGGCCATGGTGGGATAGACAAGGTTGCTACTTCGTGGACCCTTCGTGGGTGGAGCCCTCCGTGGACTCGCGCAACCGTTACCCTTCCTGGGTTGAAGTCTCCATCAACGTGGATGTAGGATAGCACCACCTATCCGAACCACGGGAAAAACATCCGTGTCTCCGATTGCGTTTGAATTCTCCAAACCCTTCCCTTTACATTCTTGCAAGTTGCATGCTTTACTTTCCGCTGCCTATATACACTTTGCATACTTGCTTGATATGTATTGTGAGTGTTGAAACTATGCTTAAACTCCACTCAAACCGAAAAAGCTTAAAAATTGCAACTTTGGCATGAAGTGTCTAATCACCCCCGTCTAGACACATCTACTTCAAGGTCCTGCAGCTTTGGAACAGATTCCTCACTAAGAAGAATCAAATTGTCGACTGCCCGAACGCCGAAGCCTTAGCGGCTTTCAAACACAGTGTCCGGGACGAATGGCTCGTGAGACACCTCGGCTAGGAAAAACTGAGGACAATGGCAGCCCTAACAAGCCTTATGACCCGCTTTTCCGCGGGCGAAGACAGTTGGCTGGCCCATAGCAGCACCAGCAACCCAGGCACATCCGAAGTCAGGGATGGCAATGGAAAACCACGACGCAATAAAAGCAAGTGTCGAAACAATGAAGACAGCCCAGACAACACGGCGGTAAACGCCGGATTCAGGGGCTCTCAACCCGGTCAACGGAAAAAAGCCATTCAAAGGCAGCAGAGATGGACCGTCCAGCCTAAACAAGATTCTAGACAGATTATGTGAGATTCATGGCACCTCCGACAAACCTGCAAATCACACCAACAGAGAATGCTAGGTCTTCAAGCAGGTCGGCAAGCTAAACACCAAACACAAGGGGAGGGAGACACCAAGTGAAGACGAGGATGAGCCTCGCCAACAAAACACTGGGGGACAGAAAAAATTCCCACCGGAGGTCAAAACAGTGAACATGATTCATGTAATGAAGAGGAGGAGCAAATGCGCACTCCAAGACATATGCGCCGTGGAGCCCGTCACCCCCAAGTTCAACCCCTGGCCGGCTTGCCCGATCACTTTTGGTCGCAGGGATCACCCGACTAGTATCCGGCACGGAGGATCGGCTGCCTTGGTACTAGACCCAATAATTGACGGATACCATCTCACCTGAGTCCTTATGGACGGTGGCAGTAGTCTTAATCTGATATATCAGGACACAGTCTGCAAAATGGGGATAGACCCGACAAGAATCAGCCAAAGCAATACTACCTTTAAAGGAGTAATACCAGGCCCAGAGGCCCGCTGCACGGGCTCTCTAGTACTAGAGGTTGTATTCGGTTCTCCCGACAACTTTCGAAGTGAAAAGTTAACCTTCGACATCGCTCCATTCCGAAGCGGCTATCAAGCACTACTCGGAAGAACGGCCTTCGCTCATTTTAATGCAATACCGCATTACGCTTATCTTAAGCTTAAGATGCCCTGTCCACGTGGCATCATCATAGTTAGCGGAAACACAGAGCGTTCCTTACGTGTAGAAGAATGTGTGGCGGCTTTAGCAGCCGAACACTGAGCGGCCTCTACAACCAGAATAAATGAACAGTCGTCAAAACCGCAGACATGGCTAGACGAGTCCGGCGCACCACTAGTTGTAACAGCTCAGATAAACCTAAGACTGGGTCGATGGATATACCCCCATAGGTGGTGCTAGGGGATTCCCACATGTAAAAAGGACTACAATTCGGCTTGATCTTATTGAGATTGAATTTTAATGGTTTATTAAGAATAACCATTTTTTTGCACGAAAACTTTCACCCGGGTTTTTCTCTCTTACAGATGATCATCGTGCTACACCCCTCCAGGATACGGCACAACGGAGACACAGGCGCAGATGTGCAACAGGGCCCTGTTCAAAGGTTTCTTTTTAGATTAAGACCCTGTATAAACCTTTTTTACTATCTCTTGTTGCTTCACACCCTCCGGATACTCAACATAACCAAGAGGGATGCTGGTGTTATTGGCATTTCGTCACGTCAGACTAATGCACGTACCTGGAAATTCAGGGCTTACTATCGAGGGCGTTACTCAGCCCAGTATACGTTGTAAAGACCGAATACCTTAGGGAGTGTTCGGCGTCGCGAGTTTGGCCTTATATGCATCAGCTCCGAATCATGTCTTTGGTCAATAGTTGGGTTTGCCCGGCTCTCGTGTTTTGCTACCTTATGTTCCGCTTTATCAGCTAAGGTGGCACTAGGAGAACTACTGCGATTGTGCCCTGGTTTATCGTGATGAGCACCTCAGTAGAGAAAGCCGAAAACTGACTGTCATGATAAAGCATGAGACTGGTCAACCACTCGAGGACTCAGCAGAATCTTTGCGATTCCTCCGCATTAACGAAGGACCAGTTTCCCGGTCATGTATGTACGCGCACCGTATTCGGATAAGTGCGGAAGTACCAGCGGCTATATAGTAGCCCCATTATCAAACTCCTATGGCTAAGTGAAAGTGTTAAAGCAATATAGTCCGATTGCCTTGTTCGCCACACTATCACCTCCTTAATGGACCAAGACGTTGGATCAAGTGTGAATATGCGCTTTTCCGAACACCCCCGCATTATATGCGTGGGGGCTGAAGCTGACGACTGCAAACTTTCAGGTTATATACATACATAAACGGCCGCACAGGAGGCATCATAATACTTTCAGGCAAAAGTATAAATACAACCTTTGTAATCCAAATAGCATTGTTTTTACAATTGGGATACATGTCACTCGAACATCATACTCTTCGAGCACCGAGCCTTTATTAAACGAGCGCCTTCTAGAACTTCTTCAAAATAGTGCTCGGTCGAGACCTAGCCTACGGCCGGACCCTGGGTTGCAATAGCGGTGGCACCAATCTCTGCACAGTATGTCTTAACACGGGCAAGAGCCATCCGCGCACCCTCTATGCACGCCGACCTCTTTACAGCGTCGATATGCGGCACAACACCAAGGAATCGTTGCACTAAACTAAAATAACTATTCGGCCTTGGTCCTTCCGGCCAAATATGATCCACGACAGACCTCATGGCAAGCCCGGACAACCTATGGAGCTCAGCCCACTCGGCCATTTGCTCATTTAACAACAGCGGGCGCGTTGGAACACTGAACTGCGACCAGAACAATTTTTCCACTTCGTGATCTTTTTGATCTTTGAAAAATGTAGTCGCATCAGCAGCACTCATTGCTAAGTCCGAATACGCGTCTGTAGCACTCCATAATGGATCCAGAGGGGCATACTTCGGATCTCCGAACTTCGTCCGCAACAAAATGGGCTTCCCAGCCGTGATATCTCCGGCTTGACGGAGCTCCTCCTTCACTGCTCTGATTTTAGAACGGGTTTCCTTGGCTGCTTCCACGGCTCTCTTCAGGTCAGCCGCTCTCGCTTGGCTTTCCTTTTCAAGAAGCTCATATCGGCCGGTGGCATCTTTCAGCTCAACAGCCATCTTGGCTATTTTATCTTCGCTCTTGCGATGAGCAGCCTGTTCGGCTCTTAAGTCTTCGGCCGCCTTTAGGGCGGCCGCATCACTCCTCCTGGCTTGTTCCTTGGCTCGGGAAAGTTCTGCCCAAAGGGTCTCCACGGCGACAGCTCCATCTGCAGTCACAACATATTATAGATACTAGCATCATGCTCCTCTTAATATTTGTTGACCACCCGAAAATACATACCCTGTGCCTCGTCAAGCCGCTTGTTCACAAGCGCAATGTCGGCATCTGCCGCGTCAAGTTGCCAGCTCAGTCCGGCAAACTTAGCAGTCTGGCCAGCCACCGGACCGTCAGCCGCCTGCACATGAAAGCAGCGCGATCATTACCTGGGACTATGATCCTCTGTTTGTTGCCTCTGGACAGCAACCAAAGTCTCAGGGGCTACCATCTGTATAGAGCACACCTAGCATGTGCGGTACCGTCAAAAAATTTATATATTACTTTGCATACCTCAAAGCCTCTTAGCAGGCTCGTAAAAGCTTCATGCAACCCACTTGTGGCAGATGAGATCCTCTCAACCACCGTACCCATTAAAGTACGATGCTCCTCTAACATAGCCGCTTGCTCCAAAAGACCCATCAGTACATCCGGTTGTGCACTGGACAATCCCGGACTCTTTCTATTGCTCCCCTTATGAGCCGAATACTCCGGACTCCGGGTGGCCGAAGGGTTACCTTCTAGCCTTGGCGGCTCAGGAGAAATACTCCGTGATGACACCTCAGGGCCGTCCGCCCCAGGAGGCGGGGAGACAGGGGGAGGCGTTTCGCTCTCCATAATCTCCGAAAGAAGATCCCCCGAAGATGAACTCTGTCGAGAAGGGCTACGATCCGGACTGCAAAGACATATGTCTCGGTTATTGTCCTGGAGATAAAGCAGGATGTATTTACCAAAAGTACTCTTGTTCACTTACAGCTCGGTGGAGGGCTGATCCCCTTGTGGGCACTGTGCGGTAAGGATGCCCTCCGGGGCAGGGGCCCCTGGCGAAGGTTTCTTCCCTCGTTTGGAAACCCTTGTTTCCAAGTCTTCAGAGGCGGTCCTTTTCCTTCCTGGGGGAGAGGGAATTTCAGATTCTTCTCCCCGATTATGCTCCTTCGTGGAGACACTAATTCCCCCGGTTTGGATGAGTAATGCGTGAGGCCCGCTTTCGGCTTCTTTATTCCTTCCTTTATCTTCCCCTGATGGCACTTGATAAGGTGCGTGCTCAAGCATCCTGGCTAGTACAAGATCCGATGAGCCTTCGGGAAGGGGGGCCGAACACCTGATCATCTTCGCCTTTCTTATCCAGTCCTGGCCAAGAGCAATTTTTTCAGAATGATGTTGAAAAGACAGCGTGTTCGGCCGCAAAATTACTTATGTGGGTATCTGGATGATTGCAGTTTAGACCCGCATCCTCGGTGGTGTCCGGACGCTTTATTCATGATCCAAAGGAATCCATACATCTCTTCAAGCGTCACGCCGAAGAATTGCTGAATAGTTTCATGTCCTTCTGGGTTGAACTCCCACATACGGAGAGGTCGACGTTGGCATGGCAGGACCCGACGAACTAGCATGACTTGCATTACCTTGACAAGGCTGACATCTCTCTTGAGGAGATCTCAGATGCGACTCTGCAATGTCGGCACATCATTAATCAGCCCCCAGTCAAGCCCCTTGTTAACCCATGACGCCAGTTGCAGCGGGGGGCCTGAACGAAAGGCGGGGGCAGCTACCCACTTAGTACTTAGGGGAGCTGTGATGTAAAACCACTCCCGCTGCCATAAGTTGGACATCTCCGGGAAGGAACCCTTTGGCCATGGAGCATCGGTGCCTTTGCTTATTATGGCACCTCCGCATTCTATGTGTCGCCCATCAATCATCTTCGGCATCACATTGAAGGTCTTGAGCCATAATCCGAAGTGTGGGGTGATGCGGAGGAAGGCCTCACACACGACGATAAACGACGAGATGTGAAGGATGGAATCTGGAGCTAGATCGTGGAAGTCGAGCCCGTAATAGAACATGATCCCTCTAACAAAGGGATCAAGACTAAAGGCTAGCCCTCGGAGGAAGTGGGAAACAAATATGACACTCTCGTTGGGTTCGGGAGTGGGGATGACCTGCCCTTGAGCAGGCAGTCTGTGCGAGATTTCGGCGGTCAGATACCTGGCTTCCCTTAGCTTCTTGATGTCCTCCTCTGTGACAGGGGAAGCCATCCACCGGCCTTGAAGGTTGGATACAGACATGGTTGAAGGTCCGAAGCACTTAGCCTGAGCCTTGGGTGTTGGAACTCGGGGTGGGGGAAGGCAAGGATTGAGCGCGAGAAGAAAAGGACAGGCCTTGGCCCCTTTACAAAGAGGGCGAATATCAAGCGTCCTCCGCGTGGCCGTTTGGAACTTGCCTAAAATCAAGAAGTCATACTAACAAGCACGATTGGGTTACCCACACCCGTATTGATGAGAATCCCGTGATAAGGGGAACACGATCTCTGCTTCGACAAGACGTGCCAATAAAACCACCTCGCAACACGTGCAGTGGGAGGCAGGGAAAAACGGTTCGTAATGACCGGGCCACCGCAGGACGTCACGTTATGAAGAGTTGCCAGGAGATTAGATTTGTGGAATAATATACTCTCTACGGTGGTACATGGAATTTGTTTTGCAGAGCCGGACACGATCCTTGTGTTCAAAATCTTCTATGGAGTATTCAGGGAAGGAACCCGCATTGCAATGCCGAAGACAATCTGCACGCCGGACTCATCGTCATTGAAGCCTGGTTCAGGGGCTACTGAGGGAGTCCTGGATTAGGGGGTCCTCGGACTATCGGACTATATACTTTGGCCGGACTGTTGCACTATGAAGATACAAGATTGAAGACTTCATCCCGTGTCCGGGTGGGACTCTCCTTTGCGTGGAAGGCAAGCTTGGAAATTCGGATATGTAGATCTCCTCCCTTGTAACCGACTCTGTGTAACCCTAGCCCCCTCCGGTGTCTATATAAACTGGAGGGTTTAGTCCGTAGGACAACAACAATCATAATCATAGGCTAGCTTCTAGGGTTTAGCCTCTACGATCTCGTGGTAGATCAACTCTTGTAATACTCATATCATCAAGATCAACCAAGCAGGAAGTAGGGTATTACCTCCATCGAGAGGGCCCGAACCTGGGTAAACATTGTGTCCCCTGCCTCCCGTTACCATCCGCCTTAGATGCACAGTTCGGGACCGCCTACCCGAGATCCGCCGGTTTTGACACCACCAGTTACCACTACTATCATATTACTTTGCTAGTAAATACCTTGCTGCAGATATTAAGTTATCCGGGTGTGTTTGAATTGACAACTCAGCTGCTAATACTTGAGAATATTTTTTGGCTCCCCTTGTGTCGAATCAATAAATTTGGGTTGAATACTCTACCCTCGAAAACTGTTGCGATCCCCTATACTTGTGGGTTATCAAGACTATTTTCTGGCGCCGTTGCTGGGGAGCATAGCTCTATTCTTTGAGTCACTTGGGATTTATATCTGCTGGTCACTATGAAGAACTTGAAAGACGCGAAAAGAAAAATTTATCCCTCAACTACGAAGGGAGGTAAGGAACTGCCATCTAGCTCTACACTTGATTCACCTTCTGTTTTGAGTAAGCTTGTGACACCTAAACCTGCTTCTGCTATTAATTCTGACATGTCACATATTATTGATGATGCCACTTCTGCTATGCATGATACTTATGATGAAACTACTTCTATGCTTGATACTACTGTGCCATTTGGTGAATTTCTTGATGAACAACTTGTTAGGGCTAGAGAGAATGAAATTATTGAAACCGATAATATTGATGAAAGTGATGATGAAGGCTCTCCTAATAAATATGAATTGCCTGTTGTGCCTGAGGGCTATGTTATGGATGAAGAAACTAAAAGAGACTTTCTTGCATGCAATGATAGAAGTGATCTTAAGAAATTATTAGCTAAGCTTAAACAAAAAACTCTGAATGCTAGAATGAAATATGATCCTGCTTATGCTACTTCACCTATCTTTGTTACTCATAAGGATTATGAATTCTCTTTTGATCCTGATATATTTACTTTGGTTGAATCTGATCCTTTTTATGGTTATGAATCTGAAACTGTTGTGGCACATCTTACTAAATTAAATGATATAGCCACCCTGTTCACTAATGATGAGAGGACCCGCTACTTTTATATCCTTAAAATATTTCCATTCTCGTTAAAGGGTGAAGCTAAGATATGGTTTAATTCTCTTGACCCTGGTTGTGTGCGTAGTCTCCGGGATATGATTTATTACTTCTCTGCTAAATATTTCCCTGCTCATAAGAAACAAGTTGCCTTAAGGGATATATATAATTTTGTGCAAATTGAAGAAGAGAGTCTCCCACAAGCTTGGGGGAGGCTTCTCCAATTACTTAATGCTTTGCCTGATCATCCTCTTAAGAAAAATGAAATATTTGATATCTTTTATAATGGACTAACTATAATGGACTAACCGATGCTTCCAGAGACCACCTGGATAGTTGTGCTGGTTCTGTTTTCAGGGAGAGAACACCGGATGAAGCTGAAATTCTACTGAATAATATGTTGACAAATGAAAATAATTGGACACTTCCTGAGCCAGCTCCTGAGCCAACTCTCGAGCCTATTCCTAAACCAACTCCGAAGAAAAGGGGTGTTCTATTTCTTAGTCCTGAAGATATGCAAGAGGCAAAGAAATCCATGAAAGAAAAGGGTATTAAAGCCGAAGATGTTAAGAATTTACCTCCTATTGAAGAAATACATGGTCTTAATTTACCTCCTATTGAAGAAATATATGGTCTTGATAACCCGACACAGGTAGTAAAGGTAAATTCTCTCTATAGATATGATAAAGCTGAAATCCCTCCTACTAAGTTTGCTAGCCAATGTTTGGATGAGTTTGATAACTTTATGGTTAAGCAAGAAGACTTCAATGCTTATATTGGTAGACAATTCAAACAAAATGCTTATATGATTGAACACTTGGGTGATTATATGTCTAGAGTTAAAGGTGAACTTAAACTCATTAGTAAACATGCCTCTATGGTTACCACTCAAGTAGAGCAAGTACTTAAAGCTCAGAATGATTTGCTCAATGAATTAAATAGTAAGAAAAATGATAATGTTGTTAGAGTTATGACTAGAGGTGGTAAAATTACCCAGGAACCTTTGTATCCTAAGGGCCATCCTAAGAGAATTGAGCAAGATTCTCAGAGAAATTATATTGATGCACCTAGTCCTTCCAAGAGGAATAAAAAGAAAAATGATAGGACTTTGCATGCTTCTAGTGAACCTGTTATTGACACCCCTGAGAATCCTAATGATATCTCTATTTCTGACGCTGAAACACAATCTGGTAATGAGCATGAACCTAGTGATAATGTTAATAATGATGTTAATGTTGATGCTCAACCTATCAATGACAATGATGTAGATATTGAACCCGATGTTGATCTTGATAACCCACAATCAAAGAATCAACGTTATGATAAGAGAGACTTTGTTGCTAGGAAACATGGTAAAGAATGAGAACCATGGGTTCATAAGCCCATGCCTTTTCCTCCCAAACCATCCAAGAAAAAGGATGACGAGGATTTTGAGCGCTTTGCTAAAATGATTAGACCTATCTTTTTGCGTATGAGATTAACTGATATGCTCAAAATGAATCCTTATGCTATGTACATGAAAGATATTGTTACTAATAAAAGAAAGATACCGAAAGCTGAAATTTCCACCATACTTGCTAACTATACTTTTAAGGGTGGAATACCTAAGAAACTAGGAGATCCAGGAGTACCAACTATACCATGCTCCATTAAACGAAACTATGTTAGAACTGCTTTATGTGATCTTGGGGCCGGTGTTAGTGTTATGCCTCTGTTTTTATATCATAGAATTGATTTGAATAAGTTAACACCTACTGAAATATCCTTGCAAATGGCTGATAAATCAACTGCTATACCTGTCGGTATTTGTGAGGATGTGCTTGTTGTAGTTGCAAACGTTACTATTTTAACGGACTTTGTTATTATTAATATTCCCGAGGACGATAGTATGTCTATTATTCTTGGAAGACCTTTTTTGAATAATGTAGGGGCTATTATTGATTGCAACAAAGGAAATGTCACTTTTCATGTTAATGGTAATGAGCATACGGTACACTTTCCGAGGAAACAACCTCAAGTCCACAGTATCAATTCTATTGGAAAAATTCCATGGACTACTTTTGGAGGTTTTGAATTTCCTCTTCCTACTGTCAAGAAGAAATATGATATTCTTATTATTGGGGATGTGCATATCCCCGTTGAGGTAACATAGTGTCATTCGAAATTTCTCCAGTTTCATGTTACTTGAAATGAGTTTGTTAACAAGACTTGATCAACTTTGTTAGTGGATTCCTTTCGATGAGCATGAGATGGATGAAGTTAGAAAGCACAACCTTCTGTACCCTCCTTTTACTTTCTGTTATTTAGTTGAAGTAAAGTAAAAATAGTATTTTATGTCAATTTTCTGAATTATCCGTGCAATATAAAAATACCCCAAAAATAAAAGTTCTCCAAATGCCTTGCCAATTTAATATGTTTTTTTCTGGAATATTTGAGAATATCTGGCACTGAGAACATAGTAGGGGAGCAAGCACCTGGCCACGAGGGTCCAGGGTGCGCCCCCCACATCGTGGGCCCATGGTGGCTCCCCTCCACTTATTCCTACACCCACACACTTCTTCTTCCTCCCAAAAAAATCACCATGCAGCTCAAGCACGAGTTCTAGCTCATTTTTGCTGTGATTTTAGATCTCCTTGCTCAAGGCACCTCTCACAAAACTGCTTTGGGGGATTGTTCCTTGGTATGTGACTCCTCCATTGGTCCAATTAGTTTTTGTTCTAGTACTTTATTCATTGCAAATTTGTACTGCCTAGGTGACCATGTTCTTGAGCTTGCATGTCAAATTTATATGGTTCCAAGTAGTTCTAATGCATGATATAGTTCCTAGGCACTTTGTAGAGTAGTTGCTATCAATTTTGTTGAGCTTGGTTCACTTTTATTTGAAGTTACTAAAAATTTCAGAAGAAGAAATATGTTTAGGAAAATGTACCAAGGTGGTTCTTCAAGGAAGCAAGGACCCAGGCTTGCAATGCATGATGCTGACGATGAACCACCAAGGGACGCCCCAGCGCGGCCTTGTGAATGGCCTTCAGAGGACTTCATGGATCGAGCGGGAATTAAGGGAGAATTTAACGCATATTTGCATAACGCTGATCTTGTGAGCTTCGAGGCAGAAAAGTGCCGTCAGTACCACTATCTCACTAGTTCCTTTGTGAGGAGGTTTGAATTTTCGTCTTCACACAATTCTCAAGCTGTCCTGTTTGATCTCTATGAAAATTCTTATACTATGGAGTTATAGGATTTTACCACTGCTTGCAAACTTCCACAATGGGGTAGTACTGGTGAACCTCGCAAATCTGAGTTTAGATATTTTCTTGCTAGTATAACTATGGGGGAATCTAGAGATATAGCACAAGCTACCATAGGGAGCATTCATTTTTCCTGCTATACATTATTTTGCTCTTTTCATAGGTAGGTGCATAAATGGTAAAGATGAAGCATGTCATATGTGTGTCCCTAACCTCAGTATTCTTAAGAGTGTTGTGTTAGGAGATAAACATTATAATTTGGGAGCCATTGTTGCACGTAGGTTGCATCATAATAGATTTAATGGAGAATTCTTTGGTGGAATTTATGCAACCCGTATAGCTAATTTTCTTGGTATAACCATACGTGAGGATGATATTGAGTTGCCTCCTGCTTATTTGGATTATGAGGCTATGGTTCGTCATCATTTTGTTGAGAGGAACGATCAGTTCCTCCAGTACCGACTAATCTTTGACAGACGACGCACCTATCAAGTCACTCTCCCTGCTTCTACTTTCTTTGACTTTCCAGCAAAAGGGAGATATTTTATAACCATAGAGGAGGCGGAAGAGTATAAGAGGAGGGCTGAGGTAGCTCGCCTCCAAGCTGTAGCCCACGATGCAATGACTGCTGCATCTCAGTACGACCCCAACTACAACTTTGGATATCCGCCAGGCCATCCGTGGCAATAAACCCACTTAGGCCAAAAGCCCAAGCTTGGGGAAGTACGTATTTCTCACCGACATTACATTCATGTTCCCATACTCATTGCTAGATGTCGGTGCTCATACTCTTTCACTGTAATATCCATGCTAGTTTATTTTCTCTTTTTATGCTTTCTTCTTGTGTGTTTGAAATAAACCTTAAGAAAAACCAAAAAAATAGTTGTAGCTTTTAGCCAGTTTTAATTTCCATGCTTGTAGTAGTAATTAAAAAGAAAACCCAAAAAGATTTCCAGTTCTTCTTTTGCTTGTTGGGACCTTTCCTGTGTAAATAGTTTTATTTCTTTTCTTTTCTTTGGGGCTCGATAGGAGAAGACCATAATTAAATTGTTAAAGTGGCTCTTATATGCATTATTGTTGATCTGACAAAAGAGCCCATATTGCCTTGTCTTCTCCTATTTATTGAATCCTTGCAGATTCCAGCTTAGTCCAATGCACGTGCACTATTACTATTATTCACATCGTTCGGTCGTGCAAGTGAAAGGCAATTATGATGATATATGATGGACTGATTGAGATGAGAGAAGCTGGTATGAACTCGACCTCTCTAGTTTTTGTAAATATGATTAGTTCATCGTTCCTGATTCAGCCTATTATGAATGAACATGTTTGCAATGACAATTAGAGATTATAGTTGCTTGTGCCATGCTTAATTAGCTACGAGCTTATAATGGTTTACATTGCGTGCCAACATGCTATTAAGATGGTTGTGATGTGGTATGATGGGGTGGTATCCTCCTTTGAATGATTTAAGTGACTTGACTTGGCACATGTTGACGCATGTAGTTGAAACAAAATCAACATAGCCTTCACGATATTTATCTTCATGCTGGATTATATCCTACTCATGCTTGCACTCAGTGTATTTTAATTTTAATGCATGTTCATGACTGTTGTCCCTCTCTAGTTGGTCGCTTCCCAGTCTTTTGCTAGCCTTCACTTGTACTAAGCAGGAATATTGCTTGTGCATCCAATTCGATAAACCCCAAAGTTATTCCATATGAATCCACCATACCTACCTATATACGGTATCTACCTGCCGTTCCAAGTAAATTTGTATGTGCCAAACTCTAAACCTTCAAATAAACATTCTGTTTTGTATGCTCGAATAGCTCATGTATCAACTAGGGATGTCCGTATCTTCCATGTTAGGTGGGTTATTCTCAAGAGGAGTGGACTCCGCTCCTCATTCACGAGAAAATGGCTGGTCACCGGGATGCCCAGTCCCATGCTTTATGCAAATCAAATCAAAATAATTACAAACAAAACTCCCCCGGGGCTGTTGTTAGTTGGAGGCACTCATTGTTTCGAGCAAGCCATGCATTGATGCTTGTTGCTGGAGGGGGAGTATAAACTTTACCATTCTGTTTGGGAACCGCCTATAATGTGTGTAGCATGGAAGATATCACCATCTCTTGGTTGTTATGTTGACAATGAAAGTATACCGCTCAAAATATTATTTACCTCTATTTCAAAATCGAGCTCTGGCACCTCTACAAGTCCCTGCTTCCCTCTGCGAAGGGCCTATCTATTTACTTTTATGTTGAGTCATCACCCTCTTATTTCAAAACAAGGGCATCCATTACTATTAATTTATACTGGGTATGACTATGGTTGGATCTCTTTTACCACGAATTACAATGTCTAGTCAACCCTTGATCTTTGAAGGTGCTCTGCATTTATGTTTTGCGGTCTCAGAAAGGGCTAGCAAGATACCATCTTGTTATATCATATTATGATTGTTTTGAGAAAGTGTTGTCATCCGAGATTTATTATTATTGCTCGCTAGTAGATTATGCCATTGATATGAGTAAACATGAGACCTAAGAGTTATTGTGAATATGGTTAGTTCATAATCTTTGCTGAAAACTTGAATGCTGGCTTTACATATTTACAACAACAAGAGCAAATCGAGTTTGTAAAAGTTTTTCTTTATCACTTTCAGTTTATCAACTGAATTGCTTGAGGACAATCAAAGGTTTAAGCTTGGGGGAGTTGATATGTCTCCGTCATATCTACTTTTCCAAACACTTTTGCCCTTGTTTTGGACTCTAAATTGCATGATTTGAATGGAACTAACCTGGACTGACACTGTTTTCAGTAGAATTGCCATGGTGTTATTTATGTGCAGAAGCAAAAGTTCTCGGAATGACCTGAAACTCCACGGAGATTATTTTTGGAAATAATAAAAAAACTAGCGAAAGAATCAAGGCCAGGGGGCCCACACCCTTGCCACAAGGGTGGGGGGTGCGCACCCCTGCCTCATGGCCCCCCTGGTGCTCCACCGACCTAAACTCCAACTCCATATATTCGAGTTCGGGGAGAAAAAATCAGGGAGAAATATTCATCGCATTTTACGATACGGAGCCGCCACCAAGCCCTAAACTCTCTCGGGAGGGCTGATCTGGAGTCCGTTCGGGGCTCGGGAGAGAGGAATCTGTCGCCGTCGTCATCATCAACCTTCCTCCATCACCAATTTCATGATGCTCACCGCTGTGCGTGAGTAATTCCATCGTAGGTTTGCTGGACGGTGATGGGTTGGATGAGATTTATCATGCAATCGAGTTAGTTTTGTTAGGGTTTAATCCCTAGTATCCACTTTGTTCTGAGATTGATGTTGCTATGACTTTTCTATGCTTAATGCTTCTCACTAAGGTCCGAGTGCCATGATTTCAGATCTGAACCTATTATGTTTTCATGAATATATGTGAGTTCTTGATCCTATCTTGCAAGTATATAGTCACCTACTATGTGTTATGATCCGGTAACCCCGAACTGATAATAATCAGGACCACTCCCGGTGATGAACGTAGTTTGAGGAGTTCATGTATTCACTATGTGTTAATGCTTTGGTCCAGTACTCTATTAAAAGGAGGCCTTAATATCCCTTAGTTTCCATTAGGACCCCGCTGCCACGGGAGGGTAGGACAAAAGATGTAATGCAAGTTCTTTTCCATAAGCACGTATGACTATATTCGGAATACATGCCTACATTACATTGATGAATTGGAGCTAGTTCTGTATCACCCTATGTTATGACGGTTACATGATGAACCACATCCGGCATAATTCTCCATCACCGATCCAATGCCTACGAGCTTTCCATATATTGTTCTTCGCTTATTTACTTTTCTGTTGCTATTGTTACAATCACTATAAAACACCAAAAATACTACTTTTGCTACCATTACCTTTTGCCACCGTTACCACTACTATCATATTACTTTGCTACTAAATACCTTGTTGCAGATATTAAGTTATCCAGGTGTGGTTGAATTGACAACTCAGCTACTAATACTTGAGAATATTCTTTGGCTCCCCTTGTGTCGAATCAATAAATTTGGGTTGAATACTCTACCCTCGAAAACTGTTGCGATCCCCTATACTTGTGGGTTATCATAGATCACTGGACAGCGGTCAAAATTATCCTTAGTTACCTAAGAGGACTAAGGAGATATTTCTCGATTATGGAGGTAATAAAGAGTTTGTCGTAAAGGATTATGTCGATGCAAGCTTTGACGCCGATTCGGATGACTCTGAGTCTCAATCTGGATACATATTGTAAGTGAGAGCAATTAGCTAGAGTAGCTCCATACAAAGCTTTGTAGACATAGAAATTTGCAAAAATACATACAGATCTGAATGTGACAGACCCATTGACTAAACTTCTCTCACAAGCAAAACATGATCACTCCTTAATACTCTTTGGGTGTTAATCACATGGCGTTGTGAACTATATTATTGACTGTAGTAACTCTTTGGGTGTTGGTCACATGGCGATGTGAACTATGGGTGTTAAATCACATGCTGATGTGAACTAGATTATTGACTCTAGTGCAAGCAGGAGACTGAAGGAAATATGCCCTATAGGCAACAATAAAGTTGTTATTTTATATTATATTTCCTTATTCATGATAAAGTTTTATTATTCATGCTAGAATTTTATTGACTGGAAACTTAAATAAATGTGTGAATACATAAACAAATTGTTGGGAATCGTTGCATGGAAAACAAAAAAAAGTCCTATGCACACGCAATGATCTATCCATGGAGATGCACTGCAATGATGAGAGAGTGTGTCTATGTACCCTCGTAGACCATGAGCGGAAGCGTTTCACAACACGGTTGATGTAGTCGAACGTCTCCGTGCTTCAACTAATCAAGTACGGAACACACGTCACCTCCGTGTTCTGCACACGTTCCGCTTGGTGACGTCCCTCGCCTTCTTGATCCAGCAAGACGTTGAGGTAGTAGATGAGTTCCGTCAGCACGATGGCGTGGTGACGGTGATGGTTAAGTGATCTCGGCAGGGCTTCGCCTAAGCACAACGAAAATATGACCGGGGGTGTAAACGGTGGAGGGGGGCGCCGCACACGGCTAGGCAATTGTTTGGGTGTGGGCGCCCCCTCTCCTCATATATATAGGTGGGAGGGAGAGGGGAGAGGCCAAGAGGTGCCCCAAGTAGGTCCGAATCCTACTTGGGCTCCTGCCCTTGGCCGCGCCCCCTACCATGTTTGTCAGAAGGGGAAGGAAAGAGGGGGGGGAGAGGGAAGGAAGTGGGAATCCACTTACCTTTCCCTTCTCCCCTTTCCTTCTCCTCCTTAGGCCGGCCCATATGAGGGTGCACCAGCCCCTTGTGGCTGGTGTGTTTCCCCTCTTGGCCCATAAGGCCCATATCTTTTGCCGGGGGTGCTCGGAACCCCTTCCGGTGACCCGATAAGTACCCGGTACCCCCTGAAACACTTCCGGTGTCCGAATACCATCGTCCTATATATCAATCTCTACCTCTCGACCATTTCGAGAGTCCTCGTCATGTCCGTGATCTCATTTGGGACTCCGAACAACATTCAGTCACCAAATCACATAACTCATATAATACTATATCGTCATCGAACGCTAAGCGTGCAGAACCTACGGATTCGAGAACTATGTAGACATGACCGAGACGCCTCTCCGGTCAATAACCAATAGCGGAACCTGGATGCCCATATTGGCTCCTACATATTCTACGAATATCTTTATCGTTCAAACCGTTATGACAGCATACGTAATTTTTTTTGAATAGTTAGATAGTAGGAGAGGCTCCTATTTTGTTTTCATATATATGAAGGGGGGTGTTACACTGTTACATCTTATGCACAGTGTGCCCCACTTTTACAGGCCCACTCAAGGGTGAGGAAGAGGGTGTGGCAGTAAGGTATGTATGTTACATAAGTTAATGTAAAGAATTAACAAATGAGACAATGGAGGCACTAAGGCCCTCCCTAGTCCTATGCTGCAGCAGGCTGAAATCTTCTTTAAATCTGCGGAACCAGGTGTCAATGCTGGGGTTGATGCCTCTGAAATGTTTATTGTTTCTTTCTTTCCACAAGCTCCAGGCGGCAATTAGAAATATGTCAAAGAATAGCGGCCCCTCCAAGTCTGGTGCATCCTGTGGAGGAGTTGGAGCCTGCAAGGGTCTGAGGGCCAGACGATGCCAAGTTTGTCCCAGCAGGCTTGACTAAAGGAGCATGTAAATAACATGTGATCCACCGTCTCCTCAATTTGGGTTCCACAAAGCAAACAGTTGTGGTCATCTCCAATGTTATAGTGTCTACATTTCAACATGTTTCACGTGTTAAGACGATCATAAAGGAGCAGCCAGCCAAACACCTTGATCCGCATAATGCAGTGTGATTTCCAAAGATGGGTAAATGTGGGCTAAGTATTCACCTCTCTAAAGCAGAATTTGTAATAGTCAACATCATATGTAATTCCCTTTGTCCATCGGTATGTTACTTGCCCAAAATTCGATCGTCGGTATCTCTATGCCAAGTTTAATCTCGTTACGGGCAAGTCTCTTTACTCATTCCATAATACATCACCTCGTGACTCACTTCTTAGTTGTTTGCTTGCAAGCTTATGATGTGTATTACCGAGAGGGCCCAGAGGTACGTCTCTGATACTCGGTGTGACAAATTCTAATCTTGATCTATGCCAATTTAACAAACACCTTCGGGGATACCTGTAGAGCATCATTATGATCACCCAATTGCGTTGTGACATTTGATAGCAAACAAGGTATTCCTCCGGTATCCGGGAGTTGCATAATCTCATAGTCGAAGGAACATGTATTTAACATGAAGAAAGCAATATCAATAAACTAAATGATCATTATGCTAAGCTAACGGATGGGTCTTGTCCATCACATAATTCTCCTAATGATGTGATCCCATTCTCAAATGACAACACATGTCTATGGTTAGGAAACCTTAACCATCTTTGATCCATGAGCTAGTCTAGTAGAGGCTTACTAGGGACACGGTATTTGTTTATGTATTCACACATGTATTTAAGTTTCCGATCAATACAATTCTAGCATGAATAATAGATCTTTATCATGAATAAGGAAATATAAAATAACAACTTTATTATTGCCTCTATGGCATATTTCCTTCAGTATCCCACTTCCACTAGAGTCAATAATCTAGTTCACATCACCATGTGACTTAACACCCATAGTTCACATCGCCATGTGATTAACATCCATAGTTCACATCGCCATGTGACCGACACCCTACTACCTCTTAAGCATGCGTTGGTTTTCCCTTAAAGAGGAAAGGGTGATGTAGCAAAGTAGCGTAAGTATTTCCCTCAGCTTTTGAGAACCAAAGTATCAATCCAGTAGGAGACTACATGCAAATCGCCTAGTACCTACACAAACAATCAAGAACCTTGCAACCAACGCGATAAAGGGTTGTCAATCCCTTCACGGCCTCTTGCAAAAGTGAGATTTGATAAAGATAATAAGATAAATATTTTTGGTATTTTTGTTGTATAGATTGGAAAGTAAAGATTGCAAAATAAATAGTAAACTAGAATTATAGATCGGAAACTTATATGATGTAAAGTAGACCCGGGGGCCATAGGTTTCACTAGTGGCTTCTCTCAAGATAGAATATATTACGGTGGGTGAACAAATTAATGCCAAGCAATTGATAGAAAAGCGCATAGTTATGAGAATATCTAGGCATGATCATGAACATAGGCATCACGTCCATGTTAAGTAGACCGAAACGATTCTGCATCTACTACTATTACTCCACACATTGACCGCTATCCAGCATGCATCTAGAGTATTAAGTTCATAAGAATAGAGTAACACATTAGGCAAGATGACATGATGTAGAGGGATAAACTCAAGCAATATGATATAAACCCCATCTTTTGATCCTCGATGGCAACAATACAATACATGTCAGTTCCCTTTCTGTCACTGGGATCGAGCACCGCAAGATTGAACCCAAAGCTAAGCACTTCTCCCATTGCAAGAAAGACCAATCTAGTAGGCCAAACTAAACCGATAATTTGAAGAGCCTTGCAAAGATATTAAATCATGCATATAAGAATTCAGAGAAGAATCAAATATTGTTCATAGATAATCTTGATAATAAACCCACAATTCCATGGATCTCGGCAAACACACCGCAAAAAGTATTACATCGAATAGATCTCCAAGAGCATCGAGGAGAACTTTGTATTTAGAACCAAAGAGAGAGAAGAAGCCATCTAGCTAATAACTATGGACCCGAAGGTCTGTGGTAAACTACTCACACATCATCGGAGAGGCTATGGTGTTGATGTAGAAGCCCTCCGTGATCGAATCCCCCTCCAGCAGATCGCCAGAAAAGGCCCCAAGATGGGATCTCACGGGTACAGAAGGTTGCGGCGGTGGAAAAGTGGTTTCATGGATCCCCTAGATGTTTTCAGGGTATAAGAGTATATATAAGCGAAAGAAGTAGGTCCGTGGAGCTACGAGGGGCCCACTAGGGTGGGGGGGCACACCTAGCCCCCTGGGCGCACCCTCCTGCCTCGTGGCCGCCTCATTGCGTCTCTGACTTCCATTCCAAGTCTCCTGGATTGCGTTTGTTCCAAGAGAGATCCTCGTGAAGGTTTTATTCCGTTTGGATTCCGTTTGATATTCCTTTTCTGCGAAACACTGAAATAAGCAAAAAAACAACAATTTGCACTTGGCCTTCGGTTAAGAGGTCAGTCCCAAAAATAATATTAAAGAGTATATTAAAGCCCATTAAACATCCAAAATAGATAATATAATAGCATGGAACAATCAAAAATTATTGATATGTTGGAGACGTATGAGCATCCCCAAGCTTAATTCCTACTCGTCCTCGAGTAGGTAAATGATAAAAATAGAATTTTTGATGTGGAATGCTACCTAACATAATTTTGAATGTAATTCTCTTTATTGCGGTATGAATGTTTAGATCCAAAAGATTCTAGACAAAAGTTTAATATTGACATAAAAATAATAATACTTCAAGCATGCTAACCAAGCAATTATGTCTTATCAAAATAACATAGCCAAATAAAGCTTATCCCTACAAAATCATATAGTTTGGCCATGCTTTATTTTCGTGACCCAAAATGCTCCCATCATGCACAACCTCGATGACAATCCAAGCAATTGTTTCATACTTTGCCTTTTCAAACTCTTTCAACTTTCACGCAATATATGAGCGCGAGCCATGGACATAACACTATGGGTGGAATAGAATATGATGATGGAGGTTGTGTGAGAAGACAAAAAAAAGAGAAAGTCTCACATTGACGTGGCTAATCAACGACTATGGAGATGCCTATCAATTGATGTCAATGCAAGGAGTAGGGATTGCCATGCAACGGATGCACTAGAGCTATAAATATATGAAAGCTCAACAAAAGAAACTAAGTGGGTGTGCATCCAACTTGCTTGCTCACGAAAACCTAGTGCATTTTGAGGAAGCCCATCATTGGAATATACAAGCGAAGTTTGATAATGAAAAATTGCCACTAGTATATGAAAGTGACAAAATAAGAGACTCTCTATCATGAAGATCATGGTGCTACTTTGAAGCACAAGTGTGGAAAAAGGATAGTAACATTGCACCTTCTCTCATTTTTTTATTTGGGCCTTTTTTCTCTTTTTTATATGGCCTCCTTTTTTTATTTGGGCTTCTTTGGCCTGTTTTACATTTTTTGCGTCCGGAATCTCATCCTGACTTGTGGGGGAATCATAGTCTCCATCATCCTTTCCTCACATAGGACAATGCTCTAATAATGAAAATCATCACACTTTTATTTAATTACAACTCAAGAATTACAACTCGATACTTAGAACAAAATATGACTCTATGTGAGTGCCTCCGGCAGTGTACCGGGATGTTCAATGAATCAAGAGTGACATGTATGAAAGAATTTTGAAGGTGGCTTTGCCACAAATACGATGTCAACTTCATGATTATGCAAAGCAATATGACAATGATGGAGCGTGTCATAATAAATGGAATGGTGGAAAGTTGCATGGAAATATATCTCAGAATGGCTATGGAAATGACATAATAGGTAGGTATGGTGGCTGTTTTGAGGAAGATATAAGGAGGCTTATGTGTGATAGAGTGTATCATATCACGGGATTTGGATGCACCGGCGAAGTTTGCACCAACTCTCGAGGTGAGAAAGGGCAATGCACGGTACCGAAGAGGCTAGCAATGATGGAAGGGTGGGAGTGCGTATAATCCATGGACTCAACATTACTCATAAAGAACTCACATACTTATTGCAAAAATCTACAAGTCATCAAAACGAAGAACTACGCGCATGCTCCTAGGGGATAGATTGGTAGGAAAAGACCATCGCTCATCCCCGACCGCCACTCATAAGGAAAGCAATCAAAGAACACCTCATGCTTCAAATTTGTCACACAACATTTACCATATGTGCATGCTACGGGACTTGCAAAATTCAACACAAGCATTTCTCAATTCCACAATTACTCACCTAGCACAACTCTAATATTACCATCTTTATATCTCAAAACAACTATCAAGTATCAAACTTCTCATAGTATTTAATG
This sequence comes from Triticum monococcum, assembly GCA_034509565.1. Lineage (NCBI taxonomy): Eukaryota > Viridiplantae > Streptophyta > Magnoliopsida > Poales > Poaceae > Triticum > Triticum monococcum. The sequence continues at coordinate 489,341,460 of CM067844.1, forward strand.
CACTCTATATGAAAGTTTTTATTATACCCATCCTGGATGCCTATCATATTAGGACTAATTTTATAGCCAAAGCAAATTACCATGCTGTTCTAAAATACTCTCAAAATAATATAAGTGAAGCATGAGAGATCAATAATTTCTATAAAATAAAACCACCACCGTGCTCTAAAAAGGTATAAGTGAAGCACTAGAGCAAAATTATCTAGCTCAAAAGATATAAGTGAAGCGCATAGAGTATTCTAATAAATTCCGATTCATGTGTGTGTCTCCAAAAGGTGTGCACAACAAGTATGATTTTGGTAAACTAAAAAGCAAAGACTCAAATCATACAAGACGCTCCAAGCAAAACACATATCATATGGTGAATAAAAATATAGCCTCAAGTAAAGTTACTAATAGACGAAGACGAAAGAGGGGATGACCTTAGGCTTTTGGTTGTCGTTGAATTTCACCTTTGGGTGCCTTGGGAATCCCCAAGCTTAGGCTCTTGCCACTCCTGATTCCAAAATCCATCAAATCTTTACCCAAAAACTTGAAAACTTCACAACACAAAAACTTAAACAGAAAATCTCATGAGCTCCGTTAGTGTAAGAAAACAAACCACCACTTTAAGGTATTGTAATGAACTCATTATTTATTTATATTGGTGTTAAACCTACTGTATTCCATCTTCTCTATGGTTCATACCCCCCGATACAAGCCGTAGATTCATCAAAATAAGCAAACAACATGCAAAAAATAGAATCTGTCAAAAACAGAACAGTCTGTAGCAATCTGCAGGTTCCTAATACTTCTGTAAGTCCAAAAATTCTGAAAAATTAGGAAGACCTAAGTAATTTGTATATTGATGTACTTCAGTTGGAATTGGTATTTTATCGCTCTCTGGTAAAAAAATGAAAATTATTCTCGCGAGCGCATAATTTCTGTTTTTTTCAGCAAGATCAAACAACAATCATCCAAGAAGATCCTAAATGCTTTACTTGGCACAGACACTAATTACAACATAAAAAACACAATCATAACATAGTATAGACGATTTATTTATTAATAAACAGGAACAAAAAGCAAGGAACTAAAATAAAATTGGGTTGCCTCCCAACAAGCTCTATCGTTTAACGCCCCTAGCTAGGCATAAAAACAAGAATAGATCTAGGTATTGTCATCTTTGGTATGCAAGCGATAAGTGGCTCTCATAATAGATTCATAAGGTAATTTAATTTTCTTCCTAGGAAAGTTTTTCATGCCTTTCCTTAATGGAAATTGGAATCTAATATTTCCTTCTTTCATGTCAATAATTGCACCAATCATTCTAAGGAAAGGTCTACCAAGAATAATAGGACATCTAGGATTGCAATCTATATCAAGAACGATGAGATCTACGGGCACATAATTCCTATTTGCAACAATAATAACATCATTAATCCTTCCCATAGGTTTCATAATGGTGGAATCGCAAGATACAAATCAAATTCGCGGAAACCTAACACATCACACAAAGTTTTTGGAATCGTGGAAACACTAGCACCCAAATCACATAAGGCATCGAATTCATGACCTTTAATCTTAATTTTAATAGTAGGTTCCCACTCATCATAAAGTTTTCTAGGGATAGAAACTTCTAATTCAAATTTTTCTTCATAAGATTGCATTAAAGCATCAACGATATGCCTAGTAAAAGCTTTGTTTTGATCATAAGCATGAGGAGAATTTAACACGGATTGCAACAAGGAAATACAATCTATCAAAGAGCATTTATCATAATTAAATTCCTTGAAATCCAAAATAGTGGGTTCATTGCTATGTAAAGTTTTGACCTCTTCAATCCACTTTTACCATTTTTTGCATCAAGATCTAAAAACTCTGAATCATTGGGACGCCTTTTAACTAAAGTTGACGCATCTCCAGTCCCATCTTTATCAAGATTCACATTGGAAAACAAAGATTTAATAGGAGACACATCAATCACTTTTAGATCTTCATCATTATTATCATGAAAGCTAGAAGAACATGCTTTCACAAAGCAATCTTTTTTAGCACTCATCCTAGCGGTTCTTTCTTTGCACTCATCAACGGAAATTCTCATGGCTTTGAGAGATTCATTGATATCATGCTTAGGTGGAATAGATCTAAGTTTCAAAGAATCAACATCAAGAGAAATTCTATCCACGTTCCTAGCCAACTCATCAATCTTAGGCAATTTTTCTTCAAGCAAAGCATTGAAATTCTTTTGCGAATTCATAAATTCTTTAACACTAGTCTCAAAATCAGAGGGCATCTTTGATACGTCTCCGTCGTATCTACTTTTCCAAACACTTTTGCCCTTGTTTTGGACTCTAACTTGCATGATTTGAATGGAACTAACCCGGAATGACGCCGTTTTCAGCAGAATTGCCATGGTGTTATTTATGTGCAGAAACAAAAGTTCTCGGAATGACCTGAAATTCATGAAACGTCTATTTGGAAATAATAAAAAATCCTTGCAAAAGATGAAGACCAAGGGGCCCACACCCTAGCCACGAGGGTGGGGGCGCGCCTACCCCCCTAGGGCGCGCCCCCTACCTCGTGGACCCCCTGGAGCTCCTCTGACCTCAACTCCCACTCTATATATTTGCTTTCGGGGAGAAAAAAATCAGGAAGAAGGATTCATCGCGTTTTATGATACGGAGCCGCCGCCAAGCCCTAAAACCTCTCGGGAGGGCAGATCTGGAGTCCGTTCGGGGCTCCGGAGAGGGGAATCCGTCTCCATCGTCATCATCAACCATCCTCCATCACCAATTTCATGATGCTCACCGCCGTGCGTGAGTAATTCCATCGTAGGCTTGTTGGACGGTGATGGGTTGGATGAGATTTATCATGTAATCGAGTTAGTTTTGTTAGGGTTTGATCCCTAGTATCCACTATGTTCTGAGATTGATGTTGCTATGACTTTGCTATGCTTAATGCTTGTCACTAGGGCCCGAGTGCCATGATTTCAGATCTGAACCTATTATGTTTTCATAAATATATGAGAGTTCTTGATCCTATCTTGCAAGTCTATAGTCACCTACTATGTGTTATGATCCGGCAACCCCGAAGTGACAATAATTGGGATACTTACGGGTGATGAACGTAGTTTGAGGAGTTCATGTATTCACTATGTGTTAATGCTTTGGTCCGGTACTCTATTAAAAGGAGGCCTTAATATCCCTTAGTTTCCATTAGGACCCCACTGCCACGGGAGGGTAGGACAAAAGATGTCATGCAAGTTCTTTTCCATAAGCATGTATGACTATATTCGGAATACATGCCTACATTACATTGATGAATTGGAGCTAGTTCTGTGTCACCCTAGGTTATGACTGTTACATGATGAACCACATCCGGCATAATTCTCTATCACCGATCCATTGCCTACGAGCTTTCCATATATTGTTCTTCGCTTATTTACTTTTCTGTTGCTATTGCTATCATCACTACAAAATACCAAAAACATTACTTTTGCTATCATTACCTTTTGCTACCGTTACGACTACTATCATATTACTTTGCTACTAAACACTTTGCTGCAGATATTAAGTTTCCAGGTGTGGTTGAATTGACAACTCAGCTGCTAATACTTGAGAATATTCTATGGCTCCCCTTGTGTCGAATCAATAAATTTGGGTTGAATACTCTACCCTCGAAAACTGTTGCGATCCCCTACACTTGTGGGTTATCAAGACTATTTTCTGGCGCCAATGCTGGGGAGCATAGCTCTATTATTTGAGTCACTTGGGATTTATATGTGTTTATCATTATGAAGAACCTAAGAGAGCCGAAAACCAAGATTTATCCCTCAACTACGAGGGGGGGGGGGGTAAGGAACTGCCATCTAGCTCTGCACTTGATCCACCTTCTGTTTTGAGTAAGCTTGCGACACCTAAACCTGCTTCTACTATTCGTTTTGATATGTCGCATGTTATTGATGATGCCACTTCTGCTATGCATGATACTTGTGATGAAACTACTTCTATGCTTGATACTTCTATGCCACTTGGTGAATTTCTTGATGAGAAACTTGCTAGGGTTAGAGAGAATGAAATTTTTGAAACTGATAATATTGATGAAAGTAATGATGAAGACTCTTCCCCTAATAAATATGAATCACCTGTTATTCCAGAGGGTTATGTTTTTGAAAAGGAAGCTGCTTTAGCTATTTTAGCTTGCAAAGATAGATACGAGCTCAAGAGGTTATTAGCTAAATGGAAGCAGCAATCTCTTAATGCTAGAATGAAACCTGACCCTACTTTTGCTACTTCACCTATCTGTGTTACTAATAAGGATTATGAATTCTCTGTTGATCCTGATATAATTACTTTGGTTGAATCTGATCCTTTTCATGGCTATGAATCTGAAACTGTTGTGGCACATCTTACTAAATTAAATGATATAGCCACCCTGTTCACTAATGATGAGAGAACTCGCTACTTTTATATCCTTAAAATATTTCTGTTCTCATTAATGGGTGATGCTAAGATATGGTTTAATTCTCTTGATCCTAGTTGTGTGCGTAGTCCCTAGGATATGATTTATTACTTCTTTGCTAAATATTTCCCTGCTCATAAGAAACAAGTTGCTTTAAGGCATATATATAATTTTGTGCAAATTGAAGAAGAGAGTCTCCCACAAGCTTGCGGGAGGCTTCTCAAGTTACTTAATGCTTTGCCTGATCAACCTCTTAAGAAAAATGAAATACTTGATATCTTTTATAATCGACTAACCGATGCTTCCAGCGATTACCTGGATAGTTGTGCTAGTTCTGTTTTCAGGGAAAGAACACCGGATGAAGCTGAAATTCTATTGAATAATATGTTGACAAATGAAAATAATTGGACAATTCCTGAGCCAATTCCTGAGCCAATTCCTAAACCAACTCCGAAGAAAAGAGGTGTTCTATTTCTCAGTCCTGAAGATATGCAAGAGGCAAAGAAATCTATGAAAGAAAAAGGTATTAAAGCTGAAGATGTTAAGAATTTACCACCTATTGAAGAAATACACGGTCTAAATTTACCGCATGTTGAAGAAACATACGATCTTAATCTTTCACCTATTGAAGAAACTCATGGTCTTGATAACCCGACATAGGTAGTAAAGGTAAATTCTCTCTATAGATATGATAAAGCTGAAATCCCATTTACTAAGTTTGCTAGCCCATGCTTAGATGAGTTTGATAAATTTATGGCTAAGAAAGAAGACTTCAATGCTTATTTTGGTAGACAATTGAAATACAATTCAAATATGCTTGAACGCTTGGGTGATTATATGGCTAATGTCAAAGGTGAACTTAAACTTATTAGTAAACATGCTTCTATGGTTACCACTCAAGTAGAACAAGTACTTAAAGCTCAAAATGATTTGCTCAATGAATTGAATAGTAAGAATAATGATTATGCTATTAGAGTGGCTACTAGAACTGGTAGAATGACTCAGGAACCTTTGTATCCTGAAGGCTACTCTAAGATAATTGAGCAAGATTCTAAGAGAAATAATATAGATGCACCTAGTCCTTCTAAAAGGAAGAAAAAGAAAAATGATAGGACTTTGCATGCTTCTAGTGAACCTATTGCTGAAACACCTAAGAATCCAAATGATATTTCTATTTCTGATGCTGAAACACAATCTGGTAATGAACCTAAAACTAGTGATAATGTTAATGATAATGTTCATGACGATGCTCAACCTAGCAATGATAATGATATATAAATTGAACCTGCTGTTGATCTTGATAACCCACAATCAAAGAATCAACGTTATGATAAGAAATACTTTGTTGCTAGGAAACATGGTAAAGAAAGAGAACCATGGGTTCAGAAACCCATGCCTTTTCCTCCCAAACCATCCAAGAAAAAGGATGATGAGGATTTTGAGCGCTTTGCTGAAATGATTAGACCTATCTTTTTGCGTATAAGATTAACTGATATGCTTAAAATGAATCCTTATGCTAAGTACATGAAATAAATTGTTACTAATAAAAGAAAGATACCGGAAGATGAAATTTCCACCATGCTTGCTAATTATACTTTTAAGGGTGGAATACCAAAGAAACTTGGAGCTCCAGGAGTACCCACTATACCATGCTCCATTAAAAGAAACTATGTTAAAACTGCTTTATGTGATCTTGGAGCCGGTGTTAGTGTTATGCCTCTCTCTTTATATCGTAGACTTGATTTGAATAAGTTGACACCTACTGAAATATATTTGCAAATGGCTGATAAATCAACTGCTATACCTGTCGGTATTTGTGAGGATGTGCCTATTGTGGTTGAAAATGTTACTATTTTAACGGACTTTGTTATTCTTGATATTCCCGAGGATGATAGTATGTCTATTATTCTTAAGACCTTTTTTGAATACTGCAGGGGCTGTTATTGATTGCACCAAAGGCAATGTCACTTTTCATGTTAATGGTAATGAGCATACGGTAGATTTTCCGAGGAAACAACCTCAAGTTCATAGTATCAACTCTATGGGAAAAATTCCATCGATTATATTTGGAGGTTTTGAATTTCCTCTTCCTACTGCCAAGAAGAAATATGATATTCTTATTATTGGGGACATGCATATCCCCGTTGAGGTAACATAGTGTTATTCGAAATTTCTCCGGTTCCATGTTATTCGGAATGAGTTCGTTAACAAGACCTGATCAACCTTGTTAGTGGATTCCTTTTGACGAGCATGAGATGGATGAAACCAGAAGGCACAACCTTGTGTACCCTCCTCTTACTTTTTGTTATTTATATTAAATAAAGTAAAAACAATATTTTTTTTGTCTGTTATCTGAATTGTCCGTGCAATATAAAAATACCCAGAAATTAAAAGTTCTCCAAATGCCCTGGAATTTAAATATGTTTTTTCTGGAATATTTGAGAATATTTGTCACCGAGAACACACCAGGGGGCATCCTCCTGGCCACGAGGGTGGAGGGTGCGCCCCCTGCCTCATGGGCCCACGGTGGCCCTCCTCCACTTATTCCTGCACCCACACACTTCTTCTTCCTCCCACAAACATGAATATCCAGATCAAGCACGAGTTCTAGCTCATTTTGCTGCCATTTTCGATCTCCTTGCTCAAAGCACCTCTCACAAAACTGCTTGGGGGATTGTTCCTTGGTATGTGACTCCTCCATTAGTCCAATTAGTTTTTGTTCTATTACTTTATTCATTGCATATTTGTGTTGCCTAGGTGACCCTGTTCTTGAGCTTGCATGTCAAATTTATATGGTCAAAAGTAGTTTTGATGCATGATATATGCTCTAGGCACTTGTAGGAGTAGTTGCTATCAATCTTGTTGAGTTTGGTTTACTTTTATTTTGAAGTTACTAAAAATTTTAGAAATTTTTCAGAGGAAGAAATATGCTTAGGAAAATGTACCAAGGTGGTTCTTCAAGGAAGCTAGACCCAGACTTGCAATGCGTGATGCTGATGAAGAGCCACCAAGAGACGCTCCAGTGCGTCCTTGTGAATGGCCTTCGGAAAACTTTATGGATCGAGCGGGAATTAAGGAAGAATTTAACGCATATTTGCATAACACTAATCTTGTGAGCTTCGAGGAAGAAAAATGCCGCCAGTACCACTATCTCACTAGTTCCTTTGTGAGGAGGTTTGAATTTTCATCTTCACGTAATTCTCCTACTGTCCTGTTTGATCTTTATGAAAAATCTTATACTATGGACTTAGAGGATTTTATCGCTGCTTGCAAACTTCCACAATGGGGTAGTGTCAGGAAACCTCGTAAATCTGAATTTAGAGATTTTATTGCTAGTATAACTGTGGGGGAATCTAGAGACATAACACAAGCTACCATAGGGAGCATTCACTTTCCTCCTATACATTATTTTGCTCTCTTCATAGGTAGATGCATTAATGGTAAAGATGAAGCATGTCATATGTGTGTTCCTGACCTCAGTATTCTTAGGAGTGTTGTGTTAGGAGACAGATCTTATAATTTGGGAGCAATTGTTGGACATAGGTTGCATCTTAATAGATTTAATGGAGACTTCTTTGGTGGAATTTATGCAACCCGCTTAGCTGATTTTCTTGGTGTAACTATACGTGATGATGATATTGAATTACCTCCTGCTTACCTAGACTTTAATGCTATGATTCACCACCAGTTTGTCGAGGGGAATGAATCACCTCTCCAGTATCACTTAATCTTTGACACACGTCATGCTGTCTGTATTACTCTCCCTGCTCCTGCCTTCTTTGATTATCAGGCAAAATGAAGATATGTTATTACCAGAAAGGAGGCAGATGAGTATGAGAGGAGGGTGGAGGCCGCTCGTCGCCACGCTGCAGCTCAGGAGGCGATAGCCACTGCATCTCAGTACGACCCCAACTTTTAATATGGATATCTGCCAGGCCAACCGTGGCCATAGACCAACTTAGGCCAAAAGCCTAAGCTGGGGGAGTACCTATTTCTCACCGACATTACATTCATGTTCACACACTCATTGCTAGATGTCGATGCTCATACTTTTTCATTGTATCATCCATGCTAGTTTATTTCCCTTTTTTATGCTTTCTTGTTGTGTGTTTAATAAACCTTAAGAAAAAACCAAAAAATTAGTTGTAGCTTTTAGCTAGTTTTAATTTCCATGCTTGTAGTAGTAATTAAAAAGAAAACCCCAAAAGATTTCATGTTCTTCTTTTTGCTTGTTGGGAGCTTTCCCGTGTAAATAGTTTTATTTTCTTTTCTTTGGGGGTCGATAGGAGAAGACCATGATTAAATTGTTGAAGTGGCTCTTATATGTATTATTGTTGATCTGACAAAAGAGCCCATATTGCCTTGTCTTCTCCTGTTTATTGAATGCTTGCAGATTCCAGCTTAGTCCAATGCACGTGCACTATTATTATTATCCACATCGTTCGGTCGTGCAAGTGAAAGGCAATTATGACGATATATGATGGACTGACGGAGATGAGAAAAGCTGGTATGAACTCAACCTCTCTTGTGTTTGTAAATATGATTAGTTCATCGTTCCTGATTCAGCCTATTATGAATAAACATGTTTGCAATGACAACTAGAGATCATAGTTTCTTGTGCCATGCTTGATTAGCTAGGAGCTTATAATGGTTTACCTTGAGTGCCAACATGCTATTAAAATGGTTGTGATGTGGTATGATAGGGTGGTATCCTCCTCAGAATGATTTAAGTGACTTGACTTGGCACATGTTCACGCATGTAGTTGAAACAAAATCAACATAGCCTTCACGATATTTATGTTCATGGTGGATTATATCCTACTCATGCTTGCATTCGGTGTTGATTAACTTTAATGCATGTTCATGACTGTTGTCGCTCTCTAGTTGGTCGCTTCCCAGTCTTTTGCTAGCCTTCACCTGTACTAAGCGGGAATACTACTTGTGCATCCAATACCATAAACCCCAAAGTTATTCCATATGAGTCCACCATACCTACCTATATACGGTATCTACCTGCCGTTCCAAGTAAATTTGTATGTGCCAAACTCTAAACCTTCAAATAAATATCCTGTTTTGTATGCTCGAATAGCTCATGTATCAACTAGGGTTGTCCGTATCTTCCATGTTAGGCGGGTTATTCTCAAGAGGAGTGGACTCTGCTCCTCACTCACGAGAAAATGGCTGGTCACCGGGATGCCCAGTCGCATGCTTTATGCAAACTAAATCAAAATAATTGCAAACAAAACTCTCCCTGGGACTCTTGTTAATTGGAGGCACTCGTTGTTTCGAGCAAGCCATGGATTGATGCTTGTTGGTGGAGGGGGAGTATAAACTTTACCATTATGTTTGGGAATCGCCTATAATGTGTGTAGCATGGAAGATATCGCCATCTCTTGGTTGTTATGTTGACAATGAAAGTATACCGCTCAAAATATTATTCACCTCTATTTCAAAACGGAGCTCTGGCACCTCTACAAATCCCTGCTTCCCTCTACAAAGTGCCTATCTATTTACTTTCATGTTGAGTCCTCATCCTCTTATTAAAAAGCACCAGTTGGAGAGCACCACTGTCATTTGCATTCATTGTTGTTAGTTTACATTGAGTATGACCTGACTAGATCTCTTTTACCATGAATTACAATGTCTAGTCAGTCCTTGATCTTTAAAGGTGCTCTGCATTTATGTTTTGTGGTCTCAGAAAGGGCTACCGAGATACCATCTTGTTATATCATATCATGATTGTTTTGAGAAAGTGTTGTCATCGAGATTTATTATTATTGCTCGCTAGTTGATTATGCCATTGATATGAGTAAACATGAGACCTATGCGTTATTGCGAATATGGTTAGTTCATATTTTTTGCTGAAAACTTGAATGCTGGCTTTACATATTTACAACAACAAGAGCAAACAGAGTTTGTAAAAGTTTTTCTTTATCACTTTCAGTTTATCAACTGAATTGCTTGAGGACAAGCAAAGGTTTAAGCTTGGGGGAGTTGATACATCTCCGTCGTATCTACTTTTCCAAACACTTTTGCCCTTGTTTTGGACTCTAACTTGCATGATTTGAATGGAACGAACCTGGACTAACGCTGTTTTCAGCAAAATTGCCATGCTGTTATTTATGTGCAGAAACAAAAGTTCTCAGAATGACCTGAAACTTCACGAAACGTCTATTTGGAAATAATAAAAAAAATCCTTGCAAGAGATGAAGACTAGGGGGGCACACCCTAGCCACGAGGGTGGGGGGCGCGCCCCCTACCTCGTGGGCCCCTTGGAGCTCCTCTGACCTCAACTCCAACTCTATATATTTGCTTTCGTGGAGAAAAAAATCAAGGAGAAGGATTCATCGCGTTTTACGATACGGAGCCGCCGCCAAGCCCTAAAACTTCTCGGGAGGGCTGATCTGGAGTCCGTTCGGGGCTCCAAAGAGGGGAATCCGTCATCATCGTCATCATCAACCATCCTCCATCACCAATTTCATGATGCTCACCGCCGAGTGTGAGTAATTCCATCGTAGGTTTGCTGGACGGTGATGGGTTGGATGAGATTTATCATGTAGTCGAGTTAGTTTTGTTAGGGTTTGATCCCTAGTATCCACTATGTTCTGAGATTGATGTTGCTATGACTTTGCTATGCTTAATGCTTGTCACTAGGGCCCGAGTGCCATGATTTCAGATCTGAACCTATTATGTTTTCATAAATATATGAGAGTTCTTGATCCTATCTTGCAAGTCTATAGTCACCTACTATGTGTTATGATCCGTTAACCCCGAAGTGACAAGAATCGGGATACTTACCGGTGATGACCGTAGTTTGAGGAGTTCATGTATTCACTATGTGTTAATGCTTTGGTCCGGTACTCTATTAAAAGGAGGCCTTAATATCCCTTAGTTTCCATTAGGACCCCGCTACCACGGGAGGGTAGGACAGAAGATGTCATGCAAGTTCTTTTCCATAAGCATGTATGACTATATTCGGAATACATGCCTATATTACATTGATGAATTGGAGCTAGTTCTGTGTCACCCTAGGTTATGAATGTTACATGATGAACCGCATCTGACATAATTCTCTATCACCGATCCATTGCCTATGAGCTTTCCATATATTGTTCTTCACTTATTTACTTTTCTGTTGCTATTGCTATCATCACTACAAAAATACCAAAAACATTACTTTTGCTATCATTACCTTTTGCTACCGTTACCACTACTATCATATTACTTTGCTACTAAACACTTTGCTGTAGATATTAAGTTTCTAGGTGTGGTTGAATTGACAACTCAGCTACTAATACTTGAGAATATTCTATGGCTCCCCTTGTGCCGAATCAATAAATTTGGGTTGAATACTCTACCCTCGTAAACTGTTGCGATCCCCTATACTTGTGGGTTATCAATCTTATTAAAATTTCCATAAAAGTTATTGTAGGAATTACCATAATTATTAGAGGAATTACTAGGGAATGACCTAGAATTAAAGTTTCCTCTATATGCGTTATTACCAAAGTTGTTCCTACCAACAAAATTCACATCAAAGGATCATTATTATTCTCAATCAAAGTGGACAAAGGCATATCATTAGGATCAGAAGAAACACTCTTATTAGCAAACAATTTCATAAGTTCTTATGGTACCTGGTGATAATTCTGACCGCTATCTAGTGATCTACTCCTAGATCACCATTGTACCTCCTTGCCAAACTCATGGCAGGGCACACAACAGGGCTGGTACACAGCATGGCATACTTTATAGAACCTATGGCCGAGGCATAGGGAATGACTTTCATTCTCTCTCTATTTTCTGCCATGGTTGGGCTTTGAGTCTTACTCACCTTCACACCTTGCAATACAGGCTAGAACTCTTTCTTTGACTAATCCATTTTGAACTCCTTCAAAATCTTGTCAAGGTATGTACTCATTGAAAATCTTATGAAGCGTCTTGATCTATATTTATAGATCTTGATTCCTAATATGTAAGCAGCTTCACCAAGGTCTTTCATTCAAAAAATTCTTATTCAAGTATCCTTTTATGCTATCCAGAAATTCTATGTCATTTCCAATCAACAATATGTCATCCACATATAATATTAGAAATGCTACGGAGCTCCCACTCACTTTCTTGTAAATACAGGCTTCACCATAAGTCTGTATAAAACCATATGCTTTGGTCACCTCATCAAAGCATATATTCCAACTCCGAGGATGCTTGCACCAGGTCATAGATGGATCGCTGGATCTTGCACACTTTGTTAGAACCTTTAGGATCGCCAAAACCTCTTGGTTGCATCATATACAACTCTTCTATAAGAAATCTATTAAGGAATGTAGTTTTGATGTCCATTTGCCAAATTTCATAATTATAAAATGCGGCAATTGCTAACATGATTCAGACTGACTTAAGCATCGCTATGGGTGAGAAGGTCTCATCATAGTCAACCCCTTGAAGTTGTCGAAAACCTTTCGCGACAAGTCGAGCTTTATAGATGGTGAGATTACCATCATCGTATGTCTTCTTCTTGAAGATCCATTTATTTTCTATGGCTTGGCGATCATCGGTCAAGTCAACCAAAGTCCACACTTTGTTCTCATACAAGGATCCTATCTCAGATTTCATGGCCTCAAGCCATTTATTGGAATCTGGGCTCATCATAGCTTCTTCATAGTTCGTAGGTTTGCCTTGGTCTAGTAACATGACTTCTAGGACAGGATTACCATACCACTCTGGTGCAGATCATGCTCTGGTCGACCTACGAGGTTCAGTAGTAACTTGATCTGAAGTTTCATGACCATTATCATTTGCTTCCTCTCTAGTTGGTGTAGGCATCACGGGAACGGTTTTCTCTGATGTGCTACTTTCCAATTCGAGAGAAGGTACAATTACCTCATCAAGTTCTACTTTCCTCCCACTCACTTCTTTTGAGAGAAACTCCTTCTCTAGAAAGGATCCATTCTTAGCAACAAAGATCTTGCCTTTGGATCTATGGTAGAAGGTGTACCCAATGGTTTCCATAGGGTATCCTGTGAAGACACACTTCTCCGCTTTGGGTTCGAGCTTATCAGGCTAAAGCCTTTTGACATAAGCATCGCATCCCCGCACTTTCAGAAACGACGACAGCTCAGGTTTCTTGCCAAACCACAGTTTATACGGTGTCGTCTCAACTGATTTAGACGGTGCCCTATTTAACGTGAGTGCAACTGTCTCTAATGCATAACCCCAAAATGATAGTGGTAAATCGGTAAGAGACATCATATATCACATCATATCTAATAAAGTACGGTTACGATGTTTAGACACACCATTATGCTGTGGTGTTCCAGGTGGCGTGAGTTGTGAAACTATTCCACATTGTTTTAAATGAAGGCCAAACTCGTAACTCAAATATTCGCATGTGCGATCAGATCATAGAAACTTTATTTTCTTGTTATTATGATTCTCCACTTCACTATGATATTCTTTGAAATTTTCAAATGTTTCAGACATGTGTTTCATCAATTAGATATACCCATATTTCCTCAAATCATCTGTGAAGGTCAGTGAATAACGATACCACCGCGTGCCTCAACACTCATCGGACCGCATACATCGGTATGTATTATTTCCAATAAGTCATTGGCTCGCTCCATTGTTCCGGAGAACGGAGTTTTAGTCATCTTGTCCATGAGGCATGGTTCGCAAGTATCAAATGATTCATAATCAAGTGATTCCAAAAGCCCATATGCATGGAGTTTCTTCATGTGCTTTACAGCAATATGACCTAAATGGCAGTGCCACAAATATGTTGCACTATCATTATCAACTTTGCATCTTTTGGCATCAATATTATGAATATGTGTATTACTACGATCGAGATTCAATAAACCATTTACATTGGGTGTATGACCATAGAAGGTTTTATTCATCTAAACAGAACAATAATTATTCTCTGACTTAAATGAATAACCGTATCGCAATAAACATGATCCAATCATATTCATGCTCAATGCAAACACCAAATAACATTTATTTAGGTCCAACATTAATCCTGAAGGTAGAGGGATTGTGCGATGGTGATCTTATTAACCTTGGAATCACTTCCAACCCACATCGTCACCTCACTCTTAACTAGTCTCTGTTCATTTTGCAATTCCTGTTTCAAGTTACTAATCTTAGCAACTGAACCGATATCAAATACCCAGGGGCTACTATGAACACTAGTAAAGTACACATCAACAACATTTATATCAAATATACCTTTGTTCACTTTGCCATCCTTCTTATCCGCCAAGTATTTGGGGCAGTTCCGCTTCCAGTGACCATTTCCTTTGTAGTAGAAGCACTCAGTTTCAGGCTTAGGTCTAGCTTTGGGTTTCTTCATGGGAGCGGCAACTTGTTTGCCATTCTTTTGAAGTTCCCTTTCCTTCCCTTTTTCCCTTTTTTTTGAAATTAGTGGTCTAGTTAACCATCAACATTTGATGCTCTTTCTTGATTTCTACCTTCGCTGATTTCAGCATCGCGAAGAGCTCGAGAATCATTTTCATCATCCCTTGTATATTATAGTTCATCATGAAGTTATAGTAGTTTGGTTTTAGTGACTAAAGAACTCTGTCAATCACATTCTTATCTGGAAGATTAACTCCCACTTGATTCAAGTGATTCTAGTACCAAGACTGTCGGTGCAACAAAACCTGGGTCTGTTGCCCAGACTGTGCAATGGGACAAGAGCAAGATTGAAGCACCAACGCAAGTCAAGATATAAGAAGTCAAGAGATTCGAAGGACCAGCATGCAACTCAGAGAGACTAAGGCCAAGCCAGAGAAGCAAGATATCACCAAGGAAAAGGGCCTCCCTTGCCGGGCAGGCGAGCCCGACAAGGGGCAAGGCCACCCCCAGAAGCAGACGACCAAGGCACCCCGGCAGGGCCCTGCCGGGGCTCGTGGAGGCAAAACTGCCTCACCAACCACTCCAGCATGACCCACGTCATCCATTAGTGTGGTGTCAAGCCGCAAGATGATTAAGTGGCAACCATTCGCCACATGGAAGCCATTTCCTACAAAAGAAACCCACAGGTGACACCCGTCCTGCGATGTGTCAAGAGAACAGGCACGGAGCTGGCAAGATAGCCCAACAAGCCTTGCCGGGCCACCAGTGATGTGACACTAAGCGGTGCATTTAATGCGCCCTATCAGCCCGCACAGTTAGGTATGATAACACTGTTCGCTATCATATCAATGCATAATGACTACTTTGCCATTGTGGTGACCCCTTAATCTATAAAAGGAGGCCCATGGCAACCGTAGAAAGGGTTGGAAACTTGATGAACCCACACCCTCGTATGCGCGTAGTCACTGCTGCCCTTAGGCAACCCCTGCCGGGCAAGTGTACTATGCTTCGCCACCTCCATTCCACCATCAAACCACCAAAGCAAGATTAGGGTTTTACGCCTCACGGCGGCTAGAACCAGGGTAAATTGCTTGTGTGCTCTCTGTCGTGTTGTCGTGCGTTGGTCTGCTCTTTGTGCAACGTGACGTGCCCCTGCCGAACTATCAAGGGGCCTCCTGGTCCCATAGCTGGCCGCGGATATCCCGCGACATCTTTGGCATGCCAGGTAGGGGGCTCACTTGCACGAAGCTAAAAGCGTGCGCAGCGCGTCATCTTGATCACCATCTTCATCTTCGACGACGCCATCGACCATGGCACCCAAGAAGAAGCCCGGTACTTCTGCACATCCATCCACCTCGAAGGCACCGCCGCCCGAGGCCTATTGTGCCATGGGGGATGCGGAGGCACATGAGGACATGAACGCTGCTAGGGATGTGGTTGGAGCAGGTGTCACCATCACCACTTCTGTTGGGGATATGACTACCAGATATGACCCGCCCAGGAGGGGCCAGATCAACCCCAATGGCGGGTTATGAAAAGAAGCCTAGTAATTTTCGAGGTGATAGTTTATTAAGACTTATAGAAAGCCTAAGCCCAGAGGCGGCTTAAGGCCCAATATTGTGAACCGCCATATGTAGAGAAAGACTTGTAAAGAAAGGCATATAAAAGAAGTCACCGAGCCGGATACGTTTTATGAGCCGGCCGGGACTCTGTAGGCCGCCAGGCATCAACCCATGTATATAAGGGGACGACCCGGCGGTGGCTTAGGGAAAGAAAAACAACAGATCGATAGCCCAGCTAGCGGATTCGCTCCTTGGACATCGAAACCTAGCAATACAACATCAACTAGACTAGGCCTTACCTTCACCGTAAGGGGCCGGACTAGTATAAACCTCTCGTGTCCTTTGTCCCGATTAACCCCTTTAAGCTTCCTGGTTGCGATGGCCCTACGGCTAAGTCCTTTCGCTAGGACATCTGCCGTGACAAATTCCACGACAATTGGCGCCCACCGTGGGGCCAGCGCACGGTGGATTTGAGTTCTTGAAGGGCAACTTCGAAGGGCTCAAGGGATACGATGTGGGCCGGATGACCAAGAGTCATCGCAGCAAGCTCTACATCGACGACGAAGGCTGTGGCCCCAACGCTAGCTCAATCGAGTGTGGGTACCGGGTCACCTTCGGCGGAATCCACGTCTTCATCGGCCGGATTGGCGAGCCGGGTCCTGAGCCAGACATCTGCACCGACCTCATCGAGATGGCTCAGCGAGCAAGACCCGCCCAGGCCCAACCTGCCGTGAGGCGCGCCTTCGTGGGTTGCATCCATGGAGGGGAGTTTTCTTAAGGATCGATAGACGGTGGTGAGACGGCCATCTATTCCGACGCCGCATCGTCAACAGGCGAGACAAATTCTTTGTATCAGCTACAAGATGGCATGCTTGGGGGTTGTTCCGATGGCAGCAGTATTCCGGACCCCTCTGAGCCGCCGAATCGAGCCGGAGTCTTGATGGCTAGCACTCAACCCGGGCATAATTCTACGGCCGCGGCAGCAATAACCATCGGGTCGGCAGCAGCTGGGTCAGGAGACCCCGTGCGCCCTCCGGCTCAGATACTAATGGACCTCATGGATAAGTTGACGACTCTATTAACTGCTGCAGTGGACTGGCGGATAAGGCTTAGCATGACGCGGAGGTGGCACGACTACGCGAAGAGATGGCATAGGCCAAAGAAAATCTAGCAGCAGAAGAAGCCAGGATGGCTGCGGAGCGAGCGACTTTGGATGCTCGTGCTCAGCAGCTTCAAGCGAAGACTTTCCGGCTCTCGGTGGATCTGAACGTGTCAAACGAGGTCATGAGGAGAAGACACCAGAAAAATCAGTCATGTCTGCCTCTGGCTGGGCCGGTCCTGGCAACCCGCCAGAGGCAAACCGGATCACAACACCTGGGGCGGGGGCGCCGGTTCAACCAAGGGCCATGGAACCACCCCGTGTGAATACAGCTCTGCCTCATTACACACCAGTACCACCATGTCACTTCTTTAACCCATTGGAGAATTTAATTGTTCCATCGGCCCGTCTGGCGGCTCTCCCAATGGAAGGCGACTCTCCAACGGCAATCAAAACACGAAGGTTCAGAGAACTTCTTCAGACAGCCCTGGCGCTGCAGGATGCGTATTCTTATAGTCGAGACAGGATCCATTCAACCCCTCGCCCAAGCCGGAGCCCGAGCTATAGCAGGCATACGGATTCAGCGGCTATGTTAAGCAATGCCCAATGTTGTAACCAACCGCGCAGGCATGACCCGACGCAGGACAGAGCTTTGAACTTAGCGGATTAGGAGAGGATCCGTCAGGAAGCTGAGCGGTCAGTTCAACTGGCAGCTGAGCAGGCGGCTCATCAAGCTTTTCCGGTTTATCCAGCAACTTCAGTCGAGGCAGGAGTGGCCACAAGGACAGGAGGTGTCCCTTGCCTAGTGCTAGCTCTACGTAATGAGCGCTTGCCAAAAGATTTTAAGGGGCCTCGTAAGGTGCCTAATTACACGGCCGACTTGCAGCCTGGGGCATGGATTGAGAGTTATGAGATGGCGATGGAGCTATTGGAGGTCAGCGACGCAGCAATGGCTAAATATTTCACTATGATATTGGATGGAACAAGTCGCACTTGGTTGAAAGGGTTGCCACCCAACTCCATCGGCTCATGGGCGGAGTTAAAAGCCCGGTTCATTCAGAACTTCAAGGACACCTGTAAGCTACCCATGTCAATCATGGACTTGACCAACTGTAAGCAAGAGGAGGGTGAGTCCACAACCCATAGGGTGCGCCAGGTCAAGCATATAATACATTCATCTGATAAGATGGATGCCGGCTCTGCGGTTGAGGGAGTCCTGGATTAGGGGGTGTCCGGATGGCTGGACTATACCTTCGGCCGGACTACTGGACTATGAAGATACAAGATTGAAGACTTCGTCCCGTGTCCGGAAGGGACTTTCCTTGGCGTGGAAGGAAAGCTTGGCGATACGGATATGTAGATCTCCTACCATTGTAACCGACTCTGTGTAACCCTAGCCCTCTCCGGTGTCTATATAAACCGGAGAGTTTTAGTCCGTAGAAAGGACAACAATCATACCATAGGCTAGCTTCTAGGGTTTAGCCTCTCTGATCTCGTGGTAGATCTACTCTTGTACTACCCACATCATCAATATCAATCAAGCAGGACGTAGGGTTTTACCTCCATCAAGAGGGCCCGAACCTGGGTAAAACATCGTGTCCCCTGCCTCCTGTTACCATCCGGCCTAGACGCACAGTTCGGGACCCAGTACCCGAGATCTGCAGGTTTTGACACCGACATTGGTGCTTTCATTGAGAGTTCATCTGTGTCGTCACTTTTAGGCCCGATGGCTTCTTCGATCATCAACAGCGATGCAATCCAGGGTGAGACTTTTCTCCCCAGATAGATCTTCGTATTCGGCGGCTTTGCACTGCGGGCCAATTCGCTTGGTCATCTGGAGCAGATCGAAAGCTACGCCCCTGGCCATCAGGTCAGATTTGGAAGTTTGAACTAGACGGCCGACATCCGCGGAGACTTGATCTTCGATGAATTCGAGCCACAGCTGAGCGCGCCGCACAGTCACGATGGGCATGATTTAGCTCTATCGTCGAACAGTGCCCTGGAGGCCGCACCTGTGTCCACTCCGACCCCTAGCTCGGAGCCGATCACACCAATCGAGGATGGGTGGTTAGACACCGCCTCGAGGGCTGCAATCTCTACGGCGATCGAGCCGAACACCAGCCCTATTCTCTACGAAGCCTGTGACTCCAAGGAGCCGGACTCCTCTCCAGACTCCGAGCCCTCCGTGCCCTGACCGATTTATTGGGCGCCGATCATGGAGTTCACTGCCGCGGTCATCTTTCAGCACTCGCCCTTCGGTGATATTATGAATTCACTAAAGTCTCTCTCTTTATCAGGAGAGCCTTGGCCGGACTATGGTCAACAAGGTTGGGATGAGGATGATGAAGAAATTCAAAGCCCACCCACCACCCACTTCGTAGCCACTGTCGATAATTTAAATGACGTGCTCGACTTCGACTCCGAAGACATCGACGGTATGAACGGCGATGTAGGAGATGAACACGAACCAACGCCTATAAGGCACTGGACAGCCACCTCATCTCATGATGTATACATGGTGGACACACCCAAAGGAAGCGACGATGAGGAACACAGGGATGCAACGAGGGATCGTTCACTCGAAAAGCAATCAAAGCGGCAACGTAAGCACCGCTCCAAGCCCCGCCTTGACAGAGACAGCAGCCATACAGACCCAGCCATAGAGCAGGACGAGCCGGTGGACGACGAACATGCCTTCGAGCAAGCGTCCGAACAGGGAAACTTGGATAAACAAACCGAACACCCCATCCCCGGCGAAAACAACAGTCTGTACGACCTTACGCCGGATAAACTCATGGAGCAGAAGAACCTCCACAAAAGGCTCGTCGCCACTGTGCATAGCCTGAAAAAGCAGAAGCGGAAGCTCAAAACTGTGGAAGATGCACTCAGAATCAGATGGAGCAAAGTACGCAACACCGCAGACAAATATGCCGGTAGTCGCCGCACAAAAAGCTATCCAAAGCGAAAGCTACTGCCTGAATTGACGAGGAAGCCTTAGAGCCCCCGCAGTCAAAAAATAGGAAAGCCATCCGGTCGGATGGACGACCGCATGGCCAGCATGGAGCGGCATCGGCGCCGCACACAAGCCGGCACGCGATCCACCAAAGGATCCGCATCAAAAAGACGGCCCAACCAGATCTATATACGGGCCAAGAAAGCATGCTCTAGTAAGCAATGCAACACAACAAATATCCGAACATCACGGCACACCCAAATACAGGGGTGCCGCACACCCCCTATGTTTCACCGATGAGGTGCTGGACCATGAATTTCCAGCGGGATTCAAGCCTGTAAACATAGAGGCGTACGACGGAACAACAGACCCTGGGGTCTGGATCGAGGATTATATCCTCCACATACACATGGCCAGAGGAGATGACCTCCACGCCATAAAATACTTACCCCTCAAGCTTAAAGGGCCAGCCCAGCATTGCCTCAAAAGCCTTCCCGAAAACACCATTGGAAGTTGGGAAGAGCTTGAGGATGCTTTCCGGGCAAATTTTCAAGGGACCTATGTCCGCCCTCCGGATGCAGACAATCTCTGTCACATAACTCAACAGCCCGGAAATTATGGAACATATTTCTTACTAAAAAGAATCAGATAGTCGATTTTCCGGACGCCGAAGCCCTAGCAGCTTTTAAGCACAATGTTTGAGATGAATGGCTCGCCAGACACCTCGGCCAAAAAAAGCCAAGAACAATGGCCGCATTAACAAGCCTCATGACCCGCTTTTGCGCAGGAGAGGACAGCTAGTTGGCAAGATGTAGCACCAGTGACCCAAGTACATCCGAAGTTAGGGATGGAAACAGAAAACCCCGACGCAGCAAGGACCAGCGTCGGAATAAGGGAAACAGCCCAAAGACCACGGTGGTCAACGCCGGATTCAAAAGCTCGCGGCAGAATCAGAGAAAGCCGTCCCTCAAGGATAATAGGGACGACCTATCCAACTTAAACAAAATCTTGGACAAGATATGCCAAATACGCAGTACTCCCGGGAAGCCTGCGAACCATACCCATAGAGATTGATGGGTTTTCAAGCAAGCCGGCAAACTCAACGCCGAACACAAGGGGCTCGACACACCAAGTGAGGACGACGACGAACCCCACAAGGAGAGCACCAGAAAACAAAATGATTTCCCACAAGAAGTCAAAACAGAACGGCGCCACCAGAGATACGCGCCATACGGCCTATCC
Source organism: Triticum monococcum (assembly GCA_034509565.1). NCBI lineage: Eukaryota > Viridiplantae > Streptophyta > Magnoliopsida > Poales > Poaceae > Triticum > Triticum monococcum. The sequence continues at coordinate 489,363,121 of CM067844.1, forward strand.
CAAAGGAGTCTCGCCAATGGTTGTTAAAACTGATCACCTTCGACCATCAGGATTACTCTAGAAGTATCCAGAACGCAGGCTGGACTACCTTGGTATTAGATCCAATAATCAGCGGACTCCATTTTACAAATGTCCTGATGGACGGCGGCAGTGGTCTAAACCTGTTATACCAGGACACAATCCGCAATATGGGGATAGACCCAACCAAAATTTGCCTTAGAAAAACCTCCTTTCAAGGGGTAACGCCAGGCCCGGATGCCCATTGCATGGGTTCTCTCCGGCTAGAAGTTATGTTCGGCTCCCCCGATAACTTCCGTGGTGAACAGCTAACTTTCCACATCGCCCCATTCTCAAGTAGCTATCAAGCACTGCTGGGACGCGAAGCTTTCGCCCGCTTTAACGCAATACCGCATTATGCATCTCTTGCGCTTAAGATGCCCGGTCCACGAGGCATCATCTCATTAAAGGGAAAACATTGAGTGTTCCTCCCGCGCGGAAAATAGTGCGGCTGCCTTGACAGCTCCACAATAAAGCGGCTTCACCAGCCAAAACATCTAAACAGGTCGTCAAGACCACGGACACGGCTAGACGAGTCTGGCATAAACATACTGATAAAGGATTAATAACCGTATACCCCTGCACTAGGGGCTCCGCGCATATAAAACAAGAGATAATAAAGCTCAATTTTACCCATTTCGATTTATACTTTGTTTATTTAGTATAACTCATGTTCGGCACGATCTTTCTTTAACTAAGTTCCTCTCTTTTACAGATGAACAACGCGCTACGCCCGTCCAAGATACGGCACAACGGAGACACAGGCGCAGACGTGCAGCAGGGACCCGTTCCAAGGATTCTTTTCAGATTAAGACCCTGCGTAAACCGTTTTTACTGTCTCTTGTTGATACACATCCCCTGGTTTCTTGGTATAACCAAGGAGGAGGCTGGCGTTTTGGCATGTGGCCATGTCAGAGTTTTGCACGTACCTGGACACTAGGGGCTTATTACTAAGGGCGTTATCCCGCCCGCCCTCATAAAGACCGAATACCTTAGGGAGTGTTCGGCATCGCGAGTTTGGCCTTATATGCATCAGCTCCGAATCATGTCTTTCGTCAAATGTTGGGTTTGCCCGGCTCCTGTGTTTTGCTGCCTTACGTTCCGCTCTATCGACTAAGGCGGCACCAGGAGAACTACTGCGATTGTGCCCCGGTTCAGCCAGGCGAGCACCTCAGTAGAGAAAGCCGAAAACTCACTGTCATGATATAGCGTGAGACTGGTCAACCACTCGATGACTTACCGGAATCTTTAGGATTCCTCCGCATTAACGAAGGGCCGTTTCCCGGCCAGGCACATACGCGCCCCGAGTTCGGGCGAGCGCACGCGCCACCAGGGGCTATATAAGTAGCCTCAATGTCAAACTCCTATGGTTAAGTGAAAGTGATAAAGCATCATAGTCTGATTGCCTAGTTCGCTGCGCTATCACCTCCTTTGTAGGACCAAGACGTTGGATCAAGTGTGAAAATGCGCCTTCTACGAACACCCCCGCATTATGTGCGTGGGGGCTGAAGCCGACGACTGCCATCTTTCAGATTATATACTCGTATATGTTAAACAGCCGCACAAGAGGTATTCCAATACTTGCAGGCACAAGTATAAAAAGCTTCTACAATTTATCAAAATATTGTTTTACAATAATACATGCTATTCGAATATAGTATCCTTCGAGCACTGCATCTCTATTAAACAAGCGCCTTGCAGAACTTCCTGAAAATAGCGCTCGGCAGGTACTCGGCTTCCATCCGAGTCTGGGGATGCAACAGCGGTGGCTTCCATTTCCGCCCAGTATGTCTTGACACAGATAAGAGCCATCCGCGCACCCTCTATGCACGCTGACCTCTTCATCGCATTGATATGCGGCACCGCACCAAGGAACTGCTTCACCAAGTTGAAATAACTTTTCGGCTCTGGCCTCTCTGGCCACAGATGATTCATGGCATACTTCATGGCGAGTCCAGACAACCTATTTAGCTCGGCCCATTCGGCCAAATGATCGGCTAATGACAGTGGACGCTCTGGATTGTGGAACTGCGACCAGAAGAGCTTTTCCACTTCGCGATCTTCTTGATCTTGGAAGTGTTCGGCCGCATCTGCAGCACTCGCTGCTAAATCCAGATAGGTGTCCGCCGTACTCCACATCTGGTCTAACGAAGCATGTTTAGGATCACAGAACTTCCTCCGCAGCATAAAGGGCTTTCCAGCCGGGACCTCTGCGGCCTGACGCAGCTCCTCCTTCATAGCTCTCATCGCAGAGCAAGCACCCTTGGCACCGGCAGCGGCCTTCTTCAGGTCCGTCCGTTCCGCCCGATCTTCTTTTTCAAGAAGCTTGCAACGGTCAGCAGCGTTCTTCAGCCTCACGGCCATCTCGGCCATTTCTTTCTTCCTTCGGCAGTGAGCAGCCTGTTCGGCTTTCAGCTCTTCAATTGCCTTTCCGGCAGCCGCATCACTTTTCCTGGCTTGCTCCTTGGCTCGGGCAAGTTCCGCCCGAAGATTCTCCATGGCAGCAGCACCATCTGCATCAAGCGCACACATTGTAAGATACTGGCATAAAGCTCCTCTTACCAGGCGCCGCCGACGGAATTACATACCTTGTGCCTCGTCAAGCCGCTTGTGGACAAGCGTGATGTCGGCATCTGCCACGTCAAGTTGCCGCTTTAGCTAGGCAAATCCATCAGTCCGGCTGGCCACCGGACACTTCGCCACCTACGTATAAAGGCGGCATATTAGACCTGGGATTATGATCCTCTGTGCGCCGTCACTTTTGACAACACATAGAGTCTCACGGACTACTATCTACACAAGGCACATCTTATTTATATGCAACTGTCCAAAAAGGGTACATTATTTCGCGTACCTCAAAACCTGTCAGTAAACTCCTGACGGCCTCGTGCAATCCGCTCTCTGCGGATGAAATCCTCTCAATCACCGTACCCATCAATGCACGGTGCTCCTCTGAGTTGGAGGCTCACCCTAGCAGATCCTTCAGCTCCTCTGACCGCGCACCAGACGGCGCCGGACTCGTCCGATGGCCCTTTTCAAAGGCCGGACGCGGAGGGCTTTGGGGGGCCATATGACTACCTTCCGGCCCCGCCGGATTTAGAGAAACCCTCCGCGACGATACCTCAGGGTCGCCCGCCTCGCAAGGCGGTACGGCAGGGGGAGGCGTTTCGCTCTCCATCATCTCCGGAAGAAGATCCCCAGAAGATGAGCTCTGCTGAGAAGGGCTAAGGTCCGAGCTAGAAGGTAAATTTTCGATTACTTTTCTCAGATATAAAGCAGGGATTTCTCTCGTTTCTTAAAAAGAAAACTCCTCTCTACTTACTGCTTGGTGGAGGGCTGATCCCCTTGAGGGCATAATTCGGCCGAAGTATCCCCCAGCACAGGACCCTCTGGCAAAGATTTCTTCCCCCGCTTTAGGGCCATGGTCTCCGGGTCTTCAGAGGCAGTCCTCTTCTTCCCCTGAGGAGAGGAATTTTCAATTCCTCCCTTCCGGGCAACCTCCTTTGAGAAGGCTGTAGCTTCCTTGTCCCCTCCCTCGCTTCCCTTTGAAGGCACAACCTCCAACATCCTGACTAGCACGGGACCCGGCGTGGTCTCGGGGAGGGGGCCGGACACCTGATTAGCTTTGCTTTCGCCACACACTCCTGTTTAAAGGACAACTCTTTTAGGGGCAATTTTATGATAAATATACGGGTAGCGAGTCCGGGCACAAGGCTACTTACTTGAGTATCTGGATGATTGCAGCTCAGACCTGCGTCCTCCATAGAATCCGGACACACTACTTGTGGTCCGAAGAACAATTTGTACATCTCCACGGGCGTCATGCCAAGAAAATGTTGGAGAACTCGTGGTCCCTCCGGGTTGAACTCCCACAGGCGGAGGGGGCAACGTTTGTAGGGCAGAACTCGGCGAATTAACATAACCTGCGTCACCACGACCAGACTGATGTCTCTTTCTAGGAGATCTCAGATGTGGCCCTGCAACAGGGGCACATCCTTTGCCGGCCCCCAGTCCAGCCCCGTATTGATCCATGACGCCAGTCGTGGCGGGGGACCCGAGCGAAAGGCAGGTGGCGCCACCCACTTAGGGGCCCTGGGAGCGGTAATATAAAACCACTCTCGTTGCCATAAGCTGGACTCCTCTTGAAAAGAGCCCTTGGGCCATGGAGTACCAGCATTCTTGCTTATAAAAGCACCTCCGCACTCCGTGTGTCGTCCCTCGATCATCTTCGGCTCTACTTTGAAGGTCTTGAGCCATAGTCTGAAGTGAGGAGTGATACGGAGGAAGGCTTCACACACGACGATGAATGAGGAAATATGGAGGATGGACTCTGGGGCTAAGTCGTGAAATTCCAGCCCATAATAATACATGAGCCCCCTCACGAAGGGATCTTTCGGGAAGCCTAGCCCCCGAAGGAAGTGAGACATGAACACCACACTCTCACCGGGCTTGGGAGTGGGAATGACCTGCCCTTGAGCAGGCAGCCTATGCGAGATTTTGCCGGTCAAGAACCTGACCTCTCTCAACTTCAGCATGTCCTCTTCCGTGACGGAGGAGGGCATCCATCGGCCTCGAAGGTCGGAACCGGACATTGTCGAAGGTCCGAAGCGCCTGAAATCTGGAACCTTGGGTGTTGGAACTCGAGGCGAAGGGCAAACTCGTTTGAGATTGAAAGAAAGGAGTAAGGCCTTGGTCTCTTTATAAGAGGTTGAATACCAAGGGCCTTCCCCGCGACCATTTGGGATTCGCCTTTGATCGAGAAAATATACCAACGGGTACGGTTGGGTTACCCACGCCCGTATTGATGAGAATCCCGAAATAAGGGGGCATGATCTCTACTTTAACAAGACGTGCCAAGGAAACCGCCTCGCTAAACGCGCTGAGGTGGGACAATAAAATGATTCGAATAAAGACTTGGCTGTGGTGTGATGTCATGCTACGAAATACGTTAGCAGATTGGATGTGTGTAAATATTATTCTCTCTATGGCAATATGTGGAAACTTATTTTGCAGAACCGGACACTACCTTTGTGTTCAAAATCTTCTATGAAGTACTTGGAGGAGGAACCCGCCTTGCAATGCCGAAGACAATCTGCGCGCCGGACTCGTCATCATTGAAGCCTGGTTCAGGGGCTACTGAGGGAGTCTTGGATTAGGGGGTGTCCGGATGGCCGGACTATACCTTCGGTTGGACTCCTGGACTATGAAGATACAAGATTGAAGACTTCGTCCCGTGTCCAGAAGGGACTTTCCTTGGCGTGGAAGGCAAGCTTGGCGATACGGATATGTAGATCTCCTACCTTTGTAACCGACTCTGTGTAACCCTAGCCCTCTCCGGTGTCTATATAAACCGGAGAGTTTTAGTCCGTAGAAAGGACAACAATCATACCATAGGCTAGCTTCTAGGGTTTAGCCTCTCTGATCTCGTGGTAGATCTACTCTTGTACTACCCATATCATCAATATCAATCAAGCAGGGCGTAGGGTTTTACCTCCATCAAGAGGGCCCGAACCTGGGTAAAACGTTGTGTCCCCTGCCTCCTGTTACCATCCGGCCTAGACGCACAGTTCGGGATCCCCTACCCGAGATCCGCCAGTTTTGACACCGACAGCGGTCTTAATGTTGGAGAAAATTTGTCGTTTTGTACCTCTGAAGCAGAAGCTGGGGCGGCTCAAGTGTGACTGTCATGATATGGGCCAGTTAATGGCGGCTCTGGTTAAATATGCTGATTCAGATAGTACCAAGGATTCCATGTCTGATGAAGAGAAGGCAGGGAAGGGAAAAAAGAACGGCAATGGCAAGGGTCACCAGCATAACCCGGCGAATCAAGGAGGTAATAAACATAAGGCTGGCGAGTTTGTGGCTAACACCAATACATAGGGCAACAACCAACGACGCAAGGGGAGGCCACCGTCCCGGTCAGGCGGGTCAGGTCCCACCCTGGAGCAACTATTGAATGAACCCTGTCCTAGACACGGCACCCGGGAGAAGCCAGCTACCCATTTGTGGAAGGATTCTACGATCATGAAGGCATTTAAAAATTCAACCATGTTTGATGGCAACCACGGTCCTGGCGGCGGTTCAGGAGGAGGCGGCTTTCATGGCCCGGGCGCCGGCTCAGGCGGAGGCGGTTTTCACGACCAAGGTCATCCGGGTAACCAAGGTGGTTATAATCAGCAATCCGGCCAAGGTGTAACATCCCAATTTTTTCAATTTGGAATGTTATACACTAGATCATCATTGCATCATATTTTGTTGCATTTGGTTGATCCTAGAAATTTCACGCAACTCAAGGACCCTCGGAGAGAGTTGGGGATTTCGTTATTTTCATATTTGAGTTTTCTCAATTTTGAAAATAGGACTATTTGATTTTATTTATTTTATCTTCAGTTATTTCTACTATAAAATAATGAGAGTGGGAATAAAATGACTTTCTCAAAATATAGAAATATTGGGGATTCAATAAAAAATCAAATAAGATTTTATTTTGGTTTTATTTGCTATTTTATTTGAATTTAGGAAAAATTGCACGTTTTTAAAAAATTGCATTTAGGGCCAAGAAAATGTTCATCCTGTTCTAAATATTATATTTAGACGGTGAAAATTTGTTTTGGTATTTTTAGAATTTTATTTATTTTTCTAAAAAAAATTAGTCGCAGCGAAATTGTTTAAAAAAAAGAGACCCCGCGCCCGACTGGGCCAAGGGCCCAGCCGAGCAGGCCGGCCCAGCCAGCCGCCGCCGCCTCCCGCCGGGTCGGGACAGAGTCCCGACCGCCGTCGTCGCCCGAGTCCGGGGAGGACCCGCCTCCCGAGGCCGACCCCTCCGCCAAGTCGCCGCCTCCCCCCTTTATAACCCCGCCGCCGGCCCCCTGCAGCCCCACACTCGCCCCGCCGCCCCGCGCCGCCTGTTGCCCCGCCGCCGTGCCGCAGCTGCCGCCCTGCCGCCCCACACCACCCGCCGCCGCCGGAGCCTCACGCGGAACCCCGAGCTGAGGTAGCCGCCGCCCGGTTTTCTGAGAAAAGCCGTTTCGTTTTTTTTGAAAAGCCTAGTTTTTGTTTTTAAATAGATCGGTTTTCTCTGGTTTATTTATTTAGCGAGCGTTCGCTCGTCCATTCGTTTTAACAAACGCGTCAATCGTTTAGTTCCTGTTTAGTTCCTGTTAACGAACGTTTGTTCGTTAACCTGTTCGTCGTTTTTCTTTTTCTTGGATTAAATCCGCGATTTCTGATCCGATGTTCGTTTTAGTTTAGCTTTTCGCTCGTTTGTTGGAATCAGGCGATTCAAGCACCTGGAGTTTCGTCTCGAAACCCTCTTTCCATTTAGCCAACTCAAACAAGTTTTTGCCTCTGTAAATTTCCCTAGATCCAGAATAGTAAACGAAGCCTTTTTCTTTTTTCGTTTGTCTTTCGTTGCTTCGTTCGATTTGGTTCTTTTTGCCAACCGGAGTTCTTAAGTTGAACTATCTGGTTAGATCTTTTATTCGAGTTTTACCTGTGCATTAGTTGAGTACTTATTGTATGCTTGTTTGTTTACGATAGAGTATCCGGAGTGCGCCGCTTGCTACTTCGAATCGCTAGGTTTCACGGATCATGAGCAAGGCATGAAACACTTTGATCATACCTTCCTATTACCCAGTTTTTATTGCATTAGATCAATCCTCACACATTGCATTGACTATGATCTAATTAAATTGTGGGTTTGGGAAGTAGATGAGGTAGTACCTATTACCTGTTATTATCAAACCTTTGGGAGTTACTTCTATGTTTTCTTTTATGCCATGCTATGCTAGTAGACGTGGATTGGGTGAGTGAAATCCATGACAGATGTGAGTTTGTTAAATTAATGGTTTATCTAAGGTGGCAACTTAAATACACATCTGGGTGGACTGAGGCACCTGGGTATTCCAGCGATTGCCTGTTTTTCTTTTTGGACCGCCACCTAGGCTCAAAGGGATCATGAGATTATTCATACTGGAAACTTCCATGTGCAGCCACAAGCTACTATGGGCTCTAGCATAGTTGAATAAGTCGTGCGAACTCTTACAGTGGTAGACTAGCAGATGTAGGGGATGTAGGTGGTACGTACACCCATCGTAAGGTGCTAGTGCTTCTGAAAGACTATGTCTCGGTCATCCGTTTCTCAAACACCATGTAGTGCGAGAAAACCAATGGAGGAGATCGAGTCTTGTGGGGAAAAGTGCGCAAATCTCTGCAGAGTGTATAAACTAATCATGGTTAGCCGTGTCCCCGGTTATGGACATCTTGAGTATCTAGTACTTGGATTATCATGTGAATCTCATCATGCTACTCTAATTAATTTGTTGGTTCTTAATGATGATGTTTAATTGGGATTGAGAATGATGTCAACCATTCTCAATGTTTAACAACTACCATGATAGTTAAATAAAATTTATTCCTTTGCAGTAGGGAAAAATTGGCTTTACGCAAAACTGTAACCATAGAGCTTTCCACCAGCCAAATATGCATATAGTATAGCCTGTTTCTTTCATTACTCTCTATGTGTTACATTGCCAGCATATTCCATGTGCTGACCCATTTCGGGCTGCAACGTTTATGTTGCATACTTTTCAGACGACGAGTAAGGTGCTTTTAGGTCGTGGTTCTATACTTAGTGATGCCGTTGGAGTTGATGGACTCACTTATCTTCCAAGCCTTCCGCTGTTATCGTTATTAGATGGCCTTAAGCCATTATTATTGTAATAAGTTCTCTTTTGAGACTCTCGATGTAATAAGTGTGTGATTGCTACTCTGATATAAATCCTTCAAGTACTGTCTGGTGTCAGCATTACTGATCCAGGGATGACACCGGAGCACAGAGATTGGACCGTTTGAGGTCTGGTCGCTACAAGAAGGTATCAGAGCACACGCTAACTATAGGACACGACCACTAAGCTAAAGCCCTAGATCACTACTCACTCTTCTCATTCTGACCTCTCATCTTTTCTACTCTTTTAGGATGGCGGATGGCACATCCCTAGTTCTAGTATGCTCTGAGCTAGCTAGTCATGTATTGCATCATGTTTAAATTCTTTTGAATTTGAAATGGGGATTTTTTTTCAAGCCCTAGCATCAAAGGAAATCAATAGGTTCAACCAAAATATTTTTAGTGAACCCAAAGTGGCATTAAAAATGTTCATCATTTTTGGAAAATGCTGGAAACAGTAACCAGAGATGATGCACATTTTTCCTTGACATTTTGGATCTTTGAACTAATACATATTGTATTTGAGTTGGAGCAAATATATGTTATAAATATATTTAATGCTTCAATAATTCTGTTATTTTGTGAGGGGCTCTAGAATATTCCTTTCAATCCCTGCAAAAAATATCAGAAGAAACAAAAATGATTTAGTGTTTGAAAGAAATCAAAATAGATTGAAACAAATAGAAAACATAAATAAAATAGAGAAAACCAGAGAGAGGAAAAAAACCCACATGGCACTTACCTGACGCAGCCCTCCTAGTGCCCAACCGGCCTAGCTTCTCTCGGCCCAGCCCACCAGCCCAACCGCCAGGAGCTTCTTCAAGCTCTTGCCAGTAGGAGCTGCTGCGTGCCTGCATCACAGCCGACCGCGGCCACGTCTCCCCGCCACCTCCTGTTTCCTTTCCCGTCCTCGACCGGGCGCCTGGAGATGCCCGAGCCCCCTTGGTCCTTCCCCTCTCTCGCAGCTCACTCTCCCGTCCTCTGCTCTCTCACTCGCACGCACCCGAGCGGCCCCGTCGCCGCCGACATGCACCGCCGCGGCCACAGCCTTCCCCGTACCTCTCCGACATGACCCCGAGCTCCGCCACGACGTCGTCGTCCTCTCCATCGAGTCACGCAGCGCCAGAAGCTCTGCTGCATCTCCAACACCGTCGTTTCAGACCTTGGGTGCCGGTGATGCCCGCCGTCGATTCGCCGGACCCCGTGCCTCCCCTGCCTCGCCAGCAGCACCAGAAAAACTGCGGTGAGCCGCTGCACCGTTTTCCCCATGCCCTGTTGCCTAATTCGCCCCCTAGCCGCATCAACCACCGAAGTCGAGCGCTCCCCGCCGCCGGCCATGTCACGGCCGTCGCCGCAGCCGCTCATGATCAAACCGAGCGCGTCACCGTGCTCAGCACAGCTCCACGGGCCCAGAGCAACCACCCGTTGCTCCTGCCATGCACCATAGCGATGTTTGCATCATCGCCCGAACTGCAGCCGCCGCATTTGAGGATGCTGCCGTCGTTCTTGGTCACCTACGGCGATGCCACCTGCACCAAACGACGCGGATGGGTTCCAACTGTGCGTAGCACCCCTCCGCGCATCAAACCGTGGCCAGAGCAGTGATTCCGCAGCACTCCGCTGCGCCTGCCATCGCCGGCGTCAAGCCGCCAGCGCGTTTGACCTTTGACCCGGGGTTTGACTCCCCTGAGTCACCCACGTGTGGGCCCAGGCCCCTAATTAACCTAGATTTAGGATTAGTTTAGTGTTGACTAACTTTGTTAATTAGCCTAGACAGTGACACGCGGGACCCACTGGTCAGATTTGACCAGGAACGGTCATGTTGACTTGCTGACGTCACACCGATGTCATGCTGACATAGTAAATGATTTTCTGGTTTTTCTTATTCAGAAATGATTTAGAAATTCCAGAAAATAGTTAAAACTTCTAAAAATCATAGAAATTAAACCGTAACTCCAAATGAAATAATTTATATATGAAAAATTATCAGAAAAATCCAATCTATCCATTTATGCTACTTTCATGCATGATCAACCAACTTATACCCACTGTATAAGTGAAAACATGATAATGGCATTTTAAATGCTAAATATGGAGTTTGCATATGAACCCTTGGTCCATATGGACTTCATTTAAATTGTTGCTAGATGCATTAGTGCAAATCATAACATTATTTCCATGTCACATTAATGCATCATATTGTTGCATTGCATTGATTGTGTTTCCTCTCTGTTGCCGGTGTTTGTCCCCTCTCAGTAGACGACGTTCCGATGATTTGATCGATGACACCGATGAAGAACAATACTATCTTCAGAAGTGTCAGGCAAGCAAAACCCCCTTGGTCATTTTGATACAATCCCACTCTCTCGCTCTTGCTCTCTTTTACTACATTAGGACAACAATGTTTCAACTGTTACATGCTGCGGTAGCTGAACCCCTTTCCTCTGCATGACCTGTCATTGCCACAGTAAATAGATGAAACCCACTAGCATGAGTAGGAATTGTTTGAGCCCTGATGTGCCTACTCATTCATGCTTGTTGTCATGCCTACTACTGCTTAGAGTTGAGTCAGATCTGATTCATCGGGAATGAATTGGAACATGGTGAACATGTCCTACTGTTGAGAGCTAAGTGTGTGAACATGATTTGGTAAAGGTAGCGGTGAGAGGCCATGTAGGAGTACATGGTGGGTTGTCTCATTGCAGCCGTTCTCAGGAACTGAGTTCTGTGTTTGTGATCCATGAACAGTTACTACCACACATTGGGTTCCGGTAACTCGGCCCCTCTCGGCTTATTAACCAACTCAATCTCTATCCAGGAGTTGCAACTAGTTTCTGGTGTTTGTAGGTAGTGTTAGTAGTCTACCAAGTGGCACCCGGTACAGGTGGGCATGGGATAGACTAGGCATAGTGGCACGGTGTACTAAGTGGCACCCGGATGGTGGGCTTGGGAACCCTGCACACTTTGTTTGGGGTCGTGAGCGACACCCCGGCCGGATCTCCTTGCGGATGGAACCCGAATAGGCGATAAACCTGGACGAGAGACTTATGTGGTTAGTCAGGTCATGGCCGACACCCTCGCCCGGCTTCGCTTGAAGGTTGTCGAGGTACATGATGTGTACAGGGCGATAAGTGGCGAGAGCGTGTGTGAAGAAGTACACCCCTGCAGGGTTATCATTATCTATTCGAATAGCCGGATTCCTTAGATATGGAAACTTGGACCCCTTGCATAGTTCATAGACAAGTGAAAGTGGATACTCTAAAACTCACAAGATAAGCTTGAGTGCTATGGATGGCATTCTCGCAGGAAGACGGGAGCGGATCCATAGTGGTGTATTGGTATGGTGAATTTGTGGACTCATGTGCGCCGCCTGAAAAGAGTTACTTGCAGTCGTAGTTTAGGTTAGCCACTGAGTCAAAGCTGGCTTGCTGCAGTTAAACTCCACTACCCCCTTTGTTGATACCGATGCATATGTAGATAGTTCTGATGTAAGTCTTACTGGGTACATTTGTACTCACGTTTGCTTATTTTATGTTTTGCAGAGAGATTTCAGTCTCGCTAGTAGTTCCACGTGGACTTCGACGTTTAGCTTGTTACCTCAGCTACGATCTTGTACCCTTGGGAGGGTCTTGTGGATAGTCAGGCTTCTGAGCCTTCTTCATTTGTAGTTGTCTGTACTCAGACAAGTTAAGCTTCCACATGTGCTTGTTGCTTGTATGCTCTGTATGTTGGGTCATGAGACGCATGTTTGGAATATCTCGCTCCTCGGAGCCTAATGAATAATACTTGAGTCGTAGAGTTATGTTGTGATGCCATGTTGTATTTACACATATCGAGCATATTGTGTGTATGATTGAAATGCTTGGTATGTGTGGGATACGACAACCTAGTTGTTCATCCTTGGTAGCCTCTCTTATGGGGAAATGTAGTCTTGTGCTTCCATGAGCCATAGTAGTCCGCTACAGCCCGGTTTACAGGAGTCCTGCTAGCCCAGTACTACTGCTCCGGAACACTTAGACTGGCCGGCATGTGATTCACTTCGTTCATGTGTCTATCCCTTCGGGGAAATGTCACGCGGTGACTTGTAGGATCGAAAGTATGTCTAGAGGGGGGGTGATTAGACTACTTGACCAATTAAAAACTTAGCCTTTTCCCAATTTTAGTTCTTGGCAGATTTTAGCTATCTTAGAGCAAGTCAAGCAATCATCACACAATTCAAGCAAGCATGCAAAGAGTTTATTGGCAGTGGAAAGTAAAGCATGCAACTTGCAAGAATGTAAAGGTAAGGGTTTGGAGGATTCAAACGCAATTGGAGACACGGATGCTTTCCCGTGGTTCAGATAGGTGGTGCTATCCTACATCCACATTGATGGAGACTTCAACCCACGGAGGGTAACGGTTGCACGAGTCCACGGAGGGCTCCACCCACGAAGGGTCCACGAAGAAGCAACCTTGTCTATTCCACCATGGCCATCGCCCACGAAGGACTTGCCTCACTAGCGGTAGATCTTCACGAAATAGGCGATCTCCTTGCCCTTACAAACTCCTTGGTTCAACTCCACAATCTTGTCGGAGGCTCCCAAGTGACACCTAGCCAATCTAGGAGACACCACTCTCCAAGAAGTAACAAATGGTGTGTTGATGATGAACTCCTTGCTCTTGTGCTTCAAATGATAGTCTCCCCAACACTCAACTCTCTCTCATAGGATTTGGATCTGGTGGAAAGAAGATTTGAGTGGAAAGCAACTCGGGGAAGGCTAGAGATCAAGATTCATATGGTAGGAATGGAATATCTTGGTCTCAACACATGAGTAGGTGGTTCTTTCTCAGAACATATGAGTAGGAATGATGTATGTGTTCTGATGGCTCTCTCTCCGAATGAAGAGGTGGTGGAGGGGTATATATAGCCTCCACACAAAAATCCAACCATTACACACAATCTACCAATCTCGGTGGGACCGAATCAGAAAACTCGGTCTGACCGAAATAGTAAACCTAGTGACCGTTAGGAATTTCGGTGGGACTGAGATGCAACTCGGTAGGACCGATTCGGTTAGGGTTTGGGCATAACGTAATCTCGGTGAGACCGATCGCACAAACTCGGTGAGACCGAGTTCGGCAATTAGCTAACCAGAGAGTTGGTCAGGCAAACTCGGTGGGACCGACTTGCTCTTTCGGTGAGACCGAAACGTTACAAGAAGGAAACATAGAGTTTACCTTGCATTCTCGGTGGGACCGATTCGCTCTTTCGGTGAGACCGAAAAGTTACGAAAGGGAAACAGAGAGTTTGCAAGCCCATCTCGGTGAGACCGAGAACCTTATCGGTAGGACCGAATTGCTAGGGTTTGGCAGTGGCAAATGACAAGTGAAACTCGGTGGCGCCGGATTGAAGAATCGGTATGACCGAGTTTGGCTTAGGGTTTAAGTCATTTGTGGATATGGAAAGGTGGTTGAGGATTTTGGAGCATATCACTAAGCACATAAAGCAAGAGGCTCATTAAGCAACACCTCATCCCTCCTTGATAGTATTGGCTTTTCCTAAAGACTCAATGTGATCTTGGATCACTAAAATATAAAATGAGGAGTCTTGAACTTTTGAGCTTGAGCCAATTCTTTGTCCTTAGCATTTTGAGGGTTCCACTTTCACATCCATGCCATGCCAATCATTGAGCTTTCCTGAAATAATCATCTTGGAATAGCATTAGCTCAATGAGCTATATGTTGTTATGAATTACCAAAACCACCTAGGGATAGTTGCACTTTCAATCTCCCCCTTTTTGGTAATTGATGACAACATATAGATCAAAGCTTCGACAAATGATAATAAGCATGAAATATATCGTCGCTTTGAGAAGTATGTGACAAATAAGAGCTCCCCCTAAATTTGTGCATATTTAAAATTTGCTTTGGACTGCAAATGCACATGGAGTTAGAATCATGGGTTACTCTTCCATGTCACATACATCTTGGTGGAGCGCTCAAAAATGATAAGATTGAAATACATGCACTCATCACCAAGAATAGTGAATGATCACAAACGATAGATAGAATGATAATATTTAAGCAAGCATTAAGCAAACATTAAGTGTAGCTTATGATCAAACACATGATCATCGATGTCTCACAAACATAAGGGCATAGTATCTCACACACAAGCAAACAAAGTTCGAAAAACCACCAAATAAAGCAAGAGAGAAAAGCAACACTCTCTCTCTCGAAGCCTATGATCTATACATCTTCTCCCCCTTTGGCAACAAGTTACCAAAAAGTTCCTAGAAAATGCATAGTGCTAAGTCGACGCTCAGGCTTGATCTTGAGGTGGTGGTGGAGTCCGGAGCACGCCAAGGACGAAGCCTTCAGTAGAAGTGGTCGGAGTCGAGGCTGAAGTGGATGCTGGAGCTGGTGGAACGGAGGCTGTAGCTGGTGCAGATGTTGTGGCTCTGGTGTCAGCCACTGGTAGTGCAGACGACCTCAGACCTTGTGGCACCCTGGCAAAAGCATCAGTTCTGGTCCTGCCTCCCCTCTCATTCATGTCCTCCTGAAGCTGCTCCACGGCGGTCTGTATTTCTGTCACCTTGATGTCCATGTCATAGAATCTCTGTTCCATGATCCTCTCTAGGCTCGCCTGGTTCTGAGTCAGGGTGGCAAGTCCTTGCTCAATACGCAGGGTGGACGCTATCAGGTAACCGAGCTACTCTTGTTTGGTCTTCAAGAAGTAATCAGATGCCTCTGCTTGAGTAGGCATCCTGGCAGCTTTTTCCTTCTTCGCCTTCTCCTTCTGAGCTTGTGCATGTGCAGATGAGGGTTCATTTTCAGTCATAACCACTTGGTTATCCTCAATATCTGGATGGATGGGCAGGTGTTCCTTATCCAATAAATACACGCCCGTGCCCATCTTGGAGTTGATGAGCTCCTGAATCTGTGGGGCATACCCACAACTCCTCTTCTGGTCTGCAGCTGTCCTCTTGATTGTTTCCACAATGAGACTCATGACCTTGAATTTTTGAGGCACGTCAAAGACATGAAGCAAGTTGATCGCGTGACCTCTGATCATCTTGTGATCTCCTGATTTGGGCAGAAGGGTGTGCCTAAGGATCCAGTTGATCGTAGGCAATCCTGAGAGCAGATAGTGCACTGACCCAAACTTGAACGTGTCAAGCGCTTCATTCGGGATCTCCTTGTACATGTTGGACATGGAGTTGTGATCCATCTTTTCCTTGGCATAAATGTCCAAGTCATCATCTTGCTCCTCTGGGGCATTGATCAACTTTGCCCATTCTTCAACAGTGGATTGGTACCTTGTACCCTCAGACATCCATGTGATCCTGCCATCCGGATAAAAGTGTGATGTGGAGTAGAATTGCATGATCAGCTCCTCGTTCCACTTTGTGAGCTTCTGCCCAACAAAGTCTGCAGCTCCACACGCACTAAAGTTGTCAAATACACCGGGGTAGTGCTCTTCATTGTCCTTGATGTAGGTCCAGTCGACCCATCTCATGTCACAAACGATTGGCTTCTTGTCAAGCAAAACAGTCTCATAGAAATCTTGTTGTTCCTTGGTATGAAATCTGTAATCCACGGCAGTCCTTCTCCTAGAAGCATACGGGTCTGCTTCTCTCCATTTCCTCAGCCCTGAATCTCTCCTGAGCTTCATATCCTCAGCCACAGGATGAGCATCGTTGTGGTCTGGGATCTTGGGCTTGAGCTTCCTAAGGACACTCTCTTCCTCTTTTTCGATAGCTTCAGGCATTGGGGCCTTGTTCTTTTCTACAGCTGGGATGCTTCGTGTGTTCCTCTTTGGTGCACTCTTAGGCTTAGATGCAGCCTTAGGTGCATCCTTGGGCTTGGATGCAGTTGTTCCTGACCTTATAGCATCTCCCATGAGTTTGGCTGCCTTGGGTGCTGGTGCAGCAATCTCTTCTTCTTCCTCCTCATCGACCATGATGGAGGCCTTCCCAAGCACTCTGGCTACAGTATTTTTCACCCTCTCTTTCCTTTTCTTGCCCTCAGCAGCAATGGGCTCAACGGGAGCAGGCTTCATAGTTGAAGCCCTAGCCTTTGACATGGGCTGCCTGCCTGCTGGCATTTTGATCTTCAGCCCTGGCTTGGTTCCTTGAGCTGGTTCAGCTCTCTTTGATGTGGCCTCTTCCTCTGCCACATAGTCTTCATCCTCAGAATCAGACGTTCTCTTCTTCCTTTGACGTGTGGCAGCCTTGGGCAGATTGCTGGGGGTGCTCCTGCTGCCATCATTAGAAGAGCTTGAGGGGCTAGTGCCCTCACTCATCACAACTTGCTGCTTAGACACATTCTAGCTGTCACTTTGATCAGACATGTTGCAAACTGACTGCTGACCCTGTGAATAGATTATGGATAAGATAGAGTGGATGAGCATCACAAAAAGCAGAGATTTTTGCAAAAGATTAATTCAAAAACTTAGTTTTAGTTTTCCACAGAAAGCATCTCGGATCTACCGATTTTCAAACTCGGTGACACCGAAGCAGTTTTGGCACCAGAACTGGTGAACTCGGTCAGACCGAGTCACAGTTCGGTGGCACCAAGACTGCTAGGGTTTCACGGAATTCCAAAATTGGTCGCACCGATAAGTTATTCTCGGTCAGACTAAGTTTCACTTGTGCAATGGCAAAAGCCAGATCGGTGGGACCGAGTTTTTCAACTCGGTGGGTCCGAGATGGTTTCGGCGGAAACCTAACCCTAAAATTTTCAAATTAAAACTATTCTACGAGATCATTGACTGGATAGGAGTGTTTCAATCGTGGCAAGAATCATAATGATCACAATGTGCTAGGAATCGGAGTGGAGAATAGCACAAAGATTGAGTCCATACCCTAGTTCAGCGGAGACTAGCTACGGCAGGAACGGCGGGGCAGAAATCCGTTGACGGTGGCGGAGACCAGCGACTGGAGGCTGCTGGCGGCGAGAAGACGATCGGGAGACCACGAAGGCAGAGTAGGCTATCGCGCGGGCGAAGAGGTTTCGGAGAAATTTCCAAAATTTTGCCCGTCACTATATATAGCCCGACCCTATCGGTGTGACCGAGTGGAACAACTCGGTGGCACCGAGATGCATAACTGTGTGCAGTTGTTGCAACTCGGTGTGACCAAAAAGTTCAAATCGGTTGCACCGAGATCGAAAACCTAGATCAACTTAATGAACTCGGTAGGACCGAAAATGGAGTATCGGTCAGACCGAGATTCATAAAGAGGTTTTGGAAGTTTAAGTCTATGACGAATCGGGGACTCCGAGCGCTCCTCACACAGAGTGGTTCGAATCTGACTTGATCAAGTTTTGTGATGCAGCATGAATAGAGTTTGAGACGAGAAAAGCATAGATAGCTACAGGAGGTTCTTAGGCATTCTTGTCCATCCACTTGGCAAAAGAAGAAAGCCAAACAATCAAAACAACAAGTGGATGTCCTCGAATGAGTAAAATATGCAACCAACATGCTCACACAATAAGATGGCAAAAGAAATATGTGGCAAAGCATGCACAACCAATTCTAGCATCTATCAAGCAATTTGCGATGACTAGGTCATCTATATATGATTATATTGACTTAGGAGTCAAGTGAGAACACTTGATCATAGGTCATACTCATCGTTTAAGCTCAAGTGGGGTTACCACTTTTACATAAAGCATTGTTGTATTCACATCTTTAGAGTTGCTTTAGCTCAAGTCTTAGAGTAAAGCTCCCCCTAGATGTGATATCCCCCCTAAGAGGGATGAACTAACCTTGGGTTTTGTCGATGATGACTTCATGTAGATGTTGAAGATGTGGATGCTCAATGTTGATGTAGATCACTTGGAGCTATCCATTTGAGTGAATTGCACTTTCAATACCTACATGGGTTAGTCCCACAAGGAACAAACACGGATATCCATAGACATAGGGTGATGCACACACAAGATGATGTCCATGAAAACTTTAGGTTACCTTGTCCCTTGTCTTACCAACAAGAGGGTTTGTGACTCCTTGAACTAGTGCAAGATGTGGAAGTTGATTGCACTTGTTCTTGCCAAAATGATAAGAGTGAAGTATGTTGGCGGAGTCACCCTAAAGAACTCTCTAGTTCTTCTTCTTTTGGATCCACACCATCTTGATGGGAATCCTTGGAGTTGTAGTCATACTTGATGTAGTGGAACTTCAAGTAGTCTTGGGAATCCACTTGACTAAGGTCTTGGGAGCTTCTTCAAATGCATCAATCTCCTCTTGAAGCTTGTCCTTGCCTTTTTGCTTGTAGTCTTGTGGTGGAAGATCATCTTGAGCTTGTGTCCCCTTGAAAGAAGTGTCATACTTCTCTTGTTGAGGAACAAACTTTGTCTTGGGGTATTGATCTTCTTCCCATTCAACTCCATTGGCATTGAACTTTCGTTCAAAACCAACACCTTGATTCTTCCGGTGCATTCCTTGCTTGCGCACAATTTCCTCGAATTGCTTACTTCCGGCAAGGCTCTTGTAAACACCTTTCTCTATAATTCCCTTCAATAAGCTATTTTCTTTCTCAAGTGTAACTTGGCTAAGAGAATCATTAGTGGAATCAAGAGAACTACTAGAAGCAACAATATTGGATTTAGCATGATCATTGTTACTACTAGAGGAAGAATCTTTCTTATTCTTGTTACTAGTCTTGACTTGAGGCATGTAAGTGGATAATAGTAAACGCTTGGCAATGTAAGAAGAACTATTCTTGCGGAGATCATCATTGATTGCTTTTAAGAACTCATGCTCTTGCTCAAGATTGAGCTTTTCAAAGCGTAATTTCTCATGAGCTCTTAAAAGTTCTCGATGATCTTCGAAGATAGTTTCATGAGCTAACTTAAGAGTGTTTAGTTCTTTAGTTAGAGCCTCAATCTTCTCCCTATCATTGTCATTCGTTTTAGCATGATTAATTGATATTTCACCATAATATTCTTCACTAGAGTTGTCACCAAGCAAATCATCATCACCTAAAAGTCATCTTCATCACTATTAAAGTCAACATACTCGGGGTGTGTTACCTTAGGACCTTTGGCCATGAAACATCTTCCAATTCCTTCATTTGGGGAGTCAAATATGTCGTAGGAGTTGGTTGACACAAGTGCTAGACCGGCAACACCTTCATCTTGAGTATCTTCGGAGTCGGAGTGATAACTTCTCTCGGAGTGGCTGTCAGAGTCGGAGCCGGATACCCATTCACCAACATGAGCTTGATGTCTTCGTTTTGTATAGCTCCTTGATGATTTTTCCTTCCTTTCCGAGTCCTTGCTTCTCCGTGAGTATCTTCGTTCATAATGATCATCTCTACTCCTTCTCTCTCTTGGTGGAGATTCTTTGCTTCTTCTTTTTGGAGAATCTTCTCTTCTCTTGTAGGGAGC
Source organism: Triticum monococcum (assembly GCA_034509565.1). NCBI lineage: Eukaryota > Viridiplantae > Streptophyta > Magnoliopsida > Poales > Poaceae > Triticum > Triticum monococcum. Next base: position 489,383,276 of record CM067844.1, read on the forward strand.
CGTACACTCATTGGAATAGTGCCCGGGTCTTCCACAATTATAGCAGTTTCGCTCTCGACTAGAAGATCTTTTGTCATTGTAGGACCTTGACTTGAAGCTTCTATCTTTGTTTCTACTCTTGTAGAACTTGTTGAAGTTCTTCACCGTTAAGCTAAATTCTTCATTGAAGTTTTGTTTCTCACTTGATGATGTGGGGGCTTCACATGACGCTTTTTAGGCACCACTTGATTTATTGTGAAGTTCCTCTTTATCCTTGAGTGACATCTCATGAGCAACAATCCTTCCAATTACTTCCGTTGGCTTGAGATCTTTGTAGTTGGGCATCATTTGGATTAATGTGCACACGGTATCATATTTCCCATCCAAGGCTCTTAGGATCTTCTTGATGATGAATCTATCGGTCATCTCTTCACTTCCTAACCTGGCAATCTCATTTGTGATGAGAGCAAGCCTAGAGTACATTTCAGCGACACCTTCACCATCCTTCATCTTGAACTTGTCAAGTTGACTTTGGAGCACATCCAACTTGGATTCCTTGATGGAGTCGGTACCTTCATGCATATCAATCAAAGTATCCCAAATCTCCTTTGCATTCTCAAGGCGGCTGATTTTGTTGAATTCTTCGGGGCACAATCCGTTGAAGAGAATATCACAAGCTTGAGCATTGTATTGCAACATCTTCAACTCATCCGCGGTAGCTTCATGGTTTGGTTCCCTCCCATCGAAGAACTCACCTTGCAAGCCAACACAAACAATAGCCCATACGGCGGGGTTATGTCCAAGAATATGCATTTTCATTTTATGCTTCCAACTAGCAAAATTAGTGCCATCAAAGTAAGGACCTCTACGGTGATAATTTCCCTCGCTAGACGCCATACTCTCCTAGGTTGTGAAACCAAGGCTATGACCACCAAAAGCTATGGAGATCGAGGCAAATGGAGACCAAAGCTCTGATACCACTTGTAGGATCGAAAGTATGTCTAGAGGGGGGTGATTAGACTACTTAACCAATTAAAAACTTAGCCTTTTCCCAATTTTAGTTCTTGGCAGATTTTAGCTATCTTAGAGCAAGTTAAGCAATCATCACACAATTCAAGCAAGCATGCAAAGAGTTTATTGGCAGCGGAAAGTAAAGCATGCAACTTGCAAGAATGTAAAGGTAAGGGTTTGGAGGATTCAAACACAATTGGAGACACGGATGCTTTCCCGTGGTTCGGATAGGTGGTGCTATCCTACATCCACGTTGATGTAGACTTCAACCCATGGAGGGTAACGGTTGCGCGAGTCCACGGAGGGCTCCACCCACGAAGGGTCCACGAAGAAGCAACCTTGTCTATTCCACCATGGCCATCGCCCACGAAGGACTTGCCTCACTAGCGGTAGGTCTTCACGAAGTAGGCGATCTCCTTGCCCTTACAAACTCCTTGGTTCAACTCCACAATCTTGTCGGAGGCTCCCAAGTGACACCTAGCCAATCTAGGAGACACCACTCTCCAAGAAGTAACAAATGGTGTGTTGATGATGAACTCCTTGCTCTTGTGCTTCAAATGATAGTCTCCCCAACCCTCAACTCTCTCTCATAGGATTTGGATCTGGTGGAAAGAAGATTTGAGTGGAAAGCAACTTGGGGAAGGCTACAGATCAAGATTCATATGGTAGGAATGGAATATCTTGGTCTCAACACATGAGTAGGTGGTTCTTTCTCAGAACATATGAATAGGAATGATGTATGTGTTCTGATGGCTCTCTCTCCGAATGAAGAGATGGTGGAGGGGTATATATAGCCTCCACACAAAAATCCAACCGTTACACACAATCTACCAATCTCGGTGGGACCGAATCAGAAAACTCGGTCTGACCGAAATAGTAAACCTAGTGACCGTTAGGAATTTCGGTGGGACTAAGATGCAACTCGGTAGGACCGATTCGGTTAGGGTTTGGGCATAACGTAATCTCGGTGAGACCGATCGCACAAACTCGGTGAGACCGAGTTCGGCAATTAGCTAACCAGAGAGTTGGTCAGGCAAACTCGGTGGGACCGACTTGCTCTTTCGGTGAGACCGAAATGTTACAAGAAGGAAACATAGAGTTTACCTTGCGTTCTCGGTGGGACCGATTCGCTCTTTCGGTGAGACCGAAAAGTTACGAAAGGGAAACAGAGAGTTTGCAAGCCCATCTCGGTGAGACCGAGAACCTTATCGGTAGGACCGAATTGCTAGGGTTTGGCAGTGGCAAATGACAAGTGAAACTCGGTGGCGCCAGATTGAAGAATCGGTATGACCGAGTTTGGCTTAGGGTTTAGGTCATTTGTGGATATGGAAAGGTGGTTGAGAATTTTGGAGCATATCACTAAGCACATAAAGCAAGAGGCTCATTAAGCAACACCTCATCCCTCCTTGATAGTATTGGCTTTTCCTAAAGACTCAATGTGATCTTGGATCACTAAAATATAAAATGAGGAGTCTTGAACTTTTGAGCTTGAGCCAATTCTTTGTCCTTAGCATTTTGAGGGTTCCACTTTCACATCCATGCCATGCCAATCATTGAGCTTTCCTGAAATAATCATCTTGGAATAGCATTAGCTCAATGAGCTATATGTTGTTATGAATTACCAAAACCACCTAGGGATAGTTGCACTTTCATGACTTCCGGAGTCCTGCTAGCCTGCTACAGCCCGGGTTCCCGGAGTCCTGTTAGCCCAGTTGCTACAGCCCGGATTCACACGCTGATGACCGACATGTTCGTTGTTGTTTGATGTATGCCTATCCCCGTAAGTTAGTGCCACTTTGGGTTCACGACTAGTCATGTCGGCCCGGGTTCTTTGTCATATGGATGCTAGCGACACTATGATATATGTGAGCCAAAAGGCGCAAACGGTCCCGGGCCAGGTAAGGTGGCACCCGTGGGAATACCGTGCGTGAGGACGCAAAGTGATATGAAGTGTTACATGCTAGATCAGTGTGACTTAGGATCGGGGTCCTGACAGCGGATGCAAGGAACAATTTCACGCAACCGGATGAAGATACACCCTTTGGACGTCATTTGAAGGAAGTCACAAGATACTTGAACATAGGAGTACCAAGCTTCACCAGAACCTACAACGCCACATTACCTGAAGAAGAGCGCTGGATGATTCAAGTTCAAGTTCCAGGAAGGACGTTCATGCCAGTCACTAAGCCCATAGAGTTTTCTTTTGATGCACCAACCTGGAGTCTAGGAAAGAGCATGGCAGCTCACATCGCCATGGGATGCATTGGAGAAGTTTACCATAATGATCTCAAGGATACTATCTACCAGATTTGTGGGCGCCGAGATGAGCACTGGGAGATGATCAGCACCAGGAAGGATAGATCAATTGCAGCTTTTATCCAGGAGTTAAACCAGCACATTCGATGTCAGGAGAACCAGATGTGCACCGACATGATAGATCTGAAGAAGGCGAGGACAAGAATCAAGGAACTGGAGGAAGAACTCAAAGCTACACGTGAAGATTATGAAGAGGAAATCGAAGTACTAGTGGATAAGAATGCTGACCTAACAATGAAGATCGGAATATTTATGGGAGGCCCTAAACCACTAGAAGAAGACGAAGAACCCCAGGAGATTCGCCCGGAAGACTACATCATCATCGACGACATCGACTCCGATCCAGATGATAGCGATGATGACTATGTTGATGAAGCTGGAGAAGATATCATGGAGTCTACAACCGAAGAATATTTCTAGAAGACCACCCCAACAGTAGTAGTAGTCCACCATGTAATTATAGTAGTCCGAGCACTTTTGTGATAGCTAGATCGATTGTGTGCCCTTATTTGATTGAATGAAGTGAATCGTTTGCTTTTGCCTCATGTGCATATGGGTAGTGTTTTCTCTCTAGACCCCTCTCTACTCTTAAATCTCATCTTTTCTAAACCCTGAGATGCCTCCAAGATGTGACCCCGGATTTACTTTCCCACCGGAGCTCACCCAGTTGATCTAGCAGCAGAACACATTGATGCAGTGGCTAGTCCAGAATCAGAATCAGGGGAACAACAACAACAATCCACCACCACCACCACCTGTTGACCACTTAGCCCGTTTTCTTAGGCTGAACCCGCCGGTGTTTTCCAGTAGCACCGAGCCGATAGTAGCAGATGATTGACTCCGCAAGACAGCAAGGGAGTTGACCACGGCAGGATGCACAGATGCGGAAAAGGTGAAGTTTGCCGCACACCAGCTTGAAGGACCCGCAACATCATGGTGGGAGAATTTCACAGCCACTTTCCCTGTCGACACTGTCACATGGGACCAGTTCCAGCATGCTTTCCGTACTACCCATGTTTCAGCAGGAGCTATGGCCCTAAAGAAGCGAGAGTTTCACAACTTGCGCCAAGGAGGAAGGATAGTTGGCCAGTATGTGGAGGACTTTAGTAAGCTAGCATGTTATGCCCCAGATGACGTTGCTATGGATGCAGCTAACCAGGAGAAGTTTCTGGAAGTACTGAATGATGAGTTGAGCATGCAGTTGATGGTAGCCACCTTCAACAACTACGAGGAGTTGGTAGATCATGCTCTCATGATTGAAGGGAAGCAGCAGCAAATTGAGAACCGCAAGACGAAGTATGGACAAGGGAAGTACAATTCTGGAGCTTAGCAGAAGCCACGATTTACCCCTAGGCCGGGAGGACATTTTCAGCATACCCATGGAGGAGGTAGCTCGCACAATCACAATGGCACCAAGAATGGGAATGGGAATGGAGGAAGTAACGGCCAAAATTGCACCAACCCATCAACCCCAGCCAAGAGAGACTTGAGCAAGTCACTTGCTTTAAGTGCCAGAAGACCAGACATTATGCCAATGAATGTCCTGAAGCCCAAAATGGAAATGGCAATGGAAGCTCTGGGAAGAAGCCGAACCCTTTCAATAGGGGACAGGTGAACCACGTAAATGTGGAGGAAGTTGAAGCCTAGCACGATGCAGTAATAGGTAAGTTTTTGGTTAAGTCATTTACTGCATTCGTTCTTTTTAATACTGGTGCATCACATTCATACATATCAAGGGGATTTGTGGATAAGTATGAACTGCCAACCCAAGCCCTTAGGTCACCCATGTTAGTAACCTCGCCTGGAGCAGAGTATATGGCTAGTCTATGGTGTGATCGGTTACCATTAAGGATTGGTAACTATGTTTTTCCCTCGGACCTAATAGTATTGGAATCTCAAGGATTGGATGTGATATTAGGCATGGATTGGTTATCGAAGTATGAAGGGAACATTGAATGTGCCAGTAAGTCAATTTTGCTTACCACCCCAGAAGGAAGAAGGATCAAGTATGTATCCCGGCATGTGCCGAAAAGGACTCAAGTAAATTGCCTAACAGGAGTTGTGCAAGAGGAAGTACCAGTAGTGAAGGATTTCCCTGATGTTTTTCTAGAAGAGTTGCCAGGCATGCCACCGGATAGAGATATTGAGTTTTTGATTGAGCTTTTGCCAGGCACAGGGCCAATATCTAAGAGACCATATAGGATGCCCGCAAAGGATTTGGTGGAGATTAAGAAGCAGATTAAGGAGTTACTGGATAAAGGTTATATTCGCCCAAGTTCTTCACCTTGGGGATCGCCGGTACTTCTAGTGGAGAAGAAGGATGGATCGTTAAGGATGGTTGTTGATTATCGAGGATTGAATGAAGTAACCATCAAGAACAAGTACCCACTACCGATGATCAATGATCTGTTTGATCGGTTGCAAGGAGCTAAGGTATTTTCCAAGATCGACCTGCGATTAGGATACCATCAATTGAAGATTCGAGAACAGGATATTCTTAAAATGGCTTTTACCACTAGGTATGGGCTGTACGAGTATACCGTTATGTCATTTGGTCTGACTAATGCACCTGCATATTGTATGAACATGATGAACAAAGTGTTTATGGAGTTCTTGGATAAGTTCGTCGTAGTGTTCATTGATGATATCCTGGTCTACTTGGAGAATGAAGATGGGCATAAGGAGCATTTGCGTCTGGTACTTGGTAGGCTCAGAGAACATCAATTATATGCCAAGTTTAGCAAATGTGAGTTTTGGTTGAAGGAAGTTGGATTTCTCAGACATGTTATATCCGGAGAAGGTATAGCAATGGATCCTACCAAGGTTGACACTGTGACAAATTGGGAAGCGCCAACAACAGCTGGAGAGATCCAGAGTTTTCTTGGACTTGCAGGACACTACCAGAGATTTATTGAAAATTTCTCGAAGATTGCGAAACCTATGACGGAGTTGCTGAAGAAGGATACCAAGTTCATATGGACTAAGGAATGTGAGGCTAGTTTCCAGGAGTTGAAGAAACATTTGGTTACATCACCAGTGTTGATTTTGCCAGATCAGACCAAGGATTATGAGGTGTATTGTGACGCTTCACGTCAAGGACTTGGAGCACTGCTTATGCAGGAAGGAAGAGTTGTCTCATATGCCTCACGACAGCTCAAGCCTCATGAGTTGAATTATGCTACGCATGATTTGGAGTTAGCAGCCGTAGTGCATGCATTGAAGACTTGGAGACATTTTCTCATTGGAAATCATTGTGGGGTGTACACGGACCACAAGAGTTTGAAGTACATTTTCACGCAGAAGGAGTTGAATCTCAGACAAAGGAGATGGTTGGAACTCATCAAGGATTGTGATATGAGATTGCATTATCACCCTGGAAAGGCTAACATAGTAGCTGACGCGTTGAGCCGTAAAAGTCATGTCAACACCTTAATGACAGGAGATTTACCAAGGGAGTTAGCCAAAAATCTTCGTGAGCTATGTTTGGAAATAGTTCCGAGAGGCTATGTAGCAGCATTGGAGATCCAGTCTACGTTGATGGATAAGATCAGAGAAGCCTAGAAGACTGACAACGAGATTGCCTCTATTAAGGAGAAAATGAGCAAAGGAAAAGCTAAAGGATTTCGTGAGGATGAGCACGATATCTTATGGTTTGAAGACCGTGTTTATGTGCCTAATGATTTGGAGATCAGGAAGTTAATTCTGCAAGAGGCCCATGATTCACCATATTCGATTCACCCAGGAAATACCAAGATGTATTTGGATTTGAAGGATATTTTCTGGTGGACCAGAATGAAGAAGGATATTCCGGAGTATGTAGCAGTTTGTGATGTATGTCAGAGAGTAAAGGCGGAACATCAAAAGCCAGCAGGATTGCTACAACCATTGCCGATACCCGAATGGAAGTGGGATAAGTTAGGCATGGATTTTATCACCGGATTGCCCAGAACTCGTTCAGGCTATGACTCGATATGGGTTGTAGTCGATGTTTGACAAAGGTAGCTCATTTCATCCCAGTGAAGACTACCTATACCGGTGCAAAGTTGGCAAAGATATACATGACCAGAATTGTATGTCTGCATGGAGTTGCAAGGAGCATTGTATCAGATAGAGGAACCCAGTTTACCTCAAAGTTCTGGAATCAGTTGCATGAAACTTCGGGTACCAGACTAGAATTCAGTACAGCTTTCCATCCACAGATAGATGGACAGACCGAGAGAGTCAATCAGATTTTGGAGGATATGCTGGGAGCTTGTGCGCTAGATTACGGATCTAGTTGGGACGAGAATTTGCCATACACAGAGTTCTCCTATAACAACAGTTATCAATCCAGTTTGAAGATGGCCCCTTTCGAAGCTCTATACGGAAAGAGGTGCAGGACCCCGTTGTCGTGGGATGAAGTTGGAGGCCGCCAGTTGTTTGGACCGGATCTGATTAAGGAGTCTGAACAGAAAGTAAAGTTGATTCGCGATAGGCTCAAGGTAGCCCAGTCCAGGCAGAAGAGCTACGCAGACTCAAAACGCAGGGAGACAGTTTACAAAGTCGGAGATCAAGTTTATCTTCGAGTATCTCCACTTCGACAAGTTAAGCGCTTTGGAGTTAAGGGGAAGTTAGCGCCACGTTTGTAGGACCATACAAAGTTTTGGAGCGTATGGGAGAAGTAGCCTACAAGTCAGAATTGCCCGAAGGATTGTCAGGAGTTCACGACGTGTTCCACATTTCCTAGTTGAAGAAATGCCATGCAGAGATGGTTGACATACCGCTGAGAGACATAGTGCCGCTGGAAGCGATTCAGTTGTATAGTGATTTGACCTATGAGGAGAAACCCGTCAAGATTCTTGAGTATGCCAGCCGAGTCACCCGTAGCAAAGTTATCAAGTTTTGCAAAGTTCAGTGGAGCCACCACACGGAAGATGAAGCCACCTGGGAACAAGAGGAAGATCTGTTGAAGGACCACCCTAACCTATTTTCTAGCCAACCCGAATCTTGAGGGCGAGATTCATCTTAAGGGGGGTAGGTTTGTAACATCCCAAATTTTCAATTTGGAATGTTATACACTAGATCATCATTGCATCATATTTTATTGCATTTGGTTGATCCTAGATATTTCACGCAACTCAAGGACCATCAGAGAGAGTTGGGGATTTCGTTATTTTCATATTTGAGTTTTCTCGAATTTGAAAATAGGATCATTTGATTTTATTTATTTTATCTTCAATTATTTCTACTATAAAAATTATGAGAGTGGGAATAAAATGACTTTCCCAAAATATAGAAATATTGGGAATTCAATAAAAAAATCAAATAAGATTTTATTTTGGTTTTATTTGCTATTTTATTTGAATTTAGGAAAAATTGCACGTTTTCAAAAATAGCATTTAGGGCCAAGAAAATGTTCATCATGTTCTAAATATTTTATTTAGATGGCGAAAATTTGTTTTAGCATTTTTAGAATTTGATTTATTTTTCTAGAAATTTTTTTAGTCGCAGCGAAATTGTTTAAAAAAAGACCCCGCGCGCGACTGGGCCAAGGGCCCAGCCAGCTGCCGCCGCCTCCCACCGGGTCGGGATAGAGTCTCGACCGCCGCCATCGCCCGAGTCCGGGGAGGACCCGCCTCCCGAAGCCGACCCCTCCCCCAAGTCGCCACCTCCCCCCTTTATAACCCCGCCGCCGCCCCTGCAGCCCCACACCCGCGTCGCCGCCCCGCGCCGCCTGCCGCCCCGCCACCGCGCCGCAGTTGCCGCCCCGCCGCCCCGCCGCCGCCGGAGCCTCGCCGGAGCCCCGAGCCGAGGTAGCCGCCGCCCGGTTTCCTGAGAAAAACCATTTCGGTTTTTTTGAAAACCCTAGTTTTCGTTTTTAAATAGATCGGTTTTTTTGAAAACCCTAGTTTTCGTTTTTTGAAAACCCTAGTGTTCGCTCGTCCATTTGTTTTAACGAACGCATTCCTCATTTAGTTCATGTTAACGAACGTTCGTTCGTTAACTTTTTCGTCATTTTTCTTTTTCTCGGATTAAATCCGTGATTTTTCTGATCACGATTTCTGATCCGATGTTCGTTTTAGTTTAGCATTTCGCTCGTTTGTCGGAATCAGGCGATTCAAGTGCCTGGAGTTTCGTCTCGAAACCCTCTTTCCGTTTAGCCAACTCAAACAAGTTTTTTCCTTTGTAAAAATTGCCCTAGATCCAGAATAGTAAACGAAGCCTTTTTCTTTTGTCGTTTGTCTTTCGTTGCTTCGTTCGATTTGGTTCTTTTTGCCAACCGGAGTTCTTAAGTTGAACTATATGGTTAGATCTTTTATTCGAGTTTTACCTGTGCATTAGTTGAGTACTTTTTGCATGCTTGTTTGTTTGCGATAGAGTATCCGGAGTGCACCGCTTGCTAATTCGAATCGCTAGGTTTCACGGATCATGAGCAAGGCAAGTAACACTTTGATCATACCTTCCTATTACCCAGTTTTTATTGCATTAGATCAATCCTCACACATTGGATTGACTAGGATCTAATTAAATTGTGGGTTTGGGAAGTAGATGAGGTAGTACCTATTACCTATTATTATCAAACCTTTGGGTGTTACTTCTACGTTTGCTTTTATGCCATGCTATGGTAGTAGACGTGGATTGGGTGAGTGAAATCCATGACAGATGTGAGTTTGTTAAATTAATGGTTTATCTAAGGTGGCAACTTAAATACACATCTGGGTTGATTGAGGCACCTGGGTATTCCAGCGATTGCCTATTTTTCTTTTTGGACCGCCACCTAGGCTCAAAGGGATCATGAGATTATTCATACTGGAAACTTCCGTGTGCAGCCACAAGCTACTATGGGCTCTAGCATAGTTGACTAAGTCGTGCGAACTCTTACAGTGGTAGACTAGCAGATGTAGGGGATGTAGGTGGTACGGTCTACCCATCGTAAGGTGCTAGCGCTTCTGAAAGACTATGTCTCGGTCATCCATTTCTCAAACACCATGCAGTGCGAGATAACCAACGGAGGAGATCGAGTCTTGTGGGGAAAAGTGCGCAAACCTCTGCAGAGTGTATAAACTAATCATGGTTAGCCGTGTCCCCGGTTATGGACATCTTGAGTATCTAGTACTTGGATTATCTTGTGAATCTCATCATGCTACTCTAATTAATTTGTTGGTCCTTAATGATGATGTTTAATTGGGATTGAGAATGATGTCAACCATTCTCAATGTTTAACAACTACCATGATAGTTAAATAAAATTTATTCCTTTGCAGTAGGGAAAAGTTGGCTTTACGCAAAACTGTAACCATAGAGCTTTCCACCAGCCAAATATGCATATAGTATAGCCTGTTTCTTTCATTACTCTCTATGTGTTACATTGCCAGCATATTCCATGTGCTGACCCATTTCGGGCTGCAACGTTTATGTTACATACTTTTCAGACGATGAGTAAGGTGCTTTTAGGTCATGGTTCTATACTCAGTGATGCCGTTGGAGTTGATGGACTCACTTATCTTCCAAGCCTTCCACTGTTATCGTTATTAGATGGCCTTAAGCCATTATTATTGTAATAAGTTCTCTTTTGAGACTCTCGATGTAATAAGTGTGTGATTGCTACTCTGATATAAATCCTTCAAGTACTGTGTGGTGTCAGCATTACTGATCCAGGGATGACACCGGAGCACAGAGATTGGACCGTTTGAGGTCTGGTCGCTACACAAGGTAATCAGCAACAACAACTGCAACTGTCCGGGTATCAGAGTAACCCAAAACAGCTGAACATTGGGCAATACCACGTATTTACCACCAGTTTGTGCAAGAGGGACCAGAAACTTCATAAGAGAGCTATAAATGCTATTGAGCCGGCGGTTCCACGTTATTTGAGATGGTTAGAACAGCCTATTGTGTGGAGTAGGGTGGATCACCCTCCGCGGGTTGATAATCCGGGTCACTTGGCTTTGGTGGTGGCGCCTCAGGTTGGTGGATATAAGTTTACTAAGGTGCTCATGGACGGAGGCAGTAGCATCAACATCCTCTATTATGAGACGTTTCGTCGCATGGGATTGACTGACAAGAGTCTTAAACAGTCCAATGTTGTTTTTAATGGTGTTGTACCTGGTAAATCGGCATACCCAGTTGGAAAGATTGAGCTGGAAGTAGCCTTTGGGGATGAATACGATTCTAGGGCTGAGAAGTTAACCTTTGAAGTGGTTAAGATCAAAAGCCCACATCGTGCCCTGTTTGGACGGCCGGCCTATGCCAAGTTCATGGCCCGGCCGTGTTATGTATATCTGCAGCTCAAGATGCCGGGTTATAAAGGCACCATCACAGTACATGGAAGCCGGAAAATAGCCCTGGAATGTGAAGAAGGTGATGTTGCGTATGCTGAGTCTGTTTGTGCAACAGAGGAATTAAAGTTTTATAAAGATAATTTTGACCCGGCAGACATGACGTCTTTGAAGAAGCCAACCACGGAACATGATCCGGTGTTGAAATTCAAGTCAGCTGATGACACTAAAACGGTTGATTTTCTGCCTGGTGACTCATCCAAACAGTTCATTACCAGTGCCAACTTGGATCCTAAATCGGAAAGCGCGCTCATCGAGTTCATCCATGAGAACCGGGACATCTTTGCATGGAAGCCTTCTGACATGTCAGGTGTCCCGGGAGAACTCGCTGAGCACACTCTCAATATTAATCCGAGATTTAAGCCGGCCAGACAATTTCTTCGACGGTTTAATGAGGAAAGGCGCAAGGCGATTGGAGAAGAGGTGGCCCGGCTCTTGACGGCTGGGTTCATTGTTGAAGTTTTTCACTCGGAGTGGTTGGCTAACCCAGTGCTTGTGCTCAAAAAGAACGGCACCTGGCGTATGTGTGTGGATTACACAGATTTAAACAAAGCTTGTCCGGCTGACCCTTTTGCTCTCCCTCGTATTGATCAGATCATTGATGCTACAGCGGGTTGCGAGTGTTTGAGTTTGTTGGATGCATATTCAAGTTATCATCAGATCAAGATGGCAGTTAAGGACCAGGAGAAGGTAGCTTTCATCACTCCGTTTGGAGCCTTTTACTATGTGTCTATGCCTTTTGGGATGAAAAGTGCGCATGCGACGTATCAGCGATGTGTATAGAATTGTCTTCACAGTCAGATTGGGCGTAATGTTCATGCTTATGTGGATGACATAGTGGTGAAATCCAGAGAGAAGGAAACCTTGGTAATTGATCTGAAAGAGACCTTTGATAACCTATGGGGTCTACAAGATGATGCTTAACATGGCTAAATGTGTTTTTGGAGTCCCAGCTGGCAAAATTTTGGGTTTTTTGGTGTCTAACAGAGGAATTGATGCTAACCCGAAGAAAATTAAGGCAACTACATCTCTGGCTAAGCCGGCGTGCATCAATGACGTTCAACGGTTGGCGGGTCGTGTCGCTGCCTTAAGCCGGTTCATAAGCCGGTTAGGGGAAAAGGCGATGCCTTTATATCAAATGATGAAGAAGGCAGATAACTTTGTCTGGAGTGATGCTGCTAACTCTGCTTTTGAGGATCTGAAGAAACAGCTCGCTGAGCCGCCGGTTCTTGCTGCTCCGGTTGAGAAAGAGCCGTTGTTGTTGTTGTATGTAGCCGCTAACTCACGTGCTGCTAGTGTGGCCATTGTTGTGGAGCGCAAAGAGGCTGGCAAGGAACATCCGGTCCAATGGACGGTTTACTATGTTAGTTAGGCGCTCATTGAATCTAAACAAAGATATCCACATTGGCAGAAGCTCGTTTATGGGGTGTTCATGGCAAGCCAGAAGCTCAAACATTACTTTCAGGGTCACCCAATCACTGTGGTTAGCTCTGCTCCTCTAGAAGACATCATTCAAAATAGAGAAGCCACAGGACGAGTCGCCAAGTGGGCTATTGAACTTGAGTCTCATGGTTTGAAGTATGTTCCACGTACTGCGATCAAGTCTCAATCGATGGTTGACTTCATTAACATTTGGACAAAGTTGCAGATGCCAGAGGAGAACCAGACAACACATATTGGACGATTCACTTTGATGGGTCCAGACAGTTGGAAGGCTCGGGGGCTGGAGTTGTTTTAACATCTCCTCGAGGGGACAAGTTTTGTTATGTGTTGCGACTGATGTTTCCTTGTACTAACAACGCAGCAGAATATGAAGCCTTGCTCCATAGTCTTCGAATGGCTAAAGAGATGAGTCTGAGCCGGGTACGGTGCCTTGGTGATTTAGATTTGGTGGCTCAACAGGTGTCAGGCAAGCATGATTCCAAGGATCCTCTCATCACGGCTTATCGCCATGAGGTTGACGCTGTTGCGGGGCATTTTAAGGGTTATCAAGTGGAACACATTGACCACAGAAAGAACGAAGCCGGTTGGGATCATAGCGTAAGCCGGTACCACCTAACACCTTTTTAGATGTTTTACATAACCCGTCTATTAAGCTGCCTACAGAGAAAGATTTGGCCATTCCTGACCCGGAGGCACAGTTAGTGGTGACTCTTCATGTCATTCTAGATTGGACAGTACCGTTCTTGGCTTATATGACCCGGGGTGAGTTGCCAGAGGACGAGACCCTGGCCCGACAGATAACCCGGCGGTCCAAGTCAATGACAATTTCTGACAGTGAGTTGTATCATCGCAGCGTCACTGGAGTGTTTCCACGCCGTGTTTCTCCTGAAGAAGGTTAAAAATTCTTCATGATATCCATGACGGGGATTGTGAGCATCACGCCGGATCAAAGTCTCTTGTGGCCAAGGCTTTTCATCATGGTTTTTATTGGCTAACGGCTCACGCTGATGCGGAGAAGTTGGTAAGTAGGAGTGATGGATGTCAAAAATTTGCACGACGAGTGCACGTGCTGGCTCAAGAGTTGCGGATGATTCCAATCACTTGGCCATTTGCAGTCTGGGGGCTTGACATGGTCGGGCCTTTCAAAAGGTCCAAAGATAAAAAGACACATCTTTTGGTGGCAGTTGACAAATTCACGAAGTGGGTTGAGGCAGAGCCAGTGAGCAAGTGTGATGCAGCCACGGCGGTTCAGTTCATGAAAAGGTGATCTTTTGCTTTGGCTTTCCACACAGCATTATAACTAACAATGGCACTAATTTGTCCCAAGGTGCTATGGAGGAGTTTTGTCAAGAGCATATCTGGCTTGATGTTTCTTCAGTATCTCACCCCCAATCCAATGGACAAGCTGAGAGAGCAAATCAGGAAATCCTAAAAGGTCTCAAGCCCTGGCTAATGGTTCCCTTGCAGCAAACGCCGGGTTGTTGGGTAGAGGAATTACCTTTGGTATTGTGGAGCATTAATACCACCCCTAATAGGTCTACAGGTTATACACCTTTCTTCATGGTTTATGGGGCAGAAGCAGTGCTGCCTAGTGACATCCGTCATGACTCGCCTCGCGTGGCGGCTTACATTGAAGCTGATAATGAACAAGCCCGTCAGAACACACTTGATTTGGTAGATGAGGAGAGAGATTTGGCAGCGGCTTGATCGGCAATTTATCAACAGGACCTGCGCCGTTATCACAGTCGCCGGGTTAAGTCTAGAACCTTTCAAGAAGGGGACCTGGTGCTCCAGCTCATCCAGGATCTGTCTGATGCACACAAGCTATCCCCACCTTGGGAAGGACCCTTTGTGGTCAGCAAGAACTTAAACAACGGGTCATATTACCTCAGTGATGTTTGAGAGCATAAAGACTCATGTAAGTCGGAGGAGGAGACTCGCCGGCCATGGAACATTGCTCAACTTCGGCCATACTATACTTAAGCCACCGGCTTTCGTCATATACATACTTTGACGTTGTATATATTATGATAAGTAATAAAGCAGGACCTCTGTCCTTTTTTCCCTTTCAATAATCATATATCCTTATTATTTTTCATTGTTTAAAAATGACCAAAAGGGGGCTGATCGTATCCGAATCTAGCTTCATCCTTTTGGTCCGGCTCATGATCATATTCGAATCTAGTTGTAAATCTCATGGTCACTTGGGGGCTTCCTGTTCAAACATAGGTCATATTCGAACCGAAGAGAACATAACTGTCGTAACCCTCTTGATCGGCTCAAGGCCAAACTCACTAGGGGGCTTCTTGATCGTATCTGAATCATAGCTTAACCCCTCAAGGTCATTTGGATTGTATTCGAATCAGGGTCGTTAAAAACCTCTCAAGGTCATTTGGGGGCTTCCTGTTCAAACATAGGTCGTATTCGAACCAAAGAGAACACAACTGTCGGTACCCTCTTGATTGGCGCAACGCCAAAGCCACTTGGGGCTATATGATCGTATTCGAATCTTAGCTTAACCCCTTTGGTCCGGTTTACTGATCGTATTCGAATCAGAAGCCTCCAGTTTTTAAATAAATATTTTGATTCACATTGTCTAAAGCTTAATGTTTTTGTCTTATTGATATCAAATCTAACTATCAGTATGGTTTCAAAGTAAACTGGCTTGATTATTTGAAAATGAATTGCCAAGGCATAACAGTCATCACACATATGGAAGTATTGACTTCTACTATTGATTGGGTTATCAACCTCATCATCCGGGTCATGAAAACTGGCAGTCCAGAACACAGGCCAACTCTTTCACTTTTTGCAGGAGCAAAGTTAAAACATTGCAGATGTAACACAGATGTGCTGCATATTTATATTGACATCATTGGCAAAGAGTCCTATGCAACATTTTATGCGCAATGGCATAGGCAAAACATGCAGTTTTCAAGCTAATCTATTACAAGGCTTCGAGAGCCCACAAGATGGTTATGACTCTCCCCTCGCCGGTTCACCTCCTTCTACTGATTGGAAGCTGGGATTGGACCAGTCAAAGCCGTTTAGAGCAATGAACTCCGCTTCATCATCAATCAGGCCGGCCGGGTCAACTTCCGGAGCAAAAGTGTGTTGACGAACCGGCGGGATAAGGTCTGTCACCTTATAAGAGGGAGTCGCGATCTTCTTATTCTCCATATCAAAACCCGCCTGATATTTATTGATGTTGGTCTCCTCTCCAAGAATAGTAGCTTGAGGATGAACTCCCCTCACACAGGCAATGAAGTCATCTTGCTCAAATGGAGTCCCGTCTTCCTTCACGGTAGGGTACCCCTTAGACACATCCACCGGGTCTAGATCTAGCACCCAGGCTTTGGAGTGGCTCAGGGCAGTCAGGGCTCCGGCTCTGGCACAGGATCGTTTGACCTCTTGAAACCTGGCGGGTAAGATTGATAACTTCTTCAAGACATCGCTCAACAGATTGGGTCCTTGGTTGGCAGGGGAGATAGTGGCAAGTGCTCGTTGAGCGCTAGTATACAATTGCTCCACCAAGGTATAAAACGCCTTCAATTTCGTCACATTATCTTGGCTCAGATTTCTACTTCGTGGACCTGCAAGTGTTTTGTTAACAAAGGTTCAACAAGCGGCTTATATTCTTGGCCAAAATAAAGTATAAGTGATTAATACAAATAACTTACTGAAGATGGCGGAGACCATTTGAGACACACGGTTTTTTAAGCCGGTGAGCTCCGTGGTGACCTCCTCAAGAGCCGCTTCAGTTGTCTCAGCACGTTGTATCAGCAGCATCTTTTCTTCGGCCCAGGACTTCCTTTTTGCAGCTAAGCTGGTCTTTAATTTCTCAGATTCAGAGAGGCTCAATTGGAGTTTAGAGTCAGTGGTCTTTATCTTTGCCTCCTTCTCCGCCAACCGGGTCTTGGCATCCATCAATTGAGAGCCCAACTTAGATAAGGCATTCTACAAAACATGCATAGGTGTGTCAAGACTTAAATTAAAAGTCATAAAGGTTCAAGTCTCAAGTACTTTGCTCTGCAATACCGCTTGACACTTGGGGGCTAATGTCTATCAAAGCATTTTTTATGATTTTTATATATTACAAGTCCCAAGGGTTTTACAAAGTAACAACGCTTGGCACTTGGGGGCTAATGCATAATATTCAAAAAGTTTTTTCACGATTGAGCCTAGTCAAAGACAGTTATATGATCAAGTACTGGTTCATTTATGATAAATTGAGCTGGCCCTTGGGGACTACAGGTGAAGTTTAGTCTCTTGGATTTCTGAAAATCCTATAGGCAAAATATCAACTTATATCATAAAGTCTACAGATCGTTCAAGTTCATCATCTGAAGACTTGGTGTTGGCAGAGTATAAGTAAACCGGAGAACATACCTCATATTTTAGCTGCAATTGTTTGACCATCTCGATTTCTGAATCACGGCTGGAGTGCACATGACTGAGATAGCCGGACAACAATTGAGGTGAGTGTAATGGGAGATATCAAAACGCACTTTCTGCATCTCCAAGGCTTCTTGCTTAGCAGTGTGCCGGGCTAATACAGTAGGGGTCCCCGGTTCAACAAACAGGCTACCGGTAATCAACACGACAATATCAGAAGTTGTTGGCGGGTTAGCTGAGCTAGATGGTTCAGTAATAGTCGGATTAAGGGTGATCTCATCGGCCGACAACTCAGGAGGGTCCAATTGGGTATGAACAACCGAGTCTTCAGGTGCTTCAGTTTGAGAGGGAGGAGTTGGCATGGCCGGCTCAGGTGCAGGAACCTTCGGGTCTTCTGATGGCTTAATCATCTTGGCCTTCTTAGATTTGGCTTGGCCGCTAAGAAAGGTTTTATGAGACAGTTAGTGTAAGGATGCACTTTTAAAAGATACAGAGGAAAGATACTTTTTCCTTACCCAGGAGCAGTTTTGAAAGCCGAAAATTGAGTCTGAGATGAGTAGCCAGAAGAGCGAGAAACCTCCTGCAAAAGGTAAAATAAAGTCAGTGATGCAAGGGAATAGATCCATTAATGAAAGCAAAAGACAAAGATGAAAGAAACCAAATTTTGGTGTTTTCGAGGAGTTTTTTGTAAATCAAAAGGCGGTTCATCGTCATCATTAGTCCGGGTCTGTCGCCGACTCTCATGTTGCTGCTTTTTCAAAAGAAAATGAGGGTCTAGATAAGCCAAAGGGTGCGAAAACCTTACTTTTCGGGTTACCAGTCGAAGTTTTTGTCTTGGCAAAGGGGCTGAGTCGGAGGAAATAGTTACCTCTTCTTCCACGGCCTGGCTGGCCCCCGTGTCATCCTAGCAATAGTCAGTGTCAATAAGATAGTTAAAAAATTAGCCAAGGGAGTCAAGGGCTACCTCCGACTCAGAAGCATCATCCAGCGGGAACATGTCAGACGCAATCCTTTTCTTCTTCGGCTTCTGGGTCGTTCTCCTGGCGATTATGGCAGTGGCTCTGGCCTTCTTGGCAGCTTCATGATCATACTTAACCTTCTAGAAGTCAGATTTGGCCTATAAATAAATAAATAGGTTTAAGGGTCCTGTAAGTATTTAGACTACTGAGGAAAGCACAAAAAAAGAGAGGTCAGGGGTTTTCACCTCTGGAGCCGGGTTGAGATTGCAGAAGGGGTTTAACCCAACCTTACTGCAGTCCTCGTATTTGCCATTCATGAGGATGGTTGACATTGCAACAACATCTTCTTCGGTCAATTGAACAGAGCTATAACGCAGAGAGTCATTTGGGCCTCCGCCATACTCATACATTAATTTGGATCAGTGGCTTAGAGGGATGACCTACCATGCGACCCACCAACGGGTCAGGTCAACTCCAGTTAAGTCGTTCCCCAACAAAGCTTGAATCCTCTTAATAGATGGAATAAGTTTCTTGCATTCAGCAGTGGTAAGCTTGTCAGGGAGCACAAACTTGGAATCCAGACGCTCCGCGCGATAATCTGGCAGTGGGTTTTCATTAGCCGGTGACGTGTCTTGGCAGTAGAACCAGGTCTGATTCCAATCTTTGGGATGGCTTGGTAAGACTATTAAGGGAAAGACGGCGCCGGGCCGACACTGGATTGAGATTCCACCAAGCTCCAAACTAAGGCCGTTGGTGCATTCGTTCTGGCGGTTCAAATAAAAGTATTCCCTGAAGAGTTCCACAGTTGGATCTTCTTGAAGATATACCTCACAAAGAACTTGAAAGTTGCAGATGTTGGAGATAGAGTTGGGTCCAATGTCTTGTGGGTGAAGTTTGAAAAAATGCAGAACATCTCGGAAGAACTTTGAGATGGGTGGAGAAAAGCCCCAGTTCATGTGATCAGTGAAAATGATAACTTCACCGTCTTTTGGCTGAGGCCGTTCTTCATCCGGGCCAGGTGCACGATAAGACATAACATTTTTCTTTGGCAAAAATCCTATGGTGACAAATTCCTTCAAAGTATCCCCAGTAACTGTGGAAGGGACCCAGTTGCAGATAGTTGGTGCCTTTGACGGCATGATGAGCAAAGGACAGCTGAAAAGAAAGTAATGTGCCAGTTCAATTCAATGGTGAAATTAAAAGTTAAATGATGATGGTGCAAATGAGTAATGGCGGCTTAAGTAAGTGCTCATGGCATATAAGGGAAAAGTGAGCCGGCGTGATAAGCCGCCATGACTTAAGACATTCGAAGGAAACCAGAAACAGAATTGGCTAAGTGTTGAGACAAACAGATTTCCCAAAGTTATCGCTAGTATTCTGGATCAAAATGGGTCAGAAAAGAAAAGTAAATTCAGACCTAAAGAATGAGCGTGGAGGAGTTCATCAGCTCTAAGAAGGTATCTGTGCAAAGGAAAAGGATCTGCTAGCATCTAAAATGGGCATAAAACCACTACCGCATAAGTTCTACTTTTCCTCTGGATCAAAAGAGGGTATGGAGAAAAAACTGCATGGAGGTCTCTGATGAACGGCAAAGAACGCCGATGAACTTGTAACCCTAAATAGACCTAATGGCACGGAAGGGTAGGAACTTACGAATGCAGAGCTTCTGCGATGGGTCGCCGCGTTTCTCAGGATGAGCTCAGGGTGATGCAACGGCCGACGTTGAGAGGCGACGGCGGGCGCTGTGGCGACGGCAAAGCTCGTGTGGTAGGGAGGTGGCGAGAAGATGGAAGGAAGAAGAAGAAAGGGGAAAGACCGGCCAAGCCTATTTATAAGGGGATAAGTGAACAGGAAGGCGCAAAAATTTAGGAAGACCAAAACAATGATTATCCAGCTAAACGGACACCTCGATTCTCGGAAGATATTAAAAGATAAAGATCCGTTGAAGATGACGTCATGGCAAGTTTTTATGTTTTCGGAAGATGATCCCATGGCGGGTTACAGAGTTTTCACAAACATAGGAAAATGGATTTCGTCTAAGTGTTGAAGATTGACAAAGAACAAAGTTCAAGTCAACCTGGGGCCTAATGTTGGGGATATAACTACTAGATATGACCCGCCCAGGAGGGGTCGGGTCAACCCCAATGGCGGGTTACGAAAAGAAGCCCAGTAATATTCAAGGTGATAGTTTATTAATACTTATACAAAGCCTGAGCCTAGAGGTGGCTTAAGGCCCAATATTGTGAACCGCCATATGTAGAGAAAGACTTGTAAAGAAAGACATATAAAAGAAGTCACCGAGCTGGATACGTTTTATGAGCCGCCCAGGACTCTGTAGGCCGCCAGGCGTCAACCCGTGTATATAAGGGGACGACCCGGCGGCGGCTTAGGGAAAGAAAAACAACAGATCGATAGCCAAGCTAGCGGATTCGCTCCTTGGACATCAAAACCTAGCAATACAACATCAACTGGACTAGGCCTTACCTTCACCGTAAGGGGCCAAACCAGTATAAACCACTCGTGTCCTTTGTCCTAATTAACCCCTTTAATATTCCTAGTTGCGATGGCCCTACGACTAAGTCCTTTCGCTAGGACATCTGCCATGACAATTCCACGAAAACTTCCCCTGCGGCCGACACGGGGGTAGGACATCGAAGGAGAACAACATTAGCAACGCCTCGACGGTCATGCTCTGCAAGGTGCAGGTGAGGGGGTCACTCCGTCTACATCCCCTCCTCTTACCGATGGGCATAGCCGCAGCAACGGTGCTCGTTCCGGGGTAGGCCATCGCCCTCCGGCCGCCCCCGCCACGGGAGCGACCGCGGCGCATGTGCCTCCTCTCGGACGAGCTAGCCAGGCCACTGCGCTCGACGGAGCCGCCGACCCTCGAGAACCACTACCGTGCAACCCCGCTGCCCAGGTGGTCATCCCGCAGCACCGTGGGCGCGGCACCGCCGCTGGCATCGCCAGGAGACAGGCGGTGGTGCGGTCAACATCATCAACATCCTTGCCAAGAATAGTCATGGAGGCTATGGCACGGGCCCAGCTGCTACTAAGGTTTCCTCCAGCAGTCGAGCAGATGGATGAATGGTGTGCCACCATCCAAAGCCTGCTCGGTTTCGCCGAAGCTGGGGGGCTCGCGACGAGCTGGCCCGCCGCAACCTCCCCAAGCAATAGCAACCGCCCGTACCGTTGGTTGTATGGAGAGAGCCATCCCCATGGTGCAGTCCCCACTGAGGGAGTCCTGGACTAAGGGGTCCTCGGGAGTCTGGCCTGTTGGACATGGGCCGGACTGTTGGGCCATGAAGATACAATACTAAAGATTCTCTCACCCATGTCCGGATGGGACTCTCCTTGGCGTGGATGGCAAGCTTGGCATTTAGATATGAAGATTCCTTTTTCTGTAACCAACTTTGTACAACCCTAGTCCCCTCTGGTGTCTATATAAACCGGAGGGTTTAGTCCGTAGAGGCAATCGTAATTATATAGGCTAGACTTCTAGGGTTTAGCCATTACGATCTCATGGTAGATCAATTCTTGTAACCCTCATACACATCAATATTAATCAAGTAGGACATAGGGTATTACCTCCATCGAGAGGGCCCAAACTTGGGTAAAACTTCGTGTCCCTTGTCTCCTATTACCATCAACCTGAGACGCACAGTTCGGGACCCCCTACCCGAGATCCGCCGGTTTTGACACCGACATTGGTTCTTTTATTGAGAGTTCCACTGTGTCGCCGTCACAAGGTTCGATGGCTTCATCCATCATCTGCAATGATGCTGCCCTAGGGCAGGTTTTTCTCCCCGGCCAGATCTTCGTATTCGGCGGCTTCACACTGCGGGCCAACTCTCTTGGCCATCTGGAGCAGATCAACAGCTACGCCCTAGGTCACCAGATTAGTTTTGGGAACCTGGATTATCTCGCTAATATCCGAGGAAACTTGATCTTCCAAGGATTCACGATCCCAACCTCCGTTCTGGCCTTAGAGCTGGAGCACCTCGCTAGTACCAAAGACGGGGTTTCTAAACCCGCCGGGCTATCTGTGGCCTCCAAGCCCAGTACGGGAGAGCCGGAGGAAGCAGTGTCACCGACGTCCATCACCAAGCCGGACTCTTCCCCGGACGCCGGCTCCGAACTCTCGGAGCCAGCATCATGTGAGCTCGGCCAAGGAGTTCCTTTCCTGCCATACTCCACGAATTCTTTTCTCCCTCAACAAACCTCGCCTTTAAGCGAGGCTCTGGACTTGATGTGATCCCTCGTGATTATGGAGGAGCAACGTCCGAACTACGCCCAGCCTGGAATAGGGGCTGAGAGCGGGTAATTTTACGTCCCACCCACCACACACTTCATCGCCACAATAGAGGACTTAACTGACATGCTCGATTACAACTCCGAAGGCATCGATGGTATGGACGACGATGCCGGAGAGGAGCAAGCCGAAAACCCGCCATTTACCGGACGCTGGACGGCCACCTCTTCGTATGACGTGTATATGGTGGACGCACCCAAGGAGGGTGACAGCGATAAAGAGAAAAATTTAGTAGAAGATAAACCTCCAGAGATACAACAAAAGCGCCGACAATGCCGCTCTAAATCACGCCGCAGCAAAGACAACAATACTGGCGCGAGAGAAAACAACACTCCGGACGATGCCGAAGACCAAGAAAACCCCGTCGAGCAAAACTCTGAACAAGATAATCGGGAGGATGGGCGAGTTAGCCCTGATGAACAGGCTGCAAACGAAGACTCAGAGGACAGTAATTATCTTCCACCCTCCGAGGATGAGGTGAGCCTCGGCGACGAAGACTTTATCGTGCCTGAGGAACCTCTCGAGCAAGATCACTTTAAGCAATGGCTAATAGCCACTGCAAGGATCCTGAAAAAGAAGCAGCAGCAGCTTCAAGCTGATCAAGATTTGCTCAACGATAGATGGACTGATGTCATGGCAGCAGAAGAATACGACCTCGAGCGCCCAACCAAAAGTTGCCTGCAGCATAAACTACTACCTCAATTCGATGACGAAGCACTTGAGCCCGTACCATCAGCTGTAATTCAGCTGATCGACCACCACGTGGCCGGGACAAAACGGCAACTCAAGTCGTACACCGACCCATCCTACCTCGCCATAAAGGAAGAGATAAAACTGCTCAGGGATGCATGTATGACCTACAGCAAGACCTGAAGAATAAAGCAAGTCCAGCCAGATCGATCTACGGATCGCGGGGGCGTGCCCCACCGCGCGACGACGGCTATCAAGCCAAACATGGCAAGCACAATTATGTCCGAGCCGAAAATCGCAGACGGACTCTATTCGAACTACGTCACGATCTGGCCTGATATAGAGGCGCCACACACCCCCTCTGCTTCAGTTATGAAGTGATGGAACATGAATTCCCAGAAGGGTTCAAACCTGTGAATATCGGATCATATGATGGAACCACAGACCCCGCAGTATGGATTGAAGACTTTATTCTACATATTCATATGGCCCGCGGCGATGATCTTCATGCCATCAAATACCTCCCCCTAAAACTCAAGGGGCCAGGCCAGCACTGGCTGAACAACCTGCCTGAAAACTCCATTGGCAGCTGGGAGGACTTGGAAGAAGCCTTCCTTGACAACTTCCAAGGTACATATGTTCGATCTCCGGATGCCGACGACTTAAGTCACATAATTCAACAGCACGGAGAGTCAGCCAGGAAATTCTGGACTAGTTTCTTAACCAAAAAGAACCAGATCATCGACTGTTCAGATGCCGAAGCCCTAGCGGCCTTTAAACATAGCATCCGGGACGAATGGCTCGCCCGACACCTCGGCCAAGAAAAGCCGAAGTCCATGGCAGCCCTCACATCACTTATGACCCGCTTTTGCGCGGGCGAAGATAGCTGGCTAGCCCGTAGCAATAACAATGCAAGTGAACCTGGCACTTCGGAAGCCAGAAATAGCAAAGGCAAGCCCCGACGCAACATGCACAAGCGTCGGAACAATGGCGAAAATACCGACGACACGGCGGTCAACGCCGGCCGGTTCAGTGGCTCCAAGTCCGGTCAGCGGAAGAAGCCATATAAAAGAAATAATCAAGGCCCTTCTAGCCTGGACCGCATACTCGATCGTCCATGTCAGATCCATGGCACCCCTGATAAACCAGCCAATCATACTCACCCTAGTTGTTGGGTCTTCAAATAGGCCGGCAAGTTAAATACCGAAGACAAGGAGAAGGGGTCGCAAAGCGAGAATGATGACGAGGAGCCCCATCCACCGAACACAGGGGGACAGAAGAAGTTTCCCCCTCAAATCAAAATGGTGAACATGATATATGCTACCCATATCCCTAAGAGGGAGCGCAAGCGCGCGCTCAGGGACGTCTATGCGATAGAGCCAGCCGCCCCAAAATTCAACCCATGGTCATCATGCCCGATCACCTTTGATCGCAAGAACCACCCGACTAGTATCCGTCATGGCGGTTCAGCCGCACTGGTCCTCGACCCAATAATTGATGGATTCCACCTCACACACTCCTCATGGACGGTGGCAGCAGCCTCAACCTGCTCTATCAGGATACAATGCGCAAAATGGGCATCGATCCATCCAGGATCAATCCCACCAAAACTACCTTTAAAGGAGTTATACCAGGTGTAGAGGACCGCTGCTCGGGCTCAATCACATTGGAGGTCGTCTTCGGATCTCTGGACAACTTCCGAAGCGAAGAGTTAATCTTCGATATCGTCCCCTTTCGCAGTGGCTATCACGCACTGCTCGGACGAACCGTGTTTGCCCGATTCAATGCGGTGCCGCACTATGCTTATCTCAAGCTCAATATGCTCGGACCACGCGGTGTCATAACAATCAATGGAAACATGGAGTGCTCCCTACGTACCGAGGAGCACACTGCTGCCCTGGCAGCAGAGGTACAGAGCGGCCTTCACAAGCAGAACCTTAATTCGGCGGCCATACTCCCGTACACTGTCAAACGAGTCCGGACTACTCTGCGGCAAGACAGTCCAGCTCGTCATGAGCTCGATTAGCAATTTGACATCCGTCTCAGTCCCGACCAAGTGGCGGCATACGTACCGTGCGTACATAACTACGCACTAAAAATACCATGGGCAGAGACGGATGCATAACCAGACTATGGTCCACAATATGGCTCGACCTTCCTTGGAAATGCATACTTTTACTTTTCTTTTTATCCTTTTCAGGTTTCTTTTCCGCAGGCCCCTCTCGACGGCCTCATAATCGGTCCTTTCGAAGGACGGATATACCAAGGTGGCAAGTAGCACAGACGTGTGGGGGGAATCCCTAGATATTCTTCTTAACGATCATTCTACCTGCTTTCAGGACCCGTGCGCAGCTCCTCCTTGGTCTTGGCACACTAAATAGCCACTGTTTCCTATCGCACTATTTGTACAAAATACGCTTTGACGTATTAATCAAACTATAATGGAAACAGTTTGCGGCCCAACTTTTGCTACACTAGCTTGCTACTTCATTTTTTCTTGATAATCTTATCAATTACACTCATACACTTTGGTACGCCTTAAATCGCTAGGAGCTTTACTGTGCTCCATTCTATGGCAACAAAGTCCGAACACTTTTACAGTACAGTTCGGCACCCCGAAATTCAGCATTATATGCATTGGCTCCAAATCATGTCTTTGGTCAATAGTTGGGTTGCCCGGTTCCTGTGCTTACTACCTTACGTTCCGCTCTATCGTCTAGGGTAGTGAAAGGAGAACTACTATGATTGTGTCCTGGTTTATCCGGATGATCACCTCGGTAGAGAAAGCCGAAAACTGACTGTCATGATGCGGCGTGAGCCAGTCAGCTGTTTGGAGGTTAGAAATCTTTTGCGGTTTTTTCCGCATTATGCGACGAATCGGACTTTACCCGATCAGGTGTTTACAACACCCTAGTTTGGAATCACGGATACTAGGGGCTGCGCCTAAAATTCTATTGTCAAACTCCTATGGGTAAGTGAGGGTGATAAAGCCACATAGTCCGATTGCCTGGTTCGTTGCGCTAAACACCTCCTTCAAGGACCAAACTTTTGGATAAAGAGTGTTTTATATTCATCCCGAACACCCCCGTACAACCTACGTGGGGGCTGAAGCCGATGACTGGCCAACTCTCAGACTTGATAAAATGGCCGCACAGGAGGTAAAAATTTAAATAATAAACAACAAGCATTATATTACACATCATTCTTTTTTTCATCATACATGGCAGGATAACATGAAGGTACTCATTCAAAGATAATGTCTTTTGAGCACTGGCCCTCCACAATTCGGGATCCCTTGAGGACATCATCAATATAGCGCTCCGGCATGCGGTGCTCCTTGCAAGCGGTCGGTCCCTCGGTCACGAGTTTGACGACGTCCATCTTCGCCCACTGTATCTTGACACGGGCGAAGGCCATCCGCGCACCCTCGATGCAGACTGACCACTTGATGACATCTCAATGAAAGTGACGATACAGAGGAACTCTCAATGAAAGCACCAATGTTGGTGTCAAAACCGGCGGATCTCGGGTAGGGCGTCCCGAACTGTGCGTCTAGGTGGATGGTAACAAGAGACGAGGCACATGATGTTTTTACCCAGGTTCGGGCCCTCTTGATGGAGGTAAAACCCTACGTCTTGCTTGATTAATATTTATGATATGGGTGGTATAAGAGTAGATCTACCACGAGATCAAGGAGGCTAAACCCTAGAAGCTAGCCTATGGTATGATTGTTGTTCCTACGGACTAAAACTCTCCGGTTTATATAGACACCGGAGAGGGCTAGGGTTACACAGAGTCGGTTACAATGGTAGGAGATCTACATATCCGTATCGCCAAGCTTGCCTTCC
This sequence comes from Triticum monococcum, assembly GCA_034509565.1. Classification (NCBI taxonomy): domain Eukaryota; kingdom Viridiplantae; phylum Streptophyta; class Magnoliopsida; order Poales; family Poaceae; genus Triticum; species Triticum monococcum. Next base: position 489,410,546 of record CM067844.1, read on the forward strand.
ACGCCAAGGAAAGTCCCTTCCGGACACGGGACAAAGTCTTCAATCTTGTATCTTCATAATCTAGGAGTCCGGCCGAAGGTATAATCCGGCTATCCGGACACCCCCTAATCCAGGACTCCCTCAGACATCATCAAAATAGCACTCCGGCATGCGGTGCTCCTTGCAAGCGGGCGGTCCCTCGGTCACGAGTTTGACGGCGTCCATCTTCGCCCACTGTATCTTGACACGGGCGAAGGCCATCCACGCACCCTCGATGCAGACTGACCACTTGATGACATCCAGACGGGGGCAGGCACTAACCAGCCGCTTCACGAGCCTGAAGTAGCTACTGGGTATGACTTCGGTAGGCCATAGCCGGATTATCAAATCCTTCATGGCTAGTTCGGCCACCCTATGCAGTTCGACCAGCTGTTTTAGCTGATCGCCAAAGGGCACCGAATGTTCCGGCGCAAGGTATTGCAACCAGAACAGCTTCTCTGTTGAGTTCCCCTCTTCAGCTCGGAAGAACTCCGCAACATCGGCAACACTGCGTGGCAGATCCGCAAATGCCCCTGGAGAACTCTAGATCCGGGTCAGTAAGAGGAACCTTTTCTTCACATACTTCCTCTGCATAATAAAGGCCTTACCAGCCGCGATTTTTCTGGCCTCTTGGATCTCCTGGAGGGCGCCTTGCGCTTGCCCCGGGCATCTTGTGCACTTTGGCGGGACTTGGCCAGCTCGGAGTCTTGATCCGCAAGGTGGCGCTCCAAGGACTCATATTTCTACACGGCGTCCCGGAGCTCCTACTGGACCTTGCCAACCTTGGCCTCATGTTTCTCACAAGCGGCTTGTTCCTTCATCCCTCTCTCCTCGGCCTTGGCTAGCACCTTCTTGAGGGCCTCCACCTCGTACTCCGCCCCTAACAATAAATATCATGACACTAGGGTAAGTACAAATCATCCATCCTTTCTGGATATACACAAGGACATTGCATACCTTGTTTATCTTCTAGCTGTTTTTTTACACGACCGAGTTCTCCCTCGGCCCGCTCTAGCCTTTGCTTCAGTCCGGAGACTTCAGCAGCATGAGAGGTCGTGGCTAGCAGTGATGCCTGCTTATTCACATAGACATATATGGTTAGTCTCCTACAAAAAACTATTTGATCCTCTGTTCGGCTATTCTTTCCGAACACCGGACGGAGTCTCAGGGGCTACCATCTATACTGTGACTTTCTTTTTACATAATTATGTCGCTTACCTCAAAGCCTGTCAGATGTCGGGTACAGGTTTCAGTCGGTCCGCTCTTAACGGACTGAACCCTTTCAATCACCGTACCCATGAGGGTGCGGTGTTCTTCCATGATAGAAGCACCTCTCAGCGCTTCCATTAGAGTGTACGGTGCCTCTGGATGGACAGAGGTCACCAGCGGGATAGGTGCACCTCCTTCTTTTGAACGAGGCTGCCTGCTTGATCCCGGAGCCGTATGGGCCTCCAAAACAATATTCAGCTGGGGGCCGCACTGGATATGGCCCCCATCGCCAGTCTCCAAGGGGATTTGCTCCCCCAGGTGTCCGGTAGTCAAGGTTTTGCCCTCCGGTGCCATCGTAATGGCCCTCTGCGCCTCTCCCTGGCTCATAAAGGTCCTTCGGGACACTCCCTCAGCGTCGTCCGTGGCCTTGGGAGAGGTGGTTGTCGGCAGCGAATCGATGTCCATAGCCTTTGGATCCAGCGAACCTCTCGATGAGGATCGTTGGGAACTATCGTGGGCCGGACTGCAGCACGTGATTCAACACATCAGAATTATGAAATAAGAGAGTCGGGCATATAAGTGCGTTAGAGCCTTCAAAGGAGGCATTCAATGCCTTCAGCTCGGCCGATGCGTACATTCGAGCTGTTCAGAATGGACTTGCCGGAGCCACGGACCAGTATCTAAAAGATATGCAGGTAAGTGTAGATTTGGTAATCATATACTAGTAGCCCCCGAGACTTAAAGCAGTTGATATAACTAATTTAAGGATCATTGTATAATCAAGCACTTATGGAGAAAAATAGTCTGCTGTCTCAAGAGCTGGAAAAGTGCCAGACTCAGTTAACTGCGGCTACCACTAAATTGGAAAAATCCAAGGAGGCACCGCCTAGTAATGTTTCTTCCCATCAGTAAAAAAGTATAATCATATACCAGTGATATTTATACTGTTGTGTTTCTGCTGACAGAATCAGTAGAGCAGCTGAGAGAGAAACTAAAGGTCGCCCAGGCTGGTGAACGAGAGGCCAAAAGGCAACATGCGGTAGGCGAACGTGTGTTGACGTGGGTTAGGGGGAAAAGAACAAGCTGCAGGATTCACATACCCAACTGGGCGAAGACCTAAATATGTTTGAGCCCAACTAGCTAACACTGTCAAGGAGAATAAGAGATTACGAGGCGGCATATTCAGTATGTTTTTCAAACTTGCCTCCCTATAATTCGGCGAGGGCAGGAACTGACAGATTTATGTCTGCAGGTATGCTGATTGGCCGTCCCAAAGAGGAAATTTCCGGACCTCAAAGCGACCTGCTACAAGAGTTTTCCCAGATGCACGAGCGAGTTCGGCAAGCAATGCGGAGTGTTGCCAAGGCTTTATGGCCATCTGCCGCCCCTCCAGGAAGTATGGTGGAGCTCGTGGAGCTATTCAAAGGAGCATGGCGGCGTATTCAATTATGGAAGATATCAGCCTGCTGGGAGGTGCGCGAGAAGCCTGGGCCATGGTGAAAACACGGTATACCAAGCTTGATCCAAATCATATGGCCCGGGTAGGATCTCTAGGGTCAGATGGGAAAGAAATTCCCGTTAATTTGGTATATGACCAAGTAGAAGTAGCCGCCAAATATTCCCAACAAGATTGTAAGCTAGACAGCCTGATAGACGGTATAGAGGAGGAAATTTTTGAATCCAAGTGACTATGTACTTTCCTTGACATATTTGTCCATAGCCGGTGTCGGTGTCAAAACCGACGGATCTCGGGTAGGGGGTCCCGAACTGTGCGTCTAGGCCAGATGGTAACAGGAGGCAAGGAACACGATGTTTTACCCAGGTTCGGGCCCTCTTGATGGAGGTAGAACCCTATGTCCTGCTTGATTAATATTGATGATATGGGTAGTACAAGAGTAGATCTACCACGAGATCAAGGAGGCTAAACCCTAGAAGCTAGCCTATGGTATGATTGTTGTATGATGATATTGTCCTACAGACTAAAACCCTCCGGTTTATATAGACACCGGAGAGGGTTAGGGTTACACAAAGTCGGTTACAATGGTAGGAGATCTTGAATATCCGCATCGCCAAGCTTGCCTTCCACGCCAAGGAAAGTCCCATCCGGACACGGGACGAAGTCTTCAATCTTGTATCTTCATAGTCCTGGAGTCCGGCTGAAGGTATAGTCCGGCTACCCGAACACCCCCTAATCCAGGACTCCCTCAGCCGGATTGTAAAACGATTGTCATGGCCGACCTTTTCCCTTCGACCTCTGGACCCGAAGGTGCGGAGTGTTTCCGAATACCTGAGCGACAAAATAGACTAGGGTATGCGTGGAAACCAGGCGTAGGGGTCATAGTTGCTTGAATAGACAAGTTGTGTCTGGCTAGCTATGTTATATTACATTGTGATTGTAAGAAACATCTTCCAGAGAGAATAGTTCCATTAAGGGTTCCTTTCCCTGGGTGTACATGCGTTAATGTGCATGTCTGAATTGTGATTGAAAAGATCGCAGTATACATAACATCTGGGGGTTCATAGTGGAAGGAATGTAAAAGCATCTTTAGTTTGCCAACCGAATATTCCCTTAAGAACACTAGCTTTCGGCTTCACCCAGTCTGAGGTACACATCTAGATGACCCGACAGTAATAATCGCAGAGGTGCTCCCTTTATGCCCTAGACGAACCAATGGGAATGTAGGGCATAAGCATAGGAGCCAGGCAACCCAGCTTGGCCAAAACTTAAGTCATATCGATGCATATAATGGCGAAGAAAAGGTACATATGAGGAAAAACGCATATGTGATGAGCTTGATGCTCGAAAAATAACAATAATAAGCTTCTGTGCAAGAAGCCCCCAGGTATAATGGACGTACACATTTGAGGAAGTGTACGTCATAGGTGCATGTTTTAGCCGCACGAAAGCTTTAAGGCTAAAAAAAGAAAAAAGAAAAAGAGAGGAGAAAAAATAATGGAAACAATAGGGAGAAGGAGACGAACGAATAGTTCAGCGCTAGGCATAGAATCTTCGGAGTCTGGACGCGTTCTAGGGGTTTGGCTCTAGGCGATTAGCTGATGCATCACGCAGGCAGTACGGTCCTCCAGTGAGAACTTCATCAATGATGAAGGGACCCTCCCACTTGGGCTTGAGTTTGCCCTTTTTCTTCTCCGGCAAGCATAGAACGAGTTCGCCAACATTATAAGTCTTGGCCCGCACTTCTCTGCTTTGATATTTGCGGGTCTGCTATTGATAAAATGCGGAACGGGCTTTTGCAACGGCGCGCTCCTCCTCCAGGGCATCTAAGTTGTCCTGCCGATCAAGCTCGGCCTCTCTCTCTCTTTGTACATGCGCACTCGAGGTGAGTCATGAATAATGTCGCAGGGTAACACAGCCTCCGCGCCGTAAACCATGAAGAAAGGTGTATATCCGGTAGTGCGATTGGGCATGGTCCGCAGCCCCTAGAGTACGGAGTCGAGCTCCTCAACCCAGTGCTTGTCTGATTCTTTCAAAGACCGCACTAGTATAGGTTTGATGCCACTCATAATAAGACCATTGGCTCGTTCGACTTGACCATTTGCTTTCGGATGATAGACGGAGGCGTAATCGAGCTTAATGCCTAGATTAGCACACCAGGCTTTTACCTCATCGGCCGTAAAATTGGAGTCGCTGTCGGTGATGATGTTGTGTGGGACACCATAATGGTGCACGACACCGGATATAAAGTCTATCACTTGTCCGGCTTCGGCCGTTTTAACTGGTTTGACCTCTATCCACTTAGTGAACTTATCTACCATGACTGTCGGTGTTTTGGGAATGGGGGTCCCCACACTTGCCTGCCTGCGGCCTGCGGCGTGGCTCGAACGGGGGCCCAACATGGCCCATCTTCATCAGCACAAGTGCTCCCTAGGTGGTTTTGATAATTGATGACAACATATCTCTTGTTGGACTAATGTTTTCATCTAGTATGTTTCAGATAAGTTCAACAATAGAGTGGCATGGACTAAAGGGTGTGGGAAGGTCTCCAAGATACTAAGGACAAAGGATTGGCTAAAGCTTGAAGTTCAAGACTCTTCATTTTACATTTTAGTGATCCAAGATCACATTGAGTCCATAGGAAAAGCCAATACTATCAAGGAGGGATGAGGTGTTGCTTAATGAGCCTCTTGCTCAAGTGCTTAATGATATGCTCCAAAATCCTCAGCTACTTTCCCATATCCACAAATGACCTAAACCCTAAGCCAAACTCGGTCATACCAATTCTATCTATCCGGCGCCACCGAGTTTCACTTGTCATTTGCCACTGCCAAACCCTAGCAATTCGGTCTCACCGATGGGATCTCGGTCTCACCGAGATGGGCTTGCAAACTCTCTGTTACCTGTTGCAATATCTTCGGTCCAACCGAGATATGCAATCGGTCCCACCGAGTTTGCTTGGCCAACTCTCTGTTTCGCTTATTACCCAAATCGGTCCCACCGAGTTTGAGTAATCGGTCAAACCGAGTTTTGGATTTTCCCTAACCCTAGCACATCGGTCCCACCGAGTTGTTCCAATCGGTCCCACCGAAATTCCTAACGGTCACTAGGTTTACTATTTCGGTCCGACCGAGTTTTTTGATTCGGTCCCACCGAGATTGGTAAATTGTGTGTAACAGTTGGATTTTGTGTGGAGGCTATAAATACCCCTCCGCCTCCTCTTCACTCGTGGAGAGAGCTATCAGACTAAGCCTACACTTCCAGCATCCTATTTCTGAGAGAGAACTACCTACTCATGTGTTGGCGCCAAGATATTCCATTCCTATCATATGAATCTTGATCTCTAGCCTTCCCCAAGTTGCTTTCCACTCAAATCTTCTTTCCACCAGATCCAAATCCTATGAGAGAGAGTTGAGTGTTGGGGAGACTATCATTTGAAGCACAAGAGCAAGGAGTTCATCATCAACACACCATTTGTTACTTCTTGGAGAGTGGTGTCTCCTAGATTGGCTAGGTGTCACTTGGGAGCCTCCGACAAGATTGTGGAGTTGAACCAAGGAGTTTGTAAGGGCAAGGAGATCGCCTACTTCATGAAGATCTACCGCTAGTGAGGCAAGTCCTTCGTGGGCGATGGCCATGGTGGGATAGACAAGGTTGCTTCTTCGTGGATCCTTCGTGGGTGGAGCCCTGCGTGGACTCGCGCAACCGTTACCCTTCGTGGGTTGAAGTCTCCATCAACGTGGATGTAGGATAGCACCACCTATCCGAACCACGGGAAAAACATCCATGTCTCCGATTGCGTTTGAATTCTCCAAAGCCTTCCCTTTACATTCTTGCAAGTTGCATGCTTTACTTTCCGCTGCCTATATACACTTTGCATACTTGCTGATATGTATTGTGAGTGTTGAAATTATGCTTAAACTCCACTCAAACCGAAAAAGCTTAAAAATTGCAACTTTGGCATGAAGTGTCTAATCACCCCCCTCTAGACACATCTACTTCAAGGTCCTACAAGTGGTATTAGAGCTTTGGTCTCCATTGCCTTGGTTTAATCACCATTGGAGGAAGATGGATGTGTCTACTTTAGGGAGTCTTAGACATAGAGTGCCTATTCTTGATGGAGAGTATTTTCATGAGTGGAAGAATGAGATGCTTGCAATTTTCAATCAATATCACTTAAACAAGTATATTGCTAGCCCTTGTGCACCTCATGTTGATCCCTTGCATCCTACCCTAGATGAAGATATTGACATGATTCGCAATCTTAGAACTACTGAGCTCATCATTAGAGGATTGCCCAAAAACTTGATTGCTAGTTTGCCTACTCTTAATTGTGCTTATACTATATGGAAATTTCTTAAGGAACGATTTGCCGACCATTCCTTAAAAAACTTGGACAAAATTCTCCATAAATCTATTGCCTTGAGTAAGATGAACTCTAGTGATCCTAACTTTGGTGATTGTCTACTTGAGCTTGCCAATCTCAAGCGAGCTAAGGGAGATGTTGGAATCATTAGTGATATTATATTCGAAGCTATAAGAATTCATAAAAGTTACCATTTTGATGATCATTTATCTAATGAATTACCCTCTCTAGGAAATGATGAGTCATAAGATCATGGTGAACATGGATACTATGATGATGATGATGATAGTGACTTCAATCTTGATGATGCAATGAGACACTTTGGTCTTATGGAAAATCTTCGGGGATATGAATTAGGAGGAAAGGAATGGGTTCTTGATAGTGGATGTACTGATCATATGACCGGAGATGAAGAGATGTTCCATGAGCTTGCTGAAAATGACGGCCCTCGAAAATATGTCACCTGTGGTGATAATTCAAAGGGTAAAGTAGTTGGCCTTGGTAAGGTGGCCATCTCACATGATAGTTCCATTCAAAATGTCATGCTTGTTGAATCTCTCGGCTACAACTTACTTTCAGTATCTAGACTTGCTGATTTCGGTTTAAATGTCCTATTTACTGAGGTAGATTGCCAAGTGTTTCGTCGAGACAATCATAAAATGGTCTTTACCGGTATGCGTAGAGGTGACCTTTACATTGTCGACTTCTCTAAAAAGGCACAACCTAAAACTTGCTTTATTGCTAAATCCTCAAAAGGTTGGTTGTGGCATAGACGACTAGGTCACGTTGGCATGAGAAATCTTGACAAGCTTATTAAAGGAAATCATATCCTTGGAGTTAACGATGTCATATTTGATAAGGATAGACTTTGCAGTGCTTGTCAAGTAGGTAAACAGGTTGGAGGAAGGCATCCCGTGAAGAACATCATGACCACAAGGAGGCCACTCGAGCTACTTCATATGGATCTTTTTGGTCCCAACGCCTACAAGAGTCTCGGTGGAAATTCTTTTGGTCTAGTTATAGTTGATGATTTTTCAAGATTTACGTGGGTGTTCTTTCTTAATGACAAGTCGCAGGTTCAGAAGATCTTCAAAAATTTCGCTAGGAAGGCCCAAAATCAGTTTGACGTGAAGATCAAGAAGGTTCGGAGTGACAACGGAACGGAGTTCAAGAACGCAAATGTGGACACCTTTCTTGACGAAGAAGGGATTTCACACGAGTTCTCAGCTACGTACACACCTCTACAAAATGGAGTTGTTGAGAGGAAGAACCGGACGCTCATCGAAATGGCAAGAACGATGCTTGATGAATACAAGACGCCGAAGCACTTTTGGCCAGAAACGGTTGAGACAGCTTGTCACGCAACAAATCGCTTGTATCTTCACAAGCTACTCGGCAAGACAGCATACGAGCTCCTCACCGGTAACAAACCCCAAGTTGGATACTTTCCAGTATTCGGCTCAAAGTGCTACATTCTTGATAAGCATCGTCGTTCAAAGTTTGCTCCTAAATCTCATGAAGGTTTTCGACTTGGTTATGGCTCAAACTCTCACACTTACCGTGTCTACAACAATTTCACCCGAAAGGTTGAAGAGACGGTAGATGTGAAGTTTGATGAATCTAATGGCTCGCAAGTAGAGCAATTGCCAATTGATGTAGGAGACAAAGACCCTTCAGAAGCAATCCAAGACTTGTCCATAGGCAAAGTTCGTCCAACGGAGGTGAAGGAGAGTACTTCATCCGTCCAAGTGGAGGCTTCTACTTCACAACAAGGTGAACCAAGAATTGATACGAAAGCATCCACAAGTGGGACACACCAAGATGAAGAAGACAAGGAAATGCATCAAGACGAACATCAACAACCTCCTTCTCCACCACGACAAGAGAATGACAACATCAACAATGAAGAAGGCCAAGAAGAAGAACAAGATGAAGAAAATGTTCAACGAAGACCCAAGCAAAAGTTCTCACGAGTTCGAGCAAGAATCGCCAAAGATCATCCTATCGAGCAAATCTTCAATGATATACAAACTGGGAGAATCACTCACTCAAAAACTCGTTTAGCTAACTTTTGTGAAAACTATTCATTCATCTCTAGCATTGAACCTATGAAGGTTGAAGAAGCATTGGAAGATCCGGATTGGATAAACGTTAGGTATGAAGAGCTACACAATTTTGAGAGAAACCAAGTTTGGACATTGGTTGAGAAGCCCAACAACAACCACAACATCATTGGTACCAAATGGGTGTTTCGCAACAAGCAAGATGAAGATGGACAAGTGGTTCGCAACAAAGCACGTCTCGTCGCCCAAGGATACACACAAGTCGAAGGTATGGACTATGGTGAGACATATGCTCCCGTTGCTAGACTTGAGTCCATTCGCATCTTACTTGCCTATGCCAATCACCATAACATCACCTTGTACCAAATGGACATCAAAAGTGCTTTTCTAGATGGTGAAATAGAGGAGGAAGTTTATGTCAAACAACCTCCCGGCTTTGTCAATCCTAAGAAACCTAATCATGTTTACAAACTTCACAAAGCTCTTTATGGTCTTAAACAAGCTCCTAGAGCATGGTATAAATGCTTGACCAAGTTCCTTATTGCAAGTGGTTTCAAAATTGGTAAAATTGATTCTACTCTTTTTACTAAAAGGGTTAATGGGGAACTATTTGTATGCCAAATTTATGTTGATGATATCATATTTGGTTCAACTAACCCTCTCTTTAGTGAAAAGTTTGGAAAGCTAATGTCAGAGAAGTTTGAGATGTCTATGATGAGTGAACTCAAATTCTTTCTCGGTTTGCAAATCAAGCAAACTAAGGAAGGTACATTTGTCTCTCAAACGAAGTACAGCAAGGACCTATTCAAGAAGTTCAATATGCAAGAATGCAAAGGTATGTCTACACCCATGCCTGCTAGTGGACATAATGATTTTACCAAAGATGGTGAACCGGTTGATCAAAAGGTTTATCGCTCTATGATTGGTTCATTGTTATACCTATGTGCCTCACGTCCCGATATTATGCTAAGTGTGTGCATGTGTGCAAGATATAAAGCTATCCCTAAAGAATGTCATCTTAAGGCCGTGAAAAGGATAGTTAGATACTTAATTCATACACCAAATTTTGGCATTTGGTACCCTAAGAGGTCTTCTTTTGATCTTGTTGGCTATTCCGACTCGGATTATGCCGGAGACAAGGTTGATAGAAAGTCAACTTTGGCTACTTGTCAATTTCTTGGTAGATCTCTTGTGTCTTGGTCTTCCAAGAAACAAAACTCCGTATCCTTATCCACCGCCGAAGCTGAATACATTGCTGCTGGTTCATGTTGTGCTCAATTACTTTGGATGACCCAAACTCTTAAAGATTATGGGATCTATGTGAAACATGTTCCACTGCTTTGTGACAATGAAAGTGCTATCAAAATTGGTCATAATCATGTACAACATTCTCGAACTAAGCATATTGAAGTTCGTCATCATTTCATTCGAGATCATGTTGCTAAGGGTGACATTAATCTTAAGCATGTTCGCACTGGTAAGCAATTAGTGGATATATTCACTAAACCACTTGATGAGAAAGTGTTTTGCAGGTTGAGAGGAGAATTGAACATCATTGATGCTTCGAACTTGGAGTAGGAACTCCATTGGATACATGCAAGACATGAGCTTATGACTAATCCATGATATATCTCTTATGATGACTATCTTATGTCTTGGATATATTTGTACCTTGCATGTTGTCTAACCCATGTAGGTGCTTGGTTGAAATTATTCCATGAGATTGCGACTCACTCACATCTTGAGAAATCTCTACATCACCAAGTCTCTACACAATGGTGGTTGAAGACAAGGAAGCACAAAACTATTCAAACATATCCTTTGACAAATTCTTTGTTGAGCCTCATGATTGTCACTTTTGGATACACAAGTGCTCTTCCTTGCAAGAACTAATCCATGTAGGTAGATGAACTCAAACTCCAAGTGGTGCTCCAAACTCTTGATGGGCTACATCAACCATGAGCACCCACACAAGTTCAACTACAAGAGAAAGAACCACACCACCACCCAAGGTATGTTATTCCATCTTAGAGAAGCTTTACTCCGAGACATGAGTCAAAGCAACTCAACAAGATGTGAATACATCAAGATGCTTAAACAAAAATGGTAACCCCATTCTGAGCTTAAACGATGAGTATGACCTAGGCTCAAGTGTTCTCACTTGACTCCTAAATCAATATACTCTAACATAGGTGACTATGTCACCGCCCAACTCTTGATGAAGTTCTCTTGTGTTCTTTCTTTGTGAGATCTTATTTGACTAGTGAGCTGAGCTGACAAGTGTTCTCTCTGTCGTGAACTCGGTTTCACCGATTTGTAATTTTCGGTCCAACCGAATCCCTTCGGTAGCACCAAAACATACCACTCGGTGCCACCGATTTCGCAACAGGAAAAACAGTTTGTCACATAATCTATATTTCTTCTGATCCAGCTTCACTCAATGAATCTTGTCTCAATTTTATTCTTTGCTTTATGCTGAGTCTCAAGGACCAACCCTATTCGACCGATTCCAAAAAAACCTTCTTGGAAATTGATGTTAAAGGGGGAGAGAGAGATCACATCAAAGCCTATCTTCGGGGAGAGAGAGATCACATCAAAGCACTAAAGGGGGAGAGAAAGTCTCAAGGATCCCAGACGTCCCAGATAATGTATTAAGGGGGAGAAAGAGATCTCTAGGGGGAGAGACAATACTCAAGGATCCCAGATGCTTGATGTTCAAGAGGAGAGATGTCACATGTCTTTTTAGGGGGAAAGACATATTCATTTGTATCTTTCAGCTCTGATTTTCTGTTCCCTATCTTCTCCCAATATCCCATGAAAGATTCAGGGGGAGCAAGACACCCATGGGAAAGAAATCAGTCAAATTCATTGCATATCTTTACTCTTGGGGACATGTTGAATCCAATGTGGTACCTTGTACTCACTCTCTACATGTCATCCCAGTCTTGGTATTCTTGTGGTTTCTTTTGTTTGCTCTGGCTAGTGGATGTACCTGTGTTATCTAACCTTGTTTGTGCATGTTCATTCCATCCTAAGCCAACTTAAGACTACAAGGTAAGTGTATGCATCAAAATCATGAGTATGATGAATTCTTGCCTATGTACATACTGTTTGCAAGAAGGACTCATGAGCATTAAGGTATTTTCCTTAATAATCTTTTGCTCGGATGCATATGGCCAAGATACATGTAACACATTGCCTACTCTGTCATGATTAGGCTCTCACATGCTTCTATATTTTATATTCACATGATTGCATACATGTAGGGGGAGCCTATGTTTGTTACATGTCCTTCCAAAGCTTTACTTACTATTCTTTGTATCTTTATCTAAAGCTTTGATGTATGTTGCCATCAATTACCAAAAAGGGGGAGATTGAAAGCACAAGTGCTCCCTAGGTGGTTTTGATAATTGATGACAACATATCTCTTGTTGGACTAACATTTTCATCTAGTATGTTTCAGATAAGTTCAACAATGGAGTGGCATGGACTAAAGGGTGTGGGAAGGTCTCCAAGATACTAAGGACAAAGGATTGGCTAAAGCTTGAAGTTCAAGACTCTTCATTTTACATTTTAGTGATCCAAGATCACATTGAGTCCATAGGAAAAGCCAATACTATCAAGGAGGGATGAGGTGTTGCTTAATGAGCCTCTTGCTCAAGTGCTTAATGATATGCTTCAAAATCCTCAGCTACTTTCCCATATCCACAAATGACCTAAACCCTAAGCCAAACTCGGTCATACCGATTCTATCTATCCGGCGGCACCGAGTTTCACTTGTCATTTGCCACTGCCAAACCCTAGCAATTCGGTCTCACCGATGGGATCTCGGTCTCACCGAGATGGGCTTGCAAACTCTCTGTTACCTGTTGCAATATCTTCGGTCCAACAGAGATATGCAATCGGTCCCACCGAGTTTGCTTGGCCAACTCTCTGTTTCGCTTATTACCCAAATCGGTCCCACCGAGTTTGAGTAATCGGTCAAACCGAGTTTTGGATTTTTCCCTAACCCTAGCACATCGGTCCCACCGAGTTGTTCCAATCGGTCCCACCGAAATTCCTAACGGTCACTAGGTTTACTATTTCGGTCCGACCGAGTTTTCTGATTCGGTCCCACCGAGATTGGTAAATTGTGTGTAATGGTTGGATTTTGTGTGGAGGCTATAAATACCCCTCCACCTCCTCTTCACTCGTGGAGAGAGCTATCAGACTAAGCCTACACTTCCAGCATCCTATTTCTGAGAGAGAACTACCTACTCATGTGTTGAGGCCAAGATATTCCATTCCTATCATATGAATCTTGATCTCTAGCCTTCCCCAAGTTGCTTTCCACTCAAATCTTCTTTCCACCAGATCCAAATCCTATGAGAGAGAGTTGAGTGTTGGGGAGACTATCATTTGAAGCACAAGAGCAAGGAGTTCATCATCAACACACCATTTGTTACTTCTTGGAGAGTGGTGTCTCCTAGATTGGCTAGGTGTCACTTGGGAGCCTCCGACAAGATTGTGGAGTTGAACCAAGGAGTTTGCAAGGGCAAGGAGATCGCCTACTTCGTGAAGATCTACCGCTAGTGAGGCAAGTCCTTCGTGGGCGATGGCCATGGTGGGATAGACAAGGTTGCTTCTTCGTGGACCCTTCATGGGTGGAGCCCTCCGTGGACTCGCGCAACCATTACCCTTCGTGGGTTCAAGTCTCCATCAACGTGGATGTAGGATAGCACCACCTATCCGAACCACGGGAAAAACATCCGTGTCTCCGATTGCGTTTGAATTCTCCAAACCCTTCCCTTTACATTCCTGCAAGTTGCATGCTTTACTTTCCGCTGCCTATATACACTTTGCATACTTGCTTGATATGTATTGTGAGTGTTGAAATTATGCTTAAACTCCACTCAAACCGAAAAAGCTTAAAAATTGCAACTTTGGCATGAAGTGTCTAATCACCCCCCTCTAGACACATCTACTTCAAGGTCCTACAACAAGACTCAAGACCCTCGCGAGGGGCCAAGCCTCGCTAGGCGGACGACACGGCGCATCCTCAGGCGCAGCCTCCTCAGGCTGGCTCATGCGGAGACGGAAATATCAAGGCAGGGTACCTCGCGAGGTGCCAGTGACGCAAGCCATGACAATCGAGGGTGCCAGGCGGGCGCCAGCGCGCGCAGCGTCCTTCTTTCCTCTTTGGTGCAAAGGGGGAAAGCACGGCCGCGGAGTACCGAGGCATCAGGCAAAGGTTTCCATTTCGGTGCAACAAGACTAGGACCAAGCGGACTACGAGACGGAGGTCACCATGGAGCCCAGCATGGCGTCGCCGCTGAGTCTTTCGCAGGCGAATACCACCTTTAGTCAGGATAAGAGTACTTGCTGTCCCCCTTCAAATTACCCCGCCATTGTTGGCTCCCTTCCCGCTCGATATTTGGGAAGAGGACCAGGGCCTCTATAAATAGGGACCGGCCACCCACATAGTAGAGGGTTCGGTTTTCGTAGGAAGGGACACAGAGTAGAGGGTTGCCCCGCACGGGCAACGAAGCTCCAGAGGCGCACCAGGCGCCTCCCCTCCAAGAAGATGCCATGGCTCCAAGGCGCTTGACCCCTGGGCGGAACCCGCTCCATCAGGCGCCAGCGCAGCAAGAGCGGAGCTGCCAAGAAGTTCCTCGCCCGCAAGGGGCTGCCAGAGCGCTCCCTGCTCCGGCACGCCGCGACCCTGCTCCAGCTCCGGCGCGCCAAGACCCCGCCCTGCTCCTAGCTGCAGCGCGTGGGGACCCTCAAGACCAAGCTCTCCACCAACCGAAGCCTTACATGGCAACCGCGGGCTGCCACGCCTACACCACTGAGCTGCGCAGCGTCGCGTGGCCCGGCAAGTTCAAGCCTGACCTGCCTCCTCGCTACGACGGCACAACCGATCCCGCAGAGTTCCTCCAGCTCTATGAGCTGGGCATCGAGGCTACCGGCGGGGATGAGAAGGTCATGGTGAACTGGTTCCCCATGGCGCTCAAGGAAGGAGCTCGAACCTGGCTCCTTAATCTGGCTCCAGGCATGATCTCCTCCTGGGACCAGATGTGCACCCGCTTCATCGCCAACTTCCAAGGTACTCGCGACCGGCCACCCGCCGTGAGCGACATGCGCTGCATCAAGCAACAACCCGGAGAGACCCTGCAAAAATACATCCAGCGCTTCAACAGAGTGCGCCTCAAGATCCCCAAGTTGTCCAATGAGGCCATCATCTCGGCCTTCTCCGACGGCGTGCGCGACGTCAAGATGAAGGAGGAGCTGGCAATGCACGAAGACCTCCGCACCTCCCTGGAGCTGTTCAACTTGGCGAACAAGTGCGCCAGGGATGAGGAGGGACGCCTCTCCCTCCTCGAGCTGCCTGCCGCGGACCTAGAGGAGAAGAAGCCCAAGGCCAAGGACGTGAAGCGCAAGGGGGCTGCCGTACTCGCGGCAGAACCAGACACAAAGCGGGGCAAGGATCTGCCCGAACCATCTAGAGGCAGCTGGTACTATGTGTACCATGACCTCCACACCCACAACACCAACGAATGTTAAGAACTCTGCGCCGTGCGAGAAGGAAGGATCGGCCGTCGCCCTGACCGTGCTGACCGGGGCTACGGCCGAGGAGGAGGAAGAAACCCAAGACGCTGGGAAGATCGCGGCCCGCGCCAGGGGTGGCGCGACCAGCCTCGCGAGGACCGCTGGAGGGGACCTGCCTCGCGAGGGAGACTGGAGGGATCAGCCTCGAGAGGATCGCCCTCATGGCAACGCAGGCCTACCCCCTCTGCCGCCTCCACCAAGAAGGAACGAAGACCGCCATCAAGACGAGGGGGCTGGGGGCTTCCAGGAGCCACGTGCAATCGCCTGCATCATAGGTGGAGCTCAAGCCCCAGCCTCTCAACGTATCTTCAAGCAGTTCGCCTGTGAAGTGAATGCAGTTCTCCCCCAGCTCGAAGCAACGCGCCCCCTCAGGTGGTCGGCGTGCGCCATCACGTTCATCTCGGCAGACCAGCTCAAGTGCGCAGCCACGGCCGGAGTCCTCCCGATGCTCTGCTCCCCAGTCATCAGCAACGTGCTGGTCACCAAGACCCTCATCGACGGAGGGGCGGGACTCAACGTTTTGTCCGTGGAGACCTTCAACAACCTCCAAGTGCCCTATGACCAGCTTCAGCCAACCAAGCCTTTCTCCGGGATCACCGACGGTTCCACAGTCCCGATCGGGCAGGTCCGCCTCCCTGTCACCTTCGGGGCTCGCAGCAACTACCGCACCGAGCTCATCGACTTCAACGTCGCCCACATCCGCCTGCCGTACAACACCATCCTCGAGTACCCAGCGCTGGCCAAGTTCATGGCTGCGACTCACCACAGCTACAACGTCCTCAAGATGCCAGGAAGTGGCGGCGTCATCACGGTGCCCTGTGAAGAGAGAGACGCAGTGTGCTCCCTGGAGCGAGCCTTTTAGGCCGCGTCACTAGAAGAC
This sequence comes from Triticum monococcum, assembly GCA_034509565.1. NCBI lineage: Eukaryota > Viridiplantae > Streptophyta > Magnoliopsida > Poales > Poaceae > Triticum > Triticum monococcum. The sequence goes on from CM067844.1 coordinate 489,427,126, forward strand.
CCAGATCGCGGAAGCAGGAGGCTTCTTGAGACCACCCCCAAGAAGAAGAAGACGTCGTCAGGCTTGGCCCCTCAGGGCCCGTGCCTGCCCGGGAGGACCCTCCTTCCATCGCATAGGAAAGTGCGCCCGGCGCCCTCCTCAGGCAGGGCTCGGGGGCTCTCACCTGGCGGGCCACCGACCTAGCCAGGGTCACGAGGGAGGCGCTTGGGCACCATGTGGAAGCGTGCCTCGCGGCATGTTTCCCTCAAGGAGGAGCCACGCGAGGAAGGTCAGACCAGCAGGAGTTCGTTGACAAGGCCATTCAAGAACTACAGGAGTCAAGGATCATGAGAGGTTGCCGCTGCCTACCAGCTGTGGCCCCTCATCCAGGTGAGGACGGCGGGCTGCGCGTCTGCATCGACATACCAAGGCTTAATCAGATCGCCACAATGGAGCACCTCTGGCCCTCGCAAGTGGGGCGCTGCGGAGGTCCACCCCACAGCTATGTTCGCATGCCCTACGGCCTGCCGAGCATGGCCGCGGCGCACCAGTGCCTCATGAGGGGCATCATGGAGGCTCAGGAAGACAGGCGTTCCACGGCCATGGCGGAGATGAAGGCAGCTCGCGAGGAGTCACCAGTGCCTCCGGAGCCTCCCGAGGCCCCGGGGCCTGGAGGCTCGTGAGGATCGGCTTCCGCAGCCCACCGAGCCTACTGCACCAACGCCACTTTGCCAGCGACATTCTCAGGTGACATCTTCCAAGCCTCATTCCCAGCTGGGAGCGCCCCTCAGGGTTGCATCACTCCCAGGCCTCGTGGGTCCGTCCCCGCAGCATGTATCTGCATTTACTTTTCGGTCGTTAGTTTGCCTTGATTGGGGCGCCCCTCGGGCTGCATCATCCCCAAGCCGCTGGGGCCAGGCCCAGCGGCGTGTATCTCCATCGCGTTTATTTCCAACTATGCATTTGCCTATCACGCTTGATTGCATGATGCCCGTCCGTGGCATCCCTTCTTCTCCATGTCGACTACTTGCACGTTAAAGGGGGGGTGCCTGAGCATCGCGACTCAGGGCTCTTACTGGCTCTCCAGCCCTCACCCTCTGGCCTTGTCCACGGCATCGCGACCTGGCATACCAGCGACAGCTGAGACAAGCTCGAGGGCCGGGACCCGAGGACGTAGAGTACCGGCATCTAACCAAATTTTGCAGGGACACATCTCAAGATACGGCCCAGTGTCGGGCGCAACCCGCCCAGAGGTAGGGCCTCGTGAGTCCCGCGCTGGCTCACGGGTGCCTAGATACACCTCACCTAGCCCTACCATGCCGGTCACGTGTCAGGGCGGGGCTGTATACGCCCCGGGGGCTCCTCCCGGAGGGGAGCCCCCTCCCACGTACCAGTGGAAGCACCATGCTCCGCGCTGGCTGACGACACTGCCGAGGAGCGGCTATGCCCGTACACATACGGAAGCGCTATGCTCCGCGCTGGTGATAAACAACTGAGGGTGGCCTCCGGGGTGCATTAACCTCAGGGAGCCCAGAGCTTAGTGGCTGGCCCCATCGCAACGCCTCCCCTCGGGAGTGCCGCGCGAGGGGCTGGGCACGGGGGCTATGGCTGGGTCACGCCCAGACGTACGCCGCCCGGCCAGGCCCCTCGGGCCTGGTTTGTCGCGCGTCTCTCCCCGAGCAGAGCCAAGGTATGAAGGCCGTTTGCGCGTCAAGGGGGACCCTTGAGCATCGCGACTCAGGGGCCTAACTGGTCCCGTAGCCCCTCACTCCTTAGTTCCGAAAGGCTATGCTGGGTGAGGTACGCACGGGGCCGGGCTCTGCAGACGTAGAACGGTAGCCCCGCTTACATCGACCTCATCACCCGCTGTTTGCGCGTCAAGGGGGACTCCTGAGCATCGCGACTCAGGAGCCTAACTGGCTCCGTAGCCCCTCACTCCTTAGTTCCGAAAGGCTATGTTGGGTGAGGTACGTGCGGGGTCGGGCTCTGCAGACGTAGAACGGAAGATACACCTACATCGCGCCTCCCTACTTGTTGTTCGCACGCCAAGGGGGACTCCTAAGCATCGCGACTCAGGAGCCTAACTTGTCACGTCGCCCCTCACTCCTTTGGTCCCGTCCTGGTTTCCGGTTGGGGCTAATGCTGGGTGAGGCACGCGCGGGGCCAGGCTCTGCCGGCGCAGAACACGAGCAAGTAGGGAAAAAAAGCATAAAATTCAAGGAACTTAAAAGCAAATATTACAGTCCATACTGTCGTCTCAATACCAAACGCAAGTTTAAATGCCTCCCTGAGGCGTGGTGCATGTGCAGGAATTGAAAGAAGAACAGGGATGGAACGGAGTCACTTGTCCGCGGTGAAGCTGTGCGGAGCGGCTTCGCCTCATGGAGCAGCGGGGCCGGCAGCGCCTTGCCTTGGCTTAGTGTTGAAGGCCCGGAACTTCCTCAGCAGCGCCTCCGCACGCCCCTTCACGGCTTCGACAGCGGCGGCAGCACCCTCGCCGCTGACCGGTTCCAGCAGGCCGTCGAGGTCGGCGTTGGGATCACGAAGGTAGACGTGGGCGAAGACCCGCGTCAGCACAGCAGAAGACAAGACATGCGCCTCGGCCTCGGCCGCGGGGCCGATGCCAAGGGCGACGTCCCCAAGGGCCTTGACCAGGAAGGGAAGCAGCTTGGCGGGGCCGTCCCCGTCACCGGCTAGTGGGCTGTCCATGCCGTTCTCGTAAAGCATCTTCAGCGAAGCACGGGCATCTTTCTCCATGTCCGCGAAGGCCACGCGATCCTCGGCAAGAACCCGGGCCTTGGCGTCCAGCTCGGCCTTCGTCACCTCCAGCTCCTTCTTCAACGCGCCCAGGTGGTCGCGGCGCCTCTTGAGCTTGGCCTCCTGGTCCTCGAGCGCCGCCTCGCGCGCCTTCGCCCCCTTCTCCAGCTCTTGGCTCAGGCGGACCTCCTCCGCAAGCTGGCCCCTCGGGCCTTGCAGCTCGTCCTCCAGCGCCTTGCAACGGCCGCGTACTTCAACCACCTCTCCCAGGGCCGCGTCTCGAGCAGCCTTCGCCTCGAGGGTGGCCTCCCTCTCTCCGTCACAGGCCGTTGAGGCATGGACCAGCGCCGCCCGAATCAAAGCATCAGAGCGAATCCACCCCGAAGCCAGTTCCAGGTGCCCGGCCACCAGGTGAGGGTCGGCGCCGAGAAGATCCTGCCGCAGTCGGTCCAGTTCGGCGATGGCACGCTCCAAGATGGAAGAAGGAGGCGTAGCAACGTCGGTGCGCCCCAAGACAACAGGAGGAGCCAGGGAAGTAACGGTCAGTGGAATGGGAGGAGAAGGTAGCAGCGACGAGGCCGCAGTGTCCTGAGGCGGAGTCCGCTGCGCCTCCCTAGCCGTAGCAGCGGCGCCAGACGAGGGCACCTCCGGAGTCACTTGGGCCATGGGGGCTGAGCTCGCCCCAGCCATCTCACCCAAGCCTCGCAAGGATGCGCGGGCAGGAGAGGCCCGCGCGTCGCGATCTCCCTCCCCCGCAGGCGAAGGCGTCGCCGCAGATGGGACTACGGGGGCTCCCTTTGGCTTCTTCGCCGCGGGCGCCAGCCTGTTCAAGAGAAGCAATCATCAAGCCTCGTCGGTGAAACGAGAAACAAAAGAGCAAGGATCCAGCACTTACGGGTCTTCGCCGGTGAGCTCGGGCAGCCTCCGGCCTAACTTGAAGCCTGACAGCCGGCTGGAAGGGTTGACCTCGGAAGCAGAAGGCGCGTCCACGGTTCGCCCCGGAGTCAGGACGGACCCGCGGGAGATCAGCCCGGTCCTGTCCTTCTTCGGGATCGCGGGCGAGCTCCCGCTACCCAGAACGTCATCATCATCGTCATCATCATCATCGCTCGGCGAAAGGCGGAGAGTGCGGGACACGCGTCGGGAGAGGGGAGCCCTCGACTCTCCATCAGTCGCCCCAGAGTCGGGCCCCTCTCCCCGCTCCTCTTCCTCCTCCTCGTCGCTGGAGTCGCCGGAGGGCACATCCACCGGTCCTTCAGAAGCCACCGCGGGCACGAGCCCGTCCCCGTTAAAAACAGGCATGGACTTCACCACCCGCTTCCAGTCGTCACGAAGGAACAAGGGCTTGGGAGCGCCCTTCAACCTTGCCACCTCGCCCCCGACCAGAGATTGGAGGACCGCGGTCACATCCTATTCGTCCACAGCCTTGGGGCTCGGATGAGGCCTCCACATCAGAGGAGAGTACTGCTGGAGCGAAGACAGCTGGTGCTCCAGGAACTCCTTCAGCAGCGACGCACCGGTCAACTTCGCCGCCGCCATGTTGGCCGGCCTCAGGTCCGCGTCCATCTTCTCCAACACCGGTTTCGCGCGGAGGTCCGTGAGCTCCGCTCGGCACCATTCGCTGGAGCTCACGGGTTGCTCCGTGGGCAAGATCAGCCGAGGGTGGATGCGCCCGGCATCTGCCAAGACCCACTTGCTCCTGAAGCCCTCAATCCTCTTCCCGGGACTCGAGTTGGCAATGGTGCCGCCATACGCGACGAAGCCCGCGCACGCAGAAAGAGAGCTGCCGGAGACCCGGAGGGAGAAGTAGTGGCGCAGCAGGGCCACTGAAGACTGCACCCCTACGTGGGCCTCGCAGCAGTAAGCGAAGATCGCCAGAAGGAGGACAGAGTTGGGGTGGAGATGCAGAGCCTGCAAGTCGTAATGGCAGAGGATGGAGAAGAAGAACTCGGAGAAGGAAGGCACCAAGCCCGCAGCAATGAAGCTTGCAAAGAGAGGGTAAAAGGTGCTCCCTCGGTCCTCGGGGGTGGCGGAGCCGGCCTTGAACACCTCCGTCCCGTTGACGCCCTGCGCTGTCGCCATCCGGCACAGCCGGGCAAAGCTCGCCTTGGACACATTCGGCGGGTCCAGAGCAGGGGAATACCAAGCTTTGGCCGGAGGTTGGCGAGGCGCCATGGCTTCCTAGGTCGCATGACCGGAGTAGATCTGGAAGTTTAGAGGAAGAAAGGGAAGGCGCAAGAAAGGGGATCTGAGCAGCGACCGGAGAGAGCAAAGGGCGAAGCCTGGACAGACGCCGCTCCTTTACCAACCTACACGGTTGCTGAAGCACCCATGTCCCGTCAACCGCCACGCGGCGCCCAAGGCCGCAGGCTGTTAGGGCCCGCGGCGCTTCGCCCTTGCCCTTTCGCCTCTTGGCATAGCCAAGCCCATGCGCGCCTTGGGCCCGGGGGCTACTGTCGGCGTTCTGGGAATGGGGGTCCCCAGACTTGCCTGCCTGCGGCCTGCGGCGTGGCTCAAACGGGGGCCCAACATGGCCCATCTTCATCAGCATAAGACTCAAGACCCTCGCGAGGGGCCAAGCCTCGCGAGGCGGACGACACGGCGCATCCTCAGGCGCAGCCTCCTCAGGCTGGCTTGTGAGGAGACGGAGATATCAAGGCGGGGTACCTCGCGAGGTGCCAGTGACGCAAGCCATGACGATCGAGGGTGCTAGGCGGGCGCCAGCGCGCGCAGCGTCCTTCTTTCCTCTTTGGTGCAAAGGGGGCAAGCGCAGCCGCGGAGTACCGAGGCATCAGGCAAAGGTTGCCATTTCGGTGCAACGAGACCAGCACCAAGCGGACTACGAGACGGAGGTCACCATGGAGCCCAGCACAGCGTCACCGCTGAGTCTTTCACAGGCGAAGACCACCTTTAGTCAGGATAAGAGTACTTGCTGTCCCCCTTCAAATTAGCCCGCCATTGTTGGCTCCCTTCCCGCTCGATATTTGGGAAGAGGACCAGGGCCTCTATAAATAGGGACCGGCCACCCACGTAGTAGAGGGTTCGGTTTTCGTAGGAAGGGACACAGAGTAGAGGGTTCGGTTTTCGTAGGAAGGGACACAGAGTAGAGGGGTTCGGTCCGGCGTGTGGATCCGGTTAGCAAGTAGAGAGAGAGAGAGAGGTGACTGAACTCCTCCCAGCGGTTCATCACCCCAGCCAAGAACAGACCCTCACGAGGCTGTTCTTCCTTGTAGTGTTCATCATAATCAGCCCCAAGAGGCAATCCATCCACCACACACTGGAGTAGGGTATTACACCACAATGGTGGCCTGAACCAGTATAAATCTTGTGTCTCTTGTGTGATTCCTTTAGTAGTTTAGATCTTTGTGAGACGGGGAGGTTGAGGACGTGATTTCCGCGCGCTCCCCAGTGTTCGAACCTTAAGGGTCTGCCGGAACCCGAAATCCGACAATGACCAGCAGATATTTTTTTCTTATGGCTGCCTCCTTTAAGGGGTCCGACCATATCCAGCCCCCAGACCGCAAAAGGCTTGTGGGGATTCTTTGTAGAGCGGTGGGCGGCATATGGCTTTGGTTGGCGAAAAGCTGGCACTCGACACAATGTTGGACAAGGTCCTGTGCATCTGCTCGGGCCGTCGGCCAAAAGAAACCTGTATAGAAGGCCTTACTTACAAGGGCCCGAGCTGCGGCGTGGTGACCACCGAGGCCAGCATGGATTTCAGCCAAGAGCTGTCGTCCCTCTTCTTCGGAGATACATCTTTGAAGTATTCCGGTAGCGCTTTTCTTGTAGAGCTCTCCTTCATGGACCTTGTATGCTTTCGAACGCCGAACAATGCAGCGAGCCTCATTTTGATCCTCAGGGAGCTCTCACCTATTAAGGTAGGCCAAGAAGGGTTCGGTCCATGGGGCAATTACTGCCATTATTAAATGGGCCGACGATGTTGTTTCGGTGGCTGAGCCTCCGATGATATCGGTATTGTGTTCAGAATCTGGGGGTATAATCGTATCCGGACTAGTGTTGCTGCTCTCCTCCTGCCACACCACGGATGGCTTGAAGAGCCTTTCCAAAAAGATGTTAGGCGGGACGGGGTCACGCTTGGCGCCCATGTGAGCAAGAACATCCTCCGCTTGATTGCTTTCTCGAGCCACATGATGAAACTCGAGTCCCTTGAACCGAGCTGATATTTTGAGTACGGTGTTATGATAGGCCGCCATCTTTGGATCTTTGGCATCGAAGTCTCCATTTATCTAGGATATTGCAAGATTTGAGTCCCCGCGTACTTCCAGGCGTTGTATGCCCATGGAGGTAGCCATCCGAAGACCATGCAATAAGGCCTCGTATTTGCCTACGTTGTTGGAGTCTGTGTATAATATTTGGAGTACATACTGAACTGTGTCTCCAGTGGGGAACGTTAAGACAACGCCCACCCCTAAGCCCGCCAGCATTTTGGAACCATCGAAGTGCATGACCCGGTTGAAATATGTGCCGTACTCTTTAGGGAGTTCGGCCTCTGTCCATTCGGCGATGAAGTATGCCAGTATTTGGGATTTGATGGCCCGGCACGGCTTATATGTTATGTCAAATGGAAGGAGCTCAATGGCCCACTTGGCAATCCGGCCCATGGTGTCGCGGTTGTTTATTATGTCATTCAGTGGTACTTCAGAAGCCACCATGATCGAACACTCTTGGAAATAGTGTCATAGCTTCTGGGATGCCATGAAGACCGCGTATGCTATCTTTTGATAATGAGGGTACTGGGATTTGCATGGAGTTAGGATAGTGGATACGTAGTATACCGGCTTCTGGAGCAGGAATTTGTGTCCGTCCTCCTCTCGCTCGACGACGAGTACTGCGCTCACCACCTGGTGTGTTGTAGAGATGTATAATAACATTGGTTCGCCGACGCTTGGCGCGGCCAGGATTGGGTTGCTCGCTAAAAGAGCCTTTATTTCTTCCAATCCGGCCATTGCCGCATCCGTCCACTCGAAGTGGTCGGTGCGTCGGAGAAGTCGATAAAGTGGCAATGCTTTTTCTCCTAGTTTGGAGATAAAGCGGCTTAAAGCTGCCACACATCCGGCTAGTTTTTGGACCTGTTTAAGGTCTGTTGGTGTAGCCAATTATGATAAAGCTCGGATTTTGGCTGGATTTGTCTCGATTCCTCTACTGGAAACAATGAAGCCCAATAGTTTTCCAAAGGGAACGCCAAAAACACATTTTTCCGGATTGAGCTTAATGTCATATGTCGAGAGATTGTCGAATGTGAGGCGTAAGTCGTCTATTAATGACTCGACGTGCTTAGTCTTGATGACGACGTCGTCCACATATGCTTCAACTGTCTTGCCGATTTGTTTCTCCAGGCATGTTTGAATCATGCGTTGGTAGGTGGCACTGGCGTTTTTAAGCCCAAAGGGCATAGTGTTGAAGCAGAAAGTCCCGTATGGGGTAATAAATGTCATTGCGGCTTGGTTGGATTCCTTCATTTTAATTTGATGGTATCCGGAATATGCGTCGAGGAAACACAGTGAGTCGTGTCCTGAAGTGGCATCAATAATTTGATTGATGCGGGGGAGGGGGAAGGGATCCTTAGGGCAAGCTTTGTTGAGGTCTTTGAAATCGACGCACAGGCGCCAGGATTTATCCTTCTTTGGCACCATCACCAGGTTTGCTAGCCAGTCCGGGCGTTTTATTTCTCCGATGAATCCGGCCTCAATTAACTTGGCTAGCTCCTCCCCCATAGCTTGTCGTTTGGGTTCGGAAAAGCGCTACAGTGTTTGCTTGACTGGCTTATATCCCTTCAATATATTGAGGCTATGCTCGGCCAACCTGCGTGGGATTCCTGGCATATCAGAAGGGTGCTAGGCGAATATGTCCCAGTTCTCGCGTAGGAATGCTCATAGTGCGGCGTCCACCATTGGGTCCAGCTGCGCCCCGATGGAGGCCGTCTTCTTTGGGACCGTCAGGTGGACTTGAAATTTGACTATTCCGTCTACTGGTTTGAAGGAGGTGGATTTGGAGTGCTTATCGAGGATTACATCGTCCCTGTCCACCATCGAGCGCAGCGCGGTTAACTCTTCGGCCGTGAGGGCCTCGGATAGCGCCTCGAGGGCCAGGGATGCTATTTTGTTTTCGGCGCGGAGGGCTATATTCGGATCACTAGCGAGAGTGATAATACCATTGGGCCCGGGCATCTTCAGCTTCATATACCCGTAATGAGGTATGGCTTGAAAGCGTGTGAATGCATCTCGCCCCAACAGGGCGTGGTATCCACTGTTGAACATGACCACTTGGAAGGTTATCTCTTCGGACTGATAGTTCTTCGGCGTGCCGAATACCACGTCAAGTGTAATTTTTCCCGCGCATCGTGCCTCCCGACTAGGAATGATTCCTCGAAAGGTCATGCTACTTTGCTCGATACAACTCCTGTCTATTTCCATTTTATTGAGTGTATCCTCGTAGATGAGGTTTAATCCGCTGCCGCCGTCCATGAGCACTTTGGTGAGCTGAAAGTCATCCACAATTGGATTGAGGACCAAGGCAGCTGGTGCCCGGGATGTCCGGAATTTTGGTTCATCACTGGCATTGAATGTTATGGCCGTGTCATTCCACGGGTTTATTGCTGTGACTTGGCAGACTTCGATGAGGTCGCAGAGGGCCCTTTTGTGCCGATTGTTTGAAGCGAAAGCCTCAAAGACCGCCAATACCCTGAGGTCGTCGTCTTCCAGGGGGTGTTACTCTGAGGTATTTTTGGTGAGGATATCCTCGCCACTCTTGGCCACTTGCCAGAGTATCCAACATGCTCTAAGGCTGTGCGTAGGTACGGTATCCGGTGTTGTGTGTATTTTGCATGGCCTATCGAGCCATCCCTCCAGAATGGTTCCACGCCCCATAATGGGTTTAGATTTCTTTACTGCTGTGTCGGGCACCCCGTGAGGGTGCATCCTTTTTGCCCGGATGGGGGGTCGAGTGGAAACTGGTGGTTCCCAGCAAGCTTCTTGAATTTTCCAAGCGCTTTCCATTGCGCAGTACTTCTGTACTATGGTTGCCAAGTCAGTGAAGTGTAATACATGACGGCGGTTGATGGCGTTGAGGATTCCTTTGTTCGTGCAATTACTGCAGAATATTGAGATCGCGTCTTCGTCGCGGCAATCTTTAATCTTGTCCTTGACAAGGAGGAATCTGGCCCAAAAGTGATGGACTGTTTCCCGAGACTGCTCCCGTAGGTATGTGAGATCGCGTATATCTGGGTGGGTGGGTGGATTTAAATCTGAACCCTGACCCAATTTGGGATCCAGAGTTTGAGAAATTTCCGAGCTTGATAGTTCGGGCTCCGGGAGATCGACCGATTTTTCAGGTCTACCGTCTGATTCCGGGTTCGGAGGACAAGGCATGTTGTTCCGCGGACAGGTATCCGGCTCTTCGAGCTCGGAGATCCGAACATAGTCTGTCCTAAGTATAGAGGGAGAGTTGTTGTTTTGCTCCCCTACTACCGCTATCTGATGGGTGATTGGTGGAGATTTGATTTCTCTCTGATCGGGTTTAAGCCCAATCCGATCATAGTCTGTAGTGACCCCCAAGGCGGCGATGCGATCCGGGAGTTCGTTCAAGGATGACAGTTCTGTTGGATCCATCCGTTTGGAGTATTCGGAGTCAATACGGAGGCGATTTTCGATGACCCGAGAAGTCATTGTCGGCTCACCGGCCGAACAGGCGGTCATGATAAAGGCACCCAGCCAGAGGGTTTGGCCTAAGGCCAGAGCTCCTTCGGCGGTGATATTGTCCTTGATAACAAGGCGAGCCATCAACCTTGACTTTGATGTCACAGTGGAACTCCCAATGAAAGCACCAATGTCGGTGTCAAAACCGGCGGATCTTGGGTAGGGGGTCCCGAACTATGCATCTGAGGTTGATGGTAACAGGAGACAGGGAGCACGATGTTTACCTAGGTTCAGGCCCTCTCTATGGAGGTAATACCCTACTTGCTGCTTGATTGATCTTGATGAATATGAGTATTACAAGAGTTGATCTACCTCGACATCGTAATGGCTAAAACCCTAGAAGTCTAGCCTATGTGATTATGATTGTCTCTGCGGACTAAGCCCTCTGGTTTATGTAGATACCAGAGGGCACTAGGGTTGTACAAAGTCAGTTACATAGAAAGGAAATAGTACATCCGGCCGCCTAGCTGCCTTCCACGCAAAGGAGAGTCCTATCCGGACACGGGAGAAAGTCTTCTATCTTGTATCTTCATGGCCCAATAGTACGGCCGATGTGCAATAGGTCGGACGCCCGAGGACCCCTTAGTCCAGGACTCCCTCAGCATGGGCTGTTTACATTGTGTTGCTTGGTTCTCCTATTGGTTTGATAACCTTGGTTGCATATCTGAGGGAAATACCTAACGCCGTTGTGCTACATCATCCCTTCCTCTTTGGGGAAATACCGACGTAGCTTCAAGTGACATCATGGCAAGAAGCGTAGTAACAAGCCAAGAGACAAGGTAGTGATGACTGTGGAAGGTTCGGGCACACCTAGTACCGGCAATAAAACCAAGGCTGAGGCCCTGGCAAGGAAGCTACCGCTTGCGCTGCCTGCTGGGAAGCCGCTGCCGCCGAGAAAGTTGGGAAAAGCGATGTGCCGTACTGCAAGATCCATCGGACCAAGGGCCATGACCTTTAGGAGTGTTACCAGGTTGAGCGGCTTGTCAAGAAACAGAGGACAAAATATGATAAGCGTGACAAGGAAAAAGGTCAGAATGTCGCTAGCGGTAAGGGCCAAGGCGGTGAAGCAAATCGCCCTGGCAAATCCTTTCGGGACCAAGGAAAGCCCGCCAGGGGTCCAGAGAAGGAAATCTATGATGATGTGAGTGATGGAGGGGATGAAGAGGAAACCAGTGAGCAGGAGTTTCAGAAGGCCACCGACGCCCTATGCATTGATGGGGGTGCATCCTTGCACGCCTCTCATTGCCAGCTCAAGTGATGGGCACGAGAGATCAATGTCGTGGAGCCAGCGCTAGAGGCCCGGAAGCCGCTCAAATGGTCCTGCATGCCCATCATCTTTGACGAGGAGGATCACCCTGGCCGCACCACTGCGGTAGGATGTTTGCCATTGTTGGTCTCCCCGACAATTCGCAACCTCAAGGACACAAAGGTGCTAGTGGATGGCAGGGCTGGGTTGAACCTGATCTCCCCGATAGTCATCAACAAGCTTCAGATAGGTGAAGAAGAGCTAGAGATTACTGGCACGTTTCAAGGAGTTAATCCCAGTAGGAGCCATCCTAAAGGGAAGGGTCAGTGATGTTTGGGGGAGAGATGAACTATCAGACTGAGAAGATTGGGATTCTTGGACGCCCGGCCTTGGCCAAGTTCATGGCAGCATCCCACTATGCTTACAACACCTTGAAGATGCATGGGCCACTAGGAGTCATCACTATCCCATCAGATGAGAAGGATGCAATTTTTTGTGTTGACAAGATGTATCGGGATGTAGTCGCGACAGAGGCAGCGGCAGCTCCCGCCAAGGAAAGCAAAGAAAAGAAAAGGGGTTGTAGGACCTTCGGCAAGGAGTCCGGGAAGCGTGCCCCCTCCGAGTGCACGACACCCGTTGACGACGTGATGGAGTGTTCAAACAGAAAGAGATACAAGGTTGCTACACCCCAAGTGAAGAAGGTCCCGGCAGGGCTGGCTGGCGTTGATGGTACTTTCACTATCAGCGCCACCCTCGATGACAAATAGAAAAGCACACTCGTTGCCTTCCTGCGGGCAAATATCGATGTGTTTCCCTGGCAACCATCCAATATCTCCGGTGTTCCCAGGGAGGTAATCGAGCACCACCTTGTTATCTGCCCACATGCCCGGCCTGTCAAGCAGAAAGTCCAGAAGCAGGCCTTAGAGAGGCAGCAGTTCATTGCCGAAGAGATTAAGAAGTTGGAGGCAGCTGGTTTGGTTAGAGGAGTACTGCATCCTACGTGGTTGTCAAACCTAGTGGTAGTCCGAAAGGCTAATGGGAAGTGGAGGCTTCACATTGATTTCACAGATCTCAACATGGCTTGCCCGAAGGACCCATTTCCCTTGCCGTGCATCGACCATATTGTGGACTCCACTTCAGGTTGATATTTGCTCTCCTTTTTGGATGCATACTCCGTGTATCACCAGATCTTCATGTCCAAAGAAAATGAAGAGAAGACGTCATTCATCACTCTATGTGGTACGTACTGCTTTGTCCGCATGCCATTCAGATTAAAGAGTATCCGGTCCACTTTTGCAAGCGCAGTCCAGATTGGTTTTGAGCCACAGTTGCACTGAAATATATAAGCCTATATGGATGATATTGTGGTCAAAACCAAGGATAAGGCCACCCTTATCCAGGATTTGGAGGAGACATTTGCTAATCTGCGCAAGATCAATTGAAGCTTAATCCAGAGAAGTGTGTGTTTAGAGTTCCTTCCAGCAAGTTACTTAGGTTCTTCGTGTCCCATCGGGGGATCGAAGCTAACCCCGACAAGATCAGGGCCATTGAGTAGATCCAGGCACCAAGGACAGTTAAGGATGTGAGGCGTTTAACAGGATGTGTTGTTGTGCTAAGCAAATTCATCTCCAAGTCTGTCGAGCATGCCCTGCCATTCTTTAAAATTTTGAAGAAAGCGGGGCCTATGAAGTGGACCTGGGAAGCAGATGCAGCTCTGCAGGAGTTGAAGGCCTACTTATCATCTATGTCCACCTTGGTTGCGCCCAAACCCCAAGAACCGTTGTTGTTATACTTGGCGGCAACCAATCAAGTGGTCAGCGCGGCCTTGGTAGCATAGCGAGAAGTGAATGAGGCAGAAAGTGAGCAGAAAACAGCAGAGTCAGAGAAGGATCGGGACAACAATGAGCACGGCAACAAGAATAACCCCAAGGACGCGGCAAGGAAGAAAGTGGTGCAGCGCCCATTGTACTTCGTCAGCTCCGTGTTGCAGGGGGCTAGATTGAGGTACTCCAGTGTGCAGAAGTTGATCTTTGGTCTCATTATGGCCTCAAGGAAACCGCACCACTACTTCCATGCCCACGAGATCACGGTTGTCACTCGTTTTCCATTGCAAAGGATACTCTAAAACCCTGAGGCTACTGGCAGAATAGTGGAGTGGGCTTTGGAGTTATCCAGCTTTGGTTTGAAGTTTGAGAGCATGTCAACTATTCAGAGCAAGGCACTGGCAGAGTTTATTGTAGAATGGACGCCAACCCCTGATGAGGAAATAACAGATACGGCTCTCCCCGGCAAGGAATCACCCCAAGAATGGATTATGTATTTTGATGGTGCTTTTTCCCTACAAGGTGCGGGAGCTAGTGTGCTTCTTGTTGCCCCCTTCGGGGAGCACTTGAAGTATGTCATCCAAATGCATTTTGTCCGGGAATATGCCACCAACAATACATCTGAGTATGAAGGGCTCCTTGTCGGGCTCAGAATTGCAGTAGAATTGGGAATCAAGAAGCTGATTATTTGAGGAGATTCACAGCTTGTGGTGAGACAAGTCAACAAGGATTATCAAAGTCCATTGATGCAGGCATACGTCGGGGAAGTGAGGAGATTGGAGGAGCACTTTGACGGGTTGCAAATAGGGCACGCACCCCGTGAGAAAAACAGCATAGCTGATCACCTATCAAAGTGTGTTGCACAAAAGCTTCCTGTGGAACCAGGAACTTTTGTTCTTCATCTCTCTTAGCCCTTCGTATCCCAAGCAAGAATGGCCCGGAAAAGGAGAGAGTTGGACTATGGTAAGCCTCTCCCAATCGAGCCGTCCGCTCCCGGCAGAGACCCTGCCGGAAACAACTCCTCACAGCATGCCGGACCACCCCCTCCAACCGGCCCCATGGACCCTGCGAACGAGGCTGGTGCTCCCGCAACAGAGGAGGTGCCGCTAGTCCTTGTTACCAAGCCCCAGGCTCCAACTTGGGCAAGGCATATCGTCCGCTTTCTCCAGACTGGAGAACTCCCCGGCGACCAAGATGAAGCTGAAAGAGTAGCCCGGAGGGCCAGTATGTATCAGTTTGTCGATGACACTCTATACAGAAGGAGGCCCAATGGTGTGAAATTGAAGTGTGTGTGCCGGGAGGATGGAAAGGAACTGCTGGCTGAGATTGATAGAGGAATGTGCGGCTCCCACATTGGATCAAGGGCATTAGTTGGGAAAGCATTCCGGCGAGGATTCTATCGGCCCACAACACTCCAAGATGCGGTCGAGCTCGTCACGACATGTGAAGCCTGCTAGTTCTATTCCAAGAAAATACACATGCCTGCCCAAGCCCTTCAAACAATCCCTCTATCATGGCCATTTTTGGTCTGGGGGCTCGATATCCTCAGACCCTTCCCCCGAGCAATCGGGGGCTTTGAATCCTTGTCTGTTGCCATCGACAAGTTTACAAAGTGGCCGGAAGTGACTTCCGTGAGAAAGGTAACTACTCAATCAGCTATCAAGTTCTTGAAAGAATTGATGTGTCATTTTGGAGTTTCGGCAAGGATCATCACTGACAACGGCACCCAGTTCACGAGCCACGCCTTCATGCAATATGTTCATACCCTCGGATGCAAGATCTCATTCACCTCTGTGGCACAGCCCTGGAGCAATGGACGAGCTCAGAGGGCAAACGCTGAAGTGCTACATGGACTCAAGACAAGAACTTTCGATACGTTGTAGAAGCACGGCAGGCGGTGGATCGAGGAGCTACCGGTAGTTCTTTGGTCCCTCAGAACGACACCTAACCAAGCTACTGGGTAGACTCCCTTCTCCCTGTTCTACGGGGCAGAAGTAGTTATCCCCACGGAACTCATTTACGAGTCCCCTAGAGTGCTTGCCTATGATGAAGTACCGCAAGATCAGCATCGGCGTGATGACGTTGTGCTACTTGAGGAGAACCATCTCCGGGCTGCTACACGTGCTGCACTCTACCAGTAAGCCCTGCATTGCTATCATAGCCGCAGGGTTCATGCCCGGTGTTTTGAGGAAGGTGACCTTGTCCTTAGGTGCGTTCAGTCTGCCAAGGGTGCACACAAGTTATCACCGAAGTGGGAAGGCCTTTACCGTGTGGTACGAGTCATCAGACCCGGCGCAGTCTGTCTAGAGACCGGAGATGGCACTCAGTTGCAAAAGTCATGGAATATTGAGCATCTCCGCAAGTACTACCCATAAGGCGTGCCTCTCGGGCCCTGCCCGGCAGCCACCCTTTTGTACAGGCCTTGCCTCAGTTGCATGTAACCCCTTGTGTGAAGCCGGGGCGATGACCCTGTGCAAGAGAAAATAAAGAAGTGTTGTAGGGGGCCCCAACTAAGATTACATGCATGCATGAGTACACCAAGATCACTGCATAAGCATTTCATGAGCATTTGCATATGCATATAGATAGGATTGCATCCTGCATTCATTCTCATGTACATGAAGTTGCAGGTTCCTGCCGTGAACTTAGCTTCGTCAAGGAGTTGAGAAGATTGCCCGACATAGCGATCCCCGGCAAGCCAAACAGATAAGTTCTACCCCTTGTCCATTAGTGTTCTGTAAAGCTATAACTTTACATGAGAAAACCTCACTTCTCCTTTGAGACTTGGGTGCTCCCATCCATGACTCGAACGTTGCTTCGGTCAGGATGGTCGCAGTGGCCTTTCATAAAAGGGAGTTGACGGGGGGTTGGCCCCTCTGTCTGCTCCCCGGCAGACGTAGTTTTCCGACAAACAAAGAGGGTGCCGGCAGGATAGCCTGCCAGGGAAAACTCGTTTATTTACAGTAAAGAGGCATTCCACCTCTGCATGGACATATAGATGCATGGGTTCCCAGCAAGATTCATCCTTTTCATCCATATGCTAATACAAGTACAAGCATTACAGAACACAAAGATGGACTCGAGGGATTACATTATTTGAATTAAAATTTGGCAATTGCCTACAAGTTTAAGATTGAAAAAAGATAAGTGCCCCGTTACGCCTTTGCCCCTGTCCATCTCATATAGGAAGAGGTCGAAAGGGCCAGAGGCGGGCACGGCTGGGATACGGCGCCTCCCCGGGATCGGGATGGCGCCGCTCCCCGGCAGGGAGAAAGAAACTGGAGGGCTGGTGCGGATGGTGACGCTGCTAGAGGACCAGATCGGGGGCACGGAGTCACCGGCAAACATGACTCGTCGGAACGATCGTCCCCATTCTTGACGCGTCGTGGGTTGCCGCTGCCATACGCACAACCACCGCCCGGAGGCCCCGACGCAACCATCACGCTAGGCGCCATGCTCTCTGGACCTTCCCACAGACAGCATGGTCGTCCCCGAGAGCCCTGGCGTCAAAAGTCACCGCACGTCCCAAAGACGCATGTGAGAGCAGGGGGCCTTCCTACGTGACAGAAGGATGACGCCTAGGAGGAACCAGATTCGCCCCTATCAGCAGCGAATCCCTTCCATGACTCCTCCCCGGCGCCGCGAAAGGAAGAAGAGTGGGGAGCGATCGACTACCACATTCCATGCCTACTTCAAGCCGTGACACGACGTCGCTCGCATTCCCTCCCACTGAAGTCAAGGCCACGGATGACCCAGCGGCAAGCACACTAGGGTTGCCACTCCCGGCGTCGGTGCCGCGCCACCCAAACCTTCCTCTCAGATCCAAGAGAGATTCCAAGCAGGTGCCCGGGGGCTGGCCCCAGGCCCCTCTCTTCAACATAGCCAGCAGAAGCGAAAGATAAAAAAGAAGGGGAATGCAAAGATGGATGGCTCCACCCTCCTCCGCCCTCCCTTTTATAGGCCGAGCAGGGAGGGCAACTGCTCCATCAACGGGAGGCTACCACCCACCTCCGCTAATTCAAGATGATCGGGCATTCATCATGATACTCTCTCGCGTCACGTGCCTCCATTACCTACCCCGCGCGATGCATGCAGCATACATGGCCAAGGATAAGGGCACGCTATGGGAAGAGTAAATTGGCAGTTTCTACCCCGTGCGTTAAAGTCATTCACAGGCCATTACTGGAGCGGCCCCACCACTATTGGCTTTACACCATGCATGGGGAAACTGGAAATCGGCCGGGAATCAAGGTAGGTGAAGAAGCGAAGGAGACTTCAAGAGACCAACACCTTCAGCAACCATGCATGTGCACTTATTAGATCCTACCCCGATGATGCTCAGCTGCGCGTTTGGGGCAGGCCCGGGGCTTCTGTCAGTGCAACAAACCCTGGGTTTGTTGCCTAGACTGTGCACATGCACGAGAGCAATATTGAAGCACCAACCCAAGTCAAGATACAAGAAGTCAAGAGATTCGAAGGACCAGCATGCAACTCAGAGAGACTAAGGCCAAGCGAGAGAAGCAAGATATCGCCAAGGAAAAGGGCCTCCCTTGCCAAGCAGGCGAGTGCGGCAAGGGGCAAGGCCACCCCCAGGAGTAGATGACCAAGGCACCCCGGTAGGGCCCTACCGGGCTCGTGGAGGCAAAACCGCCTCACCAACCACTCCAGCACGACCCACGTCGTCCATCAATGTGTTGTCAAGCCGCAAGATGATTAAGTGGCAACCATTCGCCACATGGCAGCCATTTCCTACAGAAGAAACCCATAGGTGACACTCGTCCTGCGACGTGTCAAGAGAACAGGCGCGGTGGCAAGATAGCCTGCCAAGCCTTGCCAGGCGACCAGTGATGTGACACTAAGCGGTGCATTTAATGCGCCCTGTTAGCCTACAGAGTTAGGTATGATAGCATTGTTCTCTATCATATCAATGCATAATGACTACCTTGCCATTGTGGTGACCCCTTAATCTATAAAAGGAGGCCCATGGCAACCATAGAAACTTTTGGAAACTTGATGAACCCACACCCTCGTACGAGCGTAGTCACTGCTGCCCTTAGGCAACCCCTGCCGGGCAAGTGTACTTTGCTTCACCACCTCCATTCCACCATCAATCCACCAAAGCAGGAGTAGGGTTTTACGTCTCGCGGCGGCCGGGACCTGGGTAAATTTCTTGTGTGCTCTATGTCGTGTTGTCGTGCACTGGTCTGCTCTTTGTGCAACACGACGTCCCCCTGCCGAACCAGCAAGGGGCCCCCGGTCCCATAGGTGGTCGCGGATATCCCGCGACACAAACATTCTAAGTACATGCTCACTAGCTGAGCTATTCTGCTCCATCTTGTAGGCAAAGTACTTGTTAGAGGTCTCATACCGCTCAACACAGGCATAAGTATAAAATACCAATTTCAGTTCTTGGAACATCTCATATGTTCCATGGCATTCAAAACGTCTTAGAACCCTCGATTCTAAGCCGTAAAGTATGGTGCACTAAACTATCAAGTAGTAATCAAATAGAGCTTGTCAAACATTCATAACGTCTACATATGCTCCTGCAATAGGTCTGTCGCCTAGCGGTGCATCAAGGACATAATTCTTCTGTGTAGCAATGAGGATAATCCTCAAATCACAGACCCAGTCCGCATCATTGCCACTATCATCTTTAAAATTAGTTTTCTCTAGGATCATATAAAAATAAGGGAGCTAAATTGCGAGCTATTGATCTATAACATAGATATGCAAATACTATCAGTACTAAGTTCATGATAAATTAAGTTCAATTAATCAAATTACTAATGAACTCCCACTTATATAGACATCCCTCAAGTCATCTGAGTGATGCATGATCCAAATCAACTAACCCACGTCCGATCATCACGTGAGATGGTGTAGTCATCAATGGTGAACATCTCTATGTTGATCATATCTACTATATGATTCACGTTTGACCTTTTGGTCTCCAGTGTTCTGATGCCATGTCTGTGTTGGGTTCTATGGCAGGGTGCATCGACTGCAAATTAAAATTTTCCTACGCGCAGAACAACCAAGAACATGCTACGGGAGAAGGATCACAGTTCGTTACCACCAGATGTGCAGTGTCGTGCAGCAGAAGAAGAGTTGGGGCAGCGCGTCCGCGTGGATCGTCTCCTCCTCGTCCGATCGCCCTCGTACAGCCGGTCTTCGGTTCCCACGTACAGGTTCGCCGGAGCGGCGCAAGTGCACCGCCTCTAACGGTATTCGCGCGTGCAGGAGGAACATCGTGCGGCGGACTGCTAGGTCTGATCGCACAACCGGTGGCGAGTGTAGGTGTCTATTCGCAACACATGCAAACCCTAGTGACAGCGCTGAAGCGATCAATCGTGTGAGTGTGCGGCACCTCCACTTTATATAGGCGTCCGTCGCAGGCTCAACACTTGGGCCTTGCATGGACCCTAAAGCCCATAAGTCTACTTGGCCACAATCCGAATACAGCTCGGATCACATCCGACCAGTGTCCTCGGATCCAAACTCGTAGGTTCCTTCCCTTAAGCGCGCGACCCCTTAGGTTCAAGCCGGCTTGGTCATAGTTCGGATCACCTCTGAACTGCACAGTTGGTAGCGGCCTCTAGCAAGGCATGCCGAACACCAAACAGACTATGAAGCTAGTTAGGTGAACCTGTACATCATACTTCCATTCCTTTTGCCACACGATATATGTTGTCGGGCTCAAGGTGAGTCTGTCATCCTTGTGCTAGCCCGACCTCTTTCTCGTTCCAGTGATGCCGACCACAAATCGGGTTATCTCATAATCCTTGTCGCATGGCCATGCTTATCCTGGTCGGATCACACGAGGGGCCCAGAGTATATCTCTCCTGATTGGAGGGGGAAATCCCATTTTCTCGACCACGTCTCGCAGCATGGTTCTGGACAAACCCGAAACCTACCTTTATAACTGCCCAGTTACAGAGTAGCGTTTGGTCGGCCCAAAGCAAGTCTGTCACCATCCCGAGTACATGCGTCATCTCAGGTCTTAGGACATAGAATATATGTTGTACTGGAGACTCACAGATGACATATCGCTGTGTCTCATAGTTGGGTCTGCCCGACTCGGACCTTATCTTGACTCGGATCCGACTACGTCAAATCCGACCAGATCCTTCCAAGTCCATATTATCCAGTTAGCATCCAATGCTCCATGGCTAGCGAGACCAAGCCATCGACCGTGTCATATGCTAGTCTAGTTGGATGCGCGTCCACACAGCCCTTTCGACTAGGGACCTTTTAGGACAGTCATCATACAATGCATAGTCCCACAAACAAGTCACATACTTGTTGATACACATCATTGATAATGTCCAAGGACTATATGTATTCATAAACACATAGGAAATATCATCATACATGATTGCCTCTAGGGCATATCTCCAATAGTCTCCCACTTGCACTAGAGTCAATCAAATAGACATCAAATGCCCATAGGTCTAACATGCCCCTCATGCTTGGGTTGTGGAAGTGGCTTAGTCAACGGATCCGCAACATTTGCATCCGTGTGAATTTTTCACAACTCTACATCACCACTCTTTACAATCTTTCATCTCAGGTGGTATTTCCAATCTATGTGTCTGACCTTGTGGTGATTCCTCGGCTCCTTGGCTTGTGCAATGGCACCATAATTATCACAATAAAGGTCCAAAGGTTTTACTGAGGCTGGGAAAATACCAAGATCATCCAGAAAGTTCCGAATCCAAAGACCTTCCTTTGAAGCTTCACAAGCCGCAATGTATCCGGCTTCTGTAGGAGAATCGGCCACCGTATCTTGCTTGGAACTCATCCAGCTCACTGCTCCTCCGTCCATGATGTACACGAATCTGGACTGTGATCGACAATCATCTCTGTCGGTTTGGAAACTAGCATCCGCGTAACCCCTTACGACGATCTTTTCCTCACCTCCATAAACTAGGAACCTCTCTTTAGTCCTTTTCAGGTACTTCAAAATAGCCTTTACTGCTGCCCAGTGACTCTCACCTGGGTTGGCCTGGTATCTACTTGTTAGGCTTATTGCAAAAGTAACATCAGGCCGTGTACATATCATGGCATACATGATGGATCCAATTGCCAAGGCATACGGAATCCTACTCATCCTGCTTCGCTCACCAGATGTCAAAGGACTCTGAGTCTCGCTTAGCCTTATACCTTGTGAGACAGGCAAGAACCCTTTCTTGGCCTCACTCATGTTGAAACGCTTCAACACTTTATCTATGTACATGCTCTGGCTTAAGCCGAGCAGCCTCCTTGATCTATCTCTATAGATCTTGATGCCTAAAATGTAAACTGCCTCACCAAGGTCCTTCATTGAAAACTTGCCATTCAATGATTCCTTGACCGAGTTCAGCATCAAAACATCATTTCCAATCAGTAGTATGTCATCCACATACAAGATCAAAAACACTATCGAGCTCCCACTTAACTTCTTGTATAAACAAGAGTCCTCTTCGCTCTTGATGAAGCCGAAACCAGTGACGACCTCATCAAAACGAATGTTCCAGCTCCGAGATGCTTGCCTCAACCCATAAATGGATGTCTTGAGCTTGCATACCTTACTAGTTCTAGTCGGGTCGACAAAACCCTCGGGTTGTATCATATACACGTCCTTCGTTAAATTTACGTGAAGGAAAGATGTCTTGACATCCATCTGCCATATCTCGTAATCAAAATATGCAGCTATAGCTAGTATGATCCTCACTGACTTCAGCATCACTCCCGGCGAGTAAGTCTCATCGTAGTCAATTCCTTGAACTTGCCCGTAACCCTTAGCGACAAGCCGAGCTTTGTAGATCTAAACATTTCCATCCACATTGGTTTTCTTCTTAAAGATCCATTTGCAGCCAATGGCCTTTACGCCAGGCGGCGGATCAACCAAGTCCCAGACTTGATTTTCATCCATGGACTTTAACTCAAATCTCATTGCCTCTAACCATGCCTCGGAATCTGGGCTCACCATCGCTTCCGCATATGTGGCCGGCTCGTCACTTTCTAGCAACAATACATCACGCACTCTGCGCAATCTTTCCGACCTCCATGGTTCCGGTGCCGCTTCCACTACGGGTTCCCTGACTGACTCCGGTATGATCTCATCACCAGCCGAGCCGTCCCCGAGTGGTCCTGGAATTTCTTCGAGTCGGACTGTCCTCCCACTGGCCTCCCAACTGAGAAACTCTTTCTCAAGGAAAACCCCGTTCCGAGCAACAAACACTTTGTTCTCTGCCCAGTTGTAGAAGCCATATCCCAAGGTTTCCCTCGAATATCCCACGAATATGCATTTATCCGACTTGGGTGTAAGCTTGTCTGACATAAGTTAATCTTTAGAAAAGACAAACTGGGACTCTTCCCAATCCACATCTCATGTGGTGTCTTGTCTATGGATTTTGATGGTACCCTGTTAAGTGTAAAAGCTACAGTTTCTAGAGCATATCCCCAGAATGACAAGGCTAAATCCGATTTGCTCATCATAGATCGAACCATGTCCAACAAGGTACGATTCCTCCATTCCGATACACCATTTCTCTGTGGAGTACCCGGAGGTGTGAGCTGAGGTACTATACCTCTGCTTTTCAGATGATCATCAAACTCCTGGCTCATGTACTCACCTCCACGATCAGATCGTAGAAGTTTTATAGTCTTGCCGAGCTGATTCTCAACCTCGTTTTGAAACTCTTTGAACTTTTCGAAAGTCTCCGACTTGTGCCTCATTAAATAGATATATCCATATCTACTCAAGTCGTCGGTAAAAGTCACGAAGTACTGATAGCCACCTCTGGCAGTTGTGCTCATTGGTCCACACACATCACTGTGTATCAGTTCCAACAGCTCGGATGCCCTCTCACAACACTTTACGAAAGGACACTTAGTCATCTTGCCGAGTAAGCATTATTCGCATGTCTCGAACGACCCAAAGTCCGTCGAAGTTAGGACTCCATCATCATGGAGCTTCTTCATGCATTTTAGACTAACGTGTCCAAGCTGGCAATGCCAGAAGTATGTCGGATTTATCTCATTAGGCTTATGCCTCTTGACATTCACGTTATAGACCGGTTCCTGTTATAGATTCAATATAAATAACCCATCAACAATGGCTGCATAGCCGTGGAACATACCATTCAAATAAATCGAACAACCATTGTCCTTTAAATTGAAATCATAACCCTGACTCACCAAGCATGAGGCAGAAATAATGTTCCAACTAAGTGCAGGAATGTAATAACAATTATTCAATTCCAAAATAAATCCAGAAGGGAGCTGGAGCTGCATCGTGCCGACCTCCAACACAGCAACTCTTACTTTCTTGTCGACCCTGATGTCAATCTCCCCTTGCGCCACACGCCTAGTTCTTACCAGCCCCTGCATCAAGTTCCAAATGTGAACAACCGATCCGGTATCAAATATCCAAGAGCTGCTAGGTATGTCAGCAAGGTAAATGTCTATAACATATGCAACAAGTGTACCTTGCCTGAAGCAGCATTCCCAGCCTTCTTGCCATGCTCTGCAAGCCACTTGCTACAGTTCCTCTTCCAGTGACCAGTTTCCTTGCAATGATAGCAAATGGTCTTTGAGTCCGGTCCAGACTTCGGCGCAGTGGCGGAGGTTATCGTCTCCGTGCCCTTTGCGTTAGCCTTTTTCTTGGACCAACTCTTCTTGAACTAAGCCGATTTCTGCACCATCAACACTTGATGCGTGCCTTTCTTAATATCCTACTCTGCCACTTTGAGCATCCCATGCAATTCAGTGAGCTTCTTATCCATGCCATGCATATGATAGTTCGAGATGAAAGTCCCATAGCTGGGCGGAAGAGAACCCAAAACTGCATCAATAGACAGCTCATCCAAGACCAGGAAGCCCAACCGATCCAAAGCTTGCACATATCCGATCATCTTGATCACATCTGGGGCTCAGTGGATCACCTTCCTTCAGCTTACAATCCATCAAGGATCGCCAGATGTTGAACCTTTCGGTCCTATCCTGCACCTGAAACATGCTCTTGAGACTCTCGATCATATCGAAAGCCCCAACGTCTTCGAAATGCTGCTGCAAATCGGGTTCCATACAAGCCAGCATGAGGCAGCTGATCTCGTTTGATTCATCAGTGAGTTTCTGGCACGCATTCTTGGTTGTGGTACTAGCATTATCGGCATGTTCCTCTGGAAGCGGATCCTCTAGAACATGTTCCTTTTTATCATGCTTGAGAACAATTCTCAAATTTCTATACCAGGTAGTAAAGTTTGTTCCATTCAGTTTATCCTTTTCCAGAGTTGATTTCAACGCAAAGTTGGGTTGAGCAGGTGGTGCCATTGATCTACAACAGAAAAATATGAAATCACTAATCAATGTGTTTATGTAGAGTAATTCTAGCCTTAAACATAAATACTCCCACTGAAGTCAGCATCCCTCCGTAAACTCTCAGTGATTCAGGATCCGACTAGCACATGCGACTAGTGAGCTTTAGCATCACTGCTAGACAATATGCTTATCCAGTAAGCAACTCCTTGCTAATCGTATCTCTATACGACTCATGTCGGTCGGGTAGGTATCTCATACCCCGGCTCCCGGCCTCTTTTGCCACAAGGCCCAAAACCATTTTGATAGCCTTGTCAAGTTAACCTAATGCAGTGCATGTCCGTGTCCGACACGAACCCTTCAGTTCAAGGACACCTAGCAGCACCCCAATTTTATGACCCACCACTAGATGTACTTGACGTGCGAAGGTGCAACATCGGGAATGGCAATTTACTTGATATTCATGAGGGATCTTTCTACCATTCAAACATGCATAGAAAGTAAGGAGCATAACAATCACAAATAAAACATATATTGTGAAATAGTATGGCTCCTTCATGGCAGTCTTCCAGGTCGGCTCCGACTCCGATGACCATCTAGGAACTCCATCTTGCTTGTCACGCCGGGACGCCAAGCCACCAACCTGATCTCTATTATCCAACTACTACAACTAGTAATGAATTTTACATAGAGTCACAAGTCGACACGCAGGTCGTTATACAATATAATGACAACACTTTGGCTCCTGCCGGCTGACAAACATGACACGCAGGCCATGTGTAATTTACACACATGTATCCCATACACATGAGCCATACTATTCACATCAAACCTTGCAAAATAAAGTTATGCATAGAATCGCATTCTACCGGTTTTGAGTGATCATGTACGAAATACAAGGCGCTACGCACACGGCGATCACAGATCACATCTGAACTCCGATCACGCCAAATTTTCCGATCTGACCGATCTTATCGATCATCATGAGCCAATTCGGATTTACGTTTCACTGTTAACCCCGATGGCGCATACCGGCCAGTAGGGGTAGGTTGTGTCCCGACCTCATCAACTCCGATCATCAGAAAACATAGCCACATCGATTCCCATGTGCAGTTGATCTCATCAACCGTGCACACAGCCGATCTCATCAACGACAACAGATCTCATCTATCGCCTCCACATATCTAATATGCATACGATCTGAATCCAAATCCTATAGCGTAGGCTCTGATACCACTGTTGGGTTCTACGGTAGGGTGCATCGACTGCAAATTAAAATTTTCCTACGCGCAGAACAACCAAGAACATGCTATGGGAGAAGGATCACAGTTCATTACCAGTAGACGTGCAGTGCCGTGCAGCGGAAGAAGAGTTGGGGCAGCGCGTCCGCATGGATCGTCTCCTCCTCGTCCGATCTCCCTCGTACAGCCGGTCTTCGATTCCCACGTATAGGTTCGCTGGAGTGGCGCAAGTGCACCACCTCTAACGGTATCCACGTGTGTAGGAGGAACATCGTGCGGCGAACTGCTAGGTCCGATCACACAACCGGCGCGAGTGTAGGTGTCTATTCGCAACACATGCAAACCCTAGTGACATCACCAAAACGATCAATCGCGTGAGTGTGCGACACCTCCACTTTATATAGGCATCCGTCGCAGGCTCAACACTTGGGCCTTGCACGGACCCTAAAGCCCATACGTCTACTCGGCCACAATCTGAATACAGCTCGGATCACATTCGACCAGTGTCCTCAGATCCGACCTCGTAGGTTCCTTCCCTTAAGCGCGTGACCCCTTAGGTTCAAGCCGGCTTGGTCGCAGTTCGGATCACCTCCGAACTGCATAGTTGGTAGCGACGTCTAGCAAGGCATGCCGAACACGAAATAGACTATGAAGCTGGTTAGGCGAACCTGTACATCGTACTTCCATTCCTTTTGCCACACGATATATGTTGTCGGGCTCAAGGCGAGTCTGTCATCCTTTTGCTAGCCAGACCTCTTTCTCGTTCCAGTGATGGCGACCACAAACCGGATTATCTCATAATCCTTGTCGCATGACCATGCTTATCCTGGTCAGATCACACGAGGGGCCCAGAGTATATCTCTCCTGATCGGAGGGGCAAATCCCATCTTGTTCGACCATGTCTCGCAGCATGGTTCTGGACAAACCCGAAACCTACCTTTATAACTACCCAGTTACGGAGTAGCGTTTGGTTGGCCCAAAGCAAGTCCGTCACCATCCCGAGTACATGCGTCAGCTCAGGTCTTAGGACATAGAACATATATTGTACTAGAGACTCACAGATGACATATCGCTGCATCTCATAGTTGGGTCTGTCCGACTCAGACCTTATCTCGACTCGGATCCGACTACGTCGAATCCGACCAGATCCTTCCAAGTCCATATTATTCGGTTAGTATCCAATGCTCCATGGCTAGCGAGACCAAGCCATCGACCTTTTCATATGCTAGTCTAGTTGGCTGCGTGTCCACACGGCCCTTTCGACTAGGGACCTTTTAGGACAGTCATCATATAGTGCATAGTCCCACAAACAAGTCACGTACTTGTTGATATACATCATTGATAATGTCCAAGGACTATCTTTATTCATAAACACATAGGAAATATCATCATACATGATTGCCTCTAGGGCATATCTCCAACAGTCTGTACATGCTAGGCTCGTCAAGTTTAACCCAAGTATTATGCATTTGTAAAACTGTCTTACACCCGTTGTATGTGAACATAGAGTCTATCACACCTGATCATCACGCGGTGTCTCAAAACGACTAACTGTAGCAACGGTGCATACTTAGGGAGAACACTTTTACCTTGAAATTTAGTGAAGGGACCATCTTATAATGCTACTGTCGTTCTAAGAAAAATAAGATGCATATAAGATAAACATCACATGCAATCAAAATATGTGACATGGTATGGTCATCATCATCTTGTGATTTTGATCTCCCCAAAGCATCGTCATGATCTCCATCGTCATCGGCTTGACACCTTGATCTCCATCGTAGCGTTGTGGTCATCTCACCAACTATTGCTTCTACAACTATTGCTTACGCATAGCGATAAAGTAAAGCAATTACATGACGATTGCATTTCATACAATAAAGAGACAACCATAAGGCTCCTGCCGGTTGTCGATAACTTACAAAACATGATCATCTCATACAATAACGTATATCACATCATGTCTTGACCATATCACATCACAACATGCCCTGCAAAAACAATTTGTACGTCCTCTACTTTGTTATTGCAAGTTTTACGTGGCTGCTATGGGATTCTAGCAAGAACAGTTCTTACCTACGGCCAAAACCACAACGGTGATTCATCAAGTTTTCTATTTTAACCTTCTTCAAGGATTGGCCGCAGTCAAATTCAATTCAACTAAAGTAGGAGAAACAAACACCCGCCATCCACCTTTATGCAAAATTAGTTGCATGTATGTCGGTGGAACCGGTCTCATGTACGTGGACTTGTAAGGTTGGTCCGGGCTGCTTCATCCCACAATACCGCCGAATCAAAATAACACGTTGGTGGTAAGCAGCATGACTATCACCGCCCACAACTCTTTGTGTTCTACTCGTGCATATCATCTACGCATAGACCTGGCTCATGATGCCACTATTGGGAATCATTGCATGGAAAACAAAAAATTTCCTACGAACACGCAATGATCTCCATGGAGATGCACAACAAAGATGAGAGAGTGTGTCTACATACCCTCGTAGACCATGAACGGAAGCATTTCACAATGCAGTTGATGTAGTCGAACTTCTTCGCGCTTCAACCGATCAAGTACCGAACACACGGTACATCTGCGTTCTGCACACGTTCAACTCGGTGGCGTCCCTCGCCTTCTTGATCCAGCAAGATGTCGAGGTAGTAGATGAGTTCTGTCAGCACGACGGCGTGGTGAAGGTGAAGATGAAATGACCTCCATAGGGCTTCGCCTAAGCACTACGAAAATATGACTAGGGGTGTAAACGGTGGAGGGGGGCGCCGCAACCGACTAGGCGCCCCCTCTCCTCGTATATATAGGCGGGAGGGAGAGGGGAGAGGCCAAGGGGTGCCTCAAGTAGGTCCAAATCCTACTTGGGCTCTTGCCCTTGGCCACCCCCCTGACATGTTTGTCAGAGAGGGAAGGAAAGAGGGGGGAGGGAAGGAAGTGGGAATCCTAATCCACACTTACCTTTCCCTTCTCCCTTTCATTCTCCTCCTTAGGCTGGACCATATGGGGGGCCCACCAGCCCCTTGTGGCTGGTGTGTTTCCCCTTTGAGCCCATAAGGCACATATCTTTTGCCGGGGGTGCCCGGAACCCCTTCTGGTGACCAGATAAGTACCCGGTACACCCGAAACACTTCCGGTGTCCAAATACTATCGTCCTATATATAAATCTTTGCCTCTCAACTACTTCGAGACTCCTCGTCATCTCTGTGACCTCATCCGGAACTCCGAGCAACATTCGGTCACCAAATCACATAACTCATATAATACTGTATCATCTAACATTAAACGTGCGGACCCTATGGGTTCGAGAACTATGTAGACATGACCGAGACACCTCTCCGGTCAATAACTAATAGCGGAACCTAGATTCCCATATTGGCTCCTACATATTCTACGAAGATCTTTATTGGTCGAACCATTATGACAACATATGTAATTCCCTTTGTCCATCGGTATGTTACTTGCCCGAGATTCGATCATCAGTATCTCTATACCTAGTTCAATATTCTTACTAGCAAGTCTCTTTGCTCGTTCCGTAATACATCACCTCGTGACTAACTCCTTAGTCGTTTTCTTGCAAGCTTATGATGTGTATTACCAAGAGGGCTCAGAGATACCTCTCCGATACTTGGAGTGACAAATCCTAATTTTGATCTATGCCAACTCAACAAACACCTTCTGAGATACCTATAGAGCATCATTATGATCACCCAGTTACGTTGTCATGTTTGATAGCACACAAGGTATTCCTCTGGTATCTAGGAGTTGCATAATCTCATAGTCGAAGGAATATGTATTTGACATGAAGAAAGCAGTAGCAATAAACTAAATGATCATTATGCTAAGCTAAAGGATGGGTCTTGTCCATCACATCATTCTCCTAATGATGTGATCCCGTTATCAAATGACAACACATGTCTATGGTTAGGAAACCTTAACCATCTTTGATCAACGAGCTAGTCCAGTAGAGGCTTACTAGGGACACGGTATTTGTTTATCATGAATAATAAACCTTTATCATGAATAAAGAAATATAGAATACCAACTTTATTATTGCCTCTAGGGAATATTTCCTTCAGCTAATCCACCATTGACTCACAACCAGACTTGTAGTTTTGTTGTTATCCAAGTTCCAAATCCAACCTCGACTCGTAGCTAGGCTCATAGTTCCGTAGTTGTCTCAATTGCAAGTCCACTCTCGGCTCACAACTAGGCTTGTAATTTTGTAGTTGCCCTAGTTGCAAGTCCATCCTCGAGTCAAAACCTTGGTTAAAACACTTTTCCCGCTGCCGCAAGTTTCTGTTCTTCCGCAATCCCATCTGGAGGCCTTTTCCGATACTTTGTCGGAGGGGGAATCAATCACGAAGGGCTTCTACATTATCCTTGCTACCTTCTGATGATGCATGAGTAGTTCAGCATAGACCTACAGGTCCATAGCTAGTAGCTAGATGGCTTCCTCTCTCTCTTTGATCTTCAATACCATGTTCTCCTCGTTCTTCTATCCGATGTAATCTTGTTTTGTGTTTGTTTGTTGGGATCCGATGAATTGTGGGTTTATGATATTCATTGAAAGTAATTGAGTATTTTTTGAACTTTATTATGCATGATTGTTATAGCTTTGTATTTCTCTCTGATCTATCTGTTTGGTTTGGCCAACTAGATTGATTTATCTTCAGTGGGAGAGGTGCCTTGTAATGGGTTCAATCATGCGGTGCTCTATATCCTAGTGACAGAAGGTGACAAGACACATATTTGTATTGTTGCCATTAAGGGTAAAACGACGGGGTTTATTCATATTTATTGGGTTTACTTTGTCTACATCATGTCATCTTGCTTAAGACGTTACTCCATTTTTCATGAACTTAATACCATAGATGCATGCTAGAGAGCGGTCGATTGGTGGAGTAATAGTAGTAGATGCAAGCAGGAGTCGGTCTACTTGTCTCAGACGTGATGCATATATACATGATCATTGCTGTGAATATGTCATAACTATGCACTTTTCTATCAATTGCTCAATAGTAATTTGTTCACCCACCATATGCTATGTGTTCAAGAGAGAAGCCTTTAGTAAAAATATGTCCCCCGGGTCTACTTTTACATATTATAAAATCCAAAAATACTTTGCTGCAATTTACTTACTATTATTTTACTTTGCAATTTATCCATCTACCTATACAATTTGATTGACAACCCTCTTGCCCGCATTGGGTGCAAATATTTGCTTTTGTGTGTGCAGGTGCCAGGAGCGGAGCTATAGGGTGGACAGGGTGGGCCACGGCCCATCCTGGGATTTTGGTCTACACTATATACCTAAGCATTTAGATATGGGACAGAGAGAAAAAGAAAAGCCTAGTAAGATTGAGCCCAACAAACAACAACGCACGCAGCCACCACAATGCTTCTCTTCCACGACCCCGAGCCACCTCTGTCCCCGTCTACCTCGCCGCTCCCCGCGAGCCCGCTTGCCTCACTAGTCGCCACTCTCCTGAACGCAGGGAGCCCAGGAGCTTCCTCCTCTCTCCCACATCTCTGTCCAGCCCGCAGGGTGGTCGGAGCCAGCCATGTTCGATGTGCATCTGCGCCCCCTGCAGGTTGCGGCCCAGCCGCTGGCGCTCAGAACAACCCAGCACCGGACACCTAGAGCACGCTCCAGGTCTCCAGTACTCCTTGTTGTTGCCTGATTGGAGGTACCAGCTCGGAACTTCCCAATCCCCAATTAAGATGTAGGGTTTGTTCTTTGTGGTGCTATCTACTGTCTAGTACACTAACCAATGAACACATACAAAAAAATTGCACATCACTCATTGCTTCTCTTTTTCATACACACGCTATGAAGATAGGGAACAAGCCTATGTCGGATGTTACTGAAGTGCAAACTGGAGAACTTGTGTATGCCAATAGGCTTCTTATATGCAAAATTAAGACTTAATTGACAATTTTAGCATGTTTGTAAGACCATATTGATGTATCTTCTATGTGTTATTGGTAATTTGTTAGGCATTGCTTCTCTTTTTCACAGACATGCTATGTAGGCTTGTTTTAGAAAACCGGGACTTAATCGATAGTTTTAGTATGTTTGTAAGACCATGTTGATTTATTTCTATGTGGTATTGGTAATTAGTTGAAACATTCACATGCCATATGCTGTAAAAAAAATTGACGAGGACCACCCTGTCTTCAAATCCTATATCCACCACTGCCAGGTGTTGTTCACGAGGCTTTGCATGATTCTCCTATTGGTTTGATAAAACTTGGTTCTCACTTAGGAAAATACTTATCTCTATTATACTGCATCTCTTTTCCTCTTAGGGGAAAATCCCAACGCAGCTCACAAGTAGCACATCACAACATCAAGAACCGAGAAGTTCATACCCAGCTCCTAGATGGTCTTCTTGAGCATCAGTGGCTTCTCCATAGCACTTCATAGTTGTGCTTTTATCATGCTCTTTTACTTCATTTGAACCCTTCTATGTGTTTGAATTTGAATGATTTGGTTTGTAAACTATGAATTTGTAATATTCATGAATTGTGTGAATGTTAATTATTATGTTTGGATTTGATATGTGTGCAAATATGTAGTTGAAATGTACTATGTAAACTAAAATTGGAAAGATTTGGAAAAAATTACTCTATTAAGTTTAGGGGCTCAGTTAGAGATAACACTTTTTAGAGAAGCAAATATACTCCTCTAAAGGATACTCGGTGTATCCTCCTCTAAATTATACGGGATGCTCTAAGAGCATCTCTAACCTATCCCCTATGTGGCGTTAGAGAAGGATAAATTCGGTTACCCTCCTCTAACCGGCACCTAAACTAACTCCTAAAAGCTATAGTGGATGATAAAATTTAGCTTGAGTTCTTTATGACTAATGTGAGTTTTGGACTATAAGCACTTCCACCTATCCATATTTTGCTATCTTCTTCGGTACCATGCATTGCCCGTTCTCACCTCGGGACTTGGTGCAAACTTCGCCGGTGCATCCAAATCCCGTGATATGATATGCTCTATCACACAAAATCCTTATTATATCATTCCTCAGAACAGTCACCATACGGACCTATTATGGCATTTCAAATGCCATTCCGAGATATATGCCATGCTATGACGCACCGAGACTGACGCGTCAGGTGTCTTGCAGTTATTCGCTGTTGTTGCCTTGCCTTTCGCTTGCATGTTGCATCTTTCCATGTCATCATCCGCATAGCATCGTCATGTTTTCGAAACTTACATCCGTCCCGGTCTCCTCGTTCTTTCTGTTGTCTATTCTAAGCCCAGACACACTTGCACGCGCTTGCAGCATGTCCAAAATATTATTTTACAAGTGGCCGGAAAAATGTTCTCAGAATGGGTTGAAAGTTGGCATGCGGTGTTGTTTTGTTGTAGGTAGGCCGCCCGCCAAGTTTCATCGCGTTCGGAGTCCGTTTGACGCCTCAACGGATAACTATAGCGACAATATAGTCGGTCAAACGTCGGACGTTTTCGGTCTCCGGAAACGATTGCCGGGTTGCATTCCTCCTCTCTCTTCTCAGTCCAACCACACATTTGACCTCGTTCACCTAACCCCTCTTTTCTCAGTGCATCGACCCCTCACCCGCGTCCGAAAGTTGTCCCGGACCCGACCCGGGCAGCCGTCACCGTTGGGTCCGGATCATCCCCAAACATCCACAAAACATCTCTGTTTTGTTAATTGGACTTCCTAACATATATTTTTCTTGGCCGTCCGATTATAATCGTAGGGACGAAATATCCCTACCCTAATCCCTACCTATATATATAGTCAAACCCTAAATCCTAGGGAGATGTCCCATCTTTCCTATTCCGCGCCGCCACTCCGCCGAGTTTTCCCTTGGGATCTCCCCACCATCTCCCTCGTTTTCTTCACCGAGCCAACCGGCCACTACCGATCCTTCCATCCGTCGATCCACACCAATCCTGCCCGAGCCCCGAGCAAACCCCACAGTGCGCCGTCTCCCAGCGCTCAATCCAGATGGGATCGAGACTACAGCCGAGCGCCTCCTCCTCACCTCATCTCCCTCGCGCAGGCCGACCACCGAGACATCTCCGCCGGCCACCACCAGCAGCACCAGAGTCAACCTCGCGCCTCCTCTCTCGTTCCTTATTTATTTATTTTCCCTACTGCCCATGCTCTTCTCCCTCACTCTCTCTCTCTCCTGTTTTGATGTGCAGTCGTCCAAGCCGCAGGAGCAGCGTCGTCGCTGCCTTGCTCCTGCAGGAGGCAAGCTCCGCCGCCTGACCTCGGAACGGCCAGGTCCGACCGGCCTCCATCAGCCTTGTCGTGCGCCAAATCTCGCCTGCGTCCTCCCGTCGAGCGCTGGGACGAACGACAACAGCTCCATCCTCGCCTCACCTCTTCCCCGACCTCCTCGCTCGACTCCTTGTCGGATCTGGCAGGTTCCCGTCGCTGCGCCGCCCGGGTCGCCTCTGCTTTGTGCCTGCGCCACCCTGCCCTGCATCCCGTAGCTAGCCGCCTCTGCCTCATCCGTTTCGAGCGAGACGAGGAGTGCCGAGCCGCAAGCCCCTGCGCCTCAAGCCTCTTCCGCCGGCAAGCCCTGCCTCCGCCGTCGTGCCAAGTTCCCGCTGCTGCCGCGAGCCACCTCTTCATGGTGTACTTGCTCTGCATGTTTAACAACTCTAAAATATGGTTTAGGGCAGAACAGTACCAAATCCGTAATTTGTATATGTGGATTTACCGGAATTGTTGTTTGTTATTTCTGGCCTCATTTAAACTTGACTAGGTAGTTAGTTTATGTATGCTTCACCCCTTGCCATGTTAATCAACATTTAATATTGTTGGGTACATAAGCGAGATCGAAATAAATAACTTGAATGTGGTGTTTCGTCAATATGCCACGTAGTTGCATATTGAGCTCCACTTAATTTGTAGGATTGTTTGTGCATTTTGCCATGCCTCTTTAAACCGGACATGCATCATACTTGGTTGTGCATCATGCCATGATTATGTGATGGTTGTTTACTTTGTTGTTTGCTTCTTTCCGGTGTTGCTTCTTCGGGTTAGTTCCAAATAACGTCGCGTTTGTGAGGATCCGTTCGTCTACATCCGTTTGTATTCTTCATGGACTCGTTCTTCTTCCTTGCGGGATCTCAGGCAAGATGACCATACCCTCGAAATCACTTCTATCTTTGCTTTCTAGTTGTTCCCTCTTTTGGTATGCCGCGTTACCTACCACTTGCTATATCATGCCTCCCATATTGCCATGTCAAGCCTCTAACCCACCTTCCTAGCAAACCGTTGTTTGGCTATGTTACCACTTTTGCTCAGCCCCTCTTATAGCGTTGTTAGTTGCAGGTGAAGATGAAGTTTGTTCCATGTTCGAACATGGATATGTTGGGATATCACAATATCTCTTATTTAATTAATGCATCTATATACTTGGTAAAGGGTGGAAGGCTCGGCCGTATGCCTGGTATTTTGTTTAAATCTTGTCGCCCTAGTTTCCGTCATACCGGTGTTATGTTCCTTGATTTTGCATTCCTTACGCGGTTGGGTGTTATGGGAACCCCTTGATAGTTCACTTTGAAAAAAACTCCTCCAGCAAGGCCCAACCTTGGTTTTACATTTGCCTAACAACCTATTACCCTTCCCTTGGGTCGGCCAACCCAAGGGTCATCTTTATTTTAAACCCCCGGGCCAGTGCTTGTCTAAGTGTTGGTCCGAACCAGAGCACCGTGCGGGACCGTCCCTTGGCAACTTGGGTTATGTTGGTACATGTACGCTTAGCTTATCCGGTGTTGCTCTGAGAACGAGATATGCACAGCTCCTATCGGGATGTCGGCACATCGGGCGGTCTTGCTGGTCTTGTTTTACCATTGTCGAAATGTCTTGTAACTGAGATTCTGAGACTGATCGGGTCTTCTGGGAGAAGGAATATCCTTCGTTGACCATGAGAGCTTGTGATGGGCTAAGTTGGGACACCTCTGCAAGTTTTGAACTTTCGAAAGACGTGCCCGCGGTTATGGGTAGATGGAAATTTGTTAATATCCGGTTGTAGAAAACTTGACACGTAACTTAATTAAAATGCATCAACCGCGTGTGTAGCCGTGATGGTCTCTTTCCGGCGGAGTCTGGGAAGTGAACACGGTTCTTGTGTTATGCTTGAACGTAAGTAGTTTCAGGATCACTTCTTGATCACTTCTAGTTCACGACCGTGCGATGCTTATCTTCTCGCTCTTATTTGCGTATGTTAGCCACCATGTATTCTTAGTGCTCGCTGCAGCTCCACCTCACTACCTTTCCTACCCATAAGCTTAAATAGTCTTGATCCTGCGGGTGTGAGATTGTTGAGTCCTCGTGGCTCACAGATACTTCCAACCAGTTGCAGGTGCCGATGATACCAGTGCAGATGACGCAACCGAGCTCAAGTGGGAGCTCGATGAAGATATTGTTCGTTGTGTTGTTTCGTTTCCTATTGATCAGTAGTGGAGCCCAGTTGGGACGATCGGGGATCTAGCATTTGGGGTTGTTTTCTTTTACTTTGGTTTCGTAGTCGGACCTTGATTGTATTGTGGATGATGTATGTTTAAGTTGTATTTGTGTGAAGTGGCGATTGTAAGACAACTCTTTATCCCTTTCTTATTCAGTACATGGGATTGTGTGAAGATTCCCCCTCTTGCGACAAACCTACCATGCGGCTATGCCTCTAAGTCGTGCCCCGACAGGTGGGAGATATAGCTGCATTGTGGGTGTTACAAGTTGGTAATCAGAGCCATCCCCGACTTAGGAGCCCCATGCTTGGTCGAATCACTGACATTGTTGAGTCTAGAACAAAATGTTTTGCGTCTTAGGATTATATATATCAGAGAGTAGGATTCTTTTTACTCCTCAGTCCCTTCGTCGCTCTCGTGAGGCCTCCTGACATAGAAGTTTTGACTCTTCTCTCCTCAAAGTTCACGAACTTTTTTTAGGATCACGCGGGTATCTTGGAATCGTTCCGATAGTCTTGTGATGAGAACATTGTTC
Organism: Triticum monococcum; assembly: GCA_034509565.1. NCBI lineage: Eukaryota > Viridiplantae > Streptophyta > Magnoliopsida > Poales > Poaceae > Triticum > Triticum monococcum. The sequence goes on from CM067844.1 coordinate 489,464,198, forward strand.
TTGGTGCCTCCTGACATTTAGGGGTTGTGGCAGTGTCCCGGGGAGTTGAGTTCCGAGGTGTTGTCGTCACAATTTTATCGTTGCAGTTCTGGAATACCTGAGTTTGCCGACATCGAAAATCTCTTTTATGAAGTTGTTGGTGAGATAACCTCGATGCCACCCAGTACTGGGGCAGGAGTTCGGGAGTATTGCCATAACTCATATAACAGATGCTTTTCGAAGGTTTAGGTAAATGATTTCCGAAGGTTTCTTGGTTATGTGTTGAAGGATGGATACAGCTGGATGTAGGATTTGTTAGTTTGGGTAAGATATTATGCTTCCGCTGTATCCCCAATACCTGATTGCATAACCAGAAAGTTTCGGGAGTTTATAAGTGGGAATTCAAGTATCACGTAGGAATTCTTCCCAACAGACACACGATACGATATGGGATCTATCATATGTTTGTTTCCGGCTTATTTTGCAAGCCAATCCTTGTTTTTCTTTTGGTTTGTGGTATTCGAGTTGCTTCGAAGTCAAATGTGGATTCCATACCTTTCCTAAGCGGTGTTCTCATATTTCTATGTGAATACTAATCCTTCTAGATCACTGAGGTTGTCATGTCAACTCTTTTCCAACCGGCGTGTTTCTCTTCAAGTGGATCCGATCATTTCAACATCCGCAAGATCACCTCTAAGTTTTCTCGATGGTATCCATTCTTTCTGACCAAGTTGTCTTTGTTTTTTCCCGCCCACCCACCCTTTTCTTCAAGGACTTAGATTTTTAATCAAGTATCCTTTTTATTGATGTGAAGTCTCTCCATTCTTTTCCGCCAATGTTCTTACCCGGTGATTCTCATGAAGATTCTAACAGAGCTTCTAGTTCATCATTCTTCATTCTTTTTCTTCTCTGGTGGATTCAATTCAAGCTTTGGTGTTGAGCATATTTTTTCGTCGTTTCAAATGTTTTCTCATACCGGTGCACCTCTTAATCATCCACTTCACGCTATTCAATTCTTCCGGAGTGCTGAAGACATCTCAGAAGATTCGAGTTTTCCATTGCTAATTAGTTCAAGATATCTCAGGGTTGTTATCTCATTCAAGTCATTTAATTCAACCGGTGCAATCTCCCTTTCAAGTAATCTTTCAACGGTGTTTCTTTTGAGTGGCCCCTAACCCACATATCTTTTCCCAGGATCTTACCTGACTCTTCTAATTTTCCCGGCATTACTCTCAAATTCTTTTTCAAGTTTGACGTAAGAATGAATTATCATCAGTCAAATGTCTTTGTCCAAGATCTTTCAAATTCTTTTCATTGTTGGTTCAACCTTTATATTCTTCATTCCGGAGTGCCTCAACAATTCATGGTGTTTCTCATCATCATTCTCAACATTTGAAGACTGAAGAAGGAATTCTCCTAAATCTTGGTCTGTTCTCTTGAAGATTCATGGTTCTAGCTTGATGCCATCCTCTCATAATTGTTTTCGAGTGTGAGAATGCTTTTCACCCATCCGGAGCAATTCAGGAGTCTCTTCAGTTTGATTCCTTGGAGCCCATCATCTCAGAATTATTCTTTCTCGGCGTGTAGCTATTGTTCTCCAAATCTTATCGGTGAATCGTTCAAATATCCTATAATCAGTTCATGATCTCTCCGTTCTCATGTATCTAAATTCTCTCAAGTATCTTCGTTCATTTTCTATTTCTTCCCGATGTTTCTTTATCTTTTCTTCTTCCATTTTCAATTCTTATGGTGGTTTGTTCAAGATTCATCGTCCTATGTTCTCATATCAATTCATTCGTCCTTTTAATCCTACCGATGGTTCGTTGAAGACCTATCTCAAGTTTGCGCTATATCTATCTTAATCCTTTCCACGAGAATAAGTAGTATGCCAAATCCGTTGCTTGTCATCAATTTAAATTGGTGAAGAATACACATAACATAATTCTTATTCTTGCTTCATCCAAATGATGGATTCTTCCTTCCGGAGTTTGTTCACGATGAGTAAATTCTCGGTTCAAGTGCTTCATACTTTTCCCGGAGTTCCAAGATCTCTCAACTATATCACCACGAAGATTCCTCTAAATCATTGCAAGGCTTCAATCTTGTTCGCTTCAAACATTCAATTCTTTTATGTTATCTTTTACTATCCAGAGTTCTTCATGGATGCTCTACATGGTGGTTCGTCAAGGATTTCTTTCATTCTTCAATTGTCCTCAAGATTTTTCTCGAAGTGAGATCCTCCAAGCTATACTCTCAAATAATCATGGTGCTCAACACATGTCTTGTTTTGAGGAGTTCAAGCATTCTTCATCTTGCATTCCGAAGTGTAATTCTTTCATATCTCATCTTTTGAGGTGGTGTTATGTCATTGTTGATAATTTTTCCTTCGTGTTTCATGATTCACAAGTTTTCTAGAGTGACATATCTAAATCCATCATTTTCTCTTCGCTCAAGACGTCTTTTCAATCCATCAATCTCTTCATTGGAGTTATATTGGGTTATATTTCACCTAAAGCTTTTCCTAAGGATTGTTGCTATTTATGGTGCTCATAAATGACCCAAGTTCTTCATTTATCCTCCTGGTGAAATAAACTTCTCGTCATCTTGTTGATATCAATCCAATCTATTGCTTTCGTTAGTGGCAGAATTTTGCCTCAATTTTGAGATGCTTTTCATAAGCCCACTATAAGCTTATTCGTTTCGTTGTTGGTTTTCCAACAACTCCGTATAACCTTCTTGGAAGGGTGCTTTCCAAGCTCAGTTATGGCAGAAGTTGGCATTTTTCTTCTCCATTCTTATAATCAAATGATCTATCTTCTATTCTTTCTTCCGGAGGCTTTGTGATGTTGCACTCTTCAACCCGTCATCCCATTTTTTTTTGTCCAAGACCATGTTCTTTCCTTTGCTTATCCATTCAACCGGAGTGTCGTGTCCTCTTTTCAAGTATCCTCTTATCTTGTCAACTTCGTGTTGAATTCCTTCCATTTACAGTCGGAGTGCTGTCCAAACTATATCATTCTTATTCCTTCTCTATCTTGTTTTAACGGGAGTGTTGTGGCTATCATTCCTCTTCTAACCAGACTCTCATCCAAGTGCTTTCATTTTTACCAAGTTCATATTCTTTACCTTCCATTTCCAACTGGAGTGTTGTCATAATTGATCTTTATCATTCCTTGTACATATCGTTTTAACCGGAGTGCTTTCATGTACTTCTTGTCCATTGCAACCCTTTTTCTTATGTCTTTCAACCTACAAGGTTCTCGTTATGTTCCTTGTTCCTCTTTTCTAACGTAGTGTTTTCAACTTTGTTCATCTTTGTTGTATTCTTTTTTTCAATTGTTTAACCTCTCAAGGTTCTTTGGTTTCACTCGTTTGTCCAAGAAGCAACTCTGTTTTACCTCTTCTCTTCCTCTCCAATCTACCTCCGGTGCCATTCTAGATCTTGGGACGAGATCCTCTTGTAGTGGTGGAGTGTTATGACTCCCCGAGACCGACGCGCCAGGTGTCTTCCAGTTATTCACTGTTGTTGCCTTGACTTTCGCTTGCGTGTTGCATCTTGCCATGTCATCATCCGCATTGCATCATCATGTTTTCGAAACTTGCATCCGCCCTGGTCTCCTCGTTCTTTCCGTTGTCTGTTCTGAGCCCAGACACACTTGCACACGCCCGCGGCACGTCCGAAGTATTATTTTACAAGTGGTCGGAAAAATGTTCTCGGAATGGGTTGAAAGTTGGCATGCGGTGTTGTTTTGTTGTAGGTAGGCCGCCTGCCAAGTTTCATCGTGTTCTGAGTCTGTTTGACGCCTCAACGGATAACTATAGCGACAATATAGTCGGTCAAACGTCGGACGTTTTCGGTCTCCGGAAACGATTGCCGGGTTGCATTCCTCCTCTCTCTTCTCAGTCCAACCACACATTTGACCTCGTTCGCCTAATCCCTCTTTTCTCAGTGCATCGACCCCTCGCCCGCGTCCGAAAGCTGTCCCGGACCCGACCCAGGCAGTCGTCACCGTTGGGTCCGGATCATCCCCAAACATCTACAAAACATCTCCGTTTTGTTAATTGGACTTCCTAACATATATTTTTTCGGCCATCCGATTATAGTCGTAGGGACGAGATAGCCCTACCCTAATCCCTACCTATATACTCCCTCCTTTTCGGTTTATAAGGCTCAATTTAAAAATCTCACCAACCAAGATAGATGATGAGTGGTAAAATATTTTTTGTAGTTTGTAAAAGCATCCAATTAATGCTCTTATTTTCCTCAAAAAATTATGTTTACAAATGCATTAATTGCAATGCATGCATGCATAAAATGCATGCATTGGTCAGTTTTCTCTTATTACTTGCATGCAATAATTTAATGCATCTTAAAGTCTAAACATATGATGAGGAACAACCAAATTAAGCCTTATAAAATAGAAAAACTTAAATTTTGAGATAAGTCCTATAAACCAAAAAGAAAGGAGTATATATATATAGTCAAACCCTAGATCCTAGGAAGATGTCCCATCTTTCCTATTCGGCGCTGCCACTCCACCGAGTTTTTCCTCGGGATCTCCCCTCCATCTCCCTCGTTTTCTTCACCGAGCCAACCGGCCACCACCGATCCTTCCATCCGTCGATCCCCACAAATCCTGCCCGAGCCCCGAGCCAACCCCACGGCGCGCCGTCTCCCAGCGCTCAAACCAGATGGGATCGAGACTGCAGCCGAGCGCCTCCTCCTCACCTCGTCTCCCTCGCGCAGGCCGACCACCGAGACATCTCCGCCGGCCACCAGCAGCAGCACCGGAGTCAACCTCGCGCCTCCTCTCCCGTTCCTTCTTTCTTTCTTTTCCCTGCTGCACGTGCTCTTCTCCCTCACTCTCTCTCTCTCTCTCTCTCTCTCTCTCTCCTGTTTTGATGTGCAGCCGTCCAAGCCGCAGGAGCAGCGTCGTCGCTGCCTTGCTCCGCCGCCTGACCTCAGAACGGCCAGGTCCGGCCGGCCTCCGTCAGCCTCGATGTGCGCCAAATCCCGCCTGCTTCCTCCTGTCAAGCGCTGGGACGAACGACAACAGCTCCAGCCTCGCCTCGCCTCTTCCCCGACCTCCTTGCTCGACTCCTTGTCGGATCCGGCAGGTTCCCGTCGCTGCGCCGCCCGGGTCACCTCTGCTTCGCGCCTGCGGTGCCCTGCCCTGCATCCCGCAGCCAGTCGCCTCTGCCTCATCCGGTTCGAGCGAGACGAGGAGCACCGAGCCGCAAGCCCTTGCGCCTCAAGCCTCTTCCGCCGGCAAGCCCTGCCTCCGCCGCCGTGCCAAGTTCCTGTTGCCGCTGCGAGCCACCTTTTCTGCATCTCTCTCCAGCGAGGACGAAGCTAGCACGCGTCGCTTGATCGGGTCCTGCTCGCGTTGACCGCACCTCCAAGGCCCAGCCTTCCTCCCCACGCCAGGCCCAGCGCTCCGCCAGGCTGGCCTGCCTCTATCTCCTGCAGCCGGCCCTTCTTCCTCAATCGGGCCATGCCCATTGTGAGGCAAACCCCCCAGCGCCTCTTTTTTTTTCATTTTCCCCCTTCCTTTGGCCCAACTAGTTTCGGCCCGTATAGTTTTTTTAAGGTTCTGCGATTTTAGCCTTTTTTCCAGAAAACGCAGTTTTACAAAATAGCCCTTGCACTTCATGCATTTAATAACTCATCATCCGTGCATCTTTTTAAAATGATTTATATATGTAATATGACTAGAATTTCGTCTAGTTTCATAATATCCAACTTTCATGCATGTTAAAAATGTCTAAAATGTTGTTTGTGCTTAATTTGCCTATTGCCTTGCTAAAATGTTTTAATTCATAACTAATTGACCGTAGCTCCGAATTTAATAAACTTTATATGTAAATGGGATAGAAAAATGCCTAGTTTAACATGATGTACTTTCTCTGCATGATTAACAACTCAAAAATGTGGTTTAGGGCAGAACAGTACCAAATCCATAATTTGCATATGAGGATTTACCGGAATTGTTGTTTGTTATTTCTGGCCTCATTTAAACTTGACTAGGTAGTTAGTTTATGTATGCTTCACCCCTTGCCATGTTAATCAAAATTTAATATTGTTGGGTACATAAGCGAGATCGAACTAAATAACTTGAATGTGGTGTTTCGTCAATATGCCACGGAGTTGCATATTGAGCTCCACTTAATTTGTAGGATTGATTGTACATTTTGCCATGCCATGCCTCTTTAAACCGGACATGCATCATACTTGGTTGTGCATCATGCCATGATTATGTGATGGTTGTTTACTTTGTTGTTTGCTTCTTTCCGGTGTTGCTTCTTCGGGTTAGTTCCGAATAACATCGCGTTTGTGAGGATTCGTTCGTCTATGTCCGTTTGTCTTCTTCATGGACTCGTTCTTCTTCCTTGCGGGATCTCAGGCAAGATGAACATACCCTTGAAATCACTTCTATCTTTGCTTGCAAGTTGTTCGCTCTTTTGCTATGCCGCCTTACCTACCACTTGCTATATCATGCCTCCCATATTGCCATGTCAAGCCTCTAACCCACCTTCCTAGTAAACCGTTGTTTGGCTATGTTACCGCTTTTGCTCAGCCCCTCTTATAGCGTTGTTAGTTGCAGGTGAAGATGAAGTTTGTTCCATGTTGGAACATGGATATGTTGGGATATCACAAACCTCTTATTTAATTAATGCATCTATATACTTGGTAAAGGGTGGAAGGCTCGGTCTTATGCCTGGTGTTTTGTTCCACTTTTTCCGCCCTAGTTTCCGTCATACCGGTGTTATGTTCCTTGATTTTGCATTCCTTACGCGGTTGGGTGTTATGGGAATCCCTCGACGGTTTGCTTTGAATAAAACTCCTCCAGAAAGTCCCAACCTTAGTTTTACATTTGCCTAACAACCTATTACCCTTCCCTTGTTGGAAATATGCCCTAGAAGCAATAATAAATTGGTTATTATTATATTTCCTTGTTCATGATAATCGTTTATTATCCATGCTAGAATTGTATTGATAGGAAACTCAGATACATGTGTGGATACATAGACAACACCATGTCCCTAGTAAGCCTCTAGTTGACTAGCTCGTTGATCAATAGATGGTTACGGTTTCCTGACCATGGACATTGGATGTCGTTGATAACGGGATCACATCATTAGGAGAATGATGTGATGGACAGGACCCAATCCTAAGCATAGCACAAGATCGTGTAGTTCGCATGCTAAAGCTTTTCTAATGTCAAGTATCATTTCCTTATACCATGAGATTGTGCAACTCCCGGATACCGTAGGAATACTTTGGGTGTGCCAAACGTCACAACGTAACTGGGTGGCTATAAAGGTGCACTACGGGTATCTCCGAAAGTGTCTGTTGGGTTGGCATGAATCGAGACTGGGATTTGTCACTCCGTGTGACGGAGAGGTATCTTTGGGCCCACTCGGTAGGGCATCATCATAATGTGCACAATGTGACCAAGGAGTTGATCACGGGATGATGTGTTACGGAACGAGTAAAGAGACTTGCCGGTAACGAGATTGAACAAGGTATCGGGATACCGACGATCGAATCTCGGGCAAGTACAATACCGCTAGACAAAGGGAATTGTATACGGGATTGATCGAATCCTCGACACCGTGGTTCATCCGATGAGATCATCGTGGAACATGTGGGAGCCAACATGGGTATCCAGATCCCGCTGTTGGTTATTGATCGGAGAACGTCTCGGTCATGTCTGCATGCTTCCCGAACCCGTAGGGTCTACACACTTACGGTTCGATGACGCTAGGGTTATAAAGGAAGTTTGTTCGGAGTCCCGAATGAGATCCCGGACGTCACGAGGAGTTCCGGAATGGTCCGGAGGTAAAGATTTATATATAGGAAGTCATCATACGGTCACCGGAATAATTCGGGGGGTTGCCGGTATTGTACCGGGACCACCGAAGGGGTTCCGGGGGTCCACCGGGAGGGTCCACCTGCCCCGGAGGGCCCTATGGGCTGTATGTGAAGAGGGACCAGCCCCTTAGTGGGCTGGATGCCTCCCCCCTAGGGCCCATGCGCCTAGGGTTTTTGGGGAACCCTAAAAGGGGGCGCCCCTGCCTTGGGGGGCAAGGCAACCCCCCTGGCCGTCGCCCCCTCCTCAGATGGGATCTGAGGGGGCCGGCCCCCCTCTCCCTTGCCCCTATATATATGTGGGGGGTGGGAGGGCAGCCGCACCAATGTTCTAGCGCAGCCCTTCCCCTCTCCCAAGTCCTTCTCCTCTCCCGTGGTGCTTGGCGAAGCCCTACAGGATTGCCACGCTCCTCCACCACCACCACACCGTCGTGCTGTTGCTGGACGGAGTCTTCCTCAACCTCTCCCTCTCTCCTTGCTGGATCAAGGCATGGGAGACGTCACCGGGCTGTACGTGTGTTGAACGCGGAGGTGCCGTCCGTTCGGCACTAGGATCTCCGGTGATTTGGATCACGACGAGTACGACTCCTTCAACCCCTTCTCTTGAACGCTTCCGCTTAGCGATCTACAAGGGTATGTAGATGCACTCTCCTTCCCCTCGTTGCTGGTTTCTCCATAGATAGATCTTGGTGATACGCAGGAAAATTTTGAATTTCTGCTACGTTCCCCAACAGTGGCATCATGAGCTAGTGTTGGGGAACGCAGTAATTTTTAAAAATTTTCCTACGCACACGCAAGATCATGGTGATGCATAGCAACGAGGGGGAGAGTGTTGTCTACGTACCAACGCAGACCGACTGCGGAAGCGATCACACAACGTAGAGGAAGTAGTCGTACGTCTTCTTCACGATCCGACCGATCCAAGCACCGTTACTCCGGCACCTCCGAGTTCTTAGCACACGTTCAGCTCGATGACGATCCTCGGGCTCCGATCCAGCAAAGCGTCGAGGAAGAGTTCCGTCAGCATGACGGCGTGGTGACGATCTTGATGTACTACCGACGCAGGGCTTCGCCTAAGCACTGTAACGGTATGATCGAGGTGGAATTTGGTGGCAGGGGGCACCGCACACGGCTAAGGAACGATCTCAACGATCAACTTGTGTGTCTTGGGGTGTCCCCTGCCCCCGTATATAAAGGATGGAGGGAGGGAGGCTGGCCGGCCAAAGAGAGGGAGGCGCAGGAGGAGTCCTACTCCTACCGGGAGTAGGACTCCCCCCTCCAATCCTAGTCCAACTAGGAATCCTTAAAGGGGAGAGAGAGAGAGAGAGATGGCCGGCCCCTCTCCTAGTCCTAATAGGACTAGGGAGAGGGGGGGAGGCGCAGCCCTATGTGGGCTGCCCTCTCACCTTTCCACTAAGGCCCATGTTGGCCCATTTGGCTCCGGGGGGGGGGGGGGGGGGTTCCGGTAACCCTCCCGGTATTCCGGTAAAATCCTGATTTCACCCGGAACACTTCCGATGTCCAAACATAGGCTTCCAATATATCAATCTTTACGTCTCGACCATTTCGAGACTCCTCGTCATGTCCGTGATCACATCCGGGACTCCGAACAACCTTCGGTACATCAAAATGCATAAACTCATAATAACTGTCATCGTAACATTAAGCGTGCGGACCCTACGGTTCGAGAACGATGTAGACATGACCGAGACACGTCTCCGGTCAATAACCAATAGCGGGACCTGGATGCCCATATTGGCTCCTACATATTCTACGAAGATCTTTATCGGTCAGACCGCATAACAACATACGTTGTTCCCTTTGTCATCGGTATGTTACTTGCCCGAGATTCGATCATCGGTATCCAATACCTAGTTCAATCTCGTTACTGGCAAGTCTCTTTACTCGTTCCGTAATACATCATCTCATAACTAACATCTTAGTTATTATGCTTGCAAGGCTTATGTGATGTGTATTACCGAGAGGGCCCAGAGATACCTCTCCGACAATCGGAGTGACAAATCCTAATCTCGAAATACGCCAACCCAACATCTACCTTTGGAGCCACCTGTAGTACTCCTTTATAATCACCTAGTTACGTTGTGACGTTTGGTAGTACCCAAAGTGTTCCTCCGGCAAACGGGAGCTGCATAATCTCATAGTCATAGGAACATGTATAAGTCATGAAGAAAAGCAATAGCAACATACTAAACGATCGGGTGCTAAGCTAATGGAATGGGTCATGTCAATCAGATCATTCAACTAATGATGTGACCTCGTTAATCAAATAACAACTCTTTGTTCATGGTTAGGAAACATAACCATCTTTGATTAACGAGCTAGTCAAGTAGAGGCATACTAGTGACACTCTGTTTGTCTATGTATTCACACATGTATTATCTTTCCGGTTAATACAATTCTAGCATGAATAATAAACATTTATCATGATATAAGGAAATAAATAATAACTTTATTATTGCCTCTAGGGCATATTTCCTTCAGTCTCCCACTTGCACTAGAGTCAATAATCTAGTTCACATCGCCATGTGATTTAGCAGCAATGGTTCACATCACCATGTGATTAACACCCATAGTTCACATCGTCATGTGACCAACAATCAAAGGGTTTACTAGAGTCAGTAATCTAGTTCACATATCTATGTGATTAACACCCAAAGAGTACTAAGGTGTGATCATGTTTTGCTTGTGAGATAATTTTAGTCAACGGGTCTGTCACATTCAGATCCGTAAGTATTTTGCAAGTTCTATGTCTACAATGCTCTACACGGAGCTACTCTAGCTAATTGCTCCCACTTTCAATATGTATCCAGATTGAGACTTAGAATCATCTGGATCAGTGTCAAAAACTTGCATCGACGTAACCCTTTACGACGAACCTTTTTGTCACGTCCATAATCGAGAAACATTTCCTTATTTCACTAAGGATAACCGCTGTCCAATGATCTACTCCTAGATCACTATTGTACTCCCTTGCCAAATCAGTGCAGGGTATACAATAGATCTGGTACACAGCATGGCATACTTTATAGAACCTATGAATGAGGCATAGGGAATGACTTTCATTCTCTTTCCATCTTCTGCCGTGGTCGGGCTTTGAGTCTTTACTCAACTTCACACCTTGTAACACAGGCAAGAAACTTTTTCTTTGACTGTTCCATTTTGAACTACTTCAAAATCTTGTCAAGGTATGTACTTATTGAAAAACTTATCAAGCGTCTTGATCTATCTCTATAGATATTGAAGCTCAATATGTAAGCAGCTTTACCGAAGTCTTTCTTTGAAAAACTCCTTTCAAACACTCCTTTTATGCTTTACAGAATAATTCTACATTATTTCCGATCAACAATATGTCATTCACATATACTTATCAGAAATGTTGTAGTGCTCCCACTCACTTTCTCGTAAATACAGGCTTCACCGCAAGTCTGTATAAAACTATATGCTTTGATCAACTCATCAAAGCGTATATTCCAACTCCGAGATGTTTGCACCAGTCCACAGATAGATCGCTGGAGCTTGCATATTTACTTAACACCTTTAGGATCGACAAAACCTTCTAGTTGCATCGTATACAACTCTTCTTTAGCAAATCCATTAAGGAATGCAGTTTTGTTTATCCATTTGCCAGATTTCATAAAATGCGGCAATTGCTAACATGATTCGGACAGACTTAAGCATAGATACGAGTGAGAAAATCTCATCGTAGTCAACACCTTGAACTTGTCGAAAACCTTTTGCGACAATTCTAGCTTTGTAGATAGTAACACTACTATCAGCGTCCGTCTTCCTCTTGAAGATCCATTTATTTTCTATGGCTTGCCGATCATCGGGCAAGTCAACTAAAGTCCATACTTTGTTCTCATACATGGATCATATCTCAGATTTCATGGCTTCAAGCCACTTTGCGGAATCTAGGCTCACCATCGCTTCTTCATAGTTCGTAGGATCATCATGATCTAGTAGCATGACTTCCAGAACATGATTACCGTACCACTCTGGCGCGGATCTTACTCTGGTTGATCTACGAGGTTCAGTAGTGTCTTGTTCTGAAGTTTCATGATCATCATCATTAGCTTCCTCACTAACTGGTGTAGGTGTCACAGAAACATTTTTCTATGATGTACTACTTTCCAATAAGGGAGCAGGTACAGTTACCTCGTCAAGTTCTACTTTCCTCCCACTCACTTCTTTCGAGAGAAACTCCTTCTCCAGAAAGTTTCCGAATTTAGCAATAAAAGTCTTGCCTTCGGATCTGTGATAGAAGGTGTATCCAATAGTTTCCTTTGGATATCCTATGAAGATGCACTTCTCCTATTTGAGTTTTTAGCTTATCAGGATGAAACTTTTTCATATAAGCATCGCAACCCCAAACTTTAAGAAACGACAACTTTGGTTTCTTGCCAAACCATAGTTCATAAGGCGTCGTCTCGACGGATATATATGGTGCCCCTTTTTTTAACGTGAATGCAGCTGTCTCTAATGCATGACCCCAAAAACAATAGTGGTAAATCGGTAAGAGACATCACAGATTGCACTATATCCAATAAAGTACGGTTATGATGTTCGTACACACCATTATGATGTGGTGTTCCAGGTGGCGTGAGTAGTGAAACTATTTCACATTGTTTTAACTGAAGACCAAACTCGTAACTCAAATATTTGTCTCCGCGATCATATCGTAGAAACTTTATTTTCTTGTCATGATGTTTTTTACTTCACTCTGAAATTCTTTGAACTTTTCAAATGTTTCAGACTTATGTTTCATCAAGTAGATATACTCATATCTGCTCAAATCATTTGTGAAGATCAGAAAATAATGATACCTGTCGCGAGCCTCAATATTCATCGGACCACATACATCAGTATGTATGATTTCCAATAAATCTTTTCTCGCTACATTGTTTCGGAGAACGGCGTTTTTTAGTCATCTTGCCCAAAAGGCATGGTTCGCAAGCATCAAGTGATTCATAATCAAGTGATTCCAAAAGCCCATCAGCATGGAGTTTCTTCATGCGCTTTATACCAATATGACCTAAACAGCAGTGCCACAAATAAGTTGCACTATCATTATTAACTTTGCATCTTTTGGTTTCAATATTATGAATATGTGTATTATTAAGATCGAGATCCAATAAACTATTTTCATTGGGTGTGTAACCATATAAGGTTTTATTCATGTAAACAGAACAACAATTTATTCTTTTACTTAAATGAATAGCCGTATTACAATAAACATGATCAAATCATATTCATGCTCAACACAAACACCAAATAACACTTATTTAGGTTCAACACTAATCCCGAAAGTATAGGGGAGTGTGCGATGATGATCATATCAATCTTGGAACTACTTCCAACACACATCGTCACTTCACCCTTAACTAGTCTCTGTTTATTCTGCAACTCCCGTTTCGAGTTACTAATCTTAGCAACTGAACTAGTATCAAATACTGAGGGTTTGCTATAAACACTAGTAAAGTACACATCAATAACATGTATATCAAATATACTTATGTTCACTTTGCCATCCTTCTTATCCGCCAATCACTTGGGGTAGTTCCGCTTCCAGTGACCAGTCCCTTTGTAGTAGAAGCACTTAGTCTCAGGCTTAGGATCAGACTTGGGGTTCTTCACTTGAGCAGCAACTTGCTTGCCGTTCTTCTTGAAGTTCCCCTTCTTCCCTTTGCCCTTTTCTTGAAACTAGTGATCTTGTCTACCATCAACACTTGATGTTTTTCTTGATTTCTACCGTCATCAATTTCATCATCATGAAAAGCTCGGGAGTCGTTTTCATCATCCCTTGCATACTATAGTTCATCACGAAGTTCTACTAACTTGGTCATGGTGACTAGAGAATTCTGTTAATCACTATCTTATCTGGAAGATTAACTCCCACTTGATTCAAGCGATTGTAGTACCCAGACAATCTGAGCACATGCTCACTAGTTGAGCGATTCTCCTCCATCTTTTAGCTATAGAACTTGTTGGAGACTTCATATCTCTCAACTCGGGTATTTGCTTGAAATATCAACTTCAACTCCTGGAACATCTCATATGGTCCATGACGTTCAAAACGTCTTTTCAAGTCCCGATTCTAAGCCATTAAGCATGGTGCACTAAACTATCAAGTAGTCATCATATTGAGCTAGCCAAACGTTCATAACGTCTGCATCTGCTCCTGCAATAGGTCTGTCACCTAGCGGTGCATCAAGGACATAATTCTTCTGTGCAGCAATGAGGATAAACCTCAGATCACGGATCCAATCCGCATCATTGCTACTAACATCTTTCAACACAATTTTCTCTCGGAACATATCAAAATAAACACAGGGAAGCAACAACGCGAGCTATTGATCTACAACATAATTTGCAAAATACTACCAGGACTAAGTTCATGATAAATTTAAGTTCAATTTAATCATATTACTTAAGAACTCCCACTTAGATAGACATCCCTCTAATCCTCTAAGTGATCACGTGATCCAAATCAACTAAACCATAACCGATCATCACGTGAGATGGAGTAGTTTTCAATGGTGAACATCGTTATGTTGATCATATCTACTATATGATTCACGCTCGACCTTTCGGTCTCCGTGTTCCGAGGCCATATCTGTATATGCTTGGCTCGTCAAGTATAACCTGAGTATTCCGCGTGTGCAACTGTTTTGCACCCGTTGTATTTGAACGTAGAGCCTATCACACCCGATCATCACGTGGTGTCTCAGCACGAAGAACTTTTGCAACGGTGCATACTCAGGGAGAACACTTCTTGATAATTTAGTGAGAGATCATCTTATAATGCTACCGTCAATCAAAGCAAGATAAGATGCATAAAAGGATAAACATCACATGCAATCAATATAAGTGATATGATATGGCCATCATCATCTTGTGCTTTGTGATCTCCATCTCCGAAGCACCGTCATGATCACCATCGTCACCGGCGCGACACCTTGATCTCCATCGTAGCATCGTTGTCGTCTCGCCAATCTTATGCTTCCACGACTATCACTACCGTTTAGTAATAAAGTAAAGCATTACATCGCGATTGCATTGCATACAATAAAGCGACAACCATATGGCTCCTGCCAGTTGCCGATAACTCGGTTACAAAACATGATCATCTCATACAATAAAATCAGCATCATGCCTTGACCATATCACATCACAACATGCCCTGCAAAAACAAGTTAGACGTCCTCTACTTTGTTGTTGCAAGTTTTACGTGGCTGCTACGGGCTTTAAGTAAGAACTCATCTCACCTACGCATCAAAACCACAACGATAGTTCGTCAAATAGACTCCATTTTAACCTTCTCAAGGACCGGGCGTAGCCACACATGGTTCAACTAAAGTTGGAGAGACAGTCTTCCGCAAGCCATCTATGTGCAAAGCACGTCGAGGGAACCGGTCTCGCGTAAGAGTACGCGTAAGGTTGGTCCGGATCGTCTCGTCCAACAATACCGCCGAACCAAAGTATGACATGCTGGTAGGCAGTATGACTTGTATCGCCCACAACTCACTTGTGTTCTACTCGTGCATATAACATCAAACCATAAAAACCTAGGCTCGCATGCCACTGTTGGGGAACGCAGTAATTTTTAAAAAATTTCCTACGCACACGCAAGATCATGGTGATGCATAGCAACGAGGGGGAGAGTGTTGTCTACGTACCAACGCAGACCAACTGCGGAAGCGATCACACAACGTAGAGGAAGTAGTCGTACGTCTTCTTCACGATCCGACCGATCCAAGCACCGTTACTCCGGCACCTCCGAGTTCTTAGCACACGTTCAGCTCGATGACGATCCTCGGGCTCCGATCCAGCAAAGCGTCGAGGAAGAGTTCCGTCAGCACGACGGCGTGGTGACGATCTTGATGTACTACCGACGCAGGGCTTCGCCTAAGCACTGTAACGGTATGATCGAGGTGGAATTTGGTGGCAGGGGCACCGCACACGGCTAAGGAATGATCTCAAGGATCAACTTGTGTGTCTTGGGGTGTCCCCTGCCCCCGTATATAAAGGATGGAGGGAGGGAGGCTGGCCGGCCAAAGAGAGGGAGGCGCAGGAGGAGTCCTACTCCTACCGGGAGTAGGACTCCCCCCTCCAATCCTAGTCCAACTAGGAATCCTTAAAGGGGAGAGAGAGAGAGAGGTGGCCGGCCCCTCTCCTAGTCCTAATAGGACTAGGGAGAGGGGGGAGGCGCAGCCCTATGTGGGTTGCCCTCTCACCTTTCCACTAAGGCCCATGTTGGCCCATTTGGCTCCCGGGGGGGTTCCGGTAACCCTCCCGGTATTCCGGTAAAATCCCGATTTCAACCGGAACACTTCCGATGTCCAAACATAGGCTTCCAATATATCAATCTTTACGTCTCGACCATTTCGAGACTCCTCGTCATGTCCGTGATCACATTCGGGACTCCGAACAACCTTCGGTACATCAAAATGCATAAACTCATAATAACTGTCATCGTAACGTTAAGCGTGCGGACCCTACGGTTCGAGAACGATGTAGACATGACCGAGACACGTCTCCGGTCAATAACCAATAGCGGGACCTGGATGCCCATATTGGCACCTACATATTCTACGAAGATCTTTATCGGTCAGACCGCATAACAACATACGTTGTTCCCTTTGTCATCGGTATGTTACTTGCCCGAGATTCGATCGTCGGTATCCAATACCTAGTTCAATCTCGTTACTGGCAAGTCTCTTTACTCGTTCCGTAATACATCATCTCATAACTAACATCTTAGTTATTATGCTTGCAAGGCTTATGTGATGTGTATTACCGAGAGGGCCCAGAGATACCTCTCCGACAATCGGAGTGACAAATCCTAATCTCGAAATACGCCAACCCAACATCTACCTTTGGAGCCACCTGTAGTACTCCTTTATAATCACCCAGTTACATTGTGACGTTTGGTAGTACCCAAAGTGTTCCTCCGGCAAACGGGAGCTGCATAATCTCATAGTCATAGGAACATGTATAAGTCATGAAGAAAAGCAATAGCAACATACTAAACGATCGGGTGCTAAGCTAATGGAATGGGTCATGTCAATCAGATCATTCAACTAATGATGTGACCTCGTTAATCAAATAACAACTCTTTGTTCATGGTTAGGAAACATAACCATCTTTGATTAACGAGCTAGTCAAGTAGAGGCATACTAGTGACACTCTGTTTGTCTA
This sequence comes from Triticum monococcum, assembly GCA_034509565.1. Classification (NCBI taxonomy): domain Eukaryota; kingdom Viridiplantae; phylum Streptophyta; class Magnoliopsida; order Poales; family Poaceae; genus Triticum; species Triticum monococcum. The sequence goes on from CM067844.1 coordinate 489,481,269, forward strand.
TGTATTCACACATGTATTGTCTTTCCGGTTAATACAATTCTAGCATGAATAATAAACATTTATCATGATATAAGGAAATAAATAATAACTTTATTATTGCCTCTAGGGCATATTTCCTTCAGCTAGGTCTATTGCATAGATTCTATGCACGAGTAGAACACAAAGTAGTTGTGGGTGTTGATTTTGTTCAATATGCTTACCGTTATTAGTCCAATCTTGATTCGGCGGCATTGTGGGATGAAGCGGCCCGGACCGACCTTACACGTACTCTTACGTGAGACTGGTTCCACCGACTGACATGCACTAGTTGCATAAGGTGGCTAGCGGGTGTCTGTCTCTCCCACTTTAGTCGGATCGGATTCGATGAAAAGGGTCCTTATGAAGGGTAAATAGCAATTGGCATATCACGTTGTGGTTTTTGCGTAGGTAAGAAATGTTCTTGCTAGAAACCCATAGCAGCCACGTAAAACATGCAAACAACAATTAGAGGATGTCTAACTTGTTTTTGTAGGGTATGCCATGTGATGTGATATGGCCAAAAGGATGTGATGTATGAGATTGATCATGTTCTTGTAATAGGAATCACGACTTGCATGTCGATGAGTATGACAACCGGCAGGAGCCATAGGAGTTGTCTTAATCTATTTATGACCTGCTTGTCAACATAAACGTCATGTAATTACTTTACTTTATTGCTAACCGTTAGCTGTAGTAGTAGAAGTAATAGTTGGCGAGACAACTTCAAGAAGACACGATGATGGAGATCATGGTGTCATGCCGGTGACGATGATGATCATGGAGCCCCGAAGATGGAGATCAAAAGGAGCAAAGTGATGATGGCCATATCATGTCACTATTTGATTGCATGTGATGTTTATCATGTTTTTTGCATCTTATTTGCTTAGAACGACGGTAGTAAATAAGATGATCCCTCATTAAAATTTCAAGAAAGTGTTCCCCCTAACTATGCACCGTTGCGAAAGTTCGTCGTTTCGAAGCACCACGTGATGATCGGGTGTGATAGATTCTTACGTTCGAATACAACGGGTGTTGACGAGCCTAGCATGTACAGACATGGCCTCGGAACACATGCAAAACACTTAGGTTGACTTGACGAGCCTAGCATGTACAGACATGGCCTCGGAACACAAGAGACCAAAAGGTCGAGCATGAGTCGTTTGGTAGATACGATCAACATGAAGATGTTCACCGATGTTGACTAGTCCGTCTCACGTGATGATCGGACACGGCCTAGTTGACTCGGATCATGTAATCACTTAGATGACGAGAGGGATGTCTATCTGAGTGGGAGTTCATAAGATGAACTTAATTATCCTGAACATAGTCAAAAGATCTTTGCAAATTATGTCATAGCTTACGCTTTAGTTCTACTGTTTTAGATACGTTCCTAGAGAAAATATAGTTGAAAGTTGATAGTAGCAATTATGCAGATAGTAAAAGGCTTATGTCCTTAATGCACCACTCAGTGTGCTGAACCTCGAACATCATCTGTGGATGCTGTGAACATCTGACATACACATTTTGATAACTACGTGATAGTTCAGTTAAATGGTTTAGAATTGAGGCACCGAAGACATTTTTGAAATGTCGCGGAACATATGAGATGTTTCGAGGGCTGAAATTGGGATTTCAGGCTCGTGCCCACGTAAGAGGTATAAGACCTCCGACGATTTTCTTAGCCTGCAAACTAAGGGAGAAAAGATCAATCGTTGAGCTTGTGCTCACATTGTCTGAGTATGACAATCATTTGAATCGAGTGGGAGTTGATCTTCCAGATGAGAAAGTGATGTTTCTTCGAAGTCATTACCACCAAGCTGCTAGAGCTTCGTGATGAACTATGATATATCAGGGACATATATGATGATCCTTGAGATATTCACGATGTTTGACACCACAAAAGTAGAAATCAAGAAGGAGCATCAATTGTTGATGGTTGGTGAAACCACTAGTTTCAAGAAGGGCAAGGGCAAGGGCAAGAAGGGATACTTCATGAAACGGCAATTCAGCTGCTTCTCTAGTGAAGAAACCCAAGGTTGAACCCAAACCCGAGGCTAAGTGCTTCTGTAATAAGGGGAACAGCCACTGGAACAGAATTACCCTAGATACTTGGTAGATGAGAAGGCTGGCAAGGGCGATAGAAGTATATATTTGATATACATTGTGTTAATGTGTACTTTACTAGTACTCCTAGTAGAACCATGGTATTAGATACCGGTTTGGTTGCTAAATGTTAGTAAACTCGAAATAAAAGGCTGCGGAGTAAACGGAGACTAGCTAAAGGTGAGCTGGCAATATGTGTTGGAAGTTTTTCCAAGCTTGATGTAATCAAGCATCGCACGCTCCCTCTACCATCGAGATTGGTGTTTGCGTTGAGCATAGACATGATTGGATTATGTCTATCGCAATACGGTTATTCATTTAAGGAGAATAATGGTTACTCTGTTTATTTGAATAATACCTTCAATGGTCTTGCACCTAAAATGAATGGTTTATTGAATCTCGATCGTAGTGATACACATGTTCATGTCAAAAGATATAAGATAGTAATGATAGTACCACCTACTTGTGGCACTGCCACGTAAGTCATATCGGTATAAAACGCATGAAGAAGCTCCATGTTGATGGATCTTTGGACTCACTCGTTTTGAAAAGTTTGAGACATGCGAACCATGTCTATTGGTGTATATGCATGAAGAAACTCCATGCAAATGGACCGTTTGGACTCACTTGATTTGAATCACTTGAGACATGAAAATCATACCACATGGGCAAGATGACTGAAAGCCTCGTTTTCAGTAAAATGGAACTAGAAAGCAACTTGTTGGAAGTAATACATTTTGATGTGTGCAGTCCAATGAGTGCTGAGGCGTGTAGTGGATATCGTTATGCTCTTACTTCACAGATGATTTGAGTAGATGTTGAGTATATTTACTTGATGAATCACGAGTCTGAATTATTGAAAGGTTCAAGTAATTTCAGGGTGAAGTTGAAAGGTCGTCGTGATAAGAGGATAAAAGATCTATGATCTGATCATAGAGATGAATATCTGAATTACGAGTTTGGCACAGAATTAAGACATTGTGGAAATTGTTTCACAACTAATACAGCCTGGAACACCATAGTGTGATGGTGTGTCCGAACATCATAACTGCACCCTATTGGATATGATGCATACCATGATGTCTCTTATCGAATTACCACGATAGTTTATGGGTTAGGAATTAGAGACAACCACATTCACTTTAAATAGGGCACCACGTAATTCCGATGAGATGACACCATATGAATTATGGTTTAGAGAAACCTAAGCTGTCATTTCTTAAAAGTTTGGGGCTGCGACGCTTATGTGAAAAGTTTCAGGCTGATAAGCTCGAACCCAAAGCGGATAAATGCATCTTTATAGGACACCCAAGACAGTTGGGTATACCTCCTTCTCAGATCCGAAAGCAATAAGGGATTGTTTCTAGAATCGGGTCCTTTCTCGAGGAAAAAGTTTCTCTCGAAAGAATTGAGTGGGAGGATGGTGGAGACTTGATGAGGTTATGGAACCGTCACTTCAACTAGTGTATAGCAGGGCACAAAGAGTTGTTCCTGTGGCACCTACACCAATTGAAGTGGAAGCTTATGATATTGATCATGAGACTTTGGATCAAGTCACTCCCAAACCTCGTAGGATGACAAGGATGCGTACTACTTCAGAGTGGCATGTAATCCTGTCTTGGAAGTCATGTTGCTAGACAACAATGAACCTATGAGCTATGGAGAAGCGATGGTGGGCCCGGATTCCGATGAATGGCTCGAGGCCATAAAATCCGAGAGAGGACCCATGTATGAAAACAAAGTGTAGACTTTGGCAGAACGGCTCGATGGTCATGAGGCTGTTGAGTACAGATGGATTTTAAAAGGAAGACGGACAATGATGGTAAATGTCACCATTAAGAAAGCTCGACTTGTCGTTAAGATGTTTTCCGACAAGTTCAAGGAGTTGAATGCGGTGAGACTTTCTCACTCGTAGCGATGCTAAGAGTCTGTTGGAATTATATTAGCAGTCACTGCATTATTTGTGAAATCTTGCAGATAGGATGTCAAAACATTGTTTCCTCACGATTTTCTTGAGGAAAGGTTGTATGTGATATAACCAGAAGGTTTTAACAATCCTGAAAGATGCTAACAAGCATGCGAAGCTCCAGCAATCCTTCTAAGGACTGGAGTAAGCATCTCGGAGTTGGAATATACACTTTGATGATGATCAAAGATTTTGGGTTTATACAAAGTTTATGAGAAACTTGTATTTCCAAAGAAGTGAGTGGGAGCACTATAGAATTTCTGATGAGTATATGTTGTTGACATATTGTTGATCGGAAATGATGTAGAATTTCTGGAAAGCATGCAGAGTTATTTGAAAAGTGTTTTTCAATAGAAAACCTGGATTAAGCTACTTGAGCATCAAGATCTATGAGGATAGATCAAAAACGCTAAATGGTACTTTCAAATGAGCACATACCTTGACATGATCTTGAAGGTGTTCAAGATGGATCAGTCAAAGAAGGAGTTCTTGCCTGAGTTGTAAGGTATGAAGTTAAGACTTAAAGCTCGACCACGGCAGAAGAAAGAGGAAGGACGAAGGTCGTCCCCTATGCTTTTGTCATAGGCTCTATACGGTGTGCCATGCTGAGTACCGCACCTGATGTGTGCCTTGCCACATATCTGGCAAGAGGGTACAAAGGTAATATAGGAGTAGATCACCAGACAGCGGTCTAAATTATCCTTAGAGGAATAAGGATATGTTTCTCGGTTATGGAGGTGATAAAGAGTTCGACATAAAGAGTTACGTCGATGCAAGCTTAACACCTATCCGGATAGCTCTGAGTAGAGATACCAGATACGTATAATGGAGCAACAATTTAGAATAGCTCCAAGTAGAACAATTATTTGAAATGGCTCCAAATGTAGCGTAGTAGTTGCATCTACAAGATGACATAGAAATTTGCGAAGTACATACGGATCTGAATGTTGCAGACCCGTTGACTGAAACCTCTCTCACAAGCATAACATGATCAAACCCAGAACTCTTTGGGTGTTAGTCACATGGGGATGTGACCTTGAGTGTTAATCACATATCGATGTGAACTGGATTATTGACTCTAGTGCAAGTGGGAGACTGTTGGAAATATGCCCTAGAGGCAATAATAAATTGGTTATTATTATATTTCCTTGTTCATGATAATTGTTTATTATCCATGCTAGAATTGTATTGATAGGAAACTCAGATACATGTGTGGATACGTAGACAACACCATGTCCCTAGTAAGCCTCTAGTTGACTAGCTCGTTGATCAATAGATGGTTACGGTTTCCTGACCATGGACATTGGATGTCGTTGATAACGGGATCACATCATTAGGAGAATGATGTGATGGCCAGGACCCAATCCTAAGCATAGCACAAGATCGTGTAGTTCACATGCTAAAGCTTTTCTAATGTCAAGTATCATTTCCTTATACCATGAGATTGTGCAACTCCCGGATACCGTAGGAATACTTTGGGTGTGCCAAACGTCACAACGTAACTGGGTGGCTATAAAGGTGCACTACGGGTATCTCCGAAAGTGTCTGTTGGGTTGGCACGAATCGAGACTGGGATTTGTCACTCCGTGTGACGGAGAGGTATCTCTGGGCCCACTCGGTAGGACATCATCATAATGTGCACAATGTGACCAAGGAGTTGATCACGGGATGATGTGTTACGGAACGAGTAAAGAGACTTGCCGGTAACGAGATTGAACAAGGTATCGGGATACCGACGATCGAATCTCGGGCAAGTACAATACCGCTAGACAAAGGGAATTGTATACGGGATTGATCGAATCCTCGACATCGTGGTTCATCCGATGAGATCATCGTGGAACATGTGGGAGCCAACATGGGTATCCAGATCCCGCTATTGGTTATTGACCGGAGAACGTCTCGGTCATGTCTGCATGCTTCCCGAACCCGTAGGGTCTACACACTTAAGGTTCGATGACGCTAGGGATATAAAGGAAGTTTGTTCGGAGTCCCGGATGAGATCCCGGACGTCCCGAGGAGTTCCGGAATGGTCCGAAGGTAAAGATTTATATATAGGAAGTCATCATACGGTCACCGGAATAATTCGGGGGGTTGCCGGTATTGTACCGGGACCACCGAAGGGGTTCCGGGGGTCCACCGGGAGGGTCCACCTGCCCCGGAGGGCCCTATGGGCTGTATGTGGAGAGGGACCAGCCCCTTAGTGGGCTGGACGCCTCCCCCCTAGGGCCCATGCGCCTAGGGTTTTTGGGGAACCCTAAAAGGGGGCGCCCTCCCTGCCTTGGGGGGCAAGGCAACCCCCCTGGCCGCCGCCCCCTCCTCAGATGGGATCTGAGGGGGCCGGCCCCCCTCTCCCTTGCCCCTATATATATGTGGGGGGTGGGAGGGCAGCCGCACCAATGTTCTAGCGCAGCCCTTCCCATCTCCCAAGTCCTTCTCCTCTCCCGTGGTGCTTGGCGAAGCCCTGCAGGATTGCCACGCTCCTCCACCACCACCACGCCGTCGTGCTGCTGCTGGACGGAGTCTTCCTCAACCTCTCCCTCTCTCCTTGCTGGATCAAGGCATGGGAGACGTCACCGGGCTGTACGTGTGTTGAACACGGAGGTGCCGTCCGTTCGGCACTAGGATCTCTGGTGATTTGGATCACGACGAGTACGACTCCTTCAACCCCGTTCTCTTGAACGCTTCCGCTTAGCGATCTACAAGGGTATGTAGATGCACTCTCCTTCCCCTCGTTGCAGGTTTCTCCATAGATAGATCTTGGTGATACGTAGGAAAATTTTGAATTTCTGCTACGTTCCCCAACATCCCTTGGGTCGGCCAACCCAAGGGTCATCTTTATTTTAACCCCCCGGGCGAGTGCTTGTCTAAGTGTTGGTCCGAACCAGAGCATCGTGCGGGACCGTCCCTTGGCAACTTGGGTTATGTTGGTACCTGTACGCTTAGCTTATCCGGTGTTGCCCTAAGAACAAGATATGTGCAGCTCCTATCGGGATGTCGGCACATCGGGCGGTCTTGCTGGTCTTGTTTTACCATTGTCGAAATGTCTTGTAACCGAGATTCCGAGACTGGTCGGGTCTTCTCGGGAGAAGGAATATCCTTCATTGACCGTGAGAGCTTGTGATGGGCTAAGTTGGGACACCTCTGCAGGTTTTGAACTTTCGAAAGTCATGCCTGCGATTATGGGCAGATGGGAATTTGTTAATATCCGATTGTAGAAAACTTGACACGTAACTTCATTAAAATGCATCAACCGCGTGTGTAGCCGTGATGGTCTCTTTCCGGAGGAGTCCGGGAAGTGAACACGGTTCTTGTGTTATGCTTGAACGTAAGTAGTTTCGGGATCACTTCTTGATCACTTCTAGTTCATGACCGTGCGCTGCTTCTCTTCTCGCTCTTATTTGCATATGTTAGCCACCATGTATGCTTAGTGCTTGCTGCAGCTCCACCTCACTACCCTTTCCTACCCATAAGCTTAAATAGTCTTGATCTCGTGGGTGTGAGATTGTTGAGTCCTCGTGGCTCATAGATACTTCCAAACAGTTGCAGGTGCCGATGATACAAGTGCAAATGACGCAACCGAGCTCAAGTGGGAACTCGATGAAGATCTTGTTCGTTGTGTTGTTTTATTCCTATTGATCAGTAGTGGAGCCCAGTTGGGACGATCGGGGATCTAGCATTTGGGGTTGTTTTCTTTTACTTTGGTTCTGTAGTCGGACCTTTATTGTATTCTGGATGATGTATGTTTAACTTGTATTTGTGTGAAGTGGCGATTGTAAGCCAACTCTTTATCCCTTTCTTATTCAGCACATGGGATTGTGTGAAGATTACCCCTCTTGCGACAAACCTACCATGCGGCTGTGCCTCTAAGTTGTGCCCCGACACGTGGGAGATATAGTCGCATTGTGGGTGTTACACATGCAACTTCCATTATTAATTTTCACATGACTTGAACATTCATTGTCATATTGCTTTGCATGATCATATAGAGTTGACGTGATATTTAGTGGCAAAGCCACCATTCATCATTGTTATACATGTTACGCTAGATCATTGCACATCCTGGTACACTGCTAGAGGCATTCATATAGAGTCATATTATCTCGGTTTATCGAGTTGTAAGTAAATAAAAGTGTGATGATCATCATTATTAGAGTGTTGACCCTAACTGTGAGGAAAAGAATGGTGCAGACTAATGAGTCCTTGAAAAAGTGGTAATGAGGTCCATGAGATTGTTCTAAAAAATAAAATAAAAATGAGAGAAAAAGGGAGAGGGGCACACTACTATCCTTTTTCCACACTTGTGCTTCAAAGTAGCACCATGTTATTCATATAGAGAGTCTCCATGGTTTATCACTTTCATATACTACTAAGATTTTACATTATTATAACTTGACTTGCATATTCCAATGACGAGCTTCCTCAAATGACCGAGGTTTTGATGAACAAGCAAGTTGGATGCACACCCACTTAGTTTCATTTGAAGAGCTTTCATACACTTATAGCTCTAGTGCATCTGTTGCATGGCAATGCCTACTCCTCACATTGACATCGAACATATGGCCTCTCCACTACCTAACTATCAGTCGCATCGATGCGAGACTTTCTCAAAAAAAATTCTTCCCTTACAAACCCCAATCATCATTCTCTTTGCCATCCAAAGTGCTAAGTCCATGTTCACACTCATTTATTGAGTGTAGTTGAAAAAACCGAAGCAAGAAAAAGTATGATCCAATTGCTTCGTTTAGCACCAAGGTGTTCATGATTTATACTTTAAGTTACGATGACCGAGCTATGCCATTCTTACATTATGAGATGTTTAGGAATAGTGTTTTTTAGCATTCTTTATTTTGAAAGTCAATGATTACTTTCTTGCACTCTTGCATATTATCGTTTTGATATCAAATCGATGAAATAGTGATTTAATTAAATCACTTCCCAATATTCATACCGCAAATGATTACATGATTAAGGCATGTTAGGTAGAATTTAATATCAAAAAATCTGTTTTATCATTTACCACCTCAAGGATGAGCAGGAATTAAGCTTGGGGATACTGATATGTCTCCAACATATTTATAATTTTTGATTGTAACATCCTATTATATTATCACTTTTATATAATTTATATGTCATTTTATATTTTTAATGGACTAACCTATTAACTCAGTGCCTAGTGTCAGTTCTTATTTTCTGCATGTTTTTGGTTTTCGAGGAAATCCATGCCAAACGAAGTCCAAACATGACGAAACTTTTTGACGATTTTTCTGTACATAAAGAGACCCTAGAAGCTTCGGGAGGAGACCATAAGATGCACAAGGGAGCCATAAGGTAGGGGCACACACCTAGGTGCCTTGTGGCCCACTCATGACTCTGTTTCCCCTAATTCCTGGCCTATAAATTTTCTAATATTCAGAAACCCCTAGATCGAGACCCGAAACAATTTTTTAGCCGCCGCAAGCCTCTGTTCTGAAACGATCCCATCTGGGAGGCAATCTTCATCAACGTTACTGCCTCTGTGATGATGTGTGAGTAGTTGCCACAGGACCTATGGGTCCATATCAGTATCTAGATGGCTTTCTCTCTCTCTCTCTCTCTCTCTCTCTCTCTGTCACATCCCTAGTTCTGGTAATGCCTAGTGCTAGCATCTGGTGTTGCATCATGTCTACTTTACTCAGAAAGTTGAAATGGGGATGACAGAACCCCCAGCACCCCCTTAATCCAACTAGGATTTACTAAAATCTTTTTCAATGAACCTGAAATGCCCTTCTAAAATATTCATCATCTTTGCCTTGGTCTTAAACCTCAGACAAAAATGGTGCACATATTTCTACGACATCATAGGGTCACTGAATTGGATCATACTCTATTTGCATTTGGGCATTTAAATGCTATTGAATATTTTAAATGTCCAAATACTCCTAAACTGAAATGTTCCATGTTGGTTATATGCTAAACAGTGGGCATGAGCAGTTTGGTGATTTTTGAAAGTGCCTAAGCATTTTTAGAAAAGCCACAAACCTGCAGAAATAAATAGAAATCAGAAAATAAAAGGAAAAGCACTTACCTGGTAGACCCACCTGGCGGCCCAGCACTGTGCTGGCCCATGACCCTCGCCGGCAAGGCGTTCCGCAGCGGGTCCTACTGGCCCACAGCACTCAGCGACGCCATTGAGCTGGTGAAGGCTTGCGAGGCCTGCCAGTTTCACGCTAAACAGATCCATCAGCCTGCAGGGGGTCTGCAGACCATACCCCTCTCCTGGCCGTTCGCAGTTTGTGGGTTGGACATTCTGGGCCCGTTCCCTCGGGCGCCAGGGGGCTATCGTTACCTCTACGTCGCCGTGGACAAGTTCACCAAGTGGGCCGAGGTGGAAGCTGTCCGCACAATCCCGGCAGGCTCGACAGTCAAGTTCATCAAGGGCCTCATGAGCCGGCTTGGGGTGCCTAACCGCATCATCACTGACAACGGTTCGCAATTCACTAGTAATCTCTTCAAAACGTACTGTGCTAACCTTGGAACACAGATATGCTACGCTTCGGTAGCACACCCCCGGAGCAATGGCCAGGCTGAACGAGCCAACACGGAGGTCCTGAGGGGCCTCAAGGCCAGGACCTTCAAGAAGAAGCTGGAGGCCTATGGCAGGGGCTGGCACGACGAGCTCCAGTCCGTGCTATGGTGAATCCGCATGATAGCGACCAAGCCAACTGGCGAGACCCCGTTCTTCCTCGTCTACGGAGCGAAGGCTGTTCTCCCTTACGAGGTCAGACGTCGCTCCGCACGGGTCCTGGCATTCGACGAGGCTCAGCAGGACGCCCTGCGGGGGATGGATCTCGTGTTGGGGGAGGAACGCTGTCGGGAAGCCGCACTACGAGCGGCAAGGTATCAACAGGCGCTACGACAATACCACAGCCGCAACATCCGCCCCAGGACCCTTGAGGTAGGGGATCTCGTGCTCAGAAGGGTTCTCTCCAGGCCTAGCTCCGCGCGCATGGAGACTCCGGAGGGAGTTCCCATCTAGAACCCATGGAACATTCGACATCTCCGGAGGTTCTACCCCTGAGTGAAGCCCCTGCGTTTTGGAAAAGGCCCGGTGCCTGTGAAGAAGACGAATGCCTGTGAAGCCGCTGCGTTTTGGAAAAGGCTCGGTGCCTGTGAAGAAGGCGAATGCCTGTGAAGCCGCTGCATTTCGGAAAAGGCCCGGTGCCTGTGAAGAAGGTGAATGCCGGTGAAGCCGCTGCGTTTTGGAAAAGGCCCGGTGCCTGTGAAGAAGGCAAATGCCTGTGAAGCCGCTGCGTTTTGGAAAAGGCCTGGTGCCTGTGAAGAAGGCGAATGCCTGTGAAGCTGTCGCATTTCAAGAAAGACCCGGTGCCTGTGAAGAAGGCCAACGCTTGTGAAGCTCGCCGCCCGTGACACTCTCACGTAATAATGAGTGGGGTTGTACACGCCCCGGAGTCTCCGGAGTGCAGCCCTCGAGCCTCGGGGGCTCCCGCCCATGCCCAGTGGCAGCACTTAGCTCCGCGCTATTGAGAAGACGTCGAACACTAGAATAGGCTGAAGGAAATATGCCCTAGAGGCAATAATAAAGTTATTATTTATTTCCTTATATCATGATAAATGTTTATTATTCATGCTAGAATTGTATTAACCGGAAACATAATACATGTGTGAATACATAGACAAACAGAGTGTCACTAGTATGCCTCTACTTGACTAGCTCGTTAATCAAAGATGGTTATGTTTCCTAACCATGAACAAAGAGTTGTTATTTGATTAACGAGGTCACATCATTAGTTGAATGATCTGATTGACATGACCCATTCCATTAGCTTAGCACCCGATCGTTTAGTATGTTGCTATTGCTTTCTTCATGACTTATACATGTTCCTATAACTATGAGATTATGCAACTCCCGTTTACCGGAGGAACACTTTGGGTACTACCAAACGTCACAACGTAACTGGGTGATTATAAAGGAGTACTACAGGTGTCTCCAATGGTAGATGTTGGGTTGGCGTATTTTGAGATTAGGGTTTGTCACTCCGATTGTCGGAGAGGTATCTCTGGGCCCTCTCGGTAATACACATCACATAAAGCCTTGCAAGCATAATAACTAAGATGTTAGTTATGAGATGATGTATTACGGAACGAGTAAAGAGACTTGCCAGTAACGAGATTGAACTAGGTATTGGATACCGACGATCGAATCTCGGGCAAGTAACATACCGATGACAAAGGGAACAACGTATGTTGTTATGCGGTCTGACCGATAAAGATCTTCGTAGAATATGTAGGAGCCAATATGGGCATCCAGGTCCCGCTATTGGTTATTGACCGGAGATGTGTCTCGGTCATGTCTACATTGTTCTCAAACCGTAGGGTCCGCACGCTTAACGTTACGATGATAGTTATTATGAGTTTATGCATTTTGATGTACCGAAGGTTGTTCAGAGTCCCCGATGTGATCAAGGACATGACGAGGAGTCTCGAAATGGTCGAGACGTAAAGATTGATATATTGGAAGCCTATGTTTGGACATCGGAAGTGTTCCGGGTGAAATCAGGATTTTACCGGAATACCGGGAGTGTTACCGGAACCCCCCGGGAGGCAAATGGGCCTATTGGGCCTTAGTGGAAAAGTGAAAGGGGCTGCCCACAAGGGCTGCGCGCCTCCCCCCTTCCCTAGTCCTATTAGGACTAGGAGAAGGGGCCGGCCCCCCTCTTTCTCTCTTCTCTTTGGAGAATCCTATTAGGAATAGGATTGGGGGGGGGAGTCCTACTCCCGGTAGGAGTAGGACTCCTCCTGCGCCCCTCTCCCTGGCCGGCCGAACCCCTCCCCCTGCTCCTTTATATACGGGGGCAGGGGGCACCCCATAGACACACAAGTTGATCATTGTTGATCGTTCCTTAGCCGTGTGCGGTGCCCCCTGCCACCAAATTCCACCTCAGTCATATCGTTGTAGAGCTTAGGCGAAGCCCTGCGTCGGTAGTACATCAAGATCGTCACCACGCCGTCGTGCTGACGGAACTCTTCCTCGACGCTTTGCTGGATCGGAGCCCGAGGATCGTCATCGAGCTGAACGTGTGCTAAGAACTCGGAGGTGCCGGAGTAACGGTGCTTGGATCGGTCGGATCGGGAAGAAGACGTACGACTACTTCCTCTACGTTGTGTCAACGCTTCCGTTGCGATGTACAAGGGTACATAGATCAGACTCTCCCCCTCGTTGCTATGCATCACCATGATCTTGCGTGTGCGTAGGAAAATTTTCGAAATTACAACGTTCCCCAACAGTGGCATCCGAGCCTAGGTTTTATGGTTTGATGTTATTTGCACGAGTAGAACACAAGTGAGTTGTGGGCGATACAAGTCATACTGCCTACCAGCATGTCATACTTTGGTTCGGCGGTATTGTTGGACGAGACGATCTGGACCAACCTTACGCGTACTCTTACGCGAGACCGGTTCCCTCGACGTGCTTTGCACATAGATGGCTTGCGGAAGACTGTCTCTCCAACTTTAGTTGAACCAAGTGTGGCTACGCTCGGTCCTTGAGAAGGTTAAAACAGAGTCTATTTGACAAACTATCATTGTGGTTTTGATGCGTAGGTGAGATGAGTTCTTACTTAAGCCCGTTGCAGCCACGTAAAACTTGCAACAACAAAGTAGAGAACGTCTAACTTGTTTTTGCAGGGCATGTTGTGATGTGATATGGTCAAGGCATGATGCTGATTTTATTGTATGAGATGATCATGTTTTGTAACCAAGTTATCGGCAACTGGCAGGAGCCATATGGTTGTCGCTTTATTGTATGCAATGCAATCGCGATGTAATGCTTTACTTTATTGCTAAGCGGTAGTGATAGTCGTGGAAGCACAAGATTGGCGAGACGACAACGATGCTACGATGGAGATCAAGGTGTCGCGCCGGTGACGATGGTGATCATGGCGGTGCTTCGGAGATGGAGATCACAAGCACAAGATGATGATGGCCATATCATATCACTTATATTGATTGCATATGATGTTTATCCTTTTATGCATCTTATCTTGCTTTGGTTGACGGTAGCATTATAAGATGATCTCTCACTAAATTATCAAGAAGTGTTCTCCCTGAGTATGCACCGTTGCCAAAGTTCGTCGTGCCCAGACACCACGTGATGATCGGGTGTGATAAGCTCTACGTCCATCTACAACGGGTGCAAGCTAGTTTTGCACACGCAGAATACTTAGGTTAAACTTGACGAGCCTAGCATATGCAGATATGGCCTCGGAACACAGAGACCGAAAGGTCGAGCGTGAATCATATAGTAGACATGATCAACATAACGATGTTCACCATTGAAAACTACTCCATCTCACGTGATGATCGGTTATGGTTTAGTTGATTTGGATCACGTGATCACTTAGAGGATTAGAGAGATGTCTATCTAAGTGGGAGTTCCTAAGTAATTTGATTAACTGAACTTAAACTTATCATGAACTTAGTACCTGATAGTATCTTGCTTGTTTATGTGGATTGTAGATAGATGGCTCGTGTTGTTGTTCCGTTGAATTTTAATGCGTTCCTTGAGAAAGCAAAGTTGAAAGATGATGGTAGCAATTACACGGACTGGGTTCGTAACCTGAGGATTATCCTCATTGCTGCACGGAAGAATTACATCCTGGAAGCACCGCTAGGTGCCAGGCCTGCTGCTGGAGCAACACCAGATGTTATGAACGTCTGGCAGAGCAAAGCTTATGACTACTCGATAGTTCAGTGTGCCATGCTTTACGGCTTAGAATCGGGACTTCAACGACGTTTTGAACGTCATGGAGCATATGAGATGTTCCAGGAGTTGAAGTTAATATTTCAAGCAAATGCCCGAATTGAGAGATATGAAGTCTCCAATAAGTTCAATAGCTGCAAGATGGAGGAGAACAGTTCTGTCAGTGAGCATATACTCAAAATGTCTGGGTATAATAATCACTTGATTCAGATGGGAGTTAATCTTCCAGATGATTGCGTCATTGACAGAATTCTCCAATCACTGCCACCAAGTTACAAGAGCATCGTGATGAACTATAATATGCAAGGGATGAACAAGACTATTCCCGAGCTCTTCGCAATGCTGAAAGCTGCGGAGGTAGAAATCAAGAAGGAGCATCAAGTGTTGATGGTTAACAAAACCACTAGTTTCAAGAAAAAGGGCAAAGGGAAGAAGAAGGGGAACTTCAAGAAGAACAGCAAGCAAGTTGCTGCTCAGGAGAAGAAACCCAAGTCTGGACCTAAGCCTGAAACTGAGTGCTTCTACTGCAAGCAGACTGGTCACTGGAAGCGGAACTGCCCCAAATATTTGGCGGATAAGAAGGATGGCAAGGTGAACAAAGGTATATGTGATATACATGTTATTGATGTGTACCTTACTAGAGCTCGCAGTAGCACCTGGGTATTTGATACTGGTTCTGTTGCTAATATTTGCAACTCGAAACAGGGACTACGGAATAAGCGGACACTAGCAAAGGACGATGTGACGATGCGCGTGGGAAACGGTTCCAAAGTCGATGTGATCGCGGTCGGCACGCTACCTCTACATCTACCTTCGGGATTAATATTAGACCTAAATAATTGTTATTTGGTGCCAGCGTTGAGCATGAACATTATATCTGGATCTTGTTTAATGCGAGACGGTTATTCATTTAAATCAGAGAATAATGGTTGTTCTATTTATATGAGTAATATCTTTTATGGTCATGCACCTTTGAAGAGTGGTCTATTCTTGTTGAATCTCGATAGTAGTGATACACATATTCATAATGTAGAAGCCAAAAGATGCAGAGTTGATAATGATAGTGCAACTTATTTGTGGCACTGCCGTTTAGGTCATATCGGTGTAAAGCGCATGAAGAAACTCCATACTGATGGGCTTTTGGAACCACTTGATTATGAATCACTTGGTACGTGCAAACCGTGCCTCATAGGCAATATGACTAAAACACCATTCTCCAGTACTATGGAGAGAGCAACAAATTTATTGGAAATCATACATACCGATGTATGTGGTCCGATGAATATTGAGGCTCATGGTGGATATCGTTATTTTCTCACCTTCACAGATGATTTAAGCAGATATGGGTATATCTACTTAATGAAACATAAGTCTGAAACATTTGAAAAGTTCAAGGAATTTCAGAGTGAAGTTGAAAATCATCGTAACAAGAAAATAAAGTTTCTACGATCTGATCGTGGAGGAGAATATTTGAGTTACGAGTTTGGTGTACATTTGAAAAATTGTGGAATAGTTTCGCAACTCACGCCACCCGGAACACCACAGCGTAATGGTGTGTCCGAACGTCGTAATCGTACTTTACTGGATATGGTGCGATCTATGATGTCTCTTACTGATTTACCGCTATCGTTTTGGGGTTATGCTTTAGAGACGGCCGCATTCACGTTAAATAGGGCACCATCAAAATCCGTTGAGACGACGCCTTATGAACTATGGTTTGGCAAGAAACCAAAGTTGTCGTTTCTTAAAGTTTGGGGCTGCGATGCTTATGTGAAGAACCTTCAACCTAATAAGCTCGAACCCAAAGCGGAGAAATGTGTCTTCATAGGATACCCAAAGGAAACTGTTGGGTATACCTTCTATCACAGATCCGAAGGCAAGACATTCGTTGCTAAGAATGGATCATTTCTAGAGAAGGAATTTCTCTCGAAAGAAGTGAGTGGGAGGAAAGTAGAACTTGACGAGGTAACTGTACCTGCTCCCTTATTGGAAAATAGTACATCACAGAAAAGTGTTTCTGCGACACCTATACCAATTAGTGAGGAAGCTAATGATGATGATCATGAAACTTCAGGACAAGATACTACTGAACCACGTAGATCAACCAGAGTGAGATCCACACCAGAGTGGTACGGTAATCCAGTTCTGGAAATCATGCTGCTAGATCATGATGAACCTACGAACTATGAAGAAGCGATGGTGAGCCCAGATTCCGCAAAGTGGCTTGAGGCCATGAAATCTGAGATGGGATCCATGTATGAGAACAATGTATGGACTTTGGTTGACTTGCCCGATGATCGGCAAGCAATTGAGAATAAATGGATCTTCAAGAAAAAGACTGACGCCGACGGTAATATTACTGTCTATAAAGCTCGACTTGTCGCAAAAGGTTTTCGACAAGTTCAAGGGGTTGACTACGATGAGACCTTCTCACCCGTAGCGATGCTTAAATCCGTCAGAATCATGTTAGCAATTGACGCATTTTATGATTATGAAATATGGCAGATGGATGTCAAAACTGCATTCCTGAATGGATTTCTGGAAGAAGAGTTGTATATGATGCAACCAGAAGGTTTTGTCGATCCAAAGGGAGCTAACAAAGTATGCAAACTCCAGCGATCCATTTATGGACTGGTGCAAGCATCTCGGAGTTGGAATAAACGCTTTGATAGTGTGATCAAAGCATTTGGCTTTATACAGACTTTTGGAGAAGCCTGTATTTACAAGAAAGTGAGTGGGAGCTCTGTAGCATTTCTGATATTATATGTGGATGACATATTGCTGATTGGAAATGATATAGAATTTCTGGATAGCATAAAGGGATACTTGAATAAAAGTTTTTCGATGAAAGACCTCGAGGAAGCTGCTTACATGTTAGGCATAAAGATCTATAGAGATAGATCAAGACGCTTAATTGGACTTTCACAAAGCACATACCTTGACAAGATTTTGAAGAAGTTCAAAATGGATCAAGCAAAGAAAGGGTTCTTGCCTGTGTTACAAGGTGTGAAGTTGAGTCAGACTCAATGCCCGACCACTGCAGAAGATAGAGAGAAAATGAAAGATGTTCCCTATGCTTCAGCCATAGGCTCTATCATGTATGCAATGCTGTGTACCAGACCTGATGTGTGCCTTGCTATAAGTTTAGCAGGGAGGTACCAAAGTAATCCAGGAGTGGATCACTGGACATCGATCAAGAACATCCTGAAATACCTGAAGATGACTAAGGATATGTTTCTCGTATATGGAGGTGAAAAAGAGCTCACCGTAAGAGGTTACGTTGATGCAAGCTTTGACATTGATCCAGACGATTGTAAATCGCAAACCGGATACGTGTTTACTTTAAACGGTGGAGCTGTCAGTTGGTGCAGTTCTAAACAAAGTGTCGTAGCGGGATCTACATGTGAAGCGGAGTACATAGCTGCTTCGGAAGCAGCGAACGAAGGAGTCTGGATGAAGGAGTTCATATCCGATCTAGGTGTCATACCAAGTGCATCGGGTCCAATGAAAATCTTTTGTGACAATACTGGTGCAATTGCTTTGGCAAAGGAATCCAGATTTCACAAAAGGACCAAACACATCAAGAGACGCTTCAACTCCATCCGGGATTTAGTCCAGGTGGGAGACATAGAGATTTGCAAGATACATACAGATCTGAATATTGCAGACCCATTGACTAAGCCTCTTCCACGAGCAAAACATGATCAGCACCAAGGCTCCATGGGTGTTAGAATCATTACTGTGTAATCTAGATTATTGACTCTAGTGCAAGTGGGAGACTGAAGGAAATATGCCCTAGAGGTAATAATAAAGTTATTATTTATTTCCTTATATCATGATAAATGTTTATTATTCATGCTAGAATTGTATTAACCAGAAACATAATACATGTGTGAATACATAGACAAACAGAGTGTCACTAGTATGCCTCTACTTGACTAGCTCGTTAATCAAAGATGGTTATGTTTCCTAACCATGAACAAAGAGTTGTTATTTGATTAACGAGGTCACATCATTAGTTGAATGATCTGATTGACATGACCCATTCCATTAGCTTAGCACCCGATCGTTTAGTATGTTGCTATTGCTTTCTTCATGACTTATACATGTTCCTATAACTATGAGATTATGCAACTCCCGTTTACCGGAGGAACACTTTGGGTACTACCAAACGTCACAACGTAACTGGGTGATTATAAAGGAGTACTACAGGTGTCTCCAATGGTAGATGTTGGGTTGGCGTATTTCGAGATTAGGGTTTGTCACTCCGATTGTCGGAGAGGTATCTCTGGGCCCTCTCGGTAATACACATCACATAAATCCTTGCAAGCATAATAACTAAGATGTTAGTTATGAGATGATGTATTACGGAATGAGTAAAGAGACTTGCCAGTAACGAGATTGAACTAGGTATTGGATACCGACGATCGAATCTCGGGCAAGTAACATACCGATGACAAAGGGAACAATGTATGTTGTTATGCGGTCTGACCGATAAAGATCTTCGTAGAATATGTAGGAGCCAATATGGGCATCCAGGTCCCGCTATTGGTTATTGACCGGAGACGTGTCTCGGTCATGTCTACATTGTTCTCGAACCGTAGGGTCCGCACGCTTAACGTTACGATGACAGTTATTATGAGTTTATGCATTTTGATGTACCGAAGGTTTTTTGGGGTCCCGGATGTGATCACGGACATGATGAGGAGTCTCGAAATGGTCGAGACGTAAAGATTGATATATTGGAAGCCTATGTTTGGACATCGGAAGTGTTCCGGGTGAAATCGGGATTTTACCGGAATACCGGGAGGGTTACCGGAACCCCCCGGGAGGCAAATGGGCCTATTGGGCCTTAGTGGAAAAGTGAAAGGGGCTGCCCACAAGGGCTGCGCGCCTCCCCCCTTCCCTAGTCCTATTAGGACTAGGAGAAGGGGCCGGCCCCCCTCTTTCTCTCTTCTCTTTGGAGAATCCTATTAGGAATAGGATTGGGGGGGGGGGAGTCCTACTCCCGGTAGGAGTAGGACTCCTCCTGCGCCCCTCTCCCTGGCCGGCCGAACCCCTCCCCCTGCTCCTTTATATACGGGGGCAGGGGGCACCCCATAGACACACAAGTTGATCATTGTTGATCGTTCCTTAGCCGTGTGTGGTGCCCCCTGCCACCAAATTTCACCTCGGTCATATCGTTGTAGAGCTTAGGCGAAGCCCTGCGTCGGTAGTACATCAAGATCGTCACCACGCCGTCGTGCTGACGGAACTCTTCCTCGACGCTTTGCTGGATCGGAGCCCGAGGATCGTCATCGAGCTGAACGTGTGCTAAGAACTCGGAGGTGCCGGAGTAACGGTGCTTGGATCGGTCGGATCGGGAAGAAGACGTACGACTACTTCCTCTACGTTGTGTCAACGCTTCCGTTGCGATCTACAAGGGTACGTAGATCAGACTCTCCCCCTCGTTGCTATGCATCACCATGATCTTGCGTGTGCGTAGGAAAATTTTCGAAATTACTACGTTCCCCAACATAGGCGCCGGACGCGGCTTTCCCATTTGCTTTCTGCAGTTGGCTTGTTTATTCCCGTTTGAAGTTTTTATTGGAGTTGCTGACGTTCCTGGCTTGTGGCTCGTTGTCTTTCTCGCTCGCTCACGTCGTTTTCTCTCGCGAAGTCCCGCGGGGGAGGATCGTGGGCGCCCTCACGAGTGTTTTTTGCCCCGATCGTTTGGAGATTTCCTATCCGAGTCCTCTGCGGGAGCACCCCTCCCAGTTCGTGCCCCACGGGCATCGCAGCAGAGAGCGCAGGACCTGGGCCGATCGCCCCCACAGCTAAGACCATAAGTTACCCCTCCTACTGATCCTTGTAGGGCACGAAGCGCACGAGGAGGCCACGGCCTTGGGAGGCGAGGACCGCGCCAAGCCCCACCGAGCTAAAATAGTTCCAACACATGGGAGCGCGACACGAGAACACGGTGCAGAAATAGCGGAAACAACGCGATGGTTAAACAGCAACAGTTCTGATACGCCCCCGCGGGGCCCTACATTACTTACTATTTTGCGCAGGAAAACAAAACGGGCGCGATTCATCCTGCGCCAACCCACGACGAAGGCTCGAGCTGCTCCTGGGACTCAGGCGGATCCCTCCTCTCGCTTCACCGGGGCGCAACGGTGGGCTGACCCGCTACCTTCACCCAAGCGGGCGCGACGGCGAGGAGGCTGGTCGCGGCCACCGCTGGAGGAGCTACTGCCTAAGAGGGGGTTGCTGAAGCTCGGCGGACCCCGAACACCGCCGCCTGTACGCCAGTCGCCATCTACATCCTGGTCAGAGCCAGGGCTAGGTAGGCGGCCGCGGTCGTCGTCTTTAGGGAAACACCCGGCACGGCGACCGTCTTCCCCGAACACCCTCATGTAGAGGGTGGCGTCGCCATCAAACTTGAAGTACAGGGTGCACCACCGGCTCAGGCCACATGCGCGGGCAAAAATTTGCCAACCGCGTGTCACAGCCCCGTTCCTTGAAACGGAGACCTCCAGTGACGCCCAGGAGGCCGTGCTGCAGCATCTGTCTGCCTGGAGCTAGAAGCCACACCGGGCGCTGGCCGGTAGTTCATCTATGAAGAAACGGGGGAGCTGGTGCCTGG
This sequence comes from Triticum monococcum, assembly GCA_034509565.1. Classification (NCBI taxonomy): domain Eukaryota; kingdom Viridiplantae; phylum Streptophyta; class Magnoliopsida; order Poales; family Poaceae; genus Triticum; species Triticum monococcum. The sequence continues at coordinate 489,502,740 of CM067844.1, forward strand.
TGCTGGATGGGTCTGCCGACCACACGATGAACTCCGGCAGCACCTCCGCATAGCGAAAGCGTGGCCTAGGGGGGCGCACACCCACGGCGTGCCCCCCGTCGGCAGCCTGGCGCTCGCCACCGTGCCGGGAACCGCCTCCATGGCCGCGGAAGGCCACCACAGGGACCGTGGTATACTTGCGAGGGCGGCCTCGGCCGCGCTTGGCCAGGGGGGAGTCAGGCCCAGCCTGGGGGTCCTTCCCTTTCTCCGTGGCCGAGAATCTCTTTGGAGCCATGGGAGCGACGGGTAATCGAGAAGAAGGAAAGGAGCAGCAAGGAGGGACGGGCCAAAGGGGGTCGCCCAGCCTCGTACTTATAGTCGGAGGAGGCCAACCGTTGTGCACCACAATAGCGGGTAATCATGACCGTTTTCTCTGCATGCAGGGACTTATTAGGTCATGCGGTCGCCGAGGCATCGTGGGGAAGCGCAGTCGCCCACGTCCAATCAATCGCCACGCGGCGCCCAAGGCCGTAGGCTGTTAGGGCCCATGGCGCTTCATGCTTGCCCCTTCGCTTCTCTGCTAAGCCAAGCCTGCGGGCGCCTTGGGCCCGGGGGCTACTGTCGGCGTTCTTGGAATGGGGGTCCCCAGACTTGCCTGCCTGCGGCCTGTGGCGTGGCTCAAGCGGGGGCCCAGCGCGGCCCATCTTCATCAGCTCAAGCTCAAATACCCTCGTGAGGGGCCAAGCCTCGCGGGGAGGACGGCAGGAAGCTTCCTCAGAGGCAGCCTCATCAGGCAGGCTCGCGAGGAGGCGGAGAGATCAAGGCAGGGGTACCTCACGAGGAACCCGTGACGCAAGCCATGATGATCGAGACCAGGCGGGCGCCGGCTTGCGCAGTGTCCTTGTTTCCCCTTTGGTGTAAAGGGGGCAAGCACAGGCCAAGGCATCAGGCAAAGGTTACCATTCCGGTGCAACGAGACCAAGACCAGCCGGACGGCAGGACGGAGGTCACCGTGGAGCCCAAGACGGCGTCATCGCCAGTGCTTTTGGTAGCCGAAGACCACCTTTGGTCAGGATAACTTGTACTAGATGTTCCCCTTCAAAATGGCCAATTGTTGGCGCCCTTCCTGCTCATTATTTGGGGAGAGGCCCAGGGCCTCTATAAATAGAGCTAGCCACCACAGAGTAGAGGGGGACCCGAAGACATCATCTAGACACCTAGACACCCCAAGAACATCGAGAGATCTGGTAGAAACCTAGCAGAGAGAGAGAGAGAGGCGATGAACTCACCCTAGCAGTTCATCGCACCAACTCAAGAACACCTCTCGCGAGGCTATTCTTCCCTTGTACTGTCCATCATCAGCCCCAGAGGCAATCCACCACACCACACACTGGAGTAGGGTATTACACCACAACGGTGGCCCGAACCAGTATAAACATCGTGTCTCTTCTGTTGTTCATCATTTTCATCTTAGTTCGCACGAGAGGAGGTCGAGCGTGGGAGAGATGGAGGATCGAGGGCGCAGCCCTATGCGTGTGGAGCTCTCCCTCCTTCTCTGATTGCAGGGCGGCACAGGAGGAGGACGAAGGCTCCTGCGTGTGAGGGGAAGGGTCGATGGGGAGAGGTAAGATGGGATCGGGCTTCCTGGCGGCGGCAGGGGAGAGATGGAGAGGAGGTGAGGATCGGGAGGTGGACTGGTGGAGCGAATGTGCGGGCTAGGGTTAGAAAAAGGCGGCTGGGCCTTGGGAGGCCGGCCCAATGGAAAGGAAAATAGCTAGGCTGCTGGGCTCTCTTTTCTCTCACCAACTCTTTTTTAACTAAATAAAAGAAAAGAAACTTGGAAGAAAAGCCGAGAGGGATTGCAGTGGAGTTTAGACATGAAGTAAATTTTCTCAGAGTCACAAAAATGAGCCTGATCCACGAAAAATGGAAATGATCACGTGGGTGAAGTTTGAAACGAACTCATTTGAATTTAATTCAAATGGTTTTGCATAGGAAGTAGGTGATAGGGAGGTCCAAAAATGTTGAGGTTTTTGGTGGAGCTCCGGAATATGATGAAAGAATATATGACAAGATTGTAGACCAAGAATTAAGATAACAAAGGCATTGGGATAATTTGCAAGTGTGTTATGGTGAATTCCAAAATAAAGGAATATTTAAAATAGCTCCCTAATAATGGTAGGAGACCTTTATATGTTATAAAGAGAATTTCACCATGTGAACTCCCTCGATTTAAATGGATCGAAGATCCATACGGTTTATTTGGTTGAGTTTTAAAACGGGTTGCATGATGACATGATGCAATGATGACATGATGCAAAGATGAATGCAACGAACCAAACAAAATACACGACGAAACCTGGAAACCACGGAAGGCATCTGAAGCTCCGGTCTTGGGGCGTCACAACACTCCACTACTACGAGAGGATCTCGTCCTGAGATCTAGAATTGCACCGGAGGGAAAACGGAAGAGAAAGAGAAGAGGTAAAACTAAGTTGCTTCTTTGACAAACGAGTGAGACCAAAGAACCTTGAAAAGGTTGAGCAAAAGAAAGAAAGAAAGCAACGGAGAAGAACAAAGTTGAAAGCACTCCGTTAAGAAAGAGGAATAAGAAAGAACCGATTCGGGTAGCACTTCGGTTGAAAAGAGATGAAGACTTGATAAAATGAAATAGCTTGAGCAAAAGGGACACAACACTCCGGTTAAATGGATGAGCACGAAAAAGCAAGGTCTTGACAAAATGAGATGATGGGTTGAAAAGAGCAACATCACAATACCTCCGGAACAAAAGAATAGAAGATAGATAATTGAAATAGGAGAATGGAGAAGAAAATGTCAACTTCTGTCACAAAAGAGCTTGAAAAGGCATCTTTAGGGGAAGGGTCGAACGGAATTGTTGGAAAACCAACAAAGAAAACAGTAAGTTGGTAGTGTGCTTATGAAAAAAAAACTTCTCAAAACTATGAGGTGAAATTTTGCCACTAACGGAACGATAGATTGACTTGATATCAAGAAGGAGATGATAAACTTACTCACCGGAAGGATAGAAGAACTTGGGTTAATTATAAACACCATAATAGCAACAATCCTAAGGGGAAGCTTTAGGTGAAATATAACCCAAGATAACTCCAACGAAGAGGTTGATGGATTTAACATATCTCACTCTTAACAACATGTGAATCATGAAGCATGAACTCAAATTATCCAGAATGACATAATACCACCTCCAATGATATGGAAGAAAGAATTGCACTCCGGATTGCAAGATGAAGAAACTTAAGCTCCTTAGAAAAGAATCTTGATGAACGCTTCAAGAAGGAAATAAATCCTTGATGAACCATCATGTATAGCCTCCATGAAGAAACTCCGGTAACAAAAGAATAAAAAGAAAGAGAAATTGAAAACACAAGGTGAATCCTTGCAATGATTTAGATGGATCTCCGTGATAATTAGAGCTTGGAACTCCGGGAAAGAAAAGATAAAGCATCTCGAACTGAGAATATGATATGATGAACCACTCCAGAAAAAGGAATTAATCACTTGGATGGAACAAGAATAAGAATTATGTTATGCATATCCTTCAACAATTAAATTGATGACAACCAACGGGTTTGGCGTATTACTTATTCTCATAGAAAAGATTAAGAGAGATATAACACAAACTTGGGAAGGTCTTCAACAAATCACCGGTCGGGTAGAAACAACGAATAAATTGATATGATAAACGAAGGAAGAAAAATCTTGGAAGAACCACCGTAAGAATGGGAAATGAACGAAGAAAAGATAAAGAAACACCGGGAAGAATTGGAAAATGAAAGAAGATACTTAACAGAATTTAGATACCAGAGAACAAAGAGAACACGAGCTGATTAGAGATCACTTGAACGATGCATCAGTAAGAATTGGGGAATGATAGCTGAAAGCTGAGAATGAATAAGTCTTCTGAAATGATGGGCTTCGGAGAATCAAACTGAAAAGACTCTTGAATTGCTCCAGATAGGTGGAAAGAATTCTCACAACCGAAAATAATTATGAGAGAATGGCATAAAGCTAGAATCACGAATCTTGAAGAGAAAAGAGCAAGACTGAGAGAAAAATTCTTCTTCGGTCTTCAAAATCCGAGAATGACGACGAGAACACCACCATGAATTATTTAGACACTCCGGAAGAATCAAAAGAGAAGAGGTTGAGCCAACAATGAAATGAAATTGAGAGATCTTGGAGAAACACACCTGACTGATGAAGATTCATTGTTACGTCAAACTTTGAAAGATTTGAGAATAGCTCCGGTAAAATAAGAAGAGTCAGGTAAGATCCTGGGAAAAGACCTGTGGGTTAGGGCCCACTGAAAGATACACCGTAGAACGATTGCTAGAAACTGAGATTGCACCGGTCGAATTAAATGGCTAGAATGAGATAACAACCTCCAAATAGGTTGAACAGATCTTGAATGACAAGACGAGCCTTCTGAGATATCTTCAGCACTCCGGAACAATTGAATAACGAGAAATGAATGAATATGAGGAGCACCGACATGAGAAAGCATTTGGAACAAGGAAAAGGCTATGATCAACAAAGCTTGACTTGGTTCCACCGGAGAAGAAAAAGAATGGAGAATATTGAACTAGTAGAGCATCTTCATGAGAACTATCGGGTAAAACATTGATTGAAAAGAATGAAGAGACTTCCCATCAATAGAAGGATACTTGAATAAGAAATCTGAGTCCTTGAAGAAAAAGGGTGGGTGGGCGGGAAAAACAAAGGCAACTTGGAGACGGATGAAACAAACACCGTTGAAAAGAACTGATACTTGATCTAGCACATGTTGAAATGATCGGATCCACTTGAAGAGAAACCACGCCGGTTGAAAAGGATTGGAAAGACAATCTCGATGATCAAGAAGGATTAATATTCACATAGGAATATGAGAACACCACTTAGACAAGGGATGGAATCAACATTTGACTTCGAAGCAACTCGAATACCACAACTCAAAAAACAAAACAAAGGATTGGCTAGCAGAATAAGCCAGAACAAACATATGATAGAGATTTCGTCCGAAGTTTTCGTGGTGGGGCCTACACGGGCTCGATCGTACAGCACCATCATGTACAAGGCAGTGCACATGACATACAAGGCGTCCCCGAGTCGGCATAGCCAAGGACTCTTTAAGACACAATGAGACCACTGTAAAACCAACCGTGAATAGGCGGACCACTAGACGTCGAACCCCAATTTCATATCATACATCTGTCGGAAAGATATCCTAAGAGCTACTTGAATTCCCACTTATAAACTCCCGAAATTTTCCGGTTATGAAATCAGGTGTTGGGGATACAGGGGAAGCATAATATCTCACCCAACACTAGCAAATCCTACATCCAGCTGTATCCATCCTTCAACACATAACCAAGAAACCTTCGGAAATCGTTTACCTCAACCTTCGAAAAGCATCCGTTATATGAGTTATGGCAATACTCCCGAACTCCCGCCCCAGTACTGGGTGGCGTCAAGGTTATCTCACCAACAACTGCATAAAAGAGATTTTCGATGTCAGCGAAACTAAACTCAGGTATTCCAGAACTGCAACGATAAAATTGTGACGACAACACCTCGGAGCTCAACTCCCCGGGACACTGCCACAACCCCTAAATGACAGGAGGCACCAAGAACAATGTTCTCGTCACAAAACCATCGGAACAATTCCAAGATACCCGCGTGATCCTAAATTTTTTTTAGTGAAATTTGAGAAGAGAAGAGTCAAGACTCTACGTCAGGATGCCTTACCAGAGCAATGAAGGGACTGGGGAGTAAAAAGAATTCCTAAACTCTCTGATATATAATTCCTAAATGACTCAAAACATTTTTCTAGACTCAACTCGTCAGCAAATTCGATCAAGTAGTGGGGGCTCCTAAGGTCGGGGAAGGCTCTGATTACCAACTTGTAGCGCCCTCGATGCGGCTATATCTCCCATGTGTCGAAGCATGACTTAGAGGCATAACCGCATTGAAAGCAATGTCGCAAGTGAGGTAATCTTCACACAACCCATGTAATACATAAGGGAAAGAGATACATAGTTGGCTTACACTCGCCACTTCACACAATTACATGAATAAAGCATTACATCAACCAAATACAATCAGGGCCCGACTACGGAGCCAAAATAAAAGAAGACTACCCCAAAAGCTACAAAGATCCCCGATCGACCCCAACTGGGCTCCACTATTGATCAACTAGAATGAAACAACACAAAGGGAAAGATCTTCATCGAGCTCCTCCTTGAGCTTGGTTGCATCATCTGCACGGTTCAACGACACCTGCAAGCTGGTTTTGGAAGTATCAGTGAGTCATGGGGACTCAGCAATCTCACACTCTCGCGATCAAGACTATTTAAGCTTATGGGTAAGGTAAAAGGTATGAGGTGGAGCTGCAGCAAGCGACTAGCATATATGGTGGCTAACATACGCAAATGAGAGCGAGAAGAGAAGGCAAAGCAAGGTCGATAAAAGTATGATCAAGAAGTGATCCTAGAACAACCTACGTCAAGCATAACTCCAACACCGTGTTCACTTCCCGGATTCTGCCGAGAAGAGACCATCACGGTTACACACGCGGTTGATGTATTTTAATTAAGATCAACTTCAGGTTTTCTACAACCAGACATTAACAAATTCCCATCTGCCGCACGGCTTTCGAAAGTTCAAATCCCTGTAGGGGTGTCCCAACTTAGCCCATCACAAGCTCTCACGGTCAACGAAGGATATTCCTTCTAGCGGGAAGACCCGATCAGGCTCGGAATCCCGGTTACAAGACATCCTCGACAATGGTAAAACAAGTCCAGCAAGACCACCCGATGTGCCGACAAATCCCGACAGGAGCTGCACATATCTCGTTCTCAAGGCACACCGGATAAGCTAAGCGTATGGGAGCCAACATAACCCAAGTTGCCAAGGGACGGCCCCACACGGTGCTCTAGGTTGGACCAACACTTAGACAAGCACTGGTCCGTGGGTTTAAAATAAAGATGACCCTCAGGATGCGCGACTCCCAAGGGAAAAAGGCTAGGTGGCGAATGGTAAAACCAAGGTTGGGACTTGCTGGAGGAGTTTTATTCAAAGCAAACTGTCAAGGGGTTCCCATTATAACCCAACCGCGTAAGGAACGCAAAATCCGGAAACATAACACCGATATGACGGAAACTAGGGCGGCAAGAGTGGAACAAAACACCAGGCATAAGGCCGAGCCTTCCACCCTTTACCAAGTGTATAGATGCATTAATTAAATAAAAGATATTGTGATATCCCAACAAGTAAACATGTTCCAACTAGGAACAACATCTCCATGTTCCAACAAGGAACAAACATCAATCTTCACCTGCAACTAACAACACTATAAGAGGGGCTGAGCAAAGCGGTAACATAGCCAAACAACGGTTTGCTAGGACAAGGTGGGTTAGGGGCTTGGCTTAACAATATGGGAGGCATGATAAGCAAGTGGTAGGTATCGCAGCATAGGCATAGCAAAAGGGCGAGCAATTGGCAAGCAAAGATAGAAGTGATTTCGAGGGTATGGTCATCTTGCCTGAAATCCCGCAAGGAAGAAGAACGAGTCCATGAAGAAGACAAACGGACGTAGTCGAATGGATCCTCACAAACGCGACGTTATCGGAACCAACCCGAAGAAGCAAACACCGGAAAGAAGGAAACAACATAGTAAACAACCACCACATAAACATGGCATGATGCACAAACAAGTATGATGCACGTCCGGTTTAATGAAGCATGGCATGGCAAAGTGCACAAGAAATCCTACAAATTAAGTGGAGCTCAATATGCCGCGGAGTTGCATATTGAAGAAAACACCACATGACTTATTTAGTTCTCTCTCGTTTAGGTACTCAACAATATTAAATTTTAGTTAGCATGGCAATGGGTGAAGCATACGAAAACTACCTATCTAGACAAGTTTAAATGAGGCCGGAACAACAAACAACTACTCCGGAAAATCCTCATGTGCATTTAGCAAATTGGTGCAAAACAAAGTTAAACATTTAAATGTTATTATCATGATGCGGATAACATGAACAAGTTTATGCAAAGTTTATTAGAAGTTGACAAGAGCATTATGAAGCCTTTGTCATCGTGGCGGAAACGAAAAAAGGGGTGCCACGGCAACGATAACGAAAACGGTGCCATGGCGGCGTTCCGGTTCCGGTAAATCGATTGAGATACCGATGCAAAGGAGAAGTGTGCGGATGTGTGCAAAAGATGGTGGGGCGCTCCCGAATTCCGGGTGTCCCACGAGTTGGCGACAAGGAAACAAGTGACAATTTGGACACGGTGCAAACATGAGCATCCCAAACATCGCAAGCATTCATTCACGGACGTCGTCTCGGGGTTATACCTTCAAAGTGTGCAAACAGGACGGCTCTCGTTCGGTGCCAAGTAGAGGAAGTAAACGTTCTCGGGACGTTCGTAGTGGAAGTAGTCGTTCTCGCATGCTCTAGGGTCGATGGTAGAGGTTCTCGCGATCTCGGCGACGGTAGTTGTACATGTAGGCGGTAGACAAACTTGACGGTTCCGTTACCCGGTTCTTCGGAGACGGAAGTAGTCGTACACGTTCCGTAGATATTCATGTCATCGGTATCGTGGTACTTGGGGTCTTCGGACTCTCTGGTCCCGCTCTTGCGACGGCAGTCATTCACGTTTGTTCGGAGAGGTACTAGACGCACCCCGGATCTGTAGTCGTACACGCACGTAGATGAACTTGGCGGGTCCTCGATGTCCTGGTACTTGGCGTTCGGTGCGGTACTTGATGAATCCCGAAACGGTCTTAGGCATCTTCGCGCGTAGGGGTACTTGGCATTTTCCGAGATGGTCTTGGCGTAACCGTGCGTAGAGGTACTTTGCAGATCCGTGGAACTTGCGGGCTTGGTCTCACCAAAAAGGGCTCTTGGCGGTTCATTCAGGAAGGATGCGACGGATCGAAGCTAGCAACTGGTGGCACTTGACTCGGGCAGGGGCAGCGCTGGAGAGGAAGCAGGAGCATGGCGATGTGGATGAGCTTCTGCGGATGGTCGCCGGAGGTGAACGGCGGCGAGGCAGGGCATCGTCCTGCTGGTTCGAGGGGCACATGACCATGGCAAGGTGCACGAGGAAGAAGCCCAGGGCGCGGGGCTTCGAGGCGAGGAGGAGGCCATGGCAGGAGGCGCGGCGGCGCTCTCCGGCAGCTCAAAGACAAGGGGAATGGCGGCGAGGAGGCCGACGGGCTCCGGCCTGGTTCCCTGGACCGAAGGAGGAGGGAGGATGAGGGGCGCTAGAGGGAGAGATGGGAGTTGACATGAGAGAGAGAGAGAGAGGGAAGGAGGAGGTCGAGCGAGGGAGAGATGGAGGATCGAGGGCGCAGCCCTATGCATGTGGAGCTCTCCCTCCTTCTCTGATTGCAGGGCGGCGCAGGAGGATGACGAAGGCTCCTGCGTGTGAGGGGAAGGGTCGATGGGGAGAGGTAAGATGGGATCGGGCTTCCTGGCGGCGGCAGGGGAGAGATGGAGAGGAGGTGAGGATCGGGAGGTGGACTGGTGGAGCAAATGTGCGGGCTAGGGTTAGAAAAAGGTGGCTGGGCCTTGGGAGGCCGGCCCAATGGAAAGGAAAACAGCCAGGTTGCTGGGCTCTCTCTTCTCTCACCAACTCTTTTTAAACTAAATAAAAGAAAAGAAACTTGGAAGAAAAGCCGAGAGGGATTGCAGTGGAGTTTGGAAATGAAGTAAATTTTCTCAGAGTCATAAAAATGAGCCTGATCCACGAAAAATGGAAATGATCACGTGGGTGAAGTTTGAAACGAACTCATTTGAATTTAATTCAAATGGTTTTGCATAGGAAGTAGGTGATAGGGAGGTCCAAAAATGTTGTGGTTTTTGGTGGAGCTCCGTAATATGATGAAAGAATATATGGCAAGATTGTAGACCAAGAATTAAGATAACAAAGGCATTGGGATAATTTGCAAGTGTGTTATGGTGAATTCCAAAATAAAGGAATATTTAAAATAGCTCCCTAATAATAGTAGGAGACCTTTATATGTTATAAAGAGAATTTCACCATGTGAACTCCCTCGATTTAAATGGATCGAAGATCCATACGGTTTATTTGGTTGAGTTTTAAAACGGGTTGCATGATGACATGATGCAATGCACATGATGCAAAGATGAATGCAACGAACCAAACAAAATACACGACGAAACCCAGAAACCACGGAAGGCATCTGAAGCTCCGGCCTTGGGGCGTCACAACACTGGAGTAGGGTATTACACCACAACGGTGGCCCGACCAGTATAAACATCGTGTCTCTTGTGTTGTTCGTCATTTTCATCTTAGTTCGCATGAGTGGATCAGACGTAGATCGGTAGGGGAGAGATCTCCGCGCGCACCCCAGTGTTCGAACCTCAAGGGTCTACCGGAACCTGAAACCCGACAATGGTAGTATGTTATGTTGCCAGGATCCTTGACATGGGTATTGGCAAAACCTTGATGAATATGGTAATGCTCAAGTTCATGAGAGCACGCGCAAGCACTAGGATTTATCGTCGGCATTAATTGGGATCCGCTCTCAGTTTCTTTGATTATGCCATAACCTTTCTAATAGTGGAATCACTCTCTACTGTTGAGTTTCTCCCAGTTACTAGAATCCTTCCCAGCATTAGCATTTTGTTCCTAGCTTGCATTGCCATTGTGCCATTCAACCATGGACTGCCCTTCTCAGTAATTTCTGGTCAGGATCACCTTCAAAAGTGGTCCTACCATGGGTCCCATCCATTTCCGATGATAAGCAAAAAATCATCCTTTGTGTTGTCTTCAACAAGGTAGTCCACATCATCCATCCTAGTCCGGGTATGCCATCCCTTCGTACTCCGCCAAATGATTGTTGTGATTTGCCTTAGGCTGGTATAAAGAGTTTCAATGATCTATGAATCAATAGTAATTCTTTTTGCCACTTAAGGGAATATTTCTACGAGTCATCTTCTTTAAGATGTTTCATTATGGTATCTTGGCAACTCAACTCCTCGCTACGTTGACAGCCGTTCACCACCATCTTAAGTGTGGAAGTTTGCTTACCTAGTGAATCTTCGTCATCTGTTTCACTCCATCCCTCTGGATGTAAGCTTCGTGTCTCAGCTTGAGAGATGTTTTCAAAGTCTCACTCCATGAGTTGATCCTGAGTTTTTCGATCTTCGAGAAGATCGATCCTTCTAGAGTTTTCCCTTTCCTCTTCTTGTCATGTTGGTTGGAGTTCTCAGAGCAAGACATCGAGACAAAGATGGTGATCAAATCAACGTTCTTATGAGGTACAACCGGGATCATGAATGTTGTGTTAGTTATGCGTTCCCCTTCCATCTTACCCTATGCTTGAATCTCGGGACGAGATTCTTGTTTAGTGGGGGTGAGTTGTCACATCCCTAGTTCTGGTAATGCCTAGTGCTAGCATCTGGTGTTGCATCATATCTACTTTACTCAAAAAGTTGAAATGGGGATGACAGAACCCCCAGCACCCCCCGTAATCAAACTAGGATTTACTAAAATCTTTTTCAATGAACCTGAAAGGCCCTTCTAAAATGTTCATCATCTTTGCCTTGGTCTTAAACCTCTGACAAAAATGGTGCACATATTTCTAGGATATCATAGGGTCAGTGAACTAAATCATACTCTATTTGCATTTGGGCATCTAAATGCTATAGAATATTTTAAATGTCCAAATAATCCTAAACTAAAATGTTCCATGTTGGTTATATGCTAAACAGTGGGCATGAGCAGTTTGGTGATTTTTGAAAGTGCCTAAGTGTAACACCTACCATGCGGTTATGCCTCTAAGTCAAGCATCTTGAGTAGATCACTACCATGTGCTTTGTTGCTATGTTGGAGTCCAGTAGCATAGTTTCTTGTTGCATTCTAGATGGCATCGTGTTGTTAATCGCAGAATTGTGCCATTCTTGTTTTGCTTGCCATTTGCAAACCGTGCATCTGATTCCGGTGATCTTTATATCGATTTCGACCAAAATCATCTCATGTTTCCAGCGACACACCTGGTTTGCCAAGTTGAGGCCTGGTTCAATCTTTACCTTCCAAAGCACGCATATGCATTGCATATCACATCTCGCATATCATGCCATGTTTTGCATCATGTTGCTTGTACATTGCACCGTGATTGATTGTTGGTCCTTTTGCTTATGTCCTTGCTTTGGGTAGAGCTGGGAGACGAGTACGTGATCGAGGAACCAGTTGAGTACGCTAACGAGGATCAAGCTTTCGTCAACTCTGAGAACTTTGCAGGCAAGATGACCATACCCTCGAAATCACTTCAATCTTTTCTTGCTAGTTGCTCGCTCTTTTTCCATGCCGCAGTACCTACCACCTGCTATATCATGCCTCCCATATTGCCATGTCAAGCCTCTAACCCACCTTTCCTAGCAAACCGTTGTTTGGCTATGTTACCTCTTTGCTCAGCCCCTCTTATAGCGTTGCTAGTTGCAGGTGAAGTTGGAGTTTGTTCCATGTTGGAACATGGATATTTGTTGGGATATCATTATTATATCTTGTTTACTTTAATGCATCTATATACTTGGTAAAGGGTGTAAGGCTCGGCCTTATGCCTGGTGTTTTGTTCCACTCTTGCCGCCCTAGTTTCCGTCATACCGGTGTTATGTTCCTTGATTTTGCGTTCCTTACGTGGTTGGGTGTTATGGAAACCCCTTGACAGTTCGCTTTGAATAAAACTCCTCCAGCAAGGCCCAACCTTGGTTTTACCATTTTCCTACCTACCACCATATACCTTCCCTTGGGTTTTGCAGACTCAAGGGTCATCTTTTATTTTAAACACCCCCCCCGGGCCAGTGCTCCTCTGAGTGTTGGTCCGAACTAGAGTCCTTTGCAGCGCCACCTCGGGGAAACTCGAGGTTTGGTTTTAGTTGTATGGAGTGCTCATCTGGTGTGCCCTGAGAACAAGATACGTGTGAATCCTATCGGGATTTGTCGGTACATCGGGCGGCTTTGCTGGTCTTGTTTTACCATTGTCGAAATGTCTTGTAACCGGGATTCTGAGACTGATCGGGTCTTCCCGAGAGAAGGAATATCCTTCGTTGACCATGAGAGCTTGTGATGGGCTAAGTTGGGACACCCCTGCAGGGTTTTGAACTTTCGAAAGTCATGCCCGCGGTTATGGGCAGATGGGAATTTTTTAATGTCCGGTTGTAGAGAACTTGACACTTAATTTAATTAAAATGAATCAACCGCGTGTGTAGCCGTGATGGTCTCTTTTTGGCAGAGTCCGGGAAGAGAGCACGGTCTCGTGTTATGCTTGAACGTAAGTAGCTTCAGGGTCACTTCTTGATCATTTTTAGCTTCTCGACCGTGTTTTGCTTCTCTTCTCACGCTCTTTTGCGTATGTTAGCCACCTTATATGCTAGTGCTTGCTGCAGCTCCACCTTAATACCTTTCCTACCCATAAGCTTAAATAGTCTTGATCGTGAGGGTGTGAGATTGCTGAGTCCCCGTGACTCACAGATACTTCCAAACAGATGTAGGTGCCGATGATGCCAGTGCAGGGGATGCTACCGAACTCAAGTGGGAGTTCGACGAGGATTCGGGCCGTTACTATGTTTCTTTTCCGGATGATCAGTCGAGGAGCCCAGTTGGGACGATCGGGGATCTAGCATTTGGGGTTGTCTTTCTTTATTTTGGTTCCGTAGTTGGACCTTGATTGTATTCTGGATGATGTATGATATATTTATGTATTGTGTGAAGTGGCGATTGTAAGCCAACTCTTTATCCCTTTCTTATTCAGTACATGGGATGTGTAAAGATTACCCCTCTTGCGACATGCCTACCATGCGGTTATGCCTCTAAGTCGTGCTCCGACACGTGGGAGATATAGCCGCATCATGGGTGTTACACTAAGCATTTTTAGAAAAGCCACAAACCTGCAGAAATAAAAAGGAAACAGAAAATAAAAGGAAAAGCACTTACCTGGCCAACTTACCTCACAGGCCCACCTGGCGGCCCAGCACTGTGCTGGCCCATGGCCAGTCAGCTGCTTCCTCTCGCCAGGAAGGCAGAGAGGTGAGCGCCAGCATGCCCGAGCTCGCCACGCCGTCACCTGCTTGCCGCCAAGCTGCTGGACGCGTGGATGAACTCCTGCTCGTCGCCCAGACGTCCCTGACACCTCACTCGCCCCCCTGCGCCTCTCTCTCTCTCTCTCTCTCTCTCTCTCTCTCTCTCTCGCTCTCTCCCCACCATGGCCGACGCCACCGCGCCCGCGCCGCCGTAGTTCCTGCAGCCACCGTAGTTCCCGAGTTTTGCCGCCGTCCGCTTCACCGAGCTAGCCGAGCCCCGAGCGCTCGCCTGCCCTGGAGCCACCGCAACAGCCTTATCTTCACCGATCGTCGCCGGAGATCCCCCTCGACGCACTGACCACTCCGGTTCCTCCCTGACCTCGCCGTCTGCACTGCTGTGACCGCCGTGAACCCAACTACCTCCCCCCCCTCCCCGTTCTCGCTCTCGAGCACCGTAGCGGCCGCATGAAGCTTGCTCGCACCCGCCGCCACCTCTGCTTGTCGCTGTCATGGCCACGGCCACGTTGGCTCGAAACCGAGCATGACACCACACTCACCGTATCCCCAGGAGCCTGTAGCACCACTCCACGCACCTCGTCGTGCCCCCTAGCGACGAGCCCAAGCTCTCCCGAGCTTCGGCGTTCGCCAAGGTCGTCGCCGCCGTCGTTTCCGGTGACCCCGAGCTCCACTGCCACCACCAATCAACGCGGCTCACTCCCCGCGTCACGTAGATGCCCTCCACCGTCAATTTGGTCGCCGAAGGAGGAAACCCGCACCACTCCGCCGTCCCTAGCCTTGCCGGTGACGAGCCCCGGGTCAACTCCGGCGAGTTTGACCCGGGTTGACCCTAGTTTGACCCCCCTGGGTCAATGATAGGTGGGGCCCTGCCCTGCTAATTAAACCTAGGCTAGGACTAACAAATTTAGTTAGTTTAGTTAACCACTGACACGCGGGACCCACTGGTCAGGTTTGACCTGGACCGTCCCCGTTGACCGCCGACGTCACAGGGACGCAGTTAATTATTTTCTGGATTTATTCTTATTCAGGAAATTCTAGAAAATAGTGTTGACTTCTAAAAATCATAGAAATTAATCTGTAACTCCAAATGCAAAGTGTTATAGATGAAAAATGATCATAAAAATCCAATCTATCCATCTGTACTGGTTTCATGCATGTTTAAACAAGTTAACTTGTTGTTTAGTGCAAAACATGATAAGGCACTATTTAAGATCACAAATGAGTTTGAACTTTGAACCTTTGGTTCAAAATGGCTCAAACTCATCTGGTTGTAGTTGCATTAGCCCCACACACTCATTTTTCCATGTCATGATCATGCATCATATTGTTGCATTGCATTGATTGTGTTCCTTCTTGTTTGCCAGTGGTTGTCCCCTCTCGATAGACGTGGTTCCGACGATGTGATCAATGACATCGATGAAGAGCTATATCATCTTCAGAAGTGCCAGGCAAGCAAAACCCCCTTGTTCATTCTGATACAATCCCACTCTCTCGCTCCTACTCTCTTTTACTGCATTAGGACAACACCGATTCAACTGTTACATGCTGTGGTAGCTGAACCCCTTTTCCTCTGCATGACCTGTCATTGCCACAGTAAATAGATGAAACCCACTAGCATGAGTAGGAGTTGTTTGAGCCCTTATGTTCCTACTCATTCATGCTTGTTTGTCATGCCTGCTACTGCTTAGAGTTGAGTCAGGTCTGATTCATCGGGGATGAATTGGAACGGTGATGAACATGTCCTACTATGTGTGAGCTAAGTGTGTGAGCACAATTTGGTAAAGATAGCGGTGAGAGGCCATATATGAGTACATGGTGGGTTGCCTCATTGAAACAGTCCTCGGGAACTCAGTTCTGTGTTTGTGATCCATGAACAGCTACTACCACGCGTTGGGCCCGAAACCTATGGACCCTCTCGACTTATTAATCGCCTTGATCTGTGTCTAGGAGTTGCAACTAGTTTCTGGTGTTTGTAGGATATGTGTTGGAGCCGTGCGTAGCGGTAACCCTAGGGGTGGGCTATGATGCGGTAGATACACCGTGGCCCGGTGTATCGGGCGCCCATTTGGTGTCTCGAGAACCCTGCACACATCGTTTGGGGTTGTGAGCGAAACCCCGGCCGGATCTCCTCGCGGATGGAACCCGAATAGGCGATAAACCTGGACTAGAGACTTGTGTGGTTAGTCAGGTCATGGCCGACTCCCTCACCAAGCTTCCTCTTGAAGGTTGCCGAGATACACGATGTGTACATGGTGGTAAGTGGCGAGAGCGTGTATGAAGAAGTACACCCTGCTGGGTTATAAATGATCTATTCGAATAGCCATGCCCGTGGCAAAGGACTTCTGGGTTGCCTATACAGTTCATAGACAAGTGAAAGTGGATACTCTAAAATGCGCAAGATAAGCATGAGTGCTATTGTAACACCCTCGATGCGACTATATCTCCCATGTGTCGAGGCACGACTTAGAGGCATAATCGCATTGAAGGCAATGTCGCAAGTGAGGTAATCTTCACACAACCCATGTAATACAATAGGGGAAAAAGTTACATAGTTGGCTTACAATCGCCACTTCACACAGTTACATGAATAAAACATTACATCAACCATTTAGAATCAAGGTCCGACTACGGAACCAAAATAAAAGAAGAACCCCAAATGCGACAAAGGTCCCCGATCGACCCCAACTCGGCTCCACTACTGATCAACTAGAACAAAGCAACACAAAGGACAAGATCATCATCGAGCTCCCCCTGAGCTTGGTTGCGTCATCTGCTCGGACTCATCGGCACCTGCAAGCTGGTTTTGGAAGTATCTGTGAGCCACGGGGACTCAGCAATCTCGCACCCTCGCGATCAAGACTATTTAAGCTTATGGGTAAGGTAAAGGTATGAGGTGGAGCTGCAGCAAGCGACTAGCATATATGGTGGCTAACATACGCAAAAGAGAGCGAGAAGAGAAGGCAAAGCATGGTCGATAAAAGTATGATCAAGAAGTGATCCTGGACTACCTACGTCAAGCATAACTCCAACAACCGTGTTCACTTCCCGGACTCCGCCGGAAAGAGACCATCACGGTTACACGTGCGGTTGATTCATTTTAATTAAGGTCAACTTCAGGTTTTCTACAACCGTACGTTAACAAATTCCCATCTGCCCATAACCGCGGGCACGGCTTTTGAAAGTTCAAATCCCTGCAGGGGTGTCCCAACTTAGCCCATCACAAGCTCTCACGGTCAACGAAGGAATAGACCTCCACCCGAGACATTCCGATCAGACTCGGTATCCCAGTACAACAAGACATTTCGATAGGGTAAAACTAAACCAGCAACACCACCCGAATGTGCCGACAAATCCCGATAGGAGCTGCACATATCTCTTTCTTAGGGCACATTCAGATGAGACTAGCTACGAGTAAAACCAACCCTCAAGTTTCCCCGAGGTGGCCCCGCAGGCAGCTCAGTTCGGACCAACACTCAGAGGAGCACTGGCCCGGGGGGGGGGGGGGGGGGTAAAATAACGATGACCCTTGAGCCGGCCGACTCAAGGGAAAGAAAAGGCTAGGTGGTGAATGGTAAAACCAATGTTGGGCATTGCTGGAGAAGCTTTACTTAAGGCGAACTGTCAAGGGGTTCCCATTATAGCCCAACCGCGTAAGGGACGCAAAATCTGGGAACATAACACCGATATGACGGAAACTAGGGCGGCAAGAGTGGAACAAAACACCAGGCATAAGGCCGAGCCTTCCACCCTTTACCAGGTATATAGATGCATTAATTAAATAAGACATATTGTGATATCCCAACAAGTAAATAAATGTTCCAATAAGGAACAACATCTCCATGTTCCAACAAGGAACAACTTCAATCTTCACCTGCAACTAACAACGCTATAAGAGGGGGCTGAGCAAGGCGGTAACATAGCCAATCAACGGTTTGCTAGGACAATGGTGGGTTAGGGGCTGAACATGGCAATTTGGGAGGCTGACAAGCAAGTGGTAGGCATCGTAGCAATGGCATAGCAAAAGAGTGAGCAAACTAGCATAGCAAAGATAGTTGTGATTTCGAGGGTATGATCATCTTGCCTGAAATCCCGCAAGGAAGAAGAACGAGTCCATGAAGAAGACAAACGGTCGTAGACGAACGGATTCTCACAAACTCGACGTTACCGGATCCAACCCGAAGAAGCAATCACCGGAAGAGAAGCACACAACATAGTAAACAACCACGACATGAACATGGCATGATGCACAACCAAATATGATGCATGTCCGGTTTAATGAAGCATGTCATGGCAAAATGCACAAACAGTCCTACACATTCAGTGGAGCACCATATGCATCGGGATGCATATTGACAAAACACCACATCAATTATTTAGTTCTCTCTCGTTTATGTACCCAACAATATTAAATGTTATTAAACATGGCAAGAGGGTGAAGCAAAACAAAACTACCTATCTAGTCAGGGTTAAATGAGGCCGGAAGCAACGAACAACAATTCCGGTAAATCCGCATAGCATATTTTAGATTTGGTACTGATCTGTCCTAAACACATTTTTTTGAGTTGTTTAACATGCAAAGTAAGGTCACCATGATAAACTAGGAAAAATTCTACCCCATTTACATATAAAGTTTATTAAAATCGGAGTTACGGTTATTTAGTTATGAATTAAATCATTTTAACATGGCATAGGAGTAAATTTAACCAAACATCAATTTAAAAAAAATTTAATTGTTGTTATCATGATGCGGATGACATGAACAAGTTTAAGGCAATTTTATGAAAAATGTTGATATGAGAAAGTGAAGCATTTGTCACCGTGGTGGAAGGAAAAAGGGGGGTGCCACGGCAACGAATCCGAAAATGATGCCACGGCAACATATCGGTTCCGGTAACTCGCGGAGATACCAGCGCAAAAGGAAAAGTGACGGGAGCGTAACACGCGATAGGAGGTGGGGTGATTCCGGATACCGGGTTCCCACAAGATGGTGGCAAGGCAAAAGAGGGGCAACGTGCACCGAACAACTCCAACACGGAGCAAACATGAGCATTTCATACATCACACATGCATTCGTTCACGGGCATCGTTCCGGCGGTTATACCTTCCAAGGGAGCATACTCGGAGGGGTTCGGGTTCGTAGAGGAAGTAGGCGTTCTCGCGACGGCGGTAGTTGTTCTCGTGGCGGAAGTGGAAGTAGGGGTACATGACGATGTAGAGGTACTCGCGACGGTAGTCGTTCACGTTCACTTTACACGGGTCTTCGGCGACGGTAGTGGTACAGGACATCGTGGGAAGTAGTCGTACTCGCGAACTTGTCGGAAACCGGCGACGGTAGTGGAACTTGACGCTCCGAAGGGGTACTTGGCGGGCAATGGTCGTCGTGTGATTTGTCGGTCCATGAAGTCGTTCTCCCGCGTCTTGTCGTACACGTATCGAAGAAGAACTTGGCGGGTCCTCGACGTCCTGGTACTTGGCGTAACCGTGCGTAGAGGTACTTGCCGATCCGTGGAACTTGCGGGCTTGGTCTCACCGAAAAAGGCTCTTGGCGGTCTCGCACGGGGCAGCAACCTGGCAGGGGAGGTGATGGCGCTGGGCTCCAGCGAAGCAGGGTGCTGACGAGGAGACGAAGCAGAGGACGGGGAGGCCGGGGACGGCGGACGAAGCAGCGGCGAACAGGGTCCGGCGACGCGGCTCTGGCTGCTCGATGCCGGACGTGGAAGGAATCGGTGCAGGGGGCACGCCGGGGAAGGCTCGGCCGCCGCCAGCGGCAAGGTAGCAGCGGGATGTGGGCAGGAGGAGAAGAAGACGGCGCGGCGCGAGGCTCCTGGCGGAGGAGGAGAAGGGGCGCGCCGAGGAAGAGCAGCTCCGGTGGTGCGGCGCTGGAGACGGCAGGAAGGCGCGCAGGAGAGGGAGGAGCAGGGCGCGGCCTGGTTCGGTGGTCGCCGGCAGCGACCGAACACGACGGCGGGGCTTGGTGGAGCTCGGCGGCCTGGTTCCACGGACGTGGACAAGGACGGCGGCGGGCGGCCGGAGCTTCGAGCTCGGCATCCATGGCAGGACGACGAGGAGGCCGGAGGAGGAGGGCCATGGAGGAGGCGCAGGAGTCCTGCTAGCGAGAAGCAGAGGCTTCAAGGCGGCGGAGGTCATCGGCAGAGGGACCTGGCGTGGGGGTCGAGCAGGGAGCGAGAGAGGAGGAGGCAGAGGAGATCGGGCGCTCTCCCTGGCGTCGATGTGTGGCGGCGGCACAGGAACGAGGGGGGAGCAGAGGGAGGATGAGATCGGGATGGGGTGCGCTAGGGTTGGTGGGTGTGGCTGGGCCTTAGAGCCTAGCGTTGGGGTGGGCCTTGGGAGGCCCAAGTGGCCAGATGCCTGGCTGGGCTCCCTTCTCTCCCTCTCTCTTACTCTTTTCTTTTTCTTTAGACAGAAAAATAAAGAGAAATGCACAGGGTGAAAGGAGAGGTGTAAGAGAGATATGAGAATATCCTCAAGACCCTGGAATTATACCCTATTTTAATAAATTGCTTTGGGCATTTTTAAAGGTAGAAAATTAAACCAAGTTTGAATCAACTTCAAACTTGATGCAATTTTGAACCCAACCACAACGACGTCAAATGAGATGAAATTTGGCAGAGAGGTTGAAGGCATGATCGAGAATTTATAGGAAAAATAAAGGACATTAATAGAGAATGGGAAAAATGGGACTTGCAGAAGAAGGAACTAGAAGGAAAGGAGAAGCAGATGATGCATGGGACAAAGGCATGGGGAATTATATTGCAAGTGTGTTTTAGGTGATTCCAAAAGGAATGGAATATTTATTATAGCTCCCTAATATTGGGAGGATATATTATAAAGAGAAGTCATCCTTCCCTCGATTTAAATGGATCGAAGATCCATACAATTTATTTAGTTGAGTTGCAACAATTAATGATATGATGGCATGATGACATGATGCAATGCACATGATGACGTGACATGATGCAACACGCAAGCACATGACAACGCAACAACATCGAATAACTGCACGACACCTGGCACATCGGTCTTGGGGCGTTACAACACTCCACCACTACGAGAGGATCTCGTCCCGAGATCTAGGATGGCACCGGAGGGAAAAACGGAAGAGAAAGAGAAGAGGTAAAACTAAGTTGCTTCTTTGACAAACGAGTGAAACCAAAGAACCTTGAGGAGGTTAGGCAAATACGAGAAAAGAATACAACGGTGATGAACGAAGTTGAAAACACTCCGTTAAGCAAGAGGAATAAGAAAGAACCGATTCGGGTAGCACTTCGGTTGAAAAGAGATGACAACTTGATAAGGCGAAAAGAAGTTGAACAAAGGGGCACAATACTCCAGTTAAGCAAGATAGGGAAGGAATAAGAGTGATATAATTTGGACAGCACTCCGTCTGTAAATGGAAGGAATTGAACTTGACAAGATGAGAGGATACTTGTAAAGAGGACACAGCACTCAGATAAAAGTATAGGCGTGGAAAGATCATGATCTTTGACAAAACGAGATGATGGGTTGAAAAGATGAACATCACAATGCCTCCGGAACAAAAGTAAGAATAGAATGGAGTGAACGAAGGAAAACAATATCTTGAGAGAGCACGGTTACAACAGAAGCTAGAACGGAGTTGTTGGAAAAACCACAACGAAAAGAATAAGCTTGATATGGTCTTATGAAATACATCTCAAAATTATGAGGTGACAGTCTGCCACTCACGGGAAAGAATTGTATTTATTTGAACAAGGAGACGAGAAACTTATTTCACCGGGGAGATAAAAGAAGAACTTGGGTCATTTATAAGCACCATAATTAGCAACAATCCTTAGGGAAGGCTTTAGGTGTACCATGGCACAAGATAACTCCAATGAAGAGATTGATGGGTTTAACTATCTCATTCTTAACAACATGTGAATCATGAAACATGAACCCAAATTATCAAGAATGGCATAATACCACCTGTATTGATACGGAAAGAATAATTGCACTCCGGATTGCAATATGAAGATTACTTGAACTCCTCAGAAAAGAATCTCCATGAACTCTTGGAGAAGGGATAAAATCGTTGATGGACCACCATGTATAGTCTCCATGAAGAAACTCCGGTAAACAAAAGAAAGATCCAAAATAATTGAATGATGTAAAGAATAAGATTTAAGCCTCGCAATGATTTAGATGAATCTCCGTGGTGATATAATTGAAAGAGGTTGGAACTCCGGTAAAAGAAAGATGAAACAAATGAAGACGAGAATTTGATGAGCCTCCGAAATAAGGAATTGAACACTTGGATGGAACAAGAATAAGAATTATGTTATGCGTATCCTTCACCAATTCAAAATGATGACAAACACTGGATTTGACATACTACTTATTCTCGTAGAAAAGATTAAAAGAGATATATCAAAACGTGAGAAGGTCTTCAATGAACCACCGGTAGAATTAGAACAATGAATGAATAAAAGATAAAGGAACATCAGGAAGGATTAGCAAATGAACGAAGATGCTTGAGAGAATTTAGATACATGAGAACGAAGAGATTACGAGCCGATTAGAGATCACTTGAACGAAGCACCGGTAAAATAGGAGACTGATAACTGACAGCTGAGAATGAATAAACCTGAATTGACGGACTCCGGATAACAAACTGAGAAGACTCTTGAATTGCTCCGGATGGGTGAAAGGAATTCTCACAATCGAAAAATAATTATGAGAGGATGGCAACAAGCTAGAATCACGAATCTTGAAAGAATGGAGCAAGATTAAAGATAAACTCTTCTTCGGTCTTCAAATGACAACGAGAAACACCACCGTGAACTGTTGAGGCACTCCGGAATGAATAATGGAAAAGGTTGAGCCAACGATGAAAAGAATTTAACCGATCTTGGAGAAAGACATTTGACTGATGATAAATCATTCTTACGTCAACTTCGAAAAGAATTTGAGAATACCTCCGGGAAAATAAGAAGAGTCAGGTAAGATCCTGGGAAAAGACCTGTGGGTTAGGGCCCACTCAAAAGAAAGATCGTTGAAATGATTTAAAAGAGAGGTTGCACCGGTAGAATTAAATAGCTTGAATGGGATAACAACCTCAAAATAGGTTGAACAGATCTTGAATGACAAGACGAGCCTTTTGAGAAAGCTTTGAGCACGCCGGAACAATTAAATAGCGAGAAATGAATGAATATGAGGTGCACCGGCATGAGAAGGTATTTAAAATGAGGAAAAAGGATATGATCAACACCAAAGCTTGACTTGAAACCACCGGAGAAGATAAAAGAAAGAAGAATGATGAACTAGAAGATCTGTTAGTATCTTCATGAGAATCACCGGATAAGAACATTGAAGGAAAAGAATGGAGAGGCTTCACATCAATAAGATGGATACTCGATTAAGAAATCTGAGTCCTTGAAGAAAACAAGGGAGGGAGGGCGGGAAAACAAAGGCAGCTTGGGACGAATGAAATGAACACCGTTGAGAAGAACTGAGATTGGATCTTGCAAATGTTGAAATGATCGGATCCACTTGAAGAGAAAAACACACTGGTTGAAAAGGATTGACATGACACGCTCGATTATCAAGAAGGATTAGTATTCACATCGAAGTATGAGAAGACCACTTGGGAAAGGTATGGAATCAACATTTGACTTTGAAGCAACTCGAATACCACAACTCAAAACAAAACAAAGGATTGGCTTGCAAAATAAGTCGGAACAAACATATGATAGAGATTTCGTCCGAAGTTTTCGTGTTGGGACCTACACGTGCTCGATCGTACAGCACCATCATGTACAAGGCAGTGCACATGACATACGAAGCGTCCCCGAGTCAGCATAGCCAAGGACTCTTTAAGACACAATGAGACCACTGTAAAATCGACCGTGAATAGGCGAACCACTAGACGTCGAACCCCAATTTCATATCATACATCTGTCGGAAAGATATCCTAAGAGCTACTAGAATTCCCACCTATGAAACTCCCGAAACTTTCCGGTTATGCAATCAGGTGTTGGGGATACAGGGGAAGCATAATATCTCACCCAAACTAGCAAATCCTACATCCAGCTGTATCCATCCTTCAACACATAACCAAGAAACCTTCGAAAATCATCTACCTCAACCTTCGAAAAGCATCCGTTATTCAAGTTATGGCGATACTCCCGAACTCCCGCCCCAGTACTGGGTGGCGTCGAGGTTATCTCACCAACGAACTGCATAAAAGAGATTTTCGATGTCGCGCACATATCTCAAGTATACCAGAATTGCAACGATAAAATTATGATGACAACACCTCAGAGCTCAACTCCCCGGGACACTTCCACTAAACCCCTGACAGGAGGCACCAAGACAGTATTCTCATCATAAGCCATCGGAACAAAACCAAGATACTCACGTGATCCTAAATTTTTTTTAGTGAAATTTGAGAAGAGAAGAGTCAAAACTCTACGTCAGGATGCCTTACCAGAGCGACGAAGGGACTGGGGAGTAAAAAGAATTCCTAAACTCTCCGATATATAATTCCTAAATGACTCAAAACATTTTTTCTAGACACAACTCGGCTGCTAAAACGATCAAGCAATGGGGGCTCCTAAGGTCGGGGAAGGCTCTGATACCAACTTATAACACCCTCGATGCGACTATATCTCCCACGTGTCGAGGCACGACTTAGAGGCATAATCGCATTGAAGGCAATGTCGCAAGTGAGGTAATCTTCACACAACCCATGTAATACAATAGGGGGAAAAGTTACATAGTTGGCTTACAATCGCCACTTCACACAATTACATGAATAAAACATTACATCAACCATTTACAATCAAGGTCCGACTATGGAACCAAAATAAAAGAAGAACCCCAAATGCGACAAAGGTCCCCGATCGACCCCAACTGGGCTCCACTACTGATCAACTAGAACAAAGCAACACAAAGGACAAGATCTTCATCAAGCTCCCCCTGAGCTTGGTTGCGTCATCTGCTCGGACTCATCGGCACCTGCAAGCTAGTTTTGGAAGTATCTGTGAGCCACGGGGACTCAGCAATCTCTCACCCTCGCGATCAAGACTATTTAAGCTTATGGGTAAGGTAAAGGTATGAGGTGGAGCGGCAGCAAGCGACTAGCATATATGGTGGCTAACATACGCAAAAGAGAGCGAGAAGAGAAGGCAAAGCACGGTCGATAAAAGTATGATCAAGAAGTGATCCTGGACTACCTACGTCAAGCATAACTCCAACAACCGTGCTCACTTCCCGGACTCCGCCGGAAAGAGACCATCACGGTTACACACGCGGTTGATTCATTTTAATTAAGGTCAACTTCAGGTTTTCTACAACCGGACGTTAACAAATTCCCATCTGCCCATAACCGCGGGCACGGCTTTTGAAAGTTCAAATCCCTGCAGGGGTGTCCCAACTTAGCCCATCACAAGCTCTCACGGTCAACGAAGGAATAGACCTCCACCCGAGACATTCCGATCAGACTCGGTATCCCAGTACAACAAGACATTTCGACAGGGTAAAACTAAACCAGCAACACCACCCGAATGTGCCGACAAATCCCGATAGGAGCTGCACATATCTCTTTCTCAGGGCACATTCAGATGAGACTAGCTACGAGTAAAACCAACCCTCAAGTTTCCCCGAGGTGGCCCCGCAGGCAACTCAGTTCGGACCAACACTCAGAGGAGCACTGGCCCGGGGGGGTAAAATAACAATGACCCTTGAGCTGGCCGACTCAAGGGAAAGAAAAGGCTAGGTGGCGAATGGTAAAACCAATGTTGGGCATTGCTGGAGAAGCTTTACTTAAGGCGAACTGTCAAGGGGTTCCCATTATAGCCCAACCGCGTAAGGGACGCAAAATCCGGGAACATAACACCGATATGACGGAAACTAGGGCGGCAAGAGTGGAACAAAACACCAGGCATAAGGCCGAGCCTTCCACCCTTTACCAGGTATATAGATGCATTAATTAAATAAGACATATTGTGATATCCCACCAAGTAAATAAATGTTCCAATAAGGAACAACATCTCCATGTTCCAACAAGGAACAACTTCAATCTTCACCTGCAACTAACAACGCTATAAGAGGGGGCTGAGCAAGGCGGTAACATAGCCAATCAACGGTTTGCTAGGACAATGGTGGGTTAGGGGCTGAACATGGCAATTTGGGAGGCTGACAAGCAAGTGGTAGGCATCGTAGCAATGGCATAGCAAAAGAGCGAGCAAACTAGCATAGCAAAGATAGTAGTGATTTCGACGGTATGATCATCTTGCCTGAAATCCCCCAAGGAAGAAGAACGAGTCCATGAAGAAGACAAACGGTCGTAGACGAACGGATTCTCACAAACTCGACGTTACCGGATCCAACCCGAAGAAGCAATCACCAGAAAAGAAGCACACAACATAGTAAACAACCACGACATGAACATGGCACGATGCACAACCAAATATGATGCATGTCCGGTTTAATGAAGCATGTCATGGCAAAGTGCACAAACAATCCTACACATTAAGTGGAGCACCATATGCATCGGGATGCATATTGACAAAACACCACATCAATTATTTAGTTCTCTCTCGTTTATGTACCCAACAATATTAAATGTTATTAAACATGGCAAGAGGGTGAAGCAAAGCAAAACTACCTATCTAGTCAAGGTTAAATGAGGCCGGAAGCAACGAACAACAATTCCGGTAAATCCCCATAGCATATTTTAGATTTGGTACTGATCTGTCCTAAACACATTTTTTTGAGTTGTTTAACATGCAAAGTAAGGTCACCATGATAAACTAGGCAAAATTCTACCCCATTTACATATAAAGTTTATTAAAATCGGAGTTGCGGTTATATAGTTATGAATTAAATCATTTTAACATGGCATAGGAGTAAATTTAACCAAACATCAATTTAAACAATTTTTAATTGTTGTTATCATGATGCGGATGACATGAACAAGTTTAAGGCAATTTTATGAAAAATGTTGATATGAGAAAGTGAAGCATTTGTCACCGTGGTGGAAGGAAAAAGGGGGGTGCCACGGCAACGAATCCGAAAATGATGCCACGGCAACATATCGGTTCCGGTAACTCGCGGAGATACCGGCGCAAAAGGATAAGTGACGGGAGCGTAACACGCGATAGGAGGTGGGGTGATCCCGGATACCGGGTTCCCACAAGATGGTGGCAAGGCAAAAGAGGGGCAACGTGCACCGAACAACTCCGACACGGAGCAAACACGAGCATTTCATACATCACACATGCATTCGTTCATGGGCATCGTTCCGGCGGTTATACCTTCCAAGGGAGCATACTCGGAGGGGTTCGGGTTCGTAGAGGAAGTAGGCGTTCTCGCGACGGCGGTAGTTGTTCTCATGGCGGAAGTGGAAGTAGGGGTACATGACGACGTAGAGGTACTCGCGACGGTAGTCGTTCACATTCACTTTACACGGGTCTTCGGCGACGGTAGTGGTACAGGACATCGTGGAAAGTAGTCGTACTCGCGAACTTGTCGGAAACCGGCGACGGTAGTGGAACTTGACGCTCCGAAGGGGTACTTGGCGGGCAACGGTCGTCGTGTGATTTGTCGGTCCATGAAGTCGTTCTCCCACGTCTTGTCGTACACGTATTGAAGAAGAACTTGGTGGGTCCTCGACGTCCTGGTACTTGGCGTAACCGTGCGTAGAGGTACTTGCCAATCCGTGGAACTTGCGGGCTTGGTCTCACCGAAAAAGGCTCTTGGCGGTCTCGCACGGGGTAGCAACCTGGTAGGGGAGGTGATGGCGCTGGGCTCCAGCGAAGCAGGGCGCTGATGAGGAAACGAAGCAGAGGACGGGGAGGCCGGGGACGGTGGACGAAGCAGCGGCGAACAGGGTCCGGCGATGCGGCTCTGGCTGCTCGATGCCGGGCGTGGAAGGAACCGGTGCAGGGGGCGCGCCGGGGAAGGCTCGGCCGCCGCCAGCGGCAAGGTAGCAGCGGGATGTGGGCAGGAGGAGAAGAAGACGGCACGGCGCGAGGCTCCTGGCGGAGGAGGAGAAGGGGCGCGCCGGGGAAGAGCAGCTCCGGTGGTGCGGCGCTGGATACGGCAGGAAGGCGCGCAGGAGAGGGAGGAGCAGGGCGCGGCCTGGTTCGGTGGTCGCCGGCAGCGACCGAACACGACGGCGGGGCTTGGTGGAGCTCGGCGGCCTGGTTCCACGGACGCGGACAAGGACGGCGGCGGGCGGCCGGAGCTTCGAGCTCGGCATCCATGGCAGGACGACGAGGAGGCCGGAGGAGGAGGGCCATGGAGGAGGCCCAGGAGTCCTGCTAGCGAGAAGCAGAGGCTTCAAGGCGGCGGAGGTCACCGGCAGAGGGACCTGGCGTGGGGGTCGAGCAGGGAGCGAGAGAGGAGGAGGCAGAGGAGATCGGGCGCTCTCCCTGGCGTCGATGTGTGGCGGCGGCACAGGAACGAGGGGGGAGCAGAGGGAGGATGAGATCGGGACGGGGTGCGCTAGGGTTGGTGGGTGCGGCTGGGCCTTAGAGCCCAGCGTTGGGGTGGGCCTAGGGAGGCCCAAGTGGCCAGATGCCTGGCTGGGCTCCCTTCTTTCCCTCTCTCTTACTCTTTTCTTTTTCTTTAGACAGAAAAATAAAGAGAAATGCACAGGGTGAAAGGAGAGGTGTAAGAGAGATATGAGAATATCCTCAAGACCCTAGAATTATACCCTATTTTAATAAATTGCTTTGGGCATTTTTAAAGGTAGAAAATTAAACCAAGTTTGAATCAACTTCAAACTTGATGCAATTTTGAACCCAACCACAACAATGTCAAATGAGATGAAATTTGGCAGAGAGGTTGAAAGCATGATTGAGAATTTATAGGAAAAATAAAGGACATTAATAGGGAATGGGAAAAATGGGACTTGCAGAAGAAGGAACTAGAAGGAAAGGAGAAGGAGATGATGCATGGGACAAAGGCATGGGGAATTATATTGCAAGTGTGTTTTAGGTGATTCCAAAAGGAACGGAATATCTATTATAGCTCCCTAATATTGGGAGGATATATTATAAAGAGAAGTCATCCTTCCCTCGATTTAAATGGATCGAAGATCCATACAATTTATTTAGTTGAGTTGCAACAATTAATGATATGATGGCATGATGACATGATGCAATGCACATGATGACGTGACATGATGCAACACGCAAGCACATGACAACGCAACAACATCGAATAACTGCACGACACCTGGCACATCGGTCTCGGGGCGTTACAGCTATGGATAGCGTTCTCGTAGGGAGACGGGAGCGGATCCATAGTGGTGTATTGATATGGTGAATATGTCGACTCATGTGCGCCACCTCAAAAGAGTTACTTGCAGTCATAGTTTAGGATAGCCACTGAGTCAAAGCTGGCTTGTTGTAGTTAAACCCCACCATCCCTTGTTGATAATGATGCATATGTAGTTAGTTCTGATGTGAGTCTTGCTGGGTATATTTTACTCATGTTTGCTTAATTTATGTTTTTGCAGAGAGACTTCAGTCTCGGTAGTAGTTCCGTGTGGACTTCGACATTTAGCTTGATACCTCAGCTACGATCTTGTGCCCTCGGCAGGATCTAGTAGATAGTCAGGCTTCTCGGCCTTTTTCATTTGTAGATGTATGTACTCAGACATGTTAAGCTTCCGCATGTGCTTTGACTTGTATGCTCTGAATGTTGGGTCATGAGACCCATGTTTGTAATATCTCGCTCCTCGGAGTCTATTGAATAAATACTTTGAGTCATAGAGTTTTCCTGTGATGCCATGGTGTATTTACACATATTGAGCATATTGTGTGTATTATTGAAATGCTTGGTATGTGTGGGATCCGACAACCTAGTTGTCTATCCTTGGTAGCCTCTCTTATGGGGAAATGTAGTCTGGTGCTTCCACTGAGCCATGGTAGTCTGCTATAGTCCGGTTTACCAGAGTCCTGCTAGCCCAGTTACTACTGCTCCGGAACACCTAGACTGGCGGACATGTGTCCCACTTCGTTCCTGTGTCTGTCCCTTCGGGGAAATGTCACGCGGTGACTTCCGGAGTCCTGCTAGCCTTCTACAGCCTAGGTTCCCGGAGTCCTGTTAGCCCAGTTGCTACAGCCCGGATTCACACGCTGATGACCGACACATTCGAGGCTGGGTCATGTATGCATGTCCCCATAAGTTAGCGCCACTTTGGGTTCACAACTAGTCATGTCGGCTCGGGTTCTTTGTTATATGGATGCTAGCGACACTGTCATATACATGAGCCAAAAGGCGCAAACGTTCCCAGGCCAAGTAAGGTGGCACCCATGGGAATACCGTGCGTGAGGCCGCAAAGTGATATGATGTGTTACATGCTAGATCGGTGTGACTTAGGATCGGGGTCCTGACTCTCTCTCTCTCTCTTTATATTCAATACAATGATCTCATCTGAGATCAATCCGATGTAAACTTTTGTAGTGTGTTTGTTTGGACCCGATGAATTGTGCATTTATGACCAGATTATTCATTGAAAGTGTTTGAGTCTTTTCTAAGATTTTTTAGTGTGTAATTTTATAGCTATGTATGCTTTATGGTCTATGAGTTTTGTCTGGCCAAGTTGATGATTATATATTGAGAGGAAGTGGCGCATAGTGTTCAATCTTGCAATGTCCTTACTCTATGACAGGAGGATTTGCAAGGCACATATTGTATTGTTGCTACAAAGGATAAAACGACGGGGTTTGAACATATTGCATGGTCTTATCTTTCAACAATATGTCATCTTGTTTATTACGTTAGTCTGTTTGTCATGTACTTTGAGATGCATGCTAGATAGCGGTCTGGGGGTGGAGTAATAGTAGTATTCGTTAGTAAGTTTAACGGTCTTTTTTTCATGAACGTAATGCCTATATATTATTTATGCCATGGATGATCATCATAACTATGCACTTTTCTGTCAATTTTCCAACAGTAATTTGTTTACCCACCGATGCTATTTACGTGAGAGATGCCCTAGTCAACGCTATGGCCCCCGGATCCATTCACTTATGTATTAAAACAAATCTTATAACTCCTCGTTTTTTCTTTTACTTTTACTTTTATTTATTATATCTATCACTGCCAGATTTGATACTTGCAACTAGCAAGAACAAGGGGAGTGACGCCCCCTTGCCTTTGTTGGGTGCAAGCATTTACTTTGTGTGTGTGTGTGCATGAGCTGTCAACATTGTCTGTGTGTCGTCTCCTATTGGCTCCATAAACCTTGGTTCTTAACTGAGGAAAATACTATCTGCTACTATACTGCATCACCCTTCCTCTTCGAGGAATCCCAACAATGTTATAAGTAGCAGTCATCGCTCTTGGTAATGGTGCATTAGCAAGTTTATGGCATGATCAATGGCTCAATGGGCAATGCCCAAAGGTGATTGCACCAATGCTTTTCAAAATCTTAGTATGCAAGAACAAATCGGTCCAGGAGGCGCTAACCAGGGAAACGTGGCTGCTGGACCTAGTGAAGGGGTTAATGGAGCATATGATTCCGAAGCTGACAAACTTGACAGCGATGTTGGATGATGTTCAGCTTCAGCATGACCAACAGGATGAAATTAGCTGGTAGCTCTCACATGATGGTGCATATTCTGCACGCTCGACGTACTTGATTCGGTTTGAGGGATTGATCCCCCTAGAGGGATATCAGCTCATTTGGTTAGTCTCAGCTCTAGGGAAAAGTCACTTTTTACATTTGGACTGCCATCTAGGGGAAGACCCTAATGGCTGATGCTTTGCTATGTCGCAATTGGGAAAATAACTACTTCTGCCCTTTATGTGAGCGTAGTTTGGAGATGCCATTCCACCTGCTCATCGACTGCACATGGACCAAGGACATTTGGGATTCCATAGCTACGATTTCTAATTTCCCATCCCTAAAACCATCTACATCGAATGGAGCCTCTGACCTCAAAGACTGGATGAGCCAGTGCTTTCTTCATGCTCCGACGACTAAGAAGAAGGGTACTCTCTCGCTGGTTCACCCAATTGCTTGCGAAATTTGGCATGAAAGAAATTAGCGCCTTTTCAAGAATGATGCTTTGCCTAAAGTGGCTCTAGTTTGAAAGTTCAATGATGAAGTCTTCTTGTAGAACTTGGCTGGCGCTGGCATTCCTTTTGATCCCGACTGAGTAGTCTTTAGATTCAGTTTTTCTTTCTCTTGTGCCTATTCTTTCTTTTCTGGTGCTTCCTCGCTTGGGCCTGTTTTGTACTATTTCCCCTTCTGATCAATGAATTTGGGAGATCAAATACCAACATTCAAAAAAAACTATTCATTGTTGATTTTTTTTCATAGTTCGTAAATGGATGTGTTGAACTTAAAATTTCACATGCCAATAGAGCATCACACTCTTAACATCTCATAATTTGTTAGTTTTAAAAAAAACGTTTAAACATGATTTTCATGAAAGTAATTTTTTATTTGGCTTGCATGTTTTCTAATCTACACACACTTTATAGATGATGGCCAAAACCTAGTCCTAGTGTGTGCTTAGCAAGGCTATGTGCCTCGATGTTTGTATCTCTTCCTTGAAAGATGAAGGAACATTGATGAAACTATCCAGCTGTCTTGTTGATCTCCTCCACAGTGCTTGTGTATGCACCACCATTCTTCCTATATATGTCATTAACAATGTTCTGGCAATCTAAAGCAACGACAACACGAGTAATAGATAGGTACAGTGTGAGGGCTAAACCCTCTCTGCATGCAAACGCCTCAAGTGATGCAAGGTCAGTCACTCTAGCAATTTTCACAATTGATACTCCCACATATAATGACGTTGTAATCACGACATATTGCACTGAATGTCCCTTCGCTATTTGCCCATGAGCAAGCACCATCAACTCGGATCTTTGAGATGCCTGGCGCTGGAGGAATCCATCTCTTGTTTGATCGTCTTTGTACTGCCGGCACCGCCCCTTGTATTCTCTTAGGCTTACACTTTGCAAGTTCTCCGATATAGCTCTTGACAAAATTATGATTCACCAGAGGACTCTGAAATATATTTTCATGCAAAGCCTTGCGGCGAGAGTGCCATATCGCCCATAAGGTGACAAGAACCTTCACGAAATCAGCATGTGGTAAGTCCTTTGGGAAGGAGAAGATCCATCTTTTTGCATCGGGTTCCCAAACACATTCAACCACATCAACCGAATTTGTATCTTCAAGGGCCCAAATTGGACATGTCATATTGCAGTGTAGTAAAGAATGCTGTCATGAGTTCATCGGTCCACATAAAACATAGCTAGTTCCGGTCGACATATTCCCATGATGTAAGAGATCAGCCGTCGGAAGTGCTTGCCTTGCTAATCTCCAAAGGAAAATTTTATCTTTGATGGCACATCAACACTCCACATGCGTGTCCATGATTTTTGTTCAGCTTCTGAATCAGATGGTGCCCTACTCCAGTGTGTCGTGCCCTTCCAAAATTGACCTCCATATTTGTCGGATTTCGGGATCCGCGGACCCTTGATAGATTCGAACTCTGGGGTGCATGCGAAGAACTCAACCTACCCAGTATGCCTACACGCCAATCTCATGGCCTAGCTCGATGACCAAGAAGGAAATGGGACACAACAGTTTACCCAGGTTCGGGCCACCTTGCGGTATAAAACCCAACTCCTGCTTTGTGGTTGGTTAGCCTCGAGGTGGGCTGAGGATGAACTAGTACAGTGGAGGAACAACCTCAGGAGGTGCGTTCTTGAGCTGGTGGGGGAGAGGACGATCTGAATGATCCGTCCGTGTCTACGGTGGTGGCTAGGCCCTATTTATAGTGGCCTTGGTCCTCTTCCCCAAAAATGGAGGCGGGAAGGGATCCCACAACAGCCAAATTCGAAGGCAGACAACTAGTACAACTTATCTTGACAAAAGTAGTCTTCGCCTGCCAAGCCTCTGGTCATGACACTATGGTGGGCTCAGCGATGACCTCTGTCCTATCATCCCGGCGGTCTTGGTCTTGTTGCATGGGAATGGAAACCTTTGGCTGATTCCTAGGTACTCCGTGCCTGCGCTTGCCTCCTTAGCACCGAAGAGGAAACTGTTGTCCTGCGCCCGCTGGCACCCGCCTGGCCTTGGTCGTCATGGCTCACGTCATCTGAACCTCGCGAGGTGAGGCTTGCATAGAAATCTCCGCTCCTCTGTAGCCAGCCTGAGGAGGCCGCTCCTTCTAGAGGTCTTGGTGTTGTTCGCCTCGCGAGGCTTGGCCCCTCGTGAGGGTCTTCAGTTGTTGGTGCTGAAAGCGGGTCGTCCCAGGCCGGTAATACAGCCACGCCGTGGGCTGCAGGCACGCAAGTCTGGGTACCCCTGTTCCTAGAACACCGACAGTAGCCCTTGGGCCCAAGGCGCGCTTGGACTTGGCTTCGAGGCGAAGCCAAGGAGCAAGGGCGAAGCGCCGCGGGCCCTAACCACATGCGGCCTTTGTCGACGCGTGGCGCTTGATGGGACATGGGCGTCTCCACTTCCTCACACTGCCTTGGCAACCGTTTGACTTGACAAGAGCCTGCTGGATGTAGATAAGATCATAATTGCGTGGGATCGTGGAGGCCGGCGATTGGCCTCCCTCCGGCTATAAATGAGGGGAGGGCGGAGCCCCCCTTGCTCATCTATGTCTCCTAGCGGCCTGCTCCTTCTTCTTCTTCTTTGTCTCGCCATCTTGTCGTAGCATCCATGGCGCCGATCAGGAGGTTCTCCGTGGCAGAGAAGCGAAAACGCCTCGGGAGGAGCCTAGGCCACTTCCGCCGAAGAAGAGGCTTGGCCGCCCTCGCAACACCAGCGAAGGGCAGGAGGTAACGCATTCTTAGTACGAGCGACCTCCGCCTGGCTTCCTAATCCCTCTGTATGCCCGTGCGTAGAGCTCTGGGTAGGGTGGTAGTGCCGAGCGCCGCGCGGTCCGGGGTCGCGGTGGGCAGGCCGAGGCTGTGCGGCCAACCGGCCCGCGAACCCACACCGAGGGGACCTCGCGCGAGTTCGTGCTGTGGGCGGCAATGCCGCTGCACACGTGGATCCGGATCCCAAGGTTCTTCGCTGAGGAGATGTCACCGAGGGGGGCACTCGAGCTGTGGCTGCAACACATCGGGTGCTGCAGCCTGGCCACAGGGGCGGAGGTCGAGGTCGTCCCCCTGGGCGACATCTTCATGACTCGAGGGTGGGGCGAGGTTGCCCGCTCCTGCTATCCAGAGGGGGCCCTCGCCATCCACTTTGAGTATGATGGTGCCTCCACACTGTTCTTCAAGGTCTTCGACGAAGACGGCCGGTGCCTGGAGTGTTACACCAGGAGAGAAAGTACACGTGGCGCGGCCACGGGCGCTGAACTTGCCCATGGCCTTGCCGGCAGCTCCTCCAGTAGCAGCGGCGACTCCCTGGAATCCAGCTACTCTCCTGAGCCCAACGATTCTCTGGAGTCCAGCGACGACAACTATGTGTCGCCGAGCTCTCGCCATGCCCGTAGCGCAGTAGCGGCGTCGTCCATGATACCCGGCGGTCAGGGTCCTTCGAGGTCTTCTTCTTTTGTTTCCCTATGCAAAATTGTGACGAGCCCCTTGGGGTATGTAAAAACTGTAGTGCTTTTGCTCCAATGTTATCTTTCCTAGTATGATGCTGCAACTGCGTATCTCGCTCCGGCACGGTTCAACCTTTTCATTCTCGCGGTAGCTTAGTGCTCTATGCCGACATGTCCCAGTCCCCAGGCAGGCTTCAGCTGTCGCTGGTATGCCAGGTCGCGATGTTGTGGTCAAGGCCAGGAGGTGAGTGTCCTGAGGTCTGGTAAGAGCTCCTGAGGCGTGATGTCAAGAGGTCCCCTTTGGCATGCATGCAGCTCCCTAAAGGCCGAAAAGGAAAGCGGCATTGCCCGAGCGAGATTGCGAGGGTCGAAATACTAGATCGTGAGGTTCACGCTGATATATATGGGTGACTTATCTTGGTGAGCCCGCGGTGATTCCCTTGCACGACGCCTGATCGTGCCTTAGTGGTGATGCTTCTAGGTAGGGCTCACACCGGTCCCCCCTTTTCCTCGCTCATCTAGATGCTCTACGTCCTTGGGTCCCAGCCCTCGAGCGAGGCTCAGCCATCACTAGTATGCTAGGTCGCGATACCGTGGTCAAGGCTAGGGGCGAGGGCTCGAGAGCCAGTGGGAGCCCCTGAGGTGCGATGCTCAGGAGTCCCCCCTTTAACATGCAAGCAAATTTCGTGAAAAAGGAATGGCCGGCGGGGCTACTCGTAGTTAAGCTCTGGAGGTTCCTACAAGTTAGTCCAATGAGGAGAATATAACACATAACTGTGCTTGCTATCTTGCCGCTGATCCTTCTGCCAGAAGATGAAGGCACAGAGGATCTGGTGAGGTGACGTGCGTGGGGCAGGCCGCGAGCCAGAGCTCGATCTCTCAGATTTGTCAGCGTTGCAGGGACGGATCCGAGCACAAGCACCGTGCCAGCATGTGTAGCCCCGTTGCGGGAAGAGCAAGAGGCGGGCCAGCAACGCGGGTGTCGGCGTTCTGGGAATGGGGGTCCCCAGACTTGCCTGCCTGCGACCCACGGTGTGGCTTTGCTAGCAGGCATGTATGACCCATCCTCATTAACAAGGCAGTCAAGACCCTCGCAAGGCTGACGATGCAAGACCTCCTTAGGAGTGGCCTCGCCAGGCAGGCTCACGAGGGGCGGAGAGATCAAGGCACGGCAAACCTCGCGAGGTTCTCGTGACGTGAGCCATGACGATCGAGACCAAGTGGGCGCCAGCGTGCGCAGCGTCCTTGTTTCCTCTTTGGTGCTAAGGGGGCAAGCGCAGGCGTGGAGTATCGAGGCATCAAGCAAAGGTTTCCATATCGGTGCAATGAGACCAAGACCAGTAGGGCGGCAAGACGGAGGTCACCACGGAGCCCAAGGCGGCGTCACCACCAGAGCCTTTTGCAGGCGAAGACCACTTTTGTCAGGATAAGTTGTACTAGTTGTCCCCTTTCAAATTGGTCATTGTTGGCTCCCTTCCCGCTCAATGTTTGGGAAGAGTACCAAGGCCACTATAAATAGAACTAGCTACCACCGTAGCTAGGGCGACCTCATCGGAGATTAGGGGCGACCTGATCTTAGACAGGCGACCTCATCTGAGACTAGGGCGACCTCATCTTAGACTAGAACTAGTTCATCCCCACAATCACATCCACCAAGCACAACAACACCTCTCCTCAGGAGGATGTTCTTCCCCCTGTACTGTTCACCATCAGCCCAAAAGGCAATCCACCACCATCACACTAGAGTAGGGTATTACACCACAATGGTGGCCCGAACCAGTATAAATCTTGTGTCCCTTGTCTTGCGAGTTCGTCAAGTTAGTTCATAAGATCTTAGCTGAGTTAGGAAGTGGATCAGTAGGGGGGAATCTTCACACGCACCCCAGTGTTCAAACCTTAAGGGTTTTGCCAGAACCCGTGATCCGACATTTGGCGCGCCAGGTAGGGGTGCGCCGAAGCTTCCCTTCTGTCGCTCCATGCCGCGTTGCTTCACCATCTCCCTGGCGGACGCACGCTGCGCCCACGCCGAGCTGCCCTCGCCACCCACGTTGCTCAGACGGCCCCTGTCGGCGGGCCACCCCGTCGCTCTCCGTTGCCTGCCGCCAACACAGCCACCGGCCCGACGGGGAACGAGCAGCAAGCAACCTCACTGCACCCCTCGGTGCGACAGGACGACTGCACCACCACTCCATCACTGACTCGCGCTGGTTCGTCGTCTCACGCTCGTCGCGTTCCCACGGATGCACGGGCCACGCTCCTCATGGCACACGAGCTCCTGCTCTACCATCCAGTCGACGACCTCTATGAGGACTGGCTTGACCGCATCGCCGAGCTTGTTCGCGCCGCAGGGGGCTCGCCTGTGCCGTCCCTCTCTCTGCCTCACCCTCTGCCAGCCACGGGCGATGTAGATCACGAAGCACCTCCACCACGTCTGCACCAAGACGGTGCCCTAGCGCCAAGGTGCGCGGCTCCACGGCGCGACCCACCGCGTCCGGCGCCCGTGCGTGAAGAAAGAAGCTGTCAAGAAGTCCCTCGACCGCAAGAGAACACTCCACCACTCCTCGCACCACCGTGCCAGGATCGTTTGCTGCAGCAAGGCCCCGTGCCGCATGCCGTAGCGGCACGCGGGCGCCAAGACCAAGTTCCACCTCCAAGGCGGGCTCCGGTGACCACGGCCGACTGTCGTGCCTCCACCCCGAGCTGCGTAGCGTCGCCTGGCCGGGCAAGTTCAAGCCAGATCTGCCTCCTCGCTACGACGACACCCCTGACCCCGCAGAGTTCCTGCAGCTCTATGAGCTGAGCATCAAGGCGGCCAACGGCGACAAGAAAGTCATGGCGAACTTGTTTCCCTTGGCCCTCAAGGATGGCACCAGCTCCTAGCTCCTCAACCTGCCTCCAGGCTCGATCTTCTCCTGGGACAAGATGTGCGACCGCTTCGTCGCCAACTTCCAGGGCACTCGCGACCGCCCCTCGGCCACGGGTGACCTGCGTCGCGTCAAGCAACAACCAGGAGAGACCCTCCATAAGTACATCTAGCGCTTCAACAACGTTCGTCTCAAGATCCCCAAGGTGGCGGCGAGGCCATCATCTCCGCGTTCTCTGATGGCGTCCGTGACGTCAAGATGAAGGAGGAGCTCGCCATCCACGAGGAGCTGAGCACGTCTCTGGAGTTGTTCAACCTGGCGACCAAGTGCGCGAGAACTAAGGAGGGGAGCCTCTCCCTCCTCAAGATCCCAGCTGCGGACCCGAAGGAGAAGAAAGCCAAGGCCAAGGACGTGAAGCGCAAGGGAGCAGCCGTGCTCGCGGCGGAATCGGACACCACCCAGAAGGAATGACGACCACCATCAAGATGAGGGGGCTAGGGGCATCTAGGAGCCGCGTGCTATCGCCTGCATCTTGGGCGGAGCTCAAGCCCCAGCCTCGTTGCGTATCTTCAAATAGTTTGCTCGCGAAGTGAATGCAGTCCTCCCCAAGCTCGAGGCCACACGCCCGCTCAGATGGTCCAAGTCCCCCATCACGTTCAGTTCGGCAGATCAGCTCAAGTGCGTAGCTACTGCAGGCGTCCTCCCAATGCTTTGTTCACCAGTCATCAGCAACGTGCAAGTTACCAAGACCCTCATCGACGGTGGCGCAGGGCTCAATGTCCTGTCCGTCGACACGTTCGACAACCTCCAAGTGCCATATGACCAGCTTCAGCCTACCATGCCTTTATCAGGAGTGACCGACGGCTCTACTACCTCGATCAGTAGGTCTGCCTCCCCGTTACATTCGGAGAACGCATAAACTACCGCACCGAACTCATCGACTTCGACGTCGCCTACATCCGCCTGCCATACAATGCCATCCTTGGGTATCCAGCCCTGGCCAAGTTCATGGAGGTGACCCATCATGGCTACAATGTCCTCAAGATGCCGGGAAGTGACGGAATCATCACAGTCCCATGCGAGGAAAGAGGTGCGGTGTGCTCCCTCGAGCGTGCCTTCCAAGCTGCAACAATCGACGACCCCGACAGCCAGGGTGAGCACCCTCCTGAGGCCACCCCCAAGAAGAAGAAGCAGTTGCGCCACGCAGGGTCTCAGGCAAGCGGCGCCTCGTCAGGATCGGTGCCCACGCCTAGGGCGCCTCCCTCCATCACATAGGAAAGCGCACCTAGCGCCCCACTTGGGTAGGGCTCGGGGGCTATCTTCTGGAGGGCCTCAGACTTTGCCAACATCACGAGGGAGGCGCTTGGGCACCACTTGAAGCCGTGCTTCGCGGCACGTTTCCCTCAGGAGAACACAGGGCAAGGAGTGCCCACCGTTCAGGAGTTCATCACCAAGACCACTCAAGGACTGCAAGACGCAAGGGCCATGTGCCGCGACCACCGCTCACCAGGCGCAGCTCCCCATCCAGGCGAGGATGTCGGGCTGCGTGTCTGCATCGACGTCCCAGGGCTCAACTGGGCCGCCTCTCAGGAGCTTTTCTGGCCTTCACGCATGGGACACTGCGAGGGCCCACCT
Organism: Triticum monococcum; assembly: GCA_034509565.1. Classification (NCBI taxonomy): domain Eukaryota; kingdom Viridiplantae; phylum Streptophyta; class Magnoliopsida; order Poales; family Poaceae; genus Triticum; species Triticum monococcum. The sequence continues at coordinate 489,542,856 of CM067844.1, forward strand.
CACAGCTACGTTCGCATTCCTTTTGGCCTGCCGAGCGTGGCGAACGCCTATCAGCGCAACCTGCAGAGCATCCTGGCGGCTCAGGAGGCCAGGCACCACGCTGCATTGACGGAGATGAAGACGGTCCTCAAGGAACCACCTGGACCCCCAGAGTCTCCCAAGGCTCAGGGCCCCGGTGGCTCATGAGGATTAGCCCCTTCGCCGCATAACTTCATCTGCCCCAACTCTCCTTCATCAACAGAACCAGGTGACATTTTCCAAGTTCATTCAGTTGGGAGCGCCCCTAGGGCTGCATCATTCCCAGGCCGCGTGGGTCTGTCCCTGTGGCATGTATCCCTTTTTATGTCTTTAGCTTACCTTGTTGGGGGCACCCCTTGGGCTGCATCATCCCTAAGCCGCTCGGGCTTGACCCAATGGCATGCATCTTCCCTGCATTTACTTAAGCCTGCTGCTTCCATGCTTAATCTAGATGTGATTATTACCTGCTCGATCGCCACCCACCATGGGAGCCGTGCGCCGGCCGTCTTTCTTCAGGACCCTTCGTGTTGTCTAACCACCTCGCAGGACCAAGACAGTGAACAAGAACCAAGACCAAGCGCAACCCACCTTGAGGTAGGGCCTCGTGAGTCTCGCGCTGGCTCACGAGTGCCTAGACACACCTTGTCTAGCCCTGCCGTGCGAGCCACATGTCAGAGAGGGGCTGTATACACCCTGGGGGCTCTCCGCAGTAGGGAGTCCCCCGCCCACGCACCAGTGGAAGCACCATGCTCCGCGCTGGCCGTCGACACTGCCGAGGAGCGGCTATGCCCGTGCACAAGCGGAAGCACTACGCTCCGCGCTGGTGATAAACAACTGAGGGCGGCCTCACGGCCGTACCAACCTCAGGGAGCCCCAGAGCTCAGTGTCCAGCCTCACCGCAACGCCTCCCCTCGGGAGAGCCGCGCGAGGGGGCAGGGCACTGGGGCTACGCTCGGGTCACGCCCAAGCATACGCCACCCAACCAGGTCCCTCGGACCTGGTCATCGCATACCCCTCCCGAGCCGAGCCTCGGCGAGGGCAAAGGTATGGAGAATGTTTGCACGTCAAGGGGGACTCCTGAGCATCGCGACTCAGGAGCCTAACTAGTCATGTATCCCCTCACTCCTTGGTCTGTCCTGGTCTCCGGTCGGCCCAACGGCGCTTGAGGTATGCGCGGGGCCGGGCTGTGCCGACGTAGAACATTAACCTATCCTCGCGTATCCTTCCTATAAGCTGTTTGCGCGTCAAGGGGGACTCCTGAGCATCGCGACTCAGGAGCCTAACTGGTCATGTAGCCCCTCACTCCTTGGTTCGTTCTGGTTTTCGGTCAGCCCAACGGCGGTTGAGGTATGCGCGGGGCCGGGCTCTGCCGATGCAGAACACAAAGAAAATAGGAAGAAAATCGCAAAATCTCAAAGAAAATATTACAAGACATATTGTTCTCACAATATCAAACGCGATTTTAACGCCTCCACGAGGCACAGTGCATGTTGCAGGAATAAAACAGAAAAGCAGTTGCAGGTCACCCCTGGACACTGCTGACACCCACAAGAGGTGCTCCTTCCCTGGTGGCATCGCCTTCGCCTACACCGCCAGCTGGAGCTGCAGGATCGGTGGCACTACCGGTCGAAGGCGCGGGGGTGAAGCCACGGAACTTCTTTAGCACGGCCTCCACTTGACCCTTCACGGCTGCGGCGGCAGCCGCGCAGTGTTCATCAGCTACAAGCTCCAACAGCTCATCAAGACGAGCGATGGGGTCACGAAGGTGTAGGTGGCTGAAGAACCGCATCAGCGCGGCTGAGGAAAGGACGCGAGCCTCTGCCTCCGCCACGGCGACCGGTGCCCTTCCTCGCGCTAACTTGAAGGAACCTCCTGAGGGCCACAGCAGGCAGTACCGCAGACTCTCCCTCTTCTCTCATGCGATTCGCTTGCACGTTAAAAGGGGGGCTCCTGAGCATCGTGCCTCAGGAGCTCTTACTGGCTCTCCGGCCCTCACCCCCTGGCCTTGACCATGGCACGCAACCTAGCACACGAGCGGTGGCTGAGCTCGCTCGAGGGCCGGGACCTGAGGACGCAGAGCACCAAGACGAACATGGAGGGGAAGGGGAGACCCGCACGGGCCTGACCAAGCTACACTATAGTGGCTGACGTACGAGTTCGGCACGACTCGAGGAGCCAACCCCGGACAGCCAAGATAAGTTCTCGCTCTGGATCCACCAGTCACTACGGCATGATACCCTCGCTCACTCCCTTCGCTGCCCTGTTGCGGCAACGTTCTCTTCCTTTCCCATCGTAAGACAGCTGCTTGTGTGCTAAAGGGGACCTCTTGAGCATCGCGCCTCAGGAGCTCTTACTGGACCTCGGGTCGCTCACCTCCTGGCCTTGACCACGGCACGTGACCTGGCATACCAGCGACGGCTGCAGCCTGCCTAGGATCGGGACCTATCAGTGTAGAGCACCAAGCTGCCGCAGGATTGGAAAGGGGAGGCCGAGCCTCGGCAGGATATGCGCACGCAAATCTTCATAATGAGGGCTATGTTGACAAAAGGCATTACAGACCCTTTACACCCCACGGGGTTCATTTCTTGATTCCTCGCAGGGAACAAAAGGGAAGGGATTCCTCGCAGATGTCGCTGACGCCATCATCAATAGTGGGCCACATGAGGCCAGTGCCAACCCCATCCAGATCAGCGGCGACGGCGGCTAGACGCCGCAGCCCTGCTCCGGGCTCGGCGGGAGCTCGGGGGCACATAGCTATCATCGCTTGTCTCCGGAGACTCCATGAGCTCAGGAGAGTCGCTAGACCACCAGGAGTCCCTGCTGTCGCTGGAGGAGCTGCTGGCGAGGCCTGCGGCGGGCCCAGCGCCCACTGCACCGTCGTCCTGGCGACCTCCTTCAGGGCAGCACTCCAGGCAGTGGCCTTCCTCGTCGAAGACCTTGAAGAACAGCATGGAGGCGCTGTCGTACTCGAAGTGGATCGTGAGGGTGCCCTCCGCGCGGCAGCTCGGGCAATCTCGCCGCATCCTCGGGTCATGAAGATCATCCCGGAGGCAACGGCTCCAATCTCCGCTCCAGTCGCTGGGGCGTCGCAGTCGGCGTGTTGCAACCAAAGCTCACGAAGGCCCCTCGGCGGCGAAGCACTGTGGGAGGCGAATCCAGGTGCTCGGGGGCATCGCCGCCCATAGCACGAACTCGTGCGAGGAGTCCGCAGCATGGACCCCTGGGGCGACGGCGTGCGCCTCCGTGGCACGGCGACCACGGCCCTGGCGCGGGCGGCACCGCTCACCGCTCCTCCCTCTGAAATCGTAGACGTGAGCATACAAGGGTAGCGGGTACCCAGGAGGCTGCCTTTCGTACCAAGGCCGCGGCACCACCGACCACACTACCATCTCGCGGCGATGGGACCTCCTCTTCTTCGGCAGGAGCAGCTCGGGCTCAGTGAGGGGAGCCTTGCCCTTCTCGGCGGCCGAGAACCTCCGGATCGACGCCATGTCTGCACAAGCAAGGAGTGGAACTAGGAAGGAGAAGAAGCGAGAGAGGCAGAGGAAAGATGGGCGACGGGGGCTCCGCCCCCCTCCCATTTATACTAGGAGAAGGCCAACCATCACCCCCCACGATCACAGGTAATGATGGTTTTCCTTGCATGTCGCAGGGACTTGTCAAGTCAGGCAGTTGCCGAGGTAGCATGGGGAAGCGGAGATGCCCACGCCCAATCAACCGCCACGCGTCGGCCAAGGCCACAGGCTATTGGGGCCCGCGGCACTCCGCACTTGACCTTTGGCTTCGCCTCGAAGCCAAGCCCGAGCGCTCCTTGGGCTCGGGGGCTACTGTCGGCATTCTGGGAACGGGGGTCCCCAGACTTGCCTGCCTGCGGCCCACGGCGTGGCTTTACTAGCAGGCCTGTACGGCCCATCCTCATCAACAAGGCATTCAAGACCCTCGCAAGGGGTCAAACCTCACGAGGCGGACGATTGAAGACCTCCTCAGGAGCGGCCATGCCAGGCAGGCTCGCGAGGGGCGGAGAGATCAAGGCACGGCAAACCTCGCGAGGTTCTCGTGACATGAGCCGTGACGATCGAGACCAGGCGGGCGCCAGAGCGTGCAGCATCCTTGTTTCCTCTTTGGTGCTAAGGGGGCAACCACAGGCGCGAAGTACAGAGGCATCAAGCAAAGGTTTCCATATCAGTGCAATGAGACCAAGACCAGCAGGACGGCAAGACGGAGGTCACCATGGAGCCCAAGGCGGCGTCACCACCAGAGCCTTTTGCAGGCGAAGACCACTTTTGTCAGGATAAGCTATACTAGTTGTCCCCTTTCAAATTGGCCGTTGTTGGCTCCCTTCCCGCTCAATATTTGGGAAGAGTACCAAGGCCACTATAAATAGAACTAGCCACCACCATAGCTAGGGCGACCTCATTGAAGATTAGGGGCGACCTGATCTTAGATGGGCGACCTGATCTTAGACGGGCGACCTCATCTGAGACTAGGGTCGACCTCATCTTAGACTAGAACTAGTTCATCCCTACAATCACATCCACCAAGCAGAAGAACACCTCTCCTCTGGAGGTTGTTCTTCCCCTGTACTGTTCACCATCAGCCCAAAAGGCAATCCACCACCACCACACTGGAGTAGGGTATTACACCACAACAGTGGCCCGAACTAGTATAAATCTTGTGTCCCTTGTGTTGCGAGCTCGTCGAGTTAGTTCGTAAGATCTTAGTTGAGTTAGGATGTGGATCGATAGGGGGGAAATCTTCGCGCACCCCCAGTGTTCGAACCTTAAGGGTTTTGCCGGAACCCGTGATCCGACAGCGGGGAGGACACGAAGGGCAATAAAGCACCAGGTAAGCAAGTGATAATCATAAAGCAACTCAAGGAAGAGGGTAAAGCCAGCTCTGGTAGAAGCAAATAATGATACATGCCGCAGGGACGGACCCATGCGACTTGGGGATAATGCAGCCCGAGGGGCGCCCCCAACTGAACAAACCAAAAAGGTGTCACCTGGCACCATTGCTGAAGAAGTGTTGGAGTAGTTGAAGATGCATGCTGCAGAAGTCGCTCCTCATGAGCCGCCCAGGTCCTGAACCTCGGGGGATCTAGGGGGCTCACGAGGATTCGTCACCATCTCAGACAGGATCACCTCGTGCCTAGACTCACGAGCCGCCAGGACGCCCCGCATGTGGCACTGGTGCATGACAGCCATGTTCAGCAAACCGAAAGGCATGCGAATGTAGCTGTGAGGGGGCCCCTCACATCGGCCAACATGGGACGGCCAGAAGAGCTCCTGAGATGCGGCCCTGTTGAGCCCAGGGACGTTGACACAGGCGCGTAGCTCGTTGTCCTCATCGGGGCAGGGAGCTGCGCCGGGTGGTGGGCGATGATTGCCTCAAATAGCTCTTGCCTCCTGAAGCTCCTTGATCGCCTTGGTGATGAACTGCTGAGCGCCTGGCGCCTCGCGCCCTGTGCTTTCCTCACGGAAGCGCGCATTGAAGCACACCTCCACATGGAGCCCGAACGCCTCCCTCGTGATGTCGGCCAGGTCGGAGGCCCTCCAGAGGATAGCCCCCAAGCCTAGCCTGAGAGGGGTGTCAGGCGCGCCTTCCTATGCGAGAGGGGAAGGCGCCCCATCATTGGGTACGAGGCCTGAGGCAGCGCCGCCGGACACCCCACCCTCCAGAGGTCCTTGGCGGAGCAACTGCTTCTTCTTCTTGGGGACAGCCTCAGGAGGGTAGACAGCACCCTCATCATCTGGGTCCTCGACCCCCCACAGCCTGGTAGGCGCGCTCGAGAGAGCACACCGCATCCTTCTCCTCGTAGGCGACCGTGATGATGCCGCAGCTTCCTAGCATCTTGACGATGTTGTAACCATGATGAGTCACTGCCATGAACTTGGCCAGGGCCGGATACCCAAGGATGGCGTTGTACAGGAGACGAATATGGGCGACGTCAAAGTCGATGAGCTTAGTGCGGTAGATGTCGCGCTTGCTGAAGGTGATAGCAAGGCAGATCTTCCCTATCGGGGTGGTGGAGCCGTCGGTCACTCCTGAGAAAGGCTTGGTAAGCTGCAGTTGGTCATAGGGCACCTGGAGTCGGTCGAACGTCTCAACTGGGAGAACATTGAGCATCGCACCGCCATCGATGAGTGCCTTGGTGACGAGGACGTTGCTGATGGTAGGCGAGCAGAGCATCGGGAGGGCACCGGTAGTTGTTGCACACTTGAGATGGTCAGAAGAGCTGAAGGTGATGGTGTACTTGGACCACCTGAGCGGACGTGTTTCCTTGATCTTGGGAAGAGCCGCGTTCTACTCACGAGCGAACTGCTTGAAGATGGGATGAGAGGCAGGGGCCTGAGCGCCGCCCAGGATGCAAGCAATGGCTCGAGGCTCTTGGAAGCCCCCAGCCCCCACATCCTGGTGGTGGTCGTCATTCCTTCTTGGCGGTGGCGGCAGCAGAGGAAGGCCAGCGTTACCCTGAGGATGGTCCTTGCGAGGTTGATCTCTCCAAGCGCCCTGATGAGGCTGGCCCTACCAGCGGTCCTCACGAGACTGATCACGCCAGTCCTCACGGGGGTCGCGGCCGTCCTAGCATCCTCCGCCTCTACCACCTCCACGGCCGTAGCCTCGGTCATTGCGCTCGGGGCGACGACCGAAGCGCCCATTGCGGATGGCCCTGAGCTCCTAACAGCCGTTGGTGTTGTGGTTGTGCACATTGTGGAAGATGCAGAATGGGCGGCTTCCCTTGGATGACTCTGGGTGGTCACAGTCGCGCTTCATCTCCGGTTCGGCCATGAGCATGGCTGGTCCCTTGCACTTCACGTCCTTGGCCTTGGCCTTCTTGTCTTCTTGGTCAGCCTACAGAAGTTCCAGGAGGGAGAGGCGACCTTCCTCAGCTCTCGCACACTTGGTTGCCATGTTGAACATCTCCAGAGCTGTGCACATGTCCTCGTGTAGGGCGAGCTCCTCCTTCATCTTGGCGTCGCGGACTCCATCTATGAATGCTGAGATGATGGCCTCATCTGACACCTTGGGGATCTTGAGGCGAACACTGTTGAAGCGCTGGATGTACTTCTGCAAGGTCTCTCCTAGCTGCTGCTTGATGCGCCGCAAGTCACCCGCAACTGGCGAGCGGTCGCGAGTGCCCTGGAAGTTGGCGACGAAACACTCGTGCATCTCGTCCCAGGAGGAGATCAATCCTGCGGGGAGGTTCAGGAGCCACGAGCGCACGCCATCTTTGAGGGCCATGGGAAACCAGTTCGCCATAACCTTCTCGTAGCCGTTGGTCGCCTCCATGCTCAGCTCATAGAGCTGCAGGAACTCGGCATGGTCGGGCTTGAACTTCCCTGGTCAGACGACGTTGCGCAGCTCTAGAGTGAACGTGTGGCATCCTGTCGTGGTCACGGGAGCCCGCCGTAGAGGTGGAGCCTGATCTTGGCGCTCGCGCACCACCACCCCAAGCAGTGTGCGGTCTTGATGTGGCGGTGCTGGGAGCGCACGCGCATCTCCTTGTGGTCGCTGCACCACCTGGAAGCTTTCCTCGTCACTCGTCGGCGCCCTGCGCGGCGGGTCATGCCGTGGAGCCTCACGCCTTGCCTCGAGGGCAGCATCTTGCCTGGGAGGTGGAGGAGGCGCACTGTGGGCCATGTAGCCCGCGAGAGGCGGCAGGGGAGGCGGTGAGCGGGACGGTGCAGGTGCCTCTTCGGTGGCGTTGATGAGCTCGGCGATGCGGTCCAGCCAGTCCTCGTAGAGGTCGTCGATAGGGTGATAGCGCAGGATCTCACGTGCCATTAACAATGCAGCCTGTGCGTTCGCCGGCTCGCGACGAGCATGAGACAACGAAGCAAACGCCGGGGTCAGCGACAGAGTGGCGGTGCGCCCATCATGCCGCACGGAGGGCTGCGTCGACAAGGCCTGCTGCTCGTGGGCCGCGGGGCCGGTGGCAGTGTTGGCTGCGGGCGACGGGGAATGGCGGGGAGCACCATCGCTTGCGAGCGTCGTCTGGGCGATGCGGGCGGCGAGGGAAGCCCGGCGCTCAGCACGAACTCGACGAGCATCAGCCATGGGGACGGCAAAATGATGGCGAATCGACTGGAGGAAAAGAGGCTCCGATGCACCCCTACATGGCACGCCAAATGTCGGATTTCGGGCTCCGAAGACCCTTGATAGATTCGAACTCCGGGTTGCGTGCGAAGAACTCAACCTCTCTATTCTGCCTACTCGCCAATCTCATGGCCTAGCTCTATGAACAGGAAGAAAATGGGACACAACAGTTTACCCAGGTTCGGGCCACCTTGCGGCGTAAAACCCTACTCCTGCTTTGTGGTGGATTGGCTTCGAGGTGGGTTGATGATGAACTAGTACAGTGGAGGAACAACCTCGGGAGGTGTGTTCTTGAGCTGGTGGGGGAGAGGATGATCTTAATGATCCGTCCGCGTCTACGGTGGTGACTAGGCCCTATTTATAGTGGCCTTGGTCCTCTTCCCCCAAAATGGAGGCGGGAAGGGATCCCACAATGGCCAAATTTGAAGGGAGACAACTAGTACACCTTATCCTGACAAAAGTAGTCTTCGCCTGCAAAGCCTCTGGTCGGGACGCCGTGGTGGGCTCGGCAATGACCTCCGTCCTGCTGTCCTGGCGGTCTTGGTCTTGTTGCATGGGAATGGAAACCTTTGGTTAATTCCTCGGGACTTCGCGCGTGCACTTGCCTCCTTAGCACTGAAGAGGAAACTATTGTCCTGCGCCCGCTGGCGCCCGCTTGGCCTTGGTCGCCATGGCTCACGTCATCCGAACCTCGTGAGGTGAGGCTTGCATAGAAATCTCCGCTCCTCTGGAGCCAGCCTGAGGAGGCCGATCCTTCTAGAGGTCTTGGTGTCATCTGCCTCGCGAGGCTTGGCCCCTAACGAGGGTCTTGAGTTGTTGGTGCCGAAGGCGGGCCATACCAGGTCGTCGATAGAGCCACGCCGTGGGCCGTAGGCAGGCAAGTCTGGGTACCCCATTTCCTAGAACGCTAACAATATTGTTGGGAATTAGCACACAAATGCACTTGTGATGAACTGAAAACTATAGTGGAAGCAAAGTAATCTCAGCACCACATCATGTACTAACTCAAGGATTGTTGCTTAGTTTTTACAGAACAAAACATATGCAATAGCATATATGGAGGAAAAATAAGTTACTCGGCAGACAAGATGCTCCTCTAATGAGTGCCTTATGGTAGGAGGAACTTTCTGTATAGCAGCAAGCATCAACACAGAGACACTAGATTTTTACGTGGAAACCCCCCAACTTGAGGGGAAAACCATGGGCTGAATCCAAATCCTCTTCCATTATTATTAAATGTGGGATACAAGAAGTTTGTCTCTAGATAGCACCATAGGATCTCATACATCAAGATTTCTGAATCTTGGATGAACACAACAGGATTTGGGGATTGGAACAATCTCACCAAAGATGGTGGAACTGGAGCTTGAAGGAGATAAATTAGTGGATCTGGACCATCAATCTATCACAACCTTGGGGAGGAGCTCCCTTTGCCTCTTCCTTCAATCTTTCTCTCTTTTCTTTCTCTCTTGGTTTTCTCTCTTTTCTTATCTAATGGAGGTCAAACTGATTTTTTGTCCGATGTGATGGTGGCCACTGGATGGAGGGTAAAGTGTCCCCATCCTCTCATGTACAAAGTCCAAAATTACCCTAGGTTATAACCCCAATGAGTAGTGGCCTTTTGCACCTCTTTGGGCTACCTAGGCTTCAAATGGTCATCTATTCACAACCCACATGAGGAGGATATCCCAACAAATCTCCCCCTCTGACTCATGAGGGGGCACCGCCATGCCCGCTACCTTGCAACATGCTTGTAGCTTCTTATTTGGCAATAATCTTGGTCATCGTATCCGAACCATTGTCATCGGCATGGACCTTCTCAAGTTTCAACAACTTGGGACTCACAACATCTTGAATCCAATGATACCTCACATCAGTGTGAAGTTTGAGAGTGATAGATTGAATTCTTAGCAAGGTGAATAGCCTTTTGACTGTCCCAAAACAGAACATACTTCTCTTGTTTCATGCCGAGCTCTTGCAAGAAGTTATTTGTCCACACAACTTCCTTGCTAGCATCAATTTCTGATGTGTGCTCAACTTCTGTAGTTGATGTAGAAACACATTTCTGCAACCTTGATTGGCATGACAATGATCCCCCTACATAAGTGATCAGGTATCCAGATGTGGACTTCCTACGGTCCTAGTCACCTGCATAATCCGCATTTGTATAGCCCTGCAATGCAGCTTCATCACTTCCAAAGCATAAACAAGATGTAGAAGTTCCCTTGAGATACCAAAGAATCCACTTCATTCTTCCTAGTGAGCTTTACTTGAATTTGTCATGAATCGGCTAACAACTCCAACTGCATAGACAATATCAGGCCTAGTGCATACCATGCCATACATCATACTTCCCGTAGAAAATTGCTAAGGTACTTCTCTCTTTTCTTCTTTATCCTTTTTGTTTGTAGGACATTGTTTTGAATCCAGTTTGCCTGCAAGTGGAGATAACATATTTTACATCTTTTATATTGAACCTTTCAAGTACCTTCTCAATGTATCTTTCCCGTGAGAGCCAAAGAAACTTCTTTGATCTATCACGGGAGATCTTCATGCCAAATATTTGCTTAGCTAGACCAAAATCCTTCATGGTAAATGATTTACTCAATGCCTTCTTGAGGAGAGCAATCCTTTTTGTGTCATTTCCAACAATCGGCATATCCTCAACATACATCAAGAGAATAATGAAGTCACCCTTGTCTATAAAGACACAATGATCAAGTTGTGCTTTATGGTAACCAAGCTCAGTCATAAAAGACTCAAACTTCTTGTACCACTGTTGAGGAGCTTGCTTTAAGCCATACAAGCTCTTCTTTAATTTGCAAACTAAGTGCTCATTGCCTCCCATGAATCCCTCTGACTGCTCCATGTATATTTCCTCCCCTAGGTCACCATGCGAGAATGCAGTCTTCACATCAAGTTGTTCAATTTCCAAGCCCATGGTGGCAGCCATGCCAAGCACAACTCTGATTGAAGACATCTTGACCATCGGAGAGAATATCTCATCATAATCAATGCTCCTTTTCTGACCGAAACCTTTCAAAACCAATATGGCCTTGTACCTTGGATGTGAGGTGCTTTCTTCAGTCTTCACTCTGTACACCCACTTGTTCTTGAGTGCTTTCTTGCCCTTTGGCAGATTTGCCAACTCAAAAGTATAATTCTCATACAGGGAATTCATCTCATCCTGCAGGCTTCTGACCATTCGTCTTTGTTCTCATCAAAATTGCTTCCTCATAGCATGAGGGCTCACCTGCATCAGTCATCAACACATATTGATGTGTTGGATACTTAGAAGAAGGAATGTGACTGTCGGTGTCAAAACCGGCGGATCTCGGGTAGGGGGTCCCGAACTGTGCGTCTAGGGTCGATGACAACAGGAGACAGGGGACACAATGTTTACCCAGGTTCGGGCCCTCTTGATGGAGGTAATACCCTACGTCCTGCTTGATTGATCTTGATGAATATGAGGATTACAAGAGTTGATCTACCACAAGATCATGATGGCTAAACCCTAGATGTCTAGCCTGTACGATTGTGATTGCCTCTACGCACTCAACCCTTCGGTTTATATAGACACCGGAGGGGCCTAGGGTTGTACAGAGTCGGTTTACAAAAGAAGGAATCTACATATCCGAACGCCAAGCTTGCCATCCATGCAAAGGAGGGTCCCATACGAACACGGGAGGAAGTCTTCTATCTTGTATCTTCATAGCCCATTAGTCCGTCCCATGTTACATAGTCCAGACGCCCGAGGACCCCTTAATCCAGGACTCCCTCAATAGCCCCTGAACCACGCTTCTATGACAATGTGTCCGGCGCGCGGATTGTCTTCGGCATTGCAAGGCGGGTTCCTCCTCCGAATACTCCAAAACAGCCTTCAAACTCATAAAATGTGTCCGGCTCTGCAAAACGAGTACCCCACACACAAACGCAGAGAGTATAATATTTTATGAGTCCAATCCACTGACAACTTTTGTAGCGTGACATCACGTCACTACCCGGCCATAATTTGAACCATTTTTTAGCCTCCCGCTCCATGTTTCAAGATGCGGTTTTATTGGCACGTCTTGTCGAAGCAGAGATCGTGTCCCCCTTATTGCGGGATTCTCATCAATACGGGCATGGGTAATCCAACCGCGCCGTCTGCACGGCCCTTGGGGAATATGCGAGTTTTAAGGCGAGTGGGGAGGCGCTTGATATTCGCAGCCTTTATAAAGGGATAAGGATTTCACCTTTTCACCCAAGCCCTCTTCCTCTCTGCCCATCCATTCTCGAGCTCCAGCGCCCAAGCTTCCATCCTTTCCACCTCAAAAAAGTACTCCAGCCATGTCCGGATCTAGAGCACATGGCAAGTGGATGGTTTCCTCCTTCAAGGAGAAGGACATCACCAAGCTCCGGGAGGCCGGGTACTTAGCCAAGGAAATCACCCACCGGCTTCCAGCAATGGGGCAGATCATCCCCACCCCGGAGCCCCATGAGAGGGTGGTATTCATCCCCCACTTCGTCCGCAGATTGGGACTCCCTCTCCACCCATTCGTCCGTGGACTCATGTTCTACTATGGGCTAGATTTCCACGATCTACCCCCCAAATCCTTCCTCAACATCTCGGCATTTATTGTCATGTGCGAGGCCTTCCTTCGCATCCCACCCCACTTCAGATTATCGTTAAAGATCTTCAATGTGAAGCCGAAGGTGATGGGTGGTCAACACGCAGAGTGTGGAGGCGCCATGGTGAGCAAGATGCCCAATGTCTCATGGCCCAAAGGTACCTTCGTGGAGACTGTCAAAGGGTGGCAACAACAATGGTTCTACGTCACAGAGCCTCGCGAAGCCACCTGGGCCGCGGCTCCCGAATTCCAGTCCGGAGCCCCTATGCGGCTCACCTCCTGGCTAGAGAAGGGCCTGGATTGGTCTCCATCGGACGAGCTGACAGCGCTCCAGACACGCATCAGGGGCGTGGTAGACAAGAACATCAAGCTTGTCAATGTGATCCAGGTGATGCTTGTTCGCCGGATCCTTCTGTGCCAAAGCTAGGCTTGCCATTTGTGGGAGTTCGATCCGGCCGAGCACCAAACCTTGCGATAGTTCTTCGGCACTATGCACGAAGACATCTGGAAGGTGCTTTTCAAGGCCAACGAGACATGGCCGGCAACGACTGAGGACCGCGGGCACGACCTGGCCCATCCCGCCAGTTCAGTAAGTTTTTCGTATTTCAAGGTGTATCCTTTACTCGCATACTAAAGGAGGTCGCCTAAGCTTCCCCATTTATTTTTTCAGGGCTGGACAAAGAAGGCAGAGCGGATCCAGTGTCTGGCTCCGCTGCCCGAAAACCCAGCAATCCCTCTTCTGACGAAGATGCTGGTTCCGGCACCCTACCAAGCGCCGAAGAAGAAGGACAAGAAGAAGGCCAAGGAGACCAGGAGTGGTCTCCGCCATAAGGGCACTTCGGACGTGATGTCCGAAGATGCTGCGGCCCACTCTTCTCACACCGAGGACGAGGAGGAGGAGGAAAGCAACTCTCCCCTAGAGGGGGAGCAAGAAAAGGGCGGCCTCCACGCATCTGGAGGCAGAGGCGTCCAAGAAGGGGAAGGTCTCACCCACGGACAACTCCGCGTGGGACATTGACAGCAGCTCCGAGTGGCACCCCAGGGATAAGCCCCTAGCCAAATCGTAAGTACTCAAAGACGTACACATATTTCCAGCTCCTTTACTTCATGGTTTTAACATGTTGAATTATGCGATGTAGTCCGGCTCGTTCCGACCTCCAGCGATCCTCATCTTCAGGGAATTCGCTGGATCCGAAGGTGATGGACAGCAGGTCCCTTCCGGCGGCCTCTTCTCCCAAGGCCATGGATAACACCGAGGGGATGTCCCGAAGGACCTCCCCAGACCAGGGAGAGATGCGGGAGGCTGTCAGGGTGGCGCCAGAGAGTGAACCCTCGGCCGCCGGACACATGGGGGAGCAAATCCCCATGGAGACTGACAATGGGGGACATATCCAATCCGGCCCCCAGCCGAATACAATTCCGGAGACCTATACGGCTCCAGAATCCGACAAGCTGCCTCCTTCAAAAGAAGGAGGTGCGCCGATTCCACCGGTGACATCTATCCATCCAGAGGCACCGGATACTCTACTGGAAGCGCTGCGAAGCGCTTTCATCTTTGAGGAACACCGTACCCTCATTGGTATGGTGGTTGAGAGGATTCAGTCTACAAAGAGCGGACTGACCGAAGCATGCACAAGCCTTCTAACAGGCTTTGAGGTATGAAAATGCAATTTATGCAAAACGAAAGTCATAGTATGGACAGTAGCCCCTGAGACACTATCCGGTGTTCGAAAAGAAAAGCCGGACAGAGGATCAACTAATTTTCGCAGGAGACTAACCATACGTGTCTATGTGAATAAGCAAGCGTCTTTGCTGGCTGCGACCTCTCATGCTGCTGAGGTCTCTGGACTGAAGCAGAGTCTGGAGCGGGCCGAGGAAGAGCTCGGTCGCGTGAAAAAACAGCTGGAGGACCATCAAGGTATGCAATGACCTTGTGTAGATTCAGAAAGAATGAATGACTTGTGTTGACCATAGTGCCATGATATTTTGTAGGAGTGGCGACCGAGGTGGAGACCCTCAAGAAGGCACTGGCTGAAGCCCAGGAGAGAGCGGCAAAGGAACAAGCCACTCGCGAAAAACACGAGGCCAGGGTTGGTGAGGTCCAGCAGGAGCTCCAGGACGCCGTGAGGAAGTGCGAACCCTTGGAGTGCAATATTGCGGATCAAGAGTCTGAACTTGCCAAGGCCCGCCAAAGCGCACACGATGCCCGGGTTGAAGCCCAGGGCGCCCTCCAGGAAATCTAGGAGGCCAGAAAAATCACGACGGGTAAGGCCTTTATTATGCAGAGCAAGTATGTGAAGAAAAGGTTCCTCTTACTGACCCGGATTTGGAGTTCTCCAGGGGCGTTTGCGGATCTGCCGCGCAGTGTTGCCAACGCTGCGGAATTTTTCCAAGCCGAAGAAGGGAGCTCAATAGAGAAGCTGTTCTAGTCGCAATACCTTGCGCCAGAGCATCCGATGCCCTTTAGCGATCAACTGAAACAGCTGACCGAACTGCATAGGGTGGCAGAACTGGCCATGAAGGATTTGATAATCCGTCTATGGCCTGCCGACGCCATACCCAGCAGCTACTTCGGGCTCGTGAAGTGGCTGGTCGATGCCTGCCCTCGGCTTGATGCCATCAAGCGGTCGGTCTGCATTGAAGGTGCGTGGATTGCCTTCGCCCGTGTCAAGGTGCAGTGGGCGAAGATGGACGCCGTTAAGCTCGCCACCAAGGGACCGCCCGCGGGCAAGGAGCACTGCATGCCCGAGCGGTATTTTGATGATGTCATGAAGGGATCCCGCATTGTAGAGGGCCAGTGTTCAAAACACATTATCTTTGAATGAAGTCATTCATGTTATCCCTTCCAGTATTGTGAAACAAAGTCTTATGCAATATAATGTTTGTTGTTTGAAAATTTTACCTCCTATGCGGCTGTTTTGTTAAATCTGAGAGTTGGCCAGTCGTCGGCTTCAGCCCCCATGTAGGTAGTATGGGGGCGTTCGGGATGAATCTAAACACTCTTGATCCAAGAGTTTGTTCCTTGAAGGAGGTGTTTAGCGCAACGAACCAGGCAATCGTACTATGTGGCTTTATCACTCTCACTTAGCCATAGGAGTTTGACAATAGAAACGTAGGCGCAGCCCCTAGTTAGTATTTAATCCAGACTAGGATGTTGTAGACACCTGATCGGGTAGAGGCCGATTCGTCGCACAATGCGGAAAAATCTCAAAAGATTTTTAACCTCTGAATAGCTGACCAGCTCTCGCCGTATCATGACAGTCAGTTTTCGACTTTCTCTACTAAGGTGTTTGCTTGGATAAACTAGAAACACAATCACAGTAGTTCTCCCTTTACTACCCTAGCCGATAGGACGGAATATAAGGTAGCAAGCACAGGAGTCGGGCAACCCAACTATTGACCAAAGACATGATTCGAAGCCGATGCATATAATGCTAAAATTTGGGGTGCCGAACTGTACCGTAAAAAGTGTTCGGACTTTGTTGCCATAGTATGGAGCACAATGAAGCCCCTGGCGAATTAAAGCGTACCAAAATTTACGAGTGCAATCGATAAGAATAGCGAAATAAAATGAGGTAGTAAGCTAGTGCCACGTAGGTTAGGCCGCAAACTGTTTCCATTATAATTTGATTAATACGTCAAAGCGTATTTGTACAAATAGTGCGATAAGCAACAGGGCTATTTAACATGCCAAGACCAAGGGGGAGCTGCGTGTGGGTCGTGAAAACAGGTAGAATGATCATCAAGAAGAACATCTAGAGATTCCCCCGCGCGTCTGTGCTGCTTGCCGCCTTGGTATATCCGTCCTTCGAAAGGACCGATAATCAAGCCGTCGAGAGTGGCCTGTAGAGAAGAGACCAAAAAATGGTAAAAAGGGAAAGGAAAAGTATGTGTGGGAGCCGTATGATGGACCACAATCAAGTTAAGCCTCCGTCTATGCCCATGGTATTTTGAGTGTGTAGTTAAGTACGCGCGGTACGTACACCGCCATTTGGTCGGGACTGAGACAGAGGCCGAATTGCTAGTCAAGCTCCTGACGAGCTGAACTGTCCTGCTGCAGAGTAGTCCGGACTCGTTTGATAGTGTCCGGGAGCTTGGCCGCCGAATTAAGGTTCTTCTTGGTAAGGCCGCTCTGTACTTATGCTGCCAGGGCCGCGGTGTGCTCCTCGGTACGGAGGGAGTGCTCCGTGTTTCCATTGACTGTTGTGACACCGCGTGGTCTGGGCATCTTAAGTTTGAGATAAGCATAGTGTGGCACCGCATTGAATCGACCAAATGCAATTCGTCCAAGCAGTGTGTGATAGCCACTACGGAAGGGGACGATGTCGAAGATCGATTCTTCTCTTCGGAAGTTGTTCGGGGATCCGAAGACAACTTCCAATGTGATTGAACCCATGCAGCGGGCTTCTACACCTGGTATTACTCCTTTAAAGGTAGTATTTGTGGGCTTGATCCTTGATGGATCGATGCCCATTTTGCGGAGTGTATCCGGATAGAGCAGGTTGAGGCTGCTGCCGCCGTCCATGAGGACTCGCATGAGGTGGAATCCGTCAATAATTGGGTCAAGGACCAGTAGGGCTGAACCGCCGTGACGGATACTGGTCGGATGGTCCCTGCGATCGAAGGTGATCGGGCGGGACGACCATGGGTTGAATTTTGGGGTGACTGGCTCTATCGCATAGACATCCCTGAGCGCATGTTTGCGCTCCCTCTTGGGGATATGGGTAACGTATATCATGTTCACCGTTTTAACCTGGGGGGAACTTCTTCTGTCCCCCTATGTTCGGCGGACGGGGCTCCTCATCGTCATTCTCGCTTTGCGACCCATTCTCCTTATCTTCGGCATTTAACTTGTCGGCCTGTTTAAAGACCCAACAACTTCGGTGGGTATAATTGGCTGGTTTGTCAGGGGTGCCGTGGATTTGACACGAACGGTTGAGTATGCGATCCAAGCTGGAAGAGCCCGGATTTTTCCTTTTATATGGCTTCTTCCACTGACCGGACTTAGAGCCACTGAATCCGGCGTTGACCATTGTGTCATCAGTATTGTCACTATTGTTTCGACGCTTATGCATGTTGCATCGGGGCTTGCCGTTGCTATTCTTGGCTTCAGAGGTGCCAGGTTCGCTTGCATTATGATTGCTACGGGCTAGCCAACTATCTTCGCCCGCACAAAAGCGGGTCATAAGTGCCGTGAGGGCTGCCGTGGACTTCAGCTTTTCTTGGCCGAGGTGTCAGGCAAGCCATTCATCGTGGATGCTGTGCTTAAAGGCCTCTAGGGCTTCGGCATCCGGGCAGTCGACGGTCTGGTTCTTTTTAGTTAAAAACATTGTCCGGAATTTCCTGGCTGACTCTCTGGGATGTTGAACTATGTGACTTAAGTCGTCAGCATCCGGGGGTCGGACGTATGTGCCTTGGAAGTTGTCGCAGAAGGCGTCTTCCAAGTTCTCCCAGCTGCCAATGGAGTTTTCGGGTAGGCTATTCAACCAGTGCCGAGCTGGTCCCTTGAGTTTTAGCGGGAGGTATTTGATGGCATGAAGATCATCACCGCAGGCCATATGAATATGGAGAAGAAAGTCATCAATCCATACCGCGCGATCTATTGTTCCATCATATGATTCGATATTTACGGGTTTAAACCCTTCTAGGAACTCAAGCTCCATTACTTCATCAGTGAAGCAGAGGGGGTGTGCGGCGCCTCTATATCGGGCCAGGTCATGACATAGTTCAGATGGAGTCCGTCTGCGGCTTTCGGCCCGGGTGTGATTATGCTTGTCATGTTTGGCTTGATAGCCGTTGTCGCGCGTCGGGGCATGCCTCCGCGATCCGTAGATCGACCTGGAAGGACCTGCTCAACTCTTCAGGTCCTGCCGCAAGTCATATGTGTATCCCTGAGCCGTTGTGTCTCTACCTTTACGGCGAGATAGTATGGGCCAGTAATCGGCTTGAGTTGTCATTTTTTCCCGGCCACGTGGTGGTCGGTTAGCCGCATTATGTGTTGCTGGTACGGGCTCAAGTGCCTCGTCATCGAATTGAGGTAGCAGTTTATGCTTCAGGTAACTTTTGGTTGGGCGCACGAGGTCGTATTCCTCGGCTGCCAGGACATTAGTCCATATGCCGTTGAGTAGATCTTGATCAGCTTGAAGTTGTTGTTGTTTCTTTTTCAGACTCCTTGAAGTGGCTATTAGCCATTGCTTAAAGCTCTCCTGCTCGAGAGGTTCCTTAGCCACGATAAAGTCTTCATCGCCGAGGCTCACCTTGTCCTCAGAGAGTGGGAGGTAATTACTGTCCTCCGAGTCTTCATTTGTGGCCTGGTCATCAGGGCTAACTTGCCCATCCTCTCGATCGTCTGGTTCAGAGTTTTCCTCGACGGGGTTTTCTTGGTCTTCGGCATCGTCTGGAGTATTGTTGTCTCTCATGTCGGTATTGCTGTCTTTGCTACGGCGTGATTTAGTGCGGCGCCGTCGGTGTTTTGGTTGGATATCGGGAGGTTTATCCTCTACTGGATTTTTCTCACTATCGTCATCACCCTCCTTGGGTGTATCAACCATGTACATGCCATACAAAGAGGTGGCCGTCCAGCGTCTAGTAAACGGCAGGTTTTGGGCCTGCTCTTCTCCGGCATCGTTGTCCATACCGTCGATGTCTTCCGAGCCGTAATCGAGCATGTCAGTTAAGTCTTTGACAGTGGCGATGAAGTGGGTGGTGGGTGGGACGTAAAATTCCCCATTCTCATCCCCTAGTCCGGGTTGGGCGTAGTTCGGACGTTGCTCCTTCGTAATGACGAGGGATCGCATCAAGTCCAGAGCCTCGCTTAAAGGCGAGGTTTGACCAGGGAGAAGAGAATCCGTGGAGTACGGCGGGAATAGGATTCCTCGGCCGAGCTCACATGATGCTGACTCTGAGAGTTCGGAGCCAGTGTCCAGGGAAGAGTCCGGCTTTGTGATGGTTGCCAGTGACACTGCTTCCTCCGGCTCTCCCGTGCTGGGGTTAGTGGCCACAGATAGTCCGGCGGGTTTAGAAATCCCGTCTTCGGACCTGGCGACGCGCTCTGGCTCTAAAGCCAGAGTGGAGGTTGGGGTCGTGAATCCTTGGAAGATCAAGTCTCCTCGAATGTCAGCGACATAATCCAAGTTTTCAAAACTAATCTGGTGACCTGGGGCGTAGCTGTCGATCTGCTCTAGATGGCCAAGCGAGTTGGCCCGCAATGCGAAGCCGCCGAACACAAAGATCTGACTGGGGAGGAAAACCTCCCCCAGGGTAGCATTGTTGTAGATGATTGATGGAGCCATCGAACCTTCTGGTGACGACGCAGCAGAACTCTCAATGAAAGCACCAATGCCGGTGTCAAAACCGGCGGATCTCGAGTAGGGGGTCCCGAACAGTGTGTCTAGGGTCGATGGTAACAGGAGACAGAGGACACGATGTTTACCCAGGTTCGGGCCCTCTTGATGGAGGTAATACCCTACATCCTGGTTGATTGATCTTGATGAGTATGAGGATTACAAGAGTTGATCTACCACGAGATCGTGATGGCTAAACCCTAGATGTCTAGCATGTATTATTGTGATTGCCTCTACGGACTAAACCCTCCGGTTTATATAGACACCAGAGGGGCCTAGGGTTGTACAGAGTCGGTTTAGAAAGGAAGGAATCTACATATCCGAACGCCAAGCTTTCCATCCACGCAAAGGAGGGTCCCATCCGGACACGGGAGGAAGTCTTCTGTCTTGTATCTTCATAGCCCATTAGTCCGGCCCATTTTACATAGTACGGACACCCGAGGACCCCTTAATCCAGGACTCCCTCAGTGACCCCTTTCACTTCTTCTTTGTTGCAGCACTAGTGGTGAATCAGGTGAATTTTCATTGGCATCATCATTACCAAGTTCATCATCATCATCATCACTTGATGGCTGCTCGCCGCTTTGAATTGTGATGCCTTGGTCAGTTGCATCTCCATTGCCTTTAGTATCATCATCTCCCCCATGATTTTCATGCACGAGAGGAGGATGGACTGGGTCCATGTCAACCTAAGGTGTGTTGGTCATTAGCTTCTTTGGTTTTCCAGTATCTTTTATTGTCTCATCTTCAATGAACACCACATCTCTTCTTCTCACAATCTTCCTATTGGCTAGATCCCCCTACCTGTAGCCAAACTCTTCACTTGGTTGGCTGAGGTAGATGCACTGCTTTGTCTTGCTATCAAGCTTTGGTCTCTCATCCTTTGGAACATGTACAAATGCCCTACAACCAAAGACCTTCAAGTGCTTGTATGATACATGTTCCCCTGACCAAACTCTCTGAGGAATATCACCTATAATAGGAACTAAGGGAGATAGTTTAACGACATACATAACATTCATTAATGTTTCAAACCAAAACGAATTAGGTAAATGAGCATGATACAGAATACAGAATAGTTGTGACCCTCTATGCGAGTGTCCTATTCATTCTCTCTGCAAGACCATTGAGTTGAGGTGTCTTTGGTGGACTCTTCTCAAGCCTGATGCCAAACTTCCTGCAATACCTTTCAAAAGGACCTCGGTATTCACCACCATAGTCTGATCTCACACACTTCAATTTCCTACCAATTTTTCTCTCAACTTTGGCATGGAACTCCTTGAAGGCTTCAAGCGTCTGGTATTTGTGTTTCAGCACATACAAAAACCTTTCTGGAACGGTCATCAATAGAAGTCACAAAGTATAATGTTCCACCACGGGATTTTTCCGTCATGGAGCAAACATCAGTGTGTACAATATCAAGAACACTTTATACACGGTGTGGAGGGAGTGTACGAAATGCAACTCTATGTTGTTTTCCAGCAAAACAATGTGCACGGGGTTTCAAGGACATAGCTTTCAACTCAGGGAGGTACTCCATGTAAGCAAGAGCATGCATGCCCTTCTCACTCATATGCCGAAGCCTCTTATGCCACAATTCAACCGAAGTGTCTTTTTTAGCAATGTTCAACACCTCATTGCATAGCTTGACAATAAATTCAGCCTTATGTCGAGAACATGCCTCACATCATCGAGCACACATCTGCAACATGTATTTGTTTCAATGCATATAGAGCCCTTGCCAATAATTGTTGACGAACCACTATTTCCCATCCTCTCTTGGCCATTAACACCACTGGTGTAAGATGTGAAATACTCCTTGTGTGATGTGATGTGGAAGGACGCACTTGAATCTACAATCCAACTCATGGTGTCATGACGAACAACACTATAGCATTCTTCATCCTCAATGACTAGATAGTCCTCATGTGTTGCAGTCATGATTGAGTTGCTCTCAACCTTTTGCTCAGTTTTCTTTACAAGTTTCCCCTCTGCAAGCTCTCTTTTGTACTTCCTGCACTTGCTCTTTATGTGTCCCGAATTGCCACAATAAAAGCAAGTAATATCTTTTCTCTGTTTTGACTTTGATCTCCCCCTAGATTTACTTCTGCCTTGCTGAAATCTTGTATTTTTGCGTCCAAGATTCTCATTCTTCCCATGGGTTTCAGTCACATACGCACCAGAAGAAGAGGCATCACCCTTTTCCTTCTTTCTGGCTTCTTCATTCAGCATACTATTCTTCACTATCTCCAAAGTCAGCTTCCTATCCGGAGCTGAATTGCTAAGTGACACAACAAGTGTGTTCCAACTATTAGGCATGGAACTCACCAGCAATAATGCTTGCACCTCATCCTCAAAGTTGATCTTCACGGCGGAGGGTTGATTTATATTGCATTGGAAGACATTCAAGTGCTTAGTTACACTTGTGCCATCTCGGTACTCAAGCTTTGCAAGGTTTTTGATCACTAAAGCCTTGTTCATTGATGTCTTTCTCTCATACATAGACTCCAACTTCTGCCACATCTCATATGCATTTGTGCCATTTGCAACATGGTGGAATATATTGTGGTTGATGTACAACCGATCATACTTACTGCCTTTCTGTGCAAGACTCTCCATTCTTCTTCCGTGACACCGGTGGGTATCTTGTCTTTCACAATTGGCTCATACAAATCCTTTCGATAAAGGATGTCTTCCATCATGGGCTTCCATAATGAGTAATTGGAAGAATCAAGTTCTATCATGCCACTTGTAGTATCACTTTCTTCCAAAGCCATTGTGAGCAACACTTCCAGCAACAATCAAGCAAATAGGATTGGCAACCTTCTAAGCAACCAAGACTTTGATGCCACTTTGTTGGGAATTAGAACACAAATGCACTTGTGATGAACTGAAAACTGCAGCAAAAACAAAGTAATCTCAGAACCACATCATGTACTAACTCAAGGATCATTGCTTAGTACATAAAGAAACATATGTAGCGGCATATCTACACTACATGAATCATAAACTTTGCCGCCTGCCATGGCTGACGGCAAAGGCATGCCTGGCGGACGGCAAAGTCGTCAGCCAGCAGACAGCAACACATCCGGCTGAACAAACTACGGCAAAGGACACTTTGCTGTCTGCTGGCTGACGACAAAGATGCAAAGGCCTTTGCTGTCTGCCAGCAGACGACAAAGGGCCTGGACGGCACACGTGGCAGCTTAGGTCTGTTAAGGGGTTAACAGCGTGCTTTGCCATCTGCTGGCAGACGGCAAAGATGCAAAGATATTTGCCTTCTGCTGGCAGACGGCAAAGCAACCATATAAGCCAGCCCAGTGCCCCCCCCCCAAGTTGCACAGGTAGCTGCCATGTGGTAGCTTTTCCGTCTGCTGGTTGATGGCAAAGCTCTTTGCCATCTGCCAGCAGACGGCAAAGAGCCTCTATAACCCCTGTTTTTTTCTTAAATTCATTCAATTTCACAGAATTTCACATATATATATATATACACACACACATTTGAAAATACTTTCAACAAGCATACCAACACATGAATCGTAAAGAGAGGAACATATGCAACATATAGCCAACATATCCAACAACAAGCATACAATGGTTTCATCCATACATACATATGTCACAAGTTTCACATTGTTCATCATACAAAATCAAAACAAAAAGAAAGCACAAGGAGAAGAGTAGACTCCATCAACGCAAGCTTCCTCATCTAAAGCAAATCTGCAAATTGGGAAAGAAGAAAGTTAGAAGAAGAACACTAGCTAGAAGAAGAAGAAAAAAAAAGAAGAAGAAGAAGAATTTTTCTTCTCTTTCTTTTTCTCCTCTCCTCTTCTTTATCTTCTTCTTCTAACTAAGGTAGGTAAAAATGCCATTTTTTATCTAAGCTAGGTAAAAATGCTAAGTGTAGGTCATTTTAGAGCTAAGCTAGGTAAATAGGTCATTTTGGAGCTTAGTAAGGTTATTATGTCATTTTTGAGGAAAATAAGCTAAGTCTATGTCATTTTGGAGGTAACCAAGATTATCATGCCATTTTGGACCTAAGTATGCTAAGTATGTCATAAATGAACTAAAGAAGCTAAGTATAGGTCATTTTTTAGCTAACCTAGGTAGTTATGCCATTTTTGAGCTGACTAAGCATATTTATTCATTTTGGAGGATAAAATGGCAAGTGTAGGTCATTTTAGAGCTATCCTAGTTAAAATCGGTCATTTTGGAGGTAGGTAAGGTTATTTTCTTGTTTTGGAGGAAAATAAGCTAAGTCTATGTCATTTTGGAGCTAAACCAAGGTTATCATGCCATTTTTTACCTATGTATGCTAAGTATGTCATAAATGAACTAAAGAAGCTAGGTATAGGTCATTTTGAGCTAACCTAGGTAGTTATGCCATTTTTTAGCTAACTAAGCATATTTATTCATTTTGGAGGACAAAATGGTAAGTGTAGGTCATTTTAGAGCTATCCTAGTTAAAATTCGTCATTTTGGAGCTAGGTAAGGTTATTTTGTCATTTTGGAGGAAAATAAACTAATTATATGACAGTTTGGAGCTAAACCAAGGTTATTATGCAATTTTTTACCTAAGTAAGCTAAATATGTCATAAATGAACTAGGTAAGCTAAGTATAGATCATTATTAAGCTATCCTAGGTAGTTATGCCATTTTTTAGCTAACTAAGCATATTAAGTTATTTAGGAGGAAAAAATGGTAAGTATAGGTCATTTTATAGCTATCCTAGGTAAAGTATGTTAGTTTGGAGCTAAGTAAGGTTATTATGTCATTTTCGAGGAAAATAAGCTAATTATAGGTCATTTTGGAGCTAAACCAAGGTTATTATGCCATTTTTATCTAAGTGAGCTAATTATGTCATAAATGAACTAGCTAAGCTAAGTATAGGTCATTATTGATCTATCCTAGGTAGTTATGCCATGTTTTAGCTAACTAAGCATATCAAGTCATTTTGGAGGGGAAAATGCTAAGTATAGGTCATTTTATAGCTATCCTAGGTAAAATATGTCAGTTTGGAGCTAAGTAAGGTTATTATGTCATTTTCGAGGAAAATGAGCTAATTATAGGTCATTTTGGAGCTAAGTAGGTCATTTCTTAAGCTAAGTATGCATTTGTTAAGCAAAACACTTGGGAAAACTTACCATCATCACGGAGGTGAAGGACCAGTCGGGTTTGCGCTAGTGCCAGACGGAGACTGTCGGTGTCAAAACCGGCGGATCTCGGGTAGGGGGTCCCAAACTGTGCGTCTAGGCCGGATGGTAACAAGAGGCGAGGGACACGAAGTTTTACCCAGGTTCGGGCCCTCTTGATGGAGGTAAAACCCTACGTCCTGCTTGATTAATATTGATGATATGGGTAGTACAAGAGTAGATCTACCACGAGATCGGAGAGGCTAAACCCTAGAGGCTAGCCTATGGTATGATTGTTGTTCTATATGTTGTCCTACGGACTAAAACCCTCCAGTTTATATAGACATCGAAGAGGGTTAGGGTCACACAAAGTCGGTTACAATGGTAGGAGATCTACATATCCGTATCACCAAGCTTGCCTTCCACGCCAAGGAAAGTCCCTTCCGGACACGGGACGAAGTCTTCAATCTTGTATCTTCATAGTCCAGGAGTCCGGCTGAAGGTATAGTCCGGCCATCCGGACACCCCCTAATCCAGGACTCCCTCAGTAGCCCCTGAACCAGGCTTCAATGACGACGAGTCCGGCGCGTAGATTGTCTTCGGCATTGCAAGGCGGGTTCCTCCTCCAAGTACTTCATAGAAGATTTTGGACACAAAAATAGTGTCCGGCTCTGAAAAATAAGTTTCCACATATTGCCATAGAGAGAATAATATTTACACAAATCTAATCTGCTGACGTATTCTGTTGTGACATCGCACCACGGCCAAGCCTTTATTCGAATCGTTTTATTGTCCCACCTCAGCGTGTCATGTGAGGCGGTTTCCTTGGCACGTCTCGTCGAAGCAGAGATCATGTCCCCTTATTCCGGGATTCACATCAATACAGGCGTGGGTAACCCAACCGCTTCTAGGATTCCTAGGCTATAGGCAAGTCCAAACGGCCACGGAGAGGACGCTTGATATTCACCCTCTTTATAAAGGGACAAGGCTTTTAATTTTTTTTCCTCCTGTGCTCAATCGAATCCTTCCCCCACCTCAAGCTCAAACACCCAAAGTTCAGGTCAGGTGCTCCGAACCTTCAATCATGTCCGGATCTAGCCTTCAAGGCCGATGGGTGTCTTCCTCCGTCACGGAAGAAGACATCAAAAAGTTGAGGGAGGCCAGATATCTGACCGCCGAGGTTTTGCATCAGCTGCCTGCCCGAGGGCAGGCCGTCCCCTCCCCCGAACCCAACGAGAACGTCGTGTCCGTCTCCCACTTCCTCCGAGGTCTAGGCCTTGCTCTGCATCCTTTCGTCAGGGCTTTGATGTTTTATTACGGGCTAGATTTCCATGATCTAGCTCCAGACTCCTTTCTTCATATCACGACATTTATTGTCGTGTGTGAGGCCTTCCTCCGGGTTACCCCTCACTTTGGCCTGTGGCTCAAGACCTTTGAAGTAAAGCTGAAGATGATCGAGGGGCAACATGCAGCGTGTGGAGGTGCCTCAATACGCAAGATGATGGGAGCTCCATGGCCCAAAGGTTCCATTCCAGAGGTGTCTGAATTGTGGCAACAGGAGTGGTTCTACATCACAGCTCCTAGAAGTGCCAAGTGGGCGGCCGCCCCTATTTTCCGCTCGGGCCCTCCACCATAGCTGATGTCATGGATCAGCAGAGGTCTGAGCTGGGGTCCAGCCAAGGACGTGCCTATACTACAAAGCCGCATTCGAGATCTCTTCAATGGAGATTTTAGTTTGGTTGCGGTAATACAAGTTATGCTGGTTCGTCAAGTCCAGCCTTGCAAACGCCGGCCCCTTTGCTTGTGGGAGCTCAATCCCGAGGGACCGCGTGTCATTCAAAATTTCCTCGGCCTGACGCACGAGGAGATGTACAAGTCATTCTTCGGACCTCAGGTAGAGTGTCCGGAAATCACCGAGGACGTGGGCCTGAGCAGTAACCGCGCCGCCGAATAGGTAAGGAATCTTCCGGCCGAACATACTATCTCTCATTTGTTACGAAGTTATTTCTGAGAGTTCGCTTTTTGACCAGGACTGGCTAACAAAGGCAAAGTTGATTCGGTGTTTGGCCCCCCTCCCTGAGGGTTTGGACAATCCGGTATTGGAAAAGATGCTCCAGGTCGCACCTTGCCCGGAGCCCTTGAAGGAAGATACTGGGGAGGATAATACGGGCGGACGCGGGCCCCTAACGCTGCCCATTCTAACCGAGGGAGCGAGCATCTCCATGAAGGAAGACAATCGGAGGAGAAAAAGGACTGCGCCCAGGGATTCGGAAGCCGAAGCTTCCAAACGGGAGAAGAAGTCTCCCACAGAGGGTCCTACCTTGGGGGGTGCTTTTGCCGCACAAAGTCCGCTGGGGGATCAATTCTCCAGCGAGTCATAAGTGACCCGAAATACTTTAATAGTACAGGTATGCCATCTTTTTCTTCTAAGAAAATAACCACCGCATATATCTTTGCAGTTCGGGCCTTAGCCCCTCTCAAATGAGCTTGTCTTCGGGGGATCTTCTTCCAGAGATGATGGAGAGCGAAACGCCTCCTCCGGACTCCTCCGCTCCGGAAGTGGGCAACCCCAAAGTGTCATCACGGAGGGCCTCTCCGAGTCCGGTGAGGCCAGAAGATAATCCCATTGACCCCCGAAGCTCCCAGTGTCCGGCTCCCGAAGAGAGCAGACAAAAGAGTCGATCGGATGTTCTGAGAGAGTTGGTGGGGCGAGCGGCCATCTCGGATGAACACCGTGTGTTGATGAATACGGTGATGGAGAGAATCTCGTCCGCCGAAAGTGGATTGCATGAAGCTTTTATGTGTCTACTAGCAGGCTTTGAGGTACGTAAAATAATGTATGATAGTCCTGCACATGCTAGGTGTGCCCTGTGTAGATAGTAGCCCCTGAGACTCTGGTTGTCGTCGGAAACGATGACGAACAGAGGATCATATTCCCAGGTAATAACCATACTGCCTCTATGTGCAGGTGATGGAAGCTCCGGTGGCTGGCCGGACTAGCGAGTTTGCCCATTTAAAACGGCAGTTGGATGCGGCAGACGCCGACATCGAGCTTGTTAACATAAGGCTTGACGAGGCATAGGCTAAGTGTCATTTTCTGGTAAACGCCACATAGTAAGAGCAGTATGATGCCAGTATCTTTAATATGTTGTGACTGCAGATGGAGTTTCCACTGTTGAAGCCTTGCAAGCAGAACTTGCCCGAGCCAAGGAACAAGCAAGGTTTGGTAATGCGACTGCTTTGAAGGCGGCCGAAGAGTTGAAAGGCGAGAAGGCCGCGCATGGTGAGAGCCGAGATAAGATGGCCAAGATGGCCATAGAATTAAAAGCCGCCGCCGACCGTTGCCGGGTTCTTGAAAAGGAAAACCTAGCGAAGGCATCGGACCTTGAGAAGGCTGCTGTGACGAGAAAATGCATCCGCTCTGCTATGAGGGCGAAGAAGGAGGAGCTATGGGAAGCGGGAGATATTGTAGCTGGGAAATCCTTTATGTTGCGGAGGAAGTTCGGAGATCCACGGTATGCCTCTCTGGATCGGCTGTGGAGTTCGGAGGATGTGTATATGGATTTGGCGGCGAGCGCTGCCGATGTGGCCAAGTACTTACAGGGTCAGACGGACCGTGAAGTGGACCAGCTGTTTTGGACATAATTCCATTCTCCTGAGTGTCCGCTTTCATTGACTGACCAATTAGCCGAATGGGCCGAACTGAATAGGTTGTCCAGACTCGCCATGAGGTCTGTTGTGGATCAGCTATGGCCGGAAAGGCCAAAACCGAACAGCTATTTCAGCTTGGTGCAGCAGTTCCTTGACGTGGTGCCGCGCATTAATGCGATGAAGAGGTCGGCATGCATAGAGGGCTCACGAATGGCCTTTGACCGTGTTAAAGCATACTCGGCGGAGATGGATGCTACCATTGTTGCAGCGCGGGATTCGGCCATAGGTCGAATGGCTGTTGAGCACTACTTTGAAGAAGTTCTTGAGGGTGCTCGTTTGATAGAGACCCAGTGCTCAAAAAATATTATGTTTGAGTGACATGTAATCTCATTGTAAGCGAAATGCTTTTATAAATTTTTATAAGGCTATTTTTATACTTTTGCTTGACAGTAATATGATGCCTCCTGGGCGGCCGTTTATGTATACATGTGTATAATCTGAAAGATTGCAGCCGTCGGCTTCAACCCCCACGCATATAATGCGGAGGTGCTCGCAAAAAACACGCGTTCACACTTAACCCAACGTCTTGGTCCTATTAAGGAGGTGATAGCGAAGCGAGCGAGGCAACCGGACTATAATGCTTTTGCGCTTGCACTTAGCCATAGGAGTTTGACAGTGGGGCTACTAGATAGCCCCTGGTGGCTCCGCACTCTCCCGATCCCGGGGTGCGTACATGCCTGGCCGGAAAATGGCCCTTCGTTAAGGCGGAGGAATTCTAACATTCCAACAGGTCATCGAGTGGTTGACCAGTCTCACGCTATATCATGACAGTCAATTTTCGGCTTTCTCTACTGAGGTGCTCGTCCGGATGAACCAGGGCACAATCGCAATAGTTCTCCTGGTGCTACCTTAGCCGGTAAAGCGGAACGTAAAGCACCAAAACACAGGAGCCGGGCAAACCCAACATTTGACCAAAGACAATGATTCGGAGCTGATGCATATAGGGCCAAACTCGTGACGCCGAACACTCCCTAAGGTATTCGGTCTTTGTGGTATAAACCAGGCCTAAATAATGGCCTTTGTAAGAAGCCCCTTGTGTCTAGGTACGTGCATTGTTCTGGCGTGGCCACATGCCAAGACGTCCGCATCCTTCTCAACGGTGGATATGTATCAACAAGAGACAGTAAAAAAGGTTTACGCAGGGTCTTAATCTAAAAAGAATCCTTGGAGCGGGTCCCTGCTGCACGTCTACGCCTGTGTCTCCGTTGTGCCGTATCCTGGACGGGTGTTGCATGATGATCGTCTGTAAAAGAGAGGA
The DNA here is from genome assembly GCA_034509565.1 of Triticum monococcum. NCBI lineage: Eukaryota > Viridiplantae > Streptophyta > Magnoliopsida > Poales > Poaceae > Triticum > Triticum monococcum. The sequence goes on from CM067844.1 coordinate 489,573,025, forward strand.
ATTTAGGTGAAAAAGTTGTCGTGCAAAAAGATAGTTTTTAAAGAAACCATGCATAATTCAAGATGAGAAGAAAGTGCCACTTGTCTGCGCGCGTTGAGCCCCTTGTATTGAAAAATAGGGGTGTGACCATTTATTCGGTATAAATAGCGGCGTCGGACTTGATTAGTTGTGTCTGAGGTCTTGACGACCTATTGGATGCTTTCGCTGGTCCGGGCGCCTTTAGTGTGCGGCTGCCAAGGCAGCCGCACTCTCTTCGGCGCGCAGAGATCGCTTGATATTTCCGTTCACTGAAATGATGCCACGTGGACCGGGCATCTTGAGTGTGAGGGAGGCGTAGTGTGGTATTGCATTAAAGCGAGTGAAAGCTTCGCGTCCGAGCAGTGCTTGATAGCCACTTTGGAACGGAGCGATGTGGAAGGTTAAATGCTCGCGACGGAAGTTATCGGGGGAGCCAAATATAACTTGTAGTAGGAGGGAGCCCGTACAACGAGCCCCTGGGCCTGGCGTTACTCCTTTAAAGGTAGTATTGCTATGGCGAATTTTTGTTGGGTCTAACCCCATCCCGCGGATTGTATCCTGATATATTAGGTTTAGATTGCTGCCACCGTCCATCAAGACTCGTGTGAAGTGATATCCACCAATTACTGGGTCTAATACCTGGGCAGACCATCCTGCGCGTCAGATACTTGCTGAGTAATCGCGATGGTCGAAAGTGATCGGTTGAGACGACCAGTGGCAGGACTTCGCGGTGACAGGCACTTGGGTATATTTTCCTGGGAGTGCCGCATTGTTTTTTTCCTTGATCACGTGTAACATGTTTACTGTTTTGACTTCTGGTGGAAATTTCTTTTGTTCCCCAGTGTCTTGCTTGGGAGGTTCGTCCTTGTCTTCACTTGGTGTATCCTCCACCTTGTGTATGGCGTTGAGCTTGCCGGACTGCTTGAAGACCCAACATTCTCTGTGGGTATGATTAGCAGGTTTACCAGGGGTACTATGGATCTGACATACTTGGTCCAGAATTTTATTGAGGCTGTACAGTTCATCCCTGGTGCCTTTAGAGGGCGGCTTTTGACCTGGCCGAGAGCTTTTGAATCTGGCGTTTACTGTCATGCCCTTCGTGATGTCTTCTTTATTCCAGCGTTTGTTATTGCTGTTGCGCCATGATTTCCCGTTTCCATCTCTAACTTCAGATGTACTGGGGTCGCTGGTGCTGCATCTGGCTAGCCAGCTGTCCTCACTCGCGCAAAAGCGGGTCATGAGGCTTGTTAATGCGGCCATCGTTCTCGGCTTATTTTGGCCGAGGTGTCTGGCGAGCCATTCGTCACGGACACTATGCTTAAAAGCTGCCAAGGCTTTAGCGTCCGGACAATCGACAATCTGGTTCTTTTTAGTAAGAAACCTATTCCAAATCTTTCGGGCTGACTCTCCGGGTTGTTGAGTTATATGACTCAAATCGTCCGCATCCGGAGGTCGGACATAAGTCCCTTGAAAATTTGCCCGAAAGGCGTCTTCGAGCTCTTCCCAACTTCCAATGGAGCTTTCGGGGAGGCCTTTAAGCCAGTGACGAGCTGGCCCTTTGAGCTTGAGGGGTAAGTACTTGATGGCGTGGATATCATCTCCTCGAGCCATATGGATATGAAGGATGTAGTCCTCAATCCAGACCCCAGGGTCTGTTGTTCCGTCGTATGTCTCTATGTTTACGGGTTTGAATCCCTCTGGAAATTCATGGTCCAGCACCTCATCGGTGAAACATAGGGGGGGTGTGGCACCCCTGTAGCTGGGTGTACCGCGTTGTTCGGATGTTTGTTGTGTTGCATTGTATGCTGGGGCGCACTTGTGTGGTCCATAGATGGATCTTGTTGCACCGTCCTTTGGGTGCGAGCCCTCGCATGGGTCGCGTGTTGTATTGTGAGTGGCGTTGTATGCCGCTCTGTGTTGGTAGAGGGGTCGTCTATCCGGCCAGGTGGCTGCTTTGATATTTGGTTGTGGGGCTCTGAGGCCTCCTCATCGAATTCAGGTAGCAGCTTCCGCTTTGGGTAGCTCTTGGAGGGGCGATTGTCGTCGTACCTCGCTGCTGTGTTGAGTATTTTACTCCATCTGATTTGGAGTGTGTCTTGCGCAGCCTTGAGCCTTTGGTTCTGCTTTTTAAGACTCCTCGCAGTGGCAACAAGCCTTTTACGGGCATTCTGCTGCTCCGGGTGCCTATCCGGCGTTATGTCGTCCGGACCATTATCCTTGATAGAATTTGTTTGTTCGGTTTGATTATCCGGATTACCGTTGTCCGGCAACGGTTCGCCCTGCTCCAGCACTGGGTCTGTGTGATCATTATTTCTATCGAGGTGGGATTTGGGGCGGCGCTTGCGTCGGTGCTTTGACTGCTTCTCGAGGGAACAAGCCTTCGGTGCGTCTTTCCGCTCCTCGTCGTCATCTTTTGGTGCGTCCACCATGTATACGTCATATGACGAGGTGGATTTCCAGGGCCCAATAGGCGCTGGTTCTTCATCGTCTCTTTCATCGGCGTCCATACCGTCGATATCTTCGGAGTCGAAGTCGAGCATGTCGGTTAAATCGTCGATAGTGGCTATAAAGTGGGTGGTGGGTGGGCTTTGAATTTCTTCATCGTCCGTATCCCAACCTTGCTGACCGTAGTCCGGCCAGGGATCTCCTGATAAAGAGAGAGACTTTAGTGTCTTCAGAATATCGCCGAAAGGCGAGTGCTGAAAGATGTCCGCGGCAGTAAACCCCATGATCGGCGCCCAATCGAATTCGATCGGCAGGGGCACGGAGGGTTCGGAGTCCGGAGAGGAGTCCGGCTCCTTGGAGTCACGAGTCTCGCAGAGTGCGGGGCTGGTGTTCGGCTCGATCACCGTTGGGATCGCAGCCCCCGAGGCGGCATCCAACCACCCATCCTCGATCGGCACAGTTGGCTCCGAATTAAGGGTCGAAGCCGATGCGGGTGCGGCCTCCAGGGCACTGTTCGGCGGCAGAGGTAGATCATGCTCGTCGTGACAGTGCGGCGCGCTCGGTAGTGGCTCGAATCCGTCGAAGATCAAGTCCCTGCGGATGTCAGCCGTGTAGTTTAAACTTCCAAATCTGACCTGACGGCCAGGGGCATAGCTTTTGATCTGCTCCAGATGGCCAAGTGAATTGGCCCGTAGTGCGAAGCCGCCGAAGACAAAGATCTGTCCGGGGAAGAAGGTCTCTCCCTGGACTGCATCGCTATTGATGATCGTAGGAGCCATCAAGCCTAACGGCGACGACACAGAGGAACTCTCAATGAAAGCACCAATGTCGGTGTCAAAACCGGCGGATCTCGGGTAGGGGGTCCCGAACTGTGCGTCTAGGCCGGATGGTAACAGGAGGCGAGGGACACGAAGTTTTACCCAGGTTCGGGCCCTCTTGATGGAGGTAAAACCCTACGTCCTGCTTGATTAATATTGATGATATGGGTAGTACAAGAGTAGATCTACCACGAGATCGGAGAGGCTAAACCCTAGAGGCTAGCCTATGGTATGATTGTTGTTCTATATGTTGTCCTGCGGACTAAAACCCTCCGGTTTATATAGACATCGGAGAGGGTTAGGGTTACACAAAGTCGGTTACAATGGTAGGAGATCTACATATCCGTATCGCCAAGCTTGCCTTCCACGCCAAGGAAAGTCCCTTCCGAACACGGGACGAAGTCTTCAATCTTGTATCTTCATAGTCCAGGAGTCCGGCTGAAGGTATAGTCCGGCCATCCGGACACCCCCTAATCCAGGACTCCCTCAGAGACGGACCGGTAGGGGTTGCACCAGTGCCAGATGGAGAAGGATTAGTCGATGCTTGTCGGGAGGCATGCTGCACCAAAGATCATTTGCAATGTCTCATTAGCATGATGCAACTGAAATGTAAATACTAGTAACTAATTACCATTCAAATTAAACTCACCGTGGGCGCTATAACAATCTGGGGCATCGGCGGAGGGGTCTGACCATTGTTCTGGCACACGGTGCACTTTTTTTTCATGAGTCAGTCATGTTAGTTAGTAATGAGACGAACATTACGTGCATGATTTGGCTAATATGCAGGAGAAACTTACCACGAGGAGCTCGTATGGGGCCCCGTGAGACGCGTTGTTCCGGTTCCTCTCCACCTCCAACAAACTAGTCGTCCTCTCCTCCAAGTCCCTCTCCCTCTCCGCCGCCTGCTTGTTTGCCTCCGCCAGAAGCTCATGGGCCCTAGCCTCGATGGCGAGCTCCATTGGTCGTGGACGGGGCCTTATCTCAGGATCGGAGCTCGTCTGGCGCTTCTTGATCTTCGGGAGAGTTCTAGGACAACATACCAGTCCATCCACAATGGCTACCGAGCCATGGTACCTCCTGCCACCACATAGCATCACGATCTCTGGATCAAAATGACTCTGGCTCGGGTTGAAGTCCTCCCATTTCCTTGTATTCCCAAAGTCTATGTACCTCACGAGCTTGTTGTGGGAGGAGATGTTGGTGAAGCTCTCAAGATGATCGAGGTCATCCTCAGATAATGCCTTGGCCTTCTTGTACGGGGCAGTATGGTCCATGTCATGGAGTTCGAACAGCGGTGGCTCGTCCTTCTTGTTGTGTCGCGCCTAAAAGAGAGGAACAAAATATTAGTAAGGGCTCAAGCTAGCATGAAGAATGAAATAGCATGAATATCGTGAAGCAAATCACATACCCAGTGATCCCCGTACTCAAACAGGTTGGAGCTCCCTTAATGGTGTGGAACACCTTGCATTTGGGCATGCTTATCATTGGCCTTGTTGTGGACGGCTAGCCATTGGGGAGAGCACCACCATCCACCAACGCCTCCCAACAGTCCATCCTATCCGCACACCATCTTGGGGGCACCTAAGTTAGACAAGAGAAATTTTAGCGCTACGCCTACGAATCAAATCAAGGAAACTAAGCACAAGGCCGTAAGAATAGGTAATTACCTTCATGTACTTATCCTTACACAGAAACTTGGCGCGGCACTTTGTCTTGGACCTCTTAATGTTAGTCGAGGCGTAGTAGTCTCGAACAGCCTGCACCCGAGCCTCGTGTCGTAAGTTCTGAAGTAGGCGCTTACACTCAGCTTCGAGAACCATAGCCGCGTCCGCCTCGTGTTCCTCAAGACACCTTTAGAAGGTCTGCAATCAAACAAGACAACACTGATTAGTACAATCACTAGGTACTGTTGATTTTTTATTCTGTAAAGGAGAAATTACCCAAAACCGCCGGATCACCATGTCGGACACCATCTCGCACAAGACACCGTCGACCCTCTCCATCGACGGGGCTGGGGCAGCCATGTACAACTCCCAGATCAGTGCTAGTTGTGGAACCTCACCCTCACTGGGCAACGTGACCCACCCAGAAAGTGGTGCCAGCAAAGCACACCAAGGACCTGGTTGGGCCTGGGGACACCAGGGCGTGTTTCCAACCCCTGCAGTATGACAAGGCAAACACATTACATATTAATTTGAAGAAACATGAAGGCAAAAGGTTTAAAAAGAGTAAATGCACTTACTTCTCCCTGTTAGGCTCAATCAACCACCTGTGATCGCGGGTCGCCGGCACGGGTGAGAGCTTTGTACCACCACACTGGTAGACCTTCTTGCCCCCCTCAACCAGCTCGCCCTCACTATAGCTATCCTCGAAAAAGTTGTCCTCGCCACCATCATCATGGCCACTAGCCTCCGGAGTCACGTGGGACGAAGACTTTGGGACCAGAGTCTCGTGGGACGAAGGCTTGGCGACTTGAGGCTCGTCGGCCCGAGGCTCGTGGACCGGAGTCCGAGATGGGTCCTCATCAGACGGGTCCACCTCAGACGGAGCAGTCATGTGGTCGGGAGAATCAGCTAGGGGTGGTGGCAAGGAAGGCGTAGCAGACTTCCTACCTCTCCCGCCGCCACGTCCACCTCTAGGACCCCTCTTCGTCTTCCCCCGACCTCTCCCGGCCGAAGAAGAAGCGCCCGCTAGTGGTGTCTGCATACTGTCTAGCAGCGCTCTCCGGAGGTGCTGGGGTGGAATGGAAACACCCCTCCTAGCACGCACCAAGGAAGTAGGCTCGGAGCGCTCTTGACACGAGCCCACCATCTGTCAACACCTGCAATGACAAAGAGTAAACAAAATTAGTACAACATAAACATAATAAAAAATTAAGTGTATCATCATCATGAACATAATAAAAAATTGAATACGTAATAACATGAACTAATTAATAATATATATATATATATGTACATAATAATAATTGAATACCATGACATTACTAATAATACTCTTCATTGTCTATATATGCTCCAGGATCAATAATCAAAAAAATATGACCTAACTCATAATTCACAAATATATGACCCTGTCGGCCTTTGGAAGGTCGAAGAGGACCTTTTTAGGGAGGTGTCGGGGGTCTAGGTGCCGGGGTCGAGGTGTCGTGTCGGGTCAGGGTGCTGTGTAGGGTTCGGGGGTGCCGTGTCAGGGTGTCGGGTGTCAGGGTGTTGGTGGTTGAGGGAGTCCTGGACTAAGGGATCCTCGGGCGTCCGGCCTATTAGCCATGGGCCAGACTAATGGGCTGTGAAGATACGAAGACCGAAGACTGCACCCGTGTCCGGATGGGACTTTCCTTGGCGTGGAAGGCAAGCTTGGTGACTGGATATGTAGATTCCCTTCTTTGTAACCGACTTTGTGTACTAGATCCTCCCGGTGTCTATATAAACCAAGGACTTAGTCCGGATAGGATACTCATCATCATAGCCATACAAGCTAGGCCTCTAGGGTTTAGCCATTATGATCTCAAGGTAGATCAACTCTTGTAATACTCATATTCATCAATATCAATCAACCAGGACGTAGGGTATTACCTCCATAGAGAGGGCCCGAACCTGGCTAAACATCATGTCCCTTGTCTCCTGCTACCATCGACCTTAGACGCACAGTTCGGTACCCCCTACCCGAGATCCGCCGGTTTTGACACCGACATTGGTGCTTTCATTGAGAGTTCCACTGCACTGTCGCCAAAAGGTTTGATGGCCCCTTCAATCGTCCATAACAACATTGTCCAAGGAGAAACTTTCCTCCCTGGACAGATCTTCGTGTTCGGCGGCTTCGCACTGCAGGCCAATTCGTTTGGCCATCTGGAGCAGATCGAAAGCTATGCCCCTGGCCATCAGGTCGGATTCAGAAGCTTGAACTACGTTGCAGACACCCATGGAGACTTCCTTTTCGCTGGATTCGAGACCGCGGTAGCCGCTCCCGGTCACCCCGATGATCATGACCTAAATCTACCATCAGGCTGCATCCGGGAGATTTCTCCTGTAACCGCTTTGGCCCTAGATCCAGAGCAAGCTGCGCCACCCAAGGATGGGAGGATCAACCCCACCATGAAGGCCACAAATTCCATGCCATTGGAGCCGCATACAGACCTAACCTCTCACGACGTCTCTGTCAGCGGAACTCCGTGTAACACCCTTGATGCAACTATATCTCCCACGTGTCGAGGCACGACTTAGAGGCATAATCGCATTGAAGGCATATGTCACAAGTTGGTATCAGAGCGGACAACGGAGAGAACAAGGAGGCCGGGACGAATGCAAGTTTCAAAACCATGATGATGCAATGCACATGATGACATGACAAGATGCAACACGCAAGCAAATGACAAGGCAATAACAACGAATAACTGAACGACACCTGGCACATCGGTCTCGGGGCGTTACACTTCGGACTCGCCTCTGGCCGTAAATTCCAAACCACGTGAGCCCGCGGACGCCGAGCTTGATCGTTTATCGGTCTTCGAATTCAGCTCCGCGAACATCTTCCAGCACTCGCCTTTGGGCGATATGCTAAACTCGTTAAAGTACCTATCATTGACAGAGGACTCACAGCCGAACTATATCCGGCTCAAACTAGGGGCTGACGGTGGAGAGTTTTGCTTCCCACCCGCCACCCACTTCATAGCCATGGTCGAGGATCTAACCGACGAACTTGACTACGACTCCGAGGACATCGACGGTATGGACGACGATGCCGGAGAAGAAGAGGTCCAGAACCCGCCGTTCATCGGACGCTGGACGGCCACTTCCTCGTATGATGTATACATGGTAGATGCATGTCGGTGTCAAAACCGGCGGATCTCGGGTAGGGGTTCCCGAAATGTGCGTCTAAGGTTGATGGTAACAGGAGATAGGGGACACGAAGTTTTACCCAGGTTCGGGCCCTCTTGATGGAGGTAATACCCTACGTCCTGCTTGATTGATATTGATGAATATGAGTATTACAAGAGTTGATCTACCACGAGATCGTAATGGCTAAACCCTAGAAGTCTAGCCTCTATGACTAAAGTATTGAGTATATCCTTTCCGGACTACACCCTCCGGTTTATATAGACATCGGGGGGATCTAGGGTTACATAGAGTCGGTTACATAAGATGGAATCTTCATTGTTGTTTGCCAAGCTTGCCTTCCATGCCAAGGAGAGTCTTATCCGGACACGGGTACAGTCTTCCGTCTTCATATCCTCACAGCCCATCAGTCCGGCCCATAGACAACAGGCCGGATGCCCGAGGACCCCTTAGTCCAGGACTCCCTCAGTAGCCCCTGAACCTGGCTTCAATGACAAGGTATCCGGCGCGTAGTGCTGTCTTCGGCATTGCAAGGCGGGTTCCTCCTTCCGAACTCCCGAATAGTCTCCAGACGAATTGATCGTGTCCGGACCTGTAACACACACTGCACACAACCGCAGAGAGAATATAATAACACACAAGTCCAATCTGCTGACAACTTTAGTAATGCGACGTCACGCCTGTCCGGTCATAATTTCAAACCGTTTTTCGCCCCACGTTTCGAGACACGGTTGTCATTGGCACATCTTGTCAAAGCAGAGACCGTGTCCCCTTATTACGGGATTCTCATCAATACGGGTGTGGGTAACCCAACCGCGCTATTTACACAGCCCTTGGGAGCAGGCGAATTTTAAGGCGAATGGGGGGCGTTTGAATTCACCGCCCTTATAAGGAGATAAGATTCCCCTTTCTTCTCCCACGCTTTCTTCCTGCCTCTCCGTTCTTGAGCTCCAATGCCCAAGATCTCATTTCCCTGTCTCGAGAAAGCACTCAACCTTGTCCGGATCCGGAGGTCAAGGCAAATGGATGGCCTCCTCCGTTAAGGAGGAGGACATCGCCGAGCTTCGGGCGGCCGGGTACCTGGCGAAGGAAATCGCCCACCGTCTTCCAGCCCATGGACAAATCATCCCCACACCAAAGCCCAATGAGAGGGTAGTGTTCATCCCTCATTTCCTCCATGGGCTAGGGTTTCCACTCCACCCCTTCGTCCGCGGGATAATGTTCTACTACGGGATAGACTTCCACGATCTAACCCCGAACTCCTTCCTCAATATCTCAGTGTTCATCGTCATGTGCGAGGCCTTCCTACGCATCCACCCCCACTTCGGGTTGTGGCTCAAAACCTTCAATGCGAAGCCTAAGGTGGTGGATGGACAACACACGGAGTGCGGGAGCGCCATGGTGAGCAAGCTCGCCAATGTCTCTTGGCAAAAAGGCACATTTGTGGAATCTGTTGGGGAATGGCAGAAGCTATGGTTCTACATCACCGAACCCCGCCATGCCACCTGGGCAGCGGCAGCCGAATTCAACTCTGGCGCCCCCGTGCGGCTCACCTCCTGGGTCGAGAAGAGCCCAAATTGGTGTTCGTCGGACGAGCTGATTGCGCTGCAAATGTGTATCCAAAGTATGATCGATAAGGACATCAAGCTTGTCGACATAATCCAAGTGATGTTGGTGCGCCCAATCCTTCCCTGCCAGAGCCGAAGCCGTCCTCTATGGGATTTCAACCCGAAGAAACACCATACCCTAGTGAGGCTTTTCGAAACGACTCACGAAGATGTCTGTAAGTTGCTTTTCAAGGGCAACAAGATACCGCCAGCCACTGGCTCGGACCGGGGTCACGACATAAATCACCCTCCCAACAAGGTATGTTGTTTTCAACACATCCCTTACTTGCTTGTTCAAGGATGATATCTAAGCTTCCATTACCATTACTTTTTCAGTACGGGTTGAAGAAGGCGAAGCAGATCCGGTGTCCGGCTCCCTTGCCCGAGGAGCCAGTCATCCCGCGCTTAGCAAAGATGATGGAGCTAACACCTTATAAGGCACCAGAGAAGAAGGCCACAAGAAAGGCCAAGGGGGCCTAGAGCGGTCCTCGCTGCAAGGGTACCTCGGACACGACGTCCGAAGATAAGGCCAATTCCCCCGCCACTGAAGACGACGTGGATCGGGAGGAGGAGGAGGAGAGCGACTCTCCCCCTGATGGGGGAGGAAGAAGAGGGCGACCTCCACAATTCTGGAGGTGGGGGCGCCCAAAAGGGGGAAGGGCTCCCTCGCGGATAACTCTGCATGGGACGTCGACGACAGCCCGGAGAGACGCCCCCGTGCTAAGCCTCGGGCCGCATCGTAAGTACTAATACCTTATCTGCCCATGAAGTTTCCCCTCCTCATTGTATTGAGATGATTGGTTATGTTATTGTAGTCTGGCCCACAATAGACCTCCGGGATCCTCGTCAGGAGGCTCGCTAGATTCCAAGGCGATGGCCAGCGACTCCTCGCCAGCCGCACACTCCCCCAAGACTAGGGATGATGTGGAGGTGCTGTCCCGAAGGACTGTTCCCGGTAGGGGAGAGGCTCAGGAGGCGCCCGAAGGCGAAATCTCCATCGCCGGATACCAAGGGGAATCAATTCCCCCGGAGACTGGCAGGAAGGGCCGTATACAATTCGGCCCTCAACCGGACTCCATTCCGGAGACCGAGGCGGCTCCGAAATCCAGCACGCACCCTCCTTCAAAAGAAGGGGGATGCCTGTTCCGCTGGTGGCCCCTGTCCAACCAGGGGCACCGGATAGTCTGCTGGGAGCGCTGCGAGGCGCTTCCATTATGGAAGAGCACCGTGTCCTTATGGGCACGGTGATTGAAAGGGTCCAGTCCGCCAAGAGCGGACTAACCGAGGCCTGCGGCAACCTGCTGATAGATTTTGAGGTAAGTGACACCAAAAGGAGAGAATCCTAATGTAGACAGTAGCCCCTGAGACACTGTTCGATGTTCGGAAAGAAAAAACCGGACAGAGGATCAATCTCCTACGCCAGGAAACTAACTATTTTTTTCTTAAATACAGGCGTCGTTGCTGGTCGCGGCCTCGCATACTGCCGAAGTCTCCGGACTGAAGCAGAAACTGGCGGAGGCCGAGGGAGAGCTGAGCCAAGTGAAGAGGCAGCTCGAGAAGAAGCAAGGTAAGCAATAACCTGTTATATATTCGAAAAGAAGAAAATGATATGCGATGACCAAAATGCCATGATTTGTATATAAGCGAAGACCGAGGTCGAGGCGCTGAGAAAGGCCCTTGCCAAAGCCGAGGGGAAGGCTGTCCAACAGCAAGCCACCCATAAGAATCTCAAGGCCCGGGTCGGCGAGGTCTAGCAGGAGCTCCAGGACATGGTGAAGAAGTGTGAAGCCTTGGAGCGCGAGGCGTCGGCTCGAGAGGCCGAACTTACCAAAGCTCGTCAAAGCATGGAGGCCGCACGGAATGAGGCCTGGGACACTCTCCATGAGATCCAGGAGGCGAAGAAGATCGCGGCGGGTAAGGCGTTTAACATGCAAAGCAAGTATGCAGAGAGGAAGTACCTTTTACTAACCCAGATTCGGAGTTGCCCATGGGCTTTTGTGGATCTGCCGTGCAGTGTATCCGATGCTACGGAGTTCTTCTGAGCCAGGGAAGGGGATACTCCGGAGAAGCTGTTCTGGTCGCAGTATGCTGTGCCAGAACATCCGGTGGCCTTTACCGATCAACTGAAACCGTTGGTCGAGGTGCACAGGATGGCCAAACTGGCCATGAAGGATTTAATAATCCAACTATGGCCAGCCGAAGCTATACCTAGCAGTTATTTCGGCCTCGTGAAGCGGGTGGTGGAGTCTTATCCGCGGCTAGACATTGTCAAGCAATCAGTCTGCATCGAGGGTTCCCGCATGGCCTTCGCTCGTTGCAAGATGTGGTGGGCGAAGATGGACGTCGTTGAGGTGGCCCGGGGGCCGCTGGAGGGCAAGGAGCACCGCGCACCCGAGCGCTATTTTGCGGATGTCCTGGAGGGATCTCGACTTGTAGCAACGCAGTGCGGGAAGGATGTTATTCTCGAATAAATACATTCATATCTTGCCTTGTATGATGAAAACAAAGCTGCTGTGTAATATAATTTTTATTATGTTTTAATTGTATCCTCTTGTGCGGCCGTGTTGTATGAAATTTGAGGGTTGGCCAGTCGTCGGCTTCTGCCCTCACGTAGGTAGTACGGAGGTGTTCGGGATGGTATCTAAATAATCTTGATACAATTATATGGTCCTTGAAGGAGTTGTTTAGCGCAACGAACCAGGCAACCAGACTATGCGGCTTGAACACCCTCACTTAGCCATAGGAGCTTTACAATAAAACATAGGTGCAACCCCTGGTATACGAACCAGGGTGTTGTCAGTGTCTGATCAGGAAGTACCGATCCTTCGCATAATGCGGAAAAGTCTCCAACGATTTGAGACCTCCAAACAGCTGACCGGCTCTCGCCGCATCATGCCAATTAGTTTTCGGCTTTCTCTATTGAGGTGCTCATCCAGTTTAGACCAGGGCACAATCGCAGTAGTTCTCCCTTTACTACCCTAGCTGATGTAGCGGAACGTAGGATAGCAAGCACAGGAGCCAGGCAACCCAACTATTGACCAAACACATGATTCAGAGCCAATGCATATAATGCTAAATTCGAGGTGCCGAACTATACTTACAAGAAGTGTTCGGACTTTTGTTGCCGTAATGTGGGGTGCTATAAAGCCCCTGGCAAACATCAAACCGTACCAAAGTGTACGGGTGCTACGTGATGGGGTTATCCACAAGGAAACTGAAAAAATAAAGCAAAGAGAGAAAGAAAACAGAAAAGATGTAAAGGTAAAAAGCTGGGGTCCTACAGCTCCAGCTACAAACTGTTTTCATTGTAATGTAATTAGTACGTCAAGGCGCATTGGTACAAGTAGTGCAATAAGCAACAGGCTATCTAACATGCCGAAACGCTGCATGTGGGTCCTGGAAGACATGTAGAGTTATCGTTAACGGAATCACCTGAAAAGTCCCCGTATGTCTGCGCTCCTCGCCATCTTGGTGTGTTTATCCTTCAAGAGGACCGATAACCAGACCACCCTATGGGGTCTGTGGGATTAAAACCTGAAATAAAACAAGCAAAAGTGAAAGTATATGTGTATCCGATGTCGGCTGAGCTGTGCCGTGGATCACAAGCTAGATATGCCTCCGTCAATGCCCATGGAATTTTGAGTGCGTAGTTATGTATGCACGGCACACAGGCCACCACTTGATCGGGACTGAGACGGAGGCCGGATTGCTAGTCAAGCTCCTGACGAGCTGAGCTCTCCTGTTGCAGAGTAGTCCGGACCCTCTTAAGGGTGTCCGAGGGCTTGGCAGCCGAATGAAGGTTCTGCTTGAGAAGGCCGCTTTGTACTTCTACTGCTAGAGCAGCTATGTGCTCTCCTGTACGAAGAGAGCGTTCCGTATTGCCATTGACTGTTATGATGCCGCATGGGCCGGGCATCTTGAGCTTGAGATAAGCATAGTGTGGCACTGCGTTGAATCGAGCAAACGCAGTTCGTCCGAGCAGTGCATGATAGCCGCTACGGAATGGGACGATATCGAAGACTAACTCCTCGCTTCGGAAGTTGTCACAACCCTAGCTTTGGCCTTTGCTTGTCATTGCATATGCATCCATGCATCATCTTAATTTCAAGAAAATTGAATTGAGGGATTTCTCAAGCCTCAGAAATCTTTTAAAAATGATCAACATTAAAATATTTCAAATGAGCCCAACAAAATGTTCCTACTAACCTCTGAAAATATTGGCAAGAGCTATAACTCAAACCAATATTTTTGGAATCACAGAAATAATTATTCTTGGGCCTTTGAATTAAATCACTAGCTATTTGGTTTGGGTTTATATTTACTATAAAATAGATATAAGCCCAATAATTTTGAAAATTTGCATGTGGCTCTGAACTAGTTTCCTAAGTCCACATAATAATTTTCAGAAGCATAAAAATTGGTTTGTTTGAAAACCAAACTCAAAACAAACTTCAAAAATTAGAAAACAAAAAACAAAAAGAAAATAGAAAGGCAGAGCATTTACCTGGCCTTACCTGCAGCCCACATAGCCGGCCGTTACTGTGCAGCCCAGCAGCCCACCTCCCCTGCCAGTTGTCTTCCTCCTCTCGCCAGAAGGCAGAGGGGAAGCAATGCACGACGCGAGCGCGCCACGCCGACAGCAGCCTGCCTGCCTGCTGCCTCCCCGACGCTGCTATGAGCGCCACGCACCCCCCCCCCCGAACCCTCTCTTCCCCTCCTCGTGTCGATCCCCTCCTCTGCTGCCTCCCTCTCGCTCTGCATCTCGTGGCCGACCGTTGCCGTCGCCGCCGTTCGGTGCCACCACGCCACCATGCTCCTCTCGCCTCCCCGTGTAGTGTGCAAGCTCCGCCACCATCCGTTACGCCGACTCGAGCAAGCCTCGAGCGCTTGGACGCCCCAACTCGACCGCCTCGACTCCTTCTTCAAGCTTCGGTCGCCGGAGAATGCCGTCGCCGTCCCGTCGCCCCAGGTCTACCCCGAGCACGCCGACCGCATCATCGTGATCCCTGTGAGCCCCTGCACCGTTCCCCTCTAATTCCGTGGCCTAGTTCTCACCATAGCCACTGTTTTCGTCGAGGCTGAGAGTGCGCCGCCGCACGACCTCTTTGCCGACGAAGTTCCGGTGACCCTTTGGTCCCGTTGGTGTCCCCGTAGGGTTCGTGAGCACGCGTAGAGTTCGTAGGTGCAAACCGCTGGTCCTCCCGCGCGCTGTGGCGTTGAATCCGTCAACGTTTGAACTCCGGCCATCGCGGTGGTCATCACCGGTGCCGTTCCGGCCACCCCCGAGCCAAGCCACCACCCCGGCTGGATGCGGGCGAGCCTCAGGTCCCTGTAGGTGGTCTCCTCCATTCAAATGGTCGCCGGAGCAGCGTTTCCGCGCTGCTCCGCCGCGCCTATCGTCGCCGGCGACACGTCGCCAGTAGGGGTTGACCCGCTGACTAGCGTGGTTTGACCCCGCTGGCTGGGTTGACTTCCCCCCTCTGTTCCACTGACATGCAGGCCTTGCTCGGCTAATTAATCTAGTTTAGGTTTAAATTTAATTAGTTTAACCTAGGTTAGTGCTAATTAAACTAGGTTAGTTTAGTTAGACACTGACACGCGGGACCCACTGGTCAGTTTGACCTGGACCGTGCCCGATGACCGCTGACATCACAGTGACATCATGCTGACGCAATAACTCTTTTCTGGATTTATTCTTTTACAGGAAATTCCAGAAAATTGCCTAAACTTCTAAAAATCATAGTAATTCAACCGTAGCTCCAAATCAAACAAATTATATATGAAAAATTATCAGAAAAATCCAAGGAATCTGTTTATGGCATTTTCATGCATGTTTGAGCAAGTTAACCTCACTGTTTAGTCCAAAACATGATAATGCACTATTTGAATTCATAGTTTGAATCTGAATATGAACCTTGAGTTCAAATCAACCCAAAACCTTTCTGTTACTAGTTGCATTATCTCAAATCACAACATATTTCCATGCCATGATCACGCATCATATTGTGCATTGCATTGATTGTGCTCTTCCTTGTTGCCGGTAATTGTCCCCTCTCGGTAGACGCTGCTCCGACGCTGTGATCGTTGACACTGATGAAGACTTAATGTTATCTTCAGAAGTGCCAGGCAAGCAAAACCCCCTTGTTCATTCCGATACAATCCCACTCTCTCGCTCCTGCTCTCTTTTACTGCATAGGATAACACCATTTCAATTGTTACATGCTGCGGTGGTTGAACCCTTTCCTCTGCATGACTTGTCATTGCCACAGTAAATAGATGAAACCCACTAGTATGAGTAGGAATTGTTTGAGCCCTGATGTGCCTCCTCATTCATGCTTGTTTGTCATGCCTGCTACTGCTTAGAGTTGAGTCCGGTCTGATTCATCGGGAATGAATGGAACGTGGTGAACATGTCCTACCGTTGAGAGCTAAGTGTGTGAACACGATTTGGTAAAGGTAGCGGTGAGAGGCCATGTAGGAGTACATGGTGGGTTGTCTCATTGCAGCCGTCCTTAGGAACTGAGTTCTATGTTTGTGATCCATGAACAGTTACTACCACACATTGGGCTCCGGGCGCTCCAAGCTCTCTCGACTTATTAATCAACCTGATCTCTGTCCAGGAGTTGCAACTAGTTTCCGGTGTTTGTAGGTAGTGTTAGTAGTCTACCAAGTGGCACCCGGTACAGGTGGGCTTGGGACAGACTAGGCACAGTGGCACGGTGTACCAAGTGGCACCCGGATGGTGGGCTTGGGAACCCTGCACACATCGTTTGGGGCCGTGAGCGATACCCCGGCCGGATCTCCTTGCGGATGGAACCCGAATAGGCGATAAACCTGGACTAGAGACTTGTTGGTTAGTCAGGTCGTGGCCGACACCCTCGCCTGGCTTCCGCTTGAAGGTTTCCGAGGTACATGACGTGTACAGGGCGGTAAGTGGCGAGAGCGTGTGTGAAGAAGTACACCCCTGCAGGGTTATCATTATCTATTCGAATAGCCGGATTCCTCGGATATGGAAACTTGGACCCCTTGCATAGTTCATAGATAAGTGAAAGTGGATACTCTAAAATGCGCAAGATAAGCGTGAGTGCTATGGATGGCGTTCTCGCAGGGAGACGGGAGTGGATCCATAGTGGTGTATTGGTATGGTGAATTTGTGGACTCGTGTGCGTCACCTCAAAAGAGTTACTTGCAGTCGTAGTTCAGTTTAGCCACTGAGTCAAAGCTGGCTTGCTGTAGTTAAACTCCACTACCCCTTTGTTGATACCAATGCATATGTAGATAGTTCTGATGTAAGTCTTGCTGGGTACATTTGTACTCACATTTGTTTATTTTATGTTTTTGCAGAGAGATTTCAGTCTCGCTAGTAGTTCCGTGTGGACTTCGATGTTTAGCTTGATACCTCAGCTACGATCTTGTGCCCTCGGTAGGATCTGGTAGATAGTCAGGCTTCTCAGCCTTTTTCATTTGTAGTTGTCTGTACTCAGACATGTAATGCTTCCGTTGCTTGTATGCTCTGAATGATGGGTCATGTGACCCCTGTTTGTACTTATGCTATGTGGCTCTTCTGAGCCTTTATCTATATGAGTTTGCGTTATGTTGTGATGCCATGTTGTACAGCACATACTTGCATGTTATGCGTACGTGTGACGTGTATTGCTATGTGTGGGATCCGACAATCTAGTTGTTTATCCTTGGCAGTCTCTCTTATGGGGAAATGTAGTCTAGTGCTTCCTTGAGCCATAGTAGTCCGCTACAGCCCGGTTCACCGGAGTCCTGCTAGCCCAGCACTACTGCTCAGGACACTTGACTGGCTGGCATGTGTTTCACTTCGTTCCTGTGTCTGCCCCTTCGGGGAAATGTCATGCGGTGACATCCGGAGTCCTGCCTAGCCTGCTACAGCCCGGGTTATCGGAGTCCTGTTAGCCCAGTGCTACAGCCCGGATTCACACGCTGCTAACCGACATGTTCGAAGTTGATTCATGTATGCCTGTCCCCATGGGTTAGTGCCGCTTTGGGTTCACGACTAGCCATGTCGGCCCGGGTTCTCTGTCATATGGATGCTAGCGACACTATCATATACGTGAGCCAAAAGGCGCAAACGGTCCCGGGCCATGGTAAGGCGACACTCGTGGGAATACCGTGCGTGAGGACGCAAAGTGATATGAGGTGTTACCAGCTAGATCGATGTGACTTGGAATCGGGGTCCTGACAGCTTTGGTATCAGAGCCTGACTGCCTGTAGGATTACCAAGCCCAACCGGTCGAAGTTGAGTCTAGAATGCTTTAGTTATGTAAGGGAATTGATTATGGAAGGGAATGTAAGGCTCTTTTTACTCCTTATCATGATGACCTTCTGATCTGAGTCATCTTATCTTTTCTACGGGGTTAAGAGCTAGGCTTCTCTTCTATCTCTCTGGATGACGTGTTACTAAACCGTAGTTGCCTAGGATTGTTGAGTTTAAGCCTCAGTTCAGCTCCTACTACTTCCGTATGTTGACAGTTGATCTCAGAACCTCGATATTGTGATGTGGAGTGGCTATGCTACCATATTGCATAATGTCTCAAATCTTTTGAGCATTTACAGCCGTTATGTTGTCCGAGTCGTCCCAGGTTTCCAAACAATCTGATGCATTTGCAAAATCCTTTCCCTCTGGTTTTCGATGTTCCTCTAGGCCAGGTTAATCACACTAATTGTGAGTTGAGGTATTCTATTGCCTCGACATATATGTTGGAATTATTATTATGACCCTAGATGTCTTAGAGTGCCACCTAGTAATCGAACCATGTTTTGCGTTTCCAGTGTGATGATTCTGGCCGTTATTCTTGAAAGCATCCCGTGATGCCATTTAGTTAGTAGGCATTCTATTCCTGGGTTTTGAACCCGAGACTCACCCTACTTGCTTCATGTTGATAGAGTTTGCTAGTTCCTTAGGACATTAGTAAACCTTGTGATAGACCTCGAGGTTCGTGGTACATCATTCTTCCAGTACCATGAACCAATATGGCAGAAGTTCTTGAACCAAAGATCACGACCAGAGCTCTTGATGAATTCTCGATTCTATATTGTGACTCTGCCAGTTCTACCATTCTGCACGGGTTATCCGGAAGAATTATGTTGAACTCGTTCGACATTCTAACCTATGTATCCACAACTCAGAAAGATATATGTTCCCTTGAGATGTCCCTCTTCATTTGTATTCCAACCCTCATCTATCAATTGATAGTCAGGAGTAGTCATGCACTCGTGTTATCGATGCCTATTACTCTTGTGGTTCATCAAGCCATTCTATTCCAGAATGACTAGGAGAAACAAACTCCAGTACCTCTTCCATGTCCAGGATTGGGTCAAAGCAGTTGTAATCCGCAAATCAAATGCCAATCTAGCTTTTGATTCTGTTCTACCTTGGAGTATTACCATCTTTATATCAAGAATGTCATGGAAATTGCACACCATCCTATGAACTCTTGATACAGTGATACTTCTTGCCATCATTATTCATTCCTTGGTCCCCATGTTATTGTAACCGGAACGCCGACAAGTGAATCGTGATGTGTGAAATCAATACTCCTAGCAACCCCGTTGCTTGGTAGTTAATGGACAATAAACTCATTCTTAGCATGTTGGTTATTGAATCATCATTCTAAGATTGATCATGCTACCTAGTCCTTATTTCCGGTGCACTCTTCGATTAATGAGTTAGGATTATTCAATCCCTTACTCTTCTGATCATGTCGTCTTGCCTTGAAAAGCAAGATTGTTCTCGAGCTTAGAGACATATCGGTGGTTCGTGATTTTCCGGATATCTTCATGGGAGTATCACCAGGTCGTCCCCTGACCGATATGTTGAGTTCGTGATCAAGTTGGTTTTCCAATAAACCACTCTTTCTCCAAGAATCTGTGTTGGATACCCTGAGCTAGTTGGTTAAGCTAAACAACAACTTGGAGAGTTGGAAGATAAAGGCTATATCCGACTTAGTTCTTTCCAAAGGGATATCTCTTTGTATATGTGTGTTGAAGAAAGATGATATCTTCATCGATTGATCTCCGTGACCAATTGGTGGAGCTATTGTTTTGTCCAAACTTTGACTTAAGTATGGTCCATCGTCAAGTCAAATCAGAACCAACGACGTTCATAATGTTGTCTTACTCGTGGTTGATCCCTCGAGCATACACCATTACATATTTTGGTCTGACCAATGCTATCGCCGTGTTCACATGATGGTGGAAGTCCAGTGATATGGAAATTTCGATGAGTTGTTGTTGAACCCATCAGCAACATTTTGTCTCCCCCATGATTCATGTTGAACATCAACCTAGCATTGGAAACTTTGTAAGCAATGCCTTCGTGTTCCGTTCATGAAGCTTATGCTTGGATGGAAGAAGTGACTTCCTCAAATTCATGTGCATTTGGAGCAAGTTGCCGCCATAAGTTCGAGAAAGATTGTTTTGTTTCCTCTAGTACCATCCCAAGTTAGTTATGCATACGTGCGAAGTATTCTATGGTTTGGTAGATTAATTACCTCTAGTCCATATGTGTCCCTAGCACACCAAGCCACTGACTGATTTGTTCTAGGAGAAGGAGTTAAGTGCTAATCCATGGTAATGCACAAGACCTCGATATCCTCGATGATGGTTCCCCACCTGAACTCGGTAGTGTTTCATTATAAGACTACTATGTGGTCATGCTTGTCTGGGATAGTGTGTTCACATGTTTGTAGCAGAACCAGCTCATGTTTTGGAGCTTACCACCGTAGTCCATTTCCCGAGAATCCTGCAACGTCATCTCGTCGACTTGTGTTGCAAACTTTCTTTTTTTTTCTCTAGACTTGATGAGTCTGGAATATCCTGACACCAACCAGATCTGAATCTCAGGCAGATATGATGGTTGGAGCATTTTCCAAGAACTATAATATCGGTCTCTCGATAACCGGTAAAGTGGATGTCGTAGCCAACACACCCGGCCGGAGGACTTATTATTGTAGTATCTTGATTGAGAAAGTTGACCACCTCCCCATAAGGATTTCGTAGGATTATTCCAAATGTTGTTCCTTATGGATTTTTGTGTTCCCGAAGTCCGACCTTACTTGATGTCCTAGATATCAAACCATACCTATGAATGGATTACGCTAGCACATCAAGGAGAACATTAGAAGCGGGGTGCTAAATGTCTCTCGGTCGATCATCCAGATTATGTTTCCTTGGCCTCGCTAAGGTGAAATCTAAGAAAGTGTTATCTTCCTTTGCATCTGCATCATCCATCACCATTCATCATGGTGGTATGTTGTGTTGCCAGGATCCTTGACACGGATATTGGTAAAACCTCGATGAATATGGAGATGCTCAAGTTCTTGAGAGCACGCACAAGAACTAGGTTTTACCGTTGGCGTTAACTGGGATTTGCTTCTAGTTTCCTCGGTTATGTTATAACCTTTTCAAGCAGTGGACTCACTCTCGACTGTTGAGTTCTTCCCCAGTTAGCAGAATCATTCCCAGCATTAGCATTTTGTTCCCAGCTTGCACCGCCATTGTGCCATTCAACCATGGACTACCCTTCTCGGTAATTTCTGGTTAGGATCACCTTCAAAAGTGGACTTACCATGGGTCCCATCCATTTCTGATGATACGCAAAATCATCCATCGCGTTGTCTTCAATAAGGTAGTCCACATCATCTATTCGAATCCGGATATGCCATTCCTTTGAACTCCACCAAACGATCGTTGTGATTGCCTTAGGTTGGTATAAAGAGTTTCAATGATCTAGATATCAAAAGTAATTCTTTTTGCCATTTAACGGAATAACTCTATGAGTCACCTCCCCCAAGGTGCCCTGTTATGGGATCATGGCAATTATTTCCTCGCCACCTTGACACCATCCACCATCTTTCTAAGCGTGGAATTGTTGCCCATCAAATCAAACCCCGTCGTTGTTCTTCCATCCCTCTCGATGTGTTTTGTGTCTCAACTTGAGATGTTTCAACATATGACTCCACGAGTTGATCTTGAGTGCTCGATCTTCGAGGAGATCGTTTCCTATAGAGTTTCTTTCTGTCGCCATCGTGTTGGATGAAGATCTCGAAAGCAAAGACGTCGAGATCAAGGTGATGCAATGAATCAACATCTCCAAGAAGGGAAATTGGATCATGAAGATTTGTGTCCCCTCTGTCTTCTTACCTCACATCTTGAATCTCGGGACGAGATCCTTGTTAGTGGGGGTGAGTTGTCACAACCCTAGCATTGGCCTTTGCTTGTCATTGCATATGCATCCATGCATCATCTTAATTTCAAGGAAATTGAATTGAGGGAATTCTCAAGCCTCAGAAATCTTTTAAAAATGATCAACATTAAAATATTTCAAATGAGCCCAACAAAATGTTCCTGCTAACCTCTGAAAATATTGGCAAGAGCTATAACTCAAACCAATATTTTTGGAATCACAGAAATAATTATTCTTGGGCCTTTGAATTAAATCACTAGCTATTTGATTTGGGTTTATATTTACTATAAAATAGATATAAGCCCAATAATTTTGAAAATTTGCATGTGGCTCTGAACTAGTTTCCTAAGTCCACATAATAACTTTCAGAAGCATAAAAATTGGTTTGTTTGAAAACCAAACTCAAAACAAACTTCAAAAATTAGAAAACATAAAACAAACAGAAAATAGAAAGGCAGAGCATTTACCTGGCCTTACTGCAGCCCACCTAGCCGGCCGTTACTGTGCAGCCCAGCAGCCCACCTCCCCTGCTAGTTGTCTTCCTCCTCTCGACAGAAGGCAGAGGGGAAGCAACGCACGGCGCGAGCATGCCACGCCGACAGCAGCCTGCCTGCCTGCTGCCTCCCCGACGCTGCTACGAGAGCCACGCACCCCCCCCCCCTGGAACCCTCTCTTCCCCTCCCTGTGTCGATCCCCTCCTCTGCTGCCTCCCTCTCGCTCTGCATCTCGTGGCCGACTGCTGCCGTCGCCGCCGTTCGGTGCCACCACGCCACCATGCTCCTCTCGCCTCCCCGTGTAGTCTGCAAGCTCCGCCACCGTCCGTTACACCGACTCGAGCAAGCCTCGAGCGCTCGGACGCCCCAACTCGACCGCCTCGACTCCGTCTTCAAGCTTCGGTCGCCGGAGAACACCGTCGCCGTCCCGTCGCCCCAGGTCTACCCCGAGCACGCCGACCGCATCATCGTGATCCCCGTGAGCCCCTGCACCGTTCCCCTCTAATTCCGTGGCCTAGTTCTCGCCGTAGCCACTATTTTCGTCGAGGCTGAGAGTGCGCCGCCGCACGACCTCGTCACCGATGAAGTTCCGGTGACCCTTTGGTCCCGTTGGTGTCCCCGTAGGGTTTGTGAGCACGCGTAGAGTTCGTAGGTGCAAACCGATGGTCCTCCCGCGCGCTGTGGCGTTGAATCCGTCGACGTTTGAACTCCGGACGCCGCGGTGGTCATCACCGGCGCCGTTCCGGCCACCCCCGAGCCGAGCCACCACCCCGACTGGATGCGGGCGAGCCTCAGCTCCCCGTAGGTGGTCTCCTCCGTTCAAATGGTCGCCGGAGCAGCGTTTCCGCGCTGCTCCGCTGCGCCTCTCGTCGCCGGCGACACGTCGCCAGTAGGGGTTGACCCGATGACCGGCGTGGTTTGACCCTGCTGACCGGCGTGGTTTGACCCCGCTGGCTGGGTTGACTTCCCCCCCCCCCCCCCTCTGTTCCACTGACATGCGGGCCCTGCTCGGCTAATTAATCTAGTTTAGGTTTAAATTTAATTAGTTTAACCTAGGTTAGTGCTAATTAAACTAGGTTAGTTTAGTTAGACACTGACACGCGGGACCCACTGGTCAGTTTGACATGGACCGCGCCCGATGACCGCTGACATCACAGTGACATCATGCTGACGCAATAACTCTTTTCTGGATTTATTCTTTTACAGGAAATTCCAGAAAATTGCCTAAACTTCTAAAAATCATAGTAATTCAACCGTAGCTCCAAATCAAACAAATTATATATGAAAAATTATCAGAAAAATCCAAGGAATCTGTTTATGGCATTTTCATGCATGTTTGAGCAAGTTAACCTCACTGTTTAGTCCAAAACATGATAATGCACTATTTGAATTCATAGTTTGAATCTGAATATGAACCTTGAGTTCAAATCAACCCAAAACCTTTCTGTTACTAGTTGCATTATCTCAAATCACAACATATTGCCATGCCATGATCACGCATCATATTGTGCATTGCATTGATTGTGCTCTTCCTTGTTGCCGGTAATTGTCCCCTCTCGGTAGACGCTGCTCCGACGCTGTGATCGTTGACACTGATGAAGACTCAATGTTATCTTCAGAAGTGCCAGGCAAGCAAAACCCCCTTGTTCATTCCGATACAATCCCACTCTCTCGCTCCTGCTCTCTTTTACTGCATAGGATAACACCATTTCAATTGTTACATGCTGCGGTGGTTGAACCCTTTCCTCTGCATGACTTGTCATTGCCACAGTAAATAGATGAAACCCACTAGTATGAGTAGGAATTTTTTGAGCCCTGATGTGCCTCCTCATTCATGCTTGTTTGTCATGCCTGCTACTGCTTAGAGTTGAGTCCGGTCTGATTCATCGGGAATGAATGGAACGTGGTGAACATGTCCTACCGTTGAGAGCTAAGTGTGTGAACACGATTTGGTAAAGGTAGCGGTGAGAGGCCATGTAGTTGTACATGGTGGGTTGTCTCATTGCAGCCGTCCTTAGGAACTGAGTTATGTGTTTGTGATCCATGAACAGTTACTACCACACATTGGGCTCCGGGCGCTCCAAGCTCTCTTGACTTATTAATCAACCTGATCTCTGTCCAGGAGTTGCAACTAGTTTCCGGTGTTTATAGGTAGTGTTAGTAGTCTACCAAGTGGCACCCGGTACAGGTGGGCTTGGGACAGACTAGGCACAGTGGCACGGTGTACCAAGTGGCACCGGATAGTGGGCTTGGGAACCCTGCACACATCGTTTGGGGCCGTGAGCGACACCCCGGCCGGATCTCCTTACGGATGGAACCCGAATAGGCGATAAACCTGGACTAGAGACTTGTTGGTTAGTCAGGTCGTGGCCGACACCCTCGCCCAGCTTCCGCTTGAAGGTTGCCGAGGTACATGACGTGTACAGGGCGGTAAGTGGCAAGAGCGTGTGTGAAGAAGTACACCCCTGCAGGGTTATCATTATCTATTCGAATAGCCGGATTCCTCGGATATGGAAACTTGGACCCCTTGCATAGTTCATAGATAAGTGAAAGTGGATACTCTAAAATGCGCAAGATAAGCGTGAGTGCTATGGATGGAGTTCTCGCAGGGAGACGGGAGTGGATCCATAGTGGTGTATTGGTATGGTGAATTTGTGGACTCGTGTGCGTCACCTCAAAAGAGTTACTTGCAGTCGTAGTTCAGTTTAGCCACTGAGTCAAAGCTGGCTTGCTGTAGTTAAACTCCACTACCCCTTTGTTGATACCAATGCATATGTAGATAGTTCTGATGTAAGTCTTGCTGGGTACATTTGTACTCACATTTGTTTATTTTATGTTTTTGCAGAGAGATTTCAGTCTCGCTAGTAGTTCCGTGTGGACTTCGATGTTTAGCTTGATAGCTCAGCTACGATCTTGTGACCTCGGTAGGATCTGGTAGATAGTCAGGCTTCTCAGCCTTTTTCATTTGTAGTTGTCTGTACTCAGACATGTAATGCTTCCGTTGCTTGTATGCTCTGAATGATGGGTCATGTGACCCCTGTTTGTACTTATGCTATGTGGCTCTTCTGAGCCTTTATCTATATGAGTTTGCGTTATGTTGTGATGCCATGTTGTACAGCACATACTTGCATGTTATGCGTACGTGTGACGTGTATTGCTATGTGTGGGATCCGACAATCTAGTTGTTTATCCTTGGCAGTCTCTCTTATGAGGAAATGTAGTCTAGTGCTTCCTTGAGCCATAGTAGTCCGCTGCAGCCCGGTTCACCGGAGTCCTGCTAGCCCAGCACTACTGCTCAGGACACTTGACTGGCCGGCATGTGTTTCACTTCGTTCCTGTGTCTGTCCCTTCGGGGAAATGTCACGCGGTGACATCCGGAGTCCTGCCTAGCCTGCTACAGCCCGGGTTACCGGAGTCCTGTTAGCCCAGTGCTACAGCCTGGATTCACACGCTCCTGACCGACATGTTCGAAGTTGATTCATGTATGCCTGTCCCCATGGGTTAGTGTCGCTTTGGGTTCACGACTAGCCATGTCGGCCCGGGTTCTCTGTCATATGGATGCTAGCGACACTATCATATACGTGAGCCAAAAGGCGCAAACGATCCCGGGCCATGGTAAGGCGACACTCGTGGGAATACCGTGCGTGAGGACGCAAAGTGATATGAGGTGTTACCAGCTAGATCGATGTGACTTGGAATCGGGGTCCTGACAGAAGTTTTCCGGAGATCCGAAGACAACCTCTAATGTGATTGAGCCTGTACAACGGGCCTCTATGCCTGGAATGACTCCTTTAAAGGTGGTCTTTGTAGGCTTGATCCTTGATGGGTTAATGCCCATTTTTCGCACTATATCCTGATAGAGCTGATTGAGGCTGCTACCACCATCCATGAGGACACGAGTTAGGTGGAATCCATCAATTATTGGGTCTAAGACCAGTGCGACTGAGCCTCCATGATGGATGCTGGTCGGGTGATCCCGGCGATCAAAGGTGATCGGGCATGAAGACCATGGATTGAATTTTGGGGCGACTGGCTCTATCGCGTAGACGTCCCTGAGCGCACGCTTGCGCTCCCTCTTGGGGATGTGGGTAGCATATATCATGTTCACTGTTTTGACCTGAGGGGGAAACTTCTTCTCTCCCCCTGTGTTCGGTTGTCGTGGCTCTTCGTCATCATCCTCGCTTTGCGATCCCTTTTCCCTATTCTCGGCGTTTAATTTGTCGGCCTGTTTGAAAACCCAGCACTCTCTATTTGTATGATTAGGAGGCTTGTCGGGGGTGCCATGAATTTGGCACTGACGATCAAGTATGTGGTCCAAGCTGGATGGACCCGAATTTTTCTTTTGGAACGGCTTCTTCCGCTGACCGGACTTAGAGCCACTAAATCCGACGTTGACCGCCGTATCATCGGTGTTGTCACTGTTGTTTCGGCGCTTGTATCTATTGCGTCAAGACTTGTCTTTGTTGCTTTTAACTTCAGGGGTGCTGGCGTCGCTTGCATTGTTTTTGCTATGAGCCAACCAACTGTCCTCGCCCGCACAAAAGCGGGTCATGAGTGTCGTGAGGGCTGCCATGGATTTTGGCTTTTCTTGGCCAAGGTGGCGAGCGAGCCATTCATCGTGGATTCTATGCTTAAAAGCTGCTAGAGCTTCGGCATCCGGACAGTCGACAATTTGATTCTTTTTAGTTAAGAACCTTGTCCAGAATTTCCTGGCGGACTCTCCGTGCTGTTGAACTATATGGCTTAAGTCATCAGCGTCCGGAGGTCGAACATATGTACCTTGGAAGTTATTGAGGGAAGCCTCTTCCAAGTCCTCCCAGCTCCTGATGGAATTTTCAGGCAGACTGTTTAGCCAATGCCGAGCTGGCCCTTTGAGTTTTAGAGGGAGGTATTTTATGGCGTGGAGGTCATCTCCGCGGGCCATATGGATGTGGAGAATGAAGTCCTCGATCCACACCGCAGGGTCCATGGTTCCATCGTATGATTCTATGTTCACGGGCTTGAATCCTTCGGGGAATTCGTGATCCAGGACCTCATCAGTGAAGCAATGAGGGTGTGCGGGGCCTCTATATCGAGCCATATCGTGACGCAGCTCTGATAGAGTCCGTCTGTGGTGTTCGGCCTCCGCATGACTGGGTTTGTCACGTCCGAATAGGTGGTCGTGGTCGCGTGTCGAGGCGCGTCCTCGTGATCCGTAGATTGATCTTGTATGTCCTGCTTTATTG
Organism: Triticum monococcum; assembly: GCA_034509565.1. Taxonomy (NCBI): domain Eukaryota; kingdom Viridiplantae; phylum Streptophyta; class Magnoliopsida; order Poales; family Poaceae; genus Triticum; species Triticum monococcum. The sequence goes on from CM067844.1 coordinate 489,600,684, forward strand.
TTCAGGTTCTGCCATAGGTCATATGTATGGTCGTGGGCTAATTTACCTCTGCCTGAGTGATGAGGCGGGGCGGTTGGTGTTCGACATGAGTTGCCGTTCTGTCCCGACCACGTGGTGGTCGGTCGGCCATATTGTGCGATGGTGGTATGTACTCCGGCGCCTCCTCGTTGAACTGAGGTAGCAATTTGTGTTTTGGGTAGCTTTTGGTTGGGCGCTTGAGGCTGTACTCTTCGGATACTGGGACATCAGTCCATTTATCATTGAGCAGATCTTGGTTAGCTTGAAGCTGCTGCTGCTTCTTTTTCAGGCTCCTTGTCGTGGCTATTAGCTGGCGCTTGAAGTGCTCCTACTCAAGAGGTTCCTCGGGCACGATGAAATCTTCGGTGTCGAGCCTCACCTCATCTTCGGAGAGCGGGAGGTAATTATCATCCTCCAAATCTTCATGTGTGGCCTGTTTAACAGGGCTAACCTGCTCATCTTCCCGTTCATCTGGTTCGTTTGCTTTATCGATGGGGTCTTCGTTGTCTTCGGCACCTTCCGGAGTGTCATCTTCTCCTGTGCCGGTGTTGCTGTCTTTACTATGGCGTGATTTAGAGTGACACCGCTGACGCCGGCGCTTGGACTGTATTTCGGAAGGTTTATCCTCAATTGGGTCTTCCTTATCGTCGCTGCTGTTCTCCTTTGGTGCATCTGCCATGTATATGTCATACGAGGAAGTGGCCGACCAGCGTCCGATGAACGTCGGGTTCTGGGCCTCTTCTTCTCCGGCATCGTCGTCCATACCGTCGATGTCCTCTGAGTCGTAATCAAGTTCGTCGGTCAAATCCTCGATCATGGCTACAAAGTGGGTGGCTGGTGGGAAGTAAAATTCTCCATCGTCAGCCCCTAGTTGGAGCCGGATATAGTTCGGTTGAGAGTCCTCCGCCAAGGATAGGTTTTTAATGAGTTTAGCACATCGCCCAAAGGCGAGTGCTAGAAGATGTCTGCGGCGCTGAATTTGAAGATCGATAAACGATCAAGCTCGGCGTCCATGGGCTCGCGCGGTTCGGAACCTACGGCTGGAGACGAGTCCGGCATTCCGGTGGCATAGGCATCGTGTGAGACCAGGTCCATGTGCGGCTCCAATGCCGTGGAGTCTGCGGCCTCCGAGGTGGGGTTAATCCTCCCATCTTTGGATGGTGCGGCCTGCTCCAGCTCTAGGGCCAGAGCGGTTATAGGAGCAATCTCCTGGAAGCGGCCCGATGACAGATTTAGGTCATGATCATCGGGGTGACTGGGAGCGGCCACCGTGGTATCGAATCCGGCGAAGATCAAGTCTCCACTGATGTCCGCGACGTAGTTCAAACTCCCGAATCTAACCTTATGGCCAGGGGCGTAGCTTTCGATCTGCTCCACATGGCCAAACAAGTTGGCCCGCAGTGTGAATCCTCCGAATACGAAGATCTGCCCGGGGAGGAAAGTTTCTTCGCAGACAGCGTCATCATTGACGATTGAAGGGGCCATCAGACCTTTGAGTGATAGCATAGAGGAACTCTCAATGAAAGCACCAATGTCGGTGTGAAAACCAGCAGATCTCGGGTAGGGGGTCCCGAACTGTGCGTCTAAGGTTGATGGTAACAGGAGACAGGGGACACGAAGTTTTACCCAGGTTCGGGCCCTCTTGGTGGAGGTAATACTCTACGTCCTGCTTGATTGATATTGATGAATATGAGTATTACAAGAGTTGATCTACCACGAGATTGTAATGGCTAAACCCTAGAAGTCTAGCCTGTATGACTAAGGTATTAAGTATATCCTTTCCGGACTACACCCTCCGGTTTATATAGACACCGAGGGGATCTAGGGTTACATAGAGTCGGTTACATAAGATGGAATCTTCATTGTTGTTCGCCAAGCTTGCCTTCCACGCCAAGGAGAGTCTTATCCGGACACGGGTACAGTCTTCGGTCTTCATATCTTCACAACCCATCAGTCCGGCCCATAGACAACAGGTCGGACGCCCGAGGACCCCTTAGTCCAGGACTCCCTCAATGCACCAAAGGAGAACAGCGGCGAGGACAAGGAAGATCTAGCTAAGGATAAACCTTCTGAAATACAGTCCAAGCGCCGGCGTCAGCGGCGCCACTCTAAGTCACACCGCAGCAAAGACAGCAGTACTGGCACAGGAGAAGACAACACTCCAGAAGGTGCCGAAGACAACGAAGACCCCGTTGATACGGCTAATGAACAAGATGAACAGGAAGGTGGGCAGGTTAGTGATACGTATCCATCGTATCTACTTTTCCAAACACTTTTGCCCTTGTTTTGGACTCTAACTTGTATGATTTGAATGGAACTAACCTGGACTGACGCTGTTTTCAGCAGAATTACCATGGTGTTGTTTTATGTGCAGAAAACAAATATTCTCGGAATGACTTGAAACTCCACAGGAGGTCTTAGAAAAAATAATAAAAAATCCTTGCCAAATATGAAGACCAGGGGGCCCACACCCTTCTCACGAGGGTGGGGGCGCCCCCCCCCCCCTAGGGAGCGCCCCCCTACCTCGTGGGCCCCCTGTTGCGTCTCCGACTCCAACTCCACCTCCATATATTGAGTTTCGATGAGAAAAAAATCAGAGAGAAGAAATCATCGCGTTTTACGATACGAAGCCGCCGCCAAGCCCTAAAACCTCTTGGGAGGGCTGATCTGGAGTCCGTTCAGGGCTCCGGAGAGGGGAATTCATTGTCGTCGTCATCATCAACCATCCTCCATCACCAATTTCATGATGCTCACCGCCGTGCGTGAGTAATTCCATCGTAGGCTTGTTGGACGGTGATGGGTTGGATGAGATTTATCATGTAATCGAGTTAGTCTTGTTAGGGTTTGATCCCTAGTATCCATTATGTTCTGAGATTGATGTTGCTATGACTTTGCTATGCTTAATGCTTGTCACTAGGGCCCGAGTGCCATGATTTCAGATCTGAACCTATTATGTTTTCATGAATATATGTGAGTTCTTGATCCTATTTTGCAAGTCTATAGTCACCTACTATGTGTTATGATCCAGCAACCCCGAAGTGAAAATAATCGGGACCACTCCCGGTGATGACCATAGTTTGAGGAGTTCATGTATTCACTATGTGCTAATGCTTTGTTCCAGTTCTCTATTAAAAGGAGGCCTTAATATCCCTTAGTTTCCAATAGAACCCCGCTGCCACGGGAGGGTAGGACAAAAGATGTCATGCAAGTTCTTTTCCATAAGCACGTATGACTATATACGAAATACATGCCTACATTACATTGATGAATTGGAGCTAGTTCTGTGTCACCCTATGTTATGACTGTTACATGATGAACCGCATCCGGCATAATTATCCATCACTGATCCGGTGCCTACGAGTTTTCCATATAGTGGTTTACGCTTATTTACTTTCCCGCTGCTGCTCTTACAATCACTACAAAATACCAAAAACATTACTTTTGATGTCTTTACTTTTGTTGCCGTACCACCACTATCATATTACTTTGCTACTAAACACTTTGCTGCAGATACTAAGTTTCCAGGTGTGGTTGAATTGACAACTCAGCTGCTAATACTTGAGAATATTCTTTGGCTCCCCTTGTGTCGAATCAATAAATTTGGGTTGAATACTCTACCCTCGAAAGCTGTTGCGATCCCCTATACTTGTGGGTTATCAATACTAATTTCTGGCGCCGTTGCCGGGGAGCATAGCTCTATTCTTTGAGTCACTTGGGATTTATATCTGCTGGACACTATGAAGAACTTGAGAGATCCAAAAACCAAGATATATCCCTCAACTACGAGGGGAGGGAAGGAACTGCCATCTAGCTCTGCACTTGATTCTCCTTCTGTTATGAGTAAGTTTGCGACACCTACATCTGCTTCTGCTATTCGTTCTAATATGTCGCATGTTATTGATGATGCCACTTCTGCTATGCATGATACTTATGATGAAACTGCTTCTATGCCTGATACTACTGTGCCCCTTAGCGAATTTCTTGATGAACAAATTGCTAGGGCTAGATAAAAAGAAATTATTGAATCTGAATACGATGATGATAGTGATGATGAAAATATGCCTGTTATTCCTGAGGGTTATCTTTTTGATATGGAATCTTCTGCCGCTATTTCTGCTTGCAAAGATAGATATGAGCTTAAGAGGTTATTAATTAAATGGAACAAAGAATCACTTAGAGATAAAATGAGATCCGACCCTGCTTTTGCTACTTCACCTATATGTGTTCCTGATAAAGATTACGAATTCTCTATTGATCCTGATATAATTACTTTGGTTGAATCTGATCCGGTTTATGGCTATGAATCTGAAACTGTTGTGGCACATCTTACTAAGTTAAATGATATAGTTGCCCTGTTCACTAATGATGAGAGATCGCGTTACCTTTATATACTCAAAATATTTCCGTTCTCATTAAAGGGTGATGCTAAGATATGGTTTAATTCTCTTGATCCTGGTTGTGTGCGTAGTCCCTAGGATATGATTTATTACTTCTCTGCTAAATATTTCTCTGCTCATAAGAAACAAGCTGCTTTGAGGGAAATATACAACTTTGTGCAAATTAAAGAAGAGAGCCTCCCACAAGCTTGGGGGAGGCTTCTCAAGTTACTTAATGCTTTGCCTGATCATCCTCTTAAAAAACCTGAAATACTTGATATCTTTTATAATGGACTAACCGATGCTTCCAGAGATTACCTAGATAGTTGTGTTGGTTCTCTTTTCAGGGAAAGAACACCGGATGAAGCTGAAATTCTATTGAATAATATGTCGACAAATGAAAATAATTGGGCAGCTCCTGAGCCATCTCCTGCTCCAATTACTGAGCCTATTCTTAAACCAACTCCGAAGAATAGAGGCATTTTATTTCTCAGTCCCGAAGATATGCAAGAGGCAAAGAAATCTATGAAAGAAAAAGGTATTAAAGCTGAAGACGTTAAGAATTTACCTCCTATTGAAGAAATACATGGTCTTGATTCATCACCTGTTGAAGAAACCTATGATCTCAATTATTTATTTACTGAAGAACCTCCTGATCCCGATATCCCGACACAGGTAGTAAAGGTAAATTCTCTCTATAGATATGATAAAGCTGAAGTCCCTCCTACTAAAATTGCTAGTCAATGCTTGGATGAGTTTGATAACTTTATGTATAAGCAAGATGACTTCAATGCTTATTTTGGTAGACAATTAAAAGAAAATACTTATATGATTAGACGCTTGGGTGATTATATGGCTGATATTAAAGGTGAACTTAAACTTGTTAGCAAACATGCTTCTATGGTTACCACTCAAGTTGAACAAGTACTTAAGGCTCAAAAAGAAGTGCTTAATGAAATGAATAATAAGAAAAATGATTATGCTGTTAGAGTGGCTACTAGAACTGGTAGAATGACTCAGGAACCTTTGTATCCTGAAGGCCACCCTAAGAGAATCGAGCAAGATTCTCAAAGAAATAATATTGATGTTCCTAGTTCTTCTAAAAAGAAGAAGAAAAATGATAGAACTGTGCAAACTTCTAGTGAACCTATTGCTGAACCACCTGATAATCCAAATGATATTTCTATGTCTGATGCTGAAACACAATCTAGTAATGAACATGAACCTGGTAAAAATATTAATGATGATGTTCATGATGATGCTCAACCTAGTAATGATAATGATGTAGAAACTGAACCTACTGTTGATCTTGATAACCCACAATCAAAGAATCAACGTTATGATAAAAGAGACTTTGTTGCTAGGAAACATGGTAAAGAAAGGGAACCTTGGGTTTAGAAACCTATGCCTTTTCCTCCGAAACCATCCAAGAAAAAGGATGATGAGGATTTTGAGCGTTTTGCTGAAATGATTAGGCCTATCTTTTTGCGTATGAGATTAACTGATGTGCTTAAAACAAATCCTTATGCTAAATATATGAAGGATACCATTACTAATAAAAGAAAGATACCGGAAGCTGAAATTTCCACCATACTTGCTAATTATACTTTTAAGGGTGGAATGCCAAAGAAACTTGAAGACCCCAGAGTACCTACTATACCTTGCTCCATTAAAAGAAATTATATTAAAACTGCTTTATGTGATCTTGGAGCCGGTGTTAGTGTTATGCCTCTCTCTTTATATCGTAGACTTGACTTGAATAAGCTGACACTTACTGAAATATCTTTGCAAATGGCTGATAAATCAACTGCTATACCTGTCGGTATCTATGAGGATGTGCCTGTTGTGGTTGCAAACGTTACTATTTTAACGGACTTTGTTATACTTGATATTCCCGAGGATGATAGTATGTCTTTTATTCTTGGAAGATCTTTTCTTAATACTGCAGGGGCTGTTATTGATTGCAACAAAGGCAATGTCACTTTTCATGTTAATGGTAATGAGCATACGGTACACTTTCTGAGGAAACAACCTCAAGTTCATAGTATCAACTCTATTGGAAAAATTCCATCGATTATATTTGGAGGTTTTGAATTTCCTCTTCCTACTGTCAAGAAGAAATATGATATTCTTATTATTGGGGATGTGCATATCCCCGTTGAGGTAACTTAGTGTTATTTGAAATTTCTCCGGTTTCATGATTATCGGAATGAGTTTGTTAACAAGACTTGATCAACCTTGTTAGTGTATTCTTTTTGATGAGCATGAGATGGATGAAACTAGAAGCACAACCTTCTGTACCCCACTTTTACTTTCTGTTATTTATATTAAATAAAGTAAAAATAGTATTTTTTGTCTGTTTCCTGACTTATTTGTGCAATATAAAAATATCCCGAATATAAAAGTCCTCAGAATGCCATGCCAATTTAATATGATTTTTTCGGGAATATTTGAGGATTTACTGTGCAAAAATTACCACGGGAGGAGCTGCCACCTGGCCACGAGGGTGGTGGGCGCCCCCCCCCCCTATAGGGCGTGCCCGCCTGCCTCGTGGGCCCACGGTGGCCCTCCTCCACTTATCCCAGCACCCATCTTCTTCCTCTGTCTCACACAAACCCGAAAAACCAACTCAAGCACGAGTTCTAGCCACTTTTGCTGTTCGATCTCCTTGCTCAAAGCACCTCTCGCAAAACTGCTTGGGGAGATTGTTCCTTGGTATGTGACTCCTCCATTGGTCCAATTAGTTTTTGTTCTAGTGCTTTATTCTTTGCAAATTTGTGCTGCATAGGTGACCATGTTCTTGAGCTTGCATGTCAAATTTATATGGTTCCAAGTAGTTCTAATGCTTGATATAGGCTCTAGGCACTTGTAGGAGTAGTTGCTATCAGTTTTATTGAATTTGGTTTACTTTTATTTTGAAGTTACTAAAATTTCAGAATTTTTGAGAGAAAAACAATATGTTTAGGAAGATGTTCCAAGGTGGTCCCTCTAAGAAGCAAGGACCCAGAATTGCTATGCGCGATGCTGACGAGGATCCACCAAGAGACGCTCCAGTATGGCCTTGCGAATGGCCGTCGGAAAATTTTATGGACCGTGCGGGAATTAAAGAAGAATTCAAAGCATATTTGTGCAATGCCGGTCTTGAGGATTTTGAGGCTAACAAATGCCCCCAGTATCATGATCTCACAAGTTCATTTGTGAGGAGGTTTGAGTATTCATCTTCACATAATTCTCCTTCAGTCATGTTTGATCTTTATAACAAATCTTATACCATGGACCTAGAGGATTTCACTTCTGCTTGCGAACTTCCATCATGGGGCAGTATTAGGGATCCCCCTAAATCTGAATTTAGAAACTTTCTTGCTAGTATAACTGTGGGGGAATCCAGAGACATAACGCAGGCTACCATAGGGAGCATTCACTTTCCTGCTATACATTATTTTGCTCTCTTCATCGGTAGATGCATAAATGCTAAGGATGAAGCATGTCACATGTGTGTCCCTGATCTTAGCATTCTTAGGAGTGTTGTGTTATGAGACCAATCTTATCATATGGGAGCCATTGTAGCTCGTAGGTTGCATCATAATAGACATAATGGAGATTTCTTTTGAGGAATTTATGCAACCCGCTTAGCTCATTTTCTTGAAACAGACATTCGTGAGGGTGATATGGAGTTGCCTCCTGCATATTTAGATTATAACTCTATGGCTTCGCACCAGTTTGTTGAGAGGCCTGAATCACCTCTCTTATATCGCTTAATTTTTGATAAACGGCGTGTTTTCCGTATTACTCTCCCTGCTCCTGCCTTCTTTGATTCACAGACAAAAGGAAGATATGTTATTACCAAAGAGGAGGCAGAAGAGTACGAGAGGAGAGCGGAGGCAGCCAGACTCCACGCTGCAGCTCAGCAGGCGATAACCGTTGCACATCAGTATGATCCCAACTATCCTTCCTCATCATAGTACGATCCCAACAACTATTATTATGGATATCCGCCAGACCAGCCGTGGCCATAGACCAACTTAGGCCAAAATCCTAAGCTTGGGGGAGTACGTATTTCTCACCGACATTACATTTATGTTCACACACACTCATTGCTAGATGTTGGTGCTCATACTTTTTCACTGTAATATCCATGCTAGTTTATTTTCTTTTTCCCGCTTTCTTCTTGTGTGTTTGTTAAACCTTAAGATAAACCAAAAAAATTAGTAGTAGTTTATTTTTCTGCTGTAGTAGTAATAATTAAAAAGAAAACCCAAAAATATTTCCCGTTCTTCTTTTGCTTGTTGGGAGCTTTCCCGTGTAAATAGTTTTATTTCTTTTCTTTTCTTTGGGGGTCAGTAGGAGAAGACCATAATTAAATTGTTGAAGTGGCTCTTATATGCATTATTGTTGATTTAACCAAGAACCCATATTGCTTTGTCTTCTCCTGTTTGTTGAATGCTCGCAGATTCCAGCTTAGTCCAATGCATGTGCACTCTTATTATTATTCACACCGTTCAGTCGTGCAAGTGAAAGGCAATTATGATGATATATGACGATGGACTGACTGAGATGAGAAAAGCTGGTATGAACTCAACCTCTTTTGTTTTTGTAAATATGATGAGTCCCGCGTTCTTGATTCAGCTTATTATGAATAAACATGTTTGCAATGACAATTAGAGATCAGAGTTGCTTGTGCCATGCTTGATTAGCTATGAGTTATAATGATTTACCTTGTATGCCGACATGCTATTGAGATGATTATGACGTGGTATGATGGGGTGGTATCCTTTTTTGAATGATTTAAGTGACTTGACTTGGCACATGTTCACGCATGTAGTTGAAACAAAATCAACATAGCCTTCACGATATTTATGTTCATGGTGGATTATATCCTACTCATGCTTGCATCCAATGTTTATTAATTTTAATGCATGTACATGGCTGTTGTCGCTCTCTAGTTGGTTGCTTCCCATTCTTTTGCTAGCCTTCACTTGTACTAAGCGGGAATACTGCTTGTGCATCCAATCCCTTAAACCCCAAAGTTATTCCAGATGAGTCCACCATACCTTCCTATATGCGGTATCTACCTGCCGTTCCAAGTAAATTTGTATGTGCCAAACTCTAAACCTTCAAATAAACATTCTGTTTTGTATGCTCGAATAGCTCATGTATCAACAAAGGCTGTCCTTATCTTCTATGTTAGGCGGGTTATTCTCAAGAGGAGTGGACTCCACTCCTCACTCACGAGAAAATGGCTGGTCACCGGGATGCCCAGTCCCATGCTTTATGCAAACTAAATCAAAATTAATTGCAAACAAAACTCCCCCTGGGACCTGATGTATGTTGGAGGCACTTGTTGTTTCGAGCAAGCCATGGATTGATTCTTGTTGGTGGAGGGGGAGTATAAACTTTACCATTCTGTTTGGGAACCGCCTATAATGTGTTTAGCATGGAAGATATCGCCATCTCTTAGTTGTTACGTTGACAATGAAAGTATACCGCTCAAAATTCAATTTATCTCTATTTCAAAACCGAGCTCTGGCACCTCTACAAATCCCTGCTTCCCTCTGCGAAGGGCCTATCCATTTACTTTTATGTTGAGTCATCGCCCTCTTATTAAAAAGCACTAGCTGGAGAGCACAGCCGTCATTTGCATTCATCACTATTAATTTATATTGGGTGTGACTATGATTGGATCTCTTTTACCATGAATTACAATGTCTAGTCAGTCCTTGATCTTTAAAGGTGCTCTGCATTTATGTTTTGCGGTCTCAGAAAGGGCTAGCGAGATACCATCTTGTTATATCATATTATGATTGTTTTGAGAAAGTGTTGTCATCCGAGATTTATTATTATGACTTGCTAGTTGATTATGCTATTGATATGAGTAATGATGAGACCTGAGAATTATTGCAAGTGTGGTTAGTTACGATCTATGCTGAAAACTTGAATGCTGGCTTGACATAGTTACAACAACAAGAGCAGACAGAGTTTGTAAAAGTTTCTCTTTCTTTCTTTCAGTTTGTCAACTGAATTGCTTGAGGACGAGCAAGGGTTTAAGCTTGGGGGAGTTGATACGTCTCCGTCGTATCTACTTTTCCAAACACTTTTGCCCTTGTTTTGGACTCTAACTTGTATGATTTGAATGGAACTAACCCGGACTGACACTGTTTTCGGCAGAATTACCATGGTGTTGTTTTATGTGCAGAAAACAAAAATTCTTGGAATGACCTGAAACTCCACGGGAGGTCTTAGAAAAAATAATAAAAAATCCTCGCCAAATATGAAGACCAGGGGGCCCATACCCTTCTCACGAGGGTGCCCCCCCTATGGTGCAGTTTCGATGAGAAAAAAGCAGAGAGAAGAAATCATCGCGTTTTACGATACGGAGCCACCGCCAAGCCCTAAAACCTCTCGGGAGGGCTGATCTGGAGTCCGTTCAGGGCTCCGGAGAGGGGGATTTGTCGCTGTCGTCATCATCAACCATCCTCCATCACCAATTTCATGATGCTCACCGCCGTGCTTGAGTAATTCCATCGTAGGCTTGCTGGACGGTGATGGGTTGGATGAGATTTATCATGTAATCGAGTTAGTTTTGTTAGGGTTTGATCCCTAGTATCCATTATGTTCTGAGATTGATGTTGCTATGACTTTGCTATGCTCAATGCTTGTCACTAGGGCCCGAGTGCCATGATTTCAGATCTGGACCTATTATGTTTTCATGAATATATGTGAGTTCTTGATCCTATTTTGCAAGTCTATAGTCACCTACTATGTGTTATGATCCGGCAACCCCGAAGTGACAATAATCGGGACCACTCCCGGTGATGACCATAGTTTGAGGAGTTCATGTATTCACTATGTGCTAATGCTTTGTTCCGGTTCTCTATTAAAAGGAGGCCTTAATATCCCTTAGTTTCCAATAGGACCCCGCTGCCACGGGAGGGTAGGACAAAAGATGTCATGCAAGTTCTTTTCCATAAGCACGTATGACTATATATGGAATACATGCCTACATTACATTGATGAATTGGAGCTAGTTCTGTGTCACCCTATGTTATGACTATTACATGATGAACCGCATCCGGCATAATCATCCATCACTGATCTGGTGCCTACGAGTTTTCCATATACTGGTTTACGCTTATTTACTTTCCCGCTGCTGCTGTTACAATCACTACAAAATACCAAAAACATTACTTTTGATGTCTTTACTTTTGTTGCCGCTACCACCACTATCATATTACTTTGCTACTAAACACTTTGCTGCAGATACTAAGTTTCCAGGTGTGGTTGAATTGACAACTCAGCTGCTAATACTTGAGAATATTCTTTGGCTCCCCTTGTGTCGAATCAATAAATTTGGGTTGAATACTCTACCCTCGAAAGCTGTTGCGATCCCCTATACTTGTGCGTTATCAGTTAGCCCCGGTAAACAGGCCACGCACGAAGATTCGGAGGACGATAACTACCTTCCGCTCTCCGAGGACGAGGTGAGCCTCGGCAGCGAGGATTTCATCGTGCCTGAGGAACCCCTTGAGCAGGAGCGCTTCAAGCGCCAGCTAATTGCCACTGCAAGGAGCCTTAAAAAGAAGCAGCAGCAGCTTCGAGCAGACCAAGATCTGCTGAATGATAAATGGACCGATGTCCTAGCAGCCGAAGAGTATGGCCTCAAGCGCCCAACCAAACGCTACCCAAAGTGCAAACTGCTACCTCAGTTTGACAAGGAGCCGCCGAACTACATACCTCCATTGTACAATGCGGCGGACCGACCACCACGTGGTCGAGACAAAATGGCAACTCACGCCGAACTCCAGCCAGCCCCGCCTCAGCGCACAGGCAGAGGTAAATTAGCCCATGGGTATACATATGACCTCTGGCAAACCCTGAACAATAAACCAGGACACACTAGATCAATCTACGGATCGCGAGGGCGTGCCTCGACACGCGACGACGGCCACCTATTCGGACGTGAAAAACTTAGTCACGCGCGGGCCGAAAACCGCAGACGGACTCCATCCGAGCTATGTCGCGATACGGCCCGATATAGAGGCGCCGCACACCCTCATTGCTTCACTGATGAGGTCCTGGATCATGAATTCCCAGAAGGGTTCAAACCTGTGAATATAGAATCATACGATGGAACCATGGACCTCGCGGTGTGGATCGAAGACTTCATTCTCCACATTCCTATGGCCCGCGGCGATGGCCTCCACGCCATCAAATACCTCCCTCTAAAACTCAAAGGGGCAGCTCGGCACTGGCTCAACAGTCTGCCTGCAAATTCTATTGGCAGCTGGGAGGACTTGGAAGAGGCCTTCCTCGATAACTTCCAAGGTACATATGTTCGACCTCCGGACGCTGATGACTTAAGCCATATAGTTCAATAGCCCGGAGAGTCAGCCAGGAAATTCTGGACTAGGTTCTTAACTAAAAAGAACCAAATCATCGATTGTCCGGATGTCGAAGCCCTAGCAGCCTTCAAACACAGCATCCGCGATGAATGGCTCGCTCGCCACCTCAGCCAAGAAAAGCCAAAATCCATGGCAGCCCTCAGGGCACTCATGACCCGCTTTTGTGTAGGCGAGGATAGTTTGTTGGCCCGTAGCAAAAACAATGCAAGCGACGCTGGCACCCCTGAAGCTAAAACTAGCAAAGACAAGTCTCGACGCAACAGAAACAAGCGTCGAAACAACAGTGATAACACCGAGGACACGGCAGTCAATGCCGGATTTAGGGGCCCTAAGTCTGGTCAGCGGAAGAAGCCATTCCAAAAGAACAATTTAGGTCCATCCAGCTTGGACCGCATACTCGATCGTTTGCGCCAGATTCATGGCACCCCAGACAAGCCACCCAATCATACAAATAGAGATTGTTGGGTTTTTAAACAGGCCGGTAAATTAAATGCCGAGAATAGGGAAAAGGGTCGCAAAGCGAAGACGATGACGAAGAGCCCCAGCAACCGAACACAGGGGGACAAAAGAAGTTTCTCCCTCAGGTCAAAATGGTGAACATGATATATGCTACCCACATCCCCAAGAGGGAGCGCAAGCGTGCGCTCACGGACGTCTACGCGATAGAGCCAGTCGCCCCAAAATTTAATCCATGGTCGTCATGCACGATCACTTTTGATCGCCGGGATCATCCGACCAGTATCCGGCACGGTGGCTTAGCCGCACTGGTCTTAGACCCAATAATCGACGGATTCCACCTGATTGGCGTCCTTATGGACAGAGGTAGCAGCCTTAATCTGCTCTATTAGGATACAGCGCGAAAAATGGGCATTAACCCATCAAGGATCAAGCCTACAAGGACTACCTTTAATGGAGTCATACCAGGCGTAGAGCCCGCTGTACGGGCTCAATATCATTAGAGGTTGTGTTCGGATCTTCGGACAACTTCCGAAGCGAGGAGTTAATCTTCGATATCGTCCCATTCCGCAGCGACTATCATGCACTGCTTGGACGAACCATGTTTGCTCGATTCAACGTGGTACCACACTATGCTTATCTCAGGCTCAAAATGCCCGGTCCGCACGGCATCATAACGGTCAACGGAAATACGGAACGCTCCCTCCGTACAAAAGAGCACACAGCTGCCTTAGCGGCAGAAGTACAGAGCGGCCTTCTCAAGCAGAACCTTAATTCGGCTATCGAGCCCATGGACACCGTTAAGAGGGTCCGAACTACTCTGCGGCAGGAGAGCTCGGCTCGTCAGGATATCGACTAGCAATCCGGCCTCCGTCGCAGTTCCAATCAAGTGGTGGCATTCGTGCCACGCGTACATAACTACGCACTCAAAATTCCATGGGCATCGACGGAGGCATAGCTAGCTTGTGGTCCGTAGTACGGCTCAACCGACGTCGGATACACATACTTTCATTTTTACTTGTTGCCTTTTCAGGTCTCAATCCCACAGGCACCATCTGACGGCCTGGTCATCGGTCCTCTGGAAGGAGAAACACACCAAGACGGCGAGAAACACAGACATATGGTGTCAGGGATATACCCCGCGGTATGACCCGGCTGGAATGTTAAACCGGTTGGGACTTGGTAAACCAGCGGATGGTAAACTGGTGGAAAGTTAAGACAGAGAGTCAAGACAGATGGCTAAGACAGACGGTAAATCGGCTGGTGTTAAACCGGCAGACAATGTTAAACCGGCAGACAATGTTAAACCGGCAAACGTTAAGAAGCCCAGAAAGGGAAGTCAAAATAGTTTAAGTTAAAGTCCGAGTTGGACTCCACATGTAACCCGCCCCTTCAACATATATAAGGAGGGGCAGGGCTCCTCAAAGGGGGACAAGATTCACAACTTCCACAAGTTGGACAAGTTAGGTTTAGACAATAGCTCTCGAGATAAAGCACCCTTATAACCGTGATCATCATCATCAATATCAATGAAGCAGGATGTAGGTTTTTACCTCCACCGTGAGGGGCCGAACCTGGGTAAAACATCGTGCCTCTCGTCCCGCTCAACCCCTCTCAAGCTACCACATAGATGTGTTGGCCTCGCGACTAAGTTCTGACACTAAGGATATCTGCCGTGACAATTCCACGACAGTTGGCGCCCACCGTAGGACCCGCGCACGATGGTGTTGAGTTTTTAGAGAGATTTCTTCTAGGGTTCGAGAAGCTCGCAAAATTTTAGATGAAAAAGAGCCGATGTAGAAGGATCTACATCGGCTACGAGTTTACCAGTTGATTAAAAAGTTTGGTACTACCAGCCCGGCATGGATGCAGTCGACCCGGGAAAGAAAAAAAATACCATATGACTTATATATGGAAGGGGAGAAGATCTGCTCGACTCAGGAAAATCAAATCTCCGTAATTTTCAATACAAGACAAAACAGGGTAACACTACGTTCAACTTCGTGTGTTCACACGACCGGCTACTACAGCTCCACGACAAAGTCAGTTCGTGGTGGAGAGATCAAACATCAGCCAAGATTACAACTATGGCAGTCTGTAGATGAAGATAATAAAAAAGAGCATTGATCTTGCAATGCTAAAGTAGACAAAATCGGTCAGGGTCACATCTGACCGAAAGCTGCCGCAGCTTTTGATGAAATTCCAGATATATTAAGGAAAATACTATTGGTAGTTGTTTCAGACCAAGGCAGACTCGGACGGGTGTAACAGCTCAAACAAAGATGGATATTACTTTGACTTAAATATGGATCTAAGGAAAAAGCAAAAAGTCAATTGCTAGTGTGCTACTGGAAGCCAAATCCGAGTGGCCATGGATCATCATGTGAGGTGTGCTAGTCATATAAGGAGTATGTATTCGTACATAAAAAAATCAAAGGAAAGAAGCGATCTGTCAGGTTGGAGTACTTCTATTTAACGGAGCACTATTAATACGTGATTTGGAAAGTACTTGAGTACAACATCACCTGAGGAAAAAAAGAAGGGGCCACGAGTGGCCTGGCCGCCCCGTCTCCACGGAGCCGCCGCGCCGTGAGCCGCCGGCCATCGTCCGAGTCACAGAGGTTGATTGGCCAGAACGACCACGACCCGGAAGGAGAAACGGACGAGGACTACTCCACCGCCCGCGCCCCCACTGCGCCTCCGGAACGGGCCGCCTGCCCCATCGCGCCCGCGACAACTAGGCGTCCTGCGATTCGCCTATGCCGCCGCGCGTTGAGCCAGCGCGGCTGCCTCTGCTTCTGCCACCAGGCTGACCTCGTTGACACGCCGCCGCGCCTGCGGTGCTCCTATGCTGAGCCGCCCAGCTCGGGCCCTGCTGTGACCCGCCTCGCCTGCTGCGAGCTATCTCCGTTGCCTCGAGCCGTCGTTGCGGGCTCACCGACGCACTGCCGTTCTTCACGGCCATGGCTCCACCTCTGCCTGTACAACCCAGAGGAGGATCGGGCCGCAGGGACTCGAACTCTGACGCCGATGCGGTCTCTCCCTCTGCTGCAGCTGTGTTTGCGCCTCGACCTGCCTGGTTCGCCCGCGCTGTCGACCCGCTAGTGCACGCTGGCTGCTGTACTCCAACACCGGCTCGCCCGCGGCCCCTGGCTTACGTGTTCATGTTAAACTGCCGTCAGTCGCCGTGGAGCGGCCCGTGCGGCCTCGAGCCGGCCGGGCCTCCGCTGTTGAGCCGCCGCCGCCACGACCTCATGTTGCCGGCCTCGGTCGATGTACCTCCGCTGCTGAGCCAGCATGCGTGAGTCGCCGTTTTCGTTTACGAGCCGCCGGATGCAGGCTTCTGTTGAGCTGCCGCCGCCTCGCGCCATCGTCGAGCCGCGGTCTTGTTGCACGTTGAATCGTTATCAGCCTCAAGTAACCACGCTGACGCCCGCTGCTGTCACGCGCCACTACCGCAGCAACATTGGAGCCGGGTTCCTAAAGTTGCATTGTTGATCTCAAAGTCAGTCGTGAGCTTGTCAATGGAAAAAGGATCCGTGTTTGTTCAGAATTTGTGATGCATGGGACAGTCAATACTGTGAGGTTTATTTATCACTCTTAAGAGGAAGGTACTGCCAAAATTGGAGCCGGGTTAGCGGTGGGACGTGCATATGAAGGAGCTGCGACAAAATATGACAAGGCCATCGAAGGGGTGACATGCAAAAAAATTGTTTAAGAATCAAAAAGGGTTCAGCGACAAGTACAGAAAAAGTGACGCTCCCATATGAAGAGACCACTGATCGTCAGATGTTTACAGTGGATGGGTTGCACCGTCGCCAGATTATTTATGGGAGTTAGTGAGTTACACACGGACCATCTCACGTCCGACCAAATCAGGTGACATTCATTTAAAATTTATTTTTTTAACACATATTGTTTTTATTAAAAAACAATTACTTAGTCTATGATATTTTTTTCGCAGGATCATTATTCCTTACAAAAAGGTATTGCAAAAGGGGCGTGAGCAAATATTATTTTTGCACTAGCGCTCATCCTGTGCAGGTTGCCACCCTCGCTACATCAATATACGTGATTAACTTATTGTTCGCTCTCGCGGCCAGTTCACATGTCCACGCCAGCTTACAACACCATGGCCGACTCCTCCGTCTGCTACCGTGGCCGGCTCAACTGCGATTGATTTCAGCTTCACCGTGGTAATCATCAACTCCGCGGTGGATAACTACTGGCCTGACATATCAGGAAGAATCTCAAGTCAACTCTTTGAGCCGTCTTAAGACTCAGGGGCTATGATTACATGGCTCAGTAAATGTTGCCGGTGTAAAGGCCGTCAGAAAATTTTCAGCTCAAAATGAATAATTTCGGTTTACAATCCGGCTCAAGGTAAACCTGTCTCCCACGAAGCTCTGAAGCTCTCAAATCCGGTTTAAGAATTTCCGGTTCAAAAAGGAATTAACTTCTCGCAAGTTCGAGTTGAAAGGCTGTCAGAAAATTTCCGGCTGAAAATGAAGATTCCGGTTTACAATCCAGTTCAAGGGAAAGATGTCTCCCACAAAGCTTTGAAGCTCTCAATATCCGGTTCAAAATCCCGGTTCTAGAAGAATTTATCTCTTGCAAAAAGTTAAAGGTTGCCCAAGAGGACCTGCTGCCCTGACGCGTGGTTCAAACATGGGTGTCCTGCCTTATGGGCTCATCTTCATATGATTACTTGGGGGCTTCCTGTTCAAACATAGGTGTATTCACCAAAGAGAACATGGCGTTACTACCCTCTTGATGCGGCTATCAAGACAATATTATCATCAGGGGCCAAAGAGAGTTTATTGCACACCACAACTCAAACATACGCACCCGGCGAGCACAGCTCAGAAATATATCACATGGGAGCTTCTGCTTGCAAAGCAGAGTCCTGTCCATTAATCCGGCTATCACGCCACAACAAAGCTTGGGAGCTTCACACCCAAGGGGCCAAAGAGAGTCTTGTTGCTATGCACAACTCAAACATAGGCACCCATTGAGCACGGCTCACAAAGTTACTTGGGGGCTCTTTGTGTCAAATACCAAAGAGTTTGAAAGGACCCTTGTAACCGGGTATCGACCCACGGCTTGGAAGCCTGGTATATTCACCTAAAACCCCGGGTTAACCTGCCTTCATCAAGTAAGCCACTCCTATCCAGGTAATCCTGGCACGACCCGTCGAACGTTTGACAGTTACTCTCATTGAGACCCTGAACTTGTCAAAGTTAAAACGATGATTGGTTAGTTGGAGGGCCATCTTAAAAGGCTTTGTCAAATGGTTTAACTCAGCGGCCTGGCAGCCCATGAAAAGCCTCGAATTTGGGCCTGGCAGCCCTTGAAAAGCCTCGACTACATGGTTTTATTTGCCTTTGTCAAGATTTTTCTCTTTTGATAAATTTTATGTTGAACCGGTGTCTATTGACCCGGCATGACTATCAGTCATCAAATCAGTCCGGTGTTTCTTAACCCGGCACAAGCTTTCAACTATCAGTTGTTAGTACAAACTCAATTATAAATCGAAGTTTTCTTAGCCCGGTCTGGCGTTGACTATAAGTTCACCAGGATGATTATCCGGTGTTTATTACAACCCGACACGGTTTTATTACAAACCGGCAAAATATGACGGGAGTTATCATACTCAAGATTTGGGTTATCACCCTTACTAAAAAAAGTTGGTAAACCAGCGATGTGATTCAATGTCACAGGTATGATCTATTTCATATTTGATTATTCTTAAGTGCAGCCTTGGTTATGAACCCGGGTTATATGTTGGGCATTATGACCCGTCCGGCGGTAAACCGCCAGGACACTTTAAACTTGTTGTATGCAGAAATAGGTTGAATAAAGCATAATTACAAATCACCGGTGTTTATTGACCCGGCCTGGCTTTGGACTATAAGTCGTCAGTATATATTTGGATCGCGCCATTGGAATTATGCGCTTATAAATCATTGGGTATATTATTCAAATAGCCAACATGGCTGGATTTTTATTATGGTTATCAATAACCAGTATTATGATTAAGGTTTTCAAAGTCGCTTTAGCGCAATGGCTATCATATTATCAATAGATATGATTTATTCTACAATTGAAGGAATAGTCCCGAGTTGCTGCAGGCTTACGACCCGGCACTTGGGGGCTACATTATTTCAGTTAACATTACATTAAATACACAAGTCTCATGTCGCTGCAAGCATGCACCATGACACTTGGGGGCTAATGCGAAGTCATTGTTTGCTCACTTATTGGAAGACCCGACTCATCACATCGTAATGAGCCGGCCCTTGGGGGCTACCAATTGCTCTTGTTAACAATTCAAGGTACATAAATTTTCATCTATTATTAAAGGATCCACTGCTCGGTTGGTAAAGCACAAGGCTCTTAACCTTGTGGACATGGGTTCAAGCCCCATGAGGGGGGTTACATCATATGATGTTATTTTGATTGAAGAATATATCAAGTCCCAGCTCAATATTATCTTATTGAGCTGGCCCTTGGGGGCTACACATTGCTGCTCAAGTTTACATGATCATATTTACAAAGTACCTGCTCATTATTGCATAATAACCCGGCCCTTGGGGGCTACACTGATTGAAGTTTTTATGAGCATAAGGCAATTTCAAGTCCCAGGTTGCTGCAAGCATGACAACATGGCACTTGGGGGCTACATATGTGGAATACTCAGTTCTGACTGGTGATTGAGATGAACAACCTGGATTTCTTCAAGATTGTGATATTCATATTGAAACAAGTCTTAAGTTGTTGCGATGCTACCTTCTTAAGACTTGGGGGCTACAAGTGATAGGCATATAAGAGGTATATTTTCAAGCTTCATATTAACTACAATTATGACCTGGTGCCATCAATATTTCTAAACCGGCAATGATAAACCGGCAAGTTCAAGTCTTAAACTGGCACAGTTCTACATTCTCAAACCGGCAAAATCTACATTCTTAAACCGGCTGAAGATCAAATGAGTATTTCAAAGGCCAATATTTTTTAGCATTGGGAGCTGAAGTCAAAGGAGTTATTCTTCACAATATTTCACGATGACAAACCGATGTCAGCAAATTGATTATGAAGCTGGTCTATTGACTCGGATTTTATAGAAGAAGGAAGTGACAAGGACTTAAGGATAATCAAGATCAGTTTAACATGGATAAATCCAAATTAAACTGGGGGCTAATGTTAGGGATATACCCCGCGGTATGACCCGGCTGGAATGTTAAACCGGTTGGGACTTGGTAAACCAGCGGATGGTAAATTGGTGGAGAGTTAAGACAGAGAGTCAAGACAGATGGCTAAGACAGACGGTAAACCGGCTGGTGTTAAACAGGCAGACAATGTGAAACCGGCAGACAATGTTAAACCGGCAGACAATGTTAAATCGGCAAACGTTAAGAAGCCCAGGAAGGGAAGTCAAAATAGTTTAAGTTAAAGTCCGAGTTGGACTCCACATGTAACCCGCCCCTTCAATATATATAAGGAGGGGCAGGGCTCCTCAAAGGGGGACAAGATTCACAAGTTCCACAAGTTGGACAAGTTAGGTTTAGACAATAGCTCTCGAGATAGAGCACTCTTGTAACCGTGTTCATCATCATCAATATCAATGAAGCAGGATGTAGGCTTTTACCTCCACCATGAGGGGCCGAACCTGGGTAAAACATCGTGCCTCTCGTCCCGCTCAACCCCTCTCAAGCTACCATATAGATGTGTTGGCCTCGCGACTAAGTCCTGACACTAAGGACATCTGCCGTGACAATTCCACGACATATGGGGAACTTTTTAGGTGATTCCGTTAGCGATAACTTTACCTATTTTTCAGGACCCACATGCAGCTCTCCCTTGGTTCCGGCATGTCAAATAGCATGTTGCTTATCGCACTACCTATATCAATGCGCCTTGACGTACTAATTAAATTACAATGAGAACAGTTTGCGGCTGGAGCTGTAGGACTCCAGCTTTTTTGTACCTTTTCTGTTTTCTTTCTTTTTTTTCTTCCGCTCCCCTGTGGGTAATCCTATCAGGTAGCACACGTACACTTTGGTACGCTCGATGCTTGCAAGGGGCTTCATAGCACCCCACATTACGGCAACAAAAGTCTGAACACTTTTTATAAGTATAGTTCGGCACCCCGAATTTAGCATTATATGCATTGGCTCCGAATCATGTCTTTGGTTAATAGTTGGGTTGCCCAGCTCCTCTGCTTGCTACCTTACGTTCCGCTACATCGTCTAAGGTAGTAAAGGGAGAACTACTGCGATTGTGCCTTGGTTTATCCAAAGGAGCACCTCAGTAGAGAAAGCCGAAAACTGACTGTCATGATGCGGCGAGAGCCGGTCAGCTGTTCGGAGGTTGCAAATCGTTGGAGATTTCTTCTGCATTACGCGAAGGATTGGTACTTCCCGATTAGGCGCTTATAGCACTCTAGTTCGGATACTAGGGGTTGCGCCCATGTTTTTATTGTCGCACTCCTATGGCTAAGTGAGGGTGTTACAGCCGCATAGTCTAGTTGCCTGGTTCGTTGCGCTAAACAACTCCTTCAAGGACCATCTAATTGGATCAAGATTGTTTAGATTCTATCCCGAACACCCCCGTACTACCTATGTGGGGGCAAAAGCCGACAACTGGTTAACCCTCAGATTTCATACAACACGGCCGCTGTAGCGACCCGACCTCAGACGGTCAAGTCTCTGTGCTTAAGTGTCATCCCTGGATCGGTATGCTGACACACATAGTACTCGAGGATTTATAACAGAGGTAAATCACATATATAAATTAACGTAAAAACTATTACCTCAATCCAAAATAGCGAAAGTAACGACAAGGTTGTGGATTCCCATCAACACCAATGGCAAAGTTGAGTGTAGAAATCGTAACCCTAACGTATCGCTTACTCGTAGTAAGAATCCTGCAACATGAGATGTTGCAGCCACAAAGGGTCAGTACATTGAATGTACTTGCAATTTCACACCATAGGATAAAGATGAATAATGGATATCACTACATGCATATTTGGCTGGTGGTAAAGCTCTATGGTTATGATGTTTTTGTGAAAAGCCAATTTTTTTCCTACAGCAAAGGAATATATTTTATTTAACTACAAAGTTTGTTAAACAATATTGAGAAGGTTCCTCCAACTCAATCCCAAATTAATAATCATCAACCCAACAAATTAGTTAAGTAATGTGATGAGATCAATATGATAATCCAAGAACCAGATACTCAAGATGTCCATAACCGGGGACACGGCTAATCATGATTGGTTTGTACACTCTGCAGAGGTTTGTGCACTTTTCTCCACAAGACTCGACCTCCTCCGTTGGATTTCTCGCACTACATGGTGTTTGAGAAACGGATGACCGAGACACGGTCTTTTAGAAGTACTAACTCTTTACTCTGGGTGGACAGTTACACCTACTTTCCCCTACATCCGCTAGCCCACCACTGAAAGAGGTCATGTAACATACTCAACTATGCTAGAGCCCATAATAGCTTGTGGCTGCACACGGAAGTTTCTAGCATGAATAATCTTATGATCCCTTTGAGCCTGGGTGACATTCCATAGGGTGATCACACGGGTCCTTCGGGATCCCCTTGGGCAAGCACTGGGTTCTCCGGGTGCCCGGGCAGACCACTGGGTGCTCCAGGGTGCCCCTACCAATCCACCCAGATGTGTATTAAAGTAGCCACCTTAAGTTAACCATTAATAATAACTCTCACATCTGTCATGAATCACTCAAACCAACCACGTCTACGATCATAACATAGCAGTATAAGCATAACGTAGTAACTCCCAGGGGTTGAATGCAGGACAATAGGTTCCTACCTCATCATCTACTTCTCAGACCCACATGTTATCAATCCTACTAATGCAATGTTTGAGGGTGGAAACTAATGCATAAAAAATGGGTATGGAGAGTATGATCAAAGTATGAACTTGCGTCGTACTGATGATCCGCAAAACCTAGGGACTCTTAGTAGCACGCTTCGCACTCCGGGTGTCCTATCGCAAACAAACAATAGCATACATAAGCAATCAAGCAAAGATGCACGGGTAAAACTCAACTAAGAAGATCTAACCAGAAAGTTCAACTTAAGAACTCCGGTTTGCAAAAAGAATCAAATCAAACAGAGCAACGAAACTCAAACTGTGAAAGAAACAAGATCCGATTACTAATCTGAACTAAAGTCAAATTTTATAGTACCAAAATCTTGTTCAAGTTGGTTAAACGGAAATAGGGTTTCGAGACGAAGATCTAGGCACTTGAATCGCCTGATTCCGATAAACGAGCGAAAAGATAAACTAAAACGAAAATCGGATCAGAAATCATGATCGAAAATAATTGCGAAAAACCCGAGAAAAAGAAAAACTGACGAACAGGCTAACGAACGAACGTTCGCTGTCTGCGGCTAACGGGCGAAAACCGTTCGTTAAAACGAATGTACGGACGAACGTCCGCTATTTTACCGAACCAAAAAAACCGATCTAAAGAAATAAACCGAAAATTAAAAAAACGGATCTAGATCTAGGGTTTACCAGAAAAAAAAACGGATCTAGATCTAGGGTTTACTATAAGCTCCATCATGGCCAGCTCGGCCGCCTTGTGCAGCTCGACCAGCTGTTTCAGCTGGTCGCTGAAGGACAACGGATGTTTTGGTCCAAGATATTGAGACCAGAACAGCTTCTCCGTAGAACTCCCTTCTTTGGCTCAATAGAACTCGGCAGCATCTGATATGCTACGCGGCAAATCCGTAAACGCCCCTCGAGAAATCCAAATTCGGGTAAGTAATAGGAACATTTCCTTCACAGACTTGCTTTGCATAATGAAAGCCTTACCCGTCGCGATCTTTCGGGCCGCCTGGATTTCCTGAAGGGCATTTTGGGCTTCGGCTCGAGCCTCCTGCGCGCTTTGGAGGGCCTTCGCATGTTCGGACGCTTGCATCTTGGAATCACGCTCCAAGGACTTGCATTTTTTGACGGCGTCCTGGAGCTCTTGCTGAACCTCGCCAACCCGGGCCTCGTGCTTCTCGCACGCGGTGCGTTCCTTGGCCGCATTTTCCTCAGCCTTCTTTAATGCCTTCTTGAGGGCCGCCACCTCGGTCATGGCCCCTAATAAAGTTCATGGAACTTTAGTCCGCATAAACCATTCATCCTTCCTAAACATACACGCAGGTTACTGCATACCTTTGCTATCCTCCAGCTGCTTCTACACAAGGCCGAGCTCTTTCTCGGTCCGCTCTAGGTTCTGCTTCAGTCCGGATACCTCCGCAGTGTGAACGGCAGCAGCCAGCAGCGACGCCTGCTTATTCACAAAGGCATATTATGTTAGACTCCTGCGAAAATTATTTTGATCCCCTATTCGGCTTTTCCTTTACGGACACCGAACAGAGCATCAGGGGCTACTGTCCACATTGTGATATATTTTTTCTACAATTGTTACCTCAAAGCCTATTAAAAGGCTAGTGCGGGCCTCGGTCAGTCCGCTTTTGGCGGACTGAACCTTTTCGATCACCGTACCCATAAGGACACGGTGCTCATCCACAATGGCAGCGCTTCCAGCAGATTGTCCGATGCCTCTAGTTGGACAGAGGTCATCGGTGGAACAGGCACACCTCCTCCTTTCAGGGAAGGTCGTTCGTTGGACTTCGGAGCCGTGTAGGTCCCCGGAATGGTATCCGGATGAGGGCCGAAGAGGACTTGGTCCTCACTGCCAGTCCCCATGGGGGCTTTTTTCCCCTGTGTCCGGTGGCCGAGGAGTCATCCTGCGGCGCCGCCTTAATGATTTCTAGAATCTCCCCCTGGTCTGGGAAGATCCTTTGGGACGCCACCTCATCATCACCCTTGGGTGAGGCAGAATGAGCGGGCGGCAGAGACATGTTGGCCATCTCCTCTGAGTCTAGCGAATCCTCTGTCAAGGATCGCGGAGAGCCGTCACGGGCCGGACTATAATGGCATAGTTTAAACATATTAATATTATGAACTGGAAAGGCCAGGTATGGGGAGGTGCATAGGATTTTGGTACTTACGAGGCAGCTCGAGGCTTGGTCCAAGGCATTCGCTCCGGACTACTTTCGACATCCCATGTGGAGTTATCCGCAAGGGAGCCCTTCCCTCTCTTGGGCGCCTTCGCCTTCAGATTAGTGGAGGCCTCTCTTTTCTTCTTCCCACCCTCCGAGGGGAAGTCACTTTCTTCTTCCTCCTCACCGTCGTCTTCGGTGATCGAAGAGTTAGTCTCGTCTTCGGACGGCATGTCTGAAGCACCCTTTTGGCGAAGAGCACTCCTGCTCCCTTTTGCCACCTTCTTGGCTTTCTTCTCCGGCACATCATAAGGCGCCGGGGAATAGCATCTTCGTTAGGAGTGGGATTTCCTCGTCTTCGAGAAGTAGAGCGGGACAATTAATCCACTCCGCTATGTCGATCCAGGCCTGAAAATTAATAGGGAGGCTTAGACTCCTTCCCAAAATAGGCCAGTAAAGGCTATACCTTGAATACATGAAAGAACTTACCGAATTGGCCTGGCGCTTTAAGCTGAGCCCACGATCTTCGGTCGTGGGCGGTGGTGTCTCATCGGCCTTGAAGAGCACTTTCTAGATATCTTCATGTGTTGTGTTGAAGAGCTCTCGTAGCGTATGGTGCTTGGCCGGATCGAACACCCACAAATAGCAAGTCCGGTGTTGGCACGGAAGGATCCGGTGAATGAGCATAACCTGGATCACGTTGATGAGTTTGATCCTCTTGGTTAGCATGTTCTGAACGCACGTCTGGAACCCAGTCAGCTCGCTCGAAGAAACCCAGGCGAGGCCCTTCTCTTGCGAGGAGGTAAGCCGCAGCAGAGTTCCGGATCGGAATTCGGGGGCCGCCGCCCAGTTGGTGTCACGCGGCTCAGTGATGGAGAACCACCCCGACTGCCACCCCTTCACTGTCTCCACGAAGGAGCCTTTGGGCCATGTAACATTGGGCACCTTGTCCACCATGGCGCCTCCGCACTCTGCTTGTTGGCCTCTCACCACCTTCGGCTTTACATTGAACGTCTTCAGCCATAGGCCGAAGTGAGGCGGGATACGAAGGAAAGCTTCGCAAACAATTATAAATGCTGAGATGTTGAGGACAAAATTGGGGCCTAGATCATGGAAGTCTAGCCCGTAGTAAAACATCAATCCGCAGCCAAATGGTTGGAGAGGGAATCCCAGCCCACGGATGAAGTGTGCGAGAAATACAACCCTCTAATGGGGCTCTTGGGTAGGGACGATCTGTCCTTCGGCTGGGAGACGGTGAACGATCTCCTTGGCCAGTTATCCGACCTCTCGAAGCTCCTTGATGTCTTTCTTCTTAACAGAAGAAGCCATCCACTTGCCACCAGCTCCTGATCCGGACATGGCTGAGTGTTTTCACGAGTGGGGAATAGATGAGAACTTGGGCGTTGGAGCTCAAGGATGGAAAGGCACGAAGAAGGCATGGGGGAAGAAGGCGAAATCTTATCTCTTTATAAGGGCAGTGAATATTGAACGCCACCCCACTCGCCTCAAAATTCGCCTGCTCCTGAGGGCTGTGTAAACGGCACGGTTGGGTTACCCATGCCCGTATTGATGGGAATCCCGAAATAAGGGGACACAATCTCTGCTTTAACAAGATGTGCCAATGGCAACCGCGTCTCAAAACGTGGAGCCGCAGGCAAAAAATGGTTCAAAATTATGACCGAATGGACGTGATGTCATGTTGTAAAAGTTGTCAGCGGATTGGACTCGTGTATTATTATATTCTCTCTACAGTTGTATGTGGTGTGTGTTACAGGTCCAGACACGATCAATTCGTCTGAATACTATTTTGGAGTTCGGAAGGAGGAACCCGTCTTGCAATGCCGAAGACAGCACTACATGCCGGATACCTTGTCATTGAAGCCAGGTTCAGGGGCTACTGAGGGAGTCCTGGACTAAGGGGTCCTCGGGCGTCCGGCCTGTTAGCCATGGGCCGGACGGATGGGCTATGAAGGTACGAAGACCGAAGACTGCACCCGTGTCCGGATGGGACTCTCCTTGGCGTGGAAGGCAAGCTTGGTGACTGGATATGTAGATTCCCTTCTTTGTAACCGACTTTGTGTAACCCTAGATCCTCCCGATGTCTATATAAACCGGAGGACTTAGTCTGGATAGGATAGT
This sequence comes from Triticum monococcum, assembly GCA_034509565.1. Classification (NCBI taxonomy): domain Eukaryota; kingdom Viridiplantae; phylum Streptophyta; class Magnoliopsida; order Poales; family Poaceae; genus Triticum; species Triticum monococcum. Next base: position 489,628,108 of record CM067844.1, read on the forward strand.
CATCATCATAGCCATACAAGCTAGGCCTCTAGGGTTTAGCCATTACGATCTCGAGGTAGATCAACTCTTGTAATACTAATATTCATCAATATCAATCAAGAAGGACGTAGGGTATTACCTCCATAGAGCGGGCCCGAACCTGGGTAAACATCGTGTCCCTTGTCTCCTATTACCATCGACCTTAGACGCACAGTTCGGGACCCCCTACCCGAGATCCGCCGGTTTTGACACCGACAGTGGTGTCGTGTCGGGGTCGGCACGTTGTGTCGGGGGTCGGGGTGTGATACGTCTCCAACGTATCTATAATTTTTTATTGCTTCATGCTATATTATCTACTGTTTTGGACATTATTGGGCTTTATTATCCACTTTTATATTATTTTTGGGACTAACCTATTAACCGGAGGCCCAGCCCAAAATTGTTGTTTTTTGCCTGTTTTAGGGTTTCGAAGAAAAGGAATATCAAACGGAGTCCAAACGGAATGAAACCTTCGGGAACGTGATTTTCTCAATGAACAAGACCCAGGAGACTTGGACCCTATGTCAAGACACAAAAGAGGAGGCCACGAGGTAGGGGGGTGCCCACCCCCACCAGGCGCGCCCTCCACCCTCGTGGGCCCCCTGTTGCTCCACCGACGTACTCCTTCCTCCTATATATACCTACGTACCCCAAACGATTAGATACGGAGCCAAAAACCTAATTCCACCGCCGCAACTTTCTGTATCCACGAGATCCCATCTTGGGGCCTGTTCTGGAGCTCCGTCGGAGGGGGCATCGATCATGGAGGGCTTCTACATCAACACCATAGCCCTTCCGATGAAGTGTGAGTAGTTTACCTCAAACCTACGGGTCCATAGTTATTAGCTAGATGGCTTCTTCTCTCTTTTTGGATCTCAATACAATGTTCTCCCCCTCTCTTGTGGAGAACTATTCGATGTAATCTTCTTTTTGCGGTGTGTTTGTTGAGACCGATGAATTGTGGGTTTATGATCAAGTCTATCTATGAACAATATTTGAATCTTCTCTAAATTCTTTTATGTATGATTGGTTATCTTTGCAAGTCTCTTCGAATTATCAGTTTGGTTTGTCCTACTAGATTGATCTTTCTTGCAATGGGAGAAGTGCTTAGCTTTGGGTTCAATCTTGCGGTGTCCTTTCCCAGTGACAGTAGGGGCAGCAAGGCACGTATTGTATTGTTGCCATCGAGGATAACAAGATGGGGTTTTCATCATATTGCATGAGTTTATCCCTCTACATCATGTCATCTTGCTTAAGGTGTTACTCTGTTTTTAACTTAATACTCTAGATGCATGCTAGATAGTGGTCGATGAGTGGAGTAATAGTAGTAGATGCAGGCAGGAGTCGGTCTACTTGTCTCGGACGTGGTGCCTATATACATGATCATACCTAGATATTCGCATAACTATGCTCAATTCTGTCAATTGCTCAACAGTAATTTGTTCACCCACCGTAGAATACTTATGCTCTCGAGAGAAGCCACTAGTGAAACCTATGGCTCTCGGGTCTATCTTTATCATATTAATCTCCTACTACTTAGTTATTTCCTTTGCTTTTTACTTTGCCTTTATTTTACTTTGCATCTTTATCACAAAAATACCAAAAATATTATCTTATCATATCTATCAGATCTCACTCTCGTAAGTGGTCGTGTAGGGATTGACAACCCCTATTCCCATTGGTTGCGAGGATTTATTTGTTTTGTGCAGGTACGAGGGACTCGCGCGTAGCCTCCTACTGGATTGATACCTTGGTTCTCAAAAACTGAGGGAAATACTTATGCTACTTTGTTGCATCATCCCTTCCTCTTCGGGGAAAACCAACGCAGTGCTCAAGAGGTAGCAAGAAGGATTTCTGGCGCCGCTGCCGGGGAGGTCTACGCAAAATTCAACATACCAAGTACCCATCACATACCCTTATCTCCCGCATTACATTATTTGCCATTTACCTCTCGTTGTCCTCTCCCCCACTTCACCATTGCCGTTTTATTCGCCCTCTCTCTCTATCCTCCTTATCTTTCTCTATTTGCCTCTTTTTGCCCGCTTGTTTTTTGTTTGCTTGTGTGTTAGTTTGCTTGCTTGCCTCAATGGCTCTACCTAAATTTGGTGATCTCCACCTTAAAAGGCTAGAAGAGATCGAAAGCAATGTCAGGAGTTTTATGGTTTTGCAATTTGAACATAATAGTTTCTTCAAAAACGAGCTTAAGGAACAGAAAAGTTTTATGAGTTTTATGAATAAAGAGCTTGATGATATGTCTAAAGAATTTTATGGTTTAAGATCCCAGATTGCTCGTCTTAAGAAATTGACTGCTGAAATTTCGGATAAGCAGGCCACCTTAGTTAATAGGATGGCCGCTAAACCGGATTGCTATGAAAATAATGATGAAGATCTAAAAGTTATTGATGTGCCCCCTATTAAATCTTTGTTTTGCAATATGAATCTTGATAATGATGGGACTGAATATGATCCACCTTTACCTAGAAAGCATTCCAAGAATTCGGAATTTTTTGATCTTGATGCTAAAATTGATAAAAGTGGGATTGAAGAAATTAAAACCCTAGATGTTGCTAAACCCACTATTATGGATTTCAAGGAATTTAACTATGAAAATTTCTCTTTTATTGATTGTATTTCCTTGTTACAATCCGTGCTAAATTCTCCTCATGCTTATAGTCAAAATAAAGCGTTTACTAAACATATCGTTGATGCCTTGATGCAATCTTATGAAGAAAAACTTGAATTGGAAGTTTCTATCCATAGAAAGCTTTATGATGAGTGGGAACCAACTACTAAAATTAAAATTAAAGATCATGAATGCTATGCTTTATGTGATTTGGGTGCTAGTGTTTCCACGATTCCAAAGACTTTGTGTGATTTGTTAGGTTTCCGTGATTTTGATGTTTGCTCTTTAAACTTGCACCTTGCGGATTCCACTATTAAGAAACCTATGGGAAGAATTAATGATGTTCTTATTGTTGCAAATAGGAATTATGTGCCTGTAGATTTTATTGTTCTTGACATAGATTGCAATCCTTCATGTCCTATTATTCTTGGTAGACCTTTCCTTAGAACGATTGGTGCAATTATTGATATGAAGGAAGGAAATATTAGATTCCAGTTTCCATTAAGGAAAGGCATGGAACACATTCCTCGAAAGAAAATTAAATTACCTTATGAATCCATTATGAGAGCCACTTATGGATTGCCTACCAAAGATGGCAATACCTAGATCTATCCTTTCTTGTTATGCCTAACTAGGGGCGTTAAACGATAGCGCTTGTTGGGAGGCAACCTAATTTTATTTTTATTCCTTGATTTTTGCTCATGTTTAGTAATAAATAATTTATCTAGCCTATGTTTTGGTTGTGTTTTTTGTGTTTAATTAGTGTTTGTGCCAAGTAGAACCGTTAGGAAGACTTGGGGAAAGTCTTGTTACACTTGCTGTAAAAAAACAGAAACTTTAGCGCTCACGAGAACTACTGCCATTTTTATTTGGAAGGTGCTATTTAGTTAATTATTTTTGAAGATGATTAATATATAAATTCCTCACGTCCAGAAATTTATTTTAGAATTTTTGGGGTTCCAGATATTGCGCTAGCTACAGATTACTACAGACTGTTCTGTTTTTGACAGATTCTGTTTTTCGTGTGTTGTTTGCTTATTTTGATGAATCTATGGCTAGTAAAATAGTTTATAAACCATAGAGAAGTTGGAATACAGTAGGTATAACACAAATATAAATAAAGAATTAGTTCATTACAGTACCTTGAAGTGGTCTTTTGTTTTCTTTCGCTAACGGAGCTCACGAGATTTTCTACTTTAAGTTTTGTGTTGTGAAGTTTTCAAGTTTTGGGTAAAGATTTGACGGATTATGGAACAAGGAGTGGCAAGAGCCTAAGCATGGGGATGCCAATGGAACCCCCAAGATAATCTAAGGACACCTAAAAGCCAAAGCTTGGGGATGCCCCGGAAGGCATCCCCTCTTTCGTCTACTTCTATCGGTAACTTTACTCGGAGCTATATTTTTATTCGCCACATGATATGTGTTTTGCTTGGAGCGTCTTGTATGATTTAAGTCTTTACTTTTTAGTTTACCACAATCATCCTTGCTGTACACACCTTTTGAGAGAGTCATACATGATTTGGAATTTGTTAGAATACTCTATGTGCTTCGCTTATATCTTTTGAGTTATATAGTTTTGCTCTAGTACTTCACTTATATCTTTTAGAGCACGGTGGTGGATTTGTTTTATAGAAACTACTGATCTCTCATGCTTCACTTAGATTATTTTGAGAGTCTTTAATAGCATGGTAATGTGCTTAAAATCCTAATATGCTTGGTATACAAGATTAATAATAAAACTTTCTTATGAGTGTGTTGAATACTATGAGAAGTTCGATGCTTGATAATTGTTTTGAGATATGAAGATGGTGATATTAAAGTTGTGCTAGTTGAGTAGTTGTGAATTTGAAGAATACTTGTGTTAAAGTTTGTGATTCCCGTAGCATGCACGTATGGTGAACCGTTATGTGATGAAGTCGGAGCATGATTTATTTTTTGATTGTCTTCCTTATGAGTGGCGGTCGGGGACGAGCGATGGTATTTTCCTACCAATCTATCCCCCTAGGAGCATGCGCGTAATACTTTGCTTTGATAACTTGTAGATTTTTGTAATAAGTATATGAGTTCTTTATGACTAATGCTGAGTCCATGGATTATACGCACTTTTCTCACCCTTCCACCTTTGCTAGCCTTTCTAATACCGCGCACCTTTCGTCGGTATCATACACCCACCATATACCTTCCTCAAAACAGCCACCATACCTACCTATTATGGCATTTCCATAGCCATTCCGAGATATATTGCCATGCAACTTTCCATCGTTCCGTTTATTATGACACACTCCATCATTGTCATATTGCTTAGCATGATCATGTAGTCGACATCGTATTTGTGGCAAAGCCATTGTTCATAATTCTTTCATACATGTCACTCATGAGTCATTGCATATCCCGGTACACTGCCGGAGGCATTCATATAGAGTCATATTTTGTTCTAAGTATCGAGTTGTAATTGTTGAGTTGTAAGAAAAATAAAAGTGTGATGATCATCATTATTAGAGCATTGTCCCAGTGAGGAAAGGATGATGGAGACTATGATTCCCCCACAAGTCGGGATGAGACTCCGGACTAAAAAAAGAGGCCATAAAAAGGGATAAAAGGCCCAAATAAAAAAAGAGAGAAAAAGAGAGAAGGGACAATGCTACTATCCTTTTACCACACTTGTGCTTCAAAGTAGCACCATGATATTCATAGTAGAGAGTCTCTCATTTCGTCACTTTCATATACTAGTGGGAATTTTTCATTATAGAACTTGGCTTGTATATTCCAATGATGGGCTTCCTCAAATTGCCCTAGGTCTTCATGAGCGAGCAAGTTGGATGCACACCCACTTAGTTTCTTTTTGAGCTTTCATATACTTATAGCTCTAGTGCATCCGTTGCATGGCAATCCCTACTCACTCACATTGATATCTATTGATGGGCATCTCCATAGCCCGTTGATACGCCTAGTTGATGTGAGACTATCTTCTCCCTTTTTGTCTTCTCCACAACCACCATTCTATTCCACCTATAAGTGCTATGTCCATGGCTCACACTCATGTATTGCGTGAAGATTGAAAAAGTTAGAGAACACCAAAAGTATGAAACAATTGCTTGGCTTGTCATCGGGCTTGTGCATGATTTAAATATTTTGTGTGGTGAAGATGGAGCATAGCCAGACTATATGATTTTGTAGGGATAACTTTCTTTGGCCATGTTATTTTGAGAAGACATAATTGCTTTGTTAGTATGCTTGAAGTATTATTATTTTTATGTCAATATTAAACTTTTGTCTTGAATCTTTCGGATCTGAATATTCATACCACAATTAAGAAGAATTACATTAAAATTATGCCAAGTACCACTCCGCATCAAAAATTCTGTTTTTATCATTTACCTACTCGAGGACGAGCAGGAATTAAGCTTGGGGATGCTTGATACATCTCCAACGTATCTATACTTTTTGATTGCTCCATGCTATATTATTACTGTTTTGGACATTATTGGGCTTTATTATCCACTTTTATATTATTTTTGGGACTAACCTATTAACCGGAGGCCCAACCCAGAATTGTTGTTTTTTGCCTATTTTAGGGTTTCGAAGAAAAGGAGTATCAAACGGAGTCCAAACGGAATGAAACCTTCGGGAACGTGATTTTCTCAATGAACAAGACCCAGGAGACTTGGACCCTACGTCAAGACACAAAAGAGCAGGTCACGAGGTAGGGGGCGCGCCCACCCCCACCAGGCGTGCCCTCCACCCTCGTGGGGCCCCTGTTGCTCCACCGACGTACTCCTTCCTCCTATATATACCTACGTACCCCCAAACGATCAGATACGGAGCCAAAAACCTAATTCCACCGCCGCAACTTTCTGTATCCACGAGATCCCATCTTGGGGCCTGTTCCGGAGCTCCGCCGGAGGGGGCATCGATCACGGAGGGCTTCTACATCAACACCATAGCCCTTCCGATGAAGTGTGAGTAGTTTACCTCAGACCTACGGGTCCATAGTTATTAGCTAGATGGCTTCTTCTCTCTTTTTGGATCTCAATACAATGTTCCCCCCCTCTCTTGTGGAGAACTATTCGATGTAATCTTCTTTTTGCGGTGCGTTTGTTGAGATCGATGAATTGTGGGTTTATGATCAAGTCTATCTATGAACAATATTTGAATCTTCTCTAAATTCTTTTATGTATGATTGGTTATCTTTGCAAGTCTCTTCGAATTATCGGTTTGGTTTGGCCTACTAGATTGATCTTTCTTGCAATGGGAGAAGTGCTTAGCTTTGGGTTCAATCTTGCGGTGTCCTTTCCCGATGACAGTAGGGGCAGCAAGGCACGTATTGTATTGTTGCCATCGAGGATAACAAGATGGGGTCTTCATCATATTGCATGAGTTTATCCCTCTACATCATGTCATCTTGCTTAAGGCGTTACTCTGTTTTTAACTTAATACTCTAGATGCATGCTGGATAGCGGTCGATGAGTGGAGTAATAGTAGTAGATGCATGCAGGAGTCGGTCTACTTGTCTCGGAAGTGATGCCTATATACATGATCATACCTAGATATTCGCATAACTATGCTCAATTCTGTCAATTGCTCAGTAGTAATTTGTTCACCCACCGTAGAATACTTATGCTCTTGAGAGAAGCCACTAGTGAAACCTATGGCCCCCGGGTCTATCGTTATCATATTAATCTCCTACTACTTAGTTATTTCCTTTACTTTTTACTTTGCATCTTTATCACAAAAATACCAAAAATGTTATCTTATCATATCTATCAGATCTCACTCTCGTAAGTGGCCGTGTAGGGATTGACAACCCCTATTCGTGTCGGTTGCGAGGATTTATTTGTTTTGTGCAGGTACGAGGGACTCGCGCGTAGCCTCCTACTGGATTGATACCTTGGTTCTCAAAAACTGAGGGAAATACTTACGCTACTTTGCTGCATCATCCCTTTATCTTTGGGGAAAACCAACGCGGTGCTCAAGAGGTAGCAGGGTGCTGTGTCGGGGTCGCGGTGTTGGGGTGTCGTGTCGGGGTCGGGTGTCGTGTCGGGGTGTCAGGGTCAGGGGGTCGGGGTGTCGGGGTCGGGATGGCAAATCCTCAGCCCCTCAACCCCCTCGGCGACCCTCGACACCTCGACCCCTTTTCCCCTCGACCCTCGACACCTTGATCCTCGACTCCTTTTCCCCTCGATCCTTGACCCCTTGACACCTTTTCCCCTCGACCCTCAACACCTCGATCCTCGGCCCCTAGACCCTCAACTCCTTTTCCCCTTGATTCTCGACCCCTCGACCACTCGACGACCCTCGACCATCAGCGATCCTCCTTTTCTACTTTTCCTACTTCTTTTTTCCATCTTCTACTTCTACTTCTTTTTTCATCATCATCTTCTTCTTCTATTCTTCTCCTCCTCCTCTTCTTCTTCCTCTTCTTCTTCTTTTGTATTTTCCTTTTTCCTCTCCTTCATTGTCTTCTTCTTCCTTCTTTTCCTTCTTCCTCTTGTCTTCTTTTTCTTCTTCATTTTCCTTATTTTCCTTTTTCCTCTCCACTTCTACTTTTTCTTCTTTTTTTCATCTCACAAAATGTATGGCAAAGAGCCTAGCTAGTGGGGTGGGGTCAGGGGAAATGGTCGTTAGGTTGGCCACTTTCTTTGCTGTCTGCTGGCAGACGGCAAAGAAGCTTAGCAGACGGCAAAGAAAGTGGTCGTTAGGTGCTTCTTGTTAGTGGGCCACCCTCCCTCTTTGCCGTCTGCTAGCAGACGACAAAGCTTCTATGTCATCTGCTAGCAGATGGGAAAGAGCTGGCTGACGGCAAACATGATCTTTGCTGTCAGCTCTTTCTTTGTCGTCAGTTTTCTATAAGCTGATGGCAAAGACCTTCTTTACCGTCAGCTAGCAGACGGCAAAGAGCTGGCTGACGGCAAAGATCCTGATTCCAGTAGTGTATGGAGGAAAAATATGTTACCCAATAGACAAGACACTCCTCTGACGAGTGTCTTGTGATAGGAGTAACTTTCTGGACAGCAGCAAGAATCAATAGAGAGATACCAGATTTTTACATGGAAAACCACCCAACTTGAGGGGAAAAACCACGGGCTGACGCCGCCCAAATCCTCTTCCGCTATTATAAAATATGGGATACAACAAGTTCTTCTCTAGATAGCACTAGAGGATCTCATACATCAAGATTTTTGAATCTTAGATGAACACAACAAGATTTGGGATCAGGAGTTAGGGATTGGAACAATCTCACCAAAGATAGTGGATCTGGAGCTTGAAGGAGATAAGTTAGTGGATATGGACTATCATAACCTTGGGAAGGAGCTTCCTTGGCTTCTTCATTCAATCTTTCTCTCTTTCCTTTCTCTATTTTTTCTCTTTTGCTTCAATGGAGGCTGAACTGATTTTCATCACACTTGGTAATGGTTGCTGGATGGAGGGTAAAGCATCTCCATTCTCTCACGTACAAAGTCCAAAATGAGCCTATCCTAGGTCATGACCCTAAAGGGTAATAGGCTTTTGTATCTCTTTGGGCTGCCTAAAAGACTTCTTTTTTTGAACCAGACATTACCCCTTTCCATTATTGCGACATAACAGAAATACATCATTTGTCCAGAAAATGGGACGGAAAGAGGAAAGGGTTCAAGCATCGTCCGGAAACCCACTGTGAGCACTCGCCATCAAGATTACTCACTGTGGGGCGAAAACCCGATGACACCATTACATCAAATCATCAACCATAAACTGCAGGACTGTCTAGCTTATGAAACCAAAATGAAAGGCATAGGTGAAATGCCCACACACGATCACCAAAATGGCACTCCTCCCTTGATAGCAGAAATCGCAACCTGAGCTGAGCTGGAGACTTTTAGTCCCTTACTTCAGCGAGCTCCATACTTGTACACCGTGGCATAGATCTGCATCAGCCTTGAAGCACTGTTCTTCGGCATGGCCCCTCCTGTCCTCAAGTCGTCTACATCCCTCTGTTGTTTCATCAACCCTGCCCAGTAACCTAGAAGAGCACAAGTGGAAAATGCACATTCAAACAGATTTTCAAGAGGAATGAATTCAAATGTAGCTCTATTGCGACAAGTCCAAATAGCCCAGCAGATGGCCGCAATGCCAACAGTATGAAACACCTCTCCATCTGGGAAGAAGGAATGACACCAGGAATAAGCTTGCCATATGTTGTTAGGACATAAGTCAGTACCAAACACACATGCCACAGCTCTCCAAGTCACCCTGGCTACTGGACAGGTGAAGAATAAGTGCTGAGATGTTTCTTTCTGTGCATAAAAAGAGCATTTAGGGTCCTTTTTCCACCCCCTGTGTTTCATCACATCTCTAGTCAGTATCACGTTCTGTGACAGTTGCCACATAAAAAAATTGTATCTTCAAAGGCATACACTCCTTCCATATCCAACGATAATCACATCCTAAGATATTCCTTTCCAGGAAAGAATAAACTGACCTAGTAGTAAAGTAAGTTTTAGAGCCCAAAGCCCATTTGATCTTGTCACTTTCATCAGAAACACATGTTCTACTAACTATATCAACCAGCTTTTGCCACTGATTCCCTAGCTCATGATTTAATCTTCTTTGAAAGAAAGATAAGGGATCAGCCCCAAGCAAGAGTTAACAGTGCAGTCAGGGTAATTACAAATAGAGAATAGCCTAGAAAATTGCTCAGCAAAAGGCAATTGATCCCCTACAGGATCCATCCAAAGCCTGGCAATGTTACTAGATTGGATCGACACTCGCCTTCCAGCCATATACAACTCTTTAACTTTCATTATTGCTTTCCAGCATGGAGAGTCACTGATCTTCCCCTTAACTGAAGCAATTGTATCTCTATGAAAGTATTTGGCCTTAACAATATCTTGCCATAGACCATTTTTAGTCTCAAGTTTCCACCACCATTTAGTAAGCAAACTCAAGTTCTGCTTATGGAGGTCCTTGACTCCCAACCCCCCTTTATTTTTAGATCGGCAAATTCTAGTCCATTTGACCAAATAATATCGTTTTCTATTCTTAGTAACTTGCCAGAAGAACTTCCTCCTATGTTTATCCAATCTTTCTATCATGGTTTTCGAGAGCAAGAACATGGATAAGTAATAGTAAGCAATGCTCGAAATGTTAGCATTAAGTAGAGTCAATCTACCCCCCGAAGAGGCATTGCTTCCTAAGCCCGATTCACACCTTTTTATATATCTTTCTTCCAAAAATTCCCAATCCACCCCTCTCAAAGAGGAGTAACTTACTGGGACACCTAAATATTTCATGGAGAAGTGCCCAATCTAGCAATTGAACATTTCCGCATATGTTGTCAAAATATTGTCATCCCCCCCCCCCAACACACAGAATCTCACTTTTTGGAAAATAATTTTTCAAGCCAGACATTAGTTCAAACATATAGAGTAGTATTTTCAGATTCACGGCTTTCTCCGAGTCATGCTCGATACATAACACCGTGTCATCTGCATACTGCAGGATAGCCACATCATTTTCCACTAGTCCGGGCACCAAGCCAGTAATCAGCCCATGTTTTTGTGCTTGAAGCACCATCTTACATAGGCATTCAGCTGCAATATTGAATAAGAACGAGGAAATTGAATCCCCTTGCCTCACTCCTTTGAAACTCTGGATGTACGGTCCCAACATGTTATTCAATTCAACACTAATCGTTCCATTTTGGATGATTTTCTCATCCACCCACACCAAGTACTACCAAAACCTCTATTCTCTAGGCATTTCACCAAAAATTCCTAGTTCACCTTGTCATAAGCTTTTTCGAAATCTAGCTTAATGACAATCCCCACTTTCTTCTTAATATGAGTATAGTGCGGGATCTTATGGAGAGACATAATCCCATCCATAATATGCTTGTTTTTAATGAAAGCATTTTGATGTTTACTAAATAGCACATCTACAAAGGGGGCGCTCTATTGTCAAGCACCTTGGTGATCAGCTTGTAGGGACACCTAAGTAGGCAAATTGGTCGGAATTATTGTATCTTATTAGCTCCATTGATCTTGGGAAGCAGAGTGATAATACCATAGTTCAATCTATGCACATCCAACTTCCCCTCATAAAATGCCAGAAATAATCTCATTATATCTTTTTTAACTATCTCCCAGCAATGCTGATAAAATTCAGCAGGTATGTTATCAGGTCTAGGGGCTCTGTTACTTTTCATTGAAAACAGGGCTGCTTTGACCTCCTCCTCAGAGAAAGGTCTAGTTCAAATCAAATTATCAGCCTCATCTAATTTCTCATTATCCCCCCAGACCTCAGTATCAAGTTGAAACAAGTTCCCAGGAGCTGGTCCAAATAGGGATTTGTAAAAGTCAGTAGTGTGCTTTAAGAGATTATCAGTCCCTTCAATAACAACATCACCAACATTCAATGAATGTAGGGTGTTTTTCCGCTTATTCCCATTCGCAATTCTTTGATAATATGCAGTGTTACTATCTCCTTTAAGCAACCAACATTCTTTAGATTGTTGTAACAAAAATAATTCCTCATTAACTAGGATTTCATTCAACTCCACTAAAAGTTTGGTTTTCCTGCGAAAGATATCTGGGTCTAATTCCCCCTTCTCTTCCTCCTCCTCAATACACCTCAATTCTTCTCTTATATTCATTTTCCTGATTTTCTCATGGCCAAATTTATTTGATCCCCATCCTTTAAAAAACTTTTTAAAGCGTTTCAACTTGATATTTAAAATATCAATATGATATGTTGCCTTTACATATTGGTTCCAAATTTTCTCAACAAGAGGGAGAAACTCATTTGTTTTCAACCAACTAAGTTCAAATCTAAACTCTCTTGTTTGTGGAATTCTGACAACATGATTGTTAGAGGACAGCAAGAGAGCATTATGATCTGACACGTCTCTAACTAGTTTTCTAATGTTAACTTGAGGAAATATATCTTCCCAATCACTGCTCATAAGGACACGAACTAACTTCTCAAGTGTTGGATGAGATTGACTATTGGTCCAAGTGTATGTCCCCACACTCATATAAATCTCACTCAAACACATAACATTAATCACTGAGTTAAACAAATCAGAATATGAAGAATGTTGCCACTTTTTTTCTCCTGCATGTCTAAGTATATTAAAAATCCCCTCCTATTAATAGTGGAGTTGATATATGATTGCAGAAGTTAGAGAGCTCAATCAAGAAATCTTCTTTATCCCTATCATGGGCATTACCATAAACAATGCATAGTGTCCACTTCTTTTCTATTTTGTTATCATAAAAAGAGGCTTGCAGAATAAATCTGCCTTTCTTCCATGTTACCACTTAAAATCTATCTTTCTTCACACCATACAGAATCCCCCCAGATCTGCCTACAGATGGAACAAAACTCCATTCATATGCCTTGTATGGATCAATTTTCCTAAAGAAACCGTCCATGAAACTCTTTGTATGGGTCTCTTGTAAACCAATAAAGTCAAGGGACTGATCTCTAATAATATGAGAGAGACAGGAACACATTCCTTTCTTTCTTGCTCCCCTACAGTTCCAAAATAGACCTATCATTTAACACCATTCTTCTTTTTTTCCTCTGGTGGCCCTGGAATAATGGACAGGGCTGCCAGCTTTCTTTTTCCCACCCATATCAGGGTTTTGACTCCTAGTCACAGGTCTAGAAATAGCCACATGCACTTTTGGGCTTCTCTTTTTCTAGACCTAACTAAAGTAAACTCCTCCTCTTCATCAGCCCAATCAGCACTGATGGGAGTTATATCCCCTTTACCATTAGTGATATACATCACTTTTTTCCCAATAACCTTCTCAGCTATGGCTTCATTTTTTCCCCCATTTTTTCTAACTTTTTCTAGCTCTCTTAGAATGTCAATGCTAGAAAAGTTACTATTAGGAATTAGTACCCCCATTTTTGTTGCTCTAAGAATTAACTCATGATTAGAAAGAACTTCAAATGAATTATGGGTTGGTTCATTACCTTCCAGGTTTCTTTTCTTTGAAATAGTCGCAGCCTTGTCCTGCATTTTACCCTCCATGTTCTGCATGCTCCTCACACCGAGCCTCAGTCCAGCCTCACATATAAGAGGGGGAGTAGGGATCACTTCCCCCATATCATCAGAAGAGGTGGGGAACTGTACCATGTACTCAGTTTTTTCCACTTCCCTGTCCTGCTCATCTCCCTCAAGCTCTTCAACCTGCTAATTTTTTTCTTTTCCAAATGAGATATATGCAAAGCAGATATGTCATTAGAAACAGTAGCATAACCAGAAAGCTTTTTTTCTACCTGAATCTCATCAACATACTTCTCAATGTTTTTTGCAATAGAAACTGTGATGGACTTAAACAGGTCCTCTTTTTTTACATGCCTCATCAGCAATAGTATCGATCAGCAATGTATTATCCTCAGTTTCCTCCGAATCATCTTGCCCTTCTTCTAAAGAGTCACTAGGAGCATTTTTTTCCCACATCCATACATCTACTAGACCCAACACCTTTCTCTTTTTCACTAGACTTTGGATGTGTCCGAGTATATTTTTATCATACGGTGAGCTTTTTTATCAGTATCAACCTGAGTATTCTTACTCTCTCTCTCTCTCTCTCCGGGTCTCTGACCAGCACTTTATCGATTTCATAGAAGAAACCAAAGAAATGTGTGCCCAAGACTGCCTCAGCAACTACAGGTAGCTCATCCACATTACGACATCCTAGCCGGACCCGTACAAATTCAGGTTTATGCAAGGTGGCCATCTCGATTTCAAGTGGGACACCTACCAGAGAAGAGACATAATGAAAGGATCGAGAAGAGGTGTCTAGAGGGGGTGATTAGACACTAAGTACCAAAAGTTGCAGTTTTCAATTTCTTTAACTTGAAGTGGAGTTTTGGCACAAGTTTAACAAACACAATACATATCAAGCAAGCATGCAAATAGTATATGTGCAGTGAAAAGTAAAGCATGCAACTTGCAAGAATGTAAAAGGATGGGAGTGGAGTGTGCAAACGCAATTTGGAGACACGGAGATTTTTGAGACATGGTTCCGATAGGTGGTGCTATCGTACATCCACGTTGATGGAGACTTGAACCCACGAAGGGTAACGGCTGCGCGATTCCACGGAGGGCTCCACCCATGAAGGGCCCACGAAGAAGCAACCTTGTCTATCCCACCATGGCCATCGCCCACGAAGGACTTGCCTCACTAGCGGTAGATCTTCACAAAGTACGCGATCTCCTTGCCCTTACAAACTCCTTGGTTCAACTCCACAATCTTGTCGGAGGCTCCCATGTGACACCTAGCCAATCTAGGAGACACCACTCTCCAAGAAGTAACAAATGGTGTGTTCATGATGAACTCCTTGCTCTTGTGCTTCAAATGATAGTCTCCCCAACACTCAACTCTCTCTCACAGGATATGGATTTGGTGGAAAGAAGATTTGAGTGGAAATCAACTTGGGAAGGCTAGAGATAAAGATTCATATGGTAAGAATGGAATATCCTGGCCTCAACACAAGTGTAGGTGGTTCTCTCTCAGAAAAGGTAAGTTGGAAGTGTAGGTTCGTTCTGATGGCTCTCTCCATGAATGAAGAGGAGGTGGAGGGGTATATATAGCCTCCACACAAAATCTAACCGTTACACACAACTTGCCAATCTCGGTGGGACCGAATAGATAAACTCGGTCGGGCCGATTCAGCAAATCTAGTGACCGTTAGGATTTTCGTGGGACCGACATGCAACTCAGTAGGACCGATATGGTTAGGGTTAGGGCATAACGTAATCTCGGTGAGACCGATTACACAAACTCGGTGAGACCGATTTTGGTAATAAGCTAACCAAAGAGTTGGTCAGCTAAACTCGGTGGGACCGATTCGCTCATTTCGGTGAGACCAAAATGTTACGAAAAGGGAACAGAGAGTTTACATTGCAATCTCGGTAGGACCGATTACGCAAACTCGGTGAGACCGATTTTGGTAATAAATCCATACAGAGAGATTGCAATCCCATCTCGGTGAGACCGAGATCCCTATCAGTGAGACTGATTTGCCTAGGGTTTGTGGCAGTGGCTATGACATTGAACTCGGTGGCACCGGATAGAAAGAATCGGTGGGGCCGAGTTTGACTTTTGGTTTAGGTCATTTGTGGATGTGAGAAAGTAGTTGAGGACTTTGGAGCATATCACTAAGCATTTTGAGCAAGAGCCTCATTAAGCAACACCTCATCCCTCCTTGATAGTATTGGCTTTTCCTATAGACTCAATGTGATCTTGGATCACTAAAATAGAAAATGTAGAGTCTTGAGCTTGGAGCTTGAGCCAATCCTTTTGTCCTTAGCATCTTGAAGGGGTTCCACATCCTCTCGTCCATGCCACTTCATTGTTGAACTTATCTGAAACATACTAGGTAAAAGTGTTAGTCCAACAAGAGATATGTTGACATTAATTACCAAAACCACCTAGGGAGCACTTGTGCTTTCAGTCTCCCCCTTTTTGGTAATTGATGACAACATACATCAAAGCTTTAGATAAAGATATAGAGAATACTAAGTAAAGCTTTGGAAATACATGTAACATGCATAGGCTCCCCCTACATGTATGCAATCATGTGAATATGGAATATAGGAGCATGTGAATGCATAAACATGACAGATTAAGCAATGTGTTACATGTATCTTGGCTATATGCATCAGAGCAAATGATGTGAATATGAGAAATGTACCTTCATGCTCATGAGTCCCTCTTGCAAACAGTATGTACATCAGCAAGAATTTCTCATACACATGACTGTGATGCATATACTTACCTTGTGATCTTGAGTTGGCTTAGGATGGGATGAACCTGTGTAAACAAGGTTAGATAACACAGATACACCTACTAGCCAGAGCAAAAAGAAACCACAAGAGTACCAAGACTGGGATGACATGTAGAGTGAGTACTAAGTACCACATTGGATATAGACATGTCCCAAAGGTAAAGATGTGCAATAAATTCAAGGATTTCCTTCCCTTAGATGTATTTCTCCCCCTGAATCTAGCATGGGATACTGGGAGAAGATAGGGAACAGAAAATCAGAGCAAAATCAGAGCTCAAAGGAAATAAACAGAGCTAATGCAAATGAGCAAATATGAACATGTTTTTCCCCTCTTGAAGACATGTGACTTCTCTCCTCTTGAACACCAAGCATCTGGGGTCCTTGATGATTACTCTTTCTTCCCTTGAGTATTCTCTCCCCCTATAGATATGATTAAGCTTTGATGTGATCTCTCTCTCCCCCTTTGACATCAATTTCCAAGAAGGGTTCTTCTGGATTTTTGTCATGATGGGTTTGGTCCTTGAGTCACAGAACAAAGCAGCAAGTTGAATGGGATGCTGGTCAAGGACAAGATTCATTGAGTGGAGCTGGATTAAAAAGAATGCAGAAACAAGTGGCAAGATGTCTTTCCTGTAGTGAAATCGGTGACACCGAGTTGTATGGTTCGGTTGTACCGAGAGGATTCGGTTGGACCGAAAGCATCAGACCGGTGAGACCGAGTCCATCGCAGAGAAAACACTTGTCACCTCAGCTCACTAGACAAGTAAGATCTCACAAGGATTTGCAAGGAATTAACTGAAAGATTTGCAATGAATTGGATGCAAGGAAGAGCACAGAAAAGAACACAAGAGAACTTCATCTAGATTTGGTCGGCGACAAAGTCACCTATGTTAGAGTATATTGACTTAGGAGTCAAGTGAGATCACTTGATCATAGGTCATACTCATCATTTAAGCTCAAAATGGGGTTACCATTTTTCGTTTAAGCTTTTTCATGTATTCACATCTTGTCGAGTTGCTTTGACTCATGACTTGGAGTAAAGCTTCTCTAAGATGGAATAACATACCTTGGGTGGTGGTGTTGATCATGATCATGTAGTTGAACTTGTGTGGGTTGCTCAAGGTTAATGTAGCTCATCAAGAGTTGGGAGCACCACTTGGAGTTTGAGTTCATCTACCTGCATGGGTTAGTTTTTGCAAGGAGGAGCACTTGTGTATCCAAAATGACAATCATGAAACTCAACATAGAATTTGTCAAAGGATATGTTTGAATGGTTGCGTGCTTCCTTGTCTTCATCCACCATTGTGTAGAGACTTAGTGATATAGAAATTGCTTAAGATGTGAGTGAGTTGCAATCTCATAGATTTAGATTCATCCAAGTACCTACATGGGTTAGATAACATTCAAGGTGCAAATATATCCAAGACATAAGATAGTCAACATAAGAGAAATATCAAGGATTAGTCATAGGCTCATGCCTTGCATGTATCAAATGGAGTTCCTACTCCAAGTTTGAAGCATCAATGATGTTCAATTCACCTCTTAACCTGCAAAACACTTTCTCATCAAGTGGTTTCATGAATATATCAGCTAACTGCTTTTCGGTGCGAACATGCTTAAGATTAATGTCCCCTTTGGCAACATGATCTCAAATGAAATGATGACGAACTTCAATATGCTTAGTTCGAGAATGTTGCATGAGATTGTGAGCAATCTTAATAGCACATTCATTGTCACAAAGTAATGGAACATGTTTCACAAATATCCCATAATCTTTAAGAGTTTGGGTCATCCAAAGTAATTGAGCACAACATGATCCAGCGGCAATGTATTCCGCTTCGGCGGTGGATAAGGATACTGAGTTTTGTTTCTTGGAAGTCCAAGACACAAGAGATCTACCAAGAAATTGACAAGTACCCGAAGTGGACTTTCTATCAACCTTGTCACCGACATAGTCCGAGTCAAAGTAGCCAACAAGATTAAAGGAGGCCCTCTTTGGATACCAAATGCCAAAATTTGGTGTATGAATTAAGTATCTCACTATCCTTTTCACGGCCTTAAGATGACATTCTTTAGGAGCGGCTTGATATCATGCACACATGCACACACTTAGCATAATATCAGGACGTGAAGCACATAGATATAACAATGAACCAATCATAGAGCGATAAACCTTTTGATCAACCGGTTCACCATCTTTGGTTAAATCAAGATGTCCACTAGTAGGCATGGGTGTAGTCATACCTTTGCATTCTTGCATATTGACCTTCTTCAATAAGTCCTTGGTGTACTTCGTTTGAGAGACAAAGGTACCTTCCTAAGTTAGCTTGATTTTCAAACCAAGAAAGAATTTGAGTTCACTCATCATCGACATCTCAAACTTCTCCGACATTAGCTTTCCAAACTTTTCACTAAAGTGAGGGTTAGTTGATCCAAATATAATATCATCGACATAAATTTGGCACACAAATAGTTCTCCATTAACCCTTTTAGTAAAAAGAGTAGAATCTATTTTTCCAATTGCAAAGCCTTTTTCAATAAGGAACTTGGTCAAGCATTTATACCATGCTCTAGGAGCTTGTTTAAGACCATAAAGAGCTTTGTGAAGTTTGTAAACATGATTAGGTTTCTTAGGATTGACAAATCCGGGAGGTTGCTTAACATAAACTTCCTCCTCTATTTCACCATTTAAAAAAGCACTTTTAATGTACATTTGGTACAAGGTGATATCATGATGATTAGCATAGGCAAGTAAAATGTGAATGGACTCAAGTCTAGCAACGGGGGCATATGTCTCACCATAGTCCATACCTTCTACTTGAGTGTAGCCTTGGGAAACGAGACGTGCTTTGTTGCGAACTACTTGTCCATCTTCATCTTGCTTGTTGCGAAACACCCATTTGGTACCGATGATGTTGTGGTTGTTGTCAGGCTTCTCAACTAATGTCCAAACTTGATCTCTCTCAAAGTTGTGTAGCTCTTCATGCATGGCATTTATCCAATCTGGATCTTCCAAAGCTTCTTCAACCTTCATAGGTTCAATGCTAGAGATGAATGAATAGTGTTCACAAAAGTTAGCTAAACGAGTTTTTGAGTGAGTGATTCTCCCGATTTGGATATCATTGTAGATTTGCTCGACGGGGTGGTCTTTGGCAATTCTTGCTCAAACTCGTGAAAGCTTTTGCTTGGATCTTAGTTGAACATCTTCTTCATCTTGTTCTTCTTCTTGGCCTTCTTCGTTGTTGACGTTGTCGTTCTCTTGTCATGGTGGAGAAGGAGGTTGTTGGCGTTCATCTTGGTGCACTTCCTCATTTTCTTCATCTTGGTGTGTCCCACTTGTGGATGCTTCCGTATCAACTCTTGGTTCACCTTGTCGTGAGGTAGAAGCTTCCACTTGGATGGACGAGGTACTCTCCTTCACCTCCGTTGGACGAATCTTGCCAATAGACAAGTCTTGGATTGCTTCCGAAGGGTCTCTGTCTCCTACATCAATTGGCAATTGCTCTACTTGCGAGCCGTTAGATTCATCAAACTTCACATCTACCGTCTCTTCAACCTTTCGGGTGAAATTATTGTAGACACGGTATGTGTGAGAGTTTGAGCCATAACCAAGTAGGAAACCTTCATGAGACTCAGGAGCAAATTTAGAACCACAATGCTTATCAAGAATGAGCCGAATACTCGAAAGTATCCAACTTGTGGTTTGTTACCGGTGAGGAGCTCATATGTCGTCTTGCCGAGTAGCTTGTGAAGATACAAGCGATTTGTTGCATGACAAGCTGTCTCAACCGCTTCCGCTCAAAAGTGCTTTGGCGTCTTGTACTCATCAAGCATCGTTCTCACCATTTTGATGAGTGTCCGATTCTTCCTCTGAACAACTCCATTCTGTTGAGGTGTGTACGTAGTCGAGAACTCATGTGAAATCCCTTCTTCGTCAAGAAAGGTGTCCACATTTGTGTTCTTGAACTCCGTTCCGTTGTCACTGCGAACCTTCTTGATTTTCACTTCGAACTGATTTTGGGCCTTCCTAGCGAAGTTTTTGAAAATCTTTTGGACCTGCGATTTATCATCGAGAAAGAACACCCACGTAAATCTTGAAAAATCATCAACTATAACTAGACCAAAAGAATTTCCACCAAGACTTTTGTAAGCGTTAGGACCAAAAAGATCCATGTGAAGTAGCTCGAGTGGCCTCCTTGTGGTCATGATGTTCTTCACGGGATGCCTTCCTCCAACCTGTTTACCTGCTTGACAAGCGCTGCAAAGTCTATCCTTATCAAATATGACATTGTTAACGCCAAGGATATGATTTCCTTTAATAAGCTTGTCAAGGTTTCGCATACCAACATGACCTAATCGTCTATGCCATAACCAACCTTTAGAGGATTTAGCAATTAAGCAAGTTATAGGTTGAGCCTTTTAGTGAAATCAACAATGTAAAGATCACCTCTCGTATACCGGTAAAGACTATTTTATGATTATCTCTATGAAACACTTGGCAATCTACTTCAGTAAATAGGACATTGAAACCGAAATCAGCAAGTCTAGATAATGAAAGTAAATTATAGCCAAGAGATTCAACGAGCATGACATTTTGTATGGAGCTATCATGTGATATGTGTTGGGGAACGCAGTAATTTCAAAAAATTTCCTACGCACACGCAAGATCATGGTGATGCACAGCAACGAGAGGGGAGAGTGTTGTCTACGTACCAACGCAGACCGACTGCGGAAGCGATCACACAACGTAGAGGAAGTAGTCGTACGTCTTCTTCCCGATCCGACCGATCCAAGCACCGTTACTCCGGCACCTCCGAGTTCTTAGCACACGTTCAGCTCGATGACGATCCTCGGGCTCCGATCCAGCAAAGCGTCGAGGAAGAGTTCCGTCAGCACGACGGCGTGGTGACGATCTTGATGTACTACCGACGCAGGGCTTCGCCTAAGCTCTACAACGATATGACCGAGGTGGAATTTGGTGGCAGGGGGCACCGCACACGGCTAAGGAACGATCTCAAGGATCAAGTTGTGTGTCTTGGGGTGCCCCCTGCCCCCGTATATAAAGGTTGGAGGAGGGGAGCCGGCCGGCCAAGGGAGAGGAGGCGCAGGGGAGTCCTACTCCCACCGGGAGTAGGACTCCTCCCCCCAATCCTAATCCTATTAGGACTCCCGGGGGGAAAAGGAGAGAGAAGGGGGGCCGGCCCCTATCCTAGTCCTACTAGGACTTTGGGAAGGGGGGCGCCGGCCAGCTTGTGGGCTTTCCCTTTTTCTCCTTTTCCACTAAGGCCCAATAGGCCCATTAGTCTCCCGGGGGGTTCCGGTAACCCTCCCGGTATTCCGGTAAAATCCTGATTTCACCCGGAACACTTCCGATGTCCAAACATAGGCTTCCAATATATCAATCTTTACGTCTCGACCATTTCGAGACTCCTCGTCATGTCCGTGATCTCATCCGGGACTCCGAACAACCTTCGGTACATCAAAATGCATAAACTCATAATAACTGTCATCGTAACGTTAAGCGTGCGGACCCTACGGTTCGAGAACAATGTAGACATGACCGAGACACGTCTCCGGTCAATAACCAATAGCGGGACCTGGATGCCCATATTGGCTCCTACATATTCTACGAAGATCTTTATCGGTCAGACCGCATAACAACATACGTTGTTCCCTTTGTCATCGGTATGTTACTTGCCCGAGATTCGATCGTCGGTATCCAATACCTAGTTCAATCTCGTTACCGGCAAGTCTCTTTACTCGTTCCGTAATACATCATCTCACAACTAACACATTAGTTGCAGTGCTTGCAAGGCTTATGTGATGTGCATTACCGAGAGGGCCCAGAGATACCTCTCCGACAATCGGAGTGACAAACCCTAATCTCGAAATACGCCAACCCAACATCTACCATTGGAGACATCTGTAGTACTCCTTTATGATCACCCAGTTACGTTGTGACGTTTGGTAGTACCCAAAGTGTTCCTCTGGTAAACGGGAGTTGCATAATCTCATAGTTATAGGAACATGTATAAGTCATGAAGAAAGCAATAGCAACATACTAAACGATCGGGTGCTAAGCTAATGGAATGGGTCATGTCAATCAGATCATTCTACTAATGATGTGACCTCGTTAATCAAATAACAACTCCTTGTTCATGGTTAGGAAACATAACCATCTTTGATTAACAAGCTAGTCAAGTAGAGGCATACTAGTGACACTCTGTTGGTCTATGTATTCACACGTGTATTATGTTTCCGGTTAATACAATTCTAGCATGAATAATAAACATTTATCATGATATAAGGAAATAAATAATAACTTTATTATTGCCTCTAGGGCATATTTCCTTCAGTCTCCCACTTGCACTAGAGTCAATAATCTAGATTACACAGTAATGATTCTAACACCCATGGAGCCTTGGCGCTGATCATGTTTTGCTCGTGGAAGAGGCTTAGTCAACGGGTCTGCAACATTCAGATCCGTATGTATCTTGCAAATCTCTATGTCTCCCACCTGGACTAAATCCCGAATGGAGTTGAAGCGTCTCTTGATGTGTTTGGTTCTTTTGTGAAATCTGGATTCCTTTGCCAAGGCAATTGCACCAGTATTGTCACAGAAGATTTTCATTGGACCCGATGCACTAGGTATGACACCTAGATCGGATATGAACTCCTTCATCCAGACTCCTTCGTTTGCTGCTTCCGAAGCAGCTATGTACTCCGCTTCACATGTAGATCCCGCTACGACGCTTTGTTTAGAACTGCACCAACTGACAGCTCCACCGTTTAAAGTAAACACGTATCCGGTTTGCGATTTAGAATCGTCCGGATCAGTGTCAAAGCTTGCATCAACGTAACCTCTTACGGTGAGCTCTTTGTCACCTCCATATACGAGAAACATATCCTTAGTCCTTTTCAGGTATTTCAGGATGTTCTTGACCGCTGTCCAGTGATCCACTCCTGGATTACTTTGGTACCTCCCTGCTAAACTTATAGCAAGGCACACATCAGGTCTGGTACACAGCATTGCATACATGATAGAGCCTATGGCTGAAGCATAGGGAACATCTTTCATTTTCTCTCTATCTTCTGCAGTGGTCGGGCATTGAGTCTTACTCAACTTCACACCTTGTAACACAGGCAAGAACCCTTTCTTTGCTTGATCCATTTTGAACTTCTTCAAAATCTTGTCAAGGTAT
Source organism: Triticum monococcum (assembly GCA_034509565.1). Classification (NCBI taxonomy): domain Eukaryota; kingdom Viridiplantae; phylum Streptophyta; class Magnoliopsida; order Poales; family Poaceae; genus Triticum; species Triticum monococcum. The sequence continues at coordinate 489,651,736 of CM067844.1, forward strand.
GTGCTCTGTGAAAGTCCAATTAAGCGTTTTGATCTATCTCTATAGATCTTTATGCCTAATATGAAAGCAGCTTCCCCGAGGTCTTTCATCGAAAAACTTTTATTCAAGTATCCCTTTATGCTATCCAGAAATTCTATATCATTTCCAATCAGCAATATGTCATCCACATATAATATCAGAAATGCTACAGAGCTCCCACTCACTTTCTTGTAAATACAGGCTTCTTCAAAAGTCTGTATAAAGCCAAATGCTTTGATCACACTATCAAAGCGTTTATTCCAACTCCGAGATGCTTGCACCAGTCCATAAATGGATCGCTGGAGTTTGCATACTTTGTTAGCTCCTTTTGGATCGACAAAACCTTCTGGTTGTATCATATACAACTCTTCTTCCAGAAATCCATTCAGGAATGCAGTTTTGACATCCATCTGCCATATTTCATAATCATAAAATGCGGCAATTGCTAACATAATTCTGACGGAATTAAGCATCGCTACGAGTGAGAAAGTCTCATCGTAGTCAACCCCTTGAACTTGTCGAAAACCTTTTGCGACAAGTCGAGCTTTATAGACAGTAACATTACCGTCAGCGTCAGTCTTTTTCTTGAAGATCCATTTATTCTCAATTGCTTGCCGATCATCGGGCAAGTCAACCAAAGTCCATACTTTGTTCTCATACATGGATCCCATCTCAGATTTCATGGCCTCAAGCCACTTTGCGGAATCAGGGCTCACCATCGCTTCTTCATAGTTCGTAGGTTCATCATGATCTAGTAGCATGACTTCCAGAACTGGATTACCGTACCACTCTGGTGCGGATCTCACTCTGGTTGATCTACGTGGTTTAGTAGCATCTTGCCCTGAAGTTTCATGATCATCATCATTAGCTTCCTCACTGATTGGTATAGGTGTCGCAGAAACAGTTTTCTGTGATGTACTATTTTCCAATAAGGGAGCAGGTACAGTTACCTCGTCAAGTTCTACTTTCCTCCCACTCACTTCTTTCGAGAGAAACTCCTTCTCTAGAAATGATCCATTCTTAGCAACGAATGTCTTGCCTTCGGATCTGTGATAGAAGGTATACCCAACAGTTTCTTTTGGGTGTCCTATGAAGACACATTTCTCCGCTTTGGGTTCGAGCTTATCAGGTTGAAGCTTTTTCACATAAGCATCGCAGCCCCAAACTTTAAGAAACGACAACTTTGGTTTCTTGCCAAACCATAGTTCATAAGGCGTCGTCTCAACAGATTTTGATGGTGCCCTATTTAACGTGAATGCGGCCGTCTCTAAAGCATAACCCCAAAACAATAGCGGTAAATCAGTAAGAGACATCATAGATCGCACCATATCTAGTAAAGTACGATTACGACGTTTGGACACACCATTACGCTGTGGTGTTCCGGGTGGCGTGAGTTGCGAAACTATTCCACAATTTTTCAAATGTACACCAAACTCGTAACTCAAATATTCTCCTCCACGATCAGATCGTAGAAATTTTATTTTCTTGTTACGATGATTTTCAACCTCACTCTGAAATTCTTTGAACTTTTCAAATGTTTCAGACTTATGTTTCATCAAGTAGATATACCCATATCTGCTTAAATCATCTGTGAAGGTGAGAAAATAACGATATCCGCCACGAGCCTCAATATTCATCGGACCACATACATCGGTGTGTATGATTTCCAACAAATCTGTTGCTCTCTCCATAGTACCGGAGAACGGTGTTTTAGTCATCTTGCCTATGAGGCACGGTTCGCAAGTACCAAGTGATTCATAATCAAGTGGTTCCAAAAGCCCATCAGTATGGAGTTTCTTCATGCGCTTTACACCGATATGACCTAAACGGCAGTGCCACAAATAAGTTGCACTATCATTATTAACTTTGCATCTTTTGGCTTCTACATTATGAATATGTGTATTACTATCTTCGAGATTCAATAAGAATAGACCACTCTTCAAAGGTGCATGACCATAAAAGATATTATTCATATAAATAGAACAACCATTATTCTCTGATTTAAATGAATAACCGTCTCGCATTAAACAAGATCCAGATATAATGTTCATGCTCAATGCTGGCACCAAATAACAATTATTTAGGTCTAATATTAATCCCGAAGGTAGATGTAGAGGTAGCGTGCCGACCGCGATCACATCGACTTTGGAACCGTTTCCCACACGCATCGTCACCTCGTCCTTTGCTAGCGTCCGCTTATTCCGTAGTCCCTGTTTCGAGTTGCAAATGTTAGCAACAGAACCAGTATCAAATACCCAGGTGCTACTGCGAGCTCTAGTAAGGTACACATCAATAACATGTATATCACATATACCTTTGCTCACTTTGCCATCCTTCTTATCCGCCAAATACTTGGGGCAGTTCCGCTTCCAGTGTCCAGTCTGCTTGCAGTAGAAGTACTCAGTTTCAGGCTTAGGTCCAGACTTGGGTTTCTTCTCTTGAGCAGCAACTTGCTTGCTGTTCTTCTTGAAGTTTCCCTTCTTCTTCCCTTTGCCCTTTTTCTTGAAACTAGTGGTTTTGCTAACCATCAACACTTGATGCTCCTTCTTGATTTCTACCTCCGCAGCTTTCAGCATTGCGAAGAGCTCGGGAATAGTCTTGTTCATCCCTTGCATATTATAGTTCATCACGAAGCTCTTGTAGCTTGGTGGCAGTGATTGGAGAATTCTGTCAATGACGCAGTCATCTGGAAGATTAACTCCCATCTGAATCAAGTGATTATTATACCCAGACATCTTGAGTATATGCTCACTGACAGAACTGTTCTCCTCCATCTTACAGCTATAGAACTTATTGGAGACTTCATATCTCTCAATTCGGGCATTTGCTTGAAATATTAACTTCAACTCCTGGAACATCTCATATGCTCCATGACGTTCAAAACATCGTTGAAGTCCCGATTCTAAGCCGTAAAGCATGGCACACTGAACTATCGAGTAGTCATCAGCTTTGCTCTGCCAGACGTTCATAACATCTGGCGTTGCTCCAGTAGCAGGCCTGGCACCCAGCGGTGCTTCCAGGACGTAATTCTTCTGTGCAGCAATGAGGATAATCCTCAGGTTACGGACCCAGTCCGTGTAATTGCTACCATCATCTTTCAACTTTGCTTTCTCAAGGAACGCATTAAAATTCAACGGAACAACAGCACGAGCCATCTATCTACAATCAACATAAACAAGCAAGATACTATCAGGTACTAAGTTCATGATAAGTTTAAGTTCAGTTAATCAAATTACTTAGGAACTCCCACTTAGATAGACATCCATCTAATCCTCTAAGTGATCACGTGATCCAAATCAACTAAATCATAACCGATCATCACGTGAGATGGAGTAGTTTTCAATGGTGAACATCGTCATGTTGATCATATCTACTATATGATTCACGCTCGACCTTTCGGTCTCTGTGTTCCGAGGCCATATCTGCATATGCTAGGCTCGTCAAGTATAACCTGAGTATTCTGCGTGTGCAAAACTGGCTTGCACCCGTTGTAGATGGACGTAGAGCTTATCACACCCGATCATCACGTGGTGTCTGGGCACGACGAACTTTGGCAACGGTGCATACTCAGGGAGAACACTTCTTGATAATTTAGTGAGAGATCATCTTATAATGCTACCGTCAATCAAAGCAAGATAAGATGCATAAAAGGATAAACATCACATGCAATCAATATAAGTGATATGATATGGCCATCATCATCTTGTGCTTGTGATCTCCATCTCCGAAGCACCGTCATGATCACCATCGTCACCGGCGCGCCACCTTGATCTCCATCGTAGCAACGTTGTCGTCTCGCCAATCTTATGCTTCCACGACTATCACTACCGCTTAGTAATAAAGTAAAGCATTACATCGCGATTGCATTGCATACAATAAAGCGACAACCATATGGCTCCTGCCAGTTGCCGATAACTCGGTTACAAAACATGATCATCTCATACAATAAAATCAGCATCATGCCTTGACCATATCACATCACAACATACCCTGCAAAAACAAGTTAGACGTCCTCTACTTTGTTGTTGCAAGTTTTACGTGGCTGCTACGGGCTTAAGTAAGAACTCATCTCACCTACGCATCAAAACCACAACGATAGTTCGTCAAATAGACTCCGTTTTAACCTTCTCAAGGACCGGGCGTAGTCACACTTGGTTCAACTAAAGTTGGAGAGACAGTCTTCCGCAAGCCATCTATGTGTAAAGCACGTCGAGGGAACCGGTCTCGCGTAAGAGTACGCGTAAGGTTGGTCCGGATCGTCTCAACCAACAATACCGCCGAACCAAAGTATGACATGCTGGTAGGCAGTATGACTTGTATCGCCCACAACTCACTTGTGTTCTACTCGTGCATATAACATCAAACCATAAAACCTAGGCTCGGATGCCACTGTTGGGGAACGCAGTAATTTCAAAAAAAATTCCTACGCACACGCAAGATCATGGTGATGCACAGCAACGAGAGGGGAGAGTGTTGTCTACGTACCAACGCAGACCGACTGCGGAAGCGATCACACAACGTAGAGGAAGTAGTCGTACGTCTTCTTCCCGATCCGACCGATCCAAGCACCGTTACTCCGGCACCTCCAAGTTCTTAGCACACGTTCAGCTCGATGACGATCCTCGGGCTCCGATCCAGCAAAGCGTCGAGGAAGAGTTCCGTCAGCACGACGGCGTGGTGACGATCTTGATGTACTACCGACGCAGGGCTTCGCCTAAGCTCTACAACGATATGACCGAGGTGGAATTTGGTGGCAGGGGGCACCGCACACGGCTAAGGAACGATCTCAAGGATCAAGTTGTGTGTCTTGGGGTGCCCCCTGCCCCCGTATATAAAGGTTGGAGGAGGGGAGCCGGCCGGCCAAGGGAGAGGAGGCGCAGGGGAGTCCTACTCCCACCGGGAGTAGGACTCCTCCCCCCAATCCTAATCCTATTAGGACTCCCGGGGGGAAAAGGAGAGAGAAGGGGGGCCGGCCCCTATCCTAGTCCTACTAGGACTTTGGGAAGGGGGGCGCCGGCCAGCTTGTGGGCTTTCCCTTTTTCTCCTTTTCCACTAAGGCCCAATAGGCTCATTAGTCTCCCGGGGGGTTCCGGTAACCCTCCCGGTATTCCGGTAAAATCCCGATTTCACCCGGAACACTTCCGATGTCCAAACATAGGCTTCCAATATATCAATCTTTACGTCTCGACCATTTCGAGACTCCTCGTCATGTCCGTGATCTCATCCGGGACTCCGAACAACCTTCAGTACATCAAAATGCATAAACTCATAATAACTGTCATCGTAACGTTAAGCGTGCGGACCCTACGGTTCGAGAACAATGTAGACATGACCGAGACACGTCTCCGGTCAATAACCAATAGCGGGACCTGGATGCCCATATTGGCTCCTACATATTCTACGAAGATCTTTATCGGTCAGACCGCATAACAACATACGTTGTTCCCTTTGTCATCGGTATGTTACTTGCCCAAGATTCGATCGTCGGTATCCAATACCTAGTTCAATCTCGTTACCGGCAAGTCTCTTTACTCGTTCCGTAATACATCATCTCACAACTAACACATTAGTTGCAGTGCTTGCAAGGCTTATGTGATGTGCATTACCGAGAGGGCCCAGAGATACCTCTCCGACAATCGGAGTGACAAACCCTAATCTCGAAATACGCCAACCCAACATCTACCATTGGAGACACCTGTAGTACTCCTTTATGATCACCCAGTTACGTTGTGACGTTTGGTAGTACCCAAAGTGTTCCTCCGGTAAACGGGAGTTGCATAATCTCATAGTTATAGGAACATGTATAAGTCATGAAGAAAGCAATAGCAACATACTAAACGATCGGGTGCTAAGCTAATGGAATGGGTCATGTCAATCAGATCATTCTGCTAATGATGTGACCTCGTTAATCAAATAACAACTCCTTGTTCATGGTTAGGAAACATAACCATCTTTGATTAACAAGCTAGTCAAGTAGAGGCATACTAGTGACACTCTGTTGGTCTATGTATTCACACATGTATTATGTTTCCGGTTAATACAATTCTAGCATGAATAATAAACATTTATCATGATATAAGGAAATAAATAATAACTTTATTATTGCCTCTAGGGGCATATTTCCTTCAATATGGCCACCTTACCGAGGCCAACCACCTTACCCTTTGAGTTGTCACCGAAAGTGACATACTTTCGAGGACCATCGTTTTCAGCAAGCTCACGAAACATGTCTTTATCTCCGGTCATGTGATCGGTACATCCACTATCAAGAACCCATTCCTTTCCTCCTGCCATATATCCCCGAAGATTTGCCATAAGACCAAAGTGTCTCATTGCATCATCAAGATCAAAATCACTATCATCATCCTCGTCATAATATCCATGTTCAACATCGTCATGTGGTGGATCAAATCCTAGAGAGGGTGATTCGTTAGAGTGAGTTTGGCAATGATCTTCTTTATGAATTTTAATAGCTTCAGAAATAATATCACTAATAATTCCAACATCTCCTTTGGCACGCAGAAGGTTTGTAAGCTCAAATAGACAATCACCAAACATAGGATCATTGGAATTCATCTTACTCAAGGCAATAGACTTATGGAGAATTTCATCTAGTTTTTTCAAGGACTAATTTGGAAAGCGTTCCTCAAGAAATTTCCATATGGTGTAGGCACACTTAAGAGTAGGCAAACATCCAATCAAGTTTCTAGGCAAGCCTCCAGTGATAAGATTAACAGTTCTAAGATTGCGAATCATGTCAATTGACTCATCAAGGGTAGGATGCATGGGATCAACTTAAGGTGCACAAGGGCTAGCAATATACTTGTTCAAATGATATTCATTGAAAATCACAAGCATCTCATTTTTCCACTCATGAAAATACTCTCCATCAAGTATAGGCACTCTATGTCTAAGACTCCCCAGAGTAGACTCATCCATCTTCCTCCAATGGTGTTTAAACCAAAGCAATGGAGACCAAAGCTCTAATACCAATTTAAAGGATCGAGAAGATGTGTCTAGAGGGGGGTGATTAGACACTAAGTACCAAAAGTTGCACTTTTTAATTTTTCTAAGTTGAAGTGGAGTTTTGGCACAAGTTTAACAAACACAATACATATCAAGCAAGCATGCAAAGAGTATATGAGCAGCGGAAAATAAAGCATGCAACTTGCAAGAATGTAAAAGGATGGGATTGGAGTGTGCAAACGCAATTTGGAGACACGGAGATTTTTGAGACGTGGTTCCGATAGGTGGTGCTATCGTACATCCATGTTGATGGAGACTTCAACCCACGAAGGGTAACGGCTGCGCGAGTCCACGGAGGGCTCCACCCACGAAGGGCCCACGAAGAAGCAACCTTGTCTATCCCACCATGACCGTCGCCCACGAAGGACTTGCCTCACTAGCGGTAGATCTTCACGAAGTAGGCGATCTCCTTGCCCTTACAAACTCCTTAGTTCAACTCCACAATCTTGTCGCAGGCTCCCAAGTGACACCTAGCCAATCTAGGAGACACCACTCTCCAAGAAGTATCAACTAGTGTGTTCATGATGAACTCCTTGCTCTTGTGCTTCAAATGATAGTCTCCCCAACACTCAACTCTCTCTCACAGGATATGGATTTGGTGGAAAGAAGATTAGAGTGTAAAGCAACTTGGGAAGGCTAGAGATCAAGATTCATATGGTAAGAATGGAATATCTTGGCCTCAACACAAGTGTAGGTGGTTCTCTCTCAGAAAAGGTAAGTTGGAAGTGTAGGTTTGTTTTGATGGCTCTCTCCACGAATGAAGAGGAGGTGGAGGGGTATATATAGCCTCCACACAAAATCTAACCATTACACACAACTTGCCAATCTCGGTGGGACCGAATTGATAAACTCGGTCGGACCGATTCAGCAAATCTAGTGACCGTTAGGATTTTCGGTGGGACCGACATGCAACTCGGTAGGACCGATATGGTTAGGGTTAGGGCATAACGTAATCTTGGTGAGACCGATTACACAAACTCGGTGAGACCGATTTTGGTAATAAGCTAACCAGAGAGTTGGTTAGCTAAACTCGGTGGGACCGATTCGCTCATTTCGGTGAGACCAAAATGTTACGGAAAGGAAACAGAGAGTTTACACTGCAATCTCGGTAGGACCGATTACGCAAACTCGGTGAGACCGATTTCGTTAATAAATCCATACAGAGAGATTGCAATCCTATCTCGATGAGACCGAGATCCCTATCGGTGAGACTGATTTGCCTAGGGTTTGTGGCAGTGGCTATGACATTGAACTCGGTGGCGCCGGATAGAAAGAATCGGTGGGGCCGAGTTTGACTTTTTGTTTAGGTCATATGTGGATGTGAGAAAGTAGTTGAGGGCTTTGGAGCATATCACTAAGCATTTTGAGCAAGAGCCTCATTAAGCAACACCTCATCCCTCCTTGATAGTATTGGCTTTTCCTATAGACTCAATGTGATCTTGGATCACTAAAATAGAAAATGTAGAGTCTTGAGCTTGGAGCTTGAGCCAATCCTTTTGTATTTAGCATCTTGAAGGGGTTCCACATCCTCTAGTCCATGCCACTTCATTGTTGAACTTATCTGAAACATACTAGGTAAAAGTGTTAGTCCAACAAGAGATATGTTTACATTAATTATCAAAACCACCTAGGGAGCACTTGTGCTTTCACATAAGCCAGGTTTCTTTCATTTCTCCTCTCCAAAGGAGCATTTGCTACTTTAACCTAAGCAATTTCCATCACACCTTTCGCCCCAACATTAGCAGACCATGGGGCTATTTTCACCACTACTCTACATGATCTCAGGGTCATTTTGTCATTGTAGCATGCTTTTTTAACATCTCTCTGGTTAGGAAAGCGCATGACATAAGTATTGGGACCTATTGAGCGAGCAGTACAGTGCCATTTAGTCCCAATATAGTCAGAAAATGCATCTTCTAACTCTTTCACACTAGCCTCTCCTTCAATCACAGTAATTACTACACTAGTAGCCCTCTCCTTAAGTTGCTTAGCATCGCATGAGTCTAGGATGTAGAAAAATCCCTGGCCCTTGGCCTGGAAAGCACACATCGGTGCCACACACTCCCAAGGAAGAAAGGTAGTGCAAACCGATGCTAAATGCCCCATCTTACTACACCTCTCACAGAAAGCTTGTGGACAACTAGTAGGAGTATGGCTAGTGGATTTGCAGATCAAACATGGATCGTAAGCTTTGGGTGGAAGCACCTGGGAGGAAGACTCAGCACGCGGGATGGTGTCGTAGATCTGCTTCTTCTTGTGGGAGTCCGCTGCATTGAAACCAAGGGGATTAGGGTTCTTCTCCACCCAGACCCCCTGATCTCGCCCGCTTGGCTCGCTCCGCTGCTTCATCCCACCGCTCGGTGTCGTCCGATGCCGACGCCTCCTGATTGTTGGTGGAGAGATCGTTGCCGTCGACCTCCCTGGACCATGAGAAGCGGCCCCGGTCGCGTCCCCGGTCAAACCGACCGGCTCCGTGCCCCATCTGCCCAGATCCAAAGCCTTCCCGTCGATTCCCGCGGAAAGCTTGGCCACCGCGATCTTCCATCACCACTGGCTCGCGTGGCTTGGAGGCCACCGCCGCAGCGTAGGATCTGCTATCGCCTCCAACCTTTCCGTCCCACCAGAGGAAGGAGGAGGAGATTCTCGATCTAGGGTTTCTCGGTGTCTCTCGGAAGTGAGAAAGAGCGGTGTCTAGGTCACCGATCGGGGTGGGAGGAGCTTTTGTACCCACGCATCCCTGATGCACACCATGGCCGCGCGAATCTCCGTCCACGTGTCGAGCATCAATGGCCACCGCCCCAACCGTGGCTGGATGTGGCCCGAGGATCCCTGGGCCCCGCCATCGTCCATCCGGAACATGACTCGGTGCATCGCACGCACCATTGCTCGTCGGTCGCTCCAAACATGCACACGCAACCGTGTCGCTCGCCGAGATTCGATCCCGAACCCTAGTTATGTGTCAGGGAAAGGAAATGACCTGGCATACGTCGATGAACTCCCCTTCGCGCAGGTAGCGTGCATCCACCGTCGCTCCCTTCTCTTCGATCAGCATGATCCAGAGAGCACCGTGGCAGAGGAAGATCTCGCCGTCGGTGAAGTGGAGGGTGCGTGCCGCCGCAAGGTCCGCCACGAAGGAGACGTGCCAGCGTACATCAAACGCCATCTTCCTCTCCTCTTGTGCACAATTTTAGTGTTAAAGAGTTTCCTAAAAGACTTCAAATGGTCATTTTCTCATAGCCCACATAATGAGGATATCCAGCACATGGAGTATTTGGGAGGGCGAGCTACCGAGTTCAGCATGTAACACGTCAGGCCTCTCCCAATGCTCCAACCTGGATCGGTGCTAAACTTGCCACGTAGGAAAAAAATCAGATGTGGCTGGTTAATTAAGGAAGAGAGAGAGTGAACGAGTAACCCGAGGAAGGAACGATTCCAAGCGCACGACCCTAGGCAGAAAGCAGTTAATTCGATCCCGTGTGAAGCGTTGCATCGTTTCTCCTATTCTCCTTTTTTCCCTTTCGACCCGAGCGGCGCCCTCGCCTCCTCCTCCTCGCCGTGCGCTGCCGCCCCAGTGCAGCCACTTCGTCACCGCGCGGTGCTGCCACACCTCTCAATCGCCGCCTCGGCCGTCGTTCCGCCTGTTTGTGGAAGCCCAGCTCCTGCGGACCTTCGAGGCTGCATGGACCGCGGGCAGGAGAACGAATTGCAGACACCATTGGCGCCACAAGCTCTGTTCGCCGTCGCCGATAACTCAAGGATAATGAATTCTTTTCACAAAAGCAAAGCTGCTAGTTTGTTTCAAAACGTGTTCGTGTTCTGTGTTCAATTTCACCCCGTGCTTGGCTCTCTCCCGTCCATGCTTATATGAGTTTTTTCTCGGCTTCTTGCTAATTGATAGTTTGAACAGTATGTAATTGATAGACCGAACCATAAGATAGAGAGTCTAATTTGAATAGCATGTGATCTGAACCATAGATAATTCATAGTCTGAAGTCTGAACTATGGGCAATGGAGACTCTGATATAAATAGTAGTACGTGATCTGAACGCCATCGCCTAGTCCCAGATTCTTGCAACTTTGTCATAGAAACTACAGTCCATGATCTCTTTTGCACTTCACCCATCTAATTAAATATTACAAAACGTACTGCTATTTGATTGTAATCTTGGTAATTGAAGGAATGTAGTATGACAATACTGGCAGCATTGATGCAATGGACACTGCTTGTATCAGGATAGTACAGAACTATCTCCTAAGTGTTGATGCAGTGTATAACTAGTTAGAACTAAACTGTGCCATAAGAACTAAACAGCTTGCTGAAGATTAATGAATTCCCAGCTGAGAAGGGCATGGTGATCTCTGTATTCTGATATTAACAAGAATCTCTTGCGGGGCAATAACAATTGGAAATGACCTATATTCTGTGAGGCCTAGTTTGGCAGCAAAGTTTAAAAAAAACTGTGGTAATTGAAAACCGTAGTATTCTAATGGATGGGCAAGGAATACCGCAGTTTCTTAAAACCAATGTTTTTCTCAGTTTTACATGTGTTTGGCTGCTGCTGTTTTACCAAAGTTTTGATCAAGTATTTAAACAGGGCGTACATGATTGACCAAGAGCAGGTGGCAACTTAAGTTCAGTAATCAACTAGATTAAAGCAATAGTACAATCTTAGGAGTGTTGCCATCATATTATTTCTATACGTGCATGTACTTCCAGTCGGGTCAAAGTTTTATGTGCGCCTATGTGCTCCCGGCTGGAAGAAGAACCACCCAAGAGACCAACTATAGATACGCGATCAAACAAAATCGGCTAATAAGCATGAGATATAGTAGAATTGGTTTAGTACAAGATAACAAACAGAGGAGAAGTAAGAGGCGATCTCATCAGGTATAATTATCTCGACGTAGACGGCGACGTCGATTGCGCTTCGTTCGGTTTAGAAAAAAGAGGTCTAGACCTTTTTTCCGATACAGCAAAAATACCATAATTTCTGGGATACCGTGGTTTATAAAACTTCAGTTTTTTCTGAAGCCAAACGCATCAAAGTATTCAAAACCATTGTTTTTTTCAGAAACCGCAGTATTATCAGAAAACTTTGAAAAAACCTTGCTGCCAAACGCAGCCTGAGTTTAGTAGATAAAACTACTACATATTTCACTGCTTACGGCGAAGCTTCTGTTTACTTGTGTTTTTGTTCTTGCATCATTGTGCTGCATTAAATTGAATAAATATATTATGTATTACTAACTATATTTGCTTAATATATGTGACAAAAATAGGCCACAAAATATACATATTACAAAAGATCCTATGACTAATTAAATGAAGATAGCTTAGTTATAGGAAGCTAAGCCCCTATGTATTGGTGAGTTTGGTTGCTAAGCTATTTAATATGCTTAGATCCATCTAAGCACATGTGCATTGGAGGCAGCCGCACACGAGGGAAAACTATGCCCTCAGTTCGAGTTGATTTTTTTTAGGTGAACAGTTCGAGTTCCTCCTTTCAGCTGTTTGACCGCGGGCTAGCACCCCACCCGAAGTACGAGTCCACGGCCCACGACCAGCCCCAACAGCCCTTCTCCGCCGAGCCGCCAGCGCCAGCCGGCCGCGCCACCAACCCCCGGGTCCCAACCGCCGACCGGCCACGCCGCAAAAAGAATCCCCCGACCCGTCCCGCCCGCCACTCCGGCACTCCCACTCCCACTCCCACCTGCCCCGCGCCGCGCGACCAGCCGTCACGCCACGCCGCCGCTCGCCCCAGCGATGCCGCCACCCTCCCTCCTGCTCTTCCACTGCCGCGCCCCGCTCCCGCACCGCCCGCTGCGGATGAGCTCTCCGTCGCCGAGCAGGAGGGTCGTCTGCTCCGCCTCCACCGCCGAGGGGTACATCTCTGCGGCGCCGATCCTCCTTCCGGACGGGCCATGGAAGCAGGTGATTAGCTCGACCATTTGGCTGTGCTCCCCGCTGGCTCGTCGTCAGGGCTTTGCCCTCTGAATCTGCTTGCTCTGCTTTGGTATCGATGCAGGTAGAAGGCGGCGTCACGGCGGCGAAGGGGTTTAAGGCCGCGGGCATCTACGGCGGCCTGCGCGCCAAGGGACAGAAGCCCGATTTGGCGCTTGTTGCTTGCGACGTCGACGCCACCGTCGCCGGTAAGACTACCACGAGCGCTTTCTTCATGGTATGGTAGTCAATTCACAACCAGGGAATTTCTATCAGCGTATGCTCAGTTGCTCACTATGATGAACAACCGTTAATTACTCTGTTGCTTTCTGATGTAATGTATGATCGGTAACCTATCAGTTAGACTCGGTTCTCATCGTGTTGGGTTCCTTTCAGGATCTTTTACAACAAATGTTGTTGCTGCTGCGCCTGTTCTGTATTGCAAGCGTGTCCTTAGTTCATCCAAAACAGTAAGATAATTCTGCCCCTAGTCTTACCTTGCCAAAACTAAAGAAAACTTGTTCGATGGGAAGATTATGATACACAATGGTAGTGGTCATTCATTGGGGTATTAACTGTTATCATTTTGCTGTTTACTAGGCTCGTGCTGTGTTGATTAATGCTGGTCAAGCAAATGCAGCCACTGTAAGCCTTTCTGCCTTTCTGGAGAACTGAATATGATCGTCAGCATCTCTGAACTGTATTTTGGAATGCACTGACTGAACAAGAGCTATTTCTGTAAATAATTGGTCATCAGGGTGATGCAGGATATCAGGACGCAGTGGATAGTGCAGAAGCTGTTGCCAAGGTACCCAACCTGTCCCTCGGATGCCTATGCACTACGCAGCACATCACTGCTGCTAGTTTGACCAATTATTGCTGTTTCAGCTTTTGAATGTGAGCACAAATGACATACTGATCCAGTCCACTGGTGTCATTGGTCAAAGAATAAAAAAGGTACAAATAGGTTTTTGCAACAAATCTACACTCGAGTGTTTCATATGAGGTACTCCCTCGGATTCATATTAATTGTCGCTGCTTTAGTATAACTCTGTACTAAAGTTGTGCTAAAGCAGGGACAATTGATCGGAGGGAGTGGTAGCTAAGCAACTTGTCTGGCAATACGACACCACACATTGTCTGACCTGTTACAGTTTCCATCTGATGCTTCTGGGTTTTAACAATGCAGGAAGCACTTATAAATTCACTTCCTAGACTTGTGGGCTCTCTGTCTTCATCTACTGAAGGGTATAATTATTATATATAGTCTTGTGAGCAACAATTTGTTTTCTCAAAGCCTCCACAAACGTAAACCTATTGAGATAAAATCACCACTAGGAGCTTAATGATTTGCTATCTTTAAACTATTGTTTTTGTCCTTTCATTACAGTTCAAATTCTTCAGCTGTGGCCATCACAACTACAGACCTTGTTAGCAAGAGTATTGCTGTCCAGACTGAGGTTTGAATTTCTTAATTTACTTGCATGTAGGATTCGTTGGCTTCTATCATGAATTGACATGATCTTGATTATCATCAATTCTTACTAAAAAAATAGATTGGAGGAGTGCCTATCAAGATAGGAGGAATGGCCAAAGGTTCCGGGATGATTCATCCAAATATGGCGACAATGCTTGGTGTATGTCCCCTCTTTCTGTCTCATTTTATACACTCATTTTCCCTCTCTCATTTCCTCTCTCTAGGCACAGCGCAAGCTTGATGGTAATATCTTTTATAGGTTCTCACGACTGATGCTCAAGTAAGAAGTGATGTTTGGAAAGAAATGGTCCGGACATCAGTGAGTAGAAGTTTCAACCAAATTACTGTGAGTAACCACTCCTCTCTCTTATGTTGATCAGTGTGTGCAGCAATTACACAACCTGTAAAGAACTTATGGAGTTCATCAAAATACTTCCATACATATATATTGAAAGTCTATCAATATAATCTTAATGTTGTATGAGGTTCATATCTAGTACTCCCTCCGTCCGGAAATACTTGTCATCAAAATGGATAAAAGGAGATGTATTTTAGTACTAGATACATCCCTTTTTATCAATTTTGATGACAGGTATTTTCGGACGGAGGGAGTAGAATAGTATTGAATACTGATTAGTAGACATGAATTTTGTTTTTGCACTGGGGTTTAATTTGCTTGGTAATTTGTTTGGAAATGTAACTCTGAGAATACATGAGCATTGTTGACTAGTTGGGTTATCTTATGGCCATATGATCTCCTTGGGCATGTACCAAAAACTCATAACTGTTTTATCTCATAAATCTGAAGGTGGATGGTGATACAAGTACGAATGACTGTGTTATTGCTATGGCTAGTGGATTATCTGGTTTGTCGGACATCCTCACTCATGATAGCGCTGAAGCTCAACAGCTCCAAGCATGCCTAGATGCAGTAAGTTCCAGTTCCCCAATCCAAGCATGCCTGTGTGTGTGCCATAATATTACTTATAGCAATCTATATAGTTTCAGTTGTACTGTTAACTAGAAAGAGTCTGACCTATCTTTATGTAGGTAATGCAAGGCCTCGCAAAATCCATAGCATGGGATGGTGAGGGTGCAACCTGCTTAATTGAGGTTAAGTGGATCAGTGGCATAATACTTTTAACACTTGTATCTTCTGCATCATCAGCCTACTGGGAGTCTGGGACACATTTTCTTGCGAAAATGATGACTTGGCTCTTTACTTTCAGAAAAACAATTTGAGTCATCTGGCAACAGTTTCATGCATTATATCAAAATTCATTTCGTACATTTCCAGTAATATAGCACAATCCTTCTCCTATGCAGGTTACTGTAACTGGTGCAAATAACGAGGCAGACGCAGCTAAAATTGCTCGTTCAGTGGCAGCGTCCTCCTTGGTTAAAGTATGTTATTGTTTACCTGCCATATATTGCAGCCCGGGAGCTTACGAGCATTACTAGTTTTCTCTTTTGCATTCCTTACCCCAGGAGACCTGAATGATTGGATCATTTTTTGGGCCAGGCTGCTGTATTTGGGCGAGACCCGAACTGGGGGCGTATTGCTTGCTCTGTCGGCTATTCAGGGATTCATTTTGATGCAGATCAACTTGATATTTCCCTTGGAGTTATTCCACTAATGAAAAATGGCCAACCACTCCCTTTTGACAGGTTAAAGAAACCTTGACTACATATAATTCTTAATTTACTTGTTTGAGTCACAGTGAATAGAATTGTTGCATAGAATCTCTAACTCTTAGTGCTATTAGCTAAAACGCCGACTCTTTTTCTTAGATCTGCTGCTAGCAAGTATCTCAAAGATGCTGGTGACATCCATGGTACAGTAAACATTGATGTATCAGTTGGTAAGCTTCCAGCCTCTGTGTTGCACAATTAAAACTGTAGTATTCTTGTATGAGAGCTTCATGATATTCTGCATCTGTCTTCTAGAATACTCTTAGTTCATATTTATCGTCTAGAATGCTCTTAGTTCATATTTATGCCAATTAAATTGCTGTATTTGCATTTAATCTTTTCCCGTATTCATTAGTTTCGTGAATTGGTATTGAGGTTAAGACAGCTGTGAGGCAGGCTAACGGGGTGTCTTGAATCAAACGAACCCTGAAATGAATGCTTTCACAGACATTGATTCGTGTGAAGGGAAGCTCAGATCGCGCATAACCTAGTTGTTTTTCTTATCCCCAAACAATCTGATACTCTATTTATCCTTTTTTTTTCAAGAATAAGCTCTATTGATGGTTATATTTTATGAAATTGTGAGACTGTCTTATAATACACATCCATTGTGTTCACAGGGAATGGAGGAGGCACTGGAAAGGCGTGGGGCTGTGACCTAAGTTATAAGTATGTCGAAATAAATGCTGAATACACAACGTGAAATTCGTATTCTTCATGAAAACTGCATTTCTGAGTACACATCCATTGTCTTCATTTGTCTGAGTGCTCTTTCGATGCAACTGCATTTCTGAAAACTGTATCATACCAAAATGATAGTGTGTTGTGCCAATAGGTTGAACATGTATTATCTTTGACAAGAACAGTCAGGTTAGTGTTTTGTGACTGGAATAATGCGCTGAAGAATTTGGGGGTACCATGTGAAAATTGTCTGCCATCCTTCTCGGTTCTGATTGATAAAGGAGGATGCTGGGCTGACAAAATAAAGTTTTTTGGATTTTTGTATACGCTATTATTTGTGGATTGATTGCAACTTTGCAAGTACCAAGTCAAGTTTCTCACTATGCCATAAATAGTCGATTGACTGCAGAACATGAGAATTTGGTTCTAGTAGGTTCGTCAGTCCTGTCAATCACAGATAGAGCTTTTGGTGTTGTGACATTGAAAGGGATTGGCGAATAGAAGGATCGGCCAGCTTGGATGTTTCGGCCTGCTGTACTTTTGCTAAATTAATGCTATAAAATAAGATACTGTTACGCTCTAGATGACAGAATATTTTTGGAGGATATATCAGGTGGCCGCATGACGCATCTGAAAAAGGTTCTATTGGTGGCTAAATTTCGTGTTTTGACCCTTTTTTCAAATCTATTCGAGATCTAACCATAGTTTGAATTTTTTTTCGAGATCTAATCCTTTTGCTACCGCCAGAGACCATGGCGGTAGGGTATAACAGCCTACCGTCAAGGACCCTGACGGTAGGGTTGCATGCCCTACCGTCAAAATCCGCCTAAGGGTCTCTTTGATTCAAAGGATTTTATCTTTGAAGAATTAGAATCCTTAGGAAAAAATCCTACAAGACTCAATCCTACGAATCAAACAACCAACGTAGGAAAAATTCCTAAGGATTCTAATCCTTCAAAGATACTATGAAAATCCTTAGAATCAAAGAGACCCTAAGTATTGAACACAGTGCGTGCTCGTGCCTACCGCTAAGCACCTTGGCGGTAGGGTTGTGCAGGCTATCGCCAGCCCGTTTGGCGATAGAGATGTTTCCTACCGCCAAAGTCTCTGGCGGTAGGCTGTTAGACCCTACGGTCATGGACTCTGGCGGTAGCAAAATGTCAGATCTCGAAAAAAATTCACCTAGGGTCAGATCTTGAAATTTTTTCAACCTAGGGTTAGATTTTGAAAATTTTTCAACCTAGGGTCAGATCTCGAATAGGGTTCGAAAAAGGGTCAAAACATGAAATTTTGCCTCTATTGGTAGTGGTGGTGTGTGGTTTCATACGAGTGTCAAAGTTGGCTCCAAGGAGTGGATGCGGATTCGGTGAACATGGTTTCACGTACATCCCTTATGAACAGTAAATTTAAAAATACTAGTGAAAATTAAAGATATCTAGTTTTTTTTAACATACATAGTCAAGCGGTGTACCCGCACATAAAGTTTCACGAAAAATTGACATCCATGAAAATCTGGGCAAAAATGATAAAATTAAAGCTATATTAAAAACACTATTTGATGAATAGTATGGTCTCGATTGTATTTTCTTCACTAAGAATACCACATGTGTCGGTACTTTACAAAACTTCACTGAGTAGAATGGCCGACCAAATTTGATACCCCAACATTTTAGAATTTAAAAAAAAATAGTATATTTTTTGAATTTACTATTCACGTGGGTAGGTATGGAGCAATGTTCATCTTTGTATTTTCGCCAAGGAGCTCATTATTTTGAAAAACGTGAAAGATATATTAAGAAGTTTGAAAAAAAACAATCCACTGGTATATATGAATGTATTCTATATATTTGTAACCTTTATGAAAAAATATGATAATTTGCAATCTACACAAAAAGACAATTTTGTGGGTGCACAAAGGCAAATAATAAGTCTATTTTTGGATCATATATTTGTCTTTTATAGGAGGGCCCCACATCTCTGTGTGTGTATGTAAATTTCTTTTTAGAGAAAATGGGTTTCAAAATATTGCTTTTGATTCTTTTTCACACAAAAAACTAGCTCCACGTAATATGGGTTCCGTTTTGTCATTTTCGGTTTCATGCCTTCTTATTTCGGCAGACATGACAAGATTAAATGGACGAATGTGATCTCTTTGTAGGTTAAATGGATGATCGTGATATATTCAGCCAATGCAACAACAATTATAGAAGTTAGTAAATATTCAAACAAAAACCGCATCTGCAAAAAAAGAGTAAATATTCGAACAAAATTCACAGGAACATCTGCAATCTTCCAAAACTATCTCAAACCCACACTTCTAAGGGGAAAAAAGTTGTTGTAGTTGAGAGAACATGAGATTAGGAGGTATCTCTTAACCCTAGTCCGAGCACGGACTAAACGAGTAGGATGTATGTACACATACCTTGCATTGTACACTCGACAAAGTGATATTACGGTCTTTTTTAATAGTTTCGATCGCCTCGAGGGAACGCAACCTAGTCCTATTTTGTGAACTACAAAAAGAGGCTTGGTTGACAACTCTATTTGTATGGGACCCCCCAAGGTCGAACATGGGCTTCTTTTCCTCGATGTTGGTCTGGGTCATATGGGACTCCTTGGATACGGGGCTAGAGCTTTGTGCTCTCTCCTTGAATGCATTCAAGTGAGACATAATTGAACCTCCACCGTTTGGGGGTTTAGAGCATGGTTGATAGTACAGCCTGGCTATATGATGTTGACATGTCATATATAGCCCTAATAGTTAGATGTTAATATGTGCTACTCTATTAATGTATGGCCCATGTCCCACTCTCACATAGTTCCTAGAAGCACGTGTTTGTACCTGGCTCTTATTCTGTAGCCGGCTCCTCTTCTCTCCCCTCCATGTGAGCAGAAATATAATATTTTAATTATTATAGCCCGTTACATAAGCTTATTGTACTTGTTCTTCTATAGGCTAGGAGTCCTTAAACAACTAAGACTGCTTAAAGCATGGTTAATAATACAACCAACGGTCGGCTATAAGGAGTTGCCATGTCATCTACAGTTAACCTCTTAGCCGGCATGTATAATACTAAGCTTTAAATGTGTACTAGTTTATCAATAGTTGAACCACCTTACATTCTCACAAAGCGTCTTGGGTCTCGTGTTGCAGCTGGCTATTAATCAAGAGTCCGCTTCTCTTCCCTCTCTTCTTCTCTCTCCTATAACTAAGCAAAGATTTATTATTCTTTTTCTTATAGCCTGCTTATGTCACCCTATTGTACTTGCTCTTAGAGGTGGTGGGCGAGAGAAGTAAGTGGATAAAAGTTGACCCACTAGTCTATGGGGGGACAAGATGATATGCGGTGAATGGGCCATGGTGGACTAGCCTACCATCCCTCCTCCTAAATTGGCCTTCGTCTTTGGCCTTCTCTTTTTTATCTTCTTTATTCTTTGACTTATTAGCTATGAATTGATGCTTTGACTTTTGTTGAATTTGCTTGATAAACATATGACTAGGTGGCACCCTCAACATAAAAAGTCACATTACTCACATAATTTGCAAAAACATTTTCATCAGCATTATTCCGTTGTCCTGTGAAAGCAAGTCATCACATGACACGACGTAACGTTTCATCTAAAACCTGATGACCCAAAATGATAATGCAATATCCTTGTTAAGGAGAAATAATGCACATTATATTTTGATCGAGGATATGACTCTTATCCTGGAATCTAAGATAAATTATGATCTGTTCTCCCATGAGACATACTAAATGGCATCTACTCTAGATACAACTCTAGGACACAAGCACTTGAAGAGTAGTATCTAGACATATATTTATTACATATTATACATCGCAAGATACTATGTGATGCAACACCGATACAGAGTTGTATCTAAACATTTTTTTGTCACACATGATACATCATAAGATACTACCGAACCTGCAATCATGCCATTTTAATCATTTTTTGATATCAATGATAAATATACTTATAGGGGACTAATTATGTTTGCTAAGTGAATATACAGGGTTTAGTCCCGGTGGATAATTTGTGTGTGGATCATAGACCTCCCAAATTGAATATGAATCAAGAGAGGTGCAACAATGGTGAGAAGCATCGAGTTTCTTTTAACTCTTGAGTTATAGGTTCCCACGCTGTTAAGATGGGATCAAAGGGGTTTGCAGTGAATTTGATCAGATAACAATCATCGCAACACATAATGCCAACCAAAAAGTCGAAAGACAAATAGCCATGCCATATTCTGTACATTGGTGTCAAAAAAAGAACACACAAGTAATCTTTTGGCTGGACTGGTTGGGTAGACGTTCTTTGGCTACATAAGACAAAATAGCTTGGAGGACAAATGTTCAGAATGAGTTTTTGTCCGGGATGAAGCATGATCCGTTCGAGTAAACTGCCAGACTGTCTGGATAACTTCGCCAAGACAACAAAGAGCAAAATCCTATGAATAATCGCGCCAAGACAACAAATAGCAAAATCTATGTCGAATGTTTGCGTCAGTCGATCACACGTGGAAGAGCTTCATCTGGGCTAATTGGTCGAACTGTCCGCCAACTCTATAGTTTTCTGGTGGTTGTTACATCTCGTATGCGTTTTGTGCTATGAGCCAACACGCTTAAGCGGCCAAGCTATCTGGGCATTTGTTCTGCCGGACCGTTCGATTACAAGTCATCGGCCTAAAAGGGATAGTTTTATTGCATGGGTATTAATACCCCTCCACCACTCCGTGGAGGGGGTAAAAACGCAATACGAAGAACCCTATATCCGATAAAGGTTCCCCCTCCTTGCCTGCACTGCAAGGTTCCCCCTCCGTGAGGGAGATTTTATCGCTTGGCACTATGAGAAAAAATGAGTTATTCTCGGTTAAAAGGGTGTATAGACTGCCGCTCAACCTAAAGGACCCCCAGAGTGAGGGTGGGAGTTCGAGTGGTGCTGTCAATGGGGAAAGGAGTCTATGAAATATTATTTGGAAGGCTCATGTTCCTCAGAAAAACAAAACTTTTGCTTGTCATGCTGCTTCAAATAGTTTGGTCGTTCAAGTTAATAGAGTTAAACACCACCAAACTACCATTAGGTTGTGCTCGATCTGTGGCGTGGAAGATGAATGTGTTTACCATGCCCTTGTGAAACTGTTCCAAGGCTTGTACGCTCTGTTTGGCGTTAAGGGAAGTGTGGAATCTACCGGATGAGGAGGTTTTTAAATTTTCTGGATCAAATTGGATACTTATCTTACTGGATCAATTAAGTCTTCGGTGCGTGAGCAAATTATATTCATGCTTTGAAGGGCATGGCACTTGAGGAATGATTTGATCTTTGGTAAAGGTAAAGAAACTGCATCTACCTATGTGAGTTTTATCTAAAGCTATCGGGACTCCTTCTCGTCTTGTCATACCAACATGAAGATGGAGATTACCAACAAAGGTAAGGAGAGGGTGGATGACGTAAATTATACCAATGTTGTGGATGTAAAATGTGTGTTCTGGCAGCCCCCCAATCCAGATTTCATTAAGATCAATGTTGACGCAAGTTTTGTGGAGGCCATTAGTGCTGCCAGTGTGGGAGTGATTGCCACAAACCATACTAGTGAAGTCATCATTTATTCTTGGGACCATATTGGGTTTTGCAATAGCGTGGAACATGGATGAAGCGGAACTGAGAGCGACACTTGCATGGCTTTATATCGGTACTAGAACAATGCTCATGCGTTGCAACAGGATATAGTTATTCTAGTACGTTAGCTTGTGATTACTTATCAATAATAATACGATTGTGTAAATAAATGTTCATCAAATTCTGATCGTGAATTACCTTATATTTTGATTAGAAGCTTGATAAGTAAATTAAAGTGGAATTGGTTCAAAAGTTAAGTAAATTAAGTTGTGTGATTATCATACACATGAGAGGTTGGACAAAGTGGTGATGCGAAGAAAGGTTAAATGAGAACATTACATTCATTTTAAATAGTACCCTTCATAAATCCGTCATTTTAGAAACTGATTGCTCTTTTATAGTGTCTTTTCTTTGAAATGATTATTTGGACAGGTCTTCCCTCATTGATCTTAAAGTGAAAGCGCTGAGTATTTCCAAGATAATGACTAATCTCAAGATATTTAAGATCAAGAGAAGGGCCAATAAAATGGTCCACGAGATTGCGAAGTTTAGTTTAGATAATACTAGATCTGATGGTTTGCTTATAAAGTGTTTTACCATGCATGGCTAAAGTTGTACTGCAGATGATTGTATGAATGTTTTTAATTAATTAATACTTCCTATATTCGTATTTAGACAAATTTAAGACAAGAATTTTAGGACGGAGGAAGTATAGGGAATGGTTTTTCCAAAAAAATGTGTGCGGCTAAAAAAAAAGAAACAACCTACTATTTTTTTGTTTTGAGGGAAACAAATGATCAGCCAAGGTTTGAGTGTGAACCAAATCTTCAGGATAAATGAACGACTTCAATCACGCGCCCACGCCTCGAAATTGGCAGGCGGGAAACCTATGGGCAGAAATTTCCGCGCTCCAGAATTTCCTCGCACCTGATTCGTCCAACCGTGCCTCCCACGGATCGCTCCTCCCAAACCGCATCGCGGCCGTCCAAGACCCTCCCGATCTAACGGCCCAACGCCCGCGCCCGCGGATCGACGGGCCCACCACCCGCCCTCCCCGCCGTTTAAATACCCCCGTCCCTCCGGAGTTACCATCACAGCTCTCAATCCCAATCTCCCATCACAAAACCAATCCTCCTCCGCGCCCCGAGCCCCAAGAGCATCACCTGCAAGCAATGGACGTCTCAGGCACCGGAGCTGGCGCCAAGGGCAAGAAGGGCGCGGCCGGACGCAAGGCCGGCGGCCCCAGGAAGAAGTCGGTGACGCGGTCCGTCAAGGCCGGGCTCCAGTTCCCCGTCGGCCGCATCGGGCGCTACCTCAAGAAGGGCCGCTACGCCCAGCGCGTCGGCACCGGCGCCCCCGTCTACCTCGCCGCCGTCCTCGAGTACCTCGCCGCCGAGCTGCTGGAGCTCGCCGGGAACGCCGCCAAGGACAACAAGAAGAGCCGCATCATCCCGCGCCACCTGCTGCTCGCCGTCAGGAACGACGAGGAGCTCGGAAAGCTGCTGGCCGGCGTCACCATCGCGCACGGCGGCGTGATCCCCAAGATCAACCCGGTGCTCCTCCCCAAGAGGACCGCGGAGAAGGAGGGCAAGGAGCCCAAGTCTCCCAAGAAGGCGACCAAGTCCCCCAAGAAGACCACCAAGGCTTAGATTGATGTGTTCCATGTCGTAGTGTTCTTCGTAGTGGTCCGGTGGCGTTCCTGTGGTTGTGTTGTTTTATCTTGTTATGTGCATGTTTAATGGAAGAATGTGGGCTGCCATTTGCGAACGTATGCATAACTTGCAGAGGTGCATGTCTAATTTGCGTCTAAACTTGCAGAGGTTCTTCCAACAAGTTTAGTGGTCAGAGGTTTCTTACGATTAGTGGTCTGGGCAAGTTTAGAGGTTCTTCCATTAAATATTTGGGCATTTAATGGAAGAACCTCTGAATTATCAACAAGAACCTCTGAATTTAAACATGATATGATTGCAAATTATCAAATTCAGAGGTTCTTCCATTAAACATTCTTCCATGTCGTTGAAACTTGCCCAAATATTGCGTCGTTTATGACTCTCTGTGATTTGCCCAAAAATTGCGGCGTCTCTGACTCTCTGTGATTTGCGCAAATATTGTGCCGTGTCTGACTCTTTGCGAATTTCCCTGTGTCTGACTCCCTGATTTGCCCAGATATTGCGCTGTCTTTGACTTTGTGGTTTGTGAATCTCCTTGCCACAAGGTTTTCCAGTTCTCTTTGATTCAGTTTTGCTGCTCCACCTTATTTGCAGCGCATCGTGCTAAATAACTTTCATCCCAAATATGCCATTGCTGTCTCAAAACCTCTGAATTTGATAATTTGCAATCATATCAACAGTCGACAGCGGGGTATCAAATCGTGGGCTGCCATTTGCGAACGTATGCATAACAGGGAGACATGGCTCTAGGTTTTGTGTATCTGTCGTTCGTGGGCTGAGCTATTGCTCCTGGAGTTTTCTGAATATCAGCACGAAGATGGACTATAAGTGACCGAACTTTGAAAGGCCTTGAAAAAGCATGGAGTAATTGTTCAACTCAGAACAGCTATCCTTTGTAAGCATTGCTTGAACCAATTTCCTTACCATCAAAACGCACCATCTCAACACAAAGTTTAGAAATACAGTTCTATTAATGTTTTTTTTGTGTGCAGAAGTTAAGGCAAGTATTTTGCTACAAATGGAACGCCTGAGATTTTTTTGTAAGCAAGGCTTGAAAAATTATGTTGTCACAAGGATGACAAATTTCTTTTAGCAAGCATGGCAAACCCTTTTTTTAGCATCAGTACAGACACAAGCGCTCATATACACACGCATACACTCACTCTTATGAACGCACACACGCACACCCTACCCCTATGAGCACCTTCGAGAGACTGACTCGGCATATCATCTTGAGATTTACGAAGTCACCGTAGGCGTCTCGTCGTCGACGGTGGCAAACCCTTGCCATGTTCAGATTTGTTGTTTGTCATGCTTGCAAAAGGAAGTTGTCATTTTCACGACATCATAAATCTCTACTTCTCTACTTCTATAAAAAATGATGCGCCTGCCATCCTCCACTGGCAGCCATCGAATCTACATCTAACGCATATGAAGTAAGCTGTGGCAGTTTTGCAGAAAGGTACTAGCACTTCGCTCCATGTTCATAGACAACCCCTTGTTGCCATAAAAATATTAGATTGGTCATGCCTAAAAATCTTGATGTCAAATATTTAGCATTTTCATAGATAATCTATTAATTATCACGTTTCCGTTGTTAATAAAAAATGTAGATTTTATGGATGCTATCCGTAGCTACAATAATATTACGGCTGGTGAATGTTTCTCGTTTTGCCGTTACCTTTTTGTTTTTCTAAAGTTTGCTTGTGGGTATTATTTAGCAATTTTCAAAACTAGATAGACCTCTTTCTTCTAAGAGAACAATATAATACCTTCATAAGATGCAAGTAGGGTATTAAGAAAGTGGTGGATTCCAACCCGTGAAACCGTTATATCGCTATGAATAACAATATAAACATCGCATGAGTGGACCTCGCCCTTCGATCCAAGATTAGATGGCTGTCAATGACTAAGTCACCACTAAAATGGCCACATGAAGTCACAAATCCGCGTTGTAAGATTTGGCATGCTCGTAGTGAACCCCGTGTTGGAAATATGCCCTAGAGGCAATAATAAATTGATTATTATTATATTTCCTTGTTCATGATAATCGTTTATTATCCATGCTAGAATTGTATTGATAGGAAACTCAGATACATGTGTGGATACATAGACAACACCATGTCCCTAGTAAGCCTCTAGTTGACTAGCTCGTTGATCAATAGATGGTTACGGTTTCCTAACCATGGACATTAGATGTCGTTGATAGCGGGATCACATCATTAGGAGAATGATGTGATGGACAAGACCCAATCCTAAGCATAGCACTAGATCGTGTAGTTCGTATGCTAAAGCTTTGCTAATGTCAAGTATCATTTCCTTAGACCATGAGATTGTGCAACTCCCGGATACCGTAGGAATGCTTTGGGTGTACCAAACATCACAACGTAACTGGGTGGCTATAAAGGTACACTACGGGTATCTCCGAAAGTGTCTGTTGGGTTGGCACGAATCGAGACTGGGATTTGTCACTCCGTGTGACGGAGAGGTATCTCTGGGCCCACTCGGTAGGACATCATCATAATGTGCACAATGTGATCAAGGAGTTGATCACGGGATGATGTGTTACGGAACGAGTAAAGAGACTTGTCGGTAACGAGATTGAACAAGGTATCGGGATACCGACGATCGAATCTCGGGCAAGTATCGTACCGATAGACAAAGGGAATTGTATACGGGATTGATTAAGTCCTTGACATCGTGGTTCATCCGATGAGATCATCGTGGAACATGTGGGAACCAACATGGGTATCCAGATCCCGCTGTTGGTTATTGACCGGAGAACGTCTCGGTCATGTCTGCATGTCTCCCGAACCCGTAGGGTCTACACACTTAAGGTTCGGTGACGCTAGGGTTATAAAGGAAGATAGTATGTGGTTACCGAATGTTGTTCGGAGTCCCGGATAAGATCCCGGACGTCACGAGGAGTTCCGGAATGGTCCGGAGGTAAAGATTTATATATGGGAAGTCCTGTTTTGGACACCGGAAGAGTTTCGGGGTTTATCGGTAACGTACCGGGACCACCGGGAGGGTCCCGGGGGTCCACCAAGTGGGGCCACCTGCCCCAGAAGGCTGCGTGGGCCAAGTGTGGGAGGGGACCAGCCCCTAGGAGGGCTGGTGCGCCCCCCACAAGGGGCCCAAGGCGCAAGGAAGAGTGGGAGGGGCAAACCCTAGTCCAGTTGGGCCTTAAGGCCCACCTAGTGGGCTCCTTCCCCTCTCCCCCCCCCTTGGCCGCCCCCTTGATCCCCATCTAGGGCTGCCGCCCCCCTAGGGGTGGGAACCCTAGAGGGGGCGCAGCCCTCCCCTTCCCCTATATATATGAGGCCATAGGGCTGCCCACAATACGCGATTAGATCTCTCGTTGGTGCAGCCCTGCATCTCTCTCTTCCTCCTCTTCTGTGGTGCTTGGCGAAGCCCTGCAGGATAGCCACGCTCCTCCATCACCACCACGCCGTTGTGCTGCTGCTGGAAGGAGTCTTCCTCATCCTCTCCCTCTCTCCTTGCTGGATCAAGGCGTGGGAGACGTCACCGGGCTGTACGTGTGTTGAACGCGGAGGTGCCGTGCGTTCGGCACTTGGTCATCGGTGATCTGAATCACGACGAGTACGACTCCATCAACCCCGTTCACTTGAACGCTTCCGCTTAGCGATCTACAAGGGTATGTAGATGCAACTCTCCTTTCCCTCGTTGCTGGTCTCTCCATAGATAGATCTTGGTGACACGTAGGAAAATTTTGAATTTCTGCTACGTTCCCCAACAGTGGCATCATGAGCTTGGTCTATTGCGTAGATTCTATGCACGAGTAGAACACAAAGTAGTTGTGGGCGTTGATTTTGTTCGATATGCTTGCCGTTACTAGTCTTATCTTGATTCGGCGGCATCGTGGGATGAAGCGGCCCGGACCGACCTTACACGTACTCTTACGTGAGACTGGTTCCACCGACTGACATGCACTAGTTGCATAAGGTGGCTAGCGGGTGTCTGTCTCTCCCACTTTAGTCGAATCGGATTCGATGAAAAGGGTCCTTATGAAGGGTAAATAGCAATTGGCATATCACGTTGTGGTTTTGCGTAGGTAAGAAACGTTCTTGCTAGAAACCCATAGCAGCCACGTAAAACATGCAAACAACAATTAGAGGACGTCTAACTTGTTTTTGCAGGGTATGTTATGTGATGTGATATGGCCATGAAGAATGTGATGAATGATATGTGATGTATGAGATTGATCATGTTCTTGTAATAGGAATCACGACTTGCATGTCGATGAATATGACAACCGGCAGGAGCCATAGGAGTTGTCTTTATTTATTTATGACCTGCGTGTCAACTTAAACGTCATGTAATTACTTTACTTTATTGCTAACCGTTAGCTGTAGTAGTAGAAGTAATAGATGACGTGACAACTTCAAGAAGACACGATGATGGAGATCATGATGATGGAGATCATGGTGTCATGCCGGTGACGATGATGATCATGGAGCCCCGAAGATGGAGATCAAAAGGAGCAAAGTGATATTGGCCATATCATGTCACTATTTGATTGCATGTGATGTTTATCATGTTTATACATCTTATTTGCTTAGAACGACGGTAGTAAATAAGACGATCCCTCATAAAAATTTCAAGAAGTGTTCTCCCCTAACTGTGCACCGTTGCTACAGTTCGTCGTTTCGAAGCACCACGTGATGATCGGGTGTGATAGATTCTAACGTTCACATACAACGGGTGTTCACGAGCCTAGCATGTACAGACATGGCCTCGGAACACATGCAAACACTTAGGTTGACTTGACGAGCCTAGCATGTACAGACATGGCCTCGGAACACAGAAGACCGAAAGGTCGAGCATGAGTCGTATAGAAGATACGATCAACATGAAGATGTTCACCGATGTTGACTAGTCCGTCTCACGTGATGATCGGACACGGCCTAGTTGACTCGGATCATGTAATCACTTAGATGACTAGAGGGATGTCTGTCTGAGTGGGAGTTCATAAGATGAACTTAATTATCCTGAACATAGTCAAAAGGATTTTGCAAATTATGTCGTAGCTCACGCTATAGTTCTACTGTTTAGATATGTTCCTAGAGAAAAAAATTAGTTGAAAGTTGATAGTAGCAATTATGCGGACTAGGTTCGTAAACTGAGGATTGTCCTCATTGCTTCTTAGAAGGCTTATGTCCTTAATGCACCGCTCAGTGTGTTGAACCTCGAACGTCGTCTGTAGATGTTGCGAACATCTGACATACACATTTTGATAACTACATGATAGTTCAGTTAAACGGTTTAGAGTTGAGGCACCGAAGACGTTTTTGAAACGTCGCGAAACATATGAGATGTTTTGAGGGCTGAAATTGGGATTTCAGGCTCGTACCCACGTCAAAAGGTATAAGACCTCCGACGGTTCTTCTAGCCTACATACTAAGGGAGAAAAGCTCAATTGTTGAGCTTGTGCTCAGATTGTCCGAGTACAACATTCATTTAATTGAGTGGGAGTTGATCTTCCAGATGAGATAATGATGTTTCTCCGAAGTCATTACCACCAAGCTGCTAGAGCTTCGTGATGAACTATGATATATCAGGGACATATATGATGATCCTTGAGATATTCGCGATGTTTGACACCGCAAAAGTAGATATCAAGAAGGAGCATCAATTGTTGATGGTTAGTGAAACCACTAGTTTCAAGAAGGGCAAGGGCAAGAAGGGATACTTCATGAAACGGCAAATCAGCTGCTGCTCTAGTGAAGAAACCCAAGGTTGAACCCAAACCCGAGACTAAGTGCTTCTGTAATAAGAGGAATAGCCACTGGAGCAGAATTACCCTAGATACTTGGTAGATAAGAAGGCTGGCAAGGTC
The DNA here is from genome assembly GCA_034509565.1 of Triticum monococcum. NCBI lineage: Eukaryota > Viridiplantae > Streptophyta > Magnoliopsida > Poales > Poaceae > Triticum > Triticum monococcum. Next base: position 489,681,723 of record CM067844.1, read on the forward strand.
GATAGAAGTATATTGGATATACATTATGTTGATGTGTACTTTACTAGTACTCCTAGTAGCACCAGGGTATTAGATACCGGTTCGGTTGCTAAGTGTTAGTAACTCGAAATAAAAGCTACGAAATAAACGGAGACTAGCTAAAAGGTGAGATGACGATATGTGTTGGAAGTATTTCCAAGGTTGATCAAATATCGTACGCTCCCTCTACCATCGAGATTGGTGTTTGCGTTGAGCATAGACATGATTGGATTATGTCTATCGCAATACGGTTATTCATTTAAGGAGAATAATGGTTACTCTGTTTTATTTGAATAATACCTTTAATGGTCTTACACCTAAAATGAATGGTTTATTGAATGTCGATCGTAGTGATACACATGTTCATGCCAAAAGATAGTAATGATGGAACCACCTACTTGTGGCACTGCCACGTAAGTCATATCGGTATAAAACGCATGAAGAAGCTCCATGTTGATGGATCTTTGGACTCACTCATTTTTGAAAAGTTTGAGACATGCAAACCATGTCTATTGGTGTATATGCATGAGGAAACTCCATGCAAATGGACCGTTTGTACTCAATTGATTTTGAATCACTTGAGACATGCAAATCATACCACATGGGCAAGATGACTGAAAGCCTCGTTTTCAGTAAAATGGAACTAGAAAGCAACTTGTTGGAAGTAATACATTTTGATGTGTGCAGTCCAATGAGTGCTGAGGCGTGTAGTGGATATCGTTATGTTCTTACTTCACAGATGATTTGAGTGGATGTTGAGTGCATTTACTTGATGAATCACTAGTCTGAATTATTGAAAGGTTCAAGTAATTTCAGGGTGAAGTTGAAAGATCGTCGTGACAAGAGGATAAAATATCTATGATATGATCATAGAGATGAATATCTGAATTACGAGTTTGGCACAGAATTAAGACATTGTGGAAATTGTTTCACAACCGATACAGCCTGGAACACCATAGTGTGATGGTGTGTCCGAACATCATAACTGCACCCTATTGGATATGATGCATACCATGATGTTTTTTATCGAATTACCACAATAATTTATGGGTTAGGCATTAGAGACAACCACATTCACTTTAGATAGGGCACCACGTAATTCCGACGAGGTGACACCGTATGAACTATGGTTTAGAGAAACCTAAGCTGTCATTTCTTAAAAGTTTGGGGCTGCGACGCTTATGTGGAAAAGTTTCAGGCCGATGAGCTCAAACCCAAAGCGGATAAATGCATCTTCATAGGACAACCCAAAAATAGTTGGGTATACCTCCTGTCTCAGATTCGAAAGCAATAAGGGATTGTTTCTAGAATCGGGTCCTTTCTCGAGGAAAAGTTTCTCTTGAAAGAATTGAGTGGGAGGATGGAGGAGACTTGATGAGGTTATTGAATCGTCTCTTCAACTAGTGTGTGGCAGGGCACAGGAAATTTTTCCTGTGGCACCTACACCAATTGAAGTGGAAGCTTATGATATTGATCACGAGACTTCGGATCAAGTCACTCCCAAACCTCATAGGATGACAAGGATGTGTACTACTTCAGAGTGGTACGTAATCCTGTCTTGGAAGTCATGTTGCGAGACAACAATGAACCTACGAGCTATGGAGAAGCGATGGTGGGCCCGGATTCCGATAAATGGCTCGAGGCCATAAAATCCGAAGAGGATCCATGTATGGAAACAAAGTGTAGACTTTGATAGAACAGCTCGATGGTCGTGAGGCTGTTGAGTATAGATGGATTTTAAAAGGAAGACGGACAATGATGGTAAATGTCACCATTAAGAAAGCTCGACTTGTTGTTAAGATGTTTTCGACAAGTTCAAGGAGTTGACTACGATGAGACTTTCTCACCTGTAGCGATGCTAAAAGTCTGTTGGAATTATATTAGCAGTTACTGCACTATTTATGAAATCTTGCAGATAGGATGTCAAAACATTGTTTCCTCGACGATTTACGAGGAAAGGTTGTATGTGATACAACCAGAAGGTTTTGTCAATCCTGAAATATGCTAATAAGTATGCAAAGCTCCAGCAATCCTTCTAAGGACTGGAGTAAGCATCTCGGAGTTGGAATGCATGCTTTGATGAGATGATCAAAGATTTGGGTGTATACAAAGTTTATGAGAAACTTGTATTTACAAAGAAGTGAGTGGGAGCACTATAGAATTTTTGGTTAATATATGTTGTTGACATATTGTTGATCAGAAATGACGTAGAATTTCTGGAAAGCATGTAGGGTTGTTTCGAAAGGGTTTTTTCAATGGAAAACCTGGATTAAGCTACTTGAACATTGAGCATCAAGATCTATAAGGATAGATCAAAACGCTTAATGGTACTTTCAAATGAGCACATACCTTAACATGATCTTGAAGGTGTTCAAGATGGATCAGTCAAAGAAGGAGTTCTTGCCTGAGTTGTAAGGTATGAAGTTAAGACTTAAAGCTCGACCACGGCAGAACAGAGAGAAAGGATGAAGGTCGTCCCCTATGCTTAAGACATAGGCTCTACAGTATGCTATGCTGTGTACCGCACCTGTAGTGTGCCTTGCCATGAGTCAGTCAAGGGGTACAAGAGTGATCCAAGAATGGATCACAGGACAGCGGTCAAAGTTATCCTTAGTAACTAGTGGACTAAGGAATTTTCTCGATTATGGAGGTGGTAAAAGAGTTCGTCGTAAAGGGTTACGTCGATGCAAGCTTAACACCTATCCGGATAGCTCTGAGTAGAGATACCGGATACGTATAATGGAGCAACAATTTAGAATAGCTCCAAGTAGAACAGTTATTTGGAATAGCTCCAAATAGAGTGTGGTAGCTGCATCTAGGAGATGACATAGAGATTTGTAAAGCGCACACGGATCTGAAAGGTTCAGACCCGTTGACTAAAACCTCTCTCACAAGCAACATGATCAAACCTAGAACTCATTGAGTGTTAATCACATAGTGATGTGAGCTAGACTACTGACTCTAGTAAACTCTTGGGTGTTAGTCACATGGCGATGTGACCTGTGAGTGGTAATCACATGGCGATGTGAACTAGATTATTGACTCTAGTGCAAGTGGGAGACTGTTGGAAATATGCCCTAGAGGCAATAATAAATTGATTATTATTATATTTCCTTGTTCATGATAATCGTTTATTATCCATGCTAGAATTGTATTGATAGGAAACTCAGATACATGTGTGGATACATAGACAACACCATGTCCCTAGTAAGCCTCTAGTTGACTAGCTCGTTGATCAATAGATGGTTACGGTTTCCTAACCATGGACATTAGATGTCGTTGATAGCGGGATCACATCATTAGGAGAATGATGTGATGGACAAGACCCAATCCTAAGCATAGCACTAGATCGTGTAGTTCGTATGCTAAAGCTTTGCTAATGTCAAGTATCATTTCCTTAGACCATGAGATTGTGCAACTCCCGGATACCGTAGGAATGCTTTGGGTGTACCAAACGTCACAACGTAACTGGGTGGCTATAAAGGTACATTACGGGTATCTCCGAAAGTGTCTGTTGGGTTGGCACGAATCGAGACTGGGATTTGTCACTCCGTGTGACGGAGAGGTATCTCTGGGCCCACTCGGTAGGACATCATCATAATGTGCACAATGTGATCAAGGAGTTGATCACGGGATGATGTGTTACGGAACGAGTAAAGAGACTTGTCGGTAACGAGATTGAACAAGGTATCGGGATACCGACGATCGAATCTCGGGCAAGTATCGTACCGATAGACAAAGGGAATTGTATACGGGATTGATTAAGTCCTTGACATCGTGGTTCATCCGATGAGATCATCGTGGAACATGTGGGAACCAACATGGGTATCCAGATCCCGTTGTTGGTTATTGACCGGAGAACGTCTCGGTCATGTCTGCATGTCTCCCGAACCCGTAGGGTCTACACACTTAAGGTTCGGTGACGCTAGGGTTATAAAGGAAGAGAGTATGTGGTTACCGAATGTTGTTCGGAGTCCCGGATAAGATCCCGGACGTCACGAGGAGTTCCGGAATGGTCCGGAGGTAAAGATTTATATATGGGAAGTCCTGTTTTGGACACCGAAAGAGTTTCGGGGTTTATCGGTAACGTACCGGGACCATCGGGAGGGTCCCGGGGGTCCACCAAGTGGGGCCACCTGCCCCAGAAGGCTGCGTGGGCCAAGTGTGGGAGGGGACCAGCCCCTAGGAGGGCTGGTGCGCCCCCCACAAGGGGGCCAAGGCGCAAGGAAGAGTGGGAGGGGGCAAACCCTAGTCCAGTTGGGCCTTAAGGCCCACCTAGTGGGCTCCTTCCCCTCTCCCCCCCCTTGGCCGCCCCCTTGATCCCCATCTAGGGCTGCCGCCCCCCTAGGGGTGGGAACCCTAGAGGGGGCGCAGCCCTCCCCTTCCCCTATATATATGAGGCCATAGGGCTGCCCACAATACGCGATTAGATCTCTCGTTGGTGCAGCCCTGCATCTCTCTCTCCCTCATCTTCTGTGGTGCTTGGCGAAGCCCTGCAGGATAGCCACGCTCCTCCATCACCACCACGCCGTTGTGCTGCTGCTGGAAGGAGTCTTCCTCATCCTCTCCCTCTCTCCTTGCTGGATCAAGGCGTGGGAGACGTCACCGGGCTGTACGTGTGTTGAACGCGGAGGTGCCGTGCGTTCGGCACTTGGTCATCGGTGATCTGAATCACGACGAATACGACTCCATCAACCCCGTTCACTTGAACGCTTCCGCTTAGCGATCTACAAGGGTATGTAGATACAACTCTCCTTTCCCTCGTTGCTGGTCTCTCCATAGATAGATCTTGGTGACACGTAGGAAAATTTTGAATTTCTGCTACGTTCCCCAACACCCCGTGCCGGGACACACCTATCAATAACCAATGTTCTCAACATTGAATATAAGTGGTTAGGACATAAAGTATGATATACACCTAGAGTATATATTTATATATTTATGGAAAGGAAATCATAATACTACATGTTTACATGATTATTTGTGTGTAAAGCACGTGCCAAGAGGTTTGGGCGAAGCGACTCCTTGGCAGTTGTCGAGTGCCGAGTGCATAGTTGGGATAGAGAAGTGGCCCACACATGCATGCTTTCTGAAAACAGGCGAGGCATGTCGGTGATTTAGCATTGCGCGTTGCTGCATGAGATGCGAGCAGGGCCCACACACTCGTATTATCCACGTCTCTCTCCTTCACCCCCCCTCTCTCTCTCTTGTGTGGGGCCCATATCCATATATTTGCTCTCTACCTTGTTTTCCTAGGGAAAGGTTCTAAAGTTCAACAAGTTTAAAACCTCAATAGTCAATATTTCCAAAAGATAAAAAATTAAAATTTGGGCCACATTTCCCCCTGTTGTTTGTACTATAATTCAACAAATTACCAAAAAGGAAATTTCCAAAAATCAATAGCGCTAAAATTTTGAATGCTCCATTTTTTGGATGTCCAAATTTGATTTCCCAAATCTTGTTGGGCAATCGCTTGTCAAATAACCAGGCCCTCCAAATATCATCTATGAGGACGTCAAGATGGCCCATAACAATGTTTTTGCTCCCTGCGAATGAACAACATTGCCAAGTGTTAGTCTTAACATTCAGAATATATGTGATGATGCTATATGGGTTGATTGTGGATATGTTGAGGTCAAACTGACATGTACCAAATAACCATTATTTCAAAGCTATATCTGAGACGACATGACTTGTGTAATCCTACAAGAAACACACCCTTGCAAATTTGGAAACTGTCAGTCTGCTTCAATATCTTTTTAATCAAAGCTTCGACAAGGAGAGGGCCTTTCTTATTGTTGGGGAAGTTACTATAACATCTACCATCTTGTCAAATATATGGGTATGTTGAGGCCAAACCAACATGTCCTGGATATCCATTATTTCGAAGCTATCTGAGATGTCATGGCTGATTTTTTGTCGAAAGAGACCCTCTGCCCACTGGAATTGACAAAAGAGACCCCCTGCGGACGAAATTGACAAAAGAGACCCCCTCACAAGTGGCGGCAGGCGACATGTGTCACCTGCCGCCACGCCATGAGGCGGCGGGCCCAGCCGCCACTGCAGGAGGCGCCCGCGCGTGGCAGAACGGTATCTGCACAGGGCAGCACAGGCCAGCGTGCCGCGACGGAACGGGCCGCGCCAGGTGGGCCCGGCCGCCACCGGGTGAGGCGGCAGCCGCTGCCGCTGTCGCCACCCGACCGACAAGGTCTATTGCGCGCGGGCCCAGCAGGTGGGCCACGCCACCACCAGCCGAGGCGGCCTGTCCTGTGCTGCTGCACGCGCGACAGTGTGCAGACGGTGCTGATTCCGAGGCGCGACAGTGACGGTTGTGACTCCGACGCGCGGGAATATGGACGCTTTTGGTTCTTTCGCCCGGGAATCAATCCTGCCTTTGCTTCTTTTGCCTCAGCGGATGCGATGGCACTAGGAATCCGAGGCTACGGGAAGCTGTTGTGCCGACACTACAGGGATCGTAAATATCCGCGCTTAATTTTCTCGCCATCATTTATCGTCTGAGCTTATAAAAGGAGACACTGAGGCTCTCGTCCAGCCATCCTCGAAATCGGCAGTGCGCAAAGTGTGTAACACATTTTTTCAGTCGGTATGAGTTTGCCTTGCTCGGATCAAAGCATTAGGCCGAGGAAAATAAAGAATGCAAGTTTGCCTACGGGGGTGGCAGTCCTGCGGTGTTGGTGTGGCGATCTTTGCAAGGTGAAGGAGGTTACGGATTTTTCAGATTGGTTGGGCATGAAGTTTTTCATGTGCACCAATTATGAGGAAGATCCACCCATAGCTATTTCAGAGTACGACAAGCCTCGGGTATGCTTTAACCATCACAAATAGATATTGTTGGTATTTTGATAGATTCTTTAATAACATTCTGGTTTTTTTGTTGTAGTCTCCTCCGCCTCTGTGCATGTACTGTCGTTGGATTGACACGGAGATGCCAACTTGGGCAGTGACTGAGATTCGTGAAAGAAGTCGCCGTGCGTGGAATAGTTTCTATGCGGAAGAGCGACGCGAGAAGGCGGAAGCTGAGGAGAAAGCAGAGCAAGAGAGAGAGTTAAAAGAATACTATGCGGAGCAACACCGGTTTTTTCAGGATTTAGGAAAGAAAAACAGGGAAGAGGCTCGTCGCATGGAGGAGCAGGAACGACAGCGAAAGGAGGCTCGTGAGGCGGAGAGGCAGAGAAAAAAAGAAAGGGCTCGTCAGGCCAAGGCAGCAGAAGAAGGTGGCGATGGAAAAGGAAAATATCCACGTTGGACTCAGTAGATTCCTGTGGTAGTATTTTAAATTTCGCAATCGTTTGTATCTTTATTTCTGCAGTTTAATGTAGCTTCATTTCAGTAGTTAAATGTAGCTTTATTTAAATTCTACGATGTATCTTATTTTCAGTTGTACCTTGTCGTGTTGTATCTTATTTTCAGTTGTACCTTGTCGTGATGGAAAAAATATATAGTTTTAGAATAAAATAGTGGCATTTTCTTTCCCTCCACTAATTATCGAACATCGTGCAACAACTATAAAATAAAATTAAGATAGAACATAATGCCTTACAATAAAAGAGTACAAACTAATAATGCAAGTACATCTGAATTAAACGGTACAACTGGAATACAGCTTAAAAACTACATGAAGGCATCATCGTCATCCTCCGTCGATGCAGAACTCTTGCCCTTCGAGGATGCAGAACTCTTACCCTTGGACGATGAAGAACTCTTGCCCTTCGAGGATGCAGTACTCTTGCCCTTGGACGATGCAGAACTCTTGCCCTTTGACGATGCAGAACCCGGAAGCGGCGGGATGAAGATATCATCTTCGTCCTCGCTCTCCTCAGTCCATAAAAATGGATGCTTTTCTGCAGTCCTTTTAAAAGTTTCACTCTTCGGCTCCACAACCTTCTTCCACCTTGCATCCAACCTAAGAAGTTCTTTACGTACCTCCTCATAGGTCCTTTCAAGCCACCCAGACCTACGTAATTGGTGAGCCAACTCATTCATTATGGTGTCACTACCGGTGAGTTCGTCCCATGGAACTATCCTATTGTCCATCCTGAAATCGGTAGCTAGCCTTAGAAGAGTGCTGCTCATCCCAGGGTGAAAACTACGATCGAAAGGATAATGGGACATCTCAACTACACTACACTCGAATGCTTATCCACTTCCGTCTGAAGGGGGTTTTATAGGTAAAGAGAAGAAAATGGCGGGAAAGAACGACTGTGGTATGGAGGGAAAGGGTTGGCGGGAACATATGGCGGGAAACGGGTGGCAGGAAGATATGGCGGGAAGGGGTTGGCGGGAAACGGGTGGCGGAACATATGGAGGGAAAGCGTTGGCGGGAAAATATTGAGGGGAAAGCGTTGCCTGAAAATATATTTTTTCAATGTCTAAGACGGGCAATGGTTGCACAGTATTCATCAGCCAAAATTTTAAAAAAGAATTCATTTCGGCCTAACATAAGCAAAAGAGTGGAGCGGGATAGTATGGCGGGAGATATAGGTGGGAAAAATTGTTCCTGACTGGTGCATTTTTATTTCAGCATACATAGATGTTCAAATCGAAAAGTCTGATACAGACATATGTAGATACAATGGGTCGCGCACGTGCATAGATGAATCACCCTACTTTACGACGACCACCTGGCCTTTCCTTACGACCGGAAGGCGACAAGCGATTAGGTGGCCGGGTCACACGAAGACCGCGGCCGTACTCCAATTCGGCTTCATGTGTCTGCGAGTCCTGCGTAGGTGGTGGAGTCGCGAATCCTTGTTGCGAACCTGAAGCGTAATTGTAGGCATATGGTTGTGACTCCGCGGGGATAAAAGATGGGCCAATAACGTCCCCTCCGAAGAACTCTGTAACTAATGATGTAACCGGGTCGCCAAGATCATGTGATGTTCCCCGGAGGCCTGTGTTGACGCCATGATCATGTGATGCTCCCCAGAGGCCTGTGTTGACGCCGCGTTGGGTGTTCTCATCGCCCCAATTAACATCAGGTGTGTCCTGCACATAGAAACATTTTAAACAAACTGTTAGAGGATAATATATGATATCATTGTAAATGCATTGACATGTAAACATGACTACCTGAGCATATCCCTCTCATATACTGTCTGGCCATTGAACGTGGTGCTGGTTTAAATCTGGTACACGAGTCTCCTCGGGCATGGGGATCCCTCGCGTGGAGAGATACGGCTGAGATCCCTCACCTTGGATGTATGCATCATATCCTGTGTACGCATATGGGTTAGGGGAAAAAAACTGCTCAGGCATCGAATCCAAGCCCATGCCATGCCCCTGAGATGTCTGCCCCTGACGAAGCTGCATCGAAGAAGAGCGATGCAGTGGCAGAGATGAGTCATGTCGTGGCAATGTCGTTCTAGTACTCGGACCCTCCCCCCATTGCTCATGGCTCGTACGCGCCTCGCTCGGTCTGGACGACTGCGCCGCACTCGGTCTGGCTGACCTCGCTACCGGCATGTATGCTCCAGTGACAACGTCGTCACCTCTACCGCATCTGAACTTCTTTGCCATGAATTGTTGCAAAAGTTTCTGGAATGTCTTGTGATATGGGCCCTGGGCCGGCATGCTATTTGTAGCCATCTGCCCTACTTCGTTGACATTTTCAAGCTGAACAATATTTGGATATTATTTAGTTCAAATGATTATGAAATGATGGACCTAAAAAAGTTACAAGTGATTACCATCTGGTCACAATAGTAAGCTGCATGCAGCTCAACATGTCTCCGCGCCTGCTCCTCTTGTGTGAGATGTGTTAGTATATTAGCTGGCTGACTGGCCAGGCTAGCACGTGTGTTCATGCAGTACCACTGCTTGTACGCTTGATCTGTACTTCCATCGTACGGTCTACAAAATTAAATAATTACATAAACCGTTGTGATGAAAGCAAAGCATCTTCACGCATCGTATGATCATCGTAAAAAAATAATGTACATAAAATATACCTAAGTTGATGCACTATATCTGTTAGCGCTTCATTTTCCCACTTGTGTACCCATTCAATATTCTCTTCCCTCCAATCGTATAAACTCCAACCCCTGCCCGTATAAATCCCAGGACCACAACTGTAGAAACTCATAGGCGACACAAAGTAATGGAGCTTTTTGTGCGAAAGAGGTTTTTTGCGTGGCATCACACAAGCCTCTGTATGTATGAGATAGCATGGCAGAACCGAAGCTGTATTTTGGCTGCTCGAGTAAAGGTTCATCTACCATATTCTCTGCAATGTAGATGAGACCAGGGACAACAACGTCCCCATGTGAATTTGGAAATAGATTTCCGAGGAGCCACAACAAATACGCAAACAGATGTCTTTTTCTCGTCTCCTCATTGGCGAAGCTAGAAAAATTAAGAAAGTTATCGCGAAGCCAGACGAGTGGGATGCCCCGAGGGTTACCAGAACGTTGTGATTCTGGCATTTCCATCCCAAGACGGGCTGCTATATCTAATGCCCAAGATGGAGACACTCGGGGAGAGACTACCGGCTCACCTCTAATTGGTAGAGCAGTGATCATAGAAACATCTTTTAGTGTAGGTGCAAGCTCCCCAAAACGAAAGTGAAAGGTGTGGGTTTCAGGTCTCCACCGGTCAACGTGGGATGTCAAAAGGGATGGGTCCGAACGTACTTGGTCGTTGCATGATGTGAGCCTAGTAAAACCTTGTAGTCCATAAGCGTCAAGGTGAGCAAGGAATTGATTGTGTATTGGCCATGTTTTCTTTATGGTTCGAAGTCTAAAAGGCCGATAATCATGCTTAGTATTTGGTTTCAAAAATAGGTGGCAACGGTGGCCGGCGTCATGGGGCCCCTGCAAAAGCACTGGCACTTCACCCATAACCTGCACACAAACATACAAATATAAATGACGAGGAAGACAGAAATACAAATGCAAATAAAAATTAACTTAAAAAATACAAAGAGATACGATTTACATTAATTATCTGAAGTTAACATCAGGAGTACAATCATACCAAGAGAATCAATTTAAATTTAATATAAGTACACATAACGAGTAGAAATATAAATAGACATGGCGAGTACATATATATCAACATCATGCGTTTTTGTTGGCTCGATACGGGCAGTCTTTGCGTGAATGTCCAAGACACCTGCAAACGCGGCATCGCCTTGGTTCTCCCATCTGGCTATGGTCCATGTCATTGCGATGACGCCTAGACTGACGTCGTCCCTTTGCGGTTCTCATCAAGTCGGCGTTCGGAACCCATTTCGGCCCATCTGGCCACAACATTTTGTAGTTCATATCAATGCCCCAAGCACAGAACTCACCGTTCCAAGTGTTGCAGATTGTACATGTTGAAGTACGGCGATATGTATGGCTCGACGCTGATTTTTTGAACAGCAGCCGTCCGGAGCACATGACTGCAAGGGTAGCCCTCAAGCTTGGGCTTGTTACAAGTGCACTCACAGGAGGTTGAGCCAAGGGTGACAGCTGTTGGAAATATGCCCTAGAGGCAATAATAAATTGATTATTATTATATTTCCTTGTTCATGATAATCGTTTATTATCCATGCTATAATTGTATTGATAGGAAACTCAGATACATGTGTGGATACATAGACAACACCATGTCCCTAGTAAGCCTCTAGTTGACTAGCTCGTTGATCAATAGATGGTTGCGGTTTCCTGACCATGGACATTGGATGTCATTGATAACGGGATCACATCATTAGGAGAATGATGTAATGGACAAGACCCAATCCTAAGCATAGCACTAGATCGTGTAGTTCGTATGCTGAAGCTTTTCTAATGTCAAGTATCATTTCCTTAGACCATGAGATTGTGCAACTCCCGGATACCGTAGGAGTGCTTTGGGTGTGCCAAACGTCACAACGTAACTGGGTGACTATAAAGGCTCACTACGGGTATCTCCGAAAGTGTCTGTTGGGTTGGCACGAATCGAGACTGGAATTTGTCACTCCGTGTAAACGGAGAGGTATCTCTGGGCCCACTCGGTAGGACATCATCATAATGTGCACAATGTGATCAAGGAGTTGATCATGGGATGATGTGTTACGGAACGAGTAAAGAGACTTGCCGGTAACGAGATTGAACAAGGTATCGGGATACCGACGATCGAATCTCGGACAAGTATCGTACCGATAGACAAAGGGAATTGTATACGGGATTGATTAAGTCCTTGACATCGTGGTTCATCCGATGAGATCATCGTGGAACATGTGGGAGCCAACATGGGTATCCAGATCCCGCTGTTGGTTATTGACCGGAGAACGTCTCGGTCATGTCTGCATGTCTCCCGAACCCGTAGGGTCTACACACTTAAGGTTCGATGACGCTAGGGTTATAAAGGAAGTTAGTATGTGGTTACCGAATGTTGTTCGGAGTCCCGGATGAGATCCCGGACGTCACGAGGAGTTCCGGAATGGTCCGGAGGTAAAGATTTATATATGGGAAGTCCTGTTTTGGTCACCGGAAAGGTTTCGGGGTTTATCGGTAATGTACCGGGACCACCGGGAGGGTCCCGGGGGTCCACCAAGTGGGGCCACCTGCCCTAGAAGGCTGCGTGGGCCAAGTGTGGGAGGGGACCAGCCCCTAGGAGGGCTGGTGCGCCCCCCACAAGGGGCCCAAGGCGCAAGAAAGGGTGGGAGGGGGCAAACCCTAGTCCAGTTGGGCCTTAAGGCCCACCTAGTGGGCTCCTTCCCTTCTCCCCCTTCTTGGCCGCCACCCTTGGTCCCATCTAGGGCTGGCCGCCACCCCTAGGGTGTGGAAACCCTAGAGGGGGCGCAGCCCTCCCCTTCCCCTATATATATGAGGCCTAGGGGCTGCCCACAACACGCGATTCAATCTCTCTTGGTGCAGCCCTGCGTCTCTCTCTCCCTCCTCTTCTGTGGTGCTTGGCGAAGCCCTGCAGGATAGCCACGCTCCTCCATCACCACCACGCCGTTGTGCTGCTGATGGATGAAGTCTTCCTCAACCTCTCCCTCTCTCCTTGCTGGATCAAGGCGTGGGAGACGTCACCGGGCTGTACGTGTGTTGAACGCGGAGGTGCCGTCCGTTCGGCACTTGGTCATCGGTGATTTGGATCACGACGAGTACGACTCCATCAACCCCGTTCACTTGAACGCTTCCGCTTAGCGATCTACAAGGGTATGTAGATGCACTCTTCTTTCTACTCGTTGCTAGTCTCTCCATAGATAGATCTTGGTGACACGTAGGAAAATTTTGAATTTCTGCTACGTTCACCAACAACAGCTTGCTTTTTTGATCCTCTGTGGTGACCCTTAACGTACTTGGCTCGCACATTGACCTCCCACTTATTTCTAAGTGCGTCCACTTTCCTGCAGCCATGACTTTGGGACTTCTTTGCTTTCTCGTCCAGATGTCTTTGCATCTTCTCGGACCATGGCTTGTTCAATTCAACTTGTGCTTTGGCGATGGTGACCCTGTCTGCAAAGTATGATAGGGTCCGGTTCCAAGTTTCTTCAATTAGGGCTGTGATAGGCAGTGCTCGCACCCCTTTAAGAACACCATTGTACACCTCTGACATGTTGCTGGTCATTATTCCATACCGAGCCCCGGTGTCGTGAGCCTGCGCCCACTTCTCCAAATGAGGGCAATTCTCGGTGATCCACTGGCTCAAATTTATGGCCGTCCTACGACCCCTCCGGTCTTCTCTCTGTGGCAAGGCCGCGCGGTCGATCTCACCATTGATACCTGCCCATATCGCATTCATTTTGGCTTCAGTTTTTTGCATGCACATCCTCTTGAATAACTTGAACCAATCTTTGTTTTTGAATTTGGAGTAAAAGTTTGCTGCCAAATGCCTCATGCACCACCTTCCCTCTAGACCGGGCCAGCCCCACTCTTCTTCCGATGCCTTAATTATTTCAAGAGCGCTTAATAATCCAGTGTTGCGATCAGAAATGATGCAAACACCTTTACGCTCTTTCACAACACCAATCTTCACGCAGCTCAGGAACCACAACCAGCTATCTTTGTTCTCGCTCTCGACCAATGCATATGCAATAGGAAGAAGCTGATTATTTGCATCCGCTGCAATCGCCACCAATAGTGTGCCCTTGTACTTTCCAGTGAGAAAGGTACCATCAACAGATAATACCGGGCGGCGGTGCCTGAAGGCTTGTATAGTCTGGGCGAATGCCCAGAATAAGCGGTCCAGGATTAGCTCACCCGGGTTCATTGGGTTTGGACGTTCTCTCCGCCAAACTTGAGTCCCCCTATTAGCACTTGCTATTTGATGAAGCATTTTAGGGGAATAAGAATATGCCTCCTCATAGGTACCATACAAGTTCTTGAATATATTTTTCTTCGCACGCCTAGCCTTGCTGTAGCTAACAGGGAACCAATTAGATCCTCTGCATCTTTTTGCAGAGCCCTAACACTAATGTTGAGACTTCCCTGCACAATTGTTTCCATCGTCTGTGCCACAAATTTTCCTGTCACATTGCAGTGATCTGAAAGAGTCCCAGTTTGCTCACAGGTATGCTCCACTATTTTTGTGATATGCCATGACTGACATACCCCAGGCTTCAGTCTAGCGAGAACTCTTCCGCGGCAACCTTTCGCGGTGTGGATGCATATGACCTTCAACTCTTTTTTATCAGACTGCTTCACTCTATGCTGGCGGTGGATGCCGATTGCATAGCTACCCATTGCCTGGTAAGCAGACTTCTTATCTGGGAAAACTTGCCTAACCTCCAGGCTTCCCGCTCCTAGGCCAGAAGCAGAGTGAAATTCGTTGGTGATGCTCATATCCTGTAAAAACCCAGGTTGCAGTGCCGCCGCGACGCCCTCTTAGGAGGAACATCTTCTTCTCTGCTTGACTCCGAAGACGCAGAAGAATGATCATCATCATCTAGTGCCTCCGGCAATCCCTCCACGTGTTCGCTCATGTCAACGGCCGCCGACCAATATCCTGTGTCATACACAGGCTGGCCGCCCGTCGGTTCCGATGGGCCGATGCTAGGGGCTGATGTGATGGCCAACTCGGCCTCACCACCCCTGCTACTGCATCCGGCAACATCAGTGACTGAAATGAACTCCACATACACCATCGGCTGACCATACATTGAGTTATTGGGATTGCTTGCAAACCTCATGTACGACCCCCACGACCGATCACCTGTGACAGGCCGCAAACCCCAACGGGCAACTGTCCCATCATTTCCTCCGTCAACGACGAAGGCCTCCATTGTCATTTTTTTCCTGCATCACTGGGCCAAACACCGCTCGGATGCACCTTCTAACAGCTGCGTAACCCACGTTGACCATGTCTCTCACCACAACTGTAGTCGACTCGCACAAGAACACATCCACCCCGAATGGACCGTCGCGTAAGACGTTCCCATAGTACACTACTAAATTTTCCATAGTACCTAACCAACATACATGTTTACATTTCAAATAATTAGTAACTGAACATTTAGTAACGATGACAACATTTACATATCTTACGACTAAAATAATAATCATATTTTCGTTATAATTATTCAGTTTGTTTTTAGAATCATTTGCTTAGACTTTAAGGGGTTGTTTGGTTAACGGGTATTTAAAGATCTAACTTTCTCAAACTTGTCTACGAGCGTAACAAACTTAAACTCTATTTGCTTTTCTCTAACTACCCCAAAAATATCCCAAAATAGTTCTCGTAACATGCAAAAAATAGCTTCTGGAAAAACGACTATTAGTAAAACATGGTTTTCTACATAATTTTCTTACAACAGGTTATGAAAAAACTGAGGGTAAGTACCCGCTATCCAAACAACCACTAAACATAATATTACGATAATAACATTTTAATATCATATGAGTAAAATATCTAATTTCTTCCGGCATGATATAATGTTTTTCATATCATACGATAAAATTCATTTATTTACAAATAATAATATTTGCAGCGACATGACAGTACATCAATATAAAAAATATTAACAAAATTACGGCGTCATTTTATACCTTAGGTCCAATATGGATGTGCTTGCAAATGCAATTAAGCGTCCATATAGTTCGAATAAATATCCGTCACCAGTAATATATGAACGGAGTCAACCTATTATCACATGAACATCAATATTAAACACGGATTTTTCTTTCTGCTATCAAAAGTATGAAAATAGCACTTGCATGTATGTGGTCATCATCTCAAAAGGGATAGCAAAGATGGTAACACAATTTCTTCAATCACGTCATCTCCTCCTTGTTTGCTACTAAGATGAATTATTTTACCTAATTACATATATCATTAAGTACATTACCACCTAATCTTAACATATAAAATTTAGATTATTGTGACATAACAAAGTAGACCTATGGTTTCCTAACCATAGACTTATTAACAAACATACCACATGAAATAGCATACCACATGCAATGAACATATAATTTTTTTCTTAATTACCGTATTAAGAGCTTCTCGCATGTCAATACAAATGTACGCAACTAACATTGATACAACATCTTCAACCTACTCTTATCAAAAAAATAGTTTAAATGTTGTATCCGTCGTTTGAATTTTTTCCTAACCTCTAAGCACTAACATCACATAGCTAATGATGAGCTAAATGACTAACTAATTACCACCGTGCATCACAAAAAAATCCATGTATTGCAAAGCTCATACCTTGATCTCCCCCTTCGTACTTCACTTAGCACGGCAAATCCTACTCCAGAAACTCAAAATGACTCCTCCAAGTGCTGAAATAATGCCTAAAACAACATAGAGTACACACTTAGGAACTAATCAAACAGAACAAAAACATCATGCATGCAAACAAAACCAACAAAAATGGATAGATCTTACCTTAATCTATCTTTTCTTCAACTTCACCATCTTCAAAAACCAACTCTAAATCGGCCAAAATCACGAGTGAAAGTGGCTACCAAGTATTTCCTTCTGTGTATTCTTATAGACTTAGACAGAGCAGAGAGGCAGTGAAGGCAACGAGAGATATTCAAGAGAGTGTATGCGCAGCCGCGGTTGTGCGTATATAAAGAGGAGGAGCACTGTATTGTCGGCAGAACGAGGTACACTCATCTACCGCAGCCTCGGATTCCAGCATCGCGGTGTCTCATCACACGCAACAACTACACCGCTCTCGGGTGTCGGCAAGAAGCGGAAATCACGTAGGCTGCGGGAATCAGATTCCAATTTACAAAGCATCTGCGGAAATCACGCGCTGCACCAGGCCGTCGAAATTAGCACCGTCAGGTCGCTGTCATAGAAATCAGCGCCGTCAGGGGCTGTCGGGCCGCATGCACGCTGCCGCCTCACCCGGTGGCGGCCGGGCCCGCGCCTCGCGTTCCGTGAAGATGCTGCTGTCGGCCTGGGCGCGGCATGGGCAGCAGTGGCCGCCTCAGCCAGTGGCGGCGTGGCCCACCTGGCCTCGCCCGTTACGTCGCACTGTGCCGAATCCGTTATACCGCGCGTGGCTGCCTCCTGCCATGGCGGCCGGGCCCGCCGCCTCGTGGTGTGGCGGCAGGTGACACGTGTCACCTGCCGCGCCTGCCGCCACTAGAGAGAGGTGGTCTTTTTTGACAATTTTATCCGTAGGTAGTCTTTTTTGTCAATAGCGTTCGGCAGGGGGTCCTTTTGGACAAAAAATCGTCATGGCTTTGTGTAATGCTACACGAAACATAGATTAGCTGTTTGTGTGCGTCACAATTCGTATATACTCCCTTCGATTCTTTTTACTCTGCATATAAGGATTGTCTGAAGTCAAACTTCGTAAAGTTTGACTATATTTATATGAAAAAATATTAACATCTATAATGCTAAATTTATACAATATGAAAAGTAAAGTCATGGCGCATCTAATGTTGTTGATTTCACATTCTAAATGTTTGTATTTTTTCTATAAATTTGATCAAAGTTTACGAGGTTTGACTTCAAACAAATCTTATATGCGAACTAAAAAGGACCGGAGGGAGTACAAAAGATTCAAATGCGAGAATGATGTTTTTATGGGGGATATCTCAACAATGTATACCCTCTTGTCACTTGTATGCGTTGATTTACGGCATGTTGAGACCAAATTGACAAGCATTTGACATCCATTATCCTAAAGTTATTTCAAATTTCTCATATGTGTTTCGCTGTATTGTTTATTTTGTTGTGGAACTGATTTAGAGTCACCGACAAACGCTATACACTACACGATTTTGTGCTCTGCTTACAGGCCGGGTGTGAGGCATATTTCTGTATTTTTCCCATGGCATGAGCCGTTAATGACTTTGTTAAAGTCAGGCTCTTCTTGAGACTTTGTTGATGGAAATCCAGATTGGTTGATAACTCGACTATCCATCCACTTAAGTCTCGAACAGAAGTAACATTCATATTAACTCCAAAAGCACATTTAACGACACTCCAAGCATACCTAACTAAAGAGCAGTGCAAAAAAAGATGGTTTACTATTTCCTTTATAATTACAAAATTTACACTTATCACTACCAGAGAAATGCTATTTTTAAACATTAACCACAAGAACACTTTAATTTTCAGAGGTACCTTGATAAACCCCAATTTCTCAAAGGGAAAATCCTTTTGGACTGCTTTCAGCATATTGTACATGGATTTAACAGTAAAATTCCCTGATCCAGTAAGTTTCCATCTAACAGTGTCGTTTCATCAGTGAGCTGGACATCTTTACAAAAATCCCTGGCGCAACTCTCCAAGAAAGCCGCCCTCAAATTTCGCCGGAGTACCACTTTCTCCTTCTTTTTTTCATTCACCGATCCGCGACGCGCAAGGTATTTTGTCCATCGCGGCCGTCCATTCCCCTCTGGATCCAACCGTCCAACGCCCGAGCACGCGGATCGACGGCCCCACCACCGTCTCCCCGCACCGTTTAAGTACTCTGCCTCCTCTGCTCCATTCTCACCAACCCACACCGCAATCCACCGTCACCAAATCTCCCTGCCCCTTTCCAGCTCTTCTTCAAAAGCGCCGTCGTCAGCAATGGAGGCCTCAGGCGCTGCAGCGAAGGGGAAGAAGGGCGCGGCCGGGCGCAAGGCCGGCGGCCCCAGGAAGAAGTCGGTGACGCGGTCCGTCAAGGCCGGGCTCCAGTTCCCCGTCGGCCGCATCGGGCGCTACCTCAAGAAGGGCCGCTACGCCCAGCGCGTCGGCACCGGCGCCCCCGTATACCTCGCCGCCGTCCTCGAGTACCTCGCCGCCGAGCTTCTGGAGCTCGCCGGGAACGCCGCCAAGGACAACAAGAAGAGCTCGCCGGGAACAGCTATCCTTTGTAAGCAAGGAACGAATCAATTTCTTTACTATCAAAACGCACAATCTCAACACAACGTTTAGAAATACAGTTCAAATAAAGTTTTTTTGGGGCGGAAGTTAAAATAAAGATTTCGCTACAATTGATCATAAGATTTTTAGCATGACGATAGAACGCCTAAGATGAAAGACTGTTGTCACGAACTCACGATGATGACAAATTTCTTTTAGCAAGCATGGCAAATCCTTGCCATGTTCAGATTTTTTGTTAGGAATTGTTATGCTTGCAGAAGGAAATTGCCATTTTCACGACATCATAAATCTTTACTTCTATAAAAAAACGAGTTGTTGATTATGATGCGTCTGCCATCCTTCACCGAGCCATCGGATCTACATCTCACGCATACGAAGTACACCGTGACAGTTTTGCAGAAAGGTACCAACACTTCTCTCTGCGGTCACAGCCAACCCCTTGTTGCCATAAAAATATTAGATTTGTCATGCCTAAAAATCTGATGTCAAATATTTAGCATTTTCGTAGATAATGCTTTTAATTTCAAATCATGTTTCAGCTCTTAATAAAAAAAATATAGATTTTGTGTATGCTATCCGTAGCTACAATAACATTTACGGCCGGTGAATGTTTCTTGTTTTACCGTTACCTTTTTGTTTTTGAGAACTTGTTTGTGGCTATTATTTAGCAATTTTCAAAACTAGATAGACCTCTTTCTTCTAAGAGAATATAATACCTTCATAAGATGCAAGTACAAGTGTTAAGAAAGTGGTGGATTCTAACCCGTGAAACCGTTATATCGTTGTGAATAACAATATAACGCACATGAGTGGATCTCGTCGTTCGATCCATGCTCAGATGGCTGTCAATGACTAAGTCATTACTAAAATGGCCACATCAAGTCACAAATCCGCGCCGCAAGATTTGGCATGCTCGGAGTGAACCCCTTGTCGGGACACTCCTATCGATAACCAATGTTCTCATCATTGAATATAAGTGATTAGGACATAAGATATGATATACACCAAAAGTATGAATTTATATATTTGTGGAAAAGAATTCATAATACTACATGTTTACATGATTATCTGTGTGTGTAAAGCACGTGCCAAGAGGTTTAGGTGAAGCGCCTCCTTGGTAGTTGTCGAGTGCTGAATGCATAGTTGGGATGGGGAAGGGGCCCACACATGCATACTTTCTCAAAACAGGCGAGGCAGGTGGGCGATTTAGCATTGCGCGTAGCTACATGAGATGCGAGCAGGGCCCACACACTTGTGTTATCCACATCTCTCTCCTTCACCCCTCTTTCTCTCCGGTGTGGGGCTCATATTCATATGTGTTCTCTACCTTGTTTTCCTATGAAAAACTTCTAATATTTAATAAGTTTAAAATCTAAATAGGTTAACATTTTCAAAGATCAAGATTTAAAATTTGGGTTACATTTCCCCCTAATGTCTGTACTATAATTCAACAAATTACCAAAAAGGAAAGCTTGAAAAAATCAATTGTGCGAAACATTGGAATGTACCATTTTTTGGACGTCTAAATTTGATTGCCCACATCTTGTTGGGCAATCACTCGTCAAATAACCAGGCCCTCCAAATATCATCTATGAGGACATCAAAATGGCCTATAACAGTGTTTTTGCTTCCTGCGAATAAACGATGTCACCAGATGTTAGTGGTAACATTCAGAATATATGTGATGATGCTGTATGGGTTGATTGTCGACATGTTGAGGTCAAACTGACTTGTACAGATGTACCAAATAACCATTATTTCAAAGATATACCTGAGATGGCATGGCTTGTGTAATCCTACAAGAAACACACCCTTGCAAATTTGGAAACTGTCACTTTGTCTGCTTCATTGTATTTTTAATCAAAGTTTCAAAAAAGAGAGGCCTTTTTTATTGCTGGGGAAGTTACTATAATGTCTACCATACTGTCAAATATATGGGTATGTTGAGGCCAAACCAACATGTCCTGGATATCCATTATTTCGAAGCCATTTGAGATGTCATGACTTGTGTAATGCTACAAAAAACATAGATTAGCTCTTCGTGTGCGTCACAATTCGGACATACAAAAATTCAAATGAGAGAATGTTTTTCTGGGGGAAATCTCTACAATGTATACCCTCTTGTCACTTGTATGCGTTGATTTAGGGTATGTTGAGACAAAATTGACAACCACCTGATATCCATTATCCTGAAGTTATTTGCAATTTCTCATATGTGTTTCACCATATTGTTTATTTTGTCGTGGAACCAATTTAGAGTATCTAACAAACGCCATACACTACACTATTTTGTGCTCCGCTTACAGGCTGGGTGTGAGGCCCATTTTTGTATTTTCCCCATGGCATGAGCCGTTAATGACTTTGTTAATGCAAAGTCAGGTTCTTCTCAAGGCTTTGTTGATGTAAATCCGGACCGGTTGATAACTCAACTATCCATCCAGTTAAGTATATTGAACAAAAGTAACACTCATATTATCTCTGAAAGCACATTTAAGGACACTCAAATCATACCTAACTAAAAGTAGTGCAAAAAAAGATGGTTTGCCGTTCAGACCAACCCCTCTTCAGCATTGTCTTTAGTGAGAAATGCTATTTTAAACATTAACCACAATAACACTTTAATTTTCAGAGGTACCACAACAAACCATAATTTCTTAAAGGGACAATCCTCTTGGACTGCTTTCAACATATTGTACATGGATTTAACAGTAAAATTCCCTAACCCAGTAAGTTTCCATCTAACAGTGTTGTTTTTATCAGTCAGCTGGACATCTTTACAAAAATTCTGTAAGGCTATGTTTGGATGTATGGATTGGGAGGTAATATTGGCATTTAGCATTTGTAACTCCCGAATGCCAGCGTTTGGATGCACTGGGTATTCGGTCGTGGCATCGTAGCCTGATATTGGACTCAGCGCGCCAAGACTAGCGAGTGCCCGCGCGAATACCTTGCCTCCCCGCTCTGTTTTCGGCTGAAATTGCCCAGTCTGCCTCGCTTACCTCTTCAACCCTCCCCGTTCCTCCCCCGAAAACAGAGAACACAGGCCGCAGGAGAAGCGGCGCAGGAGAACAGCGGCGGCGCAGGTGGGTGCTCATCTCCCGCCGCCCTCCTCCTCCTTTCCCATCTCCGGCAGGTCTCCTCCATCTCCCGCTCCTCCTCCTCCTTCTCCCCTTGCTCCGGTAGGCCTTCTCCTCGTGCTTCATCTCCCCCTGCCCTCCCCAATCTCCCCAGCCCTTTCAGGTCCGATGGCCGCCGGCGACCCGTCCCTTGGATCCGACCAACTCTACCGGCGGTAGCTCCGTCCATCTACCACCCCCATCCGCCCTTCTCCCTCTCCTACTCAACCCTAATCCCATGACCTCCCCTCCCTCCCATTCAGATCTGATGGCCGCTCCCCCTCTAACCCATCACAGTTCGTCCCTCCTCCCCAATATGTTTGCATACTAAGATACTAATCTGTCTTAAATTAACTCTGCTGCAGGTTATTTGTCTTGGATTGGCACATCCCTGTAGACCAACTGAAGGTATGTTCAGAGATAATTTCTGCTATCGGTAAGGAAAAATAAGTTTTGTTTGGCCATGCATTCATGTGGTGAAGAGAACTAGAATTAGTATTTGACTATATAGTGAATGCTTGTTGTGCCCTGTCCTAAATGACTGAATGCTTGCTGAAATTTTGATAGCTTGTTGTAGCATAAATCAGTACAACAATTTTTGATAGCTTGTCTTATATGCCTGATTGGTATCTTGCTTGTTTATGTCATATGGCTGATTGAATGAGGCATGAATGTCTAATTTGTGAAATGTAATGTAGCTGCACCATGTCTGACATGGACTTGGTTGCTTACATAAACGAGGAGAACAAAAGAAGAAAGTGGAGACGGATAGTTTTGACCAAACTGTACTTTGAATTGTTTCTTCTTGGGATAGCATATGGTGATGCCATCCTATGCCACAAAAAAAACAGCGAACTGGTGATGCCATCCTATGCCTTCTTGGGGATATTAAAGGCTCATTTCATGATGCTTTGAAGTCACTCGAGCCTTTACCTCTGCCCCAAGTTACACCTCCCGCTGAAATCCTTGCGACACTTGAGATGATCCCTGATCTAGCTCGTGGTGACATCTTGCGATCTTATGGTAAGTTGATCCTTAGCGAACGCTTGTACCAAGCGCTTCTTGAGCTTCCCATGAACTTCAGGAAGGAATGGCTGTTGATGTTGAATTAGTAGAATGGCTCTTGATGGATAATATGTATGTGTGTTGCTACTTTTAGTTCTCCTAGTTTGTGAGAGACTTCTAAACTTGTCCTAAAGTTGCATTGTTATGCACAAGACTTGCTATGTGTTCTGGATGGTGTGAGACATGTTATAATATGTAATGTTGTTGGCAAGGTTATCATAATATGTTGCTGTTGATTGTTTTTGGACAAATTGATGTTCTCAAGTTCATCATGATATGTGGCTGTTACATATAGTTTTCAGCCTAATTTTTCATGTTTTTGAACAGTTGATTGTGTTATCAAGTTCATCATAATATGCTGCTGTATAGTACTGTAATGTACAGTTTCAGCCTATTTTTCATGTTTTTGAGGAGTTGGAACTTGTCAAGTGCATGATAATATGCTCATGTTGCCTATGTACACTTTTCAGCAAAATTTTCTTGTATTTTGGACAATTGATGTTGTCTGTGCCAATTTTTAAATTATTTGCATGCAATTTTATCGTATTATAATACATAATCTCTCAAATGTATGGCATGATGATCAGATTTAATTTCCAAACTTGTACAAGAAATTATTATATTGTTCATACATTTCACAATGCCCAATTCTACACTATGCGCATCCAAACAAGATTTGGCATTGCTCCGTCCCTTGAATTCCATGTGCCCAATACAAGAGCATCCAAACACAAAGTGTGGCATTGCAGCTCAATACCAATGCCTTGGGATATTAGGCATTGGAGCCAATGCAATATCCAGGTCTTGAATGTCTACATCCAAACAGAGCGTAAACTTAGAGCAACTCCAACGGCCCCCCTCAAATTTCGTCGGAATTTAATACGTAGTACTATTCCAACCTTGTCAGATGCGCGCGCACCGTCCATTCCCCTCTGGATCCAACCGTCCGATGCGCGCGCACGCGGATCGACGGACCCACCACCGCCTCCCCGCACCGTTTAAATACTCTGCCTCCTCTGCTCCATTCTCACCAACTCACCCCGCAATCCACCATCACCAAATCTCTCTGCCCCTCTCCAGCTCTTCTTCAAAAGCGCCGTCGTTAGCAATGGAGGCCTTAGGCGCTGCAGCCAAGGGCAAGAAGGGCGCGGCCGGGCGCAAGGCCGGCGGCCCCAGGGAGAAGTCGATGACGCGGTCCGTCAAGGTCGGGCTCTAGTTCCCCGTCGGCCGCATCGGGCGCTACCTCAAGAAGGGCCGCTACGCCTAGCGCGTCGGCACCGGCGCCCCCGTCTACCTCGCCGCCGTCCTCGAGTACCTCGCTGCCGAGCTGCTGGAGCTCGCTGGGAACGCCGCCAAGGACAACAAGAAGAGCCGCATCATCCTGCGCCACCTGCTGCTCGCCGTCAGGAACGACGAGGAGCTCGGAAAGCTGTTGGCCGGCGTCACCATCGCGCACGACGGCGTGATCCCCAAGATCAACCCGGTGCTCCTCCCCAAGAGGACCGCGGAGAAGGAGGGCAAGGAGCCCAAGTCTCCCAAGAAGGCGACCAAGTCCCCCAAGAAGGCAACCAAGGCTTAGAACCACGCACAGGTTGCTGTAGGCTGTTTAATGCTTTGTAACAGTGGTCGTTGTTCGGCTAATGGTGCCGATGTAATCTTTGTTGCTAAGAGAAATGTCAGAAATCTCTATGATTTGACTAAATTCTTTGCTCTGTCGACTGTTCTTGTTTCCCAGTGCTCGGTTTTGACATTGCCCTAACAGCAATGCCCACCAGGTGCTCGATCTTCGGTAGACAGCGCCGGAGATGAGATGGAAGGGAAGTTTGCACGGTAGCACCGCGTAGCTACGGCTGTCACCTCGGTGATCCCTTCCGTGCCTAGAAATCCCCACACAGTATACTCCGGCAACTCCATCCACCGCCATGGCGTCCGGCGGTACCGTAAGCCACGGTCAAGTGGTGTCTGTGCAAACTGCCCGCGGCTGAATCTTCTGTGCACCTGTCTTGCTCGACGGAATGCTTGACAAGAGCTATGGCGTCGAAACAACACCACTTGGCCGCTGTCAGCTTGTCGGCCCCATCAATGTTGCTAGAGTGCGGCAACATGTTCGTGCCGATGCTGCTCGGCTCGACGGCCTTGCCGTTGACTGATTGAATCATGGTCTGTCGTTACACCATGTGTTAATTTTATCCGAGATGGTGAGGTGCTGTGGCCTCTGCAAAGTTTTTCCAGAGTAGTTGTCCCTCCCATTCAGTATCTTTATCCAACGAATCCGTCGTAGTCTAGGTGGTTAGGATACTCGGCTCTCACTCGAGAGAACCCGGTGACGGAATTGAATTTTTTTTGCCTTCTGACCACTGGGCCCACCTAAAAAACATCCCCTGCATGAGAGGACAGGATGGAGCCTCTAGAGCGGCCGACCGCTCCCACCACACCGCCACCACCGCATACCACGCCGGCGTCGCCGCTCCGGATTATTGATGAGGCGTCGGGGCGCGTGCTGCCCTGCATTGCGCTTCAGGAGCAGGTGGAGGTCGCGGAGCCGCTAGCGGGATTCGTGGACCAAGTCTCTGGTCGCATCCTCCCATGCGTGGCATTGGCGGCCATGGGGGAGGTGACTGCGGGCGAAGTAAGTGCTCCAACCCCGAATCTTTCCTCTCTTGGGCTGCCATCTTCGGTGCAGACGACCCCGTCGAAGCTCACCCCCCGTTCTTGGGCGGATCTGGCGCGCCCCGCGAGGCCCCAGCTCTGCTCCACCATAGTTGCGCCGGGCGACCCTGCCGTCGCCCCTGGTGAAGGTCAGGCACGCGGGATTTGCCACCCGCCAGCTTCGCCTGCCCGCAGCGCGAGCCGGAGTGGACGCCGGTGCTCTCTCGGCGTGCCCAGACTCTGGCACGGCGCCAGAAGATCAATCGCGCCAGCGGGCAAGAGACCCGGCGCAGCTGCGGCAGCGCCATGATGAGCGCCCTGCCCTCTCCCCTGCCGAGGCATTCAAGAGGCGATTCGGGAACTGCTGCTACCGATGTCTTGGCTCCAGACACAAGTTCTACGAGTGCTGCGACCCTCAAATTTGCTACACCTGCAAGCGAACGGGCCATCTGGAGCGTGAGTGCCCTACCCGTCGGCTCAAGCACTCTGCTCTGGCTGCCCCTCCATCAACTGCCACCACCGCCGCCTCTCCAGCTACTTGCCGGCCGGCAGCGCCCCCTCCCCTTAGCGGCCAAGCGCCGTCCTACCGCGCCGCCGTCGTTGGAAGCTCGCAGGACCGCGGCCCCGTCCTCCCGATGGCCGCCGTGGACATGCCAGGCGCTGCGCACCGCAGGCCTGCCACATCGACCTGCGCCGTGGTCAGCACCCCGGCGATGGAGGAGGAGTCCTACCGCCTGCGCACCACGGCGCTGCTGCTCACTGCCTCCGGCCCTTGCTCCGGCATCTCCGCGGACATGGTGGCCGAGGCCGTGGAGCACGACCACGGCTTCCCGCGGCGCGACATCGACGTTGCCCCCTGCTTTCCGGAGGACTTCCTGCTGGTCCTGTCGGAGCGTCGCCAGCGCGACCTCGTTTTCGAGCGGCGCCAGGTGGTGGTTGCCGGCGTCAAGTTTCTGCTGCGGCCCTGGTTCCCACCACCGGGTGGCAATAGGGTGTGGCGGTTCTACTACAGAGTCGCCATTGACCGCCTCCCCCTCAACGCGTGGGATTGGGACAATGTTCAAGAAGTCATTGGCAAGCAGTGCAAGCTGGACCTCATCGAGCGACAGTCGACAACCAAGACCAACCGCACGGCCCTCTTTGCTTGGCTATGGACCTGGGACCCTGACCTGATCCCCCGGGCATCAGATTTCAACGTCATCAACCGGCCAGATGTTGGAAGGCCGCGGGGATCGCTGCCGGAGGGCACACCATCGGAGGAAGGAAAAGAGGGGCCTCACTTCCCGGTGCTCATTCATCTGGATGTAGTCAAGGACTACATGCCTGTGGACGATGAAGATCAGGAATGGCCACGCACCTACAAGCACAAGGGGTGGAGGATGGGAGTCAAAGATGGCGAAGGCAGGACCCGTGCTGCGGTGCCAGCAAATTCCTTCCGTACCGGCCGCCGTGATGATGATGCAGATGATGGCCACAGCGGGGGCGGCAGGCCGCGGGGCAAGCGCAGTGGAGCGCGCGCCGGGTTCTGGCAAGGGGTACGTGACCGCGCACACTACCGCGACACCGCGGCTCGCGATCCAGAGCCTCGCCGCTACCGGCGACATGAAGCTGGCCAGAGTGCCGTATCGTCGGCGGCCTGCCTGACAACGGTGAGGCACGAGGTGGGGCCACTGGCTGATGAAGAGAGGATCATGCAAGCGCAGTCGGCCCAGATTAGAGCTTTTGTCACCCCATGTCTGCAAGTGGTTCAGGAGACTGAGTCAAGGGAGCAAGACGACCAGCAGGGCGCTGATCAGGCCGACCTACAGGGCTCGGAGGACAGTCTCAGCGACGCACCAAGCGTGCTGGCTGCGCCAGCCACCTCTGTTGATCCTGTCGGTCCATCGCTGCCTGCAGACCTGCCTCCGGATGGGCTTGTTGTGCGTGCCTTAGCTCACAGCCAGCTGTTAGAAGAGGTGCAGGGGGATTGGCCAAGCGATGGGGGCCATCACCTCAGAGGCCTGCTGCCGCTGTATTCACCAAACCGTCATGGTTCTCAGCCTTGGCACAACAACAATCATCTTTGGCCCGGCAACGGTGGCAACATCGCGGCCTCCAGCATCGCAGCTGGTGTGAGCTCCTTCTTCAACCATGGGCCGCCCACCTATGACCTGCCTCCTCTGCCTGCTACTCTGCCGCCTCTACCTCTATTGCTGGGATCGTGCACACCGTCGAGTTGGGAGTGGCCTGTTACGCCAACTCACCTGGCGCCCCATGGTTGGGAGTTCTCCGCCCCAAGCTGGGGGCCATGCTGGCTGCCGAGCTGGGATGCGGCCCAAGCTGCCATACCGCTGAATGAGCCTACTTGGGCCACGGGACCCGAGGTGCTGTTTGGCCCAGGTGCAGCTGTTTGCTCTCTCCAGACTGAAGATACCACAACTCATAATCCATCTGTTGAAGAGAGACGTGCTCGAAAGGCCCTTGCTGATGCCAACCTATCTGGCCCAGGACTGGTGAATGCCATAACAGAACGCATCTCTACCCTTCAGATCGATGAACAGAGAGCTTTCATCAATAAAATCACCTCGCTGCTGTCCACTTCCATCCTGACCCCCCTGGTGCGGCACACCTCTGTCCGTCGCAAGCTCAAGAACCACCTGATCGGGGCGATCAAGACACCGAGGCAGAGTGCACGCTTGTTGCGTTTGCAATCCAACTTCTCTTCCTCTAGGAGATCACATGCGGCAATCCGCATCAAGCTAGGCTTCATCAAGTGCGAGGCGGACTTCAACGACGACACGCTCCTCGCCTACCTGAACTTCTTCCGCGAGCCCATGCCGCCAGGGAACGTGGCCAAGCTGGCGGCGATTGCCGGCGTGTCATCACCGTCGCAGCTTCGCCTCCCGGACGCCGAGCTGCAAGCTATCCTTGAGGAGCTCTTCGCCAGGGCTTCTTGAAGCTGCGCTACTCATGTCTGTTGTTACTCCAGTTTCCATGATTAGTCAAATTCTGAACTTTTAGTCTGTAAGGTGGGCTGCACACTACTGTTGTGCCATTTGCCTCTGTTATGAACCAGTTTGGGTGGATTATGGCTTGCGCTGGCAAGTGAACCCCTTCTGTGGCTTTGCTATGTTATCCAATGAGTGACAAACTTGCTATTTTTAACTGGAATGTGAGAGGGCTGAATGATCGGGCCAGACGAGCTACCGCCCGCACGCTCATTGAACGCGTTGCCTGTTCGATTGTATGCCTGCAGGAAACGAAACTTTCGTCCTGCTCGGCTACCGATCGCCTGGAAATTGTAGGCCCACATTTTGATCACCATGCGGCCCTCAACGCCGATGGAACGCGCGGTGGCATCCTGCTGTGTTGGAGCTCCACTGATTACGCGGCTAGTAGGCTGGACGTGAGAACATACACTGTTACAGCAACCTTCTCTCCCACGGATGGTGGGTACGATTGGTCCGTGACAACGGTATATGGCCCACATGATGACCAGCATAAGAATGAGTTCCTCACAGAGCTTGCCTCAATTCAAAATACCATGATGGGCCCGTGGCTCCTCATTGGGGATTTCAACCTCATTACAAACCCGCAAGACAAGAACAACTTGAGAGTTTGCCGGCGTTGGATGAACAAGTTTAGACGAACCCTGAACTCCTCGAGCCTCCATGAAATACCTCTGATTGGGCGCAGATTCACTTGGAGCAACGAGCAAGCCACCCCTACCCTAGTGCGCCTCGATCGGGCCTTCTATAATATTGATTGGGAATTGATCTTCCCTATGGCCAAGCTCCTCCCGCAATCTTCTGCCATATCCGACCACTGCCCGCTTCTATTAATCAACGGCAGCATCATCAAGACAAACAAGCGCTTCCACTTCGAATCGTACTGGCAATTTATTGAGGGGTTCAGATAGGTGGTGGACCAATCGTGGGCTTTGGACGTTGGATCTTCTTGCCCACTGTCTCGCCTGAATAACAAGTTGTGGCGGCTCAGCAAAGCTTTAAAAGAGTGGAGTAAGAACATTGTGGGGGACATTCAGAAGCAATTCGCGCTGGTAAACGAGCTGATTCTGCAGCTAGACAAAGCACAAGATCTGCGGGGCCTAACCACGGAAGAGAGCAGTCTACGTGCAAAGCTTAAATCCCGCACTTTGGGACTAGCTGTTCTGATCAAGATCAAGTGGCGACAGAGAAGCAGAGTCCTCTGGCTAAAAGAAGGCGACGCCAATACAAAATTCTTTCAGAGGAAAGCTAACGCGCGCCACAAGAGAAACACCATCCATGTGTTGCACGGTCCACAGGGCCCAGTCTCATCGATGGAAGACATGACAAGCCTGGCCCACGAGCACTTCACACAGATTTTCGGCACAAACAAGCACATATCGGTTGCACTCAATTGGGATGAATTGAGCCTTGAACACATCGATCTTCAGGAGCTCGAGCAAGAATTATCACTCGAAGAAATTAAGAGGGCGGTGGATGTGATACCAGCGGATAAGGCGCCAGGGCCCGACGGTTTCTCGAGGGGCTTCTTCAAAACCTGCTGGGATACGATCAAGTGGGACCTGCTCGCTGCCCTCCAATAGCTATTTTGAATGGATAGCCGAGGTCTGGATCGTGTCAACCACGCACTCCTGGTGCTCATCCCAAAGGCATTGGGTGCAGATGCCTTGCAGAATTTTAGGCCAATCTCCTTACTTCATAGTGTAATCAAAATCTTCTCAAAGATCCTTGCTTTGCGGCTAGCCCCAAAGCTCAGCGCCCTGGTGGATCAATGTCAGAGTGCGTTCATCAAAAAGCGCAGCATTCAAGAGAATTTCCTACATGTCCAGAACACTGCCAGACTCTTCCATAAGTCTAGGAAACCTGCTGTTCTCCTTAAGCTTGACTTGGCAAAAGCCTTCGAATCGATTTCTTGGGCCTATCTCCTGGACATGCTCGAAGCAAGAGGTTTTGGCCAAAGATGGAGGGAATGGATTGCCATGCTTTTACGCACGTCCGCGTCGAGGGTCATGATAAATGGACAACAATCGGAGGTCATTCACCACATGTGTGGATTGCGGCAAGGGGACCCCATCTCCCCCTTCCTGTTTATACTTGCAATGGACCCACTTCAACGAATGATGTCCATGGCCACGGAGCATGGTTTATTATCTAAGCTCCTAGGACGTCGAAGGTTACCGCGTTGCTCCTTCTACGCGGATGATGTGGCGCTCTTCATGAACCCTTCAAGGGTGGACGCTTGCATGATCCGCCTGTTGTTGAACTTCTTCGCGTCGGCCACGGGCCTCGTTACCAATATGGACAAGAGCTCTGCCTTGCCTATTCGCTGCGGCGGCCTGGACCTTCCGCACATTCTTTCGCCGCTAGGGATTCCAATCAAATCTTTCCCGACGACTTATCTTGGCATGCCCCTTTCACTTCGGAATCTGACCAAAGTGGACCTGGACCCCTTCCTCATAAAATTCGGAAACAAGGCCGCTGCCTGGAAGGGTGACTTGATGGCAAAGAGCGGCAGGTTGGTGTTACTGAAGACAAGGCTGACCTCACTGGCTATATATATGATGACCGTGCACAAATTACCAGCCTGGGTGATAGAGCGCATGTCGCAGATTTGTCGTGCCTGGCTATGGAATGGGGACAATACCTGCAACGGTGGGAATTGCAGGGTGGCCTGGAGCTTGATCTGCCGCCCCAAACATCTTGGTGGCCTGGGTGTCCTTGACATTGCCAAATTTGGTCGGGCTCTTAGGCTACGCCGGCTTTGGTTGGCATGGCAACGTCCGCCGCGACCGTGGGTTAGCTCCCCTCTACCCTGCTACAATGAGGATAGACAACTCTTCGCAATGGCAACTGTTGGGGAACGTTGCAGAAAACAAAAATTTTCCTACGGTTTCACCAAGATCCATCTATGAGTTCATCTAGCAATGAGTGATCGGATGCATCTACATACCTTTGTAGATCGCGAGCGGAAGCGTTCACTAGAACGTGGATGACGGAGTCGTACTCGTCGTGATTCAAATCACCGATGACCAAGCGCCGAACGGACGGCACCTCCGCGTTCAACACACGTACGGAGCGGATGACGTCTCCTCCTTCTTGATCCAGCAAGGGGGGAGGAGAGGTTGATGAAGATCCAGCAGCACGACGACGTGGTGGTGGATGCAGGGCGTCACAGTAGCAGGGCTTCGCCGTGTACTACGAGAGAGAGAGAGGTGTAGCAGGGGAGAGGAAGGCGCCAAGGATGCCGGGTGCGGCTGCCCCCTCCCTCCCCTCATATATATAGCCTCCCCTAGGGGGGGCGCCGGCCCTAGGAGATGAGATCTCCTAGGGGGGCGGCGACCAGGGCTGGAGTGGCCCCCAAGGCAAGGTGGGTCGCCCCCACCCCTAGGGTTTCAACCCTAGGCGCATGGGGTGGGCCTAGGGGGGCGCACCAGCCCACTATGGGCTGGTTCCCCTCCCCACTTTGGCCCATGGGGCCCTCCGGGATGGGTGGCCCCACCCGGTGGACCCCCGGGACCCTTTCGGTGGTTCCGGTACAATACCGGTGACCCTGAAACTTGTCCCGATGGCCGAAACAGCACTTCCTATATATAATTCTTTACCTCCGGACTGTTCCGGAACTCCTCGTGACGTTCGGGATCTCATCCGGGACTCCGAACAACATTTGGGTTACTGCATATACATATCTTCACAACCCTAGCGTCACCGAACCTTAAGTGTGTAGACCCTACGGGTTTGGGAGACATGTAGACATGGCCGAGACGACTCTCCGGTCAATAACCAACAGCGGGATCTGGATACCCATGTTGGCTCCCACATGCTCCTCGATGATCTCATCGGATGAACCACGATGTCAAGGATTCAAGCAACCCCGTATACAATTCCCTTCGTCAATCGGTATGTTACTTGCCCGAGATTCGATCGTCGGTATCCCAATACCTCGTTCAATCTCGTTACCGGCAAGTCACTTTACTCGTACCGTAATGCATGATCCCATAACCAGACACTTGGTCACTTTGAGCTCATAATGATGATGCATTACCGAGTGGGCCCAGTGATACCTCTCCGTCATACGGAGTGACAAATCCCAGTCTTGATCCGTGTCAACCCAACAGACACTTTCGGAGATACCCGTAGTATACCTTTATGGTCACCCAGTTACGTTGTGACGTTTGGTACACCTAAAGCACTCCTATGGTATCCGGGAGTTACACGATCTCATGGTCTAAGGAAAGGATACTTGACATTGGAAAACTCTAGCAAACGAACTACACGATCTTGTGCTATGTTTAGGATTGGGTCTTGTCCATCACATCATTCTCCTAATGATGTGATCTCGTTATCAATGACATCCAATGTCCATAGTCAGGAAACCATGACTATCTGTTGATCAACGAGCTAGTCAACTAGAGGCTTACTAGGGACATGTTGGAGTACGTAGTATTACGATTTCCGGATAACACAATTATAGTATGAATAAAGACAATTATCATGAACAAGGAAATATAATAATAATGCTTTTATTATTGCCTCTAGGGCATATTTCCAACAGTCTCCCACTTGCACTAGAGTGAATAATCTAGTTACACTATGATGAATCGAACACCCATGGAATTCTTGTGTTGATCATGTTTTTCTCTAGGGAGAGGTTTAGTCAACGGATCTGCTACATTCAGGTCCGTATGTACTTTACAAATATCTATGTCTTCATCTTGAATATTTTCACGAATGGATTTGAAGCGACGCTTGATGTGCCTGGTCTTCTTGTGAAACCTGGGCTCCTTGGCAAGTGCAATAGCTCCAGTGTTGTCACAGAAGAGTTTGATTGGCCCCGACGCATTGGGTATGACTCCGAGGTCGGTGATGAACTCCTTCACCCAAATTGCTTCATGTGCTGCCTACGAGGCTGCCATGTACTCCGCTTCACATGTAGATCCCGCCACGACGCTCTGCTTGCAACTGCACCAGCTTACTGCCCCATCATTCAAAATATACACGTATCCGGTTTGTGACTTAGAGTCATCCAGATCTGTGTCGAAGCTAGCGTCGACGTAACCCTTTACGACGAGCTCTTCGTCACCTCCATAAACGAGAAACATTTCCTTAGTCCTTTTCAGGTACTTCAGGATATTCTTGACCGCTGTCCAGTGTTCCTTGCCGGGATTACTTTGGTACCTTCCTACAAACTTACGGCAAGGTTTACATCAGGTCTGGTACACAGCATGGCATACATAATAGAACCTATGGCTGAGGCATAGGGGATGACACTCATCTCTTCTATATCTTCTGCCGTGGTCGGACATTGAGCTGAGCTCAATTTCACACCTTGCAGCACAGGCAAGAACCCATTCTTAGACTGATCCATATTGAACTTCTTCAATATCTTATCAAGGTATGTGCTTTGTGAAAGACCTATGAGGCGTCTTGATCTATCTCTATAGATCTTGATGCTTAATATATAAGCAGCTTCTCCAAGGTCCTTCATTGAATTTTTTTTATTCAAGTAGGCCTTAATGCTGTCTAAGAGTTCTATATCATTTCCCATCAAAAGTATGTCATCTACATATAATATGAGAAATGCTACAGAGCTCCCACTCACTTTCTTGTAAACGCAGGCTTCTCCATAAGTCTGTGTAAACCCAAACACTTTGATCATCTCATCAAAGCGAATGTTCCAACTCCGAGATGCTTGCACCAGCCCATAGATTGAGCGTTGGAGCTTGCACACCTTGTTAGCATTCTTAGGATCGACAAAACCCTTCGGCTGCATCATATACAATTCTTCCTTAAGGAAACCATTAAGGAATGCCGTTTTGACGTTCATTTGCCATATCTCATAATCGTAGAATGCGGCAATTGCTAACATGATTCAGACGGACTTTAGCTTCGCTACCGGTGAGAAAGTCTCATCGCAGTCAACCCCTTGAACTTGTCGATAACCCTTAGCGACAAGCCGAGCCTTATAGATGGTCACATTACCATCCGCGTCTGTCTTCTTCTTAAAGATCCATTTATTTTCTATGGCTCGCCGTTCAACGGGCAAGTCAGTCAAAGTCCATACTTCGTTTTCATACATGGATCCTATCTCGGATTTCATGGCTTCTAGCCATTTGTCGGAATCCGGGCCCGCCATCGCTTCTTCATAGTTCGAAGGTTCACCGTTGTCTAACAACATGATTTCCAAGACAGGGTTGCCGTACCACTCTGGTGCGGAACGTGTCCTTGTGGACCTACGAATTTCAGTAGGAGCTTGATCAGAAGTATCTTGATCCTCATCATTAACTTCCTCTCTAATCGGTGCAGGCACCTCAGGAACATTTTCTTGAGTTGCGCCTTTTTTTGGTTCAAGAGGTAATACTTCATCAAGTTCCACTTTCCTCCCACTTACTTCTTTCGAGAGAAACTCTTTCTCTAGAAAGGACCCATTCTTGGCAACAAAGATCTTGCCTTCGGATCTGAGGTAGAAGGTATACCCAATAGTTTCTTTAGGGTATCCTATGAAGACGCATTTTTCCGACTTGGGTTCGAGCTTTTCAGGTTGAAGTTTCTTGACATAAGCATCGCATCCCCAAACTTTTAGAAACGATAGCTTAGGTTTCTTCCCAAACCATAATTCATATGGTGTCGTCTCAACGGATTTCGACGGAGCCCTATTTAAAGTGAATGCGGCAGTCTCTAAAGCATAGCCCCAAAAAGATAGCGGTAAATCGGTAAGAGACATCATAGATCGCACCATATCCAATAGAGTGCGATTACGACGTTCAGACACACCATTACGCTGAGGTGTTCCAGGCGGCGTGGGTTGTGAAACTATTCCACATTTTCTTAAATGTGTGCCAAATTCGTGACTCAAGTATTCTCCTCCATGATCTGATCGTAGGAACTTGATTTTTCTGTCACGTTGATTCTCAACCTCACTCTGAAATTCCTTGAACTTTTCAAAGGTCTCAGACTTGTGTTCAATCAAATAGATATACCCATATCTACTCAAGTCATCAGTGAGGGTGAGAACATAACGATAGCCACCGCGAGCCTCAACACTCATTGGACCGCACACATCAGTATGTATGATTTCCAATAAGTTGGTTGCTCGCTCCATTGTTCCTAAGAACAGAGTCTTGGTCATTTTACCCATGAGGCATGGTTCGCACATGTCAAATGATTCGTAATCAAGAGACTCTAAAAGTTCATCTGCATGGAGCTTCTTCATGCGTTTGACACCTATGTGACCAAGGCGGCAGTGCCACAAGTATGTGGGACTATCATTATCAACCTTACATCTTTTGGTAGTCACCCTATGAATATGTGTAACATTACGCTCGAGATTCATTAAGAATAAACCATTCACCATCGGAGCATGACCATAAAACATATCTCTCATATAAATAGAACAACCATTATTCTCGGATTTAAATGAGTAGCCATCTCGTATCAAACAAGATCCTGATACAATGTTCACGCTCAAACTTGGCACTAAATAACAATTATTAAGGTTCAAAACTAATCCCGTAGGTAAATGAAGAGGCAGCGTGCCGACGGCGATCACATCGACCTTGGAACCATTCCCGACGCGCATCGTCACCTCGTCCTTCGCCAGTCTCCGCTTATTTCGCAGCTCCTGTTTTGAGTTACAAATGTGAGCAACTGCACCGGTATCAAATACCCAAGAGCTACTACGAGTACTGGTAAGGTACACATCAATTACATGTATATCACATATACCTTTTGTGATGCCGGCCTTCTTGTCCGCTAAGTATTTGGGGCAGTTCCGCTTCCAGTGACCACTTCCCTTGCAATAAAAACACTCAGTCTCGGGCTTGGGTCCATTCTTTGGCTTCTTCCTGGCAACTTGTTTGCCAGGCGCGGCAATTCCCTTGCCGTCCTTCTTGAATTTTTTCTTACCCTTGCCTTTCTTGAACTTAGTGGTTTTATTCACCATCAACACTTGATGTTCCTTTCTGACTTCTACCTCTGCTGATTTCAGCATAGCAAATACTTCAGGAATGGTCTTTTCCATCCCCTGCATATTGAAGTTCATCACAAAGCTCTTGTAGCTCGGTGGAAGCGACTGAAGGATTCTGTCAATGACCGCGTCATCCGGGAGATTAACTCCTAGCTGAGTCAAGCGGTTATGCAACCCAGACATAGTGAGTATGTGCTCACTGACAGAACTGTTTTCCTCCATCTTACAACTGAAGAATTTGCGGAGACTTGATATCTCTCGACCCGGGCATGAGCTTGGAAAACCATTTTCAGCTCTTCGAACATCTCATATGCTCCGTATCTCTCAAAACATTTTTGGAGCCCCGGCTCTAAACTGTAAAGCATGCCGCACTGAACGAGGGAGTAGTCATCGGTACGTGCTTGCCAAGCGTTCATAACGTCTTGTTCAGCAGGGAGAACAGGTGTGTCACCCAGCGGTGCTTGTAGGACATAATCTTTCTTGGCAGCTATGAGGATGATCCTCAGGTTCCGGACCCAATCCGTGTAATTGCTGCCATCGTCTTTCAGCTTGGTTTTCTCTAGGAACGCGTTGAAGTTGAGGACTACGTTGGCCATTTGATCTACAAGACATATTGTAAATATTTTAGACTAAGTTCATGATAATTAAGTTCATCTAATCAAATTACTCAATGAACTCCCACTTAGATAAGCATCCCTCCAGTCATCTAAGTATAACATGATCCGAGTTAACTAGGCCGTGTCCGATCATCACGTGAGACGGACTAGTCAACATCGGTGAACATCTTCATGTTGATCGTATCTTCTATACGACTCATGCTCGACCTTTCGGTCTTCTGTGTTCCGAGGCCATGTCTGTACACGCTAGGCTCGTCAAGTCAACCTAAGTGTTTTGCATGTGTAAATCTGTCTTACACCCGTTGTATGTGAACGTTAGAATCTATCACACCCGATCATCACGTGGTGCTTCGAAACAACGAATTGTCGCAACGGTGCACGGTTAGGGGGAACACTTTCTTGAAATTATTATGAGGGATCATCTTATTTACTACCGTCGTTCTAAGTAAACAAGATGCAAAAACATGATAAACATCACATGCAATCAAATAATAAAAGTGACATGATATGGCCAATATCATATAGCTCCTTTGATCTCCATCTTGGGGCTCCATGATCATCTTGTCACCGGCATGACACCATGATCTCCATCATCATGATCTCCATCATCGTGTCTCCATGAAGTTGCTCGCCAACTATTACTTCTACTACTATGGCTAACGCGTTTAGCAATAAAGTAAAGTAATTTACATGGCATTTCTCAATGACACACATGTCATACAAAAAATAAAGACAACTCCTATGGCTCCTGCCGGTTGTCATACTCATCGACATGCAAGTCGTGATTCCTATTACAATAGCATGAACATCTCATACATCACATATAGATCATTCATCATTCATCACAATTTTGGCCATACCACATCACAAAACACTTGCTGCAAAAAACAAGTTAGACGTCCTCTAATTGTTGTTGCAAGTTTTTACGTGGCTACAATAGGGTTCTAGCAAGAACGTTTTCTTACCTACGTGAAAGCCACAACGTGATTTGTCAACTTCTATTTACCCTTCAT
This sequence comes from Triticum monococcum, assembly GCA_034509565.1. Classification (NCBI taxonomy): domain Eukaryota; kingdom Viridiplantae; phylum Streptophyta; class Magnoliopsida; order Poales; family Poaceae; genus Triticum; species Triticum monococcum. The sequence goes on from CM067844.1 coordinate 489,720,423, forward strand.
AAGGACCCTTTTCATCGAATCCGCTCCAACTAAAGTGGGAGAGACAGACACCCGCCAGCCACCTTATGCAACTAGTGCATGTTAGTCGGTGGAACCGGTCTCACGTAAGCGTACGTGTAAGGTTGGTCCGGGCCGCTTCATCCCACAATACCGTTGAAGCAAAATAAGACTAGTAGCGGCAAGAAAGTTGACAACATCAACGCCCACAACAAATTGTGTTCTACTCGTGCATAAAGAACTACGCATAGACCTAGCTCATGATGCCACTGTTGGGGAATGTTGCAGAAAACAAAAAATTTCCTACGGTTTCACCAAGATCCATCTATGAGTTCATCTAGCAACGAGTGATCGGATGCATCTACATACCTTTGTAGATCGCGAGCGGAAGCGTTCACTAGAACGTGGATGACGGAGTCGTACTCGTCGTGATTCAAATCACCGATGACCAAGCGCCGAACGGACGGCACCTCCGCGTTCAACACACGTACGGAGCGGATGACGTCTCCTCCTTCTTGATCCAGCAAGGGGGGAGGAGAGGTTGATGAAGATCCAGCAGCACGACGGTGTGGTGGTGGATGTAGGGCGTCACAGTAGCAGGGCTTCGCCGTGTACTACAAGAGAGAGAGGTGTAGCAGGGGAGAGGAAGGTGCCAAGGATGCCGGGTGCGGCTGCCCCCTCCCTCCCCTCATATATATAGCCTCCCCTAGGGGGGGGCGCCGGCCCTAGGAGATGAGATCTCCTAGGGGGGCGGCGGCCAGGGCTGGAGTGGCCCCCAAGGCAAGGTGGGGCGCCCCCACCCCTAGGGTTTCAACCCTAGGCGCATGGGGTGGGCCTAGGGGGGCGCACCAGCCCACTATGGGCTGGTTCCCCTCCCCACTTTGGCCCATGGGGCCCTCCAGGATGGGTGGCCCCACCCGGTGGACCCCCGGGACCCTTTCGGTGGTCCCGGTACAATACCGGTGACCCTGAAACTTGTCCCGATGGCCGAAACAGCACTTCTTATATATAATTCTTTACCTCCGGACTATTCCGAAACTCCTCGTGACGTCTGGGATCTCATCCGGGACTCCGAACAACATTCGGGTTACTGCATATACATATCTTCACAACCCTAGCGTCACCGAACCTTAAGTGTGTAGACCCTACGGGTTCGGGAGACATGTAGACATGGCCGAGACGACTCTCCAGTCAATAACCAACAGCGGGATCTGGATACCCATGTTGGCTCCCACATGCTCCTCGATGATCTCATCGTGTGAACCACGATGTCAAGGATTCAAGCAACCCCGTATACAATTCCCTTCGTCAATCGGTATGTTACTTGCCCGAGATTCGATCGTCGGTATCCCAGTACCTCGTTCAATCTCGTTACCGGCAAGTCACTTTACTCGTACCGTAATGCATGATCTCGTGACCAGACACTTGGTCACTTTGAGCTCATAATGATGATGCATTACCGAGTGGGCCCAGTGATACCTCTCCGTCATACGGAGTGACAAATCCCAGTCTTGATCCGTGTCAACCCAACAGACACTTTCGGAGATACCCGTAGTATACCTTTATGGTCACCCAGTTACGTTGTGACGTTTGGTACACCCAAAGCACTCCTACGGTATCCGGGAGTTACACGATCTCATGGTCTAAGGAAAGGATACTTGACATTGGAAAACTCTAGCAAAGGAACTACACGATCTTGTGCTATGTTTAGGATTGGGTCTTGTCCATCACATCATTCTCCTAATGATGTGATCTCGTTATCAATGACATCCAATGTCCATAGTCAGGAAACCATGACTATCTGTTGATCAACGAGCTAGTCAACTAGAGGCTTACTAGGGACATGTTGGAGTCTATTATTCACACATGTATTACGATTTCCGGATAACACAATTATAGCATGAATAAAGACAATTATCATGAACAAGGAAATATAATAATAATGCTTTTATTATTGCCTCTAGGGCATATTTCCAACAGCAACAAATATAACAATCAGAGACGGTCGAACGGCAAATTTCTGGAATGACCGCTGGCTGCATGGATCGTGCCCAAAGACGATTGCCCCATCACTATTCCATATCTCGACGCGAAAGAACCGCTCAGTCTGGGATGCTCTGAAGAATGAGACGTGGTTGCATGACCTATCTAGGGGACTCTCTGAGCATATGGTCTCGGAGCTCACTGAACTAGCTGCAATGCTTGATAATGTAGAGCTGGTTGAGGGCCAAGCTAACACCATTGCTTGGAGGTTTGAACAAAACCAAGAGTACAACGCTTGCTCGGCCTACCGCTTGCAATTCGTCGGCTCGATCCCCATGGATGGTTACAAATTGATCTGGTCCAGATGGGCCCCTGGCAAGTGCCGGTTCTTCATGTGGACTGTCATGCTCGGCAGAATTTTGACTGCTGATGCGCTTTTGCGTCGCGGATGGGAAAATGATTACTTCTGCCCGCTTTGTGAGCGGAGTTTAGAAACCCCATCTCATCTTCTCATCGAGTGCCCTTGGTCCAGAACCATTTGGGAGTCCTTCGCCACGCTTGCAGATATGCCTGCTCTCTGCCTGGCGAATTGGACAGGCGACACTAAGTTTGCACGTTGGATTCAGAGATGCCACGATAGCACGGCAAGGGAAAAGAAAAAGGGACTACTTTCCTTAGTGCACATGATTGCTTGGGAAATTTGGAAGGAGCGGAATCGATGGATCTTCCAAAAGGAGTTCTTGTCTCTGGAAAGTTTCAGGCGTAAGATTAGGGACGAGATCAGGTTGTGGAATTTGGCCGGTGCTGGGATACCCTTTGATCCGGGCTGAGCCTCCACCCGCGCTAGCTGCTCTCTTCTTTCTCCTTATTTTCCCTTCTTCTTGCGCTGACTGTCCTGTTTCTCGGACACTTGGACCCCTTTGTACCTTATTACTCTCTTCTGATCAATGAATTTGGCAAGCTTTGCCAACATTAAAAAAAAGTATCTTTTTCCAGAGAGCTTAATCGCCCAGTTGCTCTATCTGTGGCAGTGGGCAATTTTTTTGAGGTAATTACACCTGTAGTACAAGAACTTACAGCGAATTAACAGAATCATACAAAAACTAAAAACCCAGAAAAATGGTACAATAACTTATCTAACAACACAATTTGATACAATTTCCGTTAATCCTAACGGTGTCGCTGTTAACTCGCCTGGCTGTCTGGCACTCTCCCTCTGCCTTGTATGGGTCCTACTTGCCAGTCAGACAGGGAAATAAAAGCAACAAAAAATAGGGCGCTCTGCCATGATTCAAACCCGTGACAGGATTTTTTTTCGCAAATACACAAAGCTTGCGTATCCTTTCATTGATAGAAGAAGTTAGTATGAATACAAGAGGTGATACAACACATGATACAAACGCAAGAGGCGTGAACATGATGCCGAAAATAAAGAGACATGAGATGCTTGACCCAAATAAAGATAACACGGCTAAACTCGCCGACCAGAGAAGCAGCCCCACTGACAACTTAACGACCAAAATCTCCAAATCCAATACCGAGGACATCATGAGCAAACAAGACAACGCCTTCATGAAGGAGAACGACATCAAGACGTCGTCGTCGTCCGATCTGGAAACCCGGACCTAGAGTTTCCCTTGATGCTCGAAGAGGGGCACAAATAATGACCATGACAGCGCTTCCAAGAAGAAAACGGTATCCGCGAGTGTCGCCGCTGCCATCCAAGCAATCGCAAGCCACCGGAGCACGGACCGGAGAAGCGGAAGTTTAGCATAGGTCGGAGCTGCAACTGCAGGAAGGGGAGCCACGCCTGACGCCGAAGGAGGCACCGGGCGCCGCCAGACGCGCGGGCCTTGGAGGAGGGCAAGGTCACCATTCGATCTCCCTTGCCACGATCTTAGAAGTCTAGGCGCTTGACGATTGTACCATTCGATTTTTTGTGCCAATGTAGAGGCAGATTTGTTTCTATACCGTAGTTTCAGACACGTCCTAGTTCGCTCGCCGCCTTTGCTGACTTTTCCGACTGTTATCTTTTTATTATGTGTCTTTTTTGTTTTTTGTTTCTTTTTTTTTCAGATCTTAGGTTTCTTTGGTTTTTTCTTCTTATTATTTTGCATATTTATTTTTATATAGGTTTTGCAATATACGGTGAACTTTTTTCAATATACACACTGAACATTTTAGTATATGATAATTTTTTAAATACACACTGAACATTTTAGTATATGATAATTTTTTAAATACACACTCAACATTATTGTATAATACTCGGTAATAGTATATGATAAACATTTTTTTTACATGACAATGGTGGGTTTTATTCCTCGATAATAGTGTTACAGTCTGCTGATACAAAGTTAGAAACACTGTCTGGAATATGGTGCAACTAACAAGCGGTGCTACCTCATGTACAACGAATATTGGCAAGACTATGAGCAACCTATATTAACGACACTCAATTTTCTGTGGAATAAACCCATGAGGTTCCAGAAGCTTTCTGATGTCCAGTATTAGATGTCCATAAGCTGAAAGATCCAACCAGTTGTCCGTCAATGCAGCAAACCGTCAGATTGAATAAGAATAGGTAATCTTGACCGTTGCATGCTCATTCTCAGTTCTTCTAAAACAGCGCTGATCTCGGATTCAAGCGTATCTTTGCAAAAGAAAAGATAATGATATGCTGAAAAAATGACTGCTCCATCCGAGTCACATTTAACACTTTTTAGTATACATTTCTAATACACACTAAACATTTCTTTCATATATGGTGAACTTTTTTTTATTATATATACCGAACCTTTTTATAAAACACATGCTAAACAATTTCCTAAAATATATGTTATATTTTAGTAGGTTTTTAGAATATCCAGCTTCTAAAAAACAATGGCCGGATTTTTTGTGAAAAACAAACTAAAAATTGTGCCAAGTTATCCAATCAAACTGCATTGCAGATAGATGCTGTTAGCATTTTTTTTGCGGTTCTGTTAGCATATATATTTAAGTATTTAAACATGCAAGTTGAAGCATATGACAATCAATATGTGCCCCAAACATATGACAATCGGCATGTGTCCCCAAACTTCTGATGTATCCCATGTACTCCCTCTGTTCCATAATGTAATGCATCCGCGTTTCCCAAGATCCAAGTTTGACTATAGATTTAATCAACGAGACTGGTTATGGCGGGAGCAAGAATTATATCACTGAATTCATATCGCAAATACGAAATCAGTGGTATAATTTTTGCTCCCGTCGTAGTCGGTCGTGTTGGTTAAATTTACGATCAAACTTAAATCTCGGGAAGCGCGGACGCACTACATTGTCGAATGAGAGGGAGTATATATATGCTTCTGCCATAGATGTGCTGCCGCACTTCAATCACGCTTCTCAAATTTGCCCAATACATCCTGCCATTTATGTTGTGTTAGATCAAAGCCGGCTCTTTTGTCACATATGTTTCTAATGTACAGATGTTTTGCGCCGCATAACGCCAACCATGCATCATTGGTTTCTGAAATATTATGTACTACCTACTCCCCACAATGTCGAATGCCTATCCTTATGCTTCTACATGCTACTCCATCCATTTCAAAATATAGTGCGCCCGCGCTTTCCAAGGTCCAACTTTGACCGTAAATTTAACCAACAAGACCAACTGCGGTGGGAGAAAAAAATTATATAATTGAAAACTTCTTTCGAATACAAATTCACCGATATAATTTTTTGCTCCCGCCGCAATCGGTCTTGGTAATTAAATTTACGGTCAAAATTGAAGCACGTGGATAGAGAAAGCACTACATTGTGAAATGGAGAGAGTACTACTTATGCCGAGGTAGCTCAGGATTAGTGCTTCCAATATCCATGATTCATAAGTATTTTGCATCTGTTTCTTTCATTGGGTGCAGATTACCATGCATGCTTCTTTGATATAGATATTTTGCTTCCAAACCAAATTATGTAAACTTTTTGGAATGTAGGTGACAGAACCATTTGCGAGTCCTGCTCGCCGCTGCCCTTGATGACACGGTTGCCATAGCCTCAAGTTGTACGTGCAACATTAAGTTACGGTGGTGTGGAAGAATAAAAGAGCCCCTGGTCATGCGACTCATGCCATGCCCAGCGACGAGATCGTGGGTGGGTAAGATTAGAGGCTGTTAGCGATGATCTCCATGGAAGCGGCAATGTGCTAGTATCTAGCCCAAGTTGAAGAAAAAATTGATCTATTTGGATCCAAATAATATTTTCTTCGGAAGCAGATTCTAACATATCTAGAAGCAATGTTTGATTTATGGAAACATTTTTTTCTATTGGAAGCAATTCCATGTCACACTAGAAACAATTTTCGGTCACTGTATTGTCTATGCATAACAAAACAAAATACAATGCTATTTTTTGTGAAAAATATACAATGCTATTTTGTACATAAATTTTCAGTAGATCAATGCAGTCATTTGTTGGCATCAAAGAAATTTCTCAACAAGTAATGCGATCAAGTCACTTTTTTTCTGCTTCATACACCATGTGTTCATCATGGAAGCATGCTTCGAGTACGTTTTGTTCCTCTGCTTCATACAACTTGCTTTCTGCTTCATACTAAATATTTCCAAAGCAAGGCAGTGTGGAGAGCAAGGAAGAATAAAATTCGAGAGCTTACCGATAGCATTGGGGTGGTGCATACAGACAGTGTGGTGATGGGGGAGATGGCGAATGAGTATTTCCAAAATATATTTAAGGCCGATCCAACCATAAACCCGTCTCCAATACTGGAGCATGTGGAGGTCAAAGTAACTGAGGATGATAATGCCAGGCTGGTTGCTCCTTTTTCTGATAAGGAGATATCAGATGCTCTATTCCAAATTGGCCCTTTGAAGGCCCCGGGACCGGATGGCTTTCCGGCTCGTTTTTTCCAGAGAAATTGGAGTACGCTCAAGGAGGATGTTATTGCTTCGGTTAAGGATTTCTTTCAGACTGGCATTATACCAGAGGGGGTAAACTCAACTTCTATTGTTCTTATCCCTAAAGTTGCTAATCCTTCCAAGTTGTCTGATTACAGGCCTATCAGCTTATGTAATGTTATCTATAAGGTCATCTCTAAGTGTTTGGTTAACCGGTTGAGGCCTTTATTGGATGATCTTATTTCTCCGGAACAAAGTGCTTTCATTCCAGGTAGGATGATTACAGATAATGCCTTGATAGCCTTTGAGTGTATTCATTACATCAAGCAAGAAAAGGACCCCACAAGAAGCTGCTGTGCTTATAAACTAGATTTGTCAAAAGCATATGATCGTGTGGATTGGGTCTACTTGAGGCAGGTGATGCAAAAGTTGGGGTTCTCTCATCGATGGATTGATTGGGTAATGACGTGTGTTACATTGGTGAGGTATTCAGTTAAGTTCAATGGAACCCTCTTGGATTCATTTGCACCGACGTGTGGCCTTTGGCAAGGCGACCCACTATCACCATTTTTATTTCTGTTTGTGGCGGATGGACTGTCATCTATCTTGAAGAATAAGGTGTCTAGGGGAGATCTCTCTCCGGTGAAAGTGTGTAGGAGAGCCCCTGGTATTTCCCACCTTTTGTTCGCTAACGATACGTTGTTGTTTTTTGAGGCTTCTAGGAGGCAAGCAAAGTGTGTGAGGGCAGCACTACAGGAGTATGGTGCAACTACTGGGCAAAAGCTAAACTATGGAAAATGCTCAATACTTTTTGGCAATTCATGCCCAACCGCAAGCCAAGAGCAGGTCCGAACCATTCTGCGGGTAACAAGTTCAGCCTTTGATGAAAGGTATCTTGGTCTACCGACGCCGGATGGCCGAATGTCCAAAGGAAAATTTCAGAATCTTCAAGCCAAACTAACAAAACGCCTGTTGCAATGGGGGGATGGCCATTTGGCTCAGCCAGGTAGAGAGGTGTTGATTAAATCAGTGGCCCAAGCATTACCAAGCTTATATTATGGGTGTATTCAAATTGCCTTTTTCGGTGTGTGATGATTTGACGAGAATGGTGCGGAATTTTTATTGGGGTTCTGCAGAAGGGAAGCGGAAGGTTCATTGGAGAAAATGGGACTATTTGCTCCAACCAAAAGACAGAGGAGGTGTGGGCTTTTGAGACTTCCGGTAATTTAACCAAGCTTTGCTAGCTCGACAGGCTTGGCGGCTTTTGTCCAATCCGGATAGTCTTTGTGCCCAGGTTCTTAAGGCAAAGTATTATCCATATGGCAAGCTAGAGGATACGGTCTTCACAGGGAACGCATCATCGTCGTGGCAAGCTATTAGTCATGGCCTTGACCTGTTGAAGAGAGGATTGATTTGGAGGGTGGGAAACGGAAGAAATATCAGAGTGTGGAGGGACAACTGGATCCCGAGGCCGTTCTCATTCAAGCCGGTCTCGCTGCAGGGTAGATGCCGTATCCGCTTCGTGTCAGCCTTGCTTAATCCAAATGGGTCTTGGAGAGTGGACCTTTTACAACAGTTTTTTCTGCCGGCTGATGTCATTGAGATTTTGAAGATTCGAGCTTCTCCAAGGCTTGATGAGGATGTGATCGCATGGGCCCCTGGAAGGCATGGAGTTTTTTCTGTAAAGTCGGCATATCAGTTTGCGTTTCAGGAATTGTATGGAGCAAGCATAGCCTCGTCTAGTAACTCGGCTTCAGGAGGAAGGAGTTGTTGGAAGTTAATTTGGAATAGCGCAGTTCCACCAACGATCCGTAACTTTGCATGGCGTCTAGCGACGGACGCCCTTCCTACATGGAAGAACAAGAACAAAAGAGGGCTTGAGCTTGTGAGCGGCTGTCTGATTTGTGGTTCAGAGATTGAGGACAATTTCCATCCTTTTCTGAGATGCCAGCGGGGAAGGGATCTGTATAAGGAGATGGCGAAGGTATGGAAGCTGCCGGTGATCGAATCCTTTGTGCCCAATGGGAGGGAATGGCTACTCCATGCGCTGGATCCCCTATGTGAGCTTGATCGGTGCAAGGTTTTGCTCATTTTCTGGAGAAGCTGGTACGTGAGGAATGAAATCATACATCACAAACCGGCCCCGGACATGGATGTTTCCGTGAATTTTCTGAGAAGATATTTGGATGAGTTAGTGGGGATCAAAATGAACCATGGTATGGATGTGTCTAAGGGGAAGGGATACCTGTCTTTTGACCACACGAGAGAAGTGAGGGAGATTCAGAGTGATGGCCCAGAGCGTAAGTGGCAACCCCCACCGAGGGTTTGGTTAAACTAAACACGGACGGGTCCTTTGTTGATAATGATCATGCGGGCACCGGTATGATTCTCCGAAACTCCAGTGGAGGGATTATTTTTTTGTCATGCAGATCACTATCTTGCAGAGATGTGGTTGAAGCGGAACTAGGTGCAATCATGGAGGGTTTATCGCTGGCTATACAACGCTCCGATTTGCCTATTGTTATCGAATCAGATTCTAGCTTGGCAGTGTCCATGGTATCCTCTGGGGAAGTTGATCATTCAATTTATGCTGCTTTGGTTAATGAAATAAGACTGCTGATGCGTCTTAGACAAACTTGTATTACTCATATTATGAGAGTCCAGAATAAAGCTAGTGATAGTTTGGCTAGGTTTGCTCGAATTGAGGAGCGAACTATGACTTGGCTGGGATCTGGGCCAGAGGAGGTCTTGGGTATATCCCTTGATGATTGTAAAGACATTGATATCTGAGTAATACAAGTGTTCTCGCAAAAAAAAAACCAAATTTGGTCACCTGGTTCTGGACTTTGTATTTTCTTTATTTAGTTAATGGAAAGGGGTTATATGGCCGGTTAATTTTTTTTGATCACCTGGCCCAACGTCGTCAACGACTTTACCATGTCGGTTCACTAATATATAAAGCACGTAAGGAAGCAAGCACATGGATAGCAGAGTTAAGCAAATATTATGGTGGAGACAGAATACATGGGATATATGAGAATATGAAGCCTGCGAGGAATGAAGCAAATACTTAGGTCACTGGAAACATGTTATACAAACCAATGAAGCACGTTAATTTTCAGTTGACATGGGGGCACATTTTTAACGTAGTTTTGGGACACTGGAAAAGAATAGTAACGAATTTTTTTGGTATCTATTTAGTTGTTTGGAAGCAAATTTTGGTAGCATTGGATACAAATTTCGCCTCATATGGAAAAACAAATTGCATGTTGCAGTAGCTTATTTCGCTAGATTGATTTTTTTTCCTTTAAAATCTTGAATTTGTTTTCTATGATTTATTTTGCTTCCTTAAGTCAGGGATTTGTTTCCTCAAATCACGTGATCTATGTGCAGTTATTAGTTTCCACCAAATCACCTAAGGAAAAATCTTTACTGTCGCACGTCCTATACCTTCCAATCGGACCGTCTGCTAGTTTCTAATCTTTTTTTGAATTGGAACACCTTGCATTCCATTGCTTACGCCGGACCGACCAAATCGGCGGTCACTGCATCAATTACATTAGGGGGGAAGTTCAAGAGCCACACATATTGGCTCCCATACGTACCCTGCCTACCCATAGATGCCAGCTCATGTGCTGGAATATTACAAGAGCGTGGGCAGTGCACAATGCTCCACTGGATAAAGCCTAACTGAAGACGGAACCTCGTCTCCCGGAATATGGCACCCAAACTTGAACGATCGAAAGCATCAGTGGAGGTGGCGCTAACCAGGCCTAAGCAGTCCGTCTCAAACACAACCCGTCCCATGCCCTGTGCTTCAGCAAGAGAGATTGCATGCATTAGAGCAAGTGCTTCCACATGTAGAGCTTCAATAGTATGTTCTAGCTCCCCGTCCGCGGCAAAAATGACGTCGCCCGTGTGGTCCCTAGCGACGCAGCCCCAGCCGGCATGATGCCGTCCCGGGATAAAGGCCCCATCGACATTAATCTTCACAACATCTGCTGCAGGTTTGGACCATTTAGCAAGGGGTTTGTGTTGTACTAGCGCTCTCTTCGAGTTGAACTCCCGCCATTCTGATAAGGACTTGGCCATGAGCATTTGGAATTGATCGGCAGACGCACTAGGTTGCTGGTGTTTGACTTTGTTTCTCTCTGTCCACCACATCCATAAGAGGCAAATGATTTTGAGCGAAGTCTCCTCCGGGAACGAGAAAACACACTCCAGGAGTTGGCGAGGGGAAGAACAGTCTAAAAGCTTCAGTCTGTATCCCTCCAGGCCCACACTGCATGATACGTCTCCAACGTATCTATAATTTATGAAGATTCATGCTGTTATTTTATCATTCTTGGATGTTTTACAATCATTTTATAGCAACTTTATATCATTTTTTGGGACTAACCTATTGACCCAGTGCCCAATGCCAGTTGTAGTTTTTTGCTTGTTTTTTACATCGCAGAAAATCAATATCAAACAGAGTCCAAACACCGCGAAACTTCACGGAGATTTTTTTGGACCAGAAGGAATCCAATGGGCCAGAGCTGCACCTGGGGGTGCCTCGAGGGGGAACAACCCACCAGGGCGCGCCAGGGCCCCCTGGCGCGCCCAGGTGGGTTGTGCCCACCTCGGTGGCCTCCCATACCCCTTCTTTGCACTATAAATTCCCAAATATTCCGAAACCCCTCGCGGTTAACCTAGATCAGAAGTTCCGCCGCCGCAGGGCTCTGTAGCCACCGAAAACTAATCTAGACCCGTTCCGGCACCCTGCCGGAGGGGGGGGGGGGAATCATCTCCGGTGGCCATCTTCATCACCCCGGCGTCCACCACGATGAGGAGGGAGTAGTCCAACCTCGGGGCTGAGGGTTTGTACCAGTACCTATGTGTTTAATCTCTCTCTCTCTCTCTCTCTCTCTCGTGATCTATATCATAGGCTTTGTTAATATAGTCGGATCATATGATGTTTGTCCCCTCTATACTCTTGTTGTGATGAATTGAATCTTTACCCTTTAAAGTTTTGTCATGTCGGATTGAATGTTCAGATTTGAGAACACATGATATATGTCTTGCGGTATGAATACTTGAGGTGAAAATTGGGGTATCTTATTGATTCACTTGATATATGTTATGCCATTCAACTCGTGGATTCCCGCGGTGATATTGGGGTAATCTATGTTGGAATTTTGCTAGTAGGCCATTGGCCCAAAGCCCAACTAAAATTCTGAAATTCTCTTGGCCCATTCATGCACACATGTGAGTGAAGTGAGTGAGGCTAAAGTTTAGTCCCACATTGGAAGTTGAGAGAGTTGCATCTCTTTATAAGGTGAGCTCTTCTACCACTTGTATGAGCATGAGAAGAGGAGACCTACACGCGCGCTCCTCCTCCTCGCTCGCCTCGCCACGCCACGCCTCGTCACGACGCGCCGCGGGTTGCGGGATTGAGCCGAGCCGAGGACAGAGCTATGCACGTTGTCTATACAATATATATAGTCAGGCAGACGTCTACCCTAGCCGCCGCTTCGTATGGTTTCTCATCACCGTTCCAGATCATTGCGCCGCCAAGCTAGTCTTCTCCATCCCTCCTTCCGACGTGCACCGCAAGAAGGGACAGCAGGCCTCCGGAACCCCGCCTCTCGTGATCCTGTACGGGAGAGGGGCGATCAGGTTTTTGGGGAGCGCACTCGCGCGACTGCTGGCAGCGACGACTTCGCGAACAACGACTTCTTCCCCGACCTCGGCAACCTCATCCTCGACGACATGGGCGACAACATCAACGCCGGCGGTGCTGCACCCGCTGCACCGTATGTGATTCTATCCTTCCTGTTCGAGATCGTGGTAGAATTCATATTTCTAGTATGTGCCCTAGATGTCATATGTTCATCTACTATGCTAGTTCGCATGATTAGTTTAATCTCTGCTGCTGTGGTCATGATTTATATTCTGTTTATTCGGATTAAATCTCGTAGTAATTTGCTCATATTTTCAACAATCCAAAAACCTGATTATAGGCAATTTACTCCGAGTGGTTTTGCTGCGCATCTGAAACCGCCTGCCTTTAAGGGGGCGCAATATAAGAGGTGGCGCACGAGAGCAGTCTACTGGTTTCAGACCATGGGCTGCTATGATGCCATCAAGGGCAAGCCTGAGGGTGATCTTAATCCAGCACAGCTGGAAGCTTTTGAGAAGATCGATACCCTCTTTAAAGGCGCTCTTCTGAGTGTTCTTGATGACTCCATTGTGGATTCGTATATGTCGTTTGACAACGGCAAGGACATGTGGGCTGCGCTCGAGGCCAAGTTTGGTGCCTCGGACGCCGGCAACGAGTTGTACGTCATGGAGCAATTCTATGACTACAAGATGACTGATGAGCGCCCTGTTGTACAACAGGCTCATGAGATACAGTCGCTCGCAAAAGAACTTGAGTACTTCAAGTGTGTGTTACCGGACAAATTTGTTGCCGGAGGCATCATTGCCAAGCTTCCACCTTCGTGGAACAATTTTGCTACTTCCCTGAAACACAAGAGACAGGAGTTTTCCGTTGCGGATCTCATTGGTACTCTTGATGTTGAAGAGAAGGCGAGAGCAAAGGACACACGTGCTCGAGTTGCTGAGGGAGGTTCTAGTGCTCACATGGTACAGAAGAAGAACTCCCAGCCCAACAAGTACAAAAACAATAAGAACAAAACTCAGGGCAAAGGCAAGTTTGATACAAAGAACAAGCCATCACATTCTACCAACTTCAAGAAGAATTCTCATAAGAAGGGGAAGGGACTTTGCCATGTCTGCGGTGATCCTAATCACTGGGCTCCAAAGTGTCCTAACCGCTTTGAGGAGCGCGAACATGAGAAGAGCGGCAAGTCCGCTAATGTTGTCATCGGTGATATTGATATGAACGAATCAGGGTACGGTATTTTTCCTACCATCCTTTCAGTATTTCAATCCCCTGATTGGTTAATTGACACCGGTGCCAATGTACATGTTTGTGCTGACGCCTCCATGTTTTCTTCTTACCAGGCAACAGGGACTTCACCCGTGCTGATGGGGAACGGGTCACATGCCATCGTTCGAGGTGTTGGTATGGTCGATCTGAAGTTTACTTCGGGGAAGACTGTGCGCCTGAAGAACGTTCATCATGTGCCGTCCATTAATAAAAATCTCGTTAGCGGTTCCCGTTTATGTCGAGATGGTTTTAAGTTGGTTTTCGAATCCAATAAAGTTGTAATTTCTAAGTGTGGACAATTTGTTGGAAAAGGCTATGAGTGCGGAGGCTTGTTCCGCCTATCTTTGTCAGATATTTGCACTAAAGTTATTAATAATGTTTGCCACAATAATGAGTCTGATATTTGGCATTCACGACTCTGTCATATTAACTTTGGTTGCATGACGCGGTTAGCCAATATGAATTTAATTCCGAAAATCTCTACTGTCAAAGGTTCCAAGTGCCAAGTATGTGTGCAAGCTAAGCAACCTCGCAAGTCCCATAAGACTGCAGAGGCAAGAGACTTGGCGCCACTAGAGCTTATACATTCTGACCTTTGTGAGATGAATGGCGTGTTGACAAAAGGTGGAAAGAGATACTTCATGACGTTGATTGATGACTCCACTAGATATTGTTATGTGTATCTTCTGAAATCAAAAGATGAGGCTTTGACTTTCTTCAAAAACTATAAAGCTGAAGCAGAGAACCAACTTGATCGGAAAATTAAACGGCTTAGGTCCGATCGTGGTGGAGAGTATTTTTCCAATGAATTTGATCTGTTTTGTGCGGAACATGGTATAATCCATGAGAGGACGCCTCCCTACTCACCCCAGTCAAATGGGGTAGCCGAAAGAAAGAACCGAACTCTAACTGATATGGTTAACACCATGTTAGACACTTCGGGTCTATCCAAGGAATGGTGGGGGGAGGCGCTAATGACTGCGTGTCATGTCCTAAACCGAGTTCCCACAAAGCATAAGACCATGACTCCATTTGAGGAATGGGAAAGGAAAAGGTTGAAACTCTCTTACCTACGTACTTGGGGTTGTTTGGCGAAAGTCAATATACCAATTCCCAAGAAGCGCAAGCTTGGACCAAAAACCGTGGATTGTGTTCTTCTGGGCTATGCTTTTCATAGCATCGGCTATAGATTTTTGATAATAAAATCTGAGGTATCCGACATGCATGTTGGTACGATTATGGAATCAAATGATGCAACTTTCTTTGAGGACATATTTCCTATGAAGGATATGTCGAGTTCATCAAATCAGGAGATACCTACTCCATCTAGTGAGGAATTCACTGTAATTCCTGAACCCACCATTGCGATGGAACACGTTAAGAATCCTGTTGAGGGTAACAATGGAACTCCTGTGAGGAGTAAGAGACAGAGGACTGCAAAGTCTTTTGGTGATGATTTCATTGTGTACCTCGTGGATGACACACCCATGACTATTTCAGAAGCCTATGCATCTCCTGATGCTGACTACTGGAAGGAAGCTGTACGTAGCGAGATGGATTCCATCTTAGCTAACGGTACCTGGGAGATCACTGACCGTCCATATGGGTGCAAACCTGTAGGATGTAAGTGGGTGTTCAAGAAGAAGCTTAGACCTGATGGTATGATTGAAAAGTACAAGGCACGGCTTGTGGCCAAGGGTTATACCCAGAAAGAAGGTGAAGACTTCTTTGATACTTACTCACCCGTGGCTAGACTGACCACAATTCGGGTGCTACTATCACTGGCTGCCTCACATGGTCTTCTCGTTCATCAAATGGACGTTAAGACGGCTTTCCTTAATGGAGAGTTGAAGGAGGAAATTTACATGGATCAGCCAGATGGTTTTGTAATACCTGGTCAGGAAGGAAAGGTGTGCAAGTTATTAAAGTCTTTATATGGCCTTAAACAAGCTCCTAAGGAGTGGCATGAGAAGTTCGAAAGAACATTAATTGCTGCCGGCTTTGTAGTAAACGATGGTGACAAGTGCGTGTACTATCGCTATGGTGGGGGCGAAGGAGTTATTCTTTGTCTGTATGTCGATGACATATTGATCTTTGGAACCAAACTTGATTTAATCAAGGAGGTTAAGGATTTCTTATCTCGCTGTTTTGAGATGAAGGATCTAGGAGTAGCTGATGTTATCTTAAACATCAAGCTGTTGAGAGATGAGAATGGTGGGATCACACTGCTTCAGTCTCATTATGTGGAAAAGATCTTGAGTCGTTTTGGGTATAGCGACTGCACGCCTTCTCCAACTCCATATGATGCTAGTGTGTTGCTTCGAAAGAATCGACGGATTGCTAGAGATCAACTGAGGTATTCTCAGATTATTGGCTCGCTTATGTATTTGGCGAGTGCCACGAGGCCTGACATCTCTTTTGCTGTGAGCAAGCTGAGTCGGTTTGTGTCAAAACCGGGAGATGATCATTGGCATGCGCTTGAGAGAGTTATGCGCTATTTGAAAGGCACCGCTAGCTATGGGATTCACTACACCGGGTATCCAAGGGCACTGGAGGGTTATAGTGACTCAAACTGGATATCTGATGCTGATGAGATTAAGGCCACAAGTGGTTATGTTTTTACACTTGGTGGTGGCGCTGTTTCCTGGAAGTCTTGCAAGCAGACCATCTTAACGAGGTCAACTATGGAAGCAGAACTCACAGCATTAGACACTGCCACTGTTGAAGCAGAGTGGCTTCGTGAACTCTTGATGGACTTACCTATGGTTGAAAAACCAATACCCCCTATCTTGATGAACTGTGATAATCAAACTGTGATCGTGAAGATAAACAGTTCTAAGGACAATATGAAGTCCTCAAGGCATGTGAAGAGGAGACTAAAATCTGTCAGAAAATTGAGGAACTCCGGAGTTATTACGTTGGATTATATCCAAACGTCGAAAAACTTGGCAGATCCCTTCACAAAGGGTCTATCACATAATGTGGTAGATAATGCATCGATGGAGATGGGTTTGAGACCCACCGCATGAGTTGTCCATAGTGGTAACCCACTCTATGTGATCGAAGATCCCGTGAAGTAGAAGTGGGAGACAAGCTGTTGGTCAGCTGGGAGGAGAGTATCCCTATATTAATTATCCCACTCCGTAAAGATGCAATACTCTCCTGATCTGCATGGCAGGTTGATAATTATCTTAATGTGTTCCAAGTGGCTTATTCGGGTAAGCAGAGATGTTGTCCTGCAGAACATCTTCTGAGGAACACACCTATATGAATTTGACTGTCAACGTCGCAGTCTGTGAGAATTGGGTGTTCTCTAATAAATTCATGAAGGGCCCTGGAGTATGACGTATACGCTCCACCCGCGGGGAAGCCTTGCGGCAGCCCAGTATCGGTCAAGAATTTGTGTGAAACTAGTTTCACAGAAAACTTGTAGTTCAAGGCATAGTCCACTATTCAAGTTGTGATTTAGTGTAGCATAAATTTCTAAGTGGAAGTTCAACTTCACAGTCTCCACTAAGCACCGATATATAAAACAATGTTTTGGAACTAAATGATGAGATGTGCCAATGAGACTTTGTGGGGGATTGTTGGAATTTTGCTAGTAGGCCTTTGGCCCAAAGCCCAACTAAAATTCTGAAATTCTCTTGGCCCATTCATGCACACATGTGAGTGAAGTGAGTGAGGCTAAAGTTTAGTCCCACATTGGAAGTTGAGAGAGAGTTGCACCTCTTTATAAGGTGAGCTCTTCTACCACTTGTATGAGCATGAGAAGAGGAGACCTACACGCGCGCTCCTCCTCCTCGCTCGCCTCGCCACGCCACGCCTCGTCACGACGCGCCGCGGGTTGCGGGATTGAGCCGAGCCGAGGACAGAGCTATGCACGTTGTCTATATTTTTGCTGCATGGGAAAATTAATGAGTCATTAATTAATAATTAATGGACGCGTTAATTACTGAACCGTTTCCGATTCTTTTGGATCGTGACGACCCGGCCCGCAATATATATAGTCAGGCAGACGTCTACCCTAGCCGCCGCTTCGTATGGTTTCTCATCACCGTTCCAGATCATTGCGCCACCAAGCTAGTCTTCTCCATCCCTCCTTCCGGCGTGCACCGCAAGAAGGGACAGAAGGCCTCCGGAACCCCGCCTCTCGTGATCCTGTACGGGAGAGGGGCGATCAGGTTTTTGGGGAGCGCACTCGCGCGACTGCTGGCAGCGACGACTTCGCGAACGACGACTTCTTCCCCGGCCTCGGCAACCTCATCCTCGACGACATGGGCGACAACATCAACGCCGGCGGTGCTGCACCCGCTGCACCGTATGTGATTCTATCCTTCCTGTTCGAGATCGTGGTAGAATTCATATTTCTAGTATGTGCCCTAGATGTGATATGTTCATCTGCTATGCTAGTTCGCATGATTAGTTTAATCTCTGCTGCTGTGGTCATGATTTATATTCTGTTTATTCGGATTAAATCTCGTAGTAATTTGCTCATATTTTCAACAATCTATGCATAGGGGTTGATGCACGTTTTTATTATCTTTTCTTCGACGGAAACTTTGGGGTCTCCTTGTAGTTCTTTGTGTGGATTGAGTATTATGAATATGAATATGCTTTGGTGTTATTCTAGTACGAACTCTAGGATAGATCGAACGAAAAAATAGCTTTGCGTCATTTTAGTACGAACTCTTAAATAGATCAAATGGAAAGAATATCTTTGAGGTGGTTTCGTACCCTACAAACAATTCCTATCTTTTGTTCTCCGGTAATAGGAACTCTGTCGGAGTAAATAGCCATGGGTAGCCTAGCCGGCTTCCCCTGGCCCATCAGAAAAAATTACAAGCCTGGCCGACTCTCAAGAAGATTCAAGACCTGGGCCGCCTCCCCCCTAGCCGACTACCTTCCTGGCCGGCTTCGGGGGCGGCCCGCCCTTTACCCTCATGAAGAAAGTTGTGGAGGGCCGACTACGAGAAGCCGGCTCCCATAAAGCAGTCAAAGCCGTACCCGCAATGTACGCGTCCATCCTGCGATGATGAAGCGGGGCGTGGCTACAGTGGAGCCTGCCACCCCCAAAACCCGGAGCACGCCTGGTACAGCGCGCCATGCGGGCAGCCACGGCCCGCCCGGCGCGGCACTGTAGCCACGGCGGCTCTGACGCCGTCCACGACGGGCCGTCAACGTGGCCCCCGAGGCGGTGGGCCCCTTCGGGCAGAGAGATGCCGAAGGCGGCTGCACCTCCTCTCAAGCCGGCAAGATAGAGGGCCGGCTTCCCATAGCCGGCCTGCCACCTTCCTCGAAGGAGACGCCCATTAAGGAGACAAGATGCGGCGGGGCTACAGTAATCGCCCGCCAAGGCGGCGTTACTGTAGCCACGCTTACCCCGACCAAGCCTGCGTCAACAGCACGGAGTAACAGTAACCAGCCACCGACCAGGCCCTGGCTTGTGGGGCCTGCCTGTCGACCAAGGAGCCGGCAGCCGGCGGGACCCACCAGCCGGCGGGCCCCAGTAGCCGGCGCAGAAGCCGGCGAGCATAGTCACAGACAGCTGGGCCCCGCGCCCAGCTGGATTACCATTGTACCCCCGGGGGGTAGGCCTATATAAACCCTCCGGTGCACCCATGCAAAGGGTTGGACTCTCAATCTAGACCTAGACACCATACAAGGAGAGGAAGCAAGCTAGCTGAGCCCTTCTTCCTCCTTCCACCCAAAAACAGCTCAAGGAGCATTGTGTAGTTACTTGTTCATATAGTAACCATGCGGAGACCCCGCAGAGCAGCAGTAGGGGTGTTATCTTCCCGGAGAGCCCTGAAGCTGGGTAAGATTCGCCGGCGTGCATGTCTACGCCTTATCCCGTTTCCAGGCACCGGCGATGTTTTATTGGCTCCCACAATGATAAGCCACCCGTTGGCATATGTCGCTCCTACCACCCGACATTTGGCGCCCATCATGGGGCCAGGTGCACCGTCGTCCGGAGACCTGTTCTGGATGGGAACCCTTTTCCTTCCCCGCGAGCGTAGCCAGCCCGGCTCGCCCGATGGCGCTTGCCGCGACACGCTGCATGGCGTCACCAACGTCTGCGCAGCGAGCAGCCTCGCCGACCTCTTCGACAAGGCCCGCTTCTCCGACGAGCTTGCCTCCGATGCGGGCACCGACCACCTCGCCAACCTCCTCAGCCAGCTCCATGTCTCCAGCGAGCCCGCTACGGATTTGGAGTCGGTTGGCTCCACCGACCCGATGCCTGTCGATTCCGACACGGCATCCTACGACACCTTCCCCACCAACGTCACGATCTACAACGACCCGCTCCCTCCGGCTGGTGATCGCGATTCTGACACTACCGAGGTGATGGTTATCGGCCACGACGGCCCGACTGACGAGGGCGCCCGCGACGCCCCACGCGTGGCGGCCCACGACTTGTCCGCCCCCCTTCTGGCTGACGCCAACGACGAAGTACTGGAGGCACGCCGCCTCGCCCTCCTCGCGGAGGGCCGGCGGCTGGCCTCCGTAAGACGCCTCACCAAGGCCTACCAGCGCGAAGCTTACCGCGCCGCCTTCGGCACGCCGGCTCCGGCTGGCCCAAGCCGGGCTGGTGCTATCAGGCAACGCGGCACCGTCATCGCCGACACGCTTGGAGTGGATCGCCCGGTCTACGCCACCCCGCTTGAGAACCTGCGCGCCGCCCAGGCGGCCGTAGACGAGCTGGACGGCTTGGAAGCCGAAGACCTCCCCCACATGACGCGGTGCATCCAGCAACTAATCGACGCGGCCGCTCGGCGGCACGAAGCCGACGCGTGCGCAGGGATCCCTCCCCCGCTCCGCGACCACGACGCGACTTCCCGATCGCCGACTACAAGCAACACCCGCGCGCGGCGCGAGAAAGAGCCGGCTTCCAGCCGAAGCCAGACCCAAATCTCCATCGAGCGAGATGCGGACGGCCGCCCCCGAGCCATGGAATGGCGGGCACCCCGCCTCCGCCTCGAGCTCGCGGAGAGAGATACCCTACCCCGCCTCCAGTGGCGCACCCGACTCTCAGCGGCCGGCTTGGTCGCCGCGAGGGAGTCGGCGAAAACGATGCCCGCCACCGGATCGACCGCCTGGCCAGATCCCTGGTGCTAGAAGAAGAAGACGATGTCGGCCTGCCTTGCTTTGGCCCCCGCATCCGCGACGAGCCCTTCCCCAAAGGGTTCTCGCTCCCAAGAGACACGCCTAAGTACAACGGCTCGGTGAAGCCGGAAGACTGGCTGACCGACTACTCCACAGCCGTCAGCATCGCCAATGGCATCCGGCGCGTTGCCGTGAAGTACGTGCCCCTCATGCTGCAAGGCACGACACGGACTTGGCTTAACAGCCTCAAGCCTCTCAGCATCAACAGCTGGGTGGATTTCACTGAAGCCTTCGTTCGTAACTTCACCAGCACCTACAAGCGGGCTCCCAAGCCCAGACAGCTCTCCCTGTGCGTACAGGGCCCAGCCGAGTCCACTCGCGACTACCTCATGCATTGGGCCGAGCTCCGCAACTCCTGCGAGGGGGTGCACGAGGTGCAAGCCATCGAATACTTCACTGCCGGGTGCCGAGAGGGCACCCTCCTCAAGCACAAGCTTCTCTGCGACAAGCCAACTACCCTCGACGAGCTCCTGAACATCGCCGACAAGTACGCCACCGCCGACTCCTCGATGAAGACCGAGCTCCGGGTGGACGCGTTCGGAAAAGTGCTCAATCCGGCGCCCCAAGCACCGACTGGAGATTCCGGCCGACGCCAACACCAGAATGATCAGAAGCGCAAAGGCCCTGCGCCGCCTCCCGCTAGCCGGCAGGTGGCCACGGTCGAAGATGCACCGCCTGAGGGGCGGCCCACGCCCAAGAAGCCCAAGGGCGGCCGGCCGGCTTGGCAGCCGGCCTTCTCCTACGAGCAAACCCTTGACGCCCCGTGCAAGTTCCACAGCGGCGCGAAGCCGTCCAACCATACGACCTGGAAGTGCAACTGGCTCGCCAGAATCTCCAAGGGCGAAGGGCTCACGCCGACTCCGCCTGCCGGCCCGCCGCGTCCGGCTCCGCCGCCCAAGGCCGCTCGGCCCGCGGTCGACGCCGTGCAGGACGAGTTCCCCGATGAGCAAGCATCTTACGTTGTCTTCACGAGCGAGCCCGAAGACCGGCGCAGCAAGCGCCGAGAGCAACAAGAAGTCAATGTGGCCGCCGCCAGCCCAGCCGGCCACATGCACTGGTCAGAGAAATCCATCAATTGGAGCCGGGCCGACCACCCAGAGGTGATGCCGTCTCCCGGCTCCTACGCTTTGGTCCTGGAGGCCACCCTTGCGACGGACACGCGTGCCGACCGCTTCTCCCGCGTGCTGATCGACGGTGGAAGCAGCATCAACATCCTGTACCGCGACACCATAGAGAAGCTGGGTGTCAAGGCAAAGCAGCTTGCACCGACTCGAACGGTGTTCCACGGCATCGTACCCGGCTTGTCCTGCGCCCCCATCGGCAAAATCAAGATCGATGTACTCTTTGGGGGCAAGGATCATTTCCGCCGGGAAGCAATCTGGTTCGAGGTGGTGGACCTGGAGAGCCCTTACCACGCCTTGCTTGGCCGACCCGCCTTGGCCAAGTCCATGGCGGTCCCCCACTACGCTTACCTCAAGATGAAGATACCAAGCTCCAAGGGTGTCATCACCATCGCCGGCGACTACAAGAAGTCCGCCGACTGCGCCGCGGCCAGCAGCTGGCTGGCCGAATCCCTCGTGATTGCCGCAGAGAAGAAGACGCTGGACAGGGTCGTGGCCCTGGCCAGCAAGCAACTAAACCAACCCGCCGACTCCAAGGAGTATGGTGCCCAAGGATCTTTCCAGCCGGCCAAGGAGACCAAGAAGATACAGCTCGACCCCGAGCACCCCGAGAGGTTTGCCGTCATTGGGGCGAGCTTGGATAGCAAATAGGAAGGCGAGCTCGTCGATTTCCTCCGTGAGAATCGGGATATCTTTGCATGGTCCCCCAAGGACATGCCGGGTGTTCCGAAGGATTTTGCCGAGCACAAATTACATGTGCGGGAGGATGCCAAACCAGTCAAGCAGCCTCTCTGCCGACTGTTTGAGGAGAAGAGAAGGATCGTAGGGGAGGAGATAGCCCGGCTTCTTGCAGCCGGCTTCATCATGGAAGTTTTCTTCCCCGAGTGGCTCGCGAACCCGGTTCTCGTGCTGAAAAAGAATAACAAGTGGCGCATGTGTATAGATTACACAAGCCTCAACAAAGCCTGCCCAAAAGATCCCTTCGCTCTGCCCAGAATTGATCAAGTGATAGACTCCACAGCCGGATGCGAGCTGTTGAGCTTTTTGGATGCCTATTCGGGATACCACCAGATAAAGCTGAACCCGGATGACCGACTGAAGACCGCCTTCATCACGCTGTTTGGAGCCTTCTGCTACCTGACCATGACGTTCGGCTTGAGGAATGCCGGCGCCACTTTTCAGCGTTGCATGCAGAAGTGCCTCCTCACGCAGCTCGGCAAGAACGCCCACGTCTACGTGGATGATATTGTGGTTAAGATGGAGAAGCGTGGCACTCTGCTGGAAGACTTGAAGGAGACATTCGAGAACCTGCACCGGTTCCGAATCAAGCTCAACCCTGAGAAATGCATGTTCGGAGTGCCAGCCGGCCAGCTCCTAGGCTTTCTGGTCTCCGAACGCGGCATAGAGTGCAACCCTGTGAAGATCAAGGCCATCGAGAGGATGGCGGTCCCAACCAAGCTTCGAGAGATTCAGAAGTTCACCGGGTGCCTGGTCTCTCTGAACCGTTTCATCAGCCGGCTTGGAGAGAAAGCCCTCCCTCTCTACCGCCTCATGAAGAAGAGTACCCACTTTGAGTGGAATGACCAGGCCGACCAAGCTTTCCACGAGCTGAAGAAAATGCTGTCCACGCCGCCTGTCTTGGTGGCACCGACTGAGAAAGAGCCCATGCTCCTTTATATTGCCGCCACTAGCCGGGTGGTCAGCACCGTCATTGTGGTTGAGCGCCCCGAAGAAGGCCAAGCCCAGCCGGTCCAGAGGCCGGTTTATTACCTGAGTGAGGTATTGTCCGCCTCGAAACAGAATTACCCGCACTACCAGAAGATGTGCTACGGCGTGTACTTCGCCGCCAAGAAGCTGAAGCCGTACTTTCAAGAACATCCCATCACGGTCGTATGCACTGCCCCGCTGGCCGAGATCATAGGCAGCCGGGATGCATCCGGCCGGGTGGCTAAATGGGCCATCGAGCTGGCCCCCTACACGATCTTCTACCAGCCCCGCACCGCCATCAAGTCGCAAGCACTGGCCGACTTCCTCGTCGACTGGGCCGAGACCCGGTACTTACCGCCGGCTCCCGACTCCACCCATTGGCGCATGCACTTTGAAGGATCAAAGATGCGCACCGGCTTGGGAGCCGGCGTCGTCCTTACCTCTCCTAAGGGCGACAAGCTCAGATACACGCTGCAGATCCACTTCGCCGCCTCCAACAACGTAGCCGAGTACGAAGCGCTCATACATGGGCTCCGGCTTGCCAAGGAACTCGGCATCCGCCGGATCCTGTGCTATGGCGACTCGGATTTGGTGGTTCAGCAATCTTCTGGCGACTGGGACGCCAAGGATGCAAACATGGCGAGCTACCGCTTCCTAGTGCAGCAAATCAGTGGATACTTCGATGGATGTGAATTCCTCCATGTGCCGCGAGCCGACAACGAGCCAGCAGATGCCCTGGCCCGAATAGGCTCCACGCGGCAAGCAATACCAACCGGCGTCGCCCTACAGCGCCTCCTCAAGCCATCCATCAAGCCGTCTCCGGAGTCCGACTCCATCTTCGTGCTGCCTAACCCCGATGGGGCCGGGTCCGGCTCGAAGAATCAAGCAGCCGGCCCGGGGACTTCAATACTCGGCTCGGGGACTGCAGTACCCGGCTCGAGGACTGCCGCACCCGGCTCGGGGACTGCGGTAGCCGGCCCGGGGACTGCGGTAGCCGGCCCAGGGACTTCTTCAGCACAGCAAGCGATGGCCGACTCCAGCACTTCATTACCCAGCCCGCCCACCCTGGTGGCTGTAGCCACTTTGGCGGCAGGGGAAGTCGTAGCTCCATCATGGGCCCAAACCATCCGCAACTTTTTGGTGAACCAAGATCTGCCGGCTGACGAAACCGAAGCGAGACAAGTCCAGCGCCGAGCCGGAGCATACACAATCGTCAACAGAGAGCTTGTCAAGCGCAGCACCACTGGAGTCTTACAGCGATGCGTCGAGCAGGAGAAAGGCATTGCAATCCTTAGAGATATACACCAAGGAGAGTGCGGCCACCACGCCGCATCAAGATCACTTGTCGCCAAAGCCTTCCGCCACGGTTTCTTCTGGCCGACTGCTTTGGACGACGCCAAAGAGCTAGTCAAACACTGCAAAGGCTGCCAGCTTTTCAGCTCCAAGCAACACATGCCGGCTTCGGCACTCAAGACCATTCCCATCACCTGGCCCTTTGCCGTCTGGGGAATGGATATGGTGGGCCCATTCAAGACGGCGCGCGGCGGCATGACACATTTGCTCGTCGCCGTCGACAAATTCACCAAGTGGATTGAGGCGAAGCCGATCAAGAAGCTGAATGGGCCGACTGCGGTGACTTTCATTGCAGATATAACAACCCGGTACGGCATACCGCACAGCATCATCACCGACAACGGCACGAATTTTGCCAAAGGTGCCTTGGCACGGTTCTGCGCTACACAAGGTATCCGGCTGGACCTTGCGTCAGTCGCCCACCCGCAGTCAAATGGCCAAGTGGAGCGAGCAAATGGCCTCATCCTGTCCGGCATCAAGCCCCGACTAGTCGTACCTCTGGAGTGTTCAGCCAGCTGTTGGCTCGATGAGCTGCCGGCTGTCCTATGGAGTCTGCGTACTACCCCAAACAGATCAACCGGCTTCACTCCTTTCTTCCTTGTATATGGTGCCGAGGCAGTCATCCCAACAGACATCGAGTTCGATGCGCCTCGGGTAACCATGTACACGGAAGCGGAAGCCAAAGAAGCAAGAGAAGACGGCGTCGACCTGCTGGAAGAAGGCCGGCTGTTAGCCCTCAGCCGGTCTGCCATCTACCAGCAGGGTTTGCGCCGCTACCATAGCCGGAGGGTCCGACCAAGATCCTTCTAGGAGGGCGACCTTGTGCTCCGGCTGATCCAGCGAACAGCCGGCCAGCACAAGCTCGCTGCCCCCTGGGAGGGCCCCTTCATCGTCAGCAGAGCTCTAGGCAACGATGCCTACTACCTCATCGACGCGCAGAAGCCGAAGGCACGCAAGAGAGACGACTCCGGCAAGGAGTCGGAGCGACCATGGAATGCAAACCTTCTTCGGAAGTTTTACAGTTAAAATGCAGTATGTATTATGTCCACTTTTGTGTTAAGTACGAAACAGTAGTCTCCCCGAGGAGGACTCGGGGACTGCCATCCTTTATTTTATGAATGAAAGTTATCATGCGTATGATATCACCTGTTCATTTATTTTGTCCGGCACCGGGTTCGACGAGTCGGCCCGGGGACTAGCCGACTAGAGTTATATTAGGAGCCCTACCCGCAGTCAGACAAGTAATGTGCCGACACCCAGGCTTGGCTCTTGCCAAAATCGCAGTTCAAAGAACCGACTGCCCGGCTGGCAAGAGTCATAAGCCGGAAAGGGTGCGCACACGAAAAACGGCTAGGGACTAACGGGCTTATATATAACAAAAGCCGGCTTGCCGCCTCCCGCCGACCGACTACCAGAGTAGCCGGCCGGCCGGCTTACATTCAGTCTGCTTCAAATCCAAGAAAGCTCGAGTACTTGCCTTCCCAAAGAGGGAAGGCGGCAAAGGAAAAAGCCTAAGGATAAAAAAGTGCACTTGAATGGAAGCCAACACATGCATACATTAATATTTACACAAAGGACCTCCAGAGAGGTCAACATCCAACATTGTTCGATACACTCCCAGTGGGTGGAATTGCGGAAACTTAAAATTGTTCGAAAAAGCAAAAGCAGGAACAATAGGAACGGCAGATCAAGCCGGCGGGGCCGCTGACGAGCCGGGCTGGGCGGTGGAGGCGGTCGTGCCGGCTGGGGGAGCGGCCGGCTGGCCAACTTCGGCCTGATCATCGCCTCCGGCAGAGGGCGCGCTCCCGCGTGGCTCGTTGCTGGAGGCACGGTCGGCTTGAGGGCGGTCGGCCGTCTCACCAGTCGGCTCGGCGTCTCCGCCGTCTTCCTCCTCGTCGTCCTCGCCCTCGTCGCTGGAGGCGATCTCCTCGGCCGAGTCCTCGCCTTCCGCCGGGTTCAGCCCGAACCACTCCTCCGGCTGGGCGATGCCGTCATCATTGAGTTCCGGCGCGAAGACGCTGGTGTCGGTGCACTCGGCGATCGTTGAGGCGCGCTGCGCGATCGCCGGCCGCACCTCCTCCAGTTCCGCGTCGGCCTCCAACCGCCAAGTCCGCAGCTGGTCCAGGCTCAGCCCCGGGTACCACGCGCGGACGAACTCCAACGCACGCCCGGCTCCGAGACGGGCCGCGGACGCCTTCCAAGCCTCGAAGCGGCCGACTGGGACTTCTAGCCAGTCGGCAGTCCGACTCGGGGTGCGGGGAATCGTCTGGCCGGGCCAGAGCGCGGCCAGCACCTGCGCCCCGGCACGTTGGAGCCGGCGGAGCATCCGATGGGCCGGCTGCAGTCGCGCTTGGATGGCGACGAGCTGCTCCGACAGCGTTCGATTCTCATCCGGCGGAATAACAACTCCGGCCTGACGGCGCGCCTCGCGATGGGCCTCGATGGCTTGGGCAGCGAGGACGGAGTGGCCGGGAAAGTATTCTGCGCAAGGAAGCAAGCACAAGTCAAAACAAAACCTCAGGCGGCCGGCAGATGGAGGAAGGGCAAGAAAGGCGGCTTACCATCGATCAGATCCTCGATTCGGCCAAAGCCTTCTTCCAGCGCCTGGCGCGTCTCGGCCCAGCTCGCCTCCCTAGTCTCGAACTCCGCCTTCAGGGCAGCCTCGCCGTCCTGCGTCTTCTGCAGGGCCGCCTTATGGCTTTCCTCTTGGTCGGCCGGTATCTTGACCAGGCGGTCGCGCTCCTGAACCAAGTCGGCGTACTTGGCGTCCCTGGCACGAAGAGCGGCCTGCACTTCGCCGAGTTCCCTCCGCAAGTCGGCGTTGGCCTCTGCACGAGCAAAAGACAAAGAGAAAAAGTCAGCAAGGGAAAAGTCGTCAAGGAAGATCCGACCCGACTGCTCTGCAGTCGGCCCGAATCTCGGGGACTACACCCAGTGGGTGCGCTGTCGCGCCCCCGCGAGAAACAGATAAAAGCAATACACTTACGTCGGCTGCTGGCCAGGTCTTCGGTCCTCCGGCTCAGCTCCCGAGCCTGGGAGTTGAAGGCGGCGGCACGAGAGTTGTGATAATCCTAAAGATCAGACAAAAAACAAAGTTAAGATAGTCGTCAGGAAAGATCCGACCCGACTGCGCTGCAGTCGGCCCGGATCTCGGGGACTACACCCAGTGGGTGCGCTAGCGTGCCCCCACGGAAAAAATCAAAGGACCAGAGCGGTCGACAAGTAAAAAGAAGAGCTTACCCGGATTGCGGACCGCGTCGACAGAAACTCCTGAGTAAATTGCCTCAGGAGGCCGGCATGTGCCTGCAGCCGGCTCCGAATCCCTTGGGCCGCCACGTTCAGCTCGCCGCTTCCTCCGCTGGGAGTCCACCCGGACGTGGCGGAACTGGCCGCCTCCAAGGCTTCTGCCGTCTGGTCGGCACCCGCGGCTCGGCGCGTGTCCGGCAGGGCCGTGCCCCCTCCAGCGCGCGGGCTCACCGCCAGCTCGATTTCAAGATCGGCTCCGGCCTCGGGTGCGGCCCGGGCCGGCTCCTCCGGCACCGCTGACGACTGGCCGCCTTCGCCTGCTCCGGCTGGCGCTGCCAGCGGCGTCCTCTCCGCAAAGATCTCGAAGAGTTCATCCCTCTGCACCGGCGGCTGATCGGGGGTGATCTCCTCCGCCGTGGGCAGCGGGATGTCCGGGTCCAAGGTGTGGAGGGGGATGGCGAGCAGCGGAGGCCGGCTATGCGTGCCCTTCGCCTCCGTCTCCGCGGCCGCCCGCTCCGATGGAGTCTCGGCCGCCGCGTTCGCTCGCTCCATCGCCGCCCGGGCGGCCTCCCGCTCCGCCGCCTCCCTCTCTTGTCGCGCCTCGCGAGCGTTCCGCTCCGTGGCTTCTGCAAGATCGGCGCGGGGGTCCACGCGGCGGGGCCCTGAAGATCCAGCACCCGGCCCGACCACAGAGCCGCCTGGGCCTCGCTCGAGGGAGAGCGGCGCCCTGCTCGGAAGTCGGAGAAGAGTTAGAACAAAAGAAGGCAACAAAGTAACAAGCACGCAGGCGGCCAGAGGGCTTGCGCGGAAACTGCGGGAGGTTTCTTCACCGCCTTCCGGAAGCGGGCCGCCTTCGCCGCTGCCTCGTCTCGCTTCGTCGCCGTGGCGGAGGCTCTCGACTTTTTCGGCCGGCTGCCGAAGAAAGGAAGCGCGGCCCGGCGTTTCGACTTTCCACCACCGGCAGCCGGCGCGGCGGACGAGCCCGCGCTGTGACGGTCAGCTGCCGGCTGGTGGCGCGGGATTTCTTCGGCATCGGCGTCATCCGGCCAGTCGTCAAAACTGGCCGAGAGCCCCGTGCCTCCGGGCTCGGCGACGTCCCCCGTGGCGGCGTCCTCCATGGCGACTGCAGCCAAGTCCGGGTCGTCGAGGTCGTCTACCGTGTGGTCCGGGGCATACTGGCGTTCGACTCCTGCCGCCCCGGCTGGCGGCGGAAGAAGAGGGTTCTGATAACAAAGAGAAAAGAGAAGAGCCGCCTGGTCAGAAGCCGGCCTACTCAAGCCGGCTGATGACAGAAAGAAGGACTCACCACGGGCGGAGGATGGGCGCGGGAGTACGGCGCCTTGCCGTATTGCCAGTCGTTGGTGAGCTTGAGGTTGGCGACGTAGTTCACCATGAGCGCTACCTCGGCATGGGGCATCTCCCATGTGCTCAGCCGGCAGGGGTCGAAGCGGCCGCTCATCTGGCATAGCATGTGGGGCCGGCTCTGAAGGGGAAGGATCCGGCGCTCGACGAAGGCGGCCACCAAGTCGGCTCCGCGCAGGCCTTCCGACTGGATCATTACCCGAAGCCGGGCGATGGCGGCGTTCCTAGCCGGAGACAAGGACTTGGACCGGAAGCCCCAAGACGGCCGCCTCCCAGCCGGCGGGCCGGCTACGTAAGCTAGCAGATTGACGTAGTCGCCTTGTGGGGCGACGTTCTTGACGTAGAAGTAAGATTTCTGCCAGAGTTTGACCGATTGGATTAGAGGAATGTGCGGGAAGGGGTTGTTGTCGCTTGCCCTCTTCATCGCGATGAAGGCCCCGCAGGGAGCTGGCACGCCGGCGGAGACGGTGCCGAGCTTGTTCTGGAAGAGCTCCGCCCAGAGCTCCAGCGTCGGCAGCACTCCCAAGAAGCCTTCGCAGAGGGAGACGAAGGCCGACAGCTGCATCACCGCGTTGGGCGTGAGGTGATGCGGCTGGAGATTATAGAAGTCGAGGAAGGATCGCATGAAGCCGCTCGCCGGGAAGCCGAAGCCACGCAAGAAGTGCGTGCGGAAGACGACGCGCTCACCTTCCTCTGGCACCGGCGAAATCTCCGTCTTCGGCGCCAGGCGAGCCTGCACGAGGTTGGTGGCGGGCAGGCGCCGGGTCTGGCGGAGAAATTCGATGTGGTCTTCATGGACGTTGGACCCGTCCCACGAGCTTGACAACGCCATGGACATGGCGGCGTGGGCAGGCTGCGGCGGGAGGCTGCGTCGGGCGCGAGGAAGAAGAAAGGGAAGAAGAAGAGCAAGGAGGGACGGGGAGCAGGGGAGCGAACGAGCCTTTGTCTCTCCCCCTCCCCCTCCTACTTGTAGGCTCATGCGCCGGAGCCGAGGAGGCGCGGCGTGGGGGATCGTGGGGATCGATCGTGCCCATCTCCCCCACGCCCCGCGTTAATTGCGCGCCTTGAAGACACGAGGAAACGGCCGCGGGGAGGCAAGCAGTCCCCTCGGGCCGCAGAAGATCTGCGCCCGGGCCGAGGCCAAGGAGTGGCGGGCCCGGGCCTACGGAGGCGTCCCGTCGCGCGCGTGCGACGGCAGGACTTCTCCGCCACATGGCCCGACATGGGGGCCCGCAGCCAGCCCGCGGGTCAACCACGGTCATATTAATAAACAAGAAAGCTCTCCGGAGTCGGCTTGCAACGGCGAGGTCGGCTCCTCAGGGTATGAAGCTGACCAAGCTTCTCGTCCCTCTGTCCGCCGTGAAGCTCGCCCAGCTTCGGGGACTACTGTCGGAGTAAATAGCCATGGGTAGCCTAGCCGGCTTCCCCTGGCCCATCAGAAAAAATTACAAGCCTGCCGACTCTCAAGAAGATTCAAGACCTGGGCCGCCTCCCCCCTAGCCGACTACCTTCCTGGCCGGCTTCGGGGGCGGCCCGCCCTTTACCCTCATGAAGAAAGTTGTGGAGGGCCGACTACGAGAAGCCGGCTACGGCAAGGCCGACTACGAGAAGCCGGCTCCCATAAGCAGTCAAAGCCGTACGCGCAATGTACGCGTCCACCCTGCGATGATGAAGCGGGGCGTGGCTACAGTGGAGCTTGCCACCCCCAAAACCCGGAGCACACCTGGTACAGCGCGCCGTGCGGGCAGCCACGGCCTGCCCGGCGTGGCACTGTAGCCACGGCGGCTCTGACGCCGTCCACGACGGGCCGCCAGCGTGGCCCCCGAGGCGGTGGGCCCCCGGTGCACCCATGCAAAGGATTGGACTCTCAATCTAGACCTAGACACCATACAAGGAGAGGAAGCAAGCTAGCTGAGCCCTTCTTCCTCCTTCCACCCAAAAACAGCTCAAGGAGCATTGTGTAGTTACTTGTTCATATAGTAACCATGCGGAGACCCCGCAGAGCAACAGTAGGGGTGTTATCTCCCCGGAGAGCCCTGAAGCTGGGTAAGATTCGCCGGCGTGCATGTCTACGCCTTATCCCGTTTCCAGGAACCTGCGATGTTTTATTGGCTCCCACAATGATAAGCCACCCATTGGCATATGTCGCTCCTACCACCCGACAAACTCGGGAGTGCTTCTTTATTACACTTTGAGGGATAATCATATGATCCAACTATATTAGCATTGTTGAGAGATTGCACTAGCGAAAGTACGGACCCTAGGCCTTGTTTTTAAGCATTGAAATACCGTTTTTGTGCCCGTTTACTATTTGCTACCTTGCTGTTTTTATTTATTCAGATTATAAAAAAATATTTTTACCATCCATATTACACTTTTATCACCATCTCTTCGCCGAAGTAGTGCACCTATACAATTTTCCATTGTATTGGGTGTGTTGGGGACACAAGAGATTTCTCGTATTTGATTGCAGGGTCGTTTGAGAGAGACCATCTTCATCCTACACCTCTCACAGATTGATAAATCTTAGGTCATCCACTTGAGGGAAAATTGCTACTGTCCTACAAAACTCTGCGCTTAGAGGCCCAACACGTGTCTACAAGATAAAGTTGTGTAGTAGACACCAAGCTCTTTTCTGGCGCCGTTGCTGGGGAAGTGAGTGCTTGAAGGTATATCTTTAGATCTTGCAATTAAATCTTTTAGTTTCTTGTTTTATCACTAGTTTGGTTTACAAAAAGAAAACAAAAAAATCGAATTTAGGTTGCATCATATTATTGATCATCTTTATAATATCTTTGTTGAAAATGATGGTTTGGAAAATTGTGCTCAATTGTTAGAAGAAGAAGTCAATAAAATGTTTGGCACACAATATTTGAATGATGAGCATGATTGCAATGTTCTTAGTGTGAATTCTTTGAATATCCCAAATTCCAATGGTGATTGCACAAGTCATGACAAAAATGTTTCTTATAAGCATGCCACTTTTGGTGGAATGTATTGGGAGTGCCTTTGCACACCAAAAAGGGAAGATAGATTTTGTAAGAAGCATAAATATTTAGAAACAAAAAGGTTGCAAGAGAGGCTAGATGATTGTGCTGAAAGATGTAATTTTTTTCACCATCCTTGTGAACTTTGCAATGAACATGGTCATTTAAATCTCCAGTGCAAATTCTTTCATGATCAAATAGTGTCCAAAAATTGTGATAACTTGATTACCCTTGAGCATCATAAAGAGCTTAGTCTTATTTTGGGGTATGAAGAAATGAAACATATAACTAAGGGTTTTCCAAATCCTGAGAGATTTCTTGGTTTTGATCTAGAGGAAATTTATATGTTTTGTGCGGTAAATTGCATTGAGAATCCTTATTTTGCGAACTATCTAAAGACAAGAAAACAAATGGAATATGATGAGAGTAGTAATGAAAGGGAAAATATTTCCCAATACCCTCCTAGTGTTTATTATGATGAATCAAGTAACGAGGAGGAGCTTCCTATCCAATCAATCTCTTCAACAAGAAGCTTGAAAGAATTAATTAAACCCACACATGGTGTGGTGAAGAAGAAGAAAAGAAGAAAGAAAAGAGGTAAAAAGGTATCTATCCCAAATAATGTTGCTCCCATCACCATCGTGCCTCATGAAAGTGAATCAAATATGTTGATAGAGGATGATGATATTGATGATGATTTTATTATGCCTATTGCTTGTTGTGATGATTATGATTGGGAAGACAATGATATCCCTTATGATCTTGAAAATCCTTTTAATACTTGCTTGGAATATTATGATAATAAAGTTTGCTATACCGTTGGTTCTATTCATATGATTAATGGTGAGAGTGATTATCCTTATGATATGCCTTTGAAGATTTATTTGCTGGAAATAATGCTTGTACTAAGCTTGGGGATGCTTTGCTTAGTGAATATGATCCTTTGATTCCTTCTACTTTCGATAAGAAAATTTATTATGATGATAGAATGCCTCCTATTTATGATGATTACATTGATGAAAGTGGGTTTGGAAGAGTGTCAACTCTAGGTAGTAGTGATCCCACTATTTTGGAGGGTGTTGAATATTATTACAATATTGATGAAAGTGTATTTGGAGAGGTCATGACTTTATTTAGTGATACATCCACTATTTTGGAAGAGGTTTCAATTGACTATGACAACAAAGTTGCTATCTATGATGATTATTATGATGACATGTATGCCATAAAGAGTAATAAATTTGCTATGCTTGTGCATCATGAAAGGAGTGCTATATGTGATAGTTATATTGTTGAATCCATTCATGATGCCTCTAAAAAATATCATGAGAAAGGAACTTATGCCCTTACATATCTCAATAATATCAAGTTTCTTCTCTATGTGTTGATTGTTTTGAAGTTACACTTGTTTTGCCTTCCTATGCTAGTTGATTCTTGTTCCCATAAGTTGTTTGCTCACAAAATCCCTATGCATAGGAAGTGGATTAGACCTAAATATGCTAGTCATATGCTTCATGATGCTCTCTTCATGTTTTAATTCTTATCTTTTATGCGAGCATCATCAAAATCATCATGCCTAGCCACTACAAAAAAATACACTTCCGTGATGATACGTGTTTGTCACAGTAGGTCACGTTTTCTGTCATGCATGTACATCCATGACAATTTTATGACAGAATCAAGATAGTCATACCTGTGCTGTCGTAGAAGTGTTACATGACATTACCAAAATTATCATCACGGAAGTGTCCACTTCCATGACGATAAATCACGCGTCACAAAAGTGCTTTCGTCAAGGGTGACCGACACATGGAATCCACCGTAACGGAACACCGTTAGTTATCGGGCCTGGTTTTGGATCTGATAACCCGCTAACAGCCCCGACCAATGGGGATTTTACATGTGTAAAATCATCATTGGCTGGAGGAAACACGTGTCGGCTCACCGTTGGGACAGATGTCATCCACTCATTGGACCGAAGGCGCCTATGATACGTCGACACATGGCACGGTCGAACAAAGGCCCATTCCCGCGAAAAGGCCGGCCCGTTTGACTTGGTCAAAAGGTGGCGGGCCGGCCCACGGAAAGCCTGTTAACGGCCTGTTCGCATATAGCCCATTTACAGCCCGCTAACCCAGGGCCCATTACGACCTATCTGAATTAGGCCCAGTAGCGTCATCTGGGCCGTCCAATATGATTCCAGCCCATTTTAAGTTCCGGTCCATGTATGGCCCATGACATCTTTCGGCCCATATGAGGCCCTTTATAACTCTTGGCCCATTAACGACCCGTGGTGAAACTGGCCCGTACTGAACAGTGTATCACTTTATACCCATTAACGGCCATTAATCCATTGGGCCGTTTGCAGCCCATGTTATCTTTCGGCCTTCTCAGGGCCCATTTATTCTTGGGCTCATTTCCAACATTCGGTTACTTATAGCCCGTTACTGCCATTTTCTACTTGTGGGCCAAATTCAGCCCATGGTTACAGTCGGCCCGTTTGTGGCCCGTTAATACGTTGGGCCATTCTCATAGCGTCATCAAATATGACCTATTAACGACGGCCCGTTATGGTCGGCCCATGAACGGACGACTCCAACTCTAGCCCGTTTACGACCATAATGCGGTCTATTTTTGGCCCATGTTTGGCTAATCGACCATACGACCCATCTAAGGCCCATTGATGGTACGACCCATAGAAGGCCCATTGTTTCTACGGATCATAGAAGGCCCATTGTTTCTACGGACCATAGAAGGCCCATTGTTTCTATGGCCCGTAGGAAGCCTAGTGTCACTACAGTAAATATGTAGCCCATGGCCTGTTAAAGTCGGGAAACTACTATAGGTTTAGACATGCTAATGGCCCAAGATGATTATAGGCCCACGTTTTGGCCCATATGAGTAACAGGCCGGCCTGAAGACCGACAACACTGAGATCCACTGAACCTTCCGGCCTAAATTACAGCACACCGACCGAAGAATAAACCTAGACTATACAACAAAGAATTACAGCATATTACGTCCATTGGGAATCAAAGTTCGCTACCGGTGATAATAAAGCGCAACATGACCGCAAATTACATACACTAGGCATCAAAGGTCGCCACCAGTGCATATAAACGCGCCAACAAAAGAATATACAAAACTGAGAGCACTTCAGAAGGCACTAGACCTGGCAAGCTCGGGCCCGCAAGCAGCCGAACAA
The DNA here is from genome assembly GCA_034509565.1 of Triticum monococcum. NCBI lineage: Eukaryota > Viridiplantae > Streptophyta > Magnoliopsida > Poales > Poaceae > Triticum > Triticum monococcum. The sequence continues at coordinate 489,756,377 of CM067844.1, forward strand.
GCTGATGAGACCTCCGTTTTGTCAATGATAGATGCTTCATCCCTAGCTGTATGGCACCATAGTGCGCAAGGCAGTCCCCTGACATCTTCATTACATCTTTGACTTCAAGTCGGAGCCGAGCTGAAGCAAGCCTTTCCGCTTTAAGTTGAGACTGAAGAAGTCAAATTGATTGAGGCAGCGACTGCACAGAGGTTGTCTCACACCTGCTGGTGAGTAGCTTCAACTTACTGTCTTCATCAAGACAGGACCTTGGGGTCATCTCGCTGTCCTCAAGATGGTTTGGCTCACTATCTTTCCTAAAGTTTTGCCTGGCATAAGAGATACGACTCTGAAAGAGAAACAAGGAGACACGCAACAGGTTTCACAACTATATAAGCAAAGAAATGGATCTGTTCTGCATAAGGAACATGTTTTTACAACTACAATTTAAAACTGGTAGTTGTTGCAAACATCCAATCAGATGTAAACAACAGTGGAGGAAATGATGCCTATCCAAATCTATACTAGAACAAAGTTTGAAGGCTTGAGAAGGATGAACTTACATTACATGTTAACATGGGCTGGACAAAGCCCTTCTCCATGTTGATGGAAAGATAATTCAATAAATTCCCCAAAGAAAATTCTTTATAAGCATTGCCATTATTCTACATTTTGTAAAGAGTAAATATAGATCAAATAATATTGGAAGAAACATAGGATAATGAAGCTCAGGTCCAAACTGATGATACATAATCAAATAGCAATTAATTAAGTACAACGTTACAAGGCAAAAGGTACTGACAAGAGGAATGCAGACATCAACGTGTGCAGTGGCATTGGCTTTATTCAATATTTTGGTAAGAGTAAATGTAGATATGATAATTTGGAGAAAGTGGAGGGCAGGGCAGATAAGATGTAGAGTAATGCTAGATAACCAACTATCTTGTGATGCATGTACAGTAATACCACCACCGTCCGTTATTAGTTGTCGCTCAAATGGATGTATCTAGCACTATTAAGTTCTAAATACATCCAATTGATCAACAATTAATTCGATATAGAGGGAGTACATGACAACAGGTACTTACATGAGCAATCCAAAACTTCATAACCATTGTGTTAATTCTACATTTATCTAAGAGTAAATATAGATCTTATAATTTCAAGCAAAGGGAGGATAAAGAAGCGAACATTTACAGTGATGCTACATAATCAAACAACAATGAGTGTAAGTATGTTGACAAAGGGCAAGAGGTACTGACAAGAGCAATGCAGAGCCCAGTATTGTCGTGAGATCCTATGATCCTTTGAGCAAGGAGATTCATCTGAAATTAGTTTTCATACAAGAGAGAAGGTAAGGCACATGCAGAAATTTAGGAGTTCAAAATTTGAATTGATATCATAGACAGTACCTGACGCTGGGCTGTCAGCAGTTCTAATAGGGGTTTGGCCACTAGAGTAGGGGTAAAGTCTGTTACAGTTGGGCCTGTGTTTTCTGTGGCTGCTGATCTATCTGATTTAATAGGTATCACTACCTTTTCCAAACACCTAGTTTGTACTCCTTGAGGATCTGCAATCACCCTCTTCCTTTTGGACATCTATTACAAAAGAACAACATTTGACTGGAAAAACATAGTATGACGACACATGGAATAGGTACAGAAAATGGATAGGTATGGCATATACTCATATATGATGCTTAAACTAAGCAGATGGTGTAACAAAGTAGAAGTAATGCAAGAGGTCAGATGCAAAATACGTGCGACCAATACAACCTTGCCAAGTTAGAGCATGCACCTTGATGGGTAAATAAGATAGGCCATCCTCCACCATGCCAAGTTTGTTAGCCAGTGGATTGTTCTGCAATATTCCTCTCATGCGCCCATTCTCATATTCATTTTGATAATGTTCAATACCTGACATGCATGAAAACATAAAAACAAGTGAGATTATGTTTGTAATGCAGAAGTGATTCTAATCCAATACTATTGGAAATATGCTCTAGAGGCAATAATAAATTGGTTATTATTATATTTCCTTGTTCATGATAATCGTTTATTATCCATGCTAGAATTGTATTGATAGGAAACTCAGATACATGTGTGTGGATACATAGACAACACCATGTCCCTAGTAAGCCTCTAGTTGACTAGCTCGTTGATCAATAGATGGTTATGGTTTCCTGACCACGGACATTGGATGTCGTTGATAATGGGATCACATCATTAGGAGAATGATGTGATGGACAAGACCCAATCCTAAGCCTAGCACAAGATCATGTAGTTCGTATGCTAAAGCTTTTCTAATGTCAAGTATCATTTCCTTAGACCATGAGATTGTGCAACTCCCGGATACCGTAGGAGTGCTTTGGGTGTGCCAAACGTCACAACGTAACTGGGTGGCTATAAAGGTACACTACAGGTATCTCCGAAAGTGTCTTTTGGGTTGGCACGAATCGAGACTGGGATTTGTCACTCCGTGTAAACGGAGAGGTATCTCTGGGCCCACTCGGTAGGACATAATTATAATGTGCACAATGTGATCAAGGAGTTGATCACGGGATGATGTGTTATGAAACGAGTAAAGAGACTTGCCGGTAACGAGATTGAACAAGGTATCGGGATACCGACGATTGAATCTCGGGCAAGTATCGTACCGCTAGACAAAGGGAATTGTATACGGGATTGATTAAGTCATTGACATCGTGGTTCATCCGATGAGATCATCGTGGAGCATGTGGGAGACAACATGGGTATCCAGATCCCGCTGTTGGTTATTGACCGGAGAGGTGTCTCGGTCATGTCTGCATGTTTCCCGAGCCCGTAGGGTCTACACACTTAAGGTTCGATGATGCTAGGGTTATAGGGAATAGATGTACATGGTTACTGAATGTTGTTCGGAGTCCCGGATGAGATCCCAGACGTCACGAGGAGTTCCGGAATGGTCCGTAGGTAAAGATTTATATATGGGAAGTCATCATACGGTCACCGGAATAATTCAGGGGTTACCGGTATTGTACCGGGACCACCGGAGGGGTTCCAGGGGTCCACCGGGAGGGTCCACCTGCCCCGGAGGGCCCTATGGGCTGTATGTGGAGAGGGACCAGCCCCTTAGTGGGCTGGGCGCCTCCCCCCTAGGGCCCATGCGCCTAGGGTTTGGGGGAACCCTAAAGGGGGGCGCCCCCTTGCCTTGGGGGGCAAGGCAACCCCCCTTGGCCGCCGCCCCCTCCTCAGATTGGATATGAGGGGGCCGGCCCCCCTCTCCCTTGCCCCTATATATATGTGGGGGTGGGAGGGCAGCCGCACCAAAGTCTTGGCACAGCCCTCCCCCTCTCCCAAGTTCTCCTCTTCTCCCGCGGTGCTTGGCGAAGCCCTGCAGGATTGCCATGCTCCTCCTTCACCACCATGCCATCGTGTTGCTGCTGGATGGAGTCTTCCCCAACCTCTCCTTCACCCCTTGCTGGATCAAGGCGTAGGAGACGTCACCGGGCTGTACGTGTGTTGAACGCGGAGGTGCCGTCCGTTCGACACTAGGATCATCGGTGATTTGGATCACGACGAGTACGACTCCATCAACCCCGTTCACTTGAACGCTTCCGCTTAGCGATCTATAAGGGTATGTAGATGCACTCTCCTTCCCTCGTTGCTAGATTACTCCATAGATTGATCTTGGTGTTGCGTAGAAAATTTTGAATTTCAGCTACGTTCCCCAACAGTGGTATCAGAGCTAGGTCTATGCGTAGTTTCTATGCACGAGTAGAACACAAAGTAGTTGTGGGCGTCGATTTTGTCAATTTACTTGCCATTACTAGTCTTATCTTGATTCGGCGGCATTATGGGATGAAGCGGCCCGGACCAACCTTACACGTACGCTTACGTGAGACCGATTCCACCGACTGACATGCACTAGTTGCATAAGGTGGCTGGCGGGTGTCTGTCTCTCCCACTTTAGTCGGATCGGATTCGATGAACAGGGTCCTTATGAAGGGTAAATAGAAATTGGCAATTCACGTTGTGGTTTTGGCGTAGGTAAGAAACGTTCTTGCTAGCAACCTATAGCAGCCACGTAAAAAACTTGCAACAACAATTAGAGGACGTCTAACTTGTTTTTGCAGCAAGTGTTTTGTGATGTGATATGGCCAATGGATGTGATGAATGATATATGTGATGTATGAGATGATCATGTTCTTGTAATAGGAATCACGACTTGCATGTCGATGAGTATGACAACCGGCAGGAGCCATAGGAGTTGTCTTAATTTATTTATGACCTGCGTGTCAACATAAACGTCATGTAATTACTTTACTTTATTGCTAACCGTTAGCTGTAGTAGTAGAAGTAATAGTTGGCGAGACAACTTCATGAAGACACGATGATGGAGATCATGGTGTCATGCCGGTGACAACGATGATCATGGAGCCCCGAAGATGGAGATCAAAAGAAGCAAAATGATATTGGCCATATCATGTCACTTTTTGATTGCATGTGATGTTTATCATGTTTTTGCATCTTATTTGCTTAGAACGACGATAGTAAATAAGATGATCCCTCATTAAAATTTCAAGAAAGTGTTCCCCCTAACTATGCACCATTGCGAAAGTTCGTCGTTTCGAAGCACCACGTGATGATCGGGTGTGATAGATTCTAACGTTCACATACAACGGGTGTAAGACAGATTTACACACGCGAAACACTTAGGTTGACTTGACAAGCCTAGCATGTACAGACATGGCCTCGGAACACAAGAGACCGAAAGGTCGAGCATGAGTCGTATGGTAGATACGATCAACATGAAGATGTTCACCGATGATGACTAGTCCGTCTCACGTGATGATCGGACACGACCTAGTTGACTCAGATCATGTAATCACTTAGATGACTAGAGGGATGTCTATCTGAGTGGGAGTTCATAAGATGAACTTAATTATCCTGAACAAAGTCAAAAGGTCTTCGCAAATTATGTCGTAGCTCGCGCTTCAGTTCCACTATTTAGATTTGTTCCTTGAGAAAATTTAGTTGAAAGTTGATAGTAGCAATTATGCGGACTAGGTCCGTAAACTGAGGATTGTCCTCATTGCATCATAGAAGGCTTATGTCCTTAATGCACCGCTCAGTGTGCTGAACCTCGAACGTCGTCTGTGGATGTTGCGAACATCTGACATACACATTTTGATAACTACGTGATAGTTCAGTTAAACGGTTTAGAGTTCAGGCACCAAAGACATTTTGAAACGTCGCGAAACATATGAGATGTTTCAAGGGCTGAAATTGGGATTTCAGGCTCGTGCCCACGTCAAGAGGTATAAGACCTCCGACGATTTTCTTAGCCTGCAAACTTAGGGAGAAAAGCTCAATTGTTGAGCTTGTGCTCAGATTGTCTGAGTGCAACAATCATTTGAATCGAGTGGGAGTTGATCTTCCAGATGAGATAGTGATGTTTCTCTGAAGTCATTACCACCAAGCTGCTAGAGCTTCGTGATGAACTATAATATATCAGGGACATATATGATGATCCTTGAGATATTCACGATGTTTGACACCACAAAAGTAGAAATCAAGAAGGAGCATCAATGGTTGGTGAAACCACTAGTTTCAAGAAGGGCAAGGGCAAGAAGGGATACTTCATGAAACGGCAAATCAGCTGCTGCTCTAGTGAAGAAACCCAAGGTTGAACCCAAACCCGAGACTAAGTGCTTCTGTAATAAGGGGAACATCCACTGGAGCAGAATTACCCTAGATACTTGGTAGATGAGAAGGCTGGCAAGGTCGATAGAAGTATATTGGATATACATTGTGTTAATGTGTACTTTACTAGTACTCCTAGTAGCACCATGGTATTAGATACCGGTTCGGTTGCTAAGTGTTAGCAAACTCGAAATAAAAGGCTGCGAAGTAAACGGAGACTAGATAAAGGTGAGCTGGCGATATGTGTTGGAAGTTTTCCCCAAGCTTGATGTGATCAAGCATCGCACGCTCCCTCTACCATCGAGATTGGTGTTTGCGTTGAGCATAGACATGATTGGATTATGTCTATCGCAATACGATTATTCATTTAAGGAGAATAATGGTCACTCTGTTTATTTGAATAATACCTTCAATGGTCTTGCACCTAAAATGAATGGTTTATTGAATCTCGATCGTAGTGATACACATGTTCATGCCAAAAGATATAAGATAGTAATGATAGTACCACCTACTTGTGGCACTGCCACGTAAGTCATATCGGTACAAAACGCATGAAGAAGCTCCATGTTGATGGATCTTCGGGCTCACTCGTTTTTGAAAAGTTTGAGACATGCGAACCATGTCTATTGGTGTATATGCATGAAGAAACTCCATGAAAATGGACCGTTTGGACTCACTTGATTTTGAATCACTTGAGACAAGCAAATCATACCACATGGGCAAGATGACTGAAAGCCTCGTTTTCAGTAAAATGGAACTAGAAAGCAACTTGTTGGAAGTAATACATTTTGATGTGTGCAGTCCAATGAGTGCTGAGGCGTGTAGTGGATATCGTTATGTTCTTACTTCACAGATGATTTGAGTAGATGTTGAGCATATTTACTTGATGAATCACGAGTCTGAATTATTGAAAGTTTCACGAAATTTCAGGGTGAAGTTGAAAGATTGTCGTGACAAGAGGATAAAATATCTATGATATGATCATAGAGATGAATATCTGAATTACGAGTTTGGCACAGAATTAAGACATTGTGGAAATTGTTTCACAACTAATACAGCCTGGAACACCATAATGTGATGGTGTGTCCGAACATCATAACTGCACCCTATTGGATATGATGCATACCAAGATGTCTCTTGTCGAATTACCATGATAGTTTATGGGTTAGGCATTAGAGACAACCACATTCACTTTAAATAGGGCACCACGTAATTCCAATGAGATGACACCATATGAACTATGGTTTAGAGAAACCTAAGCTGTCATTTCTTAAAAGTTTGAGGTTGCGACGCTTATGTGAAAAAGTTTCAGGCTGATAAGCTCGAACCCAAAGCGGATAAATGCATCTTCATAGGACACCCAAAACAGTTGGGTATACCTCCTGTCTCAGATCCGAAAGCAATAAGGGATTTTTTCTAGAATCGGGTCCTTTCTCGAGGAAAAGTTTCTCTCGAAAGAGTTGAGTGGGAGGATGGTGGAGACTTGATGAGGTTATTGAACCGTCTCTTCAACTAGTGTGTGGCAGGGCACAAGGAGTTGTTCCTGTGGCACCTACACCAATTGAAGTGGAAGCTTATGATAGTGATCATGAAACTTCAGATCAAGTCACTACCAAACCTCGTGGGATGACAAGGATGCGTACTACTTCAGAGTGGTACGTAATCCTGTCTTGGAAGTCATGTTGCTAGACAACAATGAACCTACGAGCTATGGAGAAGCGATGGTGGGCCTGGATTCCAAAATGGCTCGAGGCCATATAATCTGAGAAAGGATCCATATATAAAAACAAAGTGTAGACTTTGGAAGAACTACTTGATGGTCGTAAGGCTGTTAGGTACATATGGATTTTAAAAGGAATACGGACAATGATGGTAAGTATCACCATTAAGAAAGCTCGACTTGTCGTTAAGATGTTTTCCGACAAGTTCAAGGAGTTGACTACGATGAGACTTTCTCACTTGTAGCGATGCTAAGAGTCTGTTGGAATTATATTAGCGATTACTGCATTATTTATTAAATCTTGCAGATAGGATGTCAAAACATTGTTTCCTCGACGATTTTCTTGAGGAAAGGTTGTATGTGATACAACCGGAAGGTTTTGTCAATCCTGAAAGATGCTAACAAGTATGCAAAGCTCCAGCAATCCTTCTAAGGACTGGAGTAAGCATCTCGGAGTTGGAATGTATGCTTTGATGAGATGATCAAAGATTTTGGGTGTATACAAAGTTTATGAGAAACTTGTATTTCCAAAGAAGTGAGTGGGAGCACTATAGAATTCCTGATGAATAAATGTTGTTGACATATTGTTGATCAGAAATGACGTAGAATTTCTGGAAAGCATATAGTGTTATTTGGAAAGTGTTTTTCAATGGAAAGCCTGGATTAAGCTACTTTAACATTGAGCATCAAGATCTACAAGGATAGATCAAAACGCTTAATGGTACTTTCAAATGAGCACATACCTTGACATGATCTTGAAGGTGTTCAAGATGGATCAGTCAAAGAAAGAGTTCTTGCCTGAGTTGTAAGGTATGAGGTTAAGACTTAAAGCTCGACCACGGCAGAAGAAAGAGGAAGGATGAAGGTCGTCCCCTATGCTTTTGTCATAGGCTCCATACGGTATGCCATGCCGAGTACCACACCTGATGTGTGCCTTGCCACATATTTGGCAAGAGGGTACAAAGGTGATCTAGGAGTAGATCACCAGATAGCGGTCTAAATTATCCTTAGAGGAATAAGGATATGTTTCTCGGTTATGGAGGTGATAAAGAGTTTGACGTAAAGAGTTACATCGATGCAAGCTTAACACCTATCCGGATAGCTCTGAGTAGAGATACCGAATACGTATAACGGAGCAACAATTTAGAATAGCTCCAAGTAGAACAGTTATTTGAAATGGCTCCAAATGTAGCGTAGTAGTTGCATCTACAAGATGACATAGAAATTTGCGAAGTACATACGGATCTGAATGTTGCAGACCCGTTGACTGAAACCTCTCTCACAAGCATAACATGATCAAACCCAGAACTCTTTGGGTGTTAGTCACATGGGGATGTGACCTTGAGTGTTAATCACATATAAATGTGAACTGGATTATTGACTCTAGTGCAAGTGGGAGACTGTAGGAAATATGCCCTAGAGGCAATAATAAATTGGTTATTATTATATTTCCTTGTTCATGATAATCGTTTATTATCCATGCTAGAATTGTATTGGTAGGAAACTCAGATACATGTGTGGATACATAGACAACACCATGTCCCTAGTAAGCCTCTAGTTGACTAGCTCGTTGATCAATAGATGGTTACGGTTTCCTGACCATGGACATTGGATGTCGTTGATAACGGGATCACATCATTAGGAGAATGATGTGATGGACAAGACCCAATCCTAAGCCTAGCACAAGATCATGTAGTTCGTATGCTAAAGCTTTTCTAATGTCAAGTATCATTTCCTTAGACCATGAGATTGTGCAACTTCCGGATACCGTAGGAGTGCTTTGGGTGTGCCAAACGTCACAACGTAACTGGGTGGCTATAAAGGTACACTATAGGTATCTCTGAAAGTGTCTGTTAGGTTGGCACGAATCGAGACTGGGATTTGTCACTCCGTGTAAACGGAGAGGTATCTCTGGGCCCACTCGGTAGGACATAATCATAATATGCACAATGTGATCAAGGAGTTGATCACGAGATGATGTGTTATGAAACGAGTAAAGAGACTTGCCGGTAACGAGATTGAACAAGGTATCGGGATACCGACGATCGAATCTCGGGCAAGTATCGTACCGCTAGACAAAGGGAATTGTATACGGGATTGATTAAGTCCTTGACATTGTGGTTCATCCGATGAGATCATCGTGGAGCATGTGGGAGCCAACATGGGTATCCAGATCCCGCTGTTGGTTATTGACCGGAGAGGTGTCTCGGTCATGTCTGCATGTTTCCCGAGCCCGTAGGGTCTACACACTTAAGGTTCGATGACGCCAGGGTTATAGGGAATAGATGTACGTGGTTACCAAATGTTGTTCGGAGTCCCGGATGAGATCCCGGACATCACGAGGATTTCCGGAATGGTCCGGAGGTAAAGATTTATATATGGGAAGTCATCATACGGTCACCGGAATAATTCGGGGGTTACCGGTATTGTACCGGGACCACCGGAGGGGTTCCAGGGGTCCACCGGGAGGGTCCACCTGCCCCGGAGGGCCCTATGGGCTGTATGTGGAGAGGGACCAGCCCCTTAGTGGGCTGGGCGCCTCCCCCCTAGGGCCCATGCGCCTAGGGTTTGGGGGAACCCTAAAGGGGGGGCGCCGCCCCCTCCTCAGATTGGATCTGAGGGGGCCGGCCCCCCTCTCCCTTGCCCCTATATATATGTGGGGGGTGGGAGGGCAGCCGCACCAAAGTCTTGGCACAGCCCTCCCCCTCTCCCAAGTTCTCCTCTTCTCCCGCGGTGCTTGGCGAAGCCCTGCATGATTGCCACGCTCCTCCTTCACCACCATGCCGTCGTGCTGCTGCTGGATGGAGTCTTCCCCAACCTCTCCTTCACCCCTTGCTGGATCAAGGCATAGGAGACGTCACCGGGCTGTACGTGTGTTGAACGCGGAGGTGCCGTCCGTTCGGCACTAGGATCATCGGTGATTTGGATCACGACGAGTACGAATCCATCAACCCCGTTCACTTGAACGCTTCCGCTTAGCGATCTACAAGGGTATGTAGATGCACTCTCCTTCCCTCGTTGCTAGATTACTCCATAGATTGATCTTGGTGTTGCGTAGAAAATTTTGAATTTTTGCTACGTTCCCCAACAAATACTTCCCCCTGTAAACCCCTTTGTGCTATCTTTGCAATTCTTCTATGAGGTGCCATGCATGCTGTAATTTGGTGTGTGCATTAATATAATGTGGCCTACTACTCAAAATATGAGAGCTCCAGAAGCGATGATACTTCACAGATGACAACTTCAACATATAGTAAAGAAGAACAAGTCGACCTGACCTGACAGATTCAAAATATACTAAGGGAGAATAACTCACCTGACCAGTCGACCGCAAGAGAAGAGGATCATCTTAAAGAAGAGCAGAAGAGCAAGCAGATTAAAGATATTACAAGTCTTTCTATACAATGTCGGTTGGCCACCCATGATGAACCAGAGCGCACAGAGAAATACTATTCCTTCCGGTCTCTCCATATGTGGCTCACATGCATTTCGAAACTAAAGTAGGAACATTTAGCTGACCAATTAAACATCTCTCAGTTTTACTAATATCAGCATAATATCAGATTTGAATTTGTACAACTAAGCTTGTTTAGCTCGATGGGTGGAGCAGTGCTATTACGACATGAACCACGTAGGTTGATCATGGTCATCATAAAATGGGGAAACCGTAAGCATGATGAGTATAGTGTTGACCGTGGCAGTGGGATGGCAGATCTGAAGCTGCAAACCGCGCAATGGGTAGTTAGCAACCAATATTTGCTTTGAAATAACAACTAAGATTTGGTATGGACAAGAAAGTACAATCAACAAGTGACAAAGAAATGCAATTCTGCTGTCTCTTTATATGTCGCGACATGCATTTGGAAACTCAAGTGGGACCTTTAGCTAACCAATTAAATGTGTCTGTTAACTAATATCAGTATCATATCACAATCATATTTGAACAACTAAGCTTTGGAATTTTGAGTGTTGTGTTGTTTAGCTTGAAGGGTGGAGTAATGCTAGTATGACAGAAAGCACCTACGCAGATCGTAGTAGAGTAGATAGAAGGGGGAAAACCCTAAGCATCAAGAGTAAAATCAGGAAAGTGGAACTAGCTGGACCAGTGGGTGGCGCACATGCTTTTCGAAACGAATATAGGAACATTAGGTGACCAATTAAACGTTCTCTGTTTTAGTAATATGAGCATCATATCAGATTCGTATTTCAACACGTAAGCTTTGGAATTATGAGTGGCATGTTGTTTCGCTTGATGGGTTGAGGTCTTGAGGAGCCTACGATGATGGTAGTGAATATAAAGGGGGGAAACCTTAAGCTTTACGAGTATAGTGACCGTGACATGGCGGATCTGAACGTGCAAACCGGACAAAGCTACTTTGCAACCAATGTTTGCATTCAACTAGCCACTACGATTTGGTACGGACAAGAAAAGTACAGTAAACAATTTAAGATCTATTTTCCGGGTGAGATCAATAACTTAAGCACATATGGAAGAGTACCACCTCTCTCGCAACGCCGTGTAGGCCCCTGCTGATACGTTGAGGGTGCTGCGGGTGCGATGGCTGTCGGTGGCGGGGAAGAAGACTTTAGATGGTAGATGGCCAGGTTGGGGGATAAATCCTGTTGCCGTGGACGAGGTGGTCGTAGGAGCGGCAACGACAAAGTGGATGACGGCGCCGATGAAGCGAGACGACACGATGAAAGGATCCTGGTCCGGCCCCGTGGATGAGAGACATCCATCTCTTGCAGTGGACGACGGGGTAGGGGTAGTGGCTCCGGCAAGGTGGAGGATGGGGTGGCGGATGGAGGAGGCTGGCCGCAGTGGGGAGGTTGTCGTGGCGCCGACTGTGTATGAATGGGGAAATGAAGGGGGAGGGGGGATCTCAAACTTTGGGACGCGTGATAACCCACAAGTATAGGGGATCAATTGTAGTCTCTTTCGATAAGTAAGAGTGTCGAACCCAACGAGGAGCTAAAGCTAGAACAAATATTCCCTCAAGTTCTATCGACCACCGATACAACTCTACGCACGCTTAACGTTTGCTTTACCTAAAACAAGTATGAAACTAGAAGTACTTTGTAGGTGTTTTTGGATAGGGTTGCAAGATAATAAAGAGCACGTAAATAAAAAGTAGGGACTATTTAGATAAATAAACAATAAAGTTAGTATAGCAAGTGTGGAAAAGTGGTGGTAGGAGTTGCGAAATTGTCCCTAAGCAATTGACTACTTTACTGGACCGATAGCAAGTTTTATGTGGGAGAGGCCACCACTAGCATGTCTTCCCTGACTTGAAATTCTATGCACTTATGATTGGGACTATTAGCAAGCATCCGCAACTACTAACATTCATTAAGTTAAAACCCAACCACAACACTAAGATATATTGGTCCCCCTTCAACCCCGTATGCATCAATTTCTATGCTAGGTCGAAGCTTCTGTCACTCTTGCCCTCCAATACATAGTCCTATCAACATACATCTAACCCTATGGTGTGATCCACGCATGCGCTCATATGATGGGCACCAAAGGGCATCAACATAACCACAAGCAAATTAAATCAATCATAGCAATTCATCAACCACCGATAGGACAACGAAAATCTACTCAGACATCATAGGATGGCAACACAACATTGGATAATAATATGAAGCATAAAGCACCATGTCAAGTAGAGGGTACAGCGGGTTTTGGGAGAGTGGACCGCTGTAGATAGATTGGGGAAGGTGATGGAGATATCGGTGAAGATGGCGGAGGTGTTGGTGTAGATTACGGTGATGATGATGGCCCCCAGCGGCGTTCCGGCGCCACCGGAAGCGAGGGGGAGAGAGCCCCCCTCCTCCTTCTTCTTCCTTGACCTTCTCCCTAGATGGGAGAAGGGTCCCCTCTGGTCCATGGCCTCCATGGCATGGGAGGGGCGAGAGGCCCTTCGAGATTGGATCTGCCTCTCTGTCTCTCTCTGTTTCTGCGTTCTAGGATTCTGCCCTTTCACCGTTTCTTATATATCCGGAGATCCCTAACTCTGATTGGATTGAAACCTTCACTCTGATTTTTTTTCTTCCGAAAATTAGCTTTCTTGCGGCCAAAGAAGAGCAGTAACCACCTTACGGGGGCCCACGAGGGTCAGGGGCGCCCCCCTGCCTCGTGGCTCCCTCGGGCACCATCTCGCGTTGATTTTCTTCCCGTATTTCACATATATTCCAAAAATATTCTCCGTCCTTTTTTATCCCGTTTGGACTCCGTTTGATATGGATTTACTGCGAAACAAACAACATGCAACAAACAGGAACTCTCACTAGGCACTGGATCAATATGTTAGTCCCCAAAAATAGTATAAAAAGTTGCCAAAAGTATATGAAAGTTGTATAATATTGGCATGGAACAATAAAAAATTATAGATACGACGGAGATGTATCAGCATCCCCAAGCTTAATTCCTACTCGTCCTCGAGTAGGTAAATGATAAAAAAGATAATTTTTGATGTGGAATGCTACCTAGCATAATCTTGATCATGTAAACTAATCATGGCATGAATAGTAAGACACGAGTGATTCAAAGCAATAGTCTATCATTTGACATTAAGACAATAATACTTCAATCATACTAACCAAGCAATTATGTCTTATCAAAATAACATAGCCAAAGAAAGCTCATCCCTACAAAATCATATAGTCTGGCTATGCTCCATCTTCACCACACAAAGCATTCAAATCATGCACAACCCTGATGACAAGCCGAGGAATTGGTTCATACTTTTTAATGCACTTCAGCCTTTTCAACCCTCACGCAATACATGAGCGCAAGCCGTGGACATAGCACTATGGGTGGAATAGAATATGATGATGGAGGTTGTGTGGAGAAGACAAAAAGGAAGAAAGTCTCACATCGACGCAGCTAATCAACGGGCTATGGAGATGCCCATCAATTGATGTCAATGCGAGGAGTAGGGATTGCCATGCAACGGATGCACTAAGAGCTATAAGTGTATGAAAGCTCAAACTGGAAACTAAGTGGGTGTGCATCCAACTTGCTTGCTCATGAAGACCTCGGGCATTTGAGGAAACCCATCATCGGAATATACAAGCCAAGTTCTATAATGAAAATTCCCACTAGTATATAAAAGTGATAACTCAAGAGACTCTCAATATGAAGAACATGGTGCTACTCCGAAGCACAAGTGTGGTAAAAGGATAGTAACATTGCCCCCTCTTTTTTGCGGGCTTCTTTGGCCCCCCTTTTTTTATTTAGGCTTCTTTGGCCTCTTTTTTTCATTTTTTTCATGGGGCAATGTGTTGGGGAACGTTGCAGAAAACAAAAATTTTCCTACGGTTTCACCAAGATCCATCTATGAGTTCATCTAGCAACGAGTGATTGGATGCATCTACGTACGTTGTAGATCGCGAGCGGAAGCGTTCAAAGAACGGGGATGAGGGAGTCGTACTCGACGTGATCCAAATCACCGGAGATCCTAGCGCCGAACGGACGGCACCTCCGCGTTCAACACACGTACGGTCTGCGTAACGTCTCCTCCTTCTTGATACAGCAAGGGGGAAGGAGAGGTTGAGGAAGATGGCTCCAGCAGCAGCACGACGTCGTGGTGGTGGTGGAGCTGCAGTACTCCGGCAGGCTTCGCCAAGCTCTACGGAGGAGGAGGAGGTGTTGGAGAGGGAGAGGGAGGCACCAAAGGCGTAGGTCAGAGGTACTCCATCCCCCCCACTATATATAGGGGGCCTAGGGGGGCGGCGGCCCTAGGAGATGCAATCTCCTAGGGGCGGCGGCCAAGGGGTGGGGGGCTTGCCCCCCAAGCAAGGGGGCGCCCCCCTTTAGGGTTTCCCCACCCTAGGCGCATGGGCCCTAGGGGGAAGTGGCGCCCAGCCCACTTTGGGCTGGGTTCCTTCCCACTTCAGCCCATGGGGCTCTCCGAGATAGGTGGCCCCACCCGGTGGACCCCCGGGACCCTTCCGGTGGTCCCGGTACAATACCGGTGACCCCGAAACTTGTCCCGATGGCCGAAATAGCACTTCCTATATATATAATTCTTTACCTCCGGACCATTCCAAAACTCCTCATGACGTCCGGGATCTCATCTGGGACTCCGAACAACATTCGGGTTACTGCATATACATATCCCTACAACCCTAGCGTCACCGAACCTTAAGTGTGTAGACCCTACGGGTTCGGGAGACATGTAGACATGACCGAGATTGCTCTCCGGTCAATAACCAACAGCGGGATCTGGATACCCATGTTGGCTCCCACATGCTCCTCGATGATCTCATCGGATGAACCACGATGTCGAGGATTCAAGCAACCCCGTATACAATTCCCTTTGTCAATCGGTATGTTACTTGCCCGAGATTCGATCGTCGGTATCCCAATACCTCGTTCCATCTCGTTACTGGCAAGTCACTTTACTCGTACCGTAATGCATGATCCCGTGACCAGACACTTGGTCACTTTGAGCTCATAATGATGATGCATTACCGAGTGGGCCCAGTGATACCTCTCCGTCATACGGAGTGACAAATCCCAGTCTTGATCCGTGTCAACCCAACAGACACTTTCGGAGATACCCGTAGTATACCTTTATAGTCACCCAGTTACGTTGTGACGTTTGGTATACCCAAAGTACTCCTACGGTATCCGGGAGTTACACGATCTCATGGTCTAAGGAAAAGATACTTGACATTGGAAAACTCTAGCAAACGAACTATGCGATCTTATGCTATGTTTAGGATTGGGTCTTGTCCATCACATCATTCTCCTAATGATGTGATCTCGTTATCAATGACATCCAATGTCCATAGTCAGGAAACCATGACTATCTGTTGATCAACGAGCTAGTCAACTAGAGGCTTACTAGGGAAATGTTGGTGTCTATTATTCACACATGTATTACGATTTCCGGATAACACAATTATAGCATGAATAAAAGACAATTATCATGAACAAGGAAATATAATAATAATGCTTTTATTATTGCCTCTAGGGCATATTTCCAACAGTCTCCCACTTGCACTAGAGTCAATAATCTAGTTACATTGTGAGGAATCGAACACCCATGGAATTCTGGTGTTGATCATGTTTTGCTCTAGGGAGAGGTTTAGTCAACGGATCTGCTACATTCAGGTCCGTATGTACTTTACAAATATCTATGTGTCCATCTTGAACATTTTCACGAATGGAGTTGAAGCGATGCTTGATGTGCCTGGTCTTCTTGTGAAACCTGGGCTCCTTGGTAAGTGCAATAGCTCCAGTGTTGTCACAGAAGAGTTTGATTGGCCCCGACGCATTGGGTATGACTCCTAGGTCGGTGATGAACTCCTTCACCCAAATTGCTTCATGTGCTACCTCCGAGGCTGCCATGTACTCCGCTTCACATGTAGATTCCGCCACAACGCTCTGCTTGCAACTGCACCAGCTTACTGCCCCACCATTCAAAATATATACGTATCCGGTTTGTGACTTTGAGTCATCCAGATCTGTGTCGAAACTAGCGTCGATGTAACCCTTTACGACGAGCTCTTCGTCACCTCCATAAACGAGAAACATTTCCTTAGTCCTTTTCAGGTACTTCAGGATATTCTTGACCGCTGTCCAGTGTTCCTTGCCGGGATTACTTTGGTACCTACCTACCAAACTTATGGCAAGGTTTACATCAGGTCTGGTACATAGCATGGCATACATAATAGAACCTATGGCTGAGGCATAGGGGATGACGCTCATCTCTTCTATATCTTCTGCCGTGGTCGGACATTGAGCTGAGCTCAATTTCACACCTTGCAACACAGGCAAGAACCCCTTCTTAGACTGATCCATATTGAACTTCTTCAATATCTTATCAAGGTATGTGCTTTGTGAAAGACCTATGAGGCGCCTTGATCTATCTCTATAGATCTTGATGCCTAATATATATGCAGCTTCTCCAAGGTCCTTCATTGAAAAACTCTTATTCAAGTAGGCCTTAATGTTGTCCAAGAGTTCTATATCATTTCCCATCAAAAGTATGTCATCTACATATAATATGAGAAATGCTACAGAGCTCCCACTCACTTTCTTGTAAACGCAGGCTTCTCCATAAGTCTGCGTAAACCAAACTCTTTAATCATCTCATCAAAGCGAATGTTCCAACTCCGAGATGCTTGCACCAGCCCATAAATCGAGCGTTGGAGCTTGCACACCTTGTTAGCATTCTTAGGATCGACAAAACCTTCCGGCTGCATCATATACAATTCTTCCTTAAGGAAACCATTAAGGAATGCCGTTTTGACGTCCATTTGCCATATCTCATAATCATAGAATGCGGCAATTGCTAACATGATTCGGACGGACTTTAGCTTCGCTACCGGTGAGAAAGTCTCATCATAGTCAACCCCTTGAACTTGTCGATAACCCTTAGCGACAAGTCGAGCTTTATAGATGGTCACATTACCATATGCGTCTGTCTTCTTCTTAAAGATCCATTTATTTTCTATGGCTCGCCGCTCAACGGGCAAGTCAGTCAAAGTCCATACTTCGTTTTCATACATGGATCCTATCTCGGATTTCATGGCTTCTATCCATTTGTCGGAATCCGGGCCCGCCATTGCTTCTTCATAGTTCGAAGGTTCACCGTTGTCTAACAACATGATTTCCAAGACAGGGTTGCCGTACCACTCTGGTGCGGAACGTGTCCTTGTGGACCTACGAAGTTCAGTAGCAACTTGATCTGAAGTTTCATGATCATCATCATTAACTTCCTCTCTAGTCGGTGCAGGCACCTCAGGAACATTTTCTTGAGTTGCGCCATTTTCCGGTTTAAGAGGTAATACTTCATCAAGTTCTACTTTCCTCCCACTTACTTCTTTCGAGAGAAACTCTTTCTCTAGAAAGGATCCATTCTTGGCAACAAAGATCTTGCCTTCGGATCTGAGGTAGAAGGTATACCCAATAGTTTCTTTAGGGTATCCTATGAAGACGCATTTTTCTGACTTGGGTTCGAGCTTTTCAGGTTGAAGTTTCTTGACATAAGCATCGCATCCCCAAACTTTTAGAAACAACAACTTAGGTTTCTTCCCAAACCATAAATCATACGGTGTCGTCTCAACGGATTTCGATGGAGCCCTATTTAAAGTGAATGCGGCAGTCTCTAAAGCATAGCCCCAAAAAGATAGCGGTAAATCGGTAAGAGACATCATAGATCGCACCAAATCTAATAGAGTGCGATTACGATGTTCGGACACACCATTACGCTGAGCTGTTCCAGGTGGCGTGAGTCGTGAAACTATTCCACACTTTCTTAAGCGTGTGCCAAATTCGTGACTCAAGTATTCTCCTCCACGATCTGATCGTAGGAACTTGATTTTTCTGTCACGTTGATTCTCAACCTCACTCTGAAATTCCTTGAACTTTTCAAAGGTCTCAGACTTGTGTTTCATTAAATAGATATACCCATATCTACTCAAGTCATCAGTGAGGGTGAGAACATAACGATAGCCACCGCGAGCCTCAACACTCATTGGACCGCACACATCAGTATGTATGATTTCTAATAAGTTGGTCGCTCGCTCCATTGTTCCTGAGAACGGAGTCTTGGTCATTTTACCCATGAGGCATGGTTCGCACGTGTCAAATGATTCGTAATCAAGAGACTCTAAAAGTCCATATGCACGGAGCTTCTTCATGCGTTTCACACGTATGTGACCAAGGCGGCAGTGCCACAAGTATGTGGGACTATCATTATCAATCTTACATCTTTTGGTACTCACACTACGAATATGTGTAGCATTACGCTCGAGATTCATTAAGAATAAACCATTCACCATCGGAGCATGACCATAAAACATATCACTCATATAAATAGAACAACCATTATTCTCGGATTTAAATGAGTAGCCATCTCGTATTAAACGAGATCCTGATACAATGTTCATGCTCAAACTTGGTACTAAATAACAATTATTGAGGTTCAAAACTAATCCCGTAGGTAAATGTAGAGGTAGCGTGCCGACGACGATCACATCGACCTTGGAACCATTCCCGACGCGCATCGTCACCTCGTCCTTCACCAGGCTCCGTTTATTCCGCAGCTCCTGCTTTGAGTTACAAATGTGAGCAACTGCACAGGTATCAAATACCCAAGAGCTACTACGAGTACTGGTAAGGTACACATCAATTACATGTATATCACATATACCTTTCATGATGCCGGCCTTCTTGTCCGCTAAGTATTTGGGGCAGTTCCGCTTCCAGTGACCACTTCCCTTGCAATAAAAACACTCAGTCTCGGGCTTGGGTCCAATCTTTGGCTTCTTCCCGGCAGCTTGCTTGCCGGGCGCGGCAACTCCCTTGCCGTCCTTCTTGAAGGTTTTCTTACCCTTGCCTTTCTTGAACTTAGTGGTTTTATTCACCATCAACACTTGATGTTCCTTTCTGACTTCTACCTCTGCTGATTTCAGCATTGCAAATACTTCAGGAATGGTCTTTTCCATCCCCTGCATATTGAAGTTCATCACAAAGCTCTTGTAGCTCAGTGGAAGCGACTGAAGGATTCTGTCAATGACCGCGTCATCCGGGAGATTAACTCCCAGCTGAGTCAAGCGGTTATGCAACCTAGACATAGTGAGTATGTGCTCACTGACAGAACTGTTTTCCTCCATCTTACAGCTGAAGAATTTGTCGGAGACTTGATATCTCTCGACCCAGGCATGAGCTTGGAAAACCATTTTCAGCTCTTCGAACATCTCATATGCTCCATGTCTCTCAAAACGTTTTGGAGCCCCGACTCTAAGCTGTAAAGCATGCCCGCACTGAACGAGGGAGTAGTCATTGGTACGTGCCTGCCAAGCGTTCATAACATCTTGTTCTGCAGGGAGAACAGGTGCGTCACCTAGCGGTGCTTGTAGGACATAATATTTCTTGGTAGCTATGAGGATGATCCTCAGGTTCCGGACCCAGTCCGTGTAGTTGCTGCCATCGTCTTTCAGCTTGGTTTTCTCTAGGAACGCGTTGAAGTTGAGGACTACGTTGGCCATTTGATCTACAAGACATATTGCAAATATTTTAGACTAAGTTCATGGTAATTAAGTTCATCTAATCAAATTATTCAATAAACTCCCACTCAGATAGACATCCCTCGAGTCATCTAAGTATAACATGATCCGAGTTAACTAGGCCGTGTCCGATCATCACATGAGACGGACTAGTCAACATCGGTGAACATCTTTATGTTGATCGTATCTTCTATACGACTCATGTTCGACCTTTCGGTCTTCTGTGTTCCGAGGCCATGTCTGTACATGCTAGGCTCGTCAAGTCAACCTAAGTGTTTGCATGTGTAAATCTGTCTTACACCCGTTGTATGTGAATGTTGGAATCTATCACACCCGAGCATCACGCGGTGCTTCGAAACAACGAACTGTCGCAACGGTGCACAGTTTGGGGGAACACTTTCTTGAAATTATTATGAGGGATCATCTTATTTACTACCGTCGTTCTAGGTAAACAAGATGCAAAAACATGATAAACATCACATGCAATCAAATAATAATAGTGACATGATATGGCCAATATCACATAGCTCATTTGATCTCCATCTTGGGGCTCCATGATCATCTTGTCACCGGCATGACACCATGATCTCCATCATCGTGTCTCCATGAAGTTGCTCGCCAACTATTACTTCTACTACTATGGCTAACGCGTTTAGCAATAAAGTAAAGTAATTTACATGGCGTTTCTCAATGACACGCAGGTCATACAAAAAAATAAAGACAACTCCTTTGGCTCCTGCCGGTTGTCATACTCATCGACATGCAAGTCGTGATTCCTATTACAATAGCATGAACATCTCATACATCACATATATATCATTCATCATTCATCACAACTTTGGCCATATCACATCACAAAACACTTGCTGCAAAAACAAGTTAGACGTCCTCTAATTGTTGTTGCAAGTTTTACATGGCTGCAATAGGGTTCTAGCAAGAACGTTTTCTTACCTACGTGAAAGCCACAATGTGTTTTGTCAACTTCTATTTACCCTTCATAAGGACCCTTTTCATCGAATCCGCTCCAACTAAAGTGGGAGAGACAGACACCCGCCAGCCACCTTATGCAACTAGTGCATGTTAGTCGGTGGAACCGGTCTCACGTAAGCGTACGTGTAAGGTTGGTCCGGGCCACTTCATCCCACAATACCGTTGAAGCAAAATAAGACTAGTAGCGGCAAGAAAGTTGACAACATCTACGCCCACAACAAATTGTGTTCTACTCGTGCAAAGAGAACTACGCATAGACCTAGCTCATGATGCCACTGTTGGGGAACGTTGCAGAAAACAAAAAATTTCCTATGGTTTCACCAAGATCCATCTATGAGTTCATCTAGCAACGAGTGATTGGATGCATCTACGTACCTTGTAGATCGCGAGCGGAAGCGTTCAAAGAACGGGGATCAGGGAGTCGTACTCGACGTGATCCAAATCACCGGAGATCCTAGCGCCGAACGGACGGCACCTCCGCGTTCAACACACGTACGGTCTGCGTAACGTCTCCTCCTTCTTGATCCAGCAAGGGGGAAGGAGAGGTTGAGGAAGATGGCTCCAGCAGCAGCACGCCGGCGTGGTGGTGGTGGAGCTGCAGTACTTCGGCAGGCTTCGCCAAGCTCTACGGAGGAGGAGGTGTTGGAGAGGGAGAGGGAGGCACCAAAGGCGTAGGTCAGAGGTCCTCCATCCCCCCACTATATATAGGGGGCCCTAGGGGAGCGCCGGCCCTAGGAGATGCAATCTCCTAGGGGGGCGGCGGCCAAGGGGTGGGGGGCTTGCCCCCCAAGCAAGGGGGCGCCCCCCTTTAGGGTGTCCCCACCCTAGGCGCATGGGCCCTAGGGGGAAGTGGCGCCCCAGCCCACTTTGGGCTGGGTCCCTTCCCACTTCAGCCCATGGGGCCCTCCGGGATAGGTGGCCCTACCCGATGGACCCCCGGGACCCTTCCGGTGGTCCCGGTACAATACCGGTGACCCCGAAACTTGTCCTGATGACCCATATATAATTCTTTACCTCCGGACCATTCCTAAACTCCTCGTGACGTCCGGGATCTCATCCGAGACTCCGAAAAACATTCGGGTTACTGCATATACATATCCCTACAACCCTAGCATCACCGAACCTTAAGTGTGTAGACCCTACGGGTTCGGGAGACATGTAGACATGACCGAGATTGCTCTCCGGTCAATAACCAACAGCGGGATCTGGATACCCATGTTGGCTCCCACATGCTCCTCGATGATCTCATCGGATGAACCACGATGTCGAGGATTCAAGCAACCCCGTATACAATTCCCTTTGTCAATCGGTATGTTACTTGCCCGAGATTCGATCGTCGGTATCCCAATACCTCATTCAATCTCGTTACTGGCAAGTCACTTTACTCATACCGTAATGCATGATCCCGTGACCAGACACTTGGTCACTTTGAGCTCATAATGATGATGCATTACCGAGTGGGCCCAGTGATACCTCTCTGTCACACGGAGTGACAAATCCCAGTCTTGATCCGTGTCAACCCAACAGACACTTTCGGAGATACCCGTAGTATACCTTTATAGTCACCCAGTTACGTTGTGATGTTTGGTATACCCAAAGTACTCCTACGGTATCCGGGAGTTACACGATCTCATGGTCTAAGGAAAAGATACTTGACATTGGAAAACTCTAGCAAACGAACTATGCGATCTTGTGCTATGTTTAGGATTGGGTCTTGTCCATCACATCATTCTCCTAATGATGTGATCTCGTTATCAATGACATCCAATGTCCATAGTCAGGAAACCATGACTATATGTTGATCAACGAGCTAGTCAACTAGAGGCTTACTAGGGAAATGTTGGTGTCTATTATTCACACATGTATTACGATTTCCGGATAACATAATTATAGCATGAATAAAAGACAATTATCATGAACAAGGAAATATCATAATAATGCTTTTATTATTGCCTCTAGGGCATATTTCCAACACAATGCTCTAATAATGATGATCATCACACTTTTATTTACTTACAACTCAATATTACAACTCGATACTAGAACAAAGATATGACTCTATATGAATGCCTCTGGTGGTGTACTGGGATGTGCAATGATATAGCATAGCAATGACATCAAAAAACAAACAAGCCATGAAAACATCATGCTAGCTATCTAACGATCATGCAAAGCAATATGACAATAAATGCTCAAGTCATGTATATGATGATGATGGAAGTTGCATGGCAATATATCTCGGAATGGCTATGGAAATGCCATAATAGGTAGGTATGGTGGCTATTTTGAGGAAGATATAAGGAGGCTTATGAGTGATAGAGTGTATCGTATCACGGAGTTTGGATGCACCGGCGAAGTTTTCACCAACTCTCGAGGTGAGAAAGGGCAATGCATGGTACGAAAGAGGCTAGCAATGATGGATGGGTGAGAGTGTGTATAATCCATGGACTCAACATTAGTCATAAAGAACTCACATACTTATTGCAAAAGTCTATTAGCTGTTGAAACAAAGTACTACGCGCATGCTCCTAGGGGGATAGATTGGTAGGGAAAGACCATCGCTTGTCCCCGACCGCCACTCATAAGGAAGACAATCAATAAATAAATCATGCTCCGTCTTCATCACATAACGGTTCACCATACGTGCATGCTACGGGAATCACAAACTTCAACACAAGTATTTCTACAATCCACAACTCCCCACTAGCATGACTCTAATATCACTATCTTTATAACGCAAAACTATTGCAAGGAATCAAACATATCATATTCAGTGATCTACAAGTTTTATGTAGGATTTTATGACTAACCATGTGGATGACAAATTCCTGTCATCTCTCTAAATAGATATAAGTGAAGCAAGCGAGTTTAATTCTTGCTAAAAAAGATATGACCACGCTCTAACAAATATAAGTGAAGCAAAAGAGCATTCTATAAATGGCGGTTTTCTATGTGAAGAGGAACAGGCAATCCAAACTTGAAATGATATAAGTGAAGCACATGAACCATTCTATAAAGCCATACTCAAAAGATTTAAGTGAAGTGCAAAGATAATTCTATAAATAAACCAAGGACTATCTCATACCAGCATGGTGCATAAAATAAAAATGAAAACTAAATGCAAAAGATGCTCCAAGATTGCACATATCGCATGAACGAAACGAATCCGAAAACATACCAATACTTGTTGAAGAAAGATGGGATGCCTTCCGAGGCATCCCCAAGCTTACACGCTTGAGTCTCCTTGAATATTTACTTGGGGTGCCTTGGGAATCCGCAAGCTTGAGATCTTTTCTCTCCTCCTTATCCTCATATCGAGACCTCCTCGATCTTCGAACACTTCATCCACACAAAACTGAACAAAAAACTCGGTAAGATCCGTTAGTATAATAAAGCAAACCACTAGTTTAAGTACTATTGCAAACCAATTCATATTTTGTTTTTGCATTGTATCTACTGTAATATGACTTTTCCATGGCTTAATCCACTGATATAAATTGATAGTTTCATCAAAACAAGCAAACTATGCATCCAAAACAGAATCTGTCTAAAACAGAACAGTCTATAATAATCTGAATATTCACCATACCTCTGGTACTCCCAAAATTCTACCAAAATTAGAAAAACTAAAAAAATTTTATAGAAAGACATTGCAAAAAGTTTCGGAACCATTTGACGTTCCAGTAAAAAATACAAAATCGCGCACTACAGCCAATGTTTCTGTCCTGCACCGTACAAACCAACAAGCAAAGTAAACATCCTAAAGGCAAATCTTGGCACATTATTTTTATTTTTAAACCTTATAAAAGCACACAACAGAAATAAATGACTCTAGAACTTCCGGGTTGTCTCCCTGGCAGCGCTTTCTTTAAAGCCATTAAGCTAGGCATATAGTGCTCAAGTAATGGATCCACCCGGATCCCAAGGTATATCAAAGCCAATTTTAATTAACAATGATTTGTGATTTAGTAGTGAGCACAAAGTAACATATATCATGTAATGATGAATTCTAACTCTCTTCCTACGCATCGGCATGTCATAAAAGAACAATTCATGCACACAAAGTAAAGGCCAATGCATAGTATAAACAATTTCTTGCAATTTTTTCGTGTTGGAGACATAAAGAGGGGGGAGATGTAGTTCCTCTCTCATAATAATTGCAAGTAGGAGCAGAAAGCACATGCATATTATATCTACCAAAATCATCATGTGTAATAGTAAAACGAAGCCCATCAATATAATACTTAACAAGAGCAAACTTCTCCGATATAGTGTAGTTGGGAGAATTCAAAAAGATAATAGGACTATCATGCCTGGGTGCAATAGTAACAATTTCATGTTTAACATAAGGAACTATATCAAGTTCATCTCCATAAGCATAATTCGTATTGGCATCTTGGCAACAAGCATAGCAAGCATCATCAAAAAGGGATATTTCAAGAGAATCAACGGGATCATAACAATCATCATAACATTCATCCTTCGGTAAGCACTAAGGGAAATTAAACAATGTATGGGATAAAGAGTTACTCTAATTAGAAGGTGGGCACGGGTGATCAATTTGCTCTTCCTCCTTTTGTTCTTCGCTCTCCTTCTCATCTTTTTCATCCAATGAGCTCATAGTTTCATCAATTTCTTCTTCCATAGACTCCTGCAAAATATTAGTTTCTTCTTGGACAGCGGAGGAGTCCTCAATATATGGTTTAACATAGGCATTAGAGGCATAATTATCATAACAATATTTAAGTATGGCAAAATTTTCAGATTTGTAAAGAGTAGCATCATACTTTTCAATCAAAGAAGCAATTTCATAAGCACCCTTAAAAGCAACAAATTCTTCAATTTGTTGAACATCATAGTAATTATAAACACCCTTAGCATAAGAAGATACAATTCCATTATCGCTAAACTCACATTGGTAGAGAAGGCGTTTCTTAGGGTTTTCAGAACAACAAGTAACATCATATATTTCACATAAATTCCAAGCATAGCACTGCAAACGATGAATTTGATCCAGTAAAAGTTCCCGTTTTTTAGATAAGCGGTGTCGCACATAACAAGCATGCTCATCTAAAGATTTGCCCTCAACTAAGCTAGTTGGGGTTTCAGCACGAGCACAAAGGGATCGAAGATGATCCAAGTAAAAAGCTTTAGGGGTGTGATAGATTTTGAAAGGTTCTTCAACCATTGGTGTAGTAGGTATAACTATTTTTTTGGTATTTTGCGTTTCCTACCCATACTAAATATAGAGAACAACTTAGAACAGCAAATAAAATTACTTATTGATACAGCAAACAAGCACACACAAGAATATTCACCCCACGCTATGGCTCCCCGGCAACGGCGCCAGAAAAAGGTCTTGATAACCCACAAGTATAGGGGATCAATTGTAGCCTCTTTCAACAAGTAAGAGTGTCGAACCCAACGAGGAGCTAAAGCTAGAACAAATATTCCCTCAAGTTCTATCGACCACCGATACAACTCTACGCACGCTTAACGTTTGCTTTACCTAGAACAAGTATGAAACTAGAAGTACTTTGTAGGTGTTTTTGGATAGGGTTGCAAGATAATAAAGAGCACGTAAATAAAAAGTAGGGGCTGTTTAGATAAAGAAACAATAAAGTTAGTATAGTGAGTGTGGAAAAATGGTGGTAGGAGTTGCGAAATTGTCCCTAAGCAATTGACTACTTTACTAGACCGATAGCAAGTTTTATGTGGGAGAGGCCACTAGTAGCATGTCATCCCTGACTTGGAATTCTATGCACTTATGATTGGAACTATTAGCAAGCATCCGCAACTACTAATGTTCATTAAGGTAAAACCAAACCATAGCATTAAGATATATTGGTCCCCCTTCAATCCCATATGCATCAATTTCTATGCTAGGTTGAAGCTTCTGTCACTCTTGCCCTCCAATACATAGCCCTATCAACATACAACTAACCCTATGGTGTGATCCACGCACGCGCTCATATGATGGGCACCAAAGGACATCAACATAACCACGAGAAAATTAAATCAATCATAGCAATTCATCAACCACTCATAGGACAACGAAAATCTACTCAGACATCATAGGATGGCAACACATCATTGGATAATAATATGAAGCATAAAGCACCATGTCAAGTAGAGGGTACAATGGGTTGTGGGAGAGTGGACCGCAATAGATAGATGGGGGAAGGTGATGGAGATGTTGGTGACGATGGCGGAGGTGTTGGTGTAGATTGCGGTGATGATGATGGCCCCCGACGGCGTTCCGGCGCCACCGGAAGCGAGGGGGATAGAGCCCCCTCCTTATTCTTCTTCCTTGCCTTCTCCCTAGATGGGAGAAGGGATTCCTCTCTGGTCCATGGCCTCCATGGCATGGGAGGGGCGAGAGCCCCTCCAATATTGGATCTGTCTCTCTGTCTCTCTCTATTTCTGCGTTCTCGGATTCTACCCTTTCACCATTTCTTATATATCCGGAGATCCGTAACTCCGATTTGATTGAAACCTTCGCTCCAATTTCCCCCCTGAAAATTAGCTTTCTTGCGGCCAAAGACGAGTAGCAACCACCTTACGGGGGGCCCATGAGGGTCAGGGGTGCGCCCAGGGGTGTGGGGCGCGCCCCCTGCCTCGTGGCTCCCTCGGGCACCGTCTCGCGTTGATTTTCTTGCCATATTTCACATATATTGCAAAAATATTCTGCGTCCGTTTTTATCCCATTTGGACTCCGTTTGATATGGATTTACTGTGAAACAAAAAACATGCAACAAACAGGAACTAGCATTGGGCACTGGATCAATATGTTAGTCCCCAAAAATAGTACAAAAAGTTGCCAAAAGTATATGAAAGTTGTATAATATTGGCATGGAACAATCAAAAATTATAGATACGACGGAGACGTATCAACATCCCCAAGCTTAATTCCTGCTCGTCCTCAAGTAGGTAAATGATAAATAGATAATTTTTGATGTGGAATTCTACCTAGCATAATCTTGATCATGTAATCTAATCATGGAATGAATATTAAGATACGAGTGATTCAAATCAATAGTTTATCATTTGACATTAAGACAATAATACTTCAAGCATACTAACCAAGCAATTATGTCTTATCAAAATAACATAGCAAAAGAAAGCTCATCCCTACAAAATCAGATAGTCTGGCTATGCTCCATCTTCACCACACAAAGCATTCAAATCATGCACAAACCCGATGGCAGGTCGAGCAATTGGTTCATACTTATTAACGCGCTTCAGCCTTTTCAACCCTCACGCAATACATGAGTGCAAGCCATGGACATATCACTATGGGTGGAATAGAATATGATGATGGAGGTTGTGTGGAGAATACAAAAAGGAAGAAAGTCTCACATCGACGTGCTAATCAACGGGCTATGGAGATGGCCATCAATTGATGTCAATGCGAGGAGTATGGATTGCCATGCAACGGATGCACTAAGAGCTATAAGTGTATGAAAGCTCAAACTGGAAACTAAGTGGGTGTGCATCCAACTTGCTTGCTCATGAAGACCTCGGGCATTTGAGGAAGCCCATCATCGGAATATACAAGCCAAGTTCTATAATGAAAATTACCAGTAGTATATAAAAGTGATAACTCAAGAGACTCTCTATATGAAGAACATGGTGCTACTCTGAAGCACAAGTGTGGTAAAAGGATAGTAACATTGCCCCCTCTTTTTTTGTCGGCTTCTTTGGCCCCCCTTTTTTATTTAGGCTTCTTTGGTATATTTTTTTCATGGGGCAATGCTCTAATAACGATGATCATCACACTTTTATTTACTTACAACTCAATATTACAACTCGATACTAGAACAAAGATATGACTCTATATGAATGCCTCCGGTGGTGTACCGGGATGTGCAATGATCTAGCATAGCAATGACATCAAAAAACGGACAAGCCATGAAAACATCATGCTAGCTATCTTACGATCATGCAAAGCAATATGACAATAAATGCTCAAGTCATGTATATGATGATGATGGAAGTTGCGTGGCAATATATCTCGGAATGGCTATGGAAATGCCATGATAGGTAGGTATGATGGTTGTTTTGAGGAAGATATAAAGAGGTTTATGTGTGATAGAGCGTATTGTATCACGGGGTTTGGATGCACCGGTGAAGTTTGCACCAATTCTTGAGGTGAGAAAGAGCAATGCACGATACCGAAGAGGCTAGCGATGATGGAAGGGTGAGAGTGCGTATAATCCATGGACTCAACATTAGTCATAAAGAACTCATATACTTATTGCAAAAGTTTATTAGCCCTCAAAGCAAAGTACTACTGTAACATCCCAAATTTTCAATTTGGAATGTTATACATTAGTTCATCATGCATATAATATTTTCTTGCATTTTGTCGATCCTAGAAATTTCACACAACTCAAGGACCCTCGGAGAGAGTTGGAGATTTCGTCATTTTCATATTTGAGTTCTTCTCAAATTTTGAAGAGAGGATCATTGGATTTGTCGGAGTTTTATTTGCCTTTTATTTGGATAGGGAAAAATGCGCGTTTTCAAAATTTGCATTCTAGGTCCCGAGAAAAGTTCATTTTGTTCGACTCATTTTTAGGAGTCGGGAAGAATTTACTTTAGAAGTTTTGGAGTTCGTTTAGTTCTCTTTTCTTTTGTTTCTCTGCGCGCGTAACTGTTTTAAAAAAAATCCAGCAGCGCGCCTGGGCCAAGGCCCAAGCCGCCGGCCAGGCCGGCTCCCTCCCCATCGCGCGCGCGCGCCAGCAGGCAGGCGCCAAGGCCGCCGCCGCCTTAGGAGTCCTAGTAGGACTCAATTTGTTTTTTTAGGACTCCCTCTCCTTCTCTTATTTCTTGCCCCCTTCCCCAAGCAAACCCTCTCCCCTCACCTATATAAATACTCACCCCCCCTCTAAACCCACACCAAACCCCAAGCCCTCACCCCGCGCCCCCAAGCCGCGCCGCGCCCTAGAGCCGCCGCCGCCCGCGCCCTGCGTCACCGCCGCCGCCGCCCTTGCCCTAGCGCCGCCGCTGCCCTTGCTCGCTGCCGCCGGAGCCCCTCGCCGGAGACCTCGCCGAGGTTGCCCCACGTCTCTTTTTCTCCCCTTGGTTCGATTTTCTTCTAAATCGTTCTTGTTCTTTTTCTCCTCTTTCCGATTTTTTTCTTCTCTTCCGATTCGTTCTCTAGATCGGTTTTTCGTTTCGATCTCTTTTCCGAAACCCTAGATCGGATTCGTTTTCTTTTCCGGTTTAGTTGCCTAGAGACCGTTCGCCGGACCGTTCGTCCTAACGAACGTGATCACCGGATTCTTCTAGGTTAATGAATGTCCGTTCGTTCAACCGTTCTTCTTCTTCTTTTCGTTGGATTTATTCCCCGATCGCGATCTCAGATCCGATCTTCGTTCTAGTTTATCTTCTCGCTCGTTTATCGGAATCAGGTGATTCAAGCGCCTGGAGTTTCGTTTCGAAACCGCCGTTCCGACTAATCAACTTAAACAAGTTTTTTCTACGGTAAAATTTGACCTAGTTTCAACTTGCTAGAACCGAGTTGTTTTCTTCCGCCGTTTGTTTTCGGTTTCTTTGTTCGGTTCTTTCTCTCTTTGCAACCGGAGTTCTTAAGTTGAACTGTCTGGTTCGATCTCTTGTTCGAGTTTTACCTGTGCATTAGATGAGTACTTATTGTATGCTTGTTGTTTGTCTGCGATAGATTACCTGGATTGCGCCGCCTGTTACTTCGAATCCCTAGGACTCGCGGATCATCAACAAGGCAAGTAACACTTTGATCATACCTTTTCTACAACCCAGTTTTATTGCATTAGATCAATCCTCACACATTGCATGATTAGGATCTAATTAAATTGTGGGATGGGAAGTAGATGAGGTAGTACCTATTACCTGTTTGTTATGAAACCTTTGGGAGTTACTTCTACGTTTGCTTATTATGCCATGCTATGCTAGTAGACGTGGATTGGGTGAGTGATATCCATGACAGATGTGAGATTGATAATTTTAATGGTTTACCTAAGGTGGCAACTTAAACACACATCTGGGTGGATTGAGGCACTTGATGTCTATCAGGACTTGCCTGTTTTTCTTTGGACCGCCACCCAGGCTCAAAGGGATCATAAGATCTTTCATGCTAAATACTTATGTGTGCAGCCACAAGCCATTATGGGCTCTGGCATAGTTGACTAAGTCGTGCGAACTCTTACAGGGTAGACTAGCAGATGTAGGGGAAAGTAGGTATACCGGTCTATCCATCGTAAGGTGCTAGCGCTTCTGAAAGACTGTGTCTCGGTCATCCGTTTCTCAAACACCAGTAGTGCGAGAAAACCAACGGAGGCAATCGAGTCTTGTGGGGAAAAGTGCGCAAACCTCTGCAGAGTGTAATAAACTAATCATGATTAGCCGTGTCCCCGGTTATGGACGTCTTGAGTATCTAGTACTTGAATATCATGTGAATCTCATCATGTTACTTCTAATTAATATTGTTGGGTTATTGATGACTACTTTTAATTGGGATTGATGAAAGTTAAATAAATTTATTCCTTTGCAGTAGGGAAAAATTGGCTTTACGCAAAACAGTAACCATAGAGCTTTCCACCAGCTAAATATGCATATAGTATAGCTGTTTCATTCCATTATTCTCTATGTGTTACCTTGCCAGCATATTCCATGTGCTGACCCGTTTCGCGCTGCAACGTTAATGTTGCAGACTTTTCAGACGACGATTAAGGTGCTTTTAGGTCGTGGTTCTATCCTTAGTGATGCTGTTGGAGTTGATGGACCCATTTACCTTCCAAGTCTTCCGCTGTTATCGATATTAGATGGCCTTAAGCCATATTATTGTAATAAGTTCTCTTCGGAGACATCGATGTAATAAGTGTGTGATTGCCACTCTGCTATAAATCCTTCGATGTACTGTGTCGTGTCAGCATTACTGATCCAGGGATGACACCGGAGCACAGTAGACTTGATCCATTCGGGTCTGGTTGCTACAGAGATGGTATCAGAGCACACGCTGACTGTAGGACACGACCACTAAGTTAAAGCCATAGATCACTACTCTCTCCTCATTTTCTAACTCCTCATCTTTTCTACTCTTTAGGATGAAGGACGCGAAGATTAAGTATGCTCAACCGGATGAAGGCACACCATTTGGATTTCACTTGAACGAAGTCACCAAGTACCTAAACATTGGATTACCAAGTTTCACGGGAACCTTCAACGCCACTTTGCCTGAAGAGGAGCGCTGGAAGATTCAAGCTCACGTTTCGGGAAGGACATTCGCGCCAATCACAAAGCCCATAGATAGTGTTTTCAACGCACCAACCTGGAGTCTGGGAAAGAGCATGGCAGCCCATATCACCATAGGATGCATTGGAGAAGTTTATCAAGAAGACCTCAAGGACACTATCTACCAGATTTGCGGACGCCGAGATGAACAATGGGAGTTAGTCACCACCAAGAAGGATAGATCCATTGCAGCATTCATCCAGGAGTTAAATCAGCACATTCGACGCCACGAGAACTAGATGTGCAATGATATGATAGAGTTGAAGAATGCGAAAGCGAGGATCATCGAGCTAGAAGGAGAACCGAAGGCTACATGCAAGGACTACATGGACGAGATCATAGCTCTAGCAAGACACAACTGCGATCTTAAGCAGGAGATTGAAGAACTCAAGAGGGAGTTAGCACCCAGGAAGGAAGACATGGACGTCGCATGTCCGGACAATTACATCATCATCGACGACACCGATTCGGATCCAAGTGAACCCGACTTTGAAGACGAAGCTGGAGCGGACATCATGGAGTCTTCCACTGGTTCAAATTTTTAGATGACCACCAAATATTAGTAGTATTTCCCCCCATGTATACACTATAGTTCGAGCACTTTTGCGATAGTTCTAGATCGATTGTAAGCCCTTGTTTGAATTGAATGAAGTGATTTTGTGTGCTTTTGCTCATGTGCATTGGGGTAGTGTTTTCTCTTTAGACCTCACTCTATTCTTATTTCTCTTCTTTTCTAAAACCCTCAGATGCCTCCGAAACGTGACAATGGATTTCCACCGGAGCTCACTCAGTTGATCCAATAGCAGAATCAATTGATGCAGATGTTAGTCCAGAACCAGCAGAACAACAACAACAACAACAACAACAACAACAACAACCCACCACCACCACCACCTGTTGACCACTTAGCCCGTTCCCTTAGGCTGAATCTGCCGGTGTTTTCTAGTAGCATCGAGCCGATAATAGCAG
This sequence comes from Triticum monococcum, assembly GCA_034509565.1. Classification (NCBI taxonomy): domain Eukaryota; kingdom Viridiplantae; phylum Streptophyta; class Magnoliopsida; order Poales; family Poaceae; genus Triticum; species Triticum monococcum. The sequence continues at coordinate 489,790,022 of CM067844.1, forward strand.
ACGATTGGCTCTGCAAGATAGGAAGGGAGTTGACCACTGCAGGATGCACGGATGGTGAGTAAGTGAAGTTTGCCGCACATCAGTTAGAAGGACCCGCGACAGCATGGTGGGAGAATTTCACAGCCACCTTCCCAGTTGACACTGTCACATGGGATCAGTTCCAGCAAGCTTTCCGCACTGCACATGTTTCAGCAGGAGCTATGGCCATGAAGAAGCGTGAGTTTCGCAACTTACGCCAAGGAGGAAGGATAGTTGGCCAGTACGTTGACGACTTCAGCAAGTTAGCACGTTATGCCCCAGATGATGTTGCTACGGATGCAACTAAGAAGGAGAAGTTTCTGGAAGGATTGAATGATGAGTTAAGCATGCAGTTGATGGTAGCAAGTTTCAACAACTACCAGGAGTTGGTAGATCGTGCCATCATGATTGAAGGGAAGCAACAGCAGATTGAGAGCCGCAAGAGGAAGTATGGATAGGGGAAGTATAACTCTGGAGCCCAACAGAAGCCCCGTTTTACCCCTAAATCGGGATTTCAGTTTCAGCATACCCATGGAGGAGGTAGTTCGCACAACCACAATGGCCACAAGAATGGTAATGGGAATGGAGGAAGCAACGGCCAGAACCGGACCACCCCATCAACCCCAGCCAAGAGAGGTCTGAGTCAAGTCACCTGTTTCAAGTGTTCCAAGACCGGACATTATGCAAATGAATGTCCTGAAGGCCAGAATGGAAATGGCAATGGAAGCTCAGGGAAGAAGCCGAACCCTTTCAATAGGGGACAGGTGAACCACATTAACATGGAGGAGGTTGAAGATCAGCCTGATGCAGTAATCGGTAAGTTTTTGGTTAAGTCATTTACCGCACTCGTTCTTTTCGATACTGGTGCATCACATTCATACATATCAAGGGGATTTGTGGAAAAATATAGCCTGCCCACTAGGATTCTTAAAACACCTATGCTAGTAAGCTCGCCAGGAGCAGAATACATGGCCAGTCAAGGATGCTTTCAAGTGCCATTAAGCATAGGAAGGCATGTTTTCCCAACAGATTTAATTATTCTGGAATTCCAAGGTCTGGATGTAATTCTCGGTATGGATTGGTTGTCGATGTATGGAGGAAACATCGATTGTGCTAGTAAGACAATTTTTCTTACAACGCCAGAAGGAAGAAGGATCAAGTATGTATCCCGGCATGTGCCAAATTGGACCCAAGTAAATTGCCTAACAGGAGTTGTGCAGGAGGAAGTACCAGTGGTAAAGGATTTTCCTGATGTATTTCCTGAAGAGTTGCCAGGCATGCCACCGGATAGGGACATTGAGTTTTTGATTGAGTTATTGCCAGGTACAGCCCCACAAAGAGACCGTACAGGATGCCAGCAAAGGATTTGGTAGAGATTAAGAATCAGATTAAGGAGTTACTGGAGAAAGGTTACATTCGCCCAAGTTCTTCGCCTTGGGGATCACCCGTACTTCTAGTGGAGAAGAAGGATGGATCATTACGGATTGTTGTTGATTACCGTGGATTAAATGAAGTAACCATCAAGAACAAGTACCCACTGCCAATGATAAATGATCTATTTGATCATTTGCAAGGAGCTAAAGTGTTTTCCAAGATCGATTTGCGATCAGGGTACCATCAGTTGAAGATTCGAGAGCAGGACATACCTAAGACAGCATTCACCACAAGATACGGATTGTATGAGTATACCGTTATGTCATTTGGATTGACTAACGCGCCTGCCTATTTTATGAACCTGATGAACAAAGTGTTTATGGAGTTTTTGGATAAGTTCGTCGTAGTGTTCATTGATGATATCCTGGTTTATTCAAGGAATGAAGAAGAGCATAAGGAACATTTGTGTTTGGTTTTGGAGAAACTAAGGGAACATCAGTTATATGCCAAATTTAGCAAATGTGAGTTTTGGTTGAAGGAAGTAGGATTCCTCGGACACGTTATATCCGGAGAAGGGATAGCAGTTGACCCCACAAAGGTTGAGACCGTAACCGGATGGGAAGCACCAACGACAGTTGGAGAGATCCGGAGTTTTCTTGGACTCGCAGGATACTACCGGAGATTCATTGAGAATTTTTCAAAGATTGCAAAGCCTATGACGGAGTTGTTGAAGAAGGATACTAAGTTCAATTGGACTGAGGAGTGTGAGGCTAGTTTCCAGGAGTTGAAGAAACGTTTGGTTACCTCACCAGTGTTGATTTTGCCAGATCAGACCAAGGATTATGAGGTATATTGCGACGCTTCACGTCGAGGACTTGGAGCAGTGCTTATGCAGGAAGGGAGAGTTGTTTCGTATGCTTCACGACAACTGAAGCCTCATGAGTTGAATTATGCTACGCATGATTTGGAGTTAGCAGCCGTAGTGCATGCATTGAAGACATGGAGACATTTCCTTATTGGAAATCATTGTGAGGTGTACACGGATCACCAGAGTTTGAAGTACATTTTCACACAGAAGGAGTTGAATCTCAGACAAAGGAGATGGTTGGAGCTCATCAAGGATTATGATATGAGATTGCATTACCATCCCGGAAAAGCTAATGTAGTAGCTGACGCATTGAGCCGTAAGAGCCATGTAAATACGTTAATGACGGGAGAAATACCCAAGGAGTTAGCAGAAAACCTTCGTGAACTAAGTTTAGAGATAATTCCGAAAGGCTATGTAGCAGCATTGGAGATTCAGTCAACAATGATGGATAGAATCAGACAAGCTCAGAAATCTAACAAGGAGATTGCTTCTATAAAGGAGAAACTAAGCAAAGGAAAAGCAAAGGGATTTCGTGAGGATGAGCACGATACCCTATGGTTTGAGGACCGTGTTTATGTGCCAAATGACCCGGAGATCAGGAAGTTGATTCTGCAAGAGGCACATGATTCACCATATTCGATTCACCCAGGAAATACGAAGATGTATTTGGATTTGAAGGAAACATTCTGGTGGACCGGAATGAAAAAGGATATTGCAGCATATGTAGCAGTTTGTGACGTATGTCATAGAGTAAAGGCAGAACATTAGAAGCCAGCCGGATTGTTCCAACCATTGCCGATACCCGAATGGAAGTGGGATAATATAGGCATGGATTTTATCACAGGACTACCCAGGACGAAAGCAGGATATGACTCGATATGGGTAGTAGTTGATCATTTGACGAAGGTAGCACATTTCATTCCAGTTAAGACCACTTACACCAGTGCTAAGTTGGCAAAGATATACATGACTAGGATCATTTGTTTGCATGGAGTTCCAAGGAGTATTGTATCAGACAGCGGAACCCAATTTACCTCAAAGTTTTGGAATCAGTTGCATGAAACTTTGGGAACTAGGCTAGAGTTCAGCACCGCTTTTCATCCGCAGACAGATGGACAGACCGAGAGGGTCAATCAGATTTTGGAAGATATGCTGAGAGCTTGTGCACTAGATTATGGATCTAGTTGGGACGATAACTTGCCGTATGCGGAGTTTTCTTATAACAACAGTTACCAAACCAGTTTGAAGATGGCACCTTTCGAAGCTTTATACGGAAGGAGGTGCAGGACACCGTTGTCATGGGACGAAGTTGGAGACCGTCAATTCTTTGGACCAGATTTGATTAAAGAGTCTGAACAGAAGGTGAAGTTGATTCGCGATAGGCTCAAGGTAGCCCAGTCCAGGCAGAAGAGCTATGCAGATTCTAAACGCAAGGAGACAGTTTACAGAACCGGAGACAGAGTGTATCTCCGAGTATCCCCACTACGAGGAGTTAAGCGATTTGGAGTTAAAGGAAAGTTAGCACCGCGTTTCGTTGGACCATATAAGATCTTGCAATGTATGGGAGAAGTCGCTTATAAGTTGGAATTACCAGAGGGACTGTCAGGAGTTCATGATGTATTCCATGTTTCTCAGCTGAAGAAATGTCACGCCGAGATGGCGGAGATACCGTTAAGAGATACAGTGCCGCTAGAAGCGATTTAGTTGAAGGACGACTTAACGTATGAAGAGAAACCAGTCAAGATTCTCGAGTTTGCCAGTAGAGTTACCCGTAGCAAGGTTATCAAGTTTTGCAAAGTTCAGTGGAACCACCACTCCGAGGATGAAGCCACCTGGGAGAGAGAAGAAGATTTGCTCAAGGACCACCCTCACCTATTTTCTAGCCAACCCGAATCTCGAGGGCGAGATTCATCTTAAGGGGGGTAGGTTTGTAACATCCCAAATTTTCAATTTGGAATGTTATATATTAGATCATCATGCATATCATATTTTCTTGCATTTTGTCGATCCTAGAAATTTCACGCAACTCAAGGACCGTCGGAGAGAGTTGGAGATTTCGTCATTTTCATATTTGAGTTCTTCTCAAATTTTGAAGATAGGATCATTGGATTTGTTGGAGTTTTATTTGCCTTTTATTTGGATAGGGAAAAATGCGCGTTTTCAAAATTTGCATTCTAGGTCCCGAGAAAAGTTCTTTTTGTTCGACTCATTTTTAGGAGTCGGGGAAATTTTACTTTAGAAGTTTTGGAGTTCGTTTAGTTCTCTTTTCTTTTGTTTTTGTGCGCGCGTAACCATTTTTAAAAAAATCCAGCAGCGCGCCTGGGCCAAGGCCCAAGCCGCCGGCCAGGCCGGCTCCCTCCCCATCGCGCGCGCGCGCCAGCAGGCAGGCGCCAAGGCCGCCGCCGCCTTAGGGGTCCTAGTAGGACTCGGTTTGTTTTTTTAGGACTCCCTCTCCTTCTCTTATTTCTTGCCCCCTTCCCCAAGCAAACCCTCTCCCCTCACCTATATAAATACTCACCCACCCTCTAAACCCACACCAAACCCCAAGCCCTCACCCCGCGCCCCCAAGCCGCGCCGCGCCCTAGAGCCGCCGCCGCCCGCGCCCTGTGTCACCGCCGCCGCCGCCCTTGCCCTAGCGCCGCCGCCGCCCTTGCTCGCCACCGCCGGAGGCCCTCGCCGGAGACCTCGCCGAGGTTGCCCCGCGTCTCTTTTTCTCCCCTTGGTTCGATTTTCTTCTAAATCGTTCTGGTTCTTTTTCTCCTCTTTCCGATTTTTTCTTCTCTTCCGATTCGTTCTCTAGATCGGTTTTTCGTTTCGATCTCTTTTCCGAAACCCTAGATCGGATTCGTTTTCTTTTCCGATTTAGTTGCCTAGAGACTGTTCGCCGGAACGTTCGTCCTAATGAACGTGATCACCGGATTCTTATAGGTTAACGAACGTCCGTTCATTCAACCGTTCTTCTTTTTCTTTTCGTCGGATTTATTCCGCGATCGCGATCTCAGATCCGATCTTCGTTCTAGTTTATCTTCTCGCTCGTTTATCGGAATCAGGTGATTCAAGCGCCTGGAGTTTCGTTTCGAAACCGCCGTTCCGACTAATCAACTTAAACAAGTTTTTGCTACGGTAAAATTTGACCTAGTTTCAACTTGCTAGAACCGAGTTGTTTTCTTCCGCCGTTTGTTTTCGGTTTCTTTGTTCGGTTCTTTCTCTCTTTGCAACCAGAGTTCTTAAGCTGAACTGTCTGGTTCGATCTCTTGTTCGAGTTTTACCTGTGCATTAGATGAGTACTTATTGTATGCTTGTTGTTTGTCTGCGATAGATTACCTGGATTGCGCCGCCTGTTACTTCGAATCCCTAGGACTCGCAGATCATCAGCAAGGCAAGTAACACTTTGATCATACCTTTTCTACAACCCAGTTTTATTGCATTAGATCAATCCTCACACATTGCATGATTAGGATCTAATTAAATTGTGGGATGGGAAGTAGATGAGGTAGTACCTATTACCTGTTTGTTATGAAACCTTTGGGAGTTACTTCTACGTTTGCTTATTATGCCATGCTATGCTAGTAGACGTGGATTGGGTGAGTGATATCCATGACAGATGTGAGATTGATAATTTTAATGGTTTACCTAAGGTGGCAACTTAAACACACATCTGGGTGGATTGAGGCACCTGATGTCTATCAGGACTTGCCTGTTTTTCTTTGGACCGCCACCCAAGCTCAAAGGGATCATAAGATCTTTCATGCTAAATACTTATGTGTGCAGCCACAAGCCATTATGGGCTCTGGCATAGTTGACTAAGTCGTGCGAACTCTTACAGGGTAGACTAGCAGATGTAGGGGAAAGTAGGTGTACCGGTCTATCCATCGTAAGGTGCTAGCGCTTCTGAAAGACTGTGTCTCGGTCATCCATTTCTCAAACACCAGTAGTGCGAGAAAACCAACGGAGGCGATCGAGTCTTGTGGGGGAAAGTGCGCAAACCTCTACAGAGTGTAATAAACTAATCATGATTAGCCGTGTCCCCGGTTATGGACGTCTTGAGTATCTAGTACTTGAATATCATGTGAATCTCATCATGTTACTTCTAATTAATATTGTTGGGTTATTGATGACTACTTTTAATGGGGATTGAGAATGCTGTCAACCATTCTCAATGTTTAACAACCACCATGACAGTTAAATAAATTTATTCCTTTGCAGTAGGGAAAAATTGGCTTTACGCAAAACAGTAACCATAGAGCTTTCCACCAGCCAAATATGCATATAGTATAGTTGTTCCATTCCATTACTCTCTATGTGTTACCTTGCCAGCATATTCCATGTGCTGACCCGTTTCGGGCTGCAACGTTAATGTTGCAGACTTTTCAGACGATGATTAAGGTGCTTTTAGGTCGTGGTTCTATCCTCAGTGATGCCATTGGAGTTGATGGACCCATTTACCTTCCAAGTCTTCCGCTGTTATCGATATTAGATGGCCTTAAGCCATATTATTGTAATAAGTTCTCTTCGGAGACATCGATGTAATAAGTGTGTGATTGCCACTCTGCTATAAATCCTTCGATGTACTGTGTGGTGTCAGCATTACTGATCCAGGGATGACACCGGAGCACAGTAGACTTGATCCATTCGGGTCTGGTCGCCACAACTACTACGCATGCCCCTTGGGGGATAGATTGGTAGGAAAAGACCATCGCTCGTCCCCGACCGCCACTCATAAGGAAGACAATCAATAAATACCTCATGCTCCAACTTCGTTACATAACGGTTCACCATACGTACATGCTATGTGACTTGCAAAGCTCAACACAAGTATTTCTCAATTTCACAATTACTCAACTAGCACGACTCTAATATCACCACCTTTATATCACAAAACTATTGCAAGGAATCAAACATATCATATTCAGTGATCTACAAGTTTTATGTAGGATTTTATGACTAACCATGTGGATGACCAATTCCTGTCATCTCTCTAAATAGATATAAGTGAAGCAAGCGAGTTTAATTCTTTCTACAAAAGATATGACCATGCACTAACAAATATAAGTGAAACAAAAGAGCATTTTATAAATGGCGGTTTTCTATGTGAAGAGGAACACACAATCCAAACTTCAAATGATATAAGTGAAGCACATGAAGCATTCTATAAAGCCATACTCAAAAGATTTAAGTGAAGTGCAAAGAGCATTCTATAAATCAACCAAGGACTATCTCATACCAGCATGGTGCATAAAATAAAAATGAAAACTAAATGCAAAAGACGCTCCAAGATTGCACATATCGCATGAACGAAACGAATCCGAAAACATGTCGATACTTGTTGAAGAAAGATGGGATGCCTTTCGAGGCATCCCCAAGCTTAGACATTTGAGTTTCCTTGAATATTTACTTGGGGTGCCTTTGGCATCCCCAAGATTGAGCTCTTGTCTCTCCTCCTTATCCTCATATAGAGACCTCCTCGATCTTCGAACACTTCATCCACACAAAACTCAACAGAAAACTTGGTAAGATCCATTAGTATAATAAAGCAAATCACTACTTTAAGTACTATTGAAAACCAATTCATATTTTGTTTTTGCATTGTAGCTACTGTAATATAACTTTTCCATGGCTTAATCCATTGACATAAATCGATAGTTTCATCAAAACAAGCGAACTATGCATCAAAAACAGAATCTGTTTAAAATAGAACAATCTGTAATAATCTTAACATTCAGCATATCTCTGGTACTCCAAAAATTCTACCAAAATTAGGAAAATAAAAAATTTGTATAGAAATACGTTGCAAAAAGTTTCAGAACCGTTTGACATTCCAGTAAAAAATGTAAAATCGCGCACTACAGCCAAAGTTTTTGTCATGCACCATACAAACCAACAAGCAAAGTAAACATCCTAAAGGCAAATCTTGGCACATTATTTTTATTTTTAAACCTTATAAAAGCACACAACAGAAATAAATGACTCTCTAAAACTTCCGGGTTGTCTCCCTGGCCGCGCTTTCTTTAAAGCCATTAAGCTAGGCATATAGTGCTCAAGTAATGGATCCACCCGGATCCCAAGGTATATCAAAGCCAATTTTAATTAACGATGATTTTGTGATTTAGTAGTGAGGACAAAGTAACATATATCATGTAATTATGAAGTCTAACTCTCTTCCTATGCATCGGCATGTCATAAAAGAACAATTCATGCACACAAAGTAAAGGCCAATGCATAGTATAAATAGTTTCTTGCAATTTTTTCGTGTTGGAGACATAAAGAGGAGGAGATGTAGTTCCTATCTCATAATAATTGCAAGTAGGAGCAGCAAGCACATGCATATTATATCTATCAAAATCATCATGTGTAATAGTAAAACGCAAGCCATCAATATAATCCTTAACAAGAGCAAACTTCTCCGATATAGTGTAGTCGGGAGAATTCAAAAAGATAATAGGACTATCATGCGTGGGTGCAATAGTAACAATTTCATGTTTAACATAAGGAACTATAGCAAGTTCATCTCCATAAGCATAATTCATATGGGCATCTTGGCCACAAGCATAGCAAGCATCATCAAAAAGGGATATTTCAAGAGAATCAACGGGATCATAACAATCATCATAGCATTCATCCTTCGGTAAGCACGAAGGGAAATTAAACAATGTATGGATAAAGAGTTACTCTCATTAGAAGGTGGGCACGGGTGATCAATCCGCTCTTCCTCCTTTTGTTCTTCGCTCTCCTCCTCATCTTTTTCATCCAATGAGCTCACAGTTTCATCAATTTCTTCTTCCATAGACTCCTGCAAAATATTAGTTTCTTCTTGGACAGCGGAGGAGTCCTCAATATATGGTTTAACATAGGCATTAGAAGCATAATTATCATAACAATATTTAATTGTGGCAAAATTTTCAGATTTGTAAATAATAGCATCATACTTTCCAATCAAAGAAGCAATCTCATAAGCACCCTTAAAAGCAATAAATTCTTCAATTTGTTGAACATCATAGTAATTATAAACACCCTTAGCATAAGAAGATACGATTCCTAAACTCACATTGGTAGGGAAGGTGTTTCTTAGGGTTTTCAGAACAATAAGTAACATCATATATTTCACATAAATTCCAAGCATAGCACTGCAAACGATGAATTTGATCCAGTAAAAGTTCCCCTTTTTGAGATAAGCGGTGTCGCACATAACAAGCATGCTCATCTAAAGATTTGCCCTCAACTAAGCTAGTTGGGGTTTCAGCATGAGCACAAAGGGATCCAAGATGATCCAAGTAAAAAGCTTTAGGGGTGTGATAGATTTTGAATGGTTCTTCAACCATTGGTGTAATAGGTACAACTAATTTTTTTGGTATTTTTCGTTTCCTACCCATAACTAAAGATAGAGAACAACTTAGAACAGCAAATAAAAATTACTTAGTGATAAAACAAACAAGAACACATGAGAATATTCACCCCGCGCTATGGCTCCCCGGCAACGGCGCCAGAAAAATGTCTTGATAACCCACATGTATAGGGGATCAATTGTAGCCTCTTTCGATAAGTAAGAGTGTCGAACCCAACGAGGAGCTAAAGCTAGAACAAATATTCCCTCAAGTTCTATCGACCACCGATACAACTCTACGCACGCTTAACGTTCGCTTTACCTAGAACAAGTATGAAACTAGAAGTACTTTGTAGGTGTTTTTGGATAGGGTTGCAAGATAATAAAGAGCACGTAAATAAAAAAGTAGGGTCTGTTTAGATAAAGAAACAATAAAGTTAGTATAGCGAGTGTGGAAAAGTGGTGGTAGGAGTTGCGAAATTTTCCCTAAGCAATTGGCTACTTTACTAGACCGATAGCAAGTTTTATGTGGGGGAGGCCACTACTAGCATGTCTTCCCTGACTTGGAATTCTATGCACTTATGATTGGAACTATTAGCAAGCATCTGCAACTACTAACGTTCATTAAGATAAAACCCAACCATAGCATTAAGATATATTGGCCCCCCTTCAATCCCGTATGCATCAATTTCTATGCTAGGTTGAAGCTTCTGTCACTCTTGCCCTCCAGTACATAGTCCTATCAACATACAACTAACCCTATGGTGTGATCCACGCGCGCGCTCATATGATGGGCACCAAAGGACAACAACATAACCACAAGCAAATTAAATCAATCATAGCAATTCATCAACCACCGATAGGACAACAAAAATCTACTCAGACATCATAGGATGGCAACACATCATTGGATAATAATATGAAGCATAAAGCACCATGTCAAGTAGAGGGTACAGCGGGTTGCAGGAGAGTGGACCGCTGTAGATAGATTGGGGAAGGTGATGGAGATGTTGGTGAAGATGGCGGAGGTGTTGGTGTAGATTGCAGAGATGATGATGGCCCTCGGCGTTGTTCCGGCGCCACCGGAAGAGTGGGGGAGAGAGCCCCCCTCCTTCTTCTTCCTTGACCTTCTCCCTAGATGGGAGAAGGGTTTCCCCTCTGGTCCATGGCCTCCATGGAATGGGAGGGGCGAGAGCCCCTCCGAGATTGGATCTGTCTCTCTGTCTCTCTCTGTTTATGCGTTCTGGGATTCCGCCCTTTCACCGTTTCTTATATATCCGGAGATTCGTAACTCCGATTGGATTGAAACCTTCACTCCGATTTTTTCCCGAAAATTAGATTTCTTGCGGCCAAAGAAGAGCAGTAACCACCTTACGGGGGGCCCATGAGGGTCAGGGGCGCCCCCCGTGCCTCGTGGCTCCCTGGGCACCATCTCGTATTGATTTTCTTCCCATATTTCACATATATTCCAAAAATATTCTCTGTTCCTTTTTATCCTGTTTTGACTGCGTTTGATATGGATTTACTGCGAAAAAAATTTGCAACAAACAGGAACTGGCATTGGGCACTGGATCAATATGTTAGTCCCCAAAAATAGTATAAAAAGTTGCCAAAAGTATATGAAAGTTGTATAATATTGGCATGGAACAATAAAAAATGATAGATATGATGGAGACATATCAACGCGCTTGTCTGGAATGTGGGAAAGTTATGAACTTATCCCCCGTTTAAAATTTTGGACATCACGTCGGTTGGGGATAGGACGGTAATCTCGCATCTCCCAAATATTTGCCGGTAACGATTTCGGGCGAGGATAGGGTGTTTTGCCGCCCATGGTTGGCCCCCATGGTGTATTAACGGGGCTGACAGGTAGGGCGGTTGTGTCATGTCTGAGGGAAGTTACACATCTGCCCCTATTTAAAATATTAGCCTACATCGATTTCGGACGAGGAGAGTTTGTTTTTCCACCCATCGTGGATGAATGGGGAAATGAAGGGAGAGACACATGTCTTTTGGACGAGCTTGAATCAAATGTGTTTTGCCGCCCATGTTTGGCGCCCACCGTGTCTGAATGGGTTCAGAAGCCGTCGTGTCACGTCTGATTGAAGTTACTAGTCTACCCCTATCGACAGCAGTGTAAATTCGGTCGATAAGGATGTCAAGTGTCAGGGGTAGACAGCAATTTCCATCTCGCAAATACTTGCTTCGGGCAGCCCACAAATGATAGTGGGTGTTTAGCCGCTTCGTTCAAAACTTGGGAGAATTAGCATTAACGTTTGCCCTGGGCCCTCGCAACTAAATCCAAATCCAATTTTTATTTGATTATGAATATCCACAGATAATTGTACGTTTTGTTATTTATTTCTTCAAAACCACAACAAATATTTATTCCACCTTTATATATGATTATGATTTAGAAATGTCGTGATCTTCGAATTCAGTAGGTTGGATACACTTTGAGTCAAACAGTTATTTCATCCAATACAATATGCTCACACGAAAAACAGTTCACCTTATGTCAATCATACAAGTACTGAGGATTATCTCGCCTAAAAAATTCGAATCATTACAACACATGGACAACATAGGGGGTCTTACAACATAATCCATTTAGAGACATGACACAACATGCAAGTACAATAATCTAATGAGAATTTCAACTGCTATCTAAAGAAGAATTGGGATTACCCTGGGCTTCAGATAGCAGAAGCAGCAGGACCTCCTTCGTCTTCAAATACAGCATTCTTACTTCCTCCAATTCTTGGGTTGCTTGCATAATGCGTGCAGCTAATTGCGTAATTTCCAGCTTCAAGATCGAGATTACCTCATTCATGGCAGCCACACCATCTCTTTCTGCCTCTAGTACAGCCTCAAGAACTATAATATTTTGTGCTCAGACTGCTCTTCGGCGGTGTTGCCTCTGAACTGCTACCATCTGGTAACATGGATGGCGCACTGCTTCCAAAAATAGATTCTGGGGTTGTACATTGTGTCCTAGTGTGAACGGCATCCTGAAAGGTTTCCGCTGGACATAAGTAACAGATAGTTATCGCATGATCCAGGCAGTAAGCTTACATGGTAAACGACATACGAATTATTGTCGAGCATGGCAAGCTATATTTAAATGGTTCGAGGCAGCATCAGCCGAAAAGAAATTTAGAATGGTACAATGAAACTAGGGATGTAAGTGGCAAATAAACGACATCTGCCAGTCCCATCTAGTTAGTTTTTGCTAGCTCCCTGGTTCATTTTCCTCAAAAAACAAAAACTCTTTTGAACTATCATACCACTAGTGGACTTTAATCGGTATTAAATGGGACCCATTTCACATCCCTAGTTGAAAGGGAGTGTACCACCGCTATATTTAAGTTGCCAAGGCATCTAAGCAGTTTAAATAATCTAAGAAAGCACTTAACAGTGTGGCCTCATACAAACTACGAAGACAGTCTTGTGATGAAGTTTAGAGGAAAAGTTAAGGATTCAAATGAACTAGGCATGCATTTCTTTACGATAGTACAGCGGGCACTGCTGACATATTGGCCAACTCAGGTATAGCGTAACAAGTAACAAACGAGCATTCAAATCAAGCAATACAACAAAGCAGACAACTGAACTATTTGTTATTCTGTAGGATTATAGGTTGAGGGCACAAGCCAAGAAAGCAGCCCACACACATTACATTTCACATGTACTAAAACACACTGGCTTACCATATGTTGCTGTGAAGCCTCGCTACCGTTGCAATGTTCTTTGAAGATATCGTCAGCATCCCGTGGCTGCAAATCTACTTGTTGTAGTTTATTCTGCACCCTCTATTTAGGTAAAATTAATTTTAATCACATGCACTGGTTCGAATTGATCATCAATGGTTCATCTAAACTAATGAAAGAAGAGTGTGTGCATACACGACAATATATCTGCTTCCCTCTATTTTTATGCTTGTCCGAGGTGCCAGCCCCAAAAGAACAAATATTTTGCTTGATGGGGTTGGCAGCTCCATAATTAATAGAAGCATCAAATTAGTCATGCAACTTGGGAAGATCAAGAACACACAAAAATTTAATGAACAGAGGCTCGTAGCAGTGATGTAATAGCTAGCATCAGATATGTAGGGTAAAACGAACAAAAACCAGTGGAACCACATGCTAGTTTGCTAATGTGTAATTAAGCATAGAGAATATGAAGCAGTCTGATGGAACCAACAGGTGGCATCAGAACAACACCATTATCATAAATATAGCATGCAAGAAGTAAAATAGTAGGCAGTGATATCTAGGAAGTATAGTAATACTTAGGACAAAACTAAAGCATATTAACTATATGTGCACTGGTATATAATTTAGCACATGTAACATGTTCACTGCCAAAAGTATGGCCCTACATGTGCAAGCAGGATAACGCGTCTCATGAAAAACTGAATGATGCCCTGAAGATATTCAAAGGTGCGGTGCTTATGCTAAGAAAGTGAACGTAGGCACTGGCCGTTGGATAATAGTACCTGATTCTCGGCGGCGTATGGGTATCGTTGGCATACTTGATAGCTAAGGATCGTCGATGGTGCTCGTGTTGTGGTTGAGTTTGGGCCGGCTGTCGCCGTCGCTAAAGCGGCTCCGGTGCTACGGTTGCGGCGCCCGTCGACATACCAGATGTAGGATCGAAAGTATGTCTAGAGGGGGGGTGATTAGACTACTTGACCAAATAAAAACTTAACCTTTTCCCAATTTTAGTTCTTGGCAGATTTTAGCTATTTTAGGACAAGTCAAGCAATCATCACACAATTCAAGCAAGCATGCAAACAGTATATTGGCAGCGGAAAGTAAAGCATGCAACTTGCAAGAATGTAAAGGGAAGGGTTTGGAGAATTCAAACGCAATTGGAGACACGGATGTTTTTCCCGTGGTTCGGATAGGTGGTGCTATCCTACATCCATGTTGATGGAGACTTCAACCCACGAAGGGTAACGGTTGTGCGAGTCCACGGAGGGCTCCACCCATGAAGGGTCCACGAAGTAGCAACCTTGTCTATCCCACCATGGCCATCGCCCACGAAGGACTTGCCTCACTAGCGGTAGATCTTCACGAAGTAGGCGACCACCTTGCCCTTACAAACTCCTTGGTTCAACTCCACAATCTTGTCGGAGGCTCCCAAGTGACACCTAGCCAATCTAGGAGACACCACTCTCCAAGAACTAAAAAATGGTGTGTTGATGATGAACTCCTTGCTCTTGTGCTTCAAATGATAGTCTCCCCAACACTCAACTCTCTCTCATAGGATTTGGATCTGGTGGAAAGAAGATTTGAGTGGAAAGCAACTTGGGGAAGGCTAGAGATCAAGATTCATATGGTAGGAATGGAATATCTTGGCCTCAACACATGAGTAGGTGGTTCTCTCTCAGAACATATGAGTTGGAAGTGTGTATGTGTTCTGATGGCTCTCTCCACGAATGAAGAGGAGGTGGAGGGGTATATATAGCCTCCACACAAAATCCAACCGTTACACACAATCTACCAATCTCGGTGGGACCAAATCAAT
Organism: Triticum monococcum; assembly: GCA_034509565.1. Taxonomy (NCBI): domain Eukaryota; kingdom Viridiplantae; phylum Streptophyta; class Magnoliopsida; order Poales; family Poaceae; genus Triticum; species Triticum monococcum. Next base: position 489,805,135 of record CM067844.1, read on the forward strand.
AAACTCGGTCAGACTGAAAAGGTAAACCTAGTGACCGTTAGAGATTTTCGGTGGGACTGACATGCAACTCGGTAGGACCGATTCTGTTAGGGTTTGGGCATAACGTAATCACGGTGAGACCGATTACCCAAACTCGGTGAGACCGATTTTGGTAATTAGCTAACCAGAGAATTGGTCAGGTAAACTCGGTGGGACCGATTTGCTCTTTCGGTGAGACCGAAAAGTTACAAAAGGGAAACAAAGAGTTTACATTGCAATCTCGGTGGGACCGATTCGCTCTTTCAGTGAGACCGAAAAGTTACAAAAGGGAAACAGAGAGTTTGCAACCCCATCTCAGTGAGACCGAGATCCCTATCGGTAGGACCGAATTGCTAGGGTTTGGCAGTGGCTTATGACAAGTGAAACTCGGTGGCGCTGGATAGAAAGAATCGGTATGACCGAGTTTGGCTTAGGGTTTAGGTCATTTGTGGATATGGAAAAGTAGCTGAGGATTTTGGAGCATATCATTAAGCACATGAAGCAAGAGGCTCATTAAGCAACACCTCATCCCTCCTTGATAGTATTGGCTTTTCCTAAAGACTCAATGTGATCTTGGATCACTAAAATATAAAATGAAGAGTCTTGAGCTTTTGAGCTTGAGCCAATCCTTTGTCCTTAGCATTTTGAGGGTTCCACTTTCACATCCATGCCATGCCAATCATTGAGCTTTCCTGAAATAATCATCTTGGAATAGCATTAGCTCAATGAGCTATATGTTGTTATGAATTACCAAAACCACCTAGGGATAGTTGCACTTTCAATCTCCCCCTTTTTGGTAATTGATGACAACATATAGATCAAAGCTTCGACAAATGATAATAAGCATGAAATATATCGTCGCTTTGAGAAGTATGTGATAAGTAAGAGCTCCCCCTAAATTTGTGCATATTTAAAATTTGCTTTGGACTGCAAATGCACAAAGAGTTAGAGTCATGGGTTACTCTTCCATGTCACATACATCTTGGTGGAGCGCTTAAAATGATAAGAATGAAATACATGCACTCATCACCAAGAATAGTGAATGATCACATAAGATAGATAGAATAATAGCATTAAGCAAACATTAAGTGTAGCCTATGATCAAACACATGATCATCGATGTCTCACACAGATAATGACATAGTATCTCAAGCACACAAGCAAACAATGTTCAAAAAAACCACCAAATAAAACAAGAGAGAATAAAAGCAACACTCTCTCTCTCTCGAAGCCTATGATCTATACATTTTCTCCCCCTTTGGCAACAAGTTACCAAAAAATTCCTAGAAAATGCACAGTGCTAAGTCGACACTCAGGCTTGATCTTCAGGAGGTGGTGGAGTCCGGATCACTCCAAGGACGAAGGCTTCCGTAGATGCTGAAGTAGACGCTGGAGCTGAAGTAGATGCTGGAGTTGGAGCTGATGCTGCGGCTGGAGCTGAGCCGGTTGCTCTTGTGTCAGGAACTGGCACTGCAGACGACCTCGGAGCTCGGGGCACTCTGGCAAAGGCATCCGTTGTAGTCTTGCCTCTCCTCTCCTGCATATCATCCTGGAGCTGCTCCACTGCAGACTGAATCTCTGTCACTTTGACATCCAAGTCATAGAACTTTTGTTCCATGATCCTCTCTAAGCTTGCCTGGTTTTGAGTCAGGGTGGCTAGTCCTTGCTCAATCCGCGGGGTGGATGCAATCAAGTAACCAAGCTGCTCTTGTTTGGTTTTCAGGAAACATTCAGATGCCTCCTCATGAGTAGGCATCTTGGCAGCTGTCTCCTTCCTAGCCTTCTCCTTCTTGGCCTGTGCTTGGGCAGATGATGGCTCATTCTCAGTCATGACCACTTGATTATCTTCAAAGTCCGGACGGATAGGCAGGTGTTCCTTGTCCAACAGGTATATGTCCGTGCCCATCTTGGAGTTGATGAGCTCCTGAATCTGTGGGGCATATCCACAGCTCCTCTTCTGGTCTGTTGCTGTCCTCTTAATGGTCTCTACCATTAGACTCATCACCTTGAATTTTTGAGGCACCTCAAAGATATGAAGCAAGTTGATTGCGTGGCCTCTGATCATCTTGTGATCTCCAAACTTGGGCAATAAGGTGTGCCGCAGTATCCAATTGATAGTGGGCAGCCCTGATAGAAGATAATGTACTGAGCCAAACTTGAAAGTGTCAAGTGCTTCATTTGGAATCTCCTTGTACATGTTGGACATAGAGTTGTGGTCCATCTTCTTCGTGGCATAAACGTGTAACATCCCAAATTTTCAATTTGGAATGTTATACACTAGATCATCATGCATATCATATTTTCTTGCATTTAGGTCGATCCTAGAAATTTCACGCAACTCAAGGACCCTCGGAGAGAGTTGGAGATTTCGTCATTTTCATATTTGAGTTCTTCTCAAATTTTGAAAAGAGGATCATTGGATTTGTCGGAGTTCTTTTGCATTTTATTTGGATAGGGAAAAATGCGTGTTTTCAAAAATTTGCATCTAGGTCTCGAGAAAAGTTCATTTTGTTCGACTCATTTTTAGGAGTCGGGGAAAATTTACTTTGGGAATTTCGGAGTTCCTTTAGATTTTCTTTCTTTTGTTTTTCTGCACGCGTAACGGATTTAAAAAAAAATCGCGTCGCGCCCATGGGCCGAGGCCCAGCCGGCCGCAGGCCAGGCCTCCTCTTCGCGCGCGCCTAGCGCCGCCTTGCGCCCGAGCCGAGTCCTAGTAGGACTCTAGCTCTCCTCCCCTTTTTTCTTGCCCCCTCCCCCAAGTCTCCTCTCCCCTCCCCTCTTTAAATACCCCCACACCCCCCCCCCTAAACCCCACACCAAGCCGCGCCCCACCCCGTGCCCCAAGCCGCCTAGCACCGCCGCCCCTTGCCCGCGCCGCCGCCACCCTACGCCGCCGCCGCCCTAGCGCCGCCGCCGCCCAACGCCGCCGTCGCCGGAGCCCCTCTCGCCGGAGCCTCGCCGAGGTACCCGCGCCGCGCCACCTTTTCTTTTCCTCGGTTCGGTTTTTCTTAAACCATTCCGGTTCTCTTTCTTTCCTTTCCGGTTTTCTTTCGTTTGTTTCGGTTTCTTTTCCGAAACCCTAGATCGGTTTCGTTTTCTTTTCCGGTTTAGTTGCCTAGAGACCGTTCACCGGACCATTCGTCCTAACGAACATGACCACCGGTTATTCCCGGTTAACGAACATCCGTTCGTTTAACCGTTCTTCTTTTTCTTTTCGTTGGATTTATTCCGCGATCGTGATCTCAGATCCGATCTTCGTTCTAGTTTATCTTCTCGCTTGTTTATCGGAATCAGGTGATTCAAGCGCCTAGAGTTACGTTTCGAAACCGCCGTTCCGACTAATCAACTTAAACAAGTTTTTCCTACGGTAAAATTTGACCTAGTTTCAACTTGCTAGAACTGAGTTGTTTTCTTCCGCCGTTTGTTTTCCGTTGCTTTGTTCAGTTGTTTCTTTCTTTGCAACCGGAGTTCTTAAGTTGAACTATCTGGTTTGATCTCTTGTTCGAGTTTTACCTGTGCATTAGATGAGTACTTATTGTTTGCTTGTTGTTTGTCTGTGATAGATTACCCGGATTGCGCCGCCTGTTACTTCGAATCTCTAGGACTCGCGGATCATCAGCAAGGCAAGTAACACTTTGATCATACCTTTTATACAACCCAGTTTTCTTGCATTAGATCAATCCTCACACATTGCATGATTAGGATCTAATTAAATTGTGGGATGGGAAGTAGATGAGGTAGTACCTATTACCTGTTTATTATGAAACCTTTGGGAGTTACTTCTACGTTTGCTTATTATGCCATGCTATGCTAGTAGACGTGGATTGGGTGAGTGATATCCATGACAAATGTGAGTGAGATAATTTTAAGGGTTTATCTAAGGTGGCAACTTAAACACACATCTGGGTGGATTGAGGCACCTGATGTTTATCAGGACTTGCCTGATAGACAAGTCCACCCAGGCTCAAAGGGATCATAAGATCTTTCATACTAAATACTTCCTTGTGCAGCCACAAGCCAATATGGGCTCTGGCATAGTTGACTAAGACGTGCGAACTCTTACAGGGTAGACTAGCAGATGTAGGGGAAAGTAGGTGTACCGGTCTATCCATCGTAAGGTGCTAGCGCTTCTGAAAGATTGTGTCTAGGTCATCCGTTTCTCAAACACATTGTAGTGCGAGAAATCCAACGGAGGCAATCGAGTCTTGTGGGGAAAAGTGTGCAAACCTCTGCAGAGTGTAATAAACTAATCATGATTAGCCGTGTCCCCGGTTATGGACATCTTGAGTATCTAGTACTTGAATATCGTGTGAATCTCATCATGTTACCTCTAATTAATATTGTTGGGTTTTAATTGTTCACTTAATTGGGATCGGAATGCTGTCATCCATTCTCGATGTTCAACCACCATGATAGTTAAATAAATTTATTCCTTTGCAGTAGGGAAAAACTGGCTTTACGCAAAACTGTAACCATAGAGCTTTCCACCAGCCAAATATGCATATAGTATAGCTGTTTCATTCCATTACTCTCTATGTGTTACCTTGCCAGCATATTCCATGTGTTGACCCGTTTTCGGGCTGCAACTTTCATGTTGCAGACTTTTCAGACGACGAGTAAGGTGCTTTTAGGTCGTGGTTCTATACTCAGTGATGCCGTTGGAGTTGATGGACCCATTTACCTTCCAAGTATTCCGCTGTTATCGACATTAGATGGCCTTAAGCCATTTTTATTGTAATAAGTTCTCTTTTGAGACACCGATGTAATAAGTGTGTGATTGCTACTCTGCTATAAATCCTTCAAAGTACTGTGTGGTGTCAGCATTACTGATCCAGGGATGACACTAGAGCACAGAGACTTGATCCATTCGGGTCGGGTCGCTACAGAGATGGTATCAGAGCACACGCTGACTGTAGGACACAACCACTAAGTTAAAGCCATAGATCACTATTCTCTCCTCATTTTCTAACTCCTCATCTTTTCTACTCTTTAGGATGAAGGACGCGAAGATCAAGTACGCTCAACCGGATGAAGGTGCACCTTTTGGATTTCACTTGAAGGAAGTCACCAAGTACCTAAACATTGGATTACCAAGTTTCACGGGAACCTTCAACGCCACTCTGCCTGAAGAGGAGCGCTGGAAGATTCAAGCTCATGTTCCGGGAAGGACATTCGCACCAATCACGAAGCCCATAGATAGTGTTTTCAATGCACCAACCTGGAGTCTAGAAAAGAGCATGGCAGCCCATATCACCATATGACGCATTGGAGAAGTTTATCAAGAAGACCTCAAGGACACTCTCTACCAGATTTGCGGATGCCGAGATGAACAATGGGAGTTAGTTAGCACCAAGAAGGATAGATCCATTGCAGCATTCATCCAGGAGTTAAACCAGCACATTCGACGCCACGAGAACCAGATGTGCAATGATATGATAGAGTTGAAGAATGCGAAGGCAAGGATCATCGAGCTAGAAGGAGAACTGAAGGCTACACGCAAGGACTACATGGACGAGATCGTAGCTCTAGCAAGACACAACGGCGATCATAAGTAGGAGATTGAAGAACTCAAGAGGGAGTTAGCATCCAGGAAGGAAGACATGTACGTCGCATGTCCGGACAACTACATCATCATCGACGACACCGATTCGGATCCAAGTGAACCCGACTTTGAAGACAAAGCTGGAGCGGACATCATGGAGTCTTCCACCGGTTCAAATTTCTAGATGACCACAAACTATTAGTAGTATTTTCCCCATGTAAACACTATAGTTCGAGCACTTTTGCGATAGCTAGATCGATTGTAAGCCCTTGTTTGAATTGAATGAAGTGATTTTGTGTGCATTTGCTCATGTGCATTGGGGTAGTGTTTTCTCTTTAGACCTCACTCTATTCTTATTTCTCATATTTTCTAAACCCCCAGATGCCTCTGAGGCGTGATAATGGATTTCCACCGGAGCTCACTCAGTTGATCCAGCAGCAGAATCAATTGATGCAGATGTTAGTTCAGAATCAGCAGAACAACAACAACAACCCACCACCACCACCGCCACCTGTTGACCACTTAGCCCGTTTCCTTAGGCTGAACCCACCGGTGTTTTCAAGTAGCACCGAGCCAATAGTAGCAGACGATTGGCTCCGTAAGATAGGAAGGGAGTTGACCACTGCAGGATGCATAGATGGTGAGAAAGTGAAGTTTGCCGCACATCAGCTTGACGGACCCGCGGCAGCATGGTGGGAGAATTTCACAACCACCTTCCCAGTTGACACCGTCACATGGGATCAGTTTCAGCAAGCTTTCCGCACTGCACATGTTTCAGCAGGAGCTATGGCCATGAAGAAGCGTGAGTTTCGCAACTTACGCCAAGGAGGAAGGATAGTTGGCCAGTACGTTGACGACTTCAGCAAGTTAGCACGTTATGCCCCAGATGACGTTGCTACGGATGCAACTAAGCAGGAGAAGTTTCTGGAAGGATTGAACGATGAGTTAAGCATGCAGTTGATGGTAGCAAGTTTCAACAACTACCAGGAGTTGGTAGATCGTGCCATCATGATTGAAGGGAAGCAACAGCAGATTGAGAACCGCAAGAGGAAGTATGGACAGGGGAAGTATAACTCTGGAGCCCAGGAGAAGCCCCGTTTTACCTCTAAATCGGGATTTCAGTTTCAGCATACCCATGGAGGAGGTAGTTCGCACAACCACAATGGCCACAAGAATGGTAATGGGAAAGGAGGAAGCAACGGCCAGAACCGGACCACCCCATCAACCCCATCCAAGAGAGACCTGAGTCAAGTCACCTGTTTCAAGTGTTCCAAGACCGGACATTATGCCAATGAATGTCCTGAAGGCCAGAATGGAAATGGCAATGGGAGCTCAGGGAAGAAGCCGGACCCTTTCAATAGGGGATAGGTGAACCACGTTAACGTGGAGGAGGTTGAAGATCAGCCTGATGCAGTAATCGGTAAGTTTTTGGTTAAGTCATTTATCGCACTCGTTCTTTTCGATACTGGTGCATCACATTCATACATATCAAGTGGATTTGTGGAAAAATATAGCCCCACTAGGATTCTTAAAACCCCTATGCTAGTAAGCTCGCCAGGAGCAGAGTACATGGCCAGACAAGGATGTTTTCAAGTGCCATTAAGCATAGGAAGGCATGTTTTCCCAACAGATTTGATTATTCTGGAATCCCAAGGTTTGGATGTAATTCTTGGTATGGATTGGCTATCGATGTATGGAGGAAACATCGATTGCGCCAGTAAAACAATTTTGCTCACAACGCCAGAAGGAAGAAGGATCAAGTATGTATCCCGGCATGTGCCAAATAGGACCCAAGTAAATTGCCTAACAGGAGTTGTGCAGGAGGAAGTACCAGTGGTAAAGGATTTTCCTGATGTATTTCCTGAAGAGTTGCCAGGCATGCCACCGGATAGAGACATTGAGTTTTTGATTGAGTTGTTGCCAGGTACAGGCCCAATATCGAAGCGGCCATACTTGATGCCAGCAAAGGATTTGGTAGAAATTAAGAATTAGATTAAGGAGTTATTGGAGAAAGGTTACATACGCCCAAGTTCTTCGCCTTGGGGATCACCCATACTTCTAGTGGAGAAAAAGGATGGATCATTACGGATGGTTGTTGATTACCGTGGATTGAACGAAGTGACCATCAAGAACAAGTACCCACTGCCAATGATAAATGCTCTGTTTGATCGTTTGCAAGGAGCTAAAGTGTTTTCCAAGATCGATTTGCGATCAGGGTACCACCGGTTGAAGATTCAAGAGCAGGACATACCTAAGACAGCATTCACCACAAGATATGGATTGTATGAGTATACCGTTATGTCATTTGGATTGACTAACGCGCCTGCCTATTTTATGAACCTGATGAACAAAGTGTTTATGGAGTTTTTGGATAAGTTCGTCGTAGTGTTCATTGACGATATCCTGGTTTATTCAAAGAATGAAGAAGAGCATAAAGAACATTTTCGTTTGGTTTTGGAGAAACTAAGGGAACATCAGTTATATGCCAAATTTAGCAAATGTGAGTTTTGGTTGAAGGAAGTAGGATTCCTCGGACACGTTATATCCGAAGAAGGGATAGCAGTTGACCCCACAAAGGTTGAGACCGTAACCGAATGGGAAGCACCAACGACAGTTGGAGAGATCCGGAGTTTTCTTGGACTCACAGGATACTACCGAAGATTTATTGAGAACTTTTCAAAGATTGCAAAGCCTATGACGGAGTTGTTGAACAAGGATACCAAGTTCAATTGGACTGAGGAGTGTGAGGCTAGTTTCCAGGAGTTGAAGAAACGTTTGGTTACCTCACCAGTGTTGATTTTGCCAGATTAGACCAAGGATTATGACGTGTATTGCGACACTTCACGTCAAGGACTTGGAGCAGTGCTTATGCAGGAAGGGAGAGTTCTTTCGTATGCTTCATGACAACTGAAGCCTCATGAGTTGAATTACGCTACGCATGATTTGGAGTTAGCAGCCGTAGTGCATGCATTGAAGACATGGAGACATTTCCTCATTGGAAATCATTGTGAGGTGTACACGGATCACAAGAGTTTGAAGTACATTTTCATGCAGAAGGAGTTGAATCTCAGACAAAGGAGATGGTTGGAGCTCATCAAGGATTATGATATGAGATTGCATTACCATCCCGGTAAAGCTAATGTAGTAGCTGACGCATTGAGCCGCAAGAGCCACGTCAATACGTTAATGACGGGAGAAATACCCAAGGAATTAGCAGAAAACCTTCGTGGACTAAGTTTAGATATAGTTCCGAAAGGCTATGTAGCAGCATTGGAGATTCGGTCAACATTGATGGATAAAATCAGAGAGGCTCAGAAATCTGACAAGGAGATTGCTTCTATAAAGAAGAAAATGAGCGAAGGAAAAGCAAAGGGATTTCGTTGGGATGAGCACGATACCCTATGGTTTGAGGACCGTGTTTATGTGCCAAATGACCCGGAGATCAGGAAGTTGATTCTACAAGAGGCACATGATTCACCATATTCGATTCACCCAGGAAATACCAAGATGTATTTGGATTTGAAGGAAACATTCTGGTGGACCGGAATGAAGAAGGATATTGCAGCATATGTAGCAGTTTGTGACGTATGTCATAGAGTAAAGGCAGAACATCAGAAGCCAGCCGGATTGTTGCAACCATTGTCGATACCCGAATGGAAGTGGGATAAGATAGGCATGGATTTTATCACAGGACTACCCAGGACGAAGGCAGGATATGACTCAATATGGGTAGTAGTTGATCGTTTGACGAAGGTAGCACATTTCATTCCAGTTAAGACCACTTACACCAGTGCTAAGTTGGCAAAGATATACATGACTAGGATCATTTGTTTGCATGGAGTTCCGAGGAGTATTGTATCAGACAGAGGAACTCAATTTACCTCAAAGTTTTGGAATCAGTTGCATGAAACTTTGGGAACCAGGCTAGAGTTCAGCACCGCTTTTCATCCGCAGACGGATGGACAGACCGAGAGAGTCAATCAGATTTTGGAGGATATGCTGAGAGCTTGTGCACTAGATTATGGATCTAGTTGGGACGATAACTTGCCGTATGCGGAGTTTTCTTATAACAATAGTTACCAAACCAGTTTGAAGATGGCACCTTTCGAAGCTTTGTACGGAAGGAGGTGCAGGACACCGTTGTCATGGGACGAAGTTGGAGACCGTCAATTCTTTGGACCAGATTTCATTAAGGAGTCTGAACGGAAAGTTAAGTTGATTCATGATAGGCTCAAGGTAGCCCAGTCCAGGCAAAAGAGCTACGCAGATTCTAAACGCAAGGAGACAGTTTACGAAACCGGAGACAGGGTGTATCTCCGAGTATCCCCACTACGAGGAGTTAAGCGCTTTGGAGTTAAGGGAAAATTAGCACCGCGTTTCGTTGGACCGTATAAGATCTTGCAACGTATGGGAGAAGTCGCTTATAAGTTGGAATTACCAGAGGGACTGTCAGGAGTTCATGATGTATTCCATGTTTCTCAGCTGAAGAAATGCCACGCCGAGATGGCGAAGGTACCGTTAAGAGATACAGTGCCGCTTGAAGCAATTCAGTTGAAGGACGACCTAACGTATGAAGAGAAACCAGTCAAGATTCTCGAGTTTGCCAGCAGAGTTACCCGCAGCAAGGTTATCAAGTTTTGTAAAGTTTAGTGGAACCACCACTCAGAGGATGAAGCCACCTGGGAGAGAGAAGAAGATTTGCTCAAGGACCACCCTCACCTATTTTCTAGCCAACCCGAATCTCGAGGGCGAGATTCATCTTAAGGGGGGTAGGTTTGTAACATCCCAAATTTTCAATTTGGAATGTTATACACTAGATCATCATGCATATCATATTTTCTTGCATTTTGGTCGATCCTAGAAATTTCACGCAACTCAAGGACCCTCGGAGAGAGTTGGAGATTTCGTCATTTTCATATTTGAGTTCTTCTCAAATTTTGAAAAGAGGATCATTGGATTTGTCGGAGTTCTTTTGCATTTTATTTGGATAGGGAAAAATGCGTGTTTTCAAAAAATTTGCATCTAGGTCCCGAGAAAAGTTCATTTTGTTCGACTCATTTTTAGGAGTCGGGGAAATTTTACTTTGGTAATTTCGGAGTTCGTTTAGATTTTCTTTCTTTTGTTTTTCTGCACGCGTAACCGATTTAAAAAAATCGCGTCGCGCCCATGGGCCGAGGCCCAGCCGGCCGCAGGCCAGGCCTCCTCTTCGCGCGTGCCTAGCACCGCCTTGCGCCCGAGCCGAGTCCTAGTAGGACTCTAGCTCTCCTCCCCTTTTTTCTTGCCCCCTCCCCCAAAGTCTCCTCTCCCCTCCCCTCTTTAAATACCCCCACACCCCCCCCCCTAAACCCCACACCAAGCCGCGCCCCACCCCGCGCCCCAAGCCGCCTAGCGCCGCCGCCCCTTGCCCGCGCCGCCGCCGCCCTACGCCGCCGCCGCCGCCCTAGCGCCACCGCCGCCCAACGCCGCCGTCGCCGGAGCCCCTCTCGCCGGAGCCTCGCCGAGGTACCCGCGCCGCGCCACCTTTTCTTTTCCTCGGTTCGGTTTTTCTTAAACCATTCCGGTTCCCTTTCTTTCCTTTCCGGTTTTCTTTCGTTTGTTTCGGTTTCTTTTCCGAAACCCTAGATCGGTTTCGTTTTCTTTTCCGGTTTAGTTGCCTAGAGACCGTTCGCCGGACCGTTCGTCCTAACGAACGTGACCACCGGTTATTCCCGGTTAACGAACGTCCGTTCGTTTAACCGTTCTTCTTTTTCTTTTCGTTGGATTTATTCCACGATTGCGATCTCAGATCCGATCTTCGTTCTAGTTTATATTCTCGCTTGTTTATCGGAATCAGGTGATTCAAGCGCCTGGAGTTTCGTTTCGAAACCGCCGTTCCGACTAATCAACTTAAACAAGTTTTTCCTATGGTAAAATTTGACCTAGTTTCAACTGGCTAGAACCGAGTTGTTTTCTTCCGCCGTTTGTTTTCCGTTTCTTTGTTCGGTTCTTTCTTTCTTTGCAACCGGAGTTCTTAAGTTGAACTATCTGGTTTGATCTCTTGTTCGAGTTTTACCTGTGCATTAGATGAGTACTTATTGTATGCTTGTTGTTTGTCTGCGATAGATTACCCGGATTGCGCCGCCTGTTACTTCGAATCTCTAGGACTCGCGGATCATCAGCAAGGCAAGTAACACTTTGATCATACCTTTTCTACAACCCAGTTTAGTTGCATTAGATCAATCCTCACACATTGCATGATTAGGATCTAATTAAATTGTGGGATGGGAAGTAGATAAGGTAGTACCTATTACCTGTTTATTATGAAACCTTTGGGAGTTACTTCTACGTTTGCTTATTATGCCATGCTATGCTAGTAGACGTGAATTGGGTGAGTGATATCCATGACAGATGTGACTGAGATAATTTTAAGGGTTTATCTAAGGTGGCAACTTAAACACACATCTAGGTGGATTGAGGCACCTGATGTCTATCAGGACTTGCCTGTTTTCTTTTGGACCGCCACCCAGGCTCAAAGGGATCATAAGATCTTTCATACTAAATACTTCCGTGTGCAGCCACAAGCCAATATGGGCTCTGGCATAGTTGACTAAGACGTGCGAACTCTTACAGGGTAGACTAGCAGATGTAGGGGAAAGTAGGTGTACCGGTCTATCCATCGTAAGGTGCTAGCGCTTCTGAAAGAGTGTGTCTAGGTCATCCGTTTCTCAAACACCTTGTAGTGCGAGAAATCCAACGGAGGTGATCGAGTCTTGTGGGGAAAAGTGCGCAAACCTCTGCAGAGTGTAATAAACTAATCATGATTAGCCGTGTCCCCGGTTATGGACATCTTGAGTATCTAGTACTTGAATATCGTGTGAATCTCATCATGTTACCTCTAATTAATATTGTTGGGTTTTAATTGTTCACTTAATTGGGATCGGAATGCTGCCAACCATTCTCGATGTTCAACCACCATGATAGTTAAATAAATTTATTCCTTTGTAGTAGGGAAAAACTGGCTTTACGCAAAACTGTAACCATAGAGCTTTCCACCAGCCAAATATGCATATAGTATAGCTGTTTCATTCCATTACTCTCTATGTGTTACCTTGCCAGCATATTCCATGTGCTGACCCGTTTTCGGGCTGCAACTTTCATGTTGCAGACTTTTCAGACGACGAGTAAGGTGCTTTTAGGTCGTGGTTCTATACTCAGTGATGCTGTTGGAGTTGATGGACCCATTTACCTTCCAAGTCTTCCGCTGTTATCGACATTAGATGGCCTTAAGCCATTTTTATTGTAATAAGTTCTCTTTTGAGACACCGATGTAATAAGTGTGTGATTGCTACTCTGCTATAAATCCTTCGAAGTACTGTGTGGTGTCAGCATTACTGATCCAGGGATGACACCGGAGCACAGAGACTTGATCCATTCGGGTCGGGTCGCTACAAAACGTCCAAGTCATCTGCTTGCTCCTCTGGGGCATTTATCAGCTGAGCCCATTCAGCAACTGTGGACTGGTACCTCGTACCCTCTAACATCCAAATTATCCTACCATCTGGATAAAAATGGGCTGTGGAGTAGAACTGCATGATGAGTTCCTCGTTCCACTTTGTGAGCTTCTGCCCAACAAAGTCCTCTACTCCACACGCCTTGAAGCTGTCCTGCACTCCAGGGTAGTACTCTTCGTTATCCTTGATGTATTGCCAATCGACCCATCTCATGTCACAGACAATGGGCTTCTTGTCTAGCAGCACTGTCTCATAGAAGTCTTGCTGCTCCTTGGTGTGAAACCTATAGTCAACTGCAGTCCTTCTCCTTGAAGCATACGGGTCTGCTTCTCTCCACTTCCGGAGCCCTGAATCTCTCCTGAGTTTCATATCCTCAGCCACAGGATGAGCATCGTTGTGGTCTAGGATCTTGGGCTTGAGCTTTCTAAGGACATTCTCTTCCTCTTCTTGCCCTCAGCAGCTACTGGCTCTATGGGAGTGGGCTTCTCAGTTGAAGCTCTAGCCTTTGACATAGGCTGCCTGCCTGCTGGCCTTTTGAACTTCAACCCTGGCTTTATACCCTGTGCTGGCTCAACTCTCTTGGAAGTTGCTTCCTCTTTTGCCACATAATCCTCATCTTCTGAGTCTGAGGTTCTCTTCTTTCTCTGTCTTGTGGCAGCTTTAGGCAGATTGCTAGGGGTGCTCCTGCTGCCATCATCTGAGGAACTTGAGGGACTAGTTCCCTCACTCAGCTCCACTTGCTGTTCTAACAGGTTCTGGCTATCACTTTGGTCCGACATGATGCAAAATCTGACTGCTGACCCTGTGAATAGGTTATAGATGAGATAGAGTGGATGAGCATCACAAAATGCAGAGATTTTTGCAAAAGAATAATTCAAAAACTTAGTTTTAGTTTCCCACTGAAAGCATCTCGGATCTACCGATTTCTAAAATCGGCGATACCGAAGCAGTTTTGGAACCTAAACTAGTGAACTCGGTCAGACCGAGTCACAGTTCGGTGGCACCGAGACTGCTAGGGTTTCACAGAATTCCAAAATCGGTCACACTGATAAGTAATTCCCGGTCAGACCGAGTCTCACTTGTGCAATGGCATGAGCCAAATCGGTGGGACCAAGTTTTTCAACTCGATGGGTCCGAGATGGTTTCAGCGGAAACCTAACCCTAAAATTTTCAAATTAAACCTAATCTACGAGTTCATTGACTGGATAGGAGTTTATCAAACGTGGCAAGAATCATGATGATCACAATGTGCTAGGAATTGGATTGGAGAATAGCACAAAGATCGAGTCCATACCCTAGTTCGGCGGAGACTCGCTACGGCGGCAACGGCGGGGTAGAATTCCCGTTGACGGTGACAAAGACGAGCTACTGGAGGCGGCTGGAGGCGAGGAGACGATCCGGAGACCAAGTTGGCAGAGCAGGCTATCGCGTGGGCAAAGGGGTTCGGAGAAATTTCCAAATTTTTGCCCGTGACTATATATAGCCCGACCCTGTCGGTGTGACCGAGTGGAACAACTCGGTGGCACTGAGATGCATAACTGCGAGCAGTTACTGCAACTCGGTGTGACCAAAAAGTTCAAATCGGTTGCACCAAGATCGAAAACCTAGATCAACTTAATGATCTCGGTAGGACCAAAAGTATGGAATCGGTCAGACCGAGAATCACAAAGAGGTTTTGGAAGTTTAAGTCTATGACGAATCGGGGACTCCGAGCGCTCCTCACACAGAGTGGTTCGAATCTGACTTGATCAAGTTTTGTGATGCAGCATGAATAGAGTTTGAGACGAGAAAAGCATAGATAGCTAGAGGAGGTTCTTAGGCATTCTAGTCCATCCACTTGGCAAAAGAAGATAAAGCCAAACAATCAAAACAACAAGTGGATGTCCTCGAATGAGTAAAATATGCAACCAACATGCTCACACAATAAGATGGCAAATGAAATATGTGGCAAAGCATGCACAAACAATTCTAGCATCTATCAAGCAATTTGCGATGACTAGGTCATCTATATATGAGTATATTGACTTAGGAGTCAAGTGAGAACACTTGATCGTAGGTCATACTCATCGTTTAAGCTCAAGTGGGGTTACCACTTTTACATAAAGCATTGTTGTGTTCACATCTTTAGAGTTGCTTTAGCTCAAGTCTTAGAGTAAAGCTCCCCCTAGATGTGATATCCCCCCTAAGAGGGATGAACTAACCTTGGGTTTTGTCGATGATGACTTCATGTAGATGTTGAAGATGTGGATGCTCAATGTTGATGTAGATCACTTGGAGCTATCCATTTGAGTGAATTGCACTTTCAATACCTACATGGGTTAGTCCCATAAGGAACAAACAAGGATATCCATAGACATAGAGTGATGCACACACAAGATGATGTCCATGAAAACTTTTAGGTTACCTTGTCCCTTGTCTTACCAACAAGAGGTTTTGTGACTCCTTGAACTAGTGCAAGATGTGGAAGTTGATTGCACTTGTTCTTGCCAAAATGATAAGAGTGAAGTATGTTGGCGGAGTCACCCTCAAGAACTCTCTAGTTCTTCTTCTTTTGGATCCACATCATCTTGATGGGAATCCTTGGAGTTGTAGTCATACTTGATGAAGTGGAACTTGAAGTAGTCTTGGGAATCCACTTGACTAAGGTCTTAGGAGCTTCTTCAAATGCATCAATTTCCTCTTGAAGCTTGTCCTTGCCTTTTTGCTTGTAGTCTTGTGGTGGAAGATCATCTTGAGCTTGTGTCCCCTTGAAGGAAGTATCATACTTCTCTTGTTGAGGAACAAACTTTGTCTTGGGGTATTGATCTTCTTCCCACTCAACTCCATTGGCATTGAACTTTCGTTCAAAACCAACACCTTGATTCTTCCTGTGCATTCCTTGCTTGCGCACAATTTCCTCGAATTGCTTACTCCCGGCAAGGCTATTGTACACTCCTTTCTCTATAATTCCCTTCAATAAGCTATTTTCTTGCTCAAGTGTAACTTGGCTAAGAGAATCATTAGTGGAATCAAGAGAACTACTAGAAGCAACAATATTGGATTTAGCATGATCATTGTTACTACTAAAGGAAGAATCTTTCTTGTTCTTGTTACTAGACTTGACTTGAGGCATGTAAGTGGATAAGAGTAAACGCTTGGCAATGTAAGAAGAACTTTTATTGCGGAGATCATCATTGATTGCTTTTAAAAACTCATGCTCTTGCTCAAGATTGAGCTTTTCAAAGCGTAATTTCTCATGAGCTCTTAAAAGTTCTCGATGATCTTCGAAGATAGTTTCATGAGCTAACTTAAGAGTGTTTAGTTCTTTAGTTAGAGCCTCAATCTTCTCCTTATCATTGTCATTCGTTTTATCTTGATTAGCATGATTAATTGACGTTTCATCATAGTATTCATCACTAGAGTTGTCAACAAGCAAATCATCATCACCTAACAAGTCATCTTCATCACTATTAAAATCAACATACTCGGGGTGTGTTACCTTAGGACCTTTGGCCATGAAGCATCTTCCAATTCCTTCATTTGGTGAGTCAAATATGTCATAGGAGTTGGATGACACAAGTGCTAGACCGGCAACACCTTCATCTTGAGTATCTTCGGAGTCGGAGTGATAACTTCTCTCGGAGTGGCTGTCGGAGTCGGAGCCGGATACCCATTCACCAACATGAGCTTGATGTCTTCGTTTTGTGTAGCTCCTTGATGATTTTTCCTTCCTTTCCGAATCCTTGCTTCTCCATGAGTATCTTCGTTCATAACGATCATCTCTACTCCTTCTCTCTCTTGGTGGTGAATCTTTGCTTCTTCTTTTTGGAGAATCTTCTCTTCTCTTGTAGGGAGCCGTACACTCATTGGAATAGTGTCCGGGTCTTCCACAATTGTAGAAGTTTCGCTCTCAACTAGAAGATCTTTTGTCATTGTAGGACCTTGACTTGAAGCTTCTATCTTTGCTTCTACTCTTGTAGAACTTGTTTAAGTTCTTCACCATTAAGCTCAATTCTTCATTGAAGTTTTGTTTCTCACTTGATGATGTAGGGGCTTCACATGAGGCTTTGTAGGCACCACTTGATTTGTTGTGAAGTTCCACTTTGTCCTTAAGTGACATCTCATGAGCAACAATTCTTCCAATCACTTCCGTTGGCTTGAGATCTTTGTAATTGGGCATCATTTGGATCAATGTGCATACGGTATCATATTTTCCATCCAAGGCTCTTAGAATCTTCTTGATGATGAATCTATCGGTCATCTCTTCACTTCCTAAGCCAGCGATCTCATTTGTGATGAGAGCAAGCCTAGAGTACATTTCAGCGAGACCTTCACCATCCTTCATTTTGAACTTGTCAAGTTGACTTTGAAGCACATCCAACTTGGATTCCTTGACGGAGTCGGTACCTTCGTGCATATCAATCAAACTGTCCCAAATTTCCTTTGCATTCTCAAGACGGCTGATTTTGTTGAATTCTTTGGGGCATAATCCGTTGAAGAGAATATCACAAGCTTGAGCATTGTATTGCAACATCTTCAACTCATCCGCGGTAGCTTCACGGTTTGGTTCTTTCCCATCAAAGAAGTCACCTTGCAAACCAACACACACAATAGCCCAAACGGTGGGGTTATGTCCAAGAATATGCATTTTCATTTTATGCTTCCAACTAGCAAAACTAGTACCATCAAAGTAAGGACCTCTACGGTGATAATTTCCCTCGCTAGACGCCATACTCTCCTAGGTTGTGAAACCAAGGCTATGACCACCAAAGGCTATGGAGATCAAAGCAAATGGAGACCAAATCTCTGATACCACTTGTAGGATCGAAAGTATGTCTAGAGGGGGGTGATTAGACTACTTGACCAAATAAAAACTTAACCTTTTCCCAATTTTAGTTCTTGGCAGATTTTAGCTATTTTAGGACAAGTCAAGCAATCATCACACAATTCAAGCAAGCATGCAAAGAGTATATTGGCAGCGGAAAGTAAAGCATGCAACTTGCAAGAATGTAAAGAGAAGGGTTTGGAGAATTCAAACGCAATTGGAGACACGGATGTTTTTCCCGTGGTTCGGATAGGTGGTGCTATCCTACATCCACGTTGATGGAGACTTCAACCCACGAAGGGTAACGGTTGTGCGAGTCCACGGAGGGCTCCACCCATGAAGGGTCCACGAAGTAGCAACCTTGTCTATCCCACCATGGCCATTGCCCACGAAGGGCTTGCCTCACTAGCGGTAGATCTTCATGAAGTAGGCGATCTTCTTGCCCTTACAAACTCCTTGGTTCAACTCCACAATCTTGTCGGAGGCTCCCAAGTGACACCTAGCCAATCTAGGAGACACCACTCTCCAAGAACTAACAAATGGTGTGTTGATGATGAACTCCTTGCTCTTGTGCTTCAAATGATAGTCTCCCCAACACTCAACTCTCTCTCATAGGATTTGGATCTGGTGGAAAGAAGATTTGAGTGGAAAGCAACTTGGGGAAGGCTAGAGATCAAGATTCATATGGTAGGAATGGAATATCTTGGCCTCAACACATGAGTAGGTGGTTCTCTCTCAGAACATATGAGTTGGAAGTGTGTATGTGTTCTGATGGCTCTCTCCACGAATGAAGAGGAGGTGGAGGGGTATATATAGCCTCCACACAAAATCCAACCGTTACACACAATCTACCAATCTCGGTGGGACCGAATCAATAAATTCGGTCAGACCGAAAAGGTAAACCTAGTGACCGTTAGAGATTTTCAGTGGGACTGACATGCAACTCGGTAGGACCGATTCTGTTAGGGTTTGGGCATAACGTAATCTCGGTGAGACCGATTACACAAACTTGGTGAGACCGATTTTGGTAATTAGCTAACCAGAGAGTTGGTCAGGTAAACTCGGTGGGACCGATTTGCTCTTTCGGTGAGACCGAAAAGTTACAAAAGGGAAACAAAGAGTTTACATTGCAATCTCGGTGGGACCGATTCGCTCTTTCAGTGAGACCGAAAAGTTACGAAAGGGAAACAGAGAGTTTGCAACCCCATCTCGGTGAGACCGAGATCCCTATCGGTAGGACCGAATTGCTAGGGTTTGGCAGTGGCTTATGACAAGTGAAACTCGGTGGCGCCGGATAGAAAGAATCGGTATGACCGAGTTTGGCTTAGGGTTTAGGTCATTTGTGGATATGGAAAAGGAGCTGAGGATTTTGGAGCATATCATTAAGCACATGAAGCAAGAGGCTCATTAAGCAACACCTCATCCCTCCTTGATAGTATTGGCTTTTCCTAAAGACTCAATGTGATCTTGGATCACTAAAATATAAAATGAAGAGTCTTGAGCTTTTGAGCTTGAGCCAATCCTTTGTCCTTAGCATTTTGAGGGTTCCACTTTCACATCCATGCCATGCCAATCATTGAGCTTTCCTGAAATAATCATCTTGGAATAGAATTAGCTCAATGAGCTATATGTTGTTATGAATTACCAAAACCACCTAGGGATAGTTGCACTTTCACCAGAAATCTCATCTGTGGTAAGTGAACTGTTGCACGATAAAGAGAAAAACCGAAGGAGTACAGATCGAAATAACCTGATGAGGCTGTGGCATCGGTAAAGCAGGGCCGGTAGAGTTGAATATGGCATCCATGGAGCCGGTCCGGTGCAGTGGACGAAGGCTTCGGCAGGCGCGTTGTACAGTGCTTTCGGTGAGGCGGATCTGTTGCGGCGGACTAGGGCTTGTATTAAGGGCCAGCGAAGGGACGGACGATGGAGTCAGTGAAGGGCCTACATTGTGGTGGACGAGGACGCCTGTTAAGCAGGTCCGGTGCGATGGACCATGATAGCGGTCAAGGAGATCTTGAGCGGTGTACAAGCCAGTCCCTGAAGCGGCTCCGGTGAAGTGGTGAGTTAGCAGTTGGGGGTTCCAAGGTGTAGAAGGTAGATCCGTCGGGGTGTGAGGTCCACCGTTGAGGTGGAGGACTAGATTCGGTGGTTTGCCATGGTTGAGGGGAGGGTCGAGGAGGGGAAGGGGAGGGGCTCTGGGGAAGAATGTTGGGGGGCAAAGAGAGGAAAATAATGGAGTTACCAAAGCAACCCTTTTCCGTTCATGTTCCAGGGGTAAAACTGGAATATCGCAGGGCTAAACTTTCGGGCGCGAGATATTTCGATGTGAGTGGGAAGTTTGAAAGCTTTTGGTGCCTGAAATTATATTATGCTCTTGTACGGCCTACTATGATATCATGGCCGAGAATTTGTTTGTTTTGCACGCAAAAAAAGTGCAAGTTTTGAAAATCAATATCTCCAACTCAAAACTTAGATTTTCCATTCAATTCAAATATTGATCATTGAGCTACTACAAGCAAATACCATCATATGGTCCAATTCAAATGAAATTCCAAATGTGCTTATCCTAAATATGATGACAAAAGCAAAAATGTGTATGTGTATGAATAAAGTGGATGATTATAAAGTTTGAACATGCCCGTATGTGTATATCTCTAGGTTTGACATATGAATTTGAAATCATGAAATCCCGGCTTAAAAATGTACCTCCGTTTAAATGAATTACAAAAGCTAATGATGGAGTCGAATTCCAAAATTCCAATCTTAGGTTTGTAATTCTGGTACATCAAAGTATATAATGCATGTTCAAAAGTATCGTTATCTCATAGTCCAAACTATGAAACAAATTGATCAACCTTGAGTGCACACACTATTAACCATGTATATCTCAATTACGCTAAAGTCCCTCAAATATAGACACCTCACTCTTTATCTGAAGCCCCCCCTCGTCGCCCCCCCCCCACACACACACACAGAAGTCGTGCTCTCCCCAAACACCAACACACGAGCACATTAACACCCCTCTCTCTTATAAATTCCGGACCCCAATATAGGTCTCTATCACTTTGTCTCTTGGGCATGCACACATATCTTCCCCCACTCTCTAGCTAGGTCTCCCGTCATCTCTCTTTCCCAAGCACACACACACTATGTAGAGTGTATCTTTCCCATACACAGAAAACGTCGCCCCCCAAACGTCTATCTCCCTAGTTATGTGGTTCTCGCACACTCACCTCACACACCACCCCCACTGCAAAACAAGCACACTTTGTCTCCTTGTGCACCACTCTCCTCTTTCTATCTCTCCCACATGCCGACCCGCCCCAGCTCCTCCCTGTATACATATATGTCGTGACTCTTTCCATAGCTCCCTAATGTATCATCGTTCTCGATCTCGCACATTGTTCTCTACACCATCTATTCTAGATCTCTCATGAAGTCCCTATCACACACACGATGACTCGCTTCCCTTGCGTCTCCGTACATAGGCTAATTTCAAACAACATCAACATTGTCTCCCTATCTATACGCCATTTATGAACACAAACGCCCCTTTCTCGCCCCCTTTCTTCCTCTCTCTCTCTCCATCGCTAGCTCTCTCTCTCTCGTTCTCACACCCCTCTCCCACACACAATCGATGTCTCTTCCAAATAGTCCGCTCCCCCCACCCGCACCCATGCTATCCTGCTACTACACATGTCACACCATTCCCCTTCCCTTATATTAGGTTTACATCATTAGTGGTCTCTGTACTCCACATACACACACTCCCTCTCACACACAAACGCGCGCGCAAACACCCATTAATCTGGATCCTCATCTCTCCCCATGTCCGCATGTGTATCTCGCACACTCACTCTCTAATTATGTATATGTGTCTCCATGTTACACAACACAAAGCCCCATGTAAATGTCTCTCTCTATCCTCCATACACATAGACACAAAGAATCTGTTATCATTCCCTCAGTCTCTAGACATATCACACACGCACACTATCTCTCTCTCTCTCTTGCAAACACGCTCAACAAGGGTTTCCCCGTGAATAACTTGCCATCTATTCATCAACAATCGTAACAGTATGGCGAACACGATACATGAAAAAGAATAAATATACACGTGCTTAGACCACCTAGTATGACTACTAGGACTAGAGCAAGCCAAAAAGCACGCCGCCGTCACCCCCTCCTTATCGGCGACGGGGAAACCTTTGTTTTACACAGTCGAAAAGTCATTGTGCTAAGGCCTCACATGCTGAGGCATTGAATAGAATGTAGATGCTAGTTTACGGAAACAAGTATAGATAATACATTTGTATCTCCATACTTATATTTCTTCTCTTATAAAAAACCGAGTTGGTGATGATGGTACGCGTGCCATCTTGCAATATAGACCGTCTGATCTATATATGACTGATGGAAATTAAACTAAAAGATACCCGCACCCCTCTCCACATTTGCAGACAAGGCCTTCCCTCGTTCATCCTTATCTCCAACAACCTCATTGTTGAGCAATTAAGAAAGGAAGCCTCTGGAACAAACTGGCCTGGTGGCCGCTGCCGGCGTCGTCAATCCCCATGCCTCCGCTCAGTCCGACCACCAATCACCACCACGCCCCATTCCTCTTCACCTTATATCCTATTTCTCGAGATATCATTAGTTTTTACACATGGGATTACTCCCGCATGGGTCAATCACAACAAGTGGTTTTATAAAAAATGCATCTTGATGTTCCGTGCAATGCATGGATCTTGCTAGTACTCCTACAGAAGACTAAGTTGGTGATGATGGTGTGTCTGCCATCCGTCGTTTGTGACCATTAGATCTACATCTAACGACTGTGAGGTAAGTTGTTGCCTTTTCTCACAAACATCCCACTTGTCTACCAATTTGCAGAAAAACCCATAATTAGTATCTTAAAACCAACCACATCCCTCTCTGACCTCACCAAAACAACCCAAGGAATATATTCTAATTGAAACATAATATATCTCTAGTGATATATGTATATCAAAATTAGAGTGTTTTGTATCAAGTTTGTGAATAAGTATTATTCTAATTATGATTCGTTGCAATGCACATGAACATTGCTAGTATTTCCAACCATGCAATTTTTTCCCTACTATTCCATAGTTTCGAGTTTTCCATCAAGATATTAGTCACTCATGGTTGATATTTACTATCAATCATGTATACATATGCACTATGTAACTAGCCTTGCTTATTGGGTTCCAAAGCATAACTTTCACTCCTACTTACAATATGTAGAGTATTTAACAAAAAACTACCACTTTGAACTAGCCCTAGGAAGAATCTATGATGCAAAAATAGCAAAAACATACCCAAAATTTCTTAATCCACGCCAAAAACTACTACCTACCGATTAGGTTAGTTTAAACCCATTTATGACAGGGTTGGACCACACGTCCGTGCTGACGAGGCAGCTTAAACCAACACATTTTGTTTGACCGTTGACACGAGGGACCCACATCTGACCTTCTATCATGTTATTCCCCCTCAAATCATTATTTTTCCTGAACATTACTTCAAACAATACTAATGTGTGTTCGTCGGTGGCGCCGGTGATGAGTGAGTTGGCCGCCGCTCCGCCGGACGGGCCGGACGCCGCGCTGGCCTCCACACGGGTTGGCAGGCTGGCCCGAGCGTGACTCATGAGCGAGCAAGCCGCCGCGCCGGCCTTCGCTCGAGCCAGATGGCTGGCCTTAGAGCGGCGCACACGAGCAAGTCGCCACGCCGCCGTGCCAATCTAGCTAGCAAACTTTGCAGACAAGCAACTAGACGGAGCTATCTTGGCTAGCTAGCGGCCGCGAGCGCCGGACGGAGCTGGCATCCGGGCTACCGCAAGATAGGCTCCTTACTGCCAGCGGTTTTGACCTCGCCTTCTACCAGCAGCGGTAGCTGCGTCCCATGGCCAAGGATGACTAGGTGAACGGGCCGAAGGTAGGAGGTCACTCGGGGATTTTTGTGCATACTGACATGTAGGTCCCACAAGTCATAACGACCGGTCTAATAGAAGGCATTGACTTAATGGGCGACATGGGCCCTTTTTGGATACTCTAAGTCAGAGGTTATATTCTAACCCTGAACTAACTCTAACCAAAGTGGTGTTTGGATGGCAGGGTTAGATTGACAACAAATGTATCCAAACAGGGCCATGGGTTGAAACGTGCCTACAACGACACTTTGGAGAGTAGTTGTTTCTTGGTAGGGCTGGTTGGTAAGAGCATGTACAATGGTTGATAAGGTAGTCTTATCTTAAGTCTGCCACGTATGCAAGTGGTAGTAGTTTCTTGGCATTATTAGTGGTTTCTTGCATTATTAGGGGTTTCTTGGAAGGAACAATGTACTACTAGCGACAAAAGGCGATTCTAGGTTGCGTTGTAATCCAACGAGTACTACTAGTGGTCGCGGGAGTGTATACCTCATTTTGTGGGTTCGATCCCGGCCGAACACACGTCGGCCTTTTTTTTAAATAGTAACTTCGCTGCGAGCCAATATTTTACACGGGTAGTTTGAGTTTTGAAGTCAAACGGACGTGCGGCACCACAATCTGGGTGCACTGGATAGCCTAGCCACGTGAACGGGTTTTCCTTCCCAGCATCTCGTGGCTCGCATGCTCGCCCTAGCGTCACCTCGCTTGCAGCTTCCTCATCAGCTAGTACTAGCATATTTAAACTAGCGCCTCCCAATTAAGCCCGAGGAGCCGGAAAGCCTGGCGGGGCATTGGAAACTATGCAATATGGCTCTGTATGTAAAGTGCTCTACTACTACTCTGTAGCTTGTGGCGTTGCACGCATGGACTTCACTCCATTATCGGCTCTACTATAAAAGAAATTCCTCTTGACGTGTTGTTTTTTGAAACGGAGGCAAAAGCTTTGCTTCATCTCATTCATAAAGAAGGAACTACTAACAAAGTTTGACAAGATCCATTACACCTCCACAAATTGAAGCGAAAAGCCTAGTCTCGCTGTATCAAATAACTCAAATGTTCTGCCCCGCAGTAACCATCGTTGATCAACAGGCTGCTAGTGTGTGCGTGAGAGGAACGGCTGAGTAGGCCAGCTACGTGAGAGGAGCGGCTGAATAGAGCACCGAGAGTACCCACTAGGCCACTACGCAAGTGTACTTTCCCTGCATTGATAGTACAACGATGGTTCTAGAGAACAGTACGTAGTACCTTCCACTTCCAACTGTAGCTCCTTGGCCAGGAGATTCAAGAGTTCAAAACTGGTGCACTATACTATAAGTACAGTACATCGCATTACTAGTTGAGAAAGTAGTACTAGCACTACTACAGTACGAGTACGTACTCCTCCGTCACATAATGCAAGACGTTTTTTGACACTAGTTGGTGTGTACAAAAAATAGCAAAAACATACCCAAAATTTCTTAATTCATGCCAAAAACTACTAGCTAGTGCCAAAAATTTCTTACTAGTGCTATTATTTACAGTATAATGCAATCCCATAACGTCCCATAATGCTAGTACTAGTAGTAAATAATAGCCTCACCCCTTCGCTAAGGAACGATCTACAGTTGGAAGGGACGAGGACCTGCGGTTACTACGCTCTTATCTCCTCCTCGCCAGTTCCCCTCCCCCCGAAGAGAAGGCAGTTCATCGCTGCTCCCATGGATTCGCCAGGTGGTTCTCCTCCTCGTCGGGGCCGGGAGACCTTGGACGATGATCCTCTCGGAGAAATCGCACGCCACTCCGACGTCCTTACCGCCGCAAGACTCGGAGCTTCCTGCACCAACTTTTTCAAGACGGTGCTTAAAAAGGCTTGGGAAAAGACCATGCTTGTTGGTCTTCCATGCGTCCTCGAGGAGAAGGTTCTTCTATGGGACAATCCTTTGAACAGTCCATCGCTCCCTGGCCATGGTTGCACGTTGACTCCGCTAGAGTTGCCGACATTGAGAGGTAGTTGGATTTTGTCCGATGAGCAAGCCAGTAATGGAGTTTGATCATGTAGTACTTAGTTATTCCATTTCCATCCCGTAATTTCTCCGCTGCCCACCGTCTTATATATAGGTCTGGGTCGGTGCCAACAAAGATTCCTTGCATACCTCCGGCCGGATACCACCATCATTTCACACAACATCCACAGCAGTGCGGCCGTTCGGGTAGACCCCTTCTCCACCATTGCGATCGGCCTTCGGACTGGCTGGGCTTGAATATGTATGATGACGCCTACATGAGATTGAAGAAGATAGCAATTGCGGACCCGCCGACAAAGCGACGCGGCTACGACGATTACTATCTCATCGCGGTGTTCGACATGAGGATTGCCATCAATGCAAGAGGCAGTAATGGCAGAGGCTGGCACATGTTGGCGGCGGCAGATTTGTACCCCTACACGTTCGAAGACGCCGTGCGCCATCTAGGCCGCATCTTCGCAGTGACAAGCCAAGGGACTTGTTTCATCTGGTTGCCATCCTATGGTATGGGAGATTACAAACGGAATGCACAAACCATCATTTGCATCCCTAACGGTACTCCATTATTTTCCAGGGACCAGTCATCCCATGAACAAAATAAGATCGCCGATCCTGGATATGCATTTGCATCCGCAATTCGGTCGAACCTGGAACCTTGTAGCTGACTTTGGCATATTGGGATCAACTATCTTAGCAGTCGTTACCCATGGTACCACTGATGTGCAACATGGTCACACAATCTACCACGATCGGACCATCACCATCTACCTAGGTATTCCATTTTTTAACCCTCTCGCCTTCTCTTTCATTGTTGTACTAGTACTCTACTTACGTACTAGTAGGAGTACTTTTTACCTTGGAGTACTTTTTACCCACTAGCTGCCACCATTTTTGTTTTTCCATGTCTTACTATCTCATCCATGTAGCCAAGAGGGGCTATATATAATAAGCCGGTTATTTTACTTCCTCTATACCGGAGTAGTACTATTTGCTGCACAGTATTACTGACCGCCATATTTGAGCACAACATTATTATGCATGGACCTTGACTATGTACATCACCATGTGTCCAGATCTGAGATGCCGCGTGTACCAGATGAACGACGCCGAGTTCGACCCCCGTGATGCTACGTGGGTGCCGAGGAACACTCTTGGAGAGTACTCGCTTTTCATTGGGGACAACTACCCCATTGTGAAGCGGATGCCACCTTCCGTGCATGACACGGAAGGCCTGCCGTTCATGAAGCATGGTTGTGTCTTTAGTGCGCACCGCCGGATGAACGACACGTTGTGACACGCTATCCCTGATTTATGCCGCTTCAGCTTGGATGAGTATCCATCGTGTGGAAACGGACTAAGAAGCTGCGACAATGATTCTCGTTGCCCACCGTTATGGATCGTGCCATACATGAAGAACACCTGGGACTGGAACCTGGAGGAGGACATGTAGCCCATCTATAACGTGTAAGTGGAGTACGGTAAATTGTGAACTTGTGTGGCATACTGGAATTTGTCCTTTAGAATTTATTACTAGTAAATGTGTTATGTGTATGTGCAACTTGTGTGGTTGTTGCACGGGCTCCAACACGCTCTTTGAGAAAAAAGGTGGCACAACTTTGGATATACGTGACGTGGCGGCATCATACAGTAGCATCATTCGCTATAGTTGTAGTACGCTCCTACTAGGACGACAACTCCTATAAAACCTTGCGCTTGGCTCTTTGCCTCTTCGGGAGGTTCAACAGTTCGTACTCGTGTGAACCTTGCACTTGGCTCTTCGCCTCTTTGGAAGGTCCAACAATGATGATACTATAGTACACATTATGCTTCTGGCAATCTGACACCGATTGAACTACTGCACATCCACCACGAGGGCGAGGGAGAGGGAGAGGGCGCTGTAGTCAAAACCCTCTCCTCGTCCTGTGAACCACGGCGCGCGTGGGCGAAGGAGAGGCGTAGTAAGCAAGCTTCTCCTCGTTCGGTGACTTGACGGGACACATCAAAGCAGTACTAGTACTAGTCCATACTGCGTCCTTTCCGGTTAATATGGCTTAATTTGAAACAAGAAAAATACACTGGCGGTCAACGTATGTAACAATACGCTCTTTACGGTCACTATATATAGTTTTGCGGTGATTATACGATCACTAGCTCATTGTAGAGCACCGTATTGCACCTTACTGACCGGCCATATAGTCAACGTGGCACTTTGTTGACTGGTTAAATTGTCACCTGGTTTCTGGGTCCCACCTGTCAGTTGGCAGAGCAAAGAAATCAGCTCAAAAACAAAGAGTGTAGTACATCTACACTTCCAATGCATTTAGCCTTTAATCTAAATCGATATTGATTGACTAATGCACCAACTTGTGCTCTAGGTATAGGCTACATGCCTATCCTTAATTACAGCATGCACCGACCTTCATTTAATCTTCTTCTCTCAATGGTCGCATGCACACATAAGTCTGCTATTTTTGGGCGTTAATTATGCCCTGGTCAATGTGTAAATATCTAAATGTACAATCTTTCATGGACATAGGGAGTAGGTTGAGCACTTGAGCATGAGTGTGTGTGTTGCGTCGTGTGCTGTGTGCCGCATGGGTGCGTGAGTGTTGCGTGCATCCATGTGTACGTGTGAGTGTTGCATGTTGCATGCATGCATGCATGGGGCTTACTCCCTCCCATTGACATGTTCATATTTCAAGCTTCCTTTGTTCCCTCCATATGGTGATACTCCCTCTGTTCCCAAATACGGAGTAATATCCTCCCTATGTTCCCAAATACGGAGTAAAATCCTCCCTCTATTCCCAAATACGGAGTATTTGTCTTTCTAGAGATTTCAACAAGTGACTACGTACGGAGCAAAATGAGTGAAGTGAGCGTAGAGGCATAGGGATAATGTAGAAAGGAAGTCTTCGCGATCCATTATTCCCCATATCGGTCGGAGAGAACTATTCAACTAGTCTTCGCAGTGAAGTGACAATACACGCTGCAGCAGATGGGACACTTAATTAATAAGCTGAACCAACGTGTTGGTGTTACTAAATCGGCCTTATCCAATACTGCCATCATGTTTGCTAGTAGAGCACACTTCTGTCCTCCATTAACTGACATATGGGCCCTCTTGTGGTAGACACATATGTCATCGGTGTAACTATTTACACTCCGAAGGACGGTATATCCTGGTAGTAGTAGTAGAATTGAGATTTAATGCACTTTATTCCCCGTCTTCCACTCTTCTTCCTCCTCTCTTCCCCATCATCGGCCGCACACCATTTCCCCCCGCTCTCTGCTCGCCCGCCCGCGCTATATTCCTTGGTAGCTCGCGCGTACCATACCCTCCCCCCCCCCCCGCTCACTGCTCGGCCACAAGAGGAGAAGCTTCTTCACTTACCGCCCGAATCCACTTCTTCACTGGCTCGCAGGCATCGAAAACCCCAATGGCAGAACCGACTATGAGTATAACCTCATGATTGCTATATGTTACTCTCATTTCCAGGATTTTTATAACAATGCATGTTATAAAATAGAGTTGATATGATAACTGTAGTAAGTGCTATGGTACAATATGAGTAGGCCCTATCATATCTGTTTTCCTCTCATTGTTACATGATGTTTGAATCATGATATATTGCTAGAATATAAAATCCATTGGCTTATTTTTTTAACTTGGGGTATGATTATGACCATGGCATTGCAATTCTCTGTCTATGATATGTGTCACTGTTATAATAATCTTAATTCCACACATACTCTGAACATGGTTGTTTCTTTTTGTCCTTTTGGTCTCCAGTTTGAATTGTTGCAGCAGATGCAAATGCGATGGCCTTCATGATTCCAGGACCTGGAATCATACTAGACGATGGGTGGTGGTTTATCGCTCGTTCAGCTGACGGTGGTCATTTGATGCTCATTTGCACGTACCAAATTGACCAAACCATTTCATCAAACCACATGTAGTACAATTCCTGGGGCGTTCGTGACATTGATGGATATGGCTGCTTCGTGTTCGAGAAAGATCCCAGCTTCGTTGGGCCAGGCGTATTCAACTGGAGGCGGGTTTACAGCCTCGGCAACCACTCCATATTCCTCGGGCTCAATTATCCGATCATCCAACCAATCATCGATCATATAACCGGCAATGATTACCGTGCTATGCAACTTCCATTCGCCAGGGGGCTGTGTTTACACATCATACCATGGGTTGCATGAATCACCATATCCGGAGATTCATCGACACATCTTGTTGCGAGATAATCTTCAGTGTGTGAAAGGCATGAAGCTTCCATGCGATGGATGGCTTTTGCAAACCCGACATGCGGCGATGTGGTTCATGCCAACAGCAAATATGCACAACTTGATTCGTACTGATATGTAGACTGAGCCATGTATTCTGCTGCGGTAGCACGACCCTCTTTTGTTGGATATTATGTACTGTTGTTAGTTTGAAGCACTCCTCTGGTTTGAAGGATAGATACCTTTCTGGGATCAAGTGCATCCTAACTCACATGTGCAGGATGTACTGATAATGGTGATGGAGATGATGTGCAGTATATATATATATATATATATCACTTAGGATTCAAGTGCGTACTTGTTAGTTAAACCTATGGTAAAAATGTGACACTAAATACAACTAGTAAGTAGTACAGTAGCAGTACTAGTATACGTCGGTCAAATTATTCATCATGTCCACACATTGAATTGACGTGACAACACGCTGCGCGTGAGGTGACACAAGAATCCCGGCGGCGTGTTCGGGTATTCTGGACTTCAGATTTGGAGTACCACTTATCTGTCGAAATCTTTCATCATTCACTTAAAACAGTCGATTGATCATACATTGAGTACCATATAACTAGAATTAACCCATGCAAGTCGAAGAAGGATTGGCCGGTGCTGCCAGCTGGCGTCAAGTTCGATCCCATGGATCAGGAGCTGATCGAGCACCTTGAGGCCAAAGTGAGTGTTGACAGCGCGAGATCTCACCCTCTCATCGATTTGTTCATACAAACCATCGACAGCGAGCACGACATATGCTACACCCATCCTGAGAAACTTCCACGTAAGACACCAATCGGCCGTCTACTTGCACAAACATATTCCTTTGTTTATAGCTCTATTTTTCTTTTTAGAGCAGACCTGGTGAAGCAATTACAATTTGACAGTTAATAAAAAGTGAAACAAGTGACTGCAACATGCCAAAGATGTTATGAAAATGCCAACTACGTACACTAAAACCTGTATTCGACAATACTGCAGGTATCATACTGAGTGGCCTAAGCAAGTATTTCTTCCAGCACAATTCCAGAGCGTTCAAAAGAGGCACGTGGACGCGTCGCAAGATACAGTCAGAGTGCGGCATGCACGCGATGTGGCACAACACTGGCAATACCTTGCCGGTGATGGTCAATGGCCGGCAGACGGGCAGCAAAAAGGTTCTGGTGCTGCACACCAACAAGAATTTCGACCAGCAGAGGACTAACTGGGTGATGCACCAGTACCACCTCGGGGACCTAGAGCAAGAGAAGGAGTGGGAGCTGGTCCTCTGCAAGATTTTCTACCAGACGAACACTAGGGCCAGGAGTAAAAAGATTATAAGTTAGTTTGGTATTGGTACTTGTACTACCTTGTCGTCCGCAAGTTGGTATTGTTGTTAACGATCTTTTGGTATAAACTTGGCATTTGCTTCCAACCATCATGCCGAGGGTCGACGTGGATATGAAGCTGAATCATTTGTTTTGAAACGAATTTTCACGCACCTGATTTTTATTTGATGGGTAGCATAAGCACCAGCGGTTCGAATTACCAGTTCTCCAAAATTTTTGAAACAAGTGTATGCTCTTATTATCATGATGAAAAAAAATATCCCTGCTGCATCCCAGCTATCAGTCTGTACTTGCAGAATTCTCTCGTTTATTGAGCACGTATATTGTTTCTTCAGGTCGAGCAAGTTTCAACTGGGCTGTAGACTGTCCAGGCTTGGATTTGTTTTTAACAGGCCCAGCCCATGACGACAACAGGGCATAAAGATCCAGCTGGTATCTACTGGCCTCTGGCCCACCAGCGTTAGTTATATTTTGTCTTGCAACATCCACAAGCACTTTTTTACTGAAAAACACACAGCCTAGTTCTATTTTCCTCTTGAAACGCATGTCCTACATCCGTTTTCTAATCTCTACCTATAGTTTTACTAGTTCATATACATGTATCATTATATTAAAAATACATAAAATTCCCTTTTCATATTTACATACTTATTTTTGTTGTTGTTTTCCCTCCCAACGCTGATTTTTTTCCACTGGTTTTCCCTTAAACCAACTCAATTATCCCACGTCTTATTTGCTTACAAAAACAAAACGATTTTTTTGCAAATCAATAAGTTCTTAAAAATGTTTATCATTTCGGATTACAAAAGTTCGGACTCCACCGAAATATGCAAAATAAGGTTGAACTTTTTGATCGTGGTCCTGGGCAGAAAATGGGCTGTAATAAATTACTTAAGAATTAGCAAATGGGCTGCAAATTATTAAAAAAGAGGAAATGGGCTCTATGTTGTCTACCATGGATTTGGAGGCTGACTTGTGGTCCTACTAAGTTCATGCGTACAAAAGGTTTATCAAAAAAGAAACTTAGTCAACAATCGACTCTACCAGCGTCAGACCGTTAGATGTCAATCTAACGGCAATCGTGCTTCTTTAGTCTCTAATCTTCCTGCCCCAGCCGCCCAAACCAGCATCGTCGGAACCGCCTGCTCCCGCCTCCCATGGCCGGCTGTGCTGCCGGGCAGGCCTCACAGACCCATCATATACTCGCATCCCTGGCCTGTCTATCCCTCTACTCACCCACACCTCCTGTTATTTTCCGGCGATGATAGCCGAACCAGTCAACCCTCGTACTCTCCAGCGCGTGGGCAGCCACTGTCGTGTCTTCCCCGGCTCCATGTCATTCCCTTCATAGGCCTCGCCGTCGTCCACTGCCCTGGTGCTCTCGGCGTGGCGTGGTCAACATGGTCAACGAACGACATCCATCGGAAGTGGACTGTACGTGGAAAGGCTGACAGTTGGGTCCATGGCCGCACACAAGGAAATGCCTCCTTATTATGCGCAAAATAATGATTCTTCAACCTGACATCTGGGACCCTCCGGAAGGGCCTCTGTATTTCACGAAAAAAATTCCCTCCGCTGATAGGTCGGACCCACCAACTATATCTTCGCACACAAGGAAGTGCCTCCTTATTGCGCACAAAAAAATGAATACCCCCCTGCCAGCTAGGACCCACCATAGTGGGAGGCTAACTTGTGGGCCTACTAAGTTGACGGGGACGAAGGGCTTTGTCAACTTAGTCAATATGAACGATTCTAGCTCAAGTAACCATACGATGTCCATCCAACAGCCTTAGTGCTTCTTCAACCTCTGGTCTTCTTGCTCCAGCCGCCCAAAGCAGCGCCGGTCATGCCGCCTGCTCCTGCCTCTCGTGGCTAGCTGTGCTGCCGCGGAGGCCTCACCGGCCCCAGGCCATCCCTCCACTCACCCACACCCACTGTTATTCTGCGGCGACGGCAGCCTCACACCGCAGCCGAACCAGTGAACCCTCGTACTCCTCTGTGTGTGGGAATCCAGTGTCGCGTCGTCCCTTTCCTAGGCCTCACCATCGTCCACCGCCATGGTGCTCTCGGCGCGGCGTGGTCAACATGGTCAAGGAACGGCTTCCATCGGACGTGGATTGTACATGGAGAGGCTAACAACTGGGTCCACGACCGCAGCAAGGAAGTGCCTCCATATTATGCGCAAAATAATTATTCCTCCACCTGACAGCAGGGACCCACCGGACGGGCCACCATATTTCTCAAAAAAACATTTCCCCCTGACTGCTGGTACCCACCAGCTACATCTTCGCATGCAAGGAAGTGCGTCTGAAAAAAAACGATTCGCCCCCTAACTGCTGGGACCCACCAGCTACATCTTCACATGCAAGGAAGTGCCTGACAGTCGGGACCCACCTGGTCGAAGCGTATGTAGTGTTGTCATTCTGGTCGCAAACGTGTACGTACATACTGGTCGATGTAGAGGCGCACACATGTCGGAGTAGAGGCGCGCACGTAGCATGTACACGTACGTACAACGGCCCGTGTGCAAGAAAGAAAATACGGCCACGTACGTACATACGGGCAGGGTCTCAAACGCCTACTCGCACATACGTGTGGCCAGGGCTCGTATACATGGTTGGGTCGGAACAGAGAAACAACGTCATCGTCGTGTTCATGGGGAGCCAACCGGCTGGGTCGGAATGGAATGCATCGTCGTGTTCATCGGGAGGGCTTGGACGGAACAGCTGATGGAAACGAGGCCTGGCGTACCGCGGAATGGAGGAAACGGCCTTGTGTTCGACCGGCCACAGTCGAAACGAGATCCTATTCATCGGGAGGGGTTTGGCGTACCGCAAAACGGAGGAAACGGACCTCCAACGGTCGAAACGGGGGTCCTGTTGATCAGGAGGGGTGTGGCGTACCGCAAAATGGAGGAAACAGACTTGTGTTGGAGCGCTACGATCGAAACGGGGGTCATGTTCATCGGGAGGGGTGTGGCGTACCGCAAAACGGGACTCCACGGGATATTGTTCATCTCCACTGTCGACCCCCTCCAGGCTCCACGGGCTACTGTTCTTCCACCGTCGACCTCCTCCAGCCTCCACCTATGATTGTTCATCCACGGGCTCCTGTTCATCCAACCTCAACCGTGCGCTACTCCACTGGCTACTATTCAACTAGCCCGCTCCACGGGCTCCTGTTCAACCACCCCTCCACGGGCTACTGTTCATCCAACCCTCCACCGTCTATTGTTCATCCTGCCCTCCACGGGGTGGTCCTGTTCATCCAGCCCTCCACGGGGTCCTGTTCATCCAACCCCAACCGGCTCAATCGATCGGGGTCATGTTCACCCAAAGGCAACACCACGGGGTCCTGCTCATCCACCCCCACCGGGAACTATTCATCCAAACCCCCCAGCAATGCTCACTGTTCATCCAGAGGCAACACCACGGGGTCCTGTTCATCCACCCCACCGGGAACTGTTCATCCAACCCCCCCCCCCCCTAGCAACGCTCACTGTTCATCCAGAGGCAGCATCGACCGGCTTCAGTTAGCAGCAGTAGCGAAGGAATCGCTCGATTGAGTTCAGTTAACACCCATCGATCGATCGCTCGGGTTCAGTAACGTGTAGCCTGCAGTGCAATCGCTCGGGTTCAGTTAGAGCCCAACACCTCGCACCCACGTGCGTGCGTGTATGAGAAAAACGTGCATCGCTCGGCCCCGACCACCCCGATATTTTCCTCGCCCTCGCTTCTACCACGGTTTTTTCCATCATGGACGGCCCAAAGAATGTCATGCAGCTGCGTCTCCGGCCCGCCCAGGACGAAAAGCCCATTTTCTATCATAACGTTTTGTCATAGAAGTAGGACCCCACCACATCTATGATGATACCGTGTTTTGTCACAATTATTGTCATAGAAGTGTCATAAGTATGACAGAAAAAATTCGTTCGACCCAAAATGTCACGGATGTGTCTTTTTTTGTAGTGAGCTTAAAATGAATAAAAGAAAAGCGCTTGTTGGGAGACAACCCAACACTTTTACCTACTGTTTTTATGTGTTCACATGATTATGCTACTGTAGTAATAATTTTTTATTGCTTTTGTTTCAATAAAGTGTCAAGTAAAGCCTTTAGGATCTTGTTGGGTGATAGTTGCTTTGATCTTGCTGAAAAACAGAAACTTATGCGCTCACAAAAATAATTTTTATTTTTAACATAAGAGTGCTATTGAGTTGATTCTTTTTTAGAAGATTAATATACAAATTTCTCACCTGGTACTAAACTTTCAGAATTTTTGGAGTAGCAGAAGTATGGTTTGAGTGCAGATTACTACAGACTGATCTATTTTTGACAGATTCTGTTTTCAATGCATAGTTTGCTTGTTTTCTAGTTTCTATGGCTTATATTGCTCAATATAAATTGTAAAAATGATATGATGCAATAAGCATTGTGTGGAAACAATTGTTAATATTGTCTTTGACAGTACCAAAAGTGAAATGTTTGCTCTTTATCATACTAACCTATCTCACAAAGATCCGTTAAGTTTTGTGTGATTGCAGTTTTCAAGTTTTGGGTGAGATATCGATATGAGGAGAATAAGGAGTGACAAGAACTTAATCTTGGGGATTCCCAAGGCACCCCCAAGGAAATATTCAAGGAAGATCCAAGCAACTAAGCTTGGGGATGCCCCGGAAGGCATCCCCTCTTTCGTCTCCAACATTATTGGTAACCTCACTTGGAGCTATGTTTTCATTCGTCACATGATATGTGTTTTGCTTGGAGCGTCAATTTATTTTGTTAGGATTTGCTTTCTGTTATTCGAATAGTGTTTTGCATCTTTTATTTCAATATAAGTGGCAATGATAGCCTTTGTCATGCTTATTTTGCAAGTATACATGTTGCTGTTTGAAAACAGAAAGTTTACCGATGTTGCAAAAATTCCCTAGAAAATTCAGAATGTGATAAAATGTTGAAACTTTTTTGCAAAATGATCTCTGATAAATTTTCTACAGTTGGTAAATTTTCATAACTTTTGGAGTTAGGTAAGTATTGATACTCTTGCATTCTTTACAGACTGTACTGTTTTGGCAGATTGCTGTTATGTTTGCATTGTTTGCATATGTTTGCTTGTTTAATGATTCTATTTGAGGATAGGAGTATTAAATATGAAGAGAAATTTAGTATTCAATGTTGAATAATAATTTTAGTGATTTTCTACAGTATAGAATGATAAGGGTTTTGCATTGGTTTATACTAACTTATCTCACGAGTTCTTGTTGAGTTTTGTGTGGATGAAGCTTTTGAGATTTAGGGAAACCGTGGTATAAAAGGAATTAAGGAGACACAAAAGCTCAAGCTTGGGAATTCTCAAGGCATCCCAAGATAATATTTCAAGAAGTCCCAAGCATCTAAGCTTGGGGATGCCCCGGTAGGCATCCCACCTTTTTTCTTCAACAATTATCGGTTAGTATCAGTTGAGCCTAAGTTTTTGCTTCTTCACATGATGTTTTCTATCCTTGGATTGTCATTTTGTTTTTTTTTGCTTGATGTTTTAATAAAGTATTTGGATCTTAAAGTTTTTAAATAAAATAGAGTCCTCAAATAGTTGCCAAGGAGGCTAAGTAAGTGGCATTCACATCCCGTCAATGAAGCTCTTTTCTATGTCATTTACTCTTGTGCTTCACTTATATCCTATGAGTAAATTGTTGAATAAATTGAATGTCATGAAGTTGAAATCATATCATGCTTAGTGGTAGCTTCACATTGGGTTTAGAAAGTGAAATCTTTTGAGGCTTGACAATCACAATATTGGTCATACAAGCAATTCACGAATAATTAGTATAAGGAAGAGAACTTTCACATGCAAATACACTATCATGGAAATCTTTTGTGATTGTGAGCCCCCATCAAAATATTATATGCCAAAATTGTTGACGCTGGACAAGGAAGACAACGTAATGGTTTATGTTTGTTCATATTCACATAGAAGTTATATTGTCATAGATCCTTCAACATGTGGTGCTTGCCCCCATCTTTGCTAGCCAATAATTCCGCACCAAGTAGAGATACTACTTGTGCATCCAAAAACCCTTAAACCCAAATCTTATTTTCAAGAGTCCACTATACCTACCTATATGCGGTATTCTTTTTCCGTTCTAAGCAAATTTGTATGTGCCATCTCTAATATTCAAAATAAATTTCTCTTTTGTGTGCTCGTACCACTCGCGAGGTGATGAGGGGTGGCCAATATTTTCCATGCTAGATGTGTTATTGTCATGATGAGTGTTTATTCACTTGTCATTGCATGAGAGTAAGGCAAAGGTATTAGGGATGCCCAGTCCTGAAATGAAAAATGAATTTACTTTATGTTGTCAAACAATAAATTCCTTGGAAAGTGTTGGTATGGAGGGCACCCGTGGATACGGTTAGCCATGGAAAGTGAAAGTGTAGTGGAAAAAGGAATAAACTTTATTTTCTTTTTGGGAACCGCCTATGATATATCTAGCATGAAAAGTGTTCTGAGCTCTAAGTCATTTTCGTTGGTGGGAAAAGTATGCCTCTCAAAATGTTTTTATCTCTCAATTTTTGCTTTGAGCTCTGGCACCTCTACAAATCCCTACTTCCCTCTGCGAAGGGCATCTCTTTTACTTTCCAGTATTTACTTTTATGCAAAGAGTCAAAGTTTCTCTCTCTATTCCTTTTTTTCCTTTGGCAAGCATCATGTGGTGAGGAAAGATCTAGGCACATATGTTCGGTTGAATATGGGTAGCATGAGTTATTATTGTTGACATCACCCTTGAGGTGAATACGTTGGGAGGCAAAATTATAAGCCCCTATCTTTCTATGTGTCCGGTTGAAACGTTTTGCTCATGCGTACAAGGTGAGTGTTAGCAATCATAGAAGACTATATGATGGTTGAGTATGTGGAGCTCTTACTTAAACTCCGTTGAATAAGTTGAATTGCAATTGCTTGGTGACTATGAACATAGGTTGTTGAGTTTCAAGAGAATTCATTGTTTGAACCTTAACATGTGAATTTGTTGCTACTATAACATGAGAAGTTTCATAAGAAAGAATTGTTGTTATGATGCTAGGAGAAGTGATTGAAATTATCATTGATCAAACTTATGCACTTTGCTAGAATTCACACTTCATAAATTATTTCCTTTATCATTTACCTACTCGAGGACGAGTAGGAATTAAGCTTGGGCATGCTGATACGTCTCCAATGTATCTATAATTTATGAAGTATTCATGCTGTTATTTTATCATTCTTGGATGTTTTACAATATTTTTACAGCAACTTTATATCATTTTTGGGGACTAACCTATTGACCCAGTGCCCAGTGCCAGTTGTTGTTTTCTGCTTGTTTTTTACATCGCAGAAAATCAATATCAAACAGAGTCCAAACACCGTGAAACTTTACGGAGATTTTTTTGGACCAGAAGGAACCCAATGGGCCAGAGCTGCACCTGGGGGTGCCTCGAGGGGGAACAACCCACCAGGGCGCGCCAGGGCCCCCTGGCGCGCCCAAGTGGGTTGTGCCCACCTCGGTGGCCTCCCGTACCCATTCTTTGCACTATAAATTCCCAAATATTTTGAAACCCCTCGGGGTTAACCTGGATCAGAAGTTCCGTCGCCGCAAGGCTCCGTAGCCACTGAAAACCAATCTAGACCCGTTCCGGCACCCTTCCGGAGGGGGGAATCATCTCCGGTGGCCATCTTCATCATCCCGGCGTCCACCATGATGAGGAGGGAGTAGTCCACCCTCGGGGCTAAGGGTTTGTACCAGTAGCTATGTGTTTAATCTCTCTCTCTCTCTCTCTCTCTCTCTCTCGTGATCTATATCATGGGCTTTGTTAATATAGTCGGATCATATGATGTTTCTCCCCTCTATATTCTTGTTGTGATGAATTGGATCTTTACCCTTTGAAGTTTTGCCATGTCGGATTGAATGTTCAGATTTGAGAACACATGATATATGTCTTGTGGTATGAATACTTGAGGTGATAATTGGGGTATCTTATTGATTCACTTGATATATGTTATGACATTCAACT
Organism: Triticum monococcum; assembly: GCA_034509565.1. Classification (NCBI taxonomy): domain Eukaryota; kingdom Viridiplantae; phylum Streptophyta; class Magnoliopsida; order Poales; family Poaceae; genus Triticum; species Triticum monococcum. The sequence goes on from CM067844.1 coordinate 489,844,594, forward strand.
CGTGGATTCCCGTGGTGATATTGGGGTAATCTATGCATAGGCGTTGATGCACGTTTTTATTATCTTTTCTCCGACCGAAAATTTGGGGTCTCCTTGTAGTTCTTTGTGTGGATTGAGTATTATGAATATGAATATGCTTTGGTGTTATTCTAGTACAAACTCTAGGATAGATCGAACAAAAAAATAGCTTTGTGTTATTTTAGTACGAACTCTTGAATATATCAAACGGAAAGAATAACTTTGAGGTGGTTTCGTACCCTACAAACAATTCCTATCTTTTGTTCTCCGCTAATAGGAACTCATGAGTGATTCTTTATTACACTTTGAGGGATAATCATATGATCCAACCATGTTAGCACTGTTGAGAGATTGCACTAGCGAAAGTATTGACCCTAGGCCTTGTTTTTAAGCATTGAAATACCATTTTTGTGCCTGTTTACTATTTGCTACCTTGCTGTTTTTATTTATTCAGATTATAAAAATATATTTGTACCATCCATATTACACTTTTATCACCATCTCTTCGCCAAACTAGTGCACATATACAATTTGCCATTGTATTGGGTGTGTTGGGGACACAAGAGATTTCTTGTATTTGATTGTAGGGTCATTTGAGAGAGACCATCTTCACCCTACACCTCTCACGGATTGATAAACCTCATCCACTTGAGGGAAAATTGCTACTGTCCTACAAAACTCTGCGCTTGGAGGCCCAACACGTGTCTACAAGAATAAAGTTGCGTAGTAGACATCACTACACCACATCTGCTTCACTTCCTTGCACCTCAAGAACAGATGGCCTCCGTCTCCAGGGAGGCGCTTGCGCATGATACAGTCCATGTCCAATTCCACGCCGATGCATTGAACATTCCTGAGCATAGGGTGACTATTGTGTGCCACTCGCCACATGAAATGATGGACCCTGCCTGGGCAGTGGATATTCCAGAGCTTCATCCACAACTTCATGTCTCCGACCTCTCCTATGGAGTTGCCGCCCGGGGGTGGGTACTATGGCGCTTTTCAAGGTCGACATGCACTATGTAGGCTGATCTGATAGAGAACATGTCTCTGCTATCGAATTACCACGCAATAAAGTCCTCATGATGTTCAAAAATGGGAATCCCCAGGATAGTGATGGCCTCATCGCCAAGGAAGGTTTGCCGTACTAGTTGTTGGTCCCATGTGTGTGTGGTCGGGTCAATCAGTTCCGCAACGCTGGTTAACAAGTTGTTCCCGTGTGGTGACCTTGGGGATCTCATGGGGCCTGAAGAGAGTGATGGGTCCTGCCATATCCAGATCTGCTCGTCGTTCCCAACTCTCCATACCATGCCCTCCTTGATTACCTCCACTCCTTGGAGAATGCTGCGCCAGACATAGCTAATGCCAGGGGAAGCTTGAGCTGCTAGGAGGTCGCCAGTGGGATAGTACTTTGCTTTAAGCACTTGGGCACACAAGAATCTGGGGCTTGCAGTAACCTCCAGACTTGGCGAGACAGCATGGCCATATTGAAGGAGTACAGGTCCCTAAAGCCCAAACCTCCCTCCTCCTTTGGTAGTGTCATATTCTCCCATCTGACCTAGTGATGCTTCTTGTCATCATCTTGGTTGGCCCACCAGAAGTGGCAGATCATCTGGCTAATGCTCTCGCACAATGATTTGGTCAGATCAAAACAGGCAATGGCGTAGGCTGGTATGGCTTGGAGCACTGTTTTGATTAGGATCTCCTTCCCTTTATTTGACAGAAGTTTGATCTTATACCCCTGCAGAAGCTCCCAGATCTGGTCACGCAAATATTCAAAGCATGCCTGGCATGACTTGCCCACATAGGCTGGGAGTCCAAGGTATTTCCCGTGATGACCCTCGGTCCGGAGACCTAACAATTGAATTAGGTGATCCTTTCTCTGGCGCGACGTGTTCTTGTTGAAAAGGATGGCTAACTTGCCTCGACTGGTCGTCTGGCCCGAGCCCCATTCATATACCTCCAAAATGTCCTTGACCACGTTCACGCTCTCCTCTGTGGCCTCCATGAGCAAAAAAAGAGTCGTCGGCGAACAACAAGTGCATTATTGGTGGGGCCGCTGGAGCAATCTTTATGCCTTTGAGAGAACTCGCTGCCTCCGCTTGATGCAGGAGAGCCGAGAGCCCTTCCGCACAAAGCAGGAAGAGATACAGAGAGATAGGGCAGCCCTGCCGCAGCCCCCGCCCTAGGATCACCGTATCAGTGCATGTGTCATTGATCTTAAAGCGGAACTTGAAAGTACACATGCACTTGCTGATTTGGTTTATGAAGGCCGGTGCAAAGCCGAGCTGGCCCATAATATTCTCCATGAACGACCACTCCACACGGTCGTAGGCCTTGCTCATGTCAAGTTTCAGCGCCGCAAAGCTAGTACCTCCAGCTCTCTTCCTCTTCAGGTAAAGTGTCATCTCATATGCCAGGAGATGAGTTGTCTGGCTTGCTCAGGTGTTGTCGGAGATGAGTCATCCCGGGACGAACGCACTCTGGTTTGGCGATATTATCTCCCCAAGATATCCTTCAGACGGTTGGCAAGAACTTTTGACACGAGTTTGTAAACAACATTACATAGGCTAATCGGGCATAGGTCTTTGAGACTTTCAGGGTTCTGAACCTTTGGGATAAGCACCACTAGTGTGTCATTCCATCCCTCTGGTATACTGCCGCCTTGTAAAACTTGCAAAACTTTGTGTACCACTTCATCACCAATCAGCTGCTAGAAATGCTTGTAGAAGATAGCGGGGAGGCCATCCACTCCTGGTGCTTTCAGGTCCCCAATGGAATCCAGGGCCACCTTTACCTCTGATGTGGTAAACTATTTTGTTAGGAACTCATTCATCTCGGGTGTGACTTTTGGTGCGATATGATCAAGGATATCCGCCACATCTAAACCTGCTACGGGGGTAAACAAGCTAGAGAAATAGTTAGTTACGAGGGCCTTTAAACCCTCCTCCTCAGCTACCTCCACACCATCCTCCCTCTTTAATTTTATTATAGTGTTCTTCCTTCTCCGTTCAGAGGCAAAGGCTTGGAAATTTTTTGTGTTTCGGTCTCCCTTCTCCAACCAGTCAACACCCGCCAGATCAATTTGGTCTTCTAGTTTGTTTTGCTGGCCTTTAATGGTTAACTCTCACCTGATCTGGCTTTGAGACAGGGGTTGTCTTCTAATTTCTTCCAACTCCTTTTTAAGTTTCCTAGCTCATTTTTTTAGGTCACCCAGGACGTCATGGTTCCATATATGGAGGGCATCTTGAATTGTCGCTAGCTTGCTAGTTACAGAGGTGTCTGCCGCATCAGCCCATGCTTGCTGCACCAACTCCTCACACCCCTCTTCCAATAACCAGGGGGCTTCAAATCGCTTAGCTTGTGTCCTGCTGTGATTTCTCCGTGCCGCTCTATCCCCATGCACCTAGAGTACAACTAGTCTGTGGTTAGAATGTTCTGGATTGCCATTAATCACCTTGTAATATGGAATGCGGGCACACCACATGGGTGAAGCAACCACTCTGTCAAGGTGTTCACAGATGTATCTATCCAGGCGATAGTTGTTGTTCCTCCAGGTGAAAACATCACCTCCAAAGCCAAGGTCATTTGGATTACAGAACTATAGGGTGCCTCAGAAATTTTGCAGTAGTGCATGCCCCCGAGGAACCCCTCCCTGCTTCTCATGGTTATGCAATACCTCATTGAAATCGCCCATACAGACCCAGGGCAGCGGTGACTGGTGGTGAAGGGTTCTCAAAAGCCTCCACGTATCCACTTTCTTCTCCGTTCTAGATTCACCATAAATCCCCGTTAGCCTCCATTCAAAACCATCCTTCTCTTTGACTGTTACATCAATATGCATTCTGCCCATCCATCTCAAGGTTACATCAACCCCCCCCCCCCTCCTCCAAAACAAGGCAAGAACCCCACTCTTCCCCTTATTATCTTGTACGAGCATATTATGTAGGCCTAGTTTACTCCATCTTGCCCTTGTCAAGTCTGGTTTTTGACAAGAACAGAATGTCGGGGTCCTCCTGCTTCTATAGAGACAAAAGCCCTTGAACTGACGAGCCATTCCCCAAACCCTGACATTTCCATGCGATGATCTTCATTGGGACCTGCCGGGCCGTCCCTGCAGCCCAGCGCTCATATTTCCTCCTTGCATGACTCCGCCCTCCTTTGCCATCTTCCTCTTCTTTGCATCTTCCTCATTAGCTTCATCCACTTCCATTTGCTCCGCACCCCTTTTACCGCCCAGCCCTACTCCTCCTCTCTCATCAACTACTTGATACGTCCATTTTGCATCATGTTTTCTTACTGTTATTTATAATGTTTTATCCATAATAATGCTTTTTGGAGTAATTCTAATGCCTTTTCTCTTATAATTTGCAAGGAACACACCAATAGGGAGAATTCCGGCAGCCGGAAATCTGGACCTGGAAAAGCTACGTCAGGCCACCTATTCCGCACAACTCCAAATGAGCGGAAACTTCATGGGGATTTTTCATGGATTATTTGAGAAATACTGGAGTCAATAAACACCAAAGGGGGGCCACCAGGTGGGCACAACCCACCTGGGTGCGCCAGGCCCCCCAAGCCGATTATGATAGGCACTAAAGAATTAATAATCAAAGAGCCGATTATTGTTGATAATCCGGCTGATTCTAATAAAGATGTGGCCGCGGTCCAGCAAGTACCCATGGCTAACGATCATGAAAGTAGCACAAGCAAGGCCAAGTCGAGGGATCCAAAATATACTCAGCCTAAGTGGTGTCCTTCTGGTTTGACCAAGGCGCAAAAAAGGAGATTGCAACGCATGAGGAGTCATGAGAAGGAGGAACAAGAAGCAGAAAAGCTAAGGGATAAATTATTTAATGAAAGCCGTCCCATGGTAACCCCAAAACAAGTGTGCAGGCCAAAGCAAAAGGAAAATATAGCAGCTTCTGCATTGATCATAGCAACACCTACACCACCAACGGAGGACGATGTGGCTACTATTACATCATCCACTTTGCCTACTACTTCCTCTTCCCTTGGAGATATTTCGGAGTCAGTGGACATGCTTGCGGAAGGAGATGACATGCTTGATTATGAGTCTACACCGGTTCATGAAGGTATGGATATTAATATGGTGTATTACTTACCCGCTGAATTTCGTGCTATAGATGAAGAAGGGGAAGTAGCTCAGCTACATTTTGGTCATAAAAATGCTATATTCGGGAAGCCAAAAGAACCGGTGACGCACTTTAAGCCATTTTTCCTTAAAGGTCATATTAATGGATCGCCGATTGCAAGAATGCTTGTCGATGGTGGTGCTGTGGTGAATCTTATGCCATATTCGGTCTTCAAAAAATTGGGGCTGCGTGATGAAGAGTTAATAAAGACCAACATGGTGCTTAATGGATTTGAAGGCAAAGAGAAAACGGAAGCCAAAAGTTTAATGTATGTGGAGCTTACAGTGGGAAGCAAAACTTTGGCTACCGCATTCTTTGTCGCTGAGGTGCAAGGTAACTACAATGTGATATTAGGCCGCGATTGGGTTCATGCAAACCAAGGCGTGCCATCTACTATGCACTGCTACCTCTTGAGCATGCGTTGGTTTTTCCTTGAAGAGGAAAGGGTGATGCAGCAAAGTAGCATAAGTATTCCCCTCCGTTTTTGAGAACGAAGGTATCAATCCAGTAGGAGACTACACGCAAGTCACCTAGTACCTGCACAAACAAACAAGAACCTCACAACCAACACGATAAAGGGGATGTCAATCCCTTCATGGTCACTTACGAAAGTGAGATCTGATAGAGATATAAGATAAATATTTTTGGTATTTTTGTTGTATAGATTGAAAAGTAAAGATTGCAAAATAAACAGTGACAGAAATAGCTAGTTAACGGGAAAATAATATGATGTAAAGTAGACCCGGGGCCCATAGGTTTCACTAGTGGCTTCTCTCAAGATAGCATATATTACGGTGGGTGAACAAATTACTGCCGAGCAATTGATAGAAAAGCACATAGTTATGATAATATCTAGGCATGATCATGAACATAGGAATCACATCTGTGTCAAGTAGACCAAAACGATTCTGCATCTACTACTATTACTCCACACATCGGCCGCTATCCAGCATGCATCTAGAGTATTAAATTCAGAAGAACAGAGTAATGCATTAGGCAAGATGACATGATGTAGAGGGATAAACTCAAGCAATATGATATAAACCCCATCTTTTTATCCTCGATGGCAAAATACAATACGTGCCTTGCTGCCCCTGCTGTCACTGGGAAAGGACACCGCAAGATTGAACCCAAAGCTAAGCACTTATCCCATTGCAAGAAAGATCAACCTAGTAGGCTAAACCAAACTGGTAATTTGAAGAGACTTGCAAACATATCAAATCATGCATATAAGAATTCAGAGAAGAATCAAATATTGTTGATAGATAATCTTAATCATAAACCCACAATTCATCGGATCTCGGCAAACACATCGTAAAAAGAATTACATCAAATAGATCTCCAAGAACATCGAGGAGTACTTTGTATTGAGATCCAAAGAGAGAGAAGGAGCCATCTAGCTAATAACTATGGACCCGAAAGTCTGTGATAAACTACTCACACATCATCGGAGAGGCTATGGTGTTGATGTAGAAGCCCTCCGTGATCGAATCCCCCTCCAGTAGATCACCGGAAAAGGTCCCCAGATGGGATCTCATGGGTACAGAAGGTTGGGGCGGTGGAAAAGTGGTTTCGTGGCTCCCCTGGATGTTTTCAGGGTATAAGAGTATATATAGGCAAAAGAAGTAGGTCGGTGGAGCTATGAGGGGCCCACGAGGGTGGGGGCGCGCCTGGCTCCCTTGGGCACACCACCCTACCTCGTGGCCGCCTCGCTGCTTCCTTGACGTCCACTCCAAGTCTCCTGGATTGCGTTTGTTCCAAAAAAGATCCTCGCGAAGGTTTCATTCCGTTTGATATTCCTTTTCTGCGAAACACTGAAATAGGCAAAAAACAGCAATTTGCACTAGGCCTTCGGTTAATAGGTTAGTCCAAAAAATAATATGAAAGTGCATAATAAAGCCCATTAAACATCCAAACAGATAACATAATAGCATGGAACAATCAAAAATAATAGATACGTTGGAGACGCATCAATCATCCCCAAGCTTAATTCTTGCTCGTCCTCGAGTAGGTAAATGATAAAAACAGAATTTTTGATGTGGAATGCTACCTAACATAATTTTCAATGTATTTCTCTTTATTGTGGCATGAATGTTTAGATCCAAAAGATTCTAGACAGAAGTTTAATATTGACATAAAAATAATAATACTTCAAGAAATGCTAACCAAGCAATCATGTCTTATCAAAATAACATAGCCAAAGAAAGCTTATCCCTACAAAATCATATAGTTTGTCCATGCTTCATTTTCGTCACACAAAATGCTCCCGTCATGCACAACCCCGATGACAAGCCAAGCAATTGTTTCATACTTTAGCCTTTTCAAACTCTTTCAACTTTCACGCAATATATGAGCGCGAGCCATGGACATAGCACTATGGGTGGAATAGAATATGACGATGGAGGCTGTGTGAGAAGATAAAAAGGGAGAAAGTCTCACATTGACGCGGCTAATCGACGGGCTATGGAGATGCCCATCAATTGATGTCAATGCAAGGAGTAGGGATTGCCATGCAACAGATGTACTAGAGATATAAATATATGAAAGCTGAACAAAAGAAACTAAGTGGGTGTGCATCCAACTTGCTTGCTCATGAAGACCTAGGGCATTTTGAGGAAGCCCATTATTGGAATATACAAGCCAAGTTCTATAATGAAAAATTCCCGCTAGTATATGAAAGTGACAACATAAGAGACTCTCTATCATGAAGATCATGGTGCTACTTTGAAGCACAAGTGTGGAAAAAGGATAGTAACATTGCCCCTTCTCTCTTTTTCTCTCATTTTTTTCTTTGGCCTCTCCCTTTTTTATGGCCTTTCTCCTTTTTTCGAAGAACTTTCCTCAAATGGGACAATGCTCTAATAATGAAAATCATCACACTTTTATTTACTTACAACTCGATACTTAGAACAAAATATGACTCTATGTGAATTCCTCCGGCGGTGTACCGGGATATGCAATGAATCAAGAGTGACATGTATGAAAGAATTATGAAGGTGGCTTTGCCACGAATACGATGTCAACTACATGATCATGCAAGGCAATATGACAATGATGGAGCGTGTCATAATAAATGGAACGGTGGAAAGTTGCATGGCAATATATCTCGGAATGGCTATGGAAATGCCATAATAGGTAGGTATGGTGGCTGTTTTGAGGAAGATATAAGGAGGTTTATGTGTGATAGAGCGTATCATATCACGGGGTTTGGATGCACCGGTGAAGTTTGCACCAACTCTCGAGGTGAGAAAGGGAAATGCACGGTACCGAACAGGCTAGCAATGATGGAAGGGTGAGAGTGCGTATAATCCATGGACTCAACATTAGTCATAAAGAACTCACATACTTATTGCAAAAATCTACAAGTCATCAAAACCAAGCACTACACGCATGCTCCTAGGGGGATAGATTGGTAGGAAAGGACCATAGCTTGTCCCCGACCGCCACTCATAAGGAAAGCAATCAAAGAACACCCCATGCTTCAAATTTGTCACACAACTTTTACCATACGTGCATGCTACGGGACTTGCCAACTTCAACACAAGTATTTCTCAATTCCACAATTACTCAACTAGCACAACTCTAATATTACCATCTTTATATCTCAAAACAAATGTCAAGTATCAAGCTTCTCATAACATTCAATGCACTCAATATGAAAGTTTTTATTATACCCATCTTGGATGCCTATCATATTAGGACTAATTTCATAACCAAAGAAAATTACCATGCTGTTCTAAAAGACTCTCAAAATAATATAAGTGAAGCATTAGAGATCAATAATTTCTATAAAATAAAACCACCATTGTGCTCTAAAAAGATACAAGTGAAGCACTAGAGCAAAATTATCTAGCTCAAAAGATATAAGTGAAGCACATAGAGTATTCTAATAAATTCCGATTCATGTGTGTCTCTCCCAAAAGGTGTGTACAGCAAGGATGATTGTGGTTAACTAAAAAGCAAAGAATCAAATCATACAAGACGCTCCAAGCAAAACACATATCATGTGGTGAATAAAAATATAGCCTCAAGTAAAGTTACCGATAGATGAAGACAAAAGAGAGGAATGCCTTCCAAGGCATCCCCAAGCTTAGGCTTTTGGTTGTACTTGAATTTTATCTTGGGGTGCCTTGGACATCCCCAAGCTTAGGCTCTTGCCACTCCTTGTTCTGAAATCCATCAAATCTTTACCCAAAAACTTGAAAACTTCACAACACAAAACGCAACAGAAAATCTCATGAGCTCCGTTAGTATAAGAAAACAAATCACCACCTTAAGGTACTGTAATAAAATCATTATTTATTTATTTTGGTGTTAAACCTACTGTATTCTAACTTCTCTATGGTTCATACCCCCCGATACTAGCCATAGATTCATTAAAATAAGCAAACAACACACGAAAAACAGAATCTGTCAAAAACAGAACAGTCTGTAGTAATCCGCAGGTTTCGAATACTTCTGTAACTTCAAAAATCCTGAGATATTAGGACATCCTAAATAATTTTTATATTGATCTACTTCAGTTGGAATCAGTATTTTATCGCTCTTTGGTAAAAATGAAAATTATTCTCGTGAGCGCATACTTTCTGTTTTTTACAGCAAGATCAAATAACAATCACCCAAGAAGATCCTAAAGGCTTTACTTGGCACAAACACTAATTAAAACATAAAAAACACAATAATAACAGAGGATGGATGATTTATTTATTACTAAACAGGAACAAAAAGCAAGGAACAAAAATAAAAATTGGGTTTCCTCCCAACAAGCGCTATCGTTTAACGCCCTTAGCTAGGCAAAGAGATTTCAATGATGCTCACATGAAAGACAAGAATTGAAGCACAAAGAGAGCATCATAAAAAACATGACAAACACATCTAAGTCTATAATACTTCATATGCATAGGCATCTTATAGGCAAACAAATTATCAAGGCAAGCAAAAACTAGCATATGCATGGAAGAAGAAAGAAACAATAGCAATCTCAACATGACGAGAGGTAGTTTAGTAACATGAAAATTTCTACAACCATATTTTCCTCTCTCATAATAATTGTAGGATCATATTCAAATTCCATAAAATATCTATCACATAAAATATTTTCAACACGATCCACATGCATGCAAAGTTGACACTCATCCAAAATAGTGGGATTATCATTAACTAAAGTCATGACCTCTCCAAACCCACTTTTATCAAAAACTGCATAAGATTGAACATTCTCCAAATATGTGGGATCTAAAGTTGACACTCTTCCAAACCCACTTTCAATAATATTGCAAACACTATTATCAATTTCATATTCATCATGGGGCTTAAATAAATTTTCAAGATCATAAGAAGAATCAGCCCAATCATGATCATTGCAACAAATAGTAGTCGTAGCAAAACTAGCATCCCCAAGCTTGAGGTTTTGCATATCATTAACACAATTGACATCAATAGAATTTATAATAACATCATTGCAATCATGCTTTTTATTCAAAGATCTATCGTGAATCACTTTATAAAGCACTTCATCACAATTTTCAGATTCACGGATTTCAAGCAAAAGTCCATAAAGATAATCTAGTGCACACAACTCACTAGCAATTGGTTCATCATAATTGGATCTTTAAAAAGATTAGCAAGAGGATGAGGATCCATAACAATAGATATTTAGCAAGCGAAGATGCAAGCTAATAGAAGGCACATGGTAACACGAGCAAACGGAAGGATGAACGGAAGAGGGCGAATAAAACGGCAAAGGTGAAGTGGGGGAGAGGAAAACGAGAGGCAAATGGAAAATAATGTAATTTGAGGGATAAGAGTTTGTGATGGGTACTTGGTATGTCTTGACTTGGCATAGATCTCCCCGGCAACGGTGCCGGAAATCCTTCTTTCTACCTCTTGAGCATGAGTTGATTTTCCCTTGAAGAGGAAATGGTGATGCAGCAAAGTAGCGTAAGTATTTCCCTCAGTTTTTGAGAACCAAGGTATCAATCCAATAGGAGACTACACACAAGTCGCCTAGTACCTGCACAAACAAACAAGAACCTCACAACCAACGTGATAAAGAAGTTGTCAATCCCTTCACGGTCACTTACGAAAGTGAGATATGATAGAGATAATAAGATAAATATTTTTGGTATTTTTGTTGTATAGATTGAAAAGTAAAGATTGCAAAATAAACGGTGACAGAAATAGCTAGTTGACAGGGAGATAATATGATGTAAAGTAGACCCCGGGGCCATAGGTTTCACTAGTGGCTTCTCTCAAGATAGCATATATTACGGTGGGTGAACAAATTACTGCCGAGCAATTGATAGAAAAGCGCATAGTTATGATGATATCTAGGCATGATCATGAACATAGGCATCATGTCCATGTCAAGTAGACCGAAACGATTCTGCATCTACTACTATTACTCCACACATCGGCCGCTATCCAGCATGCATCTAGAGTATTAAGTTCAGAAGAATAGAGTAACGCATTAGGCAAGATGACATGATGTAGAGGGATAAACTCAAGCAATATGATATAAACCCCATCTTTTTATCCTCGATGGCAACAATACAATATGTGCCTTGCTGCCCCTGCTGTCACTGGGAAAGGACACCGCAAGATTGAACCCAAAGCTAAGCACTTCTCCCATTGCAAGAAAGATCAATCTAGTAGGCCAAACCAAACTGATAATTCGAAGAGACTTGTAAAGATATCAAATCATGCATATAAGAATTCAGAGAAGAATCAAATATTGTTCATAGATAATCTTAATCATAAACCCACAATTCATCGGATCTCGGCAAACACACCGCAAAAAGAATTACATCGAATAGATCTCCAAGAACATCGAGGATAACTTTGTATTGAGATCCAAAGAGAGAGAAGAAGCCATCTAGATAATAACTATGGACCCAAAGGTCTGTGGTAAACTACTCACACATCATCGGAGAGGCTATGGTGTTGATGTAGAAGCCCTCCGTGACCGAATCCCCCTCCGGCAGATCGACGGAAAAGGTCCCCAGATGGGATCTCACGGGTACAGAAGGTTGCGGCGGTGGAAAAGTGGTTTCATGGCTCCCCTGTATGTTTTCAGGGTATGAGAGTACATATAGGCGAAAGAAGTAGGTCGGTGGAGCTGCGAGGGGCCCACGAGGGTGGGGGGCGCGCCGCCCTACCTTGTGGCTGCATCGCTGCTTCCTTGATATCCACTCCAAGTCTCCTGGATTGCGTTTGTTCAAAAAAGATCCCCGCGAAGGTTTCATTCCTTTTGGATTCCGTTTGATATTCCTTTTCTGCGAAACACTGAAATAGGCAAAAAACAATTTACACTGGGCCTTCGGTTAATAGGTCAGTCCCAAAAATAATATAAAAGTGCATTATAAAGCCCATTAAACATCCAAACAGATAATATAATAGCATGGAACAATAAAAAATTATAGATACGTTGGAGACGTATCATGCACCAATTTTTAATTCAATGGGTTGATGATGAAGTAGAAGTCATTCATGCGGATAATTCGGCTTGTGTTGCTTTGGCCAATGCATCGGTGGATTGGCAACATCCCAATGCTACTTGCTTGACGGGGCGCGACTTGTCAGAATTTGACTTTCTTAGCGCCACAAAAAGTGGTTTCGTGCCCATTTCTTTAATGCCGGTTGGTGATAATCGGCTCCAAGGTATGATGTATTTAAATGGATCCTAACTCAGAGTGGTTACAAAAGCGTCTTGTAGAATATCGGTCCAATGAGAACGATATGTATGAGTCCATAGAAGAGTTAGATGATATGGATAAATTAGGACAAGGTTTTACATCGGCCGATCCATTAGAAGAGATAGATATAGGAGATGGTTCAATTCCTAGGCCGACATTTGTAAACAAAAATTTAAGAGCCGATCATAAAGCTAAGTTGATCGAGCTATTGAAAGAATATGTTTGTTGCTTTGCATGGGAATATCATGAGATGCCAAGTTTAAGCCGAGAGCTAGTGGAGCATCGTTTACCTATAAAGGCTGGTTTTAGACCATACAAGCAATCAACCAGAAAGTTTAATCCAAAAACGTATGACCGGATCAAGGAAGAGATCAGTCGTTTGCTTAAAGCTAATTTTATTAGACCTTGCAGGTATGCCGAGTGGATTTCTAACATTGTACCAATAGAGAAGAAAGGCTCCGGCAAGTTGAGGGTGTGCATTGATTTCAGAGATTTGAATAGAGCTACACCTAAAGATGAGTATCCTATGCCAATAGCCGATATGCTTATCAATGATGCTTCTGGACATAAGGTCATTGGCTTTCTTCATGGTAATGCGGGGTATAACCAGATATTTATGGCCGAAGAGGACATGTCCAAAACGTCTTTTCGGTGTCCCGGTTTCCTTGGTTTATTTGAGTAGACAGCGATGACCTCTGGATTAAAAAATGCATGTGCCACGTATCAAAGGGCTATGAATTTAATTTTTTTTATGATCTGCTTGGTGTTATACTTCAGGTTTATATTGATGATATTGTTGTCAAATCGGATGCTTTTGAATCTCATCTAGCCGATTTGCACTTAGCTTTTGAGAGAATGAAAAAATATGGACTAAAGATGAATCCTTTGAAGTGTGATTTTGGTGTATCGGCTGGAAAGTTTTCGGGTTTCATTATTCATCAAGATGGCATAGAGATTGATCCCAAAAAGATAGAAGCTATACAAAAGGTGGAGGCTCCAACATGCAAGAGAGATAGGCAAAAGTTCCTTGGCAAATTCAATTATTTAAGGAGATTCATAGCCAACTTGTCAGGGAAGGTTGATGCATTCACTCCCATCCTTCGGTTAAAGGACGATGCCAATTTTACTTGGGGGCAAAACAACAAGAAGCATTTGATATGATAAAAAGTTATTTGTGCACTCCTCCGGTGTTGAAAGCTCCCAAACATAGAGAGCCCTTTAAGCTTTATATTGCGGCGGAGGAAGGTGTTATTGGTGTTGTCTTGATTCAAGAGACCGAAGGAAAGGAGCTGCTATTACTTATTTGAGCCGACGTTTATTGGTCGCTGAGACAAGGTATACATTTATTGAGCAATTATGTTTATGCTTATATTATGCTTGCACAAAATTGAGACATTATCTAGTGCCTAGTACTTGCATTGTAGCTTGTCAAACCGATGTCATCAAGTACATGTTGCATAGGCCAATTCTTAGTGGTAGAATTGGCAAGTGGGCTTATGCTTTAATTGAATATGATTTGGCTTATGTGAAGGAAATATGCCCTAGAGGCAATAATAAAGTTATTATTTTTTCCTTATATCATGATAAATGTTTATTATTCATGCTAGAATTGTATTAACCGGAAACTTAGTACATGTGTGAATACATAGACAAACAAAGTGTCACTAGTATGCCTCTACTTGACTAGCTCGTTGAATCAAAGATGGTTAAGTTTCCTAGCCATAGACATGAGTTGTCATTTGATTAACGGGATCACATCATTAGAGAATGATGTGATTGACTTGACCCATTCTGTTAGCTTAGCACTTGATCGTTTTAGTTTACTGCTATTGCTTTCTTCATGACTTATATATGTTCCTATGACTATGAGATTATGCAACTCCCGATTACCGGAGGAACACTTTGTGTGCTACCAAACGTCACAACATAACTGGGTGATTATAAAGGTGCTCTACAGGTGTCTTCGATGGTACTTGTTGAGTTGGCATGAATCAAGATTAGGATTTGTCACTCCGATTGTCGGAGAGGTACCTCTGGGCCCTCTCGGTAATGCACATCACTATAAGCCTTGCAAGATATGCAACTAATGAGTTAGTTGCGGGATAGTGCATTACGAAATGAGTAAAGAGACTTCCGGTAATGAGATTGAACTAGGTATTGAAATACCGACGATCGAATCTCGGGCAAGTAACATACCGATGACAAAGGGAACAACGTATGTTGTTATGTGGTTTGACCGATAAAGATCTTCGTAGAATATGTAGGAGCCAATATGAACATCTAGGTTCCACTATTGGTTATTGACTGGAGACGTGTCTTGGTCATGTCTACATAGTTCTCGAACCCGTAGGGTCCACACGCTTAACGTTCGGTGATGATCGGTATTATGAGTTTATGTGATTTGATGTACCGAAGGTAGTTCGGAGTCCCGGATGAGATCGGGGACATGACGAGGAGTCTTGAAATGGTCGAGACGTAAATATCGATATATTGGACGACTATATTCGGACATCGGAAAGGTTCTGAGTGATTCGGGTATTTTTCGGAGTACCCGGGAGTTACGGGAATACGGTGAAAAAGTATTGGGCCTCATGGGCCAAGTGGTGGAAGAGAGGAGGCAGGGCACACGGCCCCCTAGCCCAAACCGAATTGTACTAGGGGGCGGGCCCCCTTTCCTCCTTTCCTCCCTCTCCTTCCTTCTCCCTTTCCTCCTTCCACCACTAGGGGGAGTCCTACTCCTACTAGGAGGACTCCTCCTCCTGGCGCGCCCTACAGGGGCTGGTCAGCCTCCCCCTTTGCTCCTTTATATACGGGGGCAGGGGGCACCTAGAACACACAAGTTGATTGTTCCAAGCTATGTGCGGTGCCGCCCTCCACCATAATCCACCTCGATCATATTGTAGCGGTGCTTAGGCGAAGCCCTGCGTCGGTAGCAACATCATCACCGTTATCACGCCGTCGTGCTGACGGAACTCTCCTGTGAAGCTCTGCTGGATCGGAGTTCATGGGACATCATCGAGCTGAACGTGTGCTGAACTCGGAGGTGTCGTGCGTTCGGTACTTGGATCGGTCGGGTCGTGAAGATGTTCGACTACATCAACCGTGTTCTCATAATGCTTCCGCTTACGATCTACGAGGGTACGTGGACGATACTCTTCCCTCTCATTGCTATGCATCACCACGACCTTGCATGTGCGTAGGATTTTCTTCTGAAATTACTACGTTCCCCAACATTATGAATCTCTGAAATCCATGAAAGGCCAAATCGTTGCTAATCTTATTGTTGAGCATCGGATTGATGACAAGCATGATATTGATATAAACCTTATCTCGTTAGTACCATGGAGATTATATTTTGACGGTTCAGTTTGTAGCAATGGCCAAGGTGTTGGTATTGTTTATATATCTCCTCATGGTGCTGTTTTTGAAGCCTCATGCTACTTAGAATATTTTTGCACAAATAATCAATCTGAATATGAAGCATTGTTATTCGTCTTAGAAATGTTGCTTGCCATAGGTGCTACACATATTGAGGCTTTTGGTGATTTGTTATTAGTAGTGCAACAAATATCCAAAGTCTTTCAATGTTTTGATGAATCACTTAATGTTTATCTTGATAAATGTCTACTTTGTATTATTTTAGCATTGCTCATATATCTAGACATGAAAATTGGAGAGCAAATGAGTTGGCACAACAAGCATCCGGCTGTCATGTTGATCGTGGCATGTTTCATATTTCTCAAAGGCCAATGTCTAGTCTTGCCAACATAGGGGAGGCCGAACCGGAGCCCACCGTTTCGGCCACTAATGAAATATTTAATGTAGGAGAAAATCAAGACTGGAGGAAACCCATTATTTATTATTTGTGTAATCCTAGTAATGGGGTGGACAGGACTGTTCGGCGTATGGCTTTCAAATACACGATGAGAGACGATGGTCTCTATCGCCGGACGGTTGATGATGTTCTTTTAAAGTGCTTGGACGAGGAACAAGCGAGAGTTGCTATGGGAGAGGTCCATGAAGGTATTTGTGGCACTCATCAGTCGGCTCCCAAGATGAAATGGTTATCACAACGTGTTGGGTTTTACTGGCCGACAATGGTTAATGATTGCTTCCAGTATTATAAAGGGTGTGAAGCTTGTCAAAAGTTTGGTGATATTCAGTTGGCTCCCGCTGCTATGTTACATCCTTTTATCAAGCCATGGCCTTTTAGAGGTTGGGGATTAGACTTTATTGGAGAGATTCATCCTTCTTCTTCAAAGGGGCATCGGTTCGTGTTGGTGGAGACTGATTATTTCACTAAATGATCTAAAGCAATACCACTCAAAAATATGACTCATACAGAGGTAACTCAATTCATAATTGAGCGCATTATTCATAGATTTGGCATTCCTCAAACATTAACTACAGACCAAGGTTCATCCTTTATGTCACATCAACTTAGAGAATTTGCCGAATCATATAAGATAAGTTGCTCAATTCCTCTCCATATTATGCCCAAGCCAATGGACAAGCTGAGTCTAGCAATAAAATATTAATCAAGCTCATCAAGAAGAAGATTGAGGATAATCCAAGGATATGGTATGAGCTATTGTCCGAAGCTTTGTGGGCACACCGAATCTCAAGGCATGGTGCTACAAAGGTAACTCCGTATGAGCTCGTATATGGTCAAGAGGTTGTTTTACCAATGGAAGTGAATTTGAATGCTTTGAGAATAGCCAAAGAAAATGATTTATCGACGGTGGACTTCTATAACTTGATGATGGACAATATTCATGAAGTTGTTGATAAACGTTTGGCTGCTTTGAAGGCCATAGAGAGAGATAAGTTGAGGGTGGCAAGAGCTTACTATAAGAAGGTCAAGTTGAATACTTTTCAAGTTGGCGATCTCGTGCGGAAGGTGATTCTACCAATTGGTTTGAAAGACAGAAAATTCAGGAAGTGGTCTCCAAGTTGGGAAGGTCCTTTTACGATTACAAGAGTAGTTCCTGGAAACTCATATTTGGTGGAATTCATACAAGGGGCATTGTTACCTCGAGCTCTCAATGGAAAATATGTAAAGAAATACCACCCAAGTGTGTGGCAAGAAGCCTAGATAGGCAACAGCCGATAAATAACTATCGCCCTTAGCATAAACATGGTTGATATATACTTATCGTCCTAAGAACATATAAATGGCCGATGGAGTGTTGGCATTGTCCTTAGAACAAACTTGGTATAACTTATTTTTCGGCACGCTAGATATGCCGAAAAACAGGGGGGTATGTGTGGACGCTCAAAAGTGACACAATCATAAAATTAGCTTAGGCTAATAAAGACTAATTCAAACTTAGGATTGAAGGTCACTCCGGACGGCTCTCTTTAAGAAGATCGAGATGGGTATGAAGATGGTCTAAAGCGGATCTCGGATGCAATAATCATGACAAGTTCGGAGATGCTCATGTTGACATCAGACTAAATAATGGCGTGAAACTCAATTAAGATGGCCCCTAATGGAAAACGTTTCAACAATAAAGTTGTGCATCTCGTCGAACCGGTTGATTTTGATATAAAAATCATCTTAACCTGAGGTCGTATGTAACCTGTGGAGACAAAACAAGGTCAAAAATAGAAGTTGCAAAGTCATTTCGGATCGACCGAGTTGATTTGATCGGTGAGACCGAGTTGGTCCGGAAAATTACTAGAGAGTTGGCAATGTTCACTTGGTGGGACCAAAGCAAACCAGTCGGTGAGACCAAGTTGATCCGAGAAATTACAGAAAGTTACAGAGAGTTGGCCACGTTCAGTCGGTGGGACCGAAGCAAACCAGTCGGTGAGACCGAGATTGGTCCGTAAAATTGCCAAAGATTCCTGTCCGGGTTAGGTTAGGGTTTTTGATGTTTTTGACGGAATTTTTAGTCCTTTTCTTCTACGAAAAGTCCAACCGCCTCATAAATAGATGAGGGTGACGGCCGATTGAACAACCCACAATCGCAAAAAACACACACATATATATACTATTTTTTCATCTATGTTTTGTCTCTCCACCGTTTTTGCTTCCTCATTCTTCGTCGTTCTTCATGTTGGAGAGCTGCGAATCCCGAGGCTCTAGGGGCGGTTGGACCGACCTAGGGCAGCCCATAGCCGCCGCACTCCCCGACGCGGTCCCTCCCGGGAGTGTGGTGTTTCGGGTCCTCAAAAGTTCTCTTCGGTTGTCTTGCGAATCACGCTTCTGGTGAGACTCCTTCGATGTGAGCTGCGGTGCATCACCCCCAGCATCGAGGGTACACGTGACGTGTTCGTGTGCGAACACCTTGCTGCATTTTTGTTACAATTATCATTACTTGCTCGTTACAATTTATCTTCCTATCGAACTACTCCGCTACTTACAATTTCAGCACTTGTAGACAATATCTTACCGGAAACTACTTGTCATTTTCTTCTGCTCCTCGTTGGGTTCGACACTCTTACTTATCGAAAAGAGCTACAATTGATCCCCTATACTTCTGGGTCATCACTACTCTGTCTCCATTATTTTTCCGTGCCTTCCTCCTGAAAGTTTTGTTCTTGTGGCCCAAACCCTCCTTCTGACCGCGATCCCCCTACACAACTACGTCATGGCTTGACCCAGAGTGTATGTCGATCTGCATGGTTTCTTGCATGGCCTCGGTACTCCCGCCAACAGGATCCTCCTCGGTACTGCGCTGGATTTGGGAAGCACTCATGGCCAGATGCATGGCTGTGGGCCCCCGCTCGCCCACCGTTCCAACTGTACTGGGTGTGGCCGTCTCACTATCCTTCACGTGCACTATGGACAAGGTCTCTTTGGCTTTTCCTGCGTGATCCCCCTCCCCCCATCCCCAGTTCCAAGGAATCTTGGTTTGTCCTCGGTGCTTCCTCGGCTGGCTATGTCTGATTTGGGTCAGTCCTTGTATCTCGTTGTGACTCGTCAACAGATCCACCGGTGTTCACCCTCCCCTGGTTGTAGGTTAATCTCTTCTGCATGTCTGGTTTTTCCCGGGCTTCCTTCTTCTTTATTGGGCTTGTTACTTCCTGTTCCCTCTCCCCAGCTACCACAACCTCAGTCCCCCGTGCATCCTTCTGACGCCATGATGGGGCATCACTTCCCGACCGACTCCCACTCCTCCCTGACCCAGAACTTCTCCCCCCATACCTCTGCCTCCCGGGTTTGCTCGACCTTCCCTACCTATGCTTCTGCCATCTCCCCACCTCCTGTTCTCCATATGAGCGCGCAACGACGGACCAAATTGCTTGCGTGATCCCTGGGTTGCTTTTTCATTGCACATTCTGTCAACATGGCCAACAATACCACAGATATAACAAAAGACTGGTAGATACTCATATTCAAACAGACACCAGTTCTTATCATCTTCATCATCTCCCTTAGTCACCCCCATGTCCTGCTCCACTTGACTTTCCCCGTCCTCAGCATCATCTAGGGTGAAAC
Organism: Triticum monococcum; assembly: GCA_034509565.1. Taxonomy (NCBI): domain Eukaryota; kingdom Viridiplantae; phylum Streptophyta; class Magnoliopsida; order Poales; family Poaceae; genus Triticum; species Triticum monococcum. The sequence continues at coordinate 489,864,909 of CM067844.1, forward strand.
CTCTCACCAATGGCGTCTTTATGTTCATTCTCACCTTGAAACGGAGATACTTCCCCATTGCTCGCCCATCAGCCCGTGCTTCAACATCCAATACCTCTCCGGTTAGTGCTCCAATGGCTTCTCCAGCCTCTCTGTTCATCAGACCGAGGGGCAGCCGGAGGACGCGAACCCAGACCGGGATGGTGTCAAACTTATAGTCCTCTATGCGTCTCTTGTGCACGTAGTCCTCCAACACCAGTAGATCATTTCCGAACTCCCATGGTCCTCCCTCCAACGCCAACCTCTTCCCCGACTCCTGCTTGAAGGTGAACAAAAAGGTGTTCTCCCCTACCTCCTCACAGTCGACACCACATATGGGGCACCAGATACGTCCAAGGGTCTCCACCATGGCCTCCCTGAACGTCGGCTTCTCCGAGAGCAGTTTGGCCAGCGCTTGTGGTTCCACAACACCCGCCTCCCCCGATCCCGACCATCCAATCCTTACACCCTTCTTCTCCTTCTCGACAGCTGCAGATCCTTCAACAGCCCTTCAACCTTCTCCATCTCCTGCGATCTCGCCGCCCCCGTCCTGATCTGGCAACCGGGGGCCCAAACCTCGGGTGAAAATGGTGGTGTACGATCGCGTGCCCCGGGAACGCGCAAAAGCTTTATGGTGGTGGGTGGGGAGAGCCTCAGCCGGCGTGGCGGTATTGATGCTCGGCGGCGAGGGAACCTACGTTCTGTAGATCGTAGCGGCGGCGGGTGAAACCCTAGATCGCCAAGGTATTGCCAGACACATAACCTAACCGTCACTTGGGGACGGACAGCACTAGGAAAATAGTACGTGCCTGCTAGTTTCTAATCTAACGATGATGAAGTGGTCTGATGTATCGCTAGGGAATCAGCAGTCTGATCCCTAGCGGTTCCAAATCATTATCCCTTATTTGTCACAAAAAAACTCATTATCTCTTCGTGCATTATCCCTTGCATATAAATGTACTCCACAGAGATCAATGTAAAGTTGGCGCAAAATAAACTCCTCCTGCTATCTCTCTTTTTCTCTCTCCAAAACTCCGATCCGTTCCATGGTTCGGTCGAAGGGAAGAAGAATGGACGGCGACGGATGGCACGCCGCGACGGCGGCGGTGCTTGGCAACGACAACCTCCTCCACCAGATCCTGATCCACGTCGGCTACCCCACCTCCCTCCTCTGCGCCGCTCTCGTCTCCAAGCAGTGGCTCCGCCACGTCACTGACCCGGACTTCCTCCACGGCTTCCACGGGCGCGACGATCTCGGCTGCCACTCCTGCCACCAGCTGCGACGAGTTTTGCTACACTTACTGACCGCTTTTACTGATTGCAATCTACAGGGTTACGTGCAGGAAGCTAATTGGAAACCAGTCAGACCCCACCACTAAAATCAAGGGGGAGAGGAGAGGTTACAGGTGGGGTCACCTCGTCCGTAGAGGCTAGCCCGTATTAATCTGTCCGTAAGTTTAGAATTTTCGAGCTGCGGCGCCTTCGCCAACCGTGCGTGGTTGCCAAATGCCAAGGAAGACACCATGAAGGAGGCGGGACCTAAACAGCTTGCCAGCATCGAAGGCCGGCGGTGGAGCGGAGCGGAGGCCACCTTGTGCGGTAGCTCTTCTTGTTACTGTGATCGTTCGTGCTCAATCTATTAAAGGCGGCGGTGCTGCAAGTTGGTGCAGTTCACGATTGTTACGGATATTTCTGAAATTTGAAGGCCTCTGACTATCGGTCCTCGTGTTCTTTTCAGTCTGCCGTGAAAATTCAGATGGCGATCACAGCCATGTTGAAATCTAACACTCTCATTCTCAGCTACTTCTTCTGTTCCAAAATAGATGACCCAATTTTATACTAACTTTAGTATAAAGTTGAGTCATCTATTTTGGATAGTACATAGTTACGGAAACATTATTTTGGGGATTTTCTTGTGCTTTCGCTTCCCTTTCCCCTCCTACATGTTCGTTGTGTATCATTTTCATATTCTCTACGTATGTATGGGTATCTTACACAGGGCAGCCGTCCTGGACAAGCCGACCGCTGCTCGTTGCAATCTCACCAAGTTTATTATCTTGGGATCTGTAGCGAAAGCTATTCTAGTTAGGCATGTATCTACACCCTATATGAAAAAAATACAAAAAAAAATCAGAAGTCTTTTTAGAATAAACTTGACTTTCTTTTGCACTAGTATATAATTTTTCATGACTAAAAAACAGTGTTGACTTCAGGGAAAAAATATTTGCCATTATAGTTCACTATTCACACTATTTTGGCCGAAAATTTGTTTTTTTAAGAAGGGATTTCTTTTTGTGGAATTTTTCTTACAAGTAAATGAAAGGTAGCTTTATTTCAAAAATATATTTCAGAAAATTTTGATTTTTTATTTAATTATTTTTTCATATATAATGTAGATAAACCCAAAAACCAAACGTATAGGATGACTGCATGGGCTAGTAGGGCTATTTTGGTTAAATCGTAGCATGGCCCACATTGGTTAAATCAGTTGTTAACAAGAGTAAACACAGTTTGCAGCACTGTTCGTGTTGTTGCGACAGCATGGCTGCTTCTGCCAAGGCGGCCCTGTTGTAACATGGGCAGTGATGCAATGGTGGTGCTTCTGTCGGATGAGGTCTGCTGCGACGGGGCAGGAGGGGGGTTCGAGTGCTTCGACGACAAGGCGTTGCGATGGCAGCGGCACTAGTGTAGCAAGCTCACGGGCTAGCAACATCATCCGCGCCAGTGCTGCATACAAGGTCGGATACTACAATGCAACACGCATGGGGGGTGGCATTGAGCTACGTCATGCTGCAACAGGCCCGTCGGAGCTACTGGTGCTGCACCAGGCGAAACTAAGTAAATCCATCCCCCCCCCCCCCCCCTCCCACAAACCATTCTAATCTCCCAAGTGGGCCCGCCTTCCAAACAAATCCCTCGTGACATGACATGCAAAAAAAAATTCATGGACTTGATTGTAGTTGCGTCTTTAGAGCAACTCTAGCAAAGTCATTATATCTCCAATCGTCATATGAGATGTGGAAGGCGCTTCATTACACTTTGGGTTTTGGAGATAGGGCGTTGAGCTCAGCCAGTGTTGCAACAGGCCGTTGAAGCTCCGTGGTGCTGCAACTAGCGAAACTAAGTAAATCATCTCTTTCTCTGCCCCCCCCCCCCCCCCCCCTCCCCCCTCTCCTCTCTCTCCCTCTCTCAACCATTCCGATCTCCCAAGCACGCCACCTTTCGAACAAATCTGACGTCTCGTGACGGTAGGCAAAATTTTCCATGGACTTGATTGTAGTTGTGTCTTTAGAGCAACTCTAGTAGAGTCATCATATCTCCGATCGCCATATGGGATACAGAGCGAGCTCCATTACACTCCAGGTTTTGGAGACACTTTTCAGTTGCCCACCCAACTCTCAACAAAATTCAAACGAAGCCAAAGCGCCAAATGTCTCCCCCAAACGGAAGTTCGGCTAATATTTTCTAAGTGCTTAACAACTACCCGAGTTCCTTCTGCTGTTACCAGAGCAGTTAATCACCAACGTGGCGGAAGGTTTTACAAGCATACAAAACGAAGCAAAAGACAGCAAAAAAACTGATACTGGAGCACTAGAACTGTACAGCTGCCCTGGTGCAGTTGTGGCATGTGCTCGCCCAATGAAAGCTGAGCAAACAGAGTCAAGGCAGAGATGAAGACCTTGAGCTTATTGAAACCAGATTTGACTGTAATAACCATACTTCAGTTCACATTACTCCGGCGTGCTGAATTTAAGTACCAACACAAACAAATTTAGCTTACACAGTTCCGCTTTGTAGCAAATGAATATGTTCATGAAACATAACTGCTTCTAGCAACAACAACAAAAAAACAGATGGCTGTTTGGATAACATGGTAGGCATGCCGTCACTATTCGGTCCTGTTCTTGATAGCAAGATGCAAAGAGAGAAGTGCCTTCGGCGGTTCGGCCCAAAAACACATGTAGTTCAGCAACGGTGCAAATAAAAATCTGACCTATTGACTATCCGGTGCCGTGTTCCTTTGCCATCTCTGCAAAAATCAGTCTGCCGCGTAGAATCTGAAAAAAAAAGAGACAAAATCAGTTTACAAATTTAAAGTCCAAGCAAACGGTGCTGCAAACACACCAAATCAGGTAATATTGAAGCCGATACCGGTTAGCATCATGCTCGAACAATGAAATTTGCACACGGTTGTCATTACAACAAATGGCTTTCACTGCTCAAATCCAAATAGTTTGGAGTGAGATGATGGTAATGTCAAGATAAAAGCATCACCTAATGGAAAAATGACAAGATCCAAGATGGCTGTCAATTTGGCAAATGTAAAGACAAGAATCTGAACACTGAACAGAGCAATTCCTGACTATTCTGATGCTATTTCCAAGAAAATGTGTTCCTCACAATTGCATCGAAAAGATAAACTACCTAATTTGCAGCATTTCCTGACTTGGTCACAAAAGGCCTAAAAAAATGCATTTTAGTAGCGAATGGTAGAAACCAGTCTACGACACTACTTAAAACACCTTTGATTATGACTTTCGTGGTCTGTTCACATAGTAAGTTTGCAAACTCGTGTTGTGGTTATACATGGGGTGTAATTTCTACAACTAAGGCTCTAGAGATGGCCACTTCTCTCTTTGGAGAATTCTCCAGGTAAATGCCTTGTCTAATGCAGTTCTTAGTTTAAGTGCCTATGAATAGAAAGCGGTAAAATGTAGCGACAAAACAGCTGAGGGAAATTGCGCCACTTAATATGTGAAATAGTAGATGAAAAGACAAAATAACCATGAATCACAAAACAAGTTAGTTTAACCAAATCTACCTGAAAAGGCGTTCTCACTAGTCAACAGAGAAAAACCAACGCATGCTTCATGTGAATAAACTAGAAAATGCTTTAGATAAAGAGCCAACTCTGTTACAACAAGAATGTATTAACCTTACATTATGTTGAAAACATTGTTAACAAGAGTAAACACAGAAACATGGCTTCTACCAGTCGACCTGACTGGTGGACCGACGTGGCCCAAATGTTGTATGTACACTTCTTGTCATCATTGGAAGATGGAAGATGGTAAAGGAAGGCTGACATAAGACCACTGTACATATTTAGTGAATTTAGAAATAATGTAGGTACCTCTTAACACATTGCAGGTCTAATTATTTTGTTACAGAAGTCAATACCCTTAAGCAGTATTCAGAAGAATGACCTATGGTTTTCTTGAGTACACCAGCATTGTCAGTTTTGGCGACAAATGACTAAACATGAGAGATTAGTTTTTTTTTATGAATGACCTCAAAGGTCCTGGTTATTTGATAAAAGCAATGTCACCAAGAGTTGTGGTTTATCACATTATCCCTAAGGTGTGTTTCTGTGCACTTTACTCTATTAACAAGGTGTCTTCACAAGGTAGTTTCAGTTGACAAAGGAAGGAGTATCAGCGGCAAAGAGTTATGGCTCCATTTTTTTCTCCAGTGGAACTTCAGCAGAGTTTCCTCTAGGGTAAATGGCAACCATGAATTCTCAGTTTATAAAATTATCAATGTGTCAGCACCAGCAAATGATGTTTGAAGGTTACACCCAAGATAGTAGGTGAGCAGTGTGCATACCCTTCCATCCATTGCCTTGATAGCTTTCTGTGCCTCCTCTTGTGATGAATATCTTACAAAACCAAATCCCTTCAGCCTTCCAGTTTGGTTGTCTCTCACTAACCGAACTATATTTGATAGAAACAGATAGCAGCATTAAACCAAAATATTTCCATGCAACTAACATAATAAGAACTTCAAGTATCAGTAGGAAACAATGACAAAGATTTACAATTCCATGTGGCAGCGTCACACAAGTTCAAAAATGGCATAGATACCTTCCTCAATGGCGCCAAATGGTGAGAAGACCTTTTTAAATTCTTCCTCCGTTGTGTAAAATGATAACCCTGACAAAAGAATCTAGAAGGATGAATAAATGTTACATGTTATATCTGCATTTACAGATTTAAAAGGCAGCAATGAGTTAAATTCTTGGCGCATAATTCCCTGTGAGCAGAATATGTAGAAAATCATTTCATAAATGGTACTCCCTCTGTTCCAAAATATACGACGTTTTTTGACACCATGACAGCGTCAAAAAACGTCTTGTATTTTGGTACAGATGGGGTCGAACATATATGGTGATCTTACAAATTAAAATGAAGAGGCAAACTGCATCACTATCACCATCTTTGCTGTGTATGTGTATCTCAGGTCCATGTCAACAATGTGCACCCCTCAACCACAACAATTTGCAGCAAGACAAACTAAAGATGAAAACTAAAATTGTTCATCGCAAACATTTCGTCCAAGATGATAAAGTGCCCCCCAAGTAGAATAGATACCAAATTCCAGGTGCTAAAATGGCAACAAGTTCTTGGCAGAAGCAACTTGCGGCTACAAATTGTACTGGCCATAGAGCAACAATTAGTTTTCATCGACACACATAATCAGTCGGCATGTGTGAAACATCGTCAGCACTAGAACAAGGAAAAGATAACGTTAGGCAAACCCATCCAGCCTGTGATAAAGTTCTCAAAAGATGGTATGAAGCATCCGTGGTGTTGCTATGTAACTGTCCAAAGGAATCATATTCTAAAGCTCCTATATCAGTAGCAGGCTCGAAACATTCCCTGGCATGCTAAAGCTGATGTTCATGTTCATAAGGAAAAAAGGAAAGCAAAGGAGACCGGCACCACACCAACCAGTGCTCAATCCATCCACACCCAAACAACTTCAGTCACAGGCGAACAACACTCGAGCATGAACCAGAGGTCGCAGACAATAATCATCACCATACATAATCACGCAGCACCAATTCATCGCATAAAAGTGCCAAGCATTTATGCAAGCACGGGAATGGGGAGAAAACAGAGGACGATTGCTTACTGCTCACAAATATCTCGGTGCTGAAGCCATGGGAACCCAGGTGCCGAGAGGCCAAACGCATCACCGTCCCTCCTCGCAACATCACCGGCAGCAGTGGCGGCGGCGGCAGCTCGAGCACCCAGCTCCTCAAACCCTAGATCCCCAATTATTTTGGCAGAATGACGCAACAGCTAGCAGATTGAGAAGTCACACACAACCTCTTCCATTAATTGAAATCAAAGCCGTCCATCACAACCTGACACGATTTACAAAGCAGGCGCGCTACCTACCTACGATACACATGGACACGACCGACGGCGACACAAAAGCTACTAGAAGAGAACACGGGGACGGAACCCTAGAGACACCGCGACGGAACCCTAGTTGCTGGTGAACTTGGTGACGGCCTTGGTGCCCTCGGAGACGGCGTGCTTGGCGAGCTCGCCGGGGAGGACGAGGCGGACGGAGGTCTGGATCTCCCTGGACGTGATGGTGGGCTTCTTGTTGTACCTGGCCAGCTTGGCCGCCTCGCCGGCGAGCTTCTCGAAGATGTCGTTGATGAAGGAGTTCATGATGGACATGGCCTTGGATGAGATACCGATGTCCGGGTGCACCTGCTTGAGCACCTTGAAGATGTAGATCTTGTAGGTCTCCACGCTCTTCTTGTTCTTCTTGCGGCCCTTCTTGTCGCCGCCCTCCTTGGCGGACTTGGACGCCGGCAGCCGCTTCTCCGCCTTGGGCTTCTTGCCGACGGGGGTCTTCTCGGCCTTCTCCGCTACCTCGGCGGCCGGCTTCTTCTCCGCGGGCTTCTTCTCGGCCTTGGGCGCCATCGATCGGGATTGAGCTTGAGGCGTCGGGCTGGTGTGGAGGGAAATGAGCGAGTTGTTGCGAGGGAGACTTTTCTTTGGTGTGTTATGGTGGAGCAGGGGAGGGGATTAATATAGAGGCGCGCGGTGGGAGGGGATTGGTGGAGAGGGGCGGGGCGCGGATCCGTGAGGTGGCACTTGTGTAGGCCATCGGATCCCGGGAGCGGGCTGTGCACGGTGGAGATGGGCGTGCCTTAATTTCCCGCAGGCTCGCATGGTTTCCAGACTCGGAAGGGGCGGGGTGACAAAATTGATGGCGGCCCCGCTCGTCGTATTTTTGCTTTCTTTCTGTTTTCTAAACGCACCCCTAAGCTATAGCTTTTTAGCAATTCCAACCGACCGACCAAACTGACCTGCGTTTTGTTTGTTTTTTATGTGTTTAGGTCGCTGGTCCGTTCGTCTGTGTTTCCTTTTTTATCTGGGTCCGTTCATCCGTTTAATGGGGCCGGCATTCTGTCGAACGCCTACTGGTGGCTCGGTCTTTCCTTGAACTGCCCCGAGCTCCCGCGCTCACAGCCCTACCTAGTCGAGCCCCGTGCCGGCAACGAAGCCACGTGCTTGCGCGCTCGCGTGCTCCCAACGCCGTCCACTCAAGCCAGACCAGACTAAAGCACCTTTGCGACGGGGAGGAGCGGCTGGGTACGGATGTACGCGCCGCAGCCAGACCAAGGCTCATCCTCAAGTGTGGACGACGTCGTAGACTGCACCATGGCGAGTGTGGAGGCTCCTGACCGGCACCTACGCCGCGGCACCCGCGTCCTCCTGGAAGCACCGCGAGCCAACCAAGTCTTCGTGGAGCCTCGGCGTCGTGTGCCTCGAGCGGCAGGCCGGCCATGACCATCCGCCGGTGGTGCGCGTGGTGGTAGGACAACGATGACAAGCGCTTGGCCGCGCTGCACTCCCGCTTGTGCGCGTTGTGGGGCGTCGGCGGCAACGCTGTTGGAGAACGTAGTATTTAAAAAAAATTGCCTACGATAACGCAATATCTATCTAAGAGAAGCATAGCAACGAGCGGGGAGAGTGTGTCTACGTACTCTCGTAGAGCGAAAGCGGAAGCGTTTAGTAATGCGGTTGATGTAGTCGAACGTCTTCGCGATCCAACCAATCAAGTACCGAATGTACGGCACCTCCGCTATCAGCACACGTTCAGCTCGATAATATTGGGGAATGCACTGTTTAAAAAATCATACGATCACGCAAGATCTATCTATGAGATGCATGGCAACGAGAAAGGAGAGTGTGTCTACATACACTCGTGGACCGAAAGCGGAAGCGTTAAGTAACGCGGTTGATGTAGTCGAACGTCTTCGCGATCCAACCGATCAAGTACCGAACGCACGACACCTCCGTGATCTGCACACATTCAGCTCGGTGATGTCCCTTGAACTCTAGATCCAGCTGAGGCCGAGGAAGAGTTTCGTCAGCACGATGGTGATGATGAAGTTACCAACGCAGGGCTTCGCCTAAGCACTACGACAATACGACTGAGGTGGAAATCTGTGGAGAGGGCATCGCGCATGGCTAAGAAATTAACTTGTGTGTCTGTGGGTGCCCCCTGCCCACGTATATAAAGGAGGGAGGAAGAGGAGGTCGGCCTAGGAGGGGCGCGCCTATAGGGGGAGTCCGACTAGGATTCCCAATCCTACTTGGAGTCCCCTTCCTTTTCCAAGAGAGGAGAGAGGGAAGGAGTAGGAGAGGGAGAAGGAAAGAGAGGGGCGCCATCCCCTCCCTAGTCCAATTCGGACTTGCCATGGGGGGTGGGGGGGGCGCGGCCACCCTTGAGGCCCTTCTCTCCTTTCTCGTATGGCCCATTAAGGCCCACTATTTCCCCCGGCGAATTCCCGTAACTCTCCGGTACTCCGAAAAATATCCGAATCACTTGGAACCTTTCTGATGTCCGAATATAGCCTTCCAATATATTGATCTTTACGTCTCGACCATTTTGAGACTCCTCATCATGTCCTGATCTCATCCGGGACTCCAAACAACCTTCGGTACATCAAATCACATAACTCATAATACAAATCATCATCGAACGTTAAGCGTGCGGACCCTGCGGGTTCGAGAACCATGTAGACATGACCGAGACACATCTCCGGTCAATAACCAATAGCGGAACCTGGATGCTCATATTGGCTCCTACATATTCTACGAAGATCTTTATCGGTCAAACCGCATAACAGTATACGTTGTTCCCTTTGTCATCGATATGTTATTTGCCCGAGATTCGATCGTCGGTATCCTCATACCTAGTTCAATCTCGTTACCGACAAGTCTCTTTACTCGTTCCATAATGCATCATCCCGCAACTAACTCATTAGTCACATTGCTTGCAAGGCTTATAGTTATGTGTATTACCGAGAGGGCCCAGAGATACCTCTCCGACAATCGGAGTGACAAATCCTAATCTCGATCTATGCCAACTCAACAAACACCATTGGAGACACCTGTAGATCATATTTATAATCACCCAGTTCTTTTGTGATGTTTGATAGCACACAAGGTGTTCCTTCGATATTCGGGAGTTGCATAATCTCATGGTCATAGAAACATGTATAAGTTATGAAGAAAGCAATAGCAATAAACTAAACGATCATAGTGCTAAGCTAACGGATGGGTCATGTCAATCACATCATTCTCTAATGATGTGATCTCGTTTATCAAATGACAACTCATGTCTATGGTTAGGAAACTTTAACCATCTTTGATTAATGAGCTAGTCAAGTAGAGGCATACTAGTGACACTCTGTTTGTCTATGTATTCACACATGTACTAAGTTTCCGGTTAATACAATTCTAGCATGAATAATAAACATTCATCATGATATAAGGAAATATAAATAACAACTTTATTATTGCCTCTAGGGCATATTTCCTTCAGTCTCCCACTTGCACTAGAGTCAATAATCTAGTTCACATCGCCATGTGATTTAACACCAATAGTTCACATCACCATGTGATTAGTTCACATCGCCATGTGACTAATAACCAAAGGGTTTTACTAGTGTCAATAATCTAGTTCACATCGCTATGTGATTAACACCCAAAGAGCACTAAGGTGTGATCATGTTTTGCTTGTGAGAGAAGCTTAGTCAATGGGTCTGACACATTCAGAGCTGCATGTATTTTGCAATTTGTCTATGTCTACAATGCTCTGCATGGAGCTACTCTAGCTAATTGCTCCCACTTTCAATATTATCCAGATTGAGACTCAGAGTTATCTGAATCGGTGTAATAGCTTGCATCGGCGTAACGCTTTACGATGAACTCTTTATCACCTTCATAACCGAGAAATATCTCCTTAGTCTTCTAAGGATAATTTTGGCCGCTGTCAAGTGATCCACTCCTGGATCAATATCGTACCCCCTTGCCAAACTCATGGCAAGGTACACAATAGGTTTGGTACACAATATAGCATACTTTATAGAACCTATGACTGAGGCATAGGAAATGACTTCATTCTCTTTCTATTTTCTGCCGTGGTCGTGTTTTGAGTCTTACTCAACTTTACACCTTGCAATACAAGCAAGAACTCCTTCTTTGACTGTTCCATTTTGAACTACTTCAAAATCATGTCAAGGTATGTACTCATTGAAAAATCTTATCAAGCATCTTGATCTATCTCTATAGATCTTGATGCCCAATATGTAAGCAGCTTCACCGAGGTCTTTCTTTGAAAAACTCCTTTCAAACACTCTTGTATGCTTTCCAGAAAATTCTACATCATTTCCGATCAACAATGTGTCATCCACATATAATATCAGAAATGCTACAGAGCTCCCACTCACTTTCTTGTAAATACAGGCTTCTCCAAAAGTCTGTATAAAACCATATGCTTTGATCACACTATCAAAGCGTATATTCCAACTCCGAGAGGCTTGCACCAGTCCATAAATGGATCGCTGGAGCTTGCACACTTTGTTAGTACCTCTTGATCGACAAAACCTTCTGGTTGCATCATATACAACTCTTCTTTAAGATATCCATGAAGGAATACAATTTTGACATCCATTTGCCCAATTTCAAAATCATAAAATGCGGTAATTGCTAACATGATTCGGACATACTTAAGCATCGCTACGGGTGATAAGGTCTCATCGTAGTCAACTCCTTGAACTTGTCAAAAACCTTTCACAACAAGTCGAGCTTTGTAGACAGTAACATTACCGTTAGCGTCAGTCTTCTTCTTGCAGATCCATTTATTCTCTATGGCTCATCAATCATCGGGCAAGTCAATCAAAGTCCATACTTTGTTTTCATACATGGATCCTGTCTCAGATTTCATGGCCTCAAGCCATTTCACGGAATCTGGGCTCATCATCACTTCCTCATAGTTCGTAGGTTCGTCATGGTCTAGTAGCATGACTTCCAGAACAGGATTACCGTACCACTCTAGTGCGGACCGTACTCTGGTTGACCCGCGAGGTTCGGTAGTAACTTGATCTAAAGTTTCATGATCATCATCATTAGCTTCCTCACTAATTGGTGTAGGAATCACTGGAACTCATTTCTGTGATGAACTACTTTCCAATTCGGGAGAAGATACAATTACCTTATCAAGTTCTACTTTCCTCCCACTCACTTATTTCAAGAGAAACTCCTTCTTTAGAAAGGATCCATTCTTAGCAACGAATATTTTGCCTTCGGATCTGTGATAGAAGGTGTACCCAATAGTTTCCTTTGGGTATCCTATGAAGACACATTTCTCCGATTTGGGTTCGAGCTTATCAGGTTGAAGCTTTTTCACATAAGCATCGCCGCCCCAAAGTTTAATAAACGACAACTTAGATTTCTTGCCAAACCACAGTTCATACAGTGTCGTCTCAACGGATTTAGATGGTGCCCTATTAAACGTGAATGCAGCTATGTCTAATGCATAACCCTAAAACAATAGTGGTAAATCGGTAAGAGACATCATAGATCACACCATATCTAATAAACTACGGTTATGATGTTCGAACACACCTTTATGCTCTGGTGTTCCAGGTGGCGTGAGTTGAGAAACCATTCTACATTGTTTCAAATGAAGACCAAACTCGTAACTCAAATATTTGCCTTTGTGATCAAATCGTAGAAACTTTATTTTCTTGTTACGATGATTTTCCACTTTACTCTGAAATTCTTTGAACTTTTCAAATGTTTCAGATTTATGTTTCATTAAGTAGATATACCCATATCTGCTCAAATCATCTGTGAAGGTCAGACAATAATGATACGCGTCGCGAGCCTCAACATTCATCGGAACATATACATCAATACGTATTATTTCCAATAAGTCAGTGTCTCGCTCCATTGTTCCGGAGAACAGAGTCTTAGTCATCTTGCTCGTGAGGCATGGTTCGCAAGTATCAAGTGAATCCAAAAGCCCATCGGCATGGAGTTTCTTCATGCGCTTTACACCAATATGACCTAAACGGCGGTGCCACAAATAAGTTGCACTATCATTATTAACTCTGCATCTTTTGCCTTCAATATTATGAATATGTGTATCCCTACGATCGAGATTCAATAAACCATTTATTTTAAGTGTATGACCATAGAAGGTTTTATTCATGTAAACAGAACAACAATTATTCTTTGACTTAAATGAATAACCGTATTGCAATAAACATGATCCAATCATATTATGCTCAACGCAAACACTAAATAACATTTATTTAGGTTCAACACTAATCTCGAAGGTAGAGGTAGTATGCGATGGTGATCTTATCAACCTTGGAATCTCTTCCAACACAAATCGTCACTTTGCCCTCAACTCGTCTCTGTTTATTTTGTAACTCCTGTTTCGAGTTACTAATCTTAGCAGCCGAATCGGTATCAAATACCTAGGGGGTACTATGAACACTAGTAAAGTGCACATCAATAATTTGTATATCAAATATACATTTGTTCACTTTGCCATCCTTCTTATCCGTCAAGTATTTGGGGTAGTTCCGCTTCCAGTGACCATTTCCTTTGCAGTAGAAGCACTCAGTTTCAGGCTCGAGTCTAGCTTTGGGCTTCTTCATGGGAGTGGCAATTTGCTTACCATTCTTCTTGAAGTTCCCTTTCTTTCCCTTGCCCTTATACTTGAAACTAGTGGTCTTGTCAACCATCAACACTTGATGCTTTTCTTGATTTCTACCTTCACCGATTTCAGCATCGCGAAGAGCTCGGGGAATCGTTTTTGTCATCCCTTGCATATTATAGTTCATCACAAAGTTCCAGTAACTTGGTGATAGTGACTAGAGAACTCTGTCAATCACTATCTTATCTGGAAGATTAACTCCCACTTGATTCAAGCGATTTTAGTGCCCAGACATTCTGAGCACATGCTCATTGGTTGAGCTATTCTCCTCCATCTTGTAGGCAAAGTATTTGTCGGAAGTCTCATACCTCTTGACTTGGGCATGAGTCTGTAATACAAATTTCAGCTCTTGGAACATCTTATATGTTCCGTGGCGTTCAAAACGTTTTTGAAGTCCCGGTTCTAAGTCGTAAAGCATGGTGCACTAAACTATCAAGTAGTCATCATACCGAGCTTTGCCAAACGTTCATAAGTCTACATCTGCTCCTGCAATAGGTCTGTCACCTAGCGGTGCATCAAGGACACAATTCTTCTCTGCAGCAATGAGGATAATCCTCAGATCACGGACCTAGTCCGCATCATTGCTACTATCATCTTTCAACTTATTTTTCTCTAGGAACATATCAAAGAATAAAACAGGGAGCTATACACGAGCTATTGATCTACAACATAGATATGCAAAATACTATCAGGTACTAAGTTCATGGTAATTTAAAGTTCAATTAATCATATTACTTAAGAACTCCCACTTAGATAGACATACCTCTAATCATCTAAGTGATCACGTGATCCACATCAACTAAACCATGTCCGATCATCACGTGAGATGGAGTAGTTTTCAATGGTTAACATCACTATGTTGATCATATCTACTATATGATTCATGCTCGACCTTTCGGTCTCAGTGCTCCGAGGCCATATCTGCATATGCTAGGCTAGTCAAGTTTAACCTGAGTATTCTGCTTGTGCAAAACTGGCTTGCACCCGTTGTATGTGAACGTAGAGCTTATCACACCCGATCATCACGTGGTGTGTCAGCATGAAGAACTGTCGCAACGGTGCATACTCAGGGAGAACACTTATACCTTGAAATTTTAGTAAGGGATCATCTCATAACGCTACCGTCATACTAAGCAAAATAAGATGCACAAAAGATAAACATCACATGCAATCAAAATATGTGACATGATATGGCCATCATCATCTTGTGCTTTTGATCTTCATCTCCAAAGTATCCTCATGATCTCCATCGTCACCGGCATGACACCATGATCTCCATCATCTTGATATTTATCAACGTGTCGTCACATGATCGTCTTGCCAACTATTGCTTTTGCAACTATTGCTATCGCATAGCGATAAAGTACAGCAATTATATGGCGCTTGCATCTTATGCAATAAAGAGACAACCATAAGGCCCCTGCCAGTTGCCGATAACTTTAACAAAACATGATCATCTCATACAACAATTTATATCTCGTCATGTCTTGACCATATCACATCACAACATGCCCTGCAAAAACAAGTTAGACGTCCTCTACTTTGTTGTTGCAAGTTTTACGTGGCTGCTACGGGCTTAGCAAGAACTGTTCTTACCTATGCATCAAAACCACAATGAGTTTTCATCAAGTGTGCTGTTTTAACCTTCAACAAGGACCGTGCGTAGTCACACTTGATTCAACTAAAGTTGGAGAAACAGACACCCACTAGCCACCTGTGTGCGAAGCACGGCGGTAGAACTAGTCTCATGAATGCAGTCATGTAATGTCGGTCTGGGCCGCTTCATCCAACAATATCGCCGAATCAAAGTATGACATGCTGGTAAGCAGTATGACTATTATCGCCCACAACTCTTTGTGTTCTAATCGTGCATATAACATTTACGCATAGACCTAGCTCGGATGCCACTGTTGGGGAACGCAATATTTCAAAAAGAATCCCACGATCATGCAAGATCTATCTAAGAGATGCATAGCAACAAGAAGGGAGAGTGTGTCTACATACCCTCGTAGACCGAAAGCGGAAGGGTTAAGTAACACGGTTGATGTAGTCGAACGTCTTCACGATCCAACCGATCAAGTATCGAATGCACGGCACCTCCACGATGCTGACCATGTGTTGACGGTGATGATGAAGTTACCGATGCAGGGCTTCGCCTAAGCACTACAACAATATGACCGAGGTGGAAATCTGTGGAGGGGGGCACCGCACACGGCTAAGAAATCAAGTTGTGTGTCTATGGGTGCCCCTTGCCCGCGTATATAAAGGAGGGAGGAAGAGAAGGCCCGCCTAGGAGGGGCGCACCCATAGGGGGAGTCCAACTAGGATTCCCAATCCTAGTTGGGAGTCCTCTTCCTTTTCCAAGAGAGGAGAGAGGGAAGGAGTAGGAGAGGGAGAAGGAAAGAGAGGGGGTGCCGCCCCTTCCCTAGTCCAATTTGGACTTGCCATGGGGGGGGGCACCCCTTGAGGCCCTTCTCTCTAGGGATGGAAATTGGTAGCGGATAATCCGAAATATCCGATATTCGTATTCGAGAAAATGCCTATTCGTATCCGAAACATCCGCATCCGAACCAAAATGGAAATGGAAATTATCCGTATCTGAATTTATTAAACAAATAAAAAATAAAATATGGTACGAGATTTTGAGAAAAATATGGATATGGAAGTGGATATATCCGCATCCGAATAAGATTATGGGAGGTAATTTTCAAAATTCTAGAGCCAATATTCCAATTATCCAACATAAAAGCCAAATAAGTGGTCAAATTTTACTCTTTATATGATTCAACTTATAAATTATTATGCATTACAATAGTATTTATTCATAAACCTATTTATCATTGACTTATTGTATGTCACAAGTTGATTATTTCAGGTCACATAGCTATCGACTAATTTACTTAAGCAATATGTTGATATTATTCGTATCCGTTCCGAATCAAGAAAATATCCGATACATATCCGTATTTGAATAATATCCGAGCCGCATCTGTATCCGATAACATCCGTATTCGGATTCGTATTCGTTTTGAAAATATGAAAATGGAAGTGGCAAGAGCACTATCCGATCCACATCCGATCCGTTTCCACCCCTACTTCTCTCCTTTCCCGTATGGCCCATTAAGGCCCACTACTTCCCCTGGAGAATTCCCGTAACTCTCCGGTACTCCGAAAAATACCCAAATCACTCGGAACCTTTCCGATGTCCGAATATAGCCTTCCAATATATCGGTCTTTAGGTCTTGACCATTTCGAGACTCCTCGCCATGTCCATGATCTCATCCAAAACTCCGAACAACCTTCGGTACATCAAATCACATAACTCATAATACAAATCGTCATCGAACGTTAAGCGTGCGGGCCCTACGGGTTCGAGAACCATGTAGACATGACCGAGACACATCTCCGGTCAATAACCAATAGCGGAACCTAGATGCTCATATTGGATCCTACATATTCTACAAAGATCTTTACGGTCAAACCGCATAACAATATACGTTGTTCCCTTTGTCATCGATATGTTACTTGCCCGAGATTCGGTCGTCGGTATCCTCATACCTAGTTCAATCTCGTTACCGGCAAGTCTCTTTACTCGTTCCATAATGCATCATCTCGCAAGTAACTCATTAGTCACATTGCTTGCAAGGCTTATAGTGATGTGCATTACCGAGAGGGCCCAGAGATACCTCTTCGACAATCGGAGTGACAAATCATAATCTCGATCTATGCCAGCTCAACAAACACCATTGGAGACACCTGTAGAGCATCTTTATAAACACCCAGCTATGTTGTGACGTTTGATAGCACACAAGGTGTTCCTTCGGCATTCTGGAGTTGCGTAATCTCATAGTCATAGGAACATGTATAAGTTATGAAGAAAGCAATAGCAATAAAGTAAACGATCATAGTGCTAAGCCAATGGATGGGTCATGTCAATCACATCATTATCTAATGATGTGATCCCGTTTATCAAATGACAACTCATGTATATGGTTAGGAAACTTAAACCATCTTTGATTAACGAGCTAGTCAAGTAAAGGCATACTAGTGACACTCTGTTTGTCTATGTATTCACACATGTACTAAGTTTTCGGTTAATACAATTCTAGCATGAATAATAAACATTCATCATGATATAAGGAATATAAATAAAAACTTTATTATTGCCTCTACATCATATTTCCTTCAGATGACGCCCCTCGAACTCTTGATCCAATTGAGGCCGAGGGAGAGTTCCGTCAGCACGATGACGTGGTGACGGTGATGATGAAGTTACCGACGCAGGGCTTCGCCTAAGCACTACAACAATATGACCGAGGTGTGTAACTGTGGAGGGGGGCACCGCACACGGCTAAAAGATCAACTTGTGTGTTCTAGGGTGCCCCCTGTCCCGTATATAAAGGAGGGAGGGGGAGGCCGGCCGGCCCTAGGGGCGCGCCCAAGGAGAGGGAGTCCTACTAGGATTACCAATCCTAGTAGGGTTCCTCCACAAGGAAGAGAGGGGGAAGGAAGGAGAGGGACTAGGAAAGGGCGGCGCCGCCCCCTTCCCTTGTTCAATTCAGACTGCAAGGGGGGGCGCACGGCCTACCCTGGCTGCCCTCCTCTCTCTCCAACAAGTACCATTGTGGCCCATTAGTAACCCCGGGGGGTTCCGGTAACCCCTCCAGTACTCCGTTTTTACCCGAAACTATCTGGAACACTTCAGGTGTACGAATAACATGGTCCAATATATCAATCTTTATGTCTCGACCATTTCGAGACTCCTCGTCATGTCCGTGATCTCGTGCGGGACTCCGAACAACCTTTGGTCATCAAATCACATAAACTCATAATACAAATCGTCATCGAATGTTAAGCGTGCGGACCCTACGGGTTTGAGAACAATGTAGACATGACCGAGACACATCTTCGGTCAATAACCAATAGCAGAACCTGGATGCTCATATTGGCTCCTACATATTCTACGAAGATCTTTATCGGTCAAACTGCAAAACAACATACATTGTTCCCTTTGTCATCGGTATGTTACTTGCCCGAGATTCGATCATCGGTATCATCATACCTAGTTCAATCTCGTTAACGGCAAGCCTCTTTACTCATTCCGTAATGTATCATCCCGTAACTAGCTCATTAGTCACATTTCTTGCAAGGCTTATAGTGATGAGCATTGCCGAGAGGGCCCAGAGATACCTCTCCGACATTCGGAGTGACAAATCCTAATCTCGATCTATGCCAACTCAACAAACACCATCGTAGACACCTATATAGCATCTTTATAATCACCTAGTTACGTTGTGACGTTTGATAGCACACAAGGCATTCCTCTGGTATTCAGGAGTTGCATAATCTCATAGCCTGAGGAACATGTATAAGTCATGAAGAAAGCAATAGAAAAACTAAATGATCATTATGCTAAGCTAACAGATGGGTCTTGTCCATCACATCATTCTCTAACGATGTGATCCCGTTCATCAAATTATAACACATGTCTATGGCTAGGAAACTTAACCATCTTTGATTAACGAGCTAGTCAAGTAGAGGCACACTAGGGACACTCTGTTTGTCTATTTATCCACACATGTACTAAGTTTCCAGTTAATACAATTCTAGAATGAATAATAAACATTTATCATGATATAAGGAAATAAAAATAACAACTTTATTATTACCTCTAGGGCATATTTCCTTCAGTCTCCCACTTGCACTAGAGTCAGTAATCTAGATTACATAGTAATGATTCTAACACCCATGGAGTCTTGGGGTTGATCATGTTTTGCTCGTGAGAGAGGCTTAGTCAACGGGTCTGCAACATTCAGATCCACATGTATCTTGCAAATCTCTATGTCTCCCTCCTTGACTTGATCACGGATGGAATTGAAGCGTCTCTTAATGTGCTTGGTTCTGTTGTGAAATCTGGATTCCTTTGCCAAGGCAATTGCACCAGTATTGTCCCAAAAGATTTTCATTGGACTCGATGCACTATGTATTACACCTAGATCGAATATGAACTCCTTCATCCAGATTCCTTCATTTGCTGCTTCCGAAGTGCTACCTCTTGAGCACTGCGTTGGTTTTCCCTTGGAGAGGAAAGGGTGATGCAGCAAAGTAGCGTAAGTATTTCCCTTAGTTTTTGAGAACCAAGGTATCTATCCAGTAGGAGGCCACGCACGAGTCCCTCGCACCTACACAAACAAATAAACTCCTCGCAACCAACGCAATAAAGGGGTTGTCAATCCCTTCACGGTCACTTACGAAAGTGAGATCTGATAGATATGATAAGATAAGATTTTTGGTATTTTTATGATAAAGATGCAAAGTAAAGAAAGCAAAATAAACAGAAAAGGAAATAGCTTGTTTACAGAAGATTAATGAAAATAGACCCAGGGGCTATAGGTTTCACTAGTCTTCTCTAAAGAGCATAAGTATTATGGTGGGTAAACAAATTACTGTTGAGCAATTGACAGAATTGAGCATAGTTATGATAATATCTAGGTATGATCATGTATATAGGCATCACGTTCGAGACAAGTAGACCGACTCCTGCCTGCATCTACTACTATTACTCCACACATCGACTGCTATCCAGCATGCATCTAGAGTATTAAGTTCAAAAGAACAGAGTAACGCTTTAAGCAAGATGACATGATGTAGAGGGATAAACTCATGCAATATGAAATAAACCCCATCTTGTTATCCTCGATGGCAACAATACAATACGTGCCTTGCTGCCCCTACTGTCACTGGTAAAGGACACCGCAAGATTGAACCCAAAGCTAAGCACTTCTCCCATTGCAAGAAAGATCAATCTAGTAGGCCAAACCAAACTGATAATTCAAAGAGACTTGCAAAGATAACCAGTCATACATAAAAGAATTCAGAGAAGATTCAAATATTGTTCATAGATAAACTTGATCATAAACCCACAATTCATCTATCTCAACAAACACACTGCAAAAGAAGATTACATCGAATAGATCTCCACAAGAGAGGGGGAGAACTTTGTATTGAGATCCAAAAAGAGAGAAGAAGCCATCTAGCTAATAACTATGGACCTGAAGGTCTGAAGTAAACTACTCACACTTCATCGGAGAGGCTATGGTGTTGATGTAGAAGCCCTCCATGATCGATGCCCCCTCCGGTGGAGCTCCGGAAAAGGCCCCAAGATGGGATCTCACGGATACAGAAAGTTACGGTGGTGGAATTAGGGTTTTGGCTCTATATCTGGTAGTTTGGGGGTACGTAGGTATATATAGGAGGAAGAAGTACGTCGGTGGAGCAACATGGGCCCCATGAGGGTGGAGGGCGCGCTTGGGGGGGGGGGGGTAGGCGCACCCCCTACCTCGTGCCCTCCTAGTTGCTTTCTTGACGTAGGGTCCAAGTCCTCTAGATCATGTTCGTTCCGAAAATCACGTTCCCGAAGGTTTCATTCCGTTTGGACTCCATTTGATATTCTTTTTCTATGAAACCCTGAAATAGGAAAAAACATCAATTCTGGGCTGGGCCTCCGGTCAATAGGTTAGTCCCAAAAATAATATAAAAGTGTATAATAAAGCCCAATAATGTCCAAAACAGGATATAATATAACATGGAACAATAAAAAATCATAGATACGTTGGAGACGTATCAAGCATCCCCAAGCTTAATTCAAGCTCGTCCTCGAGTAGGTAAATGATAAAAACAGAATTTTTGATGTGGAATGCTACTTGGCATAATTTCAATGTAATTCTCTTAATTGTGGTATGAATATTCAGATCTGAAAGATTCAAGACAAAAGTTTAATATTGACACAGAAATAATAATACTTCAAGCATACTAACTAAGCAATTATGTCTTCTCAAAATAACACGGCCAAAGAAAGTTATCCCTACAAAATCATATAGTCTGGCTATGCTCTATCTTCACCACACAAAGTATTTAAATCATGCACAACCCTGATGACAAGCCAAGCAATTGTCTCATACTTTTGGTGTTCTCAAACTTTTTCAATCTTCACACAATACATGAGCGTGAGCCATGGACATAGCACTATATGTGGAATAGAATGGTGGTTGTGGAGAAGACAAAAAGGGAGAAGATAGTCTCACACCAACTAGGCGTATCAACGGGCTATGGAGATGCCCATTAATAGATATAAATGTGAGTGAGTAGGGATTGCCATGCAACGGATGCACTAGAGCTATAAGTATATGAAAGCTCAACAAAAAGAACTAAGTGGGTGTGCATCCAACTCGCTTGCTCACGAAGACCTAGGGCATTTTGAGGAAGCCCATCATTGGAATATACAAGCCAAGTTCTATAATGAAAAATTCCCACTAGTATATGAAAGTGATAACATAGGAGACTCTCTATCATGAAGATCATGGTGCTACTTTGAAGCACAAGTGTGGTAAAAGGATAGTAGCATTGTCCCTTCTCTCTTTTTCTCTCATATATATATATATATATATATATATATATATTATTTGGGCCTTTTCTCTTTTTTATGGCCTCTTTTTTTTCGTCCGGAGTCTCATCCTGACTTGTGGGGGAATCATAGTCTCCATCATACTTTCATCACTTGGGACAATGCTCTATAATGATGATCATCACACTTTATTTACTTACAACTCAAGAATTACAACTCAATACTTAGAACAAGATATGACTCTATATGAATGCCTCCGGCGGTGTACCGGGATGTGCAATAATGCATGAGTGACATGTATGAAAGAATTATGAATGGTGGCTTTGCCACAAATACGATGTCAACTACATGATCATGCAAAGCAATATGATAATGATGGAGCGTGTCATAATAATGGAATGGTGGAAAGTTGCATGGCAATATATCTCGGAATGGCTATGGAAATGCCATAATAGGTAGGTATGGTGGCTGTTTTGAGGAAGGTATATGGTGGGTGTATGATACCGGTGAAAGGTGCGCGGTATTAGAGAGGCTAGCAATGGTGAAAGGGTGAGAGTGCGTATAATCCATGGACTCAACATTAGTCATAAAGAACTCACATACTTATTGCAAAAATCTATTAGTTATCGAAACAAAGTACTACGCGCATGCTCCTAGGGGGATAGATTGGTAGGAAAAGACCATCGCTCGTCCCCGACCGCCACTCATAAGGAAGACAATTAATAAATAAATCATGCTCCGACTTCATCACATAACGGTTCACCATACGTGCATGTTACGGGAATCACGAACTTCAACACAAGCTTTTCTCAAATTCACAACTACTCAACTAGCACGACTCTAGTATTACCATCTCCAAATCTCAAAACAATTATCAAGTATCAAACTTCTCATAGTATTCAACACACTCATAAGAATTTTTTTATTAATCTTGAATGCCTAACATAATTAAAGCAAATTACCATGCTGTTTTGTAGGACTCTCAAAATAATCTAAGTAAAGCATGAGAGAACAATAGTTTCTATAAAACAAATCCACCACCGTGCCCTAAAAGATATAAGTGAAGCATTAGAGCAAAAACTATATAACTCAAAAGATATAAGTGAAGCACATAGAGTATTCTAACAATTTCCGAATCATGTGTGTCTCTCTCAAAAGGTGTGTACAGCAAGGATGATTGTGGAAAACTAACAAATAAAGACTCAAATAATACAAGACGCTCCAAGCAAAACACATATCATGTGGTAAATAAAAATATAGCTCCAAGTAAAGTTACCGATGGAAGTAGACGAAAGAGGGGATGCCTTCCGGGGCATCCCCAAGCTTGGGATTTTAGGTGTCCTTAGATTATCTTGGGGTGCCATGGGCATCCCCAAGCTTAGGCTCTTGCCACTCCTTGTTCCATAATCCATCAAATCTTTCACCCAAAACTTGAAAACTTCACAACCCAAAACTTAAAGTAGAAAATCTCGTGAGCTCCGTTAGCGAAAGAAAACAAAACACCACTTCAAGGTACTGTAATGAACTCATTCTTTATTTATATTGGTGTTAAACCTACTGTATTCCAACTTCTCTATGGTTTATAAACTATTTTACTAGCCATAGATTCATCAAAATAAGCAAACAACACACGAAAAACAGAATCTGTCAAAAACAGAACAGTATGTAGTAATCTGTAGCTAACGCAAGTTCTGGAACCCCAAAAATTCTAAAATAATTTTCTGGACATGAGGAATTTATCTATTAATCATATGCAAAAATAATTAACTAAATAGAACTTTCCAAATAAAAATGGCAGCAATTCTCGTGAGCACTAATGTTTCTGTTTTTTACAGCAAGATTAAAAAGACTTTCCCCAAATCTTCCCAACGCTTCTACTTGGCACAAACACTATTAAACACAAAAAAAAACACAACCAAAACAGAGGATAGATAAATTACTTATTACTAAACAGGAGAAAAAAGCAAGGAATAAAAAAATCGGTTTGCCTCCCAACAAGCGCTATCGTTTAACGCCCCTAGCTAGACATAAAAGCAATGATAGATCTAGGTATTGCCATAATAGGATAGATTATTAAAACTCATTTCATATTCTCTATGTTAGGAAACAAGTTTTCTTTGAGGCAAGCAAAATTAATCAAAAGGGCTAAATTTAATGGGACCAAAGTCCCCAAGATCAACTTTAGGAGGTATATGTTCCTCCTTTGGCCCTTCGTGTTGCACAACCAATTCATCATTATAAGCATTCTTTTAACAGAACTTTGTGAGCCTATACTCGAGAGAATATCCTAGCTCATTATTTCGAATAGTCAAATAATTATTAAGTTCAGAAATTCTATCAACTAGAACATTGGTAGGAACCCTTTTTCTAAGATTTTCATTGAAAGCAACAAAGTCTAGAGATTGAAAACGCATTATTTCTTCTTGATCAAAAAGGATAGCCTCTATGGGAGGACAGCCGGCGTCCACCCTATAATGCGCAAAGATTTCTTTGGCCTCTTTTATTATAAATCTAAACTCATGAGCTAAAAAGATAGTAGCGGCACGCTTAACAGAAGAATGCTCAATATTAGAAAATTCTAGGAAAATCCTTTGTATGCAAGGATGCATGTGCATAAATTGTCTTTCAAGTTCAACTACAAGCATGGCAATAGCGTCTGCAATACTACTAGTTCTATGAAGAATAGAACTACCCATAGAAGGCAAAGCACCGACACAAGTAAAGAAATCTTGGATAACTCCTTTTCCAATAATATTACCACTACCAGTTCGGAACTTTTTTGTATGTAAGATAGGGGGTTCTTCAGCAGGAGCATCAGAATTTTCCATGATATTATTATTGTCCATATCGACAATAGTTTCCCCAATTTCAGACATAACGGAAGAAAGTGCAAGGGGTAAAAAGAAGGAGCAAGGCGAACGGAAAGAGGGGGCGAATAAAACGGCAAGGGAGAAGTGGGGGAGAGGAAAACGAGAGGAAAACAACAAATAATGTAATGCGAGAGATAAGGGTTTGTGATGGGTACTTGGTATGTTGACTTTTGCGTAGACTCCCCGGCAACGGCGCCAGAAATCCTTCTTGCTACCTCTTGAGCACTGCGTTGGCTTTCCCTTGAAGAGGAAAGGATGATGCAGCAAAGTAGCGTAAGTATTTCCCTCAGTTTTTGAGAACCAAGGTATCAATCCAGTAGGAGGCCACGCGCGAGTCCCTCACACCTACACAAACAAATAAACTCCTCGCAACCAACGCAATAAAGGGATTGTCAATCCCTTCAAGGTCACTTATGAAAGTGAGATCTGATAGATATGATAAGATAATATTTTTGGTATTTTTATGATAAAGATGCAAAGTAAAGAAAGCAAAATAAACTGATAAGGAAATAGCTTGTTGACGGAAGATTAATATAATAGAAAATAGACCCAGGGGCCATAGGTTTCACTAGTGGCTTCTCTCGAGAGCATAAGTATTTGTAGGATCAAAAGTATGTCTAGAGGGGGGGTGATTAGACTACTTGACCAAATAAAAACTTAACCTTTTCCCAATTTTAGTTCTTGGCAGTTTTTAGCTATCTTAGGATAAGTCAAGCAATCATTACACAATTCAAGCAAGCATGAAAAGAGTATATTGGCAGCAAAAAGTAAAGCATGCAACTTGCAAGAATATAAAGGGAAGGGTTTGGAGAATTCAAACGCTATTGGAGACACGGATGTTTTTCCCGTGGTTCAGATAGGTGGTGCTATCCTACATCCATGTTGATGGAGACTTCAACCCATGAAGGGTAACGGTTGCGCGAGTCCACGGAGGGCTCCACCCACGAAGGGTCCACGAAGAAGCAACCTTGTCTATCCCACCATGGCCATCGCCCACGAAGGACTTGCCTCACTAGCGGTAGATCTTCACGAAGTAGGCGATCTCCTTGCCCTTACAAACTCCTTGGTTCAACTCCACAATCTTGTCGGAGGCTCCCAAGTGACACCTAGCCAATCTAGGAGACACCACTCTCCAAGAAGTAACAAATGGTGTGTTGATGATGAACTCCTTGCTCTTGTGCTTCAAATGATAGTCTCCCCAACACTCAACTCTCTCTCATATGATTTGGATCTGGTGGAAAGAAGATTTGAGTGGAAAGCAACTTGGGGATGGCTAGAGATCAAGATTCATATGGTTTGAATGGAATATCTTGGTCTCAACACATGAGTAGGTGGTTCTCTCTCAGAACATATGAGTTGGAATGGTGTATGTGTTCTGATTGCTCTCTCCACGAGTGAAGAGGAGGTGGAGGGGTATTTATAGCCTCCACACAAAATCCAACCGTTACACACAATTTATCAATCTCGGTGGGACCGAATCAGAAAACTCGGCCGGACCGAAATAGTAAACCTAGTGACCATTAGGAATTTCGGTGGGACTGACATGCAACTTGGTAGGACCGATTCGGTTAGGGTTTGGGCATAACGTAATCTCGGTGAGACCGATTGCACAAACTCGGTGAGACTGAGTTTGGCAATAAGCTAACCAGAGAGTTGGTCAGGCAAACTTGGTGGGACCGACTCGCTCTTTCGGTGAGACCGAAAAGTTACAAGTAGGAAACATAGAGTTTACATTACAATCTCGGTGGTACCGATTCGCTCTTTCGGTGAGACCGAAAAGTTACGAAAGGGAAACAGAGAGTTTGCAATCCCATCTCGGTGAGACCGAGATCCTTATCGGTAGGACCGAATTGCTAGGGTTTGGCAGTGACAAATGACAAGTGAAACTCGGTGGCGCCGGAATGAAAGAATCGGTATGACCGAGTTTGGCTTAGGGTTTAGGTCATTTGTGGATATGGGAAAGTAGCTGAGGATTTTGGAGCATATCATTAAGCACATAAAGCAAGAGGCTCATTAAGCAACACCTCATCCCTCCTTGATAGTATTGGCTTTTCCTAAAGACTCAATGTGATCTTGGATCACTAAAATATAAAATGAGGAGTCTTGAACTTTTGAGCTTGAGCCAATTCTTTGTCCTTAGCATTTTGAGGGTTCCACTTTCACATCCATGCCATGCCAATCATTGAGCTTTCCTGAAATAATCATCTTGAAATAGCATTAGCTCAATAGCATTACCTCAGACCTCGTGGCACCCTGGCAAAAGCATCAGTCATGGTCCTGCCTCTCCTCTCATTCATGTCATCCTGGAGCTGCTCCACGGCAGTCTGTATCTCTGTCACCTTGATGTCCAAGTCATAGAACCTCTGTTCCATGATCCTCTCTAAGCTTGCTTGGTTCTGAGTCAGGGTGGCAAGTCCTTGCTCAATCCGCAGGGTGGACGCAATCAGGTAACCAAGCTGCTCTTGTTTGGTTTTCAGGAAGTAATCAGATGCCTCCGCTTGAGTAGGCATCCTGGCAGCTTTCTCCTTCTTCGCCTTCTCCTTCTGAGCTTGTGCATGGGCAGATGATGGCTCATTCTTAGTCATGACTACTTGGTTATCTTCAAAATCTGTACGGATGGGCAGGTGTTCCTTATCCAAGAGGTATATGCCCATGCCCATCTTGGAGTTGATGAGCTCCTAAATCTGTGGGGCATATCCACAGCTCCTCTTCTGGTCTGCTGCTGTCCTCTTGATTGTTTCCACTATGAGACTCATGACTTTGAATTTTTGAAGCACGTCAAAGACATGGAGCAAATTGATCGTGTGACCTCTGATCATCTTGTGATCTCCAGACTTGGGCAATAGGGTGTGCCTCAGTATCCAATTGATAGTGGGCAGTCCTGACAGAAGATGGTGCACTGAGCCAAACTTGAACGTGTCAAGTGCTTCATTTGGAATCTCCTTGTACATGTTGGACATAGTGTTGTGGTCCATCTTCTTCTTGGCATAAATGTCCAAGTCATCTGCTTGCTCCTCTGGGGCATTGATCAACTTCGCCCATTCCTCAACAGTTGATTGGTACCTTGTACCCCCTGACATCCAAGTGATCCTGCCATCCGGGTAGAAGTGTGCTGTGGAGTAGAATTGCATGATTAGCTCCTCGTTCCACTTTGTGAGCTTCTGCCCAACAAAGTCTGCCACTCCACACGCACTAAAGCTGTCATATACTCCAGGGTAGTGTTCCTCATTTTCCTTCATGTAGGTCCAGTCGACCCATCTCATGTCACATACAACTGGCTTCTTGTCAAGCAAACTGCCTCATAGAAATCCTGCTGCTCCTTGGTATGAAACCTGTAGTCCACTGCAGTCTTTCTCCTAGAAGCATACGGATCTGCTTCTCTCCACTTCCTCAACCCTGAATCTCTCCTGAGCTTCATATCCTCAGCCACAGGATGAGCATCGTTGTGGTCTGGGATCTTGGGCTTGAGCTTCCTAAGGACATGCTCTTCTTCTTCCTATGCAACTTCAGGCACTGGGGCCTTGTTCTTTTCAGTGGCTGGGATGCTTCTTGTGTTTCTCTTTGGTGCACTCTTAGGCTTAGATGCATCCTTGGGTGCTTCCTTGGGCTTGGATGCAGTTGTCCCTGACCTTATGGCATCTCTCATAAGTTTGGCTGCCTTGGGTGCTGGTGCAGCAACCTCTTCTTCTTCCTCCTCATCTTCCATGATGGAGGCCTTCCCAAGCACTCTGGCTACAGTCTTCTTCACTCTTTCTTTCCTCTTTTTGCCCTCAGCAACAACGGGCTCAATGGGAGCAGGCTTCACAGTTGAAGCTCTAGCCTTTGACATGGGCTGCCTGCCTGCTGGCCTTTTGATTTTCAGGCCTGGCTTTGTGCCTGCTGCTGGCTCAGCTCTCTTTGAGGTGGCTTCCTCCTCTGCCACATAATCCTCATCTTCAGAATCAGAAGTTCTCTTCTTCCTTTGTCTAGTGGCAGCTTTAGGCAGGTTGCTGGGTGTGCTCCTGCTGCCATCATCTGAGGAACTTGAGGGGCTAGTGCCCTCACTCAACTGTACTTGCTGCTCTGAGAGGTTTTGGCTGTCACTTTGGTCTGACATGATGCAAACTGACTGCTGACCCTGTGAATAGATTATAGATGAGATAGAGTGGATGAGCATCACAAAATGCAGAGATTTTTGCAAAAGAACAATTCAAAAACTTAGTTTTAGTTTCCCACTGAAATCATCTCGGATCTACCGATTTTCAAACTCAGTGACACCAAAGCAGTTTTGGCACCAGAACTAGTGAACTCGGTCAGACCGAGTCATAGTTCGGTGGCATCGAGACTGCTAGGGTTTCACAGAGTTCCAAAATCGGTCACACCGATAAGTAATTCCCGGCCAGACCGAGTTTTACTTGTGCAATGGCATAAGCCAAATCGGTGGGACCGAGTTTTCAACTCGGTGGGTCCGAGATGGTTTCGGCGAAAACCTAACCCTAAAATTTTCGAATTAAATCTAATCTACGAGTTCATTGACTGGATAGGAGTTTATCAAACGTGGCAAGAATCATGATGATCACAATGTGCTAGGAATCGGATTGGAGAATAGCACAAAGATCGAGTCCATACCCTAGTTCGGCGGAGACTCGCTACGGCGGCAACGGCGGGGCAGAATTCCCGTTGACGGCGACGGAGACCAGCGACTGGAGGCTGCTGGCGGCGAGGAGGACGATCCGGAGACCCAGGAGGCAGAGCGAGCTATGCGCGGGCGAAGAGGTTTCAGAGAAATTTCCAAAATTCTGCCCGTCACTATATATAGCCCGACCCTGTCGGTGTGACCGAGTGGAACAACTCGGTGGCACCGAGATGCAAAACTGTATATAGTTATTGCAACTCGGTGTGACCGAGTGGTTCAAATTGGTTGCACCGAGATCGAAAACCTAGATCAACTTAATGATCTCGGTAGGACCAAAAGTATGGTATCGGTCAGACCGAGAATCACAAAGAGGTTTTGGAAGTTTAAGTCTATGACGAATCGGGGACTCCGAGCGCTCCTCACACAGAGTGGTTCGAATCTGACTTGATCAAGTTTCGTGATGCAACATGAATAGAGTTTGAGACGAGAAAAGCATAGATAGCTAGAGGAGGTTCTTAGGCATTCTGGTCCATCCACTTGGCAAAAGAAGATAAAGCCAAACAATCAAAACAACAAGTGGATGTCCTCGAATGAGTAAAATATGCAACCAACATGCTCACACAATAAGATGGCAAATGAAATATGTGGCAAAGCATGCACAAACAATTCTAGCATCTATCAAGCAATTTGCGATGACTAGGTCATCTATATATGAGTATATTGACTTAGGAGTCAAGTGAGAACACTTGATCGTAGGTCATACTCATCGTTTAAGCTCAAGTGGGGTTACCACTTTTACATAAAGCATTGTTGTATTCACATCTTTAGAGTTGCTTTAGCTCAAGTCTTAGAGTAAAGCTCCCCCTAGATGTGATATCCCCCCTAAGAGGGATGAACTAACCTTGGGTTTTGTCGATGATGACTTCATGTAGATGTTGAAGATGTGGATGCTCAATGTTGATGTAGATCACTTGGAGCTATCCATTTGAGTGAATTGCACTTTCAATACCTACATGGGTTAGTCCCACAAGGAACAAACAAGGATATCCATAGACATAGAGTGATGCATACACAAGATGATGTCCATGAAAACTTTTGGTTACCTTGTCCCTTGTCTTACCAACAA
The DNA here is from genome assembly GCA_034509565.1 of Triticum monococcum. Classification (NCBI taxonomy): domain Eukaryota; kingdom Viridiplantae; phylum Streptophyta; class Magnoliopsida; order Poales; family Poaceae; genus Triticum; species Triticum monococcum. Next base: position 489,895,769 of record CM067844.1, read on the forward strand.
GAGGGTTTGTGACTCCTTGAACTAGTGCATGATGTGGAAGTTGATTGCACTTGTTCTTGCCAAAATGATGAGAGTGAAATATGTTGGCGGAGTCACCCTCAAGAACTCTCTAGTTCTTTTTCTTTTGGATCCACACCATCTTGATAGGAATCCTTGGAGTTGTAGTCGTACTTGATGAAGTGGAACTTGACGTGGTCTTGGGAATCCACTTGACTAAGGTCTTAGGAGCTTCTTCAAATGCATCAATCTCCTCATGAAGCTTGTCCTTGCCTTTTTGCTTGTAGTCTTGTGGTGGAAGATCATCTTGAGCTTGTATCCCCTTGAAAGAGGTGTCATACTTCTCTTGTTGAGGAACAAACTTTGTCTTGGGGTATTGATCTTCTTCCCATTCAACTCCATTGGCATTGAACTTTCGTTCAAAACCAACACCTTGATTCTTCCGGTGCATTCCTTGCCTGCGCACAATTTCCTCGAATTGCTTACTCCCGGCAAGGCTTTTGTATACTCCTTTCTCTATAATCCCCTTCAATAAGCTATTTTCTTTCTCAAGTGTAACTTGGCTAAGGGAATCATTAGAGGAATCAAGAGAACTACTAGAAGCAACAATATTGGATTTAGCATGATCATTGTTACTACTAGAGGAAGAATCTTTCTTGTTCTTGTTACTAGACTTGACTTGAGGCATGTAAGTGGATAATAGTAAACGCTTGGCAATGTAAGAAGAACTTTTCTTGCGGAGATCATCATTGGTTGCTTTTAAAAACTCACGCTCTTGCTCAAGATTGAGCTTTTCAAAGCGTAATTTCTCATGAGCTCTTAAAAGTTCTCGATGATCTTTGAAGATAGTTTCATGAGCTAACTTAAGAGTGTTTAGTTCTTTAGTTAGAGCCTCAATCTTCTCCTTATCATTGTCATTCATTTTAGCATGATTAATTGATGTTTCATCATAGTACTCATCACTAGAGTTGTCAACAAGCAAGTCATCATCACCTAACAAGTCATCTTCATCACTATTAAAATCAACATACTCGGGGTGTGTTACCTTAGGACCTTTGGCCATGAAGCATCTTCCAATTCCTTCATTTGGTGAGTCAAATATGTCGTAGGAGTTGGTTGACACAAGTGCTAGACTGGCAACACCTTCATCTTGAGTATCTTCGGAGTCGGAGTGATAACTTCTCTCGGAGTGGCTGTCGGAGTCGGAGCCGGATACCCATTCACCAACATGAGCTTGATGTCTTTGTTTTGTATAGCTCCTTGATGATTTTTCCTTCCTTTCCGAATCCTTGCTTCTCCGTGAGTATCTCTGTTCATAACGATCATCTCTACTCCTTCTCTCTCTTGGTGGTGATTCTTTGCTTCTTCTTTTTGGAGAATCTTCTCTTCTTTTGTAGGGAGCCGTACACTCATTGGAATAGTGTCCGGGTCTTCCACAATTATAGCAGTTTCGCTCTCGACTAGAAGATCTTTTGTCATTGTATGACCTTGACTTGAAGCTTCTATCTTTGCTTCTACTCTTGTAGAACTTGTTGAAGTTCTTCACCATTAAGCTCAATTCTTCATTGAAGTTTTGTTTCTCGCTTGATGATGTGGGGACTTCACATGAGGCTTTGTAGGCACCACTTGATTTGTTGTGAAGTTCCTCTTTATCCTTGAGTGACATCTCATGAGCAACAATCCTTCCAATCACTTCCGTTGGCTTGAGATCTTTGTAATCGGGCATCATTTGAATCAATGTGCACACGGTATCATATTTCCCATCCAAGGCTCTTAGGATCTTCTTGATGATGAATCTATCGGTCATCTCTTCACTTCCTAAGCCGGCAATCTCAGTTGTGATGAGAGCAAGCCTAGATTACATTTCAGCGACACCTTCACCATCCTTCATCTTGAACTTGTCAAGTTGACTTTGGAGCACATCCAACTTGGATTCCTTGACGGAGTCGGTACCTTCGTGCATATCAATCAAAGTGTCCCAAATTTCCTTTGCATTCTCAAGACGACTGATTTTGTTGAATTCTTCGGGGCACAATCCGTTGAAGAGAATATCACAAGCTTGAGCATTGTATTGCAACATCTTCAACTCATTCGTGGTAGCTTCACGGTTTGGTTCTCTCCCATCAAAGAACTCACCTTGCAAACCAACACAAACAATAGCCCATACGGCGGGGTTATGTCCAAGAATATGCATTTTCATTTTATGCTTCCAACTAGCAAAATTAGTACCATCAAAGTAATGACCTCTACGGTGATAATTTCCCTCGCTAGACGCCATACTCCTCCTAGGTTGTGAAACCAAGGCTATGACCACCAAAAGCTATGGAGATCAAGGCAAATGGAGACCAAAGCTCTGATACCACTTGTAGGATCGAAAGTATGTCTAGAGGGGGGGTGATTAGACTACTTGACCAAATAAAAACTTAACCTTTTCCCAATTTTAGTTCTTGGCAGTTTTTAGCTATCTTAGGACAAGTCAAGCAATCATTACACAATTCAAGCAAGCATGCAAAGAGTATATTGGCAGCGAAAAGTAAAGCATGCAACTTGCAAAAATATAAAGGGAAGGGTTTGGAGAATTCAAACGCTATTGGAGACACGGATGTTTTTCCCGTGGTTCAAATAGGTGGTGCTATCCTACATCCACGTTGATGGAGACTTCAACCCACGAAGGGTAATGGTTGCGCGAGTCCACGGAGGGCTCCACCCACGAAGGGTCCACGAAGAAGCAACCTTGTCTATCCCACCATGGCCATCGCCCACGAAGGACTTGCCTCACTAGCGGTAGATCTTCACGAAGTAGGCGATCTCCTTGCCCTTACAAACTCCTTGGTTCAACTCCACAATCTTGTCGGAGGCTCCCAAGTGACACCTAGCCAATCTAGGAGACACCACTCTCCAAGAAGTAACAAATGGTGTGTTGATGATGAACTCCTTGCTCTTGTGCTTCAAATGATAGTCTCCCCAACACTCAACTCTCTCTCATAGGATTTGGATCTGGTGGAAAGAAGATTTGAGTGGAAAGCAACTTGGGGATGGCTAGAGATCAAGATTCATATGGTTTGAATGGAATATCTTGGTCTCAACACATGAGTAGGTGGTTCTCTCTCAGAACATATGAGTTGGAATGGTGTATGTGTTCTGATTGCTCTCTCCACGAGTGAAGAGGAGGTGGAGGGGTATTTATAGCCTCCACACAAAATCCAACCGTTACACACAATTTATCAATCTCGGTGGGACCGAATCAGAAAACTCGGTCGGACCGAAATAGTAAACCTAGTGACCGTTAGGAATTTCGGTGGGACTGACATGCAACTCGGTAGGACCGATTCGGTTAGGGTTTGGGCATAACGTAATCTCGGTGAGACCGATTGCACAAACTCGGTGAGACCGAGTTTGGCAATAAGCTAACCAGAGAGTTGGTCAGGCAAACTCGGTGGGACCGACTCGCTCTTTCGGTGAGACCAAAAAGTTACAAGTAGGAAACATAGAGTTTACATTGCAATCTCGGTGGGACCGATTCGCTCTTTCGGTGAGACCGAAAAGTTACGAAAGGGAAACAGAGAGTTTGCAATCCCATCTCGGTGAGACCGAGATCCTTATCGGTAGGACCGAATTGCTAGGGTTTGGCAGTGACAAATGACAAGTGAAACTCGGTGGCGCCGGAATGAAAGAATCGGTATGACCGAGTTTGGCTTAGGGTTTAGGTCATTTGTGGATATGGGAAAGTAGCTGAGGATTTTGGAGCATATCATTAAGCACATAAAGCAAGAGGCTCATTAAGCAACACCTCATCCCTCCTTGATAGTATTGGCTTTTCCTAAAGACTCAATGTGATCTTGGATCACTAAAATATAAAATGAAGAGTCTTGAACTTTTGAGCTTGAGCCAATTCTTTGTCCTTAGCATTTTGAGGGTTCCACTTTCACATCCATGCCATGCCAATCATTGAGCTTTCCTGAAATAATCATATTGAAATAGCATTAGCTCAATGAGCTATATGTTGTTATGAATTACCAAAACCACCTAGGGATAGTTGCACTTTCAGTATTACGGTGGGTAAACAAATTACTGTTGAGCAATTGACAAAATTGAGCATAGTTATGAGAATATCTACGTATGATCATGTATATAGGCATCACGTCCGAGACAAGTAGACCGACTCCTTCCTGCATCTACTACTATTACTCCACACATCGACCGCTATCCAGCATGCATCTAGAGTATTAAGTTCAAAAGAACAGAGTAACATTTTAAGCAAGATGACATGATGTAGAGGGATAAACTCATGCAATATGAAATAAACCCCATCTTGTTATCCTCGATGGCAACAATACAATACGTGCCTTGCTGCCCCTACTGTCACTGGTAAAGGACACCGCAAGATTTAACCCAAAGCTAAGCACTTCTCCCATTGCAAGAAAGATCAATCTAGTAGGCCAAACCAAACTGATAATTCGAACAGACTTGCAAAGATATCCAGTCATACATAAAAGAATTCAGAGATGATTGAAATATTGTTCATAGATAAACTTGATCATAAACCCACAATTCATCTGTCTCAACAAACACACCGCAAAATAAGATTACATCAAATAGATCTCCACAAGAGAGGGGGAGAACTTTTTATTGAGATCCAAAAAGAGAGAAGAAGCCATCTAGCTAATAACTATGGACCCGAAGGTCTGAAGTAAACTACTCACACTTCATCGGAGAGGCTATGGTGTTGATGTAGAAGCCCTCCGTGATCGTTGCCCCCTCCGGCGGAGCTCCGGAAAAGGCCCCAAGATGGGATCTCACGGATACAAAAAGTTACGGTGGTGGAATTAGGGTTTTGGCTCTGTATCTGGTAGTTTGGGGGTACGTAGGTATATATAGGAGGAAGAAGTACGTCGGTGGAGCAACATGGGCCCCACGAGGGTGGAGGGCGCGCCTGGTGGGGGCAGGCGCGCCCCCTACCTCGTGCCCTCCTGGTTGCTTTCTTGACGTAGGGTCCAAGTCCTTTGGATCATGTCTGTTCCGAAAATCACGTTCTCGAAGGTTTCATTCCGTTTGGACTCCGTTTGATATTCTTTTTCTGCGAAACCCTGAAATAGGCAAAAACAGCAATTCTGGGCTGGGCCTCCGGTTAATAGGTTAGTCCCAAAAATAATATAAAAGTGTATAATAAAGACCAATAATGTCCAAAACAGGATATAATATAGCATGGAACAATAAAAAATTATAGAAACGTTGGAGACGTATCATGAAGCAACTATGTACTCCGCTTCATACGTAGTTCCCGCCACGACGCTCTGCTTAGAACTGCACCAACTGACAGCTCCACCATTCATTAAAAATACGTATCCGGTTTGTGACTTAGAGTCATCCGGATCGGTGTCAAAGCTTGTATCGATGTAATCGTTTATGACGAGCTCTTTGTCACCTCCATAAATGAGAAACATGTCCTTAGTCCTTTTCAGGTATTTCAGGATGTTCTTGACCGTTGTCTAGTGATCCACTCCTAGATTACTTTGGTACCTCCCTGCTAAACTAATAACAAGGCACACATCAGGTCTGGTACAAAGCATTGCATACATGATAGAACCTATGGCTGGGGCATAGGGAATGACTTTTAGTTTCTCTCTATCTTCTCCAATGGTCGGGCATTGAGTCTGACTCAACTTCACGCCTTGTAACACAGGCAAGAACCCTTTCTTTGCCTGATCCATTTTGAACTTCTTCAAAACTTTATCAAGGTATGTGCTTTGTGAAAGTCCAATTAAGCGTCTTGATCTATCTCTATAGCTCTTGATGCCCAATATATAAGCAGCTTCACCGAGGTCTTTCATTGAATTCTTATTGAAGTATCCTTTTATGCTATTCAGAAATTCAATATCATTTCCAATCAACAATATGACATCCACATATAATATCAGAAATGCTACGGAGCTCCCACTCACTTTCTTGTAAAATACACGCTTCTCCAAAAGTTTGTATAAAACCATGTGCTTTGATCACACTATCAAAGCGTATATTCCAACTCCGAGAGGCTTGCACCAGTCCATAAATGGATCGCTGGAGCTTGCACACTTTGTTAGCACCTTTTGGATCGGCAAAACCTTCAAGTTGCATCATATACAACTCTTCTTTGAGATATCCATTAAGGAATGCAGTTTTGACATCCATTTGCCAAATTTCATAATCATAAAATGCGGCAATTGCTAACATGATTCGGACAGACTTAAGCATCACTACGGGTGAGAAGGTCTCATCATAGTCAACTCCTTGAACTTGTCGAAAACCTTTCGCAATAAGTCGAGCTTTGTAGACAGTAATATTACCGTCGGCGTCAGTCTTTTCTTGATGATCCATTTATTCTCTATGGCTTGCGGATCATCAGGCAAGTCAACCAAAGTCAACACTTTGTTCTCATACATGGATCCCATCTCAGATTTCATGGCCTCTAGCCATTTTGCGGAATCTGGGCTCATCATCTCTTCCTCATAGTTCATAGGTTCGTCATGGTCAAGTAACATGACCTCCGGAACAGGATTACCGCACTACTCTGGTGCAGATCTTGCTCTGGTTGACCTACGAGGTTCGGTAGTAACTTGATCAGATTTTCATGATCATCATCATTAGCTCCCTCACTAATTGGTGTAGGAATCACTGGAATTTATTTCTGTGATGAACTACTTTCCAATAAGGGAGAAGGTACAATTAACTCATCAAGTTCTACTTTCTTCCCACTCACTTCTTTCGAGAGAAACTCATTCTCTAGAAAGGATCCATTCTTAGCAAGGAATATCCTGCCTTCGGATCTGTGATAGAAGGTGTACCAACAGTCTCCTTTGGGTATCCTATGAAGACACATTTCTCCGATTTGCGTTTGAGCTTATCAGGTTGAAGCTTTTTCACATAAGCATCGCATCCCCAAACTTTAAGAAATGACAACTTGGGTTTCTTGCCAAATCACAGTTCATAGGATGTCGTCTTAACGGATTTCGATGGTGCCCTATTTAACGTGAATGTAGCTGTCTCTAAAGCATAACCCCAAAATGATAGCGGTAAATCAGTAAGAGACATCATACATCGCACCATATCTAATAAAGTGCGGTTACGACGTTCAGACATGCCATTACGTTCTGGTGTTCTAGGTGGCATGAGTTTCGAAACTATTCCGCATTGTTTCAAATGAAGACCAAACTCATAACTTATTCACCTCCACGATCAGATCATAGAAACTTAACTTTCTTGTTATGATGATTTTCCACTTCACTCTGAAATTCTTTGAACTTTTCAAATGTTTCATACTTATGTTTCATCTTTGAAGGTCAGAAAATAATGATACCCGCCGCGAGCCTCAACACTCATCGGACCGTATACAGCAGTATGTATTATTTCCAACAAGTCTGTTGCTCGCTCCATTGTTCCGGAGAACGGAGTCTTAGTTATCTTGCCCATGAGGCATGGTTCGCAAACATCAAGTGATTCATAATCAAGTGATTCCAAAAGCCCATCAACATGGAGTTTCTTCATGCGCTTTACACCAATATGACCTAAATGACAGTGCCAGAAATAAGTTGCAGTATCATTATTAAACTTATATCTTTTCGCTTCAATACTATGAATATGTGTATCACTAGTATGGAGATTCAACAAAAATAGACCATTCATCAAGGGTGCATGCCCACAAAAGATATTACTCATATAAATAGAACAACCATTATAATTTAAATGAATAACCGTCTCGTATCAAATAAGATCTAGATATAATGTTCATGCTTAACGCTGGCACCAAATAACAATTATTCAGGTCTAAAACTAATTCCGAAGGTAGATGTAGAGGTAGCGTGCCGACGACGATTGTAACATCCCAAATTTTCAATTTGGAATGTTATACATTAGACCATCATTGCATACCATATTTTATCTTGCATTTTGGTTGATCCTAGAAAATTCTACGCAACTCAATGACCCAGGGAGAGAGTTGGGGATTTCGTTATTTTCATATTTGAGTTTTTCTCAAATTTTAAGAATAGGATCATTTAATTTTATTTATTTTATCATCAATTATTTCTATTACAAAAATATGAGAGAGGGAATAAAATGACTTTCCCAAAATAAAGAAATATTGAGGATTTAATAATAAAATCAAATAAGATTTTATTTCGGAGTTTTTCGGTGTTTAATTTGAATTTAGGAAAAATGTGCGTTTTTCAAAATTGCATTTAGGTCCAAGATAAATGTTCACCTTGTGCGGCTTGATTTTAGAAGCCCGTGAAAATTTATGTCGGAATTTTTGGAGTCCATTTAGTATTTCTTTTTATTTTTCTTCTGCGCGTAATTATTAAAAAAATCGAACCAACCTAACGGGCTCTGTCTGACTAGGACTTCGGCCCGACTAGGATATATAAACCGGGGGGGGGGGGGAGGCCCAGCCCCAGCCAAACCCTAGCCGAGCTGCCGCCGCCGCCCGCTCCCGCCGCCGCCGCCGCATGCTCGCCGAGGTTCGCCGTGCCTCGAAATCCGCGCCGGTTTATTTATTTATTTTTTTCGAAAAATCGTTTGGTTTTTCCGTCAGTTTTTTTGATTCGGTTTTTTTAATAGATCGGTTTTCTGGTTTATTTAATTTAGCGAGCGTTCGTCGTTTTTTTCTTTTTCTCGGATTAAATTCGCGATTTTTTTGATCGCGATTCCTGATCCGATTTTCGATTTAGTATAACTTTTCGCTCGTTTATCGGAATCAGGCGATTCAAGCGCCTAGAGTTTCGTCTCGAAACCCTCTATCCGTTTAATCAACTTAAACAAGATTTTGCTACTATAAAATTTTCCCTAGATCCAGATTAGTAGAACGAAGTTGTTTTCTTTCCCCGTTTGACTTTCGTTGCTTCGTTCGATTTGATTTTTTTTGCCAACCGGAGTTCTTCAGTTGAACCTTCTGGTTAGATCTCTTATTTGAGTTTTACCTGTGCATTAGATGAGTACTTATTGTATGCTTGTTTGTTTGTCTGTGATAAAATAACCGGAGTGCGCCGCTTGTTACTTCGAATCTCTAGGTTTCGCGGATCATCAGCAAGGCAAGTAACACTTTGATCATACCTTGTCTACTACCCAGTTTTATTGCATTAGATCAATCCTCACACATTGCATGATTAGGATCTAATTAAATTGTGGGATGAGAAGTAGTTGAGGTAGTACCTATTACCTGTTTATTATCAAACCTTTGGGAGTTACTTCCGCGTTTGCTTAATTTGCCATGCTATGCTAGTAGACGTGGATTGGGTGAGTGATATCCATGACAGATGTGAGTTTTGTTAATTAATGGTTTATCTAAGGTGGAAACTTAAACACACATCTGGGTGGATTGAGGCACCCGGGTATTCTAGGACTTGCTTGTTTTCTTTTGAACCGCCACCCAGGCTCAAAGGGATCATGAGACTATTCATACTAGAAACTTCCGTGTGCAACCACAAGCTATTATGGGCTCTAGCATAGTTGACTAAGTCGTGCGAACTCTTACAGTGGCAGACTAGCAGATGTAGGGGATGTAGGTGGTACGGTCTACCCGATCGTAAGGTGCTAGCGCTTCTGAAAAACTATGTCTCGGTCATCCGTCTTCTCAAACACCATGTAGTGCGAGAAACCAAACAAAGGCGATCGAGTCTTGTGGGGAAAAGTGCGCAAACCTCTGTAGAGTGTAATAAACTAATCATGGTTAGCCGTGTCCCCGGTTATGGACATCTTGAGTATCTAGTACCTGGATTATCATGTGAATCTCAACATGTTACTCTAAATTAATTTTGTTGGGTTTTGTTTAATGATGATGCTTAATTGGGATTGAGAATGTTGTCAACCATTCTTAATGTTTAACAACTACCATGATAGTTAAACAAATTTATTCCTTTGAAGTAGGGAAAAATTGGCTTTGCGCAAAACTGTAACCATAGAGCTTTCCACCAGCCAAATATGCATATAGTATAGCTGTTCATTCCATTACTCTCTATGTGTTACATTGCCAGCATATTCCATGTGCTGACCCGTTTCGGGTTGCAACGTTAATGTTGCAGACTTTTCAGAGGACGATTAAGGAGTTTTTAGGTCGTGGTTCTATACTCAGTGATGCCGTTGGAGTTGATGGACTCACTTATCTTCCAAGCCTTCCGCTGTTATCGTTATTAGATGGCCTTAAGCCATATTTATTGTAATAAGTTCTATCTTGAGACACTCGATGTAATAAGTGTGTGATTGCTACTCTCCTATAAATCCTCCGAGTACTGTGTGGTGTCAGCATTACTGATCCAGGGATGACACCGGAGCACAGAGATCAGACTGTTTGAGGTCTGGTCGCTACAGCGATCACATCGACTTTGGAACCATTTCCCACGCGCATCATCACCTCGTCCTTAGTCAATCTTCGCTTAATCCATAGCCCCTGTTTCGAGTTGCAAATATGAGCAACAGAACTAGTATCAAATACCCAGGTTCTACTATGAGCATTAGTAAGGTACACATCAATAACATGTATATCAAATATACCTTTCACTTTGCCATCCTTCTTATCCGCCAAATACTTGGGGCAGTTCCGCTTCCAGTGACCAGTCCCTTTGGAGTAGAAGCACTCAGTCTCAGGCTTAGGTCCAGACTTGGGCTTCTTCACTTGAGCAGCAACTTGCTTGCCGTTCTTCTTGAAGTTCCCCTCCTTCCCTTTGCCCTTCTTCTTGAAACTGGTGGTCTTGTTAACCATCAACACTTGATGCTCCTTCTTGATTTCTACCTCCACAGCCTTTAGCATAGCTCGGGAATTGTCTTATCCATTGATACATCCATTTTGCATCATGCTTTTATATTGATATTTATTGCATTATGGGCTGTTATTACACATTATGTCACAATACTTATGCATATTCTCCCTTATTTTACAAGGTTTACATGGAGAGGGGGAATGCCGGCAGCTGGGATTCTGGGCTGGAAAAGGAGCAAATATTAGAGACCTATTCTGCAAAGCTCCAAAAGTTCTGAAACTTCACGGAAGTTATTTCCAGAATATATAAAAAATATTGGGCAAAAGAAGTTCCAGAGGGGGCCCACACCCTGGCCACAAGGGTATGGGCGCGCCCCCTGCCTCATGGACTCCCTGGTGGCCCTTCGATGCCCATCTTCTTCTATATGAGGTCTTTCGTCCGAGAAAAAATCACAAGCAAGCTTTCGGGAAGAAACTCCGTCGCCACGAGGCGGAACCTTGGCGGAACCAATCTAGGGCTTCGGCAGAGCTGTTATGCCGGGGAAACTTTCCTCCGGGAGGGGGAAATCATCGCCATCGTCATCACCAACGATCCTCTCATCGGTAGGGGGTCAATCTCCATCAACATCTTCACCAGCACCATCTCATCTTAAACCCTAGTTCGTCTCTTGTGTCCAATCTTTGTATCCAAACCTCAGATTGGCACCTGTGGGTTGCTAGTAGTGTTGATCACTCCTTGTAGTTGATGCTAGTTGGTTTATTTGGTGGAAGATCATATGTTCAGATCCATTATGCATATTAATACCCCTCTGATTATGAACATGAATATGCTTTGTGAGTAGTTACGTTTGTTCCTGAGGACATGGGAGAAGTCTTGCTATAAGTAGTCATGTGAATTTGGTATTCGTTCAATATTTTGATGAGATGTATGTTGTCATCCCTCTAGTGGTGTCATGTGAACGTCGACTACATGAAAATTCACCATTGTTTGGGCCTAGAGGGAGGCATTGGGAAGTAATAATTAGATGATGGGTTGCTAGAGTGACAGAAGCTTAAACCCTAGTTTATGCGTTGCTTCGTAAGGGGCTGATTTGGATCCATATGTCTCATGCTATGGTTAGGTTTACCTTAATACTTCTGTTGTAGTTGCGGATGCTTGCAATGGGGGTTAATCATAAGTGGGATGCTTGTCTAAGTAAGGACAGTACCCAAGCACCAGTCCACCCACATATCAAATTATCAAAGTACCAAACACGAATCATATGAACGTGATGAAAACTAGCTTGACGATTGAAGGAAATATGCCCTAGAGGCAATAATAATGTTATTATTTTATTTCCTTATATCATGATAAATGTTTATTATTCATGCTAGAATTGTATTATTCGGAAACATAATACTTGTGTGAATACATAGACAAACTTAAACGTCACTAGTATGCCTCTACTTGACTAGCTTGTTAATCAAAGATGGTTATGTTTCCTAACCATAGACATGTGTTGTCATTTGATTAACGGGATCACATTATTAGGAGAATGATGTGATTGACATGACCCATTCCATTAGCTTAGCACCCGATCGTTTAGTATGTTGCTATTGCTTTCTTCATGACTTATACATGTTCCTATGACTATGAGATTATGCAACTCCCGTTTGCCGGAGGAACACTTTGTGTGCTACCAAACGTCACAACGTAACTGGGTGATTATAAAGGAGCTCTACAGGTGTCTCCAAAGGTAAATGTTGGGTTGGCGTATTTCGAGATTAGAATTTGTCACTCCGATTGTCGGAGAGGTATCTCTGGGCCCTCTCGGTAATGCACATCACATAAGCCTTGCAAGCATTGCAACTAATGAGTTGGTTGTGAGATGATGTATTATGAAACGAGTAAAGAGACTTGCCAGTAACGAGATTGAACTAGGTATTGAGATATCGACGATGGAATCTCGGGCAAGTAACATACCGATGACAAAGGGAACAACGTATGTTGTTATGCGGTCTGACCGATAAAGATCTTCGTAGAATATGTGGGAGCCAATATGAGCATCCAGGTTCCGCTATTGGTTATTGACCGGAGACATGTCTTGGTCATGTCTACATTGTTCTCGAACCCGTAGGGTCCGCACGCTTAAGGTTTCGATGACAGTTATATTATGAGTTTATGAGTTTTGATGTACCGAAGTTAGTTCAGAGTCTCGGATATGATCACGGACATGACAAGGAGTCTCGAAATGGTCGAGACATAAAGATTGATATATTGGACGGCTATATTCAGACACCGTAAGTGTTCCGGGTGATTTCGGAGAAAACCGGAGTGCTGGAGGGTTACCGGAACCCCCCCGGGAGAAGTAATGGGCCTTATGGGCCTTAGTGGAGAGAGAGAGGAGCAGCCAGGGTGGGCCGCGCGCCTCCTCCCCCTGGTCTGAATTGGACTAGGAGAGGGGGGGGGGGGGCGCCCCCTTTCCTTTTCTCTCCCCCCTTCCTTTCCCCCTCCTAGTAGGAGTCCTACTCCTACTAGGAGGAGGACTCCTCCTCCTTGGCGCACCATAGGGCCGGCCGGCCTCCTCCCCTTGCTCCTTTATATACGGGGGCAGGGGCATCCCTAGACACACAAGTTGATCCACGTGCTCATTTTCTTAGCCGTGTGCGGTGCCCCTGTCGGTGTCAAAACCGGCGGATCTCGGGTAGGGGGTCCCAACTGTGCGTCTAGGCCGGATGGTAATAGGAGGCAGGGAACACGATGTTTTACCCAGGTTCGGGCCCTCTTGATGGAGGTAAAACCCTACATCCTGCTTGATTAATATTGATGATATGGGTAGTACAAGAGTAGATCTACCACGAGATCGAGGAGGCTAAACCCTAGAAGCTAGCCTATGGTATGATTGTTGTCTATGGAGTTGATGAAGTTGTCCTACGGACTAAAACCCTCCAGTTTATATAGACACCAGATAGGGTTAGGGTTACATAGAATCGGTTACAATGGTAGGAGATCTTGAATATCCGCATCGCCAAGCTTGCCTTCCACGCCAAGGAAAGTCCCATCCGGACACGGGACGTAGTCTTCAATCTTGTATCTTCATAATCCAGGAGTCCGGCTGAAGGTATAGTCCGGCTACCCGAACACCCCCTAATCCAGGACTCCCTCACTAGCCCCTGAACCAGGCTTCAATGACGACGAGTCCGGCGCGCAAATCTTCGGCATTGCAAGGCGGGTTCCTCCTCCAAGTCCTTCATAGAAGATTGTAAACACCAAGAGTAGTGTCCGGCTCTGTAAAATAAGCTTCCACATATTGCCATAGAGAGAATAATATTAACACAAATCAAATCTGCTGACGTATTCTGCAGTGCGCCATCACACCACAACCAAGCCCTTTACTCGAATCGTTTTTACTTTTCCTCCTCAGCATGTTTTGCGAGGCGGTTTCCTTGGCACGTCTTGTCAAAGCAGAGATCGTGTACCCTTTTTACGGGATTCTCATCAATACGGACGTGGGTAACCCAACCGTGCCATTTATCACGGCGCTCGAGAGGCAAGTGAGTTTTATTAGGTAGGTGGGGACGCATAACGGCATCCGCCTATATAAGGGGATAAGGATCTACCCTTTTTTACCTACGCCTTCTTCCTCCCTTGCCTATCCATCCCTTGCACACCCGAGCTCCAGCGCCCAAGCCCGCACATCCCAACTCAACCTTCTCCAGCAATGTCCGGAGCGGGACGCAAATGGATGGTCTCCTCCGCTACGGAGGGTAAAGTAAAAAAGCTAAGGAAGGCCGGATACCTGTCCAAGGACATCGCGCACCGGCTTCCCGAAGAGGGGCAGCTTATCCCCACCCCAAGGCCCCATGAGAGGGTCATGTTTCTCCACCACTTCCTCCGCGGACTAGGTTTTCCACTCCACCCATTTGTCCGGGGGCTCATGTTCTACTACGGCCTGGATTTCCACGATCTGGCTCCAAACTTCATCCTCAACATCTCAGCGTTTATCGTCGTGTGCGAGGCCTTTCTCCGCGTCCGCCCCCATTTCGGCCTCTGGCTCAAGACCTTCAACGTCAAGCCCAAGGTGGTGCGCGGCAGCCAAGCGGAGTGCGGAGGCGCTATGGCGGGCAAGATGGCCAACGTCCTATGGTTCGAGGGCTCTTTCGTGGAGACCCTAAAGGGATGGCAAGCCGGGTGGTTTTATATCACCGAGCCACGCGATCCGGAATGGACCGCAGCCCCTGAGTTCCGATCCGGACCCCCCACGCGGCTTATGTCCTGGAAAGAGACGGGCCTGTCGTGGGGTGACGAAAAAGAGGTGACCGGATTGCAAACATGCATCCAGTCCCTGGTGAACAAGCCAGTCCGGCTTGTTAATATAATCCAGGTTATGCTCGTCCGCCGGATCGTCCCGTGCCAACAACGGGATTTTAATCTGTGGGAGTTCGACCCGGCGCAGCACCAAACTCTCAACAGGCTCTTCGACACGACGTATGAAGACGCCTGGAGGGTGCTATTCAAGGGCGCCGAGGCTCCCGCATCCGCTTCCGAGGACCGCGGATACAGCTCGCAGCGTCACGCTAGGAAGGTATGCCATCTACACCCTTCACAGGATGTTAAGCCTTTTTTCATAGTTTGACACTATGCGGGATCTAAACTCCCTTTCCTCTGACAGGCTTGGCGGGTGATAGCCGAGCCGATTAACTGTCCGGCTCCGCTGCCCGAAGATCCATCCCCAGCTTTACTGGTGAAGCTACTGGCCCCGGCGCCTTATGTGGTGCCGGAGAAGAAGGTCAAGAAGAAGAAGACCACGGGGACTCGAAAGAGTGCCCGCAATGTGGTGGTGTCGGACTCGTCATCTGACGAGTCCGAGGTGCCCTCCTCCCGCGAGAACGAGGAGGAGGAAGAAGAAGACTCTCCCTCTCCAGTGGAGGGAGGAGAGAAGAGGAAGGTCGCCCCAACGGGGGAGGCCGAGGGGTTTAGAAAAAGGAAGACCCCTCCGCCGGACTACGCCCCTGACGCCGAAGAGGGCGAAGAGGAATGGCCGGACAAGGCCAAGCGTCCGGCGAAATCTTAAGTGTTCAGATACCAGAGTAACTCATGATATTCCTTTTGTTGCACAGCTTCCCCTAATGTCGAATATAATCATGCAGCCCGCCCCGGGCCGCACTCAACGAGTCGTCGAGCGGCTCCCTGGATTCATCGGACGTGAACTCTGTTCCGCCCACTGTCTCCCCCCGCACTGCGGATGACACCGAAGTGGCATCGCACCGAGCTCCGGGGCAGGAGGAGGTGGTCCTGGAGGAGCCGCAAGGCGACCTCCCGGACCCTAGGAGTGAAGGGGACAAGACCCCCCAGGGCTTCAAGTCCGGCCTTAAGCCGAACACCGTGCCGGAATCTTCAACGATTCCGGACCGCGGCAGGTGAACTCCTTCCAAGAGGAGCAAGCCTTCTGAGCCGGCAGCCTCTGTCCAACCGGAGGCGCCGGACAATCTGCTGGAGGTGCTTGAAGGTGCCTCCATCGACGAGGAACACCGTACTATTATGAGTACGGTGATCCGGAAGGTTCACTCCGCCAAGAGCGGGCTGAATGAAGCTTGCGCTGGCCTCCTAACAGGCTTCGAGGTAAGTAAAAATATGTAAAAATATTACCGCATAGACAGTAGCCCCTGATGCTCTGTTTGGCGTTCGGAAAGAAAAGCCGAATAGAGGATCTATGAAATTTCGCAGGAGTCTAATAAAGAAGTCAATATGTGTATGCAGGCTTCGCTGCTAGCCACCGCCGCACTGACTGCGGAGGTGGATACCCTAAAACAGGGACTCGAGCGGTCCGAGCAAGAGCTCGGCCGTGCCAAGCAGCAGCTCGAGGAGAAAGAAGGTAAGAAATACCTTATAAAAAGGTGCCTATAGAGAGGCGTGATTGCAAAAAATAACAGGATTGTACTGCTTATTGTAGGGGCCACGACTGAGGTGGCGACCCTCAAGCAGGCACTGTCCAAGGCCGAAAAGAAAACGGCCGCGGAGCGCATCGAGCGAGAGAAACTTGGGTCTCAGGTCGGCGAGGTGCAGCAAGAGCTTCAGGCTCTCATGAAGTAACATGAGAGTTTGGAGCTTGAGTCAAAGACCCAAGCGTCCGAGCTCGCGACAGCCCTTGAGACTGCCAAGTCTGCCAAGGCCGAAGCCCAGAAGGCTCTCCGAGAGCTGGAGGATATGAAGAAGATAGCTGCGGGTAAGGCATTCTTTGTGCAAAGCAGAAACATAAAAGTAAACTACTTGTTACTTACCCGAATCCGGAGTTCTCCTGGGGCCTTCGCAGATCTTCCCCGCAGCGTGTCCGATGCCGCCGCATTCTACCGAGCTGAAGAGGGCAGCTCGACGGAGAAGGTATTCTGGTCTCAGTATGCTGAGGCCGGACACCCTGTGCCCTTGAGCGACCAGCTGAAACAGCTGGTCGAACTCCACAAGGCGGCCGAACAAGCCATGAAGGGCTTCATAGTTCGGCTGTGGCCCGGAGAGGCCTTGCCTGGGAGCTACTTCGGGCTGGTGCGGCGGCTGGTGGAGGCCTGTCCAAGGCTCGAGGTCATCAAGCACTCCGCCTGCATCGAAGGTGCCCGTAGGGCCCTTGCCCGTGTAAAGGTGCACTGGGGTAAGCTGGACGGTGAGAAGCTTGTGACGGACGGGCCGCCGCCAGGGAAGGAGCATCGCAAGCCGGAGAACTACTATAAGGATGTTCTTGCAGGTGCCTGCCTTGTGGCAGATGAGTGCACCAAGGATGTAATTTTTGAATGAATTCACTCGTGTTTATCCCGTGCGCTGAAAACTTGTTCATATGCGCTAAGCAATGCTTATTGAATTTAAAATATTATTTTCTGTGCGGCCGTTTATCAAAAATTGAGAGATGGCCAGTTGTCGGCTTCTGCCCCCATGCCACTAGTGCTGGGGTGTTCAGTGATAATCCTGGGCGCTCTTTTTCCCATGGTTGGGTCCTTCGAGGGAGGCGCTCAGCACGACGAACCAGGCAATCGGGCTATAATGCTTGAACACCCTCACTTAGCCATAGAACTTTATAATTTTAAATTTCGGTGAAGCCCCTAGTTCGGAGGACCGAGTTCAGGGCGCTATCCACGCCTTGGCTGGGGTTATCCAGCTCCTTGCTCGAAGCGGCATAAGCCTTTAGGGACTCAAAAAACCTCTCGAACAGCGACCGGTCTCTCGCCTCATCATGACAGTCAGTTTTAGCTTTCTCCACTGAGGTGCTTAACCCAGCTCAACCGGGGCACAATCGTAGTCGTTCTCCTAGTGCTACCTTAGCCGATATAGCGGAACGTAAGGCACCAAAACATAGGAGCCGGGCAAACCCAACTATTGACCCAAATCATGATTCGGAGCCGATGCATATAGTGCTATAAGTTCGGGGTGCCGCACTTGTGAAAGTGTACGGACTTCTCACATCATATTAATGGGTACTAAAGCCCCTGGCGTATTTTGCCGTACCACAGTGTACGGGTGCAACATGTCATAAACATATATATGAAAAGATGATAATGCAAAAAATAGGCAGAAAGCTATGCATTGTTCATAAAGAGGCTATTTGTCAAAGCCGAACGATACAAGTGGTGCGATAAGCAAAAAGATATTGGACTATTTAGTATGTCCTTAGTATGTCCTGACCAGGGGCAGGCCACGGAGTTGTATTCAAAACAGGTATACCGCTCGTAACAGAGACCACCTGGGAGTTCCATAATGCGGCATGGCTTGTCTGCCTCCTGGATCTTGCATCGTTTGTGCGGCAGTCGAATTGCCGAACAGGTCGTCCGAAGTGTGGAGTCCTGAAAGTAAGAAAAAGTTGAAAAAAGAATCCGGTAGCCCCTAGTACGTTTTAAGCCGTATTTTGGGCATGCCGTTATTGTGCCCCTTCCCCTGTGCCCATGGTATTTCAAGGGCGTAGTTATGTACGCGAGGTACTAGTTTCGCTAGGTCGCGAAGGCTGGGGTTGGGGCCGCATTGCTACGCTTGCTCGGAGTGTGCCAGGCGGTCTTGTTGTAGGTTACTCCGGGCATGCTTGGCAGTGTCTGGCTTTTTAATGGCCGGACTGGAGAATTGCCGAAGAAGGCTACTTTGTACCTCCGCTGTGAGAGCCGCCATATGCTCCTCCATACGGAGGGAGCGTTCGGTGTTTCCGTTGACCGTGATTACTCCTCGAGGGCCTGGCATCTTGAGTTTGAGATATGCATAGTGCGGCACCACATTGAATTTTGCAAATGCGGTTCGTCCGAGCAGGGCGTGATAGCCACTGCGAAACGGGACTATATCGAAGATTAACTCTTCGCTTCGGAAATTATCCGAGGATCCGAAGACCACGTCAAGTGTTACTAAGCCTGTACAGTTGGCTTCTACACCTGGTATGACGCCTTTAAAGGTCGTTCTTGTGGGTTTGATCCTTGAGGGGTCTATGCCCATTTTCCGCACTGTGTCCTGATAAAGCAGGTTCAGGCTACTGCCGCCGTCCATGAGGACTCTTGTGTGGTGAAATCCGTCGATGATTGGGTCAAGAACCAATGCGGCGAAGCCGCCATGACGGATGCTAGTGGGATGGTCCCTCCGATCAAAAGTGATCGGGCAGGAGGACCATGGGTTGAACTTTGGGGCGACTTGCTCCATCGCGTATACGTCCCGTAGCGCACGCTTCCGCTCCCGCTTGGGAATGTGGGTTGCGTATATCATGTTCACCGTCCGCACTTGTGGGGGAAAGCCCTTCTGTCCATTGTTGTTCGGCGGCTTGGGCTCCTCGTCGTCACTATGCAGCCCCTTGTTGTTTTCGGCTCTTAACTTGCCTGCCTGCTTGAACACCCAACAATCCCTGTTAGTGTGATTGGCTGGCTTTTCGGGGGTGCCATGTATCTGGCACAAGCGATCGAGTATTCGGTCCAAACTGGACGGGCCCTGAGTATTCTTTTTGAATGGCTTTTTCCGCTGACCGGATTTATAGCCTCTGAATCCGGCATTGACTGCCGTGTCTTCATTGCTGTCGCTGTTAACGCGGCATTTTTGTTTGTTCCGACGTGTCCTGCCACTTTTGTCCTTGGTGTCCGAATTACCAGGGTTCTTTGATAAGTTGTTACTGCGAGCTAGCCAGCTGTCTTCACCTGTGCAAAAGCGGGTCATGAGTGTCGTGAGGGCTGCCATGGATTTCGGCTTTTCCTGTCCCAAGTGCCGGGCAAGCCACTCGTCGCGGATGTTATGCTTGAAGGCTGCTAGGGCCTCTGCATCCGGACAGCCGACTATCTGGTTTTTCTTTGTTAGGAACCGTGTCCAGAATTGTCTGGCCGATTCCTCTGGCTGCTGAATCATGTGGCTTAAGTCGTCGGCATCCGGTGGTCGCACGTAAGTGCCCTGGAAGTTATCGAGGAATGCGGCTTCCAGGTCCTCCCAAGAACCGATTGAGTCTGCTGGCAAGCTGTTAAGCCAATGCCGGGACGGTCCTTTAAGTTTGAGCGGGAGGTATTTGATGGCGTGTAGATCATCGCCGCGTGCCATGTGGATGTGAAGGAGATAATCCTCGATCCATACCGCCAGATCTATTGTGCCATCGTATGATTCGATGTTTACGGGTTTGAAACCCTCTGGGATTTTATGCTCCATTACTTCATTCATGAAGCATAGCGGGTGTGCGGCGCCTCTGTACTAGGCTATATCGCGACGTAGCTCGGAAGAGCTATGTCTGTTGTGTTCGGCCCGGCCGGATTTGTTGTATCCGAAGTAAGGATCATCGTCACGTGTTGTAGGGCGCCTGCGCGATCCGTAGATCGATCTTGTTTGTCTTGCCTTGTCCTCCAGTACGTCTCGCAGGTCTGGCCCATTTTCCCGTGCCTTAGTTGAGTGGCGTCGGGGCATGGCTTGGGTGGAGGGTCGAGAGACCTCTCTGTCGCGGCCGCGAGGTGGCCGGTCTGCCATGTCATGCGCTGGTGATGTAGGTGCTTCCTCCTCTGATCGGGGTAGCGGCCTGTGCTTTGGGTAACTCTTGGAGGGGCGTTCGAGTTCATACTCTTCGGCCGCAAGGACTTCAGTCCATCTATCAGCTAGCAAATCTTGGGCAGCTCTAAGCTGCTACTGCTTTTTCTTGAGGCTGCTTGCCGTGGCTAAAAGCCTGCGTCTAAAATGCTCTTGTTCGGCGGGGTTTGATGGTATGACGAATTCGTCGTCATCGAGGCTTGCCTCGTCTTCAGAGGGAGGCATATAGTTATCATCCTCAACCTCTTGGTCTGCCGCTCTCTCATGAGGGCTGGCTTCTCCATCTTCCTGTGCCGAATCTTGCTGAGGTGGGTGTTCTTCGGCGCTGTCCGGGGTAGTATTATCTCCCGTTCCGGAATCACCGTTTTTGCTTTGGCGGGATTTAGAGCGGCGCCGCTGACGCCGGCGCTTTGGCTGTTTCTTGGGGGTGTCCTCCCCCACTGTTCCATCGCCATCTCCATCTTTTGGAGTATCCACCATATATATGTCATATGACGACGTGGCCTTCCAGCGCCCTATAGGTGCTGGTTCCTGTTCGTCTCCTACATCGTCGTCCATACCGTCGATGTCTTCGGAGCCGAAGTCAAGCATGTCGGTTAAATCGTAGACAGTGGCTACAAAGTGGGTGGTGGGTGGGCCTTGAATTTCTTCGTCGTCCGCATCCCATCCTCGCTGACCATAATCTGGCCAGGGCTCTCCTGATAAAGAGAGAGACTTAAGAGAATTCAGGATGACGCTAAAAGGCGAGTGCTGAAAGATGTCTGCGGCGGTGAACTCCATTATCGGTGCCCAATCGGATTCGATTGGTAGGGACGCGGGGGGTTCGGAGTCCGGGGAGGAGTCCGGATCCTCGGAGTCACGGATCATGCAGAGTGCGGGGCTAGCGTTCGGCTCGATCGCCTTTAAGATCGTAGCCCTCGAGGTGGCGTCCAACCACTCGTCCTCCATTGGCGCAATAGGCTCCGAGTTAGAGGTCGGGACCGATGCGTGTGCGGCCTCCAGGACACTACCCGGAGGCAGAGCTAGATCATGCCCCTCGAGATAGTGCGGCGCGCTTGGCCGTGGCTCGAACCCATCGAAGATCAAGTCTCCGCGGATGTCAGCCGTGTAGTTTAAGCTTCCAAACCTGACTTGATGGCCAAGGGCGTAGCTCTCGATCTGCTCCAAGTGGCCAAGAGAATCGGCCCGCAGAGCGAAGCCGCCGAAGACAAAGATTTGTCCGGGGAGAAAAGTCTCACCCTGGATCGCATCGTTGTTGATGATCAAAGGAGCCATCATACCTAACGGCGACGACACAGAGGAACTCTCAATGAAAGCACCAATGTCGGTGTCAAAACCGGTGGATCTCAGGTAGCGGGTCCCGAACTGTGCGTCTAGGCCGGATGGTAACAGGAGGCAGGGAACACGATGTTTTACCTAGGTTCGGGCCCTCTTGATGGAGGTAAAACCCTACGTCCTGCTTGATTAATATTGATGATATGGGTAGTACAAGAGTAGATCTACCACGAGATCGAGGAGGCTAAACCCTAGAAGCTAGCCTATGGTATGATTGTTGTCTATGGAGTTGATGAAGTTGTCCTACGGACTAAATCCCTCCGGTTTATATAGACACCGGATAGGGTTAGGGTTACATAGAGTCGGTTACAATGGTAGGAGATCTTGAATATCCGCATCGCCAAGCTTGCCTTCCACGCCAAGGAAAGTCCCATCCGGACATGGGACGTAGTCTTCAATCTTGTATCTTCATAATCCAGGAGTCCGGCTGAAGGTATAGTCCGGCTACCAGAACACCCCCTAATCCAGGACTCCCTCAGCCCCCTTCCACCATAATCCTCGATAATATTGTAGTGGTGCTTAGGCGAAGCCCTGCGACAGTAGAACATCAAGATCGTCACCACGCCGTCGTGCTGACGGAACTCTTCCCTGACACTTTGCTGGATCGAAGTCCGGGGATCGTCGTCAAGCTGAACGTGTGCTAAAACTCGGAGGTGCCATAGTTTCAGTGCTTGATCGGTCGGGCCGTGAAGACGCACGACTACATCAACCGCGTTGTCATAACGCTTCCGCTGTCGGTCTACAAGGGTACGTAGATCATACTCTCCCCTCTCATTGCTATGCATCACCATGATCTTGAGTGTGCGTAGGAATTTTTTTTGAAATTACTATGTTCCCCAATAGTGGCATCCGAGCCTAGGTTTTATGTGTTGATGTTATATGCACGAGTAGAACACAAGTGAGTTGTGGGCGATATAAGTCATACTGCTTACCAGCATGTCATACTTTGGTTCAGCGCTATTGTTGGATGAAGCGACCCGGACCGACATTACGCGTACGCTTATGCAAGACTGGTTCTACCGACGTGCTTTGCACACAGGTGGCTGGCGGGTGTCAGTTTCTCCAACTTTAGTTGAACCGAGTGTGGCTACGCCTGGTCCTTGCGAAGGTTAAAACAGCACAAACATGACAAACTATCGTTGTGGTTTTTATGCATAGGGCATGTAGTGATGTGATATGGTCAAGACGTAATGAGTTATAAGTTTTTGTATAAGATGATCATGTTTTGTTGAAGTTATCGGCAATTGGCAAAAGCCTTATGGTCGTCTCTTTATTGCATAAGATGCAAGCGCCAAATAATTGCTTTGCTTTATCACTATGCGATAGCAATAGTTGCAAGAGCAATAGTTAGCGAGACGTCCATGTGACAACACATTGATATAGATCAAGATGATGGACATCATGGTGTCATGCCGGTGACGATAGAGATCATGACAATACTTTGGAGATGGATATCAAAGGCGCAAGATGATGATGGCCATATCATGTCACATATTTTGATTGCATATGATGTTTATCTTTTTATACATCTTATTCTGCTTAGTTTGACGATAGCATTTTAAGATGGTCTCTCACTAATTATCAAGAAGTGTTCTCCCTGAGTATGCACCATTGCGAAAGTTCTTCGTGCCGAGACACCACGTGATGATCGGGTGTGATAGGCTCTACGTTCAAATACAACGGGTGCAAAACAGTTGCACACGCGGAATACTCAGGTTATACTTGACGAGCCAAGCATATACAGATATGGCCTCAGAACACGGTGTAACACCTCGGATATGATTTTCCCAATTTGTAATCCAACTCTTGTCGTTTCCGGCTTTAAGTTAATTTATTTTCTCGGGTTCGGGTCTTTGTCTCCATGTGTTGTTATCTTTGTCATGCATCTCATATCATGTCATCATGTGCATTGCATTTGCATACGTGTTTGTCTCATGCATCTGAGCATTTTCCCCGTTGTCCGTTTTGCATTCCGGCGCTTCGTTCTCCTCCGGTGGTCATTTCTAGCCTTCTTTCGTGTGTGGGGATTAAACATTTCCGGATTGGACCGAGACTTGCCAAGCGGCCTTGGTTTACTACCGGTAGACGGCCTGTCAAGTTTCGTATCATTTGGACTTCATTTGATACTCCAACGGTTAACCGAGGGACCGAAAAGGCCTCGTGTGTGTTGCAGCCCAACACCCCTCTATTTTGGCCCAAAACCCACCAAACTCCGCTCCATCATCTAGAGCGTTCGTTCACGATCGCGTGGCCGAAAACCGCACTCCATTTGGAGCTCCCTAGCTCCTTCTACCTATAAAAAGGCATCCCCTCCCGAAATTCCCGGATCCTCTCCCCCCTAACCCTAGATCCACCGCCGCCGGACAAAGTCCGCCGGGCCGGACATTGACCGACCCGCTCCACCGCCGCCACGTCAGCCGCGAGCCCCACATCGCCGCCACACCCGCCGAGGCCCGCGAGGGCCCAAGGCCGGCCCTCTCCCGTCGCCGCCTGGGCCAGAGGCGCCCGCGCCGGCCGCCTCTTCGCCTACCTTCGCGCCGCCGCCGCGCCCGAAGCTCCTCGCCGGCGTCGGGCCCTGCCGCCCTGCTCCTCTTCGCCGGCGACCGCTGCCGCCGCGCCACTCCGGCGACTGCCCCGCCACCACGCCGCTCGAGGGCGCCTGGAGCCGACCGCCCCTCGCCGATGCAACTTCGCCGCCGCTCTCCACCGACCGGAGCCGCTTCGGCAAGCTCCCTCCCCGCTGCTACAGTGATTCCGGCGAAGATCCGACGATCCTTGATTTCCGTGCCCCAGATCCAGATCTGAAATATTAGGGTTGGCCCCATTTTTCCCCAAGTCTCTAATCCATGTGCTCATGTTCGTCATGCTATATCTTTGCATCCGTAGCTCCGTTTCATGCATATAGCATATGAAATTGTTCGTCTCAGAGAGTACATCATTTCATTCCATTGCATCATTTTCATTTGAGTTCATCTTGATGCCCGAAATGCTGTTAGAAGGAGGCTACTTGAGATAATTGTCAGATCTGCTACTCCATCTTAGACATTTGTCATTTTTGCCATGATTATTGTGTGCATGATATGCCCATGAGCTCTACATATGTTTTGTTAAGGGTTTTGTCATCTTTCCAGAGGTGCAACCCATGTATTTTTGTGATGTGTGTGGTGACTAGTGCAAGCTTGCAAAGTGAGGCACTCGGTAATTCTGTTTTCAGGGACTTAGCAATTTCACTAAGTCCTGGGATTGTTTATCTCATGATGCCATATGTTTATGTTGTTTCCTAGTGATCCGTGCCTCTTTTGAGGATGATCAGTAAGGATATTTTGTTAATATTGTAGTGCTCTATCCATCCATGTCTCTGTTTGCATATATGGAGCACCCTAGCTTGAGTCAATCGAGCTCTACTTTTGCAACTTTGTGAATCTGGGCAGATCGTCAACTTGTTTGCGATTTTGCCGATATTGTTGTAGTTGATCCGTGCATGCTATGCCATTGTTCTTGCCATGTCTAGCTTGAATTTTGTGCCTTATTAGTGGATGTATGCTTGTCTTTCCATGACTTGCACCGTGGTGAGTGCATCGAGCTCGTAAACATGCCTACTTGAGTTATGTTTCAGCATGTCCCAGTTTTCACTAAGTCTGAAAACTGATTATGTTTTTGCTATGTTCATGTGCTTGTTAGTATATTTTGTGATCCCTTTTGGCTCAAGGTCACTAAGGGACTTTTGTTAAGCTCTTTGAGTAGCTCCAGGCCATGTTTTACGTTGTCATGTTCAGGTCCTATAGCATGTTGTTTTGTTGCTCCGAAGAGAGCTACTTGGTCTGAAATTCCAGACAAGTGTTGATTTCACTAAGTCTGAGATCTGTTTACCATTTGCATTTTTGCCATGCTTGTTTGAACCTCCTAATGGATGAATTGGCCGTAGCTCAGTGCTAAAATTTTGTTAAGCATCTTGAATGCATCCCTGCCATGTATTTTGTTGCCATGTTTGAGTGCTGTAGCATGTTCATCTCATTGCATTTAGATGACTACTTGCTGTAAATCGCAGACCGCTGTCATATTTGAATCGCTTGCCATTTCCAAACTGTAACTCTGATTCCGGCGTTCTTTATATCGTTTTCAAGCGATTTCATCTTATCTTTCCAGTGGCACACTTGGTTTTCCAAGTTGAGGCCAGGTTCATGCATTTCCTGGCATATCTTGCATATGCATCCCGCATTGCATCCCGCATAGCATACCATCATTGCACCTTATTGTTTGAGCTTGCACGTGGTTGATTGTGTTCTTGTTGCTTGTTTGACTTGTTTGGGTAGAGCCGGGAGACGAGTTCGCTAATGAGGAGCCCGTTGAGTTTGCTTTCGAGGATCCAGTCAACTCTGACAACTTTGCAGGCAAGATGATCATACCCTCGAAATCACTACTATCTTTGCTATGCTAGTTTGCTCGTTCTTTTGCTATGCCAATGCTACGATGCCTACCACTTGCTTTCAAGCCTCCCAAATTGCCATGTTCAGCCTCTAACCCACCATTGTCCTAGCAAACCGTTGATTGGCTATGTTACCGCTTTGCTCAGCCCCTCTTATAGCGTTGCTAGTTGCAGGTGAAGATTGGAGACCGTTCCTTGTTGGAACATTTATTTACTTGTTGGGATATCATTATATTGCCATGTTATCTTAATGCATCTATATACTTGGTAAAGGGTGGAAGGCTTGGCCTCTCGCCTAGTGTTTTGTTCCACTCTTGCCGCCCTAGTTTCCGTCATATCGGTGTTATGTTCTAGGATTTTGCGTTCCTTACGCGGTTGGGTTATAATGGGAACCCCTTGATAGTTCGCCTTGATTAAAGCTTTTCCAGCAATGCCCAACCTTGGTCTTACCATTTGCCACCTAGCCTCTTTTTCCCTTGGGTTTCCGGAGCCCGAGGGTCATCTTATTTTAAACCCCCCCGGGCCAGTGCTCCTCTGAGTGTTGGTCCGACTGAGCTGCCTGCGGGGCCACCTCGGGGAAACTTGAGGGTTGGTTTTACTCGTAGCTAGTTTCATCTGAGTGTGCCCTGAGAACGAGATATGTGCAGCTCCTATCGGGATTTGTCGGCACATTCGGGTGGTGTTGCTAGTCTTGTTTTAACCTGTCGAAATGTCTTGAAGAACCGAGGTACCGAGTCTGATCGGAACGTCTCGGGAGGAGGTCTATTCCTTCGTTGACCGTGAGAGCTTGTCATGGGCTAAGTTGGGACTCCCCTACAGGGATTTGAACTTTCGAAAGCCGTGCCCGCGGTTATGGGCAGATGGGAATTTGTTAATGCTTGGTTGTAGATAACTTAAACATAAACTTAATTAAAATGAATCAACTGTGTGAGTTACCGTGATGGCCTCTTCTCGGCAGAGTCCGGGAAGTGGACACGGTGTTGGAGTAATGCTTGCGCATGTTGTCCTCTAGTTTCTCGTTCGCGCTTTGCCTCCTCTTCTCGCTCTCTTTTGCGAATAAGTTAGCCACCATATATGCTAGTCGCTTGCTGCAGCTCCACATATATTTACCTTACCCTACCTATTAAGCTTAAATAGTCTTGATCGCGAGGGTGCGAGATTGCTGAGTCCCTGTGGCTCACAGATTACTATTACACTAGATGCAGGACCCATTGATACAGCTCCAGATGGCGCGCTTGAGCTCAAGTGGGAGTACGATAAGGACTCTCAGCGATACTATGTTTCTTTTCCTGATGATCAGTAGTGGTGCCCAGTTGGGGTGATCGGGACCATGTCGCTTGTTGGGTTATCTTTTATTTTGGCGCCGTAGTCGGGCCATGAGTGTTTGGATGATGTATGTTATTTATGTACTTGATTGACGTGGCGAGTGTAAGCCAACTATGTTATCCCTTCTTATTCATCTATATTACATGGGATGTTTGTGATGATTGCCTGACTTGCGACATATGCCTTCAATGCGATTATGCCTCTAAGTCGTGCCTCGACACGTGGGAGATATAGTCGCATCGAGGGTGTTACAAGTTGGTGTCAGAGCCTTCCCCGACCTTAGGAGCCCCCACTGGTTGATCGTTTTAGCGGCCGAGTTGTGTCTAGAAAAATGTTTTGAGTCAATTAGGAATTATATATCAGAGAGTTTAGGAATTCTTTTTTACTTCCCAGTCTCCTCATCGCTCTGGTAAGGCATCCTGATGTAGAGTTTTGACTCTTCTCTTCTCAAATTTCACTAAAATTTTTTTAGGATCACGCGGGTATCTTGGAATCATTCCGATGGTTTTATGATGAGAACATTGTCTTGGTGCCTCCTGTCAGGCGTTTAGTGGAAGTGTCCCGGGGAGTTGAGCTCTGAGGTGTTGTCATCATAATTTTATCGTTGCAGTTCTGGAATACCTGAGTTTAGTACGCCGACATCGAAAATCTCTTTTATGCAGTTCGTTGGTGAGATAACCTCGACGCCACCCAGTACTGGGGCGGGAGTTCGGGAGTATCGCCATAACTTGTATAACAGATGCTTTTCGAAGGTTGAGGTAGATGGTTTCCGAAGTTTTCTTGGTTATGTGTTGAAGGATGGATACAACTGGATGTAGGATTTGCTAGTTTGGGTGAGATATTATGCTTCCCCTGTATCCCCAACACCTGATTGTATAACTGGAAAGGTTCGGGAGTTTCACAGGTGGGAATTCTTGTAGCTCTAGCTCTTCTTCCACGGATATTGGTTTGAGATTGGGATTTCTTACCGATTATTCATTCTTGAGCCGTACCTTGTTGATTTATTTACCTACCTTCATTCAACGTGGCTTCTCAATTTATGGATATGTGACCATTTCAAGAGGAATGCATTCGTTCATTTTGTTCAGATGTGAAGACTATATGTTGCAATTTTCATTCCGTTGGATTCAGCTTCAATATTTGTCTATCAATGTGCTAATGGATGTCAACCTCTTCAGGATGGCCCCTCCAACGCGCACGACTCCGAATCCTGATCTGCCACCACCTCCACCTCCTCTGGAGGCATGGCAAGCTGTGATGGCTGCAACCAATGCAAACAGGCAGTTGATCATGCAAATCCTCCAAGAGTGCAATCAAGGCAATCAAGGGAATCAACGCAACAATCAGGACCACTTTGCTACACTCAACCAGTTCCTTGCTAATGGGCCAAAGACGTTTAGCAATTGTGTTGAGGCAACCGATGCTGACGATTGGCTTGTGGATTTGTCCAAGCATTTTGAGTGCAGCAACGTCAGGCCTGAAGATTTCGTCAAGTTCGCTTCCTTCCAACTCAAAGATCAAGCTGCAAAGTGGTTCCAGCAGTACAAGGATTCCAGAGGTGGACGTATGATCACTTGGGATGAATTCCGTCAAGACTTCCGAGCTCATCACATCCCTCGGAGTGTGACTGAAAGTAAGCATGAGGAATTCCGCAACCTGAAGCAAGGCTCTTTGTCTGTCTATGACTAAAACAAGTTGTTCCAGAAGCTCGCCCGCTTTGCCAAGCAGGACGTCCCTGATGAGAAGAGCATGATATACCAGTTCAGGGGTGGTCTCAGAGAAGAAATTCAGCTAGCTCTTGTTCTCTTTGAGCCCTTGAGGTACGATGAGTTCTACAACATGGCACTGAAGCAAGAGGCTGCTCAGTTGAGGTGTGATGCTTCCAAGAAGCGAGCCAGAGACACTACTCCTTCTTCCTCTACTCAAGTGGCCAAGCAGCAGAAGTATTGGCTTCCTCCTGCTCTGTTCCGTCAGCCGTATCAGAAGAGCAAAGGTGGTAGTGGTTCTTCCCACCCACCCAACCCTGGCTTTCAGAATAAGACTTCGTCTCAAGCTCCAAGATTGAGTGCTCCGTACCACCGTCCGCT
Organism: Triticum monococcum; assembly: GCA_034509565.1. NCBI lineage: Eukaryota > Viridiplantae > Streptophyta > Magnoliopsida > Poales > Poaceae > Triticum > Triticum monococcum. The sequence goes on from CM067844.1 coordinate 489,925,654, forward strand.
TTCAGAGGTCACATGCAACAAGTGCCAACAGAAGGGTCACTATGCCAACAAGTGTTTCAACCAGAGGCGTCTTCCTCCTCCTCCTCCTGTCAGATCGGCAAGTACAGCTGTGGTCAAGCATAACCCCAAGCACGCCAAGGTCAATTTGATGAATGCCGCTCAGGCAGAGGATTCGTCAGATGTCATCATGGGTAACCTTCCTGTTAATGATATTCCTGCAAAAGTTCTTTTTGACTCTGGTGCATCGCATTCCTTCATGTCATTCCCATTTGCATCGGAGAACAATTTTAGTACTAAGGCTTTACCTAGAGCTATGCAAGTCATCTCTCCGGCTAAGCGTCTGAGTTCTAGTATGATGATTCTGGATATTTCTATCATGATGGGTGATTTCAAGTTTCTGGCTTCTCCAATGGTTCTTGGTAACTCGGATATTGATCTTATTCTCAGGATGGATTGGCTCTCTAAGCATAAGGCTCAGCTTGATTGTGCTGCCAGGCAGATTCAATTGACTCATTCGTCTGAGGATGTAATTGTCTTTGCCGCTCGGGATAATACCATCCGTCTGTTTTCTCTCAATGAGAAGGGTGAACTCGATGCTATCTCGCAGATTCCAGGCGTTTGCGAATATCAAGACGTCTTTCCAGAAGAGCTTCCAGGAATGCCTCTGCACCGGCCAGTTGAATTCGTTATTGATCTTGAGCCTGGTACGGAACCTGTGTGCAAGCGTCCTTACAAGCTCGGACCTGAAGAGTTGAAGGAGCTGAAGAAGTAACTCGATGTTCAAGAAAGAATGGGTCTCATCCGGCCTAGTTCTTCTCCGTGGGGTTGTGGTGTTCTTTTTGTGAAGAAGAAGGATGGAACGGACCGACTTTGTGTTGATTACCGTCCATTGAACAAGAAGACCATCAAGAACAAATACCCACTTCCCAACATCAACGAGCTGTTCGAACAACTCAAAGGTGCCCAAGTATTCTCCAAGCTTGATCTCCGTATGGGTTATCATCAGATTCGAATCCGTGAGCAAGATATTCCCAAGACGGCCTTCAGGACAAGCTATGGTTCATATGAATACACTGTCATGTCTTTTGGCCTCGTCAACGCTCCTCCGACATTCTCCCGCATGATGAACTTCATCTTCAACGCCTACACCAATGACTTCGTGTTGGTCTATCTCGACGACATTCTAGTTTTCTCCAAGAACAAGGAAGATCATGCCAAGCACTTGCCTTTGGTTCTCGACAAGCTGAGGGAACGTCAGCTTTTGGGAAATGACTTAATCACAGAGGCAGAAGAAATGTGCAAAGTCATTCGAGATAACCTCAAAGCAGCCCAATCCCGCCAGAAGAGCTACTATGATAGTAAGCACCGTGATTTGGCTTTCGAGATCGGAGATCATGTTTACCTCCGCGTCTCTCCTATGAAAGGTACTCGTCGCTTCGGTATCAAAGGGAAGCCTGCCCCTAGATACGTGGGACCTTTCAAGATTGTCAGCAAGAGAGGCGACCTCGCCTATCAACTCGAGCTTCCTTCAAACTTTGCAAATGTTCATGATGTGTTCCATGTCTCTCAGCTCCGAAAGTGCTTCAAGACTCCTGACCACACCATCAACTTCGAGGACATTGAGCTCCAAGAAGATCTCTCCTATCGTGAGCACCGCGTTGCTATCCTTGAAGAGACTGAACGCAAGACTCGCAACAAGTCGATCAAGTTCCTCAAAGTCAAGTGGTCACACCATTCCAACCGCGAAGCTACCTGGGAACGCGAGGATCACCTCTGTTCTGAGTACCCGGCATTCTTTCAGTCCTAGATCTCGGGACGAGATCTTTTCGTAGTGGTGGAGTGTTGTAACACCCCAGATATGATTTTCCCAATTTGTAATCCAACTCTTGCCGTTTTCGGCTTTAAGTTAATTTATTTTCTCGGGTTCGGGTCTTTGTCTCCGTGTGTTGTTATCTTTGTCATGCATCTCATTTCATGTCATCATGTGCATTGCATTTGCATACGTGTTCGTCTCATGCATCTGAGCATTTTCTCCGTTGTCCGTTTTGCATTCCGGCGCTTCGTTCTCCTCCGGTGGTCATTTCTAGCCTTCTTTCGTGTGTGGGGATTAAACATTTCCGGATTGGACCGAGACTTGCCAAGCGGCCTTGGTTTACTACCGGTAGACGGCCTGTCAAGTTTCGTATCATTTGGACTTCGTTTGATACTCCAACGGTTAACCGAGGGACCGAAAAGGCCTCATATGTGTTGCAGCCCAACACCCCTCTATTTTGGCCCAAAACCCACCAAACTCTGCTCCATCATCTAGAGCGTTCATTCACTATCGCGTGGCCGAAAACCGCACTCCATTTGGAGCTCCCTAGCTCCTTCTACCTATAAAAAGGCATCCCCTCCCGAAATTCCCGGATCCTCTCCCCCCTAACCCTAGATCCACCGCCGCCGGACAATGTCCGTTGGGCCGGACATTGTCCGACCCGCTCCGCCGCCGCCACGTCAGCCGCGAGCCTCACATCGCCGCCACACCCGCCGAGGCCCGTGAGGGCCCAAGGCCGGCCCTCTCCCGTCGCCGCCTGGGCCAGAGGGGCCCGCGCCGGCCGCCTCTTCGCCTACCTTCGCGCCGCCGCCGCGCCCGAAGCTCCTCGCCGGCGTCGGGCCCCGCCGCCCTGCTCCTCTTCACCGACGACCGCTGCCGCCGCGCCACTCCGGCGACTGCCCCGCCGCCACGCCGCACAAGGGTGCCTGGAGCCGACTGCCCCTCGCCGCTGCAACCTCGCCGCCGCTCTCCACCAGCCGGAGCCACTCCGACGAGCTCCCTCCCTGCTGCTACAGTGATTCCGGCGAAGATCCGGCGATCCTTGATTTCCGCACCCCAGATCCAGATCTGAAATATTAGGGTTGACCCCATTTTTTCCCTAAGTCTCTAATCCATGTGCTCATGTTTGTCATGATATATCTTTGCATCCGTAGCTCTGATTCATGCATATAGCATATGAAATTGTTCGTCTCAGAGAGTACATCATTTCATTCCATTGCATCATTTTCATTTGAGTTCATCTTGATGCCCGAAATGCTGTTAGAAGGAGGCTACTTGAGATAATTGTTAGATCTGCTACTCCATCTTAGACATTTGTCATTTTTGCCATGATTATTGTGTGCATGATATGCCCATGAGCTCTACATATGTTTTGTTAAGGGTTTTGTCATCTTTCCAGAGGTGCAACCCATGTATTTTTGTGATGTGTGTGGTGACTAGTGCAAGCTTGCAAAGTGAGGCACTCGGTAATTCTGTTTTCAGGGACTTAGCAATCTCACTAAGTCCTGGGATTGTTTATCTCATGATGCCATATGTTCATGTTGTTTCCTAGTGATCCGTGCCTCTTTTGAGGATGATCAGTAAGGATATTTTGTTAATATTGTAGTGCTCTATCCATCCATGTCTCTGTTTGCATATATGGAGCACCCTAGCTTGAGTCAATCGAGCTCTACTTTTGCTACTTTGTGAATCTGGGCAGATCGTCAACTTGTTTGCGATTTTGCCGATGTTGTTGTAGTTGATCCGTGCATGCTATGCCATTGTTCTTGCCATGTCTAGCTTGAATTTTGTGCCTTATTAATGGATGCATGCTTGTCTTTCCATGACTTGCACCGTGGTGAGTGCATCGAGCTCGTAAACATGCCTACTTGAGTTATGTTTCAGCATGTCCCAGTTTTCACTAAGTCTGAAAACTGATTATGTTTTTGCTATGTTCATGTGCTTGTTAGTATATTTTGTGATCCCTTTTGGCTCAAGGTCACTAAGGGACTTTTGTTAAGCTCTTTGAGTAGCTCTAGGCCATGTTTTACTTTGTCATGTTCAGGTCCTGTAGCATGTTGTTTTGTTGCTCCGAAGAGAGCTACTTGGTCTGAAATTCCAGACAAGTGTTGATTTCACAAAGTCTGAGATCTGTTTACCATTTGCATTTTTGCCATGCTTGTTTGAACCTCCTAATGGATGAATTGGCTGTAGCTCAGTGCTAGAATTTTGTTAAGCATCTTGAATGCATCCCTACCATGTATTTTGTTGCCATGTTTGAATGTTGTAGCATGTTCATCTCATTGCATTTATATGACTACTTGCTGTAAATCGCAGACCGGTGTCATATTTGAATCGCTTGCCATTTCCAAACCGTAACTCCGATTTCGGCGTTCTTTATATTGTTTTCAAGCGATTTCATCTCATCTTTCCAGTGGCACACTTGGTTTTCCAAGTTGATGCCAGGTTCATGCATTTCCTGTCATATCTTGCATATGCATCCCGCATTGCATACCATAATTGCACCTTACTGTTTGAGCTTGCACGTGGTTGATTGTGTTCTTGTTGCTTGTTTGTCTTGTTTGGGTAGAGCCGGGAGACGAGTTCGCTAACGAGGAGCCCATTGAGTTTGCTTTCGAGGATCCAGTCAACTCTGACAACTTTGCAGGCAAGATGATCATACCCTCGAAATCACTACTATCTTTGCTATGCTAGTTTGCTTACTCTTTTGCTATGCCAATGCTACGATGCCTACCACTTGCTTTCAAGCCTCCCAAATTGCCATGTTCAGCCTCTAACCCACCATTGTCCTAGCAAACCGTTGATTGGCTATATTACCGCTTTGCTCAGCCCCTCTTATAGCGTTGCTAGTTGCAGGTGAAGATTGGAGACCGTTCCTTGTTGGAACATTTATTTACTTGTTGGGATAGCATTATATTGCCATGTTATCTTAATGCATCTATATAATTGGTAAAGGGTGGAAGGCTTGGCCTCTCGCCTAGTGTTTTGTTCCACTCTTGCCGCCCTAGTTTCCGTCTTATCGGTGTTATGTTCCCGGATTTTGCGTTCCTTACGCGGTTGGGTTATAATGGGAACCCCTTGATAGTTCGCCTTGATTAAAGCTTTTCCAGCAATGCCCAACCTTGGTCTTACCATTTGCCACCTAGCCTCTTTTTCCCTTGGGTTTCCGGAGCCCGAGGGTCATCTTATTTTAAACCCCCCCGGGCCAGTGCTCCTCTGAGTGTTGGTCCGACTGAGCTGCCTGCGGGGCCACCTCGGGGAAACTTGAGGGTTGGTTTTACTCGTAGCTAGTCTCATCTGAGTGTGCCCTAAGAACGAGATATGTGGAGCTCCTATCGGGATTTGTCGGCACATTCGGGTGGTGTTGCTGGTCTTGTTTTAACCTGTCGAAATGTCTTGAAGAACCGAGGTACCGAGTCTGATCGGAACATCTCGGGAGGAGGTCTATTCCTTCGTTGACCGTGAGAGCTTGTCATGGGCTAAGTTGGGACTCCCCTGCAGGGATTTGAACTTTCGAAAGCTGTGCCCGCGGTTATGGGCAGATGGGAATTTGTTAATGCTCGGTTGTAGATAACTTAAACATAAACTTAATTAAAATGAATCAATTGTGTGAGTTACCATGATGGCCTCTTCTCGGCGGAGTCCGGGAAGTGGACACGATGTTGGAGTAATGCTTGCGCAGGTTGTCCTCTAGTTTCTCGTTCGCGCTTTGCCTCCTCTTCTCGCTCTCTTTTGCGAATAAGTTAGCCACCATATATGCTAGTCGCTTGCTGCAGCTCCACATATATTTACCTTACCCTACCTATTAAGCTTAAATAGTCTTGATCACGAGGGTGCGAGATTGCTGAGTCCCTGTGGCTCATAGATTACTGTTACACCAGATGCAGGACCCGTTGATACAGCTCCAGATGGCGCGCTTGAGCTCAAGTGGGAGTACGACGAGGACTCTCAGCGATACTATGTTTCTTTTCCTGATGATCAGTAGTGGTGCCCAGTTGGGGTGATCGGGACCATGTCGCTTGTTGGGTTATCTTTTATTTTGGCGCCGTAGTCGGGCCATGAGTATTTGGATGATGTATGTTATTTATGTACTTGATTGACGTGGCGAGTGTAAGCCAACTATGTTATCCCTTCTTATTCATCTATATTACATGGGATGTTTGTGGTGATTGCCTGACTTGCGACATATGCCTTCAATGCGATTACGCCTCTAAGTCGTGCGTCGACACGTGGGAGATATAGTCGCATCGAGGGTGTTACACACGGAGACCGAAAGGTCGAGCGTGAATCATATAGTAGATATGATCAACATAGTGATGTTCACCAATGAAACTACTCCATCTCACGTGATGATCGGACATGGTTTAGTTGATTTGGATCACGTGATCACTTAGAGGATTAGAGGGATGTCTATCTAAGTGGGAGTTCTTAGATAATATGATTAATTGAACTTAAATTTATTATGAATTTAGTCCTGGTAGTATTTTGCAAATTATGTTGTAGATCAATAGCTCGCGTTGTTGCTTTCAAATGTTTATTTTGATATGTTCCTAGAGAAAATTGTGTTGAAAGATTAGTAGCAATGATGCGGATTGGATCCGTGATCTGAGGTTTATCCTCATTGCTGCACAGAAGAATTATGTCCTTTATGCACCGCTAGGTGACAGACCTATTGCAGGAGCAGATGCAGACGTTATGAATGTTTGGCTAGCTCAATATGATGACTACTTGATAGTTTAGTGCACCATGCTTAACGACTTAGAATCGGGACTTCAAAGACCTTTTGAACGTCATGGACCATATGAGATGTTCCAGGAGTTGAAGTTAATATTTCAAGCAAATACCCGAGTTGAGAGATATGAAGTCTCCAACAAGTTCTATAGCTAAAATATGGAGGAGAATCGCTCAACTAGTGAGCATGTGCTCAGATTGTCTGGGTACTACAATCACTTGAATCAAGCGGGAGTTAATCTTCCAGATAAAATAGTGATTGACAGAATTCTCTAGTCACCATCACCAAGTTAGTAGAACTTCGTGATGAACTATGATATGCAAGGGATAACGGAAACGATTACCAAGCTCTTCATAATGCTGAAATCGACAAAGGTAGAAATCAAGAAAAACATCAAGTGTTGATGGTTGACAAGACCACTTGTTTCAAGAAAAGGGCAAAGGGAAGAAAGGGAACTTCAAGAAGAACGGCAAGCGAGTTTCTGCTCAAGTGAAGAAGCCCAAGTCTAGACCTAAGCCTGAGACTAAGTGCTTCTACTGCAAAGGAACTGGTCACTGGAAGCGGAACTACACCAAGTATTTGGCGAATAAGAAGGATGGCAAAGTGAACAAAGGTATATTTGATATACAGATTATTGATGTATATTTTACTAGTATTCATAGCAACCCCTCGGTATTTGATACTGGTTCAGTTGCTAAGAGTAGTAACTCGAAACGGGAGTTGCAGAATGAACAGAGACTAGTTAAGGGTGAAGTGACGATGTGTATTGGAAGTGGTTCCAAGATTGATATGATCATCATCGCACACTCTCTATACTTTCGGGATTAGTGTTGAACCTAAATAAGTGTTATTTGGTGTTTGCGTTGAGCATGAATATGATTTTATCATGTTTATTGCAATACGGTGATTCATTTAAGTAAGAGAATAAATTGTTGTTCTGTCTACATGAATAAAACCTTCTATGGTCATACACCCAATGAAAATGGTTCGTTGGATCTCGATCGTAGTGACACACATATTCATAATATTGAAACCAAAAGATGCAAAGTTAATAATGATAGTGCAACTTATTTGTGGCACTGCCGTTTAGGTCATATTGGTGTAAAGCGCATGAAGAAACTCCATACTAATGGGATTTTGGAATCACTTGATTATGAATCACTTGATGCTTGCGAACCATGCATCATGGGCAAGATGACCAAGACTCCGTTCTCCGGAACAATGGAGCGAGCAACTGACTTATTGGAAATAATACATACTGATGTATGCGATCCGATGAGTGTTAAGGCTCGCGGAGGGTATCATTATTTTCTGACCTTCACAGATGATTTTAGCAGATATGGGTATATCTACTTGATGAAACATAAGTCTGAAACATTTGAAAAGTTCAAAGAATTTCAGAGTGAAGTGGAAAATCATCGTGACAAGAAAATAAAGTTTCTACGATCTAATCGCAGAGACGAATATTTGAGTTACGAGTTTGGTCTTCAATTAAAACAATGTGGAATAGTTTCACAAACTCATGCCACCTGGAACACCACAGCATAATGGTGTGTCCAAACGTCATAACCGTACTTTATTGGATATAGTGCAATCTATGATGTTTCTTACCAATTTACCACTATCGTTTTGGGGTTATGCATTAGAGACAGCTACATTCACGTTAAATAGGGCACCATCTAAATTCGTTGAGACGACACTATATGAACTATGGTTTAACAAGAAACCAAAGTTGTCGTTTCTTAAAATTTTGGGTTGTGATGCTTATGTGAAAAAATTTCATCCTGATAAGCTCAAACTCAAATCGGAGAAATGTGTCTTCATAAGATACCCAAAGGAGACAGTTGGGTACACCTTCTATCACAGATCCGAAGGCAAGATATTCGTTGCTTAGAATGGATCCTTTCTAGACAAGGAGTTTCTCTCAAAAGAAGTGAGTGGGAGGAAAGTAGAACTTGATGAGGTAACTGTACCTGCTCCCTTATTGGAAAGTAGTTCATCACAGAAAACGGTTTCTGTGACACCTACACCAATTAGTGAGGAAGTTAATGATGATGATCATGAAACTTCAGATCAAGTTATTACTGAACCTCGTAGATCAACCAGAGTAAGATCTGCACCAAAGTGGTACGGTAATCCTGTTCTGGAAATCATGCTACTAGATCATGATGAACCTACGAACTATGAAGAAGCGATGGTGAGCCCAGATTCCGCAAAATGGCTTGAAGCCATGAAATCTGAGATGGAATCCATGTATGAAAACAAAGTATGGACTTTGGTTGACTTGCCCGTTGATCGACAAGCAATTGAAATGGATCTTCAAGAGGAAGACGAACGCTGATAGTAGTGTTACTATCTACAAAGCTAGAATTGTCGCAAAAAGGTTTTCGACAAGTTCAAGATGTTGACTACGATGAGAGTTTCTCACTCGTATCTATGCTTAAGTCTGTCTGAATCATGTTAGCAATTGCCGCTAAAATCTGGCAAATGGATAAACAAAACTGCATTCCTTAATGGATTTATTAAAGAAGAGTTGTATATGATACAACCAGAAGGTTTTGTCAATCCTAAAGGTGCTAACAAAATGTGCAAGCTCCAGCGATCCATGTATGGACTGGTGCAAGCATCTCGGAGTTGGAATATGCACTTTGATGAGATGATCAAAGCATATAGTTTTATACAGACTTGTGGTGAAGCCTATATTTACAAGAAAGTGAGTGGGAGCACTACATCATTTCTGATAAGTATATGTGAATGACATATTGTTGATCGGAAATAATGTAGAATTATTCTGCAAAGCATAAAGGAGTGTTTTGAAAGAAGTTTTTCAAAGAAAGACCTCGGTGAAGCTGCTTACATATTGAGCATCAAGATATATAGAGATAGATCAAGACACTTGATAAGTTTTTTCAGTGAGTACATACCTTGACAAGATTTTGAAGTAGTTCAAAATGGAATAGTCAAAAAAAGAGTTCTTGCCTGTGTTACCAGGTGTAAAATTGAGTAAGACTCAAAGCCTGACCACGGCAGAAGATAGAAAGAGCATGAAAGTCATTCCCCATGCCTTGGCCATAGGTTCTATAAAGTATGCCATGCTGTGTACCAGATCTATTGTATACCCTACACTGTTTTTGGCAAGGGAGTACAATAGTGATCTAGGAATAGATCACTGGACAACGGTGGAAATTATCCTTAGTGGAATAAGGATATGTTTCTCGATTATGGACATGACAAAAGGTTTGTCGTAAAGGGTTACGTCGATGCAAATTTTGACACTGATCTAGATGACTCTAAGTCTCAATCTGGATACATATTGAAAGTGGGAGCAATTAGCTATAGTAGCTCCGTGCAGAGCATTGTAGACATAGAAATTTGCAAAATACATACGGATCTGAATTTTGGCAGACCCGTTGACTAAACTTCTCTCACAAGCAAAACATGATCACACCTTAGTACTCTTTGGGTGTTAATCACATAGCGATGTGAACTAGATTATTGACTCTAGTAAACCCTTTGAGTGTTGGTCACATAACGATGTGAAATATGGGTGTTAATCACATGATGATGTGAACTATTGGTGTTAAATCACATGGCAATGTGAACTAGATTATTGACTCTAGTGCAAGTGGGAGACTAAAGGAAATATGCCCTAGACACAATAATAATGTTATTATTTTATTTCCTTATATCATGATATATGTTTATTATTCATGCTAGAATTGTATTATCCGGAAACATAATACTTGTGTGAATACATAGACAAACTTAAACATCACTAGTATGCCTCTACTTGACTAGCTTGTTAATCAAAGATGGTTATGTTTCCTAACCATAGACATGTGTTGTCATTTGATTAACGGGATCACATTATTAGGAGAATGATGTGATTGACATGACCCATTCCATTAGCTTAGCACCCGCTCGTTTAGTATCTTGCTATTGCTTTCTTCATGACTTATACATGTTCCTATGACTACGAGATTATGCAACTCCCGTTTGCCGGAGGAACACTTTGTGTGCTACCAAACGTCACAACGTAACTGGGTGATTATAAAGGAGCTCTACAGGTGTCTCCAAAGGTAAATGTTGGGTTGGCGTATTTCGAGATTAGAATTTGTCACTCCGATTGTCGGAGAGGTATCTCTGGGCCCTCTCGGTAATGCACATCACATAAGCCTTGCAAGCATTGCAACTAATGAGTTGGTTGCGAGATGATGTATTACGAAACGGGTAAAGAGACTTGCCGGTTATGAGATTGAACTAGGTATTGAGATACCAACGATCGAATCTCGGGCAAGTAACATACCGATGACAAAGGGAACAACGTATGTTGTTATGCGGTCTGACCGATAAAGATCTTTGTAGAATATGTGGGAGCCAATATGAGCATCCAGGTTCCGCTATTGGTTATTGACCGGAGACATGTCTCGGTCATGTCTACATTGTTCTCGAACCCGTAGGGTCCGCACGCTTAAGGTTTCGATGACAGTTATATTATGAGTTTATGAGTTTTGATGTACCAAAGTTAGTTCGGAGTCCCGGATATGATCACGGACATGACGAGGAGTCTCGAAATGGTCGAGACATAAGGATTGATATATTGGATGGCTATATTCGGACACCGGAAGTGTTCCGGGTGATTTCGGAGAAAACCGGAGTGCCGGAGGGTTACCGGAACCCCCCCGGGAGAAGTAATGGGCCTTATGGGCCTTAGTGGAGAGAGAGAGAGGAGCAGCCAGGGTGGGACGCGCGCCTCCTCCCCCTGGTCCGAATTGGACTAGGAGAGGGGGGCGGCGCCCCCTTTCTTTCTCTCTCCCCCTTCCTTTCCCCCTCCTAGTAGGAGTCCTACTCCTACTAGGAGGAGGACTTCTCCTCCTTGGCGCGCCATAGGGCCGGCCGGCCTCCTCCCCTTGCTCCTTTATATACGGGGGCATGGGGCACCCCTAGACACACAAGTTGATCCACGTGATCGTTTTCTTAGCCGTGTGCGGTGCCCGCTTCCACCATAATCCTCGATAATATTGTAGTGGTGCTTAGGCGAAGCCCTGCGACAGTAGAAGATCAAGATCGTCACCACGCCGTCGTGCTGACGGAACTCTTCCCCAACACTTTGCTGGATCGGAGTCCGGGGATCGTCATCAAGCTGAACGTGTGCTAAAACTCGGAGGTGCCGTAGTTTCGGTGCTTGATCGGTCGGGCCGTGAAGATGTACGACTACATCAACCACGTTGTCATAATGCTTCCGCTGTCAGTCTACAAGGGTATGTAGATCACACTCTCCCCTCTCGTTGCTATGCATCACCATGATCTTGAGTGTGCGTAGGATTTTTTTTTGAAATTACTACGTTCCCCAACAACGATAATTCCCATGTGTCCTCGGGAGCGCTTTCCTTCATATAAGAGTTTGTCCAGGCTTGTCCTTTGCTACAAAAAGGATTGGGCCATCTTGCTGCACCTTATTTACTTTTATTACTTGCTACTCGTTACAAATTACCATATCACAAAACTATCTGTTACCGATAATTTCAGTGCTTGCAGAGAATACCTTACTGAAAACTGCTTATCATTTCCTTCTGCTCCTCGTTGGGTTCGACACTCTTACTTATCGAAAAGCTACGATAGATCCCCTACACTTGTGGGTCATCATCCATCCCTTGCATATTATAGTTCATCACGAAGCTTTTGTAGCTTGGTGGCAGTGATTGAAAAACTCTGTCAATGACACTATCATCAGGAAGATTAACTCCTAGTTGAGTCAAGTGGTTGTGGTACGCAAACATTCAGAGTATATGATCACTGGCAGAACTATTCTCTGCCATTTTGCAGCTGTAGAACTTATTGGGGACTTCATATCTCTCAATTCAGGCATTTGCTTGAAATATTAACTTCAACTCCTGGAACATCTCATATGCTCCATGACGTTCAAAACGTCGTTGAAGTCCCGATTCTAAGCCGTAAAGCATGGCACACTGAACTACCGAGTAGTCATCAACTTTGCTCTGCCAAATGTTCATAACATCTGGAGTTGCTCCTGTAGTGGGTCTTGCACCTAGCGGTGCTTCCAGGACGTAATTCTTCTGTGCAGCAATGAGGATAATCCTCAAGTTACGGATCCAGTCCGTGTAGTTGCTACCATCATCTTTCTACTTAGCTTTCTCCAGGAATGCATTAAAATTCAAAGGAACAGTTGCACGGGCCATTTATCTACAACAACATTGACATGCAAAATACTATCAAGTACTAAGTTCATGATAAATTAAAGTTCATTAATTGTATTACTTAAGAACTCCCACTTAGATAGACATCCCTCTAGTCATCTAAATGATCACGTGATCCAAATCAACTAAACCATGTCCGATCATCACGTGAGATGGAGTAGTTTTCAATGGTGAACATCACTATGTTGATCATATCTACTATACGATTCACGCTCGAACTTTCGGTCTCAGTGTTCCGAGGCCATATCTACATATGCTAGGCTCGTCAAGTTTAACCAGAGTATTCTGCGTGTGCAAAACTGGCTTGCACCCGTTGTATGTGAACGTAGGCTTATCACACTCGATCACCATGTGGTGTCTCGACACGATGAACTGTAGCAACGGTGCATACTCAGGGAGAACACTTATACCTTGAAATTTAGTGAGAGATCATCTTATAATGCTACCGTCGTACTAAGAAAAATAAGATTCATAAAGGGTAAACATCACATGCAATCAATATAAGTGATATGATATGGCCATGATCATCTTGTGCCTTTGATCTCCATCTCCAAAGCACCGTTATGATCACCATCGTCACCGGCTTGACACCTTGATCTCCATCATAGCATCGTTGTTGTCTCGCCAACTATTGCTTCTACGACTATCGCTACCGCTTAGTGACAAAGTAAAACAATTACATGGTGATTGCAATAAAGCGACAACCATATGGCTCCTGCTAGTTGCCGATAACTATTACAAAACATGATCATCTCATACAACAATCTATATCATCACGTCTTGACCATACCACATCACAATATGCCCTGCAAAAACAAGTTAGACATCCTCTACTTTGTTGTTGCAAGTTTTACGTGGCTACTACGGGCTTCTAGCAAGAACCTTTCTTACCTATGCATCAAAAGCATAATGATTTTTCGTCAAGTGTGCTGTTTTAACCTTCAACAAGGACCGGACATAGTCAAACTCGATTCAACTAAAGCTGGAGAAACAGACACCCACTAGCCACATGTGTGCGAAGTACGTCGGTAGAACCAGTCTCATGAACGTGGTCATGTAATGTCGGTCTAGGCCGCTTCATCCAACAATACCGCCGAATCAAAGTAAGACATTGCTGGTAAGCAGTATGACTATTATCGCCCACAACTCTTTGTGTTCTACTCGTGCATATAACATCTACGCATAGACCTGGCTCGGATGCCAATGTTGGGGAACGTAGTATTTCAAAAAATTTGCCTACGATCACGCAAGATCTATTTAGGAGAAGCATAGCAATGAGCGGGGAGAGTGTGTCTACGTACCCTCGTAGACCGAAAGCGGAAGCGTTTAGTAACACGGTTGATGTAGTCGAACGTCTTCGTGATCCAACCGATCAAGTACCGAACACACGACATCTCCGTGATCACCACACGTTCAGCTCGATGACGTCCCTCGAACTCTTGATCTAGTTGAGGCCGAGGGAGAGTTTCGTCAGCATGACGGCGTGGTGACGATGATGATGAAGTTACCAACGCAGGGCTTCGCCTAAGCACTACAACGATATGACCGAGGTGTGTAACTGTGGAGGGGGGCACCGCACACGGCTAAAAGATGAACTTGTGTGTTCTAGGGTGCCCCTGCCCCCGTATATAAAGGAGGGAGGGGGAGGCCGTCCGGTCCTAGGGGCGCGCCCAAGGAGAGGGAGTCCTACTAGGATTACCAATCCTAGTAGGATTCCTCCACAAGGAAGAGAGGGGGAAGGAAGGAGAGGGAGAGGGACTAGGAAAGGGGGGCGCCCGCCCCCTTCCCTTGTCCAATTCGGACTGCAAGGGGGGGGATGCCCTGGCTGCCCTCCTCTCTCTCCAACAAGGCCCATGGTGGCCCATTAGTTCCCCTGGGGGGGGGGGGGTTCCGGTAACCCCTCCGGCACTTCGTTTTACGCGAAACTATCCGGAACACTTCCGGTGTCCGAATAACTTGGTCCAATATATCAATTTTTATGTCTTGACCATTTCGAGACTCCTCGTCATGTCCGTGATATCATGTGGGACTCCGAACAACCTTTGGTCATCAAGTCACATAAACTCATAATACAAATCATCATAGAACGTTAAGCGTGCGGACCCTACGGGTTCAAGAACTATGTAGACATGACCGAGACACATCTCCTGTCAATAACCAATAGCGGAACCTGGATTCCATATTGGCTCGTACATATTCTACGAAGATCTTTATCGGTCAAACTGCATAACAACATGTGTTGTTCCCTTTGTCATCGGTATGTTACTTGCCCGAGATTCGATCATCGGTATCATCATACCTAGTTCAATCTCATTATTGGCAAGTGTATTTACTCGTTCCGTAATGTATCATCACGTAACTAACTCATTAGTCACATTGCTTGCAAGGCTTATAGTGATGAGCATTACCGAGAGGGCCCAGAGATACCTCTCCGACATTCGGAGTGACAAATCCTAATCTTGATCTATGCCAACTCAACAAACGCCATCGGAGACACCCGTAGAGCATCTTTATAATCACCCAGTTAGTTGTGACGTTTGCTAGCACACAAAGTGTTCCTTCAGTATTCGGGAGTTGCATAATCTCATAGTCTGAGGAACATGTATAAGTCATGAAGAAAGCAATAGAAAAACTAAACATTCATTATGCTAAGCTAACTAATGGGTCTTGTCCATCACATCATTCTCTAATAATGTGATCCCGTTCATCAAATGACAACACATGTCTATGGCTAGGAAACTTAACCATCTTTGATTAACAAGCTAGTCAAGTAGAGGCACACTAGGGACACTCTGTTTGTCTATGTATCCACACATGTACTAAGTTTCCGGTTAATACAATTCTTGCATGAATAATAAACATTTATCATGATATAAGGAAATATAAATAACAACTTTATTATTGCCTCTAGGGCATATTTCCTTCAGACGCCGCTGCAGCGGGAGGAGGAGGAGGCGGCTGCTTGTGCTTGGCCGCCGGTTCTTCGTCCGAGCACGACGAGGGATCCTCCATCACCGACTGCGAGTCGTTCATGCCTAGCGTGAGGTCGTGCCGCGTCGTCCTGCTGCTTGTGTTATGTGTCTCTGGCGCCTGCTTCTGGCTCGCTTGCGACATAGGCCGAAGCGGCCGGTGCCATGCCTGCATCGGCGTGTCCGGTGGCGTGGATTGGAGAGAGAAAAGGAGGGGTGGGATGGGTGGGTGGGCCCCTCTTGTTTGGATGACAGATGGGCCAGCAATCGCATGCAACGGACGGAGATGGACGCGGAGGGCACAAACAATGTCTGATGCAAAATGGGAATGGGTCGTTGCGTTGGGCACTCAAGTTTAGAGCAACTCCAACATAGTGACCCATTTGGTCCGCTTGCATCTATCTGCATCCGCCTGCCGAAAAATGAGTGCCCAACGCTGCAACTCATTCCCGTTTTGCGGCGTCGTCCACACTTGCGGACGAGCTCTGGTTTGGCTGCAGCGCATACAACCATACCCAGGCGCTCCTCCTCGTCACAAGGTGCTCCGGTCTGGTCTGGCTCGAGTGGGCGGTGTCGGGAGCACGCGAGCACGGGGCTCGATCAGACAGGGCTACGGGTGCGGGAGCTCAGGGCGGCGGTGCGGGAGCTCGGGACAGTTCAAGGAAAGACTCACCCAACAGGTGTTCGACGGAATGTCGGAGCGGACATATCATCAAATGAGTCTGCCCTGTTGTGCGCACGGGTGGACCCAAATGAAAAAGCGGACACGAACAAGCGGATGGGCGATCCAAACAAATAAAAAGCGGACAAACTGCGCCTCCGTTTGGGTCGACCGGTTGAAGTTGATCTAATTCTTAGAAAAAAAAATTGATCGAAGAATTAAAGCGCGTGAGTGGGGCAAAGCCAAAGGAAACTGTGGGGAGGATTCAAGGGATACTTCCGTGCAAATTGTTCATCTGACTTATATAGGTGACTTATATAGGGGTGAAAGACTACTCGACACTTTCAAAGCAAGGCATTGCTTTGGAATACATTAAGATGGATAGCATCATAGGATTCTTTTTTTTGCGATACCTTAGGGATCAGAGTGATGATTAATAAGGATAGTTCGGGGTATATGTATTTTATGTTAGAGATGACTTTTTTAGATTTATAAAAGACGAACAACTGTGAAAGCATTTGTCGATAATATTTTTATTAAATGAGCTCGAAGACGATCGGATATTGTCAACCACGGATTGGTGGATGATGCTTACGGAACTCCGCCAACACCTTATAGAAAAACAAAATCCTTGTATTTCGGGAGGGGGATGGTCGCAAGGCTAAAACATATACAGAAAAGGGCACCAGAGCACGTGGCTTGGTTATGCGATTGGGTCGCTTGAGCTGGATGGGCTTAGGATTAGGTTTAAAATAGTTTTGGGATTTCCTTTTTTTCTTGATATTAAATTGAATATGATTCAAAAATTAAATCATTTTAATTTGGAAATGTCTACAAAAATCCCAATAAATTCAATACAATAGTTATGACTTAAGAAAAAAATCTAGCCAAAATATGAAATAAAATACATATAATAATAATATTATTATAAAGCTTATTTTTGGAAATTATAAATATTCCCTACAAATAAATGTATGGTTCTAGCTAATCCCATATACATGAGTGAGTCATCTCCACTTAACATATTTAACTCAACATGCATATCACATCACCAAACAATTATGAATGATATAAGACCCACCTCAGGTCTTCAGCATGCAATAATGCATGAAAAAGCCACAATATTCAATCATGCATGAGAAATCATTTTTTTATTTTTTATTCTACTTATATTCAATAAATATTGTTACAAAACTATACATAATCAAATATATAAGTCTTATGTATGAACGCTAACAACAATGGCGGTGCCGCCAGTGCTTTCGCTTTGGCTAGTAGATTGGGTCAGGGTCTTTTAGTTATCGCAGGTGTGCCACTCGGGCCGATCACGTCGCTTGTTCTTCAAGTTTGTCTTTCAGGCTTCGATCCTTCTCGAGTCCATTCATAGACATAGTCGATAGAGCTCTGACGTAGATTCCAAATGCCTCCTTGGAGATATGAGGTTAGGGTTTCTCGTCGTGCGTGTACGACGATGAGATTTGGTATTAGTTGTTTTAGATCTATTTAACGGTTTAAAGACGATGTCTGTGGCTCCGGGGCGCTAGTCCTTAGGAGCATGTGCATGAAGACTTTCCGGTTATCATCGAGAAGATCAAGCTGGATTCGGTAGGGGAGCGGCAACAGTGGCGCGTCGGCCGCTATAGTGATCGATTCAATGTCTAGAGATCTCCATGTAGTATATGTTGGGAGTGGTTTGTATTTCTACTTTTTTTTTGAAAAACGAGGCTTACCCCCGGCCTCTGCATCTGAAAGATGCATGCGGCCATATTATTAAAACAATTGAATAAAAACATAGTCTTGAATCCATTACAACTCGCAAACGAAGCAAAAGGAGAAATAAAAATTCATTGCCACAGCCGGCAAGATAATAGGACAAGATCATTAAACGCTTATCCTATTATAAGACCATCATCCAAACCGGTTGAAGATAGCTCATACTACCATCTCCCACTGGTTGCACCCAGTAACCAAAGGTTTCCTGGAGTCTGCAGGGGTGAGTAAGGACCACGTACGGATCCATGCCGTAGCTCCGAGATAACCTGCAAGAAAGTTAAAATATGTTATCTGTTGAATATCATATCATTCCAGCAGTTTCATATAGCCCAAATAAACGCACATATTTCAATCCGAATACGAGTCACAGTAATATGGTCTACTTTAGGTAGCCACGTCCTAAATAACGCTTCAATGCTCGCTGGAGGAATAATGCTATTGTTTTGTCATGATCACAAAAACAACATTATGCACTACCTATCCAACATCGCTTTATTAAATTATTTTTGGTAAGGATCACTTGCTCGTGGACAAATCACATGAAATTTTTGATACACAAGAGAACCTTAACTTTTCAAATATGTATCGATCTCGGGATTGTGCCAAAATTAATTAGATCCATATACATAGATTTGACCGTAAACACTCCGCTTCCAGAAAAAAAAACATTGACGATTCTAAGTTTTGTATTGTATTTCTAATGAATTTCTATAATATTCGTATCTTTTTCAAGAAAAAGGACGTGGTAAGCTGCAATATGCACCTATGAGGCTGCATGGTCTTAAAAAGTACGTCAGTCAATTATCACGGAGAAACACAAGCTTGAGCACCTGACTTACTTGCATTGCGGGATTTGCCTCGTGGACGCATCGTAGACGCAGATTGGTTCAAAGGCAGTCACAGATCAGCATCGCAGAGCAGCCGAGGTGAATCGCAGGGCAATTCTCCTTTGGCACGCACGACGCGGCTGGCTAGCTGCACGCACTGATCGGCCTGGAGCTTCTTCACCTGGCCAACTCCTACCATCAGTACATGCATGCCTCCGTGCCAAAGGAGAAGCGCCCTGGGATTCACACGCCACACACATGGATATATTGCCTTGCCTGCCTGGCCCAAGTTTCTCTAAGTTCTTGCGCTCGTCGCCGATAAACATACCCTGTTCCTGAACCATGCTTATATACCGCGCGTTCGGCTTTGGGATATGGATCTCCGGATGGCATATGCTTCGAGGCCGACCGACTATTCCGGAGGAGCTGCCTTTCTTGCCGGTGGCCTCCCTATCGCTTCCCCGCTTTGGAGTGTGCTGCCGGAATAATGGTCCTCCTCGGTATGGCTTTCCTGATCATCATTCAGTACAGGTATATACATTTTGCGGGTGCAAGCAAAACTTAGGTATATGTGGTGCGATGTTACAGCATAATAACAAAGTAGAAGTGTCTCAGAGCAGAGTAGCACCGACGAGTACTGATTGTATCACCGCAGCAGCGAAACGCTAACGCATTCGATGCTAGATATGAAGAGATTTTGTTCCTTGGATATCTCTAGCTTTCCTTTATTTTACCCGAGGTGTTGCTATTGAACTCACTGAGACATTCCACATGGAGCACAAGAATAACTGATTTATGCTTTGTCTTGGCCCTTGGCGAGCCACAAACGCAGATAGCAAACCTTCGTTCTTATTGTCTGATGGTACATTCCATTGGATCCTCTCTATTCGATCGAGCTTATGCAGCCACTAGCTTTTTTCTGACTGAACCACCGGGCATAAAAGGGGCAGAGCTCTCCGGCCAGACCTGGACAGGCTATCTGCCTAACTTGTTGCATGGAGCGACCGGGATTTGTGTTTGCTAGCAAATGAGTGTTAAACTTCTGTTAGTTCTACAGGGAAATATCTTTGGCTGTCAGGTGTATATACACTTGATACGAGAAAAATAATTTAGTAACTTAAAAAAGTCAAAAAATCTAACACTTATTTGGAAAAAACTTCTGTTGTACTCGTATAAAAAGTTTCGTGAAGGAAAAAAATTCTCATCAACATCAGGAAAAAATAAATACAAGGACAAAAAATGTAAATAGTAACCTCTATATAATGTTGATTTTTTTCAGCAACAATACCATGGAATTTTTTCCTTGGCCAAACTTTTTATCTATATCTATGCCAATATAAAAAGACTCAAATGGGCAGATCCAAATCATCTCGACCGTCAAATCATGTTATCTAATGGTTCAAGTCGCTCCAATGTTGAGCACCAAACACGTTTAACGCTCTAATTACCCACCAATACCATTGGTTATAAACATTCTTTTGACTCAACGTTATCCCTTAAAATCTGCTATGTAATTAATATCCTACCATTTTCATGAAAAAGTAATTGATATCTTACCAAATACCAACGTGCAACAGATATATCTTACCTAATATAACGTGCAACTAATATCCTACCTAATATAAACGTGTATTGCACGTACATTATCTATACCAATATAAAAAGACCCAAATGGGTAGATCCAAATCATCTCGACCGTCAAATCATGTTATCTAGCGGTTCAAGTCGCTCCAATGTTGAGCACCAAACACATTTAACGCTCTAATTACCCACCAATGCCATTGGTTATAAACATGTTTTGACTCAACGTTATCCCTTGAAATCTGTCATGTAATTAATATCCTACCATTTCCACGAAAAAGTAATTGACATCTTACCAAATACCAACGTGCAACAGATATATCTTATCTAATATAACGTGCAACTGATATCCTACCTAATATAAACGTGCATTGCACGTACATTATTACTAGTACGAATAAAATAGAAGGTCAAATTTATTTCAAACCAGGTTTTGAATTTTTTACCTTCTTTGTAATTGCTTTTTTTCTTTGCATATAGGGTGTATATACACCCATGAACCAAATGTTCCCATCCGCTCGACATCACTTTTATTTGAACATCATAATTCAAGATGTCTAGGTTTTATGCCAAATGCACCAAAGACGGCAATGCCGCCTTGGCCGCTAGAGTGGATGGGTGGCCCTCGCGGTGGACGCTTCATTTATATCCGAAGATGGCAGCCGCAAGTACTGGTATGATTTTACGGAACTCCGCCGGTGAGGTTGTCTTTGCAGCCTGCCCCTATCTATTCAACTGCAATGATGCACATTAGCCTTCATCTTCCAATGGTCTAATGAACCGAATCCAATGGTCTAATGAACCAAATGTTCCCATCAGCTCGACATCACTTTTATTTGAACATCAGAAATCAAGATGTCTAGGTTTTATGCCAAATGCACCAAAGACGGCAATGCCGCCTTGGCCACTAGAGCGGATGGGTGGCCCTCGCGGTGGACGCTTCATTTATATCCAAAGATGGTAGTGCAAGCACTGGCATGATTTTACGAAACTCCGCTAGTGAGGTTGTCTTTGCAGGCTGCCGCTATCTATTCAATTGCAACGATGCACATTAGCCCTCACCTTCCAATGGTCTAATGAACCAAATATTATTGCATGCCTAAGATGTTGAAATATATTGCCCGCATCTCTCCATCAGTTTAAAGTTTTAGAGTAACCGAATGGTGCATGAATTCAATATGCGCTACATGTTGTATGAAATTCCAGCCTCGATTGGTCCAGCTACGGACACCTTCTCAAAATCGGAAGACTTCTCGAAATCCGTGAGTTTATCCTATAGAAAGTTGTCCGTGAATAAAATAGGGTTGCCGACTACCTAGCTAATTTTGGTAGATCCCATGGCCACAACTTTCGTTGGTTGTGCCATGCCTCTTGGTGCATTGCATGACTCGTGTGAGCCGATTGTAACCCTATTATTGAGAAATAAAAACTCACTACATTTACCGCAAAAAGCAAGGGGTGGTTGATTAAAGGAGTTGATCCAGGAAACTCATTTAGATTACAACCTCAAGCCGCCTCAATGTTGAATCTAAGTAGGAGGTTCCTTTTTGTATGTCATGGAGGTTCTGTAGGGCGGAATCAAGGAGAAACATAAATTCGTTTGTTTAGAACAACCTGCTTTATTATTCTGCAAAGATATTCGTAGTGACATGGATATAAAAGCCACTGTGTGGTAGATGAACCCACAAGCGAAAACCTGGATGAGAAGTTGCTGATTGCGCAAGGTTGTGAGCTCCTTTGTTCGAGCTCTTAGATTCATGTCAGAAGGCCGCCCACATGAACTAGGTCGACTTTCCCTTGATCTCCGTCAACAGCGTGCTACAAAAACCCTAGGAAAGGATGCTCAAGGTTGTTGACAACTTGCAAGCAGTGTGAGGCGATGCAAACCTAGTGGGTACTGAGATCAGTGGCAAGAGCAAGTGCCTCCCAACGCGCCAACTCCTCCAGCGTCCTTGGACCAGAGCCCCCCCTCAAAAGAAACCGTCGAGGCTCCCAAGAATAAATCTGCTTCGAACATGCAAACAACTCTGACGGCTTCGGTTCCTCCATTCTTCTTCGTCGTTGTGTCAACATTATTTGTTAGACACTCGGCGGCGGGGCTAACCAGCAAGGGTGGCTAGGGTCGAGCTCCTCTAGATAGGTTTGTTGGTGCTCTCTTCGGCAAGCTCAAGGCCCCGAATAAAATTATCCACAAAGATGTTTTCTGTTATTGGACTCTTGTATTCACCATCGCAAATCACTCATTGTCGTGCGTACCGAATCGCCATAGGACTACCGTTACACAAGCCCATGATTTCATGCTCGCCATGACAGTAGACAACGAATCCTTGGCCACATTTTCCTAGACTGAACTCATGAACATCTTTGTCAACCAATGCCTAGACGCATCTCAAGAAGAATGGCGTCGTGAATGAACAAAAATAGTGTTTTTTCCTTCTAATAATTGATGTCTGTATTTTTAAGGAATAATAATTGATTTTTTTAGGGAAAGGGATAATAGTTGATGTCTGCTTATTCTTGTTTTTTTGAGACAATTCGCGAAGCTTTTATTCAAACCGTCACCGCCATTACAGGGACGAAAGGCAGTCCATCGGGCTGGCCTAACCAGACACGGCGGCCAGCCCCTAACTTCAAAGCATGCTTCGCTAATTGTGAGCCTCAACATTTGAGCTCCTAAATTCATGGACTAAATTACATGAAATAAAAGATGAAAATTGCTGCTTGATCTCATGAATGATGGCTCTATAACTTGCACTGCTTCCTTGGTGGACCTCCTGTACTACCCCCTTGCAATCCGATGCAATGTGCACCCGATCCTCGTGCAGATCCCTAGCTAGGGCTTGCCCTTCTCTAATTGCCAGAGTTTCAAGAGTTGCTGGATCGGTTATGTTGGTGAACACGCACACCGACACACCAAGAAAAGTGCCATCATGGCTTCTGCAAATGGCTCCCACAGCTCCAAACTTGCTTCTCCCTCCTACGACCCCATCAACATTGAGCTTCAGATGGCTATCAGGAGGAGCCAACCATCCCGTCGGATGTGTCACTGTGGTCGACGGTATAGGTCTGCTCGTGGAAAGCACTTGTATATCCAACAAGTAAGATGACACAAAGCCATGTATATCGTGAGGTGTCTTGAATATACCTTCATAAATTGCCTTCCTTCGAGCTCCCCAGATGGCCTATAATGTCACTACAAACTTTATGAAATCATCTGACGAAAGTCCTGCCTTAATAGAAATCCACTCCCGAGCATCTTCCTCCTGGTGTACACTCAGTTGATCGAGGATGCGTCAGATGATAACGCCCAAGTGCTTCGAGATACCGGGCAATTCAGCAACGCATGTCTCTAAGTGTCATGAACTCCGCATAGTGTGCATGCTCCCGTTGTGGCCATATTTCGGTGATGCAAAACCTCGCCCGAAGGTACTGAGTGCTTTGCTAGCCTCCACATGAAAACCCTAAGATTCGAGGGCACCTCAAGTTTCCATAGTGAAAGCCACTCCTTACTCTCCCCGTGAGTATTCGATGATCCCTGATGATCCTCTAGCCATCTTTCTCTGTTCATCTTGGTGCGGACCAACATACGGTAAGAGGAGCCCACTGCGAGGTTCTTCGCTCCACGCCCAGAAGTCGCCGACTCTCCTCGTGCATAAGGGAATTTGCAATATCGCTCTGGCATCAAATTGTGTGAAAATAAATCATACTAGATGTGTCCTCCATGAAGCCATGGCTGGTTCGATCAGCTCCGAAACCAACAGAGGGGGATGCGCCACACGTGATGTAATGGGTCTCCTGTAGCTATCCCTTGGTATCCAATTTTGGGACCAAATATTGGTAGTTTCACCATCCCCAATTCTCCTGATCAACCCTTGGGACATAACATCTCTGCCATCTAGGATTGCACGCCATATCTGGGATGGGTTAAACCCCAACTCAGCATCCAACAGTGATATATGTGGAAAGTATTTTGATTTCAAAATCCTAGCACTGAGTGAATCAGGATCATTCAAAATTCTCCATGCTTGCCTTGATAAGAGAGTGATGTGTTGGGGAACGTAGTAATTTTCCTACGCACATGCAAGATCATGGTGATGCATAGCAATGAGAGGGGAGAGTGTGTCCACGTACCCTCATAGACCGAAAGCGGAAGCATTAGCACAACGCGGTTGATGTAGTCGTACGTCTTCACGATCCGACCGATCCAAGTACCGAACATACGACACCTCCGAGTTCAGCACACGTTCAGCTCGATGACGTCCCACGAACTCCGATCCAGCAGAGCTTCGAGGGAGAGTTCCGTTAGCACGACGGCGTGATGACGGTGATGATGGTGCTACCGACGCAGGGCTTCGCCTAAGCACCGCTACAACATGATCGAGGTGGATTATGATGGAGGGGGGCACCGCACATGGCTGGGAGAGATCAACAGATCAACTTGTGTGTCTAGAGGTGCCCCCTGCCCCCATATATAAAGGAGGGAGGGAGAGGCCGGCCCTAGAGGGGGCACGCCAAGTGTGGGGAGTGCTACTAGGACTCCCAAGTCGTAGTAGGATTCCCCTTTCCTTTCCGGAGTAGGAGAGAAGGAAAGAGGGGGAGAGGAAAAAGGAAAAGAGGGCTGCACCCCTAGTCCAATTCGGACCAGAGGGAGGGCGCGCGCCTCCTTCCTTTTGGCCTCTCTCCTCTATTCCCGTATGGCCCAATAAGGCCCAATACTTCTCCCGGTGAATTCCCGTAACTTCCTGGTACTCCGAAAATACCTGAATCACTCGAAACCTTTCCGATGTCCGAATATAGTCGTCCAATATATCGATCTTTACGTCTCAACCATTTCGAGACTCCTTGTCATGTCCCCGATCTCATCCAGGACTCCGAACTACCTTTGGTACATAAAATCACATAAACTCATAATACAATCGTCACCAAAACTTTAAGCGTGCGGACCCTACGGGTTCGAGAACTATGTAGACATGACCGAGAAATGTCTCCGGCCAATAACCAATAGAGGAACCTAGATGCTCATATTGGCTCCCATATATTCTACGAAGATATTTATCGGTCAAACCGCATAACAACATACGTTGTTCCCTTTGTCATCGGTATGTTACTTGCCCGAGATTCGATCGTCGGTATCTCAATACCTAGTTCAATCTCATTACCGGTAGGTCTCTTTATTCGTTCTGTAATACATCAACCCGCAACTAACTCAGTAGTTGCAATGCTTGCAAGGCTTAAGTGATGTGTATTACCGAGTGGGCCCAGAGATACCTCTCCGACAATCGGAGTGACAAATCCTAATCTCGAAATACGCCAACCCAACAAGTACCTTCGGAGACACCTGTAGAGCACCTTTATAATCACCCAGTTACGTTGTGACGTTTGGTAGCACACAAAGTGTTCCTCCGGTAAACGGGAGTTGCATAATCTCATAGTCATAGGAAGATGTATAAGTCATGAAGAAAGCAATAGCAACAAACTAAACGATCAAGTGCTAAGCTAACAGAATGGGTCAAGTCAATCACATCATTCTCCTAATGATGTGATCCCGTTAATAAAATAACAACTCATGTCTATGGTTAGGAAACATAACCATTTTGATCAACGAGCTAGTCAAGTAGAGGCATATTAGTGACACTCTGTTTGTCTATGTATTCACACATGTATTATGTTTCCGGTTAATACAATTCTAGCATGAATAATAAACATTTATCATGATATAAGGAAATAAATAATAACTTTATTATTGCCTCTAGGGCATATTTCCTTCAGTCTCCTACTTGCACTAGAGTCAATAATCTAGTTCACATCGTCATGTGATTTAATACCAATAGTTCACATCACCATGTGATTAACACCTATAGTTCACATTGACATGTGACCAACATCCAAAGGGTTTACTAGAGTCAATAATCTAGTTCACATCGCTATGTGATTAACACCCAAAGAGTACTAAGGTGTGATCATCTTTTGCTTGTGAGAGAAGTTTAGTCAACGGGTCTGCCACATTCAGATCCGTAAGTATTTTGCAAATTTCTATGTCAACAATGCTCTGCATGGAGCTACTCTAACTAATTGCTCCCACTTTCAATATGTATCCAGATTGAGATTTAGAGTCATTTGGATCATTGTCAAAATTTGCATCGACGTAACCCTTTACGATGAACCTTTTTGTCACCTCCATAATCGAGAAACATATCTTTATTCCACTAAGGATAATTTTGACCATTGTCCAGTGATCTACTCCTAGATCACTATTGTACTCCCTTGCCAAAAACAGTGTAGGGTATACAATAGATCTGGTACACAGCATGGCAAATTTTATAGAACCTATGGCCAAGGCATAGGGAATGACTTTCATTCTCTTTCTATCTTCTGTCGTGGTCGGGCTTTGAGTCTTACTCCGTTTCACACCTTGTAACACAGGCAAGAACTCTTTCTTTGACTGTTCCATTTTGAACTACTTCAAAATCTTGTCAAGGTATGTACTCATTGAAAAACTTATCAAGCATCTTGATCTATCTCTATAGATCTTGATGCTCAATATGTAAGCAGCTTCACTGAGGTCTTTCTTTGAAAAACTCCTTTCAAACACTCCTTTATGCTTTGCAGAATAATCCTACATTATCTCCGATCAACAATATGTCATTCACATATACTTACTAGAAATTCTTGTTGGAGATATGCCCTAGAGGCAATCATGTATGATGATATTTCCTATGTGTTTATGAATATAGATAGTCCTTGGACATTATCAATGATGTGTATCAGCAAGTACGTGACTTGTTTGTGGGACTATGCATTGTATGATGACTGTCCTAAAAGGTCCCTAGTCGAAAGGGCTGCGTGGACGCGCATCCAACTAGACTAGCATATGACACGGTCGATGGCTTGGTCTCAGTAGCCATGGAGCATTGGATGCTAACCGGATAATATGGACTTGGAAGGATCTGGTCGGATTCGACGTAGTCGGATCCGAGTCGAGATAAGGTCCGAGTCGGAGAGACCCAACTATGAGATGCAGCGATATGTCATCTGTGAGTCTCTAGTACAACATATGTTCTGTGTCCTAAGACCTGAGCTGACGCATGTACTCGGGATGGTGACAGACTTGCTTTGGGACGACCAAACGCTACTCCGTAACTGGGTAATTATAAAGGTAGGTTTCGGGTTTGTCCAGAACCATGCTACGAGACGTGGTCGAGCAAGATGGGATTTGCCCCTCCGACCAGGAGAGAGATATACTCTGGGCCCCTCATGTGATCCGACCAGGATAAGCATGGCCATGCGACAAGGATTATGAGATAATCTGGTTTGTGGTCGGCATCACTGGAACGAGAAAGAGGTCGGGCTAGCACAAGGATGACAGACTCGCCTTGAGCTCGACAACATATATCGTGTGACAAAAGGAATGTAAGTGTTCGCCGCACGATGTTCCTCCTGCACACGCGGATACCGTTAGAGGCGGTGCACTTGCGCCGCTCCAGCGAACCTGTACGTGGGAACCGATCACCGGTAGTACGAGGGAGATCGGGCGAGGAGGAGGCGATCCACGCGAATGCGCTGCCTCAACTCTTCTTCCACTGCACGGCACTGCGCGTCTAGTGGTAATGAACAGTGATCCATCTCCCGTAGCATGTTCTTGGTTGTTCTACGCGTAGGAAATTTTAATTTGCAGTCGACGCACCCTACCGTAGATCCCAACAGTGGTATCAGAGCCTCTGCTGTAGGATTTGGATTTAGATCGTATGCATATTAGATATGTGGAGGCAATAGATGAGATCTGTTGTCGTTGATAAGATTGGCTGTGTGCACGGTTGATGAGATCAACTGCAGATGCGGATCGATGTGGCTATGTTTTCTGTTGATTGGGATCGATGAGGTCGTGACACGATCTACCCCTACCAGTCAGTTATCCGCCATCGGGGTTAACAGTGAAATGTAAATCCAAATCAGATTCGCGATGATCGATGAGATTGGTCATATCAGAGAATTCAGCGTGATCGGAGTTCAGGTGTGATCTGTAATTTCCGAAAATGTTGGGTGCTGCCCACACACGCGAGGGGCGCTGCCCCTTTGAACCCCGCCCGCTAACCGGCTATCGAGACTGCCGTGTGCATAGTGCCTTGTATTTCGTACACGATCACTCAAACTTGTAGAAAACGATTCTATGCATAACTTTATTTTACAGGGTTTGATGTGAATAGTATGGCTCATGTGTATGTGATGCATGTGTGTAAATTATACATGGCATGCGTGTCATGTTTGTCAGCCGGCAGGAGCCGAAGTGCCGTCATTATATTGTATAACGATCTGCGTGTCGACTTGTGACTCTATGTAAAATTCATTACTAGTTGTAGTAATTGGATAATAGAGATTAGGTTGGTGGCTTGGCGTCCCGGCGTGACAAACAAGATGGAGTTCCTAGATGGTCATCGAAGTCGGAGCCAACCTAGAAGAACATCCATGAAAGGAGCCATACTATTTAACAATATGTGTTTATTTGTGATTGTTATGCTTCCTTGTTTTCTATGCATGTTAGAATGGTAGAAAGATCCCTCATGAATATCAAGCGAATTGCCATCCCCGATGTTGCACCTTCGCACTCAAGTATCAAGGCTATCAAAACGGTTTTGGGCCTTGTGGCAAAAGAGGTCGGGAGCCGGGGTATGAGATACCTACCCGACCGTCAGGAGTCGTATAGAGATATGATTAGCAAGGAGTTGCTTACCGGATAGGCATGTTGTCTAGCAGTGATGCTAAAGCTCACTACTCGCATGTGCTAGTCGGATCCTGAATCACTGAGAGTTTGCGGAGGGATGCTGACTTCAGTGGGAGTATTTCTGTTTAAGGCTAGAATTACTCTACATAAACACATTGCTTAGTGATTGCATATTTTTCTGTTGTAGATCAATGGCACCACCTGCTCAACCCAACTTCACATTGAAATCAATTCTGGAAAAGGATAAATTGAATGGAACAAACTTTACTACCTGGTATAGAAATTTGAGAATTGTTCTCAAGCATGATAAAAAGGAACAAGTTCTAGAGGATCCGCTTCCAGAGGAACCTGCCGATAATGCTAGTACCACAACCAAGAATGCCTACCAGAAACTCGTTGATGAATCAAACGAGATCAGCTGCCTCATGCTGGCTTGTATGGAGCCCGATTTGCAAAAGCATTTCGAAGACGTTGGGGCTTTCGATATGATCGAGAGTCTCAAGAGCATGTTTCAGGTGCAGGCTAGGACCGAAAGGTTCAACGTCTGCGATCCTTGATGGATTGTAAGCTGAAGGAAGGAGATCCACTGAGCTCGCATGTGATCAAGATGATCGGATATGTGCAAGCTTTGGATCGGTTGGGCTTCCCGCTCTTGGATGAGCTAGCTACTGATGCAGTTCTGGGTTCTCTTTCGCCTAGCTATGGGACGTTCATCTCGAACTATCATATGCATGGCATGGATAAGAAGCTCACTGAATTGCATGGGATGCTCAAAGTGGCAGAGCAGGATATTAAGAAAGGCACGCATCAAGTGTTGATGGTGCAGAAATCGGCTAAGTTCAAGAAGAGTTGGTCTAAGAAGAAGGCTAAGGCAAAGGGCACGGAGATGGTAACCTCCGCCGCTGCGTCCAAGTCTGGACCGGACTCAAAGACCATTTGCTATCATTGCAAGGAAACTGGTCACTGGAAAAGGAACTGTAGCAAGTGGCTTGCAGAACATGGCAAGAAGGCCGAGAATGCTGCTTCAGGCAAAGGTACACTTGTTGCATATGTTATAGACATTTACCTTGCTGACATACCTAGTAGCTCTTGGGTATTTGATACCGGATCGGTTGTTCATATTTGCAACTCGATGCAGGGGCTGGTAAGAACTAGGTGTGTGGCACAAGGGGAGATTGACATCAGGGTCGGCAACAAAGCAAGAGTTGTTGCGTTGGAGGTCGGCACGATGCAGCTCTAGCTTCCTTCTGGATTTATTTTGGAATTGAATAATTGTTATTACATACTTGCACTTAGTCGGAACATTATTTCTGCCTCATGCTTGATGAGTCAGAGTTATCAATTCAATTTAAAGGACAATGGTTGTTCGATTTATTTGAATGGTATGTTCCATGGCTATGCACCCATTGTTGATGGGTTATTTATATTGAATCTAGAACAAGAACCGGTCTATAACGTGAATGTCAAGAGGCATAAGCCCAATGAGATAAATCCGACATACTTCTGGCATTGCCGGCTTGGACACATTAGTCTGAAACGCATGAAGAAGCTCCATGATGATGGACTACTAACTTCGACCGACTTTGGGTCGTTCGAGACATGCGAATCATGCTTGCTCGGCAAGATGACTAAGTCTCCTTTCGCAAAGAGTTGCAAGAGGGCATCCGAGCTATTGGAACTGATACACAGTGATGTGTGTGGACCAATGAGCACAACTGCCAGAGGTGGCTATCAGTACTTCGTGACTTTTACCGACGACTTGAGTAGATACAGATATATCTATTTGATGAGGCACAAGTCAAAGACTTTTGAAAAGTTCAAAGAGTTTCAAAACGAGGTGGAGAATCAGCTCAGCAAGACTATAAAACTTCTACGATCTGATCGTGGAGGTGAGTACATGAGCCAGGAGTTTGATGATCATCTGAAAAGCATAGGTATAGTACCTCAGCTCACACCTCCGGGTACGCCACAGAGAAATGGTGTATCAGAACGGAGGAATCGCACCTTGTTGGACATGGTTCGATCTATGATGAGCAAGTCAGATTTACCCTTGTCATTCTGGGGATACGCTCTAGAAACTGCAACTTTCACACTTAACAGGGTACCATCAAAATCCATAGACAAGACACCACATGAGATGTGGACCGGGAAGAGTCCCAATTTGTCTTTTCTAAAGATTTGGGGTTGTGAAGCATTTGTCAAGAAACTTATGTCAGATAAGCTTACACCCAAGTCGGATAAATGCATATTCGTGGGATATCCGAGGGAAACCTTGGGATATAACTTCTACAACCGGGAAGAGAATAAAGTGTTTGTTGCTCGGAACGAGGTTTTCCTTGAGAAAGAGTTTCTCGGTCGGGAGGCCAGTGGGAGGATGGTCCGACTCGAAGAAATTCGAGGACCACTCGGGGACGGCTCGGCTGGTGATGAGATCATACTGGAGTTAGTCAGGGAACCCATAGTGGAAGCGGCACCGGAACCACGAAGGTCGGAAAGATAGCGCAGAGTGCGCGATGTATTGTTGCTAGAAAGCGACGAGCCGGCCACATATGCGGAAGCGATGGTGAGCCCAGATTCCGAGGCATGGCTGGAGGCCATGAGATCCAAGTTAAAGTCCATGGATGAGAATCAAGTTTGGGACTTGGTTGATCCGGCGCCTGGCGTAACGGCCATTGGTTGTAAATGGGTCTTTAAGAAGAAAACCGATGTGGATGGAAATGTTCAGATCCACAAAGCTCGGCTTGTCGCTAAGGGTTATGGACAAGTTCAAGGAATTGACTACGACGAAACTTACTCGCCGGTAGCGATGCTGAAGTCGGTGAGGATCGTACTAGCTATAGCTGCATATTTCGATTACGAGATATGGCAGATGGATGTCAAGACGGCTTTCCTTCATGGAAATTTAACCGAGGACGTGTATATGATACAGCCCGAGGGTTTTGTCGATCCGACTAGCACTAGTAAGGTATGCAAGCTCAAGAGATCCATTTATGGGTTGAGGCAAGCATCTCGGAGCTGGAACATTCGTTTTGATGAGGTCGTCACTGGTTTCGGCTTCATCAAAAGCGAAGACGACTCTTGTTTATACAAGAAGTTAAGTGGGAGCTCGATAGTGTTTTTGATCTTGTATGTGGATGTCATACTACTGATCGGAAATGATATTTCGATGCTGAACTCGATCAAGGAGTCATTGAATGGCAAGTTTTCGATGAAGGACCTTGGTGAGGCAATGTACATTTTAGGCATTAAGATCTATAGAGATAGATCAAGGAGGCTGCTCGGCTTAAGCCAGAGCACGTACATAGATAAAGTGTTGAAGCGGTTCAACATGAGTGAGGCAAAGAAAGGGTTCTTGCCACTTCACACGGTATAAGGCTAAGCGAGACTCAGAGTCCTTCCACATCTCATGAGCGAAGCAGGATGAGTAGGATTCCATATGCCTCGGCAATCGAATCCATCATGTATGCCATGATATGTACGCGGCTCGATGTTGCTTTTGCAATAAGCCTAACAAGTAGATACCAGGCCAACCCCGGCGAGAGTCACTGGGCAGCGGTAAAGACTATTTTGAAGTGCCTGAAAAGGACTAAAGAGATGTTCCTAGTTTATGGAGGTGAGGAAGAGCTCGTCGTAAGGGGTTACGCCGATGCTAGTTTCCAAACCGACAGAGATGATTGTAGATCACAGTCCGGATTCATGTATGTCATGAATGGAGGAGCAGTGAGATGGATGAGTTCCAAGCAAGATACGGTGGCCGATTCTACTACAGAAGCCGAATACATTGCGGATTGTGAAGCTGCAAAGGAAAGTGTTTGGATCCAGAACTTTTTGGATGATCTTGGTATTTTCCCAGCCTCGGTAAAACCGTTGGACCTTTATTGTGATAATTCTGGTGCCATCGCACAAGCCAAGGAGCCAAGGAATCACCACAAGGTCAGACACATAGATCGGAAATATCACCTGATACGAACGATCATAAAGAGTGGTGATGTAGAGTTATGCAAAATTCGCACGGATGCAAATGTTGCGGATCCGTTGACTAAGCCGCTTCCACAACCCAAGCATGAGGGGCACATTAGAGGTATGGGCATTCGATGTCTATTTGATTGACTCTAGTGCAAGTGGGAGACTGTTGGAGATATGCCCTATAGGCAATCATGTATGATGATATTTCCTATGTGTTTATGAATATAGATAGTCCTTGGAAATAATCAATGATGTGTATCAGCAAGTACGTGACTTGTTTGTGGGACTATGCATTGTATGATGACTGTCCTAAAAGGTCCCTAGTCGAAAGGGCTGTGTGGACGCGCAACCAACTAGACTAGCACATGAAACGGTCGATGGCTTGGTCTCACTAGCCATGGAGCATTGGATGCTAATCGGATAATATGGACTTGGAAGGATCTGGTCGGATTCGACGTAGTCGAATCCGAGTCGAGATAAGGTCTGAGTCGGACAGACCCAATTATGAGACGCAACGATATGTCATCTGTGAGTCTCTAGTACAACATATGTTCTATGTCCTAAGACCTGAGCTGACGCATGTACTCGGGATGGTGACAGACTTGCTTTGGGCCGACCAAACGCTACTCCGTAACTGGGTAGTTATAAAGGTAGGTTTCGGGTTTGTCCAGAACCATGCTGCGAGACGTGGTCGAGCAAGATGGGATTTGCCCCTCCGACCAGGAGAGATATACTCTAGGCCCCTCGTGTGATCCGACCAGGATAAGCATGGCCATGCGACAAGGATTATGAGATAATCTGGTTTGTGGTCGGCATCACTGGAACGAGAAAGAGGTCGGGCTAGCACAAGGATGACAGACTCGCCTTGAGCTCGACAACATATATCGTGTGGCAAAAGGAATGGAAGTGTGATGTACAGGTTCGCTAACCGGCTTCATCGTCTGCTTGGTGTTCGGCATGCCTTGCTAGAGGTCGCTACCAACCGTGCATTTCGGAGGTGATCCGAACTGCGACCAAGCCGACTTGAACCTAAGGGGTCGCGCGCTTAAGGGAAGGAACCTACAAGGTCGGATCGGAGGACACTGGTCGGATGTGATCCGAACTGTATTCGGATTGTGGCCGAGTAGACCTATGGGCTTTAGGGTCCGTGCGAGGCCCAAGTGTTGAGCCCACGACGGACGCCTATATATAGTGGAGGTGCCGCACACTCACGGGCTGATAGCTTCGGTGCTGTCACTAGGGTTTGCAGGTGTTGCGAATAGACACCTCCACTCGCCGCCGGTTGTGTGATTGGACCTAGCAGTCCGCCGCACGATGTTCCTCCTGCACGCGCGGATACCGTTAGAGGTGGTGCACTTGATCGGACAAGGAGGAGACGATCCACGCGAACGCGCTGCCTCAACTCTTCTTCCGCTGCACGGCACTACGAGTCTAGTGGTAACAAACTGTGATCCATCTCCCGTAGCATGTTCTTGGTTGTTCTGCGCGTAGGAAATTGTAATTTGCAGTCGACACACCCTACGTAGATCCCAACAATGATGTAGTGCTCCCACTCACTTTCTTGTAAATACAGGCTTCACCGCAAGTCTGTATAAAACTATATGCTTTCATCAACTTATCAAAGCGTATATTCCAACTCGAAGATGCTTGCACCAGTCCATAGAAGGATCACTGGAGCTTGCATATTTTGTTAGCACCTTTAGGATTGACAAAACCTTCTGGTTGCATCATATACAACTCTTCTTTAATAAATCCATTAAGGAATGCAGTTTTGTTTATCCATTTGCCAGATTTCATAAAATGCGGCAATTGCTAACATGATTCGGACAGACTTAAGCATAGATACGAGCAAGAAACTCTGATCGTAGTCAATACCTTGAACTTGTCGAAAACCTTTTGCGACAATTCTAGCTTTGTAGATAGTAACACTACTATCAGCGTCTGTCTTCCTCTTGAAGATCCATTTAATCTCAATGGCTCGCCAATCATTGGGCAAGTCAATCAAAGTACATACTTTGTTCTCATACATGGATCTCATCTCAGATTTCATGGCCTCAAGCCATTTCGCGGAATCTGGGCTCATCATCGCTTCCTCATAGTTCGTAGGTTCGTCATGATCAAGTAACATGACCTCCAGAACAGGATTATCGTACCACTCTGGTGCGGATCTCACTCTGGTTTATCTACGAGGTTCAGTAACTTGATCTGAAGTTACATGATCATCATCATTAGCTTCCTCACTAATTGGTGTAGTAGTCACAGGAACAGATTTTTGTGATGAACTACTTTCCAATAAGGGAGTAGGTACAATTACCTCATCAAGTTCTACTTTCCTCCCACTCACTTCTTTTGAGAGAAACTCATTCTTGAGAAAGGATCCATTCTCAGCAATGAATATCTTGCCTTCGGATCTGTGATAGTAGGTGTACCCAACATTTTCTTTTGGGTATCCTATGAAGACACACTTCTCCGATTTGGGTTTGAGCTTATCAGGTTGAAACTTTTTCACATAAGCATTGCAACCTCAAACTTTAAGAAACGAGAGCTTAGGTTTCTTGCCAAACCATAGTTCATACGGTGTCGTCTCAACGGATTTTGATGGTGCCCTATTTAACGTGAATATAGCTGTCTCTAATGCATAACCCCAAAATGATAGTGGTAAATCGGTAAGAGACATCATAGATCGCACCATATCTAATAAAGTACGGTTATGACGTTCAGACACACCATTACGCTGTGGTGTTCCAGGTGGCATGAGTTTTGTGAAACTATTCCACATTGTTTTAATTGAAGGCCAAACTTGTAACTCAAATATTCGCCTCTGCGATCAGATCGTAGAAACTTTATTTTCTTGTTACAATGATTTTCCACTTCACTCTGAAATTCTTTGAACTTTTCAAATGTTTCAGACTTACGTTTCTTCAAGTAGATATACCCATATCTGCTCAAATCATGTGTGAAGGTCAGAAAAATAACGATACCCGCCGCGGGCCTCAACACTCATCGGACCTCATACATCAGTATGTATTATATCCAATAAGTCAGTTGCTCGCTCCATTGTTCTAGAGAACGGAGTCTTAGTCATCTTTGCCCATGAGGCATGGTTCGCAAGCATCAACTGATTCATAATCAAGTGATTCCAAAAGCCCATCAACATGGATTTTCTTCATGCGCTTTACACCAATATGACCTAAACGGCAGTGCCACAAATAAGTTGCACTATCATTATTAACTTTGCATCTTTTGGCTTCAATATTATGAATATGTGTATCACTACGATCGAGATTCAACAAACCATTTTCATTGGGTGCATAACCATAGACGGTTTTATTCATGTAAATAGAATAACAATTATTCTCTAACTTAAATGAATAACTGTATTGCAATAAACATGATCAAATCATATTCATGCTCAACGCAAACACCAAATAACACTTATTTAGGTTCAACATTGATCCCGAAAGTGTAGGGAGTGTATGATGATGATCATATCAATCTTGGAACCACTTCCAACACACATCGTCACTTCACCCTTAACTAGTCCCTGTTCATTCTGCAACTCCTGTTTCGAGTTACTACTCTTAGCAACTGAACCAGTATCAAATACCGAGGGGTTGCTATAAACACTAGTAAAGTACACATCAATAACATGTATATCAAATATAGCATTTGTTCACTTTGCCATCCTTCTTATCCGCCAAATACTTGGGGCAGTTCCGCTTCCAGTGACCAGTCCCTTTGCAGTAGAAGAACTTAGTCTCATGCTTAGGTCCAGACTTGGGCTTCTTCACTTGAGCAGCAACTTGCTTGCTGTTCTTCTTGAAGTTCCCTTTCTTTCCCTTTGCCCTTTTCTTGAAACTAGTGCTCTTGTTAATTATCAACACTTGATGCTCTTTCTTGATTTCTACCTTCATTGATTTCATCATAATGAAAAGCTCGGGAATCGTTTTCATCATCCCTTGCATACTATAGATCATCATGAAGTTCTACTAACTTGGTGATTGTGACTAGAGAATTCTATCAATCACTATTTTATCTGGAAGATTAACTCCCACTTGATTCAAGCGATTGTAGTACCCAGACAATCTGAGCACATGCTCACTACTTGAGCTATTCTCCTCCATCTTTTAGCTATAGAACTTGTTGGAGACTTCATATCTCTCAACTCGGGTATTTTCTTGAAATATTAACTTCAACTCCTGGAACATCTCATATGGTCCATGACATTTAAAACGTCTTTGAAGTCCTGATTCTAAGCCGTTTAAGCATGGCGCACTAAACTATCAAGTAGTCATCATATTGAGCTAGCCAAACATTCATAACATCTGCATCTGCTCCTGCAATAGGTTTGTCACCTAGGCGGTTCATCAAGGACATAATTCTTCTGTGCAGCAATGAGGATAAACCTCAGATCACGGATCCAATCCGCATCATTGCTACTAACATCTTTCAACTTAGTTTTCTCTAGGAACATATCTGTAGCGACCAGACCTCAAACAGTCTGATCTCTATGCTCTGGTGTCATCCCTGGATCAGTAATGCTGACACCACACAGTACTCGGAGGATTTATAGCAGAGTAGTGTTGGGGAACGTTGCAGAAAACAAAAATTTTCCTACTCATTTCACCAAGATCCATCTAGGAGTTCATCTAGCAACGAGTCATGAGATGCATCTACATACCTTTGTAGATCGCGTGCGGAAGCGTTCAACGAACGGGGATGATGTAGTCGAACACGACGTGATCCAAATCACCGATGACCGAGTGCCGAACGAACGGCACCTCCGCGTTCAACACACGTACGGGACGGGAGACGTCTCCTCCTTCCTGATCCAGCAAGGGGGGAGGAGAGGTTGGTGATGATCCAGCAGCACGACGGCGTGGTGGTGGATGCAGGGCGTTACAGTAGCAGGGCTTCGCCTATACTACGCAAGAGGGAGATGTAACAGGGAGAGAGGGAAGCACCAAAAGCCGTAGACCAAAGTCCCTCCTCTCCCCCACTATATATAGGGGTGCCAAGGGGGGGGGGGCTCCGGCCCTAGGAGATGGATCTCCTAAGGGGGGCGGCGGCCAAGGGTGGGGGGCTTGCCCCCCAAGGCAAGGGGGCGCCCCCCCCCCCTTTAGGGTTTCCCCTAACCCTAGGCGCATGGGCCCCTTAGGGGTGGCGCCCCAGCCCACTAAGGGCTGGGTTCCTTCCCACTTCAGCCCATGGGGCCCTCCGGGATAGGTGGCCCCACCCGGTGGACCCCCGGGACCCCTCTGGTGGTCCCAGTACAATACCGGTAACCCCGAAACTTGTCCCGATGGCCGAAACAGCACTTCCTATATATAATTCTTTACCTCCGGACCATTCCGGAACTCCTCGTGACGTCCGGGATCTCATCCGGGACCCCGAACAACATTCGGGTTACTGCATATACATATCTTCACAACCCTAGCGTCACCGAACCTTAAGTGTGTAGACCCTACGGGTTCGGGAGACATGTAGACATGACCGAGACGACTCTCCGGTCAATAACCAACAGCGGGATCTGGATACCCATGTTGGCTCCCACATGCTCCACGATGATCTCATCGGATGAACCACGATGTCGAGGATTCAATCAACCCCGTATGCAATTCCCTTTGTCAATCGATATATTACTTGCCCGAGATTTGATCGTCGGTATCCCAATACCTCGTTCAATCTCGTTACCGGCAAGTCACTTTACTCGTACTGTAATGCATGATCCCGTGACCAGACACTTGGTCACTTTGAGCTCATTATGATGATGCATTACCGAGTGGGCCCAGTGATACCTCTCCGTCATACGGAGTGACAAATCCCAGTCTTGATCCGTGTCAACCCAACAGACACTTTCGGAGATACCCGTAGTCTACCTTTATAGTCACCCAGTTACGTTGTGACGTTTGGTACACCCAAAGCACTCCTACGGTATCCGGGAGTTACACGATCTCATGGTCTAAGGAAAAGATACTTGACATTGCAAAACTCTAGCAAACGAACTATACGATCTTTATGCTATGTTTATGATTGGGTCTTGTCCATCACATCATTCTCTTAATGATGTGATCTCGTTATCAATGACATTCAATGTCCATAGCCAGGAAACCATGACTATCTGTTGATCAACGAGCTAGTCAACTAGAGGCTTACTAGGGACATGTTGGTGTCTGTTATTCACACATGTATTACGATTTCCGGATAACACAATTATAGCATGAATAAAGACAATTACCATGAACAAGGAAATATAATAATAATGCTTTTATTATTGCCTCTAGGGCATATTTCCAACAAGTAGCAATCACACACTTATTACATCGAGTGTCTCAAAAGAGAACTTATTACAATAGGTATGGCTTAAGGCCATCTAATAACGATAACAGCGGAAGGCTTGGAAGATAAGTGAGTCCATCAACTCCAATGGCATCACTGAGTATAGAACCATGACCTAAAAACTCCTTAATCATCGTCTGAAAAGTCTGCAACATTAACGTTGCAGCCCGAAAATGGGTCAGCACATGGAATATGCTGGCAAGGTAACACATAGAGAATAATGAAATGCAACAGCTATACTATATGCATATTTGGCCGGTGGAAAGCTCTATGGTTACAGTTTTTGCGTAAAGCCAATTTTTCCCTACTTCAAAGGAATAAATTTAATTACTATCATGGTGGTTGTTAAACATTGAGAATGGTTGACAGCATTCTCAATCCCAATTAAGCATCATCATTAAACAAACCCATCAAAATTATCTTTAGAGTAACATGCTGAGATTCACATGATAATCCAGGTACTAGATACTCAAGATGTCCATAACCGGGGACACGGCTAACCATGATTAGTTTATTACACTCTGCATAGGTTTGCGCACTTTTCCCCACAAGACTCGATGGCCTCCGTTGGATTTCTCGCACTGCATGATGTTTGAGAAACGGATGACCGAGACACAGTCTTTCAGAAGCGCTAGCACCTTATGTTGGATAGACCGGTACACCTACTTTCCCCTACATCTGCTAGTCTACCCTGTAAGAGTTCGCACGACATAATCAACTATGCCAGAGCCCATAATGGCTTGTGGCTGCACACGGAAGTTTCTAGTATGAATAATCTTATGATCCCTTTGAGCCTGGGTGGCGGTCCAAAAGAAAAACAGGCAAGTCCTGATAGAAACCAGGTGCCTCAATCCACCCAGATGTGTGTTTAAGTTGCCACCTTAAGTAAACCATTAAAATTAACAAACTCACATCTGTCATGGATATCACTCACCCAATCCACGTCTACTAGCATAGCATGGCATAATAAGCAAACGTAGAAGTAACTCCCAAAGGTTTCATATTAAACAGGTAATAGGTACTACCTCATCTACTTCCCATCCCACAATTTAATTAGATCCTAATCATGCAATGTGTGAGGATTGATCTAATGCAATAAAACTGGGTTGTAGAAAAGGTATGATCAAAGTGTTACTTGCCTTGCTGATGATCCGCGAAACCTAGAGATTCGAAGTAACAGGCGGCGCACTCCGGGTATTCTCGGGCGGCGTGCGCTCCGGCGGCGGCGGGGCTGGGGCGGCTAGGGTTAGGGTTTTGGTGGCTGCGCTTCTCGGGCCCCGGGGCGGCGGCTTATAAAGGCGCCCCCGGGCGGAGTCCCGCGCGGGTACGGCCCAAAGTCGGTTCCGTTTTTTTAAATAATTCCGCTCAGAAGAAAAATAAAAAGAAATACTAAACTGACTCCAAAAATCACGAAATAAATTTTGCCGGGTTCCTAAAATCAAGCTCGATAAAGTGAACATTTATTTGGGCCCAAAATACAACTTTGAAAAACGCGCATTTTTCCTAAAATCAAATAAAAATACCGAAAAAACTCCGAAATAAATCTTATTTGATTTTTTTATTAAATCCTCAATATTTCTATATTTTGGGAAAGTCATTTTATTCCCTCTCTCATATTTTTGTAATAGAAATAATTGATGATAAAATAAATAAAATCAAATGATCCTGTTTACACAATTTGAGAAAACTCAAATATGTAAATAACGAAATCCCCAACTCTCTCCGTGGGTCCTTGAGTTGCTTAGGATTTTCTAGGATCAAACCAAAAGCAAAATAAAATATGATATGCATGATGACCTAATGTATAACATTCCAAATTGAAAATTTGGGATGTTACAAACCTACCCCCCTTAAGATGAATCTCGCCCTCAAGATTCTAGTTGGCTAGAAATAGGTGAGGGTGGTCCTTGAGCAAATCTTCCTCTCGCTCCCAGATGGCTTCATCTTCCGTGTGGTGACTCCACTGAACTTTGCAAAACTTGATAACCTTACTGCGAGTGACTCGGCTGGAAAACTCGAGAATCTTTACTGGTTTCTCCTCATAGGTCAAATCGTTAGCCAACTGAATTGCTTCCAATGGCACTGTGTCTCTCAAAGGTATGTCAGCCATCTCCGCGTGACACTTCTTAAACTGAGAAACGTGGAACACATCATGAACTCCTAACAATCCTTCTGGCAATTCCAACTTGTAGGCCACTTCTCCCATACGCTCCAAAACTTGATATGGCCCTACAAATCATGGCGCTAACTTCCCCTTAACTCCAAAGTGCTTAATCCCTTGAAGTGGGGATACTCGAAGATAAGCTCTGTCTCCGACTTTGTAAACCATCTCCTTGCGTTTAGAATCTGCGTAGCTCTTCTGCCTGGACTGGGCTACCTTGAGCCTATCGCGAATCAACTTCACCTTCTGTTCAGACTCTTTAATCAGATCTGGTCCAAACAACTGGCGGTCTCCAACTTCGTCCCATGACAACGGTGTCCTGCACCTCCTTCCGTACAAGGCTTCAAAAGGGGCCATCTT
The DNA here is from genome assembly GCA_034509565.1 of Triticum monococcum. Lineage (NCBI taxonomy): Eukaryota > Viridiplantae > Streptophyta > Magnoliopsida > Poales > Poaceae > Triticum > Triticum monococcum. The sequence continues at coordinate 489,967,773 of CM067844.1, forward strand.
CAAACTGGTCTGATAGCTATTATTGTAAGAGAACTCTGCATATGGCAAATTATCGTCCCAACTAGATCCATAATCTAGCGCACAAGCTCTCAGCATATCCTCCAAAATCTGATTGACTCTCTCGGTCTGTCCATCTGTCTGCGGATGAAAAGCTGTACTAAATTCTAGCCTAGTACCCAAAGTCTCATGCAACTGCTTCCAGAACTTTGAGGTAAACTGGGTTCCTCTATCTGATACGATACTCCTCGGAACTCCATGCAAACATAAAATCCTGGTCATATATATCTTTGCCAACTTAGCACTAGTGTAAGTGGTCTTTACTGGGATGAAATGAGCTACCTTCGTCAATCGATCAACTACAACCCAAATCGAGTCATAGCCTGAACAAGTCCTTGGTAATCCCGTGATAAAATCCATGCCTATCTTATCCCACTTCCATTCCGGTATCGGCAATGGTTGCAACAATCCTGCTGGCTTCTGATGCTCTGCCTTTACTCTCTGACATACGTCACAAACTACTACATACTCCGCAATATCCTTCTTCATTCCGGTCCACCAGAAAATATCCTTCAGATCCAAATACATCTTGGTATTTCCTGGGTGAATCGAATACGGTGAATCATGTGCCTCTTGCAGAATCAATTTTCTGATCTCCGGGTCATTGGGCACATAAACACGGTCTTCAAACCATAGGGTGTCGTGCTCATCCTCACGAAATCCTTTAGCTTTTCCCTTGCTCAGTTTCTCCTTTATAGAAGCAATCTCCTTGTCAGATTTCCGAGCCTCTCTGATTTTATCCATCAATGTTGACTGAATCTCCAATGCTGCCACATAGCCTCTCGGAACTATCTCCAAACTTAGTTCACGAAGGTTTTCTGCTAACTCCTTGGGTATTTCTTCCGTCATTAACGTATTGACATGGCTCTTACGGCTTAATGCATCAGCTACTACATTAGCCTTTCCGGGATGGTAATGCAATCTCATATCATAATCCTTGATGAGCTCCAACCATCTCCTTTGTCTGAGGTTCAACTCCTTCTGCGTGAAAATGTACTTCAAACTCTTTTGATCCGTGTACACCTCACAATGATTTCCAATGAGGAAATGTCTCCACGTCTTCAATGCATGCACTACGGCTGCTAACTCCAAATCATGCGTGGCATAATTAAATTCATGAGGCTTCAGTTGTCGTGAAGCATATGAAACAACTCTCCCTTCCTGCATAAGCACTGCTCCAAGTCCTCGACGTGAAGCGTCACAGTACACCTCATAATCCTTGGTCTGATCTGGCAAAATCAACACCGGTGAGGTAACCAAGCGTTTCTTCAACTCCTGGAAACTAGCCTCACACTCCTCAGACCATTTGAACTTAGTCCCCTTTTTCAACAACTCCGTCATAGGCTTTGCAATCTTTGAGAAGTTCTCAATAAACCTCCGGTAGTATCCTGCGAGTCCAAGAAAACTCCGGATCTCTCCAACTGTTGTTGGTGCTTCCCATTTGGTCACGGTATCAACTTTAGCGGGATCTACTGCTATACCTTCTCCAGATATAACATGTCCGAGAAATCCTACTTCCTTCAACCAAAACTCCCATTTGCTGAACTTGGCATATAATTGATGTTCTCTGAGCTTTCCAAGTACCAAACGCAAATGCTCCTTATGCTCTTCTTCATTCTTTGAGAATACCAGAATATCATCGATGAAAACCACGATGAACTTATCCAAAAACTCCATAAACACTTTGTTCATCATGTTCATAAAATAGGCAGGTGCGTTAGTCAGTCCAAATGACATAACGGTATACTCATACAGTCCATATCTTGTGGTAAAAGCTGTCTTCGGAATATCCTGTTCTCGAATCTTCAACTGATGGTACCCTGATCGCAAATCGATCTTGGAAAACACTTTAGCCCCTTGCAATCGATCAAACAGATCATTGATCATTGGTAGCGGGTACTTGTTCTTGATCATTACGTCGTTCAGTCCTCGATAGTCAACAACCATTCTTAACGTTCCATCCTTCTTCTCCACTAGAAGTACTGGTGATCACTAAGGCGAAGAACTTGGGTGAATGTAACCTTTATCCAGTAACTCCTTAATCCGCTTCTTAATCTCCACCAAATCCTTAGCGGGCATCCTTTATGGTCTCTTCGATATTGGCCCAGTGCCTGGCAATAGCTCAACCAAAAACTCAATATCTCTATCCGGTGGCATGCCTGGCAACTCTTCTGGAAATACGTCAGGAAAATCCTTTACCACTAGTACTTCCTCTTGCACAACTCCTGATAAGGAATTTACTTGTGTCCTGTTTGGCATATGCCGGGATACATACTTGATCCTTCTTCCTTCTGGCGTTGTGAGCAAAATTGACTTACTAGCACAATCGATGTTTCCTCCATACATCGACAGCCAATCCATACCAAGAATCACATCTAGGCCTTGAGATTCCAGAATAATTAAATCTGTTGGGAAAACATGCCATCCTATACTTAATGGCACTTGAAAACATCCTTGACTGGCCATGTACTCTGCTCCTGGCGAGCTTACTAGCATAGGTGACCTAAGGGCTTGGGTTGGTGGCATCTGAGGGTTTTTAGAAAAGATGAGATATAAGAATAGAGGGGGTCTAAAGAGAAAACACTACCCATATGCACATGAGGCAAAAGCAAACAATTCACTTCATTCAATCAAATAAAGGCATACAATCGATCTAGCTATCGCAAAAGTGCTCGGACTACTAAATTTACATGGTGGACTTCTACTACTGGTGAGGTGGTCTACTAGAAATATTCTACAGTTGTAGACTCCATGAGATCGGCTCCAGCTTCATCAACATAGTTATCATCGCTACTATCTGCTTCCGAGTCGGTGCCGTCGATGCTGATGTAGTCTTCCGGGCTAATCTCCTTGGGTTCTTCGTCTTCATCTACTGGTGTCGGGCCTCCCATAAATATTCCAATCTTCTTGATCAGGTCGTCATTCTTCTCTACCAATACTTCAATCTCTTCTTCATAATCTTCACGTGTAGCCTTGAGTTCTTCCTCCAGTTCCTTGATTCTAGTCTTAGCCTTCTTCAGATCTATCATGTCGGCGCACATCTGATTTTCCTGTCGTCGAATGTGCTGGTTTAACTCCTGTATAAAAGCTGCAATTGATCTATCCTTCCTGGTGTTGATCATCTCCCAGTGTTCATCTCGACGTCCGCAAATCTGGTAGATAGTATCCTTGAGATCCTTGCGGTAGACTTCTCCAATGCGTCCCATGGCAATGTGAGCTGCCATACTCTTTCCTAGACTCCAAGTTGGTGCGTCAAAAGAAAACTCTATGGGCTCAGTGACTGGCATGAACGTCCTTCCCGGAACTTGAACTTGAATCATCCAGCGCTCTTCTTCAGGTAAAGTGGCGTTGTAGGTTCCCGTGAAGCTTGGTACTCCTATGTTCAGGTATCTAGTGACTTCCTTCAAGTGGCGTCCAAAGGGTGTATCTTCATCTGGTTGTGTGAACTTGTTCCTCGCATCCGCCATCCTAAAGAGTAGAAGAGATGAGAAGTCAGAAGAGAAGAGAGTGAGTAGTGATCTAGGTCTTTTAGCTTAGTGGTCGTGGCCTATAGTCAGCGTGTGCTCTGATACCATCTCTGTAGCGACCAGACCTCAAACAGTCTGATCTCTGTGCTCCGGTGTTATCCCTGGATCAGTAATGCTGACACCACACAATACTCGGAGGATTTATAGCAGAGTAGCAATCACACACTTATTACATCGAGTGTCTCAAAAGAGAATTTATTACAATAGGTATGGCTTAAGGCCATCTAATAACGATAACAGTGGAAGGCTTGGAAGATAAGTGAGTCCATCAACTCCAACGGCATCACTGAGTATAGAACCACGACCTAAAAACTCCTTAATCGTCGTCTGAAAAGTCTGCAACATTAATGTTGCAGCCCGAAAACGGGTCAGCACATGGAATATGCTGGCAAGGTAACACATAGAGAATAATGAAATGCAACAGCTATACTATATGCATATTTGGCTGGTGGAAAGCTCTATGGTTACAGTTTTTGCGTAAAGCCAATTTTTCCCTACTTCAAAGGAATAAATTTAATTACTATCATGGTGGTTGTTAAACATTGAGAATGGTTGACAACATTTTCAATCCCAATTAAGCATCATCATTAAACAAACCCATCAAAATTATCTTTAGAGTAACATGTTGAGATTCACATGATAATCCAGGTACTAGATACTCAAGAAGTCCATAACCGGGGACACGGCTAACCATGATTAGTTTATTACACTCTGCAGAGGTTTGCGCACTTTTCCCCACAAGACTCGATCGCCTCCGTTGGATTTCTCGCACTGCATGATGTTTGAGAAACGGATAACCGAGACACAGTCTTTCAGAAGCGCTAGCACCTTACGTTGGATAGACCGGTACACCTACTTTCCCCTACATCTGCTAGTCTACCCTGTAAGAGTTCGCACGATATAATCAACTATGCCAGAGCCCATAATGGCTTGTGGCTGCACACGGAAGTTTCTAGTATGAATAATCTTATGATCCCTTTGAGCCTGGGTGGCGGTCCAAAAGAAAAACAGGCAAGTCCTGATAGAAACCAGGTGCCTCAATCCACCCAGATGTGTGTTTAAGTTGCCACCTTAAGTAAACCATTAAAATTAACAAACTCACATCTGTCATGGATATCACTCACCCAATCCACGTCTACTAGCATAGCATGGCATAATAAGCAAACGTAGAAGTAACTCCCAAAGGTTTCATATTAAACAGGTAATAGGTACTACCTCATCTACTTCCCATCCCATAATTTAATTAGATCATAATCATGCAATGTGTGAGGATTGATCTAATGCAATAAAACTGGGTTGTAGAAAAGGTATGATCAAAGTGTTACTTGCCTTGCTGATGATCCGCGAAACCTAGAGATTCGAAGTAACAGGCGGCGCACTCCGGGTATTCTCGGGCGGCGCGTGCTCCGGCGGCGGCGGCAGGGGCGGGGGCGGCGGGGCTGGGGCGACTAGGGTTAGGGTTTCGGTGGCTGGGCTTCTCGAGCCCCGGGGCGGCGGCTTAAAAAGGCGCCCCCGGGCGGAGTCCCGCTCGGGTACGGCCTAAAGTCGGTTCCGTTTTTTTAATAATTCCGCTCGGAAGAAAAATAAAAAGAAATACTAAACAGACTCCAAAAATCACGAAATAAATTTTGCCGAGTTCCTAAAATCAAGCCCGATAAAGTGAACATTTATTTGGGCCCAAACTACAACTTTGAAAAACACGCATTTTTCCTAAATTCAAATAAAAATACCGAAAAAACTCCGAAATAAATCTTATTTGATTTTTTATTAAATCCTCAATATTTCTATATTTTGGGAAAGTCATTTTATTCCCTCTCTCATATTTTTGTAATAGAAATAATTGATGATAAAATAAATAAAATCAAATGATCCTGTTTACATAATTTGAGAAAACTCAAATATGTAAATAACGAAATCCCCAACTGTCTCCGTGGGTCCTTGAGTTGCTTAGGATTTTCTAGGATCAAAACCAAAAGCAAAAAAAAATATGATATGCATGATGACCTAATGTATAACATTCCAAATTGAAAATTTGGGATGTTACAATATCAAAAATAAAACTGGGGAGCTAAACGCGAGCTATTGATCTACAACATAGATATGCTAATACTACCAGGACTAAGTTCATGATAAATTTAAGTTCAATTAATCATATTACTTAAGAACTCCCACTTAGATAGACATCCCTGTAATCCTCTAAGTGATCATGTGATCCATATCAACTAAACCATGTCTGATCATCACGTGAGATGGAGTAGTATCAATGGTGAACATCACTATGTTGATCATATCTACTATATGATTCACGCTCGACCTTTCGGTCTCAGTGTTCCGAGGCCATATCTGTTATATGCTAGGCTCGTCAAGTTTAACCTGAGTATTCCGCATGTGCAACTATTTTGCACTCGTTGTATTTGAGCGTAGAGCCTATCACACCCGATCATCACGTGGTGTCTCAGCATGAAGAACTTTTGCAATGGTGCATGCTCAGGGAGAACACTTGTACCTTGATAATTAGTAAGATATCATCTTATAAAGCTACTGTCGAACTAAGCAAAATAAGATGTATAAAAGATAAACATCACATGCAATCAAAATATGTGACATGATATGGCCATCATCATCTTGTGCCTTTGATCTCCATCTCCAAAGCATCGTCATGATTTCCATTGTCACCGGCATGACACCATGATCTTCATCATCTTGATCTATATCAATGTGTCGTCACATGGTCGTCTCGCCAAATATTGCTCTTGCAACTATTTCTATCGCATAGCGATAAAATAAAGCAATTATTTGGCGCTTGCATCTTATGCAATAAAGAGACAAACAGAAGGCTTCTGCCAGTTGCCGATAACTTCAACAAAACATGATCATCTTATGCAACAACTTATATCTCATCATGTTTTGACCATATCACATCACAACATGCCTTGCAAAAACAAGTTAGACATCTTCTACTTTGTTGTTGCAAGTTTTACGTGGCTGCTATGGGCTGAGCAAGAACCATTCTTACCTAGGCATCAAAACCGCAACGATAATTTGTCAAGTTAGTACTGTTTTAACCTTCTCAAGGAACAGGCGTAGCCACACTCAGTTCAACTAAAGTTGGAGAAACTGGCACCCGCTAGTTACCTATGTGCATAGCACGGCGGTAAAACCAGTCTCGCGTAAGCATACGCGTAATGTCGGTCCGGGCCGCTTCATCCAACAATACCGCCGAACCAAAGTGTGACATGCTGGTAAGTAGTATGACTTATATCGCCCACAACTCACTTGTGTTCTACTCGTGCATATTACATCAACGCATAAAACCTAGCTCGGATGCCACTGTTGGGGAACGTAGTAATTTCAAAAATTTCCTACGCACATGCAAGATCATGGTGATGCATAGCAACGAGAGGGGAGAGTGCGTCCACGTACCCTCGTAGACCGAAAGCGGAAGCATTAGCACAACGCGGTTGATGTAGTCGTACGTCTTCACGATCCGACTGATCCAAGTACCGAACGTATGGCACCTCCAAGTTCAGCACACGTTCAGCTCGATGACGTCCCACGAACTCCGATCTAGCAGAGCTTCGAGGGAGAGTTCCGTCAGCACGACGGCGTGATGATGGTGATGATGATGCTACCGACGCAGGGCTTCGCCTAAGCACCACTACGATATGATCGAGGTGGATTATGGTGGAGGGGGGCATCGCACATGGCTGGGAGAGATCAACAGATCAACTTGTGTGTCTAGAGGTTCCCCCTGCCCCGTATATAAAGGAGGGAGGGAGAGGCCGGCCCTAGAGGGGGCGCGCCAAGTGTGGGGAGTCCTACTAGGACTCCCAAGTCCTAGTAGGATTCCCCTTTCCTTTCCGGAGTAGGAGAGAAGGAAAGAGGGGGAGAGGGAAATGGAAAAGGGGGTTGCACCCCTTGTCCAATTCGGACCAAAGGGAGGGCGCGTGCCTCCTTCCTTTTGGCCTCTCTCCTCTATTCCCGTATGGCCCAATAAGGCCCAATACTTCTCCCGATGAATTCCCGTAACTCCGCGGTACTCCGAAAATACCCGAATCACTCGAAACCTTTCCGATGTCCGAATATAGTTGTCCAATATATCAATCTTTACGTCTCGACCATTTCGAGACTCCTCGTCATGTCCCTGATCTCATCCGGGACTCTGAACTACCTTCGGTACATCAAATCACATAAACTCAAAATACAATTGTCACCAAAACTTTAAGCGTGCGGACCTTACGGGTTCGACAACTATGTAGACATGACCAAGACATGTCTCCGGCCAATAACCAATAGCGGAACCTGGATGCTCATATTGGCTCCCACATATTCTACGAAGATCTTTATCGGTCAAACCGTATAACAATATACGTTGTTCCCTTTGTCATCGGTATGTTACTTGCCCGAGATTCGATCGTCGGTATCTCAATACCTAGTTCAATCTCGTTACCGGCAGGTCTCTTTACTCATTCCGTAATACATCAACCCACAACTAACTCATTAGTTGCAATGCTTGCAAGGCTTAAGTGATGTGTATTACCGAGTGGGCCCAGAGATACCTCTCCGACAATCGGAGTGACAAATCCTAATCTCGAAATACGCCAAACCAACAAGTACCTTCTGAGACACCTGTAGAGCACCTTTATAATCATCCAATTACGTTGTGATGTTTGGTAGCACACAAAGTGTTCCTCCGATAAACGGGAGTTGCATAATCTCATAGTCATAGGAACATGTATAAGTCATGAAGAAAGCAATATCAACAAACTAAACGATCAAGTGCTAAGCTAGCGGAATGGGTCAAGTCAATCACATCATTCTCCTAAAGATGTGATCCCGTTAATCAAATGACAACTCATGTCTATGGTTAGGAAACATAACCATCTTTGATCAACGAGCTAGTCAAGTAGATGCATATTAGTGACACTCTGTTTGTCTATGTATTCACACATGTATTATGTTTCCGGTTGATACAATTCTAGCATGAATAATAAACATTTATCATGATATAAGGAAATAAATAATAACTTTATTATTGCCTCTAGGGCATATTTCCTTCATGATGACCCACAAGTATAGGGGATCTATCGTAGTCCTTTTGATAAGTAAGAGTGTCGAACCCAACGAGGAGCAGAAGGAAATGATAAGCGGTTTTCAGCAAGGTATTCTCTGCAAGCACTAAAATTATAGGTAATAGATAGTTTTGTGATAAGATAATTTGTAACGAGCAACAAGTAACAAAAGTAAATAAAGTGCAGCAAGGTGGCCCAATCCTTTTTGTAGCAAAGGACAAGCCTAGACAAACTCTTATATAGAAGAAAGTGCTCCCGAGGACACATGGGAATTATCGTCCAGCTAGTTTTCATCACGTTCATATGATTTGCGTTCGGTACTTTGATAATTTGATATGTGGGTGGACCGGTGCTTGGGTGCTGTCCTTACTTGGACAAGCATCCCACTTATGATTAACTCCTATTGCAACCATCCGCAACTACAAAAGAAGTATTAAGGTAAACCTAACCATAGCATGAAACATATGGATACAAATCAGCCCCTTACGAAGCAACGCATAAACTAGGGTTTAAGCTTCTGTCACTCTAGCAACCCATCATCTACTTATTACTTCCCAATGCCTTCCTCTAGGCCCAAATAATGGTGAAGTGTCATGTAGTCGACGTTCACATAACACCACTAGAGGAGAGACAACATACATCTCATCAAAATATCGAACGAATACTAAATTCACATGACTACTAATAGCAAGACTTCTCCCATGTCTTCAGGAACAAACGTAACTACTCACAAAGCATATTCATGTTCATAATCAGAGGGGTATTAATATGCATATAGGATCTGAACATATGATCTTCCACCAAATAAACCGACTAGCATCAACTACAAGGAGTAATCAACACTACTAGCAACCTACAGGTACCAATCCCAGACTTAGAGACAAGAATTGGATACAAGAGATGAACTAGGGTTTGAGAGGAGATGGTGCTGGTGAAGATGTTGATGGAGATTGGCCCCCTCCCGATGAGAGGAGCGTTGGTGATGACGATGGCGATGATTTCCCCCTCCCGGAGGGAAGTGTCCCTGGCAGAACAGCTCCGCCGGAGCCCTAGATTGGTTCCGCCAAGGTTCCGCCTCGTGGCGGCGGAGTCTCATCCCGAAAGCTTGGTTATGATTTTTTTCTCAATGAAAGATTCCATATAGCAAAATATGGGCATCGGAGGGCCACCAGGGGGCCCACGAGGCAGGGGGCATGCCTAGGGGGTAGGGCGCGCCCCCACCCTCGTGGCTGGTGAGTGGCCCCCCTCTGGTACTTCTTGCGCTCAGTATTTTTTATATATTCTGGAAATAACTTCCATGAAGTTTTAGGACTTTTAGAGCTGTGCAGAATAGGTCTCTAACATTTGCTCCTTTTCCAGCCCAGAATCCCAGCTGCCGGCATTCTCCCTCTTTATGTAAACCTTGTAAAATAAGCGAGAATAGGCATAAGTATTGTGACATAATGTGTAATAACAGCCCAAAATGCAATAAATATCGATATAAAAGCATGATGCAAAATGGACGTATCAGAGAGGAAGGTTGAACAGCTCCAAGTCACGAAAACCTAGTCCCCCCATGTACTTTGGCATGGTCAGAATGTCCCACGCCACCCATGCTGGCTTGCGCTTGCCTCTTTTGCTCCCCCACCAGAACTGCCTTATAAGTGAAGTTACACTCTCACATAGGCCTCTAGGTAATCTGAAACATGCCATGGAGTAGACTGGTATAGCCTGTGCCACTGACTTGATGAGTACCTCCTTTCCTGCAGCCGATAATAATTTCTCCATCCATCCCTTCACTTTTTCCCAAACTCTGTCACGTAAATATTTGAAAGTTCCGTTCTTTGCTTGACCCACATCAGTTGGCATGCCCAAATATCGTCCACTAAGGGACTCATTCTGCACCTGCAACATGTTCTTGATTGCTTCTCTCACATTTTGTGAGCATCCCTTGCTTAAGAACATGGATGATTTCCCATCATTTACTCTTTGCTCTGAGGCTCTGCAATAATAAGTTAGTAGATTTGATACATGCTCTGCACCCTCCACACTAGCCTTAAAAAGCAACAGGCTATCATCAACAAACAAAAGGTGGTTAACGACTGGTGCCGTCGGAGCCACCTTAATACCTTGCATAGATGACCGAGAACTGGATTTCAGGAGGCACGAAAGGCCCTCTGCTGCTATCAAGAATAGGGAAGGGGAGATAGGATCTCCCTGCCGAATACCTCTCGTGGGAATGAAACTTTCTAACTTTTCCCCATTACAAAGAACTGAAAAGGAAACCGATGAAACCATAGCCATAACCGTGTCAATCCAAGACTGAGCAAAACCCAAGTTACTCATAATGGCCCGGAGGTATGACCACTCCAGCCTATCATAGGCTTTCATCATGTCCAGTTTTAGAGCACAAAAACTGTTATTCTTCGATCTGTTACGCTTCATAAAATGTAAGCACTCATAAGCGCAAATAATATTATCTATGATCATTCTCCCCGGAACAAAGGCTGACTGCTCAACTGATATTATCTCTAGTAAAACAAGTTTTAACATGTTAGCCACTACCTTCGAATCTATCTTGTAGATCACGTTGCATAGACTGATATGTCTGAACTGCGACAGGAGCGTTGGGTTGTTTACTTTCGGAATCAGCACAAGAATCGTATCGTTAATGCTCGACGGGTTCTCTTCCCACCTCACAATTCCGAGAACAATGTCTGTCACTTCATCTCCACATACATCCCAGTGCTTCTGATAAAATTGGGCAGGGAACCCGTCTGGCCCCGGGGCTTTAGTAGGGAACATTTGGAAGAGGGCTATCTTCACCTCCTCATGGGTATAAGGTGCACACAAATCCCTGTTCATAGCAGCCGTCACCTTCCGGGGTACATGTTCCATTACACGGTCTTATGTCCTGAACTCCTTCTGGTGAATAAAGATTTTGGTAAAACTCATTTACCATGGCTTTCAACTCAGCCGGATCAGTCACCATTGATCCCAAAGCATCTTCCAGAGCCCGGATCATGTTCTTTTTTCTCCTTAGACTACCCCGCAAGTGAAAGAACTTTGTATTCTTATCTCCCGAGGCTAGGCAGTCAGTACGAGCCCGCTGCCTCCACATTATCTCTTCCCTATGATAGAGTTCAACTAGCCTCTCATTTATTTTCAGTTCGACATGTGAGGGTGCAGTACGCAACGGATCACCCCGAAGTTCGTCTAGTCTCTTCTTTAACTCTTTTATCTCTCTTCTGACACTCCCAAAAGACCTCCTGCTCTAGTTGGTTAGACCCTTTGAGATGCTCACCAACTTGTCATGGTGCTGCTGCACATTAACGCATGGCCCTGCTGCAGCCCACTCCGAACTGATAGTTCCCGTTAGTTCCTCATGTTTCTCCCACATGGTCTCATACTTGAAGGTGAACTTGGTTCTATTTTCTTGATCTTGGCCCAGATCAAGGAGGATCGGCCCATGGTCTCAGGTTGCAGCTATGTGATGCTCCAAATTTCCCGAGGGAAACCGGGCTAGCCACTGTGCATTCACCAACGCCCGGTCGAGCCTGCAACGTGTGTATGCCCCCCCGGCCACCTTCTTTTCAAAAGTCCAAAACCGGCCCTTATAGCCAATATCAATCAACATGCAAACATCTGTAGTTTCACGAAACGCCTGAATCTGCGCATTGCTTCTTTCTCCAATACCCACGTGTTCGTTTGGATGTAGAACCTCATTAAAATCCCCCATGCAGAGCCATGGGAGAGAGCTCAAAGTACTAATATTCTTCAGTACTTCCCAAGTTTGGTGTCGTAGGTGGGTCTGGGCCTCCGTATAGACACACGTCATCCGCCACATCTCCTGACCTGATTCTTCAATCGACACATCAAGATGATAACACGAATAACCCAGAATTTCAACCTTTATTACATCATTCCAAAACAATCCTATTCCTCCACTTTGACCTCTACTATCCACTACATAAGCTCTATCATAGCCCAACGTTCCAGCTAAAGCTTCTACCCTCGATCCCTCTATCTGAGTTTCGACAATACATAAAAGGGTAGGGGCAAACTTCGTCGCGAATTCGCGAAGTTCTTGGACTGTCACGGCGTTGCCCACACCGCGACAGTTCCAGCGGAGGGCACTCATTGGTGCGGGCGGCGCCCCTCGAAGGAGCCCGCCAAATTCTTTACTGCAGTGGTAATGATGTCCTGACCATCATCTCCCATTCTGGACCTCTTCGGATTCCTCGACGGAGGCGGACTGACCACATTGCCCCCAACAACAACAAGCGCCAGATTTTGAGGATTCTGGTCCATATGTGTCTTCTCTGGAGGCATATTGGTGTTGCCCGAATCATACCTTTCAGTTCTCTTCCTCCTATTATCATCCAGAGCCACGGTCGCCGGGTCAAGGGTCGGGTCTTCGTCCCCATCTGAGCCAAAAATTGTTGTGTCCTCCCTCCTAGCATTGCGATTTGCTCCAGCTCTTCCTCCCCTTCTTCCACCTCGTCGTCCTCTATTCTCACCCGGTCCTCTTCCAATCCTCATGGCCCAGGTAGCTCGTAGCTCTTTAAAAACTAGAGCCAAATTAGGATGGATTCCATTACCATGTTCCTTGAAAACATGTCCTAGGTGGCCACAGACCACACACCAATCAGGGAGCCGCTCATACTTTACCCTGTAGACCTGTCGATGTTGGTTTCTGATCAAGGAAACTACATTCTTCAGTGGCTTGTGCACATCAATTCTGACCCAAACGCGATAGCATTTGCCCGTAAAATCGTGGGTCGCTGTTTCACAGAACAAAACTTTCCGCACTTTAGCTGCAAGACTAGGAACCAGACGGGCAAAGAGATCCGGGACGTCATAGATCTGAATCCATATGTCCAGTGTATCCAGCTTGACATGTGATGACTGAGTTACTTCATCGTAAGGGGCAATGATAACATCGTTTCCACGGAAATTCCATGGCCCCTCTTGCATTACTCTCTCCCAGTCACCCAGGCACCGGAATTGCAAAGTGTACATATTTGACTCCAGCGGTTTAAACTTGACATCTTGAGCTAGATCCCACGCAGCTCTCATGTTGCGGAAAAACCAGCCCTGGCTATAGGGTTTATCAATATGAACGCGAGCAATTGCCAACCATCTGCTGCATCTTCCGGGACAGATCCCTCATCGACCACCACATCGTCCATATCATCCTACTGAAGGCCTAGTTCAGCCATTAGTTTCTCAATCTTTGATGCAAAAGAAGAGCCCCCGGCCGTAGCCGATCCGCGCATCTCCCGCAGCCATGAACGCTAACCCTAACCCGATCTGATAAGACAAACGGGTCCTTCGTGACGGAACCTAACCCAAACCGCCTGCGAACAGAGATCGTCAGGGCAGGAAGCCCGGATCGGATCCCCCGCAGCCCGGCGGGAAGGAAGAAAACCGTGGATCTCAACGGCGGCGAGAAGTTGCCTCCGAGAGGAAGAGAAACCCTACCTTGAGGGAAAAGTAGCCGTGTATAGGACTACTAGCAACAATTTAGCATGTTATATAGTTATTTCTTCCTCGGGGCCCCTCAAAAAAAACATAGACAAGCCCCTAAAAAAATAGACAGGCCCAACTCATTAAAAGCCTGGCACTGGGCCATGGGCCTCCATTGGGCCCTTGCCGACGCCCCAAAACAGGTTATAGGGGCTGTTTGGTTTTCGCCTGTGTACGCCCTGCCAATCTTGGCAAACCAAATAATTGGCGTAAGAATTGGCCGCCCCAGACTTGCCAATGATTTGGCGTGAAACTGAACTGAAGGAGTTGAGATGGGCTGGGCGCACCAAAAAATTGATGTCCATCCAAATAAAATGCCAAGCCTAGTCAACGACCAAAATTTTAGATCGGCAGCTGAGGGCTGCAATCCAAACAGCCCCATAATATCGGAAGGCGTTAGTGGCAGCAAGCGCGAGCGGCAGCGTGTGGCCTCCGTTGGCTGGCAAACCACAGGCCACCCCGTTCGGATAGATAGCCGCCCGGCTCCCCTCTCCCCACCACACGGCCACAACCCGACTCACCACCGCGCCTCTTCCTCCTCCCGCTCACCCACCCATGGCGACGGCTATGATGGCTGCAGCCACCACCTCCTGCTCCCCGCGCCGAGCGCTCCTCAAGCCCGCGGCCTCCTCCAGCCCCGCGCCGCCGCCCAGGCCGCAGCCACGGTCCTTCCTCAAGCAGCTCCCGGGGCTCGCCGCGACGGCGGCGGCGGCGGCCGTCGCCTACGTGCCTCTCCCGGCGCTGGCCGTGGAGATGGAGAAGGCTGCGCTGTTCGACTTCAACCTGACGCTCCCGGCGATCACGATCGAGTTCCTTCTGCTGATGGTGGCGCTGGACAAGCTCTACTTCTCGCCGCTGGGCAAGTTCATGGACGAGCGGGACGCCAAGATCCGCGCGGAGCTCGGCGGCGTCAAGGACGCCTCCGAGGAGGTGCGGCAGCTAGAGGAGCAGGCCCAGGCCATTCTCAAGGCGGCTCGCGCGGAGATCGCGGCTGCGCTCAACAAGATGAAGAAGGAGACGACCACGGAGCTGGAGGCGAAGCTCGACGAGGGCCGCCGCCGCGTGGAGGCAGAGCTCGTGGAGGCGCTCGCGAGCCTCGAGGGGCAGAAGGAGGAGGCCATCAAGGCGCTGGACGCGCAGATCGTGTCGCTCAGCGACGAGATCGTCAAGAAGGTGCTCCCATCCGCGTGAAAACATTAGTAGATCACGCAGCGCGCAGCAGCCGGCGCAATCCCCCGTTTCATAGTAAAGATTTCTAGTTCTTGATGTGTAATGTATACGCCCACTGGGCTGCCTCCCCTAAGAATGTAACTGAATCAAACATTCTGTGATCGGGTATAAATGAATGATCCTTTTGTACACTACTCTGCCCTGAATCTGAGTGGTCCTTTAATCCCCAATTCATTTCCGGGAGAACCCAAGTGTAGTGTTAAAAACGCTCTTAGACGAAGGAAATACTAAAGTAGACTGTCCTTTGTTTATGACATGTTGTTAGACATTATTTTTTAGCATTACTGTAATAGAATCATTAGCCTAACATTAGACCACCTACGACATGATTAACAGAGAGGGGTTCGCAAGAACCTGTACCGAGTAAAGTCCCATGCCTGCTTGATGCAAGCTTGGTGTAACCCATGATAATATTTGGGATCGTCGTCTCCTTTAGCACCTCACTAGGATCGGGCGTCAGGGGTGGAACCTTCACAAGGATCGGGCGTTAGGGGTGGAACCTCCATTATCGTGTGGATAGTGAGTTTCCGACGGCGGCTGCGCTGTTCTATGGAGGCGGGACCGAGACCATGCCGTTGGTTCAATGCCCCTTATTAGGACACATATGTCGGGGGTATCCACCTTTTCTCTTTCTGGTTGTTACAACTAAGATCAATTTCAGTATTCTTTCCCTTGATTATTAGGTTAACAAGCATCATAAGCCCACTTTTAATAGAAATAACATACCAACTAAGGTGTTGCAATGGTCAATGAAATGTCATTGTACTTAATACTTATAGTATATCATTCTATTTTAAAATGGGTAGCATGTTACTTTAGGAGTTGGTTTATTTAATGGTCCTTGTTTCCAGGATCCACGGGCTTTCCTAACCCACGCGAGGAATCTTATCATACAAGGGTAAATTGTCAGCCTTAGTAAGTGGAACCAAAAAACTTATAAATCAAACATCATATGTTTGATTGTGGACTCTTATCTTTCACAACATGAAACATAATGTCAAGGGTTTTGGCAACACCAACTGACTAGTTGTTGATGGGGAATGTTGCATGGAAAACAAAAAAATTCCTACAAAACACCCAAGATCTATTCTATGGAGATGCTAGCAACGAGAGAGAGAGAGAGAGAGAGAGAGAGAGAGAGAGAGGTGTCTACATACCCTTGTAACGGTCTAAATATCGTGGTTGTCGTAGTTGTACTCCCTTCGCAATCCAATCCGATCCAGCGCCGAACGGACGACACCTCCGAGATGTGCACACGTACGACTCCGTGACGTTTCCGCCTTCTTGAACCAGCAAGGGAGGGTGGAGAGGTACATGGGATCTAGGCCAGCACGATGGCATGTTGGTGGTGGTGGCAGCGAAACACCGCGAGGGCTTCGCCAAGCACTAAGTGGAGGAGTAGGAGGAGTAACGGGAGGGTGAGGCGCCTATGGGTGGAAGGGTTGCTGTCCCCTACACCTCCCCCTTTATACAAGCGTGGGAGGTCTGGGAGGCTTGCTCCCCAAGCGGGTTGTTGGCCAAGGGGGAGAGGAAGGAAATCTCTCCTTTCCGTCCCCACCGACCGTGATCCCCTCTTTTTAGGGATCTTTATTATTCCTTTTAGGGGGATCTTGGTGCTCTTAGACTAGGAGCCTTGCCCCACTACCCACGTTCATGTGGGTCCCTCATGTAGGTGGGCCCTGCTTCAAAACCTTCTAGAACCTTCCCGATACAATACCGAAAAATCCCAAACATTTTCTAGAACCCTGAATATGACTTCCCATATATAAATCTTTACCTCTGGACCATTCCAGAGCTCCTTGTGATGCCCCGGATCCCATCTAGGACTTCAAACAATATTCAGTCTTGCCATTATTAATATCCAATACTACCTTAGCGTTACCGAATGTTAAGTGTGTGACCTCGCGGGTTCGAGGATCATGCAGACATGACCGAGACACCTCTCCGATCAATAATCAATAGCAGGACCTGTATGCCCATATTGAATCCCACATATTCAATGAAGACCTTTATCGGTTTGAACCACGACGTCGAGGATTTAGTTAATCTCGTATATAATTCCCTTTGTCCAGCGATATGTTACTTTCCCGAGATTCGATAGTCGATATCTCCATACCTAGTTCAATCTCGTTACCAGCAAGTCTCTTTAATCATTCCGTAATACAATATCCCCGTGACTAAACTCATTAGTCACATGCTTGCAACCTATTCACGATGTTGTATTACCGAGAGGGCTCAGAGATATCTCTCCGTCACATGGAGCGACAAATCCCAGTCTCGATCCATGCAACCCAACAAAATACTTTCCGATATACCTGAAGAGTACCTTTATGGTCACCCAGTTACGAAGTGACCTTTGATAACCCACAAAGTATTCTTCCGATATATTGGGGAGTGGCATGATCTCATGGTCTAAGGAACAGATACTTGACATTACGAAAGCTATGGCAAATTGAACTTGGTGACACGATCAGATGCTAAGCTTGCAGTTGGCTCTTGTCCATCACATCATTCTCCTAATGATGTGATCCCGGTATTAAATGAAAACTCATGTCTATGGTTAGGAAATCTTAACCATCTTTAATCAAGAGCTAGTCTAGTAGAGTACAACTAGGGACACGGTATTCGTTTATGTATCCACACATGTATTTAAGTTTCCGATCAATAAAATTATAGCATGGATAATAAACATTTATCATGAACAAGGAAATATGATCATAACATCATTATTACTGCCACCAGGGCATATTTCCAACAGTTGTTACTCACATAGAGGATTGCATGTTCATAATCGTAGTCGTGAGGGTGCGGGGTGCGAGGTGTGTAGAGCTTAGACTGGTAGATCATCCAAGAAGCCTCATCCACGCAATGTTGTGCACTGCTCCTTCGGACAAGAGCTCGATTTCTCCCTACATTGGGAGGCCGAGCTGCTCATGTTACAAGATGTCTCAGTGTGGTTCTTGGTATGATGTCCTACCACCTATGAAGCGTGTTTGCCCTTGTCGGCTCGATGACCGTCATGGCGGAGTGGCACTCTCAAAGACCGCACGGTGGTCTGCGACGGCATCCACGTCCTGTATCAGGTTCCACCCGTGCCCGACCGATGCCTTCTGGGCCACCCTGCACTTGTGATCATCCTTTAAGTTCTCCTCATATTGGAGGACTTGCTATCAATGATCCTTGATGTCCTGAATTCGCCCGAGCAACCGACTGTCGTCCTTGGCTACCTTATGTGGTTACCTGGGCAGCCTCAAACTAGCCAGCCTTTAACTATCCTTGTCGTGTCAGGGACTGCCGAGTGATTCATTTAGTATGTCCTCGCCATAGGGGCCTAACTCGCTCATCGACAGAGGTACCCTTTCTCGTCGTGTGGTTCATCACGCGATTGGTTCTTCCTCTTGGGATCGTGATTGAGGTCATCATCGGGGACATTGTCGTTGCCTTGGTTGGCGTTTGGCGTGTCCACATGTAGCAATCATAGGTCAAAGTCGCCTGCCACTTGCATAAAGGCACCATTTCTGGCAGTCAATTGTCTGCAAACTCGCCGACTTCCTCTTCTGTGTCTTTTGCCTCCGAAGTGGCTCCTTCGAGGACCTCCATGAGATCATCGGTGTTGGCGATGATATGGGATAAAAAAATCGAATTCTTCCGACATCTCCCGAATAAAATCTGAAAAATCCAATCATTGCTGCTCTAGGATCCAGCTTGATGCCAAAGCCTGGAGGACCAGCTCCCCGCGGGAATCTATGGAGTACCCTAGGTTGCCGAACCGGACAATCCATCCTGGAGCAAATGTCTCGACTTGGCTAAGGTGGTCGGTCGAGCCATCAATGAAGGTGGCTACACCGAATATGAACATCTGTTCCGTGAGAATGTCTTGCCGGAACCAATCTGGGCATTGATCTTGATTGCTATCGAGTTGCGGTGTTCGCCCGACAGGATTTGTATCGGCCACCACTATCGTAGCTAAATCCAGCAAATCCCTTGGTAGGTGATGTCTACTACACAACCTTCTTCTTGTAGATGTTGTTGGGCCTCCAAGTGCAGAGGTTTGTAGGACAGTAGCAAATTTCCCTCAAGTAGATGACCTAAGGTTTATCAATCCGTGGGAGGCGTAGGATGAAGATGGTCTCTCTAAAACAACCCTACAACCAAATAATAAAGAGTCTCTTGTGTCCCCAACAAAACAATGGTAAATTGTATAGGTGCACTAGTTCGGCAAAGAGATGGTGATACAAGTGCAATATGGATGGTAGATATAGGTTTTTGTTATCTGAAAATATAAAAAACAGCAAGGTAACAAGTGGTAAAAGTGAGCGTAAACGCTATTGCAATGCTAAGAAACAAGGCCTAGGGTTCATACTTTCACTAGTGCAAGTTCTCTCAACAATAATAACATAATTGGATCATATAACTATCCCTCAACATGCAACAAAGAGTCACTCCAAAGTCACTAATAGCGGAGAACAAACAAAGAGATTATTGTAGGGTACGAAACCACCTCAAAGTTATCCTTTCTGATCGATCTATTAAAGAGTCCATAGTAAAATAACACGAAGCTATTCTTTCCGTTCAATCTATCCTAGAGTTCGTACTAGAATAACACCTTAAGACACAAATGAACCAACAACCTAATGTCACCTAGATACTCCAATGTCACCTCAAGTATTTGTGGGTATGATTATACGATATGCATCACACAGTCTCATATTCATCTATTCAACCAACACAAAGAACTTCAAAGAGTGCCCCAAAGTTTCTACCGGAGAGTCAAGACGAAAATGTGTGCCAACCCCTATGCATAAGTTCATGAGGTCACGGAACTCGCAAGTTGATCACCAAAACATACATCAAGTGGATCACGTGAATATCCCATTGTCACCACAGATAAGCACATGCAATACATACATCAAGTGTTCTCAAATCCTTAAAGACTCAATCCGATAAGATAACTTCAAAAGGAAAACTCAATTCATCACAAGAGAGTAGAGGGGGGGAAACATCATAAGATCCAACTATAATAGCAAAGCTCGCGATACATCAAGATCGTGCCGAATCAAGAACACGAGAGAGAGAGAGAGAGAGAGATCAAACACATAGCTACTAGTACATACCCTCAGCCCCGAGGGTGAACTACTCACTCCTTGTCATGGAGAGCGCCGGGATGATGAAAATGGCCACCGGAGAGGGATTCCCCCCCTCCGACAGGGTGCCGGAACGGGTCTAGATTGGTTTTCGGTGGCTACAGAGGCTTGCGGCGGCGGAACTCCTGATCTGGGTTTCTTTTCGGGGGTTTCTGTATTTATAGGAATTTTTGGCGTCGGTCTCACATCAGGGGGGTATCGGAGTCATCCACGAGATAGGGGGGCAAGCCCAGCGGGGTAGGGTGCGCCCTCCACCCTCGTGGATGGCTCGGGACTCTTCTGGCCCAACTCTTTCACTTCTGGGGATTATTTTAGTTCATAAAAATCATCAAAAATTGGCATGTCAATTGGACTCCGTTTGGTATTCCTTTTCTGTAAAACTCAAAAACAAGGAAAAAACAGAAACTGGCACTGGGCTCTATGTTAATAGGTTAGTCCCAAAAATCATATAAAATAGCATATAAAACATCCTCGATGGATAATATAATAGTATGGAACAATAAAAAATTATAGATACCTCGGAGACGTATCAAGCATCCCAAGCTTAATTCCTGCTCGTCCTCGAGTAGGTAAATGATAAAAACAGAATTTTTGATGTGGAATGCTACCTAACATATTTATCTATGTAATTCTCTTTATTGTGGCATGAATGTTCAAATCCATAAGATTCAAAACAAAAGTTTAATATTGACATAAAAACAATAATATTTGAAGCATACTAACAAAATAATTATGTCTTCTCAAAATAACATGGCCAAAGAAAGTTTGTCCCTACAAAATCATATAGTCTGGCTATGCTCCATCTTCATCACACAAAAAATTTAAATCATGCACAACCCCGATGACAAGCCAAGCAATTGTTTCATATTTTTGATGTTCTCAAAACCTTTCGACTTTCATGCAATACATGAGCATGAGCCATGGACATAACACTATAGGTGGAATAGAAGGTGGTTGTGGAGAACACGAAAAGAAGGAGATAGTCTCACATCAACTAGGCGTATCAATGGGCTATGGAGATGCCCAGCAATAGATATCAATGTTAGTGAGTAGGGATTGTCATGCAACGGATGCACTAGAGCTATAAGTGTATGAAAGCTCAAAAAGAAAACTAAGTGGGTGTGCATCCAACTTGCTTGCTCATGAAGACCTAGGGCATTTGAGGAAGCCCATCGTTGGTATATACAAGCCAAGTTCTATAATAAAAAATTCCCACTAGTATATGAAAGTGACAACATAGGAGACTCTCTATCATGAAGATCATGGTGCTACTTTGAAGCACAAGTGTGGTAAAAGGATAGTAGCATTGCTCGTTCTCTCTTTTTCTCTCATTTTTTTGTTTTTTTGGGCCTTCTCTTTTTTTGGTCTTTCAATTTTTTCCCTCACATGGGACAATGCTCTAATAATGAAGATCATCACACTTTTATTTACTTACAACTCAAGAATTACAACTCGATACTTAGAACAAAATATGACTCTATATGAATGCCTCCAGCGGTGTACCAGGATGTGCAATGAATCAAGAGTGACATGTATGAAAGAACTATGGTCGGTGGCTTTGCCACAAATACAATGTCAACTACATGATCATGCAAAGCAATATGAGAATGATGAAGTGTGTCATAATAAACGAAACGGTGGAAAGTTGCATGGCAATATATCTCGGAATGGCTATGGAAATGCCATAATAGGTAGGTATGGTGATTGTTTTGAGGAAGGTATATGGTGGGTTTATGGTACCGGCGAAAGTTGCGTGGTACTAGAGAGGCTAGCAATGGTGGAAGGATGAGAGTGCGTATAATCCATGGACTCAACATTAGTCATAAAGAACTCACATACTTATTGCAAAAGTCTACTAGCTATCGAAACAAAGTACTACGCACATGCTCCTAGGGGGATTGATTGGTAGGAAAAGACCATCGCTCGTCCCCGGCCGTCACTCATAAGGAAGACAATCAAAAAATATCTCATGCTCCAACTTCGTTACATAACGGTTCACCATACGTGCATGCTACGGGACTCACAAACCTCAACACAAGTATTTATCAAATTCACAACTACTCACTAGCATGACTCTAATATCCCCATCTTCATATCTCAAAACAACCATAAAGAATCAAACTTCTCATAGTATTCAATGCACTTTATATGAATTTTTTTATTATACCCATCTTGGATGCCCATCATATTAGGACTAAATTCATAACGAAAGCAAATTACCATGCTGTTTAGAGACTCTCAAAATGATATAAGTGAAGCATGAGAGTTCAAAAATTTCTTCAAAATAAAACTACCGCCGTCCTCTAAAAGGATATAACTGAAGCACTAGAGCAAATGGCAAACTACTCCAAAAGATATAAGTGAAGATCAATGAGTAGTTGAATAATTTGTTGGGGAACGTAGTAATTGCAAAAATTTCCAACGCACACGCAAGATCATGGTGATGCATAGCAACGGGAGGGGAGAGTGTTGTCCACGTATCCTCGTAGACCAAAAGCGGAAGCATTAGCACAACGCGGTTGATGTAGTCGGACGTCTTCACGATCCGACCGATCAAGTACCGAACGCACGGCACCTCCGAGTTCTGCACACGTTCAACTTGATGACGTCCCTCGAAGTCCGATCCAGCCGAGTGTTGAGGGAAACTTTCGTCAACAGGACGGCGTGGTGACCATGATGATGTTCTACCGACGCAGGGCTTCGCCTAAGCACCACTACGATATGATTGAGGTGGATTATGGTGGAGGGGGGCACCTCACACGGCTAAGAGATCAAGAGATCAATTGTTGTGTCTATGGGGTGCCCCCTGGCCTATATAAAGGAGTGGAGGAGGGGGGAGAGGGCCGGCCCCTATGGCGCGCCCTGGAGGAGTCCTACTCCCACCGGGAGTAGGATTCCCCCCCATCCAAGTAGTAGGAGTAGGAGTCAAGGCAAGGGAAGGGAGAAGAGAAGGAAGGAGGGGGCGCAGCCCCTCCCCCTAGTCCAATTCGGACTAGGCCTTGGGGGGCGCCCAACCTCTCTTCTCTCTTTCCCCTAAAGCCCAATAAGGCCCATATACTCCCCGGCGAATTTTCGTAACTCTGCGGTACTTCGAAAAATACCCGAATCACTCGGAACCTTTCCAATGTCCGAACATAGTCATCCAATATATCGATCTTTATGTCTCGACCATTTTGAGACTCCTCGTCATGTCCCCGATCTCATCCAGGACTCCTAACTCCTTCGGTACATCAAAACATATAAACTCATAATATAACTGTCATCGTAGCGTTAAGCGTGTGGACCCTACGGGTTCGAGAACTATGTAGACATGACCGATACACATCTCCGTCAATAACCAATAGCGGAACCTGGATGCTCATATTGGCTCCTACATATTCTACGAAGATCTTTATCGGTCAGACCGCATAACAACATACATTGTTTCCTTTGTCATCGGTATGTTACTTGCCTGAGATTCGATCGTTGGCATCTCAATACCTAGTTCAATCTCGTTACCGGAAAGTCTCTTTACTCGTTCCGTAATACATCATTTCGCAACTAACTCATTAGTTGCAATGCTTGCAAGTCTTAGGCGATGTGCATTACCGAGAGGGCCCAGAGATACCTCTCCGACAATCGGAGTGACAAATCCTAATCTCAAAATATGCCAACCCAACAAGTACCTTCGGAGACACCTGTAGAGCACCTTTATAATCACCCAGTTACGTTGTGATGTTTGGTAGCACACAAAGTGTTCCTCCGGTAAACGGGAGTTGCATAATCTCATAGTCATAGGAACATGTATAAGTCATGAAGAAAGCAATAGCAACAAACTAAACGATCAAGTGCTAAGCTAACGGAATGGGTCAAGTCAATCACATCATTCTCCTAATGATGTGATCCCATTAATCAAATGACAACTCATGTCTATGGCTAGGAAACATAACCATCTTTAATTCAACGAGCTAGTCAAGTAGAGGCATACTAGTGACATACTATTTGTCTATGTATTCACACATGTATTATGTTTCTGGTTAATACAATTCTAGCATGAATAATAAACATTTATCATGATATAAGGAAATAAATAATAACTTTATTATTGCCTCTTGGGCACATTTCCTTCGGTCTCCCACTTGCACTAGAGTCAATAATCTAGTTCACATCGCCATGTGATTTAACATCAATAGTTCACATCACCATGTGAATAACACCCATAGTTCACATCGTCATGTGACCAACACCCAAAGGGTTTACTAGAGTCAATAATCTAGTTCACATCGCTATGTGATTAATACCCAAAGAGTACTAAGTTGTGATCATGTTTTGCTTGTGAGGGAAGTTTAGTCAACGGGTCTGCCACATTCAGATCCGTACGTATTTTGCAAATTTCTATGTAAGCAATGCTCTGCACGGAGCTACTCTAGCTAATTGCTCCCACTTTCAATATGTATCCAGATTGAGATTTAGAGTCATCTGGATCAGTGTCAAACCTTGCATCGACGTAACCCTTTACGACGAACCTTTTGTCACCTCCATAATCAAGAAACATATCCTTATTCCACTAAGGATAATTTTGACCAATGTCTAGTGATCTACTCCTAGATCACTATTGTACTCCCTTGCCAAACTCAGGGCAGGGTATACAATAGGTCTGGTACACAGCATGGCATACTTTATAGAACCTATGGCTAAAGCGGGAATGACTTTCATTCTCTCTCTATCTTCTGCCGTGGTCGGGTTTTGAGTCTTACTCAACTTCACACCTTGTAACACAGGCAAGAACTCCTTCTTTGACTATTCCATTTTGAACTACTTCAAAATCTTGTCAAGGTATGTACTCATTGAAAAACTTATCAAGCGTCTTGATCTATCTCTATAGATCTTGATGCTCAATATGTAAGCAGCTTCACCGAGGTCTTTCTTTGAAAAAACTCCTTTCAAACATTCCTTTATGCTTTGCAGAATAATTCTACATCATCTCCGATCAACAATATGTCATGCATATACTTATCAGAAATGATGTAGTGCTCCCATTCACTTTCTTGTAAATACAGGCTTCACCACAAGTCTGTATAAAACTATATGCTTTGATCAACTTATCAAAGCGTATATTCCAACTCCGAGATGCTTGCACCAGTCCATAGATGGATTGCTGGAGCTTGCATATTTTGTTAGTACCTTTAGGATTGACAAAACCTTCTGGTTACATCATATACAACTCTTCTTTAATAAATCCTATTAAGGAATGCAGTTTTGTTTATCCATTTGCCAGATTTCATAAAATGCGGCAATTGCTAACATGATTCAGATAGACTTAAGCATAGATACGAGTGAGAAATTCTCATCGTGGTCAACACCTTGAACTTGTCGAAAACCTTTTTGCGACAATTCTAGCTTTGTAGATAGTAACACTACTATCAGCGTCCGTCTTCCTCTTGAAGATCCATTTAATCTTAATGGCTCACCGATCAATGGGCAAGTCAATCAAAGTCCATACTTTGTTCTCATACATGGATCTCATCTCAGATTTCATGGCCTCAAGCCATTTCGCAGAATCTGAGCTCATCATCGCTTCCTCATAGTTCGTAGGCTCATCATGGTCAAGTAACGTGACCTCTAGAACACGATTACCGTACCACTCTAGTGCGGATATCACTCTGGTTTACCTATGAGGTTCGGTAGTAACTTGATCTGAAGTTACATGATCATCATCATTAGCTTCCTCACTAATTGGTGTAGTAGTCACAGGAACAGATTTCTGTGATGAACTAGTTTCCAATAAGGGAGCAGGTACAGTTACCTCATCAAGTTCTACTTTCCTCCCACTCACTTCTTTCGTGAGAAACTCCTTCTCTAGAAAGGATCCACTCTCAGCAACGAATATCTTGCCTTCGGATCTGTGATAGAAGGTGTACCCAACATTTTATTTTGGGTATCCTATGAAGACGCACTTCTCCGATTTAGGTTTGAGCTTATCAGGTTGAAACTTTTTCACGTAAGCATTGCAACCTCAAACTTTAAGAAACGACAGCTTAGGTTTCTTGCCAAACCATAGTTCATACGGTGTCGTCTCAACGGATTTAGATGGTGCCCTATTTAACGTGAATGTAGCTGTCTCTAATGCATAACCCCAAAACGATAGCGGTAAATCAGTAAGAGACGTCATAGATCGCACCATATCTAATAAAGCACGATTACGACATTCAGACACACCATTACACTGTGGTGTTCCAGGTGGCGTGAGTAGTGAAACTATTTCACATTGTTTTAAATGAAGGCCAAACTTGTAACTCAAATATTTTACTTCTGCGATCATATCGCAGAAACTTTTATTTTGTTACGATGATTCTCCACTTCACTTTGAAATTCTTTGAACTTTTCAAATGTTTCAGACTTGTGTTTCATCAAGTAGATATACTCATATCTGCTCAAATCATCTGTGAAGATCAGAAAATAATGATACCTGCTGCGAGCTTCAATATTCATCAGACCACATACATCAGTATGCATGATTTCCAACAAATCTGTTGCTTGCTGCATTGTTCCGGAGAACGGAGTCTTAGTCATCTTGCCCATGAGGCATGGTTCGCAAGCATCAACTGATTCATAATCAAGTGGTTCCAAAAGTCCATCAACATGGAGTTTCTTCATGCGCTTTACACCAATATGACCTAAACGGCGGTGCCACAAATAAGTTGCACTATCATTATTAACTTTGCAGTTTTTGGTTTCAATATTATGAACATGTGTATCACTACGATCGAGATCCAACGAACCATTTTCATTGGGTGTGTACCCATATATGTAAATAGAACAACAATTTATTCTCTTACTTAAATGAATAACCGTATTGCAATAAACATGATCAAATCATATTCATGCTCAATGCAAACACCAACTAACACTTATTTAGGTTCAACACTAATCCCGAGAGTATAGGGAGTGTGCGATGATGATCATATCAATCTTGGAACCATTTTCAATACACATCGCCACTTCACCCTTAACTAGTCTCTGTTCATTCTGCAACTCCTGTTTCGAGTCACTATTCTTAGCAACTGAACTAGTATCAAATACTGAGGGGTTGCTATAAACACTAGTAAAGTACACATCAATAACATGTATATCAAATATACCTATGTTCACTTTGCCATCCTTCTTATCCGCCAATTACTTGGGGTAGTTCCGCTTCTAGTGACCAGTCCCTTTGCAGTGGAAGCACTTAGTATCAGGCTTAGGTCCAGACTTGGGCTTCTTCACTTGAGCAGCAACTTGCTTGCCGTTCTTCTTGAAGTTCCTTTTCTTTCCCTTTGCCCTTTTCTTGAAACTAGTGGTCTTGTTAACCATCAACACTTGATGTTTTTCTTGATTTCTACCTTCGTCGATTTCAGCATCACGAAGAGCTTGCGAATTACTTTCGTCATCCCTTGCATATTATAGTTCATCACGAAGTTCTACTAACTTGGTGATGGTGACTAGAGAATTCTGTCAATCACTATTTTATCTGGAAGATTAACTCCCACTTGATTCAAGCGATTGTAGTACCCAGACAATCTGAGCACATGCTCACTGCTTGAGCTATTCTCCTCCATCTTTTAGCTATAGCACTTGTTGGAGACTTTATATCTCTCAACTCGGGTAATTTACTAGAAATATTAACTTCAACTCCTGGAACATCTCATATGGTCCATGACGTTCAAAACGTCTTTGAAGTCCCGATTCTAAGCTGTTAAGCATGGTGCACTAAACTATCAAGTAGTCATCATATTGAGCTAGCCAAACGTTCATAACGTCTGTATCTGCTCTTGCAATAGGTTTGTCACCTAGCGGTGCATCAAGGACATAATTCTTCTGTGCAGCAATGAGGATAAACCTCAGATCAAAGATCCAATCCCTATCGTTGCTACTAACATCTTTCAACTTAGTTTTCTCTAGGAACATATCAAAAAATTGGAAGCAACATCGCAAGCTATGGATCTACAACATAGATATGCTAATACTACCAGGACTAAGTTCATGATAAATTAAAGTTCAATTAATCATATTACTTAAGAACTCCCACTTAGACAGACATCCCTCTAATCTTCTAAGTGATCACGTGATCCATATCAACTAAACCATGTCCGATCATCACATGAGATGGAGTAGTTTCAATGGTGAACATCACTATGTTGATCATATCTACTATATGATTCACGCTCGACCTTTCGGTCTCCGTGTTCCGAGGCCATATCTGTTACATGCTAGGCTCGTCAATTTTAACCTGAGTATTCCGCGTGTGCAACTATTTTGCACCCGTTGTATTTGAACGTAGAGCCTATCACACCCGATCATCACGTGGTGTCTCAGCACGAAGAACTTTTGCAACGGTGCATACTCAGGGAGAACACTAGTACCTTGATAATTAGTGAGAGATCATCTCATAAAAAGCTACCGTCGAACTAAGCAAAATAAGATGTATAAAAGATAAACATCACATGCAATCAAAATATGTGGCATGATATGGCCATCATCATCTTGTGCCTTTGATCTCCATCTCCAATGTATCGTCATGATCTCCATCGTCACCGGCATGACTCCATGATCTCCATCATCTTGATCTATATCAATGTGTCGTCACATGGTTGTCTCGCCAACAATTACTCTTGCAACTATTGCTATCGTATAGCGATAAAGTAAAGCAATTATTTGGTGCTTGCATCTTATGCAATAGAGAGACAACCATAAGGCTTTTGCCAGTTGCCGATAACTTCAACAAAACATGATCATCTCATACAACAACTTATATCTCATCACGTCTTGACCATATCACATCACAACATGCCCTGCAAAAACAAGTTAGACGTCCTCTACTTTGTTGTTGCAAGTTTTACGTGGCTGCTACTGGGCTTAGCAAGAACCGTTCTTACCTACGCATCAAAACCATAATGATAGTTTGTCAAGTTGGTGCTGTTTTAACCTTCGCAAGGACCGGGCGTAGCCACACTCGGTTCAACTAAAGTTGGAGAAACTGACACCCGCCAGCCACCTGTGTGCAAAGCACATCGGTAGAACCAGTCTCGCGTAAGCGTACGCGTAATGTCGGTCCGGGCCGCTTCATCCAACAATACCGCCGAACCAAAGTATGACATGCTAGTAAGCAGTATGACTTATATCGCCCACAACTCACTTGTGTCCTACTCGTGCACAACATCAACGCATAAAACCTAGGCTCGGATGCCATTGTTGGGGAACGTAGTAATTTCAAAAATTTCCTACGCACACGCAAGATCATGGTGATGCATAGCAACGAAAGGGGAGAGTGTTGTCCATGTACCCTCGTAGACCGAAAGCGGAAGCATTAGCACAACGCGGTTGATATAGTCGTACGTCTTCACGATCCGACCGATCAAGTACCGAATGCACGACACCTCCGAGTTCTGCACACGTTCAACTCGATGACGTCCCTCGAACTCCGATCCAGCCGAGTGTTGAGGGAGAGTTTCGTCAGCACGACAGCGTGGTGACCATGATGATGTTCTACCGACGCAGGGCTTCGCCTAAGCACCGCTACGATATGATCGAGGTGGATTATGGTGGAGAGGGGCACCGCACACGGCTAAGAGATCAAGAGATCAATTGTTGTGTCTATGGGGTGCCCCCTGGCCACGTATATAAAGGAGTGGAGGAGGGGGGAGAGGGCCGGCCCCTATGGCGCGCCCTGGAGGAGTCCTACTCCCACCGGGAGTAGGATTCCCCCCTTCCAAGTAGTAGGAGTAGGAGTCAAGGCAAGGGAAGGGAGAGGAGAAGGAAGGAGGGGGCGCAACCCCTCCCCCTAGTCCAATTTGGACTAGGCCTTGGGGGGCGCCCAACCTCTCTTCTCTCTTTCCCCTAAAGCCCAATTAGGCTCATATACTCCCCGGCGAATTTCCGTAACTCTCCGGTAGTCCGAAAAATACCCGAATCACTCGGAACCTTTCCAATGTCCGAATATAGTCGTCCAATATATCGATCTTTATGTCTCGACCATTTTAGACTCCTCGTCATGTCCCCGATCTCATCCGGGACTCCGAACTCCTTCGGTACATCAAAACAAATGAACTCATAATATAACTGTCATCATAGCGTTAAGCGTGCGGACCCTACAGGTTCGAGAACTATGTAGACATGACCGAGACATGTCTCCAGTCAATAACCAATAGTGGAACCTGGATGCTCATATTGGCTCCTTCATATTCTACAAAGATCTTTATCGGTCAGACCGTATAACAACATACGTTGTTCCCTTTGTCATCCGTATGTTACTTGCCCGAGATTCGATCGTTGGCATCTCAATACCTAGTTCAATCTCGTTACCGGCAAATCTCTTTACTCGTTCCGTAATACATCATCCCGAAACTAACTCATTAGTTGCAATGCTTACAAGGCTTAGGCGATGTGCATTACCGAGAGGGCCCAGGGATACCTCTCTGACAATCGGAGTGACAAATCCTAATCTCGAAATATGCCAACCCAACAAGTACCTTTAGAGACACCTGTAGAGCACCTTTATAATCACCCAGTTACGTTGTGATGTTTGGTAGCACACAAAGTGTTCCTCCGGTAAATGGGAGTTGCATAATCTCATAGTCATAGGAACATGTATAAGTCATGAAGAAAGCAATAGCAACAAACTAAATGATCAAGTGCTAAGCTAACGGAATGGGTCAAGTCAATCACATCATTCTCCTAATGATGTGATCCCGTTAATCAAATGACAACTCATGTCTATGGCTAGGAAACTTAACCATCTTTGATTCAACGAGCTAGTCAAGTAGAGGCATACTAGTGACATACTGTTTGTCTATGTATTCACACATGTATTATGTTTCCGGTTAATACAATTCTAGCATGAATAATAAACATTTATCATGATATAAGGAAATAAATAATAACTTTATTATTGCCTCTAGGGCATATTTCCTTCATAATTATGTAACTATGTGAAGACTCCTTCTCATAAATAAAATTTCAGATCTGAAGTACTTTATTCAAACAGCAAGCAAAACAAAATAAAATGATATTGCAAGGATATCACATATCATGTAAAGAAGCAAAAACTTAGGCTCAACCAAAACTGACCGATAGTTGTTGAAGAAGAAAGGTGGGATGCCAACCGGGGCATCCCCAAGCTTAGATGATTGAGACTTCTTGAAATATTAATTAGGGATGCCTTGGGCATCCCCAAGCTTGAGCTTTTGTGTCTCCTTAATTCCTCTCATATCACGGTTTCCCTAGTTCTTAAAAACTTCATCCACACAAAACTCAACAAGAACTCGTGAGATAAGTTAGTATAAATCCATGCTAAACCTTATCATTCTATACTGTAGAAAATCACTAAAATTATAATTTGATATTGCCTACTAAATTCCTCTGCATATTTAACACTCCTATCCTCAAATAGAATCATTAAACAAACAAACATATGCAAACAATGCAAACATAACAGCAATCTGTCTAAACAGGATAGTCTATAAAGAATACAAGAGGAATCATACTTATTTAACTCCAAAAATTCTGAAAAATTATCACACTATATATAATTTGTTGTTACTCATTGTGTAAAAATTTCATGATTTTATCATGTTCTGACTATTCACAAATATTCAAAACCTAACAGCAAACTTTCTGTTTTTAAAACAGCAACATATGGACTTGCAAAATAAGTATGGTAAAGTCTATACTTGACCCTTTTATTGAACTAAAAGATGAAAAACATTACTCTAAATAACAGCAAGCAAATCCTAATAAAACAAAATGACGCTCCAAGCAAAACTCATATCATGTGGTGAATAAAAATGTAGCCTCAAGTAAAGTTACCGATGAACGAAGATGAAAGAGGGGATGCCATCCGGGGCATCCCCAAGCTTAGGCTCTTGGTTGTCCTTGAATATTACCTTGGCGTGCCTAGGGCATCCCCGAGCTTAGGCTCTTGCCGCTCCTTATTCCATAGTTCATCGAATCTTTACCCAAAACTTTAAAACTTCACAACACAAAACTCAATAGAAAACTCGTAAGCTCCGTTAGTATAAGAAAGCAAATCACCACTTAGGTACTGTCAAGACAAGACTCATAATTTTTCTCACATGAAGCCTACTGTACCCTATCATTTCTACGATTTATATTAAGCAATATAAGCTATAGAAACTAGAAAACAAGCAAACTATGCATCGAAAACAGAATCTGTCAAAAACAGAACAGTCTGTAGTAATCTGTAACTCTCGAATACTTCTGTAACTCCAAAAATCCTGAGAAATTAGGAAGTCCTAGAAAATTTGTTTATTAATCCTCTGCAAAAAGAATCAGTATTTTATCGCGCTCCTGTTAAAAATGAAAACTAATATCCTGGGTGCAAAAGTTTCTGTTTTTCAGCAAGATCAAATCAACTATCACCGTAAGCCATCCCAAAGGTCTTACTTGGAACTTTATTGAAATAAAAGCTATAAAACATGACTACTACAGTAGCTTAATCATGTGAAAACACAAAAACAGTAGGGGTAAATGTTGGGTTGTCTCCCAACAAGCGCCTTTTCTTTATTGCCTTTTTAGCTAGGCACGATGATTTCAATGATGCTCACATGAAAGATAAAAATTGATACATGACGGGAGCATCATGAAGCATATGACTCGCACACTTAAGTATAACCCACTTCCTATGCATAGGGATTTTGTGAGCAAACAACTTATGGGAACAAAAATCAACTTGCATAGGAAGGTAAAGCAAGCATAATTTCAAGATTTCAACACGTAGAGAGGAAACTTGATATTATTGCAACTCCTACAAGAATATATTCCTCCATCATAATAATTTTCAGTAGCATCATGAATGAATTAAACAATATAACCATCACATAAAGCATTATTTTCATGATGCATAAGCATAGAATCTTTATTACTCTCCACACAAGCAAATTTCTTCTCATGAATAGTAGTGGGAGCGAACTCAACAAGATAACTATCACGTGATTGAAAATTGAAATCAAGATGACAAGTTTCATAAATATAATCATCACTACTTTTTATAGCATAAGTGTCATCACAGTAATCATCATAAGTAGGAGGCATGCTTTCATCATAATAAATTTGCACATCAAAACTTGGGGGACTAAAAATATCATCTTCATCAAACATAGCATCCCCAAGGTTGTGGCTTTGCATATCATTAGCATCATGGATATTCAAGGAATTCATACTAACAACATTGCAATCATGCTCATCATTCAAAGGTTTAGTGCCAAACATTTTAATGCATTCTTCTTCTAACACTTTGGCACAATTATCGGAATCCTTATTTTCACGAAAGACATAAAAAAGATGAAGCATATGAGGCAACCTCAATTCCATTTTTTTGTAGTTTTCTTTTATAGACTAAACTAGTGATAAAACAAGAAACAAAAAGATTCGATTGCAAGATCTGAAGATATACCTTCAAGCACTCGCCTCCCCGGCAACGGCGACATAAAAGAGCTTGATGTCTACTACACAACCTTCTTCTTGTAGACATTGTTGGGCCTCCAAGTGCATAGGTTTGTAGGACAGTAGCAAATTTCCCTCAGGTGGATGACCTAAGGTTTATCAATCCGTGGGAGGCGTAGGATGAAGATGGTCTCTCTCAACAACCTTGCAACCAAATAACAAAGAGTCTCTTGTGTCCCCAACACACCCAATATAATGGTAAATTGTATAGGTGCACTAGTTCGGCGAAGAGATGGTGATACAAGTGCAATATGGATGATAGATATAGATTTTTGTAATATGAAAATATAAAAACAGGAAGGTAACAAGTGGTAAAAGTGAGCGTAAACGCTATTGCAATGCTAGGAAACAAGGCCTAGGGTTCATACTTTCACTAGTGCAAGTTCTCTCAACAATAATAACATAATTGGATCATATAACTATCCCTCAACATGCAACAAAGAGTCACTCCAAAGGCACTAATAGCGGAGAACAAACGAAGAGATTATTGTAGGGTAAGAAACCACCTCAAAGTTATCCTTTCTGATCGATCTATTCAAGAGTCCGTAGTAAAATAACACGAAGCTATTCTTTCCGTTCAATCTATCCTAGAGTTCGTACTAGAATAACACCTTAAGACACAAATCAACCAAAACCCTAATGTCACCTAGATACTCCAATGTTACCTCAAGTATCCATGGGTATGATTATACGATATGCATCACGCAATCTCAGATTCATCTATTCAGCCAACACAAAGAACTTCAAAGAGTGCCCCAAAGTTTCTACCCGAGAGTCAAGGCGAAAACGTGTGCCAACCCCTATGCATAAGTTCACGAGGTCACGGAACTCGCAAGTTGATAACCAAAACATACATCAAGTGGATCACGTGAATATCTCATTGTCACCACAGATAAGCACATGCAAGACATACATCAAGTGTTCTCAAATCCTTAAAGACTCAATCCGATAAGATAATTTCAAAGGGAAAACTCAATTCATCACAATAGAGTAGAGGGGGAGAAACTTCATAAGATCCAACTATAATAGCAAAGCTCGCGATACATCAAGATCGTGCCGAATCAAGAACACGAGAGAGAGAGAGAGATCAAACACATAGCTACTGGTACATACCCTCAGCACCAAGGGTGAACTACTCCCTCCTCGTCATGGAGAGCGCCGGGATGATGAAGATGGTCACCGGAGAGGGATTCCCCCCTCCGACATGGTGCCGGAACGGGTCTAGATTGGTTTTCGGTGGCTACAGAGGCTTGCGGCGGTGGAACTCCCGATCTAGGTTTATTTTCGGGGGTTTCTGTATTTATATGATTTTTTGGCATCGGTCTCACGTCAGGGGGGGTCTCCGAGTCATCCATGAGATAGGGGGTGAGCCCAGGGGGGTAGGGCGCGCCCTCCACCCTCATGGATGGCTCAGGACTCTTCTACCCAACTCTTTCACTTCGGGGGCTTCTTTTGGTCCATAAAAAATCATCAAAAATTGGCATGTCAATTGGACTCCGTTTGGTATTCCTTTTCTGTAGAACTCAAAAACAAGGAAAAACAGAAACTGGCACTGGGCTCTAGGTTAATAGGTTAGTCCCAAAAATCATATAAAATAGAATATAAATGCATATCAAACATCCTAGATGGATAATATAATAGCATGGAACAACCAAAAATTATAGATACGTTGGAGACGTATCAGTAGGGTATCCTAGCTAGGCGACTTGGCACGATGGTAACATGAGGCAATGTTTACCCAACTTCAGGTTATCCAAAGGAGATAATACCTACATCTTGCTTGTGTTTATTGTGTTGGAGTGTGTCGGCGCGCGAGTGCACAACACAGTGAGACACCAAGGACAGAAAACGTCACTTGCCAATTCATAGACGGGGTGCAGGCGAGGAATATCAAACGGAGTCCAAACGGAATAAAACTTTCATGATGATTTTTCTTGGACCAAAAGACACCCACGAGACTTGGAGTGCATGTCAGAAGAGCCACGATGTGGCGGTAAGGGTGGAGGGCGTGCCCTAGGGGGGGCACCCCCTACCTCGTGGGCCCCTCGGTGACTTCTTGACCTAGTTCTTCCTCCTATATATTCACATATATTCCCGAACCTCCAGAAGCATCCACGAAAACACTTCTCCACCGTCGCAACCTTCTATTCCCGTGAGATCCCATCTTGGGGCCTTTTCTGGCATCCTGCTGGAGGGGGATTCAATCATGAAGGGCATCTACATCAACTCCATTGCCCTTCCGATGAAGCGTGAGTAGTTTACCCCAGACCTACGGGTCCATAGCTAGTAGCTAGATGGCTTCTTCTTCTTCTCTCTCTCTCTCGCTCTCTCTCTCTCTCTCTCTCTCTCTCTCTCTCTCTCTCTTTGATTCTCAATACCATGTTCTCCTCGATGTTCTTGGAGACCTATCCGATGTAATCTTCTTTTGCGGTGTGTTTGTTGAGATCTGATGAATTGTGGATTTATGATCAGCTTATCTATGAATATTATTTTAATCTTCTCTGGATTATTATATGCATGATTTGATATCTTTGTATTTCTCTTTGAATTATCGGTTTGGTTTGGCCAACTAGATTGGTTTTTCTTGCAATGGGAGAAGTGCTTAGCTTTGGGTTCAATCTTGCGGCGTACTCACCCAGTGACAAAGTAGGGGTAGCCAGGCATGTATTGTATTGTTGCCATTGAGGATAAAAATATGGGGTTTACATCATATTGCTTGAGTTTATTCCTCTACATCATGTCATCTTACTTAAAGCATAACTCTGTTCTTTATGAACTTAATACTGTAGATGCAGGCAGGAGTCGGTCTACTTGACACGGACGTGATGCCTATATTACATAATAATTGCCTTAGATATCTTCATAACTTTGTGCTTTTCTATCAATTACTCGACAGTAATTTGTTCACACACCGTATTATTTGCCTTCAAGAGAGAAGCCTCTAGTGAAACCTATGGCCCCCGGGTCTATTTTCCATCATATTATTTTCCGATCTACTATTTTGCAATCTTTTATTTTCAGATCTATAAACCAAAAAATCCAAAAATATTTAGTTATATTTTGTTTAGTTTTATTTATCTCTATCAGATCTCACCTTTGCAAGTAACTGTGAAGGCATTGACAACCCCTTTATCACATTGGGTGCAAGTGTTTGATTGTTTGTGCAGGTATTGGTGATTTGCGCGTTCTTCTCCCACTGGATTGATACCTTGGTTCTTAACTAAGGGAAATACTTATCTCTACTGTGTTGCATCACCCTTTCCTCTTCAAGGGAAAAACCAATGCAAGCTCAAGAAGTAGCAAGAAGAATTTCTTGCGCCGTTCCCGGGGAGATCTATGATGCTGCTTGAACTACGTTGGTATTTCCCTAAAGAGGAAGGGATGATGCAGCACGGCTGTGACGCCCCCGATTCAACCGTACACTAATCAAGCACGCAAACGTGTACGATCAAGATCAGGGACTCACGGGAAGATATCACAACACAACTCTACAATTAAAATAAGTCATACAAGCAACATATTACAAGCTAGGGGCCTCGAAGGCTCGAATACAAGAGCTCGATCATAGACGAGTCAGCGGAAGCAACAATATCTGAGTACAGACATAAGTTAAACAAGTTTGCCTTAAGAAGGCTAGCACAAACTGGGATACAGATCGAAAGAGGCGCAGGCCTCCTGCCTGGGATCCTCCTAAACTACTCCTGGTCGTCGTCAGCGGGCAGCACGTAGTGGTAGGCACCTCCGGTGTAGTAGGAGTCGTCGTCGGTGGCGTCTGGCTCCTGGGCTCCAACATCTGGTTGCGACAACCAGGTAGAAGGAATAGAGGGAAAAGAAGGAGAAGGCAACCGTGAGTACTCATCCAAAGTACTTGCAAGCAAGGAGCTATACTACATATGCATGGGTATCAAATGGAGTAAGGATATCATATGTGGACTGAACTGCAGAATGTCAGAATAAGAGGGGGATAACTAATCCTGTCGAAGACTACGCTTCTGGCAGCCTCCGTCTTGCAGCATATAGAAGAGAGTAGACTGAAGTCCTCCAAGTAGCATCGCATAGCATAAACCTAACCGATGATCCTCTCCTCGTCGCCCTGTGAGAGAGCGATCACCGGTTGTATCTGGCACTTGGAAGGGTGTGTTTTATTAAGTATCCGGTTCTAGTTGTCATAAGGTCAAAGTACAACTCGGGGTCGTCCTTTTACCGAGGGACACGGCTATTCGAATAGATAAACTTCCCTGCAGGGGTGCACCACATACCCCAACACGCTCGATCCCATTTGGCCAGACACACTTTCCTGGGTCATGCCTGGCCTCGGAAGATCAACACGTCGCAGCCCTACCTAGGCACAACAGAGAGGTCAGCACGCCGGTCTAAACCCTATGGCGCAGGGGTCTGGGCCCATCGCCCTTTGCACACCTGCACGTTGCGTACGCGGCCGGAAGCAGACCTAGCCTAGTGGCTTTCTAGTCCAATCCGGCGCGCGCCACTCAGTCGCTGACGTCACGAAGGCTTCGGCTGATACCACGACGTCGGGATACCCATAACTGCTCCCACGTAGATGGTTAGTGCGTATAGACCAAATGGCCAGACTCAGATCAAATACCCAGATCTCGTTAAGCGTGTTAAGTGTCCGCGAACGCCGACCAGGGCCAGGCCCACCTCTCTCCTAGGTGGTCGGAACCTGCCCTGTCGCTCCGCCTCAAGGATCCACTCGCGGGTGCTCCTACGAGCCTACCCGTCTTTAGTCACCACATGTATCATGTATAAAGTATATAGTATATACCCGTGATCACCTCCCGAGTGATCACGGCCCGATAGTATAGCATGGCAGACGGACAAGAATGTAGGGCTACTGATGATAAACTAGCATCCTATACTAAGCATTAGGTTTGCAGGTAAAGGTAACAATAGTAGTAGCAAGGACAGGCTATGCAACAGTATAGGATTAATGGGAAGCAGTAACATGCTACACTACTCTAATGCAAGCAGTATAGAGAAGAGTAGGCGGTATCTGGTGATCAAAGGGGGGGGGGGCTTACCTGGTTGCTCTGGCAAGAGAGAGTGGTCGTCAACACCGTAGTCGATCACAGGGGTACCGG
Organism: Triticum monococcum; assembly: GCA_034509565.1. Taxonomy (NCBI): domain Eukaryota; kingdom Viridiplantae; phylum Streptophyta; class Magnoliopsida; order Poales; family Poaceae; genus Triticum; species Triticum monococcum. Next base: position 490,006,892 of record CM067844.1, read on the forward strand.
CAGCGGTCTCGGGGTCTACCGGAAAAAGTAACGAAGGGGGAACATAATAAATAACAGAGCAATCAAAGCAACACAAAGCATAACATGGTGATACGCCGTGCTAGGGGTGACCTAACGCAGTAGGAGGTGATACCGGCGAAGGGGGAAAACATCCGGGAAAGTATCCCCGGTGTTTTGCGTTTTCGGGCAGAGGAGCCAGAGGGGGAAAGTTGCGAGTTTGCTATGCTAGGGATGCATGACGGACGAACGGGCTACGTATCCGGGTTCGTCTCGTCGTTCTGAGCAACTTTCATGTAGAAAGTATTTTCATCCGAGTTACGGATTAAAAAATATGATTTTCTAAAGATTTAAATCATTTTCTGATTTTAATTAATTATTTAAATTAACATTATCCAGAATAGTGTTTGCTGACGTCAGTAGTCAACAGGGGTGTTGACTGGTCAATCTGACGTGTGGGACCCACTGGTCATAGAATGTTTAGGCTAATCACTGTTTAATTAAACTAATTAGTTAATTAGGTTAATCTAATTATGATTAATTAACTTAATTAATTCCTTAATTAATTAATTTAATTTAATTATTATTATTTATTTAATTATTTTTATTATTTATCTATATTTTTTTAATTCCTAATTCCTTTTTTAAAATAAAACGTTTTGGGCCGTGGGGCCACCCGGTCAGTGACCCAGGGGGCATAATGGGCGCGCGGGCGTGCGGGCGCTGGCGCCCAGCCCGAACGGGCGCACGCCCAGGGGCGACCAGATCCGGCGCGGCACCGGGCGGGGACGCAGCACCAGGGGGGGGTCGCGGGCGGCCAAGCGCGTGCTCGCGCGGCGAGGCACGGGCGAGGCCAGGAGAGCGCGGGGGCGACCGGAGGCGAGGCCAGGGGGGCCAGCGTCGGCGGTGGCGGACAGCAAGGGCAGGGGCGGGAGCTCGTGACGCGGGGAGCAGGGGAGCGGCCAACGCGAGCGCGCGCGTCGCGCGGGACGCAGCCAGCGCGTGCGGTGAAGGGCAAAGCAGGGCTTGGTCGACGCGGGGCACGCCGGCCGAACGCAGCACGGGCGAGGCGAGCGCCGGCGAGAGGGGACGGGGAGAAGGAGGACCGGTGTCCTCACCGAGGGAGCGTAGGGCACGGGGCAGCGGTGGTCGAGGGGGGCGACGGGGACAAGCGCGGAGAGGAAGCGGGCCGGCGACGACGGGCGAAGGCGCAGGGGATGGGCGCCGCAGTCGAGGCGCGTCGGGGCGGCGCGGGACCTCCCCGATCCAGTCGAGTGGGGGCGCCTAGGAGGAGGCAGGGGGCGGCGTCCGACGGGGTGGAGGTCCGGCGGCGGCGGGCGTCGTCAGGGGGGCGGGGTGCTCCAGGCGGCAGCGATGGGCGCTCGATCCCGTTTGGATCGGGCGAGAGGGAGAGACGAGGGAGAATGTGGGGAATCGAGGGAGTGGGTAGTGGGGGATCTGGGGGTTAGGGTTTCGGTGCGTGGGGGGTTATGGGGGTGGCCGACTGGGCCTGGGGTCGGCCCAGTTGGGCCAGGGTCCAGGGGGGGTTTCTCTTCCATTTTTTTGTATTGTTTTCTGTTTTCTTTTTATTTATTTTCTTTTCTGTTTTTATTTATTTATAAACACTTAGGCATTTTATAAAATTGTGAACCTTACACCATAATTATCTTTGTAATATTTGGCAACCACCGAACATTTTTGTTTTAATTTTTGAAAACTTTTATTGTTTTCTTTTATTTAAATTTTGAACTTGTTTCGGTTCTGAACTATCGAGAGTTTACCACAGTAACCGTGGTGATGTGGCATCATTAGCGGGGAATCACTGTAGCTTAATTATCCGTGCGTCACAATTCTCCTCCACTACAAGAAATCTCGTCCCGAGATTTAGGATCGGTTATAAGGGGGAAGGGGTCTGGTTACGAAATTCTAACGATTCTTCTCGGTCATAGTAGCTCTTCTCGAAGAGGTCGACCCATTACATTGATGTCTTCAGTCCTCTCCTTCAGGTCATCATGATGAAGTTTGTCGTCCTTCCTTCGGGGGTTCCATCGTACTTACGAAAGGATAAAGGGTGGGTATTCCGAGAGAATGGACCTCTGCAGGTTTGACTATCTGGTCGATAACATCGGGGAGGGTGGCGGAAGTAACTCTCGAATTGAAACTTAAGAAAATATCAAGAGCAGAGTAAGGAGGTATCCTGGGAAGTTTCGAGCGGGCAGGCAATCGTTCGATGCCTGATATGTGGCGTGAAAGGGGTTCGAAGCCACGAGAATAAGTATTTGTCTGATACCAGATTGAAGGTGGCTCATGAATTACATACGAGGCCACGCGCGAGGAACAAAATTTGGAAACCGGGGGTGTATAGGAGGGTCAGGTTTCGATCCAGTGTAACTGTGGGTTATGGGCCCACCATGTGTGTTAAAAGTAGGATGGGTGGTGACATCTCGCGTGATTATGTAAGAAGGGCATGTCAGAGGATTGTCTGTAATTTATCTCGGCAACAACATCGGTACCAAGGGCGAGGAACGAAGAGAACCATTTTCCTGCCCGTCAAAATGAGGCGGACCAATAGGCAAAGTTCTCGTTCATCGGTGGTTACCGGAATGTCAGCAACAATAGTAACAGGGTCTTACTGACAGAGTTGTACGCTGAGGTGCTTATAAAAGCAGTGACGTATTACTGCGTAGATCATATAAACCTCAAGAAGGTTAAACAGAACAATGGAAAGGAAAATGTGATTATCAGATTTAACAGAAGAATGGAAAGGAAAATGTGTTTAAACACATATTTCAGGGGTATATCCTTCCCAAGGACAAACAGAGCATGATATCCGTGGCGGGATATCATGTAGAAAACCCTTTAAGTAAGGGGAGAGAAATTTCATGACAGTACCCATACAACGGTGTTTGGATAATGGTTAAAGAAAACTTAGCATTGCGCTTTCAATGCTCTTATTGAAAATCGGAGTACCACAAACATGCTTCAAGAAGCATTGACATGGTATTCAAGCAAAGGTCAGCTTTTGGAACACAAAGGATCCATCAGGAATAACTTGTGAAATAAGTCTTACAATTTCCTCACGGAAGAATGGATAAACTTGCTAAAAAGGATACTACAACAATAGGTCCTCCGGCCAGGTGTGCTAGGCCTGACATAACCTTACCGGGTCATATATAAAGACCAACATTATAACTCTTGGAAATAAGTTCCAACCATCATATCTGACCGAGATTCAGATCTGATTGGTGTCACGATACCTCAGACTTAGGATGCCTGAGAAGAAAAGGTGCGGCACAATTTGACGAGATGACATTGTAATATCCTCGGGAAATGAATTATGGAAGCGAGTTCCGAAACAAGAGTTCATCAGTAAACCAAGGAGAGGATGAGGAGGTGGCTGATAGGCTCAGCAACAAATCATCGCGATTTCCAAAGGATTGATTTCCACAATTATGTGAACAAGGAAATATCATTTGTCGGATCAAATGTCATAACGATGTATGCTCGAGGGAAACATACACAACTGAACAATGATAGAAGGGTGCAACCAGGAATCTGGACTAGGTAGCACGATCAATGTTTGAATGATGATTCAATAATCAATAGACTTAGAATGAAACTGTAGACCAATAACTTCAAGCAATAGGGTTGCTAGAAGTTTAGAATTTGCACAACACAGACCATTAGTCGGTATTCCGGTTAGAAACAATACGGAGACCACGAAATGAACGCAAAAGGCAAGAGATATTACTATATCAAGAATTCTCAAGAGGTGGTAAAATTACCACGACATTCTTGACATAAAAGGTGGTAATATTCCAAGGTAAAGAAGAACAAATGCTGGATAGCAAGGATCTCAAGGTATAACACAAAACACGAATAAGTTTGTGTTGAACGGAAGGCAATAAAGTGTTTGATGATAACACAAATCATCGAGGGAAAGGATGGTATTTCTCATCATGAATTCAATTGTTATCCTGGAAGGGGTCAAAATGTTGATGATGACCACGACACATTTGTCGAGAGGTTTCAAGAAGATGTAATCGATCGGCGATGACATCACGTCAACGGAATGATGAAGCGAAAAGTTATTGAAACCGTGGTTACGACACAAACTTGAAATCAAGCTTGTTGTTCAAGGACAATTGATATGACGAGGAAGATCGACGTAAGCTTAGCTCATCATCGAAAGTTGTGCTCCGGGATTAAGGACCAGGTAGCACAGTTAAAATTTAGCACGATAATGATATAGCCGATCAGGCTAGGAATGACATGATCGAGTACAAACTCGGACTTTAAAGAAGATTATCAAGAGTTGCTGAACCGTAGGGCAGACTCGGTTCAGTTATCGGTGTCTTTGAGTGTTTAATAACTCAGAGCCCATGAAAACTGTAATCAGTGAGAATGTAGTACTTGATGAAGACCTCATAAGAAGTTATGCAGTTTCAAGATAATCTCGAGATACCAGGGGGGTAATACTCGAAGACGGATCAAAGTAGAGGTTGGACCGAGGTATTGATCCACATGAGACAAGTGCTTACACTTGCATCGAAATGGTATTTAAAAGAGAACATGATCGGAACCATGATTGTAAAAGGCCGGATCCCAGATATAAGATGAACTTATACCAAGGGAACTAATATCATTTACAAGAAGCTTCGATGATAAGTTTCACATCGGGTCCATGGGCATGAACGCAAAGGCTCAAGGTCGACTCCCAATTCTTCCATGCATAACCTTTCATTTTACTTCTCGCTTTTGATGAAGCTGTAGTATAGAAATTTTATCTAGCAAAATACCAGAAGAGTATGACTCGTGAAAACTTTCGAGTTCACACAGTTTAGAGAAAGCATATGTTCAACCCATCAGGGCATCTTAGGAGTATATACCACAAATTTCAAGAATAAATAACACCAGCTCGATAGTAGAGCATGTTTGAGAAAGCAGAGGATACAATTTACCAAAGGTATTATGTATCCGAGGAAAGGCTCACAGACTTATTGAATATGAAGGACGTTGTCGGATAAAATCACGCAAATGATCTGGTGGTTCTCAAGGGATCTGGTGCGAGCATCGGCACTCAACCAGAGGGAGAAACAATGCAAGGAGATCAGACTTTAGAAACAACTGACTAATTCAAGGCTCAAATGCAAAGGAATTATCAATTCCAAGACAAGGGATCAGAAGCAATGCTCTGATCAGGGATGGATAAGTTGAATAGCCTTAAGGGTACAATCGACAGCAATTTGATTGGTCGAGATCCAGCTCATGTTTTAAAATAACGTCTGAGTTGAAAAGATAATTTGAAAGGATCAACTGATGATTGCGTGCATTCGCACTCAAGTTGAATCAATAGGATCAAAATACGATGCCTAAGGATACTAACGAATATCGCCAGACATATGGAAAGCATCCATAATGCAAGCAGGCAAGTATTGCAGAGCAATAAGCTACTAAGGATTTTTGGAGGATCGAATAGTATTTTGTAGACCATTGTGAAACACATGAACAACTGGGGATGAGTGGACACTCGACAAGTGCGAGGATTTAATTGAAGGGGTATTCATGTGGCAAGGAACTGCTAGGCAGTAGGCACAAAGTATTCTCGGAACAATAGAGAAGACTTTGGGGTATCTTGTAATAACAAGATCAATGGGGGATGACCGTATGAATGGCAAGTGTAAGTAGTTATCCATAAGGATTTATCGGTGGTCGGGAATAGCAAAAGTGATGGGCACAAAGTCTCGAGAGGAATAGCTAAGAGTATCTTCGGAATCTGCTGGTGAAGCAGGCCATCATCTGGAATGAAGGGGCTCTCCGAGAGAAAGTATTTACGAGAACCTAGAGTTAGAGTTAGCAAAACCATTTAACCCGAATAGAAGAGAGATCAGGGCCCTAGAGTAAAGGCGAGGAATAAAATATCCTACTACCACCCAAATGGCGACGTGTGCCCGTAAGACACACAGCCATGTTAGTAAAAGTTTTGCAATCACTAGACTCGACTTCGGCCAAAGAGTTGGAAAAGGGGATTCCTACAGGCAGTCGGCTCTGATACCAACTTGTGACGCCCCCGATTCAACCGTACACTAATCATACACGCAAACGTGTACGATCAAGATCAGGGACTCACGGGAAGATATCACAACACAACTCTACAATTAAAATAAGTCATACAAGCAACATATTACAAGCCAGGGGCCTCGAAGGCTCGAATACAAGAGCTCGATCATAGACGAGTCAGCGGAAGCAACAATATCTGAGTACAGACATAAGTTAAACAAGTTTGCCTTAAGAAGGCTAGCACAAACTGGGATACAGATCGAAAGAGGCGCAGGCCTCCTGCCTGGGATCCTCCTAAACTACTCCTGGTCATCGTCAGCGGGCAGCACGTAGTGGTAGGCACCTCCGGTGTAGTAGGAGTCGTTGTCGGTGGCGTCTGGCTCCTGGGCTCCAACATCTGGTTGCGACAACCAGGTAGAAGGAATAGAGGGAAAAGAAGGAGAAGGCAACCGTGAGTACTCATCCAAAGTACTCGCAAGCAAGGAGCTATACTACATATGCATGGGTATCAAATGGAATAAGGGTATCATATGTGGACTGAACTGCAGAATGTCAGAATAAGAGGGGGATAACTAATCCTGTCGAAGACTACGCTTCTGGCAGCCTCCGTCTTGCAGCATATAGAAGAGAGTAGACTGAAGTCCTCCAAGTAGCATCGCATAGCATAAACCTAACCGATGATCCTCTCCTCGTCGCCCTGTGAGAGAGCGATCACCAGTTGTATCTGGCACTTGGAAGGGTGTGTTTTATTAAGTATCCGGTTCTAGTTGTCATAAGGTCAAAGTACAACTCCGGGTCGTCCTTTTACCGAGGGACACGGCTATTCGAATAGATAAACTTCCCTGCAGGGGTGCACCACATACCCCAACATGCTCGATCCCATTTGGTCGGACACACTTTCCTGGGTCATGCCCGGCCTCGGAAGATCAACACGTCGCAGCCCTACCTAGGCACAACAGAGAGGTCAGCACGCCGGTCTAAACCCTATGGCGCAGGGGTCTGGGCCCATCGCCCTTTGCACACCTGCACGTTGCGTACGCGGCCGGAAGCAGACCTAGCCTAGTGGCTTTCCAGTCCAATCCGGCGCGCGCCACTCAGTCGCTGACGTCACGAAGGCTTCGGCTGATACCACGATGTCGGGATACCCATAACTGCTCCCACGTAGATGGTTAGTGCGTATAGACCAAATGGCCAGACTCAGATCAAATACCCAGATCTCGTTAAACATGTTAAGTGTCCGCGAACGCCGACCAGGGTCAGGCCCACCTCTCTGCTAGGTGGTCGGAACCTGCCCTGTCGCTCCGCCTCAAGGATCCACTCGCGGGTGCTCCTACGAGCCTACCCGTCTTTAGTCACCACATGTATCATGTATAAAGTATATAGTATATACCCGTGATCACCTCCCGAGTGATCACGGCCCGATAGTATAGCATGGCAGACGGACAAGAATGTAGGGCCACTGATGATAAACTAGCATCCTATACTAAGCATTAGGTTTGCAGGTAAAGGTAACAACAGTAGTAGCAAGGACAGGCTATGCAACAGTATAGGATTAACGGGAAGCAGTAACATGCTACACTACTCTAATGCAAGCAGTATAGAGAAGAGTAGGCGGTATCTGGTGATCAAAGGGGGGGGGGGGCTTGCCTGGTTGCTCTGGCAAGAGAGAGTGGTCGTCAACACCGTAGTCGATCACAGGGGTACCGGCAGCGGTCTCGGGGTCTACCGGAAAAAGTAACGGAGGGGGAACATAATAAATAACAGAGCAATCAAAGCAACACAAAGCATAACATGGTGATACGCCGTGCTAGGGGTGACCTAACGCAGTAGGAGGTGATACCGGCGAAGGGGGAAAACATCCGGGAAAGTATCCCCGGTTTTTTTGCGTTTTCGGGCAGAGGAGCCGGAGGGGGAAAGTTGCGAGTTTGCTATGCTAGGGATGCGTGACGGACGAACGGGCTGCGTATCCGGGTTCGTCTCGTCGTTCTGAGCAACTTTCATGTAGAAAGTATTTTCATCCGAGTTACGGATTAAAAGATATGATTTTCTAAAGATTTAAATCATTTTCTGATTTTAATTAATTATTTAAATTAACATTATCCAGAATAGTGTTTGCTGACGTCAGCAGTCAACAGGGGTGTTGACTGGTCAATCTGACGTGTGGGACCCACTGGTCATAGAATGTTTAGGCTAATCACTGTTTAATTAAACTAATTAGTTAATTAGGTTAATCTAATTATGATTAATTAACTTAATTAATTCCTTAATTAATTAATTAATTTAATTATTATTATTTATTTATTTATTTTTATTATTTATCTATATTTTTTAATTCCTAATTCCTTTTTTTAAATAAAACGTTTTGGGCCGTGGGGTCACCCGGTCAGTGACCCAGGGGGCATAACGGGCGCGCGGGCGTGCGGGCGCTGGCGCCCAGCCCGAACGGGCGCACGCCCAGGGGCGACCAGATTCGGCGCGGCACCGGGCGGGGACGCAGCACCAGGGGGGGTCGCGGGCGGCCAAGCGCGTGCTTGCGCGGCGAGGCACGGGCGAGGCCAGGAGAGCGCGGGGGCGACCGAAGGCGAGGCCAGGGGGGCCAGCGTCGGCGGTGGCGGATAGCAAGGGCAGGGGCAGGAGCTCGTGACGCGGGGAGCAGGGGAGCGGCCAACGCGAGCGCGCGCGTCGCGCGGGACGCAGCCAGCGCGTGCGGTGAAGGGCAAAGCAGGGCTTGGTCGACGCGGGGCACGTCGGCCGAACGCAGCACGGGCGAGGCGAGCACCGGCGAGAGGGGACGGGGAGAAGGAGGACCGGTGTCCTCACCGAGGGAGCGTAGGGCACGGGGCAGCGGTGGTCGAGGGGGGCGACGGGGACGAGCGCGGAGAGGAAGCGGGCCGGCGACGACGGGCGAAGGCGCAGGGGATGGGCGCCGCAGTCGAGGCGCGTCGGGGCGGCGCGGGACCTCCCCGATCCAGTCGAGTGGGGGCGCCTAGGAGGAGGCAGGGGGCGGCGTCCGACGGGGTGGAGGTCCGGCGGCGGCGGGCGTCGTCAGGGGGGCGGGGTGCTCCAGGCGGCAGCGATGGGCGCTCGATCCCGATTGGATCGGGCGAGAGGGAGAGACGAGGGAGAATGTGGGGAATCGGGGGAGTGGGTAGTGGGGGATCTGGGGGTTAGGGTTTCGGGGCGTGGGGGGTTATGGGGGTGGCCGACTGGGCCTGGGGTCGGCCCAGTTGGGCCAGGGTCCAGGGGGGTTTCTTTTCCTTTTTTTTGTATTGTTTTCTGTTTTCTTTTTATTTATTTTCTTTTCTGTTTTTATTTATTTATAAACACTTAGGCATTTTATAAAATTGTGAACCTTACACCATAATTATCTTTGTAATATTTGGCAACCACCGAACATTTTTGTTTTAATTTTTGAAAACTTTTATTGTTTTCTTTTATTTAAATTTTGAACTTGTTTCGGTTCTGAACTATCGAGAGTTTACCACAGTAACCGTGGTGACGTGGCATCATTAGCGGGGAATCACTGTAGCTTAATTATCCGTGCGTCACAACGGCTATGGTAGGTATTTCCCTCAGTGATGAGACCAAGGTTATTGAACCAGTAGGAGAACCACGCAACACCACGTAAACAACTCCTACACACAAAGAACAAATACTTGCAACCCGACGTAAGAGAGGGGTTGTCAATCCCTCACGGGGTAAAAAGATAGGTAAATTGTAGTAGATTGGATAAACAGATCTCAGGGAACGCATGATAAAATAAATAAATAAAAATGGCAGCCATGTATTTTTGGGTTTTTGGATTAATAGATTTGAAACTAAAAGCAAATAAAAATAGATCGCGAAGGCAAATATAATAAAGAAGAGACACGGGGCCCGTAGATTTCACTAGTGGCTTCTCTCAAGAAAATAGCAACGGTGGGTAAACAAATTACTATTGGGCTATTGATAGAACTTCAAATAATCATGACGATATCCAGGCAATGATCATTATATGGGCATCACGTCCAAGATTAGTAGACCGACTCCTGCCTGCATCTACTACTATTACTCCACACATGGACCGCTATCCAGCATGCATCTAGTGTATTAAGGTCATGGAGAAATGGAGTAATGCAATAAGAACGATGACATGATGTAGACAAGATCTATTTATGTAGAAATAGACCCCATCTTGTTATCCTTAATAGCAATGATACATACGTGTTGTTTCCCCTTCTGTCATTGGGATCAAGCACCGTAAGATCAAACCCATCACAAAGCACCTCTTCCCATGGTAAGAAAAATCCATCTAGTTGGCCTAACTAAACCAAAGATTCGAAGAAGAAATACGAGGCTATAAGTAATCATGCATATAAGGGATCAAAAGACTCAAATAACTTTCATTGGTAAAAACATAGATCTGATCATAAACTCAAAGTTCATCGGATCCCAACAAACACACCTTAAAAAGAGTTACATCAAACAGATCTCCAAGAGACCATTGTATTGAGAATCAAGAGGGAGAGAGAGAGAGAGGAAGCCATCTAGCTACTAACTATGGACCCAAAGGTCTACAATGTGTCGGGGAACATAGCATGCAATTTCAAAAAAATTCCTATGATCATGCAAGATCTATCTAGGAGGTGCATAGCAACGAGAAGGGGAGAGTGTGTCCACGTACCCTCGTAGACCGAAAGCGGAAGCGTTAGCTCAATGCGGTTGATGTAGTCGAACGTCTTCGCGATCCAACCGATCAAGCACCGAACGTACGACACCTCCGAGTTATGCACACGTTTAGCTCGATGACGTCCCTCGAACTCTTGATCCAGCAAAGTGTCGAGGGAGAGTTTTGTCAGCACGACGGCGTGGTGACGGTGATGTGATCCGTGCAGGGCTTCGCCTAAGCACTACAACAATATGACTGTAGGAGTAAACTATGGAGGGGGCACCGCACACGGCTAAGAGAACAATTGATGTGCCTTGGGGTGCCCCTGCCTCCATATATAAACGAGGAGAGGGAGCAGGCCGACCCAAGGGGGCGTGCCAAGTGGGGGGAAAGCAACTAGGACTCCTAGTCCTAGTCGGCCCCTTTCCTTTCTTTCGAAGGGGGAAAAGGGAAGGAGAGGGAGAAGGAGAAGGAAAGGGGCGCCGCACCCCCTCCCCTTGTCCAATTAGGACTGCCCATGGGCGGGGGCGCCACCCCTTGTGGGATCCCCTCTCTCTCCCCTGTGGCCCATGTTGGGCCATTACTTTCCCGGTGGGTTCTGGTAACCTCCCGGTACTCCGAAAAATACCCGAAACACTTCAAAACCATTCCATTGTCCGAATAGTATCGTCCAATATATCAATCTTTACCTCTCGACCATTTTGAGACTCCTCGTCAGATCCGTGGTCTCATATGGGACTCCGAACAATCTTCGGCCACCAAAACACATAAGTCATAATACAAATCGTCATCGAACGTTAAGCGTGCGGACCCTACGGGTTCGAGAACTATGTAGACATGACCGAGACACATCTCCGATCAATAACCAATAGCAGAACACGGATGCTCATATTGGTTCCCACATATTCTACAAAGATCTTTATTGGTCAAACCGTAATGACAATATACACCATTCCCTTTGTCATCGGTATGTTACTTTCCCGAGATTCGATCGTTGGTATCTTCATACCTAGTTCAATCTCATTACCGGCAAGTCTCTTTACTCATTCCGTAATGCATCATCCCATAAGTAACTCATTAGTTACATTGCTTGCAAGGCTTATCATGATGTGCATTACCGAGAGGGCCCAAAGATACCTCTCCGATACTTGGAGTGACAAGTCCTAATATCGTTCTATGCCAATCCAACAAACACCTTCGGAGACACCTGTAGAGCATCTTTATAATCACCCAATTACGTTGTGACATTTGATAGCACACAAGGTATTCCTCCGGTATCCGGCAGTTGCATAATCTCATAGTCAAAGGAATATGTATAAGTCATGAAGAAAGCAATAGCAAGAAAACTGAACGATCATAATGCTAAGCTAACGGATGGGTCTTGTCCATCACATCATTATCCTAATGATGTGATCCCATTTATCAAATGACAACACATTTCTATGGTTACGAAACTTAACCATCTTTGATTAACGAGCGAGTCTAGTAGAGGCTTACTAGGGACACGGTGTTTTGTCTATGTATCCACACATGTATCAAGTTTCCGGTTAATACAATTCTAGCATGAATAATAAATATTTATCATGATATAAGGAAATATAAAATAACAACTTTATATTGCCTCTAGGGCATATTTCCTCCAGTCTCCCACTTGCACTAGAGTCAATAATCTAGATTACATTGTAATGATTCTAACACCCATGGAGTCTTGGTGCTAATCATGTTTTGATCGTGGAAGAGGCTTAGTCAACGGGTCTGCCACATTCAGATCCGTTTGTATTTTGCAAATCTCTATGTCTCCCTCCTTCACTTGATCATGGATGGAGTTGAAGTGTGTCTTGATGTGTTTGGTTCTCTTGTGAAATCTGGATTCCTTCGCTAAGGCAATTGCTCCAGTATTGTCTCAAAATATTTTTATTGGACCCGATGCACTAGGTATTACACCTAGATCGGATATGAACTCCTTCATTTGCTGCTTTTGAAGCAGCTATGTACTCTGCTTCACATGTAGATCCCGCCACGATGCTTTGCTTGGAACTGCACCAACTGATAGCTCCACCATTCAATATAAATACGTATCCGGTTTGTGACTTAGAGTCATCCGAATTAGTGTCAAAGCTAGCATCGACGTAACCATTTATGACAAGCTCTTTGTCACCTCCATAATCGAGAAACATATCCTTAGTCCTTTTCAGGTATTTCAGGATGTTCTTGACCGCTGTCGAGTGATCCACTCCTAGATTACTTTGGTACCTCCCTGCTAAACTAATAGCAAGGCACACATCAGGTCTGGTACACATCATTGCATACATGATAGAACCTATGGCTGAGGCATAGGGAATGACTTTCATTTTCTCTCTATCTTCTGAAGTGGTCGGGCATTGAGTCTGACTCAACTTCACACCTTGTAATACAGGCAAGAACCCTATCTTTGACTGATCCATTTTGAACTTCTTCAAAACTTTATCAAGGTATGTGCTTTGTGAAAGTCCAATTAAGCGTGTTGATCTATCTCTATAGATCTTGATGCCCAATATATAAGCAGCTTCACCGAGGTCTTTCATTGAAAATTTCTTAATCAAGTATCCTTTTATGCTATCCAAAAATTCTATGTCATTTCCAATCAACAATATGTCATCCACATATAATATTAGAAATGCTATAGAGCTCCCACTCACTTTCTTGTAAATACAGGCTTCTCCAAAAGTCTGTATAAAACCATATGCTTTGATCACACTATCAAAGCGTATATTCCAACTCTGAGAGGCTTGCACCAGTCCATAAATGGATCGCTGGAGCTTGCACACTTTGTTAGCACCTTTAGGATAGACAAAACCTTCTGGTTGTATCATATATAACTCTTTAAGAAATCCATTAAGGAATGCAATTTTGACATCCATTTGCCAAATTTCATAATCATAAAATGCGGCAATTCCTAACATGATTCGGATAGACTTAAGCATCGCTACGGGTGAGAAGGTCTCATCGTGGTCAACTCCTTGAACTTCTCGAAAACCCTTCGCAACAAGTCGAGCTTTGTAGACAGTAACGTTACCATCAGCGTCAGTGTTCTTCCCGAATATCCATTTATTTTCTATGGCTTGCCGATCATCGGGCAAGTCAACCAAAGTCCATCTTTGTTCTCATACATGGATCCCATCCCAGATTTCATGGCCTCAAGCCATTTCGCGAAATTTGGGCTCATCATCGCTTCCTCATAGTTCGAAGGTTCGTCATGGTCTAGTAATATGACTTCCAGAATAGGATTACCGTACCACTCTAGTGTGGAACGTACTCTGGTTGACCTACGAGGTTCGGTAGTAACTTGATCTGAAGTTTCATGATCATCATCATTAGCTTCCTCACTAATTGGTGTAGGCATCACTGGAACTGATTTCTATGATGAACTATATTCCAATTTGAGAGAAGGTACAACTACCTCATCAAGTTCTACTTTCCTCCCACTCACTTCTTTCGAGAGAAACTCCTTCTCTAGAAAGGATCCATTTTTAGCAACAAATATCTTGCCTTCGGATCTGTGATAGAAGGTGTACCCAACAGTTTCTTTTGGGTACCCTATGAAGACACACTTCTCCGATTTGGGTTCAAGCTTATCAGGCTGAAGCTTTTTCACATAAGCATCACAATCCCAAACTTTAAGAAACGACAGTTTTGGTTTCTTGCCAATCCAAAGTTCATATGGTGTCGTCTCAACGGATTTAGATGGAGCCCTATTTAACATGAATGCAGCTGTCTCTAATGCATAACCCCAAAACGATAGTGGTAAATCGGTAAGAGATATCATAGATCGCACCATATCTAATAAAGTACGGTTACGATGTTCGGACACACCATTACGCTGTGGTGTTCCAGGTGGCATGAGTTGCGAAACTATTCCTCATTGTTTTAAATGAAGACCAAACTCGTAACTCAAATATTCACCTTCGCGATCAGATCGTATAAACTTTATTTTATTGTTACGATGATTTCCACTTCACTCTGAAATTCTTTGAACTTTTCAAATGTTTCACACTTATGTTTCATTAAGTAGATATACCCATATCTGCTCAAATCATCTATGAAGGTTAGAAAATAACTATACCTGTCGTGAGCTTCAACACTTATTGGACCGCATACATCAGTATGTATTATTTCCAATAAGTCAGTGGCTCGCTCCATTGTTCCAGAGAACGGAGTCTTAGTCATCTTGCCCATGAGGCATGGTTCGCAAGCATCAAGTGATTCCAAAAGCCCATCTGCATGGAGTTTCTTCATGCGCTTTACACCAATATGACCTAAACGGCAGTGCCACAAATAAGTTGCACTATCATTATTAACTTTGCATCTTTTGGCATCAATATTATGAATATGTGTAAGATCGAGATTTAACAAAAATAGACCACTCATCAAGGGTGCATGACCATAAAAGATATTACTCATATAAATAGAACAACCATTATTCTCTAATTTAAATGAATAACCGTCTCGCATTAAACAAGATCTAGATATAATGTTCATGCTCAATGCTAGCACCAAATAACAATTATTCAGGTCTAAAACTAATCCCGAAGGTAGATGTAGAGGTAGCGTGCCGACGGCGTTCACATCGACCTTGGAACCATTTCCGACGTGCATCGTCACCTCATCCTTAGCCAATCTTCGTTTAATCTGTAGCCCCTATTTCGAGTTGCAAATATGAGCAACATAACCAGTATCAAATACCTAGGCGCTACTACGAGCATTATTAAGGTACACATCAATAACATGTATATCAAATATACCTTTCACTTTGCCATCCTTCTTATCCGCCAAATACTTGGGGCAGTTCCGCTTCCAGTGACCAGTCCCTTCGTAGTAGAAGCACTCAGTTTCAGGCTTAGGTCCAGACTTGGGCTTCTTCCTGGGAGCAGCAACTTGCTTGCTATTCTTCTTGAAGTTCCCCTTCTTTCCTTTGCCCTTTTTCTTGAAACTAGTGGTCTTGTTAACCATCAACACTTGATGCTCCTTCTTGATTTCTACCTCCGCAGCCTTGAGCATTGCAAAGAGCTCTGGAATCGTCTTGTTCATCCATTGCATATTATAGTTCATCATGAAGCCTTTATAGCTTGGTGGCAGTGATTGAAGAACTCTGTCAATAACACTATCATCCGGAAGATTAGTCCCAGTTGAGTCAAGTGGTTATGGTACCCAAACATTCGGAGTATCTGTTCACTGACAATACTATTCTCCTCCATCTTGCAGCTATAGAACTTGTTGGAGACTCCATATGTCTCAACTGGGGCATTTGCTTGAAATATTAACTTCAACTCCTGGAACATCTCATATGCTTCATGACGTTCAAAACGTCTTTGAAGTCCTGATTCTAAGCTGTAAGGCATGGCACACTGAACTATCGAGTAGTCATCAGATTTAGCTTGCCAGACGTTCATAACGTCTGGAGTTGCTCCTGCAGCAGGCCTTGCACCTAGCGGTGCATCAAGGATGCAATTCTTCTGTGCAGCAATGAGGATAATCCTCAAGTTACGGACCCAGTCCGTGTAGTTTCTACCATCATCTTTCAATTTAGCTTTCTCTAGGAACGCATTAAAATTCAAGGGAACGGTACCACGGGCCATTGATCTACAACATAGATATACAAAAACTATCAGGACTAAGTTCATGATAAATTAAAGTTCAATTAATCATATTACTTAAGAACTCCCACTTAGATAGACATCCCTCGAGTCATCTAAATGATCACGTGATCCATATCAACTAAACCATGTCCGATCATCACGTGAGATGGAGTAGTTTTCAATGGTGAACATCTCCATGTTGATCATATCTAGCTAAGGGCGTAAAACTATAGCGCTTGTTGGGAGGCAACCCAATGAATAAAATTTATCTCTGCTTTTTGCTTTCTATTCTTGAGTGTTTACACAATTATGCTACTGTTATGATTGTGTTTTTTGTGTTTTAGTTGGCGTTTGTGCCAAGTAAAGCCTTTAGGATCTTCTTGGGTGATAGTTGTTTGATCTTGCTAAAAAACAGAAACTTTTGCGCTCATGAAAATAATTTTCGCTTTTAACCAGAGAGGGATAAAATACCAATTCCTTTTGAAGGAGATTAATATACAAATTGCCTAGGTTGTCCTAATTTTTCAGAGTTTGTGGAGTTACAGAAGTATTTGAAACATCCAAATTGCTACAGATTGTTCTTTGCGTTGTGTGCTTGTTTCAATGGCTCTATGGTTTTCTTTGATAAGTTTTTGCCATAGAAAAGTTGGAAGAAAATAGATATAATGCAAGAACAAAATATGAATTGGTTTGCTACAATACTTATAGTAGTGATTTATTTTCTTATAGTAACGGATCTCATGAAGGTTTTTGTTGAGTTTTGTGTGATTGAAGTTTTCAAGTTTTGGGTTATCTTACGATGGATGAAGGAATAAGGAGTAAGAAGAGCCTAAGCTTGGGGATGCCTCGACATCCCAAGCTGTTATCCAAAAGAGATCGATCAACTAAGCTTGAGGATTACCCCGAGTGGCATCCCCTCTTTCTTCTAACGACCATCGGTATTTTACTCGAAACTATAATTTTATTCGTCACATGCTATGTGTTTTGCTTGGAGCGTCTTGTATGATATGAATCTTTGCTTGTTTTATTTTGTGTTTTAAGTCTTGATTACTTTCTGGACACACCTATTTGACAGAGCCAAAATTATGTCATGACTTGTTAGAATTGCTCTCTATGCTTCACTTAAAATTTTATGAGCTATGGACTTGCTCTAGTGCTTCACTTATATCTTTTTGAGCACGGTGTGCTTTAGTTTTTTAAAAAATGCTCTCTTGCTTCACTTAGATTTATTTGAGATTTAGTAAAAATTTCAAGAAATTCTCTCTTGCTTCACTCAAATTAAGGGATTTTTATTTCTGTGCCCCTGGTTCCTTAGCTCTACTCATTCATCCCCACTTTGTTAACTTTTGCTCACTTTTCCCTGCTCCCTTGCTCGAAACCCTCAGAAAAGGTTACAACGGACGTTGTCGTCGTGTCAATGCCTTTGGCCGTTAACTCTGACGAGTGGGAATACGTAGGTCCGAGTACACCTTTGACCGTTACCCATATAGTTGTTTTGTATGCTGACCGTACAATGGTATTCGTATACGTGGGCGCATGCAACTGACCGCGGTCGTGGGGTAGCACGTGTCCATGGGACATGCCCGAAATGTCCCATTGTATAAATGAGGGGGAACCACCTTGCGGCGCATTGCCCCTGCCATCCCCCCCAAATCCACTCCCTGCCGCATCGTCTTTCTTTCCCCCACCGGCGTCGTCTCCCTCTCCTCAACTGCCTCCACCGCACCGTCTCGCTCTCCCCCACCGCATCCTCTTCCTTACTGATACGTCTCCAACGTATCTATAATTTTTGATTTCTCCATGCTATATTATGTATTGTTTTGGACATTATTGGGCTTTATTATCCACTTTTATATTATTTTTGGGACTAACCTATTGTCACATCCCTAGTTCTGGTATGCACTAGGCTAGCCCTTCATGTGAGCATCATGTTTAAATTCAAATGAAATTTGAATTGAGGAATTTTCAAAAGCCTCAGAAGACCTCTAAAAATAACCAACATTTAAATCTCATCAAATGAGTCCAAGAAAATGTTCCTGTTAATCTCTGGAAATATTGGGGAGGGATAAAATTCAAACCAATATTTCTAGAATCTCAGAAACAATTATTTGGGGCCTTTGAATTAATCCAATAAATATATGAATTGGATTTATATTTGTTATATAATAAATATATGTTCAATAATTCTAGAAATTGTTGTGTAGCTTTGGATAAGTCCATTTAGTTCACACAATTATTTTCATGAATTTTGAAAATGGTTTGGTCTTTGAACTAAATCAAAACATAATAGCAAAAATACAAAAACAGAAAACAAAATAGAAAACCATAGAGAGGAAAGACTTTACCTGCAGCCCACCTGGCGGCCCACTTACCTGGCCTAGCCACCAGGGGCAAGGTTGTCTTCAACCTTGCGCCTACTGGCAGCCAGCGCACGCGCCCGAGCGGCCACCTCCTGCTTCGCGCCGTCGACGCCCCCTACGCCCTCGTCTGGCGTCGTTGAGCTGCCCTGGACGCCCTGAACCTTCTCCCTCTCTCTCTGCTCTCTACCTCGGACTCTAGCCCTCTCTCCCAAACGCGCCCGAGCACCTCCGTCGCCGCCGTCCGCTGCCACCGCGGCCACCGGCCCTCCCTAGTCCATCCAGCGTGTCCAAGAGAACCGCCTCGGCTCCGTCTTCCTCCTCGACGCCCCGCGCAACCGGGGATGCACCACAACACCTGCATCGCCCTGGTCTTCTTCCTTCGACCGCCGAGATCGCCGACGACCTTGCGCCCTCTCCGATACCTCCCCGAGCCCGCTGAGCCTCTCCTCGCATCCGCCGTGAGCTCCTCCCCCTAACCCCCCTCTCATTTGCTTCATTTGCACATTGTAGCCGTTGCTCCGCCGGAGACCGAACCGCTCCGCCGCCCGAGCTTCTCGCCGCCGTGGCCACAGTCATCATAGCTCCCAACCGAGCACACCCACGTGCTCACCGCGCCGCGTAGGTGCCGTAGGAGCTAAGCACGCCACTCCACGGCCATTTCAGCCCCGTTCCCGAGTGCGCCCGAACTCCAGCCGCCGCCGAGGTCGACGCCGCGCTCAACCCCGGCCACCCTAGCTGACGCTGCTTGCTGCACTGGATGTGGGAGAGCTCCAGCTCCCCGCGGGTGCCCTCCGCCGCTCGTTTGGGCACCGGGAGAATGAACCCGACGCCCTCCGCCGTCTCTGGCTCCGTCGGCGACGAGCCGCGGGTCAACTCCGGCGAGTTGACCCGGGTTTGACCCTAGTTTGACTCCCCAGAGCCACTGACATGCAGGCCCGGCCCGGCTAATTAAATTAGGTTAGTATTAACTAAGCTAGGTTAGTTTAGTTAGACACTGACACTTGGGACCCACACGTCAGGTTTGACCTGGACCGAGCCGTTGACCTGCTGACGTCACTGTGAGGTCATGCTGACACAACAATTCCTTTCTGGAATTTAAATAAATCTTAAATGATTTATTAATTTCAGAAAATGGCCAAAACTTCTAAAAATCATAGAAAATCAACCGTAACTCCAAATGAAATAAATTATATATGAAAAATTATCAGAAAAATTCAAGGAATCCACCTGTACATTTTCATGCATGTTAGAACAACTTACGGTCACTGTTTAGGATGAAACATGATTAGGACAAATTTGATAATAGATTTGGAGTTGGAATTTGATCTAGCTTTGAATTCCACTTCAACCAAAATGACTTTCTGTTGCATTAGCCCAAACACCAGCATGTTGCCATGTCATGATCATACATCATATTGTTGCATTGCATTGATTGTGCTCTCCTTCTCTGTTGCCGGTGTTTGCCCCCTCTGGATAGACGTGGTTCCGATGATGAGATTGATGACACTGATGAAGAACTATATTATCTTCAGAAGTGCCAGGCAAGCAAAACCCCCTTGTTCATTTCGATACAATCCCACTCTCTCGCTCCTGATCTCTTTTACTGTATTAGGACAACAACGTTTCAACTGTTACATGCTGTGGTAGCTGAACCCCTTTCCTCTGCATGACCTGTCTTTCTCCACAGTAAATAGATGAAACCCACTAGCATGAGTAGGAGTTGTTTGAGCCCTGATGTGCCTACTCATTCATGTTTGTTTGTCATGTCTGCTACTGCTTAGAGTTGAGTCAGTTCTGATTCATCGGGGATGAATTGGAATGTGGTGAACATGTCCTACTGTTGAGAGCTAAATGTGTGAACACGATTTGGTAAAGGTAGCGGTGAGAGGCCATGTAGGAGTACATGGTGGGTTGTCTCATTGCAGCCGTCCTTAGGAACCGAGTTCTGTGTTTGTGATCCATGAACATCTACTACCATGCATTGGAATGCTTAAGTGCCCCTCTCGACTTATTAATCAACCTGATCTCTGTCCAGGAGTTGCAACTAGTTTCTGGTGTTTGTAGGTAGTGTTAGTAGTCTACAAAGTGGCACCCGGTACAGGTGGGCTTGGGATAGACTAGGCACAGTGGCCCGGTGTACCAAGTGGCACCCGGATGGTGGGCTTGGGAACCCTGTACACATCGTTTGGGGCCGTGAGCGACACCCCAGCCTCGAATAGGCGATAAACCTGGACTAGAGACTTGTTGGTTAGTCAGGTCGTGGCCGACTCCCTCGCCAGGCTTCCGCTTGAAGGTTGCTGAGATACACGACGTGTACATGGTGGTAAGTGGCGAGAGCGTGTGTGAACAAGTACACCCCTGCAGGGTTATCATTATCTATTCGAATAGCCGGATTCCTCGGATATGGAAACTTGGACCCCTTGCATAGTTCATAGACAAGTGAAAGTGGATACTCTAAAACTCGCAAGATAAGCGTGAGTGCTATGCATGGTGTTCTCGTAGGGAGACGGGAGCGGATCCATAGTGGTGTATCAAAATGGTGAATATGTGGACTCGTGTGCGCCACCTCAAAACAGTTACTTGCAGTCGTAGATCAGGTTAGCCACTGAGTCAAAGCTGGCTTGTTGTAGTTAAACTGCACTACCCCTTTGGTGATATCGATGCATATGTAGTTAGTTCTAATGTAAGTCTTGCTGGGTACATTTGTACTCATGTTTGCTTAATTTATGTTTTGCAGAGAGACGTCAGTCTTGCTAGTAGTTCCGTGTGGACTTCGACGTTTAGCTTGTTACCTCAGCTACGATCTTGTGCCCTCGGCAGGATCTGGTAGATAGTCAGGCTTCTCAGCCTTTTTCATTTATAGATGTCTGTACTCAGACATGTTAAGCTTCCGCATGTGCTTTGATTGTATGCTATGATTGTTGGGTCATGAGACCCATGTTTGTAATATCTCGCTCCTCGGAGCCTAATGAATAAATACTCTGAGTCGTAGAGTCTTGTTGTGATGCCATGTTGTATTGCACATATTGAGCATATTCTGTGTATGATTGAAATGTTTGGTATGTGTGGGATCCGACAACCTAGTTGTTTATCCTTGGTAGCCTCTCTTATGGGGAAATGTAGTCTTGTGCTTCCATGAGCCATAGTAGTCCGCTACAGCCCGGTTCACCGGAGTCCTGCTAGCCCAGCACTACTGCTCCGAAACACTTGACTGTCCGGCATGTGATTCACTTCGTTCCTGTGTCTGTCCCTTCGGGGAAATGTCACGCGGTGACATCCGGAGTCCTGCCTAGCCTGCTACAGCCCGGGTTCCCGGAGTCCTATTAGCCCAGTGCTACAGCCCGGATTCACACGCTGCTGACCGACAAGCTCGATGTTGATTCATGTATGCCTGTTCCCGTAAGTTAGTGCCACTTTGGGTTCACGACTAGTCATGTCGGCCCGGGTTCTCTGTCATATGGATGCTAGCGACACTATCATATACGTGAGCTAAAAGGCGCAAATGGTCTCGGGCCATGTTAAGGCGACACCCGTGGGAATACCGTGCGTGAGGCCGCAAAGTGATATGAGGTGTTACAGGCTAGATCGGTGTGACTTAGAATAGGGGTCCTGACAGCTTTGGTATTAGAGCTTGACTGCCTGTAGGATTACCAAGCCAAGCTGGTCGAAGTCGTGTCTAGAAATACTTTAGTTATATAAGGGAATTGATTGTGGAAGGGAACGTAAGGCTCTTTTTATTCCTTTACCTTATGCCCTTCTGATATGAGCCAACCTCTTCTTTTCTATGGGGTTAAGAACTAGGCTTCTCTGCTATCTCTCAGGATGACGTGTTACTAAACCGTAGTTGCCTAGGATTGTTGGGTTCAAGCCTCAGTTCAGGTCCTACTACTTCCATATGTTCATAGCTGGCCTCAGAACCTTGATGTTGTGATGTTGAGTGGTTATGCCACCATTTTTGCAGGATGTCTCAAATCTTTTTGAGCATTTACAACCGTTATGCTGTTCGAGTCATCCCAGGTTTCTAAATAGTCTGATGCACTTGCAAATCTTTCCTCCATGTTTCCGTTGTATTTTTGGGCCAGATTAAGCACACTAATCAATGTGTTGAGGTACTCTATTGCCTCGACATATATGTTGGAGTTGTTATTATGACACTAGGGTATCTTAGAGTTAGTAATCTAGACATGTTTGGTGTTCCCAGTGTGATGATTCTGGCCACCATTCTCGAAAGCATCTCGTGATGTTATTTAGTTAGTAGGTATTCTACTCCTGGGTTTTGAACCCGAGATTCACCCTACTTCATGTTGTTAGTATTTGCTAGTTCCCTTAAGATATTAGTAACCTTGTGATAGTCCTCGAGGCCCGTGGTATATCGTTCTTCCAATACCATGAGCCAATATGGCAGAAGTTCTTTTGAACCAAAAGATCACAACCAGAGTGCTCTTGATGAGTTCTCCATTCATAATTGTGATTCTGCCAGCTCTACCTTTCTGCATGGGTTATTCGGAAGAAATATGTTGAACTCGCTCGACATACTAATCTATGCATCCACAACTCAGAAAGTTATATGTTCCTTTGAGTTGTCCCCCTTCAGTTATATTCCGACCTTCATCTATCAATTTATAGTCAAGAGTATGTGAGCATTCGTTCATCGATGCCTATTATTCTTGTGGTCCATCAAGCCATTCTAGTTCAGAATGACTAGGAGAAACAAAGTCCAGAACCTCATCCATATCTAGGATTGGGTCAAAGCAATTGTATTTCGCAGATCAAAATGCCAATCCAGCTTTTGCTCTGTTCTACCTTGCAGTGTTACCATCTTCATGTCAAGAATATCATAGGAATTGCACCATCTCTTATGAATCTTGACGAAGTGATACTTCTTGCCATCATTGTTCATTTCTCGGTACCCGAGTTATGGCAACCGGAATGCCGACAAGTGAACCGTGGTGTGTGAAATCAATACTCCTAGCTACCGTGTTGCTTGGTAGTTAATGGACAATACTCTCATTCTTAGCGTGTTGGTTATTGAATCATCATCCTAAGATTGATTGTGCTACCTAGTCCTTATCTCCGGTGCACTCTTCGTTCTTTGTGTTAGGATTGAATCCCTTGCTCTTATGATCATGTCATCTTGCCTTGAGAAGCAAGATTGTTCCCGAGCTTAATAACATATCGGTGGTTCGTGATTTCCCGAATGTCTTCTCGGAAGTGTTACCAGGTTGTCACCTGACCGCTATGTTGAGTTCGTGATCAAGTTGGTTTCTTGTGACCACCCCTTCTCCAAGAATCTGTGTTGGGTACCCCTGAGCTAGTTGGTTAAGCTAAGCAACAACTTGGAGAGTTGGAAGATAAAAGCTTGTCTGATTTAGTTCGTGTCAAGGGATATCTTTTGTGTGTGTGTGTGTGTGTTGAAGAAAGATGATATCTTCATCGATTGGTCCTTGTGATCAGTTGATGGATCTATTGTCTTGTCCAAACTTTGATTTGAGTGTGGGCTATCCTCAAATCAAATCAAAGCCAATGATGTTCGTAATGTTGTCTTACTCGAGGTTGATTCCTCGGGCATACACCATTACATCCTTTGGTCTGACCAATGCTATCACCTTGTTCACATAGTCGTGGAATTCCATCTTAATGGGAACCTTGATGAGTTATTGTTGGGCCCATCAGCAGCATCTTGTCTCCCCCATGATTCGTGTTAAACATTAAGCTAGTGTTGGAAACTTTGTAAACAATGCCTTCATGTTCCATTCATGAAGCATATGTTTGGATCAAAGTAGCGACTTCCTCTAAGTTCACATGCAATCGATGCAACTTGCCGCCGTGAATTCGAGAAAGTTTGTTTTGCTTCCTCTGGAATCATCCCAAGTCAGTCATGCATATGTGTGAAGTATATTGTGGTTTGGAGACTTGCAATCTTCATTCTATATGTATCCCTAGCACACCAAGCCACTAACTGATTTGTTCAAGGAGAAGAAGTTCCTTCATAAGAGCTAGTCATATGACTTATGCAAGGACTTTGTTATCCGCGATGATGGTTCCCAACTAGGACTCGGTAGTGTTTCATTGTAAGACTACTATGTGGTCATGCTTGTCTGGGACAACATGTTCACATGTGTTTAGCAGAACCAACTCATGTTTTGGAGCATGCTACCATAGTCTATTTCCCGAGAATCCTGCAACGTCATCTCGTCGACTTGTGTTGCAAAATTTCGTTTTTCTCATTGGACTTGATGAGTCTGGAATATCCTGACACCAACCAGATCTGAATCTCAGGCAAATATGATGGTTGGAACATTTCCCAAGAACTATAATATTGGTCTCTCTGTAACCGGTAAAGTGGATGTCGTGGCCAACACACCCAGCCGGAAGACCTATTATTGTAGTATTTTGCTTGAAGAAGTTGGCCACCTCCCCATAAGGATTTCGTAGGATTTACTCCAGTAGTTATTCCTTATGGATTCTTGTGCTCCTGAAGTCCGACCTTTTACTTGATGTTCTAGATACCAAACCATATCTATAAATGGGTTACGCTAGCACATCAAGGAGAACATTAGAAGCGGAGTGCTAAATGTCTCTCGGTCGAACATCCAGATTTCGTTTCCTTGGCATCGCTAAGGTGAAATCTGAGAAAGTGTTGTCCTCCTTTGTATCTGCATTGACCATCACTATTCATCATGGTAATAAGATGTGTTGCTAGGATCCTCGGCACGGATGTTGGTAGAACCTTGATGAATATGGAAATGCTCAAGTTCTTGAGAGCACGCGCAAGCAAAATCATCCCTTTCGTTGTCTTCAACAAGGTAGTCCACGTCATCCATTCTAGTCTAGGTATGCCATCCCTACTTACTCCGCCAAACGATTGTTGTGAATTGCCTTAGGCTGGTATGCAGAGTTTCGATGATCTATGGATCAAAAGTAATTCTTTTTGCCACTTAGGGGAATAATTCTACGAGTCACCTCCTCCAACATGTCTCGTTAGGGAATCATGGCAACTCAACTCCTCGCTATGTTGACAACCGTTCACCACCTTCTTAAGTGTGGAATTGTTGCCTACCTAGTGAATCTTCGCCATCCGTTTCACTCCATCCCTCTAGGTGTATGCTTCGTGTCTCAGCTCGAGAGATGTTTATATGTCTCATCCCGCGAGTTGATCTTGAATTGCTCGATCTTTGAGAAGATCGATTTCTGAAGAGTTTCTTTCTATCATCATAGTTGGATGAAGATCTCAAAAGCAAGGATGTCAAGACCAACAGGATGCAATGGATCAACATCCTCGAGAAAGACATCTGGATTGTGAAGATTGTGTTAGCTTGTGTCCCTCTGTCTTCTTACCTCACAACTTGAATCTCGGGACGGGATTCTTGTTTAGTAGGGGTGAGCTGTCATATCCCTAATTCTGGTATGCACTAGGCTAGCCCTTCATGTGAGCATCATGTTTAAATTCAAATGAAATTTGAATTGAGGAATTTTCAAAAGCCTCAGAAGACCTCTAAAAATAACCAACATTTAAATCTCATCAAATGAGTCCAAGAAAATGTTCCTGTTAATCTCTGGAAATATTGGGAAGGGATAAAATTCAAACCAATATTTCTAGAATCTCGGAAACAATTATTTTGGGCCTTTGAATTAATCCAATAAATATTTGAATTGGATCTATATTTGTTATATAATAAATATATGTTCAATAATTCTGGAAATTGTTGTGTAGCTTTGGATAAGTCCATTTAGTTCACACAATTATTTTCATGAATTTTGAAAATGGTTTGGTCTTTGAACTAAATCGAAACATAATAGCAAAAATAGAAAAACAGAAAACAAAATAGAAAACAAGAGAGAGGAAAGAGTTTACCTGCAGCCCACCTGGCGGCCCACTTACCTGGCCCAGCCACCAGGGGCAAGGTTGTCTTCAACCTTGCGCCTACTGGCAGCCAGCGCACGCGCCCGAGCGGCCACCTCCTGCTTCGCGCTGTCGACACCCCCTGCGCCCTCGTCTGGCGTCGTTGAGCTGCCCTGGACGCCCTGAACCTTCTCCCTCTCTCTCTGCTCTCTCCCTCGGACTCTAGCCCTCTCTCCCAAACGCGCCCGAGCGCCTCCGTTGCCGCCGTCCGCTGCCACCGCGGCCACCGGCCCTCCCTAGTCCATCCAGCGTGTCCAAGAGAACCGCCTCGGCTCCGTCTTCCTCCTCGACGCCCCACGCAACCGGGGACGCACCACAGCGCCTGCATCACCCTCGTCTTCTTCCTTCGGCCGCCGAGATCGCCGACGACCTTCCGCCCTCTCCGACACCTCCCCGAGCCCGCTGAGCCTCTCCTCGCATCCGCCGTGAGCTCCTCCCTCTAACCCCCCTCTCATTTGCTTCATTTGCACACTGTAGCCGTTGCTCCGCCGGAGACCGAACCGCTCCGCCGCCCGAGCTTCTCGCCGCCGTGGCCACAGTCGCCGTAGCTCCCAACCGAGCACACCCACGTGCTCACCACGCCGCGTAGGTGCCGTAGGAGCTAAGCACGCCACTCCACGGCCACCGCAGCCCCATTCCCGAGTGCGCCCGAACTCCGGCCGCCGCCGAGGTCGACGCCACGCTCAACCCTGGCCACCCTAGCCGCTGCTGCTTGCTGCACTGGATGCGGGAGAGCTCCAGCTCCCCGTGGGTGCCCTTCGCCGCTCATTTGGGCACCGGGAGAATGAACCCGACGCCCTCCGCCGTCTCTGGCTCCGCCAGCGACGAGCCGCCGGTCAACTCCGGCAAGTTGACCCGGGTTTGACCCTAGTTTGACTCCCGAGAGCCACTGACATGCGGGCCTGGCCCGGCTAATTAAATTAGGTTAGTATTAACTAAGCTAGGTTAGTTTAGTTAGACACTGACACTTGGGACCCACACGTCAGGTTTGACCTGGACCGAGCCGTTGACCTGCTGACGTCATTGTGAGGTCATGCTGACACAATAAATCCTTTCTGGAATTTAAATAAATCTTAAATGATTTATTAATTTCAAAAAATGCCCAAAACTTCTAAAAATCATAGAAAATCAACTGTAAGTCCAAATGAAATAAATTATATATGAAAAATTATCAGAAAAATTCAAGGAATCCACCTGTACCATTTTCATGCATGTTAGAACAACTTACGGTCACTGTTTAGGATGAAACATGATTAGGACAAATTTGATAATAGATTTGGAGTTGGAATTTGATCTAGCTTTGAATTCCACTTCAACCAAAATGACTTTCTGTTGCATTAGCCCAAACACCAGCATGTTTCCATGTCATGATCATACATCATATTGGTGCATTGCATTGACTGTGCTCTCCTTCTCTGTTGCTGGTGTTTGCCCCCTCTCGATAGACATGGTTCCGATGATGAGATCGATGACACCGATGAAGAACTATATTATCTTCAGAAGTGCCAGGCAAGCAAAAACCCCTTGTTCATTCCGATACAATCCCACTCTCCCGCTCCTGCTCTCTTTTACTGCATTAGGACAACAACGTTTCAACTGTTACATGCTGCGGTAGCTGAACCCCTTTCCTCTGCATGACCTGTCATTGCCACAGTAAATAGATGAAACCCACTAGCATGAGTAGGAGTTGTTTGAGCCCTGATGTGCCTACTCATTCATGTTTGTTTGTCATGCCTGCTACTGCTTAGAGTTGAGTCAGGTCTGATTCATCGGGGATGAATTGGAATGTGGTGAACATGTCCTACTGTTGAGAGCTAAGTGTGTGAACACGATTTGGTAAAGGTAGCGGTGAGAAGCCATGTAGGAGTACATGGTGGGTTGTCTCATTGCAGCCGTCCTTAGGAACCGAGTTCTATGTTTGTGATCCATGAACAGCTACTACCACACATTGGAATGCTTAAGTGCCCCTCTCGACTTATTAATCAACCTGATCTCTGTCCAGGAGTTGCAACTAGTTTCTAGTGTTTGTAGGTAGTGTTAGTAGTCTACCAAGTGGCACCCGGTACAGGTGGGCTTGGGACTGACTAGGCACAGTGGCCCGGTGTATCAAGTGGCACCCGGATGGTGGGCTTGGGAACCCTGTACACATCGTTTGGGGCCGTGAGCGACACCCCGGCCGGATCTCCTTGCGGATGGAACCTGAATAGGCGATAAACCTGGACTAGAGACTTGTTGGTTAGTCAGGTCGTGGCCGACTCCCTCGCCAGGCTTCCGCTTGAAGGTTGCTGAGATACACGACGTGTACATGGTGGTAAGTGGCGAGAGCGTGTGTGAAGAAGTACACCCTTGCAGGGTTATCATTATCTATTCGAATAGCCGGATTCCTCGAATATGGAAACTTGGACCCCTTGCATAGTTCATAGACAAGTGAAAGTGGATACTCTAAAACTCGCAAGATAAGCGTGAGTGCTATGGATGGCGTTCTCGTAGGGAGATGGGAGCGGATCCATAGTGGTGTATCGAAATGGTGAATATGTGGGCTCGTGTGCGCCACCTCAAAACAGTTACTTGCAGTCGTAGATCAGGTTAGCCACTGAGTCAAAGCTGGCTTGTTGTAGTTAAACTCCACAATCCCTTTGGTGATATCGATGCATATGTAGTTTGTTCTGATGTAAGTCTTGCCGGGTACATTTGTACTCACGTTTGCTTAATTTCTGTTTTGCAGAGAGACGTCAGTCTCGCTAGTAGTTCCGTGTGGACTTCGATGTTTAGCTTGTTACCTCAGCTACGATCTTGTGCCCTTGGCAGGATCTGGTAGATAGTCAGGCTTCTCAGCCGTTTTCATTTATAGATGTCTGTACTCAGACATGTTAAGCTTCCGCATGTGCTTTGATTGTATGCTATGATTGTTGGGTCATGAGACCCATGTTTGTAATATCTCACTCCTCGGAGCCTAATGAATAAATACTCTGAGTCGTAGAGTCTTGTTGTGATGCCATGTTGTATTGCACATATTGAGCATATTGTGTGTATGATTGAAATGCTTGGTATGTGTGGGATCCGAAAACCTAGTTGTTTATCCTTGGTAGCCTCTCTTATGGGGAAATGTAGTCTTGTGCTTCCATGAGCCATAGTAGTCCGCTACAGCCCGGTTTACCGGAGTCCTGCTAGCCCAGCACTACTGCTCCGAAACACTTGACTGTTCGACATGTGATTCACTTCGTTCCTGTGTCTGTCCCTTCGGGGAAATGTCACGCGGTGACATTCGGAGTCCTGCCTAGCCTGCTACAGCCCGGGTTCCCGGAATCCTGTTAGCCCAGTGCTACAACCCAGATTCACACGCTGCTGACCGACATGCTCGATGTTGATTCATGTATGCCTATTCCCGTAAGTTAGTGCCACTTTGGGTTCACGACTAGTCATGTCGGCTTGGGTTCTCTGTCATATGGATGCTAGCGACACTATCATATACGTGAGCCAAAAGGCGCAAACGGTCCCGGGCCATAGTAAGGCGACACCCGTAGGAATACCATGCGTGAGGCTGCAAAGTGATATGAGGTGTTACAGGAGGCCCAACCCAGATCGGTGTGACTTAGAATTGGGGTCCTGACAGCTATTAACCGGAGGCCCAACCCAGAATTGCAGTTTTTTTTGCCTGTTTTAGGGTTTTGAAGAAAAGGAATATCAAACGGAATCCAAACAGAATGAAACCTTCGGGAACGTGATTTTCTGATCGAATACAACTCGGGAGACTTGGACCCTACGTCAAGACACGTAACAGGATGCCACGAGGTAGGGGGCGCGCCTACCCCCCCAGGCGCGCCCTCCACCCTCGTGGGCCCCTTGTTGCTCCACCGACGTACTTCTTCCTCCTATATATACCCACGTACAACCAAACGATCAGAAACGTAGCCAAAACCCTAATTCCACCGCCGTAACTTTCTGTATCCACGAGATCCCATCTTGGGGCCTGTTCCGGAGCTCCACCGGAGGGGGCATCGATCACCGAGGGCTTCTTCATCAACACCATAGCCCCTCCGATGAAGTGTGAGTAGTTTACCTCAGACCTACGGGTCCATAGTTAGTAGCTAGATGGCTTCTTCTCTCTTTTTGGATCTCAATACAATGTTCTCCCCCTCTCTTGTGGAGATCTATTCGATGTAATCTTCTTTTTGCGGTGTGTTTGTTGAGACCGATGAACTGTGGGTTTATGATCAAGTCTATCTATGAATAATATTTGAATCTTCTCTGAATTATTTTATGTATGATTGGTTATCTTTGCAAGTCTCTTCGAATTATCAGTTTGGTTTGGCCTACTAGATTGATCTTTCTTGCAATGGGAGAAGTGCTTAGCCTTGGGTTCAATCTTGCGGTGTCTTTCCCGGTGATAGTAAGGGAAGCAAGGCACGTATTGTATTGTTGCCATCGAGGATAACAAGATGGGGTTTTCTTCATATTGCATGAGTCTATCCCTCTACATCATGTCATCTTGCTTAAGGCGTTACTCTGTTTTTAACTTAATACTCTAGATGCATGCTGGAGAGCGGTCGATGAGTGGAGTAATAGTAGTAGATGCAGACAGGAGTCGGTCTACTTGTCTCGGACGTGATGCCTATATACATGATCATACCTAGATATTCTCATAACTATGCTCAATTCTGTCAATTGCTCAATAGTAATTTGTTCACCCACCGTAGAATACTTATGCTCTCAAGAGAAGCCACTAGTGAAACCTATGGCCCCCGGGTCTATCTTTATCATATCAATCTCCTACTACTTAGTTATTTACTTTGCTATTTACTTTGCCTTTACTTTACTTTGCATCTTTATCATAAAAATACCAAAAATATTATCTTATCATATCTATCAGATCTCACTCTCGTAAGTGGCCCTATAGGGATTGACAACCCCTATTTGCGTTGGTTGCGAGGATTTATTTGTTTTGTGTAGGTGCGAGGGACTCGCGCGTAGCCTCCTACTGGATTGATACCTTGGTTCTCAAAAACCGTGGGAAATATTTATGCTACTTTGCTTCATCATCCCTTCCTCTTCGGGGAAAACCAACGCAGTGCTAAAAGAGGTAGCAAGAAGGATTTCTGGCGCCGTTGCCGGGGAGGTCTACGCAGAAGTCAACATACCAAGTACCCATCACATACCCTTATCTCCTGCATTACATTATTTGCCATTTTCCTCTTGTTTTCCTCTCCCCCACTTCACCCTTGCCGTTTTATCCGCTCCCTTTTTTTGTTTGCTTTAATGTCTTACTTGGCTCGTTTGCTTGTTTGGTTGGAATAGTTGTTTATTTATTACTAAACAGAGAACCTAAGATCTATGGATCCTCATCCGCTTGCTAATCTTTTTAAGAGATCCAATTATGATGAACCAATTGCTAGTAAGTTTTGTGCACTAGATCATCTTTATGAAGTTTTGCTTGAAATTCGTGAATCTAAAAAGTGTGATGAATTACTTTATGAAGTGATTCACGATAGCTCCTTGAATGAAAAGCTTGATTGCAATGATTTTACTATAAATTCTCTTGATGTCAATTGTGCTAATAATATGCAAAACCCTAAGCTTGGGGATGCTAGTTCTGCTATGTCTACTACTTGTTGCAATGATCATGATTGGGGTGATTCTTCTTTTGATCTTGAAAATTTATTTTCTCCCCATGATGATTATGAGATTGATAATAGTGTTTGCAATAAAATTGAAAGTGGGTTTGGAAGAGTGTCAACTTTAGATCCCACATATTTGGATAATGTTCAATCTTATGAAGTTTTTGATAAAAGTGGGTTTGAAGAGGTCATGACTTTAGATAATGTTAATCCCACTATTTTGGAAGAGTGTCAACTTTGCATGCATGTGGATCGTGTTGAAAATATTTTATGTGATAGCTATATTGTTGAATTTTATTATGATCCTACATGCAATTATTATGAGAGAGGAAAATATGGTGGTAGAAATTTTCATGTTACTCAATTACCTCTCGTTATGTTGAGATTGCTATTGTTTCTTTCCGCTTCCTTGCATATGCTAGTTCTTGCTTGCCTTGATAATTTGTTTACCTATAAGATGCCTATGCATAGTAAGTATGTTAGACTTAGATGTTTTTGTCACGTGTTTTATGATGCTCTCTTTGTGCTTCAATTCTTGTCTTTCATGTGAGCATCATTGAAATAGTATGCCTAGCTATAAGGCTTTAAAGAAAAGTGCTTGTTGGGAGACAACCCAATATTTATCCTTGCTGTTATTCAATAAATAAATTATCTAGCCTCTGTTTTGGTTGTGTTTAATTAGTGTTTGTGCCAAGTAGAACCGTTGGGAAGACTTGGGGAAAGTCTTGTTGAACTTGCTGTAAAAAACAGAAACTTTAGCACTCACGAGAACTGCTGTCATTTTTATTTGGAAAGTGATATTTAGTTAATTATTTTTGCAGATGATTAATAGATAAATTATTCACGTCCAGCAATTTATTTTAGAATTTTTGGGTCTCCAGATCTTGCGCTAGCTACAGATTACTACAGACTGTTCTGTTTTTCGTGTGTTGTTTGCTTATTTTGATGAATATATGGATAGTAAAATAGTTTATAAACCATAGAGAAGTTGGAATACAGTAGGTATAACACCCATATAAATAAAGAATGAGTTCATTACAGTACCTTGAAGTGGTCTTTTGTTTTCTTTCGCTAACGGAGCTCACGAGATTTTCTACTTTAAGTTTTGTGTTGTGAAGTTTTCAAGTTTTGGGTAAAGATTTGATGGATTATGGAACAAGGAGTGGCAAGAGCCTAAGCTTGGAGATGTCCATGGCACCCCCAAGATAATCTAAGGACACCTAAAAGCCAAAGCTTGGAGATGCCCCGGAAGGCATCCCCTCTTTCGTCTACTTCTATCGGTAACTTTACTTGGAGCTATATTTTTATTTACCACATGATATGTGTTTTGCTTGGAGCGTCTTGTATGATTTGAGTCTTTGCTTGTTAGTTTACCACAATCATCCTTGCTGTACACACCTTTTGATAGAGCCATACATGATTTGGAATCTGTTAGAATACTCTATGTGCTTCGCTTATATCTTTTGAGTTATATAATTTTGCTCTTGTGCTTCACTTATATCTTTTAGAGCACGGTGGTGGATTTGTTTTATAGAAACTATTGATCTCTCATGCTTCACTTAGATTATTTTGAGAGTCTTAAATAACATGGTAATTTGCATAAAATACTAATATGCTTGGTATGCAAGATTAATAATAAAACTCTCTTACGAGTGTGTTGAATACTATGAGAAGTTTGATACTTGATAATTGTTTTGAGATATGGAGATGGTGATATTAAAGTCATGCTAGTTGAGTAGTTGTGAATTTGAGAAATACTTATGTTGAAGCTTGTGATTCCCGTAGCATGCATGTATGGTGAACCGTTATGTGATGAAGTCGGAGCATGATTTATTTATTGATTGTCTTCCTCATGAGTGGCGGTCGGGGACGAACGATGGTCTTTTCCTACCAATCTATCCCCCTAGAAGTATGCACATAATACTTTGCTTTCATAACTTGTAGAGTTTTGCAATAAGTATATGAGTTCTTTATGACTAATGTTGAGTCCATGGATTATACGCACTCTCACCCTTCCACCTTTGCTAGCCTCTCTAATACCGTGCACCTTTCGCCGGTATCATACACCCACCATATAACTTCCTAAAAACAGCCACCATACCTACCTATTATGGCATTTCCATAGCTATTCCAAGATATATTGACATGCAACTTTCCACCGTTCCGTTTATGACACACTCCATCATTGTCATATTTCTTAGCATGATCATGTAGTTGACATAGTATTTGTGGCAAAGCCACCGTTCATAATTCTTTCATACTTGTCACTCATGCATCATTGCATATCCCGGTACACTGCCGGAGGCATTCATATAGAGTCATAGTTTGTTCTAAGTATCGAGTTGCAATTGTTGAGTTGTAAGAAAAATAAAAGTGTGATGATCATCATTATTAGAGCATTGTCCCAGTGAGGAAAGGATGATGGAGACTATGATTCCCCCACAAGACGGGATGAGACTCCGGACGACAAATAAATAAAAGAGGCCAAAGAAGCCCAAATAAAAGAAAGAGAAAGAAAAGAGGCCATAAAAAAGAGAAAAGGCCCAAATAAAAAATAATTAAAAAATGAGAGAAAAAGAGAGAAGGGACAATGTTACTATCCTTTTACCACACTTGTGCTTCAAAGTAGCACCATGATCTTCATAGTAGAGAGTCTCTCATGTTATCACTTTCATATACTAGTGGGAATCTTTCATTATAGAACTTGGCTTGTATATTCCAATGACGGGCTTCCTCAAATTGCCCAAGGTCTTCATGAGCAAGCAAGTTGGATGCACACCCACTTAGTTTCTTTTTGAGCTTTCATATACTTATAGCTCTAGTGCATCCGTTGCATGGCAATCCCTACTCACTCACATTGATATCTATTGATGGGCATCTCCATAGCCCGTTGATACGCCTAGTTGATGTGAGACTATCTTCTCCTTTTTGTCTTCTCCACAACCACCACTCTATTCCACCTATAGTGCTATATCCATGGCTCACGCTCATGTATTGCGTGAAGATTGAAAAAGTTTTGAGAATTTCAAAAGTATGAAACAATTGCTTGGCTTGTCATCGGGGTTGTGCATGATTTAAATATTATGTGTGGTGAAGATAGAGCATAGCTAGACTATATGATTTTGTAGGGATAACTTTCTTTAGCCACGCTATGTTGAGAAGACATAATTGCTTTGTTAGTATGCTTGAAGTATTATCATTTTTATGTCAACATGAACTTTTGTCTTGAATCTTTCGGATCTAAGTATTCATACCACCATTAAGAAGAATTACATTAAAATTATGCCAAGTAGCACTCCGCATCAAAAATTCTGTTTTTATCATTTACCTACTCGAGGACGAGCAGGAATTAAGCTTGGGGATGCTTGATACGTCTCCAACGTATCTATAACTTTTGATTGCTCCATGCTATATTATCTACTGTTTTGGACATTATTTGGCTTTATTATCCACTTTTTTATTATTTTTGGGACTAACCTATTAACCGGAGGCCCAACCCAGAATTGCTGTTTTTTGCCTGTTTTAGGGTTTCGAAGAAAAGGAATATCAAACGGAGTCCAAACGGAATGAAACCTTCGGGAACGTGATTTTCTCATCGAATACAACTCAGGAGACTTGGACCCTACGTCAAGACACGTAACAGGAGGCAACGAGGTAGGGGGCGTGCCTACCCCCCAGGCGCGCCCTCCACCCTCGTGGGCCCCCTGTTGCTCCACCGACGTACTTCTTCCTCCTATATATACCCATGTACCCCCAAATGATCAGAAACGGACCCAAAACCCTAATTCCACCGTCGTAACTTTCTGTATCCACGAGATCTCATCTTGGGGCCTGTTCCGGAGCTCCGCCAGAGGGGGCATCGATCACAGAGGGCTTCTTCATCAACACCATAGCCCCTGCGATGAAGTGTGAGTAGTTTACCTCAGACCTACGGGTCCATAGTTAGTAGCTAGATGGCTTCTTCTCTCTTTTTGGATCCAATACAATGTTCTCCCCCTCTCTTATGGAGATCTATTTGATGTAATCTTCTTTTTGCGGTGTGTTTGTTGAGATTGATGAATTGTTGGTTTATGATCAAGTCTATCTATGAATAATATTTGAATCATCTCTGAATTATTTTATGTATGATTGGTTATCTTTGCAAGTGTAACGCCCTCGATGCGTCTATATCTCCCACGTGTCGAAGCACGACTTAGAGGCATAACCGCATTGAAAGCAATGTCGCAAGTGAGGTAATCTTCACATAACCCATGTAATACAATCGGGGAAAAAGATACATAGTTGGCTTACAAGCGGCACTTCACACAATTACATGAATAAAGCATTACATCATCCAGTTACAATCAAGGTCCGACTACGAAACCAAAATAAAATAAGAACCCCAAATGCGACAAAGGTCCCCGATCGACCCCAACTGGGCTCCACTACTGATCAACTAGAACGGAACAACACAAAGGACAAGATCTTCAACGAGCTCCTCCTGAGCTGGGTTGCGTCATCTTCACGGACTCATCGGCACCTGCAAACTGGTTTTGGAAGTATCTGTGAGCCACGGGGACTCAGCAATCTCGCACCCTCGCGATCAAGACTATTTAAGCTTATGGGTAAGGTAAAGGTGTGAGGTGGAGCTGCAGCAAGCGACTAGCATATATGGTGGCTAACATACGCAAATGAGAGCGAGAAGAGAAGGCAAAGCACGGTCGATAAAAGTATGATCAAGAAGTGATCCTGGACTACCTACGTCAATCATAACTCCAACAACCATGTTCACTTCCCGGACTCCGCCGAAAAGGGACCATCACGGTTACACACGCGGTTGATTCATTTTAATTAAAGTCAACTTCAGGTTTTCTACAACCGGACATTAACAAATTCCCATCTGCCCATAACCACGGGCACGGCTTTCGAAAGTTCAAATCCCTGCAGGGGTGTCCCAACTTAGCCCATCACAAGCTCTCACGGTCAACGAAGGAATAGACCTCCACCCGAGACGTTCTGATCAGACTCGGTATCCCGGTACATGTGCCGACAAATCCCGATAGGAGCTGCACATATCTCTTTCTCAGGGCACACTCAGATGAGACTAGCTACGAGTAAAACCAACCCTCAAGTTTCCCCTAGGTGGCCCCGCAGGCAGCTCAGTTCGGACCAACACTCAGAGGAGCACTGGCCCGGGGGGGTTAAAATAAAGATGACCCTTGAGTCTGCAGAACCCAAGGGAAAGAAAAGGCTAGGTGGCAAATGGTAAAACCAATGTTGGGCATTGCTGTAGAAGCTTTACTTAAGGCGAACTGTCAAGGGGTTCCCATAATAGCCCAACCACGTAAGGGACGCAAAATCCGGGAACATAACACCGATATGACGGAAACTAGGGCGGCAAGAGTGGAACAAAACACCAGGCATAAGGCCGAGCCTTCCACCCTTTACCAAGTATATAGATGCATTAATTAAATAAGATATATTGTGATATCCCAACAAGTAAATAAATGTTCCAACAAGGAACGACATCTCCATGTTCCAACAAGGAACAAACTTCAATCTTCACCTGCAACTAACAACGCTATAAGAGGGGCTGAGCAAAGCGGTAACATAGCCAAACAACGGTTTGCTAGGACAAGGTGGGTTAGAGGCTTGGTTCAAACAATATGGGAGGCATGATAAGCAAGTGGTAGGTATCGCAACATAGGCATAGCAAAAGAGCGAGCATCTAGCAAGCAAAGATAGAAGTGATTTCGAGGGTATGATCATCTTGCCTGAAATCCCGCAAGGAAGAAGAATGAGTGCATGAAGAAGATAAACGGACGTCGACGAACGGGTCCTCACCAACTCGACGTTATCAGAACCAACCCGAAGAAGCAATCACCGGAAAAGAAGCACACAACATAGTAAACAACCACCACATAAACATGGCATGATGCGCAAACAAGTATGATGCATGTCCGGATTAAAGAGGCATGGCAAAGTGCACAAACAATCCTACAAATTAAGTGGAGCTCAATATGCAACGAGCTGCATATTGACGGAATACCACGTGATTTATTTAGTTCGATCTCGTTTATGTACCCAACAATATTAAATGTTGTTAAACATGGCAAGAGGGTGAAGCAAATGAAAAACTACCCATCTAGTCAAGTTTAAATGAGGCCAGGAACAACAAACAACAAATCCGGAACTCCTCATGTGCATATGTTATGTTAGGTCCTGTTCTGCCCTAAACCATATTTTAGAGTTGTTAAACATGCAAAGTAAGGCCACCATGTTAAACTAGGCATTTTCTACCCCATTTACATATAAGGTTTGTTAAATTCGGAGCTACGATTGAATAGTTATGAATTAAACCATTTTTAACATGGCATAGGAGCAAATTTAAACAAACATCATTTTAGACATTTTAAACATGGATTAAAGTGACATAATGTGAAACTAGACACAATTTTAAGCATTTTTCATATATAAAACATTTTAATATGATGCATCGTTTGTAAGTTACAATATGCATGATCATGAAGGAGTTTTCTGCAAAACGGTAATTCCCTGGATAAATAGACAAATTCACAGGGCACGGAAAAAATATGCGCGGGCCGATTCTGGCTGGCCCAGCAGTGCACAGGAGAGGGGCTGGGCACGTCCTCACCCATGGGCCAAGCCCAGCTCGTGGAGAGGTAGCAGTGGGCCGCGGAGGTCAACGATCAGGCGAGCGGGCGCGCTCGATCCCGAACTGCTGCTCGAAGAAGGGGAAGCAGAGGCCGCGGCAGACGAACTTGGCGGAGGAAGGAGGTCCGGCGAGGGCACGCTGGTGAAGGGTGGCGAATCTGGCCGGGAACGGGCTTGGCGGGTGGCGCAGGGCTTGAGGAGCTCGCCGTGGGGTTCGAAGCAGAGGAGGATCGAACGGGTGGTGGCGCGGCTGGAAGCAGTTCTGCGGCAGGCGGTCAACGCGGCTGCGCGCAGCAGACGCAGGGAAGGCCGTCAGGGACTTGGCGACGGCAAGCTTGCTGCCGGCGAGGCACGAGGAGGGGAGGCAGAGAAGGCCGCGGGCTCCTGGAAGAAGACGGTGGCGGCTTGAGGAGTCTCCCATCGCAGATCGAGGGAGTCAGGCGGCGCTCCGGTTCCTGTGGAGAAGAGGCAGGGAGATGAGACGGGAGGGAGAAGGGAAGAAGAAAGGAGAGAAAGGGAAGGAGAAGGCGCTCAGCTGGAGGGTTCCAGCGACGGGAGGAGCGGGCGGTGGATCGATGGAGACAGAGGCCAGTGGATTGGATCGGGGGGGAAGAGGAGATCCCGAGGAAGAAAGGTAGGTGGGTGGCGGCGGCTCGGGAATGGGTGGATGGGACAGCTCCCCTAGGTTTTAGGGTTGCTGCCTAGGTCTATATAAAGCGCTGGATTTACGGTTAGGGGCTATCTGGAGCCTCCGATCAAAATCAGATGGTTCCGAAAGAATAGGCTAGGGAGTCCGAATAATAAAATGGTGATATTTGTAGATGTTAGGGGATGATCCGGACACAACGGTGACGACTGCCCGGGTTGGGTCCGAGACAATTTCGGACGCGCACGTGAGGGGTTCGATGCACTGTGCAGAGAGGGATAGACTGAGAAGAGAGGAGAGAGAGAGAGACCCGGCGACTGTTTCCGGAAACCGAAAACGTCCGACATTAGACCGGCTACTATTGCCGCTATATTTATCCGTTGAGGCGCCAAACGGACTCCGAATGCGACGAAACTTGGCAGGCGGCCTACTAACAACAAAACAACCCCACACGCCAACTTTTATCCCATTCCTAGAACATTTTCTGGCCACTTATAAAATAATATTTCGGACGTGCCGCGGGCGCGTGCAAGTGTGGTAGGGCTCAGAACAGACAACGGAGAGAACTCGAAGAACCCGGACGAATGCAAGTTTTGAAAACATGATGATGCAATGCACATGATGACATGATAAGATGCACACGCAAGCAAATGACATGGCGACAACGGCGAGGGAGTCAGGCGGCGCTCAGGTTCCTGTGGAGAAGAGGCAGGGAGATGAGACGGGAGGGAGAAGGGAAGAAGAAAGGAGAGACAGGGAAGGAGAAGGCGCTCAGCTGGAGAGTTCCAGCGACGGGAGGAGCGGGCGGTGGATCGATGGAGACAGAGGCCAGTGGATTGGATCGGGGGGGAAGAGGAGATCCCGAGGAAGAAAGGTAGGTGGGTGGCGGCGGCTCGGGAATGGGTGGATGGGACAGCTCCCCTAGGTTTTAGGGTTGCTGCCTAGGTCTATATAAAGCGCTGGATATATGGTTAGGGGCTATCTGGAGCCTCCGATCAAAATCAGATGGTTCCGAAAGAATAGGCTAGGGAGTCCGAATAATAAAACGGTGATATTTTGTAGATGTTAGGGGATGATCCGGACACAACGGTGACGACTGCCCGGGTTGGGTCCGAGGCAATTTCGGGCGCGCACGTGAGGGGTTCGATGCACTGTGCAGAGAGGGATAGACTGAGAAGAGAGGAGAGAGAGAGAGACCCGGCGACTGTTTCCAGAAACCAAAAACGTCCGACATTAGACCGGCTACTATTGCCGCTATATTTATCCGTTGAGGCGCCAAACGGACTCCGAATGCGACGAAACTTGGCAGGCGGCCTACTAACAACAAAACAACCCCACACGCCAACTTTTATCCCATTCCGAGAACATTTTCTGGCCACTTATAAAATAATATTTCGGACGTGCCGCGGGCGCGTGCAAGTGTGGTAGGGCTTAGAACAGACAGCGGAGAGAACTCGAAGAACCCGGACGAATGCAAGTTTTGAAAACATGATGATGCAATGCACATGATGACATGATAAGATGCACACACAAGCAAATGACATGGCGACAACGGCGAGGGAGTCAGGCGGCGCTCCGGTTCCTGTGGAGAAGAGGCAGGGAGATGAGACGGGAGGGAGAAGGGAAGAAGAAAGGATAGACAGGGAAGGAGAAGGCGCTCAGCTGGAGGGTTCCAGCGACGGGAGGAGCGGGCGGTGGATCGATGGAGACAGAGGCCAGTGGATTGGATCGGGGGGGAAGAGGAGATCCCGAGGAAGAAAGGTAGGTGGGTGGCGGCGGCTCGGGAATGGGTGGATGGGACAGCTCCCCTAGGTTTTAGGGTTGCTGCCTAGGTCTATATAAAGCGCTGGATTTATGGTTAGGGGCTATCTGGAGCCTCTGATCAAAATCAGATGGTTCCGAAAGAATAGGCTAGGGAGTCCGAATAATAAAACGGTGATATTTTGTAGATGTTAGGGGATGATCCGGACACAACGGTGATGACTGCCCAGGTTGGGTCCGAGACAATTTCGGACGCGCACGTGAGGGGTTCGATGCACTGTGCAGAGAGGGATAGACTGAGAAGAGAGGAGAGAGAGAGAGAGACCCGGCGACTGTTTCCGGAAACCGAAAACGTCCGACATTAGACCGGCTACTATTGCCGCTATATTTATCCGTTGAGGCACCAAACGGACTCCGAATGCGACGAAACTTGGCAGGCGGCCTACTAACAACAAAACAACCCCACACGCCAACTTTTATCCCATTCCTAGAACATTTTCTGGCCACTTATAAAATAATATTTCAGACGTGCCGCGGGCGCGTGCAAGTGTGGTAGGGCTCAGAACAGACAACGGAGAGAACTCGAAGAACCCGGACGAATGCAAGTTTTGAAAACATGATGATGCAATGCACATGATGACATGATAAGATGCACACGCAAGCAAATGACATGGCGACAACGGCGAATAACTGGACGCCACCTGGCACATCGGTCTCGGGGCGTTACAACACTCCACCACTACGAGAGGATCTCGTCCCGAGATCTAGAATGGCATCGGAGGGAAAATGGAAGAGAAAGAGAAGAGGTAAAGCAAATTGCTTCTTTGACAAAAGAGTGAAACCAAAGAACCTTGAAAAGGTTAAGCCATTTCGAGAAAAGAATACAATGGGGATAAATGAAGTTGAAAGCACTCCGGTAGGGAAGCGGAATAAGGAATTACAAATTTGGACAGCACTTCTAATGAAAAGAGATGAAAGACTTGATAAAATGAAAGAGCTTGAGCAAAGGGGCACAACACTCCGGTTAAGATGATAAGCATGATAAGGACAAGAAGAAGGTTTGAAGAGAGCAGCAACACAATTCCTCCGGGAGAGAGTAATAGAAGATAGATGATTAAAATAAAGAATGGAGAAGAAAATGCCAACTTATGCCACCAGAGAGCTTGAAGAGGCATCTTTAGGAGAAGGGTCGAACGGAGTTGTTGGAACACCAACAACGAAAAGAATAGGCTTGATATGGACTTATAGAATACAACTCAAAATATGAGGTGACAACCTGCCACTCACGGGAAAAGGAATTGGGTTGATAAGAAGAAGGGGACGAGAAAGTATATCACACCGGAAAGGATAAATGAAGAACTTGGATCATTTAATATCACCATAGATAGCGACAATCCTTAGGGAAGGCTTTAGGTGAAATATAACCCAAGGTAACCCCAATGACGAGATTGGTGGATTTAAAACATTTCATTCCTGACAACTAGCGAATCATGAAACACGAACTCACATTATCAAGACTGACATAACACCACCTCAAAAGATATGCGTGAAAGAATTGCACTCCGGATTACAAGATGAAGAATGCTTGAGCTTCTGTGAAAAGAATCTAGATGAACGCTTCGAGAACGGATTAAGTCCTTGATGAACCATCATGTAGAGCCTCCATGAAGAACTCCGGTAAACAAAAGAATCATCAAACGGAAAGAAAGGGTAGTTGAAAACACAAGGTGGAGCCTTGTAAAGATTTAGATAGATCTCCGTGGTGATATAATTGAAATAACTTGGAGCTCTGGAAAGGAAAGATGAACAAAAGAAATCAAGAATTTAGATGAGCCTCCGGAATAGGCAATTAATCATTTGGATGAAACAAGAATAAGAATTACATTATGCTTAACCCTCGCCAATTAAAATTGGTGACAAACAATGGATTTGGCATATTACTTATTCTCGTAGAAAGGATTAGGATAGATACGGCGCCAACTTGAGAAAGTCTTCGACGAACCACCGGTAGGATTGCCAACGAATAAATTGATAAGGAAGAGAAAACTGGAAGAACCGCCGTAAGAATTAAAAATGAACGGAGAGAAGATAAAGAAAAAACACCGGGAAGAATTAACAAATATACGAAGATGCTTGAGAGAATTTAGATACAAGTGAATATAATAGATCATGGACCCATTAGTGATCACTTGAACGCTGCACCACTAAGATTTAAGAATGATAACTGAAAGCTGAGAATGAATAATATTTGAAAAGATGGCCTTCGCGCGAAAGAATGGAAAACAACTCATGAAATGCTCCGGATGGGTGGAAAGAATTCTCACAATCGAAAAATAATTATGAGAGGATGGCAACAAGCTAGAATCACGAATCTTGAAGAGAATGGAGCAAGATATGGAGGTAAAAATCTTCTTCGGTCTTCAAATGATGAGAATGCCAATGAGAAACACTACCAAGAATTATTGAGGCACACCGGAATGAAGAATGGACAGGTTGAGCCAACGATGGAAAGAATTTGAAAGATCTTGGAGAAACACATATGACTGATGCTGAATCATTCTTACGTCAAACTTTGAAAAGAATTTGAGAATACCTCCGGGAAAATAAGAAGAGTCAGGTAAGATCCTGGGAAAAGACCTGTGGGTTAGGGCTCACTCAAAAGAAACACTGTTGAAGTGATTGCTTGAAAAGAGAGATTCCATCGGTTGAATTAAATGGCTTGAATGAGATAACATCCTCAAAATAGCTTGAACGGATTAAGAGTGGAAACACGAATCTTCTGAGATATCTTCAGC
This sequence comes from Triticum monococcum, assembly GCA_034509565.1. Lineage (NCBI taxonomy): Eukaryota > Viridiplantae > Streptophyta > Magnoliopsida > Poales > Poaceae > Triticum > Triticum monococcum. The sequence goes on from CM067844.1 coordinate 490,050,946, forward strand.
ACTCCGGAATAATAAATAGCGAGAAGTGGAATGATAATGAGGTGCACCGGCATGAGAGGGTATTTGAAACAAGGAAAAAGGAATATGAGATCAACAAAGCTTGAATTGGTTCCACCGGAGAAGAAAAGAATGAAGAATGACGAATGAGTAGAGCATCTTCATGAGAAACACCGGGTAAAAACATGAAGGAAAAAGAATGGAGAGACTTCGCATCAATAAGATGAATACTTGATTAAGAAATATGAGTCCTTGAGGAAAAAGGGTGGGCGGGTGGGAAAACAAAGGCAACTTGGGGACGGATGAAATAAACACCGTTGAGAAGAAGTGATGATGCATAGCAACGAGAGGGAAGAGTATCGTCCACATACCCTCATAGACCGTAAGTGAAAGCGTTATGAGAACGCGGTTGATGTAGTCGTACGTCTTCACGATCTGACCGATCCAAGTACCGAGCGTACGGCACCTCCGAGTTCAGCACACGTTCAGCTCGATGACGTCCCACGAACTCCAATCCAGCAGAGCTTCATGGGAGAGTTCTGTCAGCACGACGGCATGATGGCAGTGATGATGTTGCTACAAACGTAGGGCTTCGCCTAAGCACCACTATGATATGGTCGAGGTGGATTATGGTGGAGGGGGGCACCGCACATGGCTAAGGGGTCAATGATCAACTTGTGTGTATAGGGTGCCCCCCAGCCCCGTATATAAAGGAGCAAGGGGGAGGCCAGCCAGCCCTCCTAGGGCGCACCAGGAGGAGGAGTCCTCCTCCTAGTAGGAGTAGGACTCCCCTTTACTACTCCTACTACGAGGAGGAAAGGAAGGGGGAAGGGGAAAAGGAAGGAGAGGGAGGAAAAAGAGGAAAGGGGGGCCAGCCCCCTAGTCCAATTCGGTTTGGGCTAGGGGGGCCGTGCGCCCTGCTTCCTCTCTTCCACCACTTGGCCCATTGAGGCTCAATACTTCTTCCCGTATCCCGTAACTCCCCGGTACTCCCAAAAATACCCGAATCACTTGGAACCTTTCCGATGTCCGAATATAGTCGTCCAATATATCGATCTTTACGTCTTGACCATTTAGAGACTCCTCGTCATATCCCCGATCTCATCCGAGACTCTGAACTACCTTCGGTACATCAAATCACATAAACTCATAATATCGATCGTCACAGAACTTTAAGCGTGCGGACCCTACTGGTTCGAGAACTATGTAGACATGACCGAGACACGTCTCCGGTCAATAACCAATAGTGGAACCTGGATGCTCATATTGGTTCCTACATATTCTACGAAGATCTTTATCGGTCAAACCGCATAATAATATACGTTGTTCCCTTTGTCATCGGTAAATTACTTGCCCGAGATTCGATCATCCGTATCCCAATAGCTAGCTCAATCTCGTTACCGGCAAGTCTCTTTACTCGTTCCGTAATACAACATCCCGCAACTAACTCATTAGTCACATTGCTTGCAAGGCTTATAATGATGTGCATTACCGAGAGGGCCCAGAGATACCTCTCCGACAATCAGAGTGAAAAATCCTATTCTTGATCTATGCCAACTCCACGAACACTATCGGAGACACCTATAGAGCACCTTTATAATGATCCAGTTATGTTGTGACGTTTGCTAGCACACAAAGTGTTCCTCCGATATTCGGGACTCGGGAGTGGCATAATCTCATAGTCATAGGAACATATATAAGTCATGAAGAAAGCAATAGAAGTAAACTTAAACGATCAAGTGCTAAGCTAACGAAATGGGTCAAGTCTATCACATCATTCTCTAATGATGTGATCCCATTAATCAAATGACAACTCATGTCTATGGCTAGGAAACTTAACCATCTTTGATTCAATGAGCTAGGAAAGTAGAGGCATACTAGTGACACTCTGTTTGTCTATGTATTCACACATGTACTAAGTTTCCGGTTAATACAATTCTAGCATGAATAATAAACATTTATCATGATATAAGGAAATAAATAATAACTTTATTATTGCCTCTAGGGCATATTTCCTTCAGTCTCCCACTTGCACTAGAGTCAATAATCTAGTTCACATCTTGATGTGATTATTTCACATCTCCATGTGACTAATACCCAAAGGGTTTACTAGAGTCAATAATCTAGTTCACATCGCTATGTGATTAACAGCCAAAGAGTGATCATGTTTTGCTTGTGAGAGAAGTTTAGCCTACGGGTCTGCAACATTCAGATCCGTATGTATTTCGCAAATTTCTATGTCTACAATGCTCTGCACGGAGCTACTCTAGCTAATTGCTCCCACGTTCAATATGTATCCAGATCAAGAAATAGAGTCATATAGATCGATGTAAAAAGCTTGCATCGACGTAACTCTTTACGACGAACTCTTTTTATCACCTCCATAACCGACAAATATTTCCGTAGTCCTCGAAGGATAATTTTGACCGATGTCCAGTGATCAACTCCTAGATCACTATTGTACTCCCTTGCTAGAAAGATGCTAAGGTATACACTAGGACTGGTAAACTGCATAGCATACTTTATAGAACCTATGACTGAGGCATAGGGAATGACTTTTCATTCTCTTTCTATTTTCTGCTGTGGTCGGGTTTTGAGTCTTCACTCAACTTCACACCTTGCAACACAGGCAAGAACTCCTTCTTTGACTGTTCCATTTTGAACTACTTCAAGATCTTGTCAAGGTATGTACTCATTGAACAAACTTATCAAGCGTCTTGATCTATCTCTATAGATCTTGATGCTCAATGTGTAAGAAGCTTCATCGAGGTCTTTCTTTGAATAACTCTTTTTAAACACTCCTTTATGCTTTCCAGAAAATTCTACATTATTTCCGATCAACAATATGTCATTCACATATACTTATCAGAAATGTTGTAGTGCTCCCACTCACTTTCTTGTAAATACAGGCTTCATCCAACAATACCGCCGAACCAAAGTATGACGTGCTAGTAAGAAGTATGACTTGTATCGCCCACAACTCACTTGTGTTCTACTCGTGCATATAACATCTACGCATAAACCTAGCTCGGATGCCACTGTTGAGGAATGTAGTAATTTCAAAAAAATTCCTACGCACACGCAAGATCATGGTGATGCATAGCAACGAGAGGGAAGAGTATCGTCCACGTACCCTCGTAGACCGTAAGCGGAAGCGTTATGAGAACATGGTTGATGTAGTCATACGTCTTCACGATCCGACCGATCCAAGTACCGAACGTACGGCACCTTCGAGTTCAGCACACGTTCAGCTCAATGACGTCCCACGAACTCTGATCTAGCAGAGCTTCACGGGAGAGTTCCGTCAGCACGACGGCGTGATGACAGTGATGATGTTGCTACCGACGTAGGGCTTCGCCTAAGCACCGCTACGATATGGTCGAGGTGGATTAGGGTGGAGGGGGGCACCGCACACGGCTCAGGGATCAATGATCAACTTGTGTGTTCTAGGGTGCCCCCCTGCCCCGTATATAAAGGAGCAAGGGGGAGGCCGGAAGGCCCTCCTAGGACGCGCCAGGAGGAGGATTCCTCCTCCTAGTAGGAGTAGGACTGCCGTTTCCTACTCCTACTAGGAGGAGGAAAGGAAGGGGGAAGGGGAGAAGGAAGGAGAGGGAGGAAAAAGAGGAAAGGGGGCCGCCCCCCTTGTCCAATTCGGTTTGGGCTAGGGGGGCCGCGCGCCCTACCTCCTCTCTTCCACCACTTGGCCCATTGAGGCCCAATACGTCTTCCCGTATTCCCGTAACTCCCCGGTACTCCGAAAAATACCCGAATCACTCAGAACCTTTCCGATGTCCGAATATAGTCATGCAATATATCGATCTTTACATATCGACCATTTCGAGACTCCTCGTCATATCCCCGATCTCATCCGGGACTCCGAACTACCTTCGGTACATCAAATCACATAAACTCATAATACCAATCGTCACAGAACTTTAAGCGTGCGGACCCTACGGGTTCGAGAACTATGTAGACATGACCGAGACACATCTCCAATCAATAACCAATAGCGGAACCTGGATGCTCATATTGGTTCCTACATATTCTACGAAGAACTTTATCGGTCAAACCGCATAATAATATACGATGTTCCCTTTGTCATCGGTAAGTTACTTGCCCGAGATTCGATCGTCGGTATCCCAATACCTAGCTCAATCTCGTTACCGGCAAGTCTCTTTACTCGTTCCGTAATACAACATACCGCAACTAACTCATTAGTCACATTGCTTGCAAGGCTTATAGTGATGTGCATTACCAAGAGGGCCCAGAGTACCTCTCCGACAGTCGGAGTGACAAATCCTATTCTTGATCTATGCCAACTCCACGAACACCATCGGAGACACCTGTAGAGCACCTTTAGAATCACCCAGTTATGTTGTGACGTTTGGTAGCACACAAAGTGTTCCTCCGGTATTCGGGAGTTGCATAATCTCATAGTCATAGGAACATATATAAGTCATGAAGAAAGCAATATAAGTAAACTTAAACGATCAAGTGCTAAGCTAACGAAATGGGTCAAGTCAATCACATCATTCTCTAATGATGTGACCCCGTTAATCAAATGACAAATCATGTCTATAGCTAGGAAACTTAACCATCTGTGATTCAACGAGCTAGTCAAGTAAAGGCATACTAGTGACACTCTGTTTGTCTATGTATTCACACATGTACTAAGTTTCCGGTTAATACAATTCTAGCATGAATAATAAACATTTATCATGATATAAGGAAATAAATAATAACTTTATTATTGCCTCTAGGGCATATATCCTTCAGTCTCCCACTTGCACTAGAGTCAATAATCTAGTTCACATCTTTATGTGATTAGTTCACATCTCCATGTTACTAATACCCAAAGGGTTTACTACAGTCAATAATCTAGTTCACATCGCTATGTGATTAACACCCAAAGAGTGATCATGTTTTGCTTGTGAGAGAAGTTTAGCCTACGGGTCTGCAACATTCAGATCCGTATGTATTTCACAAATTTCTATGTCTACAATGCTCTGCACGGAGATACTCTAGCTAATTGCTCCCACTTTCAATATGTATCCAGATCGAGAAATAGAGTCATATGGATCGATGTAAAAAGCTTGCATCGACGTAACTCTTTATGACGAACTCTTTTTATCACCTCCATAACCGACAAATATTTCCGTAGTCCTCTAAGGATAATTTTGACCGATGTTAAGTGATCAACTCCTAGATCACTATTGTACTCCCTTGCCAGAAAGATGCTAAGGTATACAATAGGACTGGTAAACTGCATAGCATACTTTATAGAACCTATGACTGAGGCATAGGGAATGACTTTTCATTCTCTTTCTATTTTCTGCTGTGGTCGGGTTTTGAGTCTTCACTCAACTTCACACCTTGCAACACAGGCAAGAACTCCTTCTTTGACTGTTCCATTTTGAACTACTTCAAAATCTTGTCAAGGTATGTACTCATTGAAAAAACTTATCAAGCGTCTTGATCTATCTCTATAGATCTTGATGCTCAATGTGTAAGCAGCTTCATCGAGGTCTTTCTTTGAAAAACTCTTTTCAAACACTCCTTTATGCTTTCCAGAAAATTCTACATTATTTCCGACCAACAATATGTCATTCACATATACTTATCAGAAATGCTGTAGTGCTCCCACTCACTTTCTTGTAAATATAGGCTTCACCGCAAGTCTGTATAAAACTATATGCTTTGATCACTTTATGAAAGCATATATTCCAACTCCGAGATGCTTGCACCATTCCATAGATGGATCACTGGAGCTTGCTCACTTTGTTAGCACCTTTAGGATCGACAAAACCTTCTGGTTGCATCACATACAACTCTTCTTTAAGAAATCCATTAAGGAATACAGTTTTGACATCCATTTGCCAGATTTCATAAAATGCGGCAACTGCTAACATGATTCGGGCAGACTTTTAAGCATCGATACGAGTGAGAAAATCTCATCGTAGTCAACACCTTGAACTTGTCAAAAACATTTTGCGACAATTCGAGCTTTGTAGATAGTAACACTACTATCAGCGTCTGTCTTCCTCTTGAAGATCCATTTATTCTTAATGACTCACCGATCATCAGGCAAGACAATCAAAGTCCATACTTTGTTCTTATACATGGACCCCATCTCAGATTTCATGGCCTCAACTCATTTCACGGAATCTGGGCTCATCATCGCTTCCTCATAGCTCGTAGGTTCGTCATGGTCTAGTAACATGACTTCCAGAAAGGATTACCGTACCACTCTGGTGCGGACCATACTCTGGTTGTCCTACGAGGTTCGGTAGTAACTTGATCTGAAGTTTCATGATCATCATCATTTAGCTTCCTCACTAATTGGCGTAGAAATCATAAGAACTGATTTCTGTGATGAACTACTTTCCAGTTCGGGAGAAGGTACAATTACCTCATTAAGTTCTACATTCCTCCCATTCACTTCTTTCGAGAGAAACTTCTTCTCTGGAAAGGATCCACTCTTAGCAACAAAGATATTGCCTTTCAGATCTGTGATAGAAGGTGTACCCAATAGTTTCTTTTGGGTATCCTGTGAAGACGCACTTTTCCGATTTGGGTTCGAGCTTATTAGGTTGAAACTTTTTCACATAAGCATCGCAGCCCCAAACTTTAAGAAACGACAACTTTGGTTTCTAGCCAAACCACAATTCATATGGTGTCGTCTCAATGGATTTAGATGGTGCCCTATTTAATGTGAATGCAACTGTCTCTAATGCATAACCCCAACATGATAGCGATAAATCGGTAAGAGACATCGTAGATCGCACCATATCTAATAAAGTATGGTTATGATGTTCGGACACACTATTACGCTGTGGTGTTCGAGGTGGCGTGAGATGCGAAACTATTCTGCCCGTGAAGGCCCTGACTCCGGCGTGATGTGATGATGTGATGCTATGATGAACTAAATCTTTATCTTTTGGGTTACTTTGGGTCCAGTTACTTTTGGTAAACTGAATGTGGCTGTTTATGGTGTGGACTGAATCTATGGTGATGCTAGTAATGTATTATTCTACCTATATTTGTTTGTCCTTATGTTTGCCTATGGTGTATTGTTAGTTCTGTTTAGATGTTGTGAACTATGAGTTTAGGTGCTGCAATGATCACACATGTTGTTTCGGTGTTGCTTCACTGATCAGACATGTTGTTTCAGTGTTGCTTCACTGATCACACATGTTATTGGTCTCATGTTTATTAATCAAATCAATTGCATGATTTTTCCCATCAGCATGTTTCATTATCCGATGTTTTGAACTGACATTCGACAGGACAGTATAAATTCAAGAAAATGCAAAAAAATAAAACCTTGGCAAACTATCTATGTTTGTGTAGGAGATCATGTGTGCAAAATTTGAGGTGATTTAGAGGAGGTCAAAGAAATTTGAATTTGAGAAATGTGCTCCAAATGAACTCCCAGGCTAGGTTAAACATCCCATTTGTAATCAAGTTTTTTGGACCTACTCCAAATGAGGTAAATGTTTTTATTAACGCCTATTCAATCTATATAGTGTAGATTCAAAGTCTCACTATTTTTGAATTAATCTTCATATTTTTACATATTCTTTTGAAAATATGCTTTAATATAAAAACTATTTAAAAACACGTTTTAAATATGAAAATGGAAAACTAAGTTCAGATCCTTCTTATTCACTTTGAAATAAAGCTTTGGTGAGTTTTTTGATTTTCTATTTTTTTCAAAAACATAAGGTAACCCTACCTTGTCTCCTTGAACTCTATGAAATCTTGTAGGTGGTAGCTCATATATGTGAAGGTTTTCTCATGAAAATGACCATAGACCAAGTTTATGATTTTTGGTTGTTAACATGTCACATAAGACAACATTGTGCGTAGGCTTTATGTTTTTTTTATTTTTTTTTACATTAATGGTGCTCATTTTACCTTGATCGTGCCAGCTAGGGTTTTTTCATGAAAATGACCATAGACCAAGTTTAGTATTTTTCCTTGTTAGTGTGTCTTATAAAACAACGAATGGCGAAGGTTTCATATTTTTTTGATTTTTTTAAATTAGTTATGCTCAGTCAAAGCTTTCGTAACCCTGTTGACCAACTCAAAACCGCTCTAAACCCCTCTAAACCCCGTGGGGTTTTGCCTAACCCTAGCTCTGATCGCCAATCGTCCGATCATACTCTGGGCACCAAGCGACATCCCTCAGATGTGGTCTTATAGAAGGAATTTGGTGGGCAGGCTTCATGCAGGCTCCAGGCCGTTGTATCACAAGGGCGGCTCTGCATCGTTGGATCATGGGGCGATCCACGAGAGGCGATCCTGTTAGTTGTGCTTGGCTGCTCGCCCACCACTGACACCACGAAAAAACATTGTTATTGGGCCCAAAAGGAAACCAAGCTCTGGTTGGGCCGTCAAATTGCGTCGTTTTTTTGTGAATTTGTTGGCTCTGTTTTTTTTGCATCGTTTGAAATTACACAACAATTGACATTGCATAGAAAATTTAGTTCTTTTTGTTCTATACAAATGCAAAATGACCAAGTTTATAAGGGCTAAATTTATTTTTATCATGCAAAATGGCCACAAACTATTCAAAAATGGGTCATTTTGCATTTGTATAATTGCCACAAGCCCTCTATCTTTTTCTATCATGCAAAATGACCAAATTTATAAGGGCCAAATTTATTTTTATCATGCAAAATGGCCACAAGCCCTTCAAAAATTGTCTCTTTTTGTTCATATAATATATATGACCACGGATTCCCACGCGTGCAATTAGCTTCTTTTTCTTCTTCTTTTCAAACTACCGTTTCCCATGCGTGTACACCCTCGATGTTGCGGTGGGTTTGAAAACGGGCTACTTCACATTTGACCCCGTTAGTGCCACAACCAAATAACACGTAGGACTACGGCTATTTAAGCCACCCCCTGCCTCTACCATCTCCCACCCTTTGCCTCTACTATCCCTCATCCATCTACCCTTCTTGCTCTTCGACCCCTTCTCCTTCTTCTGCACATCCCTCAGCCATGCAGTACACCGGACCAACCTACCGCTTCCCACCCACCATGCCAGAGAGCCTCTACCCTATCGGTGTGTACGTTGATCACACACTACATGTGTGGGCGATATCAAGGCTGAGGACCGCAAGGAACTTCACCGAGTTCTTCCTCATGTCCGGCTACCACCACCTCCCGCGGGGATCTCCAACGATGCTCCGCGTCGAGGAGGTCATCCAAAACCGGGTGGTGGTTGCTCTCCTAGCCCACTTCACCAACACATTCGACGCCTTCTACCTTCTCGGCCGGGTGTTTCGGTGTGGCTCCAAGTTCATCGCTTTCACCATCGACAACAGGTTCATGGAGTACACCAACATCTTCCCAACCGTGACGCGCATGCACACTCTTCCGTAACCCATAGACAACGCCCCGGAGGAGCAGTGAAAAGGGACCCGGAGGAGGAGTGAGGTGGAGAAGGCGACAGCTAGTTTTCTAAACCCTCTATCTTTTTAGTCCATGTTATATTAAGTTGTAATTGAACTATGTTGGAGTTGCTATGGGCTTGTTGGCCCTTTTCTTAAGTTCTATTATTAAGTTTTCTATCTATTCTATTACTAAGTTCTTCCTAGTTTGAACTATGTGATCGTGCTATGGGCTTGTCGGCCCTATCTACATATTGGGACTACATATTTGTTGATTGTTTTCTTAGAGAGCTCGGCTTGTTAGTAGGGTTCCCTTGTTATTAACCAGCTAGTGCATGCAAGCAAGCTTTATTAGTAGGGATGAATGAGTAGAGCTAAGCAAGGGAGTGCCTTTTTTTTACACAAGCCACAAATATGTAACCACCTAGCTAGAACAGAGGAACCAGCGGCAGTGACCGTCGATGCATCCGTGGCGGATGGCGTGCAAGAAAGCTACTCGGTCAGTGCATCATGGCAGACGCATCAGCGCATACAGGCTCGGTCGGCGCATGCAGGCTCGATCGACACATGCAGGCAGGCTTTGTTGGGTGCATGCATAGCAGGCTTCTGTCCTGGCAGCGCATGCAGACGTTTAAAGCAAGGGATGACCCAATGAAACCATGGCCCAATGGTCGAACAATGACACCACCCAACACGGCACCACTTGTCAGGTCCAACGGACGATAGAATCCGGCATGGCCCCACTACTCAGAGTTAACGGTCAAGCCTTTAACCCGATGGCAACGTCCCTTGTGACCAGCTATGAGGGTTTCTGGCAAGGGATTGGGGAAAATTGAGCAAAAGTTAAGAGCGCGGGGATGAATGAGTAGAGCTAAGGAACCAGGGGCACAGATGTAAAAATCCCTTAAATTAATTTGAGAGAAAGAAATTTTATGCTCATGATCTTCACTTATATTTGTTTGAGCTTGTCAAAAGCAACACATGAAAATTGGTTCCAAAGTGATAGATATCCAAGAAGGATATAATAAAAACTTTATGAAGATCATTGGACAAAATAAACTTGATTCTTAGTAATAGTTTTGAGATATGATGATGTGATATGTGAGTCATGTTGATCAGTAATTATGCTTTTGTAAGAATATTGGTGTTAAGGTTTGTGATTCCCTATGCAAGCATGAAAGTCAATAATTATGCAATGAAATTACATCCTACTTGTGATGCATTATTCGGTATTAATTATGCTTAATGCTCGCTTATGAGATTATTCGTTTCTTGGTTGGTCGCTTCTCAATCTTTTGCTAGCCTTCATTTTGCACTAAGTATGATCCCTACTTGTCCATCCAAAAACCCTTAAACCATTCTTGCCACATGAGTCCACTATCTATACCTACTAATAGAGCAAGGTGTGTTTCATCAATTTTTTCATCTGTTCACCTATATTATTTTTATGGATTCGTTAGTATCTGGGGTGGTACTATTTTTTGCCTTTTTTTGGGCTATGTATGTTAGTGCTGCTTTGGGCCTTCTTTTCATGTAGCTCGCACACGTACTGGGCCATGGGCCTGCTCCTGGGCTTCGAACAAAAAAGCGAAAAAATAATAATAGCTCAGTAGAGGATCGAACACACGAAAAAAATTAATAATAGCTCAGCAGAGGATCGAACACACAACCTGCTCCTGCCTCGATAAGGCTAGGACCAACTAGGCTAGCTCGTGTTTGTGTTAAAATAGCGGTTTGTTATTCCTTTAAATAGTCCCGTATCACTTGTTTACATAAAATTTTATCAATTTATATACTGCGAGTTGTCACGAAATAAAAAAGACACCTCAAGAATAAAGAACGGAGGGTGAGTTGTGGGTCTTGGAAACGGCTATGGGGCTGCCATGCAAGAAAGGGAGGACCTTGCCATCTTGTAATCAAGGAGGGATTATGGCAGGCCATTTAATGCCAAAAATTTAACACGGAAAGGAATGATTTCAGGTTTTAATTGATAGGAAAAAAAGAAAGGTGGGGGAAGCCATAATATGGAAGTTAAGAGACCGGAAGCGGTGTGTCAAATAATAAGAAGGAAAGAGACAGAGAAAAGTAGGAAAAGAAGGAAAGCGATAAAAATAAAAGAGAGGGATCAGGGAAGACTGCCCATTCTCGCCAAAGGTTGTTGTGCACGTGCCAAACACCGCGAAGGCAAGTGGAATTAATTCTCAAATGCACGGATAGACTCACGTGCAACAATTGATTTATAACATAAGGGCCAATGACTCTGTCTAATAATATATACACGTTAATTTTTTTCTCCCGTTGTGAACCGGATCTCCGAGCTTGGCAAACATTTCCTTCATACTTTTTTTAGGAGCATCGGACAGTGGGGAAAAGGCCCCCACTGACTTTGTATAAATCAGTAGACAACAACATACAAATTACATGTCAAGATTGAGTTCCCTTTTCAAAAACATGTCAAGATGAAGTTATGGGGGAGGGGTGGTGGTGCGGGGGGTTAGTAGTGGCATAGTACAAAGTAGCTACAAGAATCATCCAAAGCAGTCCAGGTGATTCCAACGGTTGCCCAACATTCGGCGACAAATGTGCACCCGACGAACAAATATGTCAAGGTTTCCTTTATACTTGAATCAAGCTTTTTCAACATCTTCATGTCATAGGAGCTGTAATTTTCAGATCATCTACACACTGCACAAAAGTAACATTAACTTGCAACACGCAAGAAAACCTAACAACCTTTCAAGTTTTGTGTTTTTCGCCCATCACCAAAGCACATAGAGTCAGACTTGGAGTCCCTGCCGTGTGCGACACGAACTCCACAGTTTTCTATCTATATTAGCCAGGGATTGATGATCTTTGTACAACGCTCATAATACCATTTGTTATGAATAGCGCTACGCTACATAGTGCCTAAACCTAGCCAACTCTGGTTCATCCAAATTTGTGTTGCCTCCATAGTGAAGCAAATACGTTGGACCAAAATGAACATTATTATTTTCGGTATAATGCGATATTTATTGGGCATCACTAAGCAATGCCAACAAAGATGTCAAAAGATACTTGCAACAAGGTAGATATTTCTGTGATTTATATTGCACACACTTTCAATACACCAACGAAATCCTTTAATGTTTATGTTTTTTTGCACAACACATCTTTTATGGCAGCGTGGAGGATTTTAAAGAGTTTCTTGATGTCATCATCTCTGGCATGGATGGTGGGATGAGGAGGAGGGGGTCTTGAGCCATTGGGTTAAGGATTTGTTGTTTTTTCATCCCATTGCAACGCACGGGCATCTGTGCTAGTATCTACCTATATGTTGTATTCTTTTGCTGTTCTAAGCAAATTTGTATGTGACATGTCTAATTTTCAAAATAAACTTCTCTTTTGTGTGTTCGTACCACTCGCGGAGCAGTGAGGGGTGGCTAATATTTTCCATGCTAGATGTGTCATTCTAACGATGAGTCTTTATTCACTTGTAATTGCACGAGAGTAAGGCAAAGGTGTTAGGGATGCCCATTCCCGGAATGAAAAATGAATTTACTTTATGTGGTCAAATAATAAATTCCTTGGAAAGTATTGGTATGGAGGGCAAATGTGGATACGGCTAGCCATGGAAAGTGAAAGTATGGTTGAAAAAGGAATAAACTTTAATTTCTGTTTGGGAACCGCCTATGATAAAAGTGTTGGGAACTCCAAGTCGTTTTCGTTGGTGGGAAAGGCACACCTCCCAAAATGTTTTTATCTCTCAAATTTCGCTTTGAGCTATGGCACCTCTACAAATCCCTACTTCCCTCCGCGAAGGGCCTTTCTTTTACTTTATGCAATTTTTATTTTTGAATTTGAGTCTTCATCTTCTCTTATAAAGCACCAACTATGAGGCACTATGATCGTACTTGAGCATTGGGTGTAGTTAATATTCGAGTGTGTTTCATGAATGGACCAATGATTGAGCATAATGGGCTAGGGATAGCTTATTTTAGCATTATATTTTAAAAAACATGGTTGCTTGTTGGTATGCTTGAGTATCTAAGTTATCATGTCAAAACTAGACTATTGCTTTGAACCACATAAAAGTCCAAATGTCCATGCTATAAAGAAAAGAATATGATATGACATGTTAGGCAGCATTCCACATCAGAAATTCTATTTTTATCACTTACCTACTCGAGGACGAGCAGGAGTTAAGCTTGGGGATGCTAATACGTCTCCAATGTATCTATAATGTTTGATTGTTCCATGCTATTATATTATCAATCTTGGATATTTTATAATCATTTTATAAACATTTTATATCATTTTTTGGTACTAACCTATTGACATAGTGCCAAGTGCCAGTTGTTGTTTTCTGCATGTTTTTTACATCGCATGAAATCAATACCAAACAGAGTCCAAATGCAATGAAACTTTACAGAGATTTTTTTATGGACCAGAAGACACCCAATGGGCCAAGGCAGAGCCTGGGGGTGCTTCGAGGGGAGCACAACCCACCAGGACGCGCCAGGATGCCCAGGCGTGTCCTGGTGGGTTGTGCCCACCTCGGGTGCCCCGCGGACCGCCTCTTTGCTCTATAAATACCCCAATATTCTAGAAACCCCAGGAGAGTCGACGAAAATCAATTCCAGCCGCCGCAGAGTCCAGAACCACCAGATCCAATCTAGACACCATCACGGAGGGGTTCACCACTTCCATTGGTGCCTCACTGATGATGCGTGAGTAGTTCTTGGTAGACCTTCGGGTCCGTAGTTAGCAGCTAGATGGCTTCCTCTCTCTCGTTTGATTCTCAATACAATGGTCTCTTGGAGATCCATATGATGTAAATCTTTTTGTGTGTGTTTGTTGGGATCGTATGAACTTTGAGTTTATGATCAGATCTATCTTTTGAATCCATGAAAGTTATTTTAGTTTCTTTGATCTCTTATATGCATGATTTCTTATAGCCTCGTATTTCTTCACCGATATTTGGGTTTTGCTTGGCCAACTTCATCTATTTATCTTGCAATGGGAAGAGGTGCTTTGTAGTGGGTTCGATCTTACAATGCTTGATCCCATTGACAAAAGGGGAACCGACATGTATGTATCATTGCTACTAAGGATAAAATGATGGGGTCTATCTCTACATAGATAGATCTTGTCCACATCATGTCATCGTTCTTATTGTATTAGTCAGTTTCCCCATGAACTTAATACACTAGATGCATGCTGGATAGCGATCGATGTGTGGAGTAATAGTAGTAGATCAAGGCAGGAGTCGGTCTACTAATCTTGGACGTGATGCCTATGTAATGATCATTGCCTGGATATCGTCATGATTATTTGAAGTTCTATCAATTTCCCAGCAGTAATTTGTTTACCCACCGTTTGCTATTTTTCTCGAGAGAAGCCACTACTGAAACCTACGCCCCCGGGTCTCTTTCTCATATTATTTGCCTTCGCGGTTTACTTTTCCTTTGCTTTTATTTCTAGATCTATTAAACCAAAAATACAAAAATACCTTGCTGCAATTTATTCTCATTTATTTTATTTGGCATTCGATCTATCAATCTACATCAATTTTATTCACGGCCGTTTGCCCATCTTGGGGCGCCACTACCCGAAAGGGATTGACAACCCCTTTTACACGTGGGGTTGCGAGTATTTGTCATTTGTGTGCAGGGGCTGTTTACGTTGTGTTGCTTGGTTCTCCTACTAGTTCGATAACCTTGGTTTCATATTTGAGGGAAATACCTACCACTGATGTGTTGCATCATCCCTTCCTCTTTGGGGAAATACCGACGTAGCATCAAGCCGCATTAGTGCCAGAGCTCAAAGCGAAAAAGATAGAGATAAAACATTTTGGGAGTCATGCTTTTCCTGTCAATGAAAATGATTGAGTAGTTCCCAATACTTTCCATGCTAGGTATATCATAGGTGGTTCCCAAATAGAAAATAAAGTTTATTCCTTTTTTCACCATACTTTCACTTTCCATGGCTAACTGTATCCACGGGTGCCTTCCATACCAACACTTTCCAAGGAATTTATTATTTGACATCATAAAGTAAATTCATTTTTCATTTCGGGACCGGGCATCCCTAATACCTTTGCCGTACTCTCATGCAATGACAAGTGAATAAACACTCACCTTGAGAATAACACATCTAGCATGGAAATATATCAGCTACCCCCTACCATTTCATGAGCGGTACGAGCACACAAAAGAGAAGTTTATTTTGAAAATTAGAGATGCCACACACAAATTTGCTTAAACCGGCAAAAGAATAGCGCATATAGGTAGGTATAGTGGACTCATGTGGCAAAACTGGTTTAAGTATTTTGGATGCACAAGTAGTGATCATACTTAGTGCAAAATGAAGGCTAGCAAAAGATTGAGAAGCATCCAACCATGAAATGAAAAATCTCATTGCTACCTCTTGAGCACTGCGTTGGTTTTCCCCGAAGAGGAAGGGATGATGCAGCAAAGTAGCATAAGTATTTCCCTCAGTTTTTGAGAACCAAGGTATCAATCCAGTAGGAGGCTACGCGCGAGTCTATCGTACCTACACAAAACAAATAAATCCTCGCAACCAACGCAAATAGGGGTTGTCAATCCCTATAAGGCCACTTACGAGAGTGAGATCTGATAGATATGATAAGATAATATTTTTGGCATTTTTGTGATAAAGATGCAAAGTAAAATAAAGGCAAAGTAAATAGCAAAGGAAATAACTAAGTAGTAGGAGATCAATATGATAAAGATAGACCCGGGGGCCATAGGTTTCACTAGTGGCTTCTCTCGAGAGCATAAGTATTCTACGGTGGGTGAACAAATTACTGTTGAGCAATTGACAGAATTGAGCATAGTTATGAGAATATCTAGGTATGATCATGTATATAGGCATCATGTCTGAGACAAGTAGACCGACTCCTGCCTGCATTTACTACTATTACTCCACTCATCGACCGCTATCCAGCATGCATCTAGAGTATTAAGTTAAAAATAGAGTAATACTTTAAGCAAGATGACATGATGTAGAGGGATAGACTCATGCAATATGAAGAAAACCCCATCATGTTATCCTCGATGGCAACAATACAATACGTGCCTTGCTGCCCTTACTGTCACCAGGAAAGGACACCGCAAGATTGAACCCAAAGCTAAGCAGTTCTCCCATTGCAAGAAAGATCAATCTAGTAGGCCAAACCAAACTGATACTTCGAAGAGACTTGCAAAGATAACCAATCATACATAAAAGAATTCAGAGAAGATTCAAATATTATTCATAGATAGACTTGATCATAAACCCACAATTCATGGGTCTCAACAAACACACCTCAAAAAGAAGATTACATCGAATAGTTCTGCACAAGAGAGGGGGAGAACATTGTATTGAGATCCAAAAAGAGAGAAGAAGCCATCTAGCTACTAACTATGGACCCGTAGGTCTGAGGTAGACTACTCACACTTCATCGGAGAGGCTATGGTGTTGATGTAGAAGCCCTCCGTGATCGATGCCCCCTCCGGCGGAGCTCCGGAACAGGCCCCAAGATGGGATCGCGTGGATACAGAAAGTTACGGCGGTGGAATTAGGGTTTTGGCTCCGTATCTGATCGTTTGGGGGTACGTGGATATATATAGGAGGAAGGAGTATGTCGGTGGAGCAACAGGGGGCCCATGAGGGTGGAGGGCGCGCCTAGGGTAGGCAGGCACGCCCCCCTACCTGGTGGCCTCCTGTTTCTTTTCTTGATGTAGGGTCCAAGTCTCTCTGGTCTTATTCGTTGAGAAAATCACATTCCCGAAGGTTTCATTCCGTTTGGACTCCATTTGATATTCCTTTTCTTCGAAACCCTAAAACAGGCAAAAAACAACAATTCTGGGCTAGGCCTCCGGTTAATAGGTTAGTCCCAAAAATAATATAAAAGTGGATAATAAAGCCCAATAATGTCCAAAACAGTAGATAATATAGCATGGAGCAATCAAAAATTATAGATGCGTTGGAGACGTATCACTCATAAGCGAGCATTAATCATAACTAACACCGAATAATGCACCACAAATAGGATGTACTTTCATTGCATAACTATTGACTTTTGTGCTTGCATACTAACAAAAGCAATTATGTCCTCTCAAAATAACATGGCCAAAGAAAGCTATCCCTAAAAAATCATATAGTCTAGCTATGCTTTATCTTCACCACACAAAATATTTAAATCATGCACAACCCCGATGACAAGCCAAGCAATTGTTTCATACTTTTGACATTCTCAAACCTTTTTGAATTTTCACGCAATACATAAGCATGAGCCATGGATATAGCACTATAGGTGGAATAGAGTGGTGGTTGTGGAGAAGACAAAAAGGGAGAAGATAGTCTCACATCAACTAGGCGTATCAACGGGCTATGGAGATGCCCATCAATAGATATCAATGTGAGTGAGTAGGGACTGCCATGCAACGGATGCACTAGAGCTATAAGTATATGAAAGCTCAAAAAGAAACTAAGTGGGTGTGCATCCAACTTGCTTGCTCATGAAGACCTAGGGCATTTTGAGGAAGCCCATCATTGGAATATACAAGCCAAGTTCTATAATTAAAGATTCCCACTAGTATATGAAAGTGATAACATGAGAGACTCTCTACTATGAAGATCATGGTGCTACTTTGAAGCACAAGTGTGGTAAAAGGATAGTAACATTGTCCCTTCTTTCTTTTTCTCTCATCTTTTCTTTTTTTCTTATTTTTTTATTTAGGCCTTTTCTCTTTTTTTACATGGCCTCTTTTCTTTCTTTTTTTATTTTTCGTCCGGAGTCTCATCCCGACTTGTGGGGGAATCATAGTCTCCATCATCCTTTCCTCACTAGGACAATGCTCTAATAATGATGATCATCACTCTTTTATTTTTCTTACAACTCAACAATTACAACTTGATACTTAGAACAAACTATGACTCTATATGAATGCTTCCGGCGGTGTACTGGGATATGCAATGACTCATGAGTGACATGTATGACCCTGCCGGCGACGTCCTCCAGACGGCTGATCCATCTATTCTCGCCCGCCACATATTCCTGGTGGGAGGTGGCCTTGTTTGCCCGCAGCTGCTTCTTCTCCTCCAGACTCCTGGGCAAGGTCTCCTCCCGAGCCCTGCTCTCCGACAACATCTTCTCGAGATCCTCTAGCTTCAGCTTGAGATCTCTAACGGAGTTTTGCGCTTCGGAGAGCTCCCCAGCCCTGCTGATGGCCGCTCCTTGCTCCTCCACCAAGGCACCTTTGAGCGTGCTCTTCTCGTTGGACAGCTTGAGGGCCTGCTCCTTCAGCTCGTCCTGCTCCACCTCCAACTCCCTTACTTTGCCGGCATGGGCCAGAGCCTGGGCATCGAGTGCCTCCTTGTGCCTCTGCTCTAGCTCGCGAGTCCGCCCTGCGACAAGGGCCTCGAGCTCCTCATCCTTGCCACGGAGCGCTGCGGAAAGCTTCGCTTCACGCACGGTGAGGTCCTCTTCCTGGGAATCCAGTGCGGCTTGAAGCTGGTTCCAGACGGCCTCGGCCGCGGCAGCCAAGTTTGCCGCCTTTTCCTGGGCCTTCTCGATGTCAGCCATCTTCATGGTGAGCTTGACATTGCGCTTGGCCAATTCCTCCTGAAAGGCCCTCTACTCCTTGCGAGTCTGGTGGAACCAGGTCTGCGTCTTAGCAACGCGTGCCTTGAAATCCACCTCCGTCTGGTCCATCGTTGCCGTCCTGGACTTAACCTTGTCCAGATGGACACGGTAGAGCGCCTGGAGTTTTCAGAAGTTGGCCCCCATAGTGCGGAAAAGCTACTCTTCTGGAGAACCATCACTGCCAACGCCCGGCTTAGCGACAACCTCGAGCTCGGTGGCGGCAAGCACCTCGCCGTCAAAGACTTCCCCTTCGGCGGGCGCTCGGGAACTTGACGCCCCTAGGAGATGGACGAAAAGATCGTCGCCCACCTTCAGATATCTGCCGGGGCCCGAGGTTGAGGAGGAGGGAGGCTGATCATCAACCACCTCTTCCTCGGCAGTGGCTGTCGGTGTCAAAACCGGCGGATCTCGGGTAGGGGGTCCCGAACTGTGCGTCTAGGCCGGATGGTAACAAGAGGAAGGGAACACGATGTTTTACCCAGGTTTGGGCCCTCTCGATGGAGGTAAAACCCTACGTCCTGCTTGATTAATATTGATGATATGGGTAGTACAAGAGTAGATCTACCACGAGATCAAGGAGGCTAAACCCTAGAAGCTAGCCTATGGTATGATTGTTATCTATGGAGTTGATGATGTTGTCCTATGGACTAGAACCCTCCGGTTTATATAGACACCGGATAGGGTTAGGGTTACATAGAGTCGGTTACAATGGTAGGAGATCTTGAATATCTGCATCGCCAAGCTTGCCTTCTACGCCAAGGAAAGTCCCATCCGGACACGGGACGAAGTCTTCAATCTTGTATCTTCATAGTCCCGGAGTCCGACTGAAGGTATAGTCCGGCTACCCGAACACCCCCTAATCCAGGACTCCCTCAGTAGGCCCTGAACCAGGCTTCAATGACGACGAGTCCGGCGCGCAAATTGTCTTCGGCATTGCAAGGCGGGTTCCTCCTCCATGTCCTTCATAGAAGATTGTAAACACCAAGAGTAGTGTCCGGCTCTGCAAAATAAACTTTCACATATTGCCATAGAGAGAATAATATTAACACAAATCAAATCTGCTAACGTATTCCGCAGTGCGTCATCACACTACGGCCAAGTCCTTTACTCGAATCATTTTTACTTTTCCACCTTAGCGTGTTTTGCGAGGCGGTTTCCTTGGCACGTCTTGTCAAAGCAGAGATCGTGTACCCCCCTCTTACGGGATTCTCATCAATACGGATGTGGGTAACCCAATCGTGCCCGTTAGAATGTTTTCTCGATTAAAGGCGAGTCCCAAATGGTTACGAGGAGGGCTCCTGGTATTCAACCTCTTATAAAGAGACCAGGGCCTTATCCTTTTCTCCAATCCCAAAACAAGTTCGCCCGTCGCCTCGAGTTCCAACACCCTAGGCTCCAGATTCCGGGCGCCTCGGACCTTCGACAATGTCCGGTTCCGACCTTCAAGGCCGATGGATGCCCTCCTCCGTCACGGAGGAAGACGTGCTAAAGTTGAGAGAGGCTAAGTTCTTGACCACCGAAATTTCGCATAGGTTGCCTGCTCAAAGGCAGGCTATCCCCAGTCCCCAGTCCGGTGAGGGCGTAGTGTTCATGTCTCACTTCCTTCGGGGGTTAGGCTTCCCGATGGATCCCTTTGTGAGGGGACTGCTGTTTTATTACGGGCTGGAATTCCACGACTTAGCTCTGGAGTCCATCCTCCATATCTCCTTGTTTATCGTTGTGTGCGAAGCGTTCCTCCGTGTTACCCCTCACTTCAGACTACGGCTCAAGACCTTCAAAGTGGAGCCGGAGATGATCGAGGGGCGGCATGCAGAGTGCGGAGGCGCTGTTATAAGCAAAAATGTTGATGCTCCATGGCCCGAGGGCTCTTTTCAAGAGGAGCTAGGCTTGTGGCAACGAGAGTGGTTTTATATCACCGCTCCCCGGAGCACCAAATGGGTGGCGCCTCCTGCCTTTCGCTCGGGTCCCCCACCACGGCTAGCGTCATGGGTCAACAGAGGGTTAGATTGGGGTTTGCCCAAAGACGTGCCCTTGTTACAGGGCCGAATTAAGGATCTCTTGGAAGTAGACCTCAGCCTGGTCAAGGTGGCGCAGGTCATGCTGATTCGCCGAATATTGCCCGGCAAACGTCGCCCCCTTCGCCTGTGGGAGTTAAATCCAGAGGGACCACGAGCTCTCCAGAACTTCATGGGCGCAACGCCCGCGGAGATGTATAAACTGTTCTTCGGATCACAAGAGATGTGTCTGGATTTAACTGAGGACGCAGGCCTAAACCACAATCGCCCGGATACTCAGGTAAGCAACCTTGTGCCCGGACCTTCTATCCGTATAATTGTCATAAAATTGCCCCTAAAAGAGCCGTCCTTTTAAACAGGAGTGGATAGCGAAGGCAAAGCTGATCAGGTGTCCGGCTCCCCTTCCCGAAACCAGGCCGGATCCCGTGATGGTCAGGATGCTGGAGATAATGCCTTTGGAGGGAAGCAAGGGGGAGGACAAGGAAACTATGGCCTCCTCGAAGGAGGCTGCTCCGAAGGGAGGAACCGACAATTCCTCTCCTAAGGGGAAGAAGAGAGCCTCCTCTGACGACCCGGAAACCATGGCCGTGAAGCGGGGGAGAAAATCTTCATCAGAGGGTCCGACGCCAGGGAGTTCCTCGGCCGGACTACGCCCTCAAGGGGATCAGCCCTCCGGCGAGCCGTAAGTAGAGAAAGATTTTCCTTTTGAGGGATGAGGGAAATCCTTGATTTATGTCTGAGAAGATTAACCAAACTTTTACCTTGTAGCTCGGACCTCAGCCCTTCTCAGCAGAGTTCGTCTTCGGGGGATCTCCTTCCGGAGATGATGGAGAGCGGGACGCCTCCCCCTGCCATGCCGCCTAGCGAGGCGGGCGACCCTGAGGTGTCATCGCGGAGGGTTTCTCCGAATCCGGCAGGGGCGGAAGATATCTATGTGGCCCCTTGAGGTTTTCCGCATCCGGCCTTCGAAAGAGGTCATGGGACGAGCCCGGCACCGTTTGGTGCTCGGTCGGAGGAGCTAAAGATTCTGCTGGGGCGAGCTTGTATCTTCGAGGAGCACCGTGCATTGATGGGCACGGTGATTGAAAGGATTTCATCCGCAGAGAGCGGATTGCATGAGGCCGTCAAAAGTTTACTGACGGGTTTCGAGGTACATTAGATAATGTACACTTTTGGCAGTTGCGCATGAATAAGATGCGCCCTGTGTAGATAGTAGCCCCTGAGACTCTGCGCGTCGTCAAGAAATGACGGCACGCGGAGGATCATAATCCTAGGTCTAAGATGTCGCCTTTGAATGTAGGCGGCATGGTGTCCGGAATCAAGCCGAACTGACGATTTTGCCGAACTAAAGCGGCAACTGGACGTGGCAGATGCCGACATCACGCTTGTCAACAAGCGGCTTGATGAGGCTCAAGGTATGTAATTCCTCGGGCGGCATCAGGTAAGAACATTTTATGCCTGTGTCTTACGATGTGTGTGCTTGACGCAGATGGTGCGGCCGCCGTGGGGAGTCTTAGGGCAGAACTTGCCCGAGCGAAAGAACAAGCCAGAGAGAGTGATGCGGCCACCAAGAAAGCCCTTGAAGAGCTGAGAGCCGAACAGGCTGCTCATTGCCGAAGCAAGGAAGAGATGGCCGAAAAGTTAAAAAGCGCTATAGACCGTTGCAGACTTCTTGAAAAAGAAGACCAGGCGAAACAGACGGGCCTAGAGAAGGCCGTTGCCAATGCCAAGGACGCGTGCTCTGCGATGAGAGCTGCGAGGGAGGAGCTGCGTCAGGCCGAACAGATTGCGGCTGGAAAGCCCTTTATGCTGCGAAGGAGATTTTGCAATCCGAAGTTTGCTCCATTGGACCGGATGTGGAGTGTGGAGGATACCTATCTGGACTTGGCAGCAAGTGCTGCTGATGCGACCGAACACTTTCGAGATCAGAAAGATCGCGAAGTGGAAAAGCTTTTCTGGTCGCAGTTTCACAATCCAGAGCGTCCACTGGCGGTGGACGATCATTTGGCTCAATGGGCCGAACTGAATAGGTTGTCCGGACTCGCCATGAAGTACGTCATGGGTTACCTGTGGCCGGGGAGATTAGAGCCGAAGAGTTATTTCAGCTTGGTGCAGCAATTCCTTGATGCGGTGCCGCGTATAAATGCAATGAAGAGGTCAGCATGCATAGAGGGCGCAAGGATGGCTCTTGCCCGTGTCAAGACATACAGGGCAGAGATGGAGACCACCGTTATTGCGTCCTGAGATTCGGATAAAAGCCGAGTGCCCTCCGAGCACTATTTTCAGGAAGTCCTTGAAGGTGCTCGTGTAATAGATACGCAGTGCTCGAAAGATGCTATGTTATGATAGCATATGTAATTATAAAGTAATATTTTGATAAACTGTAGTGGCCTTTTTATACTTGTGCCTTCAAGTATTGGGAACACCTCCTGTGCGGCCGTTTTAAGATATATATATATATACAAAATCTGAAAGATGGCAGTCGTTGGCTTCAGCCCCCACGCACATAGTGCGGGGGTGCTCGCAGAAGACGCATTTTCACACTTAACCCAACGTCTTGGTCCTCAAAGGAGGTGATATGTAGCGGGCTAGGCAACCGGACTATAATGCTTTAACACTTTCACTTAGCCATAGGAGCTTGACAGTGAGACTATTTAGGTAGCCCCTTGGTGGCGACTGCGCTCGCCCGAGTTCGGGGCGCGTATGTGCCTGACCGGGAAGCGTCCCTTCATTAAAGCGGAGGAATACGATAGATTCTGATAGGTCATCGAGTGGCTGACCAGTCTCACGCTACATCATGACAGTCAGTTTTCGGCTTTCTCTACTGAGGTGCTCGCCCGGCCGAACCGGGGCACAATCGCAGTAGTTCTCCTGGTGCTACCTTAGCTGATAAAGCGGAACGTAAGGTAGCCGAACTCAGGAGCCGGACAACCCAACATTTGACCAGAGACATGACTCGGAGCTGATTCATATAATGCCAAAACTCGCGACGCCGAACACTCCCTAAGGTGTTCGGTCTGTATGAGTGCGGGCGAAACAACACTCTTTATTAAAAAAGCCCCTAGTGTCCAGGTACGTGCAAAAATTCTGATGTGGCCACATGCCAAGACGCCAGCCTCCTCCTTGGTTATATCAGAAAAAACCAGGGGATGTGTAGCAACAATAGACAGTAAAAAAGGTTTATGCAGGGTCTTAAGCTAAAAAGAATCCTTTAGGACGGGTCCCTACTGCACGTCTGCGCCTGTGTCTCCGTTGTGCCGTATCCTGGACGAGCGCCGCACGACGTTCATCTGTAAAAGAGAGGAACTGAGTTGAAAACGGGTCGTGCCGAAAAAGTTTAAAATAAACAAAGTATAAAGTAAAATATATAAAATTGAGCTTTATTGTCTCTTATTGTATATGCATGGAGCCCCTAGTGCGGGGGTATATGGCCACTAAGCCTGCATCAATGATGATTTTGTACCAAACTCGTCTATCCTCGCTCGTGGTCTTTAATGACCTATTTTGAAGTTTTTTGGCCGGTGAGGCCATTTTACTGTGGGGCTATCAAAGCGGCCGCACAGTCCTTCGCTTGGGGAGGCGCACTTTAGTGCTTCCCCTTCAAAGAGATGATGCCTCGTGGACCAGGCATCTTAAGCGTGAGAGATGCATAATGTGGTATTGCGTTAAAGCGAGCGAAAGCTTCGCATCCCAGTAGTGCTTGACAGCCACTTGAGAACGGGACGATATGGAAGGTCAGCTTTTCGCGGCGGAAGTTATCGGCAGAGCCGAATATAACTTCGAGCCGGAGAAAACCCATACAATAGGTGTCCGGACCAGGTGTTACCCCTCGAAAGGAGGTTTTACTGCGGCGGATTCTTGCTGGGTTTATCCCCATGTGATGGATTGTATCCTGATATATCAGGTTTAGTCCACTGCCGCCGTCCATAAGGACATTTGAAAACTGGAGTCCGCCAATTATTGGATCGAGTATCAAGGCAGTCCAGCCTGCATTCTTGATGTTTCTGGAATAATCTAGCTGATCGAAGATGATTGGTTTTGACAACCAGTGGCGGGACCCTTTGGGGATAGGTCGTGTGGTGCGTACCTTTATGGGCGCCGCACATTTTGTTATGTGAAGTAAGTTCACTGTTTTTACTTCTTGTGGGAAGTTCTTTTGTTTCCTGGTGCTCTGCTTTCGGGGTTCGTCCTCATCTTCACTTGGTGTGTCGAGCCCCTTGTCTTCGGCATTGAGTCTGCCGGATTGTTTGAAAACCCAACAGTCTCTGTGGGTATGGTTAGTAGGCTTCCCGGGAGTATTGTGTATCTGACATATCCTGTCCAGGATTTTATTTAGGTTGGATGGACCGTCCCTGTTATCCTGGGGGGGCGATTTTGCCTGATTTTTTCGTGAGCCTTTGAATCCGGCATTGACTGCCGTGCTCTTCGGACTTTTGTCCTTAGTCCGGCGACGGTCCCTGTTGCATCGCGGTTTTCCGTTTCCATCCCTAGTTTCGGATGTACTTGGGTCGCTGGGGCTGCACCTTGCCAACCAGCTGTCCTCCCCAGCACAAAAACGGGTCATGAGGTTTGTTACTGTGGCCATTGTTCTTGGCTTTTCTTGGCTGAGGTGTCTGGCGAGGCATTCGTCTCGGACGTTATGCCTGAAAGCTGCTAGGGCTTCGGCGTTCGGACAGTCGACTATCTAATTCTTTTTAGTGAGGAATCTATTCCAGAACTGCCGAGCTGATTCTCCGGGTTGTTGAGTTATGTGACTAAGATCGTCTGCATCCGGAGGGCGGACATAGGTTCCTTGTAAGTTTGCTTGGAAAGCATCCTCGAGCTCTTCCCAGCTTCCAATTCTGTTTTCGGGAAGGCTTTTAAGCCAATGCCGGGCTAGCCCTTTAAGCTTAAGGGGTAAATATTTTATGACGTGGAGATCATCTCCTCTAGCCATGTGTATGTGGAGAATATAATCCTCGATCCAAACTCCAGGGTCTGTTGTCCCATCATATGCCTCTATGTTTACGGGTTTGAATCCCTCTGGAAATTCATAGTCCAGGACCTCATCGGTGAAACATAGGGGGTGTGCGGCGCCCCTGTATTTGGGTGTGCCGGATTCTGATGATGGCTTCATAGCATTGCTTACGAGAGCTTGCTTTCTTGGCCCATAAATGGACCTGACTGGGCCATGATGCGAATCCTTAAGTGGGTCGCATGCCGATTTAAGTGCGGTGCCGCTTGCCGCTTTATGGGGTCGTCTATCCGACCGTATGGCTTTATCATTTTTTGAATGCGAGGGCTCTAGGGCCTCTTCGTTGAATTTAGGCAGTAGCTTTCTTTTCGGATAGCTTTTAGTGTGGCGACCATCGCCGTATTTATCTACGGTATTGATTACTTTGCTCCATCTAATCCGGAGTGCATCTTCCATTGTTTTTAGCTTCCGCTTCTGCTTTTTCAGGCTGCGTGCAGTTGCAACGAGCCTCTCATGGAGATTCTTCTACTCCATGGGTTTATCCGGCATGAGGTCATCCGGAATGCCATTTTCGCCGGAGGAGGGATGTTCGGTTTCTCTATCCGTGTTGCCCTATTCGGACGGTTGCTCTAAGGCCTGGTCATCGTCTACCGGCTCGTCCTACTCTATGGCTAGGTTTTTATCGAGGCGGGGCTTCGGTCGGTGTTTACGCCGATGCTTTGATTGCTTTCCGGGGGGTCGATCTCCCGTTCCATCCCCCTTTTCCACGTTGTCGCTTCCTTTAGGGGTATCCACCTTGTACACATCATGAGATGAGGTGGCTGTCCAATGCCCTATGGGCGTTGGTTCATCGGTATCTCCTGCATCATCATCCATGCTGTCGATGTCTCCAGAGTCGAAGTTGAGCACGCCGTTTAAATTGTCGACAGTGGCTACCAAGTGGGTGGTGGGTGGGCTTTGAATTTCTTCATCGTCCGTATCCCATCCTTGCTGACCGTAGTTCGGCCAGGGCTCTCCTGATAAGGAGAGACACTTGAGAGAATTCAGGATATCGCCAAAAGGCGAGTGCTGAAAGGTGTCTGCGGCGGTGAACTCCATTATCGGCGCCCAATCGGATTCGATTGGCAGGGGCGCGGGGGGTTCGGAGTCCGGATCCTCAGAGTCACGGGTCGTGCAGAGTGCCCGGCTAGCGTTCGGCTCGATCGCCTTTGAGATCGCAGCCCCCGAGGTGACGTCCAACCGCTCATCCTCGATTGGCGCAATAGGCTCCGAGTTAGGGGTCGGAACCGATGCGTGTGCGGCCTCCAGGACACTGTCCGGAGGCAGAGCTCGATCATGCCCCTCGAGATAGTGCGGCGCGCTTGGCTGTGGCTCGAACCCGTCGAAGATCAAGTTTCCGGGGATGTCAGCCGTGTAGTTTAAGCTTCCAAACCTGACTTGATGGCCAGGGGCGTAGCTTTCGATCTACTCCAGGTGGCCAAGCGAATTGGCCTGCAGAGCGAAGCCGCCGAAGACGAAGATCTGTCCGGGGAGAAAAGTCTCGCCCTAGACCACATCGTTGTTGATGATCAAAGGAGCCATCGGGCCTAAAGGCGACGACACAGAGGAACTCTCAATGAAAGCACCAATGTCGGTGTCAAAACCGGTGGATCTCGGGTAGGGGGTCCCGAACTGTGCGTCTAGGCCGGATGGTAACAGGAGGCAGGGAACACGATGTTTTACCCAGGTTCGGGCCCTCTCGATGGAGGTAAAACCCTACGTCCTGCTTGATTAATATTGATGATATGGGTAGTACAAGAGTAGATCTACCACGAGATCAAGGAGGCTAAACCCTAGAAGCTAGCCTATGGTATGATTGTTATCTATGGAGTTGATGATGTTGTCCTACGGACTAGAACCCTCCAGCTTATATAGACACCGGATAGGGTTAGCGTTACATAGAGTCGGTTACAATCGTAGGAGATCTTGAATATCTGCATCGCCAAGCTTGCCTTCTACGCCAAGGAAAGTCCCATCCGGACACGGGACGAAGTCTTCAATCTTGTATCTTCATAGTCCTGGAGTCCGGCTGAAGGTATAGTCCGGCTACCCGAACACCCCCTAATCGAGGACTCCCTCAGTGGCCTTGTCGGCTTCCCCGGCAGGCCCACCGTTGGCGCCCTCGGCAGAAGCCTCACCGGTCGCCTTGGCGGCCCCCGTAGCGGTGTCCTCGGCAGCATCCTTGGCGGCCTCATCAGCGGCGACCTCGTCAGCATCCCTGGCGGCCTCCTCAGCAATGTTCCCAACAACAGTATCCACGTCCTCCATACCTATTGAAGGAGGGCCTGGGTAGTAATGGGAGCATTGAAGCCAAGAAAAAGAATAAGGGAAAAACAGAGACGGAGGACAGGTGACTCACCAGTGCCAGGCTGTGGAGCAGAAGCCCCCTCCCCGCCAGCATCCGGCGCTGTGGCAGAGTCACCAGCGCCCAAGTTCCCCTCTTCCTCTATGGGTGTGGGCTCCGTGCTTGATGCCCTTGCCGGGGACGCCCCTCGCGGCGGCGTAGTCGATGGGGGTGGTGTGTTTGGGGTAGCCCTCTGCGGCTCCTCCTGCTGCCACTCCCCTCCTGCAAACCCGACAAGGTCAACACCATAGCATCGAACGCCTACCACATGTCGAATAAGAGGAGGGTGAGGAACTTACCCTAGGGGCTGTGTCGGGGGCTGCTGTCCGGGCTGCTCAACACCACCAGTGGCGTCTTTGAAGCCCCGGCTAGGGGCTGACTCCTCGCCGAGGCCTTCGCCCTCTTCACCTCTGGGCCAACGTCTCTGCATCCCTGCGAAAGCAAAAACGGATCAAGATGAGTGACTTAATTCAGAGGAATGGAAATGGAAGTAAGGAACGGAGTACTTACTCGTCATCCACCTCCTCCTCTTCCACCACTTTCCTTTTCCTCTTCGGGCTGAGAGGCCCGAGATCAAAAGCGACCTCCGCGTCAACATCCGAGTCGACATGTGCCGGAGGAGGCGAAGATGGCGGGGTTTGTGCGTGCCCAGATGAGGAAGGGGCTGTTGTCTTCTTCTTCTCAGCGGCCTTCGTCAGCCTCTTGGCTGCCGTGGCCCTCGTGTGACGCCCAGACCCCTCCAGGGTCAATTGAGGCTGTGTAGCCCTGCCGGGCCGGACCGGCTCGCCGGAGCCAGCCCGCCGCAGGATTCGCCCTCTTCCCCTAGTTGGCGTCGAGCCCGCCGCCACGTCCTCATCCTCCGACGACTCGTCGGCCGCGTCTTCAACAAGCGGAGCTCCAGTGTCGGTGCTGCTGACCTCCCCGGAGGCCGCCGCCCACCGGGTGATCTCCTCTTCCTCCGCAGCCGTTGCAGCCTTGTCCTCCACACCCCTGGCGCTGCCGGCCTCCATGGCAAGCTGTGCCTCCCTCACCCTAGTGGCAATGTAGTCCAGCTCTGCCTGGGTGGTGTCCATGACAAGCCACCGCTCGGCATCAGCATTGACATACACCTCGATCAGGGTGTCAAAGAATTGTTGCACATCAGCATCCTTCGGCTCCTTCTAGCTCGGGACAGGGCCATGCGCGTTACAGTCCGGCATCATAGCGATGATCTCGGACCGACGTGAATTGTTGCACAACGGGACCACCCCCGCTTGCAGCTTGAAAAACGGCCCCTTGAGGGCCTTGCCAACCTTTGCGGCAGCCCTCGCGGCCTTGCCGGTCCGTTTGACCTCGCCATCGCGACCCACATCAAGCTGGAAAAGCCGCTGGCAGAAGTGGGCATGCGCCAGCACTATGAAGTTGTGATCGAGGCCGGGGCGGAGTCGCATAATGTCAGCCGGATTCGTAAAGAGCCAAGCTGGCCTCCCCTTGTTGTGCAACGGGGTGATCCGGCGGCGAATGAAGTCCGCCCCGATCATCTCAAGGGTGAGTCCAGCCCGGGTGAGCCGGAGAATCCTGGTGGTGGCGATAGTGAGCCTCCCGTCGTCAACGTCGACATCACTCCAATCGCTGCCGCGGACCGGCGGCACTCGGCGGACCTTGCAGAATTCCGGCGTGTCTTCATCTTCAATCCAGCACCACCGGCCACGCCATTCCTCCCACCTCTCCTTCACGGCACCGTCCGGGTACGCCCCCTTGGATCTTGGGATCCAGGTGACGCAACCAGAGACGGCACCTCTCGGCTGGATTCGAGGGAAGAAATAATGGCGGAAGAGCGTTGTGTTGGGCTGCACCCCGGCAAAGCCTTCGCAAAGACGCGCGAAGAAAACCATGCACGCCACCGCATTCGGAGTAGAATCCAAGAGGCGAAAGCCGAAGGTGTGCATAATGTCACAGAAGAAATCGGAGAAAGGGGGGCATAACCCGCAAGAAAGATAATCGACGAAGAAGGGATACCGATTTGGAGCAGGATCGGCGCAAGCAGCAGGAATGACGCGCGTCGCCGGGTGTCCCGAATTCCCCCCCCCCCCCCGTCTTCGCTCGCCATAGGGGCCTGAAGGAGGCCCGGAGCTCTTGAACATCAATTGTCGAGGGGAAGAAAAAGGCGGACTTCGTCCAGTACCTCGACAGCATGCTCTCCGGCGGCTCCACAGTCCCAGCGCCCTTAGCCACCCCCTTGCCCTTGACGGATTTGGGCGCGATGGCGACCAAGAAGTTTAGAGGGCTGAGGAAGGTGGATGGCGAAGCAACGACGGCGGGTGACGGCAGAAGCTTAGGAAGGAAGGAAGAGAGGAAATGACGGCTCTGAGATTGGAAAAGGCACGAGGAAAGAGGAGAAAGTGAGCAGCGCGCCCGCGGTTATTCATTTCTTATGGGGGAAAACACAGGCCGCCTCCTTTCACATTAACTGTGGTGTGACGCATGCCTGCGGGAACCAACCCCACGCATGCAGCCCACGTCACACGCGCCTCCCCACGCCGCGCCACGCGCGGGAGTCGTGGGAAGCGCAACGCGCGAAGAACCTTACCGCGGTAAAAAGCACCCCGCCTGCCCGCACACCGTTTTTGGGCCTAGCCCAACAACGCGTTGCGCTTATGTGTGGCCCAGGCCCGGGGGCTCCTGTCGGTGTACAAAAAGAGGGGTACACTTTTTGTACCCCTATAACTGTGCAAGGGCAGTCTGAGCCACGGGCACCACCACACCAAGCAAGGCAAGGGAGGTGAGCCATAGTAAGACCGAAGCTCAAGAGAACTAGAACAACGCCAAGGCCAAGACCACGAAGAGCAAAGGGGACGAAGCGGACTCCCCCGGCAAGATCCTTGCCGGGAGATAGTTCTAGCAGCCCCGGCAAGACCCTTGCCGCAGCGACTCGTCCCGCGCCTACGGAGCAAACCACCCTTGAGTCCACTGCCCCCAAAGGGCAAGGATTCGGGAGACATCCCCGTGGCGGCATGCAGATCTTTGTGAGGACATTCAAGATCAGATACGCACTAAGGAGACGACAACCCTTGGTGGGATCCCAGCCGAGGAAGACCACAAGGCCCCCGGCAAGCGCCTTGCCGGGGATGATAGCAGGCGCCCCGGCAAGGCCCTTACCAAGGACACCTACAGGGCCACTATCAGGCCCACGCCGACTAAACCTCCACCACCGCATGCATGCAGCTGCCGACCCAACCAGCTGGGCAGGCACCTGCGTGGCGGCATGCAGATCTTCGTGAAGACCCACCACTGCGCCACCTCAGCTGCCTGCCTACCTACGTGGCATCGCAGGCGTCGCTGGCCAGGGCGCGTGTCGACACAAGAAGGAGCGGCGACGGACGAGACAGGTTTCTCCCCCGTCCCCGATAAAGCAAGGACACCTAAGCAAGACGCATTAAATGCGCCTTGTAATGTAGTGCGAGGGATAACCTCGCATCACTGTACCCTTTCCACCTCCTGTGTGCCACTGTGGCAACCCCTTTTTCTATAAAAGGAGGCTCGAGGTGACCAGAGGAAGGATTTGGCTTTTTGGGGTCCTCACGCCCCATAGCTAGCTCAAGAACACAGATATACAATCCACCAAAGTAGGAGTAGGGTTTTACGCATCCTCACGGCCCGAACCTGGATAAACGAACCGTGTGCTACTTGTTAGATCTGCTCTTCTCACGACCCCGCGTCCCGCTAACCACAGTAGGGATTCTTGCGATCCCATAGGTGTCGTTCCCGCCGACATCACACTTCATCGGAGAGGCTATGGTGTTGATGTAGAAGCCCTCCGTGATCGATGCCCCCTCCGGCGGAGCTCCGGAACAGGCCCCAAGATGGGATCTCGTGGATACAGAAAGTTACGGCGGTGGAATTAGGGTTTTGGCTCCATATCTGATCGTTTGGGGTACGTGGATATATATATAGGAGGAAGGAGTACGTCGGTGGAGCAACAGGGGGCCCACGAGGGTGGAGGGCGTGCCTAGGGTACGCAGGCACGCCCCCCTACCTCATGGCCTCCTGTTTCTTTTCTTGATATAGGGTCCAAGTCTCTCTAGTCTTATTCGTTGAGAAAATCACGTTCCCGAAGGTTTCATTCCGTTTGGACTCCGTTTGATATTCCTTTTCTTCGAAACCCTAAAACAGGCAAAAAAACAACAATTCTAGGCTGGGCCTCCAGTTAATAGGTTAGTCCCAAAAGTAATATAAAAGTGGATAATAAAGCCCAATAATGTCCAAAACAGTAGATAATATAGCATGGAGCAATCAAAAATTATAGATATGTTGGAGATGTATCACTCATAAGCGAGCATTAATCATAACTAACACCCAATAATGCACCATGAATAGGATGTAATTTCATTGCATAACTATTGACTTTTGTGCTTGCATAGGGAATCACAAACCTTAACACCAATATTCTTACTAAAGCATAATTATTCATCAACGTGACTGACATATCACTATCATCATATCTCAAAACTATTACAAGGAATCAATTTTATTTTGTACAATGATCTTCATGGAAGTTTTTATTATATCCTCCTTGGATATCTATCACTTTGGGACTAATTTCATATGTTGCTTTTGATAGCTTAAACAAATCTAAGTGAAGAACATGAGCATAGAAATTTTCTCCTCTCAAAAAAGTTTAAGTGAAGCAAGAGAGAACTTCTAAAAAATTTACTAACTCTCAAATAAATCTAAGTGAAGCATGAGAGCATTTCTCCAAAAATACTAAAGCACACCGTGCTCAAAAAGATATAAGTGAAGCAATAGAGCAATTCCATAGCTCAAAAAGATTTAAGTGAAGCATGGAGAGCAATTCTAACAAGTCATGACATGATTTTGGCTCTCTCAAATAGGTGTGTCCAGCAAGTATTCATGACTAAAAATACAAAGAAAAGCAAGAAAAGACTCATATCATACAATACGCTCCAAGCAAAACTCATAATATGTGACGAATAAAAATATAGCTTCAAGTAAAATACCGATGGTTGTTAGAAGAAAGAGGAGATGCCACTCGGGGGCATCCCCAAGCTTAGTTGCTTGATACTTCTTGAATATTATCTGGGGTGCCATGGGCATCCCCAAGATTAGCCTTTTGATAATCATTATTCCTTCATCCCTCGTAAAGTCACCCAAAGCTTGAAAACTTCAATCACACAAAACCCAACAAAAACCTTCGTGAGATCCGTTAGTATAAGAAAGCAAATCACTACTATAAGTACTTTTGCAAACCCATTCATATTTTAATTTTTCATTATATCTACTGTATTCCAACTTTTCTATGGCAAAAACTCTTCAAATAAAACCATAGATTCATCGAAACAAGCACACAACGCAAAGAAAACAGAATCTGTGAAAACAGAACAGTTTGTAGCAATCTGCAGATTTCGAATACTTCTGTAACTCCAAAAATCCTGAAACATTAGGACGACGTGATAAATTTGTATATTAATATTCTGCAAAAACAATCAGTATTTTATCGCGCTTCTGTTAAAAATTAAAATTATTTTTCTGGGCACAAAAGTTTCTATTTTTCAGCAAGATCAAATCAACTATCACCCAACATCATCCCAAAGGCCTTGCTTGGCACAAACACTAAGTAAAACACACAAAAAATCATAACAGTAGCATAATTGTGAAAACACTCAAGAACAAAAAAACAAAAAAAATTATTCATTGCGTTGCCTCCCAACAAGCACTATCATTTTATGCGCCTAGCTAGGCATAATGCGAAGGATCTAAGTATTGTCATCTTTGTTTCTAGATCCATATGATGCCCTCATCATTGATTCATATGGTGGCTTAATTATAGTTCTAGGGAAGTGTTCCACACCCTTCCTTAGTGGAAATTGAAATTTAATATTGCCTTCTTTCATATCAATCACGGCACCAATAGTACGTAAAAATGGTCTACCAAGAATAATTGGACAAGACAGATTGCAATCAATATCAAGATCAATAAAATCTATGGACACATAATTTCTATTTGCAAGAATAATAACATCATTAATTCTTCGCATAGGCTTTTTAATAGTGGAATCCGCCAAGTGCAAATTTAGAGAACACTCTTCAACATCGGTAAGACCAAACACATCAGATAAAGATTTCGGAATTGTAGAAACACTAGCACCAAAGTCACATAAAGCAAACTGCTCATAATTTTTAATCTTGACTTTGATAGTGGGTTCCCATTCATCATGTAATTTTCTAGGAATTGAAATCTCTAATTCCAAATTTTCTTCTAAAGCTTTCATCATAGCATCAACAATATGTTTAGTAAAAGCATTATTTTGTTCATAAGCATGTGGTGAATTTATCATGGATTGCAACAAAGAAATACAATAAATCAAAGAGCAACTATCATAATTAAAGTCTTTGTAATCCAAAAGAGTGGGCACATCACTAGTTAAATTTTTAACCTCTTCAAACCCACTTTGATAAAATCATTGTTGTTGGTATTGGAGAAATCGCACAACTTGGTGTTCTCTTGAGTCATCGTGACTACGCAACAAGACTGCACTCAACAACAGATCTGACAAGAAAACGACGAACGAAAAAGAGGGCGAATAAAATGGCAATTTTTTGGGAAGTGGGGGAGAGGAAAATGAGAGGCAAATGGAAAATGATGTAAATTGCAAGGACATGAGATTTGTGATTAGGAACCTGGTAGATGTTGATGATGTCTCCCCGGCAACGGCGCCAGAAATTCCTTTTGATGCGGCTTGAACTACGTCGGTACTTCCCCAAACAGGAAGGGATGATGCAGCACAGCTATGGTAGGTATTTCCCTCAATGATGAGACTAAGGTTATCGAACCAGTAGGAGAACCACGCAACACCACATAAACAGCTCCTGCACACAAAGAACAAATACTTGCAACCCGACGTAAGAGAGGGGTTGTCAATCCCTCACGGGTAAAAAGATAGGTAAAATTGTAGTATATTGAATAAATAGATCTTGCGGGAACGCGAGATAAAATAAATAAATAAAAATTATAGAAAGGTATTTTTTGGTTTTTGGATTAATTGATCTGAAAATAAAAGCAAATAAAAATAGACCGCGAAGGTAAATATAATAAAGAAGAGACCCGGGGGCCGTAGATTTCATTAGTGGCTTCTCTCGAGAAAATAGCAATGGTGGGTAAACAAATTACTGTTGGGCAATTGATAGAACTTCAAACAATCATGACGATATCCAGGCAATTATCATTATATATGCATCACGTTCAAGATTAATAAACCGACTCCTGCCGGCATCTACTACTATTACTCCACACATCGACCGCTATCCAGCCTGCATCTAGTGTATTAAGTTCATGGAGAAACGGAGTAATGCAATAAGAACAATGACATGATGTAGACAAGATCTATTTATGTAGAAATAGACCCCATCTTGTTATCCTTAATAGCAACGATACATACGTGTCGTTTCCCCTTCTATCACTGGGATCAAGCACCGTAAGATTGAACACATCACAAAGCACCTCTTCCCATGGCAAGAAAAATCGATCTAGTTAGCCAAACTAAACCAAAGATTCAAAGAAGAAATATGAGGATATAAGTAATCATGCATATAAGAGATCAAAAGACTCAAATAACTTTCATGGATAAAAACACAAATCTGATCAGAAACTCAAAGTTCATCGGATCCCAACAAACACACCGCAAAAAGAGTTACATCAAATAGATCTCCAAGAGACCATTGTATTGAGAATCAAGAGAGAGAGAGGAAGCCATCTAGCTACTAACTACGGACCTGAAGGTCTACAATGAACTACTCACGCATCATCAGAGAGACACCAATGAGGATGATGAACCCCTCCGTGATGGTGTCTAGATTGTATCTATGGTTTCTGGAACTTGTGGTGGCTGGAATTGATTTTCGTCGACTCCCCTAGGCTTTCTGGAATATTGGGGTATTTATAGAGCAAAGAGGCGGTGCGGGAAGCCACCGAGGTGGGCACAACCCACCTGGGCGCGCCCAGGTGCTTCTCCGGCCCATTGGGTGTCTTCTGGTCCATAAAAATTCCATAAAAAGTTTCGGTGCATTTGGACTCCATTTAATATTGATTTCCTACGATGTAAAAAACAAGCAAAAAAAACAACAACTGGTACTTGGCACTATGTCAATAGGTTAGTACCAAAAAATGATATAAAATGATTATAAGAATGATTGTAAAACATCCAAGAATGATAATATAACAGCATGGAACAATCAAAAAATATAGATACGTTGGAGTCGTATCAATCTATGTGAAGTCAAGATATACATAAAGCCTACCAAGTACCCATCATAAACTCTCATCTCTTGCATTACATTATTCACCATTTGCCTCTCATTTTCCTCTCCCCCACTTCTAAAACGATTTTCGAAAAGATTTGCCCTTTTCTTCGCCGTTCTTCCATTCATATTTTTCATTTACCCTTATGTATTACTTGGATTGTTTGCTCATTTGCTTGGTACAATTGTGTGTTTATTGAAAATCAGAAAGAAAGTTTATGGATCCACTTAAAGTTTTCTCCTTGGATCATCTTCGATCCATATGTGCTCGTGCTGAAACCCCAACTAGTTTAGTTGAGGGAAAATCTTTAGATGCGCATGCTCATTTTGTGCGTCATCGTTTGTCTGTAAAAGGGAGACTCTTATGGAATCAAATAATTTGTTTGCCATGTTATGCTTGGAATCTTTGTGAACTTTTTGATTTTACTTGTTGCTCTAAGAACCCTAAAAAACACCTTCCCTTCCTATGTGAGTTTAATGATAATGAAATATTATCTTCTTATGAAAAGGGTGTTTATAGTTACTATGATATCAAACAAATTGAAGAATTTGTTGCTTTTAAGGGTGCTTATGAAGTTGCTTCTTTGATTGAAAAGCATGATATTACTCTCTACAAATCTGAAAATTTTGACATACTTAAATATTGCTATGGAAAATATGCTCATAATGTCTATGTCAAGGAATTTATTGAGAGGATGATCGTTGCTTTGGAAGAAAATAATGATACGCATGAATCTATAAATAATTATGAATCCGACGATTTGATTGAAATATCCCTTGATGAACATGATGCTTGCTATTCTTATGGCCATGATGCCAATATTTATGGAGATGAATTTGCTATAGTTCCTTGTGATAAACATGAGATTATTGCTATTGCACCAATGCTTGATAGTTCCTTGAATCAAAAGCATGATTGCAATGATGTTATTATAAATTCTATTAATGTCAATTGTGCTAATAATATGCAAAACCCCAAGCTTGGGGATGCTAGTTTTGCCATGTCCGCTACTTATTGCAATGATCATGATTGGGGTGATAATGCTTCTTATGATCTTGAAAATTTATTTAAGCATCATGATTAATATGTTTGCAATAATATTGAAAGTGGGTTTGGAAGAGTGTCAACTTTGCGAAATAATTATCCCACTACTTTGGAGTATGATCAATCTTATGAATTTTTTGATAAAGGTGGGTTTGGAAAGGTCATGACTTTATTTAATGATAATCCCACTATTTTGGAAGAGTGTCAACTTTGCATGCATGTGGATCATGAAGAGAAAATTTTATATGATGGCTATATTGTTGAATTTCATTATGATCCTACATGTAATTATTATGAGAGAGCAAAATATGGTTGTAGAAATTTTCATGTTACTAAACTACCTCTCGTTATGTTGAGATTGCTATTGTTTCTTTCTCCTTCCTTGCATATACTAGTTTTTGCTTGTCTTGATAATTTGTTTGCTTATATGATTCCTATGCATAGGAAGTATGTTAGACTTAGATGTTTTTGTCACGTGTTTTATGATGCTCTCTTTGTGCCTCAATTCTTGTCTTTTGTGTGAGCATCATTGAAATCTCAATGCATAGCTAAAAGGCTTTAAAGAAAAGCGCTTGTTGGGAGACAACCCAATATTTTTATTTTTTGTTTTTGAATAAATAATTCATCGAGCCTCTGGTTAGATGTGTTTTTGTGTTTTAATTAGTGTTTGTGCCAAGTAAGACCTTTGGGATGGCTTACAGCGATAGTTGTTTTGATCTTGCTGAAAAACAGAAACTTTTGCGCCCAGGAAAATAATTCCCATTTTTAACAAAAGCGCGATAAAATACTAATTATTTTTGCAGAATATTAATATACAAATTTTCCAGGTTGTCCTAATGTTTTAGAAGTTTTGGAGTTACAAAATTATTCAAGAGTTACAAATTTCTACAGACTGTTTTGTTTTTTACAGATTCTATTTTCTTTGTGTTGTTTGCTTATTTTGATGAATTTATGCATAGTATCGGGGGGGGGGGGTATGAACCATGGAGAAGTTGGAATACAGTAGATAT
The DNA here is from genome assembly GCA_034509565.1 of Triticum monococcum. Classification (NCBI taxonomy): domain Eukaryota; kingdom Viridiplantae; phylum Streptophyta; class Magnoliopsida; order Poales; family Poaceae; genus Triticum; species Triticum monococcum. Next base: position 490,089,677 of record CM067844.1, read on the forward strand.
TAGACCAATATGAATAAAGAATAAGTTCACAACAGTACCAAAAGTGGTGATTTATTTTCTTATACTAACAGATCTCATGAGATTTTCTGTTGAGTTTTGTGTTGTGAAGTTTTCAAGTTTTGGGTAAAGATTTGATGGACTATGGAATAAGGAGTGGCAAGAGCCCAAGCTTGGGGATGCCCAAGGCACCCCAAGGTAATATTCAAGGACAACCAAGAGCCTAAGCTTGGGGATGCCTTCCGGGGCATCCCCTCTTTCGTCTCCGTCTATCGGTAACTTTACCTGAGGCTATATTTTTATTCACCACATGATATGTGTTTTGCTTGGAGTGTCTTGTATGATATGAGTCTTTGCTTTTTAGTTTGCCACAATCATCCTTGCTGTACACACCTTCTGAGAGGGATACACATGAGTCGTGATTTATTCGAATACTCTATGTGCTTCACTTATATCTTTTGAGTTAGGTAATTTTGCTCTAGTGCTTCACTTATATCTTCTTAGAGCACAACTGTGGTTTTATTTTATAGAAATTGTTGAACTCTCATGCTTCACTTATATTATCTTAAGAGTCTCTTTTTAAAACAACATGGTAATTTGCTTTGGTTATGAATTTAGTCCTAATATGATAGGCATCTGATGACCCACAAGTATAGGGGATCAATTGTAGCTCTTTTCGATAAGTAAGAGTGTCGAACCCAACGAGGAGCAGAAAGAAATGACAAGTGGTTTTCAGCAAGGTAATGTCTACAAGTGCTGAAATTGTAAGTAGTGGAGTAGTTTGATAGCAAGATAATTTGTAACGAGCAAGTAACTATAGTAGTAACAAAAGTGAAGCAAGGTAGCCCAATCCTTTTGAGGCAAAGGACAGGCCAAAATGGTCTCTCATGATACGCAAAGCGTTCTTGAGGGTACACGGGAATTCCATCTAGTCACTTTCATCATGTTGGTTTAATTCGTGTTCGGTACTTTGATAATTTGATATGTGGGTGGACCAGTGCTTAGATGTTGTTCTTACTTGAACAAGCCTCCTACTTATGATTAACCCTCCCACAAGCATCCGCAACTACGAGAAAAGTATTAAGAATAAATTCTAACTATAGCATTAAACTTTTGGATCCAATCGGTCCCTTACGGAATAGCGCATAAACTGGGGTTTAAGCTTCTGTCACTCTCGCAACCCATCATCTAATTTCTACTCCACAATACATTCCCTTAGGCCCAAATATGGTGAAGTGTCATGTAGTCGACGTTCACATGACACCATCAAGGGAATCACAACATACATACTATCAAAATATCGAACACATATCAAATTCACATGATTACTTGCAACATGATTTCTCCCGTGACCTCAAGAACAAAAGTAACTACTCACAAATGATAATCATGCTCAAGATCAGAGGGGTATTAAATAGCATATTGGATCTGAACATATAATCTTCCACCAAGTAAACCATATAGTAATCAACTACAAGATGTAATCAACAGTACTAGTCACCCACAAGCACCAATCTATAGTTCCGGTAACAAGATTGAGCACAAGAGATGAACTAGGGTTTGAGATGAGATGGTGCTGTTGAAGATGTTGATGGAGATTACCCTCCCCAAGATGGAAGAGTTGTTGGTGATCATGATGACGATGATTTCCCCCTCCGGGAGGGAAGTTCCCCTAGCGGAATCGCTCTGCCGGAGGGCAAAAGTGCTCCTGCCCAAGTTCCGCTTCGAGACGGAGGCGCTCCGTCCCGAAAGTCGCCCCCTTATTTTTTTTCTAGGTCAAAAGGACTTATATACCAAAAGATGGGCACCGGAGGTGGTCCTGGGTGAACACAACCCACCAAGGCGCGCCTGGGCTCCCTGGCACTCCCAGGTGGGTTGTCCCCACCTGGTGGGCCCCCTCTGGTAGTTATTTGCTCCAATATTACTCAAATACTCCATAAAAATCTTCGTGAAGTTTCAGCGTGTTTGGAGTTGTGTAGAATAGGTAGCCTGACGTAGCATTTCCAGGTCCAGATTCCAGCTGCCTGAATTCTCCCTCTTTGTGTATACCTTGCATATTATGAGAGAAAAGGCATTACAATTACTCCAAAAAGCATTATTATGGATAAAAACATTATAAATAACAGTTAGAAAACATGATGCAAAATGGATGTATCGGCATCCAAGAGGGATATAATAAAAACTTTCATATAAAGTGCATTGAATACTATGAGAAGTTTGATTCCTTATGATTGTTTTGAGATATAAAGATGGTGATATTAGAGTCATGCTAGTAAGTAATTGTGGATTGGAGAAATACTTGTGTTAAAGTTTGTGATTCTCGTAGCAAGCACGTATGGTGGACCATTATATAATGAAGTTGGAGCATGAGGTGTTTATTGATTGTCTTCCTTATGAGTGGCGGCCGGGGACGAGCGATGGTCTTTTCCTACCAATCTATCCCCCTACGAGCATGCGCGTATGTTGGTGTACAAAAGTAGGGGTCCTTTTTGTACCCCTTTACTTGTGCGCGGGCAGTCGCCGCCACACGCCTGCGGCCACGCTTGGCGGAGCGGAGGAAGAGAAGACCCAAGACTACCAAAGCAGCGCCAAGCCCAAGGCGCAAGAAGCAGAGGGACAAGGTGGGCTTTCCCCGGAAAGAGCCTTGCCGGGGGAGCTTGCGTAGCCCCGGCAAGAGTCTTGCCGGGGCAACTTGTCCAACACCAGCAGAGCCGCCACCCTTGAGCCTAAGAGTTCCGACACCGTCGACAACATTGGAACCAAGGCTCGGGAGGCGCCTATAGGCTCGCCGGCTGCGTTGCTGCCCTGAGTAGGTTCATCTCCAAATCCGCTAAGTGCGCCCTCCCCTTTTTCAAAGTTTTGAAAAAGGCGGGTCCAATAAAGTGGACTCCGGAGGCAGAGGCAGCGCTGCAAGATTTGAAGAGGTACCTCTCCTCCATGCTAATACTAGTCGCGCCTAAACCACAAGAGACGTTGTTGTTGTACTTAGCAGCAATGAATCAAGTGGTCAGTGCTGCGCTGGTGGCGCAGAGGGAACTTTAGGAAGAAGCAGTAGTAGCAGCAGAGCCGTCGGATGGTGGGCTAGGGCCCTCCCCGGCAGCGCCTGACGACGGCAAGGCGGAACCCCCGGCAAGGCAGGATCTGAGCAGATGGGCGAAGTGGAACAGAAGAAGATGGTGGTGTAGCACCCCATTTATTTTGTCAGTTCCCTCTTGCAGGGGGCTAGATATTCTGGTATACAAAAGCTACTTTTCGGCCTCCTCATCGCCTCAAGAAAGCTACATCACTATTTCCAAGCACATGAGATCACCGTCGTCACCCGCCTCCCTTTGCAATGGATTTTGCACAACCCAGATGCGACAGGGAGGATTGTGGAGTGGGCATTGGAGCTGCCGAGCTTTGGCCTCAAGTTTGAAAGTACTTCAACAATCAAAAGCTGAGCCTTGGTAGAATTCATCTCCCCACGGACCTCACATACGGGTCACCTTGAGTGCTCGCTTATGATGAGCTCAAGCAAGAGAAGTTGCGGCAAGATGACGCAACGCTCCTTGAGGAAGATCGTCTTCGGGCGTCTGTGCGAGCGGCACGTTACTAGCAAGCCTTGCACCGCTACCATAGCCGCAAGGTTTGTGCCCGAAGTTTTGAGGAAGGCGACCTTGTTCTTCGGCGCATTCGGTCGGCCAAGAATTCCAACAAGTTGACGCCGAAGTGGGAAGGCCCTTATCGGGTAACGCGAGTCACCAGGCCTGGCGCACTCCACCTGGAGATCGAAGATGGTATTCCAATGAGCAACTCTTGGAACATCGAACATATTCGTAAGTTTAACCCATGAGGCGCGGTTGCCGGGCCTCCCGGCAAACCACTTTTTGTACAAGCCTTGCCGGCAAGGCATGTAACCCTTTGTACAGAGCCAGGCGCACACCCTGAGCACAAATAAATGAAGCACTGGCGCCCTAAGTTTTAGCATGCATGCTAGGTTGAGTCTCTCTCTTTGTTAGGGTTGATAGTGCTCAGCGGCAGCTAACCCCTAGCATAGAGTGTGTGTCTTTTTGTCCTTTCCAGACCTTTTTTTGGTTCGCACGCTGCACAGGCGTTTCTCCCAAACCATTTAAGAGCAGGGAGATGGACCGACATCCTCGACCCCGGCAAGCCATTGCCGGGTGTCGGCGTTCTGGGAACGGGGGTCCCCAGACTTGCCTGCCTGCGGCCTATGGCGTGGCTCGAGTGGGGGCCCAGTGCGGCCCAGCTTCATCAGCTCAAACTCAAGACCCTCACGAGGGGCCAAGCCCTGCGGGGCGGACGACAAGAAGCTTCCTCAGGAGCAGCCTCATCAGGCAGGCTCGCGAGGAGGCGGAGAGATCAAGGCAGGGGCACCTCGCGAGGAGCCCGTGATGCAAGCCATGACGATCGAGATCAGGCGGGCGCCAGGCGGGCACCGGCCTGTGCAGTGTCCTTGTTTCCCCTTCGGTGCAAAGGGAACAAGCACAGTCCAAGGCATCGGGCAAAGGTTACCATTTCGGTGCAACGAGACCAAGACCAGCAGAGCGGCAGGACGGAGGTCATCGTGGAGCCCAGGACGGCGTCATCACCAGTGATTTTGGCAGCTGAAGACCACCTTTGGTCAGGATAACTTGTACTAGATGTTCCCCTTCAAAATGGCCGATTGTTGGCGCCCTTCTTGCTCACATTTTGGGAAGAGGACCAGGGCCTCTATAAGTAGGACTAGCCACCATAGAGGGAGGGGGATCCAGACCGAGTAGAACACACCGCACCAGCTCAAGAACACCTCTCGCGAGGCCGTTCTTCCCCCTGTATTGTTCATCGTTAGCCCCTGAGGCAATCCACCACACCACACACTGGAGTAGGGTATTACACCACATCGGTGGCCCGAACTAGTATAAACCTCGTGTCCTTTGTGTGTTCTTCTTTCCAGCCTAGATTTCTTGCGAGTCATAGAAGCGCGAGTTGGTAGGGGAAAGATCTCTGTGCGCACCCCAGAGTTCGAACCTTAAGGGTCTGCCGGAACCCGAAATCCGACATTTGGCGCGCCAGGTAGGGGTGCGTCGGAGTTCTCCCTCTCGACGACCCGCTCCACCAACATCGTGTTTCGCCCTCATGGTGGACAATGCGCCGCCCGCTCCGGCAACCGATGCCGGCACTAGGGCCGGGGGGCTCCGAGCCTTGGCCCCCACCTTGCGACAGGTGCAGTGGCCGCACAAGTTTAAGCTTGAGATGTCGCCGTGCTACAACGGCGCGACGGATCCGCTGGTTTTCCTGCTGGCGTATGAGGAGGCCGTCCTCAAAGACGGGGGCGAGGACCGGGTGATGGCCAACTGGTTTGCCATGGCCCTCGCCAGTGACCCACGCGCGTGGCTCCTCCACCTGCCGACGGCTTCTGTGACCTCCTGGGAGGAGCTGCGCGACCTCTTCCTCACCCGTTATGTCGCACCAGTGTCGCCCGTCGTCGCAGCTCTCCTGGGTGGCTCACAGGCACCACCCTCGAGCCACCACGTCAAGCCGTTCACCCGCCGGGTCCGCACCGCCTCCAAGCGTCGAGAAGCTCCCCTGGGCTGGGTGGCGCCTGAGGCCGATCTAACCTTCGACTCGGATGATCACCCCTTCAACCCATCGGTTCGGGCGCGCTCCCGATGCTGTGCACCCCCACCATCTGCTAGGTGGCCGTCACCAGGACCCTCATCGACAGCGGTGCCGGCCTCAACGTGCTCTTGGTGGAGGCCTTCAGCCTCCTCCACATGCCGCTAGACCGGCTTCTGCCTAGCAGGCCTTTCTCGGGTGTCGGAGTCGGTTCCACCGCCTCCTTGGGATAGATCCGCCTCCCAGTGACCTTCAGCACCCACGACAACTTCCGCACAGAGCTGATCGACTTTGACATCGCCCCCATCGGCCTCCCCTACAACGCCATCCTCGGCTATCCGGCCTTGGCCCGGTTCATGGCAGCAACTCACCCGGCGTACAACCTCATGAAGATGCCCGGGAGTAGCAGCGTCCTTACCGTGTAAGGAGACACAAGGGATGCGCTGCAGGCGCTCAAGCTTGCTTTCAGGGCGGCTGCGGTGGCGCAACCCACCAGCACCGACGCCCTTGAGCCCAAGGGGGTTGCGCCGGCTAAAAAGAAGCAGCTGTTCACCCAAGACAAGGCGGAAACCAAGCAGGTACCAGTCGACGAGGACGGGTCCACTGACGCTACCTTCATCATAGGATCCAACCTCGAGCCTGAGCAGGAGAAGGCCCTGGTGAGGTTCCTGCGTGTGAACAAGAAGGTGTTCGCATGGGAACCTGATCAGTTAGCAGGGGTCCCGAGGGGTGTGATTGGGCATCACCTCAACGTGTGCCCCAACGTGCGCCCCGTGAAGCAGAAGGCAAGGCGACAGTCCACTAAGAAACAAGCTTTCATCGTTCAAGAGACCCGGAAGCTAGAAGCAGCAGGAGTTATCCGCGAGGTCCGCTACCCTGATTGGCTGGCTAATCCGGTCATTGTGCCGAAAAAGGGAGGAAAGGAACGCATGTGTGTCGACTTCACCAACCTCAACAAAGCCTGCCCACAGGATCCATTTCTACTCCCCCACATTGACCAGATAGTCGACTCTGTCGTAGAGTGTGACCTATTGTGCTTCCTAGATGCCTTCTCAGGCTATCACCAGATCAAGATGGCGGTAGAAGACGTGGAAAAAACGGCTTTCCTGACCCCATGTGGAGTGTACTGCTACACGTGCATGCCATTTGGGTTGCGCAATGCAGGCACAACCTTTCAGCGGCTGATGCACATCGCCTTAGGCCGACAGCTCGAGAGGAACGCTGAAGCTTACGTCGACGACATTGTGGTGAAGTCCCGGGAGGCAAAAACCCTGATACAAGACCTGGAAGAAACCTTTGCGAGCCTCAACGAAGTGGACCTACGGCTCAACCCGGAGAAGTGCGTGTTTGGGGTCCCCTCGGGCAAGCTCCTAGGTTTTCTCGTGTCCCACAGGGGCATCGAGGCCAACCCGGAGAAGGTCAAAGCAGTCGAAGACATGAGCCCGCCAAGGACCCTCAGAGAGATGCAAAAGCAAACCGTGCGTGTAACCGCGCTCGGGCGCTTCATCTCCAAGCTTGGGGAACAAGCACTGCCCTTCTTCAAGCTGATGAAGAAGAAGGGCCCCTTCGAATGGACTGAAGAGGCCGACAGGGCATTCCAAGATCTCAAGAGGTACCTTACCAGCCCACCAGTGATGGTAGCTCCGCGTCCACGGGAGCCCCTAGTGCTCTACCTTGCGGCCACCCCCTACTCCGCTAGCGCAGCCCTGGTGGCGGTCAGGAAGGAGCGCCGGACCAAGGCCGCAGCAACTGTCTGGGCTGAAGCAAAGCAAAGCCAAGAGGGCCTCGCGAGGACCACGACCATAGCCGGAGGGGAACAGCCGCAGCAGGAGAACGCACCCGGGGCCGGAGAGGCCTCTCCAAGCGACCAAGCACTAGGGGCTGCACCATCTCAGGAGATGCCTCGACCTCTGGAGGATGCAAGCTGCGCCAGCACCCTCAACCTCGTCGAGCATCACGTGTACTTCGTCAACACGGTGCTACGAGACGCAAGGGCGGTATACCCAATGCCTCAAAAACTCCTCCTCGCGCTATTAGTGGCCTCACACAAGCTGTGGCACTATTTCCAAGGCCACCCGATCAAAGTTGTCTCAGCATACCCCTTGGAAAGGGTACTCAGGAGCCCCAACTCAGCTGGAAGAGTCACTGAATGGAACATCAAACTATAGGCATTTCAGCTAGAATTCAATACGACCAGAGTCATCAAGGGAGCCACACTTGTGGATTTCATGGCAGAATGGGCAGAAGCACCGGGTCTCGAGGCAGGCGAGGACCGATCACTTTCCCCGGGAAGTGAGGCACCAAACGGCTGGGTCGTGTACTTCGATGGGGCATTCTCCCTACACGGCGTGGGAGCTGGCGCAGTGCTCGTATCCCCTACCCAGGACAAACTCTACTACACCGTGCAACTCTGTTTCCAGCACGGAGAAAAGGTCTCCAACAACATAGCAGAGTACGAAGGCCTGATAGCAGGCTTGAAATTCGCAATCGCCTTAGGGGTAAAGCGCCTCATCATCAAGGGCGATTCGCAGCTCCTCGTCAACTTCTCCAACAAGATATACGAACCAAAGGATGAGCACATGGAAGCCTACCTCGCTGAGGTTCGAAAGATAGAGAAGCAGTTCTGGGGGCTGGAGTTGCAACATGTGCCTCGCGGCACCAATCAAGAGGCTAATGACATTGCCAAGAGGGCATCTAGGTGGCTGCCTCAGGAGCCTGGCATCTTCGAGGAGCGGCTCTTCAAACCCTCGGCGGCACCGTCAATATCGAGCACGACGCAACCAAGGGAGGAGCTCCCTCAGCCGCCTACCTCGGGAGCTCCGTCCTACGGCCCGGCTTCAGGGGCACGCCTGCTCCTGGCGTTAGAGCCTTAGGAAGGGTGTTGGATCGCAGAGCTCAAGAACTACTTGATGCAAGGGACCCTGCCGGAGAGCAAGGAGGAGGCAGAGCGTGTAGCGCGGCAAGCCACGGCTTACTGCATCAAGGATGGGGAGCTCTACTGGAAGCGACCGAACGACGTGTCCCTATGTTGCATCTCCAGAGAGCAAGGGAAGGAGCTGCTGGCGGACATACACAGCGGAGACTGTGGGCACCACTCATCGTCGCGAACCCTTGTCGGCAAGGCGTTCTGCAGTGGATTCTACTGGCCCACAGCACTCAGTGACGTCGTTGAGCTGGTGAAGGCTTGCGAGGCCTGCCAGTTCCACGCTAGGCAGATCCATCAGCCGGCGGGCGGTCTAGACTATACCCCTCTCATGGCCGTTTGTAGTTTGGGGGCTAGACATTCTGGGCCCGTTCCCTCGGGCGCCAGGGGGCTATCGCTACCTCTACGTCGTTGTGGACAAGTTCACCAAGAGGGCTGAGGTTGAAGTTGTCTGCACCATCCCTACAGGCTCCGCAGTCAAGTTCATCAAGGGTCTCGTGAGCCGGTTTGGGGTGCCTAACCGCATCATCACCCACAATGGTTCGCAATTCACCAGTAATCTCTTCAAAACATACTATGCTAACTGATACGTCTCCGTCGTATCTATAATTTTTGATTGTTCCATGGCAATATTATTGAACTTTCATATACTTTTGGCAACTTTTTATACTATTTTTGGGACTAACATATTGATCCAGTGCCCAGTGCCAGTTCCTGTCTGTTGCATGTTTTTGGTTTCGCAGAATATCCATATCAGACGGAGTCCAAATGGGATAAAAATGGACGGAGCTTATTTTTGGAAAATATGGAAAATTTGGAAGGAAAATCAACGCGAACCAGTTCCCGAGGTGGTCACGAGGCAGTGGCGTGCCCCCTACCCTCTTGAGCCCATCGTAAGGCGGTTGACACTCTTCTTTTGCTGCAAGAAAGCTAATATTCGGAAAAAAAATCACGGCGAAGGTTTCAGGCCAATCGGAGTTACGGATCTCCATATATATACGAAACGGTGAAACAGAGCCAGAACAGAACACAGAAATAGAGAGACAGATCCAATCTCGGAGGGGCTCTCTCCCCTCCCGTGCCATGGAGGCCATGGACCAGAGGGGAAACCCTTCTCCCATCTAGGGAGGAGGTCAAGGAAGAAGAAGAAGGAGGGGGCTCTCGCCCCCTCGCTTCCGGTGGCACCGGAGTGCCACCGGGGGCCATCATCATCATCGCGATCTCCACCAACACCTCCACCATCTTCACCAACATATCCATCACCTTCCCCCTCTATCTACAGCGGTCCACTCTCCCGCAACCCATTGTACCCTCTACTTGAACATGGTGCTTTATGCTTCATATTATTATCCAATGATGTGTTGCCATCCTATGATGTCTGAGTAGATTTTCGTTATCCTATCGGTGGTTGATGAATTGCTATGATTGATTTAATTTGCTTGTGGTTATGTTGCTGTCCTTTGGTGCCCATCATATGATTGCGCGCGTGGATCACACCCTAGGGTTAGTTGTATGTTGATAGGACTATGTATTGGAGGGCAAGAGTGACAGAAGCTTCAACCTAGCATAGAAATTGATGCATATGGGATTGAAGGGGGACCAATATATCTTAATGCTATGGTTGGGTTTTACCTGAATGAACATTAGTAGTTGCGGATGCTTGCTAATAGTTCCAATCATAAGTGCATAGAATTCCAAGTCAGGGATGACATGCTAGCAGTGGCCTCTCCCACATAATACTTGCTATCGGTCTAGTAAAGTAGTCAATTGCTTAGGGGCAATTTCGCAACTCCTACCACCACTTTTCCACACTCGCTATATGTACATTATTGTTTCTTTATCTAAACAGCCCCTACTCTTTATTTACGTACTCTTTATTATCTTGCAAACCTATCCGACAACACCTACAAAGTACTTCTAGTTTCATACTTGTTCTAGGTAAAGAGTACGTCAATCGTGCGTAGAGCTGTATCGGTGGTCGATAGAACTTGAGGGAATATTTGTTCTACCTTTAGCTCCTCGTTGGGTTCGACACTCTTACTTATCGAAAACTGTTGCGATCCCCTATACTTGTGGGTTATCAAGACCTTTTTCTGGCGCCGTTGCCGGGGAGCAATAGCGTGGGGTGAATATTCTCGTGTGTGCTTGTTTGCTTTATCGCTAAGTAAATTTTATTTGCTGTTCTTTGTTGTTCTTTATCTTTAGTTATGGATATGGAACACGAAATACCAAAAAAATTAGGTGTACTTTCTGCTCATGGAGATGGGGAACCTCCTAAAACCCTCGATGCTGGTTATGTGAAAGATATTATGTACTACTTTAATAATCCTGAGAAAACCCCTTTCAATTATGTAATGGGAGTAATGTTGGATCAACGTGAATACTTTAGGGATTACCGCTTGACACAAAACGGGAAACTATTATGGGATCAAATTCATATACTGAATTGGAATGCTAGGCATCTATGCTTGAGATATGATTATACTTGTTTCTCTAAGGTGAAGGCTCTACACCTTCCCTTTTCATGTGAATTTAATGATAATGAAACCTTAGCTTCTTATGCTAATGGTATATATGATTATTATGATGTGGAACAAATAGAAGAATTTGTTGCTTTTAAGGGTGCTTATGAAATTGAATCTAAAGAGTTTGAAGATTTTGATGATGCTGTTTATAGACCTGAAAATTTAGCTATCCTGAAATATTGTTATGAGAATTATGAATACAATTACGAAATTAATGCGCTTACTAAGAAAGTCTCCGCTGTCCAAGACGAGACTAATATTTTGCAGGAGTCTATGGAAGAAGAAATTGATGAAACTATGAGCTCATTGGATGAAAAAGATGAGGAGGAGAGCGAAGAATAAAAGGAGGAAGAGCGGATTGATCACCTGTGCCCACCTTCTAATGAGAGTAACTCTTCAACTCATACATTGTTTAATTCCCCTTCATGCTTACCGAAGGATGATTGCTATGATGACTGTTATGATCCCTATGATTCTTTTGAAATATCCCTTTTTGATGATGCTTGCTATGCTTATGGCCAAGATGCCAATATGAATTATGCTTATGGAGATGAACTTGCTATAGTTCCTTATGTTAAACATGAAATTGTTGCTATTGCACCCACGCATGATAGTCCTATTATCTTTTTGAATTCTCCCGATTATACTATATCGGAGAAGTTTGCACTTATTAAGGATTATATTGATGGGTTGCCTTTTACCGTTGCACATGATGATTTCGATAAATATAATATGCATGTGCTTGCTGCTCTTACATGCAATTATTATGAGAGAGGAACTATATCTCCACCTCTCTATGTTTCCAACATGATAAAATTGCAAGAAACTGTTTATACTATGCATTGGCCTTTACTAGGTGTGCATGAATTGTTCTTTTATGACATGCCGATGCATAGGAAGAGAGTTAGACTTCATCATTGCTTGATATATGTTTCTTTGTGCTCACTACTAAATTACAAATCATTGTTAATTAAAATTGGCTTTGATATACCTTGGGATTCGGGTGGATTCACTACTTGAGCACTATATGCCTAGCTTAATGGCTTTAAAGAAAGCGCTGCCACGGAGACAACCCGGAAGTTTTAGAGAGTCATTTATTTCTTTTGAGTGCTTCCATATAATTTAAAAACAACAAAAATAAAGAGGGGAACCCAAAACTTTTCAAAAAGGAAAGTGAAAGTGAGAAAGACAAGCACTGTTGAAGTGGGAGAGCTCCTTGAACTTTGTTCATGCTCACGGTGTAGCGACCTGACCCGAATGGATCAAGTCTCTATGCTTAAGTGTCATCCCTGGATCGGTATGCTGACACACACAGTACTCGAGGATTTATAACAGAGGTAAATCACATGTATAAAGTAACGTAAATACTATTACCTCAATCCAAAATAGCGGAAGTAACAAGGTTGTGGATTCCCATCAACACCAACGGCAAAGTTGAGTGTAGAAATCATAACCCTAACGTATCACTTACTCGTCGTAAGATAATCCTGCAACATGAGACGCTGCAGCCACAAAGGGTCGGTACATTGAATGTACTGGCAAATTCACACTTTAGAGCAACGATGAACAATGGCTATCACTACATGCATATTTGGCTGGTGGAAAAGCTCTATGGTTGTAAGGTTTTTGCGAAAAGCCAATTTTTCCCTACTGCAAAGGAATAAATTTTATTTAACTATCATGGTGGTTGTTGAACATTGAGAATGGTTGACAGCATCCTCAATCCCAATTAAGTAACATCATTAAAACCCAACAAAATTAAATTTTAGAGTAACATGTTGAGATTCACATGATAATCCAGGTACTAAATACTCAATATGTCCATAACCGGGGACACGGCTAACCATGATTAGTTTATACACTCTGCAGAGGTTTGCGCACTTTTCCCCACAAGACTCGATCTCCTCTGTTGGTTATCTCGCACTGCATGGTGTTTGAGAAATGGATGACCGAGACATAGTCTTTCAGAAGCGCTCGCACCTTATGATCGGGTAGACCGTACCACCTACATCCCCTACATCTGCTAGTCTACCACTGTAAGAGTTCGCACGACTTAGTCAACTATGCTAGAGCCCATAATAGCTTGTGGCTGCACACGGAAGTTTCTAGCATGAATAATCTCATGATCCCTGTGAGCCTAGGTGGCGGTCCATAAAAAACAGGCAATCCTGGTCTACCCAGGTGCCTAGACAGGCAAATCCTGGAATAACCAGGTACCTCAATCCACCCAGATGTGTGTTTAAGTTGTCACCTTAAGTAAACCATTAATTAACAATCTCACATCTGTCATGAATACTCTCAAAACCCAATCCACGTCTACGAGCATAGCATGGCAATGTAAGCATAACGTAATAGTAACTCCCAAGGGTTTGATAATAAACAGGTAATAGGTACTACCTCATCAACTACTTCCCAATACCCACATGTTATCAATCCTACTCATGCAATGTTTGAGGGTGAAACTAATGCATAAAAACTGGGTATGAAAGGGATATGATCAAAGTGTGAACTTGCCTGCAATGTTGATGAAGATGATTCGCACTCAAAATCTTGATAGTTCTACTCGTCACACTCTGGTCAATCTATCATAAGCAAGCAATCGTAACCACACATAAGCAATCACTCAAAAGATCAGAAAGAATGAAAAAGACGATTCGGAAAACTTCAAAACCAAGCAAATAACTCTTGCAACATAAAACAATTTCTAACAGCACCAAAATTATGCTAATTTGGCCTTATTAGAATGTTTAGATCAAGAGCTTCGATTTGCAAAAAGAATCAACTGAAACGGAGTTACGAAACTCAAGTTATGATCAAACGAAGTTTGAATACAAATCTGGTCTAATTTAAATTTTAAAACTTTCAAAAACATGTTTGAGTTGGATTACTGGATAGAGGGGATCGTAACGAAGATGTGGGCGTTGGTTTCGTTGAATTTGGACTAACGAGTAAAAAGTTACAGCCGTTTGAAGAACAGGGGCTAAACTGTAAAATAAAACAACTACAACTAGGTCCCTGGCGTAAAAAACAGAAAACGAAAAGACTGAATAATGAACGCTTGTTTATAAGATCTAAACAGTGGACGTTCGCTGTTTAATAAAACCTAAAAAAACAGATCTAGTCTAGGGTTTTTTTTAAACTGAACTTAAATAAAACCGGATCGGACTGGGCGGTTTTTTGTTTACCGGTCCACGGCGGGTCAACGGCAACGGCAACGGTGGCGGGTTTCGACGACGAGAAACGGCAGCGGCAGCGTCAGCGGTGTGGCAACGGGCGGAGGTGCGGTGGCGGCGAGAGGCGGCGAGGCGGTGCAGCTCGACGGCGGCAGCGGCGACGTCAGGTGCGGCGAGATGCAGCGGGCTCTGGTGGCTCGCCGAGACGCGGGAGAGGCGGCGCGGCGCGGCAGGGAGAAGGCGGGCGGCGACGCGAGCTTATATGGAGGGGGGCGAGCTGGCGTGGCGGAGGGGCCAGGCAAAGGCGGCGGCGAGAAGTCCAGGCGGCGTACGGCGGCGGCGACGCTGTGTAGGTGCGGGAGTCCGGCGGGAGCTCGGGGACGGGTGCGGGCGCGCTGGGCCGCTGCTAGGCTGGGCCGGCTGCCCTGGCGCGGGGAGAGAGAGAGCAGTGCTGTGCTTCGGCCTGGCACTGTTCGAAGAGAGTTTTTTTTACATTTTAACAGACAAAGAAAAATAAACAAAACAAAATAAATAAAAAAATTTATATAGGCATATAATATATCAAAATTTTCAGAAAAAGATTTCCAACAACATGGACATTTTTCTAGCATTAAATAAAATACACATAAATTCTAATAATTCAAACAGTGCTCCTGCTCTAATAAAATCCAATAAAAATCATTTTAAAATTACCAAAATGATTTCAAATTAATTTTTCTCCAATTTTCTGTTGTAGGGAATCATGTTACCCTAATTTTCATATATTTTATTTTTGGACAAAAATAATTTGAATAAAACTCAAATAACTCCAAATTGAAAATAAATTCAAAAGAACTTTGAATTTAATTCTTTTAAAACTTCCAACTCATATTTCATATTTTGATGAAGTCATTTTATCTTCTCTCATGAAAATCATTGAGTTGCTTGAAGTTTCTGAATTGGAAATATTCTCAAATGGAATTCAAATATTTTCAACACCCCTTGTCATTTAAATAAATGGAAGAAGTCATGTCATCTTCTCTCTAGGGTTTTGTATTTGAAAATAATTTGAATTCGTGGAGATCAGAAAGCAAATATGAAAGTTTGGGAAAGTCCTTTTATTCCCTCTCATTTAACTTTCAAATTTTTTTTGAATTCACTCACTTTCAGACAATCAATCAATCAAATCTATCTATTTATTATAACATTCCAAAATTTAGAATTTTGGGATGTTACAAACCTACCACCCTTAAAATTAATCTCGTCCTCGAGATTCGGAGAGGCTAGAAAGAAATAGGTTTGGGTTTGGGGGTCTCCTCAAAATCCATTAATCATCACCGGGGTCTGGGGTGCTACCACCCTTAGAAACATTGTTACGATCCCATCAATACTCATATACTCCATCCTTATTCTTAACGGGGCCGGTCTTCTCAGATCTTCATATAATTCTTTTCTCTGGGTTCTTCCAGTAATGGCATAACCTTTTCCTCAATTCTTTTGTCCTTTCATCTTGGTAAGGTTATTCTGAGACTGGGTCTTCTTACCTGACGGGTCTGGCGCTAGTACTAAACAACTAATCGATATCTCATGGTGGTCAACAATTTATGGTTTCTCCTGCAGGAAATGGGTCTGGGTTGATCCTCACCGTATAACCTACGGTTGGCAAAAGCTGCCTTGTACAAGGGAAAATTGCTATACCATTCTAAGGTTTAAACAGGGTTGTGATCGTCGTCTCTCTACTATAGGTAAGTCACTCAGATTTACCATCCCATATAGCAAGGCGAATAATAAGAGTAAGTCGATATGGTGATCAATCCATCCCGCACCCAAATCATTACCCTGTATATGCTTTAGTGAATCTCGCATTCTAACACTCGGTCATCCTCATAAGTATTGCAGAATTTCTCTTATCGACGAACCAAGGTTCGGATAAATCCGTTGATTCTGCAAACCAAACAAACATCTATCGTTCCTTCACAACTCTCAGGTTTTGCGTTACTCCTATAAAATCGTCTGTCATTAAACGCCGTATCTTCCTCCAGGGTTTTCCTTCAGCAAGAATGTGCTTGCTTCTTGGCAGGTCCTGGGGCATGTGGGTTATGGCCCATCTCATCACTTGTAGTCCTTGAACTTATCATCGGGCAACTGATCATTATTCCAACTTCCAACTTCCTAGTATTCTTAAATCCATCCAATTGTACTGTCTTCCTTCCTTCTATTGGCACCAAACTAGGACACGATTACTTCAGACTCATATGGAGTTTCCATTGATCCATATTTCCGACATCATACCTCCTTCATATCCAATAGTAGTTTATCTATTCATCCTCGTGGGATATCCCTCATACCGAGATAAAAACTTATACTTATGAAGTCCATATTCCACTTCGTGGAACATCATTATCCTTTTCAGGGTCAAGCGTCCTTACAAGGGAATATTGGCCATCTCTGCATGGCACTTCTTCAACTGGGAAACGTAAAACACATCATTAACTCTTGACAGTCCTTCGGGTGACTCCAACTTGTTGGCCACTTCTCCCATATGCTCCAAGAGTCGGTATGGTCCTACAAATATCGGGGCTAACTTTCCCTTAACACCAAATCATTTAACTCTTCGCAGAGAGGTCACACGAAGACATGCTCTGTCTCCAATTTCATAGACTACCTCCTTGCGTTTTTAAGTCTGCATATCTCTTCTGCCTGGACTGAGCTACCTTCAGTCTATCTCGAATAAACTTAACATTCTCTTCTGACTCCTTGATCACATTTGGTCCAACAACTGACGGTCTCCAACTTCATCCCACATACTCTTGGGGTTTCACACATATTGAGACAAAACTCGTATTCATTTTGTCCGAAATCCACTTAGTGGAGTATCCTTATCTTTTCCAGGGGTCAATGGTTCTTACAGGGTACTACCACCCTTAAAATGCACAAATCTTCCATAGACCATATTTCTCATATACTCAAAAATGGTCAAAATCCTTCTTCATAGAGTAACAACTCATAAAATCCATATCAGTACCAACGATGCTAACTTTATTCATTCTCAAGTGATTACAATCTCCCGCTTTTCCATTACATGTCTCAACTCAACACCTCAATATAAAAGAAAATGTTCTCACTTCTACTACTCCATTTCTTTGGTTGCAAACTCAACTATCTAGCAAAAGTCTCCTTCTCCTTGGGGCATTCTCTGGCAAAGTGCCCTGCTCCATTACAACTAAAACATATTACTTCTGACAAGTATAGAGGTTTCCCTTTTTGGGCAACTATTGAGGTAGTGCCCTGACTCCTTGCACCTGTAACAGGTGATATGACTCAGGTCCTTCCTGGAATCCACTCTGCTTCTCTTTCTGGACTTTTCCATTCCAATCAGAGCTTCTATTTCCTATGGATCATACTCTACTTCCTCTGTCGGGAATTCTACTAGATCCCCATTCATGCAATTCTGGGAGATGTGTCCTTCTTCTCCACATGAATAGCATGACTTGGTGCAGGGTTTAATTGGTTCTTCTTTGGGTGTGTTCCCCACCTTTTCCTTCATCAAAGTTTCTTCTAAAATTTCCATGAGAGCTCCTTTCATTACTTCTTTCTTCTGTTGGATGGTTCGTTGTACCATGGGGTAAATGTGACACTGAGCAGGGTAGTGGGTAGTCCCTTCACACAAGAAACAAGTAATCTGCCTAGTTGGGCATTCTTCAACTGGGTGACTTCCTTCACAATTTGGGCATTCATCCTTGTGTTCTTTATGGGTGTGTCCTATTTCTCCACAAATCTTGCATGCACAATGCTTCTTCATATCATTTTCATAGGGCTTCAACTTCTGGGACACAAACCGAGACTTTGGCAAAGTCAACTTAAATTCTTTCCAAGTGGTTACTCCTTGCCATCCATTGATGGTTTGGTACATTCTCCACCAAGTAATAGCACCTCTTTCAAAGCACTGAAAAGCATGCTGGGTCATATCCTTTCCGACTACAGGGTTATTCTTCATGTGATCCTCCATGTTCTGAATCCATCGGTCCGTGTCCAATTGACTCATCGGTCCAGAAAATACAAGCTCATCTCCATTCATCCTCTATTGGGTCCAAGGGTTTTGGGGTGAGATGAGAGAGATAGAGAGGGATACACACAATACAAACAATGGTTTTGAAAAGATAGATTTTATTTGTGGCCGTCAGGAAAAACATCAAACAAATGGCAGCTCACAAACGCCGCATGTAACGTAGGTATATAACAGGGGTTTGGTCTTCTAAAGGTCAACGTCGCCAAACTCTTCAAGTCTTGTTCATGCCTCCAATGGCTTTCTCCGATCATGCTTGTCTTTCTCAAGTTCTTTTGCCAGATCTACTCTATTGGCGCAAGGTCTATCATGACGTCCTTTAATATTTCTGGAGTTGCATTCCAAACTTCTGGGTTTCAACATCCTTGGCATGAGCCATGGTCCTACTGTCCTTCAGTTCCTGAGAAATCTCCGGTATCTCGAGGTTGTAGCTCCTCCAGCTTTGCTACTTTCAGCTTCTAGTTCCTGAGTTCTTCACGAAATGCTTCCTTGTCTAATACGGCTTCCTGGAGATCCATCTTAAAATTCTTGATGTACTACTCTAGATCCTGGTGATACACCGGCTAAGGTTAAAACTTCATCTTACTGATAGGTGCTCCATCAGCCTTCTTCCATCAAATCCATTCTGAAGAAATGCATCCTTAACTCAGCACGGTGACAATAGCATCAGTGGGCGATGACATCACGGATAACCGTGTTTCTACTCTTGTCATTCCCATGAGCTATCATTCCCTAGTTGATATCTCTTGCCTTAGGGTTTTCTTTGACAAAACTTTGAGTTCTCATGCTCCTTGTTTCAGTCTTTCTCCGATACACCTTGATCTCGGGTATTGACAACTTTCATAGTCTGCTGAGTTCCATAAGGGTAGCCTTCCTAGGTCATACAAATCTAGGGATTCTTCAGAGCCTTCAAATTCTCCTAGTCTTCGGAGTCTTCAACCGTCATTATTCAGATGCACAGTAAAATCCTCTTCATTCCGAAGCGGTCTTAGTTGTCCGATATCTTGTACTTCTTGGAGTGGTCTCATCAGTTGAATCTTCGTGTGGTCAAAAGGGGAAAGGGGTATGGTCTCACTAAAGGGAATTTTTGAATAAGCTTAGAAGAGAAGAGAGGTAAAAGATCTTTTTTTAAAAGGGAAAGTTGTAGAGAAAAATCTTTGCTATGGGCTTGCCAGTTTCTAGGGTCACGTCCTACAGTCAACATGTGCTCTGATACCATCTTGTAGCGACCCGACCTGAATGGATCAAGTCTCTGTGCTTAAGTGTCATCACTGGATCGGTATGCTAACACACGCAGTACTCGAGGATTTATAACAGAGGTAAATCACATGTATAAAGTAACGTAAATACTATTACCTCAATCCAAAATAGCGGAAGTAAAAAGGTTGTGGATTCCCATCAACACCAACGGCAAAGTTGAGTGTAGAAATCATAACCCTAACGTACCACTTACTCGTCGTAAGATAATCCTGCAACATGAGACGTTGCAGCCACAAAGGGTCAGTACATTGAATGTACTGGAAAATTCACACTGTAGAGCAATGATGAACAATGGCTATCACTACATGCATATTTGGCTGGTGGAAAAGCTCTATGGTTGTAAGGTTTTTGCGAAAAGCCAATTTTCCCTACTGCAAAGGAATAAATTTTATTTAACTATCATGGTGGTTCTTGAACATTGAGAATGGTTGACAACATCCTCAATCACAATTAAGTAACATCATTAAAGACCAACAAAATTAAATTTTAGAGTAACATGTTGAGATTCACATGATAATCCAGGTACTAGATACTCAATATGTCCATAACCGGAGACACGGCTAACCATGATTAGTTTATACACTCTGCAGAGGTTTGCGCACTTTTCCCCACAAGACTCGATCTCCTCCATTGGTTATCTCGCACTGCATGGTGTTTGAGAAATGGATGACCGAGACATAGTCTTTCAGAAGCGCTCGCACCTTACGATCGGGTAGACCGCACCACCTACATCCCCTACATCTGCTAGTCTACCACTGTAAGAGTTCGCATGACTTAGTCAACTATGCTAGAGCCCATAATAGCTTGTGGCTGCACACGGAAGTTTCTAGCATGAATAATCTCATGATCCCTTTGAGCCTGGGTGGCGGTCCATAAAAAAACAGGCAATCCTGGTCTACCCAGGTGCCTAGACAGGCAAATCCTGGAATAACTAGGTACCTCAATCCACCCAGATGTGTGTTTAAGTTGCCACCTTAAGTAAACCATTAATTAACAATCTCAAATCTGTCATGAATACTCTCAAAACCCAATCCACATCTTCGAGCATAGCATGGCAATGTAAGCATAACGTAATAGTAACTCCAAAGGGTTTGATAACAAATAGGTGATAGGTACTACCTCATCAACTACTTCCCAATACCCACATGTTATCAATCCTACTCATGCAATGTTTGAGGGTGAAACTAATGCATAAAAACTGGGTATGAAAGGGATATGATCAAAGTGTGAACTTGCCTGCAATGTTGATGAAGATGATTCGCACTCAAAATATTGATAGTTCTACTCGTCACACTCCGGTCAATCTATCATAAGCAAGCAATCGTAACCACACATAAGCAATCACTCAAAAGATCAGAAAGAACGAAAAAGACGATTCGGAAAACTTCAAAACCAAGCAAATAACTCTTGCAACATAAAACAATTTCTAACAGTACCAAAATTATGTGAATTTGGCCTTATTAGAATGTTTAGGTCAAGAGCTTCGATTTGCAAAAAGAATCAACTGAAACGGAGTTACGAAACTCAAGTTATGATCAAACGAATATTGAATACAAATCTGGTCTAATTCAAATTTTAAAACTTTCAAAACCATGTTTGAGTTGGATTACTGGATAGAGGGGATCGTAACGAAGATGTGGGCGTTGGTTTCGTTGAATTTGGACTAACGAGTAAAAAGTTACAGCCGTTTGAAGAACAGGGGCTAAACTGTAAAATAAAACAACTACAACTAGGTCCCTGGCGTAAAAAAAAAGAAAACGAAAAGACTGAATAACGAACGCTCGTTTATAAGATCTAAACAGTGGACGTTCGCTGTTTAATAAAACCAAAAAAAGATCTAGTCTAGGGTTTTAATCGAACTTAAATAAAACCGGATCGGACTGGGCGGTTTCTTTTTACTGGTCCACGGCGGGTCAACGGCAACGGCAACGGCGGTGGGTTCCAGCGATGAGAAACGGCAGCGGCAGCGGCAGCGGCAGCGGTGCGGCAATGGGCGGAGGTGCGGTGACGGCGCGAGGCGAGAGGCGGCGGGGCGGTGCAGCTCGTCGGCGGCAGCGCAGCGTCAGGTGCGGCGAGATGCAGCGGGCTCCGGCGGCTCGCCGAGACGCGGGAGAGGCGGCGCGGCGCGGCAGGGAGAAGGCGGGCGGCGGCGCGAGCTTATATGGAGGGGGGGCGAGCTGGCGTGGAGGAGGGGCCAGGCAAAGGCGGCGGCGAGAAGTCCAGGCGGCGTACGGCGGCGGCGACGCCGTGTAGGTGCGGGAGTCCGGCGGGAGCTCGGGGACGGGTGCGGGCGCGCTGGGCCGCTACTGGGCTGGGTCGGCTGCCCTGGCGCGGGGAGAGAGAGAGCAGTGTTGTGCTTCGGCCTAGCACTGTTCGAAGAGAGTTTTTTTAACATTTTAACAGACAAAGAAAAATAAACAAAACAAAATAAATAAATAAAATTTATATAGGCATATAATATATCAAAATTTTCAGAAAAAGATTTCCAACAACATGGACATTTTTCTAGCATTAAATAAAATACACATAAATTCTAATAATTCAAACAGTGCTCCTGCTCTTATAAAATCCAATAAAAATCATTTTAAAATTACCAAAATGATTTCAAATTAATTTTCTCCAATTTTCTGTTGTCGAGAATCATGTTACCCTAATTTCCATATATTTTATTTTTGGAGAAAAATAATTTGAATAAAACTCAAATAACTCCAAATTGAAAATAAATTCAAAAGAACTTTGAATTTAATTCTTTTAAAACTTCCAACTCATATTTCATATTTTGATGAAGTCATTTTATCTTCTCTCATGAAAATCATTGAGTTGCTTGAAGTTTCTGAATTGGAAATATTCTCAAATGGAATTCAAATATTTTCAACACACCTTGTCATTTAAATAAATGGAAGAAGTCAAGTCATCTTCTCTCTAGGGTTTTGTATTTGAAAATAATTTGAATTCATGGAGATCAGAAAGCAAATATGAAAGTTTGGGAAAGTCCTTTTATCCCCTCTCATTTAACTTTCAAAAAAGTTTTGAATTCACTCACTTTCAGACAATCAATCAATTCTATCTATTTATTATAACATTCGAAAATTTAGAATTTTGGGATGTTACACACGGCAACTTTGTGAATCTTGATTACAGAAACTTTTCAACAAAAATAATTATCCCCTTGTACAATTCCATTGTATTATAAAAATAATGTGCCAAGGTTTGCCTTTAGGATGTTTATGATGCTTGTTGGTTTGTGTGGTGCAGGACAAAAACTTTGGCTGTAGTGCATGAATTTGATTTTTTACTGGAACGTCAAATGGTTATGATTCTTTTTGCACTATATTTCTGTACAAATTGTTTATTTTTCCTAATTTTGGCACAATTGTTCAAGTATCAGAAGTATGGTGAATGTTCAGATTATTACAGATTGTTCTGTTTTAGACATTTTCTGTTTTTTGATGCATAGTTTGCTTGTTTTGATAAAACTAACAATTTATATCAGTGGATTAAGCCAGGGAAAAGTTATATTATAGTAGACACAATGCAAAAACGAAATATGAATTGGTTTTCAACAATACTTATAGTGGTGATTTGCTTTATTATACTAACGGATCTTACCGAGTTTTCTGTTGAAGTTTTGTGTGGATGAAGTGTTCGATGATCGAGAAGGTCTCGATGTGAGAAGAAGGAATAGAGGCAAGAGCTCAAGCTTGGGGATTCCCGACGCACCCCAAGTAAATATTCAAGGAGACTCAAGCGTCTAAGCTTGGGGATGCCGGGGAGGCATCCCCTCTTTCTTCAACAAGTATCGGTATGTTTTCGGATTCGTTTCTTTCATGCGATATGTGCAATCTTGGAGCATCTTTGCTTTAGTTTTCATGTTTATTTTTTGAACCATGCTGGTATGAGATAGTCCTTGGTTGATTTATAGAATGCTCTATGCACTTCACTTATATCTTTTGAGTATGGATTTATCGAATGCTTCATGTGCTTCACTTATATCATTTGAAGTTTGGATTGCCTGTTTCTCTTTACATAGACAACCACCATTGGTAGAATGCTCTTTTGCTTCACTTAGATTTGTTAGAGCACGGGCATATCTTTTGTAGAAAGAATTAAACTCTCTTGCTTCACTTATATCTATTTAGAGAGATGACAGGAATTGGTCATTCACATGGTTAGTCATAAAATCCTACATAAAACTTGTGGATCACTGAATATGATATGTTTGATTCCTTGCAATAGTTTTGCGATATAAAGATGGCGATATTAGAGTCATGCTAGTGGGTAGTTGTGGATTGTAGAAATACTTGTGTTGAGGTTTGTGATTCCCGTAGCATGCACGTATGGTGAACCGTTATGTAACGAAGTCGGAGCATGATTTATTTATTGATTATTTGCCTTATGAGTGTCGGTCGGGGACGAGCGATGGTCTTTTCCTACCAATCTATCCCCCTAGGAGCATGCGCGTAGTACTTTGTTTCGATGACTAATAGATTTTTGCAATAAGTATGTGAGTTCTTTATGACTAATGTTGAGTCCATGGATTATACGCACTCTCACCCTTCCACCATTGCTAGCCTCTCTAGTATCGCGCAACTTTCGCCGGTACCTTAAACCCACCATATATCTTGCTCAAAACAGCCACCATACCTACCTATCATGGCATTTCCATAGCCATTCCGAGATATATTGCCATGCAACTTCCATCATCATCATATACATGACTTGAGCATTCATTGTCATATTGCTTTGCATGATCGTGAGATAGCTAGCATGATGTTTTCATGGCTTGTCCATTTTTTGATGTCATTGCTACGCTAGATCATTGCACATCCTAGTACACCGCCAGAGGCATTCATATAGAGTCATATCTTTATTCTAGATATTGAGTTGTAAGTAAATAAATGTGTGATGATCATCATTATTAGAGCATTGCCCCAGTGAGGAAAGGATGATGGAGACTATGATTCCCCCATAAGTCGGGATGAGACTCCGGACTTTACAAAAATAAAAGAGGCCAAAGAAGCCCAAATAAAAAAAGAGGCCAAAGAAGCCCACCAAAAAAAGAGGCCAAAGAAGCCCACCAAAAAAATATAAAAAATATTAAAAAAAAGAGAGAGAAAAAGAGAGAATGGGCAGTGCTACTATCCTTTTTCCACACTTATGCTTCAAAGTAGCACCATGTTCTTCATATAGAGAGTCTCTTGAGTTATCACTTTCATATACTAGTGGGAATTTTAATTATAGAACTTGGCTTGTATATTCCGATGATGGGCTTCCTCAAATGCCCCAGGTCTTCATGAGCAAGCAAGTTGGATGCACACCCACTTAGTTTCAGTTGGAGCTTTCATACACTTATAGCTCTAGTGCATCCGTTGCATGGCAATCCCTACTCACTCACATTGATATCTATTGATGGGCATCTCCATAGCCCGTTGATATGCCTAGTTGATGTGAGACTATCTTCTCCTTTTTGTCTTCTCCATCATCATATTCTATTCCACCTATAGTGCTATGTCCATGGCTCACGCTCATGTATGGCGTGAAAGTTGAAAAGGTTTGAGAACGTCAAAAGTATGAAACAATTGCTTGGCTTGTCATCGTGGTTGTGCATGATGTGAATATTTTGTGTGGTGAAGATGGAGCATAGCCAGACTATATGATTTTGTAGGGATAACTTTCTTTGGCCATGTTATTTTGAAAAGACATGATTGCTTTATTAGTAGGCTTGAAGTATTATTGTTTTTATGTCAAATGATATACTATTGCTTTGAATCACTCGTATCTTAATATTCATGCCATGATTAGATTACATGATCAAGATTATGCTAGGTAGCATTCCACATCAAAAATTATCTATTTTATCATTTACCTACTGGAGGACGAGCAGGAATTAAGCTTGGGGATGCTGATACATCTCCGTCGTATCTATAATTTTTGATTGTTCCATGCCAATATTATTGAACTTTCATATACTTTTGGCAACTTTTTATACTATTTTTGGGACTAACATATTGATCCAGTGCCCAGTGCCAGTTCCTGTCTGTTGCATGTTTTTGGTTTCACAGAATATCCATATCAAACGGAGTCCAAACGGGTTAAAAACGGACGGAGCTTATTTTTGGAAAATATGGAAAATTTGGAAGGAAAATCAACGCGAACCAGTGCCCCAGGTGGTCACGCGGCAGGGGGGGGCCCTGGGCACGCCCCTACCCTCGTGAGCCCATCGTAAGGCGGTTGACGCTCTTCTTTTGCCGCAAGAAAGCTAATATTCGGGAAAAAAAATCATGGCGAAGGTTTCAGGCTAATCGGAGTTATAGATCTCCATATATATACGAAACGGTGAAACAGAGCCAGAACAGAACGCAGAAACAGACAGAGAGAGAGAGAGAGAGAGAGAGATCCAATCTCGGAGGGGCTCTCGCCCCTCCCGTGCCATGGAGGCCATGGACCAAAGGGGAAACCCTTCTCCCATCTAGGGAGGAGGTCAAGGAAGAAGAAGAAGGAGGGGGGCTCTCTCCCCCTCGCTTCTAGTGGCACCGGAGTGCCACCGGGGGCCATCACCACCACCGCGATCTACACCAACACCTCCGCCATCTTCACCAACATCTCCATCACCTTCCCCCCTCTATCTACAGTGGTCCACTCTCCCGCAACCCGCTGTACCCTCTACTTGAACATGGTGCTTTATGCTTCATATTATTATCCAATGATGTGTTTCCATCCTATGATGTCTGAGTAGATTTTTGTTGTCCTGTCGGTGGTTGATGAATTGCTATGATTGATTTAATTTGCTTGTGGTTATGTTGTTGTCCTTTGGTGCCCATCATATGATTGCGCGCGTGCATCACACCCTAGGGTTAGTTGTATGTTGATAGGACTATGTATTGGAGGGCAAGAGTGACAGAAGCTTCAACCTAGCATAGAAATTGATGCATATGGGATTGAAGGGGGACCAATATATCTTAATGCTATGGTTGGGTTTTACCTGAATGAACATTAGTAGTTGTGGATGCTTGCTAATAGTTCCAATCATAAGTGCATAGAATTCCAAGTCAGGGATGACATGCTAGCAGTGGCCTCTCCCACATAATACTTGTTATCGGTCTAGTAAAGTAGTCAATTGCTTAGGGGCAATTTCGCAACTCCTACCACCACTTTTCCACACTTGCTATATTTACATTATTGTTTCTTTATCTAAACAGCCCCTACTTTTTATTTACGTACTCTTTATTATCTTGCAAACCTATCCGACAACACCTACAAAGTACTTCTAGTTTCATACTTGTTCTAGGTAAAGCGAACGTCAAGTGTGCGTAGAGTTGTATCGGTGGTCGATAGAACTTGAGGGAATATTTGTTCTACCTTTAGCTCCTCGTTGGGTTCGACACTCTTACTTATCGAAAACTGTTGCGATCCCCTATACTTGTGGGTTATCACTAACCTTGGAATGCAGATATGCTACGCCTCGGTGGCACACCCCCGGAGCAACGGCCAGGCCGAGCGAGCCAACGCGGAGGACCTGAGGGGCCTCAAAGCCAGGACCTTCAAGAAGAAGCTGGAGGCTTGCGGCAAGGGCTGGTACGACGAGCTCTAGTCTGTGTTGTGGTCTATCCGCACAACCGCAGCCAAGCTGACTGGCGAGACCCCGTTATTCCTCGTCTATGGAGTAGAGGCTGTCCTCCCTCACGAGGTCAGGCGTCACTCCGCGCGGGTCCTGGCATTCGATGAGATGCAACAGGACGCCATGCGGGGGATGGATCTCGTGATGGCGGAGGAACGCCGTCGAGAAGCCGCGCTACGAGCGGCAAGGTATCAACAGGCGCTGCGGCGATACCACTGCCGCAACATCCGCCCCAGAACTCTTGAGGTAGGGGACCTCGTTCTCAGACAGGTTCTCTCCAGGGAGGGGCTGCACAAGCTCTCTCCCATGTGGGAGGGCCCATTCAAGGTTGTTCATGTTTCTAGGCCTGGCTCCGCGCGCTTGGAGACCCCGGAGGGGGTACCCGTCCAGAACGCGTGGAACATTCAACATCTCCGGAGGTTCTATCCCTGAGCGAGTCCTAGCGCC
The DNA here is from genome assembly GCA_034509565.1 of Triticum monococcum. NCBI lineage: Eukaryota > Viridiplantae > Streptophyta > Magnoliopsida > Poales > Poaceae > Triticum > Triticum monococcum. Next base: position 490,117,260 of record CM067844.1, read on the forward strand.
TATGGAAAGGCCCGGTGCCTGTGAAGAAGGCCAATGCCTGTGAAGCTGCTGCATTTTGGGAAAGGCCCGGTGCCTGTGAAGAAGGCCAATGCCTGTGAAGCTGCCGCATTTTGGGAAAGGCCTGGTGCCTGTGAAGAAGGCCAGTGCCTGTGAAGTTGCCGCATTTTGGGAAAGGCCCGGTGCCTGTGAAGCTGCCGCATTTTGGGAAAGGCCCGGTGCCTGTGAAGAAGGCCAATGCATGTGAAGCTGCCGCATTTTGGGAAAGGCCCGGTGCCTGTGAAGAAGGCCAATGCCTGTGAAGCTGCCACGTTTTGGGAAAGGCCCGGTGCCTGTGAAGAAGGCCAATGCCTGTGAAGCTGCCGCATTTTGGGAAAGGCCCGGTGCCTGTGAAGAAGGCCAATGCCTGTGAAGCTGCCGCGTTTTGGGAAAGGCCCGGTGCCTGTGAAGAAAGCCAATGCCTGTGAAGCTCGCCGCCCGTGACACTCTCACGTAATAATGAGTGGGTCTATACACGCCCCGGAGTCTCCGGAGTGCCGCCCTCGGGCCTCGGGTGCTCCCGCCCACGCCCAGTGGCAGCACTTAGCTCCGCACTGATGAGAAGACATCGAAGACTAGAATAGGTGCCGGACGCGGCTTTTTCATTTGCTTTCTGCAGTTGGCTTGTTCGTTCCTGTTTGAAGTTTTACTGGAGCTGTTGTCATCCCAGGCTTGTGACTCTTTATCTTTTTCACTCACTTGCCTCGTTTTCTCTCACAAATCTCGCGAGGGAGGTTCGCGGGCGCCCTCGCGAGTGTTTTTTGCATCGATCATTTGAAGCTTTCCTGTCTGGGTCCGCTGTGGGAGCACCCCTCCCAGTCCGTGCCGCACGGGCATCGCGACACGAGTGCAGGACCTGGGCCGATTGCCCCCACAACCAGACCAAAGGCTACTCCTCCTGCTAATCCTTGCAGGACATGAAGAGCGCGGCGAGGCCTCAGCCTCGGGAAGCGAGGACCGCGTCAAGCCCCGCTGAGCTAAATAATTCCCGCACATGGGCACGCAGCACGGAAACATAGCGCAGAAATAGCGGAAGCAGCACGATGATTAACAGCAACAATTCTAACACGCCCCCGTAGGGCCCTATACTACCTTCTTTTTCTGTGCAGGGAAAGAAGAAAAACAAAATGGGCACGACTTGCTCGGCACCAACTTGCGGCGAAAGCTCGAGCTGCCTCTGGGGGCTCAGGCGGATCCCTCCTCTCGCTTCACCAGGGCGCAACGGCGGGCTGACCTGCTACCTTCACCCAGGCGGGCGCGACGGTGCGGGGGCTGGTCGCGGCCACCGCTGGAGGAGCTGCTGCCTGAGAAAGAGTCGCCGAAGCTTGGTGAGCCCCGAGCGCCGCCGCCTACATGCCTGCCGCCATCTTCATCCTGGTCAGCATCGGGGCTGGGCAGGCGGCCGCGGTCACCGTCTTCGGGGCAGCACCCAGCGCGGTGACCGTCTTCCCCGAACACCCTCACGTAGAGGGTGGCGTTGCCATCGAATTTGAAGTGCAGGGTGCACCGCCGGCTCAGGCCGCGCGCACGGGCAAACGTTTGCCAGCCGCGGGTCAGGACCGCACTCCCAGAAGCAGAGACCTCCAGCAAAGCCCAGGAATCCCTGCTGCAGCAACCATCTGCCTGAAGCCAGAGGCCGCCCCGAGCGCCGGCCGGCAGTTCACCTACGAAGAAACGGGGGAGCTGGAGCCAGGTGCTGGTCGGGTCCGCCGACCACACGACGAACTCCGGCAGCACCTCCGCCGAGCGAAAGCGCGGCCTGGGGGCCTCGCGGCCACGGCGTGCCTCCCATCGGCAACCGACGCTCACCACCGCGCAGGGAACCGCCTCCATGGCCACGGGAAGCCACTACGGGGACCGCGGGGTGCTTGCGAGGGTGGCCCCGGCCGCGCTTGGTTGGTGGGGAGTCTGGCCCTGCCGGACGAGCTTTTCCTTTCTCCGCGGCCGAGAATTTCTTCGGCGGAGCCATGGGAATGGCGAGTAGCCAAGAAGAAGAAAAGGAGTAGCAGGAAGGGATACACTAACGAGGCTCGCACTGTCCCATACTTATAGCTGGAGAAGACCAACTGCCGACCACCATGATCGCAGGTAATCATGACCCATTTCTCTGCATGCAGGGACTTGTCAAGTCATGCGGTAGCCGAGGCGTCGTGGGGAAGTGCATACGCCCACGTCCAATCTGTCGCCACGCGGTGCCCAAGGCCGCAGGCTATTGGGGCCCGTGGTGCTTCGCGCTTGCCCCTTCGCTTCTCTGCTAGGCCCAGCCCGGGTGCGCCTCGGGCCCGGGGGCTACTGTCGGTGTTCTGGGAACGGGAGTCCCCAGATTTGCCTGCCTGCGGCCTGCGGCGTGGCTCAAGTGGGGGCCCAGTGCGGCCCAGCTTCATCAGCTCAAACTCAAGACCCTCGCGAGGGGCCACCTGTGGGGCGGATGACAGGAAGCTTCCTCAGGAGCAGCCTCATCAGGCAGGCTCACGAGGAGGCGGAGAGCTCAAGGCAGGGGCACCTCGCGAGGAGCCCATGACACAAGCCATGACGATCGAGATCAGGCGGGCGCCAGGCGGGCAACGGCCTATGCAGTGTCCTTGTTTCCCCTTCGGTGCAAAGGGAACAAGCACAGTCCAAGGCATCGGGCAAAGGTTACCATTTTGGTGCAATGAGACCAAGACCAGCAGAGCGGCAGGACGGAGGTCGTCGTGGAGCCCAAGACGGCGTCATCACTAGTGCTTTTGGCAGCCGAAGACCACCTTTGGTCAGGATAACTTGTACTAGATGTTCCCCTTCAAAATGGCCAATTATTGGTGCCCTTCCCGCTCACATTTTGGGAAGAGGACCAGGGCCTTTATAAGTAGGACTAGCCACCATAGAGGGAGGGGGATCCAGACCGAGTAGAACACACCGCACTAGCTCAAGAACACCTCTCGCAAGGCCGTTCTTTCCCCTGTATTGTTCATCGTCAGCCCCTAAGGCAATCCACCACACCACACACTGGAGTAGGGTATTACACCACATCGGTGGCCCGAACCAATATAAACCTCGTGTCCTTTGTGTGTTCTTCTTTCCAGCCTAGATTTCTTGCGAGCCATAGAAGCGCGAGTCGGTAGGGGAAAGATCTCCATGCGCACCCCAGAGTTCGAACCTTAAGATTCTGCCGGAACCCAAAATCTGACACCGGGGGCTGCACATTCAAGTATCCGACCATGGCAAGCCAAGGTTGCCGGGGGCTGCAGATTCAGATAAGTCTTTTATCTCCTGTTATGCATTTCCGTATGAGACTTGGATGTATGAGACTCCGTTTTTTCCCGGGCCACCGTGCTCCCCCTTTCCTATGCCCAAGAACTCTTCTTTGGGACGGAACTTGGTTGTAGTTTCGGTGCCAAGGAAACAAACGAAGGGCCTAATCCTACTTCGCCCCTGCCTCTGCCAAGAGCGTGAGTATGATCGAGCTATGAAGTGGGAGGACGGCAAGGTCTGCTACCGAGCGACAGTGCTTATCTTAAGATAACAAGGACTTGTTCCTTGGTGTGAGCCTTACTCACGCACAAAAGAACCCGGCAAGCCCCCTTATTCATTAAGACATTGTGAACAAGTACAACTCATATGGAATGTAAACATGAGCAAGGGGATTACAAGGTTTAAATCTGACAAATGCCCGCAGGCTTAAAAAAAGATAAGTGCCCCGTGATCCCCGTTCTTGCCCCTTTCCTCCCAGGTGCGGCAGGTGAAGGCAAAAAGGAAGCGGCGGGGAATGCACCAATGGAGAACTTGACGAAGAAGACCGTCGGCAGGGCGCATGGACAAGGGAGGAGGGCGGCGCAGTCAGTCAGAGTTGGTGTCCTCCTGCCTGATGCCCTCGTCGCCGTTGTCACTGTCCTACTCGTCACTCCCGCTCAAGGAGGAGGTTTCGTCATCAGTGGAGCTCTCCACGTAGCACCTTAGGCGACTTCCCAAGTGCCGAAAAACCTTGACGGAGAGCAGGTCATTCTCCATCAATTTGAAGTGGAGGACGAGCCCCTCCGACAGGCTATGGGCACGGGCAAAGGCTTTCCACCCGCGGCGGAGATACATGACATGAGGGGCGGGGAAGTCGACATTGACCCGCATGCCGCCATTCCCGCAGCCCCTCATATGCAGCCTCAAGGCTTGTGGCGGGTCGAGCTCCATCTCCCGAGCAAATGGAGTGGGGAGACGAAGGCGACCGCGCCCCGGCTTGTGCAGCCTGATGAAGAATTCGTGGGGCTGGTCTCCGGCATGGCCCTCCGTTGGGTGAAGTGCCGTGCCGGAGGCGCGGCCGGTGTGCCACCCCGTACTCCTCTCCCCCAAGCGCCATGACGGCCTCGGCCTCGCCCCTCCCTCTTCCTCTCGCGGTCGGCTCCGCCGCCACGAGCTCTTGGGGAGGGGGCACACTGTTGAGGAGAGACTCTCGTCGCTGCCATCGGAGTGCTGGCGCGCCCTCTCTCCATAGCGAAAGGAAGGAAGGAGTCAAGATGGAAGGAGATGGATGTTGGAGGATTGAAGGGTGCCATCCCCCGCCTCTTCTTATAAAGCGGCGGGGCTGGGGCTCGGCTGCCCCACTTAACCAATCCGGCCGCCAGGGGCGTAGGGAATCGGGACTGACCCGCTGCTTCAATCAGCGGCGTTCCGGTTTCCTGCCTCACCATTAAGGCCCGTGCCCTTCACGTCTGCCGCCTACCCTCCTTGGGGCATGGGAGACACGTGGCAAGCAGGCCAGAATTGAGAAGACAAGTGAAGCGATTGTTTTCCACCCCGTGATCGTGGGGCGTGGGCGCCTTGAAGGCCATGACCCGAGTCCACTTAGTAAATGAGCCGCGCCCCTGCGTTTTCCTCTTTTTATGGGGAAGGTGTGGGCCGCCTCTTTACCATTTACCATGATGTGACGCAGGTGTGTAGCAACCGCCCCACGCATGACCCCCACGTCACCCATTCAACGTGGGTCGTGGGGAAGCACAACTGGCGAGGGAGCTGCTACGGTAAAACTCCACCGCCCGCGCGGCCGTGCACCGTTCTGGGCCTGGCCCAATAACGTTCCACGCTTATATATGACCCAGGCCCGGGGGCTCCTGTCGGTGTACAAAATAGGGGTCCATTTCGTACCCCTTTACTTGTGCGCGGGCAGTCGCAGCCACACGCCTGCGGCCATGCTTGTTGTAGCGGAGGAAGCGAAAACCCAAGACCACCAGAGCAGCGCCAAGCCGAAGGCGCAAGAAGCAGAGGGACAAGGTGGGCTTTCCTCGGCAAGAGCCTTGCCGGGGGAGCTCGCGTAGCCCCGACAAGAGTCTTGCCGGGGCAACTTGCCCAACACCAGCAGAGCCGCCACCCTTGAGCCTAAGAGTTCTGACACCGTAGATAACATTGGAACCAAGGGTCGGGAGGCGCCTGCATGGTAGCATGCCAACCTTTGTGAAGACAAAGGGCCTGCGAGGCCTAGATAGGAACCAAGAAACAAGACAACAGCAAGGCTCCTTGCCAAGAATGCACACGAGGCCCCGGCAAGGCTCCTGCCAAAGATATCCACAAGGCCCCAGCAGGACTCTTGCCGAGGGCGCCTACAAGGCCCTGGCAAGACCCTTGCCGAGAAGATCAGCAAGACCGCGGCAAGGCCTTGCCACCCCGTTGCCACCCCAGCTCAGCGGCCAACCCACCAACTAAGCAGGTACCCACGTGGAAGTATGTGGCTCCTAGGCCAACCAGTCAAGCACCTACGTGGTGGCATGCAGATCTTCGTGAAGACCCTGGCACCACGCCAGCTCAGCAACCTGCCAGCCTACATGGCGCTGCATGCCTCATTGGCTTGTACGCGTGTCGGAGCAAGGCGAAGCGGTGACGGATGGGACGGGCTTCGTTACTGTCCCCGATAAAGCAAGAGGACATCTAAGTAGCGCATTTAATGCGTTTTGTCCCGTGATGTCAGGCGATAAGCTCGACTACTGTACAACTTTCCACCTCCTGTGTGCCACTGTGGCATCCCCTTTGACTATAAAAGGAGGCCCGCGGCGTACTGTGAGAGGATTCGGATTTTTTGGACCTTGCACGCTTTGTAGCTAGTCCAAGAACACCAGATAAACACAAACCAGCAGGAGTAGGGTATTACACATGATTTGTGGCCCAAACTTGGATAACCCCCCCCCCCCCCCCCCGCGCGCGTTGATCTCCTAAACCCGCTCTTTTTATAGCCCCGTGCCCCAGCAACCGTAGAAGGGATTCCCCATGATCCCATAGGTGTCGTTCCTGAACCCCGATAGCGTAGTACTTTGTTTCGATGACTAATAGATTTTTGCAATAAGTATGTGAGTTCTTTAATGACTAATGTTGAGTCCATGGATTATATGCACTCTCACCCTTCCACCATTGCTAACATCTCTAGTACCACGCAACTTTCGCCAGTACCTTACACCCACCATATACCTTCCTCGAAACAGCCACTATACCTACCTATTATGGCATTTCCATAGCCATTCTGAGATATATTGCCATGCAACTTCCACCGTTCCATTTATTATGACACGCTTCATCATTGCCATATTACTTTGCAGTTGACATAGTATTTGTGGCAAAGCCACCTTTCATAATTTTTTCATACATGTCACTCTTGAGTCATTGGACATCCCGGTACACTGCCGGAGGCATTCATATAGATTCATATTTTGTTCTAAGTATCAAGTTGTAAGTAAATAAAAGTGTGATGATCTTCATTATTAGAGCATTGCCCCATGTGAGGAAAAATAAAAGAGTCCAAAGAAGCCAACAACAGAAAAATGAGAGAAAAGAGAGAAGGGGCAATGTTACTATCCTTTTTCCACACTTGTGCTTCGAAGTAGCACCATGATCTTCATGATAGAGAGTCTCCTATGTTGCCACTTTCATATACTAGTGGGAATTTTTCATTATAGAACTTGGCTTGTATATTCCAACGATGGGCTTCCTCAAATTACCCTAGGTCTTGATGAGAAAGCAAGTTGGATGCACACCCACTTAGTTTCTTTTTTTGAGCTTCCATAAACTTATAGCTCTAGTGCATCTGTTGCATGGAAATCCCTACTCGCTCACATTGATATATATTGATGGGCATCTCCATAGCCTGTTGATACGCCTAGTTGATGTGAGACTATCTCCTTCTTTTTTGTCTTCTCCACAACCACCATATTCTATTCCACCTATAGTGTTATGTCCATGGCTCACGCTCATGTATTGCGTGAAAGTTGAAAAGGTTTGAGAACACCAAAAGTATGAAACAATTGATTGGCTTGTCATCGGGGTTGTGCATGCTTTGAGTATTTTGTGTGATGAAGATGGAGCATAGCCAGACTATATGATTTTGCAGGGATAGCTTTCTTTGGCCATGTTATTTTGAGAAGACATAATTGCCTTGTTAGTATGCTTGAAGTAGTATCATTTTTATGTCAATATTAAACTTTTATTTTGAATCTTATGGATCTGAACATTCATGCTAGAATAAAGAAAATTTACATGGATAAATATGTTTGGTAGCATTCCACATCAAAAATTCTGTTTTTATCATTTCCCTACTCGAGGACGAGCAAGAATTAAGCTTGGGGATGTTTGATACGTCTCCAATGTATCTATAATTTTTTATTTTTCCATGCTATTATATTATCTGTTTTGGATGTTTTATGTGCATTAATATGCGATTTTATATTATTTTTGGGACTAACCTATTAACCTAGAGCCCAGTGCCAGTGCCAGTTTCTGTTTTTTCCTTGTTTTTAGCTTCGCAGAAAAGGAATATCAAACGGAGTCCAAATGGAATAAAACATTCGCGATGATTTTTCTTGGACCAAAAGACACCCAGGAGACTTGGAGTGCAAGTCAGAAGAGCCATGATGTGGTGACAAGGGTGGAGGGCGCGCCCTAGGGGGGCGCCCCCTACCTTGTGGGCCCCTGGGTGACCTCCTGACCTAGTTCTTCCTCCTATATATTCATATATATTCCCGAACCTCCAGAAGCATCCACGAAAAAACTTTTCCACCACAGCAACCTTCTGTTCCCATGAGATCCCATATTGGGGCCTTTTCCGGCAACCTGTCGGAGGGGGATTCGATCACGGAGGGCATCTACATCAACTCCATTGCCCTTCCGATGAAGCGTGAGTAGTTTACCTCAGACCTATGGGTCCATAGCTAGTAGCTAGATGGCTTCTTCTCTCTCTCTCCCTCTCTTTGATTCTCAATACCATGTTCTCCTCGATGTTCTTGGAGATCTATCCGATGTAATCTTATTTTGCGGTGTGTTTGTTGAGATCCAATGAATTGTGGATTTATGATCAGCTTATCTATGAATATTATTTGAATCTTCTCTGAATTCTTATATGCATGATTTGATATCTTTGTATTTCTCTTTGAACTATCGGTTTGGTTTGGCCAACTAGACTGGTGTTTCTTGCAATGGGAGAAGTGCTTAGCTTTGGGTTCAATCTTGCGGCGTCCTCACCCAGTGACAAAGTAGGGGTAGCGAGGCACGTATTGTATTGTTGTCATTGAGGATAAAAAGATGGGGTTTACATCATATTGCTTGAGTTTATTCCTCTACATCATGTCATCTTACTTAAAGCGTAACTCTGTTCTTTATGAACTTAATACTCTAGATGCAGGCAGGAGTCGATCGATGTGTGGAGTAATAGTAGTAGATCCAGGCAGGAGTCGGTCGATATGTGGAGTAATAGTAGTAGATCCAGGCAGGAGTCGGTCTACTTGACACGGACGTGATGCCTATATTACATGAACATTGCCTTGGATATTGTCATAACTTTGCGCTTTTCTATCAATTGCTCGATAGTAATTTGTTCACCCACCGTATTATTTGCCTTCTATAGAGAAGCCTCTAGTGAAACCTATGGCCCCCGGGTCTATTTTCTATCATATTAGTTCCCGATCTACTATTTTGCAATTTTTTATTTTCAGACCTATAAACCAAAAAATCCAAAAATATCTAGTTATCTTCTGTTTAATTTTATTTATCTCTATCAGATCTCACCTCTGCAAGTGACTGTGAAGGGATTGACAACCCCTTTATCGCGTTGGGTGCAAGTGTTTGATTGTTTGTGCATGTATTGGTGATTTGCGCATTCTTCTCCTACTGGATTGATACCTTGGTTCTTAACTGATGGAAATACTTATCTCTACTGTGCTGAATCACCCTTTCCTCTTCAAGGGAAAAACCAATGCAAGCTCAAGAAGTAGCAATTCCATGAACAAACTATTCACGGTATCGACAGGGTGTGTAAAAAGTACATGTAAGAATATGATCTACAACGAGTGACGATGTCCTGGACTAGGGGGTACTCACCATGTCGTCTCCCCACTAGGAGGGCCGGGCCGAGGACCCCCGTGGCTGTTCACTAATGGGCCACTTCGGGCAGCCCATGACGCATACAAGGAAGATTCCACAAGACGAGGATTCCTCTCCACCAATGTAGCTGACTAGGACTCTTCTAAATCCTAGGCCTCCAGTACATTATATAAACTGACGCTAGGCTAGTCAATAGATGATCTCATATTCGATAGATTCATACACATACAATCTCGAGGTAGATCATCATGTATATTGTATCCCATCACAATCAATACACTAGAAGCAGGATATAGGGTTTTACCTTGATACATCTCCAACATATCTATAATTTTTGATTGTTCCATGCTGTTATATTATCGTTCTTGGATGTTTTATAATCATTTTATAGTCATTTTATATCATTATTTGGTACTAACCTATTGACATAGTGCCAAGTGCCAGTTGTTTTTTTTTGCATCTTTTTTACATCGCATGTAATCAATATCAAACGGAGTCCAAACGCAGCGAAACGTTTTGTGGATTTTTTTGGACAAGAAGACATCTAATGGGTCGGAGAAGCGCCTGGGGGGTGCTCCAAGGGTAGCACAACCCACCAGGGCGCGCCTAGAGGCCCAGGCGCGGCCTGTTGGGTTGTGCCCACCTCGGGTGCCCCCTGGACCTCCTGTTTAGTCTATAAACACCCCAATGTTCCAGAAACCCTAGGGAAGTCGACAAAAATCAATTCCAGCTGCCGCAGAGTCCAGAACCACTAGATCCAATTTAGACACCATCACGTAGGGGTTCATCACGTCCATTGGTGCCTCTCCGATGATGCGTAAGTAGTCTTTTGTAGACCTTTGGTCTGTAGTTAGTAGCTATGGATGGCTTCCACTCTCTCATTTGATTCTTAATACAATGGTCTCTTGGAGATCCATATGATGTAATTCTTTTGCGGTGTGTTTGTTGGGATCCGATGAACTTTGAGTTTATGATCAGATCTATCTCTTTTTATCCATGAAAGTTATTTGAGTCTTCTTTGATCTCTTATATGCATGATTGCTTATAGCCTCGTATTTCTTCTTTGATATTTGGGTTTTGCTTGGCCAACTTGATCTATTTATCTTGCAATGGGAAGAGGTGCTTTGTGATGGGTTCGATCTTATGGTGCTTGATCCGAGTGACAGAAGGGGAACCGACACGTATGTATTGTTGCTATTAAGGATGACAAGATGGGGTCAATTTCTACATAAATAGATCTTGTCTACATCATGTCATCGTTCTTATTGCATTACTCTGTTTCTCCATGAACTTAATACACTAGATGCATGCTGGATAGCGGTCGATGTGTGGAATAATAGTAGTAGATGCAGGCAGGAGTCGGTCTACTAATCTTGGACGTGATGCCTATATAATGATCATTGCCTGGATATCATCATGATTATTTGAAGTTCTATCAATTTCCCAATAGTAATTCATTTACCCACCGTTTGCCATTTTTCTCAAGAGAAGCCACTAGTGAAACCTACGGCCCCCGGGTCTCTTCTTTATGATATTTGCCTTTGCGATCTATTTTTTTCTTTTATTTTCAGATATTTTAACCAAAAATAAAAAAACACCTTGCTGAAATTTATTTTATCCGAGATATATTTATCCTATCTATTATATTTTTGTCATGTCTGTTTGCCCATTTGTGGCACCGTTACCCGAAAGGGATTGACAAGCCCTTTAATACGTCTGGTGGCGAGTATTTGTTATTCGTGTGCAGTCGTTGTTTATGTAGTGTTGCTTGGCCATCGAAGCAGCAGACTGGTTCGGCCGCGCCGCGGACGCTGAAGAGATGTCCCGCCATGCCGCAAGTGCGGCAGAGATGTCCTCCCGCGCCGCGGTAGCCTGGGAAAATGCCTCGCGGGCAGGCTAGGACTCTTACAGGTGCATGCGTGCCCTCGCCCTTAGGCACATGGATCAGATCTCCAGGTGGGCGAGGTTGCAGGATGACCTGGAAGCCTCGTTTGAACAGTCTACCGACGTCATCTGACAACTAAATGAGAGCAATGCGAAGCTTCGGGCCGAGCGCGACCTGCTGAGGGCGAAGATCGTCGGAAGTGCGGATCAGCAGGAGCAGACCACTGCCTTGTTGAAGAGGATTGGCGTCATCGTCGAGAAACTTATGGACGAGAATGCCATGCTGCACATCGAGCGCAGAAGACTGGTGGAGGAATCAGTGGATGCTCTCAACCAGCATCTTGAGGACAAGAAAGAGCTCGTCGCCGCCCGCCGCGGAGACTAGTTGTCTTCCTTCTTCTTTTACCCTTGTGTACATCGGGCATTGCCGCATGTGGATTTTTTTAATTATGTTTATAAATATGTAAGACAATTATTATCCAATGTCGTCGTCCTCATATTCATCATGCTTGCTATAAGTCGCAGTCGATACTATATAGGTCCGTCGGATCTTACATCAAGATCCGTGCAAAACTTTCTTCTCAGATTTTCATTTTTCTCTCTTATGTCTCAGTCCAGTGAGACATATAGTCACGCCGTAGAACAGGTGCTCGGGCGCCATTAATGGAGACGTTGGGAGGGAGGTGTGCGGCGGGTAGCGGTTAAAAGGGCTTAATACGTCTCCAACATATCTATAATTTTTGATTGCTCCATGCTATATTATCTACTGTTTTGGACATTATTGGGCTGTATTATCCACTTGTATATTATTTTTGGGACTAACCTATTAACCGGAGGCCCAGCCCAGAATTGTTGTTTTTTGCCTATTTTAGGGTTTCGAAGAAAAGGAATATCAAACGGAGTCCAAACGGAATGAAAACCTTCGGGAACGTGATTTTCTCACCAAACATGATCCAGGAGACTTGGACCCTACATCAAGAAACAAATGAGGAGGCCACGAGGTAGGGGGCACGCCTACCCCCCCCCCCCCCCAGGCGCGCCCTCCACCCTCGTGGGCTCCCTGTTGCTCCACTGATGTACTTCTTCCTCCTATATATACCTACGTACCCCCAAATGATTAGATACGGAGCCAAAACCCTAATTCCACCACCGCAACTTTCTGTATCCACGAGATCCCATCTTGGGGCCTGTTCCGGAGCTCCGCCGAAGGGGGCATCCATCACGGAGGGCTTCTACATCAACACCACAGCCTCTCCGATGAAGTGTGAGTAGTTTACTTCAGACCTTCGGGTCCACAGTTATTAGCTAGATGGCTTCTTCTCTCTTTTTGGATCTCAATACAATGTTCTCCCCCTCTCTTGTGGAGATCTATTCGTTGTAATCTTCTTTTTGCGGTGTGTTTGTTGAGATCGATGAATTGTGGGTTTATGATCAAGATTATTTATGAACAATATTTGAATCTTCTCTGAATTCTTTTATGTATGATTGGTTATCTTTGCAAGTCTCTTCGAATTATCAGTTTGGTTTGCCTACTAGATTGATCTTTCTTGCAATGGGAAAAGTGCTTAGCTTTGGGTTCAATCTTGTGGTGTCCTTTCCCAGTGATAGTAGGGGCATCAAGGCACGTATTGTATTGTTGCCATCGAGGATAACAAGATGGGGTTTTTATCGTATTGCATGAATCTATCCCTCTACATCATGTCATCTTGCTTAAGGCGTTACTATTTTTTCATGAACTTGATACTCTAGATGCATGCTGGATAGCGGTCGATGAGTGGAGTAATAGTAGTAGATGTAGGCAGGAGTCGGTCTACTTGTCTCGGACGTGATGCCTATAAACATGATCATACCTAGATATTCTCATAACTATGCTCAATTCTGTCAATTTCTCAACAATAATTCGTTCACCCACCGTAAAATACTTATGCTCTTGAGAGAAGCCACTAGTGAAACCTATGGCCCCCGGGTCTATCTTCATCATACTAATCTTCCAATACTTAGTTATTTCCTTTGCTTTTTTACTTTGCTTTTATTTTACTTTGCATCTTTATCACAAAAATACCAAAAATATTATCTTACTATATCTATCAGATCTCACTCTCATAAGTGACCGTAAAGGGATTGACAACCCCTTATCGCATTGGTTGCGAGGAGTTATTTGTTTTGTGCAGGTGCGAGGGACTCGCGCGTAGCCTCCTACTGGATTGATACCTTGGTTCTCAAAAACTGAGGGAAATACTTACGCTACTTTGCTGCATCTCCTTTCCTCTTCAAGGAAATCCAATGCAGTACTCAAGAGGTAGCAGGGCTCTCCTCCCGAAGACCATGCACAAGGGTCTGATCGCACGCCTCCCATACTCAAATAGCTACCCCGCACGGCACCTCCTAGCCAATAAAAAAGGGGACGCATGGCCACAAGTAATTGGTAAGTCGAACGCCCACGGTTTCAATAATACTTGTGTTTCCGATTTGTAACGTGACAGGACTTGTTCCAAAATGACTTTGTTGATTGTTAATTTCCGCGCCTTTGCAAATCGGACAAAAAAATTACCACAGCATGTTGGTCCATTGTTATGACGCCATGTCAAGTTTCATGATTTTCAGGTGTGTTTTTGAATTACAGGAATTAAAAAACCAAGTTTCTCAATCTTTCCGGCTGAGCCAAGACGCCCAGATGTTTGAATTTCACTCTCATCTCATGCATGGGACCTAGAAATTCCAAGGACACACATGTGATTTTTCAAACAACTTTAGTGCACTGAAGCATGTGCTTGTAGTTCAAATTTGAATTATGCACATTAAATGCCCAGAAACTCAATTAATGTATAGAAAAGGCCAAACGAACCCGAAATAATTCTAAAAATTAGCACGGTACTTCTATTTTGTCTAATCTGGTTGTGTAAAAAAATTAAGACGGGAGAAGGCAGTGTACGTATGTAATTTCGCACACGAAGGTGACACGTTCCCTCTCGGAACCATGAGCCTTCTTGAGGGAAGCTCTGGTTTGCAAGAAGCCTACACCAAAGCTTGTCCCAATTCGGCCAAAAAAATTACCGCAGCATGTTGGTGCCATGTCATTACACCATGCTAAGTTTCATGATTTTCAGGCATGTTTTGGAATTACGGGAATTAAAAAACCAAGTTTCTCAATCTTTCCGTGCAAGCCACGACGCCCAGATATTTGAATTTCACTCTCATCTCTTGCATGGGACCTAGAAATTCACCCAAGGACACACATGTGATTTTTCAAACAACTTTGGTGCACTGGAGCCTATGCTTGTAGTTCAAATTTTAATTATGCACATTAAATGCCCAGAAACTCAATTAATTTTAAAAAAAGGCGAAACGAGCCCAGAATAATTCCAAAATTTAGCACGGTACTTCTATTTGGTCTAATCTGGCTATGTAAAAACATTAAAGCGGGAGAAGGCAGTGTATGTATGTCATTTCGCACACGGAGGTGACACGTTCCCTCTCGGAACCACGAGCCTTCTTGATGGAAGCTCTGGTTTGAAGGAAGCTTACACCAAAGCTTGTCCCAATTCAGCCAAAAAAATTACCGCAGCATGTTGGTGCCATGTCATGACACATGCCAAGTTTCATGATTTTTAGGCGTGTTTTGGAATTACAGGAATTAAAAAACCTAGTTTCTCAATCTTTCTGGCCGAGCCACGACGCCCAGATGTTTGAATTCCACTCCCATCTCTTGCATGGGACCTAGAAATTCACCCAAGGACACACATGTGATTTTTCAAACAACTTTGGTGCACTGGAGTCTGTGCTTGTAGTTCAAATTTGAATTATGCAAATTAAATGCCCAGAAACTCAATTAATGTATAAAAAGGCAACACGAGCCTGGAATAATTCCAAAATTTAGCACGGTACTTCTATTTGGTCTAATCTGGCTGTGTAAAATAATTAAGGCGGGAGAAGGCAATGTACGTATGTTGTTTCACACACGGAGGTGACACGTTCCCTCTCAAAACCACGAGCCTTCTTGAGGGAAGCTCCGGTTTGCAAGAAGCTTACACCAAAGCTTGTCCCAATTCGACCACAAAAATTACCGTAGCATGTTGGTGCCATGTCATGAGACCATGCAAGTTTCATAATTTTCAAGCGTGTTTTGGAATTACAGAAGTTAAAAAATCAAGTTTCTCAATCTTTTCGGCCGAGCCACGACGCCCAGATGTTTGAATTTCACTCCCATCTCTTGCATGGGACCTAGAAATTCACCCAAGGACATACATGTGATTTTTCAAACAACTTTGGTGCACTGGAACCTGTGCTTGTAGTTCAAATTTGAATTATGCACATTAAATGCCCAAAAACTCAATTAATGTATCAAAAAGGTGAAACGAGCCTGGAATAATTCCAAAATTTAGCACGGTACTTCTATTTGGTCTAATCTGGCTGTGTAAAAAAATTAAGGCGGGAGAGGGCAGTGTACGTATGTCATTTCGCACACGGAGGTGACACGTTCCCTCTTGGAACCACGAGCCTTCTTGAGGGAAGCTCTGGTTTGCAAGAAGCCTACACCAAAGCTTGTCCCAATTCGGCCAAAAAAATTACCGCTGCATGTTGGTGCCATGTCATTACACCATGCTAAGTTTCATGATTTTCAGGCGTGTTTTGGAATTACGGGAATTAAAAAACCAAGTTTCTCAATCTTCCCGGCCGAGCCACGATGCCTAGATGTTTGGATTTCACACCCATCTCTTGCATGGGACCTAGAAATTCACCTAAGGACGCACATCTGATTTTTCAAACAACTTTGGTGCACTGGAGCCTGTGCTTGTAGTTCAAATTTGAATTATGCACATTAAATGCCCAGAAACTCAATTAATGTATAAAAAAGGCCAAACAAACATGGAATAATTCCGAAATTTAGCACAATATTTCTATTTGGTCTAATCTGCCTGTGTCAAAAAATTAAGGCAGGAGAAGGCAATGTATGTATGTCGTTTCGCACGCGGAGGTGACACGTTCCCTCTCGGAACCAGGAGCCTTCTTGAGGGAAGCTCCGGTTTGCAAGAAGCTTACACCAAAGCTTGTCCCAATTTGGCCAAAAAAATTACTACAACATGTTGGTGCCATGTCATGGCACCATGCCAAGTTTCATGATTTTTAGCCGTGTTTTGGATTTACAGGAATTAAAAAACCAAGTTTCTCAATCATTCTAGCCGAGCCACGACACCCAGATGTTTGAATTTTATTCCAATTTCTTTCATGGGATCTATAAATTCACCCAAAGACACACATGTGATTTTTCAGCAAACTTTGGTGCATTGGAGCATGTGCTTGTAGTTCAAATTTGAATTATGCATATTAAATACCAAAAAACTCAATTAATGCATAAAAATGCCAAATGAACCCGCAATAATTCCAAATTTAAACACGACACAAATGTACTAGTTGCATGTTCGCTGTACGTAAATGTTCTAGCAATTCAAACACCATCCTTTCCCTCCATAACATCATTTTGTCTTTCAAAACATAATGAAAAAAATCAGGTATACAAACAGTTTACTAGAATGAATCGTGTGGGATGTGATATAAAATATCTTGGCGCACCATCTTGTCTGGCTTACGCAGGAAGCTTCGTCATCTACAGTCCACCACCCCTGCTTGAACCACACTTGCGCGCCAGTTTCTCGCGGCACCGAGCGGATTTTTTTTGCCACCGCGGAAATATATATCTCCCGCCCCCTCCCTCCTACCAAAAGCCACATTTCCACTGTTCCTCCTTGCTTTCCAAGTTCAAACCTTCACTGCTGCTTACTGGCAGCTCAACCTCCTCGCTGGCGACCCTTCTTCTTGCAGCGCCGCCTCCTCGCTGGCTACCCTTCTTCTTGTAGTGCTGCCTCCTCGCTGGCGACCCTTCTTCTTGCAGCGCGCCTCCTCGCCGGTGACCCTTCTTCTTGCTGCGCGGCCTTCTCGCCGCCGACCCTTCTTCTTGCTGCACGGCCTCGTCGATATGGTCAGGTAATCCACACCCCACCCACACCATCCTCCTCCTTTCCCGTCCCACATGCCCCGACTGACGAAGCGACACCTTCCACCGAAATCACTGCCCCCCTCATCCAATTAAGCACCGCCCATAGCCGTTTTACACGCAGTATAACATGGAGATGAGTAGCATGCGACCGCACGAGCGAACGAGGTCGCTATGGCTGACATGCGTGTCAACCGCCAGATCTTGGAGGAGCACCTCGTCTTCGAGGCCACCGTCGACACCGCCGCGCGGTTGTCTACTTTAAAATAGAGTTCGTGATGTTTTCTCGAGGCCACCGTGAGTGCCTTCTAGTGATTTCTCCTCGGTAATGTTAATATGCAATCTGATGTTCAGTTAACAGTTTGGTCCTCTGAAATGTAATGTTTAGTTAACACTTTGGTCCAACAATTGCTACATTTCGTAGTACTGTTCTCAAGCATTCTTTGTTTTGTTAACTGTCTTATCTTCTCATACATGTTTCTACTCTGCAATGTCGTGCTTAGTTAACTATTTTAGTTCATTTGGTCTGCTGTCCATTTAACTGTTTGTTTCAGTTCTGCAATTTGGCTGTACTTAATACATATTCTACTGATAGTATGGCAACTCTCAGTTAACCTGATCAAGATCTTGCTTATGTGTGTTGCAGGGAAACAATGGGAGACACTGCGGTTTACCATCGAGGTTTGTTCAAGCAGGGTCCTTTGGCTAATAGCACATTATTGTGCAGTTGCAGGAATCATTCTAATATTTAGGTTTCTTACAATTTGGTCTTGCACATGTAGGTCCTGTTATCAGAGGCTTAGACCCACTGTTCGACCCATTTTGCATATGGGGAAATGCGATGTCCATGAATATCAGTTAACTCAAGAAACTCGGAAAGATTGTTAGGATGAAGAAACTTGCGACAAATAATAGCAAGATCTTTGTTTGCACAATGAAGAAGACATCAGTCAACTATAGGATGGTACCAACTCTTTTACCTTGTTTTTACCCCATGCGCCATTTCAAAATTTACAACAACGATTTATGCATAGCTTTGTTTTCAGTACTTTTCAAAGCAATTCACCGATGATTACCTCTCAAACCACCTGCATGGTCAAGAGGCGAGGAAGGTATTCATTCAACACACACGGTAGAATATTGAAGTCTTGCTAAAGAGGATGAAGGTTGGGCGAGCAATTATCCATAGCCACTGGCCTAAAGTTGCAAGGAGATTCAACATCACTAAAGGCTCAATATTTGCCTTCCGCTTTTGCAGTTTTCCCAGATGAGATTCATCTGTCTATTTACCGTGTATGATGCTACTTTCCAAAGGTTTTTGATGCTACATGTGAAACTTGGTGCTGTTGTGTAATGGCGTAACTGAGTGCCGAAGCTATCTGATGTAATTCGATTATGAAACTCGGGTTGCTTTTATATGAATATGAAATATTTGGCGTGTTTTATAAGAAATATCAGTTTGATTAGTACATGGATTATCAATAATAGGCTAATTACCCTGCTTATTGGGGTTGTCTATTGCAAACGGTTACTCAGACAGCACCATGGGCGATGAACTCAAACAACCCACACGGTTTCTAGAAAGTAGGCATGTTCGATCAACTAACAACCACACACGGCTTCCGGCAGCGAACTGTTTGCGTTAGGCCACCTTGCACAAACGTTTCCACACAAAGAACTGTGTGGGATGTACATACCTACAGAAATGATTTTCTGGGATTCACAGTGTGGGATGTACATACCTATGGAAATGATTTCTGGGATTCACTGTGTGGGATGTACATACCTATGGAAATGATTTCTGGGATTCACCATGTGGGATGTACATACCTACGGAAATGATTTTTGGGATTCACCGTGTGGGATGTACATACCTATGGAAATGATTGGGTTTCGATGCCTCGCCTGATCGCACACGGTCCCAGCCTGGGTCCCAGGAGGGCCTATCCCCGGCGATTTCTGGGTCGTGTGGGAAGGACCCCCCCCTATCGCCCACTCACTTGGCGACGGTTCCAAGTGTCGTCGCTTAAAGGGGTTAAAAACCGTTTGTTTAGCATGTTGTTGTACCAGTGACATAAAGTAAATTCATTTTTCATTTCGGGACTAGGCATCCCTAATACCTTTGCCTTACTCTCGTGCAATGACAACTGAATAAACACTCATCTTGAGAATAACACATCTAGCATGGAAAATATTAGCCACCCCTCACTGCTCCACGAGTGAAACAAACACACAAAAAAGAGGTTTATTTTTTTGAAAATTAGAGATGGCACCTGCAAATTTGCTTAGAACAGCAAAAAACACCGCATATAGGTAGATAAAGTGGACTCATGTTGCCAAATTGGGTTAAAGGTTTTTTGATGCACAAGTAGAGATCATACTTAGTGCAAAGTGAAGGCTAGCAAAAGATTGAGAAGCGACCAACCAAGAAACGAATAATCTCATAAGCAAGCATTAAGAATAATTAACACCGAATAATGCACCACAAGTAGGATATAATTTGATTGCATGACTATTGACTTTCGTGCTTGCATAGGGAATCACACACCTTAACACCAATATTCTTACTAATGTTCTTAACACCAATATCCTTAACACCAATATTCAAGATGACTCACATATCACATCATCATATCTCAAAACTATTACTAAGAATCAAGTTTATTTTGTCCAATGATCCTCATGAAAGTTTTTATTATATCCTTCTTGGATATCTATCACTTTGGGACTAATTTTCATGTGTTGCTTTTCATAAGCTCAAACAAATATAAGTGAAGATCATGAGCATAATTTTTTCTTTCTCTCAAAATAATTTAAGTGAAGCAAGAGAGAATTTCTTCAAAATGTTACTAACTCTCAAATAAATATAAGTGAAGCAAGAGAGCATTTCTTCAAAAATACTAAGCACACCGTGCTCAAAAAATATATAAGTGAAGCACTAGAGCAAGTCCATAGCTCATAAAAATTTAAGTGAAGCATAGAGAGCAATTCTAACAAGTCATGACATAATTTTGGCTCTCTCAAATAAGTGTGTCCAGCAAGGGATCAAGACTTAAAACGAAAAATAAAACAACCAAAGACTCATATCATACAAGACGCTCCAAGCAAAACACATAGTATGTGATGAATAAAAATGTAGCTTCGAATAAAATACCGATGGTCGTTAGAAGAAAGAGGGGGTGCCACTCGGGGGCATCCCCAAGCTTAGTTGGTTGCTCATTTTTGGATAATAGCTTGGGATGCCTGGGCATCCCCAAGGATAGGCTCTTCTACTCCTTATTCGTTCATCCATCGTAAGATAACCCAAAACTTGAAAACTTCAAACACACAAAACTCAACAAAACCTTCGTGAGATCCGTTAGTATAAGAATAATAAATCACTACTATAAGTGTTGTATCAAACCAATTAATATTTTGTTCTTGCATTATATCTACTGTATTCCAACTTTTCTATGGCAAAAACTCATCAAATAAAACCATAGAGCCATCAAAATAAGCACACAACACAAAGAAAACAGAATCTATCAAAGCAGAACAGTCTGTAGGAATCTGACTATTTCAAAAACTTCTGTAACTCCAAAAATTCTGAAAAATTAGTATGACCTGAGCAATTTGTATATTGATCTACTGCAATTGGAATGGGTATTTTATCGCTCTCTGGTTAAAAATAAGAATTATTTTTGTGAGCGCAACAGTTTCTGTTTTTTCAGCAAGATCAAACAACTATCACCCAAGAAGATCCTAAAGGCTTTACTTAGCACAAACACTAATTAAAACATAAAAAACACAATCATAACAGTTGCATAATTGTGCTAACACTCAAGAACAGAAAGCAAGAAGCAAAAATAAATTTTATTCATTGGTTTTCCTCCCAACGAGCGGTATCGTTTTAGCCCCTAGCTAGGCATAATATTTCAACCATGCTCACACGAAAGATAATAATTGAAACACAAATAGAGCATCATGAAACATGTGACAAACACATTTAAGTCTAACGTACTTCCTATGCATAGGAATTTTATAGGAAAACAAATTATCAAGACAAGAATTATCTAGCATATGCAAAGGAGAGGAATAAAACATTGACAATCTCAACATAATGAGAGGAAATTTAATACCATGATAATTTATACAACCATATTTTCCTCTCTCATAATAATTACATGTAGGATCATACTCGAACTCAACAATATAGGAATCATATAAATTTTCTTTTCATGATCCACATGCATAAAAGTCTTATAATCTTCCAAGATAGTGGGATTAACATCAACTAAAGTCATGACCTCTCCGAACCCACTTTCGTCAAAATTTTCATAAGATTGAACACTCTCCAAATATGTGGTATTATTTTTACCTAAAGTTGACGCTCTTCCAAACCCACTTTCGATATTATTGCAAGCATTATTATCAATATCATATTCATCATGAGGCTTAAATAAATTTTCAAGATCATAAGAAAAATCACCCCAATCATGATCATTACAATAAGTAGCGGACATAGCAAAATTAGCATCCCCAAGCTTGGGGTTTTGCATATTATTAGCACAATTGGCATTAATAGAATTTATAGTAAAATTATTGCAATCATGCTTTTCATTCAAGGAGCTATCATGAATCACTTCATAAATTTCTTCATCACAATTTTTAGACTCACGAATCTCAAGAAAAACTTCATAAAGATAATCTAGTGCACTCAACTCACTAGCAATTGGTTCATCATGATTGGATCTTCTAAAAAGATTAGCAAGTGGATGAGGATCCACATCAATAGATTTTTAGGAAGCAAAGATGCAATCATATAGAAGGCACATGGCAACACAAGCAAACAAAAGATCCGACGAGAAAAAGGCGAACAAAAAGAGGGCGAATAAAACGGCAAATTTTTGTGAAGTGGGGGAGAGGAAAACGAGAGGCAAATGGCAAATAATGTAAATTGCGAGGAGATGAGATTTGTGATTAGGAACCTGGTATATGTTGAAGAACCTCCCTGGCAACGGTGCCAGAAATTCCTTTTGATGTCGCTTGAAGCTACGTCCGTTTTTTCCCAAAGAGGACGGGATGATGTAGCACAGCGGCGGTAGGTATTTCCCTCAGATATGAAACCAAGGTTATCGAACCAGTAGGAGAACCAAGCAACACAACGTAAACAACACCTGCACACAAATAACAACTTCTCACAACTCGACGTGTTAAAGGGGTTGTCCCTTCCGGGGTACGGTGCCTCAAGGTAGGCAAACAGACATGAGGTAAATTTGTAGTAGATTGATAGATCAAACACAAAATAAAATAAATAAGAATAAATTGCAGCAAGGTATTTTTGGGTTTTTGGATTAATAGATCTGAAAATAAATGCAAAGGAAAAGTAGACCGCAAAGGAAAATATATGAGAAGACCCGGGGGCCGTAGGTTTCACTAGTGGCTTCTCTCAAGAAAAATAGCAAACGGTGGGTGAACAAATTACTGTTGGGAAATTGATAGGACTTCAAATACTCATGATGATATCCAGGCAATGATCATTACATAGGCATCACGTCCAAGATTAGTAGACCGAGTCCTGCCTGCATCTACTACTATTACTCCACACATCGATCGCTATCTAGCATGCATCTGGTGTATTAAGTTCATGGAGAAATAGAGTAATGCAATAAGAATGATGACATGATGTAGACAAGATCTATCTATGTAGAGATAGATCCCATCGTTTTATCCTTAGTAGCAACGATACATACGTGTCGGTTCCCTTTCTGTCAGTGGGAGCACCGTAAGACCGAACCCACTACAAAGCACCTCTTCCCATTGCAAGATAAATAGATCAAGTTGGCCAAACACAACACAAATGTCGGAGAAGAAATACAAGGCTATAAGAGATCATGCATAAAAGAGATCAAAGAAACTCAAATACTTTCATGTATATAAAAAGATAGATCTGGTCATAAATTCAAAGTTCATCGATCCCAACAAACACACCGCAAAAGAGTTACATCATATGGATCTCCAAGAGACCATTGTGTTGAGAATCAAGAGAGAGAGAGGAACCCATATAGCTACTAACTACGGACCCGAAGGTCTACAAAGAACTACTCACGCATCATCGGAGAGGCACCAATGGAGGTGGTGAACCCCATCCAAGATGGTGTCTACATTGGATCTGGTGGTTCTGGACTCTACGGCAGCTGGATGAATATTTCGTCTACTCCCCTAGGGTTTTGGGAATATTGGGGTATTTATAGAGAAAAGAGGCGGTCCGAGGGCACTCAAGGTGAGCACAGCCCACCAGGGCGCGCCTGGGCCTCCTGGCGCGTCCTCATGGGTTGTGCTCCCCTCGAGGCACCCCCAGGCGCAGCCAGGGCCCATTGTGTTCCTTCTGGCCCATAAAAAATCTCTGTAAAGTTTCGTGGCATTTGGACTCCGTTTGATATTGATTTTCTGCGATGTAAAAGAACATGGGAAAAACAACAACTGGCACTTGGCACTATGTCAATAGGTTAGTACCAAAAAATGATATAAAATGATTATTAAACATCCAAGATTGATAATATAACAACATGGAACAAACAAAAATTATAGATACGTTGGAGACGTATCACACTTCACAAAAATTTGCCGTTTTATTCGCCCTCTTTTTCATTCATTATTTTCTTGCCGGATTTGTTTTTGAGTGCAATCTTGTTGCGTAGTCACCATGACTCACGAGAACTCCAAGTTGTGTGATTTCTCAAATACCAACAACAATGATTTTATTGGCACTCCGATTGCTCCCACCACTAGTGTGGAATCTTGTGATATTAATACTGCTTTGCTGAATCTTGTTATGAAAGATCAATTTTTTGGTACTCCTAATGAGGATTTTGGGTCCCATCTTAACACATTCATGGAATTATGTGATATGCAAAAGAAAAAAGATGTGGACAATGATGTTGTGAAGATGAAATTGTTTCCGTTTTCTTTGCGTGATTTTGCAAAATTTTGGTTTTCTTCTTTGCCTTGCTATAGTATCGATTCTTGGAATAAGTGCAAAGATGCTTTTATCACTAAGTATTTTCCTCCCGCAAAAATTATTTCCCTTAGAACCCAGATCATGAATTTCAAGAAAATTGAACATGAGCATGTTGCACAATCTTGGGAAAGGATGAAAATGATGCTAAGGAATTGCCCAACTCATGGGTTAAATCTTTGGATGATCATACAAAAAATTTATGCGGGGTTGAATTTTGTTTCTCGTAATCTTTTAGATTCCGCCGCGGGTGGTACTTTTATGGAAATTACTCTGGGTGAAGCAACCAAATTGCTTGATAATATTATGGCAAATTATTCACAATGGCATAACGAAAGAGCTCCTACTAGTAAAAAAGTTAATTCGGTTGAAGAAATTTCTTCCTTAAGTGAAAAAGTTGATGCTCTTATGAAATTGGTTGCTAGTAAAAGTGCTCCTGTTGATTTCAATGATATGCCTTTGTCTACTTTTATTGAGCAAAATAGTGATCCTGTAGATGTGAATTTTATCTCGCGAAATAATTTCAGTAACAATGCTTATAGAGGTAATTTTAACCCTAGGCCTTTTCCTAGTAATTCCTCTAATAATTATGGTAATTCCTATGGAAATCCTTCTTAAAATAATAATAGGAACACTTGTGATCTTGAGAATAATATTAAAAAAATTATCAACACTCAAAAAGTTTTCAATACTACAATAGAAGAAAAGTTGAATAAGATTGATGATTTGTCTAGAAGTGTTGATTGAATTTCTCATGATGTAGAAAATATCAAGGTGAAATTTTTGTGCCTAAGGTTGAAGAATCAATTAAAGCTCTTTATGTTTCTATGGATGAAAGTAAGAAAAGTACCGCTATGCTTAGAGCTAAAAGAGATTTTTTAGAAAAAACATTTTCTAGTGATTATTTTCATAAAAGTGATGAAGATCTTAAAATGATTGGTGTTTCTTCTATTGATTCCTTGTTTAGTAAAATTAGATTAATGATAAAGGGATTGGATAAGGGTCAACTTTATCTAGAAGGCGTCCCGATAATTCGGAGGGTGAAAATCTTGTTGAGAAAATTGATAAAAGTGGGTTTGAAGAGGTCAAAACTTTAACTAGTGATGTGCCCACTCTTTTGGATTACAAAGACTTTAATTATGATAGTTACTCTTTGATTGATTATATTTATTTGTGTGCGATCCATGATAAATTCACCCCATGCTTATGAACAAAATAAAGCTTTTACTAAACATATTATTGATGCTACGATGAAAGCTTTTGAAGAAAAGTTGGAATTAGAAGTTTCAATCCTAGAAAATTATATGATGAATGGGAACCTACTATCAAAGTCAAGATTAAAAATTATGAGTGTTTTTCTTTATGTGACTTGGGTGCTAGTGTTTCCACAATTCTGAAATCTTTATGTGATGTGCTTGGTCTTACCGATATTGCAGAGTGTTCTTTAAATTTGCACTTGGTCTATTCTACTATTAAAAAGCATATGGGAAGCATTAATGATGTTCTTATTCTTGCAAATAGGAATTATGTGCCCATAGCTTTTATTGTTCTTGATATTGATTGCAATCCGTCTTGTCCAATTATTCTTGGTAGACCTTTTTTACGCACTATCGGTGCCCTGATTGATATGAAAGAAGGCAATATTAAATTTCAATTCCCATTAAGGAAGGGTATGGGACACTTTCCTAGAACAAAAATTAGGCCATCATATGAATCAATCATGAGGGCACCTTATGGATCTAAGAAGAAGGATGACAAAACTTAGATCCTTGCTTTATGCCTAGCTAGGGGCGTGAAACAATAACGCTTGTTGGGAGGCAACCCAATGACTAAAATTTATTTTTGCTTTTTGCTTCCTATTCTTGAGTGTTAGCACCATTATTCTACAATTATGATTATGTTTTTGTGTTTTAATTAGTGTTTGTTCCAAGTAAAGCCTTTAGGATCTTATTGGGTGATAGTTGTTTGATCTTGCTGAAAAACAAAAACTTTTGTGCTCACAAAAATAATTTTCATTTTTAACCAGAGCATAATAAAATATCACTTATTTTTGCGGAAGATTTATGTACAAATTTCTCAGGTCGTCCTAATTTTTCAGAGTTTTTGGAGTTATAAAAGCATTAGAAATATCCAAATTGCTAAAACTGTTCTACTTTTGACAGATTCTGTTTTCTTTGCGTTGTGTGCTTGTTTTGATGATTCTATAATTTTGTTTGAAGAGTTTTTGCCATAGAGAAGTTGGAATACAGTAGATATAATGCAATAATAAAATATGAATTGTTTTGCAACAACACTTATAGTAGTGATTTTTTTTCTTATACTAACGGATCTCACGAAGGTTTTGTTGAGTTTTGTGTGATTGAAGTTTTCAAGTTTTGGGTTATCTTACGATGGATGAACGAATAAGGAGTAAGAAGAGCCTAAGCTTGGGGATTCCCATGGCATCCCAAGCTATTATCCACAGAAAAGCAAGCAACTAAGCTTGAAGATGCCCCGAGTTGCATCCCCTCTTTCTTCTAACGATCATCGGTATTTAACTCGAAGCTATATTTTTATTCGCCGCATACTATGAGTTTTGATTGGAGTGCCTTGCATGATAAGAGTCTGTGACGCCCCCGATTTGACCGTACACTAATCATGCACGCAAATGTGTACAATCAAGATCAAGGACTCACGGGTAGATATCACAACACAAATCTACAAATAAAATAAGTCATACAAGCATCATATTACAAGCCAGGGGCCTCGAGGGCTCGAATACAAGAGCTCGATCATAGACGAGTCAGTGAAAGCAACAATATCTGAGTACAGACATAAGATAAACAAGTTTGCCTTAAGAAGGCTAGCACAAACTAGGATACAGATCGAAAGAGGCGCAGGCCTCCTGCCTGGGATCCTCCTAAACTACTCCTGGTCGCCGTCAGCGGGCAGCACGTAGTAGTAGGCACCTCCGGTGTAGTAGGAGTCGTCATCGACGGTGGCGTCTGGCTCCTGGGCTCCAACATCTGGTTGCGACAACCAGGTAGAAGGGATAGAGGGAAAAGAAGGAGAAAGCAACCGTGAGTACTCATCCAAAGTACTCGCAAGCAAGGAGCTATACTACATATGTATGCATTGGTATCAACTGGAATAAGGCTATCATATGTGGACTGAACTGCAGAATGCCGGAATAAGAGGGGGATAGCTAGTCCTGTCGAAGACTACGCTTCTGGCAGCCTCCGTCTTGCAGCATGTAGAAGAGAGTAGACTGAAGACCTCCAAGTAGCATCGCATAGCATAAACCTACCCGATGATCCTCTCCTCGTCGCCCTGTTAGAGACCGATCATCGGGTTATATCTGGCACTTGGAAGGGTGTGTTTTATTAAGTATCCGGTTCTAGTTGTCATAAAGTCAAGGTACAACTCCGGGTCGTCCTTTTATCGAGGGACACGGCTATTCGAATAGATAAACTTCCCTACAGGGGTGCACCACATAACCCAACACGCTCGATCCCATTTGGCCGGACACACTTTCCTGGGTCATGCCCGGCCTCGGAAGATCAACACGTCGCAGCCCTACCTAGGCACAACAGAGAGGTCAGTACGCCGGTCTAAACCCTATGGCGCAGGGGTCTGGGCCCATCGCCCATTGCACACCTGCATGTTGCGTACGCGGCCGGAAGCAGACCTAGCCTAGTGGCGTTCCAGTCCAATCCGGCGCGCGCCACTCAGTCCCTGACGTCACGAAGGCTTCGGCTGATACCACGATGCCGAGATACCCATAACTACTCCCGCGTAGATGGTTAGTACGTATAGGCCAAATGGCCAGACTCAGATCAAATACCCAGATCTCGTTAAGCGTGTCAAGTATTCACGAACACCGACCAGGGCCAGGCCCACCTCTCTCCTAGGTGGTCGGAACCTGCCCTGTCGCTCCGCCACAAGGTAACAGTCGGGGGCCGTCGAGAACCCAGGCCCACCACTACCTGGGTGGAAGCACCTGTCCCTTCAGCCCCCATCTCCGAACAATATCACAGGTAAGGTAATAGTGTAAAGTATATAGTATATGCCCGTGATCACCTCCCGAAGTGATCACGGCCCAGTAGTATAGCATGGCAGACGGACAAGAGTGTAGGGCCACTGATGGAACACTAGCATCCTATACTAAGCAGTAGGATAGCAGGTAAAGGTAACAATAGTAGTAGCAAGGACAGGCTATGCAGCAGTATAGGGTTAACTGAAAGCAGTAACAGGCTACACTACTATAATGCAAGCAGTATAGAGAAGAGTGGGCGATATCTGGTGATCAAAGGGGGGGCTTGCCTGGTTGCTCAGACAAGGAGGGGTCGTCGGTGACGTAGTCGACCACAGGGGCATCAGCATCGTCATGGGGTCTACGGAGAGAAGAGGGGGGAGAAACAGTAAATACATAGCAAGCAAGTGCATAACAGGACAACAGGCAAAGCTAGACATGTTCTAACGCGGTATGAGGTGATACCGGTGAAGGGGGGGAAACATCCGGGAAAGTATCCCCGGTGTTTGCGTTTTCGAATAGGTGGAACGGAGGGGGAAAGTTGCGTGTTTGCTATGCTAGGGATGTGTGGCGGACGAACGGGTTGCGTATCCGGATTCGTCTCGTCGTTCTGAGCAACTTTCATGTACAAAGTATTTTCATCCGAGCTACGGATTATTTTATATTAATTTTTAAAGATTTTAAATCATTTTCTAGAAATTAGCATAATTAAATTAATTTAGAAATTGCAATTACGATGTCAGCTTGACATCAGCATGATGTCAGCAGGACCAAAGGTTGACTAGGTCAACCCTGTAGGTGGGTCCCGTATGTCATAGGTACAATAACCTAATTAATCTATTAATCAGTTTAATTAGTTAATTAGGTACCTAATTTTTAATTAGTTTAATTAAACAGGATTGATTAAGTTAATTAAGTCAATTAATTAATTAACAATTCTATTTACTTATTATTTATTTATTTATTTTTAAGTTCTTTTTTTAATCGTTTTGGGGCGGGCCCCCCTTGTCATAGGCCCCTAGGGGCCTAGCAGGTCGGGCGTGCTGGCGAAACGGGGCGGGCGTAGGCGCACCCGACCGGGTGCTCGCCCACAGGAAGGGGTGCGGCGGTAAGAGGCCGCAGGGGCGCGCGCAGCCGGCGGCTGTAGCGGGGGCAGGGCGCGGCCCGGGCGAGTTGCTCGGCGCCGGAGTGCGCGGGCGATGGAGCCTGGCGGAGCAGAGCCGCGGCTGGGGTAAGCCGCGGCAGCAGAGCAGCGGGGCGGTCGGGTTGGCGCGGGCGTCAGGCGGGGACGCAGCAGCAGCGGGCGGCCCGAGCGCGTGATTGTGCGCCGAGGCCAGGAGAGCGCGGGGGCGACCGGAGGCGAGGCTAGGGGCGGCCAGCGACGGCGGAGGGGAAGGCAGCAGCAGAGCGGGAAGCAGGGTGAGGGCCGATGCGAGGCAGGGCGGGGCGGTGGTTCACGCGCGGGGCGGCGCGATGCAGCCGCGGTGGCAGCACAGCAGCACAGGTGGGTGGCGCCACGGGCAAGCGCGGGCGCGTGTGTGAGTGCGCGCGAGCAAGCAGGGGAGCGAGCGTGCGCGAGCGGAGGGCTGCGGCGACGAACACGAGCGCGCGCAAGTGAGGGAGAGAGGGAGCGAGGCTCACGGCGGTGAGTAGGGCACGGGGCAGCGGGGCTCATGGGGGAAGATGGGGACGACGGCGACGTGGAGGTGGCGTTCCGGCGAGTCGGCGACACGGGCTCGTGGAGGCCGTTCGGGGAGGAGGACGAGGACGGCCGCGCGACGGGGAGACGAGCGACTGCGGCGAGGGACGGCTCCGGCGTCGTCGTCGAGCGGCGGGGCACGTTGGCTCGGGAGCGGTCGTGGGTTCGCTCCCCCGATCCAGATCGGGGAGGGAGCGAGGGGGAGGCGAGCCGGAGGCGGGCGGCGGCGGCTCCAGATCGAGCAGGAAGGGGGCGAGAGAGAGTGGGGGGGATCAATCTCGATCCAGGGGAATCGGGGGAGGGAGTGGAGCGCGTGGGGGGCGAGTGGGGGTGTGGTGGTGGATTAGGGTTCGGTCGGGTGGGGGATGTAGTGGATAAGGAGTGGGGGAGGCCGGCCGGCTGGACCTGATGGGCCGAGGCCCAAGGAGAGGGGGGGATCGCGGCCTGCCGGGCCGAAGCCCATGGGGGTTTTTCTTTGTTTGTACGTTTAGTTTTTCTTTTTTGTATTTTCTTTTCTTTTATTTATTTTCTTTTCTGTTTTAATTCAATTTAAAATATTTATGCATTTTATGAAACTGTATCTTCTACACCATAATCATCTATGTAATATTTAGTACAAACCAAACATTTTTATTTTAATGTTTGAAAACTTTTATTGTTTTCCCTGTAATTAAATTTTGAACTTGTCTCGGTTTTGAATTATCTAGGGTTTATCAACAGTAACCGAGGTGACGTGGCATCATTAGCGGGGGATCACTGTAGCTTAATTATCCGGGCGTCACAATTCTCCTGCACTACAAGAAATCTCGTCCCGAGATTTAAGAGGGGAGTAAGGGGCAGAGATTGGTTACGAAA
This sequence comes from Triticum monococcum, assembly GCA_034509565.1. Lineage (NCBI taxonomy): Eukaryota > Viridiplantae > Streptophyta > Magnoliopsida > Poales > Poaceae > Triticum > Triticum monococcum. The sequence goes on from CM067844.1 coordinate 490,148,059, forward strand.
TTCTAACGGACCTCCTCGGTGTTGGTTGCTCTTCTCGAAGAGGTCAATCCAATATATTGATGCCTTCATACTTCTGCTTCAGGTCAAAATGATGAAGTCGTCATCCTGTCTTCGGGATCTTCATCGTACTTACGAAAAGGTAAGGGGTAGCTCGGCTACGACAGAATGCGTAAGGGTAATCGTCTGGGGTTTTCCCGTGAATGAACAGATGAGTATCTCTCGAGTTGAACAAACCGAGAGTAAGGTAAGAACGTACAATAAGGAGTTTGAAGCGGATAGACAATCGTCGTTCCCTGAAACAATGTGTTGGAGTGGTTTAGAGCAATGTGAATAAGCAGTGCATCTGATACCAGAATAGATCAACAGACAGGTGGCACGTGAATTACATATGAAGTCAAGCGCGAGGAATAACTTTGACAATAGGTTGTACAGGAGAGTCAGGTTTCGATCCTGTGGAACTATGGGTTATGGGCCCTCCATGTGGGTTAAAAGTATGAAGGGCGAGGACATCTTGCACGATCATGTGAGCAAGGCATGTCAGAGGATAGTCCGTCGGTTAAGTCGGCAACAACATCGGTACCAAGGGCGAGGGACGAAGAGAACCATTCTCCTGCTCGTTGAAACGAGGCGGACCAATAGGCAAAGTTCTCGTCCATCGGTGGATATCGAATGTCATCAACAATCGCAACAGGGTCTTACTGACAGAGTCGTACGCTGAGGTGCTTATAAAAGCAGTGACGTATTACTGCTTAGATCATATAAACCTCAAGAAGGTTAAACAGAACAATGAAAAGGAAAATGTGATTATCAGATTAAACAGAACAATGGAAAGGAAAAATGTGTTTAAGCACATATTTCAGGAGTATATCCTTCCCAATACAAGCATAGTATGATACCCAAGACCGGATAGAAGGTAGAAACCCACTTAGGTAAGGGGAGAGGAATTTCATGACGTTACCCATACAACGGTGTTTGGATAGTTGAGCAAGAAACAATTACCATTGGGCTTCAGGTGTTCTTGTTGAAGAACGGAGTACCATAAACGTGCTTCGAGATAGCATTGACATGGTCAACGGGTGAAAATCAGACTTTGGAAACAAAAAGGATCCATTAGGAATAACTTGTAGAATAAGTCTTACAGTTTCCTCATGGAAGAATGGATAACATTGCTAAAAGGGAACTATAACAATAGGGCCTCCGGCCAGGTGGGCTAGGTATGATACCACCTTACCGGGTCATCTAAAGACCAACGTTATAACTCTTGGAAATATGTTCCAACCATCATATCTGACCGAGATTCAGATTTGATTGGTGTCAGGATACCTCAGACTCGGGATGCCTGAGAAGAAAAGGTGCAACACAATTTGACGAGATGACATTGTGAGATTCTCAGAAGTGATCTATGTAAGTGAGCTCTGAAACAAGAGGTCATCAGTAAACCAAGGAGAGGATGAGGAGGTGGCTGATAGGCTCAGCAACAAATCATCGAGATTTCCAAAGGATTGATTTCCACAATTATGTGAACAAGGAAATATCATTTGTCGGATCAAATGTCATAATGATGTATGCTTGAGGGAAGTATACACAACTGAACAATGATAGAAGGGTGCACCCAGGAATCTGGACTAGGTAGCACGATCAATGTTTGAATGATGATTCAATAATCAATAGACTTAGAATGAAAATGTAGACCAATAACTTCAAGCAATAGGGTTGCTAGAAGTTTAGAATTTACACATCACAGACCATTTATCGGTATTCCAGTTAGAAACAACACGGAGACCAAGAAATGAACGCAAAAGGCGAGAGATATTACTATATCAAGAATTCTCAAGAGGTGGTAAAATTACCACGACATTCTTGACATAAAAGGTGGTAACATTCCAAGGTAAAGAAGAACAAATGCTGGATAGCAAGGATATCAAGGTATAACTCAAAACACGAATAAGTTTGTGTTGAACGGAAGGCAATAAAGTGGTCGGTGATAACACAAACTATTGAGGGGCGATGATGGAATTTCTCATCAAGAATTCGATATATATCTTGGAAGAGCTCAGGATGTTGATGATGACCACGACACATTTGTCGAGAAATTTCATGAAGATGTAATCGGTTGGCGATGACATCAAGTCAAATGATGACACAGCGAAAGTCAAATAATACTTGAAGAAGAACTCATAAGAAGTTATGCAGTTCCGTGCTAATCTCGAGATACCAGAGGGGGTAATACTCGATGACGGATCAAAGTAGAGGTTGGACTGGGGTATTGCTCTACAGAAGTCAAGCGCTTAAACTTGCACGCGAAATGGTATTTAAAAGAGAACATGGTCGAAACCACGATTGCAAAAGGCCAGATCCCAGATATAAGATGAACTTATACCAAAGGAATAATTTAATTTAAGAGAAGCTTTAACGATGAGATCTACATCGTGTCCATGGGCATGAACACAAGGGCTCAAGGTCGACTCCCACTTCTTCAATGCATAACCTCTCATTTTACTTCTCGCTTTCGAAGAAGTTGTAGTGTTGAAATTTTATTTGGCAAAATATCAGAAGTGTATGGCTCGTGAAAATTTCGAGTTCACACAGTTTAGAGAAGGCATAGGTTCAGCCCATCAGGGCATCTTAGGAGTATATACCACAAATTTCAAGAATAAATAACACCAGCTCGATAGTAGAGCATGTTTGAGAAAGCAGAGGATACAATTTACCAAAGGTATTATGTATCCGAGGAAAGGCTCACAGACTTATTGAATATGAAGGACGCTGTCGGATAAAATCCAGCAAATGATCTGGTGGTCCTCAAGGGATCTGGTGTGAGCATCGGTACTCAACCAGAGGGAGAAACAATGCAAGGAGATCAGACTTAGAAACAACTGACTAATTCAAGGCTCAAATGCAACGGAATTATCAATTCCAAGACAAGGGATCAGAAGCAATGCTCTGATCAGGGATGGATAAGTTGAATAGCCTTAAGGGTACAATCGACAACAATTTGATTGGTCGAGATACAGCTCATGTTTTAAAATAACGTCTGAGCCGGAAAGATAATTTAAAAGGATCAACTGATGATTGCGTGCATTCGCACTCAAGTTGAATCAATAGGATCAAAAGACGATGCCTAAGGATACTAACGAATATCGCCAGACATATGGAAAGCATCCATAATGCAAGCAGGCAAGTATTGCAGAGCAATAAGCTACTAAGGATTTTTGGAGGATCGAATAGTATTTCGAAGACCATTGTGAAACACATGAACAACTGGGGATGAGTGGATACTCGACAAGTGTGAGGATTTAATTGAAGGGGTATTCATGTGGCAAGGAACTGCTAGGCAGTAGGCACAAAGTATTCTCGGAACAATAGAGAAGACTCCGGGGTATCTTGTAATAACAAGATCAATGGGGGATGATCGTATGAATGGCAAGTGTAAGTAGTTATCCATAAGGATTTATCGGTGGTCAGGAATAGCAAAAGTGATGGGCACAAAGTCTCGAGAGGAATAGCAAAGAGTATCTTCGGAATCTTCTGGTGAAGCAGGCCATCATCTGGAATGAAGGGGCTCTCCGGGAGAAAGTATTTACGAGATCCTAGAGTCAGAGTTAGTAAATTCATTTTAACCCGAATAGAAGAGAGATCAGAGCCCCAGAGTAATGATCGAGGAGTAAAAGATCCTAATACCACCCAATGGCGACGTGTGCCCGTAAGACACACAGCCATGTTATAAAAGTTTTGCAATGTCTAGACTCGACTTCAGCCAAGGAGTTGGAAGGGGGATTCCTACAGGCAGTCGGCTCTGATACCAACTTGTGACGCCCCCGATTTGACCGTACACTAATCATGCACGCAAATGTGTACGATCAAGATCAAGGACTCACGGATAGATATCACAACACAACTCTACAAATAAAATAAGTCATACAAGCATCATATTACAAGCCAGGGGCCTCGAGGGCTCGAATACAAGAGCTCGATCATAGACGAGTCAGCGGAAGCAACAATATCTGAGTACAGACATAAGATAAACAAGTTTGCCTTAAGAAGGCTAGCACAAACTAGGATACAGATCGAAAGAGGCGCAGGCCTCCTGCCTGGGATCCTCCTAAACTACTCCTGGTCGCCGTCAGCGGGCAGCACGTAGTAGTAGGCACCTCCGGTGTAGTAGGAGTCGTCATCGACGGTGGCGTCTGGCTCCTGGGCTCCAACATCTGGTTGCGACAACCAGGTAGAAGGGATAGAGGGAAAAGAAGGAGAAAGCAACCGTGAGTACTCATCCAAAGTACTCGCAAGCAAGGAGCTATACTACATATGTATGCATTGGTATCAACTGGAATAAGGCTATCATATGTGGACTGAACTGTAGAATGCCGGAATAAGAGGGGGATAGCTAGTCCTGTCGAAGACTACGCTTCTGGCAGCCTCCGTCTTGCAGCATGTAGAAGAGAGTAGACTGAAGACCTCCAAGTAGCATCGCATAGCATAAACCTAGCCGATGATCCTCTCCTCGTCGCCCTATTAGAGAGCGATCACCGGGTTATATCTGGCACTTGGAAGGGTGTGTTTTATTAAGTATCCGGTTCTAGTTGTCATAAAGTCAAGGTACAACTCCGGGTCGTCCTTTTACCGAGGGACATGGCTATTCGAATAGATAAACTTCCCTGCAGGGGTGCACCACATAACCCAACACGCTCGATCCCATTTGGCCGGACACACTTTCCTGGGTCATGCCCGGCCTCAGAAGATCAACACGTCGCAGCCCTACCTAGGCGCAACAGAGAGGTCAGCACGCCGGTCTAAACCCTATGGCGCAGGGGTCTGGGCCCATCGCCCATTGCACACCTGCACGTTGCGTACGCGGCCGGAAGCAGACCTAGCCTAGTGGCGTTCAAGTCCAATCCGGCGCGCGCCACTCAGTCGCTGACGTCACGAAGGCTTCGGCTGATACCACGACGCCGGGATACCCATACCTACTCCTGCGTAGATGGTTAGTGCGTATAGGCCAAATGGATAGACTCAGATCAAATACCCAGATCTCGTTAAGCGTGTTAAGTATCCGCGAACGCCGACCAGGGCCAGACCCACCTCTCTCCTAGGTGGTCGGAATCTGCCCTGTCGCTCCGCCACAAGGTAACAGTCGGGGGCCGTCAGGAACCCAGGCCCACCACTACCTGGGTGGAACCACCTGTCCCTTCAGCCCCCATCTTCGAACAGTATCACAGGTAAGGTAATAGTGTAAAGTATATAGTATATGCCCGTGATCACCTCCCGAAGTGATCACGGCCCAGTAGTATAGCATGGCAGACAGACAAGAGTGTAGGGCCACTGATGGAACACTAGCATCCTATACTAAGCAGTAGGATAGCAGGTAAAGGTAACAATAGTAGTAGCAAGGACAGGCTATGCAGCAGTATAGGGTTAACAGAAAGCAGTAACAGGCTACACTACTCTAATGCAAGCAGTATAGAGAAGAGTAGGCGATATCTGGTGATCAAAGGGGGGGCTTGCCTGGTTGCTCAGACAAGGAGGGGTCGTCGGTGACGTAGTCGACCACAGGGGCATCAGCATCGTCACGGGGTCTACCGGAGAGAAGAGGGGGGAGAAACAATAAATACATAGCAAGCAAGTGCATAACAGGACAACAGGCAAAGCTAGACATGTTCAAACGCGGTATGAGGTGATACCGGTGAAGGGGGAGAAACATCCGGGAAAGTATCCCCGGTGTTTTGCATTTTCGAATAGGTGGAACGGAGGGGGAAAGTTGCGTGTTTGCTATGCTAGGGATGTGTGGCGGACGAACGGGTTGCGTATCCGGATTCGTCTCGTCGTTCTGAGCAACTTTCATGTACAAAGTATTTTCATCCGAGCTACGGATTATTTTATATTAATTTTTAAAGATTTTAAATCATTTTCTAGAAATTAGCATAATTAAATTAATTTAGAAATTGCAATTATGATATCAGCTTGACATCAGCATGATGTCAGCAGGACCAAAGGTTGACTAGGTCAACCCTGTAGGTGGGTCCCGTATGTCATAGGTACAATAACCTAATTAATCTATTAATCAGTTTAATTAGTTAATTAGGTACCTAATGTTTAATTAGTTTAATTAAACAGGATTGATTAAGTTAATTAAGTCAATTAATTAATTAACAATTTTATTTACTTATTATTTATTTATTTATTTTTAAGTTCTTTTTTTAATCATTCTGGGGCGGGGCCCCCTTGTCATAGGCCCCTGGGGGCCTAGCGGGTCGGGCGTGCTGGCGAAACGGGGCGGGTGTAGGCGCACCCGACCGGTTGCTCGCCCATAGGAAGGGGTGCGGCGGTAAGAGGCCGCAGGGGTGCGCGCAGCCGGCGGCTGTAGCGGTGGCAGGGCGCGGCCCGGGCGAGTTTCTCGGCGCCAGAGTGCGCGGGCGACGGAGCCTGGCGGAGCTGAGCCGCGGCTGGGGTAAGCCGCGGCAGCAGAGCAGCGGGGCGGTCGGGTTGGCGCGGGCGTCGGGCGGGGACGCAGCAGCAGCGGGCGGCGCGAGCGCGTGATCGTGCGCCGAGGCCAGGAGAGCGCGGGGGCGACCGGAGGCGAGGCTAGGGGCGGCCAGCGACGGCGGAGGGGAAGGCAGCAGCAGAGCGGGAAGCAGGGTGAGGGCCGATGCGAGGCAGGGCGGGGTGGTGGTTCACGCGCGGGGCGGCGCGGTGCAGCCACGGTGGCAGCACAGCAGTGCAGGCGGGTGGCGCCACGGGCAAGCGCGGGCACGTGTGCGAGTGCGCACGAGCAAGCAAGGGAGCGAGCGTGCGCGAGCGGAGGGCTGCGGCGACGAACACGAGCGCGCGCAAGTGAGGGAGAGAGGGAGCGAGGCTCACGGCGGTGAGTAGGGCACGGGGCAGCGGGGCTCGTGGGGGAAGATGGGGACGACGGCGACGTGGAGGTGGCGTTCCGGCGAGTCGGCGACGCGGGCTCGTGGATACCGTTCGGGGAGGAGGACGAGGACGGCCGTGCGACGGGGAGACGACCGGCTGCGGCGAGGGACGGCTCCGGTGTCGTCGTCGAGCGGCGGGGCACGTTGGCTCGGGAGTGGTCGTGGGTTCGCTCCCCCGATCCAGATCGGGGAGGGAGCGAGGGGGGAGGCGAGCCGGAGGCGGGCGGCGGCGGCTCCAGATCGAGCAGGAAGGGGGCGAGAGAGAGTGGGGGGGATCGATCTCGATCCAGGGGAATCGGGGGAGGGAGTGGAGCGCATGGGGGGCAAGTGGGGGTGTGGTGGTGGATTAGGGTTCGGTCGGGTGGGGGATGTAGTGGATAAGGAGTGGGGGAGGCCGGCCGGCTGGACCTGATGGGCCGAGGCCCAAGGAGAGGGGGGGGCTCGCGGCCTGCCGGGCCGAAGCCCAGGGGGGGTTTTCTTTGTTTGTTCGTTTAGTTTTTCTTTTTTGTATTTTATTTTCTTTTATTTATTTTCTTTTCTGTTTTAATTCAATTTAAAATATTTATGCATTTTATGAAACTGTATCTTCTACACCATAATCATCTATGTAATATTTAGTACAAACCGAACATTTTTATTTCAATGTTTGAAAACTTTTATTGTTTTCCCTGTAATTAAATTTTGAACTTGTCTCGGTTTTGAATTATCTAGGGTTTATCAACAGTAACCGAGGTGACGTGGCATCATTAGCGGGGGATCACTGTAGCTTAATTATCCGGGCGTCACAGAGTCCTTGCTTATTTTGCTTTGTGTTTTAAGTCATGAATCCTTTTTGGACACACCTATTTGAGAGATCCAAAATTATGCCATGACTTGTTAGAATTGCTCTCTATGCTTCACTTAAATCTATGAGCTATGGAATTGCTCTAGTACTTCACTTATATCTTTTTGAGCACGGTGTGCTTTAGTATTTTTCAAGAAATTCTCTCTTGTTTCACTTAAATTAGTTTGAGAGAAAGAAATATTATGCTCATGATCTTCACTTATATTTGTTTGAGCTTATCAAAAGCAACACATGAAAATTAGTCCCAACGTGATAGATATCCAAGAAGGATATAATAAAAACTTTCATGAAGATCATTGGACAAAATAAACTTGATTCTTTGTAATAGTTTTGAGATATGATGATGAGATTTGTGAGTCATGTTGATGAGTAATTGTGCTTTAGTAAGAATATTGGTGTTAAGGTTTGTGATTCCCTATGCAAGCATGAAAGTCAATAGTCATGCAATGAAATTACATCCTAGTTGTGGTGCATTATTCGGTGTTAATTATGCTTAATGCTCGCTTATGAGATTATTCATTTATTGGTTGGTCGCTTCTCAATCTTTTGCTAGCCTTCATTTTTCACTAAGTATGATCACTACTTGTGCATCCAAAATCCTTTTAACCAGTTTTGCCACATGAGTCCACTATACCTACCTATATGCGGTATTCTTTTGCCGTTCTAAGCAAATTTGTATGTGCCATCTCTAATATTCAAAATAAATTTCTCTTTTGTGTTGTCGTACCGCTCGCGAGGCGGTGAGGGGTGGCTAATATTTTCCATGCTAGATGTGTTATTCTCACAATGAGTGTTTATTCACTTGTCATTGCATGAGAGTAAGGCAAAGGTATTAGGGATGCTCAGTCCCGAAATGAAAAATGAATTTACTTTATGTTGTCAAATAATAAATTCCTTGGAAAGTGTTGGTATGGAAGGCACCCGTGGATATGGTTAGCCATGGAAAGTGTAAGTATGGTGGAAAAAGGAATAAACATTATTTTCTGTTTGGGAACCGCCTATGATATATCTAGCATGGAAAGTGTTGGGAACTCTAAGTCATTTTCGTTGGTGGGAAAAGTATGCCTCTCAAAATGTTTTTTCTCTTAATTTTCACTTTGAGCTCTGGCACCTCTACAAATCCCTACTTCCCTCTCCAAAGGGACTTTCTTTTAATTTATGCAATTTCTATTTTTAATTTGAGTCTCCATCTTCTCTTATAGAGCACCAACTAGGGGGCACTATGATCGTACTTGAGCATTGGGCGTAGTTAATATGCGAGTGTGTTTCATGAATGGATCAATGATTGAGCATGGTGGGCTAGGGATAACTTTTTTTAGCGTTGATATTATGAAAGACATGGTTACTTGTTGGTATGCTTGAGTATTTAAGTCTCATGTCAAAACTAGACTATTGCTTTGAATCATATAAAAGTCCAAATGTCCATGCTATAAAGAAAAGAATATGAGATGACATGTTAGGCAACATTCCACGTCAAAAATTATGTTTTTATCATTTACCCACTCGAGGACGAGTGGGAATTAAGCTTGGGGATGCTGATACGTCTCCAACGTATCTATTATTTTTTATTGTTCCATCTAGTTATATTATCATTCTTGGATGTTTTATAATCATTTTATAGTCATCTTATATCATTTTTTGGTACTAACCTATTGACATAGTGCCAAGTGCCAGTTGCTGTTTTTTTGCATGTTTTTTACATCGCAGGTAATCAATATCAAACGGAGTCCAACGCAGCGTAACTTTTTGTGGTTTTTTTGGACCAGAAGACATCCAATGGGCCGGAGAAGCGCCTGGGGGTGCTCCGAGGGGAGCACAACCCACCACGGCACGCCTGGAGGCCCAGGCGCGCCCTCGTGGATTGTGCCCACCTCGGGTGCCCCCGGGACCGCCTCTTTACTATATAAATACCGCAATATTCCAGAAAGCCTAGGGGAGTCGACGAAAATCAATTCCAGCCGTCGTAGAGTCCAGAACCATCAGATCCAATCTAGACACCACCACGGAGGGGTTCATCATGTCCATTAGTGCCTCTCCGATGATGCGTGAGTAGTCTTTTGTAGACCTTCGGGTCCGTAGTTAGTAGCCGATGGCTTCCTCTCTCTTGTTTGATTATCAATACAATGGTCTCTTGGAGATCCATATGATGTGATTCTTTTGCGGTGTGTTTGTTGGGATCCGATGAACTTTGAGTTTATGATCAGATCTATCTCTTTTTATCCATGAAAGTTATTTGAGTCTTCTTTGATCTCTTATATGCATGATTGCTTATAGCCTCGTATTTCTTCTCCGATATTTGGGTTTTGTTTGGCCAACTTGATCTATTTATCTTGCAATCGGAAGAGGTGCTTTGTGATGGGTTCAATCTTACGGTGCTTGATCCCAGTGACAGAAGGGGAACCGACATGTATGTAGCATTGCTATTAAGGATAACAAGATGTGGTCAATTTCTACATAAATAGATCTTGTCTACATCATGTCATCATTCTTATTGCATTACACCGTTTCTCCATGAACTTAATACACTAGATGCATGCTGGATAGCGGTCGATGTGTGGAGTAATAGTAGTAAATGCGGGCAGGATTCGGTCTACTAATCTTGGACGTGATGCCTATATAATGATCATCGCCTGGATATCGTCATGATTATTTGAAGTTCTATCAATTGCCCAATAGTAATTCGTTTACCCACCGTTTGCTATTTTTCTCGAGAGAAGCCACTAGTGAAACCTACGACCCCCCAGGTCTCTTCTTTATTATATTTGCCTTTGCGATCTATTTTTTTTGCTTTTATTTTCAGATATTTTAAACCAAAAATACAAAAATACCTTGCTGCAATTTATTTTATCTGAGATCTATTTATCCTATCTATCATATTTTTATCACATTCGTTTTTCAATTTGTGGCACCGTTACCCGAAAGGGATTGACAACCCCTTTAACACGTCTGGTTGCGAGTATTTGTTATTTGTGTGCAGGTGATGTTTACGTAGTGTTGCTTGGTTCTCCTACTGGTTCGATAACCTTGGTCTCATCACTGAGGGAATACCTACCGTCATTGTGCTGCATCATCCCTTCCTCTTTGGGGAAATACCGACGTAGTCTAGCAGACATCATACCTCTTCAAGTGGGTCTGAACCTGGGTAAAACACCGTGTCCCTCTTTGTGATGTTATCATCATACCAAGATCTCCAGCTTGGGACCCCCTACTCACCGGATTTAGCTTTGTCAACGAGCCCCACCCCAGTAACATACTGGAGGTCCTAGGATTACATAACTATGCCGTCTACATTGGAGAAAAGGTCCTTCATGGCTCTGGTATCTTCAAATTGTACTGCAAGTCTTCTGGAATCTTCTTGCAATTCGCTACGAGCTTCCCAAACTAGCCCAAGCCAGAACCGCTATAGGTGGTCATATGGCAAGGACCCCCTCAGTCAGGACACCGATGATGCCGTTTTTAGTGCCTGATGTTTGCCCAACGTAAAACAGAGGAGAACTGGTAGCACCCAAGTCATAATGTATATGCTCTTGACCTTCATTTGTCAAGATCATCTTGTATTTATCCTAAAATATGCATCACAATGAAAGAACCATCCCAAGATTAATCCGATTAATGTGTATGGGACAAACAAAGCAAGTAATCCACTAGTGTATGCAAGAAAAAGAAGTAAAACTTACGTCTGTGTGTCTAGGTCGGCCATTTCACCGAACAGTATGTGGGCATGCCTAGCATCGACGTTTCTCAGCATTGTCTATGACCGTCATATTTGCGACGAGTTGTATGCCATGTCATCGGTGGTATCCGCTTACTCCTACATCCACACATCCGGATGCCCGACCATTGCAAGGTTGGAACATCGTCGGGCGTGATCAAGGGAAGGCACCTTTTCGTGGCCTAGCGGACGGAGCAAACGCGATCAAGTCCATGCCGTGGCCTCCTTGTTGGAAATATGCCCTAGAGACAATAATAAATTAGTTATTATCATATTTCCCTGTTCATGATAATCGTTTATTATCCATGCTAGAATTGCATTCATCGGAAACTCAAATACATGTGTGGATACATAGACAACATGTCCCTAGTGAGCCTCTACTAGACTAGCTCGTCGATCAAAGATGGCTATGGTTTCCTAGCCATAGACATGAGTTGTCATTTGATAACGGGATCACATCATTAGGGGAATGATGTGATGGACAAGACCCAAACTATAAACGTAGCATATGATCGTGTCAAGTTTATTGCTATCATTTTTTGCATGTCAAGTATATGTTCCTATGACCATGAGATCATGCAACTCACTGACACTGGAGGAGTACCTTGTGTGTACCAAACGTCGCAACATAATTGGGTGACTACAAAGGTGATCTACAGGTATCTCCGAGGGTGTCTATTGAGTTGGCATGGATCAAGATTGGGATTTGTCACTCCATATGACGGAGATGTATATCTGGGCCCTCTCGGTAATACAACATCACAAGAAGCTTGCAAGCAATGTGACTAAGGAAGTTAGTCACGGGATCTTGTATTACGGAACGAGTAAAGAGACTTGCTGGTAATAAGATTGAACTAGGTATGGAGATACCGACGATCGAATCTTGGGCAAGTAACATACCGATAGACAAAGGGAACTACATACGGGATTAGCTGAATCCTTGACATCGAGGTTCGACTGATAAAGATCTTCGTAGAATATGTAGGAGCCAATATGGGCAACTAGGTCCCGCTATTGGTTATTGACTGTAGAGGTGTCTCGGTCATGTCTGCATAGTTCTCAAACCCGCAGGGTCTACACACTTAATGTTTGGTGACGATATAAGTATAGTTGAGTCATTATGGTGGTTACCGAATGTTGTTCGGAGTCCCGGATGAGATTCCCGGACGTGGCGAGGAACTCCGGAATGGTCCGGAGGTGAAGATTGATATATTGGACGAAGGGTATTGGAGTCTGGAAGTGATTCGGGGGTACCGGGTTATGACCAACATGACCGAAAGGGGTTTCGGGGACCCGGCAAGTGTTGGGGGGGCTCATGGGCCAAGGGGAGGGAGCACACCAGCCCACTAAGGGGCTGTGCGCCCCCAAGCCCCCTTCCCATGTTGCCAAAGGAGGTGGGCTGCCTCCCTAGGGCAGCCCACCCCTTTGCCTTGGGGGTTGACGGTGTCCTGTACTAGGGGGTACTCAACACGTCATCTCCCGATCTGTTAGATTGGGCCGAGGACCCCCGTGGCCGTATACTCATGGGCCAGTTCGGACAGCTACCGCATACAAGGAAGATTCCACAAGACTTGGCGATCAAGACAAGGACTCCACCCCACCGGCGTATTCGGCTAGGACTCTTGTTATCCTAGGCCTCTGGTGCATTATATAAACCGAGGCCAGGCTAATCGATAGAGACAATAGACAATCATACCATAGGCTAGCTTCTAGGGTTTAGCCTCTCTGATCTCGTGGTAGATCTACTCTTGTACTACCCATATCATCAATATTAATCAAGCAGGACCTCCATCAAGAGGGCCCGAACCTGGTTAAACATCGTGTCCCCTGCCTCCTATTACCATCCAGCCTAGACACATAGTTCGGGACCCCCTACCCGAGATCCGCCGGTTTTGACACCAACATTGGTGCTCTCATTGAGAGTTTCGCTGTGTGATCGACAAAAGGATCGATGGCTCGCCTGCAGATCAACTACGACGTCGGCATCTTCGTCACCAGCTCGACTGGTCACCTTGGTTCGACCAAGAATTGCACCCCGTGTTCGGATCACCATGTTCGGACGAGGGCCTTCATCAAACATCAACTCCGATCTCTATCAAGATCACGGAGGAATCATCTATGGAGCTCGGGGGCTCAACGTCAACGTTGCCCTCAAGCGACCGTGCTGTTTTTTTGGACAACGAACTCGTATCTGCCACCACCACATCCTCGAGTATCGCTTTGACAATCGCTTTGGTGGAATTGTGCGGAATTGAGTCTATAACAATCCTGGAAAATTTCGTCGAGTTCCGATGGAGGAATCTCTGGCAATCCACGATATACCAGAGCCCTGTCAAATCTGAACGGGAATTTGGATGAGTTTAGGGCATGGTGTCCAGCTTCTATCTCGGGCGTCCTTTGGAAGATCCAACCGTTGATCGGCTGCGGAATTCCTATATCTACCACCTCTCAAAATTTCAGCTCGATCTGACCGTCCAAACTCCGGGAACCTTCCGATTAGTGCATCACTTTTTGGATCTATTTTCTGCGCGAAAACGAATCCGACCCGGGTTCATCTTTTTTATGAATGGGATTTCGGACATCCCTTTTGAAGGAAGTTTTGTATAGGATATTGTGTTTTGTTCCCGAACACATCCCACTAACTTTAAGATCTTTTGAATATGATCTTCAACATCATGCTGGTGTCAAACCAGTCCGGCAATATCACTCCACGGCTGCCGACCTACACTAGACACGGCGTCACTTTGTTGAGCCGAGCTCAACTTCTTCGGATCATCATCTCGGCAAGCCGAACAAGAGTCCGGCATCGCGAAGGATAAATCATCACCAACATCGCCGCCCCACGGATTACATGGAGCGGGCATACCGGCATCGCCGCACGGTCGCTTCATCAAGCCGGCATCGACCACGTTATGACCTGCATCGGCAGGGCCGCACTATTGCTTTTTCAAGCTGGTGTCCATCACGCTGACCTACTTCGACTCATCGGCTGACATCGAGGCTTCGACATCTCGGCTGGACCGGGGGCTTCGCCATCTCTTCATCAACCTACTCCGGACACTTCGGCGTCACTAGCCGACCAGCTCCGTCACGTTAGCTGGGCCGAGGGCTTTGCCTCGGCGAGTCAACCTTTACCAGCATTGCCATGCCGTCGTTTTATCGCCCATTAGGCAATGGGTGTGCGGAGCGAGTCCCAATTTTGGGAATCACCTTCCTTCGGATTGCTACAACAAATAAACCAGGTGCTATTAATCCCAGTTTTTTTTTGTTTGAGTTCATTTTTCCCAAGGAATTATTACTCTGGTTTGTCCATCATATGTACACAGGTCTATCAAATGGTGGCCGCATTAACGACGGTCGCGTGGTGGTTTGATTAGTTTCCGTACATAGTCCGGCGAACGCCGCATCCAGAGCTCGGACCGACCTGTGAATTCAGGCTTTGCCACGCCTTTACTGCATCACGCCTATGCCCTGCATCGACATTGACTTCAGCGCCAGGCCATATTTCTTCTATTACTCACTTTGCATAAATTATTTATTATGCAACGATTTTTTTTAATTATCATTACTACTATTATCTCTGGTTTGCACTATTTTTTGTGCACAGGAAAAAGATCAGGGGACTTCGGCGTCACTCTGCCGGTCTGCATTGACCGAGCTATGTCACCACTTCGGCGTGTCGAGCTCTCCGCTCCGCCACCTCGGGACCGGTTTGGGGGATGGAACCTTGTCCCGCATCAAGCTTGGACCGCGTCATCAATACCGAACACATTAACCAGCTAAGTCGCTTTCATGCTCAAAGCTTTAATTTCTAACTTGTGTTCGGTTCGACCAAGCATTATTGTAGGATCGAAAGTATGTCTAGAGGGGGGGTGATTAGACTACTTGACCAAATAAAAACTTAACCTTTTCCCAATTTTAGTTCTTGGCAGTTTTTAGCTATCTTAGGACAAGTCAAGCAATCATTACACAATTCAAGCAAGCATGCAAAGAGTATATTGGCAGCAGAAAGTAAAGCATGCAACTTGCAAGAATATAAAAGGAAGGGTTTGGAGAATTCAAACGCTATTGGAGACACGGATGTTTTTCCCGTGGTTCGGATAGGTGGTGCTATCCTACATCCACGTTGATGGAGACTTCAACCCACGAAGGGTAACGGTTGCACGAGTCCACGGAGGGCTCCACCCACGAAGGGTCTACGAAGAAGCAACCTTGTCTATCCCACCATGGCCATCGCCCACGAAGGACTTGCCTCACTAGCGGTAGATCTTCACGAAGTAGGCTATCTCCTTGCCCTTACAAACTCCTTGGTTCAACTCCACAATCTTGTCGGAGGCTCCCAAGTGACACCTAGCCAATCTAGGAGACACCACTCTCCAAGAAGTAACAAATGGTGTGTTGATGATGAACTCCTTGCTCTTGTGCTTCAAATGATAGTCTCCCCAACACTCAACTCTCTCTCATAGGATTTGGATCTGGTGGAAAGAAGATTTGAGTGGAAAGCAACTTGGGGAAGGCTATAGATCAAGATTCATATGGTTTGAATGGAATATCTTGGTCTCAACACATGAGTAGGTGGTTCTCTCTCAGAACATATGAGTTGGAATGGTGTATGTGTTCTGATTGCTCTCTCCACGAGTGAAGAGGAGGTGGAGGGGTATTTATAGCCTCCACACAAAATCCAACCGTTACACACAATTTATCAATCTCGGTGGGACCGAATCAAAAAACTCGGTCGGACCGAAATAGTAAACCTAGTGACCGTTAGGAATTTCGGTGGGACTGACATGCAACTCGGTAGGACCGATTCGGTTAGGGTTTGGGCATAACGTAATCTCGGTGAGACCGATTGCACAAACTCGGTGAGACCGAGTTTGGCAATAAGCTAACCAGAGAGTTGGTCAGGCAAACTCGGTGGGACCGACTCGCTCTTTCGGTGAGACCGAAAAGTTACAAGTAGGAAACATAGAGTTTACATTGCAATCTCGATGGGACCGATTCGCTCTTTCGGTGAGACCAAAAAGTTACAAAAGGGAAACAGAGAGTTTGCAATCCCATCTCGGTGAGACCGAGATCCTTATCGGTAGGACCGAATTGCTAGGGTTTGGCAGTGGCAAATGACAAGTGAAACTCGGTGGCGCCGGATTGAAAGAATCGGTATGACCGAGTTTGGCTTAGGGTTTAGGTCATTTGTGGATATGGGAAAGTAGCTGAGGATTTTGGAGCATATCATTAAGCACATAAAGCAAGAGGCTCATTAAGCAACACCTCATCCCTCCTTGATAGTATTGGCTTTTCCTAAAGACTCAATGTGATCTTGGATCACTAAAATATAAAATGAAGAGTCTTGAACTTTTGGGCTTGAGCCAATTCTTTGTCCTTAGCATTTTGAGGGTTCCACTTTCACATCCATGCCATGCCAATCATTGAGCTTTCCTGAAATAATCATCTTGAAATAGCATTAGCTCAATGAGCTATATGTTGTTATGAATTACCAAAACCACCTAGGGATAGTTGCACTTTCAATTATACTTTTTTGGAAAAAAGTCGCTTGTAAAAAATTTCCTTGTCCAAACTTTGTTTGTGGCACATAAATTCAAATACCCCGTTTACTTGGGGGCTTCCTTTATGAAGCTTTTACTGTTGCATATGATTATACTTGTACGGCTTCGCTCCTTGTTCGTGTATTACGCCACAATATGCACCCTATTGACTTAAGCGATTTGCAAGCTGGGTTGCCTCGCTCCTGTGTTTACCCCTACGTTCCCGATTGTTCAGCTAGGGAGTAAAGGGAGCATCTCTGCGATTGTCACGATTGGGTCACCCGAGCTGGACCTCAGACTGGGTGAAGCCGAAAGCTAGCACTCTTATAGTTTTCAATGATGGTCGGCACACAACGGAATTCACGAGTACAAAAAATCTATTGCACAAGTCTCATAATAACAATGAGCACCGAAGAAAGGTATCAGTGGGGGTACTATTTTCTTCGAAGATGCTTCTTACACTTCGCAGTAATATAGCATAAGTTCCCTAAGCGCGCTTTGTCTGTTGCAGCCTTATGACCTGATTGCCTGGTTATTGGAAACACCGTCGATATCCTCGATAGATGGAATACATAACACTTTTCGGTCCTTGACCAAAGAGGGAGAAACCGACGGTCGGTTAAGACGCGTTTAAAGTTCAGTTGAACATAGATATGATATAAGTACTTCGGTACATGCAATCATTCTTTTACCCAAGTCACTTGGGGGCTCTTAAATTTATGTGAGCCGTTTTATAATAAGTGTTCTTCTTCTTAGTCGTTGCAAAGTTTTTCTTACTATTATTATTTATCACTCCTCTTTTCGACACGAGTGTGTGGTCACTAGCCGGGGAGCCTAATTTCTCTCTCAAAGCCGCTAGAGTTTAGTTCGCTAAACTGGCCTAATGAGAAGTACTCCGCCTTCGGGATAGGAGGTTAAAGCCGTAGGATGACCCGCTTGAAGTCTTGAGATAGGATGTGTCACGTTAAAGCACGACAGAAGCACTTTTTTTAAGACCAATTTTCGGATTGGCACTGGACACTTGATCTTGTTCGGACGTCATGTTTTTACTGACGTTTTTTGGTTTTCCAATCTTTTTGGCACTTTTAAACTATTTGTGCTTTTCCAGCATTAGTCTCGCAGTGCAATGCCGGACACATTTAGGGATTCGGCAAAAACATTCTCGGATATTGCTATATATGCATCGGTTTCGAATTGTGTCTTCGGTCAATAGTTGGGTTGCCCAACTCCTGTGCTTTCCTCCTACGTTCCGCTTTGTTCGGCTAGGTGTGCAAAGGGAGAACCACTGCGATTGTGCTTCCATCTCGCATGGTCAAGCACCTCAGTGGAGAAAGCCGAAAACTGACTATCACAATAAGCGTAAACTGGTCAGTGATCTGATGACTATGTTAAATGATGGGCCGTTCATAACATTGGCCGAAGTGTTTACGGCTTGACCTCGACTGTCGCCGAACACTACCGGGGGCTATTAACTGGCCTCCCAAACTAAATCCTCGATATTTTTCTCTTACATTCGAGCTGAGGTTTCATGGTCATGCTTAGCATGACAACCCAAAGAAAGGAACCGATAGCGGGACTATTTTCTTTGGAAGACATTTCTTTTGTTAAACAGTAATATAACATATCTCTTTGCATACCTTTGTTTATAAAACTGTGTGGCCAGATTGCCTTGTTTGTCGTAAACTTTGCCCTCATAAAGGCTTTATAAAGTAGTACAAACACTCCTCGGCTATTGGCCGAGGAGGTGGAAGCCGATGGTCGGTCAACAAAGTTTGGTACAATGCGGATCCGAGCATTAATGACATAAAGTACTTGGATACATAGAGTCATTACACATAATTTACGATTTTACTATGGATATTGATCCTTAATTCGGCCACCCATGCCCGCATTAAGGCTCAGGGACTACTGGGCTTCGGGCCTATTATTTACAAATATTAAAGGGGCACATCGATCCCCTGATCCGGTGTTTCCACCCGACCAGTGTCTCGGGGGCTACTGCATTGCTTGTCCAATGCAGAAAATTTTATGTGCAATATAGTTTCCGAGGAGATTTTGATCCTCAGATTGGTCGGCCGCACCCAACCTGAGTCTCGAGGACTGAGCACGCCGCTTTTAGTGTCCCAAAGTATTCTGCCGAGCTTGGACTTGATCCTCAGGCCGACTTTGTAAATCAACCTGAGTCTTAGCGGCTACTGGGATCAGCGGTCTTACATCATCCTTCAGGTGCATCTCGGGTTTTAGACCGATACACACCTTGAGGGCTACTGGCTATATATCTCGACAGAGAATAAATTGCACCAATAAAAAATATTCACAAAAATCGGCCCACATTAGGGGTGGTGCACCACCTCAAAAGCTGTCCGGCATAAAGCTCGGGCGCTAGTGGCTGGCTCCATAGAGGGCATTTCCGGCATTAAGCTCGGCTAAACTCCTTCAAACTTCTTTGAACCAAGGTGATTTACGACACCTCGGATACAGTTCGGCGTTGGAGCTCGGATACAGAGTCCGGCGTTGGAGCTCGGATACAGTCCGGCGTTGGAGCTCGGATACATAGTCCGGCGTTGGAGCTCGGATACATTCTGGCATTAGAGCTGGGAAGCGGTCCGGCGTTGGTGCTCGGCTGCAAAAGATACCTCGAATGCAGTCCGGTGTTGGAGCTCGGACGCAAGAGGACACTGCCTCCCGGGAACAACTTCAAACCCGAGGTGTGGCATAAAAATAAACAAGGCATTGATAAAGGCTGGAAACTTAAAGGGGCTCCTCGGATACCCGACGTGTAAACCCGTCGAATGCATTTCGGCGATCCTCAAGATCGAAGAAGATTTGTTGAACTAGTTTTCAAGACCGATGACCGAAGATGAAGAATAGTTCGGAAGAATCAAGGAGCGTCCCTAACTTGAAGACCGATTCAGGGAGCTACTGACGGTGTCCTGGACTAGGGGGTACTCAACACGTCATCTCCCGATCTGTTAGATTGGGCCGAGGACCCCCGTGGCCGTATACTCATGGGCCAGTTCGGACAGCTGCCGCATACAAGGAAGATTCCACAAGACTTGGCGATCAAGACAAGGACTCCACCCCATCGGCATATTCGGCTAGGACTCTTGTTATCCTAGGCCTCTGGTGCATTATATAAACCGAGGCCAGGCTAGTCGATAGAGACAATAGACAATCATACCATATGCTAGCTTCTAGGGTTTAGCCTCTCTGATCTCGTGGTAGATCTACTCTTGTACTACCCATATCATCAATATTAATCAAGCAGGACGTAGGGTTTTACCTCCATCAAGAGGGCCCGAAGCTGGGTAAAACATCGTGTCCCCTGCCTCATGTTACCATCCAGCCTAGCACAGTTCGGGACCCCCTACCCGAGATCCGCCGGTTTTGACACCGACAGGGGTCAAGTCTCCTAAGGGGTGGGGGGGGGCAAAACCCATCTAGGGTTTCGCCTTGTTGGCCGCCACCCCTAGATTGGATCTAGGGGCACCCCCTCCTCCCCCCTTCCCCCTATATATAGAGAGGTGGAGAGAGGGCAGCCACACCCATACAGATCTATTCGTGCAATGACGTTGCCCCTCCTCTCCCTCATAGCCATCTTCTTCTCCATAGTGCTTAGCGAAGCTCTGCCAAGATTTCTCCACCGCCACTACCGCCACGCCGTCGTGCTGTCGGAGGACTCGAGCTACTACTTCACCATCGCTTGTTGGATCGAGAGGTGAAGGCGTCATCAAGCCGTACGTGTGTTGAACGCGGAGGTGTCGTCCGTTCGGCGCTAGATCGGAGTTCGCGGGATGGATCGTGATTGAACCGCGAAGACGTTCGACTACATCAACCACATTTCTTGACGCTTCCGCTTAGCGATCTACAAGGGTATGTAGATCTAATCTCTCCTCTCGTAGATGGTCATCTCCTAGATTGGATCTTGGTGAGCATAGGAAATTTTTTGTTTCCCATGCAACGTTCCCCAATACTCCTTCCCTGCAGTTCGCGGACACGCTATAGGGTGTGTCGCTCCCTCCAGGAGATGGTCTCCGGGTTGCTCGCGACTACTAGGACCCCCATGGACTTCGTCGAGCCATCGTCCATGGTGAATGAGGATGTGATAGTGGGCGTTGACACCTAGGACGATGGACGAGGGGGCGGCACAAACACAGGTAATAGTGGAGGAGGCGACGACTCAAAGCCAGGAAAGGGAGGACAACCGTGAGAGCAGGGGTGCGATATTTTTTCCGAACCGGGCTGCACCCCTTTCCATTGCAAATGAACGGAAATACAATAGTTCCAGAGACATTAGGAGGAGGGAACATGGGGAGCGAGTTCGGACACTACTAGGAAACCCACCACACTGGCCCGCCATCGAAACGAGTGCTGCGGGGGCCAAAACCTGATAGCACCAAATCAAAGTTCAAGCTAAACTACAACCTATTACACAAAAAGTCCAGCCAGGTGAAAAGTGAGACCACTCTCCAGTCCAACCACAAGGAGACCAAAACATCATCAGCTATCGAGGGAGCTTCCACCAAAGAAAGAGCAGTGACCCGCTTCCACCTATTTGCTCTTGATTGGTTGGCGCACCGCATTGCACATCTTCATCAGGTTCATTGTACTTGCCCTGATCATCTCTGCACCTCCCCACAGCTCCTTGGCTCCTCCATCACTCTGAAGACCTGTCCAATAAATGAGAAAGGAACACATGGAGAAAACAATCTCGGAAGGTGTTTTGATTTGTTTTTTCTCAAAAGTAGCCCGATTGCGAGCAAGTAGATAGCCCAACACGTGGCAGCCAGGCCGAGGGTATAATACTTCTCTCCACCAGGGAGAGAAGCGTTGCACCAAGAGTAATATTGCCAGTAGTTGTTTGGACAACTATCTGTGCCCAATGTCATCCCAATACAACTCCACACAACTTTAGCAACAGGACAAGTGAAGAACAAATGTTGGGATGTTTCTAGGTTGTTACAAAAAGAGCAACTAGTATTAGCAGGCCATCTCCTCCCTTTCATGACCTGTCTAGTAAGGACAGCATCCTGGGACAGCTGCCACAAAAATATTTTGATTTTGAGGGGAATTTTAGCTCTCTAAATCCATCTATAATGACACCCACTAACACTACTAGGGAAAAGGCTAGCAGCAGTGCGGGTTTTAGACCTATCAGTAGCGCGGGGTGGTGCGCTACTGATAAGGCGCTACAGCTAACGAATAGCAGTAGCGTGCCTCCACCCACGCTACGGCTAAATCGACTTAGTAGCAGCGAGTTCCAGGAGGAGCGCTGCTGGTAATTAGTAGTAGCGCTTCTCTCTGCCCGCGCTGCTACTATTATTTCGTATTTTATTTCTTTTTTATTTCATGTTGTATTCGTACACCTTTACACAAATTTTCATACAACAGGAATTTACAAATTGTTTTTACATCATAATGAGTTATTACATCACGGGGTGAAAGAACCGTGTGGACTAGTTTCAAGTGGACGGACATCCACTTGAAACTAATCCGCGGTTCTTTCACCCAATGATATAATAAATATCATCATCATCATATCATTAACAACTTATCATCATCATCATCATCATATCATTGGTCACTAGTCGTAATCACAAGTACTCCTGACATCTTCAACTCTAACACATTGTATCACATAATAAACATATTGTACCTTATAGGACCTACTACATTCTATTAGGACCTACTATATTCTCTAAGGTAAAATAGCAAAAAACAAGATAGCCCCTCGCTCTCCATTATGGAGAATGCAGATTATCCTGTCTCCAATTCTTGCCTTTCGCTTAATGTTGCTTCCAAGAACCTCCTTACGAATGTCCAAACATTTTTTCCACTCTTTGATTAGCATGTGTTCACCGGTTTCAGAAATTCGATATGCACAGGTGAGATCCGTAGGATGACCTGGCTGTAGGTTCAGAACTTCAAGGCGACCATTGTAATACATCAGATGAGGCACACAATCCATCGGGATTTTCTGTTGAAAAACATAGTAATAACTTTGTAGTTAGCAATGATGTACTAGTTTTAGAAGTATGCAAAAGATGCACGGATGTCGTAATAGTAAAATATCTTACCAGGGTATC
Source organism: Triticum monococcum (assembly GCA_034509565.1). Taxonomy (NCBI): domain Eukaryota; kingdom Viridiplantae; phylum Streptophyta; class Magnoliopsida; order Poales; family Poaceae; genus Triticum; species Triticum monococcum. The sequence continues at coordinate 490,171,158 of CM067844.1, forward strand.
TCCATAGAAGTTATCGTGGTTCAACACGTGCACTAGTGGCACGTATTCACCATAATTTGGAGGAGTTCGATAATAGGTATTGTAATTCTCAAAAAAAGTACAATAAGCAATCAGATGATTTTTCTCCTTATAAGTTAATTCGGAGCCATTAGTGTAGTGGGTTTTGTCTACCATCTTTTGCACATTCTTTGAAGATTCAAAATAAGCTGTCAATGGAAATAAGCTGTCAACTATTTTGAAATAAACAATATAAATTAGTTAATAACTATGTTTGAGAAACTCACATTGTGGTAGAATCGGAAGCGTATCAACAAGGACCCAAATGTCCATATTGTCTTGCTTGATGTCAGGATGACCAAGATCCATGGTGACAATCATACCCTCATAAAAACCATACATTTTGCAAAGTGCTTCCCAATTTTGACAACCAAAATGGGTTATGCTCTGAGAATTATACAGATTTACTTCAAAATCGATATCATGATGGGTCCTTAGGTGTATTTTCTTTGTTTGAAAATTTTCATGGTCTTCAAAACCCATCCTCTCCAAGACATAGCGTCTTGCATGGCATGGGATAAGCTAGTCGAATTGTAAAAGATGAAAATTAGATGTTGAAATAGTTGAAGTCATGCTTAATTACGAAATAAACACTTGTCGTTGTTGCGTACCGTTTCAACATCGAAGGTCTTCTCGAGCTTAATGCTGAAGCGCCGATCTTCGTCCAGCTCAACGAACCTATCGCACATACCTCGATCGTCATGGCACCAGCTGCACTCCCCGGGAGACTGTCGTCGTTCGAGTACGACATTTCCTATGTTCATAATTCAAAGATTAAACTTGTACAATTAAATATATGTACTAAAAAACCTAAATTAGATCATTATTTTTCAAAGAAAATCCAGGCCACTCGATATTTCCCACATATTCTAGCACAAGTCATGCCAGAATTCACGGAAAAATCCGGCATGACCTTTGCTAAAAAAGGACATATCGAACGCCTGAAATTTGCCGGAACGGAAATTAATCAACACTCCGGCAAAACATAGGCCACTCGGAGGTGTAACCAAAACATGAAAGAATTGCTTAAACTAAAAAATAACACCAAATATGGCATGTTCAACTAGTTCTATTAATTCAACTAGTTCTTACTAAATATAAACTTAGTATAAAAAGAAAAAAAACTAGTTCTTTCTAAAAATGAAGAGTTCAACTAGTTATTAATTTACTTACTATACTAGTTCAACTAAAACTTAACTAGTTAAACTATAACTAAACTATTTCTATTAATTCAACTAGTTCTTACTAAATATAAACTTACTATAAATAGAAATAAAGTAGCACATCTACTACTACTAATTAACATCTAACTACTACATCTACTACTAATTAACATGTACTACTGCTAATTATACATCTACTACTAATTAACATCTATCCACTACTTCTAAAAATCATTATCTATGAACCCTAAATTAGCATCTACTACTACTAAAATCATCTACTAACTAAGCAAAGAGAGAGGGGGTTGGGGAAGGGTGGGGGGCTTACAGAGGGAGAGACGGTGGCGGGGAGGTGCTCGGCAACGGAGGGGCGGCGAGGGCGGCGGTCCTGGGCGGCGGGCTCGGTCGAGGGCGGCAGCGGTGAGGTCGAGGGCGGCGACAGTGTGGTCGAGAGCGGCGGCGGTGAGGTTGAGGGCGGGCAGCGGCGGCGGCGGTGAGGGCGCAGGCGCGCTCGGGCTCGGGCAGCGGCGACAGGGAGTAGGGGAACATGCCGGTGGGGAGGGAAAGGAGGACTTAGCGAAATTTTGACGCGGGAGGTGGTTAACTCGAACTAGCAGTAGCGCACGTACAGAAAACGCGCTATAGCTAACTTATCTACAGCGCGTTTTGGGAAAAACCGCTACTGCTAATGGAAGCAGTTATTTCTTTTGTTTAGTAAAAACATCAAAAATATACATTGATCATCATTGATCTTTTTGTGTATAATCTAAATAGTCAACATGAATCCTCACTGTACCTGTATAGGCACAAGCGAGGATTCATATTGCAACCACAAATCATACACATATAGTTCAATGAAGACCAAGTGCTCGAGATAGGTTGAGAAGCAACATATTTAAGGTGGTAAACACCTTGTTCGCTTAGCAGTATGGGACTAAAGTTAATTAGTTGCGGCCATACTTACCAGCAGCGAGTTTTGAGCAAAACCGCTGCTACTAAGTTCTTTAGCAGTAGCGCGTCCACGGGAAGGGCGCTACTACTATATCTAGCCTGGAGGCAATACCGTGGCAATTATAGTAGTAGGGCTCTTTTCACCTAGAGCGCTACTCCTACTCAGTCATTAGCAGCGCTCTTTTCTAAAGCTCGTTGCTGCTAATTAGCAGTAGCGTCTGTTTTTATACCGCGCTACTGCTAAGATTCTGTGTATAAGGTTTTCCCTAGTAGTGTAAGGGGTCTTTCCAACCATTTATACATGGATTTAGTAGAAAATTTTCCATTGCTTATAAGCCCCCAGGTCACTTGACCATCTTCTCGGGTCAGTGGAATACTTGCAATGGTATTGCTCATGTCTTTCCACTGACCCAGCATTTCCAAGGAAAGTCTCCTACGGAAGAATGTTTGTACATCGATATGGCCAAAGTTATCCACAATACAGTCTTGATTGTTGCAAACGTCAAACAACAGGGGGTATTTGTTCTTGAAACGGGCTCCGCTCACCAATAGAATCTTTCCAGATCCTCGTGAGGTCCCCTGATTTGGTATTGATCTTCCTAGCCGCCATATATAGCGTTTTGACTTTGAGAAGAGCTTTCCAGCAAGGGGAGTCTGAGAACCTAGGCTCAACCGAGGCCACTGTTTATTTATTCAGGTACCGCGCCCGTACGATATTCTGCCATAACCCTTTCTGGATTTCCAATTTCCTCCACCACCACCTAACCATTAAGCTGATGTTTTGTTTCCTAAGGTCTTTAACCCCCAAATCCCCATTTTCTTTGGATCTACAGATTCTGTTCCACCTGACAAGGTGGTATCTCTTTTTCTTATTACACCCCTGCCAAATTTTTTCCCTCTGTGTTTATCAAGCTTCTCAATAAAAGTTTTGTTCATAAGCCACATGGACATGTGATACAGGGAAATCTATGTGACAACAGAATCTAACAATGTAAGCCTCCCTCCTATGCATGGAGGCTGCATTCCCAATCCAGGCCTCAAACCTTTTGAGATACTTAGCCATAATAAATTCCCAATCGAAATTCTTAAGGGTAGTATAACTAACTGGCATACCAAGATATTTGATAGGGAAATCGCCATCGTCGCAATTAAACAGGTCAACATATTGTTTTGTAATACTCTTGTCTCCCCCCCCAACTTTACGGATCTCACTTTTTTGAAAGTTAACTTTGAGCCCTGACGTCATTTCAAACATATACAACAGGAGTTTCAAGTTTACGGCCTTATCTATATCATGTTCTAGGCAGATGATGGTATCATCGGCGTATTGTAGGACTGCAACCCTGTTCAGATGAGATCAGAGGCTAAGCCCACTAGCATATTGTTCTTCTGGGCATTAATGATCATCTTCGCGAGGCAGTCAACGGCTAGATTGAACAAAAAGGGGGAATGCGGGTCCCCTTGCCTGACCCCTTTGGCACTTTGGAAGTAGGGTCCCACACATTTATTAATCTTGATACTCACCATCCCATTATGCAAAAAATAATTAATCCAACCACACCAGGTTTCATTAAAGCCTCGCTGCTTATGACATTCTAACAGGAACTCCCAATTCACCCTGTAGTAGGATTTTTCAAAGTCGAGTTTTAGTACTACCCCCACCCTTTTCTTCACATGAGTATGGTTCAATATCTCATGTAGAGAGAGAACACCATGCATGATATTCCTCCATTTAACAAAAGCATTTTGGGTCGAGCTAATCAACTTATTGGCATACTTCTCCACTCTACGGTCTAGCACTTTACTGATCATTTTATATGGGCACCGAAGGAGACAGATAGGTCTCAACTGTTGTATTTTGTCTGCCCCAGCACTCTTAGGCAACCGTGTTATCACACCATAGTTAAGACGTTGGATGTCGAGAGTCCCTTTATGAAAGTGTTCAAATAAGGACATAATATCTTTTTTAACTATCTCCCAACAAATCTGATAAAATTCAACATGAATATTGCCAGGGCCGGGGGCTCTATTAGGGGCCATGGAAAACAACGCTTCCTTCACCTCTTCTTCTGTGAACTCACGGCATAAACCAGCGTTCTCTCTTGCATCGAGTTTTTCCTCATCAGACCAGGTATTAGGGTCAAGATGAAACATATTACCAGGTTCAGGACCAAATAAGTTTTTGTAAAAGTCTATCACATGAGCAATCAGATTATATGTGCCTTCAATCTCCACATCACCCACTCTAAGGGAGTGGATTGTATTTTTCCTCTTATGACCATTAGCAATTTTATGATAGTAATCAGTGTTGAGGTCTCCTTTCAACAGCTAGCGTGCATGAGACTGCTGCAGCCAAAATATTTCTTCATTTATCAGCAGCTCGTGCAGCTCCGTGCTCACATCTATCTTAATACTGTACATTTCAGGAGACAGGGGCCCATTCTCTTCTAGTTCCTCTAGGATAGAAAGTTCAACCCTAAGCTCTTCTTTCCTCCTCTTGTCGTGGCCAAATTTATTAGACCCCCAGCCTTTGAAGTAACTTTTGAATCTCTTCAATTTGATATTTAAAATGTCAATGGGATCATATGCATGAACTTTCCTAGCCCAGATCCTACTGACCCTGGGAAGAAACATCTCATCTTTAATCCATGCAAGGTTAAACCGAAATTCACGAGGTTTAGGAGCCTCACGCCCCTCCTCACTAGACGAGAGTAAGAGAGGATTGTGGTCCAAGATCTCCCGAACCAGTTTTCTTACAGATACCATTGGGAAAAGATCCTCCCAGTCCTCGGACATCAGGATACGGTCTAGTTTCTCTAGTGTGGGGTGAGCCTGGTTGTTTGTCTAGGTGTATTTTCCCCCACTAGTGTGGATTTCTCTAAGAGCAAGTGCATTGATGATGGAATTGAAAAGATTAGTAGATCTACTACTATTCTCTAAGGATATTAAAATCCCCCCACCCACCCACAATGTAGGGTATATTCATGTTGCCACACATAGCAGCCAACTCCACTAAAAACTCTTCTTTGAACTCCTCACGGGCTGAGCCATAAACCACCAGCAGCCCCCAGTCTTTTTTCTTTTTCTTGTCATGGATATTCAACTATAGGATATATTTACCTTTACAACGGGAAGTAATATTCATGGTGTCTTGTCTATCCCCCCCCCCTAGGATACCACCTGATTTCCCCACAGATGGGATCCACTCCCAATGAAACATGCCAAAAAGGGTCAATTCTTCTAAGGCACTTAGGGGTGAAGTCCTTTTTCATAGTTTCTTTCAAGCCAATGAAATCCAGGGAATGATCACTGATCAGGTCAGAGAGGCAGATGGACATTCCTTTCTTGCCTGCCCCCCTGCAGTTCCAAATGAGGCCTCCCATTTGGAACTTTTTTATGAAACTGGACCGAGTAGCCCTACCAGGAGGCATAGGAGGGCTACAGCGAGGTTCCTCTAAGAACATTGGATTTTTTTTCCTGGCTTCTATTCATAGGCCTGGATAGCTTAACATTGGATTTTTTTTTCTTAGGGTTTCCTTTTTTTCGTTTGCTAGCAGAGATCAGCTCATGCATAGCCTCTTCCTGGTCTAGCCATGTCAAATTGACCTGGGCTGTTTTTCCAAGGCCATTGGTAATAATAATGTCCTCATCATACTCCCCAGGATTATCCCATTTTATTTCTTTTTCATCTAGATTTTCCCTAACCTTTTCAAGTTCTCTAAGAACATTAACATATGTAAAATCATTGTCAGGAACGATAACACCCATCTCCGCAGCTCTATTCATCAGTTTAGTATTTGATAATGAATTGAAAGAACTTTTGCAAGATTTTTGAATATTACATCCCAGGTCTCTCTGTTGAGCGAGACGGATGGCCTTGGCTTCAATGTTCTCATGCACCTCACGAGCATTGCGTTTAGTGAACCTTAGAGTTGCTTCATGTGCAAGTGGAGGAGTGAGAATCACCTCATCACCACATTCAGAAGAAGGTAATTGTACCACATAGTCATTGGACATCTTCAGACATGAATCCACGCCGCCCTTCACCTCCACAATCTGAGCAGAATTAGTAAGCATAGTAGCGTAGGACAACGAGCGACAGACTACATGTGTTTTAATTACCTAAACCTCAATCACAGGCTCCCACAGTTTCCCTGGCACAACAGAGGTGCGATATGGTGGATTTGATTAAATTGGAGGGATTTGGAGTCGAACCGACACGTCGGATTCGACGTGGCGTACGCGTCCAGGTATCCTATGTCCGCCTCGCATAGGAGCTGAATATGAAGGGTGTCGGACATCCCATACGTTTGACCAGATCTTGAGGGTCTGGTTGGGTGACTTTTTTTGTCTGACAATGTTAAACATATTCACCCGGTTTAGGAGGTAAGTGGACGGTCCGGTTGTAGATGCTCTTACTTCCGAGCACATGTTATGCTCTTACTTCCGAGCACATGTTAAAACCAACTTATTTTTTTTAATAAAAAACTTCTAATAGGAGATTTTTGTTTGGATAAGTGCATAGAGTTTCCCTAGAAATGCTTATTCGTGAAACTGTCTCGGAAAAACGGAGGTAAAAGAAGTGTCGGGTCCATACGCCAGAACAAGCAGAAAGATTATCAGGCTGGGTCAAACCCAGAAGAAAAAAAGTCCATTTTACTACCCTGAACAAAGTGGGTGGTTCACATTACCCCCTGATCTATTTTTCGGTTCCTTTACCCCCCCTAAACAATCTCATACTGGACAAAAAAACACCCTAAGTGGTTTATCCAGACCGGATTGTGACGTGGACACGGTCAAAGGTGGTATTTGACCTGCAGGTGGGTCCCACTCGTCAGTTTTTTTAAAAAAATCAAAGAAATAGAAGAAAAAAAGGGGCGGCCCCCTGCTGCAGTAGCAGCCGGCCACGGCGGCGGCGGCCGGTGCGCGTGGAGCCGGCAAGTGGCCTGGCCGGCGCCGGGGCGGGCAAAGACAACGCGCCGAGCGGGGGAGGCTAGGCGCAGCGACGTGGGCGCGGCCAGTGCAGAGCGGCGAAGAGCGGAGCGGGGAACGGACGGGGACGGCGGCGCAAGCTCGGGGAGGAGGCGGGGCGGCGCAAGCGCGCGGCCGGAGCGGCGACGGGGTGGATGGCGGTGGAGCCAACGCCGCGGAGGAGTGAGGCGAGGTGAGGACGAGCGGAGTGCGGCGACCGAGGCGTGCAACACGCGGGGGCGGCCGGGGACGACGACGCAAGCTCGGGGAGGAGGCGGGGCGGCGCATGTGCGCGGCCGGAGCGACGACGGGGCGGATGGCGGCGGAGTCGACGCCGTGGAGGAGCGAGGCGAGATCGAACGGGGTGCGGCAACCGGAGAGAGAGACCTGACAAGGGGGCCCCACCAGGTCAAAACCGTCGTTGACTAGTGCCACATCAGCAACGGGTGGAGACAAACCAGCCAGGAAGATGTTTTGTCCGGTTTTGATTTGTTTAGAAGGTAGAAGAAGCCGAAAAATAGATTCGGGGGTAAAGTGAACCACCCATTATATTCAGAATAGTAAAATGGACTTTTTTCGACCCAGAACGCCCTGAGCCACCTCCCACGAACCCAGAACGCTGAACGCTGAACCTGAGGGTTGGACGGGAGCTAGGGTTTTAGCCGCCGGCCATGGCCCTCTCCTCGTCTTCCTCCACACTGCTCCGCCGCCTCCTCGGATCCACCCCCCTCTCATCCTCCCGCTCCTCTGTACTTCGCGCAGCCTTCTGCTCCTCCTCCTCCTCGGGCCCCTCCCCCACCTTGCCACCTCCGTCGACCATCTTCGGCGATGACACCGAGGTCGCCAACGTACCGCCGCTCACCACCCCCAAGCTCTTCGTCAGCGGTAACGATTTTCCTCCCGTCCCCTCCCCTCCCAACCCGCATAGCAGCTTTTTCTCTACCACATCGCTACAAGTTAGTCTCGGGGAGAGGGCGAGCCCATTTTTGGGGATGAATTTGGGGATAGCTTTAGATGTTTACCATGTGTTCTAATCCTGCCCTGGCAAATTAGAGCAATCAATGTAGATGCTCTCCGTGCAAATTAATCTAACTGTGCCACTTCTGGTCTAATGATATCTATGTGCATATCAGTTATCAGACGTGTCTTAGCAAGAACAACTGATATGCTGAATTGGAGTAAACCATAGATTGGTTTCTGAATTGTTTCATTGGTATGGGCTTCTGCATCGCTGATCATACTACGCCAAAGCTCCTATGTGATATGTCGCATTTGTGTTTGGACTTTAATTGCTGGTCTCAGTAACTAACTGAAACTTTGCGAGTGTAGCCCTGCTTTGCGCTGTTTTTTTTTCCACATGCGCATGATCATATATTTTATATGCAATGCAATTGCAGGCCTTTCAAGGCTAACGACAGATGAGAAGCTCAAGAGCGTGTTTGCTCCCTTCGGACAGCTTCTTGAAGGTACAAAGGCTTGCTTTCGCAATAATGTTTCAGTCAATGTTCATTTTCATTGCTCATTGTGTCTTGCTTGTCGCCTTGTGCAGTGAAAGTCATAACAGATAGAGTTTCTGGGAGATCAAAGGGCTTTGGTTTTGTAAGGTACGCGAGTTTACAAGAAGCTGAGACCGCACGGCAGGAAATGAATGCCAAGTTTCTGGATGGATGGGTCATTTTTGTCGACCCTGCAAAACAAAGGGAGCAGAAGCCTGCTCCTCAGCCGGATACTGCTTCCTCCCACACCGGCTTCACGATAAATAAAACTGTAGGATGGTGCGGTTAGTTGCTTAGGCTCTTGAGTCCTACAGATCACCTAGCAAGGGCATGGATATGCTGTTCTCGTGTGTTTAGGGTTATTAATCTGCTGTAAGATGCTTCTGATTGTTGTTCTAGCCATAGAAAGTTAGTGGCATTACTACCTGTATTAATACATAAAATGATAACGCTGTTCCTTTTTTGAGATAATAATGTTGCTCTTTGTGGCTTCACACGATTATCTGTGAAAATCTTCCTGTTGCTTAGATCTGTAGAAAGTAGCCCATCTCCACGTTGCTAACATTTTGCCAATTTTAGCTCAGAAATGCATCAAGATGCTGTCCAGCCTTTTGATTATTGTTAAGAGCATCTCCAATAGATGATGCAAATTTGGAGATGTAAAATTAGGTGTTGTATAATTTACATCACCCACAACTGTTTTTTACATCTTCAAAAAAGAGCCAACTCCAACAGATGATGTATATTGGTGATGTAAAACTCCAACTCCAACAAATGATGTATTTGAAGATGTAAAACTAGTGCACTGAACCTACTCTCAAAACTCGAGCGCTCCTGCTGCAGCTTGCCGAGGCTAGCGAGGATGGCCGGAACCGGCCGACGATGGAGAGGAATGGGTAGGGGAGGTCGAGAGGAAGCCAAACCGGTTGCAACCCTAGCGAGGATGGCCGAAATCGGCCGACGGTGGAGAGGAATGGGCAGGGAAGGTCGAGAGGAAGCCAAACCGGTTGCGGCAGCACGGGGCGGCACCGGAGCTGCCCATAATTGGCCGACGACGGTGGAGGCAAAAAGGGGATCAAGCAGGTGGCAGGCCGGCGGGGGACGGGGGGCGAAGTCGCAACTGGCCCGGCGGCCGCCGGAGAAGCTTCGATTCGGCAACAACCGAAAGTGAATCAGCAGCTGCGGTCGACGGGCCGGTGGTGGGGGACTGGGGCTGAAGTCGGGCGTGGGTCGGCGGCGTCGATTTGGTGCGGATTTGGCCAGCAGCAAAGATGGGCGGGTGGCAGCTGGTCACACGGAAGGGAAAGGAACGGCGGTTGGCAGTTGGCGCACGACCAACGTTTTTACATCTCCTATAGGCGAAGATGCAAATTTGCACCGCGAGGTGTTACTTTACATCTCCGGAAGATGAAGATGTATTTTTTTTCATCTGCATCATTTGTTGGAGCAGTGTTTTTGGGCCTCGGAGATGTAAAAGATAGTTATTTTTGCATCTACATCTTCTATTGGAGATGCTCTAAGAGACTCAAAGAGCTCAAAATTTTCCACCAAAAACGATCTGCTGACACAACATACTACTGCAACGGACTAACCTCTAAGATCTACAGTACTAAACTGACTTCACAGGCTTGAAATGAGGCACCTAAAGCACTAGGACATGAGAGCATATGCCGCTACATATACGCTACAAAGCCCTATATACAATGGTCGGGCTTCTAATCATCCATTAGAGAGCATAAGCTACAAAGCCTATGCACTCGGTTCTCCCATTGTAACTTGGTTACTCAAAACCTCGAGATAAGGTGCATTCGGTTCTCCCATTGTAACTTGGTTACCCAAAATCTCGAGATCAGGTGCAGACGGTTCTCCCATTGTAACTTGCTTACTCAAAATCTCGAGATCAGGTGCACTCGGTTCTCCCATTGTAACTTGGTTACTCAAAACCTCGAGATCAGGCTTGATAGCTAATGATTTCTGCATCAATGTTAGGCCTTCGAACATCACCAAGGGGTGTGCCTCTAGCAGTGACGACTTCTGGCAACAGGACAGCAATAGAAGTGCAATTAAGTTAGCGCTACTGGAGTGATATCGATGATGTTAGATCGAGCAGGGAAGCCCGGAAACAGAAAGGAAAAGTAGTACGTGATTACCTCTTGATCTGATAAAATGGTGAAGCCAAGTTTCTTGGACCAGATTGGTACCATTTCAGGATCAACGGGTGCCATAAGAAACTGAACATTCAGGGCTGTCAGATGTGATTCGATTTGTCTCAAGAGAAGTCTGAAGTAGCCCTGCACAGAGACAGACCAAAACCTAAGGATATTAGTTGCTACACAGATGCGTTAAATGTTGGTTACATTAAGTATCAAACCAGTACAGTAAAAGCCTTCATTATTTGCTGGTCAATAGAAGAAAAAATGAAGCAAATCTAAGGGCCTAAGTTATAACAACCGCAGGTCCACTTCTAACAGTATATGCTCTAGAATCCGTACAATTAGTTCTTGCTAATACCAGTCTTGATCTTTTGTCTAAACCACATTCCAAGTTATTATACTAACAGAATATTTTTTACTCTTCTCTAGTGTTTAAGAACCTCATCATATACAGATGTACATTCTCCAGTTATAGTCCCAGCATCATTCTTAGCATACAGACATAAAAAGAAAAGGAATTACGTCTGATAACTGACAGAGTTCACTATTGTGGACTAGACAATGTAAGTTCATTCCCACCTTTTTTCTACACTCATTATGTGTAGCGACAAGGACAAGTTCTGCAACTTCTTCCGTGCGCACTTTCAGAATCGCAGCTGACACAACGAGTTTACTGCAATACGACCATACAAAGAAAAAAGGTATGATTAACCAAAATAGTGTAAATAGAAAATACAAGCACTTGCTTGCTTGTTCCTCTCCCGATTTCAGGTTCCAGAAACCAAACCATTAGCAGTTTATATTAGTTACACAAACGTAAAGACTTAAAATAGTATTGTCGTTGCTTTGCACAGACCAATTGAGCAAAAACTGCTAAAACAATATACATGACTTGACCAGAAAAGGTACCTGCTTGTGGTTAGTACTGCACAATACATTCCTCTAAAATCATTTTTTCCTCCTACATCCGTGCTGCAAAAAATGTGATTTAGTGTATTTATTTGAGTTGACTAGATGGACAGAAAAAATGAAGGCCAGGTGCACATTGATGTAACTATTCGTACACGTTGCAGATTTAGTCAAGAACTTACGCAATAACCATATCTCGTATGACATCACCTTCCAGGTCAGCTGTTTCCGGGAACGCAACCTATAAATACAGAGATTAACGTGAGACTTTTGCAGCCTACAAGCAATATGACAGCCATGGTTTGGAAGTTTATCACTGGCGAAACAAGGTTTTAAGAAAAAAAAGCCATAAATCCCTCACAGAAAGAACTTACTTTGAAGATTCCAATAACCTGATCTATGAACTGCTGCACATCACGCCTCGGATTCATTCCACTTAAAAGGTGCCAAAAAACATTGGATCTTTTATGTCTGATCTTTTCTCGCTTATTTAGTTCTTGGTGCAAAGAAGCACGAAGTAACTGACATTTTTTACAGCAGAAGAAGTGACACTGCATGTATTCTCTCAAAACATTCAGAGGTTCCTGAAATAGTCAATACAATGAGTCAGCAATGTCTTTCGCCATGATAAGCTCTCCACCACATATGAAGGAAAGGTTAGTCACATACATTGTTTTCTTGAAATCCACTATTGTAGCATTTCACATGGCATGGTCTCTCACACTGTAGATATGATTATGGCATAAATTTCAAGACAAGGTTCCAACAATCAAAGACGACGCTAACGAGAAAAGAACTTAGCAGAACTAACCTGGTTACAGAAGATAATCATGTCTTCGCTGATTACCCCAATAGTCGTACAGGCATCGCTGTCAAAAAAAGATGCAGAGTTTCATATGAAGGATAATCATGTGAATTCAACAGTGTGCATAATCTAATTCTTACCCACATAAATGGCAGCTCTCAGTATCAACAACTCTTCCTTGTAATGTCCGTTTCAATGGAACAATGAGAAGTCTACTGGTGGTAGAAGGTTCTTTCCTACAACCTGTAATAACACAAATGATTGTCACAAAGATTGAGGACCATAAATTGTTTACTCATATTACTCAAACATGGAGTCCATATGATCATTGGTTCCCTGTCTGAAGGTAAATCATTCAATATTGGAAATATATTGGTACCACAATCATCCAACTGAATTTGGGTTATTCCACTACCCTACTGTTCTACACTGCTGTGTCCAGATAACATTAGAGAAGTGCATCGCCTTGCCTAGTCACTACCCAAGTTGCCTAGAGTTAATTTTCGACAGAAAAGGTCCTAGAGGTATGAATTAGTGCCAGCTTTGCAACAGTACTGACTCCAAGGAAACATTATTTTCCTCATAAAACGCGATGTCTGTTTACCATACCTTGATCTTTGTAGATATTTGGGTGACAGATCACAAGTCACAACAGTCCTGCCTTGGAAAATCTACATGAGGCAATAACCTAACATGCATTTAGTACAAGCTTTATAGCCTGATTTACTTTTTACTTTTTAGCTTATACTAGCACACTGCCCGTGCGTTGCTACGAAACCGTAAAAAAAGAGGAATTACCACTGGCTTAGGGGGTCATCAAAAGATAATGGTGTCTTGCGGCTGTTGCATGGTTCACGATTAAAAAGAGAGCGTGGATATAATAAAAGATCATGTTGCAGTCGCCAAAGAGTCTTGAGCGGCCTTAGTAGGTCCTTTGCAAGATTTATAGTGAGATACCATTTTGAATTTGCAACATAGGAAAATGGGCGTGAGTAAGTTGAATGCACAAGATCATGGATTAGGTAGGAGGACAACATCTATCGCCACGTTGAATTGCAATTTGTTTGCCATCTTCTGCTATGACATGGAACCGAAAGAATTGGAGTGGCATACTTGCATTTATAATTTGGGTGTTTACAAGAGTGTTATTCTCACATTAGGGTCGTGTTCTAGTTTGCATTACACCTCTACGACATGGTGACTGTTGGTCCTCAAGCAAACTCTTAGCTCTCAGCTCCTATGAGTCTAAAGCTAACTTTAAAAGGACACTACGCTACCAAATAGGTCAAACTGTGGGGAGTAGGCTAACCTCATTTGAACAGGGCAGCAAGGTAACATTGATTAATATGTGTAACATTCACAAAGGTCACATTCTGACATTTAGAGAAATAAGGAAGATAGCCCCTCAAAATACAACATATAAACAGAAGAAAAGCTTAACAGCACATTGCCACTGGGTCTTATTCAGTGAAAATAAACAGCATTTTACCTGAAGTAGCAATGTTATGAGGGTCATCAATGTCAGAGAAATCAATGCTGCTGACTCCATTTGAATTTAAACTGTCTTGCAGTTTTAGTGCCAGCTCATGAAGTGTCAATCCTTCTGAGGTATAAATGTTGCGATACCTGAAACAAAAATATAGGCTCCATGTAAATGAATTAAAGATCCGAGATATCATTTTGAGATGGAACTTTTACAAACACTTTCATGAATGACACTTCAAGAACTTTTAACTCTTGTGAGTCAATAAATTTAAGCTAGACCCAGTTTCCATGTAAAATTGTGGTACTTACGGTTGTCGTCTTTTCCCCATTCCAGCATGGTCTTCAAACTGGGAAGGAGTAAGCTGAAGTCGAAAGAGAACAACACAACCATCCATTGGTTATTGGTTATTGAACATAATAATAAATGCATCCTAAAAACAACTTTATTGATAGCCAAGTTTAAGATAGTTACCTCTTCATTGCAGCAATCACAGACTATACCTGCCCCCCGTTTATAGCCTTGCTTTAGAACCTAAAATCAGAAGTGTGAGTGGTCTTAAGAGTCTTTAAAAATTCTGCAAGTGTGGAAAAGGGCTAATGTAGTCCATGCAACATCTAAAAGACCTCTCCGTGCTTCAACTTGTAAGTCAACAAAGTAAGGTCTGGAAGGCCGCCTTCCTTGAAAACCAGCGGGTGCAAGGAGTTATCCCTGAGGCAAAAATAAGACACATATCGATGATTATGCATCACTTCCATCTCATGGCATGCGAATACACAGCAAGATCCCCTAAATGTGACATGTCAAGAAAATGCAGAAGCTTGACCTTTTACCTCACTTTTGTTCGCCGCGGTTCTTTCTTCTTTGAGTCCATGTGGTGACTCACGGGTGGCTCTTGAACAATTGAAGCTGGGCTTGATAAAGCAAATGCTAGATCTATGGGATCACACTCTGATGAGGTCGACATTACTGCAGCATCTGCTGCCAAATTAGGCTTTATATCCTCAGGACTAAGAGGATCTGCAATGTTCTCACTAGGAATTTCTACAGTGGCACTTTTCATTGAAGTGCATGTAGATAGACCCGAAGTTCCTTTCTCGGGGCTTTTACTCAAGGTTGGAGCTGAAGTTTGAGTACTTCCTCGCTTATATTGCCACCGTGGCCTCCTGAATGCACTCCAGCTCAGGTTTGAGATGTGATTGCTAGTAGATTTTTTCAAGGAATTTGCCGAAGTAGTGGCTAAAGTTCTATGGCTTGTCACTCCTGCAGCTGACTCCTGCAAACTAGCAGTGGAGTTTGAATGAAAGCTTAAGTCAGTCTGGTGTTCTGATGGTTTATGACACTCAAATGCATGTACTTACAAAAGCTTATATTAGGAAGTACACATGTAAAAATGGTAAAGACCAAGGAATGAGATCGTTCCAAATTAGTAAGATTCTGCTGGGAATTTAGAGTACCTTATAAATTATAAAGATAGCATAAATTTAGTCCCATCTGTACTGAAAAATATATAGCATCGAGTTATATTTCCTTGGTTTAAATTAAGGGCTTATTCAGAGTTCAAGCCCCCATCACCCCCAACCCCAACCCCACCCCAATGTGTAAATATCAGATAACATAACAGAGCTCTTGGAAATATTAAGGAAGGAATGGGTTTTTATGCAATCTGGATACAGGCCAATGAATTTGTGTCCGCACAGTAACTTACCATTGGGTTGAACAAGGATGTGAAGGCGCATCAACAAAACCATTATTTTCCACTTGAAAAGAAGCTGAAATCGTCACAATACAGAGAAAAGATAGACCAACATAAAGATTATCAGATCCTGAAATACAACCAAAAGTAAGAAAGATTTGGGTCATCAATGAAAATACCTTTCCACTTTCCATATTCAATCAGATTTGGAGTGAGACCAGTCTGTTCTTCAATCAGGTCCCCAAGCAAGTCAAGTCTTTTATATTTAAGTACTTGTATCAACTTATACAGCGAAATTCCACTGTCCAAAAATATATGATCATTTTGGTTGTTTGTTAACTGGCCAGCATGTTGCTCAAACTCACATGCATTCATTATCTACAATTGATCAAGCATCCCAAGGTCAGGTTTGATTTTTCAGAGAATTCACAGGTACAGATATACAAGAATAACAATGTGTGCAGTGCCACAGTCAAGATAAGAGAATGCTCACATTACTGTAATCACATTGCATACAACCACAGGAATATCTCTGTCCGTCGATACGCCCAGTCAGCTCCACCTAAGGACCGTCAAATGAAATTTATATGAATTAAACTATATAGGTTTTCAATCACCATTCCATGCTGAATCTACAACTAAACTGCCTGAAGAAATAGCACTCACCCCATTCTTCTTGTAGGTCACCCTGAAACCTTCAAGAAGCCCAGTGGACAGCAATCCTCTGACATCCTTAAGTAAACTCTCTGGCTTGTACTTGGTTTCTGATGTTCGCACTGACTGATACTTCGTTTCCATCACTTTCACTTTCACATGGGTGGCTGTCAACAAGCCAATATCCCTAGGTCGATCACCAGTTGTAATCCTTACCTCGACCACATCAGGCATCTCATGGTCACCACGGGCTGCATTCTCAATCTGTTCTGCGGCGTCTATCAAACTCAAGCTGTGTTCCGTAGAAGGCCATTCAATGCCATCCATGGGTTCCGCTTCGGTGGCTGGATTATTTCCCCTGATAAAAAGGAAGCATTATGACTGAACAATCCTGCAATGAGTCCCGGACTTCTAGTTTTACCACCCCAAACATCATGATTCGTCAATCTGGTCACTATTCTACAACTCTATCAGACTGCTATCGATTTGATGCAAGGGAAAAGGCCTATTGTACCTTTGCTATGAAATGACACGAGTAGACAGAGTTCCAAACACAAATCAGTCAGCGGAATTGCTAACCTCAAGTCAAGAAGAGACAAGCCGGCATTCGCCTCTTCGCTCGTAATATCGAAGTTGAAAGCCTGCTGCGCCGGCGCAGCCCAAGCAGGCTGCTCCACCATCAGGTCGCTAGCCTGAAGCAATTCCGGCTCCCTGCTCGCCGGCTGACCCTGCGCAAGGGGCGGACAGGTGGCGGCGGCGGCGGGCACCGTCATTGGCACCCCGGCGGCCTCACGGAAAGCCGCTGGGAATCTCTCGGCGGGCACCTCCCTGAGCGTGTGGAAGAGGTCGTAGAGCGAGGTGCCGTTGGGGAGGAAGATGTGGCCGTTCTGGTTCTTCGATTTCGCCCCCGCGTGCTTCCCAAACTCCAGCGCCGACAAGACCTGCGCGCGCAAACGAAACGAACCCCTCAATTTTCGCCCAAATCGGGCGGATCCTCCTCTCGAGACGGGCGGGGGTCGCGCGGCACTTACCTTGCCGCTGCGGCGATAGGCGCAGGACGAGTCGCAGGCGCAGGCGTAGCCGCGTTCGGTGACGAATCCCTCCAGAGAAGCCTGCGCGCGGCGAGTTTTTTCAGTGAGAATCCACGGGGAGGGGACGGGGCTGCGGAAGCGAGACGGGGGGCGGCGGCGACGGCGAGCGCGCTCGAGTCGCGGGGTGTCGAGGAGAGAGAGAAGCGGGCCTTGGGCGTGGGTTGGACTGGCGAGGGGACTACTCACGTTGTGCTTGGCGAAGCGGTACGTGACGGTGACGCCGCGCAGGAACGGCAGGAGGTCCGCGACGCAGTTAATTCTAACGGCTGCGCCGACTGCGTTTGCGCCGCCGCGCTGCTCCGGCTGCATCTCGGCGGCCTTGGCCTCTGCTGCGTCGTCGCCTGGGCGGTGCTGGTATAGGCTGTGCGCTACTTTCTCGGCGTCGTTGCTCTCGCCGGCTGAGATTTCATCCGCTGAATCGTTTATTTCGTGCAAATCTCTTGTTCGACCGTGCTTCAAGCAGACTCTCTCGTGCAGATTGCAGAGGAAGAGCCTGACATCGTAATGAGTCGTCGGGTTTTTTTTTTGCTTCGTCACAACTTTTTTTAAGGCAAACCAAACTGTGATTCTGATTGGATGGTTGGGATAACAGTGATATCCTTACCCATTAGTGTTCAAATCATAACTGTTTATAAGCATCTGCGATTGTACTGTATTCAAAAAAAACTTAAAAACAACACGCAATCTTTTTCTTGAATTTACACGAGTGTACATATCTATATACCTACTATTAAAGGAAGATGATATTCTTGGTTTATATATATATACCTAGTATTTGGTTTCGTTACTTATCACCTGTTTCGGCCAAACAGAGGAAGCCCATCTGGCAGAGCACCGTGGCCCACGTCCGGAGAGCTGGCAAAAAATAAAATTGCCGATGGGAGGGTTCGATCTCATAACTTGTTAATCGGTCACACACAGTTTATCCAACCGACCCAGCTATAGATATGAGAGGATTTTTGTTTTCTTCCGTTGCAACGCACGGGCCTTTTTGCTAATCATATATTAAAGAAGGAAAGGCATAGAAAGCCTCCACCGATCATTTACAAGTGCGGTGATTTCTCACACATATATACAACTCCACTCCACCTACTACAATTTAGGCCACTCCTCCCCATTGCTCCACCGCACTAAACCTCCAAACACAAAGTCAATGTTGCCTTTCATAACTCCAGATAGCGACCAAATCCTCCCTTCCGATTCGATTTTCTGCATGAGACAACTGATCGATGGCAAGGCACCATCAAACACAAACTGCATTCTTATGTTTCCACAACTCCCACATCGTCAGTAGCAGGAAAGTGTGGAGATATTTTCTGGTCATGGTGCTTAGTCCTTGTTTGCTGCAAAGCCATGGTTGTAAGGCATTGTGCGGAGTTGGCGTCCAATCGGGCTTCCCCAACGCCCGACAGACCTCCGCCCAAATCGTTCCGGCAAAGACGCATATTAGTAACACATGGTCTATTGTTTTTTTCCTCTTGATCACAAAGAGGACACTTGTCTTGATGCGGCAACCCTCTCCTAGCAAGTCGATCGAACGTTCAACATCCGTTGCGTAGTGCAAGCCAAGTAAAGAACTTGCATTGTGACGGAGCTCGCGATTTCCAAGTCAACTCCGTTGTGGGTATAACCTCCCTGCCTCAGAACTTGGTTGTGTACGCTGATCTTACTGTGAAGTTGCCATTCGTCTCCCGAGTTGGCGTCCAATCGGGCTTCCCCAACGCCCGACAGACCTCCGCCCAAATCGTTCCGGCAAAGACGCATATTAGTAACACATGGTCTATTGTTTTTTTCCTCTTGATCACAAAGAGGACACTTGTCTTGATGCGGCAACCCTCTCCTAGCAAGTCGATCGAACGTTCAACATCCGTTGCGTAGTGCAAGCCAAGTAAAGAACTTGCATTGTGACGGAGCTCGCGATTTCCAAGTCAACTCCGTTGTGGGTATAACCTCCCTGCCTCAGAACTTGGTTGTGTACGCTGATCTTACTGTGAAGTTGCCATTCGTCTCCCATGCCCAAGATAATCTGTCCGGGACATTCTCCACCGGCTCCCAAGTCTAGACCCTCTACCAAAGCCGTAGGAACTCTTGTAGGTCGTCCACACTCAAGTTGGGGCTGATGCACGCAGCCCACACCCCATTATCCACCACCTGACGAAGCAAACTTGCGTGTTGAACACGGCGCGGTATCATGCCATAGATGGCCGGTGCAATCTCATGTATCCTCCTCCTGGCCAGCCACCAATCTTCCCAAAACATAGTGTTTAGTCCATTCTGTGCATTGCATCTGGTTGTTGCTTGGAAATTTTTCATCGATTCATCCGGCACTTTAATTGAGAACTCACTCCATGGTCTTCTATTGTCTGTCCTTTGTAGCCACGGCCATTTGGCCTGCATAGCCACATTCATCCATCTCGGGTTAGGCACTCCTAGACCTCCTGCCCATTTCGCGGCACACACAACATCCCATGCCACGACATAGTTTCCACCGTTTGCCTCCGCTTTTCGGCACCTTTGCCCACCTTATTCATTGTTGCAATCATTTTGATAGGGAGATCCAATGCCGTCATCGCATGTATGGGCATAGCGCACAGAACGGATTGAACCAACGTAAACCTACCACTTTTAGGCATAAGAGAAGCCTTCCACTTCAGCAAGCAATTCGCCATCTGGTCCACAAGATACTAAAGTTGTGTCGTAGATTGCTTCCTTAGGGACAAGGGCAGCCCAAGGTAACGAACCGGGAACGAACCCACCGGGCACCCAAGCTCCTCGCTGGCCATAGCCATGCTTTGGTCCGAACACCGTATCGGCAGCGCAACCGATTTGCTCATGTTTATGTGCTGGCTCGACGCCCCACCAAATAAGTCAAAGATGCATTTGCAGATAGCAAGGTCCATTGGCTCCAGTTTGACAAACAAAACTACATCATCCATGAAAATTGAGAGCCTTTTCTTCATCCCTGTTATCGCCAAGGGACACAAGAACCCTCGGCCAGCGACCCATTCGAACAACCTTTGCAGTGGTTCCATGGTGAGGATAAAGAGCATCGGTGATATGGGGTCACCATGTCGCATGACTTTGTAGTTGTATATAGTGTCAGATACGGGGTCACCTTGTCGCATGACTTTGTAGTTGTATATAGTGTCACTAGGGTCACCAGTTACCATTATCTTTGTTGTAGAAGTAGCTAGAATTCCACACACCCATGATCTCCACCTTGGGCCAAAACCAAGTTGCTCCATAACTTCAAGAAGAAACGACCATTGAACCGAGTCGAACGCATTAGAGGTGTCGAGCTTTAGAAGGACCGCTGGGTTCTTCAGAGCATGCAAATGTCGAGCCATGCTCTGAACTAACATGAAGTTTTCGTGCAGTGATCTTCCTTTGACGAAAGCACTTTGATGGTTTCCAACCAGGTTTGGCAGCTCCAGCACAAGCCTAGAAGCAAGCACCTTCTCAAAAATCTCAACAGCCCCATGCACAAGGTTTATTGGGCTAAAGTCCCCCACATCTAGTGCCCCATCCTTCTTCGATAGGAGGGACACTAGAGATTTGTTGATTGCCCCGATTCCTCTTACATCTCCATTGTAGAAGCAGGTCATTACCGCCATGAAATCCTCCCGTATGATATGCCAACATGTGACGTAAAAACGTCTCGTAAAGCCATCCGGCCCTGGTGCTTTATCCGGAGGCATGGACTTGATCACCTTCTCTACTTCTTCCATCATGAATGGTTCCTCTAAGTTGAGTGCATGCCTCCTTACTTCGCATGATCCAAAAGCTTCGCCATAATAGTCATTCACTGCTGATGCTACTTCATCTTGGCATGTGAATAGATTTCCATTGTGCCGCACAGATCGAATAGTATTCTTTCGCTGCCTATGGCTTGCTTGTTGATGAAACAACCTTGTGCTACCATCCCCTTCCCTCAATTACAGCATACGTGACCGCTGCCTAGCAATAGTTCGTCCAAGAGAGCATAAAGCCAAGAGTTTTCTTTTCAAACACTTGCGGAGCTCAATCTCTGCAGCCGTCAATGCTCAAGATTCCATGGCAATGTCCAGTCTGTTGATCACCTCGAGTGCTATGCGTATTTGCATTTTTCACATTACCGATCCACCGGTCACTCCATTGCTGGAGAGACCTAGTCGTGGCTCTTAGCTTATTGTGAAGCGTAAGGTAAGCATTCGACGCCACCGGCATGGAGCTCCACACCCCCTGCAACGTTTCCATGAAGCCCTCTGCATTGACCCAGAAGGATTCAAACTTGAATCTTTTCCGCGTGCAAACCTCCATGTTCATGTCAAGCATCAGTGGTTAATGATCCAAAATGGCCGTCCCCAAAGCTGAAAGGAAGCATGTGGGGAATGCCTCGCCCCACTCGTTCGAAACAAAGGAATGGTCTATCTTCTCTAGTGTTGCATGTTGCCTTTCATTAGACCAAGTATAGCGCCGACCATTGAGATATAACCCCTTCAACTCAAGCAAGTTTAGCTTTGTACGAAGTCTGCTCATCATTTTGTGGTTGATCAAAGCATTGCTCTTGTCCTCCCGATTCACCAGTAGGTTGAATTCCCCTGCCACGAGCCACGGTCCAGCATGGAGGTCCCTAATTTCCACAAGTTCCTGCAGGAATTTGACCTTCTCCCTCTCATCCTGAGGGGCGTAGACACACGTGAGCCACCATTCCTCCTCACCTAGTGTCTTGACAATCACTGTGAGCATGTTATTAGTATAGTGGGGGTTTGACGGTTGGGTGATAGATTCATCCCAAGCCACCAAAATCCCCCCACGAGTCCCTGCAGCCGGCAAGTAGAAGAACTTCCCAAATTTATTACCCAGGCACTGTTGTACAACTGCCACCGATACATCCTGTAATTTAGTTTCCTGCAAGCACACAATGGCCGGGTTTGACAGTACTACTACTTGATAGACTGCACTCCTCTGGATTGGAGTGTTGAGGCCACGAACATTCCACACAATCACTTTTAGGGGTTGTGCATTCATTTGGATATCCTACCAAACCACCTTGCCACCCGCCATCCATCTACACTACAACGGCCCCCTCCGCTAGTGGTAAGGTCGGCGATGTTAGGGAACGTAGTAATTTTAAAAAAATTCCTACGCACACGCAAGATCATGGTGATGCATAGCAACGAGGGGGAGAGTCTGATCTACGTACCCTTGTAGATCGCAACGGAAGCGTTAACACGACGTAGAGGAAGTAGTCGTACGTCTTCTTCCCGATCCGACCGATCCAAGCACCATTACTCTGGCACCTCCGAGTTCTTAGCACACATACAGCTCGATGACGATCCCCGGGCTCCGATCCAGCAAAGCTTCGGGGAGGAGTTCCATCAGCACGACGGCGTGATGACGATCTTGATGTTCTACCGACGCAGGGCTTCGCCTAAGCACTACAACGATATGATCGAGGTGGAATATGGTGGCAGGGGGCACCGCACACGGCTAAGGAACGATCACGTGGATCAACTTGTGTGTCTAGAGGTGCCCCCTGCCCCCGTATATAAAGGATCAAGGGGAGGAGGCCGGCCGGCCAGGTGTGGCGCGCCAAGGAGGAGTCCTCCTCCTAGTAGGAGTAGGACTCCTACTAGGAGGGGGAAAGAGGTGGAGTGGGAGAAGGAAAGGGGGGGGCGCCGCCCCCTCCCCTAGTCCAATTCGGACTAGGGAGGAGGTGGCGCGTGGCCCACCTCTGGCAGCCCTTCTCTCTCTCCACTAAAGCCCATATGGCCCATTACTTCTCCCGGTAGGGTTCCGGTAACCCTCCGGCTCTCCGGTTTTCTCCGAAATCACCCGGAACACTTCCGGTGTCCGAATATAGTCATCCAATATATCAATCTTTATGTCTCGACCATTTCGAGACTCCTCGTCATGTCCGTGATCACATCCGGGACTCCGAACTAACTTTGGTACATCAAAATGCATAAACTCATAATAACTGTCATCGTAACGTTAAGCGTGCGGACCCTATGGTTCGAGAACAATGTAGACATGACTGAGACACATCTCCGGTCAATAACCAATAGCGGGACCTGGATGCCCGTATTGGCTCCTACATATTCTACGAAGATCTTTATCGGTCAGACCGCATAACAACATATGTTGTTGTTCCCTTTGTCATCGGTATGTTACTTGCCCGAGATTCGATCGTCGGTATCCAATACCTAGTTCAATCTCGTTACCGGCAAGTCTCTTTACTCGTTTCGTAATACATCATCTCGCAACTAACTCATTAGTCACAATGCTTGCAAGGCTTATGTGATGTGCATTACCGAGAGGGCCCAGAGATACCTCTCCGACAATCGGAGTGACAAATCCTAATCTCGAAATACGCCAACCCAACATCTACCTTTGGAGACACCTTTAGAGCTCCTTTATAATCACCCAGTTACGTTGTGACGTTTGGTAGCACACAAAGTGTTCCTCCGGTAAACGGGAGTTGCATAATCTCATAGTCATAGGAACATGTATAAGTCATGAAGAAAGCAATAGCAACATACTAAACGATCGGGTGCTAAGCTAATGGAATGGGTCATGTCAATCAGATCATTCATCTAATGATGTGATCCCGTTAATCAAATAACAACTCTTTGTCCATGGTTAGGAAACATAACCATCTTTGATTAACGAGCTAGTCAAGTAGAGGCATACTAGTGACACTCTGTTTGTCTATGTATTCACACATGTATTATGTTTCCGGTTAATACAATTCTAGCATGAATAATAAACATTTATCATGATATAAGGAAATAAATAATAACTTTATTATTGCCTCTAGGGCATATTTCCTTCAGTCTCCCACTTGCACTAGAGTCAATAATCTAGATCACATCACCATGTGATTAACATCGATAGTTCACATCATCATGTGATTAACACCCATAGTTCACATCGCCATGTGACCAATACCCAAAGGGTTTACTAGATTCAATAATCTAGTTCACATCGCTATGTGATTAACACCCAAAGAGTACTAAGGTGTGATCATGTTTTGCTTGTGAGAGAATCTTAGTCAACGGGTCTGCCACATTCAGATCCACATGTATTTTGCAAATTTCTATGTCAACAATGCTCTGCATGGAGCTACTCTAGCTAATTGCTCCCACTTTCAATATGTATCTAGATCGAGACTTAGAGTCATCTAGATTAGTGTCAAAACTTGCATCGGCGTAACCCTTTACGACGAACCTTTTGTCACGTCCATAATCGAGAAACATATCCTTATTTCACTAAGGATAATTCTGACCGCTGTCCAGTGATCTACTCCTAGATCACTATTGTACTCCCTTGCCAAATCAGTGCAGGGTATACAATAGATCTGGTATACAGCATGACATACTTTATAGAACCTATGGCCAAGGCATAGGGAATGAGTTTCATTCTCTTTCTATCTTCTGCCGTGGTCGGGCTTTGAGTCTTACTCAACTTCACACCTTGTAATACAGGCAAGAACTCTTTCTTTGACTGCTCCATTTTGAACTACTTAAAAATCTTGTCAAGGTATGTACTCATTGAAAAAACTTATCAAGCGTCTTGATCTATCTCTATAGATCTTGGAGCTCAATATGTAACCAGCTTCACCGAAGTCTTTCTTTGAAAAACTCCTTTCAAACACTCCTTTATGCTTTACAGAATAATTCTACATTATTTCTGATCAACAATATGTCATTCACATATACTTATCAGAAATGCTGTAGTGCTCCCACTCACTTTCTTGTAAATACCGGCTTCACCGCAAGTCTGTATAAAACTATATGCTTTGATCAACTCATCAAAGCGTATATTCCAACTCCGAGATGCTTGCACCAGTCCACAGATGGATTGCTGGAGCTTGCACACTTTGTTAGCACCTTTAGGATTGACAAAACCTTCTGATTGCATCATATACAACTCTTTTTTAATAAATCCATTAAGGAATGCAGTTTTGTTTATCCATTTGCCAGATTTCATAAAATGCGGCAATTACTAACATGATTCGGACAGACTCAAGCATAGATACGAGTGAGAAGCTCTCATCGTAGTCAACACCTTGAACTTGTCGAAAACCTTTTGCGACAATTCTAGCTTTGTAGATAGTAACACTACTAGCAGCGTCTGTCTTCCTCTTGAAGATCCATTTATTCTCAATTGCTTGCCGATCATCGGGCAAGTCAACCAAAGTCCAAACTTTGTTCTCATACATGGATCATATCTCAGATTTCATGGCTTTAATCCATTTTGCGGAATCTGGGCTCATCATCGCTTCCTCATAGTTCGTAGGTTCGTCAGGATCAAGTAACATGACCTCCAGAACAGGATTACCGTACCACACTGGTGCGGATCTCACTCTGGTTTACCTACGAGATTCGGTAGTAACTTGATCTGAAGTTACATGATCATCATCATTAGCTTCCTTACTAATTGGTGTAGTAGTCACAAGAACAGATTTTTTGTGATGAACTACTTTCCAATAAGGGAGAAGGTACAATTACCTTATCAAGTTTTCTACTTTCCTCCCACTCACTTCTTTCGAGAGAAACTCCTTCTCTAGAAATGATCCATTCTTAGCAACGAATGTCTTGCCTTCGGATCTGTGATAGAAGGTGTACCCAACTGTCTCCTTTGGGTATCCTATGAAGACATATTTTTCTGATTTGAGTTTGAGCTTATCGAGATGAAACTTTTTCACATAAGCATCGCAACTCCAAACTTTAAGAAACGACAGCTTAGGTTTCTTGTGAAACCATAGTTCACATGGTGTCGTCTCAACGGATTTAGATGGTGCCCTTTTAAACGTGAATGCAGCTGTCTTTAATGCATAACCCCAAAACGATAGTGGTAAATCGGTAAGAAGCATCATAGGTTGCACCATATCTAATAAAGTACGGTTATGACGTTCGGACACACCATTACATTGTGGTGTTCCAGGTGGCGTGAGTAGTGAAGCTATTTCACATTGTTTTTAACTGAAGACCAAACTCGTAACTCAAATATTTGTCTCCGCGATCAGATCGTAGAAACTTTATTTTCTTGTCACGATGATTTTCCACTTCACTCTGAAATTCTTTGAACTTTTCAAATGTTTCAGACTTATGTTTCATCAAGTAGATATACCCATATCTGCTCAAATCATCTGTGAAGTTCAGAAAATAATGATACTTGCCGTGAGCCTTAACACTCATCGGACCGCATACATCAGTATGTATTATTTCCAATAAGTCAGTTGCTCGCTCCAGAGAATGGAGTCTTAGTCATCTTGCCCATGAGGCATGGTTCACAAGCATCAACTGATTCATAATCAAGTGATTCCAAAAGCCCATCAGCATGGAGTTTCTTCATGCGCTTTACACCAATATGACCTAAACGGCAGTGCCACAAATAAGTTGCACTATCATTATTAACTTTGCATCTTTTGATTTCAATATTATGATTATGTGTATCACTATGATCGAGATTCAACGAACTATTTTCATGGGGCGTGTAACCATATAAGGTTTTATTCATGTAAACAGAACAACAATTTATTCTCTTACTTAAATGAATAACCGTATTACAATAAACATGATCAAATCATATTCATGCTGAACGCAAACACCAAATAACACTTATTTAGGTTCAACACTAATCCCGAAATTATAGGGAGTGTGCGATGATGATCATATAAATCTTGGAACCACTTCCAACACACATCGTCACTTCACCCTTAACTAGTCTCTGTTTATTCTGCAACTCCCGTTTCGAGTTACTAATCTTAGCAACTGAACTAGTATCAAATACTGAGGGGTTGCTATAAACACTAGTAAAGTACACATCAATAAGATGTATATCAAATATACTTATGTTCATTTTGCCATCCTTCTTATCCGCCAATCACTTGGGGTATTTCCGCTTCTAGTGACCAGTCCCTTTGCAGTAGAAGCACTTAGTCTCAGGCTTAAGACCAGACTTGGGCTTCTTCACTTGAGCAGCAACTTGCTTGCCGTTCTTCTTGAAGTTCCCCTTCTTCCCTTTGCCCTTTTCTTGAAACTAGTGGTCTTGTTAACACTTGATGTTTTTCTTGATTTCTACCTTCGTCGATTTCAGCATCACGAAGAGCTTGGGAATTACTTTTGTCATCCCTTGCATATTATAGTTCATCACGAAGTTCTACTAACTTGGTGATGGTGACTAGAGAATTCTGTCAATCACTATTTTATCTGGAAGATTAACTCCCACTTGATTCAAGCGATTGTAGTACCCAGACAATCTGAGCACATGCTCACTAGTTGAGCGATTCTCCTCCATCTTTTAGCTATAGAACTTGTTGGAGACTTCATATCTCTCAACTCGGGTATTTGCTTGAAATATTAACTTCAACTCCTGGAACATCTCATATGGTCCATGACGTTCAAAACGTCTTTGAAGTCCCAATTCTAAGCCATTAAGCATGGTGCACTAAACTATCAAGTAGTCATCATATTGAGCTAGCCAAACGTTCATAACGTCTGCATCTGCTCCTGCAATAGGTCTGTCACCTAGCGGTGCATCAAGGACATAATTCCTCTGTGCAGCAATGAGGATAAACCTCAGATCACGGTGTAACGCCCCGAGACCGATGTGCCAGGTGTCCTCCAGTTATTCGTTGTCGTTGCCATGTCATTTTCTTGCGTGTTGCATCTTGTCATGTCATCATGTGCATTGCATCATCATGTTTTCAAAACTTGCATCCGTCCCGGCCTCCCCGTTCTCTCCGTTGTCCGTTCTGAGCCCAGACACACTTGCACGCGCCCGCGACATGTCCGAAATATTATTTTATAAGTGGCCGGAAAATGTTCTCGGATTGGGTTGAAATTTGGTGTGCGGTCTTATTATAGTGTAGACAGACCGCCTGTCAAGTTTCATCGCAATCGGAGTTCGTTTGAGGCCCCGACGGGTAAATATAGCGGCAATAGTAGCCGGTCAAAACGTCAGACGTTTTTGGTCTCCGAAAACAGATGCCGGGTCTCCCCCCTCTTCTCTCAGACCAACCCGCTCTTCACAACCCGCCAGGCCCTACCTAACCTCCCTTGTCAGCCCACGACCCTCCTCGCGCGCGCCCGAAAATTGTCCCGGACCCGACCCGGGCTGTCACCACCGCTGTGTCCGGAACATCCCCAAACGTCTACAAAACGTCATCGTTTTCTTATTTGAACTCCCTAGATATTTTATTCGCGGCCGTCCGATTTCGATCCGAGGGACGGGATAGCCCCTAACCTAATCCGCAGGCGTATATAAACCAGTCTAACCCTAGATCCTAGGGGCTTGTCCCATCATTCCCTCCTGCCCGCCGCCACCTACCTACCCTCTCCCTCTCGGGATCCTTTCCTTTCTTTGTTTTTCAGTGCCGAGCCAACCAGATCCCCCTGCTCCCTGCCTCCTCCTCGTCGCACTTGGGCCCGAGGCCCCAACGAGCCGCGCCCCGCCTTCTCTTCCACCTCGCGCGCTCCGCTCCTCCATCTCCTCGCCTGACAACTGCAAGTCGCGGCAGCAGCAGTCCGTGCCCACCTCGCCTTCGCGCTCCCGGAGTCACTCAACGCTCGCAGCTCCTCGCGTCCGCGCACCATAAAGCTCCAACAGCAATCCTGAGCGCCCCGTCCCCTCATCTTGTACCTCGATCCGGGATGGATCAGGAGCAGAGATTCTCCCCACTCGTCGTCGGCGGCCTCAACATCTGGATCCGCCGCCTACCCCAGGTCACGCCGCCCAAGCAGTGCATCGCGCCTCCGCTTCTCCTCCTTTCTCCGGTGCCCTCCCTCTGCTTTAAGTGCCGCCGCCATTTTCTTGCAGGAGCCAACGCCGAGCTCGTCACCGGCCTCCTCGGCCTCGTCCTTCGCCGGATCTGGGTTCCCCACGCG
Source organism: Triticum monococcum (assembly GCA_034509565.1). NCBI lineage: Eukaryota > Viridiplantae > Streptophyta > Magnoliopsida > Poales > Poaceae > Triticum > Triticum monococcum. The sequence continues at coordinate 490,200,463 of CM067844.1, forward strand.
CGGATACCTCGTTCCTGTCCTTCCCTGCCTTGCCCCGTCGTCGTCCCCGCCGAATCACCTTCGCCGGCGCGGCCGTTCCGTCGCAAGCCGCCACCGTCCTCACATCGGCCTCGCTCGACCTCCTGTGTGGGGGAGAGGACCGAGCCGCTGCCTCCCTGGGCCGGCCCCGCGCTCATGGGCCGCGCCAAGGCCCAGCCTCCCGCTGCTGACCTCCCCTGCAGGCCTCCCTCTCCGTCCAGTTGGGCCTAGGCCCAATGTGAGCACACCCCTGGCGCCCCATCCTTTTTTTTCCCTGTTGTTGGGCCACCAGATCCGGCCCGAGATGTATTTTTTCCCGCAGAACGTTTTAGCTAATTTCCAGAGAACCCAGTTTTGCAAAAACCCCTTCGGGATCATGCATTTAATAACTAATTAACTGTGCATCGGATTAAAACAAACTTAATATGAAAAGTGCTTAGAATTGCATCTAGTTTCATAATATGTCATTTTCACCCATGTTTAAAATGATTAAAATATTGTTTGCATTAAATTTGCTATATGCCATGCTAAAATGATTTAATTCATAACTAAATAACCGTAGCTCCGAATTAAATAAACTTTATATGTAAATGGGGTAGAATTTTGCCTAGTTTAACGTGGTGGCCTCATCTTGCATGTTTAACAACTCTAAAATATGGTTTAGGGCAGAACAGGACCTAACCTAATATATGCACATGAGGAGTTCCGGATTTGTTGTTTTGTTGTTCCGGCCTCATTTAAACATGCCTAGATTAGATAGTTTCATCATGTTTCACCTCTTGCCATGTTAATCAACATTTAATATTGTTGGGTACATAAACAAGAGAGAACTAAATAATTGATGTGGTGTTTCGTCAATATGCAACTCGTTGCATATTGTGCTCCACTTAATTTATAGAATTGTTTGTGCATTTTGCCATGCCATGCCCTCTTTAAACCGGACATGCATCATAATCGATTGTGCATCATGCCATATTGATGTGTTGGTTGTTTACTATGTTGTGTGCTTCTTTTCTGGTGATTGCTTCTTCGGGTTGGTTCCGATAATGTCGAGTTTGTGAGGACCCGTTCGTCTATGTCCGTTTGTCTTCTTCATGGACTCGTTCTTCTTCCTTGCAGGATTTCAGGCAAGATGATCATACCCTCGAAATCACTACTATCTTTGCTATGCTAGTTTGCTCGCTCTTTTGCTATGCCATTGCTACGATGCCTACCACTTGCTTGTCAGCCTCCCAAATTGCCATGTTCAGCCTCTAACCCACCAATGTCCTAGCAAACCGTTGATTGGCTATGTTACCGCTTTGCTCAGCCCCTCTTATAGCGTTGTTAGTTGCAGGTGAAGATTGAAGTTTGTTCCTTGTTGGAACATGGAGATGTTGTTCCTTGTTGGAACATGTTTACTTGTTGGGATATCACTATATGTCTTATTTAATTAATGCATCTATATACTTGGTAAACGGTGGAAGGCTCGGCCTTATGCCTGGTGTTTTGTTCCACTCTTGCCGCCCTAGTTTCCGTCATATCGGTGTTATGTTCCCGGATTTTGCGTCCCTTACGCGGTTGGGCTATAATGGGAACCCCTTGACAGTTCGCCTTAAGTAAAGCTTCTCCAGCAATGCCCAACATTGGTTTTACCATTTGCCACCTAGCCTTTTCTTTCCCTTGGGTTTTGCAGACTCAAGGGTCATCTTTATTTTACCCCCCCCCCGGGCCAGTGCTCCTCTGAGTGTTGGTCCACCTGTCAGCTGCCGGTGGCCACCAGGGGCAACTCTGGGCTGGCTTGCCCGTACCTAGGACAATCTGAGTGTGCCCTGAGAAAGAGATATGTGCAGCTCCTATCGGGATTTGTCGGCACATTCGGGCGGTGTTGCTGGTTTAGTTTTACCCTGTCGAAATGTCTTGTTGTACTGGGATACCGAGTCTGATCGGAAAGTCTCGGGTGGAGGTCTATTCCTTCGTTGACCATGAGAGCTTGTGATGGGCTAAGTTGGGACACCCCTACAGGGATTGATCTTCCGAAAGCCGTGCCCGCGGTTATGGGCAGATGGGAATTTGATAATGTCCGGTTGTAGAAAACCTGAAGTTGACCTTAATTAAAATGAATCAACTGTTGGGGAACGCAGTAATTTCAAAATTTTTCCTACGCACACGCAAGATCATGGTGATGCACAGCAACGAGAGGGGAGAGTGTTGTCTACGTACCAACGCAGACCGACTGCGGAAGCGATGACACAACATAGAGGAAGTAGTCGTACGTCTTCTTCCCGATCCGACCGATCCAAGCACCGTTACTCCGGCACCTCCGAGTTCTTAGCACACGTTCAGCTCGATGACGTTCCCCGGGCTCCGATCCAGCAAAGCGTCGAGGAAGAGTTTCGTCAGCACGACGGCGTGATGACGATCTTGATGTACTACCGACGCAGGGCTTCGCCTAAGCACTACAACGGTACGATCGAGGTGGAATTTGGTGGCAGGGGGCACCGCACACGGCTAAGGAACGATCTCAAGGATCAAGTTGTGTGTCTATGGGGTGCCCCCTGCCCCTGTATATAAAGGCCAGGGGCAAGGGGGTCGGCCGGCTAGGAGGGAGGCGCAGGGAGGAGTCCCACTCCTACCGGGAGTAGGACTCCTTCCCCCAAGTCCTATTCCTAGTAGGACTCTTCGGGAGAAAGAGAAGAGAGGGGGGCCGGCCCCTTCTCCTAGTCCTAATAGGACTAGGGAAGGGGGGTTCGGCCGGCTAGCCTGTGGGCTGCCCCTTCTCTCTTTTCCACTAAGGCCCAATAGGCCCATTTGCCTCCCGGGGGGTTCCGGTAACCCTCCCGGTAATCCGGTAAAATCCCGATTTCACCCGGAACACTTCCGGTGCCCAAACATAGGCTTCCAATATATCAATCTTTACGTCTCGACCGTTTCGAGACTCCTCGTCATGTCCGTGATCTCATCCGGGACTCCGAACAACCTTCGGTACATCAAAATGCATAAACTCATAATAACTGTCATCGTAATGTTAAGCGTGCGGACCCTACGGTTCGAGAACAATGTAGACATGACCGAGACACGTCTCCGGTCAATAACCAATAGCGGGACCTGGATGCCCATATTGGCTCCTACATATTCTACGAAGATCTTTATCGGTCAGACCGCATAACAACATACGTTGTTCCCTTTGTCATCGGTATGTTACTTGCCCGAGATTCGATCGTCGGTATCCAATACCTAGTTCAATCTCGTTACCGGCAAGTCTCTTTACTCGTTCCGTAATACATCATCTCACAACTAACTTATTAGTTGCAGTGCTTGCAAGGCTTATGTGATGTGCATTACCGAGAGGGCCCAGAGATACCTCTCCGACAATCGGAGTGACAAACCCTAATCTCGAAATACGCCAACCCAACATCTACCATTGGAGACACCTGTAGTACTCCTTTATAATCACCCAGTTACGTTGTGACGTTTGGTAGTACCCAAAGTGTTCCTCCGGTAAACGGGAGTTGCATAATCTCATAGTTACAGGAACATGTATAAGTCATGAAGAAAGCAATAGCAACATACTAAACGATCGGGTGCTAAGCTAATGGAATGGGTCATGTCAATCAGATCATTCTACTAATGATGTGACCTCGTTAATCAAATAACAACTCCTTGTTCATGGTTAGGAAACATAACCATCTTTGATTAACGAGCTAGTCAAGTAGAGGCATACTAGTGACACTCTGTTGGTCTATGTATTCACACATGTATTATGTTTCCGGTTAATACAATTCTAGCATGAATAATAAACATTTATCATGATGTAAGGAAATAAATAATAACTTTATTATTGCCTCTAGGGCATATTTCCTTCAGTCTCCCACTTGCACTAGAGTCAATAATCTAGATTACACTATAATGATTCTAACACCCATGGAGCCTTGGTGCTGATCATGTTTTGCTCGTGGAAGAGGCTTAGTCAACGGGTCTGCAACATTCAGATCCGTATGTATCTTGCAAATCTCTATGTCTCCCACCTGGACTAAATCCCGGATGGAGTTGAAGCGTCTCTTGATGTGTTTGGTTCTTTTGTGAAATCTGGATTCCTTTGCCAAGGCAATTGCACCAGTATTGTCACAGAAGATTTTCATTGGACCCGATGCACTAGGTATGACACCTAGATCGGATATGAACTCCTTCATCCAGACTCCTTCGTTTGCTGCTTCCGAAGCAGCTATGTACTCCGCTTCACATGTAGATCCCGCTATGACGCTTTGTTTAGAACTGCACCAACTGACAGCTCCACCGTTTAAAGTAAACACGTATCCGGTTTGCGATTTAGAATCGTCCGGATCAGTGTCAAAGCTTGCATCAACGTAACCTCTTACGGTGAGCTCTTTGTCACCTCCATATACGAGAAACATATCCTTAGTCCTTTTCAGGTATTTCAGGATGTTCTTGACCGCTGTCCAGTGATCCATTCCAGGATTACTTTGGTACCTCCCTGCTAAACTTATAGCAAGGCACACATCAGGTCTGGTACATAGCATTGCATACATGATAGAGCCTATGGCTGAAGCATAGGGAACATCTTTCATTTTCTCTCTATCTTCTGCAGTGGTCGGGCATTGAGTCTTACTCAACTTCACACCTTGTAGCACAGGCAAGAACCCTTTCTTTGCTTGATCCATCTTGAACTTCTTCAAAATTTTGTCAAGGTATGTGCATTGTGAAAGTCCAATTAAGCGTTTTGATCTATCTCTATAGATCTTTATGCCTAATATGTATGCAGCTTCCCCGAGGTCTTTCATCGAAAAACTTTTATTCAAGTATCCCTTTATGCTGTCCAGAAATTCTATATCATTTCCAATTAGCAATATGTCATCCACATATAATATCAGAAATGCTACAGAGCTCCCACTCACTTTCTTGTAAATACAGGCTTCTCCAAAAGTCTGTATAAAGCCAAATGCTTTGATCACACTATCAAAGCGTTTATTCCAACTCCGAGATGCTTGCACCAGTCCATAAATGGATCGCTGGAGTTTGCATACTTTGTTAGCTCCTTTTGGATCGACAAAACCTTCTGGTTGTACCATATACAACTCTTCTTCCAGAAATCCATTCAGGAATGCAGTTTTGACATCCATCTGCCATATTTCATAATCATAAAATGCGGCAATTGCTAACATAATTCTGACGGACTTAAGCATCGCTACGGGTGAGAAGGTCTCATCGTAGTCAACCCCTTGAACTTGTCGAAAACCTTTTGCGACAAGTCGAGCTTTATAGACAGTAACATTACCGTCAGCGTCAGTCTTTTTCTTGAAGATCCATTTATTCTCAATTGCTTGCCGATCATCGGGCAAGTCAACCAAAGTCCATACTTTGTTCTCATACATGGATCCCATCTCAGATTTCATGGCCTCAAGCCACTTTGCGGAATCTGGGCTCACCATCGCTTCTTCATAGTTCGTAGGTTCATCATGATCTAGCATCATGACTTCCAGAACTGGATTACCGTACCACTCTGGTGCGGATCTCACTCTGGTTGATCTACGTGGTTCAGTAGAATCTTGATCTGAAGCTTCATGATCATCATCATTAGCTTCCTCACTGATTGGCATAGGTGTCGCAGAAACAGTTTTCTGTGATGTACTATTTTCCAATAAGGGAGCAGGTACAGTTACCTCGTCAAGTTCTACTTTCCTCCCACTCACTTCTTTCGAGAGAAACTCCTTTTCTAGAAATGATCCATTCTTAGCAACGAATGTCTTGCCTTCGGATCTGTGATAGAAGGTATACCCAACAGTTTCCTTTGGGTATCCTATGAAGACACATTTCTCCGCTTTGGGTTCGAGCTTATCAGGTTGAAGCTTTTTCACATAAGCATCGCAGCCCCAAACTTTAAGAAACGACAACTTTGGTTTCTTGCCAAACCATAGTTCATAAGGCGTCGTCTCAACGGATTTTGATGGTGCCCTATTTAACATGAATGCGGCCGTCTCTAAAGCATAACCCCAAAACGATAGCGGTAAATCAGTAAGAGATATCATAGATCGCACCATATCTAGTAAAGTACGATTACGACGTTCGGACACACCATTACGCTGTGGTGTTCCGGGTGGCGTGAGTTGCGAAACTATTCCACAATTTTTCAAATGTATACCAAACTCGTAACTCAAATATTCTCCTCCACGATCAGATCGTAGAAATTTTATTTTCTTGTTACGATGATTTTCAACTTCACTCTGAAATTCCTTGAACTTTTCAAATGTGTCAGACTTATGTTTCATTAAGTAGATATACCCATATATGCTTAAATCATCTGTGAAGGTGAGAAAATAACGATATCCGCCGCGAGCCTCAATATTCATCGGACCACATACATCGGTATGTATGATTTCCAACAAATCTGTTGCTCTCTCCATAGTACCGGAGAACGGTGTTTTAGTCATCTTGCCTATGAGGCACGGTTCGCAAGTACCAAGTGATTCATAATCAAGTGATTCCAAAAGCCCATCAGTATGGAGTTTCTTCATGCGCTTTACACCGATATGACCTAAACGGCAGTGCCACAAATAAGTTGCACTATCATTATTAACTTTGCATCTTTTGGCTTCTACATTATGAATATGTGTATCACTATCTTCGAGATTCAACAAGAATAGACCACTCTTCAAAGGTGCATGACCATAAAAGATATTATTCATATAAATAGAACAACCATTATTCTCTGATTTAAATGAATAACCGTCTCGCATTAAACAAGATCCAGATATAATGTTCATGCTCAACGCTGGCACCAAATAACAATTATTTAGGTCTAATATTAATCCCGAAGGTAGATGTAGAGGTAGCGTGCCGACTGCGATCACATCGACTTTGGAACCGTTTCCCACGCGCATCGTCACCTCGTCCTTTGCTAGTGTCCGCTTATTCCGTAGTCCCTGTTTCGAGTTGCAAATATTAGCAACAGAACCAGTATCAAATACCCAGGTGCTACTGCGAGCTCTAGTAAGGTACACATCAATAACATGTATATCACATATACCTTTGCTCACTTTGCCATCCTTCTTATCCGCCAAATACTTGGGGCAGTTCCGCTTCCAGTGACCAGTCTGCTTGCAGTAGAAGCACTCAGTTTCAGGCTTAGGTCCAGACTTGGGTTTCTTCTCCTGAGCAGCAACTTGCTTGCTGTTCCTCTTGAAGTTTCCCTTCTTCTTCCCTTTGCCCTTTTTCTTGAAACTAGTGGTTTTGTTAACCATCAACACTTGATGCTCCTTCTTGATTTCTACCTCCGCAGCTTTCAGCATTGCGAAGAGCTCGGGAATAGTCTTGTTCATCCCTTGCATATTATAGTTCATCACGAAGCTCTTGTAGCTTGGTGGCAGTGATTGGAGAATTCTGTCAATGATGCAGTCATCTGGAAGATTAACTCCCATCTGAATCAAGTGATTATTATACCCAGACATCTTGAGTATATGCTCACTGACAGAACTGTTCTCCTCCATCTTACAGCTATAGAACTTATTGGAGACTTCATATCTCTCAATTCGGGCATTTGCTTGAAATATTAACTTCAACTCCTGGAACATCTCATATGCTCCATGACGTTCAAAACGTCGTTGAAGTCCCGATTCTAAGCCGTAAAGCATGGCACACTGAACTATCGAGTAGTCATCAGCTTTGCTCTGCCAGACGTTCATAACATCTGGCGTTGCTCCAGCAGCAGGCCTGTCACCCAGCGGTGCTTCCAGGACGTAATTCTTCTGTGCAGCAATGAGGATAATCCTCAGGTTACGAACCCAGTCCGTGTAATTGCTACCATCATCTTTCAACTTTGCTTTCTCAAGGAACGCATTAAAATTCAACGGAACAATAGCACGAGCCATCTATCTACAAGCAACATAAACAAGCAAGATACTATCAGGTACTAAGTTCATGATAAGTTTAAGTTCAGTTAATCAAATTACTTAGGAACTCCCACTTAGATAGACATCCCTCTAATCCTCTAAGTGATCACGTGATCCAAATCAACTAAACCATAACCGATCATCACGTGAGATGGAGTAGTTTTCAATGGTGAACATCGTCATGTTGATCATATCTACTATATGATTCACGCTCGACCTTTCGGTCTCTGTGTTCCGAGGCCATATCTGCATATGCTAGGCTCGTCAAGTATAACCTGAGTATTCTGCGTGTGCAAAACTGGCTTGCACCCGTTGTAGATGGACGTAGAGCTTATCACACCCGATCATCACGTGGTGCCTGGGCACGACGAACTTTGGCAACGGTGCATACTCAGGGAGAACACTTCTTGATAATTTAGTGAGAGATCATCTTATAATGCTACCATCAATCAAAGCAAGATAAGATGCATAAAAGGATAAACATCACATGCAATCAATATAAGTGATATGATATGGCCATCATCATCTTGTGCTTGTGATCTCCATCTCCGAAGCACCGTCATGATCACCATCGTCACCGGCGCGCCACCTTGATCTCCATCGTAGCAACGTTGTCGTCTCGCCAATCTTATGCTTCCACGACTATTACTACCGTTCAGTAATCTAGTAAAGCATTACATCGCGATTGCATTGCATACAATAAAGCGACAACCATATGGCTCCTGCCAGTTGCCGATAACTTAGTTACAAAACATGATCATCTCATACAATAAAATCAGCATCATGCCTTGACCATATCACATCACAACATACCCAGCAAAAACAAGTTAGACGTCCTCTACTTTGTTGTTGCAAGTTTTACGTGGCTGCTACGGGCTTAAGTAAGAACTCATCTCACCTACGCATCAAAACCACAACGATAGTTCGTCAAATAGACTCCGTTTTAACCTTCTCAAGGACCGGGCGTAGTCACACTTGGTTCAACTAAAGTTGGAGAGACAGTCTTCCGCAAGCCATCTATGTGCAAAGCACGTCGAGGGAACCGGTCTCGCGTAAGAGTACGCGTAAGGTTGGTCCGGATCGTCTCAACCAACAATACCGCCGAACCAAAGTATGACATGCTGGTAGGCAGTATGACTTGTATCGCCCACAACTCACTTGTGTTCTACTCGTGCATATAACATCAAACCATAAAACCTAGGCTCGGATGCCACTGTTGGGGAACGCAGTAATTTCAAAAAATTTCCTACGCACACGCAAGATCATGGTGATGCACAGCAACGAGAGGGGAGAGTGTTGTCTACGTACCGACGCAGACCGACTGCGGAAGCGATGACACAACGTAGAGGAAGTAGTCGTACGTCTTCTTCCCGATCCGACCGATCCAAGCACCGTTACTCCGGCACCTCCGAGTTCTTAGCACACGTTCAGCTCGATGACGTTCCCCGGGCTCCGATCCAGCAAAGCGTCGAGGAAGAGTTTCGTCAGCACGACGGCGTGATGACGATCTTGATGTACTACCGACGCAGGGCTTCGCCTAAGCACTACAACGGTACGATCGAGGTGGAATTTGGTGGCAGGGGGCACCGCACACGGCTAAGGAACGATCTCAAGGATCAAGTTGTGTGTCTATGGGGTGCCCCCTGCCCCCGTATATAAAGGCCAGGGGCAAGGGGGTCGGCCGGCTAGGAGGGAGGCGCAGGGAGGAGTCCCACTCCTACCGGGAGTAGGACTCCTTCCCCCAAGTCCTATTCCTAGTAGGACTCTTCGGGAGAAAGAGAAGAGAGGGGGGCCGGCCCCTTCTCCTAGTCCTAATAGGACTAGGGAAGGGGGGTTCGGCCGGCTAGCCTGTGGGCTGCCCCTTCTCTCTTTTCCACTAAGGCCCAATAGGCCCATTTGCCTCCCGGGGGGTTCCGGTAACCCTCCCGGTAATCCGGTAAAATCCCGATTTCACCCGGAACACTTCCGGTGCCCAAACATAGGCTTCCAATATATCAATCTTTACGTCTCGACCATTTCGAGACTCCTCGTCATGTCCGTGATCTCATCCGGGACTCCGAACAACCTTCGGTACATCAAAATGCATAAACTCATAATAACTGTCATCGTAACGTTAAGCGTGCGGACCCTACGGTTCGAGAACAATGTAGACATGACCGAGACACGTCTCCGGTCAATAACCAATAGCGGGACCTGGATGCCCATATTGGCTCCTACATATTCTACGAAGATCTTTATCGGTCAGACCGCATAACAACATACATTGTTCCCTTTGTCATCGGTATGTTACTTGCCCGAGATTCGATCGTCGGTATCCAATACCTAGTTCAATCTCGTTACCGGCAAGTCTCTTTACTTGTTCCGTAATACATCATCTCACAACTAACTTATTAGTTGCAGTGCTTGCAAGGCTTATGTGATGTGCATTACTGAGAGGGCCCAAAGATACCTCTCCGACAATCGGAGTGACAAACCCTAATCTCGAAATACGCCAACCCAACATCTACCATTGGAGACACCTATAGTACTCCTTTATAATCACCCAGTTACGTTGTGACGTTTGGTAGTACCCAAAGTGTTCCTCCGGTAAACGGGAGTTGCATAATCTCATAGTTACAGGAACATGTATAAGTCATGAAGAAAGCAATAGCAACATACTAAACGATCGGGTGCTAAGCTAATGGAATGGGTCATGTCAATCAGATCATTCTACTAATGATGTGACCTCGTTAATCAAATAACAACTCCTTGTTCATGGTTAGGAAACATAACCATCTTTGATTAACGAGCTAGTCAAGTAGAGGCATACTAGTGACACTCTGTTGGTCTATGTATTCACACATGTATTATGTTTCCGGTTAATACAATTCTAGCATGAATAATAAACATTTATCATGATGTAAGGAAATAAATAATAACTTTATTATTGCCTCTAGGGCATATTTCCTTCATCAACCGCGTGTGTAACCGTGATGGTCTCTTTCCGGCGGAGTCCGGGAAGTGAACACGGTTGTTGGAGTTATGCTTGACGTAGGTAGTCCAGGATCACTTCTTGATCATACTTATATCGACCGTGCTTTGCCTTCTCTTCTCGCTCTCTTTTGCGAATAGGTTAGCCACCATATATTCTAGTCGCTTGCTGCAGCTCCACCTCTTACCTTTACCGTACCCATAAGCTTAAATAGTCTTGATCGCGAGGGTGCGAGATTGCTGAGGCCCCGTGGCTCACAGATACTTCCAAAACCAGCTTGCAGGTGCCGATGAGACCGTGCAGATGACGCAACCAAGCTCAGGAGGAGCCCTTTGAAGATCTTGCCCTTTGTGTTGTTCCATTATAGTTGATCAGTAGTGGAGCCCAGTTGGGGTCGATCGGGGACCTTTGTCGCATTTGGGGTTCTTCTTTTATTTTGGCTCCGCAGTCGGGCCCTGATTGTACTTGGTTGATGTAATGCTTTATTCATGTAATTGTGTGAAGTGGCGATTGTAAGCCAACTATGTATCTCTTATTCCTTATTATATTACATGGGTTGTGTGAAGATTACCTCACTTGCGACATATGCCTTCAATGCGATTATGCCTCTAAGTCGTGCCTCGACACGTGGGAGATATAGTCGCATCGAGGGTGTTACACACGGATCCAATCTGCATCATTGCTACTAACATCTTTCAACACAATTTTGTCTAAGAACATATCAAAATAAACACAGGGAAGCAACAACGCGAGCTATTGATCTACAACATAATTTGCAAAATACTACCAGGTCTAAGTTCATGATAAATTTAAGTTCAATTTAATCATATTACTTAAGAACTCCCACTTAGATAGACATCCCTCTAATCCTCTAAGTGATCACGTGATCCAAATCAACTAAACCATGTCCGATCATCACGTGAGATGGAGTAGTTTCAATGGTGAACATCACTATGTTGATCATATCTACTATATGATTCACGCTCGACCTTTCGGTCTCCGTGTTCCGAGGCCATATCTGTATATGCTTGGCTCGTCAAATATAACCTGAGTATTCCGCATGTGCAACTGTTTTGCACCCGTTGTATTTGAACGTAGAGCCTATCACACCCGATCATCACGTGGTGTGTCAGCACGAAGAACTTTCGCAACGGTGCATACTCAGGGAGAACACTTCTTGATAATTAGTGAGAGATCATCTTATAATGCTACCGTCAATCAAAGCAAGATAAGATGCATAAAAGATAAACATCACATGCAATCAATATAAGTGATATGATATGGCCATCATCATCTTGTGCCTGTGATCTCCATCTCCGAAGCACCGTCATGATCACCATCGTCACCGGCGCGACACCTTGATCTCCATCGTAGCATCATTGTCGTCTCGCCAATCTTATGCTTCCATGACTATCGCTACCGCTTAGTGATAAAGTAAAGCATTACATCGCGATTGCATTGCATACAATAAAGCGACAACCATATGGCTCCTGCCAGTTGCCGATAACTCGGTTACAAAACATGATCATCTCATACAATAAAATTTAGCATCATGTCTTGGCCACATCACATCACAACATGCCCTGCAAAAACAAGTTAGACGTCCTCTACTTTGTTGTTGCAAGTTTTTACGTGGCTGCTACGGGCTTAAGCAAGAACCAATCTCACCTACGCATCAAAACCACAACGATAGTTTGTCAGATAGACTCCGTTTTAACCTTCGCAAGGACTGGGCGTAGCCACACTCGGTTCAACTAAAGTTGGAGAGACAGTCGCCCGCAAGCCACCTGTGTGCAAAGCACGTCGGGGGAACCGGTCTCGCGTAAGCGTACGCGTAAGGTTGGTCCGGGTCGTCTCGTCCAACAATACCGCCGAACCAAAGTATGACATGCTGGTAGGCAGTATGACTTATATCGCCCACAACTCACTTGTGTTCTACTCGTGCAAATAACATCAATCCATAAAACCTAGGCTCGGATGCCACTGTTAGGGAACGTAGTAATTTCAAAAAATTTCCTACGCACACGCAAGATCATGGTGATGCATAGCAACGAGGGGGAGAGTCTGATCTACGTACCCTTGTAGATCGCAATGGAAGCGTTGACACAACGTAGAGGAAGTAGTCGTACGTCTTCTTCCCGATCCGACCGATCCAAGCACCGTTACTCCGGCACCTCCGAGTTCTTAGCACACGTACAGCTCGATGACGATCCCCGGGCTCCGATCCAGCAAAGCTTCGGGGAGGAGTTCCGTCAGCACGACGGCGTGATGACGATCTTGATGTTCTACCGACGCAGGGCTTCGCCTAAGCACTACAACGATATGATCGAGGTGGAATATGGTGGCAGGGGGCACCGCACACGGCTAAGGAACGATCACGTGGATCAACTTGTGTGTCTAGAGGTGCCCCCTGCCCCCGTATATAAAGGAGCAACGGGAGGAGGCCGGCCGGCCAGGTGTGGCCCACCAAGGAGGAGTCCTCCTCCTAGTAGGAGTAGGACTCCTACTAGGAGGGGGAAAGAGGTGGAGTGGGAGAAGGAAAGGGGGGGGGCGCCCCCCTCCCCTAGTCCAATTCGGACTAGGGAGGAGGTGGCGCGCGGCCCATCTCTGGCAGCCCTTCTCTCTCTCCACTAAAGCCCATATGGCCCATTACTTCTCCCGGTAGGGTTCCGGTAACCCTCCGGCTCTCCGGTTTTCTCCGAAATCACCCGGAACACTTCCGGTGTCCGAATATAGTCATCCAATATATCAATCTTTATGTCTCGACCATTTCGAGACTCCTCGTCATGTCTGTGATCACATCCGGGACTCCGAACTAACTTCGGTACATCAAAATGCATAAACTCATAATAACTGTCATCGTAACGTTAAGCGTGCGGACCCTACGGTTCGAGAACAATGTAGACATGACTGAGACACATCTCCGGTCAATAACCAATAGCGGGACCTGGATGCCCATATTGGCTCCTACATATTCTACAAAGATCTTTATCGGTCAGACCGCATAACAACATACGTTGTTCCCTTTGTCATCGGTATGTTACTTGCCCGAGATTCGATCATCGGTATTCAATACCTAGTTCAATCTCGTTACCGGAAAGTCTCTTTACTCGTTCCGTAATACATCATCTCGCAACTAACTCATTAGTCACAATGCTTGCAAGGCTTATGTGATGTGCATTACCGAGAGGGCCCAGAGATACCTCTCCGACAATCGGAGTGACAAATCCTAATCTCGAAATACGCCAACCTAACATCTACCTTTGGAGACACCTGTAGAGCTCCTTTATAATCACCCAGTTATGTTGTGACGTTTGGTAGCACACAAAGTGTTCCTCCGGTAAACGGGAGTTGCATGATCTCATAGTCATAGGAACATGTATAAGTCATGAAGAAAGCAATAGCAACATACTAAACGATCGGGTGCTAAGCTAATGGAATGGGTCATGTCAATCAGATCATTCATCTAATGATGTGATCCCGTTAATCAAATAACAACTCTTTGTCCATGGTTAGGAAACATAACCATCTTTGATTAACGAGCTAGTCAAGTAGAGGCATACTAGTGACACTCTGTTTGTCTATGTATTCACACATGTATTATGTTTCCGGTTAATACAATTCTAGCATGAACAATAAACATTTATCATGATATAAGGAAATAAATAATAACTTTATTATTGCCTCTAGGGCATATTTCCTTCAGGCGAGTCCCGACAAAGAGAGCAAGCACGACAACAATATGCACCTTCGAGAGGGGGCGAGAAAACAGATCCACGTACGTGCGAAGAGCTTCCTCCAAGATCACCTCGCCCTCATGCATCAAGCATAGCTTCCTTATGATTACTTGTTGTTGCCTTGTGGTCGCATGCTTTGAAATCCTAGCACTCCGCCTGGTTGGCGTCGTGTCCAACCTCCTTTTATTCCTAGGGTTACCACCTTTAGTAGCCGGAGCCCGGCTCACCGGCCTCACCAAGATGGGTGGGAGTTACACCCGCATTTCCTTGCAAAGAGCTGCCACGTTGGCCTGCAAGGGGCAAGGCGTATCCTGAGCCAATGGCATGCATGGCACTACCTCTGCTACCTGTGTGTCCCCTTCCTCTGCCTAAGCCCCATCCGGCTACGCATCCATCATATTGGAGCCTGGTTCGCCAAGTTGTGACATGCATGGGCGGTCACATCTGCATGCAGGCCACCATCCTCCGATAGACTCACTTGGAACGTATCGCATGCCACGATTTGTCCTACAGTGGGCCCGTGAGAAAAACTAGGCCCATCCTCCCTGGTCAGACCAGGCAGGTCTACCAGATAGGATTCCACTTAAATTGACGCTCCACGATGTGTTCCACCACTGGGCACCCAATCCGAACAACCGTTGGTACATGTAGTCTTCCGGTTCAAACCCCCAGATCCATTCAGCAACTGCCATATGGAAAGTTGTACTGATGCAGGGGAGGCAGCGGGCCCTGCTGTTGGAAATATGCCCTAGAGGCAATAATAAAATGGTTATTATTATATTTCTTTGTTCATGATAATTGTCTATTGTTCATGCTATAATTGTTTTATCTGGAAATCGTAATACATGTGTGAATACATAGACCACAACACGTCCCTAGTGAGCCTCTAGTTGACTAGCTCGTTGATCAAAAGATAGTCATGGTTTCCTGACTATGGACATTGGATGTCATTGATAACGGGATCACATCATTAGGAGAATGATGTGATGGACTAGACCCAATCCTAAGAATAGCTCAAAGATCGTGTAGTTCGTTTGATGTAGCTTTTCTGAATGTCAAGTATCATTTCCTTAGACCATGAGATTGTGCAACTCCCGGACACCGTAGGAGTGCCTTGGGTGTGCCAAATGTCACAACGTAACTGGGTGACTATAAAGGTACATTACAGGTATCTCCTAAAGTGTCTGTTGGGTTGGCATGAATCGAGACTGGGATTTGTCACTCCGTATGACGGAGAGGTATCTCTGGGCCCACTCGGTAATGCATCATCATAATGAGCTCAATGTGATCAAGTGGTTGATCACGGGATCATGCATTACGATACGAGTAAAGTGACTTGCCGGTAACGAGACTGAACAAGGTATTGGGATACCGATGATCGAGTCTCAGGTAAGTAACGTACTGATTGACAAAGGGAATTGTATACGGATTGATTGAATCCTCGACATCGTGGTTCATCCGATGAGATCATCGTGGAGCATGTGGGAGCCAACATGGGTATCCAGATCCCGCTGTTGGTTATTGACTGGAGAGACTTCTCGGTCATGTCTGCATGTCTCCCGAACCCTTGGGGTCTCACACGTAAGGTTCGGTGACGCTGGGGTTGTAGAGATATTAGCACATGGTAACCCAAAAGTTGTTCGGAGTCCCGGATGAGATCCTGGACGTCATGAGGAGTTCCGGAATGGTCCGGAGGTAAAGATTTATATATAGGAAGTCCAGTTTCGGCCATCGGGAAGGTTTCGAGGGTCACCAGTATTGTACCGGGACCACCGGAAGGGTCCCGGGGGTCCACCGGGTGGGGCCACCTATCCCGGAGGGCCCCATGGGCTGAAGTGGGAGGGGAACCAGCCCCTAGTGGGCTGGTGCGCCCCCCTTGGGCCTCCCCCTGCACCTAGGGTTAGAAACCCTAGGGGTGGGGGCGCCACCCTTGCCTTGGGGGGCAAGGCACCCCCTTGGCCGCCGCCCCCCTAGGAGATTGGATCTCCTAGGGCCGGCGCCCCCCTAGGCACCCTATATATAGTGGGGGGGAGGGAGGGCTGCGCACCGAAGCCCCTGGCCTCTCCCTCTCCCTCCCGTGACACTCCTCCGTCTCCCCGCGCTTGGCGAAGCCTTGCCGAGATCACCGTTGCTTCCACCACCACGCCGTCGTGCTGCTGGATCTTCATCAAACTCTCCTTCCCCCTTGCCAGATCAAGTTGGAGGAGACGTCTTCCCAACCATACGTGTGTTGAACGCGGAGGTGCTGTCCGTTCGGCACTTGGTCATCGGTGATTTGAATCACGTCGAGTACGACTCCATCAACCCCGTTCTCTCGAACGCTTCTGCTCGTGATCTACAAGGGTATGTAGATGCACTCCTCTTTCCCTCGTTGCTAGATGACTCCATAGATTGATCTTGGTGGTGCGTAGAAAATTTTAAAATTCTGCTACGTTCCCCAACAGTGGTATCAGAGCTAGGTCTATGCGTAGTTACTATGCACGAGTAGAACACAAAGCAGTTGTGGGCGTCGATATTGTCAATTATCTTGCTGTTACTAGTCTTATCTTGATTCGACGGCATTGTGGGATGAAGCGGCCCGGACCAACCTTACACATACGCTTACGTGAGACTGGTTCCACCGACTGACATGCACTAGTTGCATAAGGTGGCTGGCGGGTGTCTGTCTCTCCCACTTTAGTCGGATCGGATTCGATGAACAGGGTCCTTATGAAGGGTAAATAGAAATTGGCAATTCACGTTGTGGTTTTGGCGTAGGTAAGAAACGTTCTTGCTAGAAACCTATAGTAGCCACGTAAAAACTTGCAACAACAATTAGAGGACGTCTAACTTGTTTTTGCAGCAAGTGTTTTGTGTTGTGATATGGCCAAAGGATGTGATGAATGATATATGTGATGTATGAGATAATCATGTTCTTGTAATAGGAATCACGACTTGCATGTCGATGAGTATGAAAACCGGCAGGAGCCATAGGAGTTGTCTTTATTTATTCATGACCCGCGTGTCAACATAAACGTCATGTAATTACTTTACTTTATTGCTAAAGCGTTAGCCATAGTAGTAGAAGTAATAGATGACGAGACAACTTCAAAGAAGACACGATGATGGAGATCATGGTGTCATGCCGGTGACAACGATGATCATGGAGCCCTGAAGATGGAGATCAAGGGAGCAAATGATATTGGCCATATCATGTCACTATTTGATTGCATGTGATGTTTATCATGTTTTACATCTTATTTGCTTAGAACGACGGTAGCTTAAATAAGATGATCCCTCGTAAAAATTTCAAGAAAGTGTTCCCCCTAACCGTGCACCGTTGCGAAGGTTCATTGTTTCAAAGCACCACGTGATGATCGGGTGTGATAGATTCTAACGTTCGAATACAACGGGTGTAAGCCAGATTTACACACGCAATACACTTAGGTTGACTTGACGAGCCTAGCATGTACAGACATGGCCTCGGAACACAGAAGACCGAAAGGTCGAGCATGAGTCGTATAGAAGATACGATCAACATGAAGATGTTCACCGATGTTGACTAGTCCCTCTCACGTGATGATCGGACACGGCCTAGTTAACTCGGATCATGTTATACTTAGATGACTGGAGGGATGTCTATCTGAGTGGGAGTTCATTGAGTAATTTGATTAGATGAACTTAATTATCATGAACTTAGTCTAAAAACTTTACAATATGTCTTGTAGATCAAATGGCCCACGTTGTCCTCAACTTTAACGCGTTCCTAGAGAAAACCAAGCTGAAAGATGATGGCAGCAACTATACGGACTGGGTCCGGAACCTGAGGATCATCCTCATAGCTGCCAAGAAAGATTATGTCCTAGAAGCACCGCTAGGTAACGCACCTGTCCCAGAGAACCAAGACGTTATGAATGCTTGGCAATCATGTGCCGATGATTACTCCCTCATTCAGTGCGGCATGCTTTACAGCTTAGAACCGGGGCTCCAAAAGCGTTTTGAGAGACACGGAGCATATGAGATGTTCAAAGAGCTGAAAATGGTTTTTCAAGCTCACGCCTGGGTCGAGAGATATGAAGTCTCCGACAAGTTCTTCAGCCGTAAGATGGAGGAAAATAGTTCTGTCAGTGAGCACATACTCAAAATGTCTGGGTTGCATAACCGCTTAACTCAGCTGGGAGTTAATCTCCCGGATGACGCGGTCATTGACAGAATCCTTCAGTCGCTTCCACCAAGCTACAAGAGCTTTGTGATGAACTTCAATATGCAGGGGATGGAAAAGACCATTCCTGAGGTATATTCAATGCTAAAATCAGCAGAGGTGGAAATCAAAAAGGAACATCAAGTGTTGATGGTGAATAAAACCACTAAGTTCAAGAAAGGTAAGGGTAAGAAAAACTTCAAGAAGGACGGCAAGGGAGTTGCCGCGCCCGGTAAGCAAGCTGCCGGGAAGAAGCCAAAGAATGGACCCAAGCCCAAGACTGAGTGCTTTTATTGCAAGGGAAGTGGTCACTGGAAGCGGAACTGCCCCAAATACATAGCAGACAAGAAGGCCGGCAACACTAAAGGTATATGTGATATACATGTAATTGATGTGAACCTTACTAGTACTCGTAGTAGCTCCTGGGTATTTGATACCTGTGCGATTGCTCACATTTGTAACTCAAAGCAGGAGCTACGTAATAAGCGGAGACTAGCGAAGGACGAGGTGACGATGTGTGTCGGGAATGGTTCCAAGGTCGATGTGATCGCCGTCGGCACGCTGCCTCTACATTTACCTACGGGATTAGTTTTAAACCTCAATAATTGTTATTTAGTGCCAGCTTTGAGCATGAACATTGTATCAGGATCTCGTTTAATTTGAGATGGCTACTCATTTAAATCCGAGAATAATGGTTGTTCTTTTTATATGAGAGATATGTTTTATGGTCATGCTCCAATGGTGAATGGTTTATTCTTAATGAATCTCGAGCGTAATGCTACACATATTCATAGTGTGAATACCAAAAGATGTAAGGTTGATAATGATAGTCCCACATACTTGTGGCACTGCCGCCTTGGTCACATAGGTGTCAAACGCATGAAGAAGCTCCATGTAGATGGACTTTTAGAGTCTCTTGATTACGAATCATTTGACATGTGCGAACCATGCCTCATGGGTAAAATGACCAAGACTCCGTTCTCAGGAACAATGGAGCGAGCAACCAACTTATTGGAAATCATACATACTGATGTGTGTGGTCCAATGAGTGTTGAGGCTTGCGATGGCTATCGTTATGTTCTCACCCTCACTGATGACTTGAGTAGATATGGGTATGTCTACTTAATGAAACACAAGTCTGAGACCTTTGAAAAGTTCAAGGAATTTCAGAGTGAGGTTGAGAATCAACATGACAGGAAAATCAAGTTCTTGCGATCAGATCATGGGGGAGAATACTTGAGTCACGAATTTGGAACACACTTAAGAAAATGTGGAATAGTTTCACAACTCACGCCGCCTGGAACACCTCAACGTAATGGTGTGTCCGAACGTCGTAATCGCACTCTATTAGATATGGTGCGATCTATGATGTCTCTTACCGATCTACCGCTATCATTTTGGGGCTATGCTTTAGAGACTGCCGCATTCACTTTAAATAGGGCTCCGTCAAAATCCGTTGAGACGACACCGTATGAATTATGGTTTGGGAAGAAACCTAAGCTGTCATTTCTAAAAGTTTGGGGATGCGATGCTTATGTCAAGAAACTTCAACCTGAAAAGCTCGAACCCAAGTCGGAAAAATGTGTCTTCATAGGATACCCTAAAGAAACTGTTGGGTATACCTTCTACCTCAGATCCGAAGGCAAGATCTTTGTTGCCAAGAATGGGTCCTTTCTAGAGAAAGAGTTTCTCTCGAAAGAAATAAGTGGGAGGAAAGTAGAACTTGATGAAGTATTGCCTCTTGAACCGGTAAGTGGCACAGCTCAAGAAAATGTTCCTGAGGTGCCTGCACCGACTAGAGAGGAAGTTGATGATGATGATCATGAAACTTCAGATCAAGTTGCTACTGAACTTCGTAGGTCCACAAGGAAACGTTCCGCGCCAGAGTGGTACGGCAACCCTGTCTTGGAAATCATGTTGTTAGACAACGGTGAACCTTAGAACTATGAAGAAGCGATGGCGGGCCCGGATTCCGACAAATGGCTAGAAGCCATGAAATCCGAGATAGGATCCATGTATGAAAACAAAGTATGGACTTTGACTGACTTGCCCGTTGATCGGCGAGCCATAGAAAATAAATGGATCTTTAAGAAGAAGACAGACGCAGATGGTAATGTGACCATCTATAAAGCTCGACTTGTCGCTAAGGGTTATCGACAAGTTCAAGGGGTTGACTACGATGAGACTTTCTCACCCATAGCGAAGCTGAAGTCCGTCCGAATCATGTTAGCAATTGCCGCATTCTATGATTATGAGATATGGCAAATGGACGTCAAAACGGCATTCCTTAATGGTTTCCTTAAGGAAGAATTATATATGATGCAGCCGGAAGGTTTTGTCGATCCTAAGAATGCTGACAAGGTGTGCAAGCTCCAATGCTCGATTTATGGGCTGGTGAAAGCATCTCGGAGTTAGAACATTCGTTTTGATGAGATGATCAAAGCGTTTGGGTTTATGCAGACTTGTGGAGAAGCCTGCATTTACAAGAAAGTGAGTGGGAGCTCTATAGCATTTCTCATATTGTATGTGGATGACATATTGTTGATGGGAAATGATATAGAATTCTTGGAAAGCATAAAGGCCTACTTGAACAAGTGTTTTTCAATGAAGGACCTTGGAGAAGCTGCTTATATATTAGGCATCAAGATCTATAGAGATAGATCGAGACGCCTCATTGGTCTTTCACAGAGTACGTACCTTGACAAGATATTGAAGGAGTTCAAAATGGATCAGTCAAAGAAGGGGTTCTTGCCTGTATTGCAAGGTACGAGATTGAGCACGGCTCAATGCCCGACCACGGCAGAAGATAGAGAAAAGATGAGTGTCATCCCCTATGCCTCGGCCATAGGGTCTATCACGTATGCTATGCTGTGTACCAGACCTGATGTAAACCTTGCCGTAAGTTTGGTAGGAAGGTACCAAAGTAATCCCGACATGAAACACTAGACAACGGTCAAGAATATCCTGAAGTACCTGAAAAGGACTAAGGACATGTTTCTCGTGTATGGAGGTGACGAAGAGCTCGTCGTAAGTGGTTACATCGATGCTAGCTTCGACACAGATCTGGATGACTCTAAGTCACAAACCGGATACGTGTATATTTTGAATGGTGGGGCAATAAGCTGGTGCAGTTGCAAGCAAAGCGTTGTGGCGGGATCTACATGTGAGGCGGAGTACATGGCAGCCTCGGAGGCAGCACAAGAAGCAGTCTGGGTGAAGGAGTTCATTACCAACCTAGGAGTCATACCCAATGCGTCGGGCCCGATGACTCTCTTCTGTGACAACACTGGAGCTATTGCCCTTGCCAAGGAGCCCAGGTTACACAGGAAGACCAGGCATATCAAGTGTCGCTTCAACTCCATTCGTGAAAGTGTTCAAAATGGAGACATAGAGATTTGTAAAGTACATACGGACCTGAATGTAGCAGATCCGTTGACTAAACCTCTCCCTAGAGCAAAACATGATCAACACCAGAACTGCATGGGTGTTTGATTCATCACAATGTAACTAGAATATTGACACTAGTGCACGTGGGAGACTGTTGGAAATATGCCCTAGAGGCAATAATAAAATGGTTATTATTATATTTCTTTGTTCATGATAATTGTCTATTGTTCATGCTATAATTGTGTTATCCGGAAATCGTAATACATGTGTGAATACATAGACCACAACACGTCCCTAGTGAGCCTCTAGTTGACTAGCTCGTTGATCAAAAGATAGTCATGGTTTCCTGACTATGGACATTGGATGTCATTGATAACGGGATCACATCATTAGGAGAATGATGTGATGGACTAGACCCAATCCTAAGCATAGCTCAAAGATCGTGTAGTTCGTTTGCTGTAGCTTTTCTGAATGTCAAGTATCATTTCCTTAGACCATGAGATTGTGCAACTCCCGGACACCGTAGCAGTGCCTTGGGTGTGCCAAACGTCACAACGTAACTGGGTGACTATAAAGGTACATTACAGGTATCTCCGAAAGTGTCTGTTGGGTTGGCATGAATCGAGACTGGGATTTGTCACTCCGTATGGCGGAGAGGTATCTCTGGGCCCACTCGGTAATGCATCATCATAATGAGCTCAATGTGATCAAGTGGTTGATCACGGGATCATGCATTACGGTACGAGTAAAGTGACTTGCCAGTAACGAGACTGAACAAGGTATTGGGATACCGACGATCGAGTCTCGGGTAAGTAACGTACCGATTGACAAAGGGAATTGTATACGGATTGATTGAATCCTCGACATCGTGGTTCATCCGATGAGATCATCATGGAGCATGTGGGAGCCAACATGGGTATCCAGATCCCGCTGTTGGTTATTGACCGGAGAGGCTTCTCGGTCATGTCTGCATGTCTCCCGAACCCGTAGGGTCTACACACTTAAGGTTCGGTGATGCTAGGGTTGTAGAGATATTAGCACATGGTAACCCAAAAGTTGTTCGGAGTCCCGGATGAGATCCCGGACGTCACGAGGAGTTCCGGAGGTAAAGATTTATATATAGGAAGTCCAGTTTTGGCCATCGGGAAGGTTTCGGGGGTCACCGGTATTGTACCGGGACCA
Source organism: Triticum monococcum (assembly GCA_034509565.1). Lineage (NCBI taxonomy): Eukaryota > Viridiplantae > Streptophyta > Magnoliopsida > Poales > Poaceae > Triticum > Triticum monococcum. The sequence goes on from CM067844.1 coordinate 490,223,824, forward strand.
CCGGAAGGGTCCCGGGGGTCCACCGGGTGGGGCCACCTATCCCGGAGGGCCCCATGGGCTGAAGTGGGAGGGGAACCGGCCCCTAGTGGGCTGGTGCGCCCCCCCTTGGGCCTCCCCCTGCGCCTAGGGTTAGAAACCCTAGGGGTGGGGGGCGCCACCCTTGCCTTGGGGGGCAAGGCACCCCCTTGGTCGCCGCCCCCTAGGAGATTGGATCTCCTAGGGCCGGCGCCCCCCCTAGGCACCCTATATATAGTGGGGGGGAGGGAGGGCTGCGCACCCAAGCCCCTGGCCTCTCCCTCTCCCTCCCGTGACACTCCTCCGTCTCCCCGCGCTTGGCGAAGCCTTGCCGAGATCACCGTTGCTTCCACCACCACGCCGTCGTGCTGCTGGATCTTCATCAACCTCTCCGCCCCCCTTGCTGGATCAAGTTGGAGGAGACGTCTTCCCAATCGTACGTGTGTTGAACGCGGAGGTGCTGTTCGTTCGGCACTTGGTCATCGGTGATTTGAATCACGTCGAGTACGACTCCATCAACCCCGTTCTCTTGAACGCTTCCACTCGTGATCTACAAGGGTATGTAGATGCACTCCTCTTTCCCTCGTTGCTAGATGACTCCATAGATTGATCTTGGTGATGCATAGAAAATTTTAAAATTCTGCTACGTTCCCCAACACGTGCCGCCCGCGGCCTTGGTCGAGAAGCCGCGCACGATGCCACATGCAGACAAGGGGTTCTCGGGTGAGCCACACTTTCCACACCATCTTCCTGACCAACGTCCTCCCTTGGCAAAACACGTCCACTAGTGAACGGCTGGTCGCCCCACTCCTCCATGACCGGGCTGGTCCCAACTACCAGCCCTGATCCTGTGATGGCAACCAGACAGCTACTGCTAACGTGCCCATGAATGTTGGAGCTAGCCGGATCTGAGACAATTTGAATTCATGCCTGCCTTCCCGGTGGCGGCACCGCTGTTGAGGACCCGATCATGCTTGCTGCGGCCCCACCATGGCCACGAGCACCACCGTTCCAAGGCCGGCCCCCACCCGTGCTAGACTGCAAGTCGTCATCTCCCATGGGCGGTGACGGCGGCGGCGACGACCAAGCTTCCATGTTGTCAGAATCCACCAGTTTAGGCTCCGCTAGAACAATAATGTCGATGGGGTAGCAGAGGGCGCTAGCACACCGGCCAGCCATCGCACCCGTCCAGAGAGTGTGCCTCGGCTCATCAATGAAGAGCAATCGGCGTCGTGGAATCATCCTTGGCTAGTCCGTACACAGCCAGACTCTGAAGTCCGCCATGTCGAAACGGCGTGCAATGCTATCGTCCACACCCACCACATAGCCCAGTCCACGTAAGATCACACCTGCCATCCTTTGGCTCCAGGCATACGCAGGAACGCCCCGTAGCGAGACATGGACAAGGAATGGCAAGTGCATCGTCGTGGCATGTGCTTGTCGAATCCATGGGCGAAGCTTTGGCTCAAACCAGGAGGAAGACGCCTCGCCAGCGCGCACCATGCGCTCACGAACTGCCCCATCCTGGCAGAGCACGAGGAAATCCTCAGGGTAGAACGGATGGATCGACATGTCCATTGGGCCGATGTCGAACTCCATGTGAAGTGCCTTGGCCGCGGAGGCCAAATCCACTGTGGGGCGGGTACCGGTGACAGTCACGAGCACCGCGCGAGTGAGCTCCGCCTCCATTCGCCAGATGTCATCCGATGCCTCCAAGAAGTATGCCTCCACTGGCTTCACATGAGTATGCTCCATGTGCCTCGGTGCCATGCCGACTGGGTTGAAAGGGACGGAGAACTTCGGACCATGCCCGGGGCCAGAGACCACCAGCGTCACACGCGCAGCAGACGCGGACGGTGCCCGCACCACATCAGTCCACAACCTGATGGCGCCCGGCACCAATGGGCTTGGAGGGGGCAGTGGTAGGACAAATTCAAAGCACTGCGGTGAGGCTGGGGGCGAAGAGACGGACACCACGGTAGCATAGGCCCTAGAATGAAGAGCCAGCGAGGGGTGCGGCCGCTGCTCCACTGGAGACGGGCTGCGGGGGCGGGTACAACCCCGCGAGATGTGACCTACCCCACGGCACCGGACACAGAAGCTGGGGTTCCGGCACTCCACCGGGATGTGGCCATCATCCTTGCGGCAGTTATAGCAGCAGCCAAACAGCATCGCTGGCACCATGGACTTCGGCGGCGGATGAGGCGCAGCCAACACGCAATGAGCATGTCGACGCTGCTAGGGGAGGGATGGGCGGACAAGCGGTCCTCTCGGACGACGATTCCTCTGGGTCTGCCATCCAACCTCCACCTAGGGTGGGTGAGAGGGACCCGCCCCACCACCCTGGACTAGCGAGCTGAAGGTCGTGCCCACCACCGATGTGACGATGATGGACCTAAGCTGCAGGCGGGGGGGGGGGGGGCATGGCAGGACAGGGGAGGGGGGCTCACGGTGCTGCGTCGGTGAGGAAGCAGAGGAAGAAAGCTCAGACGATGATGAGCCGGACAGTGAGACCCGCGAGGCCATGGCGAAGTAGGGGAGGAGAGTGTCCGTCGGCCCCGGAGTGGAGCACGACACGGGGAGTAGCCACTAGAGCCGGAGTGGCGTCCAGCGCGGAGTGCTTTAGGTGTTATGAGTTCAAAAGGACCCCCCCCCCCCAAAAAAAAGAAAAATACAATCCAATCATGAAGAAATCCTCCATTGTAACCATCCCACACATGCTGATGGTGTGCCCACTTTGTTACCGATAGAGCTCTTTACCACTGCCGGAACTAAGAGAGCACTATACATGTAGGCAACTGAAGTTACCGATCTCTACCAGGAAGTGTCGCTGACGTCAACCCCAAAGAGTGCATGACCCGAAGAAGATCACTCTAGGTCGATTATATGTAGATGTCCGCCCGAGTCGATGTCTTTGTCACAGAAGCATCACCAGCCCGACAAAGACACAACCAACTTCCCCGTTTTGTTTTGACAGGGAGAAAGGCAAACATGTCCACCCGATCTCGTCGCTAGATCTGCACTGCCAAATCCAGATGAAACTTTATTGAACATTGTCACCACCACTGCCAGAAGAGATGAAGTCACGGACAGCGAAGACCTACCTGTCCACCCAAGCTTGTCGCTGGATCCAGTGGCGAACTGTAAGGCCCGGGACACGCCCATCGGTGGTCGTTACTCCTGGTGGGATCTAGACTGGCCCCATAGATCAATACTAGTCTTTCCTGCGCACTTTGTCCTCACTCAAGTGCACCCTAGACCAACCTCCCGATCGCTCACCCATCCTCAAATTACTCCAAGCTGATCATGCTTAACTTGGGAGTTCTTTCCGAATGGGCTCCCGGAAAAGAAAGAATTTCTTGTTGATATGAGTAGTCTATCATCCCTATTAAGTTAGGCTATCACATACACCCCCACTTAGAGGAACCGACGTCCTCATCGGGCCACATGAATGCTCCCTCTTGGCACATACGTCTATGCATCCAGTCTGGTACATGTGCCATGTCGTGTGCCACAACGGGTCACAAACGTCATGAACAACATGACCGCGCACCTGACCTGCAAACATTTGTGTAACCACGGCGGTCAGCTCTAATACCAACTTGTAATGCCTCAGACACACCCTCCGGTGGTCGTTACACCTGGTGGGATCTAGACTGGCCCCACGGATCAATACCAGTCTTTCCTGCGCACTTTGTCCTCACTCGTGTGCACCTGAAACAACTTCTTGGTCGGTCACCCATCCTGAAATTACTCCAAGCTGAGCACGCTTAACTTGGGAATTCTTTCCGAATGGGCTCCCAAAAATAAGGAATTACTTATTTATATGAGTAGTCTATCATCCCTATTAAGCCAGACTATCACATGGACAAACTATCGGGGCCAGAGAAGAAGTCAGAGGATTAAACACCACCACTGCCCCGTCAGAAGGGCCGAAGTGATAAACAAGAAGAGACCTACCCAATGCCCTAAGACGAGGGAAAGTAAGTCTCCCACTGGTAGATTGAGGCATCTCCGTGCACCACACCACTCCACCCCACCCTCAAGCCGACAAACGAGGAGGAGATCAATGATCTACCAGTGGAGCTAGAACGCGTTTTGCTTAATCTCAACTACCAAACAATATACTCATGTGTTTTTATTACTATGCATATTAGCTTTGTTCTAAGTCGAATTTTATAAAGTTTGACCAAGTTTATACATGAATACAAACATTTATGATAACAATATATCGAACGATGCAAAAATATATTCAATGATGAATTGAATGGTATCAATTTGCTGTTGTAGATGTTAGTAAATTTTATTGTAAACTTAGTCGACACTTACAAAGTTCTAATTAAGACAAGGCTTGATATCATGTAAGTCCACAAGACTACATGTAGCCTTTCCATGAATTATTTTAACATGGTTTTGTACCGAGCTCAAAAGAGCCAAAAGAAGGCAATTATTAACCACGCAACTACATTATCACGTACGCAACTACGTTCGTACCCAAACTGTAGTTTGGAAATTGTTACTTTATCTATTGCTAGGAAGACGGTTAACATTAGATTAAACTAGCTACAAACAAAAATGTAAAACAGTAATAAAAAGGAACCAGACTAAGTGAAGCATTGATTGAGCAATAAAGGCATTCTCAGGGATTTCATATTCACCACTACTAGTATTTAGGGAATTAGGGTACTTAGTTGTGTAGGTACACAACCTGGTTTGATACGTAATCCGTGTTATATGTATATTGTGTGTGTGGAGCCAAATGCAACTACTTCACGTACAATGGTCTAACATCGTATTTTCATACAACGATTGATCCAACGATGCTGCTCCACTGAATGGACGTGATGGAAGGTTGTTCAGTTGTCGTATAGCAATCGTGCTAATAGTGTCGTACATGTAGCAAGGTTCGGAGCCATATAGAGATACATGCATACTGCTGCTGTCCATATCACACATGCCATCACCATCCACTACAAAAAAAATACACTTCCATGATGACACGTGTTTGTCACAGTAGGTCACGTTTTCTGTCTTGCATGTACATCCATGACAATTTTATGACAGAATCAAGATAGTCATACTTGTGCTATCGTAGAAGTGTTCCATGACATTACCAAAATTATCATCATGGAAGTGTCCACTTCCATGATGATAAATCGCGCGTCATAGAATTGCTTTCGTCAAGGGTAACCGACACGTGGCATCCACCGTAACGAGTTGCCGTTAAGCTATCGGGTTCCGATTTGGATCCAATAATCCGTTAACAGCCCAGACCAATGGGGATTTTCCACGTGTAAAATTCTCAATGGCTAGAGGAACCACGTGTCGGCTCACCGTTGGGACAGATATCATCCACTCATCGGACAGAAGGCGCCTATGACACGTCGACACGTGGCATGGCCCAATAGAGGCCCATTCCTGTGAAAAGACCAGCCCGTTTGACTTGGTCAAAAGGTAGCGGGCTGACCAATGGAAAGCCTGTTAACGGCATGTTCGCACATAGCCCATTTACAGCCCGCTAACTCACGGCCCGTTACGACCTACCCGATTTAGGTCCAGTAGCGTCATCTGGGCCATCCATATGATTCCATCCCGTTGTAACTTCCGGCCCATGTATGGCCCATGACATCTTTCGGCCCATATGAGGCCCTTTGTAACTCTTGGCCCATTAACGACCCATGGTGAAACTGGCCCGTAATGAATATTGTATCGCTTTATACCCATTAACGACCCATTATTCCATTGGGCCATTTCTAGCCCGTGTTATCTTTCGGCCTTCTCAGGGCCCATTTATTCTTGGGCTCATTTCCAGCATTCGGTTACTTACGGCCCGTTACTGGCCTTTTCTGCTTGTGGCCAAATTCAGCCCGTGGTTATAGTTGGCCCGTTAATCCCTCGGGACGTTTTCATAGCGTCATCAAATACGGCCGATTAACGATGGCCCGTTATGGTCGGCCCATGAACGGACGATTCCAACTCTAGCCCGTTTACGGCCCATAACGCGGTCCGTTATTGGCCCATGTTTGGCCAATCGATCATACGACCCGTAGAAGGCCCATTGATGCTACACCCTATAGAAGGCCCATTGTTTCTACGGCCCGCAGGAGGCCTAGGGTCACTACAATAAACAGGTAGCCCATGGTATTGTGGCCTAGTTTTAAAAAATAGGTTATTGAAGCCACTAGCAAACCACGAAAAAAGAACTGCACTGACTACAAGCAAACAAATAAACAAGACAACAAGGAAATAAATAAGCAATCAACTTACGCTAGGCTATCATGGCTATTACACATATTACATCCACTGGGCATCAAAGTTCGCCACCAGTGCAAATATAGGGAACAAAGCAGCCTATCACATACACTGGTTGTCAAAGTTGGCGACCAGTGCAAATAACGCCGCAGCAAAACAAGTCCAGAATTGAAACCACTTCAGAAGAGATCAAGAAACAATATCCTGGGTACCCATAATGCTGGCAAGGTGCTTAGCAAGCTTATTAACTTTCTCTTGTTTGGCGCTTAAATCCTCCGTCACTTGTTGTTGCACCAGAAAGTATGCATCTGGATTTTGCAGGGACTTCCTTAGTCCTTCGGCTTCTTGCCGCAACACAGCTGACTGATGCCTTTTAGCTTGTAGCTGAGACTGAAGAAGCTGAAGTGATTCAGGCAGCGAGTTCGAAGAGCTTGTGCCAGTGGTACTGGCTAGTAACTCGAACACTACATCAACGCAGGATTGTGGGGTTGTCTTAGTGTCTACACGATCGTTTTTATCACCTTTCTTGAAGACCAACATGGTTGTCTCACTATCTTGGACCTTATCCGAATTACTTCCTCTACCATTGCATAGTGGGGTGCTCTTCTCCAATATTCTATTCCCATTTTACAAGAGAAACAAGCAAACACATCATAGGTTTAGCATATAGTATACGAAACTCATTTTGGTAAACCACTTAAGTAGTAAGGTGGATAGGATAACAACATGAAACAAACATATATCTATGTACTATGGTCATTGTATTGTCCATATCATTCTAGTTTATCTTGCCAAATCAAGATAGAGACATAGTTCTAATCATATATTTTTAAGACACAACAGCATAGACAGAATATAAGTGTGAGAAACTACACAACACTGGAAACACTTGTAATGTGCATCACATGAGAACATAACTGTTTATACAACTGAAAATGAAATCAACATAGAGCAAGAAGTTAGAACAGCAATCCAGTTAAAGAAATAGGTTTAAAACATACCTGTTGCGCCATTGGAGTTCCAATTGGATCCTTCAAATTTGAAAGTAGTTGGTATGAGTAAATACAGTGATGCAATAGAAAAGGAGTATGGACCATAGCTACGGAATTTGACCTGAGAACAGTTGCTCTTCTGCTTTAAACGTGGAGTTTGGGTTCGCTGTGGTGGTCTTCGTGCTTTGGGCACTGCAGTTGCTTTACACACTGCTCGTGTGGGGGTGCTCTGTGGTGGACATGGTGCTGTGTCAACTAGAAGTGGGTTACTATCCGCTAGGGTTGGGGTTATGGGTTGTAGCTGGTTCTCTGCCCAACGATGTAAGTGTGCAATCTCGAAGAGTCTCAATTATGTGTGGTGGGGTGTAGGATCGAAAGTATGTCTAGAGGGGGGGGGGTGATTAGACTACTTGACCAAATAAAAACTTAACCTTTTCCGAATTTTAGTTCTTGGCGGTTTTTAGCTATCTTAGGACAAGTCAAGAAATCATTGCACAATTCAAGCAAGCATGCAAAGAGTATATTGGCAGCGGAAAGTAAAGCATGCAACTTGCAAGAATATAAAGGGAAGGGTTTGGAGAATTCAAACGCTATTGGAGACACGGATGTTTTTCCCGTGGTTCGGATAGGTGGTGCTATCCTACATCCACGTTGATGGAGACTTCAACCCATGAAGGGTAACGGTTGCGCGAGTCCACGGAGGGCTCCACCCACGAAGGGTCCACAAAGAAGCAACCTTGTCTATCCCACCATGGCCATCGCCCACGAAGGACTTGCCTCACTAGCGGTAGATCTTCACAAAGTAGGCGATCCCCTTGCCCTTACAAACTCCTTGGTTCAACTCCACAATCTTGTCGGAGGCTCCCAGGCGACACCTAGCCAATCTAGGAGACACCACTCTCCAAGAAGTAACAAATGGTGTGTTGATGATGAACTCCTTGCTCTTGTGCTTCAAATGATAGTCTCCCCAACACTCAACTCTCTCTCATAGGATTTGGATCTGGTGAAAAGAAGATTTGAGTGGAAAGCAACTTGGGGAAGGCTAGAGATCAAGATTCATATGGTTTGAATGGAATATCTTGGTCTCAACACATGAGTAGGTGGTTCTCTCTCAGAACATATATGAGTTGGAATGGTGTATGTGTTCTGATGGCTCTCTCCACGAGTGAAGAGGAGGTGGAGGGGTATTTATAGCCTCCACAAAAAATCCAACTGTTACACACAATTTATCAATCTCGGTGGGACCGAATCAGAAAACTCGGTCGGACCGAAATAGTAAACCTAGTGACCGTTAGGAATTTCGGTGGGACTGACATGCAACTCGGTAGGACCGATTCGGTTAGGGTTTGGGCATAACGTAATCTCGGTGAGACCGATTGCACAAACTCGGTGAGACCAAGTTTGGCAATAAGCTAACCAGAGAGTTGGTCAGGCAAACTCGGTGGGACCGACTCGCTCTTTCGGTGAGACTGAAAAGTTACGAGAAGGAAACATAGAGTTTGCATTGCATTCTCGGTGGGACCGATTCGCTCTTTCGGTGAGACCGAAAAGTTACGAAAGGGAAACAGAGAGTTTGCAAGCCCATCTCGGTGAGACTGAGATCCTTATCAGTAGGACCGAATTGCTAGGGTTTGGCAGTGGCAAATGACAAGTGAAACTCGGTGGCGCTGGAATGAAAGAATCGGTATGACCGAGTTTGGCTTAGGGTTTAGGTCATTTGTGGATATGGGAAAGTAGCTGAGGATTTTGGAGCATATCATTAAGCACATAAATCAAGAGGCTCATTAAGCAACACCTCATCCCTCCTTGATAGTATTGGCTTTTCCTAAAGACTCAATGTGAACTTGGATCACTAAAATATAAAACGAAGAGTCTTGAACTTTTGAGCTTGAGCCAATTCTTTGTCCTTAGCATTTTGAGGGTTCCACTTTCACATCCATGCCATGCCAATCATTGAGCTTTCCTGAAATAATCATCTTGAAATAGCATTAGCTCAATGAGCTATATGTTGTTATGAATTACCAAAACCACCTAGGGATAGCTACACTTTCATGGGGCTAGTTCATGGGCCAGTACAACCATGGTTCTACCTGCATCGACGGGTAGCACTGTCTTTTGTGAAGAACGGATCTTTGCTCCCTTAGATACTGCCATCACCCCCTCCAATTCAAATGACTGATAAACAACAAAAGAAATTGAACATACATACATTGTATGATAGACAGATGTGGTAATTCACATATATGTTGTCTAACCAAATAGGACAACATGACACAATTTCACATATATGATGGCTAACTAAACAAGATAGCATGACACAATTTTAGATATATGATGGATAACTTAACAGGATATAATGGCATAATTCAACATATGATGAGTATCTAAACAGGATGACATGACAAAACTATATGATGTCTTTCTAAAATAGGCTGGGATGAAATAATTTACATACATGTTGTCTAAGTATACAAGATGGCATGATATAATTGACATAATTGATTCATATACTAAGTAGGCGGCACTCGCATGTATGATCTCTAAACTAAGCAGATGGAATAGAATATTGTGCATACACTAGTGCAGAATCGGGCTTTAGTGCCGGTTCATAAGGGCCTTTAGTGCCGGTTCTATAACCGGCACTAAAGGGTGTGGACTAAAGCCCCCCCCTTTAGTACCGGTTCGGCATGAACCGACGCTAAAGTGCCACCACGTGGCACGAGACAAGCCCGGGTGCGGGTAGACCATTAGTACCGGTTGGTAACACCAACCAATACTAAATGTTTGGGGGGTTTTGATTTTATTTTTTATTTTTCCTTTAATTTTGTGTTTTCAATTTAATTTTAGTGATTGTTTTACATTATAATGAGCTGTTAAATCATTAGGTGAAAGTACCACAGATTAGTTTCGCCTAGATGCATGTGGATCCTAGCTAAGTGAACAAGTATATGCAGTGATCAAGTAATATGGATATGGCATATACTTGATCACTTAGCTAGGATCCATCTAGTTGAAACTAATCTACGGTTTCTTTCATAAATGATATAATAACTCATCATCATCATCATCATCATCATCATCATCATCATCATCATCATCATCATCATCATCATCATATTAATATAAAAACTCTTGCATCATATATATCATCACCAACAACAGTATACTAGCTAGCTAAAAATCATCATAGTCATCATTACCACTATTTAATCATCATAGTCATTACCGCTATCTAATCACCACCAACACTAGCTTAAAGAGAAACATTCACTTGTACCACAAGCAAAGATATCATCGAGTTCAACATGGTCATGATATTATAAGCATTCATAACACCACAAAAGAAAATCACTCTTTGAGGAGTGAAGTCTATTTTAAACCCTGAATTCGTACGGCTAGTCGGAAATAAACCTCAACCTCTCAATCCCTGAAGCCCGTGTCCTGTACTTGTACATCCCGGTCTAATCTCGACCCCAGCCTGGTATTAGACTAATTTGGTACATTAGAAAAGGGAAAAACCCCACCAGGATAACTCTCTACTCTCACTGACTAATGGGACCCACATGTCATGTCTATCTTCTCACCTTATCTCGTCCCCAAATCCCCTTCGTCCTCCCTGCCTCATCTGCTCGCGAGCAGCCACTGCCGTGCCTCTGGTGGCTCGCCCCACCTATCTTGCTGCCAAGAACCAGGGTCATCCGTCATCGACTAGCAGCACCAAGCAGTAGCACCTATGCTACCCGAGCAGTAGCCATGTAGCAGAGCACGGCGCCCTACCTTTGGAAGAGAAGACAAGCAGTGTTAGGATCACGCACCGACCACTGGGTATGCGCACAGACGATGTGTACCACTCGCTACGGCCGCCGGGGATCCCCGTCCTAGCTGGACTGTTTTGGTCATCGACCTCCTCCTCCGCCATGTACGCATGTCCATCTACATCCGCACTAGTCGTACTCAATTTCACTTGACCGTAGGTGGCCGCAAACTTGCTGGTGGCCCGTAGTACAACCATCACATTGCAGATTGATTCATAAGCTAGCGACTGAATTTAGTGCTTTCAATCTAGTCGACCTAAGAAAGCAAGCATGTGGCGCGCTGCTCTACAACTAGCATTACTAGCATGGATGTGCAGCCAGAGGTGAGGCGAGCCGTAGCAGTAGGCGGTGAGCCCCCGCCGGGCGGCTGCGGACACAGGAGGAACTGGAGCGAGGCAGATGAGGATGGGAAGGTTGGGAAAGAAGATGACATGTGGACCCTGTAGTCTATGAGTAGTGAGGTGAACCCAGCCGGGATCGACTTTTCCCGGTGTGCCAAACAACTCTAGGGTCAGAATTGACCGGGATTGATAAATACAGGGCATGGACTTCAGGGATTACGAGTTTGGGGTTCACTTTTGATGAGTTGTATGACTTCGAGGTTTAAATAGACTTCACTGCTCTTTGAGATTAATTAAGTTCCGGATGAAGAACACAGACATGAGAGGACAAGTACTAATTAAGAGCATGAACTAGCTAATAATCACTCCTGCTGCTCTCTCTTAGGTAAAATAGCATAGAACATGTATAGCTCTCCTGATTCATCATATTGGAGCATGCAGATGAACCTGTCTCCTAATCGTGGGTTGTGCTTCTGTTTGCTGCCCCTAGTACTTCTCTGCGATCGTTAACAATTTTGCTCCAATCTTTCACTATTAAGCATTCCTCGCTATTAGAAATCCTGAATGCTCTCATGTGCATTGTAGGATATCTTGGCCGTAAGCTAACCATTGACATGCGACCTTTAGTACTGATCCACTGAGGCACAAGCCGCACAACTGTCATCGGGAGTCCCTGTTTAAGAACATCATATAGTAAAATTACTTAGCAATGAAGTTTAGCTTGAAAAATAATGTATGCAAAACATGCACTAAGGACAAATAGTAAAAATCTCATCATCTTTCCTAAATAGATGTGACCATAGTTCAATATGATCACTATTGGTCGCACGTTTTGAGTACTAAGATTTTCAAATTCAGGAAAATAATTTCTCTCGACAGCATCAAGATCCTCAAGCCATGAAACATAATGACTTATCTCCTCGCAGTTTAGTTCAGCCCCGGGACAGTGGACGGTCTTGTCTACCAAGCGCCGGACATGTTTGCTTGAATGGAAATAAGCTGTCAATAGAAATTAGTTGTCAACTATTTTTGAATAAACAATATCGAAGACATAAATATGGTTGAGAAACTCACATAATGGTAGAACTGGAGGCGTCTGCACATCGACCTAGATGTCTCTATTACCTTCAATATCATCTTCCGGACGAATATCAAAGGTGATAACCATATCAGGCTCAAATGCATAAGCCTTGCATAGTGCTTGCCAAGTTTTGCATTCAAAATAGGTGTATGTGTCTGCATTGTATAATTTGACGTTGAAAGTATAACCATGCTCGGTCTTCAGGTAAACTCTCTTTACCTCCATAGTTTCCATAGCACTGAAACCTATCTTATCCAAGAAAAAAATTCTTGCATGGCAAGGGATGCGCTAGTAGAATAGTGAAAATTTAAAATTATAAGTTGAAGCAAATGAAGCATAAGTCATGCTTAATTACGAAAAAAGACTTGTCGTTGTGACTTACTGTATCCATTTCGAAGGTCTCATCCAGCATGATGCTGAAGCGCCTATCATCAACAAGGAAATTTTTGTCGCATAGGCCGCGCTGGTCTTCACAGTATTCGCACATAATGAAATCTTTTTCGTCGTCAGACGACATTTCCTATGTTCATATAGGTGAAACATTAAAGACTTACTAATTCTATTAATTCAATTAATTCAACTACTTCTATTAATTCAACTAGTTCTATTAATTCAACTAAGCATTTACTAAAAATAAACTAGTTCTATTAATTTTCTTACTAAAATAAAGTAGCTAGTTCTATATAGTAATATTTTAATTAGATCATCAAATCTCAAATACCTAAATTTTCTTACTAAAATAAACTAGTTCTATTAATTCAACTAATTCAACTAAGAATTTACTAAAAATAAACTAGTTCTATTAATTTTCTTACTAAAATATATAAAGTAGCTATATATAGTAATATTTTAATTAGATCATCAAATCTCATATACCTAAATTTTCTTACTAAAAATAAAGTAGTTCTAATTCAACTAGCTAGTTCAACTAAGCATTTACTAAAAATAAACTAGTTATATTAATTCAACTAGTTCAAATAATCTCATATAACTAATTAATATCTAGCTAATTCATCTAATAATTGACATTAATATTTAACTTTTCTATCCAATTCATCTAACATTAACATTCTAACATTCTTATCTACGTAATTTATCTAATTCGATCATCTAATTAACAATTTGACATGCATTAATCTAAACAACAGAAAACAAAAAATAAGTAAAAAAATGTGTGTGTGTGTGTGTGTGTGTGTGTGTGTCTGTCTCTCTCTGTGTGTGTATGAGCTGGGGGCGGTGGCGTACGGGCGGCGGCGCGAGACGGCGACGCGACGGGGACGGCAAGCCGGGGCGACTGCGTGAGACGGCGACGTACGGGGCGGCGGCGCGAGACGGCGATGACGGGCGGCGGGGGCGACGACGCGCGGCAGGGGCGGCGAGGGTGAGACACAGCGCGCGATGGGCGACGACACGGTGGCGACAGCGATGTCGCGTGAAGCAGTTGAAGAAGAAGTGGGGAGATGAAAATGAATTTTTCGTAAGTGCTATAGATATATAGGAGGGGCCTTTACTACCGGTTGGAGCCACCAACCGGTACTAAAGGCCAATTTTGGCCAGGTCAAGTGGCGGGAAGCGGCCCCCTTTAGTACCGGTTCGTGGCTCCAACCGATACTAAAGGCCGGTTCGTGGCTGCAACCGATACTAAAGGGTGGCCTTTAGTACCGGTTGGAGCCACCAACCGGTACTAAAGGGGTGCGCTGCAGTGCGCAAAGTTTAGTCCCACCTCGCCGGGTGAAGGGCAGCCGCACTGGTTTATAAACCCAGCCGCGACTGCTTTATCAAACTCCTTTGTAAACCAGGCTTCTGGGCCTAACTATGGCGCGCTGTCCTGTGAGCCTGCTGGCCCTTGTGGGCCTGAATTTACATGCCCAAGGCCTAGCAGGCCCACTGGACAGCGCCCCTACAGTTTTTCATATTATTTTTTCTTTCCTGCTTTATTTATTTATTTTCTATTTTTTCGGAGTAGTTTTTTTATATAATTTTTTTCTTTTCTGATTTATTTATTTTCTTCTATTTATTTCTGAGTAGTTTTTTATATAGTTTTTTCTTTTCTGCTTTATTTATTTTCTTCTATTTGTTTCTTAGTAGTTTTTATATAGTTTTTTTCTTTTCTGTTTTATTTAGTTTCTTCTATTTATTTCTGAATAGTTTTTTATATAGTTTTTTTCTTTTCAGCTTTATTTATTTTCTTCTATTTATTTATGAGTAGTTTTTTATATAGTTTTTTTTTCTTTTCTCCCTTATTTATTTATGAGTATTTTTTATATAGTTTTTTCTTTTCTGCTTTATTTATTTTCTTCTATTTATTTCTGAGTAGTTCGAAAGAGAGTTTTCGTCCGAAACCCTGATAGTTCGAAAGAGAGTGTCCAGTTTGTACACGAAGTGCATCCAGTTCTTGCTGTAACCATCTCTACTTTTTTACACATGCCATGTGGGTGAAATGATGATACCATGCCAAGTTTCAACCTTTTCAGAGTTCATTTGTAGTGCTTTTCAATTTCAGGGTCATTTAGCTCAAAACAAATCAGTAAATGCATAAAAATATCAAATTATGTGAGAAAGGGTTGAAAATTGACGACGTGGCTTTGAATGGTGCATAATGAACGCAAAAAAGTCCAGAGTTGTAATAAGTTATTAAAATTTTGAATAGCCGGGTGTAACAGATGAGTTCTTGTCCGAAACCCTGATACTCCGAAAGAGATTGTCCAGTTTGTACACAAAGTGCATCCAGTTTTTGCCGTAACCCTCTCTACTCTTTTGCACATGCTAGGTGGGTGAAATGATGATACCATGCCAAGTTTCAACATTTTCAGAGTTCATTTTGTAGTGATTTTCAATTTCACGGTCATTTAGGTCTCTAAACAAATCGTAAATGACTGAAAAATAGCAAATGATGTCAGAACATGTTGAAAATTGATGACTTTGCTTTGAATGGTGCATACAGAATGCAAAAAAAGTCTAGAGTTCAAATAATTTTAAAAAAATGAAGTGCCCGTGTAACAGATGAGTTCTTGTCCGAAACCCTGATACTCCGAAAGAGATTACCCAGTTTGTACATGAAGTGCATCCAGTTTTTGCCGTAACCCTCTCTACTCTTTTGCACATGCTAGGTGGGTGAAATGATGATACCATGCCAAGTTTCAACATTTTCAGAGTTAATTTTGTAGTGATTTTCAATTTCACGGTCATTTAACTCTCTAAACAAATCAGTAAATGACTGAAAAATAGCAAATGATGTCAGAAGGTGTTGAAAATTGATGACTTCGCTTTGAATGGTGCATACGGAACGCAAAAAAAGTCCGGAGTTCAAATAAGTTTAAAAAATGAAGTGCCCGTGTAACAGATGAGTTCTCGTCGGAAACCGTGATACTCCGAAAGAGATTGTCTAGTTTGTACACAAAGTGCGTCCAGTTTTTGCCGTAACCCTCTCTACTCTTTTACACAGGCTATGTGGGTGAAATGATGATACCATGCCAAGTTTCAATATTTTCGGAGTTCATTTTGTAGTGATTTTCAGTTTCACGGGCATTTAGCTCTCTAAACAAATCGGTAAATGACTGAAAAATAGCAAATGATGTTAGAACATGTTGAAAATTGATGACGTCGCTTTGAATGGTGCATACGGAATGCAAAATAAGTCTGGAGTTCAAATAAGTTTAAAAAAATGAAGTGCCCGTGTAACAGATGAGTTCTCGTCCGAAACCCTGATACTCCGAAAGAGATTGTCCATTTTGTACATGAAGTGCGTCCAGTTTTTGCCGTAACCCTCTCTACTCTTTTGCACATGCTATGTGGGTGAAATGATGATACTATGCCAAGTTTCAACATTTTCAGAGTTCATTTTGTAGTGATTTTCAATTTCACGGTCATTTAGCTCTCTAAACAAATCGGTAAATGACTGAAAATAGCAAATGATGTCAGAACGTGTTGAAAATTGATGACTTCGCTTTGAATGGTGCATACGGAACGCAAAAAAGTCTGGAGTTCAAATAAGTTTTCAAAAATGAAGTGCCCGTGTAACAGATGAGTTCTCGTCCGAAACCCTGATACTCCGAAAGAGATTGTCCTGTTTGTACACGAAGTGCATCCAGTTTTTGCCGTAACCCTCTCTACTCTTATGCACATGCTATGTGGGTGAAATGATGATACCACGCCAAGTTTCAACATTTTTAGAGTTCATTTTATAGTGATTTTCAATTTCACGGTCATTTAGCTGGGGCGACCGGCGTGGGGGGATTGAGGGGGAGACCGAGTGAGTGTGAGTGTGAGTGGAGAGAGGAGAGAGTGAGGGCATAAACATGTAAAAATATACATAAAAAATACATTGATTATCAATGATCTTTTTGTGTACAATCTGAATTGTCAATATGAGTCCTCAACAGTTTAGAAACCGATGAAGACTCATATTGCGACCACAAATTCTACACATAGAGTTCAATGAAGACCAAGTGCTTGTGATAGTTTGAGTCTTTGAGAAGTAAAATATTTAAGGTGGTAGAAATCCTGCTAGGGGAGCAAGGTGGGACTAAAAACAACCTGCCACAACCTCTTTACTACCGGTTCATGGCACGAACCGATACTAAAGGGGCTGGCCGGGCCCCAGCGTGACAACAGCCAGCCACTGCCTCTTTAGTACCGGTTCGTGGCATGAACCAGCACTAAAGGTTCCCTACGAACCGGTACTGTAGCGACCCGACCTGAATGGATCAAGTCTCTGTGCTCCGGTGTCATCCCTGGATCAGTAATGCTGACACCACACAGTACTTCGAAGGATTTATAGCAGAGTAGCAATCACACACTTATTACATCGGTGTCTCAACGGAGACTTATTACAATAAATATGGCTCAAGGCCATCTAATATCGATAACAGCGGAAGACTTGGAAGATAAATGGGTCCATCAACTCCAACGGCATCACTGAGTATAGAACCACGACCTAACAGCACCTTACTCGTCGTCTGAAATGTCTGCAACATGAAAGTTGCAGCCCGAAAACAGGTCAGCACATGGAATATGCTGGCAAGGTAACACATAGAGAGTAATGAACAGTAATGAGCTATACTATATGCATGTATGGCTGGTGGAAAGCTCTATGGTTACAGTTTTGCGTAAAGCCAGGTTTTCCCTACTACAATGGAATGAATTTATGTAACTATCATGGTAGTTGAACATCGAGAATGGTTGACAGCATTCCGATCCCAATTAAGTGAACAATTAAAACCCAACAAAATTAATTAGAAGTAACATGATGAGATTCACACGATATTCAAGTACTAGATACTCAAGATGTCCATAACCGGGGACACGACTAATCATGATTAGTTTGTTACACTCTGCAGAGGTTTGCGCACTTTTCCCCACAAGACTCGATCGCCTCCGTTGGGTTTCTCGCACTACACGGTGTTTGAGAAACGGATGACCGAGACACAGTCTTTCAGAAGCGCTAGCACCTTACGATGGATAGACCGGTACACCTACTTTCCCCTACATCTGCTAGTCTACCCTGTAAGAGTTCGCACCGCTTAATCAACTATGCCAAAGCCCATAATGGCTTGTGGCTGCACACGGAAGTTTCTAGCATGAAAGATCTTATGATCCCTTTGAGCCTGGGTGGCGGTCCAAAAGAAAACAGGCAAGTCCTGATAGAAACCAGGTGCCTCAATCCACCCAGATGTGTGTTTAAGTTGCCACCTTAGATAAACCCTTAAAATTATCAAACTCACATCTGTCATGGATATCACTCACCCAATCCACGTCTACTAGCATAGCATGGCATAATAAGCAAACGTAGAAGTAACTCCCAAAGGTTTCATAATAAACAGGTAATAGGTACTACCTCATCTACTTCCCATCCCACAATTTAATTAGATCCTAATCATGCAATGTCTGAGGATTGATCTAATGCAATAAAACTGGGTTGTAGAAAAGGTATGATCAAAGTGTTACTTGCCTTGCTGATGATCCGCGAGACCTAGAGATTCGAAGTAACAGGCGGCGCACTCCGGGTAATCTATCGCAGACAAACAACCAGCATACAATAAGTTCTCATCTAATGCACATGTAAAACTCAAACAAGAGATCGAACCAGAAATTTCAACTTAAGAACTCTGGTTGCAAAGAGAGAAAGAACCGAACAAAACAACGGAAAACAAACGACGGAAGAAAACAATTCGGTTCTAGCAAGTTGAAACTAGGTCAAATTTTACAATAGCAAAAACTTATTTAAGGTGATTAGTCGGAACGACGGTTTCGAAACGAAACTCCAGGCGCTTGAGTCACCTGATTCCGATAAACGAGCGGGGAGATAAACTAGAACGAAGATCAGATCTGAAATCGCGATCAGAAAAACGTAGAGTAAATCCGACGAAAAAGAAACGATGAACGGTTAAACGAACGGACGTTCGTTAACTGAGAATAACTGGTGATCACGTTCATTAGGACGAACAGTCCGGCGAACGGTCGCTAAATAACTAAACCGAAAACAAACGAAAAACCGATCTAGGGTTTCGGAAAAAAACCGAAACAGTTGGTTTAAAAAAAAACCAAACCGAGGGGAGGGATGGCGCGGCGCGGGGGTACCTCGGCGAGGGGCTCCGGCGACCGGGGCTAGGCGGCGGGCGGCGGCGTTGGGCGGCGGCGGCGGCAGTCGGCGGCGGCGGCGGCGGCTGCTGCTGCTGCGGGGCGGCGGTGTGGGGAGGAGAGGGGGGTGGCTAGGTATTTAAAGGGGGGGAATAGACTTGGGGGAGGGGGCAAGCAAAGGGCGGCGGCGGCGGCGCTGGAGTCCTGCTCGGACTCGGCGTGGGCGGCGGCGGGGCTGCGCGCGAGGAGGGGCCGGCTGGGCCTTGGCCCAGGCGGGCGCGACGCAGATTTTTTTTAAATTGATACGCGCGCAGAAAAAAGCAAAGAAAAGAAAATCTAAACGAACTCCAAAATTCCCAAAGTAAATTTTCCCCGACTCCTAAAAATGAGTCGAACAAAATGAACTTTTCTCGGGGCCTAGATGCAAATTTTGAAAACACACATTTTTCCCTAATCCAAATAAAATGCAACTAAAATCCGGAAAAATCCAAAATTTGATTTATTTATTAAATCTTCATTTTTCCTAAATTTGGGAAAGTCATATTATTCCCCTCTCTCATATTTTTGATATTGGGAAAATAATTGAAGATGAAATAAATAAATCAAATGATCCTCTTTTTCAAAATTTGAGAAAACTCAATTATGAAAATGACGAAATCTCCAACTCTCTCCGAGGGTCCTTGAGTTGCGTGAAATTTCCAGGATCGACCAAGATGCAAGAAAATATGATATGCATGATGATCTACTGTATAACATTCCAAATTGAAAATTTGGGATGTTACAGGTACTAAAGATCTCCTCCCGCCTAGCCGTTGGAACCGGCACTAATGGACACATTAGTGCCAGCTCAAATTCAAACCGGGACTAATGTGTCTCACATTTGACCCTTTTTCTACCAGTGATATGATGTCTAAACTAAGCAATGCAAGACACCATATGCATGATATGAGAAATATAAACATTGCAAATTAGAGCATACACCTTAGGTGGGATATAGGACTGATCATCTGTCTCTGAATCTTCCTCTGAGGAGCTACCTGTAACCATCGAGATATATGCTTCAACAAGTACCATTGCCTGCTCTAAAGACCTTGTTTTCACTCCAGATTTTTCCATAACCAGCTCAAATGGCTGATACACATGAAGAGTAGTTCAATATACATAGATTGTCGATAGATGGAATACGTAATGAAAAAAAGGATGGCATGAGATAATTCACATATATGATGCCTGGCTACATGGTGGTGCATAATTCACATATATGATAACTGGATGAAAATCATGGCATTGCCTAATTCATATATCTGATATATATAGAAATCAAATAGGAGGCATTCACACAAAGCATGTCTAATCTTAGCAGATGGCATGGCAATGCAAGACACCATATGCATGATATGAGCAATATAATCCTGCCAAGTTAGAGCATGCACCTCTGGGGGGGGGATACGACTGGTCATCTGTCTCTGAATCCTCCTCTGAGGAGCTATCTATAACCAGCAAGAAATCTGCATCGACAAGTAGCATTGACTGCTTAGAAAACCTTGTTTTCACTCCAGATTTTCCCATGACCGACTCAAATGGCTGATGCATAGGAAGAGTAGATGTATGTATAAACATTGAAATACATTATGAAAAAAATATGGCACAATACAATTCACATATACGATGACTGGCTAAATAGGATGGCATTGCATGATTCACGTATATGATGCCTGGCTAAAGAAGATGGCATTGCATAATTCCCATATATTCCCTCCGTTCCTAAATATTTGTCTTTTTAGAGATTTCAAATGGACTACCACATACGGATGTATATAGACATATTTTAGAGTGTAGATTCACTCATTTTTCTCTATATGTAGTCACTTGTTGAAATCTCTGAAAAGATAAATATTTAGGAACAGTGGGAGTATGATATAGAAACCAAATAGGTGGCATTCACATAAATCAAATATAAACTAAGCTGATGACATACAAGATGTATAATGTAAGCAATGCGAGGCACCATATGCATGATATGACCAACATCAACATGCCAGGTTAGAGCAAACACCTCAGGGGGTAAATAGGAGTGGTTGTCTCCCTCTGAATCCCCCTCTGAACAGTTATCTTCCTCTGGAATACAATCTGGAATGGCGGGAGGGGGGGCACTTCGCCCACCATGGAGCGGTGTCTGCATGACATTATATTCCCATGCAATGGTCTTCTCTTTTTCTCTACATGTTTAGTACGATTGTGTACAATAACTGACATGCATAATAAAAAAAACATAGTTAGATTATGTAAGGCCTAAGGGGTGCATGCAGAATTCAAGATTGATGGTAGCAAACGAGTGGATAGGTCCAAAACTAATGATAGCAGTTAGATTATAGCTTCAGTTTAAAAAGATAGACGATGGATCATCTACTGTTTGTTGCCCACCCAACATGAACCACATAGAAGACCCCAGATGAACCAGATAGTAGAAATATACTATTTGTTACTGCCTCAATATGTGCCCCACATGCATTTTAAAACTCAAGTTTGAACATTAGTTTGGACCCGACTCGGCGTCTAAGAGGTGAATAGGACGATAAAGTAGCAGGTAATAAAAACTGTTTTATAACGTAAGCAGACACGAAAGAGTGCGACCTCTCTTCCAGAACTATGTAGTCCTCAGGTTCATCTGCTCAGTCGATGGTAATGCAGTCGGCGTGGCTGCCGGCAAAAGGGAAGATGATCTGAGGCGGCGAAAGAAAGTCTGCAGGGGGAATCTCTGCTGCAGTGAACGCTTCTGTTGATGGTGCACCTCAGGTGGGATGGATGACGGCATGGCAGGAGGAGGACATAACACATAGAATTTTCTTTGACACCTATCTGAAGATGAAGTAAATCTGTAAGGGCTCCTTAGAATTGGAGGATTCTATAAACGCAGGGACAGGAAAAATATAGGAATAGGATAGGAATGCACGTGCAAAACAGAGCATTTGCAAACATAGGGTTTCTGTCAACCTGGGTGTTTGGTTCACATGAATGGGAAGAACACGGGAATGGAGAAACATGGTCAAATTAAAGTCAAACCACGTGAAAATGAAAAAAATAAAAATCTTATTATGCCAGTAATGCAATTAGCCATGTTCTTCATGCATATTAATTTGAAAAGGACATCCAAGTGGATATTAAAATTCCTACATTTTTTCTTTAAAAGAGACGCCAAAGGGAAAACAATCCTCCAGTTTTGCTTTGCTCCATTCCTTCTAACCAAATGCATATTAATTTGAAAAAGGCAATACAAACTGGATAAGGAACAGATCTATTATTGGTTGAAAAAAGGATAGAAAGTGGCGGCTGGTGGACAAGTCAATAGAGTATGTCCAGGATTAGGTTTGCTGCCCTCACATAGTAAAAGGTCTCCAGGATTAGATTTGCTGCCCTAACAGAGTATGAACAAACTCGGCATCACCACTTTATGCCTCCTTGTAGGTACATTGTGCTGATGCATCCACTGTCGCATGTCCATATACCAACCTTTTGTTGTTGTTAATGTAAGGGCGCATGTAAAATGAAGCGATCACACTGTTACCTTAAGGACATGTCTACACTACAAAAAAAATACACTTCCGTGATGATACGTGTTTGTCACAGTAGGTCGCTTTTTTTGTCATGCATGTACATCCATGACAAATTTATGACAGAATCAAGATAGTCATACCCGTGCTGTCGTAGAAGTGTTCCATGACATTACCAAAATTATCATCACGGAAGTGTCCACTTCCATGACGATAAATCGCGCATCACAGAAGTGCTTTCATCAAGGGTGACTGACACATGGCATCCACCGTAACGGAACACGGTTAAGCTATCAGGTCGGGTTTTGGATCCGATAACCCGTTAACAGCCCCGACCAATGGGAAATTTCCACGTGTAAAATTCTTATTGGCCGGACAAAACACGTGTCATCTCGTCAGTGGGTCAGATAGGCGCCTATGATACGTCGACACGTGGCACGGCCCAACAGAGGCCCATTCCTGTGAAAAGGCCGGCCCGTTTGACTTGGTCAAAAGGTGGCGGGCCGGCCCATGGAAAGCCTGTTAACGGCCCGTTCGCATATAGCCCATTTACAGCCCGCTAACCCAAGGCCCGTTACGCCCTATCGGAATTAGACCCAGTAGCGTCATCTGGGCCATCCAATATGATTCCAGCCCATTTTCACTTCTGGCCCATGTATGGCCCATGACGTCTTTCGGCCCATATGAGGCCCTATGTAACTCTTGGCCTATTAACGACCCGTGGTGAAATTGGCCCGTAATGAACAGTGTATCACTTTACACCCATTAATGGCCCGTGGTGAAACTGGCCCGTAATGAATAGTGTATTACTTTATACCCATTAACGACCCGTTATTCCGTTATTCCGTTGGGCCGTTTCCAGCCCATGTTATCTTTCGGCCTTCTCAGAGCCCATTTATTCTTGGGCTCATTTCCAGCATTCGTTTACTTACGGCCCATTACTGTCATTTTCTGCTTGTGGGCCAAATTCAGCCCGTGGTTACAGTCGGCCCGTTTGTGGTCCGTTAATATGTTGGGTCGTTTTCATAGCGTCATCAAATACGGCCTATTAACGATGGCCCGTTACGGTCAGCCCATGAACGGACGATTCCAACTCTAGCCCGTTTACGACCATAATGCGGCCTGTTATTGGCCCATGTTTGGCCAATCGATCATACGGCCCGTATAAGGCCCATTGATGATACGACACATAGAAGGCCCATTGTTTCTATGGCCCGTAGAAGGCCCATTGTTTCTACGGCCCGTAGGAGGCCCAGTGTCACTATAGTAAATATTAGCCCATGGTTATTGTGGCCTAGTTTTAAAAAAATAGGTTATTGCAGCCACTAGTTAACCGCGGAAAAAGAACTGCAATGACTACAAGCAAACAAATAAACAAGACAACTAGGAAATAAATAAGCAAGCAACTAATGCTAGGCTATCACGGCTATTACACATATTACATCCACTGGGCATCAAAGTTCGCCACCAGTGCAAATATAGGGAACAAAGCAGCATATCATATACACTGGCTGTCAAAATTGGCCACCAGTGTAAATAAACGCGACAGCAAAACAAGAGCATAACTGAAATAGCTTCAGAAGAGCTCAAGAAACGTTATCCTGGGTATCCACCATGCTGGCAATAAGCTTAGCAAGCTGATTAGCTTTGTCCTGTTTGGCGCTAAAATCCTCCAACGCTTGCTGTTGCACGAGAAAGTATGCATCTGAATGCTCCAGGGACTTCCGCAGTCCTTCCGCTTCTTGTCGCAGCACAGCTGATCGATGTCTTTCAGCTTGTAGTTGAGACTCAAGAAACCGAACTGATTCAGATAGTGAGTTTGAATAGCTTGTGCAAGCGGTAGTGGCCAGTAACTCCAACACTAAACCAAGACAGGATGTGTCACTATCCTGAACCTTATCTGCATTACTTCCTTTACCGTTGCTTAATAAGGCACTCTTCCCCAATATTCTGTCAGCATTCTAAAAGAAGAAACAAGCAGACACATAAAAAGTTTAGCATGTACTAGTATATGAAATTCATTTCAGTGAACGAGTTCATTAGTAAGGTGGACATGATTAAACTACTAAGTCTTCTATAGCCAAGTACTAGTACATAATACAAGCATCAAACAAACATATATCTATGTCCTATGGTAGCAATGGAATCTTAAATTAGAACAGTTGTTCTTCAGGTTTAGGCACTTGTTCTACATGAACAGAGTACAGTAAGACGCAAGAATATAATACTTAAAAATAGAAAATGAGCTCATAGACCTTACCACATTCTTGGTTCGGGACCAATACAGAACAAGGCGTTCCCAGTCATCGTCCAGTAAATGTGTCTCAGGAGAACGTAAGGGAATTTGATGAGTTTCTTTGCTAGTGAAGTACGTTTTCTTCAGGTAATTCCGATACTTCCACCAAGCATTCTTGAAGATAGCAGAGGTATTAGCATTACCTCATCCTGAGTTTCCAAATCGGTCCTTCTCTATAGAGAAAAATGGGAAAATTTGTTGTATTATAACCATCATGGAGGTAGGATGTATGGGACGAAGCAAAGTAATTGCCATGAATAACATTACTTACACATAACTCCTGGACAAACACCTGCAACTGGCATTTTCCTTCATCTTTAGTATAATATTTACAAGATGGGAAGATACACACATACGATTCAACAACATCAAATGCGATAGATGCTAAACTACGACTAGCTGGTTGTGCTTCCTCCACAGGAATATGCGTACTAACTGGTGGAGTTGGGGTTCGCCGTGATAGTACTGGCCCTTTGGGCACTGGAGCTGCCTTACTAACTGCTCTTGTTTGGGAGCTCTGTGGTGGAGATGGTGATGTGTCAACATGAACTGGGTTACTATCGGCTAGGGTTGGGGTTAGATTGGGTGAAGTTGGTTCTCTGTCCATCGTAGTAGGGGTACAATCTGCGACAGTTTGGGTTATGTGTGGTAGGGCTGGTTCTTATGCATGTACAACTGGGGTGCTATCTCCACCAAGAGGTAGCACTGTTTTTTTGAAGACCGTGTTTTTAGTCTGCTAGATATTGGCATCACCCGCTCCAATTCAAATGGCTGATAAACAGGAAACAAAGTTGAATGTACAGACATTGTATGAGAGACAGATGCAATAGATAGTGTGGAAAAAAGAGGGCATGAAATAGTTGACATGTATATTATTTAACTAAAACGGATAGCATGACATAATTTCACATATATGATGTCTATCTAAACTGGATAGCATAGCATAACATAATTCAAAGATATGATGAATAACTAAACAGGATCCCATGACATAATTCACCTACATGTTATCTAAGTGATCAGGATCGCATCATTTAATTCACATATGTGATTTATATGCTAAACAGAGGGCATTCGACATGATGTCTGAACTAAGAACGTGGTGTTGAATATTGTGTATATGATATCTAAACTATGCAATGCAAGACACCATATGCATGATATGAGAAGTATAACCGTGCCAAGTTAGAGCATACACCTCAGTGGGGGAATAGGACTGGTCATCTGTCTTTGAATCCATCTCTGAGGAGCTATCGGGACCGAACAAGAGATCTTCTTTGACAGGTAGCACTATCTGCTCTAAAGGCCTTGTTTTCACTGCAGATTTTTTCCATCTTCCACCCAAATGGCTGATTCACAGGAAGAGTAGTTTAATGTACAAACATTGTTGACAAATGGAAATGTAATGATGAAAAGGATGGGCAAGATATCATTCAAATATATGATGCCTGGTTAAACAAGATGGCATTGCACATTTCACATATATTATGGCTGGCTAAAAGACATGAGACTGCATAATTCCCATATATGATATAGAAACTACACAGGTGGCATTACAGAACATGTCTAAACTAAGCAGATGACATATATGATGTCAAAAGTAGGCACTGCAAGGCAACATATGCATGATATGACTAACATCATCATGCCAAGGTAGAGCAAACACCTTGGGGGGTAAATAGGAGTGGTCAGCAGCGTCCGAATCCGCCTCAGAACAGATATCTTCCTCTGGATTACAATCTGGAGAGGGGTGGGGAGGGTTTGCCATTGAACCCACCATGGAGCGATGTCTGCATGACATTGTATTGCCGCACAAAACTCTTCTCCTTTTCTCTACATGTTCAGCATGACTGTGTACAATATCTGACATGCATACGAAAAAAATATGGTGAGATTATGTAAGGAGAGCATGCAGAAATTTAGAGTGATGGTAACAACCAGTGGTTCGATGTTTTTCCGTTGAACCAAAATAGCCCTAATGGATCGACGTGAATGTATAGTAATAAATGATGCAACAAGTGTACAACCTCTTTGCCATAGCCGTGTCGACCTCAACATCATTGGGTTGGTCGCTGAAGCAGTTGAGGCAGAGGTGGTTGTCGGAGGTGTGGAGGAAGATCTGAGGAATCTATAGACGGAGTCCAGGGCACTGCTCTATTGTGATGGATCGTTCTGTCGTTGGAGCAGCTCCGGTGAGCCGTAAGACGTTAAGGCTGAAGCAGCACAAGACAGGCATCGTCAATCTCAAGTGGGATTCTAATAGCATCTCCAATAGATGATGTAAAATGGATGTAAAATTAACATCACCAAAAACCACCTGACTACAACAGATGAGGTAAAAACTGTTGACTCTAAACTTAATTGTCGAATCTGAAATTTACTTTGGAATCTGAATGCTACTGTCAAAACTGAACGCAATGGTAGCAGAGAGGCACTTGACATGTAGTTTAGGGAGGGCCTGCAGTTCATCTTCAACCTGCACCCCCCTGAGCCGCCAGCCACCACCGGCCGAACCGCCGGCCCTAGCGCCACCTCGCCGCCCCGAAACAAGTCGCCACCGCCGCCCCGGCCAGCCCTCTAGGCCCCCACCCTGAACCCTAAGATAGATAGTGGGGTACCTCTCCGGCGAGCCCCTGTCCCCGCTACGGGTGGTTCTTCCTTAACTCCGGCGAGCCCCCCAACCCCTGAAAACCGACTAACCCAAAAGTCGATTCAGTCGACTGAAGTGTGGCTTAATCGGAGAAGAGCAGCAGCACGAGCGAGGGGGAGAGCAGCAGCAGCAGCAGCTGGGCGAGCGAGTGAAAGCACAAGTGCTCTCCAGGTGGTTTTGGTAATTAATATCAACATATCTCTTATTGGACTAACGTTTTTATCTAGTATGTTTCAGACAAGTTCAACAATGGAGTGGCATGGACTAAAGGTTGTGGGAACTCCTTCAAGATGCTAAGGACAAAGGATTGGCTAAAGCTTCAAGCTCAGGACTCTTCATTTTACACTTTTAGAGATCCAAGATCACATTGAGTCCATAGGAAAGGCCAATACTATCAAGGAGGGATGAGATGTTGATAATGAGCCTCTTGGTCAAAGTGCTTAGTGATATGCTCCAAAATCCTCAGCTACTTTCCCATATCCTCAAATGACCTAAATCCTCAGCTACTTTCCCATATGCTCCAAAATCCACAAGGAAGCACAAAACCGTTCAAACATATCCTTTGACAAATTCTTTGTTGAGCCTCATGATTGTCACTTTTGGATACACAAGTGCTCTTCCTTGCAAGAACTAACCCATGTAGGTAGATGAACTCAAACTCCAAGTGGTGCTCCAAACTCTTGATGGGCTACATCAACCATGAGCACCCACACAAGTTCAACTACATGAGCAAGAACCACACCACCAACCAAGGTATGTTATTCCATCTTAGAGAAGCTTTACTCCAAGACATGAGTCAAAGCAACTCAACAAGATGTGAATACATCAAGATGCTTAAACAAAAATGGTAACCCCATTTTGAGCATAAACGATAAGTATGACCTATGATCAAGTGTTCTCACTTGACTCCTAAGTCAATATACTCTAACATAGGTGACTATGTCACCGCCCAACTCTAGATGAAGTTCTCTTGTGTTATTTCTTTGTGTTATTGCATTTGTCTCATGCTTGTTTATTTGTTCCCTTCTCTTTTTCAAAAAAAAAACTTCATCTAGATCTTTCAGTCTCTTCTCTTTTCCTTTTGTTTTTGTTCTGCATTTTCTGCATTTAATTCATTGCAAATCTTTGTGAGATCTTATTTGACTAGTGAGCTGAGCTGACAAGTGTTCTCTCTGTCATGAACTCGGTTTCATTGATTTGTAATTTTCGGTCCAACCGAATCCCTTCGGTACCACCAAAACATACCACTCGGTGCCACCGATTTCGCAACAGGAAAAACAGTTTGTCACATAATCTATATTTCTTCTGATCCAGCTTCACTCAATGAATCTTGTCTCAATTTTATTCTTTGCTTTATGCTGAGTCTCAAGGACCAACCCTATTCGACGGATTCCAGAAAAACCTTCTTGGAAATTGATGTCAAAGGGGGAGAGAGAGATCACATCAAAGCCTATCTTCGGGGAGAGAGAGATCACATCAAAGCACTAAAGGGGGAGAGAAAGTCTCAAGGATCCACGATGTCCCAGATAATGTATTAAGGGGGAGAAAGAGATCTCTAGGGGGAGAGACAATACTCAAGGATCCCAGATGCTTGATGTTCAAGAGGAGAGATGTCACATGTCTTTTTAGGGGGAAAGACATATTCATTTGTATCTTTCAGCTCTGATTTTCTGTTCCCTATCTTCTCCCAATATCCCATGAAAGATTCAGGGGGAGCAAGACACCCATGGGAAAGAAATCAATCAAATTCATTGCATATCTTTACTCTTGGGGACATGTTGAATTCAATGTAATACCTAGTACTCACTCTCTACATGTCATCCCAGTCTTGGTATTCTTGTGGTTTCTTTTGTTTGCTCTGGTTAGTGGGTGTACCTGTGTTATCTAACCTTGTTTGTGCAGGTTCATTCCATCCTAAGCCAACCAAAGTCTACAAGGTAAGTATATGCATCAAAATCATGCGTATGAGGAATTCTTGCTTATGTACATACTGTTTGCAAGAAGGACTCATGAACATGAAGGTATTTTCCTTAACAAATCTTTTGCTCTGATGCATATGACCAAGATACATGTAACACATTGCCCACTCTGTCATGGTTATGCTCTCACATGTCTCTATATTTCATATTCACATGAGTGCATACATGTAGGGGGAGCCTATGCTTGTTACATGTCCTTCCAAAGCTTTACTTGTTGTTCTTTATATCTTTATCTAAAGCTTTGATGTACGTTGCCATCAATTACCAAAAAGGGGGAGATTGAAAGCACAAGTGCTCTCCAGGTGGTTTTGGTAATTAATGTCAACATATCTCTTGTTGGACTAACGTTTTTATCTAGTATGTTTCAGACAAGTTCAACAATGGAGTGGCATGGACTAAAGGTTGTGGGAACTCCTTCAAGATGCTAAGGACAAAGGATTGGCTAAAGCTTCAAGCTCAGGACTCTTCATTTTATACTTTTAGTGATCCAAGATCACATTGAGTCCATAGGAAAGGCCAATACTATCAAGGAGGGATGAGATGTTGATAATGAGCCTCTTGCTCAAAGTGCTTAGTGATATGCCCCAAAATCCTCAGCTACTTTCCCATATCCTCAAATGACCTAAACCCTAAGCCAAACTCGGTCATACCGATTCTTTCAACCCGGCGCCACCGAGTTTCACTTGTCATTTGCCACTGCAAAACCCTAGCAATTCGGTCTCACCGATGGGATCTCGGTCTCACCGAGATGGGCTTGCAAACTCTCTGTTACCTGTTGCAATATCTTCGGTCCAACCGAGATATGCAATCGGTCCCACCGAGTTTGCTTGGCCAACTCTCTGTTTCGCTTATTACCCAAATTGGTCCCACCGAGTTTGAGTAATCGGTCAAACCGAGTTTTGGATTTTCCCTAACCCTAGCACATCGGTCCCACCGAGTTGTTCCAATCGGTCCCACCGAAATTCCTAATGGTCACTAGGTTTACTATTTCGGTCCGACCAAGTTTTCTGATTCGGTCCCACCGAGATTGGTAAATTGTGTGTAACAGTTGGATTTTGTGTGGAGGCTATAAATACCCCTCCACCTCCTCTTCACTCGTGGAGAGAGCCATCAGAACACATACACCATTCCAACTCATATGTTCTGAGAGAGAACCACCTACTCATGTGTTGAGACCAAGATATTCCATTCCAACCATATGAATCTTGATCTCTAGCCTTCCCCAAGTCGCTTTCCACTCAAATCTTCTTTCCACCAGATCCAAATCCTATGAGAGAGAGTTGAGTGTTGGGGAGACTATCATTTGAAGCACAAGAGCAAGGAGTTCATCATCAACACACCATTTGTTACTTCTTGGAGAGTGGTGTCTCCTAGATTGGCTAGGTGTCACTTGGGAGCCTGTGGCGCCCCTGATTCGATCATACACTAATCATACACGCAAATGTGTATGATCAAGATCAGGGACTCACGGGAAGATATCACAACACAACTCTACAAATAAAATAAGTCATACAAGCATCATATTACAAGCCAGGGGCCTCGAAGGCTCGAATACCAGAGCTCGATCATAGACGAGTCAGCGGAAGCAACAGTATCTGAGTACAGACATAAGTTAAACAAGTTTACCTTAAGAAGGCTAGCACAAACTGGGATACAGATCGAAAGAGGCGCAAGCCTCCTGCCCGGGATCCTCCTAACTACTCCTGGTCGTCGTCAGCGGGCAGCACGTAGTAGTAGGCACCTCCGGTGTAGTAGGAGTCGTCATCGACGGTGGCGTCTAGCTCCTGGGCTCCAACATCTGGTTGTGACAACCAGGTAGAAGGGATAGAGGGAAAAGAAGGAGAAAGCAACCGTGAATACTCATCCAAAGTACTCGCAAGCAAGGAGCTACACTACATATGTATGCATTGGTATCAACTGGGATAAGGCTATTATAAGTGGACTGAACGGTAGAAAGCCGGAATAAGAGGGGGATAGCTAGTCCTTTCGAAGACTACGCTTCTGGCAGCCTCCGTCTTGCAGCATGTAGAAGAGAGTAGACTGAAGTCCTCCAAGTAGCATCATATAGCATAATCCTAACCGATGATCCTCTCCTCGTCGCCCTGTGAGAGAGCGATCACCGGTTGTATCTGGCACTTGGAAGGGTGTGTTTTATTAAGTATCCGGTTCTAGTTGTCATAAGGTCAAAGTACAACTCCGGGTCGTCCTTTTACCGAGGGACATGGCTATTCGAATAGATAAACTTCCCTGCAGGGGTGCACCACATACCCCAACATGCTCGATCCCATTTGGCCGGACACACTTTTCTGGGTTATGCCCGGCCTCGGAAGATCAACACGTCGCAGCCCTACCTAGGCACAACAGAGAGGTCAGCACGCCGGTCTAAATCCTATGGCGCAGGGGTCTGGGCCCATCGCCCTTTGCACACCTGCACGTTGCATACGCGGCCTGAAGCAGACCTAGCCTAGTGGCTTTCCAGTCCAATCCGGCGCGTGCCACTCAGTCGCTGACATCACGAAGGCTTCGGCTGATACCACGACGCCGGGATACCCATAACTGCTCCCACGTAGATGGTTAGTGCGTATAGACCAAATGGCCAGACTCAGATCAAATACCCAGATCTCGTTAAGCGTGTTAAGTATCCGCGAACACCGACCAGGGCCAGGCCCACCTCTCTCCTAGGTGGTCGGAACCTGCCCTGTCGCTCCGCCTCAAAGATCCACTCGCAGGTGCTCCTACGAGCCTACCCGTCTTTAGTCACCACATGTATCATGTATAAAGTATATAGTATATACCCGTGATCACCTCCTGAGTGATCACGGCCCGATAGTATAGCATGGCAGACGGACAAGAATGTAGGGCCACTGATGATAAGCTAGCATCCTATACTAAGCATTAGGATTGCAGGTAAAGGTAACAACAGTAGTAGCAAGGACAGGCTATGCATCAGTATAGGATTAACGGGAAACAGTAACATGCTACACTACTCTAATGCAAGCAGTATAGAGAAGAGTAGGCGATATCTGGTGATCAAAGGGGGGGCTTGCCTGGTTGCTCTGGCAAGAGAGAGGGGTCGTCAACTCCGTAGTCGTACTGGGTAGCAGCGGCGTCGGTCTCGGTGTCTATCGAGAGAAGAGGGGGGGGGGAGAAACAATAAATATTTAAGCAAGCATATGCATAGTGATGCATGACATGATAAGCAACGGCGTTAGAGGTGCCCTAACGCGGTAATAGGTGATACCGGTGAAGGGGGATGACATCCGGGAAAGTATCCCCGGTGTTTTGCGTTTTCAAGCAGAGGAGCCGGAGGGGGAAAGTTGCGAGTTTGCTATGCTAGGGATGCGTGACAGACAAACGGGCTGCGAATCCGGGTTCGTCTCGTCGTTCTGAGCAACTTTCATGTACAAAGTTTTTCCATCCGAGCTACGATTTATTTTATATTAATTTTAAAAGGATTTTATCATTTTCTAGAATTAACAGAATTAATTAAATCAAAAGGCATTTATGATGTCATCATGACATCAGCGTGATGCAAGGGGTCAAAGTTGACCGTTGACCAGTCAACTAAAGGGTGGGTCCCGCATGTCATAGGCTGTTATTTAATTAACAGTAGTTAGTTTTATCAGCAGGTTAATTAGGTTTAATTAACAGATTAATTAAGTTAATTAATTAATTAATTAATTAATTATTATATATATATATATATATATATTTTGAAAATGTTCTGGGCGTGGGGCCCATCTGTCATAGGCCCCAGGGGCCTTAGCGGATCGGGTGCGCCCGATCGGGCGGTGCGGGCGAAGAGCGAGGGGCGCCCGAACGACCAACCCATGGCGCGGGCGGCCGGCGGTTCACCGGAACGCAGCTACGGCGAGCCGGCTGCGAAGGGCGCCAGCAGAGGGCGGCACGGGAGAGCAGGGGGGTGCGACGCGCGCAACGGCGGGGCCAGCGGCGGACTGAGCCGGTGAGGGCGCGCGGCGACGTAGGAGAGGAGCGGCGGGGGCAGCGGCGCGGGTCGCGAGCGGGGCGAGGTCGTGGACGGAGCGGCGCGTGGTC
Source organism: Triticum monococcum (assembly GCA_034509565.1). NCBI lineage: Eukaryota > Viridiplantae > Streptophyta > Magnoliopsida > Poales > Poaceae > Triticum > Triticum monococcum. The sequence goes on from CM067844.1 coordinate 490,257,431, forward strand.
GGCAGCGAAACAGCGAGCAGGGCGAGCAGGAGGCCAGGGCGGCACCAGCAGCAGCAGATACGCGGGCGCGCGTGCACGCGCGAGGCGCGGCCAGAGGACGGCCAGCGCGCGGCCGGTCGTGGCTAGGGGGCGGCGCGGGGCGCACGCGGGGTTGTGGTTGAGCTGCGCTGTGATGGTGGTGGTGGCCAGTGGCGCTGCGAGCAGCGAGGAAAGGGCGCGGTGACGCGGAACGGCACCGACGGACGCGGGACGCCGCCGGCGGGCGCGTGCAGGGAAGAGAGGAGGAGGGGGGCCTCACAGGGGGATGGTAGGGCCAGGGCAGCGGGGGTCGAGGGAGGGCGTCGGGGACGGCGTCGTCGAGGAGGCGGGCCGGTGGGGGAGCGCCGGCGAGGTCCAGGCGGAGAGGAGGACGAGGAGGCGCGGCGCGGGAAGGAGACGGGGAGGCGACGGTGAGGAGGAGGACGGCGAGGTGGCGGCGTCCTGGCGTGGGGGGGGGGGGGGCGGCGAGCTCCGGGCGCGGGGCGGCGTGGCGGCGGACGAGGGGGCGCCGTTGCGCCCCGATCCAGATCGGGAGGGAGCGAGGGGAGCGAGGGGAGAGTGGAGGGTTCGATCCCGATCCAGGGGGAATCGGGGGAGCGAGTGGGGTGAGTGGGTAGCGGTTTAGGGTTCGGGGGTGGGGGGGGGGCATGTAGGCCAGGCGCGGGATGGGCCGGCTGGCATGTGGATGGGCCAAGGCCCAGTGGGGGGGGAGGCCTTTTCTGTCTTTATCTCCGTTTGTTCTATTCTTGTTTATTATCCTTTTGCTGTTTTCTGTTTTATTTTAGTTCCCTTTTGCATTTGGTTTTATAAACTACAACACTGGTTCCTAATTTAGTTTTAATAAGTATGTCACTGCCCCATAAGTTTTTGGCAATAAAACAAATAGTTTAATATTTTATCAAATTGAAAAGGGTAGTTAGTTAAATGTTTTGCTGCTGTTTTAAATATTTTAGTGCACTTAAACCTTTTATAAAATTGTGGTTTCTCCACAATAATTACCTATGCATTATTTGGCACAACCCGGACATTTTAGTTTCATTGTTTGAAAAACTTTCATTGTTTGCCTCAAATTCAAATTTGAATTTGAATCGGTTTGCACTAACGTGATATTAACAACAGTAACCGCGATGACGTGGCATGATTAGCGTGGGATTACTGTAGCATGATTATCCGGGCGTCACAGAGCCTCCGACAAGATTGTGGAGTTGAACCAAGGAGTTTGTAAGGGCAAGGAGATCGCCTACTTCGTGAAGATCTACCGCTAGTGAGGCAAGTCCTTCGTGGGCGATGGCCATGGTGGGATAGACAAGGTTGCTTCTTCGTGGACCCTTCATGGGTGGAGCCCTCAGTGGACTCGCGCAACCGTTACCCTTCGTGGGTTGAAGTCTCCATCAACGTGGATGTAGGATAGCACCACCTATCCGAACCACGGGAAAAACATCTGTGTCTCCGATTGCGTTTGAATTCTCCAAACCCTTCCCTTTACATTCTTGCAAGTTGCATGCTTTACTTTCCGTTGCCTATACACTCTTTGCATACTTGCTTGATATGTGTTGTGAATGTTGAAATTATGCCTAAACTCCACTTAAACTGAAAAAGCTTAAAAATTGCAACTTTAGCCTTGAGTGTCTAACCCCCCCTTTCTAGACACACCTACTTCTATATCCTACAGCGAGCGATCGAGCGAGAGCCGGAGCAGCAGCAGCAGATCCGGCTGGTATGGACGCCGCCGCCAAAGGGGCCTCGCACTAGGGGAGAGCCACCGTGGAGATGTCACCCGCGGCGCCGGCTTCAAGGTAGCCGCTCCATGGGGGTGCGGGATGGAGCATCGTCGATGGCGGGAGGTCGAGTTAAGGAGAAGGTGCAATGTGATGAGTGTACAACCTCTTTGGTGGCGCCGAGTAGGCCTTGACTTCGTCTGAGGAGTCGGCGAGGATGCTGCGGTTCCGGTGGAGCAGGTTAAGGCGGCGCTGTGGGGATGGAGTAGCCGCGATAGACGAGGTGACCATCGGAGCAGCTCCTTGGAGGTGGAGGACGGGGCGGCTGAACCGGCGGGACGACGGATCCTCATCCGGGGAGGTGGACGAGGGACGTCGAGCTGTTGCGGTGGACGACATCGTCGGGGAAGAGGCTTCGGCTGGGCAGCAGTGACGTGGCGGACGGAGGAGGGTGGGGTTTCGCGGCTAGAGCGGAGAGTTTATGGCCTCCTGGGATTTCGAATGGCGAAAAGGGGGCGATGGGAGGGGGTGAAGCATGACTTAGGAACGCGCTTGTCCAAAATGTAGGGTGTGTTACAAAAGTACCCCCACCGATTTGAACTAGCGGCCCTTTCGGCTCAGGGTTAGAAGGGGGATTTCGCGTGTCGGGATTTGGCAGCTGGAGGGAGTTTTCGCGCACGTTGTAATTTCGGGATAGCAAGGCGCGGGTTGTGAAGGCGCCAGTTTTGGGAGCACGATATCTGAATTGTCGGGATATAACAAGACGCGGGTTGAATTTTAGGGACAAGCCTAACATGTAGTAATATTGTACTTGTACATACCAAATCAATTCGCACTTCCCTCAACCAAAAAGAAAATGAAAAAAATAAAACTATTCACACCACACAAAGAGAGAGTCTTGCCCCGTTTTACTATACAAATGCTATTCAAAGCTACTCCCTCCTTCCATCTATATAGGGCCTAATGCGTTTTTCGATGCTAACTTTGACCAAATATTAGAGCAATGATATATGACATGCAACTTACACAAAGCACACCGTTAAATTCGTCTGTGAAAGGTTCTTTCAATGATATAATTTTCACATTGTGCATGTCATGTACTATTAATCTTGTCAATAGTCAAAGGCGGTCTTAAAAATCTCATTACGCCCTATATAGATGGAAGGAGGGAGTATGAATCCATGTTATGTCCGATTAAATTTTTTCGCTTGCTGTATAATGCATGTAACCTACTCATACCAACATTTTAGTGCATTCCAAATGTCTATACTACCGCTGCAATTTGAACTAAATTTGAATTCGTTTCTCTATTTCAATAAGAATCTACAATCATGATTGTTGCCAACTTCAACCATCATAGTTTCCTTGCTATCCACCAGATATAAATCAGACGGCCTATAATGCAGGATGGCAGGCACACCATCATCAAAAACTCCATTTTTTATAAGAGTAGAGATAAAATATATTAAATGTAGTATACCATGTTCATAACCACACTATGTGTATCACCGTTATATATATTCACACATCCCTCGGTTTGAAACACTATGATAAATTCTTCAAATATCCGAATTCGCTTTTTGTAATGAAGTATATATGATCTCTATTCGTCTTTTACACCCACACAACCCTCTTATCTTTGTAGCTAGCGCTAACTTTCTCTTGTGCATGCACACGCCCGCATCCCTCTCACCCTCCCTCAGCATTCTCTAGCTCCATCGCACAAATTCGTCTTTTCACTTTAGGTCGTTCACCCATGGTGTGTGTAGGCCCCCCAGCTCCTTCTTTACGGCACACATCAATCGATATGCCTCTCTAGCCAGGTGTGCCTAGCACAAACACAAGCTACCCCTCTTCTCTTGTCACTGTCCATGCCTCACTCCCACCACTCTTTTCATCGTTCTCGTACTCACACACTCCTCCCCCTCAATATAGTATGCCTCTCGTACCACCTCCTACATGCATCCCTCTCTCTCTATCCTTCTCCTCGTGCCTCATTTGTTCTAATACACACATGCATGTATACCGATCAATCTCCCAACATATACCTAGATCGACTTTAACTACCCCCCATCGATCGACGTACCTCACAAGTTATGTCTCCTCCTTTCTCTTACAAAGGCCGATTGATCTTCCTATGTAGTTACGTCTGCTTACCACAGCCACATCGTCCCCCCTTATCATTCGTGCATGCCTCCTGACCCGTCTCTCACATGCACGTGCACAGACAACAAGCAGCCATCTCCTCTCTTATTGATATTGCGGGTGTGCCCTCCGTTTGTCTAGCAAGCCTATCCCACCATTTGTTAGAAGCAACTCCACTACCACCCCCTCCAACACTCTAGCTCTGTCTCTCTCCCAACCTTATTCATCCCCTGCACATATGCATGGATGCCGATCGATCTCCCTTAATACATAAGGCAGATCGATCTCCTTAATACATGAGGTAGGCCTCTTTCCTCCTCCACACATATACCAGCCATTGTACCTCTATAGTTAATTGGGCCTCCCTCTTCCCCCACCACACACCGATAGTCGAGCACTGCAGGTAGGTATCCATGCCACAGAGACAAACTGCACATGTCCCATCTCACATTCCAGTAGGCCAGCCACTCTATATCTTTGACGTGGGCACACACAAATTCTATGACACTCTTTATCGATCGCGCTCGCGCGCACACACACACACATCATCCCTCTCTTCGATTCTATGAACACCTCAAGCCGATGATACCTCCACTCTCTTCTTGTGGATCGCCCCCTCTATATATATGTTATATCCATGACTCTATTTCACACACATTGCATATGTTAAATATTTTGATTGATCCCCCCCACAAAAAAACTCTCAAGAACCCACACACTATATCTCTCTAGGTTTGTATCTCTCTCACACAACCCCACGTAGGTGGTGTACGTATACAAGAAGAGAATAGGCGCACCATGCACGTACTCAAGCTTCGTGCCTAGCCACACCCGCGCGGGTACACGGTGGAGCTCATTTCTTCATGAAATGGCAGCCCACGTGCTAATTTGAATGCCTGTAGCGGTTGTTTACCTAGGGAGGTCGTGTACCACGCATGCACGAAACAAAGTTTGACTTGACGCGTTGCCGCGTTATTTTTAAATAAAGTTATAGCGCTCAATGGCACGTACACAGAATATAAAATGATTTTTATGGAGGAAAAGGTAGTCCACTCTTTAGAGTATCTCACACAAGGATCCGGTGGCCTCTCTCTCTCTCTCACCGTTGGTCACTGATCCGGCTGCATCCTGTCCGCCGGGGGAAAGGGAGTGCGGTGGCCTCTCTCTCTCCATTGGTCACTGATCCGGCCGCATCCCGTCCGCCGAGGGAAAGGGAGTGCGGTGGCCTCTCTCTCTCTCACCCTTGGTCAGTGATCCGGCCGCATCCTGTCCGCCGGGGGAAAGGGAGGAAGTGCATCGTTTCTCCATTCAACGGCACTGAGGCAGCACGTCCCGATCTGCAGTACACGTCGTTCTCTCTGACCAAGCTCCGGCGCGGCAGGGCCTACGCCACCTGCTCGCAAATTCCGCCTGCCGCCGCTCACCTAGTTACATCCCGACGACCTCCAGGTATCCCCTCCGGCCTTGCTCCACTGCCCGTTTTCCCACGTCGCTGCATGCGGATCTTCCATAGTTCTTTCCCAAAACGTAGCTCGTCCGGCGTACTTTCCATATTGCATTCTCGTCCTCACACCGTTTTAGACAAACACAATCGTGTTGTTATCTTCCCTTAGGACAAGGAATATGCTTCTTTTTTGTCGTCGCATGTGTCATCAACTGTTAGTTGCCAGTAATTGTTTCCTTTCTACCTCTTTTTTGCAAACAGAGCTATCCATTTCACCTCCTTGCTATTGCGACCTTCTGGTGAACTGCACAAATCACTTTTTTCTTAAGAGTGTTTTGTGCAATTGTACTAAAATGTCACACGGGCAACGTCTCTACATTTCAGTGCAACTGCACAAAGGGAGATTGGTTTTGCTCTATCCTCCTCATCCAACTCCGATCCTAATCTTGTCCAACTAGTTAGTCTTAAGAGAGACTGCAAAGGTGACCGGCTTCTATTTGTGTGTTTATTGTTTCATCAGCAGTCCTCTATTATTGTAATCACACTTGATATCTTTGGAACAGGGATGCTCAGCTCTATTTTAGTGGAACTGCACAAAATGATCGGAATGTTGCATGCTCCAGACAGCTACTTTTTTCCCAACATGCCTTGTTGATTTAGACAGAGCTGGGGGGACGTTGCTGCCAATGAAAGCATGGATCAATTTTAATTTAACACCTTCTCACAACTTTGTCTTCAGTTGTGATGTAATTATTAGCTCTGATCTGCTAATAATTGACATGCATTAGCAAGGAAGTTAGTTTTTTATTGTTTCCGAAAGAGCATCGATGGCAAGACACGCGAAACAAAAGCTGAAAGCTCACACCATTGTACAATTTCATGTCGCTGGAAAATTATTTGTATAGTACGTCAATTATGTAAACAAATGATGGAAGCTTGATAGAAGTGCCAGAAGCCTCTTCATCATCCGGGTCCATGTGCCATGCACAAAATTATACTCCTTCATTCCTAAATATTTGTCTTTTTACAAATTTCAAACGGGCATATTTTAGAGTGTAGATTCACTCATTTTGCTTCGTATGTGTACTCCCCCCATTCCTAAATATTCTATTCGTCTTAACAGAGATTTCAACAAGTGACTACATACAGAGCAAAATGAGTGAATCTACACTCTAATATATGTCTATATACATCCGTATGTGCTAGTCCATTTGAAATCTCTAAAAAGACAAATATTTGAGTAGTCACTCGTTGAAATCTCTAGAAAGACAAATACTCCAGAGTATATTTAAGAACCGAGGGGGTAGTGCATAACCGCATGGGAGACTCAGCCCGGTCGTTGCGCCGCATTAATAGTGAGTAATGAGCAGTCAAATCATAAGCCCCACCTTTCCCACTGTAAGTTGCTCTGAAGAAGCAACCATCAATACGCTCTTCTTTGAATCCGCTCATACTACTCCATCCGTCACTGTTTATACAGCGTGCTTTAGAAAAAAGAAAAAAAATCTGTGGGACCAAGGCGACTAGCGATTGGCCTGAAAAATAGCATTGGTAGTTATAGCACGACATCTATTACTAGAGGGAATAATGCGTACACACATGCATGCGGTGCTTCCACCCCGGGTACACACATGCATGCACTCCGTAGTAGTATAGTACATGGAGAGAAAATTGTGGACTTGATTGCGGTTACCATGCCCTAATTAATTGAGCATTAAACCAAACGCATCTAAAGTCTCTCTGGTGGTGGAAATGCATTGAGAGAAATGCATCATAATGAAGCGTGCCCTGTAAACTATGACGGAGGGTGGAGTAGTATGAAGGTGCAAAACCAAGTATGCGTACTACTGCGCTTGGCTCTTCGCCCCTTCGTGAAGTCGAACAATGATGGTACTCCGCATGTTGGGTACTACAGTGTATGCCTCTGACAATCTGACACCGAATGGACTGATGCATGTCCATCGAGGGTAGGTTGCATTAGTCAAAAGGCGTAAGCGAGCTTCACCTTGTCCTGCAAGCTTCTCCTTGTTCTGCGAGTTGACGGGACACACCAAAAAGTAGTGCTAGTCCATACTCCCTCCTTTTCGGTTAATATGGCTTAATCTTTTTTGCGGGTAAATGAGAGAGCTTTATTCATATATAAGCATTCTTAGGACGATCGGCCAAGACACTGGTCACTAGGAAGCGAGGTACCCCGCAAAAAAAGAAGTAGGAAGCGAGGTGTTTCATCAAGCCAGCTCTCGGCCACATTCAAAGTGCATCAAGCACGGTTTGCACAAAGATGCGCCGCAAGGTTTGCTGACCTATTTACATGCTGAATAACAAAAAAGAGGAAATATTACTGAGCACTACTATTTGTAATAGGATATGAGCCAGAATTAAGCGAGAATTATGGCGAGTGTTCCATGCAATCAACTTCCATTATCACATGCGAGAACCCTCGAAGAGAACCAAATGTGTTGAAGATTGCTTTATCACATTTTAAAATTATAATAAGAGTGCAGACGCTCCTCCATCCGGTTCCTAGTACTAGTATAGTACGTAACTTTATGGACTATAGTAGTAGTACTAGTAAACTTTGCGCTTGGCTATTCGGGAAGTCGAACAATAATAGCACTAGTAGTATAGTGTATGCTTTTGGCAATCTGACACCGAATTAACTGTTGCACGTCCACCACCTGAGCGAGGGAGAGCTTGCATTAGTCAAAAGTTTCTCCTTGTCCTGCGAGCGACCGCACGCAAGCTTCTCCTGTCCTGCAACCTTCTCCTCGTTCGGCAAGTTGACGGGACACAACAAAGTAATACTAGTCCATGATGCCTCCTCTCCGGTTAATATGGCTTAATTTCAAACGAGATAAATACACTGTCTGTCACTGTATATTTGTAAAAATACGGTCAGTGGACTTCATAATACGCTCATTGTGCTCAATATATATATTTTCCGGTGTTCATACGGTCACTAGCTCACCCTGACTGAGTATGTGTGTGCATGCACGTGTAGGTTGAGCACTTGAGCGTGACCGTGTGTGTTCCGTCGTGTGCTCGGACATGCATGCATTAGGGCGTCGTGTGTGTTTTTGCGTCCATGTGTACATGTGACTGTTGCATACACGTAGGGGGAGTACGTGTAGGGGCCACTAAGGAGCAGTCAAATCACACAGTAAGTTAGTCGGAAGAAGCAACCATCATTTCACTCTTGAATGACACGTACACAATATAAAATGGTTGATATGGAGAGAACAAGAAAACCAGTATATATACACTAGCAGGAGCCTAAGCTACAAGCCTGCTTGCTTAGGTTGCTCTCTTCACAAGCATAGAACGACGGGCCTGATCCCACAGCTGGGGGAAGGGAACAATGTTCTGCGTAGACGCGGTCGACATCGGCGAGGGAGAAAACCCACAGTCGATGCGTCCCAATCGGGGGTCACCGCGGTATGGGCCGATGACGCGTCCCAACCGCCCTTCTAGCTACAGCCTGATGTCCTAGGTACTCCACCTTTCTTTTGGAGCCGGCTTGCTCCACTGCTGTAACTCAATCTCCATGTCGATCTTTCTCTACTTCTACCGGCTTCTACTTGTGATGAGTTTATGTCTGATGAACTAGTGCCAGTACTATTATTCTAATCACACTTCTTCAATATCTTTGTCATCAGGGATACTCAGGTCGATTTTAGTGGAACTGCACAAAAGCATCGTATGATCCGAGGGTGCCAGCCGTCTTTCCTTCAACAGGTTCTACCTGGCCAGGAAATTAAATCATGTTTAGGGTTTAGGGTTTAAGTCGTAGTGACCCCATCAGTAGTTTTTCTATCGTACACGCTCTCAATACTTTTTTCTTTAGTTGTGAAGTAAATATTGGCTATGATCTGTGAATCATTGAGATGCATCAGCATGCATTTTAGTCTTCCTTTGTATTGGATGGAATGTTATAATGGGGCAACCTTGGAATAGGAATAAAAATGGAGTGGAAAAGTTTCCGTTTTTCCGGAGAAAAAATGGAAATGGAGAGAAACCAACGTTTCGTTTCGTTGGATTGCGCCATCGAGCAAAACCAACGTTTAAATCACGTCTGTCGTGTTCGTGTCTCACCCTCCTCCACGGGTCAACCCCACATGGTCGCTCGACATGCCACTCACCGCAAACCGAGTAGTATACCATAACTTTCCCGCCTGCTTGTCGATGGATCGCGCCATGGAGTCCTAGCACTACTGGAAGAGATTGACGAGTTGGGGGAGGACAGCTAGCTATAGCGTGGACTCCCAAGAACTTACTACTGGAAGAGATCACGCATGTTGTAGCCGGCTATAGCGACCTTTGAACGTGGAGCAGCCGCGTGCACCCGGAAGCGGCGCGGGCGACGCTCTCTTAGCCGGCGTGCCGCTTCAATGCCGGCGCCAGCGGGAGGTCGCGTCCGCTCTAGCCGGGCATGAATGCGGCACTGACCATTTCGGGCAGGAAGCACGCACGGGTGATGAAGAGGGTTCGTGTAACGCCCCGAGACCGATATGCCAGGTGTCCTCCACTTATTCGCTGTAGTTGCGTTGTCATGTGCTTGCGTGTTGCATCATGTCATGTCATCATGTGCATTGCATCATGTCATCATGCCATCATATCATTAATTGTTGCAACTCAACTAAATAAATCGTATGGATGTTCGGTCCATTTAAATTGAGGGAATTCACAGGGTGAGTTCTCTTTATAACATATCCTCCGGATATTAGGGAGCTATATTAAATATTCCATTTTCGGAATCACCCATGAACACACTTGCAAAAATCCCAATGCCTTTGTTATCGCAACTCTTGGCCTCTAACTTTGCCATATGTCCTTTCTTCATTTTCCGGAGCAACACCAAAAAACCGAATATTTTTGGACTCTTCATTACCTTGAACTTATTCAAACCATTTGAATTAAATTCAAATGGATTTGAATTTAGATCTCTCAGTCATGGCCTTTTCTATTTTCCTGGAACAAGCACATTTTTGTGAGTCCAGGAAAATTATCTGCGTGTCCAACTTCTTCCCCTAACCCCTCTTTCTTTTCTTTCTTAATCTTTGTTTTTTTGTAGAGAGAGAGAGCCTAGCCTTGCCCACTTGGGCCTCCTACCTCCCATGCCGGCCCAACCTCCCTGGCCCACACCCTCCTAAACCTAACCTAGGCCCGATCCCCTCCTCTCTCTCCTCTCCCCTCGCGCCACCAGGGAGCTCGACTCCCCTATCTCGCTCGATCCCATCTCATCCCCTTGTTCCCTTCACCATCTCTCTATCCCCTCTATCCCCTCTCTTTCCCTCGTGCTGCCAGGAACCCAACACATCGCGCCAAATCCCCTTCCTCTCACACCCGCGTGCCAGAACCCGTGCTCCGCCCTCGCCGGAGAAGTGTACCAGGCCGGAGCCTGCTTGCCGCCGCCGGCCTTCGCCTCGTCGCGCTGCCCCAGGACGTCGCTCCCCTGCCGTCTCCGGCGCCGCACCACCGGAGCTGCTCCTTCCCCGCGACCCCAAGCCCCAAGCGCTGCCTCGTCTCCTCTGCTACGCCCGCACCTCGCCTGCGACTTCTTCGCGCCAGCGACCTCCATCGAGCCTCCCTGCTTCATCCGGCCGCCACGCCACCATGCTCCAGCGCCGCCTCGAGCTCATCTTCCTCGACCTCCATGCCTTCCCGCAGCTCCCTCGCCCCGCTCGATCTGGACGCGGGATCCCGAGCGCCTCGACCCGCTGCCTGCTTGCCGGAGCAGCAACAGCAGCCCCATGCGCTGCCCGGGCCTCCCCCTACATCCTCCTCACTGCTGAACCGGCCTCCTCTCCATCTCCTTTGCGCCCATGAGCCTCGACGCCCTTGTTGCTGCGGCTGTTAGACCACCACGTCGCCTTCAGGAAGACTATGGCCACCACCGAGAACCCCTGGACCTGTCAAGACGTGCACCCAGAGACCCAAGTCAGGAGACTACCGATGGCCCTCCAAGTTCGACAATCGTCGACATCGGAGTACCACTACTTCAACAGGTGTACAACTACGCGGTTTCGCCGAGTACCCCTTCGGATTCGTCGAGTTCGACTACCCCGCAAGAATCGGTTACGCCAAGTTCATCTACGTTTGCGATGTACATCTACACCAAGACTGGACCGACAAGTACCGCGAGAACATTTGTACCTCTACCGTCGCCGTGGATCCGACAAGTACCCCTACAACAAGTGTACCTCTACCTCGTCTTCGGAATCGCTAAGAACGTCAAGTACCCCTTCGAGATGACGAGATCGGCAAGTTCGAATGACCCCAAGTACCTCTTCGAAATGACTACTTCCTCTACTTCCCACGACGACCCGTGAGCAACTACTTCCCCTTCGACAAGTGTACCCCTACCACCGAACTCGATCCGTTCCGATAATGCATGCTTCAAAGGTATAACCCCGAGACGACATCCGTGAACGAATGCTTGCGATGTTGAGATGCTCATGTTTGCACCATGTCCAAATTGTCACTCGTTTCCTTGTCGCCAACTCGGGGGACACCCGGAATCCGGGAGCGCCCGACCATTTTTGCACGCATCCGCACACTTCTCCTTTGCATCGGTATCTCAATCGAGTTACCGGAACTGGAACGCTGCCGTGGCACCATTTCATTATCGTTGCCGTGGCACCCTTTCCTTTCCACCGCGGTGACAAATGCTTCATAATACTCTTATCAACTTATTCATAAAGATTGCATAAAACTTGCTCATGTCATTCGCATCATGATAATAACATTTAAATGTTTAAAATTGTTTTTGCACCAAATTACTAAATGCATATGGGGATTTACCGGAATTGTTGTTTGATGTTTCCGGCCTCATTTAAAATGCCTAACTATGTTTTGTACTCATGTTTCATCTCTTGCCATGTTTAACAACATTTAATATTGTTGAGTACCTAAACGAGAGGGAACTAAATAAATCATGTGGTGTTTTTTTCTTCAATATGCAACTCCGTTGCATATTGAGCTCCACTTAATTTGTAGGATTGTTTTGTGCATTTTGCCATGCCATGCTTCATTAAACCGGACATGCATCATACTTGGTTGTGCATCATGCCTTGCTTATGTGTTGGTTGTTTACTATGTTGTGTGCTTCTTTTCCAGTGATTGCTTCCTCGGGTTGATTCCGGTAACGTCGAGTTTGTGAGGATCCGTTCGACTACGCCCGTTTGTCTTCTTCATGGACTCGTTCTTCTTCCTTGCGGGATTTCAGGCAAGATGATCATACCCTCAAAATCACTACTATCTTTGCTATGCTAGTTTGCTCGCTCTTTTGCTATGCCATTGCTATGATGCCTACCACTTGCTTGTCAGCCTCCCAAATTGCCATGTTCAGCCCCTACCCACCTTTGTCCTAGCAAACCGTTGTTTGGCTATGTTACCGCTTTGCTCAGCCCCCTCTTATAGCGTTGTTAGTTGCAGGTGAAGGTTGAAGTTTGTTCCTTGTTGGAACATGGAGATGTTGTTCCTTGTTGGAACATTTATTTACTTGTTGGGATATCACGATATAACTTATTTAATTAATGCATCTATATACTTGGTAAAGGGTGGAAGGCTCGGCCTTATGCCTGGTGTTTTGTTCCACCCTTGCCGCCCTAGTTTCCGTCATATCGGTGTTATGTTCCCGGATTTTGCGTCCCTTACGCGGTTGGGCTATAATGGGAACCCCTTGACAGTTCGCCTTAAGTAAAGCTTTTCCAGCAATGCCCAACATTGGTTTTACCATTTGCCACCTAGCCTTTTTCCCTTGGGAGTCATGCATCCCGAGGGTCATCTTTATTTTAACCCCCCCGGGCCAGTGCTTGTCTAAGTGTTGGTCCAAACTGTCAGCCGCCGGTGGCTACCAGGGGCAACTCTGGGCTGGCCTACCGGAAGTTTAGACAATCCGGTGTTGCCCCGAGAACGAGATATGTGCAGCTCCCATCAGGATGTCGGCGCATCGGGCGGTGTTGCTGGTTTAGTTTTACCCTGTCGAAATGTCTTGTTGTACCGGGATACCGAGTCTGATCGGAGCGTCTCGGGTGGAGGTCTATTCCTTCGTTGACCGTGAGAGCTTGTGATGGTCTAAGTTGGGACACCCTGCAGGGATTTGAACTTTCGAAAGCCGTGCCTGCGGTTATGGGCAGATGGGAATTTGTTAACATCCGGTTGTAGAAAACCTGAAGTCGACCTTAATTAAAATGAATCAACAGCGTGTGTAACCGTGATGGTCTCTTTCCGGCGGAGTCCGGGAAGTGAACACGGTTGTTGGAGTTATGCTTGACGTAAGTAGTCCAGGATCACTTATTGATCATACTTTTATCGACCATGCTTTGCCTTCTCTTCTCGCTCTCTTTTGCGTATGTTAGCCACCATATATGCTAGTCGCTTGCTGCAGCTCCACCTCATACCTTTACCTTACCCATAAGCTTAAATAGTCTTGATCGCGAGGGTGCGAGATTGCTGAGTCCATGTGGCTCACAGATACTTCCAAAACCAGCTTGCAGGTGCCTATGAGACCGTGCAGATGACGCAACCAAGCTCAGGAGGAGCTCGTTGAAGATCTTGTCCTTTATGTTGTTTCGTTCTAGTTGATCAGTAGTGGAGCCCAGTTGGGGTCGATCGGTGACCTTTGTCGCATTTTGGGGTTCTTCTTTTATTTTGGTTCCGTAGTCAGACCATGAGTGTATTTGATTGATGTAATGCTTTATTCATGTATTTGTGTGAAGTGGCGATTGTAAGCCAACTATGTAACTCTTTCCCTTTATGTATTACATGGGTTGTGTGAAGATTACCTCACTTGCGACATATGCCTTCAATGCGATTATGCCTCTAAGTCGTGCCTCGACACGTGGGAGATATAGTCGCATCGAGGGTGTTACAAGTTGGTAATCAGAGCCTTCCCCGACCTTAGGAGCCCCCATTGCTTGATCGTTTTTAGTGGCCGAGTTGTGTCTAGAAAAATGTTTTGAGTCCTTTAGGAATTATATATCGGAGAGTTTAGGAATTCTTTTTACTCCCCAGTCCCTTCGTCGCTCTGGTGAGGCATCCTGACGTAGAGTTTTGACTCTTCTCTTCTCAAATTTCACTAAAAAAATTTAGGATCACGCGGGTATCTTGGAATCGTTCCGATGGTTTTATGATGAGAACATTGTCTTGGTGCCTCCTATCAGGGGTTTAGTGGAAGTGTCCCGGGGAGTTGAGCTCTGAGGTGTTGTCATCATAATTTTATCGTTGCAGTTCTGGAATACCTGAGTTTAGTACGCCGACATCGAAAATCTCTTTTATGCAGTTCGTTGGTGAGATAACCTCGACGCCACCCAGTACTGGGGCGGGAGTTCGGGAGTATCGCCATAACTTGTATAATGGATTCTTTTCGAAGGTTGAGGTAGATGGTTTCCGAAGGTTTCTTGGTTATGTGTTGAAGGATGGATACAGCTGGATGTAGGATTTGTTAGTTTGGGTGAGATATTATGCTTCCCCTGTATCCCGACACCTGATTGCATAACCGGAAAGTTTCGGGAGTTTCATAGGTGGGAATTCAAGTAGCTCTTAGGATATCTTTCCGACAGATGTATGATATGAAATTGGGGTTCGACGTCTAGTGGTTCGCCTATTCACGGTCGATTTTACAGTGGTTTCGTTGTGTCTTAAAGAGTCCTTGGCTATGCTGACTCGGGGACGCTTCGTATGTCATGTGCACTGCCTTGTACATGATGGTGCTGTACGATCGAGCCCGTGTAGGTCCCACCACGAAAACTTCGGACAAAATCTCTATCACATGTTTGTTCCGGCTTATTCCGCAAGCCAATCCTTGGTTTTATTTTGAGTTGTGGTATTCGAGTTGCTTCAAGTCAAATGTTGATTCCATCCCTTGTCTAAATGATGTTCTCATACTCCGATGTGGATACCAATCCTTCTTGATCATCAAGATTGTCGTGTCAATCATTTTCTACCGGTGTGTCTCTCTTCAAGTGGATCCGATCACTTCAACATTCAGCAAGATCTATTATCAGTTCTTCTCTATGATGTTCGTTCCATCCATTCCAAATTGTCTTTGTTTTTCCCACCCTCCCTCCCTTTGTTTTTCTCCAAGGACTCAGATGTTTTAAAACAAGTATCCTTTTATTATTGTGAAGTCTCTCCATTCTTTTTCCTCAATGTTCTTATCCGGTGATTCTCATGAAGATTCTAACGGAACCTCAAGTTCATCGTTCTTCGTTCTTTTTCTTCTCCGGTGGTTTCAAGTCAAGCTTTGTTGATCATGTCATTTCCTCATTTCAATGCCTTCTCATGCCGGTGCAATTCTTAATCATTCAATGCTCGCTATTCTATTGTTCCGGAGTGCTCAAGATATCTCAGATGATTTGTGTTTCCACTCTGCATTCGTTCAAACTCTTTCGAGGATGTTATCTTTTCAAGCCATTTAATTCAACCGGTGAAATCTATCTTTTAATCATTCTAACGATGTTTTCTCTTGAGTGGGCCCTAACCCACAGGTCTTTTCCTAGGATCTTACCTGACTCTTCTTATTTTTCCGGAGCTTTTCAAATTCTTTTCTAAAGTTTGACGTAAGAATGAATGGTCATCAGTCAAATGTCTTTCCCCAAGATCGGTTAAATTCTTTCATCGTTGGCTCAACCTTTTCCATTATTCATTCTGGAGTGCCTCAACAGTTCGCGGTGGTGTTTCTCGTTGTCATTTGAAGACCGAAGAAGAGTTTCTCTTTAATCTTGCTCCATTCTTTCAAGATTCGTGATTCTAGCCTGTTGCCATCCTTTCATAATTATTTTTCGATTGTGAGAATTCCTTTCACCCATCCGGAGCAACTCAAGAGTCTTTTCAGTTTGTTCATCCGGAGCCCATCATTTAAGAAGACTTATTCATTCCAGCTTTCAGCTCTCATACTCTAAATCATACCGGTGCAGCGTTCAAGTGATCTCTAATCGATCCATGATCTATTATATTAAACTCCATCTAAATTCTCTCAAGCATCTTCGTCCATTTGCTAATTTTTCCCGTTGTCCCTTTATTTTTTTTCTTCTTCGCACATTTTCATTTCTTATGGTGGTTCATGCAAGATTCCTCTTCTTTCGTTATCATATCGATGCATTCGTTGTTTCGATTCCACCGGTGTTTTGTTGAAGGCATTCTCAAGTTGTGCTATATCTATCTTAATCCTTTCTACGAGAATAAGTAGTATGCCAAATCCGTTGATTGTCATCAATTGAATTGTTGAAGGATACGCATAACATAATTCTTATTCTTGTTCCATCCAAGTGATTAATTCCTTTTTCCGGAGTGCTTCATCATATCATATTCTCAGTTCGAGATGCTTTATCTTTCCTTTCCCGGAGTTCCAAGCTCTAATTGCCACAGAGATCCATCTAATCATTGCAAGGATTCACCTTGTGTTTTCAACTTCTTTTTCCTTTCGTTTGTTCATCCTTTTGTTTACCGGAGTTGTTCTCGATGATTAAATTCTTGGGTTCAAGTGCTCATCTTTCTTTCCCGGAGTTCCAACCTCTTTCAATTATATTATCACAGAGTTCTCTATCTAAATCATTGCGAGGCTTCAATCTTATTATTTTCATCATTCAATTATTTTGGATCATTCTTTTATTACCGGAGTTCTTCATGGAGGCTCTACATGATGGTTCATAAAGGATTTAATTCATTCTCTAAATGTTCATCAAGTTTCTTTTCAAAGGAGCTCAAGCCTTCTTCATCTTGCTATCCGGAGTGCAATTCTTTCTACCATAAATTTGGAGGTGGTTTTACATCATTCTTGATAATTTGAGTTCTTGTTTCACATGTTATTAAGAATGAGGTATTTTAAATCCATCAATCTCGTCATTGGAATTATCTTGGGTTATACTTCACCTAAAGCCTTCCCTAAGGATTGTTGTTATTATGGTGCTTATATATGATCCAAGTTTTTCATTTATCCTCCCGGTGAAATAGTTTCTCGTCTCCTTGTTCATTCCAACCCAATTCTCTTCCCATGAGTGGCAGGTTGTCACCTCATAATTTGAGTTGTATTCCATAAGACCATATATCATGATTACTCTTTTCGTTGTTGTTTTTACAACAATTCTGTTCGACTTTTCTCCTAAAGATGCCTTGTCAAGCTCTTTTGTGGCAGAAGTTGGCATTTTCTTCTCCATTCTCCTATTTCAATTATCTATCTTCTATTCTTTTGTTCCGGAGGCATTGTGATGTTCATCTTTTCAACCCATCATCTCGTTTGTCAAAGATCATGATCTTTCCATGCCTATACTTTTATCTGAGTGTTGTGTCCTCTTTACAAGTATCCTCTCATCTTGTCAAGTTCAATTCCTTCCATTTACAAACAGAGTGCTGTCCAAATTATATCACTCTTATTCCTTCCCTATCTTACTTAACTGGAGTATTGTGCCCCTTTGTTCAAGTTCTTTTCGCCTTATCAAGTCTTGCATCCCTTTCTCAACTAGAGTGTCGTGTGTTCATTTGAGCTCTCTCATCTTATCAAATTTTGACTCCCTTCTCAACCGGAGTGCGGTCTGAGATCTTTCTTACCCCTTGTTTCAATTCATTCAATAGTTACGGAGGCAGTGTATTGTGATTTCATCAAGTATCTTCTCATCTTATCAAGTTATTATTCAATTCCTTTTCTTTTCAACCGGAGTGCTGCCCGAATTTGGTCTTCCTTGATCCCCTTCTTTAACGGAGTGTTTTCGACTTTGTTCTCCTTCGTTCTATTCTTTTCTCGAATTTGTTCAACCTCTTCAAGGTTCGTGGTTTCACTCGTTTGTCAAAAGAAGCAACTTAGTTTACCTCTCCTCTTTCTCTTCCGTTTTCCCTCCGGTGCCATTCTAGATCTCGGGACGAGATCCTCTCGTAGTGGTGGAGTGTTGTAACACCCCGAGACCGATATGCCAGGTGTCCTCCACTTATTCGTTGTTGTTGCGTTGTCATGTGCTTGCGTGTTGCATCATGTCATGTCATCATGTGCATTGCATCATGTCATCATGCCATCATATCATTAATTGTTGCAACTCAACTAAATAAATCGTATGGATGTTCGGTCCATTTAAATTGAGGGAATTCATAGGGTGAGTTCTCTCTATAACATATCCTCCAGATATTAGGGAGCTATATTAAATATTCCATTTTCGGAATCACCCATGAACACACTTGCAAAAATCCCAATGCCTTTGTTATCGCAACTCTTGGCTTCTAACTTTGCCATATGTCCTTTCTTCATTTTCCGGAGCTCCACCAAAAATCCGAATAGTTTTGGACTCTTCATTACCTTGAACTTATTCAAACCATTTGAATTAAATTCAAATGGATTTGAATTTAGATCTCTCAGTCATGGCGTTTTCTATTTTCCTGGAACAAGCACATTTTTATGAGTCCAGGAAAATTATCTGCGTGTCCAACTTCTTCCCCTAACCCCTCTTTCTTTTCTTTCTTAATCTTTGTTTTTTTTGTAGAGAGAGAGAGAGCCTAGCCTTGCCCACTTGGGCCTCCTACCTCCCACGCCGGCCCAACCTCCCTGGCCCACACCCTCCTAAACCTAAGCTAGGCCCGATACCCTCCTCCCTCTCCTCTCCCCTCGCGCCGCCAGGGAGCCCGACTCCCCCATCTCGCTCGATCCCATCTCATCCCCTCGTTCCCTTCGCCATCTCTCTATCCCCTCGATCCCCTCTCTTTCTCTCGTGCTACCAGGAACCCAGCGCATCGCGCCAAATCCCCTCCCTCTCACACCCGCATGCCAGAACCCGCGCTCCGCCCTCGCCGGAGAAGTGTACCAGGCCGGAGCCTGCTTGCCGCCGCCGGCCTTCGCCTCGCCGCGCTGCCCCAGGACGTCGCTCCCCTGCCGTCTTCGGCACCGCACCACCGGAGCTGCTCCTTCCCCGCGACCCCAAGCCCCAAGCGCTGCCTCGTCTCCTCTGCTACACCCGCACCTCGCCTGCGACTTCTTTGCGCCGGCGACCTCCATTGAGCCTCCCTGCTTCATCCGGCCGCCGCGCCACCATGCTCCAGTGCCGCCTCGAGCTCATCTTCCTCGACCTCCATGCCTTCCCGAAGCTCCCTCGCCCTGCTCGATCTGGACGCGGGATCCCGAGCGCCTTGACCCGCTGCCTGCTTGCCGGAGCAGCAACACCAACCCCATGCGCTGCCCGGGCCTCCCCCTGCATCCTCCTCACCGCTGAACCGGCCTCCTCTCCATCTCCTTTGCGCCCATGGGCCTCGACGCCCTTGTTGCTGCGGCTGTTAGACCACCACGTCGCCTTCAGGAAGACTATGGCCACCACCGAGAACCCCTGGACCTATCAAGACGTGCACCCGGAGACCCAAGTCAGGAGACTACCGATGGCCCTCCAAGTTCGACAATCGTCGACATCGGAGTACCACTACTTCAACAGGTGTACAACTACGCAGTTTCGCCGAGTACCCCTTCGGATTCGTCGAGTTCGACTACCCCGCAAGAACCGGTTACGCCAAGTTCATCTATGTTTGCGATGTACATCTACACCAAGACTAGACCGACAAGTACCGCGAGAACATTTGTACCTCTACCGTCGCCGTGCATCCGACAAGTACCCCTACAACAAGTGTACCTCTACCTCGTCTTCGGAATCGCTTAGAACGTCAAGTACCCCTTCGAGATGACGAGATCGGCAAGTTCGAATGATCCCAAGTACCTCTTCGAAACGACTACTTCCTCTACTTCCCACGACGACCCGTGAACAACTATTTCCCCTTCGACAAGTGTACCCCTACCACCGAACTCGATCCGTTCCGATAATGCACGCTTCAAAGGTATAACCCCGAGATGACATCCGTGAACGAATGCTTGCGATGTTGAGATGCTCATGTTTGCACCATGTCCAAATTGTCACTCGTTTCCTTGTCGCCAACTCGTGGGACACCCGGAATCCGGGAGCGCCCGACCATTTTTGCACGCATCCGCACACTTCTCCTTTGCATCGGTATCTCAATCGAGTTACCGGAACTGGAACGCTGCCGTGGCACCGTTTCGTTATCGTTGCCGTGGCACCCTTTCCTTTCCACCGCGGTGACAAATGCTTCATAATACTCTTATCAACTTATTCATAAATATTGCATAAAACTTGCTCATGTCATTCGCATGATGATAATAACATTTAAATGTTTAAAATTGTTGTTGCACCAAATTACTAAATGCATATGGGGATTTACCGGAATTGTTGTTTGATGTTTCCGGCCTCATTTAAAATGCCTAACTATGTTTTCTACTCATGTTTCATCTCTTGCCATGTTTAACAACATTTAATATTGTTGAGTACCTAAACGAGAGGGAACTAAATAAATCATGTGGTGTTTTTTTTCTTCAATATGCAACTCTGTTGCATATTGAGCTCCACTTAATTTGTAGGATTGTTTTATGCATTTTGCCATGCCATGCTTCATTAAACCGGACATGCATCATACTTGGTTGTGCATCATGCCTTGCTTATGTGTTGGTTGTTTACTATGTTGTGTGCTTCTTTTCCGGTGATTGCTTCCTCGGGTTGATTCCGGTAACGTTGAGTTTGTGAGGATCCGTTCGACTATGCCCGTTTGTCTTCTTCATGGACTCATTCTTCTTCCTTGTGGGATTTCAGGCAAGATGATCATACCCTCGAAATCACTACTATCTTTGCTATGCTAGTTTGCTCACTCTTTTGCTATGCCATTGCTACGATGCCTACCACTTGCTTGTCAGCCTCCCAAATTGCCATGTTCAGCCCCTACCCACCTTTGTCCTAGCAAACCGTTGTTTGGCTATGTTACCGCTTTGCTCAGCCCCCTCTTATAGCGTTGTTAGTTGCAGGTGAAGATTGAAGTTTGTTCCTTGTTGGAACATTTATTTACTTGTTGGGATATCACGATATAACTTATTTAATTAATGCATCTATATACTTGGTAAAGGGTGGAAGGCTCGGCCTTATGCCTGGTGTTTTGTTCCACTCTTGCCGCCCTAGTTTCCGTCATATCGGTGTTATGTTCCCGGATTTTGTGTCCCTTACGCGGTTGGGCTATAATGGGAACCCCTTGACAGTTTGCCTTAAGTAAAGCTTTTCCAGCAATGCCCAACATTGGTTTTACCATTTGCCACCTAGCCTTTTTCCCTTGGGAGTCACGCATCCCGAGGGTCATCTTTATTTTAACCCCCCCGAGCCAGTGCTTGTCTAAGTGTTGGTCCAAACTGTCAGCCGCCGGTGGCTACCAGGGGCAACTCTGGGCTGGCCTACCGGAAGTTTAGACAATCCGGTGTTGCCCTGAGAACGAGATATGTGCAGCTCCCATCAGGATGTCGGTGCATCGGGCGGTGTTGCTGGTTTAGTTTTACCCTGTCGAAATGTCTTGTTGTACCGGGATACCGAGTCTGATCGGAGCGTCTCGGGTGGAGGTCTATTCCTTCGTTGACCGTGAGAGCTTGTGATGGGCTAAGTTGGGACACCCTGCAGGGATTTGAACTTTCGAAAGCCGTGCCCGCGGTTATGGGCAGATGGGAATTTGTTAACGTCCGGTTGTAGAAAACCTGAAGCCGGACTTAATTAAAATGAATCAACAGCGTGTGTAACCGTGATGGTCTCTTTCCGGCGGAGTCCGGGAAGTGAACACGGTTGTTGGAGTTATGCTTGACGTAGGTAGTCCTGGATCACTTATTGATCATACTTTTATCGACCGTGCTTTGCCTTCTCTTCTCGCTCTCTTTTGCGTATGTTAGCCACCATATATGCTAGTCGCTTGCTGTAGCTCCACCTCATACCTTTACCTTACCCATAAGCTTAAATAGTCTTGATCGCGAGGGTGCGAGATTGCTGAGTCCCTATGGCTCACAGATACTTCCAAAACCAGCTTGCAGGTGCCTATGAGACCGTGCAGATGACGCAACCAAGCTCAGGAGGAGCTCATTGAAGATCTTGTCCTTTATGTTGTTTCGTTCTAGTTGATCAGTAGTGGAGCCCAGCTGGGGTCGATCGGGGACCTTTGTCGCATTTTGGGGTTCTTCTTTTATTTTGGTTCCGCAGTCGGACCATGAGTGTATTTGATTGATGTAATGCTTTATTCATGTATTTGTGTGAAGTGGCGATTGTAAGCCAACTATGTAACTCTTTCCCTTTATGTATTACATGGGTTGTGTGAAGATTACCTCACTTGCGACATATGACTTCAATGCGATTATGCCTCTAAGTCGTGCCTCGACACGTGGGAGATATAGTCGCATCGAGGGTGTTACAGTTCGGGTTGGTCAGGACCGGCCCTCACATAGGAAGAAGGTTCAAAGAGAACAAATATGGGACCAGCGCATATATGCTGCTTGGCTACATACTCTGCATCACCCATTTATACGTGTGGACGCACATGGTGCTGGCATGTCCCATGCAGCTATTTTGCTGTTGTTAATCTTAGAATTAAGTACTGATCTGTTTTAAAAGAATTTCTCTGTTAATATGAATCAATGCAACCGTTTTAGAAATGCTATTGTCCTATACTTTATTTTCCATCAAGATAAGGTAGATGCTTTTTTTGTGGCCGCATGTTTCATCCTCCTTTATTGGCCAGTAATTGTTTTCTTTTTTGCCTCTTAAAACAGGTATATCTATTCAACTTGTTGCTATAGAAAACTTAAATGTCACACCGGCAACTTTGCTTGATTTCAGTGCAACTGCACAAAACTTGATTGGATTTCCTATTCGTGTTGGTAGATTCATATTTTATGTTGGTCATCTCATGAAAGGTCAGTACATGCCTTCATCCACATGATTGTGCAGTGTGCTTTGAGATGCTGTGCTACTTGTATTGGTACTGATTTAAATAAATGATGAATTGAAGCTATTGTATTGCTGTCTTTTCCCATTAAGTAGTGAACAAAAATGGGACCAACCCAGACATGATGCTTGTTGCTTTGTTACAACAAATTCAGCATCACCCCCTTTATAAGCCAGTAATTGATGCCACTCTCAGAATTAACTACTGAATCTCATTTCAAAACTGCAACACTTGTTAGGGATTGGCGGGATTACCATTTTTGTGGCCGCATGTTTCATCCTCCTTTATTAGCCAGTAATTGATTCCTTTTTTGCCTCTGTTTATACAGGGATATCTATTCAACTTGTTGCTATTGTGACATTTTGCTTCGCTACATGAAACACTTTGCTTGATTTCAGTGCAACTGCACAAAACGAGATTGGATTTCCTATTCGTGTTGGCAGATTCATACGTGATCTTGTGTGCGTCATGACAGGTTGGTACTTGCCTTCATCCACATGATCATGCAGTGTGTTTTGAGATGCTGTGCTACTTGTATTGGTATTGTTTTAAATAAATGATTAATTGAAGCTATTGTATTGCTGTCTTTTCCCATTAAGTAGTGAACAAAAATGGGACCAACCCAGACATGATGCTTGTTGCTTTGTTACAACAAATTCAGCATCACCCCTTTATAAGCCAGTAATTGATGCCACTCTCAGAATTAACTACTGAATCTTATTTCAAAACTGCAACACTTGTTAGGGATTGGCGGGATTACCATTTTTGTGGCTGCATGTTTCATCCTCCTTTATTAGCCAGTAATTGATTCCTTTTTTGCCTCTGTTTATACAGGGATATCTATTCAACTTGTTGCTATTGCGACATTTTGCTTCGCTATGCGAAACACTTTGCTTGATTTCAGTGCAACTGCACAAAACGAGATTGGATTTCCTATTCGTGTTGGCAGATTCATATTTTATCATTGTCGGTCTCATGAAAGGTCAGTAAAGGCCTTCATCCACATGATTGTGCAGTGTGCTTTGAGATGTTGTGCTACTTGTATTGGTACCGTTTTAAATAAATGTTGAATTGAAGCTATTGTATTGCTGTCTTTTCCCATTAAGTAGTGAACAAAAATGGAACCAACCCAGACATGATGCTTGTTGCTTTGTTACAACAAACTCTACATCACCCACTTTATAAGTAGATGGAAGCACATACTGTTGTTGCGCCCACTCTACCCTGGAACTGAATCTTAGTTCAAAACTGCAAACACTTGTTAGGGATCGACAGGAGTACCATTTCTGTTAGGGATCGGCCGGAGTACATGTTTAAGAAATGTATTGTTCAGATAATGTCTCTCTTATTATATATCAGTTACGGACTTACGGTGTTCTACAAATGGTACTATCCTGCTTTGTAGTTCTTTATACATGTTTAACCAAGGTATTGTTAAGATAATGTCTCTGTCAAAATGAATCAGTCGCATTGTTTTAGGAATGATACTTTTCTGCTTTTTCGTTCTTTATACATCTTGAAACAAGGCATTGTTAAGATAATGTCTTAGTTATTATGAATGAATCACACTGATTGAGAATTGCTACTCTCCTGCTTTGTTTCCCATTAAGATAAGGTAGATCAGCAGATGTTTTTCTTCTGGGAGTACAAGTCATCAACCGTTATTTCTCAGTAATTGTTTCCCTTATACCTTTTGTTGCTTACAGGGATATCAAAATTAAAGCTCGGTTTTATTCCGACTTTGATTTTAGTTCAACTGCACAAAAGGAGCCAATGTGTCCAAGGCAAATTGTTGCATTACTGGGTCCAGTTGGTCGTTCCACTTTGCAGAAAGAAGCAGTTATTGTTTGTGCTACATTACAGAAGGAATGACCAAGAAGCTTTACAGAGTATTAGGCCTTCCACTATGTAGGCCAAAAGAGGTGCCAATTTCACCTTTTCTTAGTTTGGCACCGAAGCCCTCCATTGCTACAGCCGGTGCCATAAATATTAGACACCGGTGACATGACTAGTCTGCAGAGACCATTGGCAATTTAACAACACATGGAGTTCCCTGGGCAAGAAGTGCCCAAACAAGTACAAGAAGCGACATGACTCCACGATCATAGGCATTACATATTTTGAATGGGAAAAGCTTGTCAAAGTTTAATCATTGATGTTAGCAAGAAGTGACAGGACTCCACAATCATAGGCATTACATATTTTGAATGGGAAAAGCTTGTCAAAGTTTAATCATTGATGTTAGCAAGAAGACGTTAGTTTAATATATTGGAATTGGAAAACCTCGTCAAAATTTGCTCAGTGATGTTAGCTAGAAGACATGCATTTGATATTCTTGAGTGGGACGTCCTTGCTGTGAGCAGCGTCGAGTGTTTTTTCCTATTCTTGTGTTCAGTTTAGAAGTAAATAGTTACTCTGCTGAGATATTCCCGTGTTAAGAGTTTGTTCTGAATATTGTCTATGTAATGCCAGGCCTTGAGTTTGATTGCAAAGTTGAGCTTGGAATGTTGTGGCATGCGGCATCACGAGCTGTTCACCGTGCCTCCTGAGAATAATGCTTCGTATTGTTTTGCATGTTGATCTAATGCCAGTGATTTGCTTGTTAAGAAGATCATCCTCTTCTGTTGTTTCCGTGCTTAAGAAGTTCATCATCTGATGTTTCATTCATAGCCTATACGACAAGTCGGGTAGGTTAGACGTGAAACCATATGATCTTCCGACCAACTCACGATATTAGGCCGTGATTGGATCGTCATTTTCCAACCAAAACTGCTTGTAAAACTGACGCTTGTAAATTAAAGTAGATGGTCTCGGGCGAAGGCGCTTGGTTGGTCGATTTCGACTAGTAAAATATCGGAAGTACTTGACACACGATAAAAATGCTGAATGGCACTCGGACGATTGCTAATCCAGCCGTTAGCTGCTATTTTAGCCTTGCCCATGGATGGCATGATACGCACATCGTGCATGTATTGTCTGGTAATGTTGTCCATATAGCAGTGCTCGTAAAATATACACTGGTCTCTCAAATTACACGCGTAACCCGCCGGTTTTACTTACAGACCTCGGGCCCTCGGTTTCATTACGCCTGTATTTTACGCGTTGTTTTCGATGACGAGTAAATTATACTTGTATGTTAATACAGGTTTGAAATAAACCAGAGCTCCCAAGCGCGGCCTTACCGTTTCATGCCGTCTCAGTTTCTCGAAGATGCTCATAGGTGTCCGATGATCCTGGCTTCCTGAATGAGTAGCAGGCGCTGTATCAGACCATCCGTATGGCCCGCGAGGCCCTGTCCGTTGTTCCTCGAGTTGTTGCGCTCGTCGTGGCGCCGAGCATTGTTAACATCGTCAACGAACATGAGGATTCAGGAGATGACTTTATTTTGACTGGATGACACTAGGGACCCACTAGGGCCATAGCCATACGTACGCAAGTGCCTCCTTATTATGTACAACTATATATTTTTTGCTTTCTCCTGGTTTCCTGACATCACGGTCCCACACCATTGTCAACCTATGTAGTCAATATAAACGAGAGAATTGCACAAGGTGAGGTCGACAGTTGGGACCAAGCAGCTCGTGCAGTATTTGTGTTTTTGAGGCGTGAGCACTGCAGAGTTTTTCTTGGCAATGATTTCGTTGTTGTTCAGAGGAGAGCAGGGTATTAACTGGGCAGGCTGTGGCCCGTCTAGCCCAGGCCAGATATCCAGCCCAGATACTAATTTTTTCAAGATGAAAATGGCTAGCCCAGCTATACGTC
The DNA here is from genome assembly GCA_034509565.1 of Triticum monococcum. Classification (NCBI taxonomy): domain Eukaryota; kingdom Viridiplantae; phylum Streptophyta; class Magnoliopsida; order Poales; family Poaceae; genus Triticum; species Triticum monococcum. The sequence goes on from CM067844.1 coordinate 490,284,320, forward strand.
TTTTTGAGGAATACCCAAGCAAGGTCAACTTGTTATTCTACGCCCCGCTGGGCTGCAAATCTTTCCTAGGAGGGATGCATTAGGCTTAACAGGAAAATGGGCTTTAAAAAAAATGGGATGTAATTATAAAAGCTGGGCAGTAACTATAAAAAATGCACCAAACACGAAATTAGTTTATAAAATATTATTTATGGATTTTGAAAATCTTAAATTTTCATTGTTTTGCGCGCAATGTTTCGTTGGATTTTTAGGTAATACAAATTTATATTTAACCTGACTAGAAATTTCGGGATAAAAATATTTCGGAGCCCATCAAAATGTGGGAAATTCTATTGAATTCTGTCTTCAACGGTTGGTTGAAATTATTAATCACTGTCTTAGCTAGAAAATGGGTTGTACTTTTAACAAACTGTAAATGGGATGTTGTAAATTCCATTAGAATTCCAAAATGGGTTGTACATTCTTACAAAACGCAAATGGGCTATAAGTTCTCTGCCACACACTTGTGGGCCTACTAAGTGACGCGTCCCCTAAAAAAATAAGTTGACGCGTATGCAAGGCTTTGCCAACTTATTATTGTCAACACACGGTTCGAGTAGCAGTGGCCGTTGGATGTCTATCCAACGGATGTCGTGGTTCTTCTTCAATCTCCGATATTCTTAGCTTCGGCCGCCCAAAAAATGATTCCTCCCCCTGACATCTGGGGCGCACCGTTTCAGAGGCTGACCTGTGGGCCTACTAAGTTGGAGCGTACCAAGGGCTTTGTCAACTTAGTCAATAATAAACGTTTCTAGCTTCAGTGACCGTACGATGTCCATCCAACGGCCGTAGTGCTTCTTCAACCTCTGGTGTTCTTGGTCCAGCCGCCCAAAGCAGCGCCGGTCGTGCCGCCTGCTCCTGCCTCCCGTGGCCAGCTGTGCTGCCGTCGAGGCCTCACCGCCCCCATACTACTCCCACCGCTGGCCAGGCCATCCCCCCACTCACCCACACCCCCTGTTATTCTGCGGCGACGGCAGCCTCACACCACAGCCGAACCAGTGAACCCTCGTACTCCTCCCCGCGCGGGCTTCCGCTGCTGCGTCTTCCCCGGCTCCGCATTGTCCCCTTCCTAGGCCTCGCCATCGTCCAGACCACCGCCCTGGTGCTCTCGGCGCAGCGTGGTCAACGTGGTCAACGACCGACTTCCATTGGAAGAGTACTGTACATGGAGAGGCTGACAGCTGGGTCCAGGTGGCCGCAAGGAAGTGCCTCCTTATTACGCGCAAAATAATTATTCCTCCACCTTACAGTAGGGACCCACCGGACGGGCCACCTTATTTTGCAAAAAATACATTCCCCCCCCCCTAACTGCTCGGACCCATCGGACGGGCCAGCGTATTTCGCAAAAAAACGTCCCCCCCGCTGTCAGCTCGGACCCATCGGAAGTGCCTCCTTATTACGCACAAAGAAATGAATACGCCCCCTGCTAGCTGGGACCCACCATGGTGGGAGGCTGACTTGTGGGCCTACTAAGTTGACTGGGATGGGGGCCTTTGTCAATTTTAGTCAATATGAACGATTCTAGCTCCAGTGACCGTACAATGTCCATCCAATGGTCGTAGCGCTTCTTCAACCTCTTATCTTCTTGCTCCAGCCGCCCAAAGCAGCGCCGGTCGTGCCGCATGCTCCTGCCTCCCGTGGCCGGCTGTGCTGCCGCGGAGGCCTCACCGCCCCCTACTATTCCCACTGCTGGCCAGGCCCTGCGGCGACGGCAGCCTCACACCACAGCCGAACTAGTGAACCCTCGTACTCCTCTCCGCGCGGGCTTCCACTACCGCATCTTCCCCAGCTCCCCGTCGTCCCCTTCCTAGGCCTCGCCGTCGTCCACCGCCCTGGTGCTCTCAGCGCGGCGTGGTCAACATGGTCAAGGAACGACTTCCATCGGACGTGGACTGTACGTGGAGAGGCTGACAGCTGGGTCCACGGCTGCAGCAAGGAAGTGCCTCCTTATTACGTGCAAAATAATTATTCCTCCACCTGACATCGGGGACCCATCGGACGGGCCACCATATTTCGCGAAAAAAACGTTTCCCCCCTGACTGCTGGGACCCACCAGCTACACCTTCGCACGCAAGGAAGTGCGTCCGGGCAAAAAAACAAAACGATCCGCCCCCCTGACTACTGGGACCCACCAGCTACATCTTCGCACGCAAGGAAGTGCCTGACAGTCGGGACCCACCTAGTCGAAGCGTACATAGCGTTGTCATTCTGGTCGCGAACGTGTATGTACATATATACTGGTCGATGTAGAGGCGCGCACGTGTCGTAGTGGAGGCACGCATGTAGCATGTACACGTACATACAGCGGTCAGGGTGCAAGAAAGAAAATACGGCCACGTATGTGTACATACGGGCGGGGTCTCGAACGCCTACTCGCGCATACGTACGGCGAGGGCTCGTGTACATGGCTGGGTCAGAACGGAGAAACAGCATCGTCATCGTGTTCATGGGGAGGCAACGGAATGCGTCGTGTTCATCGGGAGGCAACGGAATGCATCGTGTTCATGGGGAGGCAACGGAATGCGTCGTGTTCATCGGGAGGGCTTGGACGGAACAAGCGATGGAAACGAGGCCTGGCGTACCGCAGAATGGAGGAAACGGCCTTGTGTTCGACTGGCCACATTCGAAACGGGGTCCTGTTCATCAGGAGGGGTGTGGTGTACCGCAAAACAGAGGAAACGGACCTCCTACGGTCGAAACGGGGGTCCTATTGATCGGGAGGGGTGCGGCGTACTGCAAAACGGAGGAAACGGACCTCCTATGGTCGAAACGGGGGTCCTGTTGATCGGGAGGGGTGTGGCGTACCGCAAAATGGAGGAAACAGACTTGTGTTGGAGCGCTACGGTCGAAACGGGGGTCCTGTTCATAGAGAGGGGTGTGGCGTACCACAAAACGGGACTCCACGGGATACTGTTCATCTCCACCGTCGACCTCCTCCAGCCTCCACGGGCTCCTGTTCATCCAGCCTCCACAGGCTCGTCTTCATCCAGCCTCCATGGGCTCCTGTTCATCCAGCCTCCACTGCGCGCTACTCCACCGGCTACTTCTCAACCACCCCTCCACCGTCTACTGTTCATCCAGCCCTCCACACCATGGGGTCCTGTTCAACCACCCCTCCACGGGCACCCCTCCACCATCTACTGTTCATCCAACCCTCCACACCACGGGGTCCTGTTCAACCACCCCTCCACCGTCTACTGTTCATCCAGCCCTCCACCACACCACGGGGTCCTGTTCATCTAGAGGCAACACCACCGCTCACTGTTCATCCAAACCCCCCCGCAACGCTCACTATTCATCCTAGAGGCAGCATCGATCGGCTTCAGTTAGCAGCAGTAGCGAAGGAATCGCTCGATCGGGTTCAGTTAACATCCATCGATCGATCGCTCGGGTTCAGTAACGCGTAGCCTACAATGCAATCGCTCGGGTTCAGTTAGAGCCCAACGCCTCGCTCGGGTTCAGTTAGAGCCAATGCCTCGCACACACACACGTACGTGTACGAGAGAAACGCGCATCGCTCGGCCCCCAACCTCCCACCGTAACCGGGAACTCCCCGAAATCCCCCCTCGCTTCTACCACGGTTTTTCCGTCATGGACGGCCCAAAGAATGTCATGCAGCTGCGTCTCAGGCCTTCCCAGGACGAAAAGACCATTTTTTGTCATGATTTTTTGTCATAGAAGTAGGAGCCCACCACATCTATGATGATACCGGGTTTTGTCACAATTATCATCATAGAAGTGTCATATGTATGACAATATTTTTTTTGTTTGGCCCAAAATGTCAGGGATGTGTCTTTTTTTGTAGTGCTAACCAGCGTTATTGTTAATCTAATGCCTCCAGTGATATGATGCAATTAAACTGTGTTACAAATGGTACTCCTGCTGCTTTCCCTAATATGATAAGTAAGTTTCTTCTTTATGCTACTGAGTGTCGTGGTGTCTGTCGGTGTCAAAACCGGCGGATCTCGGGTAGGGGGTCCCGAACTGTGCGTCTAAGGCGGATGGTAACAGGAGGCGGGGGACACAATGTTTACCCAGGTTCGGGCCCTCTCGATGGAGGTAATACCCTACTTCCTGCTTGATTGATCTTGATGATATGAGTATTACAAGAGTTGATCTACCACGAGATTGGAGAGGCTAAACCCTAGAAGCTAGCCTATGGTATGATTGGCGTTGTCCTATGGACTAAACCCTCCGGTTCATATAGACACCAAAGGGGGCTAGGGTTACACAGAGTCGGTTACAAGGGAGGAGATCTACATGTCCGAATTGCCAAGCTTGCCTTCCACGCAAAGGAGAGTCCCACGCGGACACGGGACAAAGTCTTCAATCTTGTATCTTCATAGTCCAACAGTCCAGCCAAGGGATATAGTCCGGCTGTCCGAGGACCCCCTAATCCAGGACTCCCTCAGTAGCCCCTGAACCAGGCTTCAATGACGACGAGTCCGGCGGGCAGATTGTCTATGGCATTGCAAGGCGGGTTCCTCCTCCGAATACTCCATAGAAGATTTTGAACACAAGGATAGTGTCTGGATCTACAAAACAAATTCCACATACCACCATAGAGAGTATAATATTTCCACAAATCTAATCTGCTGACAACTTTTCATAACGTGACATCATGCCATGGCCCCGGTCATTATTCGAACCATTTTTCCCTGCCCGCCACTGCACGTGTTGCAAGGCGGTTTTATTGGCATGTCTTGTCGAAGCAGAGATCGTGTCCCCTTATCACGGGATTCTCATCAATACGGGTGTATGTAACCCAATCGTGCTCTTTAGTATGACTCCTCGATTTTAGGCAAGTTCCAAATGGCCATGCGGAGGACGCTTGATATTCGCCCTCTTTATAAAGGGGCCAAAGCCTGTCCTTTTCTTCTCGCGCTCAATCCCTCCCTTCCCCCACCCCGAGTTCCAACACCCAAGGCTCAGGCGAAGCACTTCAGACCTTCAATCATGTCCGGATCCAACCTTCAGGGCCAGTGGATGGCTTGCTCTGTCACAGAGGAGGACATCAAGAAGCTAAGGGAGGCCAGGTATCTGACCGCCGAAATGTCGCACAGGCTGCCTGCCCGAGGGCAGGTCATCCCCACTCCCGAACCCAACGAGAGTGTCGTATTTGTTTCCCACTTCCTCCGAGGGCTAGGCTTTAGTCTTGATCCCTTCGTTAGAGGGCTCATGTTCTATTACGGGCTCGACTTCTAGGATCTAGCTCCAGATTCCATCCTTCACATCTGGTCGTTTATCGTCGTATGTGAAGCCTTCCTCCGCATCACCCCACACTTCGGCTAATGGATCAAGACCTTCAACGTGAAGCTGAAGATGATCAATGGGTGACACGCAGAATGCGGAGGTACCACAATAAGCAAAGGTGTCGATGCCCCATGGCCAAAGGGTTCCTTCCCGGAGATGTCCAACTTATGGTAGCGGGAGTGGTTTTACATCACAGCTCCCCGAAGTACTAAGTGGGTGGCTGCCCCCGACTTTCGTTCAGGCCCCCACCACAACTGTTGTTGTGGGTCAACAAGGGGCTAGACTGGGGGCCGGTTAATGACGTGTCGACATTGCAAAGTCGCATCCGAGATCTCCTCAAGAGGGATGTCAGTCTCGTCAAAGTAATGCAAGTTATGCTAGTTCGTCGGGTCCTGCCATGCCAATGTCGATCTCTCCATATGTGGGAGTTCAACCCGGAAGGACCACGAACTATTCAATAGTTCTTCGGTGTGACGCTCGAAGAGATGTATGGATTGTTCTTCGGATCACGAATAAAGTGTCCGGACACCACCGAGGATGCGGGTCTCAACTGTAATCATCCAGATACCCAGGTAAGTATTTCCTCGACCGAACATGCTGTCTTTTAATTTGCCATAACATAATTCTAAAAAAATTGCTCTTGGCCAAGACTGGATAAGAAAGGCAAAGATGATCAGGTGTTCGGCTCCCCTTCCTGAACGCTCGCCGGATCCTGTACTAGTCAAGATGCTCGAGTACGCACCTTATCAAGTGCCCTCGGGGGAAGATAAAGGGAGAGACGAAAAAGCCGAAAGCAAGCCTCACGCATTACTCATCCAAACAAGGGAATTAGTACCTCCACGAAGGAGGATAATCGGGGAGAAGGATCTGAAATTCCCTCTCCCCAAGGAAGGAAAAGGACCGCTCCTGAAGACTTGGAAACAAGGGTTTCCAAACGAGAGAAGAAACCCTCGCCAGGGGGCCCTGACCCAGCGGGCATCCTTACCGCACAGTGCCCGCAAAGGGGTCAGCCCTCTACCGAGCTATAAGTGAACAAAAGTACTTTTGGTAAATATATTCTGCTTTATCTCCGCGGGCAATAACCGAGACATATGTCTTGCAGTCCGGATCATAGCCCTTGCCGACAAAGTTCGTCTTCAGGGGATCTTCTTTCGGAGATGATGGAGAGCGAAACGCCTCCCCTTGTCTCCCCGCCTCCTAGGGCGGATGACCCTGAAGTGTCATCACGGAGGATTTCTCCTGATCTGCCGAGGCCAGAAGGTAACCCTTCGGCCACCCGAAGTCTGGAATATTCGAATCCTAAGGGGAGCAATAGAAAGAGTTCGGGATTGTCTGGTGCGCAACCGGACGTACTGATGGGTCTTTTGGAGCAAGCGGCTATCTCAGAGGAGCATCGTACTTTAATGGGTACAATGGTTGAGAGGATCTCATCTGCCAAAAGTGGGTTGCATGAAGCTTTTACGAGCCTGCTAAAAGGCTTTGAGGTACGCAAAGTAATATAAATTTTTTTTGGCGGTACCGCACACGCTAGGTGTGCTCTATGCAGGTAGTAGCCCCTGAGACTCTGGTTGCTATCTTTAGCCAGCAAACAGAGAATCATAGTCCCAGGTAATGATCGCACAGCTTTCAGGTGCAGGCAGCGGACGGTCTGGTGGCTGGCCGTACTGCTGAGTTGGCCGGACTGAGTCGGCAACTGGACGCGGCAGATGCCGACATTGCGCTTGTGAACAAGCGGCTTGACGAGGCATAGGGTATGTATTTTCGGGTGGTCAACAAGTATTAAGAGGAGCATGATGCTAGTATCAATAATATGTTGTGACTGCAGATGGAGCTGCCGCCGTGGAGAACATTCGGGCAGAACTTGCCCGAGCCAAGGAACAAGCCAGGAGAAGTGATGCAGCCGACCTAAAGGTGGCCGACGACTTAAGAGCCGAACAGGATGCTCATCACAAGAGCGAGGATGAAATAGCCAAGATGGTTGTTGAGCTGAAAGATGCCATCGGCCGATATGAGCTTCTTGAAAAGGAAAGCCAAAAGAGAACGGCTCACCCGAAGAGAGCCGTGGAGACAGCCAAGGAAACCTGTTCTAAAATCAGAGCGGCAAAGGAGGAGCTCCGTCAAGCTGGAGATATCACGGCCGAGAAGCCCTTTTTGTTGCGGACGAAGTTCGGAGATCCAAAGTATGCGCCTCTGGATTGATTATGGAGTGCTGCAGACGTGTATTTGGACTTGGCAATGAGTGCTGCTGATGCGACTGCGTTTTTCAAAGATCAAGAAGAGCACAAAGTGGAGAAGTTGTTCTGGTCGCAATTCAGTGCTTCGACGCGTCCGCTGCTGTTAAATGAGCAAATGGCCGAGTGGGCTGAGCTCGATAGGTTGTCCGGGCTTGCCATGAGGTCTGTCGTGGATCATCTTTGGCCGGAAGGACCAAAGCCGAATAGTTATTTTGGTTTAGTGCAACGATTCCTTGGTGCTGTGCAGCATACTGATGCTGTAAAGAGGTCGGCGTGCATAGAGGGTGTGCGGATGGCTCTTGCCTGTGTTAAGACGTACTGGGCAGAGATGGATGCCACCGCTATTGCAACCCAGGGTCCGGCCGTAGGCCAGGTCTCGGCCGAGCACTATTTAGAAGAAGTCCTAGAAGGCGCTCGTTTAATGGAGGCTTAGTGCTCGAAGAGTATCATGTTCGAGTGACATGTATCCCCATTGTAAAAATAATATTATTTGAATTATACAGGCTATATTTATTTCCTGAAGGTATTGTGATGCCTCCTGTGCGGCCGTTTATGTAAGTATATAGCCTGAAAGTTTGCAGTCGTCGGCTTCAGCCCCCACGCACATAATGCGGGGGTGTTCGGAAAGCACGTATTCACACTTGATCCAACGTCTTGGTCCATGAAGGAGGTGATAGCGCGACGAACAAGGCAATCAGACTATATTTCTTTAACACTTTCACTTAGCCATAGGAGTTTGACAGTGGGGCTACTGTATAGCCCCTGGTACTTCCGCGCTTATCCGAATATGGTGCGTGTACATACATGACCGGGAAACCGGTCCTTCGTTAATGCAGAGGAATCACGAAGATTCCGCTGAGTCCTCGAGTGGTTGACCCGTCTCGCGCTTTATCATGACAGTCAGTTTTCGGCTTTCTCTACTGAGGTGCTCATCTAGATGAACCAGGGCACAATCGCAGTAGTTCTCCCGGTGCCACCTTAGCCGATAGAGCGGAACGCAAGATAGCAAAACACGAGAGCCGGGCAAACCCAACATTTGACCAAAGACATGATTCGGAGCTGATATGTATAAGGCCAAACTCGTGACACTAAACACTCCCTAAGGTGTTTGGACTTTTCAACATATACCGGGCTGAGCAAAGCCCTTGATAATGAACCCTGAATTTCCAGGTACGTGCATCGGTCTGACGTGGCGAAAATGCCAATAACGCCAGCACCCCTCTCGGTTTTGCTAAGTATCCGGAGGGCGTGAAGCAACAAGAGACAGTGAGAAAGGTTTACACAGGGTCTTAATCTAAAAAGAAACCTTTGAGCGGGGCCCTGCTGCACGTCTGCGCCTGTGTATCCGTTGTGCCGTGTCCTGGAAGGGTGTAGCACGATTGTCATCTGCAAGAGAGAAAAAACCCAGGTGAAAGTCTACGTGCGGAAAATTGGTTATTCTTAATAGACCATTGAAATTCAATCTAAGTAAGGTCAAGCCGAACTATAGTCCTTTTTACATGCGGGAAGCCCCTAGCACCACCTATGGGGGTATATCCATCGACCCAATCTCGTGTTTATCTGAACTGTTACAGCGAGGGGTGCACTGGACTCGTCTAGCGTGTCCGCAGTCTTGACGACCGATCATTTATTCTGGTTGGAGGGGTCATTCAGTGTTCGGCTGCGAAAGCCGTCGTACATTCCTCCGCATGTAAGGAACACTCTGAGTTTCCGATAACTATGATGATGCCACATGGACCGGACATCTTAAGCTTAAGATAAGCGTAATGCGGTATCGCATTAAAATGAGCGAAGACTGTTCTTCTGAGTAGTGCTTGATAGCCGCTTCGGAATGGAGTGATGTCGAAGGTTAATTTTTCACTTCGGAAGTTGTCGGGGGAACCGAATACAACCTCTAGTACTAGGGAGCCCGTGCAACGGGCCTGGTACTACTCCTTTAAAGATAGTATTGCTTTGGCTGATTCTTGTTGGGTCTATCCCCATTTTGCGGACTGTGTCTTGATATATCAGATTAAGACTACTGCCTCCGTCCATAAGGACTCGGGTGAGATGGTATCCGTCAATTGTTGGGTCTAGTACCAAGGCAGCCAATCCTCCATGCCAGATACTAGTCGGGTGATCCCTGCGATCAAAAGTGATTGGGCAGGCCGACCAAGGGTTGAACTTGGGGGTAACAGGCTATATGGCGCTTACGTCTCGGTGTGCGCGTGTGTTCCTCCTCTTTGTTACATGAATCATGTTCACTGTTTTGACTTCTGGTGGGAATTTTTTCTGTCCCCCAGTGTTTTGTTGGTGAGGCTCATCCTCGTCTTCACTTGGTGTCTCCCTCCCCTTGTGTTCGGCATTTAGCTTGCCGGCCTGCTTGAAGACCCAGCATTCTTTGTTGGTGTGATTTGCAGGTTTATCGGAGGTGCCGTGAATCTGACATAATCTGTCTAGAATCTTGTTTAAGCTGGACGGTCCATCTCTGTTGGGGAACGTAGTAATTTCAAAATTTTCCTACGCACACGCAAGATCATGGTGATGCATAGCAACGAGAGGGGAGAGTGTTGTCTATGTACCAACGCAGACCGACTGCGGAAGCGATCACACAACATAGAGGAAGTAGTCGTACGTCTTCCCGATCCGACCGATCCAAGCACCGTTACTCCGGCACCTCCGAGTTGTTAGCACACGTTCAGCTCGATGACGATCCTCGGGCTCCGATCCAGCAAAGCGTCGAGGAAGAGTTCCGTCAGCACGACGGCGTGGTGACGATCTTCATGTACTACCGACGCAGGGCTTCGCCTAAGCACTACAACAATATGATCGAGGTGGAATTTGGTGGCAGGGGGCACCGCACACGGCTAAGGAACGATCACCAAGGATCAACTTGTGTGTCTAGAGGTGCCCCCTGCCCCTGTATATAAAGGAGCCAAGGGGGAGGGGTGCGCCGGCCAGGGAGAGGGCGCAGGAGGAGTCCTACTCCCACCGGGAGTAGGACTCCCCCCGCCAATCCTAGTTGGACTAGGTTTCCCAAAGGGGGAAAGAGAGAGAGGGCGGCCGGCCCCTTCTCCTAGTCCTAATAGGACTAAGGGAAGGGGGGCGCGCGGCCACCTATGGGCTGCCCCTTTTCTCCTTTCCACTAAGGCCCATGAAGGCCCATATGGCTCCCGGGGGGGGGGGGGTTCCGGTAACCTCCCGGTAATCCGGTAAAATCCCGATTTCACCCGGAACACTTCCGATATCCAAATATAGGCTTCCAATATATCAATATTTATGTCTCGACCATTTCGAGACTCCTCGTCATGTCCGTGATCACATCCGAGACTCCGAACAACCTTTGGTACATCAAATTGCATAAACTCATAATAACTGTCATCGTAACGTTAAACGTGCGGACCCTACGGTTCGAGAACAATGTAGACATGACCGAGACACTTTCTCCGGTCAATAACCAATAGCGGGACCTGGATGCCCATATTGGCTCCTACATATTCTACGAAGATCTTTATCGGTCAGACCGCATAACAACATACGTTGTTCCCTTTGTCATCGGTATGTTACTTGCCCGAGATTCGATCGTCGGTATCCAATACCTAGTTCAATCTCGTTACCGGCAAGTCTCTTTACTCGTTCCGTAATACATCATCGCGCAACTAACTCATTAGTCACAATGCTTGCAAGGCTTATATGATGTGCATTACCGAGAGGGCCCAGAGATACCTCTCCGACAATCGGAGTGACAAATCCTAATCTCGAAATACGCCAACCCAACATCTACCTTTGGAGACACCTGTAGTACTCCTTTATAATCACCCAGTTACGTTGTGACGTTTGGTAGTACCCAAAGTGTTCCTCCGGTAAACGGGAGTTGCATAATCTCATAGTCATAGGAACATGTATAAGTCATGAAGAATAGCAACAGCAACATACTAAACGATCGGGTGCTAAGCTAATGAAATGGGTCATGTCAATCAGATCATTCAACTAATGATGTGACCTTGTTAATCAAATAACAAGACCTTGTTCATGGTTAGGAAACATAACCATCTTTGATTAACGAGCTAGTCAAGTAGAGGCATACTAGTGACACTAAGTTTGTCTATGTATTCACACATGTATTATGTTTCCGGTTAATACAATTCTAGCATGAATAATAAACATTTATCATGATATAAGGAAATAAATAATAACTTTATTATTGCCTCTAGGGCATATTTCCTTCAGTCTCCCACTTGCACTAGAGTCAATAATCTAGATCACATAGTAATGATTCTAACACCCATGGAGCCTTGGTGCTGATCATGTTTTGCTCGTGGAAGAGGCTTAGTCAACGGGTCTGCAACATTCAGATCCGTATGTATCTTGCAAATCTCTATGTCTCCCACCTGGACTGGATCCCAGATGGAATTGAAGCGTCTCTTGATGTGCTTGGTCCTCTTGTGATATCTGGATTCCTTTGCCAAGGCAATTGCACCAGTATTGTCACAATAGATTTTCATTGGACCCGATGCATTAGGTATGACACCTAGATCGGATATGAACTCCTTCATCCAGACTCCTTCGTTCGCTGCTTCCGAAGCAGCTATGTACTCCGCTTCACATGTAGATCCCGCTACGACGCTTTGTTTAGAACTGCACCAACTGACAGCTCCACCGTTTAATGTAAACATGTATCCGGTCTGCGATTTAGAATCGTACGGATCAGTGTCAAAGCTTGCATCAACGTAACCTCTTACGGTGAGCTCTTTGTCACCTCCATATACGAGAAACATATCCTTAGTCCTTTTCAGGTATTTCAGGATGTTCTTGACCGCTGTCCAGTGATCCATTCCTGGATTACTTTGGTACCTCCCTGCTAAACTTATAGCAAGGCACACATCAGGACTGGTACACAGCATTGCATACATGATAGAGCCTATGGCTGAAGCATAGGGAACATCTTTCATTTTCTCTCTATCTTCTGCAGTGGTCGGGCATTGAGTCTGACTCAACTTCACACCTTGTAACACAGGCAAGAACCCTTTCTTTGCTTGATCCATTTTGAACTTTTTCAAAATTTTGTCAAGGTATGTGTTTTGTGAAAGTCCAATTAAGCGTCTCGATCTATCTCTATAGATCTTAATGCCCAATATGTAAGCAGCTTCACCGAGGTCTTTCATTGAAAAACTCTTATTCAAGTATCCCTTTATGCTATCCAGAAATTCTATATCATTTCCAATCAGCAATATGTCATCCACATATAATATCAGAAATGCTACAGAGCTCCCACTCACTTTCTTGTAAATACAGGCTTCTCCAAAAGTCTGTATAAAACCAAATGCTTTGATCACACTATCAAAGCGTTTATTCCAACTCCGAGATGCTTGCACCAGTCCATAAATGGATCGCTGGAGCTTGCACACTTTGTTAGCTCCCTTTGGATCGACAGAACCTTCCGGTTGCATCATATACAACTCCTCTTCCAGAAATCCATTCAGGAATGCAGTTTCGACATCCATCTGCCATATTTCATAATCATAAAACGCGGCAATTGCTAACATGATTCGGACAGACTTAAGCATCGCTACGGGTGAGAAGGTCTCATCGTAGTCAACCACTTGAACTTGTCGAAAACCTTTCGCAACAAGTCGAGCTTTATAGACAGTAACATTACCATCAGTGTTAGTCTTTTTCTTGAAGATACATTTATTCTCAATTGCTTGCCGATCATCGGGCAAGTCAACCAAAGTCCATACTTTGTTCTCATACATGGATCCCATCTCAGATTTCATGGCTTCAAGCCACTTTGCGGAATCTGGGCTCACCATCGCTTCTTCATAGTTCGTAGGTTCATCATGATCTACTAGCATGACTTCCAGAACTGGATTACCGTACCACTCTGGCGCGGATCTTGCTCTGGTTGATCTACGAGGTTCAGTAGTATCTTGTTCTAAAGTTTCATGATTATTATCATTAGCTTCCTCACTTATTGGTGTAGGTGTTGCAAAAACAGTTTTCTGTAATGTACTACTTTCCAATAAGGGAGCGGGTACAGTTACCTCATCAAGTTCTACTTTCCTCCCACTCACTTCTTTCGAGAGAAACTCCTTCTCAAGAAAGTTTCGGAATTTAGCAACAAAAGTCTTGCCTTTGGATCTGTGATAGAAGGTGTATCCAATAGTTTCCTTTGGATATCCTATGAAGACACATTTCTCCGATTTGGGTTCGAGCTTATCAGGTTGAAGATTTTTCACATAAGCATTGCAGCCCCAAACTTTCAGAAACGACAACTTTGGTTTCTTGCCAAACCGTAGTTCATAAGGCGTCGTCTCAACGGATTTTGATGGTGCCCTATTTAACGTGAATGCGGCCGTCTCTAGAGCGTATCCCCAAAACGATAGCGGTAAATCAGTAAGAGACATCATAGATCGCACCATATCTAGTAAAGTATGATTACGATGTTCGGACACACCATTACGCTGTGGTGTTCCGGGTGGCGTGAGTTGCGAAACTATTCCACAATTTTTCAAATGTACACCAAACTCGTAACTCAAATATTCTCCTCCACGATCAGATCGTAGAAATTTTATTTTCTTGTTACGATGATTTTCAACTTCACTCTGAAATTCTTTGAACTTTTCAAATGTTTCAGACTTATGTTTCAATAAGTAGATATACCCATATCTGCTTAAATCATCTGTGAAGGTGAGAAAATAACGATATCCGCCACGAGCCTCAATATTCATCGGACCGCATACATCTGTATGTATGACTTCCAACATATCTGTTGCTCTCTCCATAGTACCGGAGAACGGTGTTTTAGTCATCTTGCCCATGAGGCACGGTTCGCAAGTACCAAGTGATTCATAATCAAGTGGTTCCAAAAGTCCATCAGTATGGAGTTTCTTCATGCGCTTTACACCGATATGACCTAAACGGTAGTGCCAGAAATAAGTTGCACTATCATTATCAACTCTGCATCTTTTGGCTTCTACATTATGAATATGTGTATCACTACTATCGAGATTTAACAAAAATAGACCACTCTTCAAGGGTGCATGACCATAAAAGATATTACTCATATAAATAGAACAACCATTATTCTCTGATTTAAATGAATAACCGTCTCGCATTAAACAAGATCCAGATATAATGTTCATGCTCAACGCTGGCACCAAATAACAATTATTTAGGTCTAATATTAATCCCGAAGGTAGATGTAGAGGTAGCGTGCCGACCGCGATCACATCGACTTTGGAACCGTTTCCCACGCGCATCGTCACCTCGTTCTTAGCCAATCTTCGCTTAATCCGTAGTCCCTGTTTCGAGTTGCAAATATTAGCAATAGAACCAGTATCAAATACCCAGGTGCTACTGCGAGCATTAGTAAGGTACACATCAATAACATGTATATCACATATACCTTTGTTCACCTTGCCATCCTTCTTATCCGCCAAATACTTGGGGCAGTTCCGCTTCCAGTGACCAGTCTGCTTGCAGTAGAAGCACTCAGTTTCAGGCTTAGGTCCAGACTTGGGTTTCTTCTCCTGAGCAGCAACTTGCTTGACGTTCTTCTTGAAGTTCCCCTTCTTCTTCCCTTTGCCCTTTTTCTTGAAACTAGTGGTTTTGGTAACCATCAACACTTGATGCTCCTTTTTGATTTCTACCTCCGCAGCTTTCAGCATTGCGAAGAGCTCGGGAATAGTCTTGTTCATCCCTTGCATATTATAGTTCATCACGAAGCTCTTGTAGCTTGGTGGCAGTGATTGGAGAATTCTGTGAATGACGCAATCATCTGGAAGATTAACTCCCAATTGAATCAAGTGATTATTATACCCATACATTTTGAGTATATGCTCACTGACAGAACTGTTCTCTTCCATCTTGCAGCTATAGAACTTATTGGAGACTTCATATCTCTCAATCCGGGCATTTGCTTGAAATATTAACTTCAACTCCTGAAACATCTCATATGCTCCATGACGTTCAAAACGTCAATGAAGTCCCGATTCTTAGCCGTAAAGCATGGCACACTGAACTATTGAGTAGTCATCAGCTTTGCTCTGCCAGACGTTCATAACATCTGGTGTTGCTCCAGCAGCAGGCCTGGCACCCAGCGGTGCTTCCAGGACGTAATTCTTCTGTGCAGCAATGAGGATAATCCTCAAGTTACGGACCCAGTCTGTGTAATTGCTACCATCATCTTTCAACTTTGCTTTCTCAAGAAACGCATTAAAATTCAACGGAACAACAGCACGAGCCATCTATCTACAATCAACATAAACAAGCAAGATACTATCAGGTACTAAGTTCATGAAAAATTTAAGTTCAATTAATCATATTACTTAAGAACTCCCACTTAGATAGACATCCCTCTAATCTTCTAAGTGATCACGTGATCCAAATCAACTAAACCATGTCCGATCATCACGTGAGATGGAGTAGTTTCATCGGTGAACATCATTATGTTGATCATATCTACTATATGATTCACGCTCGACCTTTCGGTCTCCGTGTTCCGAGGCCATATCTGTATATGCTTGGCTCGTCAAGTATAACCTGAGTATTCCGCGTGTGCAACTGTTTTGCACCCGTTGTATTTGAACGTAGAGCCTATCACACCCGATCATCACGTGGTGTCTCAGCACGAAGAACTTTCGCAAAGGTGCATACTCAGGGAGAACACTTCTTCATAATTTAGTGAGAGATCATCTTATAATGCTACCGTCAATCAACGCAAGATAAGATGCATAAAAAGATAAACATCACATGCAATCAATATAAGTGATATGATATGGCCATCATCATCTTGTGCTTGTGATCTCCATCTCCGAAGCACCGTCATGATCACCATCATCACCGGCGCGACACCTTGATCTCCATCATAGCATCGTTGTCGTCTCACCAATCTCATGCTTCCACGACTATCGCTACCGTTTAGTGATAAAGTAAAGCATTACATCGCGATTGCATTGCATACAATAAAGCGACAACCATATGGCTCCTGCCAGTTGCCGATAACTCAGTTACAAAACATGATCATCTCATACAATAAAATTTAGCATCATGTCTTGACCATATCACATCACAACATGCCCTGCAAAAACAAGTTAGACGTCCTCTACTTTGTTGTTGCAAGTTTTACGTGGCTGCTACGGGCTTAAGCAAGAACCAATCTCACCTACGCATCAAAACCACAACGATAGTTTGTCAAATAGACTCTGTTTTAACCTTCTCAAGGACCGGGCGTAGCCATACTCGGTTCAACTAAAGTTGGAGAGACAGTCGCCCGCAAGCCATCTATGTGCAAAGCACGTCGAGTGAACCGGTCTCGCGTAAGCGTACGTGTAAGGTTGGTCCGGGTCGTCTCGTCCAACAATACCGCTGAACCAAAGTATGACATGCTGGTAGGCAGTATGACTTGTATCGCCCACAACTCACTTGTGTTCTACTCGTGCATATAACATCAAACCATAAAACCTAGGCTCGGATGCCACTGTTGGGGAACGTAGTAATTTCAAAATTTTCCAACGCACACGCAAGATCATGGTGATGCATAGCAACAAGAGGGGAGAGTGTTGTCTACGTACCAACGCAGACCGACTGCGGAAGCGATCACACAACGTAGAGGAAGTAGTCGTACGTCTTCCCGATCCGACCAATCCAAGCACCATTACTCCGGCACCTCCGAGTTGTTAGCACACGTTCAGCTCGATGACGATCCTCGGGCTCCGATCCAGCAAAGCGTCGAGGAAGAGTTCCGTCAGCACGACGGCGTGGTGACGATCTTGACGTACTACCGACACAGGGCTTCGCCTAAGCACTACAACAATATGATCGAGGTGGAATTTGGTGGCAGGGGGCACCACACACGGCTAAGGAACGATCACCAAGGATCAACTTGTGTGTCTAGAGGTGCCCCCTGCCCCTGTATATAAAGGAGCCAAGGGGGAGGGGTGCGCCGGCCAGGGAGAGGGCGCAGGAGGAGTCCTACTCCCATCGGGAGTAGGACTCCCCCCCAATCCTAGTTGGACTAGGTTTCCCAAAGGGGGAAAGAGAGAGAGGGGGGCCGGCCCCTTCTCCTAGTCCTAATAGGACTAAGGGAAGGGGGGCGCACGGCCACCTATGGGCTGCCCCTTTTCTCCTTTCCACTAAGGCCCATGAAGGCCCATATGGCTCCCGGGGGGGTTCCGGTAACCTCCCGGTAATCCGGTAAAATCCCGATTTCACCCGGAACACTTCCGATATCCAAATATAGGCTTCCAATATATCAATCTTTATGTCTCGACCATTTCGAGACTTCTCGTCATGTCCGTGATCACATCCGGGACTCTGAACAACCTTCGGTACATCAAAATGCATAAACTCATAATAACTGTCATCGTAACGTTAAGCGTGCGGACCCTACAGTTCGAGAACAATGTAGACATGACCGAGACACTTTCTCCGGTCAATAACCAATAGCGGGACATGGATGCCCATATTGGCTCCTACATATTCTACGAAGATCTTTATCGGTCAGACCGCATAACAACATACGTTGTTCCCTTTGTCATCGGTATGTTACTTGCCCGAGATTCGATCGTCGGTATCCAATACCTAGTTCAATCTCGTTACCGGTAAGTCTCTATACTTGTTCCGTAATACATCATCTCGCAACTAACTCATTAGTCACAATGCTTGCAAGGCTTATGTGATGTCCATTACCGAGAGGGCCCAGAGATACCTCTCCGACAATCGGAGTGACAAATCCTAATCTCGAAATACGCCAACCCAACATCTACCTTTGGAGACACCTTTAGTACTCCTTTATAATCACCCAGTTACGTTGTGACGTTTGGTAGTACCCAAAGTGTTCCTCGGTAAACGGGAGTTGCATAATCTCATAGTCATAGGAACATGTATAAGTCATGAAGAATAGCAACAGCAACATACTAAACGATCGGGTGCTAAGCTAATGAAATGGGTCATGTCAATCAGATCATTCAACTAATGATGTGACCTCGTTAATCAAATAACAAGACCCTGTTCATGGTTAGGAAACATAACCATCTTTGATTAACGAGCTAGTCAAGTAGAGGCATACTAGTGACACTAAGTTTGTCTATGTATTCACACATGTATTATGTTTCCGGTTAATACAATTCTAGCATGAATAATAAACATTTATCATGATATAAGGAAATAAATAATAACTTTATTATTGCCTCTAGGGCATATTTCCTTCAATATCTGCTGCCTTTGAATGGATTTTTCCATTGACCGGGTCGAGAGCCCTTGAATCCGGCATTTACCACCGTGTTGTCTGGGCTGTCTTTGTTGCTTCGACGCTTGCTTTTATTGGGTCGTGGTTTTCCATTGCCATCCTTGACTTCGGATCTGCTTGGGTCGATGGTGCCGCTGCGAGCCAGCCAACTATCCTCGCCCGCGCAAAAGCGGGTCATAAGGCTTGTTAGGGCTGCCATTGTCCTTGGTTTTTCCTAGCCGAGGTGTCTGGCAAGCCATTCGTCCCGGACACTATGTTTGAAAGTCGCTAAAGCTTCGGCATCCGGGCAATCGACAATTTGATTCTTCTTAGTGAGGAATCTATTACAAAGCTTTCGGGCTGACTCTCTGGGCTGTTGAATTAATCGTATGCATCCGGAGGTCGGACATAAGTCCCTTGAAAATTGGCCCTAAAAGCATCCTCAAGCTCTTCCCAACTTCCAATTGAGTTTTCGGGGAGGCTCTTTAACCAGTGCCGAGCTGGTCCTTTCAGCTTGAGGGGCAAGTATTTGATGGCGTGGAGATCATCTCCGCGAGTCATGTGGATATGGAGGATAAAGTCCTCGATCCAGACCCTAGGGTCTGTCGTTCTGTCGTATGCCTTTATGTTCACATGTTTGAATCCCTCAGGAAATTCGTGATCCAACACCTCGTCGGTGTTGTTTTCGTTTTCATGCATCTCATATCATGTTATCACGCGCATTGCATTTGCATACATGTTAATCTCATGCATTCGAGCATTTTCCCCGTTGTCCGTTTTGCATTCCGGCGCTTCGTTCTCCTCCGGTGGTCAATTCTAGCTTTCTTTCGTGTTTGGGGTTTAAAATTTTCCGGATTGGACCGAGACTTGCCATGCGGCCTTGGTTTACTACCGGTAGACCGCCTGTCAAGTTTCGTACCATTTGGACTTCATTTGATACTCCAACGGTTAACCGAGGGACCGAAAAGGCCTCGTGTGTGTTGCAGCCCAACACCCCTCCAATTTGGCCCAAAAGCCACCAAACTCTGCTCCATGTCCTAGAGCGTTCGATCACGATCGCGTGGCCGAAAACCGCACCTCATTTGGACACTCCTAGCTCCCTCTACCTCTATAAATACCCGCTCCCGTTTTCGGATCTCCCCTTTCCTCCGAAACCCTAAAAAAACATCCCCGCCGCCGCCGGACAACGTCCGCGCCGATCGGACGTGTCCGCCCCGCTGCCGCGACCAACCGGACGCCGCCACGTGGGCGTGCGCCCACATCCCCGCCACCAGGCACGGGAGGCCCATGGCCGGCCCCCGAGGCCCACACCGCCGCCCGGCTCCCTCAGCGCCCCCGCCGCCTTCGTCCTCCTCGCCGGTGACCGGCACCCGAAGCGCCCCGCCGGACCACGGCCGCCTCCGCCCGCAGGCCACTGCGCCACCATGCTGGGCGCCACCGTCCCCGGCGACCACCGGATCCGGGCCCCGGCCCCTCCTCTCCTTCCCCGGCGAAACTGCGGCGAGCTTCAAGTCCCAGCTCCGGCGGACCTTGTTTTCCGCGCCGATGAACAGTACCTGCTATAGTGATTTCAGATCTGAGATCTGAGATATTTTGAGACGGTTGACTTTTCCCTCTCCCCCTTAATCTTTTATGCTATCTTTGACCAGTGATATCTTTGCATCCGTGGCTCCGTTTTGGACATATAGTATATCAAAATGTTCATCTCGACATGTACATCATTTCATTCCATTGCATCATTTTCATTTGAGTTCATCTTGATGCCCGAAATGCTGCTAGAAGGAGGCTTCATGAGTTAAATTGCAGATCCGTTAGTTCATCATAGACTTTTGTCATTTTTGCCATGATTATTGTGTGCATGATATGCCTGTGAGTCTTTGGGATGAATTGTTAAGCATTTTGTCTTCTTTCCAGAGGTGCCAACCATGCATTTTTAGGATGTGTGTGGTGACTTGTGCAAGCTTGCAAAGTGAGGCACTTGGTAGATCTGTTTTCAGGGACTTAGTGGATTTCACTAAGTCTGGGATATTTTAGTTCATGATGCCATATGTTCAGCTTGTTTCCTAGTGATCCGTGCCTCTTTTGAGGATGATCAGTAAGGGAGTTTTGTTATTCATGTTATGCTCTATCCATCCATGTCTTTGTTTTTATATGTGGAGTGCTCTAGCTTGAGTCAATCGAGCTCTACGTTTGCTTCGTGGTAAATCTGGGCAGATCGTCAACTTGTTTGCGATTTTGCCGATGCTATTGTTATTGATCCATGCATGCTATGCCACTGTTCTTGCCATGTCTAGCTAGCATTTTGTGCCTTCTTAATGGATATATGCTTGCCTTGCCATGACTTGCACCGTAGTGAGTACATCGAGCTCGTTTACATGCCTTCGTGAGTTATATTTCAGCATGTCTCAGTTTTCACTGAGTCTGAAAACTGATTGTGTGTGAGCTATGTTCGTGTGCTTGTTAGTATATTTTGTGATCCCTTTTGGCCCCAGGTCACTTTGGGTGTTTTGTTAAGCTTGTTGAGTAGCTCCATGCCATGTTCTTACTTGTCATAATCAGATCATGTATCATGTTGTTTTGCTGCTCCGAAGAGAGCATCGTGGTTGGAAATTTCAGACTAGTGTTAATTTCACTAAGTCTGAAATCTGTTATGCATTTGCGTTTTTGCCATGCTTGTTTGTACCTCATAATGGATGAATTTGGCCGTGGCTCAGTGCTAGTGTTTTGTTAAGTATCTTGTGTACATCCCTGCCATGCATTTTGTTCTCATGTTTGGTGGCTATAGCATGTTCATTTCGTTGCATTTAGATGCCTACTTGCTGTAAATCGCAGACCGGTTCATTTCGTAAAACGCTTGCCATTTCCAAACCGTAGCTCCGATTCCTATGATCTTTATATCATTTTCAAGCGATTTCATCTCCTCTATCCAGTGGCACACTTGGTTTTCCAAGTTGAGGCCAGGTTCATGCATTTCCTGTCACGTCTTGCATTTTGCATCCCGCATCGCATCCCGCATAGCATACCATCATTGCATCTTATTGTTTGTCCTTGCTCGTGGTTGATTGTATCCTTGTTGCTTGTTTGTGTTGTTGGGTAGAGCCGGGAGACGATTTCGCTAACAAGGAGCCCGTAGAGTTTGCTTTTGAGGATCCAGTCAACTCTGACAACTGTGCAGGCAAGATGATCATACCCTCGAAATCACTACTATCTTTGCTATGATAGTTTGCTCGCTCTTTTGCTATGCCAATGCTACGATGCCTACCACTTGCTTGTCAGCCTCCCAATTACCATGATTGAGCCTCTAACCCACCATTGTCCTAGCAAACCGTTGATTGGCTATGTTACCGCTTTGCTCAGCCCCTCTTATAGCGTTGTTAGTTGCAGGTGACGATTGGAGCCGTTCCTTGTTGGAACATTTATTTACTTGTTGGGATATAAGTATATTGCCATGTTATCTTAATGCATCTATATACTTGGTAAAGGGTGGAAGGCTCGGCCTCTCTCCTAGTGTTTTGTTCCACTCTTGCCGCCCTAGTTTCCTTCATATCGGTGTTATGTTCCCGGATTGTTGCGTCCCTTACGCGGTTGGGCTATAATGGGAACCCCTTGATAGTTCGCCTTGATTAAAGCTTTTCCAGCAATGCCCAACATTGGTTTTACCATTTGCCACCTAGCCTCTTTTTCCCTTGGGTTTCCGGAGCCCGAGGGTCATCTTATTTTAACCCCCCCGGGCCAGTGCTCCTCTGAGTGTTGGTCCGAACTAGAGTCCTGTGCAGCGCCCCCTCGGGGAAACTCGAGGTTTGGTTTTAGTTGTATGGAGAGCTCATCTGAGTGTGCCCTGAGAACGAGATATGTGCAGCTCCTATCGGGATTTGTCGGCACATTCAGGCGGTGTTGCTGGTCTTGTTTTAACCTGTCGAAATGTCTTGTTGTACCGAGATACCGAGTCTGATCGGTGTGTCTTGGGTGGAGGTCTATTCCTTCGTTGACCATGAGAGCTTGTTATGGGCTAAGTTGGGACCCCCTTGCAGGGATTGATCTTTCGAAAGCCGTGCCCGCGGTTATGGGCAGATGGGAATTTGTTAATGTCCGGTTGTAGATAACTTGAACCTTAATTAATTAAAATGAATCAATTGAGTGTGTTGCCGTGATGGCCTCTTCTCGGCGGAGTCCGGGAAGTGGACATGGTGTTGGAGTTATGTTTGCGCAGGTTGCTCTCTAGTTTCTCGCTCGTGCTTTGCCTCCTCTTCTCGCTCTCTTTTGCGAATAAGATAGCCACCATATATGCTAGTCGCTTGCTGCAGCTCCACTTATACATTACCCCTTTCCTACCTATTAAGCTTAAATAGTCTTGATCGCGAGGGTGCGAGATTGTTGAGTCCCTGTGGATCACAGATTACTATTACACCAGATGCAGGGACAGATGATACAGCTCCAGATGGTGCGCTTGAGCTCAAGTGGGAGTACGACGAGGATTCTCAGCGTTACTATGTGTCTTTTCCTGTTGATCAGTAGTGGTGCCCAGTTGGGGTGATCGGGACCTATGTCGCTTGTTGGGTTCTTTTCTATTTTGGCGCCGTAGTCGGGCCATGAGTGTTCTGTATGATGGATGTTATTTATGTACTTTGATGTGATGTGGCGAGTGTAAGCCAACTATGTACCTCCCCTTTTACATTATATTACATGGGATGTGTGATGATTTCCTAACTTGCGACATTGCTTTCAATGCGGCTATGCCTCTAAGTCGTGCCTCGACACGTGGGAGATATAGCCGCATCGAGGGCGTTACAAGTTGGTAATCAGAGCCTTCCCCGACCTTAGGAGCCCCCACTGATTGATCGTTTTTAGCAGCCGAGTTGTGTCTAGAAAAATGTTTTGAGTCACTTAGGAATTATATATCGGAGAGCTTAGGAATTCTTTTTACTTCCCAGTCTCCTCATCGCTCTGGTAAGGCATCCTGACGTAGAGTTTTGACTCTTCTCTTCTCAAATTTCACTAAAAAAAATTTAGGATCACGCGAGTATCTTGGATTTGTTCCGATGGCTTATGATGAGAATACTGTCTTGGTGCCTCCTGTCAGGGGTTTAGTGGAAGTGTCCCGGGGAGTTGAGCTCTGAGGTGTTGTCATCATAATTTTATCGTTGCAATTCTGGAATACTTGAGATATGTTTGCCGACATCGAAAATCTCCTTTATGCAGTTCGTTGGTGAGATAACCTCGACGCCACCCAGTACTGGGGCGGGAGTTCGGGAGTATTGCCATAACTTGTATAACGGATGCTTTTCGAAGGTTGAGGTAGATGGTTTCCGAAGGTTTTTTGGTTATGTGTTGAAGGATGGATACAGCTGGATGTAGGATTTGCTAGTTTGGGTGAGATATTATGCTTCCCCTGTATCCCCAACACCTGATTGCATAACCGGAAAGTTTCGGGAGTTTCATAGGTGAGAATTCTAGTAGCTCTTAGGATATCTTTCCGACAAATGTATGATATGAAATTGGGGTTCGACGTCTAGTGGTTCACCTATTCACGATCGATTTTACAGTGGTCTCGTTGCGTCTTAAAGAGTCCTTGGCTATGCTGACTCGGGGACGCTTCGTATGTCATGTGCACTGCCTTGTACATGATGGTGCTGTACGATCGAGCCCGTGTAGGTCCCACCACGAAAACTTCGGACAAAATCTCTATCATATGTTTGTTCCGGCTTATTCCGCAAGCCAATCCTTGGTTTTATTTTGAGTTGTGGTATTCGAGTTGCTTCAAAGTCACATGTTGATTGCATCCCTTGTTGATTTACCTCTTCTAGCTAATTCTACGTGGCTTCGCAATTTAGGGATATGTGACCACTTTAAGAGAAGTGCATTTGTTCATTTTGTTCGGATGTGAAGACTTTATGTTGCAATTTTCATTCCGTTGGATTCAGCTTCAATATTTGTCTATCTATGTGCTAATGGTGGTCAACCTCTTCAGGATGGCTCCTCCAACGCGCACGACTCTGAATCCTGATCGGCCACCACCTCCACCTCCTCCGGAGGCTTGGCAAGCTGTGATGGCCGCAACCAATGCAAACACACAGTTGATCATGCAAATCCTCCAAGAGCGCAATCAAGGTAGTCAAGGGAATCAAGGCAACAATCAGAACCATTTTGCTACTCTGAACCAGTTCCTCGCTAATGGTCCAAAGACGTTCAGCAATTGTGTTGAGGCAACCGATGCTGATGATTGGCTAGTGGATTTGGGCAAGCATTTTGAATGCAGCAACACCAGGCCTGAAGATTTCTTCAAGTTCGCTTCTTTCCAGCTCAAAGATCAGGCTGCAGAGTGGTTCCAGCAGTACAAGGATTCCAGAGGTGGACGTTTGATCACTTGGGATGATTTCCGTCGAGATTTTCGAGCTCATCACATCCCTCAGAGTGTGACTGAAAGCAAACATGAGGAATTCCGCAATCTGAAGCAAGGCTCTTTGTCTGTCTATGACTACAACAAGTTGTTCCAGAAGCTCGCCCGTTTTGCCAAGCAGGATGTTCCTGATGAGAAGAGCATGATATACCAGTTCAGGGGTGGTCTCCGTGAAGAAATTCAGCTCGCTCTTGTCCTCTTTGAGCCGTTGAGATACGATGAGTTCTACAACATGGCACTGAAGCAAGAGGCTGCTCAGTTGAGGTGTGATGCTTCCAGGAAGCGAGTCAGAGACACTACGCCTTCTTCCTCTACTCAAGTGTCCAAGCAGCAGAAGTATTGGCTTCCTCCTCCTTTGTTCCGTTAGCCGTATCAGCAGAAGAGCAAAGGTGGCAGTGGTTCTTCCCACCCACCCAACCCTGGCTTTCAGAACAAGACTTCGTCTCAAGCTCCAAGATCAAGTGCTCCGTACCACCGTCCGCTCTCAGAGGTCACGTGCAACAAGTGCCAACAGAAGGGTCACTACACCAACAAGTGTTTCAACCAGAGGCGTCTTCCTCCTCCTCCTCCTGTCAGATCGGCAAGTACAGCAGTGGTCAAGCATAACCCCAAGTCCGCCAAGGTCAACTTGATGAACGCAGCTCAGGCAAAGGATTCGTCAGATGTCATCATGGGTAACCTTCCTGTTAACCCCAAGTCCGCCAAGGTCAACTTGATGAACGCAGCTCAGACATAGCTTTCAATGCGGCTATGCCTCTAAGTCGTGCCTCGACATGTGGGAGATATAGCCGCATCGAGGGTGTTACACAAGTGTCTTTCAGGGATGATGTGTGCATCGTCGTCCGGACTATTCATGTCTCCGGAGACAGGTTGATGAGTTTTACCCTCGGGGTTGTTGTGACCGAACAGTGGCTCCGTACTATGTTCGCCGTCCGCTGGTTCACCATGCTCCACCGCTGGGTTCATGTGGTCGTTGTCTCCTTTGGGGTCGACCAGGGTGTTACTCTTTCTTACACTGTTATCGCTGTTTTTGCCAAGGCGGGATTTGGAGCGGCGCTTACGCTGTTGCTTTGGTTGCTTCTCGAGGGAATTTTCCTTTGCTGCTTCCTCCCATTCCTCGTCATCATTTTCTCTAGGTGTATCCACCATGTATATATCATGTGATGAAGTGGTAGTCCAGCGCCCTGCGGGTGGTGGTTCTTGTTCGTCTCCCGCATCGTCGTCCATACCGTCGATGTCTTCGGAGCCGAAATCAAGCATGTCGGTTAAGTCGTCGACAGTGGCTACTAAGTGGGTGGTGGGTGGGGAACGAATTTCTTCGTCGTCCGCTTCCCACTCGAGCCGGAGATAGTTCAGCTAAGGGTCTCCTGACAAGGAGAGAGATTGTAATGAGTTTAGCACGTCGCCCAAGAGCGAGTGCTGAAAGATATCCACAGAGGTAAACTCCATGATCAGTGCCCACTCGGATTCGATAGGCACGGACGCGGGCAGTTCGGAGTCTATGGCCGGGGACGAATCCGAGTGTCTGGCAACACAGGTCTCATAGGAGCTGAAGTCAGCATTCAGCTCTATCGCCGCTGAGTGTGCAGCCTCCGTGGCAGGGTCCATCCACCCGTCCTTCGTGGCCTCCGTGGCAGGGTCCATCCACCCGTCCTCGGACGACGTGATTTGTTTCAGATTGAGGGCTGGAGTAGTTACAGGTGTGATCTCCCAAACAATGTCCGACAACAAAGCTAAATCGTGCCCATCGTGACTATGCGGCGCACCTGACATGGGTTCGAATCCGTCGAAGATCAAGTATCCGTGGATATCGGCGGTATAGTTCAAGCTTCCAAGCCTGACCTGATGGGCAGGGGCGTAGCTCTCGATCTGCTCCAGATGGCCGAGCGAGTTGGCCCATAGTACAAAGCCGCCGAATACGAAGATCTGTCCGAGGAGGAAAACCTCACCCTGGATCGCATCGTTGCCGATGATCGAACAAGCCATCAAGCCTTATGGTGACGACACAGTGGAACTCTCAATGAAAGCACCAATGTCGGTGTCAAAACCGGCGGATCTTGGATAGGGGGTCCCGAACTGTGCGTCTAAGGCGGATGGTAACAGGAGGTGGGGGACACAATGTTTACCCAGGTTCGGGCCCTCTTAATGGAGGTAAAACCCTACGTCCTGCTTGATTAAGATTGATGATATGGGTAGTACAAGAGTAGATCTACCACGAGATCAAGGAGGCTAAACCCTAGAAGCTAGCCTACGGTATGATTGTCGTTGTCCTACGGACTAAACCCTCTGGTTTATATAGACACCAAAGGAGGCTAGGGTTACACAGAGTCGGTTACAAGGGAGGAGATCTACATGTCCGAATTGCCAAGCTTGCCTTCCACGCAAAGGAGAGTCCCACCCGGACACGGGACGAAGTCTTCAATCTTGTATCTTCATAGTCCAACAGTCCGGCCAAGGGATATAGTCCGGCTTTCCGAGGACCCCCTAATCTAGGACTCCCTCAGTTTCCCTATAGTCCCATGCCCTTAAACCAATTCTTTAGCTGTTGTTGATCTACTGTATCTGGTAAACAAGCAATGCCACCATTAAAGTAATCCCATATTTGACGAATGTCATTGTTGATCGTAATGCTTCTGGTAACATGAAGCATTGCTGACATTTTAAAATTTCTATGGTCCTTGCGTGATTGCCATGAACATAATCAAGATGCTTCTTTTCATTTCGCGTATGTTTCGTATCTTGTTATTGACCAGGAACTGTTTTCTTTCTATCTTTTTGTGCAGATAGGGATATCCATTTCACCTTGTTGCTATTGTGACCTTTCGGTGAACTGCACAAAACACTTTTTTTAATGAGTGTCTTGTGCGGTTCAAGTAAAATGTCACGTGGGCAACATCTCTCAATTTTGGTGGAACTGCACAAAATGGTGATTGGAGTTTCCAAAATCTTCGTAAATTATGTTGGTAATCTCATGCAACATTTTATTAGCCTTTGCAAGATGAGCCGTCACTATCACCACAATGGCACTTTATTTTAGTGGAACTACACAAAAGGAGAAGCAAATTATAGTTGCATCTTACATGAGCAGGACAGCCAACCTTAATGTTGCTCAATTTTAGTGCAACTACTAAAGAAGAACCCGCCAGCTCACGAGAGCAAGTACTTCTTGCGAGCTGAATGATGCAATCTTTGCTTCATTTCAGGTGAACTGCAGAAAAAGTCGCATGAATTGAATCATCGAGTGGAGCTCCAGATTGACTTCAACTAGTGCCACTATTAATCATGCTCTTTCTTATCTGTGCAAATAGGAACACCCAACTACAGATGTTGTGATGGTCAAGAGCATTCACCAAGTTCTTGGGTTGTATGACACGGCTAGCCAAGATGGATTTAGTCCTGATATTCACTTTATTAAAAGGCTCTAATGGGTTGGTTTTGAATCTTGCAAGCTAGAAATCAATGAGATGTGTAGGCATCTTTGTTGTACTTATTATTTGAATGTTATTTTTTGGTTCTGAATCTTGCAAGCTAGGAATCAATGAGATGTGTAGGCATCTTTGTTGTACTTATTATTTGAATCTTATTTGTTGGTTCTGAATCTTGCAAGTTGGGAAACACAGCATGATGATGCAGAGGATAGAAACCATAACAAATAGTACAAACTTGGTAGTATATCTGTGTAAAAGTGCGATGAATGTGCTGATCGTGTGTGTCCTGAGAATAATAATTCTAATTGTTGTGCATGTTGATCATGTGGCAGTGATAGAACGTGCCAATGCATTGCTTTTTTAAGAATAAATTTTAATTAAAGCTAATTAAATTTAAGTAAAGTGACCACTAACACTTGTTATTATAGTACCAATATAGACCCGCTCGTGAACCGACGTGTGGCCGGAATAGGTTTCTTAATGGAGGCGCTTGAATGCGCCGAGGGTGCATGTTTTGTCGGGCATGCAACGGGTGAGGGAGGGTAGTAACTGTTGTCGCATGTACACACTCTTTTACTATTGAATCTAGTTCCCCAAGAGCTGAAAAATGAACTGCTGCCACCGCCTACCCACTCGTTCACTTGAAGAGACTCCAATGGCGATCCGAGGGGTGAGTCTGCTGGATATGGACTTCAGCAAGAAGTTCACCTTTGAGTCCGCCATTCAGTCCCATGACTGCACCAAGTTGAATGTGATGTACACCAACGATTCGGAGTCGGTGAAGCTCTGCCTCGTCGAGTTCAAGTACCTACATGATGAGAAAGCACAAGGTCGCAAGACTAGAACTTGTGCCCATCCATTCCTCTCCTGACAGGGACCAGCGGATCGCTGTCGCCCAGGTATGCATGCGGGACGAGGTTCTCATCAAACACTGTTGTAGGGCCATCAGAGGTTCTGGAGCATTAGCCCGTTTCATCGGCAGCGCCGACTGCACCTTCGCTACGCCAGAGAGAAGGAAGAACGCGATGATTCGGCCATCTGGTGCAACAAGCTTGTCGACATCCAGAAGCAATACAAGATCATCGGCAACAAGCAGGACAAGGACTCTGTGGTTGACCTTGCCGAGACCATCATCGATCCCTACTACACTAACATGATAGAAGACAACGATAGCAAGGACCTGAACACGTGGGAGGTACCTACGAATCTAGCCTACATAACCTACGCGGCCAAGGACGCATACACATGCTACGACATGTACAGGCGGATCTTGGACATGAGGGCGTGTCTGCTTCCCGTAACCGACGAGTACACGGATAGCCGCAGTGTCATGATCAAACATGCCAGGAAGGTCTAGATGATGTACTTTATCTGTTTAAGCACCTTTATCATCTAATTGTTTCATGCATTATCCTATCTGTCGTAATTATCTGTTTTGTCCAAAATATTTCGTCTAAGAACACATTAACCTGTTTGATTTTTAGTGGCTATTTGCTTATGTATGTAACTAGTTCACTGGGCTGCCGTGCTTTGAATCTCCTTCCTCCCAACATATTCCCCTTCTCAGGTGGACCCAGCAGGTCTTGTACACAGACATCTGGGACCAACCACCTATCCATTTTGTAGTTCTTTATTTTGTTCAATCTTTTGTCCTCTTCCTATACAGCGGCTGGCGGCGCTGCCGCTCACGCCTAGGTGACCCATCATATCCTATGGCGTTGGCCAGGCCATCCCTCTACTCCAACACATTGTCTGGTGGCGGCAGCTCCACCGGCCCACCCTGCACCCGAACAAGTCAACCCTCATACTCCCCTCCGCCTGCGTTTCCCCCCGCTCCGGTTCGTTTGGTCCGAGGTCTCGACGTCGTCCTCCGCCTTGGTGCTCTTGCCGCGGCACCGTTGTCTGTCGTTCCCAACATGGTTAGCAAAACAAGAGGAATCGGGAGACGAATATTCATCGAGAGGCCGACAGTCCCGGGCCCACCAGGTCCATGGGCTAGGTTTTGTTGTTTAACATGCGCAGCCCATGACATGTTTCAACTTTTTTTGGATCCAGCAGGTATCAAGCGGCCTCTGGACCTCCCAGCCTAGCTTGTTTATAACATCAGCAGCCCAAGTTATGTTTTTTTTCAAGATGACGCACAACTCAGTTATATTTTTCTATAATAATGCAAAACTAAACCTATGTTTTCCCTTCTATAATAGTATATTTATTTCTTATTTTATTACATATATATAATAGAAACAACATAAGGTTCCGTCAAAATTGTCGTTCATCCGACCATTTTATAGACCTTCCCACTTCCTTTATTTTTCGTTTTCATTAATCCTATATCTGAATTTTCCCCCACTTTCTTTTTCGATGTAATCTAAGTTTTCTCCTAGTACTTTTTCCCTAAAACCAACTCAACTGTCCCACATCTAGCCAAAAACATAATAATACCTTACGTCCTATTAACTCATCAAATTGAAATGATATTTTATTTCGTAAATCGAAAGTTCTTACAAAATTATAATAATAATTGTTTATATATAACTTGGCAAGTTAACTCCTGGTGATTGCATACATAAGCTTGCAAAGATTTTACTGACCAATGCAGTAATAGACGTGCAATCATGTGTTTATGTTTTTATAAAATATTTCTCCATCCGGCCCAACATGATATTTTCACCCAGCCCAGCAAGTCTGTGGATTTTGAGAAAAATGCAAATGGGCTTTAAATTCTACCATAATATATAAACAGGCTGCGTAGGCACTACATCATTGTTTCACCCAGCCCACAAAATGGACTAAAAACAAATGGACTGGCTGACATGTGGGCCAGTAGGTCGAAGCCTAAGCACTTTCGCAAAAAATAAAAATACGAAGGTCGAAGCCTAAGCAAGGCGTTGGATTTACATCCAACGGCCGACATTCTTCTTCAATCTATCGTCTTCTTCCCCAAGCATTGCCGGGACCGCCTGCTCCAGCCTCCGGGGTCCAGTGGCGCTGTTTTGAAAGCCTCGCAGTGAAACACTACCCCACCGACGGCCAGGCCATTCCTCCACTTCTCCGTACCTCCTGTTATGCTCTGCTGAGTGTAGGCCCACCCTGCACACAAACCAGTCAAGTTTCTCACTCCTCTGCACTTGCGACTCCACTACTGCATCTTCCCCATCTCTGGGGCGTTCCAGTCTGGGGCCTCGCTGTCGTCCATCGGCTTGGTGCGCTCTGCATGGTGTGGTCAACATGGTCTAGAAACAAGAATCATCGGAAGATGACTGTACGTGGAGAGGCTGACAGTGAGGACGCACCAAGCCCATGGACGCATGCATGCAATTGCATCCTTTTTACCTTAAAAATAATGTTTTCTCCCCCTGATAGTTGGGACCCACCAGCTACATATTCGAACGCAAGGAAGTGCATCCTTATTACGGGCAAAAACAATGATTCCCCCCTGACAGCTGGGACCCAACAGCTATATCTTCGCACGCAAGGAAGTGCGTCCTTATCCTCCCTGATAGTTGGGACCCACTCGGTCGAAGCGTACGTAGCGTTGTCTGTCTTGTCGCGAACGTGTACGTACATATTGGTCGATCGGTCGCTGAGGGAGTCCTAGATTAGGGGGTCTCCGAACAGCCGGACCATATCCTTTGGCCGGACTATTGGACTATGAAGATACGAGATTGAAGACCTCGTCCCGTGTCCGGATGGGACTCTACTTGGCGTGGAAGGCAAGCTAGGCAATACGGATATGTATATCTCCTCCTTTGTAACCGACCTTGTGTAACCCTAGCCCCTTCCGCTGTCTATATAAACCAGAGGGTTTTAGTCCATAGGACAACATACAATCATACCATAGGCTAGCTTCTAGGGTTTAGCCTCTCCGATCTCGTGGTAGATCAACTCCTGTACTACTCATATTATGAAGAATAAATCAAGCAAGACGTAGGGTTTTACCTCCATCAAGAGGGCCCGAACCTGGGTAAAACATCGTGTCCCCTGCCTCCTGTTACCATCCGCCTTAGACACACAGTTCGGGACCCCGTACCCGAGATCCGCCGGTTTTGACACCGACATTGGTGCTTTCATTGAGAGTTCCTCTGTGTCGTTATCATTAGGCTTGATGGCTCCTTCAATCATCGATAGCGATGCAGTTCAGGGTGAGACTTTTCTCCCCGGACAGATCTTTGTGTTCGGCGGCTTCGCACTGCGTGCCAACTCACTTGGCCATCTGGAGCAGATCGAGAGTTATGCCCCTGGCCACTACGTCAGGTTTGGAAGCCTAAACTACACGGCCGATATCCGCGGAGACTTGATCTTTGACGGATTCGAGCCCCTGCCTAGTGCGCCACACGGTCACGTTGAGCATGATTTAGCTCTGCCATCGGACAGTGTTCACGAGATAGCGCCGGCAACCACTCCGACCCTCAATTCGGTGCCAGTTGCGCCATCCATGGACGGGTGGATAGACCCCGCCACGAAGGCCGCACTCTCATCGGTGATCGAGCCGAGTATCGACCTTACCCTTCATGGGAGCCGTGACGCATAACTACTGGATTCTTCCCCGGCCACGGACTCCGAACCGCCTGCGCCCGTGCCTATCGAACCCGTCTGGGCGCCGATCATGGAGTTTACCTCTGCGGATATCTTTCAGCACTCGCCCTTCGGCGACATACTGAACTCGTTAAGGTCTCTCTCCTTGTCAGGAGAGTCCTGGCCGAACTATGTTCGGCAGGATTGGGATGCGGATGACGAAGAAATTCGCCGCCCACCCACCACCCACTTAGTAGCCATTGTCGATGATTTGACCGACATGCTCGACTTCGACTCCGAAGACATCGACGGCATGGACGACGATGCAGGAGGTGAACAAGAACCACTACCCACAGGGCACTGGACAGCCACCTCGTCATATGACATATATATGGTGGACACACCCAAAGAAGGCAATGGCAATGGGACAGGAGAGCATGACCCCTCCAAGAAGCAACCCAAGCGTCGACATCAGCGGCGCCGCTCTAAGTCTCGCCAAAGCAAAAGCGGTGACACTGGCGCAGGAGATAATAGCACTCCGAACAGTGCCGAAGACGACAAACAATCCCCTCCAGCAAGATTTAGGGCAGGAGGATGGAGAAGCCAGCCCTCCCGAGAGAGCGGCAGATGGAGAGGCGGAGGATGATAATTACATGCCTCCCTCCGAAGATGAGGCAAGCCTTGACGATGACGAATTCGTCGTGCCTGAGGATCCCGTCGAACAAGAGCGCTTCAAGCGCCGGCTTATAGCCACGACAAATAGCCTTAAGAAAAAGCAACAACAGCTTCAAGTTGATCAAGATTTGCTAGCTGACAGATGGACTGAAGTCCTCGCGGCCGAGGAATATAAACTTGAACGCCCCTCCAAGAGTTACCCAAAGCGTAGGTTGCTACCCTGACTGGAGGAGGAACCACCAAAACCTACATCTCCAGCGTATGACGCGGCTGATCGGCCACCTCGTGGCCGCGACAAAGAGGCATTCCAGCCAAAAGTTCAGCCCGCACCCCGATGCCACTCAAATAAAAATGTCAAGACATAGGGAAATACGCCAGACCTGTGAGACGTATTGGAGGACAAAGGAAAACATGCAAGATTGATCTACGGATCGCGAGGGCGTGCCACTATGCGAGACGATAACCGTCACGTGGGATACAGTAAAAGTAAGTCCGGCCGGGCCGAACATAGCGGACAAGACTCATTTGAGCTGCGTCGCGATATAGCCCAGTACAGAGGCGCCACACACCCCCTATGCTTCACAGACGAAGTAATGGATCATCCAATCCCAGAGGGTTTCAAACCCGTAAATATAGAACCATACGACGGCACAACAGATCCTGCTGTATGGATCGAGGACTTCCTCCTGCACATCCACATGGCCCACGGTGACGTTCTACACGCCATCAAATACCTCCCACTTAAACTCAAAGTACCAGCTCGGCATTGGCTCAACAGCCTGCCAGAAGAATCCATTGGCTGTTGGGAAGATCTGGAAGCCACATTCCTTGACAACTTCCAGGGCACTTATGTGCGACCACCAGATGCCGATGACTTGAGCCACATAATTCAGCAGCCAGAGGAATCGGCCAGGCAATTCTGGGCAAGGTTCCTAACAAATAAAAATCAAATTGTCGACTGTCTGGATGCAGAGTCCCTAGAAGCTTTTAAGCACAACATCCGCGACGAGTGGCTCGCCCGGCACCTTGGCCAGGAAAAGTCGAAATCTATGGCAGCCCTCACGACACTCATGACCCGCTTTCGTGCGGGAGAAGACAGCTGGCTGGCTCTCATCAATAACATATCAAAGAACCATGGTACTTCGGATACCAAGGATTGCAATGGCAGGTCACGTCCCAAAAAACACAAGCGCCGTATTAACAGCGACAATACCAAGGATACGGCAGTCAATGCCGGATTCAAAGGCTCTAAACCCGGTCAGCGGAAAAAGCCATTCAAAAGAAGCACTCCGGGCCCATCCAGTTTGGACCGTATACTCGACCGCTCGTGTCAAATACACGGCACCCCCGACAAGCCAGCCAACCACACCAACAGGGATTGTTGGGTGTTCAAGCAGGCCGACAAGTTAAATGCCAAAAACAAAGATAAGGGGTCACATAGCGATGACGAGGAGGAGCCCCGGCAGCCGAACACTGGAGGACAGAAGAGGTTCCCCCCACAAGTGCAGACCATGAACATGATATACGCAACCCACATCCCCAAGAGGGAGCGGAAGCGTGCGCTAAGGGACGTATATGCGTTGGAGCCAGTCGCCCCAAAGTTCAACCCGTGGTCCTCTTGTCCGATCACCTTCGATCGCAGGGACCACCCTAGTATCCGTCATGGCAGATTCGCCGCACTGGTCCTAGACCCAATCATCAACGAATTTCACCTCACTTGAGTCCTTATGGACGGTGGCAGCAGCCTGAACCTGCTTTATCAGGACACGGTGCGCAAAATGGGTATAGACCCCTCAAGGATCAAACCCACAAAAACGACTGAGGGAGTCCTGGATTAGGGGGTCTCCAGACAGCCGGACTATATCCGTTGGACGGACTGTTGGACTATGAAGATACAAGATTGAAGACTTCGTCTCGTGTCCGGATGGGACCCTACTTGGCATGGAAGGCAAGCTAGGCAGTACGGATATGAATATCTCCTCCTTTATAACCGACCTTGTGTAACCCTAGCCCTTTCCGGTGTCTATATAAAACGGTGGGTATTAGTCCGTAGGACAACATACAATCATACCATAGGCTAGCTTCCAGGGTTTAGCCTCTCCGATCTCGTGGTAGACCAACTCTTGTAATACTCATATCATCAAGAATAAATCAAGCATGACGTAGGGTTTTACCTCCATCAAGAGGGCCCGAACCTGGGTAAAACATCGTGTTCCCTGCCTCCTGTTACCATCCGCCTTAGACGCACAGTTCGGGACCCCCTACCCAAGATCCGCCGGTTTTGACACCGACATTGGTGCTTTCATTGAGAGTTCCTCTGTGTCATCGCCGTTAGGCTTGATGGCTCCTACGATCATCAATAGCGACGCAATCCAGGGTGAGACTTTTCTTCCCGGACAGATCTTTGTGTCCGACGGCTTCGCACTGCGGGCCAACTCGCTTGGCCATCTGGAGCAGATCTAAAGTTACGCCCCTGGCCATCAGGTCAGGTTGGGAAGCTTAAACTACACGGCCGACATCCGCGGATACTTGATCTTCGACGGATTCGAGCCCCTGCCTTGTGCGCCGCGCGGTCACGATGAGTACAATTTAGCTCTATCATCGGACCGTATTCAGGAGATCTCACCGGCAGCCGCTTCGAGCCTCAATTCGGAGCCAGTTGCGCCATCCATGGACGGGTGGATGGACCCTGTCACGGAGGCCGCACCCTCAGCGGCGATCAAGCCGAATATCGAACTCACCCTTCACGAGAGCCGTGTTGGCAAACTGCCGGATCCTTCTCCAGCCACGGACTCCGAACCGCCTGCGCCCGTGCCTGTCGAATCCAACTAGGCACCGATCATGGAGTTCACCTCCGCGGATGTCTTTCAGCACTCGCCTTTTGGTGACATACTGAACTCATCAAAGTCTCTCTCCTTGTCAGGAGAGTCCTGGCCGAACTATGTTCGGCAGGATTGGGATGCGGATGATGAAGAAATTCGCCGCCCACCCACCACCCATTTAGTAGCCACTGTCGATGACTTAACAAACATGCTCGACTTCGACTCCGAAGACATCGACGGTATGGATGGCGATACGGGAGTCGAAGAGGAATCACTGCCCACAGGGCACTGGACAGCCACCTCGTCATACGATATATACATGGTGGACACACCCAAAGAAGGCAATGGCAACAAGACAACGGAGGATGGCCCCTCCAAGAAGCAACCCAAGCGCCGGCGTCAGCGGCGCCGCTCTAAGTCCCGCCAAGGAAAAAGTGGTGATACCAGCACCAGAGATAATAGCACTCTGGACAGTGCCAAAGACGACAACAATCCCCTCCAGCAAGATTTAGAGCAGGAGGATGGAGGAGCCAGCTCTCCTGAGAAAGCGGCAGATGGAGAGCCGAAGGATGATAATTACATGCTTCCCTCCGTAGATGAGGAAAGCCTCGGCGACGAAGAATTCGCCGTGCCAGAGGATCCCGTCGAACAAGAGCGCTTCAAGCGCAGGCTGATAGCCACGGCAAATAGCCTTAAGAAAAAGCAGCAGCAGCTTCAAGCTGATCAAGATCTGCTAGCTGACAGATGGACTGAAGTCCTGGCGGCCGAGGAGTATAAACTCGAACGCCCCTCCAAGAGTTACCCAAAGTGCAGGTTGCTACCTCGACTAGAGGAGGAAGCACCGAAACCTACATCACTGGCGTATGACGCGGCTGATCGACCACCTCGTGGCTGCGACAGAGAGATATTCCAGCCAAAAGCTCAGCCCGCACCCCGACGTCATTCAAATAAAAAGGCAGGGGGAAATACGCCAGACCTGCGAGACATATTGGAGGACAAAGCAAAACATGCAAGATCGATCTACGGATCAAGAGGGCGCGCCACTATGCGAGACGATAATCGTCACGCCGGATATAGCAAAAGCAAGTCCGACCGGGCCAAACACAGCGGACAAGACTAATTCGAGCTGCGGCGCGATATAGCCCAATACAGAGGCACCGCACACCCCTTATGCTTCACAGACGAAGTAATGGATCATCAAATCCCAGAGGGTTTCAAACCCGTAAATATAGAATCATACGACGGCACAACAGATCCTGCGGTGTGGATCGAGGATTTCCTCCTACACATTCACATGGCCCGCGGTGACGACCTACACGCCATCAAATACCTCCCACTCAAACTCAAAGGACCAGCTCGGCATTGGCTCAACAGCTTGCCAGCAGAGTCCATTGGCTGTTGGGAAGATCTGGAAGCCGCATTCCTCGACAACTTTCAGGGCACTTATGTACGACCACCAGACGCCGATGACTTGAGCCACATAATCCAGCAGCCAGAGGAATCGGCCAGGCAATTCTGGACACGGTTCCTAACAAAGAAAAATCAAATCATTGACTGTCCGGATGCAGAGGCCCTAGCAGCTTTGAAGCATAACATCCGCGACGAGTGGCTAGCCTGGCACCTTGGTTAGGAAAAGCCGAAATCTATGGCAGCCCTCACGACACTCATGACCTACTTTTGCGAGGGAGAAGACAGCCGGCTTGCTCGCAGTAATAACATATCAATGAACCATGGTACTTCGGATACCAAGGACGGCAACGGCAGGTCACAATGCAACAAGCATAAGCGCCGCAGCAACAGCAACAATACCGAGGATATGGTAGTCAATGCCGGATTCAAAGGCTCTAAACCCGGTCAGCGGAAAAAGCCATTCAAAAGAAACACTCCGGGCCCATCTAGTTTGGACCGTATACTTGATTGCTCGTGTCAAATACACGGCACCCCCGACAAGCTAGCCAACCACACCAACAGGGACTGTTGGGTGTTCAAGCAGGCCGGCAAGTTAAATGCCGAAAACAAAGATAAGGGGTCACATAGCAATGACGAGGAGGAGCCCCGGCAGCCGAACACCGGAGGACAGAAGAGGTTCCCCCCACAAGTGCGGACGGTGAACATGATATACGCAACCCACATCCCCAAGAGGGAGCGGAGGCGTGCGCTCAGGGACGTATATGCGTTGGAGCCAGTCGCCCCAAGTTCAACCCATGGTCCTCCTGTCCGATCACCTTCGATCGTAGGGACCATCCCACTAGCATCCGTCATGGCGGATTCGCTGCACTGGTCCTACACCCAATCATTGACGGATTTCACCTCACTGGAGTCCTAATGGATGGGGGCAGCAGCCTGAACCTGCTTTATCAAGACACAGTGCGCAAAATGGGTATAGACCCCTCAAGGATCAAACCCACTAAAACGACCTTTAAAGGCGTCATACCAGGTGTAGAGGCCCATTGCACAGGCTCAGTCACACTGGAAGTGATCTTCGGATCTCCGGATAACTTCCGAAGCGAAGAGTTAATCTTCGACATAGTCCTGTTCCGCAATGGCTACCATGCACTGCTCGGGCGAACCGCATTTGCAAGATTCAATGCGGTACCGCATTGTGCATATCTCAAGCTCAAGATGCCAGGGCCTCGGGGGGTCATCATAGTCAATGGAGACACAAAGCGCTCTTTCCGCACGGAGGAGTACACTGCGGCCCTCGCAGCAGAAGCGCAAAGTAGCCTCTTAAGGCAATCCAGTAGTTCGGCGATTAAGGACCCGGACAACTTCAAGTGTGCCCGGAGTAATCGGCAACCGGACCGCCTGGCACGTCCCGAGCTCCCATAGCAATGCGGCCCCCACCTCGGCCCCAGCCAAACGACAAAACCCATGCCACGCGTACATAATTACGCATTAAAAATACCATGGGCACAGGCGGGGAGGGGGGCACGATGGCGGCACGCCCCAAGTCGCGGCTTAAACCGCACTAGGGGCTTCCCGCTTTGTTATTTTTTTTCTTTCAGGACTTTAATCTCCGGAAACCCTGTCCGGCAGCGTGATTGCCGAACACATGATGCAGCAACCAAGGAGGCAGAAAGCTACGCCACACCACGGAACTCCCAGGTGGATTACGATAACGAGTGAAATATTTGTTTTAATACTATTCCTCAGCTTGCCCTTGGGAGGGACATGTCAAACAGTCCTACTTTTCGCTTATCGCACTACTTGTATCATTATGCTTTAACATACCTTTTTGAATAAAAATGCATATAATTAAGACTATTATTGCATTCTTCTTATATATATATGTTCATTCATGACATCCAGCACCCGTACACTCTGGTACGACCAATACGCTAGGGGCTTAAGCATACCTCATAATACGGCGTGAGAAGTCCGAACACTTTCGACAGTGCGGCACTCCAAACTTATAGCATTATATGCACCAGCTCCGAATCATGTATTGGGTCAATAGTTGGGTTTGCCCGGCTCCCATGTTTTGGTACCTTATGTTCCGCTATATCAGCTAAGGTAGCACTAGGA
Source organism: Triticum monococcum (assembly GCA_034509565.1). Lineage (NCBI taxonomy): Eukaryota > Viridiplantae > Streptophyta > Magnoliopsida > Poales > Poaceae > Triticum > Triticum monococcum. The sequence continues at coordinate 490,324,417 of CM067844.1, forward strand.
GAACTACTGCGATTGTGCCCCGGTTCTGCTGGGCTAAGCACCTCAGTAGAGAAAGCTAAAACTGACTGTCATGATAAGGCGAGAGACTGGTCGCTGTTCGAGAGGTTTTCGAGTCCTTAAAGACTTATGCCTCTTAGAGCGAGGAGCCGGCCCTATCTGGCTTAAGGCGTGTATCACGCCACGAATTCGGCCATCCGAATACTAGGGGCTTAGCTGAAATTTAAAATTATAGAATTCTACGGCTAAGTGAAGTGATAACGCATTATAGTCCGATTGCCTTGTTCGTTGTGCTGAGCACCTCCCTCGAAGGACCCAACAATGGGAACAAGAGTGCTTAGGTTTATCCCGAACATCCCAGCACTCGTGGCGTGGGGGCAGAAGCCGACGACTAGCCATCTCTCAGATTTCATAAACAGCCGAACAGAAGGTAATATTTTAAATTCAAACAAGCATTGCATAGCGCATATGAACAAGTTTTCATAAATACAGGATTGCACGAGCAAGTTTACTTGAATATTATATCTTTCGTACACTCGTCCGCTACGAGATGAGCGCCCTTCAGGACACCCTCATAGTACATCTCGGGGTGGCGATGCTCCTTGCCCTGCGGCGGCCCTTCCTTCACCAGCTTCACGGTGTCCATCTTGGCCCATTGCACCTTCACACGGGTGAAAGCCCGGCGTGCACCTTCGATGTAGACGGACCGCTTGATGACTTCAAGCCATGGGCAGGCATCCACAAGCCGCCTCACCAGGCCGAAGTAGCTGGTGGCAAGGGCATCGCCAGGCCACATCCGGACTATAAAGCCCCTCATGGCCTGTTCGGCCGCCTTGTGCAGCTCGACCAGTTGCTTCAGCTGGTTGCTCAGAGGCATCGGGTGTTCGGTCCCAGTATACTGAGACCAGAACAGCTTCCCTGTTGAGCTTCCCTCCTCGGCCTGGTAAAACTGTGCGGCATCCGACACGCTGCGGGGAAAATCTGCGAATGCTCCCGGAGAGCTCCGGATTCGGGTAAGTAACAAGTAATTCACTTTCACATGCTTGCTTTGCATACAGAATGCCTTACCCGCCGCTATCTTCTTCATTGCATCTATCTCCTGGAGGGCCTTTTGGGCTTCGGCCTTGGCACTCTTTGCACTCTCGAGGGCCGCAGCAAGCTCGGACTATCGCGTCTTGAAGTCAAGCTCCAACGCCTCGTGCTTTGTCACGAGAGCATGGAGCTCTTTCTGCACCTCACCCACCCGTGCCTTATGCCTTTCCCACTCGGTGCGCTCCTTGGCCGCTTCGTTTTCGGCCTTGGATAGCGCTTCCTTCAGGGTCACCACCTCGGTCGTGGCCCCTGGCAAATTTACGATGATCCTGTCATTTTGCAATCGCATTCTTTTTATATATATCCATAGACTAGGTACTACTTACCTTTGTTCTCCTCGAGCTGCCTCTTGGCAAAGCCGAGCTCGTCCTTGGACCCTTTAAGGTCCTCCTTCAGTGTGACGACCTCCGCAGTAAGTGCGGCAGAGGCCAACAGCGAAGCCTGCATACGCATATAGACATACTTATATTAGACTCATGCGATATTATTTGATCCTCTGTTCGGCTTTTCTTTTTGAACACCGAACAGAGCATCGGGGGCTACTGTCTATGCGGTAATATTTTTTCCTATATTTCATAAACTTACCTCAAAGCCTGTTAGAAGGTTGGCACAGGCTTCAGTCAGTCCGCTCTTGGCGGACTGAACCTTCTGGACCACCGCACTCATAATAGTGCGGTGCTCTTCGTCGATGGAAGCGCTGCGAAGCGCTCCCAGTAGATTGTCCGGTGCCTCTGGATGGACAGAGGTCACCGGTACACGCGTTTTGCCCCTTTTGGAAGGAGGCTGCCTGCCCGAGTCTGGAACCACTGGGGGTTCCAGCGCGGTGTCCGGCTGAGGGCGGAACTCGGAGCCCTCGGGAGCCTTGCTCCCTCGGCTCCCGGAGTCTGGAAGGTCACCTTGTGGCGCCTCCAGGACTATCTCCCCTTGGCCGGTGCCTCTTGAGACAATACCTTGGCGTTGTCCGTAGGGCAAGGGGAGGTGGCGGTCAGAAGTGGATCGCTATCCATATCCGACGAGCCCAGGGAGCCGTCTGACGATACATCGATACTGGCTCGCGGCGGTCCGCATAGTCATAATTCGGCGTTAGGAGAGGCAGTGCGACAAAGGTATGCTATGAGTTATTCTGGCATCCGAATACTTACGACTTCGCCAGGGGCTTGGACCTGAGCAGCCACTCATCTTCGCCTTCGGCGGCGGTGGTGGAATAGTCCGGAAGGAGAGTCCTTCCCTTCTTGGACCCTTCGCCCCCCGGTTGGGGCGGCCATCCTTTTCTTGTCTCCCCCAATGGAAGGGGGAACATCTTCTTCTTCCTCCTCCTCGTCTTCGAGGGAGGAGTGTGTCGTAGAGTTATCGGACGATGAGTCCAATCACACCTGGCGTCGAGAACTCTTTCGGGTTCCCTTGGCCTTCTTGGTCTTCTCCAGCACCTTATAAGGGGCCGGAATCAGCATCTCCGTAAGGAGAGCGTCTACAGTGTCCTCGGGCAGAGGGGCCGGACAGTTAATCTACCCCGACGTCTCCACCCAGTCCTGTCAAAGGCATGGAGATCAGACCCCGCACATGATTAAGCTAGGGGAAATAGAATGTCCTACCGGATGTATGGAACTCACCAAATGCACTCGGTGCTTCGCGCTTAGCCCGCGGTCCTTGGTGAGGGAGGGAGGGACCTCGGCGCCTTTGAACAGCATCTTCTAGACGTCCTTGTGCGTCGTGACGAAAAGCTCGCTCAGAGTCTGGTGCTGGGCTGGGTCAAACTCCCACAAGTTGAAATCTCGTTGTTGACATGGGAGGATCCGGCGGATGAGCATGACCTGGACTATGTTGACAAGCTTGAGCTTCTTGCCTGCCATATTCCAGATACATTTCTGGAGTCCGTCCAGCTCCACCGAAGGACCCCAGGACAGCCCCTTCTCTTTCCAGGAAGTGAGCCGCGTGGGGATTCCAGATCGAAACTTGGGGGCGGCCACCCAGTTGGCGTCGCGCGGCTCGGTGATGTAGAACCATGCCGATTGCCACCCCTTTATGGTCTCCATGAAGGAGCCTTGAAGCCATATAACGTTGGGCATTTTGCCCACCATGCCTCCGCCGCATTCTGCTTGTTGGCCGCCCACCACCTTCGGCTTGATATTAAAGGCCTTTAGCCACTGGCCAAAGTGGGGCCGGATGCGGAGGAAAGCCTCACACACGACGATGAACGCCGAAATGTTGAGGACGAAGTTCGGGGCCAGATCATGGAAGTCCAGCCCCTAGTAGAACATGAGACCACGGACGAATGGATGGAGGGAAACCCCATTCCACGGAGGAAGTGGTGGAGGAAGACTACCCTCTCGTGAGGCTCAGGGGTAGGAATGATCTGCCCCGCAACGGGCAGCCGGTGCGTGATGTTCGCGGCCAAGTATCCAGCCCCGCGCAGCTTCTTGATGTGTCCCTCCGTAACGGAGGAAGCCATACATTTGCCTCCCGCTCCGGACATGATTGGAGAAGGTTGAGGGGAAGGATGTAGGCTTGGGCATTGGAGCTCGAGTGTGCAAGAGAGGATGAGCAAGGAGGAAGAAGGCGTGGGTAGAAAAAGGTTAAACCTTGTCCCTTTATAAGGGCGGCCGAAACTATGCGCCCCCACTAGCCTGGTGAAACTTGCTTATCCCCCAAGCGCCGTAATCGATGGCGCGGTTGGGTCACCCACGCTCGTATTGATGAGAATCCCGTAATAAGGGGGACACGATCTCTGCTTTGACGAGACGTGTCAAAAAACTACCTCGCGTTATGTGCGGGGCTAGTTAAAGGAAACGATTCGAATAATCATTGGGCCATGGCATGATGTCATGTTGCCGAAACAAGTCAGCAGATTAGATTTGTGGAAATATTACTCTCTCTACGGTGGCATGTGGAACTTATTTTGCAGGGTCAGACACTATCCTTGTATTCAAATTCTTCCGATGGCTCCTCCGATCATCAACGACGATGCGATCCAGGGTGAGACTTTTCTCCCCGGACAGATCATCGTATTTGGCGGCTTTGCACTGCGGGCCAATTCGCTTGGCCATCTGGAGCAGATCGAAAGCTACGCCCCTGGCCGTTAGGTCAGATTTGGAAGTTTAAACTACACAACGGACCTCCGCGGAGACTTGATCTTGGACGGATTTGAGCCACAGCCGAGCGCGCCGCACTGTCACGATGGGCATGATCTAGCTCTGCCGCCGAACAGTGCCCTGAAGGCCGCACCCGCATCAGCTCCGACCCTTAATTCGGAGCCAACTACGCCAATCGAGGATGGGTGGTTGGACACCGCCTTGGGGGCTGCAATCTCTATGGCGATCGAGCCAAACACCAGCCCTATTCTCTGCGAAGCCCGTGACTCCAAGGAGCCGGACTCCTCTCCAGACTCCGAGCCCTCCGCGCCCCTACCGATCGAACCCGATTGGGCGCCGATCATGGAGTTCACCGCCACGGACATCTTTCAGCACTCGCCTTTCGGCGATATTCTGAATTCACTAAAGTCTCTCTCTTTATCAGGAGAGCCCTGGCCGGACTATGGTCAATAAGGTTGGGATGCGGATGATGAAGAAATTCAAAGCCCACCCACCACCCACTTCGTAGCCACTGTCGATAATTTAAACGACGTGCTCGACTTCGACTCCGAAGACATCGACGGTATGGACGACAATGTAGGAGATGAACATGAACCAACGCCTATAAGGCACTGGACAGCCACCTCATCTCATGATGTATACGTGGTGGACACACCCAAAGGAAGCGACGACGAGGAACACAGGGATGCAACGAGGGATCGTTCACTCGAAAAGCAATCAAAGCGGCGATGTAAGCGCCGCTCCAAGCCCCGCCTCGACAGAGACAACAGCCATACAGACCCAGCCATAGAGCAGGATGAGCCGACGGATGACGAACATGCCTTCGAGCAACCGTCCGAACAGGGCAACTTGGATAAACAAACCAAACACCCCGTCCCCGGCGAAAACAACAGTCCGAACGACCTTACACCGGATAGGCTCATGGAGCAGAAGAACCTCCACAAAAGGCTCGTTGCCACTGCGCGTAGCCTAAAAAAGTAGAAGCGGAAGCTCAAAACTGCAGAAGATGCACTCAGCATCAGATGGAGCAAAGTACGCAACACCGCAGACAAATATGGCGGCAGTCGCCGCACAAAAAGCTATCCAAAGCGAAAGCTACTGCCTGAATTTGACGAGGAGGCCTTAAAGCCCCCGCCGTCAAAAAATAGGAAAGCCACCCGGTCGGATAGACGACCGCATGGCCAGCATGGAGCGGCAAGCAGCGCCGCACACAAGCCGACACGTGATCCACCAAAGGATCTGCATCAAAAAGATGGCCCAGCCAGATCTATCTACGGGCCAAGAAAGCAAGCTCTAGTAAGCAATGCAACACAACAAATATCCGAACATCACGGCACACCCAAATACAGGGGTGCCGCACACCCCCTATGTTTCACCGATGAGGTGCTGGACCATGAATTTCCAGCAGGATTCAAGCCCGTAAACATAGAGGCGTACGACGGAACAACAGACCCTGGGGTCTGGATCGAGGATTATATCCTCCACATACACATGGCCAGAGGAGATTACCTCCACGCCATAAAATACTTACCCCTCAAGCTTAAAGGGCCAGCCCGGCATTGGCTCAAAAGCCTTCCCGAAAACACCATTGGAAGTTGGGAAGAGCTTGAGGATGCTTTCTGGGCAAATTTTCAAGGGACCTATGTCCGCCCTCCGGATGTAGACGATCTCAGTCACATAGCTCAACAGCCCGGAGAGTCAGCCCGGAAATTCTGGAACAAATTTCTTACTAAAAAGAATCAGATAGTCGACTGTCCGGACGCCGAAGCCCTAGCAGCTTTTAAGCATAACGTTTGAGACGAATGGCTCGCCAGACACCTCGGCCAAGAAAATCCAAGAACAATGGCTGCATTAACAAGCCTCATGACCCACTTTTGCGCAGGAGAGGACAGCTGGTTGGCAAGATGTAGCACCAGCGACCCAAGTACATCCGAAGTTAGGGATGGAAACGGAAAACCCCGACGCAGCAAGGACTAGCGCCGGAATAAGAGAAACAGCCCAAAGAGCATGGCGGTCAATGCCGGATTCAAAAGCTCGCGACAGAATCAGAGAAAGCCGCCCCTCAAGGATAACAGGGACGAGCTATCCAACTTAAACAAAATCTTGGACAAGATATGTCAAATACACAGTACTCCCGGGAAGCCTGCGAACCATACCCACAGAGATTGTTGGGTTTTCAAGCAATCCGGCAAACTCAACGCCGAACACAAGGGGCTCGACACACCAAGTGAGGACGATGACGAACCCCACAAGCATAGCACCAGGAAAAAAAGGATTTCCCACAAGAAGTCAAAACAGTAAACTTACTTCACGTGACGAACAGAATGGCGCCAACAGAGATACGCGCCATACGGCCTATCCCAGAGGAGTCTCGCCAATGGTTGTTAAAACCAATCACCTTCGGCCATCAGGATTACTCTAGAAGTATTCGGAACACAGGCTGGACTGCCTTGGTATTAGATCCAATAATCGGCGGACTCCACTTTACAAATGTCCTAATGGACGGCGGCAGTGGTCTAAACCTGTTATACCAGGACACAATCCGCAACATGGGGATAGACCCAACAAAAATTCGCCATAGCAAAACCTCCTTTAAAGGGGTAACGCCAGGCCTGGATGCCCGTTGCATGGGTTCTCTCCGGCTAGAAGTTATGTTCGGCTCCCCCGATAACTTCCGTCGCGAACAGCTAACTCTCCACATCGCCCCATTCTCAAGTAGCTATCAAGCACTGCTGGGACGCGAAGCTTTCGCCCGCTTTAACGCAATACCACATTATGCATCTCTTACGCTTAAGATGCCCGGTCCACGAGGCATCATCTCATTAAAGGCGAAACATTGAGTGTTCCTCCCGCGCGGAAGACAGTGCGGCCGCCTTCACAGCCCCACAATAAAGCGGCTTCACCAGCCAAAGCACCTAAACAGGTCGTCAAGACCACGGACACGGCTAGACGAGTCCGGCATAAACATACAATTGATAAAGGCTTAATAGCCGTATACCGCTGTACTAGGGGCTCCGCGCACATAAAACAAGAGACAATAAAGCTCAATTTTACCCATTTCGATTTATACTTCGTTTATTTAGTACAACTCATGTTCGGCACAATCTTTCCTAAACTAAGTTCCTCTCTTTTACAGATGAACACCGTGCTACGCCCGTCCAGGATACGGCACAACGGAGACACAGGCGCAGACGTGCAGCAGGGACCCGTTCCAAGGATTCTTTTCAGATTAAGACCCTATGTAAACCTTTTTTTACCGTCTCTTGTTGATACACATCCCCTGGTTTCTTGGTATAACCAAGGAGGAGGCTGGCGTTTTGGCATGTGGCCACGTCAGAGTTTTGCGCGTACCTAGACACTAGGGGTTTATTACTAAGGGCATTATCCCGCTCGCTCTCATAAAGACCGAATACCTTAGGGAGTGTTCGGCGTCGCGGGTTTGGCCTTATATGCATCAGCTCCGAATCATGTCTTTGGTCAAATGTTGGGTTTGCCCGGCTCCTGTGTTTTGCTACCTTACGTTCCGCTCTATCGGCTAAGGCGGCACCAGGAGAACTACTGCGATTGTGCCCCGGTTCGGCCAGGCGAGCACCTCAGTAGAGAAAACCGAAAACTGACTGTCATGATATAGCGTGAGACTGGTCAACCACTCGATGACTTACCGGAATCTTTAGGATTCCTTCGCATTAACGAAGGGCCGCTTCCCGGCCAGGCACATACGCGCCCCGAGTTCGGGCGAGCGCAGGCGCCACCAGGGGCTATATAAGTAGCCTCACTGTCAAACTCCTATGGCTAAGTGAAAGTGATAAAGCATCATATTCCGATTGCCTATTTCGCTGTGCTATCACCTCCTTTGTAGGACCAAGACGTTGGATCAAGTGTGAAAATGCGCCTTCTGCGAACACCCCCGCATTATGTGCGTGGGGGCTGAAGCCGACGATTGCCATCTTTCAGATTATATATACATATATGTTAAACGGCCGCACAGGAGGTATTATAATACTTGAAGGCACAAGTATAAAAAGCTTCTACAATTTATCAAAATATTGTTTTACAATAATATATGCTATTCGAATATAGTATCCTTTGAGCACTGCGTCTCTATTAAACGAGCGCCTTGCAGAACTTCCTGAAAATAGTGCTCGGCAGGTACTCAGCTTCCATCCGAGTCTGGGGATGCAACAACGGTGGCCTCCATTTCCGCCCAATATGTCTTGACACGGGCAAGAGCCATCCGCGCACCCTCTATGCACGCTAACCTCTTCATCGCATTGATATGCGGCGCCGCACCAAGGAACTGCTGCACCAAGTTGAAATAACTTTTCGGCTCTGGCCTCTCTGGCCGCAGATGACTCATGACATACTTCATGGCGAGTCCGGACAACCTATTTAGCTCGGCCCATTCGGCCAAACGATCGGCTAATGACAGTGGACGCTCCGGATTGTGGAACTGCGACCAAAAGAGCTTTTCCACTTTGCGATCTTCTTGATCTCGGAAGTGTTCGACCGCATCTGCGGCACTCACTGCCAAATCCAGATAGGTGTCCGCCGTACTCCACATCCGGTCTAACGGAGCATGTTTAGGATCACAGAACTTCCTCCGCAGCATAAAGGGCTTTCCAGCCGCGATCTCTCCGGCCTGACACAGCTCCTCCTTCATAGCTCTCATCACAGAGCGAGCATCCTTGGCATCGGCAACGGCCTTCTCCAGGTCCGTCTGTTCCGCCCGATCTTCCTTATCAAGAAGCTTGCAACGGTCAGCAGCGTTCTTCAGCTTCACGGCCATCTCGGCCATTTCCTTCTTGCTTCAGCAGTGAGCAGCCTGTTCGGCTTTCAGCTCTTCAATTGCCTTTCCGGTAGCCGCATCACTTTTCCTGGCTTGCTCCTTGGCTCGGGCAAGTTCCGCCCGAAGGTTCTCCATGGCAGCAGCACCATCTGCATTAAGCGCACACATTGTAAGATACTGGCATAAAGCTCCTCTTACCAGGTGCCGCCGGAGGAATCACATACCTTGTGCCTCGTCAAGCCGCTTGTTGACAAGCGCGATGCCGGCATCTGCCACGTCAAGTTGCCGCTTTAGCTCGACAAATTCATCAGCCCGGCTTGCCACCGGACACTTCGCCACCTACGTATGAAGGTGGCATATTAGACCTGGGATTATGATCCTCTGCGCGCCGTCACTTTTGACAATGCACAGAGTCTCAGGGGCTACTATCTACACAGGGCGCATCTTATTTATGCGCAAGTATCCAAAAAGGGTACATTATTTCGCGTACCTCAAAACCTGTCAGTAAACTCCTGACGGCCTCGTGCAATCCGCTCTCCATGGATGAAATCCTCTCAATCACCGTACCCATTAATGCATGGTTCTCCTTTGAGATAGATGCTCGCCCTAGCAGATCCTTCAGCTCCTCTGACCGCGCACCAGACGGTGTCGGACTCGTCCGATGGCCCTTTTCGAAGGGCGGACGCGGAGGGCCTTGGGGGGCCATATGACTACCTTCCGGCCCTGCCGGATTCGGAGAAACCCGCCACGATGATACCTCAGGGTCGCCGCCTCGCAATGCGGTACGGCAGGGGGAGGCGTATCGCTCTCCATCATCTCCGGAAGAAGATCCCCCGAAGACGAGCTCTGCTGAGAAGGGCTAAGGTCCGAGCTACAAGGTAAATTTTCGATTACTCTTCTCAGATATAACACAAGGATTTCTCTCATTTCTTAAAAAGAAAAACTCCTCTCTAGTTACGGCTCGGTGGAGGGCTGATCCCCTTGAGGGCATAATTCGGCCGAAGTATCCCCCGGCGCAGGATCCTCTGACGAAGATTTCTTCCCCCGCTTTAAGGCCATGGTCTCCGGGTCGTCAGAGGCAGTCCTCTTCTTCCCCTGAGGAGAGGAATTTCGATTCCTCCCTTCCGTACAACCTTCTTAGAGGAGGCTGTAGCTTCCTTGTCCCCTCCCTCGCTTTCCTCCGAAGGCAAACCTCCAACATCCTGACTAGCACGGGATCCGGCGTGGTCTCGAGGAGGGGGGCCGGACACCTGATTAGCTTTGCTTTTGCTATCCACTCCTGTTTAAAGGACATCTCTTTTAGGGGAAATTTTATGATAAATATACGGATAGCGAGTCCGGGCACAAGGCTACTTACTTGAGTATCCGGGCGATTGCAACTCAGGCCTGCGTCCTCGGTCAAGTCCGGACACATTGCTTGTGATCCGAAGAACAATTTGTACATCTCCATGGGCGTCATGCCAAGAAAATGTTGGAGAACTCGTGGTCCCTTCGGGTTGAACTCCCATAGGCGGAGGGGCCGACGTTTGCAGGGCAGAACTCGGCGAATTAACATAACCTGCGTCACCACGACCAGACTGATGTCTCTTTGTAGGAGATCTCGGATGCGGCCCTGCAACAGGGGCACATCCTTTGCCGACCCCCAGTCCAGCCCCTTATTGACCCATGACGCCAGTCGTGGTGGGGGACCCGAGCGGAAAGTAGGCAGCGCCACCCACTTGGTGCTCCTGGGAGCTGTGATATAAAACCACTCTCGTTGCCATAAGCTGGACTCCCCTTGAAAAGAGCCCTCGGGCCATGGAGCACCAGCATTCTTGCTTATAAAAGCACCTCCGCACTCCACGTCCCGTCCCTTGATCATCTTCGGCTCTACTTTGAAGGTCTTGAGCCATAGTCCGAAGTGAGGAGTAATACGGGGGAAGGCTTCACACACGACGATGAATGAGGAAATATGGAGGATGGACTCCGGAGCTAAGTCGTGAAATTCCAGCCCATAATAAAACATGAGCCCCCTCACGAAGGGATCCGTCGGGATGCCTAGCCCCCGAAGGAAGTGAGACATGAACACCACACTCTCACCAGGCTTGGGAGTGGGAATGACCTGCCCTTGAGCAGGCAGCCTATGCCTGATTTCGCCGGTTAAGAACCTAGACTCTCTCAACTTCAGCACCTCCTCCTCCATGACGCAGGAGGGCATCCATCGGCCTCGAAGGTGGGAACCGGACATTGTCGAAGGTCCGAAGTGCCTGAAATCTAGAGCCTTGGGTGTTGGAACTCGAGGCGAAGGGCGAGCTCGTTTGAGATTGAAAGAAAGGAGTAAGGCCTTGGTCTCTTTATAAGAGGTTGAATACCAAGGGCCCTCCCCGTGACCGTTTGGGACTCGCCTTTGATCGAGAGAACATACCAATGGGTACGGTTGGGTTACCCATGCCTGTATTGATGAGAATCCCAGAATAAGGGGACACGATCTCTTCTTTGATAAGACGTGCCAAGGAAACCGCCTCGCTAAACGCGCTGAGGTGGGACGGTAAAACGATTCGAATAAAGACTTGGCCATGGCGTGATGTCACGCTACGGAATACATCAGCAGATTAGATTTGTGTAAATATTATTCTCTCTATGGCAATATGTGGAAACTTATTTTGCAGAGCCGGGCACTACATTTGTGTTCAAAATCTTCTATGAAGTACTTGGAGGAGGAACCCGCCTTGCAATGTCGAAGACAATCTGCGCGCCAGACTCGTCGTCATTGAAGCCTGGTTCAGGGGCTACTGAGGGAGTCCTGGATTAGGGGGTGTCCGGATAGCCGTACTATACCTTCGGCCGGACTCCTGGACTATGAAGATACAAGATTGAAGACTTCGTCTCGTGTCCGGAAGGGACTTTCCTTGGCGTGGAAGGTAAGCTTGGCGATACGGATATGTAGATCTCGTACCATTGTAACCGACTCTGTGTAACCCTAGCCCTCTCCGGTGTCTATATAAACCAGAGGGTTTTAGTCCGTAGGGACATACAATCATACCATAGGCTAGCTTCTAGGGTTTAGCCTCCTTGATCTCGTGGTAGATCTACTCTTCTACTACCCATATCATCAATATTAATCAAGCAGGACGTAGGGTTTTACCTCCATTAAGAGGGCCCGAACCTGGGTAAAACATTGTGTCCCCTGCCTCCTGTTACCATCTGCCTAGACACACAGTTCGGGACCCCCTACCCGAGATCTGCCGGTTTTGACACCGACACTAGCCCTTTCCGGTGTCTATATAAACCGGAGGGTATTAGTCTGTAGGACAACATACAATCATACCATAGGCTAGCTTCTAGGGTTTAGCCTCTCCGATCTCGTGGTAGACCAACTCTTGTAATACTCATATCATCAAGAATAAATCAAGCAGGACATAGGGTTTTACCTCCATCAAGAGGGCCCGAACCTGGGTAAAACATCATGTTCCCTGCCTCCTGTTACCATCCGCCTTAGACGCACAGTTGGGACCCCCTACCCGAGATCCGCCAGTTTTGACACCGACAACGACCTTTAAAGGCGTCATACCAGGTGTAGAGGCCCATTGCACAGGCTCAGTCACACTAGAAGTGGTCTTCGGATCCCCGGATAACTTCCGAAGCGAGGAGTTAATCTTCGATATAGTCCCGTTCTGCAGTGGCTATCATGCACTGCTCGGGAGAACCGCATTCGTGAGATTCAATGCAGTACCACACTATGCATATCTCAAGCTCAAGATGCCAGGACCTCAGGGGGTCATCACAGTCAATGGAAATACAGAGCGCTCTCTCGTACGGAGGAGCACACTGCGGCCCTCGCAGCAGAAGCGCAAAGCAGCCTCTTAAGGCAATCCACCAGTTCGGCGGTTCAAGACTCGGACACCTTCAAGCGCGCCCGGAGTAATTGGCAACAAGACCGCCTGGCACATTCCGAGCTCGCATAGCAATGCGGCCCCCACCCCAGTACCAGCCAAACGGCGAAATCCGTGCCACGCGTACATAATTACGCATTAAAAATACCATGGGCACAGGCGGGGAGGGGGCACGACTACGACACGCCCCAAGACGCGGCTCAACCGCACTAGGGGCTTCCCGCTTTGTTATTTTACTCTCTTTCAGGACTTTAATCTCTGGAAACCCCGTCCGGCAGTACGGTTGCCGGACACACGATGCAACAACCAAGGAGGCAGAAAGCTACGCCGCACCACGGAACTCCCAGGTGGTCTCTGACAACGGGTGAAATACCTGCTTTAAATACCATTCCTCGGCTTGCCCTTGGAGGGGACATGTCAAATAGTCCTACTTTTTGCTTATCGCACTACTTGTATCATTCTGCTTTAATGCACATTTTTGAATAAACAATGCATAGCACTAGACTACTATCGCATTCTTTATTCTTCTTCTTCTTATCGGAACAATAAGTTTGCTTTTGTCTATATAGAGGGTGGATTTGCTATCAACACTTACTAGGGACACTGCTATCGGAACCGTTAGTTTGCATCAAGATCGGAACTCTCATGTGAATAAGGTTCCTATATATTGAATTATGGTGGATCGATATACCAAAGAGGAAGCCATGTGCTAGCACTTTACAAGGGGGCAGACCAAAATGGCAACCTATGGGTTGACATTTCAGAAACATTCAGAGGTTGGGTGCGGCTTCTTTCTAACATTGGGGCTCGCGCATGCAACCATTTTGGCAAGGCTACGCAGTAGGTTTTGGTGTGTTGCTAACTTCAAACGGTTCCATATATGGCTACCTTTTTTTAGTAAAATGACCAGCCATGATCTGCTTCCACTATGTATGGTTCGACACTTTTTATTGTACCCCATGAATAACTGGAAGTTTGAGACTCAAAAGCATCAATCAAACTGGCTACTACTTGCATCCGGTTCGTCAGTCTTCAATTATGCATGCTGATTACTAGAATTTTGAACAGAAAGAATCAGCTATTGCACCCCACAAATGATATTGTAGTAAAGGCGTCCATTTATTAGACCGGCCATCTTTTCTCGGAAGTGCAAAATTTTTTGGTGGCTCAATCCATGCCTTCTGTACATGTAGCTGCCTCCCTCTTAGTCTCTGTTGAACAGACTCACCAGATGGCTTCGATGGGAGGTGTAGGAAATGAAAGTAATGCAAAGAGAAGTTCCTCCATGAGCATTGTTCAAGTTGAAGTTCATACAGTCCATGCACACACCTAAGTAAGTACCCTATTAATCTGCGCGGGGGGGGGGGGGGGGGGGCATTGTTCACTATGCACTTCGTCTGAATGTTTTTTTCTGGTCACTTACGCTAGGAATGGTGATTACATTGTGTTGAACAGTAGTATAAGAATTAAGAAAGGGAAAGGCTAATTTGGGCATGCACATACGTGCCTATTCCTTAAGGCAAGTTTTTTGTGATATGCTGTGTGTACTGAAACGGTTTAATTTTACACTAACATTGATACACTTCTCCATGTGATTTTGTTGACATTTTAGCCTTGTCAAAGACTATAGCGACATCACTCGCCACTTCCTTTCATGCATGTACACTCATTTTGGATCATCAGAAGAAGGCGAGTATTAGTTCCACGGGATCTACCTTTTTTTACATAGGCATCTGTGTGCACAAGGTAGAAGTTGTCATCACATCGTGATTCAAACTGGAGTACTGTATCAAGTATATCTATTACTCCAACGAATACTAGAGGTAAGTTTGTATCTCCGTGCAGCCATTGTACTGACCTGCAGTTTCTAGTGTAGCTTACCATGATACTGATTTATAATTAGAATGAATGGGTCCTGTTTTCCCTTAATGCCATTGAACAAGCTAGTGCAACCCCTATCTATCATTGCTTTTTACTAGTACTTCCCTTTCTCAACCCATTTTTTTTCTTTTTGCAACTGCCCTTTCTCTGCTTATTGACTATGATTCTCTGAGCTCTGAGGTTATATGGACTGACAACTGAGCCTCTGTTCTTTGTCACTCCTATGCGACAGTGGCTGATGGACTTTGCAAGGGGGCGTATGAAGCACTACCGTACTGTCTGCAAGAAATTAGAAACTACAACCTACATGGTAGCGCTGCTGCCGTCTAAGAGGGAAGAAAACAAGCATGCAACAATGGAGACGGTGGTTTTGTGTTGCGAACAAGATACAAGTTTTCTGCTCTTCCGTTCTCCTTTTATTCATTGTAATTCTCGCATTTACATCACAAATTATTCAACCGTCTCCATAAATTGATTTGCCTTACAAGATACACATGCAAGCCAGTGATACTGCTATGGTCCGCTGACATGCACAACCGTGGGTGCTAAAAAGAAAACAAGATAACCTGCCACAGATGTATAAAGGTGTCATGTGCTACGCAGCATTGCCAAGACAAGGACAGCCACATACGAACAAGACGCAGAATAACGTAGCCCAACTCCAGCGGACAGACGCGGATTTTGTCTTTTTTGCCTGTTGGGGGTCAACCGAGTGAATTAATGTGTTTGCTTTTTTGTTTGGGGCAACCGATGTGTCCAACAGACATTTTTCACATGGACTTGAAAAAATTAAGTTCAAAACATGCCCACAAATTAAATATAATTAAACATTAAAACAACGGGTCAACCGCGGACCAAGGTCCACTTAAACATAAACTTAAAAACTAAAAAAAACTTGCTCCTCCCAGCCGCCCAGCATGCTGCACTAGGCGTTGACTTCGTCCTCACAGCCGGTGAGGTCGACGAAGTTCGGGGGCGGCGCCGCCCACAGGAAGGCCTGCTGCCCGCCACCCATGCCGCCTCCTTTGTCGTCTGCTACCCGCCGCCCGTGCTCCTCCGCCTCTTGCTGTCGGCACTCCTTTTCTTCCTCCCGTACCCAGCGGGCATGGCGCTCCTCTTCTTGGCACTCGGCCTACATTTGGCATTCCCGTTGGCCCGCTCCTCCGCCAGCGCGCGCTGCCTCCAGTGCTCAAGGTACACCGCCTCCTGCTTCGCGTTGCGCCAAGAGCGACGGTTGATGCGCTCACCCACTCGCGGAAGATGCCAAATCATGCGTACGTCTCCTTGACGGTGGGTCATTCCAACACGGCCTCCATTGGCTCCGCGATGGGCATGGCCGGCGCAGGTTCAGGTGGCAGCGGCGGTAGCAGAGGGTAGACGCACTCCGCCGCCGCCGACAGCTGCAGCGCCTCCTCCATGCCTGGCTAGCGCGCTTCCTCCTCACACTAGGACTCCTCTAGGGCACGCTGGAGCGCCTCCTCGAGTGCGGCCTGGTATGCTGCCTCCGCCTCCTCGTCCTCCTGCGGGATCATCGAGGGCGGTGGTGCACAACCGGCGTCAAGATGGGCGGCGCCGCGGCAGCACAGATCGTGCTCGATGTCGAATCATACTTCCCGGTTGAGGGAGTCTGGTGTGTATGCCGGGGGCGGCGCTTCTTGGGTGTCAGGAGGGCATGACGCCTGTGCACCTCCTCTGGGTGCACACATGGGAACCGCGGTACTGCTGGCACCGGGATCCGATGGGGCCGACGTGCCAGCCATGGGGGAGGTTGATGTTGGGCCACGACAGCGGCACACGATACTACCAATGGTACTGTGCACGTTGCACTGGGATGCAGAGCCGGTCCCGTGGCCGGCAAGCCCTCCTCGCCCGCGACACCAACGCTTAGCTGTCCGGCGGTGGCGGCGAGATGAGTCAGCGCCGATGTCGAACTTGCACTTGCCCTTGCCCTTGTTGTTGAAGAACCCCATGGCGGGCGCGCGGGCAAGTTAGGGTTTTCTGTTGTTGGCGAGAGGGCGAGGGTGGCCAGATGTGGACGGGAGTGGGAGGAGAATTGGATGAGGCCAGGCCACCCGCACCCTTGCATTTAAAAAAGACCTGGACTTTGGAGGCTTCCAAACGCTGCCATGTGGACCAAGGTAGGTGGACACATTGACTATGACTGTGTGGGGGGTAGGTGGATGCAGTGACTACACCTGCGGCGACGGACCATTAGAGGGAGCTGCTCAACCAGGGTGTTGTCATGAGGGGTATAGTGTTCGTGGTATAAAAGGTGATTGGTCCATTAGTAAGAGTGCACACATGCGATTGTGCAAGTTTTTAGAAATGGTAAATAAGTGTTCTCATGTTATTATAATGAAAAGTATAGAGCGAGATGGGGTGAGAGAGATGGAATATTGAAGTGGAAAGATAGCGTGGTCGGGAGTATATGGATTGACTATAACGACGGCGGACCACTAGAGGGAGCTGCTCGACCAGGGTTTTGTTCCGAGGGGTATAGCATTCGTGGTATAAAAGGTGGCCGGTCCGACAATGTAAAACAGAGGTTATTGTGCAATGACCAACTTATAAAGAAGGCTCTCGTGCACAAAAAAAGGGTGCCCTTGGATGGATATGCATGGTCCCGACAATGTAAAATGGAGGTTCTTGTGCAACAAACAACCAACTTATGGGGAAGGCTCTCATGCACACAAAAAGGGTGCCCTCGGGTGGGTATGCATGGTGCCAACAATGTAAAACGGAGGTTCTTGTGTAAATATTGCGGTGATGCTATATCTAGCTATCTATCGCTCCATCCCTAGTCCTTTAACATCTGATTTAACGTGCACTCATCATAAAAAACTTACACGGGGTCGAATGGTCTCGGTGGGTGCAACGTCCGCATTATAGTGATGACTGTGGGTGCAACGTCCACTACAAAGAAAGGATACAGTGGGTATGTGTAATCTAACAATGTGATGACACACTATGAATTCATTATGAAATCTATTGAAAACTGACATGGATTTACAATGTAAAGTTGTGATTCTTGTGCAATGACCAACTTATAGAGAAGGCTCTCATGCACAAGACAAAGGTGTTCTTGGGTGGATATACATGGTTCCGACAATGTAAAGTAGAGGTTCTTGTGCAACGACCAACTTAAAAAGAAGGCTCTCATGCACAAAAAAGGGTGCCCTCACGTGGGTATGTATGGTTCCAACAATGTAAAATGGAGGTTTGTAAGCCTTGCAGTGATGCTATATCTAGCTATCTATCACTCCTCCATAGTCCTTTAACATCTGATTTAACATGCACACATCATGAAAAACTTACACGGGGTCAAATGGTCTCGATGAGTGCAACGTTCGCCTTATAGTCATGATGGTGGGTGCAACAGCCACTCCAAAGAAAGAGTGTGGTGGTTACGTGTAACCTAACATTGCGATGACACATTGTGGAATCAATTGGAAAACTGACATAGCTTTACAATGTAAAACTGAGGTTCTTTTGCAATGACCAACTTATCGAAGAAGGCTCTCATGCACACAAAAAGGTGCCCCAAAACATTCTCAAATGCACGGGCGGGGTGGACCGGTCACTGATCGGTCAAATAAAACCGACTCAACCGGGCACCTCAAACCACCCCCTAAACGTTCGGGCTGACCGACACCACCCATACCCAGCCCAAATCCGGGCCGCATATGGGGCGGCCCAGTCATTGACCGGTCAAATAAAACCGACTAAACTGGGCACCTCAAACCACCCCCCAAACGTTCGGGCTGACCGACATCACTCATACCCAGCCCAAATCCGGACTGGATATGGGGCAGCCCAGTCACCGTCGATGGACATGCCCACGGTCGTTTGAATGTCCGGATTTGGTGTCCTCAGCGTAGATGCTCTAATGCCCATTTGTAGCGCAAAAGATTAAAAATGTGTAAGTAAACAAAACAATATTGAGAAAGCATAAAAATTATAAAGAACAAAACTTAGAAGTGTGCATTTTCAAACAAGACAATGCTAGTGGATTGTTATCCAACCCTAGAGAGGACGTGCCAGGTTGCCGTCCTCCGTGAAGTAAACGATTTGTTATTATGCATGTGCCCATTGAAAAAATATTTTTTCAGAGAAAAATGGTTTTGCTTTTACGATGCGCCCATATGCATCCTTCCATCACTTGCTTTTATGATGCGCCCATATACATCCTTCCGTCACGAGCCCATCCCTAGGGTTTCAACGGAGATCATGGGCGCGTGCTCCTAGGGCGGAGCCAGTATTTGAGCACACAGGAGTACATGTTTATATTTTGTCTAGCGCATATTAGCACAATGATAGATGCAAGTTTAGCGATCACTTATCTAAATTTAGCCATACTATACCTACAAATTTGTACTAGGAGCTAATAATCTGATCAGAGTTGAATCCAAATTTACAGCGTGAGGGTTACAAATTGAAGCGGGTGGCTTAGAAACAAAAAAGGTCTGTATGTCTCGGAGGAGATGGAAGAAAGCAAGATTGGCGCTGGGGCACTCTTATGTTTAAAAACCCATTCGTTCCACTCATTCCAGACTGTCCAAGAGACAAGCACGGTGATAGAGGCCTTGGCTTGTCGATTTGGCATGCCGTCGACACAAGTGCTTGCCCACCAATCACCGTGTGCTACTTTTCACCATGGCAGTATGCAATAGTCTCAAGCAGCTCAGCATCGCTATGAAAGAAACGAAAGCGGGAATTGAAATCATTCAACTCTTAGCGACTCCGAGAGATATCTATCGGTCCAAATGCCCCCACTGTCCTCTGCAGTTTTGCAGCTGCTAGCCATGTCAGCAGTACCTCCAGCTCGTCTCGATTCGCGAGCCACAGGAGACCTCTCCGGCTCTCCCCCACGCCAGGAACCCCCTGGACTACGAAGCCTGCTGTTTTTTGCAGCTGCGGAGCCAAGCAGCCAGCCTGACTTCGTGGACAGACACTAACCCCGGCCAGAGAGCTGTCTTGCTCACGGGCAACGGTAAGCCACCGTCCAACTTTTTCCTAACGCAAGTCTCGGTTAATGGGCAACGCCGCGCGTGAAAAGCCGAGCTTTGTAATGGATGTAGGTTTACCGCCGTGCGCGTACTGGCTTGATCCAAGCCGAGTACAGTACATGCGTGAACTTTTGGTGATCCGCGTGACAGGATCCGTGTGCTGGAGGAGGAGAACAACCCACTCCGCAGTTGACCTTTCCATGCACACATCGCTGTTTTCTTGGTGGTGCTCTTTGCTATAGCTGCCTTTTCCTCGCGCATGTCAGTCGGTTGATCTACCGATTCTAATTGTTTGCGTGTTTGCTCCAAGTTTTTAGCGGGTCATAGCTGCTCGTGAGTGGGAACTAACAGGGACCGCTTCAAGATTTCGCTACAGATAAACGTGGAAAGGAGCGCAGAAAGAATACGACAGGCAAACTCTGATCCCAGGATTCCAGGAATAAGGCCACGGGTCGTTCGTTTTGGGAGGCGAGCGTTGACAGTTTCCATTCATCACACAGTATATGGATTCGATGAAAGTTTGTGGGTTTGCTTGCCTTTGCAGCAAAATTGACAAATTTAACCTATGGACGAAATCAAATCGCAGAATGAACTGCTTGTGAAACTATTTCACGCGGCTGACCTTTTTGTGTGACGCCCGACATGAAGGCGTCACACTACACTGTGCAACGCCTCGCAGATAGGCGCTACACGCCTAGCCAGCGTCGCACCCATGTGATCCGAAAATTACTAAGTCAGTGTGCAGCGCCTGAGAGCTAGGCGCCATACTATACAGTGTAGCGCCTAGCTTCTAGGCGTTGCACTAGTGGTTGCTTCATTTTATAGTGCAACCACTAGTGCAGCGCCTGAGAGCTAGGCGCCACACTGTACAGTGCAGCGCCTAGCTCGTAGGCTCTGCACAATGACTTAGCAATTTTTAGGCAGTTTGGGATGCAACGTTGGCCAGTCGTGTAGCGCCTATCTGTGAGGCGTTGCACAATGTAGTGTGACGCTTTCGTGTCGAGCGTCACATAAAAAGATCAGCCGCGTGAAATAGTTTCACAAGCAGTTCATTCTGTGATTTGATTTTGTTCATATGTCAAATTTATCAAATTTGCCTTTGCTTGTGCGCATATTACCAGCGCCCAAAATGTCTTTCCCTTAAATCAATGCAAAGGTGGGTACAGACCTATGTTAGTAAAGACCAAAGCCCAGATTTCCATTTTAGACCATAACCTGTTGCATGTCAGATAAGCCTATTTGGTTTGACTTTCTTCATCTGTACGATGACATGCATCTCATGGGCTACTGTAGCTCAGACTGCAGGAGACCCTTTTGTCCAATTGTGGCGTTGTGTGCATGACTTTGGGCAGCAAGAAAATAAAGAATATGGGCTAGCTCTGAATACATGTAGTGTTGCTTTTTTTTTATTTTCTTAGAGGAAATCTAAGGCATGTGGGCATGCGACAAATTTGTGCTAAGATATTATCACACCTCTAGTCCCTTTCGCCCACCACCATTTGACGCTCTACAATACTGTAATGGATTACATAATTTTAGCTTACTTTCCATAGAATTGTACTGTTGAATTACAACTATTTTAATGGCATGCATTTCATATTTTCTTAAACGTACTATTGGATCTTCAAGGCAAGTTGTATAATATAAGAAAAATGATATACTCCCTCAGTATCAAAATGTAAGACATTTTGGTTTAGATTGAGACTCAAAAACGTCTTACATTTCATACAAAGGGAGTCTAACACAAGCAAATAAACTATGGACCACTCTGCATTCTCTGGTATTCAGTGTGAACATGCTTCTTGGGTGGAGCAATGAAGCAAGTGTAGCTCCAGCAAACACCAGCAGCCCAACACATACTCCTTGTGTCCTTGGTGTATTCTAGAATGGTCAAAGCAATGCTCCTCACCCCATGGTACCTAAAAAGGTAAATGGTTAAAAAAACAAGAGCATCAGTGCAAGCTAAAAATATTTTTGAAGAGGATTTCCGCAATAAGGTCGGTATAATCATACAATACAATAACTCAACAAAGCAGGATGCATCAAGTAGGTATAATGCATGGCCTAATTTTGTTAGGCTTACACAGTTGAGTTAATATAAGTAGGACTAACACAATCTGTTCATTTATATTCAATTTTATGTTGAATAATTGGATCACGACTTCACGAGCGATTGTCTACAAAATAAAACAAAAAAAATACGGACACCAAATCTGCAAGAGGAATGCATGAAGGGAGTATTATAATGTTCAATCTAGTTGTTCTTGAAAAATCAAACACATGTGTTCCTAAAGAAACAAACAATCACAAAATTACCAAGAAACTCTAAGTCCTGTCTAAATCTGCCAAAAAGCGAGCACAATAAGGAAAAGTACTGCTGCCGCAATCACACATGTATTGCTATCTCATACATGAACAGACCAACACAAAAGAATGCATACATCTAAAGCTCAATCTCTCAAAGATAAACAAAGAAGCAACCCCAACTAAAAGATGGTCATCTGGGTAAAACATCAAACCACCACAAGCCAAATCTGAACTACATGGTAAGCTGCTGAAACATCCGCGTGAAGCGCTTTCAAGCACCAAGCAGTCTGGTACATTCCACTGAAGCCATAAAACAAATCAGTTTTGACAAAAAAAGGAATCAATTTCTAACTCCCTCACACGCAGCTTGAAGAAGCAAAGCAACGCACCACTGGAGATACCCCACTCCCAACCTCCCAAGAACAAGCCATAGTATATACCTGAACCGGATCAGGACGAAGTGGGGAATTAGAAGCGAGGCGCTGTATGAGCAGCAAGTCGAGAAGTAATTCAACTTACACACACAAAATTCTTCAGTTCATCACAGAAATCGAATTCAAAGCACCATCATATTACATAGTACCAATCTTACAATTCTGTGGTAGTGTCCACCTCGAGACCTTTGCAGAGGAGAGGGAGCTCGACGACCTTGATGGAGGAGGCCAGTGTGAGGAGGAGCTCGGCCTACCATGGTGGGGAGGGTGTGATGCTGGTGCTCTTCGGCCGGCTTGCCGGTCTGACGCTGGCGGGGGGGGGGGGGGGGGGGGGGGGGGGGGGGGTTGGGGTTGGGGAGCACGGAGACACCGAGCTCGAGAAGGGCAGCTCCAGGAGTAGCACGGGCAGCCTGCACATCATCCATGACCACGGACAAAGGGATCTGAGATGAGGGGAAGGTGGCCTGTTGGAGAGGGAAGCAACACAACTCCCTTGACGGAGAGACATGGCGACATTGGGAGCCAAAGGTGAACTTAGAGAAGGCGGTGGTGGAGACCGGCGTAGCAGGAACGATGGAGGAAGAAACGATGGATGACTGAGCTCCATGTTATGGCGGTGGTGGTGAGTGATGGAGACGAGAGGCATGGGGAGGCCATGGCTGGATCAGAGGTGTGGTCAGGATGTGGATCTGAACGGGAAGAGATGGAAAGAGTCAGAGAGAGTACGGGGAGGCAACAATGAGGAAGGGTAGCGCGAGGTAGGCAGACCAACAGAAAAAATAGGCAGAAAAAATGATGCACGAACCTTTATCTACTGCGCACAGCCCGTGTGTGGGAACCTTTTTGTGGGCTTAGAACCTTTTCGCGCGGGCCGAGGTCTGCCGCGCCGCAGAGGTGGCAGCCTATGGGCTGGGCCTAGTGCATAGGCATATGCGTGTGTGGTCCAAATACATCTAAAAGAGGAAATAAATCTTATGCATCTTAAATAGGAGAAATTCAAAGATGGCAAAGATCTGGATCGGATCCCAACCTCAACATGTGGGTACGATTGCCACCTCCACAAGATTGTTGCATAAGTTTGCTTTTGTCTATATATATACATATGTATATATATATATATATATATATATATATATATATATATATATATGTATATGTATATATGTTCATTCATGACATCCAGCACCCGTACACTCTGGTACGGCCAATACGCTAGGGGCTTAAGCATATCCCATAATATGGCGTGAGAAGTCCGAACACTTTCGACAATGCGGCACCCCGAACTTATAGCATTATATGCATCAGCTCCGAATCATGTCTTGGGTCAATAGTTGGGTTTGCCCGGCTCCCATGTTTTGGTACCTTATGTTCCTCTATATCGGCTAAGGCAGCACTGGGAGAACTATTGTGTCCCGGTTCAGCTGGGCTAAGCACCTCAGTAGAGAAAGCTAAAACTGACTGTCATGATAAGGCGAGAGCTGGTCACTGTTCTAGAGGTTTCGAGTCCCTAAAGACTTATGCCGCTTAGAGCGAGGAGTCGGCTTTTTCCGTCTTAAGGCGTGTATAGCGCCCCGAATTCGGCCTTCCGAATACTAGGGGCTTCACCAAAATTTAAAATTTTAGAATCCTATAGCTAAGTGAGAGTGATAAAGCATTATAGTCTGGTTGCCTTATTCGTTGTGTTGAGCACCTCCCTCGAAGGACCCAACAATGGGAAAAAGAGTGCTCAGGTTTATCCCGAACACCACAGCACTCGCGGCATGGGGGCAGAAGCCGACGACTGGCCATCTCTCAGATTTGATAAACAGCCGCACAGAATGTAATATTTTAAATTCAAACAAGCGTTGCATAGCGCATATGAACAAGTTTTCATAATACAGGATCGCACAAGCAAGTTCATTCAAAAATTACATCTTTTACACACTCGTTCGCCACAAGACGGGCACCCTTCAGGACACCCTCATAATACATCTCGGGGTGGAGATGCTCCTTGCCCTACGGCGGCCCCTCCTTCACCAGCTTCTCGGCGTCCAGCTTGGCCCAGTGCACCTTCGCACGGGCAAAGGCCCGGCGTGCACCTTCGATGCAGACGGACCGCTTTATGGCCTCCAGCCATGGGCAGGCATCTACAAGCCGCCTCACCAGGCCAAAGTAGCTGTTGGGAAGGGAGTCGCCAGGCCACATCCGGACTATAAAGCCCTTCATGGCCTGTTCGGCCGCCTTGTGCAGCTCGACCGGTTGCTTCAGCTGGTCGCTCATAGGCATTGGGTGTTCGGTCCCAGCATACTGAGACCAGAACAGCTTCTCCGTCGAGCTTCCCTCCTCGGCCTGGTAAAATTTCGCGGCATCCGACATGCTACGGGGCAAATCCGCGAATGCTCCTGGAGAGCTCCAGACTCGGGTAAGTAACAAGTAATTTACTTTCACATGCTTGCTTTGCATATTGAATGCCTTACCTGCCGCTATCCTCCTCATCGCCTCAATCTCCTGGAGGGCCTTTTGGGCTTCGGCCTTGGCATGCTCTGTGCTCTCGAGGGCCGCGGCAAGCTCAGACTCTCGCGTCTTCAAGTCAAGCTCCAAAGCCTCGTGCTTCTTCACGAGAGCCTGGAGCTCTTGCTGCACCTCACCCACCCGTGCCTCTTGTTTATCCCGCTCGGTGCGCTCCTTGGCCGCTTTGTCTTCGGCCTCGGATAGCGCTTACTTCAGGGTCGCCACCTCGGTCGTGGCCCCTGGAACATTCATGATGATCCTATCATTTCGCAACCACATTTTCTTTTATATATATAGACAAGGTATTACTTACCTTTGTTCTCCTCGAGCTGCCTCTTGGCAAGGCTAAGCTCTTTCTCGGACGCCTCGAGGTCCTGCTTCAGTGCGGCGACCTCCGTAGTCAGTGCGGCAGAGGTCAGCAGCGAAGCCTGCATACGCATACAGACATACTTATATTAGACTCCTGCATATATTATTTGATCCTCTATTCGGCTTTTCTTTGTGAACACCAAACAGAGCATCAGGGGCTACTGTCTATGCGGTAATATTTTTCCTATATTTTAAATACTTACCTCAAAGCCTGTTAGAAGGCTCGCACAGGCTTCAGTCAGTCCGCTCTTGGCAGACTGAACCTTCTTGATCACCGCACTCATAATAGTGCGGTGTTCTTCGTCGATGGAAGAGCCGCGAAGCACTCCCAGCAGGTTGTCCGGTGCCTCTGGATGGACAGAGGTCACCGGCACGGGCGTCTTGCCCCTTTTGGAAGGGGGCCGCCTGCCCGAGTCCGGAACCACTGGAGGTTCCGGCGTGGTGTTCGGTTGAGAGCCGAACTTGGAGCCCCCGGGAGCCTTGCTCCCTTTGCTCCTGGAGTCCGGAAGGTCGCCTTGAGGCACCTCCGAGACTGTCTCCCCCTGGCTCGGTGCCCCTTGAGACAGTACCTCGTCATTGTCCGTAGGACAAGGAGAGGTGGTGGTTGGAAGTGTATCACTATCCATGTCCGACGAGTCTAAGGAACCATCCGACGATGATACATTGATACGGGCTTGGGGCGGACTGCATAATCATATTCGGCGTTAGGAGAAGCAGTGTGACAAAGGTATGCTATGAGTTACTCTGGTATCCGAATACTTACGACTTCGCCAGGGGCTTGGCCATGAGCAGCCACTCGTCTTCGCCGTCGGCGGCGGTGGTGGAACAGTCCGGAAGGAGAGTCCTTCCCTTCTTGGACCCTTCGACCTCCGTGGTTGGGGCGGCCTTCCTCTTCTTGTCTCCCCCGGCTGGAGGGGGAGAGTCTTCGTCTTCCTTCTCCTTGTTTTCGTGGGAGGAGTGCGTCTCGGAGTTATCGGACGATGAGTCTGATACCACCTGGCACCAGGAACTCTTTCGGGTTCCCTTGGCCTTCTTCTTGGTCTTATCCGGCACCTCATAAGGAGCCGGAGTCCGCATCTCCGTCAGGAGAGCGTCCGCAGGGTCTTCGGGCAGAGGGGCCGGACAGTTGATCTGCTCCGATGTCTCCACCCAGTCCTGTCAAAGGCATGGGAGCTCAGACCCCGCACATGATTAAGCTATGGGAAATAAACACCCTATCAGATGTACAGAACTTACCAGATTCACAGAACGCTTCGCGCTTAGCCCGCGGTCCTCGGTAAGAGAAGGAGGAACCTCGGCGCCCTTAAACAGCACCCTCCAGACGTCTTTATGCATCGTGTCGAAGAGCTCACTTAGAGTCTGGTGCCGGGCCGGATCGAACTCCCATAAGTTGAAATCCCGTCGTTGACACGGGAGGATCCGGCGGAAGAGCATGACCTGGACTATGTTGACAAGCTTAAGTTTCTTGCTTATCATGTTCTGGATACACTTCTGGAGTCTGTCCAGCTCCACCGATGAACCCCAGGACAGGCCCTTCTCCTTCCAGGAAGTGAGCCACGTGGGGATTCCGGATCGAAACTCGGGGGCTGCCACCCAGTTGGTGTCGCGTGGCTTGGTGATGTAGAACCACCCCGATTGCCACCCCTTTATGGTCTCCACGAAGGAGCCCTCGAGCCATATAACATTGGTCATTTTGCCCACCATGGCTCCGCCGCATTCCGCTTGTTGGCTGCCCACCACCTTCGGCTTGATATTGAAGGTCTTCAGCCACAGGCCGAAGTGGGGCCGGATGCGGAGGAAAGCCTCGCACACGACGATGAACGCCGAGATGTTGAGGATGAAATTCGGAGCCAGATCATGAAAGCCCAGCCCATAATAGAACATGAGGCCGCGGACGAATGGATGGAGGGGAAACCTGAGTCCGCAGACAAAGTGGAGGAGGAAAACCACCCTTTCATGAGGTTCCGGGGTAGGGATGACCTGCCCCGTGGCTGGCAGCCGGTGCGTGATATCCGCGGCTAAGTATCCGGCTCCGCGTAACTTTTTGATGTGCCCCTCCGTGACGGAGGAGGCCATCCACTTGCCTCCCGCTCCGGACATGTTTGGAGAGAGTTGAGGAGGAGGATGCGGACTTGGGTGCTGGAGCTCGAGTGCGCGAGAATGGATGAGCAAGGAGGAAGAAGGCGTGGGTAGAAAAAGGTGAGATCTTATCCCTTTATAAGGGCGGACTAAACTATGCACCCCCACTAGCCTGGTAAAACTTGCTTATCCCCCAAGCGCCGTAATTGATGGCGCGGTTGGGTTACCCATGTCCGTATTGATGAGTATCCCACAATAAGGGGAACACGATCTCTGCTTTGACAAGACGTGTCAAGAAACCGCCTCACATTATGTGTGGGGGCTGGTTAAATAAAAACGGTTCAAATAATTACCGGGCCGTGGCGTCATGTCATGCTGCCAAAACGTGTCAGCAGATTAGATTTGTGGTAATATTATTCTCTCTACGTGGTATGTGGAACTTATTTTGTAGGGTCGGACACTATCCTTGTATTCAAATACTTCTGTGGTGTATTCGGAGGAGGAACCCGCCTTGCAATGCCGAAACAACACTGCGCGCCAGACTCGTCGTCATTGAAGCCTGGTTCAGGGGCTACTGAGGGAGTCTTGGATTAGGGGGTCTCCGGACAGCCGGACTATATCCTTTGGCCCGGCTGTTGGACTATGAAGATACGAGATTGAAGACTTCTTCCCGTGTCCGGATGGGACTCTACTTGGCGTGGAAGGCAAGCTAGGCAATACAGATATGTATATCTCCTCCTTTGTAACCGACCTTGTGTAACCCTAGCCCCTTCTGGTGTCTATATAAACCGGAGGGTTTTAGTCCGTAGGACAACATACGATCATACCATAGGCTAGCTTCTAGGGTTTAGCCTCTCCGATCTCGTGGTAGATCAACTCTTGTACTACTCATATTATCAAGAATAAATCAAGCAGGATGTAGGGTTTTACCTCCATCAAGAGGGCCCGAACCTGGGTAAAACATCATGTCCCCTACCTCCTGTTACCATCCGCCTTAGACGCACAGTTCGGGACCCCCTACCCGAGATCCGCCAGTTTTGACACCGACAGTCGCTCTACAACGATGAACCGTGGCCGAGTAAGTAGCGGCACATGACATAGTAGAGCCCCCCACGTACCAGTTCAGGCTGTCCCGTCTAAACCATGTACACGTACATACATCCACATGCCAAAAAATACGGCCACATACGTACATATGAGCGGGGTCTCGAAACACGTACTCACGCATACGGACGGCTAGGGCTCGTGTACATGGAGAGGCAACGGACGACAGCGGCATTGTCCTGTTTATCTTCAACTAACCGACTGGGTCGGAACGGAGGAAACAATGTCTTGTTCACCGGGAGCCAAGTGACTGGGTCAGAACGCGTCCTGTTCATCGGGAGGCGACAGACTGGGTTGGTATGGGTCGTGTTCAATGGGAGCCAACTGGCTTGGCCGGAACAGCTGGAACGAGGTCTGGCATACCACAAAACGGAGGAAAACGGCCTTGTGTTCGACCGCGTACGGTCGAAACGGGGTCCTGTTCTTTGGGAAGGGTCTGGCGTATCACAAAACGGAGGAAACAGACTTCTGTTCGAGCTCCTACGGTCGAAACGGGGTGCTATTGATCGGGAGGGGTGTGGCGTACCGCAAAATGGAGGAAACAGACTTGTGTTGGAGCGCCTACGGTCGAAACGGGGGTCCTGTTCATTGAGAGGGGTGTGGCGTACCGCAAAACGGGACTCCACGGGCTACTGTTCATCCACCGTCTACTGCCTCGCTCTAGCCTCCACGTCTACTGTTCATCCACTGTCGACTTCCTCCAGCCTCCACTTGCTACTTTTCATCCACCGTCGACTTCCTTCAGCCTCCACCTGCTACTATTCACCACGGGGTCCTGTTGATCCAGCCTCCACCGGCTACTGTTCAACCAACCCTCTCCACGGGGTCCTGTTCAACCAGCCATCCACAGGCTACTGTTCATCCAGCCCTCCACCGGCTGCTGTTCAACCAGCCGTCCACCGACTGCTGTTCATCCAGCCCTCCACGGGGTCCTATTCATCCACCCCCAATCGGCTCGATCGGGGTTCTGTTCATCCAGTGGCAACGGACTCTACTACCATGGGGTCATGTTCATCCAAACCCCACCGGGAATTGTTGATCCAACCCCCAACAACACTCACTGTTCATCAAGAGGCATCAGGTTCGATCGGCTTGAGTTAGCAGCAGTAGCGAAGGAATCGCTTCGGTTCAGTTCATAGCCAAGGATCAATCGCTAGGGTTCAGTAACGTATCCACTTCAATCGCTCGGGTTCAGTAAGAGAACGCCTCGCTCGGGTTCAGTTAGAGGCCAACGCCTCGCACACACGCGTGTACATGTACGAGAGAAATGCGTAAACCTCCATGCATCGCTCGACCCCGACCACCCACCGTAACCGGGAACTCCCTGAAACTTTCCTCACCCTCGCTTCTACCACGATTTTTTTGTCATGGACGGCCTGAAGAATATCATGCAGGTGCGTCTCCGGCGCGCCCAGGATGGAAAGCCCATTTTCTGCCATGATTTTTTGTCATGGAAGTAGGAGCCCACCACATCTATGATGATACCGGGTTTTGTCACAATTATCATCATAGAAGTGTCATAAGCATGACAGAAAAAATATTCGTTCGCCCCAAAATGTCATAGATGTGTCTTTTTTGTAGTGATCCCTTCCCCTATTGGTGGAAGTGATGATGATTAAGGGTCTCCCCATGGACTTAGTGTAAGCTCTTGGGTCCCAATTATTCCCCATACCAAAGGTCCGCTAAGGAGTGAGATAGCTTCTTTCACTGCAATACCTCCGCTCCCCACTCATAATGGTAGTAACTAGATGACCTATTGCACCATTGGCGTGGAGGCCAACTGCAGCCCGAAGTTAGGCGAACTATTTGAAGAATTTTTTTACTCAACTGACTACAGATGGTTATGTTCATACTATGCTGGTATTTTCCTTGACGATGATCATTCCCATAGCTTTCTTTGGTGAAACATGAGCCGTTTGCTTAAGCAAAGTGAATGGACTATGCAAAATTTTGATGCTCCGACCTTTCCTCATCTCATAATTGCGACGGGAAAACAACAATGGAGAAATTAGGTGAACCGGATATTTCTTGTGAATTTCCTACATGTGATTATATTCATATTGCGTTTGTAATTGCCTTATATATTTACCAATAATAGAAAACGATGATCATTGCCCGTGTACTTCATTGGACGACCAGGGCAACCCAACGACTGGATCGACAGAAAGCCCGACCGCACACCCCACGACAAATCACGTGAACCATGTGAATCGTGCACCCCGGTCAAAAACACATGAGTAGAAGGAAGCCAAGCAAAACAACCAAACAATTCAAAGGTCGTGACAGAGCACGGCCAGCAAGAGCTTGTAGGTGCATACGCTAAATGGCAAGGCGGCAATGTCCAAAGGCCGGGAAAAATTCCAAAACACGCCATCCATCCATATGCAGTGTCCAAAGGCTGGGCAGACATGCCAAAACTGGCACAGAGACTATGATGTGACAAAGCTCGTCTAGTGCTATGATTTGCCATGGCGGAGAGACCAACTACAGCCTAAAAGCTAAGTGAATTATTTGAAACATAAAATGGAATTTAAGAAAACTACCCGAAGAGTCTGTATCTGCCCTCTATATTTACCAACGACATACAATGATGATGGTTGCCCATGTCCTACTTCGGTCGGCCAGGGCAACCAAACAACCGGGTCGATAGAAAGGTCGACCACACCGCCTATGGCACATGACCTAAAACATCCAAACTGGGGACTCCTACGTAGAATAACCGAGGCGAATCGGGACCATCCAGGCATACCACAGAGTCCAAATACCGGACAGATATCCCAAAGCACGACATACACAATGGCAAGAGGTCATGCCACAACCCAACAGTCACCTAGCAGGAACGGAACAACCCAACAGGGTGGACAGATGTGCACGCAGAACATGCTAAGAAATGGAAACCCCAGTCTGTTGCTTAAGGACTGATTGGTGTGTGGAGGGATGTGATTACTTCCTTTGGTGATACGAAAATGAAGCAAAAAGGACTCTTGCTTTTCCCCCTAGAGGTGACCCTGAGTTATCGAACCCACGGGAGGAAGGCCCCCTTTAAGTTAGGGTCTCAAGCAAGCTTTTGTTAGACAACAATTTTAGCTTTTGGCTGGATCAAAATCAAACAAACTGAAGGGAACACTTATAATAAGAATAGGCATGGGTATGAGGTCTTAATGCTTACAACCACATATTTGTGTTGGGACCAGATATGATCTTAATTTGTGTGTTCGAAGTCACCCATCAAGATGTGCTTGTTACGAACTGAAGTGGGGGATGTGTCCAAATTACGTCTTGACCGACACTAGTTTTGCATCAAGAGTCAGTTGTCCAACCGAAGGCCCTATCTGTCTTGTGGGGTTTCCTCGATAATTAAGATTGCAATAATCAGACAAGATCTTTGGGCGTTTAATGACTACACCTCTTGAATCCCCACAAATAGGATCCATGTTACCGTACTAAGCCTTTCTATCACGGTGTTTAGAATAACACTTCACGGTCTCCCAGCCCTTAGCGTGGCTCGCTCTCCATGATCCTAGGTATACCTGCAGGGATGAAGAACGCAGACGAGACAAGAGACATCTACAGAACAATTTTACTTCAGACGCACGAGATGTTAATTCAAAGCCCTTCCATTGATCCCCACAACAAACAAATGCATAGGGTTGTAAGGCTCTTGCCCCAACCCATACCTTACAAAACTACTCACACATGGAGATCAGATCACACAAAGAACACACCATGAAGGTAGATTGAATGATAATATGTCTTACAGTGGAGTCGTGTGTGATACATGATTACAAGTATGATCTAGTGGAAGAAGAAGTATGAGTGATGGATACGGTGGCTAGGGAGATGGGAAATGGCGGCGACTAGGGTGATGGAGATGGGATGAAGATGACTCTATTCTAGCTTCGCACACGGTTCTCGCCCTCTTGGCATTTCGGCCTTGACCTCTTTATAAAAGTTTGTTCAGGTGGACAAGGATCCTTGGTTTCCATGCCATACAACCGGCCATGCAAGTGGTCACGGTCGCATGAAATGTCCTCTTTTGCTCTAGAATTGCTGGCATGCCTCCTCCTGATTTCTTCTATCCCCCTTTACTCCTTTCCATGTTCTCACTTGATTGCGTCCATATTTAGCCCTTTTCCTGTAGAAACACAATAAAGAGAGGATTTGTGGAATCTTGTCCATTCATTAGTGGTAATATCAGAGCAAATATCTCGATTTTAATGAAACATCTCGATTTAAACAAAGGGTAGAGGAGTGTAAAAATATCACTCATAAACTCCCCCAAGCTTAAACTTGATCATGCTCGAGCAACATATAGAGAAATATGAATCATAAGGAATTCAGCTGTTTAAACCGAAATAACGAGAAGGTTTTGATTCACTTACGATCAATATGCCTAGATAGCCCTCTGCTTCTTGACCTAAAAACTTAGCATAGTTGTAGCAGTGGCATGGTTATTATGCAAGTGTTAGTGAAGCAAAGATAACCAACTCAAAGTTTTTGATCTACTAGATAAAACAACTTTGCAACACTCAATTCTATTTCCTCTAGTTAACACTTCCTTGTCGGGAATGCACGAAAGAGTTTTTCTTTGATAGCCAATTAAACATAATTTAGGGAGTGAAAGGTATGTAAAGATAAAGATGATACTAGAGTGCTCAGAAACATACCCAAAAATGTATGATCCTCAAGGCTCTCGATCACTTTGTTACAATCATTGTTTGTCGAAACTTTGGTCGTGAATGATGCCAAATTCGTGGCCATGCATAGATTTTCATTGTGGCTTAATTTAGGGAACTATGGATCTTGATATATGTCTCTTTCGAGCTCTTGTGACCAGTTCCTGGTATTTACCACATACACACACATTCAAGAGAAAAGCTGACTAATATTCAATTGTAGTGTTGCTAGTTGATATGCGCCGTCGTATCTATAACTTTGAGTGTTTCATGACAATATTATACAACTTTCACATACTTTTGGCAACATTTTATATGATTTATTGGACTAACCTATTGATCCAGTGCCCAGTGCCAGTTCCTGTTTGTTGCTGTTTTTTGTTTCGCAGAATACCCATATCAAACGAAGTCCAAATGCAATAAAAATTGACGGACAATTATTTTGGAATATTTGTGACTTTTGCATGGTGGAATCACCACAAACAGAGGCCCACAACCCCCACAAGACACCAGGGAGCGCCCTAGGGCCCAGGCGCGTGGTGGTGGATTATGCTCACCTCATAAGGTGGTTGCTGCTATACTTCGGGCACAAGGAAGATTCCAGAAAAAATCCGTGTTAACATCTGAGCGCAATCTAAGTTACGGATCTCCGGGAATATAAGAAACGGTTTTCGTCCGGAAAACTAAAGCGAAACAAAAGAGAACAGAGAGGGAGATCCAATCTCGAAGGGGCTCTTGCCCCTCCGCCGCCATGGAGGCCATGGACCAGAGGGGGAACTCTCCTCTCATCTAGGGGGGAGGCCAAGGAAGAAGAAGAAGGAGGGAGCTCTCCCTCGCTGTCAGGACCCCGATTCCAAGTCACATCAATCTAGACGGTAACACCTCATATCACTTTACGGCCTCACGCACGGTATCCCACGGGTGTCGCCTTACCATGGCCCGGGACCGTTTGCGCCTTTTGGCTCACATATATGATAGTGTCGCTAGCATCCATATGACAGAGAACCCGGGCCGACATGGCTAGTCGTGAACCCAAAGCGGCACTAACCTATGGGGACAGGCATACATGATTCACATCGAGCGTGTCGGTCAGCAGCGTGTGAATCCGGGCTGTAGCACTGGGCTAACAGGACTCCGGGAACCCGGGCTGTAGCAGGCTAGGCAGGACTCCGGATGTCACCGCGTGACATTTCCCCGAAGGGACAGACACAGGAACAAAGTGAAACACATGCCGGCCAGTCAAGTGTCCTGAGCAGTAGTGATGGGCTAGCAGGACTCCGGTGAACCGGGCTGTAGCGAACTACTATGGCTCATGGAAGCACTAGACTACATTTCCCCATAAGAGAGGCTGCCAAGGATAAACAACTAGATTGTCGGATCCCACACATACCAAGCATTTCAATCATACACACAATATGCTCGATATGTGTAAATACAACATGGCATCACAACAAGACTCTACGACTCAAGTATTTATTCATTAGGCTCCGGGGAGCGAGATATTACAAACATGGGTCTCATGACCCAACAATCATAGCATACAAGTCAAAGCACATGCGGAAGCTTAACATGTCTGAATACATACATCTACAAATGAAAAAGGCTGAGAAGCCTGACTATCTACCAGATCCTGCCGAGGGCACAAGATCGCAGCTGAGGTAACAAACTAAACGTTGAAGTCCACGCGGAACTACTAGCGAGACTGGAGTCTCTGTGCAAAACTTAAATTAAGCAAACGTGAGTACAAATGTACCCAGCAAGACTTACATCAGAACTAACTACATATGCATCGGTATCAACAAAGGGGGTGGTGGAGTTTAACTACAGCAAGCCAGCTTTGACTCAGTGGCTAACCTGAACTACGACTGCAAGCAACTCTTTTGAGGTGGCGCACACGAGTCCACATATTCACCATATCAATACACCACTATGGATCTGCTCCCGTCTCCCTACAAGAACACCATCCATAGCACTCACGCTTATCTTGCGCATTTTAGAGTATCCACTTTCACTTGTCTATGAACTATGCAAGGGGTCCAAGTTTCCATATCCGAGGAATCCGGCTATTCGAATAGATAATGATAACCCTGCAGGGGTGTACTTCTTCACACACGCTCTCGCCACTTATAGCCCTGTACACGTCATGTACCTCGGCAACCTTCAAGCGGAAGCCGGGCGAGGGAGTCGGCCACGACCTGACTAACCAACAAGTCTCTAGTCCAGTTTTATCGCCTATTTGGGTTCCATCCACAAGGAGATCCGGCCAGGGTGTCGCTCACGGCCCCAAACGATGTGTGCAAGGTTCCCAAGCCCACCATCCAGGTGCCACTTGGTACACCGTGCCACTGTGCCTAGTCTGTCCCAAGCCCACCTGTACCGGGTGCCACTTGGTAGACTACTAACACTACCTACAAACACCAGAAACTAGTTGCAACTCCTGGACAGATATCGAGTTGATTAATAAGTCGAGAGGGGCACTTAAGCATTCCAATGCGTGGTAGTAGCTGTTCATGGATCACAAACACAGAACTCAGTTCCTAAGGACGGCTGAAATGAGACAACCCACCATGTACTCCTACATGGCCTCTCACCGCTACCTTTACCAAGTCGTGTTCACAAACTTAGCTCTCAACAGTAGGACATGTTCACCACATTCCAATTCATCCCCAATGAATCAGACCTGACTCAACTCTAAGCAGTAGCAGGCATGACAACAAGCATGAATGAGTAGGCACATCAGGGCTCAAACAACTCCTACTCATACTAGTGGGTTTCATCTATTTACTGTGGCAATGACAGGTCATGTAGATGAAAGGGGTTCAACTACCGCAGTAGGTAACAGTTGAATCGTTGTTGTCCTAATGCAGTAAAAGAGAGCAGGAGCGAGAGAGTAGGATTGTATCGGAATGAACAAGGGGGTTTTGCTTGCCTGGCACTTCTGAAGATATCATTGGGTCTTCATCAGTGCCAACGATCACAACGTCGGTACAACGTCTATCGAGAGGGGACAGTTACGGCAAACAGAGAAGGACACAATCAATGTAATGCACAATATGATGCATGATCATGGCATGACAATATGTTGTGATTTGAGCTAATGCATCTAGCTATGATTTAAATGAAGTTGGCTTGAATACATGATTCAAATTCCAACTCCATATATGATTATTTAAATGCCCTTTAATTGTTTTGTCCAAAACAGAGGACAATTATTGTTCAAACATGCATGAAAATGGTACAAATGGATTCCTTGAATTTTTCTGATAATTTTTCATATATAAATTATTTCATTTGGAGTTACAGTTGAATTTCTATGATTTTTAGAAGTTTTAACTATTTTCTGGAATTTCCTGTATAAAAATAATTCCAGTAAATAATTATTGCATCAGCACGACGTCAGGGTGACGTCAGCTGGTCAACTGGGTGCCTCCAGGTCAAACCTAACCAGTGGGACCCACTGGTCAGTGACTCAGGGCTAGTTAGTGTCGCTGACAGGTGGCCCCGGTCAACTGCCACATCAGCCAGTCAACCCTGACGCGTGGGGCCACCGAGATTAAGTTAAATCTAAGTCCTGTGGTTAATTAAGGGACGGGGCCCGCTGTCAGTGTCTTGGGAGGTTAGTTAGCGGGTGATTAGCCTAATGACGTGCCACATCATCCCGCCGGAGTTAAACGCCGGCGAGCACTCAGACGCGGCGGGGACGCTCGGAAATGCGCTACGGGCAGGGGTTTGGCGCGCTGAGGCCACCATGGCATAGCCCTTTCTCGGCCGCATCGAGGGATGCATGCGGCAGCGGCTCCAGTGGGCTAAGTCGACGGCGGCAGCGACTTGCGCGGCGGCCGGAGTTCGGCAGTGCTTGGAATCGGCGTTGTGGTGCACGGTGGGACAAACGGGTGGGCTAGTTCGGCTCCTGGGAGCAGCACGAGCGCGATGACGGGCTCAGGGGCAAGCTGGGCTTGCTCTAGCCACGGTGACGACTTCGCCGACAGCGTGAAACTCGCAGGCACGGCGGAGAGTGATGCTACAGCGAGCTACATGCCACGGGGATAAGGGGAAAACGGTGGCGGAGCTCACATCGGTGCCCTAGGGATGGTTAGCGGGCCCGGGGACGCTCGGAGGTGTCGAATCGGCGGTGGCGATCTCCTGTGTCCGTCGGTGATGATGACGATGATGGCGACGCGTAGGGGCTCTTCCGGTCGTGTGAGACGAAGTGGAGGACGAGGGAGGCATGGCGGAGCTCGGGGCCGCGTCGGAGAGGTGAGGGGGTGGCGGTGAGCGCGGCGAACGGCGTCTGTGGTCTTGGGTGTGCATCGGCGGCGCGAGTAGGAGAGGCCGGAGGAAGGGGGCGAAGCAGAGGAAGGAGGGAAGAGCAGCGAGTGAGGGAGAGGCCGAGAGGGGTCCAGAGCGGCAACGAGGGAAGGATCGGGGCCCCAGGTGGAAGCAGGAGGTGGAGCTCGGGCGCGGGCGCGTCGACACGCCTCTGCCTACTGGCAGAGGTTGAAGACGGTGGGGAGTTGGGCTGGGCCTCATCCAAAGTGCCGGGCCAGATGGCTGTGCCAGGTAAGCTGGCCCAAGTGGCTTCTCTCTCTCTCTTATTTCTATTTTTTGTTCTGTTTTCTGTTTTTTGCTATTATGTTTTGATTTAGTTCAAGACCAAACCATTTTCAAAATTCATAAAAATAATTGTGTGAACGAAATGGACTTATCCAAATCCACACAACAATTTTCAGAATTATTGAACATATATTTATTATATAATAAATATAGATCCAATTCAAATATTTATTGGATTAAATCAAAGGCCCAAAATAATTGCTTCTGAGATTCTAAAAATATTGGTTTGAATTTTATCCCTTGCCAATATTTCCAGAGATTCACAGGAACATTTTCTTGGACTTAATTGAAGCAGTTTTTATCTTGGTCATTTCTAGAAATGTTCTCTGAGGCTTTCACATGTCCCCATTTCAAGTTTCAGATAAAATTAGACATGATGCATGAAGATCAAGCAAAGTCAAACGATGGCTGATCTAGGGCTGTGACACTCGCTCTCTTCTGGTGGCGCCGGAACACCCGCCGGGGCAATCATCATGTGACGGCAATCTACTCCAACAAATCCGGCATCTTCATCACCTTCCCCCATCTATATTCAACGGTTGTCGGGTTTCGGGTTCTGGCAAAACCCTTGAGGTTCGGACACTAGGGTGCGCACGAAGATCTCTCCTCCCTCTATCTCACGCCCTCACCACGATCTCAAGGCTCAGCGCGTCGGACTCGCAGAACAAAGGGACACAAGATGTATACTGGTTCGGGCCATCGATGTGGTGTAATACCATACTCTAGTGTGGTGTGGTGGATTGCCTCTTGGGCTAAGGATGAAAACTTACAAGGGAAGAACAACCTCCTAAGGTGAGGTGCTCTTGTGCTTGGTGGGTGTGGTGGCCTTTGCGGAATGGATCCGGTCCAAGATGATCTCTATACGGTGGTGGCTAGTCCTATATATAGAGGCACGGGTCCTGTTCCCAAATATTAGGCAGGAAGGGACCCCACAACGGTCAATTTGAAGGGGGACAAGTAGTACAAGCTATCCTGACAAAAGATGGTCTTCGCCTGCCAAAGGCTCTGGTGGTGACGCCGTCCTCGGCTCCACAGTGACCTCCGTCCTACCGTCCTGCTGGTCTTGGTCTCGTTGCACCGATATGGAAACCTTTGCCTGCTGCCTCGAGACTCCTCGCCCATGCTTGCCTCGTTAGTACCAAAGAGGAAACGAGGACACTGCGCGCGCAGGCACCCGCCTGGTGCCTGCCTGGCCTTGGTCGTCATGGCTTGCGTCACAGGAACCTCGTGAGGTGTCCCTTGCCTTGATCTCTCCGCCCCTCGCGAGCCAGCCTGGTGAGGCCGCCCCTGAGGAGGTCTTGCATCGTCCGCCTCGCGAGGCTCGGCCCCTCGCGAGGCTCGGCCCCTCGCGAGGGTCTTGAGTATTTGTTGGTGAGGATGGGCCATACGGGGCCGCTGACGGAGCCACGCCGTGGGCTATAGGCAGGCAAGTCTGGGGACCCCCATTCCCAGGACGTCGACAGCGGTCCACTCTCCTGCAACCTGTTGTACCCTCTACTTGAACATGATGCTTTATGCTTCATATTATTATCCAATTATATGTTGCCATCCTATATGATGCTTGAGTAGATTTTTGATGTCCTATCGGTAATTGGTGAAGTGCTATGGTTGGTTTAATTTGCTTGTGGTTATGTTGTTGTCCTTTGGTGCCCAACATATGAGCGCGTGTGTGGGTCACACCATAGGGTTAGTTGTATGTTGATAGGACTAGGTATTGGAGGGCAAGGGTGACAGATGTTGGGAAACATAGCATGCAATTTCAAAAAAATTCCTACGCTCATGCAAGATCTATCTAGGAGATGCATAGCAATGAGAGGGGGAGAGTGTGTCCATGTACCCTCGTAGACCAAAAGCGGAAGCATTTGACAACACGGTTGATGTAGTCGAACTTCTTCTCATTCCGACGATCAAGCACCGAATGTACGGCACCTCCGAGTTCTGCACACATTCAGCTCGATGACATCCCTCGAACTCTTGATCCAGCAAAGTGTCGAGGGAGAGTTTCGTCGGCACGACGGCGTGGTGATGGTGATGGTGAAGTGATCCGCACAGGGCTTTGCCTAAGCACTACGACAATATGACCGGAGGCGTAAACTATGGAGGGGGCGCCGCACATGGCTAACAATCGTTGTTGTGTGTTCTAGCGGTGCCCCCACATATATATAGGTTGGAGGGGAGGAGAGGCCGCCAAGGGGGCGCCCCAAGTAGGAGGAATCCTACTTGGGCGCCTCCCAATTCGGCCTCCCCCCTTCCATATTCATCTAGAGGGGGAAGGAAGGAGGAGGGAGGAGAGACGGAAGGGGAAGGCCGAATTGCTCCCCTTCCTTTCTCTCTTCCCCTCTTTCCTTCCCCCTTATTTCGGCCTACATGGGGTGCACCAGCCCCCTAGGGGCTGGTCTGTCCCCTTCTTGGCCCATTAGGCCCATGTAGTTGCCGGGGGGATGCCCGGAACCCCTTCCGATGACCCGATATGTACCCGGTACCCACGGAACACTTCCGAGACTCCGAACAACATCTGGTCACCAAATGACATAACTCATATAATACAAAATCGTCATCGAACGTTAAGCATGCTGACCCTACGGGTTCGAGAAGTATGTAGACATGACCGAGACACCTCCCCGGTCAATAACCAACAACGGAACCTGGATGCTCATATTGGTTCCCACATATTCTAGGAAGATCTTTATCTGTCGTACCGTAATGACAACATATGTTATTCCCTTTGTCATCGGTATGTTACTTGCCCGCGATTCGATCATCGGTATCTTCATACCTAGTTTAATCTTGTTACCAGCAAGTCTCTTTACTCATTCCGTAATACATCATCCCGTAACTAACTCATTAGTCACATTGCTTGCAAGGCTTATCATGATGTGTATTACCGAGAGGGCCCAGAGATACCTCTCCGATACCCGGAGTGACAAATCCTAATCTCGTTCTATGCCAACCCAACAAACACCTTCGGAAATACCTGTAGAGCATCTTTATAATCACACAGTTACGGTGTGACGTTTGATAGCACACGGGGTGTTCCTCCGGCATGCGGGAGTTGAGTAATCTCATAGTCGAAGGAATATGTATTTGACATGAAGAAAGCAATAGCAATAAAACTGAACGATCAACATGCTAAGCTAACGGATGGGTCTTGTCCATCACATCATTCTCCTAATGATGTGATCCCATTCATCAAATGACAACACATGTCTATGGTTAGGAAACTTAACCATCTTTGATTAATGAGCTAGTCTAGTAGAGGATTACTAGGGACACGGTGTTTTGTCTATATATTCACACATGTATCAAGTTTCTAGTTAATACAATTCTAGCATGAATAATAAACATTTATCATGATATAATGAAATATAAATAACAACATTATTATTGCCTCTAGGGCATATTTCCTTCAACAGAAGCTTCTTCTACCATAGAAATTGATGCATACGGGATTGAAGGGGGACCAATATATATCTTAATGCTATGGTTGGATTTTACCTTAATGAATGTTATTAGTTGCGCATGCTTGCTAATAGTTCCAATCATAAGT
Source organism: Triticum monococcum (assembly GCA_034509565.1). Classification (NCBI taxonomy): domain Eukaryota; kingdom Viridiplantae; phylum Streptophyta; class Magnoliopsida; order Poales; family Poaceae; genus Triticum; species Triticum monococcum. The sequence continues at coordinate 490,365,760 of CM067844.1, forward strand.
GCATAGAGTTCCAAGTTAGGGATGACATGCTAGTAGTGGCCTCTCCCACATAAAAACTTGCTATCGGTCTAGTAACATTGTCAATTGCTAAGGGACAATTCCACAAATCATACCACTACTAATCCACACTCGTTATACTAAGTCAATTGTTTCTTTACAACACCTAACTTTTATTTTCACATTCTTTATTATCTTGCAAACCTATCCTACCACACCTACAAAGCACTTCTAGTTTTATTCTTGTCCTAGGGAAAGCAAACGTTAAGTGTGCGTAGAGTTGTTCAGTGGTCGATATAACTTGAGAGAATATAAACCCTACCTTTAGCTCCTCATTGGGTTCGACACTCTTATTTATCGAAAAAGCTAAAATTTATCCTCTATATTTGGGGGTTATCAAGACCTTTTCTAGCACCGTTGCTGGGGAGCAATAGCGTGGGGTGAATATTCTCATGTGTGCTTGTTTGATTTATCACTAAGTAGTTTTATTTTCTGTTCTAAGTTGTTATCTATCTTTAGTTATGGATATGGAACACAAAACACCAAAAAAACTAATGGTACTTGCTACTCATGGCGATGGGCAACCTGCTAAAACTCTCGATGCTCGTTATGTGAAAAATATTGAACACTACTTTGACAATCCTGAGAAAACCCCATTCAACTGGATAATGGGAGTAATGTTGTATCAGCGTGAATACTTTAGTGGTTATCGCTTGACTCAAAAATGAAAACTTTTATGGGATCTGTTGGAAATATGCCCTAGAGGCAATAATAAATTGGTTATTATTATATTTCCTTGTTCATGATAATCGTTTATTATCCATGCTAGAATTGTATTGATAGGAAACTCAGATACATGTGTGGATACATAGACAACACCATGTCCCAAGTAAGCCTCTAGTTGACTAGCTCGTTGATCAATAGATGGTTACGGTTTCCTGACCATGGACATTAGATGTCGTTGATAACGGGATCACATCATTAGGAGAATGATGTGATGGACAAGACCCAATCCTAAGCCTAGCACAAGATCATGTAGTTCGTATGCTAAAGCTTTTCTAATGTCAAGTATCATTTCCTTAGACCATGAGATTGTGCAACTCCCGGATACCGTTGGAGTGCTTTGGGTGTGCCAAACGTCACAACGTAACTGGGTGGCCATAAAGGTACACTACAGGTATCTCCGAAAGTGTCTGTTGGGTTGGCACGAGTCGAGACTGGGATTTGTCACTCCGTGCAAACGGAGAGGTATATCTGGGCCCACTCGGTTGGACATCATCATAATGTGCACAATGTGATCAAGGAGTTGATCACGGGATGATGTGTTACGAAACGAGTAAAGAGACTTGTCGGTAACGAGATTGAACAAGGTATCGGGATACCGACGATCGAATCTCGGGCAAGTATCGTACCGCTAGACAAAGGAAATTGTATACGGGATTGATTAAGTCCTTGACATCGTGGTTCATCTGATGAGATCATTGTGGAACATGTGGGAGCCAACATGGGTATCCAGATCCCGTTGTTGGTTATTGACTAGAGAGTAATCTCGGTCATGTCTGCATGGTTCCCGAACCCGTAGGGTCTACACACTTAAGGTTCGATGACGCTAGGGTTATAGGGAATAGATATACGTGGTTACCGAATGTTGTTCGGAGTCCCGGATGAGATCTCGGACGTCACGAGGAGTTCCGGAATGGTCCGGAGGTAAAGATTTATATATGGGAAGTCCTGTTTTGGTCACCGGAAAAGTTTCGGGTGCTATCGGTAACGTACCGGGACCACCGGGGGGGGGGGGGGGGGTCCCGGGGGTCCACCAAGTGGGGCCACCAGCCCCGGAGGGCTGCATGGGCCAAGTGTGGGAGGGGACCAGCCCCTGGTGGGCTGGTGCGCCCCCACCAAGGCCCAAGGCGCAAGGGAGAGTGGAAGGGGGCAAACCCTAGGCTCAGATGGGCCTAAGGCCCACCTAGTGGTGCGCCCCCCTCTCCCCCCCCTTGGCCGCCCCCTAGATGGGATCTAGGGCTGGCCGCCACCCCTAGGGGTGGAAACCTAGGTGGGGGAGCAGCCCCTCCCCTCCCCCTATATATATACGTGAGGTTTTGGGCTGCCATAGACACGATTCAATCTCCCTGTTGGCGCAGCCCTACCCCTCTTCCTCCTCGTCTCTCGTAGTGCTTGGCGAAGCCCTGCTGGAGTCCCGCGCTCCTCCACCACCACCACGCCATCATGCTGCTGCTGGATGGAGTCTTCCCCAACCTCTCCTTCTCCCCTTGCTGGATCAAGGCGTAGGAGACGTCACCGGGCTGTACGTGTGTTGAACACGGAGGTGCCGTCCGTTCGGCACTAGGATCATCGGTGATTTGGATCACGACGAGTACGACTCCATCAACCCCGTTCACTTGAACGCTTCCGCTTAGCGATCTACAAGGGTATGTAGATGCACTCTGCTTCCCCTCGTTGCTAGATTACTCCATAGATTGATCTTGGTGATGCGTAGAAAATTTTGAATTTCTGCTACGTTCCCCTACAGTGGCATCATGAGCTAGGTCTACGCGTAGTTACTATGCACGAGTAGAACACAAAGTGGTTTTGGGCGTCGATATTGTCAATTATCTTGCTGTTACTAGTCTTATCTTGATTCGGCGGCATTGTGGGATGAAGCGGCCCGGACCGACCTTACACGTACTCTTACGTGAGACTAGTTCCACCGACTGACATGCACTAGTTGCATAAGGTGGCTAGCGGGTGTCTGTCTCTCCCACTTTAGTCGGATCAGATTCGATGAAAATGGTCCTTATGAAGGGTAAATAGAAATTGGCATATCACGTTGTGGTTTTCGCGTAGGTAAGAAACGTTCTTGCTAGAAACCTATAGCAGCCACGTAAAAAACTTGCAACAACAATTAGAGGACGTCTAACTTGTTTTTGCAGCATATGCCTTGTGATGTGATATGGCCAAAAGGATGTGATGAATGATATATGTGATGTATGAGATTGATCATGTTCTTGTAATAGGAATCGCGACTTGCATGTCGATGAGTATGACAACCGACAGGAGCCATAGGAGTTGTCTTTATTTTTTTGTATGACCTGCGTGTCATTGAGAAATGCCATGTAAATTACTTTACTTTATTGCTAAACGTGTTAGCCATAGTAGTAGAAGTAATAGTCGGCGAGCAACTTCATGAGATCATGATGATGGAGATCATGGTGTCATGCCGGTGACAAGATGATCATGGAGCCCCAAGATGGAGATCAAAGGAGCTATATGATATTGGCCATATCATGTCACTATTATTTGATTTCATGTGATGTTTATCATGTTTTTGCATCTTGTTTACTTAGAACGACGGTAGTAAATAAGATGATCCCTCATAATAATTTCAAGAAAGTGTTCCCCCTAACTATGCACCATTGCGATAGTTCGTTGTTTCGAAGCACCACGTGATGATCGGGTGTGATAGATTCCAACGTTCACATACAACAGGTGTAAGACAGATTTACACATGCAAACACTTAGGTTGACTTGACGAGCCTAGCATGTACGAACATGGCCTCGGAACACGGAAGACCGAAAGGTCGAACATGAGTCGTATAGAAGATACGATCAACATGAAGATGTTCACCGATGATGAGTAGTCCGTCTCACGTGATGATCGGACACGGCCTAGTTGACTCGGATCATGTAATTACTTAGATGACTAGAGGGATGTCTATCTGAGTGGGAGTTCATAAGATGAACTTAATTATCCTGAACATAGTCAAAAGGTCTTCGCAAATTATGTCGTAGCTCGCGCTTCAGTTCTACTATTTAGATATGTTCCTAGAGAAAATTTAGTTGAAAGTTGATAGTAGCAATTATGCGGACTAGGTCCGTAAACTGAGGATTGTCCTCATTGCTTCATAGAAGGCTTATGTCCTTAATGCACCGCTCAGTGTGCTGAACCTTGAACGTTGTCTGTGGATGTTGCGAACATCTGACATACACATTTTGATAACTACGTGATAGTTCAGTTAAACGGTTTAGAGTTGATGCACCGAAGACGTTTTTGAAACGTCATGAAACATATGAGATGTTTCGAGGGCTGAAATTGGGATTTCAGGCTCGTGCCCACGTCAAGAGGTATAAGACCTCCGACGATTTTCTTAGACTGCAAACTAAGGGAGAAAAGCTCAATTGTTGAGCTTGTGCTCAGATTGTCTGAGTACAACAATCATTTGAATCGAGTGGGAGTTGATCTTCCAGATGAGAAAGTGATGTTTCTCCGAAGTCATTACCACCAAGCTGCTAGAGCTTCGTGATGAACTATGATATATCAGGGACATATATGATGATCCTTGAGATATTCGCGATGTTTGACACCACAAAAGTAGAAATCAAGAAGGAGCATCAATTGTTGATGGTTGGTGAAACCACTAGTTTCAAGAAGGGCAAGGGCAAGAAGGGATACTTCATGAAACGGCAAATCAGCTGCTGCTCTAGTGAAGAAACCCAAGGTTGAACCCAAACCCGAGGCTAAGTGCTTCTGTAATAAGGGGAATAGCCACTGGAGCAGAATTACCCTAGATACTTGGTAGATGAGAAGGCTGGCAAGGTCGTTAGAAGTATATTGGATATACATTGTGTTAATGTGTACTTTACTAGTACTCCTAGTAGCACCATGGTATTAGATACCGGTTCGGTTGCTAAGTGTTAGTAAACTCGAAATAAAAGGCTGCGGAGTAAACGGAGACTAGCTAAAGGTGAGCTGGCGATATGTGTTGGAAGTTTTTCCAAGCTTGATGTGATCAAGCATCGCACGCTCCCTCTACCATCGAGATTGGTGTTTGCGTTGAGCATAGACATGATTGGATTATGTCTATCGCAATACGGTTATTCATTTAAGGAGAATAATGGTTACTCTGTTTATTTGAATAATACCTTCAATGGTCTTGCACCTAAAATGAATGGTTTATTGAATCTCGATCGTAGTGATACACATGTTCATGCCAAAAGATATAAGATAGTAATGATAGTACCACCTACTTGTGGCACTGCCACGTAAGTCATACCGGTATAAAACACATGAAGAACCTCCATGTTGATGGATGTTTGGGCTCACTCGCTTTTGAAAAGTTTGAGACATGCGAACCATGTCTATTGGTGTATATGCATGAAGAAACTCCATGCAAATGGACCGTTTGGACTCACTTGATTTTGAATCACTTGAGACATGCAAATCATACCACATGGGCAAGATGACTGAAAGCCTCGTTTTCAGTAAAATGGAACTAGAAAGCAACTTGTTGGAAGTAATACATTTTGATGTGTGCAGTCCAATGAGTGCTGAGGCGTGTAGTGGATATCGTTATGTTCTTACCTCACAGATGATTTGAGTAGATGTTGAGTATATTTACTTGATGAATCACGAGTCTAAATTATTGAAAGGTTCAAGTAATTTGAGGGTGAAGTTGAAAGATCATTGTGACAAGAGGATAAAATATCTATGATATGATCATAGAGATGAATATCTGAATTACGAGTTTGGCACAGAATTAAGACATTGTGGAAATTGTTTCACAACTAATACAGCCTGGAACACCATAGTGTGATGGTGTGTCCGAACATCATAACTGCACCCTATTGGATATGATGCATACCATGATGTCTCTTATCAAATTACCATGATAGTTTATGGGTTAGGCATTAGAGACAACCACATTCACTTTAAATAGGGCACCACGTAATTCCGATGAGATGACACCGTATGAACTATGGTTTAGAGAAACCTAAGCTGTCATTTCTTAAAAGTTTGGGGCTGCGACGCTTATGTGAAAAAGTTTCAGGCTGACAAGCTCGAACCCAAAGCGGATAAATGCATCTTCATAGGACACCCAAAACAGTTGGGTATACCTCTTGTCTCAGATCCGAAAGCAATAAGGGATTGTTTCTAGAATCGGGTCCTTTCTCGAGGAAAAGTTTCTCTCGAAAGAGTTGAGTGGGAGGATGGTGGAGACTTGATGAGGTTATTGAACCGTCTCTTCAAGTAGTGTGTGGCAGGGCACAGGGAGTTGTTCCTGTGGCACCTACACCAATTGAAGTGGAAGCTTATGATAGTGATCATGAAACTTCAGATCAAGTCACTACCAAACCTCGTGGGATGACAAGGATGCGTACTACTTCAGAGTGGTATGTAATCCTGTCTTGGAAGTCATGTTGCTAGACAGCAATGAACCTACGAGCTATGGAGAAGCGATGGTGGGCCTGGATTCCAAAATGGCTCGAGGCCATATAATCCGAGAGAGGATCCATATATGAAAACAAAGTGTAGACTTTGGAAGAACTACTTGATGGTCGTAAGGCTGTTAGGTACATATGGATTTTAAAAGGAAGACGGACAATGATGGTAAGTATCACCATTAAGAAAGCTCGACTTGTTGTTAAGATGTTTTTCGACAAGTTCAAGGAGTTGACTACGATGAGACTTTCTCACTCGTAGCGATGCTAAGAGTCTGTTGGAATTATATTAGCGATTACTGCATTATTTATGAAATCTTGCAGATAGGATGTCAAAACATTGTTTCCTCGACGATTTTCTTGAGGAAAGGTTGCATGTGATACAACCGGAAGGTTTTGTCAATCCTGAAAGATGCTAACAAGTATGCAAAGCTCCAGCAATCCTTCTAAGGACTGGAGTAAGCATCTCGGAGTTGGAATGTATGCTTTGATGAGATGATCAAAGATTTTGGTGTATACAAAGTTTATGAGAAACTTGTATTTCCAAAGAAGTGAGTGGGAGCACTATAGATTTTCTGATGAATATATATTGTTGACATATTGTTGATCAGAAATGACGTAGAATTTCTGGAAAGCATATAGGGTTATTTGGAAAGTGTTTTTCAATGGAAATCCTGGATTAAGCTACTTGAACATTGAGCATCAAGATCTATAAGGATAGATCAAAACGCTTGATGGTACTTTCAAATGAGCACATACCTTGACATGATCTTGAAGGTGTTCAAGATGGATCAGTCAAAGAAGGAGTTCTTGCCTGAGTTGTAAGGTATGAAGTTAAGACTTAAAGCTCGACCACGGCAGAAGAAAGAGGAAGGACGAAGGTCGTCCCCTATGCTTTTGTCATAGGCTCCATACGGTATGCCATGCTGAGTACCACACCCGATGTGTGCCTTGCCACATATTTAGCAAGAGGGTACAAAGGTGATCTAGGAGTAGATCACCAGATAGCAGTCTAAGTTATCCTTAGAGGAATAAGGATATGTTTCTCGGTTATGGAGGTGATAAAGAGTTCGACGTAAAGAGTTACGTCGATGCAAGCTTAACACCTATCCGGATAGCTCTGAGTAGAGATAGATACCGGATACGTATAATGGAGCAACAATTTAGAATAGCTCCAAGTAGAACAGTTATTTGAAATGGCTCCAAATGTAGTGTAGTAGTTGCATCTACAAGATGACATAGAAATTTGTGAAGTACATACGGATCTGAATGTTGCAGACCCGTTGACTGAAACCTCTCACACAAGCATAACATGATCAAACCCAGAACTCTTTGGGTGTTAGTCACATGGGGATGTGACCTTGAGTGTTAATCACATATCGATGTGAACTGCATTACTGACTCTAGTGCAAGTGGGAGACTGTTGGAAATATGCCCTAGAGGCAATAATAAATTGGTTATTATTATATTTCCTTGTTCATGATAATCGTTTATTATCCATGCTAGAATTGTATTGATAGGAAACTCAGATACATGTGTGGATACATAGACAACACCATGTCCCTAGTAAGCCTCTAGTTGACTAGCTCGTTGATCAATAGATGGTTACGGTTTCCTGACCATGGACATTAGATGTCGTTGATAACGGGATCACATCATTAGGAGAATGATGTGATGGACAAGACCCAATCCTAAGCCTAGCATAAGATCATGTAGTTCGTATGCTAAAGTTTTTCTAATGTCAAGTATCATTTCCTTAGACCATGAGATTGTGCAACTCCCGGATACCGTAGGAGTGCTTTGGGTGTGCCAAACGTCACAACGTAACTGGGTGGCCATAAAGGTACACTACAGGTATCTCCGAAAGTGTCTGTTGGGTTGGCACGAATCGAGACTGGGATTTGTCACTCCGTGCAAACGGAGAGGTACACTAGTGCAGAACCGGGCAATAGCACCGGTTTGTAAGGCCCTTTAGTGCCGGTTTAGGAACCGGCACTAAAGTTTCGGCACTAAAGCCCCCCCCCTTTAGTACCGGTTCAACACGAACCGGTGCTAAAGGGGAACCACGTGGCACGAGCCAGCTTCGGGGGCCGGGAGCCCTTTAGTACCGGTTGGTAACACCAACCGGTACTAAATGGTTGTGGGTTTTTGTTTTATTTTGTATTTTTCAATTAAATTTGTGTTAGCAATTTAATTTAGGATTTTTTACATTATAATGAGTTGTAGTCGTCATCATCATCATCATCGCATATTAATAAATAAATAAACTCTAGCTAGCTAAAAATCATCATAGTCGTCTAATTACCACTATTTAATCATCATAGTCATTACCGCTAGCTATCTAATCATCATCAACGCTGGCTAGCTTAAAGAGGAAACATTCACTTTGTAACAGAAGCAAAGATATCATCAAGTTCAACATAATCATCACCAACATCGAAGTTCAGGACACGGGTACATGAGACAAGTACTAATTAAGAGCATGAACTAGTAGCTACTGATCCTGCTGCTCCCTCTCAGGTAGAATAGCATAGAACATGTATAGCTCTCCTGATTCATCATACTGGAGCATGCAGATGAATCTATCTCCTAATTTTGGGTTGCGCTTCTCCTTGCTGCCCCCTAGTACTTCTCCGCGATCGTTAACAATTTTGCTCCAATATTTCACTATTAAGCATTCTTCGCTTTCAGAAATCCTGAATGCACTCATGTGCAATGTAGGAAATCTTGGTCGTAAGCTAACCATTGACATGCGACCTTTTGTCTCGATCCACTTAGGCACAACTGTCATCGGAAGTCCCTGTTGAAGAACATCGTATAGTAATTAATATACTAAGCAATGAAAGTTTAGCTTCAAAAATAATGTATGCAAAAGATGCACTAATTAAGGACAAATATTTAAAATCTTACCATCTTTCGATTATAGATGTGACTGTAGTTCAATACGATCACCATTGGTTGCACATTTTGAGTACTAACATTTCTAAGTTTAGGATTTTTTTTGTCTTGACAGTATTAAGATCCTCAAGTCATGAAACATAATGACTTATCTTCTCGCAGTTTAGTTGAGCCCCGGGGCAGTAGTAGGTCCTGTCTACCAAGCGCCGGACATGTTTCCTTGAACCGAAATAAGCTGACAATACAAATTAGTTGTCAACTATTTTTGAATAAACTGTATCAAAGACATAAACATATGCATGCATGGTTGAGAAAAACTCACCAAATGGTAGAACTGGAGGCGTTTGCACATCGACCCAGATGTCTATATTACCTTCAATATCATCTCCCGGACGAATATCAAAGGTGATAACCATATCAGGCTCAAATGCATAAGCCTTGCATAGTGCTTGCCAAGTTTTGCATTCAAAATGGGTGTATGTGTCTCCATTATATAATTTGACGTTGAAAGTATACCCATGCTCCGTCTTCAAGTAAACTCTCTTTACCTCCATATCATCTATAGCACTAAAACCTATCCTATCCAAGACAAAAATTCTTGCATGGCAGGGGGATGCGCTAGTAGAATAGTGAAAATTTAAAATTATAAGTTGAAGCAAATGAAGCATAAGTTTTGCATTCAAATAATAATTGACAAAGTGACTTACTGTATCAACTTCGAATGTCTCATCCAGCTTGATGCTGAAGCGCCTACCATCAACAAGGAAATTTTGGTCGCACAGGCCGCGCTGGTCTTCACAGTGTTCGCAAATAATGAAATCTTTTTCGTCGTCAGATGACATTTCCTATGTTCATATAGGTGAAACATTAAACACCTATATCTAGCCAAATATATATTCATCTAACATTTGACATTAATATATCTAACTATATATTCAATTGACATTACTATATATTTAACTTTTCTATCTAATTCATCTAACATTTATATAAACTCAAAATATATAAAAAATTAAATAAACAGAAAAACTCATTAACAAATAATATTTTAATTAGATCATCAAATCTTAGATACCTAAATTTTCTTACTAAAAATAAACTAGTTATATTAATTATTCAACTAGTTCAAATCTCATATACCTAAATAAACTAGTTCGACAATTTTTTTACTAAAAATAAACTAGTTATATTAATTATTCAACTAGTTCAAATCTCTAGTTCGATAATTTTCTATCTAGCTAATTCATCTAACATTCGATCATCTCATTAACTTCTCTAAAAAAACAGAAAATAAGTAAAAAAATGTGTGTGCGTATGTGTGTGTATGTATATATGTGTGTACGTATGTGTGTGTGTATGTGTGCATGTACGTGTACGTATATATGTGTGTGTATATGTGTATGTGTGTCCCCGTACACCGCCGCCCCGTACGTACGAGCGGGGGCAGCGTACGTACGGGCGGGGGCGTACGGGGCGGCGGCGTACGTGTGCGGGGAGAGCGAGAGCGAGAGACGTACCGCGGCGGAACGACGACGGATGGCGGCGCGCGGCGTTCGGGGCGGCGGCGCGAGACGGCGACGACGACGGGCATCGGCGGGGACGACGACGACGACGACGGACGATGGGCGACGACGGGTGTGCGCGAGAGGTTGAGACGAAAGAAGTGGAGATCTAACTGAATTTTCGCAAGTGTTGTATATATAGGAGACGCCTTTAGTACCGGTTGGAGCCACCAACTGGTACTAAAGGCCAACTTTGGCCAGGCAAAGAGGCGGGAAGAGCAGGCCTTTAGTACCGGTTGGTGGCTCCAACCGGTACTAAAGGCCTCGCGCTGCCACCCCAAAGTTTAGTCCCACCTCGCCCGGCGAAGGGCAGCCGCACTGGTTTATAAACCCAGGCGCGGCTACCTCTTCGAACTCCTTTATATAGCAGGCTTCTAGGCCTAATTAATTAGGGCGCGCTGCCATGTGAGTCTGCTGGCCCTTCTAGGCCTGCATTTGCACACCCTAGGTCTGGCAGGCCCACTGGGCAGCGCACCAACAAATTTTTTATATAGTTTTTTTCTTTTCTGCATTACTTATTTTCTTCTATTTATTTTTGAGTAGTTTTTTATATAGTTTTTTCTTTTCTGCATTATTTATTTTCTTCTATTTATTTTTGAGTATTTTTTTGTATAGTTTTTTTATTTTCTGCATTATTTATTTTCTGCATTATTTATTTTTGTATAGTCCGAAACCCTGATACTCCGAAAGAGTTTGTCCAGTTTGTACACGAAGTGCGTCCAGTTTTTGCCGTGACCCTCTCTACTCTTTCGCGCATGCTATGCGGGTGATATGATGATACCATGCCAAGTTTCAACATTTTCAGGATTCATTTTGTAGTGATTTTCAATTTCACGGTCATTTAGCTCTCTAAACAATTAGGTAAATTACCGAAAAACAACAAATGATGTCAAAACATATTGGAAATTGATGACGTCGCTTTAAATGCTGCATACTAAACACAAAAGAAGTCCGGAGTTCAAATAAGTTTAAAAAACATTGAAGTGGCCATGTAACAGATGAGTTCTCGTCTGAAACCTTGATACTCCGAAAGAGTTTGTCCAGTTTGTACACGAAGTGTGTCCAGTTTTTGCCGTGACCCTCTCTACTCTTTCGCGCATGCTATGCGGGTGATATGATGATACCATGCCAAGTTTCAACATTTTCAGGATTCATTTTGTAGTGATTTTCAATTTCACGGTCATTTAGCTCTCTAAACAATTAGGTAAATGACCGAAAAACAACAAATGATGTCAGAACATGTTGGAAATTGATGACGTCGCTTTGAATGCTGCATACTGAACACAAAAGAAGTCCGGAGTTTAAATAAGTTATTAAAAATAAAAAAGAGGTGCAATGCTGGTTAATTTGCTTCAAGCCATTCGGAATAGTGTAGACTGCACTGCACATAGCTCAGTGCAATATATGCTATTCCGCAAGGCTTGAAGCTAATCAACATGTAGATGGGCATTGCAACTCTTAGTCATTGTCTGTGCACTCACGGCTTATAAACCGCTCATACTGCCTCTCTCTTGGCGAGGTGGGACTAAAAACAGCTTGCCATAACCTCATTAGTACCGGTTCGTGGTACGAACCGGCACTAAATGGTAATGGTGGGGCCATAGCCTGACCGCAGCCTGACACAGCCTCTTTAGTACCGGTTCGTGGCATGAACCGGTACTAAAGGTTCGCCATGAACCGGTACTATTGATCGCAGCCACGAACCGGCACTAATGTACACATTAGTGCCGGCTCTAATTCAAACCGGCACTAATGTGCTTCACGTTTGACCCTTTTTCTACTTGTGGTATCTCTGGGCCCACTCGGTAGGACATCATCATAATGTGCACAATGTGATCAAGGAGTTGATCACGGGATGATGTGTTATGAAATGAGTAAAGAGACTTGCCGGTAACGAGATTGAACAAGGTATCGGGATACCGACGATCGAATCTCGGGCAAGTATCGTACCGCTAGACAAAGGGAATTGTATACGGGATTGATTAAGTCCTTGACATCATGGTTCATCCGATGAGATCATCGTGGAACATGTGGGAGCCAACATGGGTATCCAGATCCCGCTGTTGGTTATTGACCGGAAAGTAATCTCCGTCATGTCTGCATGGTTCCCGAACCCGTAGGGTCTAGACACTTAAGGTTTGATGACGCTAGGGTTATAGGGAATAGATATACGTGGTTACCGAATGTTGTTCGGAGTCCCGGATGAGATCCCGGACGTCACGAGGAGTTCCGGAATGGTCCGGAGGCAAAGATTTATATATGGGAAGTCCTGTTTTGGTCACCGGAAAAGTTTCGGGTGCTATCGGTAACGTACCGGGACCATCGGGGGGGGGGGGGGGGGGGTCCCGGGGGTCCACCAAGTGGGGCCACCAGCCCCGGAGGGCTGCATGGGCCAAGTGTGGGAAGGGACCAGCCCCTGGTGGGCTGGTGTGCCCCCCCCACCAAGCCCAAGGCGCAAGGGAGAGTGGAAGGGGGCAAACCCTAAGCTCAGATGGGCCTAAGGCCCACCTAGTGGTGCGCCCCCCTCTCTCCCCCCTTGGCCGCCCCCCTAGATGGGATCTAGGGCTGGTCGCCACCCCTAGGGGTGGAAACCTAGGTGGGGGCACAACCCCTCCCCTCCCCCTATATATACTTGGGGTTTTGGGCTGCCATAGACACGATTCAATCTCCCTGTTGGCGCAGCCCTACCCCTCTTCCTCCTCGTCTCCCGTAGTGCTTGGCGAAGCCCTGCTGGAGTCCCACGCTCCTCCACCACCACCACGCCGTCGTGCTACTACTGGATGGAGTCTTCCCCAACCTCTCCTTCTCCCCTTGCTGGATCAAGGCGTAGGAGACGTCACCGGGCTTTACGTGTGTTGAACACGGAGGTGCCGTCCGTTCGACACTAGGATCATCGGTGATTTGGATCACGATGAGTACGACTCCATCAACCCCGTTCACTTGAACGCTTCCGCTTAGCGATCTACAAGGGTATGTAGATGCACTCTCCTTCCCCTCGTTGCTAGATTACTCCATAGATTGATCTTGGTGATGTGTAGAAAATTTTGAATTTCTGCTACGTTCCCCTACAGGATCAAATTCATATGTTGCATTGGTATGCTCAGATCTTTGTTTGAGAAATAATTATACTTGTTGCTCTAGGATGAAGGCTCCACACCTTCCCTTTTCATGCAAATTTAATGATAATGAAACCTTAGCTTCTTATGCAAATGGTAGATATGATTACTATGATGTAGACCGAATAGAATAATTTGTTGCTTTTAAGGGTGCTTATAAATTGAATCTTTCTTTGAAAAGTATGAAGATTATGATGATGCTGTTTATAGAACTGAAAATTTTGCTATACTTAAATATTGCTATGGGAATTATAAATACAATGCCGATATTGTTGTGTTTATTGAGAAAGTCTCTGCTGTCCAAGAAGAGACTAATATTTTGCAGGAAACTATGGATGAAGAGATATATGAAATTGTGAGCTCATTGGATGAAAAAGATGACGAGGAGAGCGAAGAACAAAAGGAGGAAGAGTGGATTGATCACCCGAGCCCACCTTCTAATGAGAGTAACTCTTCAACTCATACATTGTTTAATGTCCCTTCGTTCTTACCGAAGGATGAATGCTATGATAATTGCTGTGATCCTGTTGATTCATTTGAAATATCCCTTTTTGATGAAATTGATGCTTGCTATGCATGGGGCCATGATGTCAATATGAATGATGCTTGTGGAGATGAACTTGCTATAGTTCCTTATGTTAAACATTAAATTGTTGATATTGCACCCACACATGATAGTCCTATTATCTTCTTGAATTCTACCAACTACACTATATCGGGGAAGTTTGCGCTTATTAAGGATTATATTGATGGGTTGCCTTTTACCGTTGCACATGATAGTTTTGATGAATATAGTATTGTCGGCATTCCGGGAATAGGGGTACCCAGACTTGCCTGCCTGCGGCCCGCGACGTGGCTCCTTCGACAGCCTGGTACGACCCATCTTCAACACCAACAACTCAAGACCCTCACGAGGGGCCAAGCCTCGTGAGGCGGACGAGACCAAGACCTCCAGAAGGAGCGGCCTCCTCAGGCTGGCTCCTGAGGAGCAGAGATTTCTAGGCAAGCCTCACCTCGTGACGTTCAGATGAAGTGATCCATGACGACCAAGGCCAGGTGGGCGCCATTGGGGGCAGGACATCAGTTTCCTCTTTGGTGCTAAGGAGGCAAGCACGGGCGCGGAGTCCCGAGGAATCAGCCAAATGTTCCATTCCCATGCAACAAGATCAGGACCGCCAGGACTGCAGGACGGAGGTCATCACCGAGCCCACCATGGCATCACAACCAGAGGCTTTGCAGGCGAAGACTACTTTTGTCAGGATAAGATGTACTAGTTGTCTCCCTTCGAATTTGGCCGGTGTGGCATCCCTTCCTGCTTTCATTTGGGAAGAGGACCAAGGCCACTATAAATAGGGCCGTGCCACCACCGTAGAAAAGGACCGGATCCGAATCATTCAAATCATCCTCTCCCCCACCAGCTCAAGAACACACCTTCTGAGGTCATTCTTCCACTATACTAGTTCATCGTTAGCCCACCTCGAGGCCAATCCACCACAAAGCAGGAGCAGGGTTTTACACCGCAAGGTGGCCCGAACCTGGGTAAACTGTTGTGTCCTCTTTCCTTTTAGTTTGTAGAGCTAGGCCATGGGATCGATGGGGTGGCACTCTGGGGAGGTCAAGTTCTTTGCACGCACCCCAGAGTTCGAATCTATCTAGGGTTTGCAGAGCCCGAAATCTGATATTTTGCGAGCCAGGTAGGGGTTCATCAAAGATTCGCCTCTTTTCCTGCTGTACACCACCCGCGCCGCTCACCCTCATGGCGGGCGCCGTTCTACCAACCGGACCAACGAGTGCGTTCGGAGGCACCCCGGGTCTTCGAGCTTTCATCCCCGCCCTGCGGCATGTGCAGTGGCCGCCCAAGTTCAGGCCGGAGTTGCTGCCTCGGTACGACGGACCCGGCAGGGTTCCTCCAGGTGTACGCGGAGGCTGTTTGGGCGGCCGGCGGCGACGACAAGGTCATGGCGAACTGGTTGTCCATGGCTCTCACGGGGGTGCCGTGCGGCTGGCTTCTGGGCTTGCCGGAGTCCTTGGTGGCCTCCTGGGAGGAGCTGCATGGCCTCTTCGTCGCGCGCTTCGCGGCACCAGTGCCCCACGCTGTTGCGGCCCTCCTTGGCGGCTCGCAGGCGCCACCCTCAGACCACCATGCCAAGAAGTTGTTCCGTTAGGCACCTCTGGGCTGGGCGGCGCCTAAGGCCGACCTCAGCTTCGATTCAAGGGACCACCCACGACTACGGCAGGCGCTGGCGCGCTCCCGATGCTCTGCACCCCCACCATCTGCAACATAGCGGTCACCAGGATCCTCATCGACGGTGGCGCTGGCCTCAACATGCTCTCTGTGGAGGCGTTCGGCCTGCTTCATGTGCCCCATGGCCGGCTCCGCCCTACCAAGCCATTCTCCGGAGTCGTTGACGGCTCCACCTGCCCCCTGGGGCAGATCTGCCTCCCTGTCACCTTCGGCACACGCGACAACTACCGCACCGAGCTTATCGACTTCGACATTGCCCGCATCGACCTCCCGTACAACGCCATCCTCGGGTGCCTGGCCTTGGCCAAGTTCATGGCGGCAACCCACCCCGGTTACAACCTCATGAAGATGCCAGGAAGCAGCTGTGTCCTCACCATAGCCGGGGACACCAAGGATGAGCTATTGGCCCTCAAGCTCGCCTCCAGAGCCCCGACGACAGCGCGGCTAAGCAAGGAGGGAGCCCCAGAGGCTCAGGGGGCTGCACCAGCGAAGAAGAAGCAATTGTTCTCTCAAGATCGGGCCGAGACGAAGCAGGTGCAGGTCAATGAAGACAAGGCGACAGGATCCACCTTCACCATAGGCGTCGGCCTCAGCCCCGAACCAAGAAGAGGCGTTGATCAACTTCCTGCGTGCGAACAAAGATGTGTTTGCATGGGAGCCCAAGGATCTGGTCGGGATCCCGAGGGGGGTAATCGAACACCACTTGAGGGCACGACGACAGTCCACGAAGAAGCAGTTGTTCATCGTCCAAGAGACCCGCAAGCTACAAGAGGCTGGTGTCATTCGGGAGGTGCGGTATCCAGAGTGGCTGGCAAACCCCGTTATCATCCCCAAGAAAGGTGGGAAGGAGCGCATGTGTGTCGATTTCACCAACCTCAACAAGGCTTGCCCTCAAGACCCCTTCCCACTTCCGCGCATTGATCAGATCGTTGATTCCACCATCGAGTGTGACCTGTTGTGCTTCCTGGATGCCTTCTTGGGCTATCACCAAATCAAGATGGCAGTGCAAGATGTTGAGAAGACGGTTTTCTTGACCCCATGCAGGGTGTACTTCTACACATGCATGCCATTCAGGCTGCGTAATGCTAGAGCAACCTTCCAGTGGCTGATGCACATCGCTTTGGGCCTGCAGCTCAGGAGGAATGCCGAGGCATACATCGATGACATAGTGGTGAAATCTCGGGAGGTAAGGACCCTTATCGAAAACCTAGAGGAGGCATTTTCCAGCTTGCGCAAGGTGGACCTGCGACTCAACCCAGAGAAATGTGTGTTCGGCTTCTCGTCCGGCAAGCTTCAGGGGTTCCTGGTGTCGTACAGAGGGATCGAGGCCAACCCGGAGAAGGTTAAGGCCATAGAAAGGATGAGTCTGCCGCAAACCCCCAAGGAAATGCAGAAGCTGGCGGGCTATGTAACCTCGCTCGGGCGTTTCATCTCCAAGCTAGGGGAGCGCGCCCTCCCTTTCTTCAAGCCGATGAAGAAGAAAGGCCCGTTCGAGTGGACTCCAGAGGCTGACGCGGCTTTCCAAGACCTCAAGAAGTACCTCACTAGCCCGCCGATGATGGTAGTGCCGCGCCCCCTTGAGCCTTTGGTGCTCTACCTGGCTGCCACGCATCACTCCGCCAACGCGGCGCTAGTGGCGGTGCGGGAGGAGCGCCCGACAAAGGGCCCACGGCGAAGCACCTCGCACCCGGTTGGGGGACTACAACCTCATGGCGGCGCTCCTGAGACCTCGGCCAACCCCCCAGGTAGTGGGGCTCCTGAGGACGGTGCTCCTGAGGCCGCGGCTGCCATGAAAGACGACAAAGCTCCTGAGGGCCCGCAGACTCAGGAGGTGCAAGACCTCATTGATGCCTCCTCCCTCGTCGAGCACCCGGTGTACTTCGTCAGCACGGTGCTATGTGAGGCGTGTGCGCGCTATCTCATGTCGTAAAAGCTCTTGCTCGTGCTCCTTGTTGCCTCCCAAAAGCTGCACCACTACTTCGAGGGCCACCCCATCAAGGTTGTCTCAGCTTACCCACTAGAGAGGGTGCTCCAGAGCACCAACGCCGCAGGAAGGGTCAAAGAGTGGAACATCGAGCTGCAAGCGTTCCAGCTAGAGTTCAGCACCACCAGAGTCATCAAGGGCGCGACCCTTGCAGATTTCGTAGCAGAATGGACTGACGTCCCCAGCCGTGAGGTGTGTGAGGACTGTTCTCTCCTGCTCGGAGACAAGGCACCAGATGGATGGGTCATGTACTTCGACGTCGCGTTTGCACGCCAGGGTGCGGGGGCTGGAGCAGTGCTCATTTTGCCAACTAAGGACAAGCTCTGCTACGCCGTGCAACTCTGTTTTCAGCGCGACGAGAAGGTCCCCAACAACATTGCAGAGTACGAGGGCATGATCACCGGAGTCAAAGCCGTTGCGGCTCTGGGGGTCAGGCGCCTCACAATCAGGGGTGACTCACAGCTCCTCGTCAACTTCTCCAACAAAGAGTACAAGCCGAAAGACGAACACATGGAGGCATACCTTGCGGTGGTACGCATAATTGAGAAATGATCCTTGGGCTCAGAATTGTAGCATGTGCCGCAAGGCACAAACAAGGAGGCAGACGACATTGCCAGGAGGGCGTCCCAACGTCTGCCTCAGGAGCCTGGCGTCTTTAAAGGGCGGCTCTTCAAGCCGTCGGCAGCTCCCCCCGCTACAGATTTGGCACCACTGTCGGTGTCAAAACCGGCATATCTTGGGTAGGAGGTCCCGAACTGTGCATCTGAGGATCGAAGGTAACAGGAGATAGGGACACGGTGTTTACCCAGGTTCGGGCCCTCTTGATGGAGGTCATACCCTACTTCCTGCTTGATTATCTTGGATGAATATGGAGTTTACAAGAGTTGATCTACCTCAAGATCGTAATGGCTAAACCCTAGATGTCTAGCCTGTATGATTATGATTGCCTCTACGGACTAGACCCTTCGGTTTATATAGACACCGGAGGGACCTAGGGTTGTACAGAGTCGGTTTACAAATGAAGGAATCTTCATATCCAAACGCCAAGCTTGCTTTCCACGTAAAGGAGAGTCCCATCCAGACAAGGGAAGAAGTCTTCTGTCTTGTATCTTCATGGCCCATTAGTCCGGCCCACGTCACATAGCCCGAACGCCCGAGGACCCCTTAATCCAGGACTCGCTCAGTAGCCCCTGAACCAGGCTTCTCTGGCACGCAGATTGTCTTCGACATTGCAAGGCAGGTTCCTCCTCCAAATACTTCAAAGTAGTCCTCGAACACAGAAAACGTGTCCGGCTCTGCGAAACAAACACCACATACAACCAGAACGGGGTATAATATTTAACAAGTCCCGTCTACTGACGACTTTCACGGCGAGACGTTACGTCCCTTGCCTGGTTATTATTTCGAACCGTCTTTCAGCCTCTCGCTCCATGTTATGAGACGCGGTCTTTATTGGCACATCTTGTCAAAGTAGAGATCGTGCCCCCTTATCACGGGATTCTTATCAATGTGGGCGTGGGTAATCCAACCGTGTCATTTGCATGATCCCTTGGGAATAGGCGAGTTTTAAGGCCCGTGAGGAGGCGTTCGATATTCATCGCCTTTATAAAGGGGTACAAACCCGTCTTTCTCCCCCACGCTTACCTCTTCCTCAGCCTTCCCAGCTTCAAGCTCCAGCGCCCAGGCCTCGATTTCTTTCATTGCTACCAAGCCTTCTAGTCATGTCCGGATCCAGTTCCCAAGGCAGGTGGACGGCCTCCTCGGTCACCGAGGAAGATATCCTGAAGCTCCGGGAGACGAGGTACCTGACTGCAGAAATCTCCCACAGGCTCCCTGCCAAGGGGCAGGTTATCCCCACACCCAAATCCAACGAGAGGATTGTATTCATCTCTCACTTCCTCCGCGGGATGGGGTTCGCTCTCCACCCCTTCGTTCGTGGCCTTATGTTCTACTATGGGCTAGATTTTCACGATCTAGCTCCGTACTCCTTTCTCCACATCTCGGCGTTTATCGTCACGTGTGAAGATTTTCTCTGCATCCCCCCACACTTCGGCCTATGGCTCAAGACCTTCAATGTGAAGCCGAAGATAGTCGGCGGGGAGCAGGCAGAGTGCGGTGGTACTATGATGAGCAAGCTCACCAATGCTATCTGGTCAAAAGGCACCTTCACGGAAACCTCCAACTTATGGTAGTGGGAGTGGCTCTATATCACCGAACCCCGCAGTACCAAATGGGCAGCAACGCCTGCGTTCCAACATGGCCCTCCATTGCGGCTTGCATCGTGGATTAATAAGGGGCTTTACTAGCTATCACCTGATGAAGTGCAGACGCTGGAAAGTCGTATCCCGAGCATCCTCAAAAAGGACACCGGCCTTATTAACGTATGTAGGTGATGCTAGTCCGCCGGATGCTCCTGTGTCAGCGACGACCTCTCTGCATGTGGGAGTTCAATCCAGAAGGACCGCAGACCCTTTAGCAATTCTTTGACACAATGCACAGAGGGATGTGGAAACTATTCTTCAAGGCTCGAAAGCAGTGGATGGACACATCTGAGGACATCGGCCTCGACTGCAACCATCCAGATACCTATCTAAGCACCCAACTTCCTGAGTGCAACTCGGTTGATTATCCCATTGTTGGGGAACGTAGCAGAAATTCAGAATTTTCTACGCATCACCAAGATCAATCTATGGAGTAATCTAGCAACGAGGGGAAGGAGAGTGCATCTACATACCCTTGTAGATCGCTAAGCGGAAGCGTTCAAGTGAACGGGGTTGATGGAGTCATATTCGTCGTGATCCAAATCACCGATGGTCCTAGTGCCGAATGGACGGCACCTCCGTGTTCAACACACGTACAGCCCGGTGACGTCTCCTACGCCTTGATCCAGCAAGGGGAGAAGGAGAGGTTGGGGAAGACTCCATCCAGCAGCAGCACGACGGCGTGGTTGTCGGCGTTCTGGGAACGGGGGTCCCCAGACTTACCTGCCTGCGGCCTGTGGCGTGGCTCAAGTGGGGGCCCAGCGCGGCCCATCTTCATCAGCACGAGGCTCAAGACCCTCGCGAGGGGCCAAGCCTCGCGAGGTGGGCGACACGGCACATCCTCGGGCACAGCCTCGTCAGGCTGGCTCGCGAGGAGGCGAAGAGTTCGAGGCGGGGTACCTCGCGAGGTGCCTATGACGCAAGCCATGATGACACGGGGCACCAGGCGGGTGCCAGCGCGCGCAGCGTCTCTCTTTCCTCTTTGGTGCAAGGGGGGCAAGCGTATCAGCGGAGTGCCGAGGCATCAGGCAAAAGGTTTCCACTTCGGTGCAACGAGACCAGGACCAGGAGGACTACGAGACGGAGGTCACCATGGAGCCCAACGCGGCGTCATCTCTAGAGCCTTTGGCAGGCGAAGACTACTTTTGTCAGGATAGATGTACTCGCTGTCCCCCTTCAAATTTGCCCGCCCTTGTTGGATCCCTTCCCGCTCAATATTTGGGGAGAGGACCAGGGCCTCCATAAATAGGACTAGCCGCCCACATAGCAAGGGGTTCGATTCCTGGTCGTTCAGTCCGGGACAAGGAGAGAGAGAGAGAGAGAGAGAGAGAGAGAGAGAGGGTGACTGAACTCTTCGTAGCGGTTCATCACCATAGCCAAGAACAGACCCTCGCGAGGCTGTTCTTCCTTGTATTGTTCGTCCTCACCAGCCCCAGGAGGCAATCCATCCACCACACACTGGAGTAGGGTATTACACCACATCGATGGCCCAAACCAGTATAAATCTTGTGTCTTTCGTGTAGTTCTTTTAGTAGTTTAGATCCCATTGAGACGGAGAGGTTGGAGGTGAGATTTCCACGCGCACCCCAGTGTTCGAACCTTAAGGGTCTGCCAGAACCCGAAATCCGACATTTGGCGCGCCAGGTAGGGGTGCGCCGGAATTCGTCTTCCACCGCTCCGCTCTCCTGCGATCGTCGCGTCCATGTCTGACGCTCGTCGGGCCCGCCGTCGGTGGGCATCCTCGTCGTTCCCCGTCGCCCGCCGCCACCGGCCCGGCGGGGGGCGAGCAGCAGGCATCGTCTCAGCACCCGTCCGTGCGGCAGGACGGCCGCACCGCCACTCCGTCACTCGCACCAGTTGGCTCTTCGTCCCGCGCGCTCCACGCACCCTTGGAGGCTCGAGCTGCGCTCCTCGCGGCAAATGAGCTCCTGCGCTACCGTCCCGTCGACGACGTCTACGAAGAATGGCTCGACCGCGTCGCCGAGCTTGTCCGCGCCGCAGGGGGCTCTTCCGCGCCGTCCGTCCCTCTGCGCCGCACTCCACCCCGCGCAGGCAACGAAGCTCTGGAGGCGCACCAGCCACCTCCTCTCCAAGAAGATGCCATGGCTCCGAGGCGACTGGCCCCTGGGCGGAACCCGCTCCGCCAGGCGCCATCGCAACAAGAGCGGAGCTGCCAAGAAATCCCTTGCCCACAGGGGGCTGCCCGGGCGCTCCCTGCTCCGGCACGCCGCGACCCTGCTCCAGCTCCGGCACGTCAAGACCCCGCCCTGCTCCTAGCTGCAGCGCGTGGGGACCCTCAAGACCAAGCTCTCCACCAACCGAGGCCTTTCGTGGCCACCGCGGGCTGCCACGCCTACACCACTGAGCTGCGCAGCGTCGCGTGGCCCGGCAAGTTCAAGCCCGACCTGCCTCCTCGCTACGACGGCACAACTGACCCCGCAGAATTCCTCCAGCTCTATGAGCTGGGCATCGAGGCTGCCGGCGGGGATGAAAAGGTCATGGTGAACTGGTTCCCCATGGCGCTGAAGGAAGGGGCGCGAACCTGGCTCCTGAATCTGGCTCCAGGCACGATCTCCTCCTGGGACCAGATGCGCGCCCGCTTCATCACCAACTTCCAAGGTACTCGCGACCGGCCGCCTGCCGTGAGCGACATGCGCCGCATGAAGCAACAACCCGGAGAGACTCTGCAAAAGTACATCCAGCGCTTCAACAGCGCACTCCTCAAGATCCCTAGGGTGTCGGAGGAGGCCATCATCTCCGCCTTCTTTGATGGCGTGCATGACGTCAAGATGAAGGAGGAGCTGGCGATGCACGAAGACCTCTGCACCTCCCTGGAGCTGTTCAACTTGGTGAACAAGTGCGCCAGGGCTGAGGAGGGACGTCTCTCCCTCCTCGAGCTGCCTGCCGCGGACCCAGAAGAGAAGAAGCCCAAGGCCAAGGACGTGAAGCGCAAGGGGGCTGCCGTGCTCGCAGCGGAACCGGACACCAAGCGGGGCAAGGATCTGCCCGAACCCTCCAGAGGCAGCCGGTACTGTGTGTACCATGACCTCCACACCCACAACACCAATGAATGTCAAGAGTTCCGCGCTGTGCGAGAAGGAAGGATCGGCCGTCGCCCTGACTGTGCCGATCGGGGCTACGGCAGGGGAGGAGGAAGAAACCCAGGGCGCTGGGAAGACCGCGGCCCGCGCCAGGGGTGGCGCGACCAGCCTCGCGAGGACCACTGGCGGGACCTGCCTCGTGAGGGGGACTGGAGAGACCAGCCTCGTGAGGACCGCCCTCATGGCAACGCAGGCCTACCTCCGCTGCCGCCTCCACCAAGAAGGAACGAAGACCGCCATCAAGACGAGGGGGTTGGGGGCTTCCAGGAGCCGCGAGCGATCGCCTGCATCCTGGGCGGAGCCCAAGCCCCAGCCTCCCAACGTATCTTCAAGCAGTTTGCCCGCGAAGTAAATGTAGCACTCCCCAAGCTCGAAGCAACGCGCCCCCTCAGGTGGTCGGCGTGCGCCATCACGTTCAGTTCGGCAGACCAGCTCAAGTGCGCGGCCACTGCAGGAGTCCTCCCGATGCTCTGCTCCCCGGTCATCAGCAACGTGCATGTCACCAAGACCCTCATCGATGGTGGGGCAGGGCTCAGCGTCCTGTCCGTGGAAACATTCAACAACCTCCAAGTGCCCTACGACCAGCTTCAGCCAACCAGGCCTTTCTCTGGGATCACCGACGGTTCCACAATCCCAATCGGGCAGGTCCGCCTCCCTGTCACCTTCGGAGCCCGCAGCAACTACCGCACCGAGCTCATCGACTTCGACGTCGCCCACATCCGCCTGCCGTACAACGCCATCCTCGTGTACCCAGCGCTGGCCAAGTTCATGGCCATGACCCACCACGGCTACAACGTCCTCAAGATGCCAGGAAGCGGCGGCGTCATCACGGTGCCCTGTAAAGAGAGAGATGCAGTGTGTTCCCTGGAGCGAGCCTTTCAGGCCGCGTCGCTAGAAGACCAAGATCGCGGAAGCAGGAGGCTTCCTAAGACCATCCCCAAGAAGAGGAAGATGTCGACAGGCTTAGTCCCTCAGGAGGCAGGCCCCTCAGGGCCCGTGCCTCCTCAGGAGGGCCCTCCATCCATCGCATAGGAAAGCGCGCCCGGTGCCCTCCTTAGGCAGGGCTCGGGGGCCCTCACCTGGAGGGCCACCGACCTAGCCATGGTCACGAGGGAGGCGCTTGGGCACCATGTGGAGGCGTGCTTCGCAACACGTTTCCCTCGAGAGGGAGCCAGGCGAGGACGATCAGACCAGCAAGAGTTCGTTGACGAGGCCATTCGAGAGCTACAGGAGACGAGGATCATGAGAGGTTGCCGCCGCTTGCCAGCCGTGGCCCCACATCCAGGCGAGGATGGTGGGCTGCGCGTCTGCGTCGATGTACCTGGGCTCAATCAAATCGCCACAATAGAGTGCCTCTGGCCCTCGCAAGTGGGGCGCTGCAGAGGTCCACCCCACAGCTATGTTTGCATGCCTTACGGCCTGCCGAGCATGGCTGCGACGTACCAGCGCCTCATGAGGGGCAACGTGGAGGCTCAGGAAGACAGGCGTTCCGCGGCTCTGGCGGAGGTGGAGACAGCTCGCGAGGAGTCACCAGCACCTCTGGAGCCTCCCGAGGCCCCGGGGCCTGGGGGCTCGTGAGGATCGGCTTCTGCAGCCCGTCAAGTCTGCTGCACCGATGCCACTACGCCGACGACATCCTCAGGTGACATCTTTCAACTTCCGTTCTCAGCTGGGAGCACCCTCCCAGGGTTGCATCACTCCCAGGCCACGTGGGTCCGTCCCCGTGGCATGTATCTGCATTTACCTTTCCGTCGTTAGTTTGCCTTGTTGGGGGCGCCCCTCGGGCTGCGTCATCCCCAAGCCGTTCGGGCCAGACCCAGCGGCGTGTATCCCCCTAGTGTTTATTTCCAACTATGCATTGCCTATCACGCTTAGCTGCATGGAGCCTGTCCGCAGCATCTTCTCTTCCCATGTCGACTACTTGCATGTTAAAGGGGGTGTGCCTGAGCATCACGACTCAGGGCTCTTACTGACTCTCTAGCCCTCACCCTCTGGCCTTGTCCATGGCATCGCGACCTAGCATACCAGCGATGGCTGAGACGAGCTCGAGGGCCGGGACCCGAGGACGTAGAGTACCGGCATCTAACCAAATTTTGCAGGGACACATCTCAAGATACGGCCCAGTGCCGGGCGCAACCCGCCCAGAGGTAGGGCCTCAGGAGTCCCGCGCTGGCTCACGGGTACCCAGATATGCCTCGCCTACCTCAACCAGCAAGCTCCTGAGGCAACACCATCTTCTTTCTGTGATGACCCTGTAGGATCCTTGGAGGGAACTGCGTAAGCCGAGGCCCTCACGAGGTTTCCTTCGCCCTCGCCCACGCAAACCGCTTGCACGATAAAGGGGGGGCGCCTGAGCATCACGACTCAGGGCTCTTACTGGCTCTCCAGCCCTCACCCTCTGGCCTTGTCTACGGCATCGTGACCTGGCATACCAGCGACGGCTGAGACAAGCTCGAGGGCCGGGACCCGAGGACGTAGAGCAGAAAGGGGAGCAGAGGCGGGGAAGAAGGGGCCTCGCGAGGACCTTGCCGAGCGCTTCCGCTCCTATCCCCACACGGACCCAACGGCGCACCTGGAGCGGCCCCTGATCCTCAAGATAAGTCACCACCCACGGCACTGGCTGCTGCAGCACTACCCCCACACCTAAAGCGACTCCGTGCTAGCGACGTCGCTTCCCTTTCTCACTAAGTGATGGCTGCTTGGGCGCCAAAGGGGACCTCCTGAGCATCGCGACTCAGGGGCTCTTACCGGACCCCGGGTCGCTCACCTCCTGGCCTTGACCACGGCATCGCGACCTGGCATACCAGCGACGGCTGACGCTGCCTTGGGACTCGGACCTGTCGGCGTAGAGCACCAAGCCCTCGCGAGGTTCGAAAGGGAGAACTAAGCTATGATGGAGTCAGCAACTTAGCAAAGGTCATATATTAGCAAACGGAACTACAAACACCTTACAAGTCCCCACGGGGCGCATTTCGATTCCTCGCAGGGAACGGATCCTAAGGAGTGCTAACTATACGGGATCCTGCAGAAGATGCCATCATCAATAGTGGGCCGTCAGGCACCGGCGCCAACTCCATCCAGATCAGGGTTGGCGACGGCCTGACGCGTCCGCCCTGCTCCTGGAGCGACAGCGACTCGGGGGCTCATAGCTGTCGTCGCTCGTCTCCGGAGTCACGTAGCCTCCGCTGGAGCCGCTGGACCCTCGGGCGCCACTGCCGAGGGGCGGTCGGCGGGCCTAGCCCTCACAAGGGCGAGGTCCTGATCGCCCCTCCCGCGGCAGCACTCCAGCCAGCGCCCGATCGCGTCGAAGACCTTGAGCAACATCACCGCCGCGCCGTCGTACTCCAGGTGGACCGTGAAGACGCCTCTTTCCCTGCAGACCCGGGCGATCTCCCTCCAGCCGCGGGACATGTAGACCGCGCCCGGGGCAGCAACGACGACCTCGGCCTCGGTCGCGGGGGCGCCGCAGTCGGCGTGCTGCAGCTGGAGCTCCATAGGCCCCCCTGGAAGAACCACGGAGGCGAAGAAAGGAGGAAGGCGGATCCAGGACTGAAGAGGAGTGACGACATGGAGCACGAACTCGTGGGAGGAGCCCTCGGCATGGACTCCAGGGGGAACCACCCATGCCTTCACAACCCGACGGCGCCGATGACAGCGCTGACCGCGGGGATCGGCATCGGCACCTCCGGGGGCCTCGACGTGGGCTAAAAGGGTAGCCGGAACCCCGGCGGAGCCCACTCGCTCCGGGGCCCCGCCACCACCAGGTCGTCCTCGTCGTCCCGGCTGCAATGGGCGAGTCGCTTCTTCGGCGGGAGAGGGTCCGGCCCTTCTTGAGGAGCCTTTCCCTTCTCCGCTGCTGAGAATCGGCGAATCGGAGCCATCACACCAAGAGGGAGCAAGAACTGAGGCGAAGGAGAGAGCAAGAGGAGATGGACTTGATGGGCACGAGCGGTGCCGTACTTATAGCCGGCGAAGGCCAACCGCCGGTCTCCACGATCACAGGTAATCATAAAACGTTCTGCATGCAGGGACTTGTCCAACTCGCACGATCACCAAGGCGTCGTGGGGAAGCGGAGGCGCCACGTCCAATCAACCGCCACACGGCGTCCAAGGCCGCAGGCTGTTAGGGGCCGCGGCGCTTCGCCCTTGCCCTTTTGCCTCTCGGCACGGCCAAGTCCATGCGCGCCTTGGGCCTGGGGGCTACTGTCGGCGTTCTGGGAACGGGGGTCCCCAGACTTGCTTGCCCACGGCCTGCGGCGTGGCTCAAGTGGGGGCCCAGCGCGGCCCATCTTCATCAGCACGAGGCTCAAGACCCTCGCGAGGGGCCAAGCCTCATGAGGCGGGCGACACGGCGCATCCTCAGGCACAGCCTCGTCAGGCTGGCTCGCGAGGAGGCGGAGAGTTCGAGGCGGGGTACCTCGCGAGGTGCCTATGACGCAAGCCATGACGACACGGGGCACCAGGCGGGTGCCAGCGCGCGTAGTGTCCCTCTTTCCTCTTCGGTGCAAGGGGGGCAAGAGTATCAGCGGAGTACCGAGGCATCAGGCAAAAGGTTGCCACTTCGGTGCAACGAGACCAGGACCAGGAGGACTACGAGACGGAGGTCACCATGGAGCCCAACGCGGCGTCATCTCCAGAGCCTTTGGCAGGCGAAGACTGCTTTTGTCAGGATAGATGTACTCGCTGTCCCCCTTCAAATTAGCCCGCCATTGTTGGATCCCTTCCCGCTCAATATTTGGGGAGAGGACCAGGGCCTCTATAAATAGGACTAGCCGCCCACATAGCAAGGGGTTCGATTCCTGGTCGTTCGGTCCGGGACAAGGAGAGAGAGAGAGGGTGACTGAACTCTTCGTAGCGGTTCATCACCACAGCCAAGAACAGACCCTCGCGAGGCTGTTCTTCCTTGTATTGTTCGTCCTCACCAGCCCCAGGAGGCAATCCATCCACCACACACTGGAGTAGGGTATTACACCACATCGGTGGCCCGAACCAGTATAAATCTTGTGTCTTTCATGCAATTCTTTTACTAGTTTAGATCCCATTGAGACGGAGAGGTTGGAGGTGAGATTTCCGCGCACACCCTAGTGTTCGAACCTTAAGGGTCTGCCGGAACCCGAAATCCGACAGTGGTGGTGGTGGAGGAGCGCGGGACTCCAGCAGGGCTTCGCCAAGCACTACGAGAGACGAGGAGGAAGAGGGGTAGGGCTGCGCCAACAGGGAGATTGAATCATGTGTTGGGCTGCCCCTTTGCCTCCACTATATATAGGGGGAGAGGGAGGGCTGCGCCCCCACCTAGGGTTCCCACCCCAAGGGGTGCGGCAGCCCTAGATCCCATCTAGGGTGGCGGCCACAAGGGGGAGAGGGGGAGGCGCACCTGGGGTGGGCCTTAGGGCCCATCTGCCCTAGGGTTTGCCCCCTTCCCCTCTTGGAGGCACCTTGGGCCTTGGTGGGAGGCACCCTAGCCCACCTAGGGGCTGGACCCTTCCCACTATTGGCCCATGTAGGCCTCCGGGGCTGGTGGCCCCACCTGGTGGACCCCCGGACCCCTCCGGTGGTCCCGGTACACTACCGGTGATGCCCGGAACACTTCCGGTGGCCAAAACCATACTTCCTATATATCAATCTTTACCTCCGGACCATTCCGGAACTCCTCGTGATGTCCGGGATCTCATCCGGGACTCCGAACAACATTCGGTAACCGCGTACATACTTTCCCTATAACCCTAGCGTCATCGAACCTTAAGTGTGTAGACCCTACGTGTTCGGGAGTCATGCAGACATGGCCGAGACAACTCTCCGGTCAATAACCAACAGCGGGATCTGGATACCCATGTTGGCTCCCACATGCTCCACGATGATCTCATCGGATGAACCACGTTGTCAAGGACTTAATCAATCCCATATACAATTCCCTTCGTCTAGCGGTACGATACTTGCCCGAGATTCGATCGTCGGTATCCCGATACCTAGTTCAATCTCGTTACCGGCAAGTCTCTTTACTCGTTCCATAACACATCATCCCATGATCAACTCCTTGAACACATTGTGCACATTATGATGATGTCCTACCAAGTGGGCCCAGAGATACCTCTCCGTTTACACGGAGTGACAAATCCCAGTCTCGATTCGTGCCAACCCAACAGACACTTTCGGAGATACCTGTAGTGTACCTTTATAGCCACCCAGTTATGTTGTGACGTTTGGCACACCCAAAGCACTCCTGCGGTATCCGGGAGTTGCACAATCTCATGGTCTAAGGAAATGATACTTGACATTAGAAAAGCTTTAGCATACGAACTACATGATCTTGTGCTAGGCTTAGGATTGGGTCTTGTCCATCACATCATTCTCCTAATGATGTGATCCTGTTATCAACGACATCCAATGTCCATGGTCAGGAAACCGTAACCATCTATTGATCAACGAGCTAGTCAACTAAGGGCTTACTAGGGACATGGTGTTGTCTATGTATCCACACATGTATCTGAGTTTCCTATCAATACAATTCTAGCATGGATAGTAAACGATTATCATGAACAAGGAAATATAATAATAACCAATTTATTATTGCCTTAGGGCATATTTCCAACACCCATAGCGATGTACTGAGAAACCTACCTTCGACCAGGGCTGGATAAAGAAGGCAGAATGAATTAGGTGTCCGACTCCACTCTCAAAGACTCGGCTGATCCTGTGTTAATGAGGATGCTGGCCCCAACGCCGTATCAAATGTCGGTGAGGGAGGAAAGGAAGAGCAAAAGGGCCGAAGGTGGCCTTCGCTCTAAAGGTATACTGGACACTACGTCCGGGCAGACTGATGCTCCCTCTTCTGAAGACGAAGACAAAGGGGAAGAAGAAGAAAGGGATATCCCTTCTCCCCACGGGATGAAAAGGACTGCCTCCAAAGACTTGGAGGTGGAGGCACCCAAGAGAGGGAAGATATCCCTGCCAGATGGTTCGGGTTCGAAAGCCGATGTTAACGCAGATCTCCTTTCTAGGGATAAGCCCTTTGCAGAATCGTAAGTGAACAAGGATGCTCTAGACATGTCCCATTCTTTTTGGTTTGCAAGGGTAACATTTAAACTATATGTTTGCAGTCCGGCCCGCCATCTACCTCAACAGTCCTCCTCATCGGGGGACTTGCCTCCGAAGACGATGGAAAGCGATACACCTCCACAAGCTTCATCGCCCCTAAGGGCGGATGACTTCGAGGTGTCGTCCCGGAGGATCTCCCCTGACAATCCAGCGATGCGGGGGACAATGAAGACATCGCCCGAAGGTGATACTTCGACCGTCAAGGGTCCAGGGGAGGCAGCCCCCATGGGGACCAACAATGAGGGCCCCGAACCATCCGGTTTACAACCAAAGACGACTCTAGGGTCGAGTAAGCGTACCCTTTTGGAGGGAGTCTGTACTCCTGCAGCAGCCTCCGGGAATGAGGTGCAGATACACTGATGGGCACATTGCAAAGTGCGTCCATCTCAAAGGAACATCATACCTTAATGAGTACGATAGTTGAGAGGATTCTGTCCGCGAGAAGAGAATTGAATGAAGCCTTCACAGGCCTGCCGAGAGGCTTCGAGGTATGCAATGTAATATCTTTAACCGCTCTTTATATGCAAAAATGCGCCTGTGTATAGATAGTAGCCCCTGAGGCCCTGGTCGGTTTCCATAGGGAGGCGATCAGAGAATCAAAAAAAGATATGCTCAGGAAGTAACATAATTAATTTGAAAACAAGCTGTTATGTCAAAGGCGACTACCCAAGTTGCGGAAGTTGCAGATTTAAAGCATAAACTTGAGTTAGCTGATGAGGACATTATCCTTATTAACAGCCGGCTCGACGAGGCACAAGGTATGTTTTGGGACAGCCTGCTTGTGCATGTATAATAGTATGAGCACGAAGTTGAAAATTATACACTGTGACATGCATAACTGTAGATGGTGCTACCGTAGTTGAGACCCTTTGGGCCAAGCTTGCCCGGGCCAAGGAGTAGGCCAGAGTGAGCAATGCGGCTGCCAAGAAGGCGGCTGCTGATTTAAAGGCCGAATAGGCCACTTGGCGCCAGTGCGAGGAGAGAATATCTACCATGGAGCGAGAGCTAAAGGATGCCACTTGCAAATGAAAATCACTCGAGGAGGATAACAAAACGAAGGCAGCCGAACTCGACAAGGCCTTACAAGAGGCAAGAGAAGCATGGCCCGAGTCTAGAGTGGCTTGGGAGGAGATTCGGCAAGCTGGGGAGATAGCGGCTAGTAAGCCCTTTCTATTATAGACTAAGTTTGGCGACCCGAAGTATGCTCTGCTTAATCAATTGTGGAGTTCTCCAGACGCGTTCTTGGACCTGCCGAAGAGTGTCTCCAACGCGGCGCAGTTCTTCCAAGCGAAGGAAGGACGTACTGCGGAGAAGCTTTTCTGGTCACAATTCAATGTGCCACGGCGTCCGGTGTTGCTGAATGAACAGATGGCATAGTGGGCCAAGCTCCAAAAGATGTCCGGAGCTGCCATGAAGGACATCATGGTCCGGCTATGGCCGGCTGAACCCATTCCGAACAACTATTTTGGTTTGGTGCAGCGACTTGTCGATGCAATGCCGCGTATCGACACTGTCAAGCGGTCGGCGTGCATAGAAAGTGCCCGGATGGCCTTCACCCACGTCAAGATGTACTGGGCAAAGATGAAGGCCAACGATGTTGTAGCTAAGAGCCCACCCAGAGGCAAGGACTATCGCACGCCGGAGCATTATTTCGAGGACGTCCTAGAGGGCGCCCGCTTGGTAGAGGGTCAGTGCTCGAAGGATATTATGTTCAAGTAGATGCACCGGAATTGTGAGAACAATATTATGATATATTAAGGCTGTGTTATATTCATAGCTTTGCCTGAAAGTTATTTCCTCCTGTGCGGCCGTCTTTTATAATATGAAAGTTTGCCAGTCATCGGCATCGGCCCCCTCGCCTATAATACAGGGGTGTTTGGAATAGCACCTGAGCACTCTTGACCCAACGTCTTGGTCCGTTACGGAGGTGTCAGTGCGGCGAACAAGGCAATCAGACTATAGGGCTTTAATACTTTCACTTAGCCATAGGGGTTTTACGGTGAGTCTACGGTGTAGCCCCTGGTATGTACACGGTTATCCGAATACAGTTGTGTTACATAGGTGACCAAAAAATAAAGAACGTTCCTTCGTGTAGTACGGAAGAAATCGCAGAAGATTCTAATAAGTCGCCGAGTGGTTGACCAACTCTCGCTGCATCATGACAGTCAGTTTTTGGCTTTCTCTACTGGGGTGTTTAACCAGGTGAACTGGAAACACAATCGCAGTAGTTCTCCATTTACTACCCTAGCCGATAAGATGGAACGTAAGGTAGTGAGCACAGGAGCCGGGCAACCCAACTATTGACCAAAGACATGATTGGGAGCTAATGCATATAAGGCCAAACTCGTGACGCCGAAGTATGCTGTAGAGCTGTTCGGACTTTTCGGCAACCCATATGTTGCCGTATCAAGCCCCTGGTGATTTGTGCCAAGGTGTGTGCGTGAAACAACTAAAGAAGCAAAATGCAGTTCTATGAGAAAAAGCAAATACTGAAGACAGATTATGTTCACTGGAATCTGATTGATACGTCAAACGCAATCTTACAGATTATAACACCACTCCCCAGGCCATTTTACATGCCGGGGGTCAAAGGCCAAGGAAAAAGGCTCTATATAGGTTTTAAATAGAGTGTTTGGTCTACAGAAAATCTTTTGGACCCCCTGTAGCACATCTGCACTGCCGTTGCCTCAGCGAAAAGTATTCCTTAAAAGGACTAATCTTTAGTTATTTATACAAAACCGGGCTCAGAAAGAGTCCTTGTAGGTCCATAGGATGAACCATTTTTGATTCAACTGTGGCAAAAGATAAGATATAGTTAGAAAAAGAGAAAAGGCCATAGGAGGGTGAACCGTATTGTGGGCCTGTCCATATTGTGCCTCTGCCGATGACCAAGGTATTTTAAGTGCATAATTATGCATGCGCGATACGAACTTCACGGATATATAGGGCGAATGACGGAGGCGGAACTGCTAATCGTGCTTTGAAATTGTCTGGTCCTGTGTATAGAGGTCGGCGGCTTAATGGCCGATGAGATATGCAGCTTGACGGGGCCTCTTTGTACTTCAGCTGCGATGGGCGTGGTATGCTCCTCGGTATGGAGGGAGTGTTCCATGTTTCCGTTGATCGTGATGACGCCGTGTGGACCGGGCATCTTAAGTTTTCGATAGGCATAGTGTGGGACCAAATTGAAACGAGCAAAAGCGGTCTACCCAAGCAGTGTATGGTAGCCACTACGGTACGGGACAATATTGAAGATCAAGTCTTCGCTTCGAAAGTTGTCCGGTGAACCGAAGGTGACTTCCAATGTGATTAAGCCTGTGAAGTGAGCTTCGACGCCGGGTATTACTCCTGTGAAGGTAGTTGTGGTGGGCTTGATCCTTGAGGGATCAATGCCCATTTTGCGGACAGTGTCTTGGTAAAGTGAATTAAGACTACTGTCGCCGTCCATAAGGACTCGCGTGAGATGGAATCCATTGATCATTGGACCGAGGACCAAAGCTACCGAACCTCCGTGATGGATACTGGTTGGGTGGTCCTTGTGATCGAAAGTGATTGAGCAGGCCGCCCATGGGTTAAATTTTGGGGCGACCGGCTTTATGGCGTAGACATCTCGTACAGCGCACTTGCGTCACATATATCATGTTTACTATTTTTACTTCGCTGTCCCCCAGTGTTCGATTGGCGAGTCTCTTCATCTTCGCTGTCACTGGGCGGCCCCTTCCCTTTGTGTTCAGAATTGAGCTTGCCAGCTTGTTTGAAAACCCACCAATTTCTGTTGGTATGGTTGGCGTGTTTGTCAGGGCTTCCATGAATCTGACAGGACCGATCCAATATCTCGTCTAAGCTGGATGGACCATCTCTGTTTGCCTTGAATGGCTTCTTGCGTTGACTGACTTTGGGGCCACTGAATCTGGCATTGACCATCTCTGTTTGCCTTGAATGGCTTCTTGCGTTGACTGGCTTTGGGGCCACTGAATCCGGCATTGACCGTCGTGTCTTGGGTTCCTGCATTATTGTTTCGATGCTTGTTTTTATTGCGTCGTGGCTTGCCATTGCCGTCCCTGGCTTCGGAGGATCCAGGATCGCTGGTGCTATTGCTTCTACGAGCAAGCCAGCTATCTTCTCCCGCGCAAAAGCGGGTCATCAGTGCAGTAAGGGCTGCCATGGACTTAGGTTTTTCTTGGCCGAGGTGACGGGCAAGCCACTCATTTTGGACGCTATGTTTAAAGGCTGCGAGGGCTTCGGCGTCCGGACAGTCAACAATTTGGTTCTTTTTAATTAGGAACCTAGTCCAGAGTTTCCTGGCTGACTCTCCGGGCTGCTGGATGATGTGACTGAGGTCGTCAGTGTCCGGAGGCCGGACATATGTACCTTGGAAGTTGTCGCGAAAGGCATCTTCCAAGTCTTCCCAGTTGCCAATGGAGTTCTCTGGGAGGCTGTTTAGCCAGTGCCGGGCTGGTCCCTTTAATTTTAGTGGGAGGTATTTGATAGCATAGAGATCATCACTGCGGGCCATGTGGATATGGAGAAGAAAATCCTCATCCATACTGCTGGGTCGGTTGTTCCAAAATATGATTTGATATTCATAGGTTTAAACCCTTCTGGGAATTCATGCTCCATTAGTTCCTCGGCGAAGCATAGGGGGTGTGCGGCGCCTCTATAGCGGGCGACGTCACGACGGAGTTCGGCGGACGTCCCTATGCAGTTTTCACCCTGAGTGAGGTTGTGTTGATCACGCCGGGCCTGATAGCCGTCCTTTTGTGTTGGGGTGTGCCCCCTTGACCCGTAGATTGATCTGGCTAGGCCCGCCCTAGTGTCCAGGTCCTGCCGTAGGTCATAGATGTAATCCCTGCTGTCGGTGTCAAAACCGATGGATCTCGGGTAGGGGGTCCCAAACTGTGCGCCTAAGGCGGATGGTACCAGGAGGCAGGGGACACAATGTTTACCCAGGTTCGGGCCCTCTCGATGGAGGTAATACCCTACGTCCTGCTTGATTGATCTTGATGATGAGTATTACAAGAGTTGATCTACCACGAGATCATAGAGGCTAAACCCTAGAAGCTAGCCTATGATTCTGATTGTTCTTGTCCTACGGACTAAACCCTCCAGTTTATATAGACACCGGAGGGGGATAAGGTTACACAGAGTCGGTTACAAGGGAGGAGATCTACATATCCTAATTGCCAAGCTTGCCTTCCACGCAAAGGAGAGTCCCACCCGGACACGGGACGAAGTCTTCAATCTTGTATCTTCATAGTCCAACAGTCTGGCCAAAGTATATAGTCCGGCTGTCCGAGGACCCCCTAATCCAGGACTCCCTCAGTAGCCCCCGAACCAGGCTTCAATGACGATGAGTCCGGCGCGTAGATTGTCTTCGGCATTGCAAGGCGGGTTCTTCTCCAAATTCCGAATACCTGCCGAGTAGTGTCCGGCTTCACATGAATGTTGCACTCCTTGGCTTCTGCACCTAATAATGGCTATCCTCCACGTGTCGAGCGAACGCGAGAAGTCGGGGCATTTTTACACTTGCCACCCTAACCATGTGAGTAAATCGTCTATTTGAAGAGACGGTGATCCTCAGATCCAGATCACACCATATTCCCACAGCGAGCATCCATTAGAGCACGCCCAGAAAAAGTCCATCCCATCATGGCCGGCCATCGCAGCTCCTCCTCTCGCTCCCGTAGCCCTAAGCCAAGTGATTGGAAGAAGTGTTCCGTCCCCCATAGTCAATTAGTAGAGTTACAAACCCAGGGGTTTCTCCCACCAGCGCATATGGTCCCCGTTCGAGCCGGACTTGCTACTTACAACGGTGGGGAGCAAGCAGAGAGCTTTCCCAACCCATCCATGGGGGAGCGGGTATGCCTTGTCCCTTACTTACTAAGGGGGCTTGGATTTCCAATCCATCCGTTCCTCCGCGGGATTCTGGAGTTCTACGGCCTCCAGCTACATAACTTTACTCCCGTCCCCATACTACACATCGCTGGTTACGTCGCCTTTTGCGAGCTGTTTTTGGGCTGCGAAGCTCATTTCAAGCTATGGAAGAGGCTATTCTACCTCGTACCCCGTACACAGGAGGGGTCACTATATCAAGTGGGCGGAGCCGAGATATGGCGCATCGCCGGGACCAGATACCTGTCTGGTACTCCGCAGAAGACATCCGAAGACTGGCCTTCGGAGTGGTTTTATATGGAGGACGTCCCTCTTCCAGATCCTATTCAGATGGGCCTAGCGAAAATACTGTCCGATCTATATAAGGGAGAGGAAGAGGAGTTCATCCGCATCAAGCCACGGGATGGGTTCCCAATGTACAACCCCCCAAACTGAGTGAGCTGCTATTTTCTACTCCAGACCTTCCCGCATTCTTCGTCATGAGTATTTACCTTGCTATTTTATAGCAGGAAGTGCGAAAAGCCGTAAGGGAGATCCGCAACCCGCCTCCACAACCAGAGGACCCTGACCGGGCCCTCGACCCCGGACTCGAAGAAGATCCGGACACATTGTGGAGCTCATCGACAGGACGTTCTATCAGTTAAGCTGCAATGGTGCCTTAGTGGCCATCATAGCCGATTATCCTGGACTGCGCCCTGCCTCGCACGTAAGTAAAACCGAAGTCCCAACTTCCGAGAAGGATTCCCCTCTTTTATTTTTGAACTTCACCTACCGGACACATATGGTGTCTTATAGGGAAGGCCCTCGGGACGCCATGCCAAACCCACGGTGACTCAACAACAAGGAGCACCGTTGCCGGGTAGGCTTAAAAGGAAGGCGGTCAGGACCGAGATGCCGTCGCAAAGGTATGAAAAAGAACCCCGCTCCGTGGTTGTCGTCTTTTAAAATATAATAACGTCCATGGTTCCTGACAGGAAAAACGCTCGTCGGACCATATCCGGAGAGCCTGCTGGCCAAGCTTCCACCAGCCGGGCTCCACAGCCAGACTTAGAGGTAGATGCTAACATGGGGCCAACATCGGATGTTCCTCCTACAGAGGATGCGGATAGGCTGTCCGCTACGCATTTCGAAGTGGAGAGCGCCATGAATCACAGGCGTCGCCGGGCCGTACTCCATGATGCTTGTTTCTCTCAAGAGGCGTTCGATGCCTTCAACTCAGGAGATGCGTATATCCGAGCTGCTCAAAATGGTCTTGCCCGATCCACGGACCAGTATGTGAAGGATATGCGAGTAAGAAAATCTAATAATTATGTATATCAGTAGCCCCTGAGACTTGAAACACTTGGCACAACTGATTTAATGATCATTGTTTGCGTAGGTTCTTACGGGGAAGTGTTCCCAATTGTCTCAAGAGCTGGAGGAGTGCAAAGCCCAGCTATGGGCCGCGGTTGCCGCAATGAAGGAGTCCGGAAAGGCCCCATCTGGTAACACTTGTTATCTAAAAGAATGACATGTACCAGTTAGTGTTCGGCATGCATGCAAATCTAACAATAGATTCTGCAGATGATCCCGGAGTGAATCCGGAGGGAGTACGAGGGGATGAGCAACATGCTAAACGACCACTAAAGGCTGGCGAGCGCGTGCTTACGCAGGTCGGGCAGGAGAGAAACGATATCCAAGATGCCAATACCCGGCTGGGCGTTGAACTGAACGATGTTCGGGCCCAGCTTGCTGACTCCGTAAAGGAGAATAAGAGGCTTCGACACGGCATTTTTAGAAAGTGCGTGAACAAATTTCATAGAGTTCAGCGAAGAAACCGGCTAACAGAGTTATATCTGTAGGTATGCTGACGGGTCGTCCCGCAGAGGAGATGCCCAGGTCAGCGGGTGATCTTCTGCCAGAGCTCTCACAACAGCACGAACAAGTTCGGCAGGTGATGCAGGGAATTGCCCAAGCCTTGTGGCCATCTGCCTCCCTGCCAGAAGGCATGGGGGAGCTCGTAGAGATACTCAAGGGAGCGCGACGGCGCTTCCGATTATTGAAGATATCAGCCCGCCAACAAGGTGCAAGGGAAGCCTGGGCCATGGTCAAGATGCGCTATACCAAGGCAGACCCGAACCACATGGCTGAGGTCGGGCCTGTGGGGTCAGATGGGAAAGAGATCCCCGTCAGTTTGGTGTATGACCAGGTTAAATTAGCCGCAAAGTATTCCCAACAGGATTGTAGGCTAGACAGTCTGTTGGATGGTATAGAAGAAGAATATAGTCAGTCTAAGTGACTATGTACTTCAATTGACATATATTGTCTCTAGCCGGAATGTAAATCATTTGTCATGGCGGACCTTTTCGCTTCAACCTCCGGACCCGACAGTCCGGAGTGTATCCGAATACCTACTCGGTTATGTAAAAACCAGGGTATGCGTGGAAACCAGGCGTAGGGGTCATAAGTGCTTGAACAGACAAGTACCCAACTAGCTATGTTATATTACTTGGATAGTAAGAAACATCTTCCAGGGAGAATAGTTCCGTTAAGGGTTCCTTTCCCTGGGTATGCATGCATTAATGTGCATGTCCGAACTGTGAAAAGTGACGCATGATATAGACATCTGAGGGCATGTATTACAACAAATAAAAGTCATCTTTTGTCCACCGACCAAATATTCCCTTAAGAACGCTAGCTTTCGGCTTCACCCAGTCTGAGGTACACATCCGGCTAACCCGGCAGTAACAATCGCAGAGGTTCTCCCCTTATGCCCTAGCCGAATTAACGGGAACGTAGGGCATAAACACAAGAGCCAGGCAACCCAGCTTGGCCAAAACTTAAGTCATATCGATGCATATAATGGTGAAGAAAAGGTACATGTGGAAAAGTAACACATGTGCGGGGGCATAGAGCCCAGAACATAGTTATATTAAGCTTCTGTATAGGAAGCCCCCAGGTATAATAAGCACGCTTAGTGTGTCAAGATTGTGCAGTCAAAACACATTTTAACCTTTTAAGGCCGTGAAGAAAAAGGGAAGAAAGAAAGAAAGAAAGAAAAGACAGATAACGGATGTAAAAAATTGATGGAGGTAAGGGGACGAACACAGAGTCCGACGCTAGGCGTAGAACCTTCGGAGTCTAGCTGCGTTCCATGGGTTTGGCTCGAGTTGATTGTTCGATGCATCCCGCAGACGGTACACTCCACCGGTCAGAACTTTGTCGATGACGAAGGGACCTTCCCATTTGGGCTTGAGCTTGTCCTTTTTCTTCTATGGTAGGCGTAGAACGAGTTCGCCAATGTTATAAGTTTTGGCCCGTACTTCTCTGCTTTGATACCGTCGAGACTGTTGCTGATAGAATGCGGAGCGGGCTTTTGCTGCGTCACGCTCCTCCTCTAGGGCGTCCAAACTGTCCTGCCGATCAAGCTCGGCTTCTTTCTCTTTGTACATGCGCACTCGAGGTGAGTCATGAATAATGTCGCAGGGCAATACCGCCTCTGCGCCGTACACCGTAAAGAACGGTGTGTATCCGGTAGTGCGATTCGGCGTGGTCCGCAGCCCCCATAGTACAGAGTCAAGCTCCTCCACCCAGTGCATATCTGACACCTTCAAGGATCACACTAATCTGGGTTTAATGCCGCTCATGATAAGACCATTTGCTCTCTCGACTTAACCGTTAGTTTGCGGGTGATAGACAGAGGCGTAATCGAGCTTAATGCCTATTTTGCTGCACCAAGTTTTTACATCGTCGGCTGTAAATTTCAAGCCGTTATCGGTGATGATGCTGCGGGGAACACCGTAACGGTGTACAACCCCGGATATGAAGTCTATCACTGGTCCGGACTCGGCCGTTTTAACTGGTTTGGCCTCTATCCATTTGGTGAATTTATCCACCATAACCAAGAGGTATTTTTTCTTATGGCTTCCCCCTTTAAGGGGTCCAACCATATCAAGCCCCCAGACCGCAAAGGGCCAAGTAATGGGGATAGTTTGGAGAGCGGTAGGCGGCATATGGCTTTGGTTTGCAAAAAGCTGGCAACCGACGCAATGTTGAACGAGGTCCTGTGCGTCTGCTCGGGCTGTCGGCCAGTAAAAACCTGTACGAAAGGCCTTGCTTACA
Source organism: Triticum monococcum (assembly GCA_034509565.1). NCBI lineage: Eukaryota > Viridiplantae > Streptophyta > Magnoliopsida > Poales > Poaceae > Triticum > Triticum monococcum. Next base: position 490,406,228 of record CM067844.1, read on the forward strand.
AGGGCCCAAGCTGCGGCATGGTGGCCGCCAAGTCCAACATGATTTCTGCCAAAAGTTGTCGTCCTTCCTCTTCGGAGATGCACCTTTGAAGGACTCCGGTAGCGCTTTCCTTATAAAGCTGTCCCTCGTGGATCTTGTGGGCTCTAGACCGCCGCACAATGCAGCATGCCTCGTTTGGGTCATCAGGGAGTTCTTGCCTAGTTAGATAAGCCAAGAAGGGTTCTGTCCACGGGGTGATGACGGCCATAATCACGTGGGCTGAAGGTGTTATTTCAGTGGCAGATCCTCCGATTACGTCAGAGTGTTCGGGGTCTGGTGTTTTGGCCGGATCCGTACTGTTACTGCCGGACTCCCTTGTAACACCCACGATGCGGATATATCTCCCACGAGTCGGAGCATGACTTAGAGGCATAGCCGCATAGTAGGCATGTCGCAAGAGGGGTAATCTTTACACATCCCATGTACTGAATAAGAAAGGGATAAAGAGTTGGCTTACAATCGCCACTTCACACAATACATGAATATAGCATTACATCATCCAGAATACAATCAAGGTCCGACTATGGAACCAAATAAAGAAAGACAACCCCTACTGCAATAGATCCCCGATCGCCCCAACTGGGCTCCACTACTGATCAACTGGAAAACGAAACAACACAACGAACACGATCTTCACCGAGCTCCCTCTTGAGCTGGGTTGCGTCACCTGCACTGGTACCATCGGCACCTGCAACTGTTTTGGAAGTATCTGTGAGTCATGAGGACTCGGCAATCTCACACCCTCGCGATCAAGACTATTTAAGCTTATGGGTAGGAAAAAGTAGTGAGGTGGAGCTGCAGCAAGCACTAGCATGTATGGTGGCTAACTTACGCAAATGAGAGTGAGAAGAGGAGCAAAGCACGGTCATGAACTAGAAGTGATCCTGAAACTACTTACGTTCAAGCATAACACAAGAACCGTGTTCACTTCCCGAACTCCGCCGAGAAGAGACCATCACGGCTACACATGCGGTTGATGCATTTTAATTAAGATAAGTGTCAAGTTTTCTACAACCGGATATTAACAAATTCCCATCTGCCCATAACCGTGGGCACGACTTCCGAAAGTTCAAAACCCTGCAGGGGTGTCCCAATTTAGCCCATCACAAGCTCTCACGGTCAACGAAGGATATTCCTTCTCCCAGGACGACCCGATCAGACTCGGAATCTCGGTTACAAGACATTTCGACAATGGTAAAACAAGACCAGCAAAGCCGCCCGAATGTGCCGACAAATCCCGATAGGAGCTGCACATATCTCATTCTCAGGGCACAACGGATAAGCAATCCATACAACTAAAACCAACCCTGAAGTTTCCCCGAGGTGGCGCTGCAAGGGGCTCTAGTTTGGACCAACACTCAGAGGAGCACTGGCCCGGGAGTTTAAAATAAAGATAACCCTTGAGTCTGCAGAACCCAAGGGAAAAGGCTTAGGTGGAAAATGGTAAAACCAAGGTTGGGCCTTGCTGGAGGAGTTTTATTCAAGGCGAATTGTCAAGGGGTTCCCATTATAACCCAACCGCGTAAGGAACGCAAAATCAAGGAACATAACACCGATATGACAGAAACTAGGGCGGCAAGAGTGGAACAAAACACTAGGCATAAGGCCGAGCCTTCCACCCTTTGCCAAGTATATATGTGCATTAAGGTAAACAAGATATAATAATGATATCCCAATAATATCCATGTTCCAACATGGAACAAACTCCATCTCCACCTGCAACTAGCAACGCTATAAGAGGGACTGAGCAAAGTGGTAACATAGCCAAACAACGGTTTGCTAGGACGAGGTGGGTTAGAGGCTTGACATGGCAATATGGAAGGCATGATATAGCAAGTGGTAGGTATCGCAGCATAGCAATAGAGCGAGCAACTAGCAAGCAAAGATAGAAGTGATTTCGAGGGTATGGTCATCTTGCCTGAGATCCCGCAAGGAAGAAGAACGAGTCCATGAAGAAGACAAACAGACGCGTAGTCGAACGGATCCTCACAAACGCGACGTTATCGGAACTAACCCGAAGAAGCAGCACCGGAAAGAAGCAAGCAACATAGTAAACAACCACCTCATGAACATGGCATGATGCACAATCAAGTATGATGCATGTCTGGTTTAATGAAGCATGGCATGGCAAAATGCACAAGCAATCCTACAAATTAAGTGGAGCTCAATATGCAACTCCATTGCATATTGACGAAACACCATGACAAGTTATTTAGTTCGATCTCGTTTATGTACCCAACAATATTAAATGTTGATTAACATGGCAAGGGGTGAAGCACAACAAAACTACATATCTAGGCAAGTTTAAATGAGGCCGAAAACAACGAACAACAATTCCAGTAAAACCCCATATGCATATTTTAAGGTTTAGTACTGTTCTGCCCTAAACATAATTTTAGTGTTATTAAACATGCAAGGCAATGCAACCATGTTAAACTAGGCAATTTTCTACCCCATTTACATATAAAGATTATTAGGTTTGGAGCTATGGTTATTTAGTTATGAATTAAATCATTTTAGCATGTTATCTAAGCAAAATAAAGCAAACATCATTTTAAACATGTCAAACGTGGATGAAAGTGGCATATTATTAAACTAGATGAAATTCTAAACAAGATACATATATAGTTTATTTAATTGCGATGAACGGTTGTGAAGTTATTATATGCATGACTAAACTATAAAACTGGCAGCCTCTCGATAAATAGGAAACTCGTAGATCTGAAGAAAAAAAACATGAACGGGCCGAAACTTGTTGGGCCAAAGTGCATAGGAGAGGGGATCGCTCACCCATGGGGCATGGCCCAGATCTGTGGAGGAGATAGGCCGAGTGATCCGGCTGGGCCTTGGAGTGGTGTGCAGCCCACGCGAGCGGGTACAGACGAGACAGGCGCGGGACGAGCGAGCGGTCAACGCGGCTGTGGTTGAGGTCGTCTCGCTCGACCAAGGGCGAGGCAGAGGACTCGGGGGCGCGGGGCTGCATCCTCCGGCGACAGGGATGGCGCGAAGGCAGCACACGCAAGCAGATCCCGGCGGCGGCGACCATGGACGGGCGGCGGCCTGGTGGTGGTGGTCAACGTCGGTAGGCGCGCTTGCTGGAAAGAGGCGGGGCTAGGTGCGGCTTCGTCAGAGCATAACAGCGGCATCAGCAGGGGAGCAGGCGGGGCTGCTGGGACTCCGGCAAGCCGGGGAGGCGCGTCCATGGTGAGGCAGGGGCGCGGACGACTCGGAGACAGCCGGATCCGGGCGGCTTCGCTCCCGGCAAGAACTTGGCACGGACATGGTGGCTCGGCGTCTGTCAAGAGAAACAGGGGAGAGATGAGAGGCGGGAAGGAGGAAACGAGAAAGGAGGAAGGGAAGGAGAGGGCGCGAGGGGGCTCATCTCCCGCACGGCGGCGTTCCAAATGGCGACGGTGGCGCTCGTTCTGGTTGGAGGAGGAGCTCGGGCGCGTGAGGGAGCCGGTCTCCGGTGAAGCAGAGGTGCGGCGGATGGATTCCATAGCGCATGTCTTGATGCCGCAGGGCCCTGGTGGCGCGGTCGCTGGCGACGTTTAAGGCAGCGGCTGCTGGTCTTGGTCGTCAGTGGGGATGGCGGGGCTTGATGGCGAGGCAGGAGAGATGGGGCACGACGAGGGATGCAGGGGGCGCTTGCGAGGCTGCTTGCGGGGAGGGCCAAGTGGATCGATGGGATGGATGGAGCAGAGGGGATCGGGCAATGCTCTGGTTTGCTCGATGGAGGATTCAAGGGAGAGTGGGTGGCGGCTGGAGGTTGGGCAGTGCGGATCCCCAAGAAGATGGTGGCGGCGGCGGATACGGAATGGATGTGACAATGTCACACCCTGCATTTTGTAACTCTTTATTTGCATTATTAAAGCATGAAAATTTGGACCAACAAAAACTTTTGCATTATTTGGTTTTTATTTGGAGTTGGTTTTTCTCTCAGTGCTTCTCAAGTGCTCTTTAAAGTCAACACAACTCCACCTTCTATACTTAATCTTCTTGCCCCAAACTTCTGCCCAATGATCATGCCATGTGTATAGTACAATATAGTATTTTCTTACAAAAATAATTTGGCCAAAAGGTATTTTCAAAAATTAGTTTTCCAAAAACCCCTGAATTAAGATTTTGTACTATAAATGCTTAATTCAGGGCAGTAAAAATCTTTCAAAAAGTATGTTTGAAACCTATTAGATATAGGACTCCCATAAACCACAAAAGTATAATTTTAAAAGCTAATTTCCTATTTTATTTAAAGGCTTTTTCTTAAGGCCAGAAATTATCTTTAATAGGTTAAAATTATTTTAATGTTTCAAAAATATTTGAGAAAATTTAGGGAAACTCGGTAGACATATATTTTCCATATATAAGAGTTTCAACACATGGTCATGTTCAAAATATTGGACAAAACCTCCCAAAACCATTTCTGCCCATTTCAAGGATTTGAAATATTTCTACAGGAAATATTTTCATAAAAATCCAAGAAAAATCCAGCAAGTCACAAATGCATATTGTGATCACCTTGCAAAGCCTCATGTTAATTAAAGTCATTTTGGTTCACCAAAATGCCCCAAAACCCTCTCTGGCCAGAATCATATTTGAACAAGTTTGTACTACCAACTTTCTCTCCTTGACTCCATTTTTTGTGAGCATGTGCAAATCCCCAAATGAGGCCACTACACCAAGTGGTGCATCATGGAGAAGTGATTTGCTCTACTAGATCTTCACAAGTCCATTTCTGCTAATTTCTAGGGTTTGCCAAAGTTACATTGGCAACTTTTCCCAAATACGCTCAAAATTGGCGAGACACTCTATTTTTAAGTGTCTTTCCATCCTGTTAAGTATCATGGCAGTTGTAATTCATTTGCTTGCCCAAAACTTCATCAAACACCTTCTGACATTTTGCAAAAACTTCTGTTTTGACCCCTTCCACTATTCTTGGAGAGCCCAAATTTTTACCACAGCCCCTTCTAGTCATAATCTAACTCCAGCAAGCTTTCCTAGCCCAAACTCAATTGTTGGGAGGGATGAAAACCTCTTTTTCTCTCTCTGGACAGCCCCTGTACCCATCTTCTCACCTCCCTCCTCACCCCAGTGGCCATCCATGGCATCCAAAGCCCCTCTCCTCTTCTTTACTTCCCCCTAGACCTGCTAGACACCAGAGGATGCGCTCCCCATGCATAAAGAATGGCCATGCCGGCCATTTGGGCGCTCTGGAGCGCGCTACAGTGCACACCCGCACTGTAGCCGCCCCCTGCCAGGCGCATCCGGCCACCTTGGGCCTCCCCCGCGCGCCTGCCGATGCACCTCGGCGCCCGGGACACGGCAGCTGGTCGGCCCCCTCCTCCTTCCCTCTCTCCTGCCCTGCTCGCACACGCGCCATGGCCGCCCGAGAGCTCCAATGAGCACGCTCACACGCGCGCTGCCCTGACGCTTCCCCCACTCCTTCTCTCCCTCCCTCTGGGCGTAGACCACCCCTACCAACACCCCAGACATGCCCACGCGCGCCCCCGTGACCCACAGCCACGGCAACAACCTCGCCGGCGCACGGGTCTACGGTGAGCCGTGGCTCGCCTACTTAAGGGCCTCCCCGAGCCCCTCTCTCCTCACCACTCGCTCCCTGCACCACCAACGCCTCCCCCTGCACCCCCAGTTCTTCTCCAGAGCCGCCCGAGCTCGAGATCGAGCTCGAGCTCCGCCGCTTCGGCTCGCCGGAGTTCGCAAGGTACAGGCCTCCCGCTCCTCCTCTGCCTCGATCTGGAGCCCCTGCATTCCACTGATCGTTTCCCCCTCGTTTCCCCTCTCTGTAGCCACCGGAAACGGCCGGAGTCGCCACCTCCCGAAGCTCCTCCGCCGCAGTCCCTCGTCGCCGGCGAACCAGGCACCCCCGCCGGCCAAGACCACCACCCACCGACGTGCGGGAGTCCCCTGAGGCCATCCCCGCACTCCCCGAAGCTCGCCGTGGCCTGCATCGACGCCGGTGAGCGCCGCGACCCCTCCTGTCTGCGGGTTAGTGATGACAGGCGGGCCCCGCCTGTCATCCTCTCCCACGTTCCCGCGCCCCTCTCTCTCTCTAACCTGCGGGCCCTGCCCGTCAGGTTTGAAAAGGGGTGGGCGGGCGCACGCGCTGTGCGCTGGCTCGGCTGGGCCGGCCCGCTGGCTGGGCCTGCTGCGCTGCGGCTGCTCTGGCCCAGCAGGCACAATGCTGTTTCCCTTTTTCCTTTTTCTGGAATATTGCAAAAATTCCATAGGATTAACTAATAATCCAAATGCAATAAATCCAACTCCCATATTTTTCTAAAAATCCCACCTATTTAATGGTGCCACTTTCATTCAAATCCAACCAACTTTTATGCACTGTTCAAATTTAAATTCAAATTTGAGCAGTTTAATCTCTGTTTGAAAATCCATATCCCCTCTTGTATAACTCCAAATCCAAAACTAGGAATTTTCCCCTTCCTAGATTTCCACCTAGTATTTTATAAAAATAAGTTGACATTTTTTGAGCACTTTGATTTTTCTGTTTTATTATTGCCTTATTTTCTCGTTATTATTTTGCGATGATAGATTGCGTTGCTGACGAAGGAGTTGGACCAGAAGACTTTGAAGACTCAGAAGACCTCGTTGAGCCAGGCAAGCAGCCCTTTGACCATGTCTATGAATTCCTTTTTGCATGTCATATAGCACTTTATTAGTGTTGTTTCGGAAATCATGATGAGAGGGTAACCACTTTGGTGGATTGCCTTTCTTACTTCCTCGTTGATACCTGCATTGTGCATGACCCTACCTTCTTATGAGGGTTATGCCGGTGGGAGTAGATAGGATGCTAAGTAGTTGCCACGCAAAAAGGGACGGGTACATGCATAGTGATGAGTCAAAGTATTTCCAAAGGACCTTTTCGAAAACCCCGTCGGGTGCCACTTATGCCCGAGGGAGACAATGAGATGGGTAACCACTTGATGATGAAGTGGTGTACCGAGGCAAGTGTGTGTGTTGTTTTCGAAAACGGATTAGATTTAAGATTTGTCGACTGTCCCAACCATACATGCGCAACCACTCTACCCTTATATGGGAAAGGGCATTATTGATTACCTAGACCGATACTAGCTTGGAGCCCGCATTACTAGTGACGGGGGAGGGTTGGTGCTCTCTCTCGGGACGGGGCCGTGCCAGGTAGGGCGGCCAAGAACATTTTTATGGGGCACCGGACACACCGTTGGTACCCCGTGCCAGTGGTACGTGATGAATATAGGAGCGAGGCTCCACAATTTCAAGTTGTGAAATGCTGGGCACGGGGGTTACTACCAATCGAGTGGACTCCATGTTAGTGTCGTCTAGGGAAAGATAGTGATCGGGTGCTTACCCCGGTTACTTGAGGTACCGCGGGTCGTGGATGACACGGAAGTTCCCCGGATCTTGTGGGTAAAGTGTGCAACCTCTGCAGAGTGTAAAACTATTCGAATAGCCGTGTCCACGGACAAGGACAGTTGGGAGGTGCTGCTTAAACTACGTCCACATGTTTTCAAACCAGTGTGAGTGATTGGATAAGTGGGAAGAACCACTCGGGTCAAGTCATGATAGAGTTGGGTTGGTGCCCACTCTTTTTATGTTGATACCATTACTTGAGTCAAGTCAGAGGACTTGACATGATTAAGTTGGGTTGGTGCCCACTCCATCTATGTTGATATCTGTAACCTGTCCTTATGGTTACTTGAATCCTCCTGATGCATGTCTTATGATTTGTGAACATGTCATTGCACTCAAAAACTAGCTTTCCGCAAAATTTACCTATATCATGCATTGTTGTACCTTGAACCAAAACATGGGTTGCTTGCGAGTACATTCAAAGTACTCATTGGCTTGCCACTGGTTATTTAATTGGCCAGGCATGGAAGAACAGGAGTTCGAAGAAGAATTCTTTGAAGATGAACATGCGAACTAGGACGTTTCCTAGTCAGAATGCCTGTAGGGTTAAGGCAGATGGCATGGGTTCTACTTATCAACGAAGATTTCCGCTGCTTGTGTTTCATTTGATGTTCAGCCCTTAAGGCTTTATCTATGTAAGACTTGACCAGAATAGTCATAATTTGTGTAAGACGATATGTATGGATGTAAGACTCTTGTTACTCAGCTTCTGTGTGTTCAGTGAGCATTGATCTCTGGGATCACTGTACACGTGCATTCGGTGATCACGACTATTGAGTCAGGGTCCCCACAGAGCTGGTATCAGAGCCATCCTGACTGTAGGAAGCCTTAGTTAGCATGGGCGTTAGTTAGCTTGAGACCATCTAAACTCCTCTTCTTTTCTAAGCTCACCCAACCCAAGATATATTTCCTTATTAACCTCTCCCATTCAACCTTTGTAGATGGCTACTGTACCTGAAGACTTCCTGACCACAGGATTCCCCATGCTTCTCGAGGATAGCCTCAAGAAGTGCCAGTACCACCGAGCCCCCATTTACACCTACCACGAGCATTGGATCAATGACACCAAGACGGAGTATCATGTGGAAGTGATCGTGAAGGCCAATGACTCCCCAACAAGCTGGTTCTTTGAGGGACCCCAGATGGCAACACTAGTCCTTGCCGTCGAGACGGCAACCCTCAAGGCACTCACCCGCCTCCGAGACCTTCTTCCAGAGATGGCAGACGAGTTGGCAACCCGTTTCTTGCCTTATCGGAAGGAAGGTGAGGATGAGAGCAGTGCCCCAGCTCCACCATTAGAAGAAGGACTTCCACTTCGATTCCAGACCTACTTCAGCCTTTGTGCCGATAGTTTGGCACAACGCTTGGCCTCGGAATCGATGGAACTCCGAAAGGAACTTCATGAGACCAAGGCACTTCTTCTTCAAGCACAAGGGAAGAAGGATAGGATCAAGAAGGAAGGTGCTCCCCCTGGACAACCTGCAATCGCATACAGAGGCGGAAGACCCCCAAAAGACGGAGAACCACCACAACAACACCGCATGAGCGCAAAGGAATACCGCAAGCTCTTCGCACCTCCGACAAAGCAACGCCGTGTTGAGCTCCTCCACTCCCCCACCACTTCAAGTGAAGAAGAAAGTCAGGCTGCCGATGACGAGGAGGAAGACCCAGAAGAACCAGACTACGCGACCGAGCATTCCACCACTTAAGCATCATTCGCAGCCCGGATATGCCCGTTAGTATCCCTTGCGGTAGGATAGGTCGTGTACCCCCTATGCGAAGTCGAGTCTTTGTAATGGTTCATATGAAACCATGTAGTATTGTGTTTGCTTTCGATGTGTTTGATGGACGTCATACTTTCCTTCGGGAACTTGTAAGAGACTACATCACCCATTTGGATTTTAATGAATGTGTTGGGCCCTTTTGGCCCTTGCATGAAAACAGTTAGTGTCATACCAACCCCCTTACTAGGCATCCCATCTATATTACTTCCCCATCTTTCCCAATCATGAGACCTTGACCGCTCCAACAGGATGCCTGTTGTAACTCGTACTGGTACCTCTACCCAGCAGCCAGAAGCCGGGGAAGGAGCTAGTCAGGACCAAACCCAAGGACAAGCTCCACCACCGCCACCACCTCCAAGCATGGACATGGCTCAGCTTCTCCAAGCCTTCCGAGAGGAAAGCCAAGCCAACACTGCAGCCCTCCAGATGATCGCTCAAGCTGTCAACCGCCAGCCAGCGAGAAATGGCAATGCATGTTCCACACTGGTGGAGTTCAAGAAGCATGCGCCACCCACCTTCATCGAGACTGCTGAACCCCTGGATGCAGACGACTAGGTCCGCACCATTGAGGATCTGCTGGAACTAGTCGGATGCACCGAAGACCGTGAGAAGGTGGCATATGCTGCTCACTGTCTCGGGGGAACTGCTAGAGCTTGGTGGGATGGATTCAAGGCCATGCATGCTGAGCAAAACATCACTTGGAACAACTTCAAGGCAGAATTCCGCAAGGCCCACATTCCTTCCGGAATCATGGCCATCAAAAATCGTGAGTTCCGAGCCCTGAAGCAAGGAAGCAACACTGTCAAGGAGTACATGCAGAAGTTCAGTGTTCTCTCAAGGTATGCCCCTGAAGACGTCAGCACTGATGCTGCCAAAAGGGAGCACTTCATGGAAGGCCTTAACCAGACTCTGCAGTACTCGCTTGTTGTGTGCGACTGCCCGACCTTTCCTGATTTGGTGAACAAGGCACTCATGCTTGAGGACAAGCGACGTGCTTTGGATGGCACCCGTAAGCGCAAGATGATCAGCAAGGGTAGCTCCAGCAACCAGAAGCTTCGCCCGTGGCAGTCAGCCCTGGTCAAGCCAACCTATCAGCAGCCAAGAGCTCCTGCACCCCGCACCAGCTATCCACCTCAGCAGTATGCCAACCCCAGGCCAGCTTACAACAACCCCAATAACAATGCCGGCAAGAGCAGCAACCCCAATCAAGTCACTTGCTTCGGATGTGGTCAGGCAGGACACTACTCCAAGAATTGTCCCAACAAGAAGCCCGATGCACCGCGCCCCAATGCGCAGAACCCAGGACAAGGCCGTGGAATGCCACCAAGGAACCAAGCTCCCCGCAACCTGCCCAACAATGGCAAGGGTCGTGTGAATCATGTCACTGCAGAAGAAGCCCAGGAAGACCCGGACGTCGTGTTGGGTACGTTCCTTGTCAATTCAACACCTGCAACTGTCTTGTTTGATTCTGGAGCCACGCATTCATTTGTCACCCAAAAGTTTGCATTAAAAAGTGGCATGACCCCTACACCCCTGAATAACCCCATGGTGGTACAAACCCCCGGAGCAGAGATGAGAGCCAAGATAGGATGTAAAGGAGTCGGGTAGACTTCCAAGCAGACCTTATCATCTTAAGATCACAAGGCTTGGATGTGATCTTAGGAATGAATTGTCTCATCAAGCACCAAGGCTTGCTAGATTGTGCCAACCGGACTGTCACTGTGACCAATGACCAAGGAGTCGAAGTTAGTTATGCCTCCATCCCCTCCTCTGCTCAAGCCACCCAAGTCAACTCTCTGTCCGAAGTTGGACTGGAGCAAGTGCCGGTAGTATGCGAGTACCCCGATGTCTTTCCTGATGAGCTACCGGGAATGCCTCCTGACCGAGACATTGAGTTCATCATCGAGCTCATACCCGGAGCAGGACCCATCTATAAGAAGCCTTATAGAATGGGATCGGAAGAGTTAGCAGAATTGAAGAAGCAACTGGAAGAGCAGTTGAGGAAGGGATTTATCCGCCCTAGTGCCTCCCCTTGGGGATCACCTGTTCTGATTGTGACCAAGAAGGACGGTACCATCCGCTTATGCATTGACTACCGCTCTCTCAATGAGGTTACAATCAAAAACAAGTATCCACTCCCCAAGATTGAAGATCTATTTGATCAACTCAATGGAGCCAGGGTGTTCTCCAAGATTGATCTCAGATCTGGGTACTACCAGCTGAAAATCAGACCCCAAGATATTCCGAAGACAGCATTTGTAACCAGATATGTCCTGTATGAGTGCACGGTCATGTCCTTTGGATTGACCAATGCCCTAGCTTACTTCATGTATCTCATGAATAAGGTCTTCATGGAATATTTGGACAAGTTTGTCGTTGTCTTCATTGATGACATTCTTGTCTTCTTGAAGACGGAAGAAGAGCACGAGCAACACTTGAGGATGGTCCTAGACAAGCTTCGAGAGCAACAACTGTATGCCAAGTTCAGCAAGTGCAAATTTTGGCTGCGCGAAGTTGGATTCTTGGGTCATGTTTTGACTAAAGAAGGATTGTCGGTCGATCCCACTAAGATTGAAGCCGTGAGTGAATGGCAATCCCCAAGCAATGTGAAGGAAGTCAGAAGCTTCCTCGGACTCGCGGGGTATTACCGCAAGTTCGTTGAAGGATTCTCAAGCATTGCACGACCTATGACTCAGCTCTTGAAGAAGGACAAGAAGTTTGAATGGACGCTGAAGTGTGAAGAAAGCTTCCAGGAGCTGAAGAAGAGATTGACCACCACCCCAGTTCTGGCCACACCAGATATAGACAAGGAGTTTGTGATATATTGTGATGCGTCAAGAACCGGACTGTGAGGTGTTCTGATGCAAGAAGGCAGAGTCGTAGCTTACCTTTCAAGGCAGCTACGGCCTCATGAAGAGAACTATGCTACTCATGACCTTGAGTTGGCAGCTGTAGTTCATGCCCTGAAAACGTGGCGACATTACCTCCTAGGGAAGCTGTGTGAGATATACACAGATCACAAAAGTCTGAAGTATATTTTCACTCAAAAGGAATTGAACATGAGGCAAAGAAGATGGCTAGAGTTGATCAAGGATTATGACCTCAGTGTTCAATACCACCCTGGAAAGGCTAATGTGGTAGCAGATGCATTAAGCAGGAAGGCTTGTTCCTTAAATGCCATGCTTAAGGAAAGGCTACCCGTCTTGTCTGAAGAACTTGAAAGCTTCGGGTTGGAACTAGTTGCACCAGGATTCCTAGCCAACCTTGAAGTCAAGCCTACCCTGATGGATGATATCAAGGAAGCTCAGAAGGGACACGAGAGTATTGAAGGCATCAAGAGGAAGATCAAGGCAGGCAAGGCCCCAGGATTCTCAGAGGATGAGCAAGGAATTGTGTGGTTTGGGAATCGCATTTGCGTACCCAACAAAATTGAGCTCAAGAATTTGATCTTGCAAGAAGCTCATGACACCCCGTATTCCATTCACCCCGGAGGAACCAAGATGTATCAAGACCTGAAGGAAAGATTCTGGTGGCATGGCATGAAAAGGGAGATTGCCACCTATGTTGCAAAATGTGATGTATGCCAAAGGGTCAAAGCTGAATATCAGCGACCTGCTGGATTGATCCAACCACTCAAGGTTCCCGAGTGGAAATGGGATAAAGTCAGAATGGATTTCATCACTAGACTACCTAGGTCGAACAAGGGACATGACTCCATCTGGGTCATAGTCGATCACTTGACCAAAGTAGCCCATTTCATTCCTGTGAAGACCACTTATGATGGCAACCAGCTAGCAACTCTATACATCAGCAGAATCGTAAGCCTTCACGGTGTTCCCAAGGAGATTGTGTCAGACCGAGGAACCCAGTTTACCTCAAGATTTTGGAAGAAGTTCCAAGAGGCCATGGGGACCAAGTTATCTTTCAGCACTGCTTTCCACCTGCAGACCGGAGGCCAGACAGAACGAGTAAATCAGATACTCGAAGACATCCTCCGAGCCTGTGTCTTAGCATATGGAGCTAGGTGGGAAGATTGCCTCCCTTTCGCCGAGTTCTCCTACAACAACAGTTATCAGTCAAGCCTTCAGATGGCACCATTTGAGGTGTTGTATGGGCGCAAGTGCCGCACACCCCTCAATTGGTCGGAAACAGGAGAAGGACTAGTCTTTGGGCCCGATATCCTCCATGAAGCAGAAGAGCAAGTCCAGTTTGTCAGAGAGCGTTTGAAGACCGCTAAGTCCAGACAGAAGAGCTATGCTGACACTCGTCGCCGACAAGTAGACTTCCAAGTCGGAGACCATGTATACCTACGAGTGACTCCCCTTAAGGGAACCAAGCGTTTCCACGTTAAGGGAAAACTCGCACCAAGATTTATCGGCCCCTTCGAGATCACCGCACGACGTGGAGAAGTGGCTTACCAGTTGGAACTGCCACCTGAACTATCCGATGTGCACAACGTACTCCACGTGTCCCAACTTCGGAAGTGTCTCCAAGCACCAGGCAAGCCCGATCTTTACAAGGACGTCAAGCACCAAGCCATTGACCTTCAACCTGATTAGACTTACCGCGAGAGGCCCATCTGCATTTTGGATGAGGCTAAGCGACGCACTCGAAGCCGCACGATCAAGTACTTAAAGGTCCAGTGGAGCAACCACTCTGAAGCAGAAGCAACCTGGGAACGTGAAGACTACCTTAGATCCGAGTTTCTGTATCTCTTTAAAGCCTAGTTTAGGAATCTCGAGGACGAGATTCTTGTAAGGGGGGTAGGTCTGTCACACCCTACATTTTGTAACTCTTCATTTGCATTATTAAAGCATGAAAATTTGGACCAACAAAAACTTTTGCATTATTTTGTTTTTATTTGGAGTTGGTTTTCTCTCTGTGCTTCTCAAGTGCTCTTTAAAGTCAACACAACTCCACCTTCTATACTTAATCTCCTTGCCCCAAACTTCTGCCCAATGATCATGCCATGTGTATAGTACAATATAGTATTTTCTTACAAAAATAATTTGGCCAAAAGGTATTTTCAAAAATTAGTTTTCCAAAAACCCCTGAATTAAGATTTTGTACTGCAAGTGCTTAATTCAGGGCAGTAAAAATCTTTCAAAAAGTATATTTGAAACCTATTAGATATAAGACTCCCATAAACCACAAAAGTATAATTTTAAAAGCTAATTTCCTATTTTATTTAAAGGCTTTTTCTTAAGGCTAGAAATGGTCTTTAATAGGTTAAAATTATTTTAATGTTTCAAAAATATTTGAGAAAATTTAGGGAAACTCAGTGGACATATATTTTCCATATATAAGAGTTTCAACACATGATCATGTACAAAATATTGGACAAAACCTCCCAAAATCATTTCTGCCCATTTCAAGGATTTGAAATATTTCTACAGGAAATATTTTCATAAAAATCCAAGAAACATTTAGCAAGTCACAAATGCATATTGTGATCACCTTGCAAAGCCTCATGTCAATTAAAGTCATTTTGGTTCACCAAAATGCCCCAAAACCCTCTCTGGCCAGAATCATATTTGAACAAGTTTGTACTACCAACTTTCTCTCCTTGACTCCATCTTTTGTGAGCATGTGCAAATCCCCAAATGAGGCCACTACACCAAGTGGTGCATCATGGAGAAGTGATTTGCTCTACTAGATCTTCACAAGTCCATTTCTGCTAATTTCGAGGGTTTGCCAAAGTTACATTGGCAACTTTTCCCAAATGAGCTCAAAATTGGTGGCACACTCTATTTTTAAGTGTCTTTCCATCCTGTTAAGTATCATGGCAGTTGGAATTCATTTGCTTGCCCAAAACTTCATGAAACACCTTCTGACATTTTGCAAAAACTTCTGTTTTGACCCCATCCACTATTCTTGGAGAGCCCAAATTTTTACCCCAGTCCCTTCTAGTCATAATCTAACTCCAGCAAGCTTTCCTAGCCCAAACTCAATTGTTGGGAGGGATGAAAACCTCTTTTTCTCTCTCTGGACAGCCCCTGTACCCATCTTCCTCACCCCAGTGGCCATCCATGGCATCCAAAGCCCCTCTCCTCTTCTTTACTTCCCCCTAGACCTGCTAGACACCAGAGGATGCACTCCCCATGCATAAAGAATGGCCATGCCGGCCATTTGGGCGCTCTGGAGCGCGCTACAGTGCACACCCGCACTGTAGCCGCCCCCTGCCAGGCGCATCCGGCCACCTTGGGCCTCCCCCGCGCGCCTGCCGATGCGCCTCGACGTTTGAGAAACGGCAGCTGGTCGGCACCCTCCTCCTTCCCTCTCTCCTGCCCTGCTCCTACACGTGCAATGGCCGCCCAAGAGCTCCAATGAGCACGCTCACACGCGCGCTGCCCTGACGCTTCCCCCGCTCCTTCTCTCCCTCCCTCTGGGCGTAGACCACCCCTACCAACACCCCAGACATGCCCACGCGCACCCCCGTGACCCACAGCCACGACAACGACCTCGCCGGCGCACGGGTCTACGGTGAGCCGTGGCTCGCCTACTTAAGGGCCTCCCCGAGCCCCTCTCTCCTCACCACTCGCTCCCTGCACCACCAACGCCTCCCCCTGCACCCCCAGTTCTTCTCCAGAGCTGCCCGAGCTCGAGATCGAGCTCGAGCTCCGCCGCTTCGGCTCGCCGGAGTTCGCGAGGTACAGGCCTCCCCCGCTCCCCCTCTGCCTTGATCTGGAGCCCCTGCATTCCACTGATCGTTTCCCCCTCGTTTCCCCTCTCTGTAGCCACCGGAAACGGACGGAGTCGCCACCTCCCGAAGCGCCGCCACCGCAGCCCCTCGTCGCCGGCAAACCAGGCACCACCGCCGGCCAAGATCACCACCCACCGACGTGCGGGAGTCCCCTGAGGCCATCCCCGCACTCCCCGGAGCTTGCTGTGGCCTGCATCGATGCCGGTGAGCGCCGCGACCCCCCTGTCCGCAGGTTAGTGATGACAGGCGGGCCCCGCCTGTCATCCTCTCCCACGTTCCCGCGCCCCTCTCTCTCTCTGACCTGCGGGCCCCGCCCGTCAGGTTTGAAAAGGGGTGGGCGGGCGTGCGCACTGTGCGCTGGCTCGGCTGGGCCGGCCCGCTGGCTGGGCCTGCTGCGTTGCGGCTGCTCTGGCCCAGCAGGCACAATGTTGTTTCCCTTTTTCCTTTTTCTGGAATATTGCAAAAATTCCACAGGATTAAATAATAATCCAAATGCAATAAATCCAACTCCCATATTTTTCTAAAAATCCCACCGATTTAATGGTGCCACTTTCATTCAAATCCAACCAATTTTATGCACTGTTCAAATTTAAATTCAAATTTGAGCAGTTTAATCTCTGTTTGAAAATCCATATCCCCTCTTATATAACTCCAAATCCAAAACTAGTAATTTTCCCCTTCCTAAATTTCCACCTAGTATTTTATAAAAATAAGTTGACATTTTTTTGAGCACTTTGATTTTTCTGTTTTATTATTGCCTTATTTTCTTGTTATTATTTTGCGACAATAGATTGCGTTGCTGACGAAGGAGTTGGACCAGAAGACTTTGAAGACTTAGAAGACCTTGTTGAGCCAGGCAAGCAGCCCTTTGACCATGTCTATGAAACCCTTTTTGCATGTCATATAGCACTTTATTAGTGTTGTTTCGGAAATCATGATGAGAGGGTAACCACTTTGGTGGATTGCCTTTGTTACTTCCTCGTTGATACCTGCATTGTGCATGACCCTACCTTCTTATGAGGGTTATGCCGGTGGGAGTAGATAGGATGCTAAGTAGTTGCCACGCAAAAAGGGACGGGTACATGCATAGTGATGAGTCAAATTATTTTCAAAGGACCTTTTCGAAAACCCCGTCGGGTGCCACTTATGCCCGAGGGAGACAATGAGATGGGTAACCACTTGATGACGAAGTGGTGTACCGAGGCAAGTGTGTGTATTGTTTTCGAAAACGGATTAGATTTAAGATTTGTCGACTGTCCCAACCATACATGCGCAACCACTCTACCCTTATATGGGAAAGGGCATTATTGATTACCTAGACTGATACTAGCTTGGAGCCCGCATTACTAGTGACGGGGGAGGGTTGGTTCTCTCTCTCGGGACGGGGCCGTGCCAGGTAGGGCGGCCAAGAACATTTTTATGGGGCACCGGACACACCGTTGGTACCCCGTGCCAGTGGTACGTGATGAATATAGGAGCGAGGCTCCACAATTTCAAGTTGTGAAATGTTGGGCACGGGGGTTACTACCAATCGAGTGGACTCCATGTTAGTGTCGTCTAGGGAAAGATAGTGATCGGGTGCTTACCTCGGGTACTTGAGGTACCGCGGGTCATGGATGACACGGAAGTTCCCCGGATCTTGTGGGTAAAGTGTGCAACCTCTGCAGAGTGTAAAACTATTCGAATAGCCGTGTCCACAGACAAGGACAGTTGGGCGGTGCTGCTTAAACTATGTCCACATGTTTTCAAACTAGTGTGAGTGATTGGATAAGTGGGAAGAACCACTCGGGTCAAGTCATGATAGAGTTGGGTTGGTGCCCACTCTTTTTTTGTTGATACCATTACTTGAGTCAAGTCAGAGGACTTGACATGATTAAGTTGGGTTGGTGCCCACTCCATCTATGTTGATATCTGTAACCTGTCCTTATGGTTACTTGAATCCTCCTGATGCATGTCTTACGATTTGTGAACATGTCATTGCACTCAAAAACTAGCTTTCCGCAAAATTTACCTATATCATGCATTGTTGTACCTTGAACCAAAACATGGGTTGCTTGCGAGTACATTCAAAGTACTCGTTGGCTTGCCACTGGTTATTTAATTGGCCAGGCATGGAAGAACAGGAGTTCGAAGAAGAATTCTTTGAAGATGAACATGCGAACTAGGACGTTTCCCAGTCAGAATGCCTGTAGGGTTAAGGCAGATGGCATAGGTTCTACTTATCAAC
This sequence comes from Triticum monococcum, assembly GCA_034509565.1. Classification (NCBI taxonomy): domain Eukaryota; kingdom Viridiplantae; phylum Streptophyta; class Magnoliopsida; order Poales; family Poaceae; genus Triticum; species Triticum monococcum. Next base: position 490,424,403 of record CM067844.1, read on the forward strand.
GAAGATTTCCGCTGCTTGTGTTTCATTTGATGTTCAGCCCTTAAGGCTTTATCTATGTAAGACTTGACCAGAATAGTCATAATTTGTGTAAGACGATATGTATGGATGTAAGACTCTTGTTACTCAGCTTCTGTGTGTTCAGTGAGCATTGATCTCTGGGATCACTGTACACGTGCATTCGGTGATCACGACTATTGAGTCGGGGTCCCCACAGACAAGCGGGCTAGAATTTATGGATTTTTCTAGGGTTGCCACTATATATAGCAATAGGATTTTAGGTAGAGGCTAATCCGGTCCCTCTGATTTAGATCGGACGCTCGAGATAAATAGGCTAGGGAGACCAAAAAGAAAAACGAAGATGTTTTGTAGATGTTTGGGGATGATCCGGACCCATCGTGACGACCGCCCGGGTCAGGTCCGGGACAGCTTTCGGACGCGCGCGCGAGGAGGGCCGCGGGCATAACCGAGAGAGGTTAGGTTGGGCCCGACGGTAAGTAGCGGGTCTGTGTAGACGGACTAGAGAGGAAAGAGAGGGAAAACCCGGTAGCAGTTTTCGGAGTCCGAAAACGTCCGACGTTAGACCGGCTATACTGCCGCTATAGTTATCCGTTGGGGTGTCAAACGGACTCCGAATGTGATGAAACTTGGCAGGCGGCCTATATACACTAAAACAACACCGCATGTCAACTTTCATCCCATTCCGAGAACATTCTCCGGCCACTTATAAAATAATATTTCGGACGTGCCGCGGGCGCGTGCAAGTGTGGACGGGCTCAGAACGGATGACGGAAAGAACTGGGAGACACGGGCGGATGCAAGTTTTGAAAAACATGATGATGAAATGCACATGATGACAAGGCAAGATGCAACATGCAAGCAAATGACATGGCAAGACAACGAATAACTGGAAGACACCTGGCACATCGGTCTCGAGGCGTTACATCCCTATCCCACACCACGGATGGCTTAAACAGCCTTTCCAAGAAGATATTAGGTGGTACAGGGTTGCGTTTAGCGCTGATGCGGGCAAGGATATCCGCCGCTTGATTGTTTTCTAGGACCACATGGTGGAATTCGAGGCCCTCAAACCGAGCTGACATTTTGAGGACGGTGTTGCGGTAAGCCGCCATTTTTGGGTCCTTGGCGTCAAAGTCCCCATTTATTTGAGATATTGCGAGGTTCTAATCCCCCCGCACCTCAAGGCGTTGAATGCCCATGGAGACTGCCATCCAGAGACCATGCAATAGGGCCTCATATTCTGCTGCATTGTTGGAGTCTGTGTATAATATTTGAAGTACGTACTGGACTGTATCTCCGGTGGGGGATGTCAGGACAACGCCTGCCCCCAGACCAGCTAGCATCTTAGAGCCGTCAAAGTGCATGATCCAATTGGAGTACGCGCCGTAGTCTTTAGGGAGTTCGGCTTCCGCCCATTCAGTGACGAAATCAGCTTGTACCTGCGACTTAATGGCTCGCCGTGGTTTATATGTTATGTCGAACGGGAGGAGCTCAATAGCCCATTTAGCAATCCGGCCCGTGGCATCACAGTTATTTATTATGTCATTGAGTGGTACTTCAGAGGCCACCGTGATTGAACACTCTTGAAATTAGTGTCATAGTTTTCGAGATGCCATGAAGACCGCATATGCTATATTTTGGTAATGTGGGTACCGTAATTTGCATGGAGTGAGGACGGTGGGCACGTAGTATACCGGCTTTTGAAGCAGGAACTTATGTCCGTCCGTCTCTCGTTCAACGACGAGCACTACGCTTACAACTTGGTGTGTTGCCGCTATATATAATAGCATTGGTTCGCCGACATTTGGCGCGGCCAAGATTGGGTTGGTGGCCAATACGGCCTTTATTTCTTCCAATCCGGCCGTGGCCGCATCCGTCCACTCGAAGTGTTCGGTGCGTCTAAGAAGGCGATAAAGAGGTAGTGCCTTTTCTCCTAATCGGGAGATGAAGCGGCTTAAGGCAGCCACGCATCCAGTTAACTTCTGGATTTGCTTGAGGTCTGTTGAGATAGCCAACTATGACAAAGCTCGGATTTTAGCCGGATTTGCTTCCATTCCTCTATTGGAGACGATGAAGCCCAAGAGCATTCCGGCGGGCACGCCGAAAACGCATTTTCCGGATTGAGCTTAATGTCATATGTTCGGAGGTTGTCGAACGTGACCCTCAAGTCGTCTATTAAGTATTCGACGTGTCTTGTTTTGATGACCACATCGTCTATGTATGCCTCCACTGTTTTGCCGATTTGTGTTTCCAGGCATGTCTAAATCATGCGTTGATAGGTTGCACCGGCGTTTTTGAGCTCGAAAGGCATCGTGTTGAAACAGAAGGGACCGTATGGAGTGATGAATGCCGTTGTGGCTTGATCGGGCTCCGCCATCTTAATTTGATGGTATCCGGAGTATGCGTCGAGGAAGCACAATGAGTCGTGTCCTGCGGTAGCATCGATAATTTGATCGATGTGGGGGAGGGGGAAGGGATCCTTGGGGCAAGCCTTGTTAAGGTCCTTGAAATCGACACATAGGTGCCATGATTTGTCCTTCTTTGGTACCATCACCAGGTTTGCTAGCCAGTCCGGATGTTTTATTTCTCCAATGAATCTGGCCTCGAGTAACTTGGCTAGCTCTTCTACCATGGCTTGTCGCTTAGGCTCAGAGAAACGCCGAAGAGTCTGCTTGACCGGCTTGAACCCCTTTAGGAAGTTAAGGCTATGCTCGGCCAACCTGCGTGGGATTCCTGGCATGTCTGAAGGATGCCAGGCGAAGATGTCCCAATTCTCGCGCAAGAACTCCCGTAGTGCGGCGTCTGTTGTGGGGTTCAGTTGTGCCCCGATGGATGCTGTTTTGGTAGGGTCCGTTGGGTGGACCTGGAATTTGACTATTTCATCCCCTGGATTAAAAGAGGTGGATTTGGGTCTTTTGTCAAGTATCACATTGTCCCTGGCCACCGTGGAGCACAGCGCAGTTAGTTCTTCGGCCACGAGGGCTTCGGATAACGCCTCGAGGGCTAGTGCGGCGGTTTTATTTTCGGCGCGAAGTGCTATGTCCGGATCACTGGCCAGAGTGATAATTCCATTGGGCCCGGGCATTTTGAGCATCATGTACCCGTAATGGGGTATAACTTGGAAGATCGTGAATTTATCCCGCCCTAAAAGGGCGTGGTATCCGCTACTGAACGGGGCCACTTGGAATGTGATTTCTTCAGACCTATAATTCTCTGGCGTGCCGAATACCACATCTAGTGTGATTTTTCCTGCACATCGTGCCTCCCAGCTAGGGATGATTCCTCTGAAGTTCCTGCTGCTTTGCTTAATGCGGCTCTTGTCTATTTCCATTTTTCTAAGAGTTTCCTCATAGATGAGGTTTAATCCGCTGCCACCGTCCATGAGCACTTTAGTAAACCGGAAGCCGTCCACAATTGGACTAAGGACCAAAGTGGCTGGTGCTCGGGCTGTTCGGAATTGAGGTTCGTCACTGGCATTGAAGATTATGGCTGTGTCGTTCCATGGATTTATTGTTGCAGCGTGGCCGACTTCGGCAAGGCTGCGGAGTGTTCGTTTGCGCCTATTATTTGAGGCAAAGGTCTCGAATACTGTCAATACCGTATTGTTGTTTTCCACCTAATGGTGCTCTGCCGTATTGTTGATGAGGATATCCTCGCCACTCTTGGCCGCCTGCCGAAGTATCCAACATGCTCTAAGGCTGTGTGTTGGCATAGTATCTTCTATACTGTGAATTTTGCATGGCCCATTGAGCCATGCTATGTCTTGATCTTGCGTTGGTTTTCCTCGAAGAGGAAGGGATGATGCAGCAGAGTAGCATAAGTATTTCCCTCAGTTTTTGAGAACCAAGGTATCAATCCAGTAGGAGGCCACGCTCAAGTCCCTCGTACCTGCACAAAACGATAGCTACTCGCAACCAACGCGATTAGGGGTTGTCAATCCCTTCATGGTCACTTACGAGAGTGAGATCTGATAGATATAATATTTTTGGTATTTTTGGTATAAAGATGCAAAGTAAAAAGTAAAGGCAAAGTAAAAAAGCAAAGCAAGATTAAAGTGATGGAGATTGATATGATGAGAATAGACCCGGGGGCCATAGGTTTCACTAGTGGCTTCTCTCAAGAGCATAAGTATTCTACGGTGGGTGAACAAATTACTGTTGAGCAATTGACAGAAGTGAGCATAGTTATGAGAATATCTAGGCATGATCATGTATATAGGCATCACGTCCGTGACAAGTAGATCGAAATGATTCTGCATCTACTACTATTACTCCACTCTTTGACCGCTATCCAGCATGCATCTAGAGTATTAAGTTAAAAACAGAGTAACGCCTTAAGCAAGATCACATGATGTAGAGAGATAAATTCATGCAATATGAAATAAACCCCATCTTGTTATCCTCGATGGCAACGATACAATACGTGCCTTGCTGCCCCTTCTGTCACTGGGTAAGGACACCGCAAGATCGAACACAAAGCTAAGCACTTCTCCCATGGCAAGAACTACCAATCTAGTTAGCCAAACCAAATGAATAATTTGAAGAGACTTGCAAAGATAACCAATCATACATAAAGGAATTCAGAGAAGATTCAAATATTATTCATAGATAGACTTGATCATAAACCCACAATTCATCGGTCTCAATAAACACACCACAAAAAGAAGATTACATCGAATAGATCTCCACAAGAGAGGGGGAGAACTTTGTATTGAGATTCAAAGAGAGAGAAGAAGCCATCTAGCTACTAACTATGGACCCGAAGGTCTGAGGTAAACTACTCACACTTCATCGGAGAGGCTATGATGATGTAGAAACCCTTCGTGATGACGACCCTCTTCCGGCGGAGCTCCGGAACAGGCCCCAAGATGGGATCTCGTGGATACAGAAAGTTGCGGCGGTGGAATTAGGTTTTTGGCTCCTCTCTGATCGTTTGGGGGTACGTGTGTATATATAGGAGGAAGAAGTACGCTGGAGGAGCAACGAGGGGCCCACGAGGCAGGGGGACGCGCCCTAGGGGGGCGCCCCCACCCTCGTGACCGCCTCTTTTGTTCCTTGGAGCAGGGTCCAAGTCTCCTGGATCACATTCGGTGAGAAAATCACGTTCCCGAAGATTTTATTCCATTTGGACTTCGTTTGATATTCCGTTTCTTCAAAACACTAAAATAGGCAAAAAAAACAGCAATTCTGGGCTGGGCCTCCGGTTAATAGGTTAGTCCCAAAAATAATATAAAAGTGGAAAATAAAGCCCAATATAGTCCAAAACAGTAGATAATATAGCATGGAGCAATCAAAAATTATAGATACGTTGGAGACGTATCAGGCATCCCCAAGCTTAATTCCTGCTCGTCCTCGAGTAGGTAAATGATAAAAGGGAATTTTTGATGTGGAGTGCTACTTGGCATAATTTCAATGCAAATCTTCTTAATTGTGGTATGAAAATTCAGATTAGAAAGGTTCAATACAAAAGTTTATATTGACATAAAAATAATAATACTTCAAGCATACTAACAAAGCAATTATGTCTTCTCAAAATAACATTGCCAAAGAAAGTTATCCCTACAAAATCATATAGTCTGGCTATGCTCTATCTTCACCACACAAAGTATTTAAATCATGCACAACCCCGATGATAAGCCAAGCAATTGTTTCATACTCTAACTTTTTCAAAACTTTTTCAATCTTCACGCAATACATGAGCGTGAGCCATGGATATAGCACTATAGGTGGAATAGAATGGTGGTTGTGGAGAAGACAAAAAGGAGAAGATAGTCTCACATCAACTAGGCGTCTCAACGGGCTATGGAGATGCCCATCAATAGATATCAATGTGAGTGAGTAGGGATTGCCATGCAATGGATGCACTAGAGCTATAAGTATATGAAAGCTCAAAAAGAAACTAAGTGGGCGTGCATCCAACTTGCTTGCTCATGAAGACCTAGGGCAATTTGAGGAAGCTCGTCATTGGAATATACAATCCAAGTTCTATAATGTAAAATTCCCACTAGTATATGAAAGTGATAACATGAGAGACTCTCTACTATGAAGATCATGGTGCTACTTTGAAGCACAAGTGTGGTAAAAGGAGAGTAACATTGTCCCTTCTCTTTTTTATCTCATTTTTTTATTATTTATATATTTTTTGTTTGGGCCTTTTCTCTCTTTTTTATGGCCTCTTTCTATTTGGGCTTCTTTGGCCTCTTTTTTTTTAATTTTTCGTCTGGAGTCTCATCCCGACTTATGGGGGAATCATAGTCTACATCATTCTTTCCTCACTTGGGACAATGCTCTAATAATGATGATCATCACACTTTTATTTTTCTTATAACTCAACAATTACAACTCGATACTTAGAACAAAATATGACTCTATATGAATGCATCCGGCAGTGTACCGGGATATGCAATATGACAATGATGGAGTGCATCATGATGAACTAGATGGTGGAAAGTTGCATGGCAATATATCTCGGAATGGCTATGGAAATGCCATAATAGGTAGGTATGGTGGCTGTTTTGACGAAGGTATATGGTAGGTGTATGATACCGGCGAAAGGTGCGCGGTATTAGAGAGGCTAGCAAAGGTGGAAGGGTGAGAGTGCGTATAATCCATGGACTCAACATTAGTCATAAAGAACTCATATACTTATTGCAAAAATCTAGAAGTTATCAAAGCAAAGTATTATGCGCATGCTCCTAGGGGGATAGATTGGTAGGAAAAGACCATCGCTCGTCCCCGACCACCACTCATAAGGAAGACAATCAATAAATAAATCATGCTCCGACTTCATCACATAACGGTTCACCATACGTGCATGCTACGGGAATCACAAACTTTTAACACAAGTATTTTTTAAATTCACAACTACTCAACTATCATGACTTTAATATTATCACCTCCATATCTCAAAACAATTATCAAGCTTCAATCTTTTCTTAGTATTCAACACACTCAAAAGAAAGTTTCACAAATCTTGAATACCAAGCATATTATTATTAAGCAAATTACCATGCTATTAAGAGACTCTCAAAATAACTTAAGTGAAGCATGATAGAACAATAGTTTATTTAAAACAAATCCACCACCGTGCTCTAAAAGATCTAAGTGAAGCACATAGAGCAAAATTATAACGCTCAAAAGATATAAGTGAAGCACATAGAGCATTCTATCAAATTTTAATTCATGTATGGCTCTCTCAAAAGGTGTGTACAGCAAGGATGATTGTGTCATACTAAGACACAAATACACAAATAATACAAGACTCTCCAAGCAAAACACATATCATGTTGGTGAATAAAAATATAGCTCCAAGTAAATTACCGATGGAAGTGGACGAAAGAGGGGATGCCTTCCGGGGCATCCCCAAGCTTTGACTTCTTGATGTCCTTGGATTCTCTTGGGGGTGCCATGTGCATCCCCAAGCTTAGGGTCTTGCCACTCCTTGTTCCATGGTCCATCAAAAGAATTCACCCAAAACTTGAAAACTTCACAACACAAAACTCAAAATAGAAAACTCGTGAGCTCCGTTAGCGAAAGAAAACAAAATACCACTTCAAGGTACTGTAATGAACTCATTCTTTATTTATATTGGTGTTAAACCTACTGTATTCCAACTTCCCCATGGATTATAAACTATTTTACTAACCATAGATTCATCAAAATAAGCAAACAACACACGAAAAACAGAATCTGTCAAAAACAGAACAGTCTGTAGTAATCTATAGCTAGCGCAAGATCTGGAACCCAAAAAATTCTAAAATAAATTTCTAGATGTGAGTAATTTATCTATTAATCATATTCAAAAATAATTAACTAAATATCACTCTTCAAATAAAAATGACAGCAGTTCTCGTGAGCGCTAAAGTTTCTGTTTTTTACAGCGAGTTCAACAAGACTTTCCCCAAGTCTTCCCAACGATTCTACTTGGCACAAACACTAACTGAACACAAAAAACACAACCAAAACAGAGGCTAAATAATTTATTTATTAAATACCAGCAAGGAAAAATATTGGGTTGTCTCCCAACAAGCGCTTTTCTTTTAAAGCCTTATAGCTAGGCATTGATAATTTTAATGATGCTCGCATGAAATACAAGAATTGAAGCACAAAGAGAGCATCATAAAACATGTGACAAAGACATCTAAGTCTAACATACTTCATATGCATAGGAATCTTATAGGCAAACAAATTATCAAGGCAAGCAAAAACTAGCATATGGAAGGAAGCGGAACGAAACAATAGCAATCTCAACATAACGAGAGGTAATTTAGTAACATGAAAATTTCTACCACTATATTTTCCTCTCTCATAATAATTACGTGTAGGATCATAAGAAAATTCAACAAAATAGCTATCACATAAAATATTTTCAACACAATCCACATGCATGCAAAGTTGGCACTTTTCCGAAATAGTGGGATTAACAAAAACTTCATAAGATTGAAAATTATCCAAATATGTGGGATCTAAAGTTGAAATTATTCCAAACCCACTTTCAATATTATTGCAAACATTATAATCAATCTCATATTCATCATGGGGCTTAAATAAATTTTCAAGATCAAAAGAAGAATCACCCCAATCATGATCATTACTACAAGTAGTAGACATAGCAAAACTAGCATCCCTAAGCTTAGGGTTTTGCATATTATTAGCACAATTGACATCAAGAGAATTTATTGTAAAATCATTGCAATCATGCTTTTTATTCAAAGATCTATCATGAATCGCTTCATAAAGTAATTCATCACACTTTTCAGATTCATGAATTTCAAGCAAAACTTCATAAAGATAATCTAGTTTACAAAACTCAGTAGCAATTGGTTCATCATAATTGGATCTCTTAAAAAGATTAGCAAGTGGATAAGGATCCATAGATCTTAGGTTCTCTGTTTAGTAATAAATAAACAACTATTCTAACCAAACAAGCAAACAAGAAACGGAAAAAGGCAATTAGGGAAAGAGAGGGAGGATAGAGAGAGAGAGGGCGAATAAAACGACAAGGGTGAAGTGGCAGAGAGGAAAACGAGAGGCAAATGGCAACTAATGTAATGCGAGAGATAGGGATTGTGATGGATGCTTGGTATGTTGACTCTTTGCATAGACTCCCCGGCAACGGCGCCAGAAATGGCTCGTTGTCGGGAGTCAAATCTTGACTTGACTTGGCGCGAATCTCCCCGGCAACGGCGCCAGAAATCCTTCTTGCTACGTCTTGAGCTTGCGTTGGTTTTCCCCGAAGAGGAAGGGATGATGCGGCAGAGTAGCGTAAGTATTTCCCTCGGTTTTTGAGAACCAAGGTATCAATCCAGTAGGAGGCCACGCTCAAGTCCCTCGTACCTGCACAAAACGATAGCTACTCGCAACCAACGCGATTAGGGCTTGTCAATCCCTTCACGGTCACTTATGAGAGTGAGATGTGATAGATATAATATTTTTGGTATTTTTGGTATAGAGATGCAAAGTAAAAAGTAAAGGCAAAGTAAAAATGCAAAGCAAGATTAAAGTAATGGAGATTGATATGATGAGAATAGACCCGGGGGCCATAGGTTTCACTAGTGGCTTCTCTCAAGAGCATAAGTATTCTACTGTGGGTGAACAAATTACTGTTGAGAAATTGACAGAATTGAGCATAGTTATGAGAATATCTAGGCATGATCATGTATATAGGCATCACGTCCGTGACAAGTAGATCGAAACGATTCTGCATCTACTACTATTACTCCACTCTTCGACCGCTATCCAGCATGCATCTAGAGTATTAAGTTAAAAATAGAGTAACGCCTTAAGCAAGATGACATGATGTAGAGAGATAAATTCATGCAATATGAAATAAACCCCATCTTGTTATCCTCGATGGCAACGATACAATACATGCCTTGCCGCCCCTTCTGTCACTGGGTAAGGACACCGCAAGATCAAACCCAAAGCTAAGCACTTCTCCCATGGCAAGAACTACCAATCTAGTTGGCCAAACCAAACGGATAATTCGAAGAGACTTGCAAAGATAACCAATCATACATAAAAGAATTCAGACAAGATTCAAATATTATTCATAGATAGACTTGATCATAAACCCACAATTCATCGATCTCAACAAACACACCGCAAAAAGAAGATTACATCGAATAGATCTCCACCAGAGAGGGGGAGAACTTTGTATTGAGATTCAAAGAGAGAGAAGAACCAATCTAGCTACTAACTATGGACCCAAAGGTCTGAGGTAAACTACTCACACTTCATCGGAGAGGCTATGATGATGTAGAAGCCCTCCGTGATGACGGCCCTGTTCCGACAGAGCTCCGGAACAGGCCCCAAGATGGGATCTCGTGGATACAGAAAGTTGCGGTGGTGGAATTAGGTTTTTGGCTCCTCTCTGATTGTTTGGGGTTACGTGTGTATATATAGGAGGAAGAAGTACGCCGGAGGATCAAAAAGGGGCCCACGAGGCAGGGGGCGCGCCCCCACCCTCGTGACCGCCTCTTTTGTTCCTTGGAGCAGGGTCCAAGTCTCCTGGATCACGTTTGGTGAGAAAATCACGTTCCTGAAGATTTTATTCCGTTTGGACTCCATTTGATATTCCGTTTCTTAAAAACACCGAAATAGGAAAAAAACAACAATTCTGGGCTGGGCCTCCGGTTAATAGGTTAGTCCCAAAAATAATACAAAAATGGAAAATAAAGCCCAATATAGTCCAAAACAGTAGATAATATAGCATGGAGCAATCAAAAATTATAGATACGTTGGAGACGTATCAAGCCATCCCTCCATACAGTTCTATGCCCTGTAGTGGGTTTTTTCTTCTTTGTAGTTGGATCGGGTGACTTACGAGGGTACACCCTTTTAGTTTGGACAGGGGGTTTAGTGAGAGCCGGAGGGTCCCAGAAATTTGTTTGGGTTTTCCAGGCGCTTTCCATCGCACAGTACTTCCATACTATGGCCGCCAAGTCTGCAAAGTGTGCTATGTCACCGCGACTTATGGCGTTGAGAATTCCCCTGTCCGCGCAATTTTTGCAAAAGAATGAAATTGCGTCTTCCTCGTGACAGTCCTTGACCTTGCTCATTGCAAGGAGGAATCTGGCCCAATAGTGATGTACTGTCTCTTGGGGATCTTGTCTAATATGGGAAAGATCACTTGAATCTGGGTGGGTGGGTAGATTTAAGTCCAAACCCTGACCCGATCTGAGACCCAGGGGCGGAGGAGTTTCCGAGCTTGGCAGTTCGGACTCCGGGATGTTGCCCAATAGTTCTGGCCCACTGTCTGATTCTAGGTTCGCAGCTTGGGCCATGTCCTCCCATGGACGGGTATCCGGCTCGGAGAGCTCGGGAATCTGGACATAGTTTGTCCTCAAAATAGAGGAAGAATTGCTACACTGTTCCTCCACTACCGCTATCTGATGGGTGACCGGCGTAGAGTTAATCTCCCTTTGGTCAGGTTTAAGCCCGATCTTATCATAGTCTGTTGCGACTCCCAGGGCGGCGATGCAATCCAAGAGCTCGTTCAAAGAAGAGAGCTCTATTGGATCCATCTACTCGGCAAATCCCGAGCCGACGTGGAGGCTGTTTTTGATGACCCGAGAAGTCATCGTCGGTGCGCCGGCCGGAGGGGCGGTCATGACGAAACCACCTAGTCGGAGAGTTTGGCCTACAACCAGGGCTCCCTTTGAGGTAATGTTGTCCTTGACAACAAGATGAGCCATCGAGCCTTATCGTGACGGCACAGTGGAACTCTCAATGAAAGCACCAATGTCGGTGTCAAAACCGGCGGATCTCAGGTAGGTTGTCCCGAACTGTGCGTCTAAGGCGGATGGTAACAGGAGGCAGGGGACACAATGTTTACCCAGGTTTGGGCCCTCTTGATGGAGGTAATACCCTATGTCCTGCTTGATTGATCTTGATGATATGAGTATTACAAGAGTTGATCTACCACGAGATCATAGAGCCTAAACCCTAGAAGCTAGCCTATGATCCTGATTGTTCTTGTCCTACATACTAAACCCTCCGGTTTATATAGACACTGGAGGGGGTTAGGGTTACACAGAGTCGGTTACAAGGGAGGAGATCTACATATCCGAATTGCCAAGCTTGTCTTCCACACAAAGGAGAGTCCCACCCGGACACGGGACGAAGTCTTCAATCTTGTATCTTCATAGTCCAACAGTCCGGCCAAAGTATATAGTCCGGCTGTCTGAGGACCCCCTAATCTAAGACTCCCTCACCTGCCTTTACGGCAGGGTAATGTGGGCTGGTGTTCGGCTTGGGTAGCAGTTCTGTCTCGGCAACACGGTGGCCGGTCTGGTTTATCGGCTGCGTTATGCGCTGATGTTAGGGGCTCCTGTGCCTCAACGTCGAATTGGGGTAACAACTGGCGCTTCGAGTAGATTTTGGTTGGTCGTGCGAGGCCGTATTCCTCGGCTGCCAGGGCATTAGTCCATCTATCATTGAGCGTATCCTGTTCGGCTTGAAGCCGTTGCTACTTCCTTTTCAGGCTCCTCGCGGTTGCAATGAGCTGTTGCTTAAAGCGTTCTTGCTTGAGGGGTGCCTCTAGCACAATGAAGTCTTGGTCGCCAAGGCTTATTTTTTCTTCGGAGGGTGGCATATAATTGCTGTCCTATGAGTCCCCATTTCTGACTGGCTCGTTAGGGTTATCCTGCCCCTCCTCCCTATCATCCTGTTCGGATGTTGGTTCGATGGAGGCGTCTTGGTCATCGGCATTCTCCGGAGTGTTATCATATCCATTGCCGGTATTGCTTTCTTTGTCGTGGCGTGATTTTGAACAGCGCCGCTAATGCCGCCGCTTTGGTGGTTTATCAGTGTTATTATCCTTAATTGGATCCTTACTGCCTTCATCTCCATCCTCTTTTGGCGTATACACAATGTATACGTCATATATGGAGGTGGCCGCCCAGCATCTGGTATGCGGCGGGTTTCGGCTTTGTTCGTCTCTGGCATCGACGTCCATACCATGGATGTCTACACAGGTACGGTCAGGCATGTCGATTAGATCTTCGAAAGTGGCTATGAAGTGGGTGGTGGGTGGGGCGTAAAATTCCCCGTTGTTAGCCCCTAGTCCAGGCTGGGCGTAGTTCGGACGCTGCCCCTCTGTAATAATGAGGGATCGCATTAGGTCCAGACCCTCGCTTAAAGGCAAGGTTTGGCTAGGGAGGAGAGTGTTTTGGAGTACAGCGGGAAGAAAACTCCTTGGCCGAGCTCACACAATGCTGACTCCGAGGGTTCGGAGCCAGTATTCAGAGAAGAGTCCGACTGCATGATGATTGCCGGTGACGCTGCTTCCTCCGGCTCTCCCGTACTAGGCTCGATAGCTGCAGAGAGTCTGGCGGGCTTGGGAATCCCGTCTTCGGACCTGGTGACGCGCTCCGGGTCTAAGGTTAGAGCAAAGGCTGGGGTCGCAAACCCTTGGAAGATCAAGTCTCCTCGGATATCAGCGACATAATTCAGATTTCCAAAACTAATCTGGTGACCTGGGGCGTAGCTGTCGATCTGCTCTAGATGGTCAAGCGAGTTGGCCCGCAGTGCGAAGCCGCTCCCTCAGGGCTGCATTATTGTATATGATTGATGGAGCCATCGAACCTTCTGACGACGATACAACGAAACTCTCAGTGAAAGCACCAATGTCGGTGTCAAAACCGGCAGACCTCGGGTAGGGGGTCCCGAACTATGTGTCTGAGGATCAAAGGTAACTGGAGATAGGGACACGGTGTTTACCCAGGTTCGGGCCCTCTTGATGGAGGTAATACCCTACTTCCTGCTTGATTATCTTGGATGAATATGGAGTTTACAATAGTTGATCTACCTCGAGATCACAATGGCTAAACCCTAGACATCTAGCCTGTATGATTATGATTGCCTCTACAGACTAAGCCTCCGGTTTATATAGACACTGGAGGGACCTAGGGTTGTACAGAGTCGGTTTATAGAGGAAGGAATCTTCATATCTGAATGCCAAGCTTGCTTTCCACGTAAAGGAGAGTCCCATCCGGACACGGGAAGAAGTCTTATGTCTTGTATCTTCATGGCCCATTAGTCCGGCCCACGTCACATATCCTGGACGCCTGATGCCCCTTAATCCAGGACTCCCTCAACCACCCCAGGAGGGTCTCCCATAGGTTCCCCCGTCGGGTGCCCCAGCTTGTGGCCCGACCTCCGGAGCCCACCACCTCCTTGCGCTCGAGCCTCAGGAGGGGTGCTGGACTAAGGAGTTCAAGGCATACCTGCTTCAGGGCACCTTGTCGGAGAAGGAGGAAGACGCGGAGCGCGTGGCTCGCCAGGCCACTGCATACTACATCCAAGACGGTGAGCTCTATCGGAGGCGTCCAAACAATGTTTCTTTACGATGCATCTCCAAGGAGCAGGGATGTGAGCTACTGGCCGACATACATGGTGGGGACTGCGGGCATCACTCCTCATCGCGCACCCTCGTGGGCAAGGCGTTCCACCACGCATTCTATTGGCCCACGACACTCAATGATGCTGCATAGTTGGTAAGGTCCTGTGAAGCCTATCAATTCCATGCCAAGCAGGTCCACCAACACGCTCAAGGCCTCCAGATTATCCTGCTCTCATGGCCGTTCACGGTCTGGGGGTTGGACATCCTGGGCCCGTTTCCTCGAGCACTCGGAGGCAACCGCTACCTCTACGTCGCCATCGACAAGTTCACCAAGTGGGCGGAAGTGGAGGCCATCCCAGCCGGCTCGGCAGTCAAGTTCATCAAGGGCCTCGTGAGCCGGTTCATCAACAAGTTCACCAAGTGGGCGGAAGTGGAGGCCATCCCAGCCGGCTCGGCAGTCAGGTTCATCAAGGGCCTCGTGAGCTGGTTCAGGGTTCCTAATCGCATCATCACTGACAGTGGCTCGCAGTTCACTAGCAACCTTTTCAAAACATATTGTGCTAACCTTGGAACAAAGATATGCTACGCCTCGGTGGCACACCCTAGGAGAAATGCCCAGGCTGAGCGCGCCAATGCGGAGGTCCTGAGAGGCCTCAAGGCAAGGACCTTCAAGAAGAAGCTCTAGGCCTGCGGCAGGGGCTGGCTCGAGGAGCTCCAGTCCGTGCTGTGGTCGATCCGCACCACGGCAACTAAGCCGATGGGCGAAACTCCATTCTTCCTCGTCTAGGGAGCTGAAGCGGTTCTCCCTCACAAGGTCAGGCATCGCTCTGTGTGGGTCTTGGAGTTTTACAAGGCATGCCAGGACGCCTCGTGGGGGATGGACCTCGTGCTGGGGGCGGAACACCACTACCAAGCCTCGCTCCGAGCAGCGAAGTACCAGCAGGCGCTGCGGCGGTACCACTGCCGTAGCGTCGCTCCAGGATGCTCGCGATGGGTGATCTCGTCCTAAGGCGGGTGCTCTTCAGGGAGGGGCTGCATAAGCTATCACCCATGTGGGAGGGCCCATTCAGGATCGCCCCTGTCTCCAGGCCTGGCGGCGCGCGCCTGGAGACGTAGGACGGGATCCCCGTGCAGAACGCCTGGAACATCCAGCACCTCCGGCAGTTCTACCCATGAAGCAAGGCCCTGCGCATGTGAAGGTCTCCACTCGTGACACTCTCACGTAATAATGAGTTGGGGTTGTACACACCTGGAGTCTCCTGAATGCCGCCCGCAGGCCTCATGAGGGCTCCCACCCATGTCCAAGTGGTAGCACTTAGCTTCGCGCTAGTCAGAAGATTAGTCTAGGCGCCAGACGTGGTTGTTCTTTTGCTTGCTTTCTGTAGCTGGTTTGCAACTTCTTGAATGAATTTGGAGTTTTCGCGTTTTTCGTTCCCTCGAGTTGGATTGTTTCTCCTCTTGCTTCGCTCACTTCTCCATTCTTGTCCTAGGAAGAGTGGTAGTTGCCCGTCGCTCCTCCTCGCGCGTCCCACGTGCGGGGGCTAGGCAGATGTGTACACTATGCTTGGGCTCTCCCGCACTGCAAATAGACCTTGCGGAAGCCTCGTTGCCCCAGAGCCTCGGCATCCTTAATCCTCATGAGACGCTCTCGAATGAGCTCGTGGCCGTGCGCACCCTCTTAAGTCCGTGCCTCCGGGCAATGCGACGTAGCGTACTAGCCGCAACCAATCCACACCCGGGGGCTAGCGTGAGGTAGGACGAGATGCCCCGTTAAGCTTTCTAAATAACTTTGCAGCTGTATAATGTCTCATGAGGCCCGACGGCTCCTGAGTCGCCATGAAGGAAACTTCACGCTGTTGGAAAGGCGCGCCCTCGCGAGGCGGAAGACTACTGCAAGCATATCGAGCTAAGTTACCCTAACCGCACTTGCTTGGAACACCTGCTCGGAACATGGGTATCACGGCACAATATCGAAATAATAAACATAGCATGGTGGCATAAGTGCCATGGTTCATTACACATCCCAGTGGGGCCTCTACTTTTTCCAAAATGCAGGAGAAAGGAAAGGAAAAACAAAAGCAGGCCACATGGCTGCAACAGCTCTCGAGGCCAGGCTCCAGTAACACCCGAAGCTCAGTCCAAGCCCTCCTCCCACTTCACCGAAGCACGACAGCGAGATGGCCCGTCACCTTCCCCGATCTGAGCCCGGTAGCACGGTGGTTCGTCATAGCCACCGTTGCTCGTGCTCTCGCCGGAGGAGGAGCCGCCGCTGCTAGGGGTGGCGCGGCCGTCGCCAAGGGCAAGCTCACCCTCGTCGTCGTCGCGGACGTTGCCAAGGCCAAGCTCATCGTCGCTGCTGCCATCCTTGGGGCAGCACCCCGTGCGGCAGGTGTCTTCCCCGAACACCCTCACGTAGAGGGTCGCGAGGCCGTCGTACTTGAATTGGAGGGTGCACCTCATGCCCAGGCCTCGCGTGCTGGCGAATTCCTGCCAACCGCGGGTGAAGGACACGTTGCCCGCGGCGGTGACTTCGACACCCGCCCACGAGGCTCTACTGCAGCAGCCGTCAGCTTGCAGCCAGAGGCAATCAAGCCCTGCTGTCGGCATCTGTAGGATCGAAAGTATGTCTAGAGTGGGGGTGATTAGACTACTTGACCAAATAAAAATCTAGCCTTTTCCCAATTTTAATTCTTGGCAGATTTTAGCAACTTTTCACAAGTCAAGCAATCAACATACACATGCAATTCTAAGAGTATAGCAGCGGAATGTAAATCATTGCATATGAAGGTAAAGGGGATGAGTTTGGAGGGAGCAAACGCAATGTTGACACAGAGATTTTTGCCGTGGTTCCGATAGGTGGTGCTATCGTACATCCACGTTGATGGAGACTTAAACCCACGAAGGGTAATGGCTACGTGAGTCCACGGAGGGCTCCACCCATGAAGGGTCCACGAAGAAGCTACCTTGTCTATCACACCATGGCCATCGCCCATGAAGGACTTGCCTCACTTGGGTAGATCTTCAAGAAGTAGGCGATCTCCTTGCCCTTACAAACTCCTTGGTTCAACTCCGCAATCTTAACGGAGGCTGTCGGTGTCAAAACCGGCGGATCTCGGGTAGGGGGTCCCGAACTGTGCGTCTAAGGTTGATGGTAACAGGAGACAGGGGACACGAAGTTTTACCCAGGTTCGGGCCCTCTTGATGGAGGTAATACCCTACGTCCTGCTTGATTGATATTGATGAGTATGGGGGTTACAAGAGTTGATCTACCACGAGATCATAATGGCTAAA
Organism: Triticum monococcum; assembly: GCA_034509565.1. Classification (NCBI taxonomy): domain Eukaryota; kingdom Viridiplantae; phylum Streptophyta; class Magnoliopsida; order Poales; family Poaceae; genus Triticum; species Triticum monococcum. The sequence continues at coordinate 490,442,055 of CM067844.1, forward strand.
ACCCTAGAAGTCTAGCCTATATGGTTATGATTGCCTCTACGGACTAAACCCTCTGGTTTATATAGACACCGGAGGGGGCTACGGTTCTACAAAGTCAGTTACAGAGAAAGGAATCTTCATATCCAAACGCCAGGCTTGCCATCCACGCCAAGGTGAGTCCCATTCGGACACGGGAGAGAGCCTTCTGTCTTGTATCTTCACGGCCCATCAGTCCAGCCCATGTCCAACAGGTCGGACGCCCGAGGACCCCTTAATCCAGGACTCCCTCAGTAGCCCCTGAACCAGGCTTCAATGATGAGGTGTCCTGCGTGCATGTTGTCTTCGGCATTACAAGGATGGTTCCTCCTCCGAATAATCCAAAACACCCTTTGAACACAGAAAACATGTCCGGCTCTGCAAAATGAGTACCACACACATACGTAGAGAGTATAATATTTTATGAGTCCAATCCACTGACAACTTTTGTAGCGTGACATCACGTCACAGCCCGGTCATTATTTCGAACCGTTTTTAGCCTCCCGCTCCATGTTTCAAGATGCGGTTTTGTTGGCACGTCTTGTCAAAGCAGAGATCGTGTCCCCTTATTATGGGATTCTCATTAATATGGGCATGGATAACCCAACCGTTCCTTTGGCATGATCCCTTGGGAATAGGCAGGCTTTAAGGCCTATGAGGAGGTGTTTGACATTCATCGCCTTTATAAAGGGGCACAAACCGTCTTTTTCCTCCACGCCTACCTCTTCCTCAACCTTTCCAGCCTCGAGTTCCAACACCCAGGTTTCAACTTAATTGTTCCGAGCCTCCCAGTCATGTCTGGACACATCCCTCTAGGCCAGTGGGCGGCCTCCTCTATCACAAAGGACGATATCGCGAAGCTCCGGGTGGCAAGATACTTGACCGCGGAAATCCCCCATAGGCTCCCTGATAAAGGACAGGTTATTCCTACTCCCAGATCTGGTGAGAAGGTCGTATTCATCTCGCACTTCCTTCGGGAGCAAGGGTTCGCTCTCCATCCCTTCGTTCACGGACTCATGTTCTATTACGGGCTAGATTTTCATGATCTAGCTCTGAACTCCTTCCTTCACATCTCGGCGTTTATTGTCATGTGCGAGGCCTTTCTCCGCATCCCCCCACACTTCGGTTTATGGCTCAAGACCTTTAATGTGAAGCCGAGGGTAATCGAGGGGAAGCAAATAGAGTGTGGTGGTGCTACGGTGAGCAAGCTCACCAATGCTTTTACATCACCGAACCCCGTGGTACCAAGTGGGCAGCTACACCTGCATTCCGATCTGGCCCTCCATTACAGCTCGCATCATGGATTAATAAGGGGCTGGACTAGGGATCAATTGACGAAGTGCAGATGCTATAAAGCCGCATCCGGTGCCTCCTCGAAAAGGACACCAGCCTCATTAACATAATCCAGGTAATGCTAGTCCACCGGGTCCTGCCGTGCCAGCGATGGCCCCTCAACATGTGGGAGTTCAATCCGGAAGGACCACGGACCCATCAGCACTTCTTCGGCACGATGCACAGAGGAATGTGGAAGTTGTTCTTTGGGACATGAAAGCAGTGGTCGGATACCACAAAAGACATTGGACTCGACTGCAACCATCCGGTTACCTCGGTAAGCACTCGACTCCCGAACATAGCTTAGTTAAATATCCCATAGTACTGAGAAAACCCTCTTCGAACAGGGTTGGGTAAAGAAGGCAGAACGAATTAGGTGTTTGGCCCCTCTTCCCGAAGACTCAACCGATCCTGTGTTAACAAGGATGCTGGCTCCGGTGCCATATGAAGTGTCGGCGAAGGACGACAAGGAGGAGAGCAAGAAGGCCAAAGGTGTCCTCCATTATAAAGGTACACCAGACACCATGTACGGGAAGATTGGAACTCCCTCTTCCGAAGACAAAAGGGAAGGAGAGGCTGATAACCCTTCCCCCGATGGAGGAAAAGGAGAGCCTCCGAAGATTTGGAGGTAAAGGCTTCCAAGCGAGGGAAGATGTCCCTGTCAGGCGGTTCGGGTTCGGAAGACGATGTCGTCGCGCAGTTCCTCCGTAAGGACAAGCCCTTAGCCGAATCGTAAGTGAACGAGGGTGTCCTGAACATATCTCGTTCCTTTCCGCTTTCAAGGATAACATTTTAAAATACCTGTTTGCAGTCCGGCATGCAGTCTTCCTCAGTAGTCCTCCTCCTCGAGGTATCTTCTTCCGGAGATGATGGAAAGCGAGACGCCTCCACAAACCTTCTCACCCAATAGGGCGGACGACTTCGAGGTGTCGTATCGGAGGATCTCTCCCGATCAACAAGGGGTGCAAGGGACAATGAAGACCACGCTCGAAGGTGATACTTTGGTAGTCCTGGGTCTGGGGTGTGCGCCCCCTTCGGGGACCAATAATAAAGGCCCTAGACTATCCGGTTTACAGCCGGAGACGACTCTTGGGTCAAGTAAACATATCCCTTCGAAGGGAGTCCGTACTCCTACATCGGATTCCAGGAATCAGGAGGCGCCGGATACATTGATGGACATTTGCAACATGCATCCATTTCAGAGGAACATCGTACCTTAATGGGTATGTGTGATGGCCTGCCTTATTAGGGATGATACTCATATCAATAAGGAATTCCTTCTTATCCGGGAGCTCATTCGGACAGAACTCCAAAGTTAAGCGTGCTCAGGTTGGAGTAGTGTCAGGATGGGTGACCGACCGGGAAGTTGCTCCTGGGTGCGCATGAGTGAGGACAAAGTGCGCAGAAAAGACTAGTATTGATTTGTGGGGCCAGTCTAGATCCCGCCAGGAGTAATGACCACCGGCGGGTGTGTCCAGGGCGTTACAAGTTGGTATCAGAGCCGACCCTCGCGGTTACACGGATGGTTGTGGACAGGTGCGTGGTCATGTTGTTCATGACGTTTGTGACCCGTCGTGGCACACGACATGGCACATGTACTGGACTAGAAGCACGGACGTATGTGCCAAGCGGGAACGTTGCTGTGGCCCGACGAGGACATCGGTTCCTCTGAGTGGGGGTGTATGTGATCGCCTGGCTTATTAGGGATGATAGACTACTCATATCAATAAGGAATTCCTTCTTTTCCGGGAGCTCATTCGAACAGAACTTCAAAGTTAAGTGTGCTCAGCTTGGAGTAGTGTAAGGATGGGTGACCGACCGGGAATTTGCTCCCGGGTGCACATGAGTGAGGACAAAGTGCGCAGAAAAGACTAGTATTGATCCGTGGGGCCATTCTAGATCCCGGGAGGAGTAACGGCCACCGGCGGGTGTGTCCGGGGCGTTACCGTACAGTAGTTGAGAGGATCCTGTCTGCGAGAAGCGGATTGAATGAAGCCTTTACAGGCCTGCTAAGAGGCTTCGAGGTATGCAATGTAATATCTTCAATTGCACTCTATGTGCAAAAATGCACCTGTGTATAGGTAGTAGCCCCTGAGACTCTGGTTGGCGTCCAAAGGGAGGCGATCAGAGGATCAAAAAGATATTCCCAAGAAATAATCTATTTAATTGGAACACAGGCTGCTTCATCCATGGCGACTGCCCATGCTACAGACGTTGCAGGCCTGAAGCGGAAACTTGATGTGGAGGATGATGACATCATGCTTATTAACAGGCGGCTCGATGAGGTGCAAGGTATGTTTTGGGGCAGTCGGTATATGTATGTATAATAATATGAGCACGAAGCTGAGAATTATATACTAAGATATGCATAACTGCAAATAGTGCTGCCGCGGTTGAGGCCCTGCGGGTTGAGCTCGTCCGGGCCAAGGAGCAAGCCAGGATGAGTAACACGGTTACCAAGAAGGCATGTGCTGAGTTAAAAGCCGAACAGACTACTCGGTGCCAGTGCGAGGAGAGAATATCTACCATGGCGTGCGAGCTAAATGATGCCACTGTCTGATGTGAATTGCTCAAGAAGGATAACAAAGTCAAAACGGCCGATCTCAACAAGGCCGTACAAGAGGCGAGAGAAGCACGACCCGAGTCCAGAGCGGCTCGGGAGGAGATCCGGCAAGCTAGGGAGATAGCGTCCGGTAATCCCTTCTTATTACAGACTAAATTTGGTGATCCGAAGTATGCCCCGCTTAATCAAATGTGGAGTTTTCCAGATGCATTCTTGGACTTGCTGAAGAGTTTCTCTGATGCAGTGCATTTTTACCAAGCGCAAGAAGGTCATGCAACGGAGAAGCTTTTCTGGTCGCAATTCAGCATGCCAAAGCGTCCGCCGTTGCTGAACGAACAGATGGCCCAGTGGACCGAGCTCTACAAAATATCCAGATCTGCCATGAAGGACGTCGTGGTCCGGTTGTGGCCGACTGAGCCAATCCCGAATAGTTATTTCGGTTTGGCATAACGGCTTGTTGATGCGGTGCCGCGTATCGACGTTGTTAAGCGGTCAACACGCATTGAAGGTGCATGGATGGCCCTTACCCGCATCAAGACATACTGGGCGAAGATGAAGGCCACCGATATTGCAGCAAAAGAGTCCACCCCGGGGCAAGGACCATCACACGATGGAGCATTATTTTGAGGATGTCCTTGAGGGCGCCTGCATGATAAAGGGTCAGTGCTCGAAGGATATGATATTCGAGTGATTGTACCAGAATTGTAAAAACAATATTATGATATTTCATAGGCTATGCTTTTTGCCTGAAAGTTTTGGTTCCTCCTATGTGGCCGCATTTTTGGTATAATCTGAAAGTTTACCAGTTGTCGGCTTCAGCCCCCTCACACATAATACGGGGGTGTTCGTAAAAGCACTTGATCACTCTTGACCCAACATCTTGGTCCATGAAGGAGGTGTCAATGCGGCAAACTAGGCAATCAGACTATAGGGCTTTAACACTTTCACTTAGCCATAGGAGTTCGACGGTGGGTCTATCATATAGTCCCTGGTATGTACACCGTTATCCGAATACGGTGCGTTACATAGGTGTAATACGGAAGGAATCACAAAGATTCTGATAAGTCATCGAGTGGTTGACCAGCTCTCGCCGCATCATGACAGTCAGTTTTTGGCTTTCTCTACTGAGGTGCTTGACCAGATGAACCGAAAACACAATTGCAGTAGTTCTCCCTTTACCACCTTAGCCGATAGGGCGGAACGTAAGGTAGTAAGCACAGGAGACGGGCAACCCAACTATTGACCAAAGACATGATTCAGAGCTGATGCATATAAGGCGACACTCGTGAAGCCGAAGTATGCTATAGAGCTGTTCGGACTTGTCGGCGACTCGTATGTTGCCATATCGAGCCCCCGGCAATTTGTGCCGAGGTGCGTGCGTGAAACAACCGAAGAAGCACAATTCAGTTCTTAGAAAGAGCAAATACTAAACACGAACTATGTTCACTGGATCTGATTGACACATCAAACGCAACCTTTCAGATTATAACGCCACTACCCTGACTATTTAACATGTCGGGGGTTGAAGGCTGAGGAAAAATGCACTTTACAGGTTTGAAATAAAGAGTGCGGTCTACAAAAAATTATTTGGACCTCCTGTCGCACGTCTGCTGTCGGGGGTTTTGTGCGACATATGCCAAAGGATGGCTAATCATGATGGGGGCTAGTAGGACATCGCCGGTGCCAGGAAACGGGATGATGCAAAGACATGCACGCCGGTGAATCTTACCCAGGTTCAGGGCTCTCCTAGGAGATAACACCCCTAGTCCTACTCTGCGGGGTCTCCACATGATCACTAAGGCGCTAGCAAGTACAATGGTGCTCCTCGAGCTGTATGCTAGAGGTAGAAGAAAGCAGGGCTGGCTCTCCTCTCCCTCTAGGGGTGCCTAGGACTAACAGGTTGGGAACCCTTTGCATGGGTGCCCTGGGGGGTTTATATAGGCCTACCCTCAGGGGTACAATGGTAATTTAGCCGGGTGTAGGACCCAGCTGTCAGTGTCTCCTGTCGCTGGCTCCTCCGCCGGCCGCTGAGGCCCGCCACCTGGTGGGCCCTGCCGGCTGGTCTAGTACGGAGCCGACCGGCCGCGTCCGCCGCTTGCGGGCCTGGCCGGCTGCTTGTTACTGTAGCCGTAACGCTAATGACGCATGCTTGGTCGGGGGGGGGGGGTGGCTACAGTCCCGCCGTCTGGTGGGAGATCACTATAGCCACACCGTGTCTCGTCTGGTTAACGGAGCGTGGACTCCGAGGGAAGAGTGGGACGCCTGCTAGAGGCCGGCCTCCCTCGGGTCCGATTGGTCAGCCGTTGCCGCCCTCTGGGCTCTCGCTGCCTGGTAGGGACCGCCGCCTGCAGGCCGTACCGATAGGCCTTCGTGGGAACAGGGTTCCACCTGGCAGGGGTGAGGTCAAGGGCGGGATGGCAACAGTGCCACGCTGTGCGGAGATTTCGGCCGGTACAGGACACTGTGGCCGCGCCCCGCCCTGGATATGGGGGTGATGGGATACACTGTGGCCACATCTTGTCTTGTCTTCTTTATGGGGGCACAGACTTTGAGGGCGCCACGGGCTGCCTGCCAGGAGCCCGCCTCTCGGGAGGCCGCCTACTGGGAGTCGGCTCGTCTCGGGGCCATCTTCAGGTGCTTGGCCATCCTCTGGCAGTCTGCCGCTTGAGCCAGCCGGCTACCAGAAGGCGGCGCTTCGTCCTTGATGCCTTTAGGGGCGCAGCCGGCCCGATGTCGTCAAAATACTCAGGGTCTCGGGTTAGGCTACCCGTGGCCCATTACTCCGATAGTAGTCCCCGAAACTGGTAAGGTGTCATGGCTGGCAGGTCAAGGTGCCTCAGTAGTTTCCTTCTTCGAGTGCTCTTGCCGAATGCTTCATCTGTCTTCTGGTGAGCCACTCGCCGGGAGTCGGCCATGACCAGGCGGATTGGCCGGGTGACTTTGAATCATGAAGGCGGGAGTCAGGTGGCGTGCCTTCTAAGCTTCTAGCCCGCCGCCCGCTGCGAGCACGCCAGTGGCGCCAACTAATCGGGCCAGTCTGCCTGCCCACGCACGCGATGGGACGCGACAGCAGGCTAGGCCCGCCACGACCGGGCCTCGGCGCGCGGGCGGATCCGCTGCGGCCGAAGCGGACCGTTGTGATTCCGCGCGGAGTTACTGCGCAATAATCGTGGGGACGTGGGGTCGTGGGCGCATTTAATCCCACGATCCCATGCCCCGCCCCCTCGGCTTCGCAGCCTAGGGGCTATAAGTAGGGGGGAGGGGAGCGGCGGAGCACGCGCGCCCTCCTCCCCTTTGCCATTTTCGACCTCCTCCTCTTCTTGCTGTCGCCGCACTGCTGCGCCCCACCAAAGCGCTGCCGCAGCTCGTCATCATCAGCCTCCTCCACGCCGAGCCTCTTGCTCCGCCGCGGCGCCACTTCCCCATGGAGCTCAGACTCCATGACGTGCGAGAAGGGAGGGGACTGGGATGGCTCGGTCGTCATCGACGACCACCTCGCCTTTCTTCGCGCCACACGGCGGCTGCCCAGCGCGAACTACGTCAAGGTGCGCGTGCCGCTGGAGGCAGAGATCTCGCCGGTGCCGCAAGGAGGCGACCGAGTTATCCTCTGCTCACACTTCCTCTGCGGCTTCGGCCTGCTGGCAAGCGGATTCTTCCGCTCCTTCCTCAACTTCTACCACCTCCAGCCGCATCATCTGACGCCAAACACCATGACGCTGCTGTCCGCCATCAACATGATGTGCGAGGGCTACCTCGACATCCTCCCCACCATCGAGTTGTGGGGAGCATTCTTCTACACCAAGATGGGCACCTCCGCCAGGGAGAAGGCGGCTAAGTGCGGCGCCTTCGTCGCGGTGCGCCACCCGTCCGTGAAGAACGGCTTCCCCGCCATCACGCTATCACAGTCAGTCAAATTGTGGCAGAAATCATACTTCTACATGGAGAACATCGACTCCGCCCTCGACTTCATCAACTTGCCGCCCTACGAAGCCGGCCCTCCGGCCGAACCTTGGGCCAACTGGGGCTACAAGCCGAAGCCCTTGTCTGCCGACGCCACCACCGCCATCAACCGGCTCCGGGTGTTGACGGACACGCCAGGCCTCAAGGCTTCCGACCTGCTGGTCGCCTTCGTCGTGCGCCGGGTTCTCCTGCTCCAAGGTCGGCCTCATCTAATCTGTCGGATGAGCGGGCACCGGGACCCGAGCCGGACGTGTACGAGGGACATGCCGACAGCCGAAGTCGCCCTCATGGTGAACGAGATCTCCGACCTCAAGTTGTCGGAGGGGTCTTGGAGGTTTGGCATGCGGTCATACTCCCAGGACAACCCGCCGCCTCCTGTAAGTTCTTCAACTCTTTCCTTTTTTGTATTTGTTTTGGTTTTGGTCTTGCCATCTTTTATAGTTGGTCTTGTGAACACAGATCTTCATGTCTTCGGCAATGGCCGCCATCGTTGGGCCGGGTGGAGACTACCTGCCGAACCGGGCAGTGAGCGATGTGGACAACCCCGACTTGGGGGCGGCCGCTAAAGGAAATATGCCCTAGAGGCAATAATAAAGTTATTATTTATTTCCTTATATCATGATAAATGTTTATTATTCATGCTAGAATTGTATTAACCGGAAACATAATACATGTGTGAATACATAGACAAACAGAGTGTCACTAGTATGCCTCTACTTGACTATCTCGTTAATCAAAGATGGTTATGTTTCCTAACCATAGACAAAGAGTTGTTATTTGATTAACAGGATCACATCATTAGGAGAATGATGTGATTGACTTGACCCATTCCGTTAGCTTAGCACTCGATCGTTTAGTATGTTGCTATTGCTTTCTTCATGACTTATACATGTTCCTATGACTATGAGATTATGCAACTCCCGTTTACCGGAGGAACACTTTGTGTGCTACCAAACGTCACAACGTAACTAGGTGATTATAAAGGAGATCTACAGGTGTCTCCAAAGGTACATGTTGGGTTGGCGTATTTCGAGATTAGGATTTGTCACTCCGATTGTCGGAGAGGTATCTCTGGGCCCTCTCAGTAATGCACATCACATAAGCCTTGCAAGCATTGCAACTAATGAGTTAGTTGTGAGATGATGTATTACGGAACGAGTAAAGAGACTTGCCGGTAACGAGATTGAACTAGGTATTGAGATACCGACGATCAAATCTCGGGCAAGTAACATACCGATGACAAAGGGAACAACGTATGTTGTTATGCGGTCTAACCGATAAAGATATTTGTAGAATATGTAGGAGCCAATATGGGCATCCAGGTCCCGCTATTGGTTATTGACCATAGAGATGTCTCGGTCATGTCTACATAGTTCTTGAACCCGTAGGGTCCGCACGCTTAACGTTCGTCGATGATATAGTACTATGTGAGTTATGTATGTTGGTGACCGAATGTTGTTCGGAGTCCGGGATGAGATCACGGACATGACGAGGAACTCCAGAATGGTCTGGAGACAAAGTTTGATATATGGGATAATAGTGTTTGGTCACCGGAAGGGTTCCGGAAATCACCGGAAGGGGTTCCGGATGTTTCCCGAAATGTTTGGGTACGAGAACACTTTATTTGGGCCAAAGGGGAAAGCCCATAAGGTTTTTGGAAAGCGCAAAAGGAAGTTTTGCGGAGTCCAGGGGCCAGATGCCAGGGTCCCTGGCGTCTGGGTCCAGACGCCGGGAACCCTGGCGTCTGGCCCTGGAGTCCGAGAAGGACTCTTGCCTTTCGGGTGAAACCGACTTTGTGGAGGCTTTTACTCCAAGTTTCGACCCCAGGGCTCAACATATAAATAGAGGGGCAGGGCTAGCACCAAAGATAGATTAAGAAACACCAAGCCGTGTGCCGGCAACCCCGTCCCCTCTAGTTTATCCTCCGTCATAGTTTTTGTAGTGCTTAGGCGAAGCCCTGCGGAGATTGTTCTTCACCAACACCGTCACCATGCCGTCGTGCTGCCGGAACTCATCTACTACTTCACCCCTCTTGCTGGATCGAGAAGGCGAGGACGTCACCGAGCCGAACGTGTGCAGAACTCGGAGGTGCCGTGCTTTCGGTACTTGGATCGGTCGGACATGAAGACGTACGACTACATCAACCGCGTTGATATAACGCTTCCGTGAACGGTATACAAGGGTACGTAGACAACACTCTCCCCTCTCGTTGCTATGCATCACCATGATCTTGCGTGTGCGCAGGAATTTTTTTGAAATTACTATGTTCCCCAACAGCCGCCTCGAAGGACGACGCCATAGGCGACGACGACGGAGCGGGCGCCTCCGAAGACATGGGAGGCATCGAGACCTGGCCCGATGACAATGAAGACGAGGACGAGCCACGCCATGCGCGAGGTGCCAGCATGGCAGACGTGGGCCCTTCTGCCGAGCCGGCTGCCCAAGGTGGCACGCGCAAGCACAAACAAGGCATCGCCTTGTTCGGTAGCACGCCGAAGAAGACCAAGAACCCAACCGCTGCGAAGGCGGCCAAGTTATCAAAAGGTTCCGAAAGTGCCCCTATGGTGTCTGCGTAAGTCTCTTTCCCTTGTGCCTTCCTTTCTTGTTGATTTTATCTGAGCTGTTCTCCTTTATTTCCTTGACTTAGGGCTCCACTCTCTCTTGAGAAGTTGGCCGCCGCCTCCGTCATCGGGTCGGGGGAGACTTCTGCGACCACCTGGCGAATCGACCCTGCAGCCGACCTTCGGGAGGTGCAAGAACGAAACGCGCGGGAGGTGCGAGAGGAGCGGGAAGCCGCCCGCAGGGAGCAGGCGGAGGCGGACAAGGCGGAGGCCACCACGCTGAAGAAGCTGCCGGAGGCTGAGGTCGATGCCGCAGCGAAGAAGCGGGCCGAAGAAGCCGCGTACCGGCAAGCACCATTGTTTGTCATCCCCTTGAACTCCGCGCCGCCGCCTCCGGAGTTGACGATGCCGACTAGGGGAGCCGGCGATGAACAACCGGTCATGGAGAGGGGAGCTGGCGACGCGCCATGCTGGAGGAAGCCTTGCCTTCGCCGTCGCCGGTTGACAGATCGCGGGACAACCAGTCGGCCGCCCCACCGGCACCACCAGCGGAAAATGAGGTGGTGACAGGCCTGACTCCTAAGGTCCGCACACCATCGTGCCGCCGAAGCGTGAAGGCGACTTCGGCGCCACGACCGCTGGAAGCCGGTGCTACGAGCTCGTCAGCCCCATATGCCGAAGCAACCAACGCCGCTCCTGCTGAATGGGTGCGTGGAGGCGAGACGGGCACTTTGAATCAAGCGATCCTAGATGTCTAGGCCAAACTCCGAGCTGAGGCCACCGCTCTTTAGCAGTGCAATAGGGCGTTCCTAGATTCACGAGCGGCCATTTGGGTATGTTCTCACTTCTTCGTCTTTGATTCTTGTACTTCTCTGTGGGGGCGCGCCAGCGCACCCACTGGGTGTAGCCCCCGAGTTTCGGGCCGGCTACTGAGCAGGTGGCCCAGAACTTTATTTGGCGGGCTCCGAGTGTTAACATTTCTTCTATCTTCATTGCAGGACTATCATAATCTTCACGCGCCCACCTTTAACTCCAACGTCCGAGATCTGGATCGACAGACCGTCGACTTGGCGGAAAGCTGGAGTAAGTCACTGTTTTCTCTCTCTACCGGGGCGCGATAGCGCACCCGCGGGCTGTAGTCCCTGAAATTCGGGCCGACTGCTGAGCAGTCGGGCCGGATCTCCCTGGCAACTATACTTCTTCTTTGTTGGTTATTAACATATTTTTTTCTTTCTCCGCTCTTATAGAGGCCAATGATGCCTTTGTACGGTAGCTTGGTGAAGCCAACACCGTGTTGCGTGCCAAGGAGGCAGAGTGCAACAAGCTAGCCCAGGAGTGTGACCGACTGCCACGCAACTGGCGGAGCAGGCGGAGCTTCTCCAAACGGCCTGGAAGGAGGCGAAGGTGAATGAGTCCAATCTCCTCGCCGAGTTTGAGAGTAAACACTCCACCTGGAGCAACAAGGAGGCGCTGCTGAAGTCCGGCTTTGGCAGGATTGAAGATATGGTTGATGGTAAGCTTTCTTCTTTTTCTTTCTTTGGATTCCCGGCTGCCGATCAAGCTGGCTTCCAGCTTTTGGCTTCTGACTTCTGATCTTTTTCTTTCTGCCTGAGCAGACTTCTTTCCTGGCCATTCTGACGCTACCAATGAGGCTATCGAGGCTTATCGCGAGGAACGGAGGGTGGAAGGCGTGCAGATCGCTGTCGACGCCCCCCAGACTCTTAGCGAACAACTTCTAAGCATCCAAGTCCGCCTCCGGCCGGCTCATCAGATGCTCCACCATCTTCAGCGTGTCGGGGCCTAGGCGATCCTTGCCCTTTGGCCAGACATGCCGGCTTTGCGTACTCCCAGTCGGACTGCCGACTGGCTAGAGGTGGCGGCCAGCCATCTTGAGGCTTGGAAGGGTTCTTTGGCCCGGGCTGGATCGCGCCGGGCCTTGGAGTTTGTCAAGGCGTGGTATCCTGGGCTAAATCTAGCCCAGTTGACCATGTTTCGGCAGGAGGCCCAAGAGGAGCTGGTGGCGGTGGAGCGCGACATTGTCAGACGGGCAACGACGATCGCCGAGTACACTGACACCAGCTTGTACGTTCCTGAGCTGGCTGAGAATGGTGCCGAGGCGCCACCGGAGTGGTTCGGGCTGAACCCGGAGGATGACGAGGACTCGGCCGAGATGATCGACTCCAGCGACGAGGGAGAAGACGAGGAGGACGAGGAAGGCGGAGAAGATGTGCCAGAGGTCGGAGCGGATGACCAGCCCCAACTTGATTATGCCTCGAACAACAGGCTGCACTCGAGCGCGCCAACTGCGGCTAGAGGCAACCAAGCAGAGACTAACCATCCGTCCACTCCACTAACCGGCACCACCGACTCCGCCAGCTAGTCGGACCCCTCTGCAGCTCCCTAGGCCGCCAACTTATCTTCATTTTCCCTGTTTTATCAGTCTCGGCAAACTTTGTTAAATTTGCACACTTCCTCCCGCGGGGTGTATTTCAAACTCTGTTGAATGCTGGCCAAGGGCCTTTTGACATGTAAATATGCTTTCACAGAAGTTGTGCTTTTGCCGAGTTCTAACTTTTCTTGCTTTCTCCTTGTTGGCCTTTTTCCTTTGCCGCCCTCCCTTGGCTGCCGTCTTGCCAGCAAAACAGCCGCTCTATGGACTGTGTCTTGGTCAAGTACTTAGCTTCTTTCGGGAGGGCAAGTACTTAGCCGACTAGAGCGTTAACAAGTTAAGTAGAGGCCGGCCGGCCGGCTGCTTCAGCAGCCGGTCGATGAGGCGGGAAGCTGGCCTGAACTATGTGTATGCTTGGCGTCCTTAGCCATTTTTCATGTGGACACCCTTTCCTGCCCGTAACTCATGCCCACCAAACAGTCACTCTGCGAGTTGCGGCTTCTAGCAAGAGAATGCTTAGGTGCCAACACACTACTTGTCTGACTGCAGGAAGCTCCACATAGTACAAGGCGGCAAGCGCCCAGGCCGACTGGTCGAACCAGGTGCCAGGCGAAATAATGAAATAACACATTCATAGGCATAATACTTATCATATATAGAAAAGAGGGTAGTCCCCGAGCTCTTCTCGGGGGACCCGGAGTCTTCATACTTAATACAAAAGATAGCATGGTACATACTGCATCAACTGTAAAATCTTCAAAGGAGGTTTGCATTCCACGACCGCTCTGTTTCTTGGCCGGAGTCATCTCTCTTGCATGCTCTGGGCTTGTGAGCATCGATCGGGTAGTAGGAGTCATTGTGCAAAACTTTGCTAACGATGAATGCGCCTTCCCAAGGTGCCGAGAGCTTGTGTTGGCCGGCTGTTCGCTGAATCAGTCAGAGCACAAGGTCTCCCTCGTGGAAAGATCTTGTCTTGACCTTCCGATTGTAGTAGCGGCGTAGACTCTACTGGTAGATGGCAGACCGGCTAAGTGCTGACAGCCGGCCCTCCTTGAATAGATCGATGCCATCTTCTCGTGCTTCTTTTGCTTCCGCCTCGGTGTACATGATGACACGAGGTGAGTTGAACTCAATGTCCGTCGGGATGACGGCTTCGGCACCGTAGATGAGGAAGAAAGGGGTGAAGCCGGTTGACTTGTTTAGAGTTGTGCGCAGGCTCCAGAGGATGGCCGACAGATCATCAATCCAGCAGCCGGACGACCGCTCCAGAGGCTCGACCAGTCGGGGCTTGACGTCGGAAAGGATGAGGCCGTTTGCTCACTCAACTTGGCTGTTTGACTGCGGATGGGCAATGAATGCTAGGTCCAGTCGGATGCCCTGCATCATGTAGAAACAGGCCAACGCTCCTTTGGCAAAATTTGTGCCATTATCCATGATGATGTTGTGTGGTACTCCATACCAAGTGGTGATATCTGCAATGAAAGTCACGGCAGTCGGACCATTCAACTTCTTGATTGGCTTTGCTTCTATCCACTTGGTGAATTTGTCCACGGCGACAAGCAGATGGGTCATGTCGCCGCGTGTTGTCTTGAATGGTCCCACCATATCCAAGCCCCAAATGGCAAAAGGCCATGCCAAGGGAATGGTCTTGAGTGCAGAAGCCGTTAGATGTTGCTGCGAGCTGAACTTCTGACATCCCTTGCAATGCTTGACTAGATCCTTGGCATCCTCCAAGGCAGTCGGCCAGAAGAAACCATGGCGGAAAGCTTTGGCCACGAGTGATCTAGAAGCCACGTGGTGGCCGCACTCGCCTTGGTGGATGTCTTTGAGGATTTCTTTGCCTTTCTCCGGTTCCACGCAGTGCTGGTACACAACAGTGACACTGCGCCTCACAAGTTCTCTATTGACAATGGTGTATGCTGCTTCCCAACGTTGCACTTGTCGGGCTGAGATCTCATCAGTCGGCAGCTATTTGTTCACCAGGAAGTTGAGGATGGGATGCGCCCATGAAGGTGCTACTATTTCTTCGACTTTTAGAACTGCAACTTGCACGAGGGCGGTTGGGCTGGGAGGCGGCGGGTTGGAGTCGGCTGCCGCTTGCTGTGTCGATGAAGTCCCCAGCCGACTGCCGCAGCCCCCAGGCCGGGTGCTGAAGTCCCCGGGCCGGGCCGACTATTGCAGTCCCCGGGCCGGGTTGTGAAAGTTTCTAGGCCGGGTGCGATTGTCATAGTACCCGCGCCAACTGCCGAGGTCCGTGAGCCGGCTGTCGCATCCCTAGAGTCAGATTCGTCGGCCCCGGGAGGAGCCGGCACAAAGATGGACTCAGACTCCGGAGAGGGCTTGATCGACGGCTTAAGGAGGCGCTGAAGGGAGACACCAGCTGGTATTTCTTGCCGGGTGGAGCTGATTCGTGCCAAGGCATCTGCTTGCTCATTGTCGGCTCTTGGCACATGAAGGAACTCGCACACCTCGAAGTATCCACTGAGTTGCTGGACGAAAAAATGGTAGCTTGCCATATTTGCATCCTTAGCGTCCCAGTCACCAGAAGACTGCTAGACTACCAAGTCAGAGTCGCCGTAGCATAGGGTCCGGTGGATGCCGATTTCCTTGACGAACTGGAGGCCGTGTATTAGTGCTTCATACTCGGCCATATTGTTGGAGGTGGCAAAATGGTTTTGCAATGTGTACTTGAGCTTGTCGCCTTTGGGAGAGGTGAGGATGATGCCGGCTCCCAAACCAGTGCACATTTTTGAACCATCAAAATGCATCCGCCAATGGGTGGAGTCCGGCACTGGTGGCAGGTACTGGGTCTCGGCCCAGTCGACTAGGAAATCAGCCAGTTCTTGGGACTTGATGGCAGTGCGAGGCTGGTAGTAGATGGTGTAGGGGGCCAACTCGATGGCCCATTTGGCCACTCAGCCAGAAGCATCTTTGTTGCCAATGATCTCAGCGAGTGGGGCGGTGCAGACAACAGTGATTGGGTGCTCCTGAAAGTATGGCTTCAGCTTCTTGGCGGCGAAATGCACGCCGTAGAACATCTTCTGATAGTGGGGGTAGTTCGGCTTGGAGGCGGACAACACTTCACTTAGGTAATACACCAGCCTCTGGACAGGTAATGCCTTTCCGTCTTCCTTGCGCTCCACAACTATGACTGTGCTGACCACCCGGTTGGTGGCGGCGATGTAAAGGTACATGGGCTCTTTAGCAATCGGAGCCGCCAGGACAGGCGGCGTGGTCAACATCTTCTTCAGCTGGAGAAAAGCGTCATCTGCCTGGTCGTTCCACTTGAAATGAGCGGTCTTCTTCATGAGCTGGTATAGGGGAAGAGCCTTCTCGCCTAGCCGACCGATGAACCGGCTGATGGACGCCAAGCAGTCGGTGAATTTCTGGACGTCTCGTAGTCGGGTGGGCTTCTCCATCCTCTCGATGGCCTTGATCTTCACAGGGTTGCACTCAATGCCGCGTTCTGAGACCAGGAAGCCAAGGAGCTAGCCGGCTGGTACTCCGAACACTCACTTTTCCAGGTTGAGCTTGATTTGAAATCGGCGCAGATTTTCAAAGGTTTCCTTGAGATCTTCAAGGAGTGTGTTGCGCTTCTTCGTCTTCACCACGATACCGTCTACGTAGACGTGGGCATTTCTGCCGAGTTGCTTGAGGAGGCACTTCTGCATGCAACGCTGAAAAGTGGCACTGACATTTCTTAGGCCGAATGTCATAGTCAGGTAGCATAAGGCTCCAAATGGTGTGATGAATGCGGTCTTCAGATGGTCTGCCGGGTTCAACTTGATCTGGTGATATCCCGAGTAGGCATCCAAAAAACTCAACAACTCGCATCCAGCTGTGGAGTCTATCACTTGGTCTACCCGTGGCAGAGCAAACGGATCTTTGGGTAGGCCTTGTTGAGGCTAGTGTAGTCAATGCACATGCGCCATTTGTTATTCTTCTTCAGTACAAGGACTGGGTTGGCAAGCCATTCTGGGAAGAAAACTTCCATGATGAAGCCCGCTGCCAACAGACGGGCGATCTCTTCCCCAACGATTCTTCTCTTTTCCTCTGACAGTCGGCAGAGGGGTTGCTAGACTGGCTTGGCATCTTCTTTGATGTGTAGCTTGTGCTCAGTGAAATCCGTCAGAACACCCGGCATGTCTTTCGGAGACCATGCGAAGATGTCCCGTTTCTCACAGAGGAAATCGACGTGCTCGCTTTCCTATTTGCTGTCAAGGCTTGCGCCTATGACAACATACCTCTCCAGGTGCTCTGGGTCCAATGGTATCTTCTTTGTCTCCTTGGCCGGCTTGAAGGATCCTTCAGCTTCCGCCTCCTAGGGATCATGAGACATGTCCAGCCGCTTGCAGGTCATGGCCACAACCCGGTCAAGGAGCCGCTTCTCGGCAACGATCACAAGGGACTCGGCCAGCCGACTGCTGGCGGCCGAACAATCAGACGACTTCTGATAATCTCCAGAGATGGTAATGACTCCCTTGGCACTCGGCATCTTCATCTTGAGGTAGGCATAATGTGGCACCGCCATGAACTTGGCTAAAGTAGGTCGGCCAAGCAGTGCGTGGTACGGGCTTTCTAGGTTGACCACCTCAAACCAGATGGGCTCTGGGCAGAAATGGTCTTTATCCCCGAAGATGACATCTATCTGGATCTTGCTGATTGGTGAGTGAGAAAGGCCCGGAACTATGCCGTGGAAGATAGTCCGACTTGGCAGGAGATGCTTGGGTTTGATCTTCAACTTCTCCATCGTATCACGGTACAGGATGTTGACGCTGCTGCCGCCATCTATCAAGATTCGGGAGAAATGAGCAGCTCACCTCTCCGTGGCAAAGGTGGCCTCCAACACCAAAGCATAATAGCCCGGGGAAGGCATTACTTCCGGGTGATCAGCCCGGATCCAACTGATTGGCCTCTCTGACCAATGCATGAACTATGGAGCTTTAATGGCCACAGGATTCACCTCACGAGACCGTCGGCGCCGGCTGCGCCTGTCATCGGCCACACTGGTGAAAACAACATATGCTCCATGTTCTTCAGGGAATTGATCTTGAAACGACGTCGACTGCTGGATGGGCCGCTGGCTGCTGAGGAGGCGGAGGCGGCTGGCCAGCAGGTGGTGGTGGTTGCAGCCCTTCGCCCTTGGAGATTCGTGTGAGCCAATGACACTTCCGGGTGGTGTGGTTGGACGGCTTCGCGCCGCTGTGGAACTTGCAGGGAGCATCAAGAGTCTGCTCATAGGAGAACAAGGGTAAGCAGTTGGGCTTGCCGCCCTTCTGGCGCTTGGGAAGAGGCTGCCCTTCCGGCTGCCGGTCTTCGACTACAGCCACCTGCCAGCTGGTGGAAGCCGGCATCGGGGCTTTTCGCTTGTTGTTGCTTTGCTGTTGGCACCGACTAGTATCGCCAGCCGGGGTCCGAGGAGCCTGAGGAGCCACCTTGCCAGATGCATCAACCTGAATCCCCGTCTTCATGGAGGAATCGGCCGTGGCGTACTTGTTCGCTATGATTAGCAGCTTGTCGAGGGTCGTCGGCTCGTCGCAGAGGAGCCAGTGTTTGAGCAAAGTGCCTTCTCTGCACCCGGCCGTGAAGTACTCGTGGCATGCACCTCGTGCACGCCCTCGCAAGAGTTGCGCAGCTCGACCCAACATGTGAGGTAGTCGCGAGTCAATTCGTTGGGGCCTTGGATGCATAAGGAGAGTTGGCGAGGCTTGGGCGACCGCTTGTACGTGCTAGTGAAGTTGCGGATGAAGGCCTCATTGAAATCTACCCAGCTATTGATGATGCAGGGCTTCAAGATGTTCAATCATGTCCGGGCGGTGCCCTGGAGCATGAGTGGAACGTACTTCACGGCAACACGCTTGTTGCCGTTTGTAATGCTGATGGTTGTGGCGTAGCCGACCAGCCAGTCCTCCGGCTTCACGGATCCGGTATACTTGGGCGTATCCCTTGGGAGCGTGAACCCTTTGGGGAAGGGCTCATCTCTGATGCGGGGGACGAAGAAAGGCGGGCCCAGCGCGTCTTCTTCTTCTATCGCGAGGGATCGGTTGAGACGATCGATCCGGTGGCAGGCATCATTCTCTTCGATTCCTTCTCACGGGCCAAGTCGGCCCCCAAGACTCGTATGATCAACAGGCGGTGGAGACACGTGCTTTTCTCTGTGTTGGGGAGGCTGGTAGCCGCCTGGTCGTTCCACCGCACGAGGTGAGCCGTCTTGGTCGCGCTCGATGGTGATGTGCATCCGGCTGCGGCTAGCAGCCGACTCCTTGTCTCGTCGCTCGTGGTTGCCATCAGTCAGCGTCCGGGACGTCGCGCCATGCTCCTGGCGGGGAGGCGGGTCATCGTTCCGCCGGTTGAGGTCTCCGACGCGACAGACGGCTTCTTGCTGCTCGGCAGCCGCATCGATGAGTGGCTGGACGCGCTCCGTCATGTGGCGACGCTCGTCGCCCACAAGGTTGTCTAGCTCATCCGCTGCCGCTTGGGCAGCTTGTATATTCTCCATAGGTGTGGCGTAGACGGGGCGACTAGCCCCGAACATATACCGATGCGGCTGGGCCCGCCAGGAGCTGGCGTGCCGCCAACGGCTCCATGTCGCGCTGATAAGCCTCTGAAAGGAGTCTCATGCTAGCTAGCTTCTTCGCACTCTCGACAAGCTGGACGCGGCGGGCTTCCACCGTCTCGGCATCGGCATCTTCTGCAGTGGGTGCAAACATGTCTTGCAGCGTTGCCTGGAGCGGGTCTCGGGCACCGTCACCGGAATATCCATCGTGGCTGATCATGAGCACCTCTGTGACGGTGCTGCTGCCGCTGTCGGTGCGGGGGAGGGGACCATCAACAATCACCATGTTGGTCGGGAACGCGTTGAGCGACGCCGTGTCGGAGTCGACGAGCATCGGTGAAAGATCGTGGATGTCGCCTAGAGGGGGGTGAATAGGCACTTTAAAATAATTATGGTTTAGGCTTGAACAAATGGCGGAATAAACCTAGCGATTAATTTGTCAAGCACAAAACCTACAACAACTAGCCTCACCTATGTGCACCAACAACTTATGCTAAGCAAGATAAACTACTAGGTGATAGCAAGATATATGACAATAAACAATATGGCTATCACAAAGTAAAGTGCATAAGTAAAGAGCTCGGGTAAGAGATAACCGAGGCACGCGGAGACGATGATGTATCCCAAGTTCACACACTTGCGGATGATAATCTCCGTTTGGAGCGGTGTGGAGGCACAATGCTCCCCAAGAAGCCACTAGGGCCACCGTAATCTCCTCACGCCCTCGCACAATGCAAGATGTCGTGATTCCACTAAGGGACCCTTGAGGGCAGTCATCAAACCCGTACAAATGGCAACCCTTTGGGGCGGTCACCGAACCCATACACTTTGGCAACCCTTGGGGGCGGTCACCGGTACCCGTCAAATTGCTCGGGGCGATCTCCAACCCTGATGCTTGCCCGGAGCTTTACACCACAATGATTGATCTCTGAACACCACCAACCGTCTAGGGCACCCAAGCACCCAAGAGGAACAAGCTCAAGGGTACCAAGCACCCAAGAGTAATAAGCTTCTCAACCTGTAACTTCCACGTATCACCGTGGAGAATTCAAACCGATGCACCAAATGCAATGGCAAGGGCACACGGAGTGCCCAAGTCCTTCTCTCTCAAATTCCACCGAAGCAACTAATGCTAGGGAGGAAAATGAGAGGAAGAACAAGAAGGAGAACACCAAGAACTCCAAGATCTAGATCCAAGGGGTTCCCCTCACATAGAGGAGAAAGTGATTGGTGGAAATGTGGATCTAAACCTCCTCTCTCTTTTCCCTCAAAAACTAGCAAGAATCCATCGAGGGATTGAGAGTTAGCAAGCTCGAAGAAGGTCAACAATGGGGGAAGAACATGAGCTCAAAGGATAAAGTTAATTGGGGAAGAAGTCACTTTTATAGGTGGGAAAAAATCCAACCGTTATGCTCACCGCCCGCACAGAGTGGTACTACCGCTCGACCTCACGGTACTACCGCAAGGGGTAGCGGTACTACCTCAAAGGGTAGCGGTACTACTGCTTGCGAGCGGTACTAAAAAAATACAACTGTGCCTACCACCGTTGGACTTGTGACGAGTTTTTGGTCCGGAGCGGTACTACCGCTTTAGTAGCCGCGGTAGTACCGCTCTGGAGCGGTAGTAAAAAATTACATCCGCTCCTGTCTGCGGTAGTACCGCAGCAGCCTTTTCAGAACACCAAAACTGCCACAACTTTTGCAAACGAACTCCGAATTCAATGAAACCAAGTTTGTTGGAAATCTAGAGAGAAGGGCTAACACAATCTTGAAAGAACTAACAATAAGAAGGAAATTAGAAAAGGCCCAAGAGAAAATGGTGAGAACCCTTCCTCGAAAAAGACCGTTAAAACCTCCAACATCGAAAACGCGATAGAAGAAGAATATGAAATCCGTTTTCGGTGCACTAGA
Source organism: Triticum monococcum (assembly GCA_034509565.1). Lineage (NCBI taxonomy): Eukaryota > Viridiplantae > Streptophyta > Magnoliopsida > Poales > Poaceae > Triticum > Triticum monococcum. The sequence continues at coordinate 490,463,341 of CM067844.1, forward strand.
GCTTGTCACGAAGATAACCAAAAGTTCTAAAACCTCAAAATAAAATACAAATAAGAATCAAGAAAGATGATGCAAGGATGCAATGGTTTGAGCTCTTGACAAACAATACAATCATGCTACCCACTTGAGAGCCCCCCTTGATAGTACGGCTATCGATCCTATAACCCGGTCTCCAAACTATCACCATGAGACTGGTAAAATATAAAACCTATCAAGGGAAAACCTTTTCCTTGCATGAAGTCCACTTGAGCTAGATGATGATGATCTCGACTCCCTCAAGTTGGACCACCTTTCTTGATTGCGTTGGGTCGATGAAGACTAGATGATTGCTCCCCCATACTCCACTATGGGTGAGCCACTCTTCGGCACATCTTCACAAGTCCATTGACACCACAATGGACGGCAAGCATCAAGCACTTGATCTCTTCATGATGCTCCACTTGAACTTGCGCATGGAATTCTTGATGACGATCACCACTTGATGTCATCCTCTCCATTGGTTGAGTGATATCTTCCTCTTGACGCAAGCCCATGAACACGTACCTAACCCCACATAGAACTCTCACATAGACCATGGGTTAGTACACAAAGCACAATGGACAATGCTTGCCATACCATGAGATCACTTGATCCCACTCGGTGTATCTTCTACGCTTCGTGTGATGATCAACTTGAACCACTCTCTGTACTTAGTCTTGATCAACCTTGACTCTTTCCAACCGTATGACCAATCTTTGGATAATTCCTTAATAACACCTTGGTCAACTCATAAACTCCTTGAAACCAACACATGTACTTCAAGAAATGCCTATGGACAAATCCTTCAAATATAACTCAATGCAACCATTAGTCCATAGAGAATGTCATCAATTACCAAAACCACACATGGGGGCACCGCATGTCCTTTCAATTGGGTCGGTGGAGCCGACCGAATCCAAGTCGACGGCCAGTCCTCGGTAATGTGGAGCTGGTCGAGGAAGCTGACGAGGCGGCTCTCGGGGCCGTCATTGCCTGCGTCGGATGATGGCTCGTCGGAGAGGCGGATCTCGCCAACAAGGTCGGCGAGGCAGCTCACCGCGTAGGCGACCTCCGCGCCATGCAACGCGTCGGCGCAAACGCCATCCGGCGTGCTTGGCTGGCTGTGCTCAGCAGGGAGGAAGAGGGTTCCTGTCTAGAACAGATCATCGGACGACGGTGCACCTAGCCCCATGGTGGACGCCCAATGTCGGGGGTTTGGTGCGACATATGCCAAAGGATGGGTAATCATGATTGGGGCTAGTAGGACATCGCCGGTGCTAGGAAACGGGATGAGGCGAAGACATGCACGCCGGTGAATCTTACCCAGGTTCGGGGCTCTCCTAGGAGATAACACCCCTAGTCCTGCTCTGCGGGGTCTCCGCATGATCACTAAGGCGCTAGCAAGTACAATGGTGCTTCTCGAGCTGTATGATAGAGGTAGAAGAAAGCAGGGATGGCTCTCCTCTCCCTCTATGGGTGTCTAGGTCTAACAGGTTGGGAACCCTTTGCATGGGTGTCCTGGGGGGTTTATATAGGCCTATCCCCAGGGGTACAATGGTAATCTGGTCGGGTGTAGGACCCGGCTGTCAGTGTCTCCTATCGCCGGCTCCTCCGCCGGCCGCTGGGGCCCGCCGCCTGGTGGGCCCTGCCGGCTGGTCTGGTACGGAGCCGACCGGCTGCCTTCACCGCTTGCGGGCCTGGCCGACTGCTTGTTACTGTAGCTTTAACGATAATGACGCAAGCTTGATCGGGAGGGGGGGCGTGGCTACAGTCCCGCCGTCTGGTTGGAGATCACTGTAGCCACATCATGTCTCGTCTGGTTAATGGCGCATGGACTCTAAGGGAAGAGTGGTCCACCTTCTAGAGGCCGGCCTCGCTTGGGTCCGACTGGTCAGGCACTGCCGCCCTCTAGGCTCTCGCTGCCTGGTAGGGCCCGCCGCCTGCAGGCCGTACCGACAGGTCGTCATGGGAATAGGGTTCCACCTGGCAGGGGTGAGGTCAAGGGCGGGATGGCAACAATGCCGTGCCGTGCGGAGATCCCGACTGGTACAGGACACTGTGGCCGCACCCCGCCCTGGATATGGGGGTGATGGGCTACACTATGGCCACATCCTGTCTTGTCTTCTTTATGGGGGCACAGACTTTGAGGGCGTCGCGGGCTGCCTGCCAGGAGCCGGCCTCTCGGGAGGCCGCCTACTGGGAGTCGGCTCGTCTCGGGGCCGTCTTCGGGTGCTTGGTCGTCCTCTGGCAGCCGACCGCTTGAGCCAGCCGGCTACCATAAGGTGGCGCTTCGTCCTTGACGCCTTTAGGGGCACAGTCGGCCCGACATCTTGAAATACTCAGGGTCTCGGGTTAGGCTACCCGTGGCCCATTACTCCGACATCTGCTTGCCTTGCCTTGACGAAAGAACTCTTTGGCGGGAATAGCCTTTGGTTATCTGTACGAAGCTGAACTCAGGAAGAGTCCGCAAGATGACTAGGCTTTGAGTTACCTATGGCAAAAGATAGAAAATAGTTAGAAAAAGGGGAAAAGGATATGGGAGTGTGGACCGCATTGTAGGCATGTCCGTATTGTGCTTCCGCCGATGACCAAGGTGTTTTAAGTCCATAATTATGTATGCGCGGTTCAAACTTCGCCTCTATATGAGGCGAACAACGAGGCCGGACTGCTAATCCGTTCTGAGATTGATCGGTCCTGTTTAATAGAGATCGATGGCTTGATGGCCGATGAGATACGCGGCTTGATGAGGCCGCTTTGTATGTCGGCTGCAGTAGCCATATTATGCTCGTCTATACGGAGGGAGCGTTCCCTGTTTCCGTTTATCATGATGACACCGCATGGACCGAGCATCTTAAGCTTTAGATAAGCATAGTGTGGGACAAAATTAAAATGAGCAAAAGTGGTATGCCCGAGCAGTGCATGGTAGCCACTGTGGAACGGGACAATATCAAAGGTCAAGCCTTCGCTTCGGAAGTTGTTCGGCGAGCCGAAAATGACTTCCAATGTAATTGAACTCGCGTAGTGAGCTTCTATGCTGGGTACTGCTCCCTTGAAGGTAGTTGTGGTGGGCTTGATTCTTGAAGGATCAATGCCCATTTTGCGGACACTGTCTTGGTAGAGTAGATTAATGCTACTGCTGCCGTCCATAAGGACTTTCGTGAGATGGAACCTATCAATAATTGGGTCGAGGACCAGAGCTGCCGAACCTTCGTGATGGATACTGGCTGGGTGGTCTTTGCGATCAAAAGTGATCGGGCGGGCCGACCATTGGCTGAATTTTGGGGCGACCGGATCTATGGTGGAGGCGTCCCGCAGTGCGCGTTTGTGCTTCCCTGTAGGGATGTGCGTCACGTATACTATGTTTACTAATTTACTTCAGGGGGAAATTGCTTCTGACCCTCGGTGTTCGGTTGGCGAGTCTCTTCGTAGTCACCGTCACTAGGCGGCCCCTTCCCCTTGTGTTCGGCATTAAGCTTGTCGGCTTGTTTGAAGACCCAACAGCTTCTGTTGGTATGATTGGCTGGTTTATCGGGGATGCCATGAATTTGGCAGGGCCGATCCAGTATCTTGTCTAAATTGGATGGCCCCGTCTCTGTTTGCCTTGAATGTCTTTTTCCGTTGACCGGGTTTGGAGCCACTGAATCTGACGTTGACCGCCGTGTCTTGCGTTCCTTCATTATTATTTCGACGCTTGTGTTTATTGCGTCGTGGCTTGCCGTTGCCGTCTCGAACTTCGAAAGTGCCCAGATCATTGGTGTTGTTGCTTCTACGAGCGAGCCAGCTGTCTTCTTCCATGCAAAAGCGGGTCATCAAAGCGGTAAGGGCTGCCATGGATTTTGGTTTTTCTTGACCGAGGTGGCGGGCGAGCCACTCGTCTTGGATGCTATGTTTAAAGGCCATAAGGGCTTCGGCGTCTGGACAATCGAAAATTTGGTTCTTTTTAATTAAGAACCTAGTCCAGAGCTTCCTGGCGGACTCCCCAGGCTGCTGGATAATGTGACTTAGGTCATCGGCATCCGAAGGAGGGACATTTGTACCTTGGAAATTATCGCGGAAGGCGTCTTCCAAGTCCTCCCAGCTGCCAATGGAATTTTCGGGCAGGCTGTTCAACCAGTGCCGAGCTGGCCCCTTGAGTTTTAGTGGGAGGTATTTGATGGCATGAAGATCATCACCACGGGCCATATGAATATGAAGAAAATCTTCGATCCATACCGCGGGGTCTATTGTCCCATCATAGATGTTCAGGGGTTTAAACCTTTTTGGGAATTCGTGCTCCATTACTTCATGAGTGAAGCAAAGGGGGTGTGTGGCGCCTCTATTTCGGGCTAGATCGCGACGTAGTTCAGATGGAGTCCGTCTGCGGTTTTCGGACTGGACGTGATTATGCTTGTCATGTTCGGCTTGATGGCCGTTGTCGTGCGTCGGGGCACACCCTCGCGATCCGTAGATCGATCTGGCCAGACCTGCTTTATTCTTCAGGTCCTGCCGCGGGTCATATGTGTATCCCTGAATGGTTGTGTCTCTACCTTTACAGCGATATAGTATGGGCCGGTGTTCGGCTTGAGTTGCCGCTTTGTCTCGGTCACGTGGTGGCCGATCAGCCGCATTACACGCTGGTGGTACAGGCTCCCGTGCCTCGTCATTGAATTGAGGTAGCGATTTGCACTTCGGGTAACTTTTGGTTTGGTGCTCGAGGACATATTCCTCGGCTGCCAGGACATCAATCCATCTGTCGTTCAGCAGATCTTGATCAGCTTGAAGCTACTGCTGCTTCTTTTTCAGGCTCCTTGCAGTGGCTATTAGCCGGCACTTAAAGCGCTCCTGCTCGAGAGGTTCCTTAGGCACGATAAAATCCTCATTGCCGAGGCTCACCTCATCCTCGGAGAGCGGGAGATAGTTATTGTCCTTCGAGTCTTCGTTTGCGGCATGTTCATCAGGGCTAACTTGCCCATCCTCTTGATCATCTTGTTCAGAGTTTTGCTTGACGGGGTTTTCTTGGTTTTCGGCATTATCTGGAGTATTGTTGTCTCTCGTGCCGGTAGTGCAATATTTGCTGCTGCGTGATTTAGAGCGGCGCTGTCGGCGCTTTGGTTGTATCTCAGGAGGTTCATCCTCTACTAGATTTTTCTCATTATCACTGTCACCCTCCTTGGATGTATCCATCATGTACACGTCATACGAAGAGGTGGCCATCCAGCGTCCGGTAAACGGCGGATTTTCGGCCTCATCTTCTCCGGCATCGTCGTCCATACTATCGATGTTTTCGGAGTCGTAATCGAGCATGTCTGTTAAGTCCTCAACAGTGGCTATAAAGTGGGTGGTGGGAGGGACATAAAATTCCCTGCTCTCAGCCCCTAGTCCGGGCTAGGCGTAGTTCAGACGTTGCTCCTTTGTAATCACGAGGGACTGCATAAAGTCCAGAGCCTCGCTTAAAGGCGAGGTTTGTCGAGGGAGAAAAGAGTCCGTGGAGCATGGCGGGAAGGGAATTCCTTGGCCGAGCTCACATGATGCTGACTCCAAGAGTTCGGAGCCAGTGTCTGGGGAAGAGTCCGGCTTTGTGATGGTTGCCGGCGACACTGCTTCCTCCGGTTCTCCAGTACTGGGACTAGTGGCCACAAGTAGTCGGTGGGTTTAGAAATCACATCTTAGGTCCTGGCAAGGTGCTCCGTCTCTAAGGCCAGAGCAGAGGTTGGGGTCGTGAATCCTTGGAAGATCAAGTCTCCTCAGATATCAGCGACATAATCCAGGTTTCCGAAACTAATCTGGTGGCCTGGGGCATAGCTGTTGATCTGCTCTAGATGGCCAAGCGAGTTGGCCCGCAGTGCGAAGCCGCTGAATGATGACCCACAAGTGTAGGGGATATATCGTAGCCTTTTTGATAAGTAAGAGTGTCAAACCCAACGAGGAACAGAAGGAAATGATAAGAGGTTTTCAGCAAGGTATTCTCTGCAAGCACTGAAATTATCGGTAACAGATAGTTTTGTTATAAGGTAGTTTGTAACGAGTAGCAAGTAATAAAAGTAAATAAGGAGAAGCAAGATGGCCCAATCCTTTTTGTAGCAAAGGACAAGCCTGGACAAACTCTTATATGAAGGAAAGCGCTCCCAAGGACACATGGGAATTATCGTCAAACTAGTTTTCATCACGTTCATATGATTCGCGTTCGGTACATCCATAATTTGATATGTGGGTGGACCAATGCTTGGGTACTGTCCTTACTTGGACTAGCATCCCACTTATGATTAACCCCCATTGCAAGCATCCGCAACTACAACAGAAGTATTAAGGTAAACCTAACCATAGCATGAAACATATGGATCCAAATCAACCCCTTACGAAGCAACACATAAACTAGGGTTTAAGCTTTATCACTCTAGCAACCCATCATCTACTTATTACTTCCCAATGCCTCCCTCTAGGCCCAAACAATGGTGAAGTGTCATGTAGTCAATGTTCACATGACACCACTAGAGGGATAACAACATACATCTCATAAAAATATCGAACGGATACCAAATTCACATGACTACTAATAGCAAGACTTCTCCCATGTCCTCAGGAACAAACGTAACTACTCACAAAGCATATTCATGTTCATAATCAGAGGGGTATTAATATGCATAATGGATCTGAACATATAATCTTCCACCAAGTAAACCAACTAGCATCAATTACAAAGGAGTAATCAACACTACTAGCAACCCACAGGTACCAATCTGAGGTTTGGATACAAAGATTGGATACAAGAGATGAACTAGGGTTTGGGATGAGATGGTGTTGGTGAAGATGTTGTAAGTGCATCTAGTGCCCCTTAGTGATTTTGGTGTATTGAAGTCTTATAGGTTAAGGGACTAATGCGTTTGTGAGTGTACACAGGTCTCTAAGTCTATGAGGAGTTTGATATTTACAGAGAAAGTCGACCCCTAAAAATGAAGTTCTTTGACTGAAGACTTTGGATCTCTGAAGATTTTCTGAAGACTTTGAAAGTGAAGAAATTGGTGTGCCCGTGAAGACTTGGTATTCATTCGAGGAACATGAAGCATGAAGACTTTTGTTTTCGTAGTTTGATTTTCTCTTTCTTGACTCATAGGAAACACCGTACTGTTAAAGGGGTCGAGGAAATACTAAGGAAAAATTTCCATGTGATGCTCAACTCAAAATCCTACACCTACCAATCCCTTCGAGTGAAGCCATTGGAAATCTCATACAGTCCAGTCATATTCTTCAGTGACAAAGACGAAGTTCTTCTGGTCTCTGAGGAATTTGTTCTAACTGAGGAGTTCGGAATTTGCCAGTGCGGATTGCCTACATAGTGAGGAAAATGATAGCCCTGAGGATTTTGCTACTCAAAATTCCGACCGTTGCTGTGCTATGCGCAAGTTGTCCCAAAATATCTATCCACCTAACGGTCATATCATTGAAGGGCATTTATGTCTTATCATGTCGGGCTGCTCCCTAGGCTATAAATAGCCGCCCCCTACAACCACTAGCTGGTTGGCTGCTCTGAGAGAAACTGACACTTGTCATTTGAGAGCAACCCATCCTACGAGGACTTTGAGCGAAAATCATCAAGTGAGGAAAAACCCAAACCCAAACACCTACAAACCCCAAGTGATTGAGCATCACTTAAGAGATTGATCCTGCGTGGATCTGACGCTTGTTACCTTTGAAGATTGTGCTTATTCTAGATGGTTAGGCGTCATGGTCTAGAGCATCCAAGAGGAATTGTGGATCGTCGAGTGACCAAGTTTGTGAAGGTTCGGAAGTCACCTGAAGACTTACCACGAGTGATTGGACGAGGTCTACGTGACCTTACTTCAAGGAGAATATGGTGAGGACTTGGTGTCCTGAGCTGCGTGTTCAGGACTGGGTGTCCGGGACTGTGTGTCCTTGAGTTTAAATACTCAGCTGCTCCAACCAGACATACAACTGAGACAGCAGTTGGAACTGGTCTAACAAATCATTATCTTCACCAAGCTTACTGGATCTATTCCCTCAACTCTTTCATTTCCTCATAACTATGTTGTGTGTTTGTTCATATCTGTGTTTGAAGACTTTAACTGAAGACTTTCTCAATTTCCTCAGTTCAATTTCTTCAGTCTGTTTGTCTTCAGCCTGTGTTATCATGTGCTTACGCTTCCTGTACTCTGTGCCTGTCTTCATTTCATCATGATGTTTATCCTTGTATTCTGTTATGTTTACTTTTGAGTACTTATTCCGCTGCTAGTAGTTCTTCGCTAAGGAATTTCCTCACTGGCAAATTCCTCAGTGAAGAATTTCATAAAAATCGCCTATTCACCCCCCGTCTAGTCGATATAACGCACTTTCAGATGTTGATGGAGATTGACCCCCTCCCGATGAGAGGATCGTTGGTGATGACAATGGTGATGATTTCCCCCTCCCGGAGGGAAGTTTCCCCGGCAGAACAGCTCCGCTAGAGCCCTAGATTGGTTCCACCAAGGTTCCGCCTCGTGGCGGCGGAGTCTTGTCCCGAAAGCTTGCTTATGATTTTTTTCTCGGACGAAAGACCTCATATAGCAGAAGATGGGCATCGGAGGGCCACCAGGGGGCCCACGAGGCAGGGGGCGCGCCCCCACCCTCGTGGCCAGGGTGTGGGCCCCCTCTGCTATTTTCTTCGCTCAGTATTTTTTATTATTTCCAAAAATAAATTCCATGGAGTTTCATGACTTTTGGAGTTGTGCAGAATAGGTCTCTAATATTTTCTCCTTTTCTAGCCCAGAATCCCAGCTGCCGACATTCTCCCTCTTCATGTAAACCTTGTAAAATAAGAGAGAATAGGCATACGTATTGTGACATAATGTGTAATAACAGCTCATAATGCAATAAATATCGATACAAAAGCATGATGCAAAATGGATGTGTCAACTCCCCCAAGCTTAGACCTTGCTTGTCCTCAAGCGAAAGCCGAAATCGAAAAATATGTCCACATGTTTGGAGATAGAGGTGTCGATAAAAATAAAATACGGACATGAGGGCATCATGATCATTCTTAGAACACTAATATATATATATATTGTCATATGATCTCTTATGCTAAAGTGACAATTCAATCACAATTTCAAGTATGAATCGTAAACTTCATTGGAAACTAACAAACTCTAATCTCAGTCATTGAAGCAATTGCAATTTATCATAACATAGGTAAGAGTCAATATAAGAGCTTTTCAGCAAGTCCACATACTCAACTATCATGTAGTCTTTCACAATTTCTAACACTCACGCAATATTTATGGCTATGGAGTTTTAATCGGACACAGAGAAAGATAGGGGCTTATAGTTTTGCCTCCCAACATTTACCTCAAGGGTAATGTCAACAATAATAGCTCATGCAGACTCACATCCAATTAGCTATATGTATCTGGATCTTTCCAACACATTGTGCTTGCCAAAGGATAAAATGTAAAAAGGAAAGGTGAAGATCAGCATGACTCTTATATAAGGTAGAAGATAAAAGTAAAAGATAGCCCCTTCGCAGAGGGAAGCAGAGGTTGTCATGCGATTTTATGGTTTGATGCACAAAATCTTAATGTGAAAGAACGTCACTTTATATTGCCACTTGTGATATGGACCTTTATTATGCAGTCTATCGCTTTTATTTCTTCCATATCACAAGATTGTATAAAGCTTATTTTCTTTGCACTAATAAGTCATACATATTTAGAGAGCAATTTTTATTGCTTGCACCGATGACAACTTACTTGAAGGATCTTACTCAATCCATAGGTAGATATGGTGGACTCTCATGGCAAAACTGGGTTTAGGGATATTTGGAAGCACAAGTAGTATCTCTACTTGGTGCAAAGAAATTGGCTAGTAAGAGAGGGAAATGCAAGCTCAGCATGTTGGATGATCCATGACAATATAATTTATCTCACATGAAAGAAAACATAACCCATTACATTGTCTTCCTTGTCCAACGTCAACTCTTTAGCATATCATACTTTAATGAGTGCTCACAATCATAAAAGATGTCCAAGATAGTATATTTATATGTGAACCTCTCTTTCTTTCTTACTTCCTATTAATTGCAATGATGACCAAAACTATGTTTGTCAACTCTCAACAACTTTTATTCATCATACTGTTTATATGTGAGCTCATTACTCTCCATAAGATCCATATGATCTCTTTATTTCTTTTTATTTTATTCCCTCAATATCATAGAAAAATAATCAGGCCCTTGACTCAACACTAAAATTTATTATATATAGCTCATGGACTCGATTACATAGAAGGATCGTAAAGCCAAAACTCATAGCTAGATCATACTAAAACTTTATTCTACTAGATCAAGATATTATCAAAAGGATCGAACTAAGAAAAACGGTAAAGATAAAAGTGATGGTGATACTATACCGGGGCACTCCCCCAAGTTTGGCAGTTGCCAAGGGGAGTGCCCATACCCATGTGATTATATCTCTTTTGTTGGAGAAGGAGATGGAGGTGATGATGGATAGTCGCACATCGAGCGTAGGAGGTCCTCCAACTTGCGGATAATGCCCTTGAGTGCGATGATATGCTCCTTCAACAAAATATTTTCATGTGTGAGATACTTGTTTTGTACACGAGCTAACTCAATCATCTTGAAAGCTTCGATCTCAGTTGGGGTAAGAAGATTGTGATCAAGTTGAAGGATGTCTTCTGCTGCCGGAACTTGGTCCTCCGTGACCTTATTGATCCCTTCAACCTTGCTGATCTCCATGGGTTCTTCCCTCTTCAGCTCTATCTTCATTAGCCAAGCATCGTTGTCACCATTGTTGGAGGAGGGGGACGACATGATACCTGGCCTTGACAACCCTGACAGAAAGCAGCTCGGAACAAGAACAGAGGATAATAGCGTGATATGGTGGTCAAAATCTTCGGGAGATTATATAATGAATTTTTACCGACCAAAAGAAGTATCGTGCAAGAAAACGGAGTCCGGAGATCACACGAGGTGCCCACGAGGCAGGGGCCGTGCCCAGGCGGGTAGAGCACGCCTCCCACCCTCGTGGAAGCCTCTTGTCCTTCCCGGACTGCTTCTTATTTTCCTATTTTTCTAAATATTCCAAAACGGAGAAAAATTGCCATTAGAACTGTTTTGGAGTCGGTTTACTTACCGTACCACATACCTATCCCTTTTCGAGGTCTGAAACGTTCTGGAAAGTGTCCCTTATATATTCCTCCGGGGTTATGGTTTCCATAATATTAGTTTCAACATTTATAGGATTACCTGAGATATAATGTTTAATTCTTTAACCGTTCACCACCTTCGGATTTGTGCCTTCGAAGTTGTTGATTTTTATGGCACCGGAACGATATACCTCCTCGATAACGTAAGGACCTTCCCATTTAGAGAGAAGTTTTCCTGCAATAAATCTTAAATGAGAATTGTATAACAATACATAATCACCTACATTAAACTCACACTTTGGTATCCATTTGTCATGCCATCTTTTAACTTTTTCTTTAAACAGTTTGGCATTCTCATAGGCTTGGGTTCTCCGTTCATCCAGTGAGCTAATGTCAAATAACCTCCTCTCACTGGCAAGTTTAAAATCATAATTGAGCTCTTTAATAGCCCAATATGCCTTATGTTCTAGTTCGAGAGGTAAGTGACATGCTTTTCCATAAACCATTTTATACAAAGACATACCCATATGATTTTTATATGCAGTTTTATAGGCCCATAATGCATCATCAAGTTTCTTGGACCAATTCTTCCTGGATCTATTAACAGTCTTTTGCAAAATTAATTTGAGCTCTCTATTACTCAATTCTACTTGACCACTAGACTGTGGGTGATAAGGAGATGCAATTCTATGATAAACATCATACTCAGCAAGCATTTTACGAAAAGCACCATGAATAAAATGTGAACCACCATCAGTCATTAAATATCTAGGGACTCCAAACCTTGGGAAAATAACTTCCTTAAGCATTTTAATAGAGGTGTTGTGATCAGCACTACTAGTTGGAATAGCTTCTACCCACTTAGTAACATAATCAACAGCAACCAAAATATGTGTATACCCATTAGAGGAAGGAAAAGGTCTCATGTAATCAAATCCCCAAACATCAAATGGTTCAACAACAAGTGAACAATTCATAGGCATTTCTTGACGCTTACCAATATTTCCAATTCTTTGACATTCATCACAAGATAAAACAAACTTACGGCCATTCTTAAAAATAGTAGGCCAATAAAAACCAGATTGCAATACCTTGTGAGAAGTTCTATCTCCCGCATGATTCCCTCCATAAGCTTCAAAGTGACGTTTCCATAGGATGGTTCAATAAGAAGTGAATAATTCATAGGCATTTCTTGACGTCTAATAATATTACCAATTCTTTGACATTCATCACAAGATAAGACAAACTTACGAGCATCCTTGAAGAGAGTAGGCCAATAAAAATTGAATTACAATACCTTATGCACAGTTCTATCTCCAGCGTGGTGTCCTCCATAATCTTCGGAGTGACACTTGCATAGGATCTGTTCCTGTTCATGCTTAGGTATACAACATCTAATAACACCATCTACTCCTTCTTTATAAAGGTGTGGGTCATCCCAGAAGTAATGTCTTAAATCGTAGAAAAACTTTTTCTTTTGCTGGTATGTGAAACTAGGTGGTATAAATTTAGCAACAATGTAATTAGCATAATAAGCATACCATGGAGCAGTGCAAGAAGCATTTATGACAACTAATTGTTCATCAGGAAAGCTATCATCAATAGGTAGTGGCTCATCAAGAACATTTTCTAACCTAGACAAGTTGTCTACAACGGGGTTCTCAGCTCCCTTTCTATGAATAATATGCAAATCAAATTCTTGTAGCAAGAGAACCCATCTAATTAGTCTAAGTTTAGCATCTTTCTTTTCCATAAGGTATTTAATAGCAGCATGATCAGTGTGAATATTTACTTTAGAATCAATAATATAAGGTTTGAACTTATCACAAGAAAATACAACTGCTAAGAATTCCTTTTCAGTAGTAGCATAATTCTGGGCATTGTCTAGAGTTTTACTAGCATACTATATAACATTCAATTTCTTATCAATTCTTTGTCCTAGAACAACCCCTATAGCATAATCACTAGCATCACACATAATTTTAAAGGGTAAATTCCAATCAGGTGGCTGAACAATAGGTGCGGAAACTAATGCTTTCTTAAGTATTTTAAATGCTTCTACACAATCATCATCAAAGATAAAAGGAATATCTTTTTGTAATAGATTAGTCAGAGGCCGAGAAATTTTTGAGAAGTCCTTAATGAACCTCCTATAAAAACCGGTGTGACCGATGAAGCTTCTTATACCTTTAATATCCTTAGGACATGGCATCTTTTCAATATCATCAATTTTGTCTTTATCAACTTCAATGCCTCTTTCAGAAATTTTATGCCCCAAGACAATACCTTCATTAACCATAAAGTGGCATTTCTCCCAATTCAGAACAAGATTAGTTTCTTCACATCTCTGCAAAACTCGATCAAGGTTGCTCAAGCAATCATCAAAAGAGGATCCATAAACGGAGAAATCGTCCATGAAAACCTCACAAATCTTTTCACAAAAGTCAGAAAATATAGCCATCATGCATCTTTGAAAGGTAGCAGGTGCATTACATAAACCAAAAGGCATACGTCTATAAGCAAAAGTACCGAAAGGGCAAGTAAAAGTGGTCTTTGCTTGATCATCATGTGACACAGGTATTTGAGAGAAACCAGAGTAACCATCTAGAAAGCAAAAATGTGTATGTTTGGATAATCTTTCTAGCATTTGATCAATAAAAGGTAAGGGGTAATGATCTTTTTTAGTAGCCTTATTTAATTTGCGGAAATCAATTACCATCCTATAACCTGTAATAATTCTTTGCGGAATCAATTCATCTTTATCATTAGGAACGACAGTGATACCTCCCTTCTTAGGGACACAATGGACATGACTTACCCACTGACTATGAGCAACGGGATAAATTATACCTGCCTTAAGGAGCTTTAGTATTTCTTTTCTTACCACTTCTTTCATCTTAGGATTCAACCGTCATTGGTGATCAATAACTGGTTTGGCTTCTTTCTCTAAGTTTATTTTGTGTTGACATAGTGTGGGACTAATGCCCTTAAGATGATCAAGAGTATATCCAATAGCAGCACGGTGCTTCTTCAGAGTTTTCAATAATTTCTTTTCTTCATGCTCTGAAAGGTTATCACTAATAATAACAGGATATATCTTCTTTTCATCAAGATAAGCATATTTAAGAGTATCAGGTAACGGTTTAAGCTCAAACACAGGATCACCCTTGGGTGGAGGAGGATCCCCTAGGATTTCAACAGGCAAGTTGTGTTTAAGAATAGGTCCTTGTTTAAAGAATACTTCATCTATTTCCCTTCTTTCATTCATGAACATATCGTTTTCATGGTCGAGCAAATATTGTTCTAAAGGATCATTAGGAGGCACATAAATAGAAGCAAGACCAATAATTTCATCCTTACTAGGTAATTCCTCATCATGGGGTTGTCTATGAAATTTAGAGAAGTTAAACTCATGAGACATATCACCCAAACCAATAGTAACAACATCCTTTTCGCAGTCTATCCTAGCATTAACAGTATTTAAGAAGGGTCTACCAAATATAATGGGACAAAAGCTATCTTGTGGGGAAACAAGAACAAGAAAATCAGTAGGATATTTAACCTTCCCACACAACACTTCAACATCTCTAACAGTCCCAATTGGTGAAATAGTATCTCTATTAGCAAGCTTAATGGTAACATTGATATCTTCTATCTCAGCTAGTGCAATATCATGCATAATTTCTTTGTATAAGGAAATAGGTATTGCACTAGCACTAGCACCCATATCACACAAGCCATGATAACAATGATCTCCTATTTTAACAAAAATAACAGGCATGCCTACGACAGGTCTATGTTTATCTTTAGCACCAGGTTTAGCAATTCTAGCAGTCTCATCACAAAACTAAATAACATGCCCATCAATATTATCAGCCAAGAGATCTTTAACAATAGCAATATTAGGTTCAACTTTAACTTGCTCAGGGGGTTCATAAATTCTAATATTACTTTTACGAACCACAGTTGAAGCTTTAGCATGATCCTTTATTCTAACAGGGAAAGGCGGTTTCTCAACATAAGCAGTAGGAACAATAGGATCATTATAAGTGATAGTCTTTTCTTCAACTTTAATAGGTTCAACTACTTTTACTTCTATGGGAGGATGATATTTAAGCCACTTCTCCTTAGGGAGGTCAACATGAGTAGCAAAGGATTCACAGAAAGAAGTTACTATCTCAGAGTCAAGTCCATATTTAGTACTAAATTTACGGAAAACATCGGTATCCATAAAAGATTTAACACAATTAAACTTAGTTGTTATACCTGACTCCTTACCTTCGTCGAGATCCCAATCATCAGAGTTGCGTTTAATTCTCTCCAATAAATTCCATTTAAATTCAATAGTCTTCATCATAAAGGAACCCGTACAAGAAGTATCGAGCATGGAGCGATTGTTGTCAGAAAGCCGAGCATAAAAGTTTTGAATAATCATTTCTCTTGAGAGCTCATGATTGGGGCATGAATATAACATTGACTTAAGCCTTCCCCAAGCTTGAGCGATGCTTTCTCCTTCGCGAGGCCAAAAATTATATATATAATTACGATCATGATGAACAAGATGCATAGGATAAAACTTCTGATGGAATTCCAATTTCAACCGTTTGTAGTCCCATGATCCCATATGACCACATAGCCTATACCATGTCAATGCATCTCCCTTCAAAGATAAAGGGAAGACCTTCTTCTTGATAACATCCTCGGGCATACCTGCAAGCTTAAATAATCCACAAACTTCATCCACATAGATTAAGTGTAAGTCTGGATGTAATGTTCCATCTCCTGCAAAAGGATTAGCTAGCAGTTTCTCTATCATACCCGAAGGAATTTCGAAGTAAACATTTTCATTTTCAGTAGGATCCAGTAGGTTGAGGAGCAACTATTTTCTCTATCGGTCGGGGTGAAGATACCCCGAACAAGCCCCTCAAAGGATTACTTTCCATAGTAACAAGTGACAGTAAATTTTAGTACACTATATAAATTTTTCCTTACCAAATTCCACCTACCAAAGGCGCTTCACTCCCCGGCAACGGCGCCAGAAAAGAGTCTTGATGACCCACAACTATAGGGGATCTATCGTAGCCTTTTTGATAAGTAAGAGTGTCTAACCCAATGAGGAGCAGAAGGAAATGATAAGCGGTTTTCAGCAAGGTATTCTCTGCAAGCACTGAAATTATCGGTAACAGATAGTTTTGTGATAAGGTAATTTGTAAGAGTAGCAAGTAATAAAATTAAATAAGGTGCAGCAAGATGGCCCAATCCTTTTTGTAGCAAAGGACAAGCATGGACAAACTCTTATATGAAGGATAGCGCTCCTGAGGACACATGGGAATTATCGTCAAGCTAGTTTTTATCACGTTCATATGATTCGCGTTCGGTACTTTGATAATTTGATATGTGGGTGGACCGGTGCTTGGGTACTGTCCTTACTTGGACAAGCATCCCACTTATGATTAACCCCCATTGCAAGCATCCGCAACTACAACAGAAGTATTAACGTAAACCTAACCATAGCATGAAACATATGGATCCAAATCAGCCACTTACGAAGCACGCATAAACTAGGGTTTAAGCTTCTGTCACTCTAGCAACCCATCATCTACTTATTACTTCTCAATGCCTCCCTCTAGGCCCAAGCAATGGTGAAGTGTCACAGTCGATGTTCACATGACACCACTAGAGGGATAACAACATATATCTCATCAAAATATCAAACAAATACCAAATTCACATGACTACTAATAGCAAGACTACTCCCATGTCCTCAGGAACAAACGTAACTACTCACAAAGCATATTCATGTTCATAATCAGAGGGGTATTAATATGCACAATGGATCTGAACATATAATCTTCCACCGAGTAAACCAACTAGCATCAACTACAAGGAGTAATCAACACTACTAGCAACCCACAGATACCAATCTGATGTTTGGATACAAAGATTGGATACAAGAGATGAACTAGGGTTTGGGATGAGATGGTGCTAGTGAAGATGTTGATGGAGATTGACCCCCTCCCGATGAGAGGATCGTTGGTGATGATGATGGTGATGATTTCCCCCTCACGGAGGGAAGTTTCCCCGGCAGAACAGGTCCGCCAGAGCCCTAGATTGGTTCCGCCAAGGTTCCGCCTCGTGGCGGCGGAGTCTCGTCCTGAAAGCTTTCTTATGATTTTTTCCCAGATGAAAGACCTCATATAGTAGATATATGGGCATCGGTGGGCCACCAGGGGGCCCATGAGGGAGGGGACGTGCCCAGGGGGTAGGGCGTGCCCCCACCCTCGTGGCCAGGGTGTGGGCCCCCCTGCTATTTTCTTTGCTCAGTATTTTTTATTATTTCCAAAAATAACTTCCGTGGAGTTTCAGGACTTTTGGAGTTGTGCAGAATAGGTCTCTAATATTTTCTCCTTTTCCAGCCCAGAAGCTCAGCTGCCTGCATTCTCCCTCTTCATGTAAACCTTATAAAATAAGAGAGAATAGGCATAAGTATTGTGACATAATGTGTAATAACAACCCATAATGCAATAAATATCGATATAAAAGCATGATGCAAAATGGACGTATCACTGAACACTAGGATCTGGCCAGGGAGAGAAACCTCCCCTAGGGCAGTATCGTTGCAGATGATGGATGGAGCCATCGAACCTTTTGATGGCGACACAGTGGGCTTCTCAATGAAAGCACCAATGCCGGTGTCAAAACCAGCGGATCTTGGGTAGGGGGTCCCGAACTGTGCGTCTAAGGTTGATGGTAACAGGAGACATGATGTTTTATCCAGGTTCGGGCCCTCTTGATGGAGGTAATACCCTACGTCCTGCTTGATTGATATTGATGCGTATGGGGGTTACAAGAGTTGATCTACCACGAGATCGTAATGGCTAAAACCCTAGAAGTCTAGCATGTATGGTTATGATTGCCTCTACGGACTAAACCCTATGGTTTATATAGACACTGGAGGGGGCTAGGGTTGTACAAAGTCGGTTACAGAGAAAGGGATCTTCATATCAAAATGCCTGGCTTGCCATCCATGCCAAGGTGAGTCCCATCCGGACACGGAGAGAGTCTTCTATCTTGTATCTTCACGGCCCATAAGTCCGGCCCATGTCCAACAGGTCGGACGCCCGAGGACCCCTTAATCCAGGACTCCCTCAGAGGCTACCAAGTGACACCTAACCAATCTAGGAGACACCACTCTCCAAACGGTAATAGTTGGTGTGTTGATGATAAACTCCTTGCTCTTGTGCTTCAAATGATAGTCTCCCCAACACTCAACTCTCTCTCATAGATTTGGATATGGTGGAAAGATGATTTGAGTGGAAAGCAACTTGGGGAAGGCTAGAGATCAAGATTCTTGTGGTTGGATTGGAATGTCTTGGTCTCAAAACATGATTAGGTGGTTCCCTCTCAGAAAATGAAAGATGGAAGTGTAGGCACGTTCTGATGGCTCTCCCCATGAATGGAGGAAGGTTGGAGGGGGTATATCTGGCCTCCACACAAAATCTAACTGTTACACACAATTTACCAAACTCGGTGGGACCGAATAGTGAAACTCGGTCAGACCGATTCAGTTCAAAATATGAACGTTAGAGTTTTCGGTGGGACCGACATGATCAACTTGGTGGGACCGATTGTGTTAGGGTCAGGGCATAACTTAATCTTGGTGAGACCGGTTTCAGTAATAGGCAAACAGAGAGTTGGTCAGGCAAACTCGGTGGGACCGATCGCTCATTCCGGTGAGACCAAAACGTTACGAAAAGGAAATAGAGAGTTTGCATTGTGAACTCGGTGCGACCGATCGCTCATCTCGGTTAGATCGAAACGTTACGAAGGGAAACAGAGAGTTTGAAATCCCATCTCGATGAGACAGAGATCCCTATTGGTGAGACTGAACAGATTAGGGTTTCTGACTATGGCTATGTCATTTGAACTCGGCGGTCTGGATAGATCAAATTGGTGGGGCCGAGTTTGACTTTAGGTTTAGGACATATGTGGAAATGAGAAAGTGGTTGAGGGCTTTTGGAGCATATCCTAAGCATTTTGAGAAAGCAAGCCATTAAGCAACACCTCATCCCCTTTTAATAGTATTGGCTTTTCCTATGGACTCAATGTGATCTTGGATCACTAAAATAGAAGTGTAGATTCTTGAGCTTGTGCCAATATGTGTCCTTGGCATTTCGAGGGGTCCACATATCTTGTCCATGCTATGCCAAACATTGAACTTTCTGAAATGATTATCTTGAAAAAATATTAGTTCAATGAGCTATATGTTGTTAAGAATTACCAAAACCACCCAGGGATTAGTTGCACTTTCAGTCTCCCCCTTTTTGGTAATTGATGACAAGATAAGGAAATACATCATCGCTTCGAGAAGTATGCGATAAGGAAGAGCTCCCCCAAAATTTGTGCAATACTTAAGATTTGCTTTTGAACGCAAATGCACAATCGATTAGGATCATGGGTTACTCTTCCATGTCACATACATCTTGGTGGAGCGCTCAAATGATAGAATATGAAACATGCACTCATCACCAAGACTAAGTGTGAATGATCATATATGAGAGATAGAGAATATCATCATCCAAGAACAAGCATTAAAGTATGATATGATCAAACACATGACCATGCAAGTATCTCACACACACATAAATATAGTATCAACCAAACAAGCAAGAAAATAAGTAGCACGAGAGACAAAAAGAAGCAAAACACACACACACTCTCTCTCTCGAAGCATATGATCTATACACTTTCTCCCCATTTGGCAACAAGTTACCAAAAAGCTTGAAAATGCATAGTGCTATGCAGCTCTCTAAGCTTTATATTCAGGAGCTCCAGAGTGTGAAGGTGGCATGGAGAGGAGTCCTGCAAAAAATGCATCTGAAGAGGTTGTGGGCGCTGGTGGAGTTGCAACTGGAGGGGCAACTGAAGCTGTGGCTGCAGGAGCTGAAGTTGTAGCTCTAGTGTCTGTCACTAGCACTGCTGCAGACCTCTGCCTTATGGGCACCCTTTGATAAGCATCAGTATTGGTCTTGTCACTCCTATCCTCAAGCTCTTCTTGGATCTTCTCCACAGAAGTCTGAATTTCTATCACCTTGACATCCAAGTCATGAAGTTTCGTCTCAAAAATTCTCTCAAGACTCTCTTGATTTTGAGTCAGGTTGGCCAAGCCTTTCTCAATCCTCAAAGTAGCCTGAATGAGATAGCTAAGTTGATCTTGTTTAGACTTGAGAAAAACTTGGGATGCCTCTTCAACACTTGGCATCTTGGTTTCCTTCTCTGCTTTTGCCTTCTCTCTTTTCTCTTAAGCCTATACTGATGTTGGATCTGAACCATCCATAACAATTGTGTTGTCCTCACGATCAGGTCTCAAGGGAAGGTGTTGTTTATCCAGGAGATACATGCCCTTGCCCATCTTGGAGTTGATGAGCATTTGAATGTGTGGAGCATACCCACATGATCTCTTTTGGTCTGATCTAGTTCTCTTGATGGTTTCAACTATCAAGCTCATCACCTTGAATTTCTGTGGCACATCAAATAGTTGAAGCAAGTTGATAGAGTGGCCTCTGATCATCCTGTGATCTCCTGATTTGGGCTACAAGGTGTGCCTCAATATAGTGTTCATGGTGGCCAGTCCAGACAACAGATAGTACACTGAGCCTAGCTTGTGTGTTTCCAAGGCCTTGTCAGGAATTTCCTTGTACATGTTGGCCATGGAGTTGTGATCTTTCTAGCGCTTGACATAGACATCAATGCCATACTCATGCTCTTCAGGGGCATTGATAAGCTTGGCCCACTCAGCAACAGTAGACTGGTACCTTGTACCTTCAGTCATCCATACAATTCTCCCATCTAGGTAGAAGTGAGCTATTGAATAGAACTACATGATAAGCTCATCATTCCACTTGGTCAATTTCTGACCCACAAAAGTGTCTACTCCATTGAGTCTGAAGCCCTCATGTACTCCAGGGAAATGGTCTTCGTTGTTGTCAATGTATTTCCAGTCCACCCACTTCATGTCACACACAATGGGCTTCTTATCCAGGAGGATAGTCTCATAAAAGTCTTGCTGTTCCTTGGTGTGAAATCTGTAGTCCACAACAGTTCTTCTCCTCACAGCATAAGGGTCTGATTGCCTCCACAATCTGAGACCTGCATGCTTTTTCTCCTTCATGTTTTCTGCCACTGGATGCTTATCCTCATGATCAGGAATTTTTGGCTTTAACTTTCTGAGCACTTGGGCTTCATCTTCTTCTTCCATTTCAGGCACTGGGGCCTTGTTCTTCTCAGCAGCAGGTATATTCCTGCTAGATCTCTTGGGTGCAGACTTTGAAGCTTGAGTTGTAGCTTTGGGGCAGGCTTGGGCTTTGATGGAGCAGCCCCAGACTTGATGGCATCCCCCATCAGCTTCTGTACTTTGGATGCTGGTGCGGCATCTTCTTCTTCATCTAATTGGATCATCATTGATGGCTTTCCAATAACTCTAGCCATAGTCTTTTTTACCCTGTCTTTCCTTTTCTTTCCCTCACCAGCAGCCTCTTCTTCAGTTGATTTGGAGGCTTCAAGAGTCGAGGCTTTGGCCTTTGACATGGGCACTCTCTTAGCAGTAGCTTTCTTATGCAAACCAGGTTTGTTTGAGCTGCAATGCCAAATTATTTCTTGACAACTTTCTTCTTGGAGCTGACCTCCTCCTCAACAACAACATAATCTTCATCCTCGGGATCTGAGTTTCTCTTTCTCCTTGTCCTGGTTGCTGCCTTGGGCAAGTTGGTTGGGGTGCTGTGCTACCCTCATCATACCTGCCAGAGGGACTAGTGCCCTCACTCAAGTTAACTTGATCCTCAGACTTGTCCTGGCTATCAATTTGATCTAACATAGCTGACACTGCCAACTGAAAGCTGACCCTGTGAATAGATATATTTGAGATAGAGTGGATGAGCATCAAAGTGCAGAGATTTTGCAAAACAATTGAGTCAAAAAATTATTTTTAGTTTTCTACAGCAAGCATTTCAGAGCTACCGATTTGTTAAACTCGGTGACACCGAAGCAATATTAGAGTCTAAACTAGTGGAATCGGTCAGACCGAGACACAGTTCGGTGACTCCGAGATTGCTAGGGTTTCACTGAGAATCGAACTCAGTCACACCGATTCGTAAGTTCCGATCAGACTGAAAATTACAAGTGCAATGGCCTAGGCCAAATCCGTGAGACCAATTTCTACAACTTGGTCAATCCGAGATGAGTTCGGCGGGAACCTAACCCTAAATTTTGAATCAAAACTAATCTAAAGGAAGTTTTAGCTAGATAGAGTATTCTCATACGTGGTAAGAATCATGGCATTGACCTAAGTGCAGGAATCAGAGGTTAAGATTGCACACAGGGGTCGAGTTCATACCCTAACTTGGCGGTGAACTCGCTACGGCGACAACTGTGGCGAAGATTCCCGTTGACAGTGGTGGAGACCAGCGGCGGGAGGTCGCTGGCGATGAGGAGATGATCCAGAGACCCGAGTCGGCAGAGCAGGATACGCGCGGGTGAAGGGTTTCAGAGGAATTTCCAAAATTTGACTCGTGGGTATATATATCCTGACCCTGTTGGTGTGACCGAGTGCAACTACTCGGTGGCACCGAGATGCAGAATCGCAAGCGGTTACTGCAACTCAGTGTGACCGAACTGTTCAAATAGTTTGCACGGAGATTGAAAACCTAGATGAAATCAATGAACTTGGTATGACCGAAAGGAATGAATCAGTCAGACCGAAATGCATAGAGAGGTTTTGGAAGTTTAAGTCTATGATGAATCGGTGGCTCCGAGTGTTCCTCACCCTGAGGGTTCGAATCTGACTTGATCAAACTTTGTGATGTAGCATGAATAGAGTTTGAGACGAGAAAAACATATATAGCTAGAGGGAGTTCTTAGGCATTCTTGTCCATCCATTTGGCAAAAGAAAAAGACCAAACAATCAAAGCAACAAATGGATGTCCTCGAATGAGAAAAATATGCAATCAACATGCTCACACAATAAGATGGCAAATGAAATATGTGGCAAAGCATGCACAAACACTCTAGCATCTATCAAGCAATAGGCGATGACTAGGTCATCTATATATGAGTATATTGACTTAGGAGTCAAATGAGATCATTTGATCATAGGTCATACTCATTGTTTAAGCATAAGTGGGGTTACCACTTTTACATAAAAGCATTGTTGTGTTCACACCATTGGAGTTGCTTTAGCTCAATTCTTAGAGTAAAGCTTCCCCTAGATGTGATATCCCCCCCCTAAGAGGGATGAACTAACCTTGGGTTTTGTCGATGATGACTTCATGTAGATGTTGAAGATGTGGATGCTCAACGTTGATGTAGATCATTTTGAGCAATCCATTGGAGTGAGTTGCACTTTCAATACCTACATGGGTTAGTCCCACGAGGAACAAGCAAGGATATCCATAAAAATAGAGTGAAGTACACACAAGATGATGTCCATGAAAGCATTAGGTTACCTTGTCCCTTGTCTTACCAACAAGAGGGTTTGTGACTCCTTGAACTAGTGCACGATGTGGAAGTTGTTTGCACTTGTCCTTGCCAAAATGAATATGAGTGAAGTATGTTGGCGGAGTCACCCTCAAGAACTCTCTAGTTCTTCTTCTTCGAGATCCACATCAACTTGATGGGAATCCTTGGAGTTGTAGTCATACTTGATGAAGTAGAACTTGATGTAGTCTTGGGAACCCACTTGACCAAGGCCTTAGAAGCTTCTTCAAATGCATCAATCTCCTCTTGAAGCTTGTCCTTGCCTTTCAGCTTGTGGTATTGTGGTGGAAGATCATCTTGAGCTTGTGTCCCCTTGAAAGAAGTGGGATCATACTTCTCTTGTTGAGGAACTGTCGGCGTTTTGGGAACGGGGGTCCCCAGACTTGCCTGCTTGCGGCCTGCGGCGTGGCTCAAAGGAGGCCCAGCATGGCCCATCTTCATCGACACAAGACTCAAGACCCTCGCGAGGGGCCAAGCCTCGCCGGGCGGACGACACGACGCATCCTCAGGCGCAGCCTCCTCAGGCTGGCTCGTGAGGAGATGGAGATATCAGGGCGGGGTATCTCGCGAGGTGCCCATGACGCAAGCCATGATGATCGAGGGTGCCAGGCGGGCGCCAGCGCGCGCAGCGTCCTTCTTTACTCTTTGGTGCAAAGGGGGCAACGCAGCCGTGGAGTACCGAGGCATCAGGCAAAGGTTGCCATTTCGGTGCAACGAGACCAAGACCAAGCGGACTACGACACGGAGGTCACCATGGAGCCCAGCACGGCGTCACCACAGGGTCTTTCGCAGGCGAAGACCAACTTTAGTCAGGATAAGTGTACTAGATGTTCCCCTTCGAATTGGCCAATTGTTGGCGCCCTTCCCGCTCAATATTTGGAGGAGGCCCAGGGCCTTCGCCTATAAATAGGGACGGCCACCCACGTAGCAAGGGGTTCGGCATGTGGATCTGACTAGCAAGTAGAGAGAGTAAGTGAGAGAGAGAGAGAGCGAAGGTGACTGAACTCCTCCCAGCAGTTCATCACCCCAGCCAAGAATAGACCCTCACGAGGCTGTTCTTCCTTGTACTGTTCATCATCACCAGCCCCAAGAGGCAATCCATCCACCACACACTGGAGTAGGGTATTACACCACAATGGTGGCCCGAACCAGTATAAATCTTGTGTCTCTTGTGTGATTCTTTTAGTAGTTTAGATCTTTGTGAGACGGGGAGGTAGAAGGCCAGATTTCCGCGCGCACCCCAGTGTTCGAACCTTAAGGGTCTGCTGGAACCCGTGAATCCGATATTTGGCGGGCCAGATAGGGGTGCGCCGGAATCTATCCTCCGCCACTCCGTTCTCCTCCGACCGTCGCATCCATGTCCGACGCTCATCGGGCCCGTGCCGAGCGCCGGGCCGCCATCGCTTCTCGCGTTGCCCAGACGGCCCCCGTCGGTGGGCGTCCTCGTCGTTCCCCGTCGCCCGTTGTCAACGCCGCCACCGGCCCGGCGGGGGGCGAGCAGCAAGCGTCGTCTCAGCATCTGTCTGTGCGCCAAGACGGCCGCACCGCTACTCCATCACTCGCACTAGCCGGTTCTTCGTCCCGCGCGCTCTGCGCACCCTTGGAGGCTCGAGCTGCACTCCTCGCGGCAAACGAGCTCCTGCGCTACCGCCCCGTCGACGACGTCTACGAAGAGTGGCTCGACCGCGTCGCCGAGCTTGTCCGCGTCGCAGGGGCTCTTCCGCGCCGTCCATTCCTCCGCGCCACACCCCGCCCCGCGCGGGCAACGAAGCTCCAGAGGCGCACCGGCCGCCTCCCTTCCAAGAAGATGCCATAGCTCCAAGGCGCTTGGCCCCTGGGCGGAACCCGCTCTGTCAGGCGCCAGCGCAACAAGAACGGAGCTGCCAAGAAGTTCCTCGCCCGCAAGGGGCTGCCAGGGCGCTCCCTGCTCCGGCACGCCGCGACCCTGCTCCAGCTCCAGCGCGCCAAGACCCCGCTCTGCTCCGGCGCGCAGCGCGTGGGGACCCTCAAGACCAAGCTCTCCATCAGTCGAAGCCTTTCGTGGCCACCGCAGGCTGCCGTGCCTACACCACTGAGCTGCGCAGCGTCGTGTGGCCCGACAAGTTCAAGCCGGACCTGCCTCCTCGCTACGACGGCATGACTGATCCCGTAGAGTTCCTCCAGCTCTATGAGCTGGGCATCAAGGCTACCAGCGGGGATGAAAAGGTCATGGCGAACTGGTTCCCCATGGCGCTCAAGGAAGGAGCTCGAACCTGGCTCCTGAATCTGGCTCCAGGCACAATCTCCTCCTAGGACCAGATGCGAGCCCGCTTCATCACCAACTTCCATGGTACTCGCGACTGGCCGCCTGCCCTGAGCGACATGCGCCGCATCAAGCAATAACCTGGAGAGACCCTGCAAAAGTACATCCAGCGCTTCAACAGCGCGCACCTCAAGATCCCCAGGGTGTCAGAGGAGGCCATCATCTCCGCCTTCTCTGACGGCGTGCGTGACGTCAAGATGAAGGAGGAGCTGGCGATGCACGAAGACCTCTGCACCTCCCTGGAGCTGTTCAACTTGGCGAACAAGTGCGCCAGGGCTGAGGAGGGACGTCTCTCCCTCCTCGAGCTGCCTGCCGTGGACCCAGAAGAGAAGAAGCCCAAGGCCAAGGACGTGAAGCGCAATGGGGCTACCGTACTCGCCGCAGAACCAGACACCAAGCGGGGCAAGGATCTGCCCGAATCCTCCAGGGGCAGCTGGTACTGTGTGTACCACGACCTCCACACCCACAACACCAACGAATGTCAAGAACTCCGCACCGTGCGAGAGGGAAGGATCGACCGTCGCCCTGACCGTGCTGACCGGGGCTATGGCCGAGGAGGAGGAAGAAACCAAGGACGCTGGGTAGATCGCAGCCCGCGCCAGGGGTGGCGCGACCAACCTCGCGAGGACCACTAGCGGGACCTGCCTCGCGAGGGATACTGGAGAGATCAGCCTCGTGAGGATCGCCCTCGTGGCAACACAGGCCTACCTCCGCTGCCGCCTCAGCCAAGGAGGAACGAAGACCACCATCAAGACGAGGGGGCTGGGGGCTTCCAAGAGCCGCGCGCAATCGCCTGCATCCTGGGCGGAGCTCAAGCCCCAGCCTCTCAACGTATCTTCAAGCAGTTTGCCCGCGAAGTGAATGCAGTTCTCCCCAAGCTCGAAGCAACGCGCCCCCTCAGGTGGTCGGCATGCGCCATTACTTTCAGCTCGACAGACCAGCTCAAGTGCGCAGCCACGGCCGGAGTCCTCCTGATGCTTTGCTCCCTAGTCATCAGCAACGTGCTGGTCACCAAGACCCTCATCGACGGAGGGGCAGGGCTCAACGTCCTGTCCGTGGAAACATTCAACAACCTCCAAGTGCCCTATGACCAGCTTCAGCCGACCAAGACTTTCTCCGGGATCACCGACGGTTCCACAGTCTTGATCGGGCAGGTCCGCCTCCCTGTCACCTTCGGGGCTCACAGCAACTACCGCACCGAGCTCATCGACTTCGACATCGCCCACATCCGCCTGCCGTACAACGCCATCCTCGGGTACCCAGCGCTGGCTAAGTTCATGGCTGCGACTCACCACGGCTACAACGTCCTCAAGATGGCAGGAAGTGGCGGCGTCATCACGGTGCCCTGTGAAGAGAAGGATGCAGTGTGTTCCCTGGAGCGGGCCTATCAGGCCGCGTCGCTAGAAGACCCAGATCGCGGAAGCAGGAGGCTTCCTGAGACCACCCCCAAGAAGAAGAAGACATCGTCAGGCTCAGCCCCTCAGGAGGCAGGCCCTTCAGGGCCCGTCTCTGCCCAGGGGGACCCTACTTCCATTGCATAGGGAAGCGCGCCCAGCGCCCTCCTCAGGCAGGGCTCGGGGGCTCTCACCTTGAGGGCCACCGACCTAGCCAGGGTCACGAGGGAGGCACTTGGGCACCATGTGGAGGTGTGCTTCGCAGCAAGTTTCCCCCGAGAAGGAGACAGGCAAGGGAGGTCAGACCAGCAGGAGTTTGTTAACAAGGCCATTCAAGAACTACAGGAGTCAAGGATCATGAGAGGTTGCCGTCGCCTACCAGCTGTGGCCCCACACCCAGGCGAGGATGGTGGGCTGCGCGTCTGCGTCGACGTACCAGGGCTCAATCAGAGCGCCACGACAGAGCGTCTCTGGCCCTTGCAAGTGGGGCGCTACGGGGGTCCACCCCACAGCTATGTTCACATGCCCTACGGCCTGCCGAGCATGGCTGCGGCACACCAGCGCCTCATGAGGGGCACCATGGAGGCTCAGGAAGACAGGTGTTCCGCGGCCCCTTGCAGAGATGAAGACAGCTCGCGAGGAGCCACCGGTGCCTCCGGAGCCTCCCGAGGCCCCGGGGCCTTGGGGCTCATGAGGATCAGCTTCTGCAGCCCATCAAGTCTGGTGCACCAACGCCACTACGCCGACGACATCCTCAGGTGACATCTTTCAAGTTCCATTCCCAGCTGCGAGCGCCCTCCCAAGGTTGCATCACTCCTAGGCCGCGTGGGTCCATCCCTGCGGCATGTATCCCCTTTTATCTTTCGGTCGTTAGTTTGCCTTGTTGGGGGCGCCCCTCGGGCTGCATCATCCCCAAGCCTCTCGGGCCAGACCCTGCGGCGCGTATCTCCCTCGCGTTTATTTCCAACTATGCATTTCCTATCACGCTTAACTGCATGGTGCCTGTCCGCGGCATCTTTTCTTCTCCATGTCGGCCACTTGCACGTTAAAGGGGGGGTGCCTGAGCATCGCGACTCAGGGCTCTTACTGGCTCTCCAGCCCTCACCCTCTGGCCTTGTCCACGGCATCGCGACCTGGCATACCAGCGACGGCTGAGACAAGCTCGAGGGCCGAGACCCGAGGACGTAGAGTACCGGCATCTAACCAAATTTTGCAGGGACACATCTCAAGATATGGCCCAGTGCCAGGCGCAACCCGCCTAGAGGTAGGGCCTCGTGAGTCCCGCGCTGGCTCACGGGTGCCCAGATACACCTCACCTAGCCCTACCGTGCCGGCCACGTGTCAGGGCGGGGCTGTACACGCCCCGGGGGCTCCTCCCGGAGGGGAGCCCCCTCCCACGTACCAGTGGAAGCACCATGCTCCACGCTGGCTAACGACACTGCCGAGGAGCAGCTATGCCTGTACACATACGGAAGCGCTATGCTCCGCGCTGGTGATAAACAACTAGGGGTGGCCTCTGGGCCGCATTAACCTCAGGGAGCCCAGAGCTCAGTGGCTGGCCTCGTCGCAACGCCTCCCCTCGGGAGTGCCGCGCGAGGGGGCTAGGCACGGGAGCTACGACTGGGTCACACCCAGACATACGCCGCCCAGCCAGGTCCCTCGGGCCTGGTTCGCCGCGCGTCTCTCCCCAAGCGGAGCCAAGGTATGAAGGCCGTTTGCGCATCAAGGGGGACCCCTGAGCATCGCAACTCAGGGGCCTAACTGGTCCCGTAGCCCCTCACTCCTTAGTTCCAAAAGGCTATGCTGGGTGAGGTACACGCGGGGCCGGGCTCTGCAAACGTAGAATGGTAGCCCTGCTTACATCGCACCTCATCACCCGCTGTTTGCGCGTCAAGGGGGACTCCTGAGCATCGCGACTCAGGAGCCTAAATGGCTCCGTAGCCCCTCACTCCTTAGTTCCGAAAGGCTATGCTGGGTGAGGTACGCGCGGAGTCGGGCTCTGCAGACGTTGAACAGAAGATACACCTACATCGTACCTCCCTACTTGTTGTTCGCACGCCAAGGGGGACTCCTGAGCATCGCGACTCAGGAGCCTAACTTGTCACGTAGCCCCTCACTCCTTTGGTCCCGTCCTGGTTTCCGGTCGGGGCTAATGCTGGGTGAGGCACGCGCGGGGCCGGGCTCTGCCGGCGCAGAACACAAGCAAGTAGGGAAGAAAACGCATAAAACTCAAGGAATTTAAAAGCAAATATTACAGTCCATACTGTCATCTCAATACCAAACGCAAGTTTAAATGCCTCCCCGAGGCGTGATGCATGTGCTGGAATTGAAAGAAGAACAGGGATGGAATGAAGCCACTTGTCGGCGGCGAAGCTGTGTCGAGTGGCTTCGCCTCATGGAGCAGCAGGGCCGGCAGCGCCTTGCTTCGGCTTGGTGCTGAAGGCCCGGAACTTCCCCGGCAGCGCCTCCGCGCGCCCCTTCGCGGCTTCGACAGCGGCGGCAGCACCCTCGCCGCTCACCGGTTCCAGTAGGCCGTCGAGGTCGACGTTGGGATCATGAAGGTAGATGTGGGCGAAGACCCGCGTCAGCGCAGCAGAAGACAAGACGCGCGCCTCGGCCTTGGCCACGGGGCCGATGCCAAGGGCGACATCCCCAAGGGCCTTAACCAGGAAGGGAAGCAGCTTGGTGGGGCCGTCCCAGTCACCGGCTAGCGGGCTGTCCAGGCCGCTCTCGTAAAGCATCTTCAGCGAAGCACGGGCATCTTTCTCCATGTCCGCGAAGGCCACGCGATCCTCAGCAGGAACCCGGGCCTTAGCGTCCAGCTCGACCTTCGTCACCTCCAGCTCCTTCTTCAACGCGCCTAGGTGGTCGGGGCGCTTCTTGAGCTTGGCCTCCCGGTCCTCGAGCGTCGCCTCGCGCGCCTTCGCCCCCTTCTCCAGCTCTTGGCGCAGGCGGACCTCCTCCGCGAGCTGGCCCCGCAGGCCTTGCAGCTCGTCCTCCAGCACCTTGCAACGACCGCGGGCTTCAACCGCCTCTCCCAGGGCCGCGTCTCGAGCAGCCTTCGCCTCGAGTGTGGCCTCCCTCTCTCCATCACAGGCCGTTGAGGCCTGAACCAACGCCGCCCGAATCGAAGCATCAGAATGAATCCACCCCGAAGCCAGTTCCAGGCGCCCGGCCACCAGGCGAGGGTCGACGCCGAGAAGATCCTGCCACAGCCGGTCCAGTTCAGCGACGGCACGCTCCATGATGGAAGAAGGAGGCGGAGAAACGTCGGGGCGCCCCAAGACAACAGGAGGAGCCGGGGAAGCAACGGTCAGTGGAATGAGAGGAGAAAGTAGCAGCGGTGAGGCCGCAGTGTCCTGAGGCGGAGTCCGCTGTGCCTCCACAGCTGTAGCAGCGGCACCAGACGGGGGCGCCTCGGGAGCCGTTCGAGCCATGGGGGCTGAGCTCGCCCCAGCCAGCTCAGCCAAGCCTCGCAAGGATGAACGGACAGGAGAGGCCCGCGCGTCACGATCTCCCTCCCCTGCAGACGAAGGCGTCGCCGCAGGTGGGGCCTCGGGGGCTCCCTTCGGTTTCTTCGCCGCTGGCGCCAGCCTATCCAAGAGAAGCAATCATCAAGCCTCGTCGGCGGAACGAGAAACAAAAGATCAAGGATCAAGCACTTACGGGTCTTCGCCGGTGAGCTCGGGCAGCCTCCGGCCTAACTTGAAGCCTGACAGCCGGCTGGAAGGGTCGACCTCAGAAGCAGAAGGCGCGTCCACGGTTCGCCCCGGAGTCAGGACGGACCCGCAGGAGATCAGCCCGGTCCTGTCCTTCTTCGAGATCGTGGGCGAGCTCCCGCTACCCTGCACATCATCATCATCATCATCATCATCATCATCATCATTGTCATCGCTCAGGCGGGGAGTGCGGGACCCGCGCCGGCAGAGGGGAGCCCTCGACTCTCCATCAGTCGCCCCAGAGTCGGGCCCCTCTCCCCACTCCTCTTCCTCCTCCTCATCGCTAGAGTCGCCGGAGGGCACATCCACCGGTCCTTCAGAAGCCACCGCGGGCACGAGCCCGTCCCCGTTAAAAACAGGCATGGACTTCACCACCCACTTCCAGTCGTCACGAAGGAACAAGGGCTTGGGGGCGTCCTTCAACCTTGCCACCTCGCCCCCGACCAGAGATTGGAGAACCGCGGTCACATCCTCTTCGTCCACAGCCTCGGGGCTCGGATGAGGCCTCCACATTGGAGGAGAGTACTGCCGGAGCGGAGCCAGCTGGTGCTCCAGGAACTCCTTCAGCAGCGACGCACCAGTCAGCTTTGCCGCCGCCATGTTGGCCGGCCTCAGGTCCGCGTCCATCTTCTCCAACACCAGTTTCGCGTGGGGGTCCGTGAGCTCCGCTCGGCACCAGTCGCTGGAGCTCACGGGTTGCTCCGCGGGCAAGATCAGCCGAGGGTGGATGCGCCCGGCATCTGCAAGGACCCACTTGCTCCTGAAGCCCTCAATCCTCTTCCCGGGATTCAAGATGGCAATGGTGCCACCATACGCGACGAAACCCGCGCACGAAGAAAGAGAGCTGCCGGAGACCCGGAGGGAGAAGTAGTGGTGCAGTAGGGCCACCGAAGGCTGCACCCCTACGTGGGCCTCGCAGTAGTAAGCGAAGATCGCCAGAAGGAGGACAGAGTTTGGGTGGAGATGCAGAGCCTGCAAGTCGTAATTGCGGAGGACGGAGAAGAAGAACTCGGAGAAGGGAGGCACCAGGCCCGCAGCAATGGAGCTTACAAAGAGAGGATAAAAGGTGCTCCCTCGGCCCTCAGGGGTGGCGGAGCCGGTCTTGAACACCTCCGTCCCATTGATGCCCTGCACCGTCGCCATCCGGCGCAGCCGGGCAAGGCTCGCCTTGGACACATTCGGCAAGTCCAGAGCAGGGGAATACCAAGCTTTGGCCAGAGGCTGGCGAGGCGCCATGGCTTCCTAGGTCGCGCAGCTGGAGTAGATCTGGAAGTTTGGAGGAAGAAAGGGAAGGCGCAAGAAAGGGGATCTGAGCAGCGACCGGAGAGAGCAAAGGGTGAAGTCTGGGCAGATGCCGCTCCTTACCAACCTGTGCGGTTGCTGAAGCACCCACATCCCATCAACCGACACGCGGCGCCCAAGGCCGCAGGCTGTTAGGGCCCGCGGCGCTTCGCCCTTGCCCTTTCGCCTCTCGGCACGGCCAAGCCCATGCGCACCTTGGGCCCGGGGGCTACTGTCGGCGTTCGGGGAACGGGGGTCCCAGACTTGCCTGCCTGCGGCCTGCGGCGTGGCTCAAAGGAGGCCCAGCATGGCCCATCTTCATCGACACAAGACTCAAGACCCTCGCGAGGGGCCAAGCCTCGCGGGGCGTACGACACGGCGCATCCTCAGGCGCAGCCTCCTCAGGCTGGCTCGCGAGGAGACGGAGATATCAGGGCGGGGTATCTCGCGAGGTGCCCATGACGCAAGCCATGACGATCGAGGGTGCCAGGCGGGCGCCAGCGCGCGCAGCGTCCTTCTTTCCTCTTTGGTGCAAAGGGGGCAAGCGCAGCCGCGAAGTACCGAGGCATCAGGCAAAGGTTGCCATTTCAGTGCAACAAGACCAGGACCAAGCGGACTACGAGACGGAGGTCACCATGGAGCCCAGCACAGCGTCACCATAGGGTCTTTCGCAGGCGAAGACCAACTTTAGTCAGGATAAGTGTACTAGATGTTCCCCTTCGAATTGGCCAATTGTTGGCGCCCTTCCCGCTCAATATTTGGGAAGAGGCCCAGGGCCTTCGCCTATAAATAGGGACGGCCACCTACGTAGCAAGGGGTTCGGCATGTGGATCTGACTAGCAAGTAGAGAGAGTAAGTGTGAGAGAGAGAGAGATGGTGACTGAACTCCTCCCAGCAGTTCATCACCCCAGCCAAGAACAGACCCTCGTGAGGCTGTTCTTCATTGTACTGTTCATCATCACCAGCCCCAGGAGGCAATCCATCCACCACACACTGGAGTAGGGTATTACACCACAATGGTGGCCCAAACCAGTATAAATCTTGTGTCTCTTGTGTGATTCTTTTAGTAGCTTAGATCTTTCTGAGACGGGGAGGTAGAAGGCCAGATTTCCGCGCGCACCCTAGTGTTCGAACCTTAAGGGTCTGCCGGAACCCATGAATCTGACAGGAACAATCTTCTTCTTGGGGTATTGATCTTCTTCCCACTCAACTCCATTGGCATTGAACTTTCATTCGAAACCAACACCTTGATTCTTCCGGTGCCTTCCTTGCTTGCATACAATTTCCTCAAATTGCTTACTTCTGGCAAGGCTCTTGTAAACACCTTTCTCTATAATTCCCTTCAATAAGCTATTTTCTTGCTCAAGTGTAACTTGGCTAAGAGAATCATTAGTGGAATCAAGAGAACTACTAGAAGCAACAACATTGGATTTAGCATGATTATTGTTACTACTAGAAGAAGAATCTTTCTTACTGTTGTTGGTAAATTTTACTTGTGGCATGTAAGTAGATAAGAGTAAACACTTGGCAATGTAAGAAGAACTTTTCTTACGAAGATCATCATTGGTTGCTTTTAAGAACCCATGCTCTTGCTCTAGGTCGAGCTTTTCAAATCGTAGCTTCTCATGAGTCTTTAAAATCTCTCGATGATCTTCTAAGGTAGTTTCATGAGCTAACTTAAGAGTGTTTAGTTCTTTAGTTAGACGCTCAATCTCCTTCTTATCATCGTCTTTCGTTTTATCTTGATTAGCATGATTAATAGCAGGTTCATCATAGTTTTCATCACTAGAGTTGTCAAGTAATAAATCATCATCACCTAGCAAATCATCTTCATCACTATTGAAATCAACATACTCGGGGTGTGATACCTTTGGGCCTTTAGCCATGAAGCATCTTCCAATTCCTTCATTTGGTGAGTCAAATATGTCATAGGAGTTGGTTGACACAAGTGCTAGACCGGCAACACCTTCATATTGAGTATATTCGGAGTCCGAATGATAACTTCTCTCGGAGTGGTTGTCGAAGTTGGAACCGAATAACCATTCACCAACATGAGCTTGATATCTTCGTTTTGTGTAGCTCCTTTATGACTTGTCCTTCCTTTCCGAATCCTTGCTTCTGCGAGAAGTTCTTCGTTCATAACGATCATCTCTACTCCTTATTTCTCTTGGAGGTGATTCTTCCCTTTCGCTTCACCTTTTAGGTGAGTCTTCTCTTATTTTGTAGGGAGCCGTACACTCATTGGAGTAGTGTCCGGGTCTTCCACAATTGTTGCAATTATGCTCACGACTTGAAGATCTTTTGTCATTCTAGGACCTTGACTTGGAACTTCTTTCCTTGCTTCTATTCTTGTAGAACTTGTTGAAGTTCTTCACCATTAAGCTCAATTCCTCATTGAAGGCTTGTTTCTCACTTGATGATGTAGGAGTATCACATGAGGCTTTGTAAGAACCTCTAGACTTGTTGTGAAGCTCTTCTTTATCCTTGAGTGACATCTCATGAGCAACAATTCTACCAATGACTTCCGTTGGCTTGAGATCTTTGTAATTGGGCATCATTTGGATCAATGTGCACACGGTACCATATTTTCCATGCAAGGCTCTTAGGATCTTCTTCATGATGAATCTATCGGCCATCTCTTCACTTCCTAAGCCGGCAATCTCATTTGTGATGAGATCAAGCCTAGAGTACATTTCAGTGATACCTTCACCATCCTTCATCTTGAACATGTCAAGTTGACTTTGAAGCACATCCAATTTGGATTCCTTGACGGAGTCGGTACCTTCGTGCATATAGCAATCAAAGTATCCCAAATTTCCTTTGCATTCTCAAGACGGGTAATTTTGTCGAATTCTTCGGGGCACAATCCATTGAAGAGGATATCGCAAGCTTGAGCATTGTATTGCAGCATCTTCAATTCTTCCGCGGTAGCTTCATGGTTTGGTTCTCTCCCATTGAAGAATTCACCTTACAAGCTAATATACACATGTCGGTGTACAAAAGAAGGGGTCCCTTTTTGTACCCCTTTACTTGTGCGCAGGCAATCGCAACCCCACGCCCGTGGCCACACTTGGCTGGGCAGAAGAAGCCAAGGTTACCAGAGCCGTGCCCAAGACCAGGAGCACGAAGAGCAGAAGGGCGAGGAGAACTCCCCCGGCAAGGCCCTTGCCGGGGCGGCCTCCACAACCCCGACAAGTGTTGGGGAACGTTGCAGAAAACAAAATTTTTCCTACGGTTTCACCAAGATCCATCTATGAGTTCATCTAGCAACGAGTGGTTTGATGCATCTACGTACCTTGTAGATGGCGAGCGGAAGCGTTCAAAGAACGGGGATGAGGGAGTCGTACTCGACGTGATCCAAATCACCGGAGATCCTAGCGCCGAACAGACGGCACTTCCGCGTTCACCACATGTACAGTCAGCGTAACGTCTCCTCCTTCTTGATCCAGCAAGGGGAAAGAAGAGGTTGAGGAAGATGGCTCCAGCAGCAGCATGACGACATGGTGGTGATGGAGCTGCAGTACTCCGGCAGGGCTTTGCCAAGCTCTATGGAGGAGGAGGAGGTGTTGGAGAGGGAGAGGGAGGCGCCAGGGCATGGGTGTGATGGCCCTTCCTCCCCCACCCACTATATATAGGGGGCCTAGGGGGGGTGCCGGCCCTAGGAGATGCAATCTCCTAGGGGGGCGGCGGCCAAGGGGTGGGGGGCTTGCCCCCCAAGCAAGGGGGCGCCCCCCTTTAGGGTTTTCCCACCCTAGGCACATGGGCCCTAGGGGAAGTGGCACCCCAGCCCACTTTGGGCTGGATCCCTTCCCACTTCAGCCCATGGGGCCCTCCGGGATAGGTGGCCCCACCCGGTGGACCCCCGGGACCCTTCCGGTGGTCCCGGTACAATACCGGTGACACCGAAACTTGTCCCGATGGCCGAAATAGCACTTCCTATATATAATTCTTTACCTCCGAACCATTCTGGAACTCCTCGTGACGTCCGGGATCTCATCCGGGACTCCGAACAACATTCGGGTTACTGCATATACATATCCCTACAACCCTAGCGTCACCGAACCTTAAGTGTGTAGACCCTACGGGTTCGGGAGACATGTAGACATGACCGAGATTGCTCTCCAGTCAATAACCAACAGCGGGATCTGGATACCCATGTTGTCTCCCGCATGCTCCTCAATGATCTCATCAGATGAACCACGACGTCGAGGATTCAAGCAACCCCGTATATAATTCCCTTTGTCAATCGGTATGTTACTTGCCCGAGATTCGATCGTCGGTATCCCAATACCTCGTTCAATCTCATTACCGGCAAGTCACTTTACTCGTACCGCAATGCATGATCCCGTGACCAGACACTTGGTCACTTTGAGCTCATAATGATGATGCATTACCGAGTGGGCCCAGTGATACCTCTCCGTCATACGGAGTGACAAATCCCAGTCCTGATCCGTGTCAACCCAACAGACACTTTCGGAGATACCCGTAGTATACCTTTATGGTCACCCAGTTACGTTGTGACGTTTGGTACACCCAAAGCACTCCTACGGTATCCGGGAGTTACACGATCACATGGTCTAAGGAAAGGATACTTGACATTGGAAAACTCTAGCAAACGAACTATACGAGCTTGTGCTATGTTTAGGATTGGGTCTTGTCCATCACATCATTCTCCTAATGATGTGATCTCGTTATCAATGACATCCAATGTCCATAGTCAGGAAACCATGACTATCTGTTGATCAACGAGCTAGTCAACTAGAGGCTTACTAGGGACATGTTGGTGTCTATTAGTCACACATGTATTACAATTTCCGGATAACACAATTATAGCATGAATAAAAGACAATTAGCATGAACAAGGAAATATAATAATAATCCTTTTATTATTGCCTCTAGGGCATATTTCCAACAGTCTCCCACTTGCACTAGAGTCAATAATCTAGTTACATTGTGATGAATCAAACACCCATGGAATTCTGGTGTTGATCATGTTTTGCTCGAGGGAGAGGTTTAGTCAACGGATCTGCTACATTCAGATCCGTATGTACTTTACAAATATCTATGTCTCCATCTTGAACATTTTCACGAATGGAGTTGAAGCGACGCTTGATGTGCCTTGTCTTCTTGTGAAACCTGGGCTCCTTGGCAAGTGCAATAGCTCCAGTGTTGTCACAGAAGAGCTTGATCGGCCCCGACACATCGGGTATGACTCCTAGGTCGGTGATGAACTCCTTCACCCAAATTGCTTCATGTGCTGCCTCCGAGGCTGCCATGTACTCCACTTCACATGTAGATCCCGCCATGATGCTCTGCTTGCAACTGCACCAGCTTACTGCCCCACCATTCAAAATATACACGTATCCGGTTTGTGACTTAGAGTCATTGTCGGGGTAAATAGCCACGGGTAGCCCAGCCGGCTTCCCCTGGCCCCTCAGAAAAAATTGTGAGCCCGTCCGGCTCATAAGAAGACTCAAGACTTAGGCCGGCTCCCCCCTAGCCGGCTAACTTCCTGGCCGGCTTGGGGGGCGGCCCGCTCCTTCTACCCCAGCAAAGAAAACTATAGAGGGCCGGCTACGACATGGCCGGCTGCGGCAGGGCCGGCTATGATTAGGCCGGCTATGGCACGGCCGGCTATCGCAGGGCCGGCTCCGACAAAGCAGTCAACGCCGTGCCCGTGATGTACGCGCCCACCCTGCGATGACGAAGCAGGGCGTGGCTACAGTGGAGCCTGCCACCCCCAAAATCCGGAGCACGCCTGGTACAGCGCGTCGTGCGGGCAACTGTGGCCCGCCCGGCGCGGCACTGTAGTCTCGGCGGCTCTGACGCCGTCCACGATGGGCCGCCAGTGTGGCCCCTGAGGCGGTGGGCCCCTTCGGGCAGAGAGATGCCGAAGGCGGCCACCCCTCCTCTCAAGCCGGCAAGACGGAGGGCCGGCCTCTCGCAGCCGGCCTGCCGCCTTCCCCGAAGGGGACGCCCATTAAGAAGACAAGGTACGGCGGGGCTACAGTAATCGCCCGCCAAGGCGGCGTTACTGTAGCCACGCTTACCCCGACCAAGCCTGCGCCAACAAACACGGAGCAACAGTAACCGGCCGCCGACAAGGCCCTGGCCGGTGGGGCCGGCCTGTCGTCCCAGGAGCCGGCAGTCGGCGGGACCCACCAGCCGGCGGGCCCCAGAAGCCGGCGGAGAAGCCGGCGAACATAGTCACCGACAGCTGGGCCTTGCGCCCAGTCGGATTACCATTGTACCCCCGGGGGGTAGGCCTATATAAACCCCCCGGTGCACCCATGCAAAGGGTTGAACTCCTTCTCTAGACATAGACACGTACAAGGAGAGGAGACGGCCTGTGCTAAGCCCTTCTTCCTCCTTCCTCCGCAAACAGCTCAAGGAGCATTGTAGCCACCTGTGAACTTAGTAACCATGCGGAGACCCCACAGAGCAGCAGTAGGGGTGTTATCTCCCCGGAGAGCCCTAAAGCTGGGTAAGATTCGCCGGCGTGCATGCCTACGCCTCATCCCGTTTCCAGGCACCGGCGACGTTCTTTTGGCCCCCGCAATGATAAGCCACCCGTTGGCATATGTCGATCCTACCACCCGACATTTGGCCCCCACCGTGGGGCCAGGTGCACCGTCGTCCGGAGACCTGTTCTGGACGGGAACCCTTTTCCTCCCTCGCGGGCCCAGCCAGCCTGGCTTGCCCGATGGCGCTTGCCGCGACGCGCTGCACGGCGTCGCCGACGTCTGCGCAGCTAGCGGCCTCGCCAGCCTCTTCGACAATGCCCGCATGTCCGACGAGCTCGCCTCCGATGCGGGCACATATCACCTCGCCAACCTCCTCAGCCAGCTCCACGTCTCCAGCGAGCCCGCTGCGGACTTGGAGTCGGTTGGCTCCACCGACCCGATGCCCGTCGACTCCGACGCGGCATCCTACGACACTTTCCCCACCAACGTCACGGTCTACAACGACCCGCTCCCTCCGACTGGCGATCGCGATTCTGACGCCCCCGAGGTGATGGTTATCGGCCTCGACGGCCCGACTGACGAGGGCGCCCGCGACTCCCCACGCGCGGCAGCCCAAGACTTGTCCGTCCCCCTTCCGGCTGACGCCAGCGACGAAGTTCTGGAGGCACGCCGCCTCGCTCTCCTCGCGGAGGGCCGGCGGCTGGCCTCCGTAAGACGCCTCACCGAGGCCTACCAGCGCGAAGCTGACCGCGCCGCCTTCGGCACGCCGGCTCCGGCTGGCCCTAGCCGGGCCGGCGCCGTCAGGCAACGCGGCGCCGTCATCGCCGACACGCTCGGCGTGGATCGCCCGGTCTACGCCACCCCGCTCGAGAACCTGCGCGCCGCCCAGGCGGCCGTCGACGAGCTAGA
The DNA here is from genome assembly GCA_034509565.1 of Triticum monococcum. NCBI lineage: Eukaryota > Viridiplantae > Streptophyta > Magnoliopsida > Poales > Poaceae > Triticum > Triticum monococcum. The sequence goes on from CM067844.1 coordinate 490,503,092, forward strand.
CGGCTTGGAAGCCGAAGATCTCCCCCATATGACGTGGCGCATCCAGCAGCTAATCGATGCGGCCGCACGACGGCACGAGGCCGACGCCTGCGCGAGAAGCCCTCCCCCGCGCCGCGAGCACGGCGCGACCTCCCGGTCGCCGACTACCAGCTACACCCGCGCGCGGCGCGAGAAAGAGCCGGCTCCCAGCCGAAGCCGGACCCAAGTCTCCATCGAGCGAGACGCGGACGGCCGCCCCCGAGCCATGGAATGGCGGGGCACCCCGCCTCCGCCTCGAACTCGCGGAGAAAGATATCCTACCCCGCCTCATGTGGCTCACCCGACTCTCAGCGGCCGGCTTGGTCGCCGGGAGGGAATCGGCGAAAACGACGCCTGCCACCGGATCGACCGCCTGGCCCGATCTCTGGCGCTAGAAGAAGAAGACGATGTCGGCCCGCCTTGCTTCGGCCCCCGCATCCGCGACGAGCCGTTCCCCAAAGGGTTCTCGCTCCCCAGAGACACGCCTAAGTACAACGGCTCGGTGAAGCCGGAAGACTGGCTGACCGACTACTCCACAGCCGTCAGCATCGCCAATGGTAACCGGCGCGTTGCCGTAAAATATGTGCCCCTCATGCTGTAGGGCACGGCGCGGACTTGGCTTAACAGCCTTAAGCCGCTCAGCATCAACAGCTTGGTGGACTTCACTGAAGCCTTCGTTCGCAACTTCACCAGCACCTACAAGCGGGCTCCCAAGCCCAGACAGCTCTCCCTGTGTGTACAGGGCCCAGCCGAGTCCACTCGCGACTACCTGACGCGTTGGGCCGAGCTCCGCAACTCCTGTGAGGGGGTGCACGAGGTGCAAGCCATCGAATACTTCACCGCCGGGTGCCGAGAGGGCACCCTCCTCAAGCACAAGCTTCTCTGCGATGAGCCGACTACCCTCGACGAGCTCCTAAACATCGCCGACAAGTACGCCACCGCCGACTCCTCGATGAAGACCGAGCTCCGGGTGGACGCGTCCGGAAAGGTACTCAATCCGGGGCCCAAAGCGCCGGCTGGAGACGGCGGCCGACGCCAACACCAGAACGATCAAAAACGCAAGGGCCCTGCGCCGCCTCCCGCCAGTCGGCAGGTAGCCACGTTCGAAGATGCGCCGCCAGAAGGGCGGCCCGCGCCCAAGAAGCCTAAGGGCGGTCGGCCGGCTTGGCAGCCGGCCTTCTCCTACGAGCAAACCCTTGATGCCCCGTGCAAATTCCATAGCGGCGCGAAACCGTCCAACCACACGACCCGCAAATGCAACTGGCTCGCCCGAATCTCGAAGGGCGAAGGGCTCACGCCGACTCCGCCTGCCGGCCCGCCGCCGCCGGCTCCGCCGCCCAAAGCCGCCCGGCCCGCGGTCGACGCCGTGCAGGACGAGTTCCCTGACGAGCAAGCATCTTATGTCATCTTCACGAGCCAGCCCGAAGACCGGCGCAGCAGGCGCCGAGAGCAACAGGAGGTCAACATGGCCACTACCAGCCCAGCCGGCCACATGCACTGGTCGGAGAAACCCATCAGCTGGAGCCGGGTCGACCACCTAGAGGTGATGCCCTCCCCCGGCTCCTACGCATTGGTCCTGGAGGCCACCCTTGCTACGGATACGCGCGCCGCGCGCTTCTCCCGCGTGCTGATCGACGGCGGAAGCAGCATCAACATCCTGTACCGCGACACCATGGAGAAGCTGGGCGTCAAGGCCAAGCAACTTGCGCCGACTCGAACGGTGTTCCACGGCATCGTACCCGGACTGTCCTGCGCCCCCATCGGCAAGCTCAAGATCGATGTACTCTTTGGGGGCAAGGATCATTTCCGCCGGGAAGCAATCTGGTTCGAGGTGGTGGACCTGGATAGCCCTTATCATGCCTTGCTTGGCCGACCCGCCTTGGCCAAGTTCATGGCGGTCCCCCACTATGCTTACCTCAAGATGAAGATACCGAGCTCTAAGGGCGTCATCACCATCGCCGGCGACTACAAGAAGTCCGCCGCCTGCGCCGCGGCCAGCAGCCGGCTGGCCGAATCCCTCGTGATCGCGGCCGAGAGGAAGACGCTGGACCGGGTCGTGGCCCTGGCCAGCAAGCAGCTAAACCAACCCGCCGACTCCAAGGAGTACGATGCCCAAGGATCTTTCCAGCCGGCCAAGGAGACCAAGAAGATACAGCTCGACCCCGAGCACCCCGAGAGGTTCGCCGTCATTGGGGCGAGCCTAGATAGCAAATAGGAAGGCGAGCTCGCCGATTTCCTCCGTGAGAATCGGGATATCTTTGCATGGTCCCCCAAGGACATGCCGGGTGTTCCGAAGGATTTCGCCGAGCACAAATTGCACGTGCGGGAGGATGCCAAACCAGTCAAGCAGCCCCTCCGCCGACTGTCAGAAGAGAAGAGAAGGATCGTAGGGGAGGAGATAGCCCGGCTCCTTGCAGCCGGCTTCATCATGGAAGTTTTCTTCCCCGAATGGCTCGCGAACCCGGTTCTCGTGCTAAAGAAGAATAACAAGTGGCGCATGTGTATAGATTACACGAGCCTCAATAAAGCCTGCCCAAAGGATCCCTTCGCTCTGCCCAGGATCGGTCAAGTAATAGACTCCACAGCCGGATGCGAGCTGTTGAGCTTTTTGGATGCCTACTCGGGATACCACCAGATCAAGCTGAACCCGGATGACCAGCTGAAAACCGCCTTCATCACGCCGTTTGGGGCCTTCTGCTACCTGACCATGACGTTCGGCTTGAGGAATGCCGGCGCCACGTTTCAGCGTTGCATGCAGAAGTGCCTCCTCACGCAGCTCGGCAAGAATGCCCATGTTTACGTGGATGATGTTGTGGTGAAAACGGAGAAGCGTGGCACCCTGCTGGAAGACTTGAAGGAGACATTCGAGAACCTGCGCCGGTTCCGAATCAAGCTCAACCCAGAGAAATGCGTGTTCGGAGTGCCAGCCGGCCAGCTCCTAGGCTTCCTGGTCTCTGAACGCGGCATAGAGTGCAACCCTGTGAAGATCAAGGCCATCGAGAGGATGGCGGTCCCAACCAAGCTCAGAGAGATTCAGAAGTTCACCGGGTGCCTGGCCTCTCTTAACCGCTTCATCAGCCGGCTTGGAGAAAAAGCTCTCCCCCTCTACCGCCTCATGAAGAAGAGCACTCACTTTGAGTGGAACGCCCAGGCCAACCAAGCTTTCCACGAGCTGAAGAAAATGCTGTCCACGCCGCCTGTCTTGGCGGCACCGACTGAGAAGGAGCCCATGCTCCTATATATTGCCGCCACCAGCCGGGTGGTCAGCACCGTCATTGTGGTCGAACGCCCCGAAGAAGGCCGAGCCCAGCCGGTGCAGAGACCAGTCTATTACCTGAGTGAGGTGCTGTCCACCTCGAAACAAAATTACCCGCACTATCAGAAGATGTGCTATGGCGTGTACTTCGCCGCCAAGAATCTGAAGCCATACTTTCAAGAGCATCCCATCACGGTCGTATGCACTGCCCCGCTTGCCGACATCATAGGCAGCCGGGATGCATCCGGCCGGGTGGCCAAATGGGCCATCGAGCTGGCCCCCTACACCATCTTCTACCAACCCCGCACCGCCATCAAGACGCAAGCGTTGGCCGACTTCCTCGTCGACTGGGCCGAGACCCAGTACTTACCACCGGCGCCCGACTCCACCCATTGGCGCATGCATTTTGACGGATCAAAGATGCGCACCGGCTTGGGAGCCGGCGTCGTCCTAACTTCTCCAAAGGGCGACAAGCTCAAATACACGCTGCAGATCCACTTCGCCGCCTCCAACAACGTCGCCGAGTATGAGGCACTCATACACGGGCTCCGGCTGGCCAAGGAGCTTGGTATTCGCCGGATCCTGTGCTATGGCGACTCGGATTTGGTGGTGCAGTAGTCTTCTGGCGATTTGGACGCCAAGGACGCAAACATGGCGAGCTACCGTTTCCTGGTACAGCAAATCAGCGGATACTTCGACGGATGTGAGTTCCTTCACGTGCCGCGGGCCGACAACGAGCCGGCTGACGCCCTGGCTCGAATAGGTTCCACGCGGCAAGCAATACCAGCCGGCGTCGCCCTGCGGCGCCTCCTCAAGCCTTCAATCAGGCCGTCTCCGGAGTCCGATTCCATTTTCGTGCCACCTAACCCCGAGGGGGCCGGGTCCGGCTCGAGGAATCAAGCAGCCGGCCCGGGGACTTCAATATTCGGCTCGGGAACTGCGGCAGCCGGCCCGGGGGCTGCTGTAGCCGGCCCGGGGACTTCTTCAACACAGGAAGAGGTGGCCGACTCCAGCGCTGCACTGCCCAACCCACCCACCCACCCTGGTGGCTCTGGCCACATTGGCGGCTGAGGAGGTCGCCGCCCCATCATGGGCCCAAACCATCCGCAACTTTCTGGTGAACCATGACCTGCCGGCTGACAAAAACGAAGCAAGACAAGTCCAGCGCCGGGCTGGAGCATACACAATCGTCAACAGAGAGCTTGTCAAGCGCAGTGCCACCGGAGTCTTGCAGCGATGCGTCGAGCAGGAGAAGGGCATCGCGGTCCTCAGGGATATACACCAAGGAGAATGCGGTCATCACGCCGCATCAAGGTCACTGGTCGCCAAAGCCTTCCGCCACGGCTTCTTCTGGCCGACTGCTTTGGACGACGCCAAAGAGCTAGTCAAACACTTCAAAGGCAGCCAGCTTTTCAGCTCGCAGCAACACATGCCGGCTTCGGCACTCAAGACCATTCCCATCACCTGGCCCTTTGCCGTCTGGGGGTTGGATATGGTGGGCCCATTCAAGACGGCGTGCGGCGGCATGACTCATTTGCTCGTCGCCATTGACAAATTCACCAAGTGGATCGAGGCGAAGCCGATCAACAAGCTGAATGGGCCGACTGCAGTGACGTTCATTGCAGATATAACAACCCGGTACGGCATACCGCACAGCATCATCACCGACAACGGCACGAATTTTGCCAAAGGTGCCCTGGCACGGTTCTGCGCTGCGCAAGGTATCCGGCTGGACCTTGCGTCAGTCGCCCACCCATAGTCAAACGGCCAGGTGGAGCGGGCAAATGGCCTCATTCTGTCCGGCATCAAGCCTCGACTGGTCGTACCCCTGGAGCGTTCAGCCGGCTGCTGGCTCGATGAGCTGCCGGCTGTCCTATGGAGTCTGCGCACTACTCCCAACAGATCAACCGGCTTCACTCCCTTCTTCCTTGTATATGGTGCCGAGGCGGTCATCCCAACAGACATCGAGTTCGACTCGCCTCGGGTAACCATGTACACGGAAGCGGAAGCCAAAGAAGCACAAGAAGACGGCATCGACCTGCTGGAAGAGGCCCGGCTGTTAGCCCTCAGCCGGTCCGCTATCTACCAGCAGGGTCTGCGCCGCTACCATAGCCGGAGGGTCCGCCCAAGATCCTTCCAGGAGGGCGACCTTGTGCTCCGGCTGATCCAGCGGACAGCCGGTCAGCACAAGCTCGCAGCCCCCTGGGAAGGCCCCTTCATCATCAGCAGAGCCTTGGGCAACGACGCCTACTACCTCATCGACGCGCAGAAGCCAAAGGCACGCAAGAGAGACGACTCCGGCAAGGAGTCGGAGCGACCGTGGAACGCAAACCTCCTTCGAAAGTTTTACAGTTAAAGCGCAGTATGTGTCATACCCACTTTTGTATTTAGTATGATACAGTAGGCTCCCCGAGAAAAACTCGGGGACTGCCACCCGTTGTTTTATGAATGAAAGTTATCATGCGTATGGTATTATCTTCTCATTTACTTTGTCCGGTACCGGGTCCGACGAGTCGGCCCGGGGACTGGCCGACTAGAGTTATATCAAGAACCTTACCCGCAGTCAGACAAGTAATGTGTTGACACCCAGGCTTGGCTCTTGCCGAAATCGCAGCTCGAAGAACCGACTGCCCGAGTGGCAAGAGCCACCAGCCGGAAAGGGTGCGCACATGAAAAACGGCTAGGGACCAAACAGGCTCGCATATATAACAAGAGCCGGCTCGCTGCCTCCCGCCGACCGCCTACCAGAGTAGCCGGCCGGCCGGCTTACATTCAGTCTACTTCAAATCCAAGAAAACTCAAGTACTTGCCTTCCCAAAGAGGGAAGGTGGCAAAGGAAAGAGCCTAAGGACAAAAAGTACACTCGGATGAACGCCAACACATGCGCATATTAATATATTACACAAAAAGCCTCCAGAGAGGTCGACATTCAGCATTGTTCGATACACCCCCAGTGGGTGGAATTGCAGAAACTTAAACTTGTCCAAAAAGAAAAACAGGGACGAAACGAAAGGCAGTTCAAGCCGGCGGGGCCGCAGACGAGCTGGATTAGGTGGCGGAGGTAGTCGCGCCGGCTGAAGGAGCGGCCGACTGACGAACCTCGGCTTGATCGTCGCCTCCGGCAAAGGGCGCGCTCCTGCGTGGCTCGTTGCTAGAGGCACGGTCGGCTGGGGGACGGTCGGCCGCCCCACCAGTCGGCTCGGGGTCTTCGCTGTCCTCTTCCTCGTCGTCTTCGCCCTCGTCGCTAGAGGCGATCTCTTCCGCCGAGTCCTCGCCGTCCGCCGGGTTCAGCCCGAACCATTCCTCCGGCTGGGCGGCGCCATCGTCGTTAAGCTCCGGCGCGAAGACGCTGGTGTCGGTGCACTCGGTGATCGTCGAGGCGCGCTGCGCAATCGCCGGCCGCACCTCCTCCAGTTCGGCGTCGGCTTCCGACCGCCACGTCCGCAGCTGGTCCAGGCTTAGCCCTGGGTACCACGCGCGGACGAACTCCAGCGCGCGCCCGGCTCCAAGACGGGCCGCGGACGCCTTCCAGGCCTCGAAGCGGCCGACTGCGACCTCGAGCCAGTCGGCCGTCCGGCTTGGGGTCCGAGGAATTGCCTGGCCGGGCCAGAGCGCGGCCAGCATCGTCGCCCCGGCGCGTTGGAGTCGGCGGAGCAACCGGTGGGCCGGCTGCAGCCGCGCCTGGACGGCGATAAGCTGCTCCGACAATGTCCGGTTCACATCCGGCGGAATCACGACCCCGGCTTGACGGCGCTCCTCGCGGTAGGCTTCGATGGCTTGGGCGGCTAGGACAGACTGGCTGGGGAAGTACTCTGCGCAAGACAGCAAACACAAGTCAAAACAAAACCATAGGCGGCCAGCGATTGGAAGAAGAGCAAGGAAGACAGCCTACCGTCAATAAGATCCTCGACCCGGTCGAAGCCTTCTTCCAGTGCCCGGCGCGTCTCGGCCCAGCTCGCCTCCCTGGCCCCGAACTCCGCCCACAGGGTAGCCTCGTCGTCCTGCGCTTTTTGCAAGGCCGCCTTGTGGCTCTTCTCCTGGTCGGCCAGTTTCGTTGCCAGGCGGTCGCGCTCTTGAGCCAGATCAGCGTACTCGGCGTCCTTGGCACGAAGAGCGGCCTGCACCACGCCGAGTTCCCTCCGCAAGTCGGCGTTGGCCTCTGCACGAGCAAGAAATAAAGAGAAAAATCAGCAAAGGGAAAGTCGTCAAGAAAGATCCGACCCGACTGCGCTGCAGTCGGCCCGGATCTCGGGGACTACACCCAGTGGGTGCGCTGTCGCGCCCCCACGAGAAGTTAACCATGACAAGACACTTACGCCAGCTGCTGGCGAGGTCTTCGGTCCTCCGGCTCAGCTCCCGAGCCTGGGAGTTGAAGGCGGCCGCGCGAGAGTTGTGATAATCCTGAAGATCAGAAAAAACAGTCAACATAGTCGTCTAGTAAGATCCGACCCGACTGAGCTGCAGTCGGCCCGGATCTCGGGGACTACACCCAGTGGGTGCGCTAGCGCGCCCCCACGGAAAAAATTCAAAGGACCAGAGCGGTCAAGGAGTGAAGACTTACCCAGATTGCAGACCGCGTCGACAGAAACTCCTGAGTGAATTGCCTCAGGAGGCCGGCCTGCGCCTGCAACCGGCTCCGAACCTCTTGGGCCGCGACGTTCAGCTCGCCGCTCCCTCCGCTGGGAGTCCACCCGGACGTGGCGGAGATGGCCGCCTCCAGGGCATCTGCCGTCCGCTCGGCTCCCGCGGCTCGGCGCGTGTCCGGCGGGGCCGTGCCCCCTCCGGCGGGCCGGTCCGCCGCCGGCTCGATCTCAAGGCCGGCTCCGGCCTCGGGTGTAGCCCGGGCCGGCTCCTCCGGCACTGCCGACGATCGGCCGCCTTCGCCTGCTCCGGCTGGCGCTGCCGGCGACGTCCTCTCGGCGGATCCCTCGACGACCTCGCCCCTCTGCACCGGCGGCTGCTCGGGGATAATCTCCTCCGCCGTGGGCAGAGGGACGTCCGGATCCGAGGTCTGGAGGGGGACGACGAGCAGCGGAGTCTGGCTGCGCGCGCTTTCCACCTCCGCCTCCACGGCCGCCCGCTCCGATGGAGCCTCGGCCGCCGCGCTCGCTCGCCCTGGCGCCGTTTGGGCGGCCTCTCGCTCCACCGTCGCCCGCTCGGCCGCCTCCCTCTCTCGGCGCGCCTCGCGTGCGTTGCGCTGCGTGGCTGCGTCAAGTTCGGCGCGGGGGTCCACTCGGCGGGACCCTGAAGAGCCGGCGCCCGGCCCGACCACAGAGCCGGCTGGGCCTCTTTCGAGGGAGAGCGGCGCCCTGCTCAGGAAATCAGAAAACATTCAAGGAAAGAAAACTTCAGAATAACAAGCACGCAGGCGGCTACTAGACTTACGCGGAAACTGACGGGGGCTTCTTCACCGCCTTCCGAAAGCGGGCCGCCTTCGCCGCCACCTCCTCGCGCTTCGTGGCCGCGGTGGAGGCCTTCGGTTTCTTCGGCCGGCTCCCGAAGAGCGGGAGCGCGGCCCGGCGTTTTCCCTTCCCGCCGCTGGCAGTCGGCGCGGCGAACGAGCTCGCGCCGCGGCAGTCGGTTGCCGACTGGCGGCGAGGGAGTTCTCCGGCTTCGAAGTCGTCCGGCCAGTCGTCGAAGCTGGCCGAGAGCCCGGTGCCGCCGAGCTCGGCGGCACCCCCCGTGGCGGCGTCCTCCATGGCGATGGCGGAGAGATCCGGGTCGTCGGGGTCATCCACCGTGCGGTCCGGGGCGTACTCACGGTCAACTCCGGCTGCCCCGGCTGGTAGCGGGAGGAGGGGATTCTGATAAAGGAAAAGAGAAAAATGGTCGCCTGGTCAGAAGCCGGCTATCCCAAGCCGGCAGACGACGAGAGGAAAAGCTTACCACAGGCGGAGGCTGGGCGCGGGAGTACGGCGCCTTGCCGAATTGCCACTCGTCGGTGAGCTTCAAGTTGGCGACGTAGTTCGCCATCAGAGCCACCTCGGCGTGCGGCATCTCCCAGGTACTCAGCCAGCAGGGATCGAACTGGCCGCTCATCTGGCACATCATGTGCGGCCGGCTTTGGAGAGGCAAGATCCGGCGCTCGACGAAGGCGGTTACCAAGTCGGACGCAAGCAGACCCTCCGATTGGATCATCACCCGAAGCCGGGAGATGGAAGCGTTCCCCGCTGGAGAAAGGGACTTCGACCGGTAGCCCCAGGTCCGCCGCTTCCCAGTCGGCGGGCCGGCTACGTAAGCCGGCAGGTTGACGTAGTCGCCGTGCCGGGCGACGTTCTTGACGTAGAAGTAAGACTTTTGCCACAGCTTGACCGACTGGATCAGAGGAATGTGGGGGGAGGGGTTGTCGTCGCAGGCCCTCTTCATCGCGATGAAGGCGCCGCAGGGAGCCGGCATGCCGGCGGAGACGGTGCCGAGCTTGTTCTGGAACAGTTCGGCCCAGAGCTCCAGCGTCGGCAGCACCCCCAAGTACCCTTCGCAGAGCGTGACGAAGGCCGAGAGTTGGAGCACCGCATTGGGCGTGACGTGGTGCGGTTGAAGATTGTAGAACTCGAGAAACGACCGCATGAAACTGCTCGCCGGGAAGCCGAAGCCCCGGAGGAAGTGCATGCGGAAGACGACGCGCTCGCCTTCCTCCGGCGCCGGCGAGACCTCCTTCGCGGGCGCCAGGCGCACCTGCACGAGGTCGGCGGAGGGCAGACGCCGGGTCTGGCGGAGGAACTCGATGTGCTCGTCGTGGACGTTGGACCCGTCCCACGAGCTCGACAAGGCCAGCGACATGGCGAAGTGGGAGGGCTACGGCACGAAGCTGCGTCGAGCAAGAAGAAGAGCAGGAAGAAGAAGAGCAAGGGGGATGGGGAGCGGGGGAGCGAGCAGGCCCGTGCCTCTCCCCCTCCCCTCCTACTTGTAGGCGCGTGCGCCGGAGACGAGGAGGCGCGGTGTGGGGGATCGTGGGGATCAATCGTGCCCATCTCCCCCACGCTCGCGTTAATTACGCGCCTTGATGGCGCAGGGTAACGGCCGCGGGGAGGCGAGCAGCCCCCTCGGGCCACAGAAGATCTGCGCCCGGGCCGAGGCCGGGGAGTGGCGGGCCCGGACCTGCGGCGGCGTCCCGTCGCGCGCGTGCGACGGCAGGATTTCCCTGCCACGTGGCTCGTCGTGGGGCCCGCGGCTGGCCCGCGGGTCAACCACGGTCGCCCTAATAAAGAAAAGCGTTATGAAGCCGGCTGCAACAACGCAGTCGGCCCCTCACGGTATGAAGCCGGCCTAGCTTCCCGTCCTTCCATCTGCCGTGAAGCTCGCCCGCCTTCGGGGACTACTGTCGGGGTAAATAGCCACGGGTAGCCCAGACGGCTTCCCCTGGCCCCTCAGAAAAAATTGTGAGCTCGTCCGGCTCATAAGAAGACTCAAGACTTAGGCCGGCTCCCCCCTAGCCGGCTAACTTCCTGGCCAGCTTGGGGGGCGGCCCGCTCCTTCTACCCCCGCAAAGAAAACTATAGAGGGCCGGCTACGACATGGCCGGCTGCGGCAGGGCCGGCTATGACTAGGCCGGCTATGGCACGGCCGGCTATCGCAGGGCCGGCTCCGACAAAGCAGTCAACGCCGTGCCCGTGATGTGCGCGCCCACCCTGCGATGACGAAGCAGGGCGTGGCTACAGTGGAGCCTGCCACCCCCAAAATCCGGAGCACGCCTGGTACAGCGCGTCGTGCGGGCAACTGCGGCCCGCCCGGCGCGGCACTGTAGTCTCGGCGGCTCTGACGCCGTCCACGACGGGCCGCCAGTGTGGCCCCCGAGGCGGTGGGCCCCTTCGGGCAGAGAGATGCCGAAGGCGGCCACCCCTCCTCTCAAGCCGGCAAGACGAAGGGCCGGCCTCTCGCAGCCGGCCTGCCGCCTTCCCCGAAGGGGACGCCCATTAAGAAGACAAGGTACGGCGGGGCTACAGTAATCGCCCGCCAAGGCGGCGTTACTGTAGCCACGCTTACCCCGACCAAGCCTGCGCCAACAAACACGGAGCAACAGTAACCGGCCGCCGACAAGGACCTGGCCGGTGGGGCCGGCCTGTCGTCCCAGGAGCCGGCAGTCGGCGGGACCCACCAGCTGGCGGGCCCCAGAAGCCGGCGAACATAGTCACCGACAGCTGGGCCTCGCGCCCAGTCGGATTACCATTGTACCCCCGGGGGGTAGGCCTATATAAACCCCCCGGTGCACCCATGCAAAGGGTTGAACTCCTTCTCTAGACATAGACACGTACAAGGAGAGGAGACGGCCTGTGCTAAGCCCTTCTTCCTCCTTCCTCCCCAAACAGCTCAAGGAGCATTGTAGCCACCTGTGAACTTAGTAACCATGCGGAGACCCCGCAGAGCAGCAGTAGGGGTGTTATCTCCCCGGAAAGCCCTGAAGCTGGGTAAGATTCGCCGGCGTGCATGCCTACGCCTCATCCCGTTTCCAGGCACCGGCGACGTTCTTTTGGCCCCCGCAATGATAAGCCACCCGTTGGCATATGTCGATCCTACCACCCGACAGTCATCTAGATCTGTGTCGAAGCTAGCGTCAACGTAACCCTTTACGACGAGCTCTTCGTCACCTCCATAAACGAGAAACATTTCCTTAGTCCTTTTCAGGTACTTCGGGATATTCTTGACCGCTGTCCAGTGTTCCTTGCCGGGATTACTTTGATACCTTCCTACGAAACTTACGGCAAGGTTTACATCAGGTCTGGTACACAGCATGGCATACATAATAGAACCTATGGCTGAGGCATAGGGGATGACGCTCATCTCTTCTATATCTTCTGTCGTGGTCGGACATTGAGCTGAGCTCAATTTCACACCTTGCAACACAGGCAAGAACCCCTTCTTAGACTGATCCATATTGAACTTCTTCAATATCTTATCAAGGTATGTGCTTTGTGAAAGACCTATGAGGCGTCTTGATCTATCTGTATAGATCTTGATGCCTAATATATATGCAGCTTCTCCAAGGTCCTTCATTGAAAAACTCTTATTCAAGTAGGCCTTAATGCTGTCCAAGAGTTCTATATCATTTCCCATCAAAAGTATGTCATCTACATATAATATGAGAAATGCTACAGAGCTCCCACTCACTTTCTTATAAACGCAGGCTTCTCCATAAGTCTGTGTAAACCCAAACGCTTTGATCATCTCATCAAAGTGAATGTTCCAACTCCGAGATGCTTGCACCAGCCCATAAATCGAGCGTTGGAGCTTGCACACCTTGTCAGCATTCTTAGGATCGACAAAACCTTCCGGTTGCATCATATACAATTCTTCCTTAAGGAAACCAGTAAGGAATGCTGTTTTGACGTCCATTTGCCATATCTCATAATCGTAGAATGCGGAAATTGCTAACATGATTCGGACGGACTTTAGCTTCGCTACCGGTGAGAAAGTCTCATCGTAGTCAACCCCTTGAACTTGTCGATAACCCTTAGCGACAAGCCGAGCTTTATAGATGGTCACATTACCATCCGCGTCTGTCTTCTTCTTAAAGATCCATTTATTTTCTATGGCACATCTCTCAACGGGCAAGTCAGTCAAAGTCCATACTTCGTTTTCATACATGGATCCTATCTCGGATTTCATGGCTTCCAGCCATTTGTCGGAATCCGGGCCCGCCATCGCTTCTTAATAGTTCGAAGGTTCACCGTTGTCTAACAACATGATTTCCAAGACAGGGTTGCCGTACCACTCTGGTGCAGAACGTGTCCTTGTAGACCTACGAATTTCAGTAGGAGCTTGATCAGAAGTATCTTGATCATCATCATTAACTTCCTCTCTAGTCGGTGCAGGCACCTCAGGAACATTTTCCTGAGTTGCGCCCTTTTCCGGTTCAAGAGGTAATACTTCATCAAGTTCTACTTTCCTCCCACTTACTTCTTTCAAGAGAAACTCTTTCTCTAGAAAGGATCCATTCTTGGCAACAAAGATCTTGCCTTCGGATCTTAGGTAGAAGGTATACCCAATAATTTCTTTAGGGTATCCTATGAAGACGCATTTTTCCGACTTGGGTTCGAGCTTTTCAGGTTGAAGTTTCTTGACATAAGCATCGCATCCCCAAAATTTTAGAAACGACAGCTTAGGTTTCTTTCCAAACCATAATTCATACGGTGTCGTCTCAACGGATTTCGACGGAGCCCTATTTAAAGTGAATGCGGCAGTTTCTAAAGCATAGCCCCAAAAAGATAGCGGTAAATCGGTAAGAGACATCATAGATCGCACCATATCTAATAGAGTGCGATTACGACGTTTGGACACACCATTACGCTAAGGTGTTCCAGGCGGCGTGAGTTGTGAAACTATTCCACATTTTCTTAAGTGTGTGCCAAATTCGTGACTCAAGTATTCTCCTCCACGATCTGATCGTAGGAACTTGATTTTCCTGTCACGTTGATTTTCAACCTCACTCTGAAATTGCCTGAACTTTTCAAAGGTCTCAGACTTGTGTTTCATTAAATAGATATACCCATATCTACTTAAGTCATTAGTGAGGGTGAGAACATAACAATAGCCACCGCGAGCCTCAACAGTCATTGGACCGCACACATCAGTATGTATGATTTCCAAAAAGTTGGTTGTTCGCTCCATTGTTCCTGAGAACGGAGTCTTGGTCATTTTTCCCATAAGGCATGGTTTGCACGTGTCAAATGATTCATAATCAAGAGACTCTAAAAGTCCATCTGCATGGAGCTTCTTCATGCGTTTGACACCTATGTGACCAAGGCGGCAGTGCCACAAGTATGTGCGACTATCATTATCAACCTTACATCTTTTGGTACTCACACTATGAATATGTGTAGCATAACGCTCAAGATTCATTAAGAATAAGCCATTCACCATCGGAGCATGACCATAAAACATATCTCTCATATAAATAGAACAACCATTATTCTCGGATTTAAATGAGTAGCCATCTCGTATTAAACGAGATCCCGATACAATGTTCATGCTCAAAGCTAGCACTAAATAACAATTATTGAGGTTTAAAACTAATCCCGTAGGTAAATGTAGAGGTAGCGTGCCTACGGCGATCACATCGACCTTGGAACCATTCCCGACGCGCATCGTCACCTCGTCCTTCGCCAGTCTCCGCTTATTCCGAAGCTCCTGCTTTGAGTTACAAATGTGAGCAACTACGCCGGTATCAAATACCCAAGAGCTACTACAAGTACTGGTAAGGTACACATCAATTACATGTATATCACATCTACCTTTTGTGATGCTGGCCTTCTTGTCCGCTAAGTATTTGGGGCAGTTCCGCTTCGAGTGACCACTTCCCTTGCAATAAAAACACTCAGTCTCGGGCTTGGGTCCATTCTTTGGCTTCTTCCCGGCAGCTTGCTTGCCGGGCGCGGCAACTCCCTTGCCGTCCTTCTTGAAGTTCTTCTTACCCTTGCCCTTTTTGAACTTAGTGGTTTTATTCACCATCAACACTTGATGTTCCTTTTTGACTTCTACCTCTGCTGATTTCAGCATAGCAAATACTTCAGGAATGGTCTTTTCCATCCCCTACATATTGAAGTTCATCACAAAGCTCTTGTAGCTCGGTGGAAGTGACTGAAGGATTCTTTCAATGAGCGCGTCATCCGGGAGACTAACTCCCAGCTGAATCAAGCGGTTATGCAGCCCAGACATAGTGAGTATGTGCTCACTGACAGAACTGTTTTCCTCCATGTTACAGCTGAAGAACTTGTCGGAGACTTGATATCTCTCGACCCGGGCATGAGCTTGGAAAACCATTTTCAGCTCTTTGAACATCTCATATGCTCCGTATCTCTCAAAACGTTTTTGGAGTCCCGGCTCTAAGCTGTAAAGCATGCCGCACTGAACGAGGGAGTAGTCATCGGTACGTGCCTGCCAAGCGTTCATAACGTCTTGTTCTGCAGGGAGAACAGGTGCGTCACCCAGCGGTGCTTGTAGGATATAATCTTTCTTGGCAGCTATGAGGATGATCCTCAGGTTCCGGACCCAGTCCGTGTAGTTGCTGCCATCGTCTTTCAGCTTGGTTTTCTCTAGGAACGCGTTGAAGTTGAGGACTACGTTGGCCATTTGATCTACAAGACATATTGTAAATATCTTAGACTAAGTTCATGATAATTAAGTTCATCTAATCAAATTATTTAATGAACTCCCACTTAGATAGACATCCCTCCTGTCATCTAAGTATAACATGATCCGAGTTAACTAGGCCGTGTCCGATCATCACGTGAGACGGACTAGTCAACACCGGTGAACATCTTCATGTTGATCGTATCTTCTATACGACTCATGCTCGACCTTTCGGTCTTCTGTGTTCCGAGGCCATGTCTGTACATGCTAGGCTCGTCAAGTCAACCTAAGTGTTTGCATGTGTAAATCTGCCTTACACCCGTTGTATGTGAATGTTGGAATCTATCACACCCGATCATCACGTGGTGCTTCGAAACAATGAACTGTCGCAACGGTGCACAGTTAGGGGGAACACTTTCTTGAAATTATTATGAGGGATCATCTTATTTACTACCGTCATTCTAAGTAAACAAGATGCAAAAACATGATAAACATCACATGCAATCAAATAATAAAAGTGACATGATATGGCCAATATCACATAGCTCCTTTGATCTCCATCTTGGGGCTCCATGATCATCTTGTCACCGGCATGACACCATGATCTCCATCATCGTGTCTCCATGAAGTTGCTCGCCAACTATTACTTCTACTACTATGGCTAACGTGTTTAGCAATAAAGTAAAGTAATTTACATGGCGTTTCTCAATGACATGCAGGTCATACAAAAAATAAAGACAACTCCTATGGCTCCGGCAGGTTGTCATACTCATCGACATGCAAGTCGTGATTCCTATTACAATAGCATGAACATCTCATACATCACATATATATTATTCATCATTCATCACAACTTTGGCCATATCACATCACAAAACACTTGCTACAAAAACAAGTTAGACGTCCTCTAATAGTTGTTGCAAGTTTTACGTGGCTGCAATAGGGTCCTAGCAAGAACGTTTTCTTACCTACGTGAAAGCCACAACGTGATTTGTCAACTTCTATTTACCCTTCATAAGGACCCTTTTCATCGAATCTGCTCCAACTAAAGTGGGAGAGACAGACACCCGCCAGCCACCTTATGCAACTAGTGCATGTTAGTCGGTGGAACCGGTCTCACGTAAGCGTACGTGTAAGGTTGGTCCGGGCCGCTTCATCACACAATACCGTTGAAGCAAGATAAGACTAGTAGCGGCAAGAAAGTTGACAACATCAACACCCACAACAAATTGTGTTCTACTCATGCATAGAGAACTACGCATAGACCTAGCTCATGATGCCACTGTTGGGGAACGTTGCAGAAAACAAAATTTTTCCTACGGTTTCACCAAGATCCATCTATGAGTTCATCTAGCAACGAGTGGTTTGATGCATCTACGTACCTTGTAGATGGCGAGTGGAAGCGTTCAAAGAACGGGGATGAGGGAGTCGTACTCGACGTGGTCCAAATCACCGGAGATCCTAGCGCCGAACGGATGGCAGCTCCGCGTTCAACACACATACGGTCAGCGTAACGTCTCCTCCTTCTTGATCCAGCAAGGGGAAAGCAGAGGTTGAGGAAGATGGCTCCAGCAGCAGCACGACGGCGTGGTGGTGATGGAGCTGCAGTACTCCGGCAGGGCTTCGCCAAGCTCTATGGAGGAGGAGGAGGAGGTGTTGGAGAGGGAGAGGGAGGCGCCAGGGCATGGCTGTGATGGCCCTTCCTCCCCCCCACTATATATAGGGGGCCTAGGGGTGGCGCCAGCCCTAGGAGATGCAATCTCCTAGGGGGGGCGGCGGCCAAGGGGTGGGGGGCTTGCCCCCCAAGCAAGGGGCGCCCCCCTTTAGGGTTTTCCCACCCTAGGTGCATGGGCCCTAGGGGAAGTGGCACCCCAGCCCACTTTGGGCTGGATCCCTTCCCACTTCAGCCCATGGGGCCCTCCGGGATAGGTGGCCCCACCCGGTGGACCCCCGGGACCATTCCGGTGGTCCCGGTACAATATCGGTGACCCCGAAACTTGTCCCAGTGGCCGAAATAGCACTTCCTATATATAATTCTTTACATCCGGACCATTCCGGAACTCCTCGTGACGTCCGGGATCTCATCCGGGACTCCGAACAACATTCAGGTTACTGCATATACATATCCCTACAACCCTAGCATCACCGAACCTTAAGTGTGTAGACCCTACGGGTTCGGGAGACATGTAGACATGACCGAGATTGCTCTCCGGTCAATAACCAACAGCGGGATCTGGATACCCATGTTGGCTCCCACATGCTCCTCGATGATCTCATCGGATGAACCACGATGTCGAGGATTCAAGCAACCCCGTATACAATTCCCTTTGTTAATCGGTATGTTACTTGCCCGAGATTCGATCATCGGTATCCCAATACCTTGTTCAATCTCGTTACCGGCAAGTCACTTTACTCGTACCGCAATGCATGATCCGGTGACCAGATACTTGGTCACTTTGAGCTCATAATGATGATGCATTACCGAGTGGGCCCAGTGATACCTCTTCGTCATACGGAGTGACAAATCCCAGTCTTGATCCGTGTCAACCTAACAGACACTTTTGGAGATACCCGTAGTATACCTTTATGGTCACCCAGTTACGTTGTGACGTTTGGTACACCCAAAGCACTCCTACGGTATCCGGGAGTTACACGATCTCATGGTCTAAGGAAAGGATACTTGACATTGGAAAACTCTAGCAAATGAACTATACGATCTTGTGCTATGTTTAGGATTGGGTCTTGTCCATCACATCATTCTCCTAATGATGTGATCTCGTTATCAATGACATCCAATGTCCATAGTCAGGAAACCATGACTATCTGTTGATCAACGAGCTAGTCAACTAGAGGCTTACTAGGGACATGTTGGTGTCTATTATTCACACATGTATTACGATTTCCGGATCACACAATTATAGCATGAATAAAAGACAATTATCATGAACAAGGAAATATAATAATAATCCTTTTATTATTGCCTCTAGGGCATATTTCCAACAGCAAGAACCTTGCCTGGGCAACTTGCCCCACACCAACAAGGCTGCCACCCTTGATCCTAAGAGTTTCGACGCCCTCAACCACATCAGAACCAAGGCACGGGAGGCGCCTCCATAGTGGCATGCAGACCTTTGTGAAGACCAAGAACATACAAGACTAGATGAGAATCAGAAGACGAAGATCCTCGGCAGGATTCTTGCCGAGGATACCCACGAGACCCCCCGACAAGACCCTTGTCGGGGACACCCGCGACGCCGCGGCAAGACCCTTGCTGGGGCCCCGACAAGACCCTTGCGGAAGACATCCGCGGGGCCCCAGCCATGCCCACACCTACCAAGACTCCACCGCCGTTCCCGCACAGCTGCCAGCCCACCAACTAGGCGAGCACCTGCGTGGCGACGTGCGGCCTCCACGCCAACTCAGCAAGCACCTGCGTGGTGGCATGCAGATCTTCGTGAAGACTCTGCCACCGCACCAACTTAGCAGCCAGCAAGCCAGCGTGGCACTACACGCCTCGTCAGTTCAGATACGTGTCAAAGCTAGGCGAGGCGGTGACAACTGGGATAAGTTTCCTTGTCGTCCCTGATAAAGCAAGAACGGCATGTCGGCAATGCATTAAATGTGTTTGTCCTATGGTGCCAGGAGATAGACTCGATTACTTTACAACTTTCCACCTGGTATGTGCCACTGTGGCAGCCCCTTTTGACTATAAAAGGAGGCCCGCGACATACAGAGAGAGGATTCGGACTTTTTGGACCCTACACGGTTTGTAGCTAGTCCAAGAACACTAGATAAACATAAACTAGTGGGAGTAGGGTATTACGCACGACTTGCGGCCCGAACCTGGATAATCCCCCCATGTTGATCCCTCAAGCCCGCTCTTTCCACCGCCCCGCGCCCGCCAACCGTAGAAAAAGGGATTCTTTGTGATCCCGTAGGTGTCGTTTCCCCCAACACCTTTGGTGCGCTAGGTAGGAGGGCGCAAGCTGTGAAAATACGGCTTGAAGGTCAGCGCATCGACTCTTTCATGGGGATGGTTCGAAGGGAGAGGGCGACGTCGATCAGCCGCCCTCTGGTGCCGTCCGCAGCTTCGACAGCCATCTGCGTGGCCCCGAAAAGCTAGGTCATGCAAAATTTTGGCTAATTTCATTTATATAAAAATCTGCCTTCCTCGAGAGATCTTGTTCCTTGTATGGGAAACCTGCACGCAATGGGACCCTTCCGCTATTGGCAACGCCCTTGCTCTATTTCGAGTCCGCTCAACAGCTCAAGCGGCCGCGTTGAGGACGGCAAGGTGGCCTACCCGCTACTAGCAGCACTCTTGTCCTGTTTCGAGTCCGCTCGACAGTTCAAGCGGCCGCGCTGGGAGCGGCAAGGTGGTTTGCCCGGTAGCAAGCACCCTCCCGACAGGGTGCTTAGGATCCGTCCTCAAAGCACCTTGGCATGGGCTTACGCACCGGCAGCCTTATCTCACCAAGCGTAGGGTGCAAACATACAAAGAAAGATCTAACAGGAAGATAGCATGCTCGATATTAAAGTACTGCAGAGTTATATTACATCTAATAATCATTGTGGTTCCAACTTAAGATAAAATTGTCTTGGTCTTGAACTCGCAGCGGCAACGAGAAACGGGGTGCCTAGTCCCGGCACTGGCCCTCCATCCTCTCAACTCCATCGACGCAGTCGATCATGGGCTTGATACGCTCGTTGAGCATTGCGAGGTCCGCCTCCTCCGGCAAGCTCACCAATGCGTTGGCAAAGTTGATGGTGGGGTTCCAGAACGCCACCTTGGTGAGTACCTTGGTCAGGGCGCCCCGGCATAGCCTCCAGGACTCGTTGGCCAGATAAGTTGCCCGGTTGGAGCGGAGTTGCTCTAGGGCTCCAAGAACACCCTCGAAGAACAGGGTCAGTTTGGTGTTGGGACTCACGTTCAGCTCCGGGGTGTACCTCACATTCGGCATCCCCATGGCGGCCAGCTTTGTGGTGATCCTGCCGGCGACGTCGGCGAGCCGGCTGACCCAACGGTTTATGCTCTCCACATACTCCTTGTGTTCGGCGGCATAATTCCTCCCCAGCTATCTCTCCTCCTCTAGGTCCTTGGTCAGGGTCTCTTCCTGGGCCTTGGCCTCCGAAAGCGTCCCCTCAAGTCCCTCCAGCTTCAGATTCAGGTCATTGATGGCATTGTTGGCCTTGGAGAGCAGCTCGGCCTTGCCAAGGACTGTGGCCTGGGCCTCCGCCAAAGCGACGTTGGCCGCGTCCTTCTCCTCCATCAGCTCCAGGACCTATTTCTTCAGCCCATCCCGCTCCACCTACAGCTCCTTCACCTTGCCGACATGGACTAGGGCTTGAGCATTGAGTGCCTCCTTGTGCTTCTGCTCCTGCTCCTGGGTCCGCTGCGCGACAAGCTTCTCCACCTCCTCATCCTTGTCGCGGAGTGTGGCAGCGAGCGCCTTCTCACGAGCGGCAAGGTCATCCTCCTGGGAGTTCAGCTCGGCCCAGTGCTGGTGCCGAGCGGCCTCGTCCTAGGCGACATGTTCCTTCGCCGCTTCTACCTCTTGAGCACTGCACTGGTTTTCCCTTGAAGAGGAAAGGGCACTGCACTGGTTTTTGAGAACCAAGGTATCAATCCAGTAGGAGGCTACGCGCGAGTCCCTCACACCTACACAAAACAAATAAATCCTCGCAACCAACGCGATAAGGGGTTGTCAATCCCTACACGGTCATTTACGAGAGTGAGATCTGATAGATATGATAAGATAATATTTTTGGTATTTTTATGATAAAGATGCAAATTAAAATAAAAGGCAATGAAAATAACTAAGTGTTGGAAGATTAATATGATGGAAGATAGACCCGGGGGCCATAGGTTTCACTAGTGGCTTCTCTCAAGAGCATAAGTATTTTACGGTGGGTGAACAAATTACTGTTGAGCAATTGACAGAATTGAGCATAGTTATGAGAATATCTAGGTATGATCATGTATATAGGCATCACGTCCGAGACAAGTAGACCGACTCCTGCCTACATCTACTACTATTACTCCACACATCGACCGGTATCCAGCATGCATCTAGAGTATTAAGTTCATAAGAATAGAGTAACGTTTTAAGCAAGATGACATGATGTAGAGGGATAAATTCATGCAATATGATAAAAAAAACCATCTTGTTATCCTCGATGGCAACAATAGAATATGTGCCTTGCTGCCCCTACTATCACTAGGAAAGTACACCGCAAGATTGAACCCAAAGCTAAGCACTTCTCCCATTGCAAGAAAGATCTAGTAGGCCAAACCAAACTGATAATTCGAAGAGACTTGCAAAGATAACCAATCATACATAAAAGAATTCAGAGAAGATTCAAATATTGTTCATAGATAAACTTGATCATAAACCCACAATTCATCGGTCTCAACAAACACACCGCAAAAGAAGATTACATCGAATAGATCTCCATGAGAGAGGGGGAGAACATTGTATTGATATCCAAAAAGAGAGAAGAAGCCATCTAGCTAATAACTATGGACCCGAAGGTCTGAGGTAAACTACTCACACATCATCGGAGAGGCTACGGTGTTGATGTAGAAGCCCTCCGTGATCGATGCCTCCTCCGGCGGAGCTCCGAAATAGGCCCCAAGATGGGATCTTGTGGATACGGAAAGTTACGACGGTGGAATTAGGGTTTTGGCTCTGTCTCTCATCGTTTTGGGGTATATAGGTATATATAGGAGGAAGGATTATGTCGGTGGAGCAACAGGGGGCCCACGAGGGTGGAGGGCGTGCCTTGGGGGTAGGTGCGCCCCCCTACCTCGTGGCTTTCCTGTTAGTTGCTTGACGTAGGGTCCAAGTCTCCTGGATCATGCTCGTTCCAAAAATTACGTTCCCGAAGGTTTCATTCCGTTTGGACTCCCTTTTATATTCTTTTTCTTTGAAACTCTGAAATAGGCAAAAAAACAGCAATTCTGGGCTGGGCCTCCGGTTAATAGGTTAGTCCCAAAAAATAATATAAAAGTGAATAATAAAGCCCAATAATGTCCAAAACAGAAGATAATATAGCATGGAGCAATAAAAAATTATAGATACGTTGGAGACGTATCAAGCATCCCCAAGCTTAATTCCTGCTCGTCCTCGAGTAGGTAAATGATAAAAATAGAATTTTTATGTGGAATGCTACTAGGCATAATTTCAATGTAATTCTTCTTAATTGTGGCATGAATATTCAGATCCGAAAGATTCAAGATAAAAGTTTAATATTGACATAGAAATAATAATGCTTCAAGCATACTAACTAAGCAATTATGTCTTCTCAAAATAACATGGCCAAAGAAAACTCATCCCTACAAAATCATATAGTTTAGTCATGCTCCATTTTCGTCACACAAGAATGCTCTCATCATGCACAACCCCGATGACAAGCCAAGCAATTGTTTCATACTTTAGTAATCTCAAACTTTATAAACCTTCACGCAATACATGAGCGTGAGCCATGGATATAGCACTATGGGTGGAATAGAGTATAATGATGGGGGTTATGTGGAGAAGACAAAAAAGGAGAAAGTCTCACATCAACAAGGCTAATCAATGAGCTATGGAGATGCCCATCGATTGATGTTAATGCAAGGAGTAGGGATTGCCATGCAACGGATGCAGTAGAGCTATAAATGTATGAAAGCTCAAAAAAAGAAACTAGTGGGTGTGCATCCAACTTGCTTGCTGAAGACCCATTGTTGGAATATACAAGCTAAGTTCTATAATGAAAAATTCCCACTAGTACATGAAAGTGACAAAACAAGAGACTTTCTATCATGAAGATCATGGTGCTACTTTGAAGCACAAGTGTGGAAAAAGGATAGTAGCATTGTCCCTTTTCATTTTTTTATTGGGCCTTCTTTTTTTATTTGGCCTTTCTCTTTTTTTATTGGGACAATGCTCTATTAAATGATGATCATCACACTTTATTTATTTACAACTCAATGATTAGAACTCGATATTAGAACAAGGTATGACTCTATATGAATGCCTCCGGCGGTGTACCGGGATATGCAATGAACCAAGAGTGACATGTATGAAAGAATTATGAGTGGTGGCTTTACCACAAATACTATGTCAACTATATGATCATGCTAAACAATATGACAATGATGAACGTGTCATGATAAACGGGATGGTGGAAAGTTGCATGGCAATATATCTCGGAATGGCTATAGAAATGCCATAATAGGTAGGTATGGTGGCTGTTTTGAGGAAGATATAAGGAGGTTTATGTGTGAAAGAGCGTATCATGTCACGGGGTTTGGATGCACCGGCGAAGTTTGCACCAACTCTCAATGTGAGAAAGGGCAATGCACGGTACCGAAGAGGCTAGCAATGATGGAAAGGTGAGAGTGCGTATAATCCATGGACTCAACATTAGTCATAAAGAACTCACATACTTATTGCAAAAATCTACAAGTCATCAAAAATCAAGCACTACGTGCATGCTCCTAGGCGGATAGATTGGTAGGAAAAGACCATCGCTCGTCCCCGACCGCCACTCATAAGGAGGACAATCAAAGAACACCTCATGTTTCAAATTTGTTACATAACGTTTACCATATGTGCATGCTATGGGACTTGCAAACTTCAACACAAGTATTTCTAAAATTCACAGCTACTCAACTAGCACAACTTTAATATCACTACCTCCATATCTCAAAACAATCATCAAGCATCAAACTTCTCTTAGTATTCAAAACACTCATAAGAAAGTTTTTACTAATCTTGAATACCTAGCATATTAGGATTATTTAAGCAAATTATCATGCTATTTAAGACTCTCAAAATAATCTAAGTGAAGCATGAGAGATCAATAGTTTCTATAAAAAAATCCACCACCGTGCTCTAAAAGATATAAGTGAAGTACTAGAGCAAAACTATATAACTCAAAAGATATAAGTGAAGCACATAAAGTATTCTAATAATTTCCGAATCATTTGTGTCTCTATCAAAAGGTGTGTACAGAAAATATGATTGTGGTAAACTAAAAAGCAAAGACTCAAATCATACAAGACGGTCCAAGCAAAACACATATCATGTGGTGAATAAAAATATAGCTCCAAGTAAAGTTACCGATGGAAGTAGACGAAATAGGGGATGCCTTCCGGGGCATCCCCAAGATTTGGCTTTTTGGTGTCCTTAGATTATCTTTGGGGTGCCATGGGCATCCCCAAGCTTAGGCTCTTGCCACTCCTTGTTCCATAATCCATCAACTCCTTACCCAAAACTTGAAAACTTCACAACACAAAACTTAAAGTAGAAAATCTCATGAGCTCCGTTAGCGAAAGAAAACAAAACACCACTTCAAGGTACTGTAATGAACTCATTATTTATTTATATTGGTGTTAAACCTACTATATTTCAACTTCTCTATGGTTTATAAACTATTTTACTAGCCACAGATTCATCAAAATAAGCAAACAACACACGAAAAAAAAAGAATCTGTCAAAAACAGAACAGTCTGTAGTAATATGTAGCTATCTCCAGATCTGGAACCCCAAAAATTATAAAATAAATTTCTGGACGTGAGTAATTTATCTATTAATCATCTGCAAAAACAATTAACTAAATATCACTTTCCATATAAAAATGGCAGCAGTTCTCGTGAGCACTAAAGTTTCTGTTTTTTACAGCAAGATTAACAAGACTGTCCCCAAGTCTTCCCAACGGTTCTACTTGGCACAACCGCTAATTAAACACAAAAAACACAACCAAAACAGAGTCTAGATAAATTATTTATTACTAAAAAGGAGCAAAAAATCAAGGAATAAAAATAAAATTGGGTTGCCTCCCAACAAGCGCTATCGTTTAACGCCCCTAGCTAGGCATAAAAAGCAAGGATAGATCTAGGTATTGCCATCTTTGGTAGGCAATCCATAAGTGGCTCTCATAATAGATTCATAAGGTAATTTAATTTTCTTTCTAGGAAAGTATTCCATGCCTTTCCTTAACGGAAATTGGAATCTAATATTTCCTTCCTTCATATCAATAATTGCACCAGTCGTTCTAAGGAAAGGTCTACCAAGAATAATAGGACATGAAGGATTGCAATCTATGTCAAGAACAATAAAATATACGGGCACATAGTTCCTATTTGCAACAATAAGAACATCATTAATTCTTCCATAGATTTCTTAATAGTGGAATCCGCAAGGTGCAAGTTTAAAGAGCAATCATCAAAATCACGGAAACCAAACAAATCACACAAAGTCTTTGGAATCATGGAAACACTAGCACCCAAATCACACAAAGCATAGCATTCATGATCTTTAATTTTAATTTTAATAGTTGGTTCCCACTCATCATAAATTTTTCTAGGGATAGAAACTTCCAACTCAAGTTTTTCTTCATAAGATTGCATCAAAGCATCAACAATATGTTTGGTAAAAGCTTTATTTTGGCTATAAGCATGAGGAGAATTAAGCACGGATTGCAACAAGGAAATACAATCTATCAAAGAGCAGTTATCATAATTAAATTCCTTGAAATCCAAAATAGTAGGTTCATTAACATCTAGAGTTTTGATCTCTTCAATCCCACTTTATCAAATTTAGCATCAAGATCTAAAAACTCTGAATTTTTGGAACACCTTCTAGGTAAAGTTGACTCATCTCCAGTCCCATCGTTATCAAGATTCATATTGCAAAACAAAGATTTAATAGGGGGCACATCAATAACTTTTAGATCTTCATCTTTATTTTCATAGTTTTCCGGCTTAGCGGCCATCTTATTAACTATGGTAGCCTGCTTATCCGAAATTTCAGCTATTAACTAATCAAGACAAGAAATTTGGGATCTCAAACCATCAAATTCTTTAGACATATCATCGAGCTCTTTATTCATATAACTCATAAAGCTTTTTTGTTCCTTAAGCTCGTTTCTAAAGAAATTATTATGCTCAAATTTTAAGACCATAAAACTCCTAACGTTGCTTTCGATTTCTTCTAACCTTTCAAGGTGAAGATCACCAAATCGGGGAAGAGCCATCGTGACAAGCAAGCTATCCAACACACAAGCAAACGAGGAACAGGCAAAAAAAGCAAATAGAGAAAGAGAGGGAGGATAGAGAGAGAGGGCGAATAAAATGGCAAGGGTGAAGTGGGGGAGAGGAAAATGAGAGGCAAATGGCAAATAAGGTAATGTGGGAGATAAGGGTTGTGGTGGGTACTTGGTATGTTGACTTTTGCATAGACCTGCCTGGCAATGGTGCCATAAATCCTTCTTGCTACCTCTTGAGCACTGCGTTGGTTTTCCCTTTAGAGGAAAGGGTGATGCAGCAAAGTAGCGTAAGTATTTCCCTCAGTTTTTGAGAACCAAGGTATCAATCCAGTAGGAGGCTACGCGCGAGTCCCTCGCACCTACACAAAAGAAATAAATCCTCGCAACCAACGCGATAAGGGGTTGTCAATCCCTACAAGGTCACTTACAAGAGTGAGATCTCATAGATATGATAAGATAATAATTTTGGTATTTTTATGATAAAGATGCAAAGTAAAATAAAAGGCAATGAAAATAACTAAGTGTTGGAAGATTAATATGATGGAAGGTAGACCCCGGGCCATAGGTTTCACTAGTGGTTTCTGTCAAGAGCATAAGTATTTTACGGTGGGTGAACAAATTACTGTTGAGCAATTGACAAAATTGAGCATAGTTATGAGAATATCTAGGTATGATCAAGTATATAGGCATCACGTCCGAGACAAGTAGACCGACTCCTGCCTGCATCTACTACTATTACTCCACACATCGACCGCTATCCAACATGCATCTAGAGTATTAAGTTCATAAGAACAGAGTAATGTTTTAAGCAAGATGACATGATGTAGAGGAATAAATTCATGCAATATGATAAAAAACCCATCTTGTTATCCTCGATGGCAACAATACAATACGTGCCTTGATGCCCGTACTGTCACTGGGAAAGGACACCGCAAGATTGAACCCAAAGCTAAGCACTTCTCCCATTTCAAGAAAGATCAATCTAGTAGGCCAAACCAAACTGATAATACGAAGAGACTTGCAAAGATAACCAATCATACATAAAAGAATTCAGAGAAGATTCAAATATTGTTCATAGAAAACTTGATCATAAACCCACAATTCATCGGTCTCAACAAACACACCGCAAAAGAAGATTACATCGAATAGATCTCCACGAGAGAGGGGGAGAACATTGTATTGAGATCCAAAAAGAGAGAAGAAGCCATCTAGCTAATAACTATGGACCCGAAGGTCTGAGGTAAACTACTCACACATCATCGGAGAGGCTATGGTGTTGATGTAGAAGCCCTCCATGATCGATTCCCCCTCCGGTGGAGCTCCGAAACAGGCCCCAACATGGGATCTGTTGGATACAGAAAGTTACGGCGGTGGAATTAGGGTTTTGGCTCCATCTCTGATCGTTTGGGTGTACGTAGGTATATATAGGAGGAAGGAGTACGTCGGTGGAGCAACAGGGGGCCCACGAGGGTGGAGGGCGCGCCTGGGGGGGGGGGGGGGGTAGGTGCACCCCCTACCTCATGGCTTCCCTGTTGGTTTCTTGACGTAGGGTCCAAGTCTCCTAGATCATGTTCGTTCCGAAAATCACGTTCCCGAAGGTTTCATTCTGTTTGGACCCCATTTGATATCTTTTTGTGCGAAACTCTAAAATAGGCAAAAAAACAACAATTCTGGGCTGGGCCTCCGGTTAATAGGTTAGTCCCAAAAAATAATATAAAAGTGAATAATAAAGCCCAATAATGTCCAAAACAGAAGATAATATAGCATGGAGC
This sequence comes from Triticum monococcum, assembly GCA_034509565.1. Lineage (NCBI taxonomy): Eukaryota > Viridiplantae > Streptophyta > Magnoliopsida > Poales > Poaceae > Triticum > Triticum monococcum. The sequence continues at coordinate 490,531,238 of CM067844.1, forward strand.
AATAAAAAATTATAGATACGTTGGAGACGTATCAGCCGCCTCCTAGGCTCTCTCGACATTAGCATGCTTCAGAATGAGCTCCTGTTTGCGCTCAGCCAGCAGATCTTGGATAGGCTTCAGTTCTTCGTGGGCCCTGCGGAACCAGGCCTGTGTCTCGGTAACGCGCTCCTCGAGATCCATCTCCGCCTTGTCCATCGTCGCCATCCTGGACTTCGCCTTCTCCAGGCGGGCATGGTGGAGCGCCTGAATCTTTTGGAGTTGACGCTCATGGCCCAAAGGAGCTTCTCCTCTTGGGAACCGCTGCCACCGGCGATCGGTTCATCAACAACCTCAATCCCGGCGGCAGCAAGCGCCTCGTCGTCGAACACCTCCCCCTCGATTGACGCCCTGGTGCTCACTGTTTCCGGGAGGTGGACGAACAGGTCATCGGCCACCCTCAAGTACTTGCCCGAGCCAGAGGTGACAGAGGATTAAGGTTGGTCATCAACCACCCCCTCCTCGGCAGCGGCGTTGCCGGCCTCCTCGGTAGCGGCCTTCACTACAAAAAAAATACACTTCCGTGATGATACGTGTTTGTCACAGTAGGTCGCATTTTTTTTCATGCATGTACATCCATGACAATTTTATGACAGAATCAAGATAGTCATACATGTGCTGTCGTAGAAGTCTTCCATGACAATACCAAAATTATCATGACGGAAGTGTCCACTTCCATGACGATAAATCACGCGTCACAGAAGTGCTTTCGTCAAGGGTGACCGACACGTGGCATCCACCGTAACGGAACACCATTAAGCTCTCGGGTCCAGTTTTGGATCCGATAACCCGCTAACAGTCCCGACCAATGGGGATTTTCCACGTGTAAAATCATCATTGGCTGGAGGAAACACATGTCGGCTCACCGTTGGGACAGATGTCATCCACTCATTGGACCGAAGGCGCCTATGATACGTCGACATGTGGCACAACCCAACAAATGCCCATTCCTATGAAAAGGTCAGCCCATTTGACTTGGTCAAAAGGTGGCGGCCCGGGCCACGGAAAGCCTGTTAACGACCTATTCGCATATAGCCTATTTACAGCCCGCTAACCCAGGGCCCATTACGACCTATCCGAATTAGGTCCAGTAGCGTCATCTAGGCCGTCCAATATGACTCCAACCCATTTTAAGTTTCGGCCCATGTATGGCCCATGACGTCTTTCAGCCCAGATGAGGCCCTTTGTAACTCTTGGCCCATTAACGGCCCGTGGTGAAACTAGCCCGTAATGAACAGTGTATCACTTTATACCCATTAACGGCCCATTAATCCATTGGGCCGTTTGCAGCCCATGTTATCTTTGAGCCTTCTTAGGGCCCATTTATTCTTGGGCTCATTTCCAGCATTTGGTTACTTACAGCCCGTTACTATCATTTTCTGCTTGTGGGCCAAATTCAGCCCGTGGTTACAGTCGGCCCATTTGTGGCCCGTTAATACATTGGGCCATTTTCATAACGTCATCAAATACGGCCTATTAACGATGGCCCATTATGGTCGGTCCATGAACGGACGACTCCAACTCTAGCCCGTTTACGGCCATAATGCGGTCTGTTTTGGGGCCATGTTTGGCCAATCAATCATACGGCCCATCTAAGGCTCATTGATGATACGTCCCGTAGAAGGCCCATTGTTTCTACGTATCATAGAAGGCCCATTGTTTCTACGGCCCGTAGGAAGCCCAGTGTCACTACAGTAAATATGTACCCATGGCATATTAAAGGCGGGAAACTACTATAGGTTTAGACCTGCTAATGGCCCAAGATGATTATAGGCCCATGTTTTGGCCCATATGAGTAACGAGCTGGCCTGAAGACCGACAACACTGAGATCCACTGAACCTTCCAGCCTAAATTACAGCATACCAACCAAAGAATAAACATAGACTATACAGCGAAGAAATTACGGCATATTAGGAATCAAAGTTCGCTACCCGGTGATAATAAAGCGCAACATGACCGCGGATTACATACACTGGGCATCAAAGGTCGCCACCAGTGCATATAAACGCGCCGACAAAAAAAATATAGAACTAAGAGCACTTCAGAAGCCAATAGACCTGGCAAGCTCGGGCCCCACAAGCAGCCGAACAAGCTGATGAGACCTCATTTGTGTCAACGATAGATGCTTCATCCCTAGCTGTATGGCACCATAGTGCACAAGGCAGTCCCCTGATATCTTCATTACATCTTTGACTTCAAGTCGGAGCTGAGCTGAAGCAAGCCTTTCCTCTTTAAGTTGAGACTGAAGAAGTCAAACTGATTGAGGCAGCGACTGCACAGAGGTTGTCTCACGCCTGCTGGTGAGTAGCTTTAACTCAGTGTCTTCATCAAGATAGGACCTTGGGGTCATCTCGCTGTCCTCAAGATGGTTTGGCTCACTATCTTTCCTGAAGTTCTGTCTGGCATAAGAGATATGACTCTGAAAGAGAAACAAGGAGACACGTAACAAGTTTCACAATTATATATGCAAATAAATGGATCTGTTCTGCATAAGGAACATGTTTTTGCAACTACAATTTAAAACTGGTAGTTGCTGCAAACATCCAATCAGATGTAAACAGCAGTGGAGGAGATGATGCCTATCCAAATCTATACTAGAACAAAGTTTGAAGGCTTGAGAAGGATGAACTCACATTACATGTTAACACGGGCTGGACAAAGCCCTTCTCCATGTTGATGGAAAGATAATTCAATAAATTTCCCAAAGAAAATTCTTTATAAGCGTTGCCATTATTCTACATTTTGCAAAGAGTAAATATAGATCAAATAATATCGGAAGAAATAGAGGACAATGAAGCTCATGTGCAGACTGACGATACATAATCAAATAGCAATTAATTAAGTACAGCATTACAAGGCAAAAGGTACTGACAAGAGGAATGCAGGCATCAACGTGTGAAGTGGCATTGGCTTTATTCAACATTTTGGTAAGAGTAAATGTAGATATGATAATTTGGAGAAAGTGGAGGGCAGGGCAGATAAGATGCAGAGTAATGCTAGACAATCAACTATCTCATGGTGCATGTACAGTAATATCACCACCGTCCGTTATTAGTTGTCGCTCAAATGGATGTATCTAGCACTATTAAGTTCTAAATACATCCAATTTATCAACAATTAATTCAATACAGAGGGAGTACATGACAACAAGTACTTACATGAGCAATCCAAAACTTCATAACCATTGTGTTAATTCTACATTTATCTAAGAGCAAATATAGATCTTATAATTTCAAGCAAAGGAAGGATAAAAAAGCGAACATTTAGAGTGATGCTACATAATCAAACAGCAATGAGTGTAAGTATGCTGACAAAGCGCAAGAGGTACTGACAAGGGCAATGCAGAGCCCAGTATTGTCGTGAGATCCTATGATCCTTTAAGCAAGGAGATTCATATGAAATTAGTTTTCATACAAGAGAGAAGGTAAGGCAGATGCAGAAATTTAGGAGTTCAAATTTTGAATTGACATCATACACAGTACCTGACGCTGGGCTGTCAGCAGTTCTAATAGGGGTTTGGCCACTGGAGTAGGGGTAAAGTCTGTTACAGTTGGGCCTGTGTTTTATGTGGCTACTGATCTATCTGATTTAACATGTATCAATACCTTTTCCAAATACCTAGTTTGTACTCCTTAAGGATCTGCAATCACCCTCTTCCTTTTGGACATCTATTACGAAAGAACAACATTTGACTGGAAAAACATAGTATGACGACACATGGAATAGGTACAGAAAATGGATATGTATGGCATATACTCATATATGATGCTTAAACTAAGAAGATGGTGTAACAAAGTAGAAGAATGCAAGAGGTCAGATGCAAAATATGTGTGACCAATACAACCTTGCCAAGTTAGAGCATGCACCTTGATGGGTGAATAAGATAGGCCATCCTCCACCATGCCAAGTTTGCTAGCCAATGGATCGTTCCGCAATATTCCTCTCATGCGCCCATTCTCATATTCATTTTGATAATGTTCAATACCTAACATGCATGAAAACATAAAAACAAGTGAGATTGTCTTTGTAATGAAGAAGTGATTCTAATCCAATACTTCCTCCCTATAAACCCCTTTGTGCTATCTCTGCAATTCTTCTAAGAGGTGCCATGCATGCTGTAATTTGGTGTGTGCATTAATATAATGTGGCCTACTACTCAAAATATGAGAGCTCCAGAAGTGATGATACTTCACAGATGACAGCTTCAACATATAGTAAAGAAGAAGAAGTCAACCTGACTTGACAGATTCAAAACATACTAAGGGAGAATAACTCGACCTGACCAGTCGACCGCAAGAGAAGAGGATCATCTTAAGGAAGAGCAAGCAGATTGAAGATATTACAAGTCTTTCTATACAATGTCGGTTGGCCACCCATGATGAACCAGAGCGCACATAGAAATATTATTCCTTCCGGTCTCTCCATATGTGGCTCACATGCATTTCGAAACTAAAACTAAAGTAGGAACATTTAGCTGACCAATTTTACTAATATCAGCATAATATCATATTTGAATTTTTACAACTAAGCTTGTTTAGCTCGATGGGTGGAGCAGTGCTATTACGACACGAACCACGTAGGCTGATCGTGGTCATCATAAAATGGGGAAACCGTAAGCATGATGAGTATAGTGTTGACCATGGTAGTGGGATGGCAGATCTGAAGCTGCAAACCGCGCAAAGGATAGTTAGCAACCGATATTTGCTTTGAAATAAGAACTCAGATTTGGTATGAACAAGAAAGTACAGTCAACAAGTCACAAAGAAATGCAATTCTGCTGTCTCTATATATGTCGCGACATGCATTTGGAAACACAAGTGGGACGTTTAGCTAACCAATTAAATGTGTCTGTTAACTAATATCAGTATCATATCACAATAATATTTGAACAACTAAGTTTTGGAATTTTGAGTGTTGTGTTGTTTAGGTTGAAGGGTGGAGTAATGCTAGTATGACAGAAAGCACCTACGCAGATCATAGTAGAGTAGATAAGAGGGGAAAACCATAAGCATCAAGAGTAAAACCAGGAAAGTGGAACTAGCTGGACCAGTGGGTGGCGCACATGCTTTTCGAAACGAATATAGGTGATACGTCTCCAACGTATCTATAATTTTTGATTGCTCCATGCTATATTATCTACTGTGTTGGACATTATTGGGCTTTATTATCCACTTTCATATTATTTTTGAGACTAACTTATATACCGAAGGCCCAGCCCAGAATTGCTGTTTTTTTCCTGTTTTAGGGTTTCGTAGAAAGTGAATATCAAACAGAGTCCAAACGGAATGAAACCTTCGGGAACGTGATTTTCTCAACGAAGAAGACCCAAGAGACTTGGACCCTATGTCAAGACACAAAAGAGGAGGCCATGAGGTAGGGGGGCGCGCCTACCCCCCCCCCCAGGCACGCCCTCCACCCTCGTGGGCCCCTTGTTGCTCCACCGACGTACTCCTTCCTCCTATATATACCTACGTACCCCCAAACGATCAGAAACGGAGCCAAAACCCTAATTCCACCTCCGCAACTTTTTGTATCCATGAGATCCCATCTTGGGGCCTGTTCCAGAGCTCCGCCGGAGGGGGAATCGATCACGGAGGGCTTCTACATCAACACTATAGTCCCTCCAATGAAGTGTGAGTAGTTTACCCCAGACATATGGGTCCATAGTTAGTAGCTAGATGGCTTCTTCTCTCTTTTTGAATCTCAATACAATGTTCTCCCCCTCTCTTGTGGAGATCTATTCGATGTAATCTTCTTTTTTGTGGTGTGTTTGTTGAGACCAATGAATTGTGGGTTTTTGATCAAGTCTATCTATGAACAATATTTGAATCTTATTTGAATTATTTTATGTATGATTGGTTATCTTTGCAAGTCTCTTCGAATTATCAGTTTGGTTTGGCCATCTAGATTGATCTTTCTTGCAATGGGAGAAGTGCTTAGCTTTGGGTTCAATCTTGCGGTGTCCTTTCCCAGTGACAGTAGGGGCAGCAAGGCACGTATTGTATTGTTGCCATTGAGGATAAGAATATGGGGTTTTCATCATATTGCATGAGTTTATCCCTCTACATCATGTCATCTTGCTTAAGGTGTTACTCTATTTTCATTAACTTAATACTGTAGATGCATGCTGGCTAGCGGTTGATTAGTTGAGTAATAGTAGTAGATGGAGGCAGGAGTCGGTCTACTTGTCTCGGACGTGATGCCTATATACATGATCATACCTAGATATTCTCATAACTAGGCTCAATTCTGTCAATTGCTCAATAGTAATTTGTTCACCCACCGTAGAATACTTATGCTCTCGAGAGAAGCCACTAGTGAAACCTATGGCCCCCGGGTCTATCTTCATCATATTAATCTACCGATACTTAGTTATTTCCTTTTGCTTTTACTTTGCTTTTATTTTAATTTGCATCATTATCATAAAAATACTAAAAATAATATCTTATCATATCTATCAGATCTCACTCTCGTAAGTGGCCGTGCAGGGATTGACAACCCCTTAACGCGTTGGTTGCGAGGATTTATTTGGTTTGTGCAGGTACGAGGGACTCGCGCATAGCCTCCTACTGGATTGATACCTTGGTTCTCAAAAACTCAGGGAAATACTTACGCTACTTTGCTGCATCATCCCTTCCTCTTCGGGGAAAACCAATGAAGTGCTCAAGAGGTAGCAAGAAGGATTTCTGGTGCCGTTGCCGGGGAGGTCTACGCAAAAGTCAACATACCAAGTACGAATCACATACCCTTATCTCCCGCATTACATTATTTGCCATTTGCCTCTCGTTTTCCTCTCCCCCACTTCACCCCTTTCGTTTTATTCGCCTTCTCTCTCTCTATCCTCCTTCTCTTTCTCGTTTACCCCTTTTTGCCCGCCTGCTTTTTGTTTGCTTGTGTGTTAGTTCGTTTGCTTGTCGTTATGACTAGTCCCTTACCTTCTGCCACTATGTCTGAAATTGGGGAAATTATTGTCGACATGGACAATAATAATATCATGAAAAATTCTGATGCTCCTACTATAGAACCCACCATCTTACATACAAAAAAAAATCCGTGTTGGTAGTGGTAATATTATTGGAAAAGGAGTTATTCAAGATTTCTTTACTTGTGCCGGTGCTTTACCTTCTATGGGTAGTTCTATCCTTCATAGAACTAGTAGCCTTGCGGACGTTATTGCCATGCTTGTAGTTGAACTTGAAAGACAATTCATGCACATGCTTCCTTGCATACAAAGGATTTTCCTAGAATTTTCTAATATTGAGCATTCTTCTGTTAAGCGTTGTCAGCGTTCTGGGAACGGGGGTCCCCAGACTTGCCTGCCTGCGGCCTGCGGCGTGGCTCAAGTGGGAGCCCAGCGCGGCCCATCTTCATCAACACGAGGCTCAAGGCCCTCGCGAGGGGCCAAGCCTCGCGAGGCGGACGACACGGCGCATCCTCAGGCACAGCCTCGTCAGGCTGGCTCGCGAGGAGGCGGAGAGTTCAAGGCGGGGTACCTCGCGAGGTGCCCATGACGCAAGCCATGACGACACGGGGCGCCAGGCGGGTGCCAGCGCGTGCAGCGTCCCTCTTTCCTCTTTGGTGCAGAGGGGGCAAGCGTATCAGCGGAGTACCGAGGCATCAGGCAAAGGTTGCCACTTCGGTGCAATGAGACCAAGACCAGGAGGACTACGAGACGGAGGTCACCATGGATCCCAGCGCGGCGTCATCACCAGAGCCTTTGGCAGGCGAAGACTACTTTTGTCAGGATAGATGTACTTGTTGTCCCCCTTCAAATTAGCCCGCCATTGTTGGATCCCTTCCCGCTCAATATTTGGGGAGAGGACCAGGGCCTCTATAAATAGGACTAGCCACCCACATAGCAAGGGGTCAGATCGGTTCGGTTGGGTTCGGTTCGGTTCGGTTGGGTTCGATACCTGGTTGTTCGGCCCGGGATCTGAGAGAGAAAGAGAGAGAAAGGCGACTGAACTCTTCATAGCAGTTCATCGCCACAGCCAAGAACAGACCCTCGCGAGGCTGTTCTTCCTTGTATTGTTCATCCACACCAGCCCCAGGATCAATCCATCCACCACACACTGGAGTAGGGTATTACACCACATTGGTGGCCTGAACCAGTATAAATCTTGTGTGTTTCGTGCAGTTCTTTGAGTAGTTTAGATCCCATCGTGACGGAGAGGTTGAAGGTGAGATTTCCACGCGCACCCCTGTGTTCGAACCTTAAGGGTCTGCCGGAACCCGAAATCCGACATTTGGCGCGCCAGATAGGGGTGCGCCGGAATTCGTCTTCCACCGCTCCGTGCCCCGTCGCGTCTTCGTCGCCATGCCCGTCGACCAGGAGGTCAACCCCGACCCGTGGGCTGCATGGCCCAAACGCGCGGAACCGCTTGCCTCGAGCGACACCGCGCCCCAGGCAGCTCGCGGTCCGCAGGGCGCTGCAGGCCACGGGCGACGCGGACAGACTTCGGCAACTCTTACGCCGCGGCAGGCTCGGTCGGCAGCAAGGGCCTCCAATCACGCTGCGACAACGGCACCGTACACCCGCCGGGAGCAGGCGAATTCGAGGGCCGCGCTCACGGTGGCCCGAGAGCTGCTGTGATGCAGGTTGCTGGAGGGCGGCCACGACGTGCTGCTAGAGCGAGTGGCGGAGCTCCTGGGCTTCGCCGCCTCGGGGGCTCACCCCTTCTCCACCCAGCTCCCATCTCAAGCCTAGAGCGACCCGCACGGGGGCTCCGCGCGCGCCCGCGGGCTTCAAGGCTACTCTGACGCCAGCGAAGCTGTCAGCACCGGACTGGTGGCGGCGCTGCCCCCGCCCCCGGCCCGCGAAGGAGAAGGACTCGACGCGACCCGCGGCCCCGGAGGGCGGCCGCATTGCCACCCAGTGGCAGGCATGACAGGTGGGGCCGCATGGCATGCGGGGCTCCACGGCATGGCGTACGGGATGATGGCGACAGAAGAGTACGTGCCCCGCATGATGGACCAAGGACACCCTCACGAGGACGGGCAGGGCTCACTCCTCGGCCCCAGCTGGGGGGACGAGGTGATGGAGGTGAGCCCTTCCAGGCGCCCCAGGACGAGCCCGCTGGCCACGCTGGAGGCAGCGATCACCGGGCGCCACTAACTCTTCAGGGGCAGGTATATGCTAACCGTGGATCGTAGGAGGTGCAGGTCGCCACGGTGAGCGGCTACCCCGCTCCTACAGCCCCTCACCCCTCGGGAGGAGGGTGCAGGGGGCTGCAGGGGAGGGGCCGGGATCCAACATCACCACCCCGGCGTTCGGAGCAAGGCGTTCTTAGGAAGTAGGCCCTCTGCTGGGGAGGTGCCCCAGGGCCTGCCCCTGGCAGAGGACCTGTGGTCGTCGGGGGAACCGCTGGCGACCGCTCTACCCCATTGGGCGGCGTCCTGGGTTCCGGTCATTGCTGATGGCACTAGAGTGTGGCGCAAGGCGGGGCCCTTGTCTGGCGATATGAAGCAAGGCCAGTACCTATGAAGAAGGCCCAGTGCCTGTGAAGCTCGCCGCCCCGTGATACTCTCACGTAATAATGAGTGGGGCTGTACACGCCCCGGAGTCTCAGGGGTGCCGGCCTCAGGCCCTGGGGCTCCCTCCCATGCCCAGTGCACAACACTTAGCTCCACGCTGGTGAGAAGACGTCGAAGACTAGATTAGGTGCCGGACGCAGGTTTTTTGTCTGCCTTTTGTGGCCTTTCCCTTTGGCTGTTGCTTTCCCCCGCTGGATTTAAGTTGGATTCGAATTTGAGATTTGCGTGTGTTCGGGGAAGGGGTGATTATTCTCGCTCGAGCCGTTTCTCGCGTTTTGGTTGCCGCTTCGTCGCAGCTGCCTCCCCTCGCGAGCCCCTCGCGAGCCGGGTCAGGCCAGGCTAGTGCGCAGCCCAGGCTGCCGCTGTTGCTCCCTCTCGGGAGGATTTTTGGATGCCTGCGCATGGTGTCCTATCCGGAAAAGGCCCAGAGCCTGTGAAGCAAGGCGAGTGCCTGTGAAGCTCTCGCGCTCGAGGAAAAGGCCCAGAGCCTGTGAAGCAAGGCGAGTGCCTGTGAAGCTCTCGCGCTCGAGGAAAATGCCCAGAGCCTGTGAAGCTCTCGCGCTCGAGGAAAAGGCCCAGAGCCTGTGAAGCTCTCGCGCTCGAGGAAAAGGCCTAGAGCCTGTGAAGCTCTCGCACTCGAGGAAAAGGCCCAGAGCCTGTGAAGCAAGGCGAGTGCCTGTGAAGCTCTCGCGCTCGAGGAAAAGGCCCAGAGCCTATGAAGCAAGGCGAGTGCCTGTGAAGCTCTCGCGCTCGAGGAAAAGGCCCAGAGCCTATGAAGCAAGGCGAGTGCCTGTGAAGCTCTCGTGCTCGAGGAAAAGGCCCAGAGCCTGTGAAGCAAGGCGAGTGCCTGTGAAGCTCTCGCGCTTGAGGAAAAGGCCCAGAGCCCGTGAAGCTCTCGCACTCGAGGAAAAGGCCCAGAGCCTGTGAAGCAAGGCGAATGCCTATGAAGCTCTCGCGCTCGAGGAAAAGGCCCAGAGCCTATGAAGCAAGGCGAGTGCCTGTGAAGCTCTCGCGCTCGAGGAAAAGGCCCAGAGCCTGTGAAGCAAGGCGAGTGCCTGTCAAGCTCTCGCGCTCGAGGAAAAGGCCCAGAGCCTGTGAAGCAAGGCGAGTGCCTGTGAAGCTCTCGCACTCGAGGGAAAGGCCCGGAGCCTGCGAAGCAAGGCGTGTGCTTATGAAGTCATCGCGTTCGGGAGAAGGCCCAGGGACCATGGAGAAGGCCAACGCATGAGGAGTTTCTCATCGGCGACAACCTCGCATCCTGAGGACCCAGCTAGAAAGCGCCCAAGGCGTCGCGCCCTCCTGTAGGCCGCCTCAGAACCAGCGTGGGACAAAGGTAAACCAGCCCATCATCAGGCGCGAGCGCAATTTGGTTACTACTGATATGATAGACACAGGTTTTTACATGAGGGGCTTCCCCTCCCAAAATGCTCTCACACACCACCAGGTCAAAAGCCTGAGTTCTATTCATGCAGAGTGAAAAAGACAAGAGCGATACGCTCTCAGTCGGACCAATCCCCCAATGCGTCCCCGGAAGCACCTCCTAAGCCCTCGTCGGAGTCGCTGAGCTCGCCATCAGCGCCTGCATCACTGCCGGCGGCGTCAGGGCCGCTCGCCGTGCCATCCTCGTCAGCACCCACGACCACGTCGCTGTCGTCCGAAGTGAAGGCCCTGACGAGGGCGTCCACGTTATCCTCCACCTAGCGCGACAGGTCGTACCGGACGGCCTGGGGGACTGGGGCGATGACGGCGTCGAAGTCGAAGCGGGGATTCATGTTCTGAAGATGGCTGAAGACACGGGAGAAGGCGCGCTTGAGCAAGGCGCGGCTCCTCTCCTCCACCAACCTGTCAGCCCTAACCGACTGCGCCTGCAGCTGCGCCACCACGGCGGTGAAGAACTGCAGGTTACCGGCGTAGTTGATCGTGTGTGGCTCACCGACAGACGCCTCACAGATGTTGCCCAAGGCCGAGTTGGCCCTCTCCCTGAGCATGGTGAACATTGGGCCATGCGCGTGCTCCAGGAACCGCCGCTGGCGTATTTCGTCGGTGTTCTGGCGCTCGACGGCCTCGGCCTCTTCCACCCGTTGGTGAAGGCGGAGCACCTTGGCTTGAGAGGCGGCCAGCTCTTCCTGCGCCGCCTCAAGGGCGACCCGGGAGGCGTCGGCCAGCCGCATCGCCTCGTCCCGTTGGGCCCTCAGGGCTGCGGTTCTGCCTTCGGCTTTGGCCGGATCATCCCCAGCTTCCCCTCGAACTCACGCTCGAGGCCTTGGCGCGCCATCGCCACCCGACGACAAACCTCCTCCAGGACACGCGCTTCCCGCGCAGCGACGCCGTCCTCCTCCTCCGTCACTAGACGCTCCCTCGTCTCCAGCCTCTCGTACTCACGGGAGCGTTCGGCGGCCTCCAGCACCAACGCTTCCTCGCGCTTCTAAAGCTCAGCTGGGTCTCCGGAGGCCACCTCCATCGGCGCGAGGGCTGCCTAGCGCAGCTCCGCTTGCTCCTCCAACGAGTGGCATCGGGCCAGGAGCTCGTGAGCTCGCTCCTCCGCCGCCTCTCGCCACCCGTCAGCTCTCCGAGCCTCCTCGATGGCCTGGGAGCGGGCCACTCGGGAGGCCTCCAGCGACGCCTTCGCTTCTTCATCGTCAAGGTCGCATTGGCGGCGCACAAGGGTGACGGCGGCCTCCAGCTCGCACCTCCCTGCAGCTAGGCGTAGGCCCTCGGCCTCCAGGCGAGCATCTTCAGCGGCAAGCTCTTCCCCAAGCAGGTCCACCGCGTCGGCCGCTCGTCGAAGGAACCCTTAGCAGCGAGAGCGGCGCTCCCGAGCGCGCTCGAGCACATCTTCCACGTCATCATCCGCCGCAAGCAGGCGCCGGGGGCTGCGGGTCATCGTTCCCCCTCCGGGCAGGGGGCTGGGGGCTGGCGGCCTCGCGACGGCCGGACGCGCCACATCAGAAGCTCGACCAAGGGCCAGCCCGCCTCCAGATGAGGGGTGGAGGTGGCGCCTCAACCAGTCGCAGCCCAAGGCCAGACGGGAGGTACCCGACAGACTGGATATCCCATGAGAAGGCCCGCGAAGGAAAAGCGGGGAATGAATGGCCGCGGCGCACCTCGGGACGATCCGCCCCATCATACGCCCTCACCACGAGGGCAGAGCTGCTCGGAGCACTTGAGGATGGCGGAGGAGGCGAAGCTGAGGGAGCTGGTGCCTCGGTGACTCCCGCGATCTTAGTCAGAAGGGGCCTGCGGAGCAAGAATCAGCAAAAGCAACAAGAGGATCGGGAGTCAGAGAGGAAAAAGACTTACTCGTCAGTGGCGAAGTACTTCCTGCGCTTCAGCACGCGACCAGGGGAGTCAACACCCAGAGCCTCCCTCTTCCTCCGGAGGGCCTCGAAGTCCACGCAGAAGCGGCCCAAGAGAAGAGCGCAAGGATCAACCTGCCGCGAGGACGAGGCACCAGGACGGCACGCGTCGGGAGCGCCCGCCTGGCGCGTGCCACCAATCACCTTGTCAGAAGCCGGGACCAGGGCCTCCAAGGCCCCAGCCCCTGGCGCTGGGAGCGGCTGCCTACTACCTTCAGCCGCAGCAGTACGAGCCTCAGGAGCTGTCTCCTCACGTGCAGCCTCGGGCGCCGCACCCTCCTCCGGAGCCGTCCCCTCACGAGCGGTGCACAACACCGCCCCCTCCTCCGGAGCCTCCTCGGCCTCAGGCGCCTCCTGTCCCCCTTATCCGCCGCTTGAGGAAGAGTCGCCTTGGCCGATTGGGAGGGGAGTCACCACTACAGGGTTCTCGCGAGGCCCTTGGAGACCGGCGGGGCGCAGCCCCCACTCATCGAAGTCGGGCATCTGCTTCACGAAGTCAGCCTTGCTCTGACAGAGATATAGCAAGGCCCCGCCTTGCCGGATGTTGCCAGGATTGGGGTCCCCAGCCAAAGTCAGGAGCGTCGACTTCAGCGCCGCGGGAGCCAGGTCTTCTTCCTGGAGCCTCATGTCGTCCTCGTGCCCCCGGAAGGCCCACATTCGGCGAGAGTGCCGCTGCAGGGGAGCGACACGGCACAACAGAAACTCCTTCACCACTTTGGGCGCTGTCACACCAAGTTTCCTCAAGAGCACGAAGCGGGGCCAGGCGAAGACAAGCCGAGGGCTCTTCAGCGTCTCCTGGCCCCAACCCGAATTGGGGACGGCAGGCGAGGTCGGCTCCGATAGCAGGGGGCTGGGCACCCCTGCGTCCACATACAACCATCGCTCGCGGAACCCGGCCGCGGGCTGGGGGAGTTGGAAGTCAATTCCATACGCCTCGGATGTAGGCTCGGCAGCAAAGCTCGCGCATGCCCAACGCTGGGAAGGATCGACAAGACGCAGTGAGAAGAAGTGGCGCAGCAGGGCGACCGAAGGAGGGACGCCCACCATGGCTTCGCAAACGAAGGCAAAGACCGAAAGGAGGGTGATGGACTCAGGACTTGGATGCATGAAGTGGATCTGATAATGCGAAAGCACGACATTGAAGAAATCGGAGAAAGGGGGAACCAGGCCCGCCCACAAAGCATCGGTAAAACATGGCACCTCAGTGGCTGTCCTGTCAATGGAGAAGTGGGACGCGGGCCAGGCAGTCGTCCTTCCGCACTCGTTGAAGACGGTGGCCAGGGCCAAGCTGTCCTTGCCCAGGCACTCTTGGTTGAGCACAGTCGATCGACCGACGAGGGGGGCCACCGCTGGCGGCGCACAAGACGAAGGCACGGATTTCTCTGCTCTCTCCTTCCCCGTCGGAGCCATGGCGATGGGAAGGAGGGGGGGATTCGAGATTGGATTGGAGGCAGGGGGAGGCGCTCGGAAGAAGGAAGAACAGAGGACACCCGAGCAACAGGGAAGGGGGCGGCTGTGTACAACTACCAGTCCGCCTAGCAGGGCGCACAATAAGGAAGCATGGGGGAACGGTGCCGCCCACGTCCAATCGACCGCCATGCGGCGTCCAAGGCTGCAGGCTGTTGGGGCCCGCGGCGCTTCACCCTTGCCCTTTCGCCTCTCGGCACGGCCAAGTCCATGCGCGCCTTGGGCCCGGGGGCTACTGTCGGCGTTCTGGGAACGGGGGTCCCCAGACTTGCCTGCCTGCGGCCTGCGGCGTGGCTCAAGCGGGAGCCCAGCACGGCCCATCTTCATCAACACGAGGCTCAAGACCCTCGCGAGGGGCCAAGCCTCGTGAGGCGGACGACATGGTGCATCCTCAGGCATAGCCTCGTCAGGCTGGCTCGCGAGGAGGCGGAGAGTTCAAGGCGGGGTACCTCGCAAGGTGCCCATGACGCAAGCCATGACGACATGGGGCGCCAGGCGGGTGCCAGCACGCGCAGCGTCCCTCTTTCCTCTTTGGTGCAGAGGGGGCAAGCGTATCAGTGGAGTACCGAGGCATTAGAAAAAGGTTGCCACTTCGGTGCAACGACACCAAGACCAGGAGGACTACGATACGGAGGTCACCATGGAGCCCAGCGTGGCGTCATCACCAGAGCCTTTGGCAGGCGAAGACTGCTTTTGTCAGGATAGATGTACTCGTTGTCCCCCTTCAAATTAGCCGGCCATTGTTGGATCCCTTCCCGCTCAATATTTGGGGAGAGGACTAGGGCCTCTATAAATAGGACTAGCCACCCACATAGCAAGGGGTCGGTTCGGTTCGGTTGGGTTCGATTCCTAGTTGTTCGGCCCGGGATCTGAGAGAGAAAGAGAGAGAAAGGCGACTGAACTCTTCATAGCAGTTCATTGCCACAGCCAAGAACAGACCCTCGCGAGGTTGTTCTTCCTTGTATTGTTCATCCACACCAGCCCCAGGAGGCAATCCATCCACCACACACTGGAGTTGGGTATTACACCACATTGGTGGCCCGAACTAGTATAAATCTTGTGTCTTTCGTGCAGTTCTTTTAGTAGTTTAGATCCCATCAAGACGGAGAGGTTGAAGGTGAGATTTCCGTGCACACCCCAGTGTTCGAACCTTAAGGGTCTGCCGGAACCCGAAATCCGACAAGCGTGCCGCTACTATCTTGTTGTCTCACGAGTTTAGATTCATAATAAAAGAGGCCAAAGAAATCTTTGCACATTATAGGGTGGACGCTTGCCGTCCTCCCATAGAGGCCATTCTCTTTGATCAAGAAGAAATAATGCGTTTTCAATCTCTAGACTATGTTGCTTTCAGTGAAAATCTTAGAAAAAGTGTTCCTACCAATGTTTTAGTTGATAGAATTTTTGAACTTAATGATGATTTGGCTATTCAAAATAATGAACTAGGATATTGTCATGAATATAGGCTCACAAAGTTCTGTCAAAAGAATGCTTATAATGATGAATTGGTTGTGCAATATGAAGGACCAAAGGAGGAACCTATACCTCCCAAGGTTGATCTAGGGGACTTTTGTCCCATTAAATTGAGCCCTTTTGATTAATTTCGCTTGCCTCAAAGAAAACTTTATGCCGAACGTACGAAATATGAAATGAGTTTTAATAATCTATCTTACTATTATGACAATACCTAGATCTATCCTTGCTTGTTATGCCTAGCTAGGGGCGTTAAACGATAGCGCTTGTTGGGAGGCAACCCAATTTTATTTTTATTCCTTGCTTTTTGCTCCTGTTTAGTAATAAATAATTCATCTAGCCTCTGGTTTGGTTGTGTTTTTTGTGTTTAATTAGTGTTTGTTCAAAGTACAACCATTGGGAAGACTTGGGGAAAGTCTTGTTAAACTTGCTGTAAAAAACAGAAACTTTAGCGCTCACGAGAACTGCTGTAATTTTTATTTCGAAAGTTCTATTTAGGTAATTCTTTTTGAATATGATTAATAGATAAATTCTTATGTACAGAAATTTATTTTAGAATTTTTGGGGTTCGAGATCTTGCGCTAGCTACAGATTACTACAGACTAGTCTGGTTTTGACAGATTCTGTTTTTCGTGTGTTGTTTGCTTATTTTGATGAATCTATGACGAGTACCAAAGAGAAGTTGGAATACAGTAGGTTTAACACCAATATAAATAAAGAATGAGTTCATTACAGTACCTTGAAGTGGTCGTTTGTTTTCTTTCACTAACGGAGCTCACGAGATTTTCTACTTTGAGTTTTGTGTTGTGAAGTTTTCAAGTTTTGGGTAAAGATTTGATGGATTATGGAACAAGGAGTGGCAAGAGCCTAAGCTTGGGGATGCCCATGGCACCCCTAAGATAATCTAAGGACACCTAAAAGCCAAAGCTTGGGGATGCCCCGAAAGGCATCAGCTCTTTCCTCTCCTTCTATCGGTAACTTTACATGCAGCTATATTTTTATTCACCACATGATATGTGTTTTGCTTGGAGCGTCTTGAATTATTTGAGTATTTGCTTTTTAGTTTACCACAATCATCCTTGCTGTACACACCTTTTGAGAGAGCCATACATGACTTGGAACTTGTTAGAATACTCTATGTGCTTCGCTTATATCTTTTGAGTTATATAGTTTTGCTCTAGTACTTCACTTATATCTTTTAGAGCACGGTGGTGGATTTGTTTTATAGAAACTATTGATCTCTCATGCTTCACTTAGATTATTTTGAGAATCTTAATAGCATGGTAATTTGCTTAAAATCCTAATATGCTAGGTATTCAAGATTAGTAAAATTTTCTTATGAGTGATTTGAATACTAAGAGAAATTTGATGCTTGATGATTGTTTTGAGATATGGAGGTAATAATTAATATCAAAGTAGTGCTAGTTGAGTAGTTGTGAAATTGAGAAATACCTGTGTTGAAGTTTGCAAGTCCCGTAGCATGCATGTATGGTAAACATTATGTAACAAATTTGAAACATGAGGTGTTATTTGATTGTCTTCCTTATGAGTGGCGATCGAGGACGAGCGATCGTATTTTCCTACCAATCTATCCCCCTAGGAGCATGCGCGTAGTGCCGAGGTTTTTGATGACTTGTAGATTTTTGCAATAAGTATGTGAGTTCTTTATGACTAATGTTGAGTCCATGGATTATACGCACTCTCACCCTTCCATCCTTGCTAGCCTCTTCGGTACCGCACATTGCCCTTTCTAACATTGAGAGTTGGCACAAACTTCGCCGGTGCATCCAAACCCCATGATATGATACGCTCTTTCACACATAAACCTCCTTATATCTTCCTCAAAACAGCTACCATACCTAGCTATTATGGCATTTCCATAGCCATTCCGAGATATATTGCCATGCAACTTTCCACCATTCCGTTTATCATGACACATTCATCATTGTCATATTGCTTAGCATGATCATGTAGTTGACATAGTATTTGTGGCAAAGCCACCATTCATAATTCTTTCATACATGTCACTCTTGGTCCATTGCATATCCTAGTACACCGCCGGAGGCATTCATATAGAGTCATCTTTTGTTCTAGTATCGAGTTGTAATCATTGAGTTGTAAATAAATAGAAGTGTGATGATCATCATTTCTAGAGCATTGTCCCAAGTGAGGAATTATAAAAAAAGGGAGAGAAAGGCCATATAAAAAAAGAGAAAGGCCAAATAAAAAATGAGATAAAAAGAGAGAAGGGACAATGTTACAATCCTTTGCCACACTCGTGCTTCAAAGTAGCACCGTAACCTTCATGGTAGAGAGTCTCTTGTTTTGTCACTTTCATATACTAGTGGGAATTTTTCATTATAGAACTTGGCTTGTATATTCCAACAATGGGCCTCCTCAAGTGCCCTAGGTCTTCGTGAGCAAGCAAGTTGGATGCACACCCACTTAGTTCTTTTGTTGGGCTTTCATACATTTATAGCTCTAGTGGATCCGTTGCATGGCAATCCCTACTCCTTGCATTAACATCAATCGATGGGCATCTCCATAGCCCATTGATTAGCCTCGTTGATGTGAGACTTTCTCCTTTTTTGTCTGCTCCACATAACCCCCCTCATTATATTCTATTCCACCCATAGTGCTATGTCCATGGCTCGCACTCATATATTGCGTGAAAGTTTATAGGTTTGAGATTACTAAAGTATGAAACAATTGCTTGGCTTGTCATCGGGGTTGTGCATGATGAGAGCATTCTTGTGTGACGAAAATGAAGCATGACTAAACTATATGACTTTGTAGGGATGAACTTTCTTTGGCCATGTTATTTTGAGAAGACATAATTGCTTAGTTAGTGTGCTTGAAGTATTATTATTTTTATGTCAATATGAAATTTTGTGTTGAATCTTTTGGATCTGAATATTCATGCCACAATTAAGAAGAATTACATCAAAATTATGCCAAGTAGCACTCCGCATCAAAAATTCTGTTTTTATCATTTACTTACTCAAGGACGAGCAGGAATTAAGCTTGGGGATGCTTGATACGTCTCCAACGTATCTATAATTTTTGATTGCTCCATGCTATATTATCTACTGTTTTGGACATTATTGGGCTTTATTATCCACATTTATATTATTTTTGGGACTAACCTATTAACCGGAGGCCCAGCCCAGAATTGCTGTTTTTTTGCCTGTTTTAGGGTTTCGAAGAAAAGGAATATCAAACGGAGTCCAAACGGAATGAAACTTTCGGGAACGTGATTTTCTCAACGAACAAGACCCAGGAGAGTTGGACCCTACGTCAAGACACAAAAGAGGAGGCCACGAGGTAGGGGTCGCGCCTACCCCTCTAGGCGCGCCCTCCACCCTCGTGGGCCCCCCTGTTGCTCCACGGACGTACTCCTTCCTCCTATATATACCTACGTACCCCCAAACGATCAAAAACGGAGCCAAAACCCTAATTCCACCGACGCAACTTTCTGTATCCATGAGATCCCATCTCGGGGCCTATTCCAGAGCTCCGCCGGAGGGGGCATCGATCACGGAGGGCTTCTACATCAACACCATAGCCCCTTCGAGGAAGTGTGGGTAGTTTACCTCAGACCTACGGGTCCATAGTTAGTAGCTAGATGGCTTCTTCTCTCTTTTTGGATCTCAATACAATGTTCTCCCCCTCTCTTGTGGAGATCTATTCGATATACTCTTCTTTTTTGCGGTGTGTTTGTTGAGACCGATGAATTGTGGGTTTTTGATCAAGTCTATCTATGAACAATATTTGAATCTTATTTGAATTCTTTTATGTATGATTGGTTATCTTTGCAAGTCTCTTTGAATTATCAGTTTGGTTTGGCCTACCAGATTGATCTTTCTTGCAATGGGAGAAGTGCTTAGCTTTGGGTTCAATCTTGCGGTGTCCTTTCCCAGTGACAGTAGGGGCAACAAGGCATGTATTGTATTGTTGCCATCGAGGATAAGAATATGGGGTTTTCATCATATTGCATGAGTTTATCCCTCTACATCATGCATGCTGGATAGCGGTCGATGAGTGGAGTAATAGTAGTAGATGCAGGCAGGAGTCGGTCTACTTGTCTCGGACATGATGCCTATATACATGATCATACCTAGATATTCTCATAACTATGCTCAATTCTGTCAATTGCTCAACAGTAATTTGTTCACCTACCGTAGAATACTTATGCTCTTGAGAGAAGCCACTAGTGAAACCTATGGCCCCCGGGTCTATCTCATCATATTAATCTACCAATATTAGTTATTTCCTTTTGCTTTTACTTTGCTTTTATTTTACTTTGCATCTTTATCATAAAAATACCAAAAATATTATCTTATCATATCTATCAGATCTCACTCTCGTAAGTGGCCGTGTAGGGATTGACAACCCCTTAACGCGTTGGTTGCGAGGATTTATTTGTTTTGTGCAAGTACGAGGGACTCGCGCGTAGCCTCCTACTAGATTGATACCTTGGCTCTCAAAAACTAAGGGAAATACTTACGCTACTTTGCTGCATCATCCCTTCCTCTTCAGGGAAAACCAATGCAGTGCTCAAGAGGTAGCAATAGGAACATTAGGTGACCAATTAAACGTTCTCTGTTTTAGTGATATGAGCATCATATCAGATTCGTATTTCAACATGTAAGCTTTGGAATTATGAGTGGCATGTTGTTTCGCTTATTGTGTTGAGGTCTTGAGGAGCAGTGCTAGCACGACACGAAGCAGGGAAGCTGTCACACCCTAGCTAGGTTATGCATTAGAGTGTGCATCATGTTTACATTCATCAGAAATTGAAATGGGGAAAGCAGAACCCCCAGCACCCCCCCCTTGAAATCAACTAGGGTTTACTAAAAATAAATTCAATGAACCTGAAATGCCCTTCAAATATGTTCACCCTCTTTGCCTTGGGTTAGAACCCTTGGGAAAAATGGTGCATATAATTTTAGGTCAACAAAAGGGGCATTGACTTAATTCATAAATATTTGAATTTGGGCATTTAAATACTATTAAATAATTCAAATGCTCAAATAATGTTGGAACTATTTCTGGGCCACTGAAATATTTCAGAAAGTGTCCATAAATATTTCAGGATTTTATAAAATGATTTAGTATTTAAACTAAATCAAAACAGAATAACAAAAATAGAAAAACAGAATAAATTAGAGAGAGAGAGAGAGTGCTCACCTGGCGGCCCAGCTGTGGCCCAGCACTGTTGGCCCAGCCCACCTCCTTCCTTGTCTTCTTCCAGCTGCTGCCAGGAGGACGAAGGGCGTGTGCCCGCGGTGCGCCGGCACGCGTGCGGCCACCGACGGCCAGCTCCTGCTTACCGCACCCCCCTCCTCGATGCCTGGACGCCCCTGGGAGACGCCACGCAGCCCACTGATCCCTCTCGCTCACTCCCTCGACCTCATCCCCTCCCCTGTCTCGATCTCTCACACACACCCGAACGCGCCGTCGCCGCCGTTCGCTGCCACCGCGTCCACAGCCACCACCTCGCTCCCTCTCCGCATCCCTGGGCCCCGCCCTGACCCCGTGGAGCTACACACCCGAAGCACGCGACCAGAGGAGGCCCCAGTCGACCCGAGCGTCATCGTCTTCATCTCCGGTGCCCGGAGATCGCCGTCGTCAATTCACCGTTGCAGAAGCTTCCCCGAGCCCGCTGAGCTACTCATCGACCTCCCTGTGAGCTCCCGAGCGTTTCCCCCTCTTCCCCGCTTCAATTGATCGCCGTAGCCGTCGCCCCCTTGATGACCGAACTACGGCGCCGCCCGAGCTCGCCGGCGACGAGGCTCCGGTGGCCAATCGGCCCCGTTCACATGGCCGTTGGCTTTGTGAGAGCCTGCAGAACACGTAGGTGCCACCCGTTGATCCTCCCATGCACGGCGTCGTCGTTTTCATCGGCGCCCGAACTCCGGCGGCCGCAACCGAGCTCGCCGCCGTTGACTCCGTCCACCCCCACTCGAACCACGGCCACCCGCAGATGCGCCTCGCTCCCCTCTTTCAAACGCGTCCTTCCGCGCGTCAAATGGTGGCCTGTAGGCGAAACCCGAGCAACTCCGGTGAAACCCCGCCGCGTATTTGGTCGCCGCCGGCCAAGCTCCGGCGAGCTGACGTGGCGCCGGCTTAATTAGTGCTAATGACCCTACTAAAACTCCCTAGAGCCACTGCCATGTGGGCCCAGTGCATGTTTAGTTTAACTTAATGTTCTGTTTGGATTAGTTATTAACCCAACTGGCCCCACACGTCAGTTTGACTTTCTGACGTGGCCTTTGACTGGCCCCACCTGTCTGTGACTCGAGCCAGCACTGTGAGACTGACCAGTGGGACCCATTGGTCAGGTTTGACCTGGAGGCAGCTCAGTTGACCAGCTGACGTCACCCTGACGTCGGGCTGACGCAGTAAATCATTTTCTAGTTTAAAAATAATTCAGGAAATTCCAGAAAATACCCAAAACTTCAAAACTTCATAGAAATTCAACCATAACTCCAAATGAGATAAATTATATATGTAAAATTATCAGAAAAATTCAAGGAATCCATCTGTACCATTTTCATGCATGTTTGAACAATGCTTGTCCTCTGTTTTGGACAAAACAAATAAAGGGCATTTAAATAATCATATATGGGGTTGGAATTTGAATCTTGTATTCAAACCAACTTCATTTAAATCATAGCTAGTTGCATTAGCTCAAGACACATCCATATTGCCATGTCATAGCATGCATCATATTGTTGCATATCGTCATGTGTTGATTGTGCTCGGTTGTGTTCTTCGTGGTAGGTTCTGCCTCCGAGGATATTCACGAGTATCCAACTGAAGGGCAGTATCCCGTTACCACTCCATCAGGCAAGCAACCATTGATCATTCCGATACAACCCACGTTCTCGCTCCTGCTCTTGTTTACTGCATTAAGACAACACGATTCAAACTGCTGTGTGCTACGGTAGTTGAACCCTTATCCTCTGCATGACGTGTCATTGCCACAGTAACTAGATGAAACCCACTAGCATGTGTAGGAGTTGATTGAGCCATGTTTTGTGATTCCTACCTTACTATGCCTGCTATGCTTAGAGTTGTGTCAGGTCTGGTTCATCTGGGTGATGGGCTAGAGTGAAATGCTTGTGCCAGTAATATGTGGGATGTGTTGAACATGTTTTGGTAAAGGTATCGATGAGAGGCCATGTAGGAGTACATGGTGGGTTGTTTCATTGAGGCCGTCCATAAGAACTGAGATCTGTATGTGTGATTTAAGATGCAGTTACTACCGTACATTGGGCCCGAAACAAATGGACCCTCTCGGCTTCTTAGCCACCCTAGTACTCTGTCCAGGAGTTGCAAATAGTTTCTGGTGTTTGTAGGATATGTGTTGGCGTCCGTGCGTAGCGCTGACCCTAGGGGCGGGCTATGTTGCGGTAGATACACCATGGCACGGTGTACCGAGTCACCCGTTTGGTGTCTCGGGAACCCTGTTCACATCGTTCGGGGCCGTATGTGGAAACCTCGGCCGGACTCCCTGCGGATGGAACCTGGATAGGCGATAACCTGGACTAGGGGCTTAGGTGTTTAGGTAGGCCGTGGCCGACACCCTCGCTGGGCTTCCGCTTGAAGGTTGCCGAGTACATGTCGTGTAGACGGCGGTAAGCGGTGAAAGCGTGTATGACGAAGTACACCCCTGCAGGGTATAAAACTATTCGAATAGCCGCGTCCGCGGTAAAGGACTACTTGGTTGCCTATACAGTTCATAGACAAGTTAATGGATACTACTAAAAGACTCAAGATAAGTGTGAGTACCGAGGATGCCCCCCTCGCTGGATACGAGGGAGGATCCACGGTGGAGTATTGTGATGGTGAGTAGTGGACTCGTGTGCGAAAACTATTTTGCTAAAAGATTCCGTAGGATAGCTTAGCCAAGAGTCAAAGCTAGCTTGCTGCATAAACCCCACCACCTTCTTGAGAATGAGCATGTACAGTAGGTTCTGATGTAAGACTTGCTGAGTACCTTTGTACTCATGTTTGCTTATTTATTGTTTTCAGACGAGAACACTGCCCCCTCCGATGGGTTCTACGTAGACCTTGACGTCGACGAGTGACTAGCCACCCAGGTGGTGATCCAGGCCATGGAGGGCCCTATGTAGATAGACAGGCTTCGAGAAGCCTTCTTTCTTTCTAGAGTCTGTACTCAGACTAGTTGCTTCCGCATGTGCTTGTATGTCTGTATGACTTGAGTGTCGGGTCATGTAACCCCTACCTGTATGGATATGTTATGTATGGCTCCCTGGAGCCTTTAAATAAAGTACTTGAGTTGTAGAGTTTTGTTGTGATGCCATGTTGTATGTACTCATATCGAGCATATTGTATGTATGATTGAAATGCTTGGTATGAGTGGGATCCGACAATCTAGTTGTTTGTCCTTCGCAGCCTTTCTTATGGGGAAATGTAGTCCAGTGCTCCTCGAGCCATAGTAGTCCGCTACAGCCCGGTTCACCGGAGTCCTGCTAGCCCAGCACTACTGTTCAGGACACTTGACTGCCCGACATGTGTTTCATTTCGTCCCTATGTCTGTCCCTTCGGGGAAATGTCACGCGGTGATCTCCGGAGTCCTGTCTAGCCTGCTACAGCCCGGGATCCCCCGGAGTCCTGATAGCCCAGTGCTACAGCCCGGAATCATTCGTTGATGACCGACATGTTCGTTGTGATTCATGTATGCCTGTCTCCATAGGTCTGTGCCGCTTTGGGTTCACGACTAGCCATGTCGGCCCGGGTTCTCGGTCATATGGATGCTAGCGACATTGTCATATACGCGAGCCAAAAGGCGCAAACGGTTCCGGGCCATGGTAAGGCGACACCCGTGGGATACCGTGCGTGAGGCCGCAAAGTGATATGAGGTGTTACCGGCTAGATCGATGTGGCTTAGAATCGGGGTCCTGACAGAAGCACCTACGATGATGATAGTGAATATAAAGGGGGGAAACCATAAGCTTTACGAGTATAGTGACCATGACATGGTGGATCTGAACGTGCAAACCGGACAAAGCTACTTCGCAACCAATGTTTGCATTCAACTAGCCACTATGATTTGGTATCGACAAGAAAAGTACAGTAAACAATTTAAGATATATTTTCTGGGTGAGATTAATAACTTAAACACATATGGAAGAGTACCACCTCTCTTGCGACACCGTGTAGGCCCCTGCTGATATGTTGAGGGTGCTGCGGGCGCGATGGCTGTCGGCAGTGGGGAAGAAGACTTTAGATGGCAGACGGCCGGGTTGGTCGATAAATCTTGTTGTCGTGGACGAGGCGGTCGTTGGAGCGGCAACGACAAAGTGAATGACAGCGCCGATGAAGCAATACGACGCGATGAAAGGATCCTGGTCCGGCGCCATGGATGAGAGATGTCCATCTCTTGCAGGAGGAGGATGGGGTGGCGGACGGAGGAGGCTGGCCCTAGTGGGGAGGTTGTTGTGGCGCCGACGGTGTATGAATTGGGAAATGGAGGGGGAGGGGGATCTCAAACTTTGGGACACGCTTGTCTGAAATGTGGGAAAGTTATGAACTTATGCCCTGTTTAAAATTTCGGACGTCACGTCGGTTGGGGATAGGACGGTAATCTCGCATCTCCCAAATATTTGCCGCTAACGATTTCGGGTGAGGAGAGGGTGTTTTGCCGCCCACGGTTGGCGCCCACGGTGTATGAACGGGGCTGATAGGTAGGGCGGTTGTGTCACGTCTGAGGGAAGTTACATATTTGCCCCTATTTAAAATATTAGCCTGCATCGATTTCGGACGAGGACAGTTTGTTTGCCGCCACCATGGATGAATGGGGAAATGGAGGGAGAGACACATGTCTTTCGGACGAGCTTGAATCAAATGTGTTTTGCCGCCCACGTTTGGCGCCCACCATGTCTGAATGGGCTCAGAGGCCATCGTGTCACGTCTGATTGAAGTTACTAGTCTACCCCTATCGACAACAGTGTAAATCCGGTCGATAAGGATGTTAAGTGTCAGGGGTAGACAGTAATTACCATCTCGCAAACACTTTCTTCGGGCAGCCCACAAATGATAGTGGGTGTTTAGCCGCATCGTTCAAAACTTGGGTGAATTAGCATTCATGTTTGCCCTGGGCCCTGGCAACTAAATCCAAATCCAATTTTTATTCGATTATGAATATCCAGAGATAATTCTACGTTTTGTTATTTATTTCTTCAAAACCACAACAAAGATTTATTCCATCTTTATATATGATTATGATTTAGAAATACCATGATTTCGAATTCAGTAGGTTGGATACACTTTGAGTCAAACAGTTCTTTCATCCAATACAATATGCTCACACGAAAAAAGTTCACCTTATGTCAATCATACAAGTACTGAGAATTACCTCGCCGAAAAAATTCAGATCATTACAACACATGGACAACATAGGGGGTCTTACAACATAATCCATTCAGAGACATGACACAACATGCAAGTACAATAATCTAATGACAATTTCAACTGCTATCTAAAGAAGAACTGGGATTACCCTGGTTAGATAGCAGAAGCAGTAGGACCTCCTCCGTCTTCAAATGCAACATTCTTACTTCCTCCAATTCTTGGTTTGCTTGCATAATGCGTGCAGCTAATTGCATAATTTCCAGCTTCAAGATCGAGATTACCTCATTCATGGCAGCCACATCATCTCTTTCTGCCTCTAGTAGAGCCTCAAGAACTATAATATATGTGCTCAGACTGCTCTCCGGTGGTGTTGCCTCTGAAGTGCTACCATCTGGTAACATGGATGGCGCACTGCTTCCACAAATAGATTCTGGGGTTGTACATTGTGTCCTAGTGTGAACGTCATCCTGAAAGGTTTCTGTTGGACATAAGTAAGAGATAGTTATCGCATGATCCAGGCAGTAAGCTTACATGGTAAACGACATATGAATTATTGCCGAGCATGGCAAGCTATATTTAAATGGTTCGAAGCAGCATCAGCCGAAAATAAATTAAAATTGTAAGATGAAACTAGGGATGTAAGTGGCAAATAAATGACATCCGCCAGTCCCATCTAGTTAGTTTTTGCTAGCTCCCTGGTTCATTTTCCTCAAAAAACAAAAAACTCTTTTGAACTATCATACCACTAGTGGACTTTAATCAGGATTAAACGAGACCTAGTTGACATCCCTAGTTGAAAGGGAGTGTACCACCACTATATTTAAGTTGCCAAGCCATATAAGCAGTTGAAATAATCTGAGAAAGCACTTAATAGTGTGGCCCCATATAAACTACGAAGACAGTCTTGTGATGAAGTTCAGAGGAAAAGTTAAGGACTCAAATGAACTAGGCATGCATTTCTTTACAATAGTACAGCAGGCACTGCTGACATATTGGCCAACTCAGGTATAGCGTATCAAGTAAGAAACAACACTACAAAAAAAGACACATCCGTGACATTTTGGGCTGAACGGAATTTTTTTCTGTCATACATATGACACTTCTATGACAATAATTGTGACAAAACCCGGTATCATCATAGATGTGGTGGGCTCCTAATTCTATGATAAAAAAAATCATGACAGAAAATGGGCTTTTCGTCCTGGGCGGGCCGGAGACGCAGCTGCATGGCATTCTTTGGGCCGTCCATGCCGGAAAAAACCATGGTAGAAGCGAGGGGGAGGAAACTTTCGGGGCGTTCCCGGTTACGGTGGGAGGTCGGGGGCCGAGCGATGCGCGCTTCTCTCGTACACGTACGCGCGTGTGTGCGAGGTGTTGCCTCTGGATGAGCAGGACCCCGTGGTGTGGTGGAGGGCTGGATGAACAGTAGATGGTGGAGGGGTGCCCGTGGAGGGGTGGTTGAACAGGACCCTGTGGTGTGGAGGGCTGGATGAATAGTAGCCCGTGGAGGGGTGCTTGAACAGTAGCCGGTGGAGTAGCGCGCGGTGGAGGCTGGATGAACAGAGCCCGTGGAGGCTGGAGGAGGTCGACGGTAGCCCGTGGAGGCTGGAGGAGGTCGACGGTGGAGATGAACAGTATCCCGTGGAGTCCCGTTTTGCGGTACGCCACACCCCTCCCGATGAACAGGACCCCCGTTTCGACCGTAGGAGGTCCGTTTCGTCCGTTTTGCGGTACGACACACCCCTCCCGATCAACAGGACCCCCGTTTCGACCGTAGGAGGTCCGTTTCCTCCGTTTTGCGGTACGCCACAACCCCAATCAATAGGACCCTGTTCCGAACATAGGAGGTCCGTTTCCTCCGTTTTGCGGTATGCTGGGCCTCGTTTCCATCACCTGTTCCATCCAAGCCCTCTCGATGAACACGACCACGCATTCCGTTCCGACCCAGCCGGTTGGCTCCCACGCATTCCATTGCCTCCCGATGAACACGACGCATTCCATTGCCTCCACATGAACACGACTGTCGGGTGGTAGGTGTGACATATGCCAACGGGTGGCTTATCATTGTGGGAGCCAGTAAGACGTCGCCGGTGCCTGGAAACGGGATGAGGCGAAGACATGCACGCCGGCGAATCTTACCCAGCTTCGGGGCTCTCCGTGGAGATAACACCCCTACTGCTGCTCTGCGGGGTCTCAGCATGATCACTAGATGAACGAGTGGCTACAAGATGCTCCTTGAGCTGTCTGGCAAGAAGAAGAAGGGCACGGCTAGCTCTCCTCTCCTCTCTATGTGGTGTCTAGAACTAGCTTAGATCAACCCTTTGCATGGGTGCCCCGGGGGGTTTATATAGGCCTACCCCCGGGGGTACAATGGTAATCTGGCTGGGTGTGGGCCCCAGTCGTCTGTGTCTATGCTCGCCGGCTTCTGCGCCGGTTGCTGGGGCCCGCCGGCTGCCGTCTCCTTGGTCGATAGGCAGGCCCCACTGTCATGGGCCTTTTCGGTGGCTGGTTACTGTTGCTTCAATCCTGGTGACGAGGGCTTCGCCGAGGTGGGCGTGGCTACAGTGCCGCCGCCTGGCGGGCGATTGCTGTAGCCTCACCGCGTCTTGTCTCCTTAATGGGGCGTCTCCTTCGAGGGAGGGGGCAGGCTGGCTGTGCGGAGCCGGCCCTGTCTTGCACCGACCGGGGGAGGCCTGGCCGCCTTCGGGTGTCTCTCTGCCCGAAAGGGCCCACCGCCCGTGGGCCGCACTGATGGCCCGTCGTTGGTGGCATCTGGGTCAGCATGGCAACAGTGCCGCACCGGACGGGTCATGGCCACCCCGTACAGCGCACTGTGCCAGGCATGCTCTAGGATTCGGGGGTGGCAGGCTTTACTGTAGCCACGCCCTGTCACATCGCCGTTATGTGGATGCAGACTTCGAGGGTACGATCTTGACCACTTTGTGGGAGCTGGCTTCTTGGAGTCGGCCTTCTCGCGGCCGGCCTCTTGGAGCCGGCCCTCCTGCGGCATTCTTCATGAGGGCTAAAGCCGGGCCGCCTTCCGATAGTCAGCCTGGAAGACAGCCGGGAAGGGGAAGGCGGCCCCACGTCTTGGACTCTTGAGGGCCGTATCGGCTTGTAATTTTTTCAGAAGGGCCAGGGGTAGCCGGCTAGGCTACCCGTGGTCATTTACTCCGACAGTAGTCCCCGAAGCTGATTGAGCTTTGAGGCTGACAAAGGGACGAGAAGCTTGGTCAGCTTCCTCCCCCGAGGAGCCGGCTTTGCTTATGCGCGCCGTCTTCGAAAAGCTCCGCATCTTGTAAGCGGGAACGTGGGTCGGCCTGCGAGCTGACCACGCGCC
Source organism: Triticum monococcum (assembly GCA_034509565.1). NCBI lineage: Eukaryota > Viridiplantae > Streptophyta > Magnoliopsida > Poales > Poaceae > Triticum > Triticum monococcum. The sequence continues at coordinate 490,560,825 of CM067844.1, forward strand.
ACCCCGCGGGCCACGTGGCAAGGAAAACCTGTCAACGCACGCACGCGATGGGACGCCGCTGCAAGCCCGGGCCCGCCACTTCTAGGCCTCGGCCCAAGCGCGGATCTTCTGCAGCCCACAACGGACCGCTCGCCTTCCCGCGGCAGTTTCATCATGTCATCAGTGCGCAATAATCGCGGGACGTGGGGGAGTGGGCGCAGTTGATCCCACGTTCCCCCACACCACGCCTCCCCAGTTCCGCCGCGCGGGTCTATAAGTAGGGGGAGGAGAGGGAGCGGCAGAGGCTCGCACCCTCTCCCTCGCTCCACCCTTTCTCACCTTCCTTCTCCTTCCTTCCGCCGCCGCAGCGATCCATTGCCGTGCCGCTCCGCCGTCGGACCTCTCGGTTCCTTCGGTCCCGCCGTAGCGGGGTCAGGCGCGTCTCCGCCGTCGCATCACCTTGTTCCTTCGGTCCCGCCGTAGCGGGGTCGGGCGCATCTCTGCCGTCGCATCGCCTTGTTCCTCGCCGCGTCGCTCCCATGTCGTTGTCGAGCTCGTGGGATGGCTCCAACGTCCATGAGGACCACGTTGAGTTCCTCCACCGGACGCGGCGTCTGCCGGGCGCGAACTACTGCGGGTTCGTCATGCGCCGACGAGGGAGATTTCGCCGGCACCGGAGGAGGGCGAGTGGGTAATCTTCCGCTCGCACTGCCTGCACGGCTTCGGCCTCCCGGCAAGCGGATTCCTTCGCGCCTTTCTTGAGTTTTACCACCTCCAGCCGCATCACCTCACACCCAACACAGTGATGCTGCTGTCGGCTTTCGTCACCCTGTGCGAGGGCTTTCTTGGGGTTCTCCCCACTCTCGAGCTTTGGGGAGAATTCTTCCAGTGCAAGCTCGGCACCGTTGTCGCGGGCGTGCCCGCCCCCTGCGGAGCCTTCATTGCCATGAGGCGGGCGGTCGAGAACAATCCGTTCCCACCCATCCCACTGATCTAGTCGGTGAAGCTTTGGCAGAAGTCCTATTTTTACGTCAAGAACATTGCCCAGCAAGGCGACTTCGTCAACCTGCCGGCTTATGTAGCCGGCCCGCCGGCTGGGAGGCAACCCTCGTGGAGCTACCGGGCCAGGTCATTGTCTTAGGACGGGAACGCAGCCGTCACCCGGCTCCGGGTGATGATCTAGTCGGAGGGCCTGACCGGAGCCGACCTAGTGGCCGCCTTCGTGGAGCGCCGAATACTTCCGCTCCAAGGCCGGCCTCACATGATTTGTCAGATGAGCGGCCGCTTCGACCCGTGCCTGCTGAGCACCAGGGAGATGCCTCATGTCGAGGTGTCTTACATGGTGAACTACATCTCCAACTGCAAGCTCGCCGAGGATTGGCAATACGGCAAGGGGCCGTATTCTCGCGCCAACCCCACGCCTGTTGTAAGTTTTTCTTCTTTTCTTCCTTTGGTAGCCGGCCTCATGATGGCCGACTTCTGATCAATTGGTTTGCCCTCGCCAGAACCCTCTTCTTCCGCCGACGGCCAGGGCCGCAGGGGTAGAGCGCCAGCTCCTCCCCGACCGCACGGTGGACGGCGTCGATGAGCCGGACCTGGGAGCGGCTGCCATGGAAGATGCCAAAGGCAACGAGGCAGGCGGCGCGGGGCTCGGGTCCGGCCTTGAGGACTCGGTGGACGATGACGAGGTCGAAGCCATTCCGCACCGCCAGCCGGCGCCTGATCATCAAGGCGCAGGCCCGTCTGCCGCGCCGACTGCCCATGGCGGCGCGCAGAAACGCCGGGCTGTGTCGACCTACTTCGGCAGCCGGCCGAAGAAATCCAAGGGCTCCACGGCGGTGACCAAGCGGGAGGAGGCGGCTGTGAAGGCGGCCCGCTTCCGCAAGGCGGTGAAACAGCCGCAGGCGATCTCGGCGTAAGCGTAAAGCGTCTTGTATTTTTTGTTGTCTTCTTTGATTGAGACTCTTCTAAACTTTTCTTCGCTCGCCGGGCAGGGCACCGCTTTCCCTCGAGCGAGGTCCTGGCGGCTCCGTAGTCGGGCCGACTGGAGGGTCCTCAGGCTCCCGCCGCGTGGATCCCTGCGCTGACCTCATGGAGGCCGCGGAGCAGAACGCACAGGAGGCGCGGGAGGAGCGGGAGGCGGCGGAGCGAAGGACCGCCCAGGCGGCGAAGGAGCAGGCCAACGCGGCGGCCAAGGCCCGGGCAGAGGCGGCGGCCGCGGAGAGGGAGGCGGAGGCTTCACGCAACCAGCCTCCGCAGCTTGTCGTTCCCCTCCGCACCGTGGCCCCCGACATCCCCATGCTCCCGTCGGAGGAGGTCGACTGAGATCCACCGGTGATGGAGAGGAGGGAGGACCACGTGGTCTTCGTGGAGGAGGCGCCGCAGACGGCGCCGACTGGAGCGGGCCAAGGCGGCCGACCAGCCGCGGCGCCAGAGCAGCTGGCCGGGGGTGAGCCGGAGGCAGGAGCCGGCCTCGAGGTGCAGCCGGCATTTCACCGGCGCGTAGAGGGAGCTATCTCCGCGTCAGAGCCGCACAGAGCTGCGGGCGCCGGCCGGACGGTGGAGGCCCTGGAAGCGGCCAGCGCTAGCACGTCCGAGTGGACGCCCAGCAGGGGGACGGCCGAGCTGAACACGGCGGCCCAGGAGGTCCGGAACCGGCTTCAAGCCCAGGCCGCTTCGCTGCAGCGATATACCCAAGAGTTCCTCACGACGCGGGCCATCATCCGGGTGAGCCTTCTGGCCCTGGTTTGTTTTGCTTTTTTGATTTCTTCCGTGGGGGCGCATCAGCGCACCCACTGGGTGTAGTCCCCGAGTTCCGAGTCGGCTGCTGAGCAGGCGGCTTGGAACTTACTAGGTCCTGACAGCTATATTATTCTTGCATCCTGTCTGATCTTCTAGGAATACCATAACCTCCGCGCTGCTGCCTTCAACTCCCAGGCTCAGGAGCTGGGCCAGAAAACCGAGGACGTGACCAACAGCCGGAGTGCGTGCTTTGTCTCGTTCGTCTCCTGTGGGGGCGCGTCAGCGCACCCACTGGGTGTAGTCCCCGAGATTCAGGCCGACTGCTGAGCAGTCGGGTCGGATCTTCCCTGACGACTTCTTCCTTATTGATTTTTCCTTTGTCTTCATGCTTGCAGGAGCCAATGCAGACTTGAGGGAACAGCTCAGCGGGGCCCAGACCGCCCTTCGCGCCAAGGAAGCTGAGTACAACGCCTTAGTCCTGGAGCATGACCGCTTGGCCAAGAAGTTGGCCGACCAGGAGGAGAGCCACAAGGCGGCCCTGAAGATGGTGCAGGACAGCGAGGATGCCCTCAAAGCTGAGTTCGAGACCAAAGCGGTGGGCTGGGCTGAGGCAAAACAAGCGCTGAGCGAGGGCTACGGCCGGATTGAGGATCTGATCGATGGTAAGCCGCCTTCCTCACTCCTTGCTTGCCCCTTGCCCCCTTATTTGTGTTCTGACTTGCGCTGCTTTTTGTTCTTTGTGCAGACTACTTCCCCGGCTACTCCGTCCTTGGCACCCAGACCATCGAGGCCCACCGCGAGGCGCGCCGGCACGCGGGGGCTAAAATCGCGCCGGACGCGAGCCGGACGCTTGAGGAGCAACTCTTGGCGGTCCAAGCCCGGCTGCAGCCGGCTCACCGCATGCTCCGCCGCCTCCAGTGCGCCGGGGCGCAGGTGTTGGCCGCCCTCTGGCCAGGCGAGACGATTCGCCGAACCCCGAGTCGGACTGCCGACTGACTAGAGGTTGCGGTTGGCCGCTTCGAGGTTTTGAAGGCATCGGCAGCCCGGCTTGGAGCTGGGCGGGCGCTGGAGTTCGTCCGAGCCTGGTATCCTAGGCTGAACCTGGACCAGCTGCGCACCTGGCGGCTGGAAGCCGACGAGGAGATGGAGGACGTGCGGCCGGCCATCGCTCAGCGTGCCTCGACGGTCGCCTAGTGCGCTGACATCAGCACCTTTGCTCCTGAGATAAATGACGACGGCGTTGCCCAGCCAGAGGAATGGTTCGGGCTGAACCTGGCAGAGGGCAAGGACTCGGCGGAGGAGATCGCTTCCAGCGATGAAGGAGAAGACGACGAAGGAGAGGAAGGCGAAGACGTCGAGCCGGCCGATGAAGCGGCCAGCCAGCCTCAGCCTGACCGTGCCTCCAGCAACGAGGCGCGGGCTAGCGCGCCCTCTGCGGGAGGTGGTGATCATGCCGAGGTCCGCCAGCCGGCCACTCCTCCAGCCAGCACTACCGTCTCGACTGACCTGCCCGACTCGCCAGTCGCTCCCTTGGCCTAATCTGCCATCCTTACTTTTCCTGCTTGTTACTCTTTCAACAATTTTTTTTAAACTTGCGCAGTTCCACCCACTGGGGGTGTATTCAAACTATGTTGAATGCTGGCCTTTCGAAGGTCTTTTGTGTAAATATGATCATGTGTGTGTTTGGCTTCCATTCGCGTATGCTTTTTATCCTTAGGCTGTTTCCTTTGCCGCCTTCCCCTTTTGGGAAGGCAAGTACTCGAGCTTTCTTAGATTGAAGCGAGGTGAATGGAAGCTGGCCGGCCGGCTACTCTGGTAGTCGGTCGGTGGTGGGAGAAAAACCGGCTTTTATTATATTACTCCGTTAGTCCCTAGCCATTTTTCGTGTGGGCGTCCTTTCCTGCCTTTAACTCTTGCCAGCCGGAGAGCCGGTTTCTTCGAACTGCGACTTTTGGCAAGAGAAGGCTTGGGTACCGGCACACTACTTGTTTGATCGCGGTTAGGACTTCTAATATAACTCAAGGCAGCCAGTCCCCGGGCCGACTAGTCGAACTCGGCGCCGAACGAAAAAAGTGAATGTAATGACATGATTACAAGCATGATACTCTTCATTCATAGATAAAAGACGGCAGTCCCCGAGCTCTCCTTGGGGGGCCTATTGTCTCGTACTTAGTACAAAAGTTAGCGTGATACATACTGCATTTCAACTGTAAAATCTTCGGAGGAGGTTGGCGTTCCATGGTCGTTCCAACTCCTTGCCGGAATCATCTCTCTTGCGTGCCTTCGGCTTGTGTGCATCAATCAGGTAGTAGGAGTCGTTGCCTAAAGCTCTGCTGATGACGAAGGGGCCCTCCCAAGGGGCCGAGAGCTTGTGCTGGCCGACTGTTCGCTGGATCAGCCGGAGCACGAGGTCGCCCTCTTGGAAAGATCTTGGTCTGACCTTCCGGCTGTGGTAGCGGCGCAATCCCTGCTGGTAGATGGCGGACCGGCTGAGGGCTAACAGCCGGCCCTCGTCCAGCAGGTCGACGCCGTCTTCTCGTGCTTCCTTGGCCTCCGCCTCCTGTTGGAAATATGCCCTAGAGGCAATAATAAATTGGTTATTATTAATTTTCCTTGTTCATGATAATTGTTTATTATCCATGCTAGAATTGTATTGATAGGAAACTCAAATACATGTGTGGATACATAGACAACACCATGTCCCTAGTAAGCCTCTAGTTGACTAGCTCGTTGATCAATAGATGGTTACGGTTTCCTGACCATGGACATTGGATGTCGTTGATAACGGGATCACATCATTAGGAGAATGATGTGATGGACAAGACCCAATCCTAAGCCTAGCACAAGATCATGTAGTTCGTATGCTAAAGCTTTTCTAATGTCAAGTATCATTTCCTTAGACCATGAGATTGTGCAACTCCCGGATACCATAGATGTGCTTTGGGTGTGCCAAACGTCACAACGTAACTGGGTGGTTATAAAGGTACACTACAGGTATCTCCGAAAGTGTCTGTTGGGTTGCACGAATCGAGACTGGGATTTGTCACTCCGTGTAAACGGAGAGGTATCTCTAGGCCCACTCGGTAGGACATCATCATAATGTGCAAAATGTGATCAAGGAGTTGATCACGGGATGATGTGTTATGGAACGAGAAAAGAGACTTGCCGGTAATGAGATTGAACCAGGTATCGGGATATCGACGATCGAATCTCGGGCAAGTATCGTACCACTAGACGAAGGGAATTGTATACGGGATTGATTAAGTCCTTGACATCGTGGTTCATCCGATGAGATCATCGTGGAGCATGTGGGAGCCAACATGGGTATCCAGATCCCGCTGTTGGTTATTGACCAGAGAGTTGTCTCGGCCATGTCTGCAAGACTCCCGAACCCATAGGGTCTACACACTTAAGGTTTGATGACGCTAGGGTTATAGGGAAAGTATGTACGCGGTTACCGAATGTTGTTCGGAGTCCCGGATGAGATCCCGGACGTCATGAGGAGTTCCGGAATGGTCCGGAGGTAAAGATTGATATATAGGAAGTATGGTTTTGGCCACCGGAAGTGTTCCGGGCATCACCGGTAGTGTACCGGGACCACCGGAGGGGTCCGGGGGTCCACCAGGTGGGGCCACCAGCCACGGAAGCCTACATGGGCCAATAGTGGGAAGGGTCCAGCCCCTAGGTGGGCTATGGCGCCTCCCACCAAGGCCCAAGGTGCCTCCAAGAGGGGAAGGGGGCAAACCCTAGGGCAGATGGGCCCTAAGGCCCACCCCAGGTGCGCCTCCCCCTCTCCCCCTTGTGGCCGCCACCCTAGATTGGATCTAGGGCTGCCGCACCCCTTGGGGTGGGAACCCTAGGTGGGGGTGCAGCCCTCCCTCTCCCCTATATATAGTGGAGGCAAAGGGGCAGCCCAACACACGATTCAATCTCCCTGTTGGCGTAGCCCTACCCCTCTTCCTCCTCGTCTCTCGTAGTGCTTGGTGAAGCCCTGCTGGAGTCCCGCGCTCCTCCACCACCACCACGCCGTCATGTTGCTGCTGGATGGAGTCTTCCCCAACCTCTCCTTCTCCCCTTGCTGGATCAAGGCGTAGGAGACGTCACCGGGTTGTACATGTGTTGAACACGGTGGTGCCGTCCGTTTGGCACTAGGATCATCGGTGATTTGGATCACGACGAGTACGACTCCATCAACCCCGTTCACTTGAACGCTTCCGCTTAGCGATCTACAAGGGTATGTAGATGCACTCTCCTTCCCCTCGTTGCTAGGTTACTCCATAGATTGATCTTGGTGATGCGTAGAACATTTTGAATTTCTGCTACGTTCCCCAACAGTGGCATCATGAGCTAGGTCTATGCGTAGTTTCTATGCACGAGTAGAACACAAAGCAGTTGTGGGCGTCGATATTGTCAATTTACTTGCCGTTGCTAGTCTTATCTTGATTTGGCGGCATCGTGGGATGAAGCGGCCCGGACCGACCTTACACGTACTCTTACGTGAGACTGGTTCCACCGACTGACATGCACTAGTTGCATAAGGTGACTAGCGGGTGTCTGTCTCTCCCACTTTAGTCGGATCGGATTCGATGCAAAGGGTCCTTATGAAGGGTAAATAGAAGTTGGCATATCACGTTGTGGTTTTCGCGTAGGTAAGAAACGTTCTTGCTAGAAACCTATATCAGCCACGTAAAAAACATGCAACAACAATTAGAGGACGTCTAACTTGTTTTTGCAGCATATGCCTTGTGATGTGATATGGCCAAAAGGATGTGATGAATGATATATGTGATGTATGAGATTGATCATGTTCTTGTAATAGGAATCACGACTTGCATGTCGATGAGTGTGACAACCGGCAGGAGCCATAGGAGTTGTCTTAATTTATTTATGACCTGCGTGTCAACATAAACGTCATGTAGTTACTTTACTTTATTGCTAAAGCGTTAGCCATAGTAGTAGAAGTAATAGATGACGTGACAACTTCAAGAAGACACGATGATGGAGATCATGATGATGGAGATCATGGTGTCATGCCGGTGACAACGATTATCATGGAGCCCCGAAGATGGAGATCAAGAGGAGCAAAATGATATTAGCCATATCATGTCACTATTTGATTGCATGTGATGTTTATCATGTTTTACATCTTATTTGCTTAGAACGATGGTAGCTTAAATAAGATGATCCCTCACTAAAATTTCAAGAAAGGTGTCCCCCCTAACTGTGCACCGTTGCGAAGGTTCATTGTTTCGAAGCACCACGTGATGATCGGGTGTGATAGATTCTAACGTTCGAATACAATGGGTGTAAGCCAGATTTACACATGCAATACACTTAGGTTGACTTGACGAGCCTAGCATGTACAGACATGGCCTCGGAACATGGAAGACCGAAAGGTCGAGCATGAGTCGTATAGAAGATACGATCAACATGAAGATGTTCACCGATGTTGACTAGTCCGTCTCACGTGATGATCGGACATGGCCTAGTTGACTCGGATCATGTAATCACTTAGATGACTAGAGGGATGTCTATCTAGGTGGGAGTTCATAAGATGAACTTAATTATCCTGAACATAGTCAAAAGGTCTTCGCAAATTATGTTGTAGCTCGCGCTTCAGTTCTACTATTTAGATATGTTCCTAGAGAAAATTTAGTTGAAAGTTGATAGTAGCAATTATGCGGACTAGGTCCGTAAACTGAGGATTGTCCTCATTGCTTCATAGAAGGCTTATGTCCTTAATGCACCGCTCAGTGTGCTGAACCTCGAATGTCGTCTGTGGATGTTGCGAACATCTGACATACACATTTTGATAACTACGTGATAGTTCAGTTAAACGGTTTAGAGTTGAGGTACCGAAGACGTTTTGAAACGTCGCGAAACATATGAGATGTTTCGAGGGCTGAAATTGGGATTTCAGGCTCGTGCCCACGTCAAGAGGTATAAGACCTCCGACGATTTTCTTAGCCTACAAACTAAGGGAGAAAAGCTCAATTGTTGAGCTTGTGCTCAGATTGTCTGAGTACATCAATCATTTGAATCGAGTGGGAGCTGATCTTCTAGATGAGATAGTGATGTTTCTCCGAAGTCATTACCACCAAGCTGCTAGAGCTTCGTGATGAACTATAATATATCAGGGACATATATGATGATCCTTGAGATATTCACAATGTTTGACACCACAAAAGTAGAAATCAAGAAGGAGCATCAATTGTTGATGGTTGTGAAACCACTAGTTTCAAGAAGGGCAAGGGCAAGAAGGGATACTTCATGAAACGGCAATTCAGCTGCTGCTCTAGTGAAGAAACCCAAGGTTGAACCTAAACCTGAGACTAAGTGCTTCTGTAATAAGAGGAACAACCACTGGAGTAGAATTACCCTAGATACTTGGTAGATGAGAAGGCTGGCAAGGTCGATAGAAGTGTATTGGATATACATTGGGTTAATGTGTACTTTACAAGTACTCCTAGTAGCACCATGGTATTAGATACCGGTTCGGTTGCTAAGTGTTAGTAAACTCGAAATAAAAGGCTGCGGAGTAAACGGAGACTAGCTAAAGGTTAGCTGGCGATATGTGTTGGAAGTTTTTCCATGCTTGATGTGATCAAGCATCGCACGCTCCCTCTACCATCGAGATTGGTGTTTGTGTTGAGCATAGACATGATTGGATTATGTCTATCGCAATACGGTTATTCATTTAAGGAGAATAATGGTTACTCTGTTTATTTGAATAATACCTTCAATGGTCTTGCACCTAAAATGAATGGTTTATTGAATCTCGATCGTAGTGATACACATGTTCATGCCAAAAGATATAAGATAGTAATGATAGGACCACCTACTTGTGGCACTGCTATGTAAGTCATATCGGTATAAAACGCATGAACAAGCTCCTTGTTGATGGATCTTTGGGCTCACTCGTTTTTTGAAAAGTTTGAGACATGCGAACCATGTCTATTGGTGTATATGCATGAAGAAACTCCATGCAAATGGACCGTTTGGACTCACTTGATTTTGAATCACTTGAGACATGCAAATCATACCACATGGGCAAGATGACTGAAAGCCTCGTTTTCAGTAAAATGGAACTAGAAAGCAACTTGTTGGAAGTAATACATTTTGATGTGTGCAGTCCAATGAGTGCTGAGGCGTGTAGTGGATATCGTTATGTTTTTTACTTCACAGATGATTTGAGTAGATGTTGAGTATATTTACTTGATGAATCACGAGTCTGAATTATTGAAAGGTTCAAGTAATTTCAGTGTGAAGTTGAAAGATCATCGTGACAAGAGGATAAAATATCTATGATATGATCAGAGATGAATATCTGAATTATGAGTTTGGCACAGAATTAAGACATTGTGGAAATTGTTTCACAACTAATACAGCCTGGAACACCATAGTGTGATGGTGTGTCCGAACATCATAACTGCACCCTATTGGATATGATGCATACCATGATGTCTCTTATCGAATTACCACGATAGTTTATGGGTTAGGCATTAGAGACAACCACATTCACTTTAAATAGGGCACCACATAATTCCGATGAGATGACACCGTATGAACTATGGTTTAGAGAAACCTAAGCTGTCATTTCATAAAAGTTTGGGGCTGCGATGCTTATGTGAAAAAGTTTCAAGCTGATAAGCTCGAACCCAAAGCGGATAAATGCATCTTCATAGGACACCCAAAATAGTTGGGTATACCTCCTGTCTCAGATCCGAAAGCAATAAGGGATTGTTTCTAGAATCGGGTCCTTTCTCGAGGAAAAGTTTCTCTCGAAAGAATTGAGTGGGACGATGGTGGAGACTTGATGAGGTTATTGAACCGTTTCTTCAACTAGTGTGTGGCAGAGCACAGGGAGTTGTTCCTGTGGCACCTACACCATTTGAAGTGGAAGCTTATGATAGTGATCATGAAACTTCAAATCAAGTCACTACCAAACCTCGTGGGATGACAAGGATGCGTACTACTTCAGAGTGGTACATAATCCTGTCTTGGAAGTCATGTTGCTAGACAACAATGAACCTACGAGCTATGGAGAAGCGATGGTGGGCCTGGATTCCAAAATGGCTCGAGGCCATATAATCCGAGAGAGGATCCATATATGAAAACAAAGTGTAGACTTTGGAAGAACTACTTGATGGTCGTAAGGCTGTTAGGTACATATGGATTTTAAAAGGAAGACGGACAATGATGGTAAGTATCACCATTAAGAAAGCTCGACTTGTCGTTAAGATGTTTTCCGACAAGTTCAAGAAGTTGACTACGATGAGACTTTCTCACTCGTAGCGATGCTAAGAGTATGTTGGAATTATATTAGCGATTACTGCATTATTTATGAAATCTTGCAGATAGGATGTGAAAACATTTTTTCATCGACGATTTCCTTGAGGAAAGGTTGTATGTGATACAACCGGAAGGTTTTGTCAATCCTGAAAGATGCTAATAAGTATGCAAAGCTCCAGCAATCCTTCTAAGGACTGGAGTAAGCATCTCAGAGTTGGAATGTATGCTTTGATGAGATGATCAAAGATTTTGGTGTATACAAAGTTTATGCGAAACTTGTATTTCCAAAGAAGTGAGTAGGAGCACTATAGAATTTCTGATGAATATATGTTGTTGACATATTGTTGATCGGAAATGACGTAGAATTTCTGGAAAGCATATAGGGTTATTTGGAAAGTGTTTTTCAATGGAAATCCTGGATTAAGCTACTTGAACACTGAGCATCAAGATCTATAAGGATAGATCAAAACGCTTAGTGGTACTTTCAAATGAGCACATACCTTGACATGATCTTGAAGGTGTTCAAGATGGATCAGTCAAAGAAGGAGTTCTTGCCTGAGTTGTAAGGTACGAAGTTAAGACTTAAAGTTCGACCATGGCAGAAGAAAGAGGAAGGACGAAGGTCGTCCCCTATGCTTTTGTCATAGGCTCCATACGGTATGCCATGGTGAGTACCACACCTAATGTGTGCCTTGCCACATATTTAGCAAGAGGGTACAAAGGTGATCTTGGAGTAGATCACCAGATAGGGGTATAAATTATCCTTAGAGGAATAAGGATATGTTTCTCGGTTATGGAGGTGATAAAGAGTTCGACGTAAAGAGTTACATCGATGCAAGCTTAACACCTATCCGGATAGCTCTGAGTAGAGATACCGGATACGTATAATGGAGCAACAATTTAGAATAGCTCCAAGTAGAACAGTTATTTGAAATGGCTCCAAATGTAGTGTAGTAGTTGCATCTACAAGATGCATAGAAATTTTCGAAGTACATACAGATCTGAATGTTGCAGACCCGTTGACTGAAACCTCTCTCACAAGCATAACATGATCAAACCCAGAACTCTTTGGGTGTTAGTCACATGGGGATGTGACCTTGAGTGTTAATCACATATTGATGTGAACTGGATTATTGACTGTAGTGCAAGTGGGAGACTGTTGGAAATATGCCCTAGAGGCAATAATAAATTGGTTATTATTATATTTCCTTGTTCATGATAATCGTTTATTATCCATGCTAGAATTGTATTGATAGGAAACTCAAATACATGTGTGGATACATAGACAACACCATGTCCCTAGTAAGCCTCTAGTTGACTAGCTCGTTGATCAATAGATGGTTATGGTTTCCTGGCCATGGACATTGGATGTCGTTGATAACGGGATCACATCATTAGGAGAATGATGTGATGGACAAGACCCAATCCTAAGCCTAGCACAAGATCATGTAGTTCGTATGCTAAAGCTTTTCTAATGTCAAGTATCATTTCCGTAGACCATGAGATTGTGCAACTCCCGGATACCGTAGGAGTGCTTTGGGTGTGCCAAACGTCACAACGTAACTGGGTGGCTATAAATGTACACTATAGGTATCTCCGATAGTGTCTGTTGGGTTGGCACGAATCGAGACTAGGATTTGTCACTCCGTGTAAACGGAGAGGTATCTCTGGGCCCACTCGGTAGGACATCATCATAATGTGCACAATGTGATCAAGGAGTTGATCATGGGACGATGTGTTACAGAACAAGTAAAGAGACTTGCCGGTAACGAGATTGAACCAGGTATCGGGATACCGATGATCGAATCTCGGGCAAGTATCGTACCGCTAGACGAAGGGAATTGTATACGGGATTGATTAAGTCCTTGACATTGTGGTTCATCCGATGAGATCATCGTGGAGCATGTGGGAGCCAACATGGGTATCCAGATCCCGCTGTTGGTTATTGACCGGAGAGTTGTCTCGGCCATGTCTGCATGACTCCCGAACCCGTAGGGTCTACACACTTAAGGTTCGATGACGCTAGGGTTATAGGGAAAGTATGTACGCAGTTACCGAATGTTGTTCGGAGTCCCCGATGAGATCCCGGACATCACGAGGAGTTCCGAATGGTCCGGAGGTAAAGATTGATATATAGGAAGTATGGTTTTGGCCACCGGAAGTGTTCCGGGCATCACCGGTAGTGTACCGGGACCACCGGAGGGGTCCGGGGGTCCACCAGGTGGGGCCACCAGCCCCGGAGGCCTACATGGGCCAATAGTGGGAAGGGTCCAGCCCCTAGGTGGGCTAGGGTGCGTCCCACCAAGGCCCAAGGCGCCTCCAAGAGGGGAAGGGGGCAAACCCTAGGGCAGATGGGCCCTAAGGCCCACCCCAGGTGCGCCTCCCCCTCTCCCCCTTGTGGCCGCCACCCTAGATGGGATCTAGGGCTGCCGCACCCCTTGGGGTGGGAACCCTAGGTGGGGGCGCAGCCCTCCCTCTCCCTCTATATATAGTGGAGGCAAAGGGGGAGCCCGACACATGTTCAATCTCCCTGTTGGCGCAGCCCTACCCCTCTTCCTCCTCGTCTCTCGTAGTGCTTGGCGAAGCCCTGCTGGAGTCCCGCGCTCCTCCACCACCACCACGCCATCGTGCTGCTGCTGCATGGAGTCTTCCCCAACCTCTCCTTCTCCCCTTGCTAGATCAAGGCGTAGGTGACGTCACCGGGTTGTACGTGTGTTGAACACGGAGGTGCCGTCCGTTCGGCACTAGGATCATCGGTGATTTGGATCACGACGAGTACGACTCCATCAACCCCGTTCACTTGAACGCTTCCGCTTAGCGATTTACAAGGGTATGTAGATGCACTCTCCTGTGAAGCTCTCGCGCTCGAGGAAAAGGCCCAGAGCATGTGAAGCAAGGCGAGTGCCTGTGAAGCTCTCGCGCTCGAGGAAAAGGCCCAGAGCCTGTGAAGCAAGGCGAGTGCCTGTGAAGCTCTCGCGCTCGAGGAAAAGGCCCAGAGCCTGTGAAGCAAGGCGAGTGCCTGTGAAGCTCTCACGCTCGAGGAAAAGGCCCAGAGCCTGTGAAGCAAGGCGAGTGCCTGTGAAGCTCTCGCGCTCGAGGAAAAGGCCCAGAGCCTGTGAAGCAAGGCGAGTGCCTGTGAAGCTCTCGCGCTCGAGGAAAAGGCCCAGAGCCTATGAAGCAAGGCGAGTGCCTGTGAAGCTCTCGCGCTCGAGGAAAAGGCCCAGAGCCTGTGAAGCAAGGCGAGTGCCTGTGAAGCTCTCGCGCTCGAGCAAAAGGCCTAGAGCCTGTGAAGCAAGGCGAGTGCCTGTGAAGCTCTCGCGCTCGAGGAAAAGGCCCAGAGCCTGTGAAGCAAGGCGAGTGCCTGTGAAGCTCTCGCGCTCGAGGAAAAGGCCCAGAGCCTGTGAAGCAAGGCGAGTGCCTCTGAAGCTCTCGCGCTCGAGGAAAAGGCCCAGAGCCTGTGAAGCAAGGCGAGTGCCTATGAAGCTCTTGCGCTCGAGGAAAAGGCCCAGAGCCTGTGAAGCAAGGCGAGTGCCTGTGAAGCTCTCGCGCTCGAGGAAAAGGCCAGAGCCTGTGAAGCAAGGCGAGTGCCTGTGAAGCTCTTGCGCTCGAGGGAAAGGCCCGGAGCCTGCGAAGCAAGGCGTGTGCTTATGAAGTCATCGCGTTCGAGAGAAGGCCCAGGGCCCGTGGAGAAGGCCAACGCATGAGGAGTTTCTCATCGGCGACAACCTCACATCCTGAGGACCCAGCTAGAAAGCGCCCAAGGCGTCGCGCCCTCCTATAGGCTGCCTCAGAACTAGCGTGGGACAAAGGTAAACCAGCCCATCATCAAGCGCGAGCGCAATTTGGTTACTACTGATATGATAGACACAGGTTTTTACATGAGGGGCTTCCCCTCCCAAAATGCTCTGACACACCACCAGGTCAAAAGCCTGAGTTCTATTCATGCAGAGTGAAAAAGACAGGAGCGATACGCTCTCAGTCGGACCAATCCCCCAATGCGTCCCCGGAAGCACCTCCTGAGCCCTCGCCGGAGTCGCCGAGCTCGCCATCAGCGCCTGCGTCGCTGCCGGCGTCATCAGGGCCGCTCACCGTGCCATCCTCGTCAGCACCCACGACCATGTCGCTGTCGTCCGAAGTGAAGGCCCTGACAAGGGAGTCCATGTTATCCTCCACCCAGCGCGACAGGTCGTATCGGACGGCCTAGGGGACTGGGGCGATGACGGCGTCGAAGTCGAAGCGGGGATTCATGTTCTGAAGATGGCTGAAGACACAGGAGAAGGCGCGCTTGAGCAAGGCGCGGCTCCTCTCCTCCACCAACCTGTTGGCCCTAACCGACTGCGCCTGCAGCTGCGCCACCACGGCGGTGAAGAACAGCAGGTTACCGGCATATTTTATCGTGTGTGGCTCACCGATGGACGCCTCGCAGATGGTGCCCAAGGCCGAGTTGGCCCTCTCCCTGAGCATGGTGAACATTGGGCCATGCACGTGCTCCAGGAGCCGCCGCTGGTGTATTTCGTCGGCGTTCTGGCACTCGACGGCCTCGGCCTCTTCCACCCGTTGGCGAAGGCGGAGCACCTCGGCTTGAGAGGCGGCCAGCTCTTTCTGCGCTGCCTCAAGGGCGACCCGGGGGGCATCGGCCAGCCGCATCGCCTCGTCCCGTTGGGCCCTCAGGGCTGCGGTTCTGCCTTCGGCTTCGGTCGGATCATCCCCAGCTTCCCCTCGAACTCACGCTCGAGGCCTTGGCGCACCATCGCCACCCGACGACAAACCTCCTCCAGGACATGCGCTTCCCGCGCAGCGACGCCGTCCTCCGCCTGCGTCACTAGACGCTCCCTCGTCTCCAGCCTCTCGTACTCACGGGAGCGTTCGGCGGCCTCTAGCACCAACGCTTCCTCGCGCTTCTGAAGCTCAGCTGGGTCTCCGGAGGCCACCTTCATCGGCGCGAGGGCTGCCTCGCGTAGCTCCGCTTGCTCCTCCAACAAGTGGCATCGGGCCAGGAGCTCGTGAGCACGCTCCTCCGCTGCCTCTCGCCACCCGTCAGCTCTCCGGGCCTCCTCGATGGCCTGGGAGCGGTCCACTCGGGAGGCCTCCAGCGACGCCTTCGCTTCTTCATCGTCAAGGTCGCGTTGGCGGCGCGCAAGGGCGATGGCGGCCTCCAGCTCGCGCCTCCCTGTAGCTAGGCGTAGGCCCTCGGCCTCCAGGCGAGCATCTTCAGCGGCAAGCTCTTCCCCAAGCAGGTCCACCGCGTCGGCCGCTCGTCGAAGGAACCCTTGGCAGCGAGAGAGGCGCTCCCGAGCGCGCTCGAGCACATCTTCCACGTCATCATCCGCCGCAAGCAGGCGCCGGGGGCTGCGGGTCATCGTTCCCCCTCTGGGCAGGGGGCTGGGGGCTGGCGGCCTCGCGACGGCCGGACGCGCCACATCAGAAGCTCGACCAAGGGCCAGCCCGCCTCCAGATGAGGGGTGGAGGTGGCACCTCAACCAGTCGCAGCCCAAGGCCAGATGGGAGGTACCCGACAGACTGGATATCCCATGAGAAGGCCCGCGAAGGAAAAGCGCTGGGAATGAAGGGCTGCGGCGCACCTCGGGACGATCCACCCCATCATACGCCCTCACCACGAGGGCAGAGCTGCTCGGAGCACTTGAGGATGGCGGAGGAGGCGAAGCCGAGGGAGCTGGTGCCTCGGTGACTCCCGCGATCTCAGTCGGAAGGGGCCTGCGGAGCAAGAATCAGCAAAAGCAACAAGAGGATCGGGAGTCAGAGAGGAAAAAGACTTACCCGTCAGTGGCCAGGGGAGTCAGCACCCAGAGCCTCCCTCTTCCTCCGGAGGGCCTCGAAGTCCACGGGGAAGCGGCCCAAGAGAAGAGCGCAAGGATCAACCTGCCGCGAGGACGAGGCACCAGGACGGCCCGCGTCGGGAGCGCCTGCCTGGCGCGTGCCACCAATCACCTCATCAGAAGCCGGGACCAGGGCCTACAAGGCCCCAGCCCCTGGCGCTGGGAGCGGCCGCCTACTACCTTCAGCCGCAGCAGTACGAGCCTCGGGAGCTGTCTCCTCACGTGCAGCCTCGGGCGCCGCACCCTCCTCCGGAGCCGTCCCCTCACGAGCGGCGCACAACGCTGCCCCCTCCTCCGGAGCCTCCTCGGCCTCAGGCGCCTCCTGTCCCCCTTCTCCGCTGCTTGAGGAGGAGTCGCCTTGGCCGATTGGGAGGGGAGTCACCACTACAGGGTTCTCGCGAGGCCCTTGGAGACCGGCGGGGCGCAGCCCCCACTCATCGAAGTCGGGCATCTACTTCACGAAGTCAGCCTTGCTCTGACAGAGATATAGCAAGGCCCTGCCTTGCCGGATGTTGCCAGGATTGGGGTCCCCAGCCAAAGTTAGGAGCGTCGACTTCAGCGTCGCGGGAGCCAGGTCTTCTTCCTGGAGCCTCATGTCGTCCTCGTGCCCCCGGAAGGCCCACATTCGGCGAGAGTGCCGCTGCAGGGGAGCGACACGGCACAATAGAAACTCCTTCACCACTTTGGGCGCTGTCACGCCAAGTTTCCTCAGGAGCGCGAAGCGGGGCCAGGCGAAGACAAGCCGAGGGCTCTTCAGCGTCTCCTGGCCCCAACCCGAATTGGGGACGGCAGGCGAGGTCGGCTCCGATAGCAGGGGGCTGGGCACCCCTGCGTCCACATCCAACCATCGCTCGCGGAACCCGGCCGCGGGCTGGGGGAGTTGGAAGTCAATTCCAGACGCCTCGGATGTAGGCTCGGCAGTAAAGCTCACGCATGCCCAGCGCTGGGAAGGATCGACAAGACGCAGTGAGAAGAAGTGGCGCAGCAGGGCGACCAAAGGAGGGACGCCCACCATGGCTTCGCAAACGAAGGCAAAGACCGAAAGGAGGTTGATGGACTCAGGACTTGGATGCATTAAGTGGATCTGATAATGCGAAAGCACGGCATTGAAGAAATCGGAGAAAGGGGGAACCAGGCCCGCCCACAAAGCATCGGTAAAACATGGGACCTCAGTGGCTGTCCTGTCAATGGAGAAGTGGGACGCGGGCCAGGCAGTCGTCCTTCCACACTCGTTGAAGACGGTGGCCAGGGCCAAGCTGTCCCTGCCCAGGCACTCTTGGTTGAGCACAGTCGATCGACCGAAGAGGGGGGCCACTGCTGGCGGCGCACAAGACGAAGGCACGGATTTCTCTGCTCTCTCCTTCCCCGTCGGAGCCATGGCGATGGGAAGGAGGGGGGATTCGAGATTGGATTGGAGGCAGGGGGAGGCGCTCGGAAGAAGGAAGAACAGAGGACACCCGAGCAACAGGGAAGGGGGCGGCTGTGTACAACTACCAGTCCGCCTAGCAGGGCGCACAATAAGGAAGCATGGGGGAACGGTGCCGCCCACGTCCAATCGACCGCCATGCGGCGTCCAAGGCTGCAGGCTGTTGGGGACCGCGGCGCTTCGCCCTTGCCCTTTCGCCTCTCGGCCCAGCCAAGTCCATGCGCGCCTTGGGCCCGGGGGCTACTGTCGGCGTTCTGGGAACGGGGGTCCCCAGACTTGCCTGCCTGCGGCCTGCGGCGTGGCTCAAGTGGGAGCCCCGCGCGGCCCATCTTCATCAACACGAGGCTCAAGACCCTCGCGAGGGGCCAAGCCTCGTGAGGCGGAGGACACGGTGCATCCTCAGGCACAGCCTCGTCAGGCTGGCTCGCGAGGAGGCGGAGAGTTCGAGGCGTGGTACCTCGCGAGGTGCCCATGACGCAAGCCATGACGACATGGGGCGCCAGGCGGGTGGCAGCGCGTGCAGCGTCCCTCTTTCCTCTTTGGTGCAGAGGGGGCAAGCGCATCAGCGGAGTACCGAGGCATTAGGGAAAGGTTGCCACTTCGGTGCAACGAGACCAAGACCAGGAGGACCACGAGACGGAGGTCACCATGGAGCCCAGCGTGGCGTCATCACCAGAGCCTTTGGCAGGCGAAGACTGCTTTTGTCAGGATAGATGTACTCGTTGTCCCCCTTCAAATTAGCCCGCCATTGTTGGATCCCTTGCCACTCAATATTTGGGGAGAGGACCAGGGCCTCTATAAATAGGACTAGCCACCCACATAGCAAGGGGTCGGTTCGGTTCGGTTGGGTTCGGTTCGATTCGGTTGGGTTCGATTCCTGGTTGTTCGGCCCGGGATCTGAGAGAGAAAGAGAGAGAAAGGCGACTGAACTCTTCATAGCAGTTCATCGCCACAGCCAAGAACAGACCCTCGCGAGGCTGTTCTTCCTTGTATTGTTCATCCACACCAGCCCCAGGAGGCAATCCAGCCACCACACACTGGATTAGGGCATTACACCACATTGGTGGCCCGAACCAGTATAAATCTTGTGTCTTTCGTGCAGTTCTTTTAGTAGTTTAGATCCCGTCGAGACAGAGAGGTTGAGGGTGAGATTTCCGCGCGCACCCCAGTGTTCGAACCTTAAGGGTCTGCCGGAACCCGAAATCCGACAAGCGTGCCGCTACTATCTTGTTGTCTCACGAGTTTAGATTCATAATAAAAGAGGCCAAAGAAATCTTTGCACATTATAGGGTGTACGCTTGCCGTCCTCCCATAGAGGCCATTCTCTTTGATCAAGAAGAAATAATGCGTTTTCAATCTCTAGACTATGTTGCTTTCAATGAAAATCTTAGAAAAAGTGTTCCTACCAATGTTTTAGTTGATAGAATTTCTGAACTTAATGATGATTTGGCTATTCAAAATAATGAACTAGGATATTGTCTTGAATATAGGCTCACAAAGTTCTGTCAAAAGAATGCTTATAATGATGAATTGGTTGTGCAATATGAAGGACCAAAGGAGGAACCTATACCTCCCAAGGTTGATCTTGGGCACCTTTTTTCCCATTAAATTGAGCCCTTTTGATTAATTTTGCTTGCCTCAAAGAAAACTTTATGCCGAACGTAGGGAATATGAAATGAGTTTTAATATTCTATCTTACTATTATGGCAATACCTAGATCTATCCTTGCTTGTTATGCCTAGCTAGGGGCGTTAAACGATAGCGCTTGTTGGGAGGCAACCCAATTTTATTTTTATTCCTTGCTTTTTGCACCTGTTTAGTAATAAATAATTCATCTAGCCTCTGGTTTGGTTGTCTTTTTTGTGTTTAATTAGTGTTTGTTCAAAGTACAACCATTGGGAAGACTTGGGGAAAGTCTTGTTAAACTTGCTGTAAAAAACAGAAACTTTAGCGCTCACGAGAACTGCTGTAATTTTTATTTCGAAAGTGCTATTTAGTTAATTCTTTTTGAATATGATTAATAGATAAATTCCTTACGTACAGAAATTTATTTTAGAATTTTTGGGGTTAAAGATCTTGCGCTAGCTACAGATTACTACAGACTATTCTGGTTTTGACAGATTCTGTTTTTCGTGTGTTGTTTGCTTATTTTGATGAATCTATGACGAGTAAAATAATTTATAAACCAAAGAGAAGTTGGAATACAGTAGGTTTAACACCAATATAAATAAAGAATGAGTTCATTACAGTACCTTGAAGTGGTCGTTTGTTTTCTTTCGCTAACGGAGCTCACGAGATTTTCTACTTTGAGTTTTGTGTTGTGAAGTTTTCAAGTTTTGGGTAAAGATTTGATGGATTATGGAACAAGGAGTGGCAAGAGCCTAAGCTTGGGGATGCCCATGGCACCCCTAAGATAATCTAAGGACACCTAAAAGCCAAAGCTTGGGGATGCCCCGAAAGGCATCACCTCTTTCCTCTCCTTCTATCGCTAACTTTACATGGAGCTATATTTTTATTCACCACATGATATGTGTTTTGCTTGGAGCGTCTTGAATTATTTGAGTATTTGCTTTTTAGTTTACCACAATCATCCTTGCTGTACACACCTTTTGAGAGAGCCATACATGACTTGGAACTTGTTAGAATACTCTATGTGCTTCGCTTATATCTTTTGAGTTATATAGTTTTGCTCTAGTACTTCACTTATATCTTTTAGAGCACGGTGGTGGATTTGTTTTATAGAAACTATTGATCTCTCATGCTTCACTTAGATTATTTTGAGAATCTTAATAGCATGGTAATTTGCTTAAAATCCTAATATGCTAGGTATTCAAGATTAGTAAAATTTTCTTATGAGTGATTTGAATACTAAGAGAAGTTTGATGCTTGATGATTGTTTTGAGATATGGAGGTAATAATTAATATCAAAGTAGTGCTAGTTGAGTAGTTGTGAAATTGAGAAATACTTGTGTTGAAGTTTGCAAGTCCCGTAGCATGCACGTATGGTAAACGCTATGTAACAAATTTGAAACATGAGGTGTTATTTGATTGTCTTCCTTATGAGTGGCGGTCGAGGACGAGCGATGGTATTTTCCTACCAATCTATCCCCCTAGGAGCATGCGCGTAGTGCCGAGGTTTTTGATGACTTGTAGATTTTTGCAATAAGTATGTGAGTTCTTTATGACTAATGTTGAGTCCATGGATTATACGCACTCTCACCCTTCCATCCTTGCTAGCCTCTTCGGTACCGCACATTGCCCTTTCTAACATTGAGAGCTGGCACAAACTTCGCCGGTGCATCCAAACCCCATGATATCATACGCTCTTTCACACATAAACCTCCTTATATCTTCCTCAAAACAGCTACCATACCTAGCTATTATGGCATTTCCATAGCCATTCCGAGATATATTGCCATGCAACTTTCCACCATTCCGTTTATCATGACACATTCATCATTGTCATATTGCTTAGCATGATCATGTAGTTGACATAGTATTTGTGGCAAAGCCACCATTCATAATTCTTTCATACATGTCACTCTTGGTCCATTGCATATCCTAGTACACCGCCGAAGGCATTCATATAGAGTCATCTTTTGTTCTAGTATCGAGTTGTAATCATTGAGTTGTAAATAAATAGAAGTGTGATGATCATCATTTCTAGAGCATTGTCCCAAGTGAGGAATTATAAAAAAAGGGAGAGAAAGGCCATATAAAAAAAGAGAAAGGCCAAATAAAAAATGAGATAAAAAGAGAGAAGGGACAATGTTACAATCCTTTGCCACACTCGTGCTTCAAAGTAGCACCGTAACCTTCATGATAGAGAGTCTCTTGTTTTGTCACTTTCATGTACTAGTGGGAATTTTTCATTATAGAACTTTGCTTGTATATTCCAACAATGGGCCTCCTCAAGTGTCCTAGGTCTTCGTGAGCAAGCAAGTTGGATGCACACCCACTTAGTTCTTTTGTTGGGCTTTCATACATTTATAGCTCTAGTGGATCCGTTGCATGGCAATCCCTACTCCTTGCATTAACATCAATCGATGGGCATCTCCATAGCCCATTGATTAGCCTCGTTGATGTGAGACTTTCTCCTTTTTTGTCCGCTCCACATAACCCCCCTCATTATATTCTATTCCACCCATAGTGCTATGTCCATGGCTCGCGCTCATATATTGCGTGAAAGTTTATAGGTTTGAGATTACTAAAGTATGAAACAATTGCTTGGCTTGTCATCGGGGTTGTGCATGATGAGAGCATTCTTGTGTGACGAAAATGAAGCATGACTAAACTATATGACTTTGTAGGGATGAACTTTCTTTGGCCATGTTATTTTGAAAACACATAATTGCTTAGTTAGTGTGCTTGAAGTATTATTATTTTTATGTCAATATGAACTTTTGTGTTGAATCTTTTGGATCTGAATATTCATGCCACAATTAAGAAGAATTACATCAAAATTATGCCAAGTAGCACCCCATATCAAAAATTCTGTTTTTATCATTTACTTACTCAAGGACGAGCAGGAATTAAGCTTGGGGATGCTTGATACGTCTCCAATGTATCTATAATTTTTGATTGCTCCATGCTATATTATCTACTGGTTTGGACATTATTGGGCTTTATTATCCACTTTTATATTATTTTTGGGACTAACCTATTAACCAGAGGCCCAGCCCAGAATTGCTATTTTTTTGCCTGTTTTAGGGTTTCGAAGAAAAGGAATATCAAACGGAGTCCAAACGGAATGAAACCTTCGGGAACGTGATTTTCTCACTGAACAAGACCCAGGAGAGTTGGACCCTATGTCAAGACACAAAAGAGGAGGCCACGAGGTAGGGGTCGCGCCTACCCCCGAGGCGCGCCCTCCACCCTCATGGGCCCCCTGTTGCTCCACCGACGTACTCCTTCCTCCTATATATACCTACGTACCCCCAAACGATCAGAAACGGAGCCAAAACCCTAATTCCACCGCCGCAACTTTCTGTATCCACGAGATCCCATCTCGGGGCCTGTTCCAGAGCTCCGCCGGAGGTGGCATCGATCACGGAGGACTTCTACATCAACACCATAGCCCCTTCGAGGAAGTGTGGGTAGTTTACCTCAGACCTACGGGTCCATAGTTAGTAGCTAGATGGCTTCTTCTCTCTTTTTGGATCTCAATACAATGTTCTCCCCCTCTCTTGTGGAGATCTATTCGATGTAATCTTCTTTTTTGCGGTGTGTTTGTTGAGACCGATGAATTGTGGGTTTATGATCAACTCTATCTATGAACAATATTTGAATGTTATTTGAATTCTTTTATGTATGATTGGTTATCTTTGCATGTCTCTTCGAATTATCAGTTTGGTTTGGCCTACCAGATTGATCTTTCTTGCAATGGGAGAAGTGCTTAGCTTTGGGTTCAATCTTGCGGTGTCCTTTCCCAGTGACAGTAGGGGCAGCAAGGCATGTATTGTATTGTTGCCATCGAGGATAAGAACATGGGGTTTTCATCATATTGCATGAGTTTATCCCTCTACATCATGTCATCTTGCTTAAGGTGTTACTTTGTTTTCATTAACTTAAAACTCTAGATGCATGCTGGATAGCAGTCGATGAGTGGAGTAATAGTAGTAGATGCAGGCAGGAGTCGGTCTACTTGTCTCGGACGTGATGCCTATATACATGATCATACCTAGATATTCTCATGACTATGCTCAATTCTGTCAATTGCTCAACAGTAATTTGTTCACCTACCGTACAATACTTATGCTCTTCAGAGAAGCCACTAGTGAAACCTATGGCCCCCGGGTCTATCTCATCATATTAATCTACCAATATTAGTTATTTCCTTTTGCTTTTACTTTGCTTTTATTTTACTTTGCATCTTTATCATAAAAATACCAAAAATATTATCTTATCATATCTATCAGATCTCACTCTCGTAAGTGGCCGTGTAGGGATTGACAACCCCTTAACGCGTTGGTTGCGAGGATTTATTTGTTTTGTGCAGGTACGAGGGACTCGCGCGTAGCCTCCTACTAGATTGATACCTTGGCTCTCAAAAACTAAGGGAAATACTTATGCTACTTTGCTGCATCATCCCTTCCTCTTCGGGGAGAACCAACGCAGTGCTCAAGAGGTAGCAATAGGAACATTAGGTGACCAATTAAACGTTCTCTGTTTTAGTGATATGAGCATCATATCAGATTCGTATTTCAACACGTAAGCTTTGGAATTATGAGTGGCATGTTGTTTTGCTTATTGTGTTGAGGTCTTGAGGAGCAGTGCTAGCACGACACGAAGCAGGGAAGCACCTATGATGATGATAGTGAATATAAAGGGGGGAAACCATAATCTTTATGAGTATAGTGACCGTGACATGGTGGATCTGAAGGTGCAAACCGGACAAAGCTACTTCGCAACCAATGTTTGCATTCAACTAGCCACTATGATTTGGTATCGACAAGAAAAGTACAGTAAACAATTTTTGATATATTTTCTGGGTGAGATTAATAACTTAAACACATTTGGAAGAGTACCACCACTCTTGCGATGTCGTGTAGGCCCCTGCTGATATGTTGAGGGTGCTGCGGGCGCAATGGCTGTCGGCAGCGGGAAGAAGACTTTAGATGGCAGACGGCCGGGTTGGTCGATAAATCTTGTTGTCGTGGACGAGGCGGTCGTTGGAGCGGCAACGACAAAGTGAATGACAGCGCCGATGAAGGAATACGACGCGATGAAAGGATCCTGGTCCGGCGCCATGGATGAGAGACGTCCATCTCTTGCAGTGGACGACGGGGTAGGGGTAGCGGCTCCTGCAAGGAGGAGGATGGGGTGGCGGACGGAGGAGGCTGGCCGTAGTGGGGAGGTTGTTGTGGCGCCGACGGTGTATGAATTGGGAAATGGAGGGGGAGGGGCATATCAAACTTTGGGACGCGCTTGTCTGAAATGTGGGAAAGTTATGAACTTATGCCCTGTTTAAAATTTCGGACGTCACGTCGGTTGGGGATAGGACGGTAATCTCGCATCTCCCAAATATTTGCCGGTAACGATTTCGGGTGAGGAGAGGGTGTTTTGCCGCCCACGGTTGGCGCCCACGGTGTATGAACGGGGCTGATAGGTAGGGTGGTTGTGTCACGTCTGAGGGAAGTTACATATCTGCCCCTATTTGAAATATTAGCCTGCATCGATTTCGGACGAGGAGAGTTTGTTTGCCGCCCACCATGGATGAATGGGGAAATGGAGGGAGAGACACATGTCTTTCGGACGAGCTTGAATCAAATGTGTTTTGCCGCCCACGTTTGGCGCCCACCATGTCTGAATGGGCTCAGAGGCCATCGTGTCACGTCTGATTGAAGTTACTAGTCTACCCCTATCGACAACAGTGTAAATTCGGTCGATAAGGATGTTAAGTGTCAGGGGTAGACAGTAATTACCATCTCGCAAACACTTTCTTCGGGCAGCCCACAAATGATAGTGGGTGTTTAGCCGCATCGTTCAAAACTTGGGTGAATTAGCATTCACGTTTGCCCTGGGCCCTAGCAACGAAATCCAAATCCAATTTTTATTCGATTATGAATATCCAGATATAATTCTATGTTTTGTTATTTATTTCTTCAAAACCACAACAAAGATTTATTCCACCTTTATATATGATTATGATTTAGAAATACCGTGATTTCGAATTCAGTAGGTTGGATACACTTTGAGTCAAACAGTTCTTTCATCCAATACAATATGCTCACACGAAAAAAGTTCACCTTATGTCAATCATACAAGTACTGAGAATTACCTCGCCGAAAAAATTCGGATCATTACAACACATGGACAACATAGGGGGTCTTACAACACAATCCATTCAGAGACATGACACAACATGCAAGTACAATAATCTAATGACAATTTTAACTGCTATCTAAAGAAGAACTGGGATTACCCTGGTTAGATAGTAGAAGCAGTAGGACCTCCTCCGTCTTCAAATGCAACATTCTTACTTCCTCCAATTCTTGGGTTGCTTGCATAATGCGTGCAGCTAATTGCATAATTTCCAGCTTCAAGATCGAGATTACCTCATTCATGGCAGCCACACCATCTCTTTCTGCCTCTAGTAGAGCCTCACGAACTATAATATATGTGCTCAGACTGCTCTCCGGTGGTGTTGCCTCTGAACTGCTACCATCTGGTAACATGGATGGCGCACTGCTTCCACAAATAGATTCTGGGGTTGTACATTGTGTCCTATTGTGAACGGCATCATGAAAGGTTTCCGCTGGACATAAGTAAGAGATAGTTATCGCATGATCCAGGCAGTAAGCTTACATGGTAAATGACATATGAATTATTGCCGAGCATGGCAAGCTATATTTAAATGGTTCGAAGCAGCATCAGCCGAAAATAAATTAAAATTGTAAGATGAAACTAGGGATGTAAGTGGCAAATAAATGACATCCGCCAGTCCCATCTAGTTAGTTTTTGCTAGCTCCCTGGTTCATTTTCCTCAAAAAACAAAAAACTCTTTTGAACTATCATACCACCAGTGGACTTTAATCAGGATTAAACGAGACCTAGTTGACATCCCTAGTTGAAAGGGAGTGTACCACCACTATATTTAAGTTGCCAAGCCATATAAGCAGTTGAAATAATCTGAGAAAGCACTTAATAGTGTGGCCTCATATAAACTACGAAGACAGTCTTGTGATGAAGTTCAGAGGAAAAGTTAAGGACTCAAATGAACTAGGCATGCATTTCTTTACAATAGTACAGCAGGCACTGCTGACATATTGGCTAACTCAGGTATAGCGTATCAAGTAAGAAACAACACTACAAAAAAAAGACACATCCGTGACATTTTGGGCCGAACGGAATTTTTTTCTGTCATACATATGACACTTCTATGACGATAATTGTGACAAAACCCGGTATCATCATAGATGTGGTGGGCTCCTACTTCTATGACAAAAAATCATGACAGAAAATGGGCTTTTCGTCCTGGGCGGGCCGGAGACGCAGCTGCATGGCATTCTTTGGGCCGTCCATGCCGGAAAAAACCGTGGTAGAAGCGAGGGGGAGGAAACTTTCGGGGAGTTCCCGGTTACGGTGGGAGGTCGGGGGCCGAGCGATACACGATTCTCTCGTACACGTACGCGCGTGTGTGCGAGGTGTTGCCTCTGGATGAGCAGGACCCCGTGGTGTGGTGGAGGGCTGGATGAACAGTAGATGGTGGAGGGGTGCCCGTGGAGGGGTGGTTGAACAGGACCCCGTGGTGTGGAGGGCTGGATGAACAGTAGCCCGTGGAGGGGTGGTTGAACAGTAGACGGTGGAGTAGCGCGCGGTGGAGGCTGGATGAACAGGAGCCCGTGGAGGCTGGAGGAGGTCGACGGTAGCCCGTGGAGGCTGGAGGAGGTCGACGGTGGAGACGAACAGTATCTCGTGGAGTCCCGTTTTGCGGTACGCCACACCCCTCCCGATGAACAGGACCCCCGTTTCGACCGTAGGAGGTCCGTTTCGTCCGTTTTGTGGTACGACACACCCCTCCCAATCAACAGGACCCCCGTTTCGACCGTAGGAGGTCCGTTTCCTCCGTTTTGCGGTACGCCACACCCCCAATCAACAGGACCCTGTTCCGAACGTAGGAGGTCCATTTCCTCCGTTTTGCGGTATGCCGGGCCTCGTTTCCATCACATGTTCCATCCAAGCCCTCTCGATGAACATGACCACGCATTCCGTTCCGACCCAGCCGGTTGGCTCCCACGCGTTCCATTGCCTCCCGATGAACACGACGCATTCCATTGCCTCCACATGAACACGACTGTCGGGTGGTAGGTGTGACATATGCCAACGGGTGGCTTATCATTGTGGGAGCCAGTAAGACGTCGCCGGTGCCTAGAAATGGGATGAGGCAAAGACATGCACGCCGGCGAATCTTACCCAGCTTCAGGGCTCTCCGTGGAGATAACACCCCTACTGCTGCTCTGCGGGGTCTCCGCATGATCACTAGATGAACGAGTGGCTACAAGATGCTCCTTGAGCTGTCTGGGGAGAAGAAGAAGGGCACGGCTAGCTCTCCTCTCCTCTCTATGTGGTGTCTAGAACTAGCTTAGATCAACCCTTTGCATGGGTGCCCCGGGGGGTTTATATAGGCCTACCCCACGGGGGTACAATGGTAATCTGGCTGGGTGTGGGCCCCAGTCGTCTGTGTATATGCTCGCCGGCTTCTGCGCCGGTTGCTGGGGCCCGCCGGCTGCCGGCTCCTTGGTCGACAGGCAGGCCCCACTGTCATGGGCCTTTTCGGTGGCTGGTTACTGTTGCTTCAATCCTGGTGACGAGGGCTTCGCCGAGGTGGGCGTGGCTACAGTGCCGCCGCCTAGCGGGCGATTGCTATAGCCTCACCGCGTCTTGTCTCCTTAATGGGGCGTCTCCTTCGAGGGAGGGGGCAGGCCAGCTGTGGGGAGCCGGCCCTGTCTTGGGCCGACTGGGGGAGGCCTGGCCGCCTTCGGGTGTCTCTCTGCCTGAAAGAGCCCACCGCCCGTGGGCCGCGCTGACGGCCCGTCGTTGGTGGCATCAGGGTCAGCATGGCAACAGTGCCGCGTCGGACGGGTCATGGCCACCCCGTACGGCGCACTGTGCCAGGCATGCTCCGGGATTCGGGGGTGGCAGGCTTTACTGTAGCCACGCCCTGTCACATCGCCGTTATGTGGATGCAGACTTCGAGGGGACGATCTTGACCACTTTGTGGGAGCCGGCTTCTTGGAGTCGGCCTTCTCGCGGCCGGCCTCTTGGAGCCGGCCCTCCCGCAGCATTCTTCATGAGGGCTAAAGCCGGGCCGCCTTCCGATAGTCGGCCTGGGAGACAGTCGGCAAGGGGAAGGCGGCCCCACGTCTTGGACTCTTGAGGGTCGTATCGGCTTGTAATTTTTTCAGAAGGGCCAGGGGTAGCCGGCTAGGCTACCCGTGGTCATTTACTCCGACAGTAGTCCCCGAAGCTGATTGAGCTTTGAGGCTGACAAAGGGATGAGAAGCTTGGTCAGCTTCCTACCCTGAGTTGCCGGCTTTGCTTATGCGCGCCGTCTTCGAAAAGCTCCGCATCTTGTAAGTGGGAACGTGGGTCGGTCTGCGAGCTAACCGCGCGCCACCACGCGGGCCACGTGGCAAGGAAAACCTACCAACGCACGCGCGCGATGGGACGCCGCTGCAGGCCCGGACCCGCCACTTCTAGGCCTCGGCCCAAGCGCGGATCTTCTGCGGCCCACAACGGACCGCTCGCCTTCCCGCGGCAGTTTCATCATGTCATCAGTGCGCAATAATCGCGGGACGTGGGGGAGTGGGCGCAGTTGATCCCACGTTCCCCCACACCACGCCTCCTCGGTTCCGCCGCGCGGGTCTATAAGTAGGGGGAGGAGAGGGAGCGGCAGAGGCTCGCACCCTCTCCCTCGCTCCACCCTTTCTCACCTTCCTTCTCCTTCCTTCCGCCGCCGCAGCGATCCATTGCCGTGCCGCTCCGCCGTCGGACCTCTCGGTTCCTTCGGTCCCGCCGTAGCGGGGTCAGGCGCGTCTCCACAGTCGCATCGCCTTGTTCCTTCGGTCCCGCCGTAGCGGGGTCGGGCGCGTCTCTGCCATCGCATCGCCTTGTTCCTCGCCGCGTCGCTCCCATGGCGTTGTCGAGCTCGTGGGACGGCTCCAACGTCCATGAGGACCACATTGAGTTCCTCCGCCGGACGCGGCGTCTGCCGGGCGCGAACTACATGCGGGTTCGTCGTGCGCCGACGAGGGAGATTTCGCCGGCACCGGAGGAGGGCGAGTGGGTAATCTTCCGCTCGCACTGCCTGCGCGGCTTCGGCCTCCCGGCAAGCGGATTCCTTCGCGCCTTTCTTGAGTTTTACGACCTCCAGCCGCATCACCTCACACCCAACACAGTGATGCTGCTGTCGGCTTTCGTCACCCTGTGCGAGGGCTTTCTTGGGGTTCTCCCCACTCTCGAGCTTTGGGGAGAATTCTTCTAGTGCAAGCTCGGCACCGTTGTCGCGGGCGTGCCCGCCCCCTGCGGAGCCTTCATCGCCATGAGGCGGGCGGTCGAGAACAATCCGTTCCCACCCATCCCGCTGATCCAGTCGGTGAAGCTTTGGCAGAAGTCCAATTTTTACGTGAAGAACATTGCCCAGCAAGGCGACTTCGTCAACCTGCCGGCTTACGTAGCCGGCCCGCCGGCTGGGAGGCAACCCTCGTGGAGCTACCGGGCCAGGTCATTGTCTTAGGACGGGAACGCAGCTGTCGCCCAGCTCCGGGTGATGATCTAGTCGGAGGGCCTGACCGGAGGCGACCTAGTGGCCGCCTTCGTGGAGCGCCGAATACTTCCGCTCTAAGGCCGGCCTCACATGATTTTTCAAATGAGCGGCCGCTTCGACCCGTGCCTGCTGAGCACTAGGGAGATGCCTCAGGTCGAGGTGTCTTACATGGTGAACTACATCTCCAACTGCAAGCTCGTCGAGGATTGGCAATACGGCAAGGGGCCGTATTCTCGTGCCAACCCCCCGCCTGTTGTAAGTTTATATTCTTTTCTTCCTTTGGTAGCCGGCCTCATGATGGCCGACTTCTGATCAATTGGTTTGCCCTCGGCAGAATCCTCTTCTTCCGCCGACGGCCGGGGCCACAGGGGTAGAGCGCCAGCTCCTCCCCGACCGCACGGTGGACGGCGTCTGTCGTGGTATTTCTCACGGGGTGCTTGCGAGTCGACAGATGCTACAAGGGCTTAGTGTGAGGGTAGGACTGCTGCTGATAGGACAGGGAGCGGGTATGCGAGTAGCACGCGGTGGTTTACCCAGGTTCGGGGCTCTCCGGAGAGATAATACCCCTACTCCTGCACACCCGGCGGGTGCGCTGACGCGCCCCCGCGAGAGAAGAGAAGACAAAGTAGTTGCCGGAAGATCCGGCCCGACTGCTCAGCAGTCGGCCCGAAGACCGGGGGCTACACCCGCCGGGTGTGCAGTAGCCCCCGAGCCTCCGGGCAACTTGGCAAAGTTGGGCGGAGGTTTTTTGGCAAATGTTCATGAAAATAATCATAAAAAAGGACAGAGTTAGTCCATGCGGATATATCAAATGCTTGCTTTTATCATTGCAAGTTTTATGTGGAGGGTGCCGACTCGGTTTCGTCCGAGCCCCCTTAATCTTTTTCGTGTTCCCTCCGCTTTTTGGCTTGTGCTCTTGCCTGCCGGACAGCCGCTCTGCGGTCTGTGGCTGAGAGTGGGCCGCGAAGTGGAGTGTACAGTACTCAGAGTCTGGGAGCAGATTCAACCGAGTAGGTACTTGTAAAAGGAAAACGGTCGGGTCGCCCGAACGTTTTTCTTCCCGGACGTTTTTCGCGTGGGTGGCCTCCAGCGTTCACTCTTGCTAGTCGGCAGCCGCTCTGCGGTCTGTGACTAAGAGTGGGCCTTTGGTACCGCGCACGGTACTAAGCCGTTTGCGGGAACTAACGTCTCAGGCCAAGCGGCCAGCCCCCGGGCCAACTCTGGCTGACGCCGGGGCAAACAGTGATGCTACTGTAATAGAATGCGGAGGCAGCCCCCGAGCAACGCTCGGGGTTATCCGTGCTTGCGTAGTGCAAAAATATGCGGGTGAGGAGCTCACATTGATTTTCGTGTAGTCATGGTCGTCGAAGATAGCCGGCGCGACTCGGCGCTCGCGGAGTGCGCCGGCGCACCCGTTGGGTGTAGGGCCGACTGCTGAGCGGTCGGGCCGGATCTTCTAGCAGCTATTTTGTCTTCTTTCTCGCGGGGGCGCGTTAGCGCACCCGCTGGGTGTAGCCCCCGAGATTCGGGCCGACTGCTGAGCAGTCGGGCCGGATCTTCCGGCAACTACTTTGTCTTCTCTTCTCTCGCGGGGGCATGTCAGCGCACCCGCCGGGTGTAGCCCCGAGATTTGGTCCGACTGCTGAGCATTCGGGCCGGATCTTCCGGCAACTACTTTGTCTTCTCTTCTCTCGCGGGGGCGCGTCAGCGCACCCGCCGGGTGTAGCCCCCGAGATTCAGGCCGACTGCTGAGCAGTCGGGCCGGATCTTCCGGCAACTACTTTGTCTTCTTCTTTTTCTCGCGGGGGCGCGTCAGCGCACCCGCCGCGTGTAGCCCCCGAGAGTCGGGCCGACTGCTGAGCAGTCGGGCCGGATCTTCCGGCAACTACTTTGTCTTCTCTTCTCTCGTGGCGGTCCTGCCCGGACCATGAAACCAGCAGTAGCGCGGTAGAAAAGTACCGCCCCACGGTGGGCGCCAACTATCGTGGTATTTCTCACGGGGTGCTTGCGAGTCGACAGATGCCACAAGGGCTTAGTGTGTGGGTAGGACTGCTGCTGATAGGACCGGGAGCGGGTATGCGAGTAGCACGCGGTGGTTTACCCAGGTTCGGGGCTCTCCGGAGAGATAATACCCCTACTCTTGCATGTCTGAGTATATCTAGTATATCTGGTACAGGGTCGCTCCTAGAGCTGTATCTCAGCTCAGTGCCATAGGCATCTGGCTTTATATATGCCTGTATGAGGCGTGCTAGTGGCCGGCCATGCTCATGGCCGTGAGCATACGTGCTCATGTGGATGGATGGAAAGCTAGCTTGCTTGCTAGCTTGTGTGTGTGCGTGAGTTTTCCATCCTCCTGGATGGATGGATGGATCTCATATATATAGTGGGAGTTGGCTTAGGATGTAAGCCATGTAGGCATGGTAGCTAGGTAACTAGCTAGTGGCATGGGTAGTGGCGTTGGATGTAAGCTACCTTGGGTAGCTTACATGCCAAGCCATGTAGGCATGGCATATGGCATGCATGTCCCCTGGGGTACTTTATAAATCAGTACCCAGGGGACACGGTACACTGTAGATGATGGCACCGCGGTACGGTTGTCTCGTCGATGTCGGGTCGGGCTGCAGTCGGCAGCCGACTGGTTGGCGTAGTCGGCGGCCGGCAGTTGGTAGCCGGTCGGGTAGCGCAGTCGGACGGGGAGCCGGCAGGAGCGGCCGGTCAGTCGGACTGAGGGGCTATGCTAGCCCCGATGTCTTGAAACATCATCTCGCCGTCTTCGGGGTATCCGTGTCCCATTACACCGACAGCGTCGATGATCCGGACCTGGGAGCGGCTGCCATAGAAGATGCCGAAGGCGACGAGGCAGGCGGCGCGGGGCTCGAGGCCGGCCTTGAGGACTCGGTGGACGATGACGAGGTCGAAGCCATTCCGCACTGCCAGCCGGCGCCTTATCATCAAGGCGCGGGCCCGTCTGCCGCGCCGACTGCCCGTGGCGGCGCACAGAAACGCCAGGCCGTGTCGACCTACTTCGGCAGCCAGCCGAAGAAATCCAAGGGCTCCACGGCGGCGACCAAGCGGGAGGAGGCGGCCGTGAAGGCGGCCCACTTCCGCAAGGCGGTGAAACAGCCGCAGGCGATCTCGGCGTAAGCGTAAAGCGTCTTGAATTTTTTGTTGTCTTCTTCGATTGAGACTCTTCTAAACTTTTCTTCGCTCGCCGGGCAGGGCACCGCTTTCCCTCGAGCGAGGTCCTGGCGGCTCCATAGTCGGGCCGACTGGAGGGTCCTCAGGCTCCCGCCGCGTGGATCCCCGTGCTGACCTCATGGAGGCCGTGCAGCGGAACGCACAGGAGGCGCGGGAGGAGCGGGAGGCAGCGGAGCGAAGGACCGCCCAGGCGGCGAAGGAGCAGGCCAACGCGGCGGCCAAGGCCCAGGCGGAGGCGGCGGCCGTGGAGAGGGAGGCGGAGGCTTCACGCAACCAGCCTCCACACCTCGTCGTTCCCCTCCGCACCGTGGCCCCCGACATCCCCATGTTCCTGTCGGAGGAGGTCGACTGAGATCCACCGGTGATGGAGAGGAGGGAGGACCACGTGGTCTTCGTGGAGGAGGCGCCGCAGATGGCGCCGACTGGAGCGGGCCAAGGCGGCCGACCAGCCGCGGCGCCAGAGCAGCTCGCCGGGGGTGAGCCGGAGGCAGGAGCCGGCCTCGAGGTGCAGCCGGCATTTCGCCGGCGCGTAGAGGGAGCTATCTCCGCGTCGGAGCCGCACAGAGCTGCGGGCGCCGGCCGGACGGTGGAGGCCCTGGAAGCGGCCAGCGCTAGCACGTCCGAGTGGACGCCCAGCGGGGGGACGGCTGAGCTGAACACGGCGGCCCAGGAGGTCCGGAACCGGCTTCAAGCCCAGGCCGCTTCGCTGCAGCGATATACCCAAGAGTTCCTCACGACGCGGGCCATCATCCGGGTGAGCCTTCTGGCCCTGGTTGTTTTGCTTTTTTGATTTCTTCCGTGGGGGCGCATCAGCGCACCCACTGGGTGTAGTCCCCGAGTTCTGAGTCGGCTGCTGAGTAGGCGGCTTGGAACTTACTAGGTCCTGACAGCTATCTTATTCTTGCATCATGTCTGATCTTCTAGGAATACCATAACCTCCGCGCTGCTGCCTTCAACTCCCAGGCTCAGGAGCTGGGCCAGAAAACTGAGGACCTGACCAACAGCCGGAGTGCGTGCTTTGTCTCGTTCGTCTCCTATGGGGGCACGTCAGCGCACCCACTGGGTGTAGTCCCCGAGATTCAGGCCGACTGCTGAGCAGTCGGGTCGGATCTTCCCTGACGACTTCTTCCTTATTGATTTTTCCTTTGTCTTCATGCTTGCAGGAGCCAATGCAGACTTGAGGGAACAGCTCAGCGGGGCCGAGACCGCCCTTCGCGCCAAGGAAGCTGAGTACAACGCCTTAGTCCTGGAGCATGACCGCCTGGCCAAGAAGTTGGCCGACCAGGAGGAGAGCCACAAGGCGGCCCTGAAGAAGGTGTAGGACAGCGAGGATGCCCTCAAAGCTGTGTTCGAGACCGAAGCGGTGGGCTAGGCTGAGGCAAAACAAGCGCTGAGCGAGGGCTACGGCCGGATTGAGGATCTGATCAATGGTAAGCCACCTTCCTCACTCCTTGCTTGCCCCTTGCCCCCTGATTTGTGTTCTGACTTGCGCTGCTTTTTGTTCTTTGTGCAGACTACTTCCTCGGCTACTCCGTCCTTGCCACCCAGACCATCAAGGCCCACCGCGAGGCGCGCCGGCACGCAGGGGCTGAAATCGCGCCGGACGCGAGCCGGACGCTTGAGGAGCAACTCTTGGGGGTCCAAGCCCGGCTGCAGCCGGCTCACCGCATGCTCCGCCGCCTCCAGCGCGTCGGGGCGCAGGTGTTGGCCGCCCTCTGGCCAGGCGAGACGATTCCCCGCACCCCGAGTCGGACTGCCGACTGACTGGAGGTTGCGGTTGGCCGCTTCGAGGCCTGGAAGGCATCGGCAGCCCGGCTTGGAGCTGAGCGGGCGCTGGAGTTCGTCCGAGCCTGGTATCACGGGCTGAACCTGGACCAGCTGATCACCTGGCAGCTGGAAGCCGATGAGGAGATGGAGGACGTGCGGTCGGCCATCGCTTAGCGTGCCTCGACGATCGCCGAGTGCACTGACATCAGCACCTTTGCTCCTGAGATAAATGACGACGGCGTTGCCCAGCCGGAGGAATGGTTCGGGCTGAACCCGGCAGAGGGCAAGGACTCGGCGGAGGAGATCGCTTCCGGCGATGAAGGTGAAAACGACGAAGGAGAGGAAGGCGAAGACGTCGAGCCAGCCGATGAAGTGGCCAGCCAGCCTCAGCCTGACCATGCCTCCAGCAACGAGGCGCGAGCTAGCGCGCCCTCTGCGGGAGGTGGTGATCATGCCGAGGTCCGCCAGCCGGCCACTCCTCCAGCCAGCACTACCGTCTCGACTAACCTGCCCGACTCGCCAGTCGCTCCCTTGGCCTAATCTGTCGTCCTTGCTTTTCCTGCTTGTTACTTTTTGAACAATTTTTATTAAACTTGCGCAGTTCCACCCACTGGGGGTGTATTCAAACTATGTTGAATGCTGGCCTTTCGAAGGTCTTTTGTGTAAATGTGATCGTGTGTGTGTTTGGCTCCCATTTGCGTATGCTTTTTATCCTTAGGCTGTTTCCTTTGCCGCCTTCCCCTTTTGGGAAGGCAAGTACTCGAGCTTTCTTAGATTGAAGCGAGGTGAATGGAAGCCGGCCGGCCGGCTACTCTGGTAGTCGGTCGGTGGTGGGAGAAAAACCGGCTTTTATTATATTACTTTGTTAGTCCCTAGCCATTTTTCGTGTGGGCGTCCTTTCCTGCCTTTAACTCTTGCCATCCGGACAGCCGGTTTCTTCGAACTGCGACTTTTGGCAAGAGAAGGCTTGGGTACCGGCACACTACTTGTTTGACCGCGGGTAGGACTTCTAATATAACTCAAGGCGGCCAGTCCCCGGGCCGACTAGTCGAACCCGGCGCCGGATGAAAAAAGTGAATGTAATGACATGATCACAAGCATGATACTCTTCATTCATAGATAAAAGACGGCAGTCCCCGAGCTCTCCTTGGGGGGCCTATTGTCTCGTACTTAGTACAAAAGTTAGCGTGATACATACTGCATTTCAACTGTAAAATCTTCGGAGGAGGTTGGCGTTCCATGGTCGTTCCGACTCCTTGCCGGAATCATCTCTCTTGCGTGCCTTCGGCTTGTGTGCATCGATCAGGTAGTAGGAGTCGTTGCCTAAAGCTCTGCTGATGACGAAGGGGCCCTCCCAAGGGGCCGAGAGCTTGTGCTGGCCGGCTGTTCGCTGGATCAGCCGAAGCACGAGGTCGCCCTCTTGGAAAGATCTTGGTCTGACCTTCCGGCTGTGGTAGCGGCGCAATCCCTGCTGGTAGATGGCGGACCGGCTGAGGGCTAACAGCCGGCCCTCTTCCAGTAGGTCGACGCCGTCTTCTCGTGCTTCCTTGGCCTCTGCCTCCTGTTGGAAATATGCCCTAGAGGCAATAATAAATTGGTTATTATTAATTTTCCTTGTTCATGATAATTGTTTATTATCCATGCTAGAATTGTATTAATAGGAAACTCAGATACATGTGTGGATACATAGACAACACCATGTCCCTAGTAAGGCTCTAGTTGACTAGCTCGTTGATCAATAGATGGTTACGGTTTCCTGACCATGGACATTGGATGTCGTTGATAACAGGATCACATCATTAGGATAATGATGTGATGGACAAGACCCAATCCTAAGCCTAGCACAAGATCATGTAGTTCGTATGCTAAAGCTTTTCTAATGTCAAGTATCATTTCCTTAGACCATGACATTTTGCAACTCCCGGATACCGTAGGAGTGCTTTGGGTGTGCCAAACGTCACAACGTAACTGGGTGGCTATAAAGGTACACTACAGGTATCTCCAAAAGTGTCTGTTGGGTTGCACGGATCGAGACTGGGATTTGTCACTCCGTGTAAACGGAGAGGTATCTCTGGGCCCACTCGGTAGGACATCACCATAATGTGCACAATGTGATCAAGGAGTTGATCACGGGATGATGTGTTACGGAACAAGAAAAGAGACTTGCCGGTAACGAGATTGAACCAGGTATCGGGATACCGACGATCGAATCTCGGGCAAGTATCGTACCGCTAGACGAAGGAAATTGTATACGGGATTGATTAAGTCCTTGACATCGTGGTTCATCCGATGAGATCATCGTGGAGCATGTGGGAGCCAACATGGGTATCCAGATCCCACTATTGGTTATTGACCAGAGAGTTGTCTCGACCATGTCTGCAAGACTCCCGAACCCGTAGGGTCTACACACTTAAGGTTTGATGACGCTAGGGTTATAGGGAAAGTATGTACGCGGTTACCGAATGTTGTTCGGAGTCCCGGATGAGATCCCGGACGTCACGAGGAGTTCCGGAATGGTCCAGAGGTAAAGATTGGTATATAGGAAGTATGGTTTTGGCCACCGGAAGTGTTCCGTGCATCACCAGTAGTGTACCGGGACGACCGGAGGGGTCCGGGGGTCCACCAGGTGGGGCCACCAGCCCCGGAGGCCTACATGGGCCAATAGTGGGAAGGTTCCAGCCCCTAGGTGGGCTAGGGCGCCTCCCACCAAGGCCCAAGGCGCCTCCAAGAGGGGAAGGGGCAAACCCTAGGGCAGATGGGCCCTAAGGCCCACCCCAGGTGCGCCTCCCCCTCTCCCCCTTGTGGCCGCCACCCTAGATGGGATCTGTCCCTCCCACTTTAGTCGGATCGGATTCGATGCAAAGGGTCCTTATGAAGGGTAAATAGAAATTGGCAAATCACGTTGTGGTTTTCGCGTAGGTAAGAAACGTTCTTGCTAGAAACCTATAGCAGCCACGTAAAAAACATGCAACAACAATTAGAGGACGTCTAACTTGTTTTTGCAGCATATGCCTTGTGATGTGATATGGCCAAAAGGATGTGATGAATGATATATGTGATGTATGAGATTGATCATGTTCTTGTAATAGGAATCACGACTTGCATGTCGATGAGTGTGACAACCGGCAGGAGCCATAGGAGTTGTCTTAATTTATTTATGACCTGCGTGTCAACATAAACGTCATGTAGTTACTTTACTTTATTGCTAAAGCGTTAGCCATAGTAGTAGAAGTAATAGATGACATGACAACTTCAAGAAGACACGATGATGGAGATCATGATGATGGAGATCATGGTGTCATGCCGGTGACAACGATTATCATGGAGCCCCGAAGATGGAGATCAAGAGGAGCAAAATGATATTGGCCATATCATGTCACTATTTGATTGCATGTGATGTTTATCATGTTTTACATCTTATTTTCTTAGAACGACGGTAGCTTAAATAAGATGATCCCTCAGTAAAATTTCAAGAAAGGTGTTCCCCCTAACTGTGCACCGTTGCGAAGGTTCGTTGTTTCGAAGCACCACGTGATGGTCCAGAGGTAAAGATTGATATATAGGAAGTATGGTTTTGGCCACCGGAAGTGTTCCGGGCATCACCGGTAGTGTACCGGGACCACCGGAGGGGTCCGGGGGTCCACCAGGTGGGGCCACCAGCCCCGGAAGCCTACATGGGCCAATAGTGGGAAGGGTCCAGCCCCTAGGTGGGCTATGGCGCCTCCCACCAAGGCCCAAGGTGCCTCCAAGAGGGGAAGGGGGCAAACCCTAGGGCAGATGGGCCCTAAGGCCCACCCCAGGTGCGCCTCCCCCTCTCCCCCTTGTGGCCGCCACCCTAGATTGGATCTAGGGCTGCCGCACCCCTTGGGGTGGGAACCCTAGGTGGGGGTGCAGCCCTCCCTCTCCCCTATATATAGTGGAGGCAAAGGGGCAGCCCAACACACGATTCAATCTCCCTGTTGGCGTAGCCCTACCCCTCTTCCTCCTCGTCTCTCGTAGTGCTTGGTGAAGCCCTGCTGGAGTCCCGCGCTCCTCCACCACCACCACGCCGTCATGCTGCTGCTGGATGGAGTCTTCCCCAACCTCTCCTTCTCCCCTTGCTGGATCAAGGCGTAGGAGACGTCACCGGGTTGTACATGTGTTGAACACGGTGGTGCCGTCCGTTCGGCACTAGGATCATCGGTGATTTGGATCACGACGAGTACGACTCCATCAACCCCGTTCACTTGAACGCTTCCGCTTAGCGATCTACAAGGGTATGTAGATGCACTCTCCTTCCCCTCGTTGCTAGGTTACTCCATAGATTGATCTTGGTGATGCGTAGAAAATTTTGAATTTCTGCTACGTTCCCCAACAGTGGCATCATGAGCTAGGTCTATGCGTAGTTTCTATGCACGAGTAGAACACAAAGCAGTTGTGGGCGTCGATATTGTCAATTTACTTGCCGTTGCTAGTCTTATCTTGATTTGGCGGCATCGTGGGATGAAGCGGCCCGGACCGACCTTACACGTACTCTTACGTGAGACTGGTTCCACCGACTGACATGCACTAGTTGCATAAGGTGACTAGCGGGTGTCTGTCTCTCCCACTTTAGTCGGATCGGATTCGATGCAAAGGGTCCTTATGAAGGGTAAATAGAAGTTGGCATATCACGTTGTGGTTTTCGCGTAGGTAAGAAACGTTCTTGCTAGAAACCTATATCAGCCACGTAAAAAACATGCAACAACAATTAGAGGACGTCTAACTTGTTTTTGCAGCATATGCCTTGTGATGTGATATGGCCAAAAGGATGTGATGAATGATATATGTGATGTATGAGATTGATCATGTTCTTGTAATAGGAATCACGACTTGCATGTCGATGAGTGTGACAACCGGCAGGAGCCATAGGAGTTGTCTTAATTTATTTATGACCTGCGTGTCAACATAAACGTCATGTAGTTACTTTACTTTATTGCTAAAGCGTTAGCCATAGTAGTAGAAGTAATAGATGACGTGACAACTTCAAGAAGACACGATGATGGAGATCATGGTGTCATGCCGGTGACAACGATTATCATGGAGCCCCGAAGATGGAGATCAAGAGGAGCAAAATGATATTAGCCATATCATGTCACTATTTGATTGCATGTGATGTTTATCATGTTTTACATCTTATTTGCTTAGAACGATGGTAGCTTAAATAAGATGATCCCTCACTAAAATTTCAAGAAAGGTGTCCCCCCTAACTGTGCACCGTTGCGAAGGTTCATTGTTTCGAAGCACCACGTGATGATCGGGTGTGATAGATTCTAACGTTCGAATACAATGGGTGTAAGCCAGATTTTCACATGCAATACACTTAGGTTGACTTGACGATCCTAGCATGTACAGACATGGCCTCGGAACATGGAAGACCGAAAGGTCGAGCATGAGTCGTATAGAAGATACGATCAACATGAAGATGTTCACCGATGTTGACTAGTCCGTCTCACGTGATGATCGGACACGGCCTAGTTGACTCGGATCATGTAATCACTTAGATGACTAGAGGGATGTCTATCTGAGTGGGAGTTCACAAGATGAACTTAATTATCCTGAACATAGTCAAAAGGTCTTCGCAAATTATGTTGTAGCTCGCGCTTCAGTTCTACTGTTTAGATATGTTCCTAGAGAAAATTTAGTTGAAAGTTGATAGTAGCAATTATGCGGACTAGGTCCGTAAACTGAGGATTGTCCTCATTGCTTCATAGAAGGCTTATGTCCTTAATGCACCGCTCAGTGTGCTGAACCTCGAATGTCGTCTGTGGATGTTGCGAACATCTGACATACACATTTTGATAACTACGTGATAGTTCAGTTAAACGGTTCAGAGTTGAGGTACCGAAGACGTTTTGAAACGTCGCGAAACATATGAGATGTTTCGAGGGCTGAAATTGGGATTTCAGGCTCGTGCCCACGTCAAGAGGTATAAGACCTCCGACGATTTTCTTAGCCTGCAAACTAAGGGAGAAAAGCTCAATTGTTGAGCTTGTGCTCAGATTGTCTGAGTACATCAATCATTTGAATCGAGTGGGAGCTGATCTTCTAGATGAGATAGTGATGTTTCTCCGAAGTCATTACTACCAAGCTGCTAGAGCTTCGTGATGAACTATAATATATCAGGGACATATATGATGATCCTTGAGATATTCACAATGTTTGACACCACAAAAGTAGAAATCAAGAAGGAGCATCAATTGTTGATGGTTGGTGAAACCACTAGTTTCAAGAAGGGCAAGGGCAAGAAGGGATACTTCATGAAACGACAATTCAGCTGCTGCTCTAGTGAAGAAACCCAAGGTTGAACCTAAACCTGAGACTAAGTGCTTCTGTAATAAGAGGAACAACCACTGGAGTAGAATTACCCTAGATACTTGGTAGATGAGAAGGCTGGCAAGGTCGATAGAAGTGTATTGGATATACATTGGGTTAATGTGTACTTAACAAGTACTCCTAGTAGCACCATGGTATTAGATATCGGTTCGGTTGCTAAGTGTTAGTAAACTCGAAATAAAAGGTTGCGGAGTAAACGGAGACTAGCTAAAGGTTAGCTGGCGATATGTGTTGGAAGTTTTTCCAAGCTTGATATGATCAAGCATCGCACGCTCCATCTACCATCGACATTGGTGTTTGTGTTGAGCATAGACATGATTGGATTATGTCTATCGCAATACGGTTATTCATTTATGGAGAATAATGGTTACTCTGTTTATTTGAATAATACCTTCAATGGTCTTGTACCTAAAATGAATGGTTTATTGAATCTCGATCATAGTGATACACATGTTCATGCCAAAAGATATAAGATAGTAATGATAGTACCACCTACTTGTGGCACTGCCACGTAGGTCATATCGGTATAAAACGCATGAACAAGCTCCATGTTGATGGATCTTTGGGCTCACTCGTTTTTTGAAAAGTTTGAGACATGCGAACCATGTCTATTGGTGTATATGCATGAAGAAACTCCATGCAAATCGACCGTTTGGACTCACTTGATTTTGAATCACTTGAGACATGCAAATCATACCACATGGGCAAGATGACTGAAAGCCTCGTTTTCAGTAAAATGGAACTAGAAAGCAACTTGTTGGAAGTAATACATTTTGATGTGTGCAGTCTAATGAGTGCTGAGGCGTGTAGTGGATATCGTTATGTTTTTACTTCACAGATGATTTGAGTAGATGTTGAGTATATTTACTTGATGAATCACGAGTCTGAATTATTGGAAGGTTCAAGTAATTTCAGTGTGAAGTTGAAAGATCATCGTGACAAGAGGATAAAATATCTATGATTTGATCATAGAGATGAATATATGAATTATGAGTTTGGCACAGAATTAAGACATTGTGGAAATTGTTTCACAACTAATATAGCCTGGAACACCATAGTGTGATGGTGTGTCCGAACATCATAACTGCACCCT
Source organism: Triticum monococcum (assembly GCA_034509565.1). Classification (NCBI taxonomy): domain Eukaryota; kingdom Viridiplantae; phylum Streptophyta; class Magnoliopsida; order Poales; family Poaceae; genus Triticum; species Triticum monococcum. Next base: position 490,603,781 of record CM067844.1, read on the forward strand.
ATTGGATATGATGCATACCATGATGTCTCTTATCGAATTAGCACGATAGTTTATGGGTTAGGCATTAGAGACAACCACATTCACTTTAAATAGGGAACCACATAATTCCGATGAGATGACACCGTATGAACTATGGTTTAGAGAAACCTAAGCTGTCATTTCATAAAAGTTTGGGGCTGCGACGCTTATGTGAAAAAGTTTCAGGCTGATAAGCTCGAACCCAAAGCGGATAAATGCATCTTCATAGGACACCCAAAATAGTTGGGTATACCTCCTGTCTTAGATCCGAAAGCAATAAGGGATTGTTTCTAGAATCGGGTCCTTTCTCGAGGAAAAGTTTCTCTCGAAGGAATTGAGTGGGAGGATGGTGGAGACTTGATGAGGTTATTGAACCGTCTCTTCAACTAGTGTGTGGCAGAGCACAGGGAGTTGTTCCTGTGGCACCTACACCATTTGAAGTGGAAGCTTATGATAGTGGTCATGAAACTTCAAATCAAGTCACTACCAAACCTCGTGGGATGACAAGGATGCGTACTACTTCAGAGTGGTACATAATCCTGTCTTGGAAGTCATGTTGCTAGACAACAATGAACCTACGAGCTATGGAGAAGCGATGGTGGGCCTGGATTCCAAAATGGCTCGAGGCCATATAATCCGAGAGAGGATCCATATATGAAAACAAAGTGTAGACTTTGGAAGAACTACTTGATGGTCGTAAGGCTGTTAGGTACATATGGATTTTAAAAGGAAGACGGACAATGATGGTAAGTATCACCATTAAGAAAGGTCGACTTGTCGTTAAGATGTTTTCCGACAAGTTCAAGAAGTTGACTACGATGAGACTTTCTCACTCGTAGCGATGCTAAGAGTATGTTGGAATTATATTAGCAATTACTGCATTATTTATGAAATCTTGCAGATAGGATGTCAAAACGTTGTTTCCTTGACGATTTTCTTGAGGAAAGGTTGCATGTGATACAACCGGAAGGTTTTGTCAATCCTGAAAGATGCTAACAAGTATGCAAAGATCCAGCAATCCTTCTAAGGACTGTAGTAAGCATCTCGGAGTTGGAATGTATGCTTTGATGAGATGATCAAAGATTTTGGTGTATACAAAGTTTATGAGAAACTTGTATTTCCAAAGAAGTGAGTGGGAGCACTATAGAATTTCTGATGAATATATGTTGTTGACATATTGTTGATCAGAAATGAAGTAGAATTTCTGGAAAGCATACAGGGTTATTTGGAAAGTGTTTTTCAATGGAAATCTTGGATTAAGCTACTTGAACATTGAGCATCAAGATCTATAAGGATAGATCAAAATGCTTAATGGTACTTTCAAATGAGCACATACCTTGACATGATCTTGAAGGTGTTCAAGATGGATCAGTCAAAGAAGGAGTTCTTGCCTGAGTTGTAAGGTATGAAGTTAAGACTTAAAGTTCGACCATGGCAGAAGAAAGAGGAAGGACGAAGGTCGTCCCCTATGCTTTTGTCATAGGCTCCATACAGTATGCCATGGTGAGTACCACACCTAATGTGTGCCTTGCCACATATTTAGCAAGAGGGTACAAAGGTGATCTAGGAGTAGATCACCAGATAGGGTATAAATTATCCTTACAGGAATAAGGATATGTTTCTCGGTTATGGAGGTGATAAAGAGTTCGACGTAAAGAGTTACATCGATGCAAGCTTAACACCTATCCGGATAGCTCTGAGTAGAGATACCGGATACATATAATGGAGCAACAATTTAGAATAGCTCCAAGTAGAACAGTTATTTGAAATGGCTCCAAATGTAGTGTAGTAGTTGCATCTACAAGATGCATAGAAATTTTCGAAGTACATACAGATCTGAATGTTGCAGACCCGTTGACTGAAACCTCTCTCACAAGCATAACATGATCAAACCCAGAACTCTTTGGGTGTTAGTCACATGGGGATGTGACCTTGAGTGTGAATCACATATTGATGTGAACTGGATTATTGACTCTAGTGCAAGTGGGAGACTGTTGGAAATATGCCCTAGAGGCAATAATAAATTGGTTATTATTATATTTCCTTGTTCATGATAATCGTTTATTATCCATGCTAGAATTGTATTGATAGGAAACTCAAATACATGTGTGGATACATAGACAACACCATGTCCCTAGTAAGCCTCTAGTTGACTAGCCCGTTGATCAATAGATGGTTATGGTTTCCTGACCATGGACATTGGATGTCGTTGATAACGGGATCACATCATTAGGAGAATGATGTGATGGACAAGACCCAATCCTAAGCCTAGCACAAGATCATGTAGTTCGTATGCTAAAGCTTTTCTAATGTCAAGTATCATTTCCTTAGACCATGACATTGTGCAACTCCCGGATACCGTAGGAGTGCTTTGGGTGTGCCAAACGTCACAACGTAACTGGGTGGCTATAAATGTACACTACAGGTATCTCCGAAAGTGTCTGTTGGGTTGGCACGAATCGAGACTGGGATTTGTCACTCCGTGTAAACGGAGAGGTATCTCTGGGCCCACTCGGTAGGACATCATCATAATGCGCACAATGTGATCAAGGAGTTGATCACGGGATGATGTGTTACAGAACAAGTAAAGAGACTTGCCGGTAACGAGATTGAACCAGGTATCGGGATACCGACGATCGAATCTCGGGCAAGTATCGTACCGCTAGACGAAGGGAATTGTATACGGGATTGATTAAGTCCTTGACATCGTGGTTCATCCGATGAGATCATCGTGGAGCATGTGGGAGCCAACATGGGTATCCAGATCCCGCTGTTGGTTATTGACCGGAGAGTTGTCTCGGCCATGTCTGCATGACTCCCGAACCCGTAGGGTCTACACACTTAAGGTTCGATGACGCTAGGGTTATAGGGAAAGTATGTATGCAGTTACCGAATGTTGTTCGGAGTCCCAGATGAGATCCCGGACGTCATGAGGAGTTCCGGAATGGTCCGGAGGTAAAGATTGATATATAGGAAGTATGGTTTTGGCCACCGGAAGTGTTCCGGGCATCACCGGTAGTGTACCGGGACCAGCGGAGGGGTCCGAGGGTCCACCAGGTGGGGCCACCAGCCCTAGAGGCCTACATGGGCCAATAGTGGGAAGGGTCCAGCCCCTAGGTGGGCTAGGGCGCCTCCCACCAAGGCCCAAGGCGCCTCCAAGAGGAGAAGGGGGCAAACCCTAGGGCAGATGGGCCCTAAGGCCCACCCCAGGTGCGCCTCCCCCTCTCCCCCTTGTGGCCGCCACCCTAGATGGGATCTAGGGCTGCCGCACCCCTTGGGGTGGGAACCCTAGGTGGGGGCGCAGCCCTCCCTCTCCCCCTATATATAGTGGAGGAAAAGGGGCAGCCCAACACACGATTCAATCTTCCTGTTGGCGCAGCCCTACCCCTCTTCCTCCTCGTCTCTCGTAGTGCTTGGCGAAGCCCTGCTGGAGTCCCGCGCTCCTCCACCACCACCACGCCGTCGTGCTGCTGCTGGATGGAGTCTTCCCCAACCTCTCCTTCTCCCCTTGCTAGATCAAGGTGTAGGAGACGTCACCGGGTTGTACGTGTGTTGAACACGGAGGTGCCATCCGTTCGGCACTAGGATCATCGGTGATTTGGATCACGACGAGTACGACTCCATCAACCCCGTTCACTTGAACGCTTCCGCTTAGCGATCTACAAGGGTATGTAGATGCACTCTCCTTCCCCTCGTTGCTAGATTACTCCATAGATTGATCTTGGTGATGCGTAGAAAATTTTGAATTTCTGCTGCGTTCCCCAACACCTCCGTGTACATGGTTACCCGAGGCGAGTCGAACTCGATGTCAGTTGGGATGACCGCCTCGGCACCATACACGAGGAAGAAAGGAGTGAAGCCGGTTGACTTGTTTGGGGTAGTGCGTAGACTCCAGAGGACGGCCGTCAGCTCATCAAGCTAACAGCCGGCCGAACGTTCCAGTGGTACGGCCAGTCGGGGCTTGATGCCAGAAAGGATGAGGCCGTTGGCTCGCTTGAATTGGCCGTTTGACTGCGGGTGGGCAACGGACGCTAAGTCCAACCGGATGCCTTGCGTCGTGCAGAAACGTGGCAATGCTCCCTTGGCGAAATTCGTGCCGTTGTCGGTGATGATGTTGTGTGGCACGCCGTACCCAGTTGTTATATCTGCAATGAATGTCACGGCAGTCGGCCCATTCAGCTTCTTGATCGGCTTTGCCTCAATCCATTTGGTGAATTTGTCCACGGCAACAAGCAGGTGTGTCATGCCACCGCGCGCTGTCTTGAATGGGCCCACCATGTCCAGTCCCCACACGGCGAAGGGCCAAGTGAGGGGAATGGTCTTGAGTGCCGAAGCCGGCATGTGTTACTTGGAGCTGAAGAGTTGCACCCTTTGCAATGTTTAACTAACTCCTTGGCGTCATCCAAAAGAACCCATGGCGGAAAGCTTTGGCGACGAGTGATCTTGAGGCCGCGTGGTGGCCGCATTCTCCTTGGTGGATGTATCTGAGGATTGCAATGCCCTTCTCTTGCTCGACGCATGCTGGAGGACTCCAGTGACACTGCGCCTGACGAGCTCTCTGTTGACGATTGTGTATGCTCCGGCTCGGCGTTGGACTTGTCGTGCCTTTGTTTCGTTAGCCGGCAGATCTTGGTTTATTAGGAAGTTCAGGATGGACTGGGCTCATAACAGAGCTGCGACTTCTTCTATTGCCAACACGGCTACTGCGACCAGGGTGGGCGGGCTGGGTGGTGTAATGCTGGAGTCGGCCGCCGCCTTTTGTGTTGGTGCAATCCCTGGGCCGACTACCACAGTCCCCGAGCCGGGTGTGGCAGTCCCCGGGTCGGGCGTAACTACGGAAGTCCCCGAGCCGCCTACTGACGTCCCCGGGCCAACTATCGAAGTCCCCGGGTCACCTACTTGGTTCTTCGAGCCAGACCCAGCTGCGTCGGGGTCAGGCGGCACAAAGATGGAATCGGACTCTAGAGACGGCTTGAGGAGGCATTGCAGAGAGACGCCGGTTGGTATTGCCTGCCGAGTGGAGCCTATTCGAGCCAGGGTATCAGCTGGCTCGTTGTCGGCTCGCGGTACGTGGAGGAACTCGCATCCTTCAAAGTACCCGCAGATCTGCTGAACGAGGAAGCGGTAGCTTGCCATATTTGCGTCCTTGGCGTCCCAGTCGCCGGATGATTGCTGGACTACCAAGTCCGAGTCGCCGTAACATAGGAGACGGCGAATGCCGAGTTCTTTGGCAAGCCGGAGCCCGTGTATGAGCGCCTCGTACTCAGCCACGTTGTTGGAGGCGGCAAAGTGAATTTGCAGCGTGTATCTGAGCTTGTCGCCTCTGGGAGAGGTGAGGATGACGCCGGCTCCCAAGCCGGTGCGCATCTTGGACCCATCGAAGTGCATGCGCCAATGAGTGGAGTCGGGAGCTGGCGGCAGATACTGGGTCTCGGCCCAGTCGACGAGGAAGTCGGCCAATGCTTGGGACTTGATGGCGGTGCGAGGCTGGTAGAAGATCATGTAGGGGGCCAGCTCGATTGCCCATTTCGCCACCTGGCCAGATGCATCCCGGTTGCCTATGATCTCGGCCAGCGGGGCGGTGCATACGACCGCGATGGGATGCTCTTGGAAGTAGGGCTTCAGCTTCTTGGCGGCGAAGTACACGCCATAGCACATCTTCTGGTAGTGCGGGTAGTTCTGCTTCGAGGTAGGCAGCACCTCACTCAAATAGTACACCGGCCTCTGGACCGGCTGGGCTCGGCCCTCCTCTAGGCGCTGGACTACGATGACAGTGCTGACCACTCGGCTGGTTGCAGAAATGTAGAGGAGCATGGGCTCTTTCTCAGTCAGCACCGCCAGGACAGGCAGCGTGGCCAGCATCTTCTTCAGCTCGTAAAAATCTTGGTCGGCTTGGTCATTCCACTCGAAGTGAGTGGTCTTCTTCATGAGGCGGTAGAGGGGGAGAGCTTTCTCTCCGAGCCAGCTGATGAAATGGTTTAGGGAGGCCAAGCACCCGGTGAACTTTTGGACGTCTCGAAGTTTGGTGGGAATCACTGTCGGCGTTATGGGAACGGGGGTCCCCAGACTTGCCTGCCTGCGGCCTGCGGCGTGGCTCGAGTGGGGGCCCAGCGCGGCCCATCTTCATCAACACGAGGCTCAAGACCCTCACGAGGGGCCAAGCCTCGCGAGGCGGACGACACAGCGCATCCTCAGGCACAGCCTCGTCAGGCTGGCTCGCGAGGAGGCGGAGAGTTCAAGGCGCGGTACCTCGCGAGGTACCCATGACGCAAGCCATGACGACACGGGGCACCAGGCGGGTGCCAGCGTGCAGCGTCCCTCTTTCCTCTTTGGTGCAAAGGGGGCAAGCGTATCAGCAGAGTACCGAGGCATCAGGCAAAGGTTGCCACTTCGGTGCAACGAGACCAGGACTAGGAGGACTACGAGACGGAGGTCACCATGGAGCCCAGCGCGGCGTCATCACCAGAGCCTTTGGCAGGCGAAGACTGCTTTTGTCAGGATAGATGTACTCGCTGTCCCCCTTCAAATTAGCCTGCCATTGTTGGATCCCTTCCCGCTCAATATTTGGGGAGAGGACCAGGGCCTCTATAAATAGGACTAGCCACCCACATAGCAGGGGGTTCGGTTCGGTTCGGTTTGGTTTGGGGGTTCGGTTTTTATTTCGATTCCTGGTCGTTTGGTCCGAGATCTGAGAGAGAGAGAGAAAGAGAGAGGGTGACTGAACTCTTCATATTAGTTCATCACCACAGTCAAGAGCAGACCCTCGCGAGGCTGTTCTTCCTTGTATTGTTCATCCTCACCAGCCCCAGGAGGCAATCCATACACCACACACTGGAGTAGGGTATTACACCACATCGGTGGCCCGAACCAGTATAAATCTTGTGTCTTTCCTGCAGCTCTTTTAGTAGTTTAGATCCCATCGAGACGGAGAGGTTGAAGGTGAGATTTCCGCGCGCACCCCAGTGTTCGAACCTTGAGGGTTTGCCGGAACCCGAAATCCGACATTTGGCGCGCCAGGTAGGGGTGCGCCGGAATTCGTCTTCCACTGCTCCGCTCTCCTCCGACCGTCGCATCCATGTCAGACGCTCGTCGAGCCCGCGCCGAGCGCCAGGCCGCCATCGCTTCTCATGTCGCCCAGACGGCCCCCGTCGGTGGGCGTCCTCGTCGTTCCCCGTCGCCCGCCGTCAACACCGCCACCGGCTCGGCGGGGGGCGAGCAGCAGGCATCGTCTCAGCACCCGTCCGTGCGGCAAGACGGCCGCACCGCCACTCCGTCACTCGCACCAGCTGGCTCTTCGTCCCGCGTGCTCCGCGCACCCTTGGAGGCTCGAGCTGCGCTCCTCACGGCAAACGAGCTCTTGCGCTACCGTCCCGTCGACGACGTCTACGAAGAATGGCTCGACCGCGTCGCCGAGCTTGTCCGCGCCGTCCGTCCCTCTGCGCCGCACTCCGCCCCCCGTGGGCAACGAAGCCCCGGAGGCGCACCAGCCGCCTCCTCTCCAAGAAGATGCCGTGGCTCCAAGGCGCTTGGTCCCTGGGCGGAACCCGCTCCGTCAGGCGCCAGCGCAGCAAGAGCGAAGCTGCCAAGAAATCCCTTGCCCGCAGGGGGCTGCCTGGGCGCTCCCTCCTCCGGCACGCCGCGACCCTGCTCCAGCTCCGGCGCGACAAGACCCCGCCCTGCTCCTAGCTGCAGCGCGTGGGGACCCTCAAGACCAAGCTCTCCACCAACCGAGGCCTTTCGTGGCCACCGCGGGCTGCTACGCCTACACCACTGAGCTGCGCAGCGTCGCGTGGCCCGGCAAGTTCAAGCCCGACCTGCCTCCTCGCTAGAACGGCACAACTGACCCCGCGGAATTCCTCCAGCTCTATGAGTTGGGTATCGAGGCTGGCGGCGGGGATGAAAAGGTCATGGTGAACTGGTTCCCCATGGCGCTCAAGGAAGGAGCTCGAACCTAGCTCCTGAATCTGGCTCCAGGCACGATCTCCTCCTGGGACCAGATGCGCGCCCGCTTCATCGCCAACTTCCAAGGTACTCGCGACCGGCCGCCTGCCGTGAGCGACATGCGCCGCATCAAGCAACAACCCGGAGAGACCCCGCAAAAGTACATCTAGCGCTTCAACAGCGCGCGCCTCAAGATCCCCAGGGTGTCAGAGGAGGCCATCATCTCCGCCTTCTCTGACGGCGTGCATGACGTCAAGATGAAGGAGGAGCTGGCAATGCACGAAGACCTCTGCACCTCCCTGGAGCTGTTCAACTTGGCAAACAAGTGCGCCAGGGCCGAGGAGGGACGTCTCTCCCTCCTCGAGCTGCCTGCCGCGGACCCAGAAGAGAAGAAGCCCAGGGCCAAGGAAGTGAAGCACAAGGGGGCTGCCATACTCGCGGCCGAACCAGACACCAAGCGGGGCAAAGATCTGCCCGAACCCTCCAGAGGCAGCCGGTACTGTGTGTACCATGACCTCCACACCCACAACACCAATGAATGTCAAGAGCTCCGCGCCGTGCGAGAAGGAAGGATCGGCCGTCGCCCTGACCGTGTTGACCGGGGCTATGGCCGGGAAGGAGGAAGAAACACAGGGTGCTGGGAAGACCACGGCCCGTGCCAGGGGTGGCGCGACCAGCCTCGTGGGGACCGCTGGCGGGACCTACCTCGCGAGGGGGACTGGAGAGACCAGCCTCGTGAGGACCGCCCTCATGGCAACGCAGGCCTCCCTCCGCTGCCGCCTCCACCAAGAAGGAACGAAGACCGCCATCAAGATGAGGGGGTTGGGGGCTTCCAGGAGCCACACGCGATCGCCTGCATCCTGGGCGGAGCTCAAGCCCCAGCCTCCCAACGTATCTTCAAGCAGTTTGCACGCGAAGTGAATGTAGTTCTCCCCAAGCTCGAAGCAACGCGCCCCCTCAGGTGGTCGGCGTGCCCCATCACGTTCAGCTCGGCAGACCAGCTCAAGTGCGCGGCCACTGCAGGAGTCCTCCCGATGCTCTGCTCCCCAGCCATCGGCAACGTGCAGGTCACCAAGACCCTCATCGATGGTGGGGCAGGGCTCAGCGTCCTGTCCGTGGAAACATTCAACAACCTCCAAGTGCCCTATGACCAGCTTCAGCCAACCAGGCCTTTCTCCGGGATCACCGACGGTTCCACAGTCCCGATCGGGCTGGTCCGCCTCCATGTCACCTTCGGAGCCCGCAGCAACTACCGGACCAAGCTCATCGACTTCGACGTCGCCCACATCCGCCTGCCGTACAACGCCATCCTCGAGTACCCAGCGCTGGCCAAGTTCATGGCCGTGACCCACCACGGCTACAACATCCTCAAGATGCCAGGAAGTGGCGGCGTCATCACGGTGCCCTGTGAAGAGAGAGATGCGGTGTGTTCTCTGGAGCGAGCCTTTCAGGCCGCGTCATTAGAAGACCCAGACCGCGGAAGCAGGAGGCTTCCTGAGGCCACCCCCAAGAAGAAGAAGACGTCGTCAGGCTCAGCCCCTCAGGAGGCAGGCCCCTCAGGGCCCGTGCCCCCTCAGGAGGGCCCTCCATCCATCGCATAGGAAAGCGCGCCCGACGCCCTCCTCAGGTAGGGCTCAGGGGCTCTCACCTGGAGGGCCATCGACCTAGCCAGGGTCACGAGGGAGGCGCTTGGGCACCATGTGGAGGCGTGCTTCGCAACATGTTTCCCTCGAGAGGGAGCCAGGCGAGAAAGATCAGACCGGCGAGAGTTCGTTGACAAGGCCATTCAAGAGCTACATGAGACAAGGACCATGAGAGGTTGGCACCGCTTGCCAGCCGTGGCCCCACAACCAGGCGAGGATGGTGGGCTACGCGTCTGCGTCGACGTACCAGGCCTCAATCAGATCGCCACAACGGAACGCCTCTGGCCCTCGCGAGTGGGGCACTGCGGAGGTCCACCCCACAGCTATGTTCGCATGCCTTACGGCTTGCCGAGCATGGCTGCGGCGTACCAGCGCCTCATGAGGGGCATCGTGGAGGCTCAGGAAGACAGGCGGTCGGCGGCTCTGGCGGAAGTGGAGACAGCTCGCGATGAGCCACCAGTGCCTCCGGAGCCTCCCGAGGCCCCGGGGCCTGGGGGCTCATGAGGATCGCCTTCTGCAGCCCGTCAAGTCTGCTGCACCAATGCCACTACGCTGACGACATCCTCAGGTGACATCTTTCAAGTTCCGTTCTCAGCTGGGAGAACCCTCCCAGGGTTGCATCACTCCCAGGCCGCGTGGGTCCGTCCCCGCGGCATGTATCTGCATTTACCTTTCCGTCATTAGTTTGCCTTGTTGGGGGCGCCCCTCGGGCTGCATCACCCCCAAGCCGTTCGGGCCAGACCCAGCGGCATGTATCCGCCTAGCGTTTATTTCCAACTATGCATTGCCTATCACGCTTAGCTGCATGGAGCCTGTCCGCTGCATCTTCTCTTCCCATGTCGGCCACTTGCACGTTAAAGGGGGGGTGCCTGAGCATCGCGACTCAGGGCTCTTACTGGCTCTCCAGCCCTCACCCTCTGGCCCTGTCCATGGCATCGCGACCTGGCGTACCAGCGACGGCTGAGACAAGCTCGAGGGCCGGGACCCGAGGATGTAGAGTACCGGCATCTAACCAAATTTTGCAGGGACACATCTCAAGATACGGCCCAGTGCCGGGCGCAACCCGCCCAGAGGTAGGGCCTCGGGAGTCCCGCGCTGGCTCACGGGTGCCCAGGCACGCCTCGCCTACCTCAGCCAGCAAGCTCTTGAGTGACTAACGATCGACTAATGGCGGCCGTGGCAACACCATCTTCTTTCTGTGATGACCCTGCAGGATCCCTGGAGGGAACCGCACAAGCCGAGGCCCTCACGAGGTTTCCTTCACCATCGCCCGCGCGAACCGCTTGCACGTTAAAGGGGGGTGCCTGAGCATCATGACTCAGGGCTCTTACTGGCTCTCCAGCCCTCACCCTCTGGTCTTGTCCATGGCATTGCAACCTGGCATACCAGCGACGGCTGAGACAAGCTCGAGGGCCGGGACCCGAGGACGTAGAGCAGAAAGGGGAGCAGAGGCGGGGAAGAAGGGGCCTCGCGAGGACCTTGCCGAGCGTCTCCGCTCCTATCCACACACAGACCCAACAGCGCACCTGGAACGGCCCCTGATCCTCAAGATAAGTTACCATCCACGGCACTGGCTGCTGCAGCACTACCACCGCACCTAAAGCAGCTCCGTACTAGCGACGTTGCTTCCCTTTCTCACTAAGTGATGGCTGCTTGGGCGCCAAAGGGGACCTCCTGAGCATCGCGACTCAGGGGCTCTTACTGGACCTCGGGTCGCTCACCTCCTGGCCTTGACCACGGCATCGTGACCTGGCATACCAGCGATGGCTGACGCCGCCTTGGGACTGGGACCTGTCGGCTTAGAGCACCAAGCCCTCGTGAGGTGCGAAAGGGAAGGCTGAACTATAACGGAGTTAGCAGCTCGCTCGGATCCACATCAAAAGGTCATACATATTAACAAACAGGACTACAAACACCTTACAAGCCCCCACGGGGCGCATTCTGATTCCTCACAGGGAACGAATCCTAAGGGATGCTAACTACATGATCTACTGCAGGAGACGCCATCATCAGCAGTGGGCCGTCAGGCACCGGCGCCAACTCCATCCAGATCAGGGTTGGCGACGGCCTGACGCGTCCGCCCTGCTCCTGGAGCGGCGGCGGCTTGGGGGCTCATAGCTGTCGTCGCTCGTCTCCGGAGTCACGTAGCCTCCGCTGGAGCCGCTGGACCCTCGGGCGCCACTGCCAAGGGGGCGGTCGACGGGCCTAGCCCTCACCAGGGCGAGGTCCTGGTCGCCTCTCCCGCGGCAGCACTCCATCCGGCGCCCGATTGCGTCGAAGACCTTGAGGAACATCACCGCCGCGCCTTCATACTCTAGGTGGACCGTGAAGACGCCTCTTTCCCTGCAGACCCGGGCGATCTCCCTTCAGCCGCGGGACATGTAGACCGCGCCCGGGGCAGCGACGACGACCTCGGCCTCGGTCGCGGGGGCGCCGCAGTCGGCGTGCTGCAGCTGGAGCTCCATAGGCCCCCCCTGGAAGAACCATGGAGGCGAAGAAGGGAGGAAGACGGATCCAGGACTGAAGATTTGTGAGGACGTGGAGCACGAACTCATGGGAGGAGCCCTCGGCATGGACTCCAGGAGGAACCACCCACGCCTTCATAACCCGACGGCGCCGACGACGGCGCTGACCGCGGGGATCATCATCAACACCTCCGGGGCCCTCGACGTGGGCGTACAAGGGCAGCGGGAACCCCGGCGGAGCCCGCTCGCCCCGGGGCCTCGCCACCACCGGATGGTCCTCATCGTCCCGGCTGCAATGGGCGAGTCACTTCTTCGGCGGGAGAGGGTCTGGCCCTTCTCGAGGAGCCTTTCCCTTCTCCGCCGCAGAGAATCGGCAAATCGGAGCCATCACACCAAGACGGAGCAAGAGCTGAGGCGAAGGAGAGAGCAAGAGGAGATGGACTGGACGGGCACAAGCGGTGCCGTACTTATAGCCGGCGAAGGCCAACTGCCGGTCTCCACGATCACAGGTAATCATAACACGTTTTGCATGCAGGGACTTGTCCAACTCACACGATCACCAAGGCGTCGTGGGGAAACAGAGGCGCCATGTCCAATCAACCGCCATGTAGAGTCCGAGGCCGCAGGCTGTTAGGGCCCGCGGCCCTTCGCCCTTGCCCTTTCGCCTCTCGGCACGGCCAAGTCCATGCGCGCCTTGGGCCCGGGGGATACTGTCGGCGTTCTGGGAACGGGGGTCTCCAGACTTGCCTGGCTGCGGCCTGCGGCATGGCTCGAGTGGGGGCCCAGCGCGGCCCATCTTCATCAACACGAGGCTCAAGACCCTCGTGAGGGGCCAAGCCTCGCGAGGCGGACGACACGGCGCATCCTCAGGCACAGCCTCGTCAGGCTAGCTCGCGAGGAGGCGGAGAGTTCAAGGCGGGGTACCTCGCGTGGTACCCATGACGCAAGCCATGACGACACGGGGCACCAGGCGGGTGCCAGCGCGCGCAGCGTCCATCTTTCCTCTTTGGTGCAAAGGGGGCAAGCATATCAGCGGAGTACCGAGGCATCAGGCAAAGGTTGCCACTTCGGTGCAATGAGACCAGGACCAGGAGGACTACGAGACGGAGGTCACCATGGAGCCCAGCACGGTGTCATCACTAGAGCCTTTGGCAGGCGAAGACTGCTTTTGTCAGGATAGATGTACTCGTTGTCCCCCTTCAAATTAGCCCGCCATTGTTGGATCCCTTCCCGCTCAATATTTGGGGAGAGGACCAGGGCCTCTATAAAGCGGACTAGCCACCCACATAGCAGGGGGTTCGGTTCGGTTCGGTTTGGGGGTTCAGTTTTTGGTTCGATTCCTGGTCGTTCGGTCCGGGATCTGAGAGAGAGAGAAAGAGAGAGGGTGACTGAACTCTTCATAGCAGTTCATCACCACAGTCAAGAGCAGACCCTCGCGAGGCTGTTCTTCCTTGTATTGTTCATCCTCACCAGCCCCAGGAGGCAATCCATCCACCACACACTGGAGTAGGGTATTACACCACATTGGTGGCCCGAACCAGTATAAATCTTGTGTCTTTCGTGGAGCTCTTTTAGTAGTTTAGATCCCATCGAGACGGAGAGGTTGAAGGTAAGATTTCCGCGCGCACCCCAGTGTTTGAACCTTGAGGGTCTGCCGGAACCCGAAATCCGACAATCTCCATTCTCTCAATGGCCTTGATCTTTGCTGGGTTGCATTCGATGCCGTGTTGGGAGACCAAGAAGCCTAGGAGCTGGCTGGCTGGCACTCCGAACACGTATTTCTCGGGGTTGAGCTTGATCTGGAACTGGCGCAGGTTCTCAAATGTTTCCTTGAGCTCTTCCAGCAAGGTGCCGCTCTTCTCCGTCTTCACCACAATGTCGTCTACGTAGACGTGGGCATTTCTGCCGAGCTGCTTGAGGAGGCACTTCTGCATGCAACGCTAAAAAGTGGCACCGGCATTTATTAAGCCGAATGTCGTAGTCAGGTAGCAGAAAGCTCCGAATGGCGTGATGAAGGCGGTCTTCAGGCGGTCAGCCGGATCTAGCTTTATCTGGTGGCATCCGGAGTAAGCATCCAAGAAACTCAATAGCTCGCATTCGGCCATGGAGTCTATCACTTGATCAATCCTTGGCAGGGCAAATGGATCTTTGGGGCAGGCCTTGTTGAGGCTCGTGTAGTCTATGCACATGCGCCACTTGTTGTTCTTCTTTAGCACGAGGACCGGGTTGGCGAGCCATTCTAGAAAGAAAACCTCCATAATGAAGCTGGCTGCCAGAAGCCGGGCTATCTCTTCTCCTACAATCCTTCTTTTCTCCTCCGACAGTCGGCGGAGGGGTTGTTTAACTGGTTTTGCGTCTTCTCGGACGTGTAGCTTGTGCTTGGCGAATTCCTTCGGAACACCCGGCATGTCCTTAGGGGACCATGCAAAGATGTCCCGATTCTCACGGAGGAAATCGGTGAGCTCGCCTTCCTATTTGCTGTTTAGGTTTGCCCCGATGACAGCAAACCTCTTTGGGTGCTCGGGGTCAAGAGGTATCTTCTTCGTCTCCTTGGCCGGCTGGAAAGATCCTTGGGCATCATACGCCTTGGGATCGGGGGGACAGGGCCGGCTGTTTGCCGACCATGGCCACGACTCGGTCCAACATCTTCTTTTCTTCGGCAATCACAAGGGACTCGGCCAGTCGGCTGCTGGCTGCTGCGCACTCGGAAGATTTCTTGTAATCGCCGGCTATGGTGATGATGCCCTTGGCGCTCGGCATCTTCATCTTGAGGTAAGCATAGTGGGGAACAGCCATGAATCTGGCCAAGGCAGGTCGGCCAAGCAATGCATGGTAGGGGCTCTCCAGGTCCACCACTTCAAACCAGATCGCTTCCGGCCGAAATGATCCTTGTCCCCAAAGAGTACATCAATCTTGATCTTGCCAATGGGGGCGCAGGACAGGCCAGGTACAATGCCATGGAGCACAGTCTGAGTAGGCATGAGTTGCTTTGTCTTGACGTTCAGCTTCTCCAGGGTGTCATGGTACAGGATGTTGATGCTGCTCCCGCCGTCTATCAGCACACGGGAGAAACGGGCGGCGCGTCTGTCCGTTGTAAGGGTGGCATCCAAAACCAACGCATAAGAGCCGGGAGATGGCATCACCTCTGGGTGGTCGGCCCGGCTCCAGCTGATAGGCTTTTCTGCCAGTGCATGTGCTTGGCGGGGTTGGTAGCGACCGCGTTGACTTCCTGGTGCTCTCGGCGTCTGCTGTGCCGGTCTTCGGGCTGGCTTGTAAAGACGACATAGGCGGCATGCTCGTCGGGGAACTCGTCATGCACAGCTCCGACTGCTGCCCGAGCGGCCGGCGGCTGCGGAGCCGGAGGCGGCAGACCAGCAGGCGGAGGCGGTGCGAGCCCTTCGCCTTTGGAGATTCGGGTGAGCCAGTGGCACTTCCGGGTTGTGTGGTTGGACGGCTTCGCGCCGCTGTGGAACTTGCATGGGGCGTCGAGAGTTTGCTCGTAGGAGAAGGCCGGCTGCCAAGCCGGCCTTCCGCCCCTCTGCTTCTTGGGTGCGAGCCGCCCTTCGGGCTGCTCGTCTTCGACTGTGGCCACCTGCCGACTGGTGGAGGGCGGTACGGGTCCCTTGCGCTTGTGGTCGTTCTGGTGTGGGCGTCGGCCAGATTCCCAGCCGGCGTCTTGGGCATCGGGTTGAGTACCTTCCCGGACGCGTCTACCCGGAATTCAGTCTTCATTGAGGAGTCGGCGGTGGCGTACTTGTTCGCTATGACCAGAAGCTCGTCAAGGGTAGTCGGCTCGTCGCAGAGGAGCTTGTGCTTGAGGAGGGTGCCTTCTCGGCACCCGGTAGTGAAGTATTCTATGGCTTGCACCTCGTGCACCCCCTCGCAAGAGTTGCGGAGCTCGGCCCAACGCGTGAGGTAGTCACGGGTGTACTCGGCGGGGCCTTGTACGCACAAGGAGAGCTGTCTGGGCTTGGGAGCCCGCTTGTAGGTGTTGGTGAAGTTGCGGACGAAGGCTTCTGTGAAGTCTAGCCAGCTGTTGATGTTGTATGGCTTGAGGCTATTGAGTCAGGTCCGCGCCGTGCCTTGCAGCATGAGGGGCACGTACTTCACGGCAACGCGCCTATTGCCATTTTCTATGCTAACCGCTGTGGAGTAGTCGATCAACCAATCTTCCGGCTTCACGGAGCCGTTGTGCTTAGGCGTGTCTCTTGGGAGCGAGAACCCTTTGGGGAAAGGCTCATCGCGGATGCGGGGGCCGAAGCAAGGCGGCCCGACATCATCTTCTTCTTCTAGCGCCAGGGATCGCGCTAGGCGGTCGATCCGATGGCGGGCGTCGTTCTCGCCGACTCCTTCGTGGCGACCTAGTCGGCTGCTGAGAGTCGGATGCGTCACAGGCGGTGGGGTGGGATATCTCTCCCCATGGGGTCGAGGCGGTGGCGGGTTGCCCCACTGCTCCACAGCCCGGGGATGGCCTTCTACGTCTAGCTCGATGGACATCCGGGTTCGGCTTCGGCTGGCAGCCGGCTCTTTCTCGTGCCACACGTGGGTTTTACCCGTAGTCGGCGTCCGGGACGTCGCGCCGTGCTCTCGGCGCGGGGGAGGGCCTTTCGTGCGAGCGTCGGCTTCGTGTCGCTGCGCGGCTGCATCGATTAGCTACTAGATGCGTCTGGTCATGTGGGGGAGTTCTTTGGCCCCCAGTCCTTCTAGCTCGTCTACGGACACCTGGGCAGCGTGAAGGTTCTCGAGTGGAGTGGCGTAGACTTGGCGGTCAACTCCTAGCGTGTCGGCGAGGGCAGCACCGTGCTGTCTGACAACGCCGGCCCGGCTTGGCCCGCCTGGGGGCGGCGTGCCAAAGGCGGCGCAGTCGGCCTCGCGCTAGTGGGCCTCAGTGAGGCGTCCCGTGGAAGCCAACTTCCGGCCCTCCGCGAGGAGGGCGAGGCGGCGAGCCTCCAGTGCTTCGGCGTCGGCATCGGCCGAGAGGGGGATGGACAAGTCGTGGACCGCCGCATGCGGGGTGTCGTGGGCGTTCTCGCCAGAAGCGCTGCCGTGGCTGATGACCATCACCTCGGTGGTGACAGCGTCGTAGCCATCGGCCCGGGGAAGCGGGTCGTTGTAGATCGCAACGTCGGTGGGGAAAGCATCGAGCGAGGCTGTGTTGGAGTCGACAGGCATCGGATCGGTGGAGCCAACAGACTCCAAGTCCACAGCAGGCTCGCCGGAGATGTGGAGCTGGCCGAGGAGGTTGACGAGGTGGTCGGTGCTCGCGTCAGAGGCGAGCTCGTCGGAGATGAGGGTCTTGTCAAGGAGATCGGCGAGGCCGCTCGCAGCGCAGACATTGGTGACGCCTTGCAACGCGTCGTGGCAAGCGCCATCGGGCGTGCCGAGCTGGCTACGCTCGCTGGGGAGGAAGAGGGTTCCCGTCCAGAACAGGTCTCCGGACGACGGTGCACCTGGCCCCATGGTGGGCGCCAAATGTCGGGTGGTAGGTGCGACATATGCCAATGGGTGGCTTATCATTGTGGGAGCCAGTAAGATGTCGCCGGTGCCTGGAAACGGGATGAGGCGAAGACATGCACGCCGGCGAATCTTACCCAGCTTTGGGGCTCTCCGTGGAGATAGCACCCCTACTGCTGCTCTGCGGGGTCTCCGCATGATCACTAGATGAACGAGTGGCTACAAGATGCTCCTTGAGCTGTCTGGCGAGAAGAAGAAGAAGGGCACGGCTAGCTCTCCTCTCCTCTCTATGTGGTGTCTAGAACTAGCTTAGATCAACCCTTTGCATGGGTGCCCCGGGTGGTTTATATAGGCCTACCCCCCGGGGTACAATGGTAATCCGGCTGGGTGTGGGCCCTAGCCGTGTGTGTCTATGCTCGCCGGCTTCTGCGCCGGCTGCTGGGGCCCGCCGGCTGCCGGCTCCTTGGTCGACAGGCAGGCCCCACTGTCAGGGGCCTTGTCGATGGCTGGTTACTGTTGCTTCAATCCTGGTGACGAGGGCTTCGCCGAGGTGGGCGTGGCTACAGTTCCGCCGCCCGGCGGGCGATTGCTGTAGCCTCACCGCGTCTTGTCTCCTTAATGGGGCGTCTCCTTCGAGGGAGGGGGCAGGCCGGCTGTGGGGAGCCGGCACTGTCTTGGGCCGACTGGGGCAGGCCTGGCCACCTTCGGGTGTCTCTCTGCCCGAAAGGGCCCACCGCCCGTGGGCCGTGCTGATGGCCCGTCGTGGGTGGCATTAGGGTCAGCATGGCAACAGTGCCGTGCCGGATGGGTCATGGACACCCCGTACGGCGCACTGTGCCAGGCGTGCTCCGGGATTCGGGGGTGGTATGCTTGACTGTAGCGACGCCCCGTCACATCGCCGTTATGTGGATGCAGACTTCGAGGGTACGATCTTGACTACTTTGTGGGAGCCGGCTTCTTGGAGTCGTCCTTCTCGCGGCCGGCCTCTTGTAGCCGGCCCTCCCGCGGCATTCTTCATGAGGGCTAAAGCCAGGCCGCCTTCCGATAGTCGGCCTGGGAGACAGCCGGCAAGGCGAAGGCGGCCCCACGTCTTGGACTCTTGAGGGCCGTATCGGCTCGTAATTTTTCAGAAGGGCCAGGGGGAGCCGGCTAGGCTACCCGTGGTCATTTACTCCGACAACGACGCATTCCGTTTCCTCCCCATGAACACGACGCATTCCGTTGCCTCCCCATGAACACGACGCATTCTGTTGCCTCCCCATGAACACGACGCATTCCGTTGCCTCCCCATGAACACGATGACGGCGCTGTTTCTCTGTTCTGACCCAGCCATGTACACGAGCCCTGGCCGTACGTATGCGCGAGTAGGCGTTCGAGACCCCGCCCATATGTACACATACATGGCCGTATTTCCTTTCTTGCACCCTGGCCGTTGTACGCACGTGTACATGCTACGTGCGCGCCTCTACTACGACACGTGCACGCCTCTACATCCACCAGTATATATGTATGTACACGTTCGCGACCAGAATGACAACGCTACGTATGCTTCAACCAAGTGGGTCCCGACTATCAGGCACTTCCTTGCGTGCGAAGATGTAGCTGGTGGGTCCCAGCAGTCAGGGGGGAAACGTTTTTTCGCGAAATACGGTGGCCCGTCCGGTGGGTCCCCGCTGTCAGGTGGAGGAATAATTATTTTGCACGTAATAAGGAGGCACTTGCTTGCTGCAGCTGTGGACCGAGCTGTCAGCCTCTCCACGTACAGTCCATGTCCGATGGAAGCTGTTCCTTGACCACGTTGACCATGCCGCACCGAGAGCACCAGGGCAGTGGACGACGGCGAGGCCTAGGAACGGGACGATGCGGAGCCGGGGAAGACATGGCAGTGGATGCCCACGCGTAGAGGAGTACGAGGGTTCACTGGTTCGCTGCAGTGTGAGGCTACCGTCGCCGTAGAATAACAGGGGGTGTGGGTGAGTAGAGGGATGGCCTGGCCAGCGGTGGGAGTAGTAGGGGCGGTGAGGCCTCCGCCGCATCGCAGCCGGCCACGGGAGGCAGGAGCACGAGGCAGGCCCAGCGCTGGTTTGGGCGGCTAGAGCAAGAAGACCAGAGGTTGAAGAAGCACTACGGCCGTTGGATGGACATCGTACGGTCACTGGAGCTAGAATCGTGCATATTGACTAAGTTGATAAAGCCCTCCGTCCCCGTCAACTTAGTAGGCCCACAAGTCAGCCTACCACTATACTGGGTCCCAGCTAACAGGGGGAGTATTCATTTTTTTGTGCGTAATAAGGAGGCACTTCCTTGCGTGCGAAGATATAGGTGGTGGGTCCGAGCTGTCAACGGCGGTAACATTTTTTCGCAAAATACAGAGGCCCTTTCGGTGGGTCCCTGATGTCAGGTGGAGGAATCATTATTTTGCACGTAATAAGGAGGCATTTCATTGCGTGTGGCCATGGACCCAGCTGTCAGCCTCTCCACGTACAGTCCACTTCAGATGCATGTGGATCGTTGCCCACGTTGACCAGGTCGCGCCGAGAGCACCAAGGCGGTGGACGACGGCGAGGCCTAGGAAGGGAACGACACGGAGGCAGGGAAGACTCGGTAGTTGTTTCGCACGCGGAGGGGAGTACGACTGTACGAGGCATTACTGGTTCGTCTGCCGTCGCTGGAGAATAACAGCAGGTGTGGGTGAGTAGAGGGATGGCTAGGCCAGCGATGGGAGTATGGTGGGGCGGTATGGCCTTCGCGGCAGCAGAGCCGGGCGTGGGGAGGAGGGAGCAGGCAGTCCCGTCGGCGCTTGTTTGAGCGGCTGGAGCAGGAAGAGCAGAGATTGAAGAAGCACGACGGCCGTTGGATGGCCATCCAACAGTCCCTGCTTGTGCGTCAACCTTTTTTTAGGAAAGCCTCAAATCTATGGAAAACAGCATACAACCCATCTGCTATTATTTCTAATAATTTACAGCCCATTTTCTAATTATTAAGGTTTCTTGGATCCCATATTATTTTTGTTAGCATTACAACCCATATTGTGGCCACGGTTAAAAATTATAGGAAATTTTGCATATTTCGGTGCGGTCCGAACTATTTATAATCCAGAAATTTCGACTCACATTCAAACTGATTTTAAAAATAAATGTATATCAATATAAAATCCAACAAATTCTCCACGCATAAAATTTAATGTAATTTAAAATCTCGAAATGAAATAAAAGATATTTGAAACTAATTGCCGGTTTGATGTGTTTTAAAAATGTACGGCTCATTTCTCATTACTTATGGGCCATTTTGTCGGCCAGCCGAATGAAAGTTCTCCTCGTCTTGAAAGATTTGCAGGCCAACAGGCCTGACAAAGCGACTTACTTGCCATGTCAGGACCCCGATTCTAAGCCACATCGATCTAGCCGGTAACACCTCATATCACTTTGCGGCCTCACGCACGGTATCCCACGGGTGTCGCCTTACCATGGCCCGGGACCGTTTGCGCCTTTTGGCTCACGTATATGACAATGTCGCTAGCATCCATATGACCGAGAACCCGGGCCGACATGGCTAGTCGTGAACCCAAAGCGGCACAGACCTATGGAGACAGGCATACATGAATCACATCGAACATGTCGGTCATCAACGAGTGATTCCGGGCTGTAGCACTGGGCTAACAGGACTCCGGGGATCCTGGGCTGTAGCAGGCTAGACAGGACTCCGGAGATCACCGTGTGACATTTCCCCGAAGGGACTGACATAGGGACGAAGTGAAACACATGCCGGACAGTCAAGTGTCCTGAACAGTAGTGCTGGGCTAACAGGACTCTGGTGAACCGGGCTGTAGCGGACTACTATGGCTCGAGGAACACTAGACTACATTTCCCCATAAGAAAGGCTGCGAAGGACAAACAACTAGATTGTCGGATCCCACTCATACCAAGCATTTCAATCATACACACAATATGCCCGATATGAGTACATACAACATGGCATCACAACAAAACTCTACAACTCAAGTACTTTATTTAAAGGCTCCAGGGAGCCATACATAACATATTCATACAGATAGGGGTCACATGACCCGACACTCAAGTCATACAGTCATACAAGCACAAGCGGAAGCAACTAGTCTGAGGACAGACTCTAGAAAGAAAGAAGGCTTCTCGAAGCCTGTCTATCTACATAGGGCCCTCCATGGCCTGGATCACCACCTGGGTGGCTAGTCACTCGTCGACGTCAAGGTCTACATAAAACCCATCGGAGGGGGCAGTGTTGTCGTCTGAAAACAATAAATAAGCAAACATGAGTACAAAGGTACTCAGCAAGTCTTACATCAGAACCTACTATACATGCTCATTCTCAAGAAGGTGGTGGGGTTTATGCAGGAAGCCAGCTTTGAATCTTGGCTAAGCTATCCTACGGAACCTTTTAGAAAAATAGTTTTCGCACACGAGTCCACTACTCACCAACACAATACTCCACCGTGGATCCTGCATCGTATCCTGCGAGAGGGCCATCCTCGGTACTCATACTTATCTTGAGTCTTTTAGTAGTATCCATTAACTTGTCTATGAACTGTATAGGCAACCAAGTAGTCCTTTACCGCGGACGCGGCTATTCGAATAGTTTTATACCCTGCAGGGGTGTACTTCGTCATACACGCTTTCACCGCTTACCGCCGTCTACACGACATGTACTCGGAAACCTTCAAGCGGAAGCCCAGCGAGGGTGTCGGCCACGGCCTACCTAAACACCTAAGCCCCTAGTCCAGGTTATCGCCTATCCAGGTTCCATCCGCAGGGAGTCCGGCCGAGGTTTCCACATACGGCCCCGAACGATGCGAACAGGGTTCCCGAGACACCAAACGGGTGACTCGGTACACCCGGCCACGGTGTATCTACCGCAACATAGCCCACCCCTAGGGTCAGCGCTACGCACGGCTGCCAACACATATCCTACAAACACCAGAAACTATTTGCAACTCCTGGACAGAGTACGAGGGTGGCTAAGAAGCCAAGAGGGTCCATTTGTTTCGGGCCCAATGTACGGTAGTAACTGCATCTTAAATCACACATACAGATCTCAGTTCTTATGGACGGCCTCAATGAAACAACCCACCATGTACTCGTACATGGCCTCTCATCGATACCTTTACCAAAACATGTTCAATACATCCCACATATCACTGAAACAAGCATTTCACTCTAGCCCATCACCCAGATGAACCAGACCTGACACAACTCTAAGCATAGCAGGCATAGCAAGGTACGAATCACAAAACATGGCTCAATCAACTCCTACACATGCTAGTGGGTTTCATCTAGTTACTGTGGCAATGACAGGTCATGCAGAGGATAAGGGTTCAACTACCGTAGCAAACAGCAGTTTGAATCGTGTTGTCTTAATGCAGTAAACAAGAGGAGGAGCGAGAACATGGGTTGTATCGGAATGATCAATGGTTGCTTGCCTGATGGAGTGGTAACGGGATACTGCCCTTCAGTTGGATACTCGTGAATGTCCTCGGAGGCAGAACCTACCACGAAGAACACAACCGAGCACAATCAACACATGATGATATGCAACAATATGATGCATGCTATGACATGGCAATATGAATGTGTTTTGGCCTAATGCAAGCTAAAACAGAAAGGGGTGAACTCATTTGAATCCAGGATTCAAATATTAGCTCATTAATTATTTCATTTATAGGGCATTTTTTTATTCTGCTTAAACAGTAGGGTAAACTTGTTTTGTCATGCATGAAACCATTACAGATGGATAGATTGAATTTTTCTGATAATTTTTCATATATAATTTGTCTCATTTGGAGTTATGGTTGAATTTCTATGAATTTTTGAAGTTTAGGCAATTTTCTGGAATTTTCTATATAAAATTAAATCCAGAAAAGAGTTACTGCGTCAGCCTTGCGTCAGCATGACGTCAGCAAGTCAAAGGCACGGTCTAGGTCAAACCCGACCAGTGGGGTCCACTGGTCAGTGACCCTAGCTGGTTTCTGTGGCTGACGTGTGGGACCAGGTCAACGGTGACGTGGCAAAGTCAAAAATGACAGGTGGGGCCCTCCTGAGACCGGTGCTAATCTAACAGAGTAGTTAACTAACTAATTAGGCACTAGGGCCCACATGGCAGTGGCTCTAGAGGGGCTGGTTAGTGGGATAGTTAACCGCTAATGACGGCCACGTCAGCTACTGGCGTTTAGCCGCCGGCGACCTCAGATCGCGGCGGCGTCTGCGTCGGGATTTCGCTACAGGCGATGGTTTGGCGCGCTGGGGGCACTAGGGAGGAGCTCGTGCTCGTCCGCATCCAAAGGAACGGACGGGAGGCCGCGACGTGACCGAAGCTGAGCACGGCGTCGACCTCGGCGGCGGCCGGAGTTCGGGCAAGGTTGGCGTTGGCACTAGGGGGCACGGCAGGTTGAACGGGTGGGCGCACCCGGCTCCTGGAAGCGTGCTGAGCACAACAGCATGCTCGGCTTCGAGCTACCGTGGCTCTAGCCACGACGGCGTCGAGGCTCAGCGGCGGCGAGCTTCGGGTGCTCGCGGGGCAGCAGCTACGGGGCAAAATCGACGGCGTGGTTAAGGGGGAAAGGATCGGGAGCTCACAGCGGTGCCGTAGGGATGGCTAGCGGGCTTGGGGACGACCCCAACGGCGCGAATCGACGGCGAGGAGCTCGGGTGCCCGAGGTTGAAGATGACCACGACGGCGATGAAACAGGGCCTCCTAGCGTCTTCTAGCTCGATTGGGAGGACGAGGAGGGGGGGTGCTTCTGGATTCGGCAGTAGGGTGAGGGGAGCACGGAGGCTGCGTCTACGGCGTACGGCGGTGACGAGCTCCGCTCGGTGGAAGTGAGAGGGAGCCAGAGGAAGGAATGGGGACGGGAGAGTGAGCGAGAGGGGTTCCAGGGGCTGCGTGGCGCTCGTCTAGAGGGGTCGGGAAGCAGGAGGTGGCCAGGCAGGGTGGAGGTGGCGCGCGCGCGTGCCGGCGGGCGTCGAGCACACGCCCCTATCCTTCTGTCCGAGGAGGGAGACGACAGGGGGCAGCGGTGGTGGGCTGGGCCGCCAGCTGGAGATGGGCCAGGTAGGGTCCAGGTAAGTGGCCCAGTGGCCTTCCCCTCTTTTATTTATTTTTGTTTTCTATTTCTGTTATTTTTTTTTGATTTAGTTTAAATACTAAATCATTTTATAAAATCCTGAAAATATTCATGGACACTTGCTGAATTATTTCAGTGGCCCAAAAATAGTTCCAACATTATTTGAGCATTTGAATTATTTAATAGAATTTAAATGCCCAAATTCAAATATTTATGAATTAAATCAGTGACCTTCTGTTGACCTAGAAAAATATGCACCTATTTTCCCAAAGGTTCTAACCCAAGGCAAAGAGGGTGAGCATTTTAGAAGGGCATTTCAGGTTCATTGAATTTATTTTTAGTAAACCCTAGTTGATTTCAGGGGGGTGCTGGGGGTTCTGCTTTCCCCATTTCAAGTTTCTGATGAAAGTAGACATGATGCACACTCTAATGCATGGTCTAGCTAGGGTGTGACAACTCACCCCCACTCAATAGAATCTCGTCCCGAGATTTAGGATCATCTGGGAAGAAGGTGGGGTACTCGAGTCGAAGACGATCCTCCCTTTCCCAAGTGGCTTCTTCCTCGGAGTGGTGTGACCATTGAACCTTGAGAAACTTGATATTATGACGTCGAGTGGTACGCTCGGCTTGATCAAGGATACGAACGGGGTATTCCCGATAAGAAAGGTTATCTTGTAAATCAAGCGTTTCGTGGTCCACTCCACGGATAGGATCCGCGAAGCAACGCCTGAGTTGCGAAATGTGGAAGACATCGTGAACTCTGGAAAGATGCGGAGGTAGTTCCAATTGGTAGGCAACTTCTCCTCGTTTGGCAAGAATGCGAAAGGGTCCAATGTATCGAGGAGCCAATTTGCCTTTGATACCGAAGCGATGGGTTCCCTTTAACGGGGTAACCCGAAGGTAAGCCTTCTCGTCAACTTCAAATGTCATAGGCTTATGTTTATGATCATATTGACTCTTTTGGCGAGATTGGGTTGTTTTCAATTTCTCACGAATAACGCGAACCTGCTCTTCTGCTTCCTGAATCATATCCGGGCCAAAGAGTTGTCTTTCCCCGGTTTCTGACCAGTTAAGAGGCGTTCGACATTTTCGTCCATAGAGAACTTCGAAGGGAGCTTTGCCCAAACTAGCTTGATAACTATTGTTATAAGCAAACTCCGCGAATGGAAGGCATTTCTCCCAACTCATTCCGAATGAGATAATAGAAGCTCGGAGCATATCTTCCAGGATTTGATTGACTCGCTCTACTTGACCACTTGATTGAGGATGGAAGGCGGTGCTACAGGAGAGATGAGTTCCCATAGCATTTTGGAAACTTTCCCAAAATCGAGAGGTGAAGAGACTTCCACGGTCTGAGTTAATTTCCAATGGGACACCATGAAGAGACACTATTCGGGAGATGTATAAGTCAGCTAGCTGGCTAGCGGTGATACTCTCACGAACAGGTAGAAAATGGGCTACTTTGGAAAGTCGGTCGATCACAACGAAGATGGCATTATTTCCTCTCTTGGTCCTGGGAAACCCAGTGATGAAATCCATACTGATTTTGTCCCATTTCCATTCAGGAATAGCCAAAGGTTGAAGGGTGCCAGCAGGCCGTTGATGCTCTGCTTTAACACGACGACAAACGTCGCAATTAGCAATGTATTGAGCGATTTCTCTCTTCATCCTAGTCCACCAAAACCTCTGGCGTAGATCTTGATACATCTTAGTACTGCCGGGATGAATGGTGAGAGGGGACTCATGAGCTTCCTTAAGGATCAGTCGCCTCAGGTTTCGCGCCTTTGGAACCACTAGGCGATTCCCAAAGTATACGACACCTTGATCATCAATGGAGAAACAATTCACGACTCCTTTCTTAACGTTTCTCTTGATAAGGGAAATTCCCGGATCTACCTTCTGTGCCTTGATGACCTGATCTGTAAGGGTAGGTTCCGCCACCAGGGTGGATAGGAATCCTTGAGGAACAATGTGAAGATTAAGCTTGCAAAATTCCTCATGGAGAAGTGGTTGACTTTGTTGTAACATCAGGTTGTTACAGTAGGACTTACGACTTAGTGCATCAGCCATGACATTGGCTTTGCCAGGGGCGTAAGTTATTCCTAAGTCGTAATCTGAGATCAATTCGACCCAACGTCTTTGCCTGAGATTCAAATCTGGTTGGGTGAAGATATATTTCAAACTTTGGTGATCGGTGAAGATCTCGCAACGATTACCGAGAAGGTAATGTCGGCAGGTTTTGAGTGCATGGACTACAGCTGCAAGCTCTAGATCATGTGTGCGATAATTTTCCTCATGTGGGTGTAATTGCCGTGAAGCATAGGCAATTACCTGACGATCTTGCATGAGTATGCAACCTAGTCCTTGTCGCGAGACGTCGCAATAGATAATAAAGTCCTTGGAGAAATCTGGTGGTACCAGTACGGGAGCAGATGTCAGGCGTCTTTTTAGTTCCTGAAAACTGAACTCGCACTGTGGAGTCCACTCGAACTTTTTATCTTTCTTGAGGAGTTCAGTTAGAGGGTTAGCAACCTTGGAGAAGTTCTCGACGAAGCGGCGGCAATAGCTCGCTAGGCCAAGGAAACTCCGAACTTGCTTGACCGTTTCAGGTGGAGTCCAATCAAGGACGGCTTGAACTCGCTCGGGATTGACAGCAATACCCTTGCCATAGATTACATGGCCTAGATAGGTCACTTCTGACAACCAAAATTCACACTTGGAGAATTTGGCATAAAGGCGATGCTCTCGAAGTTTCATCAATACCAGCCTTAGATGTTCGGCATGTTCCTCTTCATTCTTGGAGTAGATGAGTATGTCATCGAGGTATACTACGACGAATTTGTCCAAGTACTCCATGAAGACTGAGTTCATTAACCGGGAGAAGGTGGCCGGGGCATTGGTTAAACCGAAGGACATGGCGGTGTACTCGTATTGGCCATAAGGAGTAACAAAGGCCGTTTTGGGAATGTCCCCGTTTCTGATTTTGATTTGATGGTAGCCCAACTGCAAATCCATCTTGGAGAAGACTGAGGATCCAGCGAGCTGATCATACAGGTCGTTGATCCTGGGAAGCGGGTATTTGTTCTTGATGGTGACCAGATTGACAGGTCGGTAATCCACAACCATTCGATCCATTCCATCCTTCTTCTTGACGAAGAGGATGGGGCAAGCCCAAGGAGAGGAGCTAGGACGGATGAACCCCTTGTTCAAGGACTCATCGAGTTGGTTCTTAAGCTCGGCTAGTTCTAAGGGTGCCATCTTGTAGGGTCTTCTAGCAATTGGAACGGTTCCTGGAACAAGGTCTATTACAAACTCAACATCCCTGTCAGGTGGAACACCTGGCAGTTCTTCTGGAAACACATCCGGAAAGTCTCGGACTACCGGAACGTCCTCAAGGTCTGGAAGAGGGTTGGCATTGAGGGAGTAAAGTTGGCGCTTGGCCACTCGAGTTAAGACATTAACTGTCTTGCCCGAGGGGTGAGTAAGTTGAACGGTTCTAGTGGCACAATCGATCTTGGCATAATGAGCCGACATCCAGTCCATACCCAAGATGATGTTTATGTCAGAGGACTTGAGAGCTATTAAAGATGCAAGGAAGACAAGCCTATCAACAAGAATTTCGTTCCCATGGCTTACCCTAGATGTTTGCCATCTAGAGCCAGGGGTTTGAATTTCCATGGTGGAGGGCATATCACAGAAGGTCGTGTTATGCAACCGAGCATAATTCTCGGATATGAATGAATGAGATGCTCCAGTATCGAAAAGAACAGATGCCGGATGGCAGTTAACAAGGAGCGTACCAAGGACGACGTTGGGATCCTCGTGAGCCTCTTCGGCTGAAACATAGTTGACATGGCCACGTGCAGTGGTGGCCGGCTTGGCGTAGAAAGTCTTTCCCGCGGGCTTACCACGACCAATGGACTTTCCAGCTTGATTGGGGTTGTTCTGGGGACACTCTCGACTATAGTGACCCGGTTCTCCACACTTGAAGAATGTTACCACAGTGGGGCGTGGAGCAGCATTAGCAGCGGGGCCACCATAGGGCTTGGGCGGTGCGAATTGCTGGTTGGGACGAGGCGCCTCAAAGGATGGCCTCGGGGTGAATCTGGGTGGCAGTGCTGTGCTTGGAATCCACACCCGGCGCTTCTGAGCTCCAGAGCCGGATGAAGACCCAAAATCACGGGAGTGCTTGCGTGAAGCGTCATAATCACTCTGTCCTGTCTCAGCACTAATTGCTTTATTAACCAACTTCTGAAAGGATGTGCACTCGTGCAGACGGAGATCGCGGCGAAGCTCAGGGCTAAGTCCCTTGCGAAACCTTGCCTGCTTCTTGGCGTCAGTAGAAACCTCTTCAGGAGCATAGCGTGCCAGGTTCCCAAACTCTCGACTATATGCATCCACAGTCAGCCTTCCTTGGGTGAAGTTGCAGAACTCCTCCCTCTTGCGATCCATGAGACCTTCCGGAATGTGATGCTCACGGAAAGCCTCACTGAACTCAGCCCAGGTAGTGATTTGACCGACGGGGCACATAGCTTCGTAGTTTTCGCACCAATGGCTAGCGGGGCCCTCGAGATGATAGGCAGCATAGGTAACCTTGTCGGCTTTGGCTACGTTGGCAGAACGTAGCTTGTGGGTGATGCTGCGAAGCCAATCATCCGCGTCGAGGGGCTCGACGGAATGGTTAAACTTTGGTGGGTACAGCTTGATAAAGTCATTGATTGACACCAAGTCATTTCGTGGGTGGCGTGCAGTGTTCTGCTCAATCCGCTCCAGCAGGCGGTTGGTCTCACGCTTGTTTCTTTCCGCTTCCAGCATCACTTCGGCCAGAGAAGGCGGGTGTGGCAGATTTTCACCTCTAGCTGCACTGGCTTCCCCCCGCTCCGGGACAGCAGGGTTGCCGCGGGTGTTGACCATCCTAGGAGGAAGCAAGACAACGGTTTAGACAAGGATGGCTCAAACTTAACAAGGAAGTGCAGAATGTAAAGGATAACACAGAACGCAGAGATGCTCATTCGTATGCCATGGTAATATAAAACTGCCATATATACACCAACGGTCATACTCGTCATACATAGTTTAGTACAAGCCCATGCTACAGTACAACTATGAAGGTAGACGTTACATCTCATCGGAGGCATTCCGAGTTCCTATACATTATTTGTCTACACCTCCGGAATCGATTACACGCCAAGTCATATTCCACAAGTCACGTAGGACGGTGGAGATGCAACTACTACAATACTAGTGGTACTACTACTAACTCAGATAGCTCCGTAGTAGTCCTCATAGAAGTCACCTCCATAGCCTGGAAGTTCAACGTGATCATCCGGAAACAGACGGTCCTGAGGAGCCTGTGGACCATAGGGGCTAGGATGAGGTCTTGGACCAACAAACGGTGGCCTGCGGGGACCACGGGGTGGGGTGATGCCTCCCACATCACGCCAATCCACCATGTCTGGCAGAGCTGATCTCACAGGATACAGATCCCTGGTATCCATACATCCAGCTTGCACCGCGGGTGCAAACCGAGTCAATGTGGCCCAATGATCAGCACGAGTATTAAAAAGCTCCAGCCTCAAAGCCCGATTCTCTCGGTCCTTATCTTCGAGCATCTCCACGGTGGTACGAGTTAATGAGTCCTCCTGAGTGGAGTTAGCATAGATAGCCTGAAGATACCCTTGCGCTCCCGGAAGTGAAGCTGGCATGTAACGGAAGTCAGTGTTCCGAAGTAGGCCAGTCCGGACTCGCAAGATGGTCATCATGGAGTAGGCAGCATCCTGCACAGCCATATCAACGGTAACCCCATGTCCATAGGAACAGTGAAGGGGCTCGGTAGATCCAGGATAGGAAGGAAATATCCTGACGGTGCAGAAATACTGGCTTTGATTAAAGTCGCGGAACTGCTCTTCAACAGTGTATTCGGGATACCAACGGTATCCTGTCTCGATCATGACCCGGACTAACATAGCAGTATGACCGGGCACGTCGAGGCACCTGGTCAGGCGAACCACTTGGTTTTGAGGACGGTTGGCCATCTGAAAGCACAACCACAAGACAAAGACATCAGAATTCCTAGGGAAAATTGGACAGCATAATGGCTGTGAATGCTCAGAAAAAGATTTGAGACATCCACAACAGTTCACAATACCGCTCAATAGCATCATATCAAGGTTCTAGTTCAAATAGCAACATACTAAAATAGGAGAAACTAGACTGGGACTCGTAGCAATAATCCTATAAACTACTACGGATTAGTAACACGTGAACCTGATAGAAGAAGAGAGCCTAGTCCTTAACCCACGTTGAATGAGAAGAGAATGACTCAGATCAGAGGCATAGGGTAAAGGAGTAAAAGAACCTTACGTTCCCTCCCACAATCAATTCCCTTACATATAACTAAAGCATTTCTAGACTCGACATCGACCAGTTTGGCTCAACGAACCTACAGGCAGTCCGGCTCTGATGCCAACGCTGTCAGGACCCCGATTCTAAGCCACATCGATCTAGCCGGTAACACCTCATATCACTTTGCGGCCTCATGCACGGTATTCCACGGGTGTCGCCTTACCATGGCCCGGGACCGTTTGCGCCTTTTGGCTCACGTATATGACAATGTCGTTAGCATCCATATGACCGAGAACCCGGGCCGACATGGCTAGTCGTGAACCCAAAGCGGCACAGGCCTATGGAGACAGGCATACATGAATCACATCAAACATGTCGGTCATCAACGAGTGATTCCGGGCTGTAGCACTGGGCTAACATGACTCCGGGGATCCCGGGCTGTAGCAGTCTAGACAGGACTCCGGAGATCACCGCGTGACATTTCCCCGAAGGGACAGACATAGGGACAAAGTGAAACACATGCCGGCCAGTCAAGTGTCCTGAACAGTAGTGCTGGGCTAACAGGACTCCGGTGAACCGGGCTGTAGCGGACTACTATGGCTCGAGGAACACTAGACTACATTTCCCCATAAGAAAGGCTGCGAAGGACAAACAACTAGATTGTCGGATCCCACTCATACCAAGCATTTCAATCATACACACAATATGCCCGATATGAGTACATACAACATGGCATCACAACAAAACTCTACAACTCAAGTACTTTATTTAAAGGCTCCAGGGAGCCATACATAACATATTCATACAGATAGGGGTCACATGACCCGACACTCAAGTCATACAGTCATACAAGCACATGCGGAAGCAACTAGTCTAAGGACAGACTCTAGAAAGAAAGAAGGCTTCTCGAAGCCTGTCTATCTACATAGGGCCCTCCATGGCCTGGATCACCACCTGGGTGGCTAGTCACTCGTCGATGCCAAGGTCTACATAAAACCCATCGGAGGGGGCAGTGTTGTCGTCTGAAAACAATAAATAAGCAAACATGAGTACAAAGGTACTCAGCAAGTCTTACATCAGAACCTACTATACATGCTCATTCTCAAGAAGGTGGTGGGGTTTATGCAGCAAGCCAGCTTTGACTCTTGGCTAAGCTATCCTACGGAACCTTTTAGCAAAATAGTTTTTGCACACGAGTCCACTACTCACCAACACAATACTCCACCGTGGATCCTCCCTCGTATCCTGCGAGAGGGCCATCCTCGGTACTCACACTTATCTTGAGTCTTTTAGTAGTATCCATTAACTTGTCTATGAACTGTATAGGCAACCAAGTAGTCCTTTACCGCGGACGCGGCTATTCGAATAGTTTTATACCCTGCAGGGGTGTACTTCGTCATACACGCTTTCACCGCTTACCGCCGTCTACACGACATGTACTCGGCAACCTTCAAGCGGAAGCCCAGCGAGGGTGTCGGCCACGGCCTACCTAAACACCTAATCCCCTAGTCCAGGTTATCGCCTATCCAGGTTCCATCCGCAGGGAGTCCGGCCGAGGTTTCCACATACGGCCCCGAACGATGTGAACAGGGTTCCCGAGACACCAAACGGGTGACTCGGTACACCCGGCCACGGTGTATCTACCGCAACATAGCCCACCCCTAGGGTCAGCGCTACGCACGGCCGCCAACACATATCCTACAAACACCAGAAACTATTTGCAACTCCTGGACAGAGTACTAGGGTGGCTAAGAAGCCAAGAGGGTCCATTTGTTTCGGGCCCAATGTACGGTAGTAACTGCATCTTAAATCACACATACAGATCTCAGTTCTTATGGACGGCCTCAATGAAACAACCCACCATGTACTCCTACATGGCCTCTCATCGATACCTTTACCAAAACATGTTCAATACATCCCACATATCACTGACACAAGCATTTCACTCTAGCCCATCACCCAGATGAACCAAACCTGACACAACTCTAAGCATAGCAGGCATAGCAAGGTAGGAATCACAAAACATGGCTCAATCAACTCCTACACATGCTAGTGGGTTTCATCTAGTTACTGTGGCAATGACAGGTCATGCAGAGGATAAGGGTTCAACTACCGTAGCACACAGCAGTTTGAATTGTGTTGTCTTAATGCAGTAAACAAGAGCAGGAGCGAGAACATCGGTTGTATCGGAATGATCAATGGTTGCTTGCCTGATGGAGTGGTAACGGGATACTGCCCTTCAGTTGGATACTCGTGAATATCCTCGGAGGCAGAACCTATCACGAAGAACACAACCGAGCACAATCAACACATGACGATATGCAACAATATGATGCATGCTATGACATGGCAATATGAATGTGTTTTGTCCTAATGCAAGCTAAAACAAAAAGGGGTGAACTCATTTGAATCCAAGATTCAAATATTAGCTCATTAATTATTTCATTTATAGGGCATTTTCTTATTCTGCTTAAACAGTAGGGTAAACTTGTTTTGTCATGCATGAAACCATTACAGATGGATAGATTGAATTTTTCTGATAATTTTTCATATATAATTTGTCTCATTTGGAGTTATGGTTGAATTTCTATGAATTTTTGAAGTTTAGGCAATTTTCTGGAATTTTCTTTATAAAATTAAATCCAGAAAAGAGTTACTGCGTCAACCTTGCGTCAGCATGACGTCAGCAAGTCAAAGGCACGGTCCAGGTCAAACCCGACCAGTGGGGTCCACTGGTTAGTGAACCTAGCTGGTTTCTGTGGCTGACGTGTGGGACCATGTCAACGGTGACGTGGCAAAGTCAAAATGACAGGTGGGGCCCTCCTGATACCGGTGCTAATCTAACAGAGTAGTTAACTAACTAATTAGGCACTAGGGCCCACATGTCAGTGGCTCTAGAGGGGCCAGTTAGTGGGATAGTTAACCGCTAATGACGGCCACGTCAGCTATCGGCGTTTAGCCACCGGCGACCTCAGATCGCGGCGGCGTCCGCGTTGGGATTTCGCTACAGGCGATGGTTTGGCGCGCTGGGGGCACTAGGGAGGAGCTCGTGCTCGTTCGCATCCAAAGGAACGGACGGGAGGCCGCGAGGTGACCGGAGCTGAGCACGGCGTCGACCTCGGCGGCGGCCGGAGTTCGGGCAAGGGCGGGGTTGGCACTAGGGGGCACGGCAGGTCGAACACGTGGGCGCGCCCGGCTCCTGGAAGCGTGCTGAGCACAACAGCGTGCTCGGCTTTGAGCTACCGTGGCTCTAGCCACGACGGCGTCGATGCTCAGCGGCGGCGAGCTTCGGGTGCTCGCGGGGCAGCAGCTACGGGGCGAAATCAACGGCGTGGTTAAGGGGGAAAGGATCGGGAGCTCACAGCGGTGCCGTAGGGATGGCTAGCGGGCTCGGGGACGACCCTGACGGCGCGAATCGATGGCGAGGAGCTCGGGTGCCCGAGGTTGAAGATGACCACGATGGCGATGAAACAGGGCCTCCTCGCGTCTTCTAGCTCGATTGGGAGGACGAGGAGGCTTCGGGGGTGCTTCTGGACTCGGCAGCAGGGTGAGGGGAGCACGGAGGCTGCGTCTATGGCGTACGGCGGTGACGAGCTCCGCTCGGTGGAAGTGAGAGGGAGCCAGAGGAGAGAATGGGGACGGGAGAGTGAGCGAGAGGGGTTCCAGGGGCTGCGTGGTGCTCGTCTAGAGGGGTCGGGAAGCAGGAGGTGGCCAGGCAGGGTGGAGGTGGCGCGCGCGCGTGCCGGCGGGCGTCGAGCACACGCCCCTGTCCTTCTGTCCGAGGAGGGAGACGACAGGGGGCAGCGGTGGTCTGGGCCGCCAGCTGGAGATGGGCCAGGTAGGGTCCAGGTAAGTGGCCCAGTGGCCTTCCCCTCTTTTATTTATTTCTGTTATTTTGTTTTGATTTAGTTTAAATACTAAATCATTTTATAAAATCTTGAAAATATTCATGGACACTTGCTGAATTATTTCAGTGGCCCAAAAAATAGTTCTAACATTATTTGAGCATTTGAATTATTTAATAGCATTTAAATGCCCAAATTCAAATATTTATGAATTAAATCAGTGACCTTCTGTTGACCTAGAAAAATGTGCACCTATTTTCCCAGAGGTTCTAACCCAAGGCAAAGAGGGTGAGCATTTTAGAAGGGCATTTCAGGTTCATTGAATTTATTTTTAGTAAACCCTAGTTGATTTCAGGGGGGTGCTGGGGGTTCTGCTTTCCCCATTTCAAGTTTCTGATGAAAGTAAACATGATGCACACTCTAATGCATGGTCTAGCTAGGGTGTGACATACCAAATCACAAAAATACTGGGCTGTGGCCGTGGACCCACCTGTCAGCCTCTCCACGTACAGTACTCTTCTGTTTACCACGCCGCGCCGAGAGCACCAAGGCGGTGGTCGACGGCGAGGCCTAGGAAGAGGATGATGCGGAGCCGGGGAAGACACGGCAGTGGATGCCCACGCGGAGAGGAGTATGAGGGTTCACTGGTTCGACTGTGGTGTGAGGTTGCCGTCGCCGCAGGGCCTAGCTAGCGGTGGGAGTAGTTGGGGGCGATGAGGCCTCAACGGTAGCACAGCCGGCCACTGTAGGCAGGAGCAGGCGGTCTCCCCGGCGCTGGTTTGGGCGGCTGGTGCAAGAAGAGCAGCAATTGAAGAAGCAGCAGGATCGTTCGATTCAAATCCAATGGTTACTGCTGCTAGAATCGTTTGTTGACTAAGTTGAGAAGCCCTTCGTATGCGTCAACTTAGTAGGCCCATAGGTCAGCCTCCCAACCGGTGCGCCCCAGATGTCAGTGGGAGGAATCATTTTATCGTGTAATAAGGAGGCAGTTGATTGCGTGTGGCCAGACCAGCGGAGGGAGTAGGGTGGGCCGGGGAAGCCTGCGCGGCATCACAGCGGGCCACAAGAGGAGGGAGCAGGCAGTCCCGCCGGCGCTAGTTTAGGCGGCTGGAGCAGGAAGATCAGAGATTGAAGAAGCACGTCGGCCGTTGGATGGACATCCACCAGTCACTGCTGCTAGAATCGTGTGTTCACTAACAAAGCCTTGCGTAAATAAGTTAGCCTCGAAATCTGTGGCGTGTACAACCCATTTGCTATTATTTTTATAATTTTTACTCATTTTCTAATTCATATGGAATTTATTGCAGCCCGTTTTCCATCTTTAGAATTGTTGGCCATTTTCTGGTCAGGATGTAACACCCCGTGACCGATGCGCCAGGTGTCATCCAGTTATTCGCTGTTGTTGCCTTGTCATTGCTTGCGTGTCATGCATTGCATATCATGCCATCATGTGCATTTCATTTGCATACATGTGCGTCTCATGCATCCGAGCATTTTCCCCGTTGTCCGTTTTGCATTCCGGTGCTCCGTTCTCCTCCGGTGGTCATTTCTACCTTTCTTTCGTGTGTGGTGGTTAAACATTTCCGGATTGGACCGAGACTTGTCGAGCGGCCTTGGTTTACTACCGGTAGACCGCCTGTCAAGTTTCGTACCATTTGGACTTCGTTTGATGCTCCGACAGTTAACCGAGGGACCGAAAAGGCCTCGTGTGTGTTGCAGCCCAACAGCTCTCCATTTTGGCCCAAAACCCACCTAAACCCCCTTCATCATCTCGGTCGTTCGATCACGATCGCGTGGTCGAAAACCGCACCTCATTTGGACTCTCCTAGCTCCCTCTACCTATAAATATGTGCTCCCCTCCCGAAAATCGCGGATGAAACCCTAACTTCTTCCTCCTCTCGCAGTCGGACATGTCCGTCCCGCCGCTGGACGTGTCCACCGCATCCGCCACATCGCCCGGACCAATCAGGGGCCGACACCTTAGCCGGACGCTGCCCTCCACCAACCGGACATCGCCACCTGTCCAGCCGGCACTCTCCCACCGCGCGGCCCGGCGGAGCCCATCGCGGGCCCGCCCGGCCCATCCAGTCGCCGCCCCGCGCAGGCTCGTCCCCGCCGCCTGTGCTCCCGCGCGCTGGCCGCCGGCCGCCGAAAGCTGCCTCCGCCGCCGCCTCGTTCTTCCCCGCCGATGAAAGCCTTCAAGCTCCGCCGCCATGTGCCTCGCCGGCCTTCCCCGAGAGCCTGCGGCTCCCTACCGGAGCGCCTCCCCGCTTGCCTCGCTGGAGCGCGGCGCCGCGCAGCTGACTCGCCGCACCGCCTCGCCTCGCCGGAGGTTTGTCGGAGCTCATCCCGGCCAGATCTGCCCCGGTGGGTGAGATCCACCGGGAGATTAACCAAACGGCGCCATCCCATCCCGGATCTCCTCGTCCCGGGTTGACTTTTCCCGCGGGGTAAAATTTCACTAAGTCCCCGAGATTTCCATGTTTCATATGCCCATATTCATCATGTCGTAACTCCGCATCCATAACTCTGATTTGAGCATATAGCATATCAAAATGTTCGTCTCAGAGAGAACATCATTTCATCTCATTGCATTATTTTCATTTGAGTTCATCTTGATGCCCGAAATGCTGTTGGCAGAATGCTAGTTGAGATAATTGTCAGATCTGCTCCTCCAATTAGATATTTGTCATTTTTTCCATGATTATTGTGTGCATGATATGCCCCTGAGCTCTACATGTGTTTTGTTATATGTTTTGCCATCTATCCAGAGGTGCAAATCATGTATTTTTGTGATGTGTGTGGTGAGTAGCACAAGCTTGCAAAGTGGTGCATTCGTTAATGCTGATTTCAGGAACTTAGCAATTCCACTAAGTCCTTGATCTGTTTATCTCAATATGCCATATGTTGATGTTGTTTCCTAGTGATCTGTGCCTCTTTTGAGGATGATTAGTAAGGATGTTTTGTTAATCTTGTAGTGCTCTATCCATCCATGTCCTTGTTTACAATTATGGAGCACCCTACCTTGAGTCAATCGAGCTCTACTTTTGCTATTTCGTGAATCTGGGCAGATTGTCTACTTGTTAGCGATTTTGCCAAGGATGTTGTAGTTGATCCGTGCATGCTATGTTATCGTTTCTTGCCAATGTGTATTCTTGATGGGTGTATTCCTGATTATGTTTTTGCCATGTTCACATGCTTGCAAATGTATTTTCTGATCCCTTTTGGCTCAAGGTCACTAAGGGACTTTTGTTAAGCTCTTTGAGTAGCTCCATGCCATACCTTGCTTTGTCATGTTAAGTTCCTGTAGCATATAGTGTTCATGCTCCAAAGTGTGCTACCTGATCAGAAATTCTAGGCTTGTGTTAATTTCACTAAGTCTGAAATATGTTTACTAAATGCATTTTTGCCATGCTTGTTTGAACCTGTTAATGGATGAATTGGCCGTAGCTCAGTGCTCATCTTTTGTCAAGCATCTTGAGTGGATCCCTGCCATGTATTTTGTTGCCATGTTTGAGTGATGTAGCATAATTATCTTGTTGCATTTAGATGGCTACTTGCAGTTTATCGCAGACCGGTGCCATATTTGAATTGCCTGCCATTTCCAAACCGTGCATCCGATTCCGCTGTTCTTTATATCGATTTCAACCGAAATCACCTCATCTTTCCAGTGGCACTCTTGGATTTCCATGTTGAGGCCAGGTTCCATCATTCCTTTGCAAATCATGCATACGCACCGCATACCGCATCCTGCATATCATACCATGTTCATGTGTGGTTTGTTTACTATGTTGTGTGTTTCTTTCCGGTGTTTGCTTCTTCGGGTTGGTTCTGGTAACGTTGCATTTGTGAGGACCCATTCGTCTACGTCCATTTGTCTTCTTCATGGACTCGTTCTTCTTCCTTGCGGGATCTCAGGCAAGATGATCATACCCTCGAAATCACTTCTATCTTTGCTTGCTAGTTGCCCGCTCTTTTGCTGTGCCTATGCTGTGATACCTATCACTTTCTTATCATGCCTCCCATATTGTTGAACCAAGCCTCTAACCCACCTTGTCCTAGCAAACCGTTGTTTGGCTATGTTACCGCTTTGCTCAGCCCCTCTTGTAGCGTTGTTAGTTGCAGGTGAAGATTGAAATTTGTTCCTTGTTGGAACATGGAGATGTTGTTCCTTGTTTGGAACATGTTTACTTGTTGGGATATCACAATATCTCTTATTTAATTAATGCATCTATATACTTGGTAAAGGGTGGAAGGCTCGGCCTTATGGCTGGCGTTTCGTTCCACTCTTGCCGCCCTAGTTTCCGTCATATCGGTGTTATGTTCCCGGATTTTGCGTTCCTTACGCGGTTGGGTCATAATGGGGACCCCTTGACAGTTCGCCGTGAATAAAACTCCTCCAGCAAGGCCCAACATTGGTTTTACCATTCGCCACCTAGCCTTTTCTTTCCCTTGGGTTAGGCCAGCCCAAGGGTCATCTTTATTTTAACCCCCCGGGCCAGTGCTCCTCTGAGTGTTGGTCCAACTGAGCGATGTCCGAGGCTACCATGGGCAACTCTGGGCTGGCTTACCCGACGTCTTGCTCATCCGGTGTGCCCTGAGAACGAGATATGTGCAGCTCCTATCGGGATTTGTCGGCACATCTGGGTGGCTTTGCTGGTCTTGTTTTACCATTGTCGAAATGTCTTGTAACCGGGATTCCGAGTCTGATCGGGTCTTCCCGCTAGAAGGAATATCCTTCGTTGACCGTGAGAGCTTGTGATGGGCTAAGTTGGGACACCCCTGCAGGGATTTGAACTTTCGAAATCCGTGCCCGCGGTTATGGGCAGACGGGAATTTGTTAACGTCCGGTTGTAGAAAACCTGAAGTTGACCTTAATTAAAACACATCAACCGCGTGTGTTGCCGTGATGGTCTCTTTCCGACGGAGTTCGGGAAGTGAACACGGTGTTGGGGTTATGTTTGATGTAGGTTGTTCTAGGATCACTTCTTGGTCATAGCTGTTCGTTCGTGCTTTGCCTTCTCTTCTCGCTCTCTTTTGCGAACAGGTTAGCCACCATATATGCTAGTCACTTGCTGCAGCTCCACCTCATACCTTTACCTTACCCATAAGCTTAAATAGTCTTGATCGCGAGGGTGCGAGATTGCTGAGTCCCCGTGGCTCACAGATACTTCCAAAACCAGTTTGCAGGTGTCGAGGGGTCCGTGCAGATGACACAACCAAGCTCAGGAGGAGCTCGATGAAGATCTTGTCCTTTGTCTTGTTTCGTTTCTAGTTGATCAGTAGTGGAGCCCAGTTGGGGTTGATCGGGGATCTGTGTCGCATTCCGGGTTCTTCTTTTATTTTGGCTCCATAGTCGGGTCCTGATTGTATTTGGATGATGTAATGCTTTATTCATGTATTTGTGTGAAGTGGCGATTGTAAGCCAACTGTGTATCTTTTTCCCCTATTGTATTACTTGGGTTGTGTGAAGATTACCTCACTTGCGACATTGCTTTCAATGCGGTTATGCCTCTAAGTCGTGCTTCGACACGTGGGAGATATAGCCGCATCGAGGGCGTTACAAGTTGGTATCAGAGCCATGTTCCTGACCTTAGGAGCCCCATTGCTTGATCGTTTTTAGCAGCCGTTGTTGAGTCTAGAAAAATGCTTTGAGTCATTTAGGAATTATATATCGGAGAGTTTAGGAATTCTTTTTACTCCCGAGTCTCCTCATCGCTCTGGTATGGCATCCTGACGTAGAGTTTTGACTCTTCTCTTCTCAAATTTCACTAAAAAAAATTTAGGATCATGCGGGTATCTTGGAATCGTTCCGATGGTTTTGTGACGAGACCATTGTTCTTGGTGCCTCCTGTCTTTAGGGGTTGTGTCAGTGTCCCGGGGAGTTGAGCTCCGAGGTGTTGTCATCACAATTTTATCGTTGTAGTTCTGGAATACCTGAGTTTAGTACGCCGACATCGAAAATCTCTTTTATGCAGTTCGTTGGTGAGATAACCTCGACGCCACCCAGTACTGGGGCGGGAGTTCGGTTGTATTGCCATAACTCATATAACGGATGCTTTTCGAAGGTTGAGGTATACGATTTCCGAAGGTTTCTTGGTTATGTGTTGAAGGATGGATACAGCTGGATGTAGGATTTGCTAGTTTTGGGTGAGATATTATGCTTCCCCTGTATCCCCAACACCCGATTGCATAACCGGGAAAATTTCGGAAGTTTACAAGTGGGAATTCAAGTAGCTCTTAGGATATCTTTCCGACAGATGTATGATATGAAATTGGGGTTCAACGTCTAGTGGTCCGCCTATTCACGGTTGGTTTTACAGTGGTCTCGTTGTGTCTTAAAGAGTCCTTGGCTATGCCGACTCGGGGATGCTTCGTATGTCATGTGCACTGCCTTGTACATGATGGTGCTATACGATCGAGCCCGTGTAGGCCCCACCACGAAAACTTCGGACAAAATCTCTATCATATGTTTGTTCCGGCTTATTTTGCAAGCCAATCCTTTGTTTTGTTTTCAGTTGTGGTATTCGAGTTGCTTCAATGTCAAATGTTGATTCCATACCTTCCCGAAGCGGTGTTCTCATACTTTGATGTGAATACCAATCCTTCTTGATCATCGAGATCGCGTTATCAATCCTTTTCAACCGGTGTGTTTCTCTTCAGGTGGATCCGATCACTTCAACATTCGCAAGATCTATTACTAGTTCTTCTCAAGGGTGTTGTCTTCATCCGCTCCAAGTTGACTTTGTTTCTCCCACCCACCCACCCCTTTTCTTCAAGGACTTAGATTTCTCAATCAAGTATCCATCTTATTGGTTATGAAGTCTATCCATTCCTTTTCGTCAATGTTCTTACCCGGTGGTTCTCATGAAGATGCTCTACTAGTTCAATATTCTCCATTCTTTTCTTCTCCGGTGGATTCAATTCAAGCTTTTGGTGTTGATCACATCCCTTTCCTCGTTTTCAATGTTTTCTCATGCCAGTGCAATTCTTAATCATTCACCTCTCGCTATCCTATTGTTCCGGAGTGCTCAAGATATCTCAAAAGATTCGTTTCCATTCTCAATCCTTTCAAGCTCTTTCGAGGTTGTTATCTCATTCAAGCCTTTTAACTGAACCGGTGCAGTCTCTCTTTTCAATTAATCGTTCAATGGTGTATCTTTTGAGTGGGCCCTAACCCACAGGTCTTTTCCCAGGATCTTACCTGACTCTTCTTATTTTCCCGGAGCTATCCTCAAATTCTTTTAAAGTTTGACGTAAGAATGATTCATCATCTGTCATATGTTTTTCTCCAAGATCTTTCAAATTCTTTTCATCTTTGGCTCAACCTCTTTTTTTTAATCATTCCAGAGTGTCTCAACGATTCATGGTGGTGTTTCTCGTCGTCATTCTTAGATTTTGAAGACCAAAGAAGAGTTTCTCTTAAATCTTCCTCCATTCTCTTCAAGATTCGTGATTCTAGCTTGTTGCCATCGTCTCATAATTGTTTGATTGTGAGAATTCTTTTCACCCATCCGGAGTAATTCAGAGTATTTTTCAGTTTGATTCTCCGGAGCCCATCATCCCAGAATTTATTCATTCTCAGCTTTCAGCTATGCTTCTCCAAATCTTACCGGTGCTTCGTTCAAGTGATCTCTAATCAGTTCGTGATCCCTTCGTTCTCATGTATCTAGATTCTCTCGAGCATCTTCGTTCATTTTATAATTCTTCCCGGTGTTTCTTTATCTTCTCTTAATTCATTTTCAATTCTTATGATGGTTTGTTCAAGATTCCTCTTCTTACATTATCATACTTCTGTTCTTTCAAATCCTACATGTGGATCATCGAAGGCCACTTCAAGTTTGCGCATTATCTATCTTAATCCTTTCTACGAGAATAAGTAGTATGCCAATTCCATTGGTTTTCATCAATTTGAATTGGTGGAGGATACGCATAACATAATTCTTATTCTTGCTTCACCCAAATGATGGATTCGTTCCTCCGGAGTTTGTTCACAATAACTAATTCTTGTTGCCAATTGTTCATCTTATATTTTTCCCGGAGTTCCAACCTCTTTCAGTTATATTATCATGGAGATCTCTATCTAAATCATTGCGAGGCTTCAATCTTATTCTTTTCATCAGTCAATTATTTTGGATCATTCTTTTATTACCGGAGTTCTTCACGAAGGTTCTACATGATGGATTAATCAAGGATTTAATTCCTTCTCGAAGTGTTCATCGACATTCTTTGCTAATAAGCTCAAGTTTTCTTCATCTTGTTATCCGGAGTGCAATTCTTTCTACCGTATCATTGGAGGTGGTATTATGTCATTCTTGATAATTTGAGTTCATGTTTTCATGATTCACATGTTGTTAAGAATGAGGTATTCTAAATCCATCAACCTCTTCTTTTTAGTTATCTTTGGATATATTTCACCTAAAGCCTTCCCTAAGGTTTGTTGCAATTATGGTGCTTATAAATGATCCAAGTTCTTCTTTTATCCTCCTGGTGAAATAGTTTCCCGTCTTCTTGCTCATATCAATCCAATCTTTGGTTTTGTTAGTGGCAGGTTGTCACCTCATAATTTGAGATGTATTCCATAAGACCATATCAAGCTTATTATTTTCGATGTTGGTTTTCACAACAACTCCGTTCAACCCTTCTCCTAAAGATGCCTTTTCAAGCTCTTTTGTAGCAGAAGTTGGCATTGTCTTCTACATTCGTTTGTCTCAATTATCTTTATTCTATTCTTTCTCCTGGAGGTCCATTGATGTTTCTCTTCTCAACCCATCATCTCGTTTGTCAAAGATCATGTTCTTTTCATGATTGCCCAGTTAACCAGAGTGTCGTGCCCTCTTTTCAAGTTCTATCACCTTATCAAGTTCTTATTCAATTGCTTTCTTTTCAACCAGAGTGCTGCCCGAATTTGGTCTTCCTTGATCCCCTTCCTTAACCGGAGTGTTTTCAATATATATCTTCCCTTCAACCTCAAGGCTTTCGCAATGTTCTTTGTCCCTCTTTTCTAA
Source organism: Triticum monococcum (assembly GCA_034509565.1). NCBI lineage: Eukaryota > Viridiplantae > Streptophyta > Magnoliopsida > Poales > Poaceae > Triticum > Triticum monococcum. The sequence goes on from CM067844.1 coordinate 490,647,593, forward strand.
CGGAGTGTTTTCAACTTCGTTCATCTCCGTCGTATTCTTTTTCTCGAAATGGCTTAACCTCTTCAAGGTTCGTGGTTTCACTCATTTGTCAAAGAAGCAACTTTAGTTTTACCTCTTCTCTTTCTCTTCTGTTGTCCATCCGGTGCCATTCTAGATCTCGGGACGAGATCCTCTCACAGTGGTGGAGTGTTGTAACGCCCCATGACCGATGTGCCAGGTGTCGTCCAGTTATTCTCTGTTGTTGCCTTGTCATTGCTTGCATGTCATGCATTGCATATCATGTCATCATGTGCATTTCATTTGCATACATGTGCGTCTCATGCATCCGAGCATTTTCCCCGTTGTCCGTTTTGCATTCCGGCGCTCCGTTCTCCTCCGGTGGTCATTTCTACCTTTTTTTCATGTGTGGTGGTTAAACATTTCCGGATTGGACCGAGACTTGTCGTGCGGCCTTGGTTTACTACCGGTAGACCGCCTGTCAAGTTTCGTACCATTTGGACTTCGTTCGATGCTCCAACGGTTAACCGAGGGACCGAAAAGGCCTCGTGTGTGTTGCATCCCAACACCCCTCCATTTTGGCTCAAAACCCACCTAAACCCCCTTCATCATCCCGGTCGTTCGATCACGATCGCGTGGCCAAAAACTGCACCTCATTTGGACTCTCCTAGCTCCCTCTACCTATAAATATGTGCTCCCCTCCCGAAAATCGCGGATGAAACCCTAACTTATTCCTCCTCCCTCAGTCGGACATGTCTGTCCCGCCGCTGGACGTGTCCACTGCCGTCGCCACGTCGCCCGGACCAATCAGGGGCCAACACCTCAGCCGGACGCCGCCCTCCACCAACCGGACAGCACCACCTGTCCAGCCGGCGCTCTCCCACCGCGCGGCCCGGCGGAGCCCATCGCGGGCCCGCCCGGCCCATCCGGTCGCCGCCCCGGGCAGGCTCGTCCCTGCCGCCTGTGCTTCCGCGCGCCGCCACCCGGGGCGCCGCGCGCCAGCGGCCGGCCGCCGAAAGTTGCCTCCGCCGCCGGCTCGTTCTTCCCCGCCGACGAACCCCTTCAAGCTCCGCCGCCATGTGCCTCGCCGGCCTTCCCCGAGAGCCCGCGGCTCCCAACCGGAGCGCCTCCCCGCTTGCCTCACCGGAGCGCGACGCCGCGCAGCTGCCTCGCCGCACCGCCTCGCCTCGCCTCGGCTTCCGCGCCTCGCCGGAGGTTCGCCGGAGCTCATCCCGGCCAGATCTGCCCCGGTGGATGAGATCCACCGGGAGATGAACCAAACGGCGCCATCCCGTCCCGGATCTCCTCGTCCCGGGTTGACTTTTCCCACGGGGTAAAATTTCACTAAGTCCCCGAGATTTCCATGTTTCATATGCCCATATTCATCATGTCGTAACTCCACATCCGTAACTCCGATTTGAGCATATAGCATATCAAAATGTTCGTCTCAGAGAGAACATCATTTCATCTCATTGCATCAGTTTCATTTGAGTTCATCTTGATGCCCGAAATGCTGTTGGCAGAATGCTAGTTGAGATAATTGTCAGATCTACTGCTCCAATTAGATATTTTTCATTTTTGCCATGATTATTGTGTGCATGATATGCCCCTGTGCTCTACATGTGTTTTGTTATATGTTTTGCCATCTATCCAGAGGTGCAACCCATGTATTTTTGTGATGTGTGTGGTGAGTAGCACAAGCTTGCAAAGTGGTGCATTCGTTAATGCTGATTTCAGGAACTTGGCAATTCCACTAAGTCCTTGATCTGTTTATCTCAATATGCCATATGTTGATGTTGTTTCCTAGTGATCCGTGCCTCTTTTGAGGATGATCAGTAAGGATGTTTTGTTAATCTTGTAGTGCTCTATACATCCATGTCCTTGTTTAAAATTATGGAGCACCCTACCTTGAGTCAATCGAGCTCTACTTTTGCTATTTCATGAATCTAGGCAGATTGTCTACTTGTTAGCGATTTTGCCGAGGATGTTGTAGTTGATCCGTGCATGCTATGTTATCGTTTCTTGCCATGTCTAGCTTGCATAATGTGTATTTTTGATGGGTGTATGCTTAGATTGTCATGACTTGCTCTGTAGTGAGTGCATCGAGCTCGTAAACATGCCTACTTGATATCTGTTTTTGCATGCTCCAGTTTTTCACTAAGTCTGTAACCTAATTATGTTTTTGCCATGTTCACATGCTTGCAAATGTATTTTTTGATCCCTTTTGGCTCAAAGTCACTAAGGGACTTTTCTTAAGCTCTTTGAGTAGCTCCAAGCCATACCTTGCTTTGCCATGTTAAGTTCCTGTAGCATATAGTGTTCATGCTCCAAAGTGTGCTACCTAATCTGAAATTCCAGGCTTGTGTTAATTTCACTAAGTCTGAAATATGTTTACTAAATGCATTTTTGCCATGCTTGTTTGAACCTGTTAATGGATGAATTGGCCGTAGCTCAGTGCTCATCTTTTGTCAAGCATCTTGAGTGGATCCCTGCCTTGTTTTTTGTTGCCATGTTTGAGTGCTATAGCATAATTATCTTGTTGCATTTAGATGGCTACTTGCTGTTTATCGCAGACCGGTGCCATATTTGAATTGCTTGCCATTTCCAAACCGTGCATCCGATTCCGGTGTTCTTTATATCGATTTCAATCGAAATCACCTCATATTTCCAGTGGTACTCTTGGATTTCCAAGTTGAGGACAGGTTCCATCATTCCTTTGCAAATCATGCATATGCACCGCATCCCGCATATCATACCATGTTCATGTGTGGTTTGTTTACTATGTTGTGTGTTTCTTTCTGGTGTTTGCTTCTTCGGGTTGGTTCCGGTAACGTCGCGTTTGTGAGGACCCGTTCGTCTATGTCCATTTGTCTTCTTCATGGACTCGTTCTTCTTCCTTGCGAGATCTCAGGCAAGATGATCATACCCTCGAAATCACTTCTATCTTTGCTTGCTAGTTGCCCGCTCTTTTGCTGTGCCTATGCTGTGATACCTATCACTTTCTTATCATGCCTCCCATATTGTTGAACCAAGCCTCTAACCCACCTTGTCCTAGCAAACCGTTGTTTGGCTATGTTACTGCTTTGCTCAGCCCCTCTTATAGCGTTGTTAGTTGCAGGTGAAGATTGAAGTTTGTTCCTTGTTGGAACATGGAGATGTTGTTCCTTGTTTGGAACGTGTGTACTTGTTGGGATATCACAATATCTCTTATTTAATTAATGCATCTATATACTTGGTAAAGGGTGGAAGGCTCGGCCTTATGCCTGGTGTTTCGTTCCACTCTTGCCACCCTAGTTTCCGTCATATCGGTGTTATGTTCCCGGATTTTGCGTTCCTTACGCGGTTGGGTCATAATGGGGACCCCTTGACAGTTCGCCTTCAATAAAACTCCTCCAGCAAGGCCCAACATTGGTTTTACCATTCGCCACCTAGCCTTTTCTTTCCCTTGGGTTAGGCCAGCCCAAGGGTCATCTTTATTTTAACCCCCCGGGCCAGTGCTCCTCTGAGTGTTGGTCCAACTGAGCGATGTCCGAGGCTACCATGGGCAACTCTGGGCTGGCTTACCCGACGTCTTGCTCATCCGGTGTGCCCTGAGAACGAGATATGTGCAGCTCCTATCGGGATTTGTCGGCACATCTGGGTGGCTTTGCTGGTCTTGTTTTACCATTGTCGAAATGTCTTGTAACCGGGATTCCGAGTCTGATCGGGTCTTCCCGCTAGAAGGAATATCCTTCGTTGACCGTGAGAGCTTGTGATGGGCTAAGTTGGGACACCCCTGCAGGGATTTGAACTTTCGAAATCCGTGCCCGCGGTTATGGGCAGACGGGAATTTGTTAACGTCCGGTTGTAGAAAACCTGAAGTTGACCTTAATTAAAACACATCAACCGCGTGTGTTGCCGTGATGGTCTCTTTCCGACGGAGTTCGGGAAGTGAACACGGTGTTGGGGTTATGTTTGATGTAGGTTGTTCTAGGATCACTTCTTGGTCATAGCTGTTCGTTCGTGCTTTGCCTTCTCTTCTCGCTCTCTTTTGCGAACAGGTTAGCCACCATATATGCTAGTCGCTTGCCGCAGCTCCACCTCATACCTTTACCTTACCCATAAGCTTAAATAGTCTTGATCGCGAGGGTGCGAGATTGCTGTGTCCCCGTGGCTCACGGATACTTCCAAAACCAGTTTGCAGGTGCCGAGGGGTCCGTGCAGATGACGCAACCAAGCTCAGGAGGAGCTCAATGAAGATCTTGTCCTTTGTCTTGTTTCGTTTCTAGTTGATCAGTAGTGGAGCCCAGTTGGGGTCGATCGTGGATCTGTGTCGCATTTGGGGTTCTTCTTTTATTTTGGCTCCGTAGTCGGGCCCTGATTGTATTTGGATGATGTAATGCTTTATTCATGTATTTGTGTGAAGTGGCGATTGTAAGTCAACTATGTATCTTTTTCCCCTATTGTATTACTTGGGTTGTGTGAAGATTACCTCACTTGCGACATTGCTTTCAATGCAGTTATGCCTCTAAGTCGTGCTTCGACACGTGGGAGATATAGCCGCATGGAGGGCGTTACATTGTACCAGGGTCAAAAAGTTAACTAAATATGTGGGAAATTTTGAAAATTCACAAATTTTTGCTGGGGAACGAAATATTGTTAATCCAAAAATTAATGGACATACTAAAAATTTTTAAAAATAAATTAGTATTATGTCATGTTAAATCCAATGAAATACGTATAAGATATCAGTGAAGAACAAAAACAAAAAAAGAAACTTATATCCCATTTGCTATAATTTTTTTGGAATTTTCAACCCCTTTTGATATTACTTTTAGCAGACATTGACCATACTCTTTAGCTAGGCCGGAATGCATCCCCCCTCATCTTGAAAAATTTGCAGCCCAGTAATTCGGAGAAAACAAATAGGCCTAGCTTGGGTATTCTTCAAAAAGAAATGCTGGGCTACCTATTTTCCCAAAGAACTGGTGCATGAGCATGTAGCTTTATTTATTTATTTATTTACTTATTTATGTTTAGGGGACCATGAGCATGTACCTGGGCCGGATTCATGTGAGAGCCTCCCTTCCAGTTAATTATGGGCTTCTCTATTGGGCCTTCATTAGTGGGCTGCATGTGATCAACAAGTGGAAATGTGTTCCGTACGAAAAATAGTATGCGCTACGTACGGTACGAGGCACTAAAGGATCGAACCGTGCAACGACTTCCAAAACAGTGTGTTTGTCATTCTAACAACACATTTATTCAACCAACAAACGAAATATACTACTGATTGTACATTGAAAACAGCAGCATCGGCAACCAGGGCAGGGGGTGCAACAGAAGCAGTAAGCAGGCCAGAAGAGTGAAGACACAGCTCTCTCTTCCAAACCAAACATCAGCCATCATTACAAAAGGGCTAGCAAAAAAGAACAAGTGTATGCATCAAACTAAATAAAGATCCTACTACACCAAGTGTACGCATCTAACTAACTGGCTCAGTTAGACGTTACTATTTATTAAGCTGTGGAGATTGGCTGACGGCTTGAACCAGATGGGTGCCTGACGGGGGAAATTCCAGCCAGCAGGTCGAAGTCTGATACTTGTGTCGGTGTACTAAAGTAGGGGTACCTTAGTATCCCAAACTTGTGCACGGGCAGTCGCAGCATCCCGCGGCAAGGCTTGCCAGGCGACCGCCAAGATCCTCCGTGGTTCCTTTGGAGCCATTCAAGAACAAAGTATCCAAGACCCCGGCAAGAGGAGCTTGCCGGGCAGGAGACAAGACCCCGGCAAGAGGAGCTTGCCGGGAAGGCCAACCAAGGCCCGGTGAGCGACAAGCTCCCGGATGCGACAAGACAACGACCGCGGCAAGGCACTTGCCGCGGCAAACCTCCACTCTGTACCTGCGCGCCAGCACATCCACCAACGTGTCGCTTTGGGACCCTTCCAGGCGTACGTGGCGGAAGGCTGTGCAGCCAGAGGTACATGGTGGCAAGCGGCGCTGACAGGATTGCCATCGTGGCAAGCAGTGGCGTCCCTGGCAGTCCCTTTCTGCACCGTCTAGGCGACGCAGATAGGCATTTAATACCTTTGTCCCCTGCCGTCAGGGTTAGGTACGATTCGCTGTTGTAGGCGGCGGTGCTAACCACCACGCTTTTTACATTTTTACCCTCATCTACATTGCCACCTGCCGGTGACCCCTTAAGCATATAAAAGGAGGCCCATGCGCAACGTAGAGGGGGGACGATCATTCTCACGCTCGGTCTGGCTAGCTCCTGGTGTGTACTGTAGCAATCAGCGCTCCCGAGCAAGAACACAATACAAATCAAAGCAGGAGTAGGGTTTTACGCATCCGTGCGGCCCGAACCTGGGTAAAGAGATCGTGTCGCTCGTGCGCTTCGCCTCGATCTGCTCTTCGTGCTCTCTCTGCCCCCTGCCGAACCGGAAGGGGCCCGGTCCGCCGTGGTCCCAAAGGTGTCCGTGGGATCAGCACCCCCGACATCTTTGGCGCGCCAGGTAGGGGAGCGTCGAGGTTGTGTGAACCTGATCCGGCGTTCGCACGAGCCAAATCTTCATCGTCTTCATCGACATGCCGCCGAAGAAGAAGGCTTCGGAGGCGGCTGCTCCGTCCGCGCCGAGCCCACCATCGCCGGAGCAAACGGCTGGTGGGGTAGACGCCGGCGGAGGAACGGGCGTCGACGATCGAGCTCACGGTGCTGCCAGGTCCAAGGACAAGGCTGCGCTACACATCGGCGGCGCAGTCGGCTCCCACAATGACCGGGCGCACTCCAAGACCTCAGCATCCGTACACGCACCGCGCCCGTCCCAGGAGGCGCGGGACCAGCAGCATCATGGCACTCACGGTGCCATACCTTTGCTGGATCAAGATCGAGCTGGCGGATCTCAGAGTGCTCAAGACCAGCACGCACGCCAACGTGCTGGCGTGAGTGGGGCACGGTCACCTAGACGAGATACTGCTCCTTCTAACGTAGTTAGAAGTCCGAGCATATCTCGCTCCTCGCACCGTTCGCCGCCACCACCCGCCACTCCAGCAGAAGCTTTGGCGCGAGCTCAACTGCTCCTAGACTACCCTCCAGCGGCGGACAAGATCGACGACTGGAGGGCCACCATTCAGAGTCTCATCGGCTTCGCCAACGGCGACAATCCACGGCAGCCAAGTACTTCGCTGCCGCGGCAAGTCAGCCAGGCGCGAGCCGATGGCAACAAGACCGGTGGGGGTGCCAAGTTCTTTACGAACAACAGCAAGAAGACGCTCGTATACGCATCGAGCGCCGAAGAGAAGCGCGGCGTCAATCAGACCTGCGCGCTGGGCCCTCTGTCGACATGCATGCACCAGGGGAACCAGGCGACTTGCCGTACGCGGTAGGTTGCCCTGCGTTTACCCGTGAGCTGCGGCAAGTCCAGTGGCCCAGCCAGAAGAATTTCAAGCCAGACGTACCGGAGAAGTACGACGGCAAGTCGCACCCGTCGGAGTTCCTCAGCATCTACACCATTACGGTGCAGGCTGCCGGGGGACGCGACGACAAGGTCCTTGCCAACTACTTCCCGCTGGTGCTCAAGCCCGAAGTCAGGTCCTGGCTCATGCACTTGCCGGACAACTCCATATCCTCTTGGGCAGACCTATGCCATCAGTTTGTCGGCGCCTTTACAGGCGGCCACAAACCTCATGGCCAAGAGAGTGACCTTCATCTGCTCGCCCAGAAGGAAGGAGAGCCCCTGCGCAAGTACATTCAAAGATTCAGCCGTGTACAGCGCAACATCCCAGATATCCACCCTGCCGCGGTCATCAGCGTGTTCCATCAGAACGTGCGTAACCGCAGGATGCGGGAGGAGATGGCGATGAGTAGGATCAGAGACGTCAGTGAGCTATATGCCCTGGCCGACAAGTGTGGACGCGCTGAAGAAGGGAGGAAACTCCCCAGAGAGAATGCTGGAGCAGGAGGATCTGACAGCGAAGATGCTGCCCCGGCAAAGAAAAAACGGCGGAGCAACAACAGGAAGAAGAAAGGCAAAGAGGTGCTAGTCGTTGAGCAGTCCGGCAACGACGGTGGCGCCAAGCAGGCCAAAGTTGGTAGCTCTGGCAAGGAGGTTGCCGCATGCAACAACTACCAGGCTGTGGCGATCGCCGACAAGCAGGACGGCACCGACAAGCAGTACTGCAAGATCCATCGCACCAAAGGCCATGACCTCCAGAGTTGCAAGAAAGTCGAGCAGCTTGTCCAGCAACAAAAAGCTGAGTACGAGCGGCGCGACAAGGAGAGGGCCCAAGGAGGCTCTGGAGAAGTAGGCAAGAAGCGCGCCGGCCGGGGAGGACGCCGCGGCAAGGCCAAGCAGCGGCAAGGAGACAGACCTCCCAGCGGCCGCGACAAGGATGAAGACGACGACAACGAAGACATGGATGATGTCGAGACCAGTGAGTAGGAGTTTCAGAAAGCCACAGAAGTCTTGTGCATTGACGGCGGTGCTTCTCTGCATACTTCCCACCGCCAACTCAAGCAGTGGGTGCGGGAAGTCAATGCGGCAGAGCCACCTGTCGAATCGCGCAAACTTCCGAAATGGTCCAGCACGCCTATCATCTTTGATATTGAGGACCACCTTGATCGCACAACTGCGGTCGGGTGCTTGCCGTTGTTGGTTTCACCAACTATCCGCAACCTCAAGGTCACTAAGATGTTAGTTGACGGCGGGGCCGGCTTGAACCTGATCTCCTCTGCTGTACTCCAGAAACTCCAGATCCCTGACAGCGAGCTCGAAGAGACCGGCACATTCCAAGGAATAAACCCGGGAAGGAGCAAGCCGAAGGGGAAGGTCACGTTGCCGGTAACATTTGGCAGCGAGATGAACTTCAGGACTGAGAGGGTCACTTTTGACGTTGCCGATTTTCCATTGCCTTACAATGGGATACTTGGCCATCCAGCACTTGCCAAGTTCATGGCAGCCTCTCACTATGCATATAACATGCTAAAGATGCCAGGCCCGATAAGCGTCATCTCTGTCCCTAGCAACAAGAAGGATGCCCTTATCTGCGCCGACAAGATCTACCGGGAAGCAGCTGCCGCAACAGATCGCAAGTCACTTGCCGCTGAAGCTCCCGGGGGGAAGAAGAAGACCAAGTCCGGCAAGAGCTCTGATGCCCACTCCGGCAAGAGCACCTCTTCGGAGTGCTGTGCTACCATTGAGGACGCACCATCGAGCTCCACCAGCAAGTGTAAGAAGGCAATGGCAGCTCCGCCGCATACCAAGAAGGTGTCCGCCAAGGAGGACGGCACTGGTGGTACCTTCACCATCAGTGCCACTCTCGACCCTAAATAGGAAAGCGCGCTCATTGCTTTCCTGCGGGCGAACGTCGACGTGTTTGCATGGCAACCGTCTGACATCCCCGGTGTTCCCAGGAAAGTAATTGAGCACCATCTTGCCGTTTGTCCTCATGCGCGGCCCGTCAAGCAGAAGGTCAGGAAATAGGCGGTGGAGCACCAAGAGTTTATAGCAGAAGAGATCAAGAAATTGGAAGCAGCAGGCCTTGTCAAAGGAGTGCTCCATCCTACGTGGTTGGCCAATCCTGTAGTCGTGCGCAAGGCAAACAGGAAATGGAGGCTTTGTATTGACTTTACTGATGTTAATAAAGCTTGTCCCAAAGACCCATTTCCCTTGCCGCGCATTGACCAGATTGTTGACTCCACGGCCGGATGTTATTTGCTTTCATTTCTTGACGCATACTCAGGATACCATCAGATCTTCATGGCAGAAGAGGATGAGGAGAAAACTGCATTCATTACTCCATGTGGCACGTACTGTTTCATACGGATGCCTTTTGGTTTAAAGAATGCTGGTTCAACATTTGCAAGAGTAATCCATGTCGCTCTGAAGCCACAAATACACAAAAATGTGGAGGCCTACATGGATGACATAGTGGTCAAGAGCAAGGACAGGGCAACTCTGATCCAAGATTTAGACGAGACCTTTGCAAATCTGCGCAAGATCAACCTCAAGCTTAACCCCGAAAAGTGTGTGTTTGGAGTCCCCTCCGGCAAGCTTCTCGGGTTCTTTGTGTCTCAGCGGGGAATTGAAGCCAATCCCGACAAGATCAGGGCCATTGAGCAGATCGAAGCTCCAAAGCGCGTCAAGGATGTACGAAAACTTGCCGGTTGCGTGGCTACTCTCAGCAGGTTTATCTCTCGGTCTGCTGAGCGTGCCCTGCCGTTTTTCAAAATTTTGAAAAAGGCAGGTCCAATAAAATGGACTCCGGAAGCGGAGGCTGCGCTGCAGGACTTGAAGAGATACCTGTCCTCCACTCCAACACTTGTCGCACCTAAGCCGCAAGAGAAGTTGCTACTATATATAGCGGCAACCAATCAAGTGGTTAGTGCTGCGCTAGTGGCGGAGAGGGAGGCAGATGACGAGCCAGCAACCGCGGCAAGCGCATCCAGCGACAAGCAGGGGGCTTCCCCGACAAGCTCTGGTCCCGACAAGGATGGATCTATGCAGGTGCGTGAAGAGATGCAGAAGAGAATGGTGCAGCGCCCAGTTTACTTTGTCAGTTCCCTTCTGCAGGGGGCTAGGTCAAGGTACTATGGTGTGCAGAAGTTGCTTTTCGGCCATCTCATGGCCTCGAGAAAGCTGCGCCATTACTTCCAAGCACATGAGATCACAGTTGTCACTCGCTTTCCGCTGAAGAGGATACTGCAGAATCCAGAAGCGACAGGCAGGATTGTCGAGTGGGCACTGGAACTGTCGAGCTTTGGCCTCAAGTTTGAGAGTACTTCAACTATCCAAAGCAGAGCATTGGCAGAATTCATAGCAGAGTGGACGCCAACACCAGATGAAGAAATTCCGAAAACGAGCATCCCCGCCAAGGAAACAAACAAAGAGTGGCTCATGTACTTTGACAGTGCCTTCTCGCTGCAAGGTGCCGGTGCTGGCGTGCTGCCTATCGCACCCACCGGAGAGCACCTCAAGTACGTAGTCCAGATGCACTTTCCCAAGGAGCAAGCGACAAACAATACTGCAGAGTATGAAGGCTTGCTTGCCGGTCTCAGGATCGCGGCGGACCTTGGGATCAAGAAGCTCATTGTCAGGGGTGACTCGCAGCTTGTCGTCCACCAAGTGAACAAGAGTTATCATTGTCCGTTGATGGAAGCCTACGTTGATGAAGTGAGGAAGCTAGAAGAGCACTTTGACGGCCTACAGATGCAGCATGTCCCAAGAGCTCAGAACGACATTGTCGATGGCCTGTCAAAGTGCGCCGCACTTAAGTTACCTGTGGAACCAGGGATCTTTGTGCTCAAGCTGACTCAACCGTCCGTAACACCGTCAACGAGACAGAGCAAGAAGAGGAAGTTGGTTTCTGGTGACTATTTTCCGGCAGAGCTTCCCGAAGCCGCCGCCAAGAAGGTCCCCAAGATCAACACCAAGAATGCTGAGGAGCAGTCTGCTCCGGCAAGCCCTAGGGTTTGTTTCGTTGAAGCAGATGCTCCCGGCAAGTTTTGCTCTGGCAAGCTTGCCGGGGAACGTCAAGCTCCGGCAGGGCCGCAGGTCCTTGCCGTAGAAGCGGACGTTCCCGCAGCAACAGATATGCCTTTAGTCCTTGTTGTTGAGCCACAAGCTCCAGCATGGGCACAGCAGATTGTCCGTTTCCTTCAGACAGGAGAACTTCCCGAAGAGCAAGAAGAAGCGGAAAGAGTAGCCCGGCAGTCTAGTATGTACCAGTTTGTCGATAACACATTGTGCAGAAGAAGACTCAACGGTGTGAAATTGAAGTGTATTCCCCGGGAAGATGGACAAAAGCTGTTGGTAGAGATACATGGAGGCATATGTGGTCACCACATTGGCGCAAGAGCACTTGTTGGCAAAGCATTCCGGCAAGGTTTCTTCTGGCCGATAGCCCTCCAGGATGCAACTGCACAAGTAACCAAGTGTGAAGCGTACCAGTTCCATTCCAAGCAGATACACCAGCCAGCTCAAGCTCTCCAGATGATCCCTTTATCCTGGCCATTTTCGGCCTGGGGGCTCGACATCCTCGGCCCCTTTCCTCGAGTAGTCGGGGGCTTTGAGTACTTGTACGTTGCAATCGACAAGTTCACAAAGTGGCTGGAAGTGGAACCAGTGAGGAAGGTGACAGCACAGTCAGCAGTCAAGTTCTTCAGGTCGATTGTTTGCCGTTTCGGGATCCCTAACAGGATAATTACCAACAACGGTACGCAATTTACGAGCCGCACCTTCATGCAGTACGTCCAAGATCTTGGCGCCAAGGTATGCTTCGCTTCTGTTGCTCACCTGAGAAGCAACGGTCAAGCATAGAGGGCAAATGCTGAAGTGCTGCGCGGGCTCAAGACCAGAACTTTCGACAGGCTGCACAAGTGCGGAAGAAACTGGATCGAGGAGCTGCCGGTGGTTCTTTGGTCGATCAGAACGACGCCAAATCGAGCCACTGGCCAGACACCTTTCGCTCTAGTCTATGGAGCAGAGGCAGTTCTCCCCACGGAACTCGTATACGGGTCACCTCGAGTGCTCGCTTACGATGAGCTTGAGCAAGAGCAGCTGCGGCAAGATGACGCGCTGCTCCTTGAGGAAGACCGTCTTCAGGCTGCTGTGCGAGCTGCTCGCTACCAGCAAGCTTTGCGCCGCTACCATAGCCGCAAAGTTAACGCCAGAAGTCTCGAGGAAGGCGACCTTGTTCTTCGGCGCGTTCAGTCCGCCAAGAATTCCAACAAGTTGACGCCGAAGTGGGAAGGCCCTTACCGGGTGAAACGAGTCACTAGGCCTGGCACTGTCCGCCTGGAGCCCGAAGATGGCATCCCAGTGAGCAACTCCAGGAATATTGAGCATCTTCGCAAGTTTTACCCGTAGGGCGCGGTTGCCGGAACCCATTCCGGCAACCACCTTTTGTACAAGTCTTGCCGCTGTTGCATGTAATCCTTTGTACAAAGCCGGGCGCAGATCCCGTGCATAAAGATCATGTGCTCTGCACACTTTGTCGATTTCATGCTTCTTTATTATTTGCATATGTTATCTGACATTTTGTGCAGCACTTACCCCCGGTAAGCAACAACGAGCCGCAAGGCTCCATATTTTTATCATCATCTTTCTTTTTCGCAAGGAAAAGAAGGTTCCCTCGCACACAAGTTTGCCGGGGGGGAAGGGAGAAGATAATGATATGGACTAGGCGTCGTTCAAGAAGGTTTCACCTTGCCGGGAAGCAAACAACAGAAAAGATAAGTTGCCAAAGTTTGAGCAATCAGATTTCCTTTAAATGTTTAAGTTATTTTCCTTGAACGACTGTGCTTTGTATGGAAAACCTGTGCGCGGAGGAACCAACTCGTAGCTAGTTGCGCCCTTACTGTTGTTTCGAGTCCGCTCAACGACTTAAGTGAGCTGCGACTAGCTGCGACAAGATTTCTTGTCGGCTGCGGCACCGCCAGTAGGCTGCTGACATTCCACACTCAGCGCTCGCGGCAAAGGTGCCTGCGCCGGCAAGTTCCCTAAAAGCGTAGGGTAAAAACATACAAAGGAAGGAATCAAGTAAAGGAAATAACATTGCAATCATTGCACAGGATAAAGTTATATTACAAGATAGCTTGTCGCAGCTCTAACAAATCGTTCTCATGACATGACTAGCAGCGACAAGAAGAGAAGGAAATGGGCAGCCTAGTCTACGCGGTCTCCCTCGACCCTCTTGATCCCGCTCACCCTGTCCACAATGGGTGCGACAAGGGTCTTGAGCGCCTCCAGATCAGCATCCGGCGGCAAGGACCTGAGGACGTTGGTGAGGATGAGGCCCAGATTGTGGAACGCCACCTTCATCAACACCTTCTGAAGAGCTCCCGCGCAGATCTTGCGCGACTCATCAGCAAGCTGCTTTGGGATCCCTTCCCGGAGTCGCCGGAGTGCCGTCGCCACGCCCTTGAAGAAAGAAGTGAGCTTGGCGATGGGTTGGAGGTTCTCGTCGGAGGAGTACCCGAGATCCTCCATTCCCAGCTGCGCCAGCTCCTTGTCGATGTCGGCGGCAACATCCACGAGCCCCTCCGTCCAGTGCTCCACATTCTCCCGGAATGTGCTCTGGGCGGCGGCAGCGCTCGCCAACAGCGCCTTGCCGGCCTTGACTTCCTCCTTCAGGGCCGTCTCCTGCTCCTTGGTGCTGTCCAGTGTCTTGGTCAAAGTGGCCAGCTTCGACTCAAGATCCGCATTGGAATCCTTGGCGGCGTCAAGTTCCTTGCCCTTGTCGACAAGATGGGCCTGCAGCTCCGAGTAATTGTTGGCGTCCTTCTCTCGCTCGAGCTTGAGCGCGGCAAGCTCGTCGCCGCTCGCCTTGAGATCCGCCTCCAGCTGCAACGCCTTCATCTCCAACTCCTTCTTGGCGGCCTCGGCAGCTGCGTCGGCGTCTTCTGCTTGTTTGAGGGCTCCGCCAACTGTTCGCTCGCGCGTGGCAAGCTCCTCCTCGTGGCTGTCGAGGTGGACCTTCCGCTGCACCAGCTCGCCTTCTTGCACCGCCAACTTCTCAGCGGCAAGCCGCTGCTGCTCTTCGACTTCGGCCTTCTCGAGAAGGAAGGCCTCCCGCTCCTCGGCAAGTCGCGCCCGCTCCACCGCCAAAGATCGGAGAGGTTCCTGATTGGCGCCCCGGAGCTCCTCCGCACGCTTCTCGATATCCTCTCCCGCCTTCGTGACAAGCGCTTCGCGGGACGCCAGCTTGGCCTGCCGGGCATGGTAGAGTGATACCAGCTTCCGGAGCAGCCGCTCCTCCTCAGGCTCGCCGCTGCTGCTGCTTGGCGCGTCGACCAGCGCCAGCCAGGCGGAGGCGAGCACTTCTCCGTCGAAGCTTTCTCCCTCGACCGGCGCCCTGGAGCTTGACGCCCAGGGGAGGTTGATGAAGATATCGTCACCGGCCTTTAAGTAGACGCCAGGCTGGGGCTCTTCAGAGCCTGGCGCTGCGGCAGCGGGGGAGGGGTCGGCGGTCGGTGCAGCGCCTGGCGCTCCTGCGGCCTCCGGGTCGTCAGTACGGTCGCCAGACCCCCCGCCTGCTTCTATAGCGGCAGCCCTGGCGGCCTCTTCGCCAGCGGGCTCGTCGGCGCCAGCTGCTTCCTCGGCGGCAACGACGTCGACGGCGGCAACTTCGGTCTCCATCGGCTCTGCAGCAGATGGATCTGACAGCCGGAAAAGGGGGGAGAAGAATCAAGCAGATATCCAAGAAAAAGAAGGTCAAAAAGAACCCAAGGAAGTTTTGAATCAAGAAGATTACCTGTGCCAGGATCTGTAACCGTGGTCTCCGCCGCCGGGGGGCCGCTGGTGCCGTCCCTTGCCGGAGACCCCTCCCTTGCCGGGGGCTCCTCCCTTGCCGGAGTCTCCTCCCTTGCCGGAGAGCTCTCCCTTGCCGGGGACCTCTCCCTTGCCGGAGGACTCTCCCTTGGCGCTTCGGGGGCGGCCTCCGGGCGCTCCTGTTGGGGCTGCTCTGCTCCTGCACAAGTCAGCAAACAAATATCAACAAAGCAAGAATCTTCGTGCGCGCCCAACAGCGGAAAGCAAACAAGATACTTACGCTGGGGGCTGCCCTGGAGATCAGTCGCCGGGTCCGGTAAGGTTGTCTCGGGCGCGTCCCCTGCTAATGCGGTGGGTTCGTCCTCGATGAGAATCACCGGGGCCTTGGCTCTCTTTGCTGCCCTCTGGGCCAGAGTCCTGAAAAGGAACAGGTCCAGAGTAAAACAAGTGAAATGCAAGACAAAAACAGCAAGAATTGAAGAACTGCAAATGCAACAAGTAAAACTTACTGTTCTTCTTCCTCGTCGGAGCTGAACGCGGAGAAGTTAAAGTCTGGCCCGCGCCCGGCATGGGAAGGCGGAGGAGTAGGCTCCCTTGGCCGCTTGGTGGGAGCAGAAGCAGTGGTCCGAGAAGACCCCGCTCCAGTTGCTGCAGCAGCGTGACGCGCTCCCGCGGCAATAGTGCTTGCCGCAGTGGAGCGCGTCGCGCGGAGCGGCGACAGTCGACTCGCCTGCCGCCTCGCCACGTTCCCGACCTTGCGAAGACGCCTTCTTGGTGGAGATGGAGGCTCTGCTTGCGGCGTGCTGTCTGAAGATGAGGAGGAAGAAGAGTCGATCTCCAACGAGCCGCTCGTATCCTCGGCGGGCTCGCTCGGCTCGGCGTCACGCCCGGCAAGGTCTTTCTTGCCGGCAAGCTCCTTCTTGCCGGCAAGCTCCTCTCGCTCGGCACGGTTTGCCGCTTCTGCTGCCGCTGCCTCCTCCATGGTGAATCCAAAGTCGCTTGCCGCTGTGGCTGCCGCCGCCTCTTCTAGCCTGGTGGCGATGCGCTTCAACTCCGCATCGGTGGTGTCGCGGGTGAGGCCGTCCTTCTCGTCGGGGCGGATCGACACTTCTAGCAAATTGTCGAAGAATTCCTACACGACCTCGTCTGCAGGCTCTTGCCAAGTTGGCACAAGTCCATGCGAGTCGCACAGCGGCATCATTGCCCTGATGCGGTCGATGCGGCGGCGAAGGAAGTCTGCGCCAACGGCGCCTACAGTGAGTCCGGCAAGCCTGAGGCATTGGATCTTGGTGACGGCAATCCTCAACCTGCTGTCTTCCGGGGCCACGTCACTCCAGTCGCTGCCGCGTGCTGCTGCTACTTGGCGCCAGGTGGTAAATGGCTGCGGGTTCTCCTCAACAATCCAACACCAGTCCGCTCTCCACTCCTCCCACTTGCCGCGGAACTCTCCCTCCAAATACGAGTCTTTCTTGCCGGCCTTGAGATCCATGCGATTCCGCCGGATAGAGGCTCTCCTCTCTCTACTCTGGGCATGAAGAAATGGCGGAAAAGAGCTACGTTTGGGTGGACTCCGATGAAGTTTTTGCAAAGGTGTGCAAAAACTGCCATGGTCAGGACAGCGTTGGGAGTGAAGTCAAGGAGGCAGAGGCCATAGGTATTCATGATGTCGCAAAAGAATTCAGAGAAGGGCGGGCAGAGCCTGCAGTAGAAGAACACGACGAAGAAGGGATAGCCGTGTGGAGCCATTTTATGAGCGGAGGCCGGGAGTACCTTCGTGCTCGGGTGCGCTCACGTCTCCGTCGACCAGAAGAGGTAGTAGTACTCCCTCAACTCCTTCGCGGCAAGCTTGGGGGCATGATGGCCCGCTCCTTCCGTAGCGCTGCAAGCCGCTGCGCCTCGGTCGACTTCACGGCCTTCCCCTTGTAGGCTTTCGGAGCCATGGCGGAGGTGGTGGAGGAGGTCGACGGCGTTGGTGGTGCTGGTGGCAATGGGGGGGGCAGGGCGCTGCTCTCATGCTGCTTTGAGAAGACGGAGGCGGGGCGGAGGCTTCTGAAGATTGGAGTGGAAAGGGGACGAGTGGGTGCACTACACCTGCTTCCCCTTGCTTATAAAGGGGGAGTGGGCGGACGTTCCGCCTTTCCTAATAAAGAAACTACCCACGATCTCTCCCACGACTCCGTGTTCGACGCGTGCCATTCGGGGAGGGCGCGGTGGGTGCGGAGCGAGATACGGCGTAACCTAGGCCACGTGTGCCCGTGCCCTGTTTTGGGCCTGGCCCAACAGCGCTCGGCACCATGTATGGCCCAGCCCCGGGGGCTCCTGTCGGTGTACTAAAGTAGGGGTACCTTAGTATCCCGAACTTGTGCACGGGCAGTCGCAGCGTCCCACGGCAAGGCTTGCCCGGCGACCGCCAAGATCCTCCGTGGTTCCTTTGGAGCCATTCAAGAACAAAGTATCCAAGACCCCGGCAAGAGGAGCTTGCCGGGAAGGCCAACCAAGGCCCGGTGAGCGACAAGCTCCCGGATGCGACAAGAGAACGACCGCGGCAAGGCACTTGCCACGGAAAACCTCCACTCTGTACCTGCGCTCCAGCACATCCACCAACGTGTCGCTCTGGGACCCTTCCAGGTGTACGTGGCGGAAGGCTGTGCAGCCAGAGGTACACGGTGGTAAGCGACGCTGACAGGATTGCCATCGTGGCAAGCAGTGGCGTCCCTGGCGGTCCCTTTCTGCACCGTCTAGGCGACACAGACAGGCATTTAATACCTTTTTCCCCTGCCGTCAGGGTTAGGTACGATTCACTGTTGTAGGCGGCGGTGCTAACCACCACGCTTTTTACATTTTTACCCTCATCTACATTGCCACCTGTCGGTGACCCCTTAAGCATATAAAAGGAGGCCCATGCGCAATGTAGAGGGGGGACGATCATTCTCACGCTCGGTCTGGCTAGCTGCTGGTGTGTACTGTAGCAGTCAGCACTCCCGAGCAAGAACACAATACAAATCAAAGCAGGAGTAGGGTTTTACGCATCCGTGCGGCCCGAACCTGGGTAAACAGATCGTGTCGCTCGTGCGCTTCGCCTCGATCTGCTCTTCGTGCTCTCTCTGCCCCCTGCCGAACCGAAAGGGGCCCGGTCTGCCGTGGTCCCAAAGGTGTCCGTGGGATCAGCACCCCCGACAACTTGCGACCCTCTCTCCTACTTTGCGCTGAAGAGCGTGGCGGTACATATCAAGGTATGGTGCATGCAGAGACGCATGGTACACTGTGTACACGTAGTTTTTCCTGATGAATGAAACCGCGCTGCCATCATGATGCTTGCCGTCGGTTATCTCCTGGTTAATCGGATAATTCAGTCCGACAAACAGAGAGAATGTACCAAGGCTACTTACCAGCCTCCAGTCAAAAATTCCTGAAGGCGCAGAGAAGTTGGGATCCTGCTCAAAGACCTTGCAGTGATTGTGATTGTATTCCGCGAAACAACACGTCCAGTACGTGCGAACGATCATCAATCTTTCGTTGTCGTCTGATCGAGCCAGGAACCACCTGCAACTGCCATGCCGCTTTTCTTTGAAAGTTTCTGGGATTAGGAAGGGTAGGGACACCAGGCGGCCTACAACATCATATCAAGTTGGAGTCAAATAAAAAATGGCTCTCGATGTAGTCAATTTTAAGAACGGCATGTTATGAGCATGAATATTTTTCAGCAAATGTTGACAGTAATATAAGAAAGCCATCATGATATCATAGGAAAGTAACATACTGTTGTAACAGCCGTTTGTAGCGATGACTGGAGTAGGCCAGCAATATGTCCAACCATAGAAGGAGTCGACAGCGTAAATGAAGCCCTTGTGTTCAATGGCATCAGAGAACCATGGAGGATGTATGATCCTGTGATGGACGTGTCGATTTATTCACTTACCGCAGTGACCTGTCAGATAGGCGAGACCGCGGTTGAAGAATGCAATTAGCCTGAAGTCTTTATAATTCGCAGATCTTGTGGGCACTTGGCAGATTACAACCTTGAGCAAATCAAACTTGGTATCATGTTGGCTACTGTAAGATTCCGAGTATTCTGGGCCGCGGTGCCAAAGAAGTGCAGTGTTAGTCAAAGGAAGGGGGATCAATCGCCGGGTGTAAACCTCCATGAGCATCCAGCTACCGCGATCGTCGACGAGCACCATCCAAGACGTGTTCATGCCGACCCAGTACATACCGTTAATGTAGTTGAGGTTGACGGGGATCGGATCGCAGTCAAGGGGGTTTGTGCTCGCCACCCTATGATCGTTATGCTCCGCGACATGCCGTTTCTAAAGATCAGGCGGCATCAGCAAGCAAGGAGCTGGCTTAAAAAGCTCCGGCCTGAGGGCTTTGAGTAAATGGTACAGCCCCGACGGGCACGCGGCGAGCAGCATGGTATTGAGATTTTCCACACGCGAAACAATGAGCTTGATTACCTATGTGAGGGGTGAATTCCGGCCACTCTTTCGGCGGACGCTGCTCGGTTCTTCCATTGTTAGTGCTTGGGTTTCGGACGAGGGGGGGAGGTGCCTTAGCGGGGATGGAAGATTGGACGAGATTATGTGCGGACAAAGATGGAGAAGCGAATATGTGCTGCGGGAAGTGGACAGGTGATGATGACTATAGCACGCCGCTTGACTTACGAGACACATACCAGCAGCATAGGGTCATGTCGATGCGAGACAACTTGCTTGAGTGATCACAGTACTGGTACTCCCTACAGTGCTATGCCCTAACTTGCTTGAGTAGAGTAGTAGAGTAAGATTCTGCTCTACTACTAGCACCGGAGGAGTAGTATATTCTAATCTAAAATAGTTA
Organism: Triticum monococcum; assembly: GCA_034509565.1. Lineage (NCBI taxonomy): Eukaryota > Viridiplantae > Streptophyta > Magnoliopsida > Poales > Poaceae > Triticum > Triticum monococcum. The sequence goes on from CM067844.1 coordinate 490,667,675, forward strand.
CAAACTTCAATGCCCGAGCGTGGAACGACTATGAACCATGCTCAAAGACCGTGTCTACGTGGTGTTTGGACATGGGCGACAACCTCAACGTCAACGGTGCTGCTCCCGTTGCAACGTATGTGTTTCTATCCTTCCTGTTCGAAATCATGGTAGAATTCATGATTTATTTTGTGCTTATCCGGATTAAATCTCGTAGTAACTTGCTCATATATTCAACTGGCGCAACGTCCCCTACAGCCACTCCCATTTCATGGACGGCCTGGTCGATGCCTCCAAGGAGCCCTTCGTCCACTGCTATGAGTGCCCGATGCCGTTTTGTGGCTCGCCGGCGGACATGGTGCATCACCTCACGGATGCGTGCAGCGGTCACTGCTGGCCCTTGGAAGAGAACATCAAGTACGAGACGTGCTACCCATTCACCATGCCGGAGTCGCTGGAGGATCACCGCCGCCTGCTAGTCCCGGAGGAGGACGACAGTGTCTTCCTCTTGATCGTGGGCACCGGCGAGGCCCGCGCAGGCCGCCGCCCCGTCTCTATAATGTGCGTCAGGGGCGACGCCGCTGACGCTGACACTGACACAAGGCCGATGTACGGGTGTGTGGTCAGTGTTACTACCCCTCCGGGTCGCGTGGGCGGCGACACCGGCCTCACCGAATGAACTTGGACTCTAGGGAGCTGGGACTATCCCGCCAATGTGGACTTGGAAAGCCCATGGCATCCTTTACCCGCCGACGCGGTGCATGGGGAATCCAAGGAGGTTCACCTAGACATACGCATTATCAAGTCAAATGTTGATCATTAGTCTTCGCATAATGTAATCCGATGTATAAGCATGTGGAGACTTCCATGCATGATCTTGCTCTATTGGAGTATCGTGCATGAATAAAAGTGTATCCGTTTATGGTTTAGTCTAGAATCTTCCATGTATGAATTTTTACTACAGTACTGGTGAAAGACTTACGATGAACCATTTCTTACATCTCCTCTGCCAGCTTGCAAGTCATCCTGATTTAATCCCTCCGTCTAGGTGTATAAGGGCATGGTTAATATTACTTAATAGTATAGCCAACTGTTGACTATAAGAAAGTGCCATGTCATCTATAGCCAACATGTATAACAATCGATACTCAAAAACTAATTCTTAAAGATCATTTCTTGCAAAGTACAATAAGTGTTATTTCTTCACAAGTTTTGGATGCAGGTTGAACAGTTGAACGCTTTTGTTTGCAAAAGATACCTTTTTATCTATTTCACCCGGATGTTTGTGAGCTCTAGAGATGAAATAATATCCGAAGAAACCTATCGATACCCGTTACACATGAGATGACCCCCACATCCTTTGTCAAAATAAACAACTCACAGATCAATGCATTTCACTCTTCGGTGCAACGCACGGGCGCCTTACTATTATACATTAGTATGACCGAAAATTGAACTAACATTATATATAGTACGATAAATGCTGATGCATGTCACCTAAAATTATATCATTCAAAACTATGTTCAAATACAAATCCAACAATATAGTTTTTGTTGACATGCACTAACATTTTGTCAGTTATATCTTCAGTCAAATTCAATGGGGGACTAATAAACCACGACCGATGTAGTACAAGTGTAGAGGGTAGCGCTGCACGGGAGTCTCACCTCTCACCCCGCTCGTGGCGCGGTAGTAAAGCCGTCATATCACAAAACCCAACCACTCCTAGTAATAAGTGGCCTGGTAAAATAAACGGACAAGCAACCATCACATCCCTCCGTCTTTTTTGCATTTCATCTCTCTGCATTTACTTTCTCCGGTTCATCTTGCACACTCGATCCCTAGCTACTACTCCTAGGGCTAGTTCTTTTGGCGGCTTCCCCGGCTTTTCCCACAAGACTAGTCATAGTGGAGAGTAACAATAAGGCACCTCACTCATTTATTTGGGCTTCTAAACTACTACTCCGTCCTGGTTTATTCCTCACATTGTAATTTGTGCTAAATTTTGACCAAAGATTTAACTGGTTTATTCCTCACCATTGTAATCCCTCCGTCTAGGTGTGTAAGTCATCTTACAAAAACCAAATAATCCCAAAACACTTAGGCGCGGTGCATTAACTTCTACCTCGTTTCTTGTTTCTTGACATATCAACCAATAAGAGATAAAGAGTGTGCATGCTTTTAATGACTTGAGATATCAAACACGACATGCAGTGGTTAGTTCATTAAATGCAATACTATTAATTAGCAAATAAACATTAATGTTTCTCGTTTTCTCCTCCTCCTTGGTCACGGTGCATAGCCTAAGATGACTTACTCACCTAGACGGATGGAGTAGTGCATGTGACATGCACTAACATTTCATTAGTTAAATTTATGATCAAAATTTGACACAGATTACAATGGGGACCAATAAACCAGGACGGAGGTAGTAGTTATGGGATTACTAATCTAAAAGCCTAAAAGAACTGGCCCCTGGTACTCCTACTACTAGTAGTACTCAAGTTGGAATTCCAATTGCACAGCACAACTTGTTAGGCAAAAAATTCAATACAGGGTGTAGGAAGCGCTTTGGGAATTTGCATGCCTTTCCAACAAGTGAGATACTCCGTACAATGTACGATAGAGAAATAACCACAGAGAAGGAAGCTAAAAGTAAACAATCAAATGAGCATTTTTGCATTTGTTTTGCATTGAATCGTTTCACAAGCTTGACTAGTGTTGTTTTTCTACTTTTACAAAAACCGCATCATAATGTTAAAACGTGCATTTGCACGTACTAAGTAATAGTAGTATTCCCTCCGTCTAGGTGTATAAGTCTTCCCTCCTTCTTGGTCACGGTGCACAACCAAAGATGACTTATTAACCTGGACGGAGGGAGTAGCACAGTCTACAAGCATATATCGAGAGAGACGTGTAGTGCAATAGTATATAGTAAAGTTTGTGCTATATGCACGTACTTGTAAAATGTGTACGAATACACAAGGTTTCCAAACTTTCCCTTTTACATACTTAATTAAGGACGCTAAAAATTCCTGAATGTTCAGAATTTATCATTTGCGTCCCAAAACTAATGAGATCGCCTTACGAAACAAAAATTATACTCCTAGTAAAAGCCACGGCGCTCGCAGGAGCGCTTGCGGGCCGCCACGAGTGCCTTGGTGCGTGGCCGTTTCCCAGCGCACTGACACAACGCCTCTTCCTCAGCCTCACAACTCGCGAGGTGCTGATTGGCGGCTTTCCGGCGGGCGAGCGCGATCTCACCGGTGTGGTGATTCGGCGCCAATAGGTACTCCTCCTCGTTGGAAGCGTGCACCCGGTCCACGTACCGCCAAGCATATGTAGATGAGGCGCTTGGGCCCGACTGCACTCAGGGTGTCGGCACGGCGTCCTCCGCCACCCTCACGGCCCTCGCACGAGCCTCCTGCCAAACAGCCAATTGCTTGACTCTCTCGGACGCAACATAGGCCTCCCAGGCAGCTTGTTCCGCGGTGCGCTTCTCTTCCTCGACCTTCTTCTCCGCCTCTATTTTGGCGCGCTCTGCTGGAGGCAAAGCCTCCCACAAGGCGACGTCCATTTCTTTCCAAAGCTTCTAAAGGCTGGGGGGCTCGGTGGGCGGCGCGGCGTTCTCCTCGTAGTGGGGAGCCGACGCGTCCTCCGGCGCGCGTGCTGACGAGATTGGGAACGCTGACGCATCCACATCGACGTGTCGCGGTGAGGAGTGGAACGCCGGCGCGTCCTCCTCGACTAGTGGCGGCGAGGAATGGAACGGCGACGCGTCGCGGCGAGGAGCAGAACGCCGACGCGTCCTCCTCGACTAGTGGCGGCGAGGAATGGAACACCAACGTGTCCTCCTTGACTAGTCGCGGCGAGGAACGGAACGGCGACGCGTGACCGTCCGCGCGGTGCAGTGAGGGTCTCCTAGGGCTTTGGAGGGGTGATGCCATGGTGGTCGACGTGAGAGGGGGGAGGAGATAGCGATGTCATGGGAGGCGCACTATGTATAGCGAGCAATGGCACACCTACGTAAGATATGGACTGAGTTGCACTGACTTAACTGCAGGTCCAGTTGCGTCACTTGAGTGTGGGCCAGACCCCTGTTGGGCCCATATGTTAGTGACCCAATGCACCTGCAGTTAAGTAACAGCTACGTGGGCATATTTGTTGGAGTAAATTACGGGGGAGCGAAGGGGTGGAAATATTGCTGGTCACAACGGATTGGATGAGCATGGGGGGAGGAGAGTCATGCATGCAGATTTTTTCACACGGGCTTCTTGCAGGTATGGGGAACGGTGCATGATAAGTCATCTTGCATGTCGGGCTAGGTATAGTCTCAAGTCGTTAAAAACATACACGCCCCACACATATTCATATTTCAAGGTGCACTAAATTATTGCATGCAACGATTAAGGCTGGCCATAATGGTGGTATCTTAGCTGGTATCATGCACACGGGAATAGCAAACATGCTGATGTGGCAAAGAATTAAAGAAGAGAGGGGGGTTAGAGTAAGTAGTGTTCATGCATGCATTGGTAAACACATTTTTTGTGGTAGCGTCTCTTGCATCGGGGGACTATGACAGGTCTACTATGCGTGACCTGAAGATGAAAGCGTTCAGCATCTCGAAGTTGATCAACAATCTTGAATTGTCAAAGATTAGCCGTTCGGCCAATAAGGTGGCACACTTAATCGCTAAGTATAGCTTTGACAATAGATTAGATGGTATTCTTGTAAATAACGTACCACCCTGTGTGGTGAATATTGTATCGAATGAGTGTACTGGTGTGGCTGGTTAATTAATATAAGGTGGTGTTCAAAAAAAGTATGAATTTGGTCAAACAGTTTGCAAACGGTTGATGGGAGTAAAAAGGACCAGAGGGAGTATCATGCATGCAAAGTAGGCAAAAAAAATTCTTGTCTAAAAAAGGCAAAAAAAATTGCTCATTTATAGTCGGTCGAAGTCTCAAAGGGTGCGACCGCGCGAGGGAGGCAGAGGTCGTGGGAGGCGCGACATTTGACGGAATTAAGTGAAGTTACATCCACGCGCCGGCATGGCGTGCGAACAGGCAGAAGCTATACCGTCAGGCCTACGATATGGGTCTAGTAGACATGACATCTTGTGGGTCCCGCATAGTTCTCGAGAACTCTTTGGGGGCTTGCAGCCGTTTATCCACCGGGCAAGCCAGCAACCGCACGCCGTTCACATGCCCTACTCGTCCCCGTCTTCTACCTTACAACAGTTCACTCCCAATCGTCCCGTCCTTTCACATTAGTTCGCTCCCAGTTTTTTTGCGGGGTACAACAGTTAAACTTCTCCTAACCCTCCTCCAAAATCCATGGCCTCCCAAATCTCCATGGTCGCTGCTGAGTACCAGGTTAGAGCCATCACTGGCGATCAGTTCATCGTCATCTACACACGTGGATCCCAGATGGTGAAAGCATGGCTTGCTCGCTTCCTACGCATGTTCAACAGTTCAACGGATGAGTGGGTCGCTGGGCTAGATGTTGAGTACACCACAGTCCTGGGAAGAGAGAAGGATCTAAAGGACGAAGAGAGGAAGAAGCCCGCCATGATCCAGGTTTGCGTACATAACGTTTGCTTGGTCTACCACATATGCCATGCCGACATTGAGTGCTGGTATTTTAAGAACTTCCTCAAGGACAAAAGAGTGAAATTCGTTACTATAGGCTTTAAGAATGACAGGGATATCCTGCGTCGGATAGGTCTCGTTGTAGGCCAGCCCTTCGATCTCCAGAAGGCAAGCCTGGTGTCCTCCTCTCAACCTTCAATGCTGACCCTGGCAGCAGCCATGATTGATCCTTCGTACGCTAAACTGAAGAAACCTCATCACGAGTTTCATCATGCATGGGAGTCGAAGACATTAGATGAAGATCACATCCTGTACGCAGCAATGTATGCCTACCTTTGTTTAAATATCTACAAGGGTTGGATGAAGAAGCAGAGCCCAGTGTCCAGTTCAAGCAAAGAAGCGTCAGCGAAGAGGAAGAGGGACGAGGACGAAGTCGAGGACGTGGACGTGGACTCGGACTCCGAGTATGTGGCAGTGTCGTCGCTCATGCTGGTTCTACTGCAGTGTCAAGCGGACTAGTTGCTTAGTTTATTTTCAAGGGTGTGTTGTGCTGAGGCCCCAGCAGAACTATATTTATGTTCTTTATCGTTATTTGAACTCTTTAGTATGTACAGTAGTACTAGTACTATGTCTTACTACTGTTCTTCTTGTAGTTGGTACTACTGCTTGTATCTTCGTGTTCCTACTGTACTTAATACGTTTGTACTAGTAGTATAATTTGGTTCAGTCGATTTGTGAAAGAAGTTCGATGGAGCGAAGGAAGAAGACGACAGAAGAGGTGGAAGAAGCCCTTCTAGCCATCCATGTTGCATCAAACGACTCACATGAGTCGACTGACCCAAATTGCTCCATCAGATTGCAGGATCCATGTGGCATTCAAGGTCTCGAAGGTAGATTCCGCGTCCACACCCGGTTTGCGGGCTCGACGCGCGCGCAACCGGCTTCCGCCGCGACAGCCTCCATGCGCGCCTCCTCCACGCGGGTGGAGACGACAATGACACGCTAGTTCCTCCTGAACGGCGTGCTGGAGCACGCGCTCGTCCTCCTCTTTGTACGCTGCATGCATAGACGCGGCTCCACCAGCTGCTGGCGTGCTTGGCAGCGTGGCAGCATCGCGAGGAGGGACTGCAGACACCGTGAGCGGGCTAGCCTTCGGCTTCATGGCACAGGGATGGCGGTGACACGGCGGTGATGGGTGAGAAATTGTTAGCCGGAGCAGGCGGGCGCCGGCATGCGCAACGGTGGCGGTGGCATATTGATGAGTGCACATGTGGGAGCTTACTTTAGTTTTATATATAAGGTTGGTCAAACTTAAAAGAAAACCGTACTAGTACACGTAAACATTAGACTTAGGCAGCGCTTTTATTAATTAGTACCACAACCACGATACGGAATCTTGTGCAAGCGCGTGAACCGCGGCCGCGTGGTCGATCGAACGGTGCGTCACCGTGTCACGCTCGAAGGAAATCCACCGAACCTTTGTGTGTGTGTGTGTGTGTGAAAACAATCCTCGAATATTACTCAACTTTTTTCCTGTGAAAGTTCTTGACGCTGCAATATTTCCATATATTTGAATTTAGCTCTAGTTCGTGTTTATTTGGATTTGGACGTTTTAGGTGCGCCCTAGTTTTTTTAATACTGATTTTGTGTGTGTGACTGAGAGAGAACATGTGTATGTGTCCATATGTGTGTTATGGCGGAAGGGCAATGTGGAGACGGTGTGCGTGTGATACAGACATAGAGAGGTGTGAATGTGCAAATGATCATGCATGAGTGAGACATAGACAGATGCCGATACGTTGTGTATACATGAGAGGACGGTCTTCTAGTTTACTTGTGTGTGTGAGAGAGAGAGGGAGGGAGAGAGACAGAGATAGGAGCATCTGTAACACAACAACCATCTCTCTCGATTTGTCCGTCCCTCGCACCGTCGCATGCAACACATGCATCAACGCGCACATTTTGACACCCTCACCCGGCCCCTGCCCACCTCAAGGCCCGCACAATCTCTTCATGAATACCCATTTCTCTCCTTAGGTTTGTTTTTTCTCTCAATATCTGACAAACACACACACACACGGAGACACATGCAGCACAACACACACACACACTCCCGCGAGCACACAATTCATCCCCATCCAAGGTTACACGGCAACCACTCTCGCTTGTGCTTCTTTGCACCCCCAACATGCACAACACCTCAATCTTCAAAGAGGGCATCGAGCAGATCGAAGACGGTGACCACACCGCGCTAGAGAATGCGGGGTCATTTGGAAGCAGGGTGATGTGACGACGGCTGACTGACTCCTCCCCCACCCTCTCTCTCTCTCTCTCTCTTGCACAAAATTACCAATCCCTCTCTCCCCCGCACAAAATTGTCAATCCCTCAACCCACGAGATCCTTCCCCTCTCGTCCATGTTTTTCCAGCTCTCTCATCAAACATGTTGTCTCTTCTCCTTCCACGTATATAGAATCCAGATGCACACGCATCTCATGTATATTACATGTATCCATCTTTCTCACAGACCTAACTTCTTCCTCTCTCTTTCTCTCTCTATCTCTCTCTCTGTCTCGTTAGGTGTGTCTCCTACTCTCTCGTCCACATACATACAATCTTTCCCGCCCTATCTGCTCCATCTTCAAAAGCTCTCTCTGCACGTTTCATTCACACATTGGGATATGTCAAAATGTTGCTTCTATAATGGCTGATGTAGAGTTATGGTTGTTTTTGTTGCATCGTACAAAGTAATAACTATATAATGCATTTAGATTCTCATTTGACTGGGATTATGTGAGTTTGAGCATGTTGTGAAGTACTATAGACCTTGTATACATCTTGGGATTCGACAATGATTGTAACTATTGAATTGTATAGACCATTACATTCGAAGTCAATAGCCTAATATATTTATTTCACAATTTCAACAAATGATTAGTTCACTACAAACTAAGAAAACAAATGTGTACTCCTCCGTTTTTATTTAAGTCCGTGTATTAGCATTGGTCAAAGTCAAGTTTTGTAAACTCTCAGAAAGCTTATAAAAAAATATTAACATATGCAATAACAAATAAACACCATTAGATTCATTATTGAATGTACTTTCACATCCTACATATTTGTTATGGTAAATTTTTATATTTTTCTATAAACTTGGTCAAACTTTAGGAAGTTTGACTTCGGTCAAACCTAATATGCGGAGTTTACTGCTACTACTCGCTAGTTGCTTAGCCGAATCACTCAACACGCCACACGGGGAGTCCAGTGTCACAAAATTTTGAGGCCGGTGGGAAAATCTCCCGCGACCCTGATTCGAGCAATGGGAAGTTACCATCATAGCCTTTGGAACAGGCCTACGGATGACGCTTGGTAGGGGGTTGTTTTCGTAACTTCAGGTTCACCCTACCCAGCCAACCCTACCCTGGCACCCAGAGTAGTACACATGAATACTCCCCATTTTCTATCCCCACCGCAAAATAGACTTCTCCATGGCACCGTAGCCTTCGTGCTCCTCCCCTTTACATCGGCGCACTCGTCCACCATAGCGTATCTGCCTCACCGATGAGCTCGTACGCCGCACTGGAGCCGTTCCACCATCGTTGTCATACACGGAGCCTCTTCCCCGGTATCGTCTTCCACAGTCTCGGATCTGCTTCCTGGAAGCCGACACCAAGCGCAGAAGTACCACCATCGTGGACAATGAACTAACTCCTGTTGCCGACCATGACTCATAGAGGCCGCCGCGACCATCGTTCTCCTCCTCGATTGGTAATGTGTGTATTGAATCACTTAGCGGTACATGTGCAGTTCCAATTTTGTTCATACCTACCCTTCAAATTTCCTGGGTGCTATTGTTCCCGTAAAAGTATTTGGTTATAGCCTCCATTGTCCAACAAAATATTAGCTTGTAATTGCGTGTCGCTCCTGTATCGTGCTGTGCTTGGGTAGGTTTTTCATCTGCAACCAGTAGTGTGGCAAATGATGGAAAGGTTTTTAGAACTATCAAGATGCCCATGCGTTGCACGCATCAAGATGCATTTGTATGAGTAGTTTATCTTGTGGGAGAACAGGATGAACAAGGGAAGGCCTTATTTGCAAATCTCGAGAGGGGTGTGGGTATCTTTTTGCAAAATTCCCATTTGTTTCCTTCCTATCTGTCAGATATAAATCGGACGGCCTATATTGCAAGAAAAAAAGTATATAGAAAAAAAGTAGACAGTAATTGAAGTAGAGATAAATATTAAAGATAAAATATAAAATAAATATAACAGTAGAGAAGAGAGTAGAGATAGCATGTTGAGATTTTTAAAGTGTCGCGTGTTGCGATTATGTTGGAGATGCTCTAACATGGCAGACGAGTGCTTTAATGTTGCCCACAAGATGCGTGAGTGTTACTAGTAGTATATTTTTCTTTCTATGTTGAGATTTTAAAACCACGAGTGTGAACATGCAGAGGAGCAATGAAGACCAAACACGGGATATTCAGGACATCTTCAAGGACGTGCCAAGTTAAAGAGGAGCTGCACCGAACCTGTAAAACGAGCTTTGGTAAGTAACACCCTTTCAATTACTTTCGTGTAGCCTCGTGTTCTTTGATGTGTATATGTTGTAGTTTCTGTTTCTCATAAGCGTGGTGTTCTTCGATGTGTAATAACAAGAGTCTTAATTGTCCTAATGCTTTAGTTTTTAGCTTGATGTAGGAAGTGGGTGTTCTCACCTTGTAGTCTATTTTTATTTTTTTCCTTTTGAATTCACTTCTCCAAGTTCTGTTTATCTGTCTTCTACTAAATGGATCTAGGTTGCTCTGAGTATTGATCTAAAAAAGAAGTAACTTCGTGTCAGGATGCAGTTCCTACGAGGAGGGAAGTATGGTCAACCTCGAGATCATGTTTCCAAAATGAGGCTGGATTACACACAAGGTGCCAGTTCCCTAATGATGCTGGATTAGACACAAGGTGCAAATTCCCAGATGATACTGGATTACACACAAGCCAGGTGGAGTCGTCAGTTGTTCGTGTCCTAGTGGCATTAGTAAAGGCTGAAAGAAAGCGTGCAGCAGCCCTTGAGAATGTAGCTGAGTTCTTGAAGAAGCAAAAAGAGCAATCAGATGCCCTCTTCACCCAAGCCAAAGAAGAGATGGAAGAAGCCAGAAATAAGCTAGCAGAGGCAGAGCAGGCTAGGCGTCTCCTGCTATCTAAAACTGTTGTCAATACAAAATTTCCTTCATAATAGCTAGGTTCAAATGTTTATCCAGTCATCATGCCTGTTGTGATGTCCGTGCATCTACTGATGTGGCACAAATTGGTTTTTTCCGGGTAATGTAATAACAGAAATTACTTTCCAAACAATAACAGACGAAGCATTGGACATGGTATAGTTCACGCGCAAGCCCGACATTCCAAGTTCAACTTCCACATCAAACTCATGTTCACAGATATCTGCACATTCATACATAATGTCCACAACCATGATTCACTTCAAAGCCAAAAAAATGTGAGGAGAGTTATAAATAAAGAAAATCCTCTACTAGTTCCTACTACCAGTGCGAGCACAACAATTCAAGACCATGCGTAAATTAATTATATTTCAGTCATTTTTTGTGTCCTAAAATGCCTGCCGACTCGCGGAAGGACGTGTTGCCGGCACACGCGTGGATTCAATGAAGGCAGGCGGGGCAGTCTTAAGTTGTTGCACGCGGCGAGGAGGCGTGCTCAGCCGGGCCTGCAATGAGAGTGCGGCCCTCTTGGCCGGCGCGCCGGTTCAATGCCTGCGCTATGAGAGGTCGCGTCCATGTCAGAGCAATCAGTCCCTCCAGTCCTTTTTGTTTGGGTATAACAAAATCTCGTTTTCCATTCACATTTTACAAGTAAAATTCATGGACAAACTTTTACCCAAAGTACGATGGGGACTAGTAAACCAGAATGGAGGTAGTAGTTTTTTTAATCAAAGAAGGGTTTCCCCTTCCGATTTTCATTACTGAAAACCAGCATCTAAATCTAAACCATAGTATTTGCCCTAGAACTACCAGGTTCAACATCTCACAACATAAACCCATACAACCTCCATCGCAAAAAAACATACAACCATACGCCAAGGAGGTACGTAGTACTATGAATTCCATTTTTGCTCCATACCAATCGTTCTAAAAACTACTTACTACTTATAACGCGCCATTGAAAATCCGAACTCTTGACCCCGCTAAAAAACGATATTTTAAACGTGGCTACTCGATCTGTGGCAACTGGCGAGCCACCGCGCTCCAAGTCATTCACCTGTGGTCCCGACCATCAACTCCTACGGATCAAATTATCACGCGAGCTGACTATTCCTACAAAGGTGCTCCACCACGTACCCGGTACCCGCGAATGCAGCAATCGTGCACCTATGGTTTTAGGGTTTATTAGTTAACATCACATTTATGTAACACTCATGTGCGCGAGACAGCGGGAGGCCGACTGCATGCGTGCGCCTCTTCTCTTCGTATATGTACTCCACCATTTGTCTGGTGTCCAAAAAGTTATAATAACTACTAGCAATGTGCCAATGCGTTGCCACATGATCAAAGTAGATTAATACATATTCACTGATTTGATAGAAAAAAAGTCTAGTTTTGAAATGCGTATATCACTAAAAATATGTTATGTTTCACTCAAAATATATTCCTTTGGCGGTTTTGATGAGATAAGGGAGGAATGTTGTTGGTTTCAAGATTCGAGAAGTGGTATATGTCTAATTTCTACTCTTACTAGCAAGATGCCCGTGCGTTGCACGGAACATCAAGATCTTGTGGGAGAAAAGGATGAATGAGGGAAGGCCTTATCTGCAAATGTGGTGAAGAGTGCGGGCAAATTGCCATATTATCCTTCCTATCTGTCAGATATAAATTGGACGACCTACATTACAGGATGGCAGGCCCACCATCATCACCAACTCTATTTTTATCCCTACTCTTATAAAAAGCATTGCCGGTGATGATCGTGTGCATGCCATCCTGCAATATAGGCCGTCCGATCTATATCTGACGGATAGGAAGGAAACTATGGCAATTTTGCAAAAAAGATACCCACACCCCTCTCCACATTTGCAAAGAAGGCCTTTCCTCATTCATCCTTTTCCCCCACAAGATAAACTACTCATACAAATGCATCTTGATGTTCCGTGCAACGCATGGGCATCTTGCTAATTGTTGCAAAAAGCCCATGTGTGTGTGAGAGAGAAGGAGAGTGGAGGAGGACGGAGTGCATGTGTGACAAAGACACAAGGAGTGTGTGTGCGATAGGTATTAGCTTAAAATGAGGCGATAGTGTGTGTGTGCATGATTGAGAGGGCGTGTCTCAAGAAGGGAAGAAAAATCTACATAGATACAAGGAGTGGGAGAGACACATGTATGTGATGGTGGAAGCACGAGTGTGCGGGTGTATAAACCTATCTAGAGGCTAGCTAGTCGATAAATGTTTGTGAGAGAAATACGAGTCGGGGTGCGAAAGCGAGAGTTTTGTGTGTGTGTTAGAGAGACGGTAGTCGGGAAGGGGAGTGGAAGCAGGAGTTGTGTGTGTGTGTCTGTGTGAGAGATAGAGGAGACGGTAGTCGGGGTTGTCTGATCGGTAAACAAATGAATAATGTCAGTCTGGGATGGAGACGAAATGGAGACTGCAAAAAATGGTGTGTCTACAGGAGAGAGAGAGAGAGAGAGAGAGAGAGTAATTTTAGTGGTATGAGTCATATGTAGAGACATATAGGGTGTGTGAGAGAATCCCATAGAGAGAAATACAAAGTGAAAGACGAGTGGAGACTGTGTGTGTGGCGGTGAAAAAGAAAGCTTAGGTACCGAGTGATACCAGAGAACAGTAGAGATGTGAGAGATAATGAAAATCGTGTAATGTATAATGATAGGGAGAGTGTGACACTTCTCAAGGGAGACGTCGAGAGACCATGTTTGTGAGGATAGGAGAAACATGAAGTGAGCGTGCGGTTGAGATGGAGAAAAGAGAGTGATATCTACCTGAAGGAGCATGCATGCGAGAGAGATGGGTGTGAAAGGAGTGAACAAAAAAGGCATTCAAATATTTGAATTCAAGATTATGATACATGTAATCCATACTCGAACCAAAATTGATCTATCAAACATGCATACTCATATGAATTCACGCACATCTATGTTATTTAATATGTAGATATTACTGATGCATACATTTTAGTAGAACATAATTTGGTTAAAAAAATCGAATTCAACCTTAAGATTTCGAGATCGTTGTATTTGTAAATCATATTATACATATAAAGGAGCAAAATTCTTTGTTGTGCTTTTGAAAGTATATATAAAAATGATGTATATAGAATGTAATTCCAATTGAAAATGGATCCCACCCGAAAAAAATAGAATACAAACGGGATTCGAATTGAGTTGGCACGGTAAACTTGCACTCTACAAAATTTGAACGAAACGGGGAAAGTCGCAGTAACCGCCCGAAACCAAAATCTGCGAGATGAAAATCACTACTGCCTATCCCAGCGACGCAAAGCCTATCTGCTAGATTTCTATAGGTTTCGATAGGGGTAGGTTTGTAATTTCACCCAAACTTGACGTAACCTCCTCTCACCCGGATTCATACACGGTGGGTGCCAAAACACAGTGTGTCCTCGGCCGAAATCGACTCCCTCCCTGATTCATATTCATACATAGTGGGCGCCAAAAACAAACTCTTGTCGGCAAATATTCAGTGTATGCGAGATTACCGTCCTATCCCCAACCGACTAATGTTGCTGTGATGTAGTAGAAATTTGAAACGGGGGCTAAGTTTGTAAATTTCCTCGCATTTGAGACAAGCGCACCCTGAATACATGATTCCCCCCTTCCTCTCTACCTCCCTTTTCCCCATTCGTACTCCGTGGGCGCCAAAACACCCGCTCCACCTCACCCTCCTCCATCCACCGCCGTCCGCCACCCCATCCACCGCCGTCCTCCTCCACCATGCCGGAGCTGATACCCCGATGCCGCTGTCAATTAGAAGAGATCGACCTCTCTCATCCACGACTTCGGACCGGGATCCTTGCATCCCGTCCTCTCGCTTCATCCCCACCGTCGTCCACCTTGTCGGCACCGCTCCTACAACCGTCTCGTCCACCGCGCCCCGCTGCTACCATCTACCTTCCTAGATCTGCTTCCACGCTGCCGACAGCCATCGCTACTGTAGCACCGTCAAATTCTCAGCAGATGCATACACGGCGCCGCACCAGAGGTGGTACTCTTTCGTATCTGCTCAACTTATTTATTGCAGCAAGAAAATAGATCGCCACTGCTTTACTCTGATTTCTTGTCTTGGTTGCGAAGTTGCCTTTGTCCGGTTTGCACCTTCAGATCCGCCATGGCACGCTCAACACTATACTCCCAATGCTTATGGGTTTCCCCTTTTATATTCCACACTAGTTAAATCACAGTAGACTAAATTTCAAAATTGGGTCAGTCGGTTTTTCAGAGCTCGCCGGAGTTCGTCGGTGCAATCGAAGGGGCTTGGGTGGTTGTGGGGCCTCGCCGAACGAAGAAAACTCGACGCGGGTGGGGCTGGGGGTGGCGGAGGAACACGGCGGTGCAGGCCGGTGGTCCGGCCGGCGGCCCGTGTGGTGTTCTGTATGGGAAGAATCAGAGACGAGGAAGAAGAAGGGTTAGGAGACGTAGGATCTTCATCCAACCGCCTGAAATGGTCGAGAGACAGCTAGGAGTTGCATTCTTAATGCACTCTGGTGAAAGCACAAGTGCTCCCTAGGTGGTTTTGGTAATTGATGACAACATATCTCTTGTTGGACTAATACCTTTACCTAGTATATTTCAGATAAGTTCAACAATGGAGTGGCAAGGACTAAAGATTGTGGGAACCTCTTCAAGATGCTAAGTACAAAGGATTGGCTAAAGCTTCAAGCTCAAGACTCTTCTTTTTATACTTTAGTGATCCAAGATCACATTGAGTCCTTAGGAAAAGCCAATACTATCAAGAAGGGATGAGGTGTTGTTTAATGAGCCTCTTGCTCAAGTGCTTAATGATATGCTCCAAAATCCTCAGCTACTTTCCCACTTCCACAAATGACCTAAACCCTAAGCCAAACTCGGTCATACCGATTCTTTCAATCCGGCGCCACCGAGTTTCACTTGTCATTTGCCACTGCCAAACCCTAGCAATTCGGTCCTACCGATAAGGTTCTCGGTCGCACCGAGATGGGCTTGCAAACTCTCTGTTACCTGTTGCAATATCTTCGGTCACACCGAGAATGCAAGGTAAACTCTATGTTTCCTTCTTGTAACTTTTCGGTCTCACCTAAAGAGCAAGTCGGTCCCACCGAGTTTGCCTGACCAACTCTCTGGTTAGCTAATTGCCGAACTCGGTCTCACCGAGTTTGTGCGATCGGTCTCACCGAGATTACGTTATGCCCAAACCCTAACCGAATCGGTCCTACCGAATTGCATCTCAGTCCCACCGAAATTCCTAACGGTCACTAGGTTTACCATTTTGGTCTGACCGAGTTTGATGATTCGGTCCCACCGAGATTGGAAAATTGTGTGTAACGGTTGGATTTTGTGTGGAGGCTATATATACCCCTCCACCACCTCTTCATTCGAAGAGAGAGCTATCATAACACATATTCCATTCCCACTCATATGTTCTGAGAAAGAACGACCTACTCATGTGTTGAGACCAAGACATTCCATTCCTACCATATGAATCTTGATCTCTAGCCTTCCCCAAGTTTCTTTCCACTCAAATCTTCTTACCACCAGATCCAAATCCTATGAGAGAGAGTTGAGTGTTGGGGAGACTATCATTTGAAGCACAAGAGCAAGGAGTTCATCATCAACACACCATTTGTTACTTCTTGGAGAGTGGTGTCTCCTAGATTGGCTAGGTGTCACTTGGGAGCCTCCGACAAGATTGTGGAGTTGAACCAAGGAGTTTGTAAGGGCAAGGAGATCGCCTACTTCATGAAGATCTAACGCTAGTGAGGCAAGTCCTTCGTGGGCGATGGCCATGGTGGAATAGACAAGGTTGCTTCTTCGTGGACCCTTCGTGGGTGGAGCCCTCCGTAGACTCGCGCAACTGTTACCCTTCGTGGGTTGAAGTCTCCATCAACGTGGATGTAGGATAGCACCACCTATCCGAACCACGGGAAAACATCCGTATCTCCAATTGCGTTTGAATCCTCCAAACCCTTCCCATTACATTCTTGCAAGTTGCATGCTTTACTTTCCGCTGCCTATATACTCTTTGCATGCTTGCTTGATATGTATTGTGTATGTTAAAATTGTGCCCGAACTCCACTTAAACCGAAAAACCTTAAAAAGTGCAACTTTAGCATTAAGTGTATATTCACACCCCCCCCCCCTTTAGACACTCCTTCTTCTAGATCCTACAAGTGGTATCAGAGCTTTGGTCTCCATTGCCTTGGTTTAAGCACCATTGGAGGAAGATGGATGTGTCTACTTTAGGGAGTCTTAGACATAGAGTGCCTATTCTTGATGGAGAGTACTTTCATGAGTGGAAAAATGAGATGCTTGTAATCTTCAATCAATATCATTTAAACAAGTATATTGCTAGCCCTTGTGCACCTCATATTGATCCTTTGCATCCTACCCTAGATGAAGATATTGACATGATTCGCAATCTTAGAACCATTGAGCTCATCATTAGAGGATTGCCCAAAAATTTGATTGCTAGTTTGCCTACTCTTAATTGTGCCTACACTATATGGAAATTTCTTGAGGAACGATTTCCCGATCATTCCTTGAAAAATTTGGATAAAATTCTCCATAAATCTATTGCCTTGAGTAAGATGAACTCTAGTGATCCTAAGTTTGGTGATTGTCTATTTGAGCTTACCAATCTCAAGCATGCTAAAGGAGATGTTGGAATCATTAGTGATATTATATTTGAAGCTATACGAATTCATAAAAGTGATCACTTTGATGACCATTTATCTGATGAATTACCCTCTCTAGGAAATGATGAATCACAAGATCATGATGAACATGGATACTATGATGATGATGATAGTGACTTGGACCTTGATGATACAATGAGACATTTTGGTCTTACGGCAAATCTTCGGGGATATGCGTCAGGTGGAAAGGAATGGGTTCTTGATAGTGGATGCACTGATCACATGACCGGAGATGACGAGATGTTCCGTGAGCTTGCTGAAAATGACGACCCTCGAAAATATGTCACCTTTGGTGATAATTCAAAGGGTAAAGTAGTTGGCCTTGGTAAGGTGGCCATCTCACATGATAGTTCCATTCAAAATGTCATGCTCGTTGAATCTCTCGGCTACAATTTACTTTCAGTATCTAGACTTGCTGATTTTGGCCTAAATGTTCTATTTACTGAGGTAGATTGCCAAGTGTTTCATCGAGACAATCATAAAATGGTCTTTACCGGTGTGCGTAGAGGTGATCTTTACATTGTCGATTTCTCTAAAAAGGCACAACCTAAAACTTGCTTCATTGCTAAATCCTCAAAAGGTTGGTTGTGGCATAGACGACTAGGTCACGTTGGCATGAGAAATCTTGACAAGCTTATTAAAGGAAATCATATCCTTGGAGTTAATGATGTCATATTTGATAAGGATAGACTTTGCAGCGCTTTTCAAGCATGTAAACAGGTTGGAGGAAGGCATCCTGTGAAGAACATCATGACCACGAGGAGGCCAGTCGAGCTACTTCATATGGATCGTTTTGGTCCCAACGCCTACAAAAGTCTCGGTGGAAATTCTTTTGGTCTTGTTATAGTTGATGATTTTTCAAGATTCACGTGGGTGTTCTTTCTTAATGACAAGTCGCAGGTCCAGAAGATCTTCAAAAATTTCGCTAGGAAAGCCCAAAATCAGTTTGAAGTGAAGATCAAGAAGGTTCGGAGTGACAACGGAACGGTGTTCAAGAACGCAAATGTGGACACCTTTCTTGACAAAGAAGGGATTTCACACGAGTTCTCAGCTACGTACACACCTCAACAAAATGGAGTTGTTGAGAGGAAGAACCGGACGCTCATCGAAATGGCAAGAACGATGCTTGATGAATACAAGACACCAAAGCACTTTTGGGCAGAAGCAGTTGAGATAGCTTGTCACGCAACAAATCGCTTGTATCTTCACAAGCTACTCGCCAAGACAGCATACGAGCTCCTCACCGGTAACAAACCCCAAGTTGGATACTTTCGAGTATTCGGCTCAAAGTGCTACATTCTTGATAAGCATCGTCGTTCAAAGTTTGCTCCTAAATCTCATGAAGGCTTCCTACTCGGTTATGGCTCAAACTCTCACACTTACCATGTCTACAACAATTTCACCCGAAAGGTTGAAGAGACGGTAGATGTGAAGTTTGATGAATCTAATGGCTCGCAAGTAGAGCAATTGCCAATTGATGTAGGAGACAAAGACCCTTCAGAAGCAATCCAAGACTTGTCCATTGGCAAAGTTCGTCCAATAGAGGTGAAGGAGAGTACGTCATCCGTCCAAGTGGAAGCTTCTACTTCACGACAAGGTGAACCAAGAATCGACACGGAAGCATCCACAAGTGGGACACGCCAAGATGAAGAAGACGAGGAAGTACATCAAGACGAACATCAACAACCTCCTTCCCCACCACGACAAGAGAATGACAACGTCAACAATGAAGAAGGCCAAGAAGAAGAACAAGATGAAGAAGATGCTCAACGAAGACCCAAGCAAAAGCTCTCACGAGTTCGAGCAAGAATTGCCAAAGATCATCCCGTCGAGAAAATCCTCAATGATATACAAACCGGGAGAATCACTCGCTCAAAAACTCGTTTAGCTAACTTTTGTGAAAACTATTCATTCATCTCTAGCATTGAACCTATGAAGGTTGAAGAAGCATTGGAAGATCCGGATTGGATAAACGCTATGCATGAAGAGCTACACAATTTTGAGAGAAACCAAGTTTGGACATTGGTTGAGAAGCCCGACAACAACCACAACATCATTGGTACCAAATGGGTGTTTCGCAACAAGCAAGATGAAGATGGACAAGTGTTCCGCAACAAAGCACGTCTCGTCGCCCAAGGATACACACAAGTCGAAGGTATGGACTATGGTGAGACATATGCTCCCGTTGCTAGACTTGAGTCCATTTGCATCTTACTTGCCTATGCTAATCACCATAATATCACCTTGTACCAAATGGACATTAAGAGTGCTTTTCTAAATGGTGAAATAGAGGAGGAAGTTTATGTCAAACAACCTCCAGGCTTTGTCAATCCTAAGAAACCTAATCATGTTTACAAACTTCACAAAGCTCTTTATGGTTTTAAACAAGCTCCTAGAGCATGGTATAAATGCTTGACCAAGTTCCTTATTGCAAGTGGTTTTGAAATTGGTAAAATTGATTCTACTCTCCTCACTAAAAGGGTTAATGGAGAACTATTTGTATGTCAAATCTATGTTGATGATATCATATTTGGTTCAACTAACCCTCTCTTTAGTGAAAAGTTTGGAAAGCTAATGTTAGAGAAGTTTGAGATGTCTATGATGAGTGAACTCAAATTCTTTCTTGGTTTGAAAATCAAGAAAACTAAGGAAGGTACATTTGTCTCTCAAACGAAGTACACCAAGGACTTATTCAAGAAGTTCAATATGCAAGAGTGCAAAGGTATGTCTACACCCATGCCCACTAGTGGACATAATGACTTGACGAAATATGGTGAACCGGTTGATCAAAAGGTTTATCGTTCTATGATTGGTTCATTACTATACCTATGTGCTTCACATCCCGATATTATGCTAAGTGTATGCATGTGTGCACGATATCAAGCTGCTCCTAAAGAATGTCATCTTAAGGCTGTGAAAAGGATAGTGAGATACTTAATTCATACACCAAACTTTGGCATTTGGTACCCTAAGAGGTCTTCTTTTGATCTTGTTGGCTATTCCGACTCGGATTATGCCGGAGACAAGGTTGATAGAAAGTCAACTTCGGGTACTTCTCAATTTCTTGGTAGATCCTTGTGTCTTGGTCCTCCAAGAAACAAAACTCAGTATCATTATCCACCGCCGAAGCGGAATACATTGCCGCTGGTTCATGTTGTGCTCAATTACTTTGGATGACCCAAACTCTTAAAGATTATGGAATTTATGTGAAACATGTTCCACTGCTTTGTGACAATGAAAGTGCTATCAAAATTGGTCATAATCCCGTACAACATTCTCGAACTAAGCATATTGAAGTTCGTCATCATTTCATTTGAGATCATGTTGCTAAGGGTGACATTAATCTTAAGCATGTTCGCACTGACAAGCAATTAGAGGATATATTCACTAAACCACTTGATGAGAAAGTATTTTGCAGGCTAAGGGGAGAATTGAACATCATTGATGCTTCAAACGTGGAGTAGGAACTCCATTGGACACATGCAAGACATGAGCTTATGACTAATCCATGATATATCTCTTATGATGACTATCTTATGTCTTGGATATATTTGTACCTTGCATGTTGTCTAACCCATGTAGGTACTTGGTTGAAACTAATTCCATGGGATTGCGACTCACTCACATCTTGAGCAATCTCTACATCACCAAGTCTCTACACAATGGTGCTTGAAGACAAGGAAGCACAAAATCATTCAAACATATCCTTTGACAAATTCTATGTTGAGCTTCATGATTGTCATTTTTGGATACACAAGTGCTCTTCCTTGCAAGAACTAACCCTTGTAGGTAGATGAACTCAAAGTCCAAGTGGTGCTCCAAATTCTTGATGGACTACATCAACCTTGAGCACCCACACAAGTTCAACTACATCAGCAAGAAACACTCCACCACCCAAGGTATGTTATCCCATCTTAGAGAAGCTTTACTCCAAGACATGAGTCAAAGCAACTCAACAAGATGTGAATACATCAAGATGCTTAAACGAAAAATGGCAACCCCATTTTGAGCTTAAACGATGAGTATGACCCATGATCAAGTGTTCTCACTTGACTCCTAAGTCAATATACTCTAACATAGGTGACTATGTCACCGCCCAACTCTAGATGAAGTTCTCTTGTGTTTCCTTCCACTTCATCTAGATCCTTCAGTTTCTTTTCTTTTCTTTTTATTCTGCCTTTTCCGCATTCAATTCATTGCAAATCTTTGTGAGATCCAGCATGTCTAGTGAGCTGAGGTGACAAGTGTTTTTCTCTGTGTGAACTCGGTCTCACCGAATTGTAATTTTCGGTCCAACCAAATTCCTTCAGTACCACTGAATCTTACCACTCGGTGCCACCGACTTCGCAACAGGAAAAACAATTTTTCACATAACCTATAATTCTTCTGATCCAGCTCCACTCAATGAATCTTGTCCTCTACAAGCATCCCAATTTTATTCTTTGCTTTATGCTGAGTCTCAAGGACCAAACCTTTTAGACGGATTCCAGAAGAACCTTCTTGGAAATTGATGTCAAAGGGGGAGAGAGAGATCACATCAAAGCTAATCTTCGGGGAGAAAGAGATCACATCGAAGCACTAAAGGGGGAGAGAACATCTCAAGGATCCCAGATGTCCCAGATAATGTACTAAGGGGGAGAAAGAGATCCCTAGGGGGAGAGACAATACTCAAGGATCCCAGATGCTCGATGATCAAGAGGAGAGATGTCACATGTCTTTTTAGGGGGAAAGACATGTTCATTTGTTTTGTTTCTTTCAGCTCTGATTTTCTATTCCCTATCTTCTCCCAATATCCCATATAAGATTCAGGGGGAGCAAGACACCTATGGGAAAGAAATCAGTCAAATTCATTGCATATCTTTACTCTTGGGGACATGTTGAATTCAATGCAGTACCTAGTACTTTCTCTCTACATGTCATCCCAGTCTTGGTATTCTTGTGGTTTCTTCAGTTTACTCTGGCTAGTGGATGTACCTGTGTTATCTAACCTTGTTTGTGCAGGCTCATTCCATCCTAAGTCAACCAAAGACTATAAGGTAAGTGTATGCATCAAAATCATGAGTATGAGAAGTTCTTGCTTATGTACATACTGTTTGCAAGAAGGACTCATGAGCATGAAGGTATTTTCCTTAAAAATCTTTTACTCTGATGCATATGGCCAAGATACATGTAACACATTACCCTCTCTGTCATGGTTATGTCCTCACATGCCTCTATATTTCATATTCACATGAGTGCATACATGTAGGGGGAGCCTATGCTTGTTACATGTCCTTCCAAAGCTTTACTTGTTGTTCTTTATATCTTTATCTAAAGCTTTGATGTATGTTGCCATCAATTACCAAAAAGGGGGATATTTAAAGCACAAGTGCTCCCTAGGTGGTTTTGGTAATTGATTACAACATATCTCTTGTTGGACTAATACCTTTACCTAGTATATTTTAGATAAGTTCAACAATGGAGTGGAATGGACTAAAGATTGTGGGAACCTCTTCAAGATGTTAAGGGCAAAGGATTGGCTAAAGCTTCAAGCTCAAGACTCTTCTTTTTATATTTTAGTGATCCAAGATCACATTGAGTCCTTAGGAAAAGCCAATACTATCAAGAAGGGATGAGGTGTTGTTTAATGAGCCTCTTGCTCAAGTGCTTAATGATATGCTCCAAAATCCTCAGCTACTTTCCCACTTCCACAAATGACCTAAACCCTAAGCCAAACTCGGTCATACCGATTCTGTCAATCCGGTGCCACCGAGTTTCACTTGTCATTTGCCACTGCCAAACCCTAGCAATTCGGTCCTACCGATAAGGTTCTCGGTCGCACCGAGATGGGCTTGCAAACTCTCTGTTACCTGTTGCAATATCTTCGGTCCCACCGAGATATGCAATCGGTCCCACCGAGAATGCAAGGTAAACTCTATGTTTCCTTCTTGTAACTTTTCGGTCTCACCGAAAGAGCAAGTCGGTCCCACCGAGTTTGCCTGACCAACTCTCTGGTTAGCTAATTTCCGAACTCGGTCTCACCGAGTTTGTGCGATCGGTCTCACCGAGATTACGTTATGCCCAAACCCTAACCGAATCGGTCCTACCGAATTGCATCTCAGTCCCACCGAAATTCCTAACTGTCACTAGGTTTACCATTTCGGTCCGACCGAGTTTGATGATTCGGTCCCACCGAGATTGGAAAACTATGTGTAACGGTTGGATTTTGTGTGGAGGCTATATGTACCCCTCCACCACCTCTTCATTCAAAGAGAGAGCTATCAGAACACATATTCCATTCCCACTCATATGTTTTGAGAAAGATCCACCTACTCATGTGTTGAGACCAAGACATTCCATTCCTACCATATGAATCTTGATCTCTAGCCTTCCCCAAGTTGCTTTCCACTCAAATCTTCTTTCCACCAGATCCAAATCCTATGAGAGAGAGTTGAGTGTTGGGGAGACTATCATTTGAAGCACAAGAGCAAGGAGTTCATCATCAACACACCATTTGTTACTTCTTGGAGAGTGGTGTCTCCTAGATTGGCTAGGTGTCACTTGGGAGCCTCCGACAAGATTGTGGAGTTGCACCAAGGAGTTTGTAAGGGCAAGGAGATCGCCTACTTCGTGAAGATCTACCGCTAGTGAGGCAAGTCCTTCGTGGGCGATGGCCATGGTGGAATAGACAAGGTTGCTTCTTCATGGACCCTTCGTGGGTGGAGCCCTCCGTGGACTCGCGCAACCGTTACCCTCCGTGGGTTGAAGTCTCCATCAACGTGGATGTAGGATAGCACCACCTATCCGAACCACGGGAAAACATCCGTGTCTCCAATTGCGTTTGAATCCTCCAAACCCTTCCCTTTACATTCTTGCAAGTTGCATGCTTTACTTTCCGCTGCCTATATACTCTTTGCATGCTTGCTTGATATGTATTGTGTATGTTAAAATTGTGCCCGAACTCCACTTAAACCGAAAAACCTTAAAAAGTGCAACTTTAGCATTAAGTGTCTATTCACCCCCCCCCCCTTTAGACACTCCTTCTTCTAGATCCTACATCTAGTTCATCATGTGTGGGCACTGCGCAACCAACATTTTATTATCCAAAATCTGCTTGCTCTTCTTTACCATGTTCCTCTTCTGTTCTTCTTTAATATGTACTCTCTTCATTCCTAAATACAAGTCTTTGTATAGATTCCACCATGGACTACATATGGAGCAAAATGAGTGAATCTACACTCTAAAATGTATCTGGATACATCTGTATGTGATCCATAGTGGAAATCTCTACCAAGACTAATATTTTGGAACGGAGGGAGTATGATAGTAGTACAGTATGTTCCTTGTACTGAAGATGAGCAGGGACATTTGCAGTGTAGAGGTCTATACGGTCGGTTGTGATGGACACTTTGAGCCTCTTTGATTCATAGGATCTTGTAAACATAGGAATAGGATTTGTAGTGGCCTGCCCACTTGAATCCTATAAGAATAGCAAGGAAATGCGCGGAGTTGTGTCGCCTTTGAGAGTTACACTGATATTAGTAGTACCGCACCTTCACTTGAAGAGAGCTGGTATCCGAAGCCTTTCTAGCCGTACCAGCAATACTAGCACATATATTCCAGTAAGTTCCACTTTGCTGATTTTACTCTGATGCTTAAGGTTTTCCCGTTATATCTACACTATGATCTGTGTAGCTCCTTTGTGTCGCACTAGCAGCAGTCCACTCTTGAAGCTAAACACTACAATGACTGACAAAATTGGCACCAAGGCATTGAGTGCCATTTTGGATGCAATGAAACTCATACGCTCCCCACCTGTTGATTCTTGTTCAGAATATGATCCTAATGACTATTCTAACCTCGAGGAGTCAAAGGCAGATCGCCTGTCCTGTTCACCCATCAAGGTGCCTGTTCTAATTTGGCAATGTTTTATTGATTGCGGGTATCTTGCATATGTTGTCTTGCATTTCTTCTACTTTGTTGCACCGCCATCTGCTTAGTTTACTCATCATATATGTCGAGATGCCATGCCCATCCATTATCAATACATATTCCATCTATCATCATACCATGTTTTTTCACTCAAATGTTGTTCTTGTGCATCAGACATCAAAAAGAAGAGGGTGATTGCCAAACATGAAGGAGCACCAGCAAAGTCCTTGAAAAACGTGGTGGTGCCAGAGAAATCAGACAACACCCCACTTATATTGGTTGTACAACCATTGACACAAAACATAGGACCGACTCCAGCAGACTGTACCCATACTTCACTGGCCACACCACTAGCCCCACCACACAAGACCTGCACTCCAGCAAAAGGTATACCGATTTCATTTGCCATAGCACCAGCTGTACCACAGAAAAATCCCACTCCAGCAAAAAGTACAACAAGTCCACCGGCCGAAGACCTATCCCAATCTGCAGAGACGGCCAATTCCTGCAGATTGGAACCCCATTCCATTTATTCCCAGTTTAAAAGACAATGCTTTCAATGTTGTTAGGGACTACGTGCATATATTCCCATTATGGGAAGATTATTGTGAAGACAAACACCATTTTCACATCTTCCTGTCCAACTTACGTGTAAGTGCTATTATTCATGGTTATTATTTTCCCGTTTTCTGCTAATTGAACACATCAATGATTTACATTACATTGTTGTAACTAGGCGAGGGTCAATCTGGATAGTCATGCCGAGCAAATCTTGCTTGTGCTTTTCAAGGAAGCATTGCAGCAGTATCGGTGTTACCTAAGGAAATCACACTTTGATGGCAAGTCTATAAACGAATTTCCGGTGAAGTCTCCTATGCTAAATTTAGAAGACATTGAATGGAAAAACCTTGTTATGCACTGGTCTCGTTCCCAGGATGAGGTATTTTCTATGAAATCACATGACAATTTGAACTTCTACTTTTCCACATGTGCCTTACAGATCTTTTTTGTAGGAAATCTGCTCAAAGAAGAATTCCGGTTTGACAAGAACGACAGGATATCGCAAATATGCTACCCGCTGCTTTGCTCTTGTTAGTACCTGTTGTCCTGTATCACTGTACTTGCATACATACCTGGTTCATTATGTGACAGCAGTATGCATGATAGCTTGCTTATCAATTGTTCGCTCCAAATTATCTGATCTGTATGAATGGTTACATTAGTGTAGAATATATCCAATGCCAAAGTTTTTTAGCTCTGCATTGTTCTTGTAAGTACATGCTGTCCTTTATCAGTGTACTTATAATGACAAGTAGTTGTTCATGTACCATCACTCTGCAGCTTATTTTCCTTTGCCCTCCATTTTCTACACATCAGATCTATATTTACTCTTACCATAAGGTTGGTACTGAAGAAGTTTAGCTGTGCATTGCTCTTGGCTGTACCTTTTGCTTGTATCGCTGCACTTACATTTATAGCTACTTGGTTATGTAGCATCACTCTTCATCTTATCTTAAATATTCTCCATTTTTTCGTATATTATCACATCTATATTTACTCTTAACAAAATGTAGAATAAAGGCAATGCTTTTGAAGAAGATTCTGTTGTAAACTTCTTGAATTGCCCCCCCCCCCCCCGCATTGGCATGGGCAAGGCCTTTATAGAGCCTGTCTTCACCAATAATGTAAGTTTGTCCATCTCAAGCCTTCAAACTTTGTTGTATATATTTGGTTAGGCATGACTGCAACAGCTGTTTATTTTTGGTGTTTGCATCAAATTGCTTGTTTAAAGTTTATTATGTAGTTCATAAACAAAAGTTTGTCCTTTCTCAATTTAAGTTTTCAGTTGTACAACCAAGTTCCTTCTTCATACCATGTAAATTAAACTATATAGAGAAAGTGATCTTCTTTTGCACTACATGTATGCTTCTGTTCTTCATCCGTAATCCAGTGGTGTGGTGAACCTACCCACTACAACACAATGTCATATTCTGCAATGTCTTAACTATGAACAATGTCATATCATTCTACTATTATTTAAACCGCCTCTTTATTTGCCAATCTGAAATGGTATAAATTGACAGCACACTAACCATTGATACTTATGAGTTCTTGATCTGTAATCCAGTGATGTCGTGAAGCTGCCAACTCCTTCACAATGTCATTTCCTGCCATGTCTTGACCTGAACAATACCATATTGTGTTAATGCAATTTTAAACTGTGTCACTTTATTTGTTAGTAAGAAATGTGATGAATTGTCAGCACTAATACTTTTATGTGCAAAACCTGACATCTGTCTCCTTGTTTATCTTTCAGAGTGATGAAGATATAAGTGCTGAACAAGCGCAGTCTCATCATCTTGCTCAGCTGCTTGCGCTGCAGCTCCCCAGCAGGGCTAACCTTCCTTGAACTCTATTGAAGTGTCGTCAATTTTGTATATTATTTTGTCGGCGTGTTTATTTGCACTGGTGGCAATCTTTGATGCCCAGTGTATGTAATCTGTTGTCTGCTTGTGCTTTATTATCATAGTGGCGAACTTTGATGCCCAGTGGATGTAATATGCCGTAATTTCTTTATTCTATAGTTTAGGTTTTTTTATTCACGATGCTGCAGTTATTTTAATGTATATATATATATATATCCTGTCTTCGCAATAAACCGGCCAAACCGTAAAATTACGGTACATAATCGGGCCGTCATGCAATCACGATGTAGGTTGGACCTGAAACGTGCCGAACAGCTCACGGGCCGGCAGCAGCCCGAAATGAACCCCGACCCATGATTGTGCGAATCAAATCATGGGCTTTTAATAGGCCAAAATTGTCTCGGTCCTTGTTTGGCCCAATCAGATATCGGCTACGAGTAGGCCGGATGCAAACTGGGTCGTAGTTAGGCCAAACTATATGACGGGCTTTTAAAAGGCCAAAATTAATATAGGGCTGAAATGTTAAACGGGCCCTTAACAGGCCAACACTAATATCAGGCCGAATTACTAAGTGGGCCTTTAGCAAGTGGGCCCAAAAGCATAGTGTCCAGTTGATGGGCCGAATCTGATATGGGCCATAATTGAGCCCAAAGCCTCTTAAAGGGCTGGACCTGATCTGGGCCGTAATTTGGCCCAGAACGTGGTAGCCTTTTAACGGGCCGGATCTCATATGGGCCACTATTAGGCCTGGAGCATGGCAGGCCATTAATGGATCGGATCAAATATGGGCCGACATTTGGCCCAAAACATGCCAGGCATTTAATGGGCCGGCCTACTAGGGTCCTCAAAATCTTGTGGACCTACAGCTAGGCCGGCCCATTAATGTCGGCGAAATCTCGTAGGCCTTTAGCTGGGCTGGCCCATTATGATCCGCAAGAATCTTGTGGGCCTTTACCTGGGCCGGACCATTATGGCACACAAAAATCTTGTGGGCCTTTACCTGGGCCGGCCCATTATGGCCCGCAAAATCTTGTGGGCCTTTAGCTGGGCCAGCCCATTATGGTCCGCAAAATCTCGTGGGCCTTTAGCTGGGCCGGCCCATTATTGTCCGCAAAATCTTGTGGGCCTTCAGTTGGGCCGGCCCATTTAAACTTGATGGGCCGGTCCACGTGTCAACATATCATAGGCGCGTCTCGCCCATTGGATGAGTGACACATGTGCCAACGCGGACCTGACACGTGTCTCCTCCAGCCAATGACGATTTTACACATGGAAAATCCCCATTGGTCGGGGCTGTTAATGGGTTATCGGATCCAAAACCTGACCAAATAGCTTAACGGCGTTCCGTTACGGTGGATGCCACATGTCGGTCACCCTTGACGAAAGCACTTCTGTGGCGCGTGATTTATCATCATGTAAGTGGATACTTCCGTGATGATAATTTTGGTAATGTCATGGAACACTTCTACGACAGCACAGGTATGACTATCTTGATTCTGTCATAAAATCGTCATGGATGTACATGCATGACAGAAAATGCGACCTACTGTGACAAACATGTATCATCACGGAAGTGTATTTTTTTGTAGTGCACAAACTTCAACACAAGTATTTCTACAATCCACAACTACCCACTAGCATGAATCTAATATCACCATCTTTATATTGCAAAACTATTGCAAGGAATCAAACATATCATATTCAGTGATATACAAGTTTT
Organism: Triticum monococcum; assembly: GCA_034509565.1. Classification (NCBI taxonomy): domain Eukaryota; kingdom Viridiplantae; phylum Streptophyta; class Magnoliopsida; order Poales; family Poaceae; genus Triticum; species Triticum monococcum. The sequence goes on from CM067844.1 coordinate 490,697,230, forward strand.
ATGTAGGGTTTTATGACTAACCATGTGAATGACCAATTCATGGGAACTCTCTAAATATATATAAGTGAAGCAAGAGAGTTTAATTCTTTCTACAAAAGATATGCCCATGCTCTAACAAATATAAGTGAAGCAAAAGAGCATTCTACAAATGGCGGTTTTCTATGTGAAGAGAAATAGGCAATCCAAACTTCAAATGATATAAGTGAAGCACGTGAAGCATTCTATAAAGCCATACTCAAAAGATATAAGTGAAGTGTAATGAGCATTATATAAATCAACCAAGGACTATCTCATACCAGCATGGTGCATCAAATAAAAGTGAAAACTAAATGCAAAAGACGCTCCAAGATTTACGCATATCATGTGACGAATAAAAATATAGCTCCAAGTAAAATTACCGATGATTGTTAGAAGAAAGAGGGGATGCCTTCCGGGGCATCCCCAAGCTTGGTTGCTTGGGAGTCCTTGAATATTTCCTTGGGGTGCCTCGGGCATCCCCAAGCTTAGGCTCCTGCCACTCCTTATTCCTTCATCCATCGTGATCTCTCCCAAAACATGAAAACTTCAATCACACAAAACTTAACAGAAAGTTCGGTAAGATCCGTTAGTATAATAAAGCAAATCACTACTCTAAGTACTGTTGCAAACCAATTCATATTTTGTTTGTGCATTGTAGCTACTGTAATATATCTTTTCCATGGCTTAATCCACTGATATAAATCGATAGTTTCATCAAAACAAGCAAGCTATGCATCAAAAACAGAATCTGTCTTAAACAGGACAGTCTGTAATAATCTGAACATTCACCATACCTATGGTACTCCAACAATTATGTGAAAATTAGGAAAAATAAACAATTTGTATATAAAGACAGTGCAAGAAGTTTCAGAACCGTTTGACGTTCCAGTTAAAAATGTAAAATCGTGTACTACAGCCAAAGTTTCTGTTCTGCACCGCACAAACCAACAAGCAATGTAAACATCCTAAAGGCAAATCTTGGCACATTATTTTTATGATACAATGGAATTGTACAAGGGGATAATTATTTTTGTTGAAAATTTTCTGTAATCAAGATTCACAAAGTTAACATGAGCATGAACAAAGTTCAAGGAGCTCCCCCACTTCAACAATGCTTGTCTCTCTCACTTTCACTTTCTTTTTTGAAAAGTTTTGGGTTCCCCTCTTTATTTTATTTTGTTTTTAAACTATATAAAAGAACTCAACAGAAATAAATGACTCTCTAAAACTTCTGGGTTGTCTCCCTGCCAGCGCTTTCTTTAAAGCCATTAAGCTAGGCATATAGTGCTCAAGTAATGAATCCACCCGAATCCCAAGGTATATCAAAGACAATTTTAATTAACAATGATTTCTGATTTAGTAGAGAGCACAAAGCAACATGTATCATGTAATGATGAAGTCTAACTCTCTTCCTATGCATCGGCATGTCATAAAAGAACAATTCATGCACACATAGTAAAGGCCAATGCATAGTATAAACAGTTTCTTGCAATTTTATCATATTGGAAACATGGAGAGGCGAAGATGTAGTTCCTCTCTCATAATAATTGCAAGTAGGAGCAGCAAGCACATGCATATTATATTCATCAAAATCATCATGTTTAGTTGTAAAATGCAGCCCATCAATATAATCCTTAATAAGGGCAAACTTCTACGATATAGTGTAGTCGGAAGAATTCAAAAAGATAATAGGACTATCATGTGTGAGTGCAATAGCAACAATTTCATGTTTAACATAAGGAGCTATAGCAAGTTCATCTCCATAAGCATAATTCATATTGGCATCTTGGCTACAAGCATAACAAGCATCATCAAAAAGAGATATTTCAAAAGAATCAACAGGATCATAACAATCATCATAGCATTCATCCTTCGGTAAATTCAAAGAGAAATTAAACAATGTATGAGTTGACGAGTTGCTCTCATTAGAAGGTGGGCACGGGTAGCTAGTCCGCTCTTCCTCCTTTTGTTCTTCACTCTCCTCCTCATATTTTTCATCCAATGAGCCCACAGTTTCATCAATTCCTTCTTCCATAGACTCCTGCAAAATATTAGTCTCTTCTTGGACAGCGGAGCAGTCCTCAATATATGGTTTAACATGGGCATTAGAAGCATAATTATCATTACAATATTTAAGTATGGCAAAATTTTCAGATTTGTAAAGAGTAGCATCATACTTTCCAATCAAAGAAGCAATTTCATAACCACCCTTAAAAGCAACACATTCTTCAATTTGTTGAACCTCATAGTAATTATAAACACCATTAGCATACGAAGATATGATTCCATTATCACTAAACACACATTGGTAGGGAAGGTGTTTCTTAGGGTCTTTAGAACAACAAGTAAAATCATATATTTCACATAAATTCCAAGCATAGCATTGCAAACGATGAATTTGATCCAGTAAAAGTTTCCCTTTTTCAGATATGTGGTGTCGCACATAATAAGCATGCTCATCTAAAGATTTTCCCTCAACTAAGCTAGTTGGGGTTTCAGCACAAGCACATAGGGACCGAAGATGATCCAAGTAAAAAGCTTCAGGAGTGTGATAGATTTTGAGTGGTTCTTCAACCATTGGTGTAGTAGGTACAACTATTTTTTTGGTATTTTGCGTTTCCTACCCATAACTAAAGGTAGAAAACAAGAGCACAAAATAAAAACTACTTAGTGATAAAGCAAACAGGCACACACGAGAATATTCACCCCACGCTATAACTCCCCGGCAATGGCGCCAGAAAAAGGTCTTGATAACCCACAAGTATAGGGGATTAATTGTAGCCTCTTTCGATAAGTAAGAGTATCGAACCCAATGAGGAGCTAAAGGTAGAACAAATATTCCCTCAAGTTCTATCGACCACCGATACAACTCTACGCACGCTTAACGTTCGCTTTACCTAGAAGAAGTATGAAACTAGAAGTATTTTGTAGGTGTTTTTGGATAGGTCTGCAAGATAATAAAGAGCGCGTAAATAAAAAGTAGGGGTTGTTTAGGTAAAGAAGCAATAAAGTTAGTATATTGAGTGTGGAAAAGTGGTGGTAGGAGTTGCGAAATTGTCCCTAGGCAATTGACTACTTTACTAGACCGATAGCAAGTTTTATGTGGGAGAGGCCACTGTTAGCATGTCATCCCTGACTTGGAATTCTATGCACTTATGATTGGAACTATTAGCAAGAATCCGCAACTACTAGCATTCATTAAGGTAAAACCCAACCATAGCATTAAGATATATTGGTCCCCTTCAATCCCGTGTGCATCAATTTCTATGCTAGGTTGAAGCTTCTGTCACTCTTGCCCTCCAATACATAGTCCTATCAACATACAACCAACCATATGGTGTGATCCACGCGCACGCTCATATGATGGGCACCAAAGGAGAGCAACATAACCACAAGCAAATTAAACCAATCGGACCAATTCACCAATTACCGATAGGACAACGAAAAATCTACTCATACAACATAGGATGGCAACACATCATTGGATAATAATATGAAGAATAAAGCACCATGTTCAAGTAGAGGGTACATGGGGGTTGTGGGAGAGTGGACCGCTGTAGATAGATGGGGGAAGGTGATGAAGATGTTGGTGAAGATGACGGAGGTGTTGGTGTAGATCGTTGTCACACGATGATGGCCCCGGCGGTGTTCCAGCGCCACCTGGAGAGAGGGGGAGAGATCCCCCTTGTTCTTCTTCTTCCTTGACCTTCTCCCTAGATGGGAGAAGGGTTTCCCCTCTGGTCCATGGCCTCCATGGTGGTGGAGGGGCGAGAGACCCTTCGAGATTGGATCTGTCTCTTTGTCCCTCTCGGTTTCCACGTTCCCTGATTCTGCCATTTCACTGTTTCTTAAATTCTCGGAGATCCGTAACACCGATTTGGCTGAATTTTGGACATGATTTTTTGTCCGGATATTGGCTTTCTTGTGGCAGAAGAAGGGCACCAATCTCCTTACGGGGTGGCCACGAGGGTCGAGGGCACGCCTGACCCCCTGGGGCGTGCCCCCTGCCTCATGGCCCCCTCGGGCATCATCTCACGTTGATTCTTCTTCCCAAAAATCAGATATATTCCAAAAAAAATCTCTGTTAGTTTTATCCCGTTCGGACTCCATTTGATATGGATTTTTTTATGAAACAAAAAAATGCAACAAATAGGAACTGGCAATAGGCACTGGATCAATATGTTAGTCCCAAAAAATAGTATAAAAAGTTGCCAAAAGTATATGAAAGTTGTATAATATTGGCATGGAACAATCAAAAATTATAGATATGACGGAGATGTATTATAGCGACCCGACCTCAGATGGCCAAGTCTCTGTGCTTTAGTGTCATCCCTGGATCGGTAATGCTGACACATACAGTACTCGAGGATTTATAATAGAGTAGCAATCACACACTTATTACATCGAAAAAGTCTAAAAGAGAACTTATTACAATAATATGGCTTAAGGCCATATAATGCGATAACAGCAGAAGGCTTGGAAGATAAAGTGAGTCCATCAACTCCAACGGCATAGCTGAGCTGCACGGCAACGACCTAACGAACCTTACTCCTCGTCTGAAAATTCTGCAACATAATACGTTGCAGCCCGAAAACGGGTCAGCACATGGAATATGCTGCCAATATAACACAGTAGAGCAAAAACAGAATAATGCTATCACTACATGCATATATGGCTGGTGGAAAGCTGTATGGCAATAGTTTTTGTGAAAGGCCAATTTTTTCCTACAACAAAGGAATAGATTTTTATTTAACTATCATGGTGGTTGAAACATCATTGAGAAGGTACCCCCAACTCAATCCCAATTAAAGTGATTAACAACCCAACAGTATTAATTAAACATGGTGAGATACATGTGATAACCCAAGTACTAGATACTCAAGAATTTTCCATAACCGGGGACACGGCTAACCATGATTAGATTGTACACTCTGCAGAGGTTTGCGCACTTTTCCCCACAAGAATCGGCCGCCTCCGTTGGATTTCTCGCACTACATGGTCTTTGAGAAACGAATGACCGAGACACAGTTTTTCAGAAACATTAACTCTCTACTCCGGGTAGACCATACCAAACCTACAAAACCCACTACCTGCTGATCTACCTCTTCAAGAGCTTCACGTAACTTACTCAACTATGCTAGAGCCCATAATAGCTTGTGGCTGCACACGGAAGTTTCTAGCATGAATCATCTCAGTTCCCTTTGAGCCTGGGTGGCGGTCCATAGGAAGATCACACGGGTACCCCGGGATTTCCAAAAAAAATACAGACAACACTGGGTTCCCTAGGTACCTCAATCCACCCAGTTGTTTGATTAAGTTGCCACCTTAAGTTGAACCATTAATTAACAATCTCACATCTGTCATGAATTTCACTCAAACCCAAACCACGTCTACGAGCATAGCATATCAATATAAGCAACACGTAGAAGTAACTCCCAAGGGTTTGGATATAATAGGGCAATAGGTTCTACCTCAGTAACTACTTCCCAACCCACAAATTAATGACATCCTAATCATGCAATGTTTGGGGATTGGAACTAATGCATAAAAACTGGGTAATAATGGGATATGATCAAAGTGTTACTTGCCTTGATGACGATCTGCGAATCTTAGAGACTCGTAGTAACACGCTTCGCACTCCGAGAATTCTATCGCAAGCAAACAATAACATACATAAGTAACTAGCAACAATGCACAAGCAAAACTCAAATAAGAGAGGTTGACCAGAAAGTTCAACTTAAGAACTCCGGTACACAAAAAGAATCAAATCAAACGAAGCAACGAAAGTCAAACGGCGAAAGAAAACCACTTCGTTTACTAATTCTGAACTTAAGTCAAATTTTACAGTAACAAAAACTTGTTTGAGTTGGTTAACCAAAAAGAGGGTTTCAAGACGAAAGTCCAGGCGCATGAATTGCCTGATTCCGATAAACGAGCGAAAAGATAAACAGAAATTAAGATCGGATCAGAAATCGCGATCAGAAAAAACGCGGAATAAATTCGAGAAAAAGAAAAACGACGAACAGATTAATGAACGAACGTTCGTTATCTGGATCTAAACAAAGAACGTGTCCGTTTAAAACGAACGAACGAGCGAACACTAGCTAAAAAAATAAACCGGAGAAAAACCGATCTATTTGAAAAAAACAAAAACTAGGGTTTTTAGCAAAAAAAAATAAAATCGAACGGTTTTTTTAGTAAAACCGAACGTTTTTTAGAAAAACCGGCGGTTGGAACCGGTGGGTACCTCTGGCGAGTGGCTCCGGTGAGGGCTTGGGCGGCGGGGTGCGGCGGCGGTGCGGGCGGCGGCGGCGGGCTCTGCGGCGGCGCGGGCGGCGGTGGTGGTGTGGTGGGGGGGGGCGAGGTGGCGCGTATGTATAGGAGGGGGCGGCGACTTGAAGTAGGGGGCAAGGCGCGGCGGCGGAGGCAGAGTCCGGCTCGGACTCTGTCCGAGTCGGCGGCGGCGGCGGCGCTCGCGCGCGGGGGAGGCGGCGGCGACTTGGGCCGGCGGCCCGGCTGGGTTCGGCCCAGTCGGCTGTAGCGACCCGACCCGAATGGATCAAGTCTCTGTGCTGAAGTGTCATCCCTGGATCGGTATGCTGACACACATAGTACTCGAGGATTTATAACAGAGGTAAATCACATGTAAAAGTAACGTAAATACTATTACCTCAATCCAAATAGCGGAAGTAACAAGGTTGTGGATTCCCATCAACACCAACGGCAAACTTGAGTGTAGAAATCGTAACCCTAACGTATCACTTACTTGTCGTAAGATAATCCTGCAACATGAGACGTTGCAGCCACAAAGGGTCAGTACATTGAATGTACTAGCAAATTCACACCATAGAGAATGATGAATAAAATCTATCACTACATGCATATTTAGCTGGTGGAAAAGCTCTATGGTGATAATTTTGCGTAAAGCCAATTTTTCCCTACTACAAAGGAATAAATTTTTATTTAACTATCTTGGTGGTTGTTGAACATTGAGAATGGTTGACAGCATTCTCAATCCCAATTAAGTAACATCATTAAACCCAACAAAATTAATTTAAAGTAACATGATGAGATTCACATGATAATCCAAGTACTAGATACTCAAGACGTCCATAACCGGGGACACGGCTAATCATGATTAGTTTGTACACTCTGCAGAGGTTTGTGCACTTTTCCCCACAAGACTCGATCTCCTCCATTGGATTTCTCGCACTACATGGTGTTTGAGAAACGGATGACCGAGACATAGTCTTTCATAAGCGTTTGCACCTTACGATGGGTAGACCGTACCACCTACAACCCCTACATCTGCTAGTCTACCACTGTAAGAGTTCACACGACTTAATCAACTATGCTAGAGCCCATAATAGCTTGTGGCTGCACATGGAAGTTTCTAGCATGAATAATCTTATGATCCCTTTGAGCCTGGGTGGCGGTCCATAAAAAATAGGCAATCCTAGTCTACCCAGGTGCCTAGACAGGCAATCCTAGAATAACCAGGTGCCTCAGTCCACCCAGATGTGTGTTTAAGTTGCCACCTTAAGTAAACCATTAATTAACAATCTCATATCTGTCATGAATACTCTCAAAACCCAATCCACCCAGATGTGTGTTTAAGTTGCCACCTTAAGTAAACCATTAATTAACAATCTCACATCTGTCATGAATACTCTCAAAACCCAATCCATGTCTACGAGCATAGCATGGCCATATAAGCATAACGTAATAGTAACTCCCAAGGGTTTGAATGTAACAGGGTAATAGGTTCTACCTCATCAACTACTTCCCAAGACCCACATGTTATCAATCCTACTCATGCAATGTTTGAGGGTGAAACTAATGCATAAAAACTGGGTATGAAAGGAATATGATCAAAGTGTGAACTTGCCTGCAATGTTGATGAAGATGATTCGCACTCAAAACTCTTGATAGATCTACTCGTCACACTCCGGTCAATCTATCGTAAGCAAGCAATAGTAACCACACATAAGCAATCACTCAAAAGATCAGAAAGACGACGAAGTCGATTCGGAAAACATCAAACCAAGCAAATAGCTCTTGCAACATAAATCAATTTCTAACAGTACCAAAATTATGTGAATTTGGCCTTATTAGAATGTTTAGGTCAAGAGCTTCGATTTGCGAAAAGAATCAACTCAAACGGAGCTACGGAACTCAAGTTATGATCAAACAAAGTTTGAATTCAAATCTGATCTAATTCAAATTTTAAACTTTTCAAAAAACATGTTTAAATTGTTTACCTGGATAGAGGAGATCATAACGAAGACGTGGGCGTTGGTTTCATTGGATTTGGACTAACGAGTAAAAAGTTATGAGTGTTTGAAGTTCAGGGACTAAACTGTAAAGAAAAATCCTCACATATATGTCCCTGGCCGAAATTAAAATAGAAAAAGAAAAAGACTAAATTGCAAACGTTCGTTACCGAGCGCTAACGGATGGATTCATTCGCTCCGAAGGGATAGACAGCGAACGTTCTCTGCATAGGACTAACAAAAAAAAACGATCTAAAAGAAAAACCGAAGAAAACCGGATCGGGTTTTTTTTTGTTTTGCGGGTTTTACCGGTTCGCGACGGGTTGGCGGTTTTCGGAGAGAAAACCGGTGGCGGCGCTGGCATTCTCCGGCGAGACAGGACGGCGGTGGCGGCTCGGGTCCGGCTGGGGCGGTGGCTCCGGTCGTCCAGGAGGGCGGCAAAGGGGTCGGGGAGGGGCGGCGTGGCAAGGCGAGGCGAATGGCAGCGTCGACGGCGGTCAACGATGACGGGACGGAGCGGGGCGGCGAGCGGATCTCGCCGGCGGTGGCGGATCCCAACGAGTGCAGCGACGGGAGTGCGAGGGAGGAGGGGGAGGCGGGGCGGCTCTGCTACTTAAGGGCCGGGGCGGCGGACGACTTGCGGGAGGGGCAAGGAGAGAGGCGGCGAGGAGTCCGCGGCAGGGACGGCGTCCATGGCGGCGGCGGCGCTCCCGTGCTAGCTCGGGAGACCGAGCGGAGGTCGGGGACGGGGCGATGTGGGCTGGGCCGCGGCCTGCTGGGCCGACTGGCCTGGCACGGAGAGAGAGAGAGAGAGAGAGAGAGAGAGAGAGAGAGAGAGAGAGCAGTGCTGGGCTTCGGCCTGGCACTGTTCGAAGAGTTTTTTTAAAACATTTTTCACAGGCAACAAAAATAACAAAAAACTAAAATAAACTAAAATATTATATAGGCATATAATATATCAAAATTTTCAGAAAAAGATTTTCTACAACATGAACATTTTTATAATGCCAAATAAAATCCACACAAATTCAGATAATTCAAAGAGTGCTACTGGTTTAATAAAATCCAATAAAAATCATTTTAAAAAAAGCCAAAATGATTTCAATTTAATTTTTCTCCAATTTTCTATTGTAGGGAATCATGTTACCCTCTTTTCCATGTATTTTGTTTTTGGAGAAAAATAATTTGAATAAAAATCAAATAACTCTAAATTGAAAATAAATTCAAAAGAACTTGGAATTTAATTTTTTTGAAACTCCCAACTCATATTTCATATAATTTGAAGAAGTCATTTTATCTTCTCTCTTGAAAATCGTTGAGTTGCTTAAAGTTTCTGAATTGGAGCTATTTTCCAAATGAAATTCAAATATTGTCAACACCCCTTGTCATTTAAATAAATGGAAGAAGTCATGTCATCTTCTCTCCAGGGTTTTGTGTTTGAAAAGAATTTGAATTCACGGAGAGCAGAAAGCAAATATGAAAGTTTGGGAAAATCCTTTTATTCCCTCTCATTTAACTTTGAAAAGTTTCGAATTCACTCACTTTCAGAAAATCAATCAAACAATCAATCAAATCTATCTATTTATTATAACATTCCAAAATTTAGAATTTTGGGATGTTACAAACCTACCACCCTTAAAATGAATCTCGTCCTCGAGATTCGGAGAAGCTAGCAAGAAAAGGGTTAGGGTTTGGGGGTCTCCTAAAAATTTCATCAATCGTCTCCGGGGTCTCGGGTGCTACCACCCATAGAAACATTGTTACGGTCCCATCAATACTCATATACTCCATCCGTATTCTTGACGGGATCGGTCTTCTCAAATCTCCAATATAATTCGTCCTCTGGCTCTTTCGGTAGCGGCATAACCTTTTTCCTCAATTTTGGTACGGTTATTCTGTGACTGGTTCTTCTTAGCTGACGGGTCTGGCGCCAAAACTAAACAACTATCGATATCTCATGGTGGTCAACAATTTATGGTTTCTCCTGCAGGAAATGGGTCTGGGTTGAACCTCACCGTATAACCTACGGTTGGCAACAACTGCCGTGTACAAGGGAAAAAATACTTATACCATTCTAAGTTTAAACAGGGTTTTGATCGTCGTCTCTTTACTATAGGTAAGTCACTCAGATTTACCATCCCACATAGCAAGGCGAATAATAAGAGTAAGTCAGTATGGTGATCAATCCATCCCGCACCCAAATCATTACCTTGTATATGGTTTAGTGAATCTCGCGTTCTAACACTCGGTCATCCTCACAAGCATTGCAGAATTTCTCTTGTCCACGAAATGCGTTCGGAATAATCCATAGATTCTGCAAGCCAAACAACCATCTATCGTTCCTTCACAACTCTCAGGTTTTGCGTTACTCCTATAAGATCGGCTATCGATAAGGGCATATCCTCTTCCAGGGTTTTTCCTTCAGCAAGAGTGTGCTTGCTTCTTGGCAGGTCCTGGGGCCTGTGGGTTATGGCACAGCTCATCACTTGTAGTCCTTGAACTTATCATCGGGCAACTGATCATTATTCCAACTTCCTAGTATTCTTAAATCCATCCAATTGTACTGTCTTACTTCCTTCTATTGGCACCAAACTAAGACATGATTACTCAGGCTCATCATGGAGTTTCCCTTGATCCATATTTCCGACATCATACCTCGTTTATATCCAATAGTAATTCATCTCTTTATCCTCGTGGGATATCCCACATACCGAAACAAGACTCATTCTTATTTTGTAAAAAATCCACTTCGTGGTATATCATTCTCCTTTCCAGGGTCAAGCTTCCTTACAAGGGAATATTGGCCATCTCTGCATGGCACTCTTCAACTGAGAAACATGAAACACATCATGAACTCTTGACAGTCCTTTGGGTGACTCCAACTTGTTGGCCACTTCTCCCATACGCTCCAAGAGTCGGTATGGTCTCACAATCTTGGGGCTAACTTTCCCTTAACTTCAATTTGTTTAACTCCTCGCAGAGGGTCACACGAAGACATGCTCTATCTCCAATTTCATAGACTACCTCCTTGAGTTTTTTTTGAGTCTGCATAACTCTTCTGCCTGGACTGAGCTACCTTCAGTCTATCTCAAATCAACTAAACATTCTCTTCTGACTCCTTGATCACACTTGGTCCAACAACTGACGGTCTGCAACTTCATCCCACATACTCTTGGGGCATCACACATATCGAGACAAAACTCATATTCATTTTGTCTGAAATCCACTCAGTGGAGTATCCTTATCTTTTCCAGGGGTCAAGGGTTCTTACAGGGTACTACCACCCTTAAAATGCACAAATCTTCCATAGACCATATTTCTCTTATCCTCAAAAATGGTCAAAATCCTTCTTCATAGAGTAACAACTCATAAAACCCTATCAGTAACAACGATGCTAACTTTATTTACTCTCAATTGATTACAATCTCTCGCTTTTCCATTACATGTCTCAACTCAACACCTCAATATAAAAGAAAATGCTCTCACTTCTACTATTCCATTTCTTTTGTTGCAAACTCAACTATCTAGCACAAGTTTCCTTCTCCTTGGGGCATTCTCTGGCAAAGTGCCCTGCTCCATTACAACTAAAACATATTACTTCTGGCAAGTATCGAGGTTTCCTTTTTGGGCAACTGTTGAGGTAGTGCCCTGACTCCTTGCACTTGTAACAGATGATATGGCTCAGGTCCCTCCTGGGCTCCAATTGGTTTCTCTTCCCGCACTTTTCCATTCCAATCAGGGCTTCTATTTCCTGTGGGTCATATTCTACTTCCTCTGTCGGGAATTCTACTAGATCCCCATTCAAACAATTTTGGGAGATGTGTCCTTCTCCACATGAATAGAAATACTTAGTGCAGGGTTCACTTGGGTCTTCTTTAGGTGTGTCCTCCACCTCTTCCTTCATCACAGTTTCTTCTAAAATTCCCATAAGGGCTCCTTTCTTTACTTCTTTCTTCTGCTGGATGGTTCGTTGTACCATGGGGTAAATGTGACACTGAGCAGGATAGTGGGTAGTCCCTTCACACAAGAAACAAGTAATCTGCCTAGTTGGGCATTCTTCAACTGGGTGACTTCCTTCACAATTAGGGCATTCATCCTTGTGTTCTTTATGGGTGTGTCCTATTTCTCCACAAATCTTGCATGCACAAGGTTTCTTCATATCCTCTCCATAAGGCTTCAACTTCTGGGACACAAGCCGAGACTTTGGCAGAGTCAACTTAAATTCTTCCCAAGTGGTTACTCCTTGCCATCCATTGATGGTTTGGTACATCCTCCACCAAGTAGCAGCACCTCTTTCAAAGCACTGAAGAGCATGCTGGGTCATATCCTTTCCGACTACAGGATTATTCTTCATGTGATCCTCCATGTTCTGAATCCATCGGTCCGTCTCCAACTGACTCATCGGTCCAGAAAATACAAGCTCATCTTCCTTCATCTTCTATTGGGTCCATGGGTTTGGGGTGAGATAAGAGAGATAGAGAGGAATACACACAATACAAACAAAAGTTTTGAAAAGACAGATTTTATTTGTGGCCGTCGGGAAAACATCAAACAAATGACAGCTCACAATTCGTCGCATCTAACGTAGGGATATAACCGGGGTTTGGTCTTCTAAAGGTCAATAAATCTTCAACGTCTCCAAACTCTTCAAGCCTTGTTCATGCCTCCAATGGCTTCTTCCGATCATGCTTGTCTTTCTCCAATTCTTTTGCCAGATCAACTCTGTTGACGCGAAGTCTCTCGTGATGTCCTTTAATATTCTGGAGTTGCGTTCCAAACTTCTGGTTTCAACATCCTTCACATGAACCATGGTCATATTGTCCTTCAGTTCCTGACAATCTCCGGTATCCCGAGGTTGTAGCTCCTCCAGCTTGGCTACTTCAACTTCTGGGTCCTAAGTTCTTCACGAAATGCTCGTTGTCAAAATACGGCTTCTTGTAGCTCCATCTTAGCTTCTTGATGTAACACTTCAGATCCTGGTGATACACTAGGTAAGGTTAAAACTTCACCTCTTGCTGATAGATGCTCCATCAGCCTTCTTCCATCAAATCCATTATGAAGAAAGCATCCTTAACTCAGCACGGTGACAATAGCATCAGCGGGCGATGACATCACGGATAACCGTGTTTCTGCTCTTGTCATTCCCATGAGCTATCATTCCATAGTTGATATCTCCTGCCTTAGGGTTTTCTTTGACAAAACTTCGAGTTCTCATGCTCCTTGTTTCAGTCTTTCTCCGATACACCTTGATCTCGGGTATTGACAACCTCCATAGTCTGCCAAGTTCCATAAGGGTAGCCTTCCTAGGTCACACAAATCTGGAAATTCTTCGGAGCCTCCAATTCTCCTAGTCTTCAGAGTCTTCAACAGTTGTAGTTTCCATTATCATAATGTATGGTAAAATCCTCTTCATTTCGAATGGTCTCAGTTGTCCGATATCTTGTACTTCTTGAAGTGGTCTCATCAGCCGAAACTTCGTGTGGTCAAAAGGGGGAAAGGGGTATGGTCTCACTAAAGGGAATATTTGAATAAGCTCAGAAGAGAAGAGAGGTAAAAGATCTTTTTGAAAGGGAAAGTTGTAGAGAAAAATCTTTGCTATGGGCTTGCCAGTTTCTAGGGTCACGTCCTACAGTCAACATATGCTCTGATACCATCTTGTAGCGACCCGACCCGAATGGATCAAGTCTCTGTGCTTAAGTGTCATCCCTAGATCGGTATGCTGACACACACAGTACTCAAGGATTTATAACAGAGGTAAATCACATGTAAAAGTAACGTAAATACTATTACCTCAATCCAAATAGCGGAAGTAACAAGGTTGTGGATTCCCATCAACACCAATGGCAAAGTTGAGTGTAGAAATCGTAACCCTAACGTATCACTTACTCGTCGTAAGATAATCCTGCAACATGAGATGTTGTAGCCACAAAGGGTCAGTACATTGAATGTACTGGAAAATTCACACCATAGAGAATGATGAATAAAAGCTATAACTACATGCATATTTGGCTGGTGGAAAAGCTCTATGGTTATAGTTTTGCGTAACGCCAATTTTCCCTACTACAAAGGAATAAATTTTTATTAAACTATCTTGGTGGTTGTTGAACATTGAGAATGGTTGAGAGCATTCTCAATCCCAATTAAGTAACATCATTAAACCCAAAAACATTACTTTAAAGTAACATGATGAGATTCACATGATAATCCAAGTACTAGATACTCAAGACGTCCATAACCGGGGATATGGCTAATCATGATTAGTTTGTACACTCTGCAGAGGTTTGTGCACTTTTCCCCACAAGACTCGATCTCCTCCGTTGGATTTCTCGCACTACATGGTGTTTGAGAAACGGATGACCGAGACATAGTCTTTCAGAAGCGTTTGCACCTTACGATGGGTAGACCATACCACCTACAGCCCCTACATCTGCTAGTCTACCACTGTAAGAGTTCACACGACTTAATCAACTATGCTAGAGCCCATAATAGCTTGTGGCTGCACACAGAAGTTTCTAGCATGAATAATCTTATGGTCCCTTTGAGCCTGGGTGGCGGTCCATAAAAAACAGGCAATCCTGGTCTACCCAGGTGCCTAGACAGGCAATCCTAGAATAACCAGCTGCCTCAGTCCACCCAGATGTGTGTTTAAGTTGCCACCTTAAGTAAACCATTAATTAACTATCTCACATCTGTCATGAATACTCTCAAAACCCAATCCACGTCTACGAGCATAGCATGGCCGTATAAGCATAACGTAATAGTAACTCCCAAGGGTTTGAATGTAACAGGGTAATAGGTTCTACCTCATCAACTACTTGCCAATACCCAAATGTTATCAATGCTACTCACGCAATGTTTGAGGGTGAAACTAATGCATAAAAACTGGGTATGAAAGGAATATGATCAAAGTGTGAACTTTCCTGCAATGTTGATGAAGATGATTCGCACTCAAAACTCTTGATAGATCTACTCGTCACACTCCGGTCAATCTATCATAAGCAAGCAATAGTAACCACACATAAGCAATCACTCAAAAGATCAAAAAGAACGAAGAAGTCGATTCGGAAAACATCAAAACCAAGCAAATAGCTCTTGCAACATAAATCAATTTCTAACAGTACCAAAATTATGTGAATTTGGCCTTATTAGAATGTTTACGTCAAGAGCTTTGATTTGCAAAAAGAATCAACTCAAACGGAGCTACGGAACTCAAGTTATGATCAAACGAAGTTTGAATTGAAATCTGATCTAATTCAAATTTTAAACTTTTCAAAAACATTTTTAAGTTGTTTATCCGGATAGAGGAGATCATAACGAAGACGTGGGCGTTGGTTTCGTTGGATTTGGACTAACGAGTAAAAAGTTATGAGTGTTTGAAGTTCAGGGACTAAACTGTAAAGAAAAATCCTCACAGATATGTCCCTGGACGAAATTAAAATAGAAAAAGAAAAAGACTATATTGCAAACGTTCGTTACCGAACGCTAACGGATGGATTCATTCGCTCCGAAGGAATAGACAGCGAACGTTCTCTGCATAGGACTAACCAAAAAAACGATCTAAAAGAAAAACTGAAGAAAACCGGATCGGGTTTTTGTTTTGTTTTGCGGGTTTAACCGGTTCGCGACGGGTTGGCGGTTTTCGGAGAGAAAACTGGTGGCGGCGGCTCAGGTCCGGCCGGGGCGGTGGCTCCGGTCGTCCAGGAGGGCGGTGAAGGGGTCGGGGAGGGGCGGCGTGGCGAGGCGAGGCGAATGGCGGCGTCAACGGCGGTCAACGGTGACGGGATGGAGCGGGGCGGCGAGCGGATCTCGCTGGCGGCGGCGGATCCCGGCGAGTGCGGCGACGGGAGTGCGAGGGAGGAGGGCGAGGCGGGGCGGCTCCGCTATTTAAGGGCCGGGGCGGCGGGCGACTTGCGGGAGGGGCAAGGAGAGAGGCGGCGAGGAGTCCGCGGCGGGGACGGCGTCCATGGTGGCGGCGGCGCTCCCGTGCTCGCTCGGGAGACCGATCGGAGGTCGGGGACGGGGAGACGCGGGCTGGGCCGCGGCCTGCTGGGCCGGCTGGCCTGGCGCGGAGAGAGAGAGAGAGAGAGAGAGAGAGAGAGAGAGCAATGCTGGGCTTCGGCGTGGCACTGTTCGAAGAGTTTTTTTAAAACATTTTTCACAAGCAACAAAAATAACAAAAAACTAAAATAAACTAAAATATTATATAGGCATATAATGTATCAAAATTTTCAGAAAAAGATTTTCTACGACATGAACATTTTTATAATGCCAAATAAAATCCACACAAATTCAGATAATTCAAAGAGTGCTACTGGTTTAATAAAATCCAATAAAAATCATTTTAAACAAACCAAAATGATTTCAATTTAATTTTTCTCCAATTTTCTATTGTAGGGAATCATGTTACCCTATTTTCCATGTATTTTGTTTTTGGAGAAAAATAATTTGAATAAAACTTAAATAACTCTAAATTGAAAATAAATTCAAAAGAACTTTGAATTTAATTTTTTTGAAACTCCCAACTCATATTTCATATAATTTGAAGAAGTCATTTTATCTTCTCTCTTGAAAATCGTTGAGTTGCTTAAAGTTTCTGAATTGGAGCTATTTTCCAAATGAAATTCAAATATTTTCAACACCCCTTGTCATTTAAATAAATGGAAGAAGTCATGTCATCTTCTCTCCAGGGTTTTGTGTTTGAAAAGAATTTGAATTCGCGGAGAGCAGAAAGCAAATATGAAAGTTTGGGAAAATCCTTTTATTCCCTCTCATTTAACTTTCAAAAGTTTCGAATTCACTCACTTTCAGAAAATCAATCAAACAATCAAATCTATCTATTTATTATAACATTCCAAAATTTAGAATTTTGGGATGTTACATCGGCGCGGGGAGTTTAAAAAAAAGAGTTTCACCAACAGAAATAAAATCCTAGAGATTAAAATAAAAATCTAAAAATGCCAAAACAAATTTTCACCGTCTAAATCAAATATTTAGGACAAGTTGAACATTTTCTTGGCCCTAAAATGCAATTTTGAAAACGTGCAATTTTTCTAATGCAAATAAAATCTGAATAAAATCAAATAAAATCCAATAAATGATTTTAATACTTTTCCTCCAATATTTCAATTATTTTGGAGAAGTCCTATTATCTCCACTCATTTGATTTAATATGAAATATTTTTCGGAGAGAAAAATTATAAAAATCAAAATCCGCGTTTCATTATTTGATAAAAATCAAATATGAAAACCGGAAAATCGCCAACTCTCTCTCCGTGGGTCCTTGAGTTGCTTAGGATTTCGAGGATTGCGGAACGGAAATGCAATAAATCATGATATGCATGGATGATCTACGTATAACATTCCAAATTGAAAATTTGGGATGTTACAAACCTACCCCCGTTAAGATGAATCTCGCCCTCGAGATTCGGGTTGGCTAGAAAATAGGTATGGGTGGTCCTTGCGGAGATCATCCTCTCGTTCCTTGGTGGCTTCATCCTCGGTATGGTGGCTCCACTGAACTTTGCAAAACTTGATAACCTTACTGCGGGTGACTCTGCTGGCAAACTCAAGAATCTTAACTGGCTTCTCCTCGTAAGTCAAATCACTGTCCAACTGAATCGCCTCCAAGGGTGCTGTATCTCTTAATGGTATATCAGCCATCTCAGCATGACACTTCTTTAACTGTGAAATGTGGAACACATCATGGACTCCTGACAATCCCTCAGGTAACTCCAACTTGTAGGCAACTTCTCCCATCCGATCCAAAATGCGATACGGTCCTACAAATCTCGGGGCTAACTTTCCCTTAACTCCAAAACATTTCACTCCTCGTAAGGGCGATACTCACAGATATGCTCTATCTCCAATTTCGTAGGTTACCTCCTTGCGTTTTGAGTCTGCATAACTCTTCTGCCTGGACTGAGCAATCTTCAGTCGGTCTCGGATCAGTTTTACCTTCTCCTCAGATTCTTTAATCAAGTCTGGTCCAAACAACTGTCGGTCTCCTACCTCATCCCACATCAACGGTGTTCTGCACCTGCGTCCATACAGGGCTTCAAATGGTGCCATCTTCAAACTGGCTTGGTAGCTATTGTTGTATGAGAACTCTGCATTCGGCAAATTGTCATCCCAACTAGATCCATAATCTAGCGCACAGGCTCTCAACATGTCCTCCAAAATTTGATTTACTCTCTCAGTCTGTCCATCTGTCTGCGGGTGAAACGCTGTACTGAACTCCAATCTCGTTCCCAAAGTCTGGTGTAACTGATGCCAAAACTTTGAAGTAAACTGTGTTCCTCGATCCGATACGATGGTCCTCGGAACTCCATGCAGACATACGATCCTGGACATATAGATCTTGGCCAACTTTGCACTTGTATAGGTGGTTTTCACTGGGATGAAGTGAGCTACTTTGGTCAAACGATCAACTACTACCCATATGGAATCATATCCTGCTTTAGTCCTGGGTAATCCGGTGATAAAGTCCATGCCAAGTTTATCCCACTTCCATTCGGGTATCGGCATAGGCTGTAACAGTCCTGCTGGCTTCTGATGTTCTGCCTTAACTCTCTGACATATATCACATACGGCTACATACTCGGCAATATCCTTCTTCATACCAGTCCACCAGAAACGTTCCTTCAAATCCAAATACATCTTGGTGTTTCCGGGGTGTATCGAGTATGGTAAGTCATGCGCCTCTTGAAGTATTAACTTTCTGATCTCCTGATTATTGGGCACGTAAAGTCGGTCCTCAAACCATAGGGTATTGTGCTCATCGTCACGAAAACCTTTGGCCTTTCCTTTGCCCATCTTCTCCTTTATCTCGGCAATCTCTTTATCATCTTTCTGAGCTTCCCGAATCTTGTCCAGCAATGTCGACTGAACCTCCATTGTGGCAATGAACCTTCTAGGTACAATATCTAATCGAAGTTCCATGATGTCCTTTGCTAATTCCTTCGAAAGTCCTTTACTTTCAAGGATATTAGCATAACTCTTCCAACTCAATGCGTCTGCTACGACATTGGCCTTTCCTGGATGATAGTGTAGCTTCATATCATAATCCTTTATAAGCTCCAACCATCTCCTCTGCCTAAGGTTCGGCTCCTTCTGGGTGAAGATGTACTTCAAAATTTTGTGATCCGTGTACACATCACAACGGTTTCCAATAAGGTAATGTCTCCAAGTCTTCAACGCATGCACTATGGCTGCTAGCTCCAAATCATGCGTAGCATAATTCAACTCATGAGGTTTTAGTTGTCGTGAGGCATACGAAACAACTCTTCTGTCCTGCATAAGCACACATCCAAGACCTAAGCGAGAGGCGTCGCAATACACTTGGAATTCCTTATGTATATCTGGCAGTACTAGCACTGGGGCTGTAGTCAAACGTTTCTTCAACTCCTGGAAACTTGCTTCACAATCTTCTGTCCATTTAAACTTGGTATCCTTCTTCAACAGTTCAGTCATTGGTTTTGCAATCTTGGAAAAATTATCAATGAATCTCCGGTAGTATCTTGCGAGTCCAAGAAAACTGCGGATCTCGCTAACTGAGGTGGGTGCCAACCATTCCGTGACTGACTGAACCTTGCTGGGGTCTACTGCTATACCTTCTCCTGATATAACATGTCCAAGGAATCCGACTTCCTTTAGCCAAAACTCGCATTTGCTAAACTTAGCATACAACTGGTGTTCCCTGAGCTTCTCGAGAACTAAACGCAAATGCTCTTTGTGCTCCTCCTTGTTCTTCAAGTATACCATGATATCATCAATAAACACCACAACAAACTTGTCCAAATACTCCATGAACACCTTGTTCATCATGCTCATGAAATAGGCAGGGGCGTTAGTCAGTCCAAATGACATGACCGTGTACTCGTATAATCCATATCGCATTGTGAATGCCGTCTTTGGTATGTCCTTCTCTCGTATCTTCAACGGATGATACCCTGATCGTAAATCAATCTTTGAGAACACTTTAGCTCCTTGCAACTGATCAAACAGATCGTTGATCATCGGCCGTGGGTACTTGTTCTTAATTGTCACTTCATTCAATGCTTGATAATCAACAACCATCCTTAGGGATTTATCTTTCTTCTCAACCAAAAGTACTGGGGCGCCCCAAGGTGATGAACTCCTTCGTATGTATCCTTTCTCCAATAACTCCTTGATCTGTTTCTTAATTTCCTCCAGATCATTCGCGGGCATCCGATAGGGTCTCTTGGATATTGGTCCTGTTCCTGGTAATAGCTCTACCAAAAACTCAATATCTCTGTCCGGTGGCATGCCTGGTAACTCCTTTGGGAAAACATCCAGGTAATCCTTTACTACCGGCACTTCCTCCTGAACAACTCCCATAAGGGCATTCACTTGGCTCCTTTTAGGCACATGCCTAGACACATACTTAATCCTTTTTCCCTCTGGGGTGGTGAGATAAATCGACTTACTCGCACAGTCAATGCTTCCTCCATACTTTGACATCCAGTCCATACCCAATATCACATCCAATCCTTGCGACTTCAAGATAATTAGGTCGGACGAAAACACATGTGTGCCAATGGTTAAGGGTATCTGGTCACACCATCGGCTAGACATATATTCTGCTCCGGGTGAACTCACTAAAAGAGGGGTCCTAAGGGTTTGGGTGGGTAGTTTAAACTTATCCACGAATCCCCTTGATATGTATGAATGCGATGCACCAGTATCGAAAAGAACAAGAGCGGTAAATGGCTTAACCAAAAACTTACCTATTACCGCGTCCGGCTGCTCTTCAACCTCCTCCACGTTAACGTGGTTCACTTATCCTTTGTTGAATGGATTGGGCTTCTTCCCAGCGCTTCCATTTCCGTTTCCATTCCTTCCTTCAGGGCAATCATTGGCATAGTGCCCTGTCTTCCCGCACTTAAAATAGGTAACCCGACTTAAGTCTCTTTTGGCGGGAGTGGACAGGTTGGAGCGGTTCTGATTGTTGTTAGCTCCGTTCCCATTCCCATTCTTAGCACCACTGTGGTTATGTGATCCTCCTCCAGTGTGGTTGTGACCTCCATGGTTGTGAACAAGTCCTCCCATGTTCGGGGTTAGGCGAGGCTTCTGCTGAGCTCCTGAGTTATACTTCCCTTGTCCATACTTTCTCTTGCGGCTCTCAATCTGCTATTGTTTCCCTTCAATCATAAGAGCCTTATCTACCAACTCCTGGTAGTTGTTGAAGGTTGCTACCATCAACTGCATGCTCATCTCATCATTCAGCCCTTCCATAAACTTCTCCTGCTTCGCGGCATCTGTGGCCACATCATCAGGGGCATAGCGTGATAACTTGCTAAACTCATCCACATACTGAGCCACAGTATGGTTCCCCTGGCGTAGGTTGCGTTACTCCCACTTCTTCATCTGCATAGCTCCAGTGGAGACATGGGCTGTGCGGAAAGCTTGCTGAAACTGGTCCCAAGTGACATTGGCTACAGGAAAAGTGGTTGTGTAATTCTCCCACCATGAGGCTGCTGGTCCATCCAATTGATGTGCGGCAAAGCGCACCTTCTCAGCATCTGTGCAACCTGCGGGGTTCGACTCCCTTCCAATTCGGCGTAGCCAATCATCAGCAACTATAGGCTCGGTGCTACTGGAAAACACCAGCGGCTGTAACCTTAGAAAATGGGCTAGGTTGTCCACTGGCGGTGGGTTGTTGTTGTTGCCTTGGTTCTGAACTAGCAATTGCATCAAGGCATTCTGTTGCTGGATCAACTGGGTGAGCTCCGGCGGGAAGGCAAAACCGGTGTCACGTCTCGGAGGCATCTGATGGGTTTAGATGGAAGAGATTAGAATAGAAAAGGGGTCTAATGTGAAAGCACTACCCATATGCACATGAGACAAACACAATCATTTCACTCAATCAATCAAGCAAGGGCATACATACGGTCTAGAACTATCGCAAAGTGCTCACTACCACTATATACATGGGGGAAATACTACTAATATATGGTAGTCATCTAGAAATTTTGATCGGTGGAAGACTCCATGATGTCTGCTCCAGCTTCGTCTTCAAAGTCATCATCACTAGGGTCAGAGTCAGTGTCGTCGATGATGATGTAGTCCTCGGGGCGTATTTCCTTGGGTTCTTCTTCTTCTTCTATTGGTGCTAGTCCTCCCATGAATACTCCGATCTTCTTGACTAAGTCGTCATTCTTCTCCAGTAGAGTCTTGATTTCCTCCTCATATCCATCGCGGGTAAACTTGAGTTCTTCCTCCAACTCAATGATCCTAGTCTTCACCTTATTCAAGTCCATCATGTCCGCACACATCTGGTTCTCCTGACGTCGAATGTGCTGGTTTAACTCCTAGATGAAAGTTGCAATGGATCTATCCTTTTTAGTGCTGATTACTTCCCATTGCTCGTCTCGGCGCCCACATATTTGGTAGATAGTGTCGTTAAGCTCCCTGTTGTAAACTTCTCCAATGCGTCCCATGGTGATGTGAGCTGCCATACTCTTTCCTAAACTCCAGGTTGGTGCGTCGAAGGAAAATTCTATGGGTTTAGAAGTTGGCGAGAATGTCCTTCTTGGAACTTGTACTTGAATCATCCAGCGCTCCTCTTAGGTAAAGTGGTGTTGTACGTCCCGGTGAAGCTTGGTATTCCAATGTTCAAGTACCTAGTGACTTACTTCAAGTGGTGTCCAAAAGGTGTGTCTTCATCCGGTTGTGCAAACTTGTTCTTCCTCTCCATCATCCTAAAGAGTAGAAAATGGAGAGGAGTCAGAAATGAGAAGAGAAGTGTGACCTAGGGTTTATCTTAGTGGTCGTGTCCTACACTCAGCGTGTGCTCTGATACCATCTTGTAGCGACCCGACCTCAAATGGTCAAGTCTCTGTGCTTCAGTGTCATCCCTGGATCGGTAATGCTGACACACATAGTACTCGAGGATTTATAACAAAATAGCAATCACACACTTATTACATCGAAAAAGTCTAAAAGAGAACTTATTACAATAATATGGCTTAAGGCCATATAATGCGATAACAGCGGAAGGCTTGGAAGATAAAGTGAGTCCATCAACTCCAACGGCATAGCTGAGCTGCACGGCAACGACCTAACGAACCTTACTCCTCGTCTGAAAAGTCTGCAACATAATACGTTGCAGCCCAAAAACGGGTCAGCACATGGAATATGCTGGCAATATTACACAGTAGAGCAGAAACAGAATAATGATATCACTACATGCATATATGGCTGGTGGAAAGCTGTACGGCTATAGTTTTTGCGAAAAGCCAATTTTTCCCTACAACAAAGGAATAGATTTTTATTTAACTATCATGGTGGTTGAAACATCATTGAGAAGGTACCCCCAACTCAATCCCAATTAAAGTGATTAACAACCCAACAGTATTAATTAAACATGGTGAGATACATGTGATAACCCAAGTACTAGATACTCAAGAATTGTCCATAATCGGGGACATGGCTAACCATGATTAGATTGTACACTCTGCAGAGGTTTGCGCACTTTTCCCCACAAGACTCGATCGCCTCCGTTGGATTTCTCACACTACATGGTGTTTGAGAAACGAATGACCGAGACACAGTTTTTTAGAAACGTTAACTCTCTACTCTGGGTAGACCATACCAAACCTACAAAACCCACTACCTGCTGATCTACCTCTTCAAGAGCTTCACGTAACTTACTCAACTATGCTAGAGCCCATAATAGCTTGTGGCTGCACACGGAAGTTTCTAGCATGAATCATCTCAGTTCCCTTTGAGCCTGGGTGGCGGTCCATAGGAAGATCACACAGGTACCCCAGGATTTCCAAAAAAAATACAGACAACACTGGGTTCCCCAGGTGCCTCAATCCACCCAGTTGTTTGATTATGTTGCCACCTTAAGTTGAACCATTAATTAACAATCTCACATCTGTCATGAATTTCACTCAAACCCAAACCACGTCTACGAGCATAGCATAGCAATATAAGCAATACGTAGAAGTAACTCCCAAGGGTTTGGATATAACAGGGCAATAGGTTCTACCTCAGTAACTACTTCCCAACCCACAAGTTAATGACATCCTAATCATGCAATGTTTGGGGATTGGAACTAATGCATAAAAACTGGGTAATAATGGGATATGATCAAAGTGTTACTTGCCTTGCTAACGATCCGCGAATCCTAGAGACTCGTAGTAACACGCTTCGCACTCCGGGAATTCTATCGCAAGCAAACAATAACATACATAAGTAACAAGCAACGATGCACAAGCAAAACTCAAATAAGAGAGGTTGACCAGAAAGTTCAACTTAAGAACTCCGGTACACAAAAAGAATCAAATCAAACGAAGCAACGAAAGTCAAACAGCGAAAGAAAACCATTTCGTTTACTAATTCTTAACTTAAGTCAAATTTTACAGTAACAAAAACTTGTTTGAGTTGGTTAACCGGAAAGAGGGTTTCGAGACGAAACTCTAGGCGCTTGAATCGCCTGATTCCGATAAACGAGCGAAAAGATAAACAGAAATTAAGATCGGATCAGAAATCACGATCAGAAAAGTCACAGAATAAATCCGAGAAAAAAAACGATGAACAGATTAACAAACGAACGTTCGTTATCTGGATCTAAACGAAGAACGCATTCGTTTAAAACAAACGAACGAGCGAACACTCGCTAAAAAAATAAACCGGAGAAAAACCGATCTATTTAAAAAAACGAAAACTAGGGTTTTGAAAAAAAAATAAAACCGAACGGTGTTTTTTAGAAAAACCGGCGGTTGGAACCGGCGGCTACCTCCGGCGAGGGGCTTCGGCGAGGGCTTGGGCGGTGGGGTGCGGCGGCGGCGCGGGCGGTGGCGGTGGGGTGGTGGGGGGGGCGGGGTGGCGCGTATATATAGGAGGGGGCGGCGCCTTGGAGTAGGGGGCAAGGCGCGGCGGCGGAGGCGGAGGCGGAGTCCGGCTTGGACTCTGTCCGAGTCGGCGGCGGCGGCGACTTGGGCCGGCGGCCCGGCTGGGTTCGGCCCAGTCGGCGCGGGGAGTTTAAAAAAAACATTTTCACCGACAAAAATAAAATCCTAGAAATTAAAATAAAAATCTAAAAATGCCAAAACAAATTTTCACCGTCTAAATAAAATATTTAGGACGAGTTGAACATTTTCTTGGCCCTAAAATGCAATTTTGAAAACGTGAAATTTTTCTAATGCAAATAAAATCCGAATAAAACCAAATAAAATCCAATAAATGATTTTAATATTTTTCCTCCAATATTTCAATTATTTTGGAGAAGTCCTATTATCTCCACTCATTTGATTTAATATGAAATATTTTTCGGAGAGAAAAATTATAAAAATCAAAATCCTCGTTTCATTATTTGATAAAAAACAAATATGAAAACCGGAAAATTCCCAACTCTCTCTCCGTGGGTCCTTGAGTTGCTTATGATTTCGAGGATTGCGGAACGGAAATGCAATAAATCATGATATGCATGGATGATCTACATATAACATTCCAAATTGAAAATTTGGGATGTTACATGTATCAATGCCTCAGTTCACAGCTGAAGAGGGAGGCATTGAGGAAATAGATGAGAAAGATGAAGATGTGGACATTGTGTGTACAACACCGATTCTGAATGATGACTACTAGGAAAGCCATCACCCCAACTCACCATTGTTCACCCCTCTACAACAGATTCCTTAGTCCCCTGTTCAGACTAAAGAATTTCACATGGGCTCTGAAGAACATCAGGCATCTCTCGTCACTATTCCTGAAGAAGTTCCAGCCACTAGTGTTGATGAAAATGTTGCTGAAGAAATGGAGGCCAAGGCTGCTAAAGAAATTGCCACGGAAATTCCTCAGCCTGTGGCTCCAGAGACTATGATTCAAGAGGCTGTGAAGACATCAACTGAAAATCTTCTGCCCAAGCCTCAGAATCCTCACTCCAAGAAGCAGAAGTTCAAGGATGATGACTTCTTTGTTGAGCACATTTTCTTCATGGATTACAATCCATATGACTTTGCAAGACTTAGACGCAAGCGCTTCTGGACAGCAAGTCAAATGTACTTCTATTCCTCACTGTTGTTTGATAAAGACAAGATCTTTGACCATGAGCAAATTCCTCATGTGGATATGGAATCGCTGCCCTGCTTCACCCCAGTCCCCAGTGTTCTTCATGACTCTTGGTTGCTCAACCTCTGCACCGACATCTGTGACTAGAATGAAGAACTCATTCTTCAGTTCTATGCCACGTTGCACATCACCGGCAACGTTGAAGATGTGAATTCATGGGTATTATACTGGACGATAGAAAATACTCACTACAAAGCACCGGACTCTGAATTGCTTCATGCCGTCCCAGTCAGTCCTCCCACTGAAGGTGCAAGGCGCCTCTATGATGAACCTGAGCTCTCCAACCATCTGATGCAAGTGTTGATGAAGCCTTTGAAGCCAGGCCAAGCCCCTAGAACCAAATTCCTCGTAAAGGAACTGCTTTATGTGCCAAGGACTATATATAGGATATTTACCAAAATCCTCAGTCCAATCAAGGGCCACAACTCTGATGATGAAGAAGTTGTTGGCATCATGAAGAATCTGCTTTTCAACATCATACATGGTATTCCTATCAACTACCACAATTTCTTCTTGAGGACTTTGGCCAATGTCGCTCTGTCACCATTTGAATTGAAGCCTTATGCTCCTTGGATCATGAGATTCATCATATCAAGGTCTTCAATTCATTATAAGGCTGATTGTCAACGCCATCTTAGCTATTTCCCCCAATTGAAGTCCTCAAATGGACTATTTCCTCAGCTAATGAGAAGGGCAAGGCTGCTGTCATTGATGAAGGCACTCGACCATTGGATGGACAGTTTCGCAAAGCTGCATCCTACTCCACCAATGATGACTCTGCCACCCATGACACTACCGCAAATGCTTCAAAGCAATATCCTCAAGCCACTGCTCCAAGGGTGATGACTGACCGTGAGCTTCTCCCCAATCTTCATTAGAAGGTGGATCGCAATCACAAGTGGGTCAAGTGACAGATTGGTTCAATTCTTTAGAACATGACAATCACGCAAAACATTGTGAAGAAGAACCACTACTACTTGCATGAAGTCTTTGACCGCACTTGGGCTGTACTATCTCACCTCTACGGTGATGAAGATCTCAAGCAGATGGGCTTCAAGCAGGACTTTGACTAGTCTCAGCTGCCTTCGAAGAAATTCAAGAAGGTAAAAGTTCCTCACTTGGTGGCCAGCTTATATTCTTCATTGCGCGAGACTGATGAACATTATGATTTGAACGACACTGCGGCATGCCCTACATCAATGGACGACGCCAACAATGCTGGCGCTCCTCCATAGACATCATGATGATATTCTTTAGGGACATTAGTCCTCCATTTTCATCCCTTTTGGTCATTCAATGACAAAGGGGGAGAAATTTGAGTTATTCTTCAAGCGGGTTTTATTATGGGCTTTTTTTCTAAGTTACAACTCTCGTTCTTCTGAAGTATTTGTTGGATCGAGTTGTAAACTTAAGTCCGATGGTGGTCTGATATTTTTGCTCTATTTTTCTACATGTTATTTCCTTATATATGTTAATGCACGCATGCTGAATTAAATTAGTCACCATATTTCATCATGCATTTCAAATTCTTCATATCATATGTTAAATGTGTGTATGAATTACAAGATATAGGGGGAGATCTCCATGATTCCACTCTACAATGTGCATTTTCTATTCAAAGCAAATTCCTCACATATGGACATCTTCAGGGGGATTTCTTCTATATCTTGCATTCAAATTCCTCAATGTCAGTATTTACACTTCATATGTCTATCCCCGTTGAAAACTTAACCTATATTGTCATCAATCACCAAAAAGGGGGAGATTTTAAGTGCATCTAGTGCCCCTTAGTGATTTTGGTGTATTGAAGACTTATACGTTAGGGGACTAATGCGTTTGTGAGTGTACACAGGTCTATAAGTCTATGAGGAGTTCGATATTTACAGAAAAAGTCGGCCCCTAAAAATGAATGTCTTTGATATGTCTCCAGCGTATCTATAATTTTTGATTGCTCCATGCTATATTATCTACTTTTTTAGGCAATATTGGGCTTTATTTTCCACTTTTATATTACTTTTGGGACTAACCTATTAACCGGAGGCCCAACCCAGATTTGTTGTTTTATGCCTATTTAAGTGTTTTGAAGAAAAGGAATATCAGACGGAGTCGAAACGGAACGAAATCAACTAGAGAAGTTATTTTGGAAGGAAACACACCTGATGGATTTGGACCTCACGTCAAGGAAGGAACGAGGTGCTCACGGGGGTGGGGGCGCCCCCCCCCTGTCTCGTGGGGCCCTCGTGGCTCCCCTGACATACCTCCTGCACCCATATATACCTACATGACCTAAAACTTCCAGAAACGCAACATAGATCGGGAGTTCCGCCGCCAGAAGCCTCCGTAGCCACCAAAAGTCAATCGGGACCCTGTTCTAGCACCCTGCCGAAGGGGGGAACCCTCACCGGTGGCCATCTTCATCATCCCGACGCTCTCCATGACGAGGAGGGAGTAGTTCTCCCTCGGGGCTGAGGGTATGTACCAGTAGCTATGTGTTTGATCTCTCTCTCTCTCGTGTTCTTGAGATGATACGATCTTGATGTATCGCGAGCTTTGCTATTATATTTGGATCCTATGATGTTTCTTCCCCCCTCTTCTCTCTTGTAATGAATCGAGTTTCCCCTTTGAAGTAATCTTATCGGATTGAGTCTTTAAAGACTTGAGAACACTTGATGTATGTCTTGTCGTGGATATCTCTGGTGACAATGGGATACCACGTGCCACTTGATGTATGTTCTGGCGACCAACTTGCGGGTTTCGTGACATTGGGAACCTATGCATAGGGGTTGGCACACGTTTTCGTCGTGATTCTTCGGTGGAACTTTGGGGCACTCTTTGAGGTTCTATGTGTTGGTTGAATAGATGAATCTGAGATTGTGTGACGCATATCGTATAATCAAACCCACGGATACTTGAGGTGACATTGGAGTATCTAGGTGACATTAGGGTTTTGGTTGATTTGTGTCTTAAGGTGTTATTCTAGTACGAACTCTAGGGCTGTTTGTGACACTTATAGGAATAGCCCAACGGATTGATTGGAAAGAATAACTTTGAGGTGGTTTTGTACCCTACCATAATCTCTTCGTTTGTTCTCCGCTATTAGTGACTTTGGAGTGACTCTTTGTTGCATGTTGAGGGATAGTTTTATGATCCAATTATGTTAGTATTGTTGAGAGGACTTACACTAGCGAAAGTATGAACCCTAGGCCTTATTTCCTATCATTGTAATACCGTTTAAACTCACTTTTATAACTTGCTACCTTGCTGTTTTTATAATTTCAGATTACAAAAACTATTATCTACTATCCATATTGCACTTGTATCACCATCTCTTCGCCGAACTAGTGCACCTATACAATTTACCATTGTATTGGGTGTGTTGGGGACACAAGAGACTCTTTGTTATTTGGTTGTAGGGTTGCTTGAGAGAGACCATCTTCATCCTACGCCTCCTACGGATTGATAAACCTTAGGTCATCCACTTGAGGGAAATTTGCTACTGTCCTACAAACCTCTGCACTTGGAGGCCCAAGAACGTCTACAAGAAGAAGGTTGTGTAGTAGACATCAAGCTTTTTTCTGGCGTCGTTGCCAGGGAGGTGAGTGCTTGAAGGTATATCTTTAGATCTTGCAATCGAATCTTTTTGTTTCTTGTTTTAGCACTAGTTTAGTTTATAAAATAAAACTATAAAAAATGAAATTTACTTTACCTCATACGCTTCATCTTTTTAATATCTTTCGTGAGTATGATGGGAAGGAAAATTGTGCCAAAGTGTTAGAAGAAGAATGCATCAATGTTTGGCACTAAATCAAGCTCTTTTCTGGCGCCATTGCCGGGGAGGTTAGCGCTTGAAGGTATATCTTTAGATCTTGCAATCGAGTCTTTTAGTTTCTTGTTTTATCACTAGTTTAGTTTATAAAATTACAAAAAAATGGAATTGAGTTTGTCTCATACGCTTCACCTTTTTAATATCTTTCGTGAGTATGATGGAAAGAATAATTGTGCTCAAGTGCTAGAATAAGAAATCTATAAAATGTTTGGCACTAAATATTTGAATGATGAGCATGATTGCAATGTTGTTAGTATGAATTCCTTGAATATACATGATGCTAATGATATGCAAAGCCACAAGCTTGGGGAAGCTATGTTTGATGAAGATGATATCTTTTGTCCCCCAAGTTTTGATGAGCAAATTTATTATGATGAAAGCATGCCTACTATCTATGATGATTATTGTGATGACACGTATGCTTTAAAGAATAATGATAACAATGAAACTTGTCATCTTGATTTCAATTTGCAATCCCATGATAGTTACTTTGTTGAGTTTGCTCCCACTACTATTAATGAGAAGAAATTTGCTTATGTGGAGAGTAGTAAATTTTCTATGCTTGTAGATCATGAAAAGAATGCTTTAGGTGCTGGTTATATTGTTGAATTCATTCATTATGCTACTGAAAATTATTATGAGGGAGGAACATATGCTTGTAGGAGTTGCAATAATATCAAGTTTCCTCTCTGTGTGCTTAAAATTTTGAAGTTATGCTTGTTTTGCTCTCCTATGCTAGTTGATTATTGTTCCCATAAATTTTTTGCTCACAAAATCCCTATGCATAGGAAGAGGGTCAGATTTAAATGTGCTAGTCATATTCTTCATGATTCTCTCTTTATGTTTCAATTCTTATCCTTTATGTGAGCATCATTGAAATCATCATGCCTAGCTAGGGGCATTAAATGATAGCGCTTGTTGGGAGGCAACCCAATTTTATTTTTGTCCCTTGCTTTTTGCTCCTGTTTAGTAATAAATAACTCATCTAGACTCTTTTTAGATGTGGTTTTATGCTTTTAATTAGTGTTTGTGCCAAGTAGAACCTTTGGGAAGACTTGGGGAAAGTCTTGTTGATCATGTTGTAAAAAACAGAAACTTTAGCGCTCACGAGAATTGCTGCCATTTTTATTTGAAGAGTGGTATTTAGTTAATTATTTTTGTATATGATTAATAGATAAATTCCTCAGGTCCAGCAATTTATTTGAGAATTTTATGAGTTCCAGAAGTATACGTTTGATCCAGATTACTACAGACTGTTCTGTTTTTGACAGATTCTGTTTTCGATGTGTTGTTTGCTTATTTTGATGAACCTATGAGTAGTATCGGAGGGTATGAACCATAGATAAGTTGGAATACAGTACACCAATATGAATTTATAATGATTTCATTACAGTAGCTCATGATGGTGATTTGCTTTATTATACTAACGGAGCTTACGAGTTTTCTGTTAAGTTTTGTGTTGTGAAGTTTTCAAGTTTTGGGTAAGGATTCGATGGACTATGGAATAAGGAGTGGCAAGAGCCTAAGCTTGGGGATGCCCAAGGCACCCAAAGGTAATACTCAAGGATAACCAAGAGCCTAAGCTTGGGGATGCCCCGGAAGGCATCCCCTCTTTCGTCTTCGTTCATCGGTAACTTTACTTGGAGCTATATTTTTATTCGCCACATGATATGTGTTTTGCTTGGAGCGTCAATTTATTTTGATAGGATTTGCTTGCTGTTATTTAGAACAATGTTTTGCATATTTTATTTCAATAAAAGTGGCATTGATAGCCTTTACTATGCCTATGTTACAAGTATACATGTTGCTGTTTGAAAACAGAAAGTTTACCGCTGTTGCAATAATTCCCTAGAAAAGTTAGAATGTGATAAAATGTTTAAACCTTTGGAATATTAAGATCTGATAAATTTAATACAGTGGGAACTTTCTTTCATAATTTTTGGAGCTAGGGAAGTATGGATGTTGCTGCATTCTTTACAGACTATCCTGTTTAGGCAGATTGCTGTTATGTTTGCATTGTTTGCATATGTTTGCTTCTTTAATGATTCTATTTGAGGATAGGACTATTAAATATGCAGAGGCATTTAGTATGCAATGTTGAATAATAATTTTAGTGATTTGCTACAGTAGAGTATGATAAGGTTTTGGCAATGGTTTATACTAACTTATCTCACGAGTCCTTGTTGAGTTTTGTGTGGATGAAGCTTTTGAGATTTAGGGAGACCTTGATATGAGAGGAATTAAGGAGACACAAAAGCTCAAGCTTGGGGATGCCCAAGGCACCCCAAGATAACATTTCAAGAAGTTTCAAGCGTCTAAGCTTGGGGATGCCCCGGTTGGCATCCCACCTTTCTTCTTCAACAACTATCAGTTAGTATCGGTTGATTCTAAGTTTTTGCTTCTTCACATGATGTTTGCTATTCTTAGATGTCATTTTATTTTGCTTTGCTTGCTGTTTTAATAGAGTACCAAGATCTGAAATTATTAAATGTTAGAGAGTCTTCACATAGTTGCATAATTATTCGACTACTCATTGATCTTCACTTATATCTTCCACAATAGTTTGTCGTTTGCTCTAGTGCTTCACTTATATCTTTTACAGCATGGTGGTAGTTTTATTTTGAAGAAATTGATGAACTCTCATGCTTCACTTAGATTATTTTGAGAGTCTTAAATAGCATGGTAAATTTGCTTAAAATCCTAATATGGTAGGTATTCAAGAATAATAAAATTATCTTATGAGTGTTGAATACTATGAGAAGTTTGATACTTGGTAATTGTTTTGAGATATGGAGATGGTGATATTAGAGTCATGCTAGTTAAGTAGTTGTGAATTTGAGAGATACTTGTGTTGAAGTTTGTGATTCCCGTAGCATGCACGTATGGTGAACCGTTATGTGATGAAGTCGGAGCATGATTTATTTATCGATTGTCTTCCTTACGAGTGGCGGTCGGGGACGAGCGATGGTCTTTTCCTACCAATCTATCCCCCTAGGAGCATGCGCGTAGTACTTTGTTTCGATAAATAATAGATTTTTGCAATAAGTATGTGAGTTCTTTATGACTAATGTTGAGTCCATGGATTATACGCACTCTCACCCTTCCACCGTTGCTAGCCTCTCTAGGACCGCGCAACTTTCGTCGGTACCATAAACCCACCATATACCTTCCTCAAAATAGCCACCATACCTACCTATTATGGCATTTCCATAGCCATTCCGAGATATATTGCCATGCAACTTTCCACCATTCCGTTATTATGACACGCTTCATCATTGTCATATTGCTTAGCATGATCATGTAGTTGACATTGTATTTGTGACAAAGCCACCATTAATAATTCCTTCATACATGTCACTCTTGAGTCATTGCACATCTCGGTACACCATCGGAGGCATTCATATAGAGTCATATCTTGTTCTAAGTATCAAGTTGTATCATCGAGTTGTAAATAAATAGAAGTGTGATGATCATCATTCAATAGAGCATTGTCCCAAAAAAAGAAAGAAAGGCCAAAAAAAGAGAAAGGCCATAAAAAAGGAGAAGGCCCAAAAAAATATTAAAAAGGGACAATGCTACTATCCTTTTTCCACACTTGTGCTTCAAAGTAGCAAAATGATCTTCATGATAGAGAGTCTCCTATGTTGTCACTTTCACATACTAGTGGGAATCTTTCATTATAGAACTTGGCTTGTATATTCCAATGATGGGATTCCTCAAAATGCCCTAGGTCTTCGTGAGCAAGCAAGTTGGATGCACACCCACTTAGTTTCTTTTGTTGAGCTTTCATACATTTATAGCTCTAGTGCATCCGTTGCATGGCAATACCTACTCACTCACATTGATATCTATTGATGGGCATCTCCATAGCACGTTGATACGCCTAGTCGATATGAGACTATCTTCTCCCTTTTTGTCTTCTCCACAACCACCATTCTATTCCACCTATAGTGCTATATCCATGGCTCACGCTCATGTATTACGCGAAGATTGAAAAAGTTTGAGAACATCAAAAGTATGAAACAATTGCTTGGCTTGTCATCGGGGTTGTGCATGATTTAAATATTTTGTGTGGTGAAGAGGGAGCATAGCCAGACTATATGATTTTGTAGGGATAGCTTTCTTTAGCCATGTTATTTTGAGAAGACATGATTGCTTTATTAGTATGCTTGAAGTATTATTATTTTTATGTCAATATTAAACTTTTGTCTTGAATATTATGGATCTGAATATTCATGCCACAATTAAGAAGAATTACATTGAAATTATGCCAACTAGCATTCCACATCAAAAATTATCTTTTTATCATTTACCTACTCGAGGACGAGCAGGAATTAAGCTAGGGGATGCTTGATACGTCTCCAATGTATCTATAATTTTTGATTGCTCCATGCTATATTATCTACTGTTTTAGGCAATATTGGGCTTTATTTTCCACTTTTATATTACTTTTGGGACTAACCTATTAACCGGAGGCCCAGCCCAGATTTGTTGTTTTATGCCTATTTCAGTGTTTTGAAGAAAAGGAATATCAGACGGAGTCGAAACGGAACGAAATCAACTGGAGAAGTTATTTTTTGGAAGGAAACACACCTGATGGACTTGTACCTCACATCAAGGAAGGAACGAGGTGCTCACGAGGGTGGGGGCACGCACCCTGTCTCGTGGGGCCCTCGTGGCTCCCCTGACGTACCTCCTGCACCCATATATACCTACGTGACCTAAAACTTCCAGAAACGCAACATAGATCGGGAGTTCCGCCGCCAGAAGCCTCCGTAGCCACCAAAAGTCAATCAGGACCCTGTTCTGGCACCCTGCCGGAGGGGGGAACCCTCACCGGTGGCCATCTTCATCATCCCGGCGCTCTCCATGACGAGGAGGGAGTAGTTCTCCCTCGGGGCTGAGGGTATGTACCAGTAGCTATGTGTTTGATCTCTCTCTCTCTCTCTCTTTCTCTCTCTCTCGTGTTCTTGAGATGATACGATCTTGATGTATCGCGAGCTTTGGTATTATATTTGGATCCTATGATGTTCTTCCCCCCTCTTCTCTCTTGTAATGAATCGAGTTTCCCCTTTGAAGTAATCTTATCGGATTGAGTCTTTAAAGACTTGAGAACACTTGATGTATGTCTTGTCGTGGATATCTGTCGTGACAATGGGATACCACGTGCCACTTGATGTATGTTCTGGCGACCAACTCGCGGGTTTCGTGACATTGGGAACCTATGCATAGGGGTTGGCACACGTTTTCGCCATGATTCTCCGGTGGAACTTTGGGGCACTCTTTGAGGTTCTATGTGTTGGTTGAATAGATGAATCTGAGATTGTGAGACGCATATCGTATAATCAAACCCACGGATACTTGAGGTGACATTGGAGTATCTAGGTGACATTAGGGTTTTGGTTGATTTGTGTCTTAAGGTGTTATTCTAGTATGAACTCTAGGGCTGTTTGTGACACTTATAGGAATAGCCCAACGGATTGATTGGAAAGAATAACTTTGAGGTGGTTTCGTACCCTACCATAATCTCTTCGTTTGTTCTCCGCTATTAGTGACTTTGGAGTGACTCTTTGTTGCATGTTGAGGGATAGTTTTATGATCCAATTATGTTAGTATTGTTGAGAGGACTTACACTAGCGAAAGTATGAACCCTAGGCCTTATTTCCTATCATTGCAATACCATTTACACTCACTTTTATCACTTGCTACCTTGCTGTTTTTATAATTTCAGATTACAAAAACTATTATCTACTATCCATATTGCACTTGTATCACCATCTCTTCGCCGAACTAGTGCACCTATACAATTTACCATTGTATTGGGTGTGTTGGGGACACAAGAGACTCTTTGTTATTTGGTTGCAGGGTTGCTTGAGAGAGACCATCTTCATCCTACGCCTCCTACGGATTGATAAACCTTAGGTCATCCACCTGAGGGAAATTTGCTACTGTCCTACAAACCTCTGCAGTTGGAGGCCCAACAACGTCTACAAGAAGAAGGTTGTGTAGTAGACATCAATCTTCTACTGAAGACGTTGGCTTTCTAAAGACTTTGAAAGTGAAGAAATTGGTGTGACCGTGAAGACTTAATATTCATGCGAGGAGTATGAAGCGTGAAGACTTTTGTTTTCATAGTTTCATTTTCTTTTTCTTGAGTCTTAGGAAACACCGTACTGTTAAAGGGGGTCGAGGTAAAAGTAAGGAAAAGTTTCCAAGTGATGCTCATCTCAAAATCCTACACCTACCAATCCTTTCGAGTGAAGCCATTGGAAATCTGATACAGTTCAGTTAATTTCTTCAGTGACAGAGACGAAGATCTTCTGGTCTATGAGGAATTTGTTCTGACTGAGGAGTTAGGAATTCGCCAGTGCAAATTGCCTACAAGTGAGGAACATGATAGCCCTGAGGAATTTGATACTCAAATATCCGACCGTTGTTGTGCTACACGCGAGCTGTCCCAAAATTTCTGCCCACCTAACGGTCATATCATTGAAGGGCATTTATGTCTTATCATGTCGGACTGCTCCCTAGTCTATAAATAGCCGCCCCCTACGACCACTAGCTGGTTGGCTGCTCCGAGAGAAGCTGACACTTGTCAATTGAAAGCGTCCCATCCTCCGAGGACTTTGAGAGAAAATCATCAAGTGAGGAAAACCCAAACCCAAACACCTACAAACCCAAAGTGATTGAGCATCACTAAAGAGATTGTTCCTGTGTGGAACCGATGCTTGTTACCTTTGATGACTGTGTATCCTCCAGACGGTTAGGCGTCATGGTCTAGAGCATCCGAGAGGAAATTGTGGATCGCCGAGTGACCGAGTCTATGAAGGTTTGGAAGTCACCTGAAGACTTACCACGAGTGATTGGGCGAGGTCTGTGTGACCTTAGCTCAAGGAGAATATGGTGAGGACTATGTGTTCTCAGGTTTAAATACCTAGCCGCTCCAACCAGACATACGACTGTCATAGCAGTTGGAACTGGTCTACCAAATCATTGTCTTCACCGAGCTATCTGGTTCTATTTCCTCAACCCTTTCATTTCCTCATTTATGTGTAGAAGTACTTGATCGTTACTGTTTGAAGACTTTGTCTGAAGACTTTCTCAATTTCCTCAATTCAATTTCTTCAGCCAGTTTGTCTTCAGACTACTTATCTTGTGTTTACGCTACTTGTACTTTGTGCTTGTTTCCATTTCATCCTGATGACTGTGCTACTACTCTATTATGCTTGCATCTGAGTACTTATTCCGTTGCTAAGTAGTTCGTTGCTCAGGAATTTCCTCACCCTGGAATTCCTCAGTGACGAATTCATAAAAATCGCCTATTCACCCCCCTTTAGTCGATATAACGCACTTTCACTTACCACTTCCATCTTTGGAAAGTGTTGTGATGATTCCTTGCACACGGGAATTATCAAGGTGGCATGGCGCGCGGACGCGCCGTGCGGTGTTTCGCCATTGCCTATTGGGAGAGATGAAGACGACTGGGTCGGCCTGGTGGGCTACACAAGTAAGTTCTCTTCTATACTTTCTGTTTTTCTATTTTTTACTTTTCTGTTTTGATTTAGTTTTAGCACTAAATCATTTTTGTACAATTATGAAACTTTTTGTAGGCACTTTCTAAATTATTCCACCGGCCCTTGATACATCTCCAACGTATCTATAATTTTTTATTGTTCCATGTTGTTATATTACCATTCTTGGATGTTTTACATTCATTTTATAGCAACTTTATATCAGTTTTTGGGACTAACCTATTGACATAGTGCCCAATGCCAGTTGCTATTTTTTACTTTGTAGAATATCAGTACCAAACAAAGTCCAAATGCCACAAAACTTTTTGGAGATTTTTTTGGACCAGAAGACAACTTGGGAGCCAAGGAAGTGCCAGAGGGGAGGACTGTGAGGCCCACAACCCTCCAGGGCATGCCAGAGGCCCCTGGCATGCCCAGGTGCGTGGTGGGACCCATGGGAGTCCTTTCCACCACCTCTCAACTCTATAAATACCCAAAATATTCCATAAACCCTAGGGGAGTCAATGAAACACAATTCCAGCCGCCGCAACTTCCAGAACCATGAGATCCAATCTAGAGCCCTACTCTGGCACCTTGCCGGAGGGGACCACGATCACGGACGGGTTCATCATCCTCATTCGTGCTCCTTCGATGATACGTGAGTAGTTCATCATAGACCTACGGGTCAGTAGGCAGTAGCTAGATGGCTTCTTCTCTCCTTCTGATTCTCAATACAATGTTCTCCTCGATGTTCCTGGAGATCTATTTGATGTAATGACTTTTTGCGGTGTGTTTGTTAGGATCCGATGAATTGCGAGTTTATGATCAGATCTATCTATGAATATTATTTGAGTCTTCTTTGATCTCTTATATGCATGATTATTATAGCCTCGTATTTCTTCTATGAAACTTTGGTTTGGTTTGGCCAATTAGATTGATTATTCTTGCAATGGGAAGAGGTGCTTTGTGATGGGTTTGATCTTGCGGTGTCCTCACCCAGTGACGGAATGGGTAGTGAGGCATCAATGTAGCATTGCTATTAAGGATAAAAAGATGGGGTCTATTCCTACATGAATCGATCTTATCTACATCATGTCATCGTTCTTACTGCATTACTCCATTTCTCCATGAACTTAATACACTAGATGCATGCTAGATAGCGGTCGATGTGTGGAGTAATAGTAGTAGATGTAGGTAGGAGTCAGTCTATTAATGTAGGACGTGATGCCTATATACATTATCATTGCCTTAGATATCATCATAATTATTTGCTCTTCTATCAATTGCCCAACAGGAATTTGTTTACCCAGCGTATGCTATTTTCTCGAGAGAAGCCACTAGTGAAATCTACGGCCCTCATGTCTATCTTTTATCATATTGTTTTCAGATCTATTATTCAAAAAAACAAAAATACCTTGCAACAATTTTTATATATTTTATTTTGTGTTTTTGCAAGATCTATTTATCCAAGCTATTACAATTTTATCTATCTCAATACTGAGGAGGGATTGCCAGCCCCTCTTGTGCATTGGGTTGCAAGTATTTGTTCTTTGTCTGCAGGTACCGTTTACATAGTGTTGATTGGTTCTCCTACTGGATTGATGACCTTGGTTTTATAACTGAGGGAAATACTTACATTGCGGTGCTACATCATCCTCTCCTCTTCGGGGAAATACCAATGCAGATACAAGCAATCATCCCTTAATTAATTTCAGGATATTTGGAGCTATAAAACTATTTATAGGATTTTATAACTCCAATTCAAAACCATATGAGTTAATTCAAAGTCAATATATGCCATGAAAAAATGTGCGTCATCTAGGGTTGAGGTTTTCACCCTTTCCCTTGAATCATGAACATTTTTGGAGGTCATTTTGGGTCCACTGCAAAATATTTTAGTTGAACCTAGTTTAATTAAGTGGTGCTAGGGTTTGTTCATTCCCCATTTCAAATTCAATTGAAATTGAAACATGATGCACACATGATTAGCCAGCTGATACATCTCCAATGTATCTATAATTTTTTATTGTTCCATGCTATTATATTATCTGTTTTGGATGTTTTATACACATTAATATGTTATTTTACATTATTTTTGGGACTAACCTATTAACCTAGAGCCCAGTGTTAGTTCCTGTTTTTTCCTTGTTTTTGAGTTCCATGGAAAAGAAATACCAAACGGAGTCCAAACGGAATAAACCTTCGCGATGATTTTTCTTGGACCCGAAGACAACCTGGAGACTTGGATATGAAGTCGGAGGAGCCACGAGGCGGCCACAAGGATGGAGGGCGCGCCCCCCACCCTTGTGGGCCCCTCGTGCACCTCCTAACCTAATTCGTTCGCCTATATATTCCCATATATCCCCAAACCACCAGAGGCATCCACGAAAACACTTTTCCACCGTCGCAACCTTCTGTACCCGTGAGGTCCCATCTAGGGACCTTTTCCAACACCCTGTCGGAGGGGGATTCGATCACGGAGGGCTTCTACATCAACTCTATTGCCCTTCCAATGAAGCGTGAGTAGTTTACCTCAGACCTACGGGTCCATAGCTACTAACTAGATGGCTTCTTCTCTCTCTTTGATTATCAATACCATGTTCTCCTCGATGTTCTTGGAGATCTATTCGATGTAATACTTTTTTGCGGTGTGTTTGACGAGATCCGATGAATTGTGGATTTATGATCAGCTTATCTATGAATATTATTTGAATCTCCTATGAATTATTTTATACATGATTTGATATCTTTGTAATTCTCTTCGAACTATCGGTTTGGTTTGGCCAACTAGATAGGTTTTACTTGCAATGAGAGAAGTGCTTAGCTTTGGGTTCAATCTTGCGGTGTCCTTTCCCAGTGACAGTAGGGCAGCAAGGCACGTATTGTATTCTTGCCATCAAGGATAAAAAGATGGGATTTTCGTCATATTGCTTGAGTTAATTCCTCTACATCATGTCATCTTACTTAATGTGTTACTCTGTTCTTCATGAACATAATACTCTGGATGCATGCTAGATAGCGGTCGATGTGTGGAGTAATAGTAGTAGATGCAGAATCGTTTAGGTCTACTTGACACGGACGTGATGCCTATATTCATGACCATTGCCTTAGATATCATCATAACTTTGCGCTTTTCTATAAATTGCCCGGCAATAATTTGTTCACCCACTGTATTATTTGCTATCATGAGAGAAGCCTCTAGTGAAACCTATGGCCCCCGGGTCTATTTTCCATCATATATGTTTCTGATCTATCATATTAGTTTTTGACCTACTATTTTGCAATCTTTTACTTTCCGATCTATAAACCAAAAATACCAAAAATATTTACTTTATCGTTTATCTATCTCTTTCAGATCTCACTTTGCAAGTAACTGTAAAGGGATTGACAACCCCTTTATCACGTTGGGTGCAAATTGTTTGTTTCTTTGTGTAGGTATTGGGTGATTTGTGTGTGGTCTCCTACTGGACTGATACCTTGGTTCGCAAACTGAGGGAAATACTTATCTCTAATTTGCTACATCACCATTTCCTCTTCAAGGGAAAAACCAACGCAAGCTCAAGAGGTAGCAAGAAGAATTTCTGGCGCCGTTGCCGGGGAGATCTACGCCAAGTCAAGACATACCAAGTACCCATCATAAACTCTCATCTCTTGCATTACATTATTTTCCATTTGCCTCTTTTTCCTCTCCCCCACTTCTAAAACGATTTTCGAAAAGTTCTGTCTTTTCTTCGCCCCCTCTTCCGTTCGTCCTTCTGTTTGCTCGTGTTGCCATGTGCCTTCTATTTGCTTGCATCATCGCTTGCTAAAAATATATTGATATGGATCCTCATCCACTTGCTAATCCTTTTAAAATATCCAATTATGATGAACCAATTGCTAGTGAGTAGAGTGCACTAGATTATCTCTATGAGGTGTTGCTTGAAATTCGTGAATCTGAAAATTGTGATGAAGTGTTGAAAGAAGAAATTTATGAAGTGATTCACGATAGCTCCTTGAATGAAAAGCATGATTGCAATGATATTATTATAAATTCTATTAATGACAATTGTGTTAATGATATTCAAAACCGTAAGCCCGGGGATGCTAATTTTGTTATGTCTACTACTTGTTGCAATGATCATGATTGGGGTGATTCTTCTTATGATCTTGAAAATTTATTTAAGCCCCGTGATGAATATGAGATTGATAATATTGTTTGCAATAATACTGAAAGTGGGTTTGGAAGAGTGTCAACTTTAGATCCCACATATTTGGATAATGTTCAATCTTATGAAGTTTTTGATAAAAGTAGGTTAGGAGAGGTCATGACTTTATTTTATGATAATCCCACTATTTTGGAAGAGTGTCAACTTTGGATGCATGTGGATCATGTAGAGAATATGTTATGTGATAGCTATATTGTTGAATTTGAATATGATCCTACATGTAATTATTATGAGAGAGGACAATATGGTTATAGAAATTTTCATGTTACTAAATTACCTCTCGTCACGTTGAGATTGCTATTGTTTCTTTCTTCTTCCTTGCATATGCTAGTTTTTGCTTGTCTTCATAATTTGTTTGCTTATAAAATCCCTATGCATAGGAAGCATGTTAGACTTAAACTTGTTGGTCACACGTTTTATGATGCTCTCTTTGTGTTTCAATTTTTATCTTTCAAGTGAGCATCATCAAAATTATCAATGCCTAGCTAAGGGCGTTAAACAATAGCACTTGTTGGGAGGCAACCTAATTTTATTTTTGTTCTTTGCTTTTTGTTCCTGTTTTGCAATAACTAATTCATCTAGCCTCTTGTTAGATGTGGTTTTTGTGTTTTAATTAGTGTTTGTGCCAAGTAAGACCTTTGGGATGGTGTACGGTGATAGTTGATTTGATCTTGCTAAAAAACAGAAACTTTTTCGCCCAGTGCCAGAATTGATCTGAGCTGTTGGAATGCGATAAATTCTTGAATTTTTTACACAAGATTGATATACAAGTTGCCTCTGTTGTCTTAATTTTTCCAGAATTTTTGGAGTTACAGGAGTATTCGAGAGTTACAGATTACTACAAACTGTTTGTTTTTGACATATTTTGTTTTGTATGTGTTGTTTGCTTATTTTGATGAATCTATGGGTAGTATCGGGGGTATGAACCATGGAAAGTTGGAATACAGTAGATATTACACCAATATAAATAAAGAATGAGTTCACAACAATATCAAAAGTGGTGATTTATTTCCTTATACTAACGGAGCTTATGAGATTTTCTGTTGTGTTTTGTGTTGTGAAGTTTTCAAGTTTTGGGTAAGGATTTGATGGACTATGGAATAAGGAGAGGCAAGAGCCTAAGCTTGGGGATGCCCAAGCACCACAAGGTAATATTCAAGGACAACCAATAGCCTAAGCTTGGGGATGCCCAAGGCACCACAAGGTAATATTCAAGGACAACCAAGAGCCTAA
This sequence comes from Triticum monococcum, assembly GCA_034509565.1. Lineage (NCBI taxonomy): Eukaryota > Viridiplantae > Streptophyta > Magnoliopsida > Poales > Poaceae > Triticum > Triticum monococcum. The sequence continues at coordinate 490,740,398 of CM067844.1, forward strand.
GCTTGGGGATGCCCCGGAAGGCATCCCCTCTTTCTTCTTCATCTATGGGTAACTTTACTTGAGGCTGTATTTTTATTCACCACATGATATGCGTTTTGCTTGGAGTGTCTTCTATGATATGAGTGTTTGCTTTTTAGTTTGCCACAATAATCCTTGTTGTACACACCTTTTGAGAGGGACACGCATGATTCATGATTTATTAGAATACTCTATGTGCTTCACTTATATCTTTTGAGCTAGGCAATTTTGCTCTAGTGCTTCACTTATATCTTTTTAGAGCATGCCGGTGGTATTATTTTATAGAAATTGTTGAACTCTCATGCTTCACTTATATTATTTTGAGAGCCTTTAAACAGGATGGTAATTTGCTTTGCTTATAAATTTAGTCCTAATATGATAGGCATCGATACAATAAATTTTTTCATATAAAGTGCATTGAATACTATGAGAAGTTTGATTCCTTATGATTGTTTTGAGATATAGAGATGGTGATATTAGAGTCATGCTAGTGAGTAATTTTGAATTTGAGAAATACTTGTGTTAAGGTTTGTGAGTCCCGTAGCATGCACGCATGGTGAACCGTTATGTAACGAAGTTGGAGCATGGGATATTTTTGATTGTCTTCCTTATGAGTGGCGGTCAAGGATGAGCGATGGTCTTCTCCTACCAATCTATCCCCCTAGGAGCATGCGCGTAGTACTTTGTTTTGATGACTAATATATTTTTGCAATAAATATGTGAGTTCTTTATGACTAATGTCGAGTCCATGGATTATACGCACTCTCACCCTTCCACCATTGCTAGCCTCTCTAGTGGCGCACAACTTTCGCCGGTACCATAAACCCACCATATACCTTCCTCAAAACAGCCACCATACCTACCTATTATGGCATTTCCATAGCCATTCCGAGATATATTGCCATGCAACTTTCCACCGTTCCGTCTGTTATGACACGTTCCATCATTGTCATATTGCTTTGCATGATCATGTAGTTGACATCGTATTTGTGGCAAAGCCACCTTTCATCATTTTTTATACATGCCGCTCTTGAGTCATCGCACATCTCGGTACACCGCCGGAGGCATTCATATAGAGTCATATTCTGTTCTAGTATCGAGTTGTAATTTTTGAGTTGTAAGTAAATAAAAGTGTGTTGATCTTCATTATTAGAGCATTGTCCCATGTGAGGAAATAAATAAAAAGAAAATTCCAAAAAAAGAGAAGGCCCAAAAAATGAGCGAAAAAGAGATAAGAGGCAATGTTACTATCCTTTTTCCACACTTGTGCTTCAAAGTAGCACCATGATCTTCATGATACAGAGTCTCCTATGTTGTCACTTTCATATACTAGTGGGAATTTTTCATTATAGAACTTGGCTTGTATATTCCAACGATGGGCTTCCCCAAATTGCCCAAAGTCTTCATGAGCAAGCAAGTTGGATACAGACCCACTTAGTTTTCTTTTTTGAGCTTTCATAAACTTATAGCTCTAGTGCATCCGTTGCATGGCAATCCCTACTCACTCACATTGATATCTATTGATGGGCATCTCCATAGCCCGTTGATATGCCTAGTTGATGTGCGACTATCTCCCTCTTTTTGTCTTCTCCACAACCACCTTCTATTCCACATATAGTGCTATGTCCATGGCTCACGCTCATGTATTGCGTGAAAGTTGAAAAGGTTTGAGAACGTCAAAAGTATGAAACAATTGTTTGGCTTGTCATCGGTGTTGTGCATCATTTGAATATTTTGTGTGATGAAGATGGAGCAAAGCCAGACTATATGATTTTGTAGGGATAAGCTTTCTTTGGCCATGTTATTTTGAGAAGAGATAATTGCCTTGTTAGTATGCTTGAAGTGTTATTGTTTTTATGTCAATATTAAACTTTTGTTATGAATCTTACGGATCTGAACATTCATGCCACAATAAAGAAAATTACATGGGTAATTATGTTAGGTAGCATTCCATATCAAAAATTCTATTTTTATCATTTACCTACTCAAGGACGAGCAAGAATTAAGCTTGGGGATGCTTGATACATCTCCAACGTATCTATAATTTTTTATTGTTCCATGATATTATATTATTTGTTTTGGATGTTTTATATGCATAATATGATTTTTATATTATTTTTGGGACTAACCTACTAACCTAGAGCCCAGTGCCAGTTCCTGTTTTTCCTTGTTTTTGAGTTTCGTAGAAAAGGAATACCAAATGGAGTCCAAACAGAATAAAACCTTCATGATGATTTTTCTTCGGCCATAAGACAATTGGGAGACTTGGAGATGAAGTCGGAGGAGCCATAAGGCGGCCACAAGGACAGAGGGCGCGCCCCCACCCTTGTGGGCCCCTCATGCACCTCCTGACCTAATTCTTTTGCCTATATATTCCCATATATCCCCAAACCACCAGAGGCATCCACGAAAACACTTTTCCACTGCCGCAACCTTCTGACCTGTGAGATCCCATTTAGGGACCTTTTCCGGCAACCTGCCAGAGGGGGATTCGATCATGGAGGGCTTCTACATCAACTCTATTGCCATTAAGATGAAGCGTGAGTAGTTTACCTCAGACCTACGGGTCCATAGCTAGTAGCTAGATGACTTCTTCTCTCTCTTTGATTCTCAATACTATGTTCTCCTCGATGTTCTTGGAGATCTATTCGATGTAATACTTTTTTGCGGTGTGTTTGCTGGGATACGATGAATTGTGCATTTATGATCAGCTTATCTATGAATATTATTTGAATCTCCTCTGGATTCTTTTATGCATGATTTGATATCTTTGTAATTCTCTTCGAACTATCGATTTGGTTTGGCTAACTAGATTGGTTTTTCTTGCAATGGGAGAAGTGATTAGCTTTGGGTTCAATCTTGCGGTGTCCTTTCCCAGTGACAGTAGGGGAAGCAAGGCACGTATTGTATTATTGCCATCGAGGATAAAAATATGGGGTTTCTGTCATATTGCTTGAGTTAATTCCTCTACATCATGTCATCTTACTTAATGCGTTACTCTGTTCTTCATGAGCTTAATAATCTAGATGCATGTTGGATAGCGGTCGATATGTGGAGTAATAGTAGTAGATGCACAATCGTTTCGGTCTACTTCACACGGACGTGATGCCTATATTCATGATCATTGCCTTATATATCATCATAACTTTGCGCTTTTCTATCAATTGCTCGACAATAATTTGTTCACCCACCGTATTATTTCCTATGATGAGAGAAACCTCTAGTAAAACCTATGGCCCCCGTGTCTATTTTCCATCATATAAGTTTCCGATCTATCATATTAGTTTCTGGTCTACTATTTTGCAATCTTTTACTTTCCGATCTATAAACAAAAATACCAAGAATATTTACTTTATCGTTTATCTATCTCTATCAGATCTCACTTTTGCAAGTAATTGTAAAGGGATTGATAACCCCTTTATCGCGTTGGGTGCAAGCTGTTTGTTTGCTTTTGCAGGTATGCAGTGATTTTTGCGTGGTCTCCTACTGGATTGATACCTTGGTTCTCAAACTGAGGGAAATACTTATCTCTACTTTGTTGCATCACCCTTTCCTCTTCATGGGAAAAACCAACGCAAGCTCAAGAAGTAGCACCATCCTAGCTGCATTTCAGACTAGGGATGTGACAGTCAGCCCAAATGTCTTTTGCCATGAAACGATCAAAGAAAAGATGGGATACAAACTCGATCTCTGAACAAAAAAGACAGGTTGTGTCACTAACTACCTGTCTTCTACTCAAGTTATCACGGGTCAAGATTTTGTTATGGAATGCTAGCTGTCGGTGTCAAAACCGACGGATCTCGGTTAGGGGGTCCCAAGCTGTGGATCTTGGATCAATGGGGAACAAGGGACGAATAACATGATATTTACCCAGGTTCGGACCCTCTCGATGAGGTAAAACCCTACGTCCTGCTTTCTTATATTAGAGTGTATAGGATGATTACACAGTTGATCTACCACGAGATCAGATGAACTAAACCCTAGGCGAGTAGGATGATGGTTGTTCTTCTAGCCTCTACATACTAAACCCTTTGGCTTTTGTAGATACAAGGGGTACTAGGGTTACACACGGTCGATTACAAGGAAGGAATAATCATGCCGATTCTTCTTATCTTGACTTGGAGGACAGACCAAGGCATCAAAGATCTCCTGTCCGGATACAGAGTCGCCTCATAGTTCGGCCTTCTAGTAGGTGTAGTGCAGCCCACCTGTCCGACCCATAAGAGATAGGCCGACAGCCCGAGGACACCCTAGTCCTGGACTCCCTCAGTAGCCCCCGAACTAGCCTCCAACACCGATGTATCATAGCTTCCTGAGTTCTTGGTGGACCTAAAGTCTCTGGCTTGCGGGGCTTGTTCTTCTCCCCCTCTATGTTTTCCTCTTAGCCAAGCCTCCAAGAGTCGCTTAGGTAAGTTCGGCCATGTGTTAACCGGGTTATATTAGGAATCCCAACTGCAGATATTTCATAGCCTTGAAGGCCAACCGCTCAAGTGTGAGTAGTGCCTTTTCCTGACAACTTTTGGTGAAAGGTCACAACCGGTCACAAATGTTGAACCATAGTGAAAACTTGATTCGCGGTTCAAGGCAGCGCCTCCATTGGCATATCCCATCAATATGGAGGTCGTGCCCATTTTTTAAGGGATATGATCAATGATTTTGGTTACCCCACGCGCGCATAACGTCACGACTATATTGGGAAGTGGCGAGGCCTGCGGCGCAATAAAAGGACTCTTGGTCTTACGGTAGCTTATAAAAGGGAAACGGCCACCGCTATCTCTATATGCTTTATCCTTCTTATCGCCATTGCTTTCCCAATCTACAGAGCTCCAGCGCCCCGACCCATCCTTCCTCAAGAACTTCCTTCTAGCCACTCCCTTAGTTCGGCCATGGCCGGATCCGGTGCAAAAGGCAAGTGGGAGGCCTCCATTGTCACCAACAACGACATCAAGTATCTAAAGCGTGCCGGCTACCTCCCGATCGACGTCGTTCACCGGGCTCCAAAAGAGGGCCAGTTCGTCCCCACGCCCCAACTGGGCGAGAGGGTGGTGTTTGTTCCCCATTTCATCCGAGGACTGGTCTTCCTGCTCCACCCCTTTGCAAGGGGGTTGAAGTTCTTCTACAGGTTAGATTTCCATGATCTGGCTCCGAACTCCTTTTTGCACATCTCGACCTTCATCGTCATTTGTGAGGCCTTTCTGTGGGTCTAGCCACACTTTGGCCTATGGCTGAAGGTCTTCAACATTAAGCTGAAAATAGTCGACGGCCAGAGGGTGGACTGCGGGGGGGGGGGGGGGGAGGGCAATGATTAGAAAGCTTACCCGGGTCGAGTGGCCGGAGGGCACATTCATAGATATCGTCAAGGCCAAAGGGTGGACTGCGGGGGGGGGGGGGGGGCAATGATTAGAAAGCTTACCTCGGTCGAGTGGCCGGAGGGCACATTCATAGGTACCGTCAAGGTCTAGCAGAAAGAGTGGTTCTACATCACCGAACCACGTGACGCGGCCTGGGCAGCGGCTCCCGAATTCAGATCTGGACCTCCCACGAGGCTAACCTCGTGGACCAAAAAGGGCCTCGACTGGGGGTCACCCACGGAGGTGGAGTCACTGCAGAAGCGCATCTCCAGCATGAATCAGAGGCCTATGAGAATTTTGGCCCCTACGAGCCCATTAAGTGCAGTGGGCCGCTTCCTTCATATAGGGCCCACGATTGTTCATGCTAACTAATAATTTCACTACTTTTTTGGCTTCCTAGCGACCAGTTAGCTGGAATGTGAGGCGCGCTAAGCAAACGTAGGGCATACAAGGAAAAATGTTGCACATCTAGCATATATTATAGGAAATTACATCCACTGGGCAATCAAAGATTGATGCCAGTGCAAATAAATGAACAAAAATTAATGATCTACAACCTCAGCGCGGATGACGCCCATAAGCATGTGAGCAAGTTCTTCCTTCTTTTCTACACTGTCTCTGGAAACATTGATCAGTTGCTGTTGCGCAAGAATGTGGACCTCTGATTCCTCCACTGTTTCCATCCTTGCTTCAGCCAGTAATTGGTTCACAAACATACATTTTTCCGTTCAATTTGAGATAGAGGAAACTGAACAGATTCAGATGGCGATTTTGGCAGGCTTGTATTATTGATAGTGGAGAGTGTCTCAACCACTGCATCATAACATAAAATAGGAGGGGAACCGAACAGATTAATCAAGAGTTATTGCCATATTACCTGGCCTAGATTTATTGGAGAGAAACAATGGGGTTGACTTGCTGTTTTTATAGTTCCTCTTCTTATCATCAGCAGCTTGCACCAAATTAACACACTAGCATTGCTATCATTGGCCAGGTCAGATAATAGGAAAGCAACATTGACACAACGAGCGTTTGGGAAACCAGACCACACCATCCTACACCAAATTAACACAATATGATAGAGCTATCATCAGCCATGTAAGGTAATAGGAAACCAACATTGACACAATGAATGATTGGGCAACTAGAACAACACTGCAATTTAGTAATGTGCGTGATATGAGATAGTACACTCATGCAACTCAGTATGCAAAATTACCAGGCAGTTTCCCTTACAAAAATCAACATTGTCGCCTTTAATTATACATTTTGCTACAAGTAAATTTAGATCAGATAAAGGTTGGATTCACGTCGATTAACAAAATACATGTTGATGTAAAAATATAGTGATATACAACAAGTACTTACATCAGCATTGGATCATAGAGAATTCCCACAAGATACTTTCCTCGAACACGATCCCAGTTTAGAAAGTCATCTATCCTTTAACCTTATTTTCTAAAAGAGAGATGGGTAAGAAACATGTAGAAAATATGATCTGAATGCTGTAAAATTTCATGATGTGAGGATACTCACACGCTTTTTAGAATGGAGTTGACATATTTTTATTGGACTGGAGCGGGCTAGTTCTTTGGCCACTTGAATCTGCTTACTATCAGTAGGAGTTGGGTTTCTCTGTGCTGGAGCAGTATCTATGAACACTGGAGTTGGTATACTATCTCCTGGCATTTGGATCTTTTGCAAATACCTTGTTTGTAACCATTCATATTCTAACATAGTCGTCTTCCCCTTGCATGCCTTGTATGGAAGAATGGTGCTTTAGTTATAAAACATGCTACGGTAGAGAGATGTAATAGGTACTGAAGAATAGAAAGTCATGACATATTGACATGCATTCCCTCCATCCAGAAATAAATGGATGTGTCTAGGCATATTTTAGTTCTACATACATTCATTTTTATCCATCTCTGCGACATGTAATCCGGACGAGAGTATGATGTAAGAGCTAGGGATACGACAGGACAGTAGAGTAAAAAACACTAGTTGAATGTAAAATTGTATGATAGCGGAATACATACAGAAAAACACTAAGGCAACATATGTGTGTATGATTGGGAAACTAACATGGCATTGCAACAGACCACTAGAACATCACTTCAATGTAAAAAAACACGGTATGGTAGATAGATGAAGTACATACTGATGAATAACAATGCATAAGGTATTCAGAAGCATGATGTCCAAACTAAGCAGATGGAATTACAACAGAGTAGAATGACAATACTTGAATTTTGAAAACATGTTATCATGAATGGAATAGGTACTGAAAAATAGGAAGGCATGACATATTTACATGCATGATCACCAGGCTAAGCACATGGCATTGCAGGAGAGTAGATGCACTCCAGGACATTATATGCATGTTGTACCCATATAACGAGCCGAGTTAGAGCAAGAACCTTGTGGGTGAATAGAATTCATCATCTTTCTACAAGTCTTCTGAAGAACTGCCTGTACATGTTCCATCCTATTGGGTATCATTGATGTAAAGTTTGTTGGCTGTTACATTGCTTTGTGAGGTTCTTGTGGATATATGAGTGTGTGCAATTGTATCTGATATGCATGGAAGACAACTAGTAATTATATTTATGTAATGAGTTCTTATAGGAGACGACATAAATATTAGGATTGGGCTTAACTAGCAGCAACAGGTCTCAAAAACTAAAGGGAGAACACAGATGAAAGCTACAAAATATGTATTGTTTGTACTCGAGATTAACTAGATGGCACAAAAAGTATTAAAGAACAACATAGGTAATACTAGAAGTGGTGTAATCACTAGCCTGTGGGATAGCATTGGCTGATGGATGACAACTATGGAACAACGTTACCTAAAGAACAAGTCTATTATCTGAACTATGGGACAACGTATACAACTCCTAAACAAGACTCTTAAGAAATCAGCATGAATATACAGTGAAATGTGATAATCTATTTTCCATGCTTAGATGAATAACAAAGCCATAAATGTTGCACACAAGTAAGATGAGGGTACAACCTATCTGGCCGCCATCCATAGGAGTGAGCATCATGTGCTGACTTGTCGATGGCCCTACAGTTGTTGTGGCCGTCCATGTCGGGCATGCACATTCGATGTAAGGAACTGTTGAGTGGGGACTATAGCTCCCTTCTAGTGTATGCTTCCCTTGTTGGAGCAACTGTGGTGAGAAGGAGGATGGTGTGGCTGAAGATGCAGAAAACGCATAATTTTAAGAACGACACATATCTCTGATCTAAAGAAATACCCTAAGATATCAACAGTAAGCTCCGAGAATGGTCACACATCTGTTGACTAAAAACTAAATTAGGGTCACATGATTTTATTTTATTTTGGTACTGTCCGATCTACGCCGGATGACTTGATGGTCGTCTTGTGCCTCCTGGCTGATACTGTTCAGAATCTTCCCCGAAGAGCCAGTGACCACCGGCAGAGTAGCCTGCCTCTGCCATCCCTGGCCGCGAGAGCTCCTACCAAAACCCCGCTCCCCGCCCCACCGCACTGTCGTGGTTGTGTCGCCCCCGACCAATCCACAAAGACTCGCCATCATCCAGATCTAGCGGCGGCAGTACCTTCAACCCACACAACTCTAAGATAGCCACCTAAGCGATGTTTCTACGATGAACTTGCGCCCCTGCACCCTTACGATAGACACGAGCCAAACGGCAGCCTAGGAGCTCCTCTGCCTCAAGGGGTGCTACTTCCCATCGGGAATCGATTGGCCCAGAATAAAAATTCAGATGATTGATGCCTAAATAAAGTAATTTAAGATGTGTGCGACCTATCTTGTGACCCGGTGAAGTAGGCAACTCCAGCTGCCGAGTTGGTGAGGCCGGCGCGGTTGCGGTGGCTCCCGGCGGTAGGAAAGCCGATATGTCGCAATAGTTGACGGCTACGGGGAAGAAGCTCGGGGCCCTAGACGCATCCGAAGTTGGATCCGCTCCGGCGCCGTGCACAATGGCACGGGTGAATCAGTTCCAGTATGGTTCACGTGGTCATCGTCGAGGCAGCTCCAGTAGCACACAGTAAGAGGCACACGGCCCAGTGCATGAAGGCAAACGGACAGCGTCTCCGGCATTGGGGATGAGGGAGGTGGTGAATTTGGTGCGGTGGGGGCGCCATGGAGGAGGGGCTGAGGTTTCGTGGCTAGGGAGAAGGGAGCTATAGGGGAGAAGGTGATTTGGCGCCCACCATGTATGAATGGGGAATTGGGAGGGGGGACCATGTCTTACTGACACATTTGTCTGAAATGTGGGAGGAAGTTACAGTTCTACCCATGCCTTTAGGCTTCTAGGCATGGGTATGTGTCTTGAGGGTCGGGGATAGCAGAGTAACTTTGCTTCTCCCAAATAGTGGGCGCGAGCGATTTCGGGCGAGGAGGGCGTGTTTGAAATAGTGGGCGTGAGCAATTTCAAGTGAGGAGGGCGTGTTTTGAAATAGTGGGCGCGAGCGATTTCCACCAAGGAGAGGGTGTTTTGCTGCCCATGGTTTATGAATTATTCGGCACCTGTCATTTAGGCCGAGGAGAAGGCGCACTTGGATGAAGTTATGAACCTACCCTTGAGGTACAACGGGCCAACTGATGCGTGTCCAACATAGGCCGGTAATTTCGCGTCTCCCATTTATTTGCTCGGGCGAATTCCATCGAGCAGAGGGTGTTTAGCGGTTCATTCAAATTTTGGGAGAACGAACATCCACGTCTACTTTACCAAGTCCATTCGAATGGCCAGCAATTTGGCTGAGCCAGTTTAAGTATGGAATCGGAGTGTTCCATTTCAAAAGAAAGTCGAGTCAAATCAAATTTGAAATATTAGCTTGCCACTTATTTTTTTAGATGGTGAGATGATGCTCGGGACTAATGTGTTTTTACATGCTCATTGCTAAAGATTTACTATATGACAAATAGTTGACCCACTCAAAAACGGGAATCAAACCCAAAATGAAATATCTTGATTCAATGAAATAGCTCGTTCACCAGGTCAAAATAGTGAACTAAATCCAAAATTGAACACCTCAATTGCGTAGCATGTTGTATTATAGTACTCCATCAACATGCTGAAAGTCAAATTAATGAAATTGTTTGATATGCATATCTTCGTTCATGTGTGGATTGCAGACAACATGTTCTCCAATTCAAATATTTGAATGCAAATTTATATCGAAACATGGTTTATATCAGTCTTTGATGCATAAACGTGACTTCCCCCTCTCCCGGACTCATGTTCTGTCTCTCTCTCTCTCTCTCGCCGACAATCTTCAATTCTATCGCACGCATCCAAACACAAAGCTTGTTGGTCCCTCTCCCTCTCTCTCTCTCTTCTGTGTGTGGGGGGTATTTCTAGTTCGCATGTACATTCCGTTGCAAAAAACCACGCACTAGCTATCTTCGTGTATCTCCTCACCTCGCTTTTCTATCTCAAAGACGCGTGCGTGGTATATTTGCATAAGAAACAAGCACACACACTCTTTTTGCACACTCACTCATTCTCCTTCACACGCACTTGATCTCTCTCAACGTAGGTATTCTCTTCGGTCCATAGCATATAGGTTTATTGAAAAGTCAAACTTCACAAAGTTTGACCAGGTACGTGGAGAAAAACATTTACATCTAGAACGGCAAACATATATCATTAGATTCATCATGAGATGTAGTTTCGTATGATGTATCTTTGGTATTGTAGATATAAATAATATTTGCGTAAACCTGGTCAAAGTTTCCAAAGTTTAACTTCTAAAAAAATTATATGCACTGCATTATCGAATGGATGGAGTATCTCTTTCCCCCTCTCAGCTATCTGACGCAGCACTCAGCCGTATCAGGGCTCCTCTATCTCTCCCAAACATTATATCTCCATGGTTCACACATACGCATATCTCGCTTGCGCTACATAGACCCATCTAAGACTCTTTGCCCCTTGTTCTCTCTCTATGTGACACGCACCCCCCAAAGTACCATAATCCCTCACTCCATCATAGGCACACGCACTCCCCCCTATGTATATATGACCATCTCTCACTATTCATCAGGAACACATGTATTGTCTCCTTCCATCCATATGTCTATCTCAATATCTCTCGGGGTATCTTCTATCGCGGACACACCTTGTCACTCAATCTCCCACCCATGCAGTCCCATCAGGATGTCCAGGGGATCTCTTTGTCAGAAACACACACTCTCTCCTCCCCATGCTTGCATTTCTCCATACATCTCTCTCGCCCTCTCTCCCTTGTTTGTCAGATCTCTCTTGGCCACGTGCTAGGGGTCTTTCTCTCTCGGTTGCAAACAACCACACACTATCTCCTCACCTCACTTCCGCTGTCGAAGATGCATGTGTGATATGTTTGCATAAGACACACATGCTTTTTCTCTACTTTATCGTGTGTTGTCCATATCTCCTTCACACATGCACGCACACTTTTTTCACTCACTCTTTCTATTTCACACACACACACTCTCTAGTTAGGTACTCTCTCACGTCCATAAACATATGGATGTTTTGAAAAGTCAAACCTCAGAAAAGTTTGACCAGGTATATGTGGAGAAAAACATTTACATCCAGAACGATCATTAGATTCATCACAACATGTACTTGCTTCATACTATCACTTATCTTTGGTATTGTAGATATAAGTGATTTCTTTACGAACTTGGTCAAAGTTTCAAAAGTTTGACTTAAATAGGCACTACATTATCGAACGGAGGGAGTAGCTCTTTCTCTCTCTCTCTACTATCTCTCACGGGCCTCCCCACTCACTCGATCTCTCTTTACCGAGGGATTATATGGTCACTGTGTCAGCATATAGCTCTATATATTGTTTAGTTGACTGGTCAACCATTCCACATGCTGCCTTGTCAACTCGTGTTCTCTATGTTCATGTGCATGTGGAATGGGTGAAAATAAATAAACTACAGGCCCATCTGACACGCGGTGAAGTAAACAAAGTTGAAACCACTCGCGGTAGCACCCCCGATGCTAGTAAATTGAGGGCACACTTCTTTCGCGTGAAGGACGCACTTGCGCACACTACACCACTGTGTGGCGGCATGCACACAAGGACGCGCTTGTGCACACCCAGCACACAGTACACACCAGCATATGGGTACACCGGCATCGCCGCCGGCTGAGATGGATGGCGAGGCAGCCAACAAGAAGAGGCGGCTCGAGCCAAAACCGCATCCGGTGAGCCTGGCCTTCATCAGCACCCTCCCCGACAACATGCTGCTCATCATCATCGGCCTCCTCCTGATACGTCCATTTTGCATCATGTTTTCCTACTGATATTTATGATGTTTTTATGCATAATAAAGCTTTTTGGAGTAATTCTAATGCCTTTTCTCTCATAATATGCAAGGTACACACAAAGAGGGAGAATTCCGGTAGCTGGAAATCTGGACCTGGAAAAGCTACGTCAGGCCACCTATTCTGCACAACTCCAAACAAGATGAAACTTTACACAGATTTTTTATGGAATATATGAGGAATATTGGAGCCAATATGTACTAGAGGGGGGCCACGAGGTGGGCACAACCCACCTGGGCGCGCCAGGGATCCCACGCGCGCACTGGTGGGTTGTGCTCCCCTCGGCCCACCTTCGGTGCCCATCTTCTGGTATATAAGTCATTTTGACCTAGAAAAAAATAAGGAGAGGACTTTCGGGATGAAGCGCCGTTGTCTCGATGCGGAATTTGGGCAGGAGTACTTTTGCCCTCCAGCGGAGCGATTCTACCGGGGGAACTTCCCTCCCGGAGGGGGAAATCATCGTCATCATCATCACCAACAACTCTTCCATCTTGGGGAGGGCAATATCCATCAACATCTTCAACAACACCATCTCATCTCAAACCCTAGTTCATCTCTTGTGTTTAATGATACGTCTCCAACGTATCTATAATTTTTGATTGCTCCATGCTATATTATCTTCTGTTTTGGACATTATTGGGCTTTATTATCCGCTTTTATATTATTTTTGGGACTAACCTACTAACCGGAGGCCCAGCCCAGAATTGTTGTTTTCTTGCCTATTTTAGGGTTTCGAAGAAAAGGAATATCAAATGGAGTCCAAACGGAATGAAACCTTCGGGAGCATGATTTTTGGAACGAACAAGATCCAGGAAACTTGGACCCTACGTCAAGCAACCAATAGGGAAGCCACGAGGTAGGGGGCACGCCTACCCCCCCCCCCCCAGGAGCGCCCTCCACCCTCGTGGGCCCCCTGTTGCTCCACCGACGTACTTCTTCCTCCTATATATACCTACGTACCCCCAAACGATTAGATATGGAGCCAAAACCCTAATTCCACCACCGTAACTTTCTGTATCCATGAGATCCCATCTTGGGGCCTATTCCGGAGCTCCGCCGGAGGGGGCATCGATCACGGAGGGCTTCTACATCAACACCATAGCCCTTACGATGAAGTGTGAGTAGTTTACCTCTGACCTTTGGGTCCATAGTTATTAGCTAGATGGCTTCTTCTCTCTTTTTGGATCTCAATACAAAGTTCTCCCCCTCTCTTGTGGAGATCTATTCGATGTAATCTTATTTTGTGGTGTGTTTGTTGAGACCGATGAATTGTGGGTTTATGATCAAGTTTATCTATGAACAATATTTGAATCTTCTCTGAATTCTTTTATGTATGATTGGTTATCTTTGCAAGTCTCTTCGAATTATCAGTTTGGTTTGGCCTACTAGATTGATCTTTCTTGCAATGGGAGAAGTGCTTAGCTTTGGGTTCAATCTTGCGGTGTCCTTTCCCAGTGACAGTAGGGGCAGCAAGGCACGTATTGTATTGTTGCCATCGAGGATAACAAGATGGGGTTTTCATCATATTGCATGAGTTTATTCCTCTACATCATGTCATCTTGCTTAAGGCGTTACTCTGTTCTTATGAACTTAATACTCTAGATGCATGCTGGATAGCGGTCGATGTGTGGAGTAATAGTAGTAGATGTAGGCAGGAGTCGGTCTACTTGTCTCGGACGTGATGCCTATATACATGATCATACCTAGATATTCTCATTACTATGCTCAATTCTGTCAATTGCTCAACAGTAATTTGTTCACCCACCGTAAAATACTTATTCTCTTGAGAGAAGCCACTAGTGAAACCTATGGCCCTCGGGTCTATCTTCATCATATTAATCTTCCAATAGTTATTTATTTGCATTGTTTTATTTTACTTTGCATCTTTATCATAAAATACCAAAAATATTATCTTATCATATCTATCATATCTCACTCTCATAAGTGACCGTGTAGGGATTGACAACCCCTTATCGCGGTGGTTGCGAGGATTTATTTGTTTTGTGTAGGTGCGAGGGACTCGCGCGTAGCCTCCTACTGGATTGATACCTTGGTTCTCAAAAACTAAGGGAAATACTTACGCTACTTTGCTGCATCACCCTTTCCTATTCAAGGGAAAACCAATGCAGTGCTTAAGAGGTAGAATTTAATCATTGTACCGGAACTATAGATTGGTGCTTGTGGGTGACTAGTAGTGTTGATTACATCTTGTAGTTGATTACTATATGGTTTATTTGGTGGAACATTATATCTTCAGATCCAATATGCTATTTAATACCCCTATCATCTTCAGCATGATTATCATTTGTGAGTAGTTACTTTTTTTCATGAGGTCACGGGAGAAATCATGTTGCAAGTAATCATGTGAACTTGATATGTGTTCGATATTTTGATAGTATGTATGTTGTGATTCCATTAGTGGTGTCATGTGAACGTCGACTACATGACACTTCACCATATTTGGGACTAAGGGAATGCATTGTGGAGTAGTTATTAGATGATGGGTTGCGAGAGTGAGAGAAGCTTAAACCCTAGTTTATGCGCTATTCCGTAAGGGACCGATTGGATCCAAAAGTTTAATGCTATGGTTAGAATATATTCTTAATAGTTTTCTCGTAGTTGTGGATGCTTGCGAGGGGGTTAATCATAAGTAGGAGTTTTGTTCAAGTAAGAACAACACCTAATCACCAGTCCACCCACATATCAAATTATCAAAGTAGCGAACACGAATTGAATCAACATGATGAAAGTGACTAGATGAAATTCCCGTGTACCCTCAAGAACGCTTTGCTTATTATAAGAGACCATTTTGGCCTGCCCTTTGCCTCAAAAGGATTGGGCTACCTTGCTGCACTTTTTCTACTACTATCGTTACTTGATCGTTACAAATTATCTTGCTATCAAACTACTCTGTTACTTACAATTTCAGCACTTGCAGACATTACCTTGCTGAAAACCACTTTTCATTTCCTTCCGCTCCTCGTTGGGTTCGACACTCTTACTTATTGAAAAGGCTACAATTGATCCCCTATACTTGTGGATCATCAAGGCTATTTTCTGGCACCATTGCCGGGGAGTGAAGTGCCTTTGGTAAGTGGAAATTGGTATGGAAACGTTTATACAGTGTGCTGAAATTTACTGTCACTTGTTAATATGGAAAATAATCCTTTGAGGGGTTTGTTCGGGGTATCTTCACCTTGACCAGAACCACAATTAGCTACCCCTCAACCTACTGCACCTACTAAAAATATTGAATATGAAATTCCTTCGGGTATGATAAAACAACTACTAGCTAATCCTTATGCAGGAGAGATGGAACCGAACATCCTGATATGCACTTGATATATGTGGAAGAAATTTGTGGATTGTTTAAGCTTGTAGTTTTACCCGGAGATGAAGTTAAGAAGAAGGTTTTCCCTTTATCTTTGAAGGGAAAAGCATTGGCATGGTATAGGCTATGCGATGATATTAGATCTTGGAATTGGACTCAATTGAAATTGGAGTTTCAACAAAAAAAATTATTCTATGCATCTAGTTCATCGTGATCGGGATTAGATATATAATTTTTGGCCTCGTGAAGGAGAAAGTATCACTCTAGATTGGGGGAGTCTTAATTCAATGTTATATTCATGCCCCAATCATTAGCTCTCAAGAGAACTTATTATCCGGAATTTTTATGCTCGGCTTTCTCATGATGATCAATCCATGCTCGATACTTCTTGTACTGGCTCTTTTATGAAGAAGACTATCAAATTTCAGTGGGATCTCTTAGAAAGAATTAAACGCAACTCTGAAGATTGGGAACTTGATGAAGGTAAAGAGTCAGGTATTAAGCTTAAGTATGATTGTATTAAATCTTTTATGAATACCAATGCTTTTCAAAAGTTTAACACTAAATATGGACTTGACTCTGAGATTGTAGCCTCCTTTTGTGAATCATTTGCTACTCATGTTGATCTCCCAAAAGAGAAGTGGTTTAAATATCACCCACCTATTAAAGAAGAAATTAAAGAACCGGAACTAGCTAAAGAGGAAACTATACTTTATAATGTTGATCCAGTTGTTCCTACTGCTTATATTGAGAAACCACCTTTCCCTATTAGGATAAAGGAACATGCTAAGTTTCAACTATGGTCAACAAAAGTTATATTAGAATACCTAAACCTGATGAACAAATTAAAGTAGAGCCTATTGTTTCTATGGTTAAGGACTTCTTGGAAGAAAATATAGATGGGCATGTTATTTACTTCTGTGATGAAGCTACTAGAATTGCCAAACCCGATAAAGAGGAAAAACATAGACCCGTTGTTGGCATGCCTGTTGTCTCAGTTAAAATAGGAGATCACTGTTATCATGCACTACAAAAAAATACACTTTCGTGATGATACGTGTTTGTCATAGTAGGTCGTGTTTTTGTCATGCATGTACATCCATGACAAATTTATGTCAGAATCAAGATAGTCATACCTGTGCTATCGTAGAAGTGTTCCATGACATTACCAAAATTATCATCATGGAAGTACCCACTTCCATGATGATAAATCACGCGTCACAGAAGTGCTTTCGTCAAGGGTGACCGACACGTGGCATCCACCGTAACGGAACGGCGTTAAGCTATCGGGTCGGGTTTTGGATCCGATAACCCGTTAACAGCCCCGACCAATGGGGATTTTCCACATGTAAAATCATCGTTGGCTGGAGGAAACATGTGTCGGCTCATCGTCGGGACAGATGTCATCCACTCATTGGACAGAAGGCGCCTATGATACGTTGACACATGGCACGGCCCAACAGAGGCCCATTCCTGTGAAAAGGCCAGCCCGTTTGACTTGGTCAAAAGGTGGCGGGCCGGCCCATGGAAAGCCTGTTAACGGCATGTTCGCATATGGCCCATTTACAGCCCGCTAACCTAAGGCCCGTTACACCCTATCCGAATTAGGCCCAGTAGCGTCATCTGGGCCATCCAATATGATTCCAGCCCGTTTTCACTTCTGGCCCATGTATGGCCCATGACGTCTTTCGGCCCATATGAGGCCCTATGTAACTCTTGGCCTATTAACGGCCCGTGATGAAACTGGCCCGTAATGAACAGTGTATCACTTTACACCCATTAACGGCCCATGGTGAAAGTGGCCCATAATGAACAGTGTATCACTTTATACCCATTAACGGCCCGTTATTCCGTTGGGCCGTCTCCAGCCCATGTTATCTTTCGGCCTACTCAAAGCCCATTTATTCTTGGGATCATTTCCCGCATTTGTTTACTTACGGCCCGTTACTGTCATTTTCTGCTTGTGGGCCAAATTCAGCCCGTGGTTACAGTCGGCCCGTTTGTGGTCCATTAATATGTTGGGCCATTTTCATAGTGTCATCAAATACGGCCTATTAACGATGGCCCGTTATGGTCGGCCCATGAACGGACGATTCCAACTCTAGCCCGTTTACGGCCAGAATGCGGTCTGTTTGGCCCGTATAAGGCCCATTGATGATACGGCACGTAGAAGGCCCATTGATGATACGGCCCATGGAAGGCCCATTGTTTCTACGGCCCGTAGAAGGCCCACTATTTATACGGCCCGTAGAAAGGCCACGGTTTCTACGGCCCGTAGGAGGCCCAGTGTCACTATAGTAAATATTAGCCCATGGTTATTGTGGCATAGTTTTAAAAATAGGTTATTGCAGCCACTAGCAAACCGCAGAAAAAGAATTGCACTGACTACAAGAAAACAAATAAACAAGACAACAAGGAAATAAATAAGCAACTTACACTAGGCTATCACGGCTATTACACATATTACATCCACTGGGCATCAAAGTTCGTCACCAGTGCAAATATAGGGAACACAGCAGCATATAAACGCCGCAGCAAAACAAGTCCAGAACTGAAACCACTTCAGAAGAGCTCAAGAAACAATATCCTGGGTACCCATAATGCTGGCAAGATGCTTAGCAAGCTTATTAACTTTCTCTTGTTTGGCACCTAAGTCCTCCCGCGCTTGCTGTTGCACCAGAAAGTATGCATCTGAATTCTGCAGGGACTTCCTCAGTCCTTCGGCTTCCTGTCGCATAACATCTGATCAATGTCTTTCAACTTGAAGTTGAGAGTCAAGAAGCCGAACTGATTCAGGCAATGAGTTCGAAGAGCTAGTGCCAGCAGTGGTAGCCAGTAACTCGAACACTACATCAAGACAGGACTTTGGGGTTGTCTCAGTGTCTTCAATATAGTTTTTATCAGCTTTCTTGGAGACCAACAGGGATGTCTCACTATCTTGAACCATATCTGCATTACTTCCTTTACCATTGCATAACAGGGTACTCTTCTCCAATATTTTATCCGCGTTCTAAAAGACAAACAAACAAACACATCTCAGGTTTACAATGTAGTATATGAAACTCATTTTGGTAAACCAGTTCAGTAGTAAGGTGGACAGGATAACAGCATGAAACAAACATATATCTATGTAGTATGGTCACTGTATGGTCTATATCATTCTAGTTTATGTTGCCAAATCAAGATAGATACAGTTTGAATCATATCTATTTAAGACAAAGCAGCATAGACAGAATATAAGTGTGGGAAACTACACAACAATAACAACACTTGTAATGTGCGTGGCATGAGAACATAACTGTTTATTCAATTGAAACTGAAATCAACATAGAGCAAGTTACAACAGCCAAACACGTTGAATAAACAGGTTTAAAACATACCTTTTGCACCATTGGAGTTTCAATTGCATCCTTCAAATTTGAAATTAGTTGGTATCAGTAAATACAATGATGCAAGAGCAAGGTAGTATGAACCATAGCTACGGAACCTGACCTGAGAACAATTCTTCTTCTGCTTTAAGCGTTGACTTCAGGTTCGGAGTGGTGGTCCTCGTGATTTGGGCACTGCAAATGCCTTACTAACTGCTCGTGTTTGGGTGCTCTGTGGTGGAGACGGTGCTGTGTCAATGGGAACTGGGTCTCTATCTGCTGGGGTTGGGGTTAGAAGGGGTGTAGCTGGTTCTCTGTCCAACTGGGTAGGGGTATAATCTGCATGAGTGTGGGTTATGTGTGGTGGGGCTGGTTCTTGGGCAAGTACAACTGTGGTTCTATCTGCATCGACCGGTAGCACAATCTTTTCTAAAGACCGTGTTTTTACTCCCACAGATACTGCCATCACTCCCTCCAATTGAAATGGCTGATAAACAAGAAAAGTAATTGAATGTACAGACATTGTAAGATAGACAGGTGAAATGGATAGTAGCAAAGAAAACAGGGCATGAAATAATTCACATTTATGTTGTCTAAGCAAACAGAATAGCAGGACATAATTTCACATATATGATGGCTAATTAAACAGGATAGCATGACACAATTTCACATGTATGATGGCTAACTAAACATGATAGAATGACATACTTCAAAATATGATGACTATGTAAACAGGATGACATGATATAACTATACGATGTGTCTATTAAAGTGGTTGGCATGCCATAAATCACAAACATGCCGTCGATGGAAACATGATGGCATGATATAATTCACGGATAGAATGACATAATTTAAATATGATGACTATGTAAACAGGATGAGATGATATAACTATATTATGTCTTTAGAAAATGGGTTGGCATACCATAATTCAGACACATGTTGTCTATGCATATATGATGTGTCAACTAAGGAGATGGCATTCAATATTGTGTATATGATGTAAAAACTAAGCATTGCAATACAATGTATACATTATATGAGTAATATAACCTTGCCAAGTTTGAGCATACACCTCAGGGGGATAATAGGACTAGTCATCTGCCTCTAAAGAGCTATCTATAACCAGCAAGATATCTGCTTCAGCAGGTAGCATTGTCTGCTCTGAAGACCTTGTTTCCACTCCTGATTTCTCCATCGCCAATTCAAATGGCTGATGCACAGGAAGAGCAGTTGAATATACAAACATTGTCGACAAAAGCAATGAGAAATACAAAAAAAGGACAGCCTGATATAATTCACATATATGATGCTTGCCTAAACAGCATGGCATTGCATAATTCACATACATAATGCCTTGCAACAAGATAACATTGCATAATTCACATATATAATGTCTTGCAACAAGATGGCATTGCATAATTCACATATATGGTAATTAGACACTAAACAGGTGGCAGTCACACAAAGCATGTCTAAACTAATCAAATGACATAGCAATGCAAGATACCATACGCACGATATGAGCAACATAACCCTGCCAAGTTAGGGCATGCACCTCGGGGGGGAATATGACTGGTCATCTGTCTCTGAATCCTCCTCTGAGGAGCTATCGGTAACCAGCAAGACATGCGCTTCGTCAGATAGCATTGTCTGCTCTGAAGACCTTGTTTCCACTCCAGATTTTTCCATGACCGTGCAAAATGGCTGATGCACAGGAAGAGTAATTGAATGTACTAAAATTGTTGACAAATTTAACACGTAATAAAAAATGATGGCATGATATAATTCACATATAAGATGACTGGCTAACCAGGGTGGCATTGCAAAATTCACATATATGATGCCTGGCTAGACAAGATGGCATTGCATGATTCACATATACGATAAAGAAACTAAACAGATGGCATTGACACAAAGCATGTCTAAACTAAGCAGATGACATCTTTAATGTTTACAGTAAGCAATGCAAGGCACCATATGCATGATATTACCAACATCAGCATGCCAAGTTAGAGCGAAGACCTCATGGGCTAAATAGGAGTGGTCTTCTCCTTCTAAATCCCCCTCATAACAGTTATATTCCTCTTGATTACGATCCGAAATGGGTGGAGGGGGGGCTGCCTTTGCGCCCACCATGGAACGACGTCTGCATGAAATTTTATTGCCACGCAAGGCTCGTCTCTTTTGCTCTACATGATCAGTTCCATTGTGTACAATAACTAGCATGCATAGGAATAAAACATAGTGAGATTATGTAAGGAGTGCATGCACCAATCCAGAGTGATGGTAGCAAACTATGGATAGACCCAAAACCAATGATAGCAGGCAGATAATAGCTTTAGTTAAAAAATACAGATAATGGCTCCTTTAATGTTTGTTTGCACCCAACATGAAACTCGTAGTAGACATCGGAGATTAACCAGATAGTAGACAGATAGTACAGATTGCTGCCCCAATATGTACCCCACAACCATTTAAAAACTCAAGTTTCAGCATTAGTTTGGACCTAACTCGGAGTCTAATAGGTGAACACAACGATAAAGTAGCATGTCATCATATTAAGCGACGCATAACGTAAGCAGACACGGAAGAGTGCGACCTCTCTTGTGGACCCGTGTAGTCCTCAAGGTCATTTGCTCAGTTGATGATGGTAATGCAGTTTCCGTGGCTACCGGCAGCGGGGAAGAAGATCTGAGGCGGCGAAAGACAGTCTGGAGAGCGGATCCCTGCTATGGTGAACCCTTCTGTCGTTGGAGCAGCTAAGCTGGGGTGGACACGGCACCGCAGGAGCAGGACAAACCACACAAGGTTTTCTTTGACACATATCTGTAACAGAAGTAATTGAGTAAGGGCTTGTTTGAATTTGAGGATTATAACAATGCAGGGATAGGAAATAGATAGGAATAGGATAGGAATGCACGTGCAAAACAGATAATTTAAAAACACAAGATTTCTGCCAATCTGGGTGTTTGATTCACAACAATTGGAAGATCACAGGATGCAAAAAAGCATGGTGAGATTAAGTCAAACCACAAGAAAATGTATGGTTATAATGCTATTATGCTACTATATCTTAGTCTTGTGCTTGATGAATAGGAATATGAAAAGGAGGAGAAGTGGAAATTAGAATTCCTACGGTTTTTCTTTCAAGGAGACACTAACGGAACAAATCCTACAGTTTTCCTTTGCTCCATTCCTTTGCACCAAATTCATGAAAAGTAGTACCATAGGAAACTTTCCAATTCCGATGTTTTTCATTCACTTTTCCTTTCAAGCACGGGCGATTCTAGTAGGCAGGCTTGAGCAAGGAAAATCCTACACTAAAAAAATGTTTTTGTGCTACTTCTATTACTTTGGACCCAGGCCACTGCCATACTAGCTCAACTCCTAGGCCCATCGACAAATGCACAGCTCAAACGCGCAGAGATAAATAATGATGGCGTTCAAGAGAGTCCATCACGGATAGCTAAGTTGCCTGGTACCTCACTGCTTTTCATATAGTAGGATAAAATAATCGTATTTCCCGTTACTATGAGTGCTCAGTGGACAATATATATAACATGTAGAGTAAAAAAGAGATGCAACAAGTGTACAACCTCTTTGGCGAAGCCATGTCGATCTCAGCGTGACTGGGTTGGCCGGTGAGGATGCTCTGGCTGACTTGGCTGTCGGAGGAGGGGAAGAAGATCTTAGGTGTCTGGAGATGGAGCCCGAGGTACTGCTCCGCTGTGATGGAGGGTTTCGTCATTGGAGCAGCTCCGGTGAGTTGTATGACGCTGAGGCTGAAGCAGGACAAGAGAGACAACGAACAACGTTAACCTGAGTGGAATTCTAATAGCATCTCCAATACATGACGTAAAATACATAACCTCAAAGTGCTACTCCCTCCTTCCATCTATATAGGGCCTAATGCGTTTTCAAGACCACCTTTGACTATTGATAAAATTAATACTACATGACATGCATAATGTGAAAATTATATCATTGAAAGCTCCTTTCACATACGAATTTGATGATGTGCTTTGTGTAAGTTGCATGTCATATATTATTGCTCTAACATTTGGTCAAAGTTAGCCTCGAAAAATGCATTAGGCCCTATATAGATGGAAGGAGGGATTAGATGTAAAATACATCAGCCGCTCATCTCTGAACTTAACTATCGAAACTAAATTTAACTGTCGACACTAAACTTAACTATCGAAACTGAACTTAACTGTCGAAACTGAATTTTGCTGTAGAAACTGAATTTTGCTGTCGAAACTGAACGCACTAGCAAGGTGAGGCCACACGTCGGTTGACTGAATTTTTCATCTCTGGTAAGTCAATTTTGCAACCATTGGATATGAAATCAAGGGCCCGCGGTTCATCTTCAACCTCCACCCCCCTGAGCCGGCCAAACAGCAGCCCCCGGCCGCCCGCGGTCGGCGGTGCGCCGCCCCGCCCGCCCCGAAAACACTCCCCACCGCCGGTCCGCCGCCGCCCCGGCCATCCCTCTAGGCCCCCCCGTGCCGAGCTTTTTCTCCAGCGATCCCCACGCCACCGCCCCGCCACCGCCGGCGACCACCGCCCCCATCTTGAACCCTAAGATAGATAGTAGGGTACCTCTCCGGCGAGCCCCCCTCCCCACTGTGGCTGGTTCGTCCTTCACCCCGGCAAGCCCCCCTCCCCACTGCGGCTGATTCTTCCTTCACCCCAGCGACATCGGAGTGAAGTGTAGCTAAATCGGAGCAGCATCGCAAGCAAGAGCAAGAGCGAGAGCAGCAGCGCGAGCAAGAGCAATAGCAAGAGCAGACCAGGCAGGGGACCGAGAGCAAGAGCAGAGCAGCAGCGTGAGAGAGAGCTAAAGCAGTAGCAGGTCCTACTGATGTGGACGTCGCCACCGAGGGAGCGATGCCGTGGAGGAAGTGGTCGGCGACGCCACCATGGATGGAGCCGCGCCGTGTCGGCTCGGGACCGAGCGCCGGCAGCAGCGTGAGATCGAATCAAGAAGAAAATGCGGCGATTAGTGTACAACCTCTTTGGTGGCGCCGATTAGGCCGCAGCTTCATTCGAGGAAATGGTGATGATGATGCTCTTCTGGTGGTGCAGGTGAAGACGGCGGTGTGGGAATGGAGGTAGCGAGAAAGACGAGGGGAACATCGAGGCAGCTCCTTGGAGGTGGAGTACGGGGTGGCTGAACCGGTGGGACAATGAGATCGACGACGGATCCTCATCCGGTACGGTG
Source organism: Triticum monococcum (assembly GCA_034509565.1). Taxonomy (NCBI): domain Eukaryota; kingdom Viridiplantae; phylum Streptophyta; class Magnoliopsida; order Poales; family Poaceae; genus Triticum; species Triticum monococcum. Next base: position 490,765,016 of record CM067844.1, read on the forward strand.
GATGAGGGACGTCGAGGTGTTGTTGTGGACAACCTCATCAGGGAAGAGGCTCCGGCTGGGTGGCGGACGGAGCAGGGTGTGGGGTTTCGTCGTGGGTTTTCGCGGCCTCGGTGTACGAATGGGTGGGCAGATGGGATGGCAGTGGGGAACCATGGCTTAGAGACGCGCTTGTCCAAAATGTGGGGTACCCCCACCGATTTGAGGTGGTTCTTTCGGTTCAGGGGTAACACAGGCATTTCGCGTGTCGAGATTTCACAGGAGGTGGGAGTTTTCGCGCGCGTTGTAATTTCGGAATAGCAAGGCATGGGTTGAGATGGAGGGAGTTGTCGGAGCACAACGAGACAAAGATATATCTTAAATATTTTGGGCTAACAAGGCGCAGGTTGAAGAGGCGGGAGTTTCGCAACATGATAGACAGAGACGCTAGCTTGAATTTTCGGCATAACAAGGCGCGGCTTGAAATTTCAGAAGAACAAGCTTAATATGTACCCAAAAAAAGACAATTTGCACCTCAATACGCACAACACACACACAAACACCATTTAGACTAGAGTAAGGTACATGTGCATTGCACGCATGAGATTTGGCAACCAAATTATAAATAAATACCACATTATAGCATGCAAGCTTTGAGTCATATATGCATGATGTAGATGTTCGTGTAATTATAATATTTCATTTCATTCAAAATCATCTAGTTTATATAAGAAAGCTAATCTATTTTAAGATTCATGGAATTGTGCGTCGTAAGACATAAAGTAATAACAAATAATGGAAAATCATGTAGAAAAACATTTTGGGCAATTCTGATACGGAAGATTCTAGAACAAATAAGAAGTGCTTATGTTTTGATGTTTGTGCATTATGCTTAAGTTCAACCATGGAGTCTTCTAGATTATACATGTGGCGAAATCTGGTGGAATCTAGATGATATCCAACGGCCAGTAGTGCTCAAATTTGCCATCTTTGGACCATCAGATTCGCCTCATCCAACGACCATCTTTCAAAGTTAAAGTTACCCGCACACAATATAAAAAATATAATATATAATATATATATAGGGGTACAGATATAGATATGTGATGCAAAAGCCACCCATCATCTCCAATTAGAATAGTGTGTCCATGCACGGAAGCGACGTGGCCAAATGATGTCTGCCATCGGTACCTCAAATTCAAATCAGTCTGACCTTGTTCAATGTGTATACATTACAACATGCTCGTTTCCAAACCACACCACACAGATCTCCGTTATATTCATGCATGCATGGGTTTCAAACATTAGGATCTCTTATTCAAATATTTGAATTCAACTTTACATTGATTGTGACCTCACCTATTCAGCTATTCTTTTACACCCACACACTAGTCTTCTCTTTATAATTGTACCACTAACTTTCTCTCGTGCATGCATGCACACACACTACCAGTCGGCATTATCCATCACACGCATGCAATCTTTTTCTTCAGGTCGGTCTCCCATGAAGGCACACACCAACACACATCCCCCTCCCCATCATATCGGGCATTCTTTATCTCTCACACGTGCATGCGCAACGATCGATGTTCCTCTATGTATGTGTGTATATAGCTAGGTCTTTCATAGTTTTCCACACAAACCGATCAATCGATATATCTAGTGAGGTCTCACCCTCTTTCCCACGTCCACATCGATCAATCTATGCCTCTCTATATAGGATTAACATATATAGCTAATACACCCACATTAATTATGTATCCCACGCCCCACTCTCATCATCCATGCCTTCTGCTTCATCTCTCAGACGCGTGCACAATGGAGAAGACAGGGGGCAGTAAGGGCCCTGCCCCCTCCCCCCTAACATCACTATATATCAAGGCTAATATGAATGTGATCATTAGACAATTGCTGCTAAAAATGGTTTAAGTCCATGAATTGACCCTCCTCGTAAAGGATTAGCAATGCTTGGCCCCCTAGCTCATTTATTTTTCATGGCTCTGCCACTGCGCGCATCAGCGCACGTGTTCGCCCCCTCTCTCTAAATATCGATCTCGCACTTGTGCATTCCTTCATAGTCTCCCTCCACTCGGCCCCTCGCACCATCTTCTAGCCCCCCACCGGATTTTGCCACATGTACAATCTAGCAGACTCCATGGTTGAACTTAAGCATAATGCACAAACCTCAAAACAACAGTGGTTCTCTTTTGTTCTAGAATCTTCCGTATCATAACTGCCCAAACTTTTTTCTAGTTGAATTGCCATTATTTATTTTTACTTTATGCTTTACAACGCACAATTCCATGAAACATAAAATAGATTAAGGGCTTCTTTGATTCAAAGGATTCTCAAAGGAATTTTGGAGGATTCTAATCATTAGGAATTTTTCCTATCTTGGTTGTTTGATTCGTAGGATTGTAAACCATAGGAATTTTTCCATATGATTCATTTGCACTAGATTTCATAGGAAACATCCCATCCACTCAAACCTCTTTGAAAGAATTCTGCGTTTTTTCTATGCACAATCAAAGACTCGTACAATCCTGTAGGATTCAAGACGACATTCTACTATAATCCCATGTTTTTCCTATTCCCGCGTTCTTAGCTTTTTTATAAAAACTAATTGATTTTGAATGAGATGAACTATAAGAATTAAACGAAGGGCTACATCAGGCATATATGACTCAGAGCTTACATGCTATAGTGTGGTATTTATTCATAATTTGGTTGCCAAATCTGATGCGTGCAATGCACATGTACCTTACTAGTACTTCGAGTATGTGCAAAACATGTAAATTAGAATACCAATGGCACGCTACACATTGTCTCTCTTACAGTTCATGAAGCCATGCGGCACATGTGTAGGCGTTGTCGCGACCTCCTTGCATGGATTGATCACAGTGACGTGCTGCTGGTTCCAAAAGAATGTACTCGTCCTCCCTGAGCCATACTGGCGGTACATGCACGAAGCGAAGATGTGCACGCACGCCATGCACGCACTCATTCCTCGCAAGCACATGCGGGTACACGGGCGGACGCAATTTTGTACCAAGATCCACCCCATGTGATAATTTGACGCGTGTAAAGTCGTTCACTTCATTGATGGTCAATTAATACAGCGCATGCAAATTGAGTGGATGTGAGGGTGGAAGAAAGACATTATTACTCCACTGTGCGCATGCGAGTAGTTGAATCGTGGGTTGCTAGTAGTACTTCCATTGGTCTCCTTCGTATTTTGTGCCAACTTTTGACAGTAACATAATATTTACGCATTTGAGCAGTGTAGTACTTGAAATTTACGTTCCGCTAAACTCATCAGGAGCCGTTTAGGGCCTCGAAACGAAAACCATCAATTAATCTTTACCTTGTTCCCATCACATTCGAAAGCCTGCTCACACCTACTAGTAGTACGTACCAAACCTGAACGTGTTCCCACTATGCAGGTATTAGTACTAGTGCTAGTACTTAGGTTATAAAAAGGGGAACTACCTAACCGAAAATCACTCTACCTCTCCTCCTCATAAGTGCTTCTTCCTCGTCCGCCGTTGCCATGGCCGGTGAGAAGAGCTCTAGGTCGAGAACTACTCGTAACAAGGGAGCGGCAACCAAGGCTGCGGAAAAAAAAAGAGGGCTCGCCGCAACGCAGAGACCTCGAAAGATCTCTCATGGGCAGGCGATGGCTCCCAGGAGCGCCCTAGCCGTGGAGGCGAACATGCCGAGCCGGTGGAGCGGGAGTCGTTATCCCTCGACGGCATGCCTGATCAGCTCAATAAGCAGTGGAGTTGTTGAAGGAGAGCCTCGATGACATGCCCGCTGAGCTCAATCAGCAGAGGGAGTTGACCGCCGGCTTGGTGATGCTGCTGAAGAAGAGCATTGCCTCGGAGAAGAAGGCGACCGGCGAAATCCTGCGACTTCGGGAGGACAATGCGAAGCTCTGCCATGAGATCGACCTGTTGAAGGAGAAGAACGTCGGCTGGAAGAAGCTGCATGAGAATAGTAGTTCCTCGATGAAGATGATGCAGGCCCTCGCCATGGAACAGAAGGAAGAGTTGGCGAAGCTCCGCATTGAGCCCCCGGTTGCTGTCAAGGTACATAATATGGTCGTGGAACAGATGATGAAGTCTCGCATCGACAAATGCCGCGTCATGGACACAATGATGAACATGGAGGAGGAGACGCGCAAGGAGATGGAGGCCGTGGAGGCAATGAAGAAGCAGTTATGACTCCGCAGCGAATTAGATCATTTGGGGTGATAATATTCCTTCTTCTTTTGCTCCTGTGTTTCATTTTTTGCTTCGGGTGTTTCGCCGCACGTGGCACGTTCTCTGCGAGGCATGAATAGAACAATGTTTTTTTGAGGGAATGAATAGAACAATGCTAACAATGAGATGACTAGCAAATTAGATCATTTTTATCGCCATATGGCACTGGGCTACTGTGTTTCGTGCTCCTCCGTCGCAGTACTACTCCAGTGGAAAACTTGAGTATACCACACGGTTCTTTGCTCCTCCTCGATCAGGTCGTCGGCGCATTTATATGAGCAGTCAAATCACAAGTCCCCGCCTTCCAGCAGTAATGCGCCGTCAAATCACAAAGGCCCTCGCCTCTCGTGAAACCGACCAAGCTAGACTGGCCTGCCCTCTAGCCTTTTTAAAAATGTATACTTTTGTACAGCAGTAGTATCGATGGATTGCGCCATGGAGCAAAACTTGAAATTAAAAAAATGTGGTACATATAGAGAGCGCTCGTCGCCAAATTATGCATATAGTACTATTAAAAAGGCTAGTCACAATAATGGTGTCCAGCACAACCCACCCCTCAAATAAAACTAAGAGGGTGCTTGGATACGTTTTAGTCCCATGACTAAAAGTAGTGGGACTAAAACATGCTAGCCTCACCCATGCTTGGATCCAAATACTAAAAAGGCTAAAATCAACTTAATGAGCATTTATTATTCTCCAAACCCTCCAATCCAGAACTCGCCTGTGTTAAAGGAGAGGAGTTAAATGAGTAGAGAGAGGACTAATCCACATTTTAGTAGGGGTACCCCTGACTAAAAAAATTAGTCTCAAGACTAGTTTTAACCCCTCTTTAGTCAGCGGTGCTTGGAACTTTAGCCTCTTAAAGAGACTATTTTTAGTTAGACTAAAATAAGTCCCTTAGATCCAAGCACCCTCTAAGCATCCTGGAATTCTTTGACGAAACTAAGCACCCTGGAATTCTTTGACAACTAAACTGCTGGCTATATGATGTTGGCCATATATATTGTACGTATATAATGTGAAGAAACAAGTGGTAGTACTATACCAACTAAAAGATGAAATGTAAGAAATACTAGTATGTACGTACTGAAGAGTTAAAGTAACGAGAAGAAACATAACATAGTTCTGTTGGGGGCTCAGCACAACACACCCCTCAAATTAAATTAAGCACACCTGAAATTAAACTTTGCAACTATTCCGGTAGACACTGCATTAGAACTACCATGAGCAACGACACTGCCACCTTACTTGGAGTCCTCGTCCATGTCCTCGACTTCATCCTTGTCCCTCTTCCTCTTGGCCAATACTTCTTTGCTTGAACCACACACTTGGCTGTTGCTCTTCATCCAACCCTTGTAGATATTGAAGCAAAGGTAGCCATCCATTGCAGCATAGTGGATGTGGTCTATATCTAGTACATTCCGCTGCCATGCATGATGATGAAACGTGTAATGAGGTTTCTCCAGTTTACTGTACGAAGGATGAACCATGGCTCCTGCAAGGGTCTGCATTGAAGGCTGACGAGAGGACACCAACCGATTCTTCTGGAGGTCGAAGGTGTTGCCTACAACGAGGCCTATCCGACGCAGGACTTCTTTGTCGTTACCAAAGTCTATAGTAATGAATTTCACTGCTTTGTCCTTGAGGAAGTTCTTAAAATCCTGGCACTCAACATGGGCATGGCATATGTGGTAGACCAAGCAAACATTATGTACGCAAACCTGGATCACGGTGGGCTTCTTCCTCTCTTCGTCCTTTAGATCCTTCTCTCGTCCTAGGACTATGGTCTACTCAACATCTAGCCTAGCGACCCACTCATCATCTGAGTTTTAGAACATGCGGCTGAAGCGAGGAAGGCATCCTTTCACCGTCGCGGAAGAACGGGTGTAGATGACGTCGAACTCATCGCCGGTGATGGTTCTAACCTTGTACTCACCGCCGATCATGGAGATTTGGGACGCCATGGATTTGGGAGGAGGGTTAGGATTAGTGGAACTGTCATAATGTGAATGGACGGGATGACTAGGAGCGAACCGTCGTAGTATTGAAGGACATGTGGGGACAAGTAGGAGCGAATTGCCAGCGTGCGAACGGCAGGGTAGTGGCTTTCCATTCTCCCATGATACGGGCTTCCGAGAGCCCTTGGATCTGAGATCGAACGGTTGCATGGCGTGATTATAGACCTTTGGGTGAATATCCTATCCTGGAGGGTTATTCTGCAAATTTTCAGCAACTTAGCATGCGACCGTTTGATCTCAGATCCAAGGGCTGCCAGCAGCCCGTATCATGGTCGCGCCTACCACGACCGTTGCGTCGCTCGCGTGGTCGCGCCCTTGGAGATTTAACACGGTGCATTAGGCTATCTGATGTTGGCATGTCATACATAGTCATCACTTAGTCACTCATACTACAACAAGGTTGGATATAAGTGTATTTTTTTACTCCTCTCTATCTCTTTCTTCGTACTCAAGGAAGAAACGGTGCTAAGCGCGTGTATTTATTGCATTTGCCAAGGAGTGACCTCTTCCAATGAAATGGTGTTGCTAAGTTTGCTTCATTTAATTAGCTATAGACTCAAAATTGTCTTTTCACCTAGGTACACGCGCTTAGCACCATTTCTTCCTTGGGTCACCAAACTAGTCTCTCTCTTCTTGATTAACTTGCCACATCAGACTTTATGCCTATGTGGCAAGCTTAAGCACTTGTAGGAGTAAGTAAAAGTAAGTACAATAGTACGCTTTACATGGCATTTTTGCATATGTGGAGGAAAGAGAGGCAAGGAAAAAGTGGAGAAGTGGGCTCTCATGCAAGAGCCAGCCTCTACTACATGGTGGAGCATTGGGAGAGGCACCTGTATGGAGGTGGTCAGGAATCTGGGAGACTCACGCCGGTCGTAGCGCCGCAGTTAAAATGATAATGGCAAGTCAAATCACGGGGCCCCACCTGTCCAGCAGTAACTCACTGTCAAATCACACAGCCCTACGTTTGCAGCAGCCCACTCCCTCGTCTTCTCGCGTCTCTGTTGAACCGACTAGACGGAACTGCCCTACCGCCTACCGCGCAGGAAAAGCCCCGCCCTCGACTTTTAAATAGTATACAGTATACTAATTTTGTATCCATGGATTGCGCCCGCGCCATGGAGCAAAGCGTCTAGAAAATGGAGGAGAGACGGTGGTCTTGCAATAGAGAAGAGGGAGAGGCACGACGGTGGTTTTGGAATGGAGATGATAGAGAGGAGAGGAGGTGGTTTTGCAATGGAGAATAGGGAGAGGAGCGTGCGGCAACGATTTAGGATTGGACGAGAGGGCCGGCGCGCTCTGACTGGATCAAAATCAAAATCAATTTACCCTTCAATTAAGAAAGCGACCCCACATTAACTAGTCTCCCTTTTATTCTGGGTCATAATTGACCATGATTTTCGCACATAAAATATATGTTATACGTTGTATACAAGGCCAATATCAAAATTACAATTTACAACTATACAGGGCCACTAACATTAATCGAGGCAAAATTGATGGCGTTTGCCTCGTACTAGCACCCGAGGACATTAATATCCCTTGTGTGCATGCGGGAGTGAGAAGGTTAGCTTGCATTCCCAACATTAATCAACCAATGAGGAGTAAGAGGGTTGGCTTGTTGTGCTTGGGAGAGAAAAACCACATTAATTAACACGACAATCAAGGTGACAAGCTAGCTTGCAACATTGACTTAAACATAGCATTGATTTTTACCTTGGTACCTGTAATATGAGCTTGTGGCCTTGTATACAAAAATGGAGGGACTATAATTTGAAAGTAGATTCAGATACGAACCAAACGATACAATTTTTGGTGACATGCATTCACATTTTGCTTGTCAAATACAGTACATGGTCAAACTTTGACCCAAAATATGCGAAACAACAAAAAAATACTTCCAAGACCAGCGCCACTCTTCCGCTCTTCTCCTCTTAAACCACCGCCGCTCCTCTCATGTTCCAATCTAAATGCAGCGCTGCTCCTCTCCTCTTCCATTTCAAAACCACCGCCCCTCCTCTCCTGTTCCAGTCCAAAACCAGCGTTGCTCCTCTCCCGTTCTAATCCAAAACCAGCACTGCTCCTCTCCTGTTCCATTCAAAAACCACCGCCGGCCAGTGAAGGTGTTGTGGAGAAGTAGATCGATGGAGGAGTACAACCGATACGTGAGGATCGCAGACGGCGACCCTATGAAGCTAGCTAGGATGTTAGAGATACAGTCTTGGTTTGACAACAAGGACCAACTAGCGGCGACGGTGACATCCATGGCCAAATATCCGCAATAGAATGAAAAGGCGGTGATACTCCCGGAGGGAGTCGCGTTGGAGTACATAGAACTGCTCCTCTGGGCCATGGAGCAAACAGATTCACCGAATCTGATCGTGAGGGAGCGGTGGTGGGAGTATCGATCCCAGATGGAGCATCCACCAGAGATTGAAGGATCGAGCATCTACAGGGTGTCGTTTGTGAGGGTGTCCTGCCAGAGCGACCCGGTGGAGTCTTCGTCGACCGAACCCAACTGCAAGAGGAGAAAAGCAGTTGGCCCGATGACGCTTCCCTGCCATCGTCTCCCTCGCTGTTCACATCGTCTCACGGGGCGGCTGTCTACTGCCCAGGAATAGGAGGGAGCTGCCCCCCCAGCCCAATAGTCGGGCAGGTTGTGAATTGTCAGGAGGAGCTTAGGGTTGTCAGTATTTGCAGGTTGTGAATTGTGTTTTGTGTTGTGTATTTTGAGCGTACTTTCAGATATGAATGTCTTTCGAATTTCAAATTTGTAGTATTGAGCATATAAAGTATTTTATGAATTCTAGAGATCTATTTTTAGCACTTAAAAAAATGTAGTTTCATAGGAGTATAAAAGTGCAGATAATGTGATTCTCAGAGAAGAAACTGCAAGTTTCAGTTTCAGATAAGAAACTGCAAGTTCAGTTTCAGATAAGAAACTGCAACTTTCAGAGGCAGAGCATTTATATTAACACGGCCTTTTCAAACAGGGTTAACATCATGTTGGAAGTTTTATTCATGGTCGAAAATGGAACTACCAGCCAGTTAACATCATGCTGATCAACATTCATGCATAGCACATCTTCATATGATGCACAGTCAAAATGCCCACACAATGTCGAGTGTGTGAAACACAGAGAAAACGAGGGATGAAGTTTTGGCAAGTGTTGGACGTGGTTTTGGGCTGCCCCATCTAGGCTTTCATTTTTAACATGCGCAACCCACGACCTCGGCCGCGAGGTCCATAGGCCTGTTTGTATTTTCTTAGGGCCGTCATGTATCGACCGGCCTATGGACCTCCCATCCGAGGTTTTATTTTTGGCAGCCCAATTTATGTATTTTTTTTTGAAGAAAATGCAGAGGTCTATTCTATTTTTCTATATAAGAATAGGAACGCCAGGTCCAACTTATGTTTCCCTTCTAACTATATTATATATATTTAAATTATTTTATATGTTGACTGTTTAGTTCACATACTCCCTCCTTTTTGGTTTATAGGGCTTATCTCAAAATTTTAGTTTTTCCATTTTGTAAGGCTCAATTTGGTTGTTTTCCATCACATGTTCAGATTCCAAGGTGCATTAAATCATTGCATGCAAGTATTAAGAGAAAATTGACCAATGCATGTACTTTATGCATGCATGCATTGCAATTTATGCATTGATAAACATAATTTTTTGAGGAAAACAAGTGCATTAATTATGTGTTTTTGCAAACTACAAAAAGTATTCCACCAGTCATCATCTGCCTTGGTTGGTGAGATTTTTGAATTGAGCCCTATAAACCGAAAAGGAGGGAGTAATTGGCAAATAGATCTCGCCGCCACCCCCCGCCTCCTGACTCCGGGCGCGCCTGCCCCCCTCAGCAAGTCCGCTCGCGCGCCCCATGGAGTCGCTGGCCATATCCATGGGGGAATTGCTGGAAGACAGGCAGATGTACAAGATGCATCTCCCACATGTCTACAAAGCCTTCCCGCGGATGCTCCAGCCGCTCGACTCCGTCGCGCCGGCGATGCTGCGGGAGACTCAAGGGAGGAGATGGAGGGAGCGGGTGATGCGGATCCGCGATGACGCTCTCTCCTGGACCCAGTGCACGCGCGAATGGAGGGAAGCAGAGGAGGAAGCTGCGAGGGAGGAAGCCGAGGAGGGACTGAATCCGTTCTCTCACTCGCGCAGGTATGCTCGGATGTGCAAGGATCATGTGGATTGGGAGCTGCTGAATCTAGCCCTGCGGATATACTTCGAAGGAGATTTCTCAAAGAAGCACAGGATGCCCCACCCCAGTGAGCCGCCGATTGCGTTCGTTCGATGGGCGAAAGGAGAAGTGAATTCAGGAGATCCACGCCGTGCTACGAGATGGGAATGCTTGACTGGACTCCTTCCCACCAGCACGCCACCAGAGCCGGAGCAGGTGGATCCCCTACTTTACCTCTCCCCCAAACGTGCAGAAGATTGAAATTAGGCTTGCAATCTGCTTCAATTGACATGTCTGGTGGTTATTTCTGCTTCCTGAGAGACCACATCTGGCTGGAGGATGAGAAGGAACCAGGAACTCTGATGAATTTCCCCTATCACAATGGGGGGAGCGCCGGTTGGGCAGTGGTATGGCCCACCTCCGGCCCAAATGGGGGCACAATCTGGGCAGGCTCCTATAATTGCCCAAGATCAATCTGCTGGTGGTTCTGACTCTCAGATCAGTGGGAAATCTCAAGGTAAGAATCAGCAAAAGAAGAGATAGGACATCTAGAAAACTGCTCCTGCCCCTGCTTCGGGCCTTATGGCATACTCTGAGGTGATTTGCTACAACTGTGGGGAACCAGGGCATCATTTGGATAAATGTCTCAAGCCCAAGAGTTGTTTTATCTACAAAATGGTTACCCATAAAGTTGAGAATTGCCCTGTCAGAAGGAAAACCCACAGTTCTGCTAGATATGTTGGAAGTGCTGCTCCAGGATTATGTCCACCATTGATAGAATTTTCTGTGACACGGAATTAGATAGTTTCTTTCCCCTTTCTAGTTGTAGAGCTCTGCCCAAATGTGGTAGTGACCACACTCCTTTGCTCTGGGACTCTGGTCTTAACCAAACTCCAAAGAGCAATAGTTTTAAATTTGAAAAGTGGTGGTTGCTTAGAGAAGATTTTACTGAGCTAGTCAGGAAAATCTGGAATGAGCCTACTAGGAGCAGCTGCCCCCTAGAAAATTGGCAGATCAAAATCAGGAGATTTAGAAGAACTACCAAAGGGTGGAACTCCAATGAGTAAGCTAATCTTAGAAGATACAAAAGGCTTCTCCTCCTTGAGTTTGATTCTCTAGATATTAAGGCAGAAACCACTGACCACTCTAAGGCTGAGACTAATAGATTAAACTTTGTCCATGGAGAGCTCAAGAAAATTTGGCTTCAAAAAAATCAAAGCCAAACAAAGGTCTAGAGATAGGAACATTAAGGAGGGTGATAGAAATACTGCTTACTTCCATGCAGTAGCTAACCAGAGGAGGAGGAAAACGCTCATTCACTCCCTTGATGGCCCTAATGGCCCTGTTACTGAGGTAGATGAGATGCTGAAAGTGGCTAATGACTTCTACAAAGACCTGTTTAAGAAAGAAAACCCTTCTGGGTTCTCTCTACAAAACAATTTTTTCTCTGCTTCTGAAAAAGTCTCTCCTGCTGAAAATGAGCTGCTAGAAGCCCCTTTTTCAGAGACAGAAGTGAAGGAAGCCATTTTTAGCTCTTATCCTGATGGAGCTCCTGGTCCTGATGGGATTCCCTTCTTGTTTTACCAGCATTTTTGGGACTTGGTGAAAAACGATCTCTTAGATCTTTTCCAAGCCTTTCATAGAGGAGAGTTGGATCCAGCAACTTACTCATGGGGGGTCTGTTGGGGTCAAGTTAAATAACTGTGAAAGTGATTTTTTTTCCTTGCTGGTAAAGGCCTTAGGCAAGGTGACCCCATCTCCCCGCTTTTTTTTTAATTTAGTAGTGGACATTCTTACTAAAATGCTGAGCAAAGCTGCCGATCATAGTCTGATTGCAGGGCTCTGTCCTGAGGTCTGCCGTGGTGGCATCATCTGCCTTCAATATGCAGATGATACCATCCTTTTCTTAGACAATGACTCCACACATGCTAGCAATCTGAAAACTATTCTAACCTGGTTTGAACAAGTCTCAGGCATGAGAATCAACTACTCTAAAAGTGAACTCATCCCTATCAACATGGATGATCAGGAGTTAGCTGACTTCCTCTCTATTCTAGTCTGTAATAAAGGTAACTTCCCCATTAAGTACCTAGGTATCCCTCTCCGCTATGATAAACTGAGGAGAGAGGATATCCAACCCTTCTGGATAAAATCATTAAAAGGATTGCTTGGTGGAGGGGCAAACTTCTCTCTTACAGAGGTAGATTGATCCTCATACAAGCTTGTTTGGCTAGCATTCCAGTGTATCTCCTCTCCTTCTTCAAGTTCCCTAAATGGGCAGTGAACCTCATTAATTCTCAGATGTCTCATTGCTTGTGGAATGATTTTGAGGGAAATAGGAAGCTACACCTTGCTAATTGGGCCCTAGTCTCTATGAAAAAAGATTTTGGAGGCCTAGGCATACCTAACCTCCAAGAAATTAACATCTGTCTTCTAGGGTCTTGGATTAAAAGATTCTATGAGGAAGACCTGAAACCCTGGAAGCTTCTTATTGCCCATAAATACCTAGGAAATAAACCTAATATTTTTGTCCCTTCCTCCAATCCTAAGACCTCTAGATTCTGGAAAGGATTAAAATCTATTATGCATGCTATGAAATTTGGCTACAGATGGAACATAGGGGATGGGAGCAGAACCAGGTTCTGGGAAGATACTTGGTTTGGCACATCCCCCCTAGCAGTCCAATTTTGGCCTATTTACTCTGTCCGGAATGAGCTTAACAAAAGTGTCAATGAAGTTTGGGACGGTCAATGCTTAAAACTCTCTTTTAGAAGGAACTTTAGTGATAGTCTCATGGAACAATGGTTCTAGTTGGAGGAAATTGCCAACAGCATTACCTTTACTGCCGAGCCGGATGCCCTGATTTGGCAGCTCGACAATAAGGGGAAGTATTCCTCCAGCTCCCTCTATCATGTTATCAACTTTAGAGGGGTTCAACCCGTGTTTATCCCTGCTGTCTGGAAATTGAGAGTTCCCCCAAAAATTCATGTATTTCTCTCGCTTCTCTCCAAAAACAAATTGATGACTAGGGATAACCTTAGGAAGAGATACATCATCAAACCCCTTGATTGTGTTTACTTCTTGGAACAAGAGTCTTGTTCTCACCTATTTTTTGAATGTATAGTTGCTAAACATCTCTGGGCCCACATTGAGGAATATTTCTCTAGTCAGATTGGCTCATCCTTCGAATATGTCGCCAGATTCTGGATTGCTACCAAAAAGTGCTCAGTTTTAAACACTGTTAGCTCAGCTGCCCTTTGGTGCCTCTAGAAATATAGAAATGCTATGATTTTCAGTAACACCTCCTAGATTTCCATTCCGCAGGTCTTGAGGTTGATCAGGAACATGGTGAGGAACTGGGCGATTCTCTCCTCCGGATCGGACAAAGACAAGTTGACGAGCTTCGTGGAAACCCTAACAAGATCCCCCCAGAAACCGTTGGCGATCACTTGTGGCTAAACAAGGCTCGACCTGCTCTAGGGCTGGACCCATGGGCTCATCTCAAGATCTCTGATGAAGATGATGGGCACTTGGCGCCGAAAAAGAGGGACATCCACCATGCTACGCCTTCCAGCCCGGTGTCTCCGCTTGCTTACTGGTCGCCGCAGGCTGACACGGCCCCTCGGCTGAAGACCATGAAGGCTTCGCTGGACCCTCCTTGTGTCATTTGAGTGCTCTATCCGCTCTGCCTTTGGCACCGCTCGGGTGATTTGTGTTATTCAGAGAACTTGTTCATCCACCCCCCCTAGTTTGTAGCTTTTCTACCTTTGCTTTTGAACTGCTCTTTGAGCTGCTATATCAGAATATGTTGTGGTTTCATTCTCAGCAATGGAACCGGGGAGATGCTCCCTGTTTTTCTAAAAAAAAATTATTTTATATATTATTTTTATTGTCATCATATATTTAACAGATACTTACATATGTAAGAAAACAATATCCCACATCTTATTAACTTATAAAAATAATGTCTTATCAAATAAAATCCTGGATTGTTTTGGCACGAAAATCCTAGTTAGTGTGTACAAAAGCTTGGTAAGATTTAAGGACGAATGTAATAATATCACTTATTATTTAAATATATTTATAACAAAATGCTCAGCCCCTTTTTATTTTTTAATAACATTGCTGGCCCAACCCAACATTATAATTAGAATCAGCCCAGCAAAATCGTGTATTTCGAGAAAGTGCAAATGGGTTGTAATTTTTTAGGAAATAAAATAAATGGGCCGCATGGACGCTACATTATTTGTTCACCCAGCCCAGCTAATGGCTGTAATTCAAAAAAAAGATCAAATTGACTATAAATTCTACCGCGCAAAAAAAGACTGTAAATTCTGAAAAAATGGGTTGAATATGTGCCACATTTTTGGGGGCTGAAATGTGGGCCAATAGGTCGAAGCCAATGCAAGTCGTTGTCAATTTAGTCAACAAATGATTCTGACATGTTAGCTGTTGGATTTACATCCAACGACCGGCATCCATCTTCAATCTCTCGTCTTCTTCCTCCAGCGCCGCCGGGACCACCTCCCGCCTCCTGCTGCTAGTAGCTCTGCTTAGCACGCTTCGCTATGAAGTGCTACTCCACCGTTGGCCAGGCCATCCCTCCACCCCTCCACACCTCCTGTTCTTCTCCACCGACTGCTGAAGCACACCGCACTAGAACCAGTTAACCCTCGTACACCTCTCTGTCTGTGACTCTACTCCCGCGTCTTCCCATCTTCGGCTCATTGTAGTCCGGGGCCTCGCCATCGTCCACCACCTTGGATGCGCTCGGCGCGGCGTGGTCAACGTGGTCAACGAACGACACCATCGGAAGTAGACTGTGCGTGGAGAGGCTGACAGCTGGGTCCATGGCCGCACACAAGGAAATGCCTCCTTATTACCCGCAAAATAATGATTCCTCCACCTGACATCTGGGACCCACCGGAAGGGCCTCTGTATTTTGAGAAATAAAGTGCCCCCCGCTGACATGTCGGACCCACCAGCTATCTTAGCACGCAAGGAAGTGCCTCCTTATTACGCACAAAAAAATGAATATTCCCCCTGCCAGCTAGAACCCAGCATAGTGGGAGGCTGACTTGTGGGCCTACCAAGTTGACGGGGATGGAGGGCTTTGTCAACTTAGTCAATATGAATGATTCTAGCTACTGTTACCGTACGATGTTCATCGAACGGCCGTAGTGCTTCTTCAACCTCTGGTCTTCTTGCTCCAGCCGCCCAAACCAGCGTTGGTCGTGTCGCGTGCTCCTGCCTCCCGTGGCCGGCTGTGATGCCGCAGAGGCCTCACCGCCCCCTACTACTCCCACCGCTGGCCAGGCCATCCCTCTACTCACCCACACCCCCTGTTATTATGCGGCGACAGCAGCCTCACACCGCAGCCGAACCAGTGAACCCTCATACTCCTCTTCGCGTGGGCATCCACTGCTACGTCTTCCCCGCCTCCGAGTCGTCCCCTTCCTAGTCCTCGCCGTCGTCCACCGCCCTGGTGCTCTCGGCGCGGCGTGGTCAACGTGGTCAACGACCGACTTCCATCGGAAGAGTATTGTACGTGGAGAGGCTGACAGCTGGGTCCACGACAGCCGCAAGGAAGTGCCTCCTTATTACACGGAAAATAATTATTCCTCCACCTGACAGCGGGGACCCACCGGATGGGCCACCAGTATTTTGCAAAAAAAACTGTTTCCCCCTGACTGCTGGGACCCACCGAACGGGCCACCGTATTTCGCGAAAAAAACATTCCCCCCGCTGTCATCTCGGACCTACCGGAAGTGCCTCCTTATTACGCACAAAAAAATGAACACTCCCCCGGCTAGCTGGGACCCACCTTGCTGGGAGGCTGACTTGTGGGCCTACTAAGTTGACGGGGACGAAGGGCTTTGTCAACTTAGTCAATATGAACGATTCTAGCTCCAGTGACCGTACGATGTTCATCCAACGGCTGTAGTGCTTCTTCAACCTCTGGTCTTCTTGCTCCAGCCGCCCAAAGCAGCACCGGTCGTGCCACATGCCCATGCCTCCCGTGGCCAGCTGTGCTGCCGCAGAGGCCTACCGCCCCCTACTATTCCCACCGCTGGCCAGGCCCTGCGACGACGGCAGCCTCACACCGCAGCCGAACCAGTGAACCCTCGTAGTCCTCTCCGCGCAGGCTTCCACTGCCGCGTCGTCTCCTTCCTAGGCCTCGCCGTCGTCCACTGCCGTGGTGCTCTCCGCGCGGCGTGGTCAACATGGTCAAGGAACGACTTCCATCGGAAGAGTACTGTACGTGGAGAGGCTGACCACTGGGTCCACGGCCACAGCGTAGTTTTTTTGTGATTTGCCAAGTAAGTCACTTTGTCAGGCCTGTTGGGTTGCAAATCTTTCAAGACGAGGAGAGCTTTCATTTGGCTGGCCGAGAAAATGACCCATCAGTAATGAGAAATGGGTTGTACATTTTTAAAACACATCAAACCGGCAATTACTTTCAAATATCTTTATTTCATTTCAAGATTTTAAATTACATTAATTTTTATGCGTGGAGAATTTGTTGGATTTTATATTGATATACATTTATTTTTAAAATCAGTTTGAATGTGAGTCGAATTTTTTTGGATTAAAAACAGTTCGGACCACACCAAAATATGCAAAATTTCGTATAATTTTTTAATGTTGCCACAATATGGGCTGTAATGCTAACAAAAAGAATATGGGCTCCAAAAAAACCTTAAGAATTAGCAAATGGGCTGTAAATTATCAGAAATAATGGCAGATGGGTTGTATGCTGTTTTCCACAGATTTGAGGCTTTCCTAAAAAAAGGTTGACCCACAAGCACTGACTGTTGGATGTCCATCCAACAACCGTCGTGCTTCTTCAATCTCTGCTCTTCCTGCTCCAGCCGCTCAAACAAGCGTCGGCAGGACTGCCTGCTCCCTCCTCCTCGCGGCCGGTTGTGCTGCCGCATAGGCCTCACCACCCGACCGTAGTCCCATCGCTGGCCTAGCCATCCCTCTACTCACCCACACCTGCTGTTATTCTTCGGCGATGGCAGATGAACCAGTAAACCCTCGTACAGTCGTACTCCCCTCCGCGTGGGAAACAACTGCCGAGTCTTCCCTGCCTCCGTGTCGTCCCCTTCCTAGGCCTCGCCGTCGTCCACCGCCCTGGTGCTCTCGGCGCGGTGTGGTCAACGTGATCAAGGAACGACTTCCATCGGACGTGGACTGTACGTGGAGAGGCTAACAGCTGGGTCCACAGCCGCAACAAGGAAGTGCCTCCTTATTACATGGAAAATAATGATTCCTCCACCCGACAGCTGGGACCCACCGGATGGGCCACTGTATTTCGCGAAAAAACGTTTCCCCTTGACTGCTGGGACCCACCAGCTACATCTTCGCACGCAAGGAAGGGCATCCGGGCAAAAAAATGATTCGCCCCCTGACTGCTGGGACCGACCAGCTACATCTTCGCAGGCAAGGAAGTGCCTGACAGTCGGGACCCACCTGGTCGAAGCGTACGTAGCGTTGTCATTCTGGTCGCGAACGTGTACGTACATACTGGTCGATGTAGAGGTGCGCACGTGTCGTAGTAGAGGCGCGCACATAACATTTACACGTACGTACAGCGGCCAGGGTGCAAGAAAGAAAATATGGCCACGTATGTGTACATACGGGCGGGGTCTCGAATGCCTACTCGCGCATACGTGCGGCCAGGGCTCGTGTATATGGCTGGGTCGGAACGGAGAAACAGCGTCGTCATCGTGTTCATGGGGAGGCAACGGAATGCGTCGTGTTCATGGGGAGGCAACGGAATGCGTCGTGTTCATCGGGAGGGCTTGGACTGAACAGGCGATGGAAACGAGGCCTGGCGTACCGCAGAACAGAGGAAACAACCTTGTGTTTGACCGGCCACGTTCGAAACGGGATCCTGTTCATCGGGAGGGGTCTAGCGTACCGCAAAATGGAGGAAACGGACCTCCTACAGTCGAAATGGGGGTCCTGTTGATCGGAAGGGGTGTGGCGTACCGCAAAACGAAGGAAACGGACTTGTGTTGGAGCGCTACGGTCGAAACGGGGGTCCTGTTCATCGGGAGGGGTGTGGCGTACTGCAAAACGGGACTCCACGGGATATTGTTCATCTCCACTGTCGACCTCCTCCAGCCTCCACGGGCTCCTGTTCATCCAGCCTCCACGGGCTCATGTTCATCCAGCCTCCACCGCGCGCTACTCCACCCGCTACTATTCAACCACCCCTCCACCGTCTACTGTTCATCCAGCCCTCCACACCACGGGGTCTTGTTCAACCACCCCTCCACGGGCACCCCTCCACCGTCTACTGTTCATCCAGCCCTCCACACCATGGGGTCCTGTTCAACCACCCCTCCACCGTCTACTGTTCATCCAGCCCTCCACACCACGGGGTCCTGTTCATCCACCCCTCCACGGGCACCCCTCCATCGTCTACTGTTTATCCAGCCCTCCACCACACCACGGGGTCCTATTCATCCAGAGGCAACGCCACCACTCACTGTTCATCCAAACCCCCCGCAACGCTCACTGTTCATCCCATTGATCGGCTTCAGTTAGCAGCAGTAGCGAAGGAATCACTCGATCGGGTTCAGTTAACAGCCATCGATCGATCGCTCGGGTTCAGTAGCGCGTAGCCTGCAGTGCAATCGCTAGGGTTCAGTGAGAGCCCAATGCCTTGCTCGGGTTCAGTTAGAGCCAACGCCTCGCACACACGCACGTACGTGTACGAGAGAAACGCGCATCGCTCGGCCCCCGACCTCCCACCGTAACCGGCAACTCCCCGAAATTTTCCTCCCCCTCGCTTCTACCATGGTTTTTTCTGTCATGGACGGCCCAAAGAATGTCATGCAGCTGCGTCTCTGGCTCGCCCAGGATGAAAAGCCCATTTTCTGTCATGATTTTTTGTCATAGAAGTAGGAGCCCACCACATCTATGATGATACCGGGTTTTGTCACAATTATCGTCATAGAAGTGTCATATGTATGACAGAAAAAAATTCGTTTGGCCCAAAATGTCACGGATGTGTCTTTTTTGTAGTGATGGTTTATGTGACATCGGTGCTAGCGTGAGTTCTATTCCCTTTACTTTATATCAAGAAATTATGAATGACATAGCACCCACCGAAATAGAAAAAATAGATGCTGCTATTAAACTTGCTAATAGAGACACCATCACACCACTTGGGATTGTTAGAGATTTTGAAGTCTTGTGTGGGAAAATAAAATACCCTACTAATTTTCTTGTTCTTGGTTCCCCACAAGATGACATTTGTCCCATTATCTTTGTTAGACCTTTCTTGAACAACATTAATGCTAAAATAGATTGTGAGAAACAAACTGCCGGTGTTAGTTTTGGTGATGAGTCTCATGAGTTTAATTTTTCCAAGTTTAGTAGAAAGCTACACGAAAAAGAATTGCCTAGTGAGGATGAAATAATTGGTCTTGCTTCTATTGCTATGCCCCCTACTGATCCACTAGAACAATATCTGCTAGACCATGAAAATGATTTACATATGCATGAAAGAAATGGAATAGATAAGATTTTCTTTGAACAACATCCTCTGCTTAAACACAATTTGCCTATTGAAACTCTAGGAGGTCCTCCTCCACCTAAAGGTGATCCCGTGTTTGAATTAAAACAATTGCCAGACACTTTGAAATATGCTTATCTTGATGAAAAGAAGATATATCATGTTATTATCAGTGTTAAACTTTCAGAACATGAAGAAGAAAGATTATTGAAAGTTCTAAGGAAGCACTGAGCTGCTATTGGATATACTCTTGATGATTTAAAGGGCATTAGTCCCACTCTATGTCAGCACAATATTAATATGGAACCTGATGCTAAACCCATTGTTGATCACCAACGTTGGTTAAATTCCAAGATGAAAGAAGTGGTAAGAACGGAAATATTAAAACTTCTCGAAGTAGGTATAATCTATCCTATAGCTGATAGTAGATGGGTAAGCCCCATTATTTGTGTCCTTAAAACGGAGGTATTACTGTTGTTCCTAATGATAAGAATGAACTTATTCCACAAAGAATTATTACATGCTACAGAATGGTAATTGATTTTATAAAATTAAACAAAGCAACTAGAAAAGATCATTACCCTCTGGCTTTTATTGATCAAATGCTAGAAATATTATATAAGCACACACATTTTTG
The DNA here is from genome assembly GCA_034509565.1 of Triticum monococcum. Lineage (NCBI taxonomy): Eukaryota > Viridiplantae > Streptophyta > Magnoliopsida > Poales > Poaceae > Triticum > Triticum monococcum. The sequence goes on from CM067844.1 coordinate 490,785,638, forward strand.
CTCCCTTGATGGATACTCTGGTTTTTCAAAAATACCAGTTTCTCAACCTGATCAAGAAAAGTCCACTTTCACTTGTCCCTTTGGAACTTATGCTTATAGACATATTCCTTTTGATTTATGCAATGCACCTGCTATCTTTCAAAGATGTATGACTGCTATATTCTCTAACTTTTGTGAAAAGATTGTTGAGGTTTTCATGGATGACTTCTCTGTTTATGGGAAGTCTTTTGATGATTGTTTAAGCCATCTTGATCGAGTTTTGCAGAGATGCGAGCAAACAAATCTTGTCTTGAATTGGGAGAAGTGCCACTTTATGGTTAATGGAAGTATTGCTTTGGGCCATAAAATTTCTGAAAGAGGTATTGAAGTGGACAAAGCTAAGGTTGATGCTATTGAGAAAATGCCATGTCCTAAAGATATCAAAGGTATTTGTAGTTTCCTAGCTCATGTTGGTTTCTATAGGAGTTTTATCAAAGACTTTTCTAAAATTTCTAGGCCTCTTACAAATCTTTTACAAAAGGATGTTCCTTTTGTTTTTGATGATTATTGTTTAGAAGCCTCCAAAACACTCAAGAAAGCCTTAATTTCTGCACCTGTTGTTCAACCACCTGATTGGAACTTGCCTTTTGAAATTATGTGTGATGCTAGTGATTATGCTGTTGGTGTTGTGCTAGGACAAAGAGTTGATAAGAAACTGAATGTTATTCATTATGCTAGTAAAACTCTAGACAGTGCTCAACGAAATTATGCAACTACTGAAAAAGAATTCCTAGCAGTGGTGTTTTCTTGTGATAAATTTAGATCTTACATTATTGATTCGAAAGTAATTGTTCACACCGATCGTGTTGCTATAAAATATCTTATAGAAAAGAAAGATGTTAAACCTAGACTTATTGGATAGGTTCTCTTGCTACAAGAATTTGATTTACATATCACTGATAGAAAAGCAGCTGAGAACCCCGTAGCTAATAACATGTCTAGGCTTGAAAATGTGCTTGATGACCCACTACCTATTGATGATATTTTTCTCGATGAGCAGTTAGCTGCAATAAATATTTCTCATAACACCCCTTGGTATGCTGACTATGCTAATTACATTGTTGCTAAATATTTACCAGCTAGCTTTACATACCAACAAAAGAAAAAATTCTTCTATGATTTAAGACATTACTTTTGGGATGACCCACATCTTTATCAAGAAGCAGTAGATGGTATTATTAGACGTTGTGTACATGAGCATGAACAGGGACAAATCCTATAGAAATGTCACTCTGAATCTTACGGAGGCCATCATGCTGGAGACAGAACTGCTCACAAGGTATTGTAATTTGGGTTCTATTGTCCTACTCTCTTCAAGGATGCCCGTAAGTTTGTCTTATCTTGTGATGAATGTCAAAGAATAGGTAATATTGGTAAGCGTTAAGAAATGCCTATGAATTATTCACTTGTTGTTGAACCATTTGATGTTTGGGGATTTGATTACATGGGACCTTTTCCTTCCTCTAATGGGTATGCACATATTTTGGTTGTTGTTGATTATGTTACTAAATGGGTAGAAGCTATTCCAACCAGTAGTGTTGGTCACAACACCTCTATTAAAATGGCTAAGGAAGTTATTTTCCTAAGGTTTGGAGTCCCTAGATATTTAATGACTGATGGTGGTTCACACTTTATTCATGGTGCTTTTCCATAAATGCTTGCCAAGTATGATGTTAACCATAGAATTGCATCACCTTATCATCCTTAGTCTAGTGGTCAAGTTGAACTTAGCAATAGAGACATAAATTTAATTTTGCAAAAGACTATCACTAGGTCCCGGAAGAATTGGTCTAAGAAATTAGATGACGCACTTTGGGCTTATAGAACCGCATACAAAAATCCTATGGGTATGTCTCCTTCTAAAATGGTTTATGGAGTCATTTGCCTTTTGAGTTAGAACATAAAGCATATTGGGCAATCAAAGAACTCAACTATTATTTCAAACTTGCCGGTCAAAAGAGGTTATTTGATATTAGCTCATTAGATGAATGGAGAACCCAAGCTTATGAAAATGCAAGTTATTTAAAGAAAAAAGTTAAAAGATGGCATGATAAAAGAATCCAAAAGTGTGAGTTCAAAGTTGGAGAATATGTTCTTTTATACAACTCTCGTTTCAGATTCTTTGCAGGAAAACTCCTCTCCAAATGGGAAGGACCCTATGTTATCGAGGAGGTTTATCGGTCTGGAGTTATCAAAATAAATAATGACGAAGGCACTAACCCGAAGGTTGTTAATGGGCAACGAATAAAACATTATATCTCAGGTATGCACGTAAATGTTGAAAGTAATATTATCCAAACTATGACATCGAAAGAACACATAAAAGAGTCCTTCTGGAACACTCCAGAATCAGGAAAAAAAAGGAGGTATGTGATACGGTAAGTAAACAGACTCCGAAAAATCCGCAAAAATATTTTTTGTTAGTTTTGGAATATAACAAAAATTAGGAAAATAAGAAACAACCAGGAAGGTCACCCTGGTGGGCACAAGACACCTGGGCGCGCCTGGCTTGCCAGGCGCGCCCAGGTGGGACCTCGGGTACCTTCCGGACTCCGTTTTTCTATTGTTTTCTTGTCCCCCAAGATAAAAAAATCTTTATATACCCCTGAACCTATTGACCATTGTATCGTGGAGAAATCTTCTATTCTCTTTTCTTGCTATTTTCGGTCAGATCTATTGAGTCAGGCATCATGTCTTCTTCCTCCAACAACGTGGAAGAGGATGCTTGGTTGATGAAGATCGAGCTGGAGAGAGAAGAGCCCGTAGAAGCCGTCAAAGGGGATAAGAGCAAGGAGACTACCGGAGATCAATCACCAGTGGTTGAGCAGGCCTGGCCTGCTGAGGAAGAGGAAGAAGATATCCTTAAACGTTACTATGCTCATCTTACCCCGACTGAGATTGAAACCTTTCGAATAATTGAAACGGTTCATGTGCAAAATAAATATCTCACCAATGAAAATATTCTGCATCAAGAGCACATCATATTCCTCCAGAGCATCATCCATAGATTGGAAAATATCTTGATCGTGAAGGACAGGATCGCTGCTACTTCATCACCACCACCTTCTTCATCACCAAAAGAAAACTGAGTATCGGGTATGGGCACTCCCCTTGGCTTCCGCCAAGCTTGGGGGAGGTGCCCCGGTATCGTATCACCCCCACTATCTTTTGCCTTTACTTATTTTAGTTCGATCCATACTTATATTCTTCTTTAGATGAATAAAAGTTTAGTTTGATCCTTTCTTTTCGAGAGTTCCAATAAAAAGAAAGGAAATAAATGAAAAATATCATATGCTAATCTTATGGTAGGTGATGACACCACATAGGGAAAAGTATAAGTATAAAATATTATTAGAGATTGACAAATAGCATTGGTCAATGATGCAACTCATGAAAGAATTAATAAGGGAAGAGAATATTCACATATAAATATACTATCCTGGAAATCTTTTGTGATTGTGAGCCCCCATCAAAATATTATATGCCAAAATTGTTGACGTTGGACAAGGAAGACAACGTAATGATTTACGTTTGTTCATGTTCACCTAGAAGTTATATTGTCATAGATCCTTCAACATGTGGTGCTTGCCCCCCATCTTCGCTAGCCAAAAATTCAACACTAAGTAGAGATACTACTTGTGCATCCAAAAACCCTTAAACCCAAATCTTATTTTCAAGAGTCCACCATACCTACCTAGGGATTGAGCAAGATCCTTCAAGTAAGTTGTCATCGGTGCAATCGGGCAATAAAAAATGCTTCTAAAAAGTGTGAGATCATTTAGTATAAGAGAAAATTGAGCGTTGTACGAACTTGTGATGGTGAAGAATAAAAGCAACAGACTGCACAATAAAGGTTGCCATCACAAGGGGCAATACAACATGACGTTCTTTTGCACTAAGGGGTTGAGCATACAAACAAATAAGTGCATGGCAACCTCTGCTTCCCTCTGTCAAGGGCATATCTTTTAGTTTTACGTATTTACTTTTTGCAAGAGTCAAAGTTTTTCTCTCTATTCCTTTTTATCTTTCTCCTTTGGCAAGAATCATGTGGTGAGGAAAGATCTAGGCACATATGTCCGGTTGAATATGGGTAGCATGAGTTATTATTGTTGACATCACCCTTGAGGTGAATACCTTGGGAGGCGAAACTATAAGCCCCTATCTTTCTATGTGTCCGGTTGAAACATTTTGCTCATGTGTATGCGGTGAGTGTTAGCAATCATAGAAGACTATATGATGGTTGAGTATGTGGACTTGCCTAAACGCTCTGATAGGTGACTCTTCCTGAAAAGATGATGAATTGTAGTTGCAAAGTTGACTGAGAACATATTTTGTTGGTTTGTAATAGAGTTTATGCTTTATACTTCGATAGTGTGATGAATTGTTACTTATTCATGAGAAGTCTATGATAGACATTTTATGTTTAAATTTGTTGTTGTTATAATAATCTACATGATGCTTCTATGTTAGTATTTTGTTTTCATCAACACCTCTCTCTCTAAGCATGTGGACATGTTTTCGATTTCGGTTTTCTCTTGAGGACAAGCGAGGTCTAAACTTGGGGGGGTTGATACGTCCATTTTGCATCATGTTTTCCTACTGAGATTTATGATGTTTTTATGCATAATAATGCTTTTTGGAGCAATTCTAATGCCTTTTGTCTCATAATATGCAAGGTACACACAAAGAGGGACAATTCTGGCAACTGGAAATCAGGACCTGGAAAAGCTACGTCAGGTCACCTATTCCGCACAACTCCAAACAAGCTGAAACTTTACAGAGATTTTTTATGGAATATATGAGGAATATTGGAGCCAATAAGTACCACATGGGGCCCACCAGGTGGGCACAACCCACCTGGGTGCGCCCTGGTGGGTTGTGTTCCCCTCAGCCCACCTCCGGTGCCCATCTTCTGGTATATAAGTCATTTTGACCTAGAAAAAAGAAGGAGAGGACTTTCGGGATGGAGCGCCGCCGTCTCGAGGTGGAACTTGGGCAGGAGCACTTTTGCCCTCCGACGGAGCGATTCCGCCAGGGGAACTTCCCTCCCGAAGGGGGAAATCATCGTCATCATCATCACCAACAACTCTCCCATCTTGGGGAGGGCAATCTCCGTCAACATCTTCAACAACACCATATCATCTCAAACCCTACTTCATCTCTTGTGTTCAATCTTTGTACCGGAACTATAGATTGGTGCTTGTGGGCGACTAGTAGTGTTCATTACATCTTGTAGTTGATTACTATATGGTTTATTCGGTGGAAGATTATATGTTCAGATCCAATATGCTATTTAATACCCCTCTGATCTTGACCATGATTATCATATGTGAGTAGTTACTTTTGTTCTTGAGGTCACGTGAGAAATCATGTTGCAAGTAATCATGTGAACTTGATATGTGTTCGATATTTTGATAGTATGTATGTTGTGATTCCCTTAGATGTGTCATGTGAACGTCGACTACATGACACTTCACCATATTTGGGCCTAAGGGAACGCATTGTGGAGTATTTATTAGATGATGAGTTGCGGGAGTGACAGAAGCGTAAACCCTAGTTTATGCGCTATTCCGTAAGGGACAGATTGGATCCAAAAGTTTAATGCTATGGCTAGAATTTATTCTTAATAATTTTCTCATAGTTGCGGATTCTTGTGAGGGGGTTAATCATAAGTAGGAGGTTTGTTCAAGTAAGAACAGCACCTAAGCATCGATCCACACACATATCAACTTATCAAAGTAGCGAACACGAATTGAATCAACATGATGAAAGTGACTAGATGAAATTCCCGTGTACCCTTAAGAACTCTTTGCTTATTATAAGAGGCCGTTTTGGCCTGTCCTTTGCCTCAAAAGGATTGGGCTACCTTGCTGAACTTTTGCTACTACTATCATTACTTGCTCATTACAAATTATCTTGCTATCAAACTACTCTGTTACTTACAATTTCAGCACTTGCAGACGTTACCTTGCTGAAAACCACTTGTCATTTCCTCCTGCTCCTCGTTGGGTTCGACACTCTTACTTATTGAAAAGGCTACAATTGATCCCCTATACTTGTGGGTCATCACCTCCCCACCAAATTTGTCATGCGGACCATCCTGCTCTCCCAGCGGTGGCGCCCCATCTGGCGCCGCGTCCCCCTCAACCTCACCATCGACAGCTGCCTCTACGACGGGGTTTGCAAACGCATGGCCGCAGTCTCCAAGATCCTTTCATCTTACCCCAGGCCAGCCAGACGCCTTGACATCCGCATGTTCAGTACCAACTGCAAGGTCCAAGCCAAGCTCGATGAGTGGCTCTTATCCCCCACCCTAGATCTGCTTGAGGAGCTCGGGTTTGAAGCTAGACAATGTCGCTCTCTGCTGCCGTCTACGCTCCGCCTCACGCCAATGTTGTGCCGCAATAGCTTCAACTCCTACTATACTCCCCCAGATTAATGCCACGACCGCCCTTCTTCTCCCTCAACTCAAGAAGCTCGACCTCTTCGACGTTGGCATCTCAAAGAAGGCTATGGAGCACCTGCTCCATAGCTGTACTGCGCTCGAGTACCTTTGTCTTTGGCAGATCCACGGGTTCATTAGCCTCCATATCGACTCGACCAATCTTCAATGGATTTATGGGTCTTGCGGGGCCCACAACAAGACATCAATTGGGAAGAGATCATTCAAGATGTTCCACATAAGGTCATTGAGAATGTGCCTTTCCTTGAGAGATTGCTTGTATCTGATATAGAAGGTCCAACAAAAATCAGGGTCATTGACACGCCGAAATTGACAGCGTTGGTGTACTCGTCTGCCAGATTCTCTGAACTCTTTATTGGATCCGTAATCGTTTAGGTACAACACTCATCTTCTTCTCCGTCCTCTTGAAATTCAGATTTTTAAATTTCTTCTTGATGTATTTACGACTGTCATCCAGAAAATGATTCCCACAAGCTTGACCCAGTCTATGCACACATTGAAGATCTTGATAATAAAATCTATTGGCCCCAATATGGATTAAGTTGTTGTTTTCCTTACATGCTTTTTGTGCACGGAGAAGCTACTTATCGAGGTGATACTTCTTTCCTATTAGTAAATGGTAATCACAACATAGCTCAACTTTTTGTAATTTTCCAAATTACGATGACAAGTGTAGTGTTCAAAACTGCATCTACGCACTACACTGAAAGAAATGTTTTTAATATTTTTTCTCATGTGATCACCTGCATCGTTTTTTGTTGTACTAGTAGCCTAGGCTAGTCATAGTGGCAAATAACTTAGACTAGTAACTCTATGGTTAGCCTAAGAGCAAGTACTACCTCCGTCCTGGTTTACTCTTCGTATTTTGTAGTATCGAAATTTGACCATAGATTTAACTGACAAAATGTTAATGCATGTCCCTAAAAAATATATCGTTGGATTCATATTTGAACATAATTTCAAATGGTATAATTTTTGGTGACATGCATTGGAATTTTCTTAAGTAAATCTATGGTCAAAATTTTACACTAAACATGACGTAGTACAAAAGTGGGTTATAACGGCCCTCCACTATCTAGGCCAAAACACGTGCCAAATTCACTTCTGATGCATTTGGCATCGATGCCCTCCATTGCTCACCTGGTGCCCAATATGGATCACCTACTTTTCTCCAGTGCCAAATTAACTAACGCAATGAAAAAACACTTGCGTGGGAAAGGGAGAGGACTGAGGCACTAAACACTTATTTGGGAGAGGGAGAGGCTGGTGTAATTGGTTTGATTGATTTTTTTTATACATGTGGGCCTGTGTGCACAGCGTGCCAACCCTCTCACATTGCTAGAGTGGTGGAAAAATCTTTTGATTTGACATTGATGCGTATTATGTGGCATACTTTTGAGAAATATGGCATCGGCCACATAGTGGAAGGCAACAAATGCACAAGCTCTTCACGTGCCCCTAGGTAAATGAGAGGAAAGAGAAAGAGAGAGAGAGAGAGAGAGAGAGAGAGAGAGAGAGAGAGAGAGAGTGAAAAAATATCACTAGCCTTAGAGCCAAGCCTATAGCCAATCCTATCGTATGAGCGAATGATATTGGTACCTCTTGATGACACGACAATCTTATACAGCTAGCTGCTCTAATATGTTCTCTTCTTTTGCAGATAAAAAGACACGAAAGTGAAAAATGTGTTGCACTATAACAATCTCATCAAATGCCTTGATCTCCATCTTACAGAAATTGATTTGATCGACTACCGAGGCAGCACATCGGAGATTAAATTGGCCAGGTTCTTTGTTCTGGAGGCAAGTGTGCTCAAGGTAATGAGGTTTGGCGTTCTCTGGCGCAACAATGAATGGCGTGATGATCACTGCAAGCGTCTAAGCCTAAATGACAAAGGCTCCACAGAAGCTGAATTTGTCTTTGAAACATCAGGTCACCGGAGACTCAAAAATGTATTTGCCATTAGTGACTTGTCAGGGCGGTGGATTTTAGTTTGTACGATAATGCTACATCCAACTAAAGTAATGAAATTTCTTATGTAAACTTCCTATTAATTCCCTCTTCGTAGGTGCAGCATCACCCCTAGCATTTGTAATATCAGTTTGAAACTTGTAATATTATGAATATCCAGCATGAGGTACTATGTTACGATAAATGTTCGCGTGCATAAGTGCGGCAACGATATACCCATTACTCGAGTACAATATTTTTGCAAATGTGGAGAGGGGTGCGGGTATATTTTTGCAAAATTGCCATAGTTTGCTTTCTATCCGTTAGATATAGATCGGACGTTCTATATTGTAGGATGGCAGGCACACCATCATCACCTACTCGGTTTTTTATAAGAAAGAGTAGAGATACGCGTGGCAATGCATGGGAAATTATGTCGAACATGGCTAGTTGTAAGCAGGCTAGCTCTACAGCCATGATGATAGTGACTGCACATGGTGAAGCTGACTTTGGTATGCCGAACACGGCGCCTACACTCAGGTGTCATCTCCGACGCAGGGTCTTGTCACTTCACTGTGAGGAGCAGCACGTAATAGTTTGACCAACGGGTAGTACAATACTACTACATTGGTAGTACTACTACTACTAGCACCACCGTCTGGATTTAGTAGTACTACCACCTCCGTCTGCATTTAGCATTTGACTAGCAATATCTAGTAATGCATGTAACCAAATAACCCCAAAAAAATTAGGCCCGATGCATTAACTTCCCACCTCCTCCACGAGAAAAGAAATCACGCAATAGGAGACGTGGGGTGCGTATGCATTCAATGACTTCAGACTACTTAGCACAACATGCAGTGCTCAATTATCTGCATGCAATGACATTAATTACATGAAATTTCTCTCGTTTTGCCCCAACTTGGTCTCGGTGAGATGACTATACACCGCACCGGTACGGAGGGAGGGCCGAGGAGTAGATGACCAACACACACGTGAATGCAACGCAGTCTGCACTTCTCATATAAAGGCTCCCCGCCAGCCAAATCTACGAAATCCTACGCACCTACACACCCTAACCAAGGACAAGAGGGATCACTCCAATCGCAAGATCAGTTGACTAGAAGCTAGACCCATGGAGGCGATCAGCGCGAGCATGAGTTGGTTGTGCCAGATGGTCCACGATGTCGGCATGCGGCCCGGCACCGAGGAATGTCTCCAGGTCGTGCTTGAGGCCGCCGGGGCGAGAGGCCTCTTGGACTACAGCTTCGTCTCCTTGTTCTATGAGTTCCTCGTCGGCTTCCTCGACAAGTTCACTGTCGTCAGGAAGCTCGCGGACGACCTTGACGTACACTTCCAGCCCACGCGCCCAGGGTCTGTGATGCCCGCCACCCTCAACGGACTCTATGGTGACAACCTCTTCGACGCGCTGATGGCCCTGCGAATGAAGGAAATATGCCCTAGAGGCAATAATAAAGTTGTTATTTATATTTCCTTATATCATGATAAATGTTTATTATTCATGCTAGAATTGTATTAACCGGAAACTTAGTACATGTGTGAATACATAGACAAACAGAGTGTCACTAGTTTGCCTCTACTTGACTAGCTCGTTAAATCAATGATGGTTATGTTTCCTAACCATAGACATGAGTTGTCATTTCATTAACGGGATCACATCATTAGAGAATGATGTGATTGACTTGACCCATCCATTAGCTTAGCACGATGATCATTTAGTTTTTTGCTATTGCTTTCTCCATAACTTATACATGTTCCTATGACTATGAGATCATGGAACTCCCGAATACCGGAGGAACACTTTGTGTGCTACCAAACGTCACAACGTAACTGGGTGATTATAAAGGTGCTCTACAGGTGTCTCTGATGGTGTTTTTTGAGTTGGCATAGATCGAGATTAGGATTTGTCACTCCGATTGTCGGAGAGGTATCTCTGGGCCCTCTCGGTAATGCACATCACTATAAGCCTTGCAAGCAATGTGACTAATGAGTTAGTTGCGAGATGATGCATTACGGAACGAGTAAAGAGACTTGCCGGTAACGAGATTGAACAAGGTATTGAGATACCAACGATCGAATCTCGAGCAAGTAACATACCGATGACAAAGGGAACAACGTATGTTGTTATGCGGTTTGACCGATAAAGATCTTCATAGAATATGTAGGAACCAATATGAGCATCCAGGTTCCGCTATTGGTTATTGACCGGGGATGAGTCTCGGTCATGTCTACATAGTTCTCGAACCCGTAGGGTCCGCACGCTTAACGTTCTGTGATGATTTGTATTATGAGTTATGTGATTTGATGACTGAAATTTGTTCGGAGTCCCGGATGAGATTGGGGACATGACGAGGAGTCTCGAAATGGTCGAGACGTAGAGATCGATATATTGGAAGGCTATACTCGGACATCGGAAAGGTTCCGAGTGATTCGGGTATTTTTCAGAGTACCGGAGAGTTACGGGAATTCGTATTGGGCCTTAATAGGCAATACGGGAAAGGAGAGAAAGGCCTCAAGGGTGGTCGCACCCCTTCCCCATGGACTGGTCCGAATTGGACTAGGGAAAGGGGGCGCCCCTTCCTTCCTTCTCCTTCTCCCTTCCCTTTTTTCCTATTCCAAGTGGGAGGTGGAATCCTACTTGGACTAGGGAGTCCTAGTAGGACTCCACACTTTGGGTGCGCCCTATGAGGGCCAGCCTCCTCCTCCCTCCATCATTTATATAAGTGGCCAGTGGGCACCCCATAAAACAAGTTGATCATTGATCTCTTAGCCATGTGCGGTGCCCCCCTCCACCATAATCCACCTCGGTCATATTGTAGCGGTGCTTAGGCGAAGCCCTGTTCCAGTAGCATCATCATCACCATCATCACGCCATCGTGCTGACGAAGCTCTCCCTCGAGACTCTACTGGATCGTGAGTTTGTGGGACGTCACTGAGCCGAACGTGTGCAGATCGTGGAGGTACCGTACTTTCGGTACTAGGATCGGTCAATCGTGAAGATGTATGACTACATCAACCGCGTTGTCATAACGCTTCCGCTTACAGTCTACGAGGGTACGTAGACAATACTCTCCCCTCTTGTTGCTATGCATCACCATGATCTTGCATGTGCATAGGAATTTTTTGAAATTACTGCGTTCCCCAACAGTGGCATTCAAGCTAGGTTTATGCATTGACGTTATATGCACGAGTTGAACACAAAGGAGTTGTGGGCGTGGGTATATACATATTGCTTTCCGTCACTAGTTGATTCTTGATTCGGCGGTATTGTTGGGTGAAGCAGCCCAGACCGACATTATGCGTACGCTTACACGAGACTGGTTCTACTGACGTGATTCGCACACAGGTGGCTGGTGGGTGTCAGTTTCTTCAACTTTAGTTGAATCGGATTCAATGAACAGGGTTCTTTCTGAAGATCAAAAAGTAATCACTATACCGCGTTGTGGTTTTTGATGCGTAGGTAAGAACGGTTCTTGCTCAGCCCGTAGCAGCCACGTAAAACTTGCAACAACAAAGTAGAGGAAGTCTAACTTGTTTTGCATGGCTTGTTGTGATGTGATATGGTCAAGATGTGATGACATATAAGTTGTTGTATGAGATGATCATGTTTTGTTGAAGTTATCGGCAACTGGCAGAAGCCTTATGGTTGTCTCTTTATTGCATAAGATGCGAGCACCAAATACTTGCTTTAATTTATCGCTATGTGATAGCAATAGTTCCAAGAGCAATAGTTGGCGAGACGACCATGTGATGACACGTTGATAGAGATCAAGATGATGGAGATCATGGTGTCATGCCGGTGATGATAGAGATCATGACGGTACTTTGGAGATGGAGATCAAAGGCGCAAGATGATCATGGCCATATCATGTCACATATTTTGATTGCATGTGATGCCTATCCTTTATGCATCTTATTTTGCTTAGTTCGGCGGTAGCATTATAAGATGATCTCTCACTAAATTTCAAGGTATAAGTGTTCTCCCTGAGTATGCACCGTTGCGACAGTTCGTCGTGCCGAGACACCATGTGATGATCGGGTGTGATAAGCTCTACGTTCACATACAATGGGTGCAAGCCAGTTTTGCACACGCGGAATACTCGGGTTAAACTTGACGAGCCTAGCATGTGCAGATATGGCCTCGGAACACTGGAGACCGAAAGGTCGAGCGTGAATCATATAGTAGATATGACCAACATAATGATGTTCACCATTGAAAACTACTCCATCTCACGTGATGATCGGACATTGTTTAGTTGATTTGGATCACGTGATCATTTAGATGACTAGAGGGATGTCTATCTAAGTGGGAGTTCTTAAGTAATATGATTAATTGAACTTTAATTTATAATGAACTTAGTCCTGATAGTATTTGCATAACTATGTTGTAGATCAATAACTATGTTCTAGTCACTATCACCAAGTTACTAGAACTTTGTGATGAACTATAATATGCAAGGGATAATGGAAATGATTCCCAAAGCTCTTCGCGATGCTGAAATCGGCGAAGGTACAAATCAATAAAAAGCATCAAGTGTTGATGGTTGACAAGACCACTAGTTTCAAGTAAAAGGGCAAGGGAAATAAAGGGAACTTCAAGAAGAATGGCAAGCAAATTGCCACTCCCATGAAGAAGCCCAAAGCTAGACCCAAGCCTGGAACTGAGTGCTTCTACTGCAATGGAAATGGTCACTGGAAGTGGAACTGCCCTAGATACTTGGTGGATAAGAAGGATGGCAAAGTGAACAAAGGTATATTTGATATACATGTTATATATGTGTAGTGACCCAATCTCAAATGGTCAAGCCTCTGTGTATCCGTGCCATCCCTGGATCGGTATGCTGGCACACACAGTACATCAATGTATATATCAAAGTGCAATCACATGTATAAATAATGTAAAACTGGTATATACCTCATAAGTCTCAGCGGAAACAAACATAAGGGTGTGGAGTCCATCAACGCCAACGGCAAGTTGAGTGTAGACCGTAACCCTACAACGTAACTCTTACTCGTCTTAGAAAATCCTGCAACATAAGACATTGCAGCCCTGTAGGTCAGTACATTGAATGTACTGGCTAGTCACATCATAAGAATAATGAACCTATTTGTACATGCAATTTGGCTGGTGGAAAGCTCTAAGATTAGTTTTTGCATAAAGCTAGTTTTTCCCTAGAATAAAAGATATTATTCTACCACTACTGTATAGCATAGGATGAGTTGGTAAACCCAACTCAATCCATTCCCAAAGTTTCATTTAAAACCCAACTATTTAATTAAGAGTGATGAGATCTCCCAGTATTTTCCACTACTAGATGCTCAAGTTGTCCGTAACCAGGGACACGGCTAATCGATTAGGTTTTAACACTCTACAGAGGTTTGCGCACTTTTCCCCACAAGACTCGATCGCCTCCCTTGAAGTTCTCGCACTGCCTAGCGTTTGAGAACAGGATGACCGAGACATAGTCTTTCGAAAATGTTCCCCCTTAACCCACGGATAGGCCGGTACACCTACATCATTCTACATCTGCTAGCCCATCCCGAAAGGGGTCACACTAACTACTCAACTAAGCTAGAGCCCATATTGGCTTGTGGCTGCACACGTAAGCTTCTATACATGAGAATATGATTGATCTCTTTGAGCCTGGGCGGCCGACCACTAGTGGTGCACCACCATGGATTAACCATGCATGCTCCCATTGTACTTCGCGACCATTCAAACCAAACCTCCGCCGAGGTAGTTCATTAAGTTATCTTGGTTCTACTTACTACTTTGTCACTCATCTCTCACAATGAACACTTCCCAATCCACGTCTACATTGGCGAGGCAAAATTAAACTTACGCGGCGTTGACAAAGGTATATGGTTCAAACCTACCTCAATGAACTACTAGGTAACAGCATAGCCATCTGGCATCAATAAATCCTACCATGCAATCCTACCACAAAAGTACTAAGTGCATAATATAAAACATAGGTAATTGGAAGAATGGTCAAATGTGAACTTGCCTGGTAACAGTTGATGAAGATTATATCGCTCTCAGAACTTTACTTAATAGAACTATTCGTCACTGTCACATCCCTAGTTCTGGTATGACCTGGACCAGCTAGTCAGCTGTGCATCATGTTCAAATTCCATTTAAATTTGAAATGGGGATTGTGAAACCCTCAGAAATCATTTCTGCAAATAACCCAGATAAAAATTGCTCCAAAAAGGTCCAAGAAAATGTTCATGTTGCTCTCTGAAAATATTGGTCAGAGGTAAAAATCAAACCAATATTTTTAGGAACTCATAAATATTTATTTTGGCCATTTGGAATTAATGCAATAATTAATTGCTTCGATATATATATGATATATATATATAATATATGTCCAAAATTTATGCCAGTAGTTGAGGAGCTCTGGAATAATACCACTAGCCCGTGCAAAAAATTGGCATAAGAAAATAAAATGGTTTAGTATTTTTATTAAACCAAACAAATGTCAGAAAAATAGAAAACAAAACAAAAATAGAAAAGAAACTTACCTGCACCAGCTCCTGTGCTGGCCTAGCACTGTGCGGCCTGGCCCGGCCCAGCCCAACTGGCCAAGCCAGTCATCCTCCTCCTTGCCAGGAGGAGGCGAAGGAGGGCACGACGAGCGCGCGCATGCACGCCACGCTCCTGCCTGCCTCACCCCTTCCCCTCGGCGCTGTCCACCCCAGAGAGCTCCACCGAGCCCCCTGGCCTCTCCTCACTCTCTCCCGAGCTCTCTCCTCTCCTCTGCTCATCTTCTCTCCCGCGCCCGAACGCCACCGCAGCACGTCGCCGTGACCCACCACGACCATCGCCACCGCCCCGTCCCTTGTTGCTGTCCAGGAGCACCACCGCCCTCGACTACACCTCCTCGTCGAGCTGGATGACGCCAGGAGCACTACAGCGTCACCACCGCCGTCATCCCCTTTGTCCAAGCCACGGATCGCCGCTGCTAAATTCGTCGCCGACTGGTCGTCCCCAAGCTCGCCGACGATGCCTTCGAGTTCGCTGTGAGCTCCCCTTCCCCCTCCCCCTTGCCCAGTAGCTCGAGCGCCTCCCTAGCCCTGTCGGCCACCTTGGCCGAGAGCTCGGCTCCGCCGTTCATGTCGTAGCCATGGCCACAGCTGCCACAGCTCGCAACCGAGCTCATCACCGTTCTCAGTACCCTCCCGTGCGTCGTTTGCACCCAACTGCAGCCCCCCTAGTGCCCCGTAGCGCCGAACCCGCCGTTCCCATAGCTCCGGCCGCCACGGATGACCTCGTCGCGGTCGTCTCCAGCCACCCCACGGCCTCCCGCGTGTTCCACTGGATGCGCGCGAGCCTGGGCATCACGTAGGTAGTCTCCGCCGTGCTTTTGGCCGCCGGAGCGATGATCCCGAGCCCTCCGCCGAGTTCGGCCTCGCCGGCGGCTAAACGCCGGTGGGGTTTGACCTTTGACCACACCGGCTGTCAGGTGGGCCCCATGGGTCAGGTGATTAGCTTAAGGCTAATCACCCTCTAACTAAACCTCTGAGCAACTGACCAGTGGGCCCCAGCGCCACTAACCCTGTAATTAGAATGAGTTAATCCCCCTGTTAACTAACAGTGACACTGACGTGTGGACCCCACATGTCAGGTTTGACTTGGTCAGCCACGGTTGACTCATTGACGTCATGCCTCTGTAATGCTGACGCAGTTATTTCTTTTCTATTATTAAATTAAATCAGGAAATTCCAGAAAATGCTATAAACTTCAAAAATTCATAGAAATTCAACCGTAGCTCAGATTGAAATAATTTATATATGAAAAATTATTAGAAAAATTCAATCTATCCATCTGTACCTATTTCATGCATGTCTAACCAACTTATACTTGCTGTATAGGTGAAAACATATAACTGGCATTTATAAAGATTTATTTTAGAGTTGCATTTGAACCTTTGGTTCAAATGGACCTCTTCCAAATAGAATGCTAAATGCATTAGCTCAAAGCACATCACATACTCATGCCATGATCATGCATCATATTGTTACATATGCTTGTGTTTGATTATCGACACCATTCCTTCTTGATAGGTCCTGCTCCGGAGACCCTTCCAAAGTACCAGTCTGAGGAGCAGTGCCTTCCTTGTTGATCTACTAGGCAAGCAAACCCCCTTGTTCATTCCGATACAATCGTACTCTCTCGCTCCTGCTCTCATTTATTGCATTAGGACAACAACGATTCAACTGCTACTTTATGCTGCGGTAGTTGAACCCATTCCTCTGCATGACCTGTCATTGCCATAGTAAATAGTTAAAACCCACTAGCATGTGTAGGAGTTGATTGAGCCATGTTGTGTTCTTGCCATGCCATGCCTGCTATTGCTTAGATTTGTGTTAGGTCTGATTCATCAGGAATGAATTGGAGTGGTACGATATGTTCTGGTGCTGAGAGTTAAGCATGTGAACACAATTTGGTAAAGGTAGCGGTGAGAGGCCATGTAGGAGTACATGGTGGGTTGTCTCACTGGAACCGTCCTTAAGCACTGAGTTCCGTGTATGTTGTCCAATGACTAGCTACTACCACACATTGGAATGCTTAAGTGCCCCTCTCGACTTATTAGCCAACTTGATCTCTGTCCAGGAGTCGCAAATAGTTTTTGGTGTTTGTAGGTAGTGTTAGTAGTCTACCAAGTGGCACCCGGCCAGGTGGGCTTGGGACAGACTAGGCACAAGTGGCACGGTGTACCAAGCGTAGATCCATCCAGCGAGGTGCGCTTGGGAACCCTGCACATATCGTTTCGGGCCATGAGCGACACCCCGGCCGGATCTCCTTGCGGATGGAACCCGAATAGGCGATAAACCTGGACTAGAGTCTTGTGTGGTTAGTCAGGTCATGGCCGACACCCTCGCCAGGCTTCCGCTTGAAGGTTGCCTAGATACATGACGTGTACATGGTGATAAGTGGTGAGAGCGTGTGTGAAGAAGTACACCCCTGCAGGGTTATTATGATCTATTCGAATAGCCGTGTCCTCGGTTATGGACTTCTTGGATGCTTACGTGGTACATAGACAACTTAAAGTGGATACCCTAAAATGCTCAAGACAAGTGTGAGTGCTATGGATGGCCTTCTCGTAAGGAGACGAGGATGAATCCATAGTAGTGTATTTGATGTGGTGTTTAGTGGACTCGTGTGCGCTGCCTCACCTCAAAGAAGTTTCTCGTTGTCGTAGAACAGGATAGCCACTGAGTAAAAGCTGGCTTGCTGCAACTAACCCCCACATTACCTTCTTGATACAAATGCATGTATGATAGAATCTGATGTAAGTCTTGCTGAGTACCTTTGTACTCACGTTGCTTTATTTATGTTTTTGCAGCGGAGACTTCAGTCTTATTAGTTCACTTGGACTTTGATGAGTAGCTTGCACCTCAGCTACGATCTTGTACCCTTGGGAGGGACTTGTAGATAGTCAGGCTTCTTAGCCTTTTTTCTTTTGTAGTTGTCTGTACTCAGACATGTAATGCTTCCGTTGCTTGTATGCTCTGAATGATGGGTCATGTGACCCCTATTTGTATTTAATGCTATGTGGCTCTTCTGGGCCTTTATCTATATGAGTTGCGTTATGTTGTGATGCCATGTTGTACAGCACATACTTGCATGTTATGCGTACGTGTGACTTGTATTGCTATGTGTGGGATCTGACAATCTAGTTGTTTATCCTTGGTAGCCTCTCATATAGGGAAATGTAGTCTAGTGCTTCCTTGAGCCATAGTAGTCCGCTACAGCCCGGTTCACCGGAGTCCTGCTAGCCCAGCACTACTGCTCAGGACACTTGACTCGACGGCATGTGTTTCACTTCGTTCCTGTGTCTGTCCCTTCGGGGAAATGTCACGCGGTGACATCCGGAGTCCTGTGAGCTTAGTGCTACAGCCTGGATTCGCACACTGCTGACCGACATGCTCGATGTGAATCAGGTATGCCTGTCCCCATAGGTTAGTGCCGCTTTGGGTTCACGACTAGCCATGTCGGCCCGGGTTCTCTATCATATGGATGCTAGCGACACAATCATATACGTGAGCCAAAAGGTGCAAACGGTCATGGGCCAGGGTAAGGCGACACCCGTGGGAATACCGTGCGTGAGGCCACAAAGTGATATGAGGTGTTACCGGCTAGATCGATGTGACTTGGGATCGGGGTCCCGACAGCTTTGGTATCAGAGCCTGACTGCCTGTAGGATTTCCAAGCCAACCTGATCGAAGTTGAGTCTAGAAACTCTTTAGTTATTTAAGGGAATTGATTTTGGAACGGAACGTAAGGCTCTTTTTACTCCTTTCACCTCTTGGCCTTCTGAGCTGAGTCATCCTATCTTTCCTATAGGGTTAAGGAACTAGGCTTCCTCTTCTGTCTATCAGGATCACGTGTTACTACTCCGTAGTCCCATAGGATTGGTTGATCAGAGTCATATTCCAGTTTTTAAGTACTTCCGGTGTAGTCTGCTTAGTAATATCTCAGAACCCTGAGTGATGATGTTGAGTTTGGTGCTACCCCGTCCTTGCAGAATATTTCATTTTGAGCATTCTACTGCCGTTATGCTGCCGGAATTGTCCTAGGAGTTCAAGAGATAGTATTTTCTTTGTACTATATTCTACATCCTTATGATGATGTTGAATCCATCCTTGTTTCCTTGGTTTTGTTCTTCAGGATGTTGTCGGTTAACCGAAATTTTGTTGCTCCTAGCCGGAACCACAGAGATGGTAGGGATGAGGATCCTCCCGATTAGTCTTCGCTGGCAAAGTTCATGTTAGAAGTTGAGATGAACAAGCGTGAGACCAACCGCTTGTTAGCACGTATCGAGGAGAACACCGCACCCCAGTGCAAGGAGTCAGCGACCATTTATGATTTCATTGGTCTGAAACCACCTACCTTCCATCATTCCATCGTACCACTCAATGCAGATGACTGGCTTCGTAGTATCACTCACAAGCTGCGTTCTACGAACGTAGCTGAAAGTGACAAGGTCACCTATGCTACATATCACCTGGAAGGTCCTGCTAGTCTTTGGTGGCAGAACTATGAGACTATGATTCCAGCTGGCCAGATAACCACCTGGAGAGATTTCACTAAGGCCTTTCACGAGCATCACATTCCTCAGGCTCTCATTGACCGCAAGAGAGAAGAGTTCTATAGTTTCACCCAGAGTAAGATGGCTGTTGATGCTTATAGTAGGGAATTTGAGAACCTTGCCCGCTATGCTACAGAAGAGGTGTCCACAGACGCCAAGAAGCAGGCTAGGTTCCAGAAGGGTCTCAACCCCAAGTTGCGTCGTGATCTCCACTTGCACCATTGCAATACATTCCAGGCTCTTGTGAATAAGGCCATTAATGCAGAGATAGCTCAACTCACTTACGAGGAGTCTCATAAGCACACTCGTGATTTGGGTTCTTCCTCCGGTTCTAGTTCTCAGAAGCGCCGGATTTGGGTTCCGAACTCCGCTCTTCCACCCGGTTATACACCAAGGCCTTCTTGTGTGGCACCTCACCCAGTTCAACCGTATGCTACACCCATGCCTATTGGTAGACCACTTGTCAATGCGGGTCCTTGTCCTACCTACAAGAATTGTTACAAGTGCGGGGAGCCAGGCCACATTGCCCGTATTTGCACTCAGACCCGTGTTGCTCCACCCCAGCCCGAGAAGTCTGTTGGCCGTGGTAGTAAGCCATCACGCAAGATGATCAGTGCCAAGTCAGCTCCCGCTGAACTTGGACGTGTGCATCACGTCTCAGCTAAAGACGCTCATGATGATCCAGATGTCGTTCTTGGCACACTCCTTGTCAACTATCATCCAGCTTCGGTTCTATTCGATACTGGAGCATCTCACTCCTTCATTTCCGAAAGTTATGCCCACTTGCACGACATGTCATTTTGTGATATGCCCTCCCCACTACTCATTCAAACTCCTGGATCCAAGTGGCAACCTTCTAGGATAAGTTATGGCAATGAAATACATGTTGACAGACTTGTATTCCTAGCTTCCTTGATATCCCTTAAGTCTTCAGATATTAACATCATCTTGGGTATGGACTGGATGAAAGCTCATTATGCCAAGATTGACTGTTACACCAGGTCTGTTCAGCTCACACACCCCTCTGGCAAGATAGTCACTATCTCCACCAAAATTGCAAAGCGTCAACTCTATTCTCTAAATGCCAGCCCTCTTCCTGACCTTGAAGATATCCCGGTAGTCCGCGACTTTCCGGATGTCTTTCCAGAGGAACTGCCAGGTATTCCACCTGACAGAGATGTAGAGTTTGTCATAGATCTTATCCCCGGAACTGCCCCAATTTCTAGGAGACCTTACAAGATGGCACCCTTAGAGCTAGCCAAGCTTAATAAACAACTTGATGAGTCCTTGCAAAAGGGTTTCATCCGTCCTAGTTCTTCTCCCTGGGCTTGCCCCGTCCTCTTTGTCAAGAATAAGGATGGTACGGACCGGATGGTTGTAGATTATCGCCCCGTTAATTTGGTCACGATAAAGAACAAGTATCCGCTCCCCAGGATCAATGATCTGTATGATTAGCTCGCTGGATCCTCAGTCTTCTCCAAGATGGATTTGAGGTTAGGCTACCACCAAATCAAGATCAGAAATGTGGACATTCCTAAAACGGCTTTTGTCACTCGTTATGGTCAGTATGAGTACAGCGTCATGTCTTTTGGTCTAACCAATGCTCCAGCTACATTCTCTCGCTTGATGAACTCGATCTTCATGGAGTACTTAGATAAGTTCGTCGTGGTTTACCTCGATGATATTCTTATTTACTCGAAGAACGAGGAAGAGCATGCCGAACATCTTAGGCTTGTGTTAGAGAAACTCAGAGAACACCGCCTTTATGCCAAGTTCTCCAAGTGCAAATTTTGGTTGCCAGAAGTGACCTATCTTGGCCACGTAATCTCAGGTAAGGGCATTGCTGTCAATCCCGAGAGAGTTCAAGCCGTTCTTGATTGGACTCCACCTGAAACGGTTAAGCAAGTTAGGAGTTTCCTTGGCCTAGCCAGTTATTGTCGCCGCTTCATTGAGAACTTCTCCAAAGTGGCCAAACCTCTCACGGAACTTCTCAAGAAAGATAAAAAGTTTGAGTGGTCCCTGCAGTGCGAGTACAGCTTTCAGGAACTGAAAAGACGCCTGACTTCTGCTCCCATACTTGTGCCACCGGATTTCACTAAGGACTTTGTTATCTATTGTGATGCCTCACGACAGGGACTAGGTTGCATTCTTATGCAAGATCATCATGTGATTGCCTATGCATCTCGACAGTTGCATCCACCTGAGGAGAATTATCCTACACATGATCTAGAGCTTGCAGCCGTAGTCTATGCACTTAAGACATGTCGACATTACCTTCTCGGTAAACATTGCGAGATATACACCGACCACCAGAGTCTCAAGTATATCTTCACCCAACCAGATTTGAACCTTAGGCAAAGACGTTGGTTGGAGTTGATCTCAGATTACGACTTAGGAATTACCTACACCCCAGGCAAGGGGAATGTCATGGCTGATGCGCTAAGTCATAAGTCCTATTGCAACAATCTCATGTTGCAACAGGGCCAGCCACTTCTCCATGAGGAATTATGTAAGCTTAACCTTCACATTGCTCCTCACGGATTCCTTTCTACCTTGGTGGCGAAACCTACCCTTGAGGATCAGATCATTACTGATCAAAAGTTTGATAGGGGTGTTATCCGCATCAAGAGAAACATTAGGAAGGGAGTTGGTGGATGTTTCTCTATGGGTGATCGAGGTGTTGTTTTCTTTGAGAATCGCTTGGTGGTTCCCAAGAATCAACATCTGCGACAACTGATTCTTAAGGAGGCGCATGAATATCCTCTCACGATTCATCCCGGTAGTACTAAGATGTATCAGGACCTGCGCCAGAGGTTCTGGTGGACTAGGATGAAGAGAGAAATTGCTCAGTTTATTGCTAACTGCGACGTTTGTCATCGCGTTAAGGCAGAGCATCAAAGACCTGCTGGCACCCTTGAGCCTTTAGCTATTCCTGAATGGAAATGGGATAAAGTTGGTATGGACTTCATCACCGGCTTTCCCAGGACCAAGAGAGGGAATAATGCTATCTTCGTAGTCATTGATCATCTTTCCAAAGTGGCTCACTTCCTACCTGTTCGAGAGAGTATCACTGCTAGTCAGCTCGCTGACTTATATATTTCTCGAATAGTGTCACTTCATGGTGTTCCACTAGAGATCAATTCAAACTGTGGTAGTCTTTTCACTTCTCATTTCTGGGAGAGTTTCCAAACTGCCATGGGCACCCATCTTTCCTTCAGTACCGCTTTCCACCCTCAATCAAGTGGTCAGGTGGAAAGGGTCAACCAAATCCTTGAAGACATGCTTAGAGCGTGTGTTATCTCATTCGCTATGGATTGGGAGAAGTGCCTTCCTTTCGCCGAGTTTGCTTATAACAATAGCTACCAATCCAGTCTCAAGAAAGCTCCTTTGAGATTCTGTATGGACGAAGATGTCGAACACCTTTGAACTGGTCAGAAACCGGTGAAAGACAACTCTTTGGACCGAATATGATCCATGAGGTAGAAGAGCAAGTTCGCATCATTCGTGAGAATTTGAAAACAGCCCAATCTCGTCAAAAGAGCCAGTATGACCGTTGTCATAAGGAAGTGGCTTATGAAGTTGGCGACAAGGCTTACCTTCGGGTTACCCCTTTGAAGGGTACCCATCGTTTCGGTATCAAGGGCAAGTTGGCTTCTCGTTACATTGGTCCTTTTCTCATTCTCGCTAAACGAGGAGAGGTTGCCTACTAGTTGGAACTACCCCCACATCTTTCTAGAGTTCATGATGTCTTCCATGTCTCTCAACTCCGACGTTGCTTCTCGAATCCCATCCGTGGAGTAGACCACGAAACGCTTGATCTCCAAGATAACCTCACATATCGAGAGTACCCCGTCCGCATTCTGGATCAAGCAGAGCGTGTCACTCGATGTCATAACATCAAGTTTCTCAAGGTTCAGTGGTCTCATCATTCCGAGAGAGAAGCTACTTGGGAGCGTGAAGATCGTCTTCGACTTGAGTACCCCACTTTCTTTCCGCCGACTCCTGAATCTCGGGATGAGATTCTTCCGAGTGGGGGCGAGTTGTCACATCCCTAGTTCTGGTATGACATAGACCAGCTAGTCAGTTGTGCATCATGTTCAAATTCCATTTAAATTTGAAATGGGGATTGTGAAACCCTCATAAATCATTTTTGGAAATAACCCAGATAAAAATTTCTCCAAAAAGGTCCAAGAAAATGTTCATGTTGCTCTCTGAAAATATTGGTCAGAGGTAAAAATCAAACCAATATTTTTAGGAACTCATCAATATTTATTTTGGCCATTTGGAATAAATGCAATAATTAATAACATATGTCCAAAAATTATGCCAGTAGTTGAGGAGCTCTGGAATAATACCACTAGCTCGTGCAAAAAATTGGCATAAGAAAATAAAATGGTTTAGTATTTTTATTAAACCAAACAAATGTCAAAAAATAGAAAACAAAACAAAAATAGAAAAGAAACTTACCTGCGGCCAGCTCCTGTGCTGGCCCAACACTGTGCGGCTTGGCCCGGCCCAACTGGCCAAGCCAGTCATCCTCCTCCTTGCCAGGAGGAGGCGAAGGAGCGCACGGCGAGCGCGTGCATGCACGCCATGCTCCTGCCTGCCCCCCTTCCCCTCGGCGCTGTCCACCCCAGAGATCTCCACCGAGCCCCCTGACCTCTCCTCACTCTCTCCCGAGCTCTCTCCTCTCCTCTGCTCGTCTTCTCTCCCGCGCCCGAACGCCACCGCAGCACGTCGCCGTGAGCCACCGCGACCATCGCCACCGCCCCGTCCCTTGCTGTTGTCCAGTAGCACCGCCGCCCTCGACTACGCCTCCTCATCGAGCTGGACGACGCCAGGAGCACTGCAGTGTCGCTGCCACTAAATTCGTCGCTAACTGGTCCTCCCCGAGCTCACCGACGATGCCTTCGAGTTTACTGTGAGCTCCCCTTCCCCCTCCCCTAGCCTCGTAGCTCGAGCGCCCCCCTAGACCTGTCGGCCACCTTGGCCGAGAGCTCGGCTCCGCCGTTCATGTCGCCACCATGGCCACAGCTGCCACAGCTCGCAACCGAGCTCACCGCCGTTCTCAGTGCCCTCCCGCGAGTCGTTTGCACCCAACCGCAGCCCCCCTAGTGCCCCGTAGCGCCGAACCCGCCATTCCCGTAGCTCCGGCCGCCGCGGATGACCTCGCCGCGGTCGTCTCCGGCCATCCCACGGCCTCCCGCATGTTCCACTGGATGTGCGCGAGCCTGGGCATCACGTAGGTAGTCTCCGCCGCGCTTTTGGCCGCCGGAGCGACGATCCCGAGCCCTCCGCCGCGTTCAGCCTCGTCGGCGGCTAAACACCGGTGGGGTTTGACCTTTGACCACACCGGCCGTCAGGTGGGCCCCATGGGTCAGGTGATTAGCTTAAGGCTAATCACCCTCTAACTAAACCTCTGAGCAACTGACCAGTGGGCCCCAGCGCCACTAACCCTGTAATTAGAATGAGTTAATCCCCTGTTAACTAACAGTGACACTGACGTGTGGACCCCACACGTCAGGTTTGACCTGGTCAACCATGGTTGACTCGCTGATGTCATGCCTTTGTAATGCTGACGCAGTTATTTCTTTTCTGGTATTAAATTAAATCAGGAAATTCCAAAAAATGCTATAAACTTCAAAAATTCATAGAAATTCAACCGTAGCACAGATTGAAATAATTTATATATGAAAAATTATCAGAAAAATTCAATCTATCCATCTGTACCTATTTCATGCATGTCTAACAAACTTATACTTGCTGTATAGGTGAAAACATATAACTGGCATTTATAAAGATTTATTTTAGAATTGCATTTGAACCTTTGGTTCAAATGGACCTCTTCCAAATAGAATGCTAAATGCATTAGCTCAAAGCACATCACATACTCATGCCATGATCATGCATCATATTGTTGCATATGCTTGTGTTTGATTATCGACACCGTTCCTTCTCGATAGGTCCTGCTCCGGAGACCCTTCTAGAGTACATGTCTAAGGAGCAGTGCCTTCCTTGTTGATCTACCAGGCAAGCAAACCCCCTTGTTCATTCCGATACAATCCTACTCTCTCGCTCCTGCTCTCATTTATTGCATTAGGACAACAATGATTCAACTGCTACTTTATGCTGCGGTAGTTGAACCCATTCCTCTGCATGACCTGTCATTGCCACAGTAAATAGTTAAAACCCACTAGCATGTGTAGGAGTTGATTGAGCCATGTTGTGTTCTTGCCATGCCATGCCTGCTATTGCTTAGAGTTGTGTCAGGTCTGATTCATCGGGAATGAATTAGAGTGGTACGATATGTTCTGGTGCTGAGAGTTAAGCGTGTGAACATGATTTGGTAAAGGTAGTGGTGAGAGGCCATGTAGGAGTACATGGTCGGTTGTCTCACTGGAACCGTCCTTAAGCACTGAGTTCCGTGTATGTTGTCCAATGACTAGCTACTACCACACATTGGAATGCTTAAGTGCCCCTCTCGACTTATTAGCCAACTTGATCTCTGTCCAGGAGTCGCAAATAGTTTTTGGTGTTTGTAGGTAGTGTTAGTAGTCTACCAAGTGGCACCCGGCCAGGTGGGCTTGGGACAGACTAGGCACAAGTGGCATGGTGTACCAAGCGTAGATCCATCCGGCGAGGTGCGCTTGGGAACCCTGCACATATCGTTTCGGTCCATGAGCGACACCCCGGCCGGATTTCCTTGCGGATGGAACCCGAATAGGAGATAAACCTGGAGTAGAGTCTTGGGTGGTTGCCGAGGTACATGACGTGTACATGGTGATAAGTGGTGAGAGCATGTGTGAAGAAGTACACCCCTGCAGGGTTATCATGATCTATTCGAATAGCCGTGTCCTCGGTTATGGACTTCTTGGATGCTTATGTGGTACATAGACAACTTAAAGTGGATACCCTAAAATGCTCAAGACAAGTGTGAGTGCTATGGATGGCCTTCTCGTAAGGAGATGAGGATGAATCCATAGTAGTGTATTTGATGTGGTGTTTAGTGGACTCGTGTGCGCTGCCTCACCTCAAAGAAGTTTCTCGTTGTCGTAGAATAGGATAGCTACTGAGTCAAAGCTGGCTTGCTGCAACTAAACCCCACATTACCTTCTTGATACAAATGCATGTATGATAGGATCTGATGTAAGTCATGCTGAGTACCTTTGTACTCACGTTGCTTTATTTATGTTTTTGCAGCGGAGACTTCGGTCTTATTAGTTCACTTGGACTTCGACGAGTAGCTTGCACCTCATCTACAATCTTGTACCCTTGGGAAGGACTTGTAGATAGTCAGGCTTCTTAGCCTTTTTTTCTTTTGTAGTTGTCTGTACTCAGACATGTAATGCTTCCATTGCTTGTATGCTCTAAATGATGGGTCATGTGACCCATGTTTGTATTTAATGCTATGTGGCTCTTCTGGGCCTTTATCTATATGAGTTGCGTTATGTTGTGATGCCATGTTGTACAACACATACTTGCATGTTATGCGTACGTGTGACGTGTATTGCTATGTGTTGGATCCGACAATCTAGTTGTTTATCCTTGGCAGCCTCTCATATGGGGAAATGTAGTCTAGTGCTTCCTTGAGCCATAGTAGTCCGCTACAACCCGGTTCACCGGAGTCCTGCTAGCCCAGCACTACTGCTCAGGACACTTGACTCGCCGGCATGTGTTTCAGTTTGTTCCTGTGTCTGTCCCTTTGGGGAAATGTCACGCGGTGACATCCGGAGTCCTGTTAGCCCAGTGCTACAGCCCGGATTCACATGCTGCTGACCGACATGCTCGGTGTGAATTAGGTATGCATGTCCCCATAGGTTAGTGCCGCTTTGGGTTCACGACTAGCCATGTCGGCCCGGGTTCTCTGTCATATGGATGCTAGCGACACAATCATATACGTGAGCCAAAAGGCGCAAACGGTCACGGGCCAGGGTAAGGCGACACCCGTGGGAATACCGTGCGTGAGGCCGTAAAGTGATATGAGGTGTTACCGGCTAGATCGATGTGACTTGGGGTCGGGGTCCCGACAGTCACTCTTCGATGAAAATCTATAAAGTCAAACATTGCATTCACATAAGCAATCATTTTAGAGAACCAAATAACATGCAACATGAAAAGACTTGAAAAATCCAAAGGAACACACAACACACTTAACTATCAAAAGTAAATACTAAGTGCAAAACAACATAGGGCATGGGTGCCAAAAATTGTGATGTGGACCACAGTGCCTACTAGGCATACGAGTAAAACTACTATGGACATATCCCAATGTGTGAAAAATATATCGTAAGATAGGTCCAAGTGATAGGGTTTGGCAACGGTGACACGGTGCAAAAAGAATCACATCAATCGAAGCTATGGTTTAGGAGATATGGTCAACTGAAGTTTGAATTCAAATCTGAATAAAGTTCAAATTTGAATTTGGCCAAAAGTTTTCAAAGTTGGTTTTCTGGATAAAGCTATTCGAGACGAACATTCTGCCGCTGGTTTCGTCGAATTTGGAGTTACGGTTAAAAAGATACAACCATTTGAAGTTTAGGGGCTAAACTGAAATTTACAGGGACTTGACTATGAAAATTTTATTCGCGACCAAGTCCCTGGCCACGTGGCGGCTTACTACTGGACGAGCAGCATTCGCTGCGAAAACTATTTGGCGAACGGTCGTAACTTAGGCAAAACAGCGGCGACGGCTAGAAAAAAATATTAAACCGGAGATCGGTTTGACCAAACCGAATGGATTACTAAAGCCCGCGGTTAACCGATTTAACACAAAAAAACGAACCGGGCTAACGGCTGCTTACTGACGACGACGATAGGAGACGGCGGCGCGGGCGGCGGGCGGCAGACGGGCGGCGGCTCCGGCGGCCCTCAATGGCGGCGAAGAGGTCGGGGAGACCGGGCGCGGCGTGGGCGGCGTGCTGGTGGGGTGGCCAGCGACGAGCGGAGGGAGGCGGAGCTCCGGTGCTCCGGCGAGAGCGCGGCGTGTCGGGGCGCCGTCTCCGGTGACCTAGAAGGCAAAAGAAGGTGTCAAATTGACGCGTGCGGACTCGGGCAACAAAAAGACGTAGTCGATGGAGGCCGGGGTGGCGATGGCTCACGGGCAATGAAATCCTCCGGTGAACTAGCACGGCTCCGGCGAGATCCAAGTGGCTATGGCGAGCGATGCGAGGGGCGTGGTGACGAACGGGTTAGCTGAACGGAGGGAGGGGGTCGAGGGCTTCTTATAGGCGCGAAGAGAGGGCTCGGGAGTGAGGGATAAGCTCTATCCCTAGAGCTTCGGCCGGCGGTTGCGTGCGCGTGCTCATCCAGCGGGAGGAGCGGGAAGTTGGGGACGATGGGGTGGGGCCCTCCTGGTAGCTGCGTGCAAGCGAGAGGGAGACGTCGGGCGTGCGAGGGCGCTCGGGCGCTTGCCCTGGGCCGAATTGGCCAGCGGCTGGCTGGGCCGCGGGGTGCTCCTGGGCCGAGCTGGCCACAGTCCAGGTGGTGTGTGTGTGTGTGTGTGTTTAAAAAAACACAAATGAACTATAGCAGAATAAAAAACGCATAGGCATATTATATACCGAAATGTTCAGAAAATTGCCAAGAATAAGATGAACTATTTTTAAAGTTCAAATAAATTCCATAAAAATTCATAAAAGTCAAACAGTGCTACTATTGCATTTAAAATCAATAAAAATCATTTTTAAAATAGCAAAATGATTTCAAATTTATTTTCTCCTAATTTTCCATTGAAGGGAATCATTTTACCCTTATTTCCATTTATTTATTTTTAGGAGAAAATATTTTGAAAAGAAACTCAAATAACTCCCAGTTGGATTTAAATTTGGAATTTCAAACAACTTCGAATGGAAAATGGGTTTCAAATAACTTCAAAGTGACTTCCATTTTATTTCTTTGAAACTTCCAACTCTCTTTCTTCAAATATGAAGAAGTCATCTTATCTTCCCTCATGAACTCATTGAGCTGCTTAAAGTTTCTAAATTTAAAATATTACAAAATGGAATTCAAATCATTATCAAACCCCTTTTCATTTCTTTAAATGGAAGAAGTCATATCATCTTCACTCTAGGGTTTTGTGATGAAATTAATTTGAATTCAGGAAGATCAAAATGCAAGATGTAAAGTTTTGGGAAAGTCCTTTTATTCCCTCTCATTCAACTTTCAAAAAGTTTTCAATTACCAATCATTTTCACACAATCAATCACACAACAATCAAACAAACAATCATAATAATTTATTTAATATAACATTCCAAAATTTAGAATTTTGGGATGTTACAAACTACCACCCTTAAAATGAAACTCGTCCTCGAGATTCGGAGAGGCTAGAAAGAAGGTTAGGTTTGGGGGTCTCCTTGAAAATCCGGTCATCAACACATGGTATGGGGTGCTACCACCCTTAGAAGCATGGTCACGGTTCCAACAAAACTCATGTACTCCATCCTTTGCGTTGGCGGTGTTGGTCTTCTCATATTCTCCGAGATAACTCCTTCACTTTTGCTCTTCTGGTAAGGGCATGGCCTTTTCCTCAAAATCTTGAGTGCTTGCATCAAATAAGGTCCTTTCGAGTCTGGGTCTTCTTAGCTATCAGGCTGTCGCCAATGCTAAACAACTATCGAAATCTCATGGTGGTCAACAAATTCTGGTTCCTCCTGTAGGAAATGGGTCTGGGTTGAATCTCACCGTAGAACCTACGATTGGCAACGATTGCTTGTAAAGGGTTCCATCGTCCTACCATTCTATGGTTGTATGGCTTATCGCGTCGACACTCTTCTTGGGTTTTAAGGCTCTCTGATTTTCTATCAGCATATGATAGCTCATGATAGAAGTCTCCGGTATGGGGGCCAATCCATCCCGTACTTGAATCATTACTACATACACAGATAGTGAATCACGTATTCTAACACTTGGGCATCCTCACAAGCATTGCAGAACTTCTCTTCTCCACGGACTGGGTCCGATAAATCCATTTGTCCTGCAAGCCAAACGAAACCTCTATCGTTTCTTCACAACTCTCGGGTTTACGTAACCTCCTATGGAACGTCTGCTGATGAACTCACAGCTTCTTCTAGAATTCTTTTCTTCAACAAGATTGTGCTTGTTTCCTTATCAAATCCTGGGTCCTGTGGGTTATGGCCCACTTCAACACTTGTATAACTTTAACTCATCCGTGGAGCTACTAATGTTCCATATTCCAACATTACATCTCCAATATCACTTCATTCCTGCCTACTCTTGGGGTAACCATCATAACTAAAACAAAACTCCAACTCATTTGTCCAAACTCCAACTTTATATGGAACAACATTTTCCTTTCCATCGGTCAATTATTCACACAAACAAGTATAGCAAAAAAATGCACTGGTTCATCCATAATTCATATTCTCTTCATATCAAATCCTTTATTATACCCTTAACCACTACTCAAAACTCAAATTTCGCAAGTACTCTATTACAAAAGCTGCCATCCACATAGTTTGGTATGGTCAAGCATTACTTCCATCTTTATTCATTTCCCCTACTTGAAGATGCTTCAGTCCCACTAGAATTGTGCGATGTGATCCTTCAAATCATCGATGTTTTGCTTCATCGTGGTGGCCATGAGCTTCATCTCCATAATCCCCGCATGGACCTCTCTCGGGTATTCCTGAGTGTGACGAAGTCTTGCTTCAAGTATTTCGCCAATCTGATGTATGGCTTCCATAGCAGCTTCACGAACAGACCGACTGCGGAAGCAATCAAACAACGTAGAGGAAGTAGTCGTACGTCTTCCCGATCCGACCGATCCAAGCACCGTTACTCCGGCACCTCCGAGTTCTTAGCACACGTTCAGCTCATGACGATCCTCGGGCTCCGATCTAGCAAAGCGTCGAGGAAGAGTTCCGTCAGCACGACGGCGTGGTGACGATCTTGATGTACTACCAACGCAGGGCTTCGCCTAAGCACTACAACGGTATGATCGAGGTGGAATTTGGTGGCAGGGGGCACCGCACACGGCTAAGGAACGATCTCAAGGATCAACTTGTGTGTCTATGGGGTGCCCCCTGCCCCTGTATATAAAGGATGGAGGAGGAGGAGGCCGGCCAAGGCAAAGGTGCGGCCAGGATAGGGAGTCCTACTAGGACTCCAAGTCCTAGTAGGAGTCCACCAAGAGGGGAGGAAGGGAGAAGGAATAGGAGGAGTAGGAAAGGTGGCCGGCCCCCTTTTCCCTAGTCCAATTCGGACCAAAGGGGAGGGGGCGCAGCAGCCTTTTCCTCTTCCCACTAAAGCCCATCAAGGCCCATTACTTCTCCCGTAACTACCCGCTACTCCGAAAAATACCCGAATCACTCGGAACCTTTCCGATGTCCGAATATAGTCGTCCAATATATCGATCTTTATGTCTTGACCATTTCGAGACTCCTCGTCATGTCCCCAATCTCATCCGGGACTCCGAACTCCTTCGGTACATCAAAACTCATAAACTCATAATATAACTGTCATCGAAACCTTAAGCGTGCGGACCCTACGGTTCGAGAACAATGTAGACATGACCGAGACACGTCTCCGGTCAATAACCAATAGAGGGACCTGGATGCCCATATTGGCTCCTACATATTCTACGAAGATCTTTATCGGTCAGACCGCATAACAACATACGTTGTTCCCTTTGTCATCGGTATGTTACTTGCCCGAGATTCGATCGTCGGTATCCAATACCTAGTTCAATCTCGTTACCAGCAAGTCTCTTTACTCGTTCCGTAATACATCATCTCACAACTAACTCATTAGTTGCAATGCTTGCAAGGCTTATGTGATGTGCATTACTGAGAGGGCCCAGAGATACCTCTCCGACAATCGGAGTGACAAATCCTAATCTCGAAATACGCCAACCCAACATCTACCTTTGGAGACACCTGTAGTACTCCTTTATAATCACCCAGTTACGTTGTGACGTTTGGTAGCACCCAAAGTGTTCCTCCGGCAAACAGGAGTTGCATAATCTCATAGTCATAGGAACATGTATAAGTCATGAAGAAAGCAATAGCAACATACTAAACGATCGGGTGCTAAGCTAATGGAATGGGTCATGTCAATCAGATCATTCAACTAATGATGTGATCCCGTTAATCAAATAACAACTCTTTGTTCATGGTTAGGAAACATAACCATCTTTGATTAACGAGCTAGTCAAGTAGAGGCATACTAGTGACACTCTGTTTGTCTATGTATTCACACATGTATTATGTTTCCGTTTAATACAATTCTAGCATGAATAATAAACATTTATCATGATATAAGGAAATAAATAATAACTTTATTATTGCCTCTAGGGCATATTTCCTTCAGTCTCCCACTTGCACTAGAGTCAATAATCTAGTTCACATCGCCATGTGATTTAACAGCAATAGTTCACATCACCATGTGATTAACACCCATAGTTCACATCGTCATGTGACCAACACTCAAAGGGTTTACTAGAGTCAGTAATCTAGTTCACATATCTATGTGATTAACACCCAAAGAGTACTAAGGTGTGATCATGTTTTGCTTGTGAGATAATTTTAGTCAACGGGTCTGTCACATTCAGATCCGTAAGTATTTTGCAAGTTCTATGTCTACAATACTCTACACGGAGCTACTCTAGCTAATTGCTCCCACTTTCAATATGTATCCAGATTGAGACTTTAGTTTCATCTGGATCAGTGTCAAAAACTTGCATCGACGTAACCCTTTACGACGAACCTTTTTGTCACGTCCATAATCGAGAAACATATCCTTATTTCACTAAGGATAATTCTGACCGCTGTCCAGTGATCTACTCCTAGATCACTATTGTACTCCCTTGCCAAATCAATGCAGGGTATACAATAGATCTGGAATACAGCATGACATACTTTATAGAACCTATGGCGAAGGCATAGGGAATGACTTTCATTCTCTTTCTATCTTCTGCCGTGGTCGGGCTTTGAGTCTTACTCAACTTCACACCTTGTAATACAGGCAAGAACTCTTTCTTTGACTGCTCCATTTTGAACTACTTCAAAATCTTGTCAAGGTATGTACTCATTGAAAAAACTTATCAAGCGTCTTGATCTATCTCTATAGATCTTGAAGCTCAATATGTAAGCAGCTTCACCGAGGTCTTTCTTTGAAAAACTCCTTTCAAACACTCCTTTATGCTTTACAGAATAATTCTACATTATTTCTGATCAACAAT
Source organism: Triticum monococcum (assembly GCA_034509565.1). Classification (NCBI taxonomy): domain Eukaryota; kingdom Viridiplantae; phylum Streptophyta; class Magnoliopsida; order Poales; family Poaceae; genus Triticum; species Triticum monococcum. The sequence continues at coordinate 490,819,409 of CM067844.1, forward strand.
ATGTCATTCACATATACTTATCAGAAATGCTGTAGTGCTCCCACTCACTTTCTTGTAAATACAGGCTTCATCGCAAGTCTGTATAAAACTATATGCTTTGATCAACTTATCAAAGCGTATATTCCAACTCCGAGATGCTTGCACCAGTCCACAGATGGATCGCTGGAGCTTGCACATTTTGTTAGCACCTTTCGGATTGACAAAACCTTCTGTTGCATCATATACAACTCTTCTTTAATAAATCCATTAAGGAATGCAGTTTTGTTTATCCATTTGCCAGATTTCATAAAATGCGGCAATTACTAACATGATTCGGACAGACTCAAGCATAGATACGAGTGAGAAGCTCTCATCGTAGTCAACACCTTGAACTTTTGTCGAAAACCTTTTTTGCGACAATTCTAGCTTTGTAGATAGTAACACTACTATCAACGTCCGTCTTCCTCTTGAAGATCCATTTATTTTCTATGGTTTGCCGATCATCGGGCAAATCCATCAAAGTCCATACTTTGTTCTCATACATGGATCATATCTCAGATTTCATGGCCTCAAACCATTTCGCGGAATCTGGGCTCATCATCGCTTCCTCATAGTTCGTAGGTTCATCATGATCTAGTAGCATGACTTCCAGAAAAGGATTACCGTACCACTCTGGCGCGGATCTTACTCTGGTTGATCTACGAGGTTCAGTAGTATCTTGTTCTGAAGTTTCATGATCATCATCATTAGCTTCCTCACTAACTGGTGTAGGTGTCACAGAAACAGTTTTCTGTGATGTGCTACTTTCCAACAAGGGAGCAGGTACAGTTACCTCGTCAAGTTCTACTTTCCTCCCGCTCACTTCTTTCGAGAGAAACTCCTTCTCTAGAAAGTTTCCGAATTTTAGCAACAAAAGTCTTTCCTTCGGATCTGTGATAGAAGGTGTATCCAATAGTTTCCTTTGGATATCCTATGAAGACGCACTTCTCCGATTTGAGTTTGAGCTTATCAGGATGAAACTTTTTCATATAAGCATCGCAACCCCAAACTTTAAGAAACGACAGCTTAGGTTTCTTGCCAAACCATAGTTCATACGGTGTCGTCTCAACGGATTTATATGGTGCCCTATTTAACGTGAATGCAGCTGTCTCTAATGCATAACCCCAAAACGATAGTGGTAAATCGGTAAGAAACATCATAGATTGCACTATATCCAATAAAATACGGTTATGACGTTTGGACACACCATTATGTTGTGGTGTTCCAGGTGGCGTGAGTAGTGAAACTATTTCACATTGTTTTAACTGAAGACCAAACTCGTAACTCAAATATTTTACCTCTGCTATCATATCGTAGAAACTTTTATTTTCTTGTCACGATGGTTTTTCCACTTCACTCTGAAATTCTTTGAACTATTCAAAATGTTTCAGACTTATGTTTCATCAAGTAGATATCCCCATATCTGCTCAAATCATCTGTGAAGGTCAGAAAATAATGATACCTGCTGCAAGCCTTAATATTCATCGGACCACATACATCAGTATGTATGATTTTCAACAAATCTGTTGCTTGCTTCATTGTTCCGGAGAACGGCGTTTAGTCATCTTGCCCATAAGGCATGGTTTGCAAGCATCAAGTGATTCATAATCAAGTGATTCCAAAATCCCATCAACATGGAGTTTCTTCATACGCTTTACACCAATATGACCTAAACAGCAGTGCCACAAACAAGTTGCACTATCATTATTAACTTTGCATCTTTTGGTTTCAATATTATGATTATGTGTATTACTACGATCGAGATGCAACGAACTATTTTCATTGGGTGTGTAACCATATAAGGTTTTATTCATGTAAGCAGAACAACAATTTATTTTCTTACTTAAATGAATAACCGTATTACAATAAACATGATCAAATCATATTCATGCTCAACGCAAACACCAAATAACACTTATTTAGGTTCAACACTAATCCCGAAATTATAGGGAGTGTGCGATGATGATCATATCAATCTTGGAACTACTTCCAACACACATCGTTACTTCACCCTTAACTAGTTTCTGTTTATTCCGCAACTCCTGTTTCGAGTTACTAATCTTAGCAACTGAACTAGCATCAAATACTGAGGGGTTGCTATAAACACTAGTAAAGTACACATCAATAACATGTATATCAAATATACTTATGTTCACTTTGCCATCCTTCTTATCCGCCAATCACTTGGGGTGGTTCCGCTTCCAGTGACCAGTCCCTTTGCAGTAGAAGCACTTAGTCTCAGGCTTAGGACCATACTTGGGCTTCTTCACTTGAGCAGCAACTTGCTTGCTGTTCTTCTTGAAGTTCCCCTTTTTTCCTTTTGCCCTTTTCTTGAAACTAGTGATCTTGTCAACCATCAACACTTGATGTTTTTCTTGATTTCTACCTTCGTTGATTTCAGCATCACGAAGAGCTTGGGAGTTGTTTCCGTTATCCCTTGCATATTATAGTTCATCACGAAGTTCTACTAACTTGGTGATGGTGACTAGAGAATTCTGTCAATCACTATTTTATCTGGAAGATTAACTCCCACTTGATTCAAGCGATTGTAGTACTCAGACAATCTGGGCACATGCTCACTAGTTGAGCGATTCTCCTCCATCTTTCAGCTATAGAACTTGTTGGAGACTTCATATCTCTCAACTCGGGTATTTACTTGAAATATTAACTTCAACTCCTGGAACATCTCATATGGTCCATGACGTTCAAAACGTCTTTGAAGTCCCGATTCTAAGCCATTAAGCATGGTGCACTAAACTATCAAGTAGTCATCATATTGAGCTAGCCAAACGTTTCATAACGTCTGCATCTGCTCCTGCAATAGGTCTGTCACCTAGCGGTGCATCAAGGACATAATTCTTCTGTGCAGCAATGAGGATAAACCTCAGATCACGGATCCAATCCACATCATTGCTACTAACATCTTTCAACACAATTTTCTCTAGGAACATATCAAAATAAACACAGGGAAGCAACAACGCGAGCTATTGATCTACAACATAATTTGCAAAATACTACCAGGACTAAGTTCATGATAAATTTAAGTTCAATTAATCATATTACTTAAGAACTCCCACTTAGATAGATATCCCTCTAATCCTCTAAGTGATCACGTGATCCAAATCAACTAAACCATAACCGATCATCACGTGAGATGGAGTAGTTTTCAATGGTGAACATCGTCATGTTGATCATATCTACTATATGATTCACGCTCGACCTTTCGGTCTCTGTGTTCCGAGGCCATATCTGCATATGCTAGGCTCGTCAAGTTTAACCTGAGTATTCTGCGTGTGCAAAACTGGCTTGCACCTGTTGTAGATGGACGTAGAGCTTATCACACCCGATCATCACGTGGTGTCTGGGCACGACGAACTTTGGCAACGGTGCATACTCAGGGAGAACACTTCTTGATAATTTAGTGAGAGATCATCTTATAATGCTACCGTCAATCAAAGCAAGATAAGATGCATAAAAGATAAACATCACATGCAATCAATATAAGTGATATGATATGGCCATCATCATCTTGTGCTTGTGATCTCCATCTCTGAAGCACCGTCATGATCACCATCGTCACCGGCGCGATACCTTGATCTCCATCGTAGCATCGTTGTCGTCTCGCCAATCTTATGCTTCCACGACTATCACTACTGCTTAGTAATAAAGTAAAGCATTAAATCACGATTGCATTGCATACAATAAAGCAACAACCATATGGCTCCTGCCAGTTGCCGATAACTTGGTTACAAAACATGATCATCTCATACAATAAAATCAGCATCATGCCTTGACCATATCACATCACATCATGCCCTGCAAAAACAAGTTAGACGTCCTCTACTTTGTTGTTGCAAGTTTTACGTGGCTGCTACGGGCTTAAGCAAGAACTCATCTCACCTACGCATAAAAACCACAACGATAGTTTGTCAAATAGACTCCGTTTTAACCTTCTCAAGGACCGGGCGTAGCCACACTCGGTTCAACTAAAGTTGGAGAGACAGTCGCCCGCAAGCCATCTATGTGCAAAGCACGTCGAGGGAACCAGTCTCGCGTAAGCGTACGCGTAAGGTAGGTCCGGGTCGTCTCATCCAACAATACCGCCGAACCAAAGTATGACATGCTGGTAGGCAGTATGACTTGTATCGCCCACAACTCACTTGTGTTCTACTCGTGCAAATAACATCAAACCATAAAACCTAGGCTCGGATGCCACTGTTGGGGAACGTAGTAATTTCAAAAAAATTCCTACGCACACGCAAGATCATGGTGATGCATAGCAACGAGAGGGGAGAGTGTTGTCTACGTACCAACGCAGACCGACTGCGGAAGCAATCACACAACATAGAGGAAGTAGTCGTACGTCTTCCCGATCCGACCGATCCAAGCACCGTTACTCCGGCACCTCCGAGTTCTTAGCACACGTTCAGCTCGATGACGATCCTCGGGCTCCGATCCAGCAAAGTGTCGAGGAAGAGTTCCGTCAGCACGACGGCGTGGTGACGATCTTGATGTACTACCGACGCAGGGCTTCGCCTAAGCACTACAACGGTATGATCGAGGTGGAATTTGGTGGCAGGGGGCACCGCACACGGCTAAGGAACGATCTCAATGATCAACTTGTGTGTCTATGGGGTGCCCCCTGCCCCTGTATATAAAGGATGGAGGAGGAGGAGGCCGGCCAAGGCAAAGGTGCGGCCAGGATAGGGAGTCCTACTAGGACTCCAAGTCCTAGTAGGAGTCCACCAAGAGGGGAGGAAGGGAAAAGGAATAGGAGGAGTAGGAAAGGTGGCCGGCCCCCATTTCCCTAGTCCAATTCGGACCAACGGGGAGGGGGGCGCAGCAGCCTTTTCCTCTTCCCACTAAAGCCCATCAAGGCCCATTACTTCTCCCGTAACTACCCGGTACTCCGAAAAATACCCGAATCACTCGGAACCTTTCCGATGTCCGAATATAGTCGTCCAATATATCGATCTTTATGTCTCGACCATTTCAAGACTCCTCGTCATGTCCCCAATCTCATCCGGGACTCCGAACTCCTTCGGTACATCAAAACTCATAAACTCATAATATAACTGTCATCAAAACCTTAAGCGTGCGGACCCTACGGTTCGAGGACAATGTAGACATGACCGAGACACGTCTCCGGTCAATAACCAATAGAGGGACCTGGATGCCCATATTGGCTCCTACATATTCTACGAAGATCTTTATCGGTCAGACCGCATAACAACATACGTTGTTCCCTTTGTCATCGGTATGTTACTTGCCCGAGATTCGATCGTCGGTATCCAATACCTAGTTCAATCTCGTTACCAGCAAGTCTCTTTACTCGTTCCGTAATACATCATCTCACAACTAACTCATTAGTTGCAATGCTTGCAAGGCTTATGTGATGTGCATTACCGAGAGGGCCCAGAGATACCTCTCCGACAATCGGAGTGACAAATCCTAATCTCGAAATACGCCAACCCAACATCTACCTTTGGAGACACCTGTAGTACTCCTTTATAATCACCCAGTTACGTTGTGACGTTTGGTAGCACCCAAAGTGTTCCTCCGGCAAACGGGAGTTGCATAATCTCATAGTCATAGGAACATGTATAAGTCATGAAGAAAGCAATAGCAACATACTAAACGATCGGGTGCTAAGCTAATGGAATGGGTCATGTCAATCAGATCATTCAACTAATGATGTGATCCCGTTAATCAAATAACAACTCTTTGTTCATGGTTAGGAAACATAACCATCTTTGATTAACGAGCTAGTCAAGTAGAGGCATACTAGTGACACTCTATTTGTCTATGTATTCACACATGTATTATGTTTCCGTTTAATACAATTCTAGCATGAATAATAAACATTTATCATGATATAAGGAAATAAATAATAACTTTATTATTGCCTCTAGGGCATATTTCCTTCACTTCCTTCTGCTGCTTGGTAATTTCTTGTACCTTGGGATAAATATGACACTGGGCAGGGTAGTGCGTAGTTCCTTCACACAAGAAACAAGTAACCTTCATGGTTGGGCATTCTTCAGCTCGGTGATTTGCTTCACAATGAGGGCATCCACCCTTGTGTTCTTCAAGGGTATGTCCTATTTCTCCACATATCTTGCACGCACAAGGTTCCTTCATCGGTTTATTACCGTGCTTCCGCATAAGACGGGATCCCAACAGAGTCTTCTTCAATTCCTCCCAGGTTTTTGCTCCGTTACATCCTTGTATGGCTTGATGCATTTTCCACCAGGTTGCAGCACTTTTTGTGAAGTACTGGAGAGCGTATTGAACCTCATTCTTCCTTGCAACGAAATTTCTCCTGAAGTGATTCTCCTTGTTTTGAATCCATAGCTCTGCCTCCAACTGAGTGATCGGTTCAGAGAATGCAAGTCCATCTTCATTCATCATCTATTGGGTCCAAGGGTTTTGGGATGAGATAAGAGGGATAGAGAGATACACACAATACACACAATATTGTTTTGAGAATAAGTTTTATTTGTGGCTATCGGGAAAAACATCAAACAATGATAGCTCACAAATATCGCATCTAACGTGAGTCTACAACAGGGGTTTGGTCCTCTAAAGGTCATATAAATCTTGGAATATGTCAGTGTCTTCAAATTCTTCAATTCTTCAGAGGCTTCGACTGTTGTAGCTTCAGTTCTTCTAGTGTATGGTGAAGTCTGATATCTTGTCGTTCTCGGAGTGGCTTCAGTTCATCCTCCATGTGGTCCAAAGGGAACGGGGTTTTGTCTAACTAAAAAGGGAATATTTGATAAAGCTCAAAAAAGAAGAGAGATAAAGGATCTTTTTGAAAATTAAGTTTTAGAGAAATCCTTTCCTATGGGCTTTCCAGTTTCTAGGGTCACGTCCTACAGTCAACATGTGCTCTGATACCATCTTTGTAGTGACCCGACCTCAAATGGTCAAGCCTCTATGTATCCGTGCCATCCCTGGATCGGTATGCTGGCACACACAGTACATCAATGTATATATCAAAGTGCAATCACATGTATAAATAACGTAAAACTGATATATATATATATATATATATAAACCTCATAAGTCTCAGCGGAAACAAACATAAGGGTGTGGAGTCCATCAACGCCAACGGCAAGTTGAGTGTAGACCATAACCCTGCAACGTAACTCTTACTCGTCGTAGAAAATTCCTGCAGCATAAGACGTTGCAGCCCTGTAGGTCAGTACATTGAATGTACTGGCCAGTCACATCATAAGAATAATGAACCTATTTGTACATGCAATTTGGCTGGTGGAAAGGTCTAAGATTAGTTTTTGCATAAAGCTAGTTTTTCCCTAGAATAAAAGATATTATTCTACCACTACTGTATAGCATAGGATGAGTTGGTAAACCCAACTCAATCCATTCCCAAAGTTTCATTTAAAACCCAATTGTTTAATTAAGAGTGATGAGATCTCCCAGTATTTTCCACTACTAGATGCTCAAGTTGTCCGTAACCGGGGACACAGCTAATCGATTAGGTTTTAACACTCTGCAGAGGTCTGCGCACTTTTCCCCACAAGACTCGATCGCCTCCCTTGAAGTTCTCGCATTGCCGTTGGCGTTGATGGACTCCACACCCTTATGTTTGTTTCCACTGAGACTTATGAGGTATATATCAGTTTTACATTATTTATACATGTGATTGCACTTTGATATATACATTGATGTACTGTGTGTGCCAGCATACCGATCCAGGGATGGCACGGATACACAGAGGCTTGACCATTTGAGGTCAGGTCGCTACAATATGTGTACTTTACTAGTGTTTATAGCAAACCCCTCGGTATTTGATACTAGTTCAGTTGCTAAGAGTAGTAACTCGAAACGGGAGTTGCAAAATAAACAAAGAGTAGTTGAGGTGAGGTTACGATGTGTGTTGGAAATGATTCCAAGGTTGATAAGATCACCATCACACACTCCCTTCACCTTAGGATTAGTGTTGAACCTAAAATGAATGTTATTTGCTGTTTGCATTGAGCATAATATGACTGGATCATGTTTATTGCAATACAGTTATTCATTTAAGTCAAAGAATAATTGTTATTCTGTTTACATGAATAAAACCTTCTGTGGTCATACACCCAAGGTGAATGGTTTATTGAATCTCGATCGTAGTGATACACATATTCATAATATTGAAGCCAACAGATGCAAAGTTAATAATGATAGTGCAACCTATTTGTGGCACTGCCATTTAGGTCATATTGGTGAAAAGCGCATGAAGAAACTCCATGCTGATGGACTTTTGGAATCACTTGATTATGAATCACTTGATGCTTGCGAACCATGCCTCATGGGCAAGATGAGTAAGACTACGTTCTCCGGAACAATGGAGTGAGCAACTGACTTATTAGAAATAATACATACTAATGTATGTGATCCGATAAGTGTTGAGGCTCGCGGCGGGTATCGTTATTTTCTGACCTTCCCAGATGATTTGAGCAGATATGGGTATATCTACTTAATGAAACATAAGTCTAAAACATTTGAAAATTTCAAAGAATTTCAGAGTGAAGTGGAAAATCATCATAACAAGAAAATAAAGTGTCTATAATCTGATCGCAGAGGCGAATATTTGATTTACGAGTTTGGTCTTCATTTGAAACAATGTGGAATAGTTTTGCAACTCACGCCACCTGGAACACCATAGCATAATGGTGTGTCCGAACGTTGTAATCGTACTTTATTGGATATGGTGTGATCTATGATGTCTCTTACCGATTTACCACTATCATTATGGGGTTATGCATTAGAGACAGCTGCATTCACGTTAAATACGGCACCATTTAAATCCGTTGAGATGACACCGTATGAACTATGGTTTGTCAAGAAACCAAAGCTGTCGTTTCTTAAAGTTTGAGGTTGCGATGCTTATGTGAAGAAATTTCAAACTGATAAGCTCGAACCCAAATCGGAGTAGTGCGTCTTCATAGGATACCCAAAAGAAACTGTTGGGCACACCTTCTATCACAGATCCGAAGGCAAGATATTTTGTTGCTAAGAATGGATCCTTTCTAGAGAAGGAGTTTCTCTCGAAAGAAGTGAGTGGGAGGAAAGTAGAACTTAATGAGGTAATTGTACCTTCTCCCGAATTGGAAAGTAGTTCATCAAAGAAATCAGTTCTAGTGATTCCTACACCAATTAGTGAGGAAGCTAATGATGATGATCATGAAACTTCAGATCAAGTTACTACCGAACCTCGTAGGTCAACCAGAGTATGGTCCGCACCAGAGTGGTACAGTAATCATGTTCTGGAAGTCATGTTACTAGACCATGATGAACCTACGAACTATGAGGAAGCGATGATGAGCCCAGAGTCCGCAAAATGGCTTGAGGCCATGAAATTTGAGATGGGATCCATGTATGAGAACAAAGTATGGACTTTGATTGACTTGCCCGATGATCGGTGAGTCATTGAGAATAAATGGATCTTCAAGAGGAAGACAGACGTTGATAGTAGTGTTACTATCTACAAAGCTTGAATTGTCACAAAAATGTTTTCAACAAGTTCAAGGTGTTGACTACGATGAGATTTTCTCACTCGTATTGATGCTTAAAAGACTGTCTGAATCATGTTAGCAGTTGCCGCGTTTTATGAAATCTGACAAATGGATGTCAAAACTGCATTCCTTAATGGGCTTCTTAAAGAGAGTTGTATATGATGCAACCAGAAGGTTTTTTCGATCCTAAAGGTGCTAACAAAGTGAGAAAGCTCGAGTGATCCATCTATGGACTAGTGCAAGCATCTCAGAGTTGGAATCTATGCTTTGATAAAGTGATCAAAGAATATGGTTTTATATAGACTTGCGATGAAGCTTGTATTTACAAGAAAGTGAGTGGGAGCACTATAGCATTTCTAATAAGTATATGTGAATGACATATTGTTGATCGGAAATAATGTAGAATTTTTTGGAAAGCATAAAGGAGTGTTTGAAAGGAGTTTTTCAAAGAAATACCTCGGTGAAGCTGCTTACACATTGAGCATCAAGATCTATAGAGATAGATCAAGACGCTTGATAAGATTTTTCAATGAGTACATACCTTGACAAGATTTTGAAGTATTTCAAAATGGAACAGTCAAAGAAGGAGTTCTTGCTTGTGATGCAAGGTGTGAAGTTGAGTAAAGACTCAAAACCCAACCACAACAGAAAATGGAAAGAGAATGAAAAGTCATTCCCTATGCCTCAGACATAGGTTCTATAAAGTATGTTGTGCTGTCTACCAGTCCTATTGTATACCTTAGCATGATTCTGGCAAGGGAGTACAATAGTGATCTAGGAGTAGATCACTTGACAGCGGTCAAAATTATCCTTAGAGGACTAAGGAAATATTTCTAGGTTATGGAGGTGATATGTAACATCCCAAATTTTCAATTTGGAATGTTATACATTAGATCATAAATGCATATCATATTTTATTTTACATTTTGGTTTATCCTAGAAATTTCCACGCAACTCAAGGATCCACAGAGAGAGTTGGGAAATTCACTATTTTCATATTTGAGTTTTCTCAAATTTTGAGAATAGGATCATTTGATTTTTATTATATTATCATCAATTATTTCTATTACAAAAATATGAGAGAGGGAATAAAATTACTTTCCCAAAATAAAGAAATATTGAGGGTTTAATAATAAAATCAAATAAGATTTTATTTCGGAGTTTTTCGTTATTTTATTTGAATTTAGGAAAAACGTGTGTTTTTCAAAATTGCATTTAGGCCCCAAATAAATGTTCACCTTGTGCGGCTTGATTTTAGAAGCCCGAGAAAATTTATTTCGGGATTTTTGGAGTCCGTTTAGTATTTCTTTTTATTTTTCTTCCACACGTAATTATTTAAAAAAAAATCGAACCGACCTACGGGCCGTGTCCGACCGGGACTCCGGCCCGCTAGCCTCTATAAGCCGGGGGGGAGCCCAGCCAAACCCTAGCCCGAGCCGCCCCAGCCCCCAGCCCCGCCGCCACCGCACGCCGCCCGAGGTTCGCCGCACCCCGAAATCCGCGCTGTTTTTTTTATTTTTTTTGAAAAAACCGTTCGGTTTTTCCGTCGGTTCTTTTAGTTTCGTTTTTTTAATAGATCGGTTTTTCGGTTTATTTAATTTAGCGAGCGTTCGTCGTTTTTCTTTTTCTCGGATTAAATCTGCGATTTTTCTGATTGCGATTCCTGATCCGATTTTCGTTTTAGTATAACTTTTCGCTCGTTTATCGGAATCAGGCGATTCAAGCGCCTGGAGTTTCGTCTCGAAACCCTATATCCCTTTAACCAACTTAAACAAGTTTTTGCCACTGTAAAAATTGCCTTAGATCCAGATTAGTAAAACGAAGTTGTTTTCTTTCGCCCTTTGACTTTCGTTGTTTCGTTCATTTTGATTCTTTTTGCAAACCGGAGTTCTTAAGTTGAACCTTCTGGTTAGATCTCTTATTTGAGTTTTACCTATGCATTAGATGAGTACTTATTGTATGCTTGTTTGTTTGTCTGCGATAGAATACCCGGAGTGCGCCGCCTGTTACTTCGAATCTCCAGGTTTCACGGATCATCAGCAAGGCAAGTAACAGTTTGATCATACCTTTTCTACTACCCAGTTTTATTGCATTAGATCAACCCTCACACATTGCATGACTAGGATCTAATTAAATTGTGGGATGGGAAGTAGTTGAGGTAGAACCTATTACCTGTTTATTATCAAACCTTTGGGAGTTACTTCTATGTTTGCTTACTTATGCCATGCTATGCTAGTAGACGTGGATTGGGTGAGTGTATCCATGACAGATGTGAGATTGTTAAATTAATGGTTTATCTAAGGTGGCAACTTAAACACACATCTGGGTGGATTGAGGTACCTGGGTATTCCAGGATTGCATGTTTCTTTTTGGACCGCCACCCAGGCTCAAAGGGATCATGAGATCATTCATACTAGAAACTTCTGTGTGCAGCCACAAGCCATTATGGGCTCTGGCGTAGTTGATTAAGTCGTGCGAACTCTTATAGGGTAGACTAGCAGATGTAGGGGAAAGTAGGTGTAACGGTCTATCCATCGGAAGGTGCTAGCGCTTCTGAAAGACTATGTCTCGGTCATCTGTCTTCTCAAACACCATGTAGTGCGAGAAAACAAACGAAGGCGATCGAGTCTTGTGGGGAAAAGTGCGCAAACCTCTGCAGAGTGTATAAACTAATCATGGTTAGCCGTGTCCCCGGTTATGGACATCTTGAGTATCTAGTACCTGGATTATCATGTGAATCTCAACATGTTACTCTAAATTAATTTTGTTGGGTTTTGTTTAATGATGATGTTTAATAGGGATTGAGAATGCTGTCAACCATTCTCAATGTTTAACAACTACCATGATAGTTAAATAAATTTATTCCTTTGCAGTAGGGAAAATTGGCTTTACGCAAAACTGTAACCATAGAGCTTTCCACCAGCCAAATATGCATATAGTATAGCTGTTTCATTCCATTACTCTCTATGTGTTACATTGCCAGCATATTCCATGTGCTGGCCCGTTTCGGGCTGCAATGTTAATGTTGCAGACTTTTCAGACGACGATTAAGGAGTTTTTAGGTCGTGGTTCTATACTCAGTGATGCCGTTCGAGTTGATGGACTCACTTATCTTCCAAGCCTTCCGCTGTTATCGTTATTAGATGGACTTAAGCCATATTTATTGTAATAAGTTCTCTATGGAGACACTCGATGTAATAAGTGTGTGATTGCTACTCTGTTATAAATCCTCCGAGTACTGTGTGGTGTCAGCATTACTGATCCAGGGATGACACCGGAGCACAGAGATCAGACTATTTGAGGTCTGGTCGTTACAGAGATGGTATTAGAGCACATGCTGACTGCAGGACACGACCACTAAGCTAAAGACCTAGATCACTATTTATTCTCTTCTTTTCTGACCTCTCATCTTTTCTACTCTTTAGGATGGCGGATGCAAAGAACAAGTTCACGCAAGCAGATGACGATACACCTTTTGGACGTCACTTGAAGGAAGTTACTAGATACCTGAACATAGGAGTACCAAGCTTCATCGGAACCTACAACACCACATTACCTGAAGAAGAGCGCTGGGTGATTCAAGTTCAAGTTCCAGGAAGGACGTTCATGCCAGTCACTGAGCCCATAGAGTTTTCTTTTGATGCACCAACTTGGAGTCTAGGAAAGAGCATGGCAGCTCACATCGCCATGGGACGCATTGGAGAAGTCTACCACAAGGATCTCAAGGATACTATCTACCAGATTTGTGGGCGCCGAGATGAACACTGGGAGATGATCAGCACCAGAAGAGATAGATCAATCGCAGCTTTATTCCAGGAGTTAAATCAGCACATTCGACGACAGGAGAACCAGTTGTGCGCCGACATGATAGACCTGAAGAAGGCTAAGACAAGAATCAAGGAACTGAAGAAAGAACTCAAGGCTACACGTGAAGATTATGAAGAAGAAATTGAAGTATTGGTGGATAAGAATGCCGACCTAACAATGAAGCTAGTAGTATTTATGGGAGGCCCTACACCAGTAGATGAAGACGAAGAACCCAAGGAGATTAGCCCGGAAGACTACATCATCATCAACGACACCGACTCGGATCCAGATGAGAGTGATGATGACTATGTTGATGAAGCCGGAGCAGATATCATGGAGTCTGCAACCGAAGAATATTTCTAGTAGACCACCTCATCAGTAGTAGTAGTAGTCCAACATGTAAATATAGTAGTCCGAGCACTTTTGCGATAGTTAGATCGATTGTATGCCCTTGTTCGAATGAATGAAGTGAATTGTTTGCTTTTGCCTCATGTGCATATGGGTAGTGTTTTCTCTTTAGACCCCTCTATTCTTAACTCTCATCTTTTCTAAACCCTCAGATGCCTCTGAGACGTGACCCCGGATTTACCTTTCCACCAGAGCTCACCCAGTTGATCCAGCAGCAGAACACATTGATGCAGTTGCTAGTCGAGAATCAGAATCAGGGGAACAACAACAACAACCCACCACCACCTGTTGATCACTTAGCCCGTTTTCTTAGGTTGAATCCGCCGGTGTTTTCCAGTAGCACCGAGCCGATAGTAGCAGATGATTGGCTCCGCAAGACAGCTAGAGAGTTGACCACAGCAGGATGCACAGATGCGGAGAAGGTGAAGTTTGCCGCACATCAGCTTGAAGGACCCGCAACATCATGGTGGGAGAATTTCACAGCTACTTTCCCTATCGACACTATCACATGGGACCAGTTTCAGCAGGCCTTTCATACTGCCCATGTTTCAGCAGGAGCTATGACCATGAAGAAGCGTGAGTTTCGCAACTTGCGCCAAGGAGGACGGACAGTTGGCCAGTATGTGGAGGACTTTAGTAAATTAGCACGTTATGCCCCAGATGACGTTGCTACGGATGCAGCTAAGCGGGAGAAGTTTCTGGAAGGACTGAATGATGAGTTGAGCATGCAGTTGATGGTAGCAACCTTCAACAACTACCAGGAGTTGGTAGACCGTGCTCTTATGATTGAAGGCAAGCAGCAGCAAATTGAGAACCGCAAGAGGAAGTATGGACAAGGGACGTACAATTCTGGATCTCAGCAGAAGCCACGTTTTACCCCTTGATCGGGAGGACATTTTCAGCATACCCATGGAGGAGGTAGCTCACACAATCACAATGGCACCAAGAATGGTAATGGCAATGGAGGAAGCAACGGCCAGAATCGCACCAACCCATGAACCCCAGCCAAGAAGGACCTGAGCCAAGTCACTTGCTTTAAGTGTCAGAAGACCGGACATTATGCCAATGAATGTCCTGAAGGCCAGATTGGCAATGGAAGTTCTGGGAAGAAGCCGAACCCTTTCAACAGGGGACAGGTGAACCACGTTAACGTGGAGGAGGTTGAAGAGTAGCCGGATGCCGTAATCGGTAAGTTTTTGGTTAAGTCATTTACTGCACTCGTTCTTTTTGATACTGGTGCATCGCATTCATACATATCAAGGGGATTTGTGGATAAGTATAACCTGCCCACTAAGGTTCTTAGAACACCTATGCTAGTAAGCTCACCAGGAGCGGAGTATATGGCCAGTCAAGGATGTTTTCAAGTGCCGTTGAGTATAGGTAGGCATGTGTTTCCCTCGGATTTAATCATTTTGGAATCACAAGGATTGGACGTAATTCTGGGTATGGATTGGCTGTCGATGTATGGAGGAAACATCGATTGCGCCAGTAAGACAATTTTGCTTACTACCCCAGAAGGGAGAAGGATCAAGTATGTATCCCGGCATGTGCCAAAAGGGACTCAAGTAAATTGTTTAACAGGAGTTGTGCAGGAGGAAGTACTAGTGGTAAGGGATTTCCCTGAAGTATTTCCAGAAGAGTTGCCAGGCATGCCACCGGATAGAGATATTGAGTTTTGATTGAGCTATTGCCAGGCACAGGGCCAATATCAAAGAGACCATACAGGATGCCTGCAAAGGATTTGGTGGAAATTAAGAAGCAGATTAAGGAGTTACTGGATAAGGGATATATTCACCCAAGTTCTTTGCCTTGGGGATCGCCAGTACTTCTAGTGGAGAAGAAGGATGGATCGTTAAGGATGGTTGTGGATTATCGAGGATTGAATGAAGTAACCATCAAGAACAAGTACCTACTACCAATGATCAATGATCTGTTTGATCGATTGCAAGGAGCTAAGGTATTTTCCAAGATAGATCTGCGATCAGGATACCACCAGTTGAAGATTCGAGAACAGGATATTCCTAAGACATCTTTTACCACCAGGTATGGGCTGTACGAGTATACCGTTATGTCATTTGGTCTGACTAACGCACCTGCATATTTTATGAACATGATGAACAAAGTGTTTATGGAGTTTTTGGATAAGTTCGTCGTGGTGTTCATTGATGATATCTTGGTTTACTCAAAGAATGAAGAGGAGCATAAGGAGCATTTGCATTTGGTTCTTGGAAAGCTCAGAGAACATCAATTGTATGCCAAGTTCAGCAAATGTGAGTTTTGGTTGAAGGAAGTAGGATTCCTCGGACACGTTATATCTTGAGAAGGTATAGCAGTAGATCCTACCAAAGTTGAGGCCGTGACCAAGTGGGAAGCACCAACCACCGTGGGAGAGATCCGGAGTTTTCTTGGACTCGCAGGATACTACCGGAGATTTATTGAGAATTTCTCAAAGATTGCGAAGCCTATGATTGAGTTGTTGAAGAAAGATACCAAGTTCAAATGGACTGAGGAATGTGAGGCTAGTTTCCAGGAGTTGAAGAAACGTTTGGTTACTTCACCAGTGTTGATTTTGCCAGATCAGACCAAGGACTATGAGGTGTATTGCGATGCTTCACGACGCGGACTTGGAGCAGTGCTTATGCAGGAAGGGAGAGTTGTTTCCTATGCCTCAAAACAACTTAAGCCGCATGAGTTGAATTATGCTACGCATGCTTTGGAATTAGCAGCCGTAGTGCATGCACTGAAAACTTGGAGACATTTCCTCATTGGGAACCATTGCGAGGTGTACACGGACCACAAGAGTTTGAAGTATATTTTCACACAGAAGGAGTTGAACCTCAGACAAAGGAGATGGTTGGAGCTCATCAAGGATTATGATATGAGATTGCATTACCATCCCGGAAAGGCTAATGTAGTAGCTGACGCATTAAGCCGTAAGAGTCATGTCAATACGCTAATGACGGGAGAAATACCAAGGGAGTTAGCAGAAAATCTTCGTGAACTATGTTTGGAAATAGTTCCGAGAGGCTATGTAGCAGCATTAGAGATTCAGTCAACTTTGATGGATAGAATCAGAGAAGCTCAGAAGACTGACAAGGAGATTGCCTCTATAAAGGAGAAACTTAGCGAAGGAAAGGCTAAAGGATTTCGTGAGGATGAGCACGACACCCTATGGTTTGAAGACCGTGTTTATGTGCCCAATGACCCGGAGATCAGGAAGTTGATTCTGCAAGAGGCACACGATTCACCATTTTCGATTCACCCAGGAAATACCAAGATGTATTTGGATTTGAAGGATATTTTCTGGTGGACCGGAATGAAGAAGGATATTGCGGAGTATGTAGCAGTTTGTGATGTATGTCAGAGAGTAAAGGCAGAGCATCAGAAGCCAGCAGGATTGTTACAACCATTGCCGATACTCGAATGGAAGTGGAATAAGTTAGGCATGGATTTTATCACGGGATTACCCAGGACTCGTTCAGGCTATGACTCGACTTGGGTTGTAGTCAATCGGTTGACGAAAGTAGCTCATTTCATCCCGGTAAAGACCACTTACACCAGTACTAAGTTGGCAAAGATATACATGACAAGGATCATATGTTTGCATGGAGTTCCGAGGAGTATTGTATCAGATAGAGGAACCCAGTTTACCTCAAAGTTCTAGAAGCAGTTGCATGAAACTTTGGGAACCAGGCTAGAATTCAGTACAGCTTTTCATCCATAGACAGATGGACAGACCGAGAGAGTCAATCAGATTTTGGAGGATATGCTGAGAGCTTGTGCGCTAGATTATGGATCTAGTTGGGACGACAATTTGCCATATGCAGAGTTCTCTTACAACAATAGTTACCAAACCAGTTTAAAGATGGCCCCTTTCGAAGCCTTGTACGGAAGGAGGTGCAGGACACCGTTGTCATGGGACGAAGTTGGAGACCGCCGGTTGTTTGGGCCTGATTTTATTAAAGAGTTTGAACAGAAGGTGAAATTGATTCACATTAAACTCAAGGTAGCTCAGTCCAGACAGAAGAGTTATGTAGATTCTAAACGCAAGGAGACAGTTTACGAAGTGGGAGATAGAGCTTATCTTCGAGTATCTCCACTTCGGGGAACCAAGCGTTTTGGTGTTAAAGGAAAGTTAGCGCCACGATTTGTAGGACCATACCGAGTATTGGAACGTATGGGAGAAGTGGCCTACAAGTTGGAATTGCCCGAAGAATTGTCAGGAGTTCATGATGTGTTCCACATTTCTCAGTTGAAGAAGTGCCACGCGGAGATGGCTGACATACCCTTGAGAGACACAGTGCCATTGGAAGCAATTCAGTTGGATAACGATTTGACCTATGAGGAGAAACAAATTAAGATTCTCGAGTTTGCCAGTCGAGTCACCCGCAGCAAGGTTATCAAGTTTTGCAAAGTTCAGTGGAGCCACCACACAAAGGATGAAGCCACCTGGGAATGAGAGGAAGATTTGCTCAAAGACCATCCTCACCTATTTTCTAACCAACCCGAATCTCGAGGACGAGATTCATCTTAAGGGGGTAGGTTTGTAACATCCCAAATTTTCAATTTGGAATGTTATACATTAGATCATAAATGCATATCATATTTTATTTTGCATTTTGGTTGATCCTAGAAATTTCCATGCAACTCAAGGATCCAAGGAGAGAGTTGGGAAATTCATTATTTTCATATTTAAGTTTTCTCAAATTTTGAGAATAGGATCATTTGATTTTTATTATTTTATAATCAATTATTTCTATTACAAAAATATGAGAGAGGGAATAAAATGACTTTCCCAAAATAAAGAAATGTTGAGGGTTTAATAATAAAATCAAATAAGATTTTATTTCGGAGTTTTTCGTTATTTTATTTGAATTTAGGAAAAATGTGCGTTTTTCAAAATTGCATTTAGGCCCCAAATAAATGTTCACCTTGTGCGGCTTGATTTTAGAAGCCCAGGAAAATTTAGTTCAGGATTTTTGCAGTCCGTTTAGTATTTCTTTTTATTTTTCATCCGCGCGTAATTATTTAAAAAAATCGAACCGACCTACGGGCCGTGTCCGACCGGGACTCCGGCCTGCTAGCCTTTATAAGCCGGGGGGAGCCCAGCCAAACCCTAGCCCGAGCCGCCCCAGCCCCCAGCCCCGCCGCCGCTGCCGCCCGCCGCCCGAGGTTCGCCGCGCCTCGAAATCTGCGCCATTTTTTTATTTTTTTTGAAAAAACCGTTCGGTTTTTCGTCGGTTTTTTTAGTTTCGTTTTTTTAATTAGATCGGCTTTTTCGGTTTATTTAATTTAGCGAGCGTTCATCGTTTTTCTTTTTCTCGGATTAAATCCGCGATTTTTCTGATCGCGATTCTTGATCCGATTTTCGTTTTAGTATAACTTTTCGCTCGTTTATCGGAATCAGGCGATTCAAGCGCGTGGAGTTTCGTCTCGAAACCCTCTATCCATTTAACCAACTGAAACAAGTTTTTTCCACTGTAAAAATTGCCTTAGATCCAGATTAGTAGAACGAAGTTGTTTTCTTTCGCTGTTTGACTTCAGTTGTGTCGTTCGTTTTGATTCTTTTTGCAAACCGGAGTTCTTAAGTTGAACCTTCTGGTTAGATCTCTTATTTGAGTTTTACCTGTGCATTAGATGAGTACTTATTGTATGCTTGTTTGTTTGTCTGCGATAGAATACCCGGAGTGCGCCGCCTCTTACTTCGAATCTCTAGGTTTCGCGGATCATCAGCAAGGCAAGTAACACTTTGATCATACCTTTTCTACTACCCAGTTTTATTGCATTAGATCAACCCTCACACATTGCATGACTAGGATCTAATTAAATTGTGGGATGGGAAGTAGTTGAGGTAGAACATATTACCTATTTATTATCAAACCTTTGGGAGTTACT
The DNA here is from genome assembly GCA_034509565.1 of Triticum monococcum. Lineage (NCBI taxonomy): Eukaryota > Viridiplantae > Streptophyta > Magnoliopsida > Poales > Poaceae > Triticum > Triticum monococcum. Next base: position 490,839,064 of record CM067844.1, read on the forward strand.
TCTACGTTTGCTTACTTATGCCATGCTATGCTAGTAGACGTGGATTGGGTGAGTGTATCCATGACAGATGTGAGATTGTTAAATTAATGGTTTATCTAAGGTGGCAACTTAAACACACATCTGGGTGGATTGAGGTACCTGGGTATTCCAGGATTGCCTGTTTCTTTTTGGACCGCCACCCAGGCTCAAAGGGATCATGAGATTATTCATACTAGAAAGTTCTGTGTGCAGCCACAAGCCATTATGGGCTTTGGCGTAGTTGATTAAGTCATGCGAACACTTATAGGGTAGACTAGCAGATGTCGGGGAAAGTAGGTGTAACGGTCTATCCATCGTAAGGTGCTAGCGCTTCTGAAAGACTATGTCTCGGTCATCTATCTTCTCAAACACCATGTAGTGCGAGAAAACAAACAGAGGCGATCGAGTCTTGTGGGGAAAAGTGCGCAAACCTCTGCAGAGTGTATAAACTAATCATGGTTAGCCGTGTCCCCGGTTATGGACATCTTGAGTATCTAGTACCTGGATTATCATGTGAATCTCAACATGTTACTCTAAATTAATTTTGTTGGGTTTTGTTTAATGATGATGTTTAATAGGGATTGAGAATGCTGTCAACCATTCTCAATGTTTAACAACTACCAGGATAGTTAAATAAATTTATTCCTTTGCAGTAGGGAAAAATTGGCTTTACGCAAAACTGTAAGCATAGAGCTTTCCACCAGCCAAATATGCATATAGTATAGCTGTTTCATTCCATTACTCTCTATGTGTTACATTGCCAGCATATTCCATGTGCTGGCCCATTACGGGCTGCAATGTTAATGTTGCAGACTTTTCAGATGACGATTAAGGAGTTTTTAGGTCGTGGTTCTATACTCGGTGATGCCTATGGAGTTGATGGACTCACTTATCTTCCATGCCTTCCGCTGTTATCGTTATTAGATGTCCTTAAGCCATATTTATTGTAATAAGTTCTCTATGGAGACACTCGATGTAATAAGTGTGTGATTGCTACTCTGTTATAAATCCTCCGAGTACTGTGTGGTGTCAGCATTACTGATCCAGGGATGACACCGGAGCACAGAGATCAGACTATTTGAGGTCTGGTTGCTACATGATAAAAGAGTTCGCCGTAAAGAGTTACGTTGATGCAAGCTTTTTACATCGATCTAGATGACTCTAAGTCTCGATTTGGATACATATTGAAAGTGGGAGCAATTAGCTAGAGTAGCTCCGTGCAGAGTATTGTAGACATAGAAATTTGCGAAATACATACGGATCTGAATGTTGCAGACCCGTAGACTAAACTTCTCTCACAAGCAAAAAATAATCACTCTTTTGGTATTAATCACATAGCGATGTGAACTAGATTATTGACTCTAGTAAACCCTTTGGGTATTAGTCACATGAAGATGTGAAATAATCACATAAAGATGTGAACTATTGGTGTGGAATCACATGACGATGTGAAATAGATTATTGACTCTAGTGCAAGTGGGAGACAAAAGGAAATATGCCCTAGAGGCAATAATAAAGTTGTTATTTATATTTGCTTATATCATGATAAATGCTTATTATTCATGCTAGAATTGTATTAACCGGAAACATAGTACATGTGTGAATACATAGACAAACAGAGTGTCACTAGTTTGCCTCTACTTGACTAGCTCGTTGAATAAATGATGGTTATGTTTCCTAACCATAGACATGAGTTGTCATTTGATTAATGGGATCACATCATTAGAGAATGATGTGATTGACTTGACCCATCCGTTAGCTTAGCACGATGATCGTTTAGTTTGTTGCTATTGCTTTATCCATAACTTATACATGTTCCTATGACTATGAGATCATGCAACTCCCGAATACCGGAGGAACACTTTGTGTGCTACCAAACGTCACAACGTAACTGGGTGATTATAAAGGTGCTCTACAGTTGTCTCTGATGGTGTTTGTTGAGTTGGCATAGATCCATATTAGGATTTGTCACTCCGATTGTCGGAGAGGTATCTCTGGGCCCTCTCGGTAATGCACATCACTATAAGCCTTGCAAGCAATGTGACTAATGAGTTAGTTGCGAGATGATGCATTACGGAACGAGTAAAGAGACTTGCCGGTAATGAGATTGAACAAGGTATTGAGATACCAACGATCGAATCTCGAGCAAGTAACATACCGATGACAAAGGGAACAACGTATGTTGTTATGCGGTTTGACCGATAAAGATCTTCATAGAATATGTAGGAACCAATATGAGCATCCAGGTTCCGCTATTGGTTATTGACCGGAGATGAGTCTCGGTCATGTCTACATAGTTCTCGAACCCGTAGGGTCCGCACACTTAACGCTCTGTGACGATTTGTATTATGAGTTATGTGATTTGATGACCAAAGTTTGTTCAGAGTCCCGGATGAGATTGGGGACATGACGAGGAGTCTTGAAATGATCGAGACATAGATTGATATATTGGAAGGCTATATTCGGACATCGGAAAGGTTCCGAGTGATTCGGGTATTTTTCGAAGTACCAGAGAGTTACGGGAATTCGTATTGGGCCTTAATGGGCCATACGGGAAAGGAGAGAAAGGCCTCAAGGGTGGCCGCACCCCTTCCCCATGGACTGGTCCGAATTGGACTAGGGAAAGGGGGCGCCCCCTTCCTTCCTTCTCCTTCTCCCTTCCCTTTTTCCTATTCCATGTGGGAGGTGGAATCCTACTAGGACTAGGGAGTCCTAGTGGGACTCCACACTTTGGGCGCGCCCTATGAGGGCCAGCCTCCTCCTCCCTCCATCCTTTATATACGTGGCCAGGGGGCACCCCATAGACTCAAGTTGATCATTGATCTCTTAGCCGTGTGCGGTGCCCCCCTCCACCATAATCCACCTCGGTCATATCGTAGCAGTGCTTAGGCGAATCCCTGTTCCGGTAGCATCATCATCACCGTCATCACGCCGTCGTGCTGACAAAGCTCTCCCTTGACACTTTGCTGGATCGTGAGTTCGTGGGACGTCACCGAGCCAAATGTGTGTAGATCATGGAGGTGCCGTACTTTCAGTACTAGGATCGATCGATCGTGAAGACGTACAACTATATCAACCGCGTTGTCATAACGCTTTCGCTTACGCTCTACGAGGGTACGCAGACAACACTCTCCCCTCTCGTTGCTATGCATCACCATGATCTTGCGTGTGCGTAGGAATTTTTTTGAAATTACCGCATTCCCCAATAGCGACTGCCCGCCGTCGCACCAGAGATTGTCCACCTCGAGGTCGCGCTCGCCACACAGCACCTGGAACAGCAAGACACCATCGACATAGTCACCCACGTCTACGAGAAAATCATCCACAAATACAACTACGTGCAAGAGGATGACGATAGGATGCTGGCCTTCTTGGACTGTAGGGAAACCTTGGACGGCATTGTTCAGAAGCACACTAAGCTCGCCACCAACACCGTTGCTCCTCACACGCCGGCTGATGACCCGGCGCACTAGGGCGTGAGGATGTCGTTGATGGATCCGTATGTATCTTTATCTTTCTGTAAATTCCATGTAGTAGTATATTGTAATTATCTTACCTTTCACATCAACTTCTTAATTTTCGTACATACCATGCATGAACCGTGGCAGAACCAAACTTTTCATTACTCTAGGGAAAATCATTATTTCTATCTATTAGCCGCGCCAGGGAGCAGAACCAAATTTTACAAGTTAAAAGTTCAAAAGGAAAAGCCCCGCCCCTCTGTACATTGCGTCTTTTTTCTATCCCTTCTATAAGAAAAAGGTAGTGCTCCTGTCGGTTCCTCACAAAAAAAGGAAAAGCCTGTCGTGTTCGCATTGCACCCCCACATGGTTGGTCCGGCATGCCGCTCAAGGGGGAATCCGTGTTGTGTTGCATTTTCACTTACAAGTGGGACCGCAGTTGAGCAAACCAACTATCGGCAAACCCCCAACCCGCCCACCGTGTGATAGTTGATCTAGAGAAAACGGGAGGGAGAAGAGATAGTTGTAGCATGGACTCCAAGAAAATTGGTGTCAGATGGGACTCGTGTGGGTGGCATGTGTTGTACTGCTAGACGTGAATGCTAGTTATGGCCCATGCCACCCCACTATTAATCGAGGTGATGTTTACATAGAGCGAACACCACTAGTCCAAACGTTACTCCTTCTGGCCCATAATATAAGATGTTAATTCATCAAATATGTGAGTATATTGGATGTTAAAAGATATTATAAAAGAGTGGTGTACTACATCATTGGGCAATTGCTGTTTAGCTTCTAATATTAACTTGGTGCTTTTAGGTACATATGTCATTGGTAAAGATGTTGGGGAACGTAGTAATTTCAAAAAAAATCCTACGCACACGCAAGATCATGGTGATGCATAGCAACGAGGGGGAGAGTTTGATCTACGTACCCTTGTAGATCGCAACGAAAGCGTTGACACAACGTAGAGGAAGTAGTCGTACGTCTTCTTCCCGATCCGACCGATCCAAGCACCGTTACTCCGGCACCTCCGAGTTCTTAGCACACGTTCAGCTCGATGACGATCCTCGGGCTCTGATCCAGTAAAGCGTTGAGGAAGAGTTCCGTCAGCACGACGGCGTGGTGACGATCTTGATGTACTACCGATGTAGGGCTTCACCTAAGCACTACAACGATATGATCGAGGTGGAATTTGGTGGCAGGGGGCACCGCACACGGCTAAGGAACGATCTCAAGGATCAACTTGTGTGTCTAGAGGTGCCCCCTGCCCCCGTATATAAAGGTTGCCAGGGGAGGGCTGGCCGGCCAAGGAGAGGAGGGCGCAGGAGGAGTCCTACTCCTACCGGGAGTAGGACCCCCCCCCCCCCCCCCAATCCTATTCCTAATAGGACTCCTCGAGAGAGAGAGAGGGGGAGAAGGGGGGCGGCCACCTCTCCTAGTCCTAATAGGACTAGGGGAGGGGGGAGGCGCGCAGCCCACCTTGGGCTGCCCCTTTCACCTTTCCACTAAGGCCCAATAAGGCCCATTTGGTTCCCGGGGGGTTCCGGTAACCTCCCGGTACTCCGGTAAAATTCCCGATTTCACCCGGAACACTTCCGATGTCCAAACATAGGCTTCCAATATATCAATCTTTATGTATTGACCATTTCGAGACTCCTCGTCATGTCCGTGATCACATCCGGGACTCCGAACAACCTTCGGTACATCAAAATGCATAAACTCATAATAACTGTCATCGTAACGTTAAGCGTGCGGACCCTACGGTTCGAGAACAATGTAGACATGACCGAGACACGTCTTCGGTCAATAACCAATAGCGGGACCTGGATGCCCATATTGGCTCCTACATATTCTACGAAGATCTTTATCGGTCAGACCGCATAACAACATACGTTGTTCCCTTTGTCATCGGTATGTTACTTGCCCGAGATTCGATCGTCGGTATCCAATACCTAGTTCAATCTCATTACTGGCAAGTCTCTTTACTTGTTCCGTAATACATCATCTCACAACTAACATCTTAGTTATAATGCTTGCAAGGCTTATGTGATGTGTATTACCGAGAGGGCCCAGAGATACCTCTCCGACAATCGGAGTGACAAACCCTAATCTCGAAATACGCCAACCCAACATCTACCATTGGAGACACCTGTAGTACTCCTTTATAATCACCCAGTTACGTTGTGACGTTTGGTAGCACCCAAAGTGTTCCTCCGGCAAACGGGAGTTGCATAATCTCATAGTCATAGGAACATGTATAAGTCATGAAGAAAGCAATAGCAACATACTAAACGATCGGGTGCTAAGCTAATGAAATGGGTCATGTCAATCAGATCATTCAACTAATGATGTGACCTCGTTAATCAAATAACAACTCTTTGTTCATGGTTAGGAAACATAACCATCTTTGATTAACGAGCTAGTCAAGTAGAGGCATACTAGTGACACTCTGTTTGTCTATGTATTCACACATGTATTATGTTTCCGGTTAATACAATTATAGCATGAATAATAAACATTTATCATGATATAAGGAAATAAATAATAATTTTATTATTGCCTCTAGGGCATATTTCCTTCAGTCTCCCACTTGCACTAGAGTCAATAATCTAGTTCACATCGCCATGTGATTTAACAGCAATAGTTCACATCACCATGTGATTAACACCCACAGTTCACATCATCATGTGACCAACACTCAAAGGGTTTACTAGAGTCAGTAATCTAGTTCACATATCTATGTGATTAACACCCAAAGAGTACTAAGGTGTGATCATGTTTTGCTTGTGAGATAATTTTAGTCAACGGGTCTGTCACATTCAGATCCGTAAGTATTTCGCAAGTTCTATGTCTACAATGCTCTACACGAAGCTACTCTAGCTAATTGCTCCCACTTTCAATATGTATCCAGATTGAGACTTTAGATTCATCTGGATCAGTGTCAAAAACTTGTATCGGCATAACCCTTTACGACGAACCTTTTTGTCACGTCCATAATCGAGAAACATATCCTTATTTCACTAAGGATAATTCTGACCGCTGTCCAGTGATCTACTCCTAGATCACTATTGTACTTCCTTGCCAAATCAGTGCAGGGTATACAATAGATCTGGTATACAGCATGACATACTTTATAGAACCTATGGCCAAGGTATAGGGAATGACTTTCATTCTCTTTCTATCTTCTGCCGTGGTCGGGCTTTGAGTCTTACTCAACTTCACACCTTGTAATACAGGCAAGAACTCTTTCTTTGACTGCTCAATTTTGAACTACTTCAAAATCTTGTCAAGGTATGTACTCATTGAAAAAAACTTATCAAGCGTCTTGATCTATCTCCATAGATCTTGAAGCTCAATATGTAAGCAGCTTCACTGAAGTCTTTCTTTGAAAAACTCCTTTCAAACACTCATTTATGCTTTACAGAATAATTCTACATTATTTCCGATCAACAATATGTCATTCACATATACTTATCAGAAATGATGTAGTGCTCCCACTCACTTTCTTGTAAATACAGGCTTCACCGCAAGTCTGTATAAAACTATATGCTTTGATCAACTCATCAAAGCGTATATTCCAACTCCAAGATGCTTGCACCAGTCCACAGATGGATCGCTGGAGCTTGCACATTTTGTTAGCATCTTTCGGATTGACAAAACCTTCTGGTTGCATCATATACAACTCTTCTTTAATAAATCCATTAAGGAATGCAGTTTTGTTTATCCATTTGCCAGATTTCATAAAATGCGGCAATTACTAACATGATTCGGACAGACTCAAGCATAGATACGAGTGAGAAGCTCTCATCGTAGTCAACACCTTGAACTTGTCAAAAACCTTTTTGCGACAATTCTAGCTTTGTAGATAGTAACACTACTATCAGCGTCCGTCTTCCTCTTGAAGATCCATTTATTCTCAATTGCTTGCCGATCATCGGGCAAGTCAACCAAAGTCCAAACTTTGTTCTCATACATGGATCATATCTCAGATTTCATGGCCTCAAACCATTTCGCGGAATCTAGGCTCATCATCGCTTCCTCATAGTTCGTAGGTTCATCATGATCTAGTAGCATGACTTCCAGAACTGGATTAACGTACCACTCTGGCGCGGATCTTGCTCTGGTTGATCTACGAGGTTCAGTAGTATCTTGTTCTGAAGTTTCATGATCATTATCATTAACTTCCTCACTTATTGGTGTAGGTGTCACAGAAACAGTTTTCTGTGATGTACTACTTTCTAATAAGGGAGCGGGTACAGTTACCTCGTCAAGTTCTACTTTCCTCCCACTCACTTCTTTCGAGAGAAACTCCTTCTCAAGAAAGTTTCCGAATTTAGCAACAAAAGTCTTGCCTTCGGATCTGTGATAGAAGGTGTACCCAACAGTATCCTTTTGGGTATCCTATGAAGACATATTTTTCTGATTTGGTTTTGAGCTTATCAGGATGAAACTTTTTAACATAAGCATTGCAACACCAAACTTTAAGAAACGACAACTTTGGTTTCTTGCCAAACCACAGTTCATACGGTGTCGTCTCAACAGATTTAGATGGTGCCCTTTTAACGTGAATGCAGCTGTCTCTAATGCATAACCCCAAAACGATAGTGGTAGATCGGTAAGAGACATCATAGATTGCACTGTATCCAATAAAGTACAGTTATGACGTTCGGACACACCATTATGCTGTGGTGTTCCATGTGGCATGAGTTTGTGAAACTATTCCACATTATTTTAATTGAAGACCAAACTCGTAACTCAAATATTTGTCTCCGTGATCAGATCGTAGAAACTTTATTTTCTTGTCACGATGATTTTTCACTTCACTCTGAAATTCTTTGAACTTTTCAAATGTTTCAGACTTATGTTTCATTAAGTAGATATACTCATATCTGCTCAAATCATCTGTGAAGATCAGAAAATAATGATACCTGTCGCGAGCCTCAATATTCATCGGACCACATACATCAGTATGTATGATTTCCAACAAATCTTTTGCTCGCTCCATTGTTCCAAAGAACAGAGTCTTAGTCATCTTGCCCATGAGGCATGGTTCGCAAGCATCAACTGATTCATAATCAAGTGATTCCAAAAGCCCATCAGCATGGAGTTTCTTCATGCGCTTTACACCAATATGACCTAAACGGCAGTGCTACAAATAAGTTGCACTATCATTATTAACTTTGCATCTTTTGATTTCAATATTATGATTATGTGTATCACTACGATCGAGATCCAATGAACTATTTTCATTGGGTGTGTAACCATATAAGGTTTTATTCATGTAAACAGAACAACAATTTATTCTCTTACTTAAATGAATAACCGTATTACAATAAACATGATCAAATCATATTCATGCTCAACGCAAAAACCAAATAACACTTATTTAGGTTCAACACTAATCCCGAAATTATAGGGAGTGTGCGATGATGATCATATCAATCTTGGAACCACTTCCAACACTCATCGTCACTTCACCCTTAACTAGTCTCTGTTTATTCTGCAACTCCCGTTTCCAGTTACTAATCTTAGCAACTGAACTAGTATCAAATACTGAGGGTTTGCTATAAACACTAGTAAAGTACACATCAATAACATGTATATCAAATATACTTATGTTCATTTTGCCATCCTTCTTATCCGCCAATCACTTGGGGTAGTTCCGCTTCCAGTGACCAGTCCCTTTGCAGTAGAAGCACTCAGTCTCAGGCTTAGGTCCAGACTTGGGCTTCTTCACTTGAGCAACAACTTGCTTGTTGTTCTTTTTGAAGTTCCCCTTCTTCCCTCTGCCCTTTTCTTGAAACTAGTGGTCTTGTCTACCATCAACACTTGATGTTTTTCTTGATTTCTACCTTCATCGATTTCATCATCATGAAAAGCTCGGGAGTCGTTTTCGTCATCCCTTGCATACTATAGTTCATCACGAAGTTCTACTAACTTGGTCATGGAGACTAGAGAATTCTGTCAATCACTATCTTATCTGGAAGATTAACTCCCACTTGATTCAAGCGATTGTAGTACCCAGACAATCTGAACACATGCTCACTAGTTGAGCGATTCTCCTCCATCTTTTAGCTATAGAACTTGTTGGAGACTTCATATCTCTCAACTCGGGTATTTGTTTGAAATATTAACTTCAACTCCTGGAACATCTCATATGGTCCATGACGTTCAAAACGTCTTTGAAGTCCCGATTCTAAGACATTAAGCATGCTGCACTAAACTATCAAGTAGTCATCATATTGAGCTAGCCAAACGTTCATAACGTCTGCATTTGCTCCTGCAATAGGTCTGTCACCTAGCGGTGCATCAAGGACATAATTCTTCTGTGCAGCAATGAGGATAAACCTCTGATCACGGATCCAATCCGCATCATTGCTACTAACATCTTTCAACACAATTTTCTCTAGGAACATATCAAAATAAACACAGGGAAGCAACAACGCGAGCTATTGAACATAATTTGCAAAATACTACCAGGACTAAGTTCATGATAAATTTAAGTTCAATTTAATCATATTACTTAAGAACTCCCACTTAGATAGACATCCCTCTAATCCTCTAAGTGATCACGTGATCCAAATCAACTAAACCATAACCGATCATCACGTGAGATGGAGTAGTTTTCAATGGTGAACATCGTTATGTTGATCATATCTACTATATGATTCATGCTCGACCTTTCGGTCTCTGTGTTCCGAGGCCATATCTGCATATGCTAGGCTTGTCAAGTTTAACCTGAGTATTTTGCGTGTGCAAAACTGGCTTGCACCCGTTGTAGATGGACATAGAGCTTATCACACCCGATCATCACGTGGTGTCTGGGCACGACGAACTTTGGCAATGGTGCATACTCAGGGAGAACACTTCTTGATAATTTAGTGAGAGATCATCTTATAATGCTACCGTCAATCAAAGCAAGATAAGATGCATAAAAGATAAACATCACATGCAATCAATATAAGTGATATGATATGGCCATCATCATCTTGTGCTTGTGATCTCCATCTCCGAAGCACCGTCATGATCACCATCGTCACCGACACGACACCTTGATCTCCATCGTAGCATCATTGTCGTCTCGCCAATCTTATGCTTCCACGACTATCACTACCGCTTAGTAATAAAGTAAAGCATTACATCATGATTGCATTGCATACAATAAAGCGACAACCATATGGCTCCTACCAGTTGCCGATAACTTGGTTACAAAACATGATCATCTCATACAATAAAATTTAGCATCATGCCTTGACCATATCACATCACATCATGCCCTGCAAAAACAAGTTAGACGTCCTCTACTTTGTTGTTGCAAGTTTTATGTGGCTGCTATGGGCTTAAGAAAGAACTCATCTCACCTACGCATCAAAACCACAACGATAGTTTGTCAAATAGACTCTGTTTTAACCTTCTCAAGGACCGGGCGTAGCCACACTCGGTTCAACTAAAGTTGGAGAGACAGTCGCCCGCAAGCCATCTATGTGCAAAGCACGTTGAGGGAACCGGTCTCGCGTAAGCGTACGCGTAAGGTAGGTCCAGGTCGTCTCGTCCAACAATACCGCCGAACCAAAGTATGACATGCTGGTAGGCAGTATGACTTGTATCGCCCACAACTCACTTCTGTTCTACTCGTGCAAATAACATCAAACCATAAAACCTAGGCTCGGATGCCACTGTTGGGGAACGTAGTAATTTCAAAAAAAATTCTATGCACACGCAAGATCATGGTGATGCATAGCAACGAGGGGGAGAGTCTGATCTACGTACCCTTGTAGATCGCAACAGAAGCGTTGACACAACATAGAGGAAGTAGTCGTACGTCTTCTTCCCGATCCGACCGATCCAAGCACCGTTACTCCGGCACCTCCAAGTTCTTAGCACACGTTCAGCTCGATGACGATCCTCGGGCTCCGATCCAGCAAAGCGTCGAGGAAGAGTTCCGTCAGCATGACGGCGTGGTGACGATCTTGATGTACTACCGACGTAGGGCTTCGCCTAAGCACTACAACGATATGATCGAGGTGGAATTTGGTGGCAGGGGGCACCGCACACGGCTAAGGAACGATCTCAAGGATCAACTTGTGTGTCTAGAGGTGCCCCCTGCCCCCGTATATAAAGGTTTCCAGGGGGAGGGCTGGTCGGCCAAGGAGAGGAGGGCGCAAGAGGAGTCCTACTCCTACCGGGAGTAGGACTCCCCCCCCCCAATCCTATTCCTAATAGGACTCCTCGAGAGAGAGAGAGAGGGAGAAGGGGGCTGGCCACCTCTCCTAGTCCTAATAGGACTAGGGGAGGGGGAGGCGCGCAGCCCACCTTGGGCTGCCCCTTTCACCTTTCCACTAAGGCCCAATAAGGCCCATTTGGTTCCCGGGGGGTTCCGGTAACCTCCCGGTACTCCGGTAAAATTCCCGATTTCACCCGGAACACTTCCGATGTCCAAACATAGGCTTCCAATATATCAATCTTTATGTCTCGACCATTTCGAGACCCCTCGTCATGTCCGTGATCACATCCGGGACTCCGAACAACCTTCGGTACATCAAAATGCATAAACTCATAATAACTGTCATCGTAACGTTAAGCGTGCGGACCCTACGGTTCGAGAACAATGTAGACATGACCGAGACACGTCTCCGGTCAATAACCAATAGCGGGACCTGGATGCCCATATTGGCTCCTACATATTCTACGAAGATCTTTATCGGTCAGACCGCATAACAACATACGTTGTTCCCTTTGTCATCGGTATGTTACTTGCCCGAGATTCGATCGTCGGTATCCAATACCTAGTTCAATCTCGTTACTGGCAAGTCTCTTTACTCGTTCCGTAATACATCATCTCACAACTAACATCTTAGTTATAATGCTTGCAAGGCTTATGTGATGTGTATTACCGAGAGGGCCCAGAGATACCTCTCCGACAATCGGAGTGACAAACCCTAATCTCGAAATACGCCAACCCAACATCTACCATTGGAGACACCTGTAGTACTCCTTTATAATCACCCAGTTACGTTGTGACGTTTGGTAGCACCCAAAGTGTTCCTCCGGCAAACGGGAGTTGCATAATCTCATAGTCATAGGAACATGTATAAGTCATGAAGAAAGCAATAGCAACATACTAAACGATCGGGTGCTAAGCTAATGAAATGGGTCATGTCAATCAGATCATTCAACTAATGATGTGACCTCGTTAATCAAATAACAACTCTTTGTTCATGGTTAGGAAACATAACCATCTTTGATTAACGAGCTAGTCAAGTAGAGGCATACTAGTGACACTCTGTTTGTCTATGTATTCACACATGTATTATGTTTCCGGTTAATACAATTATAGCATGAATAATAAACATTTATCATGATATAAGGAAATAAATAATAACTTTATTATTGCCTCTAGGGCATATTTCCTTCAAAAGATCCACGCTTCGACCCTTTCTATGTATGTGGCAATGGGATATCGATGAACCCGCATCAAGTGAGGAAGCTGATAAAGATTGTTAGTAAAATGGGTCAAAAGATGACAATTAAACTATTTTTTTACACTTTATCCAAGACAACAACGAACTGCAAGATGGTAAGTAAGAACTCTGTAACCTTCCTTTTACTGCCCATAATGTGTTGTGTTAGATGACAATGTCTCAATCTTTTTCCTTTGCAGTGGTTCCCAAAGCAGTTTACTCAAGATTACCTCTCAAACTACATGATTGGTGGGCATGCAAAGGTTAAAGTATTTCTATCAGAACACGATGATTATCTAGATGTTTTCATGAAGACCGTGAAGGATGGGCGGTCGGCCATCACAAGGGCTTGGACTAAAGTCGTGCGTGCCTTCTACATGGAGGAGGGCACAATATCGGCATTCCGCTTCACCTTTTTCAGCAACCAGAATGTACTTCGCCTCTTTCTTTACCGTCTTTAATAGTACAAGTATACAACTGTGGTACATCATTCTTTATTTGGTTCTTATGTGATTCTTGAACATATGTACCTATGAATCAAGTAATGCATTGGTTGTTTGGACTTGATGGATATGAATAAAGCTATAGCATACATTCAAATTCAAATCTGGTACAATTTGAAATAGCAGCAATTAAATTACGGTGAAATTACGCTCTCCAGGTCGTTACAGCACACACGGTTGGTAAAACACAAATGCTTGCGATATACACCATAATCCGACACGGTTCACACAAAGGAAACATGTGCAAGCATGCACACAGTTGCCGTTTGCAAAGCGTGTGCGATGTCAGACAATATCACAAACAGTGCGGGCAAACTAAACGTTTGTGATAGTTGCCTTATCGTACACGATTTGCAACCATGAATTGTTTCTGATGTGGTATGCATCATAAACATTGCACCATAGAATAGTGTGTGCGATAGTTGTCGTGTACGACGATGTTACGACAATCCGAAATATCATAATCTTGTCCGACACTCGTACGACGATTAGCTAATCTTCTTAATTAGTTATCGCATACGGTTTGGGAAAAGCAAATGTGTGTGATTGTCTGTTTATCATACACGTTCTATAATAGTGAACCGTTTGTGATGGGTCGCGCATCGTAAACGTAGCACCACAGAATACCTACTGCGATGGCAATGTGAGCACAAACAAGTAGCGAGTACTATATATGCATCAAGGCTCCTTATCCCCAATGGTTTCTGGGTCGTGTAGGAAGGACCCCCCTATCGCAGTCACTCACTTGGTGACGGTTCCAAATGCCGTCGCAGAAAGGGGTTAAAAACCGTTTGTATAGCACCTGGCTGTACTAGTGACTACTAGGATTAACTATTGTACTAGCATACTATTAGGTTGGCTCTATGTGATGTGGAAACTTCATATAACCGGATCTTGGCTATACTACTAAGGTACTCACACTCCAAGAAGTGACTCGAAAACCATTCATAAATTGAGTTTATCACATGCATATGCAAATGTACCATTCATTACATACAACAAGTCATCAACACACAATGACAATGAGGATACATGTTGGATTATAGATCATTTCTAACAAAACATTCTAATAAATACTAAAGTTTTTATCACACAAAAAATAACAAGCAATGAAATGAACTTCAACTCAACCAATCCTCGGCGTTGGAAATGCTTACTTTGAATCATAAGTAAGCCTCTGGGAAGGGCCAGCTATTGTCATCGAGACCAACGCGAGACTCATCATCCAGGCTAAAGCGGCCTATATCAGGACGCATATTGTGATAGCCAGGGTAGAGAACCATAGCAATGTCCAATGTATAGATACAGTTGCTTCTCGTAAATGGTAGTAGTGTTGTGCCAACAGCAGCTGGATCACCGTTCACCATCATTGGATAGTTTAGTCCAAGGAAGAGCGAGTTTCTCTAAGACTATCAGTATTGAACCAAGGAGAAGGTGCTGGCACTAGCACACTAGTATCCATCTCGAATACCCTGCAACGGATGTTGGAATAGGTCCGGAGAGTGCGACCATGGGAGACAACACCTGCTTCCTTAGTAACATCAGTAGTGCCCTGTATACAGACAAGAAGAGGTGATCCATAGGAATAAGTTGCCAGGCGCCACTGAGTATGTACGTCCCGCTCATCCTCATGCTCGTGATCATCACCATCATCATCTCCCCCTTGGTTATAATGTTTTTCAAGAATAGGTGGTGGAATGTTCATAGGACCTTGGAGACACAAGAAGGTTAATTAGTACGGGGATACTAACTCGCGTGCATGTGGATGAAACAATTCTAATTATGATAGAAGACAAATGTACCGAAACAATAAGGATTCCATGCAAAAACGGTGCCACGAGTGGTGGCAGCAAACACAAGACGCTCGTATGGAATTGCATCACAGTACTCATCCGTGTACAGAAATTAATTTTTGAGCAACATCCATCAAGGCGTGGAAGTAAGGACGGCAACAAGCTTGTCAAAGATAGCAACAACATGATAGTTTGTGTAATCCCAAGAGCGGTTGGGAACTCAACAAATTGCTATCTTCCATAGACGACAGTCACCATGATCGTATTTGAACGTACATAGATCATCTATGTGCTCAACCTTAGGGCACTCTGAGATTTTTGGAATTGGAACCCCATGACGAGTGTACTGATACGTCTCCAATGTATCTATAATTTTTGATTGCTCCATGCTATATTATCTACTATTTTGGACATTATTGGGCTTTATTATCCACTTTTATATTATTTTTGGGACTAACCTATTAACCGGAGGCCCAGCCCAGAATTGTTGTTTTTTGCCTGTTTTAGGGTTTCAAAGAAAAGGAATATCAAATGGAGTCCAAACGGAATGAAACCTTCGGGAATGTGATTTTCTCAACGAACAAGACCAGTGAGACTTGGACCCTACTCAAGACACAAAAGAGGAGGCCACGAGGTAGGGGGGCACGCCATCCACCCCCGTGGCCCCCCTGTTGCTCCACCGACGTACTCCTTCCTCCTATATATACCTACGTACCCCCAAACGATCAGATACGGAGCCAAAACCCTAATTCCACCGCCGCAACTTTCTATATCCACGAGATCCCATCTTGGGGCCTGTTCCGGAGCCCCGCCGGAGGGGGCATCGATCACGGAGGGCTTCTACATCAACACCATAGCCCCTCCAATGAAGTGTGAGTAGTTCACCTCAGACCTACGGGTCCATAGTTATTAGCTAGATGGCTTCTTCTCTCTTTTTGGATCTCAATACAATGTTCTCCCCCTCTCTTGTGGAGAACTATTCGATGTAATCTTCTTTTTGCGGTGTGTTTGTTGAGACCAATGAATTGTGGGTTTATGATCGAGTTTATCTATGAACAATATTTGAATCTTCTCTGGATTCTTTTATTTATGATTGGTTATCTTTGCAAGTCTCTTTGAATTATCAGTTTGGTTTGGCCTACTAGATTGATCTTTCTTGCAATGGGAGAAGTGCTTAGCTTTGGGTTCAATCTTGCGGTGTCCTTTCCCAGTGACAGTAGGGGCAGCAAGGCACGTATTGTATTGTTGCCATCGAGGATAACAAGATGGGGTTTTCATCATATTGCATGAGTCTATCTCTCTACATCATGTCATCTTGCTTAAGGCGTTACTCTATTTTTAACTTAATACTCTAGATGCATGCTGGATAGCGGTCAATGAGTGGTGTAATAGTAGTAGATGCAGGCAGGAGTCGGTCTACTTGTCTCGAACGTGATTCCTATATACATGATCATACCTAGATATTCTCATAACTGTGCTCAATTCTGCCAATTGCTCAACAGTAATTTGTTCACCCACCGTAGAATACTTATGCTCTCGAGAGAAGCCACTAGTGAAACCTATGGCCCCCGGGTCTATCTTCATCATATTAATCTCCTACTACTTAGTTATTTCCTTTGCTTTTTTACTTTGCCTTTATTTTACTTTGCATCTTTATCACAAAAATACCAAAAATATTATCTTATCATATCTATCAGATCTCACTCTCGTAAGTGGCCATGTAGGGATTGAAAACCCCTATTTGCGTTGGTTGTGAGGATTTATTTATTTTGTGCAGGTACGAGAGACTTGCGCGTAGCCTCCTACTGGATTGATACCTTGGTTCTCAAAAACTGAGGGAAATACTTATGCTACTTTGCTGCATCATCCCTTCCTCTTTGGGGAAAACCAACGCAGTGCTCAAGAGGTAGCAAGAAGGATTTCTGGCGCCGTTGCCGGGGAGGTCTACGTAAAAGTCAACATACCAAGTACCCATCACATACCCTTATCTCCCGCATTACATTATTTGCCATTTGCCTCTCGTTTTCCTCTCCCCCACTGCACCCTTGCCGTTTTATTCACCCTCTCTTTTTCTCGCTCGCTTTTCCTCCGCCATGCCTGAATCAAAAAGGGTTGGGGGCTCTCTCCCGAGTTATTGTACTTTGGATAACCCTTCTATTCTCGCTAAGCTCATAAATAAAGATACTATGGAAAAACCTACCGAAGTTATTAATGAGAATCTTAATAATTTTGATGAAGATGATTCCGGAATTTTTCGTTATTTACTTGATGAGCCTTTGAAAGATGCTTGGTATATACTATTAAGAATCGGGGCTAGCTATGTGCCTCAATACCAAATTGAAATTTACTTAAAAAGCTTTTATATTGCCCTTCCTTCTTATTTTAAGCATGTCTTAGATTCTATATTTGAAGAAGGATTTCTTGAAGGGGATGCCGTAGACACTTATGAAAAGATGAAAACCATATTTGGTCACCCCATGAATGAGAAAGTTGAATCTACATCTCTTTTGCTCTCTTACCAGAACGAATCTATCAAAGAGATGAAGGCTATCTTAAATACAAATATCTGTAATATACTTAATATTTATTCTACCATTAATAGTCGTGTGCTTCATCAAAATAGGAAGATTAATTCCATATATAGTAAGTTTTCTCTTTTCTTCCCTAAAACCAAAGATGGCAATACCTAGATCTATTCTTGCTTGTTATGCCTAGCTAGGGGCGTTAAACGATAGCGCTTGTTGCGAGGCAACCCAATTTTATTTTTATTCCTTGCTTTTTGATCCTTTTTAGTAATAAATAATTTATCTTGCCTCTGTTTTGGTTCTGTTTTTTGTGTTTAATTAGTGTTTGTGCCAAGTAGTACCGTTGGGAAGACTTGGGGAAAGTCTTGTTGAACTTGCTGTAAAAAACAGAAAATTTAGTGCTCACGAGAACTGCTGCCATTTTTATTTGGAAAGTGATATTTAGTTAATTATTTCTGCAGATAATTAATAGATAAATTCCTCACTTTCATCAATTTATTTTAGAATTTTTCGGGTTCCATATCTTGCGATAGCTACAGATTACTACAGACTATTCTGTTTTTGACAGATTCTGTTTTCGTGTGTTGTTTGCTTATTTTGATGAATCTATGGCTAGTAAAATAGTTTATAAACCATAGAGAAGTTGGAATACAGTAGGTATAACACCAATATAAATAAAGAATGAGTTCATTACAGTACCTTGAAGTGGTCTTTTATTTTCTTTCGCTAACGGAGTTCACGAGATTTTCTACTTTAAGTTTTGTGTTGTGAAGTTTTCAAGTTTTGGGTAAAGATTTGATGGATTATGGAACAAGGAGTGGCAAGATCCTAAGATTGGGGATGCCCATGGAACCCCCAATATAATCTGAGGACACCTAAAAGCCAAAGCTTGGGGATGCCCCGGAAGGCATCCCCTCTTTCGTCTACTTCTATCGGTAACTTTACTTGGAGCTATATTTTTATTCACCACATGATATGTGTTTTGCTTGGAGCGTCTTGTATTATTTGAGTCTTTTATTTTTATTTTACCACAATCATCCTTTCTGTACACACCTTTTGAGAGAGCCATACATGATTTGGAATTTGTTAGAATACTCTATGTGTTTCACTTATATCTTTTGAGTTATATAGTTCTGCTCTAGTACTTCACTTATATCTTTTAGAGCACGGTGGTGGATTTGTTTTATAGAAACTATTGATCTCTCATGCTTCACTTAGATTATTTTGAGAGTCTTAATAGCATGGTAATTTGCTTAAAATCCTAATATGCTAGGTATTCAAAGTTAGTAAAATTTTCTTAAGAGTGTTTTGAATACTAAGAGAAGTTTGATGCTTGATGATTGTTTTGAGATATGGAGGTAATAATATCAAAGTCGTGCTAGTTGAGTAGTTGTGAAATTGAGAAATACTTGTGTTGAAGTTTGCAAGTCCTGTAGCATGCACGTATGGTAAATGTTATGTAACAAATTTGAAACATGAGGTGTTATTTGATTGTCTTCCTTATGAGTGGCGGTCGGGGACGGGCGATGGTCTTTTCCTACCAATCTATCCCCCTAGGAGCATGCGCATAGTACCGAGGTTTTTGATGACTTGTAGATTTTTGCAATAAGTATGTGAGTTCTTTATGACTAATGTTGAGTCCATGGATTATACGCACTCTCACCCTTCCATCCTTGCTAGCCTCTTCGGTACCGTGCATTGCCCTTTCTCACATCGAGAGTTGGCGCAAACTTCACCGGTGCATCCAAACCCCATGATATGATACGCTCTTTCACACATAAACCTCCTTATATCTTCCTCAAAACAGCCACCATACCTACCTATTATGGCATTTCCATAGCCATTCCGAGATATATTGCCATGCAACTTTCCACCATTCCGTTCATCATGACACATTCATCATTGCCATATTGCTTAGCATGATCATGTAGTTGACATAGTATTTTTGGCAAAGCCACCGTTCATAATTCTTTCATACATGTCACTCTTGGTTCATTGCATATCCCGGTACATCGCCGGAGGCAATCATATAGAGTCATCTTTGTTATAGTATCGAGTTGTAATCATTGAGTTGTAAATAAATAGAAGTGTGATGATCATCATTCTCTAGAGCATTGTCCCAAGTGAGGAATATAAAAAAAGAGAAAGGCCATAAAAAAGAGAAGGCCCAAAAAAATGAGAGAAAAAGAGAGAAGGGACAATGTTACTATCCTTTGCCACACTTGTGCTTCAAAGTAGCACCTTAATCTTCATGATAGAGAGTCTCTTGTTTTGTCACTTTCATATACTAGTGGGAATTTTTCATTATAGAACTTGGCTTGTATATTCCAACAATGGGCCTCCTCAAGTGCCCTAGGTCTTCATGAGAAAGCAAGTTGGATGCACACCCACTTAGTTTTCTTTTGTTGAGCTTTCATACATTTATAGCTCTAGTGCATCTGTTGCATGGCAATCCCTACTCCTTGCAATAACATCAATCGATGGGCATCTCCATAGCCCATTGATTAGCCTCGTTGATGTGAGACTTTCTCCTTTTTTGTCTTCTCCACATAACCCCCCTCATTATATTCTATTCCACCCATAGTGCTATGTCCATGGCTCGCGCTCATATATTGCGTGAAAGTTTATAGGTTTGAGATTACTAAAGTATGAAACAATTGCTTGGCTTGTCATCGGGGTTGTGCATGATGAGAGCATTCTTGTGTGACGAAAATGAAACATGACTAAACTATATGATTTTGTAGGGATGAACTTTCTTTGGTCATGTTATTTTGAGAAGACATAATTGCTTAGTTAGTATGCTTGAAGTATTATTATTATTATGTCAATATGAACTTTTGTCTTGAATCTTTCGGATCTGAATATTCATACCACAATTAAGAAGAATTGCATTAAAATTATGCCAAGTCGCACTCCGCATCAAAAATTCTATTTTTATCATTTACCTACTCGAGGACGAGCAGGAATTAAGCTTGGGGATGCTTGATACGTCTCCAACGTATCTATATTTTTTGGTTACTCCATGCTATATTATCTACTGTTTTCGACATTATTGGGCTTTATTATCCACTTTCATATTATTTTTGGGACTAACCTATTAACCGGAGGCCCAGCCCAGAATTGTTGTTTTTTGCCTGATTTTAGGGTTTTGAAGAAAAGGAATATCAAATGGAGTCCAAACGGAATGAAACCTTCGGGAACATGATTTTCTCAACGAACAAGACCCGGGAGACTTGGACCCTACGTCAAGACACAAAAGAGGAGGCCATGAGGTATGGGGCGCGCCTACCCTCACCAGGCGCGCCCTCCACCCTCGTGGGCCCCCTGTTACTCCACCGACGTACTCCTTCCTCCTATATATACCTACGTACCCCCAAATGATCAGATACAGAGCCAAAACCCTAATTCCACCACCGCAACTTTTTGTATCCATGAGATCCCATCTTGGGGCCTGTTCCGGAGCTCCGCCAGAGGGGGCATCGATCACGGAGGGCTTCTACATCAACACCATAGCCCCTCCGATGAAGTGTGAGTAGTTCACCTCAGACCTACGGGTCCATAGTTATTATCTAGATGGCTTCTTCTCTCTTTTTGGATCTCGATACAATGTTCTCCCCCTCTCTTGTTGAGAACTATTCGATGTAATCTTCTTTTTGCGGTGTGTTTGTTGAGACCGGTGAATTGTGGGTTTATGATCAAGTTTATCTATGAACAATATTTGAATCTTCTCTGAATTCTTTTATGTATGATTGGTTATCTTTGCAAGTCTCTTCGAATTATCAGTTTGGTTTGGCCTACTAGATTGATCTTTCTTGCAATGGGAGAAGTGCTTAGCTTTGGGTTCAATCTTGCGGTGTCCTTTCCCAGTGACAGTAGGGGCAGCAAGGCACGTATTGTATTGTTGCCATCGAGGATAACAAGATGGGGTATTCATCATATTGCTTGAGTCTATCCCTCTACATCATGTCATCTTGCTTAAGGCGTTACTCTGTTTTTAACTTAATACTCTAGATGCATGCTGGATAGCAGTCGATGAGTGGAGTAATAGTAGTAGATGCAGGCAGGAGTCGGTCTACTTGTCTCGGACGTGATGCCTATATACATGATCATACCTAGATATTCTCATAATTATGCTCAATTCTGTCAATTGCTCAACAGTAATTTGTTCACCCACCATAGAATACTTATGCTCTCGAGAGAAGCCACTAGTGAAACCTATGGTCCCCGGGTCTATCTTCATTATATTAATCTCCTACTACTTAGTTATTTCCTTTGCTTTTTTACTTTGCCTTTATTTTATTTTGCATCTTTATCACAAAAATACCAAAAATATTATCTTATCATATCTATCAGATCTCACTCTCATAAGTGGCCGTGTAGGGATTGACAACCCCTATTCGCGTTGGTTGCGAGGATTTATTTGTTTTGTGCAGGTACGAGGGACTTGCGCGTAGCCTCCTACTGGATTGATACCTTGGTTCTCAAAAACTGAGGGAAATACTTACGCTACTTTGCTGCATCATCCCTTCCTCTTCGGGGAAAACCAACGCAGTGCTCAAGAGGTAGCATGTACACATTCACAAGTTCCCACTTGTAGTTGTACCCAATATAAACAACCCAATATCTATTTGCGCTTGCCTAGGCCTTACCCTTAAGCGATGGCATCTTAACATCACACGTATCATTATGAAGCGGCATCAACTTGCACAAGGTGAGGCTTCCGTCGTCCCCGCACCGGCGAGCATGATCATGGAGAAGAAGATAGGGGAGATCAAACTGCTCCTGAACCCTTGGGTTCTTTGCAATGATGTTATTTGTTGAGTCGAGAATGGCCTTGAACGAACCTTCCATGCTAGCCGAGGTGATGATGACGCACCGATCAATGAGTTCCTCCACCACGTCATCTTTCAGATTGGGGAAAGAATAATGGGGTCATTTCTGGCTTGTTCCCTCCATGGAGAAGATGGTCGAACAATGGCAGAAGGAAGGGTGAAGGCAAATGGATGGAGGAAGAGCGTGCGACAATAGTTCCAAATTGAGAGGGAAAGGCGAAGAGGCGGTGGACGGTTGCCACGGTACAGGAAGAGGAAGCTCGGCCTACATAGACGTCTGTTTGGAAATTGTACAAAAGGACTCGTCGGCGTCTCACAGACATGTTGGAATAGGACCACATGTCAATGAAACTTGGTGCATCAATACTCGTGCAAAATGCGATCTGGCCGCGTTGGCCCGAGGTGCCGCATTATTTGTTGACTTTATTTTTTAATTAATGGTGTGCCATTCAGTTTTGAAGCACAACTAATTGGTATTGTATGCATAGAAAATATAAACTAATCTACCACTACTCCACCTCTAGTACTAGTATCAAAAAAGATATATAGGCTGGAGCTTCAGCGCTTGCTTGCTAAGGGCTGCCCACTTGCTTTCACACTATCACCCTCTCTCCAAATCTAAAAAAGACGGTGGTGGCCCCTCTCTCTCCCTCCTCACCGGTGGTCACAGATCCCTAGGACCCCGTCCACCGGGGAAGAAAAGTACGTGTAGCGTTGACGCACTCGTCGTCAGTGAGCGAGGTCACACACTGACGACAAGGCCGTCCTCTCAAACCTAGCACCCACGCGGGATGCCTCTATCCCCAAGCCCGCTACCGTAGTGTGTGCGGAGGGCGACGACCACGAGCGAAGCCACTTCCCCCCGACCCTCAGGTATGCTAACTCTTTTTGAACCATACCCCTATTATATTGCCCCGTCTGCCACGTTGCTGCATGTAGATCTTTTTTCCACTCCACAATCTCCCCAATTTGTTATCCTCTGCTCTGCTAGTCATGCTAAACAAAAAACTTAATTTGCACTATTAAAGGAAACCCTACTTCATGCAAACTAATCCATGTCTGGGTTGAATAAGGAAAGGAAGGGAGAAAGTATTGTCGAAGAGACTAGGTATTGAACCCGCATCTAGGTTGAAAAGGGGAAAATCAGTAGCTAAGGAACGAATCTCATGCCTCTTGGTTGAAAAAAGGATAGAAAGGCATGACAACGCAATAGAGAATGACCAGGTCGGTCAGTTTGTTGTCCTCACATAGGAAAAAAGATGACTAAAGAGAACAAAAATGGGACGTAATCCACATATGCTGCATGGATATTTGTTGCTCTGGGCAACCATCCCTCCCTCACCACTTTATGCGTCTGTGAAGGTACATTGTATTGGTGCGCCCACTGTCCTAATGGGCCTCCCATGCTCTTATTGCCACTTTTTTATTGTTAGTATAACGCCACCGGTAAACTCAAGCAATGCTACTGCTAAAGTGATGCCACATTTAACTAATGCCGCACTCAGTCTAATGCCACCGATAAATTTAAGTAATGCCATTTAATGTCAATGGATTATTTCAGGGTTAGCTGTTGATTGTGGATGTATTAAAGATTTTTCAGCTAAGGCATTCTAATGTTGTTGCACAGCTAGTATACCAACGATGAAACTTGTTACTATCTTCAGATTTTTTTCATTGTTAATGCTTATAGATTACATACCTTACTTTCATGAGATAAGTCAATTTTTTACAGTATCACCAAAATGCCAAGGCGCTGATGTCATTTTATTTTGGTTAAACTGCACAAAAAATCATGAAGAGAAGAGGAAAGGTCAAGAGTGGGCACCTCCTTCTCTGGCTATTTTCTTGATTCGGTTGATCAAGTTTTTATGTTTGATCGATTATCAAGATTGTGATAGCAATTTTGAGGTCCCCTTGAGTTCAAAATGATATTTACCTTGAAGGTACATGGTTTGCTAATTTTTTATACTGTCATTAGTTAATAATGCTAGTTACCTTCAGAGTTTTGTATTTGGTTTAATGTTGTTGCACAGCTAGTATACCAATGCTGAAACTTGTTAGCTTTACATTTTGTATTGTTAATGCTTATAGAAATCTTCCAGTGCTAGCTTATGGAAATATGTTCGGTAAAACAATTGTACTGTACCCCGTAATAAAAAAACTACTCTACTATTGCACTAGCCACTGGATTAGTGTATATTTGTACTATTCGAATGGTGTTGCATTAGCATATGGACATATATAAGGTGTGGCAAGCTTTCCCAGATATGTGCTCAAGAAAACTACTACCCGTTTTTCTAAATACTAGATGTTTGGGTACTTTAAATTGAACTGCAAAGACGTCTTATATTAAGGAACATAGGGTGTAGAGTTCACTCAAATTATGTCGGTAAAGCTAGTCACACCTTTATTAAAATTAATGTTCATTATGTTATCGGAGGAGGTCTGCATGTTTGTCTCTAATGCCTATCGATTACATACCTGACATCAAGATGTAATGGTAAGTCATTTCTTTTTGTACAGTGTCACTGAATTGTCAAGGTGGTGATGGCATTTTATTTTAGTTGAACTGCACAAAATATGCTTAAAATAAGAGGAAATGTCAGGAATGGTTCAATCTTTTAGAAAATACTATGTATGCCTTCCTGACATTAGTCGTTGTTGCCTTATTTATTCCTTCAAACAGGTGGTTAGAAACAGTCTTGCTACCTTTTCCCATTAAGAAATTGGAATGCTTATATTTGTGAGTCTATGCTTCAACTAGTGCCACTTTTATAGTAATCACACTTTCAATATTTGTGCAAACAGGGATGCTCGATTTTAGTGGAACTGCACAAAAAGTCCAAATGGTTCAACATTATGAGCATGTTTTCTTCCAAACCATTATATCCAATTGGTGGCACTATGAGTTGTTCATTATGAAGGTACATGGTTTTCTACTCTTTGTACTGACATTAGATAGTAATATTAGTGGTTTGCATGTGAATTTATTGGCAGGGTGGACCTACATTGGAGGTGCAGGACATGATTCAAAGATTGGATGCCCAATTTCGGTTGTATCGATTTCATCTCTTCCATCACTGTGAACATGGATATCCTTGGTCTGATGAAGAATAGGTGCTATATTTCTGCTGTGTACTAGCAAATCAATTCAGTACAAAATTATCCAGGGCAAAACATGACAATATCGAATTGCCTAGTGCAAAACATGACAGATGCTAAGCGGAAACGACTAGCAGAGACGTGTTTAAACCGAAAATACAAGGTGGGGTATATGTTTACTAGCTGCTTGATATCTCTATAGACTGATGCCTGCCCGTTGCTATTTGGCAAACAAACAAAGTGGCCTCAATTTTGGTGGGACTGCACAAGAGAATAGTATAATCACTGCATGTAGTGCCATTTGAAAATAGACACAAAAATATTGGATAGTCACTTCATGGACTGCACAAAAGTAGTATTTTACTATTTATTGGCCAACACTAGGTGCTTCAATGCTTTGCTCTGATTATACAATGGGCATCATTTTGCCTAAGTTAAAGTTTGTATTCCGAAAGTAGTCTCGCTGTGTGATCGAGAGAAGACCAAATCATATTCCAGTGGATGTTCCTCCATCATGTGCGGTTCATTCTCATGGTTCCAACTATTGGTGAAACCACTTACATTTGCAAGAAGAAATGTATACTTCACAAACAAATTTGTCTTTCACTCTGTACTGAATGTTGGCCCAGAGAAGCATCCATGTTAGTAGCAAGAACAAAAGTTTTTCTAAATCTTTGCTTTTGGAGCTACATATTTGTATATGATCTTTGAATCATTGAGATGCATTAACATGTTGATCTTATGTATGGGAATCATACTAGTTGGTTGTGAATTTGGGCTACTAATGTGAACATATTACAATGCCAGGCCTGTGAGTCTCGTGTGAACATTTCAAATGGATCGGCTCTTACTACTGTGCACAACATGATCCTTATTTCTGTGTGCTCAGTGCTTACAAGTTACTAGCAGTTCCTTATTTCTGTTTGCTCAGTGTTTACAAGTTACTGGCCGATCACCAGCTAGCCTTCTAATATGCTCTTGGCAATTTTAGTTGCAACGCAAGATCCGAAGGTGGCAGTTTTTTGAATAAAAATGACTACATCTGAAGAAACTGACATGTTGTTCTGAAGAAAATGCCATGCAAATATGAAGAAACTGCCAGCAAAAACGTTCGCAAATGCCTTATCTCCCAACGAACATTCATCACCTATTGCGATCCTACACCTACACTATCCGACCGACTCGATCCTACGCGAATAACCAGCGGATCAGGCACGCACCTCATCTAGATGAATCGAGCACACTCGTTTGGCCGTCATGCCGATGTGCGACCCAACACAGACGGGATGCACCACTGACGGGACGGCACGGCACGGCACAGTCATAATTTCAGTTTTTCTATTTTTCCACAGAAAGCTGGTGCGCTAAGCCATGCCTGCTTATGCATTGAATTCCGATGACCGCGATGACCGTTGTGTTTCCCGCGACATGATGGTACACCTACCTTCCGCCTATAATTATTGGTTCCCGACGTTCTCCGGTGGCACCATCATCGAACTCGCCCTATCCTCATAAGCCCTCACCGGCCCGACGTTGCTCGCCACTTGCCCTCGCTCTCGCCACGTCCGTCAAGCCCTCGCTCGTCCGCAATAGGCGATGTCGGAGGTGGTCACCGCCGGAACTACTATTTGGTTTTTCACCAGAAAGTAGACGGAGGGAGGAGGCATTCTATCGGTCTTTAGATGGCAATTTGGAGTATGAGGGCTTGTTGGAGCGCGACCGCCTGGCAGAGGAGTAGCGTATCACCGATTTGCGCCGCCAGCGGGGCATGGAGCAGCAGCGCACTGATGCTCTGAGTCGCGAGCAGAGCGCCTGCAATTGGGCCGACTACATGGAGGCCGGTGCCCGGCAAATAGCCTTGGAGGCTGTCGGGCACCCACGCATTCGCGACGCTGAATTTTACTACCAGCTCGTCAAGTGGGTTTCCCGCTTAGAAGCCAAAGTTTCGGTGGAGCACGCCATCATGGAAAGGGTCAACGCGCGCGAGCAACATGCCCTATCCCACCTTTGGCAAGTCCGAGGCGAGGAGGAGGACGTCGGTGTCGGCATTTAGCGTGTACAACAGATGGCGGCCGACATTGTCTAGTTAGCTAAGAGTAAGTTAGTACTTGTACACTACTAGAGTATTAGTGAGAGTAGATAGTTACTTGGCTATGATGGTTGTCAACATGGAAGTTCAGTACTCTATATCTGGATCAGACCTGTTACTTTGCTCTGAGTGTTGAACTTTTCGTTTGAACGTCTGGAATGGGCTATTTTTTTAAACGGGTTGTCTTTGTCCGCCATGGGTTTAGAGGTTGACTTAGAAGCCGACTAGGTTGACGTGTACACAATCAAGAGATGATTGTACATGGAGAGGATGACAACAGGGAGCCACCAGGGTCATGGCAGCACGCGAGCAAGTGCCTCCTTATTTCAAGCCAACAAATGGTTCCTCCTAATGGATTTCTGACATCTGGGTCCCATGCCATTGTCAATGTAGTCAATAAATGATAGAATTGCACAACGAGTGGCTGACACCAGGGACCAGCAGCTCGCCCAGTTCTTTTTTTAGACAAAGCATGGAGTCAATTGGCCTGTGCGGGGCACTCTGGCCTATCTAGCCAACCTTTTATTTTATGTTTACCATAAGACCAGCCTAGTATTTTTTTCTTTCTGAAAATGGCTAGCCCAGTTTTTTTGTTCTTTGCAGAATACCCAACCGAGGCCTACTTGCTTTTGCCAGCCCTGCTGGGCTATAAATCTTTCAAGACGAGGAGAGTTTCATTCGGCTTGCCTAGAAAATGGACTATTAGTGATGAGAAATGGGATGTACATTTTTAAAACACATCAAACCGACAATTAGTTTCAAATTTCTTTTTTTTCATTTCGATACTTTAAATTCCATAAATTTTTATGCGTGGACAATTATTTAGATTTTATATTGATATAAATTTATTTTTCAAATTAGTTTGAATGTGAATCAAAATTTCAGGATTAGAAACAGTGAGGACCTCACCGAAATATGCAAACTTTTGTATAATTTTTTAACCGTGGCCACAATATGGGTTGTAATGCTAACAAAAAGAATATGCGCTCCAAAAAAATCCTTAGGAATTAGAAAATGGGCTGTAAATTATTAGAAATAATGGCATATGGGTTGTATGATGTTTTCCACAGATTTGAGGCTGACTTGTGCGCCTACTATAGGTTGACGCGTACGCTTTCCTAAAAAAATGTTGACACACACGCAAAGTCGTGTCAACTTAGTCAACACACGAGAGCAGTGATTGTTGGATGTCCATCCAACGGTCGTCGTGCTTCTTCAATCTTTGATCTTCCTGCTCCAGCCGCCCAAACCAGCGCCGGCGGGACTGCCTGCTCCCTCCTCCCGTGGCCGGCTGTGCTACCACCAGGCCATCCCTCTACCCACCCACACCTCCTGTTATTTTCCGGTGACGTCAGCCTCACCGCGCAGCCGATTAGTCAGCCCTCGTACTCCCCTCAGCGTGGGTATTTGCTGTTGTGGCTTCGTCGGCTCTGGGTCATTCCCTTCCTGGGCCTCGCCGTCGTCCATCGCGTTGGTGCTCTCGGCGCGGCGTGGTCAACATGGTCAACAAACAACAACCATCGGAAGAGGGATGTAAGTGGAGAGGTTGACGGTAGGGACCCACACAAGCAAGTACCTCCTTATTACACACAAAAATGATTGCTCCTGCTGACAGCTGTGACCCACCGGCTGTATCTTCGCACGGAAGGAAGTGCCCCCTTGTTATGCAAAAAAACTATTCCTCCCGATGACAGCTGGGACCCGGCAGATTTGGTGGCTGACTTGTGGGCCTACTAAGCTGACGCGTACGTAGGGCTTTGCCAACTTAATCAACAAATGATTCTAGCAGCTGGACCGTTGGATGTTAATCTAACAGCTGTGCTGCTTCTTCAACCTCTGATCGTGCTCATGTCTCCCGTGGGCGGCAATGCTGCCCGCGCACCCGAAGCAGTCAAGTTTCCCACTCCTCTCCATCTGCGACTCCACTGCCGCGTCTTCCCCATCTCCGGGTCCTTCTAGCATGGGCCTCGCCGTCGTCCATCGGTCTTGGTGTGCTCGGCAAGGTGTGGTCGACGTGGTCAACAAACGAGAGTCATCGGAAGATGACTGTACGTGGATAGGCTGACAGTGGGGATGCACCACGCCCATGGATGCATGCATGCAACTGCATCCTTTTTACCCTGAAAATATCCCCCTAACAGCTGGGACCCACCAGCTACATCTTCGCACACAAGGAAGTGCGTCCTTATTACGGGCAAAAATAACGATTCCTCCACCGGACAGTTGGGAGCCGTCAGCTATATCTTCACACGCAAGGAAGTGCCTCCTTATCCTCCCTGACAGCTGGGACCCACACGGTCGAACCATACGTAGGGTTGTCTCTCTGGTAGCGGACGTGTATGTACATACTGGTCGATCAGTCTCTCTGCAAGAAAGAACCGTGGCCGAGCAAAGAGCGGCACATGTGACATAACAGTTGAGGCGGTCATGTATAAATCATGTACACGTATGTACAGCCACGCTGCAAAAAAGTAAATACGGCTACGTATGTACATATAGGCGGGGTCTTAAACGCGTACAGCATCGGCGTCCTGTTCATCGGCAGCCAACCGGCTAGGTCGGAACGGAGAAACTACGTCGTGTTCATCGGGAGGGAACGGAATGCGTCGTGCTCATCGGGAGCCAACCGGCTTGGATGAAACAGCCGAAACGAGGTGCATACCACAGAACGGATGAAACGACCTTCTGTTCGACCGCGTGTGGTCGAAACGGGGTCATGTTCATTGGGAAGGGCCTGGCGTACCGCAAAACGGAGGAAACAGACTTCTGTTCGAGTGCCTACGGTCCAAACGGGGTGCTGTTGATCGGGAGGGGTGTGGCGTACCGCAAAACGGAGGAAACGGACTTGTGTTGGAGCGCCTACGGTCGAAACGGGGTCCTGTTCATCGGGAGGGGTGTGGCAAACCGCAAAATGGGACTCCACGGGGTCGTGTTCATCCACCGTCTACTGCCTCGCTCCAGCCTCCACGGGCTACTGATCATCCACCGTCGACGTCCTCCAGCCTCCACCTGCTACTGTCCATCCACCGTCGACTTCCTCCTGCCTCCACTAGCTATTGTTCATCCACGGGGTCCTGTTTATCCAGCCTCCACCAGCTACTGTTCAACCAGCCCTCCACGGGGTCCTGTTCATCCACCCCCAACCGACTCGGGTGTGAGCAGCCTCCTCGATCAGGGTCCTGTTCATCCAGCGGCACCGGCCTACTACTACTACCACGGGGTCCTATTCATCCAACCCCCACTGGGAACTGTTTATCCAACCCCCAACAATGGTCACTGTTCATCAAGAGGCAGCAGGTTCGATTGGCTTCAGTTAGCAGCAGTAGCGAAGGAATCATTCGAGTTCAGTTAACAGCCAAGGGATCGATTGCTTGGGTTCAGTAACGTAGCTAGTGCAATCGCTCGGGTTTAGTTAGAGCCCAATGCCTCGCACACATGCGCGTACGTGTATGAGAGAAACGCACAAACCTCCGTGCATCGCTCGGCCCCAACCACCCACCGTAACCGGGAACTCCTTGATATTTTCCTCGCCCTTGCTTCTACCATGATTTTTTCCGTCATGGACGGCCCAAAGAATGTCATGCAGGTGCGTCCCCGGCCCGCCCAGGATGAAAAGCCCATTTTCTGTCATGATTTTTTTGTCATAGAAGTAGGAGCCCACCACATCTGTAATGATATGTGCTTTTGTCACAATTATCATCATAGAAGTGTCATAAGCATGACAGGAAAAAAATTCGATCGGCCCAAAATGTCACGGATGTGTCTATTTTTGTAGTGTACTCTTTATGACTATGTGTTAATATTTTGATGTGTTGTTGTTTACAAGAAAGTGTTGATGCTTATAGAATGTGTTGTAGTTTATAAGTATGTATTGATGTTATTATGTGCCGTTTTTTATAAATTATGATCATATGTTGTTGTCTATGATTATGTAATGCTCAAATATATGTTACACAAATGTGGGTAATTTTACCCGCGGGTACCCATTAACCTGTCGGGTGATGGGTATGGGGAAAAATTATATCCATTAGTGGGTATGGGTACTGGTGATGGGTAAGCCAAAATAGGATGGGTAAGGGTATGGTGTGGCTCCACCCGTACCCAAACCCTGTGGGTGCCATCCCTAGTGGCGTAGATCATGTTCACCATTTTTATCTCAGGAGGGAACTACTTCTGGCCTCCATTGTTCGGCCCATGAGGCTCATTGTCGTCCTTGCTGCGGGGGCCCTTGCCTTGCTCCTCGGCTATGAGTTTGTCGGCATGTTTAATCACCCAACAGCTACGGTTGGTGTGGTTAGTAGGTTTGTTCGGGGTGCCATGGATCCGGTAAGGTCTATCCAGGATTTTGTCGAGTGCGGTCGGGTCCTCCCTGTTCCCTTTAAAAGGTTTCTTCCGCTGACCGGATTTGGAGTTACTGAATCCGGCATTCACTTTCATATCCTCGGCTTCACCGCTATTGTGACGACGCTTATTTTTGTTGTGTCATGGTTTCCCGTTTCCGTCCCAGACTTCCAAGGTACCGGGGTCTTCTGGGTTGTTGCTTCTACGAGCCAACCAACTATCTTTGCACGCGCAAAAGTGGGTCATGAGTGAGGTAAGGGCCGACATCGTCCTTGGTTTTTCTTGGCCGAGATGACGAGCTAGCCATTCGTCTCGGATGCTATGCTTGAATGCGGCTATCGCCTCGGCATCCGGACAGTCGATGATTTGGTTCTTTTTGGTTAAGAACCGATTCCAAAATTGTCGGGCTGACTCTCCAGGATGTTGGACCACATGGCTCAGGTCATCAGCATCCGGGGGCCGAACATAAGTGCCTTGAAAGTTGGCCCGGAAAGCATTCTTCCTAGCTCCCTATGGATTTTTTAGAGAGGCTATTCAGCCAATGCCTGGCTGGTCCTTTGAGCTTTAGTGGTACATATTTTATGGCATGGAGATCGTCTCCTCGAGCCATATGAATGTGGAGAAGGAAATCTTTGATCCAAACAGTCGAGTCCATCATCCCGTCGTATTGCTCGATGTTTACAGGTTTAAACCCTTCGGGAAACTGATGCCGCATTACCTCATACATAAAGCACATTGGGTGAGTGGCGCCCCTGACCCGAGCTATGTCGCGCAAGAGATCGGCTACCATCTGGGCCCGGTATTGCTCCCGAGCTCTATCATTTCGGTCGCGCCAGGCTTGGTATCCGTCCTGTCCAGTGGGAGTGTACCCTCTAGATCCATAGATGGATCTTGTCTGACCAGCTCTAATTGCCAGGTCGTGTCGTAGATCGTATTCGTATTCTGGCTATGCTACCTCCTTGCCTTTATGACGATGGTTAGCGGGTGGGTATTCGGCCTCTCCAGCCGGCCTGTCCCGTCCTCGGGGGGGGGGGGGGGGTCGGGCTGGTCAGCCTGGGTATATCTTGGTGGTGCGGGCTCAAGGGCCTCATCGTCAAATTGTCGCAGTAGTTTCCGCTTTGGGTAGCTTTCGGTTTGCCTTTCATAGTCGTACCCCTTCTTCAACTGCCAGGACTTTTGTCCATCTATCGTTGAGGGTGTTTGATTCGGCTTTTAGTTGTTGCTGCTTCTTCTTCTTCAGGCTTTGTGAAGTGGCTATAAGTTGCTGCTTGAACTTCTCCTAGTCTAGTGGGTCCTCAAGGACGATGAAATCCTTAGCTCCAAGGCCTACATCCTCTTCGGAGAGAGGGTGGTAGTTACTGTCCTTGGAGTCATTGGGGTCCTCATGGTTATACTGGCCCTCATGCCCCTCCGAGCCACCAAGCAGTTGCTCGGGGGCGGCAGGGTCGCCGAGGTCATCCATATTGTCCGGGGTATCGTCTTCCCTAGTGCCCATGTTGCTTTCCTTGCCCCTGCGCCCCTTAGATCATCGGCGTTGTCGTTGGCGTTTGGGCGGCTCCTCACCGGGCTTGTTGCCATCTTGTTTGGGGGTGCTATCGTTGTTCTCCTTGGGGGTGTCGACCATATAGACATCATAGGTGGAGGTATCCATCCACCGTCCGGTGATGGGAGGGGTAGTAGTAGTGTGGGCCATGGCTTCAACATCTTCATCCATGTCGTCGGCTTCCTCAGAAGCGCAGTCCAGCATGTTGGTTAAATCTTCGAAAGTGGCTACCAAGTGGATAGTGGGTGGGACGTAAAATTCCCTATGGCCCGCCTCAAGACCAAGCCGAGCGTAGGTCGAGGATGGGCCGTCCATGATGGTCATTGTCTGGATCCGATCTAGCATCTTGTTTAGAAGGGCGAGACTGGCTGGGTTGGTATCTAGGATTTCTTCTGAGTCGACCTCCGGTATGATGGTGCGAGGGGCGAGTCCGGCCAGGGTTGACTCCTGGTGTTCGGACGCCTAAGTCACATTCAAGCTTGAAGTTGGATCTGAAGTAAGAGAGGCGAGTTCAGCCGGGGTTGACTCCCGATCTTCAGACGAGAGGTCGCATCCAGGTTTGGAGCCGGATCTGAGGTGAAAGAGGCGAGTCCGGCCAGGGTTGACTCCCGATCTTTGGACACAAAGGTCGCATTCGGGTTTGGAGTCGGACCCGAGGTGAGAGAGGTGAGTCCGGCCGGGGTTGACTCCCGATCTTCGGACGCAGAGGTCACATCCGAGTTTGGAGCCAGATCCAAGGTGAGAGAGGCGAGTCCGGCCGGGGTTGACTCTCAATCTTTGAACGTAGAGGTCGCATCCGGGTTTAGAGCCGGATCTGAGGTGAGGGCCAACCCAGGGATTGGATCGAAAGGAGATCTCAAAGTTGAAGATTCAGGGTCTTGGGGGACCTCACGCAAAGCTGAGAAACCGGTGAAGATGAGGTTGCCCCGAGTGACGGTGACATACTCTAGGTTACCGAACCTGATCTGGTACTCAGGGGCGAAGCTGTCGACCTGGTCGAGATGACTTGCTAAGTTAGCGTGCAGAATGATGTTGCCGAACGCAAAAAGCTGGCCGGGGACGAAGATGTCCTCGGTGTTGATGCCATCTCGGATGATCAGGCGAGCCATCGATCCTTCGGCGATCTCACAACTGAACTCTCAATGAAAGCACCAATGTCGGTTTCAAAACCGGCGGATCTCAGGTAGGGGGTCCCAGGCTGTGGATCTTGGATCAATGGGGAACAAGGGAAGAAGGACACGATGTTTACCCAGGTTCGGGCCCTCTCGAAGTGGTAAAACCCCACGTCATGCTTTCTTATATTAGAGTGTATAGGTTGATTACAGAGTCGATCTACCGTGAGATCAGATGAACTAAACCCTACGTGAGTAGGATAATGGTTGTTCTTCTAGCCTCTACGGACTAAACCCTCTGGCTTATATAGACACTAGGGGTACTAGGGTTACACATGGTCAGTTAAAAGGAAGGAATAATCATGTTGATTCTTCTTATCTTGACTTGGAGGACACACCAAGGCATCAAAGATCTCCTGTCCGGATATGGTGTCGCCTCATAGTTCGGCCTTCTAGTAGGTGCAGTGCAGCCCACCTGTCCGACCCATAAGAGATAGGCCGGCAGCCTGAGGACCCCCTACTACGGGACTCCTTCACTAGCCATACAAACACCAAGAAGCCGTAGAGAACCACAATTTTCCAAAAAAAAATCTAGATGGGGGTACATACCCCTCCCTAATTCATCACGTTATAAAAAGACTTGACAAAGTACAAACTAGATGGTTCCAGTATGTAAATAGGGTGGTCATCATCTTCATTGGGGATGTAATTACGTAGCACAACTAACAACTCATGCTGTCTAACTAGAAAGTCAGCATCCACACACCTTCTGAATGTGAGTTTAAGTGTGCAACCATCGCAGACTTGGGAAACACTGCAATGTTGTTGTTGGAATATTTCAAACACATCCCAGAACCTAGTTTTCAGTGTCATCCCTCTAGCCCAGATATCATGCCAAAAGCTAATGTGAGTCCCATTTCCCAACATCCATTTATAGAAAGGCCTAACCCCGGAAAGGGCCCAAGTAATCCCTTTCCAAAATGGGGAGCCAACATTAGTTCTGCACCAAAGAAGATTAGGTTTATCGGTACTATACTTATGCTTCGGTAGGGCAATCCAATTTTTATCCCCTCCCCTAAGGGACCAAGAGGCCAACAAGGCTAGGTTGAACTCCCTAACGTTAACCACACACAACCCCCCCCCCCTCCCACACACCAAAGATATTTTGGGGGGTACAAATCCCCAATTGGCAAGGTGGTACTTGTGCACATCTCCCAAGTTACCCCAGAAAAATGGGCCTTCTGAGAAATAATAACTCTAATAGCCCATTTAGGACATTTTATTATAGACATGAGATACATTGGAATGCTAGCAATACAAGTTTGTAAAAGAATGGGCTTACCCACATGGCTCAGTAATCTGCCCCTCCTACCACATATCCTCTTAATGATCTTATCAATAATAGGTTGAATGTCCTCCTCCTCAACTCAAGGCAGTGTAGAGGAACTCATAAGTATTTAAGAGGGAAAGACCTAATTTTAACACACAAAATCTAGGAAAGTAGTTTAGCAGAAGCATTAGCAACATTGATGGTCAATTGATCACATTTATCATATTTAATTTTCATTCCAGATATCTGATCTAAACAAGAAAGTAACCACTTAAGTTTTTTTTGCATAGGCGGGGTCAGGATCTAAAAACAGAATCGTATCATCGACACATTGTAAATTGATCAGACTCATAGGTATTATATAAGGAATAATCCCACGAATAATATTGTCTATAATAGCTTTGGCTAGGATCCTAGAGAAAGCATCTCCAACATGGTTAAAAAAGTATGGAGGGAGAGGGGGTCTCCTTGCTTGAGCCCTTTCCCCCCAACAAAGTATGGACCATTAGTATCGTTGATTCTCACACAAAATGAGCTTTCTTAAAGTATGGGCAAGATCCAACCAATCCATTTGTTGCCAAACCCTCAGGAAGTTATCATTTCTACTAGAAAGTCCCAATTAACTCGATCATAAGATTTTTCATAATCTAACTTGAGGACAACCCCAAGCCTACTAGAACTATGCACCTCATGAATTGCTTCATGGTCTGTAACCACGCTTTCTAGAATGAATCTAACCCGGACAAAAGCAGAATGATAAGGAGACAAGAGTCTTTGACCAAAAGGAGACACTCTATTGGTCATAGTGTTGCTAAAGATCTTAACGAAGAAGTTACTAAGGCTAAAAGGCCTAAACTTCCTCATATCCTTGGCATCAGGCTCTTTGTGTATCAAAGTTAAAATGAAGTAGTTAAGCCTTCGAATATCCAAAGAGTCATTTTCAAAATCCCTGGCCAATGTCATAATGTCTTCTTTGATCAAATTCCAGAAGTTTTGGTAGAATAAAAAAGACAAGCCATTTGGGCCAGAGGCCCCACCTGCATATGATCCCATTATAGCTTATTTCCACCACCACCACCCTCATCTGTCGAGACCCATCTCCTATTCTGATCTCTCACACAAGGACAAGGAATAAGCTACCGTAACAACAAGGGATGGGGATGCCACCGCCGACAAAGAGCAGGCGATGGTCTTGGTTAGGCAGAGAGTGCGGGCGCGAGGAGTTGCATGATGTGTTATTCGAGCCATTAGTCGCCGAAGACATGAGGAAAACAATAGTGAGCTCCACGACGCTTGCGGCATGTCTTCTCCCAACCTGACTATGCATGTGGCAGCGGCGAAGATAGGCCGACGAGCTCCCGCATCCACCATGAGATCGGCTCGAGTTGAGGTTTGCAGCAGGAGAGGGGGAGGAAAAGAAGAAAGCGGAGTGGGATGAGCGTGCGGAGAGGCGGATGTGTGTGGCAGCATGCTAGATTGCAAGGCAGAGGTGTGCTACAGAGGCAGCTATGGGGATTGAGTCGAGAGTTGCGGTTGTGCTCCTCGAAGAGCTCCTCGTGGGAACTGTATCCAAATGCTGGTTTTCAACCACTTGTAAAATACTGGGATCTTCTGTGGAACAGTAAAATACACCTGCATGATATTTCCAGGTGTATGATTTTACATGGCTCTCAATCGGGGCCTTAAGCTATCAAGGCCGCGGTCCGCCCATCAAGGCAACCATAGTTCTATGTACCTTCAAGATGAATTTGCTCTAGTAGAGACACGATGGGAAACAAAGCATCGACTCCCTTATGTGAAATGATGCTAAGAGCATTGCATCTCTCAAAATAGACTTTCATCCCACTTCATATATAAAGCACAGCT
Source organism: Triticum monococcum (assembly GCA_034509565.1). Taxonomy (NCBI): domain Eukaryota; kingdom Viridiplantae; phylum Streptophyta; class Magnoliopsida; order Poales; family Poaceae; genus Triticum; species Triticum monococcum. Next base: position 490,877,043 of record CM067844.1, read on the forward strand.
CCAAACGATACATGCTGTTAAGAAAATCCTCAAAAACTGATCAAAAGTGAAAAGAATAAGAGAGAACACACAAGACGCTAAAAATGCAGAAAAATGCACCACCGAACACCACCAAAATGCGGCCGAGGAAAAACGCAGGAGATACGCTGCCACTGATAGCCACCCACACATTGATGACGCCCCAAGAAGATAACGCCCTCAGGCGCCGCACCATTGTGTCAACTAAAGCAGACGAAGCCTTCACCCTAAGTGCCGACGGGAGGGAAAGGACCAAGGCGGCGTCCCAAGAGGAACGACGCATCCGAAGGCATCACCGCCGCTGGCGCTAAGACACTAAGCTTCCCCCCATCGATGGCGCTAAGACACTAAGCTCCCCCCCCCATCGATGACGCCCCCAAGAAGATAACGCCCTCGGGCGCTGCACCATCGCGTCAACTAAAGCAGAGGAAGCCTTCGCCCTGGGTGCCGAGGGAGGGGGGACCAAGGCGGCGTCCCAAGAGGAACGAGGCACCCGAAGGCATCACCACATCTGGCGCTAAGACACTAAGCTTCCCCCACCCACCACCATGTTGCGGGAACAGGTCACAGACCAACCCCGACGAGGGACCACCACAACAGGTCGAGTGCTCCAGATCCAGATCGAGGCTAACCTGACACCGCCGGTGACAGTTTGCGAGGACCATCGGCCACCGCGCACCCCGACACGCACATGCCCAAAAAACTCATCTTGCCTCTATTTATTTTGGGGTAGGGGATATATTGGGCACTCTATTGCACGCCCAACTCCCGCCTCCTACCGTAGGTCACATTGCCACGCCAACAGCCAGACCCCGCCAAATCACCCCGCGTCTCACCATCGTTCCATTCTTTCGTTGCCTGCCCTTGCACTGCCTCAACTCCCGCCCCATCATCGCCGTCAAAGACGATGCAGACATCACTCCTCCATCCCTCGTTGGCGCAGCACTACCTCTTCCCACCATTGCCACATTTGTAGCTATCCCATCCATGTACAATCGTGTTGCCACTGAAGATGGTGCGGGCAATGCTCCTTCTCCCCTCGTCTGCGCCTAACATTGCCGCCACCTAACAACCCCATCTCTACACAAACGCGTTGCCCCGCGCGCCCAGGGTGCAAGGGCACGATCAGCCGTGGAAAAAGGCGGCGGCTCCAATGAGGTCCTCTCTTCCCTGATTGGGTTGGACAGCGAGAGCGAGAAAAGGAAGAAAAGAAAAATATGTAACCCACCCAAGAGTGTGTCCCATGTGAAAAAAGAATTATAGAGCTTCATCCTGGAGTCGGCCCTCTAAAACCATCATAGAGGCTCTAGAGAATTTGTTAGAATAGCTCATCCTGGAATGCGTTGGTACAAATACCGGCCAGGAAATCAATCCTAGCGCCATTCACTAGGGCCTGCACATGCCCTAATAGGCCGATCTGGCACAAAAATTATCTCTAAACCACATGGAGAATCGAAGATATCATAACACCACAGCGGCAGTGGCTTCCTCAATAGTCAGAACACATCCACAAAATCTGTAGGAGACAAAATCAGAAATAACACATCTAGTAAAGTGGCCTGAACAGCTTGGACTTCAGATAATCTACATGGTTTCAGAAATATAGTCCGATGTGAGTATATGAAGATCGTACGGCACCAGGTCTACACTTTAATCTCTATATAGACTCCACAATAAATTAAAATATATGGAGAAACCTTGCAGACTTAAGGCAGAAATGTTCATAACGTCAGAGGAAGAGCAACATAGTAAAGTCACCAAAAGTCATTTATTCTCTATAGGATTCATTCATAGGATGTCATAATAATAATAAAACTCGCAAGGTTCTAGCTAAATCCAATATATTTTTATTCTGTATAAGTAACAAGTAACTCATAAGTCCAATCGGTAAAAATTCCACAAACTAAAATAAGAAAGAACGGCTATCTAGTTCCCAAAAATCCCTGTCCAGAAAAGAAAATGGAAGGTTCTTGGCCTGGTTGTGAACCCTCTCAGTTGGCGTTTACACCGGTAGAGTCGAGGAAGCCAGGGTGTAGGGCCTCCAGATCCTCAGGCTTATTTTTTGCCGCTTGCTGCCCTTGGAGAGCTTGCACACACTCTCTAACTTTTGCAGACAAGGTATCCTGCGAATTCAGCATCGAGAGCAAATAAGAAGTATCCAGCTCCAGCAACATTCCAGTGATCTTACTGGCCAGATCAGGCTGCAACAGACAGGGCATACCAAGTTAGTGCAACTGCTAGGTCCCTCAGTTATTGGTTTTGAAAGAAGCAAAATAAGGGATTAAAGTAGATGAGGAATTACATGATATCTCTCGACCAGTGGATATATCCTATTCCCGAGCATATCCCTTTGTTGTTCAGGTGGAGCAGCAGCCAGCAAGCTGGCAAAAGAATCATTCACCGACGAAATAGGGCCGCCGTGATGGATGGCCAGGCCATTGCTCATAACATCAGGTGGAATGTACTTTGCATGAGCGAATTGCTGCATGACAGGTAGCAGTTTAAACTCTCCAAAAGGAAATAAATTATGCATAACTGGATCAGATAATGTTAACTATGTGCAAGGTAGTTCCCTGCCTAGCAATCCATGCTAGTGAAGTTCTGTCACAAGACAACGTCTAGGTAGTATAATTGAATTGGCAATAGTAACAGGTTGCACCTTAAACTCTTCAGAAGGAAAGAATTATCAAATACTGTTAATTAATAAAGTGCTAGGTGGTAGCCTAACACTCCGTGTTAGTGAAGTTCTGCCACAAGACAGCGTATACTTAGTATGATTGAATTGCCAATAGTAATTGGGGGGGGGGGGGGGGGGGGGCTAACTAAAGGAAAAGGATGACGTTTAAATAAGCCACAAAACAATATATTACCTTCTCGTTCCTTAAAAGTTGTTTTGCACATATGTATCTTTCGAAATCTTGACTATTATTATCTTCCAATTTTACTTAGATACTCGAAATACACATGTGTTTGTCTCAAAAAGTATGTTCACACTATGTGCCTTTGCTGAATTATACTGAAATGGAAAATTAGTGGTCAAAATAATCCGTGACAGTGTCAACAAAAAACTTTGCAACAAGATTGTTAGACTAACCACGATTTAAATAGACTAAAAAGTATTTCTCACTAAAAACCGTTTAACATTCGTTAATATTAGATATTTATAAAATGAAGTGATAAACATACCTGCCGGGACATGGACATGAAATCTTTAGCTGTCTGAGCGTGTGACACATAGTTAACAGTGTGGGGAAAAGTCATCATATTCCCAGTCATTCGTCCCCTATTGTTTCTGTACTGCCTTGGAGTATTTGGCATCTATGCAAAAATTAAAGTTAAGAAGTTTTAACCAGTTTTTTGCACTTAAAAAATGAATTTTGAGTAGAACAAGTCAGTGACATACGAGTGGTGCATGAATTTGTTGGATACTATGCGGCGAAGGGTACACATTCTGCCTCCATTCTTGGCCGAGCCCAATGGGTGGATACATGAAACCTTGCCTTGAAGGACCCTGAGGAAAGTGTGTACTGGGATGGGCAAAGTACACATGAGGATAACCTGTGGGGATCACAGGGCTTGCAGTTCCTGCCATCGTAGCAAGTTCAGCAAAACGTTGCTCTAGCCTAGCTTTTCTGTCCTCTTTCCTTTGAGCAATAGCAACATACAATGGTTTGCCATAAAACATGACACCTGGTTTATTTCAAACAAAACAAAACATTCTCAGTGTCGTGATGTCAATGTATACATTCTTAGTATCGTGATGTCAATGTATAACTATAAGTCGCTGCAAAATAAATAGAGGATTACCACGCATGTTGCCTACGGCACACTTTGCTTCATCGGGTGTGCTATAACATACAAATCCGAATCCTTTGCTAATGCCCTTGTCATCACGCATAATCTTTACTGATGTAATGTTTCCAAATTCAGCAAAGCGCTCGCGAAGAGTATCATCTTCAACTTCATCACTAATATTTTTGATATACACATTGGACCCCTGTCAAAATTAAATACACATTTGTAAATGAAAGACGTGAATGCATATATGTGAATATATAGGATGGAACAAAGAGGAGACATAAAAGAGATAATGATGGAACTTGCATTGCTCTTAGTGATTATTTCATTGCGCTTTTCCTCATGTAAGAGCTGCAAATATTGCTTTCTTTCAGCCTTTTTTTGAGCCCTTGCCACGTACAAAGTTTTCGCTCCTAATAATGAAAATAAGATTAACATTGTTAAGTAAAAATGCATCGACCATTAAAAGTTATTTGTGAAATGAAAAGCATGGCAGTAATATACATACCCAAAGCCATCCCATTCATGGCCTCTTTTGCTTTCTTGGCACTTTCTGGGGTTTTGAAACTAACAAACCCAAAACCCTTGGATGTTCCATCATCTCTCTTCATTATCTTCACACTAGTTACTTGACCAAACTGAGAGAACTTTAATTTAATAAGTTCTTCTGTCATGTCATCATCTATATTCTTCATATACAAGTTAGTGTACTTGTCATCATTATTGGTGGATCGTTCGCTCTTCTTAACGAAATGAGCAACAAGCCTACACAAGATTGATCATTGTAAAACAAAACTATGTAAGTAGAAATGTTAAAAAAAGAAGACAAAATTAACATAAAATAAAGTCATGTACTAGTTGTATTACAGAAACATTGACTTACAACTCTCTGCCCTCAAAGTAAGAGTTGTTAAGAGTCTCTATTGCAATGTCTGCTGGCTCTTGTGCTGCAAACTGAACAAAACCATAGCCTCTACTTGTGCCATCCTCATTTCTAACAACTTTACAAGATAATATCTCTCCAAACTTGGAGAATAGTTCTTGAAGAATTACATTGTCAACATGATCCCCAAAGTTCTGTCAATTAATACCATATCAAGTTAGTACTTACATATGGCAATACAGAGTGAGAAATATTAGAAATATTAGCATGAAGAACATATTTTATCTTTTTACCTTCACAAATACATTTCCAACGCCACTTCTCCTGGCATCGGGATCTCGATTTGACCACATTACTCTAATTGGTTTGTCCAATATAAGGCTATGATTCATCTGCTCCAAAGCAGTCGTTGCTGTCAACAGTTAAAAAACAAGTCAAAAGCCAATCAATTATCCCTCCATAAACAAAAAGTAGTTTGGGCATAGGGCCGTTTGTTGAACAATGAAATCAGTAATAAGATAATGAAGGAAAGAGAAAACGAATAAATAGAAAAGTAGACAAGTTGTTGGTAAAACATACATTATACCTTCAATATATATATTTAAAAAAGAGTAAATTTATACAACAAGCATAGGAAAAACTGGAGAGAGCCACAAGACAGTAGTAATCAACTTATTCATTCACATTTCCATGGATCGGGCATTAACTTAAAAATTGGAAATTGTGCGATTGCAAGACATTGTAAGGAACAATATATATAAAGAAGGGAGTGCGTGCAGACAAAGTCTCCTAAATTATTATTTCTACCATCTTCAATGGAAAAGGAACTCAACTTTGAATAATCGATACCAATCTTTTGCTCCACATCACAATATATCACCGTGCATCTTAAACTTGTACAAAGGAGATGTACTAATAAACATAAATATTGCTCTCTCTGTGAACCGGTTCAGCTAGCACCAGAACCAAGCCTCAAAGCCAAACATTGTTTCCTTGCTAACATTGCCGCAATCTCTAGTTTTGGAAGAGATACTAATTCATGCTTCTAGAAACACCAAATATGCATGTAAAAAGGATGGGTTGTAACCCAAATATGGTCAGTTCACGCACTCTCTCTTTCTTTCTCTCACACACACATGACACAAATGCATTCCATACATGGTAAAATTTAAAGATTAACAATTACTCCCTCCGTCCCTAAATATGTCTTTTTAGAGATTCCACTACAAACTACATACGGATGTATATAGACATATTTTAAGAAGTAAATTCACTCATTTTGCTCCATATGTAGTCCATAGTGAAATCTATAAAAAGACTTATATTTAGGAACGGAGGGAGTAAATTGCATGTGACATACAAGCTCAAGATTAAGCAACGCATGGCAGTTATGTGATGGGTGCACTAGTTGCATGTTGAACAACCCAAACTATGCTATTCCCCCGGTTACCATAAGGGACCGATGATGGCTATCAATTCAAAAGTGGCAACACGCTACAGCAACGAAAACGACAGTTGGATGACAACGACACATATAGCTTGTTCAAACGCCATCAAAGATGTTTGATATATAATTAAACACGCCCACTTTGATGCCACGCAGAGATGTTTGATATATAATTAAACATACCTATTTCGTATAAATCCATGAAATAAGACCGCAATAAATAATGATAGGAAAAAACATGGCACCCCATATATCGCTATCAAGGAAAAATCGAAATTGAAGATACATAGCGGTAGCTCACGTGACATGGTAGAAAAGGAAAAAAAATGAGATGGATGGATTGAGACAGTAGCGCGATAGAGAGCGTGTATACCATCGGCTTGGGAGAAGTAATTCACATAGCCGTATCTGAGCGACCTGCTAGTGGCGTTGTCGCGGCAGACGCGTACAGAGGTGACGGCGCCGACCTTGCTGAAGGCGTCGAAGAGGTGTTCCTCCTGTGCGTTCTCGTGGAGATCGCCAACGTAGAGCGCGGGCACCGTAGCGTTGGTCCCCGCGGCAGCCGGCGCCGCCTGATCATCGCTCGCCGCGGGCACGGAGGGCGCGGGCGCGGGCGCGGGCGCGGGCGTCTCCTCCGTCGGCACCTCCACCGCCTCCGGCGCCGCCGCCGCCATGATCGATCGGCTAGGGCTCTCGGCGCGTCGTCGTCCTAACTCCTAACGCAATGCGGGAAACGGAAACGACGGGTCAAAAAACCGCGAGGCGAGAGGAGGGGTCGGTTTTTGTTTGCCGAGCGACGGCCCCGCGTGCGTTTCGGCCCGTCCCGACCCCAAACCACCCGATGGCCACCCGGCTGTGTCGCGTGCAGCGCCCACCCACACACCCGAGCCCTACCCGACCCGACTCGGCTACGAGTAGGACCCCTCGTGAGTCACCCCTCGCTCCCTTTCCCAGTTTCCTCGCCCGTCCGTCCCGCTGCTGCTGCGCTGTGGGCCCGGGCTGTCGGCGTCGCGGGCAGTTCGGTTCGGCCGTTCGGCCACGCCTACCGTGAGGAGTCCCCGCCCTGCCCTCCCGCCGCGGGGAGAAATTACCAGCCTGCCATCGGCGCGGCCCCGGCGCGCCCAGGGGCACAAGCGTCCACCGCACGGTATTTGACCTCCCCCTCGCTCGCTCGCTCGCTCCCCGTTCCGTGTCGGCGAGCCCTCCACCACCACCACCTCCTTCCCCCTCCTCGCCCTCCCGCGGCCACCAACCGGCCCCGATCCCGGATCCGGCGCGGCAGATCCGGATCCCGGCGATGGCGTCCACGGCGGCGAGGCGGCTTAGGGAGCTGCAGGGGCAGCCGGGGAACAAGACGTGCGTCGACTGCGCGCAGAGGAACCCGCAGTGGGCCAGCGTCTCCTACGGCGTCTTCATGTGCCTCGAGTGCTCCGGCAAGCACCGGGGCCTCGGCGTGCACATCAGCTTCGTCCGCTCCGTCACCATGGACTCCTGGACCGAGCCGCAGCTCCGCAAGATGGAGGCCGGGGGCAACGACCGCCTCAACGCCTTCCTCACCGCGCGGGGCGTGCCCAAGGACACGCCCCACATCCCCAAGTACAACTCCAACGCCGCCGCCGCCTACCGCGACCGCATCGTCGCCCTCGCCGAGGGCCGCGCGTGGACCGACCCGCCCGTCGTTAAGGAGACGCCCGGATCTGGCGCCCCCGCCCCCGCCAGGAGGCCGCCCTTGCCTGCCGGAGTAGGGGGCGGAGGCGGTGGCGGTGGCGGTGGATGGGACGATTGGGACGACGAGGTCCGTCCGGATATGCGTAGGAACCAATCGGCCGGATCGTTTGCTGGCGCTGGAGCGGATTCGGGGAGACAGCCGACGAGGTCCAAGTCCACTCAGGACATATACACCAAGCAGGAGCTTGAGGCGTCGGCGGCCAGCAAGGAGGATTTTTTCGCTAGGAGAATGGCGGAGAACGAGTCCAAGCCTCAGGGGATCCCTCCCTCTCAGGGCGGCAAGTACGTTGGCTTCGGATCCACCCCGCCGCCGTCGGCGAACAGGAACAACAACGGTGCTGCCCAGGGCGATGTCATGCAGGTCGTTTCCCAGGTAAACGAAACAGGTCATTGTTTTTTATGATATTATCAACTACTCCCTATATACCTGCAAACATAATACTACTAGTACATGATGTATAGTTTTGTGGTTAGAATCAACGAATCTCCAAACATTTCCCCAATACTGCAATAGTATTGGAAGAGCATATACTTGTGTTTTCAAAAAGGAAAATCTGCTATTTCATAAAATTGGTTTCTTCCGGGGATCCTATTACAGCAAGTCATGAATGGCTATATTGTCACCACTGCTAACTATGCATCACTGATATTGCCCCTATTAGAGTGCTGGGACATCCACATCTTATACTTCATCGGATTTGTGAACCTCCCCTCGCATGTAGTTAAAGTGCCCCTTCTACCGTGTCTTCATTAAGCTATGCATATTGGCATAGCTGTGGGATCACCATTTGTAGCCTGATCCTGATCATCAACAATTTCTCCTTATATAGACTTAATGTGGTTTATTACTGTACCCCAGCCATTGTTTTTAAAGCGTCCCACCTTGGACGCTTAGGCGGTAAGGTGACCTTGCGGCGCCTTACAATTATGCCCGCTTTAGGCGCTTAGGCGTCGCTTAGGCGTCAGGGCAGTTGGTCCTCGCCTTAGTGCCTTATAAACGTCCCCAGCAGCACTCCAGATTATATTAGCAAAGTACATCTGCATCCGTCATTTGGTTACTTAAGGTTATATTTTGTTTGGTGCCAAGCTTGAGATGTCATACTTGGGTCATGTGCATATATGGTTAGACAGTCATGTCATAATTGGACATTGTTTTGATTTCTGTTTAATCTCATGAGTATATGTTCCTTACCATTTTACCTTTTCAGGGATTTGGACGCCTTTCGCTTGTTGCAGCATCTGCTGCCCAATCTGCTGCTACTGTTGTCCAAGTTGGCACAAAAGAGATTCAATCAAAGGTACTTGCAATGCTTTGCATGATTTGTGATATGCAAGAGTTGAATTTCCGTAGTCTAGTTCATCATGAAAAATGCTCTTTGTTCGCTGTGTTTAGCTAGTATCTTGATTAAATCTTGTTAGACTCTCCTGAATACTAATATGATAGGAAGGTGTCCTCCAAGCAAGGTTTGACATTGTAATAGTTATATGAACTGTCTTCTCTGTTTGGAGCAGTCTTAACTCAAGAATATTATTCTATTCATATTTATTTCTATTGCGCCTGATGTTCAGTATCTTGTCTTGTTTCACACTTCCACCCATGACTAGGCGCTGAGTGAACATATCTTGTCATAATCCTTGTCTCAGGATATAGTGCATGCTGAATTTTAGATTATTTGTCGTGTTCTTTATTCTCATGTTACATTGATATTTGTCTTTGAAGAATGTTCCTTATCTGGAATGCAGATGAGGGAAGGGGGTTATGATCAGAAGGTGAACGAAACTGTCAATGTTGTAACCAATAAAACTGCAGAGATAGGAAGCAGAACCTGGGGGATTATGAAAGGAGTGATGGCATTGGCCACACAAAAGGTAGAGGAGTATGCCAAGGAAGGGGGAGTGGGCGGTGGCTGGGGTGATGATTGGCAACAAAGGGAGCAGCAGAACAACAGCAACGAGCCTTACCGCAGGTATGAGCAGGAGACCAGCAACGGCAACGGCTGGAATTCTCCGCAAGATGGATCAGCGAAGAACCAGAACCACAATTCCAATTCTTGGGATGATTGGGATGACCAAGACAAGAAGGAAGAGCCTGCCAAGACAAGCCAGAGCAGCGACTCGTGGGCCGGCTGGGATGATGCGAAAGATGACGGTTTTGATAGTTACAGCCATCACAGCCCAGCCAACAAGGGTGGGAGCAATCAGAATGGAACTGCGGGCGGGTCATATTGGGCCGACGGCGGCTTCCGCTGATGCTGGTCTCTTTGTGAGAGCCATATACTTTGCAGAGTTATATGCCAAAAAAATGTGAGCGTGGTTATTATTTCAGGATACCTATAAGTGTTGGAGAGTAAAAGAGTTTTGTTTTTTTTGTAAGTTGTCTACAATTGTTATGTCTAGCGGCATGTTCATATGGCCAAGCCTCATTTGAAACTGCCATCCCCAGCTATTAAGAAGCGTCGAATTGAAATTGTAATCTACACAGACATACTTCCCCTGCAGATTCTTTATTCCTTGTGCTGATTTGTCGTAGTTGCAAGTGGCAAGAGGGGTGGCACATGCGCTGTCAATTTCTGCTGTATTATATATTGTGATCTTGTTGCCATTGCTTTTCTGGCGCCGATCCACCAGCTGATAAGGCACTGAGACCTTCGGTGCCTTTCTGGCCTTTGGTGCGACATGATTTGCCTTTCGATGGTTGATTCCAGGAAGGGGCTGACTGTGTGTCCACTTTTGGAAGGTCCTACACTGAAAAGAACGTATGGCACTTGATTCCAGGAAGGGGCTGACTGTGTCCCCTTTTGGAAGATCCTACACTGAAAAAAGAGTTAATTACACATATAGTACACAAACTTGCACGTCATGTACAGATTCATACAACAACTCGAAAAATGACACAAATTGGTGCACTAACTTGAGTTTCGGAAACATTTTCATACATTTCCGTTACTCACCGTCAAATGGTCCGTTAACTCTGTGAGTATGCCTATATCGCAGACCACCATCACACCCGTCTCTCAAATCCCATACGTATGCATCTAAAAAAAATTCCAAAATATATATGCGTGCAAAAATAAGACAAATATGTATATAAAAAAGGGTTGTTCTTTTGTAGTTGGGTCGAGATTTTTTGTGTTTGTGGGGCTTACAAATCATTATATTTTGTATTGAGCACATACAAGTGTTCACAAAATATATATTTTGAAACTTTTAAATGTGCTTTTAGAAAACAGGCGGAATTTGTGGTTAGCACCTTTCTAGTTTGTGAGCGGACGTCTCTGGTTCGAAACCTTGGCAGTACATTTTTTTTAGATTAAAAGTAATCTCTCCCAGTGGCTGACAGGATGGACCCACGTTATGATAGAGGAGAGAGCACCGATGTAGAGGAATGTAACGGAGCTCTAATGGTAAGTGACCGAATTGTACTGAAATGTTGCCGAAACTCAAGTTATATGATCAATTTGTGTCATTTTGCAAGTTGTTGTATGAATTTGTACGCACCGTGCAAGTTCGTGTATCATAGGTGCAATTAACTCCTGAAAAAAACGTGTGCCCTTATAATATCTGATTTGCTCATCTAACTCGTACACTATTTTATCAACCAAATGAACAAAATAAAAAATCGTCACAAATCTCCACATTAAAATTTAACGATGTAGGAGTGAGTTATTGCCCTTGTAATACTGGTATTTATGGGACGCGGATTTGGTGAACATGGGTGCACGCGCACCTTTTATGAATAGTAAATTCAAAAAAATACTAGAAAAAATCAAAAAAAATCTGAACTTATTTTTATAATATACATAGTCAACCGCTATGCTTGCATATGAAGTTTCACGAAGAAATCACATCCGTGGTAATCTGGTCAAAAATGACAAAATCGAACCTAATCGAAGCTATATTAAAAAACACTATTTAATGAATAGTATGGTCGCATTTGTATTTTCTTCACTAAGAATACCATGGGTGTCAATATATCATGAAACTTCACACGTGAGTAGAATGATCGACTAAGTTTCATACCGTAAAATTTCAGATTTTTTTTCATTTTTTCTAGTATTTTTTATGAATTTACTATTCACGTGGGTGCACCCGCACCCATGTTCACCTTTGTATTTTCGGTATTTATGCCTTTATTATGATGGACATAAATACAATACTGTACTCTTATGAAACTGTAGTTTTGACCTAGAGCAGAGACCTCAAGTAGTCTACTTGCCCCATTTTTTGTAGTTGTGAATGTACTCCAACATGCAATGATAATCCTATGTATTATCACAGTCCTCATGTGGAGAGACAGATAGGGTACAGCGAGGAGGTGCACCTGCTGGGGCTTTTGCTTAGTTGGAGCATGTGCATGCCAACTTGTATCCAGAATTCGACCATGTGGTCCATGTGGGTCACTCCATGGATTCTCCATCACTGGTCCAGTATAAAATATCCCCAATAACCATTTGGCAGTGCAATAGGATTCTTAGAGTTCTCTGAGTATTGATGAAGACATTAAGTTTCTGTACCCTTTTTGTGATCTGGATCCTGAGCTCCACAAAACCTGATGATTATGTATGTGCATTGTTGTGTTCTGGAAAACTCGAGTAAATTTACGATAAAATTCAATCAGAAAGTCATGTGTAAAACGTGCTCCGAAAACCGTCGTAAAATGTAGAGTAAAATCGGGAGAGGTGAGAATTTGATAGTTTGAGAATGTACGAAGGATCTGAAGACTCAAAACCTAGATGTTGCATTGATGTCTTTATGCATCATTATCTTCTATTATTTACACTTCGTTAGAGATAGTAATTTTTATAGGAAATTGTTAGGTAGGAGTATAACCTAAGGCAACGTACTGAATAAGAATCTTTAGTTGCTTCAAATTTGAACGTAAATTTGCAACATTGAACTAGAGTTCCAAAATATTCATATTATTCTGTTAGAAAATTAAAATAATAAATAGTGAAGGTTGAACTAAAATAGTATTGAAGCATTGATTTGGCGAGCTCTAGCCAAACAATTTTAGACCTAGGTGAGAATCAATCTTGGCATCACACTATTCTCATTGAAAATTGCATTTCCAAACAAACACATAGCTTTATCAATTTCCAAACAAACAAAGCTTGACAGTTATTGGTTTATCCTCATGGGCATTTGTTGGACATTGTATTCCCTCGAGTGGCATCGGCTACTTGGCAAGGTATTATGCATGATCTTGAGCTGCTGAAAAAAGGTGTCATTTGGAGAGTTTGCGATGGTCCGAGTATAAATATCTAGAGGGATAATTGGTTTCCTAGAGACTCGGATCTACAAAATCCTGCAAAAAGGAACAAAACCAGACTCAAATGGTTGTCTGAGTTATTCATCGGTGGCTCAACAAGATGGGATGAGAACCTTATTAGGCATCTGTTTTATCCCCATGATGGTGATGAGGAAATTATGAAGTTGCGTATTCTGACTTTGGGTGAGGAAGATTTTATTTCTTTGCACTACAAGAAACATAGGTTGTTCTCACTTTAAACTGCGTATAGATTGGCGCTGAACCTAACGGACACTAAGATTGAGTTAGGGAGTTCCGGTGGTGATGTAAATGGGGAAAGGAGGCTATGAAATATTATTGGAAGGCTCGGATCTCTCAGTAAATCAGAATTTTTGCATGGCGTGTTGCTATAGACAGTTTTGCGGTTCAAGATAACAGAGTTAAACACCATCAAACTGGAGGAAATATGCCCTAGAGGTAATAATAAAGTTGTTATTTATATTTTCTTATATCATGATAAATGTTTATTATTCATGCTAGAATTGTATTAAACGGAAACTTAGTACATGTGTGAATACATAGACAAAGCGAGTGTCATTAGTTTGCCTCTACTTGACTAGCTCGTTGAATCAATGATGGTTATGTTTCCTAACCATAGACATGAGTTGCCATTTGACTAACGGGATCACGTCATTAGAGAATGATGTGATTGACTTGACCGATCTATTAGCTTAGCACGATGATCATTTAGTTTGTTGCTATTGCTTTCTCCATAACTATACATGTTCTTATGACTATGAGATCATGCAAGATGCAACTCCCGAATACCGAAGGAACACTTTGTGTGCTATCAAACGTCGCAACGTAACTAGGTGATTATAAAGGTGCTCTACAGGTGTCTCCGATGGTGTTTGTTGAGTTGGCATGGATCAAGATTAGGATTTGTCACTCCGATTGTCGGAGAGGTATCTCTGAGCCCTCTCGGTAACGTACATCACTATAAGCCTTGCAAGCAATGTAGCTAATGAGTTAGTTACGGGATGTAGCATTACAGAACGAGTAAAGAGACTTTCCGGTAACGAGATTGAACTAGGTATTGAGATACCGACGATCGAATCTCGGGCAAGTAACATACCGATGACAAAGGGAACAACGTATATCGTTATGCGGTTTGACCGATAAAGATCTTCGTAGAATATGTAGGAGCTAATATGAGCATCCAGGTTCCGCTATTGGTTATTGACCGGAGACGTGTCTCGATCATGTTTACATTGTTCTCGAACCTGTAGGGTCCGCACGCTTAACGTTCAATGACGATTGGTATTATGAGTTTATGTGATTTGATGCACCGATGGTTGTTCGGAGTCCCGGATGAGATCACGGACATGACGAGGAGTCTCGAAATGATCGAGCCGTAAAGATTGATATATTGGAAGGCTATATTCGGACATCGGAAAGGTTCTGAGTGATCCGGGTATTTTTCGAAGTACCGGGGAGTTACGAGAATACGGGAGTACATATGGGCCTTAGTGGGCTTTAAGGTGAAAAGAGGAGAAGCCACGAGGGCTGGCCGCGCGCCCCCCATGGGCCTAGTCCGAATTGGACTAGGGGAGGGGCTGCGCCCCCTCTTTCCTTCTCCTCCCCTTCTCCTTTCTCCCCCCTCCTAGTAGGACTAGGAAAGGAGGAATCCTACTAGTAGGAGTAGGATTCCTCCCCCCCTTGGCGCGCCTAGAGAGGCCGGCCGGCCTCCCCTCCCTCCTCTATATACATGGAGAGGGGGGCACCCTAGAACACACAAGTTGATTGTTTCAAGCCGTGTGCGGTGCCCCCTCCACCATAATCCACCTCGATCATATCATAGCAGTGCTTAGGCGAAGCCCTGCATCGGTAGCAACATCATCACCATTATCACGCGGTCGTGCTGACGAAACTCTCCCTCGAAGCTCTACTAGATCGTGAGTTCGTAGGATGTCACCGAGCTGAACGTGTGCAGATCGCGGAGGTGCCGTACATTTGGTACTAGGGATCGGTCGATCGTGAAGACGTACGACTACATCAACCGCATTGTCATAATGCTTCCGCTTACGGTCTACGAGGGTACGTGGACGATACTCTCCCCTCTCGTTGCTATGCATCACCATGATCTTGTGTGTGCGTAGGAAAATTTTGAAATTACTACATCCCCCAACACAAACTGCCATTGGTTTGTGATCGATTCGTGGTGTTGAAGACGAATGTGTGTTTCATGCTCTGCTGAGCTGTCCCAAGGCTCGTGCTCTCCGTGTGGTGGTAAGCGAGGTTTGGAATTTACCAGGTGACGGGTTTTCAATTTTTCTATGCCGGATTGTTTACTTATTTTATTGGATCAATTAAGGGCCCCGGTGCATGAGAAAATTATATTCATGTTCCAGAGGGCATGGCACCTAAGGAATGATTTGATATTTGGTAAGGGAAACAAAACTATCTTTGCCTCTGTGAGTTTTATTCAAAACTATTGGGGGTCCTTCTCGTCCTGTCATTCCAATATGAAGATGGAGGTTAGCAATGAAGGTAAGGAGAGGGTGGATTTTTAAAATTATACCAATGATGTCGAAGAGAATTTTGTGACTTGGCAGCGTCCTGCTACGGAGTTCATTAAGATTAATGTTGAAGCAAGTTTTTTGGAGGCTATGAGTGCCGCGAGTGTGGGTGTGGTGGCCAGGACCCATATATGGAGAAGTTATCATGTCGGTGTGGGATTGTATTGGGGTGTGCAATAGCATGGATGAAGTGTAACTTAGAGCGGCCCTAGTAGGGCCGTACATCAGTATTACTCTCTACAAACCCATCATTTTGGAAACTAACTGTTCTTTTGTGGCCTCTTTTTTCGGAAATAATTATCTGGACACGTTTCTTCTGGTTGAACTAAAGATGGAAGCGTTGAGTATTTTCAAGATGACGATAAATTGCAAGATTTCCAAGATTAATAGAGGGGCCAATAGGGTGGCGCACGAGATTGCGAATTTCAATTTTGATAATAGGTCTGATGATGTGCTTCTTAATAATGTTTCGCCCTGCGTAGTTAAAGTTGTAACGGATGATTGTATGAATGTTTTTAAATTAATTAATATATGGGAGGGGTTTCCAGAAAAAAAATATTGAATGGACTAGGACTCACAACTAGTTACTAGTGGGTGGCGTTAGTTGGGATCGGTTGTCATCATCATTTCCTCCGCGAGGCGCTTGTTATCATGATCCGGTGGTCCTAGGGATGGCACCCGCAGTGTTTGGGTACGGGTGAAGCCATCCCTATTCTTACCCATCACCCTTACCCATACCCGCCAACAGGTAAAAAAAATCTCCATACACGTTACCCGACAGGGTTGACGGGTACATGCGGGTAAAATTATCCATGTTTGCAAAGCATCATTTTGAATAACTCATAGTCATAAACATTAACATATAATTATAATTTATAAACAACAACAGATTATAACAACAACACAAACCAACACATCATAAACAACAACACATTTAAGAAGCAACATCACCTTCTCGTAAATAACAACACATCAAATCTGAAACATCACATAGTCATAAACAACAGTACATAATCATGGATTTTAAGCTCAAAAATTCATGACAAAGCGTAGAGATAGTTTTGAGTTCACATAGATTTTATATGGGTATGTGGGTATGGTTTATACGATCTCATACCCGTACCCGCTCAACCCGATGGGTTTCAGATTTCCTTATTTATATACCCACGAGTAACTTTTGTCCCATACCCTTACCCTAATAGAGTTTTTACCCGCATGGTAAGTGGATAACGGGTAGCCATTGTCATCCCTAAGTGTACCCTACTTGCGGACATAAGGCAATCCCAATATCACCCGAGGTCTATTTTCCTTTATCATGGTTCCATGTTGAAAGGATCGATATGGTTGACTAGAGAGGGATGGATAGGCAACAAACAATTTTTAGCTTTTCTTTACCAAATTAAATTTAGCATCAAAATAGGTTGTCTAGATATGCAACTAGGTGAGCAACCTATATGACGCAACAACAACAAGCACACAAGCAAGCAAGGGATACAATACAAAATAAGCTTGCACAAGTAAAGGTAAAAGATAACCAAGAGTGGAGCCGGTGGAGACAAGGATGTGTTACCAAAGTTCCTCCCCTTTGAGAGAAAGTACGTGTTCATTGGAGCGGTGTGGAGGCACAATGCTCCCCAAGAAGCCACTAGGGCCATCGTATTCTCCTCACGCCCTCACACAATGCGAGATGCCGTGATTCCACTATTGGTGCCCTTGAAGGCGGCGACCGAACCTTTACAAACAAGGTTGGGGCTATCTCCACAACTTAATCGGAGGCTCCCAACGACACCACGAAGCTTCACCACAATGGAATATGTCTCCGCGATGACCTCAACCATTTAGGGTGCTCAAACACCCAAGAGTAAAAAGATCCGCAAGGGATTAGTGGGTGGAATCCAATTTCTCTTGGTGGAAGCGTAGATCGGGGCCTTCTCAACCAATTCCTATAAAATCAACAAGTTTGATTGGCTAGGAAGAGAGATCGGGCGAAAATGGAGTTTTGAGCAACAATGGAGCTTGGGGAGGGAAGAGGTGTGTCTTCTTGGAGAAGAAGACCTCCTTTTATAGTGGGGAAACAAATCCAACCGTTACCCCCTCTTCAGCCCGCACAGAGCGGTACTATTGCTCGGTGGAGCGGTACTACTGCTGGTAGTAGCGGTACTACCGCGACCACGAGCGGTACTACCGCGGAGACTGAGAGCAGAGGCATAAGAGGGAGAACGGAAAAGAGAGAGAGAGAGGATTTGGGCGGCACTAGTAGCGGTGGTAGCCATGGTACTACCTCTGCAACTGCCACTACCACTGCCGCACAACCCGACACGAGGAGAGACGCCCTTGAATCGAGGCAGTAGCGGTGCCGAACCAGGACGGTACTGCCGCCGATGCACTTGAGCGGTACTACCGCTTGTTCGCACACGAACACGTCACCATGTACCCTTGACGCTGGGGGTGATGCACCACAGCTCACGTCGAAGGAGACCCGCCGGAAGCGCGGTACGCAAGACAATCCGGCGGGCGCTTTTGAGGGCTCGAAACCCCACATGCCCGGGAGGGACCCCGTCAGGGCGCGGCGCGGCTATGGGCTGCCCTAGGTCGGCCTGACTGCCCCTAGGGCCTCGAGGTTCGCCGCCCTGCAACAAGAAGAACGAACGAAGAACGAGGAAGAAGAAGAACAAAGAGGAGAGGTAAAAGTAAAGGTAAAAAGTTGTAGATGAATTGATCGATTGTGTGTTGTTCAATCGGCCGTCACCTCCTATCTATATAAAAGGCGGATGAACTTCCCGTACAAGAAAAAGACTTGCGTTGCCGTCCAAATCATCAAAATCTAACCAAATTCGGACTTCTCACGACCTCCGGCCCAAATGTCCGGCTCTAGGCCCGGATGATCCGGCCAAGCCCAGATTTCTAACAGCACTCCACTAATCGGGCTGTAACTTTTTCATACAAACTCGGATTAAAATGATTTTTATATGAAAATCAACCGTTTCGACGAGACACACAACGTTGCTGTTCAACACTTTTCTATTTGAGGTCATCTTGAGGGTGTTTAGGGCCTCTTTCTAAAGTCTGCAGCAGAAAATCTTGTCCGGACGTCCGGACGATTTTCCGGATTGTCCAGTCTTTACCCAGATCATCCGGGACTTGACCCAGATCATCCGGCTTCAACTTTTAACTTCTGTTGTTTGGTTCAATTTTCGGCCCCCGGCCAGATGATCTGGACCTCGGCCCGGATGATCCGGCCATGCAGTGTTGCAGCGCACAGTTTTGGTTGTAACTTTTGCATACGACCTCAGATTTAGACGATTTTTATATCAAAACCGTCCGTTTCGACGATATGAAGAACTTTTCTATTGAAGACTTTTTCATCCGAGGCCATCTTAATTAGGTTTCATGCTATTTTCTAATCTGATGTCAACACGGGTATCTCCGAAATTGTCATATCTTTTGCACTTGAGCTCCGTTTTGGTCCATCTTCATATTTATTTCGATCATGTTGAAGAGGGCCATCAAATGGTGACATGAACTCATAATTTTAACATCATCCCATTATAGACTCAAGTCACTCTATGCGATCATGCCATTTTTGAGCGTCAACACATGCCCTCCTACGGTAAAGGTAGCGTGCCGAAAAATAACTTGTACCGTGTTGGTTCTAAGGACGATGACAACACTTCATTGACCACTTTGCATGTGCTTAGGGCGATACATATATATCGGCCATTATTTGTTTGAATCCTTGATGCAAACTTGGGTGAAATATTTTCAACTTCATTAACAATTCGATGATAAAGTTCCATAGATATGTATCTCAAGGTCATCATCCGAACCATATTGTTTACCCTTTTGTTAGCACTTTACAAATAATCAACAATTCTCCCATCCTCACTTTTACCTGCATAAAAAAGAAATATTAGTGGCCGAAGCAGTGGACTTCAGTTCGGCCTTACGTATGTTAGCGAGACTATGCATCAGCTATTGATAGAAATGCAACACACCATGATTAACATAGTAGCCGGATGCTTGCTGTGCCAACTCTTTCGAATTGTCATGTCTAGAAATATGAACAATTTTAAAGCAACCCAAGGTAAATTTTGCATCTAGATATACCTCAAGATAAACTATAAGTGATTCGTCAAAACATTGATAACCCTTGAATATTTGTTGCACTGCTCATAACGAATCACTGAAAGCCTCAATACGTATAGCACCTTGTCTCACTCTCCAATTGAGCTAAGGACGATGTTAGAATACTACACCGGCCATGCATTGACATATTCTTAGGGCGATAGATAAATATCAGCCATTAACATAAGGTCCATGTAGAATTCATTCACCAAATCACGTATAGCCGAAATAAACAAATGAAATAGCAATCAAATATTTCGGTCCTTTGGATTAGCAAGAAAAAATGTAGCTAATAAAATGTATAGATATTTGGTAATACCCTCTCATGATTCAGAAAATTATGTCGCTTCCATGGATCAAAATAAATCCAGGGAATGTAATTGATCATACCTGATGATGAATTCCATGGCAAAGGCATCAATGGTATGGTTGAAGAATATGGATGATGTGCCAACCGAAGATTTTGATGTTGTGATGTGCACCTTTGGCTTAATTCTTTGTTTCTTTCGTTCTTTTCCTTCTTCACTTTTATTGTACTTGTTGCAATAGAAACATGCACATCACTTTTGTTTTGATTGATCTTCTTGGGAGCCCATGCCATGTTCTTCTTTCTCAGCTCTTGTGCACTAAGATTTTGTAATTCCTTATTTTGCCAATACGATAAGCCAAGCGGCTGCGATTCTGTTTTGACCAATGGCAATTCTTTTTTGGCCTTGTGCACTCTAAACTTCTTTTCTTTGGATTTGGCACTTTGACTCTCAACAATTGATCGCTTAATTTCATTGCCTTTAGCCAATGTCAACATTTTAATTGGCTCTTTTTCATTTGAGATGAATTGTGAAATAACACTCTTACGACCATCTCTTTTAACATGGTACACTTGTTTGACCACCTCTTTCTTCTTCTTTGAGCTCCGGACCGATTCCTTATGATTGAAACAGTCTTTAACATATGATTGTTCAAATGTTGATCTTCTCGGAGATGCATAGTATTGGTGAGATGGTCTAAAATAAGATGGAGAGTGTGCCCTTGTATCATACATGTCCCGTGATAGATATGGATCTACATGAGCATAGGGATGCATCCACGGCATTGGCACTGGCGGCCCAAAATAAGGATATGAATATGTTGCATTAAAATGCTCACTTTGCCAATAGCGATCCTCATATTTGCGCCTTGGGGGTGATTGTTGGGGAACGTAGTAATTTCAAAAAAATTCCTATGCACACGCAAGATCATGGTGATGCATATCAACGAGAGAGAAGAGTGTCGTCCACGTAGCCTCATAGACCGTAAGCAGAAGCATTATGACAACATGGTTGATGAAGTCGTACGTCTTCACGATCGACCGATCCCTAGTACCGAATGTACGGCACCTCCGCGATCTGCACACGTTCAGCTCGGTGACGTCCTACGAACTCACGATCCAGTAGAGCTTCGAGGGAGAGTTTCGTCAGCACGACGGCGTGATGACGGTGATGATGATGCTACCGGAACAGGGCTTCGCCTAAGCACCGCTATGATATAACCGAGGTGGATTATGGTGGAGGGGGGCACCGCACACGGCTAAAAGATCAACTGATCAACTTGTGTGTTCTAGGGTGCCCCCTTGCCCCCGTATATAAAGGAGCAAGGAGGACGCCAGCTGGCCCTTGCAGGGCGCGCCAGGAGGAGGAGTCCTCCTCCTAGTAGGCGTAGGACTCCCCTTTCCTACTCCTACTAGGAGGGGGAAAGGAAGGAGGAGAGGGAGAAGGAAAGGGGGGCGCCCCCCTTCCCTAGTCCAATTCGGACCAGAGGGGGAGGGGGCGCGTGGCCTACCCTGGCCGGCCCTCTCCCTCTCTCCACTAAGGCCCATGTGGCCCATTACTTCTCCGGGGGGGGGGGGGGTTCCGGTAACCCTCTGGCACTCCGGTTTTCTCTGAAATCACCCGGAACACTTCCGGTATCTGAATATAGTCGTCCAATATATCAATTTTTATGTCTCGACCATTTCGAGACTCCTTGTCATGTCCATGATCATATCCGGGACTCCGAACTATCTTCGGTACATCAAATCAGATAAACTCATAATACCGATTGTCACAGAACTTTAAGTGTGCGGACCCTACGGGTTCGAGAACTATGTAGACATGACCGAGACATGTCTCTAGTCAATAACCAATAGCGGAACCTGGATGCTCATATTGGTTCCTACATATTCTATGAAGATCTTTATCGGTCAAACCGCATAACAACATACGTTGTTCCCTTTGTCATCGGTATGTTACTTGCCCGAGATTCGATCGTCGGTATCTCAATACCTAGCTCAATCTAGTTACCGGCAAGTCTCTTTACTCGTTCCCTAATGCATCATCCCGCAACTAACTCATTGATGTGCATTACCGAGAGGGCCCAGAGATACCTCCCCGACAATCGGAGTGACAAATCCTAATCTCGACCTATGCCAACTCAACAAGTACGATCGGAGACACCTATAGAGCACCTTTATAATCACCCAGTTACATTCTGACGTTTGGTAGCACACAAAGTGTTCCTTCGGTATTCGGGAGTTGCTTGATCTCATAGTCATAGGAACATGTATAAGTTATGGAGAAAGCAATAGGAACAAACTAAACGATCATCGTGCTAAGCTAATGGATGGGTCAAGTCAATCACATCATTCTCTAATGATTTGATCCCATTAATCAAATGACAACTCATGTCTATGGTTAGGAAACATAACCATCATTGATTCAACGAGCTAGTCAAGTAGAGGCATACTAGTGACATACTATTTTTCTATGTATTCACACATGTACTAAGTTTCCGGTTAATACAATTCTAGCATGAATAAGAAACATTTATCATGATATAAGAAAATATAAACAACAACTTTATTATTGCCTCTAGGGCATATTTCCTTCAGTCTCCCACTTGCACTAGAGTCAATAATCTAGTTCACATCGTCATGTGATTTCACTCCAATAGTTTACATCTTTATGTGATTAGTTCACATCTTCATGTGACTAATACCCAAAGGGTTTACTAGAGTCAGTAATCTAGTTCACATCGCTATGTGATTAATACCCAATGAGTGATCATGTTTTGCTTGTGAGAGAAGTTTAGTCTACGGGTCTGCAACATTCAGATCCGTATGTATTTCGCAAATTTCTATGTCTACAATACTCTGCACGAAGCTACTCTAGCTAATTGCTCCCACTTTCAATATGTATCAAGATCGAGACTTAGAGTCATCTAGATCGATGCAAAAATCTTGTATCGACGTAACTCTTTATGACGAACTCTTTTATCACCTCCGTAACCGTCAAATATTTCTTTAGTCCTCTAAGGATAATTTTGACCGATGTCAAGTGATCTACTCCTAGATCACTATTGTACTCCCTTGCCAGAATCATGCTTAGGTATACAATAGGACTGGTACACATCATAGCATACTTTACAGAACCTATGACTGAGGCATAGGGAATGACTTTTCATTCTCTTTATATTTTCTGATGTGGTCGGGTTTTGAGTCTTTACTCAACTTCAAACCTTGCAACACAGGCAAGAACTCCTTCTTTGACTGTTCCATTTTGAACTACTTCAAAATCTTGTCAAGGTATGTACTCATTGAAAAAACTTATCAAGCGTCTTGATCCATCTCTATAGATCTTGATGCTCAATGTGTAAGCAGCTTCATCGAGGTCTTTCTTTGAAAAACTCTTTTCAAACACTCCTTTGTGCTTTCCAGAAAATTCTACATTATTTCCGACCAACAATATGTCATTCACATATACTTATCAGAAATGTTGTAGTGCTCCCACTCATTTTCTTGTAAATACAGGCTTCACCACAAGTCTGTATAAAACCATATGCTTTGATCACTTTATCAAAGCATACATTCCAACTCCGAGATGCTTGCATCAGTCCATAGATGGATCGCTGGAGCTTGCTCACTTTATTAGCACCTTTAGGATCGACAAAACCTTCTGGTTGCATCGTATACAACTCTTCTTTAAGAAATCCATGAAGGAATACAATTTTTACATCCATTTGCCAGATTTCATAAAATGCGGCAACTGCTAACATGATTTGGATAGACTTTTAAGTATCGATACGAGTGAGAAAATCTCATCGTAGTCAACACCTTGAACTTGTCGAAAACATTTTGCGACAATTCGAGCTTTGTAGATAGTAACACTACTATCAACGTCTGTCTTCCTCTTGAAGATCCATTTATTCTTAATGACTCACCGATCATCAGGCAAGTCAATCAAAGTCCATACTTTGTTCTCATACATGGATCCCATCTCAGATTTCATGGCCTCAAGCCATTTCACGGAATCTGAGCTCATCATCGCTTCCTCATAGTTCGTAGGTTCGTCATGGTCAAGTAACATGACCTCCAAAACAGGATTACCATACCACTCCGGTGCGGATCTTTCTCTGGTTGATCTACGAGGTTAGGTAGTAACTTTATAACGCCCTCGATGAGGCTATATCTCCTACGTGTCGAAGCACGACTTAGAGGCATAACCACATTGAAAGCAATGTCGCAAGTAAGGTAATCTTCACAACAACCCATGTAAATAGATAAAAGGGGAAAGGATACATAGTTGGCTTACACTCGCCACGTCACACAAATACATGAATAACATTACAATCATCCAATACACTCATGGTCTGACTACGGTACCAAAATAAAGATCAACCCCCCACACGCGACACGATCCCCTATCGCCCCAACTGGGCACCACTACTGATCATCTGGGAAAGACACATAGTAACGACGAGAGTCTTCATCGAACTCCCACTTGAGCTCAAGCGCATCGTCTGGAGCGGTATCATCGGTCCCTGCATCTGGTTTGGAAGTAAACTGTGAGTCACGGGGACTCAGCAATCTCACACCCTCGTGATCAAGACTATTTAAGCTTATAGGTAAGGCAAGGTATGATGTGGAGCTGCAGCAAGCGACTAGCATATATGGTGGCTAACCTATTCGCAAAGAGAGCGAGAAGAGAAAGCAAAGCACGGATGAACAACTATGATCAAGAAGTGATCCTAGAACAACCTACGTCAAGCATTACTCCAACATCGTGTTCACTTCCCGGACTCCGCCGAGAAGAGACCATCACGGTTACACACGCGATTGATTCATTTTAATTAAGTTAAGTTTCACGTTATCTACAACCGGACATTAACAAATTCCCATCTGCCCATAACCGCGGGCACGGCTTTCGAAAGTTCAAATCCCTGCAAGGGAGTCCCAACTTAGCCCATCACAAGCTCTCATGGTTAACGAAGGATATTCCTTCTCCCGAGACATTTCGATCAGACTCGGCATCCCGGTTTTACAAGACATCCTCGACAATGGTAAAACAAGTCCAGCAACACCGCCCGAATGTGCCGACAAATCCCGATAGGAGCTGCACATATCTCGTTCTCAGGGCACACTCAGATGAGACTAGCTACGAGTAAAACCAACCCTCAAGTTTCCCCGAGGTGGCCCCGCAAGCAGCTCAGTCGGACCAACACTCAGAGGAGCACTAGCCCAGGAGGGGTTTAAATAAAGATGACCCTTGGGCTCCGGAAACCCAAGGGAAAAAGAGGCTAGGTGGCAAATGGTAAAACCAAGGTTGGGCATTGCTGGAGGAGTTTTATTCAAGGCGAACTATCAAGGGGTTCCCATTATAACCCAACCGCGTAAGGAACACAAAATCCGGGAACATAACGCCGATATGACGGAAACTAGGGCGGCAAGAGTGGAAGAAAACACTAGGCATAAGGCCGAGCCTTCCAACCTTTACCAAGTATATAGGTGCATTAAGATAAACAAGATAATATGGTGATATCCCAACAATAAACAATGTTCCAACAAGGAACGATCTCCAATCTTCACCCGCAACTAGCAATGCTATAAGAGGGGCTGAGCAAAGCGGTAACATAGCCAATCAACGGTTTGCTAGGACATGGTGGGTTAGAGGTTTTCCATGGCAATTTGGGAGGCATGATAAGCAAGTGGTAGGTATCATAGAATAGGCATAGCAAAAGAGCGAGCATCTAGCAAGCAAAGATAGAAGTGATTTCGAGGGTATGATCATCTTGCCTGCAAAGTTGTCAGAGTTGACTTGATCCTCGTAAGCGAACTCAACGGGCTCCTCATTCACGAACTCGTCTCCCAGCTCTACCCAAACAAGAACAACAAGCAAACGGAACACAATCAACCACGTGCAATGCTCAAACAACATGATGCAAACATGGTATGCTATGCGGGATGCGGTATGTGATGCATATGCAAGATTTGACAAGGAATGATTGAACCTGACCTCAACTTGGAAATCCAAGAGTGCCACTAAAAAGGTGAGGCGATTTCGGTTGAAATAGATATAAGGATCACCGGAATCGGATGCACGGTTTGGAAATGGCAAGCAAAACAAATATGACACCGGTCTGCGATAATCAATAAATGACCAACTAAATACATCAAGATAAATATGCTACAACACTCAAACATGATAACAAAATACATGGCAGGGATCCACTCATGATGCTTGACAAAAGATGAACACTGAGCTACGACTAATTCATCCATTAACAGGTTCAAACAAGCATGGCAAAAGTGCAAATGATAACAGGTTTCAGACTTGGTGAAATTAACACAAGTCTGGAATTTATCATCAGGAAGCACACTTTAGAGCATGAAAACTACCTGCTATAGGAACTTAACATGGCAAAGAAAGGCATGGCATGAAGCTACTCAAAGCACTTAACAAAAGTCCCTTAGTGACCTTAAGCCAAAAGGGATCAGAAAATACAATTGCAAGCATGTGAACATGGCAAAAACATAAACAGATCTCAGACTCAGTGAAAAACTGGACCATGAATCAGTTAATGAGTAGGCATGTTTACGAGCTCGATGCACTCACTACAGAGCCTGGCATGACAAACTAAGCATACACCCATCAAGAATACATAGCATAGAAGCTAGAAATGGCAAGAACAACAACATAGCATGCACGGATCAATAACATGTCAACAATCTGCCAGGATTCACTTTATAGCAAAAGTAGAGCTCGATTGACTCAAGCTAGGGTGCTCCATAAATGCAAACAAAGACATGGATGTATAGAGCACCACAGTGTTAACAAAATATCCTTACTGATCATCCTCAAAAGAGGCACGGATCACTAGGACATACGGCAGAACGACAAAATCAGGACAAGGACTTAGTGAAATTCTAAGTCCCTGAAATCAGTATTACCGATTACGCTACTTTGCAAGCTTGTGCTAGTCACCACACATATCACAAAAATACATGGCAAGCACCCCTGTAAAGATGGCATGGCATATAACAAAACACATGTAGAGCTCAGGATCATATCACGCACACATTAATCATGGCAAAAATGACAAATAGCTATTTGATGAAATAGATCTGACAAATTCACCACATAGCCCTCTTCCAACAGCATTTCGGGCATCAAGATGAGCTCAAATGAAAATGATGCAATGAGATTGAATGATTTACTCGTCGAGACGAACATTTTGATATGCTACACGCACAAATCGGAGCTACGAATGTAGAGATACGACATGATGAAGATTGCAAAAAAATAAAAGAGAGAGGGGAAAGTCAACCCTAGGGTTTTTTTGGATATGAGATCTGGCGCGTGACACTGTAGCCGGAGGGAGTCGCCGGAGCTACGCTCGCGGACGCCGGGGGAAGGCGGCCGGAGCTCCGGGCGAGGTGGTCGGAGGAGCTCGCCGGAGAAGCGCGGGGCAGCGCGGGACTCGGTGCAGGGCGGCGCTCGGCGGCTCCCGTGGCGTGGACGTGCGGTGGCGAGGGCTGCCGGCGTCGGGACGGCACCGGAGTGAGGAGGCGGTGGCCGGCGATGGCGACCACGGCGGCGCGGCGGCGCCGGACGGCGAGGTGGAGGTGCGGACAAGGAGGAAGACGGTGGCGGGCGCGAAGGTGGTGGGGACGCGCGCGGGCCGGGGAGGGCCTCCCGCGGGTCGAGCGGGCCGGCATGGCGGCGGACGGCGACGCGCCACGTGGCGGCTTACTATTGGCGCGGGGCGGCGGCGCGGTGCGTCCGGTGAGAAACGGACATGTCCGGCACACGGAGAGACAGAATTTAGGGTTAGGGTAGGAAGAGACCCGGGATTTTCGGGAGATGATCTATTTATAGAGGTAGGAGGAGCTAGGAAGCTCAGAATGAGGTGCGGTTTGCGTCCACGCGATCGTGATCGAACACTCTAGATGATGGAAAGGGTTTAGGTGGGTTTTGGGCCAAATTTGAAGGGTGTTGGGCTGCAACACAAACGAGGCCTTCTCGATCCCTCGGTTAATCGTTGGAGTATCAGACGAAGTCCAAATGGCACGAAACTTGACAGGCGGTCTACAGGTAGTAAACCTAGGCCGCATGACAAGTCTCGGTCCAATCTGGAAATGTTTAACCCCCACACACACGAAAAGAGGTAGAAAGGGGCACTAGAGGAGATAGGAGCGCCGCAATGCAAAACGAACAACGGGGAAAATGCTCGGATGCATGAGACGAACACGAATGCAAATGCAATGCATATGATGAAATGATATGGGATGCATGACAAAGGAAACAACACACGGAGACAAAAACCCGACACTGAAGAAAATAAAATAACTTAGGCCAGAAACGGCAAGAGTTGGGATACATATAAGGTAAATTACATCCGGGGTGTTACAAACTTGATCTGAAGTTACATGATCTTCATCATTAGCTTCCTCACTAATTGGTGTACGAGTCACATGAACAGATTTCTGTGATGAACTACTTTCCAATAAGGGAGTAGGTACAGTTACCTCATCAAGTTCTACTTTCCTCTCACTCACTTCTTTCAAGAGAAACTCATTCGCTAGAAAGGATCCATTCTTAGCAGCGAATGTCTTGCCTTCGGATCTGTGATAGAAGGTGTACCCAACTATCTCCTTTGGGTATCCTATGAAGACACATTGCTCCGATTTGGGTTTGAGCTTATTAGGATGAAACTTTTTCACACAAGCATCGTAAACCCAAACTTTAAGAAATGACAACTTTGGTTTCTTGCCAAACCACAGTTCATATGGCGTCGTCTCAACGGATTTAGATGGTGCCCTATTTAACGTGAATGCAGTTGTCTCTAATGCATAACCCAAAATGATAGTGGTAAATCGGTAAGAGACATCATAGATTGCACCATATCTAATAAAGTACGGTTACGATGTTCGGACACACCATTACGCTGTGGTGTTCCAGGTGGCATGAGTTGCGACACTATTCCGCATTGTTTCAAATGAAGACCAAACTCGTAACTCAAATATTCTCCTCCATGATCAGATCGTAGAAACTTTATTTTCTTGTTACGATGATTTTCCACTTCACTCTGAAATTATTTGAACTTTTCAAATGTTTCAGATTTATGTTTCATCAAGAAGATATACCCATATCTTACTCAAATCATTTGTGAAGGTTAGAAAACAACGAGACCTGCCGCGAGCCTCAACACTCACCGGACTGCATACATCAATATGTATTATTTCCAACAAGTCTGTTGCTCGCTCCATTGTTCCGGAGAACGGAGTCTTAGTCATCTTGCCCATGAGGCATGGTTCGCAAGCATCAACTGATTCATAATCAGGTGATTCCAAAAACCCACCAGCATGGATTTTCTTCATGTGCTTTCACCAATATGACCTAAACGACAGTGCCACAAATAAGTTGCACTATCATTTTTAACTTTGCATCTTTTGGCTTCAATATTATGAATATGTGTAACACTATGATCAAGATTCAATAAACCATTCAACTTGGGTGTATGACCATTGAAGGTTTTATTCATGTAAACAGAACAACAATTATTCTCTGCCTTTAAATGAATAACCTATTGCAATAAACATGATCAAATCATATTCATGTTTAACGCAAACACCAAATAACATTTATTTAGGTTCAACACTAATCCCGAAAGTATAGGGAGTGTGCGATGATGATCATATCAATCTTGGAACCACTTCCAATACACATCATCACTTCACCCTTAACTGGTCTATGTTCATTCTGCAACTCCCGTTTCGAGTTACTAATCTCAGCAACTGAACTAGTATCAAATACTAAGGGGTTGCTATAAACACTAGTAAAGTACACATCAATAACATGTAAATCAAATATACCTTTGTTCTCTTTTCCATCCTTCTTATCCGCCAAATACTTGGGGCAGTTCTGCTTCTAGTGACTAGTCCCTTTGCAATAGAAGCACTTAGTCTCGGGCTTAGGTCTAGACTTGGGCTTCTTCACTTGAGCAGCCACTTGCTTGCCATTCTTATTGAAGTTCCCCTTCTTCCCTTTGCCCTTTTCTTAAAACTAGTGGTCTTGACAACCATCAACACTTGATGCTTTTCTTGATTTCTACCTTCATCGATTTCAGCATCACGAAGAGTTTGGGAATCGTTTCCATTATCCCTTGCATATTATAGTTCATCACGAAGTTCTAGTAACTTGGTGATAGTGACTAGAGAGCTCTGTCAAGCACTATCTTATCTGGAAGATTAACTCTCACTTGATTCAAGTGATTGTAGTACTCAGACATTCTGAGCACATGCTCACTAGCTGAGCTATTCTCCTCCATCTTGTAGGCAAAGTGCTTGTCAAAGGTCTCATTGTTGGGGAACGTAGTAATTTCAAAAATTTCCCTATGCACACACAGGATCATGGTGATGCATAGCAACGAGAGGGGAGAGTGTGTCCATGTACCCTCGTAGACCGAATGCGGAAGCGTTAGCACAACGCGTTTGATGTAGTCGTACGTCTTCACGATCCAACCGATCCAAGTACCGAACGCATGGCACCTCCGAGTTCTGCACACGTTCAACTCGATGACGTCCCGCGAGCTCCGATCCAGCAAAGCTTCACAGGGGAGTTTCGTCAGCACGATGGCGTGGTGAAGGTGATGATGATGCTACCGACGCAGGGCTTCGCCTAAGCACCGTTATGATATGATCGAGATGGATTATGGTGGAGGGGGGCACCGCACACGACTAAGAGATCAATAATCAATTGTTGTGTCTCCAAGGGGTCCCCCCTCCCCGTATATAAAGGATTGGAGGAGGGGGGGGGCGTCCCTCTCTATGGCGCGCCCGAGGGGAGTCCTACTCCCACCGGGAGTAGGATTCCCCCTTTCCTAGTAGAACTAGGAGCCCTTCCAAGTAGTAGGAGTAGGAGAGAAGGAAAGGGAAAGAGAAGAGAAGGAAGAAGGGGGCGCCGCCCCTCCCCCTAGTCCAATTCGGACTAAGCATTGGGGGGGGGGGCACGCAGCCTCTCCTCTCTCTTTCCCCTAAAGCCCAATAAGGCCCATATACTCCCCGGCGAATTCCCGTAACTCCCCGATACTCCGAAAAATACCCGAATCACTCGGAACCTTTCTGATGTCCGAATATAGTCGTCCAATATATCGATCTTTACATCTCGACCATTTTGAGACTCCTAGTCATGTCCCCGATCTAATCCGGGACTCCAAACTACCTTCAGTACATCAAAACACATAAACTCACAATACAAATCGTCACCGAACATTAAGCGTGCGGACCCTACGGGTTCGAGAACTATGTAGACATGACCGAGACACGTCTCCGGTCAATAACCAATAGCGGAACCTGGATGCTCATATTGGATCCTACATGTTCTACGAAAATCTTTATCGGTCAAACCGCATAACAACATACGTTGTTCCCTTTGTCATCGGTATGTTACTTGCCCGAGATTCGATCGTCGGTATCTCAATACCTATTTCAATCTCGTTATCAGCAAGTCTCTTTACTCATTCCGCAATACATCATCTCGCAACTAACTCATTAGTTACAATGCTTGCAAGGCTTATAGTGATGTGCATTACCGAGTGGGCCCATAGATACCTCTCCGACAATCGGAGTGACAAATCCTAATCTCGAAATACGCCAACTCAACAAGTACCTTTGGAGACACATGTAGAGCACCTTTATAATCACCCAGTTATGTTGTTACGTTTGGTAGCACACAAAGTGTTCCTCCTGTACACGGGAGTTGCATAATGTCATAGTCATAGGAACATGTATAAGTCATGAAGAAAGCAGTAGCAACAAACTAAACGATCATTGTGCTAAGCTAATGGAATGGGTCAAGTCAATCAAATCATTCTCATAATGATGTGATCCCATTAATCAAATGGCAACTCATGTCTATGGCTAGGAAACATAACCATCTTTGATCAACGAGCTAGTCAAGTAGAGGCATACTAGTGACACTCTGTTTGTCTATGTATTCACACATGTATCATGTTTCCGGTTAATACAATTCTAGCATGAATAATAAACATTTATCATGATATAAGGAAATAAATAATAACTTTATTATTGCCTCTAGGGAATATTTCCTTCAGTCTCCCACTTGCACTAGAGTCAATAATCTAGTTCACATCATCATGTGATTTAACACCAATAGTTCACATCTTTATGTGATTAGTTCACATCTCCATGTGACTAACACCCAAAGGGTTTACTAGAGTCAATAATCTAGTTCACATCGCTATGTGATTAACACCCAAAGAGTAATCATGTTTTGCTTGTGAGAGAAATTTAGTCAACGGGACTGCCACATTCAGAGCCGTATGTATTTTGCAAATTTCTATGTCTACAATGCTCTGCACGGAGATACTCTAGCTAATTGCTCCCACTTTCAATATGTATCCAGATCGAGACTTAGAGTCATCTAGATCGATGTAAAAAAGCTTGCATCGACGTAACTCTTTACGGCGAACTCTTTTTATCACCTCCATAACCGAGAAATATTTCCTTAGTCCTCTAAGGATAATTTTGACCGTTGTCCAGTGAACTACTCCTAGATCACTATTGTACTCCCTTGCCAGAATCATGCTAAGGTATACAATAGGACTGGTAAACAACATAGCATACTTTATAGAACCTATGACTGAGGCATAGGGAATGACTTTTCATTCCCTTTCTATTTTCTGCCGTGGTCCGGTTTTGAGTCTTTACTCAACTTCACACCTTGCAACATAGGCAAGAACCCTTTCTTTTCTTGATCCATTTTGAACTTCTTCAAAACTTTGTCAAGGTATGTGCTTTGTGAAAGTGCAATTAAGCGTCTTGATCTATCTCTATAGATCTTGATGCCCAATATGTAAGCAGCTTCACCGAGGTCTTTCATTGAAAAACTCTTATTCAAGTATCCTTTTATGCTATCCAGAAATTCTATATCATTTCCAATCAAAAATATGTCATCCACATATAATATTAGAAATGCTACAGAGTTCCCACTCACTTTCTTGTAAATACAGACTTCTCCAAAAGTCTGTATAAAACCATATGCTTTGATCACACTATCAAAACGTTTATTCCAACTCCGAGAGGCTTGCACCAGTCCATAAATGGATCGATGGAGCTTGCACACTTTGTTAGCACCCTTTGGATCGAAAAAACCTTCAGGTTGCATCATATACAACTCTTCTTCCAGAAATCCATTCAGGAATGCAGTCTTTACATCCATTTGCCAAATTTCATAATCATAAAATATGACAATAGCTAACATGATTCGGACGGACGTAAGCATCGCTATGGGTGAGAAGGTCTCATCGTAGTCAACCCCTTGAACTTTTCGAAAACCTTACGCAACAAGTTGAGCTTTGTAGACAGTAACATTACCATCAATGTTTGTCTTCTTCTTGAAGACCCATTTATTCTCGATGGCTTGCCGATCATTGGGCAAGTCAACCAAATTCCACACTTTGTTCTTATACATGGATCCCATCTCAGATTTCATGGCCTCAAGCCATTTTGCAGAATCTAGGCTCATCATCGCTTCCTCATAGTTCGTAGGTTCGTCATGGTCTAGTAACATGACCTCCAAAACAGGATTACCTTACCACTGTGGTGCGGATCTTACTCTAGTTGACCTACGAGGTTCGGTAGTAACTTGATCTGAAGTTTCATGATGATCATCATTAGCTTCCTCACTAATCGATGTAGGTGTCACAGAAACCGGTTTTTGTGATGAACTACTTTCCAATAAGGGAGCAGGTATAGTTACCTCATCAAGTTCTACTTTCCTCCCACTCACTTCTTTTGAGAGAAACTCCTTCTCTAGAAAGGATCCATTCTTAGCAATGAATGTCTTGCCTTCGGATCTGTGATAGAAGGTGTACCCAACTGTCTCCTTCGAGTATCCTATGAAGACACATTTCTCCGATTTGGGTTTGAGCTTATCAGGATGAAACTTTTTCACATAAGCAACCCCAAACTTTAAGAAACGACAACTTTTGGTTTCTTTCCAAACCACAGTTCATATGGCGCCGTATAAACGGATTTAGATGGTGCCCTATTTAATATGAATGTAGCTGTCTCTAATGCATAATCCCAACATGATAGTGATAAATCGGTAAGTGACATCATAGATCGCACCATATCTAATAAAGTACGGTTATTACATTCAGACACACCATTACGCTGTTGTGTTCCAGGTGGCGTGAGTTGCGAAAACTATTCTGCATTGTTTCAAATGAAGACCAAACTCGTAACTCAAATATTCTCCTCCACGATCAAATCATAGAAATTTTATTTTCTTGTTACGATGATTTTTCACTTCACTCTGAAATTCTTTGAACTTTTCAAATGTTTCAGACTTATGTTTCATCAAGTAGATATACCCATATCTGCTCAAATCATCTATGAAGGTGAGAAAATAACGGTATCCGCCGCGAGCCTCAATATTCATCGGACCACATACATCAGTATGTATGATTTCCAATAAATCTGTTGCTCGCTCCATAGTTCCGGAGAATGGCGTTTTAGTCATCTTGCCCATGAGGCACGGTTCACAAGTACCAAGTGATTCATAATCAAGTGATTCCAAAAGTCCATCAGAATGGATTTTCTTCATGTGATTTACACCAATATGACCTAAATGGTAGTGCCACAAATAAGTTGCACTATCATTATTAACTTTGCATCTTTTGGCTTCAATATTATAAATATGTGTATCACTATGATCGAGATTCAATAAACCATTCACCTTGGGTGTATGACCACAGAAGGTTTTATTCATGTAAACAAACTAACAATTATTCTTTGACTTAAATGAATAATCGTATTGCAATAAACATGATCCAATCATATTATGCTCAACGCAAACACCAAATAACATTTATTTTAGGTTCAACACTAATCCCGAAAGTATAGGGAGTGTGCGATGATGATCATATCAATCTTGGAACCACTTCCAACACACATCGTCACTTCACCCTTAACTAGTCTCTGTTCATTCTGCAACTCCCGTTTCGAGTTACTAATCTCAGCAACTCAACTAGTATCAAATATTGAGGAGTTGCTATAAACACTAGTAAAGTACACATCAATAACATGTATATCGAATATACCATTGTTCACTTTGCCATCCTTCTTATCCGCCAAATACTTGGGGCAGTTCTGCTTCTAGTGACCAGTCCCTTTGCAGTAGAAGCACTTAGTCTCAGGTTCAGGTCTAGACTTGGGCTTCTTCACTTGAGCAGCAACTTGCTTGCCGTTCTTCTTGAAGTTCCCCTTCTTCCCTTTTCCCTTTTATTGAAACTAGTGGTCTTGTCAACCATCAACACTTGATGCTTTTCTTGATTTCTACCGTCATCGATTTCAGCATCACGAAGAGCTTGGGAATCGTTTCCGTTATCCCTTGCATATTATAGTTTATCACGAAGTTCTAGTAACTTGGTGATAGTGACTAGAGAACTCTGTCAATCACTATCTTATCTGGAAGATTAACTCCCACTTGATTCAAGTGATTGTAGTACTCAGACATTCTAAGCACTTGCTCACTAGCTGAGCTATTCTCCTCCATCTTGTAGGTAAAGTACTTGTCAGAGGTCTCATACCTCTCGACTCGGGCATGAGTCTGAAATACCAATTTCAACTCTTAGAACATCTTATATGTTCCATGGCGTTCAAAACATTTTTGACATCCCGGTTCTAAGCCGTAAAGCATGGTGCACTAAACTATCAAGTAGTCATCATACCGAGCTTTGTCAAACATTCATAATGTCTGTATCTGCTCCTGCAATAGGTCCGCCACCTAGCGGTGCATCAAGGACATAATTCTTCTGTGCAGCAACGAGGATAATCCTCAGATCACGGATCCAATCCGCATCATTGCTACTATCATCTTTCAATATAGTTTTCTCTAGGAACATATCATAAATAAAACGGGAAGCTATACGCGAGCAATTGATCTACAACATAGATATGCAAATACTGTCAAGACTAAGTTCATGATAAATTAAAGCTCAATTAATCAAATTATTAAAGAACTCCCACTTAGATAGACATCCCTCTAATCATCTAAGTGATCACGTGATCCATATCAAGTAAACCATGTCCAATCATCACGTGAGATGGAGTAGTTTTCAATGGTGAACATCACTATGTTGATCATATCTACTATATGATTCATGCTCGACCTTTTGGTCTCAGTGTTCCGAGGCCATATCTGCATATGCTAGGCTCGTCAAGTTTAACCCGAGTATTCTGCGTGTGCAATACTGGCTTGCACCCGTTGTAGATGAACATAGAGCTTATCACACCCGATCATCACGTGGTGTCTCATCACGACGAACTTTGGCAATGATGCATACTCAGGGAGAACACTTTTATCTTGAAATTTAGAGAGAGATCATCTTATAAAGCTATCATGGAACTAAGCAAAATAAGATGTATAAAATATAAACATCACATGCAATCAAAATATGTGACATGATATGGCCATCATCATCTTGTGCTTTTGATCTCCATCTCCAAAGTACTGTCATGATCTTCATTGTTACCTGCATGACACCATGATCTCCACATCTTGATCTTTTATCAATGTGTCCTCACATGGTTGTCTCGTCAACTATTGCTCTTGCAACTATTGCTATCGCATAGCGATAAAGTAAAGCAATTATTTGGCGCTTGCATCTTATGCAATAAAGAGACAACCATAAGGCTTGTGCCAGTTGCCGATAACTTTAACAAAAAAACATGATCATCTCATACAACAATTTATATCTCATCATGTCTTGACCATATCACATCACAACATGCCCTGCAAAAACAAGTTAGACGTACTCTACTTTGTTGTTGCAAGTTTTACGTGGCTGCTATGGGCTGAGCAAGAACCGTTCTTACCTATGCATCAAAACCACAACGATAGTTTGTCAAGTTAGTGCTGTTTTAACCTTCTCAAGGACCGGGCGTAGCCACACTCGGTTCAACTAAAGTTGGAGAAACTGACACCCGCCAGCCACCTGTGTGCAAAGCACGTCGGTAGATCTAGGCTCGCGTAAGCACGTCGGTCTGGGACGCTTCATCCAACAATACCGCCGGACCAAAGTATGACATGCTAGTAAGCAGTATGACTTGTATCGCCCACAACTCCTTGTGTTCTACTCGTGCATATAACATCTACGCATAAAACCAGGCTCGGATGCCACTGTTGGGGAATGTAGTAATTTCAAAAAAATTCCTACGCACACACAGGATCATGGTGATGCATAGCAACGAGAGGGGAGAGTGTGTCCATGTACCCTCGTAGACCGAATGCGGAAGTGTTAGCACAACGCGGTTGATGTAGTCGTACGTCTTCACGATCCGACCGATCCAAGTACCAAATGCACGGCACCTCCGAGTTCTGCACATGTTCAACTCGAGATGTCCCGCGAGCTCCGATCCAGCAAAGCTTAACAGGAGAGTTTCGTCAGCACGACGGTGTGGTGAAGCTGATGATGGTGCTACCGACGCAAGGCTTCGCCTAAGCACCGCTACGATATGATCGAGGTGGATTATGGTGGAGGGGGGCACCGCACACGGCTAAGAGATCAATAATCAATTGTTGTGTCTCCAAGGGGTGCCCCCATCCTCGTATATAAAGGAGTGGAGGAGGGGGAGGGCCGGCCCTCTCTATGGCGCACCCTAGGGGAGTCCTCCTCCCACCGGAAGTAGGATTCCCCATTTCCTAGTAGAACTAGGAGCCCTTCCAAGTAGTAGGAGTAGGAGAGAAAGAAAGGGAAAGAGAAGAGAAGGAAGGAGGGGGCGCCGCCCCTCCCCTAGTCCAATTCGGACTAAGCATTGGGGGGGGCACGCAGCCTCTCCTCTCTCTTTCCCCTAAAGCCCAATAAGGCCCATATACTCCTTGGCGAATTCCTCTAACTCTCCGGTACTCCGAAAAATATCCGAATCACTCGGAACCTTTCCGGTGTCCGAATATAGTTGTCCAATATATTGATATTTACGCCTCGACCATTTCGAGACTCCTTATCATGTCCCCGATCTCATCTGGGACTTCGAACTACCTTCGGTACATCAAAACACATAAACTCATAATACAAATCGTCACCGAACATTAAGCGTGCGGACCCTACGGGTTCGAGAACTATGTAGACATGACCGAGACATGTCTCTAGTCAATAACCAATAGCGGAACCTGGATGCTCATATTGGCTCCTACATATTCTACGAAAATCTTTATCGGTCAAACCGCATAACAACATACGTTGTTCCCTTTGTCATCGGTATGTTACTTGCCCGAGATTCGATCGTCGGTATCTCAATACCTAGTTCAATCTCGTTATCGGGAAGCCTCTTTACTCGTTTTGTAATACATCATCCCGCAACTAACTAATTAGTTACAATGCTTGCAAGGCTTATAGTGGGCCCAGAGATACCTCTCCGACAATCGGAGTGACAAATCCTAATCTCAAAATACGCCAACTCAACAAGTACCTTTGGAGACACATGTAGAGCACCTTTATAACCACCCAGTTACGTTGTCACGTTTGGTAGCACACGAAGTGTTCCTCCGGTAAACGTGAGTTGCATAATCTCATAGTCATAGGAACATGTATAAGTCATGAAGAAAGCAGTAGCAACAAACTAAAC
This sequence comes from Triticum monococcum, assembly GCA_034509565.1. NCBI lineage: Eukaryota > Viridiplantae > Streptophyta > Magnoliopsida > Poales > Poaceae > Triticum > Triticum monococcum. The sequence goes on from CM067844.1 coordinate 490,915,812, forward strand.
GATCATTGTGCTAAGATAATTGAATGGGTTAAGTCAATCACATCATTCTCATAATGATGTGATCCCATTAATCAAATGACAACTCATGTCTATGGCTAGGAAACATAACCATCTTTGATCAACGAGCTAGTCAAGTACAGGCATACTAGTGACACTCTGTTTGTCTATGTATTCAAACATGTATCATGTTTCCGGTTAATACAATTCTAGCATGAATAATAAACATTTATCATGATATAAGGAAATAAATAATAACTTTATTATTTCCTCTAGGGAATATTTCCTTCACTCATACCTTTCGACATGGGCATGAGTCTGAAATACTAATTTAAACTCTTAGAACATCTCATATGCTCCGTGGCGTTCAAAACGTCTTTGAAGCCCCGAATCTAAGCCGTAAAGCATGGTGCACTAAACTATCAAGTAGTCATCATACCGAGCTTTACCAAATGTTCTGAAAGTGCAACTATCCCTGGGTGGTTTTGGTAATTCCTAACAACATATAGTTCATTGAGCTAATGCTACTTAAAGATAAACATTTCAAGAAAGCTTAGTGATTGGCATGGCATGGATGAGAAAGTGGATCCCTCAAAATTCTAAGGACAAAGAATTGTCTCAAGATCAAAGCTCAGGACTCTACATATTTTCATTTTAAGTGATCCAAGATCACATTGAGTCCATAGGAAAATCCTATTAAGAGGGGATGAGGTGTTGCCTAATGGCTTGCTTGCTCAAAGTGCTTAGTGATATGCTCGAAAACCCTCAACTACTTCCTCACACCCAAATATGTCTCAAACCAAAAGTCAAACTCGGCCCCACCGAAATTTTCTATCCGGCGCCACCGAGTTCAGTTGACATAGCCACTACCAGAAACCCTAGTCTTTTCGGTGTCACCGATAGGGATCTCGATCTCACCGAGATGGGATTGTAATCTCTTTGTTTCCCTTCGTAACATTTTGGTCCAACCAAGATGAGCGGTCGGTCCCATCGAGATTGCAATGCAAACTCTCTGTTTCCCTTTCGTAACGTTTCGGTCCAACCAAGATGAGCGAATCGGTCCCACCGAGTTTGCCTGACCAACTCGCTGTTAGTCAATTACCAAAATCGGTCTCACCAAGTTTGTGTAATCGGTCTCACCGAAATTACGTTATGCCCTAACCTTAACGAAATCGGTCCCACCGAGTTGACATGTCGGTCCCACCGAGAATCCTAACGTTCACATTTTGAACTAAATTGGTCTGACCGAGTTTCATGATTCGGTCCCACCGAGTTTGGTGATTTGTGTGTAACAGTTAGATTTTGTGTGGAGGCTATTTACACCCCTCCACCCACTCTTCATTCGTGGAGAGAGCCATCGAAACATGCCTACACTTCCAACATACATTTTATGAGAGAGAACCACCTACACTTGTGTTGAGGTCAAGATATTCCACTCCAACCACATAAATGTTGATCTCTATCCTTCCCAAGTTGCTTTCCACTCAAATCATCTTTCCACCAAATCCAAATCCTGTGTGTGTGTGTGAGAGAGAGAGAGTTGAGTGTTGGGGAGACTATCATTTGAAGCACAAGAGCAAGGAGTTCATCATCAACACACCATTTGTTACCTCTTGGAGAGTGGTGTCTCCTAGATTGGTTAGGTGTCACTTGGGACCCTCCGTCAAGATTGTGGAGTTGAACCAAGGAGTTTGTACGGGCAAGGAGATCGCCTACTTCGTGAAGATTTACCCTAGTGAGGCAAGTCCTTTGTGGGCGACGGCCATGGTGGTATAGACAAGGTTGCTTCTTCGTGGACCCTTCGTGGGTGGAGCCCTCCGTGGACTCGCGCAACCATTACCCTTCGTGGGTTGAAGTCTCCATCAACGTGGATGTACGATAGCACCACCTATCAGAACCACGCCAAAAATCTCCATGTCTCAAATTGCGTTTGCACACTACAAGCTCCTCCCTTTACCTTCATATGCAATTGTTTTACTTTTCGCTGCTATACTCTTAGAATTGCATGTGTAGGTTGATTTCTTGACTTGTGTCAAGTTGCTAAAATCTGCCAAGAACTAAAATTTGGAAAAGTCTAGATCTTTTATTTTGTCAAGTAGTCTAATCACCCCCCGCTCTAGACATACTTTCGATCCTACAAGTGGTATCAGAGCTTTGGTCTCCATTTGCTTTTATTTCCATAGCTTTTGGTGGTCATAGCCTTGGTTTCACAACCTAGGAGAGTATGGCGTCTAGCGAGGGAAATTAGCACCGTAGAGGTCCTTACTTTGATGGTACAAGTTTTGCTAGTTGGAAGCATAAGATGAAAATGCATATTCTTGGACATAACCCCGCCGTTTGGGCTATTGTGTGTATTGGCTTGCAAGGTGAATTATTCGATGGGAGAGAACCAACCCGTGAAGCTACCGCGGAAGAGTTGAAGATGCTACAATACAATGCTCAAGCTTGTGATATCCTCTTCAACGGATTATGCCCCGAAGAATTCAACAAAATCAGCCGTCTTGAGAATGCAAAGGAAATTTGGGATACTTTGATTGATATGCATGAAGGTACCGAATCTGTCAAGGAATCCAAATTGTCGTTCTTCAAAGTCAGCTTGACAAGTTCAAAATGAAGGATGGTGAAGGCATCGCTGAAATGTACTCTAGGCTTGCTCTCATCACAAATGAGATTGCCGGCTTAGGAAGTGAAGAGATGACCGATATATTCATCATCAAGAAGATCCTAAGAGCTTTGGATGGAAAATATGATACCGTGTGCACATTGATCCAAATGATGCCCAATTACAAAGATCTCAAGCCAACGGAAGTTATTGGAAAAATTGTTGCTCATGAGATGTCACTCAAGGATAAGGAAGAGCTTCACAACAAGTCAAGTGGTGCTTACAAAGCCTCGTGTGATGCTCCCACATCATCAAGTGAGAAGCAAACCTTCAATGAAGAATTGAGTCTAATGGTGAAGAACTTTAACAAGTTCTACAAGAGTAGAAGCAAGGAAAGAAGTTCCTAGTCAAGGTCCTACAATGACAAAAGATCTTCTAGTCGTGAGCGCAATTGCTACAATTGTGGAAGACCCGAACACTATTCCAATGAGTGTACAACTCCCTACAAAAGAAGAGAAGATCCTCCCTACAAAAGAAGAAGTAGAAGAGTAGAATCACCATCACGAGAAAGAAGGAGTAGAGATGATCGTTATGAACGAAGACCCTCTCGGAGAAGCAAGGACTTGGAAAGGAAGGACAAGTCATCAAGGAGCTACACAAAAATAAGACATCAAGCTCATGTTGGTGAATGCGTATCCGGTTCCGACTCCAACGATCACTCCGAATGAAGTTATCACTCCGACTCCGAATATACTCAAGATGAGGGTGTTGCCGGACTAGCGCTTGTGACAACCAACTCCTTCGACATATTTGACTCACCAAATGAAGGAATTAGGAGATGCTTCATGGCTAAAGGTCCAAAGGTAACACACCCCGAGTATGTTGATTTCAATAGTGATGAAGATGATTTGCTAGGAGATGATGATTTACTTGTTGACAACTCTAGTTATGAAAACTATGATGAGCTTGCTATTAATCATGATAATCAAGATAAAACAAATGGCGATGATAAGAAGGAGATTGAGCGTCTAACTAAAGAACTAAACACTCTTAAGTTAGCTCATGAAACTACCTTGGAAGATCATCGAGAACTTTTAAAGACTCATGACAAGCTACGCTTTGAAAAGCTCAACCTTGAGCAAGAACATGAGTTTTTAAAGGCAATCAATGATGATCTTTGCAAGAAAAGTTCTTCTTACATTGCCAAGCGTTTACTCTTGTCTACTTACATGCCACAAGTTAAATCTAGTAACAAGAACAAGAAAGATTCTTCATCTAGTAGTAACAACAATCATGCTAAATCCAATGTTGTTGCTTCTAGTAGCTCTCTTGATTCCACTAATGATTCTCTTAGCCAAGTTACACTTGAGCAAGAAAATAGCTTATTGAAGGGAAATATAGAGAAATGTGTTTACAAGAGCCTTGCCGGAAGTAAGAAATTTGAGGAAATTGTACGCAAGCAAGGAAGACACCGGAGAATCAAGGTGTTGGTTTTGAACGAAAGTTCAATGCCAATGGAGTTGAGTGGGAAGAAGATGAATACCCCAAGACGAATTTTGTTCCTCAACAAGAGAAGTATGATCCTACTTCTTTCAAAGGAACACAATCTCAAGATGATCTTCCACCACAAGACCACAAGCTAAAAGGCAAGGACAAGCTTCAAGAGGAGATTAATGCATTTGAAGAAGCACCTAAGGCCTTGGTCAAGTGGGTTCCCAAGACTACATCAAGTTCTAATTCATCAAGTACAACTACAACTCCAAGTATTCCCAAAGAATAAGAACTATAGAATTCTTGAGGGTGACTCCGCCAACCTACTTCACTCTTATCATTTTGGCAAGGACAAGTGCAAACAACTTTCATATCTTGCACTAGTTCAAGGAGTCACAAACCCTCTTGTTGGTAAGACAAGGGACAAGGTAACCTAATGCTTCCATGGACATCATCTTGTGTACACATCACTCTATGTCTATGGATATCCTTGTTTGTTCCTTGTGGGACTAACCCATGTAGGTATTGAAAGTGCAACTCATTCCAAAGGATTGCTCCAAATAATCTACATCAACATTGAGCATCCACATCTTCAACACCTACATGAAGTCATCATCTACATAACCCAAGGTTAGTTGATCCCTCTTAGGGGGGATATCACATCTAGGGGGAGCTTTACTCTAATCAATTCAGTTAAAGCAACTCTAATGGTGTGAACACAACAATGCCTTATGAAAAGGTGGTAACCCCACTTGTGCTTAAACGATGAGTATGACCTATGATCAAATGTTCTCATTTGACTCCTATGTCAATATACTCATATATAGATGACCTAGTCATCGCCAATTTCTTGATAGATGCTAGAGTGTTTGTGCATGCTTTGTCACATATTTCTTTTGCCATCTTATTGTGTGAGCATGTTGGTTGCATAGTTTACCCATTCGAGGACATCCATTTGTTGCTTTGATTGTTTGGCATTTTTCTCTTTTGCCAAATGGATGGACAAGAATGCCTAAGAACTCCCTCTAGCTATCTATGCTTTCTCGTCTCAAACTCTATTCATGCTACATCACAAAGTTTGAACAAGTCAGATTCGAACCACTCTGTGTGAGGAGCACTCGGAGTTCCCGATTCGTCATAGACTTAAACTTACAAAACCTCTTTGTGTATCTCTGTCTGACCGATTCATCCTTTTCGGTCCTACCGAGATCACTTAGTTGATCTAGGTTTTCAATCTCGGTGCAACCGATTAGAACCTTTCGGTCACACCGAGTTGCAGTAACTGCCTGCAGTTTTGCATCTCGGCACCACTGAGTTGTTCCACTCGGTCACACCGACAGGGTCAGGTTATATATACCGACGGGTCAAATTTTGGAATTTTTTCTGAAACCTCTTCGCCCGCGCATAACCTACTCTGCCTCTTTGGGTCTCCGGATCATCCTCTCATCGCCAGCGACCTCCCGCCACTGGTCTCCGCCGCCGTCAACGGCAATCTGCCCCGTCGTTGCCGCCGTAGCAAGTTCGCCTCTAAACTAGGGTACAAACTTGATCTGTGTGCTAATCCATAACTCTAATTCTTAGCACATTGCTTTGCCATGATTCTTGCCATGAATGAAATCATCCTGTCCAGCGAAAACGTCCCGTAGATTAGTTTTGATTTGAAAATTTAGGGTTAGGTCTCCGCCGAATTCATCTCAGACCGACCGAGTTGTAGAAATCGGTCTCACCGATTTGGCTTAGGCCATTGCACATGCGTTTTCGGTCTAACCGAAAATTGCAAATCGGTGTGACCGAGTTCAATTCTCTATGAAACCCTAGCAGTCTCGGTGCCACCGAACTATGACTCGATCTGACCGAGTTCACTAGTTTAGGTTCCAAAAACTGCTTCGGTATCACCGAGTTTACAAATCGGTAGATCCGAAATGCTTTCTGTGAAGAACTAAAACTAAGTTTTTGAGTCAATTGTTTTGCAAAACTCATGTACTTTGGGATGCTCATCTACTCTACCTCATCTATAATCTATTCATAGGGTCTGCTGACAGTTTGCCTGCATGATGTCTGACCAAAGTGATAGCCAGAACAAGTCTGAGGAGCAGGTTCAACTGAGTGAGGGCACTAGTCCCTCCAGTTCTTCTAATGATGGCAGCAGGAGCACACCAAGTAACTTGCCAAAGGCAGCTACTAGGACAAGGAAGAAGAAAACTTCTGATTCAGAGGATGAAGATTATGTGGCTGTTGAGGATGAGGCCACTTCAAAGAAAAAGGTGCTGAAAAGGAGTATGGATCATCTGCTACAGTCAAGCCAGGGATGCATAAGAAGGCACCAGCAAAGAGAGTCCCCATGTCTAAGGCCAAAGGAGAAGAAGGGAAAGTCTACCATTGATGCTTTCAAGCGAGTGCCACGTGGTCCAAGGTCTGCTGCAGTGCCCGTGACAGATACTCGAGCTTCAGTGTCAGCACCAGCAGCCACAGCTCCAGTGCCACCTCCAGCACCCACTCCATCAGCTCCAACTACTTCATCGGAAGCCTTCGTCCTTGGAGTTCTCTCTACACCACCTCCCAAAGATCAAGCCTAAGAGTCATTTAGCACTATGCATTTTTGAACCTTTTGGTAACTTGTTGCCAAAGGGGGAGAAAAATGTATAGATCATAGGCTTCGAGAGAGAGTGTGGTTCTTTTTATCTCTCTTGCTATTTTGGTTGAACTTCTTTATTGAGTGCCTGTGTGAGATACTTTATGTCCTTGTGAGATACTTGTTGATCATGTGGTTGATCATATGCTACCCTTAATGTTTGGTCGAATGATGCTATCCTTTATATTCCTATATGACCATTCACTTGCTTGGTGATGAGTGCATGCTTTTAATCTCTATCATTTTGAGCACTCCACCAAGATGTATGTGACATGGAAGAGTAACCCATGATCCTAATCAATTGTGCATTTGCATTCAAAAGCAAATTTTAAATAATGCAGAAATTTGGGGGGAGCTCTTGCTTATCACATACTTCTCAAAGCGACGATGTCTTTTCAATCTTATTTATCATTCATCGAAGCTTTGATCTATATGTTGTCATCAATTACCAAAAGGGGGGATTGAAAGTGCAACTATCCCTGGGTGGTTTTGGTAATTCCTAAAAACATATAGTTCATTGAGCTAATGCTACTTAAGGATAAACATTTCAGGAAAGCTCAGTGATTGGCATGGCATGGATGAGAAAAGTGGATCCCTCAAAATTCTAAGGACAAAGAATTGACTCAAGCGCAAAGCTCAGGACTCTACATCTTTTCATTTTAAGTGATCCAATATCACATTGAGTCCATAGGAAAAGTCAATACTATTAAGAGGGGATGAGGTGTTGCTTAATGGCTTGCTTGCTCAAAGTGCTTAGTGATATGCTCCAAAACCCTCAACTACTTTCTCACACCCACATATGTCTCAAACCAAAAGTAAAACTCGGCCCCACCGAAATTTTCTATCCGGCGCCACCGAGTTCAGTTGACATAGCCACTGCCAGAAACCCTAGTCTTTTCGGTCTCACTGATAGGGATCTCGGTCTCACCGAGATGGGATTGTAATCTATCTGTTTCCCTTCGTAACATTTCGGTCCAACCGAGATGAGCGATCGGTCCCACCGGGATTGCAATGCAAACTCTCTGTTTCCCTTTCGTAACGTTTCGATCCAACCAAGATGAGCGAATCGGTCCCACCGAGTTTGCCTGGCCAACTCTCTGTTAGTCCATTACAAAAATCGGTCTCACCGAGTTTGTGTAATTGGTCTCACCGAGATTACGTTATGCCCTAATCCTAACGAAACCGGTCCCACCGAGTTGACATGTCGGTCCCACCGAGAATCCTAACGTTCACATTTTGATGTAAATCGGTCTGACCGAGTTTCATGATTCGGTCCCACCGAGTTTGGTGATTTGTGTGTAATGGTTAGATTTTGTGTGGAGGCTATTTATACCCCTCCACCCACTCTTCATTCGTGGAGAGAGCCATCAGAACATGCCTACACTTCCAACATACATTTTCTGAGAGAGAACCACCTACACTTGTGTTGAGGTCAAGATATTCCACTCCAACCACATAAATCTTGATCTCTAGCCTTCCCAAGTTGCTTTCCACTCAAATCATCTTTCCACCAAATCCAAATCCTGTGCGAGAGAGTTGAGTGTCGAGGAGACTATCATTTGAAGCACAATAGCAAGGAGTTCATCATCAACACACCATTTGTTACCTCTTGGAGAGTGGTGTCTCCTAGATTGGTTAGGTGTCACTTGGGAGCCTCCGTCAAGATTGTGGAGTTGAACCAAGGAGTTTGTACGGGCAAGGAGATCGCCTACTTCGTGAAGATCTAGCCTAGTGAGGCAAGTCCTTCATGGGCGATGACCATCGTGGGATAGACAAGGTTGTTTCTTCGTGGACCCTTCATGGGTGGAGCCCTCCATGGACTCGTGCAACCGTTACCCTTCATGGGTTGAAGTCTCCATCAACGTGGATGTACGATAGCACCACCTATCGGAACCACGGCAAAAATCTCCGTGTCTCAAATTGCGTTTGCACACTCCAAACTCCTCCCTTTACCTTCATATGGAATTTTTTTACTTTCCGCTGCTATACTCTTAGAATTGCATGTGTAGGTTGATTGCTTGAGTTGTGTCAAGTTGCTAAAATCTGCCAAGAACTAAAATTGGGAAAAGGCTAGATCTTTTATTTTGTCAAGTAGTCTAATCAACTCACCTCTAGACATACTTTCGATCCTACATGTTCATAACATATGTATCTGCTCCTGCAATAGGTCCGTCACCTAGCGGTGCAAAAAGGACATAATTCTTCTATGTAGCAATTTGGATAATCCTCAGATCACGGACCTAGTCCGCATCATTTCTACTAACATTTTTGAACATAGTTTTTCTCTAGGAACATATCAAAAATAAACAGGGAAGCTAAACGCGAGCTATTGATCTACAACATAGATATGCAAATACTACCAGGACTAAGTTCATGATAAATTTAAAGTTCAATTAATCATATTACTTAAGAACTCCCACTTAGATAGACATCCCTCTAGTCATCTAAATGATCACGTGATCCAAATCAACTAAACCATGTCTGATCATCACGTGAGATGGAGTAGTTTTCAATGTTGAACATCACTATGTTGATCATATCTACTATTTCACGCTCGACCTTTCGGTCTCTGGTGTTCCGAGGCCATATCTACATATGCTAGGCTCGTCAAGTTTAACCCGAGTATTTCTGCATGTGCAAAACTGGCTTGCACCTATTGTATATGAATGTAGAGCTTATAACACCCGATCATCATGTGGTGTCTTGGCACGACAAACTTTGGCAACGGTGCATACTCAGGGAGAACACTTGTACCTTGAAATTTAGTGAGAGATCATCTTATAATGCTATCATCAATCAAGCAGAATAAGATGCATAAAGGATAAACATCACATGCAATCAATATAAGTGATATGATATGTCCATCATCATCTTGTGCCTTTGATCTCCATCTCCAAAGCACCGTCATGATCACCATCGTCATCGGCGCGACACCTTGATCTCCATCATAGCATCATTGTTGTCTCACCAACTATTGCTTCTACGAGTATCACTACTGCTTAGTGATAAAGTAAAGCAATTATAGGGCGATTGCATTGCATACAATAAAGCAATAACCATATGGCTCCTACCAGTTGCCGATAACTCCGTTACAAAACATGATCATCTCATACAATAAAATATAGCATCATGCCTTGACCATATCACATCACAACATGCCCTGCAAAAACAAGTTAGACGTCCTCTACTTTGTTGTTGCAAGTTTTACATGGCTGCTATGGGCTGAGCAAGAACCGTTCTTACCTACGCATCAAAACCACAACGATATTTTGTCAAGTTAGGTTTGTTTTAACCTTCAACAAGGACCGGGCGTAGTCACACTCAGTTCAACTAAAGTTGGAGAAACTAACACCCACCAGCCACCTGTGTGCAAAGCATGTCGGTAGAACCAGTCTCGCATAAGTGTACGCGTAATATCGGTCCAGGCCGCTTCATCCAACAATACCGCCGAACCAAAGTATGACATGCTGGTAAGCAGTATGACTTGTATCGCCCACAACTCACTTGTGTTCTGCTCATGCATATAACATCTACGCATAAACCTGGCTCGGGTGCCACTATTGGGGAACATAGTAATTTCCAAAAAATTCCTACGTACACGCAAGATCATGGTGATGCATAGCAATGAGAGGGAACAGTGTCGTCCACGTACCCTCATAGACCGTAAGCGGAAGCGTTATGACAACGCGGTTGATGTAGTCATACGTCTTCAAGATCGACCGATCCCTAGTACCGAACATACGATACCTCTGCGATCTACACACGTTCAGCTCGGTGAGGTCCCGCAAACTCACGATCCAGTAGAGCTTTGAGGGAGAGTTTCGTCGGCACGACGGCGTGATGACGGTGATGATGATGCTACCGGAACAGGCTTCGCCTAAGCACTGCTACGATATAAGCGAGGTGGATTATGGTGGAGGGGGGCACCGCACACGGCTAAAAGATCAACTAATCAACTTGCGTGTTCTAGGGTGCCCCCTTGTACCCGTATATAAAGGAGCAAGGGGCGAGGCCGGCCGGCCCTTGCAGGGCACGCCAGGAGGAGGAGTCCTCCTCCTAGTAGGAGTAGGACTCTCCTTTCCTACTCATACTAGGAGGGGGAAAGGAAGGAGGAGAGGGAGAAGGAAAGGGGGGCGCCGCCCCCCTTTCCTAGTGCAATTCGGACCAGAGGGGGAGGAGGCGCGCGGCATGCCCTGGACGGCCCTCTCTCTACACTAAGGCCGATGTGGCCCATTACTTCTCTGGGGGGGGGGGGGGTTCCGGTAACCCTCCAACACTCCGGTTTTGTCCGAAATCACCCGAAACACTTCCGGTATCCGAATATAGTCATCCAATATATCAATTTTTATGTCTCGACCATTTCGAGACTCCTCGTCATGTCAGTGATTACATCTGGGACTCCGAACTATCTTCGGTACATCAAATCACATAAACTCATAATACTGATCGTCGTAGAACGTTAAGCGTGCAGACCCTACGGGTTCGAGAACTATGTAGACATGATCGAGACATGTCTCCGGTCAATAACCAATAGCAGAACCAGGATGCTCACATTGGTTCCTACATATTCTATGTAGATCTTTATCGGTCAAACCGCATAACAACATTTGTTGTTCCCTTTGTCATCGGTATGTTACTTGCCCGAGATTCGATCGTCGGTATCTCAATACCTAGCTCAATCTCGTTACCGGCAAGTCCCTTTACTCGTTTCGTAATGCATCATCCTGCAACTAACTCATTAGTCACATTTCTTGCAAGGCTTATAGTGATGTGCATTACCGAGAGGGCCCAGAGATACCTCTCCGACAATCGGAGTGACAAATCCTAATCTCGATCTATGCCAACTCAACAAGTACCATCAGAGACGCCTGTAGAGCACCTTTATAATCACCCAGTTACGTTGTGATGTTTGGTAGCACACAAAGTGTTCCTCTGGTATTCGGGAGTTGCATGATCTCATAGTCATAGGAACATGTATAAGTTATGGAGAAAGCAATAGCAACAAACTAAACGATCATCATGCTAAGCTAATGGATGGGTCTAGTCAATCACATCGTTCTCTAATTATGTGATCCCATTAATCAAATGACAACTCATGTCTATGGTTAGGAAACATAACCATCATTGATTCAACGAGCTAGTCAAGTAGAGGCATACTAGTGACTTACTATTTGTCTATTTATTCACACATGTACTAAGTTTCCGGTTAATACAATTCAAGCACGAATAATAAACATTTATCATGATATAAGGAAATATAAATAACAACTTTATTATTGCCTCTAGGGCATATTTCCTTCAGCGATCTTGGTTTCTTTGCATGATTTGGCCGATAAGCATTCTTCTCTTCACTCTTCTTTTGATATTTATCCAATAGTTCAGCGAAGGTGATTTTTGATCTCTTACACTTTTGCTTATTTCGGCCTTTGTTTTCTTTTGGTTTGCTTTCATCAATCACTAGATTTGCTTGTTGCCCCCCGGTCCTTGGCGTCTTCATTGTAGCTTCGATGGAATTCTCACCCTCAAGATTGTGTTCATTATTCTATTCAACAACTTCTTTACTTGAAATCTTGATCCCGTCACATGCAGCTATTACCTTCTCTTCAATTGGATCGGCTTGAAGCAGCCGATGCAAGAAGTTTTTGCCAACGGGACCAATCGGAATAGACTAGTCATCTCTTAGTGTCTCAACAAATTTCAATCGTCCTTTATCAATGGCTGATTTAACTATTTGACGAAACATGTTGCAATCTTGAAAATTATGCTTGGACAAATCATGCAACTTACAATACATTCATCCCTGGACAGATGGATCGACATGGTGATCAAGAATTCTCATATAATTATTTATCAACAACAAATTAAATATTTGATCACACATGCTTGAATTGAAGGTAAACTTTTTATTCTCTAGCTGATCTTGTTGTGAGAACGGCTTTGGAGTTAAGCAAACGAATGGTTCAGATTTTGCATCACCCCATTTGGTTATGCATTGTGTTTTTCACTCTATCTCCGATGTCTTTGGATAACAAACTATACTGGCATCGGTTTTCTCAAAAGATTTTAACCTTGGCTTTTAATTTCTGAAACAAAAATAGTTAGAACATACATGTCTCAATTGAGACCAAGAGTAAGCCAAGTACGAAACAAGCAAAGCTACCCATGTACATACAAACTTTAAATAAAGCAATGAGGAAAGCCTTGATTGCAACAATAAGTCAGTATAGGTCTTTATAAATGGCGCAATAGGTTGACCGATATGTTCTATAACAATTTTATTGCTAACAAGTAAATTGCCCTTCTTCATTGGTCTTTCAAAATTACTTAAGAATATTTTTCTAATAGATGCATCAACTATAAAGTTTTGACCAAATCTGGAAATAGGTAAATTACTTGCTAAACACACCTCTTCAAGTATGTTGGGAGAGCATGATGGTGGTGTGACTTGAACAATATCTTGCTTCATCTTTGGGTGGCTCCCCAACGCCTCTTCATCATCTTTTTCTTGATTCCGTGCATCATTACACTGAAGATTTTTGTCGTTTGAACTTTGTTCTGCTACTTGTTCTTGTCCTTGAAGCTTGTCAATTTCTACGGCACGGAGCTCATAGGGCAGGAAGTAGGTTCCATTAACTTCAGAAAAATCAAGCACCGTTGTTTTCCTATGCTTGCCATGACCTTCCTCAGCAATGTTTGCCTCTTTGGATGTGATGGATTCGGAATATATACTACTTGATTCGGCTTTTTCAACCAAAGCACTTTTAATTTCCAAATCATCATTCTTTTCACCAGTTATACCAATTGGCAAGGCTTCTCGCTCTTGTCTAATTTTAGCCCACATCTCAGCTTGGTGAGCTTTGAACCTTTTCATCTCAATTTTGCATCCACTCCTCATGAGATTGCCCCCCAATACTTTGAGACTCTTTTGGCAATGAGGTGCTGAAACTTTGTAATTGTTTAGGTGGTACACTGGATGGTACAACACTGGGCGACTGCATCATTTGCACAACTCTAGCTTTTACTGCTGCAAAATCATGAGGCTTCTCGCCTTCTATTAGTTCCCGTCGAATGGAGTTGCACAAATCCCAAGAGAATGTAAGCTTGTTCTCAACCACCCAGTCTGGATATGGTTGCCCCCCAATGCTTTTAGACTCTTTCGGCAACGAGATGTTGCCAAAATTCTGTAATTGTGTATGGGGGACATGATATGCCACGGTAGTAGGTGAAGGCATTTGTGCTCCTGCAGAAGTTTCACTTATTCGGACATGACCATGAAGGTGCGGAGCCAGATTATGGACATCAAGCGTTGCGTATGGTGACAAAAAATTAGTAGCATTAGGTGTAGCATATAATGTTTGAGGGTAATTGGCCAAATAACTAGTAGTAACATGGCCAATTCCCCTATCCACCGGCACGTTTGGATTAATGTACTGCAAGTTATTTGCCAATGAATAAAAGCTTGAAACACTTTGTTGCATACCATTGGAAGTTCCTACATAGGGTGTCTCAACTTGATTAACCGAACTCATCATGTTATTCATCGACATATAAATTTGTGGGGTTGCCAATCCATGGGAGTTGGGATACATATGTTGCATGTTGCTAAAATTATATGAAGTAGAATCGTGGAGATTTTGTTGCATCGGCCCTTGCACATAGTTATATGCATGATTGATGAAGCTAGGGCTAACTGATACATTATACTCATTAGATGATCTAGCAACAACATATGCATTATTTGCATCTACATATGTGCATTGGGTATTCATATTACCTTTGTAGATTGCAAACCCTAGATGACGATTCTTCGTAGCAAGAACAGGTCGGAGACCGTTCAAAGCTTCGTCCCCAGCGGAGTCACCAAAAAGTGTGTTCGCACACGAACACGTCACCATGTACCCTCGACGCCGGGGGTGATGCACCGCAGCTCACGTCGAAGGAGACCCGTCGAAAGCGCGGTACGCAAGACAATTCGGCGGGCGCTTTTGAGGACCCAAAACCCCACACGCCCGGGAGAGACCCCGCCAGGGCGCGCGGCGGCTATGGGCTGCCCTAGGTCGGCATGACCGCCCCTAGGGCCTCGAGGTTCTCCGCCCTGCAACAAGAAGAACTAACGAAGAATGAGGAAGAATAAGAACAAAGAGGAGAGGTAAAGGTAAAAAGTTGTAGATGAATTGATCGATTGTGTGTTGTTCAATCTGCCGTCACCTCCTATCTATATAAGAGGCAGATGGACTTCCCGTACAGTAGAAGGACTTGCCTTGCCGTCCAAATCATCAAAATCTAACCAAATTCGGACTTCTCACGACCTCCGGCCCGGATGTCCGACTATAGGCCCGACCAGGCCCAGATTTCTGACAGCAGTCCACTAATCGGGCTGTAACTTTTTCATACGAACTTTGATTAAGATGATATTTATATAAAAATCAACCGTTTCGACAAGACACACAATGTTTCTGTTGAAAACTTTTCGATTTGAGGTCATCTTGAGGGTGTTTCGGGCCGTTTTCTAAAGTCTGCAGCAGAAAAACTTGTCCCGACGTTCGGACGATTTCCCGGATTGTTCGGCCTTTACCGAGATCATCTGGGACTTGACCCAGATCATCCGGCTTCAAATTTTAGTTTCTGTTGTTTTCTTCAATTTTTCGGCCCCCGGCTAGATGATCTGGACCCCAGTCCGGATGATCCGGCCATGCAGTGTTGCAGCGCACAGTTTTGATTGTAACTTTTGCATACGACCTCGGATTAAAACGATTTTTATATCAAAATCGTCCGTTTTGACGAGAAGAAGAACTTTTATATTGAAGACTTTTTCATCCTAGGCCATCTTAATTAGGTTTCATGCTATTTTCTAATCTGATGTCAACATGGGTATCTCCGAAATTGTCATATCTTTTGCACTTGAGCTCCGTTTTGGTCCATCTTCATATTTATTTCGATCATGTTGAAGAGGGCCATCAAATGGTGACATGAACTCACAATTTTAACCTCATCCCATTATAGACTCAAGTCACTCTTTGCGATCATGCCATTTTTGAGCGTCAACACCACTGTAGGATAGCGGTACTGCCGCTTGAGGACCATGGGCGTTACTACCGCTCTGGCGGCGATACTACCGCTAGTACCTCTCAATCTCCACTTCCGTCAAAATGGTAAACTCTAAGGAGGGGAAAGGAGCTGGGGGTGCAAAAAGGAAGTGTACATGTTGATTCCACCCTAGCCTTTCCAATGCGGACCCCCTCTTGATAGTACGGTGTCTCCTACGACTCAAGTCCACCAAAGCCGAAACGAAGGAGACTACACCGTCTTCACTTGAAGCTCCGAGGGGAAAGAATCTTCCCATGCCAATGAATGAATCTATGAAATACTCAACGCACATGATTATTCCGCAAAAGCATTGTCATCAATCACCAAAACTACTTAGAGAGAGACATGCCCTAACAATCTCCCCCTTTTTCGTGGATTGATGACAACACGGGATTTGCACAAAGGAATGAATTGATAATAAGGGAATCCCAGATACTACAACATATAGATGGGCTCCCCCTAGATGTGTGCACTTAATTAGAGGTGCCTTTGGAATGCCAAATACACACATTAGGATCAACACTCCCACTATATTTTATAGTCTGATGATGTATACTACACAACCTTCTTCTTGTAGACGTTGTTAGGCCTCCAAGTGCAGAGGTTTGTAGGACAGTAGCAAATTTCCCTTAAGTGGATGAACTAAGGTTTATCAATCCGTGGGAGGCGTAGGGTGAAGATGGTCTCTCTCAAACAACCCTGCAACCAAATAACAAAGAGTCTCTTGTGTCCCCAACACACCCAATACAATGGTAAATTGTATAGGTGCACTAGTTCGGCGAAGAGATGGTGATACAAGTGCAATATGGATGGTAGATATAGGTTTTTGTAATCTGAAAATATAAAAATAGCAAGGTAACAAGCGGTAAAAGTGAGCGTAAACGGTATTGCAATGCGTTGAAACAAGGCCTAGGGTTCATACTTTGACCAGTGCAAGTTCTCTCAACAATAATAACATAAATGGATCATATAACTATCCCTCAATATGCAACAAAGAGTCACTCCAAAGTCACTAATAGCGGAGAACAAACGAAGAGATTATTGTAGGGTACGAAACCACCTCAAAGTTATTCTTTCTGATCGATCTATTCAAGAGTCCATAGTAAAATAACACGAAGCTATTCTTTTCGTTCAATCTATCATAGAGTTCGTACTAGAATAACACTTTAATATACAAATCAACCAAAACCCTAATGTCAGCTAGATACTCCAATGTCACCTCAAGTATCCGTGGGTATGATTATATGATATGCATCACACAATCTCAGATTCATCTATTCAACCCACACAAAGAACTTCAAAGAGTGCCCCAAAGTTTCTACTGGAGAGTCAAGACGAAAACGTGTGCCAACCCCTATGCATAAGTTCACGAGGTCACGGAACTCGCAAGTTGATCAGCAAAACATACATAAAGTGGATCACGTGATATCCCATTGTCACCGCAGATAAGCACATGCAAGACATACATCAAGTGTTCTCAAATCCTTAAAGACTCAATCCAATAAGATAACTTCAAAGGGAGAACTCAATTCATCACAAGAGAGTAGAGGGGGAGAAACATCATAAGATCCAACTATAATAGCAAAGCTCGTGATACATCAAGATCATTCTGAATCAAGAACACGGGAGAGAGAGAGAGATCAAACACATAGCTACTGGTACATACCCTCAGCCCCGAGGGTGAACTACTCCCTCCTCGTCATGGAGAGCGCCGGGATGATGAAGATGGCCACCGGAGAGGGATTCCCCCTCCGGCAGTGTAGCGACCCGACCTTAGACTATCAAGTCTCTGTGCTTAAGTGTCATCCCTGGATCGGTATGCTGACACACACAATACTCGAGGATTTATAACAGAGGTAAATCACATGTATAAAGTAACGTAAATACTATTACCTCAATCCAAATAGCGGAAGTAACAACATGGTTGTGGATTCCCATCAACACCAACGGGAAAGTTGAGTGTAGAAATCGTAACCCTAACGTATCACTTACTCGTCGTAAGAATCCTGCAACGTGAGACATTGTAGCCACAAAGGGTCAGTACATTGAATGTACTGGAAAATTCACACCATAGGACAAGGATGAATAATAGCTATCACCACATGCATATTTGGCTGGTCGAAGCTCTATGGTTATAATGTTTTTGTGAAAAGCCGATTTTTCCCTACAACAAAGGTATATATTTTATTTACTACAAAGTTTGTTGAAAACATTGAGAAGGTTTCTCCAACTCAATCCCAATTAAAGTAATCATTAACCCAACCAGTTAATTAAATAAAGTGATGAGATCAACATGATAATTCAAGAACCAAATACTCAAGATGTCCATAACCAGGGACACGGCTAACCATGATTAGTTTGTACACTCTGCAAAGGTTTGTGAACTTTTCCCCACAAGACTCGATCTCCTCCGTTGGATTTCTCGCACTACATGGTGTTTGAGAAACGGATGACCGAGACACAGTCTTTCAGAAACATTAATTCTTACTCTGGGTGGACAGTTACACCTACTTTCCCCTACATCTACTAGGCACCACTGAAAGAGGTCATGCAACATACTCAACTATGCTAGAGCCCATATTAGCTTGTGGCTGCACACGGAAGTTTCTAGCATGAATAATCTTATGATCCCTTTGAGCCTGGGTGGCATTCCATAGGGTGATCACATGGGTCCTCCGGGATCCCCTTGGGAAAGCACTGGGTTCTCCAGGTGCCCGGGCAAACCACTGGGTGCTCTAGGGTGCCCCAACCAATCCACCCAGATGTGTATTAAAGTAGCCACCTTAAGTTAACCATTAATAATAACTCTCACATCTGTCATGAATCACTCAAACCAATCCATGTCTACAAGCATAGCATAGCAGTATGAGCATAACGTAAAAGTAGCTCCCAAGGTTTGAATGCAGGATTATAGGTTCCTACCTCATCAACTACTTCCCAATACCCACATGTTATCAATTCTACTCATGCAATGTTTGAGGGTGAAACTAATGCATAAAAACTGGGTAATGAAAAGTATGATCAAAGTGTGAACTTGCCTTGTACTGTTGATGAACATGATTTGCACTCATAACTCCTGATAGTACTACCCGTCACACTCCGATCAATCTATCGTAAGCAAGGGATTGCATACATAAGCACTCATGCAAAAGAATCGAAGAAAAGATCTCGGAAAACTTTGAAAACAGGCGAATAACTCTTGCGAACAGAAACAATTTCTAACAGTACCAACATTAACTGAATTTGGCCTTATCAGAAAGTTTAGGTCAAGAGCTTCAATTTGCAAAAAGAATCAACTCAAACGGAGTTATACAACTCATGTTATGATCAAACGAAGTTCAAATTCAAATTTGTTTGAATTCAAATTTTTAACTTTCAAAAACATGTTTAAGTTGTTTATATGGATAAAGGGGATCATAACGAAAAAGTGGGCGTTAGTTTCGTTGGATTTGGATAAACGAGCAAAATGTAGTGACCGATTGAAGTACAAGGGCTAATCTGTAATATAATATTCATGGATGGGTCCCTGGCCGAAATTAAAAAGAAAAAGAAAAACTCTACCGAGCGAACGTTCGCTAAATAACCTAACTAAAAGAAAACCGGCTTTTTAAAGAAAACCAAAAAAACCTAAATAAAAACTGGCAAACCGGGGCGGTTATTACCGCTCCACGGTGGGGCTCCGGCGACGGTGGCGGGCTTCGACGGCGGCGGCGCGGCTAGCAGCGGTGAGGCTTCGACGGCGGCAGCAAGGTGCGGCGCGGCAGCGGAGCGCGTCGGCGGCGGTGGCGGCAAGATGCGGCAGCGGCGTGGCGAGATGCGCGCAAGGAAAGAGAGAGAGAGGGGTCCAGGGCGGCTCTATTTATGGATCAGAGGGGCGGCGCGATGCGTGGAGGAGGGGCAAGGCGGCGGGAGGTGACCGGGCGGAGTACGGCGGCGCGCTCGGGAGGCGTGCGAGCGGCGGACTCCTCCCGGAGTCGGAGGCGGCGGCGCGGTGCTGTGCCGTGGCCTGGCCTGGTGCTGGGCCGGCCCAGTCGGTGGCCTAGAAGTTTTTTTAAAACATTTTTCAGACAAACAAGAGTAATAAAAACAGAATAAATAAGAATATTATATAGGCATATAATATATCAAGATTTTTAGAAAAAGATTTTCTACAACATGAACGTTTTTCTAGCATCAAATAAAATCCACAAAAATTAAAATAAATCAAAGAGTGCTACTAGTGCAATAAAACCCAATAAAAATCATTTTAAAATACCAAAATGATTTCAAATTTATTTCTCTCCAATTTTCTGATGTAGGGAATCATTTTACCCTATTTCCATTTATTTTATTTTTGGAGGAAAATAATTTTAATAAAAGTCAAATAACTCCAAATTGAAAATAATTTCCAAAAGGACACTAAATTTGATTCTTTGAAACTCCCAACTCATATTTCATATAATTTGAAGAAGTCATTTTGTCTTCTCTCATGAAAATCATTGAGTTGCTTGAAGTTTCTGAATTTGAAGTATTTCTCAATGAAATTCAAATATTTTTCAAAACCCTTTTTCATTTAAATAAATGGAAGAAGTCATGTCATCTTATCTCTAGGGTTTTGTGATGAAATGGATTTGAATTCATGGAGATCATAAATACAGAATGAAAGTTGGGAAAGTCCTTTTATTCCCTCTCATTTAACTTTCAAAAGTTTCAAATTTCACTCAATTTCACTCAAGCAATCAAACAATCAATCAAAACTATCTATTTAATATAACATTCCAAAATTTAGAATTTTGGGATGTTACAAGCAGGGTGCCGGAACAGGTCTAGATTGGTTTTCGGTGGCTACGCAGGCTTCTGGCGGCGGAACTCCCAATCTAGGTTTCTTTTTGGAAGTTTGAGGTTATATAAGAGGTGTTGGAGTCGGGAACAAGTCAGGGGGGTCCCCAAGGAGGCCACGAGGTAGGGGGGGGGTGCCCCACCCTCATGGTGGCCTCGGGACTCTTCTGGCCCATCTCTAGTACTCCGTGGGCTTCTTCTAGTGCAAAAATGATCTCCGTGAAATTTCAGGTCAATTGGACTCCGTTTGGTTTTCCTTTTCTGCGATACTCAAAAACAAGGAAAAAGCAGAAACTGGCACTGGGCACTAGGTTAATAGGTTAGTCCCAAAAAATCATATAAAATAGCATATAAATGCATATAAAACATCCAAGGTTGATAATATAATAGCATGGAACAATCAAAAATTGTAGATACGTTGGAGACGTATCAAGCATCCCCAAGGTTAATTCCTGCTCGTCCTCGAGTAGGTAAATGATAAAAATGGAATTTTTGATGTGGAATGCTATCTAACATATTTATCTAGTTAACCCTCTTTATTGTGGCAAGAATATTCAGATCCATAAGATTCAAGACAAAAGTTTAATATTGACATAAAAATAATAATACTTTAAGCATGCTAACTAAGCAGTCATGTCTTCTCAAACTAACATGGCCAAAGAAAGCTTATCCCTACAAAATCATATAATTTGGCTATGCTTCATTTTCATCGCACAAAAATGCTCCCATCTTGCACAACCCCGATGACAAGCCAAGCAATTATTTCATACTTTTGTAATCTCAAACTTTTTTCAACTTTCACGCAATACATGAGCGCGAGCCATGGACATAGCACTATGGGTGGAATAGAATATAATGATGGGGGTTGTGTGGAGAAGACAAAAAAGGATAAAGTCTCACATTGACGCGGCTAATCAACGGGCTAGGGAGATGCCCATCAATTGATGTCAATGCAAGGAGTAGGGGTTGCCATGCAACGGATGCACTAGAGCTATAAATGTATGAAAGCTCAACAAAAGAAACTAAGTGGGTGTGCATCCAACTTGCTTGCTCACGAAGACCTAGGGCATTTGAGGAAGCCCATTGTTGGAATATACAAGCCAAGTTCTATAATGAAAAATTCCCACTAGTTTATGAAAGTGACAAAACAAGAGACTCTCCATCATAAAGATCATGGTGCTACTTTGAAGCACAAGTGTGGAAAAAAGGATAGTAGCATTGTCCCCTTTTTTTCTTTTTTTACTTGGCCTTTCTTTTTTCTTTCTTTTTTTGGCCTTTCTTTTTTCCTTTTTTGGGACAATTCTCTATTAATAATGATCATCACACTTCTATTTATTTACAACTCAAAGATTACAACTCGATACTAGAACAAAGTATGACTCTATATGAATGCCTCCGGCGGTGTACCGGGATGGGCAATGAATCAAGAGTGACATGTATGATTAATTATGCATGGTGGCTTTGCCACAAATACGATGTCAACTACATGATCATGCAAGGCAATATGACAATGATGATGTGTGTCATGATGAACGAAACGGTGGAAGGTTGCATGGCAATATATCTCGGAATGGCTATGGAAATGCCATAATAGGTAGGTATGGTGGCTGTTTTGAGGAAGATATAAGGAGGTTTATGTGTGACAAAGCGTATCATATCATAGTGTTTGGATGCCCCGGCGAAATTTGCACCAACTCTCGAGATGAGAAAGGGCAATGCACAGTACCAAAGAGTCTAGCAATGATGGAAGGGTGAGAGTGCGTATAATCCATGGACTCAACATTAGTCATAAAGAACTCACATACTTATTACAAATATCTACAAGTCATCAAAAACCAAGCACTACATGCATGCTCCTAGGGGGATAGATTGGTAGGAAAAGACCATCGCTCGTCCCCTACCGCCACTCATAAGGAAGGCAATCAAATAAACACCTCATGCTTCAAATTTGTCACACACCGGTTACCATACGTGCATGCTACAGGACTTGCAAACCTCAACACAAGTATTTCACAATTTCACAATTACTCAACTAGCACGTCTCTAATATTACCATCTTCATATCTCAAAACAATTATCAAGTATCAAACTTCTCATAGTATTCAATGCACTTATATGAAAGTTTTTATTATACCCATCTTGGATCCCTACCATATTAGGACTAATTTTATAGCCCCCAAAAATTACCATGCTGTTCTAAAAGTATCTGAAAATAATATAAGTGAAGCATGAGAGATCAATAATATCTATAAAATAAAACCACCACCGTGCTCTAAAAGATATAAGTGAAGCACTAGAGCAAAATTATCTAGCTCAAAAGATATAAGTGAAGCACATAGAGTATTCTAATAAATTCCAATTCATGTGTGCCTCTCCAAAATGGTTTGTACAGCAAGTATTATTGTGGTAAACTAAAAAGCAAAGACTCAAATCATACAAGACACTACAAGCAAAACAAATATCATGTGGTGAATAAAAATATAGCATCAAGTAAAGTTACCGATGAACGAAGATGAAAGAGGGGATGCCTTCCTGGGCATCCCCAAGCTTAGGCTTTTGTTTGTCCTTGAATTTTACCTAGGGGTACCTTGGGCATCCCCAAGCTTAGGCTCTTTCCACTCCTTATTCCATAATCCATCAAATCTTTACCCAAAACTTGAAAACTTCACAACACAAAACTCAACAGAAAATCTCATGAGCTCCGTTAGTATAAGAAAACAAACCACCACTTAAGGAACTATAATGAACTCATTATTTATATATATTGGTGTTAAACCTACTGTATTCCAACTTCTCTATGGTTCATACTCTCCGATACTAGCCATAGATTCATCAAAATAAGCAAATAACACACGAAAAACAGAATCTGTCAAAAACAGAACAGTCTGTAGTAATATGTAGGTTTAGAATACTTATGTAACCCCAAAAATTCTGAAATAAATTGGTGGACTTGAGTAATTTGTCTATTAATCATATGAAAAAAGAATCAACCTAATCTCACTCTCCGGTAAAAAATGGCATCAAATCTCATGAGCGCTAAAGTTTCTGTTTTTCACAGCAAGATCGCAAAAACTACCCCCAAGTCTTCCCAAAGGTTCTACTTGGAACAAATACTAATTAAAATCATAAAACCACATATAAACATAGACTAGATGAATTATTTATTACTAAACAGGAAAAAAACAAGGAACAAAAATAAAAATTAGGTTGCCTCCCAACAAGCGCTAACGTTTAACGCCCCTAGCTAGGCATGATGATTTCAATGATGCTCACATAAAAGATAAGAATTGAAACATAAAGAGAGCATCATGAAGAATATGACTAGCACATTTAAGTCTAACCCACTTCCTATGCATAGGTATTTTGTGAACAAACAACTTATGTGAACAATAATCAACTAGCATAGGAAGGCAAAACAAGCATAACTTCAGAACTTTAAGCACATAGAGAGGAAACTTGATATTATTGCTATTCCTACAAGCATATGTTCCTCCCTCATAATAATTTTTATTAGCATCATGAAATAATTCAAAAATGTAACCATCACATAAAGCATTCTTTTCATGATCTACAAGCATAAAAAATTCACTACTCTCCACATAAGCAAAATTCTTCTCATTCGGAATAGTGAGAGTATCATAAGAAACTCGAATACTATAAATTGTTTCCACACTGAAAGAATAAAACTCAGAAAAAGGGTAATCATAATCATGATAAGTTTTATAAATATAATCATCACTACTTTTTATATCATAAGTATCATCACAATAATTATCATAAGTAGCAACTTTGTTCTCATCATGATCGATTGAAACCTCTTCCAAGATAGTGGAATCATTACTAAATAAAGTCACGACCTCTCCAAATCCACTTTCATAATTGTCATAATAAGATTCAACACCCTCCAAAATAGTGGGATCATTACTTCCTAAAGTTGACACTCTTCCAAACCCACTTTCACCAATATAATCATCATAAATAGGAGGCATACTATCATCATAATAAATTTGCATATCAAAACTTGGGAGGTTAAAAATATCATATTCATAAAACATATCATCCCCAAGCTTGGGACGAACATTAATTGAAGCAAATAAATTCTCAAACATGTCATTTTCATCAAACATAGCATCCCCAAGCTTGGGCCTTTTCATATCATAAGCATAATCACTCTCGCCATTAATAGTATGGATAACAACAATATTATAGCAACTAATATCATCAGAATGTGTAGTAGGAGCAACATCATTTGAGAGGGATTCCTTTTTACCTTTGCTTCTCCGTCTTTTCTTTTTCTTCTCCACATTATGTGTGGGTTTAATCCTCTTTTTGGAGCTCCTTATTAATGAGATTGGTTGAATAGAAGGCTCCTCCTCGTTACCTGATTCATCATAAGAAATAATAGGAGGATATTGGGAAGTCTCTTCCCTTTCATTAGTATTCTCTTCATCTTCTATTTGTTTTCTTGTCTATATGTAATTGGCAATATAAGGATTTTCAATGCAATTCACCGCACAATACATATAAATTTCCTCTAAATCAAAATCCAGAACTTTACCAAGGACAAATTCTGGAATATCCTTAGTTATACGTTTCATTTCTTCATAACCTAGATGCAAATTAAGTTCATTATGATGCGTAAGGGAAATCAAGTCATCACAATTTTTGGACACGGTTCGATCACGAAACAGTTTGCATTGGATATTTAAATGACCACGTTCATTGAAAAGTTCACAAGGATGGCTAAGAAAATTTAAATTTTCAGCACAAACATCTAGCCTTTATTGCAACCATTTAGTTTCTAAATACTTATGCCTCTTGCAAAACCTATCTTCCCTATTTGGTGTGTACTTGCAAACCTTATGCACTCCACAAAAATTGACATGCTTATAAGAGACATTTTCATCATGACTAGTACAATCATCATTAGTACTATGGACATTCAAAGAGTTCGTACTAACAACATTGCAATCATGCTTATCATTCAAAGATTTAGTGCCAAACATTTTAATGCATTCTTCTTCTAGTATTTTGGCACAATTATCGGAATCCTTATTTTCATGAAAGATATTAAAAAGATAAAGCATATGAGGTACCCTCAATTACATTTTTTGTAATTTTCTTTTATAGACTAAACTAGTGATAAAACAAGAAACAAAAGATTCGATTGCAAGATCTAAAGATATACCTTCAAGCACTAACCTCCCCGGCAACGGCGCCAGAAAAGAGCTTGATGTCTACTACACAACCTTGTAGACGTTGTTGGGCATCCAAGTGCAGAGGTTTGTAGGGCAGTAGCAAATTTCCCTCAAGTGGATGACCTGAGGTTTATCAATCCGTGGGAGGCGTAGGATGAAGATGGTCTCTCTCAAACAACCCTGCAGCCAACTAACAAAGAGTCTCTTGTGTCCCCAACACACTCAATACAATGGTAAATTATATAGGTGCACTAGTTAGGCGAAGAGATGGTGATACAAGTGCAATATGGATGGTAGATATAGCTTTTTGTAGTCTGAAAGTATAAAAATAGCAAGGTAACAAGTGGTAAAAGTGAGCGTAAACGGTATTGCAATGCATTGAAACAAGGCCTAGGGTTCATACTTTCACTAGTGCAAGTTCTCTCAACAATAATAACATAAATGGATCATATAACTATCCCTCAATATGCAACAAAGAGTCAATCCAAAGTCACTAATAGCGCAGAACAAACGAAGAGATTATTGTAGGGTACGAAACCACCTTAAAGTTATTCTTTCTGATCGATCTATTCAAGAGTCTGTAGTAAAATAACACGAAGCTATTCTTTCCGTTCAATCTATCATAGAGTTCATACTAGAATAACACCTTAGGATATAAATCAACCAAAACCCTAATGTAAACTAGATACTCCAGTGTCACCTCAAGTATCCGTGGGTATGATTATACGATATGCATCACACAATCTCAAATTCATCTATTCAATTAACACAAATAAGTTCAAAGAGTGCCCCAAAGTTTCTTCGGGAGAGTCAAGACGAAAACGTATGCCAACCCCTATGCATAAGTTCACGAGGTCACGGAACTCGCAAGTTGAGCACCAAAACATACATCAAGTGGATCACGCGATATCCCATTGTCACCACAGATAAGCACATGCAAGACATACATCAAGTTTTCTCAAATCCTTAAAGACTCAATCCGATAAGATAACTTGAAAGGGAAAACTCAATTCATCACAAGTGAGTAGAGGGGGAGAAACATCATTAGATCCAACTATAATAGCAAAGCTCGCGATGCATCAAGATCGTTCCGAATCAAGAACACGAGAGAGAGAGAGAGATCAAATACATAGCTACTGGTACATACCCTCAGCCCCGAGGGTGAACTACTCCCTCCTCGTCATGGAGAGCGCCGGGATGATGAAGATGGACACCGGGGAGGGATTCCTCCTCCAGCAGGGTGCTGGAACGGGTCTAGATTGGTTTTCGGTGGCTACGGAGGCTTCTGGCGACGGAACTCCCAATCTAGGTTTCCTTATGGAAGTTTGGGGTTATATAAGAGGTGTTGGAGTCGGGAACAAGTCAGGGGGTCCGCGAGGCGGCCACGAGGTAGGTGGCGCACCCAGGGGGTAGGGCGTACCCCACCCTCGTGGTGGCCTCGGGACTCTTCTGGCCCATCTCTGGTACTCCGTGGGATTCTTCTGGTCCAAAAATGATCTCCGTGAAATTTCAGGTCAATTGGACTCCGTTTGGTTTTCCTTTTCTTCGATACTCAAAAACAAGGAGAAACAGAAACTGGCACTGGGCTCTAGGTTAATAGGTTAGTCCCAGAAATCATATAAAATAGCATATAAATGCATATAAAACATCCAAGGTTGATAATATAATAGCATGGAACAATAAAAAATTATAGATACATTGGAGACTTATCAAGCATCCCCAAGCTTAATTCCTGCTCGTCCTCGAGGAGGTAAATGATAAAAATAGAATTTTTGATGTGGAATGCTACCTAACATATTTATTTATGTAATCCTCTTTATTGTGGCAAGAATATTCAGATCCATAATATTCAAGGCAAAAGTTTAATATTGACATAAAAATAATAATACTTCAAGCATACTAACTAAGAAGTGATGTCTTCTCAAAACAACATGGCCAAAGAAAGCTCATCCCTACAAAATCATATAGTTTGGCTATGCTTCATTTTGTCACACAAAAATGCTCCAATCATGCACAACCCCGATGACAAGACAAGCAATTGTTTCATACTTTAGTAATCTCAAACTTTTTTCAACTTTCACGCAATACATGAGCGTGAGCCATGGACATAGCACTATGGGTGGAATAGAATATAATGATAGGGGTTGTGTGGAGATGACAAAAAAGGAGAAAGTCTCACATTGACGCGGCTAATCAATGGGCTAGGGAGATGCCCATCAATTGATGTCAATGCAAGGAGTAGGGATTGCCATGCAACGGATGCACTAGAGTTATAAATGTATGAAAGCTCAACAAAAGCAACTAAGTGGGTGTGTATCCAACTTGCTTGCTCACGAAGACCTAGGGCATTTGAGGAAGCCCATTGTTAGAATATACAAGCCAAGTTCTATAATGAAAAATTCCCACTAGTTTACAAAAGTCACAAAATAAGAGACTCTTTATCATAAAGATCATGGTGCTACTTTGAAGCACAAGTGTGGAAAAAAAGGATAGTAGAATTATCCCCTTTTATTTCTTTTTTCTTTTTTTGGCCTTTCTTTTTTCCTTTTTTCGGGACAATGCTCTACTAATGATGATCGTCACACTTCTATTTATTTTCATCTCAAAGATTACAACTCGATACTAGAACAAAGTATGACTCTATATGAATGCCTCCGGCGGTGTACTGGGATGGGCAATGAATCAAGAGTGACATGTATGATTAATTATGCATGGTGGCTTTGCCACAAATACGATGTCAACTACATGATCATGCAAGGCAATATGACAATGATGATGTGTGTCATGATGAACGGAACGGTGGAAAGTTGCATGACAATATATCTCGGAATGGCTATGGAAATGCCATAATAGATAGGTATGGTGGCTGTTTTGAGGAAGATATAAGGAGGTTTATGTGTGACAGAGCGTATCATATCACAGGGTTTGGATGCACCAGCGAAGTTTTCACCTACTCTCGAGGTGAGAAAGGGCAATGCATGGTACCGAAGAGGCTAGCAATGATGGAAGTGTGAGAGTGCGTATAATCCATGGACTCAACATTAGTCATAAAGAACTCACATACTTATTGCAAAAATCTACTAGTCATCAAAAACCAAGCACTACGCGCATGCTTCTAGGGGGATAGATTGGTAGGAAAATACTATCGCTCGTCCCCGACCGCCACTCATAAGGAAGGCAATCAAAGAAACACCTCATGCTTCAAATTTGTCACACAACGGTTACCATACGTGCATGCTACAGGACTTGCAAACCTCAACACAAGTATTTCTCAGTTTCACAATTACTCAACTCGCATGACTCTAATATTACCATCTTCATATCTCAAAACAATTATCAAGTGTCAAACTTCTCATAGTATTCAATGCACTTATATGAAAGTTTTTATTATACCCATCTTGGATGCCTATCATATTAGGACTAATTTTATAACCCAAACAAATTACCATGCTGTTCTAAAAGACTCTCAAAATAATATAAGTGAAGCATGAGAGATCAATAATTTCTATAAAATAAAACCACCATCGTGCTCTAAAAGATATAAGTGAAGCACATAGAGTATTCTAATAAATTGCAATTCATGTGTGTCTCTCCCAAAAGGTGTGTACAACGGTCTACCTAATCTCAAACTCACTTGTGTTCTACTCGTGCATATAACATCTACGCATAAACCTGGCTCGGATGCCACTGTTGGGGAACATAGTAATTTCAAAAAAATTCCTACGCACACGCAAGATCATGGTGATGCATAGCAACGAGAGGGAAGAGTGCCGTCCACGTACCCTCATAGACCATAAGCGGAAGCGTTATGACAACGCGGTTGATGTAGTCGTACGTCTTCACGATCGGCCGATCCCTAGTACCGAACGTACGGCACCTCCGCGATCTGCACACGTTCAGCTCGGTGACGTCCCGCGAACTCACGATCCAGTAGAGCTTCGAGGGAGAGTTTCGTTAGCACAACGGCCTGATGATGGTGATGATAATGCTACCGGAACAAGGCTTCTCCTAAGCACCGCTACGATATAACCGAGGTGGATTATGGTGGAGGGGGGCACCGCACACGGCTAAAAGATCAACTGATCAACTTGTGATTTCTTGGTTGCCCCCTTGCCCCCGTATATAAAGGAGCAAGGGGGGAGGCCGACCGGCTCTTGCACGGCGCTCCAGGAGGAGGAGTCCTCCTCCTAGTAGGAGTAGGACTCCCCTTTCCTACTCCTACTAGGAGGGGGAATGGAAGGAGGAGAGGGAGAAGCAAAGGGGGCGCCACCCCCTTCCCTAGTCCAATTCGGACCGGAGGGGGAGGGGGCACGCAGCTTGCCCTGGCCGGCCCTCTCTCTCTCTCTCAACTAAGTCCCATGTGGCCCATTACTTCTCCGGGGGGGGGGGGGGGGGGGGGTTCCGGTAACCCTCCGGCACTCCGATTTTCTCCGAAATCACCCGGAACACTTCCGATATCCGAATATAGTCGTCGAATATATCAATTTTCATGTCTCGACCATTTCGAGACTCCTCGTCATGTCCGTGATCACATCCGGGACTCTGAACTATCTTCGGTACATCAAATCACATAAACTCATAATACCGATCGTCACCGAACTTTAAGCGTGTGGACCCTACGGGTTCGAGAACTATGTAGACATGACCGAGACATGTCTACAGTCAATAACCAATAGCAGAACCTGGATGCTCATATTGGTTCGTACATATTCTACGAAGATCTTTCTCAGTGAAACCGCATAAGAACATATGTTGTTCCCTTTGTCATCGGTATGATACTTGCCCGAGATTCGATCGTCGGTATCTCAATACCTAACTCAATCTCGTTACCGGCAAGTCCCTTTACTCGTTTTGTAATGCATCATCCTGCAACTAAATCATTAGTCACATTGCTTGCAAGGCTTATAGTGATGTGCATTACCGAGAGGGCCCAGAGATACCTCTCCGACAATCGGAGTGACAAATCCTAATCTCGATCTATGCCAACTCAACAAGTACCATCGGAGACACCTGTAGAGCACCTTTATAATCACCTAGTTACGTTGTGACGTTTGGTAGAACACAAAGTGTTCCTCCGGTATTCGGGAGTTGCATGATCTCATAGTCATAGGAGTATAAGTAATGGAGAAAGCAATAGCAACAAACTAAATGTTCATCGTGCTAAGCTAATGGATGGGTCAAGTCAATCACATCATTCTCTAATGATGTGATCCCATTAATCAAATGACAACTCATGTCTATGGTTAGGAAACATAACCATCATTGATTCAACGAGCTAGTCAAGTAGAGGCATACTAGTGACATACTGTTTGTCTATGTATTCACACATGTACTAAGTTTCCGGTTAATACAATTCTAGCATGAATAATAAACATTTATAATGATATAAGGAAATATAAATAACAACTTTATTATTGCCTCTAGGGCATATTTCCTTCAGTGATCTTGGTTTCTTTGCATGATTTGGCTGATAAGCATTCTTCTCTTCACTCTTCTTTTGATATTTATCCAATAGTTTAGCGAAGGTGATTTTTTATCTCTTACACTTGTGCTTATTTCGACCTTTGTTTTCTTTTGGTTTGCTTTCATCGATCACTAGATTTGCGTGTTGCCCCCAGTCCTTGGCGTCTACATTGTATCTTCGATGGAATTCTCGCCCTCAAGATTATGTTCATTATGCTATTCAACAACTTCCTTACTTGAAAGCTTGATCTCGTCACATGCAGCTTTTACCTTCTCTTTAATTGGATCAGCTTGAAGCAGCCGATGCAAGAAATTTTTGCCATCGGGACCAATCAGAATAGACTGGTCATCTCTTGGTGTCTCAACAAATTTGAATCGTCCTTTATCAATGGCTGATTTAACTATTTGACGAAACATGTTGCAATCCTGAAAATTATGCTTGGACGAATCATGCAACTTACAATACATTCGTCCCTGGACAGATGGCTCAACATGGTGATCAAGAATTCTCATATAATTATTTCTCAACAACAAATTAAATATTTGATCACACATGCTTGAATTGAAGGTACACTTTTTATTCTCTAGCCGATTGATGACCCACAAGTATAGGGGATCTATCGTAGTCCTTTCGATAAGTAAGAGTGTCGAACCCAACGAGGAGCAGAAGGAAATGATAAGCGGTTTTTAGCATGGTATTCTCTGCAAGTACTGAAATAAGTGGTAACAGATAGTTTTTGTGATAAGATAGATTGTAACGAGCAACAAGTAACAAAAGTAAATAAAGTGCAGCAAGGTGGCCGAATCCTTTTGTAGCAAAGGACAAGCCGGAACAAACTCTTATAATAGGAAAAGCGCTCCCGAGGACACATGGGAATGTCGTCAAGCTAGTTTTCATCACGTTCATATGATTCGCGTTCAATACTTTGATAATTTGATATGTGGGTGGACCGGTGCTTGGGCGCTGTTCTTACTTGAACAAGCATCCCACTTATGATTAACCTCTATTGCAAGCATCCGCAACTACAACAAAAGTATTAAGGTAAACCTAACCATAGCATGAAACATATGGATCCAAATCAGCCCCTTACGAAGCAACGCATAAACTAGGGTTTAAGCTTCTGTCACTCTAGCAACCCATCATCTACTTATTACTTCCCAATGGCTTCCTCTAGGCCCAAATAATGGTGAAGTGTTATGTAGTCGACGTTCACATAACACCACTAGAGGCTAGACAACATACATCTTATCAAAATATCAAACGAATACCAAATTCACATGACTACTCATAGCAAGACTTCTCCCTTGTCCTCAAGAACGAACGTAATTACTCACAAAGCATATTCATGTTCATAATCTTCCACCAATTAAACCAACTAGAATCAACTACAAGGAGTAATTATCACTACTAGCAACTGTTGGGGAACGTAGTAATTTCAAAAAATTTCCTACGCACACGCAAGATCATGGTGATGCATAGCAACGAGGGGGAGAGTATCGTCTACGTACCAACGCAGACCGACTGCGGAAGCGATCTCACAACGTAGAGGAAGTAGTCGTACGTCTTCTTCCCGATCCGACCGATCCAAGCACCGTTACTCCGGCACCTCCGAGTTCTTAGCACATGCTCAGCTCGATGACGATCCTCGGGCTCCGATCCAGCAAAGCGTCGAGGAAGAGTTCCGTCAGCACAACGGCGTGGTGACGATCTTGATGTACTACCGACGCAGGGCTTCGCCTAAGCTCTACAACGATATGACCGAGGTGGAATTTGGTGGCAGGGGGCACCGCACACGGCTAAGGAACGATCAACAATGATCAACTTGTGTGTCTATGGGGTGCCCCCTGCCCCCATATATAAAGGAGCAGGGGAGGGGGTTCGGCCGGCTAGGGAGAGGGCGCGGGAGGAGTCCTACTCCTACCGGGAGTAGGACTCCCCCCCTCAATCCTATTCCAACTAGGATTCCAAGGGGGAAAGGAGAGAGAGGGGGGCCGGCCCCTTCTCCTAGTCCTACTAGGACTTGGGGAAGGGGGGGGGGGGGGCGCGGCCAGCTGTGGGCTGCCCCTTTTCTCTTTTCCACTAAGGCCCAATAGGCCCATTTGCCTCCCGGGGGGTTCCGGTAACCCTCCCGGTATTCCGGTAAAATCCCGATTTCACCCGGAACACTTCCGGTGTCCAAACATAGGCTTCCAATATATCAATCTTTACGTCTCGATCATTTCGAGACTCCTCGTCATGTCCGTGATCACATCCGGGACTCCGAACAACCTTCGGTACATCAAAATGCATAAACTCATAATAACTGTCATCGTAACGTTAAGCGTGCGGACCCTACGGTTCGAGAACAATGTAGACATGACCGAGACATGTCTCCGGTCAATAACCAAGAGCGGGACCTGGATGCCCATATTGGCTCCTACATATTCTACGAAGATCTTTATCGGTCAGACCGCATAACAACATACGTTGTTCCCTTTGTCATCGGTATGTTACTTGCCCGAGATTCGATCGTCGGTATCCAATACCTAGTTCAATCTCGTTACCGACAAGTCTCTTTACTTGTTCCGTAATACATCATCTCACAACTAACATATTAGTTGCAGTGCTTGCAAGGCTTATGTGATGTGCATTATCGAGAGGGCCCAGAGATACCTCTCCGACACTCGGAGTGACAAACCCTAATCTCGAAATACGCCAACCCAACATCCACCATTGGAGACACCTGTAGTACTCCTTTATAATCACCCAGTTACGTTGTGACGTTTGGTAGTACCCAAAGTGTTCCTCTGGTAAACGGGAGTTGCATAATCTCATAGTTATAGGAACATGTATAAGTCATGAAGAAAGCAATATCAACATACTAAACGATCGGGTGCTAAGCTAATGGAATGGGTCATGTCAATCAGATCATTCAACTAATGATGTGACCTCGTTAAGCAAATAACAACTCTTTGTTCATGGTTAGGAAACATAACCATCTTTGATTAACGAGCTAGTCAAGTAGAGGCATACTAGTGACACTCTGTTTGTCTATGTATTCACACATGTATTATGTTTCCGGTTAATACAATTCTAGCATGAATAATAAACATTTATCATGATATAAGGAAATAAATAATAACTTTATTATTGCCTTTAGGGCGTATTTCCTTCAGTCTCCCACTTGCACTAGAGTCAATAATCTAGTTCACATCGCCATGTGATTTAACAGCAATAGTTCACATCACCATGTGATTAGCACCCATAGTTCACATCGTCATGTGACCAACACTCAAAGGGTTTACTAGAGTCAGTAATCTAGTTCACATCTCTATGTGATTAACACCCAAAGAGTACCAAGGTGTGATCATGTTTTGCTTGTGAGATAATTTTAGTCAACGGGTCTGTCACATTCAGATCCGTAAGTATTTTGCAAGTTCTATGTCTACAATGCTCTACACGGAGCTACTCTAGCTAATTGCTCCCACTTTCAATATGTATCCAGATTGAGACTTTAGATTCATCTGGGTCAGTGTCAAAAACTTGCATCGACGTAACCCTTTACGACGAACCTTTTTGTCACGTCCATAATCGAGAAACATATCCTTATTTCACTAAGGATAATTCTGACCGCTGTCCAGTGATCTACTCCTAGATCACTATTGTACTCCCTTGCCAAATCAATGCAGGGTATACAATAGATCTGGTATGCAGCATGACATACTTTATAGAACCTATGGCCAAGGCATAGGGAATGACTTTCATTCTCTTTCTATCTTCTGCCGTGGTCGGGCTTTGAGTCTTACTCAACTTCACACCTTGTAATACAGGCAAGAACTCTTTCTTTGACTGCTCCATTTTGAACTACTTCAAAATCTTGTCAAGGTACGTACTCATTGAAAAAATTTATCAAGCGTCTTGATCTATCTCTATAGATCTTGAAGCTCAATATGTAAGCAGCTTCACCGAAGTCTTTCTTTGAAAAACTCCTTTCAAACACTCCTTTATGCTTTACAGAATAATTCTACATTATTTTCGATCAACAATATGTCATTCACATATACTTTATCAGAAATGCTGTAGTGCTCCCACTCACTTTCTTGTAAATACAGGCTTCACCGCAAGTCTGTATAAAACTATATGCTTTGATTAACTTATCAAAGCGTGTATTCCAACTCTGAGATGCTTGCACCAGTCCATAGATGAATTGTTGGAGCTTGCATATTTTGTTAGCACCTTTAGGATTGCCAAAACCTACTGGTTGCATCATATACAACTCTTCTTTAAGAAATCCATTAAGGAATGCAGTTTTGTTTATCCATCTGCCAGATTTCATAAAATGCGGCAATTACTAACATGATTCGGACAGACTCAAGCATAGATACGAGTGAGAAGCTCTCATCGTAGTCAACACCTTGAACTTGTCGAAAACCTTTTGCGACAATTCTAGCTTTGTAGATAGTAACACTACTATCAACGTCCGTCTTCCTCTTGAAGATCCATTTATTTTCTATGGCTTGCCGATCATTGGGCAAATCCATCAAAGTCCATACTTTGTTCTCATACATGGATCATATCTCAGATTTCATGGCCTCAAACCATTTCGCGGAATTTGGGCTCATCATCGCTTCCTCATAGTTCGTAGGTTCGTCATGGTCAAGTAACATGACCTCCAGAACAGGATTACCGTACCACTCTGGTGCGGATTTCACTCTGGTTTACCTACGAGATTCGGTAGTAACTTGATCTGAAGTTTCATGATCATTATCATTAGCTTCCTCACTAATTGGTGTAGGAGTCACAAGAACAGATTTCTGTGATGAACTACTTTCCAATAAAGGAGAAGGTACAATTACCTTATCAAGTTCTACTTTCCTCCCACTCACTTCTTTCGAGAGAAACTCCTTCTCTAGAAAGTATCCATTATAAGCAACGAATGTCTTGCCTTAGGATCTGTGATAGAAGGTGTACCCAACAGTCTCCTTCTTGGTATCCTATGAAGACATATTTCTCCGATTTGGTTTTGAGCTTATCAGGATGAAACTTTTTCACATAAGCATCACAACCCCAAACTTTAAGAAACGACTACTTTGGTTTCTTGCTAAACCACAGTTCAGATTGTGTCGTCTCAACGGACTTAGATGGTGCCCCTTTTTAACGTGAATGCAGCTGTCTCTAATGCATAACCCCAAAACGATAGTGGTAGATCGGTAAGAGACATCATAGATTGCACTGTATCTAATAAAGTACGGTTATGACGTTCGGACACACCATTACACTATGGTGTTCCATGTGGCGTGAGTAGTGAAACTATTTCACATTGTTTTTAACTGAAGACCAAACTCGTAACTCAAATATTTGTCTCCGCGATCAGATCGTAGAAACTTTATTTTCTTGTCACGATGTTTTTCACTTCACTCTGAAATTCTTTGAACTTTTCAAATGTTTCAGACTTATGTTTCATCAAGTAGATATACTCATATCTGCCCAAATCATTTGTGAAGATCAGAAAATAATGATACCTGTCGCGGGCCTCAATATTCATCGGACCACATACATCAGTATGTATGATTTCCAACAAATATGTTGCTCGCTCCATTGTTCCGAAGAACAGAGTCTTAGTCATCTTGCCCATGAGGCATGGTTCGCAAGCATCAAGTGATTCCAAAAGCCCATCAGCATGGAGTTTCTTCATGCGCTTTACACCAATATGACCTAAACGGCAGTGCTACAAATAAGTTGCACTATCATTATTAACTTTGCATCTTTTGGTTTCAATATTATGATTATGTGTATCACTACGATCGAGATCCAACGAACTATTTTCATTGGGTGTGTAACCATATAAGGTTTTATTCATGTAAACAGAACAACAATTTATTCTCTTACTTAAATGAATAACCGTATTACAATAAACATGATCAAATCATATTCATGCTCAACGCAAACACCAAATAACACTTATTTAGGTTCAACACTAATCCCGAAATTATAGGGAGTGTGCGATGATGATCATATCAATCTTGGAACCACTTCCAACACACATCGTCACTTCACCCTTAACTAGTCTCTGTTTATTCTGCAACTCCCGTTTCGAGTTACTAATCGTAGCAACTGAACTAGTATCAAATACTGAGGGTTTTCTATAAACACTAGTAAAGTACACATCAATAACATGTATATCAAATATACTTATGTTCACTTTGCCATCCTTCTTATCCGCCAATCACTTGGGGTAGTTCTGCTTCCAGTGACCAGTCCCTTTGCAGTAGAAGCACTTAGTCTCAGGCTTAGGACCATACTTGGGCTTCTTCACTTGAGCAGCAACTTGCTTGCTGTTCTTCTTGAAGTTCCCCTTTTTTCCTTTGCCCTTTTCTTGAAACTAGTGGTCTTGTCAACCATCAACACTTGATGCTCTTTCTTGATTTCTACCTTCATCGATTTCATCATCATGAAAAGCTCGGGATTCGTTTTCGTCATCCCTTGCATACTATAGTTCATCACGAAGTTCTACTAACTTGGTGATGGTGACTAGAGAATTCTGTCAATCACTATCTTATCTGGAAGATTAACTCCCACTTGATTCAAGCGATTGTAGTACTCAGACAATCTGGGCACATGCTCACTAGTTGAGCGATTCTCCTCCATCTTTTAGCTATAGAACTTGTTGGAGACTTCATATCTCTCAACTCGGGTATTTGCTTGAAATATTAACTTCAACTCCTGGAACATCTCATATGGTCCATGACGTTCAAAACGTCTTTGAAGTCCCGATTCTAAGCCATTAAGTATGGTGCACTAAACTATCAAGTAGTCATCATATTGGGCTAGCCAAACGTTCATAACGTCTGCATCTGCTCCTGCAATAGGTATGTCACCTAGCGGTGCATCAAGGACATAATTTTTCTGTGAAGCAATGAGGATAAACCTCAGATCACGGATCCAATCCGCATCATTGCTACTAATATCTTTCAACACAATTTTCTCTAGGAACATATCAAAATAAACACAGGGAAGCAACAACGCGAGCTATTGATCTACAACATGATTTGCAAAATACTACCAGGACTAAGTTCATGATAAATTTAAGTTCAATTTAATCATATTACTTAAGAACTCCCACTTAGATAGACATCCCTCTAATCCTCTAAGTGATCACGTGATCCAAATCAACTAAACCATAACCGATCATCACGTGAGATGGAGTAGTTTTCAATGGTGAACATCGTCATGTTGATCATATCTACTATATGATTCACGCTCGACCTTTCGGTCTCTGTGTTCCGAGGCCATATCTGCATATACTAGGCTCATCAAGTTTAACCTGAGTATTCCGCGTGTGCAACTGTTTTGCACCCGTTGTATTTGGACGTAGAGCTTATCACACCCGATCATCACGTGGTGTCTGGGCACGACGAACTTTGGCAACGGTGCATACTCAGGGAGAACACTTCTTGATAATTTAGTGAGAGATCATCTTATAATGCTACCGTCAATCAAAGCAAGATAAGATGCATAAAAAGATAAACATCACATGCAATCAATATAAGTGATATGATATGGCCATCATCATCTTGTGCTTGTGATCTCCATCTCCGAAGCACCGTCATGATCACCATCGTCACCGGCGCGACACCTTGATCTCCATCGTAGCATCGTTGTCGTCTCGCCAATCTTTTGCTTCCATGACTATCACTACCGCTTAGTAATAAAGTAAAGCATTACATCGCGATTGCATTGCATACAATAAAGCGACAACCATATGGCTCCTGCCAGTTGCCGATAACTCGGTTACAAAACATGATCATCTCATATAATAAAATCAGCATCATGCCTTGACC
Organism: Triticum monococcum; assembly: GCA_034509565.1. Lineage (NCBI taxonomy): Eukaryota > Viridiplantae > Streptophyta > Magnoliopsida > Poales > Poaceae > Triticum > Triticum monococcum. The sequence continues at coordinate 490,954,921 of CM067844.1, forward strand.
ATATCACATCACAACATGCCCTGCAAAAACAAGTTAGACGTCCTCTACTTTGTTGTTGCAAGTTTTACGTGGCTGCTACGGGCTTAAGTAAGAACACATCTCACCTACGCATCAAAACCACAACGATAGTTTGTCAAATAGACTCCGTTTTAACCTTCTCAAGGACCGGGCGTAGCCACACTTGGTTCAACTAAAGTTGGAGAGACAGTCTTCCGCAAGCCATCTGTGTGCATAGCACGTCGAGGGAACCGGTCTCGCGTAAGAGTACGCGTAAGGTTGGTCCGGATCGTCTCGTCCAACAATACCGCCGAACCAAAGTATGACATGCTGGTAGGCAGTATGACTTGTATCGCCCACAACTCACTTGTGTTCTACTCGTGCAAATAACATCAAACCATAAAACCTAGGCTCGGATGCCACTGTTGGGGAACGTAGTAATTTCAAAAATTTTCCTACGCACACGCAAGATCATGGTGATGCATAGCAACGAGGGGGAGAGTATTGTCTACGTACCAACGCAGACCGACTGCGGAAGCGATCTCACAACGTAGAGGAAGTAGTCGTACGTCTTCTTCCCGATCCGACCGATCCAAGCACCGTTACTCCGGCACCTCCGAGTTCTTAGCACACGTTCAGCTCGATGACGATCCTCGGGCTCCGATCCAGCAAAGCATCGAGGAAGAGTTCCGTCAGCACAACGGCGTGATGACGATCTTGATGTACTACCGACGCAGGGCTTCGCCTAAGCTCTACAATGATATGACCGAGGTGGAATTTGGTGGCAGGGGGCACCGCACACGGCTAAGGAACGATCAACAATGATCAACTTGTGTGTCTATGGGGTGCCCCCTGCCCCCGTATATAAAGGAGTAGGGGAGGGGGTTCGGCCGGCTAGGGAGAGGGCGCGGGAGGAGTCCTATTCCTACCGGGAGTAGGACTCCCCCCCTCAATCCTATTCCAACTAGGATTCCAAGGGGGAAAGGAGAGAGAGGGGGGCCGGCCCCTTCTCCTAGTCCTACTAGGACTTGGGGAAGGGGGGGGGGGGCGCGGCCAGCTGTGGGCTGCCCCTTTTCTCTTTTCCACTAAGGCCCAATAGGCCCATTTGCCTCCCGGGGGGTTCCGGTAACCCTCCCGGTATTCCGGTAAAATCCCGATTTCACCCAGAACACTTCCGGTGTCCAAACATAGGCTTCCAATATATCAATCTTTACGTCTCGATCATTTCGAGACTCCTCGTCATGTCCGTGATCACATCCGGGACTCCGAACAACCTTCGGTACATCAAAATGCATAAACTCATAATAACTGTCATCGTAACGTTAAGCGTGCGGACCCTACGGTTCAAGAACAATGTAGACATGACCGAGACATGTCTCCGGTCAATAACCAAGAGCGGGACCTGGATGCCCATATTGGCTCCTACATATTCTACGAAGATCTTTATCGGTCAGACCGCATAACAACATACGTTGTTCCCTTTGTCATCGTTATGTTACTTGCCCGAGATTCGATCGTCGGTATCCAATACCTAGTTCAATCTCGTTACCGGCAAGTCTCTTTACTCGTTCCGTAATACATCATCTCACAACTAACATATTAGTTGCAGTGCTTGCAAGGCTTATGTGATGTGCATTACCGAGAGGGCCCAGAGATACCTCTCCGACACTCGGAGTGACAAACCCTAATCTCGAAATACGCCAACCCAACATCCACCATTGGAGACACCTGTAGTACTCCTTTATAATCATCCAGTTACGTTGTGACGTTTGGTAGTACCCAAAGTGTTCCTCTGGTAAATGGGAGTTGCATAATCTCATAGTTATAGGAACATGTATAAGTCATGAAGAAAGCAATAGCAACATACTAAACGATCGGGTGCTAAGCTAATGGAATGGGTCATGTCAATCAGATCATTCAACTAATGATGTGACCTCGTTAATCAAATAACAACTCTTTGTTCATGGTTAGGAAACATAACCATCTTTGATTAACGAGCTAGTCAAGTAGAGGCATACTAGTGACACTCTGTTTGTCTATGTATTCACACATGTATTATGTTTCCGGTTAATACAATTCTAGCATGAATAATAAACATTTATCATGATATAAGGAAATGAATAATAACTTTATTATTGCCTCTAGGGCATATTTCCTTCAGCAACCTACTAGCACCAATCCCGGACTTTGAGACAAGAATTGGATACCAGAGATGAACTAGGGTTTGGAGATGAGATGGTGCTGGTGAAGATGTTGATGGAGATTGCCCTCTCCCGATGAGAGGAGCGTTGGTGAGGACGATGGTGATGATTTCCCCCTCCGGGAGGGAAGTTTCCCCGGCAGAACAGCTCTGCCCGAGCTCTAGATTGGATCCGCCAAGGTTCCGCCTCGTGGCGGTGGAGTCTCGTCCCGAAAAGTTCCTTCCTATTTTTTTCTCATCAAAAGACCTCATATAGGAGAAGATGGGCATCGGAGAGCCACCAGGGAGCCCACGAGGTAGGGGGCGCTCCCCACCCTCGTGAGCAGGGTGTGGGCCCCCTGGCCTTCATCTTTGGAGTGTGTTTTTCTTTATTTCTTTTAAGACGTTCCGTGGAGTTTCAGGACTTTTGGAGTTGCGCAGAATAGGTCTCTAATATTTGCTCCTTTTCCAGACCAGAATTCCAGCTGCAGGCATTCTCCATCCTTATGTAAACCTTGTAAAATAAGAGAGAATAGCCATAAGTATTGTGATATAAAGTGAAATAACAGTCCATAATGCAATAAATATTGATATAAAAGCATGATGCAAAATGGACGTATCAACTCCCCCAAGCTTAGACCTCGCTTGTCCTCAAGCGAAAAGCCGATAACAATAAATATGTCCTCATGTTTAGAGGTAGAGGCGTTGATAAAAATAAAATACGGACATGAAGGCATCATGATTATTCTCATAACAGCAACATATATAGATTTTGTCATATAATTACTTATGTTCAAGTGATGATCTATTCACAATGCAAAAGTACAAATCATAAACCTTATTGGGCTCCAACAAACTAAAATCTCAGTCATTGAAGCAATTGCAATTTATCATAACATCGGAAAAAGTCTATGTCAGAGCTAAAAAGTAAGTTCACATACTCAACCTTCATTTAGTCCTTCATAATTGCTAACACTCATGCGATACTTGTGGTTACGGAGTTTTAATCGGACACAGAGAAAGATAGGGGCTTATAGTTCTGCCCCACAACCTTTTACCTCAAGGGTAATGGCAACAATAATGGTTCATGCTCCCCTACATCCAATTATATATATATATATATATATATATATATATATATATATATATATAACATGTTCTTTCCAACATGCTGAGCTTGCCAAAGGATAAAATGAAAAGGAAAAGGTGAAGATCACCATGACTCTTGCATAAGGTAGAAGATAATAATAAAGGATAGGCCCTTTGCAGAGGGAAGCAGAGGTTGCCATGCGCTTTTATGGTTGGATATATAAAATCTCAATGCGAAAGAACGTCACTTTATATTGCCCCTTGTGATATGAACCTTTATTATGCAGTCCGTCGCTTTTATTACTTCCACATCACAAGATCATATAAATCTTATTTCTCCCACACCAATCAGTCATACATATTTAGAGCAATTTTTATTGCTTTGCAGCAATGACAACTTACTTGAAGGATCTTACTCAATCCATAGGTAGATATGGTGGACTCTCATGGCAAAATTGGTTTAGGGATATTTGGAAGCACAAGTAGTATTTCTACTTGGTGCTGAGAATTTGGCTAGCATGAGGGGAAAGCAAGCTCAACATTTAGAGGATCCATCACAACATACTTTAGCTCAGATATAAGAAATACATAACTCATTACGTTGTCTTCCTTGTCCAACATCAACTCTTTAGCATGTCATATTTTAATGAGTGCTCCCAATCATAAAAGATGTCAATGATAATATATCTATATGTGAAAACCTCTCTTTCCTTATTACTTCCTATTAATTGCAACAATGACCAAAGCTATGTCTGCCAACTCCCAACAACTTTTAATCATCATACTCTTTCTATGTGAAGTCATTACTCTCAATAAGATCAATATGAACTCTTTGTTTTCTTTGTTTTCTTTTTCTCTTTTCTTTTATTCACCCAAGATCATGGCAAAATAATCAAGCCCTTGACTCAACACTAATCTTTATTATATATAGCTCACGGACTCGATTACATAGAGAGATCATAAAGCAAAACTCAAAACTAAATCATGCCATAAACTTTATTCTACTAGATCAAGATACTACTAATAGGATCGGACTAAGAAAAACGGTAAAGATAAGAGTTGTGATTGTGATACGATACCGAGGCATCTCCCCCAAGCTTGGCAATTGCTAAGGGGAGTGCCCATACCCATGTGATTATGTCTCCTTCTTTGTTGTCGGTGTAATATTCTTGGCGATGATTCCCCTCAGGATGCGGTTCTCCTCCTCGAGCTTATTGACTTGATGTTTGAGGTCCATTATTTCCTTACGAAGCTTCCCTGTGACAGCTAAAGCTCCTTGCACCCAAGGGTGTTGCATAGCTGCAAGAGAACAAGTGACACTCCTCTTCATATTTTCATAGGTAAGAAATCTAACATTAGAAGGGATAACCGAGTTTGGAATAGCTGAGCTCTATAGTTCCCCCATCGTGAACCCAGCTCGGAGGCGAGAGGTGACTTCTTGATCCTCCATGGCATCTACTCTCATTAAGTCAGCCTCCATCTCTTCCTTCGTTGCTGGCCCAAAGTGGTCAGCGTCGCTGTTTGCCCTTGGTTCTGGTGCCGGATTAGATACCTGGCTCTCCCCGATTGACTCTTGAGAAGACATCTTGCTCTAATCTGCAGCAGCAACAGCTCGAAAACAAAAACAGAGGAAATTTGTGTGATACGTGAGTCAAAACCTTTGGGAGATTATATAATGAATTTTTACTGACCAAAATACGTAACGTGAAAGAAAACGGAGTCCGGAAGGCACACGAGGTGCTCACAAGGTAGGGGGCGCGCCCAGGGGGGTAGGGCGCGCCCACCACCCTCGTGGGCCCTCGTGTCCTTCCCGGACTGCTACTTATTTTCCTATTTTTCTAAATATTCCAAAACAGAGAAATATTGCCTTAAAAATTGTTTTGGAGTCGGTTTACTTACCGTACCACATACCTATTCCTTTTCAGAGTCTGAAACGTTCCGGAAAGTGTCCCTTATGTATTCCTCCAGGGTTACGGTTTCAATAATATTGGTTTCAACATTTATGGGATTACCTGAGATATAATGTTTGATTCTTTGACCGTCTACCACCTTCAGATTTGTGCCTTCGAAGTTGTTGATTTTTATGGCACCAGAACGATAGACCTCTTCGATAACATAGGGGCCTTCCCATTTAGAGAGAAGTTTTCCTGCAAAAAATCTTAAACGAGAGTTGTATAGCAATACATAATCACCTACATTAAACTCACGCTTTTGTATCCTTTTGTCATGCCATCTTTTAACTTTTTCTTTAAACAACTTGGCATTTTCATATGCTTGGGTCCTCCATTCATCAAGTGAGCTAATATCAAATAACCTCTTTTCACCGGCAAGTTTAAAATCATAGTTAAGCTCTTTAATAGCCCAATATGCCTTATGTTCTAGTTCAAGAGGTCAATGACATGATTTTCCATAAACCATTTTATACGGAGACATACCCATAGGATTTTTGTATGCAGTTCTATAAGCCCATAATGCATCATCAAGTTTCTTGGACCAATTCTTTCTAGACCTATTAACAGTCTTTTGCAAAATTAATTTGAGCTCTCTATTGCTCAACTCTACTTGACCACTAGACTGTGGGTGATAAGGAGATGCAATTCTATGATTAACATCATATTTAGCAAGCATTTTGCGGAAAGCACCATGAATAAAGTGTGAACCACCATCAGTCATTAAATATCTAGGGACTCCAAACCTCGGAAAAATAACTTCTTAAAGCATTTTAATAGAAGTGTTATGATCAGCACTACTAGTTGGAATAGCTTCTACCCACTTAGTAACGTAATCAACAGCAACTAAAATATGTGTGTATCCATTAGAGGCAGGAAAAGGTCCCATATAATCAAAGCCCCAAACATCAAATGGTTCAATAACAAGTGAATAATTCATAGGCATTTCTTGACGTATGCTAATATTACCAATTCTTTGACATTCATCACAAGACAAGACAAACTTACGGGCATCCTTGAAGAGAGTAGGCCAATAAAAACCAAATTGCAATACTTTATGTGTAGTTCTATCTCCAGCGTGGTGTCCTCCATAAGACTCAGAGTGACACTTGCGTAGGATCTGTACCTGTTCATGCTCAGGTACACAACATCTAATAACACCATCTACTCCTTCTTTATAAAGATGTGGGTCATCCCAAAAGTAATGTCTCAAATCATAGAAGAACTTTTTGTTTTGTTGGTATGTGAAGCTAGGTGGTATAAATTTAGCAACAATATAATTAGCATAATCAGCATACCATGGAGTACTACAAGAAGTACTTATAACATTTAATTGTTCATCAGGAAAGCTATCATTAATAGGTAGTGGGTCATCAAGAATATTTTCTAACCTAGACAAGTTTTCTGCAACGGGGTTCTCACCTCCCTTTCTATCAACAATATGCAAATCAAATTCTTGTAGCAAGAGAACCCATCTAATAAGTCTAGGTTTAGCATCTTTCTTTTCCATAAGATATTTAATAGCAGCATGATCTGTTTGAATAGTTACTTTAGAATCAACAATATAAGATCTGAACTTATCACAAGCAAATAAAACTGCTAAAAGCTCTTTTTCAGTAGTAGCATAATTTCTTTGAGCATTGTCTAGAGTCTTACTAGCATAATGAATAACATTTAATTTCTTATCAACTCTTTGCCCTAGAACAGCACCTACAGCATAATCACTAGCATCACACATAATTTCAAAGGGTAACTTCCAATCAGGTGGCCGAACAACAGGTGCAGTGACTAATGCTTTCTTAAGTATTTCAAATGCTTCTACACAATCATCATCAAAGACAAATGGTATATCTTTTTGCAATAAATTAGTCAGAGGACAAGAAATTTTTGAGAAGTCCTTAATGAACCTCTTGTAAAATCCGGCGTGACCAAGGAAACTTCTTATACCTTTGATGTCCTTGGTACATGGCATCTTTTCAATAGCATCAGCCTTGGCTTTATCAACTTCAATACCTCTTTCACAAACTTTGTGCCCCAAGACAATACCTTCATTAACCATAAAGTGGCACTTTTCCCAATTCAAGACAAGATTAGTTTCTTCACATCTCTGCAAAACTCGATCAAGATTGCTCAAGAAATCATCAAAAGAGGAACCATAGACGGAAAAGTCGTCCATGAAAACCTCACAAATCTTTTCACAAAAGTCATAGAATATAGTCATCATGCATCTTTGAAAGGTAGCAGGTGCATTACATAAACCAAAAGGCATACGTCTATAAGCAAAAGTACCAAAAGGGCATGTAAAAGTAGTCTTTGATTGATCTCTAGCCAACACAGGTATTTGAGAGAAACCAGAATAACCATCTAGAAAGCAATAGTGTGTATGTTTGCATAATCTTTCTAGCATTTGATCAACAAAAGGTAAAGGGTAATGATCTTTCTTAGTAGCTTTATTTAATTTGCGGAAATTAATTACCATCCTATAACCTGTGATAATTCTTTGTGGAATCAATTCATCTTTATCATTAGGAACAATAGTAATACCTCCCTTCTTAGGGACACAATGGACGGGACTTACCCACTCACTATCAGCAACGGGATAGATTATACCTGCCTCCAGAAGCTTTAGTATTTCTTTTCTTACCACTTCTTTCATTTTAGGATTCAGACGTTGTTGAGGATCACGAACTGGTTTGGCATCTGCTTCCAAATTTATTTTATGTTGACATAGAGTGGGACTAATGCCCTTAAGATCATCAAGAGTATATCCAATAGCAGCATGATGCTTCTTCAGAGTTTTCAATAATCTTTCTTCTTCATGCTCTGAAAGGTTAGCACTAATAATAACATGATATATCTTATTTTCATCCAGATAAGCATATTTAAGATTATCAGGCAAAGGTTTAAGCTCAAACACGGGATCACCCTTGGGTGGAGGGGGATCCCCTAAAATTTCAACAGGCAAATTGTGATGCAGAATAGGTTTTTGTTTAAAGAATACTTCATCTCTTTCCCTTCTTTCATTCATGAACATATCATTTTCATGGTCTAGCAAATAGTGTTCTAAAGGATCACTAGGAGGTACGACAATAGAAGCAAGACCAATAATTTCATCCTTACTAGGTAATTCTTCCTCACGATGTTGTTTACTAAATTTAGAGAAATTAAACTCATGAACCATATCATCCAAGCCTACAGTAACAACATTCTTTGTGCAATCTATGGTAGCATTGGCAGTATTTAAGAAGGGTCTACCAAATATAATGGGACAAAAGCTATCTTGTGGGGAAGTAAGAACAAGAAAATCAGCAGGATATTTAGTTTTCCCACACAAGACTTCAACATCTCTAACAACTCCAATTGGTGCAATAGTATCTCTATTGGCAAGTTTAATAGTAACATCAATATCTTCTAACTCAACAGGTGCAATTTCATTTTTAATTTCTTTGTATAAGTCATGAGGTATAACACTAGCACTAGCACCCATATCACATAAGCCATGATAACAATGATATCCTATTTTAACAGAAATAACAGGCACGCCTACCACAGGTCTATGTTTATCTTTAGCACAAGGTTTATCAATTCTAGCAGTTTCACCTTCGAACTGAATAACATGCCCATCAATATTATCAGACAAGAGATCTTTAACAATAGCAATATTAGGTTCTACTTTAACTTGCTCAGGAGGTGTATAAGTTCTAATATTGCTTTTACGAACGACATTTGAAGCTTTAGCATGATCCTTTATTCTAACAGGGAAAGGTGGTTTCTCAATATAAGAAGTAGGAACAATAGGATCATTATAAGTGACAGTATTTTCTTCAACTTTAATAGGTGCAGCTACTTTTACTTCTATGGGAGGATGATATTTAAACCACTTCTCCTTAGGGAGATCAACATAAGTAGCAAAAGATTCACAGAAAGAAGCTACTATCTCAGAGTCAAGTCCATATTTAGTGCTAAACTTACGGAAAATATCGGTGTCCATAAAAGATTTAACACAATCAAACTTAGGTGTCATATCTGACTCCTTACCTTCGTCGAGGTCCCAATCTTCGGAGTTGCGTTTAATTCTATCCAATAAATTCCATCTGAATTCAATAGTCTTCATCATAAAAGAGCCAGCACAAGAATTATCGAGCATGGTGCGATTGTTTTCAGAAAGCCGAGCATAAAAACTTTGCATAATTATTTCTCTTGAGAGCTCATGATTGGGGCATGAATATAACATTGATTTAAGCCTCCCCCAAGCTTGAGCGATGCTTTCTCCTTCACGAGGCCAGAAATTATATATATAATTGCGATCATGATGAACAAGATGCATAGGGTAATACTTTTGATGAAATTCCAGCTTCAATCTTTTATAGTCCCATGATCTCATATCATCACATAGCCTATACCATATCAATGCGTCTCCCTTCAAACATAAAGGGAAGACCTTCTTCTTAGCAACATCATCGGGTATACCTGCAAGCTTAAATAATCCACAAACTTCACCCACATATATTAAGTGCTCATCAGGATGCTTTGTTCCATCTCCTGTAAAAGGGTTAGCTAGCAATTTTTCCATCAAACCCGAAGGAAATGTAAAAGGAGTTTCATTTTCAATAGGTTCAGTAGGTTGAGGAGCAACTCTTTGCTCTATTGGACGGGGTGAAGATACCCCGAACAAGCCCCTCAGAGAATTACTTTCCATAGTAACAAGTGACAGTAAATTTCAGCACACTATATAAAATTTTCCTTACCAAATTCCACCTACCAAAGGCGGTACACTCCCCGGCAACGGCCCCAGAAAAGAGTCTTGATGACCCACAAGTATAGGGGATCTATCGTAGTCCTTTCGATAAGTAAGAGTGTCGAACCCAACGAGGAGCAGAAGGAAATGATAAGCGGTTTTCAGCAAGGTATTCTCTACAAGTACTGAAATAAGTGGTAACAGATAGTTTTTGCGATAAGATAGATTGTAACGAGCAACAAGTAACAAAAGTAAATAAAGTGCAGCAAGGTGGCCGAATCCTTTTGTAGCAAAGGACAAGCCGGAACAAACTCTTATAATAGGAAAAGCGCTCCCGAGGACACATGGGAATATCGTCAAGCTAGTTTTCATCACGTTCACATGATTCGTGTTCAATACTTTGATAATTTGATATGTGGGTGGACCGGTGCTTGGGCGCTGTTCTTACTTGAACAAGCATCCCACTTATGATTAACCTCTATTGCAAGCATCCGCAACTACAACAAAAGTATTAAGGTAAACCTAACCATAGCATGAAACATGTGGATCCAAATCAGCCCCTTACGAAGCAACGCATAAACTAGGGTTTAAGCTTCTGTCACTCTAGCAACCCATCATCTACTTATTACTTCCCAATGACTTCCTCTAGGCCCAAATAATGGTGAAGTGTTATGTAGTCGACGTTCACATAACACCACTAGAGGCTAGACAACATACATCTTATCAAAATATCAAACAAATACTAAATTCACATGACTACTCATAGCAAGACTTCTCCCTTGTCCTTAGGAACGAACGTAATTACTCACAAAGCATATTCATGTTCATAATCAGAGGGGTAATAATATGCATATAGGATATGAACATATAATCTTCCACCAATTAAACCAACTAGCATCAACTACAACGAGTAATTATCACTACTAGCAACCTACTAGCACCAATCCCGGACTTTGAGACAAGAATTGGATACAAGAGATGAACTAGGGTTTGGAGATGAGATGGTGCTGGTGAAGATGTTGATGGAGATTGCCCTCTCCTAATGAGAGGAGCATTGGTGACGACGATGGTGATGATTTCCCCCTCCGGGAGGGAAGTTTCCCCGGCAGAACAGCTCTGCCGGAGCTCTAGATTGGATCCGCCAAGGTTCCACCTCGTGGCGGTGGAGTCTCATCCCGAAAAGTTCATTCCTATTTTTTTCTCATCAAAAGACCTCATATAGGAGAAGATGGGCATCGGAGAGCTACCAGGGGGGCCACGAGGTAGGGGGGCGCGCCCTAGGGGGGCGCGCCCCCACCCTCGTGAGCAGGGTGTGGGCCCCCTGGCCTTCATCTTTGGCGTGGATTTTTCTTTATTTCTTTTAAGACGTTCCGTGGAGTTTCAGGACTTTTGGAGTTGCGCAGAATAGGTCTCTAATATTTGCTCCTTTTCTAGACCAGAATTCCAGCTTCCGGCATTCTCCCTCCTTATGTAAACCTTGTAAAATAAGAGAGAATAGCCATAAGTATTGTGATATAAAGTGAAATAACAGTCCATAATGCAATAAATATTGATATAAAAGCATGATGCAAAATGGACGTATCACCGATCTTGTTGTGAGAACGGCTTTGGAGTTAAGCAAATGAATGGTTCAGATTTTGCATCACCCCATTCGGCTATGCATTGTGTTTTGCACTCTATCTCCGATGTCTTTGAATAAGAAACTATACTAGCATCGGTTTGCTGAAAAGATTTTGACCTTGTCTTTAAATTTCTAAAACAAAAATAGTTAGAACATACATGTCTCAATTGAGACCAAGAGTAATCCAAGTATGAAACAAGCAAAGTTACCCATGTAGATACAAACTTTAAATAAATCAATGAGGAAAGCCTTGATGGTAACAATAAGTCAGTATCGGTCTTTATAAATGGCGCAATAGGTTGACCGATACGTTCTATAACAATTTTATTGCTAACAAGTAAATTACCCTTCTTCACTGGTCTTTCAAAATTACTCAAGAAGATTTTTCTAATAGATGCATCAACAATAAAGTTTTGACCAAATCTGAAAATAGGTAAATTACTTGCTAAACATACCTCTTCAAATATGTTGGGAGAGCATGATGGTGGTGTGACTTGAACAATATCTTGCTTCATCTTTGGGTGGCTCCCCAACACCTCTTAATCATCTTTTCTTGATTCTGTGCATCATTACACTGAAGATTTTTGTCGGTCAAACTTTGTTCTGCTACTTGTTCTTGTCCTTGAAGCTTGTCAATTTCTACAGCACGAAGCTCATAGAGCAGGAAGTAGGTTCCATTAACTTCAGAAAAAACAAGCACCGTTGTTTTCCTATGCTTGCCATGACCTTTCTCAGCAATGTTTGCCTCTTTGGATGTGATGCATTCGGAATATATACTACTTGATTCGGCTTTTGTAGCGACCAGACTTCAAACGGTCCAATCTCTATGCTCAGGTGTCATCCCTGGATCAGTAATGCTGACACCACATAGTACTTGAAGGATTTATAATAGAGTAGCAATCACACACTTATTACATCGAGAGTCTCAAAAGAGAACTTATTACAATAAATATGGCTTAAGGCCATCTAATAACGATAACAGCGGAAGGCTTGGAAGATGAGTGAGTCCATCACTCCAACGGCATCACCGAGTATAGAACCACGACCTAAAAGGCACCTTACTCATCGTCTGAAAAGTCTGCAATGTGAACGTTGCAGCCCGAAACGGGTCAGCACATGGAATATGCTGGCAATGTCACACATAGAGAGCAGTAAAAGAATAAGGCTATTCTACATGCATATTTGGCTGGTGGAAAGCTCTATGGTTATAGTTTTGCGTAAAGCCAATTTTTCCCTACTTGAAAGGAATAAATTTTATTTAACTATCATGGTAGTTGTTAAACATTGAGAATGGTTGATAGCATTCCCAATCCCAATTAAGCATCATCATTAAAAACCCAACAAAATTAATTAGAGTAACATGATGAGATTCACATGATAATCCAAGAACTAGATACTCAAGTTGTCCATAACCGAGGACACGGCTAATCATGATTAGTTTATACACTCTGCAGAGGTTTGCGCACTTTTCCCCACAAGACTCGATCTCCTCCGTTAGGATTCTCGCACTACATGGTGTTTGAGAAACGGATGACCGAGACATAGTCTTTCAGAAGTGCTAGCACCTTACGATCGGGTAGACCGTACCAACCTACATCCCCTACATCTGCTAGTCTACCACTGTAAGAGTTCGCACGACTTAGTCAACTATGCTAGAGCCCATAGTAGCTTGTGGCTGCACACGGAAGTTTCCAGTATGAATAATCTCATGATCTCTTTGAGCCTGGGTGGCGGTCCAAAAGAAAAACAGGCAATCGCTGGAATACCCAGGTGCCTCAATCCACCCAGATGTGTATTTAAGTTGCCACCTTAGATAAACCATTAATTTAACAATCTCACATCTGTCATGGATTTCACTCACCCAATCCACGTCTACTAGCATAGCATGGCATAAAAGCAAATGTAGAAGTAACTCCCAAATGTTTGATAATAAACAGGTAATAGGTACTACCTCAACTACTTCCCAAACCCACAATTTAATTAGATCCTAATCATGCAATGTGCGATGATTGGTCTAATGCAATAAAACTGGGTAGTAGGAGGTATGATCAAAGTGTTACTTGCCTTGCTGATGATCCGTGAAACCTAGCGATTCGAAGTAGCAAGCGGCGCACTCCGGGTACTCTATCACAAACAAACAAGCATACAATAAGTACTCATCTAATGCACAGGTAAAACTTGAATAAGAGATCTAACCAGAAAGTTCAACTTAAGAACTCCGGTTGGCAAAAAGAACCAAATCGAACGAAGCAACGAAAGACAAACGACAAAAGAAACAGGCTTCATTTACTATTCTGGATCTAGGGCAATTTTTACAGAGGCAAAAACTTGTTTGAGTTGGTTAAACGGAAAGAGGGTTTCAAGACGAAACTCCAGGCGCTTGAATCGCCTGATTCCGATAAATGAGCGAAAAGTTAAACTAAAACGAACATCGGATCAGAAATCGCGATCAGAAAAATCATGGATTTAATTCGAGAAAAAGAAAAACGACTAACAGGTTAATGAACGAACGTTTGTTAACTGGAACTAAATGATGAACGTGTTCGTTAAAACGAACGAACGAGCGAACGCTCGCTAAATAAATAAACCGGAGAAAACCGATCTATTTTAAAAAAAATGAAAACTAGGTTTTTTCTAAAAAAACCGAAACGGCTTTTCTCAGAAAACTGGCGGCGGCGGCTACCTCGGCTCGGGGCTCCGGCGAAGCTCCGGCGGGGCTCCGAGCGGCGGCGGGTGGTGCTGGGCGGCGGGGCGGCAGGCGGCGCGGGCGGCGGCCGCGGACGCGACAGGCAGCGCGGGCGGCGGCCGCGGAGGCGCTGGTGGCGTGGGGAGGCGGCAGTGGTGTGGGGCTCCACGGGGCTCGGCGGGGTTATAAAGGGGGTGGGACAGCGAACTTGGGGAAGGGGGCGGCCTCGGGAGGCGTGTCCTCCCCGGACTCTGCGGCAGCGGCGGTCGGGACTGCGGTCCCGACCCGGGCGGGAGGCGGCGGCGGCTGGGCCGGCCTGGCTTGGCCGGGCCCTTGGCCCAGTCGGGCACGGGGTCTGTTTTAAAAAAAACAATATCGCTGCGACTAAAAAAATTCTAAAGAAATAAATGAAAATCTAAAAATGCCAAAACAAATTTTCACCGTCTAAATAAAATATTTAGAACAGGATGAACATTTTCTTGGCCCTAAATTCAATTTTTGAAAACGTGCAATTTTTCCTAAATTCAAATAAAATAGCAAATAAAACCAAAATAAAATCTTATTTGATTTTTTATTAAATCCTCAATATTTCTTTATTTTGGGAAAGTCATTTTATTCCCTCTCTCACAATTTTATAATAGAAATAATTGAAGATAAAATAAATAAAATCAAATGACCCTATTTTCAAAATTTGAAAAACTCAAATATGACAATAACGAAATCCCCAACTCTCTCCGAGGGTCCTTGAGTTGCGTGAAATTTCTAGGATCAACCAAAATGCAAATAAGATATGATATGCAATGATGATCTATTGTATAACATTCCAAATTGAAAGTTTATGATGTTACAAACCTACCATCCTTAAGATGAATCTCGCCCTCGAGATTTGGGTTGGCTAGAAAATAGGTGAGGGTGGTCCTTCAACAGATCTTCCTCTCGTTCCCAGGTGGCTTCATCCTCCGTGTGGTGGCTCCACTGAACTTTGCAAAACATGATAACCTTGTTGCGGGATACTCGGCTGGCATACTCAAGAATCTTGACTGGTTTCTCTTCATAGGTCAAATCACTGTCCAACTGAATCACTTCCAGCGGCACTGTATCTCTCAGCGGTACATTAGCCATCTCTGTGTGGCACTTCTTCAACTGGGAAACGTGGAACACATCGTGAACTCCTGACAATCCTTCGAGCAATTCCAACTTATAAGCTACTTCTCCCATACGCTCCAAAACTTTGTATGGTCCTACAAAACGTGGCACTAACTTTCCCTTAACTCCAAAGCGCTTAACTCCTCGAAGTGGAGATACTCGAAGATAAACTCGGTCTCCGACTTCATAAATTGTCTTCTTGCGTTTAGAATCTGTGTAGCTCTTCTGCATGGACTGGGCTACCTTGAGCCTATCGCGAATCAATTTTACTGTCTGTTCAGACTCCTTAATCAGATCTGGTCCAAACAACCGATGGTCTCCAACTTCATCCCACGACAATGGGGTCCTGCACCTCCTTCCGTACAAGGCTTCGAAAGGGGCCATCTTCAAACTAGATTGATAACTGTTGTTATAGGAGAACTCTGCATATGGCAAATTCTCATCCCAACTAGATCCGTAATCTAGCACACAAGCTCTCAGCATATCCTCCAAAATCTGATTGAC
The DNA here is from genome assembly GCA_034509565.1 of Triticum monococcum. NCBI lineage: Eukaryota > Viridiplantae > Streptophyta > Magnoliopsida > Poales > Poaceae > Triticum > Triticum monococcum. Next base: position 490,970,830 of record CM067844.1, read on the forward strand.
TCTCTCGGTCTGTCCATCTGTCTGTGGATGGAAAGTTGTATTGAACTCTAGCCTAGTACCCAAAGTTTCATGCAACTGATTCCAGAACTTTGAGGTAAACTGGGTTCCTCTATCTCATACAATGGCTGTAGCAATCCTGCTGGCTTCTGATGCTCTGCCTTTACTCTCTGACATACATCACAAACTGCTACATATTCCTCAATATCCTTCTTCATTCCGGTCCACTAGAACGTATCCTTCAAATCCAAATACATCTTGGTATTTCCTGGGTGAATCGAATATGGTGAATCATGGGCCTCTTGCAGAATCAACTTCCTGATCTCTGGGTCATTGGGCACATAAACACGGTCTTCAAACCATAAGGTATCGTGCTCATCCTCACAAAATCCTTTAGCTTTTCCTTTGCTCATTTTCTCCTTAATAGAAGCAATCTCCTTATCAGCCTTTTGAGCTTCTCTGATCTTATCCATCAAAGTAGACTGAATCTCCAATGCTGCTACATAGCCTCTCGGAACTATCTCCAAACATAGCTCACGAATATTTTCGGCTAACTCCCTTGGTAAATCTCCCGTTATTAAGGTGTTGACATGACTTTTATGGCTCAACACGTCAGCTACTACGTTAGCCTTTCCAGGGTGATAGTGCAATCTCATATCATAATCCTTGATGAGTTCCAACCATCTCCTTTGTCTGAGATTCAACTCCTTCTGCGTGAACATGTACTTCAAACTCTTGTGATCCGTGTACACCTCACAATGATTTCCAATGAGAAAGTGTCTCCAAGTCTTCAATGCATGCACTATGGCTGCTAACTCCAAATCATGCGTAGCATAATTCAACTCATGAGGCTTAAGCTGTCATGAGGCATATGAAACAACTCATCCTTCCTGCATAAGCACTGCTCCAAGTCCTCGACGTGAAGAGTCGCAATACACCTCATAATCCTTGGTCTGATCTGGCAAAATCCACACAGGTGATGTAACCAAGCGTTTCTTCAACTGCTGGAAACTAGCCTCACATTCTTCAGTCCATTTGAACTTGGTATCCTTCTTCAACAACTCCGTCATAGGTTTCACAATCTTCGAATTTTTTTCAATGAAAATCTGGTAGTATCCTGCAAGTCCAAGAAAACTCCGATCTCTCCAACTGTTGTTGGCGCTTCCCAATTTTTCACAGTGTCAACCTTGGTGGGATCTACTGCTATACCTTCTCCAGATATAACGTGTCCGAGGAATCCAACTTCCTTCAACCAAAACTCACATTTGCTAAACTTGGCATATAACTGATGTTCTCTGAGCTTACCAAGTACCAAACGGAAATGCTCCTTATGCTCCTCTTCATCCTTCGAATATACCAGGATATCATCAATGAACACCACGACGAACTTATCCAAAAACTCCATAAACACTTTGTTCATCATGTTCATAAAATATGCAGGTGCGTTAGTTAGACCAAATGACATAACGGTATACTCGTACAACCCATACCTGGTGGTAAAAGCCGTCTTAGGTATATCCTGTTCTCGAATCTTCAACTAATGGTATCCCGATCGCAGATCGATCTTGGAAAATACCTTAGCTCCTTGCAATCGATCAAACAGATCATTGATCATCGGTAGTGGGTACTTGTTCTTGATGGTTACTTCGTTCAATCCACGATAATCAACAACCATCCTTAACGATCCGTCCTTCTTCTCCACTAGAAGTACCGGTGATCCCCAAGGTGAAGAACTTGGGCGGATATATCCTTTATCAAGTAACTCCTTAATCTTCTTCTTAATCTCTTCCAAATCCTTTGCAGGCATTCTATATGGTCTCTTAGATATTGGCCTTGTGCCTGGCAAAAGCTCAATCATAAACTCAATATCTCTATCCGGTGGCATGCCTGGCAACTCCTCTGGAAATACATCAGGGAAATCCTTTACTACTGGTACTTCCTCCTGCACAACTCCTGTTAGGCAATTTACTTGAGTCCTTTTCGGCACATGCCGGGATACATACTTGATCCTTCTCCCTTCTGGGGTGGTAAGCAAAATTGACTTACCGGCACATTCAATGTTCCCTTCATACTTTGATAACCAATCCATGCCTAATATCACACCCAATCCTTGAGATTACAATACTATTAGGTCTGAGGGAAATACGTAGTTACCAATCCTTAATGGTAACCGATCACACCATAGACTAGCCATATACTCTGCTCCAGGCGAGGTTACTAACATGGGTGACCTAAGGGCTTGGGTTGGAAGTTTATACTTATCCACAAATCCCCTTGATATGTATGAACGTGATGCACCAGTATCAAAAAGAACGAGTGCAGTAAATGACTTAACCAAAAACTTACCTATTACTGCATCGGGCTAGGCTTCAACCTCCTCCACATTTACGTGGTTCACCTGTCCCCTGTTGAAAGGGTTCGGCCTCTTCCCAGAGCTTCCATTTCCATTTCCATTCTGGGCTTCAGGACATTCATTAGCATAATGTCCGGTCTTCTGGCACTTAAAGCAAGTGACTTGGTTCAGGTCTCTCTTGGCTGGGGTTGATGGGTTGGTACGGTTCTGGCCGTTGCTTCCTCCATTCCCATTACCATTCTTGGTGCCATTGTGGTTGTGCGAGCTACCTCCTCCATGGGTATGCTCTAGGGGTAAAACATGGCTTTTGCTGAGCTCCTGAATTGTACTTCCCTTGTCCATACTTCCTCTTGCGGTTCTCAATTTGCTGCTGCTTCCCTTCAATCATGAGAGCATGGTCTACCAACTCCTGGTAGTTGTTGAAGGTTTCTACCATCAACTGCATGCTCAGCTCATCATTCAGTCCTTCCAGAAACTTCTCCTGCTTAGCTGCATCCGTAGCAACGTCATCAGGGGCATAACATGCTAGCTTACTAAAGGGATAATTAGATTTATGCCCCTAGTTGTGTCCCACTCGTCTATTTTACCCCTAATTCCCAAAAGTCACCAGTTCTGTCCAAGTCACTTTGATCCTCTTATGCTTTTGCCCTTTGACCGTTTGATCGTCAGTTTGAAAACTTCATAACTAATTCATACAAAATCAAAAAAATGCAAATAAGATACCAAAATGTTCAGAAAAACATCACCTATATGTCAGTGTCATTTGCATTCATGAAAAAAGTGTTGGAAAGTGCACATCCGAGTTTTAGCTCTTTTGATACCACCATGAATAGTAAACTCTAAAAAATTCAAAAAAATATGGTGGCAAAGAACGACAAGTGTGCTAAGTGCTTGCCAAGTTTCATTAGGGAACGGCATTCATGGAAGTCGTGGCAAAAAAATAATCTATTTTGGAGTGCTGATTGTTTTTTTTGCTGCGGCACCCACGAATGTTATTCCCTGATGAAACTTGGCAGACACTTAAAACATTTGGCATTCTTTGCCACCAAATTATTTTTTAATTTTTTTGAACTTTTTTAGATTTTACTATTAATGGTGGTAGCATAAGAGCTAAAACTCGGATGGGCACTTTCCAACACTTTTTTCATGGATGCAAATGACACTGACATATAGGTGATGTTTTTCTGAACATTTTGGTATCTTATTTGCATTTTTCTGACTTAGTATGAATTAGTTATGAAGTTTTCAAACTGACGGTCAAACGGTCAAAGGGCAAAAGCATAAGAGGAGCAAAGTGATTTGGACAGAACAGGTGACTTTTGGGAATTAGGGGTAAAACAGGCGAGTGGGACACAACTAGGGGCATAAATCTAATTATCCCCTTACTAAAGTCCTCCACATACTGGCCAACTGTCCGTCCTCCTTGGTGCAAGTTGCGAAACTCTTGCTTCTTCATGGCCATAGCTCCTGCTAAAACATGGGCAGTACAGAAAGCCTGTTGGAATTGGTCACATGTGACAGTGTCGACAAGGAAAGTGGCTGTGAAATTCTCCCACCATGATGCTGCAGGTCCTTCAAGATGGTGTGCGGCAAACTTCACCTTTTCCGCGTATGTGCATCCTGCCGTGGTCAACTCCCTTGCTGTCTTGCGGAGCCAATCATCCGCTACTATCGGCTCGGTGCTACTGGAAAACACCGGAGGATTCAGCGTAAGAAAATGGGCTAAGTGATCAACATGTGGTGGTGGTGGTGGTGGGTTGTTGTTGTTGTTCCCCTGATTCTGATTCTGGACTAGCAACTGCATCAATGTGTTCTGCTGCTGGATCAACTGGGTGAGCTCAGGTGGGAACGTAAATCTGGGGTCACGTCTCGGAGGCATCTGAGGGTTTAGAAAGGATGAGATTTAAGAATAGAGAGGGGTCTAGAGAGAAAACACTACCCATATGCACATGAGGCAAAAGCAAACAATTCACTTCATTCAATCAAACAAGAGCATACAATCGATCTAACTATCGCAAAAGTGCTCGGACTACTATATTTACATGGTGGACTACTACTACTGATGGGGTGGTCTACTAGAAATATTCTTCGGTTGCAGACTCCATGATATCTGCTCTAGCTTCATCTACATAGTCATCATTGCTATCATCTGGATCCGAGTCGGTGTCGTCGATGATGATGTAGTCTTCCGGGCGAATCTCCTTGGGTTCTTCGTCTTCCTCCATTGGTGTAGGGTCTCCCATAAATATTCCAATCTTCTTGATCAGATCGTCATTCTTCTCCACTAATACTTTGATTTCCTCTTCATAATCTTCACGTGTAGCCCTGAGTTCTTCCTCCAGTTCCTTGGTTCTTGTCTTCGCCTTCTTCAGATCTATCATGTCGGTGCACATCTGGTTCTCCTAGCGTCGAATGTGCTGGTTTAACTCCTGGATAAAAGCTGCAATTGATCTATCCTTCTTGGTGCCGATCATCTCCCAGTGCTCGTCTCGGCGCCCACAAATCTGGTAGATAGTATCCTTGAGATCATTCCGGTAAACTTCTCCAATGTGTCCCATGCAATGTGAGCTGCCATGCTCTTTCCTAGACTCCAAGTTGGTGCATCAAATGAAAACTCTATGGGCTCAGTGACTTGCATGAACGTCCTTCCTGGAACTTGAACTTGAATAATCCAGTGCTCTTCTTCAGGTAATGTGGCGTTGTAGGTTCCGGTGAAGCTTGGTACTCCGATGTTCAGATATCTAGTGACTTCCTTCAAATGACGTCTGAAGGGTGTATCTTCATCAGGTTGCGTGAACTTGTTCCTTGCATCCGCCATCCTAAAAGAGTAGAAAAGATGAGAGGTCAGAAAGAGAAGAGAGTAGTGATCTAGGGCTTTAGCTTAGTGGTCGTGTCGTACAGTTAGTGTGTGCTCTGATACCATCTTGTAGCGACCAGACCTCAAACGGTCCAATCTTTGTGCTCAGGTGTCATCCCTGGATCAGTAATGCTGACACCACACAGTACTTGAAGGATTTATAACAGAGTAGAAATCACACACTTATTACATCGAGAGTCTCAAAAGAGAACTTATTACAATAAATATGGCTTAAGGCCGTCTAATAACGATAACAATGGAAGGCTTGGAAGATAAGTGAGTCCATCACTCCAACGACATCACTGAGTATAGAACCACGACCTAAAAGGCACCTTACTCATCGTCTGAAAAGTCTGCAACATGAACGTTGTAGCCCGAAACGGGTCAGCACATGGAATATGCTGGCAATGTAACACATAGAGAGCAGTAAAAGAATAAGGCTATTCTACATGCATATTTGGCTGGTGGAAAGCTCTATGGTTACAGTTTTGCGTAAAGCCAATTTTTCCATACTGCAAAGGAATAAATTTTATTTAACTATCATGGTAGTTGTTAAACATTGAGAATGGTTGACAGCATTCTCAATCCCAATTAAGCATCATCATTAAAAACCCAACAAAATTAATTAGAGTAACATGATGAGATTCACATGATAATTCAAGAACTAGATACTCAAGTTGTCCATAGCCGGGGACACGGCTAATCATGATTAGTTGATACACTCTACAGAGGTTTGCGCACTTTTCCCCACAAAACTCGATCTCATGCGTTAGGATTCTCGCACTACATGGTGTTTGAGAAACGGATGACCGAGACATAGTCTTTTAGAAGTGCTAGCACCTTACGATCGGGTAGACCGTACCAACCTACATCTGCTAGTCTACCACTATAAGAGTTCGCACGACTTAGTCAACTATGCTAGAGCCCATAGTAGCTTGTGGCTGCACATGGAAGTTTCCAGTATGAATAATATCATGATCTCTTTGAGCCTGGGTGGCGGTCCAAAAGAAAAACAGGCAATCGCTGGAATACCCAGGTGCCTCAATCCACCCAGATGTGTATTTAAGTTGCCACCTTAGATAAACCATTAATTTAACAATCTCACATCTTTCATGGATTTCACTCAGCCAATCCACGTCTACTAGCATAGCATGGCATAAAAGCAAACGTAGAAGTAACTCCCAAAGGTTTAATAATAAACAGGTAATAGGTACTACCTCAACTACTTCCCAAACCCACAATCTAACCAAAAAGTTCAACTTAAGAACTCCTGTTGGCAAAAAGAATCAAATCGAACAAAGCAACGAAAGACAAACGGCAAAAGAAACAGGCTTCATTTACTATTCTGGATCTAGGGCAATTTTTACAGAGGCAAAAACTTGTTTGAGTTGGCTAAACGGAAAGAGGGTTTCGAGACGAAACTCTAGGCACTTGAATCGCCCGATTCCAATAAACGAGCGAAAATTTAAACTAAAACGAACATCGGATCAGAAATCACGATCAGAAAAATCACGGATTTAATCCGAGTAAAAGAAAAATTACGAACTGGTTAACGAACAAACGTTCGTTAACTAGAACTAAACGATGAATGCGTTCGTTAAAACGAACGAGCGAGCGAATGCTCGCTAAATAAATAAACCGGAGAAAACCGATCTATTTTAAAAAAAGAAAACTAGGGTTTTTTCTAAAAAAACGAAATGGCTTTTCTCAGAAAACCGGCGGCGGCTACCTCGGCTCGGGGCTCCGGGCGGCGGCGGGTGGTGCTGGGCGGCGGGGCGGCGGCTCCGGCGTGCGGCTGCTCCGGCGTGCGGCGGCGGGGCGGCGCCGGGCGGCGGCTGCGGCGTGCGGTGGCGGCAACAGGCGGCACGGGCGGCGACTGCGGCGGCGCGGTTGGCGTGGGGAGGCAGCGGTGGTGTGGGGCTCCACGGGGGCTTGGCTAGGTTATAAAGGGGGCGGGGCGGCGAACTTGGGGAAGGGGGCGGCCTCGGGAGGGGTGTCCTCCCCGGACTCGGTGGCGGCTGTCGGGACTCTGGTCCCGACCCGGGCGGGAGGCGGCGGCGGCTGGGCCGGCCTGGCTCGGCTGGGCCCTTGGCCCAGTCAGGCGCGGGGTCTCTTTTTTTTAAAACAATATCGCTGCGACTAAAAAAATTCTAAAGAAATAAATAAAAATCAAAAAATGCCAAAACAAATTTTCACCGTCTAAATAAAATATTTAGAACAGGATGAACATTTTCTTGGCCCTAAATGCAATTTTTGAAAACGTGCAATTTTTCCTAAATTCAAATAAAACCAAAATAAAATCTTATTTGATTTTTTATTAAATCCTCAATATTTCTTTATCTTGGGAAATTCATTTTATTCCCTCTCTCACAATTTTATAATAGAAATAATTGAAGATAAAATAAATCAAATCAAATGACCATATTTTCAAAATTTGAGAAAACTCAAATATGAAAATAACGAAATCCCCAACTCTCTCCGAGGGTCCTTGAGTTGCGTGAAATTTCTAGGATCAACCAAAATGCAAATAAGATATGATATGCAATGATGATCTATTGTATAACATTCCAAATTAAACATTTGGGATGTTACACGGCTTTTTCAACCAAAGCACTTTTTGTTTCCAAATCATCATTCTTTTCACCGGTTATATCAATTGGCAAGGCTTCTCGCTCTTGTCTAATTTTAGCCCACATCTCAGCTTGGCGAGCTTTGAACCTTTTCATCTCAATTTCCATCCACTCCTCATGAGATTGCCCCCCAATACTTTGAGACTTTTTCGGCAATGAGGTGCTGAAACTTTGCAATTGTTTAGGTGGTACACTGGATGGTACAACACTGGGCGACTGCATCATTTGCACAACTCTAGCTTTTACTGCAGCAAAATCATGAGGCTTCCCGCCTTCTATTAGTTCCTGTCGAATGGAGTTGCACAAATCCCAAGAGCATGGAAGCTTGTTCTCAACCACCCAGTCTGGATATGGTTGCCCCCGATGCTTTTAGACTCTTTCGGCAATGAGATGTTGCCGAAATTCTGTAATTGTGTATGGGGGACATGATATGCCACGATAGTAGGTGAAGGCATTTGTGCTCCTGCAGAAGTTTCACTTATTCGGTCATGACCATGAAGGTGCGGAGCCAGATTATGGACATCAAGAGTTGCGTATGGTGACAAAAATTTAGTTGCATTAGGTTTAGCATATGATGTTTGAGGGTAATTGGCCAAATAACTAGTCGTAACATGGCCAATTCCCCTATCCACCGGCACGTTTGGATTAACGTACTGCAAGTTATTTGCTGATGAATAAAACCTTGAAACACTTTGTTGCATACCATTGGAAGTTCCTACATAGGGTGTCTCAACTTGATTAACCAAACTCATCATGTTATTCATCGGCATATAAATTTGTGGGGTTGCCGATGCATGGGAGTTGGGATACATATGTTGCATGTTGCAAAAATTATATGAAGTAGAATCATGGAGATTTTGTTGCATCAGCCCTTGCACATAATTATATGCATGATTGATAAATCTAGGGCTAGCAACAACATATGCATTATTTGCATCTACATATGTGCATTGGGTATTCATATTACCTTTGTAGATTGCAAACCCTAGATGACGATCTCTTCGTAGCAAGAACATGCCGAAGACCGTTCAAAGCTTCGTCCCCAGCGGAGTCGCCAAAAAGTGTGTTCGCACACGAACACGTCACCATGTACCCTCGACGCTGAGGGTGATGCACCGCAGCTCACGTCGAAGGAGACCCGCCGGAAGCGCGGTACGCAAGACAATTCGGCGGGCGCTTTTGAGGACCCGAAACCCCACACGCCCGGGAGGGACCCCGTTAGGGCGCGCGGCGGGCTATGGGCTGCCCTAGGTTGGCCTGACCTCCCCTAGGGCCTTAAGGTTCGCCGCCCTACAACAAGAAGAATGAACGAAGAACGAGGAATAAGAAGAACAAAGGGGAGAGGTAAAAGTAAAGGTAAAAAGTTGTAGATGAATTGATCGATTGTGTGGTGTTCAATCAGCCGTCACCTCCTATCTATATAAGAGGCGGATGGACTTCCCGTACAAGAAAAGGACTTCCCTTGCCATCCAATTCATCAAAATCTAACCAAATTCGGACTTCTCACGACCTCCGGCCCGGATGTCCGACTGTAGGCCAGGATGATCCGGCCAAGCCCAGATTTCAGATAGCAGTACACTAATCGGGCTGTAACTTTTTCATACGAACTCGGATTAAGATGACTTTTATATGAAAATCAACCGCTTCGACGAGACGCACAACGTTTCTGTTGAACAGTTCTCGATTTGAGGTCATCTTGAGGGTGTTTCGGGCCATTGTCTAAAGTCTGCAGCAGAAGAACTTGTCCGAACGTCCGGACAATTTCCTGGATTGTCCGGCCTTTACCCAGATCATCCGGGACTTGACCCAGATCATCCGGCTTCAAATTTTAGTTTCTGTTGTTTGTTTCAATTTTTCGGCGCCCGGCCAGATGATCTGGACCCCAGTCTGGATGATCTGGCCATGCAGTGTTGCAGCGCACAGTTTTGGTAGTAACTTTTGCATACGGTCTCGGATTAAGATGATTTTTATATGAAAATCGTCCGTTTTGACGAGATGAAGAACTTTTCCGTTGAAGAATTTTTCATTTGAGGCCATCTTAATTAGGTTCCATGCTGTTTTCTAATCTGATGTCAACATGGGTATCTCTGAAATTGTCATATCTTTTGCACTTGAGCTCCGTTTTGGTCCATCTTCATATTTATTTCGATCTTGTTGAAGAGGGCCATCAAATGGTGACATGAACTCATAATTTTAACCTCATCCCATTATAGACTCAAGTAACTCTTTGCGATCATGCCATTTTTGAGATACAGCGGTACTGCCGCTTGAGGACCATGGGCGGTACTACCGCTCTGGCGGCGATACTACCGCTAGTACCTCTCAATCTCCACTTCCGTCGAAACGGTAAACTCTAAGGAGGGGAAAGGAGTTGGGGGTGCAAAAAGGAAGTGTACGTGTTGATTCCACCCTAGCCTTTCCAATGCGGACCCCCTCTTGATAGCATGGTGTCTTCTACGACTCAAGTCCACCAAAGCCGAAACGAAGGAGACTACACCATCTTCACTTGAAGCTCCGAGGGGAAAGAATCTTCTCATGCCAATGAATGAATCTCTAAAATACTCAACGCACACGATTAGTCCGCAAAAGCATTGCCATCAATCACCAAAACTACTTAGAGAGAGACATGCCCTAACAATCTCCCCCTTTTTGGTCGATTGATGGCAACACGAGATTTGCACAAAGGAATGAAATGATAATAAGCAAATCCCAAATACTACAACATATAGACGGGCTCCCCCTCGATGTGTGCACTTAATTAGAGGTGCCTTTGGAATGCCAAGTACACACATTAGATTAACACTCCCCCTATATTTTATAGTCTGATGATGTCTACTACAGAATCCTCTTCTTGTAGACGTTGTTAGGCCTCCAAGTGCAGAGGTTTGTAGGACAGTAGCAAATTCCCTTAAGTGGATGACCTAAGGTTTATCAATCCGTGGGAGGCGTAGGTTGAAGATGGTCTCCCTCAAACAACCCTGCAACCAAATAACAAAGAGTCTCTTGTGTCCCCAACACACCCAATACAATGGTAAATTGTATAGGTGAACTAGTTCGGCGAAGAGATGGTGATACAAGTGCAATATGGATGGTAGATATAGGTTTTCGTATCTGAAAATATAAAAACAGCAAGGTAACAAGTGGTAAAAGTGAGCGTAAACGGTATTACAATGCGTTGAAACAAGGCCTAGGGTTCATACTTCGACTAGTGCAAGTTTTGTCAACAATAATAACATAAATGGATCATATAACTATCCCTCAATATGCAACAAAGAGTTACTCCAAAGTCACTAATAGCGGAGAACAAACGAAGAGATTATTGTAGGGTACGAAACCACCTCAAAGCTATTCTTTCTGATCGATCTATTTAAGAGTCCTTAGTAAAATAACACGAAGCAATTCTTTCCGTTCAATCTATCATAGAGTTCGTACTAGAATAACATCTTAATATACAAATCAACCAAAACCCTAATGTCACCTAGATACTCCAATGTCACCTCAAGTATCCGTGGGTATGATTATACGATATGCATCACACAATCTCCGATTCATCTATTCAACCAACACAAAGAACTTCAAAGAGTGCCCCAAAGTTTCTACCGGAGAGTCAAGACGAAAATGTGTGCCTCCCCCTATGCATAAGTTCACGAGGTCACGGAACTCGCAAGTTGATCACAAAAACATACATCAAGTGGATCACGTGATATCCCATTGTCACCACAGATAAGTACATGCAAGACATACACCAAGTGTTCTCAAATCCTTAAAGACTCAATCCGATAAGATAACTTCAAAGGGAAAACTCAATTCATCGCAAGAGAGTAGAGGGGGAGAAACATCATAAGATCCAACTATAATAGCAAAGCTCGTGATACATCAAGATCGTTCCAAATCAAGAACACGAGAGAGAGAGAGAGAGAGAGAGATCAAACACATAGCTACTAGTACATACCCTCAGCCCCGAGGGTGAACTACTCCCTCCTCGTCATGGAGAGCGCCAGGGTGATGAAGATGGCCACCAGAGAGGGATTCCCCCTCCGGCAAGGTGCCGGAATGGGTCTAGATTGGTTTTCGATGGCTATAGAGGCTTCTGGCGCGGAACTCGCGATCTAGGTTTCTTTCTGGAAGTTTGGGGTTATATAAAAGGTGTTGGAGTCGGGAACAAGTCAGGGGGTCCCCAAGGCGGCCATGAGGTAGGGGGCACGCCCAGGGGGGTAGGGCGCGCCCCCCACCCTCGTCATGGCCTCAGGACTCTTCTGGCCCATCTCTGGTATTCCGTGGGCTTCTTCTAGTCCAAAAATGATCTCCGTGAAATTTCAGGTCAACTAGACTCCGTTTGGTTTTCCTTTTCTGCGATACTCAAAAACAAGGAAAAAAACAGAAACTGGCACTGGGCTCTAGGTTAATAGGTTAGTCCCAAAAATCATATAAAATAGCATATAAATGCATATAAAACATCCAAGGTTGATAATATAATAGCATGGAACAATCAAAAAATATAGATACGTTGGAGACGTATCATCTGACAACATTTGCGTCAAAGATGGGACATATATGAGCTACGATGCAATAGAGTAGCAAGTGAGCATAGACATATGAGATAAGCATGAACTCACAAACTACTAACGTACTTGACATAGAAAGATAATAATAGGATAGGGTAGCACATGTCTCACACCATATGATAGGGTACCAGGTCTCACGAGCACAAACCAAACGAAAGTAAATGACGAGAAAAGAGTTTGTGAGAGAGACAAACAAGGCAAATAAGACACACTCGCAACTCGAAAAATCCCTAAACTCTCTCCCCCTTTGGCATCGAGACACCAAAAGGGCAAAGAGTGCTTCTACAGGCACAGGTGATAGCACAACTGATGATCTCCATCATCACATCCCCGCGTGATTGCCCTCTCCTCCGTCATAGGCAGGGGGTTGCTCGGTGTTTCAGCCTATCCACGGGTAGTGCTGCTGAACCCACTCCTCCTCATCGGTGATCTTGCCCTCAGAACCGCTGGCAACTATCGCACCGAACTAACGCGGGAGCTCTTTGTGGCGGCTCCTCGCCTTCTTCTCAGACACATGAGCCATATACCCATGAGACTCCATGCAGAAAAGTTTCTTCATGTTGCGCTTGAGCTTCTTTGCCCATGAGGGCTCCGCTCCGGAGGGCACATAGTCCTCATCATCATCAGCATTAGCATCTGCCTCAACCTTGTCAGCTCCAGACAGAATCCCAGACTTCGGAACCGAAGTGCCCCAGTTCTCCTTCTTCCTCAGACGCTTGATCTCATGAGGGATCAACTCATCAGTCTCCAGCACGACACCAGGATAAGAGTGCTCCCAAGATTTCTCAATAAGTAACATGAGAAAAGGAGCATAGATGGGGTACTTACGCTCACACAGCGGTGAGAAGCTCAGACCACATGACATGAGAGATATCCAAGGATTCTCCAGTGTTTTCTTCATTCTCATGCTGACAGAAAAGTAACATGTCCACGAGAAATGAGTGAATCAAATCCAAGTTCCCAATGCGAGGGAAAAGAGTCTCCCTAAAGATGCGATGAAGGATGTCCAGAAAGGCAGGCAGCTCATAGGTCTCCTTCTGCGTCTCGGGGTTAATCTTCAAGGTGCATTAAGGCCAGAGAGATTGCTTGTGAGTAGAAGTTGTATTGCAGTGAGGACAAAAGCCAACCGGGTTCTCAAGCCCGTGATCTTCAATCCCAAGTAATTCCATGAACGCCTTCCATTTGACAGAGAGAAGTTTGCCATTTGTCATCCAAGTCAAAGTTCTTTCGCTATCAGTGCCAAGACGGCCCGTCTCTTAGTTTTATGCCACGGCCACGCCTTCCATTTGGCATAAAACTAAGAGACGGGCCGTGGGAAAGCGGCCACATCAAAGTCCTTGTTGAATTCCATGATCCTGAGAATGTTCAGTTGAGAACACATCTGCAGAGCTTTGCCAAAGTAGGCGGGATCCTTCTCCATATAGGCAAGGTCGATGGAGCAGACATCAACATAGAGATTCTTCTTCGCTTTGATCACATCAAAATAGATTGCCCACTGAAAACGGTTCCAGAAAGGACGCTTGACGAGATTGGGTTCTTGGTCTTGCTCATAGGGATTGCGCCAACGCTTCTCCCAGAACTCCTTGGCAGTTATCTTAGTCACGGACTTGGGCTTCGTCTTGGGCTTCTTGGCGGTACTCTTGGAAGGTTGATGGGACTGAGTTGGTGGAACACTTGAAGAAGGAACACTTGAATAAGCAGCCATTGCCTCAGAGGTGCGATAGCGCTTTGAAACAGAATGCCCGGGGTTGACACGATGGACAGGACGCTCCGAAGGCCCATTCGACTCCACTAGAGGAAATGGTGAAAAATGGCGCGGAAAAGGCGGCCTGACGACGACCTCCGGCGATGCGTTCGTCGCAGGAGCACGAATAGGACGAGTGGGTTGGGTCGAATGGGTATGGGGGAGAAGAAACTCCCCCTTCCCGACATAACCCCCATCCCGCCTTGCAACGGTAGTACCGCTCTGGCGGGCGGTAGTGCCGCTTGAGACCAATAAGCGGTAGTACCGCCCGACCAGCGGTAGTGCCGCCCAGCACACGGCTCTACACGACACACAGAAAAGGGAACGACCTAGCCCGAACAGAAACTACCGAAAGAACCAAGAGGCAACTTGAAGAACAAAACACAACCAAAAAGGCAGAAAAACACCCACGAAGAGACCCAAACAAAACTACAAACCAAAAGGATTACACACCTCTCAAGGAGAGGGTGGTGTCCGAAGCCACCTATGTTTGAGTCAATTGGTATGGCACCGCGAAGAATTATCCTTGGGCCCATGACCAAAACTCGTCTTTGAAGCACAAGTACCATCAACAATGGTGAATGTGAAAGAGTTGATTGATTTATGCATAATGGGGGAGGGAGAGATCATTGAGAGAACAACACTCCCCCTATGTCCATGCCTACACCTAAACAAGACATCAAGATGAGTATGGTGGGGTGTGCAAAGGTTCAAGCCACATTGCTCAAATCAATGATATTTAGCTCATGCCTTAACTCACGAAATCTTGCTTCATCCAAAGGCTTTGTGAAAATATCTGCAAGGTTATCATGAGTGTTGACATAGTTGAGCTCAATCTCCCCTCGCCTAATGTTATCCCGGATGAAGTGATACTGAATCTCAATATGCTTCGTCTTGAAGTGTTGCACCGGGTTGAGAGAAATCTTGATGGCACTTTCATTGTCACACCAAAGAGGCACCTTGTCACAAATGACACCGTAATCCTTTAAAGTATGCCTCATCCATAGAAGCTGAGCACAAGAACTACCGGCGGCCACATACTCGGCTTCGGTGGAGGAGAGAAACACACAACTTTGCTTCTTAGAAGACCAAGTCACCAAAGAGCAACCAAGAAATTGGCACCCTCCGGAAGTTGACTTTCTATCCACTTTGTCTCCCACCCAATCCGAGTCTGAAAAGCCCACGAGGTTGAAGTTTGCTCCTCTAGGGTACCATAAGCCAAAGTTTGGGGTATGAGCAAAATATCAAAAGATTCGCTTGACCGCCACATAGTTGCTTTCCTTAGGTGAGGCTTGAGACCGTGCATAAATTCCCACACTCAACATGATATCCTGTCTAGATGCACAAAGGTAAGCAAGGAGCCAATCGTAGAACGATATACCTTTTGATCCACCGCTTTACCATTGGGTTTGATGTCAAGTTGGCATTTGACGGGCATTGGAGTAGAAGTCGGCTTGACATCACCTAGCTTGAATCTCTTGAGCATGTCTTTGGTGTATTTGGCATGGTTGGTGAAGGTTCCTTCTCTTCTTTGTTTGATTTCGAAACCGAGAAAGAACTTCAACTCTCCCATGAATGACATCTTGAACTTTGAGGTCATGAGTGTGTCAAACTCCTCATTGAAAGCTTTGTTAGGAGAAACAAAGATAATATCATCAACATATAGTTGGCATACAAAAAACTCCCCTTTGACATTCATAGTAAAAAGAGTGGGGTCGATTTTCCCAATTTCAAACCCACAATCTTGCAACAACTCGGTAAGGTGCTCATACCACGCACATGGGGCTTGTTTGATGCCATAGAGTGCCTTATCGAGTTGGTACACATGATTGGGAAACTCAGGATCCTCAAACCCCAGGGGTTGTTTGACATACACCAACTCATTAATAGGACCATTTAGAAAAGCAATCTTCACATCCATTTGTTGCAACTTGAAATTATGATGAGAAGCATAAGCAATCAACAAACGAATAGATTCAAGGTGGGCAATGGGAGCAAAGGTTTCACTGTAGTCGATGCCCTTGACTTGGGAGTAGCCTTGTGCCACCAGACGAGCCTTGTTGTGAACGATAATCCCATGAGAATCTTGCGTGTTCTTGAATATCCACTTGGTTCCAATAACATCATGGTTCTCCTTTGGTCTTGGCACCAATCTCCACACCTTGTTGTGCTCGAAGTTGTTGAGTTCTTCATGCATGGCATTAAGCCAATATGGGTCCTCCAGCGCCTCATAGACCTTTTGGGGTTCAACACAAGAAATAAACGCATGATGTTCACAATAGTTTGCTAATTGTCGACGAGTGCTAACCCCCTTTCTTAAGCTTCCAGGCACATTGATGCGGCTTGAAGCTACATCGGTATTTCCCCAAAGAGGAAGGGATGATGCAGCACAACGACGGTAGGTATTTCCCTTAGTGATGAAACCATGGTTATCGAACCAGTAGGAGAACCAAGCAACACTACGTAAACAACACTTGCACACAAATAACAAATACTCGCAACCCGACTTGTAAAAGGGGTTGCCAATCCCTTTCGGGTAACGGTGCCACAAATTGGCAAACATACGTGAATAAATTGTAGTAGATTGGTAGATGGGACGCCAAATAAAAGAAATCTATACCTACTAATACAAGAAATAGGTATTCTTAGTTTGTCATGCTATTTTGTAGAAAACCCCCTAATGTTTTTTCTAATAAAAGAAATAGGTATTCTTAGTCTGTCATGCTATTTTGTAGAAAACCCCCTAATGTTTTTTATAATAAAAGAAATAGGTATTCTTAGTCTGTCATGCTATTTTGTAGAAAACCCCTTGATGTTTCTGACATTAAACCCGCAGTACATATCAACTGTTTTTTAAATACTCATATCTTCTAAACCGTAACTCCAAATCTAACATGTTATATATGGAATTTGATTAGAAAAATATGTAGAATCTAAATATGATGTTACTTTACCTGTTAACAATTTAAAAATGCTATTTAGGCTGCAATGTTAATCAACAATGCATTATTCGTCTTTTTCATACCAGTACTGATTCAGATTGGGGATGAACACCTCACCAAAATCAGGATTGGACATGAAATAGAAGATAAATTTGCTAGAGACACCCAATAAATAAGGATATGCATGACAAGAAATAAAAGAGGGACCCAATAAAGATGTGATGTCCGCTAAAAAAAGATACAGTGCAGAGGAGATTCGATAAAGATGAGATGTTGCGCTATTCTCCTATATATAAGAAAAAAAGGACATGCATCAAAAAGGTAAAAAGGAGGCATGCATATCCCGTTGCAACACACGGGCCTTTTTGCTAGTAAGAATAAATTGCAACAAGGTAATTTTTGTATTTTTGGTTTAATATATATGAAAATAAAAGGCAAATAAAATAGATCGCAAAGGCAAATAATATGAGAAAGAGACTCGGGGGCCGTAGGTTTCACTAGTCGCTTCTCTCGAGAAAAATAGCAAACAGTGGGTATACAAATTACTATTGGGCAATTGATAGAACTTCAAATAATCATGACGATATCCAGGCAATGATCATTATATAGGCATCACATCCAAGATTAGTAGACTGACTCCTGCCTGCATCTACTACTATTACTCCACACATCGACTGCTATCCAGCATGCATCTAGTATATTAAGTTCATGGAGAAATAGAATAATGCAATAAGAACGATGACATGATGTAGACAAGATCTATATATGTTAGAAATAGACCCAATCGTTTTATCCTTAGTAGCAACGATACATACGTGTCGGTTCCCCTTCTGTCACTGGGATCAAGCACCGTAAGATCGAACCCACGACAAAGCACCTCTTCCCATTGCAAGATAAATAGATCAAGTTGACCAAACAAAACCCAAATATCGAAGAAGAAATACGAGGCTATAAGCAATCATGCATATAAGATATCAAAGAAACTCAAATAACTTCCATGGATAAAAAGAGATAGATCTGATCATAAACTCAAAGTTCATCGGATCCCAACAAACACACCGGAAAAGAATTACATCATATGGATCTCCAAGAGACCATTGTATTGAGAATCAAACGGGAGAGAGGAAGCCATCTAGCTACTAACTACGGACCCAAAGGTCTACAAAGAACTACTCACGCATCATCGAAGAGGCACCAATGGAAGTGGTGAACCCCTCGGTGATGGTGTCTAGATTGGATATGGTGGTTTTGGACTCTGCGGTGGCTGGAATTGATTTTCGTCGACTCCCCTAGGGTTTTCTGGAATATTGGGGTATTTATAGAGTAAAGAGGTGGTCCAGGGGAACTTGAGGTGGGCACAACCCACCAGGGTGTGCCTGGGCCTTCAAGCGTGCCCTGGTGGGTTGTGCTCCCCTCGGAGCAGTCCCCAGGTGCTTCTTCGGCCCATTGGTTGTCTTCTTGTCCAAAAAAATCCACAAAAAGTTTCACTGCATTTGGACTCCTTTGATATTGATTGCTTGCGATGTAAAAACATGCAAAAAACAACAAGTGGCACTTGGCACTATGTCAATAGGTTAGTACCAAAAAATGATATAAAATGGTTATAAAACATCCAATATTGATAATATAACAACATGGAACAATCAAAAATTATAGATAGGTTGGAGACGTATCACACATTCTTCATGAGATGATCTTTGGTAGTGAGCTTGGACGCAATCTTGGCGGCACGACGCTCCAATTCCTCCTCAAGAGAGAGTGGAGGAGGGGTAACTTGAGCGTCGTCTTGGGCTTGTTCTTGATCTTGAGCTTGCCCTTGTTCTTGAACTTGCTCGGTAGTGAGACCTTGGCCTTGGGCATCACTTGGTGGTTCACCACTATCTTGAGGTTGATCTTGCCCTTGATCTTGTTCATTTGGTTGAGGGCCTTCACTTTGTTCTTCGGAAGCGTGTGGGTCTTGGGTTGGTGATGGTTCCACTTGAGTGGAACATTGTCCTTCTCCTTCGGCCACAAGGGGTTCCTCAATGGGTAGGATATGACCAACACCCATTCTTCTTATGGCTTGGGGAGGAATTTCATCACCTACATCACAAGTACCACTTTGCTCCACTTGGGAGCCATTATTCTCATCAAACTCCATGTTACACGTCTCCTCAATGAGTTCTGTGGACTTGTTGAGGACACGGTAAGCATGAGAGTTTGTAGCATAACCAACAAATATGCCCTCATGAGCTCTAGCCTCAAATTTAGACAAATGAACACCTTTGTGGAGAATGAAACACTTACAACTGAACACCCGGAAGTACTTGAGGTTGGGCTTGTTGCCGGTGATATCTCATATGGAGTCTTGTTCAAGCCCTTGTGGAGATAGAGCCGATTGGATGCAAGACAAGCGATATTGATGGCTTCGGCCCAAAAGTTGTAAGGAGACTTGAACTCCGCCATCATGGTTCTTGCCACGTCCATCAAAGTCCGGCACTTCCTCTCCGCTACACCATTTTGTTGAGGGGTGTAAGGCGCATAATATTGATGCTTGATACGTCTCCGCCGTATCTATAATTTTTGATTGTTCCATGCCAATATTCTACAACTTTCATATACTTTTGGCAACTTTTTATACTATTTTTGGAACTAACATATTGATCCAGTGCCCAGTGCCAGTTCCTGTTTGTTGCATGTTTTTTCTTTCGCAGAATATCCATATCAAACGGAGTCCAAACAGAATAAAAACTGACAGAGATTTTTTTTGGAATATATATGATTTTTGGGAAGAAAAATCCACGCGAGACGATGCTTGAGGGGCCAACGAGGCAGGGGGTGCGCCCCTGACCCTCGTGGCCACCCCGTAAGGTCGTTGATGCCCTTCTTTCGCCGCAAGAAAGCTAATATCCAGATAGAGATGGTGTCAAAATTTCAGCCCAATCGGAGTTACGGATCTCCGGAAATATAAGAAACGGTGAAAGGGTAGAATCTGAGAACGCAGAAACAGAGAGAGACAGAGAGACAGATCCAATCTCGGAGGGGCTCTCGCCCCTCCCGTGCCATGGAGGCCATGGACCAGAGGGGAAACCCTTCTCCCATCTAGGGAGGAGGTCAAGGAAGAAGAAGAAGGAGGGGGGCTCTCTCCCCCTTGCTTCCGATGGCACCGAAGTGCCACCGGGGGCCATCATCATCACCGTGATCTACACCAACACCTCCGCCATCTTCACCAACATCTCCATCACCTTCCCCCCTTTATCTACATCGGTCCACTCCCCCGCAACCCACTGTACCCTCTACTTGAACATGGTGCTTTATGCTTCATATTATTATCCAATGATGTGTTGCCATCCTATGATGTCTGAGTAGATTTTCGTTGTCCTATCGGTGGTTGATGAATTGCTATGATTGATTTAATTTGCTTGTGGTTATGTTAATATCCTTTGGTGCCCATCATATGATTGCGCGTGTGGATCACACCCTAGGGTTAGTTGTATGTTGATAGGACTATGTATTGGAGGGCAAGAGTGACAGAAGCTTCAACCTAGCATAGAAATTGATGCATACGGGATTGAAGGGGACCAATATATCTTAATGCTATGGTTGGGTTTTACCTTAATGAACATTAGTAGTTGCGGATGCTTGCTAATAGTTCCAATCATAAGTGCATAGAATTCCAAGTTAGGGATGACATGCTAGCAGTGGCATCTCCCACAGAATACTTGCTATCGGTCTAGTAAAGCAGTCAATTACTTATGGGCAATTTCGCAACTCCTACCACCACTTTTCCACAGTTGCTATATTCACTTTATTGTTTCTTTATCTAAACAGCCCCTACTTTTTATTTATGTAATCTTTATTATCTTGCAAACCTATCCAACAACACCTACAAAGTACTTCTAGTTTCATACTTGTTCTAGGTAAAAGCGAACGTCAAGCATGCGTAGAGTTCTATCGGTGGTCGATAGAACTTGAGGGAATATTTGTTATACCTTCAGCTCCTCATTTGGTTCGACACTCTTACTTATCAAAAACTGTTGCGATCCACTATACTTGTGGGTTATCAAGACCTTTTTCTGGCGCCATTGCCAGGGAGCAATAGCGTGGGTTGAATATTCTCGTGTGTGCTTGTTTGCTTTATCACTAAGTAATTTTTATTTGCTGTTCTTAGTTGTTTTCTATCTTTAGTTCTGGGTAGGAAACGCAAAATACCAAAAAAATTAGTTGTACCTACTAAACAAATGGTTGAAGAACCACTCAAAATCTATCACACTGCTGAAGCTTATTACTTGGATCATCTTCGATCCCTATGTGCTCGTGCTGAAACCCCAACTAGCTTAGTTGAGGGCAAATCTTTAGATGAGCATGCTTATTATGTGCGACACCGAATATCTAAAAAAGGGAAAACTTTACTGGATCAAATTCATCGTTTGCAATGCTATGCTTGGGATTTATGTGAAATATATGATTTTACTTGTTGTTCGAAAAACCCTAAGAAACACCTTCCTATCAATGTGAGTTTAGTGATAATGGAATCGTATCTTCATATGCTAAGGGTGTTTATAATTACTATCATGTTCAACAAATTGAAGAATTTGTTGCTTTTAAGGGTGCTTACGAAATTGCTTCTTTGATTGAAAAGCATGATGCTACTCTTTACAAATCTGAAAATTTTGCCATACTTAAATATTGCTATGATAATTATGCTTCTAATGCCTATGTTGAACTATATATTGAGGACTACTCTGCTGTCTAAGGAGAGACTAATATTTTGCAGGAGTCTAAGGAAGAAGAAATTGATGAAATTGTGAGCTCATTGGATGAAAAAGATAAGGAAGAGAGCGAAGAACAAAAGGAGGAAGAGCGGATTAGCTACCCGTGCCCACCTTCTAATGAGAGTAACTCTTCAACTCATACATTGTTTAATTTCCCTTCGTGCTTACCGAAGGATGATTGCTATGATGATTGTTATGATCCCGTTGATTCTCTTGAAATATCCCTTTTTGATGATGCTTGCTATGCTTGTGGCCAAGACGCCAATATGAATTATGCTTATGGAGATGAACTTGCTATAGTTCCTTATGTTAAACATGAAATTGTTGCTATTTCACACACACATGATAGTCCTATTATCTTTTTGAATTCTCCAAACTACACTATATCGGAGAAGTTTGCTCTTATTAAGGAATATATTGATGGGTTGCCTTTTACCGTTGCACATGATGATTTTGATGAATATAATATGCATGTTCTTGCTGCTCCTAGTTGCAATTATTATGAGAGAGGAACTATATCTCCACCTCTCTATGTTTCCAATATGATAAAATTGCAAGAAACTATTTATACTATGCATTGGCCTTTACTTTGTGTGCATGAATTGTTCTTTTATGACATGCCGATGCATAGGAAGAGAGTTAGACTTCGTCATTACATGATATATGTTACCTTGTGCTCACCACTAAATTACAAATCATTGTTAATTAAAATTGGCTTTGATATACCTTGGGATCCGGGTGGATCCATTACTTGAGCACTATATGCCTAGCTTAATGGCTTTAAAGAAAGCGCTGCCAGGGAGACAACCCGGAAGTTTTAGAGAGTCATTTATTTATGTTGAGTGCTTTTATATAGTTTAAAAATAAAAAAATAAAGTGGGGAACCCAAAACTTTTTCAAATAGGAATGCGAAAGTGAGAAAGACAAACATTGTTGAAGTGGGAGCTAGCCTTGAACTTTGTTCATGCTCACGGAAACTTTGTGAATCTTGATTACAGAAAATTTTCAATAAAAATAATTATCCCCTTGTTCAAATCCATTGTATTACAAAATAATGTGCCAAGGTTTGCCTTTAGGATGTTTACATTTGCTTGATAGTTTGTACGGTGCAGGACAGAAACTTTGTCTGTAGTGCGCGATTTTACATTTTTAGCTGGAACGTCAAATGGTTCTGATTCTTTTTGCACTGTCTTAATATACAAATTGTTTATCTTTCCTAATTTTTGTAGAATGTTTCAAGTACCAGAATTATGGTGAATGTTCAGATTATTACAGACTGTTCTGTTTTACACAGATTCTGTTTTTGATGCATAGTTTGCTTGTTTTGATGAAACTATCGATTCATATCAGTGGATTAAGCCATGAAAAAGTTATATTACAGTAGACACAATTCAAAAACAAAATAAGAATTGGTTTGCAACAGTACTTAGAGTAGTGATTTGCTTCATTATACTAACGGATCTTACCGAGTTTCCTGTTGAAGTTTTGTGTGGATGAAGTGTTCGATGATCGAGAAGGTCTTGATGTGAGAAGAAGGAAGAGAGGCAAGATCTCAAGCTTGGGGATGCCTGAGGCACCCCAAGTAAATATTCAAGAAGACTCAAGCGTCTAAGCTTGGGGATGCCCCGGAAGGCATCCCCTCTTTCTTCAACAAGTATCGGTATGTTTTCGGATTCGTTTCGTTCATGCGATATGTGCAATCTTGGAGTGTATTTTGCATTTAATTTTCTTTTTTCTTTTATGCACCATGCTGGTATGAGATGGTCCTTGGTTGATTTATAGAATGCTCTTTGCACTTCACTTATATCTTTTGAGTATGGCTTTATAGAATGCTTCATGTGCTTCACTTATATCTATTGAAGTTTGGATTGTCTGTTTCTCTTTACATAGAAAACCGCCATTTGTAGAATGCTCTTTTGCTTCACTTAGATTTGTTAGAGCACTGGCATATCTTTTGTAGAAAGAATTAAACTCTCTTGCTTCACTTATATCTATTTAGAGAGATGACAGGAATTGGTCATTCACATGGTTAGTCATAAAATCCTACATAAAACTTGTAGATCACTGAATATGATATGTTTGATTCCTTGCAATAGTTTTGCGATATAAAGATGGTGACATTAGAGTCATGCTAGTGGGTAGTTGTGGATTGTAGAAATACTTGTGTTGAAGTTTGTGATTCCCGTAGCATGCACGTATGGTGAACTGTTATGTGATGAAGTCGGAGCATGATTTATTTATTGATTGTCTTCCTTATGAGTGGAGGTCGGGGACGAATGATGGTCTTTTCGTACCAATCTATCCCCCTAGGAGCATGCGCGTAGTACTTTGTTTCGATGACTAAAATATTTTTGCAATAAGTATGTGAGTTCTTTATGACCAATGTTGAGTCCATGGATTATACGCACTCTCACCCTTCCATCATTGCTAGCCTCTCTAGTATCGCGCAAATTTCGCCGGTACCTTAAACCCACCATATATCTTCCTCAAAACAGCCACCATACCTACCTATCATGGCATTTCCATAGCCATTCCGAGATATATTGCCATGCAACTTCCATCATCATCATATACATGACTTGAGCATTCATTTTCATATTGCTTTGCATGATGTTTTCATGGCTTGTCCGTTTTTTGATGTCATTGCTATGCTAGATCATTGCACATCCCGGTACACCACCTGAGGCATCCATATAGAGTCATACTTTGTTCTAGACATTGAGTTGTAATATTGAGTTGTAAGTAAATAAAAGTGTGATGATCATCATTAGAGCATTGCCCAAGTGAGGAAAGGATGATGGAGACTATGATTCCCCCATAAGTCGGGATGAGGCTCTGGACTTTACAAAAAAAAAGAGGCCAAAGAAGACCAAATAAGAAAAAGAGGCCAAAGAAGCCCACCAAAAAATAATAAAAATAATAAAAACAAAAAAATGAGAGAAAAAGAGAGAAGGGGCGGTGCTACTACCCTTTTTCCACACTTGTGCTTCAAAGTAGCACCATGTTCTTCATATAGAGAGTCTCTTGAGTTATCACTTTCATATACTAGTGGGAATTTTCATTATAGAACTTGGCTTGTATATTCCGATGATGGGCTTCCTCAAATGCCCGAGGTCTTCATGAGCAAACAAGTTGGATGCACACCCACTTAGTTTCAGTTGGAGCTTTCATACACTTATAGCTCTAGTGCATCCGGTTCATGGCAATCCCTACTCACTCACATTGATATCTATTGATGGGTATCTCCATAGCCCGTTGATACGCCTAGTTGATGTGAGACTATCTTCTCCTTTTTGTCTTCTCCACCATCATATTCTATTCCGCCTATAGTGCTATGTCCATGGCTCACGCTCATGTATTGCGTGAAAGTTGAAAAGGTTTGAGAACGTCAAAAGTATGAAACAATTGCTTGGCTTGTCATCGGGGTTGTGCATGATGTGAATATTTTGTGTGGTGAAGATGGAGCATAGCCAGACTATATGATTTTGTAGGGATAACTTTCTTTGGCCATGTTATTTTGAAAAGACATGATTGCTTTATTAGTAGGATTGAAGTATTATTGTTTTATGTCAAATGATAGACTATTGCTTTGAATCACTCATATCTTAATATTCATGCCATGATTAGATATGTGATCAAGATTATGCTAGGTAGCATTCCACATCAAAAATTATCTTTTTATCATTTACCTACTCGAGGACAAGTAGGAATTAAGCTTGGGGATGCTGATACGTCTCCGTCGTATCTACAATTTTTGATTGTTCCATGCCAATATTCTACAACTTTCATATACTTTTGGCAACTTTTTATACTATTTTTGGGACTAACATATTGATCCAGTGCCCAGTGCCAGTTCCTGTTTGTTGCATGTTTTTTGTTTCGCAGAATATCCATATCAAACAGAGTCCAAACGGAATAAAAACTGACGGAGATTTTTTTGGAATATATATGATTTTTGGGAAGAAAAATCCACGCGAGACGATGCTCGAGGGGCCCACGAGGCAGGGGCGCCCCAAGGGGGCAGGCGCGCCCCTGACCCTCGTGGCCATCCCGTAAGGCGGTTGATGCCCTTCTTTCGCCGCAAGAAAGCTAATATCCGGATAGAGATGGTGTCAAAATTTCAGCCCAATCGGAGTTACGGATCTCCGGGAATATAAGAAACGGTGAAAGGGTAGAATCTGAGAACGCAGAAACAGAGAGAGACAGAGAGACAGATCCAATCTCGTAGGGGCTCTCGCCCCTCCCGTGCCATGGAGCCATGGACCAGAGGGGAAACCCTTCTCCCATCTAGGGAGGAGGTCAAGGAAGAAGAAGAAGGAGGGGTGCTCTCTCCCCCTTGCTTCCGGTGGCACCGGAGTGCCACCGGGGGTCATCATCATCACCACGATCTACACCAACACCTCCGCCATCTTCACCAACATCTCCATCACCTTCCCCCCCTCTATCTACAGCGGTCCACTCTCCCGCAACCCGCTGTACTCTCTACTTGAACATGGTGCTTTATGCTTCATATTATTATCCAATGATGTGTTGCCATCCTATGATGTTTGAGTAGATTTTCGTTGTCCTATCGGTGGTTGATGAATTGCTATGATTGATTTAATTTGCTTGTGGTTATGTTGCTGTCCTTTGGTGCCCATCATATGACTGCGCGCGTGGATCACACCCCAGGGTTAGTTGTATGTTGATAGGACCATGTATTGGAGGGAAAGAGTGACAGAAGCTTCAACCTAGCATAGAAATTGATGCATACGGGATTGAAGGGGGGCCAATATATATTAATGCTATGGTTGGGTTTTACCTTAATGAACATTAGTAGTTGCGGATGCTTTCTAATAGTTCCAATCATAAGTGCATAGAATTCCAAGTCAGGGATGACATGCTAGCAGTGGACTCTCCCACATAATACTTGCTATTGGTCTAGTAAAGTAGTCAATTGCTCAGGGGCAATTTTGCAACTCCTACCACCACTTTTCCACACTCGCTATATTTACTTTATTGTTTCTTTATCTAAATAACCCCTACTTTTTATTTACGTAATCTTTATTATCTTGCAAACCTATCCAACAACACCTACAAAGTACTTCTAGTTTCATACTTGTTCTAGGTAAAGCGAACGTCAAGCGTGCGTAGAGTTGTATCGGTGGTCGATAGAACTTGAGGGAATATTTGTTCTACCTTTAGCTCCTCGTTGGGTTCGACACTCTTACTTATCGAAAACTGTTGTGATCCCCTATACTTGTGGGTTATCAATGCTTGATCCCCTCATCACTAACAAACTCATCCAAGGTGTAGTTCTTGAAGTCGGTGCCGTTGTCACTTCTTATTGTCAAGATCTTTGCATTGTGTTGATGTTGAGCTTCATTTGCAAAGTCGATGATGGTTTGTTGGGTCTCACTCGTCCTCTTGAAGAAATATACCTGAGTGTATCTTGAATAATCATCCACAATCACCAAGCAATTCTTTCTACCCCCAAGACTATCAAAGGATGGAGGCCCAAAGAGATCCATGTGAAGGAGCTCCAAGGGCCTCTTCGAGTAGATGATAGTCGTGGGAGGGTGAGCCTTATCATGTAGCTTTCCTTCGATACAAGCACTGCAAGCACGATCTTTGGCAAAACTAAAATTTATTAGTCCACGGACATGGTCCCCCTTGAGAAGACTTTGCAAAGATCTCATATTGATGTGGGCAAAACGGCGATGCCAAAGCCATCCCACGCCAACTTTATCCATTAGGCATGTCGCGGTCTTAGTGGGTCGCTCCGAAAAGTTAATCACATAAAGAGCGTTCTCAACATGACCAACAAAGGCTACTTTAAGAGTCTTGCTCCACAAGAGGGCCATGGTATCAATATCAAAGAAGGTGGCAAAGCCCATGAGTGCAAGTTGATGAACGGAAAGTAAGTTGTATGCAAGGGACTCAACAAACATGACTTTCTCGATCGTGAGATCATGAGAAATTAGAACCTTGCAAAGACCCAATAGCTTAGAATATGAAGCATCACCTGCTACCTCTTGAGCACTGTGTTGGTTTTCCCTTGAAGAGGAAAGGGTGATGCAGCAGAGCAGCGTAAGTATTTCCCTCAGTTTTTGAGAACCAAGGTATCAACCCAGTAGGAGGCCACGCACGAGTCCCTCGCACCTACACAAACAAACAAACTCCTCACAACCAACGCGATAAAGGGGTTGTTAATCCCTTCACGGTCAGCTACGAGAGTGAGATCTGATAGATATGATAAGATAATATTTTTGGTATTTTTATGATAAAGAGAAATAAAGATGCATGTAAAATAAATGGCAAAGGAAATAACTAAATATTGGAAGATTAATATGATGGAAAATAGGCCCGGGGGCCATAGGTTTCACTAGAGGCTTCTCTCGAGAGCATAAGTATTACGGTGGGCGAACAAATTACTGTTGAGCAATTGACAGAATTGAGCATAGTTATGAGAATATCTAGGTATGATCATGTATATAGGCATCATGTCCAAGACAAGTAGACCGACTCCTGCCTGCATCTACTACTATTACTCCACTCATCGACCGCTATCCAGCATGCATCTAGAGTATTAAATTCAAGAGAACAGATTAACGCTTTAAGGAAGATGGCATGATGTAGAGGGATAAACTCATGCAATATTATATAAACCCCATCTTGTTATCCTCGATGGCAACAATACAATACGTGCCTTGCCGCCCCTACTGTCACTGGGAAAGGACACCACAAGATTGAACCCAAAGCTAAGCACTTCTCCCATTGCAAGAAAGATCAATCTAGTAGGCCAAACCAAACTGATAATTCAAAGAGACTTGCAAAGATAACCAATCATACATAAAAGAATTCAGAGAAGATTCAAATATTGTTCATAGATAAACTTGATCATAAACCCACAATTCATCGATCTCAACAAACACACCAAAAAAGAAGATTAAATTGAATAGATCTCCACAAGAGAGGGGGAGAACTTTGTATTGAGATCCAAAAAGAGAGAAGAGGCCATCTAGCTAATAACTATGGACCCGTAGGTCTGAAGTAAACTACTCACACTTCATCGAAGAGGCTATGGTGCTAATGTAGAAGCCCTCTGTGATTGATACCCCCTCCGGCGGAGCTCCGAAAAAGGCCCCAAGATGGGATCTCGTGGATACAGAAAGTTATGGCAGTGGAATTAGGGTTTTGGCTCCGTATCTGGTAGTTTGGGGGTACGTAGGTATATATAGGAGGAAGGAGTACGTTAGTGGAGCAACGTGGGCCCCATGAGGGTGGAGGGCGCGCCTGGGGGGTAGGCGCGCCCTCCTACCTCGTGCCCTCTTGGTTGCTTTCTTGATGTAGGGTCCAAGTCCTCTGGATCATGTTTGTTCCAAAAATCACGTTCCCGAAGGTTTCATTTCGTTTGGACTCTGTTTGATATTCTTTTTCTGCGGAACCCTAAAATAGGCAAAAAAAAACAGCAATTCTGGGTTGGGCCTCCGGTTAATAGGTTAGTCCCAAAAATAATATAGAAGTGTATAATAAAGCCCAATAATGTCCAAAACAGGATATAATATAGCATGGAATAATCAAAAATTATAGATACGTTGGAGACGTATCAAGCATCCCCAAGCTTAATTCCTGCTCGTCCTCGAGTAGGTAAATGATAAAAACAGAATTTTTGATGTGGAATGCTACGTGGCATAATTTCAATGTAATTCTTCTTAATTGTGGTATGAATATTTAGATCCAAAAGATTCAAGACAAAATTTCAATATTGACATAGAAATAATAATACTTCAAGCATACTAACTAAGCAATTATGTCTCTTCAAAATAACATGGCCAAATAAAGTTATCCCTACAAAATCATATAGTCTGGTTATGCTCCATCTTCACCACACAACGTATTTAAATCATGCACAACCCCGATGACAAGCCAAGCAATTGTTTCATACTTTTAGTGTTCTCAAACTTTTTCAATCTTCACGCAATACATGAGCGTGAGCCATGGACATAGCACTATAGGTGGAATAGAATGGTGGTTGTGGAGAAGACAAAAAGGGGGAAGATAGTCTCACATCAACTAGGCGTATCAACGGGCTATGGAGATGCCCATTAATAGATATCAATGTGAGTGAGTAGGGATTGCCATGCAATGGATGCACTAGAGCTATAAGTATATGAAAGCTCAACAAAAGAAACTAAGTTGGTGTGCATCCAACTTGCTTGCTCACGAAGACCTAGGGCATTTTAAGGAAGCCCATCATTCGAATATACAAGCCAAGTTCTATAATGAAAAATTCCCACTAGTATATGAAAGTGATAACATAGGAGACTCTCTATCATGAAGATCTTGGTGCTACTTTGAAGCACAAGTGTGGTAAAAGGATAGTAGCATTGTCCCATCTCTCTTTTTCTCTCATTTTTTTATTTGGGCCTTTTCTCTTCTTTTTTTATGGCCTCTTTTTTTTAGTCCGGAGTCTCATCCCGACTTGTGGGGGAATCATAGTCTCCATCATTCTTTCCTCACTTGGGACAATGCTCTAATAATGATGATCATCACACCTTTTTATTTACTTACAACTCAATACTTAGAACAAAATATGACTCGATGTGAATGCCTCCGGCGGTGTACCGGGATATGCAATGATGCATTAGTGACATGTATGAAAGAATTATGAATGGTGGCTTTGCCACAAGTACAATGTCAACTACATGATCATGCAAAGCAATATGACAATGATGAAGCGTGTCATAGTAAACGGAACGGTGGAAAGTTGCATGGCAATATCTCGGAATGGCTATGGAAATGCCATGATAGGTAGGTATGGTGGCTTTTTTTAGGAAGGTATATGGTGGGTGTATGATACCGGCGAGAGGTGTGCGGTATTAGAGAGGCTAGCAATGGTGGAAGGGTGAGTTTGTGTATGATCCATGGACTCAACATTAGTCATAAATGTGACGCCCCCGATTTGACCGTACACTAATCATGCACACAACTGTGTATGATCAAGATCAAGGACTCACGGGTAGATATCACAACACAACTCTACAAATAAAATAAGTCATACAAGCATCATATTACAAGCCAGGGGCCTCGAGGGCTCGAATACAAGAGCTCGATCATAGACGAGTCAGCGGAAGCAACAATATCTGAGTACAGACATAAGTTAAACAAGTTTGCCTTAAGAAGGCTAGCACAAACTGGGATACAGATCGAAAGAGGCGCAGGCCTCCTGCCTGGGATCCTCCTAAACTACTCCTGGTCGTCGTCAGCGGGCAGCACGTAGTAGTAGGCACGTCCGGTGTAGTAGGAGTCGTCGTTGACGGTGGCGTCTGGCTCCTGGGCTCCAACATCTGGTTGCGACAACCAGGTAGAAGGGATAGAGGGAAAAGAAGGAGAAAGCAACCGTGAGTACTCATCCAAAGTACTCGCAAGCAAGGAGCTACACTACATATGTATGCATTGGTATCAACTGGGATAAGGCTATTATATGTGAACTGAACTGCAGAAAGCCGGAATAAGAGGGGGATAGCTAGTCCTTTCGAAGACTACGCTTCTGGCAGCCTCCGTCTTGCAGCATGTAGAAGAGAGTAGACTGAAGTCCTCCAAGTAGCATCGCATAGCATAATCCTAACCGATGATCCTCCCCTCATCGCCCTGTGAGAGAGCGATCACCGGTTGTATCTGGCACTTGGAAGGGTGTGTTTTATTAAGTATCCGGTTCTAGTTGTCATAAGGTCAAAGTACAACTCCGGGTCATCCTTTTACCGAGGGACACGGCTATTCGAATAGATAAACTTCCCTGCAGGGGTGCACCACATACCCCAACACGCTTGATCCCATTTGGCCGGACACACTTTCCTGGGTCATGCCCGGCCTCGGAAGATCAACACGTCGCAGCCCCACCTAGGCACAACAGAGAGGTCAGCACGCCGGTCTAAACCTAAGCGCACAGGGGTCTGGGCCCATCGCCCTTAGCACACCTGCACGTTGCGAACGCGGCCGGAAGCAGAACTAGCCCCCTTAATACAAGAGCAGGCTTATGTTCCAATCCGGCGCGCGCCACTCAGTCGCTGACGTCACGAAGGCTTCGGCTGATACCACGACGCCGGGATACCCATAACTACTCCCGCGTAGATGGTTAGTGCATATAGACCAAATGGCCAGACTCAGATCAAATACCCAGATCTCGTTAAGCGTGTTAAGTATCCGCGAACGCCGAACAGGGCCAGGCCCACCTCTCTCCTAGGTGGTCGGAACCTGCCCTGTCGCTCCGCCTCAAAGATCCACTCGCGGGTGCTCCTACGAGCCGACCCGTCTTTAATCACCACATGTATCATGTATAAAGTATATAGTATATACCCGTGATCACCTCCCGAGTGATCACGGCCCGATAGTATAGCATGGCAGACGGACAAGAATGTAGGGCCACTGATGATAAGCTAGCATCCTATACTAAGCATTAGATTTGCAGGTAAAGGTAACAACAGTAGTAGCAAGGACAGGCTATGCAGCAGTATAGGATTAACTGAAAGCTGTAGCATGCTACACTACTCTAATGCAAGCAGTATAGAGAAGAGTAGGCGATATCTGGTGATCAAAGGGGGGGGGGGCTTGCCTGGTTGCTCTGGCAAGAGAGAGGGGTCGTCAACACCGTAGTCGTACTGGGGGTCGCCGGCAGTCTCGAGGTCTACCGGAAAGAAGTAACGGAGGGGGAACGCAATAAATAACAGAGCAATCAAAGTATAACATGGAAATGCGCGATGCTAGAGGTGACCTAACGCGGTAGTAAGTGATACTGGTGAAGGGGGCAAACATCCGGGAAAGTATTCCCGGTGTTTCGCGCTTTCTGATAGACAGGCCGGAGGGGAAAAGTTGTAGGTTTGATATGCTAGGGACGTGTGGCTGACAAGCGGACTGCATATTCGGATTCGTTTCATTGTTTTGAGCAACTTTCATGTACATAGTATTTTCATCCGAGCTACGGTTTATTTCATATCATTTTCTAAAGTTTCAAATCATTTTTAGAATTTATTTAATTATTTTAAATTAATTCGAAATTGTATTTATGACATCAGCATGATGTCATGCTGACGTCAGCAGTCAACAGGGGTTGACTGGGTCAAACTGACGCGTGGGTCCAATGGGACCCACCTGTCATACTCTGTTAGGTTAATTAGGGTTTAGTTAATTGGTTACTGTTTAATTAAATTAACTTATTAATTAGATTAATTAAACAGGATTAATTATCCTAATTAATTCACTAATTAATAATTAATAATTTTATTAATTCATTTTTAATTTTTATTTTATTTTTTTTAAAACATTCTGGAGGCGGGGCCCTCCTGTCATTGGGCCAGGGGCTTTAGCGGGCGCCGGGTGCAGCGGGCAAACGGGCGCGGGCGCCTGGAGCGGGCGCAGCCCGGCTGGGCACCCGCCCAGGTCGACAGGGGAGGGAAGGGCGCTGGGGCGCCGGCAGCTGCGGCGAGCAGGCGCAGTGGAGGCGGCGGCAAAGCGACCAGGGCCGTGGCAGTAGCGGGCGCGAGCGGGGCTGGTGGCCTAGTGCGCGGCGAAGGCAGAGCCGACGAGGCCATGGCCCATGCGCGGCCAGCGGCCATGGTCGGGGCTCCAGTGCGGCGGAGGTGATGCGGGCGAGGGAGCAGCAGGGGCCGAGGGCGCGCATCAGGCGAAGGCGAGGCGTAGGCAGCGGCAGCGCTCAGGCGTCGGCGGGAGGCAGGCGGGCGCGGGCGGCAACAGCAAGGGCGGGCGCGCGCGGAGGACGGCGGGCGCGTGAGCTCGCGCGCAGCCATGGGCGCGGGCCGCGCGGGAGCAGCAACTCGGGGGGGGGGGGGGGTCGCGGGCAGGAGCGAAGTAGCGGGAGGGGAAGGGGCTCACATAGCCCTGTAGATGTGCGTTCGCATGCTCGAGGAGGACCTGAGGTAGACGGAAGGCGATGATGAGGTCAGGGTCGCCCGGCGAGGCAACGCCGGCGACAACATCGAAACCGCGGCATCGAGTGGCGCGGTGGCTTCGAGGGAGAGGGGCCGGGGCCGCGAGGAGGACGCCGAGGATGGGGCTGCGAGGTCCGGCGATGGGAAGGGCAACGGTGGTCGGGGAGTGAGGGCACTCTGGGCGGCGGCAGTTGGCGAAGGGGGCGCGGAGGAGTGCGGGAGGGGCAGCGCCGGTGTCGGGCCCGATCCCGATTGGATCGGGGAAGAGGGAGTGGGGGCGCGAGTGGGGGGGAGTGGGTAGTGGGGTGGGTAGCGGTTTAGGGTTTCGGGGGATAGGGCCATATAGGCCAGGGAGGAGCGGGGTGGGCCGGCCTTGTTGGGCCTGAGGCCAGCTGGGCTGGTTGGCCCACGGGGGGAAGGGGGTGGTTTCTTTTTTTTCTTGTTGTTTTTTTTCTTTTGTCTTTTCTGTTTGCTTTTATTTATTTAATACTTTATAGTTTTACAAAAACGAAACCCACACCCTAAATGGAGTTACAATTCCAACTACTGTCTTAAAAAGTTTTACCCCTGAACAAAATAGTTTAATATTTTATAAAATTCAAAAGGCATTTATTTAATTGTTTTAGCTACTGTTTTACTCATTTTAGTTTACTTAAACATTTTATAAAAGTGTGGTTTCTCAACAATAATTACCTAAGCATTATTTGGCACCAACCGAACATTTTAGTTTTAATATTTGAAATCCTTTAACTTTTGACTTCATTTTGAATTTTGAATTTGAATCGGTTTCGAACTAACACGAGATTAGCAACAGTAACCATCGTGACGTGGCATCATTAACAGAGGTTTACTGTAGCTCAAATACCCAGGCGTCACAATTCTCCTCCACTACAAGAAATCTCGTCCCGAGATTTAGGAGGGGAGTACAGGGGAAAGACTAGGTTGCGAAATTCTAATGGGTCTTCTCGGTCTTTGTTGCACTTCCCGAAGTAGTTGATCCTTTCCGTTGATGTCTTCATTTCTCCGCTTCAGGTCATCATGGTGAAGTCGTCCTTTTCTTCGGGAACTCCAACGTAATTACGAATAGGTAAGGGGCAGCTTGGCTAGGACAGAATGCTTATGAGGGAAACAAGCTGGGGATAACCCATGAATGAACATAAGATTATCTCTCGAGTTGAACATATAAAATACATCAAGAGTAAGGTACGAAGGTACCATGAGAAGTTTCAAATGGATAGGCAATCGTTCGATGTCTGAAACAACACTCGAAAGGGGTCCAGAGCAACGAGATTGAGTATTGCGTCTGTTACCGGAATAGATCACTAGGACGGTGGTCTGTGAATTACATACAAGGCCACGCACGAGGAATAACTTTAGGAACGGGGGGTGTATAGGAGAGTCAGGTTTCGATCATGTGGAACTGTGGGTTATGGGCCCACCATGTGGGTTAAAAGTTGGAAGGGCGATGACGTCTTGCACGATCATGTAAGCAAGGCATGTCAGAGGATAGCCTATCAGTTATGTTGGTAACAACATCGGTACCATGGGCGAGGGACGAAGAGAACCATTTTCCCGCTCATTAAATGAGGCGGACCAATAGGCAAAGTTCTCGTCCATCAATGGCTACCGGAATGTCATCAACAATAGTAACAGGGTCTTGCTGAGAGGATTGTACACCGAGATGTTTACATAAGCAGGAGAATATTACTGCTTAGATCTTATAGATCACAAGAAATGTTAAACCAACCAATGGAAAAGAAGATATGATTATCAGATTAAACAGAACAATGGAAAGGAAAATGTGTTTAAACACATATTTCAGGGATATATCCTTCCCAAGGTCAAGTAGAGCATGTTATCCATGACAGGATATAATGTAGAAAACTCTTTAGGTACGGGGAAAGAAATTTTCAAGACATTACCCATACAGCGGTGTTTGGATAATTGAGCAGGAAACATTTAACATTGGGCTTCAAATGTTCCTGTTGAAAATCGGAGTACCATAGACATGCTTTGAGATAGCATTGACATGGTCTTCAAGCAAAGGTCGTACTTTGGATACACAAAGGACCCATCAGGAACAACTTAAGGAATAAGTCTTACAGTTTCCTCATGGAAGAATGGATAACATTGCTAAAAGGGAACTATAACAATAGGGCCTCCGGCTAGGTGGGCTAGGTATGATACCACCTTACCGGGTCATATAAAGACCAACGTTATAACTCTTGGAAATATGTTCCAACCATCATATCTGACCGAGATTCAGATTTGGTTGGTGTCAGGATACCTCAGACTCGAGATGCCTGAGAAGAAAAGGTGCAACACAATTTGACGAGATGACATTGTGAGATTCTCAGAAGTGATCTATGTAAGTGAGTTCCAAAACAAGAGTTCATCAGTAGACCAAGGAGAGGATGAGGAGGTGGCTGATAGGCTCAGCAACAAATCATCGTGATTTCCAAAGGATTTATTTCCACAATTATGTGAACAAGGAAATATCATTTGTCGGATCAAATGTCATAATGATGTATGTTCGAGGGAAACATACACAACTGAACAATGATAGAAGGGTGCAACCAGGAATCTGGACTAGGTAGCACGATCAATGTTTGAATGATGATTCAATAATCAATAGACTTAGAATGAAACTGTAGACCAATAACTTCAAGCAATAGGGTTGCTAGAAGTTTAGAATTTGCACAACACAGACCATTAGTCGGTATTCCGGTTAGAAACAATACGGAGACCAAGAGATGAACGCAAAAGGCGAGAGATATTACTATATCAAGAATTCTCAAGAGGTGGTAAAATTACCACGACATTCTTGACATAAAAGGTGGTAACATTCCAAGGTAAAGAAGAACAAATGCTGTATAGCAAGGATCTCAAGGTATAACTCAAAACACGAATAAGTTTGTGTTGGAGGGAAGGCAATAAAGTGGCCGATGATAATACAATTCATCGGGGGCAAGGATGGTATTTCTCATCATGAATTCAATTGATATCCAGGAAGACCTCATAAGGTTGATGATCTTCACGGCACATTGGTCGAGATATTTGAAGATGTAATCAATCAGTGACAACATCAAATCAAAGGAATGATGAAGCGGAAGGTTATTGGAACCATGGGTAGGGCACAAACTTGAAATCAAGCTTGTTGTTCAAGGTGATTTGATATGACGAGGAAGATCGACGTAAGCTTAGCTCATCATCGAAAGTTGTGCTCCGGGATTAAGGACCAGGTAGCACAGTTAAAATTTAGCACGATAATGATATAGCCGATCAGGCTAGGAATGACATGATCGAGTACAAACTCGGACTTAAAGAAGATTATCAAGAGTTGCTGAACCGTAGGACAGACTCGGTTCAGTTATTGGTGTCTTTGAGTGTTTAATAACTCAGAGCCCATGAAAGCTGTAATCAGTGAGAATGTAGTACTTGATGAAGAACTCATAAGAAGTTATGCAGTTTCAAGATAATCTCGAGATACCAGGGGGGTAATACTCGAAGACGGATCAAAGTAGAGGTTGGACCGAGGTATTGATCCACATGAGACAAGTGCTTACACTTGCATCGAAAATGGTATTTAAAAGAGAACATGGTCGGAACCACGATTGTAAAAGGCCGGATCCCAGATATAAGATGAACTTATACCAAGGGAACTAATATCATTTACAAGAAGCTTCGATGATAAGTTTCACATCGGGTCCATGGGCATGAACGCAAAGGCTCAAGGTCGACTCCCAATTCTTCCATGCATAACCTTTCATTTTACTTCTCGCTTTTGATGAAGCTGTAGTATAGAAATTTTATCTAGCAAAATACCAGAAGAGTATGACTCGTGAAATCTTCTGGGTTTGCACAGATTAGGGGAAGGCATTAGTTCAAACCATCAGGTATCTTAGGAACATATATCACAAACTTCAGGGGTAAATAACACAAGCTCGAAAGTAGAGCATGGTTGACAAGGCAGAGGATACAATTTACCAAAGGTATTATGTATCCGAGGAAAGGCTCACAGACTTATTGAATATGAAGGACGCTGTTGGATAAAATCCAGCAAATGATCTGGTGGTCCTCAAGGGATCTGGTGCGAGCATCGATACTCAACCAGAGGGAGAAACAATGCAAGGAGATCAGACTTTAGAAACAACTAACTAATTCAAGGCTCAAATGCAAAGGAATTATCAATTCCAAGACAAGGGAACAGAAGCAATCGTTCTGATCGAAAATGAATAAGCTCAATAGACTTAGAAGCACAAATGATCAAGGCATCGATTGGTCAAGAACCAGCTCATATCCAAATGACGTCTGAGCCTGAAGGATGAATCCTAGGATTCAACTGAGGAATCCGGGCATCCTCAACATATTGAATCAACGAACTTAAAATGATAAAGAGAAGGGAGGACAATAAGATTACGAAACGTATGGGATTGACCATAATTCAAGCAAGCGAGAATTTCAAAAACAATAGGCTGCTCGGGATTTTCGAAAGATCGAATGATATTTTGAAGTCTTTGGCGAAACACATGAACAACTGGGAATGAGCGGATACTTGATAAGTGCGAGAATTATCCATAGGGGTATTCAGGTGACAGAGAACAGCAAGGGTGTAAGCTCAAAGGATTCTCGAAACAATAGAGAGAATTTCGGTGTATCATGTTATAACAAGATCAACTGGGAAGCATTGTATGAATGGTGTGTATACATGGTTATCAATAGGGGTTTATCGACAGAGGGGAATTGCAAAAGCGACGCCATAAAGTCTCAAGAGAACATCGGAGAGTATCTTTGGATTCTTTTGATGCAGCAGACAATCATCTGTAATAAGGGGCTCTCCGGGAGAAAGTACTATCGAGAACCTAGAGTCAGAGTTAGTAAAATCGTTTAACCCGAATAGAAGAGAGATCAGAGTCCCAGAGTATAGATCGAGGAATAAAAGATCCTACTACCACCCAATGGCGTCGTGTGCCCGTAAGACACACAGCCATGTTAGTAAAAAGTTTTGTAATGTCTAGACTCAACTTCGGCCAAGGAGTGTGGAAGGGGGATTCCTACAGGCAGTCGGCTCTGATACCAACTTGTGACGCCCCAGATTTGACCGTACACTAATCATGCACGCAAATGTGTATGATCAAGATCAAGGACTCACGGGTAGATATCACAACACAACTCTACAAATAAAATAAGTCATACAAGCATCATATTACAAGCCAGGGGCCTCGAGGGCTCGAATACAAGAGCTCGATCATAGACGAGTCAGCGGAAGCAACAATATCTGAGTACAGACATAAGTTAAACAAGTTTGCCTTAAGAAGGCTAGCACAAACTGGGATACAGATCGAAAGAGGCGCAGGCCTCCTGCCTGGGATCCTCCTAAACTACTCCTGGTCATCGTCAGCGGGCATCACGTAGTAGTAGGCACCTCCGGTGTAGTAGGAGTCGTCGTTGACGGTGGCGTCTGGCTCCTGGGCTCCAACATCTGGTTGCGACAACCAGGTAGAAGGGATAGAGGGAAAAGAAGGAGAAAGCAACCATGAGTACTCATCCAAAGTACTCGCAAGCAAGGAGCTACACTACATATGTATGCATTGGTATCAACTGGGATAAGGCTATTATATGTGGACTGAACTGCAGAAAGCCGGAATAAGAGGGGGATAGCTAGTCCTTTCGAAGACTACGCTTCTGGCAGCCTCCGTCTTGCAGCATGTAGAAGAGAGTAGACTGAAGTCCTCCAAGTAGCATCGCATAGCATAATCCTAACCGATGATCCTCCCCTCGTCGCCCTGTGAGAGAGCGATCACCGGTTGTATCTGGCACTTGGAAGGGTGTGTTTTATTAAGTATCCGGTTCTAGTTGTCATAAGGTCAAAGTACAACTCCGGGTCGTCCTTTTACCGAGGGACACGGCTATTCGAATAGATAAACTTCCCTGCAGGGGTGCACCACATACCCCAACACGCTTGATCCCATTTGGCCGGACACACTTTCTTGGGTCATGCTCGGCCTCGGAAGATCAACACGTTGCAGCCCCACCTAGGCACAACAGAGAGGTCAGCACGCCGGTCTAAACCTAAGCGCACAGGGGTCTGGGCCCATCGCCCTTAGCACACTTGCACGTTGCGAACGCGGCCGGAAGCAGAACTAGCCCCCTTAATACAAGAGCAGGCTTATGTTCCAATCCGGCGCGCGCCACTCAGTCGCTGACATCACGAAGGCTTCGGCTGATACCACGACGCCGGGATACCCATAACTACTCCCGCGTAGATGGTTAGTGCGTATAGACCAAATGGCCAGACTCAGATCAAATACCCAGATCTCGTTAAGCGTGTTAAGTATCCGCGAACGCCGAACAGGGCCAGGCCCACCTCTCTCCTAGGTGGTCGGAACCTGCCCTGTCGCTCCGCCTCAAAGATCCACTCGCGGGTGCTCCTACGAGCCGACCCGTCTTTAATCACCACATGTATCATGTATAAAGTATATAGTATATACCCGTGGTCACCTCCCGAGTGATCACGGCCCGATAGTATAGCATGGCAGACGGACAAGAATGTAGGGCCACTGATGATAAGCTAGCATCCTATACTAAGCATTAGGTTTGCAGGTAAAGGTAACAACAGTAGTAGCAAGGACAGGCTATGCAGCAGTATAGGATTAACTGAAAGCTGTAGCATGCTACACTACTCTAATACAAGCAGTATAGAGAAGAGTAGGCGATATCTGGTGATCAAACGGGGGGGGCTTGCCTGGTTGCTCTGGCAAGAGAGAGGGGTCGTCAACACCGTAGTCGTACTGGGGGTCGCCGGCAGTCTCGAGGTCTACCGGAAAGAGGTAACGGAGGGGGAACACAATAAATAACAGAGCAATCAAAGTATAACATGGAAATGCGCAATGCTAGAGGTGACCTAACGCGGTAGTAAGGGATACTGGTGAAGGGGGCAAACATCCGGGAAAGTATTCCCGGTGTTTCGCGCTTTCTGATAGACAGGACGGAGGGGAAAAGTTGCAGGTTTGATATGCTAGGGACGTGTGGCTGACAAGCGGACTACGTATTCGGATTCATTTCATTGTTTTGAGAAACTTTCATGTACACAGTATTTTCATCCGAGCTACGGTTTATTTCATATCATTTTCTAAAGTTTTAAATCATTTTTAGAATTTATTTAATTATTTTAAATTAATTCGAAATTGGATTTATGACATCAGCATGATGTCATGCTGACGTCAGCAGTCAACAGGGGTTGACTGGGTCAAACTGACGCGTGGGTCCAGTGGGACCCACCTGTCATACTCTGTTAGGTTAATTAGGGTTTAGTTAATTGGTTACTGTTTAATTAAATTAACTTATTAATTAGATTAATTAAACAGGATTAATTATCCTAATTAATTCACTAATTAATTAATTAATAATTATTAATTTTATTAATTCATTTTGAATTTTTATTTTATTTTTTTTAAAACGTTCTGGAGGCTGGGCCCTCCTGTCATTGGGCCAGGGGGTTTAGCGGGCGCCGGGTGCAGCGGGCAAACGGGCGCGGGCGCCTGGAGCGGGCGCAGCCCGGCTGGGCACCCGCCCAGGTCGACAGGGGAGGGAAGGGCGCTGGGGCGCCGGCAGCTGCGGCGAGCAGGCGCAGTGGAGGCGGCGACAAAGCGACCAGGGCCGTGGCAGTAGCGGGCGCGAGCGGGGCTGGTGGCCTAGTGCGCGGCGAAGGCAGAGCCGACGAGGCCATGGCCCATGCGCGGCCAGCGGCCATGGTCGGGGCTCCAGTGCGGCGGAGGTGATGCGGGCGAGGGAGCAGCAGGGGCCGAGGGCGCGCGTCAGGCGAAGGCGAGGCGTAGGCAGCGGCAGCGCTCAGGCGTCGGCGGGAGGCAGGCAGGCGCGGGCGGCAACAGCAAGGGCGGGCGCGCGCGGAGGACGGCGGGCGCGTGAGCTCGCGCGCAGCCATGGGCGCGGGCCGCGCGGGAGCAGCAACTCGGGGGGGGGGGGGGTCGCGGGCAAGAGCGAAGTAGCGGGAGGGGAAGGGGCTCACATAGCCCTGTAGATGTGCGTTCGCATGCTCGAGGAGGACCTGAGGTAGACGGAGGGCGATGATGAGGTCAGGGTCGCCCGGCGAGGCAACGCCGGCGACGACATCGAAACCGCGGCGTCGAGTGGCGCGGTGGCTTCGAGGGAGAGGGGCCGGGGCCGCGAGGAGGACGCCGAGGATGGGGCTGCGAGGTCTGGCGATGGGAAGGGCGACGGTGGTCGGGGAGTGAGGGCACTCTGGGCGGCGGCAGTTGGCGAAGGGGGCGCGGAGGAGTGCGGGAGGGGCGGCGCCGGTGTCGGGCCCGATCCCGATTGGATCGGGGAAGAGGGAGTGGGGGCGCGAGTGGGGGGGAGTGGGTAGTGGGGTGGGTAGCGGTTTAGGGTTTCGGGGGATAGGGCCATATAGGCCAGGGAGGAGCGGGGTGGGCCGGCCTTGTTGGGCCTGAGGCCAGCTGGGCTGGTTGGCCCACGGGGGGAAGGGGGTGGTTTCTTTTTTTTCTTGTTGTTTTTTTTCTTTTGTCTTTTCTGTTTGCTTTTATTTATTTAATACTTTATAGTTTTACAAAAACGAAACCCACACCCTAAATGGAGTTACAATTCCAACTACTGTCTTAAAAAGTTTTACCCCTGAACAAAATAGTTTAATATTTTATAAAATTCAAAAGGCATTTATTTAATTGTTTTAGCTACTGTTTTACTCATTTTAGTTTACTTAAACATTTTATAAAAGTGTGGTTTCTCAACAATAATTACCTAAGCATTATTTGGCACCAACCGAACATTTTAGTTTTAATATTTGAAATCCTTTAACGTTTGACTTCATTTTGAATTTTGAATTTGAATCGGTTTCGAACTAACACGAGATTAGCAACAGTAACCATTGTGACGTGGCATCATTAACAGAGGTTTACTGTAGCTCAAATACCCAGGCGTCACAATAAAGAACTCATGTACTTATTGCAAAAATCTACAAGTTATCAAAGCAAAGTTTTACGCGCATGCTCCTAGGGGGATAGATTGGTAGGAAAAGACCATCGCTCGTCCCCGACCGCCACTCATAAGGAAGACAATCAATAAATAAATCATGCTCCGACTTCATCACATAACAGTTCACCATACGTGCATGCTACGGGAATCTCAAACTTCAACACAAGTATTTCTCAAATTCACAACTACTCAACTAGCACAACTCTAATATCACCGTCTCCATATCTCAAAACAATTATCAAGTATCAAACTTCTCATAGTATTCAACACACTCATAAGAAAATTTTATTATTAATATTGAATGCCTAACATACTTAAAGCAATTTACCATGATGTTTTGTAGGACTCTCAAAATAATCTAAGTGAATCATGAGAGAACAAATGTTTCTATAAAACAAATCCACCAACGTGCTCTAAAAGATATAAGTGAAGCACTAGAGCAAAAACTATATAACTCAAAAGATATAAGTGAAGCACATAGAGTATTCAACAATTTCGGAATCATGTGTGTCTCTCTCAAAAAGGTGTGTAAAGCAAGGATTATTGTGTAAAACTAACAAATAAAGACTCAAATAATACAGGACGCTCCAAGCAAAACACATATCATGTGGTGAATGAAAATATAGCTCCAAGTAAAGTTACCGATAGAAGTAGACGAAAGAGGGGATGCCTTCTGGGGCATCCCCAAGCTTTGGCTTTTAGGTGTCTTTAGATTATCTTGGGGGTGCCATGGGCATCCCCAAGCTTAGGCTCTTGCCACTCCTTGTTCCATAATCCATCAAATCTTTACCCAAAACTTGAAAACTTCACAACACAAAACTTAAAGTAGAAAATCTCGTGAGCTCCGTTAGCGAAAGAAAACAAAACACCACTTCAAGATACTGTAATGAACTCATTATTTATTTATATTGGTGTTAAACCTACTGTATTGCAACTTCTCTATGGTTTATAAACTATTTTACTAGCCATAGATTCATCAAAATAAGCAAACAACACACGGAAAACAGAATCTGTCAAAAACA
Organism: Triticum monococcum; assembly: GCA_034509565.1. Taxonomy (NCBI): domain Eukaryota; kingdom Viridiplantae; phylum Streptophyta; class Magnoliopsida; order Poales; family Poaceae; genus Triticum; species Triticum monococcum. The sequence goes on from CM067844.1 coordinate 491,014,633, forward strand.
GAACAGTCTGTAGTAATCTGCAGCTAACGCAAGTTTTGGAACCCCAAAAATTCTGAAATAAATTTCTGGACGTGCGGAATTTATCTATTAATAATCTGCAAAAATAATTAAATAAATAGCACTTTCCAAATAAAAATGCACCAGTTCTCGTGAGCGCTAAATTTTCTGTTTTTTACAGCAAGATTAAAAAGACTTTCCCAAGTCTTCCCAATGGTTCTACTTGGCACAAACACTAATTAAACACAAAAAACACAACCAAAAAAGCGGCTAGATAAATTATTTATTACTAAACAGTAGAAAAATCAAGGAATAAAAATAAAATTGGGTTGCCTCCCAACAAGCGCTATCGTTTAACGCCCCTAGCTAGGCATAAAAGCGAAGATAGATCTAGGTATTGCCATCTTTGGAAGACAATCCATAAGTGGCTCTCATAATAGATTCATAAGGTAATTTAATTTCCTTTCTGGAAGTGTTCCATGCCTTTCCTTCACGTAAATTGGAATCTAATATTCCCTTCCTTCATATCAATAATTGCACCAATCGTTGTAAGGAAAGGTCTACCAAGAATAATAGGACATGAAGGATTGCAATCTATGTCAAGAACAATAAAATCCACGGGCACATAATTACTATTTGCAACAATAATAACACCATTAATTCTTCCCATAGGTTTCTTAATAGTGGAATCCGCAAGGTGCAAGTTTAAAGAGCAATCATCAAAATCACGGAAACCTAGCAAATCACACAAAGTCTTTGGAATCGTGGAAACACTAGCACCCAAATCACACAAACCATAGCATTCATGATCTTTAATCTTAATTTTAGTAGTAGGTTCCCACTCATCATAAAGTTTTCTAGGGATGGAAACTTCCAACTCAAGTTTTTCTTCATAAGATTGCATCAAAGCATCAACGATATGTTTGGTAAAGGCTTTATTTTGACTATAAGCATGAGGAGAATTTAGCACGGATTGCAACAAGGAAATACAATCTATCAAATAGCAATTATCATAATTAAATTCCTTGAAATCCAAAATAGTGGGTTCATTAATACTTAAAGTTTTGACTTCTTCAATCCCACTTTTAACAATTTTAGCATCAAGATCTAAAGGCTCCAAATTTTTGGAACGCCTTCTAGGTAAAGGTGGATCATATTCAGTCCCATCATTATCAAGATTCATATTACAAAAACAAAGATTTAATAGGGGACACATCAATAACTTTTAGATATTCATCTTTATTATCATGGAAACTATAAGAACACACTTTTAGAAAGCAATGTTTCTTAGCACGCATCCTAGCGGTTCTTTCTTTGCACTCATCAATGGAAATTCTGATGGCTTTGAGAGACTCATTGATATCATGCTTAGGAGCAATAGATCTAAGTTTCACAGAATCAACATCAAGAGAAATTATATCAATGTTCGTAGCCAACTCATCAATCTTAAGCAATTTTTCTTCAATCAAAGCATTGAAATTCTTTTGCGAGGTAATAAATTCTTTAATATTAGATTCAAAATCAGAGGGTATCTTATTAAAATTTCCATAAGAATTGTTGTAGGAATTACCATAATTATTAGAGGAATTACTAGGATACGGCCTAGGATTAAAGTTTCCTCTATACGCGTTGCTACCAAAATTATTCCTACCAACAAAATTCACATCCAAAGATTCAATATTATTCTCAATCAAGGTAGACAAAGGCATATCATTAGGATCAGAAGAAACACTTTTATTAGCAAATAATTTCATAAGTTCATCCATCTTAGCACTCAAAACATTATTTTCTTCTATCACATGCACTTTCTTATTAGTAGATCTTTCAGTGTGCCATTGAGAATAATTAACCATAATATTATCTAGGAGTTTAGTAGCTTCTCCTAAAGTGATTTCCATAAAAGTGCCTCCCGCGGCCGAATCTAAAAGATTTCTAGAAGCAAAATTCAATCCAACATAAATTTTTTGTATAATCATCCACAAATTCAAACCATGTGTAGGGCAATTACGTATCATTAATTTCATCCTCTCCCAAGCGTGTGCAACATGTTCATGATCAAGTTGCTTAAAACTCATAATATCGTTTTTAAGAGAGGTAATCTTAGCTGGAGGAAAATACTTAGAGATAAAAGCATCTTTGCACTTATTCCACGAATCAATACTATTTTTAGGCAAAGACGAAAAGCAAGCTTTAGCACGATCTCAAAGCGAAAAAGGAAATAGCTTCAAGCAATATCATTGTCCACATCTTTCTTCTTTTGCATATCACACAAATCAACAAAGTTGTTTAGATGGGTAGCGGCATCTTCACTAGGAAGGCCAGAAAACGGATCTTTCATGACAAGATTCAGCAAAGCAACATTTATTTCACAAGATTCAGCATCGATAAGAGGAGCAATCAGAGTGCTAATAAAATCATTGTTGTTGGTATTGGTAAAGTCACACAATTTGGTATTACCTTGAGCCATCGTGACAAGCGAGCAATCCGACACACAAGCAAACAAGAAACAGGCAAAAAGAGGCGAATAAAGAAAGAGAGGGAGGATGGAGAGAGAGGGGATGAATAAAACCGCAAGGGTGAAGTGGGGGGAGAGGAGAACAAGAGGCAAATGGAAAATAATGTAATGCAGGAGATAAGCGTTTGTGATGGGTACTTGGTATGTTGACTTTTGCGTAGACTCCCCGGCAATGGTGCGAGAAATCCTTCTTGCTACCTCTTGAGCACTGCGTTGGTTTTCTCTTGAAGAGGAAAGGGTGATGCAGCAGAGCAGCGTAAGTATTTCCCTCATTTTTTGAGAACCAAGGTATCAATCCAGTAGGAGGCCACGCACGAGTCCCTCGCACCTACACAAACAAATAAGCTCCTCGCAACCAACACGATAAAGGGGTTGTCAATCCCTTCACGGTCACCTACGAGAGCGAGATCTGATAGATATGATAAGATAATATTATTGGTATTTTTATGATAAAGAGAAATAAGTAAAATAAATGGCAAACGAAATAACTAAGTATTGGAAGATTAATATGATGGAAAATAGACCCGGGGGCCATAGGTTTCACTAGAGGCTTCTCTCGAGAGCATAAGTATTATGGTGGGTGAACAAATTACTATTGAGCAATTGATAGAATTGAGCATAGTTATGATAATATCTAGGTATGATCATGTATATAGGCATCACGCCCAAGACAAGTAGACCGACTCCTACCTGCATCTACCACTATTACTCCACACATCGACCGCTATCCAGCATGCATCTAGAGTATTAAGTTCAAGAGAACAGAGTAACGCTTCAAGCAAGATGACATGATGTAGAGGGATAAACCCATGCAATATGATATAAACCCCATCTTGTTATCCTCGATGGCAACAATACAATATGTGCCTTGCTGCCCCTACTGTCACTGGGAAACGACACCGCAAGATTGAACCCAAAGCTAAGCACTTCTCCCATTGCAAGAAAGATCAATCTAGTAGGCCAAACCAAACTGATAGTTCGAAGAGACTTGCAAAGATAACCAATCATACATAAAAGAATTCAGAGAAGATTCAAATATTGTTCATAGATAAACTTGATCATAAACCCACAATTCATCGATCTCAACAAACACACCACAAAAGAAGATTACATCGAATAGATCTCCACAAGAGAGGGGGAGAACTTTGTATTGAGATCCAAAAAGAGAGAAGAAGCCATCTAGCTAATAACTATGGACCCGTAGGTCTGAAGTAAACTACTCACACTTCATTAGAGAGGCTATGGTGTTGATGTAGAAGCCCTCCATGATCGATACCCCCTCCGGTGGAGCTCTGGAAAAGGCCCCAAGATGGGATCTCGTGGATACAGAAAGTTACGGCGGTGGAATTAGTGTTTTGGCTCCGTATTTGGTAGTTTGGGGGTACATAGGTATATATAGGAGGAAGGAGTACGTCGGTGGAGCAATGTGGGCCCCACGAGGGTGGAGGGCGCGCCTGGGGGTGGGGGTAGGCACGCCCCCCTACCTCGTGCCCTCCCGGTTGCTTTCTTGACGTAGGGTCCAAGTCCTCTGGATCGTGTTCGTTCCAAAAATCACGTTCCCGAAGGTTTCATTCCGTTTGGACTCCATTTGATATTCCTTTTCTGCAAAACCCTAAAATAGGCAAAAAAACAACAATTTTGGGCTGGGCCTCCGGTTAATAGGTTAGTCCCAAAAATAATATAAAGTGTATAATAAAGCCCAATAATGTCCAAAACAGGATTTAATATAGCATGGGACAATCAAAAATTATAGATACGTTGGAGATGTATCATCACCCCATTTGACATTGGTGGGCATAGATGAAACTTTGTGCACGTCCACCACCAAGTCCTTGCTTCCGGTCATATGATTTGTGGCTCCACTATCAAGCAACCATGATCCCCCACCGGAAGCAAACACCTACAAGAGATCAATGTTTGGTTTTAGGTACCCATTTTGTAATGGGTCCTTTGATGTTAGTAATAAGGGTCTTAGGAACCCAAAATAGACCATTCAATGTACTCATAAGAAGAACCAACAAATTTGGCATAGACATGCCCATCACTAGCACGGCATAACACATAAGAAGGGTTAAAGTCGCCGGCTTTGCTGGAAGGGGTGGCATTGCCCTTCTTGACACCACCACCCTTCACATTGTTCTTCTTTTCCTTAGAAGCACCCTCTCCCTCCTTCACAAAAGTTTGCTTGAGAGGAGGAGGTCATTTGGCCTTGTCATTCTTCTTCTTATTCTTGGACTTAGGTGGAAACCCAATCCCCTCCTTGCCCACAACTTCCTTTTGATTGCTCAAAATGTCGTTGAGGTTCTTCTCACCTTGTATGCAAGACACAAGACCTTTCTCAAGTTGCTCCTTCAACTTGGAATTCTCCTCCACAAGACGCACATGCTCACAACACGGGTTAGTAGCATTTGCATTATCAATTAAAACCATATGATTAAATGTGGCTTTCTCCTTGGTTAGCTTCACTTGGAGTTGATCATGAGACTCTTTGAGGCTAGCATGAGCAATCTTCAAGGCCTTGTGAGCCTTGTCAAGTATATCAAATTCCTCTGTGAATCTATCATGGTCAACCCCAAGTTTCGCCTTCTCGGAATTGAGCACACGAGATAAAACAAGAGCATGATCAAGATCTTTCTTTAATTTAGCATGGTCATCGTTGTGTGACTCCTCAAGAGCCAAATGATGGCCACGCTCTTCCTCAAGCGCATTAGAGAGATCCGATATCTCATCGGCATACTCACGACTATGCCCTTCCATCTTAGAGATGGTTTCTTCGTGAGCTGATACATCCATTTTGCATCATGCTTTTATATCGATATTTATTGCATTATGGGCTGTTATTACACATTATGTCACAATACTTATGCCTATTCTCTCTTATGTTACAAGGTTTGCACGAAGAGGCGGAATGCCGGCAGCTGGAATTTTGGGCTGGAAAAGGAGCAAATATTAGAGACCTATTCTGCACAACTCCAAAAGTCCTGAAACTCCACGTAAGTCAGTTTTGGAATATATAAAAAATATTGGGCAAAGAAAGCACCAGAAGGGGCCACCCACCATCCACGAGGATGGGGGGCGCGCCCCCTTGTCTCGTGTGCCCCCTGGCAGGCCTCCGGTGCGCACCTTTGGCTATATGAAGTCTTTCGCCCTGGAGAAACTCAGAAAGCAAGCTTTCGGGACGAAGCGCCGCCGCCACGAGGTGGAACCTTGGCAGAACCAATATAGGGCTCCGGCGGAGCTGTTATGCCGGGGAAGCATCCCTCTGGGAGGGGGAATTCATCACCATCGATCCTCGTTGGGTTCGACACTCTTACTTATCTGCTTGCAGAGAATACTTTACTGAAAACTGCTTATCACTTCCTTCTGTTCCTCGTTGGGTTCGACACTCTTACTTATCGAAAGGACTACGCTAGATACCCTATACTTGTGGGTCATCAAGACTATTTTCTGGCGTTGTCGCCGGGGAGTTAAGCGCCTTTGATAAGTGGAATTTGGTAAGGAAAAATTTATATAGTGTGCTGAAATTTACTGTCACTTGTTACTATGGAAACTAATCCTTTGAGGGGCTTGTTCGGGGTATCTTCACCCCGACCAGTAGAGAAAAGAGTTTGCTCCTCAACCTACTGAACCCACTGAAAATGTTTACTTTGAAATTCCTTTGGGTGTGATAGAGAAACTGCTACTAATCCTTTTACAAGAGATGGAACATTGCAACCCGATTTGCACCTAATCTATGTGGATGAAGTTTGTGGATTATTTAAGCTTGTAGGTATGCCCGAAGATGTTATCAAGTAGAAGTCTTCCCTTTATCTTTGAAGGGAAAGGCATTGACATGGTTTAGGCTATGTGATGATATTGGATCATGGAACTATAACCGATTGAAATTGGAGTTTCATCAGAAGTTTTATCCTATGCATCTGGTTCATCATGATCGTAATTATATATATAATTTTTGGCCTCATGAAGGAGAAAGCATTGCTCAAGATTGGGGGAAGCTTAAGTCAATGTTATATTCATGCCCCAATCATGAGCTCTCAAGAGAAATTATTATTCAAAAATTTTATGCTCGACTTTCTCTTAGTAATCGCTCCATGCTCGATACTTCTTGTACTGGTTCTTTTATGATGAAGAATATTGAATTCAAATGGGATTTATTGGAAAGAATTAAACGCGACTCTGAAGATTGGGAACTCGACGAAGGTAAGGAGTCGGGTATAACACCTAAGTTTGAATGTGTTAAAATCTTTTATGGATACCGATGCTTTTCATGAATTTAGCACTAAATATGGACTTGACTCTCAGATAGTAGCTTATTTTTGTGAATCATTTGCTACTCATGTTGATCTCCCTATGGAGAAGTAGCTTAAATATAATCCTCCCATTGAAGTAAAAGTAGTTGAACCTACTAAAGTTGAAGAAAAGACTATCACTTATATTGTTGATCCTATTGTTTAGCCTCCTGATTGGAATTTATCCTTTTAAATTATGTGTGGTGCTAGTGATTATGCTATAGGTGTTGTTCTAGGACAAAGAGTTGATAAGAAATTAAATGTTATCCAGTATGCTAGTAAAACTCTAGACAGTGCCCAGAGAAATTATGCTACTACTGAAAAGGAATTTTTAGCAGTTGTGTTTTCTTGTGATAAGTTCAGACCTTATATTGTTGATTCTAAAGTAACTATTCACACTGATCATGATGCTATTAAATATCTTATGGTAAAGAAAGATGCTAAACTTAGACTTATTAGATAGGTTCTCCTACTACAAGAATTTGATTCGCATATTATTGATAGAAAGGGAGCTGAGAACCCCGTTGCAGACAACTTGTCTCGGTTAGAGAATGTTCTTGACGACCCACTGCTACCTCTTGAGCACTGCATTGGTTTTCCCTTGAAGAGGAACGGGTGATGCAGCAAAGTAGCGTAAGTATTTCCCTCAGTTTTTGAGAACCAAGGTATCAATCCATTAGGAGACTACACGCAAGTCCCTCGTACCTACACAAACAAATAAGAACCTCGCAACCAACGTGATAAAGGGGTTATCAATCCCTTCACGGTCAATTACGAGAGTGAGATCTGATAGAGATAATAATAAGATAAATATTTTAGATTGGAAAATAAATATTGCAAAAATAAAGTAGGTTGGAAACTTATATGATAAAAGATAGACCCAGGGCCATAGGTTTCACTAGTGGCTTCTCTCAAGATAGCATAAGTATTACGGTGGGTGAACAAATTACTGTCGAGCAATTGATAGAAAAGTGAATAATTATGAGAATATCTAAGCATGATCATGTATATAGGCATCATGTCCATGACAAGTAGACCGAAACGATTCTGCATCTACTACTATTACTCCACACATCGACCGCTATCCAGCATGCATCTAGAGTACTAAGTTCATAAGAACAGAGTAATGCATTAGGCAAGATGAGATGATGTAGAGGGATAAACTCAAGCAATATGATATAAACCCCATCTTTTTATCCTCGATAGCAACAATACAATACGTGCCTTGCTGCCCCTGTTGTCACTAGGAAAGGACACCACAAGATTGAACCCAAAGCTAAGCACTTCTCCCATTGCAAGAAAGATCAATCTAGTAGGCCAAACCAAATTGATAATTCGAAGAGACTTGCAAAGATAAACAATCATAACTAAAATATTTCAGAGAAGAATCAAATATTGTTCATAGATAAACTTGATCATAAACCCACAATTCATCGGATCTTGACAAACACAACACAAAAAGAGTTACATCAAATAGATCTCCAAGAAGATTGAGGAGAACATTGTATTGAGATCCAAAGAGAGAGAAGAAGCCATCTAGCTAATAACTATGGACCTGAAGGTCTGTTATAAACTACTCACACATCATCGGAGAGGCTATGGTGTTGATGTAGAAGCCCTCCGTGATCGATTCCCCCTCCGACGGAGCTCCGGAAAAGGCCCAAGATGGGATCTCTTGGGTACAGAAGGTTGTGGCGGTGGAAATAGGGTTTCGTGCTGCTCCTGGATGTTTTCGAGGTATGTGGACATATATAGGAGGAAGAAGTAGGTTGGTGGAGCCACAAGGGGCTCACGAGGGTGGGGGCGCGCACAGGGGGCAAGCGCGCCTCGCTGCCTCGTGGCCTCCTCATTGATTTCTTGACGTCTACTCCAAGTCCCCTGGATCACGTTTGTTCCAAAAATAACTCTCCCGAAGGTTTCATTCCGTTTGGTCTCCATTTGATATTCCTTTTCTGCGAAACACTGAAATGGGCAAAAAACAGCAATTTGCACTAGGCCTTGGGTTAGTAGCTTAGTCCCAAAAATAATATAAAAGTGTATAAATAAGCCCATTAACATCCAAAATAGATAATATAATAGCATGGAACAATCAAAAATTATAGATACGTTGGAGACGCGTCAAACATCCCCAAGCTTAATTCCTGCTCGTCCTCGAGTAGGTAAATGATAAAAACAGAATTTTTGATGTGGAATGCTCCCTAGCATAATTCTCAATGTAATTTTCTTTATTGTGGCATGAATATTTAGATCCGAAAGATTCAACAAAAAAGTTTAATATTGACATAAAAACAATAATACTTCAATCATACTAACTAAGCAATCATTTCTTCTCAAAATAACATGGTAAAAGAAAGTTCATCCCTACAAAATCATATAGTTTGGTCATGCTCCATTTTCATCACACAAGAATGCTCTCATCTTGCACAACCCCAATGACAAGCCAAGCAATTGTTTCATACTTTAGTAATCTCAAACTTTTTTCAACTTTCACGCAATACATGAGCGTGAGCCATGGATATAGCACTATGGGTGGAATAGAATAATATGATGGGGGTTATGTGGAGAAGACAAAAAAGGAGAAAGTCTCACATTGATGCGGCTGATCAACGGGCTAGGGAGATGCCCATCAATTGATGTCAATGCAGGGAGTAGGGATTGCCATGCAACGGATGCACTAGAGCTATAAATGTATGGAAGCTCAACAAAAGAAACTAAGTGGGTGTGCATCCAACTTGCTTGCTCACGAAGACCTAGGGCATTTGAGGAAGCCCATTGTTGGAATATACAAGCCAAGTTCTATAATGAAAAAATCCCGCTAGTATATGAAAGTGACAAAACAACAGACTCTCTATCATAAAGATCATGGTGCTACTTTGAAGCACAAGTGTGGAAAAGGAGGATAGTAGCATTGTCCCTTTTTATTTGTTTTTTTGGACTTTCCTTTTGTTGGCCTTTATTTTTTTATTCTTTTTATATTTGGGATAATGCTCTATTAATGTTGATCATCACACTTCTATTTATTTACAAGTCAATGATTACAACTCGATACTAGAACAAAATATGACTATATATGATTGCCTCCGGTGGTGTATCGGGAAGGGCAATGAATCAAGAGTGCCATGTATGATAAATTAAGCATGGTGGCTTTGCCACAAATACGATGTCAACTACATGATCATGCAAAGCAATATGACAATGATGAAGCATGTCATAAATGAAACGGTGGAAAGTTGCATGGCAATATATCTTGGAATGGCTATGGAAATGCCATAATAGGTAGGTATGGTGGCTGTTTTGAGGAAGATATAAGGAGGTTTCTATGTGACAGATCATATCATATCACGGGGTTTGGATGCACCGGTGAAGTTTGCACGAACTCTCATGGTGAGAAAGGGCAATGCACGGTACCAAAGAGGCTAGTAATGATGGAAGGGTGAGAGTGCGTATAATCCATGGACTCAACATTAGTCATGAAGAACTCATATACTTATTGCAAAAATCTACTGTAGGATCGAAAGTATGTCTAAGGGGGGGGGGGTGATTAGACTACTTGACCAACTAAAAGCTTAGCCTTTTCCCAATTTTAGTTCTTGGCAGATTTTAGCTATCTTAGAGCAAGTCAAGCAATCATCACACAATTCAAGCAAGCATGCAAAGAGTTTATTGGCAGCGGAAAGTAAAGCATGCAACTTGCAAGAATGTAAAGGGAGGGGTTTGGAGGATTCAAACGCAATTGGAGACACGGATGTTTTCCCGTGGTTCGGATAGGTGGTGCTATCCTACATCCACGTTGATGGAGACTTCAACCCACCGAGGGTAACGGTTGCGCGAGTCCACGGAGGGCTCCACCCATGAAGGGTCCACGAAGAAGCAACCTTGTCTATTCCACCATGGCTCGCCCACGAAGGACTTGCCTCACTAGCGGTAGATCTTCACGAAGTAGGCGATCTCCTTGCCCTTACAAACTCCTTGGTTCAACTCCACAATCTTGTCGGAGGCTCCCAAGTGACACCTAGCCAATCTAGGAGACACCACTCTCCAAGAAGTAACAAATGGTGTGTTGATGATGAACTCCTTGCTCTTGTGCTTCAAATGATAGTCTCCCCAACACTCAACTCTCTCTCATAGGATTTGGATCTGGTGGAAAGAAGATTTGAGTGGAAAGCAACTTGGGGAAGGCTAGAGATCAAGATTCATATGGTAGGAATGGAATATCTTGGTCTCAACACATGAGTAGGTGGTTCTTTCTCAAAACATATGAGTAGGAATGGTGTATGTGTTCTGATGGCTCTCTCTTCGAATGAAGAGGAGGTGGAGGGGTATTTATAGCCTCCACACAAAATCCAACCGTTACACACAATCTACCAATCTCGGTGGGACCGAATCAGAAAACTCGGTCTGACCGAAATAGTAAACCTAGTGACCGTTAGGAATTTCGGTGGGACTGAGATGCAACTCGGTAGGACCGATTCGGTTAGGGTTTGGGCATAACGTAATCTCGGTGAGACCGATCGCACAAACTCGGTGAGACCGAGTTCGGCAATTAGCTAACCAGAGAGTTGGTCAGGCAAACTCGGTGGGACCGACTTGCTCTTTCGGTGAGACCGAAAAGTTACAAGAAGGAAACATAGAGTTTACCTTGCATTCTCGATGGGACCGATTCGCTCTTTCGGTGAGACCAAAAAGTTACGAAAGGGAAACAGAGAGTTTGCAAGCCCATCTCGGTGAGACCGAGATCCTTATCGGTAGGACCGAATTGCTAGGGTTTGGCAGTGGCAAATGACAAGTGAAACTCGGTGGCGTCGGATTGAAAGAATCGGTATGACCGAGTTTGGCTTAGGGTTAGGTCATTTTTGGATATGGAAAGGTGGTTGAGGATTTTGGAGCATATCACTAAGCACATAAAGCAAGAGGCTCATTAAGCAACACCTCATCCCTCCTTGATAGTATTGGCTTTTCCTAAAGACTCAATGCGATCTTGGATCACTAAAATATAAAATGAAGAGTCTTGAACTTTTGAGCTTGAGCCAATTCTTTGTCCTTAGCATTTTGAGGGTTCCACTTTCACATCCATGCCATGCCAATCATTGAGCTTTCCTAAAATAATCATCTTGGAATAGCATTAGCTCAATGAGCTATATGTTGTTATGAATTACCAAAACCACCTAGGGATAGTTGCACTTTCATCTACAAGTCATCAAAAACCAAGCACTACACGCATGCTCCTAGGTGTATAGATTAGTAGGAAAAGGCCATCGCTTGTCCCCGACCGCCATTCATAAGGAAGACAATCAAAGAACACCTCATGTTTCAAATTTGTTACACAACTGTTACCATACGTGCATGCTACGGGACTTGCAATCTTCAACACAAGTATTTCTCAAATTCGGAACTACTCAACTAGCACAACTCTAATATCACCATCTTTATATCTCATAACAATTATCAAGCATCCAACTTCTCATAGTATTCAACACACTTTTTATGCAAGTTTTTATTATACCAATCTTGGATGTCTATCATATTAGGACCAATTTTATAACCAAAGCAAATTACCATGCTGTTATAAAGGACTCTCAAAATAATATAAGTGAAGCATGAGAGATCAATAATTTCTATAAAATAAAACCACCACCGTGCTATAAAAGATATAAGTGAAGCACTAGAGCAAAATTATCTGGCTCAAAAGATATAAGTGAAGCACATAGAGTATTCTAATAAATTCCAATTCATGTGTGTATCTCCCAAAAGGTGTGTACATCAAGGATGATTGTGGTAAACTAAAAAGCAAATAATCAAATCATACAAGACGCTCCAAGCAAAACACATATCATGTGGTGAACAAAATATATAGCCTCAAGTAAAGTTACCGATGGAAGAAGACGAAAGAGTGGATGCCTTACGGGGCATCCCCAAGCTTAGGATTTTGGTTTTCCTTGAATTTTACCTTGGGGTGCCTTGTGCATCCCCAAGCTTAGGCTCTTGCCACTCCTTATTCCATAATCCATCAGATCTTTACCCAAAACTTGAAAACTACACAACACAAAACTCAACAGAAAATCTTATAAGCTCCGTTAGTATAAGAAAACAAACCACCACTTAAGGTACTGTAGTGAACTCATTCTTTATTTATATTGGTGTTAAACCTACAGTATTCCAACTTCTCTATGGTTCATACCCTCCAATACTAGCCATAGATTCATCAAAATAAGCAAACAACACACGAAAAACAGAATCTGTCAAAAACAGAATAGTCTGTAGTAATCTGTAGGTTTAGAATACTTCTGTAACCTCAACAATTCTTAAATAAATTGTTGGGCGTGAGGAATTTTTCTATTAATCATCTTCCAAAAGAATCAACCTAATCGCACTCTCCAGTAAAAAATGGCAGCAAATCTCGTGAGCACTAAAGTTTTTATTTTTTACAGCAATATCACTAAAACTTCCCCCAAGTCTTCCCAAAGGTTCTACTTGGCACAAACACTAATTAAAAGCATAAAACCACATCTAAACATATTATAGATGAATTATCCATTACTAAACATAACCAAAAATCAAGAAACAAAAATAAAATTGGGTTGCCTCCCAACAAGCGCTATCGTTTAACGCCCCTAGCTAGGCATAAAAGCAAGAATAGGTCTAGGTATTATCATTTTTGTATGCAATTCATAGGTGGATATCATAATAGATTCATAAGGTAATTTAATTTTATTCCTAGGAAAGTTTTCCATGCCTTTCCTTAACGGAAATTGGAATCTAATATTCGCTTCTTTCATATCAATAATTGCACCAATCGTTCTAAGGAAAGGTCTACCAAGAATAATAGGACATGTAGGATTGCAATCAATATCAAGAACAATGAAATCTACGAGCACATAATTCCTATTTGAAAAAATAAGAACATCATTAATCCTTCCCATAGGTTTCTTAATAGTGGAATCCGCAAGATGCAAATTTAAAGAACAATCATCAAATTCACGGAAACCTAACACATCACACAAAGTTTTTGGAATCATGGAAACACTAGCACTGAAATCACATAAAGCATAGCATTCATGATCCCAAATTTCAATTTTAATAGTAGGCTCCCACTCATCATGAAGTTTTCTAGGGATAGAAACTTCTAATTCAAGCTTTTCTTCATAAGATTGCATCAAAGCATCAATGATATGTTTGGTAAAAGCTTTATTTTGACTATAAGCATGCAGAGAATTCAGCATGGATTGCAACAAGGAAATACAATCTATTAAAGAACAATTATCATAATTAAATTCCTTGAAATCCAAAATAGTGGGCTCATTGCTATGTAAAGTTTTGACCTCTCCAATCCCACTTTTACCAATTTTTGCATCAAGATCAAAAACTCCGAATCATTGGGACGCCTTTTAACTAAAGTTGCCTCATCTCCAGTCCCATCATTATCAAGATTCATATTGCAAGACAAAGATTTAATAGGAGTCACATCAATCACTTTAAGATCTTCATCCTTATTATCATCAAAACTAGAAGAACACGTTTTTATAAGGCAATCCTTTTTAGCACGCATCCTAGCGGTTCTTTCTTTGCACTCATAAATGGAAATTATCATGGCTTTGAGAGACTCATTGATATCATGCTTAGGTGGAATAGATCTAAGTTTCAAAGAATCAACATCAAGAGAAATTATATCCACGTTCCTAGCCAACTCATCAATCTTAGACAATTTTTCTTCAATCAAAGCATTGATACTATTTTGTGAACTAATAAATTATTTAATACCATATTCAAAATCACAGGGCATCTTATTATTATTTCCATAAGAATTGTTGTAGGAATTACCATAATTATTAGAGGAATTACTAGGATATAGCCTAGGATTAAAGTTTCCTCTATACGCGTTGTTACCAAAATTGTTCCTACCAACAAAATTCACATCCATAGATTCATTATTATTCTCAATCAAGGTAGACAAAGGCATATCATTAGCATCAGAAGAAACACTCTTATTAGCAAACAATTTCATAAGTTCATCCATCTTTCCACTCAAAACATTAATTTCTTCTATAGCATGAACCTTTTTACTAGTAGATCTTTCGGTGTGCCATTGAGAATAATTATCCATATTATCTAGGAGTTTGGTAGCTTCTCCTAAACTGATTTCCATAAAAGTGCCTCCCGCAGCCGAATCTAAAAGATTTCTAGAAGCAAAATTCAATCCAGCATAAAAAAATTGTATGATCATCCATAAATTCAAACCATGTGTAGGGCAATTACGAATCATTAATTTCATCCTCTCCCAAGATTGTGCAACATGCTCATGATCTAGTTGCTTAAAGTTCATAATGTCATTTCCAAGAGAGATGATCTTAGCGGGAGGAAAATACTTAGAGATAAAAGCATCTTTGCACTTATTCCAAGAATCAATAGTATTTTTAGGCAAAGAGGAAAACCAAGTTTTAGCACGATCTCTAAGCGAAAATGGGAATAACTTCAAGTTAACAATATCATTATCCACATCTTTCTTCTTTTGCATATCACACAAATCCACAAAGTTGTTTAGATGGGTAGCGGCATCTTCACCAGGAAGGCTAGAAAACGGATCTTTCATGACAAGATTCAGCAAAGAAGTATTAATCTCACAAGATACAACATCGGTAAGAGGAGCAGTCGGAGTGCTAATAAAATCATTATTGTTGGTATTGGAAAAACGACACAATTTAGTATTATCTTGAGCCATCGTGACAAATAATCCAACAAACAAGCACACAAGAAGCGAGCGAAAAAGAGGCGAACGGAAGAAAGGCGAGCGGAAAAGAGGGCGAATAAAATGGCAAGGGTGAAGTTGGGGAGAGGAAAATGAGAGGCAAATGGAAAATAATGTAATGCGAGGGATAAGAGTTTGTGATGGGTACTTGGTATGTCTTGACTTGTGCATAGATCTCCCCGGCAACGGCGCCAGAAATCCTTCTTGCTACCTCTTGAGCACTGCGTTGGTTTTCCCTTGAAGAGGAAAGGGTGATGCAGCAAAGTAGCGTAAGTATTTCCCTTAGTTTGTGAGATCCAAGGTATCAATCCAGTAGGATACTACACGCAAGTCCCTTGTACCTACACAAACAAATAAGAACCTCGCAACCAATGCGAGAAAGGGGTTGTCAATCCCTTCACGGTCACTTACGAGAGTGAGATCTGATAGAGATAATAATAAAAAGATAAATATTTTTGGTATTTTGGGATATAGATTAGAAAATAAAGATTGCAAAATAAAGTAGATTAGAAACTCATATGATAAAAGATAGACCCGGGGGCCGTAGGTTTCACTAGTGGCTTCTCTCAAGATAGCATAAGTATTACGGTGGGTGAACAAATTACTATCGAGCAATTGATAGAAAAGTGAATAATTATGAGAATATCTAGGCATGATCATGTATATAGGCATCACGTCCGCGACAAGTAGACCGAAACAATTCTGCATCTACTACTATTACTCCACACATCGACCGCTATCCAGCATGCATCTAGAGTATTAAGTCCATAAGAACGGAGTAATGCATTAGGCAAGCTAACATGATGTAGAGGGATAAACTCAAGCAATATGATATAAACCCCATCTTTTTATCCTCGATGGCAACAATACAATACGTGCCTTGCTGCCCCTGCTGTCACTGAGAAAGGACACCACAAGATTGAACCCAAAGCTAAGCACTTCTCCCATTGCAAGAAAGATCAATCTAGTAGGCCAAACCAAACTGATAAGTCGAAGAGACTTGCAAAGGTAACCAATCATACATAAAAGATTTTTGAGAAGAATCAAATATTGTTCATAGATAAACTTGATCATGAACCCACAATTCATCGGATCTCGACAAACACACCGCAAAAAGAGTTACATCAAATAGATCTACAAGAAGATCAAGGAGAACATTGTATTGAGATCCAAAGAGAGAGAAGAAGCAATCTAGCTAATAACTATGGACCCGAAGGTCTGTGGTAAACTAATCACACATCATCGGAGAGGCTATGGTGTTGATGTAGAAGCCCTCCGTGATCGATTCCCCCTCCGGCGGAGCTCCGGAAAAGTCCCCAAGATGGGATCTCTTGGGTACAGAAGGTTGCGGCGGTGGAAATAGGGTTTCGTGGTGCTCCTGGATGTTTTTGGGGTATGTGGACATATATAGGAGGAAGAAGTAGGTCGGTGGAGCCACAAGGGGCCCACGAGGGTGGGGGCGCCCCCAGGGGGGCAGGCGCGCCTCCCTGCTTTGTGGCCTCCTCGTTGATTTCTTGATGTCTACTCCAAGTCCCCTGGATCATGTTTGTTCCAAAAATAACTCTCCTGAAGGTTTCATTATGTTTGGATTCCGTTTGATATTCCTTTTCTGCGAAACACTAAAATAGGCAAAAAAAACAGCAATTTGCACTGGGCCTTAGGTTAGTAGGTTAGTCCCAAAAATAATGTAAAAGTGTATAAATAAGCCCATTAACATCCAAAACAGATAATATAATAGCATGGAACAATAAAAAATTATAGATACGTTGGATACGTATCACCCACTACCTATTGATGATAGCTTTCCTGATGAACAATTAGCTGTCATGAATGCTTCTCGTACTGCTCCATGGTATGCAGATTATGCTAATTACATTGTTGCTAAATTTATACCACCTAGTTTCACATACCAGCACCTTTATAAAGAAGGAGTAGATGGTGTTATTAGACGTTGTGTACCTGAGCATGAACAGGAACAGATCCTACGCAAGTGTCACTCTGAGGCTTACGGAGGACACCATGCTGGAGATAGAACTGCACATAAGGTATTGCAATCCGGTTTTTATTGGCATACTCTCTTCAAGGATGCCCGTAAGTTTGTCTTGTCCTGTGATGAATGTCAAAGAATTGGTAATATCAGTAGACGTCAAGAAATGCCTATGAATTATTTACTTGTTATTGAACCATTTGATGTTTGGGGCTTTGATTATATCGGACTGTTTCCTTCCTCTAATGGGTATACACATATTTTAGTTGATGTTGATTATGTTACTAAGTGGGTAGAAGCTATTCCAACTAGTAGAGCTGATCATAACACCTCTATTAAGATGCTTAAAGAAGTTATTTTTCCGAGGTTTGGAGTCCCTAGATATTTACTGATTTATGGTGGTTCACATTTTATTCATGGTGCCTTTCGTAAAATGCTTGCTAAGTATGATGTTAATCATAGAATTGCATCCCCATATCACCCATTGTCTAGTGGTCAAGTAGAACTGAGCAATAGAGAGCTTAAATTAATTTTGCAAAAGACTGTTAATAGATCTAGAAAGAATTGGTACAAGAAACTTGATGATGCATTATGGGCCTATAGAACTGCATATAAAAATCCTATGGGTATGTCTCCATATAAAATGGTTTATGGAAAAGCATGTCACTTACCTCTCGAACTAGAACATAAGGCATATTTGGCCATTAAAGAGCTCAATTATGATTTCAAACTTGCCGGTGAGAAGAGATTATTTGAAATTAGCTCACTTGATGAGTGGAGAACCTAGGTGTTGTAGGGTGGAACCCTAAGTGGGGATCTTTCACAAATTGGAGGGGGAATCCCCAAGAACAAGAAGAACACAGGGGGAAAACAAGAGGAACACTGAAGAACAAGTCCAATCACACATCCACTAGACCAACAAACACACAAGATCCACAAGGTACATGAACAATCAAAGGGAAACAATATACATGGTAGAGTTCATCCCAAATCCTATGAAGGAGATGAGGGCTTGATGATCTAGATAGATCCTTCCCACAAGGGGGTCTTTATCCACTAGGGATCTTCTCCAATGGAGGTCTTGAACTCCAATGGAGTCTTCTCTCTCTCTCAAGAGGAATCCCACAAGGGGAGGTACATGAGCTAAGCTCTA
Organism: Triticum monococcum; assembly: GCA_034509565.1. Lineage (NCBI taxonomy): Eukaryota > Viridiplantae > Streptophyta > Magnoliopsida > Poales > Poaceae > Triticum > Triticum monococcum. The sequence continues at coordinate 491,033,317 of CM067844.1, forward strand.
ATGTTTAGATCTATTCTTAGCTAACCCTAACAAATGGTCTAGGTATGGAATATATAGGTGGCTGGAGGTGAGGAACGAAGTTGAGGCAGAGGGGGAGTGGAAGATGCAATCTCGGCCGCCCATCCTGTAGAGCCCGTGTGCGCGGGGTAAGCCAGGCCCGTGCGCAGGGGGGCCGTGTGCACGGTACACGCCCATGCGCACGGGGTGCTACAGCCGTAGCGCCCTATATAGCCCGTGGGCATGGGGTCTCGGGGACCCGTGCGCACGGGGTCGCCCGGGACCTCCTGTCTTGAAGATGACAAAGAGGAAGAAGACTTGTAGTTGGCCCACATGTGTCGGATGTCATCCAATTGTGCGTCCAACTGGGTGTCGATGTAGTCCCTTGTCCATGCTTTGCGTTGGTGAATGTCGATGGTGAGTCGCTCAATGCCTCGCATTGCTCGTTGTAGTCCGAAGATGGGCGTTTGGGTGATGTAGTTGTTCGCGCTGTCGTTGTCGTGCAAGACCGGAGATGAAATGTCTTGCCTATCCATCACAAGACTTGAGCAAAGGTGAGTAGGAAATGAGATAAACAATACCAAGCTACCTTTTCCCAACGTTGAGGATGTATCTCGTATCACTCAATGTGAGATGAAAGAATAGGGGAATTGTTACCAGACTTGTTCACTCACACCTACAAGTAAAAGCTTATCGAGTGGCTTGGTTAGGACAAGTGGCACAAATTTCATGCAAATTGGAGTCCAAGATATTAAATGTTGAAATAAATCCAAAGGACTCAAAATTCAAAGTAAGTTATCACAAATATAGAGGAGGGTAATAATGAAACACACACGGTGGGATAATGGGGCTTGTGCAACTATAGGGATGAGCAATACAAAATTGCCTAACGAAGACTAAGCTCGTGTTGCACAAACACTAGGAGAACACTAGCTTGATTGCACACTTGGGCACGATTCACCACTTGGCACCAACCTATATGCATGCAATCTAAATGTTCCCTACTCCATGTATCCTCATGCACAAGTATCTCTCTTCATGCTCAACTCTCTTTTGCTTATAAGCTTATGGTCTTTCTTTTCTTGCTGAAAAGCTTTTTTTATTTTTATTTTTTTGCTTTTCCTTTTCCACCATGCTTAATGAGCCTCAACCACACATATGAGATAGGTATCACAATATATGCACGGGAGCAAGCAATTACACAATATGATATATCCAATGATGCAACAATATGATATTGTATCACTATGGTGCACAAGTTTTCGCAAATCTCGACAATACTCGAATAGCAAGTCTCAATAGGTATGAAGGTATGCGCAAAGATGGTAGGGCTATCAAGATGTAATGGCAAGGAAGGAAAATTTTATGATGGAATGGATACCTTCGTCACCCTTAACCTTTCACGAAGTCGGGGGGTAACCGGCCTTGCTTCCGGTTGAAGATGGCCTCAAAGGATGGATGGTCGTTGTCGATGTGGAAGCTCGTGGTGGATGTAGTCGATGGACCGATACAAGTCACTGGTGGTGGATGAAGATGTAACCGTCCCTAAGTAGCCGAAACACCTTAGGAGACTGAAATCACAACTCAAACAACCACAAATGCCAAAAGAACCAAAAAGGGTTTGGTTGCCGAAGTCTTATGCGGTGGTGCGGAAGTTATGGTGGATGGCCTATGCAAAAGATGCAAAAATGGAGGAAATTTTATGGAGTAAAATGGTGGTAAAACCAAGATGAGCAGCTCAGGCACGTCGCTAGCTTTTCAATGAGCCAAAGAACACCCAAACCGGAGTTCAGGAGTGGAAGTTATGACCGAAAACGTAAAGTGGACGTGGCTGATTCTGGGAGGGCCGTGTGCACGGGGTCCAAGGCCCATGGACACGGGGTCCCGCGTGCACGGTACATGTACCAAGGGCACGGGGTCACCTGGGACTACGCGGGGGCCCGTGGGCATGGGGTAGGCGGAAATTTCACAATTTCAGGGCGGAAAATGAGGATTTCTTGGGCAAAATTGGAGAGATTTTGAGGATGGATGGCGGGGGAAAGATGGAGGAAAGCTAGATCCACTTGAAACCAAGCAAATCCATGGATCAAATCCAACAAAACCTTATCAAACCAACAAATCACAAAAAAATTGGGGCTATTTTTTGGTGGGGAATTTTTGAAATTGGGACAAAAACAACAAAACTAGGCTAGAAAACAAAGAGGGGGGCTCCAATTTCATGATCAACCTTGCTCATGATACAAAGATGTTGTAGGGTGGAACCCTAAGTGGGGATCTTTCATGAATTGGAGGGGGAATCCCCAAGAACAAGAAGAACACAAGGGGGAAAACAAGAGCAACACTCAAGAACAAGTCCAATCACACATCCGCTAGACCTACAAACACACAAGATCCACAAGGTACATGAACAATCAAAGGGAAACAAGATACATGGTAGAGTTCATCCCAAATCCTATGAAGGAGATGAGGGCTTGATGATCTTGATAGATCCTTCCCACAAGGGGGTCTTTATCCACTAGGGATCTTCTCCAATGGAGGTCTTGAACTCCAATGGAGTCTTCTCTCTCTCAAGAGGAATCCCACAAGGGGAGGTACATGAGCTAAGCTCTAATGTTTAGATCTATTCTTAGCTAACCCTAACAAATGGTCTAGGTACGGAATATATAGGTGGCTGGAGGTGAGGGACAAAGTGGAGGCGGAGGGGGAGTTGAAGATGCAATCTCGGTCGCCCATCCTGTAGAGCCCGTGTGCACGGGGTAAGTCGGGCCCGTGTGCACGGGGTGCTACAGCTGTAGCGCCCTGTGTAGCCCATGGGCACGGGGTCTTAGGGGCTCGTGCACACGGGGTCGCCTGGGACCTCCTGTCCAGCTGCAGTTGTGCTTCTCCTTCTCCCTCGTGGCCTTGGGGTCCTTCTCCACGGCCTCCGGGATGCTCCATAGCTGCCGGGTGGCGGTCGTCCTCGTACCTAATGATGCACAATGTTCCGTGGTGAGGTAGAAACCAAGTCCAGTAGATATTCATGTAAATCTTGAAGAGGAGCGGGTTCACCTTAGGTTCGTTAGGTCAATTTGGAGCTTGATGTGATATGAAGGTGTACATGGTGATGTCCGTAGGATGCTCCGCATCACCAGACCTATGAGAATGCCAAACTGTTTAAAGAAAAAGTTATAAGATGGCATAACAAAAGGATACAAAAACGTGAGTTTAATGTAGGTGATTATGTATTGTTATACAACTCTCTTTTAAGATTTTTTGCAGGAAAACTCCTCTATAAATGGGAAGGTCCTTACGTTATCAAGGAGGTCTATCGTTCCGGTGCCATAAAAATCAATAACTTTGAAGGCACAAGTCCGAGGGTGGTGAATGGTCAAAGAATCAAACATTATATCTTAGGTAATCCTATAAATGTTGAAACTAATGTTATTGAAACCGTAACCCCGGAGGAGTATATAAGGGACACCTTCTAGAACGTTTCAGCCTCCGAAAAGGAAGAGGTATGTGGTACGGTAAGTAAACTGAATCCAAAACAATTCTAATAGCAATTTTTCTCTGTCTTGGAATATTTAAGAAAATAGGAAAATAAGAAGCAGTCTGGAAAGGACACGAGGCGTCCATGAGGGTGGAGGGCGCGCCCTACCCCCTGGGCGCGCCCCCTGCCTTGTGGGCACCTCATGTGCCCTCCGGACTCCATTTTCTTGCATGATACTTATTTTGGTTGGTAAAAATTTAATATATAATCTCCCGAAGGTTTTGACCATCGTACCACACAAATATCCTCTGCTTTTGTTTCAAGCTATTTTCTGCGAGAGTTTTCAAGGCCAGGCATCATGTCATCCCCTTCCTCCAACAATGAGGGCGACGATGCTTGGCTAATGAAGATAGAGCTGAAGAGAGAAGAAACCAGGGAGATCAACAAGGATGATGGGATCAAGAAGTCCATGGAGGATCAAGCTCCAGCAGCAGAAGAAGAAGAAGAATACATCCTTCAACCTCATTACAATCTTCTTACCCTTACTGAAATTGAAGCTTTCAAGATGATTGAAATAGTTCGAGTGCAGAACAAGTATCTAACTCGTGAAAATATTCTGTTGCAAGAACATATAACCGCACTCAAGGGAATTATTTGTAAGTTGGAGCACCTCCTACGCTTGATGTTGGACGACAAGCCTACTTCATCATCATCACCATCTCCTTCACATCTGAAGAAAGAGACATCAATACATGGGTATGGGCACTCCCCTTGGCAACTGCCAGGCTTGGGAGAGTGCCTCGGTATTGTATCACCATCATACTACTATCTTTAACGTTTTTCTTAGTTCGATCCTTTTGGTTATATCTTGATCTAGTAGAATAAAGTTTTAGTATGATCTAGTTTTGAGTTTTGCTTTATGATCCTTCTATCTAATCGAGTCCATGAGCTATATATATAATAAAGATTAGTTTCGAGCCGAGGGCTTTGCTATCTTGCTATGATCTTGAGGTAATAAAAGTAAGAATAAAAAGAAATAAAGAGATCATATTGATCTTATGGAAGTAATAACTTCACATATAAAGAGTATGATGAATACAAGTTGTTGAGAGTTGACAAACATAGTTTTGGTCATCGTTGCAATTAATAGGAAGTAATTAAGAAAGAGAGGTTTTCACATATAAATATACTATCTTGGACATCTTTTATGATTGTGAGCACTCATCAAAATATGACATGCTAAAAAGTTGATGTTGGACAAGGAAGACAACATAATGGGTTATGTTTTCTTATATCCGAAATAAATTATATTGCCATGGATCATCCAACATGTTGAGCTTGCCTTTCCCCCTCATGCTAGCCAAATTCTTTGCACCAAGTAGAGATACTACTTGTGCTTCCAAATCTCCTTAAACCCAGTTTTGCCATGAGAGTCCATCATATCTGCCTATGGATTGAGTAAGATCCTTCAAGTAAGTTGTCATTGTTGCGATCAATAAAAATTTCTCTCTAAATATATATGATCTATTAGTGTGGAGAAAATAAGCTTTATATGATCTTGTGATGTGGAATAAATAAAAGCGACGGACTACATAATAAAGGTCCATATCACAAGTGGCAATATAAAGTGACGTTCTTTTGCATTAAGATTTTGTGCATACAACCATAAAAGCACATGACAACCTCTGCTTCCCTCTGCGAAGGTCCTATCTTTTATTTTTGTCCTAGACTTTATACAAGAGTCATGGTGATCTTCACCTTTCCCTTATTACATTTTATACTTTGGCAGAGGGAAGCAGACCTATTATATTGTCATATGATTTTTTCCCTTATTACATTTTATCCTTATTACATTTCACCTTTCCCTCTGTGAAGGGCCTTATCTCTAATTGGATGTGCGTTTTCATAAACTATTATTGAAGTTTCTGATTCATACTTGAAATTATGAATGAATTGTTACTTTAGCATAATAAATCATATGACAATATATATATATATATATATATATATATGTTGCTGTTATAAGAATGATCCTGAAACCCTCATGTCTGTATTCTATTTTATCGACACCTCTATCTCTAAACATGTGGAAATATTTTTCGTTGTCGGCTTTTGTAACATCCCAAATTTTCAATTTAAAATGTTATACATTAGATCATCATTGCATATCATATTTTATTTTGCTTTTGGTTTGATCCTAGAAATTCTACGCAACTCAAGGACCCACGGAGAGAGTTGGGGATTTCGTCATTTTCATATTTGAGTTTTCTCAAATTTTGAGAATAGGATCATTTGATTTTAATTATTTTATCATCAATTATTTCTGTTACAAAAATATGAGAGAGGGAATAAAATGACTTTCCCAAAATAAAGAAATATTGAGGATTTAATAATAAAGTCAAATAAGATTTTATTTCAGAGTTTTTCGTTATTTTATTTGAATTTACGAAAAATGTGCGTCTTTTAAAATTGCATTTAGGCCCCAAATCAATGTTCACCTTGTGCGGCTCGATTTTAGAAGCCCGGGAAAATTTATTTCGGGATTTTTGGAGTCCGTTTAGTATTTCTTTTATTCATTTTTTTGCACGGAATATTAAAAAAAAACGCAACCGACCTATGGGTCGTGTCCGACATGGACACCAGGCCCGATCGGGCTTTATAAGCCGGGGAGCCCAGCCCGGAGCCTCCCCAACCCTAACCGTCGCCGCCGCCGCCCTTCCGCCGCCGCTGCCGACCGCCGCCGCCGGAGTTCTCGCCGGAGTTGCCGGTAGATTTTTTTTAGGCGCCGGTTTTATTTTTTTTCTTCCGAAAAACCATTCAGTTTTTTCGACGGTTTTGTCGTTTTTTTTAGTTTCGGTTTTTTTAAATAGATCGGTTTTTCCGATTTATTTAAATAGCGAGCGTTCGTTCGTTCGTTCTAGCGAATGTTCGTCGTTTTTCTTTTTCTCGGATTAAATCCGCGATTTTTCTGATCGTGATTCCTGATCCGATTTACATTTTAGTATAACTTTTCGCTCGTTTATCGGAATCAGGCGATTCAAGCGCCTGGAGTTTCATCTTGAAACCCTCTATCCGTTTAACCAACTTAAATAAGCTTTTGCCACTGTAAAAATTGCCCTAGATCCAAAATAGTAAACGAAGCCTGTTTCTTTTGCCGTTTGACTTTCGTTGCTTCGTTTGATTTGATTCTTTTTGCAAACCGGAGTTCTTAAGTTGAACCTTCTGGTTAGATCTCTTATTTGAGTTTTACCCGTGCATTAGATGAATACTTATTGTATGCTTGTTTGTTTGTCTGCGATAGAATACCCGGAGTGCGCCGCCTGTTACTTCGAATCTCTAGGTTTCGTGGATCATCAGCAAGGCAAGTAACACTTTGATCATACCTCCTACTACCCAGTTTTATTGCATTAGATCAATCCTCAAACATTGCATGATTAGGATCTAATTAAATTGTGGGATTGGGAAGTAGTTGAGGTAGTACCTATTACCTATTTATTATCAAACCTTTGGGAGTTACTTCTATGTTTGCATATTGTGCCATGCTATGCTAGTAGACGTGGATTGGGTGAGTGATATCCATGACAGATGTGAGTTTGTTAATTAATGGTTTATCTAAGGTGGCAACTTAAACACACATCTGGGTGGATTGAGGTACCTAGGTATTCCAGGATTGCCTGTTTTTCTTGATGGACCGCCACCCAGGCCCAAAGGGATCATGAGATTTTTCATACTAGAAACTTCCGTGTGCAACCACAAGCTATTATGGGATCTAGCATAGTTGATTAAGTCGTGCAAACTCTTACAGGGTAGACTAGCAGATGTAGGGGAAAGTAGGTGTAACGGTCTATCCATCGTAAGGTGCTAGCGCTTTTGAAAGACTGTGTCTCGGTCATCCGTCTTCTCAAACACCATGTAGTGCGAGAAACCAAACGGAGGCGATCGAGTCTTGTGGGGAAAAGTGCGCAAACCTCTGCAGAGTGTATAAACTAATCATGGTTAGTCGTGTCCCCGGCTATGGACATCTTGAGTATCTAGTACTTGGATTATCATGTGAATATCAACATGTTACTCTAAAATTTAATTTTGTTGGGTTTTGTTTAATGATGATGCTTAATTGGGATTGAGGATGCTGTCAACCATTCTCAATGTTTAACAACTACCATGTTAGTTAAATAAAATTTATTCCTTTGTAGTAGGGAAAAATTGGCTTTACGCAAAACTGTAACCATAGAGCTTTCCACCAGCCAAATATGCATATACAATAGCTGTTTCATTCCATTACTCTCTATGTGTCACCTTGCCAACATATTCCATGTGCTGACCCGTTTCGGGTTGCAACATTAATGTTGCAGACTTTTCAGACGATGATTAAGGAGTTTTTAGGTCGTGGTTCTATACTCAGTGATGCCGTTGGAGTTGATGGACTCACTTATCTTCCAAGCCTTCTGCTGTTATCGTTATTAGATAGCCTTAAGCCATATTTATTGTAATAAGTTCTCTATTGAGACACTCGATGTAATAAGTGTGTGATTGCTACTCTGGTATAAATCATCCAAGTATTGTGTGGTGCCAGCATTACTGATCCAGGGATGACACCTGAGCACAGAGATCAGACCGTTTGAGGTCTGGTCGCTACAGCTTTCGCATGTGGACAAGCGAGGTCTAAGCTTGGGGGAGTTGATACATCCATTTTGCATGATGCTTTTATATCGATATTTATTGCATTATGGGCTGTTATTACACATTATGTCACAATACTTATGCCTATTTTCTCTTATCTTACAAGGTTTGCACGAAGAGGGAGAATGCCGGCAGCTGGAATTCTGGGCTGGAAAAGGAGCAAATATTAGAGACCTGTTCTGCACAACTCCAAAAGTCCTGAAACTCCATGGAAGTCAATTTTGGAATATGTAAAAAAATTTGGGCGAAGAAAGCACCAGAGGGGGGCCACCCACCATCCACGAGGGTGGGGGGCGCGCCCTACCACCCTTGGCGCACCCCCTGTCACATGGGCCCCCTGGCAGACCTCGGGTGCCCATCTTTGGCTATATGAAGTCTTTCGCCCTGGAAAAAATCATAGACAAGCTTTCGGGACGAAGCGCCGCTGCCACGAGGCGGAACCTTGGCGGAACCAATCTAGGGCTCCGGTGGAGCTGTTCTGCTGGGGAAGCATCCCTCGAGGAGGGGGAAATCATCACCAGCGTCATCACCATCGATCCTCCCATCGGGAGGGGGTCAATATCCATCAACATCTTCACCAGCACCATCTCCTCTCAAACCCTAGTTCATCTCTTGTATCCAATCTTTGTCCCAAAACCTCAGATAGGTACCTATGGGTTGCTAGTACTGTTGATTACTCCTTGTAGTGGATGCTAGTTGGTTTATTTGGTGGAAGATTATATGTTAAGATCCTTTATGCATATTAATACCCCTCTGATTATGAACATGAATATGATTTGTGAGTAGTTACGTTTGTTCCTGAGAACATGGGAGAAGTCTTGCTATAAGTAGTCATGTGAATTTGGTATTCGTTCGATATTTTGATGACATGTATGTTGTCTTTCCTCTAGTGGTGTCATGTGAACATCGACTACATGACACTTCACCATTGTTTGGGCCTAGGGGAAGGCATTGGGAAGTAATAAGTAGATGATGGGTTGCTAGAGTGACAGAAGCTTAAACCCTAGTTTAGGCGTTGCTTTGTAAGGGGCTGATTTGGATCTATATGTTTCATCCTATGGTTAGGTTTACCTTAATACTTCTTTTGCAGTTGTGGATTCTTGCAAGAGGGGTTAATCATAAGTGGGATGCTTGTCCAAGTAAGGGTAGTACCCAAGCACCGGTCCACCCACATATCAAATTATTAAAGTACCGAACGCTAATCATATGAACGTGATGAAAACTAGCTTGACGATAATTCCCATGTGTCCTCGGGAGCGCTTTTCTTTATATAAGAGTTTGTCCAGGCTTGTCCTTTGATACAAAAAGGATTGGTCCATCCTGTTGCACCTTATTTACTTGTATTACTTGTTACTCGTTACAAATTACCTTATCACAAAACTATCTGTTACCGATAATTTCAGTGCTTGGAGAGAATACCTTACTGAAAAGTACTTATCATTTCCTTCTTCTCCTTGTTGGGTTCGACACTCTTACTTATCGAAAGGACTATGATAGATCCCCTATACTTGTGGGTCATCATGAGCCTCGATCATGTCATTGGCTTCACCAAGTTGTTCCAAGAGAGCAACAAAGTGCTTTTTTGGATTTACCCTTGAGCTTACTCATAAAAGACTCATATTCATTTTCCTCATCCTTCGTCCCCTCACTTTCATCAATGCAATTATAACGCCCTCGATGCGGCTATGTCTCCCACGTGTCGAGGCACGACTTAGAGACATAGGCGCATTGAAAGCAATGTCGCAAGTCAGGAATCATTACACAACCCAAGTACATATATAATATAAAGGGGGGATAATAATAATAGTTGGCTTACACTCGCCACGTCACATCAGAGTACATACATAACATCCATCATACAATCACTCATGGCCCGGCTACGGCGCCAAAATGGAAAAGACCCCCAACAAGCGACTAGGCCCTGAATCTAACCCCGAATAGGCACCACTACTGATCATCAGGAAAAGAAACATAGTATCACTGAGAGTCCTCGTCGTACTCCCACTTCAGCTCGAGCGCACCATCCGGAGGAGTATCATCGGTCCCTGCATCTGGTGTAATAGTAATCTGTGAGCCACAAAGGACTCAGCAATCTCGCACCCTCGCGATCAAGACTATTTAAGCTAAAAAGGTAGGAAAGGGGTAATGTATGTGGAGCTGCAGCAAGCGACTAGCATATATGGTGGCTAACTTATTCGCAAAGGAGAGCGAGAAGAGAAGGCAAAGCACGAGCGGAAACTAAATAGAGCGGACTACGCAAACATAACTCCAACGCCGTGTCCACTTCCCGGACTCCACCGAGAAGAGGCCGTCACGGCAACACACGCAGTTGATTCCTTTTAGTTAATTAAGTTCAAGTTATCTACAACCGGACATTAACAAATTCCCATCTGCCCATAACCGCGGGCACGGCTTTCGAAAGATCAATCCCTGCAGGGGGGTCCCAACTTAGCCCATAACAAGCTCTCACGGTCAACGAAGGAATAGACCTCCACCCAGGACCCACCGATCAGACTCGGTATCCCGGTACAACAAGATGATTCGACAGGTCAAAACTAGTCCAGCAACACCACCCGCTGTGCCGACAAATCCCGATAGGAGCAGCACATATCTCGTTCTCAGGGCACACCGGATAAGCTAAGCGTACGGGAGCCAACGTAACCCAAGTTGCCGAGGGACGGCCGCGCACGGTGCTCTAGGGTGGACCAACACTCAGAGGAGCACTGGCCCGGGGGGCTAAAATAAGATGACCCTCGGGCTCCGGAAACCCAAGGGAAAGAAAAGGGTAGGTGGCAAATGGTAAAACCAATGTTGGGCATTGCTGGAAAAGCTTTAATCAAGGCGAACTATCAAGGGGTTCCCATTATAGCCCAACCGCGTAAGGGACGCAACAATCCGGGAACATAACACCGATATGACGGAAACTAGGGCGGCAAGAGTGGAACAAAACACTAGGCGAGAGGCCGAGCCTTCCACCCTTTACCAAGTATATAGATGAGTAAAGATAACATAGCAATATAATGATATCCCAACAAGTAAATAAATGTTCCAACAAGGAACGGCTCCAATCTTCACCTGCAACTAACAACGCTATAAGAAGGGCTGAGCAAAGCGGTAACATAGCCAATCAATGGTTTGCTAGGACAAAGGTGGGTTAGAGGATCAATCATGGCAATTGGGAGGATGACAAGCAAGTGGTAGGCATCGTAGCATTGGCAAAGCAAAAGAGCGAGCAAACTAGCATAGCAAAGAAAGTAGTGATTTCAAGGGTGTGATCATCTTGCCTGCACAGTTGTCAGAATTGACTGGATCCTCAAAAGCAAACTCAACGGGCTCCTCGTTAGCGAAATCGTCTCCCGGCTCTACCCAACAACACAAACAAGAAACAAGGATACAATCAACCACGTGCAATGGCAAGCAATAATATGCAAAGATGATATGCTATGCGGGATGCGACGCGGGATGCAAAAATGCAACATGTAACAGGAAATGCATGAACCTGGCCTCAACTTGGAAAACCAAGTGTGCCACTGGATAGAGGGGAAGAAATCCCCTGAAAACGATATAAAGATCATGGCAATCGGAGCTACGGTTAAGAAATGGCAAGCGTTTTACTAAACGAACCGATCTGCGATTTACAGCAAGTAGGCTCCTAAATGCAACAAAATGAACATGCTACAGCAACCCAACATGAAAACAAATTGCATGGAAGTGATTTACTCATCAAGCTTAACAAATCATCAGTACTGAGGCATAGGCAAATTCATCCATTAAGGGCTTCAAACAAGCATGGCAAAACTGAATAAGCAAAACAGATTTCAGACTTAGCGAAATTAACGCTAATCTGAAATTTCAGACCACGATGCTCTCTTCGGAGCAGCAAAACAACATGAAGGAAAACCTGAACATGGCAAGTAAGAGCATGGCATGGAGCTACTCAACAAGCTTAACAAAACACCCAAAATGACCTGGGGCCAAAAGGGTTCACAAAATACTCTACCGAGCACACGAACATTGATGAAACACAATCAGTTTTCAGACTTAGTGAAAACTGGGACATGCTGAAATAATAACTCACGGAGGCATGTAAACGAGCTCGATGCTCTCACTACGGTGCAAGTCATGGCAAGGCAAGCATATATCCATTAAGAAGGCACAAAATTCTAGCTAGACATGGCAAGAACAATGGCATAGCATGCATGGATCACTAGCAATCACTCCGGCAAAATCGCAAAAGAGTTTATGATCTGCCCAAAACAGCAACTATCCAAAAGTTGAGCTCGATTGAGTCAACCTAGGGTGCTCCAACATAACAAGTAAAGACATGGACGGATTAAGCACAACAAGCATAACAAATCACTCTTACTGATCATCCTCAAAAGAGGCACGGATCACTAGGAAACAAGCCGGACATATAGCATCATGAACTAAAACGGCCCAGACTTAGTGAAAATCACTAAGTCCCTGAAATCGGTAAACTCAGGTAGCCCTCTTCACAAGCTTGCACAAGACAACACACACATCCTAAAAATACATGGAAGGCACCTCTGGAAAGAAGACAACATGCTTAACAATTCATCCCAAAGGGGCACAAGCATATCATGCACGGATTAAACATGGCAAAAATAACAAAAGTGCATGTTGAACTAATGGATCTGCAAATTAACTCAACATGCCTCCTTCCAACAGCATTTTGGGCACCAAGATGACCTCAAATGCAAATGATGCAATGGAATGAAATGATGTACTCGTCGAGACGAAGATTTTGACATATCATACGCCCAAATCGGAGCTACGGATGCAAAGATATGGCAGGTCAAAGAAGCAAGAAAAATTAGGGTTTGGGGATGAAAAAGTCAACCGAGGAGCCTCCCAGATCTAGATCGGCACGGTTCCCAAGGCACGCCGGCGCGCACTATAGCAGCTCCGGAAACCCGGTGATGGTGCGGCGGCCGGGGAGGAAGAAGGACGGCGGGGGCTCGCCGGAGCACGCCGCGGTGGCCGGAGCCGGTCGGGGCGAGGCCGGCGATGTGCGGGGGCGGCGAGGAGGCAGGGAGCGGCTCCGGGCGGCCGGGGCGAGGCCGCGGTGGAGCTCGGCCTGGGACGGTGCGACGAGCTCGCCGGCGAGGGCGACTTGCGGCGGCGCGGCGGAGGGGCGGCGCCGGGATGGAGGAGGGAGACGCCCGGGCGGCGGCGGCGAGCGGCTGGGCCGCGGGGGCCCCGCTCGGGCCTGAGCGGGCCGGCGCGGGTGCGGCGGCGGGAGGCCACGTGGCGGGCGGCGAATGGCTGGCGGCGGCGGGCGGACGCGTCCGGCTGGATTCGGACGTGTCCGGCCGGGCGCGGGGGCGATTTAGGGTTTCGGGGGGAGGAAGAGATCCGAAAAACGGGGGGGGGGGCTTTATATAGGCATAGAGGGAGCTAGGAGAGTCCAAATGAGGTGCGGTTTTCGCCCACACGATCGTGATCGAACGACCGAGACGATGGAGCTGAGTTTGGTGGGTTTTGGGCCAAATTGGAGGGGTGTTGGGCTGCACACACACGAGGCCTTTTCGGTCCCTCGGTTAACCGTTGGAGTATCAAACGAAGTCCAAATGACCCGAAACTTGACAGGCGGTCTACCGGTAGTAAACCAAGGCCACATGGCAAGTCTCGGCCCAATCCGGAAATGTTTAATCCCCACACACGAAAGAAATCTAGAAATGGCCACCGGAGGAGAACGAAGCGTCGGAATGCAAAATGGACAACGGGGAAAATGCTCGAATGCATGAGATGAACATGTATGCAAATGCAATGCACGTGATGACATGATATGAGATGCACGAAAAACAAACAACACACGGAGGCAAAGACCCGAACCCGAGAATTAAATATAACTTAATGCCGGAAACGGCAAGAGTCGGAGTACAATTGGGGAAGGTTACATATGTGGCGTTACAGCAATCCATCAAGGAAGGATTAGTAGTGATGGTAGTTCTGATGTTGGGGGTTACCTTATTGGTGGCTTTAGCCATGAGGCACTTGGCGGTGATGTTCTCGTTGGGTGAATCGAAAAGGGACACCCGTGGAGTTGTTGCAGTGGCAACGGAGGCCATGGAAACCGTCTCACCATCTTCATCATCATCATCCTCATTGTACTCTTCTTGTGCCACAAACCCCTTGGGAGGAGTCTTCTTGGTGAAGTTGTTCTTGTTGGGGAAGAACTTGGCCTTGTGTTTTTGGATAAGCTTGCCACCATTGTCTTCCCTCTTCTCGTACGGGCAATCCGCAACAAAGTGGCTCAAATTGCCACAATTATAGCACTTCCTCACACGTTGCTTGCCCTTGGCGCCACTTGAGTTGTTATTTTTGAAGTTGGGCCTTGAGTTCTTCTTGCTCCCAAATTATCGTGAAGCGAGAGCATGTGCTCATGATAGGCATATTTGGTATCTTCAGGGAAACACTCATCTTCTTCCTCTTCACCCTCTTCTTCCATACTAGCCTTGGCCTTCAAATCAAGGTTGGGCTTCTTTGCTCGTTGAGAACGCAACACTGCATTGTCGGTGGTCTTGTCCAAGATCCTCATTGCAACAAACTCATCCAACACTTCACTTGATGACAAGGCATGAAAGTCTGGCCTTTGACGGATGACAGAGGACATGGCCTTATGGTACGACATCATGGCCTTGAGAAACTTGCGCTTGATCCAATTGTCATCCGTATCCTTGCTCCCATGATCTCGAAGTGAGACCGTGAGAGTGGTTAATCTTCAGTAAAGCTCTCGAGGCTCTTCATCTTCAATCATTGCAAACTCATCGGCTTCATCTTGCACCACTTCAAAGTTTGAGCGTTGAATGCTTGCGCTTCCCTTGTAAATGGACACAACATGTTTCCATGCTTCCTTGGCCATGGTGAAAGGTCGGAGGTGCGCAATATCTTCGGGTGGAATTGCTTCTTGGAGAATGAAGAGAACGGACTCGTTGAATTGATGATCCATGGCTTCTCTAGGAGTGAAGTTGCTTGGGTCGTGTGATACGTCTCCAACGTATCTATAATTTTTTGTTGTTCCATGCTTTTATTTATCAATATTGGATGTTTTATAACCATTTTATAGTCATTTTATAACATTTTTGGTACTAACCTATTGAAATAGTGCCAAGTGCCAGTTGCTTTTTTTGCATGTTTTTTACATAGCAAAAAATCAATACCAAACGAAGTCCAAATGCCATGAAACTTTACGGAGATTTGTTTATGGACTAGAAGACACCTAATGGGCCACGGCTGTGCTTGGGGGTGCTCCGAGGAGAGCACAACCCACCAGGGCGCACCAGGAGGTCCAGGCGCACCCTGGTGGGTTGTGCCCACCTCAGGTGCCCCCTGGACCGCGTCTTTGCTCTATAAATAACCCAATATTCTAGAAAACCTAGAGGAGTCGACAAAAATCAATTCTAGCCGCCGCAGAGTCAATAACCACCAGATCCAATCTAGGCACCATCACGGATGGGGTTCACCACCTCCATTTGTGCCTCTCTGATGATGCGTGAGTAGTTCTTTGTAGACCTTCGGGTCCGTAGTTAGTAGCTAGATGGCTTCCTCTCTCTCTCTCTCGTTTGTTTGTCAATACAATGGTCTCTTGGAGATCCATATGATGTAACTCTTTTTGCGGTGTGTGATACGTCTCCAATATATTTATAATTTTTGATTGTTCCATGCTGTTATATTATCAATCTTGGATGTTTTATAATCATTTTATAGTCATTTTATATCATTTTTTGGTACTAACCTATTGACATAGTGCCAAGTGCTAGTTGCTATTTTTTCCATGTTTTTTTACATCGCCAAAAATCATTATCAAACGGAGTCCAAATGCCACGAAACTTTACGGAGATTTTTTTGGACCGGAAGGAACACAATGGGCCTTGGCTGCGCCTAGGGGGTGCCCCGAGGGGAGCACAACCCACCATGGTGCGCCAGGAGGCCCAGGCGTGCCCTAGTGGGCTGTGCCCACCTCGGGTGCCCCCGGACCGCCTCTTTGCTCTATAAATACCCCCATATTGCCGAAACCCTAGGGGAGTCGACGAAATATTGATGCAGCCGCCGTAGAGTCCAGAACCACCAGATCCAATCTAGACACCATCTCGGATGGGGTTCACCACCTCCATTGGTGACTCTCCGATGATGTGTGAGTAGTTCTTTGTAGACCTTCGGGTCCGTAGTTAGTAGCTAGATGGCTTCCTCTCTCTCTCTCTCTCTCTCTCTCTCTCTTGATTCTCAATACAATGGTCTCTTGGAGATCCATATGATGTAATTCTTTTGTGCTGTGTTTGTTGGGATCCGATGAACTTTGAGTTTATGATCAGATCTATCTCTTTTTATACCCATGAAAGTATTTGAGTTTCTTTGATCTCTTTTATGCATGATTGCTTATAGCCTCGTATTTATTCTCCGATATTTGGGTTTTGTTTAGCCAACTTGATCTATTTATCTTGCAATGGGAAGAGGTGCTTTGTAGTGGGTTCGATCTTACGGTGCTTGATCCCAGCGACAGAAGGGGAACCGACACGTATGTATCGTTGCTACTAAGGATAAAATGTTGGGGTCTATCTCTACATAGATAGATCTTGTGTACATCATGTCATCATTCTTATTTCATTACTCTATTTCTCCATGAACTTAATACACTAGATGCATGCTGGATAGCGGTCGATGCGTGGAGTAGTAGTTGTAGATCCAGGCAGGACTTGGTCTACTAATCTTGGACGTGATGCCTATGTAATGATTATTGCCTGGATATTGTCATGAGTATTTGAAGTTCTATCAATTTCCCAACAGTAATTTGTCCACCCACCATTTGGTATTTTTCTCGAGAGAAGCCACTAGTGAAACCTACGGCCCCCGGGTCTCTTTCTCATATTATTTGCCTTTGCGGTCTACTTTTCCTTTGCGTTTTTTTCAGATCTACTAAATCAAAAACCCAAAAACACCTTGATGCAATTTGTTCTTATTTATTTTATTTGGCGTTTGATCTATCAATCTACTACAAATTTACCTCACGTCTGTTTGCCTATCTTGAGGCGCCATACCCCGGAAGGGATCAACAACCCCTTTAACACGTTGGGTTGAGAGAAGTCACTGGTACAATGACGTGCTATACAAACGGTTTTCGACCCCTTTCCGCGACGGCAATTGGAGCCGTCGCCAAGTGAGTGTGGGCGATAGGGGGTCCTTCCCACACGACCCAGAAACCGTCGGGGCTAGGCCCTCCTGGGAAACCAAATGAGCTCGTGTGCGATCGGGCGAGGCATCGAAACCCAATCATTTCCGTAGGTATGTACATCCCACACGGTGACTCCCAAAAAATCATTTCCGTAGGTATGTACATCCCACATGGTGAATCCCAGAAAATCATTTCCGTAGGTATGTACATCCCACACGGTGAATCCTAGAAAAACATTTCCATAGGTATGTATATCACAGACAGTTCTTTGTGTGGAAACGTTTGTGCAAGGTGGCCTAACACAAACAGTTCATTGCCAGAAGTCGTGTGTGATTGTTAGTTGATCGAACACGCCTACTTTCTAGAAACCGTGCGGGTTGTTTGAGTTCGTTGCCCACGGTGTTGTATGAGTAACCGTCTACAATAGAAAACCCCAATAAGTAGGGTAATTAGCCTATTATTTATCATGTACTAATCAAACTGATATTTCTTACAAAACACGCTAGATATTTCATATCCGTATAAAAGCAACCAGGATTTCATAATCGAATTACATCAGATAGCTTCGGCACTCAGTTACGCCATTACACCACAGCACCAAGTTTCACATGCAGCATCAAAAACCTTTGGAAAGTAGCATCATACATGGTAAATAGACAGATGAATATCATGTGGGAAACTGCAGAAGTGAAAGGCAAATATTGAGCCTTCGGTGTTGTTGAATGTCCTTGCAACTTTAGGCCAGTGGCTATGGATAATTGCCCACCCAACCTTCGTCCTATTCAACAAGAATTCAATATTGTACCGTGGGTGTTGAATGAATACCTTCCTCGCCTCTTGACCATGCAGGTGGTTTGAGAGGTAATCATCGGTGAACTGCTTTGAAAAGTACTGAAAACAAAGCTATGCATAAATCATTGTTGTAAATTTCGGATTGACGCAAGGGGTAAAAACAAGGTAAAAGAGTTGGTACCATCCTATAGTTGACAGATGTCTTCTTCATTGTGCAAACAAAGATCTTGCTGTTATTCGTCGCAAGTTTCTTCATCCTAACAATCTTTATGAGTTTCTTGACTTGACTGATATTCATGGACATCTCATTTCCCCATATGCAAAATGGGTCGAACAGTGGGTCTAAGCCTCTAACAGCAGGACCTACATGTGCAAGACCAAATTGTAAGAAACCTAAATATTAGAATGATTCCTACAACTACACAATAATGTGCTATTAGCCAAAGGACCCTGCTTGAACAAACCTCGATGGTAAACCGCAGTGTCTCCCATTGTTTCCCTGCAACACACATAAGGAAGATCTTGATCAGGTTAACTGAGAGTTGCCATACTATCAGTAGAATATGTATTGAGTACAACAAAATTCGATTGGTGTCACATGCATAACAATACAAAATTGTACCCATAGCAAATGAAAATCAAATTGCAGAACTGAACCAAACAGTTAAATGGACAGTAGACCAAATGAACCAGAATAGTTAACTGAGCACGACATTACAGAATAGAAACATGTACTAGAAGATAAGATATTTAACAAAACAAAGAATGCTTGAGAACAGTACTATGAAATGTAGCAATTGTTGGAACAAAGTGTTAACTAAACATTAACTTTTAGAGGACCAAACTATTAACTAAACATCAGATTGCATATTAACATTATAGAGGACAAATCACTAGAAGGCACTGGTGGTGGCCTCAAGAAAACAGCACGAACTGTATTTTAAAGTAGACAACCGCATGGTGGTGTCGATGGTGGCCTCGAAGACGAGGTGCTCCTCCAAGATCTAGCGGTTGACACACATGGCAGCCATAGCGACCTCGTGCGCGCATGCGGCCGCATTCTACTAAGCTCCATGTTATACTGCATGCAAAATGGCTATGGGCAGCGCTTAATTGGAGGAGGGGGCAGTGATTTCGGTGGAAGGTGTCGCGCTGTCGGTCGGGGCATGTGGGACGGGAAAGGAGGAGCATGGTGTGGGTGGGGTGTGGATTACCTAACCATATTGACGAGGCCGCGCAGCAAGAAGAAGGGTCAGCGGCAAGGGGGCCGTGCAGCATGAAGAAGGGTCGCCGACGAGGAGGCGGCGCTGCAAGAAGAATGGTAGCCGATGAGGAGGCGGTGCTGCAAGAAGAAGCGTCGCCAGTGAGGAGGAGGCTGAGCTGCCAGTAAGCAGCAGTGAAGGTTTGAACTTGGAGAGCAATGAGGAATAGTGGAAATGTGGCTTTTGGTGGGAGGGAAGTGGCAGGGAGATAGATATTTCCGCGGTGGCAAAAAAATTCGTTCGATGCAGCGAGAAACTGGCGCGCAAGTGTGGTTGAAGTGGGGGCGGTGGACTGTAGACAACGAAGCTTCCTGCGTAAGCTAAACAAGACGATGCGCCAAGATATTTTATATCGCATCCCACACGATTCTTTCTAGTAAACTGTTTGTGGTATACCTGATTTTTTCATTATGTTTTCAAAGACAAAATGGTGTTACAAAGGGAAATGATGGTGTTTGAATTGCTACAACATTTACGTACAGTGAACATGCAACTAGTGCATGAGTGTCGTGTTTAAATTTTGAATTATTCCTGGTTCGTTTGGCATTTTTATGCATTAAATGAGTTTATGGGCATTTAATGTGCATACTTCAAATTTGAACTATAAGCACATGCTCCAATCCACCAAAGTTTGTTGAAAAATCACATGTGTGTCTTTGGGTGAATTTATAGGTCCCATGCAAGAAAAGGGAATGAAATTCAAACATCTGGGCATCGTGGCTCGGCCGGAAAGATTGAGAAAATTGGTTTTTTAATTCCTGTAAATCCAAAACATGCCTGAAAATCATGAAACTTGGCATGGTGTCATAACATGGCACTAACATGCTGCGGTAAATTTTTTGGCCAAATTGGTACAAGCTTTGGTATAAGCTTCTTGCAAACCGGAGCTTTCCTCAAGAAGGCTCGTGGTTCTGAGAGGGAACGTGTCACCTCTGTGTGTGAAACGACATACGTACACTGCCTTCTCCTGCCTTAATTTTTTTACATAGGCAGATTAGACCAAATAGAAGCATCGTGCTAAATTTTGGAATTATTCCTGGTTCGTTTGGCCTTTTTTACACATTAATTGAGTTTCTGCGCATTTAATATGCATAATTCAAATTTGAACTACAAGCACAGGCTCGACTGCACCAAAGTTGTTTGAAAAATCACATGTGTGTCTTTGGGTGAATTTATAGGCCCCATGAAAGAAATGGGAATGAAATTCAAACATTTGGGCGTCGTGGCTTGGCCGGAAAGATTGAGAAACTTGGTTTCTTAATTCCTGTAAATCCAAAACACGCCTGGAAATCATGAAACTTGGCATGGTGTCATGACATGGCACCAACATGCTGCGGTAATTTTTTGGCCAAATTGGGACAAGCTTCGGTGTAAGCTTCTTGCAAACCGGAGCTTCCCTCAAGAAGGCTCGTGATTTCGAGAGGGAATGTGTAACCTCCTTGTGCGAAACGAGATACATACAATGCCTTCTCCCGCCTTATTTTTTTATACAGGCGCATTAGACCAAATAGAAGTATCGTGCTAAATTTTGGAATTATTTCAGGTTTGTTTGGCCTTTTTATACATTAATTGAGTTTTTGCGCATTTAATGTGCATATTTCAAATTTGAACTACATGCACATGCTCCAGTGCACCAAAGTTGGTTGGAAAATCGCATGTGTGTCCTTGGGTGAATTTATAGGCCCCATGCAAGAAATGGGAATGAAATTCAAACATCTGGGCATCGTGCCTCGGCCGAAAAGATTGAGAAACTTGGTTTATTAATTCATGTAAATCCAAAACACGCCTGAAAATCATGAAACTTGGCATGGTGTCATGACATGGCACCAACATGCTGCGGTAATTTTTTTGGCCGAATTGGGACAAGCTTTGGTGTAAGCTTCTTGCAAACCGGAGCTTCCCTCAAGAAGGCTTGTGGTTTCGAGAGGGAACGTGCCACCTCCATGTGCGAAACGAGATACGTACAATGCCTTCTCCCGCCTTAATTTTTTACACGAGCAGATTAGACCAAATAGAAGTATCATGCTAAATTTTGGAATTATTCCGGGTTCGTTTGGCCTTTTTAATACATTAATTGAGTTTCTACACATTTAATGTCCACAATTCAAATTTGAACTACAAGCACATGCTCCAGTGCACCAAAGTTGGTTGAAAAATCACATGTGTGTCCTTGGGTGAATTTATAGGTCCCATGCAAGAAATGGGAATGAAATTCAAACATCTGGGCGTCGTGGCTCGACCTGAAAGATTGAGAAACTTGGTTTTTTAATTCCTGTAAATCCAAAACATGCCTAAAAATCATGAAACTTGACATGGTGTCATGACATGGCACCAACATGTTGCGGTAAATTTTTTGGCCAAATTGGGACAAGCTTTGGAAAGCTTCTTGCAAACCGGAGTTTCCCTCAAGAAGGCTCGTGGTTCCGAGAGGGAACGTGTCACCTCCGTGTGCGAAGCGACATACGTACACTGCCTTCTCCCGCCTTAATTTTTTTACACAGGCAGATTAGACCAAATAGAAGCATCGTGCTAAATTTTGGAATTATTCCGGGTTCGTTTGGCCTTTTTTATATATTAATTGAGTTTTTGCGCATTTAATGTGCATAATTCGAATTTTAACAACAAGCACAGGCTCGAGTGCACCAAAGTTGTTTGAAAAATCACATGTGTGTCGTTGGGTTAATTTCTAGGTCCCATGCAAGAAATGGGAATGAAATTCAAACATCTGGGCGTCCTGGCTCGGCCCGAAAGATTGAGAAACTTGGTTTTTTAATTCCTGTAAATCCAAAACACGCCTGACAATCATGAAACTTGGCATGGTGTCATGACATGGCACCAACATGTTGTGGTAATTTTTCTGTCTGATTTGTGAAGGCGCACACATTAACAATCAACATAGTCATTTTGGAACAAGTCTGTCCGTTACAAATTGGAAACACAAGTATTATTGAAACCATGGGCATTCTACTTACCAATTACGAGCCGCCACGCATCCCCTTTTTTATTGGCTAGGAGGTGTCGTGCGGGGTAGCTATTTGAGTACGGGAGACGTGCGATCATACCCCTGCGCGTGCTCATCGGGAGGAGAGCCCTTTGACTGCTACCCGCCGCGCACCTTCCTCCGAATGTCTCCATTAATGGCTCCCGAGCCCCTGTTCTACGGCATGGCTATATGTCTCACTGGACTAAGATTTAAGAGAGAAAAATGAAAATCTGAAAAGAAAGTTTTGCACGGATCTTGATGTAAAATCTGACGGACCTATATAGCATCGACTGCGACTTATAGCAAGCATGATGAATATAAGGATGATGACAGTGGATAATAACTGTCTTACATATTTAGGAACATACACTACTAGGAAAAGGCTAATTAGTGGCGCACCTATTTTTGCCATTAATGGCGCACTATAGGTGCGCCACTATTACCACGCCACTAGTAACAAATAGTAATGGCGCACTATAGGTGTGCCATTACTATCACAGATAGTAATGGCGCACCTATAACTTCGCAGTTCTATCCAACCCAGCACCAGCTCATTTAACAGGCACTTGTTGATATATCTATCATATCAATCCTATTAAACCTTGTTGATGTCTAGGACTTTGTTCCTGTTCATGAGTGTGACGAAATTTTGAAAAAATATTTCAAACTTACCGGTCATATTACGTATCATATTTTGAAAAAAAAATCCAAAAAAAATTTTGAAACCAATTTTTTTTGTTACTAGTGGCGCACCTAGCCTCTGGTGCGCCACTAGTAAGTTTGATTTTTTTTTCATTTTCCCCCTCTAGATCTTAAAAGCCCCGTATCTTTCGTTCTGTTAGGTTTAGGGGGATTTTGAAAATCTTGAACAACGTTCCCCCGTTCAATACGGATGTAACTTTTCGAGTAGATGATTTTTCATATAAAAAACTTTTTAATCCGAGTTTGTCTGCAAAAGTTATGCCCATTTTACTAAATTCCAGAGAGATTTTGCAAATAAAGTCAAAATTCATATTTGTAAATTTTCCCAACAACTGGACCACATATCACATGGGAAACTTATTTTCTTTTATTTTTTTGACATTTCCGTCATTTTATTTTATTTTTTCTAAAGCTGAAAAGGCGGTCCACCTGGAGGTGCAAAGAAAGATAGTAATGGCGCACCACCTAACAATGTGCCATTAGTAACCCTGGTTACTAATGGCGCACCTGTTACGTGGTGCCCCATTACTAGTTTTTGCAAAAAAAAAATTGTTAGTAGTGGTGCACCGTGGTTGTGGTGCGCCATTACTAGTTTGAACTAGTAATGGCGCACTATACACTAGTGCGCCATTACTAGTTTTGAAAAAAAAAAGTAAAAAAAATTGTTAGTAGTGGCGCACAGAGTGTGTGGTGCGCCATTAGTGATATGGATTTAATGGCGTACCTACACATGGTGAGCCACTGCTATATAGCAGTGGCGAACCACATATGTGGTGCGCCATTAATGTCCATATTAGCTATAGCCCTTTCCCTAGTAGTGATAATTAAAAAAAGCCAGATGCGGCAACGCCCAGAATACACAAGGGCAAAAGAAGAAGGAAGACAACGATCTGGCTCACTGATCTCTACGTTGTTGTAGGCCGCGGGAACTAGTCTCCTTGGCGAGCGGCGATGAGCTCTTTCTTGTCCTTAAGATGCTGCTTCAGAGCATCCACGGACTCCTCCGCTAGCCTTTTACGCTTGATGTGTAGTATGGCATTCTCGTCCATAAGTTTCTTGACGATGACGCCGGTTCTCTTCAACAAGGCAGTGGTCTCCTCCTGCGGCTCCGCACTTCCACGATCTTCGCCCTCAGCAAGTCGTGCTCAGCCCAGAGCTTCGCATAGCTCTCATTTAGTTATCGCATGACTCCGGTAGCCTCTTCAAAAGAGGCTTTCATGTCGTCCTGCAACCTCGCCCAGCCGAAGATCTAATCCATCTGGCTATGTACAATCGCATGCATGCACTTGTAAGAGTCCTTGCCTGCCCGGGAGACATTTTCCCAGGCTGCCGCGGCATGGGGGGACATCTCTGCTGCATTCGCGGCGCGGCGAGACATCTCTTCTGCTTCCGCTGCGCGGCCAGACCAGTCTGTCGCATCGACGGCGTGGCAGGACCTGCGTGCTGCTTCCGCGACGTGGTGGGACCTCGGTGCTGCTATGGCCGCATGGCGGGACATGCTGGCTGCGTTCACGGCGAGGCGGGACATCTATCGTGCTTCCGCTTCCATGCTCGCATCTCCCTGGTGGCAATCTCTCGACCCAGAACTCACGCTGGCCATGGCAGACGCAAAGGGAACGATGATGAATGACTTGTTTGTTTTTGTGGATGAGGAGTTGAGGAGGAATGTGTAGTCATCTTGCAGTAGTAGTATTTATAACCGAGTAGTAATACACTCCTAAGTGGGAAACCGTTTATGTTTTGATCGGTGTGAACAGGTTTGTAATTTGGAATATGACAGGACGCATGCTCAAAATTTACTGACGGTTATAAGTATGGCACTATTCTCGGAAGGCGTAACGTGGGCACGTACGCCTTCTCGGTCGTGTATGTGGCATTTGCACCATAGGGTGCACCGCAATAGGTAATGTCAGCACATGTCTTGTTCCAACAACCGTGCACGCTTGTTATTACCATCGCACCCGCTTCTTTTAATTAGAATGTGTGTGCCCGTCTAGCGCACACACGTTGATCTATCTAACTGTTTTAGTTTGTTGTGGCTAATCGCAAACAGTTCATCCATGTGAAGTGTATGCCATCAATCGCAGACACTTTGATCTGGCTGACCTGTTTCTTCTCTATTGCCTAGTCGCAAACAGTTAATCCTTCTGAAGCATATGCCCTCAATCACACACACCTTGATCTGGCTGGCCGTTTCTTTTGTGTTGCCTAATCACAAATAGTTCATTCGAGTGAACCGTATGTTGTATATCGCACACGCCTTCACCAGGCTGCCCGTTTCTTTTGTTCCGCCTCATCGCAAGCTGTTCATTGGACTGAACCGTATGCCCTGCATCGCACACGCAACTAAAATCTGAACCATATTTGATGGCTCCGCCATCGCAAACGTTTTGCACCTTTTTTGACGGTTCTTTTCCACCACCGTTTGCGATTATTGCATCGCACACAGTTTCGTCGAAGGGTCTCTGGTCGTAGTGTCGCGTTAGCAGCATCCTGCAGTAGGGAGTTGTTATTTGTATGCAGGTGATGTTTACATTGTGTTGCTTGGTTCTCCTACTAGTTAGATAACCTTGTTTTCACATCTGAGGGAAATACCTACCGTCTTTGTGCTCATCATCCCTTCCTCTTTGGGGAAATACCGACGTAGCTTCAAGCGACATCAAAAGGAATTTCTGGCGCCGTTGCCGGGGAGGATCTTCAACATATACCAGGTTCCTAATCACAAATCTCATCTCCTTGCAATTTGCATTATTTGCCATTTTCCCCTTGTTTTCCTCTCCACAACTTCACAAAAATTTGCCGTTTTATTCGTCCCTCTTTTTCATTTGTCGTTTTCTTGTCAGATCTATCATTTGCTTGCAATCATGAGTGATTTTGGTATGGCACCAACAGATGATGGCCTAACTCCTAAGATTGGACGTACGGGCAGTCTGGATGCTAAAACTTTTATCTTGGGGCAAGGGAACGTTATGGGAAAAGAACGTATCCAAGAATTTTTCAATTGTGTGGGAAATTTGAGTCTTGATGATGCTCCTATACTTAAGACTACTAGATCTTATGCAGATGCTATTTCAGCACTAGTTCTGAAACTTGAAAGTAAATTTATTCGTACTCATCCTACTTTGCAAAGATTGTTTTTTGAGCTTCCCGTTATAAAGAATCCTAGGGCTAAAAAGTTGGCCACTCTCGTTCTTATGAATGAATTTGACTACATAATACGGGAAGCTAGGGAAATCTTTGATTTTTATGGTATGAATCGTGAAAAACCTATGATAGATGAAATTATCTACAATAGTGAATATACTTTAAGACATTTGCTTGGGGATAATAAAATCTTTGATGAGAATCTTAAAAAGGAAGTCCTCGTTCTAGATATAATCCAACGGGTTTTCAATAATGTTAATCAACATTACGCTTGGATTGTTGCGGGGAATCAAAAAGGTTATGATGAACACCAACTTAGGAACGCTAAGGTTTCTATGGATAATATGTTTTATGTTGTGTTTACAAAACCCCATGATGAAAGTACCTCTAAGAAGGTTAAGAACGAGGAAGATAAAACTTAGATCCTTGCTTTATGCCTAGCTAAGGGCATGAAACTATAGCGCTTGTTGGGAGGCAACCCAATGAATAAAATTTATTTTTACTTTTTGCTTCCTGTTTTTGAGTGTTAGCACAATTATGCTACTATTATGATTGTGTTTTTTATGTTTTAATTAGTGTTTGTGCCAAGTAAAGCCTTTGGGATCTTCTTGGGTGATAGTTGTTTGATCTTGCTGAAAAAACAGAAACTTTTGTGCTCATGAAAATAGTTCTCTTTTTTTACCGGAGAGCGATAAAATACCCATTCCACATGCAGTATATCAATATACAAAATGCTCAGGTTGTCCTAATTTTTCGGAATTTTTTAAGTTATATAAGTACTTGAAATAGTCAGATTGCTACAGACTGTTCTGTTTTGACAGATTCTGTTTTCTTTGTGTTGTGTGCTTATTTTGATGGCTCTATGGTTTTCTTTAATGAGTTTTTGCCATATAAAAGTTGGAATACAGTAGATATAATGCAAGAACAAAATGTGAATTGGTTTGATACAGCACTTATAGTAGTGATTTATTATCTTATACTAACAGACCTCACGAAGGTTTTGTTGAGTTTTGTGTGATTGAAGTTTTCAAGTTTTGGGTTATCTTACGATGGATGAAGGAATAAGGAGTAGAAAAGCCTAATATTGGGGATGCCCTGGCATCCCAAGTTATTATCCAAAAATGAGCAACCAACTAAGCTTGGGGATGCCCCCGAGTGGCATCCCCTCTTTCTTCTAGTGACCATCGGTATTTTACTCGAAGCTATATTTTTATTCGTCACATACTATGTGTTTCGCTTGGAGAGTCTTGTATGATATGAGTCTTTTCTTGTTTTATTTTTTGCTTTAAGTCTTGATCCCTTGCTGGACACACCTATTTGGAAGAGCCAAAATTATGTCATGACTTGTTAGAATTGCTCTCTATGCTTCACTTAAATTTTTTATGAGCTATGGACTTGCTCTAGTGCTTCAATTATATCTTTTTGAGCACAGTGTGCTTAGTATTTTTTGAAGAAATGCTCTCTTGCTTCACTTAGATTTATTTGAGAGTTAGTAAAATTTTCAAGAAATTCTCTCTTGCTTCACTTAAATTAATTTGAGAGATAGAAAAATTATGCTCATGATCTTCACTTATATTTGTTTGAGCTTATGAAAAGCAACACATGAAAATTAGTCCCAAAGTGATAGATATCCAAGAAGGATATAATAAAAACTTTCATGAAGATCATTCGACAAAATAAAATTAATTCTTAGTAATAGTTTTGAGATATGATGATGTGATATGTGAGTCATCTTGATGAGTAATTATGCTTTAGTAAGAATATTGGTGTTAAGGTTTTGACTCCCTATGCAAGCACGAAAGTCAATAGTCATGCAATGAAATTATATCCTACTTACGATGCATTATTCAGTGTTAGTCATGCTTAATGCTTGCTTATGAGATTATCCATTTCTTGGTTGGTCGTTTCTCAATCTTTTGCTAGCCTTCATTTTGCACTAAGTATGATCTCTACTTGTGCATCCAAAATCCTTTAAACCAGTTTTGCCACATGAGTCCACTATATCTACCTATATGCGGTATTTTTTTGCCGTTCTAAGCAAATTTGTATGTGCCATCTCTAATTTTCAAAATAAACTTCTCTTTTGTGTGTTCGTTTCGCTCGTGGAGCGGTGAGGGGTGGCTAATATTTTCCATGCTAGATGTGTTATTTTCACAATGAGTGTTTATTCACTTGTCATTGCATGAGAGTAAGGCAAAGGTATTGTGGTTGCCCAGTCCCGAAATGAAAAATGAATTTACTTTATTGTCAAATAATAAATTCCTTGGAAAGTGTTGGTATGGAGGGCACCCGTGGATACGGTTAGTCATGGGAAGTGAAAGTATGGTGGAAAAAGGAATAACCTTTATTTACTTTTTGGGAACCGCCTATGATATATCTAAGCATGAAAGGTATTGGGAACTCTAAGTCGTTTTCCTTGGTGGGATGGATACACCTCCCAAAATGTTTTTATCTCTAAGTTTTTTCACTTTGAGCTCTAGCACCTCTACAAATCCCTACTTCCCTCTGCGAAGCGCCTTTCTTTTACTTTATGCAATTTTTCTTTTTGAATTTGAGTCTCCATCTTCTCTTATAAAAGCACCAACTAGGAGGCAATATGATCGTACTTGAGTATTGGGTGTAGCTAATATGTGAGTGTGTTTCATGAATGGATCAATGGTTGAGCATGATGGGCTAGGGATAACTTATTTTAGCGTTGATATTTTGAAAGACATGGTTGCTTGTTGATATGCTTAAGTATTTAAATTATCATGTCAAAACTAGACTATTGCTTTGAACAATATAAAAGTCCAAATGTCCATGCTATAAAGAAAAGAATATGATATGACATGTTAGGTAGCATTCCACATCAAAAATTCAGTTTTTATCACTTCCCTACTCGAGGATGAGTTGGAGTTAAGCTTGGGGATACTGAAACGTCTCCAATGTATCTATATTTTTGTATTATTCCATGCTGTTATATTATCAATCTTGGATGTTTTATAATCATTTTATATCATTTTTTGGTACTAACCTATTAACCGATACTAAAAATAAACATAGACCTGTTGTTGGCATGCCTGTTGTTTCTGTTAAAATAGGAGATCATTGCTATCACGACTTATGTGATATGGGTGCTAGTGCGAGTGCAATACCTCATTCTTTATATGAGGAAATTATGCATGATATTGCACCTGCCAAGTTAGAAGGTATTGATGTTACAATTAAGCTTGCCAGTAGAGATACTATTTCACCGGTTGGGATTGTTAGAGATATTGAAGTCTTGTGTGGGAAAGTTAAATATCCTGCTGATTTTCATGTTCTTGGTTCCCCACAAGATGACTTCTATCCCATTATATTTGGTAGACCCTTCTTGAATACTGTTAATGCTAAGATAGACTACAAAAAGGATATTGTTTCTGTTGGTTTAGGGGATATGTCTCATGATTTCAATTTTTCTACACTTCATAGACAACCCCATGATAAAGAATTGCCTAGTAAAGATGAAATTATTGGTCTTGCTTCTATAGCCATGCCTCCTAATGATCCTTTAGAACAATATTTTCTAGACCATGAAAATGATATGTTAATGAATGAAAGAAGGGAAATAGACGAAGTATTCTTTAAACAGGGACCTATTTTGAAACACAACTTGCCTGTTGAAATTCTAGGGGATCCTCCTCCACCCAAGGGTGATCCCGTGTTTGAGCTTAAACCATTGCTTGATACTCTTAAATATGCTCATCTTGATGAAAAGAAGATATATTCTGTTATTATTAGTGCTAATCTTTCAGAGCAGGAAGAAGAGAAATTATTGAAAACTCTGAAGAAGCACAGTGCTGCTATTGGATATAATCTGGATGATCTTAAGGGCATTAGTCCCACTCTATGCCAGCACAAAATAAAATTAGAGAAAGACGCTAAACCGGTTGTTGATCACCAACGATGGTTAAATCCTAAGATGAAAGAAGTGGTAAGAAAAGAAATACTAAAGCTTCTAGAGGCAGGTATAATTTATCCCGTTGCTGATAGTCAGCGGGTAAGTCCTGTCCATTGTGTCCCTAAGAAGGGAGGTTGTAACATCCCAAATTTTCAATTTGGAATGTTATACCTAGATCATTCATGCATATCATATTTTATTGCATTTTCGTTTCACGGTCCTCGAAATCCTAAGCAACTCAAGGACCCTCGGAGAGAGTTGGGGATTTCCCAGTTTTCATATTTGACTTTTATCAAATAATGAAACGAGGATTTTGGTTTTAATTATTTTTCTCTCCAAAAATGTTTCATATTAAAATATATGAGAGGAGAAAATATGACTTCTCCAAAATAATTGAAATATTGGAGGAAAAATATTAAAATCAAATATTTGATTTTATTTGGATTTTATTTGCATTAGTAAAATTGTACGTTTTTCAAAGTTGCATTTTAGGGCCAAGAAAATGTTCATTTCGTTCTAAATATTCTATTTAGACGGCGAAAATTTGTTTTGGTATTTTTAGATTTTTATTTTATTTTCTAGGATTTTTTTCTGTTCGGCGGAATTGTTTTTTTTTTAAGTTTCCAGCGCCCGACTAGGCCAAGGCCCAGCCGAGCCGGCCCGTCTCTCCCACGCCGTCGTCTCCCGCTAGGACGCGCGCCGCCGCCGCTGACTCGGACCGGAGTCTGAGCCGGAATCCTCCTCCGCCGCCGCCTTGCCCCTCCCCCAAGCCACCCCTCCCGTCTTTAAATACCGCCGCCCCCGCCACCACCACCAAACCCCGTCGCCCGCAGCCCCGCCTCCCAAGCCGCGCCACGCCGCCTCGCCCCGCAAGCCCGTCGCCTGAGCCCCGCCTCACCGGAGCCTCGCCGGAGAGGTACCCCGCTGTTCGCCGCCGCTAGTTTTTTTAGAAAACTGATTCGGTTTTTTTAAGAAAAACCCTAGTTTTTTAGATCGGTTTGCCGGTTTTCCCGGTTCTTCTATTTAGCGGGCGTTAGTCCGTACGTTCATTTTGACGAACGGTTTTCGCTCGATAGTTACAGATAATGAACACTTGTTCGTTAGCCTGTTCGTTAGTTTTCTTTTTCTCGGATTTTTCCGCGATTATTTCCAATCGCGATTTCTGATCCGATTTTTGTTTTAGTTTATCTTTTCGCTCGTTTCTCGGAATCAGGCGATCCAAGCGCCTAGATCTTCGTCTCGAAACCCTCTTTCCGTTTAACCAACTTGAACAAGCTTTTGCTACTATAAAATTTGACCTTAGTCCAGATTAGTAAACGGATCTTGTTTCTTTCGCCGTTTGAGTTTCGTTGCTCCCTTTGATTTGATTCTCTTTTTTTTGCAAACCGGAGTTCTTAAGTTGAACTTTCTGGTCAATTCTTCTTATTTGAGTTTGCCCGTGCATCTTCGCTTGATTGCTTATGTATGCTATTGTTTGTTTACGATAGAACACCCGGAGTGCGGAGGGTGCTACTATGAATCCCTAGGTTTTGCGGATCATCAGCAAGGCAAGTAACACATTGATCATACTCTTTTCATACCCAGTTTTTATGCATTAGTTCCAATCCTCAAACATTGCATGATTAGGATGTCATTAACATGTGGGTTGGGAAGTAGTTGATGAGGTAGAACCTATTGCCCTGTTATAGTCAAACCCTTGGGAGTTACTTCTACGTGTTGCTTATATGCTATGATATGCTCGTAGACGTGGTTTGGGTCAGTGAATTCCATGACAGATGTGAGATTGTTAATTAATGGTTCAACTTAAGGTGGCAACTTCAATACACATCTGGGTGGATTGAGGCACTTGGA
Organism: Triticum monococcum; assembly: GCA_034509565.1. Classification (NCBI taxonomy): domain Eukaryota; kingdom Viridiplantae; phylum Streptophyta; class Magnoliopsida; order Poales; family Poaceae; genus Triticum; species Triticum monococcum. Next base: position 491,065,309 of record CM067844.1, read on the forward strand.
GAACCCAGTGTTGCCTGTATTTTTTGGAAATCCCGGGGTTCCGAGTGATTTTCCTATCGACCGCCACCCAGGCTCAAAGGGAACTAAGATGATTCATGCTAGAAACTTCCGTGTGTAGCCGCAAGCTATTATGGGCTCTAGCATAGTTGAGTAAGTTACATGATGCTCTCAAAGAGGTGGATCGACAGGTAGTGGGTTGTATGTTTGGTATGGTCTGCCCGGAGTAGAGAGTTAATGTTTCTAAAAGACCGTGTCCCGGTCATCCGTTTCTCAAACACCATGTAGTGCGAGAAATCCAACAGAGGAGATCGAGTCTTGTGGGGAAAAGTGTGCAAACCTCTGCAGAGTATACAATCTAATCATGGTTAGCTGTGTCCCCGATTATGGACAATCTTGAGTATCTAGTACTTGGAGTATCTTAAGTATCTCATCACTCTTAAATTAATATTGTTCCTTGCGTCCGCCATCCTAAAGAGTAGAAAATGGAGAGGAGTCAGCAATGAGAAGAGAATAGTGATCTAGGGCTTTAGCTTAGTGGTCGTGTCCTACACTCAGCGTGTGCTCTGATACCATCTTGTAGCGACCCGACCTCAAACGGCCAAGTCTCTGTGCTTCAGTGCCACCCCTGAATCGGTAATGCTGACACACACAGTACTTGAGGATTTATAACAGAGTAGCAATCACACACTTATTACATCGAATGTCTCAAAAGAGAATTTATTACAATAAATATGGCTTAAGGCCATCTAATACGATAACAGCGGAAGGCTTGGAAGATAATGTGAGTCCATTAACTCCAATGGCATAGCTGAGCTGCACGACAACGACCTAACGAACCTTACTCCTCGTCTGAAAAGTCTGCAACATAATGCGTTGCAGCCCGAAAATGGGTCAGCGCATGGAATATGCTGGCAAGATAACACAGTAGAGCAAGAACAGAATAATGCTATCAGTACATGCATATTTGGCTGGTGGAAAGCTCTATGGTTATAGTTTTTGCGAAAAGCCAATTTTTTCCTACAACAAAGGAATAGATTTTATTTAACTATCATGGTAGTTGAAACATCATTGAGAAGGTTCCTCCAACTCAATCCCAATTAAAGTAATTAACAATCCAACAATATTAGTTTAGAGTGACGAGATACTTATGATACTCCAAGTACTAGATACTCAAGATGTCCATAACCGGGGACACGGCTAACCATGATTAGTTTATACACTCTGCAGAGGTTTGCGCAATTTTCCCCACAAGACTCGATCTCCTCCGTTGGATTTCTCACACTACAGGGTGTTTGAGAAACGGATGACCGAGACACAGTCTTTCAGAAGCATTAACTCCTTACTCTGGGCAGACCATACCAACTTACATCCCACTACCTGCTGATCCACCTCTTCGGAAGCTTCACGCAACTTACTCAACTATGCTAGAGCCCATGATAGCTTGTGGCTGCACATAGAAGTTTCTAGCATGAAAATATCTCAGTTCCCTTTGAGTCTGTGTGGCGGGCCATAGGATTATCACACGGGTACTCCGGGATATCCTAGGACAACAATGGATTCCCCAGGTGCCCAACAAACAATCCACCCATATGTGTATTCAAGTTGCCACCTTAAGTTGAACCATTAATTAACAATCTCACATCTCTCATGGATTTCACTCACCCACCACGTCTATGAGCATAGCATAGCAATATAAGAAATACGTAGAAGTAACTCCCAAGGGTTTGAATATAATAGGGCAATAGGTTCTACCTCAACAACTACTTCCCAACCCACATGTTAAACACATCCTAACCATGCAATGTTTGAGGATTGGAACTAATGCATAAAAACTGGGTGATAAAGGGGTATGATCAAAGTGTTACTTGCCTTGCTGATGATCCACAAAACCTAGGGATTCGTAGTAGCACGCTTCGCACTCCGGGTGTTCTATCACAAACAAACAAAAGCATACATAAGCAATCAAGCAAAGAAACATGGGTAAATCTCAAATAAGAAGATCTAACCAGAAAGTTCAACTTAAGAACTCCGGTTTGCGAAAAGAATCAAATCAAATGAAGCAACGAAACTCAAACTGCGAATGAAACAAGATCCGTTTACTAATCTGGACTAAGGTCAAATTTTACAGTAGGAAAAGATTGTTCAAGTTGGTTAAACGGAAAGAGGGTTTCGAGATAAAGATCTAGGCGCTTGAATCACCTGATTCCGACAAACAAGCGAAAAGATAAACTAAAACGAAAATCGTATCAGGAATCGCGATTGAAAATAATCGCGGAAAATCCAAGAAAAAGAAAACTGACGAACAGGCTAACGAACGAACGTTCGTTGTCTGCGGCTAACGAGTGAACACCATTCATTAAAACAAACGTACGGATGAAGGTCCGTAAAGTAACTAAACCGAGAAAAACCGGTGAACCGATCTAAAAAAACGAACTAGGGTTTCTAAAAAACCCGGATCGGTTTAAAAAAAACTGGCGGCGGGAACGGCGGCGTTACCTCCGGCGAGGTGGGGCTGTGGCGGCTGGGAGGCGGCGGCGGCGGCGCGGCGATGACGAGGCGCGGCAAAAGCGGCGGCGGCGGCGCTGCGGTTGGGCGGGCTGCGGCGGCGGGGTTGGGTGGTGGTGGCGGCGGGGTTGGGGGTATTTAAGGAGGGGGGGTTGCGGCATGGAGGATGTGACGCCCTCGATTCAATCATACACTAATCATACACGCAAATGTGTATGATCAAGATCACGGACTCACGGGAAGATATCACAACACAACTCTAGACACAAATTAAAATAATACAAGCTTTATATTACAAGCCAAGGGCCTCAAGGGCTCGAATACATAAGCTCGAATACACAGGAGTCGGCGGGAGCAACAATATCTAAGTATAGACAAAAGTTAGACAAGTATGCCTTAAGAAGGCTAGCACAAAAGTAGCAACGACCGAAAAGGCAAGGCCTCCTGGCTGGGAGCCTCCTAACTACTCCTAGTCGTCGGCGGCCTCCACGTAGTAGTAGGCACCCTCGGTGTAGTAGTAATCGTCAGTGGTGTTGTCTGGATCCTGGGCTCCAGCATCTAGTTGCAACATCTGGAAATAAAGGAAAAAGGGAAAAAAGGGGAACAAGGCAACCGTGAGTGCTCATCCAAAGTACTCGCAAGCAAGGATCTACACTACATATGCAACATTATCAAAGGAAGGCTGTATGTGTGGACTGGGCTGCAGAAATGCCAGAATAAAAGGGGGAGAAGCTAGTCCTATCGAAGACTAGCATCTTCTGGAAACCACCACCTTGCAGCAACAGGAGGGAGTAGAGCAGCATAAAGTAAAGTAGTAGTAGTGTTATCAACCTCGGCCAGAGATCCTTTCTCGACTCCCTGCGAGAAAGCAATCCCAGAGCCATACTATCCAGTTATCATCACAATCCAATTCTCATCTCAAGTATCTAGTTCTAGTTGTATCGATCGGGATACAACTCCAAGTGCCCGTTACCGTAGGACAGGCTATCGATAGATGTTTTCTTCCCTGCAGGGGTGCACCAACTTAGCCACCACGCTCGATTAACTCCGGCCGGACACACTTTCCTGGGTCAAGCCCAGCCTCAGCCAAACAATACGCCGCAACCCGACCTAGGCTTAATATAGAGGTCAGCACACCGGACTAAACCTATGCCCCCAGGGGTCATGGGCCACCTCCCCAGGAACTCCTGCACGTTGCATACGCAGCTGGTGAGCAGACCTAGCTACCTCCTTCAACAAGGCAGGTGCTTACGCAGTCCAACCCGGCGCGCGCCGCTCAATCGCTGAAGTCTATTAAGCTTCGGCTAATGTATACGACGCAGAACACCCATACTATGCCCACGTGATGGTTAGTGCTATCAGGCCAGAGGCCCCTCGGATCAAATATTCAAATCATAGTGGATTAGGAACGCGCGGTAACAAGCAGAGACTCACAAAAGATGTGACCCTGTTGCCCCGTCTCGAGGACTTGCGGCAAGGGCTAGTAATGCCCGACCACGCCTCGTAATTACCTCGCGGGCACCTTCCAGGTCAACCGTCTCCACATCACTCGCAATTAAGCTCGCGCGGGTACCCCTTAGGGTCGACCTGTCTTTAGTAACATGGTTCAGTGTAAAGTCATAGTAACCATAGTAACTGTGTGTCCAAACATTAAGGGGAAAACCCGAGGAATCGCCCTCGATGAATTCCACTCGATGTAATCATCAAGGTGAATGTAAGAGGAATCACCCCCGAGATTCACACTTGAGGGGTTGCACGACAGAGTCATATCGGAAGTGGTTAAGGAGGAAATCACCCTCGATGACCATGACCGAATAGCTACACTACAGGGTTAACATCAGAAGTGCTGAAGAGGTCTCACCCTTGGCACTCGATAGTAACCCAGTAGTGTCGAGCAACTAAGGGGAAAGTGATGTGTGCTGCCGGGGCCTGGTCTTCGATCCCGTTGATCGAGTCTTCGATGATGAAGCAGGGGCAACAAAGGATAAGGTGGGGGTCACTGATGGATCACTAACCAACCTATACTAAGCAGTTTATGATAAACAGGTAAGGTACAACAGCGGATACAAAAGCAGGCTACGCATCAGAATAGGAGCAATCAATTACAGTAGCAAAATCTAATGCAAGCATGAGAGAATGGAATGGGCGATATAGGGATGATCAAAGGGGGGGCTTGCCTGGAAGCTCCGTTGAAAAGGGGTAGAAGTGTCGTCGATGACGTAGCCGATCACAGGGGCATCAATAGCGGTCTCGGGGTCTACCGGAGAGAAGAGGGGGAAGAAACAATAAATATAAAGCAAACAAAGCATCATAAAGCATAACATGGTAATACGCGGTGCTAGGGGTGGACTAACGCAGGGCTACACGATACCGGCGAAGGGGGGAAACATCCGGAAAAGTTTTCCCGAAGTTTAGCATTTTCGGACAAATGAAACGGAGGGGGACGGTTGCAGGTTCACTATGCTAGAGGCATGTGACAGGTGAACAGAGAGTGTATCCGGATTCGTCTCGTCGTTCTGAGCAACTTTCATGTATAAAACTTTTTCATCCGAAATACGGTTTATTTTCTATGAATTTTCTAAGTTTTAGCAATATTTTGAGATTATTATTAATTCGAAAATAATAATTAAAACGCTATGGATACCCCGCCCTGTGTACACAGATTGTACACAGAGGCTGACAGTGGGTCCAGGGGGTCTCAGTTGACCCAGTCAACAGTCTAGTCAACAGTCAACTATTTGACTGTTGACTTGTCAAACTACAGTTGGGGCTCAGGTGTCATTGGCACACACTTTAAATTAGCATATTATTTATTTTAACTTCGTGGTTTAATCTAACATTGGGTCCCATATGTAATATAGACTGGCATTTTATTTAGAGGATTAATTTAGCACTTGAGGGCCACATGTAATAGACTCAACGCGGGGGTGGCTAGTACTAAGGAGGGATTAGTCCCTAATTGAATTTTGGGCCGGCTTGGTGGCACAACCAGCCGTGAGGTTGTGCACACACACGCACATAGCATGGCCACGGACATGACCATTTGTAGCAGCTAGAGCAGCAGCTAAGTAGCGGCAGCAGGAGGTAGTAGTAGCGGCAAGCAACACTAGCAGCAGCAGAGCAAAGGAGTAATGGCGGCAGCGCAATGGCAGTGCAAGAGCGGCGGCAGCAGCAAGCAGCGCAGCCGCGCAGGGAGCAGAGCAGCGAAGCAGCGAGCAGCCACAGCGGTTGGTGAGCAACCGCGGCGAGGACGCGTGCGGGCGCGCGCGCACAGCAGCGGCAGCAACAGCTTCAGGAGCAGCAGCAGTACACACGTATGTACGTACGCGTACGCGCGAGCTCGGACGAGCTCAGGGACGAAGGCTACCGCAACGAATCGTGGGGGCAAGCAGGGGGGAATGATGGAGGAGCTCACATAGAGCTCGTGGGCGTGGTCGACGAAGGCCGGGGTGGACCGGAGCCGTGGCAAACGTCGTCGGACGCCGGCGATGTATCGATGAAGATGTGCCCGATGCCGAGCGTATTGGGCGTCCTAGCTCGAGCCCTTCGGCGAGGGCGAAGGAGACGGCGATGGCGGAGCTCCTTGACGTCTTCTCAGGCGCTGGGGTGGACGGTGGCCGCGGTGACGACGACGACCATGACGATCACGACCCGGGCGAGCTCTAAATCTGAACAGAGAGGCGCGAGGGGGTGAACTGGACGGCTAGGGTTTGTCCACTCGGTCGGGGAGGTCCTTATGCATCTCCAAGGGGCTCCGGATGGTTGACACGACGACATCCGTGGCGTGGACGGCCGTGTGCACGGCCACGCCAGGGCACTGCCTCCTCCTGTACAGCAGGAAGAAGGAGAAGGCCGTGGTGGGCTTGGGCCGAATGCACTGTAGCTACATAGAGCCCACCCACGCAGTAGATTATTAGGCCTTTTCCCTTTTATATTTACTATTTTATATTTTTCTCACTGTTTTGTAATTCGCTTTCGATCCAAATAAAATTTTGTTACATAGGAAACTTGTCTCATAAATACTTTGCAATATCGTGGAACTATCCACGGAGTCTTAGATAATTTTTGAAAGGCTTTATTGTCAGTTTGAATTTAAATGAGCCACTAAGTGTTGTTTGCTCAATTCAAAAATAGATAAGGGCAATTTTGAAGTTTCAAATGATGCTGGTCCCAACATGAATATTGATCAGGGGAATTTATACTAATATTCGAACTTTTTAGTTTTTTATATTTGAAAACTTTTTTGTTTGACTTTGTTTTAGATTTGAAATTTCAACCGGTTTCGAACCAGCGCAAATTTAAGAACAGTAATCGTGGTGATATGGCACCATTAGAAGGGGATTACTGTAGCTTAATTATCCGGGCGTCACAATTCTCCTCCACTACAAGAATCTCGTCCCAAGATTTAAGGGGTGGAGTAAGGGGGAAAGACTCGGGAAGGACGGAGCTCAACACAAGATAGGTACCTGGGGGCTATCTCAATGAACGTGGCATAGAGGCATATGTCGAGTTGAAATTCGAGAAAGTCATCAAGAGCAAGGCTAGAGGGTGCAATAAGAAGCTTCAAGCGAATGGACTATCGTTCGATGTCTGAAACAGAGTGTGAAAGGGGTTCAGAGCATCGAGAATAAGTATTGCATCTGATAGCAGAACATATCACAATAAGGTGGCTCGTGAATTACATACGAAGCCAAGCGTGAGGATCAATTTTGGAAGACATGGATGTACAGGAGAGTCAGGTTTCAATCTTGTGGAACTGTGGGTTATGGGCCCACCATGTGAGTTAAAAGTAGAAAGTGTGCTGACATCTTGCACTGTCATGATAGTAAGGCAGGTCAGAGGGTAGCCTGTCAGTTATGTTGGCAACAACACTGGTACCAAGGGCGAGGGACGAAGAGAACCATTTTCCTGCTCGTTGAACAAGGCGGACCAATAGGCAAAGTTCTCGTCCATCGGTGGCTACCGTAATGTCATCAACAATAGTAACAAGGTCTTACTGATAGAGTTTGTACATCGAGGTGTTTACGTAAGCAGGGAATTATCACTGCTCAGATATGTTATGTTACAAGAAAGGTTAAACAAACCAATGGGAAGGAAAAATATGATCACCGAATCAAACAACCCAAAGGAAAGGAAGATGCGTTCACACATAAGAGTTGGGAGTATATCCTTCCCAAGGAAAAGTGGAGCAGTGTATACATGATAGGACAGAAAGTTCAAAAGCATTTAGATAATGGGGGGAGGGAAGAATCAGGATATTACCCATACAATGGTGTGAGGGTAATTGAACAAGAAACATTTTGTATTATGCTTCCGATGTTCTTGTTGATATTCGGAATACCTCAGTCAAGCTTCGAGGTAGTATTAACATGGTGTTTCAGGCAAGATTGAATCTGAAGGAAGTGTTATACCACGGAGATGGCTCTCCTCTCCTCCACCTCTCCTCTCCTCCACCTCTCTCCCACCCACCGCACCAACCATGGCGATCTCTAGCTCCTTCACCCATGGAGGGCTTGCTGCATTGGGACTTTGCACCGGGCATTGCCCTTGCAGACCAAGTGAGAAGAAGGTTTGGATCCACAGTTCATTTCTCGCCATCTAGAGATGCCAAGGTGTTCTTTTTGGTGGTCTCTTTCTCTTCGGCCTCCTTCCCCCTCTCCGTGGATTCTGTTGGAATTGCTCTGCAATGCTGTATTGGTGGTGTTTGCTCGGGTTTCAATGTGGTTCAAATCAACTCTCCCTCTTTTCAGTTTTCAGTGGCAAACAAAAAAGTGGGGCATTTATTTACAAGCTCAAAGACCGTATTTGGCCGGATTTTGTTTGCCATTTCCACCTGTTTAACGGGAGATTTGCTAAAGCTCCACCTCTGGCCACTAGTTGGCATGCAGACACGGAATTGACTGATATTGCTGCTCGTAATCCATTGGCTATCAAAACTGATCTGAGATTTTTACATCATACCAGTGGCATCCTTCCATCGTCCTCGAGCTGCACTATGAGTAGGTTGAAACCTATCTCCTCCATGGTTTTCTCGGATAACAATACCCATGAGGCTTCTTCCTCCATCCAGACTGGGGAGCTGATCATGCATGACTCCACCAAGAACACTCAAATTCAATTTGGATCTTTTTCTCCTATGATTAGTGATGCATGCAACCATGATCGCCCTCATTCCGCCCCTGACGGCATTGATCGCATTGCATTGATGGAGCTTTTTTTGTCCGAGGCAAAATTAGAGGAGCAACGCCTTACAATTACATTAATTTGGGAGGATTTAAATGTCCGTTAACTGTGCCTTATCCACCGCTGCCACAGACTTATCTGAAATCGGCCTTCCGGTATGCTCCCCCCCATTCAGCTTGGCCGCCTATGCTTATGGCCCAGCACAAAGCTGATTTGGCCCAGGCCCACTATTCTCTGGACGAGATTATCACACTATCTTCTCATTGGGCCAATTTATGTTCTAGATGCTTACAATGGGGACATTCCAAATCTACGTGCCAAGCCCGACTAATTTGCCTTAACTGTTCGGGGCCAGACCATAAGGCAACAAATTGCCCACTTTTTGGCAACCAACAGCCCATTCCAATTGGTGCTCGCCCAAATCTCAGTCAAAACAAAATGGCCGGATCTTCTGCTCCTTCCATTCATGATCCTAGACAAAGGAAGACCACGGCCGCCATCCGATGCACCGTTTGTGCCTTCTATGGACACATGGCCAAATCTTGTCACAAGAGACGATACGCACAAAAGTGGAAATGGATTCCCAAGACATCTGGGCTTTCCATTCCTACCCCTCACGCTCCGTCTCCCGCTCCAGTTCCCCAAAGGACGCCGCCCAGTCCTGTCCCATCGCCATTACAGCTCTCTGAGCAAACCACACCGCCCCATAGCACTCTAGCCATGGCGAACTATCCGCTGAATCCAGTGCCGTTCCTCCCACCGGGGTTCGCCGTCGAGCCTGGACCTGCTGACCGGCTGGTGCACAGCGGCATGGTGGTTGGCCCAATCCCGCCACTCAACCATGATTTCTTGGCCATCGCGGAGACAAGCGCCTATGTTCCTCTCCATCGCCGAGCTGCTATCCGCAACACCATTGTAGGTCTGCTCCATGAATCTCAGCTCCTAACTACTGAAGTTAGCGATCAGCCATTTGGCATTGGTATTTTTGGTTTTGTGGATTCATTCATGCGGGACACTGCTGTTGCCACCCTCATTGAGTTAGAGGATGAAGATCTGCTTATTTCTTTTGTCCCCCACAATGAGGCTCTGAATAGACACACTACTTCTTTTGGACCTGAGGTGTGGCTTATGTTCTTTGGATTTCCGTATGACTATCAGACGGATTACTACCTCACAAAAGCTCTTGGTGACTACGGCTCTCTCGTTTCCTGGTACAATCCACGATAAGACAAACGCTATATTCTTCTGAAAGCTCGTGTCATCCACCTAAAGCTGATCCCGAAGAGCTTTGTTGTCTGGCAATTGGGCGGAGCCAGGGACTGCTGGACAGTGCAGATTACCATCCTCGGAAGCAACGACTGGAACGGCCTTTTGCCCGAGGTTTTGCCGCCTGGTGAGGAACCACCACCACCGGACGGTAACCCACACCCCCTCTTTGGCCCGGAACTTACTGCTGAACAGCCATACCAACAACAGGTCCACAATTGGCTAGTCCAGAACGCTACACCCCCTGCTGGTTTTCATGGCAATGCTGACAATGCGGACGGTGACGGACCTGCTCAAGCTGCTTGGGATGACTGGCCTGCCCCCTGCTGTTCAGTTACCTGCGCTCCCTCCGTATCTGGTCAACTATCATGCTTGGTTGGCTGCTCGAGGTTTAACGGTTCAACATGGTTTGGTTCCTGAAGAATTTCTGACAGTCCCACACAAGCTTGGAATGACTCTTTCTCTGCAGCAGATGACAGCAGCTCTGAAAACACTGCAGTTCTTATTGTGCCACCTCTGCCTGTGCACAACACTGCAGCTCTCCTTATGCCACTCCCGCCTATGCAAAACATGGATCCCCAATGCCTAATGAGTCTCTGACAGTCTCAGTCACTATGCATCACCAAGGCATACAGTTTGGATTGTCGGCTGAAGGAAACAAGCTCTTATCTCTGCTGATATCTGATCCCATTCCCAGGCTGCGTTTAAATACGTTTATCTTTGAGGCCTTGAGACCTTAGATCTCCACTATTGGTCCCTGGTCCAGTGGGTATGGCTTAAGGAACAACACTACAAAACTTTCTATTTTGGTGTCCTCTGACAGCACTGGAATCCATTTTGCACATCAGCCAACATCCTCTATGGTCATTGAGCAATTACAACCTGCACCTCCAACAATGGCAGTAGCTCCGATGGACTCACTTCCAAGCGCTCCGACTGCCCCTGGGCTCACTACTTTAGACACTGCACCTAATATGAGCCTCTCTACTGATGCTTAGACTGACCAGCCTGCCCCTACCTTAGCTGCTACAAGTTCAGACAACTTATCAGGGCTTGCTACTGGTCTGCCTCTAGAGGGCCTGGGTCTGGCCGCAGTTGAGACCATATCTGCCTCTGCTGGCCCTCTGATGATTCGGGGCCATCGTCCCAAAGCTGCTGCACCTATCATAACCACTGAAGTCAGGCGTAGCACAAGGAACAACAAGTACAATGGCTTTCGTGTAAACCACAACTCTGGCAGACGCACAACCTCCTCCAAGGTGCTGCCCAGGATCACTCCCTCCGTGGGTTCATCCTCCGCCGTCAATCATTCAGGTACTGATGCTACTGCAATCCCTCCGCCTACACCCATCCATGTGCTACAGGATATTGGCACAAATCAATGTGCGGTACCACTGGCTGAATTATCTGAAGATGCGCTTCTGGCGGCACCAACTCGTCCCAATAATCCTTCTTCAGGTGCCCCTCAACAGGAGAACGAAGGAGCTGGCACTTCTCCTCCTTCAGCTTAATGCCACCCATCCTTAAATGACTCTTTTGCAGAGCTGGAATGTTCTCTCCTGGAACATACGAGGTCTGAACTCTGAACCAAAACAATTAGCACTTCATAATGTCGTACTCTCTAGTGGTTGCTCTATTATTTGCTTGCAAGAGACTAAGAAGACTGATTTCGATCTTGCGTTTATTAAGTCCTGTTGTCCGCGACAATTTGATCGTTTTGCTTATGTTCCATCTCGTGGTGCCTCGGGGGGTCTCATTACCATCTGGAAAAGTTCAATGTTTACTAGCACTATTGTGTTCTCAGATGTTTATGCGCTCGTAGTTCACTTTTCCAGTACACAATCAACACAGTCGTGGACTCTAGCTAATATTTATGGCCCTTGCACGGGGGACGATCGTATCACATACACTAACTGGCTATACGAGCTGGACATCCCACATAACCAAGATTGGCTGCTTTTGGGTGATTTTAACTACATCAGAGCACCCGACAATCGTAACAAACCGGGCGGTAGTACTCAGGATATGTTCACGTTCAATGACATCATCCGACACCAAAACCTTATCGAGTTACCTGTTAAAGGACGTACATACACCTGGAGCAACATGCAACATGACCCGCTCTTAGAACAACTGGACTGGTTTTTTACATCCATCCACTGGACAAATATTTACCCTAAAACTCTAGTCAAGCCGCTTGGAAAACCAGTTTCGTACCACATCCCTTGCATTGTCTCGATCGAGACCAAGATTCCCCGATGCAAACTATCCAGGTTCGAGTCCTATTGGACTCAACACCCCGGCTTCATGGACATCGTCAAAAATACTTGGGACAAACCGGTGAGATCACAAAATGCGGCCACAATTCTTTGTCGCAAGTTCAAAGCACTCAGACATGCTCTCAAGACTTAGAGTAAATCAATCTCCCGCCTATCGGTTGCCATCAATAACTGCAATAGAGTCCTAGCTAACATGGATGAGCTAGAAAATAAAAGAACCCTTTCCACTCTTGAGTTCAACTTCAGACGCATTCTCAAGAAGCACCTGCTCCGGCTTCTTAAATATCAAAAACAATACTGGAAAAAACGGTGTACAATTCGTTGGGTCAAATTTGGAGATGAAAACACGAAACTTTTCCAAGCAATTGCCACTGAACGCTATCGCAAGAACAACATTGCTTGCTTCCAAGACAGTGATGGCACCCAAGTTGATGATCACCCAAGCGAAGAAGCACTTCTGTTCCAAACTTATAAAGCTCGTCTTGGGACAGTATCACCCACTGAAATGAAATTTGATCTGTCTGCCCTCATTCAACATGCTAACAATTTGGATCACCTTGCGACACCCTTCACACACGAGGAGATTGATGCGGTAATAAAAGAGATGCCCTCTGACCGAGCGCCTGGCCTGGATGGCTTTAGTGGGGCTTTCCTTAAAGCTTGCTGGCCCATAATTAAGCATGATTTCTATGCCCTTTGCGATCAATTCCATGCTGGCGATCTAGATCTTACAAGCATCAATGATGGGCTTATCACACTCATCCCGAAGATCAACTCACCTGAAACTGTCAACGATTATCGCCCAATCACCCTCCTTAACTGCTGTCTCAAGATAATCACTAAGCTTTTGGTCGATCGCCTCCAAAAGGTTATACTGAAACTCATCCACCGCAACCAATATGGCTTCATCAAGGGCCGGACCATCCAAGATTGCATGGCATGGACATATCAATACATACACCAATGCCACGCATCCCGGAAGCCAATAGTCCTTCTGAAGCTTGACTTTGCCAAAGCTTTTGACACGATTGGACACAGGCCTATGATTAACATAATGAGATACATGGGCTTTAATGATAAATGGATCAACTGGATTGAATGCATATTCTCCTCGGGCCGCTCTTCAGTTCTACTTAACGGTGTTCCTGGTCCGCAATTTCTCTGTAAGTGTGGAGTCCGCCGGGGGATCCCCTCTCCCCGCTACTTTTCGTCCTGGCAGCTGACCTACTCCAAGCGGCAATCAACGACGCCTTCCGTCAGGGTCTGATTGAACTCCCTTTCCCTTGCACTGGTCAAACAGATTACCCCGTTATACAATACGCTGACGACACGATCTTGGCCTTGCCAGCATGCCCTAGACAAGCCGCTCTAATCAAACAAATCCTCGCTGATTACGCTACTTCCATTGGGCTTAAGATTAATTTCCACAAGTCCACCTTGATTCCCATCAATCTTGACCCTGCAACGACAACTGATCTGGCCCACATTTTTGGATGCAATGTCGGCTCTATGCCCTTTATGTACTTGGGTCTGCCCATGGGCATCTCCAAACCCTCTGTTGATGACCTCATGCCTCTAGTCTACAGTACTGAATGTCGCCTCACCGCCACCATCTCCATGATGTCGTATGGAGGCAAACTATCCTGGCTCAATGCTTCGGTCACCTCTTTGCTCATATATGCCCTATGTACACTCAAAGTGCACCCAAAGATATTGGAGATGATTGAAAAAATCAGACGAAGATGTCTCTGGACGAAGAGAACTGAGCAAGGAGACAAGTGCAATTCTCTGGCATCGTGGGATTTGGTGTGCAGACCTAAAAAACATGGTGGTCTCGGAGTGATCAATCTCTCCATCCAAAACGAAGCCCTGCTCCTCAAGTTCTTACACAAATTCTACAACAAACAAGACGTCCCATGGGTACAGCTCCTCTGGAACACCTACTACACTGACAAAATCCCACATGCAGCTGACGCAGTGGGGTCCTTTTGGTGGCGCGACATTCTCAAGCTCACTCCTAAGTATCGTGGGGTGAGTCGTGTGCAGGTGGTCAATGGCACGACAGCGCTTGCCTGGAAGGATTTATGGCTAGACGAGACACTAGAGACCTCACATCCCAGAGCATTCTCTTACGTTCTGCATGAAGACGCCTCTGTGAAAAACTTTTTGGAGAGTCCATCACTGCACGAAACCTTCCACCTTCCCCTCTCACCTGAAGCCTTCGAGGAAGTGCGCGACATCCAAACGATCGCCAGATTGCAGCCCTCGACAACCACCAATGACATCTGGCACTGCATCTGGGGGAAACCTGACTTCAGAGCTGCGGATTACTATAAATTCTGCTTTCGGGAGTTGCAAGCCCACCCCCTATTCCGTTTACTCTGGAGCTCAAAATGCACCATTAATATCAAAGTGTTTGGATGGTTGCTTCTGCATGACAGACTAAACACCCAAAACATGCTTAAACGAAGGCACTACAACATTGGAGATGATCTCAGTTGTCTACTTTGTGGGCAAAACATCGAAGAGACGATTGATCATATGATTTTTACCTGCCACTTTAGCCAAGCCTGCTGGAACAAACTTCATATTGTCTGGCCAGCTCTTCCATCACGTCTTGATGTGGTCCTCCGTGCCCGAGACATAGCTCGCAGACCTTTCTTTCTCGAGATCTTCTTCACTGCTTCCTGGAGCCTTTGGAAAGAAAGGAATAACAACCATTTCAGGGGGGTTGCACCCTCGCAAGCAAGCTGGCTACAGAGGTTCGTGGGAGACTTTGATCTCTTGCGTCATAGGGTACGTGAGGAGCAAGCTGGAAGTATTACCACCATTTGTAACAACCTCGTTTGAGGCCACGCTGCCTAAAGACCACACCTTCATAACTAGTTTTTCTTAACTAGGGCTTGCCCCCACCCTCCCCCCACCCAACATGTTGTGGGGGTGGTGCAAATGATGTAACATATGTAAACATCCTTGTGATATATATACAAAAACATTAGGAGCCTCTCCTACTGTCCTTCCCCTAAAAAAGATTGAATCTGAAGGTCACAAGAAGTGCAAAGGAACAATTCCAGGAATGTCAAGGAATGTAAGATATAATCAAAACATGACCAAGTCTGTATTGGCAGGAAGTCAAGGATGGTGTCGATGACAACATGAATCGTCAACGGGCAAGGATGGTATTTCTCCTCAAGAATTCGATTGATATCTTAGAACAAGGCAGTATATTGATGGTGATCACGACAAATTTTGTCGAGAGGCTCTATGAAGATGCCATCGAGCAGCAACGACATCAAGCAAAAGGAATGATGAAGCAAAGGCTATTGGAACCACGTATACGACACAAGCTCAGATTCAAGCTTGTTGTTCAAGGTGGAATGATAAGATGAGGAAGATCGACGTAAGCTTCGCTCATCGTCAAAAGTTGTGCTCCAGGTATAAGGACCAGGTAGCAGAGTTAAAATTTATCATGATTATGATATAGCCGATCAGGCTAGGAATGACTTGAAGGATTATTAAACTCGTAAGCAACGAAATTTACTTAGAGTTATTGAATCAGTGTGCGAAATTGATTCACTTATCGGTGTTCTCGGTTGACAAACAACCCAGAACCCATGAAGTGACAAAGACAGGGTAAGGTAGTACTTCATCAAAAATTCATAAGATGTAGAGCAATGGCATGATATCCTCGAGATACCATGGGTAATACTCGAAGGTAGATCATAACAGAGGTCGGGCAGACGCATTGATCTGTAGAAGTCAGATGTTTTAACTTGTCCGAGAAATGGGATCAAAGAAGAACAATCATGGTCGGATCCATGGTTGTAAAGGATCAATTCACAAATACCAGATGATAGTTATCAAGGAAATAGTTATTATTACAACAACAAGCTTCCATGATAGGATCTACATCGTGTCCATGGGCATGAACACAAAGTTCAAGGTCGACTCCCACTTCTTCAATGCATAACCTTCCATTCACTTCTTGTTTTCGATGAAGTCATAGTGTTGAAATTATATTTGGCAAGACACCAGAAGAGTAAGACTTGTTAAAACTCTCGGGTTCAAACGGATTATGGGAGGCATAGGTTCAACCCATAGGGGCATCTTAGGAACCTATTCCACAAACTTCAGAAGTAAACAACACAAGCTCGAAAGCAGAGCATGGTTGACAAAAGGAGAGGATACAATTACCAAAGGCATTATGTATTTGGGAAAGAACTTCACGAGGTTCTTTGAATATGAAGGACACTATCGGATGTTAATCCAATAATGGATCCGACGATCCACAACGGAGCTGATGTGAGTATCGATATTCAATCAGAAGAAGAAATAATGCAGAGGCATCGGATTTTGGAAATATCTGATAATTCCAAAGCTTAAATGCAAAGGAATTATGATTTCCAATTCGGGGGATCAGAAGCAGACGCTCTGATCAAGGATGGATAAGTATACTTGACCTAGGGGCACAATCGATGACAAATAGATAGGTCGAGAACCAGCTCATGTTCAAAATGACGTCTGAGCCGGAAAGATAATTTAGAAGGATCAACTGATGATTGCGTGCTTTCACACACATGTTGAATCGATAGGATCAAAATGATGGTGTCAAAGGATACTAATGAATATTGCTACACATATGGAAAGTATCCATAATGCAAGCAGACAAGTATTTGCAGAGCAATAGTTTGAAGAGGATTCTCGGAAGATCAGATAGTATTTACAAGTATTTTGAAAAGCATATGAACAACTGGGGATGAGCGGACCCCGGTTAAGTGAATTATCCTTAGTGCAAAAAGAAGCTACAAAGCAGAAGGCACAAGGATTCGCGGAACAACAGAGAGTCCTAGGGGTATCTTGTAACAACATGAGCAACTTGGGATGAAGGTACAAGCGGCAAGGAGGTTATTCATGAGGATTACCGGTGGTCAGGAACTGTAAGGCAGTGGGCAGAGAGTCTCGAGAAACATCAAGGAGTATCCGCAGAATCTTCTGGCGAAGCAGGCGATCATCGATAATGTCGGGGCTCTCCGGGAGGAAGTGGATATGAGAACCTAATGTCAGAGTTAGTAAAATGTTTAACCTGAATAGAAGAGAGATCAGAATCCCAGAGTATAGACGAGGAATAAAAGATCCTAATACCACCCAATGACGACGTGGGCCCGTAAGACACACAGCCAATGTTAGTAAAAGTTTTTCAGTGACTAGACTCAACTTCGGCCAAGGAGTTGGAAAGGGGGCTACCTACAGGCAGTCGGCTCTGATACCAACTTGTGACGCCCTTGATTCAATCGTACACTAATCATACACGCAAATGTGTACGATCAAGATCAAGGACTCACGGGAAGATATCACAACACAACTCTAGACACAAATTAAAATAATAAAAGCTTTATATTACAAGCCAGGGGCCTCGAGGGCTCGAATACATAAGCTCGAATACAAAAGAGTCGGCGGGAGCAACAATATCTGAGTACAGACATAACTTAGACAAGTATGCCTTAAGAAGACTAGCACAAAAGTAGCAACGACCGAAAAGGCAAGGCCTCCTGCCTGGGAGCCTCCTAACTACTCCTGGTTGTCGGCGGCCTCCACGTAGTAGTAGGCACCCTTGGTGTAGTAGTAATCGTCAGTGGTGTCATCTGGATCCTGGGCTCCAGCATCTGGTTGCAACATCCGGAAATAAAGGAAAAGGGGAAAAAAGGGGAACAAGGCAACCGTGAGTGCTCATCCAAAGTACTCGCAAGCAAGGATCTACACTACATATGCAACATTATCAAAGGAAGGTTGTATATGTGGACTGGGTTGCAGAAATGCCAGAATAAGAGGGGGAGAAGCTAGTCCTATCGAAGACTAGCATCTTCTGGAAACCACCATCTTGCAGCAATAGGAGGGAGTAGAGCAACATAAAGTAAAGTAGTCGTAGTGTTATCAACCTCGGCCAGAGATCTTTTCTTGACTCCCTACGAGAAAGCAATCCTAGAGCCATACTATCCAGTTATCATCACAATCCAATTCTCATCTCAAGTATCCAGTTCTAGTTGTATCGACCAGGATACAACTCCAAGTGTCCGTTACCATAGGACAGGCTATCGATAGATGTTTTCTTCCCTGCAGGGGTGCACCAACTTACCCACCATGCTCGATTAACTCCGTCCGGACACACTTTCCTGGGTCATGCTCGGCCTCGGCCAAACAATACGCCGCAACCCAACCTAGGCTTAATAGAGAGGTCAGCACGCCGGACTAAACCTATGCCCCCAGGGGTCATGGGCCATCTCCCCGGGAACTCCTACATGTTGCGTACACGGCCGGTGAGCAGACCTAGCTACCTCCTTCAACAAGGCAGGTGCTTACGCAGTCCAACCCGGCACGCGCCGCTCAGTTGCTGACGTCTATTAAGCTTCGGCTGATGTATACGACGCAGAACGCCCATACTATGCCCATGTGATGGTTAGTGCTATCAGGCCAGAGGCCCCTCGGATCAAATATCCAAATCATAGTGGATTAGGAACACGCGGTAACAAGCAGAGACTCATGAAAGATGTGATCCCGTTGCCCCGTCTCGAGGACTTGCGGCAAGGGCTAGGAATGCCCGGCCACGCCTCATAATTATCTTGCGGGCACCCTCCAGGTCAACCCGTCTCCACATCACTCGCAATTAAGCTCGCACGGGTACCCCTTAGGGTCGACCTGTCTTTAGTAACAGGGTTCAATGTAACGTCATAGTAACCATAGTAACTGTGTGTCCAAACATCAAGGGGAAAACCCGAGGAATCGCCCCCGGTGAATTCCACTCGATGTAATCATCAAGGTGAATGTAAGAGGAATCACCCCCGAGGTTCACACTTGAGGGGTTGCACGACAGAGTCGTATCGGAAGTGGTTAAGGAGGAAATCACCCTCGATGACCACGACTGAATAGCTACACTACAGGGTTAACATCAGAAGTGCTGAAGAGGTCTCACCCTCGGCACTCGATAGTAACCCAGTAGTGTCGAGCAACTAAGGGGAAAGTGATGTGCGCTGCCGGGGCCTGGTCTTCGATCCCGTTGATCGGGTTTTCGATGATGAAGCAGGGGCAACAAGGACAAGGTGGGGGTCACTAATGGATCACTAACCAACCTATACTAAGCACTTTATGATAAACAGGTAAGGTACAACAGCGGATACAAAAGCAGGATGCGCATCAGAATAGGAACAATCAATTACAGTAGCAAAATCTAATGCAAACATGAGAGAATGGAATGGGTGATATAGGGATGATCAAAGGGGGGCTTGCCTGGAAGCTTCGTTGATAAGGGGTAGAAGTGTCGTCGATGACGTAGTCGATCACAGGGGCATCAGCAGCGGTCTCGGGGTCTACCAGAGAGAAGAGGGGGAAGAAACAATAAATATAAAGCAAACAAAGCATCATAAAACATAACATGGTAATACGCGGTGCTAGGGGTGAACTAACGCAGGGCTACACGATACCGGCGAAGGGGGGAAACATCCGGGAAAGTTTTCCCAAAGTTTAGCATTTTCGGACAAATGAAACAGAGGGGGGCGGTTGCAGGTTCACTATGCTAGAGGCATGTGACAGGTGAACGGAGAGTGTATCCGGATTCGTCTCATCGTTCTGAGCAACTTTCATGTATAGAACTTTTTCATCCGAAATACGGTTTATTTTCTATGAATTTTCTAAGTTTTAGCAATATTTTGAGATTATTATTAATTCGAAAATAATGATTAAAACGCTATGCGTACCCCGCCCTGTGTACATAGATTGTACACAGATGCTGACAGTGGATCCAGGGGGTCCCAGTTGACCCAGTCAACAGTCCAGTCAACAGTCAACTATTTGACTGTTGACTTGTCAAACTACAGTTGGGGCCCAGGTGTCATTGGCACACACTTTAAATTAGCATATTATTTATTTTAACTTTCTGGTTTAATCTAACATTGGGCCCCACATGTAATAGACTGGCATTTGATTTAGCGGACTAATTTAGCACTTGAGGGCCACATGTAATAGACTCAACGCGGGGGTGGCTAGTTCTAAAGAGGGATTAGTCCCTAATTGAATTTTGGGCCGGCTTGGTGGCACAACCAGCCGTGAGGTTGTGCACACACACGCACATAGCATGGCCACGGACATGGTCATTTGTAGCAGCTAGAGCAGCAGCTAAGTAGCGGCAGCAGGAGGTAGTAGCAGCGGCAAGCAACACTAGCAGCAGCAGCACGAAGCAGCAGAGCAAAGGAGCAATGGCGGCAGCGCAATGGCAGTGCAAGAGCGGCGGCAGCAACAAGCAGCGCAGCCGCGCAGGGAGCAGAGCAGCGAAGCAGCGAGCAGCCACAGCGGTTGGTGAGCAACCGCGGCGAGGACGCGTGCGGGCGCGCGCGCACAGCAGCGGCAGCAACAGCTTCAGGAGCAGCAGCAGTACAAACGTACGTACGTACGCGTACGCGCGAGCTCGGACGAGCTCGGGAACGAAGGCTACCGCAACGAATCGTGGGGGCAAGCAGGGGGGAATGGAGGAGGAGCTCACATAGAGCTCGTGAGCGCGGTCGACGAAGGCCGGGGTGGACCGGAGCCGTGGCAAACGTCGTCGGACGCCGGCGATGTATCAATGAAGATGTGCCCGATGCCGAGCGTATTGGGCGTCCTAGCTCGAGCCCTTCGGCAAGGGCGAAGGAGACGGCGATGGCGGAGCTCCTCGACGTCTTCTCAGGCGCTGGGGTAGACGGTGGCCGCGGTGACGACGACGACCATGACGATCACGACCCAGGCGAGCTCAAAATCTGAACAGAGAGGCGCGAGGGGGTGAACTGGACGGCTAGGGTTTGTCCACTCGGTCGGGAAGGTCCTTATGCATCTCCAAGGGGCTCCGGATGGTCGACACGGCGACATCCGTGGCGTGGACGCCCGTGTGCACGGCCACGCCAGGGCGCTGCCTCCTCCTGTACAGCAGGAAGAAGGAGAAGGCCGTGGTGGGCTTGGGCCGAATGCACTGTAGCTACATAGAGCCCAGCCACTCAGTAGCTTAGTAGGCCTTTTCCCTTTTATATTTACTGTTTTATATTTTGCTCACTGTTTTGTAATTTGCTTTCGATCCAAATAAAATTTTTTTACATAGGAAACTTGTCTCATAAATACTTTGCAATATCGTGGAACTATCCACGGAGTCTTAGATAATTTTTGAAAGGCTTTATTTTCAGTTTGAATTTAAATGAGCCACTAAGTGTTGTTTGCTCAATTCAAAAATAGATAAGGGCAATTTTGAAGTTTCAAATGATGCTGGTCCCAACATGAATATTGGTCAGGGGAATTTATACTAATATTCGAACATTTTAGTTTTTTATATTTGGAAACTTCTATTTTTTGACTTTGTTTTAGATTTGAAATTTCAAATGGTTTCGAACCAGCGCAAATTTAAGAACAGTAATCGTGGTGACATGGCACCATTAGAAGGGGATTACTGTAGCTTAATTATCTGGGCGTCACAGAGGAGGGGCAAGGCGGCGGGGAGGAGGAGTCCCGGCGAGACTCCTGGTCCGAGGCGGCGGCGGCATCGGTCTCCTGGAGGGAGACGGCGGCGCGGGGGAGCGGGCCGGCTCGGCTGGGCTTCAGCCCAGTCGGGCGCTAAAACTTTTTTTTAATAATTCCGCCGAAACTAAAAAAATCCTAGAAAATAAAATAAAATTATAAAAATGCCAAAACAAATTTTCACCGTCTAAATAAAATATTTAGAACAAGGTGAACATTTTCTTGGCCCTAAAATGCAAATTTGTAAAACGTGCAATTTTTCTAATTCGAATAAAATAGCAATAAACTCCGGATAAAAATCAAATATTTTATTTTAATCTTTTTCCTCCAATATTTCATTTATTTTGGATAAGTCATATTATCTCCTCTCATGTATTTTAATATGAAATATTTTCGGATAGAAAAATAATTAAAAGCAAAAATCCTCGTTTCAATATTTGATAAAACTCAAATATGAAAACTGGGAAATCCCCAACTCTCTCCGAGTGCCTTGAGTTGCTTAGGATTTCTAGGATCGCAAAACGAAATGCAATAAAATATGATATGCATGGATGATCTATGTATAACATTCCAAATTGAAAATTTGGGATGTTACAAAACTTGATGATGCATTATGAGCCTATAGAATTGCATATAAAAATCCTATGGGTATGTCTCCATATAATATGGTTTTATGGAAAAGCATGTCACTTACCTCTCGAACTAGAACATAAGGCATATTGGGCCATTAAAGAGCTCAATTATGATTTCAAACTTGCCGGTGAGAAGAGATTATTTGACATTAGCTCACTTGATGAGTGGAGAACCCGGTCCTATGAGAATGCCAAACTGTTTAAAAAAAGTTAAAAGATGGCATGACAAAAGGATACAAAAACGTGAGTTTTAATGTAGGTGATTATGTATTGTTGTACAACTCTTGTTTAAGAATTTTTTGCAGGAAAACTCCTCTCTAAATGGGAAGGTCCTTACGTTATCGAGGAGGTCTATCATTCCGGTGTCATAAAAATCAACAACTTCAAAGGCACAAATCCGAGGGTGGTGAACGGTCAAAGAATCAAACATTATATCTCAAGTAATCCTATAAATGTTGTAACTAATGTTGTTGAAACCATAACCCCGGAGGAGTATATAAGGGACACCTTCCAGAACATTTCAGCCTCCGAAAAGGAAGAGGTATGTGGTACGGTAAGTAAACCGACTCCAAAACAGTTCTAATAGCAATTGTTCTTCGTTCTGGAATATTTAAGAAAATAGGAAAATAAGAAGAAGTCCGGAAAGGACACGAGGTGTCCACGAGGGTGGAGGGCGCGCCCGCTGCCTCGTGGGCACCTCGTGTGCCCTCTGGACTCTGTTTTCTTCCACGATACTTATTTTGGTCGGTAAAAATTGATTATATAATCTCTCGAAGGTTTTGACCACCGTACCACGCAAATATCCTCTGCTTTTGTTTTGAGCTGTTTTCTGCGAGAGTTGTCAAGGCCATGCATCATGTCGTCCCCTTCCTCCAACAATGATGGCGACGATGCTTGGCTAATGAAGATAGAGCTGAAGAGAGAAGAACCCAGGGAGATCAACAAGGAAGATGGGATCAAGAAGGCCACGGAGGATCAAGCTCCGGCAACAGAAGAAGAAGACATCCTTCAACCTCATTACAATCTTCTTACCCCTACTGAAATTAAAGCTTTCAAGATGATTGAAATAGTTCGAGTGTAGAACAAGTATCTAACTCGTGAAAATATTCCGTTGCAAGAACATATCACCGCACTCAAGGGCATTATTCGTAAGTTGGAGCACCTCTTACGCTCGATGTTGGACGACAAGCCTATGTCATCATCATCACCATCTCCTTCGCCTCTAAAGAAAGGGACATAAATACATGGGTCTGGGCACTCCCCTTGGCAACTGTCAAGCTTGGGGGAGTGCCCCGGTATCGTATCACCATCATACTCCTATCTTTACCGTTTTTCTTAGTTCGATCCTTTTGGTTATATCTTGATCTAGTAGAATAAAGTTTTAGTATGATCTAGTTTTGAGTTTTTCTTTATGATCCTTCTATGTAATCGAGTCCGTGAGCTATATATAATAAAGATTAGTTTTGAGTCGAGGGTTTTGCTATCTTGCTATGATCTTGAGGGAATAAAAGTAAGAATAAAAAGAAATAAAGAGATCATATTGATCTTATGGAGAGTAATGACTTCACATATAAAGTGTATGATGAATAAAAGTTGTTGAGAGTTGACAAACATAGTTTTGGTCATCGTTGCAATTAATAGAAAGTAATTAAGAAAGAGAGGTTTTCACATATAAATATATTATCTTGTACATCTTTTATGATTGTGAGAACTCATCAAAATATGACATGCTAAAAAGTTGATGTTGGACAAGGAAGACAACATAATGGGTTATGTTTTCTTGTATACAAAATAAATTATATTGTCATGGATCATCCAACATGTTGAGCTTGCCTTTCCCCCTCATGCTAGCCAAATTCTTTGAACCAAGTAGAGATACTCCTTGTGCTTCCAAATCTCCTTAAACCCAGTTTTGCCATGAGAGTCCATCATATCTGCCTATGGATTGAGTAAGATCCTTCAAGTAAGTTGTCATTGTTGCAAGCAATAAAAATTTCTCTCTAAATATGTATGATCTATTAGTGTGCAGAAAATCAGCTTTATACGATCTTGTGATGTGGAAGAAATAAAAGCGACGGACCGCATAATAAAGGTTTGTATCACAAGTGGCAATATAAAGTGACGTTCTTTTGCATTAAGATTTTGTGCATCCAACCATAAAAGCACATGACAACCTCTACTTCCCTCTGCGAAGGGCCTATCTTTTATTTTTGTCCTAGACTTTATACAAGAGTCAGGGTGATCTTCACCTTTCCCTTATTACATTTTATCCTTTGGCAAGCACTGTGTGTTGGGAAGATCTTGATATATATAGCTAATTGGATGTGTGTTTTCATAAACTATTATTGTTGACATTACCCTTGAGGTAAAAGGTTGGGAGGCAAAATTATAAGCCCCTATCTTTCTCTGTGTCCGATTAAAACTCCATACCTGTAAGTCTTGCGTGAGTGTTAGCAATTGTGGAAGACTAAATGATAGTTGAGTATGTGGACTTGCTGAAAAGCTCTTATATTGACTCTTTCTGATGTTATGATAAATTGCAATTGCTTCAATGTATGAGATTATAGTTTGTTAGTTTTCAATGAAGTTTCTGATTCATACTTGAAATTGTGAATGAATTGTTACTTTATCATAAGAGATCATATGACAATATAGATATATATGTTGTTGTTATAAGAATGATCATGATGCCCTCATGTCCGTATTTTATTTTATCGACACCTCTATCTCTAAACATCTGGACATATTTTTCGTTATCGGCTTCCGCTTGAGGAGAAGTGAGGTCTAAGCTTGGGGGAGTTGATACGTCCATTTTGCATCATGCATTTATATTGATATTTATTGCATTATGGGTTGTTATTACACATTATGTCACAATACTTATGCCTATTCTCTCTTATGTTACAAGGTTTGCACGAAGAGGGAGAATGCCGGCAGCTGGAATTCTGGGCTGGAAAAGGAGCAAATATTAGAGACCTATTCTGCACAACTCCAAAAGTCCTGAAACTCCACGGAAGTCAGTTTTGGAATATATAAAAAATATTGGGCGAAGAAAGCACCAGAGGGGGGCCACCCTCCATCCACGAGGGTGGGGGGTGCGCCTTACCACCTGGGCGCGCCCCTGTCTCATGGGCCCCCTGGTAGGCCTCCCGTGCCCATCTTTGGCTATATGAAGTCTTTCGCCCTGGAAAAAATCAGAAGCAAACTTTTGGGATGAAGCGCCGCCGCCACGAGGCGGAACCTTGGCGGAACCAATCTAGGGCTCCGGCGGAGCTGTTCCGGCGGGGGGCACGCAGAAGGAGAACTGCCAGTAGTCCGGAGGTAGAAGTAGTGGCGTAGCAAGGCCACCGAGGGCTGCACCCCCATGTGGGCCTCGCAGTAGTAAGCGAAGATCGCCAGGAGAAGGACAGAGTTGGGGTGGAGATGCAGAGCCAGCAGATTGTAATGGCGGAGGACAGAGAAGAAGAACTCGGAGAAGGGAGGCACCAAGCCCGCTGCTATGGCGCCCACAAAGAAAGGGTAATAGGTGCTCCCTCGACCTTCAGGGGAGGCGGAGCCGACCTTGAACACCTCCGTCCCGACGACGCCCTGCGCCGCCGCCATCCGGCACAGCCGGGCAAAGGTGGCCTTGGACACATTCGGCGGGTCCAGAGCAGGGGAATACCAAGCTTCGGCCGGAGGCTTGCGAGGCGCCATGGCTTCCTAGGTCGCGCAACCGGAGTAGATCTGGAAGTTTGGAGGAAGAAAGGGGAGGCGCAAGAAAGGGGATCTGAGCAGCAACCGGAGAAAGCAAGGGCGAAGTCTGGGAAGATGCCTCTCCCCTGTCAACCCGCGCGGTTGCTAAGGCACCCACGTCCAATCAACCGCCACGCGACGTCCAAGGCCGTAGGCTATTGGGGCCCGCGGCGCTTCGCCCTTGCCCTTTCGCCTCTCGACACAGCCAAGTCCATGCGCACCTTGGGCTCGGGGGCTACTATCGGCGTTCTGGGAACGGGGGTCCCCAGACTTGCCTGCCTGCGGTCTGCGGCGTGGCTCAAGTGGGGGCCCAGCGCGACCCATCTTCATCAACACAAGGCTCAAGACCCTCGCGAGGGGCCAAGCCTCGCGAGGGGGACGACACGGCGCATCCTCAGGCACAACCTCGTCAGGCTGGCTCGCGAGGAGGCGGAGAGTTCAAGGTGGGGTACCTCGCGAGGTGCCTATGACATAAGCCATGACGACACGGGGCACCAGGCGGGTGCCAGCGCGCGCAGCGTCCCTCTTTCCTCTTTGGTGCAAAGGGGGCAAGCATATCCGCGGAGTATCGAGGCATCAGGCAAAGGTTGCCACTTTGGTGCAACGAGACCAAGACCAGGAGGACTACGAGACGGAGGTCACCATGGAGCCCAGCGCGGCGTCATCACCAGAGCCTTTGGCAGGCGAAGACTGCTTTTGTTAGGGTAGATGTACTCGTTGTCCCCCTTCAAATTAGCCCGCCATTGTTGGATCCCTTCCCGCTCAATATTTGGGGAGAGGACCAGGGCCTCTATAAATAGGACTAGCCACCCACATAGCAAGGGGTTCGGTTTTTGGAGTTAGGGGATCGATTCCTGTTCGTTCGGTCCGCAAGTAGAGAGAGAGAGAGAGAGAGAGAGAGAGAGAGAGAGAGGGTGACTGAGCTCTTTACAACAGTTCATCACCACCGCCAAGAACAGACCCTCGCGAGGCTGTTCTTCCTTGTATTGTTCATCCTCACCAGCCCCAGGAGGCAATCCATCCACCACACACTGGAGTAGGGTATTACACCACATCGGTGGCCCGAACCAGTATAAATCTTGTGTCTTTCGTGCAGTTCTTTCAGTAGTTTAGATCCCCTCAAGACGGAGACGTTCAAGGCGAGATTTTCGCGCGCACCCCAGTGTTCGAACCTTAAGGGTCTGCCGGAACCCGAAATCCGACATTTGGCGCGCCAGGTAGGGGTGCGCCGGAATTCGTCTTCCACCGCTCCGCTCTCCTCCGACCGTCGCATCCATGTCAGACGCTCGTCGAGCCCGCGCCGAGCACCGGGCCGCCATCGCTTCTCGCGTCGCCCAGACGGCCCCCGTAGATGGGCGTCCTCGTCGTTCCCCGTCACCCGCCGTCAACGCCGCCACCGGCCCGGCGGGGGGCGAGCAGCAGGCATCGTCTTAGCACCCGTCCTCGCGGCAAGACGGCCGCACTGCCACTCCATCACTCGCTCCAGCCGGTTCTTCGTCCCGCGCGCTCCGCGCACCCTTGGAGGCTTGAGTTGCGCTCCTCGCGGCAAACGAGCTCCCGCGCTACCGTCCCATCGACGACGCCTACGAAGAATGGCTCAACCGCGTCGCCGAGCTTGTCTGCGCCGCAGGGGGGTCTTCCGCGCCGTCCGTCCCTCTGCGCCGCACTCCACCCCGCGCAGGCAACGAAGCTCCGGAGGCGCACCAGCCGCCTCCTCTCCAAGAAGATGCCGTGGCTCCAAGGCGCTTGGTCCCTGGGCGGAACCCGCTCCGTCAGGCGCCAGCGCAGCAAGAGCGAAGCTGGCAAGAAATCCCTTGCCCGCAGGGGGCTGCCAGGGCGCTCCCTGCTCCGGCACACCGCGACCCTGCTCCAGCTCCGGCACGTCAAGACCCCACCCTGCTCCTAGCTGCAGCGCGTGGGGACCCTCAAGACCAAGCTCTCCACCAACCGAGGCCTTTCGTGGCCACCGCGGGCTGCCACGCCTACACCACTGAGCTGCGCAGCGTCGCGTGGCCCGGCAAGTTCAAGCCCGACCTGCCTCCTCGCTACGACGGCACAACCGATCCCGCAGAATTCCTCCAGCTCTATGAGCTGGGTATCGAGGCTGCCGGCGGGGATAAAAAGGTCATGGCGAACTGGTTCCCCATGGCGCTCAAGGAAGGAGCTCGAACCTGGCTCCTGAATCTGGCTCCAGGCACGATCTCCTCCTGGGACCAGATGCGTGCCCGCTTCATCGCCAACTTCCAAGGTACTCGCGACCGGCCGCCCGCCATGAGCGACATGCGCCGCATCAAGCAACAACCCAGAGAGACCCTACAAAAGTACATCCAGCGCTTCAACAGCGCGCGCCTCAAGATCCCCAGGGCGTCAGAGGAGGCCATCATCTCCGCCTTCTTTGACGGCGTGCGTGACGTCAAGATGAAGGAGGAGCTGGCGATGCACGAAGACCTCTGCACCTCCCTGGAGCTGTTCAACTTGGCGAACAAGTGCGCCAGGGCTGAGGAGGGGCGTCTCTCCCTCCTCGAGCTGCCTGCCGCGGACCCAGAAGAGAAGAAGCCCAAGGCCAAGGACGTGAAGCGCAAGGGGGCTGCCGTGCTCGCGGCAGAACCAGACACCAAGCGGGGCAAGGATCTGCCCGAACCCTCCAGAGGCAGCCGGTACTGTGTGTACCATGACCTCCACATCCACAACACCAACGAGTGTCAAGAGCTCCACGCCGTACGAGAAGGAAGGATCGGCCGTCGCCCTGACCGTGCTGACCGGGGCTATGGCCGAGGAGGAGGAAGAAACCCAGGGCGCTAGGAAGACCGCGGCCCGTGCCAGGGGTGGCGCGACCAGCCTCGTGAGGACCGCTGGCGGGACCTGCCTCGCGAGGGGGACTGGAAAGACCAGCCTCATGAGGACTACCCTCATGGCAACGCAGGCCTACCTCCGCTGCCGCCTCCACCAAGAAGGAACGAAGACCGCCATCAAGACGAGGGGGCTGGGGGCTTCCAGGAGCCGCGCGCGATCGCCTGCATCTTGGGCGGAACTCAAGCCCCAGCCTCCCAACGTATCTTCAAGCAGTTTGCGCGCGAAGTGAATGCAATTCTCCCCAAGCTCGAAGCAACGCGCCCCCTCAGGTGGTCAGCGTGCCCCATCATGTTCAGCTCGGCAGACCAGCTCAAGTGCGCGGCCACTGTAGGGGTCCTCCTGATGCTCTGCTCCCCGGTCATCAGCAACGTGCAGGTCACCAAGACCCTCATCGATGGCGGCGCAGGGCTCAACGTCCTGTCCGTGGAAACATTCAACAACCTCCAAGTGCCCTATGACCAGCTTCAGCCAACCAGGCCTTTCTCCGGGATCACCGACGGTTCCACAGTCCCAATCGGGCAGGTCCGCCTCCCTGTCACCTTCGGAGCCCGCAGCAACTACCGCACCGAGCTCATCGACTTTGACGTCGCCCACATCCGCCTACCGTACAACGCCATCCTCGGGTACCCAGTGCTGGCCAAGTTCATGGCCGTAACCCACCACAGCTACAACGTCCTCAAGATGCCAGGAAGTGGCAGCGTCATCACGGTGCCCTGTGAAGAGAGAGATGCAGTGTGTTCCCTGGAGCGAGCCTTTCAGGCCGCGTCGCTAGAAGACCCAGATCGCGGAAGCAGGAGGCTTCCTGAGACCGTCCCCAAGAAGAAGAAGACGTTGTCAGGCTTAGCCCCTCAGGAGGCAGGCCCCTCAGGGCCCGTGCCTCCTCAGGAGGGTCCTCCGTCCATCGCATAGGAAAGCGCGCCCAGCGCCCTCCTCAGGCAGGGCTCGGGGGCTCTCACCTGGAGGGCCACCGACCTAGCCGGAGTCACGAGGGAGGCGCTTGGGCACCATGTGGAGGCGTGCTTCGCAGCACGTTTCCCTCAGGAGGGAGCCATGCGAGGAAGATCAGACCAGCAAGAGTTCGTTGATGAGGCCATTCGAGAGCTACAGGAGACAAGGATCATGAGAGGTTGCCGCCGCTTGCCAGCCGTGGCCCCCCATCCAGGCGAGGATGGTGGGCTGCGCGTCTGCGTCGATGTACCAGGGCTCAATCAGATCGCCACAACGGAGCGCCTCTGGCCCTCGCGAGTGGGGCGCTGCGGAGGTCCACCCCACAGCTATGTTCGCATGCCTTACGGCCTGCCGAGCATGGCTGCGGCGTACCAGCGCCTCATGAGGGGCATCATGGAGGCTCAGGAAGACAGGCGTTCCGCGGCCTTGGAGGAGATGGAGGCAGCTCGCGAGGAGTCACCAGCGCCTCCGGAGCCTCCCGAGGCCCCGGGGCCTGGGGGCTCGTGAGGATCGGCTTCTACAGCCCGTCAAGTCTGCTGCACCAATGTCACTACACCGACGACATCCTCAGGTGACATCTTTCAAGTTCCGTTCTCAGCTGGGAGCACCCTCCCAGGGTTGCATCACTCCCAGGCCGCGTGGGTCCGTCCCCGCGGCATGTATCTGCATTTACCTTTCCGTCGTTAGTTTGCCTTGTTGGGGGCGCCCCTCGGGCTGCATCATCCCCAAGCCGTTTGGGCCAGACCCAGTGGCGTGTATCCCCCTAGCGTTTATTTCCAACTATGCATTGCCTATCACGCTCAGCTGCATGGTGCCCGTCCGCGGCATTTTCTCTTCCCATGTCGGCCACTTGCACGTTAAAGGGGGGGGTGCCTGAGCATCGCGACCCAGGGCTCTTACTGGCTCTCCAGCCCTCACCCTCTGGCCTTGTCCATGGCATCGCAACCTAGCATACCAGCGATGGCTAAGACAAGCTCGAGGGCCGGGACCCGAGGACGTAGAGTACCGACGTCTAACCAAATTTTGCAGGGACACATCTCAAGATACGACCCAGTGCCGGGCGCAACCCACCCAGAGGTAGGGCCTCGTGAGTCCCGTGTTGGCTCATGGGTGCCCAGATACACCTCACCTAGCTCTACCGTGCCGGTCACGTGTCAGGGCGGGGCTGTATACGCCCCGGGGGCTCCTCCCGGAGGGGAGCCCCCTCCCACGTACCAGTGGAAGCAGCATGCTCCGCGCTGGCTGACGACACTGCCGAGGAGCGGCTATGCCCGTACACATACGGAAGCGCTATGCTCCGCGCTAGTGATAAACAACTGAGGGTGGCCTCCGGGCCGCGTTAACCTCAGGGAGCCCAGAGCTTAGTGGCTGGCCTCATCGCAACGCCTCCCCTCGGGAGCGCCGCGCGAGGGGGATGGGCACGGGGGTTACGGCTGGGTCACGCCCAGGCGTACGCCGCCCAGCCAGGCCCCTCGGGCCTGGTTCGCCGCGCGTCTCTCCCCGAGCGGAGCCAAGGTATGAAGGCCGTTTGCGCGTCAAGGGGGACCCCTGGGCATCGCGACCCAGGGGCCTAACTGGTCCCGTAGCCCCTCACTCCTTAGTTCCGAAAGGCTATGCTGGGTGAGGTACGCGCGGGGCCGGGCTCTGCAGACGTAGAACGGTAGCCACGCTTACATCTCGCCTCATCACCCGCTGTTCGCGCGTCAAGGGGGACTCCTGAGCATCGCGACTCAGGAGCCTAACTGGCTCCGTAGCCCCTCACTCCTTAGTTCCGAAAGGCTATGCTGGGTGAGGTACGCGCGGGGTCGGGCCCTGCAGACGTAGAACGGAAAACACGCCTACATCACGCTTCCCTACTTGTTGTTCGAGCGCCAAAGGGGACTCCTGAGCATCGCGACTCAGGAGCCTAACTTGTCACGTGGCCCCTCACTCCTTTGGTCCCGTCTTGGTTTCTGGTCGTGGCTGATGCTGGGTGAGGCATGCGCGGGGCCGGGCCCTGCCGGCATAGAACACAAGCAAGTAGGGAAGAAAAGCATAAAATCCAAGGAACTTAAAAGCAAACATTACAGTCCGTACTGTCAATCTCAATGCCAAACGCAAGTTTAAATGCCTCTCCGAGGCGTGATGCATGTGCAGGAACCTAAAGAAGAGCAGGGACGGGACAGAGTCACTCGTCGGCGCTGGTTTCACCTTGTGGAACAGTAGGGTCGACAGCACCTTGCTTCGGCCTGGTGCTGAAGGCCCGGAACTTCTCCAGCAGCGCCTCCACACACCCCTTCACGGCTTCGACAGCGGCAGCAGCACCCTCGCCGCTCACCGGTTCCAGCAGGGCGTTGAGGTCGGTGTTGGGATCGCGGAGGTAGACGTGGGCGAAGACCTGTGTCAGCGCGGCAGAAGACAGGACGTGCGCCTCGGCCTCGGCCGCGGTGCCGGTGCTGAGGACGACGTCCTCAAGAGCCTTGACCAGGAAGGGAAGCAGCTTGGCGGGGCCATCCTCGTCACCAACAAGCAGGCTGTCCAAGCCGCTCTCGTAAAGCATCTTCAGCGAAGCGCAAGCGTCCTTCTCCATGTCCGCGAAGGCCACGCGACCCTTAGACAGATAGGGGGGACAGACAAGAGGTATGCAACCTGCTGAATATTGTCACCGAATCGCTCACTAACAAATACTTGGGGCTCCCCTCCCTGGTAGGAGTGGATAGGAGCGACTGCTTCCAACACTTAATTGAGAGAGTTTGCACTCAGATTAATGGCTGCAAAGAGGAAGGGCTAATTGGCTCCGCCATGGAGACCGAAATACGAGCTTCTTTCATCACATCATTTTGCAACAGAGAAAAAAGAAGAACATAATAAAGTTTCTGAATGACTCAAACGGCAACAGGATCGAAGGTAATGACCAGTTAGCATCTCTGATACAGGGTTACTTTGAGGGACTGTTCACCTCAGAAGTCCTAGCTCCCGACCCTGGGCTATTGGGGAAAGTAAACAGGCGAGTAACTGAAGAAATGAACGCAAGCCTCTTGGCTCCGTTCACGGCAGATGAAGTAAAGGCAGCACTCTGAATTCAATCGAGAGTTAGGTACAGTAATCTTCAGATATGACAATACCTCCCCCAAAGCATTGTCAAGTGTTGGAATTAGGGCCGGCGAGGACCTGAGCCTTGGCGTCCAGCTCGGCCTTTGTCGCCTCCAGCTCCTGCTTCCACACGCCTAGACGCTCGCGGCGCTTCTTGAGCTTGGCCTGCGAGTCCACGAGCGCCGCCTCATGCGCCTTTGCCCCCCTCTCCTGCTCTTGGCGAAGGCGAACCTCCTCCGCAGGTTGGCCCCGCAGGCCTTCCAGCTCGTCCTCCAGCGCCTTGCAGCGGTCGTGGGCCTTGACCGCTTCCCCCAGGGCCACGTCACGAGCAATCTTCGCCTCAAGGACGGCCCGCTTCTCCTCGTCGCAGGCCGACGAAGCCTGAACCAGCGCCGCCCGGATCAAAGCATCAGAGCGAATCCACCCCGAAGCCAGTTCGAGACGCCCGGCCACCAGGCGGGGGTCGGCGCCGAGAAGGTCCTGGCGCAGCCGGTCCAGTTCAACAGCAGCATGCTCCAAGACAGAGGAAGAAGACGGAGGAGCCTCGGCGTGCTCCAGGACGACAGGAGGAGCTGAGAGAGCAGTGGCCAGCAAAACAGGAGGAGAAGGTGGCGGCGGCAAGGCCGCCGAATCTCGAGCCAGCATTCGCTGCGTCTCCCCAGCCGTGGCAGTGGTGCCGGACGAGGACACCTCAGGAGTCACCTGGGCCATGGGGGCTGAGCTCGCCCCCGCCAGAATGGCCAGACCTCCTGAGGGCGACCGACCAGGAGAAGCCCGCGCACTGCAATCGCCCCCTTTCACAGGCGGGGGCGCTGCCGCGGATGGAGCCTCAGGAGCCCGCTTCGGTTTCTTCGCCGAAGGCGCCCGCCTACTCAAGAGAAGCAATCATCAGGCCTCGTTGGCAGAATGAGAAACAAGAGAACAAGGATCAAGCGCTTACGGGTCATCGCCGGTGAGCTCGGGCAGCTTTCAGCCCAACTTCAAGCCAAACAGCCGGCTGGAAGGGTCGACCTTGGGAGCGGAAGGCGCGGCAGCAGACTGCCCCAAGGTAGGGGCAGGCCCGCGGGGGACCAGCCCGATCCTGTTCTTCTTCGGGATCGGAGGCGAGCTCCCGCTACCCAGCACATCGTCGTCATCATCATCATCATCGCTCGGCGATAGGCGGAGAGTACGGGGCGAGCGCCGAGGGAAGGGAGCCCTCGACTCTCCGTCAGTCGCCCCGGAGTCGGACCCCTCTCCCCGCTCCTCTTCGCCCTCCTCCTCGCTGGAGTAGCTGGAGGGCACGTCCACCAGTCCTTCAGAAGGCGCCACGGGCACGAGCTCGACCCTGTTGAAAACGGGCATGGACCTCACTACCTGCTCCCAGTCGCTGCGAAGAAACAAGGGCTCGGGAGCGCCCTCCAACCTTGCCACCGTGCCCCCGACCGGAGATTGAAGAACCGCGTCCACGTCCTCTTCGTCCACAGGCACGGGGCTCAGATGAGGCCTCCACATCGGAGAAGAGTACTGCCGGAGTGGAGCCAGCTGCTGCTCCAAGAACTCCCTCAACAGTGACGTGGCAGTCAACTTCGCCGTCGCCATGTTGGCTGGCCTCAAGTCCGCATCCATCTTCTCACCGGCTTTGCGCGGGGATCCGCGAGCTCCTCCCGGCACCATTCACTGGCGCTCACGGCCTGCTCCATGGGCGGGATCAGCCGAGGGTGGACGCGCCCGACGTCAACCAAGACCCACTTGCTCCGGAAGCCATCAGCCCTCTTCCCAGGATTCGAGATGGTAATGGTGCTGCCATGCGCGACGAAGCTCGCGCACGCGGAAGGAGAACTGCCAGTAGTCCGGAGGTAGAAGTAGTGGCGCAGCAAGGCCACCGAGGGCTGCACCCCCACGTGGGCCTCACAGTAGTAAGCGAAGATCGCCAGGAGAAGGACAGAGTTGGGGTGGAGATGCAGAGCCAGCAGGTTGTAATGGCGGAGGACAGAGAAGAAGAACTCGGAGAAGGGAGGCACCAAGCCCGCTGCGATGGCGCCCACAAAGAAAGGGTAATAGGTGCTCCCTCGACCTTCAGGGGAGGCGGAGCCGACCTTGAACACCTCCGTCCCGACGACGCCCTGCGCCGCTGCCATCCGGCACAGCCGGTCAAAGGTGGCCTTGGACACAGTCGGCGGGTCCAGAGCAGGGGAATACCAAGCTTCGGCCGGAGGCTTGCGAGGCGCCATGGCTTCCTAGGTCGCGCAACCGGAGTAGATCTGGAAGTTTGGAGGAAGAAAGGGGAGGTGCAAGAAAGGGGATCTGAGCAGCAACTGGAGAAAGCAAGGGCGAAGTCTGGGAAGATGCCTCTCCCCTGTCAACCCGCGCGGTTGCTAAGGCACCCACGTCCAATCAACCGCCACGCGGCGTCCAAGGCCGCAGGCTGTTGGGGCCCGCGGCGCTTCGCCCTTGCCCTTTCGCCTCTCGGCACGGCCAAGTCCATGCGCACCTTGGGCCCGGGGGCTACTGTCGGTGTTCTGGGAACGGGGGTCCCTAGACTTGCCTTCCTGCGGCCTGCGGCGTGGCTCAAGTGGGGGCCCAGCGCGGCCCATCTTCATCAACACGAGGCTCAAGACCCTCGCGAGGGGCCAAGGCTCGCGAGGGGGACGACATGGAGCATCCTCAGGCACAGCCTCGTCAGGCTGGCTCGCGAGGAGGCGGAGAGGTTAAGGCGGGGTACCTCGCGAGGTGCCTATGACGCAAGCCATGACGACACGGGGCACCAGGCGGGTGCCAGCGCGCGCAGCGTCCCTCTTTCCTCTTTGGTGCAAAGGGGGCAAGCGTATCAGCGGAGTACCGACGCATCAGGCAAAGGTTGCCACTTCGGTGCAACGAGACCAAGACTAGGAGGACTACGAGACGGAGGTCACCATGGAGCCCAACGCGGCGTCATCACCAGAGCCTTTGGCAGGCGAAGACTGCTTTTGTCAGGGTAGATGTACTCGTTGTACCCCTTCAAATTAGCCCGCCATTGTTGGATCCCTTCCCGCTCAATATTTGGGGAGAGGACCAGGGCCTCTATAAATAGGACTAGCCACCCACATAGCAAGGGGTTCGGTTTTTGGAGTTAGGGGATCGATTCCTGTTCGTTCGGTCCGCAAGTAGAGAGAGAGAGAGAGGGTGACTGAGCTCTTCACAATAGTTCATCACCACCGCCAAGAACAGACCCTCGCGAGGCTGTTCTTCCTTGTATTGTTCATCCTCACCAGCCCCAGGAGGCAATCCATCCACCACACACTGGAGTAGGGTATTACACCACATCGGTGGCCCGAACCAGTATAAATCTTGTGTCTTTCATGCAGTTCTTTTAGTAGTTTAGATCCCCTCGAGACGGAGAGGTTGAAGGCGAGATTTCCGCGCGCACCCCAGTGTTCGAACCTTAAGGGTCTGCCAGAACCCAAAATCCGATAAAGAGTTGCTCCTCAACCTACTGAACCTACTGAACATGTTTACTTTGAAATTCCTTAAGGTATGATAGAGAAACTGCTAGCTAATCCTTTTACAGGAGATGGAACATTGCATCCCGATTTGCACCTAATCTATGTGGATGAAGTTTGTGGATTATTTAAGCTTGCAGGTATGCCCGAGGATGTTATCAAGAAGACGGTCTTCCCTTTATCTTTGAAGGGAAAGGCATTGACATGGTTTAGGCTATGTGATGATACTAGATCATGGAACTACAACCGATTGAAATTGGAATTTCATCAGAAGTTTTATCCTATGCATCTGGTTCATCGTGATCGTAATTATATATATATATATATATATATATATATATATATATTGGCCTAGCGAAGGAGAACGCATTGCTCAAGCTTGGGGGAGGCTTAAGTCAATGTTATATTCATGCCCCAATCATGAGCTCTCAAGAGAAATTATTATTCAAAATTTTTATGCTCGACTTTCTCTCATTAATCGCTCCATGCTCGATACTTCTTGTACTGGTTCTTTTATGATGGAGACCATTGAATCCAAATGGGATTTATTGGAAAGAATTAAACGCAACTCTAAAGATTGGGAACTCGACGAAGGTAAGGAGTCAGGTATAACACCTAAGTTTTATTATGTTAAATCTTTTATAGATACCGATGCTTTTTGTGAATTTAGCACTAAATATGGACTTGACTCTAAGTTAGTAGCTTCTTTTTGTGAATCATTTCCTACTCATGTTGATCTCCCTAAGGAGAAGTGGCTTACATGTCATCCTCCCATTGAAGTAAAAGTAGTTGAACCTACTAAAGTTGAAGAAAAGACTATCACTTATAATGTTGATCCTATTATTCCTACTGCTTATATTCAGAAACCACCTTTCCCTGCTAGAATAAAGGATCATGCTAAAGCTTCAACTGTGGTTCATAAGAGTAATACTAGAACACCCGCACCCGCTGAGCAAATTAAAGTTGAACCTAGTGTTGCTATGGTTAAAGATCTCTTGGCCGATAATATTGATGGGCATGTTATTTACTTTTGTGATGAAGCTGCTAGAATTGCTAGAACCAATACAAAAAATAAACATAGACTTGTTGTTGGCATGCCTGTTGTTTCTGTTAAAATAGGAGATCATTGCTATCACGACTTATGTGATATGGGTGCTAGTGCGAGTGCAATACCTCATTCTTTATATGAGGAAATTATGCATGATATTGCACCTGCCGAGTTAGAAGGTATTGATGTTACAATTAAGCTTGCCAATAGAGATACTATTTCACCGGTTGGGATTGTTAGAGATGTTGAAGTCTTGTGTGGGAAAGTTAAATATCCTGCTGATTTTCTTGTTCTTGGTTCCCCACAAGATGACTTTTGTCCCATTATATTTGGTAGACCCTTCTTCAATACTGTTAATGCTAAGATAGACTGCAAAAAGGATATTGTTTATGTTGGTTTAGGGGATATGTCTCATGATTTTAATTTTGCTAAATTTGGTAGACAACCCCATGATAAAGAATTGCCTAGTAAAGATGAAATTATTGGTCTTGCTTCTATTGCCATGCCTTCTAATGATCCTTTAGAACAATATTTGCTAGACCATGAAAATGATATGTTTATGAATGAAAGAAGGGAAATAGATGAAGTATTCTTTAAACAGGGACCTATTTTTAAACACAACTTTCCTGTCAAAATTCTAGGGGATCCTCCTCCACCCAAGGTTGATCCCGTGTTTGAGCTTAAACCATTGGCTGATACTCTTAAATATGCTTATCTTGCTGAGAAGAAGATATATCATGTTATTATTAGTGCTAACCTTTCAGAGAAGGAAGAAGAGAAACTATTGAAAACTTTGAAGAAGCACCGTGCTGCTATTGGATATACTCTGGATGATCTTAAGGGCATTAGTCCCACTCTATGCCAGCACAAAATAAAATTAGAGGAAGACGTTAAACCGGTTGTTGATCACCAATGATGGTTAAATCCTAAGATGAACGAAGTGGTAAGAAAAGAAATACTAAAGCTTCTGGAGGTAGTTATAATTTATCCCGTTGTTGATAGTCAGTGGGTAAGTCCTGACCATTGTGTCCCTAAGAAGGGAGGTATTACTATTGTTCCTAATGATAAAGATGAATTGATCCCACAACGAATTGTTACATGTTATAGAATGGTAATTGATTTCCACAAACTAAATAAAGCTACTAAAAAAGGATCATTGCCCTTTACCTTTTATTGATCAAATGCTAGAAAGATTATCCAAACATACACATTTTTGCTTTCTAGACGGTTATTCTGGTTTCTCTCAAATACCTATGTCAAAAGAGGATCAAGAAAAGACCACTTTTACTTGCCCTTTTGGTACCTTTGCTTATAGATGCATGCCTTTTGGTTTATGTAATGCACCTGCTACCTTTCAAAGATGTATGACTGCTATATTCTCTGACTTTTGTGAAAAGATTGTTGAGGTTTTCATGGATGATTTCTCCGTATATGGAACTTCTTTTGATGATTGCTTAAACAACCTTGATCGAGTTTTGCAGAGATGTGAAGAAACTAATCTTGTCTTGAATTGGGAGAAGTGCCACTTTATGGTTAATGAATGTATTGTCTTGGGGTATAAAATTTCCGAAAGTGGTATTGAAGTTGATAAAGCTAAAGTTGATGCTATTGAAAAGATGTCGTGTCCAAAGGACATTAAAGGTATAAGAAGTTTCCTTGGTCATGCCGGTTTTTTATAGGAGGTTCATTAAAGACTTCTCAAAAATTTCCAGGCCCCTCACTAATCTCTTACAAAAATACATTCCTTTTGTCTTTGATGATGATTGTGTAGAAGCATTTGAAATACTAAAGAAAGCCTTGATTTCTGCACCCATTGTTCAACCTCCTGATTGGAATTTACCCTTTGAAATTATGTGTGATGCTAGTGATTATGCTGTAGGTGCTGTTCTACGACAAAGAGTTGATAAGAAATTAAATGTTATCCAATATGCTAGTAAAACTCTAGACAGTGCCTAGATAAATTATGCTACTACTGAAAAGGAATTTTTAGCGGTTGTGTTTGCTTGTGATAAGTTCAGACCTTATATTGTCGATTCTAAAGTAACTGTTCACACTGATCTTGGTGCTATTAAATATCTTATGGAAAATAAAGATGCTAAACCTAGACTTATTAGATGGGTTCTCCTACTACAAGAATTTGATTTGCATATTATTGATAGAAAGGGAGCTGAGAACCCCGTTGCAAATGATACATCTCCAACGTATCTATAATTTTTGATTGTTCCATGTTATTATATTATCTGTTTTGGATGTTAATGGGCTTTATTTTACACTTTTATATTATTTTTGGGACTAACCTACAAACCCAAGGCCTAGTGCAAATTATTGTTTTTGCCTATTTCAGTGTTTCGCAGAAAAGGAATATCAAACGGAATCTAAACGGAATGAAACCTTCGGGAGAGTTATTTTTGGAACAAATGTGATCCAGAGGACTTGGAGTAGACGTCCGCAACCAACGAGGTGGCCATGAGGCAGGGGGCACACCTACCCCCCTGGGCGTGCCCTCCCCCCTCGTGGCTCCATCGACCTACTTCTTCCTCCTATATATATATATCTAGGCTATTCTGTTACGCGTAACAGAATATTATTCTGTTACCCTACTTGAACTGATGGTTTCAGACGGTTGTACTGATGATTTTCATCTCATTGAACTCTAAGCTATTTTTCTCTACAGGAGCGCGCATGCCATGGCGTGGGCGAGAAGCGGAAGGAGCAGGGCGCCTCTTGCATTGCGGCCCTTGCGCACACGCGGTAGAGTGGCGGTACAAGTCCACACACAGGCGGCGACGGGAGCATGAGAGAACGCGGGGGAAGCAGAGAAGCACGCGTCCATGGCGGTAGGGGACTTGGCGCAGCAACGGCGAACCGAGCGGAAAAGAGAAGAGCTCGATCACGTCATACCTTGCTCGACCGATCGAGATGTACCAGGCGATCCCCTACAGCGCCGGCCGGCTACCGGCGTGCTTGCAGCAGTCCGAGCAGGCCGAGGCCGAGGGCGCGGCCGACCAGGAGGGAGGGCTCGCGGCTCGCCGACACGGCGGCGAGGGGCGACGGCGGGGAGGTGGTGAGGAGGGCGGTGGCAGAGAGCCTGGTGCTGGTGGTGGGGAGGCGCGGGTGCTACCTCAGCCACGTGGTGAAGCGGATGTTGCAGGGGCTCGAGGTGAACCCCGCCATACACGAGGTCACCGACGAGGCCGAGCTCACTGCAGCTGTAGCCGGGAACGCTGGAGGTGAGGCCGTTGTCGCGCTGCTGGCGGTGTTCGTCGGTGGGAGGAACCTCGGCGGGCTCGATCGGCTCATGGCCGTGCACATATCCGGCGAGCTCGTGCCCATACTCAAGGACACCGGCGTGCTCTGGCTCTGAGTCTCTGACTCTGAGCAAAACCAAAGATGCATACGGGACGGGGTACTACGGACGTACGAACAACCATTTGATCATGAGTTAAACTTCTTTTAAATTCTCTTTTTGACCCTTGATGAGATTATGTGAGTTACTACTGCTCGATCTTTAGTCTCTCATGATTGGGATCAATAATGGAGTACCAGCTTAGCTATAGTTAGGCCTAAATTCTTTTGACTAGGGTAGGAAAAATTAGGAACTATTGTGCCATCTCGTGCTTATTTTCGACCACACGCTTGTAAATACATGGATGAGTGAAGAGGGGTGTACTATTTAGCACTGTATAAATCATCTTGCACATTAGTTTTCTAGATGCCAATTCATTTTGTCTTTGAAGGTTTCTTCTAGCAGGCTTATGATGTTATCACGAAATGGCACTATGTTGGATATTTGTAATCCATGAAGGGGTGCTTGTTTGTTGCAGCTGATTTCCCTCTCTCTTCTTCTATAGTACTCCTACTTATCATAGATTAATTTTAAATTCTTCTGAAAATAGAGGACTCGAACTGATCTCCAATTTTTGGGTTTGTACTGAGCTGTTTTCATATACTAGACTTTACTCTGTTTTTCCGTAAGATTTTCCTCTTAACTTTCCAACGATCTATGGTATCATTGTCCCCGAACTTGCATGATATATATAGTTGAAATGAATGCCATTTTTTTCAAAAAGAAAATATTTATTTGCAACGGTGTTTTGGACTTCTCTCATTTTACGACCTAAACATTTACCATTTGAATTTTCATATAGGGTTTTCTTTCTGTTTGAGCTTTTTTCGCGTCCCGAGCATGGTGCCGGGGCATGGCGCGTGTTATAGGGTTTTCTTTTGAACTCCCATCGTAGTAATACATGGACTTATGTGATGATAGGAATTCTTGGACTAGCACACGACGGTAGAGCACACACGATAAACATTCTGAAGTCGTCCAAGCTACAACATTTGGGGCGCGGGCAACAACGGCGGCGCTCGCGGCAGCACTCGTACTAATCTATGTGTGTGTTTGTACAGAGGAGGTATTTTTTTCATAGAGTAATTTTGAATGGTTCCGAAAAAAGTACTTGAACTGATGCCCGTATGGGTTTGTACTGAGGGTGTTTCCGCATACTAGACTTCACTTTTTTTTGGTATGGCTTTTCCTTGCAACTTTTCAATGGTTTACGGTTTTCATAGTCCTCGAACTTGCATGAATTATATCATTATCATTGAACTGAATGCTATTTTTTGAAAAGAAAATGTTTTGTGTTTTTTAACTCAATTTTTTTGCTACGATGTTTTGGACTTCTCGCGTTTTGCGACTTCAACTTTTACCATTTAAATTTTCATGGGTTTTTTATTTTGTTTGAGCTTTTTCCCAAACTTATCTAAGACTTCATGTTTGAACATACAACCGATGAGACTAGATCAAACATTTTGATGGAAACAGTAGTTCAAACATTAAAAAGTGCAGAAACGGTAGAAATTTTTAGTTCAGTTACTCTTGCTCAATCACAATCGGGCAGGCCCTGCTCAACACCACCTACCAAGACAGAAACGCTACACCAAACATGTGTTGGACTTACGTAGAGGAAGCTGGCATATAGTGCAAAAGAAATGAGACACGTCACAATGTTATAACCGATGAGACTAGATCAACCACAAAGAAGTGTAGCCATGTTCTTCGCAAACCAAACCAAATCGTCTCAGGTTTCGATTATCTAACATGAACAAAAGAGATCCAGAACACACACGACGTCTGCAAAAGCTTCATCAACAGCAAACTCAGAGCAGGTTCCCATGAGTGTTAATTAACAAGGGTGGCATGGCACCAAGTTACTGCACCAGCTTAATTCCTATGTACCACATACTTTACTTAGCAGTGGTGGTGCCACTAGCGGCGGAGGTGATGTTATCTATGATGCAAAGATGACACTCTCAGGACCTCCTCTTCCTCTTCTTCTTGTCCTCGGACTTGGCGCCTGCGTTCTTGAGCTGCAATGGAACACAACACCG
Organism: Triticum monococcum; assembly: GCA_034509565.1. Taxonomy (NCBI): domain Eukaryota; kingdom Viridiplantae; phylum Streptophyta; class Magnoliopsida; order Poales; family Poaceae; genus Triticum; species Triticum monococcum. Next base: position 491,108,207 of record CM067844.1, read on the forward strand.
TTAGCCATCTCAATGGATCACATCATATAAATATGAATCGAATTTTAGCAACCGTGGGTGGAGGATGAGTAGTCAGCCAAGGTGGCTAGGGTGCTTACCCCGATGATGAGTACACGACGAGGACAATGGCGAAACTGGCGAAGAGGCAAATACAAGTCTACCCCACAGAAACAAAAACACTCCTGGAGTGCACACGCAAAATCATTTACAAAAATAGTAGTAGCAAGAAGCAATAAACAGCAACACATACACGTGTTTTTGAGAGTGAAGCAACGGAGAGGCAAAGGTGTACGCAGCATAAACTTCATCCTGTTTTATGATGAGCACATCCATGATGCATCCTGTTTTATGTTAACCAAGTGAAAGTACGGTGCTCGCTCTGAAGGATAACCACAAGCACTTGTTTCTATTATATGAAGATGGAAACACAAAGGAAATCGGACTCACCATCAGAAGTAGATGAACTAAAAAGCGTACAAAAGATGAACTTGTGCGTACAAAAGACGAACTGAATCACCATCTCTGTACTGAACTTATGTATCTATACAATGCAATCCTATTATTATATCTTGTCAAAAATCTCAAATTAAAATTTGAACTTATCGAACATGCACATGGAACGGACAACAATTCACATAAATATTGTGTTAATTCCCTAGATGCTTCTACAATCACGGGAAATACAAGTCTACACACACCACTATCCCAACCAAAATTGAAACTTGCATTCATAGGTTGTTGTGGAGTTTTCAACTTGTAACAACTAAAACACTTTAGCCATAGTGTAACATCAAACCTTAAGAAAAAATGCCAGTTCTCATTGGGCATATGAACAATCAATCACCTTCTCTGCATCAATGGAAAATCATAGTTCATTACAAGAAATCAAATTAGCAATCAATTTTTGTTGGTGAGAGATAAGAGAGAGGAGATACGAACGGGGAGTTCAACCCCGCTGCTACATCCTCCTCGGCAGAGGCACGCAACGAGGATGCCACCTCGTTGCTATGCTTACAGGCAAACTGATTGTTGAAGTGCAGCAACAAGTTATTTGCCACATGGACAAAGAACTTTCTTCGGGTTTTATTTTGAACTTGCCTGGAAGTAATACTTGTACTCTAGTCCCAGTACAAGTATCATGCCTATAACTTGTAAACAAAAAAAGATGCAAAATTTACAAATGAAAAGATTAAAATAAAAGTTGAAACAACAGAGAAACTATGAAGCAAATAGCATGAGTGATCTTCTAGTTGAAGCACTATATTTTACTGATATTTTTTTTGTCAGTGAACTTTTGTAATTTAGGTACTAGAACTCACTGATGTTATTTACTCTTCGTTTTTTGAAGGCATTTTTCAGTACATGTTGAATTCTTTTTTAAACACACCCACAGTTGAAATGGATTAGTACATGCGGAAAATATCAGTTTTCATAAGCAAAACTTGCACTGAATTAGTTAAACTCTGAATATGTTCAGAGAACATTAGAGTCTCATGCTACTCTAGGCCACACACCGAACCAAGCTTTTCAGCATGATGCATCTTCTCATATGGAATGTATATACGGAACCCAAACAATTTCTTATAACACTTCTTAGCCCATTCGCTTCAAGCTTTAGAAGAAAAACTTTGGGGGGGGGGGTTGGGAGAACAGAAGATGAATTTCTAAACTACATTTCTCTGCACTGAATTCCTATCAGATGTTGAACTTTCTAACCTGCAGTTGCCCAGAAGCCGCCCCAAATTCTGCTTGGACTAATGTCCGCGTTCCACTTGGATGGCTGCCAGTCACCATGGTGGATGAGCTCATGGCCAAGTGCGGCCAAGGCGACCACCGGGAACTGTAGGTGCTTGTGCAGCAACACATTTTTGCCCGGCTTCTCGACTCCCTGCCCAGTTTTCCTGAGAAGGAAGATAGACAAGAGATAAATTCTTCTCTCTTACAGCTGAAAAATTAAACGCATCAAAAAAATCACATTTTTTATGCTCTCAACCTCCTGCATATATATATTTAAACTGATGGTTTTCTCTCACTGAACATTCTACCTCGCAAGTTTGAACTATGCGAACTTTATTCTGGCCAAACTATTACAAATTTTCTATACAGCGAACTACCGTACAATATAAAACTGATTTTTTAACACGCACATTGCACTGATTCATCTTTCCTTTATGAACTGATGATAAAATATATACTGGGCTGCTACACCAGCAGCAAATTCAAGAATACATGACATTTTTTGGATAGCAATCTAACAAGTGTTATAGCAAAGCAGGGAACAAGTACACGTTTTGAACTGCTCATGAACACGCATCAAGCAAAAAGTACAAACCAATTCTGGTCCACTAAAACATGAGTTAATTTTCAATATAGATTCACTAAAAAGGCTTCTGATTTTTTAAAACATCTAGCTTCTTCTTTTTTTACAATTTGAACTCACTTGTTTTTTCTGTATTTTAGCAACACAAAATGAAGCAGTAAACAAGAGATGGGACGGGGTGAGTACCTGTCGGTGCCGGCAGAGAAGCGCAGTGGTCTTGCCAGCGAACATGGTGCTAACGATGATGTGAATCACGCCAAGTTGGAATGTACCGCAGACATTAAAATAGAATAAACAGAGAACATGTTGACCAAATCATGACATCTTTAAGAACCTTAGGCCTAGTTAGATAGATATCACAATGCAATAGTGGTATACAAATAGTGAACATTTTAGTTAATAACGTGAGTGCACCATCAGGGTTCAGTGACCACACCCCCTCTCTTTAACTTACTTTTGTTTCTGAACCACATTCTGGTACGTTTTTCTCAACAATGCAAGATAATTATTCACTTGCAGCTGACAAATTAACCAATGGTTGACTATAATGAAGTGCATATATAGTGAAAAGAATTAAAACATTGATCAACTTATACTAGATTCTTTTAAAAAAAACTAACATGTACTGTTTTGCTTAGCCTGGGATGGATTGTTAGAATTTCTAAAGGCACTTAATTACCTTCAAGACTGCAAGAGTGAAGGATGCCTTTTTTCATATTTTATTTATTTATGCTACTCATTCACATAATTTTACAAATGGACCACACTTGCTGTACAAAGTACTAAACAGATTCATGTAGAAACAATACTACAATATTTGTGAACAAAAGGTCGTACAGAAGTTGTACTGATCCACGGAAAGATTTGCTACTGGCAAGAAAATAAATATGAAATCTATCTTGGAGATTCAACATATGTTCCATTGATTACATTCAATCATTTATGTAATAAAGAAACAAAATGCAACTCCACAATTTAGTAGTTCATGTAAAAAAACAACCAAGTTAATGTACAGTAACATCATAAGTTCAGAAATAAAATTAAAAAGAGTTTGGTACTGTTTTTGCTATAACAACTAAGTTAACGTACGCCATGGGGCTGGACTAGGATAGCACTGCATGTCCTGGAGTGGTGGAGAGAAAGCTCATGTCACTACCAAATCTATCAGGGTACTACAAATTCAAGGAACATAAGTAAAACCAAACTAATTTATTACAAGCACTCCTATGAACTGAACTTAATTTAGAAATTGAGGTGATCATAAACAGTGAAAACAAGAGTTTGCTACTGCTAGATTTCCAATCACCGAACAACTTCTAGGAACGTGTGGGAGTCAGACAACATGCCCGAACTGTGTGTTGATTGGTAGTTGAACTTGCTACCCATCCACACTAGTACTAGCGGTACAAGACCGCAGTATTTAAGAAAATACCTGATGGCATCAAGAAAACAAGTGACTAAAACATTTAGCAATAAAAGCGATGCTACAGAAAAATTGAACTGATGTTTTTCTGTCATTCCGACAAACCTCCAGCATTTTTTTGAACTAATTTTTATCCTATCATTGTAATGTTGGTTTAGGCTTTTGGAATGAGGTGAAAGCCTCTAGTCTATTTGAACTTTTGCTGAACATTCAAAAATGTTTGAACTGATGTGAATCCTTTCACTGAACTACTACTACTACATTTTTTCATGAACCTACCCATGTATACGGATAAGTTCTATTTCTGCTAGGCATTTGCACAAATTTGTGCTAAGCAAAGATAGAAAGAAAACAACCTAGAAATGTTTCCTGCCGCCGCACGTCAACGGGGGTTTGGATATGGATGAAGTGACTGCCCCATTTTTCTTCTACTGAAGCTTGTTTCTTGAAATTTAAGACAATGCAAATATTATCTATAATATGGACATTTAGTATACTCTAAACTAAACTCTTTGGCACTTTTCAACTAAGGTAATATTCTGTCCACTGAACTAAACAGTGGACAGACCAACAACATAAATCCTCAAGCAATAATCAAGAGAGCTCACAATCTCCAAGGAAGATGCCTATGAATTCGCCATGGAAGGGCCTCCCACTCCCCTGCTCTATCTCCTCCCACTCCCTACACACACACACACACACACACACAGAGCAGAGAGAGGATGAGAGGGAGATGACAGAGCTGGATCGAGGATGGAGCACAGGGTGGCCTGTACGCAGCTTTTTTCTCATGACCGGCTATGGAGCGTGTTGTTGTACTGACGAGGCAAAGGTCCAAATATATGGAGGGACTAGTAAGGGTCTCAGGAATTGACTACATTATTTTAGTTAACTCGATCTTCATCAGTACTAGAATGACTGGACAAGAGGTTTGGATTTGTAGCAGCACACCCACTAAACTTACACATTTTTTTGAACTTTTTAGGTGATTGCATCAGTACTAATATGATTGGAAAAATATTTCAGATTTGTAGCAGCACACACACGAAACTTACAAAATTTTATGGAAATGCACGAGTTCTGATTTATCAGTACATAGTTTTATGGAAATGCGTGATTTAATTTCTTATAGGCACTATCTAGGCAAAGAACACTCGGTATTGAAATTTTTTCCAAGTATGTATTGAACTGATATATTTTTTGTCAGTGAACTGTTGTAGTATAGGTACTCACAATCTCCAACGAAGTTGATATATGTACATGTTAAAAAGATAATCAAGTTCATGTATATTAATTTTGAGAAGTTCAGAAAGAAACTTTTTTAAAAGTTTGTACTGAAAAGATGTGCAAACATATTTAGTGCTTTTTTTAGGAAGGAACTCAATTCAACAAAACATATGCAAACATCTTGGCTTTGAACATTTGTATTTTTTATTTTGAGCTTACTTCTCTTGAGATTTGAACTGATTTGTTTTACAGGCACACGAACAACTTCGAATGAGCTGATGTTAGTACATGTAAAAAAGATGACCAAGTGCATGTATATTAACTGGAGAAGTTCAAAAAGGAGCTTCATCTTCACCATACTGACTAGATCAATACTGAAAACCTGAAGTATGAGAGGGAGACCAGCTTAAGTTCAAACTACACAAACATAAGCTGCAAGCTCCATGTTCCAACTTGTAGATGACTAATTTTAATATCAAATTCCTCAGTCCAACATTAAGATAACACACAGGACCGGTTAGCCAACAAGCTCACAATACCAATTCTGCTGACTTTGTTTACCTCGACACATGTCGGAGACGAGCACGATGAGGTCCCGGTCGCCAACCCGCTTCCGATGTTGATGGTCAGCAGGGACACCACAAAGAGGAGGGAAACCTAGTGCCCAAGCTTGTGGGCGGAGGGGTTGGGTGGCGGTAGTGGTGCGGCGCATCGGCGGGACTAGCAGGGGTGGTCGAGGCGCGGGGAGGTGGTGGTGCAGCGCATCGGCGGGACTAGGAGGGGCGGCGCATCGCCGGGAGGTGGTGGCGGGGTGCGTCGGCGGGGGAGGAGATGGAGAGACTGCGGGAGGTGGTGGCGCGGCGCGTCGCCGGGAGGTAGGCGGCTGCGCATCGGTGGGATGTGGTGGCGGGGCGCGTCGACGAGAAGGGGAGGGGCGGCGCGTCGCCGGGAGGCAGGGGCTGCACATTGGCGGGGGAGGAGATGGCACGTCTGCGGGAGGTGGTGGCGCAGCGCGTCACCGGGAGGTGGGGGCGAGGCCCGTCAGCGGGAGGTGGGGTTGCGGCGCGCCGGCCTCTTTTCAGTGTACCGAAAAGCATATCGGGCCCTATAGGGGGCGATGGTAACAGAATAGTCCAGCCCTATTGGGGCCTTTTCCGAAGCTCCGCCGGAGGGGGCATCGATCACGGAGGGCCTCTACATCAACTCCATGGTCCCCTCCGATGATGTGTGAGTGGTTTACTTCAGACCTTCGGGTCCATAGCTATTAGTTAGATGGCTTCTTCTCTCTCTTTGAATCTCAATATAAAGTTCTTCTCGGTCTTCTTGGAGATTTATTCGATGTAACTCTTTTTGCGGTGTGTTTGTCTAGATCCGATGAATTGTGGGTTTATGATCAAGTCTATCTATGAACAATATTTGATTCTTCTCTGAAATCTTTTATGCATGATTGGTTATCTTTGCAAGTCTCTTCGAATTATCAGTTTTGTTTGGCCTACTAGATTGATCTTTATTGCAATGGGAGAAGTGCTTACCTTTGGGTTCAATCTTGCGGTGCTCAATCCCAGTGACAAAAAGGGAAATGACATGTATTGTATTGTTGCCATCGAGGATAAAAAGATGGGGTTTATATCATATTGCTTGAGTTTATCCCTCTACATCATGTCATCTTACCTAATGCGTTACTCTGTTCTTATGAACTTAATACTCTAGATGCATGCTGGATAGCGGTCGATGTGTGGAGTAATAGTAGTAGATGCAGGCAGGAGTCGGTCTACTTGTCACGGACGTGATGCCTATATACATGACCATGCCTAGATATTCTCATAATTATTCGCTTTTCTATCAATTTCTCGACAATAATTTGTTCACCCACCATAATACTTACGCTATCTTGCGAGAAGCCACTAGTGAAACCTATGGCCCCCGTGTCTATTTTCCATTATATTAATCTCCCGTCAACAAGTTATTTCTGGCACCGTTTATTTTGCAATCTTTACTTTCAATCTATATCATAAAAATACCAAAAATATTTATCTTATCATTATTATCTCTATGAGATCTCACTCTCGTAAGTGACCCTGAAGGGATTGACAACCCCTTTATCGCATTGGTTGCGAGGTTCTTATTTGTTTGTGTAGGTACGAGGGACTTGCGTGTAGTCTCCTACTGGATTGATACCTTGGTTCTCATAAAACTGAGGGAAATACTTACGCTACTTTTCTGCATCACCCTTTCCTCTTCAAGGGAAAACCAACACAATGCTCAAGAGGTAGCAAGAAGGATTTCTGGCACCGTTGTCGGGGAGATCTACGCACAAGTCAAGACATACCAAGTACCCATCACAAACTCTTATCCCTCGCATTACATTATTTGCCATTTGCCTCTCGTTTTCCTCTCCCCCACTTCACCCTTGCCGTTTTATTCGCCCTCTTTTTCCGTTCCCCTTCTCTTTTCCAGTTCGTCTCTTTTCGCTTGCCTCTTGTGTGCTTGTGTGTTGGATTGTTTGTCACGATGGCTCAAGATAATACTAAATTGTGTGACTTTTCTAATACCAACAATAATGATTTTATAAGCACTCTGATTGCTCCTCTTACCGACGCCGAATCTTGTGAAATTAATACTGCTTTGCTGAATCTTGTCATGAAAGATCCGTTTTCCGGCCTTCCTAGTGAAGATGCCGCTACCCATCTAAACAACGTTGTTGATTTGTCTGATATGCAAAAGAAGAAAGTTGTGGATTATGATATTGTTAAATGAAGCTATTCCCGTTTTCGCTTAGAGATCATGCTAAAACTTGGTTTTCGTCTTTGCCTAAAATAGTATTGATTCATGGAATAAGTGCAAAGATGCTTTTATCTCTAAATATTTTCCTCCCGCTAAATCATCTCTCTTAGAAACGATATTATGAATTTTAAGCAACTTGATCATGAACATGTTGCACAAGCTTGGGAGAGGATGAAATTAATGATACGTAATTGCCCTACACATGGTTTGAATCTTTGGATGATTATACAAAAAAATATGTCAGATTGAATTTTGCTTCTAGAAATCTTTTAGATTCGTCCGCGGGAGGCACTTTTATGTAAATCACTTTAGGAGAAGCTACTAAACTCCTAGATAATATTATGGTTAATTATTCTCAATGGCACACTGAAAGATCTACTAGTAATAAGGTTCATGCAGTAGAAGAAATTAATGTTTTGAGTGGAAAGATGGATGGACTTATGAAATTGTTTGCTAATAAGAGTGTTTCTTCTGATCCTAATTATATGCATTTGTCTACTTTGATTGATAATACTAATGAATCTATGGATGTGAATTTTGCTGGTAGGAACAATTTTGGTAATAACGCATATAAAGGTAATTTTAATCCTAGGTCGTTTCCTAGTAATTCCTCTAATAATTATGGTAATTCCTATAACAATTTTTGTGGAAATTATAATAAGATGCCCTCTGATTTTGAATCTAATATTAAAGAATTTATTAGTTTGCAAAAGAGTTTCAATGTTTTGATTGAAGAAAAAATGTCTAAGATTGATTAGTTGGCTAGGAACGTGGATAGAATTTCTCTTGATATTGATTCTTTGAAACTTAGATCTATTCCACCTAAGCATGGTATCAATGAGTCTCTTAAAGCTATGAGAATTTCCATTGATGAGTGCAAGGAAAGAACTGTTAGGATGCGTGCTAAAAAAGATTGCTTTGTGAAAGCGTGTTCTTCTAGTTTCCATGATAATAATGATGAAGATCTAAAAGTTATTGATGTGTCTCCTATTAAATCTTAGTTTTGCAATATGAATCTTGATAATGATGGGACTAGAGATGAGTCAACTTTAGTTAGAAGGCGTCCCAATGATTCGGAGTTTTTAGATCTTGATGCAAAAATTGATAAAAGTGGGATGGGAGAGGTCAAAACTTTACATAGCAATGAACCCACTATCTTAGATTTCTAGGAATTTAATTATGATAACTGTTGTTTAATAGATTGTATTTCCTTGTTGTAATCCGTGCTAAATTCTCCGCATGCTTATAATCAAAATAAAGCTTTTTACTAAACATATCGTTGATGCTTTAATGCAATCTTATGAAGAAAAGCTTGAATTGGAAGTTTCTATCCTTAGAAAACTTTATGGTGAGTGGGAACCTACTATTAAAATTAAAATTAAAGATCGTGAATGGTATTCTTTATGTTATTTGGGTGCTAGTGTTTCCACGATTCCTAAAACCTTGTGTGATTTGCTAGGTTTCTGTGAATTTGATGATTGTTCTTTAAACTTGCATCTTGCGGATTCCACCATTAAGAAACCTATGGGAAGAATTAATGATGTTTTTATTGTTGCAAATAGGAATTATGTGCCCATGGATTTCATTGTTCTTGATATTTATTGTAATCCTACATGTCCTATTATTCTTGGTAGACCTTTCCTTAGAACGATTGGTGCAATTATTGATATGAAGGAAGGCAATATTAGATTCCAATTTCCGTCAAGGAAAGGCATGGAACACTTTCCTAGAAATAAAATTAAATTACCTTATGAATCTATATGAGAGCCACTTATGGATTGCATACTACAGATGATAATACCTAGATCTATCCTTGCTTTTATGCCTAGCTAGGGGCGTTAAACGATAGTGCTTGTTGGGAGGCAACCCAATTTTATTTTTGTTTCTTACTTTTTGATTCTGTTTAGTAATAAATAATTCATCCAGACTCTGTTTAGATGTGGTTTTATGCTTTTAATTAGTGTTTTTCCAAGTAGAACCTTTGTGAAGACTTGGGGAAGGTCTTTGCGATCTTTCTGTAAAAAACAGAAATTTTAGCGCTCATGAGATTAGCTGCCATTTTTTACTTGAGAGTGATATTTAGTTAATTATTTTTGCATCTGATTAATAGATAAATTCCTCACGTCCAGAAATTTATTTTAGAGTTTTGGGGTTCCATAAGTATTCGAAACCTACAGATTACTACAGACTATTCTGTTTTTGACAGATTCTGTTTTTTTCGTGTGTTGTTTGCTTATTTTGATGAATCTATGGCTAGTATTTGAGTGTATGAACCATAGAGAAGTTGTAATACAGTAGGTTTAACACCAATATAAATGAATAATAAGTTCATTACAGTACCTTAAGTGGTGGTTTGTTTTCTTTTACTAACGGAGCTCATGAGATTTTCTGTTTAAGTTTTGTGTTGTGAAGTTTTCAAGTTTTGGGTAAAGATTTGATGGATTATGGAAAAAGGAGTGGCAAGAGCCTAAGCTTGGGGATGCCCAAGGAACCCCAAGGTAAAATTCAAGGACAACCAAAAGCCTAATCTTGGGGATGCCCCGGAAGGCATCCCCTCTTTCGTCTTCTTCTATCGATAACTTTACTTGAGGCTATATTTTTACTCACCACATGATATGTGTTTTGCTTGGAGCGTCTTGTATGATTTGAGTCTTTGCTTTTTAGTTTACCACAATCATCCTTTTTGTACACACCTTTTGGGAGAGACACACATGAATTGGAATTTATTAGAATATATATGTGCTTCACTTATATCTTTTGAGCTAGATAATTTAGCTCTAGTGCTTCGCTTATATCTTTTACAACACGCTGGTGGTTTTATTTTATAGAAATTATTGATCTCTCATGCTTCACTTATATTATTTTGAGAGTCCTTTAGAACAGCATGGTAATTTTCTTTTGTTATGAATTTAGTCCTAATATGATAGGCATCCAAGATCGGTATAATAAAAACTTTCATAAAAAGTGCATTGAGTACTAGGAGAAGTTTGATACTTGATAATTGTTTTGAGATATAAAGGTGGTAATATTAGAGTGTGCTAGTTGAGTAGTTGTGAATTCTAGAAATACTTGTGTTGAAGTTTGCAAGTCCCGTAGCATGCACGTATGGTGACCGTTGTGTAACAAATTTGAAACATGAGGTGTTATTTGATTGTCTTCCTTATGAGTGGCGGTCGGGGACGAGCGATGGTCTTTTCCTACCAATCTATCCCCCTAGGAGCATGCACATAATGCTTGGTTTTAATGACTTGTAGATTTTTGCAAAAGTATGTGAGTTCTTTATGACTAATGTTGAGTCCATGGATTATACGCACTCTCACCCTTCCATCATCGCTAGCCTCTTTGGTACCGTGCATTGCCCTTTCTCACCTTGAGAGTTGGTGCAAACTTCGCCGGTGCATCCAAACCCCGTGATATGATACGCTCTGTCACGCATAAACCTCCTTATATCTTCCTCAAAACAGCCACCATACCTACCTATTATGGCATTTCCATAGCCATTCCGAGATATATTGCCATGCAACTTTCCACCGTTCCATTTATCATGACACACATCATCATTGTCATATTGCCTTGCATGATCATGTAGTTGACATCGTATTTGTGGCAAAGACACCGTTCATAATTTTTCATACATGTCACTCTTGATTCATAGCCCTATCCGGTACACCGCCGGAGGCATTCATATAGAGTCATACTTTGTTCTAATATGAAGTTGTAATCATTGAGTTGTAAATAAATAGAAGTGTGATGATCATCATTAATAGAGCATTGTCCCAAATAAAAAAAGAAGAAGAAAAAAAGAAAAAGAAATAAAAAGGGGCAATGCTACTATCCTTTTTTCCACACTTGTGCTTCAAAGTAGCACCATGATCTTTATGATAGAGAGTCTCTTGTTTTGTCACTTTCATATACTAGTGGGAATTTTTCATTACAGAACTTGGCTTGTATATTCCAACAATGGGCTTCCTGAAATGCCCTAGGTCTTCGTGAGCAAGCAAGTTGGATGCACACCCACTTAGTTTCTTTTGTTGAGCTTTCATACATTTATAGCTCTAGTGCATCCGTTGCATGGCAATCCCTACTCCTTGCATTGACATCAATTGATGGGCATCTCCCTAGACCATTGATTAGCCACGTCGATCTGAGACTTTCTCCTTTTTTGTCTTCTCCACATAACCCCTATCATCATATTCTATTCCACCCATAGTGCTATATCCATGGCTCACGCTCATGTATTGCGTGAAAGTTGAAAAAAGTTTGAGATTACTGAAGTGTGAAACAATTGCTTGGCTTGTCATCGGGGTTGTGCATGATGAGAGCATTCTTGTGTGATGAAAATGGAGCATGACCAAACTATATGATTTTGTAGGGATGAACATTCTTTTGCCATGTTATTTTGAGAAGACATAATTGCTTAGTTAGTATGCTTGAAGTATTATTATTTTTATATCAATATTAAACTTTTTTCTTGAATCTTTTGAATCTAAATATTCATGCCACAATAAAGAGAATTACATTGAGAATTACGCTAGGTAGCATTCCACATCAAAAATTTCGTTTTTATCATTTACCTACTCGAGGACGAGCAGGAATTAAGCTTGGGGATGCTTGATACGTCTCCAATGTATCTATAATTTTTTATTGTTCCATGCTATTATATTATCTGTTTTGGATGTTAATGGGCTTTATTTTTCACTTTTATATTATCTTTGGGACTAACCTACTAACCCAAGGCCCAGTGCAAATTGCTGTTTTTTTTTGCCTATTTCAGTGTTTCGCAAAAAAGGAATATCAAACGGAATCCAAATGGAGTGAAACCTTCAAGAGAGTTATTTTTGGAACAAACATGATCCAGGGGACTTGGAGTAGACGTCAAGCAACCAACGAGGTGGCCACGGGGCAGGGGGCGCCTACCACCCTGGGCGCACCCTTCCCCCTCGTGGCTCCACCAACCTACTTCTTCCTCCTATATATATTCATATTGTTGGGGAACGTAGTAATTTCAAAAAACTTCCTACGCACACGCAAGATCATGGTGATGCATAGCAACGAGAGGGGAGAGTGTGATCTACGTACCCTTGTAGACCGACAGCGGAAGCGTTAGCACAACGCGGTTGATGTAGTCATACGTCTTCACGGCCCAACCGATCATGCACCGAAACTACGGCACCTCCGAGTTCTAGCACACGTTCAACTCGATGACGATCCCCGGACTCCGATCCAGCAAAGTGTCGGGGAAGAGTTCCGTCAGCACGACGGTGTGGTGATGATCTTGATGTACTACCGTCGAAGGGCTTCGCCTAAGCACCGCTACAATATTATCGAGGATTATGGTGGAAGGGGGCACCGCACACGGCTAAGAATATGATCACATGGATCAACTTGTTTATCTAGAGGTGCCCCCTGCCCCCGTATATAAAGGATCAAGGGGGGGGGGTGCGGCCGGCCAGGAGGAGGGCGCGCCAGGAGGAGTCCTACTCCCACCGGGAGTCGGATTCCCCCCTTTCCTAGTTGGAATAGGATTCGGGAGGGGGAAAGAGGAGAGAGAGAAGGAAGGGGGGGGGCACCGCCCCCCTCTCCTTGTCCTATTCGGACTAGGGGGGAGGGGCGAGCGGCCCAGCCCTGGCCACCTATCCTCTCTTCCACTAAAGCCCACTAAGGCCCATATACCTCCTGGGGGGTTCCGGTAACCTCCCGGTACTCTGGTAAAATCCCAATTTCACCCGGAACACTTCCGATATCCAAATATAGGCTTCCAATATATCAACCTTTATGTCTCAGACCATTTCGAGACTCCTCGTCATGTCCGTGATCACATCCGGGACTCCGAACAAACTTCGGTACATCAAAATGCATAAACTCATAATATAACTGTCATCGAAACATTAAGCGTGCGGACCCTACGGGTTCGAGAACAATATAGACATGACCGAGACACGTCTCCGGTCAATAACCAATAGCGGAACCTGGATGCTCATATTGGCTCCTACATATTCTACGAAGATCTTTATCAGTCAGACCGCATAACAACATACGTTGTTCCCTTTGTCATTGGTATGTTACTTGCCCGAGATTCGATCGTCGGTATCTCAATACCTAGTTCAATCTCGTTACCGGCAAGTCTCTTTACTCGTTTCGTAATACATCATCTCACAACTAACTCATTAGGTGCAATGCTTGCAAGGCTTATGTGATGTGCATTACCGAGAGGGCCCAGAGATACCTCTCCGACAATCGGAGTGACAAATCCTAATCTCGAAATACGCCAACCCAACATGTACCTTTGGAGACACCTGTAGAGCTCCTTTATAATCACCCAGTTACGTTGTGACGTTTGGTAGCACACAAAGTGTTCCTCCGGTAAACGGGAGTTGCATGATCTCATAGTCATAGGAACATGTATAAGTCATGAAGAAAGCAATAGCAACATACTAAACGATCGGGTGCTAAGCTAATGGAATGGGTCATGTCAATCACATCATTCTCCTAATGATGTGATCCCGTTAATCAAATGACAACACATGTCTATGGTTAGGAAACATAACCATCTTCGATTAACGAGCTAGTCAAGTAGAGGCATACTAGTGACGTTTGGTTTGTCTATGTATTCACACAAGTATCATGTTTCCGGATAATACAATTCTAGCATGAATAATAAACATTTATCATGATATAAGGAAATAAAATAATAACAATATTATTGCCTCTAGGGCATATTTCCTTCACATATACCCCGAAAACATACAGGAGCACCATAAAACCCTATTTCCACCGCCGCAACCTTCTGTACCCAAGAGATCCCATCTTGGGGCCTTTTCCGGAGCTCCGCCGAAGGGGGCATCGATCACGAAGGGCCTCTACATCAACTCCATGGCCCCTCCGATGATGTGTGAGTAGTTTACTTCAGACCTTCAGGTCCATAGCTATTAGCTAGATGGCTTCTTCTCTCTCTTTGAATCTCAATACAAAGTTCTCCTCGATCTTCTTGGAGATTTATTCGATGTAACTCTTTTTGCGGTGTGTTTGTCGAGATCCGATGAGTTGTGGGTTTATGATCAAGTCTATCTATGAACAATATTTGATTATTCTCTGAAATCTTTTATGCATGATTGGTTATCTTTGCAAGTCTCTTCGAATAATCAGTTTGGTTTGGCCTACTAGATTGATCTTTCTTGCAATGGGATAAGTGCTTAGCTTTGGGTTCAATCTTGCGGTGCTCAATCCCAGTGACAGAAAGGGAAACAACATGTATTATCTTGTTGCCATCGAGGATAAAAAGATGGGGTTTATATCACATTGCTTGAGTTTATCCCTCTACATCATGTCATCTTACCTAATGCGTTACTCTGTTCTTATGAACTTAATACTCTAGATGCATGCTGGATAGCGGTCGATGTGTGGAGTAATAGTAGTAGATGCAGGCGGGAGTCGGTCTACTTGTCACGGACGCGATGCCTATATACATGATCATGCCTAGATATTCTCATAATTATTCGCTTTTCTATCAATTGCTCGACAGTAATTTGTTCACCCACCGTAATACTTATGCTATCTTGAGAGAAGCCACTAGTGAAACCTATGGCCCCCGGGTCTATTCTCCATTATATTAATCTCCCATCAACAAGTTATTTCTGGCACCGTTTATTTTGCAATCTTTACTTTCAATCTATATCATAAAAATACCAAAAATATTTATCTTATCATTATTATATCTATGAGATCTCACTCTCGTAAGTGACCGTGAAGGGAATGACAACCCCTTTATTGCGTTGGTTGCGAGGTTCTTATTTGTTTGTGTAGGTACGAGGGACTTGCGTGTAGTCTCCTACTGGATTGATACCTTGGTTCTCATAAAACTGAGGGAAATACTTACGCTACTTTGCTGCATCACCCTTTCCTCTTCAAGGGAAAACCAACGCAGTGCTCAAGAGGTAGCAGCAGACAACTTGTCTAGGTTAGAGAATGTTCTTGATGATCCACTACCTATTGATGATAGCTTTCCTGATGAACAATTAGCTGTCATAAATGCTTCTCATACTGCTCCATGGTATGTTGATTATGCTAATTACATTGTTGCTAAATTTATACCACCTAGTTTCACATACCAGCAAAAGAAAAAGTTTTTCTATGATTTAAGACATTACTTCTGGGATGAACCACACCTTTATAAAGAAGGAGTAAATGGTGTTATTAGACATTGCATACCTGAGCATGAACAGGAACAGATCCTACGCAAGTGTCACTCCGAGGCTTACGGAGGACACCATGCTGGAGATAGAACTGCACATAAGGTATTGCAATCCGATTTTTATTGGCCTACTCTCTTCAAGGATGCCCATAAGTTTGTCTTGTCCTGTGATAAATGTCAAAGAATTGGTAATATCAGTAGACGTCAAGAAATTCCTATGAATTATTCACTTGTTATTGAACCATTTGATGTTTGGGGCTTTGATTATATGGGATCGTTTCCTTCCTCTGATGGGTATACACATATTTTAGTTGTTGTTGATTACGTTACTAAGTGGGTAGAAGCTATTCCAACTAGTAGTGATGATCATAACACCTCTATTAAGGTGCTTAAAGAAGTTATTTTTCCAAGGTTTGGAGTCCCTAGATATTTATTGACTGATGGTGGTTCACATTTTATTCATGGTGCCTTTCGTAACATGCTTGCTAAGTATGATGTTAATCATAGAATTTCATCCCCATATCACCCAAAGTCTAGTGGTCAAGTAGAACTGAGCAATAGAGAGCTTAAATTAATTTTGCAAAAGGCTGTTAATAGATCTAGAAAGAATTGGTCCAAGAAACTTGATGATGCATTATGGGCCTATAGAACTGCATATAAAAATCCTATGGGTATGTCTCCATATAAAATGGTTTATGGAAAAGCATATCACTTACCTCTCGAACTAGAACATAAGGCATATTGGGCCATTAAAGAGCTCAATTATGATTTCAAACTTGCCGGTGAGAAGAGATTATTTGACACTAGCTCACTTGATGAGTGGAGAACCCAGGCCTATGAGAATGCCAAACTGTTTAAAGAAATAGTTAAAAGATGGCATAACAAAAGGATACAAAAACATGAGTTTAATGTAGGTGATTATGTATTGTTATACAACTCTCGTTTAAGATTTTTTGCAGGAAAACTCCTCCCTAAATGGGAAGGTCCTTACATTATCGAGGAGGTCTATCATTCCAGTGCCATAAAAATCAACAACTTCGAAGGCACAAATCCGAGGGTGGTGAACGGTCAAAGAATCAAACATTATATCTCAGGTAATCCTATAAATGTTGAAATTTACGTTATTGAGACCGTAAACCCGGAGGAGTATATAAGGGAGGCCTTCCAGAACGTTTCAGCCTCCGAAAAGGAAGAGGTATGTGGTACGGTAAGTAAACCGACTCCAAAATAGTTCTAATAGCATTTTTTTCTCTGTTTTGGAATATTTAAGAAAATAGGAAAATAAGAAGCAGTCCGGAAAGGACACGAGGCGTCCACGAGGGTGGAGGGCGCGCCCCCCTGCCTTGTGGGCACCTCGTGTGCCCTCCGGACTCTGTTTTCTTGCACGATACTTATTTTGGTCGGTAAAAATTCATTATATAATCTCCCGAAGGTTTTGACCACCGTACCATGCAAATATCCTCTGCTTTTGTTTTGAGATATTTTCTACGAGAGTTGTCAAGGCCAGGCATCATGTCGTCCCCTTCCTCCAACAATGAGGGCAATGATGCTTGGCTAATGAAGATAGAGCTGAGGAGAGAAGAACCCAGGGAGATCAACAAGGATGATGGGATCAAGAAGGCCACAGAGGATCTAGCTCCAGCAGCAGAAGAGGAAGACATCCTTCAACCTCATTACAATATTCTTACCCCTATTGAAATTGAAGCTTTGAAGATGATTGAAATAGTTCGAGTGCAGAACAAGTATCTAACTCATGAAAATATTCTGTGGCAAGAACATATCACCGCACTTAAGGGCATTATTCGTAAGTTGGAGCACCTCCTATGCTCGATGTTGGATGACAAGCCTACGTCATCATCATCACCATCTCCTTCATCTCCGAAGAAAGAGACATAAATACATGGTTATGGGCACTCCCCTTGGCAACTGCCAAGCTTGGGGGAGTGCCCCGGTATCTACCATCATACTCCTATCTTTACCATTTTTCTTAGTTCGATCCTTTTGGTTATATCTTGATCTAGTAGAATAAAGTTTTAGTATGATCTAGTTTCGAGTTTTGCTTTATGATAATTCTATGTAATCGAGTCTGTGAGCTATATATAATAAAGATTAGTTTCGAGTCAAGGGCTTTGCTATCTTGCTATGATCTTGAGGGAATAAAAGTAAGAATAAAAAGAAATAAAGAGATCATATTGATCTTATGGAGAGTAATGACTTCACATATAAAGAGTATGATGAATAAAAGTTGTTGAGAGTTGACAAACATAGTTTTGGTCATCGTTGCAATTAATAGGAAGTAATTAAGAAAGAGAGATTTTCACATATAAATATACTATCTTGGACATCTTTTATGATTGTGAGCACTCATCAAAATATGACATGCTAAAAAGTTGATGTTGGACAAGGAATACAACGTAATGGGTTATGTTTTCTTATATCCGAAATAAGTTATATTATCATGGATCATCCAACATGTTGAGCTTGCCTTTCCCCCTAATGCTAGCCAAATTCTTTCCACCAAGTAGAGATACTACTTGTGCTTCCAAATCTCCATAAACCCAATTTTGCCACGAGAGTTCATCATATCTGCCTATGGATTGAGTAAGATCCTTCAAGTAAGTTGTCATTGTTGCAAGCAATAAAAATTTCTCTCTAAATATGTATGATCTATTAGTATGGAGAAAATAAGCTTTATACGATCTTGTGATGTGGAAGAAATAAAAGCGACGGACTGCATAATAAAGGTCCATATCACAAGTGGCAATATAAAGTGTCGTTCTTTTGCATTAAGATTTTGTGCATCCAACCATAAAAGCACATGACAACCTCTACTTTCCTCTACGAAGGGCCTATCTTTTGTTTTTGTCCTAGACTTTATACAAGAGTCATGGTGATCTTCACCTTTCCCTTTTTACATTTTATCCTTTGGCAAGCACTGTGTGTTGGAAAGATCTTGATATATATAGCTAATTGGATGTGGGTTTTTGTTGGGGAACATAGTAATTTCAAAAAAAATCCTACGCACATGCAAGATCATGGTGATGCATAGCAACGAGAGGGGAGAGTATCGTCTACGTACCCTCGTAGACTGTAAGCGGAAGCGTTATGACAACGCAGTTGATGTAGTCGTACGTCTTCACGATCGACCGATCTAGTACCGAAGATACGGCACCTCCGCGATCTGCACACGTTCAGCTCGGTGATGTCCCGCGAACTCACGATCCAGTAGAGCTTCAAGGGAGAGTTTCGTCAGCATGACGGCCTGATGACGGTGATGATGTTGCTATCGGAACAGGGCTTCGCTTAAGCACTGCTACAATATTATCCAGGTGGATTATGGTGGAGGGGGGCACCGCACACGGCTAAAAGATCAATGATCAACTTGTGTGTCTCTAGGGTGCCCCCTCCCCCATATATAACGGAGTGGATGAGGGGGAGGGCCGGCCCTCCTATGGCGCGCCCCATGGCGAGTCCTACTCCCACCGGGAGTAGGATCCCCCCTTTCCATGTAGTAGGAGTAGGAGAAGGAAGGAGGAAAGAGGGAGAAGGAAAGGGGGCGCTGCCCCCCTTCCTAGTCCAATTTGGACCAGAGGGGGAGGGGGCACGTGGCCTGCCCTGGCATACCCTCCTCTCTTTCCACTAAGGCCCATAAGGCCCATTAAACTCCTCAGGGGGTTTTGGTAACCCCCCGGTACTCCGGTATATGCCCCAACTTCACTCGGAACCCTTCCGATGTCCAAACATAGTCATCCAATATATCGATATTTATGTCTCGACCATTTTGAGACTCCTCGTCACGTCCGTGATCAAATCCAGGACTCCGAACTACTTTCGGTACATCAAAACACATAAACTCATAATACCGATCGTTACCGAACGTTAAGCGTGCGGACCCTACGGGTTCGAGAACTATGTAGACATGACCGAGACATGTCTCCGGTCAATAACCAATAGCGGAACTTGGATGCTCATATTGGCTCCTACATATTCTATGAAGATCTTTATTGGTCAAACCGCATAACGGTATACGTTGTTCCCTTTGTCATCGGTATGTTACTTGCCCGAGATTCGATCGTCGGTATCTCAATACCTAGTTCAATCTCGTTACCGGCAAGTCTCTTTACTCGTTCCGTAATGCTACATCTCGTAACTAACTCTTTAGCTACATTGCTTGCAAGGCTTATTGTGATGTACGTTACCGAGAGGGCCCAGAGATACCTCTCTGACAGTCGGAGTGACAAATCCTAATCTTGATCCATGCCAACTCAACAAACACCATCCGAGACACCTGTAGAGCACCTTTATAATCACCTAGTTACGTTGTGACATTTGGTAGCACACAAAGTGTTCCTCCGGTATTCGGGAGTTGCATGATCTCATAGTCATAGGAACATGTATAGTTATGGAGAAAGCAATAGCAACAAACTAAACGATCATCGTGCTAAGCTAACGGATGGGTCAATTCAATCACATCATTCTCTAATGATGTGATCCCATTAATCAAAATACAACTCATGTCTATGGTTGGGAAACATAACCATCATTGATTTAACGAGCTAGTCAAGTAGAGGCAAACCAGTGACACTCTGTTTGTCTATGTATTCACACATGTACTAAGTTTCCGTTTAATACAATTCTAGCATGAATAATAAACATTTATCATGATATAAGTAAATATAAATAACAACTTTATTATTGCCTCTAGGGCATATTTCCTTCAGTCTCCCACTTGCACTAGAGTCAATAATCTAGAATACATCGTAATGATTCTAACACCCATGGATTCTTGGTGTTGATCATGTTTTGCTCATGAGAGAGGCTTAGTCAATAGGTATGCAACATTCAGATCCATATGTATCTTGCAAATCTCTATGTCTCCCTCCTTGACTTGATCGCGGATGGAATTGAACCGTCTCTTGATGTGCTTGGTTCTCTTGTGAAATCTAGATTCCTTTGCCAAGGCAATTGCACCGGTATTGTCACAAAAGATTTTCATTGGACCCGATGCACTAGTTATGACACCTAGATCGGATATGAACTCCTTCATCCAGACTCCTTCATTTGTTGCTTCCGAAGCAGCTATGTATTCCGCTTCACACGTAGATCCCGCCACGACGCTCTGCTTGGAACTACACCAACTTACAGCTCCACCATTTAATAAAAACATGTATCCGGTTTGTGAATTAGAGTCATCCGGATCAGTGTCAAAGCTTGCATCGACATAACCGTTTACGACGAGCTCTTTGTCACCTCCATACACGAGAAACATATCCTTAGTCCTTTTCAGGTATTTCAGGATGTTCTTGACCGCTGTCCAGTGATCCACTCCTGGATTACTTTGGTACCTCCCTGCTAAACTTATAGCAAGGCACACATCAGGTCTGGTACACAGCATTGCATACATGATAGAGCCTATGGCTGAAGCATAGGGAACACCTTTCATTTTCTCTCTATCTTCTGCAGTGGTTGGGCATTGAGTCTGACTCAACTTCACACCTTGTAATACAGGCAAGAACCCTTTCTTTGCCTGATCCATTTTGAACTTCTTCAAAACTTTATCAAGGTATGTGCTTTATGGAAGTCCAATCAAGCGTCTTGATCTATCTCTATAGATCTTGATGCCCAATATATAAGCAGCTTCACCGAGGTCTTTCATTGAAAAATTCTTATTCAAGTATCCTTTTATGCTATTCAGAAATTCAGTATCATTTACGATCAACATAATGTCATCTACATATAATATCAGAAATGCCACGGAGCTCCCACTCACTTTCTTGTAAATACAGACTTCTCCAAAAGTCTATATAGAACCCTATGCTTTGATCACACTATCATAGCGTATATTCCAACTCCGAGAGGCTTGCACCAGTCCATAAATGGATCGCCGGAGCTTGCACACTTTGTTAGCACCTTTTGGATGGACAAGACCTTCTGGTTGCATCATATACAACTCTTATTTAAGGTGTCCATTAAGGAATGCAGTTTTGACATCCATTTGCCAAATTTCATAATCATAAAATACGGCAATTGCTAACATGATTCAGACAGACTTAAGCATCGCTACGGGTGAGAAGGCCTCATCATAGTCAACTCCTTCAACTGGTCGAAAACCTTTTGCAACAAGTCGAGCTTTGTAGACAGTAACATTACTGTCAGCGTCAGTCTTCTTCTTGAAGATCCATTTATTCTCTATGGCCTGCCGATCATCGGGCAAGTTAACCAAAGTCCATACTTTGTTCTCATACATGGATCCCATCTCAGATTTCATGGCCTCAAACCATTTTGCGGAATCTGGGCTCATCATCGCTTCCTCATAGTTCGTAGGTTCGTCATGGTCAAGTAACATGACTTCCAGAACAGGATTACCGTACCACTCTGGTGCGATCTTACTCTGGTTGACCTACGAGGTTCAGTAGTAACTTGATCAGAAGTTTCATGATCATCATCATTAGCTTCCTCACTTACTGGTGTAGGAATCACTGGAACTAATTTCAGCGATGAACTACTTTCCAATAAGGGAGAAGATACAATTACCTCGTCAAGTTCTACTTTCCTCTCACTCAATTCTTTCGAGAGAAACTCCTTCTCTAGAAAGGATCCATTCTTATCAACGAATATCTTGCCTTCAGATATGTGATAGAAGGTGTACCAAACAATCTCCTTTGGGTATCCTATGAAGACACATTTCTCCGATTTGGGATCGAGCTTATCAGGTTGAAGCTTTTTCACATAAGCATCGCAACCCCAAACTTTAAGAAACGACAACTTGGGTTTCTTGCCAAACCACAGTTCATAAGGTGTCGTCTCGACGGATTTAGATGGTGCCCTATTTAACGTGAATACAACTATCTCTAAAGCGTAACCCCAAAACGATAGCGGTAAATCAGTGAGAGACATCATAGATCGCACCATATCTAGTAAAGTACGATTACGATGTTCGGACACACCATTACGCTGTGGTGTTCCAGGTGGCGTGAGTTGCGAAACTATTCTGCATTGTTTCAAATGAAGTCCAAACTCATAACTCAAATATTCGCCTCCACGATCAGATCGTAGAAACTTGATTTTCTTGTTACGATAATTTTCCACTTCACTCTGAAATTCTTTGAACTTTTCGAATGTTTCAGACTTATGTTTCATTAAGTAGATATACCCATATCTGCTCAAATCATCTGTAAAGGTGAGAAAATAACAATATCCGCCGCGAGCTTCAATCTTCATTGGACCACATACATCAGTATGTATGATTTCCAATAACTCTGTTGCTCGCTCCATTGTTCCGGAGCGGAGTTTTAGTCATCTTGCCCATGAGGCATGGTTCGCAAGTACCAAGTGATTCATAATCAAGTGATTCCAGAAGTCCATCAGAATGGAGTTTCTTCATGCGCTTTACACCAATATGACCTAAACGGCAGTGCCACAAATAAATTGCACTATCATTATCAACTCTGCATCTTTTGGCTTCAATACTATGAACATGTGTATCACTACTATCAAGATTTATTAAAAATAGACCACTCATCAGGGGTGCATGACCATAAAGGATATTACTCATATAAACAGAACAACCATTATTCTCTGATTTAAAGGAATAACCGTCTCGCATCAAACCAAATCCAGATATAATGTTCATGCTCAACGCAGGAACGAAATAACAATTATTTAGGTCTAATACTAATCCCGAAGGTAGATGTAGAGGTAGCATGCCGACGGCGATCACATCGACTTTGGAACCATTTCCCACGTGCATCGTCACCTCGTCCTTAGCCAATCTCCGCTTAATCCGTAGCCCCTGTTTCGAGTTGAAAATGTTAGCAACTGAACCAGTATCAAATACCCAGGCACTACTACGAGCATTAGTAAGGTATACATCAATAACATGTATATCAAATATACCTTTCACTTTGACATCCTTCTTCTCCGCTGAATACTTGGGGCAGTTCCATTTCCAGTGACCAGTTCCTTTCTAGTGGAAGCACTTAGTTTCAGGCTTAGGTCCATACTTGGGTTTCTTCACTTGAGCAGCAACTGGCTTGCTGTTTTTCTTGAAATTCCCCTTCTTCCCTTTAACTTTTTTCTTGAAACTGGTGGTCTTGTTGACCATCAACACTTGATGTTCCTTCTTGATTTCTACCTCCGCAGCTTTTAGCATTGTGAAGAGCTCATGAATCGTCTTATCCATCCCTTGCATATTATAGTTCATCACGAAGCTCTTGTAGCTTGGTGGCAGTGATTGAAGAACTCTGTTAATGACACTATCATCAGGAAGATTAACTCCCAATTGAGTCAAGTGGTTGCGGTACCCAGACATTCTGAGTATATGTTCACTAACAAAACTATTCTCCTCCATCTTGCAGCTGTAGAACTTATTGGAGACTTCATATCTCTCAATCCGGGCATTTGCTTGAAATATTAACTTCAACTCCTAGAACATATCATATGCTCCATGACGTTCAAAACATCGTTGAAGTCCCGGTTCTAAGCCGTAAAACATGGCACACTGAACTATCGAGTAGTCATCAGCTTTGCTCTACCAGGTGTTCATAACATCTATTGTTGCTCCTGCAGCAGGTTTGTCACCTAGCGGTGCTTCTAGGACGTAATTATTCTGTGCAGCAATGAGGATAATCCTCAAGTTACGGACCTAGTCCGTGTAGTTGCTACCATCATCTGTCAACTTAGCTTTCTCTAGGAACGCATTAAAATTGAACGGAACAACAACATAGGCCATCTATCTACAACAACATCAACATGAAAAATACTATCAGGTACTAAGTTCATGATAAATTAAAGTTCAATTAATCAAATTACTTAAGAACTCCCACTTAGATAGACATCTCTCACTACAAAAAAATACACTTTCGTGATGATACGTGTTTGTCACAGTACGTCACGTTTTCTGTCATGCATGTACATCCATGACAAATTTATGACAGAATCAAGATAGTCATACCTAGAAGTGTTCCATGACATTACCAAAATTATCATCACGGAAGTGTCCACATCCATGACGATAAATCGCGCGTCACAGAAGTGCTTTCGTCAAGGGTGACCGACACGTGGCATCCACCGTAACGGAACACCATTAAGCTATCGAGTCCAGTTTTGGATCCGATAACCCGTTAACAACCCTGACCAATGGGGATTTTCCATGTGTAAAATCATCATTGGCTGGAGGAAACATGTGTCGGCTCACCGTTGGGACAGATGTCATCCACTCATTGGACCCAAAGCGCCTATGATACATCGACACGTGGCACGACCCAACAGAGGCCCATATAGGTTAGAAAGGCCGACCCAGTCAAAGGCCCGTAGTACTTACTCAAGTACTAGTGGGCCAGCCCAATAACGACCTGCTTAATAAAGGCCCATTTACGGCCCGAAGCCAGATCTGACCCGTTAATTGTTTGCCGAACATTTGGGCCCATTTACGGCCCGAAGCCAGATCTGGCCCGTTAATTGTTCGCCAAATATTTGGGCCCAATTACAGCCCAGTGACTTTCGGCCTATTAGCCCGATGTAGACATGGGCCCATTTCAACCCGGTGTGACTTTCGGCCTGGGAATGGCCCGTGCTGCCCATGGGCCATATATGGTCCGACAGGACATCGAGCCCACTAACGGCCCGTGATAAAGGTGGCAACAGTTAATCCCAACGTGACTTTGGGCATGTTAAAGGCCTGTCGCATAATTCGGCCGTTGATGTCCGTACTAAGCTTTCGGCCTCTTAAAGGCCCATGATATCAGTGGGCCAACTAAGGCCCGAGATATGTTTCGGCCTGGTAACTGCCCGTGATATAACTGGGCCCAAAAAGGCCCGGTCTACATTTCAGCCTGCTGAAGGCCCGTTGACGACTGGTGAAAATTTAGGCCCAATATACATTTCGGCCTGCTAAAGGCCCATGGTTTCATCTGGGCTGTAACAGGCCAGTACAATATTCAGCCTGTTAATGGCTCAACGCTACCTGGGCCAAACTAAGTGCTGGGTCCACAAAAGGCCCAACTAAAATATAGGTCGGTGTAAGTTGTGGGCCTCACGCAAAGTGTAAAGGCCCCAATGATTCAGGCCCATGAAAGATGCAGGCTAGCCCAATTGTGGCCCGCTAAACACTAGGCCCGTTAGAGGCGAATGTTTCGGCCCGGTCGACTACATCTGATTTTTTTCTAGATAGCGAATGGTGCCAGGAATTAAGAACAAACCTACTCTATACAATAAAGAAATTACGGCATGGTAACTAAGAATAAACCTACACTATACAATAAAGGATTTATGGTATATTACATCCACTGGGCATCAAAGTTCGCCACCAGTGATCATAACGTGAAACGAAGAAGAAGATTACAAAAACTGGGCACCATGGCAGCGTAGCAAAGTAATACTAAACTGAGACCACTTCCAAGATAGTTCAAGGAAGGTTATCCTTGCACGGGAACTGCTGCACAAGCTGTTGAGCAAGGCTATGACACCGGCCTAGCATGTCGGTCATAGCTTCTAGGTGTAGCTGTTTAGCGATGAGGTTCTCGTTGATGTTCTCTGCAATCTTTCTTAGAGATAGGACTTCAAGTCGAAGTTGAGTTGCAGAATGCCTTTCTGCTAGAACTTGGGACTGAAGAAGTCCAACTGATTCAGACAACGAATTTTGTGAGCTTTTCTGACTGCTAGTCTCAAGTAACTTGAACACTGCATCAAGACAAGACTTTGGGGTTGTCTCGCTATCTTCAAGATGTTTTGCCTTCTTTGCTGCAATATATGTTGGGTTTGTCTCACAGCCTTAAGCAGACTTGTGCATGCCATCAGGCATATCACCATGAAACAAAGCAGAGAGATGACAAGTTTTGCACGTGTATAAACAAAGATAATAACTGTGTTGTCAATCCCATCCAATTTCAAATTAGAAAATAAAGAGTAAGTTCAAAATATCAATAGCATAATTTTGCATTGTTCATAATGCGGGGAGCTTCACCACACTACTAGATTACCATGTCAACATAACAAGCATAGATGAAGGGCAAAGAAAATCATTGCATCTATTTTGGTTAATGTGCATGGCATGTTATTCATATCATCAGCCACATCAGTAAGATAAAATAGGAGATGACAAGTTGCAAACGTGGGCTGCTTCACCACACACTGGATTATAGATCCAGAAAAACAAGCATACATATAGGGAGTATTTAGCAATGTGCATGGTATGAATAAGGAATTTGGTTTTACAAGTAAAACTTAGAACTTACGGTTCTTGCGAACATGCATTTTGGTAGAAACAACAAACTAAACAACAACAAATGATACGGAGTATGAGCAAATCAAATAGCAGTTGAGGATAAAGGCTTTAGAAGGACTGACTTACATTAACAGTTAACACCAGCTTTATAATGCCGTTCTCCATGTCAAGGGAAGGATAACTCAAGAATTTCAGCATAGAATCTTCTTCATAAGCATTGCCTGTACTCTACATTTTGTAGAGAGTAATTATAGATATGATAATACTGGAAGGGATAGAGGATAATGAAGATAAGATGCAGATTGATGCTACATAATCAACTACCAATCCCTAGAACTACAAGCATTACAGGACAAAATGCACTGACAAGAGCAATGGGCTACACTTCTGCACTGGCATTGTCTGTGTATTCTACTTTTTGGTAAGATTAAATATAGATCTGATCTTTTTTAGTAAATGGTGGGCGAGGGAGATAAGATGCAAAATGCTACACAATGAACCGATCCCTCTTCCCATAATACAAGAGTGTTTTGAACACTGGTGTACTGTACAAAACGTTCTTAGATTATGGGATGGAGGGAGTAGCTGTTAATGTAAGTACAGTGATAGACGACATTCAGTCCTTACTGCAGAGCTAAACCTCTTCAAAAGCATTGGGTTGATTCTAAATTTATGTAAGAGTCCGTACAGATCTTTTAATGTCCACCAAATGGACGATAACAAGGCTAACATGTGCAGTGATGCTACATAATCAAACAGCTATGAAAGTAAGTATGGTCATACAGGGCAAGAGGTTCTCAAAAGAGCAATGCAGTGTGCAGTATAGTTGCGAGATTCTGTGGTCCCTTGAGAATGAATGTTCTTCTGGTGACAGTTTTTGTACAAGTGAGACGTTAAGGCAAATGCAGAAATGTAGCTCAAATTATGATGTGATATCATAGATAGTACCTTACGCTTCAGCCGAGACCAATGTGTAACAAGATTATTCCAGTCACCGTCGGAAAAATGTAGCACCGGAGACTTTACAGAAATTTCATTTAGAGGCTTTTCATTGAAGTGCGCTTGCCTTAGGTAGGAACGATACTTCATCAATGAGTGCTTGAAAACCGCAACCAACCCTTGCTCATCTTCACAATCCAGTTTGGTCTTCGCCTATTTAAAAGAATGAAATCTTGTGTTTTCTGTCAGCAGAAACATATGCAACAATGACCATGAATAACATTAGTACATTACTTACGCGTAAGTTGCGGAGGAAGACTAGAAATTGTTCTGTGTCTGCAGTATAATCTTTCCAGGAAGGAAAGATGCGCACAAAGTTCCTGGCAACAATATAAGCTTTCTCTTCTAAACTGGGAAGAAATGGAACATGGGTCCTATTTGCTGCAATTGGAGCTCTCTCTGGTTCGAAAAGGGATTTGACAATTGGATTTGGTGTACTCTTTGCTGTAATGGGGGTTTTGCATCGTAGAGCTGGTGTTATGTCAACTCACATAATCATAATGTTTGCTGCAGTTGGGGTCTGCTGAGTTGGGGCATCAGAAATGACCAGTGTAGTAGGGCTAGAGTCTGCTAGAGTTGGGGTGTTTTGTCGGCCAGGTGATATTGCAACTACACCTAATGGGCATTTTGATTTATCAGGTGCCACTACCTTTTCCAAATACTTTGCTTGTGCTCCTCCACAATCAGCAATCGCCCTCTTCCTTTTGAACGTCTGATAAACAAGAACAACATTTGAATGGATAAATATGGTATGATGGCAGATGGAATATGTACTGAAAATGGATAGGCAGGGCGTATTCACATACACAATGTGTAAACTAAGCTAATGGCAGTTCAACAAAGTAGAAGCAATGCAAAGCATCAGTTGCAAGATATGTGTGACAAATATAACCTTGGAAAGTTAGAGCAAGCACCTTGATGGGTGAATAAGATATCGCATCTTTCCTCTGACTCCTCCACTAGGGAGCTACATTGACTTAGGTCTCCCTCTAGCTCAGAATCACTGTTAGGATCATATTCTGAGCATGAATCTGTAGGTGGAGAGTGTTTGCATTGCATTGCATCCAGACTTGATTTCAGTCCCTTAATGCCAAGTTTGACAGCCATGGCATTGTTCTGCTTTATTCTTTTCATGTGCGCAAGCTCATAATCATTATGATGTTGTTCAGAATGTGAGATTCATGAAAACATAAAAGTAGTCAGATTATCTATGGAGTGCATTGTGGATTCAACTCGAAGAGTGTCTCCCTATAAACCCCTGCATATGCAAACTTCACCCCCAACCGTGCTGACCAGACCACACACAGAAATACAAACCCCTTATGTCTCTAGAACAGGTAGACACACATTTCAAAACTGAAGTAGGAACATTAGAATCATATGAAATTCGTATTTGAACAAATAAACTAAGGAATTATGAGTGGCATAATGTTTAGCTTCAAGGGTGGAGTGTTGGTAGTGCGACACAAAGCAAGTAGGTAGATTGTATTCCATGTAAAAGATCAAAGCCTATGTAAAAGCTAGAAATGACACTTTCTATACAATGCAGTGTTCGTTACCCACACATGATGGAAGAGATCACACAGAGAAATACTACTCACTCATGTCTACGGTTGCAGTATTTAGAAACAGGGTGGTCCACCCTTGTAACATCCCAAATTTTCAATTTGGAATGTTATACATTAGATCATCACTGCATATCATATTTTATCTGCTTTTGGCCTGATCCAGAAATTCGACGCAACTCAAGGACCCACGGAGAGAGTTGGGGATTTCGTTATTTCCATATTTGAGTTTTCTCAAATTTTGAAAATAGGATCATTTGATTTTATTTATTTTATCTTCAATTATTTCTATTATACAAATATGAGAGAGGGAATAAAATGACTTCCCCAAAATAAAGAAATATTGAAGATTTAATAAAAAATCAAATAAGATTTTATTTTGGAGTTTTTGGCTAGTTTATTTGAATTTAGGAAAAATGCTCGTTTTTCAAAACTACATTTTAGGGCCAAGAAAATGTTCATCTCGTTCTAAATATGTTCTTTAGGCGGTGAAAATTTATTTTGGCATTTTTAGAATTTTATTTTATTTTCTAAAAAAATTCTTAGTTTCGGCAGAATTGTTTTAAAAAAAAGTACCGCGCGGCCGACTGGGCCGAAGGCCCAGCCGAGCCAGGCCACGCACGCGCCCGCCACCGTCTTCCCCGCGGGAGACCGCCATCGCCGAAGCCGAGTCCGGCCGGGGCACGCCTCCTGAGGTCGACCCCGACCCAGCGCCCCTTCCCCAAGCCGCACCACCCCCCCTCTCATAAGTACCCCACCGCCGCCGCCTCACCCCGCCAGCTCGACCCGCCCCGCCTCCCGCAGCCGCCGCACGCCGCCGCTTGCCACCCCGCTCGCCGCCGCCTGCCGCGCCCGCCGCCGCCGCTTGCCACGCGTTCCGCAGCCGACGCCACCCCACCCCGCCTGAGCCCCGAGCCGCCGGAGTCCGATGAGGTAGCCGCGCCGTTCGCCGCCGGTTTTCCGAAGAAAACCGAGTCGTTTTTTGAAAACCCTAGGTTTTTTATTTTATTAGATCGGTTTTATCGGTTCTTTTATTTAGCGAGCGTTCGCTCATTCGTTCGCTTTAACGGACGAGTTCACCGTTTAGTTTCAGATAATGAACGTTCGTTCGTTAATCTGTTTGTCAGTTTTCTCTTTTTCTTGGATTTTTCCGTGATTATTTCTGATCGCGATTTCTGATCCGATTTTCGTTTTAGTTTAACTTTTCGCTCGTTTATCGGAATCAGGCGATTCAAGCGCCTAGAGTTTCGTCTCAAAA
This sequence comes from Triticum monococcum, assembly GCA_034509565.1. Taxonomy (NCBI): domain Eukaryota; kingdom Viridiplantae; phylum Streptophyta; class Magnoliopsida; order Poales; family Poaceae; genus Triticum; species Triticum monococcum. The sequence continues at coordinate 491,139,198 of CM067844.1, forward strand.
CCCTCTTTCCGTTTAGCCAACTCAAACAAGTTTTTGCTTCTTTAAAATTGATTTAGGTCCAGATTAGTAATCGAAGCTTGTTTTTCTTTCGCCGTTTGACTTTCGTTGTTTCGTTCGATTTGTTTCTTTTTGCAAACCGGAGTTCTTAAGTTGAACTTTCTGGTTACATCTCTTATTTGAGTTTTACCTGTGCATTAGATGAGTACTTATTGTATGCTTGTTTGTTTGTGATAGAGTACCCGGAGTGCGCCGCTTGCTACTTCAAATCTCTAGGTTTCACGGATCATCAGCAAGGCAAGTAACACTTTGATCATACCTCTTACTACCTAGTTTTATTGCATTAGATCAACCCTCAAACCATTGCATGAATAGGATCGAATTAATGGGTTTTGGGAGGTAGATGAGGTAGTACCTATTACCTGTTTTATTATCAAACCCTGGGAGTTACTTCTACATTTGCTTATGCCATGCTATGCTTGTAGACGTGGATTGGGTTTGAGTGTATCCATGACAGATGTGAGAATGTTAATTAATGGTTCAACTTAAGGTGGCAACTTTAATACACATCTGGGTGGACTGAGGCACCTGGGTATTCCAGTGATTGCCTATTTTTCTTTATGGACCGCCACCCAAGCTCAAAGGGATCATGAGATTATTCATACTAGAAACTTCCATGTGAAGCCACAAGCTACTATGGGCTCTAGCATAGTTGATTAAGTCGTGCGAACTCTTACAGTGGTAGACTAGCAGATGTAGGGGAAAATAGGTGTAACGGTCTACCCGATCGTAAGGTGCTAGCGCTTCTGAAAGACTATGTCTTGGTCATCCGTTTCTCAAACACCATGTAGTGCGAGAATTCCAACGGAGGAGATCGAGTCTTGTGTGGAAAAGTGCGCAAACCTCTGCAGAGTGTGTAAACTAATTATGGTTAGCCGTGTCCCCGGTTATGGACAACTTGAGTATCTAGTACTTGCATTATCATATGAATCTCATCATGTGACTTTAATTAATTTTGTTGGGTTTTAATGATGATGTTTAATTGGGATTGAGAGGGTGTCTACGGTCTCAATGTTTATCAACTACCATGATAGTTAAATAAAATTTATTCCTTTGCAGTAGGGAAAAACTGGCTTTACGCAAAACTGTAACCATAGAGCTTTCCACTAGCCACATATGCATGTAGTATAGCCTATTTCTGTTCACTACTCTCTATGTGTTATATTGCCAGCATATTCCATGTGCTGACCCGTTTTCGGGCTGCAACGTTCATGTTGCAGACTTTTCAGACGATGAGTAAGGAGCCTTAGGTCGTGGTTCTATACCCAGTGATGCTGTTGGAGTTGATGGACTCACTTATCTTCCAAGCCTTCTGCTGTTATCTTTACTAGATGGCCTTAAGCCATATTATTTGTAATAAGTTCTTTTTAGAGACACTCGATGTAATAATTGTGTGATTGCTACTCTATTATAAATCCTTCAAGTACTGTGCGTGTCAGCATTCACTACAAGAAAATACACTTCCATGATGATACGTGTTTGTCACAGTAGGTCGCTTTTTTGTCATGCATGTACATCCATGACAAATTTATGACAGAATCAAGATAGTCATACCTGTGCTGTCGTAGAAGTGTTCCATGACATTACCAAAATTATCATCACGGAAGTGTCCACTTCCATGACGATAAATCGCGCGGCATAGAAGTGCTTTCGTCAAGGGTGACCGACACGTGGCATCCACCGTAACGGAACACCGTTAAGCTATCGGGTCGGGTTTTGGATCCGATAACCCGTTAACAGCCCCGACCAAAGGGGATTTTCCACGTGTAAAATCATCATTTGCTAGAGGAAACACGTGTCGGCTCATCGTCGGGACATATGTCATCCACTCACTAGACAGAAGGCGCCTATGATATGTCGACACGTGGCACGGCCCAACAAGTTTAAATGGTCCGGCCCAACTAAAGGCCCAGAAGATTTTGCGAACCATAATGGGCCGACCCAGCTAAAGGCCCACGAGATTTTGCAGACCATAATGGGCTGGCCCAGCTAAAGGCCCACAAGATTTCACGGGCCATAATGGGCCGGCCCAGGTAGAGGCCCACAAGATTTTCGTGTGCCATAATAGGCCGGCCCAGGTAAAGGCCCACGGTGACTCTAGCCCATAATGAACAGTAATTTTCTTTATACCCGTTAACGGCCCGTGATTTACATGGGCCGTTTCCAGCCCGTGTTAGCTTTCGGCCTATTGACGGCCCATACGTTCTTGGGCTCCTTTTCGGCCCTCGATTACTTTCGGCCCATTACTGGCCTGTTCCCCTAATGGGCCAAATTAGGCCCATGGCAAGAGTCGGCCCGTTACTGGCCTGTTCCACTAATGGGCCAAATTCGGCCCATGGCAAGAGTCGGCCCATTACTGGCCTGTTACCCTAATGGGCCAAATTCGGCCCATGGCAAGAGTCGGCCCGTCTCTGGCCTGTTAACCCATTGCGTCGTTTCCAGCCCGTCCTATATTCTGGCCCATTAACGACCCGTTATGCCTGTGACAGAATTAAGCCTTTGCTGTCCTACGCCTATTAACGGCCTGTTACCGTGCTGGGCCGATACCAATTACGCCCGATTATGGCCCATGTAGACCCATTTATTCGACGGCCCGAGGCCCACCGATTACAGGCCCATTTATCGACGGCCCGTAGGAGACCCATGGATCCTACGACCCGTATATGGCCCATGGTAGTTGCGGCCAGTAGCAAACCAGGGAAAAGAAGACTAGGAAATAAATAAGGCCGAAACTAACGCTAGGCTATTAAGGCGATTGCACAGATTACATCCACTCGGCATCAAAGATCGCCACCAGTGCAAATATAGGGAACACCCTACACTATACAAAAATGGCTTGCTGTTTTCTTCAGGCGGTGGCTGCATGTTAAGAATAAATTTTGTATCACACCAAGACAAATTACAACTATATAACAAAAGGAAGGTTGGCATAAAACTTAACAGTCTAGTAGATAAATGCACCACCAGAAGTTCAGAAGCTCACTTCATTTGACCTGACTGTTACGTTTTCATGCTGTATTGTCTGATGGAGCACCATAACCCTCGCCTTCATTTCCCCTAGGCTCCTGAACAACATAGCAAATGTCTGATAGTCTGGTTTCAAAACCATGCATATCTTGACGACATTGAGCAATGTTTCTCCTTGTTTCACAAAGGGTCTCTGTTAGGGAATGGACTTGTGTCTGGAGTGCAGATACACCATTGCTTTGAGCTTGCATATCTTGATCATGAGGTAGTTTGGACGATATTTCCTTAACAACCAACCCAGTATTATGCATGAACATGCTTTTGGCACTATTAGTGGACAGGTATTGACCCACTGCAGCAAGAGCTGACATTGCGGTTATAGTTGCCTCGCCACCTTCAGAAGGTGGCGGTTCCACCATTTTTTCCATAGCTCGCCGAAAAGTTGAGGTTTTACATTAGTAGTACCAGAACAGAAGATATTAAGGAGGCAGCAAAACCAAACAAAATAGCTTTGGTCTATATACAAAACTTATTCTGGTGAACCCATGTAAAATATTAGTTGTATTTTATTGCAAAGTACATAATAAAACCAGGTTCCAAACATATGACCATGTACCATCGCTAATGTATTGTCTATTTCTTCACATTGTATTGAGGGCTAAGGATAAAGAGACGAAGTTTATAATACGGTAAGCATAGTATGACGTCATTCATATCACAAAAAAACTGAGAACAGACAAACAGGCAATTGTAACATTGTGTGGGCAAGTCCAGCACGGAACTAGATTACGGGTCAAGATCAAAGGAACATCACTCCTCTCTTTTAAACCTTGTAAGGTGCAATGATACACTAAGACAATTGTGTATAAAATTGAAAAGAGTAATAGACATTGGCTGCAAACCATGCAGTTCAAGGCACAAGTCAGAGTAAGTAGTAGTTAAAAGGCATGAGGATTAAGGACTTACAACATCGGCTTTGACTGGTGTAGTCATGCCCTTCTTCTTGCTGGTGTGACAGTCCTTGAAGATTTCCACAACATTTGGTTCAGGTACTTTTTGGTCCTTGCAGGCTTTCCTCTGCATTTGGAACAAGTCAATATAGATCTGATAATATGGTACAGCGAAAAGAGTGAAACAACAGCTAATTACAAGAGCCTCGCAGTGTGCAATATAGCTACGAGATCCTGTCGTCTGTTGGAATTTCACTTTCGTACGGTTGGCCTTGTTCTTTGAACAGTTCACCTACAAGAAGATAGATTTGTGTCGCACATGTGTAAATAGGACTTCAACATGTGATCTGATGACATATATATAATGTACTTGATACTTCGTATCGGACCAGTGTTTAACGAGGCCTCTCCAGTCTTCATTAGATATATTTTCCACTAGAGATGTTTGGGCAAGTTCACTATTAGCCTTGCCTTCAAAGTGAGTTTTCCTCAAGTTATACCGATACTGTCGCAGAGAAGACTTGAAAACATGGGTGCAAGCTTGTCTGGTTGCATCATCTTGGCTATCCAACTTGAACTTCATCTGTTGAAAATTATGGGAGTCTCATTATCAGCAATGTAGAAAGTATTGGACAGAGAAAGACGATATTACTAGTTTCCATACATAACCATACTTACAGATAAATGGTTGAGGAAGATGTTGAAATGGGTTTCGTATTTGTCATTCCTGTACTGAATCCATGTTGGGAGGATACGTACATGACACCTAACAGCAACCGCTGCCTCTGATACTAACTTGGCTGACTCTGAAGCATCACATGGCCTTTTTAAACCTGCCTCAAAACGGATCTCCATTCTTCCTCCTCTAGATTTAGTTAACCTATCGAGCATTATCCCTGATGTTTGTTTCCTCTTGTGCCTAGGTGCTAGTCCAACAACAAACATAGGAAGTGTTAGTGTACATCAAACTGTGGGACTACATATAGAGAAGCATGCAACTGTAACTTGACTCCAACAACTACCTTCTTGCTGTTGAAGCTCACAAGGTTCATCTGATATTGCCAACTCGTCTTGTGTCAAGAGTGCTTGGGAAGTAGTGTCAGGTGGCAAGGGAGCTTGGGAACATGCTGCTAGCTCAGTTGACGCACGAGTACGTCGTGCAGCTGGTAGTACTGTGGTAGGTGTTGCAAGAACTAGGGCTGTCTCTGCTTGTTTGGTGGCAACTATTTGTTTCTATTTGTCTTTTTTTGCAACTCGTGTAGCATGGGATGCTGTGTTTGTAGAATTTTCTGCTAGACTTTGACCTTCTATTGCACCATCAGTACCAGCAGAATCTGCAGGATTCATCCTCTTCTCATTCCCTGCCATTCTGTGTTTCTTCCTCTTTCTTTGTGCCATGTTAAGTCAAGCCGACAAGAAAAACGAATAACAATTTAGTTCTTCAGAACAAATTGATGCGTGATGCAGATGAACTGAACTTTGATGTTAGACAACCACATGATAGGAGGATGTAATATGTATGAAAAATAGGACGGAAGAGATAACCAGAACTATGATGTGTAAACTAAGAAGAAGACATTTCACCAAATTAGAAGCAATGCAATGGAAGGTAGACACCATATGAAAGATGTTACAAATATCGCTCTGCCAAGTTAACAGTGTCTCATCATAAATGGCGTTTAAACAAATGTGAAGCAGTACAAGAAATAAATCATATGCAAGATGCAAACAACATCACACTACCATGTTAGAGGTCTCTCGTCATTAGTGCCATTGCATATTCACAGCTTATGATGTGTAAACTAAGGAGAAGGCATTTCAACAAATTAGAAGCAATGAAAGCTAGACACCATATGCAAGATGCAACGAATATCACTCTACCAAGTTAAAAATGTCTCGTCATAGGTGCCATTTCAACAAATTAGTAATACAAGCTAGAAAAGAATGTGAGATGTAACCTATATCACACTCCAAAGTCAAACGTGTCTTATGATAAGTGATTGTTGCAGGCTACACAATAGTAGTAATTTGATGTAAGAACATGGTGTGATAGACAGATATTGTATGTTCTAGAAACAGGAACGCGTGTCTTATTCAAGTATAATGTGTAAAGTAAGCAGATGGAATTCAACAAAATTATAAGCAGTACAAGCTAGACATCACACATGACATGCAACCACATATAACAGTGCCAAGTTAGAGGGAGCACCGGTGATGCTGCACTAGGGGAGACGTGCTCATCATAAACACAGCTTTGTTGAGTGTCTATGCATGTGTTGTCTTGGAAATCATCTTGGGGGTGTGGAGGAGTAGAAACTGTAGAGGCCCTCCGTTCAGAAGGAGCACCTTTATCCACTGCCTTGATAACTTCCTTCCGCTTTATTGATTTTGAATTGTCAAGTAAAACCAACAAGAAAAAGCAATAAAATTCTCTCTTCAGAACTCATTCATGCATGATACTGACAATCACTACTTTGATGTAAGGCAAACACATGATACTAGGATGGAATATGTACGAAAAACAGGACGGCATGGCATGTTCACAACTGTTTGTGTAAACTAAGCAGAAACCATTCCAGCAAATAAGAAGCAATGCAAGCTAGACACCACATGAAAGATGCAACCAATATGACTCTGCCAAGTTAAAATCGTCCCATCATAAATGGAATTTCAACAAATTAGAAGCAGCGCATGCTATAAATCATATGAAAGATGCAACTAATATCGCACTGCATATACCAAAGGTGTCTCGTCATGTTGATTGATGCGAGATACAAAAAAACAATAGTTTATGTAAGGACATGCTTAATAGACAGATGTACTATGTACTAAATACAGGAAGGCATGTCACATTAACAGGTATAATGTATAAGCTAAGCAGACTAGCACATGTAGTTTAACCAGATTGGAAGAATTACAATCTAGACACCATATGCAACATGCAACCACATATCACGCTGCCAAGCTAGAGCAAGCACCTGCGATGCTAGTGTAGGGGAAATGCTGTAATCAACCACAGAGCTACGTTCACTATCTTCATCTAGCATTTTTGTTTCTTCCAAATCATGTCGGGAGGCTGACGCTGTCGGCGTTCTGGGAACGGGGGTCCCCAGACTTGCCTGCCTGCGGCCTGCGGCGTGGCTCAAAGGAGGCCCAGCATGGCCCATCTTCATCAACACAAGACTCAAGACCCTCACGAGGGGCCAAGCCTCGCGGGGCGGACGACACGGCGCATCCCCAGGCGCAACCTCCTCAGGCTGGCTCGCGAGGAGGCGGAGGAATCAAGGCGGGGTACCTCGCGAGGTGCCCATGACGCAAGCCATGACGATCGAGGGTGCCAGGCGGGCGCCAGCGCGCGCAGCGTCCTTCTTTCCTCTTTGGTGCAAAGGGGGCAAGCGCAGCCGCGAAGTACCGAGGCATCAGGCAAAGGTTGCCATTTCGGTGCAACGAGACCAGGACCAAGCGGACTACGAGATGGAGGTCACCATGGAGTCCAGCAGGGCGTCACCGCAGGGTCTTTCGCAGGCGAAGACCAACTTTAGTCAGGATAAGCGTACTAGATGTTCCCCTTTGAATTGGCCAATTGTTGGCGCCCTTCCCGCTCAATATTTGGGAAGAGGCCCAGGGCCTTTGCCTATAAATAGGACCGGCCACCCATGTAGCAAGGGGTTCGGTTCACGGAGTTGGTTCGTCCAGTTTGCATGTAGAGAGAGAGAGAGAGAGAAGGGTGACTGAACTCCTCCTAGCAGTTCACCCCCACCCAAGAACAGACCCTCGCGAGGCTGTTCTTCCTTGTATCGTTCATCATCATCAGCCCCAAGAGGCAATCCACCCACCACACACTGGAGTAGGGTATTACACCACAACGGTGGTCCGAACCAGTATAAATCTTGTGTCCCTTGTGCAGTTCCTTTAGTAGTATAGATCTTTGTGAGACGGGGAGGTAGAGGGTGTGATTTCCGCGTGCACCCCAGTGTTTGAACCTTAAGGGTCTGCCGGAACCCGTGAATCCGACATTTGGCGTGCCAGGTAGGGGTGCGCCGGAATTTGCCTTCCTACCGCTCCGCCTCCCGTCGCATCGTCATCACCATGTCCGGCGACCAGGCGGGCAACCAAGGCCATGGGCGGCGTGGCCCACCTGCGTGGAGCCGCCCGCCTCGGGCGACCCCGCGCCCCAGGCAGCTCGCGGTCCGCTGGGTGCTGCGGGCCGCGGGCGACACGGACAGGCCTCCGCAACCCTCACACCGCGGCAAGCGCGGTCGGCGGCAAGGGCCTCCAATCACGCTGCAACCACGACGTCGTACACCCGCCGGGAGTAGGCGAATTCAAGGGCCACGCTCATGGTGGCCCGGGAGCTGCTGCGATGCAGACTGCTGGAGGGCGGCCACGACGTGCTGCTGGAGCGGGTGGCGGAGCTCCTAGGCTTCGCTGCCTCGGGGGCTCACCCCTTCTCCACCCAGCTCCCATCTCAAGCCCAGGGCGACCCGCACGGGGGCTCCGCACGCACCCGCGGACTCCAAGGCTACTCCGACGCCAGCGAAGCTGTCAGCACCGGGCCGGCGGCGGCGCTGCCCCCGGCCCCGGCCCACGAAGAAGGAGGACTCGACGCGACCCGCGGCCCCGGAGGGCGGCCGCGCTTCCACCCCGCAGTAGGCATGACAGGTGGGACCGCGTGGCATGCGGGGCATCACGGCGTGGCATTCGGGATGACGACGATGGAGGAATACGTGCCCCTCATGCTGGACCAAGGACACCCTCGTGAGAGCAGGCAAGGCTCGCTCCTCGGCCCAAGCTGGGGGGACGAGGCGGTGGAAGCTGAGCCCTCCCAGGAGCCCATGGACGAACCCGCTGGCCACGCTGGAGGTAACGATTATCGGGCACTGCCAACTCTTCAGGGGCAGGTATATGCTAACCATGGATCGCAGGAGGTGCAGGTCGCCGCGGCAAGCAGATGCCCCGTCCCTACAGTCTCCTACCCCTCGGGAGGAGGGCGCAGGGGGCTGCAGGAGAGGGGTCGGGATCCTACATCGCCACCGCGGCGTTCGGAGCAAGGCGTTCTCAGGAGGTAGGCCCTCTGCTGGGGAGGTGCCTCAGGGCCTGCCCTAGGCAGAGGACCCGTGGTCGTCGGGGGAACCGCTGGCGACCGCTCTACCCCATCGGGAGGCGTCCTGGGTTCCGGTCATTGCTGATGGCACTAGAGTGTGGCGCAAGGCAGGGCCCTCGTCTGGCGATATGAAGCAAGACCAGTACCTGTGAAGAAGGCCCAGTGCCTGTGAAGCTCGCCGCCCCGTGACACTCTCACGTAATAATGAGTGGGGCTGTACACGCCCCGGAGTCTCAGGGGTGCCGGCCTCAGGCCCTGGGGCTCCCTCCCATGCCCAGTGGACAGCACTTAGCTCCGCGCTGGTGAGAAGACGTCCAAGACTAGATTAGGTGCCGGACGCGGCTTTTTGTCTTCTTTTCGTTGCCTTTCCCTTTGGCTGTAGCTTTCCCCTCGCTGGATTTAAGTTGGATTTGAATTTGAGATTTGCGTGTGTTCGGGGAAGGGGGGCTTATTCTCGCTCGAGCCGTTTCTCGCGTTCTGGTTACCGCTTCGCCAGAGCTGCCTCCCCTCGCGAGCCCCTCGTGAGTCCGGTCAGGCCTGGCTCGTGCGCGACCTAAATCGCTGGTGATTGCTCCCCCTCGGGAGGATCTTCGGGTGCCCGCGGAGGTTGCCCCGTCCTGAAAAGGCCCAGAGCCTGTGAAGCAAGGCGAGTGCCTGTGAAGCTCATTGTGTTAGGAAAAGGCCCAGAGCCTGTGAAGCAACGCGAGTGCCTGTGAAGCTCATTGCATTAGGAAAAGGCCCAGAGCCTGTGAAGCAAGGCGAGTGCCTATGAAGCTCATTGCGTTAGGAAAAGGCCCAGAGCCTGTGAAGCAAGGCGAGTGCCTGTGAAGCCCATTGCATTAGGAAAAGGCCCAGAGCCTGTGAAGCAAGGCGAGTGCCTGTGAAGCTCATTGCGCTAGGAAAAGGCCCAGAGCCTGTGAAGCAAGGCGAGTGCCTGTGAAGCTCATTACGCCCAGGAGAAGGCCCAGAGCCTGTGAAGAAGGCCAACGCCTGTGAAGTTTTTCATCAGCAATGATCTCACATCCCGAGGACCCAACTAGAGAGCACCCGAGGCGTCGCGCCCTCCTGCAGGCCGCCTCGGGGCCAGCGTGAGGCAAAGGTAAACCAGCCCACCGTCAGGCACGCGCGCAATTTGACTACTACTGATATGATGGACACAAGTTTTTATATGAGGAGCTTCCCCTCCCAAAATTCTCTCACGACCATCAGGCCAAACACTTGAGTTCTATTCATGCAGGGTAAAAGACAGGAGAAGTACATGGTTAGTCTGACAAATCCCCCAACGCATCCTCGGGGGCGCCTCCCGAGCTGTCCCTGGCATCACTGAATTCGCCCTCGAGATCTGCGCCGCCACCAGCAGCGTCGGGACCATCCACCACACCACCTTCGTCGGCAGCCACGACCACGTCGTCGTCATCCGAAGTGAAGGCCCGGACGAGAGCATCCACGTTGTTTTCCACCCAATCCGCCAGGTCGCCTCGGACGGCCTGGGGAACTAGGGCGATGGCGGCGTCAGAGTCGAAGTGGGGATCCATGTTCCGGAGATGGCTGAAGACACGGGAAAAGGCGCGCCCGAGCAGGGCGCGGCTCCTCTCCTCCACCAACCTGTCGGCCCTGACCGACCGAGCCTCCAGCTGCGTTACCACAGCGGTGAAGAACTGCAGGTTGCCAGCGTAGTTAATCGTGTGCGGCTCGCCGACGGCTGCCTCGCAGATGTTGCCCAAGGCTGTGTTAGCCCTCACCCTGAGCGTGGTGAGCATAGGGCCGTGCGCGTGCTCCAGAACTCGCCGCTGGCGTATTTCGTCGGCATTCTGACGCTCGACGGCCTTAGCCTCTTCCATCCGCTGGCGAAGATGGAGCACTTCGGCTTGGGAGGCGGCCAGCTCCTTTTGCGCTGCCTCAAGGGCGGCCCGGGAGGCGTCGGCCATTCGCGTCGCCTCATCCCGTTGAGCCCTCAGGGCTGCGGTTCTGCCCTCGGCTTCGATCCGGATCATCCCCAGCTTCCCCTCGAACTCACGCTCGAGGCCTTGGCGCGCCGTCGTCACCCGACGACAAACCTCCTCCAGGACACGCGCTTCCCGCGCAGCGACATTGTCTTCCGCCTGCGTCACTAGGCGCTCCCTCGTCTCCAGCCGCTCGTACTCGAGGGTGCGTTCAGCGGCTTCCAGCGTCAACGCCTCTTCGCGCCTCTGGAGCTCGGCTGGGTCGCCGGAGGCCAACCGCATCGACGCAAGGGCCAGCTCACGCAGTTTCGCTTGCTCCTCCAATGAGTGGCACTGGGCTAGGAGCTCGCAAGCCCGCTCCTCCGCTGCCTCTCGCCATCGGTCAGCTCTCCGGGCCTCCTCGGTGGCCTGGGATCGGGCCACTCGAGAGGCCTCCAGCGACGCCTTCGCCTCTTCATCATCAAGGTCGCGCTGATGACGCGCAAGGGCAATGGCGGCCTCCAGCTCGCGCCTCCCTGCAGCCAGGCGCAGGCCCTCTGCCTCCAGGCGTGCGTCTTCGTCAGCAAGCTCCTCCCCAAGCAAGTTCACCGCGTCGGTCGCTCTTCGAAGGAACCCTTGGCAGCGAGCGCGGTGCTCCCGCGCGCGCTCAAGCACGTCTTCCACACCATCATCCGCCCCAAGCAAGCTCCGGGGGCCGCGAATCATCGTTTCTCCTCTGGGCAGGGGGCTGGGGGCTGGCGCCCTCGCGATGGCCGGGCGCGTCGCACCAGAAGCCCGGCCTAGGGCCAGACCGTCTCCATATGAAGGGCGCGGGAGGCGCCTCAACCAGTCGCAATCCCTGATCAGACGAGAAGCCCACGGCAGACTGGCTATTCCCCGAGAGGGCCCATGAAGGAAAAACGCGGGGAATGAAGGGCCGCGATGCACCTCGGGATGGTCCACCCCTTCAGACGCCCTCACCACCAGGGCAGAACTGCTCAGAGCATTTGAAGGCAGTAGAGGGGGCGAAGCCAAGGGGGCGGCACCTCTGCTACCTCCGCGAGCTCGGCTGGAAGAGGCCTGCGGAGCAAAGATCAGTAAAAGCAACAAGAGATTCAGGAGCCAGAGAGGAAGGAGACTTACTCGTCAGTGGCGAAGTACTTCCTGCGCTTCAACATGCGACAAGGGAAGTCGTCACCCAGGGCCTCCCTTTTCCTCCGGAGGGCCTCAAAGTCCACGCGGAAGCGACCCAAGAGAAGATCGCAAGGGCCAACCTGCGGCGAGGACGGAGCATCGGAGCGATCCGCGTCATGGGCGCCTGCCTGGCACGTGCTGCCCATCACCTCGCCAGAAGACGCGGCTGGGGGCTCCATGGCCCCAGCCCTGGGCACTGGGATCGGCTGCTCGCCATCTTCAGCCGCAGCAGCACGGGTCTCAGGAGCCGCCCCCTCGCGAGCTTCACCCGGCGCTGCCATCCCCTCAGGAGCCCCCTCGGCCTCTGGCGTCTCCTGCCTCCCTGCTCCGCCACCAGAGGAGGAGCCGCCTTGGCCGGTTGGAAGGGCAATCACCACCATTGGATTCTCACGAGGTCCCTGGAGGCCAGTGGGGCGCAATCCCCACTCATCAAAGACAGGCATCTGCTTCACGAAGTCGGCCCTGCTCTGGCAGAGATACAGCAAGGCCCCTCCCTGCCGGACGTTGCCAGGGTTGAGGTCCCCGGCCAAGGTCAAGAGCGTCGACTTCAGCACCGCGGGAGCCAGGTCTTCTTCCTGGAGCCTCATGTTATCCTCGCGCCCACGGAAGGCCCACATCCGGCGAGAGTGGCGTTGTAGGGGAGCGACGCGGCACAACAGAAACTCCTTCACCACTTTGGGCGCCGTCACACCGAGCTTCCTCAGGAGCGTGAAGCGGCTCCAGACAAAGACGAGCCAGGGGCTCTTGAGCGTCTCCTGACCCCAACCCGAATTGGGGACAGCAGGCGAGGTCGGCTCCGATAGCAGGGGGCTGGGCACCCCTGCGTCCACGTACAACCACCGCTCGCGGAACCCAATCGCTGGCTGGGGGAGTTTGAAGTCAATTCCAAAGGCCTCGGTCTCGAGCTCGGCGGCAAAGCTTGCACACGCCCAGCGTTGGGAGGGGTCGACAAGACGCAGCGAGAAGAAGTGGCGCAGCAAGGCAACCGATGGAGGGATGCCCACCATGGCTTCGCAAACGAAGGCAAAGACCGAAAGGAGGGTGATGGACTCGGGACTTAGATGCATCAAGTGGATTTGATAATGGGAGAGCACGACATTGAAGAAATCAGAGAAGGGGGGAACCAGACCCGCCCACAAGGCATCGGTGAAACATGGGACCTCGGTTGCTATCCTGTTGATGGAGAAGTGGGACGCGGGCCAGGCCGTCGTCCTCCCGCACTCATTGAAGACGGTGGCCAGGGCCAAGCTGTCCCTGCCCAGGCACTGTTGATTGAGTACGGTCGACTGGCCGGCGGCAGGGACCACCAATGGCGGCGCGCAAGACGGAGACATGGGTTTCTCCCCTCTCTCTTTCCTCATCGGAGCCATGGCGATGGGAAGGAGGGGGAAGATTCGAGATCGGATTGGAGGCGGGAGACGGCGTGCGAAGGAAGGAAGAACAGGGGACGCTCAGGCAATAGGAAGGGGAGTGGCTGTGTGCAACTACAAGTCCGCCTGGCAAGGCGCAGAATAAGGGGGCATGGGGGGAACAGTGCCGCCCACGTTCCATCAACCGCCACGTGGCGCCCAAGACCGCACGCTGTTGGGGCCCGCGGCGCTTCGCCCTTGCCCTTTCGCCTCTCGACACGGCCAAGCCCATGCGCGCCTTGGGCCCGGGGGCTACTGTCGGTGTTCTGGGAACGGGGGTCCCCAGACTTGCCTGCCTGCGGCCTGCGGCGTGGCTCAAAGGAGGCCCAGCATGGCCCGTCTTCATCAACACAAGACTCAAGACCCTCGCGAGGGGCCAAGCCTCGCGGGGCGGACGACATGGCGCATCCCCAGGCTGGCTCGCGAGGAGGCGGAGGAATCAAGGCGGGGTACCTCGCGAGGTGCCCATGACGCAAGCCATGACGATCGAGGGTGCCAGGCGGGCGCCAGCGCGCGCAGCGTCCTTCTTTCCTCTTTGGTGCAAAGGGGGCAAGCGCAGCCGCGGAGTACCGAGGCATCAGGCAAAGGTTGCCATTTCGGTGCAACGAGACCAGGACCAAGTGGACTACAAGACGGAGGTCACCATGGAGCCCAGCACGGCGTCACCGCAGGGTCTTTCGCAGGCGAAGACCAACTTTAGTCAGGATAAGCGTACTAGATGTTCCCCTTCGAATTGGCCAATTGTTGGTGCCCTTCCCGCTCAATATTTGGGAAGAGGCCCAGGGCCTTTGCCTATAAATAGGACCGGCCACCCACGTAGCAAGGGGTTCGGTTCACGGAGTTGGTTCGTCCGGTTCGCAAGTAGAGAGAGAGAGAAGGGTGACTGAACTCCTCCTAGCAGTTCACCCCCCACCCAAGAACAGACCCTCACGAGGCTGTTCTTCCTTGTATCGTTCATCATCATCAGCCCCAAGAGGCAATCCACCCACCACACACTGGAGTAGGGTATTACACCACAATGGTGGCCCAAACCAGTATAAATCTTGTGTCCCTTGTGCAGTTCCTTTAGTAGTTTAGATCTTTGTGAGACGGGGAGGTAGAGGGTGTGATTTCCGCGCGCACCCCAGTGTTCGAACCTTAAGGGTCTGCCGGAACCCGTGAATCCGACAGATGCTGCATTCTTTAAATGAGGAGTAGTCCCCTTGCCTGCCTGCCTCGTCATAAGTGATTGATGACGGATACACAAAAACATTAGTTTGATGTAAGAACATGCTTAATACACAGATGTACTAGTATGTACCAAAAACAGAAAGGCATGTCATATTTAAAGGTATAATGTGTAAGCTAAGCAGATGCAATTTAACCAAATTGGAAGCAATACAAGCTAGACATCTGGCTGGAGTGGTGAGCATGATCATCTAGGACCCGAGAACCTGGTGGGAGGCGGGCTGCTTCGCCACCATTGCAGCTTTTTAGTTAGCTTCCAGGTGATGCCTATCTTTGCTAGGCTTGTCACTGGCTCGGCCGGTGCCCTGACTAGCTATTTGTCTTCTGGTGCTCACGGGATGGTGGTTCATGTAAAAAAATATCTTTCCTTATCTTACCGACTTTGGCCTTTTGAATACAAGCTAGACACCATATGGAACATGCAACCACATATGACACCGCGAAGTTAAATCAAGCACTTGGGACGGTGGTTCATTGCGAGTGAGGTCATCAACTCCAGAGCTATGTTTACCGTCTCCATCTGCTGACACTGCACCCATTATAGCACTGAAACGTGTCTTGCCTACCCGCACACCAAACTGGAGCGACTTCTCTCTTTTCTTTTTGGCTTCTCTCATGGCAGTAGAGTCTGAAATACCCTTGCATAAAAGCACAACAGTGAGAGTAAGGGTGAAGTGTGTGCAGAACTAGTGCATTGTAAAAGTAGCAGATAGCAGGTGGCTGAAAAATAAATGACAGGAGACATATGATAGCTCTACAACATTGCATGGCAAACAAAATTAGATTCTACTCTGTATGATTTTGTAATATATGAGCACAGGAAATGCAGGTACTCCTCCAGCACACCACCACATGTGGTCATATCTAAGATAACAGTCGACTGAAAATAAATAGGTCAATCGATTTTTTTAATGAACCGTTCGATCTATAAGGAACGGGCAGATGGCCTTCGTCTACCTCCTGCCAGTCACTGTTGACGATCTTTTGCGAACCACCAGCGACCACCGGCCCAGACCCCTGCCTCCGCCGCCCCGCCCTCCCATCGACCTCACACCACCGCCGTGCTTGGCAGCGCCCCCAGGCCATCCCTTTAATCCCGGCCGACCTCCAGATCGGGCACCAGTAGCTCTAGGCCACACACGCCCCTAAGATAAACACCAAGGCGCTGCTTCCCCGAGGTAATAGGCGTACTAGCGCCTGTTACGCCGAGGAATGCTTCCGTTAATTGAGAATCAAGTGGCCAAAAATTGAAATTCAGGGGGGCGACGGACCTCTATCTAAGGTGAAATAGTATATGAGGAGAAACCTTGTGCATCGCGAGTTACTAGGAACATCTAGTATCAAGAAGAAGCGGTCAACTAGTGTCTTCTGTGGGATGAATACCGTGCAAGCAGAGACGTAAGATTTGCACGAATAAGGGAAGAGGAGTACCTTTTTCGGTTACCGGTGTGGTCACCTCCACAAGTCGCGCCGATTTTCTTCTTTTTACCGGGGAAACCGATGTTCTGGGGGGTGCAGGCTTGGACGAACCCATGGCAAAATTGTTGACTGTGTTGCCATGGCTGTATGTTGGCGGAGGGGAAGCAGATCCGAGGCGGCGAAGGGCGGCGTAGCAGGAACAGCGCCGATGCGATGGAGGGTGGCGAAGTTGGAGCGGCAGCAGTGAGGCGCAGGACGGCGTGGTTGAACTGGCTCGGGTACGGACGGCTCGGCCTCAGCTTCAACTACTAGCCGTGGAGGGCGTTGCGGTTGAGGTTGCAGTGGACAACGACGTCGGGGTATCGGCTCCGGCGTGATGGAGGAGGGCGGCGGTTGATGGGTGGGATGGGGTGGCGGACGGATAACGCCGGGGTTTCGCGGCTAGTGGAGAGGTAGTTTTGGCACCCGTGGAGTACGAATGGGGAATCGGATGGGTGGGAGGGAACCATGTTTCGGTCTGGGACGCGCTTGTTTTTTTGCTCTTTTGAACATAAATGGGACGCGCTTGTTTGAAATTTGGGGAAATTGCAAACTTTGCCCCCCTCTTAAATTTCGGACCTACTGCGGATCAGGGGTAGGATGGTAATCCCAGTTGTCCCAAATAGTGGCGGGAGCGATTTCGGCCGCGCGCATGTGTGCTTAGGCGGCCATTGTGTATGAATGTTTTTCGGATGCGGTTGTGTGGCGTCTAGATGAAGCTACAAACCTACCCCGGTTTAGACCTTTGGACGTCGGGCCAGTAGGTTTCACGGGTCGGAGTTATTAGAAAAGTAATTTCCTTGTACTACCAAACATTGGTCTCACACGGTTTCGGGCGAGTAGAGGCTCTTTTGGCGCTTCGTTCGAAATTTTGAAACACAAGCAATCGCGTTTAGAGTACTCTTGAACTATGAGGATTGACCTAAATATACAACGTTATATTTGACCTTGTATGTTTGAAAACCTCATTAAATTATCCGCTTCTTTTTGAAATTTTGACACTTGAAAATCCTATAACTATGATTATTTTGGAATGGAGGAGCTAAATTTGAATCTATTTTGTACACGACTACATATGCTATTATGTACAAAATCAGAGCAAGGATTGGTGCCCCCATAATTTAGGTATGGTTTACAAATGCCATGATATCAAATTCAAATAAGTGAATGGACTTCATGTTGAATTCGATTTTTTTAAACCACCTTAAGTTGAATTCAAATGTATGCTAGTTCATAGGTAGTAGCTATTTATAATGTCCATTGTGTAACTTTCGTATGTATAATGTGCTTTACACACACAACATGAACTATACTCACGTTTATATTCGATTGCTAAAGCGATGCATTGTCTGGAGTTCAAAATACTAACTATGTGGATCAATTGTGTCGAATAATAACATAGACATGCTCAAATTCGATAGAATCTAGATGTCTGATGGATCAATGACCGCTCCTTACGCGAATTGCAAATATCATGATCCCATCCTAATATTTGGATACAATTTATATCTCTAATCAATGTGTAGAGCAGTCTTTTACGTGTAGTTTCACTCTCCATCGGTGGTCTCTCACACATGCTCACACACTCTCTCCTGAGGTGTCTTTCTCGCACACATGCTCTAGATATAACCCTCCCTCCCTCTCGTAACCATTTACAACCATTTTCACTAACCTTTATCACAAGCACTCTTCCTCTCGCAAACATACACACGCACAATCCTCATCGACCCTTTCTATATACATGGACCTGCCTACTTGTCTCATGTACGCACATTATCTTTACGCCTATCTCTCACGCATTGTCTCACAGCTCTCTTCCTAATCGACGAGTATGATTCTAGCAGAGCATTCTGTAGGATTCCCCTTAAAGTTAGGTTGGATGAATAGTAATATTAGAGATAAAGGGGTTACCTTAGTCCGAGAACCTAGGGTTACAAATCCTAGCCGGCTTTGTCAGTGGACACAGAGTCCTTCACAATTCTGCTATCTTTGTCTTGTACGACTAGTCATCCATGGGTCTTCCTAAATGCATCACGGGCCGACCAATGTGGTGCAGGACGGAACAGAACGAAGGGCCTCATCTTGACCCACCGTACCTCACACGGTGACACACCCTCTGCCCCCACGTCTCATTATCTTCTCACACCCACACATACCAACACAAACACCACACACATAGAAAATTTCTCCTGGTGCCTCTATTCCCTCCCCCTTGCATATACACACTCAAGGGAATGGAATCTCTTGTCGTGACATCATATTCGTCTCTCTCTCTAGACCACTCTCATTTCTCGTGCTATCTCTCCCACGCCCCCCGCCAGCCCCTCTATCCATGCCTCTCTCGAATACGTAATACACACACATACCTCTCTAGGCCCCGCCAAATGCATCAACAACACATTCACACATGTTACATCACGTACCCCATTGATCTAAAAAGCCCTCTCTTCACGTTTATTTCGCATACAACATTCCTTTTGAATAAAGTGTGTCCAAAAAATTATTTTAGAGTTTCTACATACATACAACATTACAAAGTTATATGGAGGAGTACGAACGCTAATTTGCATTGCATGGTGCCCACAATGATATTTATTCCGCACTGTGAATTTGTATATTTTTATACTATATACAAAGTTAGTCATAATAAAGAGAAATGAAGAGCATCTCTCTCTCCATCGCATACCCCCCCGTATGCCCCTTTCACGTATGCACACAAAACTATCTCCAGGTCCTCTAAAAGTAAGCCCCCAGAAAATTCACGCATGTTTCATCTTTCTCTTGCAATATATGCTATGACGATCATTGTATTTGAAGCGAAAGCATGATACGTACATTGGACTTCAGAATCCACTCATTACGGTCACCATTTACGTTTAGTGGTTATTATCCAGTCACGGGCTCACCGTAAAACTCTATATTTGCTCATGACATGACTAGTTGACTAGTTAAACGCTCCATGTGGCACCTCTAGTTTTGCATCACATTATCTCACTACATCGTGCCCACCTGTCGACTTGTATCTACTCTACATCTACACTCTTATAAAATACACTCTTATAAAAAACAGAGTTGGTTATGATGGTGTGCCTGCCATCCTTCAATATAGGCCGTCGAATTTATATCTGACGGATAGGAAATAAACTATGGCAATTTTGCAAAAAGGTACCCACACACCTCTCCACACTTGCAAATAAGGCCTTCCCTCGTTCATCCTTTTCTCTCACAAGATAAACAAGTCATACAAATGCACCTTGATGTTGCATGCAATGCACGGGCATCTTGCTAGTAAGAATGAAAACAAACGACAATAAAATATTTGGACGGTGGTTCGAAGTCATGACTGCGGGCACAACGGACAATGTGGCCTTGTATTGGTATGCTGAGCCGTCTATTTTAACACATAGGAGCTGGTGCGGTGATTATACACACACACGGACGCATGCACACGAACTGCATCCACGCAACACTCACACAAACACATGCACCCACACACGCACGCAACACTCACACGTACACACGCAGCCACGCACGCACGCAACACTCACACGCACACACGCACGCATGCATGCACACACCAGTACACCACACGACCAACACACACTCTCACGCTCAAGTGCTCAACCTACACGTGCATGCGCACACATCAGGCCCTGACAGACACATACACAACCAGGTGATTCCCGCGCACGGGTTGGAGCCTTGTCGCACCTGCGTAAATTTGTGTTTATCTGACCTTTTGCCTATGCGAACTGACAGGTGGGACCCACAATGAACGTGGTCAGTTTAACTAGTCAACATGGCGCCACGCAGACTATTTGGCCGGTCAACAGAGTGCAATCCGATGCTGAGCTGTGAGCAAGTGACTGTATAATCACCGCAAAACGTATATAGTGACCGTAATCAGCTTATTCTGAAGTTTGGTGACCGTATTACGCTTTTCTCTCTATAGGCCCTCCAAAACTACATCTCTACACGTTCTTGCATGTTACATCTAACAACTATGCAATACATCACTACTACTACTACACTCTAACACAATAAATCATATGTGTTTTTAGTTTTACTAGATATCATATTGTTACTTATAGTTATTCAGTTTGCATGCATTAAAATTGCCTTTGAAATGCATGGCCAGTATCATCTACCACGCGGGAAAAATCCCGCCCTTTCCTGTTTAATTGGGTTTGTATCGATGGATTGTGCGAAACAGCAAAACTATAGTATTATACAGTACAAGTGACAGTTCACTGGGCCATTGTGTCGTCTACTCCTCCGTCGTAAGAGTGGAGCGCTCGCTTTCATAAATCTTCTAGTCCCTTTCGCCGACAAGTGGGACATCAAGCTACAGGGTCCTCGTGCCATACCGGAATATAGTGCAGAGCAGCCGGGGTGAAGCACCCCAGTCATGGCGCCGGCGTAGTAATGAGCAATGAGGCGTCAAATCACAAAGCTGCACCTTTCCCGCAATTAAGTTGGAGGGACGAAGCAACCATCATTTCACTCATTGCTGAATCCGCTTCTCCCTCATCTTCTTCAACTTAACCACGTGTTGCTTCTGCCATTGTTCTGCCTCATGTGGGACGCGGATCGGCTTGGTAAAGCACTGACACATGGGACCGCATGTTAGCAAACCGCCAGGACAACATCCTCTGAAAATAAGAAACCTCCCCCGCCATCCGCGCGGCAAAATCACCTCCTTTTTACTAATCTCGATTCTATAATTTTTTAGATCAATATAATTGAGATTTGTATAGATAGCACACAGGAGCAAAACCAAGTGGTACGGTTAAGGGCATCCACAATGTGTAGCCAAATGTGAAAATAGCTTTTAGCATCGTGGGAACCATTGTGGATAGTGTTGCCAAAGCCAAAAAGATGGAACCGAAGCTCCCTAATTGATTGATTGATTGAAGGAATAGAAAAATGCAACGTCTCTCCTCTTTCTCCCATGCTTGGATGCATGTAGTACAGTATAGAGCACAGAGTCTACTCCCCTGTCCCTTCTATCACAAATCACAAAGCAGTGAGGCGTCAAATCACAAAAGCACGGACGAAGCAACCATCATTTCACTCTTCGCTGACTTCGCTTCTCCATCGTCTTCTTCGAGAAGCCATCTCACCACATTAGTTATAGTAGTACTAGTAAAGGACTTCCTGGATGCAAATAAGGCAGTTGTCTCGGCTTGCAGGCGGCACTTGCGAACGACTTACCGTGGTCTCCCTCAATCGTGTTCTCAATCGAACGCACTTTGCCAAACCACCCAAAAAAGTATCGTCGACGTCACCGCAATGGGGAAGGAAGTCAAATATAGTTACTACCTCCATTTTTTTTGTACACAAGGCCAGTATATCAAAATTACATTTTGCAAAGGGCCACTAACACTAATCGAGGCAAAATTGATGGGGTTAGCAACCAAGGACATTAATATCCCCTGCATGCATGCGGAAGTGAGAAGGTTGGTTTGCATGGCGCTGCATTAATCAAGCGATGAGGAGTGAGATGGTTAGCTCTTTGGTCTTTGGAGAAAAAAATACGCATTAATTGACACGTGAAACGAGGATTTGTATCGATTAAATCCCGCGAAGGAAAACCCAGCCTTTCTTTTTTAACACTAGTACTCTTAGTATGTACATACTTATCCTGTTTGGGTCTAGGCCTTGCATTGCCAAACTTCGCCACACATTTTTCCAAGCTTGCTTAATGTTTCCAAAATGAGAAGGAGGTACACTTGCGCACGGCTATCACGGTCGCACCGCACCCTCACACGGTCGCTCCTGCACGCCGCAAACCCAACCAAGGGAACGCACCCTCACTAACACATGTTGTCGCATGGGAACACACCAAACTCAGCCATCCTATCGCTGACACATAATTTTCGTTCATAGAGTATGTTTATCCAACCGCATGTTGGGGAGTATCCGTACGGCCCGTGCGGTGGTCTGTTGGGGAAGAAGAAGAAGTGAGGAAGAAGGAAAGAAGGGTTAGGAGACATAGGATATTCATCCAACCGCCTGAAATGGTAGACTGACCCAAGTCAGGCGACTTGCATAACAAATATATGTTTTTACACAGCAAAAGATCCATAAAAACAACAACATAAAGAAAAACTATCACTGCTCGCGGAAAGAGACGACCTCGTCGTCTTTGGCTGCCAGCGCGAACCAGCCGTCGCTGCCGACGTGTGTCTCCGCACCGTGGTTGTCCTCGGCATCCAGCTACTCGTTCAAGCGGAGCGTGCGGGCTCTCTGCATGGACGAGAGCACAGCCCGGTTCAAGTCGAGGACGTCCGTTTCCGCCTGTAGTAGGGCCTCGATGGCAGCGGCATCCATGCGCTCCGCGTCGAGTCGAGCCTTCGCCGCCCGGTTCAAGTCCAGGACATCCGGTTCTGCCTGCAGGAGGGCGTCGATGAGAGCGGCATCCACGCGCTCTGCGTCGAGTCGAGCCTCTACCGTCCGGTTTCGCCTGCAGGAGGGCCTCGATGGCAGCGGCATCCGCGCGCTCCGCCTCAAGTTGAGCCTCCGTCGCCCGGTTCACATCCACGACATCTGGTTCCGCCTGTAGGAGAGCCTCGATGGCAGCGGCATGTGTGCGCTCCGCTTCGAGTTGAGCCTCTGCCTCCCGGTCCTCCTTTATCATTGCCATGTTGAACCGCTGGTCCGCCTGCACCATGGGGGACTCGGACACCGGCACGAAGTCGACGTCCATCATCTCATACCCATCGGGGGCCTTCTGCGCCGCGAGCTCCGCCATGAACATTGGATCGGCTTCCTCCTCCTCGTAGCTTGGCTCCAGAGAACTCGGGGATTGGCCCGCCACAAAGCGAGCTTGGGAACGGAGGTCTGTGGCGCCGACCGCTGCCGCGATTTCTGCGTGGCGCTCCGGCGTCAGCATCTTGTAGTAAGTGATCTTACAGCGCACCATGGCTTTCCGACGAACTAGGGGACGCTTGATGCGGGCTAGGGGATCGAAAGGTGGGGGAATGGGCTAGAGATTTGATGTGGTTTTAGGGCAGTGGCTGGCGTAGGCCGAGCAGCGAAGGTTTTGGTGTGAATAGTGGTTCCGGTGACGACTGGTCAATCAGTTTTGACTGTACATCGCTCTTGTCGCATTCGCGTTGCAGCCCGTCACGCTGGACCCTCCACGCCGCTCACCGAATGGAACGCGCTTCGTCTTGCGTTTTCGCTCGCCTGTGGGACCGCAGTTGAGAGCAAACCAACGTCCCTCCCCCTCCCCTGCCCGCGTCATTTATTATACCACCACTCCCTCTGTTTTGTGCGGAGTAAATAAAAATAGAGGGAGTATACTACGGATGAGGATCCCCTGACATGGCCGAACCCATTAAGTAACTGACATGCGGGGCCTAGCAAGCATGGGGTCCACCAGTAAGTGACCGAAAGGGAGGGTAAAGCAGGGATACCTATGTCAGAGGATCCACTTCCACTATACTACTTTGACCAAATGTTAGAGTAATAATATATGACATGCAACTTACACAAATGTAAGAGTAATAATACTCCTATATGACATGCAACTTACACAAAGCATACAGGGTCTAATGCGTTTTTTGAGGCTAACTTTGACCAAATGTTAGAGTAATAATATATGACATGCAACTTACACAAAGCATACGGTCAAATTCGTATGTGAAAGGAGTTTCCAATGATATAATTTTCACATTATACATCTCATGTACTATTAATCTTGTCAATAGTCAAATTGGAAACCATCTCGAGTACAAATCTAGGAGTACGTACGAATCTTACAATATTGATTGGCGTTGTTGAATGTTGATACCTTTTTTATCAAAGTAGATATACTTTGACTACACATAAAACTTATATGTAAACTAGAAAGGATAGGAGGGAGTATATTGTATGTTCAAAAACGAAACGAACATTGAATACCCTTTATATATGATTTGCGGATGGTATGATCACCGGTTCAAAATTTTGAATCCGCCTTAGGTATCACGTGCCCCCACTCGTTCCCTCTCGATTTCATCTCGGGGTCCGGAGATCTATTGAAAGAGGACTAGGGTGGGTACATGCGAATGATACTCGGCAGAATGTTCAAATGAGGCATGCGGGAGGATGGACTCGACTGGAGGGCGACATGATCGATGGAGAAGAGGGTTGGAGAGGAATGAGAAATAAGCAAACGCCACATGATTATACTTGAACGGCTCAAATAAACAATAAGTTGTCTCGCTTGGCCTACATAGTGAAAGGCCTAATGCGCAACGCGGAGCACTGACGCTCGAATATGGCCGGGAAAACAGGGAAACAGACATGTGGGGCACACCCATCGGGACGATGTAGCGCAGACTAGTCCAATGGAGGAGCTGGCCCACGACCTCCTCGCCACCGACAACCGTTCATGTGGGTCATTGGGGCCAACAACGGGGTACATCTCCAGCACCGCCTCTGGACACGGCGACCGCGGTGAGCGACACGCTCATATCGTCGCTAGACACGGTCGGTTTCAGTTTCCCGAGGGTGGCATAAGTGCTGTGGCACGACCAACGGTATGTTTGGTTTGTGCCCAAGGTTGCCCCATCAAAGCATTGGGTAGCCAAAATTTTGGTTGAGGTATTGGTTGCCCATGATTTGGCCGACATTGGCAAGAAAAATGAACTTGAGTTGGCTAGAGTTCATTGACATGCCAAAGAAATGGCAACCTTCCAAACAAAGACCAATCTTTGGGTCATGACCAAAATTTTGGTTGAGGTATTAGTTGCCCGAGATTTGGCCGACATTGGCAAGAAAAATGAACTAGAGTTGCCTAGAGTTCATTGGCATGCCAAAAAAATGGCAACCATCCAAACAAAGACCAATCTTTTGGTCATGACCAAAATTTTGGCAAGGTGCACTTTGGCCACAATCCAAACACACCCCAACACCCGGCTCGTCGAGGATGCACGGGGCGCCGCGACGCGTCAGCGGAGTGGTGTAGCGCGGCCAACTGCATCCTCTGGACCTGAGACCATGTCGGGTCGTCTTGCTTTTCCAATGACATGCAGGGATCGCATGTGAGTAAAGGGCATCTCCAATGTTGCCACGACTGCAGCTGACTACCCTGGCACACCAAAACCCTCGTCCCTCGCGCCGTCGCGTGGTGCGTTCCCAGCCGGCGCCAGCTGCCCGCATTCATGCCATCCATTCATATGTCGTCATTAAGAGGCTCGGTGCTTGCAGAACCAACTCCGGCGACTTAATGAGGCACCCGAACGCTTGGCCTCACCGGAATGCGCTACTTAAAGCGGCAACGCCTAGCTAACCTCCACACCATAGCGCATCATCCTCCTACCTGGAACCACATCCGCCATGACTGCAAGCGCGAACGCTCTGCGGGAGAGCTTGTCTTCGGGGATGGAGCTCGAGGTCACCGCCCTCGCTCAAGTCGCCGCACAAGCGGTGGCCATGCTGGCAGCCGACGACGGGAGCACCGTCAGCCACGCATCCTACTTGCCGCCGTCCAACGTCCGGCACCGCCGAGGTCGGGGACTCCTCCGAGGATGAGTAGGGCATGGGAGGCGGGAGGGCATGGTGTGCCAACTGGCCGGTTAGTCTCTCGTGTTCTACTTTTCCTCGCCGGAGACCGCACCTTCACTTCACGGGTCTTGAACCCCGCCCCCGTACATGGAGATCACAGATGGAGGACGTCGGTCGCCGCCGTAGAATAGGTTTAGGGTCGGATTTCTTTTATTTTTTTTGTCCTATAAAAGTTCGAAATGTAATGAAAATCTGTCGTGTTTGCATTAATCTCGGCCGGTGTATATGAACTTTCACAATAATATACATATTGTAGGAGTACTAGCAAGATGCCCGTGCGTTGCATGGAAGATCAAGATCTTGTGGGAGAAAAGGATGAACGAGGGAAAGCCTTATCTGCAAATGTGGAGAGGAGTGCGGGTAAATTTTCATAGTTTCCTTCCTATCCGTTAGATATAGATCGGACGGCCTATATTGCAGGATCGTACACATCTTTCTACATCTACGGGAACCTACGAAAGGGTTAACGTAAATTGCCTCTCTCTCTCCTCCCCTGATTTTCATGGTGGTGGGCCCCTCCCTCCCCCCAATCTACAATCAAAAGCTCACACGTTTCACATTGCGTTAATTACGTAACTGGGATCCTAAAAAACCCAACTAAGCCAACCCCCCAGCATATCGCGCGGGAAAAGACCCGGCCGCGCCGTTTTAGTCGGGATTACCGGATTACTAGTAGTAGTATTG
The DNA here is from genome assembly GCA_034509565.1 of Triticum monococcum. Lineage (NCBI taxonomy): Eukaryota > Viridiplantae > Streptophyta > Magnoliopsida > Poales > Poaceae > Triticum > Triticum monococcum. The sequence continues at coordinate 491,165,725 of CM067844.1, forward strand.
ATGGATCGCGCGAAGCAACATATTTTTTTAGGGGGTGAAGCACCTAGTTTAAAAGGAAAAAATGCGGTACACTCACAGCACTCCTGTCGCGGTCGCATTGCACCCCACACACGTTCGGTCCTGCGCACGGCTCACGCAAACGGAACGAGCTTCGTCTTGCCTCTTCACTGACACGTGGGACTGCACTTGGAGAAACCGACCATGCGCCAAACTCCCCCCGCCCACCGCGCGAAAATCCTCCCCCCACACCCAAAAATTCCCCCCAAATCCGATTCAACCACCCTTCGGCCAACTAGCCAATAATATTCCCCAAACCCCCCTCCCCCCTGTCCCCCCCCACTCCATTCGCTCCACCAAAGACGCCCTCCTCGCCGCGCCGATACGTCGGCGCCGCGGTTCGGCGATCCTCTCGCTCCCACAGTACGCTCTCGTAGACTGCCGTCCTCTAGCCGCGTCGCCACCTTTGGCTACGTTCTTGTGGAGGCGCATGACGGTCAGCGCCGCCACTGCTGGCGACGTTCGTGTGGAGACGCACGACGCTTAGCTTCTCCCATGGTACACGCATTCTAGACTGAGGCCCCGTTCATGTCGGTGTAGCGCTGAATGTTAGCTGATAGACGCTGTTAATCTCACTATTTGCCGAAGTAGTTTACTGTCAATATGCTCTGCTTAAGAAGCTTCCTTGCCCTGTTCTGCACTCAATCTGCTTAGCTGAGATGGCATGCCAAGGCCGATTAGTTGCTAAAATATCCTGCCATATATTTATTGTGACGTAGATTGCCATGGTCTAGTAGCCAATCTGTTAGCTGAAATAGCTCTACACCGTTTTATACTCGATCTTTGTTGCTGCGATGGCCTTCGATAGTTTGATGGATGTGTGCTCGGCCTCATTGACTGCTGAAATAGCCTGCCATAATTTGGCACTCAAATCTGTTTGCTGAATTAGCTTTACATATATTTCATTACTTAGATCTGCTCGTCCAAATATCTTGCCATAGCGTTAGACATCGACCTAGGTATTTCTTTTCTGGACTTCATGAAAAAGCATATATGTTTTTCCTGTAATATCTAGTAGAAGAACTAATTTGTATGTCTAACAGATGGACAGGACTTGGATAACTTCTGCTCGAAGATTCTCCGCTGCATATGTCGAGGGGGTTAAAAACTTCATGAACTTCATCAGAGCTGAGTACGTTGGTCCGAAATCAGATGTGCTCTGCCCGTGTAGCAGTTGTATGAATTCAGTTACAAGACCCTAGTCAACTGTGCAAAATCATCTACACTTGTATAGGATGTCGATCACATATACTAGGTGGGTTCATCATGGTGAAGCTGTGAACGTCAATGTTATTGACTACGTGGAAGCAGCAGATCACCATCTTGATCTGCCTGAAGCTCAGGTGGAAGAGGAGGAGGTGGTGGCGGCGCAGCCAGTGAGTTTGACCAACATTTAAACAATGCTACGAAATGCTCGTGCATTCCGTGAACTTTCACCTCAAGAAGAAAAACGGTGGGCCCGCATGTTGGAACAATGCAACGTTGCTGTCACCCCAGGAAATAAGCTGTCAGTATTCTCAGCTATGGTCACCTTTCTTCAGGTGAAGACACCTGAGCGGATGACCAACAAATCATTCGATGCGATGTTGGCTGCTTTCTGCGAATCTTTCCCAGATGCGTCTGAGCTGCCACACACCTACAGTAAAATGAAGAATTTCCTTCGTGCAGTTGGAATTGGATATGATATGATCCATGTTTGTAAGAATAATTGTGTTCTATTCCAGAAGGATTATGCCAACTTAAGTGAATGCCCGAAATGCAAATCATCAAGATGGAAAGATGGCGATGCTGTGAAGAGGATTCCTCATAATGTTCTAAGACATTTTCCAGTTACACCAAGATTGCAGAGGTTGTTTCATGATGCTGAAACAAGAGAGGATGTACTATGGCATTCTAGGAACCAGGAGTATAGAGATCAGAATGTAATGAGCCATCCATCTCATGGTAGTGAGTGGAAAATCTTCAATGATAAACACAAAGAGTTTGCTGCTGACCCGAGAAACATTAGACTTGGCTTAGCTTCAGATGGATTTAACCCATTTGGCCACCAGAGCCCCACATATAGCATGTGGACAGTGCTTGTTATCCCTTACAACATGCCTCCAAATGTCTGCACCGAAGAATCAAACTACATGATGGCCTTGCTCATCCCAGGTCCAAAAAGTCCTGGAAAGGATTTTGATTTATTCTTGGAGCCTCTTATGGAGGAACTTCAACATCTATGGAAGGGTGTTCTCACTCGAGACCTATATAGCAGCCCACCAGCTGATTTCTTTCTGTGTGCTGTTATAATTTGGTGCATCCATGATTATCCGGCTTTGGGCACTATGTCAGGGCGAATGACACATGGTTACAATGCATGTGTTCGCTGTGATAGGAATCCGCTGTCATACGCAATACTTAGCAAGATCTTTTACATTGGACATCGTCGTTTCCTTGCCAAGGACAAGCCGCATCCTAGAAAATACCGAAGACATGTGTTCAATGCAAAGCATGAAAACCGTGATGCGCCAAAGAGGCTCACCGCCGATGAGTTGCAAGTGGAATTAGAGAAGGTCAGGCATATTACACCAGGAAACCATCCTGGTAATGGTAGCGGGAAAAGGAAGCGTGGCAGGGTAGAAGAGAGATTATTGTTTACCCGTAGGTCCACTTTGTGGGACTTGGAGTATTGGAAGGATTTGGATCTAAGGCATAATCTTGATGTGATGCACATCGAGAAAAATATATGTGACAGCATTATCGGCATTCTTAATATTGAAGGCAAGACGAAAGATACCTTAAAATCTAGGATTGATTTGACACACCTGGGTATCAGAAAGGATTTGGAGGTGCAAGATGAAGGTAAACCACGGGATATGGCACCAGCTGTGTACGTCTTGGACAAGGTAAAAAGAAAAGAATTCTTCGAGGTCCTGTCACGTGTGAGATTCCCACATGGATTTGCTTCCAACCCTGAAAGGAGAGTCAGTGCAGATGGAAACAAGGTACAAGGGTTGAAAACTCATGACTGCCATGTCCTACTTCAAAGGGTTTTACCTGTTATCCTTACAGGATTGGGCCGCCCTGACTTATACAGAGTAGTTGCAGAGTTGGGACAATTCTTCAGGGAAATCTGCAGTAGGAATATCAGGATAGATGCTTTGGAGCGTCTTAGAGACAAGATACCAACTATCCTATGCGACCTTGAGAAGATATATCCTCCAGCCTTCTTTGATGTGATGGTGCATTTGGCTGTTCATCTACCTGATGAGGCACTACTTAGAGGTCCAGTACAGTATGGTTGGATGTACCCTATTGAAAGGCGGCTAGGCACTTTCAAGGGCTATGTTAGGAACAGAGCTAGACCCGAGGGTTCCATTGCAGAGGCCTACATTGCTACAGAAGCGTTGACATTCTGCTCAAAATACATTGAAACAGCTGATCAACTTAGCAAAGAGGTGGGTGAAGACAATCCCGGGCTCAATGTTTTCAATTATTCTGTTCGAGTTACAGGGAAGAGTCGACAAGAGGACAAACCTAAAGATTTGGACAAAATGGTTTGGTATGTGTTGAATAACTGTCCTGAGATACTACCTTATATCAAGTAAGTGCAGTACTGCAGCTTATACATCGTAATCTACTAAACTTGCAACACATTCTTATATATTTAGATGTTTGACGTGATCACTATGTTGTGCAACATCTACAAAGAGGAGTTACTGCCGCAAAATCCAAGAAACATTGACAAACTGGTTATGGCAGGATTTGCGAAATGTTTCAAGAACGATGTAAGCTTTTGAAGTGCACTGTTAGTTTTTTAATATATTGAGTACATAAGATGATCAACTTGTCTATTTTCTAACCATAGGTTAAGAAGATGCGGGAGGATGGGCAGGCAGTTGATGATGCCCTTTACTCACTAGCAATGGGTCCTGATACTCGGGTAAGACATTATGAATCTCGCGTTGTTGGAGATGCGCGCTACAACACCCTTGCACGAGACGAAGGCAGGAAGACACAAAACAGTGCCATCCTGAGCACGGATACGTATGACAAAGAGACAACTGAAATGTATGCTAACATAACAAACATTATTTAGTTGCAGTATATCTCCAGTTTCGAGGATCATCGCTGTGTGGTTCTGTTGTGTTGTCGTTGGTATAACCTGTTTTCCAGGATCGCAAAACCCAGAGCTGATGATTATTTCAAATCCATCAATGTCAAGGCGGCGTACCAGACCAACGAGCCTTTTATTTTGGCAAATCAAGCAACACCGATATTTTTCTTGGAAGACACATTTGCACGTAGCGATGACTGGAGAGTATTGCAAAGGTTTGAGCAGAGGAATTCGTTTAATGAAGTTGCACAACAAGATGATGCTTACACTGCTCCTGATGTACAAGATAACACAGATGTTCCTAATATCTTTGAGAACCATCACATCAATGACGCCGGCGAAAAGATTTCCTGTCGTGTTGTGGACATACAAGAGTTGATCAAGAAGAAGGCAACGTTCGAGGACGTTGAGGACGAAGAAGAAGATGACACCGTGGGGAATTACGATTCAGACTGATACACATGGCGAAGATGTTGACGCTGCTGCTGCGGATGATGATTATATTGCTTTCATCGTATTTGCCTGTCAGAAGACGTTTTTTATCTACTATGTGAAATTGTGTTTGCTATGAAAACTAAAACCTGATGAACATGTTGTTTAGTATTTTGCTGTGAGAACATCACTTGTTATATATGCTGATTTGTGTTTGGTGATTGTATGACAACTAAAACATGATGACATTGTTGTTTAGTTGTACTCATATTTGGCTGTGAAACTTGAATTTGATGACATATTTTGCTGTTGGACTGCAATTTGCTCGACGTCTTCGAATGAGAACAAAGATGACCCGACAGGGCCTCTGCTATTTATTTATTTTTATGAGCAAAAGGGGATACCCCTGATTTCTGTTAATAGAAATCATTAGATGTTCACAACACTACGCCAAGCCTGCTACACAGGTTTCATTCATTACTAGTTTCAGCAAAGTGCTCATGTCGTAGCCACTGAATACATCACGAGTGCTACATACACTGCAAATAAAGAGACAATCATCCTACAGAGCACATCGATTTTGCCCATTATCTTCACAAGCTCTTTCATCTCCTCATTGCTGTCAAGGCCGTTCAGCAGTTGTTGCTTGGCCATGATCAGAGGAACTGCATCTTTAAGCTTCTGCTCTGCATCTTCCTCTTCTGCCGTTCCTTTAGTTACTTGTCCAACACCCCAACCTGTTGGTATTGGGATTCCTCGGCTAACCAAATAATCAGTGTAGTTGCATTCCCCCACATCAGCAACTTCCCAGAAATACAAATCACATGAATCTTCCCTTTTCTGCACGAATCAAATTGGTAGATCATCAACCAAACTATTAAAAAAATCAGCAACTGAAAGCAGCAGAACAACACTTAAACATATTATTACCCCATGATTCGGGCATTTGTAGAAGACTCGGCCAGGGTTGCGGATTGTGGTTGAGACGTGGCAGATGACTCTGCATGATTTGCAGCAGTGGCACCACACCAACGACAGCGGGTTGCGATGAACAATCGGCTGCAGTGCGCGTGCCGGCGAGGGTGTGATGAGACCCATAGGCGATGGTACGGGTTGCGACTTGGCGCATATCTGGTTGTTGCCTGCTGAAGAGCAGGTGGACGAGCAGCTAGCGGACATGGTTGCTGCGGCCAGAGCTTCTGATGCTAGGCAGAGTAAGTAGAGAAGAGGAGAAGCGAATGTTGGATATGTCAGTTTCATTACTTGCAGAGTAGCATAGCACCATATATAGTCATAGTCTAGTTTTGGATTCGAACCAGCTACAGGAGCACGTCTTTCTTTTTTCTAAAACTCGGCAACGTCTCATTACTGGTACACTAGCTTCTTCTGTACGCCTTCCCAAGTCCTTGATTTTCTTTCCCTTTTTTTGCGAGGAAGGAAGGAGGACAAAATTGAGAGTTCCTGGGACTCGAACCCAAGACCTCTCGGTTGAAAACCAAGGGTGCTAGTCACTTATGTGGCGAACGTTCCCTGTGAGGAGGACGGCAGACGAACGCATTTCCTCGCAGTTTTCTTCCTATATATAAAAAAGTATGCTACTTGGTGTCCGCTTAGTCAACAAAACGATTGTGCCAACCTTGAACGTTGGATTGACATTCAACGTCTGTCGCGTTTCTTCAGTCTCTTCTTCCTCGAGCCGCCAAAGCCAAACCAGCGTCGACGGGACCGCTTGCTCCCGCCTCCCACGGTTGGCTGTGATCTGCCTCGGCTCCTGTTCGTTCCCGTCCGAGGCCTCACCATCGTCCTCTGCCTTGGTTCGCTCGCCGCGGCGCCGCCCTCCGGTGTTATCAACATGGTCAACAACCGAGAGGAATAAGGAGATGAATGTACACGGTGAGGATGACAGTAGGGACCCAACAGCGCACACAGTAATTTTGTTTTTTTGGGATGGAGAAGGGTATCAACTGGGTTGTGCGGGACCCGTGGCTTGTCTAGCCCAGGCTTTTATTTCATATGTTTAGCACATGGCCAGCCCAATTTGTTTTTTTCCTTTTTGAAAATAGCTAGCCAGCTATTTTGTTTTTTGCAGAATAACCAACGTAGGCCTACTTGCTTTTCTACGCCCTGCTAGGCCGGAAATCTTTCAAGATGAGGAGGGATGCATTTTGCCCAGAAAATGGGCTATAAGTAATAAGAAATGGGCTATAAGTAATAATAAATGGGCTGTAAAATGAAAAAAATATAGCATACAGACAATTAGTTCCAAAATACTGTTTTCTTTTGGATTTTGATATTTTAAATTTCATTGTTTTTGTGCGGGTAAAATTTCATTGAATTTAAATTAAGGTATATTTAGATTTAAAATTAGTTTGAATCTGGCTAGAAATTTCGGGTTGTATGCTGTTTGGGACAGATTTGGAGGCTAACTTGTGGGTCTACTAGGTTGACGTGTACTTTGGCTTTGTCAACTTAGTCCACAAACGATTCTAGCAGCAGTGACCCTTGGATGTTAATCCAACGGCCATGCTACTTCTTCAATATCTGATCTTCTTGCTCCAGCCGCCCAAACCAGCTACGGTGGGATTGCCTGCTCGCGCCTCCCGTGGCCGGCTGTGCTGCCACACAGGCCGCACCGCCCCACCCTACTTCATTGCTGGCCAGGCCATTCCTTTACTCACCCACACCTCCTGTTATTTTCCGGCGATGGCAGCCGGACCAGTAAACCATCGTACTCCCCATCGCGTGGGCAACCATTGCCGAGTCTTCCCCGGCTCCGTGTCGTTCCCTTCCTAGGCCTCGTCATCGTCCACCGCCATGGTGCTCTCGGCGCGGCCTGGTCAACTTGGTCAATGAACGACATCCATCGGTCGTGGACTATACGCGCAAAATAATGATTCCTCCACCTGACAGCTGGGACCCACCAGAAGGGCCTCTGTATTTCGTGAAAAAAACGTTCCCCCCGCTGACATGTCGGACCCACCAGCTATATCTTCGCACGCAAGGAAGTGCCTCCTTATTACGCACAAAAAATGAATACCCCCTGCTAGCTGGGACCCACCATAGTGGGAGGATGACTTGTGGGCCAACAAAGTTGATGGGGACGGAGGGCTTTGTCAACTTAGTCAATATGAACGATTCTAGCTCCAGTGACTGTACGATGTCCATCCAACGGCCGTAGTGCTTCTTCAACCTCTGGTCTTCTTGCTCCAGCCGCCCAAAGCAGCGCCGGTCGTGCCGCATGCTCCTGCCTCCCGTGGCCGGCTGTGCTGCCGCGGAGGCCTCACCGCCCACTACTATTCCCACCGCTGGCCAGGCCCTGCGGCGACGGCAGCCTCACACCGCAGCCGAACCAGTGAACCCGCATACTCCTCTCTGCGCGGGCTTCCACTGGCGCGTCTTCCCCGGCTCCGCGTCGTCCCCTTCCTAGGCCTCGCCGTCGTCCACCGCCGTGGTGCTCTCCGCGCGGCGTGGTCAACATGGTCAAGGAACAACTTCCATCGGAAGAGTACTGTACGTGGAGAGGCCAACAGCTGGGTCCACGGCCACAGCCCAGTTTTTTGTGATTTGCCAAGTAAGTCGCTTTGTCAGGCCTGTTGGGCTGCAAATCTTTCAAGACAAGGAGAGCTTTCATTCGGTTGGCCGAGAAAATGGCCCATCAGTAATGAGAAATGGGTTGTACATTTTTAAAACACATCAAACCGACAATTAGTTTCAAATATCTTTTTTTTTTCATTTCAAGATTTTAAATTACATTAATTTTTATGTGTGGAGAATTTGTTGGATTTTATATTGATATACATTTATTTTTAAAATCAGTTTAAATGTGAGTCAAAATTTTGGGATTAAAATCAGTTCAGACCGCACAGAAATATGCAAAATTTCGTATAATTTTTTAACCGTGGCCACAATTTGGGCTGTAATGCTAACAAAAAGAATATCGGCTCCAAAAAACCTTAAGAATTAGCAAATGGGCTGAAAAATTATTAGAAATAATGGCAGATGGGCTGTATGGTGTTTTCCACAGATTTGAGGCTTTCCTAAAAAAAGGTTGACGCACAAGCAGTGACTGTTGGATGTCCATCCAACGGCCGTTGTGCTTCTTCAATCTCTGCTCTTCCTGCTCCAGCCGCTCAAACAACCGCCGACGGGACTGCCTACTCCCTCCTCCCCGCGGCCGGCTGTGCTGCCGCGCAGGCCTCACCGCCCCACCGTACTCCCATCGCTGGCCTAGCCATCCCTCTACTCACCCACACCTGCTGTTATTCTCCGGCGACGGCAGACGAACCAGTAAACCCTTGTACAGTCGTACTCCCCTCCGCATGGGAAACAACTGCCGAGTCTTCCCTGCCTCCGTGTCGTTCCCTTCCTAGGCCTCGCCGTTGTCCACCGCTCTGGTGCTCTCGGCGCGGCCTAGTCAACGTGGTCAACGACCGACATGCATCTGAAATGGACTGTATGTGGAGAGGCCGACAGCTGGGACCACAGCCGTACGCAAGGAAATGCCTCCTTATTACGCGCAAAATAATGATTCCTCCACCTGACATCAGGGACCCACCGAAAGGGCCTCTGTATTTCGCGAAAAAATGTTACCGCCACTGACAGCTCGGACCCACCAGCTATATCTTCGCACGCAAGGAAGTGCCTCCTTGTTACGCACAAAACAAATGAATACTCCCCCTGTTAGCTGGGACCCAGTATAGTGGCAGGCTGACTTGTGGGCCTACTAAGTTGACGGGGACGGAGGGCTTTGTCAACTTAGTCAATATGCATGATTCTAGCTCCAGTGACCATACGATGTCCATCCAACGGTCGTAGTGCTTCTCCAACCTCTGGTCTTCTTGCTCCAACCACCCAAACCAGGGCCAATCGTGCCTCGTGCTCCTGCCTCCCGTGGCTGGCTGCGATGCGGCGGAGGCCTCCCCGCACCCTACTACTCCCACCGCTGGCCAGGCCATCCCTCTACTCACCCACACACCCTGTTACTCTACAGTGATGGCAGCCTCACACCGCAGGGAACCAGTGCCCTCGTACTCCTCTACGCGTGGGCATCCACTGCTGCGTCTTCCCCGGCTCCGCGTTGTCCCTTCCTAGGCCTCGCCGTCGTCCACCACCCTGGTGCTCTTGGCGCGGCGTGGTCAATGTGGTCAAGGAACGGCTTCCATCGGACGTGGACTGTACGTGGAGAGGCTGATAGCTGGGTCCACGGCCGTAGCAAGGAAGTGTCTCCTTATTACGTGCAAAATAATTATTCCTCCACCTGACAGCGGGGACCCACCGGACGGGCCACCGTATTTCGCCCCCCTGACTGCTGGGACCCACCAGCTACATCTTCGCAGGCAAGGAAGTGCGTGACAGTCGGGACCCACCTGGTCGAAGCGTACGTAGCATTGTCATTCTGGTCGCGAACGTGTACGTACACACTGGTCGATGTAGAGGCACGCACGTGTCGTAGTAGAGGCGCGCACGTAGCATGTACACGTACGTACATCGGCCAGGGTGCAAGAAAGAAAATACGTCCATGTATGTGTACATACGGGCGGGGTCTCAAACGCCTACTCGCGCATACGTACAACCAGGGCTCGTGTACATTGCTAGGTCGGAACGGAGAAATAGCATCGTCGTCGTGTTCATGGGGAGGCAACGGAATGCATCATGTTCATGGGGAGGCAACGGAATGCGTCGTGTTCATCGGGAGGGCTTGGACGTAATAGGCGATGGAAACGAGGCCTGGCATACCGCATAACGGAGGAAACGGCCTTGTGTTCGACCGGCCATGTTCGAAACGGGATCCTGTTCATCGGGAGGGGTCTGGCGTACCGCAAAGCGGAGGAAACGGACCTCCTACAGTCGAAACGGGGGCCCTGTTGATCGGGAGGGGTGTGGCGTACCGCAAAATGGAGGAAACGGACTTGTGTTGGAGCGCTACGGTCGAAACGGGGGTCCTGTTCATCGGGAGGGGTGTGGCGTACCGCAAAACAGGACTCCACGGGATACTGTTCATCTCCACCATCGACCTCCTCCGGCCTCCACGGGCTCCTGTTCATCCAGCATCCACCGCGCGCTACTCCACCGGCTACTGTTCAACCACCCCTCCACCATCTACTGTTCATCCAGCCCTCCACACCACGGGGTCCTGTTCAACCACCCCTCCACGGGCACCCCTCCACCGTCTACTGTTCATCCAGCCCTTCACACCACGAGGTCCTGTTCAACCACCCCTCCACCATCTACTGTTCATTCACCCCTCCACGGGCACCCCTCCACCGTCTACTGTTCATCCAGCCCTCCACCACACCACGGGGTCCTGTTCATCCAGAGGCAACGCCACCGCTCACTGTTCATCCAAACCCCCCCGCAACGCTCACTGTTCATCCCATCGATCGGCTTCAGTTAGCAGCAGTAGCAAAGCAATCGCTCAATCGGGTTCAGTTAACAGCCATCGATCGATCGCTCGGGTTTAGTAACACGTAGCCTGCAGTGCAATCGCTCGGGTTCAGTTAGAGCCCAACGCCTCGCTCGGGTTCAGTTAGAGCCAACGCCTCGCATACACACGCGTACATGTACGAGAGAAACGCGCATCGCTCGGCCCCCAACCTCCCACCGTAACCGGGAACTCCCCAAAATTTTCCTCCCCCTCGCTTCTACCACGGTTTTTTCCGTCATGGACGGCCCAAAGAATGTCATGCAGCTGCGTCTCCGGCCCGCCCAGGACGAAAAGATCATTTTTTGTCATGATTTTTTTGTCATAGAAGTAGGAGCCCACCACATCTATGATGACACCGGGTTTTGTCACAATTATTGTCATAGAAGTGTCATATGTATGACAGAAAAAAAAATTGTTTGGCCCAAAATGTCACGAATGTGTCTTTTTTGTAGTGATTACTGATCCAGGGTTGACACTGAAGCACAGAGACTTGACCGTCTGAGGTCGGGTCGCTACAAGATGGTATCAGAGCACACGCTGACTGTAGGACACGACCACTAAGATAAAGACCTAGATCACTATTCTCTTCTCATTTCTGACTTCTTATCTTTTCTGCTCTTTTAGGATGGCTGATGCAAGGAACAAGTTCATGCAACCGGATGAAGATACACCCTTTGGACGCCACCTGAAGGAAGTCACTAAGTACCTGAACATTGGAGTACCAAGCTTCACCGGGACCTACAATGGCACTTTACCCGAAGAGGAGCGCTGGATGATTCAAGTTCAAGTTCCAGGAAGGACGTTCACGCCAGTCATCGAGCCCATAGAGTTTTCCTTTGATGCACCAACTTGGAGTCTAGGAAGGAGCATGGCAGCCCACATCACCATGGGACGTATTGGAGAAGTTTACCACAATGATCTCAAGGATACTATCTACCAGATTTGTGGGCGCCGAAATGAGCAATGGGAGATAATCAGCACCAGGAAGGATAGATCAATCGCAGCTTTTATCCAGGAGCTAAACCAGCACATTCGACGTCAGGAGAACCAGATGTGTGCAGGCATGATAGATCTGAAGAAGGCGATGACAAGAATCACGGAGCTGGAGGAAGAACTAAAGGCTACACGTGAAGATTATGAGGAGGAAATCATCGTACTAGTGGAGAAGAATGACGTCCTGATAAAGAAGATCAGAGTATTCATGGGAGACCCAGCAACAGGAGGAGAAGACGATGATTGCACTTGCCCAGAGAACTACATTGTAATCGATGACACCGACTCGGACCCCAGTGATGATAATTTGGAGGATGAAGCTGGAGCAGATATCATGGAGTCTTCGACCGATCAAAATTTCAAGTAGACCACCATATCAGTAGTAGTATTTTCCCCATGTATATAGTATAGTCCGAGCACTTTGTAACGATAGTTAGATCGATTGTATGCCTTGTTTGAAATTGATTAGAGTGATATGATTGTTTTTGTCTCATGTGCATATGAGTAGTGTTTTTCCCTTTAGATCCCATTCTATTCTATATTCTCATCTTTTCTAAACCCTCAGATGCCTCCGAGATGTGACCATGGATTTGCTTTCCCGCCGGAGCTCACTCAGTTGATCCAGCAGCAGAATGCATTGATGGAGTTGCTAGTCTAGAATCAGAACCAAGGCAACAACAACAACAGCAACCCACCACCACCACCACCTGTTGACCATTAGGCCCGTTTCTTGAGGTTGGATCCGCCGGTGTTTTCCAGCAACACCGAGCAGATTGTTGTAGATGATTGGCTCCGCAAGATTGGAAGGGAGCTGACCACTGCAGGATGCACAGATGCGGAGAGAGTGCGATTTGCCGCACATCAGCTTGATGGACCCGCAACATCATGGTGGGAGAATTACACAGCCACTCACCCTATCAACACTGTCACATGGGACCAGTTTCAGCAAGCTTTCTGTACAGCCCATGTTTTAGCAGGAGCTATGGCCATGAAGAAGTGTGAGTTTCGCAACTTGCGCCAAGGAGGACGGACAGTTGGCAAATACGTGGATGACTTTAGTAAGTTAGCATGTTATGCCCTGGATGACGTTGCTACGGATGCAGCGAAGCAGGAGAAGTTTCTGGAAGGATTAAATGATGAGTTGAGAATGCAGTTAATGGTAGCAAATTTTAACAACTACCAGGAGTTGGTAGATCGTGCTCTTATGATAGAAGGGAAGCAGCAACAGATTGAGAACCACAAGAGGAAGTACGGATAAGGGAAATACAATTCAGGAGCTCAGTAGAAGCCACGTTTTACCCCGAAATCGGGAGGTCATTTTCAGCATACCCATGGAGGAGGGAGTTCGCATAATCATAATGGCCCTGAGGGTGTCCTGGATTAGGGGGTCTCCGGACTGCCGGACTATATCCTTTGGCCGGACTGTTGGACTATGAAGATACAAGATTGAAGACTTCGTCCCGTGTCCGGATGGGACTCTACTTGGCGTGGAAGGCAATCTAGGCAATACGGATATGTATATCTCCTCCTTTGTAACCGACTTTGTGTAACCCTAGCCCCCTCCGGTGTCTATATAAACCAGAGGGTTTTAGTTTGTAGGACAACACATAATCATACCATAGGCTAGCTTCTAGGGTTTAGCCTCTCCGATCTCGTGGTAGATCAAATCTTGTACTACTCATATTATCAAGAATAATCAAGTAGGACGTAGGGTTTTACCTCCATCAAGAGGGCCTGAACCTGGGTAAAACATCGTGTCCCCTGCCTCCTGTTACCATCCGCCTTAGACACACAGTTCGGGACCCCCTACCCGAGATCCGCCGGTTTTGACACCGACATTGGTGCTTTCATTGGGAGTTCCTCTGTTTCGTCGCCGTTAGGCTTGATGGCTCCTTCAATCATCGATAGCGATGCAATCCAGGGTGAGACTTTTCTCCCCGAATAGATCTTTGTATTCGGCGGCTTCGCACTGCGGGCCAACTCGCTTGGCCATCTGGAGCAGATCGAGAGTTACGCCCCTGGTCATCAGGTCAGGTTTGGAAGCTTAAACTACACGGCCGATATCCGCGGAGACTTGATCTTCGACGGATTCGAGCCCCTGCCTTGTGCGCCACACGGTCATGATGAGTACGATTTAGCTCTACCATCGGAAAGTGTTCAGGAGATCGCACCGGCAACCGCTCCGACCCTCAATTCAGAACCAGTTGCGCCATCCATGGACGGGTGGATAGACCCCGCCACAGAGGCCATATCCTCAGCGGCGATCGGGCCGAATATCGATCTTACCCTTCACGAGAGCCGTGTTGCCAAACTGCCGGATCCTTCTCCGGCCACGGACTCCGAACTGCCTGCGCCCGTGCCTATCGAATCCGATTGGGCGCCGATCATGGAGTTTACCTCCATGGATATTTTTCAGCACTCGCCCTTCGGCGACATACTGAACTCATTAAGGTCTCTCTCCTTGTCAGGTGAATCCTGCCCGAACTATGTCCGGTAGGATTGGGATGCGGATGACGAAGAAATTCGCCGCCCACCCACCACCCATTTGATAACCACTATCGACGACTTAACCGACATGCTCGACTTCGACTCCGAAGACATCGACGGTATGGACGACGATGCAGGAGACGAAGAGGAACCACTGCCCACAGGGCATAGGACAGCCACCTCATCATATGATATATACATGGTGGACACAACCAAAGAAGGCAACGGCGACGAGACAACGGAGGATGACCCCTCCAAGAAGCAATCCAAGCGCCGGTGTCAGTGGCACCACTCCAAGTCTCACCAAAGCAAAAGCGGTGACCCCGGCACAGGAGATAATAGCACTCCGGACAGTGCAGAAGACGACAACAATCCCCTCCAGCAAGATTTAGGGCAGGAGGATGGAGAAGCCAGCCCTCCAGAGAGAGCGGCAGATGGAGAGGCGGAGGATGATTATTACATGCCTCCCTCCGAAGACGAGGAAAGCCTCGACGATGATGAATTCGTCGTGCCTGAGGATCCCGTCGAACAAGAGCGCTTCAAGCGCCAGCTTATAGCCACGGCAAATAGCCTTAAGAAAAAGCAACAGAAACTTCAAGCTGATCAAGATTTGCTAGCTGACAGATGGACTGAAGTCCTTGCGGCCGAGGAATATAAACTCAAACGCCCCTCCAAGAGTTACCCAAAGCATAGGCTGCTACCCCGACTGGAGGAGGAAGCACTCAAACCTACATCTCCAGCATATGATGCGGCTGACCGGCCACCTCGTGGCCATGACAGAGAGGCATTTCAGCAAAAAACTCAGCCCGCACCCCAACGCCACTCAAATAAAAATGACAAGGCACGCGGAAACATGCTAGACCTGCGAGACGTATTGGAGGACAAAGCAAAACATGCAAGATCGATCTACGGATCACGAGGGAGCGCCACTATGCGAGACGATAACCATCACGCCGGATACAGTAAAAGTAAGTCCAGTCGGGACGAACACAGCGGGCAAGACTCATTTGAGCCACGTCGCGATATAGCCCAATACAGAGGCGCCGCACACCCCCTATGCTTCACAGATGAAGTGATGGATCACCAAATCCCAGAAGGTTTCAAACCCGTAAATATCGAATCATTCGATGGCACAACAGATCCTGCGGTATGGATCGAGGATTTCCTCCTGCACATCCACATGGCCCGCGGTGATGATCTACACGCCATCAAATACCTCCCACTCAAGCTCAAAGGACTAGCTCAACATTGGCTCAACATCCTGCCAGCAGAATCCATTGGCTGTTGGGAAGATCTGGAAGCCGCATTCCTCGACAACTTCCAGGGCACTTATGTGCAACCATCGGATGTCGATGACTTGAGCCACATAATTCAGCAGCCAGAGGAATCGGCCAGGTAATTCTGGACACGGTTCCTAACAAAGAAAAATCAAATCGTCGATTGTCCGGATGCAGAGGCCCTAGCAGCTTTTAAGCACAACATCCGCGACGAGTGGCTCGCCCGGCACCTTGGCCAGGAAAAGACGAATTCCATGGCAGCCCTCACGACACTCATGACCTGCTTTTGCGCAGGAGAAGACAGCTTGCTGGCTCGCAGCAATAACATATCAAAGAACCATGGTACTTTGGATACCAAGGATGGTAATGGCAGGTCACGTCGCAACAAACACAAGCGCCACATTAACAGCGATAATACCAAGGATACGGCAGTCAATGCCGGATTCAAAGGCTCTAAACCCGGTCAGCAGAAAAAGCCATTCAAAAGAAGCACTCCAGGCCCGTCCAGTTTGGACTGTATACTCGACCGCTCGTGTCAAATACACGGCACCCCCGACAAGCCAGCCAACCACACCAACAGGGATGGTTGGGTGTTCAAGCAAGCCGACAAGTTAAATGCCAAAAAGAAAGATAAGGGGTCACATAGCGATGACGAGGAGGAGCCCCGACAACCGAACACCGGAGGACAGAAGAGGTTCCCCCCACAAGTGCGGACGGTGAACATGATATACGCAACCCACATCCCCAAGAGGGAGCGGAAGCGTGCGCTAAGGGACATATATGCGTTGGAGCCAGTCACCCCAAAGTTCAACCCATGGTCCTCTTGTCCGATCACCTTCGATCGCAGGGACCACCCCACTAGTATCCATCATGGCGGATTCGCCGCACTGGTCCTAGACCCAATCATTGACGGATTTCACCTCACTCGAGTCCTTATGGATGGCGGCAGCAGCCTGAACCTGCTTTACCAGGACATAGTGCGCAAAATGGGTATAGACCCCTCAAGGATCAAACCCACAAAAACGACCTTCAAAGGCGTCATACCAGGTGTAGAGGCCCATTGCACAGGCTCAGTCACACTGGAAGTGGTCTTCGGATCCCTGGATAACTTCCGAAGCTAAGAGTTAATCTTCGATATAGTATCGTTCCACAGTGCCTATCATGCACTGCTCGGGCGAACCGCATTTGCGAGATTCAATGCGGTACCACATTATGCATACCTCAAGCTCATGATGCCAGTACCTCACGGGTCATCACAGTTAATGGAAACACAAAGCGCTCTCTCCGCATGGAGGAGCACACTGCGGCCCTCGCAGCAGAAGCGCAAAGCAACCTCTTAAGGCAATCCACTAGTTCGGCGATTAAGGACCCGGACACCTTCAAGCATGCCCGGAGTAATCGGCAACAATACCGCCTGGCACGTTCCGAGCTCGCATAGCAATGCGGCCCCCACCCCGATCCCAGCCAAACGGCAAAATCCGTGCCACGCGTACATAATTACGCATTAAAAATACCATGGCACAGGTGGGGAGGGGGGCACGACTACGGCACGCCCCAAGACGCGGCTCAACCGCACTAGGGGCTTCCCGCTTTGTTATTTTTCTCTTTCCGGACTTTAATCTCTGAAAACCCTGTTCGGCAGCATGATTGCCAGACACATGATGCAGCAACCAAGGAGGCAGAAAGCTACGTCGCACCACGGAACTCCCAGGTGGATTATGATAACGAGTGAAATACTTGCTTTAATACCATTCCTCAGCTTGCCCTTGGAGGGGACATGTCAAATAGTCCTACTTTTTGCTTATCGCACTACTTGTATCATTCTGCTTTAACGCACCTTTTTGAATAAACAATGCATAGCACTAAGACTATTATTGCATTCTTCTTATATATGTGTGTGTGTGTGTGTGTGTGTGTGTGTTCATTCATGACATCCAGCACCCGTACACTCTGGTATGGCCAATACGCTAGGGGCTTAAGCATACCCCATAATACGACGTGAGAAGTCCGAACACTTTCGACAGTGCGGCACCCCGAACTTATAGCATTATATGCATCAGCTCCGAATCATGTCTTGGGTCAATAGTTGGGGTTGCCCGGCTCCCATGTTTTAGTACCTTACGTTCCGCTATATCGGCTAAGGTAGCACTGGGAGAACTACTGCGATTGTGCCCCGGTTCTGCTGGGCTAAGCACCTCAGTAGAGAAAGCTAAAACTGACTGTCATGATAAGGCGAGAGACTGGTCGCTGTTCGAGAGGTTTCGAGTCCCTAAAGACTTATGCCGCTTAGAGCGAGGAGTCAGCTTTGTCCGGCTTAAGGCGTGTATAGCGCCCCGAATTCGGCCTTCCGAATACTAGAGGCTTCGCCAAAATTTAAAATTATAGAATTCTATGGCTAAGTGAGAGTGATAAAGTATTATAGTCTGATTGCCTTGTTCGTTGTGCTGAGCACCTCCCTTGAAGGACCCAAAAATGGGAACAAGAGTGCTCAGGTTTATCCCGAACACCCCAGCACTCGTGGCATGGGGGCAGAAGCCGACGACTACCCATCTCTCAGATTTGATAAACAACCGAACAGAAGGTAATATTTTAAATTCAAACAAGCATTGCATAGCGCATATGAACAAGTTTTCATAATACAGGATCACACGAGCAAGTTCATTCAAATATTACATCTTTTGCACACTCGTCCGCTACAAGACGAGCACCCTTCAGGACACCCTCATGATACATCTCGGGGTGGCGATGCTCCTTACCCTGCGGCGACCCCTCCTTCACCAGCTTCACGGCGTCCATCTTGGCCTAGTGCACCTTCGCACGGGCGAAAGCCCGGCGTGCACCTTCGATACAGACGGACATCTTGATGACTTCCAGCCATGGGCAGGCATCCACAAGCCGCCTCACCAGGCCAAAGTAGCTGTTGGAAAGGGCGTCGCCAGGCCACATTCGGACTATAAAGCCCTTCATGGCCTGTTCGGCCGCCTTGTGCAGCTCGACCAGTTGCTTCAGCTGGTCGCTCATAGGCATCGGGTGTTCGGTCCCAGTATATTGAGACCAGATTAGCTTCTCCGTCAAGCTTCCCTCCTCGGACTGGTAAAACTTTGTGGCATCCGACACGCTATGGGGCAAATCTGCGAATGCTCCTGGAGAGCTCCGGACTCGGGTAAGTAACAAGTAATTTACTTTCACATTCTTGCTTTGCATACTGAATGCCTTACCCGCCGCTATCTTCCTCATCGCCTCAATCTCCTAGAGGGCCTTTTGGGCTTCAACCTTGGCACTCTTTGCACTCTCAAGGGCCACGGCAAGCTCAGACTCTCGCGTCTTCGAGTCAAGCTCCAACACCTCGTGCTTCGTCACGAGAGCTTGGAGCTCTTGCTGCACCTCGCGCACCCGTCCCTCTTGCTTTTCCCGCTCGGTGCACTCCTGGGCTGCTTTGTTTTCGGTCTCGGACATCGCTTGCTTCAGGGTCGCCACTTTGGTCATGGCCCCTGGCAAATTCATGATGATCCTGTCATTTTGCAATCGCATCTATATCTATAGACAAGGTATTACTCACCTTTGTTCTCCTCGAGCTGCCTCTTGGCAAGGCCGAGCTCTTTCTCGGACTCCTCGAAGTCCTGCTTCAGTGCGGCGACCTCCGTAGTCAGTGCGGCAGAGGTCAGCAGCGAAGCCTGCATACGCATATAGACATACTTATATTAGACTCCTGTAGATATTATTTGATCCTCTATTCGGCTTTTCTTTGTGAACACCAAACAGAGCATCAGGGGCTACTGCCTATGCGGTAATATTTTTCCTATATTTTAAATACTTACCTCAAAGCCTGTTAGAAGGCTGGCAAAGGCTTCAGTCAGTCTGCTCTTGGCGGACTGAACCTTCTTGATCACCGCACTCATAATAGTGTGGTGCTCTTCGTCGATGGAAGCGCTCCCAGCAGGTTGTCCAGTTCCTCTAAATGGACAGAGGTCACCAGCATGAGTGTCTTACCCCTTTTGGAAGGGGGGCGCCTGCCCGAGTACGGAAACACTGGAGGTTCCGGCGCGGTGTTCGGCTAAGAGCCGGACTTGGAGCCCCGGGGAGCCTTGCTCCCTTTGCTCCTGGAGTCCGGAAGGTCGCCTTGAGGCGCCTCCGGGACTGTCTCCCCCTGGCTCGGTGCCCCTTGAGACAATACCTCGGCATTGTCCGTAGGGCAAGGGGAGGAGGCAGTTGGAAGTGGATCGCTATCCATATCCGACGAATCCAAGGAGCCGTCCAACGAGGATACGTCGATACGGGCTTGGGGCGGTCTGCATAATCATATTCGACGTCAGGAGAAGCAGTGAGACAAAGGTATGCTATGAGTTACTCTGGTATCCGAATACTTACGACTTTGCCATGGGCTTGGCCCTGAGCAGCCACTCGTCTTTGCCTTCGGCGGCGGTGGTGGAGCAGTCCGGAAGGAGAGTCCTTCCTTTCTTAGACCCTTCGGCCTCCCCGGTTGGGGTGGCCTTCCTTTTCTTGTCTCCCCCGGCTGGAGGGGGAGCATCTTCATCTTCCTCCTCGTCTTCATGGGAGGAGTGCGTCGTGGAGTTATCGGACAATGAGTCCGATACCACCTAGTGCCGGGAACTCTTTAGGGTTCCTTGGCCTTCTTCTTGGTCTTCTCCAGCACCTTATAAGGAGCCGGAGTCAGCATCTCCGTCAGGAGAGTGTCCGCAGTGTCTTCGGGAAGAGGGGTCGAACAGTCAATCTGCTATGATGCCTCCACCCAGTCCTGTCAAAGGCATGGGAGCTCAGACCCTGCACACGGTTAAGCTATGGGAATTAAATATCCTACCAGATGTACAGAACTTACCGGATTCGCAGGGCGCTTCGCGCTTAGCCCGCGATCCTCGGTGAGAGATGGAGGGACCTCGGCGCCCTTGAACAGCACCCTCCAGACGTCTTTGTGTGTCGTGTCGAAGAGCTCTCTTAGAGTCTGGTGCCGGGCCGGGTCGAACTCCCATAAGTTGAAATCCCGTTGTTGACACAAGAGGATCCGGTAGAAGAGCATGACCTGGACTATATTGACAAGCTTAAGTTTCTTGCTTGTCATGTTTCGGATACACTTCTGGAGTCCGTCCAGCTCCACCGATGAACCCCAGGACAGGCCCTTCTCCTTCCAGGAAGTGAGCCGTGTGGGGATTCCGGATCGAAACTCAGGGGCCGCCACCCAGTTGGTGTCGCGTGGCTCGATGATGTAGAACCACCCCGATTGCCACCCCTTTACGGTCTCCACGAAGGAGGCCTCGAGCCATGCAACATTAGGCATTTTGCCCACTATGGCTCCGCCGCATTCCGCTTGTTGGCTGCCCACCACCTTCGGCTTGATATTGAAGGTCTTTAGCCACAGGCCGAAGTGGGTCCGGATGCGAAGGAAGGCCTCGCACATGATGATGAACGCCGAGATGTTGAGGATGAAGTTCGGGGCCAGATCATGAAAGTCCAGCCCATAATAGAACATGAGGCCGCAGACAAATGGATGAAGGGGAAAACCCAGTCCGCGGACGAAGTGGGGGAGGAAGACCACCCTCTCGTGAGGTTCTGGGGAAGGGATGACCTGCCCCGCGGCTGGCAGCCGGTGCGCGATGTCCGCAGCTAAGTATCTGGATCCATGCAACTTTTTGATTTGCCCCTCCATGATGGAGGAGGTCATCCACTTGCCTCCCGCTCCGGACATGTTTTGGAGAGAGTTGAGGAGGAGGATGCAGACTTGGGCGCTGGAGCTCGAGTGCGCGAGAATGGATGAGCAAGGAGGAGGAAGGCGTGGGTAGAAAAAGGTGAGATCTTATCCCTTTATAAGGGCGGACTAAACTATGCGCCCCCACTAGCCTGGTAAAACTCGCTTATCCACCAAGCGTTGTAATTGATGGCGCGGTTGGGTTAACCACGTCCGTATTGATGAGAATCCCGTAATAAGGGGAACACGATCTCTCCTTCGACAAGACGTGTCAAGAAACCGCCTCGCGTTATGTGCGGGGCTGGTTAAAGAAAAACGGTTCAAATAATTACCGGGCCGTGGCGTGATGTCATGCTGCCAAAATGTGTCAGCAGATTAGATTTGTGGTAATATTATTCTCTCTACGGTGGTATGTGGAACTTATTTTGCAGGGTCGGACACTATCCTTGTATTCAAATTCTTCCGTGGTGTATTCGGAGGAGGAACCCACCTTGCAATGCCGAAGACAACACCGCACGCCGGACTCATCGTCATTGAAGCCTGGTTCAGGGGCTACTGAGGGAGTCCTGGATTAGGGGGTCTCCGGACTGCCGGACTATATCCTTTGGCAGGACTGTTGGACTATGAAGATACAATATTGAAGACTTCGGATGGGACTCTACTTGGCGTGGAAGGCAAGCTAGGCAATACGGATATGCATATCTCCTCCTTTGTAACTGACCTTGTGTAACCCTAGCCCCCTCTGGTGTCTATATAAACCAGAGGGGTTTAGTCCGTAGGACAACACATAATCATACCATAGGCTAGCTTCTAGGGTTTAGCCTCTCTGATCTCGTGGTAGATCAACTCTTGTACTACTCATATTATCAAGAATAATCAAGCAGGACGTAGGGTTTTACCTCCATCAAGAGGGCCCGAACCTGGGTAAAACATCTTGTCCCCTGCCTCCTGTTACCATCTGCCTTAGACGCACAGTTTGGGACCCCCTACCTGAGATCCGCCGGTTCTGACACCGACAGGCCCCAAGAATGGTAATGGGAATGGGGGGAGCAACGGTCAGAACCGTACCAACCCATCAACCCCAGCCAAGAGAGACCTGAGTCAAGTCACTTGTTATAAGTGTCAGAAGACCGGATATTATGCCAATGAATGTCCTGAAGCCCAGAATGGATATGGCAACGGAAGCTCTAGAAAGAAGCCGAACCCTTTCAATAGGGGACAGGTGAACCATGTTAGCGTGGAGGAGGTTGAAGCCCAGCCAGATGCAGTAATTGGTAAGTTTTTGGTTAAGTCTTTTACTGCAATCATTCTTTTTGATACGGGTGCATCGCATTCATACATATCAAGGGGATTCGTGGGTAAGTATAAACTGCCCACCAAGGTTTTTAGAACACCTATGTTAGTATGCTCACCAGGAGCGGAGTATATGGCCAGTAAAGGATGTTTTCAAGTGCCATTGAGTATAGGTAGGCATGTGTTTCCCTCGGATTTGATCATTTTGGAATCGCAAGGTTTGGATGTAATTCTGGGTATGGATTGGCTATTGATGTATGGAGGAAACATCGATTGCGCCAGTAAGTCGATTTTGCTTACCACTCCAGACGGAAGAAGGATCAAGTATGTATCACGGCATGTGCTGAATAGGATCAAGTATGTATCACGGAGTTGTACAGGAGGAGGTACCTAGGGGTGGAAACGGATCGGATGCGGATCGGATAGTGCTCTTACCACTTCCATTTTCATATTTTCAAAACGAATACGAATCCGAATACGGATGTTATCGGATACGGATGCGGCTCGGATATTATTCGAATACGGATACATATCGGATATTTTCTTGATTCGGAACGGATACGAATAATATCAACATATTGCTTAAGTAAATTAGTCGATAGCTATGTGACCTAAAATAATCAACTTGTGACATACAATAAGTCAATGATAAATAGGTTTATGAATAAATACTATTGTAATGCATAATAATTTATAAGTTTAATCATATAAAGAGTAAACTTTTACCACTTATTTGGCTTTTATGTTGGATAATTGGAATATTGGGCCTAGAATTTTAAAAATTACCCCCCATAATCTTATTCGGATACGGATATATCCACTTCCATATCCATATTTGTGTCAAAATATCCTACCATATTTTATTTTTTATTTGCCTAATAAATTCGGATACGGATAATTTCCATTTCCATTTTGGTTCCGATGCGGATGTTTTGGATACGAATAGGCATTTTCTCGAATACGAATATCAGATATTTCGGATTATCCGCTACCACTTTCCACCCCTAGAGGTACCGATGGTAAAGGATTTTCCGGATGTATTTCCAGAAGAATTGCCAGGCATGCCACCGGATAGAGACATTGATTTTTTGATTGAGCTTTTGCCAGGCACAAGACCAATATCTAAGAGACCGTATAGAATGCCTGCAAAGGATTTGGAGGAGATTAAGAAGCAGATTAAAGAGTTACTGCATAAGGGATATATTCACCCAAGTTCGTCACCTTGGGGATCACTAGTACTTCTAGTGGAAAAGAAGGATGGATCGTTAAGGATGGTTGTTGATTATCGAGGATTGAATCAAGTGACAATCAAGAATAAGTACCCACTGCCGATGATCAATGATTTGTTTGACCAATTGCAAGGAGCTAAGGTATTTTCCAAGATTGATTTGCGATCAGGATACCACCAATTGAAGATTCGAGAGCAGGACATACCTAAGGCAGCTTTTACCACAAGGTATGGGCTGTATGAGTATACCGTTATGTCATTTGGCCTGACTAACGCACCTGCCTATTTTATGAACATGATGAACAAAGTGTTTATGGAGTTTTTGGATAAGTTCGTCATAGTGTTCATTGATGATATACTGGTTTACTCGAAGAATGAAGAAGAACATAAAGAACATTTGCGTTTGGTACTTGGTAAGCTCAGAGAACATCAGTTATACGCCAAGTTCAGCAAATGTGAGTTTTGGTTGAAGGAAGTGGGATTCCTCGGACATGTTATATCCGGAGAAGGAATAGCTGTAGACCCTACCAAGGTTGTCACTGTAACAAATTGGGAAGCCCCAACAACAGTTGGAGAGATCCGGAGTTTTCTTGGACTCACAGGATACTACCGGAGGTTCATTGAAAATTTCACGAAGATTGCAAAACCTATGACGGAGTTGTTGAAGAAGGATACCAAGTTCAAATGGACTGAGGAATGTGTGGCCAGTTTCCAGGAGTTGAAGAAACGTTTGGTTACATCACCAGTGTTGATTGTGCCAGATCAGCGCAAGGATTATGAAGTATATTGCGACGCTTCACGTCGAGGACTTGGAACAGTGCTTATGCAGGAGGGAAGAGTTGTTTCATATGCCTCATGAGAGCTTAAGCCCCATGAGTTGAATTATGCTACACACAACTTGGAGTTAGTAGCCGTAGTGCACACTTTAAAGACGTGGAGACATTTTCTCATCGGAAACCATTGTGAGGTGTACACGGATCACAAGAGTTTGAAGTACATCTTCACACAGAAGGAGTTGAATCTCAGGCAAAGGAGATGGTTGGAGCTCATCAAGGATTATGATATGAGATTACATTATCATTCCGGAAAGGCTAACATAGTAGCTGACGCATTGAGCCGCAAGAGCCATGTCAACACACTAATGATCGGAGAGTTACCAAAGGAGTTAGCCGAGGATCTTCGTGAGGTATGTTTGGAGATAGTTCCGAGAGGCTATGTAGCAACATTGGAGATTCAGTCTACTCTGTTGGATATGGTCAGAGAAGCTCAGAAGACCGACAAGGAGATTGCCACCATAAAGGACAAGATGAGAAAGGGAAAAGTTAAAGGATTTCGTGAGGATGAACACGATACCTTATGGTTTGAGGACCGCATTTATGTGCCTCATGACCCGGAGATCAGGAAGCTAATTCTGCAAGAGGCCCATGATTCGCCGTACTCGATTCACCCAGAAAATACCAATATGTATTTGGATTTGAAAGACACTTTCTGGTGGACCGGAATGAAGAAGGATATTGCAGAGTATATAGCAGTTTGTGATGTATGTCAGAGAGTAAAGGCAGAGCATCAGAAGCCAACAGGATTGCTACAGCCATTGCCGATACCCGAATGGAAGTGGGATAAGCTAGGCATGGATTTTATCACGGGATTACCCAGGACCCGTTCAGGCTATGACTCGATATGGGTTGTAGTCGATCGCTTGAAGAAGGTAGCTCATTTCATCCCCGTGAAGACCACTTACACCAGTGCTAAGTTGGCAAAGATATACATGACCAAGATCGTATGTCTGCATGGAGTTCCGAGGAGAATTGTATCAGATAGAGGAACCCAGTTTACCTCAAAGTTCTGGAATTAGTTGCACGAAAATTTGGGTAGCAGGCTAGAGTTTAGTACAGCTTTTCATCCATAGACCGATGGACAGACCGAGATTGTCAATCAGATTTTGGAGGATATGCTGAGAGGTTGTGCGCTAGATTATGGATCTAGTTGGGATGACAACTTGCCATATGCGGAGTTCTCTTACAACAATAGTTATCAATCTAGTTTGAAGATGGCCCCTTTTGAAGCCTTGTACAAAAGAAGGTGCAGAACACCATTATCGTGGGACAAAGTTGGAGACCACCAGTTGTTTGGACCAGATTTGATTAAGGAGTCTGAACAGAAGGTGAAGTTGATTCGCGATAGGCTCAAGGTAGCCCAGTCCAGGTAGAAGAGCTATGCAGATTCTAAATGCAAGGAGATAGTTTACGAAGCCGGAGATAGAGTTTATCTTCGTGTATCTCCACTTCGAGGAGTTAAGCGCTTTGGAGTTAAGGGAAAGTTAGCGCCATGTTTTGTAGGACCATACAAAGTTTTGGAGCGCATGGGAGAAGTTGCTTATAAACTGGAATTACCTGAGGGATTGTTGGGAGTTCACGACGTGTTCCACGTTTCCCAGTTGAAGAAGTGCCATGCAGAAATGGCGGATATACTGCTGAGAGATACAGTGCTGCTGGAAGCGATTCAGTTGGATAGTGATTTGACCTATGAGGAGAAACCAGTTAAGATTCTCGAGTATGCCAGACGAGTCACCCGCAGCAAGGTTATCAAGTTTTGCAAGGTTCAGTGGAGCCACTACATCGAGGATGAAGCCACCTGGGAGTGAGAGGAAGATCTGCTGAAGGACCACCCTCACCTATTTTCTAGCCAACCCGAATCTCGAGGGCGAGATTCATCTTAAGGGGGGTAGGTTTGTAACATCCCAAATTTTCAATTTGGAATGTTATACATTAGATCATCACTGCATATCATATTTTATCTGCTTTTGGCCTGATCCAGAAATTCTACGCAACTCAAGGACCCACGAAGAGAGTTGGGAATTTCGTTATTTTCATATTTGAGTTTTCTCAAATTTTGAAAATAGGATCATTTGATTTTATTTATTTTATCTTCAATTAGTTCTATTATACAAATATGAGGGAGGGAATAAAATGACTTTCCCAAAATAAAGAAATATTGAAAATTTAATAAAAAAATCAAATAAGATTTTATTTTGGAGTTTTTGGCTAGTTTATTTGAATTTAGGAAAAAATGCATGTTTTTCAAAACCGCATTTTAGGGCCAAGAAAATGTTCATCTCGTTCAAAATATTTTATTCAGGAGGTGAAAATTTATTTTGGCATTTTTAGAATTTTATTTCATTTTCTAGAATTTTTCTTAGTTTCGGTGGAATTGTTTTAAAAAAAAGTACCGCGCGCCCGACTGGGCCGAAGGCCTAGCCGAGCCAGGCCAGGCCCGCACCCACCGCCGCCTTCCCCGCGGGAGACCGCCGTCGCCGGGGCACGCCTGATGGGGAACGTAGCAGAAATTCAAAATTTTCTTACGTGTTACCAAGATCTATCTATGGAGAAACCAGCAACGAGGGGAAGGAGAGTGCATCTACATACCCTTGTAGATCGCTAAGCGGAAGCGTTCAAGAGAACGGGGTTGAAGGAGTTGTACTCGTCGTGATCCAAATCATCGGAGATCCTAGTGCCGAACGGACGGCACCTCTGCGTTCAACACACGTACAGCCCAGTGACGTCTCCCATGCCTTGATCCAGTAAGGAGAGAGGGAGAGGTTGAGGAAGACTCCATCCAGCAGCAGCACAACGGCGTGGTGGTGGTGGAGGAGCGTGGCAATCCAGCAGGGCTTCGCCAAGAACCATGGAATATGAGTAGAAAGAGAGGGAGGGCTGCACCAACGAGAGAGATCAAATCGCGTGTATTGGGCAGCCCCTAGGCCAAGTATATATAGGGGAAGGGGAGGGGCTGCGCCCCCTTTAGGGTTTCCACCCCTAGGGGTGGCGGCCAGCCTAGATCCCATCTAAGGGAGGCGGCCAAGGGGGAGGGGGAGAGGGAGGCGCACCAGGATGGGCCTTAGGGCCCATCTGCCCTAGGGTTTGCCCCCTCTCCTCTTCCCTTGCGCCTTGGGCCTTGTGGGAGGGCGCACCAGCCGACCTAGGGCTGGTCCCCTTCCACACTTGGCCCATGAAGCCCTCCGGGGCTGGTGGCCCTTCTTGGTGGACCCCCGGGACCCTCCCGGTGGTCCCGGTACGTTACCGATAAACCCCGAAACTTTTCTGGTGACCAAAACAGGACTTCCCATATATAAATCTTTACCTCCGAACCATTCCGGAACTCCTCGTGACGTCCGAGATCTCATCTGGGACTCCGAACAACATTCGGTAACCACATACAAACTTCCTTTATAACCCTAGCGTCATCAAACCTTAAGTGTGTAGACCCTAAGGGTTCGGGAACCATGCAGACATGACCGAGACGTTCTCCGGTCAATAACCAATAGCGGGATCTGGATACCCATGTTGGCTCCCACATGTTCCACGATGATCTCATCAGATGAACCACGATGTCAAGGACTTAATCAATCCCGTATACAATTCCCTTTGTCTATCGGCACGATACTTGCCGGAGATTCGATCGTCGGTATCCCGATACCTTGTTCAACATCGTTACCGGCAAGTCTCTTTACTCGTTCTGTAACACATCATCCCGTGATCAACTCCTTGATCACATTGTGCACATTATGATGATGTCCTACCGAGTGGGCCCAGAGATACCTCTCCGTCACACGGAGTGACAAAATCCCAGTCTCGATTCGTGCCAACCCAACAGACACTTTCGGAGATACCCGCAGTGCACCTTTATAGCCACCCAGTTATGTTGTGATGTTTGGCACACCCAAAGCATTCCTACAGTATCCGGGAGTTGCACAATCTCATAGTCTAAGGAAATGATACTTGACATTAGAAAAAGCTTTAGCATACGAACTACACGATCTTGTGCTATGCTTAGGATTGGGTCTTGTCCATCACATCATTCTCCTAATGATGTGATCCCGTTATCAACGACATCCAATGTCCATGGTCAGGAAACCGTAACCATCTATTGATCAACGAGCTAGTCAACTAGAGGCTTACTAGGGACATGGTGTTGTCTATGTATCCACAGATGTATCTGAGTTTCCTATCAATACAATTCTAGCATGGATAATAAACGATTATCATGAACAAGGAAGTATAATAATAACCAATTTATTATTGCCTCTAGGGTATATTTCCAACAACGCCTCCCAAGGCCAACCCCGACCCGGCGCCCCTTCCCCAAGCCGCGCCACCCCCCCTCTCATAAATACCCCGCCGCCGCCGCCTCACCCCGCCACCTCGACCCGCCCCACCTCCCGCAGCCGCCGCACGCCGCGCCACTCGCTGCCGCCTGCCGTGCCTGCCGCCGACGCCACCCCACCTCGCCGGAGCCCCGAGCCACCGGAGTCCGATGAGGTAGCCGCGCCGTTCGCCGCCGGTTTTCCGAAGAAAACCGATCCGTTTTTTTAAAACCCTAGGTTTTTTATTTTATTAGATCGGTTTTATCGGTTCTTTTATTTAGCGAGCGTTCGCTCATTCATTCGTTTTAACGGACGAGTTCACCGTTTAGTTTCAGATAACGAACATTCGTTCGTTAATCTGTTCGTCAGTTTTCTCTTTTTCTCGGATTTTTCCGCGATTATTTCTGATCGCGATTTCTGATCCGATTTTCGTTTTAGTTTAACTTTTCACTCGTTTATCGGAACCAGGCGATTCAAGCGCCTAGAGTTTCGTCTCGAAACACTCTTTCCGTTTAACCAACTCAAACAAGTTTTTTCTTCTGTAAAAATTGACTTAGGTCCAGATTAGTAATTGAAGCTTGTTTTTCTTTCGCCGTTTGACTTTCGTTGTTTCGTTTGATTTGGTTCTTTTTGCAAACTGGAGTTCTTAAGTTAAAATTTCTGGTTAGATCTCTTATTTGAGTTTTACTTTTGCATTAGATGAGTACTTATTGTATGCTTGTTTGTTTGCGATAGAGTACCCGGAGTGCGCCGCTTGCTACTTCGAATCTCTAGGTTTCACGGATCATCAACAAGGCAAGTAACACTTTGATCATACCTCTTACTACCCAGTTTTATTGCATTAGATCAACCCTCAAACCATTGCACGAATAGGATCTGATTAATATGTGGGTTTTGGGAAGTAGATGAGGTAGTACCTATTACCTGTTTTATTTTCAAACCCTGGGAGTTACTTCTATGTTTGCTTATGCCATGCTATGCTTGTGGACGTGGATTGGGTTTGAGTGTATCCATGACAGATGTGAGAATGTTAATTAATGGTTCAACTTAAGGTGGCAACTTTAATACACATCTGGGTGGATTGAGGCACCTGGGTATTCCAGCGATTGCATGTTTTTCTTTATGGACCGCCACCCATGCTCAACGGGATCATGAAATTATTCATACTAGAAACTTCCGTGTGCAGCCACATGCTACTATGGGCTCTAGCATAGTTGATTAAGTCGTGCGAACTCTTACAGTGGTAGACTAGCAGATGTAGGAGAAAGTAGGTGTAACGGTCTACCCGATCGTAAGGTGCTAGCGCTTCTAAAAGACTATGTCTCGGTCATCCGTTTCTCAAACACCATGTAGTGCGAGAATTCCAACGAAGGAGATTGAGTCTTGTGGGGAAAAGTGCGCAAACCTCTGCAGAGTGTATAAACTAATCATGGTTAGCCGTGTCCCCGGTTATGGACATCTTGAGTATCTAGTACTTGGATTATCATGTGAATCTCATCATGTGACTTTAATTAATTTTGTTGGGTTTTAATGATGATGTTTAATTGGGATTGAGAGGGTGTCTACGCTCTCAATGTTTAACAACTACCATGATAGTTAAATAAAATTTATTCCTTTGCAGTAGGGAAAAACTGGCTTTACGCAAAACTGTAACCATATAGCTTTCCACCAACCACATATGCATGTAGTATAGCCTATTTTTGTTCACTACACTCTGTGTGTTATATTGCCAGCATATTCCATGTGCTGACCCATTTTCGGGCTGCAACGTTCATGTTGTGGACTTTTCAGACGACGAGTAAGGAGCCTTAGGTCATGGTTCTATACTCAGTGATGCCGTTGGAGTTGATGGACTCACTTATCTTCCAAGCCTTCCGCTGTTATCGTTATTAGATGGCCTTAAGCCATATTATTTGTAATAAGTTCTCTTTAGAGACACTCGATGTAATAAGTGTGTGATTGCTACTCTGTTATAAATCCTTCAAGTACTGTGTGTGTCAGCATTACTGATCCAGGGATGACACTGAAGCACAGAGACTTGACCATCTGAGGTCGGGTCGCTACAACCCTAAAAGAATATTGACAACAAATATGACAAGGCAAGCATAGATGTAGTGAATCAATCATTTACTTGTGAGCTTACTAGGACAAGTATGCAGAATTGTAACTGCAGTAAGAGACCGTCCGAAATCTGAATCAAGAAGTTTGTCTAGCACTTATTGTTTGCAACTAATCAACATGAATAATTGGATATTATATCGAATGAGTAAGAAAGGCAAGTAAAATTGTTAAAAAACCTGGCTTGCAGTAGTAATCTGGGTCAATTTCACTACAGTCAACAATCCAAAACGACTAGTGTTTGTTCCTAGGGCCGGAATTTTGAAAACCCTGTGAACTTTACAGGTACTAAAGATTACCAAAAATACATCTGAACCATTAAGTGTCGGTAGCACTGAGCACAGAGCAAACCCTAATGAAGTCCTTCCTAATGAGTAATGAATCAATTAGAAAATGGGTGATGAGGAGTGGCTGCTGAGTGTTGAGGACTTATCTCATGATAAATCGGGTTGGCTTAGTGGGTGCTGCATGCCTGAGCCCTGAACTGACTGGGAAGGTAGGCATGGCGGCGCGCCCGGGCGGTGGTGACGCTGTTAGGCGATCAGCTCCTGACCTCCTATTAGTCCGGCGTCTCCTCCTAGAGTCATGCCGTCCGGGGATGGCAACTCATCGGCGAGGCAGGCGGCTGGGGCGAGTAGAGATCGGAAGCGTGCAGCAGAACAGAGGGGAATCGGGGCCTGGGACGACCCAAAATCCCAGGGTGGGCTGACCCACCATGGGCACCCTGTAGAGATACACACCCGAGCAGCGAACATGCATTTTCGAAACTAATTTAGGAACATTTAGCTGACCAATTAAACGAATCTGTTTTAATAATATCAGATTCGTATTTGAACAACTACGCTTGTTTAGCTTGATGGCTCGAGCGGTGCTATTATGACACGAAGCACGTATTCTGATCGTATAGTGATCGTAAAAGGGGAAACCGAAGAAATCATATTTAGCAGCCATTGTTTGCTTCGAACTAAGAACTAAATTCTAAGAGCTGAAAAGAAAGTAGAGTAACCAAGTTAAGATCTATTTTCTGGTTGAGATCAAAAACTTGAGGAGATATGAAGTATCGCCTCTCTTGCGGCGCCGTGTAGGCATCGAGGTTGCGATGGCTGTCGGTGGCGTTGAAGCAGATCTACAACGGTAGACGGGGTGCATCGGGGGATAAGTCCCGTTGCGGTGGAAGAGAAGGTCGTGTGAGCGGCCCCGACAAAGAGGACGACGGCGCCGATGAAGTGAGAGGACGTCATTCAAGGCTCTTGGTCCATCGCCGTGGATGAGAAACGTCCATCTCTAGCAGTGGACGATGCGGTCTTGGTAGGCACTCCGGCATGGTGGAGGACGGTGGCGATGGATGTTGTGGAGGACGGCGGCGATGGATGTGGTGGAGGACGGCGGCGAAGGATGGGGTGGCGAACGGAGGCTGGTGTGGGGATGGTGTTCTAGCGCAGACGATGTATGAATGGGAAAATGGAGGGAGAAGTACGGGGAGCCATGTTTTTGGGACGCGCCTGTCTAAAATATGGGAAAGTTATGAACTTAGCCCCCGGTTAAAATTTGGGCGTCTCATCGGTTGGGGATACGACGGTAATCTCGCATCTC
The DNA here is from genome assembly GCA_034509565.1 of Triticum monococcum. Classification (NCBI taxonomy): domain Eukaryota; kingdom Viridiplantae; phylum Streptophyta; class Magnoliopsida; order Poales; family Poaceae; genus Triticum; species Triticum monococcum. The sequence continues at coordinate 491,198,570 of CM067844.1, forward strand.
GCCAATATTTGCCCAGAGCGATTTCAGGCGAGGAGAAGGTGGTTGGCGCCCATGGTTGGTGCCCACAGTGTATGAGCGGGGCTGACAGGTAGGGCGGTTGTGTCACGTCTGAGTGAAGTTACAAACCTACCCCTGTTGAAAATATTTGCCTACATCAATTTTGGCTGACTCGAGTTTGTTTTGCTGCCCACTGTGTATGAATGGGGAAATGGAGGGAGAAACAGAGGTCTTTCGGACGAGCTTGAATCAAATTTGTTTTGCCGCCCATGTTTGGCGCCCACCGTGTCGGAATGGGCTCAGAGGCGGTCGTGTCATGTCTAATTGAAGTTACTATCCTACCCCTATTTAGAGTAGTGGAAATCGGGCCGATGGATTGTCTGTGTAATGGGTAGACAGTAATTTCCATCTCCCAAACACTTGGCTTCGGGCAGCCGACGTGGGAGTGGACATTTTGCCGCTTCTTTCGAATTTTGGGACAATAAGCATCCAGGTTTACCCTGGCAACTAAATTCGAATCCATTTTGTATTCCTATACAAATCTTTATAAATCATGCTATGTGTTTTTATATATCTTCAAAAGGACGACAAAGATGTATTCCACTGTCATATATGAATATGGTTTACAAATGCCGATACTCAAATTCAGAAGCTAGAATCGAGTTTGAGGTGAATTCGAATATTTGGAACACTTCATGTCCAACTCAAATGTCACACACAGCATAATGTGTACTCCCATTTAGATATGTACACAAGCGATGTATCAAGATTCAAATACCGAGTCAATCAAGCAAGAATGTACATAACTAATAGACATATAAACACTTATAGAGTATATGGATCAATAATGTCAACTAAAATACATAAGCCAGGCCGCTGTACTTTTTTTTGCTACAACATCATCCTTTTTTAGCCAAGCTACTACAGCATCTTGGCCCTTTCCGATGCATGCCACTTATGGTCCATCTATACTACTATTATTGCTGACTGCACATTCAGCCCGATTGGCATATTTGTAGGTCTGGCACAGCAATCAAAATGAAATGTCTCTGAGTCTTATCAATTAATATAGACTTGTGCTCAAATAAAATTACAAACCAAAAAATCAAAAATAAAAAACAATTATTACATGATCTCTAAAACAAATGGTTTGATAGATTACATGAACAAACAACACAAATGTTATTCAACGATGGAAAGAACATTTCACCTATGATTTACCAAGTGGGAATTTAATTTCCGTTTTTCCTTCAGGACCTTAACAATGTGGTCAGTCTCGGCTTGCTTCATTTTGAAATCCACCAAATATTTAATGGTTGTCTTGAGTACTGCTACTGATTGTGCAGTTTGCTTCCTCAATATGTCAACTTCATATCTAAGTGCAGAAGTGGAATCTCTTTCTACCACTAGTTTAGCCTCTAGAGCATCAACAGTTGGCAATTCATAATGCACGATTGGGCCGGTGCCACTGTTGTGGGATGATACAACGTCCATGGGGACCTCGCTCTTTGATCGTGGGCTAACCTATTTTGCCATTAAAGTTCCGATTGGATTTGGAAAATTTGAAGTTAGAAAAACATCTCAACTGGGAGTTATAACAGCAAACCAGTTAAACAAACAAGGAATTAAAGAGTTTCAATTCGATGCTGAAAAGTAGTTATTAACATCATTGTAACCCATTGTTGCAGCAGCAAAGCAGTTAAACAAACAAATAGCTACTTAAGTTCAGGAAAACAGGTAATTCTTAATAGTAAGTATCAAACACATAGATAGGCGCAGTCTATAATAGGATTAACAGGCTGTGGCATTATGTAATCAGTACCAACTAAATTAAGCCAAGCAACGTAATTGAACAATTTTGCAATAAGTGTCTAACTAAAATTCCGAGAAGCAGGTAACTGAACTTACGCTAGTTATTTGTACAGGCACATTGCAACTTCTTTTTCACTTACAAGGTTGTACAAAGGAGTCCATGGCATCAATTGCTTGGATACGCAGTCCCAATACTTCTTTCTTCCCACACTGCATTGGTAAGTCGAATGGTTAATCTGGTAAGATGGTGCGTCCTTCATATGTTATATGAGGACGTGTAGTCAGACTAGTTGTAGCCACACACATCACACTGGCTTTTACTATATATTTCATGCGATTACTTTTGGCATATCGAGATCTAAGCAATCTACAATAGGATGAAAAGACTGGCATCCTTCACATTATTGGCGAACTCAGTTCATAGAAACAAGCAATTCAACCATTCTATGGGTAAATCAAAAGTGCCACTGGAATATTTTTCACTACCCCTATCATACACGCAAAAGGGGCGACGCCACCCTAGGGGCTGGTATGGGCGGCCGCCTCGAGTGGCTCTAAAGTGTGCACCTAGTTTGAGTCGTCTAGATTGGCTTAGGCTAGTTTTGTTCGTACCAATGCACGAGCAGGCAATGTAAAAAATGAAGAAAAAAGTTTCAATTTGGATAGGCCAATAACATAAGTGCAGGGCAGGCCCTATAGCAGGCTCGCGGCCCAAACGAGCGCCTCCCATATCGATCGACAACAGGAAAAATCCCAATTCATCCACTCCAGCTTCCAGTCTGGTTCGCTCCTAACCTAGCCACCGCTGGACAGACCGACACAGCACTTCCTCATGCCCTCGTTGGAGGGCGGTCTCCGGGCTTCAAGCAAACGGAAGGACAAGAAGATGAAGATCCAACCCTGGGTGTAGCCTACGTGGGAGGCAGCGACGGCAGTATGGGCATGGCATCGAGCTTGCGCAAACGGACAGTCGTAGCTTGCAAGAGTAGCATGTGCAACGAGAAGGTACATCACATCCTTGATTATATCTAATTCAACTCTTCAATTTCTGGCCAATAGTTAAACCTGACGGTGTTGTAAAACTGCTTGTATGTAGGGAATCTATGAGAAAATGAAACCAATTTCTACTTATTTTATAACTCCCCCAATCAATACTGAACTGTCAGAATCTGATGAATCTAATCAAGTTTCCAGTGCAAACATCGAAGCTCATGTTGTTCTGGAGCCTAAAGTGTCTAATGAACAGACTGCTAATGAAGGATTTGATGCAAACATTTTGCATGCTCCTGGTGATGAACATATAGTGTCTAATGAGGCATCTAATGCAAGCATTTTGCAAGCTCCCATTGAAGGATTTAGTGTCTAATGATGATCTGCTATGTTGAGAGAGACATAGATTTGCAGGCATTGATAACAAGCAAATTATAGTGCATTTTCATGGCTTGAGGAAACGTCGAGGCCGTCTACCAGAAAGTCCCCGTATCATGACAATGTAGCATAAATACTTTTCTAATCTGTTGTTTGAAACTATTGGCATACTTGTGCAGGATAGATATATTGCTATGCAGTTTGCGCACTGGTTATAGGTGCAATTACACTTCGATATTTTCAGCCAGAGAACGAATAATTCAAGCAGGTACAGACTATGTATGTAGTCCTTGTACACCATGTTGCATTTTGTGTTTTTTGGTGCTTGCATCATTTAGTGTTTATAATCTGAACTACTTTGGATCATTAGCTGGTTTTCAAAGTGCATGTAGCTTCACATTTCTCAAGTTATGTTGATTTCCGGAGTGCAAGTGCCTTCGTATTTTTTAATTTAAATGTTCGCCCCTGGTAACTTGAATTCGTGGATCCGCCACTGCACACAAATCATACACGAATGCCAGTACGAATTAAATGAAATGCAGGGACTTACGCTAGCTCGTTGTACAGGCTCACTATAGCTCTACTTGCGCTTGGGATATTCCATGTACAAGTCCATGCTACCACTTGCTTGGATGTGCAGGCCTTTTGCTCCTTGCATCCCCCTCTGCATTTTTGACATGGTGAATGGCTGATCAAATAAGAGGAAACGACCTTGCTGTTGTACCGGAGGACATATACTTACAAGGTTATACGGGTGTGCAGGATGTGTACCAGATCATGTAGTGCCGTCATGCTTCGCTAAAAAAATGGATTTGCTTGTTTGAGATGATATCTCCAGAAGAAATAAGAGTTAAAGTTAGAGTTGGATAGGCGTGTAAGCTAAGAGAGCAGTGAAAGGATATCCAAACATCGTTGGAACAGTGCACAAGGGAGTGATGTGTGGATACCTAGTTCGGGCCGGCGTTTGGGCATGCTCGCCTAGCTAGAGTACGGGTCACTTCAGAGCCGTTGAGGGTGATGCACTGGCGTTGGCTGGCCGCGCACGGATACAGATCTTGAGCGGCAGCGGAGCGCTATGATGCGGTGGACGAGGCCGTTGGTGAACGCGGCCTCGGGGGGCGGAGGCGCGACGATTTGCTCGGTGAAGTAGCCCCAGTGAGCTGGGAGACGGCGTCAGTGAAGCGCACCTGATGTGGTGGAAGTCGGTGTCTGTGAGGCACGTCAGTTGCGGTGGCCGACATTGTCGGTGGACCACCCAGTGCGGTGGACGAGGGCATAGATGAGGTAGCTCTGGTGCGGTGGTGAAGCGCGACCGTCGTCTTCATCGTCGTCATCCGGCACAGAGGTGGGGAAAGAGATGATACGAGGGGCGATTCGAACTTTGCTTGGGTTGGTGGCGAATTAGGGATTTGAGCAATCTGGGTGCGGAAGGGGACGGTGGAGAAGGGAGATTTTACAGGGCTGGAATTGGAGCCACCAGATATTTCAATCCAAAACATGGAAGCGCGAACTTATTTTGTCGTCGTCCTTTTGGGGGGGAGGGAGGGGGTGGGTGGCTGGGTGCTAAGCGTCCGTCTAACACACGCGATCACCACGACACGACCCTGGTCTGCCTGGTGCGTGATACGTCTCCGTCGTATCTATATTTTTTTATTGTTCCATGCCAATATTCTACAACTTTCATATACTTTTGGCAACTTTTTATATTATTTTGGGACTAACATATTGATCCAGTGCCAGTTCCTGTCAGTTGCATGTTTTATGCTTTGGCAGAATATCCATATCAAACAGAATCCAAACGGGATAAAAACCGATGGAGCTTATTTTTGGAATATTTGGAAAATCTGGGAGAAAGATCAACGCGAAACGGTGTCTGAGGTGGGCATGAGGTAGGGGGGCGCGCTCCACCCCCCTGGGCGCGCCCCTGACCCCCGTGGTCCACCCGTAAGGCAGTTGACGCCCTTCTTCGGCCGCAAGAAAGCTAATTTTTAGTAAAAAAAATCACGGCGAAGGTTTCGGTCCAATCGGAGTTACGGATCTCCATATATATACGAAACGGTGAAAGGGCAGCAGAAAACAGAACGCAGAAACAGAGAGAGACAGAGAGATAGGTCCAATCTCGGAGGGGATCTCGCCCCTCCCATGCCATGGAGGCCAAGGACCAAAGGGGAAACCCTTCTCCCATCTAGGGAGGAGGTCAAGGAAGAAGAAGACGAAGGGGCCCCCTCTCCACTTCTCTTCCGGTGGCGCAGGAACGCTGCCATGGCCATCATCATCACCGCAATCTTCACCAAAAACTTCACCGCCATCATCACCAACTCTTCCCCCCTCTATGCAGCGGTGTAACCTCTCTCTCTTACCCACTGTAATATCTACTTAAACATGGTCCTCAACACTATATATTATTTCCCAATGATGTATGGCTATCCTATGATGTTTGAGTAGATCCTTTTGTCCTATGGGTTATTTGATGATCAAGATTGGTTTGAGTTGCATGTTTTATTATTTTTGCTGTCCTATGGTGCTCTCCGTGTCACGCAAGCGTGAGGGATCCCCACTGTAGGGTGTTGCAATACGTTCATGATTCGCTTATAGTGGGTTGCGTGAGTGACTGAAACACAAACCCGAGTAAGGGGTTGTTGCGTATGGGATAAATAGGAATTGATGCTTTAATGCTATGGTTGGGTTTTACCTTAATGATCTTTAGTAGTTGCGGATGCTTCCTAGAGTTCCAATCATAAGTGCATATGATCCAAGTAGAGAAAGTATGTTACCTTATGCCTCTCCCTCAAATAAAATTGCAATAATGATTACCGGTCTAGTTATCGATTGCCTAGGGACAAATAACTTTCTCATAACAACAAGCTCTCTACTAAAACTAATTTAGTTGTGTATTTATCTAAACAGCCCCTACTTTTTATTTACGTAATCTTTATTATCTTGCAAACCTATCCAATAACACATACAAAGTACTTCTAGTTTCATACTTGTTCTAGGTAAAGCGAGCATCAAGCGTGCGTAGAGTTGTATCGGTGGTCAATAGAACTTGAGGGAATATTTGTTCTACCTTTAGCTCCTCGTTGGGTTCGACACTCTTACTTATCAAAAGAGGCTACAATTGATCCCCTATACTTGTGGGTTATCAAGACCTTTTTCTGGCGCCGTTGCCGGGGAGCAATAGCGTGGGGTGAATATTCTCGTGTGTGCTTGTTTGCTTTATCACTAAGTAATTTTTATTTGCTGTTCTTAGTTGTTCTTTATCTTTAGATATGGATATGGAACACGAAATACCAAAAAATTAGGAGTACTTGCTACTCATGGAGATGAGGAACCTCCTAAAACCCTCGATGATCATTATGTGAAAGATATTATGTACTACTTTGATAATCCTGACAAAACCCCATTCAATTATGTAATGGGAGTAACATTGGATCAACGTGAATACTTTAGGGATTACCGCTTGACACAAAAAGGGAAACTATTATGGGATCAAATTCATATATTGAAGTGGTATGCTAGGCAACTATGTTTGAGTTATAATTATACTTGTTGCTCTAGGATGAAGGCTCCACACCTTCCCTTTTCATGCAAATTTAATGATAATAAAACCTTAGCTTCTTATGCTAATGGTATATATGATTACTATGATGTGGACAAATAGAAGAATTTGTTGCTTTTATGGGTGCTTATGAAATTGAATCTATGTTTAAAGAGTTTGAAGATTTTGATGATGCTGCTTATAGACCTGAAAATTTAGCTATCCTCAAATATTGCTATGAGAATTATGAATACAATTCCGATATTAATGCACTCATTGAGAAAGTCTCCGCTGTCTAAGAAGAGACTGATATTTTGCAGGAATCTATGGAAGAAGAAATTGATGAAACTGTGAGCTGATGAAAAAGATGAGGAGGAGATCGAAGAACAAAAGGAGGAAGAGCGTATTAGCTACCCGTGCCCACCTTCTAATGGGAGTAACTCTTCAACTCATACATTGTTTAATTTCCCTTCGTGCTTACCGAAGGATGATTGCTATGATCCCGTTGACTCTTTTGAAATATCCCTTTTTGATGATGCTTTCTATGCTTGTGGACAAGATGCCAATATGAATTATGCTTATGGAGATGAACTTGCTATAGTTCCTTATGTTAACATGAAATTGTTGTTATTGCACCCACAAATGATAGTCCTATTATCTTTTTCAATTCTCCAAACTACACTATATCGGAGAAGTTTGCACTTATTAAGGATTACATTGATGGGTTGCCTTTTACCTTTGCACATGCTGATTTTGATAGATATAATATGCATGTGATTGCTGCTCCTACTTGCAATTATTATGAGAGAGGAACTATATCTCCACCTCTCTATGTTTCCCACGTGATAAAATTGCAAGAAACTGTTTATATTATGCATTGGCCTTTACTTTGTGTGCATGAATTGTTCTTTTATGACATGCCGATGCATAGGAAGAGAGTTAGACTTCGTTGTTGCATGATATATGTTACTTTGTGCTCACTACTAAATTATAAATCATTGTTAATTAAAATTGGTTTTGACATACCTTGGGATCCGGGTGGATTCACTACTTGAGCACTATATGCCTAGCTTAATGGCTTTAAAGAAAGCGATGATAGGGAGACAACCCGGAAGTTTTAGGGAGTCATTTATTTCTGTTGAGTGCTTTCATATATTTTAAAAACAACAAAAATAAAGATGGGAACCCAAAACTTTTTCAAAAAGGAAACTGAAAGTGAGAAAGACAAGCATTGTTGAAGTGGGAGAGCTCCTTGAACTTTGTTCAGCTCATAGCAACTTTGTGAATCTTGATTACAGAAACTTTTCAACAAAAATAATTATCCCCTTGCACAATTCCATTGTATTATAAAAATAATGTGCCAAGGTTTGCCTTTAGGATGTTTACTTTGCTTGTTGGTTTGTACGGTGCAGGACAGAAACTTTGGCTGTAGTGCGTGATTTTACATTTTTAGCTGGAACGTCAAATGGTTCTAATTCTTTTTCACTTTATTTCTATACAAATTTTTTATTTTTCATAATTTTGGCAGAATTTTTCAAGTATCAGAAGTATGGTGAATGTTCAGATTATTGCAGACTGTTCTGTTTTAGACAGATTCTGTTTTTGATGCATAGTTTACTTGTTTTGATGAAACTATCAATTTGTATCAGTGGATTAAGCCATGGAAAAGATATATTACAGTAGAAACAATTCAAAAACAAAATATGAATTGGTTTGCAACAGTACTTAGAGTAGTGATTTGCTTTATTATACTAACTGATCTTACCGAGTTTTCTGTTGAAGTTTTGTGTGGATGAAGTGTTCGATGATCGAGAAGGTCTCGATGTGAGAAGAAGGAAGAGAGGCAAGAGCTCAATCTTGGGGATGCCCAAGGCACCCCAAGTAAATATTCAAGGAGACTCAAGCGTCTAAGCTTGGGGATGCCCCGGAAGGCATCCCCTCTTTCTTCAACAAGTATCAGTATTTTTTCGGATTCGTTTCGTTCATGCGATATGTGCAATCTTGGAGCGTCTTTTGCATTTAGTTTTCATTTTTCTTTTATGCACCATGCTGGTATGAGATTGTCCTTGGTTGATTTATAGAATGCTCTTTGCACTTCACTTACATCTTTTGAGTATGGCTTTATAGAATGCCTCATGTGCTTCACATATATCATTTGAAGTTTGGATTGCCTATTTCTCTTCACATAGACAACCGCCATTTGTAGAATGCTCTTTTGCTTCACTTATATTTGTTAGAGTGTGGGCATATCTTTTGTAGAAAGAATTAAACTCTCTTGCTTCACTTATATCTATTTAGAGAGATGACAGGAATTGGTCATTCACATGGTTAGTCATAAAATCTTGCATAAAACTTGTAGATCACTGAATATGATATGTTTGATTCCTTGCAATAGTTTTGCGATATAAAGATGGAGATATTAGAGTCTTGCTAGTGGGTAGTTGTGGATTAGTAGAAATACTTGTGTTGAGGCTTGTGATTCCCATAGCATGCATGTATGGTGAACCGTTATGTAACGAAGTCGGAGCATGATTTATTTATTGATTGTCTTCCTTATGAGTGGCGGTCGGGGACGAGCGATGGTCTTTTCCTACCAATCTATCCCCCTAGGGGCATGCGTAGTAGTACTTTGCTTTGAGGGCTAATAAAATTTTGCAATAAGTATGTGAGTTCTTTATGAGTAATGATGAGTCCATGGATTATACGCACTCTCACCCTTCCACCATTGCTAGCCTCTCTAGTACCGTGCAACTTTCACCGGTACCATAAACCCACCATCTACCTTCCTTAAAACAGCCACCAGACCTACTTATCATGGCATTTCCATAGTCATTCCGAGATATATTTCCATGCAACTTCCATCATCATCATATACATGACTTGAGCATTCATTGTCATATTGCTTTGCATGATCGTAACAAAGCTAGCATGATGTTTTCATGGCTTGTCCGTTTTTTGATGTCATTGCTATGCAAGATCATTGCACATCCTGGTACACCACCGGAGGCATTCATATAGAGTCATATCTTTGTTCTAGTATCGAGTTGTAATACTGAGTTGTAAGTAAATAAAAGTGTGATGATCATCATTATTAGAGCATTTCCCCATCCAAAAAAAGAGAGGCCAAAGAAGCCTAAATAAAAAATGGGGCCAAAGAAGCCCACAACAAAAGAGAAAAGGGGGCAATGTTACTATCCTTTTTCCACACTTGTGCTTCAAGGTAGCACCATGTTCTTCATATAGAGAGTCTCTTGAGTTATCACTTTCATATACTAGTGGGAATTTTCATTATAGAACTTGGCTTGTATATAGAAACGATGGGCTTCCTCAGATGCCCTAGGTCTTCATGAGCAAGCAAGTTGGATGCACACCCACTTAGTTTCAGTTTGAGCTTTCATATACTTATAGCTCTGGTGCATCCGTTGCATGGCAATCCCTACTCACTCACATTCATATCTATTGATGGGCATCTCCATAGCCCGTTGATACGCCTAGTTGATGTGAGACTATCTTCTCTTTTTGTCTTCTCCACAACCACCATTCTATTCCACCTATAGTGCTATATCCATGGCTCACGCTCATGTATTGTGTGAGGGTTGAAAATGCTGAAGCGCGTTAAAAAGTATGAACCAATTGCTCGGCTTGTCATCGGGGTTGTGCATGATGTGAATATTTTGTGTCGTGAAGATGGAGCATAGCCAGACTATATGATTTTGTAGGGATAGCTTTCTTTGGCCTTGTTATTTCGAAAAGACATGATTGCTTTATGAGTGGGCTTGAAGTATTATTGTTTTTTATGTCAAATGATAGACTATTGCTTTGAATCACTCGTGTCTTAATATTCATGCCATGATTAGATATGTGATCAAGATTATGCTAGGTAGCATTCCACATCAAAAATTATCTTTTTTATCATTTACCTACTCGAGGACGAGTAGGAATTAAGCTTGGGGATGCTGATACGTCTCCGTCGTATCTATAATTTTTGATTGTTCCATGCCAATATTCTACAACTTTCATATACTTTTGGCAACTTTTTATATTATTTTGGGACTAACATATTGATCCAGTGCCCAGTGCCAGTTCCTGTCTGTTGCATGTTTTATGTTTTGTAGAATATCCATATCAAACGGAATCCAAACGGGATAAAAATGGACAAAGCTTATTTTTGGAATATTTGGAAAATCTGGGAGAAAGATCAACGTGAAATGGTGTCCGAGGTGGGCACGAGGTAGGAGGTGCGCCCCACCCCCCTGGGCACGCCCCTGACCCTCGTGATCCACCCGTAAGGCGGTTGACGCCCTTCTTCGGCCGCAAGAAAGCTATTTTTTGGTAAGAAATCACGGTGAAGGTTTCGGTCCAATCGGAGTTACGGATCTCCATATATATATATATGAAACGGTGGAAGGGCAGCAGAAAACAGAACACAGAAACAGAGAGAGACAGAGAGACAGATCCAATCTCGGAGGGGCTCTCGCCACTCCCACGCCATGGAGGTTGTCGGTGTCAAAACCGGTGGATCTCGGGTAGGGGGTCCCGAACTGTGCGTCTAGGGAAGATGGTAACAGGAGACAAGGGACACGATGTTTACCTAGGCTCGGGCCCTCTTGAAGGAGGTAATACCCTACGTCCTGCTTGATTATTCTTGATGATATGAGTATTACAAGAGTTGATCTACCTCGAGATCATAGAGGCTAAACCCTAGAAGCTAGCCTATGGTATGATTGTGTGTTGTCCTACGGACTAAACCTTCCGGTTTATATAGACACCAGAGGGGGCTAGGGTTACACAGAGTCCGTTACAACGGAGGAGATCTACATATTCGTATTGCCTAGCTTGCCTTCCACGCCAAGGAGAGTCCCATCCGGACACGGGATGAAGTCTTCAATCTCGTACCTTTATAGTCCAACTTTCCGGCCAAAGGATATAGTTCGGCTGTCTGGAGACCCCCTAATCTAGGACTCCCTCAGTAGCCCCTGAACCAGGCTTCAATGACGATGATTCTGGCGCGTAGTTTTGTCTTCGGCATTGCAAGGCGTGTTCCTCCTCCGAATACTCCATAGAAGATTTTGGACCCAAGGATATTGTTCGGCCCTGCAAAATAATTTCCACATACCACCGTAGAGAGAATAATATTTCCACAAATCTAATCTGCTGACGCGTTTTGACAGCACGGCGTTACATCATGGCCCGGTCATTATTCGAATAGTCGTTCTCAACTAGCATCGCACATATCGCGAGGCGGTTTTCTTGACATGTCTTGTCGAAGCAGAGATCTTGTCCCCCTTATTACGAGATTCTCATCAATACGGACGTGGGTAACCCACTCGTGCCCGTTGGTATGACTCCTCGATTTTTTGGCGAGTCCAAAACGGTCGCGAGGAGGATGCTTGACATTCACCCTCTTTATAAAGAGGCCAAGACCTGTCCCTTTTTCCTCTTGCGCTCAATCGAATCCTTCCCCCCACCTCGAGTTCCAACACCCCAGGCTCAGGTCAGGCACTTCGGACCTTCAACCATGTCCGGATCCAACCTCCAAGGTCAGTGGATGCCTTCCTCTGTCACAGAGGAGGACATCAAGAAGCTGAGAGAGGCCAGATATCTGACCGCCAAAATCTCGCACAGGCTGCCCGCCCGAGGGCAGGTCATCCCCACTCCCGAACCCAACAAGAGTGTTGTGTTCATCTCTCACTTCCTCTGAGGACTAGGCGGCTCTAGATCCCTTTGTTAGGGGGATCATGTTCTATTATGGGCTGGATTTCCATGATCAGGCCCCGGATTCCCTCCTTCACATCTCGTCGTTTATCGTCGTATGTGAGGCCTTCCTTCACATTACTCCTCACTTTGGCATATGGCTCAAGACCTTCAATGTGAAGCCGAAGATGATCGAGGGGTGGCACGCAGAGTGCGGAGGTGCCATAATAAGCAAAAGTGTTGATGCTCCATGGCCAGAGGGTTCCTTCCCATAGGTGTCCAGTTTGTGGCAGCGGGAGTGGTTTTATATCACAGCTCCCTGGAGTGCCAAGTGCGTAGCCGGCCCTGCCTTTCGCTCGGGCCCCCCACCACAAATGATGTCATGGATCAGCGAGGGGCTAAACTGGGGTCCAGTAAAGGATGTGCCGATATTGCAGAGTCGCATCTGACATTGAGAGAGACGTCAACCTGGTCACAGTGATACAGGTCATGCTAGTTCACCAGGTCCCACCTTGCAAACGTAGACCTCTTCATTTGTGGGAGTTTAGTCCGGAGGGACTGCGAATCATTCAACACTTCCTTGGCATGACGCTTGAGGAGATGTACAAGTTTTTCTTCGGACCACAAATAAAGTGTCCGGACACCACCGAGGATGCGGGTCTAAGCTGTAATCGCCCAGATACCCAAGTAAGTAATCCCATGGCCAAACACATGGTTTCTTCTATTTATCATAACATCATTCTGAAAAGTCGCTCTTTGACCAGGACTGGATAACAAAGGCGAAGATGATCAGGTGTCCGGCCCCCCTTCCCGAGGGCTTGGCCAATCCAGTACTAGATAGAATGTGTAACATCCCAAATTTTCAATTTGGAATGTTATACATTAGATCATCATTGCATATCATATTTTGTTGCTTTTGGGCCTGATCCAGAAATTCTACGCAACTCAAGGACCCATGGAAAGAGTTGGGGATTTCGTTATTTTCATATTTGAGTTTTCTCAAATTTTGAAAATAGGATCATTTGATTTTATTTATTTTATCTTCAATTATTTCAATTATAAAAATAAGTGAGAGGGAATACAATGACTTTCCCAAAATAAAGAAATATTGAGGATTTAATAAAAAAATCAAATAAGATTTTATTTTGGAGTTTTTCGCTGTTTTATTTCAATTTAGGAAAAATGCGTGTTTTTCAAAATTGCATTTAGGCCCCAGATAAATGTTCACTTTCTCTGGCTTGATTTTAGAAGTCGGGGAAAATTTATTTCGGGATTTTTGGAGTCTGTTTAGTATTTCTTTTCTTTCTTTTTCTGCATGTCAAATTATTAAAAAAAACGAACCGACCTAACCGGGCCGTGTCCGACTAGGACACTTGGCCCGGCCTGCCTTTAAAGCCGCGAGGGCCCGAGCCAGCCGCCGCTGCCCCAGCCCCCGAGACCCTAGCCGCTGCCTCGATCCGCTGCCACCCGCCGCCACTCGCCTCACCTCGCCGCCCGCCGCCGCCGCCGCCGTCTCGCCGGAGCTGCCCGAGGTAGCCGCCGTTGCCTCGGTTTTCGCAAAGAAAACCAATCGTTTTTTCAAAAAAAACTAGATCCGTTTTTTTAGATCCGGTTCGGTTTATTTTTTTCATCGTTTAGTTATTTAGCAAACGGCTGCTTCTACGTTTGTTTTTACGAACGGTTTTTGTTGTTTAGCCGTAGACAGCGAAGTTTCGTTCATTAGCCTATTCGTCGTTTTTCTTTTTTCTCGGATTTTCCGCGATTATTCCTGATCGTGAGTTTTGATCCGATTTTCGTTTTAGTTTAACTTTTCGCTCGTTTATCGAAATCAGGCGATTCAACCGCCTAGAGTTTCGTCTTGAAACCCTCTTTTCGTTTAACCAACTCAAACAAATTTTTGCTTCTGTAAAATTTGACTTAGATCCAGATTAGTAAACAAAGTTTGTTTCTTTTGTCGTTTGCTTTCCGTTGCTTCGTTTGATTTGATTCTTTTTGCAAACCGGAGTTCTTAAGTTGAACTTTCTGGTTAGATTTCTTATTTGAGTTTTACCTGTGCATTAGACGAGTACTTATTGTGTGCTTGTTTGTTTGCGATAGAGTATCCGGAGTGCGCCGCTTGCTACTTTGAATCTCTAGGTTTCGCGGATCATCATCAAGACAAGTAACACTTTGATCATACCTCTTAGTACCCAGTTTTTTTGCATTAGATCAATCCTCAAAACATTGCATGATTATGATCTAATTAATTTGTGGGTTGGGAAGTAGATGAGGTAGCACCTATTTACTGTATTATTATCAAACCCTTGTGTCGGTGTCAAAATCAGCGGATCTCGGGTAGGGGGTCCTGAACTGTGAGTCTAAGGCAGATGGTAATAGGAGGCAGGGGACACGATGTTTTACCCAGGTTCGGGCCCTCTTGATGGAGGTAAAACCCTATGTCCTGCTTGATTATTCTTCATAATATGAGTAGTACAAGAGTTGATCTACCACGAGATCGAAGGGGCTAAACCCTAGAAGCTAGCCTATGGTATGATTGTATCTTGTCCTATGGACTAAAACCCTCCGGTTTATATAGATACCGGAGGAGGCTAGGGTTACACAAGGTCGGTTACAAAGGAGGAGATATGCATATCCGTATTGCCTAGCTTTACTTCCACGCCATCCGGACACGAGACGAAGTCTTCAATCTTGTATCTTCATAGTCCAACAGTCCGGCCAAAGAATATAGTCCGGCTGTCCGGAGACCCCCTAATCCAGGACTCTCTCAGTAGCCCCTAAACCAGGCTTCAATGACGATGAGTCCGGCGCGCAGTGTTGTCTTCGGCATTGCAAGGCGGGTTCCTCCTCCGAATACACCATGGAAGAGTTTGAATACAAGGATAGTGTTCGACCCTGCAAAATAAGTTCCACATACCACCGTAGAGAGAATAATATTTCCACAAATCTAATCTGCTGACACGTTTTGGCAGCATGACCTCATGCCATGGCCCAGTAATTATTTGAACCGTTTTTCTTTAACCAGCCCGGCACATAACGCGAGGCGGTTTCTTGACACGTCTTGTCAAAGCAGAGATCGTGCTCCCCTTATTACGGGATTCTCATTAATACGGACATGGGTAACCCAACCATGCCTAGGGCTCCTAGATTTTAGGCAAGTCCCAAACGTCCACGAGGAGGACGCTTGATATTCACCCTCTTTATAAAGGGACAAGACTTTTACTTTTTTCCCTCCCGTGCTCAATCGAATCCTTCCCCTCCCTCGTGTTCTAACACCCAAAGCCCAGGTCAGGTGCTTCGGACCTTCAATCATGTCCGGATCCAGCCTTCAAGGCCGGTGGATGCCTTCCTCCGTCATGGAGGAGGATATCAAGAAGTTGAGGGGGGCCAGATATCTGACCGCTGAAATTTTGCATAGGTTGCCCGCCCGAGGGCAGGTCGTCCCTACTCCTGAACCCAACGAGAGCATTGTGTTTGTCTCCCACTTCCTTCGAGGACTAGGCCTCACTCTGGATCCTTTTGTTAGGGGTCTTATGTTCTATTACGGGCTGGATTTTCACGATCTGGCCCCGGATTCCCTTCTTCGCATCTCGTCATTTATTGTCGTTTGTGAGGCCTTCCTCCGCATTACCCCTCACTTCGGCCTGTGGCTCAAGACCTTTGATGTGAAGCCGAAGATGGTCGAGGGGCAGCACGCACCGTGCGGAGGTGCTCTAATAAGAAAAATTGCTGACGCTCCATGGCCGAAGGGTCCATTTCCAGAGGTGTCCGGATTGTGGCAACGGGAGTGGTTTTAGGTCACAGCTCCCCGAAATGCCAAGTGGGTAGCTGCCCCCACCTTCCGCTCGGGCCCTCCACCACAACTGATGTCATGGATCAGCAGGGGGCTGAGCTGGGCTCCAGCCAAGGACGTGCCCATACTGTAGAGCCGCATCCGAGATCTCTTCAAGGGAGATTTCAGTCTGATTATGGTAATGCAAGTTATGCTGGTTCATCGTGTCCAGCCTTGCAAATGCCGGCCCCTCCGCATGTGGGAATTCAACCCGGAAGGGCCACGCACTATTCAGAATTTCTTCGGCTTGACGCATGAGGAGATGTACAAATCGTTCTTCGGGCCCCAAATAGAGTGTCCGGACACTACCGAGGACGTGGGCCTGAGCAGCAACTGCATCGCTGCCCAATTAAGTAATCCCATGGCCGAACACACTGTCCTTTTATTTATCATGACATCACTCTGAAGAATCGCTCTTTGACCAGGACTAGATAACAAAGGCGAAGATGATCCGGTGTTCGGCCCCCCCTTCCTGAAGGCTTGGACAATCCAGTGCTGGAAAAGATGCTCGAGCCAGCACCTTGCCTGGTGCCCTCAAAGGAAGATGAAGTGGGGAATAAAGAGGGCGAAAGCGGGCCTCCATCGCTACCTATTCCAACCGAGGGAATGAGCGCCTCCGCGAGGGAGGATAACCAAGGGGAAGACTCTGACATTCTCTCTCCCCGGGGAAGGAAGAGGACTACCTCTGAAGATCCAGAAACCAAGGTTTCCAAACGGGAGAAGAAATCTCCGCCAGAGGGTCCTGCCTCGGAGGGTGTTCTTGCCGCACAATGTCCGCGCGGGGATCAGCCCTCTAACGAGCTGTAAGTAATCAAAAAGTACTTAATAGTGAAGATATCCTACCTTATTTCTGAGGAAAATAACCGAAGCATTTATCTTACAGTTCGGATCTTAGCCCTTCTCAGCAGAGCTCGTCTTCGGGGGATCTTCTTCTAGAGACGATGCAGAGTGAAACGCCTCCCCCTGCCACACCGCCTCACGAGGCGGGCGACCCCGAGGTGTCGTCGCGGAGGGTTTCTCCTGATCCGGCAAGGCCAGAAGGTAATCCTATGGCCACCCAAAGTCCTCAGTATCCGGCTCTTGAAGAGAGCAATCAAAAGAGTCCTGCACCATCTGGTATGCGGTCGTACGTACTGAGGGATCTGCTAGAGCGAGCGACTATCTTAGAAGAGCACCGTACGTTGATGAGTACGGTGATTGAAAGGATTTCGTTCGCCGAAAGCAGGTTGCATGAAGCCTTTATGAGTCTACTGACGAGTTTTGAGGTACGTGAAATGATGTACATTTTTGACAGTACCGCACATTTTTAGGTGTGCCCTGTGTAGATAGTAGCCCTGAGACTCTGTTTGTCATCGAGAATGGCGGCAAACAAAGGATCTTAGTCCCAGGTAATAACCAGACCGCTTGTATGCACAGGTGGTTGAAGCTCCGGTGGCTAGCTAGACTGATGTGTTTGCCGAAATAAGCGGCAACTGGATGCGGCAGATGTCGACATCGTGCTTGTTAACAAGCAGCTTGACAAGGCACGGGGTAGGTGATTTTTCTAGTGAATGTCACATAGTAAGAGCAGCATGATGCCAGTATCTTTAATATGTTGTGACTGCAGATGGAGCTGCCACTGAGGAGACCCTTCGGGCGGAGCTTGCCCGAGACAAGGAGCAAGCAAGGAGTAGTAATGCGGCCGCTTTAAGGGCGGCCGAAGAGTTAAGGGCCGAACAGGCCGCACATTGCGGGAGCAAAGAAAAAATTGCCAAGATGGCCGTGGAGTTGGAAGGTGCTGCTGACCGTTACCGGCTTCTTGAAGAAGAAAACCGGGTGAAGGCGACGGACCTGGAGAAGGCCCGGGTGGCTGCCAAGGAGGCCCGCTCCAAAATTAGAGCGACGAAGGAGGAGCTGAATCAAGCTGCGGATATCGTTTCTGGGGAGCCCTTCTTGTTGCTGACTATGTTCGGAGATCCGAAATATGCTCCTATGGACCGGCTATGGAGTTCTGCGGATGAGTACATGGATCTGGCTGCGAGTGTTGAGGATGTGACTGAGTATTTCAAGGATCAGAAAGGTCCTAAAGTGGTGAACTTGTTCTGGTCACAGTTTCACGCTCCAGTCCGTCCGCTACTGCTGAATGAGCGATTGGCCGGTTGGGCCGAGATCCATAGATTATCCGGACTGGCCGTGAGGTCCCTTGTGGATCATTTGTGGCCAGGAGGGCCAAGGCCGAGTAGTTACTTTAGCTTAGTGCAACAATTGCTTGGTGCTGTGCCACACATCGATGCTGTAAAGAGGTCAGCATGCATAGAAGGCTCGCGGATGGTCCTTGCCCGTGTCAAAACATATTGGGCGGAGATGGATGCCACCACTATTGCGGCACAGGGTTCGGCCATAGGCCGAGTGGCTATCGAGCACTACTTTGAAGAAGTTCTTGAAAGCGCTCGTTCAATAGAGGCTCAGTGCTCGAAGAATATTATGTTTGAATGACATGTATTACCATTGTAAAAACAATGTGTTATTGAATTTATTAAGGCTGTACTTATACTTTTGCCCAAAAGTGCTATAATGCCTCCTGTGTGGCCATTTATGTATATATGTATATAACCTGAAAGATTGTAGTCGTCGGCTTCAGCCCCAGTCGGTGTTCTGGCAACGGGGGTCCCCACACTTGCCTGCCTGCGGCCTGCGGCGTGGCTCAAAGGGGGCCCAGCATGGCCCGTCTTCATCAACACAAACCCAAGACCCTCGCGAGGGGCCAAGCCTCGCGGGGCGGATGACACGGAGCTTCCTCAGGCACGGCCTCATCAGGCTGGCTCGCGAGGAGGCGGAGAGATCAAGGCGGGGTACCTCACGAGGTGCCCGTGACGCAAGCCATGACGACCAAGGGTGCCAGGCGGGCGCCAGCCCGCGCAGTGTCCTCCTTTCCTCTTTGGTGCAAAGGGAGCAAGCGCAGGCGAGAGCATCAAGCAAAGGCACCCATTTCGGTGCAACGAGACCAAGACCAGTCCAACAGCAGGGAGGAAGTCATTGTGGAGCCCAAGCCAACGTCACCACTAGAGCCTTTGGCAGGCGAGGACCAACTTTAGTCAGGATAAGTGTACCAGATGTTCCCCTTCGAAATGGCCAATTGTTGGCGCCCTTCCCGCTCAATATTTGGGAAGAGGCCCAAGGCCTTTGCCTATAAATAGTACTAGCCTCCCACAGGGTAGGGGGGTCGGATGAAAAATCGGGGTCGGATTCAGAGAGGAAATCAGAGAGAGAGAGAGAGAGAGAGAGAAGGGTAACTGAACCCCTCCTAGCAGTTCATTCCCCCAGCCAAGAACAGACCCTCGCGAGGCTGTTCTTCCTCGTATTGCTCATCATCATCAGCCCAAGAGGCAATCCACCACACCACACACTGGAGTAGGGTATTACACCACAAAGGTGGCCCGAACCAGTATAAACCCCGTGTCCCTTGTGTTGTTCTTTCCATAGCTTAGATCTTAGTGAGGCGGAGGGGTGCAGGTAGGTAGAAGGCGAAATCTCCGCACGCACCCTAGTGTTCGAACCTCAAGGGTCTGCCGGAACCCGAATTCTGACATTTGGCACACCAGGTAGGGGTGCGCGGGAACCCACCTTCTAGCGCTTCGTGTCCCGTCGCGTCTTCATCACCATGTCCGGCGACCAGGCGGGCAACCCAGATCCATGGGCGGCATGGCCCACTCGCGCAGAACCGCTCGCCTCGAGCGAGCCCGTGCCCCACGCAGCTCGCGGTCCGCAGGGCACTGCAGGCCGCGGGCGATGCGGACAAGCTTCGACAGCTCTCACACCGCGGCAGGCGTGGTCGGCAGCAAGGGCCTCCAATCATGCCGCGACCACGACACCGTACACCCGCCGGGAGCAGGCGAACTCGAGGGCCGCGCTCACAGTGGCCCGGGAGCTGCTGCAGTGCAGGTTGTTGGAGGGCGGCCGCGACGTGCTGCTGGAGCGGGTGGCAGAGCTCCTGGGCTTCGCTGCCTCGGGGGCTCACCCATTCTGCACCCAGCTCCCATCTCAAGCCCAGGGCGGCCCGCGCGGGGGCTCCGCGCGCGCCCGGGGGGTCCAAGGCTACTCCAACGCCAGCGAAGCTGTCGGCACCGGACCGGCGGCGGCGCTGCCCCCGCTCCTGGTCCGCGAAGAAGAGGGACTCGATGTGTCCCGCGGCCCCAGTGGACAGCCGCGCTACCACCCCACGGTGGGCGCGTCAAGCAGAGCTGCATGGCACATGGAGTACTACGGCGTGGCCTTCGGGATGACGGCGCCAGAAGAATACGTGCCCCACATGATGGACCAAGGGCACCCTCACGAGGGCGGACAAGGCTCGCTCCTCAGCCCAAGCTGGGGGGACGAGGCGCCAGAAGCTGAGCTCTTCCAGGAGCCCCGGGACGGTCCCACCGGCCACGCTGGAGGCAGCGATTATTGGGTACCGCTAATTCCTCAAGAACAGGCATACACTAATCATGGATCGCGGGAGGTGCAGGTCGCCACAGCGAGCAGCTGCCCCGCTCCCACAGTCTCCTACCCCTCGGGAGGAGGGCGCAGGGGGCTGCAGGAGAGGGGCCGAGATTCGACATCGCCACCGTGGCGTTCGGAGCAAGGTGTTCTCAGGAGGTAGGCCCTCTGCTGGGGAGGTGCCTCAGGGCCTGCCCCTAGCGGAGGACCCGTGGTCGTCGAGGAACCGCTGGCGACCGCTCTACCCCATCAGCGGCGTCCTGGTTTCCGGTCGTCGTTGATGACACTAGAGTGTGGCGCAAGGCGGGGCCCTCGTCTGGCGATATGAAGCAAGGCCGATACATGTGAAGAAGGCCCAGTGCCTGTGAAGCTCGCTGCCCCGTGACACTCTCACGTAATAATGAGTGGGGCTGTACACGCCACAGAGTCTCAGGGGTGCCGGCCTGAGGCCCTGGAGCTCCCTCCCACGCCCAGTGTAGCACTTAGCTCCGCGCTGGTGAGAAGACGTCCAAGACTAGATTAGGTGCCGGACGCGGCCTTTTGTTTGCTTTCATTGTTTTTCCCTTCGGTTGTCACTTTCCCCCGCTGGATTTAAGTTGGATTTGAATTTGAGATTTGCATGTGTTCGGGGAAGGGGTGCTTAGTCTCGTTCGAGCAATTTCTCGCGTTTTGGTCGCCACTTCGCCTCAGCTGCCTCCCCTCGTGAGCCCCTCGCGAGCCGGGTCAGGGCCAGCTTGCGCGCAGCCCAGACTGCCGCCGCCGCGTCCTCTCAGGAGGTTTTTTTTACTGTAGATCCTACGAATTTGATCAGGGAACACTCGGGACACCACAGCCTCCCACAGGCTACCTCAGGGCCTGCATGGGACAAAGGTAAACTAGCCAACCACTTGGCGCGGGCGCATGGGCAATGTAACGTCTACTAATACGATGAACACAAGTTTTACATGAGGGCCCCCCCCCCTCCAAAATGCTCTCACAGCTATCAGTCCAAAACCTGAGTTCTATTCATGCAGGGTAAGGAAGCAGGAACGATGCACAATCAGTTGGATAAATCCCCCAATGCATCCTCGGGAGCACCGCCCGAACCGTTGCTGGCGTCGCTGGACTCGCCATCGCTGTCTGCGTCGCCGCCAGCAGCGGTAGGGCCGTTCACCACATCGCCCTCATTGGCAACCACAATCACGCCGTCGTTGTCTGAAGCGAAGGCCCTGACAAGAGCATCCAAATTGTCTTCCACCCAGTGCGCCAGGTCGTCTCGAACAGCCTGAGGGACTGGGGCGATGGCGGCGTCAAAATCGAAGTGGGGATCCATGTTCTGGAGATGGCTGAAGATGCGGGAAAAGGCGCGCCTGAGCAGGGCGCGGCTCCTCTCCTCCACCAACCTATCAGCCCTGACCGACCGCGCCTCCAGCTGAGTCACCACGTCAGTGAAGAACTGAAGGTTGCCAGCGTAGTTGACTGCGTGCGGCTCGCCAACAGCCGCCTCGCAGATGTTGCCCAAGGTTGCGTTGGCTCTCTCCCGGAGCGTGGTGAGCATGGGGCCGTGCTCATGCTCCAGGATCCGCCGCTGACGTATCTCGTCCGCATTCTGGCGCGCGACGACCTCAGCCTCCTCCACCCGCTGGCGAAGAATGAGCACCTTGGCCTGGGAGGTGGTTGACTCCCCTTGTGCTACCTCAAGGGCGTCCCGAAGAGCATCGGCCCGCCGCGTCGCTTCCTCCAGCTTGGCCCTCAAGGCAGCAGTCCTACCTTCAGCCTCGGCCCGGATCAACCCCAGCCTCTCCTCAGACTCGCGCTCGAGGTCCAAGCGCGCCGTCGCCACCCGACGTCCGACCTCCTCCAGGACACGGGCTTCCCGTGCAGCGACATCATCGTCCTCCTGCATCACCAAGCGCTCCCTAGTCTCCAGACGCTCGTACTCGCGGGTACGTTCGGCGGCTTCCAGTGTCAACACCTCCTCACGCTTCTGGAGCTTTGCTGGGTCGCCAGAGGCCACCTCCATCAATGCGAGGGCTGCCCCGCGCAGCTCCACTTGCTCCTCCAGTGAATGGCACCAGGCCAGGAGCTCCCGAGCCCGCTCCTCCGCCGCCTCTCGCCGTCGGTCAGCTTCCCAGGCCTCCTCAGCGGCCCAAGATCGGGCCTCCCGAGAGGCCACCAGCAACGCCTTGGCCTTTACGTCATCAAGATCACGCTCACGGCGCGCAAGGGCGATGGCGCCCTCCAGCTCACGCCTCTCTGCAGCCAGGCACACGCCCTTAGCCTCAAGGCGCGCGTCTTTATCAGCAAGCTCCTCACCAAGCAGGCTCACCGCGTCAGCTGCCCTTCGAAGGAATCCTTGGCGAAGAGCGCGACGCTCCCGGGCACGCTCGAGCATGTCTTCCACACCATCATCTACCCCAAGCAAGTGCTTGGGGCCACGAATCAGCACTCCCCCTCCGGGCAGGGGGCTGTGGGCTAGCACCCTCGTGACGGCCGGGCACGCCACGCCAGAAGCCCGGCCTGGGGCTAGCCCGTCCCCAGATGAAGAGTGCAAGGAGTGCCTCAGCCAATCGCAGTCCACGACCAGGCGAGAAGCCCACGGCAGGCTGGCTATGCCACGAGAAGGCCCACGAAGGAGGATCGCGAGGTGCGCAGGGCCACGATGCGCCTCGGGACGGTTCGCCTCTCCGATCGCCGTCACCACAAGGGCTCTGCTGCTCGGAGCGCTTGAGGACGGTGGAGGGGGCGAAGCCAAGGGGGACAGCACCTCAACCATCTCCGCGAGCTCGGCTGGAAGGGGCCTGCGGAGCAAGGATCAGAAAAAGCAACAGAAGGATCGGGAGCTGGGAAAGGAGAAGGCTTACTCATCAGTGGCGAAGTACTTCCTACGCTTCAGCAGGCAGCAAGGGTAATCGTCGCCCAGGGCCTCCCTTCTCTTCTGGAGGGCCTCAAAGTCCACGCGGAAGCGGCCCAAGAGTTGAGCGCAGGGATCAACCTGCGACGAAGACGGAGCGTCAAGGCGATCCGCATCAGGGGCGCCTGCCTGATGCGCGCTACCGACCGCCTCGCCAAGAGAAGCGGTTGAAGCCTCAGGAGCCTCAGCCGCAGGCACTGAGGGCAGCTGCTTGCCACCCTCAGCCTCAGCGGCACGGGTCCCCAAGAGCTGCTCCCTCATGAGCATCGCCCGGCGGTGTCACCCCGCCGGGAGCCCCCTCGGCCTCTGGCGCCTCATGCCTCCCTGCTCCGCCACTTGAGGAAGAGTCGCCTTGGCCGACTGGAAGGGCAGTCACCATCACTGGGTTCTCGCGAGGCCCCCGGAGGCCGGCGGGGCGCGGCCCCCACTCATCAATGATAGGCATATGATTCACAAAATCACCCCTGTTCTGGTAGAGGTACAGCAAGGCCCCTCCCTGCTGGATGCTGCCAGGGTTGGGGTCCCCAGTCAGGGTCAAGAGCACTGTCCTCAGCACTTCAGGTGTCAGGTCATCTTCCTGGAGCCTCATACGATCATCACGCCCGCTGAAGGCCCACACCCGACGGGAGTGGCGTTGGAGAGGAGCAATGCGGCGAAGCAGGAACTCCTTCACCACCTTGGGCGCTGTCATGCCAAGCGACCTCAAGAACGCGAAACGGTGCCAGACGAAGACGAGCCGGGGGCTCTCAAGCGTCTCCTGGCCCCAGCTAGAATTGGGGACTATAGGCGAAGTTGGCTCCGATAGCAGGGGGCTGGGCACCCCTGCATCCACATACAGCCACCGCTCGTGGAACCCAGCCGCAGGCGGAGGGAGCCTGAAGTCAATTCCTGAGGTCGCTGTCTCAGACGCAGCAACGAAGCTCACGCACGCCCAGCATTGGGTAGGGTCGACAAGGCGCAGAGAGAAGAAGTGGCGCAGCAAGGCAACGGAAGGAAGGATGCCCATCATTGCCTCGCAAACAAAGGCGAAGACCGAAAGGAGGGTGATGGATTCAGGACCCAGATGCATCATGTGGATCAGATAGTGGGAAAGCACGGCGTTGAAGAATTCAGAAAAGGGGGAAACCAGACCCGCCCACAGGGCATCTGCGAAATACTGGACCTCGGTGGCAATCCTTTTGATGGAGAAGTGAGACGCGGGCCAGGCCGTCGTCCTCCCGCATTCGTTGAAGATGGTGGCTAGAGCCGAGCTGACCTTGCCCAAGCCCTCGGCAGGGGCCGCCAACGGCGGCGAGCAAGGCGGAGGCATGTGCTTCTTCCCTCTTCCCTTCTTCGTCAGAGCCATGGCGATGGGAAGGGGGGGGAAGGTTTGAGATTGGGTCAAAAACAGAAGCTGGAGTTCGAGCAGAGGAAGGACAGAGGGAATTCGAGCGACAGAAAGGGGAGCGACTGTGTACGACTACGAGTCCGCCTAGCATGGCGCAAAATAAGGGGGGCGTGGGGGAACAGTGCCGCCCACGCCCAATCAACCGCCACGCGACGCCCAAGGCCGCAGGCTGTTAGGGCCCGCGGCGCTTCGCCCTTGCCCTTTCGCCTCCCTGCACGGCCAAGATCGGGCGCGCCTTGGGCCCGGGGGCTACTGTCGCGTTCTGGGAATGGGGGTCCCCAGACTTGCCTGCCTGCAGCCTGCGGCGTGGCTCAAAGGGGGCCCAGCACGGCCCGTCTTCATCAACACAAACCCAAGACTCTCGTGAGGGGCGAAGCCTCGTGGGGCGGACGACACGGAGCTTCCTCAGGCACGGCCTCATCAGTCTGGCTCGCGAGGAGGCGGAGAGATCAAGGCGGGGTACCTCACGAGGTGCCTGTGACGCAAGCCATGACGACCAAGGGTGCCAGGCAGGCGCCAGCCCGCGCAGTGTCCTCCTTTCCTCTTTGGTGTAAAGGGAGCAAGTGCAGGCGAGAGCATCAAGCAAAGGCACCCGTTTCGGTGCAACAAGACCAAGACCAGTCCAACAGCAGGGAGGAAGTCATTGTGGAGCCCAAGCCAACGTCACCACCAGAGCCTTTGGCAGGCGAGGACCAACTTTAGTCAGGATAAGTGTACCAGATGTTCCCCCTCGAAATGGCCAATTGTTGGTGCCCTTCCCGCTCAATATTTGGGAAGAGGCCCAAGGCCTTTGCCTATAAATAGGACTAGCCTCCCACAGGGTAGGGGGATTGGATGAAAAATCGGGGTCGGATTCAGAGAGGAAATCAGAGAGAGAGAGAGAGAGAAGGGTAACTGAACCCCTCCTAGCAGTTCGTCCCCCCAGCCAAGAACAGACCCTCGCGAGGTTGTTCTTCCATGTATTGCTCATCATCATCAGCCCAAGAGGCAATCCACCACACCACACACTGGAGTAGGGTATTACACCACAACGGTGGCCCGAACCAGTATAAACCCTGCGTCCCTTGCGCTGTTCTTTCCATAGCTTAGATCTTAGCGAGGCGGAGGGGTGCAGGTAGGTAGAAGGCGAAATCTCCGCGCGCCCCCCAGTGTTTGAACCTCAAGGGTCTGCCGGAACCCGAAATCCGACAGCCCCCACGCATATAATGCGGGGGTGTTCGCAGAAGACACGTGTTCACACTTGATCCAACATCTTGGTCCATTAAGGAGGTGGTAGCGCAACGAACTAGGCAACCAGACTATAATGCTTTAACACTTTCACTTAGCCAGAGGAGTTTGAAAGTGGGGCTACTATATAGCCCCTGGTGGCTCCGCACTCATCCGAGTTCGGGGTGCGTACATGCCTGGCCAGGAAACGTCCCTTCGTTAAAGTGGAGGAATCCCGAAGATTCCGCTAGGTCATCGAGTGGTTGACCAGTCTCATGCTATATCATGACAGTCAGTTTTTGGCTTTCTCTACTGAGGTGCTCGTCCTGATGAACCAGGGCACAATCGTAGTAGTTCTCCTGGTGCTGCCTTAGCCGATAGAGCGGAACGTAAGGCAGCAAAACACAGGAGCCGGGCAAACCCAACATTTGACCAAAGACATGATTCAGAGCTGATGCATATAAGGCCAAACTCGCGACGCCGAACACTCCCTAAGGTATTCGGTCTTTATGACGTAAACCGGGCTAAACAGTGCCCTTTGTAAGAATCCCCTAGTGTCCAGGTACGTGCAATATTCTGACGTGGCTACATGCCAATACGTCAGCATCCTTCTCAATTTTATTGAGAATCAGGGGGATTTGTATCAACAAGAGACAATAAAAAAGGTTTACCTAGGGTCTTAATCTAAAAAGAATCCTTGGAACGGGTCCCTGCTGCACGTCTGCGCCTGTTTCTCTGTTGTGCCGTATCCTAGACGGGTGTAGCACGATGTGTATCAACAAGGATTCTTTGTAGACTAAGACCCTGCGTAAACCTTTTTTACTGTCTCTTGTTGATTTACATCCCTCGGATTCTCAGTACAACCAAGAAGGATGCTGACGTCTTGGCATGTGGCCACGCCAGAATAATGCACGTACCTAGACACCATGGGCTTATTACAAAGGGTACTGTTTAGACCCGGTTTACACCATAAAGACCGAATACCTTAGGGAGTGTTCGGCGTCGCGAGTTTGGCCTTATATGCATCAGCTCCGAATCATGTCTTTGGTAAAATGTTGGGTTTGCCCGGCTCCTGTGTTTTGCTGCCTTACGTTCCGCTCTATCGGCTAAGGTCGCACAAGGAGAACTACTGCGATGGTGCCCTGGTTCATCCGAACGAGCACCTCAGTAGAGAAAGCCGAAAACTGACTGTCGTGATATAGCATGAGACTGGTCAACCACTCGATGACCTATTGGAATCTTCGGGATTCCTCCGCATTAACGAAGGGCCGTTTCCCGGCCAGGCATGTACGCGCCCCGAATCCGGACGAGTGCGGAGCCACCAGGGGCTAGATAGTAGCCCCACTGTCAAACTCCTATGGCTAAGTGAAAGTGTTAAAGCATTATAGTCCAGTTGCCTAGTTCGCTGTGATATCACCTCCTTATTAGGACCAAGACGTTGGATTGAGTGTGAATACACGTCTTCTACGAACACCCCCGCATTATATGCGTGGGGGCTGAAGCCGACGACTGCACTCTTTCAGGTTATATACATGTATACATAAACGGCCGCACAGGAGGCATCACAATACTTTCGGGCAAAAGTATAAATACAGCCTTGATAAATTCAATAAAAACGTTGTTTTTACAATAGGAATACATGTCACTCAAACATAACATTCTTCGAGCACTGGGCCTCTATCATACGAGCGCCCTCAAGAACTTCTTCAAAATAGTGCTCGGCAGCTACTCGGCCTATGGCCGAACCCTGCGCCGCGACAGTGGTGGCATCCATCTCCGCCCAGTATGTTTTGACACGGGCAAGGGCCATCCGCGAGCCTTCTATGCACGCCGACCTCTTCATCGCATTAATGCGCGGCACCGCACCAAGGAACTGTTGCACCAAGCTAAAATAGCTATTTGGCTTTGGCCTTTCCGGCCACAGATGATCCACGACAGACCTCATGGCGAGTCCGGACAATCTATTGAGTTCGGTCCAGTCGGCAAGCTGATCAGTCAATGGAAGCGGATGCGCTGGAATGTTAAATTGCGACCAGAACAGCTCGTCCACTTCACGATCTGTCTGATCTCGGAAGTATTCGGCCGCATCAACAGCGCTCGCAGCTAAGTCCTGATATGCGTCGGCCGAACTCCACAGCCGATCCAGAGGGGCATACCGCGGATCGCCGAACTTCCTCCGTAGCATAAAGGGCTTCCCAGCCACAATGTCCCCGGCTTCACGCAGTTCCTCCTTCTCCGCTCTCATTGCAGAGCGGGTGTCTTTGGTCGCCATTGTGGCCTTTTCAAGGTCCGTAGCCTTCACCCGGTTTTCTTCTTCAAGAAACTGGCAGCGGTCGGCAGTGTCTTTTAAATTCACAGCCATTTTGGCCATTTTCTCTTTGCTCTCGCTATGAGCGGCCTTCTCGGCTTTCAACTCTTTGGCTGCCTTCAAAGCTCCGCCCGCAGGGCCTCCATGATGGCAGCTCCATCTGCAGTCACAACATATTAAAGATACTGGCATCACGCTGCTCTTACTATGTGACATTCACTATAAATATCACCTACCCTGTGCCTCGTCAAGCTGCTTGTTAACAACCCCATCAGTCCGGCTAGCCACCGGAGCTTCAGACACCTGCACATAACGGCAGTCTGGTTATTACCTGGGACTACGATCCTCTGTTCACCGCCATTCTCGACGACAACCAGAGTCTCAGGGGCTACTATCTACACAGGGCGCACCTAAAAATGTGCGGTACTACCACAAACGCATATCATTCCACGTACCTCAAAGCCCGTCAGTAGACTCATAAAGGCTTCATGCAACCCCTTTTCGGCAGATGAAATCCTTTCAATCACCGTACACATTAATGTACGATGCTCTTCTGAGATAGTCGCTCGCTCTAGCAGACCCTTCAGTACGTCCGACCGCATACCAAGTGGTGTCAGACTCTTTTGATTGCTCTCTTCAAGAGCCGGATAACGAGGGCTTCGGGTGACCATGGGATTACCTTCTGGCCTTGTCGGATCCGGAGAAACTCTCCGTGACGACACTTCAAGGTCGCCCGCTTCTTGAGCCAGGGAATTCGGGGGAGGCGTTTCGCTCTCCATCATCTTTGGAAGAAGATCCGCCGAAGACGAGCACTGCTGAGAAGGGCTCAGATCCGAACTGCAAGATAGATGCTTCGATTATCTTCCTCAGAAGTAAGGTAGTATATCTTCACTATTAAGTACTTTTTGATTACTTACAGCTCGTTAGAGGGCTGATCCCCGCACGGACTTTGTGCCGCAATAGCACCCTCTGAGGCGGGACCCTCTAGTGGAGTTTTCTTCTCCCGTTTGGAAAACTTGGTTTCCAGGTCATCAGAGGTAGTCCTCTTCCTCCCCCGGGGCGAGGGAATGTCAGATTCCTTCCCTTGGTTATCCTCCCTCACGGAGGCGCTCGTTCCCTCAGTTGGAATAGGTAGAGGTGGGGGCGCGCTTTCGCCCTCTTTATTCCCCCCTTTATCTTCCTTTGAGGGCACCAGGCAAGGTGCTGGCTCAAGCATCTTTTCCAGCACCGGATTGTCCAAGCCTTCGGGAAGGGGGGCCAAACACCGGATCATCTTCGCCTTTGTTATCCAGTCCTGGTCAAAAAGAGATTCTTCAGAATGACATCATGATAAATGAAAGATAGTGTGTTTGGCTAGAGGATTACTTACTTGGGCCGCGGTGCATTTGCTGCTCAGGCCCACGTCCTTGGAGGTGTCCGGACACTCTATTTGGGGTCCGAAGAACGACTTGTACATCTCCTCGTGCGTCAGGCCGAGGAAATTCTGAATAGCGCGCGGTCCTTCTGGGTTGAATTCCCACAAGCGGAGGGGCCGGCGTTTGCAAGGCTGGACTTGACGAACCAGCATGACTTGCACTACCATAACCAAACTAAAATCTCCCTCGAAGAGATCCTGGATGCAGCTCTGCAGTATGGGCACATCCTAGGCTGGACCCCAGCTCAACCCCCTGCTGATCCATGACATCAGTTGTGGTGGAGGGCCCGAGCGAAAGGCGGGGGAAGCTACCCACTTGGCACTTCTGGGAGTGGTGATGTAGAACCACTCCCGTTGCCATAATCCGGATACCTCTGGAAAGGAACCTTTTGGGCACAGAGCTCCGACAATCTTGCTTATTAATGCACCCCCACACGCTGCATACTACCCCTCGACTGTCTTCAGCTTCACATCAAAGGTCTTGAGCCACAGGCGGAATTGAGAGGTAATGCGGAGGAAGGCCTCACATACAACAATAAATGCCGAGACATGGAGAAATGAATCCGGGGCTAGATCGTGGAAATCAAGCCCGTAATAGAACATCAAACCCCTTACGAAGGGATCCAGGGTGAGGCCTAGTCCTCGGAGGAAGTGGGAGATGAACACGATATCTTCATTGGGTTCAGGAGGAGGGACGACCTGCCCTCGGGTGGGCAGTCCATGTGATACTTCGGTTGTCAGGTATCTTGCCTCCCTCCACTTCTTGATATCCTCTTCCGTGACGGAGGAGGGCATCCACCGGCCCTGGAGGCTGGATTCGGACATGATTGAAGATCCGAAGCACCTGACCTAGGCTTTGAGTGTTAGAACTCGAGGCGGGGGAGCGATTCGATAGAGCACGGGAGGAAAAAAGTAAAAGCCTTGACCCTTTATAAAGAGGGTGAATATCAAGCGTCCTCCTCGTGGACATTTGGGACTTGCCTAAAATCTAGGAGTCCTAGGCGTGGTTGGGTTACCCACGACCGTATTGATGAGAATCCCGTAATAAGGGGGACACGATCTCTGCTTTGACAAGACATGTCAAGAAACTGCCTCGCGTTATGTGCGGGGCTAGTTAAAGAAAAACGGTTCGAATAATCACCGAGCCATGGCATGATGTCATGTTGCCGAAACATGTCAGCAGATTAGATTTGTGGAAACATTATTCTCTCTACGGTGGTATGTGGAACTTATTTTGCAGGGTCGGACACTATCCTTGTATTCAAATTCTTCCATGGTGTATTCAGAGGAGGAACCCGCCTTGCAATGCCGAAGACAATACTGCGCACCGGACTCATCGTCATTGAAGCCTGGTTCAGGGGCTACTGAGGGAGTCCTGGATTAGGGGGTCTCCGGACAGCCGAACTATATCCTTTGGCCGGACTGTTGGACTATGAAGATACAATATTGACGACTCCGTCTCATGTCCGGATAGGACTCTACTTAGCGTGGAAGGCAAGCTAGGCAATACGGATATGTATATCTCCTCCTTTGTAACTGGCCTTGTGTAACCCTAGCCCCCTCCTGTGTCTATATAAACCGGAGGGGTTTTAGTCCATAGGACAACATACAATCATACCATAGGCTATCTTCTAGGATTTAGCCTCTCCGATCTCGTGGTAGATCAACTCTTGTAATACTCATATCATCAAGAATAAATCAAGCAGGACGTATGGTTTTTCCTCCATCAAGAGGGCCTGAACCTGGGTAAAACATCATGTCCCCTGCCTCCTATTACCATCCGCCTAAGACGCACAGTTCGGGACCTCCTACCCGAGATCTGCCGGTTTTGATACCGACACCAGTCAAGGCAGAAGAGTTACACAGATTCTAAATGCAAGGAGAGAGTTTACGAAGTCACAGACCGAGTGTATCTTCGAGTATCTCCACTTCGGGGAGTTAAGCGCTTTGGAGTTAAGGGAATGTTAGCGCCATGTTTAGTGGGACCATACAAAGTTTTGGAACGTCTGGGAGAAGTTGCCTACAAATTGGAGTTGCCCAAAGGATTGTCAGGAGTTCACGATGTGTTCCACGTTTCCCAGCTGAAGACATGCCACGCGGAGATGGCTGATATACTGCTGAGAGATACAATGCCGCTAGAGGCCATTCAGTTGGATAGTGATTTGACCTATGGGGAGAAACCAGTCAAGATTCTCGAGTATGCCAGCCGAGTCACCCGCAGCAAGGTTATCATGTTTTGCAAAGTTCAGTGGAGCCACCACACCGAGGATGAAGCCACCTGGGAGCGAGAGGAAGATTTGTTGAAGGACCACCCTCACCTATTTTCTAGCAAACCCGAATCTCGAGGGCGAGATTCATCTTAAGGGGGGTAAGTTTGTGACATCCCAAATTTTCAATTTGGAATTTTATACATTAGATCATCATTGCATATCATATTTTGTTGCTTTTCGGCCCGATCCAAAAATTCTACGCAACTCAAGGACCCACGGAGAGACTTGGGGATTTTGTTATTTTCATATTTGAGTTTTCTCAAATTTTGAAAATAGGATCATTTGGTTTTTTTATTTTATCTTCAATTATTTCAATTATAAAAATAAGTGAGAGGGAATAAAATGAATTTCCCAAAATAAAGAAATATTGAGGATTTAATAAAAAATCAAATAAGATTTAATTTTGGAGTTTTTCGCTGTTTTATTTGAATTTAGGAAAAATGTGCATTTTTCAAAATTGCATTTAGGCCCCAAATAAATGTTCACTTTCTCCGGCTTGATCTTAGAAGTCAGGGAATTTTTATTTCTGGATTTTTGGAGTTCGTTTAGTATTTCTTTTCTTTCTTTTTCTGCACGTCAAATTATTAAAAAAAGGAACTGACCTAACTGGGTCGTGTCCGACTAGGACACTTGGCCTGGCCGGCCTTTAAAGCCATGAGGGCCTGAGCCAGCCGCAGCCGCCCCAGCCCCCGAAACCCCAGCTGCCGCCGCCTTGATCCGCCGCCACCTGCCACCCGCCGCGCCTCGCCTCGCCGCCCGCCGCCATGCCGCTGGAGCCGCCGCCGCCACGCGCCGCTGCTGCCGTCTCGCCGGAGCCGCCCGAGGTAGCCACCGTTGCCTTGGTTTTCACAAAGAAAACCGATCTGTTTAAAAAAAACCTAGATCCGTTTTCTTAGATCCGGTTTGGTTTATTTTTTTCGTCGGTTTAGGTATTTAGTGAACCGCCACTTCTACATTCGTTTTTACGAACGGTTTTCGTCATTTAGCCACAGACATTGAACGTTCGTTTGTTAGCCTGTTCGTCGTTTTTCTTTTTTCTTGGATTTTCCGCGATTATTCCTGATCCTGATTTCTAATCCGATTTTCGTTTTAGTTTAACTTTTCTCTCGTTTATCGAAATCAGGCGATTCAAGCGCCTGGAGTTTCATCTCGAAACCCTCTTTCCGTTTAACCAACTCAACCAAGTTTTTGCTTCTGTAAAATTTGACTTTGATCCAGATTAGTAAATGAAGTTTGTTTCTTTTGCCGTTTGCTTTCCGTTGCTTCGTTTGATTTGATTCTTTTTGCAAACCGGAGTTCTTAAGTTGAACTTTTTGGTTAGATTCTTATTTGAGTTTTACCCGTGCATTAGATGAGTACTTATTGTGTGCTTGTTTGTTTGCGATAGAGTACCCGGAGTGCGCCGCTTGCTACTTTGAATCTCTAGGTTTCACGGATCATCAGCAAGGCAAGTAACACTTTGATCATACCTCTTAATACCCAGATTTTTTTGCATTAGATCAATGCTCAAAACATTGAATGATTAGGATCTAATTAATTTGTGGGTTGGGAAGTAGATGAGGTAGCACCTATTTACTTTTTTATTATCAAACCCTTGGGAGTTACTTCTACGTTTGCTTATCATGCCATGCTATGCTAGTAGACGTGGATTGGGTGAGTGTATCCATGACAAATGTGAGATTGTTAATTAATGGTTTATTTAAGGTGGCAACTTTAATACACATCTGGGTGGATTGAGGCACCTGGGTATTCCAGCGATTGCCTGTTTTTCTTTATGGACCGCCACCCAGGCTCAAAGGGATCATGCGATTATTCATGCTAGAAACTTCTATGTGCAGCCACAAGCTACTATGGGCTCTAGCATAGTTGATTAAGTCGTGCGAACTCTTACAGTGGTAGACTAGTAGATGTAGGGAAAAGTTGGTGTAACGGTCTACCCGATCGTAAGGTGCTAGCGCTTCTAAAAGACTATGTCTCGGACATCCGTTTCTCAAATGCCATGTATTGCGAGAACCCCAACGGAGGAGATCGAGTATTGTGGGGAAAAGTGTGCAAACCTCTGCAGAGTGTATAAACTAATCATGGTTAGCCGTGTCCCCGGTTATGGACAACTTGAGTATCTAGTACCTGGATTATCATGTGAATCTCATCA
The DNA here is from genome assembly GCA_034509565.1 of Triticum monococcum. Classification (NCBI taxonomy): domain Eukaryota; kingdom Viridiplantae; phylum Streptophyta; class Magnoliopsida; order Poales; family Poaceae; genus Triticum; species Triticum monococcum. Next base: position 491,232,896 of record CM067844.1, read on the forward strand.
TGTGACTTTAATTAATTTTGTTGGGTTTTAATGATGATGTTTAATTGGGATTGAGAGGGTGTCTACACGCTCAATGTTTAACAACCACCATGATAGTTAAACAAAATTTATTCCTTTGCAGTAGGGAAAAACTGGCTTTACGCAAAACTGTAACCATAGAGCTTTCCACCAGCCATATATGCATATAGTATAGCCTATTCTGTTCACTATTCTCTATGTGTTACTTTGCCAGCATATTCCATGTGCTGACCCGTTTTCGGGCTGCAACGTTCATGTTGCAGACTTTTCAGACGACGAGTAAGGTGCCTTTAGGTCGTGGTTCTATACTCAGTGATGCCGTTGGAGTTGATGGACTCACTTATCTTCCAAGCCTTCTGCTGTTATCTTATTAGATAGCCTTAAGCCATATTTATTGTAGTAAGTTCTCTTTTGAGACATTCGATGTAATAAGTGTGTGATTGCTACTCTATTATAAATCCTTCAAGTACTGTGCGTGTCAGCATTACTGATCCAGGGATGACACTAAAGCACAAAGATCGGACTGTTTGAGGTCTGGTTGCTACAAGATGGTATCAGAGCACACACTGACTATGGGACACGACCACTAAGCTAAAATACCTAGATCACTACTCACTCTTCCCACTTCTGACTCCTCATCTTTTCTACTCTTTTAGGATGGCGGATGCAAGGAACAAGTTCACGCAGCCAGATGATGATACACCCTTTGGACGCCACCTGAAGGAAGTCACTAAGTACCTTAACATCGGAGTACCAAGCTTCACCGGGACCTACAACGCCACTTTACCCGAGGAGGAGCGTTGGATGATTCAAGTTCAAGTTCCAAGAAGGACGTTCATGCCTGTACTGGGCCCATAGAGTTTTCTTTTGATGCACCAACCTGGAGTCTAGGAAAGAGCATGGCAGCCCGCATCACTATGGGGCGCATTGGAGAAGTTTACCACAAGGATCTCAAGGATACTATCTGAAAGTGCGTTATATCGACTAGAGGGGGGGTGAATAGGCGATTTTTATGAAAGTCTTCAAAATGTGGAAGTTATGAAGACAAACAGAGTGAACAAGCCTATCACTATGCAGCGGAAGGTAGATTACACAACGCAAGCCATAGTCAAATATACAATACAGTGAAAGCACAGAGACAAATAGCTTCAGTGTAATGAGGATCAAGTTGGAAGAAGTTATGAAGCCAAACAGATCATACAGTCAGGTTGTGAAGATAGTAGATAAAGCAAGCATGCAATAGCTTCACAATGTGTACTGGTAAGTAAAGGGAGGTGAAGATGAAACCAGTGACACGTTGAAGACAATGATATGTTGGACCAGTTCCAGTTGCTGTGACAACTGTACGTCTGGTTGGAGCGGCTAGGTATTTAAACCAAAGGACACACAGTCCCGGACACCCAGTCTTGAACACGCAGCTCAGGACACCCAGTCCTCACCGTTTTCTCCTTGAGCTAAGGTCACACAGACCCCGCCCAATCACTCTGGTAAGTCTTCAAGGTAGACTCCCAAACCTTCACAGACTTCGTTCACCGGCAATCCACAATTCCTCTTGGATGCTCAGAACGCGACGCCTAACCGTTTGGAGGATGCACAGTCCTCAAGTGTAATAAGTCTTCAGATCACTCAGACAAGAAGACTTAAGTGATGCCCAATTACTCTGGCTCTGGGTGGTTAGGGCTTTTCTCCTCACTAAGGATTTTGAATCAAAGGCTTCGAGGTGGGTTGCTCTCAAACGACAAAAGCCGTGCACTGAAATCTGAGCAGCCGACCGTTTATGGTTGTGGGGGTGGACTATTTATAGCCACTTGGCAATCCTGACTTGATTTGTCCGAAATGACCCTGGGTCACTAAGGAACTGACACGTGTACTAACGGTCGGATTTTGAACTCTCACAGCAACTTTACTTGGGCTGCAAGTAAAGCTGACTTGTCTGACTCTAGACAAGATTTTCTCTCATTGTCTTCACTCGAAGACATAGGATTTGAATTAGGCATCACTTCAGTCATCCTGACTGGTTCTCTTGGACCCCACTTAACAGTACAGTGGTTCCTATGACACAACATGAACAAAGTAAAACTACGAAGGATCTAAGTCTTTGAGTTCCAAAGGCTTCATGGGGAGTCTTCATATGTCATTGTCTTCGACATGAATGTCTTCATGAACCACCATTGTCTTCAATGTCTTCGTACATTTCTGGGGGTCATCTCTGGTAGCTAAACCGAATCAATGAGGGACTTCTACCTGTGTTATCCTGCAATTCTCACAAACACATTAGTCCCTCAACTAGGTTTGTCGTCAATACTCCAAAACCAACTAGGGGTGGCACTAGATGCACTTACAATCTCCCCCTTTTTGGTGATTGATGACAAACTAGTTGAAGTTTTCAATAGGGAATATAATTTGTGAAATTGTAAAGGAATTGTCTTCATAAGCTGCAAGGGCTCCCCCTGAAGATGTGCATATAAGTGATTTGCTTCTGGAATGCAAATGCACATAGCAGGTTGTATTTGTGGGAATTCACTTCAACTTATGATAACAATCCATCATGCACGTAAAGATATATGAAGATAATGATATGCATAATGAAAAATGGACGTCTGCGAAATGATAAGAGTGCGGAAATTATCGTCGTACATGCGGAATTTATCTTCGCAAAAACACAGTGGCAAACATAGTAGCAGACGACCATCAAGTTTAAGTGTTACAACTCAAAGAACCAAATGTAGCAAAACGAGAGTTGTAAGCACGAAGCAAAATGCAAAATATAAAGCACCCGCCCATATTATTGACCCGCTTGAAGACTATAAACATCATATGCTTCTCCCCCTTTTGTCAGTGATGACCAAAAAGGTTTGAAGACATAGAGTTTTCTATGCGTTCCCAGGCGCAGCAGGGTCGGTGGAGGCGTTTGGTGGTGCAGGCGAGCTTGGTGCAGTGACGACGCGCGCTGAAGACATTGGTGGTGATGTAGCATCGTCTTCTTCCTCAATGATTTTTCCCGTCACGGTGGCAGCAGAGGAAGAGAACTCGGATTCTTCAAGCGACGGAGTCCCACGCAACACAGCTCTTCTGGGGGGTGTGGAGTCAAACTTGAATCGCTCCTTGAAGCCATCCTCTTGCAATTCAGCTTCAGTGCACATCATTGTGAGGCCTTTCCAAGTGCGGCGACAGGTTTCATGTGCGACGAAGGCGTTCTTGGTGGCCAGATTCCTGATGCGATTGACGTATTGCATGATACTGTGCATCTGGCTCTTGAGCCAGTCGTGATGCCTATCTTGCTTTTGATGCAGAGCCACAAGAAGTTCACGATCAGTGAGTGTACGAGCACATTTCTTGGGTCTCTGTGCAGCTTCGCTGTCAGTGGCTTCAGTGGATGCAGGGGCACGTGTGGTGCCAGCCATTGGATAGACTCTGGAAATGGCTTCAACACCTTCATCATGTTGAGTGAAGCTTTGGTGTTCTGCATTCTGAAGACTTAGTGGCTGTTTGGCAGGCTCAGGATAAATAGCTTCAGCAGAGGTGTCCACATCAGGTAAGAAGATTCTGTGGTTGCGGGCTGAGGGTTGATATGATATTGCAGAGTGGAGCTTGATTAGCCTCATAACCAATGGAGCATAAATCTTCAGACCAAAGAGATCTGAGCCAGACGCAGCAAGTTGACGTATGAAGAGATCCTGGGCATTGAAGCATTTGCCGTGCAGGATGCAGAAGATGAGAGTCTTCATGGCACCTTCAACCTTGGCATATCGAGAGTGCCCCTTAATGGGCCATAGAGTCCGCCTGATGATGTGATAGATAGTTCTAGGCAGGTACTCTAAGTCTTCAACAAAGAACTCCATCGGGTAAGGTGCGTCAGAAGGCAATGGCTTCATCATTGAGAGCATCTGACTCATATTTGGCTCAGGTCGCTGAAATATGCTCTCAACTGCTTCAGCGTGGAGTTGGCAGCCTTCTTCGAAGAGTTCGCCTGGAGTGGGTAGGCCGGTGAGCTCAATGATATCAAATGCATTGGCTTCATGATGGACGTTTCTGGTCATCCACTCCAGGACCCAAGTCTTCGGATCTCTGTTGTAGCCCTTGATGTGCAATGTGGCATAGAACTGAAGCAGAAGCTCTTCGTTCCAGTGCTCTTCATCCGTGACAAACGGCAGCAGGCCAACTTGCTTGAAGCAGTCCAGGGCTTCTTCCAAACCAGGCAGACCAGCAAAAGCTTCAACTTCAAGGCGCTAATGTGGAAAGATATGGCTCTGGTTGTAGAGGACGCAGGAGTAGTAGCTGCACTGTGGGTAGCTCCAGAACCTATCTAACACAATCTTTTCCCTTGAGTAAGGGTTCTTGGAGCGGTTGAAGAAGGTGTTGTCTGCCCTGAAGCTATTGACATTGAAGGAGCCAGGAGCAGTGACTGGACCTGGGAACCTTGGCAGTCGTGGGATTGGCTTCTGTACCTGGGGCCTGTGTGCAATATGATAATTGAACTGTGGTCCGGCAGCAGACACAGGCACAGAAGGGTCAGAGGCAGTGGCTTCAGTATCTCTTGAAGCTGTTGGTTGGTCGGGCTCCACAAATGCTTCAGTATTATGTGTGGCAGCCGCAGTGGTGTCAGCCTCCTTGAGAACTTCTTCTTGCTGGTGTGGGGGAGATGGAGCTTGAGGTTCTTCATGCTCTTCTGCATGTTCTTCGGCTGATGCAGCCGGAATGTCGTCAGCAGTCTGAGCCCTTGGCCCTTTGCGAAGCCTACGGAATGCAGGCGACGCCGGTGGAGTTGCAGTGGGCTGGGGCTCATCCTCTTCCTCCTGCGGGCGATCTGCCCACGATGCATCTTGGGTGATTGGCGTCAAGGGACGACCAATGCTGATCATTTCGCTCGTTTCGAGCTGAGGAAGGACTGCATCACCTTGCACATTGTCTTGGAGACCAATGTCTTCAGCAGCGTTGGGGTCGGCTGCTGGAATGTCTTCAGCATGCGGAGCCTCTGTGAGAGCAGGCTCATGCACGGTCATCTGACGATCTTCATGAGGAAAGCGAACGGAAAGGGGTTCGACTATCAAGGGCTCTGTGGGAGCAGCCCGAGACTTCTTGGTCTTGCACTTCTTGATGGTGGGGTCTGAAGGAGAGGCTTCAGGGTGTTTCCTCTTCCTTGATTTAGCTTCGGCTATCCTTGTCTTCTTAAGCTCCGAAGCAGTTGAGCGCTTTGGCTTCGAGCTAGGCTTGGCGGTGGGGAAGACAGTTGGAACAGCTTCTTGGCGTGGGGCCTCTTCTTCAGCCATGGTCGGCGTCTTCTTTTTCTTAGCGGCCATCCTGGGGTCGATGCTGGGACGCCCAAGTGCCTTTTGCTTCTCGGCCTCATTGTAGGCCTGCACACAGAGATCAGCCAAATTCTTCATGCGCTCGCATGAACCCTGAGCCTCTGCACGTTTCTGCATAAAGTTTTCCTTCAACTCATGCAGCATGACTTTGAAGTCTTTGACTTCTTGGATGCTGAGCGTGGCCATGTTCTGCTTGAACTGAGCCTTTTCAAAATCTATCTTTTGCTTCAGTTCCACGATGCGCTGGGCAATAGCGAGTTCTGAAGCAATAGCTCCTTGGAAGGCTACGCTGAGGCCAATGGGCAGCTGCAGATCATCGAAGCTGATGTTGGGTGTTTCAAACCACTCATCAATGAATTTGTGGATGATTGCTGTATCAAACAGTGGTAGGTTGTTGAAGATTTCAGCCTCCTCCTTGCTTTTGATGAGCTGCTCAAGAGCGTCATCGGCAAGATCGTCGTCACTCGACAGATCAATGGCTTCGCAGCGCAGAACGGCAGCGGCAGTGAGTTCTTTGCTGGAGTGTGGCTGTGATTTCTTTGCTTCTTGAGGCTTGGAGACTCTTGATAAGCCTTCAGACTGCACACTGGCTTCAGGAGGTGCAGTGGCCAATGGCTTCGCTCTGGAGGTCTTGCGAGAAGCGGCTGGCTTGGAAGCTTTTGGCTTCTTCTTCATCTGCTTCGGCTCCGGAGCAGCAGGAGCATCATCAGACTCAGTGTTTGCTGGAGGGTCGTTCACGGCAGTCCCTTGGACTGTAATGTGAGTGATGAGGCCTTCGAGATTGGCAAATGGTCCAATGACATTGGGATTTGCATCGCGTGTGCCATATGCCCTTGGTTTGGAGGGACCAGGGTTGAAGTCCAACCCAAACTCCTTCTTGTTTTGCTTCGCAGAGTTCTGGGCAAATTGGAAGTTGCGCTTGAACAGAGTGTCATCGCGACACCAGAGAAGGGATGACGGATGTGCGTCAGCAGGCTGTTGTCCCCTGACCATGCATGGAAAGAAGCCTTGAGCAATAGCTTCGTCTCTGGTTTGGGGTACGAGATTCTTGTACAAGACATCTCCCCATGGCCTCTTAATGGCGCACTTCTCTGCATATTCTTTGGTGACGAAGCGGTATTGGAACCACTGCTCTGCCCAATATCTTCGAATCCATTGGATTCGTGTCTTGCGCTGACCATAGCTCTCTTCGGGATCTGTTTGGTACATTTCTGCCAAATCTTCAGGCAGATCTCTAGATGTGTCACCACGTCTCTGTTTGCCTCCCTTCCTTGATTGTTTCTCGGATGCCATGAAGCTTAACTTGGAAGGCTTCAAAAGATTCAAAGGCTTCAAAGGCTTCCTTTTGCTTGACCAACAGGAACTTGCTTCGGGTGAATTGATGTGACGCTGTAGGAACTCTGCAAATGAATGTAGACTATGAGAACCAAAAGATTCTCCCACGGACATGTACCTGTGACAGCATTAAGGTGCGAGGGAAGGGGAAGAGGTCATATGCATTCTCAGAAGATTTTGAAGATAAATCAGTTTAGAAGACATTGACCTCATCATGCGAAGACATTCACTTTAGAGAAAAGAAGTTGGTTCCAGATTTGTATGAACCCATAGATCAGTACAAGTGAGGAATCTAACTACTTCAAGAAGAACAAGTGAATATGCTAGGCAAGTTATGAGATTCAGACAAGAGGAATGAAACTTGAAGGAATAGAAACCTCTTTTGGCAGAAAGTGATGGATCAATAGGATCAAAAGAGGCTGTAAAAAGGCTTGTTATTTACCAGACTTGGAACTGCTAGACGAGATGAGAGGTGAGGCCGAGCAGTTCGATCCTCCGTGCCCTAACTTGGCGACGGAAGACACCTAGGGCGACGGCGGAGAGACTGATGTCCGCTATCGGCGTGAGAACGGCGTCGGAGAAGTCGCGACAGTGAAGCACTTCGTCACCGGCGTCGTTGAGAGTTAGCGGTGGCGCTAGGGTTTGTGCGAGGGAGGAAGAAGAGATAATGACCGCAGTGAAACGTGTATTTATAGGGATATGGGCGGCACTGCGCTATTACTCAGGTGCCCCTAGCGATTCGCATCTGATCAGTACGTGGCCAGCATGCGGAATTGTGGGGGCAGTTTCACCCCACGCACGCCTGGTTTGTCGGGAGTCGTTCCTACTTCTCCGGAATTCTTGTTGATGGATAAACATTGAAAGCTGTTTTGAAGTTTGTCTCTGTGTCTTCTTCTGACAAGGATGCAGTGAATACATTCGACAGTTTCAATAGAGTGCGTATGACTTGGAGAGATAGAGTTTGAGGTAGGAAGCATGGAGAGGTTAGGGTCCGATCACATTCACTTAGTTCAAAAGATTCAAACAAGAAGACATAGCTATAAGTGAATGCTGTAGAGAACAGAACACCGGTGCATATATAATCAACATAGTGAAGATAATCATGAAGACATGTTGAGATTGAAGCCAAACCAAATGTGAAGACATAGCAAATGTAATGCCATGAGTAAAACACTTCAAGCAGAAAAATTTTGGTGGTGGCGCTACCCACCGTAAAGGAAGTATTGGACCCAGACACGGCGCACAATTATCGTGGCGCTCCGAGGTCAAATTCCACGTTAATGTATTCACACTTAGAATGTATGTCTTCATTGATTGAAGATATACGTTACTTTGTGTGTTGCACATCTAAGTCATCATCATGCATAAGTGTTAGGATGTGTGCCTGATCACAGGACATTTGAGGATTCCAAGATATTTAGCTCACACCGTAACTTGCAAAATCTCTTCTCATCCAAGGGCTTGGTGAAGATATCTGCCAATTGCTCTTCAGTGTTGACGTGTATGATATCAATGTCTTCCTTTGTAACATGATCTCTGAGAAAATGATGACGAATTTCAATGTGCTTTGTCTTCGAGTGCTGAACTGGGTTGTTGGCGATCTTGATGGCGCTTTCGTTGTTGCAGTAAAGTGGCACTTGCTTCAGATGAATGCCGTAATCCTTGAGGGTTTGCTTCATCCATAGAAGCTGAGCGCAGCAGGATCCAGCAGCAATGTATTCAGATTCAGCAGTGGAGAGAGATTCACAGTTCTGCTTCTTTGAAGACCAACAGACAAGAGATCGGCCCAGAAAGTGACATGTGCCTGATGTGGACTTCCGATCAACCTTGTCACCAGCGTAATCAGCGTCCGAAAATCCAACCAGATCAAACTCTGAGCCCTTTGGATACCATAACCCTAGAGTTGGTGTGTGAGCCAAATATCGAAGAATTCGCTTCACTGCTAAGTGATGCGACTCCTTTGGTGCCGCTTGAAACCGAGCACACATGCAAACACTAAGCATAATATCTGGCCTAGATGCACATAAATAAAGCAAAGAACCAATCATGGAGCGGTATACCTTTTGATCGAACTCTTTACCATTGTCGTCAGGACCCAGATGATGTTTGGCTGGCATTGGTGTTGTGAAGCCTTTGCAGTCTTGCATACCGAACTTCTTCAGGCAGTCTTTGAGATATTTCTCTTGAGATTTGAAGATGCCATTGCGTTGTTGCCGTATCTGAAGACCGAGGAAGAATTTCAGCTCCCCCATCATAGACATCTGATATTGCTCTTGCATCATATATCCGAACTCCTCACTGTACTTCTGATTGGTGCAGCCGAAGATAATGTCATCCACGTATATTTGGCACACAAACAGTTCACCATCATATGTCTTTGTGAAGAGAGTGGGATCCAGGGAACCAGGTATGAAGCCTTTGCTCTTCAGGAAGTATTTGAGTGTATCATACCAGGCCCGAGGGGCTTCTTTGAGGCCATATAGTGCCTTTTTGAGCTTGTACACCATGTCAGGATGTTTTGGATCTTCAAACCCAGGTGGTTGTGCAACATACACTTCTTCTTCAATTTTGCCATTGAGGAAGGCACTTTTTACATCCATTTGATACAGGATTATGTTGTGATGATTTGCATAGGCCAGCAGTATACGGATGGCTTCAAGTCTGGCAACAGGAGCAAATGTTTCATCGAAGTCAATGCCTTCCACTTGAGTATATCCTTGAGCAACGAGACGAGCCTTGTTTCTGACGACTTGGCCATGCTCATCTTGCTTGTTGCGGTATATCCATTTGGTGCCTATTATGTTATGCTTCCGTGGATCAGGACGCTTAACCAACTCCCATACATTGTTCAGCTCAAATTGTTGAAGCTCTTCTTGGATAGCTTGAATCCATTCAGGTTCCATAAAGGCTTCATCAATTTTCTTGGGTTCTGTGATTGAAACAAATGCGAAGTGTCCGCAAAAGTTTGCCAGTTGAGTTGCCCTTGAACGAGTCAGTGGACCAGGTGCATTGATGCTGTCAATTATCCTGTCAATCTGTACTTCATTGGCAACACGAGGATGTAGGGGTCGAAGACTTTGCTCTTGCTGATTTACGTTGTCGACGGGCTTCAGTAGGGATAATCTCTCCAGTTCCCATTAGCTTGATTGATTCACTGGCTGGAACTTCATCTAGCACATCTGGTAGTTGCTCTCTTTGTGACCCATTGGTCTCATCGAACTGCACATCCACTGTTTCAACCACTTTGTAGTGAAAGAGATTGAAGACTCTGTAGGAGTGCGAATCCTTTCCATATCCAGGCATGAAGCCCTCATGTGCTTTTGGAGCAAATTTTGAGGTGTGGTGAGGGTCCTTGATCCAGCATCTTGATCCAAATACTCTGAAGTAACTTACATTTGGCTTCTTGCCAGTCAGAAGTTCATAAGATGTCTTGTTCAGCAGCTTGTGAAGATATACACGGTTGATAGTATGGCATGCAGTGTCAATGGCTTCAGTCCAGAATTTTCTTGGTGTCTTGTACTCATCTAACATTGTTCTGGCCATCTCAATGAGTGTTCTGTTCTTGCGTTCGACGATGCCATTCTGTTGTGGCGTGTATGGAGCTGAGAATTCATGAGTGATGCCCAATGTATCAAGATATGTGTCAAGGCCGGTGTTCTTGAATTCTGTGCCATTGTCACTTCTGATGTGCTTTATCTTGGCGCCATAATTGTTCATTGCCCGATTTGCGAAGCGTCTGAAGACATCCTGCACTTCAGTCTTGTAAAGGATTATGTGCACCCAAGTATATCTAGAGTAATCATCAACAATGACGAAGCCATAGAGGCAAGCAGTAGTGGAGAAAGTTGAGTAGTGGGTAGGACCGAAGAGATCCATGTGAAGCAGTTCAAAGGGTTGAGTAGTGGTCATGATTGTCTTCGAAGGATGTTTTGCCCTTGTCATCTTCCCAGCTTCACAGGCACCGCATAAGTGATCTTTCTTGAACTTGACGCCCTCGATGCCTATGACATGCTTCTTCTTCGCAAGGGTGTGGAGGTTCCTCATGCCAGCATGCCCAAGTCTTTGATGCCAAAGCCAGCATTCTGAAGCCTTTGCGAGAAGACAAACTGCAAGCTGTGGCCCTGCTGAGAAATCTACCACGTACAAATCATCTTTTCGATACCCTTCAAACACTAGAGACTTGTCAGATTCCATTAGTACCAGACAGCGATATTTTCCAAAGATTACAATCATGTTTAAATCGCAAAGCATTGAGACAGACATTAAGTTGAAGCCAAGGGATTCAACAAACATGACTTTATCCATGTGTTGATCCTTTGAGATTGCAACTCTACCCAGACCCAGTACCTTGCTTTTACCAGTGTCAGCGAATGTGATGTGGCTCTTGTCAGATGGACGTAAGGTTGAGTCCATAAAGAGACTTCTTTTGCCAGTCATGTGATTTGTACACCCGCTGTCAATAATCCATTCTGAAGACTCTGAAGTCACTGGTGTCGTACCCTACAGTGCAGTTAGGGGGATAGGCTTCACCAAGAGTGTTGTGAAGCAAAAACATTTGACGAACCAGTGGATTATGAAAACTGAGATCCAGGTTAGGACAAGTAGGGAGAGTAGCATGCGATTCAGGTACGAAATACATAGTGATGCCATTCGGGCATTTGATCTTGCGCCCCACAAGATTTCTGAGGTCCCCAGCAATAGCATCAGAAGATTTTGGTTTTGTGCTGGAGACCTTTCCCTGCAAAAGAGAGTTAAGCTTTCTTAACCACCCACATTTTCAAGGGTGGCTTAGAAGCAATAAGTCTAAGTGCAGCATCTGAGAATTTTGGCTTTGGAGCCCTGGCAAACAGTCTAGCAGGTGGGCAATAGTACTCATAAGAATAGGCAGAATAGTTTTTGGTCATATGAGAATGAAGGTTTGAAGAACCGCTCTCATATGCCTGAGCACGGTTTCCCTGCAAAACATTTGTGTTAGTGCGACTCAGATGAGTCCTCTGCCTGTATGAAGCCTTTGGACCATACGAAGCCTTTGGTCTGAGGTTTGTCTTCTTCATGTGAGGTGTCATGAGGACATTCACAGGAAGATTCTCAAGACACGTTTTTGGAACCCAGATCTTCTTCATAGGCGGTCCATTCCTGCAGTTAGTACCAATGTACCTAGCAAATACTTCACCATTCTGATTCCTAAACAGTTTATAGTTTGCATCAAAGGATTCATCAATGATAATTGGATTAGCACAAGTGAAGCCAGATAGATTGGATGAATCTGATGAGGAGTCCTTTGCAGCAACCCATGTGGTTTTGGGGTACTGCTCAGGTTTCCAGTAAGAGCCATCTGCATTAATTTTCCTCACGAACCCAACACCCTCTTTGCTAGGGTTTCGGTTCAGAATCTGCTTCTTGAGGACATCACATAGTGTCTGATGTCCTTTGAGACTTTTGTACATCCCTGTTTCAAGCAATGTCTTCAACCTAGCATTTTCATCAGCAATAGCAGTGGTGTCCTCAGCAGAGGGGTTAGTTACCACTTCAACAGTTGAAGATATTGCAACAGCAGTAGCAGTGGAACATTCAGCAACAGAAATAGCATTATCATGCTCAATGCATTTAAGGCATGGTGGTTCAAATCCTTCCTGAGCAGAACTGATCTGTTCGGCTCGAAGTGACTCGTTTTCCTTTTGAAGATCTTCATGATCCGCTCTCAACTTCTCAAGATCTTGATTCTTCTGAAGATAATCATAGGAAAGCTTTTCATGAGTAGTTGAGAGAGTCTCAAGACGATCTTCGAGTTCCTGATACTTAACTTGAAGATTTTTTATGTCTTCAATTAAGGATTCAGAACGAGTCATTTCAGCACCCAACAGATCATCACTTCTGTCTAACAGTTTTTGAATATGTTCCATGGCCTTTTGTTGTTCAGTTGCAATTTTAGCAAGTGTTTTGTAACTGAGTTTCGAATCACAATCAGAGTCATCATCACTAGATGTTCGATAGTGAGTAGTGCGTGTGTTTACCTTGGCACCACGTGCCATGAAGCAGTAGGTGGGAGTAGAGTCGTCCTTGTCATTTGGATCGGTGATGGTGATGGAGTCATTGACTTCAGTGTTGAAGATGGACTTGGCGACATAGGCTGTAGCCAAACTCGCAATGCCTGAATCAGACTCCTCCTCAGACTCCACCTCTGCCTCCTCAGAAGCGGACTCCTCCTCTGAATCCATTTCCTTGCCAACAAACGCACGAGCCTTGCCAGATGAACTCTTCTTGTGTGATGAAGACTTTGAGGAAGACTTGGACGAAGACTTTGAGTATTTCTTCGTCTTCTTATCGTCAGAGTCATATTCCTTACTCTTCTTCTTCTTTCTGTTCTCATCGTCCCACTGTGGACACTCAGAGATGAAGTGTCCAGTTTTCTTGCACTTGTGACAAGTTTTCCTCTTGTAGTCATGCGCAGAAGCTTCATCATTCCTTGAGCTTGATCGTGAAGACTTTTTGAAGCCTTTCTTCTTGGTGAATTTCTGGAACTTCTTCACTAGCATTGCAAGTTCCCGTCCAATGTCTTCAGGATCATCAGAACTGCTGTCAGATTCTTCTTCAGATGATGACACAGCTTTTGCCTTCAAGGCACGAGTTCGCCCATAGTTTGGACCGTAGATATCTCTTTTCTCAAAAAGCTGAAACTCATGTGTGTTGAGCCTGCAAGTATGTCAGACGGATCGAGTGTCTTGAAGTCTGGACGTTCTTGAATCATCAGGGCTAGGATGTCAAATGAACTGTCAAGTGATCTTAGCAGCGTCTTGACAATTTCATGTTTGGTGATCTCAGTGGCGCCGAGGGCTTGAAGCTCATTCGTGATGTCAGTGAGCCGGTCAAATGTGTGCTGGACATTCTCATTGTCATTTCGCTTGAAGCGGTTGAAGAGATTGCAAAGAACACTGATTCTCTGATCTCTCTGGGTTGAGATGCCTTCATTGACCTTGGAGAGCCAGTCCCAGACCAGCTTGGATGTCTTCAAGGCACTCACACGGCCGTACTGTCCCTTGGTCAGATGACCACAGATAATATTCTTGGCAGTGGAGTCCAGTTGAGTGAACTTCTTGACATCAGCCGCAGTGACACCTTCTCCAGCCTTGGGAACGCCGTTTTCGATGACATACCATAGGTCGACGTCAATGGCTTCAAGATGCATGCGCATCTTATTCTTCCAGTAGGGATATTCAGTTCCATCGAAGATGGGGCACGTAGCGGAGACTTTAATTATCCCTGCAGTTGACATAGCTAAAACTCCAGGTGGTTAAACCGAATCACACAGAACAAGGGAGCACCTTGCTCTGATACCAATTGAAAGTGCGTTATATCGACTAGAGGGGGGGGGTGAATAGGCGATTTTTATGAAAGTCTTCAAAACGTGGAAGTTATGAAGAGAAATAGAGTGAACAAGACTATCACTATGCAGCGGAAGGTAGATTACACAACGCAAACCATAGTCAAATATACAATACAGTGAAAGCACAGAGACAAATAGCTTTAGTGTAATGAGGATCAGGTTGGAAGAAGTTATGAAGCCAAACAGATCATACAGTCAGGTTGTGAATATAGTAGATAAAGCAAGCATGCAATAGCTTCACAATGTGTACTGGTAAGTAAAGGGAGGTGAAGATGAAACCAGTGACACGTTGAAGACAATGATATGTTGGACCAGTTCCAGTTGCTGTGACAACTGTACGTCTGGTTGGAGCGGCTAGGTATTTAAACCAAAGGACACACAGTCCCGGACACCCAGTCCTGAACACGTAGCTCAGGATACCCAGTCCTCACCGTTTTCTCCTTGAGCTAAGGTCACACAGACCCCGCCCAATCACTCTGGTAAGTCTTCAAGGTAGACTCCCAAACCTTCACAGACTTCGTTCACCGGCAATCCACAATTCCTCTGGGATGCTCAGAACGCGACGCCTAACCGTCTGGAGGATGCACAGTCCTCAAGTGTAATAAGTCTTCAGATCACTCAGACAAGAAGACTTAAGTGATGCCCAATTACTCTGGCTCTGGGTGGTTAGGGCTTTTCTCCTCACTAAGGATTTTGAATCAAAGGCTTCGAGGTGGGTTGCTCTCAAACGACAAAAGCCGTGCACTGAAATCTAAGCAGCCGACCGTTTATGGTTGTGGGGGTGGACTATTTATAGCCACTTGGCAATCCTGACTTGATTTGTCCGAAATGACCCTGGGTCACTAAGGAACTGACACGTGTACTAACGGTCGGATTTTGAACTCTCACGACAACTTTACTTGGGCTGCAAGTAAAGCTGACTTGTCTGACTCTGGACAAGATTTTCTCTCATTGTCTTCACTCGAAGACATAGGATTTGAATTAGGCATCACTTCAGTCATCCATGTATTTGAAGACATAGTATTCTCCCATGTATTTAGTATAGCCCGAGCACTTTTGTAACGATAGATAGACCGTTGTATGCCCTTGTTTGATTGAATGAAGTGATTTTGTTTGCATTTGCCTCATGTGCATATGGGTAGTGTTTTATCTCTAGACCTCATTCTATCTTATATTCTCATCTTTTCTAAACCCATCAGATGCCTCCGAGACGTGACTCCAGATTTGCATTCCCACCGAAGCTCACTTAGTTGATCCAGCAGAAGAATACCCTGATGCAGTTATTTGTCCAGAATCAGAATCAGGGGAACAACAATAACAACAACAACAATCCACCACCACCACCACCACTACTTGTTGATCACTTAACCTGTTTCCTTAGACTGAATCCGCTGGTGTTCTCCAGTAGCACCGAGCCTATAGTAGCAGATGATTGGCTCCGCAAGATTGGAAGGGAGTTAATCACTACAGGATGTACTGATGCTGAGAAGGTGCGCTTTGCCGCACATCAATTGGATGGACCAGCAGCATCATGGTGGGAGAATTACACTATCACCTACCCTATAGCCACAGTGACATGGGACCAATTTCAGCAGGCTTTTCGTACTGCCCATGTGTCAGCAGGAGCTATGGCCATGAAGAAGTGTGAGTTTCGCAACTTGCGCTAAGGAGGACGGACCATTGGCCAATATGTGGATGACTTTAGTAAGCTAGCACGTTATGCCCCAGATGACATTGCTACAGATGCAGCTAAGCAGGAGAAGTTTCTGGAAGGTTTGAACGATGAGTTGAGCATGCAGTTGATGGTAGCAACTTTCAACAACTACCAGGAGTTGGTAGATAGAGCTCTTAAGATTGAAGGGAAGCAGCAGCAGATTGAGAATCGCAAGAGGAAGTATGGACAAGGGAAGTACAATTCTGGAGCTCAGCAGAAGCCACATTTTACCCCGAAATCGGGAGGACATTTCTAGCATACCCATGGAGGAGGTAGCTCGCACAATCATAATGGCCCCAAGAATGGTAATGGGAATGAGGAAGCAACGGCCAGAACCGTACCAACCCACCAACACCAGCCAAGAGAGACCTGAGCCAAGTCACTTGTTATAAGTGCCAGAAGACTGGACATTACGCCAATGAATGTCCTGAAGCCCAGAATGGAAATGGCAATGGAAGTTCAGGGAAGAAGCTGAACCCTTTCAACAGGGGACAGGTGAACCATGTTAATGTGGACGAGGTTGAAGCCCAGCCAGATGCAGTAATAGGTAAGTTTTTTTGGTTAAGTCATTTACTGCAATCATTCTTTTCGATACTGGTGCATCTCATTCCTACATATCACGGGGATTTGTGGATAAGTATAAACTGCCCACCAAAGTTCTTAGAACACCTATGTTAGTAAGCTCACTAGGAGCAGAGTATATGGCCAGTCGAGAATGTTTTCAGGTGCCATTGAGTATAGGTAGGCATTTTTTCCCCTCGGATTTAATCATTCTGGAATCACAAGGTTTGGATGTAATTCTGGGTATGGATTGGCTATCGATGTATGGAGGAAACATCGATTGCGCCAGTAAGTCGATTTTGCTTACCACCCCAGAAGGAGGAAGGATCAAGTATGTATCATGGCATGTGCCGAATAGGACTCAAGTAAATTCCCTAATAGGAGTTGTACAGGAGGAAGTACCGGTGGTAAAGGATTTTCCGAATGTATTTCAGAAGAGTTGCGAGGCATGCCACCGGATAGGGACATTGAGTTTTTGATTGAGCCTTTGCCAGGCACAGGACCAATATCTAAGAGACCGTATAGAATGCCTGCAAAGGATTTGGAGGAGATTAAGAAGAAGATTAAGGAGTTACTGGATAAGGGATATATTCGCCCAAGTTCGTCACCTTGGGGATCGCCAGTACTTCTAGTGGAAAAGAAGGATGGATCATTAAGGATGGTTGTTGATTATCGAGGATTAAATGAAGTGACAATCAAGAATAAGTACCCACTGCCCATGACCAATGACCTGTTTGACCAGTTGCATGGAGCAAAGGTATTTTCCAAGATCGATTGCGATCAGGATACCACCAGTTGAAGATTCGAGAGCAGGACATACCTAAGACAGCTTTTACCACCAGGTACGGGTTGTATGAGTATAGCATTATGTCCTTTGGTCTGACTAACGCGCCTGCATATTTCATGAACATGATGAACAAAGTGTTTATGGAGTTTTTGGATAAGTTTGTCGTAGTGTTCATTGATGATATACTAGTTTACTCGAAGAATGAAGAAGAACATAAAGAACATTTGCGTTTGGTACTTAGTAAGCTCAGAGAACATCAGTTATAAGCCAAGTTCAGCAAATGTGAGTTTTGGTTGAAGGAAGTTGGATTCCTCGGACATGTTATATCCAGAGAAGGAATAGCAGTAGATCCCACCAAGGTTGTCACTATGACAAATTGGGAAGCCCCAACAACAGTTGGAGAGATCCGAAGTTTTCTTGGACTTGCAGGATACTACCGGAGATTCATAGAGAATTTCTCAAAAATTGCAAAACCTATGACGGAGTTGTTGAAGAAGGATACCAAGTTCATATGGACTAAGGAATGTGAGGCCAGTTTCTAGGAGTTGAAGAAATGTTTGGGTACCTCGCCAGTGTTGATTCTGCCAGATCAGCGCAAGGATTACGAGGTGTATTGTGACGCTTCACGTCGAGGACTTGGAGCCATGCTTATGTAGGAGGGAAGAGTTGTTTCGTATGCTTCACAATAACTTAAGCCCCATGAGTTGAATTATGCTACACATGATTTGGAGTTAGCAGCCGTAGTGCATGCATTGAAGACTTGGAGACATTTTCTCATTGGAAAGCATTGTGAGGTGTACTAAGATCACAAGAGTTTGAAGTACATTTTCACGTAGAAGGAGCTGAATCTCAGGCAAAGGAGATGGTTGGAGCTCATCAAGGATTATGATATGAGATTGCATTATCACCCCAGAAAGGCTAACGTAGTAGCCGATGCGTTGAGCCATAAGAGCCATGTCAACACACTAACGACGGGAGATTTACCGAAGGAGTTAGTCGAGGATCTTCATGAGCTATGTTTGGAGATAGTTCCGAGAGGCTATGTTGCAGCATTGGAGATTCAGTCTACTTTGATGGATAAGATCAGAGAAGCTCAGAAGACCAACAAGGAGATTGCCTCTATAAAGGAGAAGTTGAGCAAAGGAACAACTAAAGGATTTCGTGAGGATGAGCATGATACCTTATGGTTTGAGGGCCGTGTTTATGTGCCAAATGATCCGGAGATTAGGAAGTTGATTCTGCAAGAGGCCCATGATTCACCATACTTGATTCACCCAGGAAATACCAAGATGTATCTAGATTTGAAGGATACTTTCTGGTGGACAGGAATGAAGAAGGATATTGCAGAGTACGTAGCAGTTTGTGATGTGTGTCAGAGAGTAAAGGCAGAGCATCAGAAACCAGCAGGATTGCTACAACCATTTCCGATACCCGAATGGAAGTGGGATAAGCTAGGCATGGATTTTATCACGGGATTACCCAGGACCCGTTCAGGCTATGACTCGATATGGGTTGTAGTCGATCGCTTGACGAAGGTAGCTCATTTCATCCCAGTAAAGACCACTTACACCAGTGCTAAGTTGGCAAAGATATACATGACCAGGACTGTATGTCTGCATGGAGTTCCGAGGAGCATTGTATCCGATAGAGGAACCCAGTTTACCTGAAAGTTCTGGAATCAGTTGCACGAGACTTTTGGTACCAGGCTAGAATTCAGTACAGCTTTTCACCCGCAGACAGATGGACAGACTGAGAGAGTCAATCAGATTTTGGAGGATATGCTGAGAGCTTGTGCGCTAGATTATGGATCTAGTTGGGACGACAATTTGCCTTATGCAGAGTTCTCTTCCAACAATAGTTATCAATCCAGTTTGAAGATGGCCCCTTTCGTAGCCTTGTACGGAAGAAGGTGCAGAACACCACTGTCGTGGGACGAAGTTGGAGACCGCTAGTTGTTTGGACTGGATATAATTAAGTAGTCTGAACAAAAAGTGAAATTGATTCGTGATAGGCTCAAGGTAGCCTAGTTGAGGGACTCCTAGATTAGGGGGTCTCCGGACAGCCGGACTATATCCTTTGGCCGGACTGTTGGACTATGAAGATACAAGATTGAAGACTTCGTCTCGTGTCCGTATAGGACTCTACTTGGCGTGGAAGGCAAGCTAGGCAATATGGATATGTATATCTCCTCCTTTGTAACCGACCTTGTGTAACCCTAGCCCCCTCCGGTGTCTATATAAACCAGAGGGGTTTTAGTCCGTAGGACAACATACAATCATACCATAGGCTAGCTTCTAGGGTTTAGCCTCTCTGATCTCATGGTAGATCAACTCTTTTAATACTCATATCATCAAGAATAAATCAAGCAGGACGTAGGGTTTTACCTCCATCAAGAGGGCCCGAACCTGGGTAAAACATCATGTCCCCTGCCTCCTGTTACCATCCGCCTTAAACGCACGGTTCGGGACCCCCTACCCGAGATCCGCTGATTTTGACATCGACATTGGTGCTTTCATTGAGAGTTCCTCTGTGTCATCGCCATTAGGCTTGATTGCTCCTACGATCATCGATAGCGATGCAGTCCAGGGTGAAACTCTTCTCCCCGGATAAATCTTTGTGTTCGGCGGCTTCACACTGCGGGCCAACTCGCTTGGCCATCTGGAGCAGATCAAAAGTTACGCCCCTGGCCATCAGGTCAGGTTTGGAAGCTTAAACTACACGGCTGATATCCGTGGAGATTTGATCTTCGACGGATTCGAGCCCCTGCCTTGTGTGCCACGCGGTCACGATGAGTACGATTTAGCTCTACCATCGGACAGTGTTCAGGAGATCGCACCAGCAGCCGCTCCGACCCTCAATTCGGAGCCAGTTGCGCCATCCATGAACTGGTGGATAGACCCCACCACGGAGGCCGTATCCTCTATGGTGATCGGGCCGAATATCGACCTTACCCTTCACAAGATCTGTGTTGCCAAACTGCCAGATCCTTCTCCGGCCACGGACTCTGAACCGCCTGCGCCCGTTCCTGTCGAATCCGATTGGGCGCCGATCATGGAGTTTACCTCCGCGGATATTTTTTAGCACTCGCCCTTTGGCGACATACTGAACTCATTAAGGTCTCTCTCCTTGTCAGGAGAGTCCTGGCCGAACTACGTCCGGCAGGATTGGGATGCGGATGACGACGAAATTCGTCGCCCACCCACCACCCACTTACTAACCACTGTCGATGACTTGACTGACATGCTCGACTTCGACTCCGAAGGCATCGACGGTATGGACGACGATGCGGGAGGCGAAGAGGAACCACTGCCCACAGGGCACTGGACGCCCATTTCGTCACATGACGTATACATGGTGGACACACCCAAAGAAAACAACGACGAGGAACGGAAGTACGTAGCGAAGGGTTGTTCCCTCGAGAAGCAGTCAAAGCGGTGGCGTAAACGCCGCTCCAAATCCCGCCTTGGCAGAAATAACAATCATATAGACCCAGCGATAGAAGAGGGTACACCATCGCCAGACCAGGGCAACACGGGGAATCAAACCGAACAACCCGACTCCATCAAAGATAACAGTCCGGACGACATCACATCGGACAAGCGACAGGAGCAACATAATGCCCACCAAAGGCTTGTTGCCACGGCGAGGAGTCTGAAAAAATAGAAGCAAAGGCTCAAGGCTGCACAAGACACACTCAAAATCAAATGGAGTGAAGTACTCAACACTGCAGCGAAGTACGGCAGTAATCGCCACACCAAGAGCTATCCGAAGCGAAAGTTGCTACCTGAATTTGATGAGGAAGCCTTAGATCCTCCACAATTAAAAAATAAAACGGCCATCCGGTCGGATAGACGACCTCATAGCCAACATAAAGCGGCAATCGACGCCGCACATAAACCAGTACGCGATTCGCGTAAGGGCTCGCATCAAAAGGACGGCGCAACCAGATCCATCTATGGGCCACGCAGGCGTGCTCCAACATACAATGCAACACAACAAACATCCGAACACCAAGGTACACCCAAATACAGGGGTGTCGCACACCCTCTATGTTTCACCGATGAGGTGCTGGATCATGAATTTCTAGAGGGATTCAAACCCGTAAACATAGAGGCGTACAACGGAACAACAGACCCTGGGGTCTGGATTGAGGAGTACATCCTCCATATCCATATGGCTCGAGGAGATGATCTCCACGCCATCAAGTACTTACCCCTCAAGCTCAAAGGGCCAGCTCGGCATTGCATTAAAAGCCTCCCCGAAAACTCCATCGGAAGCTGGGAAGAGCTCGAAGACGCCTTTCGGGCAAATTTTCAAGGGACATATGTCCGACCACCGGATGCAGACGATTTAAGTCATATAACTCAACAGCCCAGTGGGTCAGCCCAAAAACTTTGGAACAGGTTCCTCACCAAAAAGAACCAAATAGTTGACTGTCCGGACGCCGAAGCCTTAGCAGCCTTCAAGCATAGCGTTCGAGACGAATGGCTTGCCAGACACCTCGGTCAAGAAAAGCCGAGAACAATGGTAGCATTAACAAGCCTCATGACCCATTTTTGCGCGGGCGAGGACAGCTGGTTAGCCCGATGCAGCACCAGCGACCCAAGTACATCTGAAGTCAGGGATGGAAACGGGAAATCATGACGCAGCAAGAATAAGCGCCGGAATAAAGAAGACAGCCCAAAGAGCACGATGGTAAACGCCGGATTTAGAAGCTCCTGGCCAGGGCAGCAGAAGCCGCCCTCCAAAGGCAACAGAGCCGAATTGTCCAGCCTAAACACAATTCTGGACCAAATATGTCAGATCCATAGCACCCCTGATAAACCAGCAAATCATACCCACAGAGAATGTTGGGTCTTCAAACAGTCTGACAAGCTCAACACTGAACACAAGGGGCAGGATACACCAAGTGAAGACGAGGATGAGCCTCGCAAGCAAAGCACAGGGGAATAGAAGAAATTCCCACCCGAAGTCAAAACAGTCAACGTGTTACACATGATAAAAGGGAGAAACGAAGCGGCACCTTTAGAGGAACATGCCCCAGGGCCTATCACTGCGGAGCTCCATCATTGGTCGTCCCAACTGATCACCTTCGACCATCGGGATGACTCGGCAAGTATCTGGCATGCAGGATGGGCTGCCTTTGTATTAGATGCAATAATTGATGGATACCACTTCACCCGAGTCCTGATCGACGGCGGTAGCAGTTTAAATCAGATATAATAGGACACAGTCCGCAAAATGGGGATAGATCCAACAAAAATTTGCCGCAGCAATGCTACCTTTAAAGGAGTAACGCCAGGCTCGGAGGCTCATTGTAGGGGCTCCTTGCTACTAGAGGTTATATTCGGCTTCCCCAATAACTTCCGCAGCGAAAATTTAACTTTCCACGTCGCTCCGTTCCAAAGTGGCTATCAAGCACTACTTGGACGCGAAACTTCGCTCACTTTAATGCAATACCGCATTACGCTTCCCTCAAGATCAAGATGCCCAGTCCACGCGACATCATTACAGTAAATGGAAATATTGAGCACTCCTTGCGCGCTGAAGATGGTGCGGCCACCTTGGCTGCCGCACACTAAACGGCCTCACCAACTCAAGAATTTGACAGCTCGTTAAGACCACGGACACGGCTAGACGAGTCCGGCTCAGCTATATGTAATTAATACAGGATTGATGGCTATATGCCTATTACAATACAAGGGGCTCAACGAGTGCGCAAAAGTGGCAATAAGGCTCACCTTTACTCATTTTCAACTATATATTGTTTATTTAGTATAACTTAACTTTTGCACGGCAACTTTTCAATTAAGTTCCTCTCTTTTTCAGATGACCATCGTGCTACACCCATCCAAGATAGAGCACAATGGAGACACAGGCGCAGACGTGCAGCAGGGACCCGTTCCAAGGATTCTTTGTAGATTAAGACCCTGCGTAAACCTTTTTTTACTGCCTCTTGTTGATTTACATCCCTTGGATTCTCAGTACAACCGAGAAGGATGCTGACATCTTGGCATGTGGCCACGCCAGAATAATGCACGTACCTGAACACCATGGGCTTATTACAAAGGGTACTGTTTAGACCCGGTTTACATCATAAAGACCGAATACCTTAGGGAGTGTTCGGCGTCGCGAGTTTGGCCTTATATGCATCAGCTCCAAATCATGTCTTTGGTCAAATGTTGGGTTTGCCCGGCTCCTGTGTTTTGCTGCCTTATGTTCCGCTCTATCGGCTAAGGCGGCACTAGGAGAACTACTGCGGTTGTGCCCTGGTTCATCCGGACGAGCACCTCAGTAGAGAAAGCCGAAAACTGACTGTCATGATATAGCGTGAGACTGGTCAACCACTCAATGACCTATTGGAATCTTCGGGATTCCTCCGCTTTAACGAAGGGTCGTTTCCCGGCCAGGCATGTACGCACCCCGAACTCGGATGAGTGCGGAGCGACCAGGGGCTATATAGTAGCCCCACTTTCAAACTCCTCTAGCAAAGTGAAAGTGTTAAAGCATTATAGTCCGGTTGCCTAGTTCGTTGCGCTACCACCTCCTTAATGGACCAAGACGTTGGATCAAGTGTGAACACGTGTCTTCTGCGAACACCCCCGCATTATATGCGTGGGGGCTGAAGCCGACGACTGCAATCTCTCAGGTTATATACATATATAAATAAACGGCCGCACAGGAGGCATCACAATACTTTTGGGCAAAAGTATAAATATAGCCTTGATAAATTCAATAAAAACGTTGTTTTTACAATAGGAATATATGTCACTCAAACATAACATTCTTCGAGCACTGGGCCTCTATCATACGAGTGCCCTCAAGAACTTCTTGAAAATAGTGCTCGGCAGCCACTCGGCCTATGGCCGAACCCTGCACCGCGACAGTGGTGGCATCCATCTCCGCCCAGTAAATTTTGACACGGGCAAGGGCCATCTGCGAGCCTTCTATGCACACCGACCTCTTCATTGCATTAATGCGCGGCACCGCACCAAGGAACTGCTGCACCAAGCTAAAATAGCTATTCGTCTTTGGCCTTTCCGGCCACAGATGATCCACGACAGACCTCATGGCGAGTCCGGACAATCTATTGAGTTCGGTCCATTCGGCAAGCTGATCAGTCAATGGAAGCGGACGCACTGGAACGTTAAATTGCAACCAGAACAGCTCGTCCACTTCACGATCTGTCTGATCTTGGAAGTATTCGGCCGCATCGACAGCGCTCGCCGCTAAGTCCAGATATGCGTCGGCCGAACTCCACAGCCGATCCAAAGGGGCATACCGTGGATCGCCGAACATCCTCCGCAGCATAAAGGGCTTCCCAGCCACAATGTCCCCGGCTTCACGCAGTTCCTCCTTCTCCGCTCTCATTGCAGAGCGGGTGTCTTTGGTCGCCATTGTGTCCTTTTCAAGGTCCGTAGCCTTTGCCCGGTTTTCTTCTTCAAGAAACTGGCAGCGGTCGACAGTGTCTTTTAACTTAACAGCCATTTTGGCCATTTTCTCTTTGCTCTCGCTATGAGCGGCCTTCTCGGCTTTCAACTCTTCGGCCGCCTTCAAAGGGCCGCATTACTACTCCTTGCTTGCTCCTTGGCTCGGGCAAGCTCCGCCCGCAGGGCCTCCACGGTGGCAGCTCCATCTGCAGTCACAACATATTAAAGATACCGGCATCATGCTGCTCTTACTATGTGACATTCACTGTCAATATCACCTACCCTGTGCCTCGTCAAGCCGCTTGTTAACAAGCTCGATGTCGGCATCCGCCGCATCCAGTCACCGTTTTAGTTTGGCAACCCCATCAGTCCGGCTAGCCACCGGAGCTTCAGACACCTGCACATAACGGCAGTCTGGTTATTACCTGGGACTACGATCCTCTGGTTGCCGCCGTTCTTGACGACAACCAGAGTCTCAGGGCTACTATCTACACATGGCGCACCTAAAAATGTGCGGTACTACCACAAACGCATATCATTCCATGTACCTCAAAGCCCGTCAGTGGACTTATAAAGGCTTCATGCAACCCGTTTTCAGTGGACGAAATCCTTTCAATCACCGTACACATTAATGTACGGTGCTCTTCTGAGATAGTCGCTCGCTCTAGCAGACCCTTCAGTACGTCCGACCGCATACCAAGTGGTGCCGGACTCTTTTGATTGCTCTCTTCAAGAGCCGGATACCGAGGGCTTCGGGTGACCATGGGATTACCTTCTAGTCTTGCCGGATCCGGAGAAACTCTCCGTGACGACACTTCAAGGTCGCCCGCTTCTTGAGCAAGGGAATCCGGGGGAGGCGTTCTGCGCTCCATCATCTCCGGAATAAGATCCCCCGAAGACGAGCTCTGCTGAGAAGGGCTCAGATCCGAACTGCAAGATAGATGCTTCGGTTATCTTCCTCAGAAGTAAGGTAGTATATCTTCACTATTAAGTACTTTTTGATTACTTACAGCTCGTTAGAGGGCTGATCCCCTCACGGACTTTGTGCGGGAAGAGCACCCTCCGAGGCGGGACCCTCTGGTGGAGTTTCCTTCTCCCGTTTGGAAACCTTGGTTTCCAGGTCATCAGAGGTAGTCGTCTTCCTCCCCCGAGGCGAGGGAATGTCAGATTCTTCCCCTTGGTTATCCTCCCTCGCGGAGGCACTCATTCCCTCGGTTGGAATAGGTAGCGGTGGGGGCCCGCTTTCGCCCTCTTTATTCCCCCCTTCATCTTCCTTTGAGGGCACCAGGCAAGGTGCTGGCTCGAGCATCTTTTCCAGCACCGGATTGTCCAAGCCTTCGGGAAGGGGGGCCGAACACCGGATCATCTTTGCCTTTGTTATCCAGTCCTGGTCAAAAAGCGATTCTTTAGAATGGCGTCATGATAAATAAAATACAGTGTGTTCGGCTAGAGGTTTACTTACTTGGGCCGCGGTGTGGTTGCTTCTCAAGCCCACGTCCTCGAAGGTGTCCGGACACTCTATTTGGGGTCCGAAGAACGACTTGTACATCTTCTCGTGCGTCAGGCCAAGGAAATTCTGAATAGCGCGCGGTCCTTCTGGGTTGAATTCCCAAAAGAGGAGGGGCCGACGTTTGCAAGGCTGGACTGGACGAACCAGCATGACTTGCACTACCATAACCAAACTAAAATCTCCCTCGAAGAGATCCCAGATGCAGCTCTGCAGTATGGGCACATCCTTGGCTGGACCCAGCTCAGCCCCCTACTGATCCATGACATCAGTTGTGGTGGAGGGCCCGAGCGAAAGGCGGGGGAAGCTACCCACTTGGCACCTGTGGGAGCGGTGATGTAGAACCACTCCCGTTGCCATAATCCAGACACCTCTGGAAAGGAACCTTTTGGCCACGGAGCTCTGGCAATCTTTCTTATTAATGCACCCCCACACGCTGCATACTGCCCCTCGACCATCTTCGGCTTCACATCAAAGGTCTTGAGCCACACGCCAAAGTGAGGGGTAATGCGGAGGAAGGCCTCACATACGACAATAAATGCCGAGATGTGGAGAAATGAATCCGGGGCTAGATCGTGGAAATCAAGCCCGTAATAGAACATCAAACCCCTTATGAAGGGATCCAGAGTGAGGCCTAGTCCTCGGAGGAAGTGGGAGATGAACATGACGTCTGCATTGGGTTCAGGAGTAGGGACGACCTGCCCTCGGGCGGGCAGCCAATGTGATACTTCGGCGGTCAGGTATCTTGCCCCCCCTCAACTTCTTGATATCATCTTCCGTGACGGAGGAAGGCATCCATCGGCCCTAGAGGCTGGGTCTGGACATGATTGAAGATCCGAAGCACGTGACCTAGGCTTTGAGTTTTAGAACTCGAGGCAGGGAGGGATTTGATTGAGCACGGGAGGAAAAAAGTAAAAGCCTTTGTCAGCATTCTGGGAACAGGGGTCCCAGACTTGCCTGCCTGCGGCTTGCGGCATGGCTCAAAGGGGGGCCCAGCACAGCCCATCTTCATCAACACGGACCCAAGACCCTAGCGAGGGGCCAACCCTCACGGGGCGGACAACATGGAGCTTCCTCAGGCACGGCCTCATCAGGCTGGCTTGTGAGGAGGCAGAGAGATCAAGGCGGGGTACCTCACGAGGTGCCGTGATGCAAGCCATGACGACCAAAGGCGCCAGGTGGGCGCCAGCCGCGCAGTGTCATCATTTCCTCTTTGGTGCAAAGGGAGCAAGCGCAGCCGCGGAGTACCGAGGCATCAGGCAAAGGTTGCCATTTCGGTGCAACAAGACCAAGACCAGGAGGACTGCAAGACGGAGGTCATTGTGGAGCCCAAGCCAGCGTCACCACCAGAGTCTTTGGCAGGCGGGGACCAACTTTAGTCAGGATAAGTGTACCAGATGTTCCCCTTCAAAATGGCCAATTGTTGGCGCCCTTCCCGCTCAATATTTGGGAAGAGGCCCAGGGCCTTTGCCTATAAATAGGACTAGCTACCCACAGGGTAGAGGAGAGTTTTTGGGAGGTTGGAGATCGAGTATCAAGGATCAAGGGAGAAGATCGAATCAGAGAGAGAGAGAGAGAGAGAGAGAGAGAAGGGTGATTGAACTCCTCCCAGCAGTTCATCGCTCCAGCCAAGAACAGACCCTCGCAAGGCTGTTCTTCCTTGTATTGCTCATCATCATCAGCCCCAGAGGCAATCCACCACACCACACACTGGAGTACGGTATTACACCACAACGGTGGCCCGAACCAGTGTAAACCCTGTGTTTCTTGTGCTATTCTTTCCTTATCTTAGATCTTAGCGAGGCGGAGGGGTGCAGGTAGGTAGGTGGCGAAATCTCCGCGGGCACCCCAGTGTTTGAACCTCACGGGTCTGCCGGAACCCGAAATCCGGCATTTGGCGCGCCAGGTAGGGGTGCGCCAGAATTCGTCTTCCACCACCCCGTTCTCCTCCGACCATCGCGTCCATGTCTGACGCTCGTCGGGCCCGCGCCGAGCGCCGGGCCGCTCTCGCTTCCCGCGTCGCCCAGACGGCTCCAGTCGGCGGGCGTCCTTGCCGTTCCCCATCACCTGCCGTCAACGCCGCCACCGGCCCGGCGGGGGACGAGCAGCAAGCGTCATCTCAGCATCCGTCCATGCGGCAAGACGGCCGCACCGCTACTCCCTCGCCCGCCCCAGCTGGTTCTTCGTCCCATGCGCTCCGCGCACCCATGGAGGCTCAAGTTGTGCTCATCGCGGCAAACGAGCTCATGCGCTACCTGTCGGCGTTCTGGGAACGGGGGTCCCCAGACTTGCCTGCCTGCAGCCGTGGAGTACCGAGGAATCAGGCAAAGGTTTCCATTTCGGTGCAACGAGACCAAGACCAGGGGACTATGAGGCGGAGGTCACCGTGGAGCCCAAGACGGCGTCATCACCAGAGCTTTGCGCAGACGAAGACTACTTTTGTCAGGATAGCTGATACTTGCTGTCCCCCTTCAAATTAGCCCGCCATTGTTGGCTCCTTTCCCGCTCGATATTTGGGAAGAGGACCAGGGCCTCTATAAATAGGACCATCCACCCACATAGCAAGGGGAGGTGGAAAAGAAGAGGCTCGTTAGAGAGGGTCTCGATGAGAGAGAGAGAAGGGTGACTGAACTCCTCCCAGCAGTTCATCGCCCCAGCCAAGAACAGACCCTCGCGAGGCTGTTCTTCCTTGTACTGTTCATCATCATCAGCCCAAGAGGCAATCCACCACACCACACACTGGAGTACGGTATTACACCACAACGGTGGCCCGAACAAGTATAAACCCTGTGTTTCTTGTGCTATTCTTTCCTTAGCTTAGATCTTAGCGAGGCGGAGGGGTGCAGGTAGGTAGGTGGCGAAATCTCCGCGGGCACCCCAGTTTTCGAAACTCAAGGGTCTGCCGGAACCCAAAATCCGACATTTGGCGTGCCAAGTAGGGGTGCGCCGGAATTCGTCTTCCACCACCCCGTTCTCCTCCGACCATCGCGTCCATGTCTGACGCTCGTCGGGCCCGCGCCGAGCGCCGGGCCAATCTCGGTTCCCGCGTCGCCCAAACGGCTCTTGTCGGCGGGCGTCCTTGCTGTTCCCCATCACCTGTCGTCAACGCTGCCACTGGCCCGGCGGGGGACGAGCAGCAAGCGTCGTCTCAGCATCCGTCCGTGCGGCAAGACGGCCGCACCGCTACTCCCTCGCTCGCCCCAGCTGGTTCTTCGCCCGTGCGCTCCACACACCCATGGAGGCTCGAGTTGCGCTCATCGCGGCAAACGAGCTCCTGCGCTACCTGTCGGCGTTCTAGTTACGGGGGTCCCCAGATTTGCCTGCCTGCGGCGTGGCTCAAAAGGGGGGCCCAACACAGCCCGTCTTCACCAACACAAACCCAAGACCCCCGCGAGGGGCCAAGCCTCGCGGGACGGACAACGCAGAGCTTCCTCGGGCACGACCTCGTCAGGCTGGCTCACGAGGAGGCGGAGAGATCAAGGCGGGGTACCTCACGAGGTGCCCGTGACGCAAGCCATGATAACTCAGGGCGCTAGCCAGGTGCGAGCCCGCGCAGCGTCCTCCTTTCCTCTTTGGTGCAAAGGGGGCAAGCGCAGCCGCGGAGTACCGAGGCATCAGGCAAAGGTTGCCATTTCGGTGCAACGAGACCAAGACCAGGAGGACTATGAGGCGGAGGTCACCGTGGAGCCCAAGACGGCGTCATCACCAGAGCTTTGCGCAGACGAAGACTACTTTTGTCAGGATAGCTGATACTTGCTATCCCCCTTCAAATTAGCCCGCCATTGTTGGCTCCCTTCCTGCTCGATATTTGGGAAGAGGACCAGGTCCTCTATAAATAGGACCATCCACCCACATAGCAAGGGGAGGTGGAAAAGAAGAGGCTCGTTAGAGAGGGTCTCGATGAGAGAGAGAGAGAAGGGTGACTGAACTCCTCCCAGCAGTTCATCACCCCAGCCAAGAACAGACCCTCGCGAGGCTGTTCTTCCTTGTACTGTTCATCATCATCAGCCCAAGAGGCAATCCACCACACCACACACTGGAGTAGGGTATTACACCACAACGGTGGCCCGAACCAGTATAAAACCCTGTGTCTCTTATGTTGTTCTTTCCGTAGTTTAGATCCTAGCCTGGCGGAGGGGTGCAGGTAGGTAGGAGGCGAAATCTCCGCGCGCACCCCAGTGTTCGAACCTCAAGGGTCTGCCAGAACCCGAAATCCGACATTTGGCGCGCCAGGTAGGGGTGCGCCGGAATTTGTCTTCCACCACCCCGTTCTCCTCCGGCCATCGCGTCCATGTCTGACGCTCGTCGGGCCAGCGCCGAGCGCCGGGCCGCTCTCGCTTCCCGCGTCGCCCAGATGGCTCCTGTCGGCGGGCGTCCTTGCCGTTCCCCATCACTTGCCGTCAACGTCGCCACCGGCCCGGCGGGGGACGAGCAGCAAGCGTCGTCTCAGCATCCGTCCGTGCGGCAAGACGGCCGCACCGCTACTCCCTCGCTCGCCTCAGCTAGTTCTTCGTCCCGTGCGCTCTGCGCACCCATGGAGGCTCGAGTTGCGCTCATCGCGGCAAACGAGCTCCTGCGCTACCTGTCGGCGTTTTGGGAACGGGGGTCACCAGACTTGCCTGCCCGCGGCGTGGCTCAAAAGGGGGGCCCAGCACGGCCCGTCTTCACCAACACAAACCCAAGACCCTCGCGAGGGGCCAAGCCTCGCGGGACGGACGACGCAGAGCTTCCTCAGGCACGGCCTCGTCAAGCTGGCTCACGAGGAGGCGGAGAGATCAAGGCGGGGTACCTCACGAGGTGCCCGTGACGCAAGCCATGACGACTCAGGGCGCTAGGCGGGTTCCAGCCCGCGCAGCGTCCTCCTTTCCTCTTTGGTGCAAAGGGGGCAAGCGCAGCCGCGGAGTACCGAGGCATCAGGCAAAGATTGCCATTTCAGTGCAACGAGACCAAGACCAGGAGGACTATGAGGCAGAGGTCACCGTGGAGCCCAAGACGGCATCATCACCAGAGCTTTGCACAGACGAAGACTACTTTTGTCAGGATAGCTGATACTTGATGTCCCCCTTCAAATTAGCCCGCCATTGTTGGCTCCCTTCCCGCTCGATATTTGGGAAGAGGACCAGGGCCTCTTTAAATAGGACCATCCCCCCACATAGCAAGGGGAGGTGGAAAAGAAGAGGCTCGTTAGAGAGGGTCTCGATGAGAGAGAGAGAGAAGGGTGACTGAACTCCTCCCAGCAGTTCATCGCCCCAGCCAAGAACAGACCCTCGCGAGGCTGTTCTTCCTTGTACTGTTCATCATCATCAGCCCAAGAGGCAATCCACCACACCACACACTGGAGTAGGGTATTACACCACAACGGTGGCCCGACCCAGTATAAAACCCTGTGTCTCTTGCGTTGTTCTTTCCGTAGTTTAGATCCTAGCCTGGCGGAGGGGTGCAGGTAGGTAGGAGGCGAAATCTCCGCGCGCACCCCAGTGTTCGAACCTCAAGGGTCTGCCGGAACCCGAAATCCGACATTTGGCGCGCCAGGTAGGGGTGCGCCGGAATACGTCTTCCACCGCCCCGTTTTCCTCCGACCGTCACGCCCATGTCTGACGCTCGTCGGGCCTGCGCGGAGCGCCGGGCCGCGCTCGCTTCCCGCGTCGCCCAGACGGCCCCTGTCGGCGGGCGTCCTCGCCGTTCCCCATCACCTGCCGTCAACGCCGCCACCGGCCCGGCGTGGGACGAGCAGCAAGCATCGTCCCAGCATCCGTCCATGCGGCAAGACGGCCGCACCGCAACTCCCTCGCTTGCCCCAGCTGGATCTTCGACCCGCACGCTCCGCGCACCCATGGAGGCTCGGGCCGCACTCATCGCGACAAACGAGCTCCTGCGCTACCGTCCCTTCAACGATGTCTACGAAGAATGGCTCGACCGCGTCGCCGAGCTCGTCCGCGCCGCAGGGGGGCTCTCCTACACCGTCTGTTCCGCTGCACCGCACCCCGCCCCGTGTGGGCGACGAGTCTCCGACGGCGCCCCGGCCGCCTCCTCCTCAAGAAGATGCCATGGCTCCAAGGCGCGTGGCCCCTGGGCGGAACAGAGCTGCCTAGAAGTGCGCCAGGGCTGAGGAAGGGCGTCTCTATCAATGTTCTGGTAACGGGGGTCCCCAGACTTGCCTGCCTATGGCCTGCGGCGTGGCTCAAAAGGGGCCCCAGCACAGCCCATCTTCACCAATACAAGCTCAAGACCCTCGCGAGGGGCCAAGCCTCGCAGGGCGGATGACGCAGAGCTTCCTCAGGCATAGCCTCGTCAGGCTGGCTCACGAGGAGGTGGAGATATCAAGGCGGGGTACCTCGCGAGGTGCCCGTGATGAAAGCCATGACGACCAAGGGCGCCAGGCGGGTGCCAGCCCGCGCAGCGTCCTCCTTTCCTCTTTGGTGCCAAGGGGGCAAG
Source organism: Triticum monococcum (assembly GCA_034509565.1). Lineage (NCBI taxonomy): Eukaryota > Viridiplantae > Streptophyta > Magnoliopsida > Poales > Poaceae > Triticum > Triticum monococcum. The sequence goes on from CM067844.1 coordinate 491,265,376, forward strand.
CACAGCCGCGGAGGACTGAGGCATCAGGCAAAGGTTGCCATTTTGGTGCAAGAAGACCAAGACCAGGAGGACTACGAGACGGAGGTCACCGTGGAGCCCAAGACGGCGTCATCACCAGAGCTTTGCGCAAGCAAAGACTACTTTTGTCAGGATAGTTGATACTTGTTGTCCCCCTTCAAATTAGCCCGCCATTGTTGGCTCCCTTCCCGCTCGATATTTGGGAAGAGGACCAGGGCCTCTATAAATAGGACCGTCCACCCACATAGCAAAAGGAAATTCGGTTCGGTTCGGTCTCTTCGGAGGGCTCGACAAGTAGAGAGGTTGTTAGCAGAGAGAGAGAGAGAGAGAGAGAGAGAGAGAGAAAGGAGGCCGAACTCCTCCCAGCAGTTCATCGCCCCAGCCAAGAACAGACCCTCGCGAGGCTGTTCTTCCTTGTATTGCTCATCATCATCAGCCCAAGATGCAATCCACACACCACACACTAGAGTAGGGTATTACACCACAATGGTGGCCCGAACCAGTATAAACCCTGTGTCTCTTGTGTTGTTCTTCCCGTAGTTCTGACCCTAGCATGGCGGAGGGGTGCAGGTAGGTAGGAGGCGAAATCTCTGCGTGCACCCCAGTGTTCGAACCTCAAGGGTCTGCCGGAACCCGAAATCCGACATTTGGCGCGCCAGGTAGGGGTGCGCCGGAGTTCGTCTTCCACCGCTCCGTGCCCCGTCGCGACGTCATCACCATGCCCGGCCACCAGGAGGGCAACCCAGAACCATGGGCGGCATCGCCCGCCCGTGCAGAGCCGCTCGCCTCGGGCGACCCCGTGCCCCAGGCAGCTCGTGGTCTGCAGGGCGCTGCGGGCCGCGGGCGACGTGGACAGGCTTCGACGGCTCTCACCCCACGGCAGGCGCGGTCGGCAGCAAGGGCCTCCAACCATGCCGCGACCATGACACCGTACACCCACCGGGAGCAGGCGAACTCAAGGTCCGCGCTCACGGTGGCCCGAGAGCTGCTGCAGTGCAGACTGCTGGAGGGTGGCCACGACGTGCTGCTGGAGCGAGTGGCAGAGCTCCTGGCTTCGCCGCCTTGGGGGCTCACCCCTTCTCCACCCAGCTCACATCTCAAGCCCACGGCGACCCGCGCGGGGGCTCCGCGCGCGCCCGCGGGCTCCAAGGCTACTCCGACGGCAGCGAAGATGTCAACGCCGGACCGGCGGCGGTGCTGCCCCCGCCCCCGGTCCGCGAAGAAGAAGGACTCAATGCGACCCGCGGCCCCAGTGGGCGGCCGCACTGCCACCCCATGGTGGGCGCGTCAGGCAGGACCGCATGGCGTGCGGGGCATTACGGCATGGCATTCGGGATGACGGGGCCGGAGGAATACGTGCCTCTCATGATGGACCAAGGACACCCTCACGAGAACGGACAAGGCTCGCTCCTCAGCCCAAGCTGGGGGGACGAAGCACTAGAAGCTGAGCCTTTCCACGAGCCCCGGCACGGTCCCAATGGCCGCGCTGGAGGCAACGATTATCAGGTACTGCTAATTCTTCAGGAGCAGGTATATGCTAACCATGGATCACAGGAGGTGCAGGTCGCCACAGCGAGCTGCTGCCCCACTCCCACAGTCTCCTACCCCTCGGGAGGAGGGCGTAGGGGGCTGCAGGAGAGGGGCCGAGATCCGACATCACCACTGCGGCGTTCAGAGCAAGGTGTTCTTAGGAGGTAGGCCCTCTGCTGGGGAGGTGCCTCAGGGCCTGCCCCTAGCGGAGGACCCATGGTCGTCGGGGGAACCGCTGGCGACTGCTCTACCCCATCGGGCGGCGTCCTGGTTTCTAGTCGTTGCTGATGGCACTAGATTGTGGCGCAAGGTGGGGCCCTCATCTGGCAATATGAAGCAAGGCCAGTACCTGTGAAGAAGGCCCAGTGCCTGTGAAGCTCGCCGCCCCGTGACACTCTCACGTAATAATGAGTGGGGCTGTACACGCCCCGGAGTCTCAGGGGTGCCGGCCTCAGGCCCTGGGGCTCCCTCCCACGCCTAGTGGCAGCACTTAGCTCCGCGCTGGTGAGAAGACGTCCAAGACTAGACTAGGTGCCAGACGCGGCCTTTTGTTTGCTTTCGTTGCTCTTCCCTCTGGTTGTCGCTTTCCCCCGCTGGATTGAATTTGGATTCGAATTTGAGATTTGCGTGTGTTCGGGGAAGGGGTGCTTAGTCTCGTTCGAGCAATTTCTCGTGTTCCGGTTACCACTTCACCTCAGCTGCCTCCCCTCGTGAGCCCCTCGCGAGCCGGGTCAGGCCTAGCTTGCGCGCAGCCCAGCCTGCCGCCGCCACGTCCTCTCAGGAGGTCGTCTTACTGCAGGTCCAACGGATTCAATCAGGAAATACTCAGGGCACCACAGCCTGCTGTGGGCTGCCCCAGGGCCAGCACGGGACAAAGGTAAACTAGCCGACCAGCGCGTCGCTTAATCCAACCACTTGGCGCGGGCGCATGGGCAATGTAGCTCCTACAGATACGATAAACACATGTTTTACATGAGGGGCTCCCCCTCCAAAATGCTCTCACGGCTATCAGGCCAAAACCTGAGTTCTATTCATGCAGGGTAAGCAGGAATGATGCACAATCAGTTGGATGAATCTCCCAATGCGTCCTCAGGAGCACCACCGGGGCCGTTGCTGGCGTCGCTGAACTCGCCATCGCTGTCCGCGTTGCCACCAGCGGCGTCAGGGCCGCCCATCACGCCGCCCTCATCGGCCACCACGATCGCGTCGTCGTTGTCCGAGGCGAAGGCCCTGATAAGAGCCTCCACATTTTCTTCCACCCAGTGCCCCAGCTCACCTCGGACGGCCTGGGGGACTAGGCGATGGCGCCGTCGAAATCGAAGTGGGGATCCATGCTTCGGAGATGGCTGAAGACGCGAGAGAAGCCGTGCCTGAGCAGGGCGCGACTCCTCTCTTCCACCAACCTGTCAGCCCTGATCGACCGCGCCTCCAGCTACGTCACCACATCAGTGAAGAACTGAAGATTGCCCGCATAGTTGACTGCGTGCGGCTCGCCGACGGCCTCCTCGCAGATGTTGCCCAAGGCCGCGTTGGCTCTCTCCCGGAGCGTGGAGAGCATAGGGCCGTGCTCATGCTCCAGGAGCCACCGCTGACGTATCTCGTCCGCATTCTGGCGCGTGACGGCCTCGGCCTCCTCCACCCGCTGGCGAAGAAGGAGCACCTCGGCCTGGGAGGTTGTTAGCTCACCTCGTGCCACCTCAAGGGCGGCCCGGGAAGCATCGGCCCGCCGCGTCACCTCCTCCAGCTTGGCCCTCAAGGCGGCAGTCCTGCCTTCGTCTTCGGCACGGATCAACCCCAGCTTCTCCTCGAACTCGTGCTCGAGGTTCAAATGCGCCATCGCCACCCGACGTCCGACCTCCTCCAGGACACGGGCTTCCTGTGCAGCGACATCGTCCTCCGCCTGCGTCACCAAGCGCTCCCTCGTCTCCAGACGCTCGTACTCGCGGGTACGTTCGGCGGCTTCCAGCGTTAGCACCTCCTCACGCTTCTGGAGCTCTGCTGAGTCACCAGAGACCACCTTCATCGACGCGAGGGCTGCCTCGCGCAGCTCCACCTGCTCCTCTAGCGAGTGGCACCAGGCCAGGAGCTCCCGAGCCCACTCCTCCGCAGCCGTTCGCCACCGGTCAGCCTCTCGAGCCTCCTCAGCGGCCCGAGACCGAGCCTCCCGAGAGGCCACCAACGACGCCTTGGCCTCTGCTTCATCAAGGTCGCGCTGACGGCGCGCAAGGGCGATGGCGCCCTCCATCTCGCGCCTCTCTACAGCCAGGCGCAGGCCCTCGGCCTCAAGGCGCGCGTCTTCATCAGCAAGCTCCTCACCAAGCAGGCTCACTGCGTTAGTCGCCCTTCGAAGGAATCCTTGGCGGAGAGCGCTACGCTCCCGAGCGCGCTCAAGCACGTCTTCCACACCATCATCTGCCCCAAGCAAGCGCCGGGGGCTGCAAGTCAGCACTCCCCCTTCGGGCTGGGGGCTGGGGGCTCGCACCCTCACGACGGTTGGGCACGCCACGTCAGAAGCCCGGCCTGGGGCCAGCCCGACCTCAGGAGAAGAGCGCAGGAAGCGCCTCAGCCAATCGCAGTCGACGACCAGGCGAGAAGCCCATGGCAGGTTGGCTATGCCACGAGAAGGCTCGCGAAGGAGGATCGCGAGGTGCGCGGGGCCACGATACGCCTCAGGATGGTTCGCCTCTTCGATCGCCCTCACCACAAGGGCTCCGCTGCTCGGAGCGCTCGAGGACGGTGGAGGGGGCGAAGCCAAAGGGGACGGCTCCACAGCCGTCTCAGTAAGCTCGGCTGGAAGGGGCCTGCGGAGCAAGGATCAGTAAGAGCAACAGAAGGATCAGGAGTAGGGAAAGGAGAAGGCTTACTCATCAGTGGCGAAGTACTTCCTACGCTTCGACAAGCGACAAGGGTGATCATCGCCCAGGGCCTCCCTTTTCTTCCGGAGAGCCCCAAAGTCCATGCGTAACCGGCCCAAGAGTTGGGCGCATGGATCAACCTTCGACGAAGACGGAGCGTCAAGGCGATCTGCGGCAGGGGCGCCTGCCTGATGTGTGCTGCCAATCGCCCCCCCCCCCCCAAGTGAAGCAGTTGGAGCCTCAGGGGCCCCAGTCGCAGGCACCGGAAGCAGCTACTTGTCACCCTCAGCCTCAGCGGGACGGGCCCCAAGAGATGCTTCCTCATGTGCCTCGCCCGGCGCTGTCACCACGCCGGGAGCCCCCTCGGCCTCTGGCGCCTCGTACCTCCCTGCTCCGCCACTCGAGGACGAGTCGCCTAGGCCGATTGGAAGGGTAGTCACCACCACTGGATTCTCGCGAGGTCCCTGGAGGCCAGCAGGGCGCAGCCCCCACTCGTCAAAGGCAGGCATCTGCTTCACAAAGTCGACCCTGCTCTGGCAAAGGTACAGCAAGGCCCCTCCCTGCCGGACGCTGCCGGGGTTCGGGTCCCCAGCCAGGGTCAAGAGCACCGTCTTCAGCACCTCAGGAGCCAGGTCCTCTTCCTGGAGCCTCATACGATCCTCGCGCCCACGGAAGGCCCACATCTGGCGAGAGTGGCGTTGAAGAGGAGCAACGCGGCATAGCAGGAACTCCTTCACCACCTTGGGCGCTGTCACGCCAAGCGACCTCAAGAGCGCGAAGCGGCGCCTGATGATGACGAGCCGGGGGCTCTCGAGCGTCTCCTGGCCCCAGCCCGAATTGGGGACAGCAGGCGAGGTCGGCTCCGATAGCAGGGGGCTGGGCACCCCTGCGTCCACATACATCCACCGCTCGCGGAACCCAACCACGGGCAGGAGGAGCTTGAAGTCAATCCCAGAGGCCGCAGTCTCAGACGCGGCAACGAAGCTCACGCACGCCCAGCATTGGGTAGGGTCGACAAGATGCTGTGAGAAGAGGTGGCGCAGCAAGGCAACCGAAGGAGGGATGCCCACCATGGCTTCGCAAACAAAGGCGAAGACCGAAAGGAGGGTGATGTATTCAGGACTCAGATGCATCATGTGGATCTGATAGTGGGAGAGCACGGCATTGAAGATATCAGAAAAGGGGGGAACCAGACCAGCCCACAGGGCGTCGGCAAAATATGGGACCTCGGTAGCTATCCTGTCGATGGAGAAGTGGGACGCGGGCCAGCCCATCGTCCTCCCGCATTGATTGAAGATGGTGGCCAGAGCCAAGCTGACCTTGCCCAAGCCCTCGGCGGGGGCCGCCAACGGCGGCGGGCAAGGCGGAGACACGGGTTTCTTCCCTCTTCCCTTCTTCGTCGGGGCCATGGCGATAGGAAAGGGGGGGAGGATTCGAGATTGAATTGAAAACAGAAACCAGGGTTCGAGCGGAGGAAGGACAGGGTGCACTCGAGCGATAAAAGTGTACGACTACGGGTCTGCCTAGCATGGCACAAGATAAGGAGGGCATGGGGGAACAGTGCCGCCCACGTCCAATCAACTGCCGCGCGGCGCCTAAGGCCGCAGGCTGTTAAGGCCCGCGGCGCTTCGCTCTTGCCCTTCCGCCTCCCTGCACGGCCAAGTCCGGGCGCGCCTTGGGCCCGAGGGCTACTGTCAGCGTTCTGGGAACGGGGGTCCCTAGACTTGCCTGCCTGCGGCCTGCGCCGTGGCTCGAAAGGTGGCCCAGCATGGCCCATCTTCACCAACACAAGCTCAAGATCCTCGCGAGGGGCCAAGCCTCACGGGGCGGACGACGCGGAGCTTCCTCAGCCATGGCCTCGTCAGGCTGGCTCACGAGGAGGCGGAGATATCAAGGCGGGGTACCTCGCGAGGTGCCCGTGACGCAAGCCATGACGACCAAGGGCGCCAGGCGGGTGCCAGCCCGCGCAGCGTCCTCGTTTCCTCTTTGGTGCCAAGGGGGCAAACGCAGTCGCGGAGTATCGAGGCATCAGGCAAAGGTTGCCATTTCGGTGCAACAAGACCAAGACAAGGAGGACTACGAGATGGAGGTCACCCTGGAGCCCAAGACGGCGTCATCACCAGAGCTTTGTGCAGGCGAAGACTACTTTTGTCAGGATAGTTGATACTTGCTGTCCCCCTGCAAATTAGCGCGCCATTGTTGGCTCCCTTCCTGCTCAATATTTGGGAAGAGGACCAGGGCCTCTATAAATAGACCGGCCACCCACATAGCAAAAGGAAGTTCGGTTCGGTTCGGTCTCTTCCGAGGGCTCGACAAGTAGAGAGGTTGTAAGCAGATAGAGAGAGAGAGAGAGAGAGAGAGAGAGAGAGAGAGAGAGAGAGAAAGGAGGCTGAACTCCTCCCAGCAGTTCATCGCCCCAGCCAAGAACAGACCCTCGCGAGGGTGTTCTTCCTTGTATTGCTCATCATCATCAGCCCAAGAGGCAATCCACACACCACACACTGGAGTAGGGTATTACACCACAACGGTGGCCCGAACCAGTATAAACCCTGTGTCTCTTGTGTTGTTCTTCCCGTAGTTCTGACCCTAGCATGGCGGAGCGGTGCAGGTAGGTAGGAGGCGAAATCTCCACGTGCACCCCAGTGTTCGAACCTCAAGGGTCTGCCGGAACCCGAAATCCGACAGTCTCTCCATCCTCGAGCTGCCTGCCGCAGACCCAGAAGAGAAGAAGCTCAAGGCCAAGGATGTGAAGCGCAAGGGGGCTGCCATGCTCGCGGCCGAACCAGACACCAAGCGGGGCAGAGATCAACCCGAACCTTCCAAGGGCAGCCGGTACTGTGTGTACCACGACCTCCACACCCACAACACCAACGAATGTCAAGAACTCCGAGCCGTGCGTGAAGGAAGGATCGGCCGTCGCCCTGACCGCGGTGACCGGGGCTACGGCCGAGGAGGAGGAAGGAACGCAGGACGCTGGGAAGACCGTGGCCCATGCCAGGGGTGGCGCGATCAACCTCATGAGGATCGCTGGCAAGACCCGCCTCGCGAGGGAGGCTGCAGGGATCAGCCTCGCGAGGATCGCCCGCAAGGCAACGCAGGCCTCCCACCGCTGCCGCCGCAGCCAAGGAGAAATGAGGATCGCCACCAGGACGAGGAGGCATGGGGCTTCCAGGAGCCGCGCGATCGCCTGCATCCTGGGCGGGGCACAAGCCCCAGCCTCTCAACGCATCTTCAAGCAGTTCGCCCGCGAAGTGAACGCAGTCCTCCCCAGGCTCGAAGCCACGCGCCCTCTCAGGTGGTCGGCGTGCGCCATCATGTTTAGCTCAGCAGATCAGCTCAAGTGTGCGGCTACAACCGGAGTCCTCCCGATGCTTTGTTCCCCAATCATCAGCAACGTGGTGGCACCAAGACCCTCATCGATGGCGGGGCAGGGCTCAACGTCCTGTCCGTGGAGACATTCAACAACCTCCAAGTGCCCTACATCCAGCTTCAGCCAACCAAGCCTTTCTCCGGTATCACCGACGGCTCCACTGTCCCGATCGAGCAGATCCGCCTCCCTGTCACCTTCGGGGCACGTGACAACTACCGCACCGAGCTCATCGACTTCGACGTCGCTCACATTCGCCTGCCGTACAACGCCATCCTTGGGTACCCAGCGCTGGCCAAGTTCACGGCCGTAACTCACCACGGCTACAAGGTCCTCAAGATACCAGGAAGCGGCGGAGTCATCACGGTGCCCTGTGAAGAGAAGGACGCGGTGTGTTCCCTGGAACGAGCCTTTCAGGCCGCATCGTTGGAAGACCCGGATCGCGGAAGTAGGAGGCTTCCTAAGACCGCCCCCACGAAGAAGAAGACATCGTCCGGCCTGGCCCCTCAGGAGGCAGGCCCCTATGGGCCCGTGCCTGGCCAGGGGGAACCTCCTTCCATCACATAGGAAAGTGCGCCCGGCGCCCTCCTCGGATCACGAGGGAGGCGCTTGGGCACCACGTGGAGGCATGTTTCGAAGCACGTTTCCCTCGAGAAGGAGCAAGGCAAGGAGATCCAGACCCTCAGGAGTTCGTCAGCAAGGCCATTCAGGAGCTACAGGAGTCAAGAGTCATGAAAGGCGGCCGCCCCCTACCAGCAGTGGCTCCCCATCCAGGCGAGGATGGCGGGTTGCGCGTCTGCATCGACGTACCAAGGCTCAACCGAGTCGCCTCCCTGGGGCGCCTCTGGCCCTCGCGAGTGGGGCGCTGCGGAGGTCCGCCCCACAGCTACGTTCGCATGCCTTACGGCTTGCCGAGCACGGCTGACACGTACCAGCGCCTCACGAGGGGCATCACGGAGGCACAAGAGGCCAGGCGTTCCGCAGCCCTGGCGGAGATGGAGATGGTCCGCGAGGAGCCGCCAGCGCCTCCGGAGCCTCCCGAGGCCCCTGGGCCTGGGGGCTCATGAGGATTGGCTTCCGCAGCCCACCGAGTCTGCTACACCAACACCCCTTCGTCCTCAACGTCATCAAGTGACATCTTTCAAGTTTCACTTCCAGCTGGGAGCGCCCCCAGGGCTGCATTATTCCCAGGCCGCGTGGGTCCGTCCCTGTGGCATGTACCCCTTTTTATTTCACGTCGTTAGCTTACCTTGTTGGGGGCGCCCCTTGGGCTGCATGATCCCCAAGCCGCTCGGGCCAGGCCCAGCAGCATGTATCCCATTTGCGTTTATTTCCGGTATGCGTTAGGACCACCATGCTTGATTATTTGATGCCGGTCCACGGCACCTCTTCTTCTTCATGCTATCCACTTGCACGTTAAAGGGGGGTACCTGAGCATCGCGACTCAGGGCTCTTACTGGCTCTCCATCCCTCACCCTCTGGCCTTGACCACAGCATTGCGACCTGGCATACCAGCGACGGCTGAGACCAGCTCGAGGGCCGGGACCCGAGGAAGTAGAGTGCATGCATCTAACCAAATTTGCAGGGACACATCACAAGATAAGGCCCAGTACCAGGCGCAACCTGCCTAGAGGTAGGGCCCCGCGAGTCCCGCGCGGGCTCACGGGTCTCGCCAGGCCCTACCGTGCCAGCCACGTGTCAGGGCTGGGCTGTACACGCCCCGGGGGCTCCTCCTGGAGGGGGGCCCCCTCCCACGTACCAGTGGAAGCACCATGCTCCGCGCTGGCTGACGACACTGTCGAGGAGCGGCTATGCCCGTACACATACGGAAGCGCTATGCTCCGCGCTGGTGATAAACAACTGAGGGTGGCCTCCGGGCTGCATCAACCTCAGGGAGCCCAGAGCTCAGTGTCTAGCCTCATTGTAACGCCTCCCCTCGGGAGTGCCGCGCGAGGGGGCTGGGCACGGGGGCTGCGCCTGGGTCACGCCCAGACGCACGCCGCCCAGCCAGCCCCCCCCCCCCCCGGGCCTGGTTCATCGCGCGCCTCTCCCCGAGCGGAGCCAAGGTACGAAGGCTGTTTGAGCGTCAAGGGGGACTCCTGAGCATCGCGACTCAGGAGCCTAACTGGTCACGTAGCCCCTCACTCCTTGGTCCCATCCTGGTTTCCGGTCGGGACTAACGCTGGGTGAGGTATGCGCGGGGCCGGGCTCTGCCGGCGTAGAACATAAGCAAGTAGGAAGGAAAAGCGCAAATTTCAAGGAATTCAAAAGCAAACATTACAATCCACACTGTTATCTCAATGCCAAACGCAAGTTTAAACGCCTCCCCGAGGCATGATACATGTGCAGGAATTAAAGGCAGGACAGGAGCCACAACGGAGTCACTTGTCGGCGGTGGAGCAGCGCGGAGTGGGTTCGCCTCATGGAGCAGCGGGGTCGGCAGCGCCTTGCTTCAGCTTGGTGATGAAGGCCCGGAACTTCCCCAGCAGAGCCTCCGCGCGACCCTTCACGACCTCGGCAGCGGCAGCGGCATGCTCGCCGCTTACTGGCTCCAGCAGGCTGTCGAGGTCGACGTCGGGATCGCGAAGGTAGATGTGGGTGAGGACCCAGGTCAGCGATGCAGAAGACAGGACACGCACCTCGGCCTCAGCCTCGGCCGTGGGGCCAAGGCCCAGGGCGACATCCTCAAGAGCATGAACCAGAAAGGGAAGCAGCTTGGTGGGGCCGTTCTCGGTGCCAGCCAACGGGCTCTCCAGGCCGCTGTCGTAAAGCGTCCTCAGCGAGGAGCGAGCCTTCGCCTCCATCTCCGTGCAGGCCATGCGGTCCTCGGCAAGAACCAGGGCCGTGTCGTCTAGCTCGGCCTTCCTCGCCCCCAACTCCTGCTCCAGCGCGCCTAGGCGGTCGCGGCGCTTCTTGAGCTTGGCCACCCGGCCCTCGATGGCCGCCTCGCGAGCCTTCACGCCTTCTTCCTGCTCTTGGCAAAGGCAGACTTCTTTCGCGAGCTGATCCCGCAGGCCTTGCAGCTCATCCTCCAGCGCCTTGCAGCGGCCGCGGATGTCGACCACCTCCCCAAGGGCTGCATCACGAGCAGCATTCGCCTCAAGGACGGCCTGCTTCTCCTCGTCGCATGCCGTCGAGGCCTGGACCAGCGCCGCCCGAATCGAAGCGTCGGAGCGAACCCATCCAGAAGCCAGCTCCAAGCACCCGGCCACTAGGCGAGGGTCGGCGCCAAGAAGATCCTGCCGCAGTCGGTCCAGTTCAGCAACAACACGATCTAGAACGGCAGAAGGAGTCGGAGAGACAGCAGCCGGTGGAGTAGGAGGAGAAGGCGGCAGCGCGGCCGCAGCGTCCTGAGGCAGAGTCTGCCGCGCCCCGACAGCTGTAGTGGCGGCGGTAGGCAAGAGCACATCGGGAGCCACTTGGGCCGTGGGGGCTGAGCTCGCCCCAGCTGGCTCAGCCAGGCCTCCCGAGGACGACCGGGCAGGAGAAGCCTGTGCATCGCGGTCACCCTCCTTCGCAGGCAAGGGCGCCGCCATGGATGGAACCTCAAGAGCCCCCTTTGGCTTCTTTGCTGCGGGCGCCAGCCTATCCAAGGGATGCGAACGTCAAGCCTCAGAAGCAGAGCAAGAAATAAAGACAAGAATCGAACACTTACGGGTCGCTGCCAATGAGCTCAAGCGGCCTCCGGCCAAATTTGAAGCCAGAAAGCCGGCTGGAAGGATCAACCTCGGGAAGCTTGGAGGCGGAAGGTGCATCTGCGGTTCGCCCCGGGGCCGGGGCAGACCCTCAGGTGATCAACCTGGTCCTGTCCTTCTTCGGGATCGGGGGAGAGCTCCCGCCGTCCTGCTTATCGTTGTCATCCTCGTCGTCATCGCTCGGAGAGAGGCGGAGAATGCGGGACCTGCGCCGGGGGAGGGGAGCCCTCAACTCTCCGTCAGTCGCCTCGGAGTTAGGCCCTTTTCCCCGCTCCCCTCCTTCCTCCTCTTCGCTGGAGTCATCGAAGGGCACGTCCACCGGTTCCTCGGGAGTCTCCATGGGCACGGGCCCATCCCCGTTGAAGACGGGCATGGACTTCACTACCCGCTCCCAGTTGTCGCAAAGGAACAACGGCGTAGGAGCGCCCTCCAACCTCGCCACATTGCCCCCGACCAGAGATTGGAGAACCGCAGCCAAGTCTCCGTCGGCCAAGGCCGCGGGGCTCGGACGGGGCCTCCACATTGGAAGTGAGTACTACCGAAGCGGAGCTAGCTGGTGCTCCAGGAACTCCCTCAGCAGCGACGCGCCGGTCAGCTACGCCGCCGCCATGTCGGTCGGCCTCAGATCCGCGTCCATCTTCTCCAACACCATCTTCGCGCGGGGATCCGCGAGCTCCGCTCGACCCCAGTCGCTGGAGCTCGTGGGCTGCTCCGTGGGCAAGATCAATCGAGGGTGGATGCGCCCAGCATCCACCAATATCCACTTGCTCCTGAAGCCCCCAATCCTCTTCCCAGGGTTCGAGATGGCAATGGCGCCACCATACGCGATGAAGCTCGCGCACGCGGAAGCAGGACCGCGAGAGGTCCAGAGGTAGAAGTAGTGGCACAGCAAGGCCACTGAGGGCTGCACCCCAACGTGGGCCTCGCAATAATAAGCAAAGATTGCGAGGAGAAGGACGGAGTTGGGATGGAGATGCAGAGCCTGTAGCTTGTAATGGCGGAGGACAAAGAAGAAGAACTCGGAGAAGGGAGGCACTAGGCCAGCAACGATGGCACTTACGAAGAGCGGATAGAAGGTGCTCCTCTAACCCTCAGGGGTGGCGGAGCCGGCCTTGAACACCTTCGCCCCGTCGATGCCCCGTGCCGTCGCCATCCGGCGCAACCGGGCAAGGCTCGCCTCCAACACGTTCGGCGAGTCCAGGGCAGACGAGTACCAAGCTGTGGCCGGGGGCTGGCGAGGCACCATGGCTTCCTAGGTCGCACGGTCAGAGCAGATCTAGAGATTTCGGAGGAAGGAAGGAGAGGCGTAAGAAAGGGGATCTGAGGAGCAGCCGGCGAAAGCAAGAAGCAGGGCCTAGGCGGATGCCACTCCTTTATCAACTCACGCGGTTGCTAAGGCGCCCACGTCCAGTCAACCGCCATGCGGCGCCCAAGGCCGCAGGGTGTTAGGGCTCGCGGCGCTTCGCTCTCGCCCTTCTGCCTCCCTACATGGCCAAGTCCGGGCACGCCTTGGGCCCGGGGGCTACTGTCGGTGTTCTAGGAATGGGGGTCCCCAGACTTGCCTGCCTGCGGCCTGCGGCGTGGCTCAAAAGGGGGGGCCCAGCACGGCCCATCTTCACCAACACAAACCCAAGACCCTCGCGAGGGGCCAAACCTCGCGGGGCGGACGACGCGGAGCTTCCTCAGGCACGGCCTCGTCAGGCTGGCTCACGAGGAGGCGGAGAGATCAAGGCGGGGTACCTCATGAGGTGCCCGTGACGCAAGCCATGACGACTCAGGGTGCCAGGCGGGTGCCAGCCCGCGCAGCGTCCTCCTTTCCTCTTTGGTGCAAAGGGGGCAAGCGCAGCCGCGGAGTACCGAGGCATCAGGCAAAGGTTGCCATTTCGGTGCAACGAGACCAAGACCAGGAGGACTACGAGGTAGAGGTCACCGTGGAGCCCAAGATGGCGTCATCACCAGAGCTTTGCACAGACGAAGACTACTTTTGTCAGGATAGCTGATACTTGATGTCCCCCTTCAAATTAGCCTACCATTGTTGGCTCCCTTCCCGCTCAATATTTGGGAAGAGGGCCAGGGCCTCTATAAATAGGACCAGCCACCCACATAGCAAGGGGAGGTGGAAAAGAAGAGGCTCATTAGAGAGGGTCTCGATCAGAGAGAGAGAGAGAGAAGGGTGACTGAACTCCTCCCAGCAGTTCATCGCCCCAGCCAAGAACAGACCCTCGCGAGGCTGTTCTTCCTTGTACTGTTCATCATCATCAGCCCAAGAGGCAATCCACCACACAACACACTGGAGTAGGGTATTACACCACAACGGTGGCCCGAACCAGTATAAAACCCTGTGTCTCTTATGTTGTTCTTTCCGTAGTTTAGATCCTAGCCTGGCAGAGGGGTGCAGGTAGGTAGGAGGTGAAATCTCCGTGCGCACCCCAGTGTTCGAACCTCAAGGGTCTGCCAGAACCCGAAATCCGACACTACCGTCCCGTCGACGACGTCTATGAAGAATGGCTCGACCGCGTCGCCGAGCTCATCGGCGCCGCAGGGGGCTCTCCTGCGCCGTCCGTTCCGCTGCACCGCACCCCGCCCCGCGCGGGCGACGAGGCTCCGGCGGCGCCCCGGCCGCCTACTCCTCAAGAAGGCGCCATGGCTCCAAGGCGCGTGGGCCCTGGGCGGAACCTGCTACGTCAGGTGCCAGCACGGCAAGAGCAGAGCTGCCAAGAAGTCCCTCGCCCACAAGAAGCTGCCCGGGCGCTCCCTACTCCAGCACGTCGCGACCATGCTCCTGCTCCCGCACGCCAAGACCCCGCGCTGCTCCCAGCTGCAGCGCGTGGGGACATGCAAGACCAAGCTCTCCGTCACCCAAGGCCTCCCGTGGCCACAACAGGTTGTCGTGCCTTCACCACCGAGCTATGCAGCGTCGCGTGGCCCGGCAAGTTCAAGCCAGACCTGCCTCCTCGTTACGACGGCACGGCCGACCCTGTGGAGTTCCTCCAGCTCTATGAGCTGGGTATTGAAGCTGCCAACGGAGACGAGAAGGTCATGGCGAACTGGTTTCCCATGGCACTCAAGGACGGGGCCCGCACTTGGCTCCTGAACCTGGCTCCAGGCACGATCTCCTCCTGGGACGAGATGCGCACCCGCTTCATCGCCAACTTCCAAGGTACTCGCGACCGGCCACCCGCCATGAGCGACATGCGGCGCATCAAGCAACAACCCGGAGAGACCCTGCAGAAGTACATCCAGCACTTCAACAATGCACGCCTCAAGATTCCTAAGGTGACCGAGGAGGCCATCATCTCAGCCTTCTCCGACGGCGTGCGCGATGTCAAGATGAAGGAGGAGCTGGCGATGCATGAAGACCGGTGCACTTCCTTGGAGCTGTTCAACTTGGCAACCAAGTGCGCCAGGACTGAGGAAGGGCGTCTCTCCCTCCTCGAGCTGCGTGCCGCAGAACCAGAAGAGAAGAAGCCCAAGGCCAAGGATGTGAAGCGCAAGGGGGCTGCCGTGCTCGCGGCAGAACCAGACACCAAGCGAGGCAGAGACCAGCCCGAACCTTAAAAGGGCGGTTGGTACTGTGTGTACCACGACCTCCAAACCTACAACACCAATGAATGTCAAGAGCTCCGAGCCGTGCGAGAAGGAAGGATCAGCCGTCGCCCCGACCGCGGTGACTGGGGCTACGGTCGAGGAGGAGGAAGGAACGCAGGACGCTGGGAAGACCGTGGCCCGCACCAAGGGTGGCGCGACGAACCTTGTGAGGATCGCTGGCAAGACCCGCCTCGCGAGGGAGACTGGAGGGATCAGCCTCGCGAGGATCGTCCACAAGGCAATGCAGGCCTCCCTCCGCTGCTGCCGTAGCCAAGGAGAAACGAGCACCACCACCAGGACGAGGGGGCTGGGGGCTTCCAGGAGCCGCGCGCGATCGCCTGCATCCTGGGCGGTGCTCAAGCCCCAGCCTCTCAACGCGTCTTCAAGCAGTTCGCCCGCGAAGTGAATGCAGTCCTCCCCAAGCTCGAAGCCACGCGCCTTCTCAGGTGGTCGGCGTGCGCCATGACGTTCAGCTCAGCAGATCAGCTCAAGTGGGCGGCTACAGCCGGAGTCCTCCCGATGCTTTGTTCCCCAATCATTAGCAACGTGGTGGTCACCAGGACCCTCATCGACGGTGGTGCAGGGCTCAACGTCCTGTCCGTGGAAACATTCAACAATCTCCAAGTGCCCTACAGCCAGCTTCAGCCAACCAAGCCTTTCTCCGGAGTCACAGACGGCTCCACGGTCCCGATTGGGCAGGTCCGCCTCCCTGTCACCTTCGGGGCACGCGACAACTACCGCACCGAGCTCATCGACTTCGACATCGCTCACATTCGCCTGCCGTACAACGCCATCCTTGGGTACCCAGCGTTGGCCAAGTTCATGGTCGTGACTCACCGCGGCTACAACATCCTCAAGATGCCAGGAAGTGGCAGAGTCATCACGATACCCTGTGAAGAGAAGGACGGTGTGTTCCCTGGAACGAGCCTTTCAGGCCGCGTCACTGGAAGACCCGGATCGCGGAAGCAGGAGGCTTCCCGAGACAGCCCCCAAGAAGAAGAAGACATCTTCCGGCCCGGCCTCTCAGGAGGCAGGCCCCTCTAGGCCCGCGCCTGCCCAGGGGGAACCTCCTTCCATCGCATAGGAAAGCGCGCCTGGCGCCCTCCCCAGGCAGGGCTCGGGGGCTCTCCCCTGGAGGGCCACCGACCTGGCTAGGGTCACGAGGGAGGCGCTTGGGCACCACATGGAGGCGTGTTTCAAAGCACGTTTCCCTCAAGAAAGAGTAAGGCAAGGAGAGCCAGACCCTCAGGAGTTCATCAGCAAGGCCATTCAGGAGCTACAGGAGTCATGAGTCATGAAAGGCGGCCGCCGCCTACCAGCAGTGGCTCCCCATCCAGGTGAGGATGGTGGGCTGCACGTCTGCATCGACATACCAGTGCTCAATCGAGTCGCCTCTCTGGAGTGCCTCTGGCCCTCGCGAGTGGGGCGCTGCGGAGGTCCACCCCACAGCTATGCTCGCATGCCTTATGGCTTGCCGAACGCGGCTGCCACGTACCAGCGCCTCATGAGGGGCATCATGGAGGCACAAGAGGCCAGGCGTTCCGCAGCCCTGGCGGAGATGGAGATGGTCTGCGAGGAGCCACCAGCGCCTCCGGAGCCTCCCGAGGCCCCTAGGCCTGGGGGCTCGTGAGGATCGGCTTCCGCAGCCCACCGAGTCTGCTACACCAACAGTCCTTCGTCCTCAACATCATCAGGTGACATCTTTCAAGTTTCTTTTCCAGCTGGGAGTGCCCCCCCCGGGATGCATTATTCCCAGGACGCATGGGTCCGTCCCTGCGGCATGTAAAACTTTCATTTCATGTTGTTAGCTTACCTTGTTGGGGGCGCCCCTCGGGCTGCATGTAGCGACCTGACTCGGTGAGAGTCGAAGTCTCTGTGCTTACCGTGCTAGTCCCTGGATCGACTTGCTAGCACACATAGTACTCGATGAAATAACAGAAATAACACACATCTCTTTATTACATCGATAGTCCAGGAGCAATACATTTATTACAAAATAGGGCATAGAGCCAATAAACAAATACTGCGGAAGCAAAGTAGTAAATGAGTCCAACTCCACGAGCGAGGTTGAGTGTAGAACATCGACCTATCGCACCTTAATCCTCGTCGGATATATCTGCAACGTGATAAGTTGCAGCCATATAGGTCAGTACATTTAATGTACTGGAAAGTCACATCATATGTGTAAAGAACCTATTTGTACATGCAATTTGGCTGGTGGAAAGCTCTAAGTTTAGTTTTTTGCGTAAAGCTAGTTTTTCCCTAATAGAGAAGATGTTACTCTACTACTACACATTTGCATAGGATGAGTTGGCAACCCAACTCCATCCATTCCCAAGTTTCATTTAAAACCCAACTGTTTAATTTAAAGGTGAGGAGATCTCCCGACATTTCCACTACTAGATGCTCAAGTTGTCCGTAACCGGGGACACTGCTAATCGATTAGGTTGAAAACTCTGCAGAGGTTGTGCACTTTTCCCCACAAGACTCGACCACCTCCATGATCGGAAGATCGAGACCTAGTCTTTCGAAAATGTTTCCCCTTAACCCACGGATAGGCCGGTACACCTACATCATTCTACATCTGCTAGCCCATCCCGGAAGGGGTCACACTAACTACTCAACTAAGCCAGAGCCCATATTGGCTTGTGGCTGCACACGTAAGCTTCTAGACATGAGAATACGATTGATCTCTTTGAGCCTGAGCGGACGGTCCACTAGTGGTGCACCACCATGGATTTCCCATGCGTGCCCCACTGTACTTCGCCACCATTCCATCAAGTTTCCGCCCAGGTAGTTCATTAATTATCTTAGGTCCTATTTACTACATTGTCACTCATACTTCACGATGATCACTCCCCAATCCACATCTACTTAGCGAAGCATCATAATGTAAAACGATGGCGACAATATTATATGGTTCAGACCTACCTCAATGAACTACTGGGTGAAAAGCATAGTCATGCGGCATCAATTCCTACCATGCAGTCCTAGCGCAAAGAACTAAGTGCATAATAAAAACATAGGTAATGAAATATGATCAAGATGCAACTTGCCTTGGTACTGCTGGTTGAATTCTAAAGACTGATAATATTCTGCTTCGCACTCCGGGCAATCTATCGCAAAGAAAATAAACAAACATAAGCAACACTCAAGAGAACCAAGAAGAACATGCAAAGCAAAAGTCTCGGAAAAACTAAATGAACAAACATCACCCTAGCATGAAAAATATTCTAAGTGTAAAACAACATGGGCCTATGGTTCAGGAAGTGATGTAAAGTATAGTGCATACTATGCATACTAGTAAAAAAATATATAAAGGGCAGAATCTATTGTGTGAAAATATTTTGAGAAAGGTCTAGGTGATAGGGTTTAGCTACAGTGACACGGTGCAAAAAGAATCACGTCAATCGGAGCTGTGGTTTAGGAGATATGGCCATTTGAAGTTTGAATTCAAATCTGAATAAAGTTCAAATTTGAATTTGGCCAAAAGTTTTCAAAGTTGGCTTTCTGGATAAAGCTATTTGAGACGAACATTTTGGCGCTGGTTTCATTGAATTTGGATCAACGGTTAAAAAGTTGTGGCTATTCGAAGTTTAGGGGCTAAACTGAAATTAACAGGGACTTGACTGTGAAAGTTTTATTCATGACCAGGTCCCTGGCCACGTGGCGGGCTACGGGTGGCTGGCAGCGTTCGCTGCGGTAACGTACACGGCGAATGACCGCTACTTAAGTAAAACAGCTACCGCGGCTAAAAAAACTAAAACCGAGATCAGTTGATCTAAACTAATCGGTTTAATCTAAACCGGATGAACCGATAAAAAAACTAAACTAAACCGTTCTAGAGAAAAAAAACTAAAAGAATAGCGAGCGAGGGGTTCGCTCACCTCGACGACGATGTACAGGACAGCGGCGCCGGCGTCGGGCGGTGACGGGGCGGCGGGTCCTTGCGGCGGCAAAGGTGTCGAGGAGGACGGGCGCGGCGGGGGCGGTCCGGTGGTGGGGTCGGTGGTGGTCGGGGCGCCCGGGACAGCGAGGTAGAGGGCGGTGGCTCCGGCGCTCCGGCGAGGGCACAGGTCGTCGGGGCGGCGGTTCCGGCGAGACCTAGGCGGCAAAACATGTCAACAAGATGCGCCTCGGCGAGTAACGAAGATTGACAGAAACAAAGTGAAGGTAGGGGAGTCTACGGCGACAGAAAACTCCGGCGAGATATTCCGGCTCCGGCGAGATCCAACGCGGCAGTGCGGCGGTTGTGAGGAGCGAGGGACAATGTGAAGTGGCAGAATGGAACGAGGGGCGTCGGGGGCATTTATAGGCGCGAGGAGGGGCTGCGGAGTCGCGGGGATGATGCTTATCCCGAGAGCAATGGTGTCGGTCGTTGCGGGAGCGCGAGCGCCTGCTTATCTAGTGGGTTGAGCGGGAGGTTAGGGATGATGGGCGCGGGGCCCACGGGTCAGTGGGACAGAAAGGGAGACGAGAAGTGGGCGAGCGAGGGCGAAGCCTTCAGGCACTGGGAGTTGAGGCGCTGGCCGGCCTGGGACGGCCTGGCCGGTCGGGTTGGGCCAGCTGGCCAGTAGGCCAGTGGACCGCACGGCTAGATGGCTGTTGGGCCGGCTGGCCAGCGCGTGCGTGCATTTTTTTAACCGAATACTAAAGTGGCCTAAAACTAATTCAATTGAATTAATAAAAACACCAAATTAATTTCTAAAATAACTATTTAATATTTAGAGCCTAATGAACATTAACTTAAGCACAGAACATTTTGAAAATATTTTCCCTAATGCAATTAATGCACTCTTTGCAAATAAAATAAATACCAAACAACTCCAAAACTAAAAGTAATATTCAAAATAAAATTTCCCACTCTTTTTTTATACATATTTTGAGGAAGTCATCTTATCCCCTCTCATTTGTTCTTCTCGAGTGGAAAACTGTTATTTGAATATTTCAAAAACTCCAAAACACAAAGAAATATGATATGCATTGAATGATTCTATTATCATCCAAATTTAATAAAATTGGGATGTTAGAAACCTACCCCCCTTAAGATGAATCTCGTCCTCGAGATTCGGGTTGGCCAGCAAAAAGTTGTGGATGGTCCTGTCTAAGATCTTCCTCTCGTTCCCAAGTAGCTTCCTCCTCGGTGTGGTGACTCCACTGAACCTTGCAGAACTTGATGATCTTGGTACGAGTGATTCTTTCTGCAGTCTCAAGAATCTTAATAGGTTTCTCCTCATAAGTTAGATCGCTTTCCAACTGAATTGCTTCTAGTGGCACTGTATCTCTCAAAGGGATCTCTGCCATCTCTGCATGACACTTCTTCAACTGGGAAATATGAAACACATCATGAACTCCTGACAAAGCCTCTAGTAATTCCAACTGGTATGCAACCTCTCCTCTGCGTTCCAGAACTCTGTATGGCCCCACAAATCGTGGTGCTAACTTTCCTTTGACTCCAAATCTCTTAATACGTCGAAGTGGAGACACGCGAAGATATGCTCTATCTCCCACTTCATAGATCACTTCCTTGCGTTTAGTATCGGCATAACTTTTCAGCCTTGACTGAGCTATCTTAAGTCTGTCACGAATCAACTTGACCTTCTCCTCAGAATCCTTGATCAATCAGGTCCAAACATTTTGCGATCTCCAACTCCATTCCACATCAAAGGTGTCCTGCATTTCCTCCCATACAATGCCTCGAAAGGGGCCATTTGCAAACTGGCTTGGTAGCTGTTGTTGTATGAGAACGTTGCGTAGGGTAAGTTATCATCCCAGCTAGACCCATAATCTAGCGCACACGCTCTCAACATGTCCTCTAGAATCTGATTGACTCTCTTTGTCTGCCCATCAGTCTGTGGGTGGAAGGCCGTACTGAACTTCTAGCCTGGTACCCAAAGTTTCGTGTAACTGTTTCCAAAACATTGAGGTAAACTGTGTTCCTCTATCCGATACGATGCTCCTTGGAACTCCATGCAGACATACGATCCTGGTCATATATATCTTTGCCAGCTTAGCACTTGTATAGGTGGTCTTCACTGGAATGAAGTGAGCAAACTTGGTCAAACGGTCCACTATTACCCAAATGGAATCATAATCTGAACGGGTCCTGGGTAACCCCGTGATAAAGTCCATACCAAGTTTATCCCATTTCCAATCAGGTATCGGCAACGGCTGAAGTAATCCTGCTAGTTTCTGATGTTCTGCCTTTACTCTCTGACATACATCACATATTGCCACATACTCGGCAATTTCTCGCTTCATACCGGCCCACCAAAAACTTTCCTTCAAGTCCAAATACATCTTGGTATTTCCTGGGTGTATCGAATACGGTGAGTCATGAGCCTCCCGAAGAATCAACTTCCTGATTTCCGGGTCATTGGGTACACAAATCCGTTGCTCAAACCATATGGTTCCATGTTCATCCTCACGGAATCCTTCTGCTTTCCCTTTGCTCATCATTTCTTTGATCTCAGCAATACCTTGGTCCGACTTCTGGGCTTCTCTGATTCTTACCAACAAGGTGGACTGCACCTCGAGTGCGGCAACATAACCTCTTGGAACTATTTCCAATTGAAGGCCTCTAAGCTCATCACATAACTCGTGAGGTAAACCTCCTGTTGTAAGGGTGTTAACATAACTCTTACGGCTCAAGGCATCTGCCACAACGTTGGCTTTTCCTGGATGATAATGCAGACTCATGTCATAATCCTTTATAAGTTCCAACCACCTCCTTTGCCTGAGATTCAACTCCTTCTGTGTGAAGATATACTTCAAACTCTTGTGATCCGTGTAAACATCACAATGATTCCCAATAAGATAGTGTCTCCATGTCTTGAGTGCATGCACTACAGCTGCCAACTCCAAATCATGTGTGGCATAGTTTAACTCATGAGATCGAAGCTGTCGTGAAGCATAAGCTACCACTTTTCCCACTTGCATAAGAACACCTCCAAGTCCCTGACGTGACGCATCACAATACACTTGAAAGTCCTTGTGTACGTCAGGCAGGATTAGCACTGGGGCTGTAACCAAACGCTTTTTCAACTCTTGAAAGCTGGCTTCACACTCTTCAGTCCAAACGAACTTGGTGTCCTTCTTCAACAACGCTGTCATGGGCCTTGAAATCTTGGAGAAATTTTCAATAAATCTCCGGTAATAACCAGCAAGTCCAAGGAAACTACGAATCTCGCCAACTGTGGTGGGTGCATTCCATTCCGTGACTGACTCTACCTTGGTAGGGTCCACTGCAATCCCTTCACCTGACACTACATGTCCAAGGAATCCGACTTCCTTCAGCCAAAATTCACACTTGCTGAACTTGGCATAAAGTTGATGTTCTCTGAGCTTCTCCAAAACTAAACGCAGATGTTCGGCGTGTTCCTCCTCGTTCTTGGAGTAAACCAATATGTCATCAATGAATACCACAACAAACTTATCCAGGAACTCCATGAATACTTTGTTCATCATGCTCATAAAATAGGCAGGGGCATTAGTTAAACCAAAGGACATGACTGTATACTCATAAAGCCCATACCTTGTGGTAAAAGCTGTCTTGGGTATATCCTTCTCACGAATCTTCAACTGGTGATAACCCGATGGAAGATCAATCTTGGAGAAAACACTAGCTCCTTCTAGCTGGTCAAACAAGTCATTGATCATCGGTAGGGGATACTTGTTCTTGATGGTCACCTCATTCAAAGAGCGGTAATCCACAAACATCCTCAAGGTTCCATCCTTCTTCTCCACTAAAAGTACTAGGGCTCCCCAAGGTGACGAACTCGGGCGAATATACCCTTTCTCTAGTAACTCCTTAATATGTTTCTTGACTTCCTCCAAATCATTAGCAGGCATTCGATACGGCCTCTTGGAGATAGGCCCCGTGCCTGGCAGCAACTCAATCAAAAACTCAATCTCTCGATCTGGCGGCATACCCGGTAACTCATCCAGAAATACATCGGGATAATCTTTCACCACTGGTACTTCTTCCTAGACAACCCCCGTAAGAGTGTTCACCTGGGTCCTCTTAGGCTTAAGCCTGGATACGTACTTGATCCTCTTCTTCTCCGGGGTGGTGAGAAAAATCGACCTACTAGCACAATCAATGTTTCCCTCATACTTGGACATCCAATCCATCCCCAGGATTACATCCAACCCTTGTGATTCTAGTATAATCATATCTGTGGGAAAAACATGCCCTCCTATGTTTAAAGGCAATTGGAAACATCCCTGACTAGCCATAGATTCGGCTCCTGGGGAACTCACTAGAATGGGTGCCTTAAGAGCTATTGTAGGCAACTTATGTTTATCCACAAATCCCCTTGATATGAATGAATGTGATGCACCAGTGTCAAAAAGAATGAGTGACGGAAATGAATTAACCAAGAACTTACCAATCACCGCGTCAGGCTGCTCATAAACCTCTTCCACATTGACATGATTCACATGTCCCTTAGTGAAAGGATTGGGCTTCTTGCCTCCAGAACTCCCATTGCCATTTTCATTTCCATTCTGCGCCTCAGGGCACTCATTGGAGTAGTGACCCGTCTTCTTGCACTTGAAGCAGGTGATGTGACTCAGGTCCTTCTTCATCGGCGTGGAAGAATTGAAATGCTGCTCATTGCCATTTCCTCCATTACCATTGCCCTACTTGTGACCATGGTGGTTGTGTCCATTCCCGCCATGATGACTGTGGCCCCCATGGTTATGGTGATTCCCTCCAAACTTGCTAGTGCCTGATCCAGAACTCCCTGAGTATGGGCTGTAGCGGGGTTTCTGTTGAACTCCCGAGTTATACTTCCCGTGACCGTACTTCCTCTTACGATTCTCCATCTGCTGGTGCTTGCCTTCAAGAATGATAGCCTTATCAACCAGCTTATGATAGTCCGAAAATGTTGCCACAGTCAACTGAACTCCCAACTCATCGTTCAGTCCCTCTAGAAACTTCTCCTGCTTGGCTGCATCGGTGGCCATGTCTTCTGGGGCGTAACGGGCCAACGTACTGAACTCATCAACATACTGAGCTACCGTGCGTCCTCCCTGGCGCAAGCTGCGGAACTCCTTCTTCTTCAGACTCATGGCTCCAGCTGAAACATGAGCAGTGCGGAACGCCCGCTGGAACTGATCCCAAGTCACATTCTCCATGGGGTATGTGGTGGTGTAGTTCTCCCACCAAGCGGCTGCCGGTCCATCCAGCTGGTGGGCAGCAAACTTCACCTTCTCCACATCATTGCATCCTACCGTGGCCAGCTCCCTTCCTATCTTACGGAGCCAGTCATCTGCGACGATCGGCTCCGTGCTGCTGGAGAACACGGGTGGGTTCAGCCTCAAAAAACGGGTAAGACTGTCAACCGGGGGTGGCGGCGGTGGGTGGTTGTTGTTGTTGTTGTTCTGGTTCTGGTTCTGAATGAGCATCTGCATAAGAGCATTCTGTTGTTGGATCAATTGTGTAAGCTCCGGCGGAAAGTTGAATCCAGGGTCACATCTTGAAGGCATCTGATGGGTTTCAGAGTGGATGAGGAGTTAGAATAGAACAAGGCCTAGCGAGTAAAATCACACTACCCATATGCACATGATAGCAATAAAACTTCAAATCACTCCAATTCAATTTCAAACAAAGAGGTTCACATAAATAATCAAACCTAAGGTAAGCCATGTCACAAGATTTGACAAGGTCTTACAATTGAAATAAAACTAATCGGATACGAAATCGAATTTCTAAACTCTCAAGGTGGTATAAAATCTAACTCTCATTAGATATGGACCAGTCAACCATGTCGACATCGGGTGTCCTTGCATCGCTCTCCGTGTCGTCATCTCCGGGCTCATCATTTTGGTCTCTCTCCTGGCTGACATAGGCACCATACGAGTGATCCTCCTGGATGTTCTCCCCCTCATCCAGCTTCTCCTCGGCCTCCTTGAGCTCAAGCTTCAGGTCATCTATCTTCTCCTGTAATGCGTCCAGTTCTCCTTCGTGCTCGATGCGAGCGTCCTGGAGCTCCTCCTCTAACTCGGCCTTGCGGGTCATGAGGTTCTTGATGACGACCATGCTGTCGGACAGCTCCAGCTCCATCATGCGAATGTGCTCCTCCATGTCCTAGATATGGGATGCTATCATCTCGTCCTCCAGGGTACGCACCACATCTCCGTTTGCGTCACGGCGTCCGTACATCACGAAGGAGGTCCTCCTGAGGTCTTCGTCATACACCTCTCGAATGCGTCCGAGAGCAATGTGAGCAGCGATACCCCTGCCCAAGCCCCATGTTGCGGTATCCACATGGAAATCAATGGGCTTGGTTCGGTTTCCGGGGATGCGTCCGGGGATATGAGCATCGATCCTCCAACGTGTCTCCTCGGGCAGGGTGGCGGTGAAGGTTCCAGTGAATGTGGGAAGCCCAATCTTCAGGTGCTTCGTGATCTTCACCAGCTGCCTTCCAAAGGGCATGGTCTCATCGGGCTGCTCGAACTCAACAAGGGCGGACGACATCTACATTTTGAAAAGAGAAGAATTAGTTTGAAGTAGAGAAGATACGAGACCAAAGGATATATATGGAAAATGAAAGGTATAGTTTTTATCCTATGGCTTTTCTCCATTTCTATGGGTCGCGTCCTACAGTCAACATGTGCTCTGATACCATCTTGTAGCGACCTGACTCGGTGAGAGTCAAAGTCTCTGTGCTTACCGTGCTAGTCCCTGGATCGACTTGCTAGCACACACAATACTCGATGAAATAACAGAAATAACACACATCTCTTTATTACATCGATAGTCCGGGAGCAATACATTTATTACAAAATAGGGCATAGAGCCAATAAACAAATACTGCGGAAGCAAAGTAGTAAATGAGTCCAACTCCACAAGCGAGGTTGAGTGTAGAACATCGACCTATCGCACCTTAATCCTCGTCGGATATATCTGCAACGTGATAAGTTGCAGCCATATAGGTCAGTACATTTAATGTACTGGCAAGTCACATCATAAGTGTAAAGAACCTATTTGTACATGCAATTTGGCTGGTGGAAAGCTCTAAGTTTAGTTTTTTGCGTAAAGCTAGTTTTTCCCTATTAGAGAAGATGTTACTCTACTACTACACATTTGCATAGGATGAGTTGGCAACCCAACTCCATCCATTCCCAAGTTTCATTTAAAACCCAACTATTTAATTTAAAGGTGAGGAGATCTCCCGACATTTCCACTACTAGATGCTCAAGTTGTCCATAACCGGGGACACGGCTAATCGATTAGGTTGAAAACTCTACAGAGGTTGTGCACTTTTCCCCACAAGACTCGACCACCTCCATGATCGGAAGATCGAGACCTAGTCTTTCGAAAATGTTTCCCCTTAACCCACGGATAGGCCGGTACACCTACATCATTCTACATCTGCTAGCCCATCCCGGAAGGGGTCACACTAACTACTCAACTAAGCCAGAGCCCATATTGGCTTGTGGCTGCACACGTAAGCTTCTAGACATGAGAATACAATTGATCTCTTTGAGCCTGAGCGGACGGTCCACTAGTGGTGCACCACCATGGATTTCCCATGCGTGCCCCACTGTACTTCGCCACCATTCCATCAAGTTTCCGCCCAGGTAGTTCATTAATTATCTTAGGTCCTATTTACTACATTGTCACTCATACTTTACGATGATCACTCCCCAATCCACGTCTACTTAGCGAAGCATCATAATGTAAAACGATGGCGACAATATTATATGGTTCAGACCTACCTCAATGAACTACTGGGTGAAAAGCATAGTCATGCGGCATCAATTCCTACCATGCAGTCCTACCACAAAGAACTAAGTGCATAATAAAAACATAGGTAATGAAATATGATCAAGATGCAACTTGCCTTGGTACTGCTGGTTGAATTCTAAAGACTGATAATATTCTGCTTCGCACTTCGGGCAATCTATGGCAAAGAAAATAAACAAACATAAGCAACACTCAAGAGAACCAAGAAGAACATGCAAAGCAAAAGTCTCGGAAAAACTAAATGAACAAACATCACCCTAGCATGAAAAATATTCTAAGTGTAAAACAACATGGGCCTATGGTTCAGGAAGTGATGCGAAGTATAGTGCATACTATGCATACTAGTAAAAAAATATATAAAGGGCAGAATCTAGTGTGTGAAACTATTTTGAGAAAGGTCTAGGTGATAGGGTTTAGCTACAGTGACACGGTGCAAAAAGAATCACGTCAATCGGAGCTATGGTTTAGGAGATATGGTTATTTGAAGTTTGAATTCAAATCTGAATATAGTTCAAATTTGAATTTGGCCAAAAAATTTCAAAGTTGGCTTTCTGGATAAAGCTATTTGAGATGAACATTTTGGCGCTGGTTTCATTGAATTTGGATCAACGGTTAAAAAGTTGTGGCTATTCGAAGTTTAGGGGCTAAACTGAAATTAACAGGGACTTGACTGTGAAAGTTTTATTCACGACCAGGTCCCTGGCCACGTGGCGGGCTACGGGTGGCTGGCAGCGTTCGCTGCGGAAACGTACACAGCGAATGACCGCTACTTAAGTAAAACAGCTACCGTGGCTAAAAAAACTAAAACCGAGATCGGTTGATCTAAACTAATAGGTTTAATCTAAACCGGATGAACCGATAAAAAACTAAACTAAACCGTTCTAGAGAAAAAAACTAAACGAATAGCGAGCGAGGGGTTCGCTCACCTCGACGACGACGTACAGGACAGCAGCGCCGGCGTCGGGCGGTGACAGGGCGGCGGGTCCTTGCGGCGGCAAAGGTGTCGGGGAGGACGGGCGCGGCGGGGGCGGTCCGGTGGTGGGGTCGGTGGTGGTCGGGGCGCCCGGGACAGCGAGGTAGAGGGCGGTGGCTCCGGCGCTCCGGCGAGGGCACAGGTCGTCGGGGCGGCGGTTCCGGCGAGACCTAGGCGGCAAAACATGTCAACAAGATGCGCCTCGGCGAGTAACGAAGATTGACAGAAACAAAGTGAAGGTAGGGGTGTCTACGGCGACAGAAAACTCCGGCGAGATATTCCGGCTCCGGCGAGATCCAACGCGGCAGTGCGGCGGTTGTGAGGAGCGAGGGACAATGTGAAGTGGCAGAATGGAACGAGGGGCGTTGGGGGCATTTATAGGCGCGAGGAGGGGCTGCGGAGTCGCGGGGATGATGCTTATCCCGAGAGCAATGGTGTCGGTCGTTGCGGGAGCGCGAGCGCCTGCTTATCCAGCGGGTTGAGCGGGAGGTTAGGGATGACGGGCGCGGGGCCCACGGGTCAGCGGGACAGAGAGGGAGACGAGAAGCGGGCGAGCGAGGGCGAAGCCTTCGGGCGCTGGGAGTTGAGGCGCTGGCCGGCTGGGACGGCCTGGCCGGTCGGGTTGGGCCAGCTGGCCAGTAGGCCAGTGGACCGCACGGCTGGATGGCTGCTGGGCCGGCTGGCCAGCGTATGCGTGCATGTTTTTTTTAACCGAATACTAAAGTGGCTTAAAACTAATTCAATTGAATTAATAAAAACACCAAATTAATTTCTAAAATAACTATTTAATATTTAGAGCCTAATGAACATTAACTTAAGCACAGAACATTTTGAAAATATTTTCCCTAATGCAATTAATGCACTCTTTGCAAATAAAATAAATACCAAAAAACTCCAAAACTAAAAGTAATATCCAAAATAAAATTTCCCACTCTTTTTTTATATATATTTTGAGGAAGTCATCTTATCCCCTCTCATTTGTTCTTCTCGAGTGGAAAACTGTTATTTGAATATTTCAAAAACACCAAAACGCAAAGAAATATGATATGCATTGAATGATTCTATTAACATCCAAATTTAATAAAATTGGGATGTTACATTGCATCATCCCCAAGTCGCTCGGGCCAGACCCAGCGGCATGTATCCCTTTTGCGTTTATTTCCGGTTATGCGTTCGACCCACCATGCTTGATTATTTGATGCCGGTCCACGGAACCTCTTCTTCTCCATGCCGACCACTTGCACGTTAAAGGGGGGGTACCTGAGCATCGTGACTCAGGGCTCTTACTGGCTCTCCAGCCCTCACCCTCTGGCCTTGTCCACGGCATCGCGACCTGGCATACCAGCGACGGCTGAGACCAGCTCGAGGGCCGGGAACTGAGGACGTAGAGTGCGGGCATCTAACCAAATTTGCAGGGACACATCACAAGATAAGGCCCAGTGCCAGGCGCAACCCGCCTAGAGGTAGGGCCCCGTGAGTCCCACGCTGGCTCACGGGTGCCCAGATACACCTCGCCAGGCCCTACCGTGCCAGCCACGTGTCAGGGCAGGCCTGTACACGCCCCGGGGGCTCCTCCCGAAGGGGGCCCCCCTCCCACGTACCAGTGGAAGCACCATGCTCCGCACTGGCTGACGACACTGCCAAGGAGCGGCTATGCCCATACACATACGGAAGCTCTATGCTCCGCGCTGGTGATAAACAACTGAGGGTGGCCCCCGGGCCGCATCAACCTCAGGGAGCCCAGAGCTCAGTGTCTAGCCTCATCATAACGCCTCCCCTCGAGAGTGTCGCGCGAGGGGGCTGGGCACGGGGGCTGCGCCTGGGTCACGCCCAGACGCACGACGCCCAGCCAGGCCCCCCCGGGCCTGGTTCATCGCGCGCCTCTCCCCGAGCGGAGCCAAGGTACGAAGGCCGTTTGAGCGTCAAGGGGGACTCCTGAGCATCGCGACTCAGGAGCCTAACTGGTCACGTAGCCCCTCACTCCTTGGTCCCGTCCTTGTTTCTGGTCGGGACTAACGCTGGGTGAGGTATGCGTGGGGCCGGGCTCTGCAGACATAGAATGGTAGATCCACCCACATCATACCTCCCTACTTGTTGTTCGTGCGCCAAGGGGGACTCCTGAGCATCGCGACTCAGGAGCCTAAGTTGTCACGTAGCCCCTCACCCCTTGGTCCCGTCCTGGTTTCCGGTCGGGACTAACGTTGGGTGAGGTATGCGGGGGGCCGGGCTCTGCCGGCGTAGAACATAAGCAAGTAGGAAGGAAAAGCGCAAATTTGAAGGAATTCAAAAGCAAACATTACAATCCGCACTGTTATCTCAATGCCAAACGCAAGTTTAAACGCCTCCCCGAGGCATGATACATGTGCATGAATTAAAGGCAGGACAGGAGCCACAACGGAGTCGCTTGTCGGTGGTGGAGCAGCGCGGAGTGGGTTCGCCTCATGGAGCAGCGGGGTCGGCAGCGCCTTGCTTTAGCTTGGTGCTGAAGGCCCGGAACTTCCCCAGCAGAGCCTCCGCGCGACCCTTCACGGCCTCGGCAGCGGCAGCGGCATGCTCGCCGCTTACTGGCTCCAGCAGGCTGTCGAGGTCGACGTCGGGATCGCGAAGGTAGATGTGGGTGAGGACCCAGGTCAGCGATGCAGAAGACAGGACACACGCCTCGGCCTCGGCCGTGGGGCCAAGGCCAAGGGCGACATCCTCAAGACCATGAACCAGAAAGGGAAGCAGCTTGGTGGGGCCGTTCTCGGTGCCAGCCAACGGGCTCTCTAGGCCGCTATCGTAAAGCGTCCTCAACAAGGAGCGAGCCTTCGCCTCCATCTCTGTGAAGGCCACGCGGTCCTCGGCAAGAACCAGGGCCTTGTCGTCCAGCTCGGCCTTCCTCGCCCCCAACTCCTGCTCCAACGCGCCTAGGCGGTCGCGGCGCTTCCTAAGCTTGACCTCCCTCTCCTTGACGGTCGCCTCGCGAGCCTTCACGCCTTCTTCCTGCTGTTGGCGAAGGCGGACCTCTTTCGCGAGCTGGTCCCGCAGGCCTTGCAGCTCGTCCTCCAGCGCCTTGCAGCGACCACGGACGTCGACCACCTCCCCCAGGGCTGCGTCATGAGCAGCCTTCGCCTCAAGGACGGCCTGCCTCTCCTCATCACGAGCCGTCGAGGCCTGGACCAGCGCCGCCCGAATCGAAGCGTCGGAGCGAACCCATCCTGAAGCCAGCTCCAAGCGCCCGGCCACCAAGCGAGGGTCGGCGCCAAGAAGATCCTATCGCAGTCGGTGCAGCTCAGCAGCAGCACGATCCAGAACGGCAGAAGGAGTCGGAGAGACAGCAGCCGGTGGAGTAGGAGGAGAAGGCGGCAGCGCAGCCACAGCATCCTGAGGCGGAGTCTGCTGCGCCCCAACGGCTGTAGTGGCGGCAGTAGGCAAAGGCACCTCGGGAGTCACTTGGGCCATGGGGGCTGAGCTCGCCCCAGCCGGCTTAGCCAGGCCTCGTGAGGACGACCGGGCAGGAGAAGCCCATGCGTCGCGGTCACCCTCCTTCGCGGGCAGAGGCGCTGCCACGGATGGAACCTCAGGAGCTCCCTTCGGCTTCTTTGCTGCGGGCGCCAGCCTATCCAAGAGATGTGGACGTCAAGCCTCAGAAGCAGAACAAGAAATAAAGACAAGAATTAAGTGCTTACGGGGCGTCGCCAGTGAGCTCAAGCGGCCTCCGACCAAATTTGAAGCCCGAAAGCCGGCTGGAAGGGTCAACCTCGGGAAGCTTGGAAGTGGAACGTGCGTCTGCGGTCCGCCTCGGGGCCGGGGCAGACCCGCGGGAGATCAGCCCGGTCTTGTCCTTCTTCGGGATCGGGGGCAAGCTCCCGCCATCCTGCTCGTCATCATCCTCGTCGTCATCGCTTGGAGAGAGGCGGAGAACGCGGGACCTGCGCCGGGGGAGGGGAGCCCTCGACTCTCCGTCAGTCGCCTCGGAGTCAGGCCCTTTTTCCCGCTCCCCTCCTTCCTCCTCTTCGCTGGAGTAGTCGGAGGGCACGTCCACCGGTTCCTCAGGATTTCCATGGGCATGGGCCCGTCCCCGTTGAAGACGGGCATGGAATCCACTACCTGCTCCCAGTCGTCACGGAGGAACAAGGGCGTAGGAGCGCCCTCCAACCTCGCCACATCGCCCCCGACTAGAGATTGGAGGACCGCAGCCAGATCTCCGTCGGCCAAGGCCACGGGGCTTGGATGGGGCCTCCACATCGGAAGTGAGTACTGCCGAAGCGGAGCCAGCTGGTGCTCCAGGAATTCCCTCAGCAGCGACGCGTCGGTCAGCTTCGTCGCCGCCATGTTGGCCGGCCTCAGATCTGCGTCCATCTTCTCCAACACCAGCTTCGCGCGGGGGTCCGCGAGCTCCGCTCGACCCCAATCGCTGGAGCTCGTGGGTTGCTCCATGGGCAAGATCAGCCGAGGGTGGATGCGCCCAGCATCCGCCAAGACCCACTTGCTCCTGAAGCCCTCGATCCTTTTCCCGGGGTTCGAAATGGCAATGGTGCCACCATACGCGATGAAGCTAGCGCACGCGGAAGCAGGACCGCGAGAGGTCCGGAGGTAGAAGTAGTGGCGTAGCAAGGCCACTGAGGGCTGCACCCCTACATAAGCCTCGCAGTAATAGGCGAAGATCGCCAGGAGAAGGACGGAGTTGGGGTGGAGATGCAGAGCCTGTAGCTTATAATGGCGGAGGACAGAGAAGAAGAACTCGGAGAAGGGAGGCACCAGGCCAGCAGCAATGGCGCTTACAAAGAACGGATAGAAGGTGCTCCCTTGACCCTCAGGGGTGGCGGAGCCGGCCTTGAACACCTTCGCCCCATCGATGCCCCGCGCCGCCGCCATCCGGCGCAACCGGGCGAGGCTCGCTTCCGACACGTTCGGCGAGTCCAGGGCAGACGAGTACCAAGCTACGACCGAGGACTGACGAGGCGCCATGGCTTCCTTGGTCACGCGGTCGAAGTAGATCTGGAAATTTTGGAGGAAAGAAGGAGAGGCGCAAGAAAGGGGATCTGAGCAGCAACCGGAGAAAGCAAAAAAGAAAAGCCTGGGTAGATGCCGCTCCTTTATCAACTCACGCGGTTGCTGAGGCGCTCATGTCCAATCAACCGCCACGCGGCGCCCAAGGCCGCAGGCTGTTAGGGCCCGCGGCGCTTCGCCCTTGCCCTTTCGCCTCCCTACACGGCCAAGTCTAGGCGCGCCTTGGGCCCGGGGGCTACTGTCAGCGTTCTGGGAACGGGGGTCCCCAGACTTGCCTGCCTCCGGCCTGCGGCGTGGCTCAAAGGGGGGCCCAGCACGGCCCATCTTCATCAACACGGACCCAAGACCCTCGCGAGGGGCCAAGCCTCATGGGGCAGACGACACGGAGCTTCCTCAGGCACGGCCTCATCAGGCTGGCTCGCGAGGAGGCGGAGAGATCAAGGCGGGGTACCTCACGAGGTGCCCGTGACACAAGCCATGACGACCAAAGGCGCCAGGCGGGCGCCAGCCGCGCAGTGCCCTCCTTTCCTCTTTGGTGCAAAGGGAGCAAGCGCAGCCGCGGAGTACCGAGGCATCAGGCAAAGGTTGCCATTTCGATGCAACAAGACCAAGACCAGGAGGACTACAAGATGGAGGTCATTGTGGAGCCCAACCCAGCGTCACCACTAGAGTCTTTGGCAGGTGAGGACTAACTTTAGTCAGGATAAGTGTACCAGATGTTCCCCTTCAAAATGGCCAATTGTTGGCGCCCTTCACGCTCAATATTTGGGAAGAAGCCCAGGGCCTTTGCCTATAAATAGGACTAGCTACCCACAAGGTAGAGGAGAGTTTTTGGGAGGTTGGAGATCGAGTATCAAGGATCGAGGGAGAAGATCGAATCAGAGAGAGAGAGAGAAGGGTGATTGAACTCCTCCCAGCAGTTCATCGCCCCAGCCAAGAACAAACCCTCGCGAGGCTGTTCTTCCTTGTATTGCTCATCATCATCAGCCCAAGAGGCAATCCACCACACCACACACTGGAGTAGGGTATTACACCACAACGGTGGCCCAAACCAGTATAAACCCTGTGTTTCTTGTGATGTTCTTTCCTTAGCTTAGATCTTAGCGAGGCGGAGGGGTGCAGGTAGGTAGGAGGCGAAATCTCCGCGCGCACTCCAGTGTTCGAACCTCAAGGGTCTGCCAGAACCCGACAGCCTTGACCCTTTATAAAGAGGGTGAATATCAAGCGTCCTCCTCGTGGCCGTTTGGGTCTTGCCTAAAATCTAGGAGTCCTAGGCGTGGTTGGGTTGCCCACGACCATATTGATGAGAATCCCGTAATAAGGGGGACACGATCTCTGCTTTGACAAGACGTGTCAAGAAACTGCCTCACGTTATGTGCGGGGCTAGTTAAAGAAAAACGGTTCGAATAATCACCGAGCCATGGCATGATGTCATGTTGCTGAAACATGTCAGCAGATTAGATTTGTGGAAGTATTATTCTCTCTACGGTGGTATGTGGAACTCATTTTGCAGGGTCAGACACTATCCTTGTATTCAAATTCTTCCGTGGTGTATTCGGAGGAGGAACCCGCCTTGCAATGCCGAAGACAATACTGCGCGCCGGACTCATCGTCATTGAAGCCTGGTTCCGGGGCTACTAAGGGAGTCCTGGATTAGGGGGTCTTCGGACAGCCGGACTATATCCTTTGGCCGGACAGTTGGACTATGAAGATACAAGATTAAAGAATTCGTCTCGTGTCCGGATAGGACTCTACTTGGCGTGGAAGGAAAGCTAGGCAATACGGATATGTATATCTCCTCCTTTGTAACCGACCTTGTGTAACCCTAACCCCCTCCTGTGTCTATATAAACCGGAGGGGTTTTAGTCCGTAGGACAACATACAATCATACCATAGGCTAGCTTCTAGGATTTAGCCTCTCCGATCTCGTGGTAGATCAAGTCTTGTAATACTCATATCATCAAGAATAAATCAAGTAGGACGTAGGGTTTTACGTCCATCAAGAGGGCCCGAACCTGGGTAAAACATCATGTCCCCTGGCTCCTGTTACCATCTGCCTTAGACGCACAGTTCGAGACCCCCTACCCGAGATCCGCCGGTTTTGACACCGCACCAGTCAAGGAAGAAGAGTTACGCAGATTCTAAACGCAAGGAGACGGTTTACAAAGTCGGAGACCGAGTGTATCTTCGAGTATCTCCACTTCGGGGAGTTAAGTGCTTTGGAGTTAAGGGAAAGTTAGTGCCACGTTTTGTGGGACCATACAAAGTTTTGGAACGTATGGGAGAAGTTGCCTACAAATTGGAGTTACCCGAAAGATTGTCAGGAGTTCACGATGTGTTCCACGTTTCCCAGTTGAAGACGTGCCACGCGGAGATGGCTGATACACCGCTGAGAGATATAGTGCCGCTGGAGGCCATTCAGTTGGATAGTGATTTGACCTATGAAGAGAAACTAGTCAAGATTCTCGAGTATGCCAGCCGAGTCACCCGCAGCAAGGTTATCAAGTTTTGCAAAGTTCAGTGGAGCCACCACACCGAGGATGAAGCCACCTGGGAGCGAGAGGAAGATTTGTTGAAGGACCACCCTCACCTATTTTCTAGCCAACCTGAATCTCGAGGGTGAGATTCATCTTATGGGGGGTAAGTTTGTAACATCCCAAATTTTCATTTTGGAATGTTATACATTAGATCATCATTGCATATCATATTTGTTGCTTTTGGGCCTGATCTAGAAATTCTACGCAACTCAAGGACCCACGGAGAGACTTGGGGATTTCGCTATTTTCATATTTGAGTTTTCTCAAATTTTGAAAATAGGATCATTTAATTTTATTTATTTTATCTTCAATTATTTCAATTATAAAAATAAGTGAGAGGGAATAAAATGAATTTCCCAAAATAAAGAAATATTGAGGATTTATAAAAAAATCAAATAAGATTTTATTTTGGAGTTTTCGCTGTTTTATTTGAATTTAGGAAAATGCGCGTTTTTCAAAATTGCATTTAGGCCCCAAATAAATGTTCACTTTCGCCGGCTTGATTTTAGAAGTCGGGGAAATTTTATTTCGGGATTTTTGGAGTCCGTTTAGTATTTCTTTTCTTTCTTTTTCTTCATGTCAAATTATTAATAAACGAACTGACCTAACCGGGTCGTGTCCGACTAGGACACTTGGCCCGGTCGGCCTTTAAAGCCGGGAGGGCCCGAGCCAGCCGCAGCCGCCCCAGCCCCCGAAACCCTAGCCGCCGCCTCGATCCGCCGCCACCCGCCACGCCTCGCCGCCCGCCGTCGTGCCGCTGCTGCCACGCGTCGCCGCACTGGAGCCGCGCCGCCGCTGCCGCGGTCTCACCGGAGCCGCCCGAGGTAGCCGCCGTTGCCTCGGTTTTCGCAAAAAAACCGATCGTTTTAAAAAAAATCTAGATCCTTTTTTTGGATCTAGTTCGGTTTATTTTTTTCGTCGGTTTAGTTATTTAGCAAACGGCCGCTTCTATGTTCATTTTTACGAACGGTTTTCGTCGTTTAGCCGCAGACAGCGAACGTTCGTTCGTTAGCCTGTTCGTCGTTTTTATTTTTTCTCGGATTTTCGACGATTATTCCTGATCGCAATTTCTGATCCGATTTTCGTTTTAGTTTAACTTTTTGCTCGTTTATCGGAATCAGGCGATTCAAGCGCCTGGAGTTTCGTCTCGAAACCCTCTTTCCGTTTAACCAACTCAAACAAGTTTTTGCTTCTGTAAAATTTGACTTAGATCCAAATAAGTAAACGAAGTTTGTTTCTTTTGCCGTTTGCTTTCCGTTGCTTCGTTTGATTTGATTCTTTTTGCAAACCGGAGTTCTTAAGTTGAACTTTTTGGTTAGATTTCTTATTTGAGTTTTACCCGTGCATTAGATGAGTACTTATTATGTGCTTGTTTTTTGCGATAGAGTACCCGGAGTGCGCCGCTTGCTACTTTGAATCTCTAGGTTTCACGGATCATCAGCAAGGCAAGTAACACTTTGATCATACCTCTTAATACCCAGTTTTTTGCATTAGATCAATCCTAAAAACATTGCATGATTAGGATCTAATTAATTTGTGGGTTTGGAAGTAGATGAGGTAGCACCTATTTACTGTTTTATTATCAAACCCATGGGAGTTACTTCTACGTTTGCTTATCATGCCATGCTATGCTAGTAGACGTGGATTGGGTGAGTGTATTCATGACAGCTGTGAGATTGTTAATTAATGGTTTATTTAAGGTGGCAACTTTAATACACATCTGGGTGGATTGAGGCACCGGGGTATTCCAGCGATTGCCTGTTTTTCTTTATGGACCGCCACCCAGGCTCAAAGGGATCATGAGATTATTCACGCTAGAAACTTCCGTGTGCAGCCACAAGCTATTATGGGCTCTAGCATAGTTGATTAAAACGTGCGAACTCTCACAGTGGTACACTAGCAAATGTAGGGAAAGTAGGTGTAATGGTATACCCGATCATAAGGTGCCAGCGCTTCTGAAAGACTATGTCTTGGTCATCCATTTCTCAAACGCCATGTAGTGCGAGAACCCCAACGGAGGAGATCGAGTCTTGTGGGGAAAAGTGGGCAAACCTCTGCAGAGTGTATAAACTAATCATGGTTAGTCGTGTCCCCGGTTATGGACACCTTGAGTATCTAGTACTTGGATTATCATGTGAATCTCATCATGTGACTTTAATTAATTTTGTTGGGTTTTAATGATGATGTTTAATTGGGATTGAGAGGGTGTCTACACTCTCAATGTTTAACAGCCACCATGATAGTTAAAAAAAATTATTCCTTTGCAGTAGGGAAAAATTGGCTTTACGCAAAACAGTAACCATAGAGCTTTCCACCAGCCATATATGCATATAGTATAGCCTATTCTATTCAGTATTCTCTATGTGTTACTTTGCCAGAATATTCCATGCGCTGACCCGTTTTCAGGCTGCAACGTACATGTTGCAGACTTTTCAGACGACGAGTAAGGTGCCTTTAGGTCGTGGTTCTATACTCAGTGATGTCGTTGGAGTTGATGGACTCACTTATCTTCCAAGCCTTCTGCTGTTATCTTATTAGATGGCCTTAAGCCATATTTATTGTAATAAGTTCTCTTTTGAGACATTCGATGTAATAAGTGTGTGATTGCTACTCTGTTATAAATTCTTCAAGTACTATGCATGTCAGCATTACTGTTCCAGGGATGACACTAAAGCACACAGATCATACTGTTTGAGGTCTGGTCACTACAGAATGCTGGAGCCGGCGCCTTATTAGGTGCCCTCGAAGGAAGATAAAGGGGGGAATAAAGAGGCCGAAAGTGAGCCTCACTCACTACTCGTCCCAAACCGGGAGAATGAGTGCCTCCGCGAAGGAGGATAACCAAGGAGAAGAATCTGACATTCCCTCTCCCCGAGGAAGGAAGAGGACCACCTTTGAAGATCCGGAAACAGAGGTTTCCAAATGAGGGAAGAAATCTTCGCCAGGGGGTCCTGCCTCGGGGGGGGACCCTTGCCGTACAGCGTCTGCAAGGGAATCAGCCCTCTACCGAGCTATAAGTAATCAAAAAGTACTTCATAGTGAAAATATCCTACCTTACTTCTGAAGACAATAACCGAAACTTATATCTTGTAGTTCGGATCGTAGCCCTTCTCGACAGAGTTCGTCTTCGGGGGATCTTCTTCCGGAGATGATGGAGAGCGAAACTCCTCCCCCTGCCACCCCGCCTCATGAGGCGGGTGACCGTGAAGTGTCGTCGTGGAGGGTTTCTCCTGATCCGCTAAGGCCAGGGGGTAATCCCTTGGCCACCCGGAGTCCTCAGTATTCGGAACCGTACAGTGTGCGGTCGGACGCACTGAAGGATCTTCTGGAGCAAGCGGCCATCTCAGAAGCGCATCGTACGCTAATGAGTATGGTAGTTGAAAGGATTTCCTCCGCTGAAAGCAGATTGCATGAAGCTTTTATGAGTCTGCTGAAAGGCTTTGAGGTACGTGAAATACTGTATATTTTTTACGATACCGCACACGTTAGGTGTGCCCTATGCAGATAGTAGCCCCTGAGACTCTGGTTGTCGTTGAAAACGGCGGCAAACAGAGGATCATAGTCCCAAGTAATAACCAGACCGCCTTTATGTGCAGGTGGCTGAAGTTCCGGTGGCTAGCCGGACTGATGGGTTTGCCGAGTTAAAGCGGCAACTTGATGCGGCGGATGCCAACATCGTGCTTGTGAACAAGCGGCTTGACGAGGCAC
The DNA here is from genome assembly GCA_034509565.1 of Triticum monococcum. NCBI lineage: Eukaryota > Viridiplantae > Streptophyta > Magnoliopsida > Poales > Poaceae > Triticum > Triticum monococcum. Next base: position 491,304,394 of record CM067844.1, read on the forward strand.
AGGGTAAGTGATTTCTCCGGTGATCAACGCATAGTAAGAGGAGCATGATGCTAGTATCTTTAATATGTTGTGACTGCAGATGGAGCTGCCACCATGGAGACCCTTCGGGCAGAGCTTGCCCGAGTCAAGGAACAAGCAAGGAATAGCGATGCGGCCGCTCTAAAGGCGGTCGAAGAGCTGCGGGCCGAACAGTTCGCGCATCGCCAGAGCAAGGAAAGGATAGCCAAGATGGCCATTGAGTTGAAAGATGCCCCTGATCGTTACCAGCTTCTTGAGAAAGAAAGCCGAGCGAGGGCGACGGACCTGGAGAAGGCCATGGTAGCAGCCAAGGAAGCCTGTTCTAAGATCAGAGCGACGAAGGAGGAGCTGCATCAAGCTGGGGATATCGTGGCTGGGAATCCCTTCTTGTTGCGGACTAAGTTCGGAGATCTGAAGTATTCTCCTCTTGATCAACTATGGAGTTCTGCGGACGCCTACGTGGATTTGGCGGCAGGAGCTACTGACGCGGCCGAGTTCTTCAAGCATCAAAGAGATCGTGAAGTGGAAAAGCTGTTCTGGTCACAGTTCCATGCTCCAGTGCATCCACTGCTATTGAATGAACAAATGCCCGAGTGGGCCGAGCTCCATAGGTTGTCTAGACTCGCCATGAGGTCCGTTGTGGATCATCTGTGGCCGGCAGGGCCAAGGCCGAATAGTTACTTTAGTTTAGTGCAACAATTCCTTGGTGTTGTGCCGCACATCGATGATATGAAGAGGTCGGCGTGCATAGAGGGTGCACGGATGGCCTTTGCCCGTGTCAAGACATACTGGGCAGAGATGGAGGCCGACACTGTTGCAACACAGGGTTCGGCCGTGGGCCGAGTGGCTGCCGAGCACTACTTTGAAGAAGTCCTTGAAGGCGGTCGTTCGATAGAGGCTCAGTGCTCGAAGAATATCATGTTCTAGTGATGTCTACTACACAACCTTCTTCTGGTAGACGTTGTTGGGCCTCCAAGTGCAGAGATTTGTAGGACAGTAGCAAATCTCCCTCAAGTGGATGACCTAAGGTTTATCAATCCATAGGAGGCGTAGGATGAAGATGGTCTCTCTCAAGCAACCCTACAACCAAATAACAAAGAGTCTCTTGTGTCCCCAAAACACCCAATACAATGGTAAATTGTATAGGTGCACTAGTTCGGCGAAGAGATGGTGATACAAGTGGTATATTGATGGTAGATAATAGTTTTTTAATCTGAAAATATAAAAACAGCAAGGTAACTAACGATAAAAGTGAGCGTAAACGGTATTGCAATGCTAGGAAACAAGGCCTAGGGTTCATACTTTCACTAGTGCAAGTTCTCTCAACAATAATAACATAATTGGATCATATAACTATCCCTCAACATGCAACAAAGAGTCACTCCAAAGTCACTAATAGCGGAGAACAAACGAATAGATTATGGTAGGGTACGAAACCACCTCAAAGTTATTCTTTCCAATAAATCTGTTGGGCTATTCCTATAAGTGTCACAAACAGCCCTAGAGTTCGTACTAGAATAACACCTTAAGACACACATCAACCAAAACCCTAATGTCACCTAGATACTCCAATGTCACCTCAAGTATCCGTGGGTATGATTATATGATATGCATCACACAATCTCAGATTCATCTATTCAACCAACACATAGAACCTCAAAGAGTGCCCCAAAGTTTCTATCGGAGAATCATGACGAAAACGTGTGCCAACCCCTATGCATAGGTTCATGGGCGGAACCCGCAAGTTGATCACCAAAACATACATCAAGTGAATCACGTGATATCCCATTGTCACCACAGATATGCATGGCAAGACATACATCAAGTGTTCTCAAATCTTTAAAGACACAATCCGATAAGATAACTTCAAAGGGGAAACTCAATCCATTACAAGAGAGTAGAGGGGGAGAAGAAACATAAGATCCAGCTATAATAGCAAAGCTCGCGATACATCAAGATCATGCCAAATCAAGAACACGAGAGAGAGAGATCAAACACATAGCTACTGGTACATACCCTCAACCCCGAGGGAGAACTACTCCCTCCTCGTCATGGAGAGCACCGGGATGATGAAGATGGCCACCGGAGAGGGATTCCCCCTCCGGCAGGGTGCCGGAACAAGTCTACATTGGCTTTCGGTGGCTACGGAGGCTTCTGGCGGCGGAACTCCCGATCTATTGTGCTCCCGGATGTTTTTAGGCTATATGGAGATATATAGGCGGAAGAAGTATGTCAGGGGGGCACGAGGGGCCCACGAGGGTGGAGGGTGCGCCCAGGGGGGTGGGCGCGCCCCCCTACCTCATGGCCTCCTTGAAGCTTCCCTTACATGGAATCCAAGTCTTCTGGGCTTCTTCTAATCCAAAAATAAGTTCCGTGAAGTTTCAGGTCAATTGGACTCCGTTTGATTTTCCTTTTCTGCGATATTCTAAAACAAGAAAAAAACAAAAACTGGCACTGGGCTCTGGGTTAATAGGTTAGTCCCAAAAATCATATAAAATAGCATATAAATGCATATAAAACATCCAAGGTTGATAATATAATAGCATGGAACAATCAAAAATTATAGATACGTTGGAGATGTATCAGCATCCCCAAGCTTAATTCCTGCTCGTCCTCGAGTAGGTAAATGATAAAAACATAAATTTTGATGTGGAATGCTACCTAACATATTTATCCATGTAATTCTCTTTATTGTGGCAAGAATATTCAGATGCATGAGATTCAGGACAAAAGTTTAATATTGACATAAAAATAATAATACTTCAAGCATACTAACCAAGTAATCATGTCTTCTCAAAATAACATGGCCAAAGAAAGCTATCCCTACAAAATCATATAGTCTGGCTATGCTCCATCTTCACCAGACAACGTATTTAAATCATGCACAACCCCGATGACAAGCCAAGCAATTGTTTCATACTTTTGATGTTCTCAAACTTTTTCAATCTTCATGCAATACACGAGCGTGAGCCATGGACATAGCACTATAGGTGGAATATAATGGTGGTTGTGGAGAAGACAAAAAGGAGAAGATAGTCTCACATCAACTAGGCGTATCCACGAGCTATGGAGATGCCCATCAATAGATATCAATGTGAGTGAATAGGGATTGCCATGCAACGGATGCACTAGAGCTATAAGTGTATGAAAGCTCAAAAAGAAACTAAGTGGGTGTGCATCCAACTTGCTTGCTCACAAAGACCTAGGGCATTTTGAGGAAGCCCATCATTAGAATATACAAGCCAAGTTCTATAAGAAAGATTCCCACTAGTATATGAAAGTGACAACATAGGAGACTCTCTATCATGAAGATCATGGTGCTACTTTGAAGCACAAGTGTGGTAAAAGGATAGTAGCATTGCCCCTTCTCTCTTTTTCTCTCATTTTTTATTTTTTTTATTTGGGCCTTTCTCTTTTTTTATGGCCTCTTTTTTTCTTTTTTTTATTTGGGCTTCTTTGGCCTCTTTTATTTATTTATTTATTTTCGTCTGGAGTCTCATCCCGACTTGTGGGGGAATCATATTCTCCATCATCCTTTCCTCACTGGGACAATGCTCTAATAATGATGATCATCACACTTTTATTTTATTACAACTCAAGAATTACAACTCAATACTTAGAACAAGATATGACTCTATATGAATGCCTTCGGCGGTGTACCGGGATGTGCAATGACTAATGAGTGACATGTATGAAAGAATTATGAACGGTGGCTTTGCCACAAATACGATGTCAACTACATGATCATGCAAAGCAATATGACAATGATGAAGCGTGTCATAATAAACGGAATGGTGGAAAGTTGCATGGCAATATATCTCAGAATGGCTATGGAAATGCCATAATAGGTAGGTATGGTGGCTGTTTTGAGGAAGATATATGGTGGGTTTATGATACCGGCGAAAGGTGCGCGGTATTAGAGAGGCTAGCAATGGTGGAAGGGTGAGAGTGCATATAATCCATGGACTGAACATTAGTCATAAAGAACTCACATACTTATTGCAAAAATCTATTAGTTATCGAAACAAAGTACTACGCATATGCTCCTAGGGGATAGATTGGTAGGAAAAGACCATCGCTCATCCCCGACCGCCACTCATAAGGAAGACAATCAATAAATAAATCATGCTGCGACTTCATCACATAACGGTTCACCATACGTGCATGCTATGGGAATCGCAATCTTTAACACAAGTATCTCTCAAATTCACAACTACTCAACTATCATGACTCTATTATCACCATCTTTATATCTCAAATCAATCATCAAGTATCAAACTTCTCATAGTATTCAATGCACTTTATATGAAAGTTTTTATTATATCCATCTTGGATGCCCATCATATTAGGACTATTTAAGCAAATTACCATGCTATTTAAGACTCTCAAAATAATATAAGTGAAACATGAGAGTTCATCTATTTCTACAAAATAAAACCACCACCGAGCTCTCAAAAGATATAAGTGAAGTACTAGAGCAAATGACAAACTACTCCAAAAGATATAAGTGAAGCTCAATGAGTAGTCGAATAATTATGCAACTATGTGAAGACTCTCTAACATTTAAGAATTTCAGATCTTGGTATTTTATTCAAACAGCAAGCAAAACAAAATAAAATGATATCTAAGAATAGCAAACATCATGTGAAGAAGCAAAAACTTAGGATCAACCGAAACTAACCAATAGTTGTTGAAGAACAAAGGTGGGATGCCAACCGGGGCATCCCCAAGCTTAGACGCTTGAGACTTCTTGAAATACTATCTTGGGATGCCTTGGGCATCCCCAATATTGAGCTTTTGTGTCTCCTTAATTCCTCTCATATCACGGTCTCCCTAAATCTCAAAAGCTTCATCCACACAAAACTCAACAAGGACTCGTGAGATAAGTTAGTATAACCATTGAAAAACCTTATCGTACTCTACTCTAGAAAATACTAAAATTATTATTCAACATTGCATACTAAATTCCTCTGCATATTTAATAGTCCTATTGTCAAATAGAATCATTAAAGAAGCAAACATATGCAAACAATGCAAACATAACAGCAATCTGCCTAAACAGGACAGTCTGTAAAGAATGCAGCAACATCCATACTTCCCTAGCTCCAAAAATTATGAAAGAAAATTCCCAATGTGGTAAATTTATCAGAGCTTAATATGCAAAAGGTTTCAAAATTTTATCACATTCTGACTTTTCTAGGGAATTATTGCAACAGCGGTAAACTTTCTGTTTTCAAACAGAAACATGTGGACTTCTAAAATAGGCATAGTAAACGCTATCAATGCCACTTTTATTGAAATAAAAGATGCAAAACATTGTTATAAATAACATCAAGCAAATCCTAACAAAATAAATTGACGCTCCAAGCAAAACACATATCATGTGGTGAATAAAAATATAGCTCCAAGTAAAGTTACCGATGAACGAAGACGAAAGAGGGGATGCCTTCCGGGGCATCCCCAAGCTTAGGGTTTTGGATATCCTTGAATATTACCTTGGGGTGCCTTGGGTATCCCCAAGCTTAGGCTCTTGCCACTCCTTATTCCATAGTCCATCAAATCCTTACCCAAAACTTGAAAACTTCACAACACAAAACTTAACAGAAAACTCGTAAGCTCCGTTAGTATAAGAAAATAAATCACCACTTCAAGGTACTGTAATGAACTCATTATTTATTTATATTGGTGTTAAACCTAATGTATTACAACTTCTCTATGGTTTATAAACTATTTTACTAGCCATAGATTCATCAAAATAAGTAAACAACACATGAAAAACAGAATCTGTCAAAAACAGAACAGTCTGTAGTAATCTGGATCAAACGTATAATTCTGGAACTCATAAAATTCTCACATAAATTGATGGACCTGAGTAATTTATATATTAATAATCTTCAAAAATAATTAACTAAATATCACTTTCCAAATAAAAATGGCAGCAATTCTCGTGAGCGCTAAAGTTTCTGTTTTTTACAGTATGATCAACAAGACTTTCCCCAAGTCTTCCCAAAGGTTCTACTTGGCACAAACACTAATTAAAAGCATAAAACCACATCTAAAAAGAAGCTAGATTAATTATTTATTACTAAACAGGAGAAAAAAGCAAGGAACAAAAATAAAGTTGGGTTGCCTCCCAACAAGCGCTACGTTTAACGCCCCTAGCTAGGCACGATGATTTCAATGATGTTCACATAAAATGATAAGAATTGAAACATAAAGAGAGCATCATAAAGGATATTACTAGCACATTTAAGTCTAACCCACTTCTTATTCATAGGGATTTTGTGAGCAAACAACTTATGGGAACAAGAATTAACTTGCATAGGAAGGTAAAACAAGCATAACTTCAAGATTTTAAGCACATAGAGAGGAAACTTGATATTATTGCAATTCCTACAAGCATATGTTCCTCCCTCAGAATAATTTTCAGTAGCATCATGAATGAATTCAACAATATAACCAGCACCTAAAGCATTCTTTTCATGATCTATAAACATAGAAATTGTATTACCCTCCACACAAGCAAAATTCTTCTTATTAATAGTAGTGGGAGCAAACTCAACAAAGTAACTACCATGGGATTGAAAATTGAAATCAAGATGACAAGTTTCATTGTTATTATTATTCTTTAAAGCATACGTGTCATCACAATAATCATCATAGATAGGAGGCATGCTTTCATCATAATAAATTTGCTCATCAAAACTTGGGGGACAAAAAATATCATCTTCATCAAACATAGCTTCCCCAAGCTTGTGGCTTTGCATATCATTAGCATCATGGATATTCAAGGAATTCATACTAACAACATTGCAATCATGCTCATCATTCAAATATTTAGCGCCAAACATTTTATAGATTTCTTCTTCTAGCACTTGAGCACAATTATCCTTTCCATCATACTCACGAAAGATATTAAAAAGGTGAAGCGTATGAGACAAACTCAATTCCATTTTTTATAGTTTTCTTTTATAAACTAAACTAGTGATAAAACAAGAAACTAAAAGACTCAATTGCAAGATCTAAAGATATACCTCCAAGCGCTAACCTCCCCGGCAACGGCGCCAGAAAAGAGCTTGATGTCTACTACACAACCTTCTTCTTGTAGACGTTGTTGGGCCTCCAAGTGCAGAGGTTTGTAGGACAATAGCAAATTTCCCTCAAGTGGATGACCTAAGGTTTATCAATCTATAGGAGGCGTAGGATGAAGATGGTCTCTCCCAAGCAACCCTGTAACCAAATAACAAAGAGTCTCTTGTGTCCCCAACACACCCAATACAATGGTAAATTGTATAGGTGCACTAGTTCAGCGAAGAGACGGTGATACAAGTGGTATATGGATGGTAGATAATAGTTTTTGTAATCTTAAAATATAAAAAGAGCAAGGTAACTAATGATAAAAGTGAGCATAAACGATATTTCAATGCTAGGAAACAAGGCCTAGGGTTCATACTTTCACTAGTGCAAGTTCTCTCAACAATAATAACATAATTGGATTATATAACTATCCCTCAACATGCAACAAAGAGTCACTACAACGTCACTAATAGCGGAGAACAAACGAAGAGATTATGGTAGCGTACGAAACCACCTCAAAGTTATTCTTTCCAATAAATACGTTGGGCTATTCCTATAAGTGTCACAAACAGCCCTAGAGTTCGTACTAGAATAACACCTTAAGACACACATCAACCAAAACCCTAATGTCACCTAGATACTCCAATGTCACCTCAAGTATCTGTGGGTATGATTATACGATATGCATCACACAATCTCAGATTCATCTATTCAACCAACACATAGAACCTCAAAGAGTGCCCCAAAGTTTCTACCCGAGAATCACGACGAAAACATGTGCCAACCCCTATGCATAGGTTCATGGGCAGAACCCGCAAGTTGATCACAAAAACATACATCAAGTGAATCACGTGATATCCCATTGTCACCACAGATATGCACGGCAAGACATACATCACGTGTTCCCAAATCTTTAAAGACTCAATCCGATAAGATAACTTCAAAGGGGAAACTCAATCCATTACAAGAGAGTAGAGGGGGAGAAGAAACATAAGATCCAACTATAATAGCAAAGCTCACGATACATCAAGATCGTGCCAAATCAAGAACACGAGAGAGAGAGATCAAAATAATAGCTACTGGTACATACCCTCAGCCCCAAGGGAGAACTACTCCCTCCTCGTCATGGAAAGCACCGGGATGATGAAGATGGCCACCGGAGAGGGATTCCCCCTCCGGCAGGGTGCCGGAACGGGTCTAGATTGGCTTTCGGTGGCTACGGAGGCTTCTGGCGGCGGAACTCCCGATCTATTGTGCTCCCGGATGTTTTTAGGGTATATGGAGATATATAGGCGGAAGAAGTACGTCAGGGGGGCCACGAGGGGCCCACAAGGGTGGAGGGCGCGCCCAGGGGCTGGGCGCCCCCCTACCTCGTGGCCTCCTCGAAGCTTCGCTTACGTGGACTCCAAGTCTTCTAGGCTTCTTCTGATCCAAAAATAAGTTCCGTGAAGTTTCAGGTCAATTGGACTCCGTTTAATTTTCCTTTTCTGCGATATTCTAAAACAAGAAAAAAACAGAAACTGACACTGGGCTCTAGGTTAATATGTTAGTCCCAAAAATCATATAAAATAGCATATAAATGCATATAAAACATCCAAGGTTGATATTATAATAGCATGGAACAATCAAAAATTATAGATACGTTGGAGACGTATCAGCATCCCCAAGCTTAATTCCTGCTCGTCCTCGAGTAGGTAAATGATAAAAACAGAAATTTTGACGTGGAATGCTACCTAACATATTTATCCATGTAATTCTCTTTATTGTGGCAAGAATATTCAGATGCATGAGATTCAAGACAAAAGTTTAATATTGACATAAAAATAATAATACTTCAAGCATACTAACCAAGTAATCATGTCTTCTCAAAATAACATGGCCAAAGTAAGCTATCCCTACAAAATCATATAGTCTGACTATGCTCCATCTTCACCACACAACATATTTAAATCATGCATAACCCCGATGACAAGCCAAGCAATTGTTTCATACTTTTTATGTTCTCAAACTTTTTAAATCTTCATGCAATACATGAGCGTGAGCCATGGACATAGCACTATAGGTGGAATAGAATGGTGGTTGTGGAGAAGACAAAAAGGAGAAGATAGTCTCACATCAACTAGGCGTATCCACGGGTTATGGAGGTGCCCATTAATAGATATCAATGTGAGTGAGTAGGGATTGCCATGCAATGGATGCACTAGAGCTATAATGGTATGAAAGCTCAAAAAGAAACTAAATGGGTGTGCATCCAACTTGCTTGCTCACGAAGACTTAGGGCATTTTGAGGAAGCCCATCATTGGAATATACAAGCCAAGTTCTATAATGAAAGATTCCCACTAGTATATGAAAGTGACAACATAGGAGACTCTCTATCATGCAGATCATAGTGCTACTTTGAAGCACAAGTGTGGTAAAAGGATAGTAGCATTGCCCCTTCTCTCTTTTTCTCTCATTTTTTTATTTTTTTTATTTGGGCCTTTCTCTTTTTTATGCCTCTTTTTTTATTTGGGCTTCTTTGGCCTCTTTTATTTATTTATTTTCGTCTGGAGTCTCATCCCGACTTGTGGGGGAATCATAGTCTCCATCATCCTTTCCTCACTGGGACAATGCTCTAATAATGATGATCATCACACTTTTATTTTCTTACAACTCAAGAATTACAACTCAATACTTAGAACAAGATATGACTCTATATGAATGCCTCCGGCGGTGTACCAGGATGTGCAATGACTCATGAGTGACATGTATGAAAGAATTATGAACGGTGGCTTTGCCACAAATACGATGTCAACTACATGATTATGCAAAGCAATATGATAATGATGAAGCGTGTCATAATAAACGGAATGGTGGAAAGTTGCATGGCAATATATATCGGAATGGCTATGGAAATGCCATAATAGGTAGGTATGGTGGCTGTTTTGAGGAAGATATATGGTGGGTTTATGATACCGGCGAAAGGTGCGTGGTATTAGAGAGGCTAGCAATGCTGGAAGGGTGAGAGTGCGTATAATCCATGGACTCAAATTAGTCATAAAGAACTCACATACTTATTGCAAAAGTCTATTAGTTATCGGAACAAAGTACTACGCATATGCTCCTAGGGGGATAGATTGGTAGGAAAAGACCATCGCTCGTCCCCGACCGCCACTCATAAGGAAGACAATCAATAAATAAATCATGCTTCGACTTCATCACATAACGGTTCACCATACGTGCATTCTACGGGAATCACAAACTTTAACACAAGTATCTCTCAAATTCAGAACTACTCAACTAACATGACTCTAATATCACCATCTTTATATCTCAAAACAAGCATAAAGTATCAAACTTCTCATAGTATTCAATGCACTTTATATGAAAGTTTTTATTATATCCATCTTGGATGCCCAGCATATTAGGACTATTTAAGCAAATTACCATGCTATTTAAGACTCTCAAAATAATATAAGTGAAACATGAGAGTTCATCTATTTCTACAAAATAAAACCACCACCGTGCTCTGAAAAGATATAAGTGAAGTACTAGAGCAAATGACAAACTACTCCAAAAGATATAAGTGAAGCTCAATGAGTAGTCGAATAATTATGCAACTATGTGAAGACTCTCTAACATTTAAGAATTTCAGATCTTGGTATTTTATTCAAACAGCAAGCAAAACAAAATAAAATGATATCTAAGAATAGCAAACATCATGTGAAGAAGCAAAAACTTAGGATCAACCGAAACTAACCGATAGTTGTTGAAGAACAAAGGTGGGATGCCAACCGGGGCATCCCCAAGCTTAGACGCTTGAGACTTCTTGAAATATTATCGTGGGATGCCTTGGGCATCCCCAAGCTTGAGCTTTTGTGTCTCCTTAATTCCTCTCATATCACGGTCTCCCTAAATCTCAAAAGCTTCATCCACACAAAACTCAACAAGGACTCGTGAGATAAGTTAGTATAACCATTGCAAAAACCTTATCGTACTCTACTGTAGCGCAGCGAACCAGGCAATCAGACTATATTGCTTTAACACTTTCGCTTAGCCATAGGAGTTTGACGGCGGGGCTACTATATAGCCCCTGGTACTTCTGCGCTCGTCCGAATATGGGGCGCGTACGTACATGACCGGGAAATGGCCCTTCGTTAATGCGGAGGAATCCCGAAGATTCAACTGAGTCATCGAGTGGTTGACCAATCTCGCGTTATATCATGACACTCAGTTTTCGGCTTCTCTACTGAGGTGCTCATCCGGATGAACCAGGGCACAATCGAAGTAGTTCTCCCAGTGCTACCTTAGCCGATATAGCGAAACGTAAGGTACCAAAATATGGGAGCCGGGCAAACCCAACATTTGACCAAAGACATGATTCGGAGCTGATGCATATAAGGCCAAACTCGCGACGCCGAACACTCCCTAAGGTATTCGGTCTTTATAACATATGCCGTACTGAATAATGCCCTTAATAATAAACCCCGGGTGTCCAGGTACGTGCAATATCCTAACGTGGCCACATGCCAATACATCGGCATCCTTCTCGGTTGTATTGAGTATCCGGAGGATGTGAACAACAAGAGACAGTAAAAAAGGTTTACGTAGGGTCTTAATCTAAAAAGAAACCTTTGAGTGGGTCCCTGCTGCACGTCTGCGCCTGTGTCTCCGTTGTGCTGTGTCCTGGATGGGTGTAGCACGATTGTCATCTGTAAAAGAGAAGAACTTAGGTGAAAGTTGCCATGCCAGAAAATTGGTTATGATCAATAAACCATTAAAATTCAAGATAAGTCAAGTTGAGCCGGACTAGCCCTGATTACACGCGGGAAGCCCCTGGTACTGTCTAGGAGGGTTTCATCATCAAACCAATCTCATGTGTATGTAGTGGTGCATCGGACTCGTCTAACCGTGTCCGTGGTCTGATGACCTGTCATTTTTTCTAGTTAGTGAGGCCATCTAGTGCTCGGCGGCTAAAGCGCCGCGCATTCTTCCGCGTGTAGAGAACGCTCAGTGTTTCTGCTAACTGTGATGGTGCCACGTGGACCGGGCACCTTAAGCATGAGAGAATCGTAATGTGGTATTGCATTAAAACGAGCGAAAGCCGCTCTTCCGAGTAGAATGGAGCAATGTAGAAAGTTAACCTTTCGCTTCAGAAGTTGTCGGAAGAACCGAATGCAACCTCTAGTAGTAGAGAGCCGATGCAGTGGGCCTCTAGGCCTGGTATTACTCCCTTGAAGGCAGTAGTATTGTGGCTTATTTTTGTCGGGTCTATCCCCATTTTGCGGACTGTGTCATGATATATCAGATTTAGACCACTACCGACATCCATGAGGACTTGTGTGAGATGGTATCCGTTTATTATTGGGTCTAACACCAAGGCAGCCAATCCTTCGTGTCGGATGGTTGTCGCGTGATCCCCGCGATCAAAAGTGATCAGGCAGGCCAACGAGGGGTTGAACCTAGGGGTGACAGGCTCTATGGCGTGTGTGTCTCGGAGTGCATGTTTGCCTCTCATCTTCGTCACATGGATCATGTTTACTGTTTTAACCTCTGGTGGGAATTTTTTCTGTCCTCCGGTGCTTTGCTGGCGAGGCTCGTCCTCGTCTTCGCTTGGTGTCTCCCCCCCCCCTTTGTGTTCGACATTTAGCTTACCGGCCTGCTTGAAGACCCAGCATCCTCTGTGGGTGTGATTTGCATGTTTGTCGGGGGTGCCATGAATCTAACATAGTTTGTCAAGAATGTTGTTTAGGCCACACAGTCCGTCTTTGCTGCCTTTGAAAGGCTTTTTCCGCTAACCTGGTCGAGAGCCCCTGAATCCGGCGTTTACCGCCGTATTATTTGGGCTATCTTCTTTATTTCGACGCTTGCTTTTATTGTGTCGTGGTTTTCCATTGCCATCCCTGACTTCGGATGTGCTTGGGTCGCTGGTGCTACTACGGGCTAACCAGTTGTCTTCGCCCGCGCAAAAGCGGGTCATGAGATTTGTTAGAGTTGCCATTGTTCTCGGTTTTTCTTGGTCGAGGTGTCTGGCGAGCCATTCATCTCGGACGCTATGTTTGAAAGCTGCTAAGGCTTTGGCATCCGGACAGTCGACGATTTGGTTCTTCTTGGTGAGAAACATGTTCCAAAGCTTTCGAGCGGACTCTCCGGACTATTGAATTATATGACTTAAATCATCTGCATCCAGAGGTCGGACATTGGTCCCCTGAAAATGAGTCCGAAAAGCGTCCTCGAGCTCCTCCCAACTTCCAATTGAGTTTTCGGGGAGGCTTTTCAGCCAGTGCCGAGCTGGTCCTTTAAGCTTGAGGGGCAAGTATTTAATGGCATGGAGATCGTCTTCGCGAGCCATATGGATATAGAGGATAAAGTCCTCAATCCAGACCCCAGGGTCTGCGGTCCCGTCGTACGCCTCTATGTTCACTGGTTTGAATCTTTCTGGGAATTCGTGGTCCAGCACCTCATCGGTGAAACATAGGGGGTGTGCAGCACCCCTGTACTTGGACGTACCATGGCGTTCAGACGGTTGTAGTATTCGGTTTTGATTTTGTGCCGGAGCGCGCTTCCTAGATCCATAGATGGATCTGATCATACCAGATTTTTGGCGCAAGTCCTCACATAGATCGTATGTTGACTTATGTGCGACTTTGTTAGCCGCTCTATCGCGGTCACAAGGTGGTGGGTCCGGCCGGTTGGCCATTTCATTATTTGGCTGTGTGGGCTCTAAGACCTCGTCGTCGAATTCAGGTAACAGCTTGCGCTTTGGATAGCTCTTTGTGTGGTAATTTCCACCATACTTTGCTTCGTTGTCGGGCACTTTGTTCCACCTGCTATTGAGTGTATTTTGTGCGGCCTTAAGCATGTGCTTCTGCTTCTTCAGACTCCTCGTTGTGGCAATAAGCCTTCTGTGGAGGTTCTCTTGCTCCAAGTGTGTTTCTGGGATGATGTGTACATCTTCGTCCGGACTGTTTTCCTCCCCAGGTGGGGTTTGATGAGGTTTATCCTCGGCATCACTGTGTTCGGACGTCGGATCCGTACTATGTTCGCCGCTTGCAACTTCATCGTGCTCTGCCGCCGGAGCAATGTGGTTGTCGTTTCCTCTGGAGTCGACTGGAGTGTTATTTTCTCTTGCGCTGTTATCGCTGTTTTTGCTATGGCGGGACTTAGAGCGGCGCCGTTGATGTTGGCGCTTGGGTTGCTTCTTGGAGTGGCCATCCTCTGTTGTCCCTTCACCATTGCCTTCTTTGGGTGTATCCACCATGTATATGTCATGTGATGAAGTGGCTATCCGGCGCCCTGTGCACGTTGGTTCCTGTTCGTCTCCTGCATCTTCATCCATGCCGTCGATGTCTTCGGATTCGAAGTTGAGCATGTCAGTTAAGTCGTCGACAATGGCTACTAAGTGGGTGGTGGGCGGGCAGCGGATTTCTTCGCTGTCCGTATCCCATCCTAGCCGGACATAGTTCAGCCAAGGTTCTCCTATCAAGGAGAGAGACTTTAATGAATTTAGCACATCGCCGAAAGGCGAGTGCTGAAAGATATCCGTGGAGGTGAACTCCATGATCGGCGCCCAGTCGGATTCGATGGGCACGGATGCAGGCGGTTCAGAGTCCGTGGCCGGAGACGAATCCAGTGGTTTGGCGACACGACTCTCGTAAGGGGTGAAATCAGTATCCGGCTCCATCGCCACTGAGAGTGCAGCCTCCATGGCGGGTGTATCCCTCCGTCCTTGGATGGCGCAATTTGCTCCGGGTTGAAGGCTGGGGTAGTCGCAGATGCGATCTCCCGAACACTATTCGACGGCAGAGTTACGTCGTGCTCGTCGTGACTATGCGACGCACCTGACACGGGCTCGAATCCGTCGAAGATCAAGTCTCCGCGAATGTTGGCAGCGTAGTTTAAGTTTCTGAACCTAACCTGATGGCCAGGGGCGTAGCTCTCGATCTGCTCCAGATGGCCAAGCGAATTGGCCCGCGGTGCGAAGCCGCTGAATACGAAGATCTGTCCGGGGAAGAAAACCTCACCCTGGACCACATCGTTACCGATGATTGAAGGAGCCATCGAGCCTTACGATGACGGCACAGTGGAACTCTCAACGAAAGCAACAATGTCGGTGTCAAAACCGGCGGATCTCGGGTAGGGGGTCCCGAACTGTGCGTCTAAGGCAGATGGTAACAGGAGACAAGGGACACGATGTTTACCCAGGTTCGGGCCCTCTTTAAGGAGGCAATACCCTACATCCTGCTTGATTGTTCTCGATGATATGAGTATTACAAGAGTTGATCGACCTCGAGATCGTAGAGGCTAAACCCTAGAAGCTAGCCTATGGTATGATTGTGTGTTGTCCTATGGACTAAACCCTCCGGTTTATATAGACACCGGAGGGGGCTAGGGTTACACAGAGTCGGTTACAAGGGAGGAGATCTACATATCCGTATTTCCTAGCTTGCCTTCCACGCCAAGGAGAGTCCCATCCGGACACGAGACGAAGTCTTCAATCTTGTACCTTTATAGTCCAACAGTCCAGCCAAAGGATATAGTTCGGCTGTCCGGAGACCCCCTAATCCAGGACTCCCTCAGAGGCCAAGGACTAGAGGGGAAACCCTTTTCCCATCTAGGGAGGAGGTCAAGGAAGAAGAAGACGAAGGGGCCCCCTCTCCCCTTCTCTTCCGGTGGCGCAGGAACGCTGTCGTGGCCATCATCATCACCGCAATCTTCACCAACAACTTCACCACCATCATCACCAACTCCCCCCCTCTATGCAGCGGTGTAACCTCTCTCTTACCCACTGTAATCTCTACTTAAACATGGTGCTCAACGCTATATATTATTTCCCAATGATGTATGGCTATCCTATGATGTTTGAGTAGATCCGTTTTGTCATATGGGTTATTTGATGATCAAGATTGGTTTGAGTTGCATGTTTTATTATTGGTGATGTACTATGGTGCTCTCTGTGTCGCGCAAGCATGAGGGATCCCCGCTGTAGGGTGTTGCAATACGTTCATGATTCACTTATAGAGGGTTACATGAGTGACTGAAACACAAACCCAAGTAAGGGGGTTGTTGCGTATGGGATAAAGAGGACCTGATGCTTTAATGCTATGGTTGGGTTTTACCTTAATGATCTTTAGTAGTTGCGGATGCTTGCTAGAGTTCCAATCATAAGTGCATATGATCCAAGTATAGAAAGTATGTTAGCTTATGCCTCTCCCTCAAATAAAATTGCAATAATGATTACCGGTCTAGTTATCAATTTCCTAGGGACAAATAACTTTCTCGTAACAACAAGCTCTCTACTAAAACTAATTTAGTTGTATCTTTATCTAAACAGCCCCTACTTTTTATTTACGTAATCTTTATTATCTTGCAAACCTATCCAACAACACCTACAAAGTACTTCTAGTTTCATACTTGTTCTAGGTAAAGCGAACATCAAGCGTGCGTAGAGTTGTATCGGTGGTCGATAGAACTTGAGGGAATATTTGTTCTACCTTTAGCTCCTCGTTGGGTTCGACACTCTTACTTATCGAAAGAGGCTACAATTGATCCCCTATACTTGTGGGTTATCAAGACCTTTTTCTGGCGCCGTTGCCGGGGAGCAATAGCGTGGGGTGAATATTCTCGTGTGTGCTTGTTTGCTTTATCACTAAGTAATTTTTATTTGCTATTCTTAGTTGTTCTTTATCTTTATTATGGATATGGAACACGAAATACCAAAAAATTAGGTGTACTTGCTACTCATGGAGATGAGGAACCTCCTAAACCCCTCGATGATCATTATGTGAAAGATATTATGTACTACTTTGATAATCCTGACAAAACCCCATTCAATTACGTAATGGGAGTAACATTGTATCAACATCAATACTTTAGGGATTACCGCTTGACACAAAAAGGGAAACTATTATGGGATCAAATTCATATATTGAAGTGGTATGCTAGGCAACTATGCATGAGTTATGATTATACTTGTTGCTCTAAGATGAAGGCTCCACACCTTGCCTTTTCATGCAAATTTAATGATAATAAAACCTTAGCTTCTTATGCTAATGGTATATATGATTACTATGATGTGGAGCAAATAGAAGAATTTGTTGCTTTTATGGGTGCTTATGAAATTGATTCTATGTTTAAAGAGTTTGAAGATATTGATGATGCTGCTTATAGACCTGAAAATTTAGCTATCCTCAAATATTTCTATGAGAATTATGAATACAATTTCTATATTAATGCACTCATTGAGAAAGTTCCGCTATCCAAGAAGAGACTAATATTTTGCAGGAATCTATGGAAGAAGAAAATGATGAAACTGTGAGCTCATTGGATGAAAAAGATGAGGAGGAGAGTGAAGAACAAAAGGAGGAAGAGCGGATTAGCTACCCGTGCCCACCTTCTAATGAGAGTAACTCTTCAACTCATACATTGTTTAATTTCCCTTCGTGCTTACAGAAGGATGATTGCTATGATCCCGTTGAATCTTTTGAAATATCCCTTTTTGATGATGCTTGCTATGCTTGTGGCCAAGATGCCAATATGAATTATGCTTATGGAGATGAACTTGCTATAGTTCCTTATGTTAACATGAAATTGTTGTTATTGCACCCACACATGATAGTCCTATTATCTTTTTGAATTCTCCAAACTACACTATATCGGAGAAGTTTGCACTTATTAAGGATTACATTGATGGGTTGCCTATTACCTTTGCACGTGATGATTTTGATAGATATAATATGCATGTCCTTGCTGCTCCTACTTGCAATTATTATGAGAGAGTAACTATATCTCCACCTCTCTATGTTTCCCACATGATAAAATTGCAAGAAACTGTTTATACTATGCATTGGCCTTTACTTTGTGTGCATGAATTGTTCTTTTATGACATGCCGATGCATATGAAGAGAGTTAGACTTCGTTGTTGCATGATATATGTTACTTTGTGCTCACTAAATTATAAATCATTGTTAATTAAAATTGGCTTTGACATACCTTGGGATCCGTGTGGATTCACTACTTGAGCACTATATGCCTAGCTTAATGGCTTTAAAGAAAGCGCTGCCAAGGAGACAACCCGGATGTTTTAGGGAGTCATTTATTTCTGTTGAGTGCTTTCATATAGTTTGGAAACAACAAAAATAAAGAGGGGAACCCAAAACTTTTTCAAAAAGGAAAGTGAAAGTGAGAAAGACAAGCATTGTTGAAGTGGGAGAGCTCCTTGAACTTTGTTCATGCTCACAACAACTTTGTGAATCTTGATTACATAAACTTTTCAACAAAAATAATTATCCCCTTGTACAATTCCATTGTATTATAAAAATAATGTGCCAAGGTTTGCCTTTAGGATGTTTACTTTGCTTATTGGTTTGTACGGTGCAGGACAGAAACTTTGGCTATAGTGCGCGATTTTACATTATTTGCTGGAACGTCAAATGGTTCTGATTCAGTTTGAACTGTCTTTCTATACAAAGTTTTTATTCTTCCTAATTTTGGCAGAATTTTTCAAGTATCAAAAGTATGGTGAATGTTCAGATTATTACATACTGTTCTGTTTTAGACAGATTCTGTTTTCGATGCATAGTTTACTTGTTTTGATGAAACTATCGATTTGTATCGGTGGATTAAGCCATGGAAAAGCTATATTATAGTAGACACAATTCAAAAACAAAATATGAATTGGTTTGCAACAGTACTTAGAGTAGTGATTTGCTTTATTATACTAACGGATCTTATCGAGTTTTCTGTTGAAGTTTTGTGTGGATGAAGTGTTCGATGATCGAGAAGGTCTCGATGTGAGAAGAAGGAAGAGAGGCAAGAGCTCAAGCTTGGGGATGCCCGAGGCAGCCCAAGTAAATATTCAAGGAGACTCAAGCGTCTAAGCTTGGGGATGCCCCGGAAGGCATGCCCTCTTTCTTCAACAAGTATCGGTATGTTTTCAGATTCGTTTCATTCAAGTGATATGTGCAATCTTGGAGCATCTTTTGCATTTAGTTTTCATTTTTCCTTTATGCACCATGCTGGTATGAGATCGTCCTTGGTTGATTTATAGAATGCTCTTTGCACTTCACTTACATCTTTTGAGTATGGCTTTATAGAATGCTTCATGTGCTTCACTTATATCATTTGAAGTTTGGATTGCCTGTTTCTCTTCACTTAGAGAACCGCCATTTGTAGAATGCTCTTTTGCTTCACTTAGATTTGTTAGAGCGTGGGCATATCTTTTGTAGAAATAATTAAACTCTCTTGCTTCACTTATATATATTTAGAGAGATGACAGGAAATGGTCATTCACATGGTTAGTCATAAAATCCTACATAAAACTTGCAGATCACTTAATATGATATGTTTGATTCCTTGCAATAGTTTTCCGATATAAAGATGGTGATATTAGAGTCTTGCTAGTGGGTAGTTGTGGATTAGTAGAAATACTTGTGTTGAGCCTTGTGATTCCCGTAGCATGCACGTATGGTGAACCGTTATGTAACGAAGTCGGAGCATGATTTATTTATTGATTGTCTTCCTTATGAGTGGCAGTCGGGGACGAGCGATGGTCTTTACCTACCAATCTATCCCCCTAGGGGCATGCGTAGTAGTACTTTGCTTCGAGGGCTAATATACTTTTGCAATAAGTATGTGAGTTCTTTATGACTAATGATGAGTCCATGGATTATACGCACTCTCACCCTTCCACCATTGCTAGCCTCTCTAGTGCCGTGCAACTTTTGCCGGTACCATAAACCAACCATCTACCTTCCTCAAAACAGCCACCAGGCCTACCTATCATGGCATTTCCATAGTCATTCCGAGATATATTGCCATGCAACTTCCATGATCATCATATACATGACTTGAGCATTCATTGTCATATTGCTTTGCATGATCGTAACATAGCTAGCATGATGTTTTCATGGCTTGTCCGTTTTTTGATGTCATTGCTACGCTAGATCATTGCACATCCTGGTACACCGCCGGAGGCATTCATATAGAGTCATATATTCGTTCTAGTATCGAATTGTAATATTGAGTTGTAAGTAAATAAAAGTGTGATGATCATCATTATTAGAGCATTGCCCCATCCAAAAAAACAGAGGCCAAAGAAGCCTAAATAAAAAAGGGGGCCAAAGAAGCCCACAAAAAAAGGGGGCAATGTTACTATCCTTTTTCCACACTTGTGCTTCAAAGTAGCACCATGTTCTTCATATAGAGAGTCTCTTGAGTTATCACTTTCATATACTAGTGGGTACTTTCATTATAAAACTTGGCTTGTATATTCCAACGATGGGCTTTCTCAGATACCCTAGGTCTTCATGAGCAAGCAAGTTGGATGCACACCCACTTAGTTTCAGTTTGAGCTTTCATATACTTATAGCTCTAGTGCATCCGTTGCATGGCAATCCCTACTCACTCACATTGATATCTATTGATGGGCATCTCCATAGCCCGTTGATACGCCTAGTTGATGTGAGACTGTCTTCTCTTTTTTGTCTTCTCCACAACCACCATTCTATTCCACCTATAGTGCTATATCCATGGCTCACGCTCATGTATTGCGTGAGGGTTGAAAATGCTGAAGCACGTTAAAAAGTATGAACCAATTGCTCGGCTTGTCATCGGGGTTGTGCATGATGTGAATATTTTGTGTGGTGAAGATGGAGCATAGCCAGACTATATGATTTTGTAGGGATAGCTTTCTTTGGCCTTGTTATTTCGAAAAGACATGATTGCTTTATCAGTGGGCTTGAAGTATTATTGTTTTTATGTCAAATGATAGACTATTGCTTTGAATCACTCGTGTCTTAATATTCATGCCATGATTAGATATGTGATCAAGATTATGCTAGGTCGCATTCCACATCAAAAATTATCTTTTTTATCATTTACCTACTCGAGGACGAGCAGGAATTAAGCTTGGGGATGCTGATACATCTCCATCGTATCTATAATTTTTTATTGTTCCATGCCAATATTCTACAACTTTCATATACTTTTGGCAACTTTTTATATTATTTGGGACTAACATATTGATCCAGTCCCCAGTGCCAGTTCCTGTCTGTTGCATGTTTTATGTTTCACAGGATATCCATATCAAACGGAATCCAAACGGGATAAAAACGGACGGAGCTTATTTTTGGAATATTTTGAAAACCTGGGAGAAAGATCAACGTGAAACGGTGTCCGAGGTGGGCACGAGGTAGGGGGGCGCACCCCACCCCCCTGGGCGCGCCCTGACCCTCATGGTCCACCCGTAAGGCGGTTGATGCCCTTCTTCGGTCGCAAGAAAGCCAATTTTTGGTAAAAAAAATCAAGGCAAAGGTTTCGGTCCAATCGGAGTTACGAATCTCCATATATATATGAAATGGTGAAAGGGCAGCAGAAAACAGAACACAAAAACAGAGAGAAACAGAGGGACAGATCCAATCTCGGAGGGGCTCTCGCCCCTCCCACGCCATGGAGGCCAAGGACCAGAGGGGAAACCCTTTTCCCATCTAGGGAGGAGGTCAAGGAAGAAGAAGACAAAGGGGCCCCCTCTCCCCTTCTCTTCCGGTGGCGCGGGAACGCTGCCGTGGCCATCATCATCACCGCAATCTTCACCAACAACTTCACCGCCATCATCACCAACTCTTCCCCCTCTATGCAGCGGTGTATCCTCTATCTTACCCGCTGTAATCTCTACTTAAACATGGTGCTCAACGCTATATATTATTTCCCAATGATGTATGACTATCCTATGATGTTTGAGTAGATCCGTTTTGTCCTATGGGTTATTTGATGATCAAGATTGGTTTGAGTTGCATGTTTTATTATTGGTCGTGTCCTATGGTGCTCTTCGTGTCGCGCAAGCGTGAGGGATCCCCGTTGTAGGGTGTTGCAATACGTTCATGAGTCACTTATAGTGGGTTGCGTGAGTGACTGAAACACAAACCCGAGTAAGGGGGTTGTTGCGTATGTGATAAAGAGGACTTGATGCTTTAATGCTATGGTTGGATTTTACCTTAATGATCTTTAGTAGTTGCGGATTCTTGCTAGAGTTCCAATCATAAGTGCATATGATCCAAGTATATAAAGAATGTTAGCTTATGCCTCTCCCTCAAATAAAATTGCAATAATGATTACCGGTCTAGTTATCGATTGTCTAGGGACAAATAACTTTCTCGTAACAACAAGCTCTCTACTAAAACTAATTTAGTTGTGTCTTTATCTAAACAGCCCCTACTTTTTATTTACGTAATCTTTATTATCTTGCAAACCTATCCAACAACACCTACAAGTACTTCTAGTTTCATACTTGTTCTAGGTAAAGCGAACATCAAGCGTGCGTAGAGTTGTATCAGTGGTCGATAGAACTTGAGGGAATATTTGTTCTACCTTTAGCTCCTCGTTGGGTTCGACACTCTTACTTATCGAAAGAGGCTACAATTGATCCCCTATACTTGTGGGTCATCAAGACCTTTTTCTGGCGCCGTTTCCGGGGAGCAATAGCGTGGGGTGAATATTCTCGTGTGTGCTTGTTTGCTTTATCACTAAGTAATTTTTATTTGCTGTTCTTGGTTGTTCTTTATCTTTAGTTATGGATATGGAACACGAAATACCAAAAAAAAATTAGGTGTACTTGCTACTCATGCAGATGAGGAACCTCCTAAAACCCTCGATGCTCATTATGTGAAAGATATTATGTACTACTTTGATAATCCTGAGAAAACCCCATTCAATTATGGAATGGGAGTAACGTTGGATCAACGTGAATACTTTAGGGATTACCGCTTGACACAAAAGGGAAACTATTATGGGATCAAATTCATATATTGAAGTGGTATGCTAGGCAACTATGCTTGAGTTATGATTATACTTGTTGCTCTAGGATGAAGGCTCCACACCTTCCATTTTCATGCAAATTTAATGATAATAAAACCTTAGCTTCTTATGCTAATGGTATATGTCAGGGATATACCCCGCGGTATGATCCGGCTGGAGTTATAACCCGGCTGGGACTTAGTAAACCGGCAGGGATTAAGGCAGGTGGTAAACCGGCAGGTGTTAAGGCAGGTGGTAAACCGGTTGGTGTTAAGTTAGACGGTGAACCGGCTGACAGTTAAGACCGACAGGTAAAACATGCAGTTAACCCAGACGGTAAACCGGCAGGTTGTTAAACCGGCTGACAGTTAAGATAGGAGTTAATTAAGTCAGATGATAACTCAGCAGACATTCTTAAACCGACACCAGTTAACTCCCGGCAGACCATTTTAAACCGGCACCAGTTAACTCCCGGCAGGCAGTAGTAACTGGGTTGCCAGGAGTTATAAAGCCCGAGACGTTATGAAGCCCAAGATGTTAAGAAGCCCAAGAAGAGAAATCATAATAGTTAAGTCTTAAGTCCGAGTTGGACTCTACATGTAACCCGCCCCTTCAACATATATAAGGAGGAGCGGGGCTCCCCAAAGAGGGACAAGTAAGAAGAAACAATCTTAAAGCGTTAGGGTTAACTGGGAGAGCCGGTTTACGGCGACTTCCTCATGATCATAATGAGACATAGCCTCAAACAGCACGTAGGGTTGTTACGGGATGATGTTTCCCGGGGCCCAAAGCTGTCTAAACCCTTGTCTTGCGTTGCGTCTCTCGATTCCGCTCAACCCTTCTCAAGCTACCACATAAACGCGTTGGCCTCAGGACTAAGTCCTCACACTAGGACATCTACCGTGACAACTCCACGACAGTTGTCGCCCACCGTGGGGCCCGCGCCAGATGGTGAGGAGTTCTTGGAGGGATCTCTTTTAGGGATCCAGAAATTCGCAATTTGCCGGAGGATAAAATTCCCATTTGGAAGGATCTGCGTCAGCTTCAAATTCATCGGTCTAAATTTGCAATCTTTGATATTTGAGGTTAAGAGAAAATTAGGGCTACGCGTGGTAAACGTGACCCGGCGATCTGTCAAAACTGGTGACGAATTGATATCGGTTACAGTGGCCGCCATGAGAGGCGGGACAAACTTCTATTCGGGCGAGTCACCAGTATCTTAAAACACCAGAAGTGTCAAAAAAGGAATTTTTAAGCATGCGTTTCTTGAATAGAAGATCACCATGATCCGGATGTGGATTGTCCGAAAGTTGCTGCAGCATGGAGGACGTCAATACTCGCCTGTGCTATTATGGGTCACTACAACAGACAAGAATCTTGCGGCAGCCGCCGAAAGTCGTTGTAACCCGGACGTTGAACCACCGAAAGCCGCCCTGCTGGATCACAACTCGGTCTCGTATTTATATTATTCAAATCAATGCTACAATCGGATCAGTCCAACCCGGAATCAGCAGTCGTAACCCGGTCTCCTCTGAAGCTATGACCGCTGCTTCATGGACAAGCTCCCGTTTTCCCTTCGAGCGGCTAATTTCACAACTTCTCCACGGCCACTGTCAACGCTTCTACGACCTACCGCACATTGAACCGCCGGACTACGTTGCCGCAAGCTCCGATTCACATGGTCCCCCTCCGATTCACTTGCAGACTGGCTAAACCGCCCTGCCGGCTTGACGCCACGGCCACGACCATCCGATTCCGCCTCGTCCTCGCCCGGCCTCTACTCCGGCTGCACGCCCGCGGGCCTCCGATCTGAGTCGCCGCCCGTTCCGCCTTGCCCCGCGGCTTTGTGTTCAACCGCCGAGCGCCTCGAGCCTCTTCGGCTGTTTTTTCCACCGCCGTTGTCCCGAGAGCCGCCTCCGGGTTGTATCCTCCGTGGGCCATCGCCAAGCCGTTTCCACTACGAGCCGCCCCGACCGTCGAAGTCACCCCTGCCTCTACTGTGGCTACAATAGCTATCAACCGCCAATGGCTTCGCCCGAGGCAGAACGGCCATGACCCGGAATCAGAACCGGCGGCTACCCAGACTCTTTCGTTGTCTGCGCCCGAGAAGCACCTATCTCAAACCGCCGTTGCATGTGGTTGTCGAGTCTGACATCTCCGCCTGTGCCGCGGACGAGCCGCAGCAGTTACCGCCTTCCACCGCAGCATCACCTCAACCGTGGTCTGTCTCCTTGAGTCGCCAACGCCTCACCGACCACCCGACAATAAGGCAGCCCTGTTGCTTCGTCGCATCTGAACCGCCATGCCTCGCGCTGCTATGAGTCACCCTTGATGAGCGACCTTGCCTTCCATGCGCTGAGTTGCCTATGCAAAATCACTCGCCGGAGTCCCTTGACCACGGGCTCACCGGGGAGCAGCGGAGCCGCTCACCACATCACCGGCGAGCCGCCGGCACCTCCGTTTGCCGGCTTAAAGCTATTTCTTCTACGAGGGGTCAACGCCTCCGCCCCGAGTCAACCCTGGCCGAACTACGGCACCATCCGAGCGACCGTGACTTCCGACTCGGCTGGGCCAGAGCCGATTCACCGCACGGTTCTGCCCGCCTCAACGGTAGCGGGGGAGAGCCGCCGTAGCTGACCCGCCGGCCCTGTCCTTGGCTTCTTTCGTGCGTGGCTGTGGCCTCGAACCGCCGGGGCGCCCTCGCGCCTGCTTGAGTCGCCATTGGACGGATCCGCCTCATCCTCGAGAGCCGCTGTGTCGTGACCACGGCCGCAATCTCACTGGCCGGTCACCTCCGCCAAGCCGTTACTGTGCCTCGCCGGATTACCACTGTCGCGTCCTCCGTCGTGCCTGGGAGCCGCATATGGCCTAGCAGAGCCGCCCCGTAGGAGTCCACCGGGTCGGGCCTGCCTTCGCCTTAAGTCGGTGCATGCACCTTCCCCTCGAGCCACTGCCTCTGTCGGGTCGAAATTGGTGCTTTGGCCTTGTTTGAGGGAGAAGATATCGAACACACTTTGCATTGATCAACAGGGTTACACTTATACAGGGGGCAGAGGGCGCGAGCCCACGATGGTGATCGTGGCCGGGCCATGCCGTGGGGAGGTGATCGTGTGTGCTGACTCTGAAAACTGCACACACGCACGCTCTGATCCTCTACAGTACACGTACAAATACATGAGGTTTAACACCCCCCGCAGTCGTGACGTCGCGAGGAGCGACATAGAGACTGGACCGAAAATCGTAGAACACATCAGTGGACAGCCCTTTTGTCATCACATCCGCGAACTGCTGGCGCGTAGGAACATGGAGCACGCGGAAGTCACCGATCGCGACGCGCTCGCGGACGAAATGAATGTCCAGCTCCACATGCTTGGTTCGCCGGTGATGGATGGGGTTGCTGGAGAGGTACACGGCGGAGATGTTGTCGCAGTAGACCAGTGTAGCAGTGGTGACCACACAGCGAAGTTCGCCGAGGAGTTGCCGTAGCCAGATGCATTCAGCCACAGCGTTGGCCACGCCACGGTACTCTGCCTCCGCGCTGGAGCGCGAGACAGTGGCCTGGCGTTTGGACGACCAGGAGACCAGGGCATCACCGAGGAAGACGCAGTAGCCGGAGGTTGATCGACGTGTGTCGGGGGAGCCGGCCCAATTTGCGTTGGTGTAGACCCGGAGATCCAAAGTCGAGGACGCGCGGAGATGGAGACCGAGCGAGGCCGTGCCGCGCACGTACCGGAGTGCACGCTTGATCAGGGCGAGGTGACACTCGCGCGGATCGTGCATTTGCAGGCAGATCTGCTGCATGGCGTAGGCAAGCTCAGGGCGTGTCACCGTGAGGTACTGGAGTGCACCAGCAAGGCTTCAGTAGGCGGTGGGGTCGTCGACGCGCGGTCCCGTGGCGGAAGGGAGCTTGGCCTTGGTGTCGACGGGCGTCGGAGCAGGCTTGCAGTTGTCCATGTCAGCCCGCTCAAGGACGTCTTCGGCGTACTGCTCTTGAGAGAGGAAGAAGCCGGCGGCCGAGCGCGTGACGCGGATGCCTAGGAAGTAGTGGAGGTCGCCGAGGTCCTTCATGGCGAACTCAGTGGTGAGGCCGGCGACGATGCGATGAAGGAGCGCGAGGGAGGACGCCGTGAGGATGATGTCATCCACGTAGAGCAGGAGGTACGCGGCATCCGCGCCGCGGGTGAGCGTGAACAGCGAGGTGTCGGAGCGCGTCGCCGTGAAGCCGAGAGTGGCGAGGAAGCCGGCGAAGCGAAGGAACCACGCGCGCGGCGCCTGTTTCAAGCCGTAGAGAGACTTGGACAGGAGGCAGACGTGGTCGGGCTTGGCGGCATCGACGAAGCCGGCGGGCTGTAAGCAGTACACCTCTTCCTCCAAGTGGCCATGGAGGAAGGCATTCTTCACATCGAGTTGATGGACAGGCCAGTTGCGTGAGGCGGCGAGAGTGAGCATGGTGCGGATGGTGGCTGGCTTGACGACCGAAGAGAAGGTTTCTCCGTAGTCGAGCCGGCGCGCTGGTTGAAGCCGCGGACCACCCACCGCGCTTTGTAGCGCTCGAGCGTGCCGTCAGACCGAGTTTTGTGGCGGAAGATCCATTTACCCGTGATGATGTTGGCGCGCGGTGGCCGGGGAACGAGCTCCCAAGTGTGGTTGCTGGTGAGAGCAGTGAACTCGTCACGCATGGCGGCGAGCCAGTTGTCATCGCGAAGAGCACCGCGCACCGAGCGAGGAACCGGAGAGACGGCGGCGGTGGGAGCGGTTGTGGCCACACAGACATAATCAGCGGCGTACTTGGGATTGGGGCAGAAGACGCCGGCGCGAGCGCGCGTGGTCATGTGGTGCGGAGGCGCAGGAGGAGGCGGGGGAGGGCAGCCAGGCGGGCTGTCGGAAGAACGTGGGGATGCTGTGTTTGAATGAGAGGCGTCGGATGAAGATCCAGTGGCCTCGTTTGAATGGGTAATGCGCGCGTGAATGTGGTGCGTCGGATGAGGATCGAGCAGTGCCGCTTGAAGCTGGAGCGGGCGCGCGCGGAGGGGTTGAACCTGGCGCGTTGGATGAAGATCCAGTGGTGCGGTTGGAACGGACCGCGGGCGCGCGATCAGGGTGGCTGGGATCAGGCGTAGGCGCAGTCGTGGGCACGGCAATGGGTGCAGGAACCAGACGGGGAGGTGGAGTGGTTGGAGGGGGTGGGAGGCGCGGTGTGGCGAACGGGAAGGTGAGCTCGTCAAACCGAACGTGGCGAGAGGTGAGCACGCGTCGGGTAGTGGGATCGTAGCAGCGGTAGCCGCGGTGGTCGGGCGGGTACCCGAGGAAAACGCAGGCGACCAAGCGCCGATCGACCTTGTGGCGTGAGGTGGAGGTCGTGTTGGGGTAGCACAAGCAGCCAAACACCCGCAAAATGGAGTAATCGGGCGGCGTGCCGAGGAGGAGTTCATGCGGCGTGCGCGGCGAGCTGGCGGCGCAGGGTTTGTAATTGAGGAGAAGCGTCACCGTGGCGAGAGCTTCAGCCCAAAAACGCGGCGGGAGAGAGGCATGGAAAAGGAGGGCGCGGACGCTCTCGTTCAGAGTGCGGAGAGCGCGCTCCGCCTTGCCATTTTGTTGACTAGTGTAAGGGCAGGTGAGGCGTAGAACCGTGTCGTGCTTGGAGAGGAGCGAGCAGACCGCGAGGTTGTCAAACTCGCGTCCATTGTCTGTCTGGAAGGCGAGGATGGGGCGCTCGAATTGAGTTTGGACATAAGCATAAAAGGCAGATAGCACGCAAATAACTTCGGATTTGTGGCGAAGAGGGAAGGTCCAAATATAGTGAGTGCAGCTATCAATTACAACTAGATAGTACTCAAAGCCAGAGATGCTAACAATTGGAGAAGTCCAAACATCTAGATGAAGTAACTGAAAAGGGAAATAGCTAGGCGTCGTGCTGGTGGAGAACGGCAGGCGCGTATGCTTGCCGAGCCGACAGGCGGTGCAGGAGTGGGAAGCAGACGGCGCGCAGCTGAACGGGAGGTGATGCAGGGCATGGCGAAGCGCCTCCTCGCCAGGGTGCCCGAGCCTGTTGTGCCACAATTCCGTGGACGTTGTGCCGGCGAAGTAGCTGGCACGGGGAACAGCGGGGTTGGGGCACACCGGATACAGATCGCCCGTCGAATCACAGCGAAGGATCACCAGGCGGGTGCGGATATCCTTGACAGAAAACCCAAAAGCGTCAAATTCAACAGAGACAGGGTTGTCGCGAGTAAGTTGACGAACTGAGAGAAGGCTAGTGATGATGGAGGGGGAAAGAAGAACATTGTGAAGTTCAAAGCATGAGTTGTTGGCAATGAGCGAGCCGCGCCCGGTGTGTGTGATGGGCATGCGGCCGCCGTTGCCGACGATAATGTCTCGAGGAGGGGAGGTGGGACAGAGGGAATGGAGAGTACCAGGGTTTGAAGTCATGTGCGAGGACGCGCCAGAGTCCATGTACCAATCCGAGGTGCTCGAGGGAGGCGGCGGCGACGTGTGCGCGGCCTGAAGCGCCGTTTGACGTGTCATCGGGCTGCATAACCGCATCGAGCAGCTCCGGCGAGATCGTGGCGTACAGCCAATGGACGATGCAGTGGTCAACCATAACCCACTCTGGGTCACGGCGACGCGGAGCAGCGGGGGCGACGAGGTGATCGCGGATGCCAAACATGCCCACGATGGTGAAGAAGAAGCGACGCCACTGCGCGTAGTTGCCGGCGTGCAGATCCAGGGTGATGGGGACGTGGTGACGGATGTCAATCGTCTGGAGCACGAAGGAGGGGAACGCGCCGGGGGCCAGCACGGGTGCGGGAGCAGCCGGTGGCGCGGGCAGAGCTCTGGCCAAGGCGGCGGCATGGAGGACGCCAACCGGCGGAGGAGCATCATCGTCGGAGGAGTTGGGGGAGGCGAGAGGGTTGGTGTCCATGGCGGCGGAAGGAGGTTCGGCAGGTGCGAAGGGATTGTTGTCCTCTGCGTCTGATACCATGTTTTAGGGAGAAGAGATCGAACACACTTTGCATTGATCAGCAGGGTTACACTTATACAGGGGGCAGAGGGCGCGAGCCCACGATGGTGATCGTGGCCGGGCCATGCCGTGGGGAGGTGATCGTGTGTGCTGACTCTGAAAACTGCACACACGCACGCTCTGATCCTCTACGGTACACGTACAAATACATGAGGTTTAACAGGCCTCCGCCTCTGTCGCTACTTCTGAGCCGCCCTTCAATTCAAACCGCTGGGTCGTGACCCGCCGGCGCCCCCGCTGAGCCACCGCCGCGGTCGCCGTCTCCCGCGGCCTATCGGTGCCCTGAGCCGCTACACCTCGCGTTGCAACCCGCCTCTGCATTACCTTTGTCGGGCCTGGCCTTAAGCTGCCAGTGCGCTTTCTCTGCGAAGCGACCTTGCCTCTGACCCGGCTTTGCCGTGCGTCGCTGCCACGCCGAGTAACCGTTCATACCTCGAGTCGCCGCTAGCGCAGGCTACCGTGAGTCGCCGTCCTCACCTTAGCTTGACCTGTTTCTGTCAAGAGCCGTTGGCTTGCGAGTTGCCTTTGCTGGAGCAACAAGTGTGGAATACAGGAAAGAAGCAGTGAATGAGCTCTATAACAGTTTGGATTTTCAATGAGTCGACACTCAAAATTCTAGAGAAGCAGCGCTGCTGAACATGAGGTTGTAGAGGTGAAAGCTTAATTAAATTCACTAGTTCCCTGAGAGGGCACAGTGCGGTCAAACATGGAAGGATGGCGTGAGTTTGTTTCCAAAACCACTTAATGAAGATATGCATCAGTATCCTGCAGGATTGTAATGTAACACCCCGAGACCGATGCGCCAGGTGTGTTCCAGTTATTCGTCGTCGTTGCCATGTCATTCGCTTGCGTGTTGCTTTTTATCATGTCATCATGTGCATTGCATCATCATGTTTTCAAAACCTGCATCCGTCCCGGTCTCCTCGTTCCGTCCATTGTCCGTTCTGAGCCCAGACACACTTGCACGTGCCCGCGGCATGTCCGAAATAGTATTTTATAAGTGGCCGGAAAATGTTCTCGGAATGGGATGAGAGTTGGCATGTGGTATTATTATAGTGTAGATAGACCGCCTGTCAAGTTTCATCGCATTCGGAGTTCGTTTGATAGCCCAACCGTTAAACTATAGCGGCAATATAGCTGGTCTATCGTCGGACGTTTTCGGTCTCCGGAAACCGTGCCGGGCTGCATCTCTCCCCTCTTCTCTCATACCAACCCGCTCTCCACAGCCCACCTAGTCCATCTACCTACCCCTCTTCACGTGCGGAGCCACCCGATGCGATCGCACGGTCCGAAAACCCCTCTTTGCACATGCACCGACCCCTCCCGGACCCGACCCGGACAGTCGTTACCGTTGTGTCCGGATCATCCCCTAACATCTACAAAACTTCTTCAATTTGTTCATTGAACTCCCTAGCCTCTTTTCTGGACCGCCCGATTACGATCGTACGGATCGAATACCCCTAAACCTAGCCTACTTACTATATATAAATAGAGCAACCCTAAAATCTAGGGGAGTTGTCTCATCATTCCCATCCCGCCGCCGCCACCCGGTCTCGATCCACCTCGGGATCTCCTTCTCCTCATTTTCCTCCACCCACCAACCAGCCCTCTCCACTGCTACTCATTGATCCAGCTGCCTGTGCCCTCGATCCAAAATTCCTTCGGCCTCCAACCTGTAGTACTTCTGCTCGATCCGGATGTGATCGAGGCCGTGCCCCTCGTCCCCGCGCCCCTGATTTGCTCGATTCAAGAGGAGAGAAGCTCCTCCTGGAGCCTTTTCTTCGCCATCACTGTTCGGCGTCGTCAGGAACTGAGCTGCCGTGACTGTCGCCCTTGCTTTCCCTCGCCTGGAAGCTCCAGCGCCCCACATCGCCGGATCCAGGCCCTCCTCCGCGCCTCCCCGTCGGCAAGTCGCCATCGTCCGCCACCGCTCTTGCCGTCCTCCTCTCTGCTCGTGCTACTTCGTCGCTGCTGCCGGATCCGCCTCGCCGAGAGTCCTGCCCTAACGCCATGGCCAGGAGTCGCCGACCAAGACCCCAGGGCTCCCCGACAGCTGCGTGTTTGGCGTCCAAGCCACCGTCTTCCTCCCGCGGCTCTTCGCCGGAGTCGTCAAGCCATCGCCCTGGAGTTTCTCCACCGCCGACTCCCTCCGTTTCAGATTCCGCCCGGCTCCGCTGCCTCGCCACAGCGGACCTCGCCAGCAGGTCCCGTCGACGAGCCCCTGCTCCTTTCCTCCCCTCCCGCTTGCCTTTCTCTGACCCTGCCACGACGCCCTCTGCAGGTAGACATCGCCGCCTTGGATTCGCGCCAAGCTCCGCCGTCCCCGTGCTCCTGCCGTCTCGCCAGTTCCGGCAGGTCCTCGTCGCTGCTCTGCTTCCTGACGAGCAGTGCAGCCCGATCCACGTCGTCGCGCGTTGACCACGGCCCCCGCACCCCTCGTTCGATCCACCAAGGCCCAACGGCGACCGGCCCAGCCGTGCCCTTCAGCCAGCCCAGTACACCACCAAGCCGGCCTCAAGGCCCAATGTGAGGCCCAGTCCGCCCTAGTTTCGGCCCGTAGTATTTTTTTCCGTTGCTGCGAATTTAGCTATTTTCCGCAAGATTGTTGTTTTACAAAAAGCCCCCTAAACAACATGCATATAATAACTCACAAACGATGCATCATATTAAAACAATTTATATATGAAATATGCTTAGTTTTTCATCTAGTTTCATAATATGTCTTTTTCATCCATGTTTAAAATGCTTAAAATGATGTTTGCTTTAATTTGCTCCTATGCCATGCTAAAATGTTTTAATTCATAACTAAATAACCGTAGCTCGGATTTTAATAAACTTTATATGTAAATGGGGTGGAAAAATGCCTAGTTTAACATGGTGGCTTCACTTTGCATGTTTAAAAACTTTAAAATATGGTTTAGGGCAGATCAGTACCAAAACCTAAAACATGCACATAAGGAGTTTCCAGACTTGTTGTTTTGTTGTCGCGGCGTCATTTAAACTTGCCTAGATAGGTAGTTTTCATTTGCTTCACCCTCTTGCCATGTTTAACAACATTTAATATTGTTGGGCACATAAACAAGATCGAACTAAATACGTCATGTGGTGTTTTGGCAATATGCACCCCGATGCATATTGAGCTCCACTTAATTTGTACGATTCCTTGTGCACTTTGCCATGCCATGCCTCATTAAATTGGACATGCATCATACTTGTTTGCGCATCGTGCCATGCTTATGTGGTGGTTGTTTACTATGTTGTTTGCTTTCTTTCCGGTGTACTTCTTCTCGGTAATCCGGAAACGTCGTGATTGTGAGGACCCGTTCGACTACGTCCGTTTGTCTACTTCATGGACTCGTTCTTCTTCCTTGCGGGAGCTCAGGCAAGATGACCATACCCTTGAAATCACTTCTATCTTTGCTTGCTAGTTGCTCGCTCTTTTGCTATGCCTATGCTGCGATACCTACCACTTGCTATATCATGCCTCCCATATTGTTAAGCCAAGCCGCTAACCCACCTTGTCCTAGCAAACCGTTGTTTGGCTATGTTACCACTTTGCTCAGCCCCTCTTATAGCGTTGTTAGTTGCAGGTGAAGATTGGAGCTTGTTCCATGTTTGGAACATGGATATTTTGTTGGGATATCACAATATCTCTTATTTAATTAATGCATCTATATACTTGGTAAAGGGTGGAAGGCTCGGCCTTATGCCAGGTGTTTTGTTCCACTTTTGCCGCCCTAGTTTCCGTCATATCGGTGTTATGTTCCCGGATTTTGCATTCCTTACGCGGTTGGGTTATAATGGGACCCCCTTGACAGTTCGCCTTGAATAAAACTCCTCCAACAGGCCCAACATTGGTTTTACCATTTGCCACCTAGCCTTTTTCTTTCCCTTGAGTCGGCCGGCTCAAGGGTCATCTTTATTTAACCCCCTCGGGCCAGTGCTTCTCTAAGTGTTGGTCCAACTGAGCGATGTCCGAGGCTACCAGGGGCAACTCTGGGCTGGCTTACCCGACGTCTTGCTCATCCGGTGTGCCCTGAGAACGAGATATGTGCAGCTACTATCGGGATTTGTCGGCACATCTGGGTGGCTTTGCTGGTCTTGCTTTACCATTGTCGAAATGTCTTGTAACCGGGATTCCGAGCCTGATCGGGTCTTCCCGCTAGAAGGAATATCCTCGTTGACCGTGAGAGCTTGTGATGGGCTAAGTTGGGACACCCCTGCAGGGATTTGAACTTTCGAAAGCCGTGCCCACGGTTATGGGCAGATGGGAATTTGTTAATGTCCGGTTGTAGAAAACTTGAAGTTGACCTTAATTAAAATACATCAACCGCGTGTGTAACCGTGATGGTCTCTTTCCGGGGGAGTCCGGGAAGTGAACACGGTGTTGGAGTAATGCTTGACGTAGGTTGTTCTAGGATCACTTCTTGATCATAGTTGTTCGACCGTGCTTTTGCATTCTCTTCTCGCTCTCTTTTGCGAATAGGTTAGCCACCATATATGCTAGTCGCTTGCAGCAGCTCCACCTCATACCTTTTACCCTTCCTATAAGCTTAAATAGTCTTGATCGCGAGGGTGTGAGATTGTTGAGTCCCCGTGACTCACAGTTACTTCCAAAACCAATTTGCAGGTGCCGATGTTACCGAGCAGGTGACGCAACCAAGCTCAATTGGGACGATCGGGGATCTGTGTAGCTTTTGGGGTAGTCTTCTTTTATTTTGGTTCCGTAGTCTGACCTTGATTGTATCTATATGATGTAATGTTTTATTCATGTATTGTGTGAAGCGGCGATTGTAAGCCAACTATGTATCTTTTCCCTTATTGTATTACATGGGTTGTTTGTGAAGATTGCCTCACTTGCGACATTGCTTTCAATGTGGTTATGCCTCTAAGTCGTGCTTTGACACGTGGGAGATATAGCCGCATCGAGGGCGTGACAAGTTGGTAATCAGAGCCTTCCCCGACCTTAGGAGCCCCCTGCTTGATCGAATCGCTGACGTTATTGAGTCTAGAAATGTTTTGAGTCATTTAGGAATTATATATATCGGAGAGTTAGGACTTCTTTTACTCCTCATTCACTTCGTCGCTCTGGTGAGGCATCCTGACGCAGAGTTTTGACTCTTCTCTTCTCAAATTTCACCAAAAAAATTTAGGATCACGCGGGTATCTTGGAATCGTTCTGATGGTTTTGTGACGAGAACATTGTTCTTGGTGCCTCCTGACATTTTTAGGGGTTGTGGCAGTGTCCCGGGGAGTTGAGCTCCGAGGTGTTGTCATCACAATTATATCGTTGCAGTTCTAGAATACCTAAGATTAGTTTCACCGACATCGAAAATCTCTTTTATGCAGTTGTTGGTGAGATAAACCTCGACGCCACCCAGTACTGGGGCGGGAGTTCAGGATGCTTTTCGAAGGTTGAGGTAAATGATTTCCGAAGGTTTCTTGGTTATGTGTTGAAGGATGGATACAGCTGGATGTAGGATTTGCTAGTTTTGGGTGAGATATTATGCTTCCCCTGTATCCCCAATGTCGTGGTTCTAACTCTGACAGTGATGTAGGTGGGTATGTATGGAGAGGCTAGATCTCAGCTATGGAGAAGTTGTAAACACACCAGGATGTACGAGTTCAGGCCCTTCACGGAGGAAGTAACAGCCCTACGTCTCGGTGCCCGGAGGCGGTCGATTGGATTATGTGTGTATGAATTCCAGGGGTGCGAACCCTTGTTACTGAGGAGGGGGGTGGCTTATATAGAGTTCGCCATACCCCTCCGGCCCTCAGTAATGCAGGGTTAAAATACATTTAAGACTGGGCGTTACTGGTAACGTCCCTAATAAAGTGCTATGATGACCATAAAGACTATTTAATGGCCGACCGTTTGCTTGTGGAGTGACTTTAGATCTCCCGTCAGTCGAGTGGTTGGCTTCGTGGTTGAGTGATAGTCTCCTGGTCGAGTGGTTTGACTCCGTCGAGTGGGATGCCTTCAAGTCGATTGAAAGGTGACTTCTTCTAGGGATGTCCTTGGGTAGGGCCCTTAGGACAGGTCCATGCCCCTACCCTAGGTACATAGCTTCATCATTAGCCCCCGAATGGATGGAGGTTCGAGTGGGGAAGGAGTTGGGGGTCCTTCCGTCCGGTCCTTAGCGTTATATGAATGTCTCGTACTAGATCAATCGTCACGGATGACGTTGTCGACTTCTTTCGGTCACCTTGATCCATTCTTGGTCTCTCGTCGAGTGAATTTTCCTTACTTGTGAAATACTGAGTGCCGGCACGAGCGGGATCTTCTGTTTGATGGGTTGTTCCGCAGCCCGCGGATTTCGCGGGATTTGAATTTCGGGAAGCGAGCGGGACGGGGGTGGCCGCAATAATCAGATGGGATAGGATGGAAACTCCTCGATCCCTGCGCCACCTTTTTCGCCACATACCGCGTGCGCGCCTGTTGCGGGATTTGACAGGATCGCCTGGGCCTACCGGTCAGCCACTCGGGAGCGGCTCCGTATAAGTTGCCGGCTCGGGGCTTCCCAACAGTGTGCTCTCGCTTTTCCTCCTCGCCCCGCAAGGTCTTCTGCTACCTCCGCTCTCACCCTATCGCCGTAGGTCCGCTCGAGCCTCGCCGGCGACGATGGTGAAGGACAAGACATCGGCTTTGGAGCGCACGAAGAAGGTGGCGGTGCAGGGGAAGGGGAAGAGGTCCGCTCGGGGCGGATCTTCCTCGAGGACTGCTCTGCCCAGGGATTGGATCCAGGGTGACTGGATGCCGTCGGTGATTCGGCAGGAAGATCTTGACGACATGGTCGAGGGGGCAGTCATTCCCCATGAAGCTGCACGTCTCCCGGGGAGAGAAGTCGAACCCCAACCTCGTGACGGTGAGTGCGCCCTCCTCACCACCCATATCGATCGCGGATTTACTCGTTGCAGTTCTGGAATACCTGAGATTAGTTTCACCGACATCGAAAATCTCTTTTATGCAGTTGTTGGTGAGATAAACCTCGACGCCACCCAGTACTGGGGCGGGAGTTCGGGAGTATTGCCATAACTCGTATAACGGATGCTTTTCGAAGGTTGAGGTAAATGATTTCCGAAGGTTTCTTGGTTATGTGTTGAAGGATGGATACAGCTGGATGTAGGATTTGCTAGTTTTGGGTGAGATATTATGCTTCCCCTATATCCCCAATGTTGTGGTTCTAACTCTGACATTGATGTAGGGGGGTATGTATGGAGAGGCTAGATCTCAGCTATGGAGAAGTTGTAAACACACCAGGATGTACGAGTTCAGGCCCTTCGCGGAGGAAGTAACAGCCCTACATCTCGGTGCCCGGAGGCGGTCGATTGGATTATGTGTGTATGAATTCCAGGGGTGCGAACCCTTGTTACTGAGGAGGGGGGTGCCTTATATAGAGTTCGCCATACCCCTCCGGACCTCAGTAATGCAGGGTTAAAATACATTTAAGACTGGGCGTTACTGGTAACGTCCCTAATAAAGTGCTATGATGACCATAAAGACTATTTAATGGCCGACCGTTTGCTTGCGGAGTGACTTTAGATCTCCCGTCAGTCGAGTGGTTGGCTTCGTGGTCAAGTGATAGTCTCCTGGTCGAGTGGTTTGACTCCGCCGAGTGGGATGCCTTCAAGTCGATTGCAAGGTGACTTCTTCTAGGGATGTCCTTGGGTAGGGCCCTTAGGACAGGTCCATGCCCCTACCCTAGGTACATAGCTTCATCATTAGCCCCCGAATGGATCGAGGTTCGAGTGGGGAAGGAGTTGGGGGTCCTTCCGTCCCGTCCTTAGCGTTATATGAATGTCTCGTACTAGATCAATCGTCACGGATGATGTTGTCGACTTCTTTCGGTCACCTTGATCCATTCTTGGTCTCTCGTCGAGTGAATTTTCCTTACTTGTGAAATACCGAGTGCCGACACGAGCGGGATCTTCTATTTGATGGGTTGTTCCGCAGCCTGCGGATTTCGCGGGATTTCAATTTCGGAAAGCGAGCGGGACGGGGACGGCCGCAATAATCGGATGGGATAGGATGGAAACTCCTCGATCCCCGCGCCACCTTTTTCGCCATGTACCGCGCGCGCGCCTGTTGCGGGATTTGACAGGATCGCCTGGGCCTACCGGTCAGCCACTCGGGAGCGGCTCCTTATAAGTTGCCGGCTCGGGGCTTCCCAACAGTGTGCTCTCGCTTTTCCTCCTCACCCCGCAAGGTCTTCTGCTACCTCCGCTCTCACCCTATCGCCGTAGGTCCGCTCGAGCCTCGCCGGCGACGATGGTGAAGGAGAAGACGTCGGCTTTGGAGCGCGCGAAGAAGGCGGCGGTGCAGGGGAAGGGGAAGAGGTCCGCTCGGGGCGGATCTTCCTCGAGGACTGCTCTACCCAGGGATTGGATCCAGGGCGACTGGATGCCGTCGGTGATTCGGCAGGAAGATCTTGACGACGTGGTCGAGGGGGGAGTCATTCCCCATGAAGCTGCGCGTCTCCCGGGGAGAGAAGTCGAACCCCAACCTCGTGACGGTGAGTGCGTCCTCCTCGCCACCCATATCGATCACGGGTTTTCTCTGCCTCCTCATCCCTTTTTCCGGAGCTTTTTGAACTTCTTCGGAGCGCAGCTACACCATTTCACTCCCAATTCCATCGTGTATCTTGCGGCTTTCGATTCCTTGTGCGGAAGTTTCTTGGGTTGCCGCCCTCATTGGGGACTCTTTAAACACATCTTCACTTGCAGTTCCCAATCGGTAAAGAAAGCCAAGTCGAGTGACGAAAGGACGCAAATGATCCAGTTGTGCGGGGGCCTGGCGATCCAGATGAGGGGCAAAAGTTCTTTTCCGTCCATCACTTTTCCCGAGTCGGTCCGTGGTTGGCAGTCGACCTGGTTTTATTGCCAAGACCAAGTGACCCCAGGGCAGTCGACTGGTCTTCCCCCTTTCTCTCTGGACCGAGCTTAAAAACCCGCTTCTCTGAAAGTGTTGCCGGAGGAAAAGGCGCAAGTCAAGGTGCTGGTTGGTCGAGTGGTTCAGCTTGTCCGAGAGGGCGTGACCGGCATGGACTTGCTGGAGGTCTTGCTTCGGAGGCGCATCCAACCGCTTCAGGCTCGTGACCACCCTATGTGGCTGTACTCGGGTCTCGACGACACCACTCGGATTCACCCAGAGGAGGTCACTGAGGAGATGCTGGAAGGGTGGCTGTCGAGCATCACAGGGAACAAAGACAACCCCCGAGGAGCCAGGAGGGTTCCCCCGCTTGACAATACATACGACGTGGACCAGGTCTGTCCTTGTGTTCCCAACTGAGATCTTGCTTTTTTCATTTGCTCTCTTTGAATCGGTCGACTGACTTTCGACTCGTCTGCTGTTCTCCAAGCAATTACAGAGATGTACTCGTCACCCAATGGAGCACAGGAGCAGGCCGAAGAAGGGGAGGCGAGCGGAGGCGAAAGCAGAGACGAACAGGGGGAGTGGGAATCTGACAGCGAAGGAGAGGGAGACGACGACGTCGACTCCAGCGAAGAGGAGGAGGAGGAGGAGGAAGCTGAACCTCCCCGCTGGGAAAGGCGATCCAAGCTTACGCGCGACCCTGCGCGGGAACGTGGTAAGGCGACTGCTCCTGTTGGGCAGTCGTCGAAGCGCCCTCGGACCTCTTCTCCAGCGCCGACTGAAAAAGTTCCCAAGCACCCCCGCGCGGCGCCGTCCAAGCCACCCAAGGCTCTGCCCAAGATGAAGATGACTGTCCCCACCATTTCTGGGTAATGATAAAACTTCTTCTCCTTTGTCGACCGTGGACGGATCCTTGGTCGATCCACTGAGCCGACTGACTGTCTTTCAAAATTTGCAGTGCTGCTACTTCTGAGATCTCCGCCAAGGACGATGATCAAGAGATGGAAGATGCTGTTACTTCCAACCCTGGTATGATTACTAATGTTCTGCCTTGAATCGACTGACGATCTCTTATAACTCTGGTCAATTGAATTTTTCCCGTAGCTCCTCCTCATGTTATTAACCTTCCTGACGATGAAGACGAAGCACCGCTAAGAGTGAGGCGGAACCGGAAAGCGTCGGCTGGCGAGACCCCACAATCCACTCCGTCACCTGAGGCCGTAGCTCGAGACGGTGGTGATACCACTCGGGCTTCTGTGACTTTCGCCAATCCTCTGACGAGTGTGCGGCCTTCGTCGTCGACCGACAATCCGCCTTCGCTCTTCGCCACACACCACGTCCCTGAGGACCAAGTGGGTGCAGCTAAGGAAGCCATACGCCAGGTAGGGATCATGATGGAGCAGGTCAAGGTGGTTCGAGAAGCCAACCAAGCAGCTTACGACGTGAGTTCAGCTCTTCAGAGTAACGTCCAGGTCAGTCGATTCACTACTTGTTCTGTTAGGGTATGATGTCCGAAGAATCTCTTTTCTGAAGATCTTTAAATCTGTACACCCACTGGGTGTGTCTGTTAAGTCTTGGACGAGTGGGGGCACGCTTAGTGCACCCACTGGGTGTAGTCCCCAAGACTACGGTGGACTGCTGGCAGTCGACTGTAGTCTTTATATTGTGTTGCTGTAGTTCTTCTTCACTCGGTCTGGTCGGGCCGTGTCGAATGAAACTGTATCTGGTCGACTGCGGGCAGTCGATTTTTTTTTAAACTAGTGGGGGCACGCTGAGTGCACCCACTGGGTGTAGTCCCCGAGACTATTGTGAATGTTTTTGATTCAGTTGTAGTCTTAGAAACGCCATTATTGTCTCTTGGTTACTCGGAAGCAACTTATCTTGGACCTCTGTCGACTGATTTTTGTAGAAATCCTGTGAACTTGTGGCTCTCTACACTGAGTTGGAGAACAACCAGATCCAGCTCAACCTTGACTTGAAGCTCGCTCAACAGAACCTGCAGAAGGCGCGAGACGAAGCAAAAGGTATTGCTGGTGAGGTTTCTCATTCTTGACGAGTGACTTTCCTTTCTTGCCCGTTCCTGATGTTGAGTTCACTCGACGTTCTGTAGATAAACTAGAGGAAGCTCTGAAGAAGAAGGATCAATATCTTGCCGAAGCACATAAGGAGGCCTTGAGCAAAACGAAGCTTGCAGAAGAGAAACTGGCTTTGGTCGGAACTCTTGAACAGGAGAACTCCATACTAAAAACTGCTCTCGAGACAGCTAATCAAGAGGTCAGCCGACTGAAGAATGACAAGATGGTTCTGCACGACCAGGCGGGTGAGCTGGCGGGAAAGGTAAACGATGTGGAGGCTTATCTTGGTGGACTCGCCAAGAAGCTGTTCGTCATGCTCGAAGGTAATTACTCCGACCCGGCTGTCTTGCAGTTACCAAGCCCGCGTAAGGCCACTGTCTTATTCTTGAATCGTATTTCCAGAATTCTGCCAGAGCTTCAAAGAGGAAACCAGTCGAGTGGAGCCAGGCTTGGATCCCGCCAATTCTCTCATGAAGGACGAAGCTGCTATGAAAGTGCTCCGACTGGAGTCTCGTGTTACCAGCGTTGTTGACTATCTTGCTTGGCTGAAGGCTGCGATGTTGCGGATCAACACATCACTCTAGCCTGGAATGACGCTTCAGAACAACCTCGAGTCCCTGATGGTTCGACTGGATGAAGTCCCGGGTCGAGTGGCGGAATGGAAGAACTCTTCTGCTAGATGTGGTGCTGATGTCGCTCTGTCTCTGGTCCGCGTCCATTGCAAGGAGGCATGGGAAGAAAAGCTGGCCGCCATCCAAGTTGCCAATACCAGGAAGCACAACTTTCAAGACTTCATGGAGACTTTCATTGCTGCTGCCACTCGTATTGCAGACGGGATCGACTTAGACGAGTTCGTCGCCCCTTCCAGTCCTCCGCCTGAGGAATGAAAAACTTTTATGCTTCACTTTAAATTTGCCTCAGAATGCCGAGTGGATTTTGTAACCGTTAAACTCTGTCGAGCCGAGGGCTCGAGTACTTTGATATGAGGCCTGGGACCTTTGGGTCTTATCTGTACTTGATTTATCATTGAATATCTTCGTGGTCGATCCGTCGAGTGGAACTAGATCTTCACTCGAAATAACCTTGTATTTGTGGTGCAGCTCCAAAGGAGAAGGTAGCAGTCGATTTGCGCCTCGTCGTCCTTGCGGGTTGGGTTGTGTTCCATACTTAGGCGAGCGCTGGGCTGCAGCTAAGCCCCCGGGTGGGAGGTTTGCTCTCCACTCGGTAAGATTTTTCAAACTTAGGCGAGTACTTGGACTGCAGCTAAGCCCCCGAGTGGGAGGTTTGCTCTCCACTTAGTAGGATTTTTAAAACTCTTAGGCGAGCACCGGGCTGCAGCTAAGCCCCCGAGTGGGAGTCTGGCTCGCCACTCGGTAGGATTTTTCAAACTTAGGCGAGTACTTGGACTGCAGCTAAGACCCCGAGTGGGAGGTTTTCTCTCCACTCGGTAGGATTTTTAAAACTCTTAGGCGAGTACTGGGCTGCAGCTAAGCCCCCGAGTGGGAGTCTGGCTTGCCACTCGATAGGATTTTTCAAACTTAGGCGAGTACTTGGACTGTAACTAAGCCCCCGAGTGGGAGGTTTGCTCTCCACTCAGTAGGATTTTTAAAACTCTTAGGCGAGCACTGTGCTGCAGCTAAGCCCCCGAGTGGGAGTCTGGCTCGCCACTCGGTAGGATTTTTCAAACTTAGGCGAGTACTGGGCTGCAGCTAAGCCCCCGAGTGGGAGGTTGGCTCTCCACTCGGTAGGATTTTTAAACACTTAGGCGAGCACTGGGCTGCAGCTAAGCCCCCGAGTGGGAGGTTTGCTCTCCACTCGGTAGGATTTTTAAACACTTAGGCGAGCACTGGGCTGCAGCTAAGCCCCCGAGTGGGAGGTTTGCTCTCCACTCGGTAGGATTTTTGAACACTTAGGCGAGCACTGGGCTGCAGCTAAGCCCCCGAGTGGGAGGTTTGCTCTCCACTCGGTAGGATTTTTAAACACTTAGGCGAGCACTGGGCTGCAGCTAAGCCCCCGAGTGGAGGTTTGCTCTCCACTCGGTAGGATTTTTAAACACTTAGGCGAGCACTGGGCTGCAGCTAAGCCCCCGAGTGGGAGGTTTGCTCTCCACTCAGTAGGATTTTTAAACACTTAGGCGAGCACTGGGCTGCAGCTAAGCCCCCGAGTGGGAGTCTGGCTTGCCACTCGGTAGGATTTTTAAATACTTAGGCGAGCACTGGGCTGCAGCTAAGCCCCCGAGTGGGAGTCTGGCTTGCCACTCGGTAGGATTTTTAAATACTTAGGCGAGCACTGGGCTGCAGCTAAGCCCCCGAGTGGGAGGTTTGCTCTCCACTCGGTAGGATTTTTTTTACAAACTTAGGCGAAACGGATTCGCAGCTACGTCACCCAGTGGGGGATTTCGTACGCAAACAAAAGTGATAGCAATTATTGGAACACTCTTGTCTTTGATAAAAATGAACTGCAGAAGTTTTTCTTATTACATCTTATCCGAGAGAGAAGTCAAGTGTAAAAGGGGCGGAGCAGTTCCGCATTCCAAGCTCGCGGCTCGTCAATCTGGCGATCAACATTGTAGAGGTGATACACTCCATTGTGGAGGACTCTGGTGACGATGAAGGGGCCTTCCCAAGTAGGAGCAAGCTTGTGTGGTTTCTGTTGATCCACTCGAAGGACCAAATCT
Source organism: Triticum monococcum (assembly GCA_034509565.1). Lineage (NCBI taxonomy): Eukaryota > Viridiplantae > Streptophyta > Magnoliopsida > Poales > Poaceae > Triticum > Triticum monococcum. Next base: position 491,347,906 of record CM067844.1, read on the forward strand.
CCTTCTTGAAAGGCTCAACTCTTCACATTCCTGGCGTGGAATCGACGCAAGTCTTGTTGATAAATGGTCGATCTGATCATGTCCATTTCCCTCTCTTCTTCTAAGAGGTCGACTGCGTCTTGCCGGGATTGTTCTGCTTCATCTTCGGTGTAAAGCTCGACTCGTGGCGCATTGTGAAGTAGATCACTCGGCAGGACTGCTTCGGCTCCGTAAACCAGAAAGAACGGAGTTCTTCCAGTCGACCGATTTGGGGTGGTCCTCAATCCCCACAGAACTGATGGAAGCTCGTCGACCCAAGCACCTGCTGCGTGCTTGAGATCACGCATCAGTCGAGGCTTTAGTCCTTTGAGAATCAGACCATTTGCCCTTTCAGCTTGTCCGTTCGACTGGGGATGGGCGACCGATGCGTAGTCGACTCGTGTGCCCTGAGAGGCGCAAAAAGCTCTGAACTTGTCCGAATCAAAGTTTGACCCATTGTCAGTGATGATGCTATGCGGGACTCCATATCTGAATGTTAACCCCCTGACGAAACTGATAGCAGTGCAAGCATCAAGGTTCTTGATAGGTTTAGCTTCAATCCATTTGGTAAACTTGTCGACTGCCACAAGTACATGTGTGAAACCGCTCATGCTTGTTCTCAGTGGGCCAACCATGTCCAGTCCCCAAACCGCAAGGGCCAGATGAGTGGAATGGTCTTCAGGGCTGATGCAGGCTTGTGTGACATGTTGGAGTAGAACTGGCACCCTCCACACTTGTTGACTATCTCCTTCGCCATTTCATTTGCTCTTAGCCAGTAAAATCCCGCTCGGTATGCTTTAGCCATAATGGTCCGAGAAGACGCATGGTGACCACAGGTCCCCGAGTGGATATCATCAAGGATTATCTGACCTTCTTCTGGTGTTATGCACTTCTGACCGATTCCGGTCGCGCTTTCTCTATACAACTGTCCCTTTATGACTGTGAAGGCCTTGGATCGACGGACGGTCTGTCGAGCCTCTTCCTCGTCCTCCGGGAGTTCTTTCCTCAAGATATACGCGATGTACGGTATCGTCCAGTCAGGAGTGATTGCCAAGACTTCCATGATTAGGTCGACCACAGCAGGAACTTCGACTTCACTCGGATCTGTGGCACTTTTCGGCTGCGGGGCTTCTTCTGTAAAAGGATCTTCTTGGACTGACGGTGAGCGGATGTGCTCCAGGAACACATTGCTGGGAACGGCTTCTCTCTTGGAGCCTATCTTTGCCAAATCGTCAGCCGCTTGATTTTTCAGTTGGGGGATGTCATGAAGCTCTAACCCCTCGAATTTCTTTTCTAACACTCTTACTGCATTGCAATAACCAGTCATCGCCGGAATTCTGACGTCCCACTCCTTCATCACCTGATTAACCACCAAATCTGAGTCGCCATAGACGATGAGGCGACGGACGCCGAGTGAAATGGCCATGCGCAACCCATATAAAAGTGCTTCATATTCTGCTTCATTATTGGAGGAATCGAAGTGAATCTGGAGAACGTATCTGAGCTTATCTCCTCGGGGGGAGACTAATACTACCCCAGCACCGGAACCATTTAGCATCTTAGATCCATCGAAGAACATGGTCCAATGCTCCGAGTGAATTTGAGTCGGAAGTTGCTGCTCAATCCACTCGGCGACGAAATCTGCGATTGCTTGGGATTTGATAGCCTTCTTTGCTTCAAACTTGATATCCAGGGGAAGGAGTTCAATCGCCCACTTTCCCACTCGACCAGTTGCATCTCTATTGTGCAGAATCTCTGACAGTGGGGCGTCGCTGACGACTGTAATGGAGTGTTCAGAGAAGTAATGAGCAACCTTCTTCGTGGTCATATAAATCCCATATACAAGCTTCTGGTAATGAGGATATCTTTGTTTTGAAGGGGTCAAAACTTCAGACACATAATATACAGGGCGCTGAACTCTGAAGGCCTTTCCTTCTTCTTCCCGCTCAACCGTAAGTACTGTACTGACAACTTGTCCTGTGGCTGCAATGTAAAGCAGCAGAAGCTCTTTCCTGATTGGGGCAGCAAGCACCGGCTGGGTGGAGAGCAGAGCTTTGAGCTCTGCAAATGCTGCATCAGCTTCTGGAGTCCACTCGAACTTGTCATACTTCTTCATCAGTCGGTAAAGGGGCAACGCCTTTTCACCGAGACGAGAAATGAATCGACTTAGAGCGGCCAAGCAACCTGTAAGCTTCTGGACATCGTGCACACGCACAGGGTGCTTCATCCGGAGTATGGCACCGACCATTTCAGAATTGGCGTCGATTCCCCGTTCGGAAACGAGAAACCCGAGTAACTTTCCACCTGGAACTCCGAATGTGCACTTTGATGGGTTGAGCTTGATATCATACCTCCTGAGGTTTGCAAAGGTTTCAGCAAGGTCAGTCCGCAGGTCGGGACCTTTCCGTGACTTAACCACAATATCATCCATGTATGCCTCCGCATTCCGACTGATTTGGGTGAGTAAACACTTCTGAATCATCCTCATGAACGTGGCTCCGGCATTCTTGAGGCCGAATGGCATGGTGACATAACAGAAGCATCCGAATGGAGTGATGAAAGTTGTTTTGATCTCGTCGGGTCCATACAGATGGATCTGATGGTACCCGGAATAGGCGTCTAGAAAAGACAATCGCTCACACCCCACGGTCGAGTCGACTATTTGGTCGATGCGAGGGAGAGGAAAATGATCTTTCGGGCAGGCCCAATTTATATGTTTAAAATAAATGCACATGCGAAGTGACTTGTCCTTCTTGGGGACCATGACAACATTGGCGAGCCACTCGGAGTGGTAAATCTCTCGGATGAACTCCGCTGCTAAGAGCCGAGCCACCTCCTCGCCAATAGCTTTCCTTTTCTGGATGGCGGACCGTCGAAGATGTTCTTTCACAGGCTTAAATTTTGGGTCGACTCATAGTCGGTGCTCAGCCAGCCCCCTGGGAACTCCAGGCATGTCAGAAGGCTTCCATGCGAAGATGTCCCAGTTCTCACGGAGGAACTGGATGAGCGCTTCTTCCTATTTGGAGTCGAGCATCGTTGAGATGTGAGTCGGAGCAGCATTTGGATCGGTTGGGTGAATGTGAACTACCTTCGTTTCACCGGACGACTAAAAAGCTGATTCTGAAGCGGGCTTCTTAGCTCGTAGCAACTCACTCGGATCTGCAGTCTTCTAATACTCTTGCAGCTCAACCACTGCCATCTGAGCGTCAGCAATCTTTGAGCCTTTCTGAAAACACTCTTTTGCCTTCTTCGATTGCCTGTAACAGTGATCACACCTTTGGGACCAGGCATCTTCAATTTGAGATACACATAACATGGTCGAGCCATGAAGCGTGCGTAAGCTGGCCTGCCCAAAATGGCATGATAAGCACTTTGGAAGTCCACAAGCTCGAATGTCAACTTTTCCTTGCGGTAATTCTTTGAATCACCGAAAACCACATCAAGAGCAATCTGGCCGAGTGATTCGGCTTTCTTCCCAGGAATGACTCCGTGGAAGCTCATGTTACTGGTACTGAGCCTGGACATTGGAATGCCCATCCCTTTCAATGTTTCTGCATACAGTATGTTCAGGCCACTTCCACCATCCATCAGGACTTTGGTCAGTCGAGTGCCTTCGACAACTGGGTCGACCACCAAAGCTTGCCTCCTAGGGGTGGCAATGTGCGTAGGGTGATCAGACTAGTCGAATGTGATGGCAGTCTGAGACCATTTCAGGTAACTGGGTGTTGCCGAAGCAACCATATTCACCTCACGGTTAATGACTTTCAGCCGACTTTTGCTTTCGACATCAGCAGAAATCATTAGGGTGGAATTGACTTGGGGGTATCCGTCGTCACTATCTTCTTTGTCCTCAACTCTGTCTGACTCTTTTTCCTTGTCTTTGGACTGCTTGCCCTGAAACTGCTGGATCAGAAGCCGGCACTATCGAGTGGTATGTTTTGGGTAAATAAAATTACCCTCTTCATCTTTCTTGGTGTGGATGTGACATGGTAGATCCAAAACATCATTTCCATCTTGATCCTTAACTTTCTTGGGGTTCCAGGGCCCCTTGGGTTTTCCCTTGAATTTTCCCTGGGTTACGGCCAGGGCCTCCCCAGGGGCGGCTGGCTCGGCCTTCCGCTTCTATTTCTGACTGGAATTTCCTCCGGCTTCTAGGGCGACTGCCTTGTGCTTGCCACTCCGGAGGCGATCTTCGTCTTCACCATTAGCGTATTTGGTGGCAATCTCCATCATCCGGTTTAGAGACATCTCTCCAGTTTGACCGAACTTCAGATTCAATTCTCGGTACTTAACGCCTTCTTTAAAGGCACAAACTGCTTGATGATCTGGTACATTCTCGACTATGTGATGCAATGTGATCCACCTCTGGATGTAATCCCTCAGAGTTTCATTCGGTTTCTGCACGCAAGACCGCAATTCTGTAAGGCCTGCAGGTCGCTTGCATGTTCCTTCAAAGGTTGTGACAAACACTCGGGAGAGGTCCTCCCAAGTGTAGATGCTGCTGGGTGCTAACTGGTTCAGCCACGCTCTGGCCGAGCCCTCCAACGAGAGGCAAATGCTTCATAGCTACCTCATCATTGCCACCGCCAATCTGGACAGCCACTCGGTAATCTTCGAGCCAAGTGTCAGGCTTAGATTCACCGGTGAACTTGCTGACTCCAGTCGCCAACCTGAAGTTGGGAGGAATCACTGCGGCTCTGATGGCTCGACTGAAACACTCTGGCCCTGAAACATGTACCCTGCTGCTGGTAGGCGCATCTCTGTCAAGGCCTTCTCGGTAAGCTCTGCTCCTGTCAACCAGACCCTGAACGAGGATGGATCTCGCATCAAAGCCTGGGTCCCTGGGGTCGACTGGAACCCTCCGCCCAACACTATGAGGGCGTCTGTCATCCCGCTGCCGAGGTGCATATGACCCACTCCTCGGGGGAGGGGTTGGCACTCGGCGCCGATCATCACGATCGAATCGGTGATCATACTGTTCATTTCTTCTATACTGATCGTGCCAGTCTCCGCGCCCCTCACGCCTCGGGGGCGATCTTGGGCTGAGCCGACTGGACTATATCCGTTGCAACGGATCGACTGTGGATCCTATTCCGCGACTGAGAAGCAGCGGAATTCTGGTTTCCTGCTGCCCGGAGCAATGCTCTGATTTGCAACAAGCCCCTGCCAGCCTCCGACTGGGAGGGCTGAATCGATTGTGCTATACGGGCCGCGGCTGCCAAATTCTGAACTGGGGTTCGATATACCTGCGTAGGCGGGAAGAGTTGACGTCGACTGGACTCGGGAGCTCGCTGACGCGCTTGCTCGTCGAGTATTCGCTGGAGATTCTCCAGTCGAGTGCGCTCGGCCAAGATAGCCAAGCGCGCGTCCTCCAAGGCTCTGGCCTCGGGGGTTTCTCCAATGATAGGAGTGTGGAGTGCATCCATGTTCCGGCGGCGAAGCTCCTCTCGCTGCAATGACGTGAGAGGTTCAGGGAGATACTCATCGTGGGGATGCGACGGGTCGCCTCCGCCGCGCCTCCATCGGCGCAAGGGAAACCGGGAGGACTGTGTGTTCCCTCAACCGCCAGAACCTCAGCTGTTGGGTCGCTGCTGTCGCACTCGGATGCGGTCTCCGCGGAGCCAGTCGACAGGTCGAACAGGCCGTAGAGGGATTCGTCGGGCTCGATTGCCGCGACTTGTGGGGCTCCCGATTGGCGAGCCACGGCATGCCTCACCCACCTCTGAAGTCTCGACCGACCGGAGCGCTTGTGCCTGTGGGAAACAGGGCGGGAAGACGACACGGGAGCCGACCGATACTGGGTCGACGGCTGCCGCAGGAGGACGCCACGAACACATGCGCGGAAGTGAAGTCGCACCGTGGACGGGGAGCGCGTCGATGTCGAGTGGAGCCTCCTGAAGCCAAGCGGAGTCGTCGGCGATGAAAGTGAGCGCACCGAGACGGATCTCGTGGCTCTCCACCAAATCTCCGTACGAAAACATGATCAAAGGGATCGGAAAAACCGCAAATTCTCCAACTAGGCGCTAAGACTCCTGCCCCATGGTGGGCGCCAACTGTCGTGGTTCTAACTCTGACAGTGATGTAGGGGGGTATGTATGGCGAGGCTAGATCTCAGCTATGGAGAAGTTGTAAACACACCAGGATGTATGAGTTCAGGCCCTTCACGGAGGAAGTAACAACCCTATGTCTCGGTGCCCGGAGGCGGTCGATTGGATTATGTGTGTATGAATTCCAGGGGTGCGAACCCTTGTTACTAAGGAGGGGGGGTGGCTTATATAGAGTTCGCCATACCCCTCCGGCCCTCAGTAATGCGGGGTTAAAATACATTTAAGACTGGGCGTTACTGGTAACGTCCCTAATAAAGTGCTATGATGACCATAAAGACTATTTAATGGCCGATCGTTTACTTGCAGAGTGACTTGAGATCTCCCGTCAGTCGAGTGGTTGGCTTCGTGGTCGAGTGATAGTCTCCTGGTCGAGTGGTTTGACTCCGTCGAGTGGGATGCCTTCAAGTCAATTGAAAGGTGACTTCTTCTAGGGATGTCCTTGGGTAGGTCCCTTAGGACAGGTCCATGCCCCTACCCTAGGTACATAGCTCCATCACCCAACACCTGATTGCATAACTGGAAAGGTTCGGGAGTTTCATAGGTGGGAATTCAAGTAGTTCTTAGTATATCTTTCCGATAGATGTATGATATGAAATTGGGGTTCGACGTCTAGTGGTCCGCCTATCCACGGTCGGTTTTACAGTGGTCTCGTTGTGTCTTAAAGAGTCCTTGGCTATGCCGACTCAGGGACGCTTCGTATGTCATGTGCACTGCCTTGTACACGATGGTGCCGTACGATCAAGCCCGTGTAGGCCCCACCATGAAATCTTTGGACGAAATCTCTATCATATGTTTGTTCCGGCTTATTCTGCAAGCAAATCCTTTTGTTTTTGTTTTGAGTTGTGGTATTCGAGTTGCTTCGAAGTCAAATGTTGATTCCATACCTTTTCCTAAGCGGTGTTCTCATACCCCGATGTGAACACTAATCCTTCTCGAGCATCGAGTTTGTCATGTCAATCCTTTTAACCGGTGTGCTTCTCTTCAAGTGGATCCGATCATTGCAACATCCGCAAGATCAAGTATCAGTTCTTCTCAATGGTGTTTGTTTCATCCGTCCCCAAGTTGCCTTTGTTTTCCCACCCACCCACCCTTTTTCTTCAAGGATTCAGATTTCTTAATCAAGTATCCATTTTATTCATGTGAAGTCTCTTCTTTCTTTCCTTTCAATGTTCTTACCCGGTGTTTCTCATGAAGATTCTAACGGAGCTTCAAGTTTGTCATTCCTCATTCCTTTTATTCTCCGGTGGTTTCAAGTCAAGCTTTGTTGATCATATCCTTTGCTCGTTTCAATGTTTTCTCATGCCGGTGCACCTCTTAATCATCCACTTCTTGCTATTCAATTGCTCCGGAGTGCTAAAGATATCTCGACGATTCGTGTTTCCACTCTACATTCGTTCAAGCTCTTTCGAGGATGTTATCTCATTCAAGTCATTTAATTCAACCGATGCAACCTCTCTTTTAAATCTTTTCAACAGTGTATCTTTTGAGTGGGCCCTAACCCTCAGGTCTTTTCCCAGGATCTTACCTGACTCTTCTTATTTTACCGGAGCTTCTCAAATTCTCTCCAAAGTTTAACGTAAGAATGAACTGTCATCAGTCAAATGTTTTTCTCCAAGATCTTTAAAATTCTTTTCATCGTTGGATCAACCTTTCTATTCTTCATTCCGGAGTGCCTCTACAATTATTGTTGGTGTTTCTCATTGTAATTCTCAGATTTTGAAGACCAAAGAAGAATTTTCTCTCAATCTTGCTCCATTCTCTTCAAGATTCGTGGTTCTAGTTCAAGGCCATCCTCTCATAATTATTTTCGATTGTGAGAATCTTTTTCACCCATCAAGAGATATTCAAGGGTATTTTCAGTTCGATTATCCGGAGCCCATCATTTCAGAAGACTTGTTCATTCTCAGCTTTCAGCTCTCGTTCCCCAAATCTCACCGGTGCATCATTCAATATTCTTTAATCAGCGTGTGATCTCTTTGTTTCAGCTGTATCTAAATTCTCTCAAGTATCTTCGTTCATTTCATAATTCTTCCCGGTGTTCCTTTATCTTTTCTTCGTTCATTTTCATTTCTTACGGTGGTTCTTCCAGATTTCTCTTCCTTATCAATTTATTCGTTGTCAATCCAACCGGTGGTTCATAGAAGACCTTCCCAAGTTGGCGCTATATCTCTCTTAATCCTTGCTACAAGAATAAGTAGTGTGCCAAATCCGTTGATTGTCATCAATTTAATTGGTGAAGGATAAGCATAATGTAATTCTTATTCTTGTTTCATCCAAATGATTCAATTCCTTATTCCGGAGTGGTTCATCATACATATTCTTGGTTTCAAGTGCTCATCTTTCTTTCCCGGAGTTCCAAGCTCTCGCAATTATGTAATCACGGAGATCTATCTAAATCTTTACAAGGATTCACCTTGTGTTTTCAACTTCTCTTTCCTTCCGTTTGATCATTCTTTTGTTTAACGGAGTTCTTCATGAAGGTTCTACATGATGGTTCATCAAGGATTTAATTCCTTCTCGAAGTGTTCATCAACATTCTTTTCAGAGGAGATCAAGTTTCTTCATCTTGCAATCCGGAGTGCAATTCCTTTTTTTACCGTATCATTGGAGGTGGTATTATGTCATTCTTGATAATTTGAGTTCATGTTTCATGATTCACATGTTGTTAAGAATGAGGTACTTTAAACCCATCAATCTCTTCATTGGAGTTATCTTGTGTCATGTTTCACCTAAAGCCTTCCCTGAGGATTGTTGCTATTTACGGTGCTTAGCAATGATCCAAGTCTTCCATTTATCCTCCCGGTGAAATAAGTTTCTCGTTTCCTTGTTCTTATCATTCCAATCCATCGTTTCCATTAGTGGAAGAATTTCACCTCAGCTTTGAGATGTTTTCCATACGCCCACTACAACCTTGCTCTTTTCGTTGTTGGGTTTTCCAACAACTCCGTTCGACCCTTCTCCTAAAGATGCCTTTCAAGCTCTTTTGTGGCAGAAGTCGGCATTTTATTCTCCATCCTTTCATTTCAATTATCTATCTTCTATTCTTCCGTTCCGGAGGCGTTGTGATGTTGCTCTCCTCAACCCATCTTCTCGGATTGTCAGGACCATGTTCTGTTCGTGCTTATCCTTTTAACCGGAGTGTGGTGTCCCTTTGCTCAACCTCTTTCATTTTATCAAGTTTTGCATCTCTTTTCAATCGGGGTGCTGCCCGAAGTTGTTCTTCCTTCTTCCTTGTTTTTCTAATGGAGTGGTTTCAACTTCGTTCATCTCTGTTGTATTCTTTTCTCGAAACAATTTTAACCTTTTCAAGGTTCTTTGGTTTCACTCGTTTGTCAAAGAAGCAACTTAGTTTAACCTCTTCTCTTTCTCTTCCGTTTTTCCCTCCGGTGCCATTCTAGATCTCGGGACGAGATCCTCTCGTAGTGCTGGAGTGTTGTAACGCCCTGAGACCAATGCGCCAGGTGTCTTCCAGTTATTCGCCATCGTTGCCATGTCATTCGCTTGCGTGTTGCTTTTCATCATGTCATCATGTGCATTGCATCATCATGTTTTGAAAACCTGCATCCGTCCCAGTCTCCTCGTTCCGTCCGTTGTCCGTTCTGAGCCCAAACACACTTGCACGCGCCCGCGGCATGTCCGAAATAGTATTTTATAAGTGGCCGAAAAATGTTCTCGGAATGGGATGAGAGTTGGTGTGTGGTATTATTATAGTGTAGATAGACCGCCTGTCAAGTTTCATCGCATTCGGAGTTCGTTTGATAGCCCAATCGTTAAACTATAGCGGCAATATAGCCGGTCTATCGTCGGACGTTTTCGGTCTCCGGAAACCGTGCCGGGCTGCATCTCTCCCCTCTTCTCTCAGACCAACCCGCTCTCCACAGCCCACCTAGTCCATCTACCTACCCCTCTTCGCGTCTGGAGCCGCCCGATGCGATCGCACGGTCCGAAAACCCCTGTTTGCACAGTGCACCGACCCCTCGCGCGCGCGTCCAAAATCTGTCCCGGACCCGACCCGGACAGTCGTTACCGTTGTGTCTGGATCATCCCCTAACATCTACAAAACATCTTCGATTTGTTCATCGAACTCCCTAGCCTCTTTTCTGGACCACCCGATTACGATCGTACGGATCGAATACCCCTAAACCTAGCCTACTTACTATATATAAATAGAGCAACCCTAAAATCTAGGGGAGTTGTCTCATCAGTCCCATCCTGCCGCCGCCACCCGGTCTCGATCCACCTCGGGATCTCCTTCTCCTCATTTTCCTCCACCCACTAACCAGCTCTGTCCACTGCTACTCATCGATCCAGCTGCCTGCGCCCTCGATCCAAAATTCCTTCGGCCTCCAACCTGCAGTACTTCTGCTCGATCCGGATGTGATCGAGGCCGTGCCCCTCGTCCCTGCGCCCTTGATTTGCTCGATTCAAGAGGAGAGAAGCTCCTCCTGAAGCCTTTTCTTTGCCATCACCGTTCGGCGGCGTCAGGAACTGAGCTGCCGTGACCGTCGCCCTTGCTTTCCCTCGCCTGGAAGCTCCAGCGCCCCACATCGCCGGATCCAGGCCCTCCTTCGTGCCTCCCCATCGGCGAGCCGCCGTCGTCCGCCACCGCTCTTGCCGTCCTCCTCCCTGCTCGTGATGCTTCGTCGTTGCTGCCGGATGCACCTCGCCGAGAGTCCTGCCCCAACGCCATGGCCAGGAGTCGCCAACCCAAGACCCCAGGGCTCCCCAACAGTTGCGTGTTTGGCATCCAAGCCACCGTCTTCCTCCTGCGGCTCTTCACCGGAGTCGTCAAGCCGCCGCCCTGGAGTTTCTCCACCGCCGACTCCCTCCGTCTCGGATTCCGCCCGACTCCGCTGCCTCGCCACGGCGGACCTCGCCAGCAGGTCCCGTCGATGAGCCCCTGCTCCTTTCCTCCCCTCCCGCTTGCCTTTCTCTCACCCTGCCACGACGCCCTCTGCAGGTAGACATCGCTGCCTTGGATTCGCGCCAAGCTCCGTCATCCCCGCGCTCCTGCCGTCTCGCCAGTTCCGGCAGGTCCTCGTCGCTGCGATGCGCCCTCTGCATCGCGCTGCCGCTCCCCTGCTTTACTTGCTTGGGTCGTCGCTGCTCTGCTTCCTGACGAGCAGCGCAGCCCGATCCGCGTCGTCGCGCGTTGACCACGGCCCCGCACCCCTCGTTCGATCCAGCAAGGCCCAACGGCGACCGGCCCAGCCGTGCCCTTCAACCACCCCAGTACACCACCAAGCCGGCCTCAAGGCCCAATGTGAGGCCCAGTCCGCCCTAGTTTCGGCCCGTAGTATTTTTTTCCATTGCTGCGAATTTAGCTATTTTCCGCAGGATTGCTGTTTTACAGAAAGCCCCCTAAACAACATGCATATAATAACTCACAAACGATGCATCATATTAAAACAATTTATATATGAAATATGCTTAGTTTTTCATCTAGTTTCATATTATGTATTTTTCATCAATGTTTAAAATGCTTAAAATGATGTTTGCTTTAATTTGCTCCTATGCCATGCTAAAATGTTTTAATTCATAACTAAATAACCGTAGCTTGGATTTTAATAAACTTTATATGTAAATGGGGTGGAAAAATGCCTAGTTTAACATGGTGGCTTCACTTTGCATGTTAAAAAACTTTAAAATATGGTTTAGGGCAGATCAGTACCAAAACCTAAAACATGCACATGAGGAGTTTCCGGACTTGTTGTTTTGTTGTCCCGGCCTCATTTAAACTTTCCTAGATAGGTAGTTTTCATTTGCTTCACCCTCTTGCCATGTTTAACAACATTTACTATTGTTGGGTACATAAACAAGATCGAACTAAATACGTCATGTGGTGTTTTGGCAATATGCACCCCGATGCATATTGAGCTCCACTTAATTTGTAGGATTGTTTGTGCACTTTGCCATGCCATGCCTCATTAAACCGGACATGCATCATACTTGTTTGCGCATCGTGCCATGCTTATGTGGTGGTTGTTTACTATGTTGTTTGCTTTCTTTCCGGTGTACTTCTTCTCGGTAATCCGGTAATGTCGTGATTGTGAGGACCCGTTCGACTACGTCCGTTTGTCTACTTCATGGACTCGTTCTTCTTCCTTACGGGATCTCAGGCAAGATGACCATACCCTTGAAATCACTTCTATCTTTGCTTGCTAGTTGCTCGCTCTTTTGTTATGCCTATGCTACGATACCTACCACTTGTTATATCATGCCTCCCATATTGTTAAGCCAAGCCGCTAACCCACCTTGTCCTAGCAAACCGTTGTTTGGCTATGTTACCGCTTTGCTCAGCCCCTCTTATAGCGTTGTTAGTTGCAGGTGAAAATTGGATCTTGTTCCATGTTTGGAACATGGATATTTTGTTGGGATATCACAATATCTCTTATTTAATTAATGCATCTATATACTTGGTAAAGGGTGGAAGGCTCGGCCTTATGCCTGGTGTTTTGTTCCACTTTTGCTACCCTAGTTTCCGTCATATCGGTGTTATATTCCCGGATTTTGCGTTCCTGACGCGGTTGGGTTATAATGGGAACCCCTTGACAGTTCGCCTTGAATAAAACTCCTCCAGCAAGGCCCAACATTGGTTTTACCATTTGCCACCTAGCCTTTTTCTTTCCCTTGAGTCGGCCGGCTCAAGGGTCATCTTTATTTAACCCCTCCGAGCCAGTGCTTCTCTAAGTGTTGGTCCAACTGAGCGATGTCCGAGGCTACCAGGGGCAACTCTGGGCTAGCTTACCCGACGTCTTGCTCATCCGGTGTGCCCTGAGAACGAGATATGCGCAGCTCCTATCGGGATTTGTCGGCACATCTAGGTGGCTTTGCTGGTCTTGTTTTACCATTGTTAAAATGTCTTATAACCGGGATTCCGAACCTGATCGGGTCTTCCTGCTAGAAGGAATATCCTTCGTTGACCGTGAGAGCTTGTGATGGGCTAAGTTGGGACACCCCTGCAGGGATTTGAACTTTCGAAAGCCGTGCCCGCGGTTATGGGCAGATGGGAATTTGTTAATGTCCGGTTGTAGAAAACCTGAAGTTGACCTTAATTAAAATACATCAACCACGTGTGTAACCGTGATGGTCTCTATCCGGCGGAGTCCGGGAAGTGAACACGGTGTTGGAGTAATGCTTGACGTAGGTTGTTCTAGGATCACTTCTTGATCATAGTTGTTCGACCGTGCTTTTGCATTCTCTTCTCGCTCTCTTTTGCGAATAGGTTAGCCACCATATATGCTAGTCGCTTGCTGCAGCTCCACCTCATACCTTTTACCCTTCCTATAAGCTTAAATAGTCTCGATCGCGAGGGTGTGAGATTGCTGAGTCCCCGTGACTCACAGTGTTGGAGAACGTAGTAATTTCGAAAATTTTCCTACGCACACGCAAGATCATGGTGATGCACAGCAACGAGAGGGGAGAGTGTTGTCTACGTACCAACGCAGACCGACTGCGGAAGCGATCACACAACGTAGAGGAAGTAGTCGTACGTCTTCTTCCCGATCCGACCGATCCAAGCACCGTTACTCCGGCACCTCCGAGTTCTTAGCACACGTTCAGCTCGATGACGTTCCTCGGGCTCCGATCTAGCAAAGCGTCGAGGAAGAGTTCCGTCAGCACGACGGTGTGGTGACGATCTTGATGTACTACCGACGCAGGGCTTCGCCTAAGCACTGTAATGGTATGATCGAGGTGGAATTTGGTGGCAGGGGGCACCGCACACGGCTAAGGAACGATCTCAAGGATCAAGTGTGTGTCTTGGGGTGTCCCCTGCCCCCGTATATAAAGGTTGGAGGGAGGGGGGCTGGCCGGCCAAAGAGGAGGAGGCGCAGGAGGAGTCCTACTCCTACCGGGAGTAGGACTCCCCCCTCCAATCCTAGTCCAACTAGGAATCCTTTAAAGGGGAGAGAGAGAGAGGTGGCCGGCCCCTCTCCTAGTCCTAATAGGACTAGGGAGAGGGGGGGAGGCGCAGCCCTATGTGGGCTGCCCTCTCACCTTTCCACTAAGGCCCATGTTGGCCCATTTGGCTCCCGGGGGGTTCCGGTAACCCTCCCGGTAATCCGGTAAAATCCCGATTTCACCCGGAACACTTCCGATGTCCAAACATAGGCTTCCAATATATCAATATTTACGTCTCGACCATTTCGAGACTCCTCGTCATGTCCGTGATCTCATCCGGGACTCCGAACAACTTTCGGTACATCAAAATGCATAAACTCATAATAACTGTCATCGTAACGTTAAGCGTGCGGACCCTACGGTTCGAGAACAATGTAGACATGACCGAGACATGTCTCCGGTCAATAACCAATAGCGGGACCTGGATGCCCATATTGGCTCCTACATATTCTACGAAGATCTTTATCGGTCAGACCGCATAACAACATACGTTGTTCCCTTTGTCATCGGTATGTTACTTGCCCGGGATTCGATCGTCGGTATCCAATACCTAGTTCAATCTCGTTATTGGCAAGTCTCTTTACTCGTTCCGTAATACATCATCTCATAACTAACATCTTAGTTATTATGCTTGCAAGGCTTATGTGATGTATATTACCGAGAGGGCCCAGAGATACCTCTCCGACAATCGGAGTGACAAACCCTAATCTCGAAATACGCCAACCCAACATCTACCATTGGAGACACCTGTAGTACTCCTTTATAATCACCCAGTTACGTTGTGACGTTTGGTAGTACCCAAAGTGTTCCTCCGGTAAACGGGAGTTGCATAATCTCATAGTTATAGGAACATGTATAAGTCATGAAGAAAGCAATAGCAACATACTAAACAATTGGGTGCTAAGCTAATGGAATGGGTCATGTCAATCAGATCATTCAACTAATGATGTGACCTTGTTAATCAAATAACAACTCTTTGTTCATGGTTAGGAAACATAACCATCTTTGATTAACGAGCTAGTCAAGTAGAGGCATACTAGTGACACTCTGTTGGTCTATGTATTCACACATGTATTATGTTTCTGGTTAATACAATTCTAGCATGAATAATAAACATTTATCATGATATAAGGAAATAAATAATAACTTTATTATTGCCTCTAGGGCATATTTCCTTCAGTCTCCCACTTGCACTAGAGTCAATAATCTAGTTCACATCGCCATGTGATTTAGCAGCAATGATTCACATCACCATGTGATTAACACCCATAGTTCACATCGTCATGTGACCAACACTCAAAGGGATTACTACAGTCAGCAATCTAGTTCACATATCTATGTGATTAACACCCAAAGAGTACTAAGGTGTGATCATGTTTTGCTTGTGAGATAATTTTAGTCAACGGGTCTGTCACATTCAGATCCGTAAGTATTTTGCAAGTTCTATGTCTACAATGCTCTACACGGAGCTACTCTAGCTAATTGCTCCCACTTTCAATATGTATCCAGATTTAGAATCATCTGGATCAGTGTCAAAAACTTGCATCGACGTAACCCTTTACGACGAACCTTTTTGTCACGTCCATAATCGAGAAACATTTCCTTATTTCACTAAGGATGATTCTGACCACTGTCCAGTGATCTACTCCTAGATCACTATTGCACTCCCTTGCCAAATCAGTGCAGGGTATACAATAGATCCGGTACACAGCATGGCATACTTTATAGAACCTATGAATGAGGCATAGGGAATGACTTTCATTCTCTTTCTATCTTCTACCGTGGTCGGGCTTTGAGTCTTTACTCAACTTCACACCTTGTAACACAGGCAAGAAACTTTTTCTTTGACTGTTCCATTTTGAACTACTTCAAAATCTTGTCAAGGTATGTACTTATTGAAAAACTTATCAAGCGTCTTGATCTATCTCTATAGATCTTGAAGCTCAATATGTAAGCAGCTTTACCGAAGTCTTTCTTTGAAAAACTCCTTTCAAACACTCCTTTTATGCTTTACAGAATAATTCTACATTATTTCCGATCAACAATATGTCATTCACATATACTTATCAGAAATGCTGTAGTGCTCGCACTCACTTTCTCGTAAATACAGGCTTCACCGCAAGTCTGTATAAAACTATATGCTTTGATCAACTCATCAAAGTGTATATTCCAACTCCGAGATGCTTGCACCAGTCCACAGATGGATCGCTGGTGCTTGCACATTTTGTTAGCACCTTTTGGATTGACAAAACCTTCTAGTTGCATCATATACAACTCTTCTTTAATTAATCCATTAGGGAATGCAGTTTTGTTTATCCGTTTGCCAGATTTCATAAAACGCGGCAATTACTAACATGATTCGGACAGACTTAAGCATAGATATGAGTGAGAAAATCTCATCGTAGTCAACACCTTGAACTTGTCGAAAACCTTTTGCGACAATTCTAGCTTTCTAGATAGTAACACTACTATCAGCGTCCGTCTTCCTCTTGAAGATCCATTTATTTTCTATGGCTTGCCGATCATCGGGCAAGTCAACTAAAGTCCGTACTTTGTTCTCATACATGGATCATATCTCAGATTTCATGGCTTCAAGCCACTTTGCGGAATCTGGGCTCACCATCGCTTCTTCATAGTTCGTAGGTTCATCATGATCTAGTAGCATGACTTCCAGAACAGGATTACCGTACCACTCTGGTGCGGATCTTACTCTGGTTGATCTACGAGGTACAGTAGTATCTTGATCTAAAGTTTCATGATCATCATCATTAACTTCCTCTCTTATTGGTGTAGGTCTCACAGAAACAGTTTTCTATGCTGTACTATTTCCCAATAACGGAGTAGGTACAGTTACCTCGTCAAGTTCTACTTTCCTCCCACTCACTTCTTTCGAGAGAAACTCCTTCTCAAGAAAGTTTCCGAATTTAGCAACAAAAGTCTTGCCTTCGGATCTGTGATAGAAGGTGTATCCAATAGTTTCCTTTGGATATCCTATGAAGACACACTTCTCCGATTTGGGTTCGAGCTTATCAGGTTGAAGCTTTTTCACATAAGCATCTCAGCCCCAAACTTTAAGAAACGACAACTTTGGTTTCTTGCCAAACCACAGTTCATAAGGCGTCGTCTCAACGGATTTAGATGGTGCCCTATTTAACGTGAATGCAGCTGTCTCTAATGCATAACCCCAAAACGATAGTGGTAGATCGGTAAGATACATCATAGATTGCACTATATACAATAAAGTACGGTTATGACGTTCGGACACACCATTATGCTGTGGTGTTCCATGTGGCATGATTTTGTGAAACTATTCCACATTGTTTTAATTGAAGACCAAACTCGTAACTCAAATATTTTACCTCTGCGATCATATCGTAGAAACTTTTATTTTCTTGTCACGATGATTTTCCACTTCACTCTGAAATTCTTTGAACTTTTCAAATGTTTCAGACTTATGTTTCATCAAGTAGATATACTCATATCTGCTCAAATCATCTGTGAAGATCAGAAAATAATGATACCTGTCGCGAGCAATATTTATCGGACCACATAAATCAGTATGTATGATTTCCAATAAATCTTTTCTCGCTCCATTGTTCCGGAGAACGGCGTTTTAGTCATCTTGCCAAAAAGGCATGGTTCGCAAGCATCAAGTGATTCATAATCAAGTGATTCCGAAAGCCCATCAGCATGGAGTTTCTTCATGCGCTTTATACCAATATGACCTAAACAGCAGTGCCACAAATAAGTTGCACTATCATTATTAACTTTGCATCTTTTGGTTTCAATATTATGAATATGTGTATTATTAAGATCGAGATCCAATGAACTATTTTCATTGGGTGTGTAACCATATAAGGTTTTATTCATGTAAAGAGAACAAGAATTTATTCTTTTACTTAAATGAATAACCGTATTACAATAAACATGATCAAATCATATTCATGCTCAACGCAAAAACCAAATAACACTTATTTAAGTTCAACACTAATCCCGAAAGTATAGGGGAGTGTGCGATGATGATCATATCAATCTTGGAACTACTTCCAACACACATCGTCACTTCACCCTTAACTAGTCTCTGTTTATTCTGCAACTCCCGTTTCGAGTTACTAATCTTAGCAACTGAACTAGCATCAAATACTGAGGGGTTGCTATAAACACTAGTATAGTACACATCAATAACATGTATATCAATTATACTGTTGTTCACTTTGCCATCCTACTTATCCGCCAATCACTTGGGGTAGTTCCGCTTCCAGTGACCAGTCCCTTTGCAGCAGAATCACTTAGTCTCAGGCTTAGGATCAGACTTGGGCTTCTTCACTTGAGCAGCAACTTGCTTGCCGTTCTTCTTGAAGTTCCCCTTCTTCCCTTTGCCCTTTTCTTGAAACTACTGGTCTTGTCAACCATCAACACTTGATGTTTTTCTTGATTTCTACCTTCGTTGATTTCAGCATCACGAAGAGCTTGGGAGTTGTTTCCATTATCCCTTGCATATTATAGTTCATCACGAAGTTCTACTAACTTAGTGATGATGACTAGAGAATTCTGTCAATCACTATCTTATCTGGAAGATTAACTCCCACTTGATTCAAGCGATTGTAGTACCCAGACAATCTGAGCACATGCTCACTAGTTGAGCGATTCTCCTCCATCTTTTAGCTATAGAACTTGCTGGAGACTTCATGTCTCTCAACTCGGGTATTTGCTTGAAATATTAACTTCAACTCCTGGAACATCTCATATGGTCCATGACGTTCAAAACGTCTTTGAAGTCCCGATTCTAAGCTGTTAAGCATGGTGCACTAAACTATCAAGTAGTCATCATATTGAGCTAGCCAAACGTTCATAACGTCTGCATCTGCTCCTGCAATAGGTCTGTCACCTAGCGGTGCATCAAGGACATAATTCTTCGGTGCAGCAATGAGGATAAACCTCAGATCACGGATCCAATCCGCATCATTGCTACTAACATCTTTCAACATAATTTTCTCTAGGAACATATCAAAATAAACATAGGGAAGCAACAACGCGAGCTATTGATCTACAACATGATTTGCAAGATACTACCAGGACTAAGTTCATGATAAATTTAAGTTCAATTTAATCATATTACTTAAGAACTCCCACTTAGATAGACATCCCTCTAATCCTCTAAGTGATCACGTGATCCAAATCAACTAAACCATAACCGATCATCACGTGAGATGGAGTAGTTTTCAATGGTGAACATCGTTATGTTGATCATATCTACTATATGATTCACGCTCAACCTTTCGGTCTCCGTGTTCCGAGGCCATATCTGTATATGCTTGGCTCGTCAAGTATAACCTGAGTATTCCGCGTGTGCAACTGTTTTGCACCCGTTGTATTTGAACGTAGAGCCTATCACACCCGATCATCACGTGGTGTCTCAGCATGAAGAACTTTTGCAACGGTGCATACTCAGGGAGAACACTTCTTGATAATTTAGTGAGAGATCATCTTATAATGCTACCGTCAATCAAAGAAAGATAAGATGCATAAAAGGATAAACATCACATGCAATCAATATAAGTGATATGATATGGCCATCATCATCTTGTGCTTTGTGATCTCCATCTCCGAAGCACCGTCATGATCACCATCGTCACCGGCGCGACACCTTGATCTCCATCGTAGCATCGTTGTCGTCTCGCCAATCTTATGCTTCCACGACTATCACTACCGCTTAGTAATTAAGTAAAGCATTACATCGCGATTGCATTGCATACAATAAAGCGACAACCATATGGCTCCTGCCAGTTGCCGATAACTCGGTTACAAAACATGATCATCTCATACAATAAAATCAGCATCATGCCTTGACCATATCACATCACAACATACCCTGCAAAAACAAGTTAGACGTCCTCTACTTTGTTGTTGCAAGTTTTACGTGGCTGCTACGGGCTTAAGTAAGAACTCATCTCACCTACGCATCAAAACCACAACGATAGTTCGTCAAATAGACTCCGTTTTAACCTTCTCAAGGACCGGGCGTAGTCACACTTGGTTCAACTAAAGTTGGAGAGACAGTCTTCCGCAAGCCATCTATGTGCAAAGCACGTCGAGGGAACCGGTCTCGCGTAAGAGTACGCGTAAGGTTGGTCCGGATCGTCTCACCCAACAATACCGCCGAACCAAAGTATGACATGCTGGTAGGCAGTATGACTTGTATCGCCCACAACTCACTTGTGTTCTACTCGTGCATATAACATCAAACCATAAAAACCTAGGCTCGGATGCCACTGTTGGAGAACATAGTAATTTCGAAAATTTTCCTACGCACACGCAAGATCATGGTGATGCACAGCAACGAGAGGGGAGAGTGTTGTCTACGTACCAACGCAGACCGACTGCGGAAGCGATCACACAACGTAGAGGAAGTAGTCGTACGTCTTCTTCCCGATCCGACCGATCCAAGCACCGTTACTCCGGCACCTCCGAGTTCTTAGCACACGTTCAGCTCGATGACGTTCCTCGGGCTCCGATCCAGCAAAGCGTCGAGGAAGAGTTCCGTCAGCACGACGGCGTGGTGACGATCTTGATGTACTACCGACGCAGGGCTTCGCCTAAGCACTATAACGGTATGATCGAGGTGGAATTTGGTGGCAGGGGGCACCGCACACGGCTAAGGAACGATCTCAAGGATCAAGTGTGTGTCTTGGGGTGTCCCCTGCCCCCGTATATAAAGGTTGGAGGGAGGGGGGCTGGCCGGCCAAAGAGGAGGAGGCGCAGGAGGAGTCCTACTCCTACCGGGAGTAGGACTCCCCCCTCCAGTCCTAGTCCAACTAGGAATCCTTTAAAGGGGAGAGAGAGAGAGGTGGCCGGCCCCTCTCCTAGTCCTAATAGGACTAGGGAGAGGGGGGAGGCGCAGCCCTATGTGGGCTGCCCTCTCACCTTTCCACTAAGGCCCATGTTGGCCCATTTGGCTCCCGGGGGGTTCCGGTAACCCTCCCGGTAATCCGGTAAAATCCCGATTTCACCCGGAACACTTCCGATGTCCAAACATAGGCTTCCAATATATCAATATTTACGTCTCGACCATTTCGAGACTCCTCGTCATGTCCGTGATCTCATCCGGGACTCCGAACAACTTTCGGTACATCAAAATGCATAAACTCATAATAACTGTCATCGTAACGTTAAGCGTGCGGACCCTACGATTCGAGAACAATGTAGACATGACCGAGACATGTCTCTGGTCAATAACCAATAGCGGGACCTGGATGCCCATATTGGCTCCTACATATTCTACGAAGATCTTTATCGGTCAGACCGCATAACAACATACGTTGTTCCCTTTGTCATCGGTATGTTACTTGCCCGGGATTCGATCGTCGGTATCCAATACCTAGTTCAATCTCGTTATTGGCAAGTATCTTTACTCGTTCCGTAATACATCATCTCATAACTAACATCTTAGTTATTATGCTTGCAAGGCTTATGTGATGTATATTACCGAGAGGGCCCAGAGATACCTCTCCGACAATCGGAGTGACAAACCCTAATCTCGAAATATGCCAACCCAACATCTACCATTGGAGACACCTGTAGTACTCCTTTATAATCACCTAGTTACATTGTGACGTTTGGTAGTACCCAAAGTGTTCCTCCGGTAAACGGGAGTTGCATAATCTCATAGTTATAGGAACATGTATAAGTCATGAAGAAAGCAATAGCAACATACTAAACGATCGGGTGCTAAGCTAATGGAATGGGTCATGTCAATCAGATCATTCAACTAATGATGTGACCTCGTTAATCAAATAACAACTCTTTGTTCATGGTTAGGAAACATAACCATCTTTGATTAACGAGCTAGTCAAGTAGAGGCATACTAGTGACACTCTGTTGGTCTATGTATTCACACATGTATTATGTTTCCGGTTAATACAATTCTAGCATGAATAATAAACATTTATCATGATATAAGGAAATAAATAATAACTTTATTATTGCCTCTAGGGCATATTTCCTTCACACAGTTACTTCCAAAACCAATTTGCATGTGTCGATGTTACTGCGCAGGTGACACAACCAAGCTCAAGGAGGAGCTCTATGAAGATCGTGTTCTTTATGTTGTTCCGTTTTCCATTTGGTCAGTAGTGGAGCCTAGTTGGGACGATCGGGGATCTGTGTAGCTTTTGGGGTAGTCTTCTTTTATTTTGGTTCCGTAGTTGGACCTTGATTGTATCTGGATGATGTAATGTTTTATTCATGTATTGTGTGAAGTGGCGATTGTAAGCCAACTATGTATATTGTCCCTTATTGTATTACATGGGTTGTTTGTGAAGATTACCTCACTTGCGACATTGCTTTCAATGCGGTTATGCCTCAAAGTCATGCTTCGACACGTGGGAGATATAGCCGCATCGAGGGCGTGACATGTAAGGATCACCAACAATTGACGGCCTCGCACCTCCAGATTGTCCCGCGTTGTGAACCGCCAGACCAACCCTACAAAATCACTTGGTTGCAGGCAGAACAAAAAAGAAAGGTAACCTGAGAAGGATACACATCAGATTTTTGATCTTTAATCACTGCCTGTAACCGAGACATACTTTTAGAAAAATTGATATGAGGTTCCAGTGTACAATGATGAAGCAAGTCGGCTAGAATAAAAAAATGAGGAAGAGTTTGGCCCGGTGGATACAGAGATAGGCCACAGGCCTCTTAAAAAGGGAGTTCAACATGACCCGGATGATCTTCTCTGAGCTGCCAGGTGTCGCATTTTAAACCGCCACCTCTATCATCGGTGCCGCAACCCTCCGGATTATGATTTTCGATAAGACAAATCAGGTGAAAGCTATTCAATCAATTTTTTATTGATACATTTTTATTTCTTTGAGAACAGTTACTCTTGTTTGTGCAAATTCTTATGCAGAACAATTCATCATTACAAAAGAGGCCATCAATTTATGGCCCTTGTCTACACTGGACGGATCGATGGATTGGGTCAATTATAACCCACCGAGATTCAACATATTCCAGCAAACTACTGGTTATATCATGGTCAAGCATGGAGAATTTCAAGCCAATGCCTCAAGTAGTCTTAAGACTCGGGGGCTACGATGACATGACTTAGCAAATATTGTGAGATTCAAGACCCCAGGTCATTGGAGGGGAGATAACCCAGTCCTGGAGGCTACTACCATATTGGTCAAAATTTAAAGGCCGTCAGAAAATTTCCGGCTTAAAAAAAGGGGGGATTCCGGTTTAAAATCCGGTTCAAGGGAAATCTGTTCTCCCACAAAGCTCTGAAGCTCTCAAATACGGTTTAAGAATTTCTGGTTCAAAAAGAATTAATCTCTCGCAAGTTTGAGTTCTCAGGAAAAATTAAAGGGACCAAAGAGAGTCTGTTGCAAAAGCACAGCTCAAACATAGGTGCCCCTTGAGCACAGCTCACAGTATCATTTGGGGGCTTCCTGTTCAAACATAGGTGTATTTACCAAAGAGAACATAATGTTTCTACCCTCTTGATTCCGGCTATCATGCCAAAATTATCATAAGAGCACAGCTCTGGTTATTTCGGTAATCTGACTATCAAGCCAATATTATCATAAGGGGCCAAAGAGAGTCTGTTGCACATCACAGCTCAAACATGGGTATCCCTTGAGCACAGCTCACAATATCACTTCGGGGCTATATTCGAACCGTAGTCACACCTCCTGATAGGCTTAAGGCCACCAAGGAAATCACTTGGGGGCTCTGGTCGTATCTGAACCATAGCTTATACCCTCTTGATCAGCATAAGGGCACCAGGGAAATCACTTGGGGGCTATGGGTTTGAACCATAGTTACACCTCTTGATAGGCATAAGGGCACCAGGGAAATCACTTGGGGGCTTGGTTGTATTCGAACCATAGCTACACCTCTTGATAGGTATAAGGCCACCAGGGAAATCACTTGGGGGCTTGGTCGTATTCGAACCATAGCTACACCTCTTGATCGGCGCAATGCCACAATTATGACTACTTGGGACTCTGGTCGTATCCGAACCATAGCTTAAACCCTCTTGATCATACATATACATCATCATCTATTACATCATATATCATCATTACATCATCATATCATGTATCATATGTTCATGAATATACCAGCTTATATGGCAGGAAATGGTTTTCAAACCAGGTTATATCATTCAAAATCTTTAATAGCCAACACGGCTGGATTTTATTATGGTTATCAATAACCAGTATTATGATTAAGGTTTTCAAAGTCGCTTTCACGCAATGACTATCATATTATCAATGGATATGATATTCTACAATTGAAGGAATAGTCCCGAGTCACTGCAGGCTTACGACCCGGCACTTAGGGGCTACATTATTCAAGTTGGGATTACATCCAATTCACAAGTCTCATGTCACTGCAAGCATGCACCATGACACTTGGGGGCTAATGCAAAGTCATTGTTTGCTCACTTATTGAAGACCCGACTCATCACATCATAATGATCCGGCCCTTGGGGGCTACCAATTGCTCCTGTCAACAAATCAAGGTACACAGATTTTCATCTACTATTGAAGGATCCACTGCTCAGTTGGTAAAGCACAAAGCTCTCAACCTTGTGGACGTGGGTTCAAGCCCCATGATGGGGGTTACATCGTATAATGTTATTGTCAATGAAGTATATATAAAGTCCCAGCTCAATATTATCTTATTGAGCCAGCCCTTGGGGGCTACACATTGCTGCTCAAGTTTACATGAGCATATCTATAAAGTCCCTGCTCCTTATTGCATAATGACCCGGCCCTTGGGGGCTACACTGGTTGAAGTTTTTATGGACATCGGGCAATTACAAGTCACAGGTTGCTGCAAGCAGGACAACCCGGCACTTGGGGGCTATATATGTGGAATACTCAGTTATGACTGGTGATTGAGATGAACAAACTGGATTTCTTCAAGCTTGTGACATTCATATTGAAGCAAGTCTTAAGCTGTTGCTATGCTACCTTCTTAAGACTTACGGGCTACAAGTGATAGGCATATAAGAGGTATATTTTCAAAACTGAGGTTAACAAACAGTTCAGATCCGGTGCCAACAATATTATTAAACTGGGAATTTTGGCAATGGTAAACCGGTAAAGTTTTACATTCTTAAATGGCAAGTTCTACATTCTTAAACCGGCTCAAGATCAAATGAGTATTTCTAAGGCCAATATTTTTGAGCATTGGGAGCTGAAGTCAAAGGAGTTATTCTTCACAATATTTCTCTATGACAAACCAATGTCAGCACATTGATTATGAAGCTGGCCCATTGACTTGGATTTTATAGAAGAAGGAAGTGACAAGGACTTAAGGATGATCAGGATCAGTTTAACATGGATAAATCCAAATTAAACTGGGGCTACTGATGACCCACAAGTATAGGGGATCTATCATAGTCTTTTCGATAAGTAAGAGTGTCGAACCCAACGAGGAGCAGAAGAAAATGATAAGCGGTTTCCAGCAAGGTATTCTCTGCAAGTACTGAAATAAGTGGTAACAGATAGTTTTGTGATAAGATAATTTGTATCGAGCAACAAGTAACAAAAGTAAATAAGGTGCAGCAAGGTGGCCCAATCCTTTTTGTAGCAAAGGACAAGCCTGGACAAACTCTTATAAGATGTAAAGCGCTCCCAAGGACACATGGGAATATCGTCAAGCTAGTTTTCATCACGTTCATATGATTCACGTTCGATACTTTGATAATTTGGTATGTGGGTGGACCGGTGCTTGGGTGATGTCCTTACTTGGACAAGCATCCCACTTATGATTAACCTCTATTGCAAGCATCCGCAACTACAACAAAAGTATTAAGGTAAACCTAACCATAGCATGAAACACATGGATCCAAATCAGCCCCTTACGAAGAAACGCATAAACTAGGGTTTAAGCTTCTGTCACTCTAGCAACCCATCATCTACTTATTACTTCCCAATGCCTTCCTCTAGGCCCAAATAATGGTGAAGTTTCATGTAGTCGACGTTCACATAACACCACTAGAGGAGAGACAACATACATCTCATCAAAATATCGAATGAATACCAAATTCACATGACTACTAATAGCAAGACTTCTCCCATGTCCTCAGGAAGAAAAGTAACTACTCACAAAGCATAAACATGTTCATAATCAGAGGGGTATTAATATGCATATAGGATCTGAACATATGATCGTCCACCAATTAAACCAACGAGCATCAACTACAAGGAGTAATTAACACTACTAGCAACCTACTAGCACCAATCCCGGAATTGGAGACAAGAATTGGATACAAGAGATGAACTAGGGTTTTGAGATGAGATGGTGTTGATGAAGATGTTAACGGAGATTGCCCTCTCCCGATGAGAGGAGCGTTGGTGATGACGATGGCGATGATTTCCCCCTCCGCCGGGGAAGTTTCCTCGGCAGAACAGCTCCACCAGAGCTCTAGATTGGTTCCGCCAAGGTTCCGCCTCGTGGCGGCAGAGTTTCATCCGAGAAGATTGTTGGAAATATGCCCTAGAGGCAATAGTAGAAGCATTATTATTATATTTCCTTGTTCATGATAATTGTCTTTTATTCATGCTATAATTGTGTTATCCGGAAATCGTAATACATGTGTGAATAAATAGACACCAACATGTCCCTAGTAAGCCTCTAGTTGACTAGCTCGTTGATCAACAGATAGTCATGGTTTCCTGACTATGGACATTGGATGTCATTGATAACGAGATCACATCATTAGGAGAATGATGTGATGGACAAGACCCAATCCCAAACATAGCACAAGATCGTATAGTTCGTTTGCTAGAGTTTTTCCAATGTCAAGTATCTTTTCCTTAGACCATGAGATCGTGTAACTCCCGGATACCGTAGGAGTTCTTTGGGTGTACCAAACGTCACAACGTAACTAGGTGACTATAAAGGTATAGTATGGGTATCTCCGAAAGTGTCTGTTGGGTTGACACGGATCAAGACTGGGATTTGTCACTCCGTATGAAGGAGAGGTATCTCTGGGCCCACTCGGTAATGCATCATCACAATGAGCTCAAAGTGACCAAGTGTCTGGTCACGGGATCATGCATTACGGTATGAGTAAAGTGACTTGCCGGTAACGAGATTGAACGAGGTATTGGGATACCGACGATCGAATCTCGGGCAAGTAACGTACCAATTGACAAAGGGAATTGTATACGGGGTTGCTTGAATCCTCGACATCGTGGTTCATCTGATGAGATCGTCGAGGAGCATGTGGGAGCCAACATGGGTATCCAGATCCCGCTGTTGGTTATTGACCGGAGAGCCGTCTCGGTCATGTCTACATGTCTCCCGAACCCGTAGGGTCTACACACTTAAGGTTTGGTGACGCTAGGGTTGTAGGGATATGAATATGCAGTAACCCGAAAGTTGTTCGGAGTCCCGAATGAGATTCCGGACGCCACGAGGAGTTCCGGAATGGTCCGGACGTAAAGAATTATATATAGGAAGTGCTATTTCGGCCATCGGGACAAGTTTCGGGGTCACCGGTATTGTACCGGGACCACCGGGTGGGGCCACCTATCCCGGAGGGCCCCATGGGCTGAAGTGGGAGGGGAACCAGCCCCTAGTGGGCTGGTGTGCCCCCCTTGGGCCTTCCCCCTGTGCCTAGGGTTGGGAACCATAGGGTGGGGGGCGCCCCACTTGCCTTGGGGGGCACTCCACCCCCCTTGGCCGCCGCCCCCTTGGGAGATTGGATCTCCAGGCCCCCCCCCTTGGGGACCCTATATATAGATGGGGTAGGAAGGGCCTCACACCCTTGCCCCTGGCGTCTCACTCTCCCCTCCAACACCTCCTCCTCCTACATAGAGCTCGGCGAAGCCCTGTCGGAGTACTGCATCTCCACCATCACCACGTCGTCGTGCTGCTGCTGGAGCCATCTTCCTCAACTTCTCCTTTCCCCTTGCTGGATCAAGAAGGAGGAGACGTCATGCTAACCGTAAGTGTGTTGAACGCGGAGGTGCCGTTCATAAAACTTGCAACAACAATTAGAGGACGTCTAACTTGTTTTTGCAGCAAGTGTTTTGTGATGTGATATGGCCAAAGTTGTGATGAATGATGAATGATATATATGTGATGTATGAGATGTTCATGTCATTGTAATAGGAATCACAACTTGCATGTCGATGAGTATGACAACCGGCAGGAGCCATAGGAGTTGTCTTTATTTTTTGTATGACCTGCGTGTCATTGAGAAACGCCATGTAAATTACTTTACTTTATTGCTAAACATGTTAGCCATAGTAGTAGAAGTAATAGTTGGCGAGCAACTTCATGGAGACATGATGATGGAGATCATGATGATGGAGATCATGGTGTCATGCCGGTGACAAGATGATCATGGAGCCCCAAGATGGAGATCAAAGGAGCTATGTGATATTGGCCATATCATGTCACTATTATTATTTGATTGCATGTGATGTTTATCATGTTTTTGCATCTTGTTTACTTAGAACGACGGTAGTAAATAAGATGATCCCTCATAATAATTTCAAGAAAGTGTTCCCCCTAACTGTGCACCGTTGCGACAGTTCGTTGTTTCGAAGCAACACGTGATGATCGGGTGTGATAGATTCCAACGTTCACATACAACGGGTGTAAGACAGATTTACACATGCAAACACTTACGTTGACTTGACGAGCCTAGCATGTACAGACATGGCCTCGGAACACAAAAGACCGAAAGGTCGAGCATGAGTCGTATAGAAGATACGATCAACATGAAGATGTTCACCGACGTTGACTAGGCCGTCTCACGTGATGATCGGACACGGCCTAGTTAACTCGGATCATGTTATACTTAGATGACTGGAGGGATGTCTATCTGAGTGGGAGTTCATTGAATAATTTGATTAGATGAACTTAATTATCATGAACTTAGTCTAAAATATTTACAATATGTCTTGTAGATCAAATGGCCAACGTTGTCCTCAACTTCAACGTGTTCCTAGAGAAAACCAAGCTGAAAGACGATGGTAGCAACTATACGGACTGGGTCCGGAACCTGAGGATCATCCTCATAGCTGCCAAGAAAGATTATGTCCTACAAGCACCGCTAGGTGAAGCACCTGTTCTCCCTGCTGAACAAGACATTATGAACGCTTGGCAGACACGTTCCGATGATTACTCCCTCGTTCAGTGCGGCATGCTTTACAGCTTAGAGTCGGGGCTCCAAAAGTGTTTTGAGAGACACGGAGCATATGATATGTTCGAAGAGCTGAAAATGGTTTTTCAAGCTCATGCCCGGGTCGAGAGATATGAAGACTCCGACAAGTTCTTCAGCTGTAAGATGGAGGAAAATAGTTCTGTCAGTGAGCACATACTCACTATGTCTGGGTTACATAACCGCCTGACTCAGCCGGGAGTTAATCTCCCGGATGACGCGGTCATTGACAGAATCCTCCAGTCGCTTCCACCGAGCTACAAGAGCTTTGTGATGAACTTCAATATGCAGGGGATGGAAAAGACCATTCCTGAAGTATTTGTAATGCTGAAATCAGCAGAGGTAGAAGTCAAAAAGGAACATCAAGTGTTGATGGTGAATAAAACCACTAAGTTCAAGAAACGCAAGGGTAAGAAAAACTTCAAGAAGGACGGCAAGGGAGTTGCCGCGCCCGGCAAGCAAGCTGCCGGGAAGAAGCCAAAGAATGGACCCAAGCCCGAGACTGAGTGTTTTTATTGCAAGGGAAGTGGTCACTGGAAGCAGAACTGCCCCAAATACTTAGCGGACAAGAAGGCCTGCATCACGAAAGGTATATGTGATATACATGTAATTGATGTGTACCTTACCAGTACTCGTAGTAGCTCCTGGGTATTTGATGCCGGTGCAGTTGCTTATATTTGTAACTCAAAGCAGGAGCTGCGGAATAAGCGGAGATTGGGGAAGGACGAGGTGACGATGCGCGTCGGGAATGGTTCCAAGGTCGATGTGATCGCCGTCGGCACGCTACCTCTACATTTACCTACGGGATCAGTTTTGAACCTCAATAATTGTTATTTAGTGCCAAGTTTGAGCATGAACATTGTATCAGGATCTCGTTTAATATGAGATGGCTACTCATTTAAATCCGAGAATAATGGTTGTTCTATTTATATGAGAGATATGTTTTATGGTCATGCTCCGATGGTGAATGGTTTATTCTTAATGAATCTCGAGCATAATGCTACACATATTCATAGTGTGAATACCAAAAGATGTAAGATTGATAATGATAGTCCCACATACTTGTGGCACTGCCGCCTTGGTCACATAGGTGTCAAACGCATGAAGAAGCTCCATGCACATGGACTTTTAGAGTCTCTTGATTACGAATCATTTGACACGTGCGAACCATGCCTCATGGGTAAAATGACTAAGACTCCGTTCTTAGGAACAATGGAGCGAGCAACCAACTTATTGGAAATCATACATACTGATGTGTGCGGTCCAATGAGTGTTGAGGCTCGCGATGGCTATCGTTATGTCCTCACCCTCACTGATGACTTGAGTAGGTATGGGTATATCTATTTAATGAAACACAAGTCCGAGACCTTTGAAAAGTTCAAGGAATTTCAGAGTGAGGTTGAGAATCAACGTGACAGGAAAATCAAGTTCTTGCGATCAGATCGTGGAGGAGAATACTTGAGTCACGAATTTGGCACACACTTAAGAAAATGTGGAATAGTTTCACAACTGACGCCGCCTGGAACACCTCAGCGTAATGGTGTGTCCGAACGTCGTAATCGCACTCTATTAGATATGGTGCGATCTATGATGTCTCTTACCGACTTACCGCTATCATTTTGGGGCTATGCTTTAGAGACTGCCGCATTCACTTTAAATAGGGCTCCGTCGAAATCCATTGAGACGACACCGTATGAATTATGGTTTGGGAAGAAACATAAGCTATCGTTTCTAAAAGTTTGGGGATGCGATGCTTATGTCAAGAAATTTCAACCTGAAAAGCTCGAACCCAAATCAGAAAAATGCGTCTTCATAGGATACCCTAAAGAAACTATTGGGTATACCTTCTACCACAGATCCGAAGGCAAGATCTTTGTTGCCAAGAATGGATCCTTTCTAGAGAAAGAGTTTCTCTCGAAATAAGTAAGTGGGAGGAAAGTAGAACTTGATGAAGTATTACCTCTTGAACCGGAAAATGGCGCAACTCAAGAAAATGTTCCTGAGGTGCCTGCACCGACTAGAGAGGAAATTAATGATGATGATCATGAAACTTCAGATCAAGTTGCTACTGAACTTCGTAGGTCCACAAGGACACGTTCCACACCAGAGTGGTACGGAAACCCTGTCTTGGAAATCATGTTGTTAGACAACGGTGAACCTTCGAACTATGAAGAAGCTATGGCGGGCCCAGATTCCGACAAATGGCTAGAAGCCATGAAATCCGAGATAGGATCCATGTATGAAAACGAAGTACGGACTTTGACTGACTTGCCCGTTGAGCGGCGAGCCATAGAAAATAAATGGATCTTTAAGAAGAAGACAGACGCGGATGGTAATGTGACCATCTATAAAGCTCGCCCTTGTCGCTAAGGGTTATCGACAAGTTCAAGGGGTTGACTACGATGAGACTTTCTCATCGGTAGCGAAGCTAAAGTCCGTCCGAATCATGTTAGCTATTGCCGCATTCTATGATTATGAGATATGGCAAATGGACGTCAAAACAGCATTCCTTAATGGTTTCCTTAAGGAAGAATTGTATATGATGCAGCCGGAAGGTTTTGTCGATCCTAAGAATGCTGACAAGGTGTGCAAGCTCCAACGCTCGATTTATGGGTTGGTGCAAGCATCTCGGAGTTCGAACATTCGCTTTGATGAGATGATCAAAGCATTTGGGTTCACGCAGACTTATGGAGAAGCCTGCGTTTACAAGAAAGTGAGTGGGAGCTCTGTAGCATTTCTCATATTATATGTAGATGACATACTTTTGATGGGAAATGATATAGAACTCTTGGACAGCATTAAGGCCTACTTGAATAAGAGTTTTTCAATGAAGGACCTTGGAGAAGCTACATATATATTAGGCATCAAGATCTATAGAGATAGATCAAGACGCCTCATAGGTCTTTCACAAAGGACATACCTTGATAAGATATTGAAGAAATTCAATATGGATCAGTCTAAGAAGGGGTTCTTGCCTGTGTTGCAAGGTGTGAAATTGAGCTCAGCTCAATGAACGACCACGGCAGAAGATATAGAAGAGATGTGTGTCATCCCCTATGCCTCAGCCATAGGATCTATTATGTATGCCATGCTGTGTACCAGACCTGATGTAAACCTTGCCGTAAGTTTGGTAGGTACGTACCAAACTAATCCCGGCAAGGAACACTGGACAGCGGTCAAGAATATCCTGAAGTACCTGAAAAGGACTAAGGAAATGTTTCTCGTTTATGGAGGTGACGAAGAGCTCGTCGTAAAGGGTTACGTCGATGCTAGCTTTGACATAGATCTGGATGACTCTAAGTCACAAACCGGATACGTGTATATTTTGAATGGTGGGGCGGTAAGTTGGTGCAGTTGCAAGCAGAGCGTCGTGGTGGGATCTACATGTGAAGCTGAGTACATGGCAGCCTCGGAGGCAGCGCATGAAGCAATTTGGGTGAAGGAGTTCATCACCGACCAAGGAGTCATACCCAATGCGTCGGGGCCAATCAAACTCTTCCGTGACAACACTGGAGCTATTGCACTTGCCAAGGAGCCCAGGTTTCACAAGAAGACCAGGCACATCAAGCGTCGCTTCAACTCCATTCGTGAAAATGTTCAAGATGGAGACATAGATATTTGTAAAGTACATACGGACCTGAATGTAGCAGATCCGTTGACTAAACCTCTCCCTAGAGCAAAACATGATCAACACCAGAATTCCATGGGTGTTCGATTCATCACAATGTAACTAGATTATTGACTCTAGTGCAAGTGGGAGACTGTTGGAAATATGCCCTAGAGGCAATAATAAAAGCATTATTATTATATTTCCTTGTTCATGATAATTGTCTTTTATTCATGCTATAATTGTGTTATCCGGAAATCGTAATACATGTGTGAATAAATAGACACCAACATGTCCCTAGTAAGCCTCTAGTTGACTAGCTCGTTGATCAACAGATAGTCATGGTTTCCTGACTATGGACATTGGATGTCATTGATAACGAGATCACATCATTAGGAGAATGATGTGATGGACAAGACCCAATCCCAAACATAGCACAAGATCGTATAGTTCGTTCGCTAGAGTTTTTCCAATGTCAAGTATCTTTTCCTTAGACCATGAGATCGTGTAACTCCCGGATACCGTAGGAGTGCTTTGGGTGTACCAAACGTCACAACGTAACTGGGTGACTATAAAGGTATACTACGGGTATCTCCAAAAGTGTCTGTTGGGTTGACATGGATCAAGACTGGGATTTGTCACTCCGTATGACGGAGAGGTATCTCTGGGCCCACTCGGTAATGCATCATCACAATGAGCTCAAAGTGACCAAGTGTCTGGTCACGGGATCATGCATTACGGTATGAGTAAAGTGACTTGCCGGTAACGAGATTGAACGAGGTATTGGGATACCGACGATCGAATCTCCGGCAAGTAACGTACCGATTGACAAAGGGAATTGTATACGGGGTTGCTTGAATCCTCGACATCATGGTTCATCTGATGAGATCGTCGAGGAGCATGTGGGAGCCAACATGGGTATCCAGATCCCACTGTTGGTTATTGACCGGAGAGCCGTCTCGGTCATGTCTACATGTCTCCCGAACCCGTAGGGTCTACACACTTAAGGTTCGGTGACGCTAGGGTTGTAGGGATATGAATATGCAGTAACCTGAAAGTTGTTCGGAGTCCCGAATGAGATTCCGGACACCACGAGGAGTTCCGGAATGGTCCGGACGTAAAGAATTATATATAGGAAGTGCTATTTCGGCCATCGGGACAAGTTTCGGGGTCACCGGTATTGTACCGGGACCACCGAGTGGGGCCACCTATCCCGGAGGGCCCCATGGGCTGAAGTGGGAGGGGAACCAGCCCCTAGTGGGATGGTGTACCCCCCTTGGGCCTTCCCCCTGTGCCTAGGGTTGGGAACCCTAGGGTGGGGGTGCCCCACTTGCCTTGGGGGGCACTCCACCCCCCTTGGCCGCCGCCCCCTTGGGAGATTGGATCTCTAGGGCCCCCCCCCTTGGGGACCCTATATATAGAGGGGGGAGGAAGGGCCTCACACCCTTGCCCCTGACGTCTCCCTCTCCCCTCCAACACCTCCTCCTCCTCCATAGAGCTCGGCGAAGCCCTGTCGGAGTACTGCATCTCCACCATCACCACGTCGTCGTGCTGCTGCTGGAGCCATCTTCCTCAACCTCTCCTTTCCCCTTGCTGGATCAAGAAGGAGGAGACGTCATGCTAACCGTACGTGTGTTGAACGCGGAGGTGTCGTTCGTTCAGTGCTAGGATCTCCGGTGATTTGGATCACGTCGAGTACGACTACCTCATCCCCGTTCTTTGAACGCTTCCGCTCGCGATCTACAAAGGTATGTAGATGCATCCAATCACTCGTTGCTAGATGAACTCATAGATGGATCTTGGTGAAACCGTAGGAAAATTTTTGTTTTCTGCAACGTTCCCCAACAAAGATGGCTTATGATTTTTCCCCATCGAAAGACTTCATATAGCAGAAGATGGTCATCGGAGGGCACCAGGGGGCCGACGAGGTAGGGGGCGCCCAGGGGGGTAGGGCGCGCCCCCCACCCTCGTGGGCAGGGTGTGGCCCCCTGGTGAAGTTCTTGCTCTCAGTATTTTTTATATATTTGGAAAACATCTTCCGTGAAGTTTCAGGACTTTTGGAGCTGTGGAGAATAGGTCTCTAATATTTGCTCCTTTTCTAGCCCAGAATCTCAGCTGCCGGCATTCTCCCTCTTTATGTAAACCTTGTAAAATAAGAGAGAATAGGCATAAGTATTGTGACATAATGTGTAATAACAGCCCATAATGCAATAAATATTGATATAAAAGCATGATGCAAAATGGACGTATCAACTCCCCCAAGCTTAGACCTCGCTTGTCCTCAAGTGAAAAGCCGAAATCGAAAAATATGTCCACATGTTTAGAGATAGAGGTGTTGATAAAAATAAAATACATACATGAGGGCATCATGATCATTCTTATAACGGCAACTTATACAATTCTTGTCATATAATCTTTAATGCTAGAGTAATAATTCAATCACAATATCAAGTATGAATCTTGAACTTCATTGAAAACTAACAACTATAATCTCAGTCATTGAAGCAATTGCAATTTATCATAACGTAGGAAAGAGTCAATGTATAAGAGCTTTTTAGCAAGTCCACATACTCAACTATCATATAATCTTTCACAATTGCTGACACTCACGCAGTACTTATGGGTATGGAGTTTTAATCGGACACAGAGAAAGATAGGGGCTTATAGTTTTGCCTCCCAACGTTTTACCTCAAGGGTAATGTCAACAGTAATAGTTCATGAAAACTCACATCCAATTAGCCATATATACCAGGATCTTTCCTACATATTGTGCATGCCAAAGGATAAAGTGTAAAAAGGAAGGGTGAAAATCACCATGACTCTTATGCAATGTAGGAGATAAAAGTAAAAGATAGGCCCTTCCCAGAGGGAAGCAGAGGTTGTCATGCTCTTTTATGGTTGGATGCACAAAATCTTAATGCGAAATAACGTCACTTTATATTGCCACTTGTGATATGGACCTTTATTATGCAGTCTGTCGCTTTTATTACTTCCATATCACACGATCGTATAAAGCTTATTTCCTCCACATCAATCAATCATACATATTTAGAGAGCAATTTTTATTGCTTGCACCGATGACAACTTACTTGATGGATCTTACTCAATCCATAGTTAGATATGGTGGAATCTTATGTCAAGACTGGTTTGAGGGTATTTGGAAGCACAAGTAGTATCTCTACTTGGTGCAATGAATTTGGATAGCATGAGGGGGGAAGGCAAGCTCATCATGTTGGAAGATCCAAGACAATATAATTCATCTCAGATGTAAGAAAAGATAACCCATTACGCTGTCTTCCTTGTCCAATGTCAACTCTTTAGCATGTCATATTTTAATGAGTGCTCACAATTATAAAAGATGTCCAAGATAGTATATCTATATGTGAAGACCTCTCTTTCTTTATTAGTTCCTATTAATTGCAACGATGACCAAAACTATGTTTGTCAACCCTCGACAACTTTTATTCATCATACTTTTCTATGTGAGCTCATTACTCTCCATAAGACTCACATGATCTCTTTGTTTCTTTTTATTTCTTTCTCTTTTCTTTTATTCACTTAGGATCATGGCAAAATAATCTAGCCCTTGACTCAACACTAATCTTTATTATATAGCTCACGGACTCGATTACATAGGAGGATAATAAAGCAAAACTCATGACTAGATCATACTAAGAACTTTTATTCTACTAGATCAAGATATTACAAAAAGGATCGAACTAAGAAAAACAGTAAAGATAAAGTGATGATGATACAATACCGGGGCACTCCCCCAAGCTTCGCAGATGCCAAGTGGAGTGCCCATACTCAGGTGATTATGTCTCCTTTGTTGGTGAAGAAGGTGGGGTTGTTGATGATGGATAGTCGCACATCGAGCGTAGGAGGTCTTCTAACTTGCGGATAATGCCCTTGAGTGCGATGATATGCTCCTTCAACAAAATATTTTCACGTGTGAGATACTTATTTTGTATACGAACCAACTCAATCATCTTGAAAGCTTTGATTTTTGTTGGGGTAAGAAGATTGTGATCCAGTTGAAGGGTGTCTTCTGTTGCTAGAACTTGGTCCTCCATGGCCTTCTTGATCCCTTCATCATTGTTGATCTCCATAGGTTCTTCTCTCTTCAGCTCTATCTTCATTAGCCAAGCATCATTGCCCTCATGGTTGGAGGAGGAGGGAGACGACATAGTGCCTGGCCTTGACAAACCTGACAGAAAATAGCTCGAAACAAAGACAGAAGATTTTTGCGTGATACGGGAGTCAAAACCCCCGGGAGGTTATATAATGAATTTTACCGACCAAAATACATGTCGTGTACGAAAATGGAGTCCGATGAGCACATGAGGTGCCCACGAGGTAGGGGGGAGCGCCCAGTAGGGTAGGGCGCGCCCTCCACCCTCGTGGAGCCCTCGTGTCCTTCCCGGACTACTACTTATTTTTCTATTTTTCTAAATATTCCAAAACGGAGAAATATTATCTTAAAAACTGTTTTGGAGCCGGTTTACTTACCGTACCACATACCTATTCCTTTTCAGAGTCTAAAACGTTCCGGAAAGTGTCCCTTATGTATTCCTCCGGGGTTTCGGTTTCAATAACATTGGTTTCAACATTTATGGGATTACCTAAGATATAGTGTTTGATTCTTTGACTGTTCACCACCTTCGGATTTGTGCCTTCGAAGTTGTTGATTTTTATGGCACCGGAATGGTAGACCTCCTCTATAACCAAGGACCTTCCCATTTAGAGAGAAGTTTTCCTGCAAAAATCTTAAACGAGAGTTGTATAGCAATACATAATCACCTATATTAAACTCACGCTTTTGTATCCTTTTGTCATGCCATCGTTTAACTTTTTCTTTAAACAACTTGGCATTTTCGTAGGCTTGGGTTCTCCATTCATCAAGTGAGCTAATATCAAATAACTTCTTCTCACCGGCAAGTTTAAAATCATAATTAAGTTCTTTAATAGCCCAATAAGCCTTGTGTTCCAGTTCAAGAGGTAAGTGACATGCTTTTCCATAGACCATTTTATACGGAGACATACCCATAGGATTTTTATATGCAGTTCTATAGGCCCATAACGCATCATCAAGTTTCTTGGACCAATTCTTTCTAGACCTATTAACAGTCTTTTGCAAAATTAATTTGAGTTCTCTATTACTCAATTCTACTTGACCACTAGACTGAGGGTGATAAGGAGATACAATTCTATGATTAGCATCATATTTAGCAAGCATTTTACGGAAAGCACCATGAATAAAATGTGAACCACCATCAGTCATTAAATATCTAGGGACTCCAAATCTTGGAAAAATAACTTCTTTAAGAATTTTAATAGAAGTGTTATGATCAGGACTACTAGTTGGAATAGCTTCTACCCACTTAGTAACATAATCAACAGCAACTAAAATATGTGTATAACCATTAGAGGAAGGAAAAGGTCCCATAGAGTCAAAGCCCCAAACATCAAATGGTTCAATAACAAGTGAATAATTCATAGGCATTTCTTGACGTCTACTAATATTACCAATTCCTTGACATTCATCACAAGATAAGACAAACTTACGGGCATCCTTGAAGAGAGTAGGCCAATAAAAACCAGATTGCAGTACCTTATGTTCAGTTCTATCTCCAGCATGGTGTCCTCCATAAGCTTCGGAGTGACACTTGCGTAGGATCTGTTCCTGTTCATGCTCAGGTACACAATGTCGAATAACACCATCTACTCCTTCTTTATAAAGATGTGGGTCATCCCAAAAGTAATGCCTCAAATCATAGAACTTTTTCATTTGCTGGTATGTGAAACTAGGTGGTATAAACTTAGCAACAATGTAATTAGCACAATCAGCATACCATGGAGTAGTATGAGAAGCATTTATGACATTTAATTGCTCATCAGGAAAGCTATCATCAATAGGTAGTGGGTCATCAAGCACATTTTCTAACCTAGACAAGTCGTCTGCAACGGGGTTCTCAGCTCCTTTTCTATCAACAATATGCAAATCAAATTCTTGTAGCCAGAGAGCCCATCTAATAAGTCTAGGCTTAGCATCTTTCTTTTCCATAAGATATTTAATAGCAGCATGATCAGTGTGAATAGTTACTTTAGAATCAACAATATAAGGTCTAAACTTATCACAAGCAAATACAACTGCTGAGAATTCTTTTTCAGTAGTAGCATAATTTCTTTGAGCATTGTCTAGAGTTTTACTAGCATATTGAATAACATTTAGTTTCTTATCAACTCTTTGTCCTAGAATAGCACCTACAGCATAATCACTAGCATCACACATAATTTCAAAGGGTAAATTCCAATCAGGTGGCTGAACAATAGGTGCAGAGATCAATGCTTTCTTAAGTATTTCAAATGCTTCTACACAATCATCATCAAAGACAAATGGTGTATCTTTTTGTAATAAATTAGTCAGAGGCCGAGAGATTTTCGAGAAGTCCTCAATGAACCTCCTATAAAAACCGGCATGACCAAGGAAACTTCTTATACCTTTGATGTCCTTGGGACATGGCATCTTTTCAATAGCATCAACCTTGGCTTTATCAACTTCAATACCTCTTTCAGAAACTTTATGCCCCAAGACAATACCTTCATTAACCATAAAGTGGCACTTTTCCCAATTCAAAACAAGATCAGTTTCTTCACATCTCTGCAAAACTCGATCAAGGTTGCTCAAGCAATCATCAAAAGAAGATCCATAGATGGAAAAGTCGTCCATGAAAACCTCACAAATCTTTTCATAAAAGTCAAAGAATATAGCCATCATGCATCTTTGAAAGGTAGCAGGTGCATTACATAAACCAAAAGGCATACATCTATAAGAAAAAGTACCAAAAGGGCATGTAAAAGTAGTCTTTGATTGATCTTTGGCTGACACAGGTATTTGAGAAAAAGCAGAATAACCATCTAGAAAGCAAAAATGTGTATGTTTGGACAATCTTTCTAGCATTTGATCAATAAAAGGCAAGGGGTAATTATCCTTTTTAGTAGCCTTATTTAATTTGCGGAAATCAATTACCATCCTATAACCTGTAATAATTCTTTGAGGAATCAATTCATCTTTATCAATAGGAACAACAGTAATACCTCCCTTCTTAGGGACATAATGGACATGGCTTACCCACTGACTATCAGCAACGGGATAAATTATACCTACCTCAAGGAGCTTTAGTATCTCCTTTCTTACCACTTCTTTCATTTTAGGATTCAGCCGGCATTGATGATCACGAACTGGTTGAGCATCTTCTTCCAAATTAATTTTATGTTGACATAGAGTGGGACTAATGCCCTTAAGATCATCAAGAGTATACCCAATAGCAGCGCGGTGCTTCTTCAGAGTTTTCAATAATCTCTCTTCCTCATGCTCTAAAAGGTTAGCACTAATAATTACAGGATATATCTTTTTCTCATCAAGATAAGCATATTTAAGAGTATTAGGTAACGGTTTAAGCTCAAACACGGGATCACCCTTGGGTGGAGGAGGATCCCCTAGGATTTCAACAGGTAAATTGTTTTTCAGAATAAGTTCTTGTTTAAAGAATACTTCATCTAATTCTCTTCTTTCATTCATAAACATATCATTTTCATGGTCTAGCAAGTATTGTTCTAAAGGATCACTAGGAGATACGGCAATAGAAGCAAGACCAATAATTTCATCCTTACTAGGTAATTCTTCTTCACGCTGTTGTCTACTAAATTTAGAAAAATTAAATTCATGAGTCATATCATCTAAACCGATAGTAACAACATCTCTTTTGCAATCTATGGTAGCATTAACAGTATTTAAGAAGGGTCTACCAAATATAATGGGACAAAAGCTATCTTGTGGGGAACCAAGAACAAGAAAATCAGCAGGATATTTAGTTTTCCCACACAAGACTTCAACATCTCTAACAATTCCCATTGGTGAAATAGTATCTCTATTGGCAAGTTTAATTGTAACAACAATATCTTCTAACTCAACAGGTGCAATACATGCATAATTTCTCTATAAAGGCTAATAGGTATTGCACTAGCACTGGCACCCATATCACATAAGCCATGATAACAATCATCTCCTATTTTAACAGAAATAACAAGCATGCCTACCACAGGTCTAGGTTTATCTTTATCACGAGGTTTAGCAATTCTAGCAGTTTCATCACAGAAATAAATAACATGCCCATCTATATTATCAGACAAGAGATCTTTAACAATAGCAATATTAGGTTCAACTTTAACTTGCTCAGGAGGTGTATATGTTTTAATATTGCTTTTATGAACCACAGTTGAAGCTTTAGCATGATCCTTTATCCTAACAGGGAAAGGTGGTTTCTCAACATAAGAAGTAGGAACAATAGGATCGTTATAAGTGATAGTCATTTCTTCAACTTTAATAGGTGCAGCTACTTTTACTTCTATGGGAGGATGATATTTAAACCACTTCTCCTTGGGGGGATCAACATTGGCAGCAAAAGATTCACAGAAAGAAGCTACTATATCAGAGTCAAGTCCATATTTAGTGCTAAATTTATGAAAAATATCGGTATCCATAAAAGATTTAACACAATCAAAACTAGGTGTCATACCTGACTCCTTACCATTGTCGAGGTCCCAATCTTCAGAGTTGCGTTTAATTCTTTCCAATAAATCCCATTTGAATTCAATAGTCTTCATCATAAAAGAGCCAGCACAAGAAGTATCAAGCATGGTGCGATTGTTATCAGAAAGCTGAGCATAAAATTTTTGAATAATCATTTCACTTGAGAGCTCATGATTGGGGCATGAATATGACATTGACTTAAGCCTCCCCCAAGCTTGAGCGATGCTTTCTCCTTCGCGAGGCCAAAAATTATATATGTAATTGCGATCACTATTAACAAGATGCATAGGATAAAACTTCTGATGAAATCCCAATTTCAATCGTTTGTAATTCCAAGACCTCATATCATCACATAGCCTATACCATGTCAATGCATCTCCCCTCAAAGATAAAGGGAAGACCTTCTTCTTAACAACATCTCCGGGTACACCTACAAGCTTAAATAATCCACAAACTTCATCCACATATATCAGATGTTCATCAGGATGTTTTGTTCCATCTCCTAAAAAAGGATTAGCTAGCAGTTTTTCTATCATACCCGAAGGAACTTCAAAGCAAGCATTTTCATTTTCATTTTCAGTAGGTTCAGTAGGTTGAGGAGCAACTAATTGCTCTACTGGT
This sequence comes from Triticum monococcum, assembly GCA_034509565.1. Classification (NCBI taxonomy): domain Eukaryota; kingdom Viridiplantae; phylum Streptophyta; class Magnoliopsida; order Poales; family Poaceae; genus Triticum; species Triticum monococcum. Next base: position 491,389,950 of record CM067844.1, read on the forward strand.
CAGGGTGAAGATACCCCAAACAAGCCCCTCAGAGGATTACTTTCCATAGTAACAAGTGACAGTAAATTTCAGCACACTATATAATTTTTTCCTTACCAAAGGCGCTTCACTCCCCGGCAACGGCGCCAAAAAAGATTCTTGATGGCTCACAAGTATAGGGGATCTAACGTAGTCCTTTCGATAAGTAAGAGTGTCGAACCCAACGAGGAGCAGAAGGAAATGATAAGCGGTTTCCAGCAAGGTATTCTCTGCAAGTACTGAAATAAGTGGTAGCAGATAGTTTTGTGATAAGATAATTTGTAACGAGCAACAAGTAACAAAAGTAAATAAGATGTAGCAAGGTGGCCCGATCCTTTTTGTAGCAAAGGACAAGCCTGGACAAACTCTTATAAGATGTAAAGCGCTCCCGAGGACACATGGGAATATCGTCAAGCTAGTTTTCATCACGTTCATGTGATTCATGTTTGGTACTTTGATAATTTGGTATGTGGGTGGACCGGTACTTGGGTGCTGTCCTTACTTGGACAAGCATCCCACTTATGATTAACCTCTATTGCAAGCATCTGCAACTACAACAAAAGTAGTAAGGTAAACCTAACCATAGCATGAAACATATGGATCCAAATCAGCCCCTCACGAAGCAACGCATAAACTAGGGTTTAAACTTCTATCACTCTAGCAACCCATCATCTATTATTACTTCCCAATGCCTTCCTCTAGGCCCAAATAATGGTGAAGTGCCATGTAGTCGACGTTCACATAACACCACTAGAGGAGAGACAACATACATGTCATCAAAATATCGAACGAATACCAAATTCACATGACTACTAATAGCAAGACTTCTCCCATGTCCTCAGGAACAAAAGTAACTACTCGCAAAGGATAAACATGTTCATAATCATAGGGGTATTAATATGCATATAGGATCTGAACATATGATCTTCCACCAATTAAACCAACTAGAATCAACTACAAGGAGTAATTAACACTACTAGCAACCTACTAGCACCAATCCCGGACTTGGAGACAAGAATTGGATACAAGAGATGAACTAGAGTTTTGAGATGAGATGGTGCTGATGAACATGTTTATGGAGATTGCCCTCTCCCGATGAGAGGAGCGTTGCTGATGACGATGGCGATGATTTCCCCCTCCGGGAGGGAAGTTTCCCGGCAGAACAGCTCCGACAGAGCCCTAGATTGGTTTCGCCAAGGTTCTGCCTCATGGCGGCAGAGTTTTGTCTGAGAAGATGGCTTATGATTTTTTTCCCATCGAAAGACTTCATATAGCAGAAGATGGTCACCGGAGGGCCACCAGGGGGCCCACGAGGTAGGGGGCGCGCCCAGGGGGGTAGGGCGCGCCCCCACCCTTGTGGGCAGGGTGTGGCCCCCCTGGTGAAGTTCTTGCTCTCAGTATTTTTTATATATTTGGAAAACATCTTCCGTGAAGTTTCAGGACTTTTGGAGCTGTGCATAATAGGTCTCTAATATTTGCTTCTTTTCCAGCCCAGAATCCCAGCTGCCGGCATTCTCGCTCTTGATGTAAACCTTGTAAAATAAGAGAGAATAGGCATAAGTATTGTGACATAATGTGTAATGACAGCCCATAATGCAATAAATATTGATATAAAAGCATGATGCAAAATGGACGTATCAGCTAATGTTGGGGATATACCCCGCGGTATGATCCGGCTGGAGTTATAACCCGGCTGGGACTTAGTAAACCGGCAGGGGTTAAGGCAGGTGGTAAATCGGCAGGTGTTAAGGCAGGTGGTAAACTGGTTGCTGTTAAGTCAGACGGTAAACCGGCAGGTTGTTAAACCGGCTGACAGTTAAGACAGACAGGTAAAACAGGCAGTTAACCCAGACGGTAAACCGGCGGGTTGTTAAATCAGCTGACAGTTAAGACAGGAGTTAAGTCAGATGATAACTCAGCAGACATTCTTAAACCGGCACCAGTTAACTCCTGGCAGACCATCTTAAACCGGCACCAGTTAACTGGGTTGCTAGGAGTTATGAAGCCCGAGACGTTATGAAGCCCAAGATGTTAAGAAGCCCAAGAAGAGAAGTCATAATAGTTAAGTCTTAAGTCCGAGTTAGACTCTACATGTAACCCGCCCCTTTAACATATATAAGGAGGGGCAGGGCTCCCCAAAGAGGGACAAGTAAGAAGAAACAATCTTAAAGGTTTAGGGTTAACTGGGAGAGCCAGTTTACGGCGACTTCCTCATGATCATAATGAGACATAGGCTCAAACAGCACGTAGGGTTGTTACCGGATAATGTATCCCGGGGCCCAAATGTCTAAACCCTTGTCTTGCATTGCGTCTCTCGATTCCGCTCAACCCCTCTCAAGCTACCACATAGACGCGTTGGCCTCACGACTAAGTCCTCACACTAGGACATCTACCGTGACAACTCCACGATAGTATATATGATTACTATGATGTGGAGCAAATAGAAGAATTTGTTGCTTTTATGGGTGCTTATGAAATTGAATCTATGCTTAAAGAGTTTGAAGATTTTGATGATGCTGCTTATAGACCTGAAAATTTAGCTATCCTCAAATATTGCTATGAGAATTATAAATACAATTCTGATATTAATGCACTCATTGAGAAAGTCTCCACTGTCCAAGAAGAGACTAATATTTTGCAGGAATCTATGGAAGAAGAAATTGATGAAACTGTGAGCTCATTGGATGAAAAAGATGAGGAGGAGAGCGAAGAACAAAAGGAGGAAGAGTGGATTAGCTACCCGTGCCCACCTTCTAATGAGAGTAACTCTTCAACTCATACATTGTTTAATTTCCCTTCATGCTTACCGAAGGATGATTGCTATGATCCCGTTGACTCTTTTGAAATATCCCTTTTTGATGATGCTTGCTATGCTTGTGGCCAAGATGCCAATATGAATTATGCTTATGGAGATGAACTTGCTATAGTTCCTTATGTTAACATGAAATTGTTGTTATTTCACCCACACATGATAGTCCTATTATCTTTTTTAATTCTCCAAACTACACTATATTAGAGAAGTTTGCACTTATTAAGGATTACATTGATGGGTTGCCTTTTACCTTTGCACATGATGATTTTGATAGATATAATATGCATGTGTTTGCTGCTCCTACTTGCAATTATTATGAGAGAGGAACTATATCTCCACCTCTCTATGTTTCCCACATGATAAAATTGCAAGAAACTGTTTATACTATGCATTGGCCTTTACTTTGTGTGCATGAATTGTTCTTTTATGACATGCCCATGCATAGGAAGAGATTTAGACTTCATTGTTGCATGATATATGTTACTTTGTTCTCACCACTATTAAATCATTGTTAATTAAAATTTGCTTTGACATACCTTGGGATCCGGGTGGATTCACTACTTGAGCACTATATGCCTAGCTTAATGGATTTAAAGAAAGCGCTGCCAGGGAGACAACCCGGAAGTTTTAGGGAGTCATTTATTTCTGTTGAGTGCTTTCATATAGTTTAAAAACAACAAAAATAAAGAGGGGAACCCAAAACTTTTTCAAAAAGGAAAGTGAAAGTGAGAAAGACAAGCATTGTTGAAGTGGGGGAGCTCCTTGAACTTTGTTCATGCTCATGGCAACTTTGTGAATATTGATTACAAAAAAATTTCAACAAAAATAAGTATCCCTTGTACAATTCTATTGTATTATAAAAATAATGTGCCAAGGTTTGCCTTTAGGATGTTTACTTTGCTTGTTGGTTTGTACGGTGGAGGACAGAAACTTTGGCTGTAGTGCGCGATTTTACATTTTTAGCTGAAACGACAAATGGTTCTGATTCTTTTTGCACTGTATTTCTATACAAATTTTTTATTTGTCTTAATTTTGGCAGAATTTTTCAAGTATCAGAAGTATGGTGAATGTTCAGATTATTACAGACTGTTCTATTTTAGACAGATTCTGTTTTTGATGCATAGTTTACTTGTTTTGATGAAAATATCGATTTGTATCAGTGGATTAAGCCATGGAAAAGATATATTACAGTAGAAACAATTCAAAAACAAAATATGAATTGGTTTGCAACAGTACTTAGAGTAGTGATTTGCTTTATTATACTAACGGATCTTACAGAGTTTTCTGTTGAAGTTTTGTGTGGATGAAGTGTTCGATGATCGAGAAGGTCTCAATGTGAGAAGAAGGAAGAGAGGCAAGAGATCAAGCTTGGGGATGCCCGAGGCACCCCAAGTAAATATTCAAGGAGACTCGAGCGTCTAAACTTGGGGATGCCCCGGAAGGCATCCCCTCTTTCTTCAACAAGTATCGGTATGTTTTCACAAGTACTTGTAGATCACTAAATATGATATGTTTGATTCCTTGCAATAGTTTTGCGATATAAATATGGTGATATTAGAGTATTTCTAGTGGGTAGTTGTGGATGTAACGCCCCGAGACCGATGTGCCAGGTGTCCTCCAGTTATTCGTTGTTGTTGCCTTGCCATTGCTTGTGTGTCATGCATTGCATATCATGTCATCATGTGCATTTCATTTGCATACATGTTCGTCTCATGCATCCGAGCATTTTCCCCGTTGTCCGTTTTGCAATCCGGCGCTCCTATGTCACCCGGTGCCCCTTTCTACCTCTTTTCGTGTGCGGGTGTTAAACATTTCCGGATTGGACCAAGACTTGCCATGCGGCCTTGGTTTACTACCGGTGACTGCGTGTCAAGCTTCGTGTCATTTCGACTTCGTTTGATACTCCAACGGTTAACCGAGGGACCGAGAAAGCCTCGTTTGTGTTGCAGCCCAACACCCTTCCAATTTGGCCCAAAACCCACAAAAAACCCTTCCATCGTCTAGAGCGTTCGATCACGATCGCGTGTCTGAAAACCACACTCCATTTGGAGCTTCCTAGCTCCTCCTACCTATAAAATGGTCTCTTCCCCGAAAATCCCGGATCCAAAACCACCCTAACCCTAAAAGTTTCCTCTCGCCGCTGCCGGACATGTCCGTCGCCTAACGGACACATCTCCGCCGCCGCCCGCAGCCAACCGGCGCCCGCCACGTGGCGCGCCGCCACCCGCAGCCACGCCGGCCCGCTCGGCCCGCTGCGAGCCCCCGCGGCCCGAAGGACCGCCGCCGCCCCGCGCCTGTCCTCCCCGTCGCCGCCCGAGGCGCTCGGCGCTCGCGCCTGGTCGGCCCGCCCGCCGGCGACAGCGAATCCGCCGCCCCGTCGCCAGACTTCGTCCGCCGTGCGCCACCACCTCGCCGGCATGCCACCCACCTCGTCGGCGCCCTGCTCCTTCGCCGCCATCGCCGCTCCCCGCTCCGGTGGCCGGAGCTCGCCGCGCCGCCCCCCTCGCCCAGCAAGCCGCCGCCGCCTCGCCTCTCCGGCCTCCTTCTTCCTCTCCGGCGTCAACTCCGGTGGATCGACGATGAACCTCGAAAAGCGTGCCCCGGATATCAGATCTGGAACTCCCCCTCGGTTGACTTTTTCCCCGTAACCCTAATCTTTTTGCATTTTTCAACGCATCATAACTCTGTCATCGTAGCTCCGATTCATGAGTGTAGCATATCAAAATGTTCGCCTTGACGAGTACATCATTTCATCTCATTGCATCATTTTCATTTGAGCTCATCTTGATGCCCGAAATGCTGTTGGAAGAGGGCTATGTGAGGAATTTGTCAGATCTGTTTCATCAAATAGGTTTTTGTCATTTTTGCCATGATTAATGTGTGCATGCTATGATCCTGAGCTCTACATGTGTTTTGTCATATGCCATGCCATATTTACAGGGGTGCTAGACATGTATTTTTGTGATATATGTGGTGACTAGCACAAGCTTGCAAAGTAGCGTAATCGTTAATGCTGATTTCAGGGACTTAGAATTTCACTAAGTCCTTGTTCTGTTTTTGTTGTTATGCCATATGTTCATGTTGTTTCCTAGTGATCCGTGCCTCTTTTGAGGATGATCAGTAAGGATGTTTTGTTAACATTGTGGTGCTCTGTCCATCCATGTCTTTGTTTGCATTTATGGAGCACCCTAGCTTGAGTCAATCGAGCTCTACTTCTGCTATAAAGTGAATCCTGGCAGTTTGTTGACGTGATTAGCGATTTTGCCGAGGAGGTTGCTATTGATCCGTGCATGCTATGTTGTTGTTCTTGCCATGTCTAGCTCCTATGCCATTCTTCTTGATGGGTGTATGCTTAGTTTGTCATGACATGCTCTGTAGTGAGTGCATCGAGCTCGTAAACATGCCTACTCGTTAACTGTTTTGCATGCTCCAGTTTTTCACCAAGTCTGAATCTGTTTATGTTTTTGCCATGTTCACATGCTTGCAATTGTATTTTCTGATCCCTTTTGGCTTATGGTCACTAAGGGACTTTTGTTAAGTGCTTTGAGTAGCTTCATGCCATGCCTTGCTTTGCCATGTTAAGTTCTTGTAGCATGTAGTTTGCATGCTCTAAAGTTTGCTTCCTGCTGATAAATTCCAGACTTGTGTTAATATCACTAAGTCTGAAACATGTTATCATTTGCACTTTTCCCATGCTTGTTTGAACCTGTTAATGGGCGAATTAGCCGTAGCTCAGTGTTCATCTTTTGTCAAGCTTCATGAGTGGATCCCTGCCATGTATTTTTTTTGCCATGTTTGAGTGCTGTAGCATATTTATCTTGATGCATTTAGATGGTCACTTGCTAATTATCGCAGACTAGTGCCATATTTGTTTTGCTTGCCATTTCCAAACTGTGCATCCGATTCCGGCGATCTTTATATCGATTTCGACCGAAATCACCTCACCTTTCCAGTGGCACTCTTGGTTTTCCAAGTTGAGGCCAGGTTAAATCATTCCTTGTCAAATCTTGCATATGCATCACATACCGCATCCCGCATATCATACCATGTTCATGTGTTGGTTGTTTACTATGTTGTGTGCTTCTTTCCGGTGTTTGCTTCTTCGGGTTGGTTCTGATAACGTCGCGTTTGTGAGGACCCGTTCGACTACGTCCGTTTGTCTTCTTCATGGACTCGTTCTTCTTCCTTGCGGGATTTCAGGCAAGATGACCATACCCTCGAAATCACTTCTATCTTTGCTTGCTTAGATGCTCGCTCTTTTGCTATGCCAATGCTGCGATACCTACCACTTGCTTATCATGCCTCCCATATTGTTAAGCCAAGCCTCTAACCCACCTTATCCTAGCAAACCGTTGTTTGGCTATGTTACCGCTTTGCTCAGCCCCTCTTATAGCGTTGTTAGTTGCAGGTGAAGATTGAAGTTTGTTCCTTGTTGGAACATGGAGATGTTGTTCCTTGTTGGAACATGTTTACTCGTTGGGATATCACAATACCTCTTATTTAATTAATGCATCTATATACTTGGTAAAGGGTGGAAGGCTCGGCCTTATGCCTGGTGTTTTGTTCCACTCTTGCCGCCCTAGTTTCCGTCATATCGGTGTTATGTTCCCGGATTTTGCGTTCCTTACGCGGTTGGGTTATAATGGGAACCCCTTGACAGTTCGCCTTGAATAAAACTCCTCCAGCAATGCCCAACATTGGTTTTACCATTCGCCTCTTAGCCCATTTTTCCCTTGGGAGTCGCGCTCCCGAGGGTCATCTTTATTTTAACCCCCCCCCCCCCCGGCCAGTGCTCCTCTGAGTGTTGGTCCGACCGAGTAGACTGCGGGGCCACCTCGGGGCAACTTGAGGGTTGTTATTACTCGTAGGATGTCTCATCTGACTGTGCCCTGAGAACGAGATATGTGCAGCTCCTATCGGGATTTGTCGGCACATTCGAGCGGTGTTGCTGGACTTGTTTTACCATTGTCGAGTTGTCTTGTAACCTGGATGCCGAGTCTGATCGGAATGTCTTGGGAGAAGGAATATCCTTTGTTGACCGTGAGAGCTTGTGATGGTCTAAGTTGGGACACCCCTGCAGGGTTTTGAACTTTCGAAAGCCGTGCCCGCGGTTATGGGCAGATGGGAATTTGTTAATGTCCGGTTGTAGAAAATCTGAAGTTGACCTTAATTAAAATGCACCAACCGCGTGTGTTACCGTGATGGTCTCTTCTCGGCAGAGTCCGGGAAGTGAACATGGTGTTGGAGTAATGCTTGACGTAGGTTGTTCTAGGATCACTTCTTGATCATAGTTGTTCGACCGTGCTTTTGCCTCCTCTTCTCGCTCTCATATGCGTATGTTAGCCACCATATATGTTAGTCGCTTGCTGCAGCTCCACCTCATACCTTTTACACTACCTGTAAGCTTAAATAGTCTTGATCGCGAGGGTGTGAGATTGCTGAGTCCCCATGACTCACAGATAGTTCCAAAACCAGTTTGCAGGTGCCGATGATACCGTGCAGGTGACGCAACCAAGCTCAAGGAGGAGCTCGTTGAAGATCTTATCCTTTGTGTTGTTTCGTTCTAGTTGATCAGTAGCGGAGCCCAGTTGGGGTCGATCAGGGATCTGTGTAGCTTTTGGGGTAGTCTGCCTTTATTTTGGTTCCGTAGTCGGAACTTGATTGTATCTGGTTGATGTAATGCTTTATTCATGTAATTGTGTGAAGTGGCGATTGTAAGCCAACTATGTATCTCTTTCCCTTATGTATTACATGGGTTGTGTGAAGATTACCTCACTTGCGACATTGCTTTCAATGCGGTTATGCCTCTAAGTCGTGCTTCGACACGTGGGAGATATAGCCGCATCGAGGGCGTTATAGTGGATTAGTAGAAATACTTGTGTTGAGGCTTGTGATTCCCGTAGCATGCACGTATGGTGAACCGTTATGTAACAAAGTCGGAGCATGATTTATTTATTGATTGTCTTCCTTATGAGTGGCGGTCGGGGACGAGCGATGGTCTTTTCCTACCAATCTATCCCCCTAGGGGCATGCGTAGTAGTACTTTGGTTCGAGGGCTAATAAACTTTTGCAATAAGTATGTGAGTTCTTTATGACTAATGATGAGTCCATGGATTATACGCACTCTCACCCTTCCACCATTGCTAGCCTCTCTAGTACGGCGCAACTTTTGCCGGTACCATAAACCCACCATATACCTTCCTCAAAACAGCCACCATACCTACCTATTATGGCAATTCCATAGTCATTCTGAGATATATTGCCATGCAACTTCCATCATCATCATCATCATATACATGACTTGAGCATTCATTGTCATATTGCTTTGCATGATCGTAACATAGCTAGTATGATGTTTTCATGGCTTGTCCGTTTTTGGATGTCATTCCTACGCTAGATCATTGCACGTCCCGGTACACCGCCAGAGGCATTCATATAGAGTCATATCTTTGTTCTAGTATCGAGTTGTTGAAAGTTTAACTATCCCTAGGTGGTTTTGGTAATTCATAACAACATATAGCTCATTGAGCTAATGCTATTCCAAGATGATTATTTCAGGAAAGCTCAATGATTGGCATGGCATGGATGGTGAAAGTGGAACCCTCAAAATGCTAAGGACAAAGGATTGGCTCAAGATCAAAAGCTCAAGACTCTTCATTTTATATTTTAGTGATCCAAGATCGCATTGAGTCTTTAGGAAAAGCCAATACTATCAAGGAGGGATGAGGTGTTGCTTAATGAGCCTCTTGCTTCATGTGCTTAGTGATATGCTCCAAAACCCTCAACTACTTTCCCACATCCACATATGACCTAAACCCTAAGCCAAACTCGGTCCTACCGATTCTTCCTATCTGGCGCCACCGAGTTTCACTTGTCATAAGCCACTGCCAAACCCTAGCAATTCGGTTCTACCGATAGGGATCTCGGTCTCACCGAGATGGCAATGTAAACTCTCTGTTTCCTGTTTGTAACTTTTCGATCTCACCGAAAGAGCAAATCGGTCCCACCGAGTTTACCTGACCAACTCTCTGGTTAGATTATTACCAAAATCGGTCTCACCGAGTTTGTGTAATCGGTCTCACCGAGATTACGTTATGCCCTAACCCTAACCATATCGGTCATACCGAGTTGCATGTCAGTCCCACCGAAAATCTCTAATGGCCACTAGGTTTACTGTTTCGGTCCGACCGAGTTTGTTGATTCGGTCCCACCGAGATTGGAAAACTATGTGTAATGGTTGGATTTTGTGTGGAGGCTATATATACCCCTCCACCTCCTCTTCATTCGTGGAGAGAGCCATTAGAACACATCTACACTTCCAACTCATATGTTCTGAGAGAGAACCACCTACTCATGTGTTGAGACCAAGATATTCCATTCCTACCATATGAATCTTGATCTCTAGCCTTCCCCAAGTTGCTTTCCACTCAAATCTTCTTTCCACCAGATCCAAATCCTATGAGAGAGAGTTGAGTGTTGGGGAGACTATCATTTGAAGCACAAGAGCAAGGAGTTCATCATCAACACACCATTTGTTACTTCTTGGAGAGTGGTGTCTCCTAGATTGGCTAGGTGTCACTTGGGAGCCTCCGACAAGATTGTGGAGTTGAACCAAGGAGTTTGTAAGGTCAAGGAGATCGCCTACTTCGTGAAGATCTACCGCTAGTGAGGCAAGTCCTTCATGGGCGATGGCCATGGTGGAATAGACAAGGTTGCTTCTTCATGGACCCTTCATGGGTGGAGCCCTCCGTCGACTCACGCAACCGTTACCCTTCGTTGGTTGAAGTCTCCATCAACGTGGATATAGGATAGCACCACCTATCCGAACCACGGGAAAAACATCCGTGTCTCCAATTGCGTTTGAATTCTCCGAACCCTTCCCTTTACATTCTTGCAAGTTGCATGCTTTACTTTCCGCTGCCAATATACTCTTTGCATGCTTACTTGAATTGTGTGATGATTGCTTGACTTGTCCTAGAATAGCTGAAATCTGCCAAGAACTAAAATTGGGAAAAGGTTAAGTTTTTATTTGGTCAAGTAGTCTAATCACCCCCCCCTCTAGACATACTTTCGATCCTACAAGTGGTATCAAACCTTTGGTCTCCATTTGCTTTGATTTCCATAGCTTTTGGTGGTCATAGCCTTGGTTTCACAACCTAGGAGAGTATGGCGTCTAGCAAGGGAAATTATCACCGTAGAGGTCCTTACTTTGATGGTACTAATTTTGCTAGTTGGAAGCATAAAATGAAAATACATATTCTTGGACATAACCCCGCCGTTTGGGCTATTGTGTGTGTTGGTTTGCAAGGTGACTTCTTTGATGGGAGAGAACCAAACCGTGAAGCTACCGCGGATGAGTTGAAGATGTTGCAATACAATGCTCAAGCTTGTGATATTCTCTTCAACGGATTGTGCCCCAAAGAATTCAACAAAATCAGCCATCTTGAGAATGCAAAGGAAATTTGGGACACTTTGATTGATATGCACGAAGGTACCGACTCCGTCAAGGAATCCAAATTGGATGTGCTTCAAAGTCAACTTGACAAGTTCAAAATGAAGGATGGCGAAGGTGTCGCTGAAATGTACTCTAGGCTTGCTCTCATCACAAATGAGATTGCCGGCTTAGGAAGTGAAGAGATGACCGATAGATTCATCATCAAGAAGATTCTAAGAGCCTTGGATGGAAAATATGATACCGTTTGCACATTGATCCAAATGATGCCCAATTACAAAGATCTCAAGCCAACGGAGGTAATTGGAAGAATTGTTGCTCATGAGATGTCACTTAAGGATAAAGAGGAACTTCACAACAAATATAGTGGTGCCTACAAAGCCTCATGTGAAGCCCCTACATCATCAAGTGAGAAACAAAACTTCAATGAAGAATTGAGCTTAATGGTGAAGAACTTCAACAAGTTCTACAAGAGTAGAAGCAAAGATAGAAGCTCCAAGTCAAGGTCCTACAATGACAAAAGATCTTCTAGTCGAGAGCGAAACTGCTACAATTGTGGAAGACCCGGACACTATTCCAATGAGTGTACGGCTCCCTACAAGAGAAGAGAAGACTCTCCAAAAAGAAGAAGCAAAAGAGAAGAATCACCACCAAGAGAGAGAAGGAGTAGAGATGATCGTTATGGACGAAGGTACTCACGGAGAAGCAAGGATTCGGAAAGGAAGGAAAAATCATCAAGGAGCTACACAAAACGAAGACATCAAGCTCATGTTGGTGAATGGGTATCCGGCTCCAACTCCGACAGCCACTCCGAGAGAAGTTATCACTCCGATTCCGAATATACTCAAGATGAAGGTGTTGCCGGTCTAGCACTTGTGTCAACCAACTCCTACGACATATTTGACTCACCAAATGAAGGAATTGGAAGATGCTTCATGGCCAAAGGTCCTAAGGTAACACACCCCGAGTATGTTGATTTTAATAGTGATGAAGATGACTTGTTAGGTGATGATGATTTACTTGTTGACAACTCTAGTGATGAATACTATGATGAAACGTCAATTAATCATGCTAATCAAGATAAAACGAATGACAATGATAAGGAGAAGATTGAGGCTCTAACTAAAGAACTAAACACTCTTAAGTTAGCTCATGAAACTATCTTCGAAGATCATCGAGAACTTTTAAGAGCTGATGAGAAGTTACGCTTTGAAAAGCTCAATCTTGATCAAGAGCATGAGTTTTTAAAGGCAATCAATAATGATCTCCGCAAGAAAAGTTCTTCTTACATTGCCAAGCGTTTACTCTTATCCACTTACATGCCTCAAGTCAAGGCTAGTAACAAGAACAAGAAAGATTCTTCCTCTAGTAGTAACAATGATCATGCTAAATCCAATATTGTTGCTTCTAGTAGCTCTCTTGATTCCACTAATGATTCTCTTAGCCAAGTTACACTTGAGTAAGAAAATAGCTTATTGAAGGGAATTATAGAGAAAGGAGTGTACAAAAGCCTTGCTGGGAGTAAGCAATTCGAGGAAATTGTGCGCAAGCAAGGAATGCACCGGAAGAATCAAGGTGTTGGTTTTGAACGAAAGTTCAATGCCAATGGAGTTAAGTGGGAAGAAGATCAATACCCCAACACAAAGTTTGTTCCTCAACAAGAGAAGTATGATACTTCCTTCAAGGGGACACAAGCTTAAGATGATCTTCCACCACAAGACCACAAGCAAAAAGGCAAGGACAAGCTTCAAGAGGAAATTGATGCATTTGAAGAAGCTCCTAAGACCTTAGTCAAGTGGATTCCCAAGACTACTTCAAGTTCCACTTCATCAAGTACGAGTACAACTCCAAGGATTCCCATCAAGATGGTGTGGATCCAAAAGAAGAAGAACTAGAGAGTTCTTGAGGGTGACTCCGCCAACATACTTCACTCTTATCATTTTGGCAAGAACAAGTGCAATCAACTTCCACATCTTGCACTAGTTCAAGGAGTCACAAACCCTCTTGTTGGTAAGACAAGGGACAAGGTAACCTAAAAGTTTTCATGGACATCATCTTGTGTGTGCATCACTCTATGTCTATGGATATCCTTGTTTGTTCCTTGTGGGACTAACCCATGTAGGTATTGAAAGTGCAATTCACTCAAATGGATAGCTCCAAGTGATATACATCAACATTGAGCATCCACATCTTCAACATCTAAATGAAGTCATCATCGACAAAACCCAAGGTTAGTTCATCCCTCTTAGGGGGGATATCACATCTAGGGGGAGCTTTACTCTAAGACTTGAGCTAAAGCAACTCTAAAGATGTGAACACAACAATACTTTATGTAAAAGTGGTAACCCCACTTGAGCTTAAACGATGAGTATGACCTATGATCAAGTGTTCTCACTTGACTCCTAAGTCAATATACTCATATATAGATGACCTACTCATCACAAATTGCTTGATAGATGCTAGAATTGGTTGTGCATGCTTTGTCACATATTTCAATTGCCATCTTATTGTGTGAGCATGTTGGTTGCATATTTTACTCATTCGAGGACATCCACCTGTTGTTTTGACTGTTTGGTTTTATTTCCTTTTGCCAAGTGGATGGACAAGAATGCCTAAGAACCTCCTCTAGCTATCTATGCTTTTCTCGTCTCAAACTCTATTCATGCTACATCACAAAATTTGATCAAGTCAGATTCGAACCACTCTGTGTGAGGAGCACTCGGAGTCCCCGATTCGTCATAGACTTAAACTTCCAAAACCTCTTTGTGACTCTCGGTCTCACCGATACCCCACTTTCGGTCTTTCCGAGATCATTAAGTTGATCTATGTTTTCAATCTTGGTGCAACCGATTTGAACCATTCGGTCACACCGAGTTGCAATAACTGTATACAGTTTTGCATCTCGGTGCCACCGAGTTGTTCCACTCGGTCACACTGACAGGGTCGGGCTATATATAGTCACGGGCAAAAATTTGGAAATTTCTCCGAACCCCTTCGCCCGCGCCATAGCTCGCTCTGCCAACGTGGTCTCTGGATCGTCTCCTCGCCGCCAGCCGCCTCCAGTCGCCGGTCTCCGTCACCGTCAACGGGAATCAACCCCGTCGTTGCCGCCGTAGCGAGTCTCCGCCGAACTAGGGTACGGACTCGATCTTTGTGCTATTCCCAATCTGATTCCTAGCACATTGTGATCATAATGATTCTTGCCACGTTTGATAAACTTCTATCCAGTCAATGAACTCGTAGATTAGGTTTGATTCAAAAAATTTAGGGTTAGGTTTCCGCCGAAACCATCTCGGACCCACCGAGTTGAAAAACTCGGTCCCATCGATTTGGCTTATGCCATTGCACAAGTGAGACTCGGTCTGACCGAGTATTACTAATCGGTGTGACCGATTTTGGAACTTTGTGAAACCCTAGCAGTCTCGGTGCCACCGAACTGTGACTCAGTCTGACCGAGTTCACTAGTTTAGGTTCCAAAAACTGCTTCGGTGTCACCGAGTTTAAAAATCGGTAGATCCGAGATGCTTTCTGTGGAAAACTCAAACTAAGTTTTTGAATCATTCTTTTGCAAAAACCTCTGCATTTTGTGATGCTCATCCACTCTACCTCATCTATAAACTGTTCACAGGGTCAACAGTCAGCTTGTTCATCATGTCAGACCAAAGTGATAGCCAGAATTTGTCAGAGCAGCCAGTGCAAATGAGTGAGGGCACTAGTCCCTCAAGTTCTTCAGATGATGGCAGCAGGAGCACCCCTAGCAACCTGCCAAAAGCTGCCACCAGATAGAGGAAGAAGAGAACTTCAGATTCTAAGGATGAAGATTATGTGGCAGAGGAAGAGGAAGCCACATCAAAGAGAACTGTGCTCAAGAAAGAATATGGCCCAGCACAGAGCATAAAGCCAGGGATGAAGGTCAAAAGGCCAGCAGGCAGGCAGCCTATGCCAAAGGCCAGAGCTTCAACCAAGATTCCTGAGAAGCCCACTCCCATAGAGCCAGCTGCTACAGAAGGAAAGAAAAGGAATGAGAGGGTTAAGAAAACCGTAGCCAAAGTGCTTGGAAAGGCTTCCATCATGGAAGAAGAGGAAGAGGAAGAATAGGTTGCTGCACCAGCACCTAAGGCACCCAAGCTGATGGGCGATGCCATAAGATCAGGGGCGACTGCTTCCAAGGCCAAGCCAGCTCCAAAGCCAAAACCAAAGAGGAATACAAGAAGCATCCCAGCTGCTGAGAAGAACAAGGCCCCGGTGCCTGAGACTGTTGTTGAAGAAGATGATGAAGAGCATGTTCTGAGAAAGCTCAAGCCCAAGATCCCAGACCATAATGATGCTCATCATGTGGCTGAGGATATGAAGCTCAGAAGAGACTCAGGGCTGAGGAAGTGGAGAGAAGCGGATCCCTATGCTATCAGGAGGAGGACTGCTGTTGATTATAGATCTCACACCAAGGAACAACAAGATTTCTATGAGACAGTGCTGCTAGATAAGAAGCCCATTGTTTGTGACATGAGATGGGTTGATTGGAAATATATCAAGGAGAATGAAGAGCACTACCCTGGAGTGCAGGACAGCTTCAAGGCATGTGGAGTAGAGGACTTTGTTGGGCAAAAGCTCACAAAGTGGAATGAGGAGCTTATCATGCAGTTCTACTCCACAGCACATTTTTATCCAGATGGGAGGATTATTTGGATGTCTGAAGGTACGAGGTACCAATCAACAGTTGCTGAGTGGGCACAGCTTATCAATGCCCCAGAGGAGCATGAGGATGACTTGGATGTCTATTCCAAGAAGAAGATGGATCATAACTCAATGTCAAACATGTACAAGGAGATCCCAAATGAAGCACTTGATACGCTCAAGTTTGGCTCAGTGCATTATCTTCTGTCAGGGCTGCCAACTATCAACTGGATTCTTAGGCACACACTTTTGCCCAAGTCTAGAGATCACAGGATGATCAGAGGTCATGCCATTCACTTGCTAAATATCTTTGATGTGCCTCAGAAATTCAAGGTCATGAGCCTCATGGTAGAGACTATCAAGCGGACTGTAGCAGATCAGAAGAGGAGCTGTGGATATGCCCCTCAGATCCAGATGTTGATTAACTCAAGAATGGGCATAGACACATACTTGTTGGACAAGGAACATTTGCCTATCTATCTAGAGTTCGAGGACAACCAAGTTGTGATGACCAAAGATGAACCATCTTCAGCCCATGCACAAGCCAAGAAGGAGAAGGCAATAAAGGAGAAAGCTGCCAAGATGCCAACTCAAGAGGAGGCATTTGAGTACTTCTTGAAGAACAAGCAAGAGCAGCTCAGTTACTTGATTGCATCCACCCTGCGGATTGAGAAAGGACTGGCCACCCTAACTCAGAACCAGGCAAGCCTAGAGAGAATCATAGAACAAAAGTTCTATGACTTGGATATCAAGGTGACAGAGATCCAGACTGCAGTGGAGCAGCTCCAAGATGACATGCAGGAGAGGAAAGGGAAGACAACCACTAATGCCTTTGCCAGAGTGCCACGAGGTCCGAGGTCGTCTGCAGTGCCAGTTCCTAACACAAGAGCAACCTCCTCAGCTCCAGCCGCAGCACCAGCCCCACCTGCTCCAGCATCAACTTCAGCTTCAACTCCAACCGCGTCTACGAAAGCCTTCGTCCTTGGAGTGATCCGGACTCCACCACCACCTAAAGATCAAGCCTGAGTGTCGATTTAGCACTATGCATTTTCTAGGAACTTTTTGGTAACTTGTTGCCAAAGGGGGAGAAAATGTATAGATCATTGGCTTCGAGAGAGAGTGTTGCTTTTCTCTCTTGCTTTATTTGGTGGTTTTTCGAACATTGTTTGCTTTTGGTCGAGATACTTTGATATGCTTGTGAGACATTGATGATCATGTGTTTGATCATAAGCTACACTTAATGCTTGGTGAATGTTATTATCTTATCTATCTTATGTGATCATTCACTTTTCTTGGTGATGAGTGCATGTATTTAATTCTTATCATTTTAAGCGCTCCACCAAGATGTATGTGACATGGAAGAGTAACCCACAACTCTAACTCTTTGTGCATTTGCAGTCCAAAGCAAATCTTAAATATGCACAAATTTAGGGGGAGCTCTTACTTATCACATACCTCTCAAAGCGACGATGTTTTTCATGCTTATTATCATTTGTCGAAGCTTTGATCTATATGTTGTCATCAATTACCAAAAAGGGGGAGATTGAAAGTGCAACTATCCCTAGGTGGTTTTGGTAATTCATAACAACATATAGCTCATTGAGCTAATGCTATTCCAAGATGATTATTTCAGGAAAGCTCAATGATTGGCATGGCATGGATGGTGAAAGTGGAACCCTCAAAATGCTAAGGACAAAGGATTGGCTCAAGCTCAAAAGCTCAAGACTCTTCATTTTATATTTTAGTGATCCAAGATCACATTGAGTCTTTAGGAAAAGCCAATACTATCAAGGAGGGATGAGGTGTTGCTTAATGAGCCTCTTGCTTCATGTGCTTAGTGATATGCTCCAAAACCCTCAACTACTTTCCCACATCCACATATGACCTAAACCCTAAGCCAAACTCGGTCCTACCGATTCTTCCTATCCGGCACCACCGAGTTTCACTTGTCATAAGCCACTGCCAAACCCTAGCAATTCGGTTCTACCGATAGGGATCTCGGTCTCACTGAGATGGCAATGTAAACTCTCTGTTTCCTGTTTGTAACTTTTCGGTCTCACCGAAAGAGCAAATCGGTCCCACCGAGTTTACCTGACCAACTCTCTGGTTAGATTATTAGCAAAATCGGTCTCACCGAGTTTGTGTAATTGGTCTCACCGGGATTACGTTATGCCCTAACCCTAACCATATCGGTCCTACCGAGTTGCATGTCAGTCCCACCGAAAATCTCTAACGGTCACTAGGTTTACTGTTTCGGTCCGACCGAGTTTGTTGATTCGGTCCCACCGAGATTGGAAAACTGTGTGTAACGGTTGGATTTTGTGTGGAGGCTATATATACCCCTCCACCTCCTCTTCATTCGTGGAGAGAGCCATCAGAACACATCTACACTTCCAACTCATATGTTCTGAGAGAGAACCACCTACTCATGTGTTGAGACCAAGATATTCCATTCCTACCATATGAATCTTGATCTCTAGCCTTCCCCAAGTTGCTTTCCACTCAAATCTTCTTTCCACCAGATCCAAATCCTATGAGAGAGAGTTGAGTGTTGGGGAGACTATCATTTGAAGCACAAGAGCAAGGAGTTCATCATCAACACACCATTTGTTACTTCTTGGAGAGTGGTGTCTCCTAGATTGGCTAGGTGTCACTTGGGAGCCTCCGACAAGATTGTGGAGTTGAACCAAGGAGTTTGTAAGGGAAAGGAGATCGCCTACTTCGTGAAGATCTACCGCTAGTGAGGCAAGTCCTTCGTGGGTGATGGCCATGGTGGAATAGACAAGGTTGCTTCTTCGTGGACCCTTCGTGGGTGGAGCCCTCCGTGGACTCACGCAACCGTTACCCTTCGTGGGTTGAAGTCTCCATCAACGTGGATGTAGGATAGAACCACCTATCCGAACCACGGGAAAAACATCCGTGTCTCCAATTGCGTTTGAATTCTCCAAACCCTTCCCTTTACATTCTTGCAAGTTGCATGCTTTACTTTCCGCTGCCAATATACTCTTTGCATGCTTGCTTGAATTGTGTGATGATTGCTTGACTTGTCCTAGAATAGCTAAAATCTGCCAAGAACTAAAATTGGGAAAATGTTAAGTTTTTATTTGGTCAAGTAGTCTAATCACCCCCCCCCCCTCTAGACATACTTTCGATCCTACAGTTGTAATATTGAGTTGTAAGTAAATAAAAGTGTGATGATCATCATTATTAGAGCATTGCCCCATCCAAAAAAAAGAGGCCAAAGAAGCCTAAATAAAAAAGGGGGCCAAAGAAGCCCACAAAAAAAGAGAAAAGGGGCAATGTTACTATCCTTTTTCCACACTTGTGCTTCAAAGTAGCACCATGTTCTTCATATAGAGAGTCTCTTGAGTTATCACTTTCATATACTAGTGGGAATTTTCATTACAGAACTTGGCTTGTATATTCCAGCGATGGGCTTCCTCAGATGCCCTAGGTCTTCATGAGCAAGCAAGTTGGATGCACACCCACTTAGTTTCAGTTTGAGCTTTCATATACTTATAGCTCTAGTGCATCTATTGCATGGCAATCCCTACTCACTCACATTGATATCTATTGATGGGCATCTCCATAGCCCGTTGATATGCCTAGTTGATGTGAGACTATCTTCTCTTTTTTGTCTTCTCCACAACCACCATTCTATTCCACCTATGGTGCTATATCCATGGCTCACGCTCATGTATTGCGTCAGGGTTGAAAATACCGAAGTGCGTTAAAAAGTATGAACCAATTTCTCGGCTTGTCATCGGGGTTGTGCATGATGTGAATATTTTGTGTGGTGAAGATGGAGTATAGCCAGACTATATGATTTTGTAGGGATAGCTTTCTTTGGCCTTGTTATTTCGAAAAGACATGATTGCTTTATCAGTGGGCTTGAAGTATTATTGTTTTTATGTCAAATGATAGACTATTGCTTTGAATCACTCGTGTCTTAATATTCATGCCATGATTAGATATGTGATCAAGATTATGCTAGGTAGCATTCCACATCAAAAATTATCTTTTTTATCATTTACCTACTCGAGGACGAGCAGGAATTAAGCTTGGGGATGCTCATACGTCTCCGTCGTATCTATAATTTTTGATTGTTCCATGCCAATATTCTACAACTTTCATATACTTTTGGCAACTTTCTATATTATTTTGGGACTAACATATTGATCCAGTGCCCAGTGCCAGTTCCTGTTTGTTGCATGTTTTATGTTTCGCAGAATATCCATATCAAACGGAATCCAAACGGGATAAAAATGGACGGAGCTTATTTTTGGAATATTTGGAAAATCTAGGAGAAAGATCAACGCGAAACGGTGTCCGAGGTGGGCACGAGGTAGGGGGCGCGCCTCTGACCCTCGTGGTCCACCCGTAAGGCGGTTGACGCCCTTCTTCGGCCGCAAGAAAGCTATTTTTGGTATAAAAAAATCACGGCGAAGGTTTGGGTCCAATCGGAGTTACGGATCTCCATATAGACATGAAACGGTGAAAGGGCAGCAGAATACAGAACGCAGAAACAGAGAGAGACAGAGAGACAGATCCAATCACGGAGGGGCTCTCGCCCCTCCCACGCCATGGAGGCCAAGGACCAGAGGGGAAACCCTTTTCCCATCTAGGGAGGAGGTCAAGGAAGAAGAAGGCGAAGGGGCCCCCTCTCCCCTTCTCTTTCGGTGGCGCAGGAACGCTGCCGTGGCCATCATCATCACCGCAATCTTCACCAACAACTTCACCGCCATCATCACCAACTCTTCCCCCCTCTATGCAGAGGTGTAACCTCTCTCTTACCTACTGTAATCTCTACTAAAACATGGTGCTCAACGCTATATATTATTTCCCAATGATGTATGGCTATCCTATGATGTTTGAGTAGATCTGTTTTGTCCTATGGGTTATTTGATGATCAAGATTGGTTTGGGTTGCATGTTTTATTATTGGTGATGTCCTATGGTGATCTCCGTGTCGCGCAAGCATGAGGGTTCCCCTCTGTAGGGTGTTGCAATACGTTCATGATTCACTTATAGTGGGTTGCGTGAGTGACTGAAACACAAATCCGAGTAAGGGGGGTGCTGCGTATGGGATAAAGAGGACTTGATGCTTTAATGCTATGGTTAGGTTTTACCTTAATGATCTTTAGTAGTTGCGGATGCTTTCTAGAGTTCCAATCGTAAGTGCATATGATCCAAGTATAGAAAGTATGTTAGCTTATGCCTCTCCCTCAAATAAAATTGCAATAATGATTACCGGTCTAGTTATCGATTGCCTAGGGACAAATAACTTTCTCGTAACAACAAGCTCTCTACTAAAACTAATATAGTTGTGTCTTTATCTAAACAGCCCCTACTTTTTATTTACGTAATCTTTATTATCTTGCAAACCTATCCAACAACACCTACAAAGTACTTCTAGTTTCATACTTGTTCTAGGTAAAGCGAACATCAAGCATGCGTAGAGTTGTATCGGTGGTCGATAGAACTTGAGGGAATATTTGTTCTACCTTTAGCTCCTCGTTGGGTTCGACACTCTTACTTATCAAAAGAAGCTACAATTGATCCCCTATACTTGTGGGTTATCAGTGCGCCTACATTTGAGAATGCAAACGAATCTTCTTTCATTTGCAAACGAATCTGTATGTATTACCATGCCCGTGTTTTCCGTGCAATAATTAGTCATTCGAAATGAGATACTATAAATTAATTAATGAGGAGCTATTTGAAAAAAAATCGAAACAGTATCCACGCTAACGTGGATTAGAGTGTGTGTCACATAATTAGTTCTTTGAATTAGAGTGTGTGTCACATAGCGATATCCAATTCTAACGTGGATTTCGCATTTCACTATATCCATGCTACTTTTTAAATACAAATTCATATGTATATGATGAACACCATGGTAGTGAGAAAACTTTTAGATGGATCCAAACATATGACCTACAAAATAGCACAACAAATCGAGTCAGTGTCAACTTTTCGAAACCTAGTATGGCACGAATTCAAAATAATTACTCATATGCATGGTCCTCAGTTCAAATCTTACAATGTACACCAAATTGAAACATCGATATTAAGTCTCGTACTATCTACATTAAAATGTTGTTTTTAGCGCCCCCCCCCCCCCGTCACACACGCTACATACTTCCTGTATCGGTCAATCTTCCTCTCCTAACCACCTTAGGAAGCTATCGGTTTCCAACACACATCCATTCTTTCTCTCCATGTTTTGATCTCTAACTCTCTCAACTACAGAACCCGCTTTTCTCGCTCTGTTACGAAATGTATTTACCTCACACACCCGCCATTGCACCCCATGTCGAGCTCTCTCTCTCCCCCCTCTCCCTCTCGCGCTAAATACATGCATTGCCTATCTAGCCCCCAACCTCTCTTGCGCACGAACGCATGTTGTCTATCTAGGTCACTCCCTCGAGACTGTCTCACTCTTTCTTCCACACGGCGGGCCACACTCGCTCAATATCGCTCTCTTTATCTGAGTCTTGTTTTCTTTCACACACAAATGATATATCTCCCTGTTTGGGCCTCGATCGACACACTCTATACTCTCTCATGCAGATTGTCTATCTAGGTCAGTCCATCAAAGCCGCCCCCACTCTTTTGACCTCATGGCGGGCCACGCTCTCTCTCTCTCTCTCTCTCTTTGTATATCTCGATTGACCTTGCTCTTTCTCGGACAAAAATGATATATCACCATGTTTGATCCCAATTCGACTTATTCACATTGTATACTCTCTCACGCACATTGTCTATCTAGGTCACTCTCTCCAACCCGTCTCACTCTTTCGATCACACGACGACCCTACGTGATCGATTGACCTTGCTTCCTCCCACGCACAAAATATATCTACACGTCTGTGACTGGATCATCTCTCAAGCTCTATCTTGCAGCCCTCACCCTTGCCAAAAGCTCAATCGGACAATATCTCTCCAGAGCATATATATTTGTTCAATGAATTTCAGACCACACTCACTTTGTCTCTCTATCTATATGTCTCTCGATTGACCTCGCTTTCTCACGCCGTATCTTCCACACATTGAAGCTACCTCTCCATCCCTCGCAAAGCCGGAGCTATTTACATTACGAGGGGCACTCCAACCTTGGATTAATTTGTGTAGGCATTTATTCCGGTCGGTTTAGATTATATTTTCATAGCATTCGGCCCACAACTACTCGAAACACCGTTGCAACCCCCGCAACTCCCCTAGTTGATTTCCCTCTGGCTCAGTCATCGCTCCCTCGCACGTCCTTTCTCACATTCAACGTCGCACCATGGTATTACTGCAAAAAAACTCTATTGTTCTTTTTAATTATTATAAATAAGCTACAAAACTACACACCGATAGTCCACTTGGAATGGAACAAATTTTGACCCACAAATTAAAGTGCTACAAACTACACATCGAGGGGCCCACATGTCATGAAACAAATTTGGACCCATATACAAATTAAAAAATAAAGGACGAGGATCGAACATGCGACCAGGGCCTTCAAGACGCACGTCAATAGGCAACATATGTAGAACAGCAATGTTTGTTGTACCTCCCTTTGTTCACATAATGTTTTTATATTACCACAGCCTATTTAATTGATTACATGTAATATTATTTTTAGTACTATTCGCCTTCACTTACGGGTGGGTTCCATGTGTGCTCTCTCTCTCCTCCCCTTCTGCATTTAGACGCATGGGCAAACACGAAGAACTCGCGGACGATGTTGCCGTTGACCATATCTGGACGCGTTCACAAGTTACGGCACCAGTTTCATGTGGTAGCAGCACTAGTCAGTGTGTACGTGCAATGCACGTTAATTTGGAAGTATATTAAGTGCATGCGGATATTAAGTAGGATATTATTTGTGTGTTATTATGTGATTACCACTATTTTGGCATGAAATTAACTACACGCTAAACGTGTTGAGCGCTCGACATTGAAGCAGTCTAGGTCGTTGGATGACAAGTAATACATGTGGCTGGATGACGTTTTATATTTAATTTAATACGGCTCTAGCAAAACATTCAATCGATCAAACCATAGATTTCGTTCAGTCTGACTCCGACTTTAAATTATACGACGATCGATCTAAAATAAATGGAGATGATAAATGTTCGAATTTTAAGCATGGCAATCTGAATGTTTTTCATGGCAAATTTAGATTACGCGGCGGCGGGGGCGTCTTGCGGTGGGAAGCGGCTCCTCTGTCATGCTCTGTGTGTCGTCGGGCCACTGGCCGATGGCGATGGCGGCGCCTTGCGCTGTTGTTGGCGTACTCCTGGATGCTGGCCTAGCTTCAAGGAAGGCCAAAATGTTCTGGACTTCGGAGCGAGTCAACTGGTGGGAGGAGGCGATTGGCATCGGTGCAAGGAAGCGGTCGACGGCAGCCATCCATGCCGCTGAGGGGGGCACTGGCACCCGCGCGGGGACAAGCGATGTCAATGGCGCGACAGATACATTCGTGTGTACGGGCACCGGCACGGGCGCGCACGTCAGTGCATGCGTAGGCGCATGCGCCAGGTGCACGGGCACCGACACAGACGTGCGGGTCAGTGCACGCGCAGGTGCATGCGCTGGCAGGTGCATGGGCGCGTGAAAGTCGGCGGGGACCTTGTGGAACCCCGTGGCATCAAGCTCGGCGACAATGTGCGGCTCCCAGCCCATCAATGCCATGGGCATGGGTGCTGGCGCAGTCGGGGCGACGGGAGCCGGAACAGGAGCGGGGACAGACGCGGCGTCTTCCCGCAAGGCCAGTTCAAGCTTGTCCCAAAGCGCCTTATGTTCTTGAGACTCCGGCTGGGTGTCTTCCTCAGGAAACTGGAAGGCAAAGGGCAGACCATCGTGAAGCGGCATGGCGTACATTTAGGTTAGGCTGGTTGGAGGTAGACGACAGGAGAATCGGAGAGGGAGAGAGAAGATTGTAGCGATACCGGGTAGTGTGGGGTTGATTTTAAACTGCGGCGCCGACGACATTAAAAGTGGGAGCAGTTGGGACGAAGGTGGGCGGCGGAGCCTGGTCAAAGTGCTCGCCTCCCGGTGAGCCTGCACAGCGGTCTGCTTGCACGCCTCCCTGTCAGCCGGCGCAGCGGTCTGCTCGCACGCCTCCCGTCGACTCACATGCTTGCTTGGACGGCACCTGCCGATGAGAAGCGGGACTCGTGGCGGCACGTAAACGCCCACGCTTTTAATAGTGAAAGTATCTGCCTTAACGTGACAGGTCTTTGTTCCAAAATACCTTGGCTCTTCATTTGTGCAACTTGTCATAAGCAGCTTGTCTCAAATTGAAGAAAAAAATTACGAAGTAATATTTGTGCCATATCATGTGACCATGCTCAGTTTCAAGAATTTATGTTCACTTTTGGATTTTCTGAAATTTAACATCCAGGATTCGAAATAATATCATAACCTACTTCATGCAATAAATTTTTAAGCCATACATCTGTCCTGTTGTATTTCTTAAGAAAGGATTTGGTCAAACATTTTGCTTAGTTAGACTTTAGACAAGTTATATATGCAGAGCAAAAGGATAATCCCTCCGTACCAGTGCATTGCCTAATATATTAACTCAAGTACTAGGCACGAACAAACGGGCTCAATTCTGTGCTCATCCTGGTGTAGTAGTAGTAGTACTCCCTCCGTTTCTTTTTACTCCGCATATAAGATTTGATCAAAGTCAAACTATATAAAGTTTGACCAAATTTATATAAAAAATATGAACATCTACAATATTAAAACTATATAGTATGAAAATACGTTTCATGATGCATCTGATAATATTGATTTCATATTGTGAATGTTTATATTTTTTAATATAAAGTTAGTCAAACTCTACAAAGCTTGACTTTGACCAAACCTTATATGCGAACTAAAAAGAAACAGAGGGAGTACTAGGCAATGCAGTTGACGGGTGACCTTGGCGAGTGGCAACCAAGGGAATTGAACCATGCTCGGCACGGTAGGTAACGTTGTCTAGTTACTAAAGCATCCCTTCGTTGTTCATCGGTAGTCATTATGGACCGGGGCCATGAGGGGAATTTCCTAGGGATGGAATTTTGGCCGCCAGATATTTCAACTTAAAACGCAGGGGCTCGACTGGTTGGGGTTGCCTAATGTGCGTACCACGCACGCCACCAGAAGGACACGAGCCTGGTTTTTATTTTTTTATCTTTTTAGGATCAACACGAGCCAAGGTCTGGCTGGTACGCCGTTGGGTCCTACCATTCGAGAATACGAAAGGAACATTTTTAATTGCCGAACGAATCTATGTGTATTACAATGCCCGTAGTTTCCTTACAAATACTAATCTCAATGTGGTAATTGATTTATGACGAGTTGTCGAATTAGAGTGAGTTTGTGATATAGTGATCTCAACGTGGATTTCACATTTCATGGTATCCCTGGTAAGTTTTTGAATGCAAATTCAAATTTAAAAGATGAACAATATGGAGGTGAGAAAACTTTGTATGTATCAAGCATATGAGCACACACACACACAGAGAGAGAGAGAGACACCAACACACGAACACAACAACAATCCAATAAGTATACTGCATCTATTTTTCCAAACCACGCATGTATGACACGAATTCAAAAATACTCCTTCTGTTCCTAAATATTAGTCTTTTAGAGATTTCAACAAGCGACTACATACTGAGCAAAATGAGTGAATCTACACTCTAAAATATGTCTATACACATCCGTATGTGCTAGTCCAATTGAAATCTCTAAAAATACTAATATTTAGGAATGGAGGGAGTAAAATGTAATACACGCATGGTCCTCAATTCAATATTTAAAACGAACATGAAACTGAAACATGAATATTAAGTCTAGTACTACAATACATGCAAATGTTGTCTTTAATTAGGCGGAGCTATGATTGTCGGGGGTCATCCCCTCGACCTTAGATAACATTGTGAAGCTCTGTTTAGGGTTGTTTAGATTATATTTGTCCCCACCCTCCCAACCACCGATTGGTTGCACACCCCCACCCCTCCTCCCCGGGAGAATATCATGTGCCCCCATACCTTAGATGCTATATGCCGATATGAGTTGCTTGGAGCTTGTAGATCTGAGATATAGCAGCTCACATGATGTCTTAATATTTTTACAGGAAACCTTGATGAGTTTGAGAATTGCACACAATTTGTACAAAAACTACTCAGATGCCCTTGGATCCCATATCCAACGACCTCAAAGCTCGTATCACCGTAGCATCTAAGATGAAGGAGGACATCATATTCTCCTGTATGTAAGAAATCATGTGCTACCACACCTTAGATGCTTTGGTGATACAAGCTCTTCGGAGCCGTTGGATTTGTGACCCAACACCTCCTCGGTGGTTCGAATGATTTTTTGTAGAAAATCCCCCAAAGAGTTCGGCCACTGCTTACTAGCACAAAGACTGCTCAGATGCCATTGGATCTCAGATCAAACGACCTCGAAGCTCGTATCACCGTAGCATCCTAGCTGCGAGAGCACCTTATGTTTTCTCACACGGGAGAATATGAGGTGCTCCCGCACCATAGATTCTATGGTGATACGAGTTCACGGAGATCTAACGGCCCACGGTAGGAGGTTTGAATGTTTTTGCAATATACGACTGAGAGAGTTTGGGAATTGTGCAGAAACTACAAGTACTACGCGTGTGCCATCTGGTCACTGATCATACGACCTAGATGCTCATATCACCGTAGCAGGTAATTAAGCTACGGGGAGCACCTAATATGAGCAACGGGGAGCCATTGGGTCCAAGATGCAGCGGGACACACGAGGCCTGGATGTTTTATTTGCAAAAAAAACCTTTGGAGAGTTTGGAAATTGCGCATAATTACAAAGACTACTCCCAAGCCATTGGATCTCACTTCCAACGGTGTAAAAACTCGTATCACCATAGCATCTAAGCTGCGGGGTGGATGTGATATTCTATGCCGCTGTCGTTTTTGTTTGTAAACTTTCAAAATACGTGTAACTTGTGCCCTTACTTGTCTAACCGTGCAAAGTGTTTGTTCAAAAAACCATCCTACACTAAAATATCGGAACAACACACGGGGGTCCCACTTGTCATTAATAAAATTTGGACCTAAAACTAACAAATCTGAAAGACGAGATTCGAACTCGCAACCTGGACTACAAAGCGTAAGTCGATAGCCAGAAACAACAACGGTTGTTGGCTTTGTCCCATAACTTGACTTTATACAGTATTACGTTGAGTAGAGTAGAGGGAGTGCCTCGTCAACACGTGCATGACCGTTGACTCACTTACTGGTGGGTCCCAGGTCTGCGATCTCTCTCTTCTCTCCATCGTCTAACCTTTGCACGGGCACACACAAAGAGCGGTGCTAGCTTGACGTGGTGTTATTACAACTAAAAAAGCTTGGAAAATAGAAGAATCGCCTAGAACAAGAGACGTTGTGGCTGGTCGAGACGGAGCTAACCACACCTATCCTCCGTGCCATGTTAGCATGATGAAGCTGTGTGACTAGTGGGGTGTTTTTGACCGACTGGATGGGTCTTGAGGTCGAACCATAGGTACTACGTCTGATACAGTACATTTTTACACGCACATTTTTCCTCCGTGCCAAGCCATGGCACACCCTACCACGTGGTTTCGGGGTCCTCCCGGGTGGTGCACACATATATTCTTCCTGACATGGGACGCCCTAGCGCACGTTTTCGCTGAAGCAAGTAAATGAGTCGTCAAATCACGAAAGACCACTTTTCCCACCGAGTACATCAGTGAAGCACGGTGGCTAGCTAGTTGGGCTAGTTCGACCGATTAACTAGGCCGCCGCCACATTAGTTTTTTCACCCCTTTTTTTATCTACTTGCAAGCAGGTAAATTCAAATATCCACCGTGGGAGCAGGCGCGGCAGGATTTTTAATTTTTTTGATTGACGGGAGCAGGCGCGGCGGGATTTTTAATTTTTTAAATTAACGGGAGCAGGCGCGGCAGCAATTAGTCATGATGACTCCGCCTGTAAAACCCACTGCTCCCTGATGTGAGAAGTCGTCTACAGGTGTTTTACCATGGTGAAAACCAAAAGATTCCCCGCTCGTTGGTTGGCTCCCCCCGCCTTCCCGTAGATTGCATTGCCTTTCAGCCGTTTCGCCCCCAGCATCACCAACGTCGTGCGCCGCGAGAAGTAGAGGGACTTCGGTGGTGTTTAGGCGCCCTCTGCATGGGCATGTCCATGTCTTGGCGCAACATGACAGTTGGATCAAACTCAGACAGTGCAGATTAGTCACTGTAGCACAAAGCGTGTGGGTGTGTTTGGTTGCATTCTCATCTCAATATAGTTGTTTCCTCTTCGTGTATTTGTATTAACCTACTAGGGTGGACTCACACACCCTTCATGCACTCTGCCAAACACCCAAAAGTGGGTCAAGAAAGGAACTTTTGCTCCCATCTTGTGCACCCTTCATACACCCTGCCTAGCACTATTCGTGCTTCATATGGTTCATGTTTCGTGGAGTAATGTAGCACCGTACTCTCCGTGCGCTGTAGACCTAGTTCGGTTAACATTGATCTCACCGTTCATTCTCATCCGGACAAACGAAAAAGCGGTACTATGTTACTACATTATTGTTCATATAGTTGACATGCGCACAACATCATTTGTTGTCGTCATATCTTACTACACTAGCAACAAGATTATGTAGTACTAACGTATGAACCACTGCACATGCCTAGTAGTAGGAGCACTGTGTTTGTTCAAGTGGCTTCTGTGTTTCGCACTCCTCCGTCGTAAGAGTGGAAACACTTGTTGTAATCATTTTTTTTCTTCAGAAAAACAGTGGACACGCTCTACCATGCGGATCCTCCTCCAGCCATGCACTAAATTACTCACTTTCACCGACGTGTGGGACAGCCAGCATCGGGGTCCACCAGCCATGCAGTAAATTACTCCATAGTAGAGTGACGGTAGACTACCCCGATCGAAGCGCCGCAGTAATGCCCAACGAGCCGTCAAATCACAAAACCCCCTCCTTTCCAGCAGTAAGTTGGACGGACGAAGCAACCATCATTTCACTCTTCTTTCTCAGCTTCCCTCTCCACCCAACTTGCTTCTCCCTCATCTTGTTCCTCATTTCTTCAAGAAAACCCCGACCTGCTTCTGCCATTGTTCTTCTCTCCCAAAGAAGGAAAGGTGAGCGCATCAATGGTGTTGATTCTGGCCAAGGCCCGGTCTTGCAACCCCGAGACTGATCCTATAACTCCCTCCCTTTTCTTATTTTGGGTTTGTGATTATGGTTGCTTTTCTTTTATTTCTATTTGACAGTTTCTTGATGGACGCTGGAGCACCGGCCGAAGTGATGTCTATGGCTCTGGCCAAAACCATCGAGGCTCATGGTACGAAGAAGCGCAAGCACCCCGCCAAGACTACCGCGGACAAGCTCAAAGCCATCGCCCTGTCCAAGCCCCCCTCTCTGGGATCCCTCATTAAGAAAGTCCAGGTAATATCTCTTCTTGACGATCTTTTTCTCGATCTTGATCGTGTTTTTTCATCTAACACGCAGTACTAGTACTAGTAGTACAACTTTCTGGGTGGTCTTGCATGTGATTTTTGTGTGCCAAATGATGGTTCTAAATTCCTCTTTTGACCAAAACATGTGAGAGGTTGACACTGATTTCTTATAGATTACTTTCAACTACTCCCTCTATCCCAAATTTCTTGTCTTAGGTTTGTCTAGATATGGATGTATCTAATACTAAAATGTGACTTGATACATCTGTATCTAGACAAATCTAAGACAAGAATTTTGGGACAGAGGGGGTACTTTACGAACATCAATGCTACCTTTGAAGAGGGCATATTTGCCTCAGTAACTTGTGTTATGGATATTGCAAGTAATCCCTCTACTCTCATGCCTTTGAAGACATGTTCTAGAGTCTTTGTTCACTCATTTCTATGCGTATATGTAGTCATATATGGAGTATAATATCAAAAATCATCTTATATTTTTGAACGGAGGTAGTAATAAAATATGGTTTCTGTTTGAATTAGAACCAGGTCCATGGTGGAGATGAAGTTCTCAAAGTCATGTTGTGTGAACTGGAAGACCTGAGGATGATTTGTACTGCTAAACTATCCAGCTACTATGTCCTTATCACCATGTGTCCTGAACTAGTGTTTTCCTGTAGCATTGTTGTCAGGCGTGTTCTCGAGGCTGTACTTGCCCACAACAATTTCCTGGTTGTGCCTTCGATTACAAAGGGTGTGGTTCTTGTAAAGCTTCCCAACAAATCTGATGCGGCATGTCTTCATGATCTTGTTTATGAGTGGAAAGACCACTCTGTTAGGTTCTCCAAGGTTGACGAGATGGTGATGGTGCATGTAGACATCTCTCACAAAGTCCATGGCCTAGTCATTTATGCGGGGTTCATCCCGTAGGCCGGTGGCAAGAAATAGTCTGCAGAGTTTAATTAGTGCAACTTTGCTTGTCTGTAGTAAGTACTATTGTTCAGTACTTGATTTGTGTTTGTGAACCCTGTATTGTTTATTAGTACTGCCGCTTTTGTTGTGCGGTCAGTCCTGAGAACGGTCTATGTTAATGTCTGTCCACTCAATTCAGTCTGTATATTTTGAAGTATCCAGATCATCTTTTTTGTGAGGACGGTTTATCAATTATGGTTACACTCCAATATCTGTATGCATTGCAGGGTTTATCTCACCCACCAGGATTTCCAGTCCCATGGATGTTCGGTCCATATGATTTGTCACGACCTTTGGACTGTCCTACTTGTGGGAGTAGGCGGGGCCCCTGCATGCCACCCGTAGTTGGACGATCAAGCTTCTGTTTAGTACTTCAACATAGTGATTTCCTGGTAAGGAATCACTCGTGCCACATCAAGTAAATCTTATTGATTTACTGTCTAAATCTTATTGATTTAATGTCATGTTTTCTTTCTTTTCCTGCAATTTTACGATGCAGGTTTTGCCATGTGACATTCATCACGGAATAAACCGTTTGGTTTGCTCTACGGTGGCTATTTTTGCAGGTTTCACTTCTTATATCGTGTCAGTAACGAAGGCACTGTCCATCACTTATATTACTGGAAAAATTGGATTAGTCTGTTGTCTGAGTACAAGCTGAATCCCTATGAAGAACTGCAGTTTGGTTTAACAAAAATGCCACAATTAGTCCTTCTCGCCTTTAAAAGAAATGAAGAAAAAATCAGATCATGGTCATGAAGCCTAGTCAAGTTAGAAAGCTGATCATAGCAGACCAGACACGATCGCCGCTGTCTCGCACATCGGTACCACCTTCAGCAATGGATCGAGCACTGGCAGTTGCTCTAGCACTGACAGCGACAGTAGCTCAGTCTGATCCAGCTGAGGATTGGGCACCGACCATGTCAGCGGATCAGGCTGATCTACCGGAGGATCGGGCATCAACACTGGCACCTGCTCCGACACCGGCACCAGCTCTATAAGGAGCACCATCTCCGGCAGCAGCAGCGGCTTCGGCACCTGCACCAACACTTGCATTTGCATCTGCTTCGGCCCGCGCAGCAGCAACCGAACGAGTAGTTGCATTGGCAATAGACTGGGCTGCAGTTCGCACTTCATATACCAAAGTCCTTACAAAAACCGACATGTCCACCTTCTTGGTAAGCATTGGCCACCCAAGTGTTTTGTTCTTTTTTATTTCCATGTTGTTTCGCATGATTCACTATGTTGATCTAACTATTTGGGTATGTCTTCTTGTTTGCAAATAGAGAATTCCTAGAGCAACGAGGGAGTCATTCAACAATCTGGGTGACAGCGGCCAAGTTTCTCTTACCATGCACAGCCTTGGTGTGAATGAACCTGCTCAATATACCGTAAGTACAAAGGATGGTCGCATGATGATTGATGCTAAACACTACTAGGAAAATGCTTACCAGTAGCGCGGGCACCAGTGCTACTGCTACGGCGCTACAGCTATTTTGTAGCAGTAGCGTGTTTTTAGGCCAGCGCTACTGGTAAGTTCGAGTACTAGTAGCGTGTTTTCAGGCCCACGCTACTGCTAACATTTATGTTTTTTTAGCATTTTGGCATTGTACATGTTTAAACAGATATATCTTTTATACAATAACAACTCATCATGAACTAGTCTGTTTAAATAGCATATTCATTACCACTTGTCATCACCATCAAACAATGTTCGTCAATGAGACATCATATAACAAGTTGGTCACTAGTCATAATCACAACTCCTCATCATCATCATCAACTCTAACACATTGTAGCACATAATAACACATTCTAGCTACGACCTACTCCTCTCATAGGACCTACTCTACCCTCTCTTAGGTAAAATATCATAAAACAAGATAGGCATTAACGCTGCATTAAGGAAAATTGACTCTCATAATAAAGAACGGAGATCATCTTGTCTCCAAGTCTTGGCCTACGCACAATGTTGCTTCCAAGTAGATCTCTACGATGGTTCAAACATTTTTTGAAATCATCTATTATCATGGCTTCCTCCCTTTTAGAAATCCGGTATGGACAGGAGTGATGTGGATACTGCGGCTGACCTGGCCGTGGTGGCCGTAAGCTCATAACATTAACGCGGCCTCTCGTCAATATCAGATGAGGCACACAATCCATCGAGATTTTCTGTTCAAAAACATAGTAATAACTTTGTAGTTAGCAATATAGTTTAGTTTTAGAAGAATTTATGCAAAAGATGAACGGATGTCGTAATAGTTGAAAATCTTACCATGATATCTCCATTGATGTTACCATAGTTCAACACGTGCACTAGTGGCACGTATTGACCATAATGTGGAGGAGTTTGATAATAGCTATTGTAATTCTCAATATCAGTAAAAAATGCGATAAGACCATCTTGCTCCTTATAAGTTAATTGTGCTTCATCATTGTAGTAGTAGGTTCAGTGGGCCACGGTGGACACCCAAAGAGAAGGAACCATCACTGGATCATAGCTCCGGTGAGATCCCCAAAGAATCTGCCGGGTATTTGAGAACCAGCTGTTCGCCAATGCAACCAAGTAGCGCTGGACGTGCGCGTTCTCCTCCGTGACACGGTGCTGTACCACCTGCGCGGGGGACTCAAGCCTCTCCACCGATGCAGGCCCACGTGACCGCCACCAAAGAAGCTCCGGGTCGACGACGGGCTGGCTCCTCACTAAGCTGCGCTCACCAGAAGGTAGCACAACCCAGTACCAGCCCGGCGGAGCCCAGTCCCGGACATGGTCCCTCGGCTCAACCAAGAGTCCTTTGCCGAGTCGACGACGAGGATGCGGGATAGGCATCGTCGACGTCGAGAACAAAATGCTTAATTATGAAAACAAAATTAATAAACACAATAAGCAAAATTTGGCATGACCTTTGCTATAAACAGGACATATCGAGCGCCTGAAATTTGCCAGAACGTAAACAAATTGACATTTCTGGCAAAACATAGGCCACTCGGAAAAATATGACATGTCCACTGCAAATTTGCATATAATAGGAAAATTGTTTTAACTAAAAACAATAACAACAATTGCTTTAACTAAAAAATACGTAGAATTCTGTTAACTACACCTAAAACAACTAAAACACCTAAAATTCTGTTAACTACACCTAAAACACCAAAAACTCTTTTAAATACACTTAAAACACCTAAATTCTATTAACTACACCTAATTAAAAACCTAGCTAAATTTCTGTCCTAACTATAAAACCTAGCTAAATTTAAAAACCTAGGGCTCATACGAATTAACTAGGGTTCATACCTAATCTGTCCAACCAAGGGTTCGATCGTGCATAACCTAAATTATTCTAATAACCTACATTTTTTCAACTACAGAATTCAAAATAACTACTCTAATAATTATAACTGGGGAGGGAGGGAGGAGGAGGAAGGAGGGAGGAGTACCTCTCGGTGGAGGAGTGTAACGCCCTCGATGCGGCTATATCTCCCACGTGTCGAGGCACGACTTAGAGGCATAACCGCATTGAAAGCAATGTCGCAAGTCAGGAAATCATCACACATCCCATGTACATAAATAATATAAAGGGGAGGTACATAGTTGGCTTACACTCGCCACGTCACATCAAAGTACATAAATAACATCCATCATACAAATCACTCATGGCCCGACTACGGCGCCAAAATAGAAAAGACCCCCAACATGCGACAAGGCCCTGAATCTAACCCCGATTGGGCACCACTACTGATCATCAGGAAAAGACACATAGTAACGCTGAGAGTCCTCGTCGTACTCCCACTTGAGCTCGAGCGCGCCATCTGGAGCTGTATCATCTGTCCCTGCATCTAGTGTAATAGTAATCTGTGAGCCACAGGGACTCAGCAATCTCGCACCCTCGCGATCAATACTATTTAAGCTTAATAGGTAGGAAAGGGGTAATGTAAGTGGAGCTGCAGCAAGCGACTAGCATATATGGTGGCTAACTTATTCGCAACAAAGAGCGAGAAGAGGAGGCAAAGCACGAGCGGAAAACTAGAGAGCAACCTGCGCAAGCATAACTCCAACACCATGTCCGCTTCCCGGACTCCGCCGAGAAGGGGCCATCACGGCAACACACTCAGTTGGTTCATTTTAATTAATTAAGGTTCAAGTTATCTACAACCGGACATTAACAAATTCCCATCTGCCCATAACCGCGGGCATGGCTTTCGAAAGATCAATCCCTGCAGGGGGGTCCCAACTTAGCCCATAACAAGCTCTCACGGTCAACGAAGGAATAGACCTCCACCCAAGACACACCGATCAGACTCGGTATCTCGGTACAACAAGATGATTCGACAGGTCAAAACAAGTCCAGCAACACCACCCAGATGTGCCGACAAATCCCGATAGGAGCTGCACATATCTCGTTCTCAGGGCACACCGGATGAGCAAGACGTCGGGTAGGCCAGCCCAGAGTTGCCCCTGGTAGCCCCGGACATCGCTCGGTTGGACCAACACTCAGAGAAGCACTGGTCCGGGGGGGTTAAAATAAGATGACCCTCGGGCTCCGGAAACCCAAGGGAAAAAGAGGCTAGGTGGCAAATGGTAAAACCAATGTTGGGCATTGCTGGAAAAGCTTTAATCAAGGCGAACTATCAAGGGGTTCCCATTATAGCCCAACCGCGTAAGGGACGCAACAATCCGGGAACATAACACCGATATGATGGAAACTAGGGCGGCAAGAGTGGAACAAAACACTAGGCGAGAGGCCGAGCCTTCCACCCTTTACCAAGTATATAGATGAATTAAGATAACATAGCAATATAATGATATCCCAACAAGTAAATAAATGTTCCAACAAGGAACGGCTCCAATCTTCACCTGCAACTAGCAACGCTATAAGAAGGGGCTGAGCAAAGAGGTAACATAGCCAATCAACGGTGTGCTAGGACAATGGTGGGTTGGAGGCTCAATCATGGCAATTGGGAGGCTGACAAGCAAGTGGTAGGCATCGTAGCATTGGCATAGCAAAAGAGCGAGCAAACTAGCATAGCAAAGATAGTAGTGATTTCGAGGGTATGATCATCTTGCCTGCACAGTTGTCAGAGTTGATTGGATCCTCACAAGCAAATTCAACGGGCTCCTCATTAGCGAACTCGTCTCTCGGCTCTACCCAACAACACAAACAAACAACAAGGATACAATCAACCACGTGCAAGGGCAAACAATAAGATGCAAGGATGGTATGCTATGCGGGATGCGATGCGGGATGCAAAATGCAAGACGTGACAGGAAATGCATGAACCTGGCCTCAACTTGGAAAACCAAGTTTGCCACTGGATAGAGGGGATGAAATCACCGGAAAACGATATAAAGATCATAGGAATCGGAGCTACGGTTTGGAAATGGCGAGCGTTTTACGAAACGAACCGGTCTGCGATTTACAGCAAGTAGGCTCCTAAATGCAACGAAATGAACATGCTACAGCCACCAAACATGAAAACAAAATACATGGCAGGGATGTACACAAGATGCTTAACAAATCACTAGCACTGAGCCACGGACAAATTCATCCATTATGAGGTTCAAACAAGCATGGCAAAAATGAATATGCAAAACAGATATCAGACTTAGTGAAATTAACACTAGTCTGAAATTTCAGACCACGATGCTCTCTTCGGAGCAGCAAAACAACATGATACATAACCTGAACATGGCAAGTAAGAACATGGCATGGAGCTACTCAACAAGCTTAACAAAACTCCCAAAGTGACCTGGGGCCAAAAGGGTTCACAAAATACTCTAACGAGCACACGAACATAGATGAAACACAATCAGTTTTCAGACTTGGTGAAAACTGAGACATGCTGAAATTATAACTCACGAAGGCATGTAAACGAGCTCGATGCACTCACCACGGTGCAAGTCATGGCAAGGCAAGCATATATCGATAAAGAAGGCACAAAATGCTAGCTAGACATGGCAAGAACAATGGCATAGCATGCACGGATCACTAACAATAGCACCGGCAAAATCGCAAAAGAGTTGACGATCTGCCCAAATACACAACGATGCAAAAGTTGAGCTCGATTGACTCAACCTAGGGTGCTCCAACATAGCAAGTAAAGACATGGATGGATAGAGCATAACATAAATATCAAATCTCCCTTACTGATCATCCTCAAAAGAGGCACGGATCACTAGGAAACAAGCTGAACATATGGCATCATGAACTAAAACATCCCAGACAGTGAAAATCACTAAGTCCCTGAAAACAGAATTCTCAGGTGCCTCTCTTTGCAAGCTTGCACAAGTCACCACACACATCCTAAAAATGCATGCGTGGCACCTCTGGAAAGAAGACAAAATGCTTAACAATTCATCCCAAAGAGTCACAGGCATATCATGCATACAATAATCATGGCAAAAATGACAAAAGTCTATGATGAGCTAACGGATCTGCAATTTAACTCACGATGCCTCCTTCTAACAGCATTTTGGGCATCAAGATGAACTCAAATGCAAATGATGGAATGGAATGAAATGATGTACTCGTCGAGAAGAAGATTTTTATATATCATATGACCAAAACGGAGCTACGGATGTGAAGATATGACAGGTCAAACTATGCATGAAAAATTAGGGTTGGAGGGGGAAAGTCAACCTGATCTAGATCCAGATCTCATAACACTGTTCACGCGCGGATCCCGAGGATCCCCGGCCGGAGCTTCGAGGTCGCCGGAGCTTGGAGAGGAGGAGGCCGGGCGGCGGGGTGAGGCCGAATCCGAGGCGCGGCGAGGCCGGGCGGCGGGGCGAGGCCGGGCGGCGGGGCGAGGCCGCGGCGGGCGGTGGCGGCCGGCGAAGGAGCTCGGGCGGGCGGCGGCGTGGTGCGGCGACCCGGCGAGGTCGGTCGACGGCGTCGTGGAAGAAGGCGGCGGGGGCGCGAGCGTGAGGCGGCCCGGATCGGCGCGGGAGAGGGCCCGCCTTGGGCCCGGGCGGGCCGGTGGCGCTGGCGGCGAAGTGGTCCCGCGGGGGGACACGTGGCGGCGGCGGATTGGATGACGGCGGCGGGCGGACGCGTCCGGCTCCGTCCGGACATGTCCGGTGGCGGCGGAGACGAATTTTTAGGGTTAGGGGGGAGAAGAACCGAGATTTGGAATGGGGGGAGCTATATATAGGCATAGAGGGAGCTAGGAGAGTCCAAATGAGGTTCAGTTTTCGGCCACGCGATCGTGATCGAACGCTCTAGGACATGGAGCAGAGTTTGGTGGGTTTTGGGCCAAAATGGAGGGGTGTTGGGCTGCAACACACACGAGGCCTTTTCGGTCCCTCGGTTAACCGTTGGAGTATCAAACGAAGTCCAAATGACCCGAAACTTGACAGGCGGTCTACCGGTAGTAAACCAAGGCCGCATGGCAAGTCTCGGTCCAATCCGGAAATGTTTAATCCCCACACACGAAAGAAAGCTAGAAATGGCCACCGGAGGAGAACGAAGCGCCGGAATGCAAAACGGACAACGGGGAAAATGCTCGAATGCATGAGATGAACATGTATGCAAATGCAATGCACGTGATGACATGATATGAGATGCATGAAAACGAAAACAACACACAGAGACAAAGACCCGAACCCGAGAAATAAATATAACTTAACATCGGAAACGGCAAGAGTTGGAGTACAAATTGGGAAAGTTATATCTGGGGCGTTACAACACTTCACCACTACGAGAGGATCTCGTCCCGAGATCTAGAATGGCACCGGAGGGACAACGGAAGAGATAAGAGAAGAGGTAAACACTAAGTTGCTTCATTGACAAATGAGTGAAACCAAAGCACCTTGAAGAGGTTGAACAAATTGAAAGAAAGTATACAACGAATATGAATAAAGTTGAAAACACTCCGTTAAGAAAAGAGGGATAAGGAACATTGGAAAACCTTTGAGGTTGAAGGGAAGATATATATAGAAAACACTCTGGTTAAGGAAGGGGATCAAGGAAGACCAAATTCGGGCAGCACTCCGGTTGGAAAGAAAAAGAATTGAATAAGGTCTTGATAAGATGAGAAGATACTTGATGAAATCACAACACACTACCACCGGAACTATTGAATGAATGGAACAAGGGGTAAGAAAGATCTCATACCGCACTCCGGTTGAGAAGGGAGTCAAAATTTGATAAGATGAGAGAGCTCAAATGAAAACATGACACTCTGGTTGAGGAAGGGATGCAAGACTTGATAAGGCGAAAAGAACTTGAACAAAGGGGCACAATACTCCGGTTAAACAAGATAGGGAAGGAATAAGAGTGATATAATTGGACAGTACTCTGTATAGCAATATGAAGAAAGCTTGAGCTTCTTAGCAAAGAATCTCGATGAACACTTCGAGAAGGAATATAAATCCTTGATGAACCATCATGTAGAATCTTCATGAAGAACTCCGGTAAACAAAATAATGACGAAAGAAAAGGAAGTTGAAAACACAAGGTGAAACCTTGTAATGATTTAGATGGACCTTCGTGATAATTAGAGCTTGGGACTCCGGGAAAGGAAAGATAAGGCATCTCGAACTGAGAATATGATATGATGAACCACTCCGGAAAAAGGAATCAATCATTTGGATGAAACAAGAATAAGAATTACATTATGCTTATCCTTCACCAATTAAATTGATGACAAACCATGGATTTGGCACACTACTTATTCTCGTAGAAAGGATTAAGAGAGACATAGCAAACTTGAGAAGGTCTTCAACAAACCACCGGAAGGATTGAAAACAACAAATAATTGATATGAAAACGAATGACGAGAGCTCTTGAACGAACCACCGTAAGAATTAAAAAGGAACGAAGAGAAGATAAAGAAACTCCGGGAAAAATTAGCAAATGAATGAAGATGCTTGAGAGAAATTATATATGAGAGAAAGAAGAGATCATGCACTGATTAGAGGATATTTGATCGATGCACCAGTAAAATTAGGAGAACGATAACTGAAAGCTGGGAATGAATAATTATGAGATGATGGGCGCCGGATGAACAAACTGAAAAGACTTCTGAATTTGTACCGGATGGATAAAAAGAATTCTCACGATCAAAACAATTACAAGAGGATGGCCACAAGCTAGAATCACGAATCTTGAAGAGAATGGAGCAAGATTAAAGAGAAACTCTTCTTCGGTCTTCAAAATCCGAGAATGACAACGAGAACAACACCATGACTTATTTAGACACTCTGGAAGAATCAAAATGAAGAGCTTGAGCCAATGATGAAAAGAATTCGACAGATCTTGGAGAAATACATATGACTGATGATAACTCATTCTTACATCAAACTTTAAAAGGAATTTAGGATATCTCCGGAAAATAAGAAGAGTCAGGTAAGATCCTGGGAATAGACCTGTCTGTTAGGGCCCACTCAAAAGAAACACCATTGAATGATTACTTGAAAAGGAGAATGCACCGGTCGAATAAAAAGGCTTGAATGATATAACATCCTCGAAATAGCTTGAATGAAAGAAGAGTGGTAACATGAATCTTCGAAATATCTTGAGCACTCCAGAACAATTGAATAGCAAACGAGGAATGATTAAGAGGTACGCCGGCAAGAAAAGACATTTAAAACAAGGAAAGGATGTGACCAACACAGAAAACTTGAATTGAATCCACCGGAGAAGAAAAAGAATGAAAAGTTACGAACTAGTAGAACATCTTCATGGAAACCACCGGGTAAGAATATAGACGGAAAAGAATGGAGAGACTTCACATCAATAAATGGATACTCGATTAAGAAATCTGAGTCCTTCAAGAAACACAAGGGAGGGAGGGCGGGAAAACAAAGGCAATTTGGAATGGATGGAACGAACACCGTAGAACTGATACTTGATCTTGCGAATGTTGAAATGATCAGATCCACTTGAAGAGAAACACGCCGGTTTACAAGAAATTGAAATGACAAACTTGATGATCGAGAAGGATTAGTATTCACATAGAAATATGAGAACACCATTTGGGAAAGGTATGGAATGAACACTTGACATTGAAGCAACTCGAATACCACAACTCAAAATAAAACCAAGGATTGGCTTGCGGAATAAGCCGGAACAAACATATGATAGAGATTTCGTCCGAAGTTTTCGT
Source organism: Triticum monococcum (assembly GCA_034509565.1). Taxonomy (NCBI): domain Eukaryota; kingdom Viridiplantae; phylum Streptophyta; class Magnoliopsida; order Poales; family Poaceae; genus Triticum; species Triticum monococcum. The sequence continues at coordinate 491,431,458 of CM067844.1, forward strand.
GGTGGGACCTACACGGGCTCGATCATACAGCACCATCATGTACAAGGCAGTGCACATGACATACGAAGCGTCCCCGAGTCAGCATAGCCAAGGACTCTTTAAGACACAACGAGACCACTGTAAAATCGACCATGAATAGGCGAACCACTAGACGTCGAACCCCAATTTCATATCATACATCTGTCGGAAGGATATCCTAAGAGCTACTTGACTTCCCACCTATGAAACTCCCGAAACTTTCCGGTTATGCAATCAGGTGTTGGGGATACAGGGGAAGCATAATATCTCACCCAAACTAGCAATACCTACATCCAGCTGTATCCATCCTTCAACACATAACCAAGAAACCTTCGGAAACCATCTACCTCAACCTTCGAAAAGCATCCGTTATACAAGTTATGGCGATACTCCCGAACTCCCGCCCCAGTACTGGGTGGCGTCGAGGTTATCTCACCAACGAACTGCATAAAGGAGATTTTCGATGTCGCGAACATATCTCAAGTATACCAGAATTGCAACGATAAAATTATGATGACAACACCTCAGAGCTCAACTCCCCAGGACACTTCCACTAAACCCCTGACAGGAGGCACCAAGACAGTATTCTCATCATAAGCCATCGGAACAAATCCAAGATACTCGCGTGATCCTAAAAAAAATTTAGTGAAATTTGAGAAGCGAAGAGTCAAAACTCTACGTCAGGATGCCTTACCAGAGCGATGAGGAGACTAGGAAGTAAAAAAGAATTCCTAAGCACTCCGATATATAATTCCTAAGAACTCAAAACATTTTTCTAGACACAACTCGGTTGCTAAAAACGATCAAGCAATGGGGGCTCCTAAGGTCGAGGAAGGCTATGATTACCAACTTGTAACGCCCTCGATGCGGCTATATCTCCCACGTGTCGAGGCACGACTTAGAGGCATAACCGCATTGAAAGCAATGTCGCAAGTCAGGAAATCATCACACATCCCATGTACATAAATAATATAAAGGGGAGGTACATAGTTGGCTTACACTCGCCACGTCACATCAAAGTACATAAATAACATCCATTATACAAATCACTCATGGCCTGACTACGACGCCAAAATAGAAAAGACCTCCAACATACGACAAGGCCCTGAATCTAACCCCGATTGGGCACCACCACTGATCATTAGGAAAAGACACATAGTAACGCTGAGAGTCCTCGTCGTACTCCCACTTGAGCTCGAGCGCGCCATCTGGAGCTGTATCATCTGTCCCTGCATCTGGTGTAATAGTAATCTGTGAGCCACAGGGACTCAGCAATCTCGCACCCTCGCGATCAAGACTATTTAAGCTTAATAGGTAGGAAAGGGGTAATGTAAGTGGAGCTACAGCAAGCGACTAGCATATATGGTGGCTAACTTATTCGCAACAGAGAGCGAGAAGAGGAGGCAAAGCACGAGCGGAAAACTAGAGAGCAACCTGCGCAAGCATAACTCCAACACCGTGTCCGCTTCCCGGACTCCGCCGAGAAGAGGCCATCACGGCAACACACTCAGTTGGTTCATTTTAATTAATTAAGGTTCAAGTTATCTACAACCGTACATTAACAAATTCCCATCTGCCCATAACCGCGGGCACGGCTTTCGAAAGATCAATCCCTGCAAGGGGGTCCCAACTTAGCCCATAACAAGCTCTCATGGTCAACGAAGGAATAGACCTCCACCCAAGACACACCGATCAGACTCGGTATCTCGGTACAACAAGACGATTCGACAGGTCAAAACAAGTCCAGCAACACCACCCAGATGTGCCGACAAATCCCGATAGGAGCTGCACATATCTCGTTCTCAGGGCACACCGGATGAGCAAGACGTCGGGTAGGCCAGCCCAGAGTTGCCCCTGGAAGCCCCGGACATCGCTCGGTTGGACCAACACTCAGAGGAGCACTGGTCCGGGGGGGGTAAAAAAAGATGACCCTCGGGCTCCGAAAACCCAAGGGAAAAAGAGGCTAGGTGGCAAATGGTAAAACCAATGTTGGGCATTGCTGGAAAAGCTTTAATCAAGGCGAACTATCAAGGGGTTCCCATTATAGCCCAACCGCGTAAGGGACGCAACAGTCCGGGAACATAACACTGATATGACGAAAACTAGGGCGGCAAGAGTGGAACAAAACACTAGGCGAGAGGCCGAGCCTTCCACCCTTTACCAAGTATATAGATGAATTAAGATAACATAGCAATATAATGATATCCCAACAAGTAAATAAATGTTCCAACAAGGAACGGCTCCAATCTTCACCTGCAACTAGCAACGCTATAAGAAGGGGCTGAGCAAAGCGGTAACATAGCCAATCAATGGTGTGCTAGGACAATGGTGGGTTGGAGGCTCAATCATGGCAATTGGGAGGCTGACAAGCAAGTGGTAGGCATTGTAGCATTGGCATAGCAAAAGAGCGAGCAAACTAGCATAGCAAATATAGTAGTGATTTCGAGGGTATGATCATCTTGCCTGCACAGTTGTCAGAGTTGACTGGATCCTCACAAGCAAACTCAACGGGCTCCTCGTTAGCGAACTCGTCTCCCGGCTCTACCCAACAACACAAACAAGCAACAAGGATACAATCAACCACGTGCAAGGGCAAACAATAAGATGCAAGGATGGTATGCTATGTGGGATGCGATGCGGGATGCAAAATGCAAAACGTGACAGGAAATGCATGAACCTGGCCTCAACTTGGAAAACCAAGTGTGCCACTTGATAGAGGGGATGAAATCACCTGAAAACGATATAAAGATCATAGGAATCAGAGCTACGGTTTGGAAATGGCGAGCGTTTTACGAAACGAACCGGTCTGCGATTTACAGCAAGTAGGCTCCTAAATGCAACGAAATGAACATGCTACAGCCACCAAACATGAAAACAAAATACATGGCAGTGATGTACACAAGATGCTTACCAAATCACTAGCACTGAGCCATGGCCAAATTCATCCATTATGAGGTTCAAACAAGCATGGCAAAAATGAATATGCAAAACAGATCTCAGACTTGGTGAAATTAACACTAGTCTGAAATTTCAGACCACGATGCTCTCTTCGGAGCAGAAAAACAACATGATACATAACCTGAACATGGCAAGTAAGAATATGGCAGGGAGCTACTCAACAAGCTTAACAAAACACCCAAAGTGACCTGGGGCCAAAAGGGTTCACAAAATACTCTAACGAGCACACGAACATAGATGAAACACAATCAGTTTTCAGACTTAGTGAAAACTGAGACATGCTGAAATTATAACTCACGAAGGCATGTAAACGAGCTCGATGCACTCACCACGGTGCAAGTCATGGCAAGGCAAGCATATATCCATAAAGAAGGCACAAAATGCTAGCTAGACATGGCAAGAACAATGTCATAGCATGCACGGATCATTAACAATAGCACCGGCAAAATCGCAAAAGAGTTGACGATCTTCCCAAATACACAACGATGCAAAAGTTGAGCTCGATTGACTCAACCTAGGGTGCTCCAACATAGCAAGTAAAGACATGGATGGATAGAGCATAACATAGATATCAAATCTCCCTTACTAATGATCCTCAAAAGAGGCACGGATCACTAGGAAACAAGCTGAACATATGGCATCATGAACTAAAATATCCCAGACTTAGTGAAATTCACTAAGTCCCTGAAAACAGAATTCTCAGGTGCCCCTCTTTGCAAGCTTGCACAAGTCACCACACACATCCTAAAAATGCATGGGTGGCACCTCTGGAAAGAAGACAATATGCTTAACAATTCCCCCAAAGACTCACAGGCATATCATGCACACAATAATCATGGCAAAAATGACAAAAGTCTATGATGAACTAATGGATCTGCAATTTAACTCACGATGCCTCCTTCTAACAGCATTTTGGGCATCAAGATGAACTCAAATGCAAATGCTGCAATGGAATGAAATGATGTACTCGTCGAGAAGAAGATTTTGATATATCATATGACCAAAACGGAGCTACAGATGCGAAGATATGACAGGTCAAACTATGCACGAAAAATTAGGATTGGAGGGGGAAAGTCAACCGGATCTAGATCCAGATCTCAGAACACTGTTCACGCGCGGATCCCGAGGATCGCCGGCCGGAGCTTCGAGGTCGCCGGAGCTTGGAGAGGAGGAGGCCGGGCGACGGGGTGAGGCCGGATCCGAGGCGCGGCGAGGCCGGGCGGCGGCGGCGAGGCCGGGCGGCGGCGGCGGGGCGAGGCCGCGGCGGGCGGTGGCGGCCGGCGAAGGAGCTCGGGCGGGCGGCGGCGCGGTGCGGCGGCCCGGCAAGGTCGGCCGCCGGCGTCGTGGAAGAAGGCGGCGGGGGCGCGGGCGTGAGGCGGCCCGGATCGGCGCGGGAGAGGGCCCGCCTTGGGCCCGCGCGGGCCGGTGGTGCTGGCGGCAAAGTGGTCCCGCGGGGGGACACGTGGTGGCGGCGGATTGGATGGCGGCGGCGGGTGGACGCGTCCGGCTCCGTTCGGGCGTGTCCAGTGGCGGCGGAGACGAATTTTTAGGGTTAGGGGGGAGAAGAACCGAGATTTGGAATGGGGGGAGCTATATATAGGCATAGAGGGAGCTAGGAGAGTCCAAATGAGGTGCGGTTTTCGGCCACGCGATCGTGATCGAACGCTCTAGAACATGGAGCAGAGTTTGGTGGTTTTGGGCCAAAATGGAGGGGTGTTGGGCTGCAACACACACGAGGCCTTTTCGGTCCCTCGGTTAACCGTTGGAGTATCAAACGAAGTCCAAATGACCCGAAACTTGACAGGCGGTCTACCGGTAGTAAACCAAGGCCGCATGGCAAGTCTCGGTCCAATCCGGAAATGTTTAATCCCCACACCCGAAAGAAAGCTAGAAATGGCCACCGGAAGAGAACGAAGTGCCAGAATGCAAAACGGACAACGGAGAAAATGCTCGAATGCATGAGATGAACATGTATGCAAATGCAATGCACGTGATGACATGATATGAGATGCACGAAAACGTAAACAACACACGGAGACAAAGACCCGAACCCGAGAAATAAATATAACTTAACACCGGAAACGGCAAGAGTTGGAGTACAAATTGGGAAAGTTATATCTGGGGCGTTACAAGATCGCGAAGCCTCAAGACGCCTGAACGCACAGTCAACTTCGAGGACATTGAGCTCCAAGAAGATCTCTCCTATCGTGAGCACCCAGTTGCAATCCTTGAAGAGACTGAACGCAGGACTCGCAACAAGTCAATCAAATTTCTCAAAGTCAAGTGGTCACACCATTCCGACCGTGAAGCTACCTGGGAACGTGAGGATCACCTCCGTTCTGAGTACCCGGAGTTCTTTCAGTCCTAGATCTTGGGAAGAGATCTTTTCGTAGTGGTGGAGTGTTGTAACACCCCAGATATTACTTTCCCAATTTGTACTCCAACTCTTGCCGTTTCCGGCGCTAAGTTATATTTATCCCTCGGGTTCGGGTCTTTGTCTCTGTGTGTTGTTTTCGTTTTCATGCATCTCATATCATGTCGTCACGTGCATTGCATTTGCATACATGTTCATCTCATGCATTCGAGCATTTTCCCCGTTATCCGTTTTGCATTCCGGCGCTTCGTTCTCCTCCGGTGGTCATTTCTAGCCTTCTTTCGTGTGTGGGGATTAAACATTTCCGGATTGGACCGAGTCTTGCCATGCGGCCTTGGTTTACTACCGGTGGACGCCTGTCAAGTTTCGTATCATTTGGACTTCGTTTGATACTCCAACGGTTAACCGAGGGACCAAAAAGGCCTCGTGTGTGTTGCAGCCCAACACCCCTTCAATTTGGCCCAAAACCCACCAAACTCTGCTCCATGTCCTAGAGCGTTCGATCACGATCGCGTGGCCGAAAACCGCACCTCATTTGGACTCTCCTAGCTCCCCCTATGCCTATAAATAGACCCCCCCCCCCAAAATTCGGATCTCTCTCCCCTCCTCAAACCCTAGATCCATTTCCCACGCCGCCGCCGGACGAAAACCGCCGGGCCGGACGTGTCCGACCCGACCGCCGCCGCCACGTGGCGCTTCTGGATTCGCCGCCGCCTCTCGCCCACTTCGCCGCCGCCGCCAGCCCGCGGGGCCCGGTACGGGCCCTCCCGGCCCACGCGCGCCCCCGCGCCTCCCTCCACACCGCGCCGCCGCCCTCTCCAACTCCGGTGGCCGGCGCCGCCGTGGGCCACAACCGCGCCGCCGCCCTCGCCGCAGACGCCGCCGCCCCGGCCTCCTCCCCGCCGCCTCCCCGAGCTCCGGCAAGGCCCCGGCGACGATCCCCTCCTCCGTGAACAGTCAACTCCGGCCATGAACAGTAACTCCAGCGAGATCCGGATCTGGATCTGAGCACATAGGTTGACTTTTCATTCCCGAAACCCTAGTTTTTATGCATTCTTTGACTGACGATATCTTCGCATTCGTAGCTCCGTTTTGGACATATGATATATCAAAATCTTCGTCTCGACGAGTACATCATTTCATTCCATTGCATCATTTGCATTTGAGTTCATCTTGATGCCCAAAATGCTGTTAGAAGGAGGCATCGTGAGTTAAATTGCAGATCCGTTAGCTCATCATAGACTTCTGTCATTTTTGCCATGATTATTGTATGCATGATATGCCTGTGACTCTTTGGGATGAATTGTTAAGCATTTTATCTTCTTTCCAGAGGTGCCACCCATGCATTTTTAGGATGTGTGTGGTGACTTGTGCAAGCTTGCAAAGAGAGGCACCTGAGAATTCTGTTTTCAGGGACTTAGTGATTTTCACTGTCTGGGATGTTTTAGTTCATGATGCCATATGTTTAGCTTGTTTCCTAGTGATTCGTGCCTCTTTTGAGGATGATCAGTAAGGGAGTTTTGATATTTATGTTATGCTCGATCCATCCTGGTCTTTGTTTGCATATGTGGTGTGCTCTAGCTTGAGTCAATCGAGCTCTACTTTTGCTTCATGGTAAATCTGGGCAGATCGTCAACTTGTTTGCGATTTTGCCGATGCTATTGTTAGTGATCCATGCATGTTATGCCATTGTTCTTGCCATATCTAGCTAGCTTTTTGTGCCTTCTTTATGGATATATGCTTGCCTTGCCATGACTTGCACCGTAGTGAGTGCATCGAGCTCGTTTACATGCCTTCGTGAGTTATAATTTCAGCACGTCTCAGTTTTCACTAAGTCTGAAAACTGATTGTTTTCATCTATGTTCGTGTGCTCGTTAGAGTATCTTGTGAACCCTTTTGGCCCCAGGTCACTTTGGGTGTTTTGTTAAGCTTGTTGAGTAGCTCTATGCCATGTTCTTACTTGCCATGTTCAGGTTATCTTTCATGTTGTTTTGCTGCTCCGAAGAGAGCATCGTGGTCTGAAATTTCAGACTAGTGTTAATTTCACAAAGTCTGAAAACTGTTTTGCTTATTCATTTTTGCCATGCTTGTTTGAACCTCTTAATGGATGAATTTGGCTGTGGCTCAGTGCTAGTGATTTGTTAAGCATCTTGTGTACATCCCTGCCATGTATTTTGTTTTCATGTTTGGTGGCTGTAGCATGTTCATTTCGTTGCATTTAGGAGCCTACTTGCTGTAAATCGCAGATCGGTTCATTTCGTAAAACGCTTGCCATTTCCAAACCGTAGCTCCGATTCCTATGATCTTTATATCGTTTTCAAGTGATTTCATCCCCTCTATCCAGTCGCACACTTGGTTTTCCAAGTTGAGGCCAGGTTCATGCATTTCCTGTCACGTCTTGCATTTTGCATCCCGCATCGCATCCCGCATAGCGTACCATCATTGCATCTTATTGCTTGAGTTTGCACGTGGTTGATTGTATCCTTGTTGCTTGTTTGTGTTGTTGGGTAGAGCCGAGAGACGAGTTCGCTAACGAGGAGCCCGTTGAGTTTGCTTTTGAGGATCCAGTCAACTCTGACAACTGTGCAGGCAAGATGATCATACCCTCGAAATCACTACTATCTTTGCTATGCTAGTTTGCTCGCTCTTTTGCTATGCCAATGCTACGATGCCTACCACTTGCTTGTCAGCCTCCCAATTGCCATGATTGAGCCTCCAACCCACCAATGTCCTAGCACACCGTTGATTGGCTATGTTACCGCTTTGCTCAGCCCCTTCTTATAGCGTTGCTAGTTGTAGGTGAAGATTGGAGCCGTTCCTTGTTGGAACATTTATTTACTTGTTGGGATATCATTATATTGCTATGTTATCTTAATTCATCTATATACTTGGTAAAGGGTGGAAGGCTCGGCCTCTCGCCTAGTGTTTTGTTCCACTCTTGCCGCCCTAGTTTCCGTCATATCGGTGTTATGTTCCCGGATTGTTGCGTCCCTTACGCGGTTGGGCTATAATGGGAACCCCTTGATAGTTCGTCTTGATTAAAGCTTTTCCAGCAATGCCCAACATTGGTTTACCATTTGCCACCTAGCCTTTTTTCCCTTGGGTTTCCGGAGCCCGAGGGTCATCTTATTTTAACCCCCCCCCCCCCCCCCGGGCCAGTGCTCCTCTGAGTGTTGGTCCAAACCGTCAGCCGCCGGTGGCTACCAGGGGCAACTCTGGGCTGGCCTACCGGAAGTTTAGACAATCTGAGTGTGCCCTGAGAAAGAGATATGTGCAGCTCCTATCGGGATTTGTCGGCACGTTCGGGCGGTGTTGCTGGACTTGTTTTAACCTGTCGAATCATCTTTTTGTACCGAGATACCGAGTCTGATCGGTGTGTCTTGGGTGGAGGTCTATTCCTTCGTTGACCGTGAGAGCTTGTTATGGGCTAAGTTGGGACCCCCCTGCAGGGATTGATCTTTCGAAAGCCGTGCCCGCGGTTATGGGCAGATGGGAATTTGTTAATGTCCGGTGGTAGATAACTTGAACCTTAAATAACTAAAATGAATCAACTGAGTGTGTTGCCGTGATGGCCTCTTCTCGGCGGAGTCCGGGAAGTGGACACGGTGTTGGAGTTATGTTTGCGCAGGTTGCTCTCTAGTTTCTCGCTCATGCTTTGCCTCCTCTTCTCACTCTCTTTTGTGAATAAGTTAGCCACCATATATGCTAGTCGCTTGCTGCAGCTCCACTTACATTACCCCTTTCCTACCTATTAAGCTCAAATAGTCTTGATCGCGAGGGTGCGAGATTGCTGAGTCCATGTGGCTCACAGATTACTATTACACCAGATGCAGGGACAGATGATACAGCTCCAGATGGCGCGCTCGAGCTCAAGTGGGAGTACGACGAGGACTCTCAGCGTTACTATGTGTCTTTTCCTGATGATCGGTAGTGGTGCCCAATCGGGGTTAGATTCAGGGCCTTGTCGCATGTTGGGGGACTTTTCTATTTTGGCGCCGTAGTCGGGCCATGAGTGATTTGTATGGTGGATGTTATTTATGTACCTTGATGTGACGTGGCGAGTGTAAGCCAACTATGTACCTCCCCTTTATATTATTTATGTACATGGGATGTGTGATGATTTTCTGACTTGCGACATTGCTTTCAATGCGGTTATGCCTCTAAGTCGTGCCTCGACACGTGGGAGATATAGCCGCATCGAGGGCGTTACAAGTTGGTATCAGAACGTCCGCCCGCCGCCGCCATCCAATCCGCCGCCGCCACGTGCCCCCCCGTGGGACCACTTCGCCGCCAGCGCCACCGGCCCGCCCGGGCCCAAGGCGGGCCCTCTCCCGCGCCGATCCGGGCCACCTCACGCCCGCACCCCCGCCGCCTTCTTCCACGACGCCGGCGGCCGACCTCGCCAGGCCGCCGCACCGCGCCGCCGCCCGCCCGAGCTCCTTCGCCGGCCGCCACCGCCCGCCGTGGCCTCGTCGCGCCTCGGATCCGGCCTCACCCCGCCGCCCGGCCTCCTCCTCTCCAAGCTCCTGCGACCTCGAAGCTCCGGCCGGCGATCCTCGGGATCCGCGCGTGAACAGTGTTCTGAGATCCGGATCTAGATCCGGTTGACTTTCCCCCTCCAACCCTAATTTTTCGTGCATAGTTTGACCTGTCATATCTTCGCATCCGTAGCTTCGTTTTGGTCATATGATATATCAAAATCTTCGCCTCGATGAGTACATCATTTCATTCCATTGCATCATTTGCATTTGAGTTCATCTTGATGCCCAAAATGCTGTTAGAAGGAGGCATCGTGAGTTAAATTGCAGATCCGTTAGCTCATCATAGACTTTTGTCATTTTTGCCATGATTATTGTGTGCATGATATGCCTGTGACTCTTTGGGATGAATTGTTAAGCATTTTGTCTTCTTTCCAGAGGTGCCACCCATGCATTTTTAGGATGTGTGTGGTGACTTGTGCAAGCTTGCAAAGAGGGGTACCTGAGAATTCTGTTTTCAGGGACTTAGTGAATTTCACTAAGTCTAGGATATTTTAGTTCATGATGCCATGTGTTCAGCTTGTTTCCTAGTGATCGGTGTCTCTTTTGAGGATGATCAGTAAGGGAGTTTTGATATTTATGTTATGCTCTATCCATCCATGTCTTTGTTTGCATATGTGGAGTGCTCGAGCTTGAGTCAATCGAGCTCTACTTTTGCTTCGTGGTAAATCTGGGCAGATCGTCAACTTGTTTGCGATTTTGCCGATGCTATTGTTAGTGATCCGTGCATGCTATGCCATTGTTCTTGCCATGTCTAGCTAGTATTTTGTGCCTTCTTTATGGATATATGCTTGCCTTTCCATGACTTGCACCGTGGTGAGTGCATCGAGCTCGTTTACATGCCTTCGTGAGTTATAATTTCAGCATGTCTCAGTTTTCACTAAGTCTGAAAACTGATTGTGTTTCATCTATGTTCGTGTGCTCGTTAGAGTATTTTGTGAACCCTTTTGGCCCCAAGTCACTTTGGGTGTTTTGTTAAGCTTGTTGAGTAGCTCCATGCCATGTTCAGGTTATGTATCATGTTGTTTTGCTGCTCCGAAGAGAGCATCGTTGTCTGAAATTTCAGACTAGTGTTAATTTCACTAAGTCTGAAATCTGTTTTGCATATTCATTTTTGCCATGCTTGTTTGAACCTCATAATGGATGAATTTGGCTATGGCTCAGTGCTAGTGATTTAGTAAACATCTTGTGTACATCCCTGCCATGTATTTTGTTTTCATGTTTGGTGGCTGTAGCATTTTCATTTCGTTGCATTTAGGAGCCTACTTGCTGTAAATCGCAGACCGGTTTGTTTCGTAAAATGCTCGCCATTTCCAAACCGTAGCTCCGATTCCTATGATCTTTATATCGTTTTCAGGTGATTTCATCCCCTCTATCTAGTGGCACACTTGGTTTTCCAAGTTGAGGCCAGGTTCATGCATTTCCTGTCACGTCTTGCATTTTGCATCCCGCATCGCATCCCGCATAGCATACCATCCTTGCATCTTATTGTTTGCCCTTGCACGTGGTTGATTGTATCCTTGTTGCTTGTTTGTGTTGTTGGGTAGAGCCGGGAGACGAGTTCGCTAACGAGGAGCCCGTTGAGTTTGCTTGTGAGGATCCAGTCAACTCTGACAACTGTGCAGGCAAGATGATCATACCCTCGAAATCACTAGTATCTTTGCTATGCTAGTTTGCTCGCTCTTTTGCTATGCCAATGCTACAATGCCTACCACTTGCTTGACAGCCTCCCAATTGCCATGATTGAGCCTCCAACCCACCATTGTCCTAGCACACCGTTGATTGGTTATGTTACCGCTTTGCTCAGCCCCTTCTTATAGCGTTGCTTGTTGTAGGTGAAGATTGGAGCCGTTCCTTGTTGGAACATTTATTTACTTGTTGGGATATCATTATATTGCTATGTTATCTTAATTCATCTATATACTTGGTAAAGGGTGGAAGGCTCGGCCTCTCGCCTAGTGTTTTTTTCCACTCTTGCCGCCCTAGTTTCCGTCATATCGGTGTTATGTTCCCGGATTGTTGCGTCCCTTACAAGGTTGGGCTATAATGGGAACCCCTTGATAGTTCGCCTTGATTAAAGCTTTTCCAGCAATGCCCAACATTGGTTTTACCATTTGCCACCTAGCCTCTTTTTCCCTTGGGTTTCCGGAGCCCGAGGGTCATCTTATTTTAACCCCCCCGGACCAGTGCTCCTCTGAGTGTTGGTCCAACCGAGCGATGTCCGGGGCTACCAGGGGCAACTCTGGGCTGGCCTACCCGACGTCTTGCTCATCCGGTGTGCCCTGAAAACGAGATATGTGCAGCTCCTATCGGGATTTGTCGGCACATCTGGGTGGTGTTGCTGGACTTGTTTTGACCTGTCGAATCATCTTGTTGTACCGAGATACCGAGTCTGATCGGTGTGTCTTGGGTGGAGGTCTATTCCTTCATTGACCGTGAGAGCTTGTTATGGGCTAAGTTAGGACCCCCTGCAGGGATTGATCTTTCGAAAGCCGTGCCCGCGGTTATGGGCAGATGGGAATTTGTTAATGTCCGGTTGTAGATAACTTGAACCTTAATTAATTAAAATGAACCAACTGAGTGTGTTGCCGTGATGGCCTCTTCTCGGCGGAGTCCGAGAAGCGGACACGGTGTTGGAGTTATGCTTGCGCAGGTTGCTCTCTAGTTTTCCGCTCATGCTTTGCCTCCTCTTCTCGCTCTCTGTTGCGAATAAGTTAGCCACCATATATGCTAGTCGCTTGCTGCAGCTCCACTTACATTACCCCTTTCCTACCTATTAAGCTTAAATAGTCTTGATCGCGAGGGTGCGAGATTGCTGAGTCCCTGTGGCTCACAGATTACTATTACACCAGATGCAGGGACAGATGATACAGCTCCAGATGGCGCGCTCGAGCTCAAGTGGGAGTACGACGAGGACTCTCAGCGTTACTATGTGTCTTTTCCTGATGATCAGTAGTGGTGCCCAATCGGGGTTAGATTCAGGGCCTTGTCGCATGTTGGGGGTCTTTTCTATTTTGGCGCCGTAGTCGGGCCATGAGTGATTTGTATGATGGATGTTATTTATGTACTTTGATGTGACGTGGCGAGTGTAAGCCAACTATGTACCTCCCCTTTATGTTATTTATGTACATGGGATGTGTGATGATTTCCTGACTTGCGACATTGCTTTCAATGCGGTTATGCCTCTAAGTCATGCCTCGACACGTGGGAGATATAGCCGCATCGAGGGCGTTACAAGGGCCGACGCAGGGGCCAGAGCGGCGGGTGGAGGAGGAAGGCCGACGCGGGGGGAGCTCGGTGGCCGGCGGGGAGGAGGTTGGCGCGGGCGAGGGCGGCCAACGCAGGGAGGAGGGCCGGCGCGGGGGACGGCAGTGCTGGAGTCGACGGCAGCGCGCGGGGGATCGAGAGGGCCAGAGTGTGGGAGTGTGAGTGAGAGTGAGATGAGGCCGGCCAGGCCAGGGGCGCGGGGGGGGGGGGGGTAGTGGGCTTAACAGCAGCGCGGGAAATGGGCCAGCGCTACTGCTAGGCCCACTAGCTATAGCGCAGTTTGGACGATAGGCGCTGCTGCTATTTTTTGACCGGGGGTGTATTACACTTAACAGTAGCGTGGTGCTGTGTAACAAGCGCTGCTGCTAACTGATACCAATAGCGCTCTTTATAGCCAGCGCTACTACTAACTAGTAGTAGCGTGGGGTTATAAACAAACGCTACTGGTAAACTTCTATCTATAAGCGTTTTCATAGTAGTGAAAGGATGGTCAAGCTTCAAATACAAATCATATCTTGCGGTAGGGGATGATCTCAAAATCGAACTTTCTTGGCAAGGAGAGCTGGTCCAAATCAACTTTGAAATTCTTCAGTAGCAGCACGCAACTGCTGAACTGATCTATCGTATGAGAGATTTTGATGTAATAATCTGGCATGGTGAAACAAGTGTCCTGTGTGTATAAGTAATATGACAGTATTATTTATCACATGGTATATCGTTGATAGAATTGCAACTCTCATTGCTGGTTAGGAACTGTCATTCGATTTCATTCCAACAGCTGTCATGCTTTATTCAATTTTGTGTATTCGCCTTGCGAAAGCATCTAAAACCAGCGCCGAACCGATCACTTGCAATATGAAAAGAGCTAAGGTAGAACACATGAGCCCCCAAACAAGCAGGGTGGGCCTGCGGCCCAAAGTCCAGAACCGTGAGCCTGTCTGAGTATTATTTTCTCAGCTGAACCCCCGTAATGCTCGTGCGTTGCATGTAACATCAAGATGCATTTGTATGAGTATTTTATCTTGTGAGAGAAAAGGATGAACGAGGAAAGGCCTTATTTGCAAATGTGGAGAGGTGCTTGGGTACCTTTTTGCAAAATTTCCATAGTTTCCTTCCTATCCATCAGATATAAATCAGACAGCCTATATTGCAGGATGGCAGGCACACCATCATCACCAACTTGTCTATACTGTGTTAAAAACAACTCTATTTTTTATAATTATATATGTTATATATATTCCCCTTGATTTTTCTTATGTATAAAGTTGTGATATAAAATATTTGTATGTTTCTTTACAGAGGGAGTATCTCTCTGTCAAAAATATATTTTTTTGTAACTAGTTACTCCTGTCTTTCTACTTCCTTTCGCTGATATGTGGGGCATCCGGCAACGGGGTCCATGTGCCATATGGACAAATTAGAGTGCACAACTGCACGGTAGACACACCTCGGTCGTAGCGCCGCAGTAATGCCCAATGAGCCGTCAAATCACAACCCCCCTTTCCAGCTTTAGCAGTAAGCTGGACGGACGAAGCGGCAATATTTCACTAGGCCTGAATCCCCTTCTCCCTCGTCTGCTTGTTCCGAGAAAACCCCCTCTCGGAAATTGCATAGGGTTTTCTCATGGAGAACCAAGTATGAATTCTTCATCCATCCCCGATAAATCCAAGTCCCTTGGTCGCGAGTAATCCTAGGATGGCAGCCACCGCCGTTGATGCATTTTTCTTCCTACTGAATCTAGTGTGTTTCATTTGCAGTGCCCAAAGTGCGAGGACCCTACAGGTTTCTGCACCCTCGGCGAGACGCCACACTTGTTCCTTCTCATCCTAACACAGGATTTTAAAACGCGCACAGTATGTTCCTAGAATCCTCTTTTCTATCTGGGAGGGTGGGGTTTTTTTGAACATGCTGTCGACTAATTTGAAAATTTGGATTGCTATATTTGGATAAAAGGTACTACCAGTACGATGGTCAACACTGACGTGAAGGAGGAAGTTATTTCTAGATTTGGATAGGGAATACATTGTGTTCTCATATTATTTTTCCTGCGGTGCATTATTTTCTCTACAAGAACACATGTACTCAAGATGCTCGGCCTTGGCATAACTGAATACACCAGTTTAATGGTCACAATGAAGACAAGCCATGGATATAAGTTCCGAGTTGGGTTCATGAACCAAGAAGATCGATGCTTTTTTTATGGCCGAACTTGGATAAACTTTCTCAAGTGTTACAGACTGAAAGTTGGCGCACGAATGTTGATGAAAATAGCAGAACCTGGTCTCATCTTCACTACGATCTTCCACCCCGATGTTGTTCCAATTGTTCATACATGTTAGTTTTGTATCTGGTTCTTGCTTGTTGCCTCGATTACTTCTTAATCCACCTATTCTGTCTAACTAATCACAATTTAACTTTAGAAGTAGAGACGAATCTATCATGAAGATGCTACTTCTAACTAATGTTTTCTTATAATTGGTGGCACGTGTAGTTTTTTCAGAGTTAAGCAGGTTGCTCGTTTGTTATTCTGTAACAACTCGACTGTTACTGATGGCACTGAAGTTGAATGGGACGACATCCACAAGTTCCTACACTTTATTGATCGTCTTGAGGTCCTTGTGGGGCGTTTCAATGGTGGAAGGCCACGTGGGATATGTGTGCCACTGCTGCACTCGTGGAACAGGTTCAACTGTGTCGAGAAATTTATGGTACGAGCTGTTTTCTGTTATATATGTTGTTCATAAACTATTGCTTATACACAGTTTTACAGCTGTGATCTTCTTGAAACAGAAACTGTCCAGTTTTATTGTTCCTATATAGATGCCTGACCATGGTCGGGTCAGACTTGCGCTTGGTCACAACATTATGTTTATGTCGACCTACTCCATTCCCCTTGGAGGTGAAAAGATACTTATTCATTGGTGGTCTCAAATAATGAAGGCCCGTCCATCTTGGAGAATAGGATAGAAGATTATGTTCCTGCTTTTCCATGGCTCTACAGCGAATATCATGTTTATTGACCACACTGCGAGATGAAGCCGCTTTCAGAAGGTTGTGGATGTGCGGGGTGGTGTCCGGGCCTTGTCCTGGGGCTTGGCGGCCTCACCCTTGGTTTAACTGTAAGAAAAGTAGCACTATTCGAGGCATGCTTTGTACGGTTGAACCTGTATAAGTACTCATACTGCTTTCAGCTATGGTTGTTAAGCGCCCCTGATGGTTTCAGTTAAGGTTGTTAAGTACTCCTGCTGCTTTTACAGTCTGTCGTGTTTCTTCAGTCCTGCCTTCCTCCAGCCGCCAAAACCAAACCAGCGCCGGCGGGGCCACATACTTCCGCCTCCCACGGCTGGTTGCGCCTCAGCGCACGCATCGCCGCCTCACCATCTCCTAAATCGTTAACGCCGACGTCCTCCGCGCGCTTTGGTGCGCTCGCCGCGGCACCGCCCTCTCGCGTTGTCAACATGGTCAACAAAACAATAGGAATTGGCAGAAGTACATGGAGAGGATGACAGTACGGGCCCACCATGTCAGCGTAAGGAAAAATAAAATGATTTCTCCTAGTGTTTTCTTAACATCTGGGACCTACGACACTGTGAGCGTATATAGTCAATAGACAAGAGAATAGCACAAGATCGGATGACACCTCGGACGTAACTGCTCGAGCAGTATTTTTTTGTTATTGTTGAGATGGAGCAGGGTTTGAACTCGGCTGTGGCCCGTCTAGCCCAGGCTTATATTTTATGTTCACCATGTGACTAGCCCACCTATTTTTTCTTTGTGAAAATAAGCCCAGTTTATTTTTTCTGAAGAATACTCAATCCAGATCTATTTATTTTTCTACGCCCTGATGGACTGCAACTCTTTCAAGACGCCTGCAAATCTTGAAAGTAATATGAAATTGGTTGTAAATATAGAAACAGATGACAAATTGGCAATTACTTTATAATTTCTGAATTTTTTCACATTTTCAGATTCCTATTTTACTAGGCATTAACCTAATTTAAATATATCTTCAAAGTACTTTAAATCTGGCTGGACATTTCGATATTAAAAATAGTTTAGAACCCACAGAAATATGCGAAATTGGCCCTAGCCAACCAAAAAACGGACTGCAATAAATTGCATAAGAAGTCGCAATGAGCTATATATAAATTATCTTTCTCTAATAATAAAGCATGAATTGACTCCGTGGGTTCACCGTCACAATACGCTTTTTCCCATAATTTTACGCTTTCGTACTAATAATCTATCTATGCATCCCCCACTTTTTCGTCCGCCCGTTCGCGCATCGTTTGAAAAACAACCCCTATGGTTTTGGATATTTTACCCGCAATCCATAAATCAAACTGAAGCGGTACATGGGAGGCAGGGGTGGCTGCCTCCCAATCCCCATCTTCACCTCCAGCGCGCTGCCACCTCCCGCCACGCCCGACCCGCCTCACCACACGCCGCCGGCCCACCCCCACGTCGACGTGCGCCGCTACCGCCATCCCCGTCGACGCGCCTGCCCAGATCCAAATAAACAGCATATCCTCAGCTCGGGAGCAGAAGAACATCAAGGAGGAAACAAAAAAGGGACAATATAGAGAGGAACAGAGAGGGGGTCTTGGAACCTCGCCGGCACACGCTGCCTCCACTCGAGTTCGACATAGAGATGTACGAAGACGGCTTGGCGGGCAAGCTGGGCTGAGGCAGCTGCGTGGCCCAGCTGCGAACGAACGGGCGATTCTCCAGTGTGGATCCAACGGCGGCGGACGGAATCAAGGCGGAGGAGAATGAAGCCGACGGAGAGGTGGTGGCGATTCTCTCGGTCGTCTTGCTCCTGGCAGCATGCGAGGCAGGAGGCAGGGTATCCGGTTGCTCCAGCGTGGATACGGCGGCGACGGACGCAATCGAGGCGGAGGAGAACGAAGCTGACGGAGAGGTGGTGGCAATTCTCTCGGTCGTCCTGCTCCCGACGGTAGGCGAGACAGGAGGCGGCGGATCCGGCTGCTCCAGCGTGGATCCAGTGGCGGCGGACGAAATCAAGGCGGAGAAGAACGAAGTCGACGGAGAGGTGGTCGGAGGCGGCGAGCTCCAAGGCAGGGTGGCAGCTGGCTGGCCTGCTGGAGGCGGCTCGGGGCAGAGGAGCTCCTCTCCCGGCGTGGTTGGAGATGGCAGGGAGGCAACACGCGGTGGCTGCTCCCAACGATCTGAAGAGAAAAAGGAGATTTTGATTTGAGTACGAGAGGAAGGGGATAAGAACAAATGTTCCAGTTATACAGTTGTGTATTCCCTCAAAGAAAAAGAGCTAGACTGTGTAGTGTGTAGCTATGGCGACATGCTGATGGCTAATATCAACTTAAACCGCACGCCTAAATGGCTGCACAATTTTAAAAGGGATTGCGAAGAAGAAATAAGACATGTACAAATAACAACACCCCTCCGTTCTAGAAAACATGAGTACCTCACATGCTCTATTTATGATGCAAAGTCTAATCAATTTTATTTATATTGCGATATCTGCACAATTTTGATGTTTATATATATTGTAATTAAATAAATATATGAGTACCTCACATGCTCTATTTATGATGCAAAGTCTATTATTTTTTATCAACAACAGATTTCTACATTCTAGAAAACTCTCATGGATGCCAAGAAACAAAGAAGGAAAACAGATAAAGTGCGATACACACATATGACCGAAGAAGAAGAAACATGAAAAACTGAAAAGCATAGTGAAGCCTAACAGCAAAACAAAAGAATTGAAGATTCGATCAAGTTGTAAAAAAATGTACACAAGGGAGAAAAGAGTATGCAAATATGCAGCCAACACAAAAAGGCAAAAAAATACAAACGATAAAGGCAAAAATATGCAAATATGCACGCTAGAATAAAGCAAATTAGAACTAACAGTGAATTGAGGCGCAACGGACTAAGCAGAAGATTCAATTCGATGGAGAATCATGCATATGTCGCAGCAGAACTGGAACAATTAGACAAAACAAAAAACCTATAGTTTTCGGCAATTAACCCGCGATACTACTTTAAGTGACATGAAGAAAAGGTTTCAGTTTTTACCCAAAGCCCCCTGCAGTTTCAAAAATCAACCCGCAGTCCATATCATATGTTTTTAAAAAATGTTCATATCTTTTAAATCGTAACTTCAATTTTAACATGGTATATATAAAACTTGATTAAAAATGTGTAGAATCTGAACATTATGTTATTTTTCCCATTAAATATTGTTAAAATGTTGTTTAGAGTGCAATCATCTATAATCACGCACGCACACAACGACAAAACCTCGCAGAGGTGTGTTATTTTTTCTTCCGTTGCAACGCACGGGCTCTTTTGCTATTATAATAAAGCACGGATTGACTTTGTCGGGTTCACCGTCACAATACTCTTTCTTCTCGTGTCATAATACGCTTTTATAATTCATGTAGACAAAATCAAAATCTAAGGTGGTACTATTCCTTGATGGGTTTGATCTCGCGACCTCACTCTAGGTAGCAAGGACACCAACCACATGAGCTAGCTGTTGATTATGCTCAAATTGCAGCGCGCCTGTTAAAGTAGTTTAGGGACAGGTCTATTTATTTTTCTTAAATATTTTCAACAATTCTTGGAAACAAGTGTGGACAATTTTCCTTAAAATATTTGAATATGAATATGTTTTTAAAATCATGATATATATCGAAAATTCAAACAAAATTTTGAAACCTGAACAAATTTTGCAATTCCAAACGTTTATTTATTTTTTATATACATTGTATTTTTAGAAGAATATACATTGAACATTTTTTTACATAAATTTAACAATTTTACATACAAATTGAACATTTTTCTCCCGTTGCAACGCATGAGTCTTTTTGCTATCTTTCCTTAATATAAAGTACGGATTGACTTTGTCGGGTTCACCGTCACAATACGCTTCTTCCTGTGATTTTACGATTTCAGTATAAATTTAAAACATATTCGAGGTGGTACTAAATTTTATCTCTGCAATATTATCAATACAGACTTCCGCCTGCGCTTGGCCCGTCTACTCTGGGGAAGCAAAAATTCTGACTCTTGGCCCATCTACTCTGGGAAAGAAAGCAAACTAAAGCACGTTTGTGTCTTTTTCTCAAAAAAAAAACACGTTTGTGTCTTATAATGGGGTTCGGCCGGTTATGAATAGTCCCACCTCGATCTTTTATATTCAACAACACCAGTTTATATACGTGGAAAACTTGCACTTACCCAGAAGCTGGCTATGAGTTCATGCATGCGCTATCCATGGGGAGCAAGAAAAAGGGAATAAGGAGCGAAGAAAATGGAACGGAATAAACCCAACCCATCTATCTCTGTCTCCCTAATATAGAGCGGTTGTGGTTGCCATGGCGCTTGCGAGCTAGCAACTTCGGAGCAGAGGAAGAGAGGGGGCATCGGCCCAGGCGCTGCGGTTGTGGGGCACGGGGAGCGCGCCCGGGAGGAGGGCCGGCTGGACTTCGTCGACAGGCTCCGGTTGGTGGCCTAGAGCAGGCTCCGGCGAGGCGGTCAACGCGTGCCGCAAGCAAGGACGAACCCTCTCTCTGGGGGATCGGGCCTGGGGGCATGCCGTAGGTGGCGGAGGCTGTGGGCGGGGCTGTCCGAATCGGGTCGGAGGCCGAATCGGGTCGGAGGCGGGGTTGCTGGCCGGATACAAAGCGGGCCGACGACTTGGGGTGTGACGGCCAGATCACACTGACAATAGAGGAGCTTCCATGGCGTCTCCGGGTTCCCCACTGATAAGGGGTGCTGACCTGGCTCTGGCCAGCCACCACGGCCGCGCGCACTCCAGGACAGTGGAGTGCATCATCCGCGCAACATGTGAAGAAGAGGAGAAGCAACACTGGGTGAAGCCCAAAAGAACCAGATTTCGCAAACAACATAGAGGAAGAATGAAAGGAAAATCCTGCCGAGGCAATCGTATTTGTTTTGGTAGATATGCTCTTCAAGCACTTGAACCCGCTTGGATCACGGCGAGACAGATAGAAGCAGGACGAAGAGCAATAACACGATATGCACGTCGTGGTGGAAAAATATGGGTACGTATATTTCCCGACAAACCGGTTACACTAAGACCCACGGAAACACGTATGGGCTCGGGAAAGGGGTCCCCCGAATATTGGGTATCCGTTGTTAAACCTGGTCGTATACTTTATGAAATGGGGGGAGTATCTGAAACTGTAGCTAGAGCAGCTATCTCCATAGCTGCCAGTAAAATGCCCATACGAAGTCAATTTATTCGATGTGGCTGAAGAAGAAGAGGACATTGGGTGAGGAGGAGTGGTGATGTGGAATTGGATAAGCACGCGAATGGATGAGAAGGAAAAGTGGCACTGGGCGGTCGGTGCATTTCTTTAATGAAATGAAAGGAAATTGGTCTTGTACCGGCATCAACTACCCGTTGAAGAAGCAGGTTTTATTTGTAGACAAAAAAGATCACAAGCTTTTGGAATGCAATAAAAAGATCCTTATGAGTGTTACAATCAATTTAATTGAAAAATCTCATTATTCATCGTGTCAGGTAAATTCTTAAATACAACATGGACACTTAGATTTATTTTATACTCATTGCAACGCACGGGTATTTTTTCTAGTTAAAAAAAGAGCGAATGGTCCGATTTATGGGCCTATTAAGTTGGCGCGTACGCAAGATTTTTTTAGTTATTATATACGTCAACAAACGATTCTAGTAGATGTGACCGTTGGATGTCAATCCAACGGCCGTCGTGTTTTTTCAATTTCGGATCTTCTTGCTCCAGCCGCCAAATTCAGCACCGGCGGGACCGCCTGCTCCCGCCTCCCGTGCAGGTCTCACTGCCCCTACTACTCTCATCACTGGCCAGAGCATCCCTCTACTCACCCACATCCCCTGTTATTCTGCGGCGACGGCAGCCTCACACCGCAGCCGAACCAGTGAACCTCGTACTCCTCTTTGCGTGGGCACCACTGCCACGTCTTCCCCAGCTCCGCGCCATCCCCTTCCTAGGCCTTGCCGTCGTCCACTGCCCTGGTGCTCTCGGTGCGGCGTGGTCAACGTGGTCAAGGAACGACTTCCATCAGAAGAGTACTGTCGTGGAGAGGCTGACAGCTGGGTCCACGACAGCCGCAAGGAAGTGCCTCCTTATTACGTGGAAAATAATTATTCCTCCGCCTGACAGCAGGGACCCACCGAACGGGCCACCGTATTTGGCGAAAAAAACGTCCCCCCTGACTGCTGGGACCCACTGGACGGGCCACCGTATTTTGCGAAAAAACGTCCCCCCCCCCGCTGTCAGCTCGGACCCACCGGAAGTGCCTCCTTATTACACACAAAAAAATGAATACTCCCCCTGCTGGTTGGGACCTACCTTGGCGGGAGGCTGACTTGTGGGCCTACTAAGTTGACGGGAACGGAGTGCTTTGTCAACTTAGTCAATATGAACGATTCTAGCTCCAGTGACCGTACGATATCCATCCAACGGCCGTAGTGCTTCTTCAACCTCTGGTCTTCCTGCTCCAGCCGCCCAAAGCAGCGCCGGTCGTGCCGCATGCTCCTGCCTCCCGTGGTCGGCTGTGCTGCAGCGGAGGCCTCATTGCCCCCTACTATTCCCACCGCTGGCCAGGCCATCCCTTTACTCACCCACACCCCCTGTTATTCTACGACGACGGCAGCCTCACACCGCAGCGAACCAGTGAACCCTCGTACTCCTCTACGCGTGGGCATCCACTGCCGCGTCTTCACCGGCTCCGTGTCGTCCTCTTTCTAGGCCCCGCCGTCGTCCACCGCCCTGGTGCTCTCGGCGCGACGTGGTCACTGTGGTCAAGGAACGGCTTCCATCAGACCTGGATTGTACGTGGAGAGGATGACAGCTGGGTCCACGGCCGCAGCAAGGAAGTGCTTCCTTATTACGCACAAAATAATTATTTCTCCACCTGACAGCGGGGACCCACTGATACGTCCGTTTTGCATCATGCTTTTATATCGATATTTATTGCATTATGGACTGTTATTTCACTTTATGTCACAATACTTATGGCTATTCTCTCTTATTTTACAAGGTTTACATAAGGAGGGAGAATGCCGGCAGCTGGAATTCTGGGCTGGAAAAGGAGCAAATATTAGAGACCTACTCTGCGCAACTCCGAAAGTCCTGAAACTCCATGGAACATCTTCAAATAAATAAGGAAAAATCCTCGCCAAAGATGAAGGCCAGGGGGCCCACACCCTACTCACGAGGGTGGGGGATGCCGCCCCCCTAGGGCGCGCCCCTACCTCGTGGGCTCCCTGGTGGCTCTCCGACGTCCATCTTCTCCTATATGAAGTCTTTCGATGAGAAAAAAATAGGAAGGAACTTTTCGGGACGAGACTCCGCCGCCACGAGGCGGAACCTTGGCGGATCCAATCTAGAGCTCCGGCAGAGCTGTTCTGCCGGGGATACTTCCCTCCGGGAGGGGGAAATCATCACCATCGTCATCACCAACGCTCCTCTCACCGGGAGAGGGCAATCTCCATTAACATCTTCACCAGCACCATCTCGTCTCCAAACCCTAGTTCATCTCTTGTATCCAATTCTTGCCTCACAGTCCGGGATTGGTGCTAGTAGGTTGCTAGTAGTGTTGATTACTCCTTGTAGTTGATGCTAGTTGGTTTATTTGGTGGAAGATCATATGTTCAGATCCTATATGCATATTATTACCCCTCTGATTATGAACATGAATATGCTTTGTGAGTAATTACGTTTGTTCCTGAGGACAAGGGAGAAGTCTTGCTATTCGTAGTCATGTGAATTTGGTATTCGTTTGATATTTTGATAAGATGTATGTTGTCTAGCCTCTAGTGGTGTAATGTGAACGTCGACTACATAACACTTCACCATTATTTGGGCCTAGAGGAAGGCATTGGGAAGTAATAAGTCGATGATGGGTTTCTAGAGTGACAGAAGCTTAAACCCTAGTTTATGCGTTGCCTTCGTAAGGGGTTGATGTGGATCCATATGTTTCATGCTATGGTTAGGTTTACCTTAATAGTTTTGTTGTAGCTGCGGATGCTTGCAATAGAGGTTAATCATAAGTGGGATGCTTGTTCAACTAAGAACAGCACCCAAGCACCGGTCCACCCACATATCAAATTATCAAAGTATCGAACGCGAATCATATGAACGTGATGAAAACTAGCTTGACGATATTCCCATGTGTCCTCGGGAGCACTTTTCCTATTATAAGAGGTTGTTCCGGCTTGTCCTTTGCTACAAAAAGGATTGGGCCACCTTGCTGCACTTTATTTACTTTTGTTACTTGTTGCTCGTTACAATTTATCCTATCACAAAACTATCTGTTACCACTTATCTCAGTACTTGCAGAGAACACCTTGCTGAAAACCGCTTATCATTTCCTTCTGCTCCTCGCTGGGTTCGACACTCTTACTTATCGAAAGGACTACGATAGATCCCCTATACTTGTGGGTCATCAAGACTCTTTTCTGGCGCCGTTGCCGGGGAGTGTAGCGCCTTTGGTAGGTGGAATTTGGTAAGGAAAAATTTATATAGGGTGCTGAAATTTACTATCACTTGTTACTATGGAAAGTAATTCTCTGAGGGTCTTGTTCGGGGTATCTTCACCCCGTCCAGTAGAGCAAAGAGTTGCTCCTCAACCTACTGAACCTATTGAAAATGAAACTCCTTTTGAATTTCCTTCGGGTATGATGGAAAAACTGCTAGCTAACCCTTTTACAGGAGATGGAACAAAGCATCCCGATGAGCACTTAATATATGTGGATGAAGTTTGTGGATTATTTAAGCTTGCAGGTATACCCGATGATGTTGCTAAGAAGAAGGTCTTACCTTTATCTTTGAAGGGAGACGCATTGATATGGTATAGGCTATGTGATGACATGAGATCATGGGACTATAAAAGATTGAAGCTGGAATTTCATCGAAAGTATTACCCTATGCATCTTGTTCATTGTGATTGCAATTATATATATAATTTCTGGCCTCGCGAAGGAGAAAGCATCGCTCAAGCTTGGGAGAGGCTTAAATCAATGTTATATTCATGCCCCAATCACGAGCTCTCAAGAGAAATGATTATACAAAATCTATATGCTCGGCTTTCTGATAACAATCGCACCATGCTCGATACTTCTTGTGCTAGCTCTTTTATGATGAAGACTATTGAATTCAAATGGAATTTATTGGATAGAATTAAACGCAACTCTAAAGATTGGGACCTCGACGAAGGTAAGGAGTCAGGTATGACACCTAAGTTTGATTGTGTTAAATCTTTTATGGACACCGATATTTTCTGTAAGTTTAGCACTAAATATGGACTTGACTCTGAGATAGTAGCCTCTTTCTGTGAATCTTTTGCTACTTATGTT
This sequence comes from Triticum monococcum, assembly GCA_034509565.1. NCBI lineage: Eukaryota > Viridiplantae > Streptophyta > Magnoliopsida > Poales > Poaceae > Triticum > Triticum monococcum. The sequence continues at coordinate 491,456,983 of CM067844.1, forward strand.
GATCTCCCTAAGGAGAAGTGGTTTAAATATCATCCTCCCATAGAAGTAAAAGTAGCTGCACCTATTAAAGTTGAAGAAAAGACTGTCACTTATAATGATCCTATTGTTCCTACTTCTTATATTGAGAAACCACCTTTCCCTGTTAGAATAAGGGATCATGCTAAAGCTTCAACTGTTGTTCGTAAAAGCAATATTAGAACTTATACACCTCCTGAGCAAGTTAAAGTAGAACCTAATATTTCTATTGTTAAAGATCTCTTGTCTGATAATATTGATGGGCATGTTATTCAGTTCGAAGGTGAAACTGCTAGAATTGCTAAACCTTGTGATAAAGATAAACATAGACCTGTGGTAGGCGTGCCTGTTATTTCTGTTAAAATAGGAGATCATTGTTATCATGGCTTATGTGATATGGGTGCTACTGCTAGTGTAATACCTATTGACTTATACGAATAAATTAAGAATGAAATTGCACCTGTTGAGTTAGAAGATATTGATGTTACTATTAAACTTGCTAATAGAGATACTATTGCACCAATTGGAATTGTTAGAGATGTTGAAGTCTTGTGTGGGAAGACTAAATATCCTGCTGATTTTCTTGTTCTTGGTTCCCCACAAGATAGCTTTTGTCCCATTATATTTGGTAGACCCTTCTTAAATACTGTCAATGCTACCATAGACTGCACAAATAATGTTGTTACTATTGGATTGGATGATATGGTTCATGAGTTTAATTTCTCTAAATTTAGTAAACAACATCATGAGGAAGAATTACCTAGTAAGGATGAAATTATTGGTCTTGCTTCTATTGCCGTACCTCCTAGTGATCCTTTAGAACACTATTTGCTAGACCATGAAAATGATATGTTCATGAATGAAAGAAGGGAAATAGATGAAGTATTCTTTAAACAGGAACCTATTCTGCAACACAATTTGCCTGCTGAAACCTTAGGGGGTCCTCCTCCACCCAAGGGTGATCCCGTGTTTGAGCTTAAACCGTTGCCTAATAATCTTAAATTTGCTTATCTTGATGAAAAGAAGATATATCCTGTTATTATTAGTGCTAACCTTTCAGAGCATGAAGAAGAAAGATTATTGAAAACTCTGAAGAAGCATCGTGCTGCTATTGGATATACTCTTGATGATCTTAAGGGCATTAGTCCCACTCTATATCAACATAAAATAAATTTGGAAGCAAATGCCAAACCAGTTCGTGATCCTCAACGACGTCTGAATCCTAAAATGAAAGAAGTGGTAAGAAAAGAAATACTCAAGCTTCTGGAGGCAGGTATAATCTATCCCGTTGCTGATAGTCAGTGGGTAAGTCTTGTCCATTGTGTCCCTAAGAAGGGAGGTATTACTGTTGTTCCTAATGATAAATATGAATTAATTCCACAAAGAATTATCACAGGTTATAGGATGGTAATTGATTTCCGCAAATTAAATAAAGCTACTAAGAAAGATCATTACCCCTTACCTTTTATTGATCAAATGCTAGAAAGACTATGCAAACATACACACTATTGCTTTCTAAATGGTTATTCTGGTTTCTCTCAAATACCTATGTCGGCTAGAGATCAATCAAAGACTACTTTTACATGCCCTTTTGGTACTTTTGCTTATAGACGTATGCCTTTTGGTTTATGTAATGCACCTGCTACCTTTCAAAGATGCATGATGGCTATATTCTCTGACTTTTGTGAGAAGATTTGTGAGGTTTTCATGGACGATTTTCCGTCTATGGTTCCTCTTTTGATGATTGCTTGAGCAATCTTGATCGAGTTTTGCAGAGATGTGAAGAAACTAATCTTGTCTTGAATTGGGAAAAGTGCCACTTTATGGTTAATGAAGGTATTGTCTTGGGGCACAAAGTTTCTGAAAGACGTATTGAAGTTGATAAAGCCAAGGTTGATGCTATTGAAAAGATGCCATGTCCCAAGGACATCAAAGGTATAAGAAGTTTCCTTGGTCACGCCGGATTTTACAGGAGGTTCATTAAGGACTTCTCAAAAATTTCTCGGCCTCTGACTAATTTATTGCAAAAAGATATACCATTTGTCTTTGATGATGATTGTGTAGAAGCATTTGAAATACTTAAGAAAGCATTAGTCACTGCACCTGTTGTCCTGCCACCTGATTGGAACCTACCCTTTGAAATTATGTGTGATGCTAGTGATTATGCTGTAGGTGCTGTTCTAGGGCAAAGAGTTGATAAGAAATTAAATGTTATTCATTATGCTAGTAAGACTCTAGACAATTCTCAAAGAAATTATGCTACTACTAAAAAAGAGCTTTTAGCAGTTGTATTTACTTGTGATAAGTTCAGATCTTATATTGTTGATTCTAAAGTAACTATTCAAACTGATCATGCTGCTATTAAATATCTTATGGAAAAGAAAGATGCTAAACCTAGACTTATTAGATGGGTTCTCTTGCTACAAGAATTTGATTTGCATATTGTTGATAGAAAGGGAGCTGAGAACCCCGTTGCAGATAACTTGTCTAGGTTAGAGAATATTCTTGATGACCCACTACCTATTAATGATAGCTTTCCTGATGAATAATTAAATGTTATAAGTACTTCTCGTAGTACTCCATGGTATGCTGATTATGCTAATTATATTGTTGCTAAATTTATACCACCTAGCTTCACATACCAACAAAAGAAAAAGGTTTTCTATGATTTAAGACATTACTTTTGGGATGACCCACATCTTTATAAAGAAGGAGTAGATGGTGTTATTAGACGTTGTGTACCTGAGCATGAACAGGAACAGATCCTACGCAAGTGTCATTTCGAGGCTTATGGAGGACACCACGCTGGAGATAGAACTGCACATAAGGTATTCCAATCTGGTTTTTATTGGCCTACTCCCTTCAAGGATGCCCGTAAGTTTGTCTTGTCTTGTGATGAATGTCAACGAATTGGTAATATTAGTAGACGTCAAGAAATGCCTATGAATTATTCTCTTGTTATTGAACCATTTGATGTTTGGGGCTTTGATTATATGGGACCTTTTCCTGCCTCTAATGGATACACACATATTCTAGTTGCTGTTGATTACGTTACTAAGTGGGTAGAAGCTATTCCAACTAGTAGTGTTGATCATAACACTTCTATTAAAATGCTTAAGGAAGTTATTTTCTCGAGGTTTGGAGTCCCTAGATATTTAATGACTGATGGTGGTTCACACTTTATTCATGGTGCTTTCCGTAAAATGCTTGCTAAATATGATATTAATCATAGAATTGCATCTCCTTATCACCCACAGTCTAGTGGTCAAGTAGAGTTGAGCAATAGAGAGCTCAAATTAATTTTGCAAAAGACTGTTAATAGGTCTGGAAAGAATTGGTCCAAGAAACTTGATGATGCATTATGGGCTTATAGAACTGCATATAAAAATCCTATGGGTATGTCTCCGTATAAAATGGTTTATGGAAAAGCATGTCACTTACCTCTCAAACTAGAACATAAGGCATATTGGGCTATTAAAGAGCTTAACTATGATTTTAAACTTGCAGGTGAGAAGAGGTTATTTGATATTAGCTCACTTGATGAATGGAGAGCCCAAGCTTATGAAAATGCCAAGTTGTTTAAAGAAAAAGTTAAAAGATGGCACGACAAAAGGATACAAAAGCGTGAGTTTAATATAGGTGATTATGTATTGCTATACAACTCTCGTTTAAGATTTTTTGCAGGAAAACTTCTCCCTAAATGGGAAGGCCCCTATGTTATCGAGGAGGTCTATCGTTCCGGTGCCATAAAAATCAACAACTTCAAGGGCACAAATCCGAAGGTGGTAAACGGTCAAAGAATCAAACATTATATCAGGTAATCCCATAAATGTTGAAACCAATATTATTGAAACCGTAACCCCGGAAAAATACATAAGGGACACTTTCCGGAGCGTTTGAGACCCCGAAAAGGAATAGGTATGTGGTACGGTAAGTAAACCGACTCCAAAACAATTTTTAAGGCAATATTTCTCCGTTTTGGAATATTTAGAAAAATAGAAAAAAAATAGCAGTCCGGGAAGGACACGATGGCCCCACGAGGGTGGTGGGCGCGCCCTACCCCCCTAGGCGCGCCCCCTACCTCGTGAGCACCTCGTGTGCCTTCCGGACTCCGTTTTCTTGCACGATACGTATTTTGGTCAGTAAAATTCATTATATATTCTCCCGAAGGTTTTCACTCCTGTATCATGCAAATCTCTTCTGTTTTTGTTTTCGAGCTGTTGTTGCTGCAGATTAGAGCAAGATGTCTTCTCAAGAGTCAATCGGGGAGAGCCGGGTATCTAATCCGGCACTGGAACCAAGGGAAAACAGCGACGCTGACCACTTTGTGCCAGCAACGGAGGAAGAGATGGAGGCTAACTTAATGAGAGTAGATGCCATGGAGGATCAAGAAGTCACCTCTCGCCTCCGAGATGGGTTCACGATGGGGGAACTACAGAGCTCAGCTATTCCAAACTCGGTTATCCCTTCTAATGTTAGATTTCTTTCTTATGAAAATATGAAGAGGAGTGTCACTTGTTCTCCCGTAGCTATGCAACACCCTTGGGTGCAAGGAGCTTTAGCTGTCACAGGAAAGCTTCGTAAGGAAATAATGGACCTCAAACAGCAAGTCAATAAGCTCGAGGAGGAGAACCACATCCTGAGGGGAACCATCGCCAAGAATATTACACCGACAACAAAGAAGGAGACATAATCACATGGGTATGGGCACTCCCCTTGGCACCTGCCAAGCTTGGGGGAGGTGCCCCGATATCGTATCACCATCACAACTCCTATCTTTATCATTTTTCTTAGTTCGATCTTATTAGTAGTATCTTGATCTAGTAGAATAAAGTTTATGGCATGATCTAGTTTTGAGTTTGCTTTTTGATCCCTCTTTGTAATCGAGTCCGTGAGCTATATATAATAAAGATTAGTGTTGAGTCAAGGGATTGATTATTTTTCCATGATCTTGGGTGAATAAAAGAAAAGAGAAAAAGAATAAAAAAAAGAAACAAAAAGTTCATATTGATCTTATTGAGAGTAATGACTTCACATAGAAAGAGTATGATAATTAAAAGTTGTTGGGAGTTGGCAAACATAGCTTTGGTCATTGTTGTAATTAATAGGAAGTAATAAGGAAAGAGAGGTTTTCACATATAGATATATTATCATTGACATCTTTTATGATTGAGAGCACTCATTAAAATATGACATGCTAAAGAGTTGATGTTGGACAAGGAAGACAATGTAATGAGTTATGTCTTTCTTATATCTGAGATAAAGTATGTTGTCGTGGATCCTCTAACTTGTTGAGCTTGCCTTTCCCCCTCATGCTAGCCAAATTCTCAGCACCAAGTAGAAATACTACTTGTGCTTCCAAACACCCTTAAACCAGTTTTGCCATGAGAGTCCACCATATCTACCTATGGATTGAGTAAGACCCTTCAAGTAAGTTGTCATCGGTGCAAAGCAATAAAAATTGCTCTAAATATGTATGATTGATTAGTGTGGGAGAAATAAGCTTTATACGATCTTGTGATGTGGAAGTAATACAAGCGACGGACTGCATAATAAAGGTTCATATCACAAGGGGCAATATAAAGTGACGTTCTTTCGCATTGAGATTTTATGCATCAAACCATAAAAGTGCATGGCAAACTCTATTTCCCTCTGCGAAGGGCCTATCCTTTATTATTATCTTCTACCTTATGGAAGAGTCATGGTGATCTTCACCTTTTCTTTTTCATTTTATCCTTTGGCAAGCTCAGCATGTTGGAAAGAACATGATATATATATATATATAATTGGATGTAGAGGAGCATGAACCATTATTGTTGACATTACCCTTGAGGTAAAAGGTTGTGGGGCAAAACTATAAGCCCCTATCTTTCTTATGTCCGATTAAAACTCCGTAACCACAAGTATCGTGTGAGTGTTAGCAATTATGGAGGACTAAATGATAGTTGAGTATGTGGACTTGCTTTTAGCTCTGACATAGACTCTTTCTGATGTTATGATAAATTGCAATTGCTTCAATGACTGAGATTATAGTTTGTCGGAGCCCAATAAGGTTTATGATTTATACTTTTGCATTGTGAATAGATCATCACTTGAACATAAGTAATCATATGACAAAAGCTATATATGTTGCTGCTATGGGAATAATCATGATGCCTTCATGTCCGTATTTTATTTTTTTATCGACGCCTCTACTTCTAAACATGAGGACATATTTATTGTTATCAGCTTTTCGCTTGAGGACAAGCGAGGTCTAAGCTTGGGAGAGTTGATACGTCCATTTTGCATCACGCTTTTATATCGATATTTATTGCATTATGGACTGTTATTTCACTTTATGTCACAATACTTATGGCTATTCTCTCTTATTTTACAAGGTTTACATAAGGAGGGAGAATGCGAGCAGCTGGAATTCTGGGCTGGAAAAGGAGCAAATATTAGAGACCTATTCTGCGCAACTCCAAAAGTCCTGAAACTCCACGGAACATCTTAAAATAAATAAAGAAAAATCCTCGCCAAAGATGAAGGCCAGGGGGCCCACACCCTGCTCACGAGGGTGGGGGGCGCCGCCCCCCCCCTAGGGCGTGCCCCCCTACCTCGTCGGCCCCTTGGTGGCTCTCCGACGTCCATCTTCTCCTATATGAAGTCTTTCGATGAGAAAAAAATAGGAAGGAACTTTTCGGGATGAGACTCCGCCGCCACGAGGCGAACCTTGGCGGATCCAATCTAGAGCTCCGGCAGAGCTGTTCTGCCGGGGATACTTCCCTCCGGGAGGGGGAAATCATCACCATCGTCATCACCAGCGCTCCTTTCATCGGGAGAGGGCAATCTCCATCAACACCTTCACCGGCACCAACTCATCTCCAAACCCTAGTTCATATCTTGTATCCAATTCTTGTCTCACAGTCCGGGATTGGTGCTAGTAGGTTGCTACTAGTGTTGATTACTCCTTGTAGTTGATGCTAGTTGGTTTATTTGGTGGAAGATCATATGTTCAGATCCTATATGCATATTATTACCCCTCTGATTATGAACATGAATATGCTTTGTGAGTAATTACATTTGTTCCTGAGGACAAGGGAGAAGTCTTGCTATTAGTAGTCATGTGAATTTGGTATTCGTTTGATATTTTGATAAGATGTATGTTGTCTAGCCTCTAGTGGTGTTATGTGAACGTCGACTACATAACACTTCACCATTATTTGGGCCTAGAGGAAGGCATTGGGAAGTAATAAGTAGACGATGGGTTGCTAGAGTGACAGAAGCTTAAACCCTAGTTTATGCGTTGCTTCGTAAAGGGTTGATGTGGATCCATATGTTTCATGAAATTGTTAGGTTTACCTTAATACTTTTGTTGTAGTTGCGGATGCTTGCAATAGAGGTTAATCATAAGTGGGATGCTTGTTCAAGTAAGAACAGCACCCAAGCACCGGTCCACCCACATATCAAATTATCAAAGTATCGAACATGAATCATATGAACGTGATGAAAACTAGCCTGACGATATTCCCATGTGTCCTCGAGGGCGCTTTTCCTATTATAAGAGTTTGTTCCGGCTTGTCCTTTGCTACAAAAAGGATTGGGCCACCTTGCTGCACTTTATTTACTTTTGTTACTTGTTGCTCGTTACAATTTATCCTATCACAAAACTATCTGTTACCACTTATTTCAGTACTTGCAGAGAACACCTTGCTAAAAACCGCTTATCATTTCCTTCTGCTCCTCGTTGGGTTCGACACTCTTACTTGTCGAAAGGACTACGATAGATCCCCTATACTTGTGGGTCATCACCCACCGGATGGGCCACCGTATTTCACGAAAAAAAATGTTTCCTCCTGACTGCTGCGACCCACCAGCTACATCTTCGCACGCAAGGAAGTGCGTCCGGGCAAAAAAAACAATTCGCCCCCCTGACTGCTGGGACCCACCAGCTACATCTTCGCACGCAAGGAAGTGCCTGACAGTTGGGACCCACCTGGTCAAAGCGTAGTAGCGTTGTCATTCTGGTCGTGAACGTGTACGTACATATTGGTCGATGTTGAGGCGCACACTTGTCGTAGTAGAAGCGCGCACGTAGCTTGTACACGTACTTACAACGGCCAGGGTGCAAGAAAGTAAATACTGCCACATACGTACATACGGGTGGGGTCTCGAACACCTACTCGCGCGTACGTACGGCCAGGGCTCGTGTACATGGCTGGGTCGGAACGGAGAAACTGCGTCGTTGTTGTGTTCATGGGGAGGCAACGGAATGCGTCGTGTTGATCGGGAGGCAACGGAACGCGTGGGAGCCAACCGGCTTGGACGGAACAGCCGATGGAAACGAGGCTTGGCGTACCGCAGAACGGAGGAAACGGCCTTGTGTTCGACCGGCCACATTCGAAACAGGATCCTGTTCATCGGGAGGGGTCTGGCGTACCGCAAAATGGAGGAAACGGACCTCCCACGGTCGAAACGGGGGTCCTGTTGATCGGGAGGGGTGTGGCGTACCGCAAAATGGAGGAAGCGGACTTGTGTTGGAGCGCTACGGTCGAAGGGGTCCTGTTCATCGGGAGGGGTGTGGCGTACCGCAAAACGGGACTCCGCGACATACTGTTCATCTCTATCGCCGACCCCCTCCAGCCTCCACGGGCTACTGTTCATCCACCGTCGACCTCCTCCAGCCTCCACCTGCGACTGTTCATCCACGGGCTCGTATTCATCCAGCCTCCACTGCGCGCTACTCCACCGGCTACTGTTCAACCAGCCCTCTGCACGGGCTCATGTTCAACCACCCCTCCACAGGCTACTGTTCATCCAGCCCTCCACCATCTACTGTCCATCTTGCCCTCCACAGGGTGGTCCTGTTCATCCAGCCCTCCACGAGGTCCTATTCATCCAGCCCCAACCGGCTCGATCAATCGGGGTCCTGTTCATCTAGAGGCAACACCACGGGGTCCTGTTCATTTAGAGGCAACACCACGGGGTCCTGTTCATCCACCCCCACCGGGAACTGTTCATCCAAACCCCCCAGCACGCTCACTGTTCATCCAGAGGCAACACCACGGGGTCCTGTTCATCCACCCCCACTGGGAACTGTTCATCCAAACCCCCAGCAACGTTCACTGTTCATCCAGAGGTAGCATCGATCGGCTTCAGTTAGCTGGAGTAGCGAAGGAATCGCTCGATAGGGTTCAGTTAACAGCCATCGCTCGATCGCTCGGGTTCAGTAACGTGTAGCCTGCAGTGCAATCGCTCGGATTCAGTTAGATCCCAATGCCTCGATCGGGTTCAGTTAGAGCCCAACGGCTCGCACCCACGCGCGTGCGTGTACGAGAGAAACGTGCATCGCTCGGCCCCGACCACCCATCGTAACCGGGAACACCCCGATATTTTCCTCCCCTCACTTCTACCATGGTTTTTTCCGTCATGGACGGCCCAAAGAATGTCATGCAGATGCGTCTATGGCCCGCCCAGGACGAAAAGCCCATTTTCTATCATGATGTTTTGTCATAGAAGTAGGACCCCACCACATCCATGATGATACCGGGTTTTGTCACAATTATCGTCATAGAAGTGTCATAAGTATGACAGAAAAAAAATTCGTTCGGCCCAAAATGTCACGGATGTGTCTTTTTTTTGTAGTGTCTCTAATCATCTAAGTGATCACGTGATCCATATCAACTAAACCATGTCCGATCATCACGTGAGATGGAGTAGTTTTCAATGGTGAACATCACTATGTTGATCATATCTACTATATGATTCACGCTCGACCTTTCGGTCTCCAGTGTTCCGAGGCCATATCTGCATATGATAGGCTCGTCAAGTTTAACCCGAGTATTCTGCGTGTGCAAAACTGGCTTGCACCCGTTGTATGTGAACATAGAGCTTATCACACCCAATCATCACGTGGTGCCTCGGCACGACGAACTGTAGCAACGGTGCATACTCAGGGAGAACACTTATACCTTGAAATTTAGTGAGAGATCATCTTATAATGCCACTGCCGAACTAAGCAGAATAAGATGCATAAAGGATAAACATCACATGCAATCAATATAAGTGATATGATATGGCCATCATCATCTTGTGCCTTTGATCTCCATCTCCAAAGCACCATCATGATCACCATCGTCACCGGCTTGACACCTTGATCTCCATTGAAGCATCGTTGTCGTCTCGCCAACTATTGCTTCTACAACTATCGCTGCCGCTTAGTGATAAAGTAAAGCAATTACATGGTGATTGCATTTCATACAATAAAGCGACAACCATATGGCTCCTGCCAGTTGCCGATAACTGTGTTACAAAACATGATCATCTCATACAATAAAATTTAGCATTATGTCTTGACCATATAACATCATAACATGCCCTGTAAAAACAAGTTAGATGTCCTCTACTTTGTTGTTGCAAGTTTTACATGGCTGCTACAGGTTGAGCAAGAACCGTTCTTACCTACGCATCAAAAACCAAAACGCGATATAGTGATTGCTTTTTGATCTTTAGAAAGAACCCTGTTCATTGAATCTGATTCAACTAAAGCTAGAGAAACATACACCCACTAGCCACCTGTGTGTGAAGCAAGTTGGTACAACCAGTCTCGCGTAAGCGTACGCGTAATGTCAGTCTGGGCCACTTCATCCAACAATGCCGCCGAATCAAGAATCAACTAGTGACGGCAAGCAATATGTATATACCCACGCCCACAACTCCTTTGTGTTCTACTCGTGCATATAACATCTACGCATAAACCTGGCTCGGGTGCCACTGTTGGGGAACATATTAATTTCAAAAAAATTCCTATGCACATGCAAGATCATGGTGATGCATAGCAACGAGAGGGGAGAGTATCGTCTACGTACCCTCGTAGACCGTAAGCGAAAGCGTTATGACAACGCGGTTGATGTAGTCGTACGTCTTCACGATCAACCGATCTAGTACCGAAGATACAGCACCCCCGCGATCTGCACATGTTTAGCTCGGTGACTTCACGCGAACTCACGATCCAGTAGAGCTTCGAGGGAGAGCTTCGTCAGCACGACGGTGTGATGACGGTGATGATGTTTCTACCGGAACATGGCTTCACTTAAGCACTGCTATGATATTACCGAGGTGGATTATGGTGGACGAGGGCACCGCACACGGCTAAAAGATCAATGATCAACTTGTGTGCCTATGGGGTGCCCCCTCCCCTGTATATAAAGGACTGGAGGAGGGGGAGGGCCGGCCCTCCTATGGCGCACCCCATGGGGAGTCCTACTCCCATCGGGAGTAGGATCCCCCCTTTCCATTTAGTAGGAGTAGGAGAAGGAAGGAGGAAAGAGGGAGAAGGAAAGGGGGGCGCAGCCCCGCCCCCCCTCCTAGTCCAATTCGGACCAGAGGGGAGGGGGCGCGTGGCCTGCCCTGGCAGCCCCTCCTCTCTTTCCACTAAGGCCCATTAAACTCCACGGGGGGTTTCGGTAACCCCCCAGCACTCCGGTATATGCCCGAACTTCACTCGTAACCCTTCTGATGTCCAAACATAGCCGTCCAATATATCGATCTTTATGTCTCGACCATTTCGAGACTCCTCGTCATGTCCGTGATCAGATCCAAGACTCCGAACTACCTTTGGTACATCAAAACACATAAACTCATAATACTGATCGTTACCGAACGTTAAGCGTGCGGACCCTACGGGTTCGAGAACTATGTAGACATGACCGAGACATGTCTCCGGTAAATAACCAATAGAGGAACCTGTATGCTCATATTGGCTCCTACATATTCTAGGAAGATCTGTATCGGTCAAACCGCATAACGGTATATGTTGTTCCCTTTGTCACCGGTATGTTACCTGCCCGAGATTCGATTGTCGGTATCTCAATACCTAGTTCAATCTCGTTACCGAAAAGTCTCTTTACTCGTTCCGTAATGCGACATTCCGTAACTAACTCTTTAGCTACATTGCTTGCAAGGCTTATTGTGATGTACATTACCGAGAGGGACCAGAGATGAAGGAAATATGCCCAAGAGGCAATAATAAAGTTATTATTTATTTCCTTATATCATGATAAATGTTTATTATTCATGCTAGAATTGTATTAACCGGAAACATAATACATGTGTGAATACATAGACAAACTTAGTGTCACTAGTATGCCTCTACTTGACTAGCTCGTTAATCAAAGATGGTTATGTTTCCTAACCATGAACAAGGTCTTGTTATTTGATTAACGAGGTCACATCATTAGTTGAATGATCTGATTGACATGACCCATTTCATTAGCTTAGCACCCGATCGTTTAGTATGTTGCTGTTGCTATTCTTCATGACTTATACATGTTCCTATGACTATGAGATTATGCAACTCCCGTTTACCGAAGGAACACTTTGGGTACTACCAGACATCACAACGTAACTGGGTGATTATAAAGGAGTACTACAGGTGTCTCCAAAGGTAGATGTTGGGTTGGCGTATTTCGAGATTAGGATTTGTCACTCCGATTGTCGGAGAGGTATCTCTGGGCCCTCTCGGTAATGCACATCACATAAGCCTTGCAAGCATTGTGACTAATGAGTTAGTTGCGAGATGATGTATTACGGAACGAGTAAAGAGACTTGCCGGTAACGAGATTGAACTAGGTATTGGATACCGACGATCGAATCTCGGGTAAGTAACATACCGATGACAAAGGGAACAACGTATGTTGTTATGCGGTCTGACCGATAAAGATCTTCGTAGAATATGTAGGAGCCAATATGGGCATCCAGGTCCCGCTATTGGTTATTGACCGGAGAAAGTGTCTCGGTCATGTCTACATTGTTCTCAAACCGTAGGGTCCGCACGCTTAACGTTACGATGATAATTATTATGAGTTTATGTATTTTGATGTACCGAAGGTTGTTCGGAGTCCCGGATGTGATCACGGACATGATGAGGAGTCTCGAAATGGTCAAGACATAAATATTGATATATTGGAAGCCTATATTTGGATATCGGAAGTGTTTCGGGTGAAATCGGGATTTTACCGGATTACTGGGAGGTTACCGAAACCCCCCCGGGAGCCATATGGGCCTTCATGGGCCTTAGTGGAAAGGAGAAAAGGGGCAGCCCATAGGTGGCCGCGCGCCCCCCTTCCCTTAGTCCTATTAGGACTAGGAGAAGGGGCCGGCCCCCCTCTCTCTCTTTCCCCCTTTGGGAAACCTAGTCCAACTAGGATTGGGGGGTGTCCTACTCCCGATGGGAGTAGGACTCCTCCTGCTCCCTCTCCCTGGCGGGCGCACCCCTCCCCCTTGGCTCCTTTATATACAGGGGCAGGGGGCACCTCTAGACACACAAGTTGATCCTTGCTGATCGTTCCTTAGCCGTGTGTGGTGCCCCCTGCCACTAAATTCCACCTCGATCATATTGTTGCAGTGCTTAAGCGAAGCCCTGCGTCGGTAGTACATCAAGATCGTCACCATGCCGTCGTGCTGACGGAACTCTTCCTCGACGCTTTGCTGGATCGGAGCCCAAGGATCGTCATTGAGCTGAACGTGTGCTAAGAACTCGGAGGTGCCGGAGTAACGGTGCTTGGATCGGTCGGATCGGGAAGACGTACGACTACTTCCTCTACGTTGTGTGATCGCTTCCGCAGTCGGTCTGCGTTGGTACGTAGACAACACTCTCCCCTCTCGTTGCTATGCATCACCATGATCTTGCGTGTGCGTAGGAAAATTTCGAAATTACTACGTTCCCCAACAGTGGCATCCGAGCCTAGGTTTTATGGTTTGATGTTATATGCACGAGTAGAACACAAGTGAGTTTTGGGCGATACAAGTCATACTGCCTACTAGCATGTCATACTTTGGTTCAGCGGTATTGTTGGACGAGACGACCCGGACCAACCTTACGCGTATGCTTAGGCGAGACCGGTTCCCTCGACGTGCTTTGCACATAGATGGCTTGCGGGCGACTGTCTCTCCAACTTTAGTTGAACCGAGTATGGCTACGCCCGGTCCTTGAGAAGGTTAAAACGGAGTCTATTTGACAAACTATCATTGTGGTTTTGATGCGTAGGTGAGATTGGTTCTTGCTTAAGCCCGTAGCAGCCACGTAAAACTTGCAACAACAAAGTAGAGGACGTCTAACTTGTTTTTGCAGGGCATGTTGTGATGTGATATGGTCAAGACATGATGCTAAATTTTATTGTATGAGATGATCATGTTTTGTAACTAAGTTATCGGCAACTGGCAGGAGCCATATGGTTGTCGCTTTATTGTATGCAATGCAATCGCGATGTAATGCTTTACTTTATCACTAAACGGTAGCGATAGTCGTGGAAGCATGAGATTGGCGAGATGACAACGATACTACGATGGAGATCAAGGTGTCGCGCCGGTGACGATGGTGATCATGACGGTGCTTCGGAGATGGAGATCACAAGCACAAGATGATGATGGCCATATCATATCACTTATATTGATTGCATGTGATGTTTATCATTTTATGCATCTTATCTTGCTTTGATTGACGGTAGCATTATAAGATGATCTCTCACTAAATTATCAAGAAGTGTTCTCCCTGAGTATGCACCGTTGCGAAAGTTCTTCGTGCTGAGACACCACGTGATGATCGGGTGTGATAGGCTCTACATTCAAATACAACAGGTGCAAAACAGTTGCACATGCGGAATACTCAGGTTATACTTGACGAGCCAAGCATATACAGATATGGCCTCAGAACACGGAGACCGAAAGGTCGAGCGTGAATCATATAGTAGATATGATCAACATAATGATGTTCACTGATGAAACTACTCCATCTCACGTGATCATCGGACATGGTTTAGTTGATTTGGATCACGTGATCACTTAGAAGATTAGAGGGATGTCTATCTAAGTGGGAGTTCTTAAGTAATATGATTAATTGAACTTAAATTTATCATGAACTTAGTACCTGATAGTATCTTGCTTGTTTATGTTGATTGTAGATAGATGGCTTGTGCTGTTGTTCCGTTGAATTTTAATGCGTTCCTTGACAAAGCAAAGTTGAAAGATGATGGTAGCAATTACATGGACTGGGTCCGTAACTTGAGGATTATCCTCATTGCTGCACAGAAGAATTACGTCCTAGAAGCACCGCTGGGTGCCAGGCTTGCTGCTGGAGCAACACCAGATGTTATGAACGTCTGGCAGAGCAAAGCTGATGACTACTCGATAGTTCAGTGTGCCATGCTTACGGCTTAGAATCGGGACTTCAACGACGTTTTGAACGTCATAGAGCATATGAGATGTTTCAGGAGTTGAAGTTAATATTTCAAGCAAATGCCCGGATTGAGAGATATGAAGTCTCCAATAAGTTCTATAGCTGCAAGATGGAAGAGAACAGTTCTGTCAGTGAGCATATACTCAAAATGTCTGGGTATAATAATCACTTGATTCAATTGGGAGTTAATCTTCCAGATGATTGCGTCATTGACAGAATTCTCCAATCATTGCCACCAAGCTACAAGAGCTTCCTGATGAACTATAATATGCAAGGGATGAACAAGACTATTTCCGAGCTCTTCGCAATGCTGAAAGTTGCGGAGGTAGAAATCAAAAAGGAGCATCAAGTGTTGATGGTTAACAAAACCACTAGTTTCAAGAAAAAGGGCAAAGGGAAGAAGAAGGGGAACTTCAAGAAGAACGGCAAGCAAGTTGCTGCTTAGGAGAAGAAACCCAAGTCTGGACCTAAGCCTGAAACTGAGTGCTTCTACTGCAAGCAGACTGGTCACTGGAAGCGGAACTGCCCCAAGTATTCGGCGGATAAGAAGGATGGTAAGGTGAACAAAGGTATATGTGATATACATGTTATGTTGGAAATATGCCCTAGAGGCAATAATAAAAGCATTATTATTATATTTCCTTGTTCATGGTAATTGTCTTTATTCATGCTATAATTGTGTTATCCGGAAATCGTAATACATGTGTGAATAACAGACACCAACATGTCCCTAGTAAGCCTCTAGTTGACTAGCTCGTTAATCAACAGATAGTCATGGTTTCCTGGCTATGGACATAAGATGTCACTGATAGCGAGATCACATCATTAGGAGAATGATGTGATGGACAAGACCCAATCCTAAACATAGCATAAAGATCGTATAGTTCGTTTGCTAGAGTTTTGCAATGTCAAGTATTTTTTCCTTAGACCATGAGATCGTGTAACTCCCGGATACCATAGGAGTGCTTTGGGTGTACCAAACGTCACAACGTAACTGGGTGACTATAAAGGTATACTACGGGTATCTCCGAAAGTGTCTGTTGGGTTGACACGGATCAAGACTGGGATTTGTCACTCCGTATGACGGAGAGGTATCACTGGGCCCACTCGGTAATGCATCATCATAATGAGCTCAAAGTGACCAAGTGTCTGGTCACGGGATCATGCATTACGGTACGAGTAAAGTGACTTGCCGGTAACGAGATTGAACGAGGTATTGGGATACCGACGATCTAATCTCGGGCAAGTAATATATCGATTGACAAAGGGAATTGCATACGGGGTTGATTGAATCCTCGACATCGTGGTTCATCCGATGAGATCATCGTGGAGCATGTGGGAGCCAACATGGGTATCCAGATCCCGCTGTTGGTTATTGACCGGAGAGTCGTCTCGGTCATGTCTACATGTCTCCCGAACCCGTAGGGTCTACACACTTAAGGTTCGGTGACGCTAGGGTTGTGAAGATATGTATATGCAGTAACCCGAATGTTATTCGGGGTCCCGGATGAGATCCCGGACGTCACGAGGAGTTCCGGAATGGTCCGGAGGTAAAGAATTATATATAGGATGTGCAGTTTCGGCCATCGGGACAAGTTTTGGGGTACCCGGTATTGTACCGGGACCACCGGAAGGGTCCCGGGGGTCCACCGGGTGGGGCCACCTATCCCGGAGGGCCCCTTGGGCTGAAATAGGTGGGAACCCAGCCCATAGTGGGCTGGGGCGCCAGCCCCCCCAAGGCCCATGCGCCTAGGGTTGGGGGGAACCCTAAGGGGGGCGCCCCCTTGCTTGGGGGGCAAGCCCCCACCCCTGGCCGCCGCCCCCCCTGGCACCCCTATATATAGGGGGGGAGAGGAGGGACTTGATGCCCACGCCTTTGGTGCTTCCCTCTCTCCCTGTTACATCTCTCTCTCTCGTAGTACACGGCGAAGCCCTGCTGTCGTGACGCCCTGCATCCACCACCACGCCGTCGTGCTGCTGGATCTTCATCAACCTCTCCTTCCCCCTTGCTGGATCAAGAAGGAGGAGACGTCTCCCGTCCCGTACGTGTGTTGAACGCGGAGGTGCCGTCCGTTCGGCGCTGGTCATCGGTGATTTGGATCACGACGTGTTCGACAACATCAACCTCGTTCTAACGAACGCTTCCGCTCGCGATCTACAAAGGTATGTAGATGCATCTCGTGACTCGTTGCTAGATGAACTCCTAGATGATCTTGGTGAAACGAGTAGGAAAATTTTTGTTTTCTGCAACGTTCCCCAACAGTGGCATCATGAGCTAGGTCTATGCGTAGTTCTTCTTGCGCGAGTAGAACACAATTCGTTGTGGGCGTGGATTTGTCAACCTTCTTGCCGCTACTAGTCTTTTCTTGCTTCAGCGGTATTGTGGGATGAAGCGGCCCGGACCAACCTTACACGTACGCTTACGTGAGACCGGTTCCACCGACTAACATGCACTAGTTGCATAAGGTGGCTAGCGGGTGTCTGTCTCTCCCACTTTAGCTGGAGCGGATTCGATGAACAGGGTCCTTATGAAGGGTAAATAGAAGTTGACAAATCACGTTGTGGCTTTCACGTAGGTAAGAAAACGTTCTTGCTAGAACCCTAATTCAGCCACGTAAAAAACTTGCAACAACAATTAGAGGACGTCTAACTTGTTTTTGCAGCAAGTGGTTTGTGATATGATATGGCCAAAGTTGTGATGAATGATGAATGATCTATATGTGATGTATGAGATGTTCATGCTATTGTAATAGGAATCACGACTTGCATGTCGATGTGTATGACAACCGGCAGGAGCCATAGGAGTTGTCTTTATTCTTTATATGACCTGCGTGTCATTGAGAAACGTCATGTAAATTACTTTACTTTATTGCTAAACGCGTTAGCCATAGTAGTAGAAGTAATAATTGGCGAGCAACTTCATGGAGACACGATGATGGAGATCATGATGATGGAGATCATGGTGTCAAGCCGGTGACAAGATGATCATGGAGCCCCAAGATGGAGATCAAAGGAGCTATGTGATAATGGCCATATCATGTCACGTTTATTATTTGATTGCATGTGATGTTTATCATGTTTTGCATCTTGTTTACTTAGAACGGCGGTAGTAAATAAGATGATCCCTCATAACAATTTCAAGAAGTGTTCTCCCCTAACTGTGCACCGTTGCTAAAGTTCGTCGTTTCGAAGCACCACGTGATGATCGGGTGTGATAGATTCTTACGTTCACATACAACGGGTGTAAGACAGTTTTACACATGCAAAACACTTAGGGTTAACTTGACGAGCCTAGCATGTGCATAGACATGGCCTCGGAACACAGAAGACCGAAAGGTCGAGCATGAGTCGTATAGAAGATGCTATCAACATGAAGATGTTCACCGACGTTGACTAGTCCGTCTCACGTGATGATCGGACACGGCCTAGTTAACTCGGATCATGTAATACTTAGATGACTAGAGGGATGTCTAATCTAAGTGGGAGTTCATTATATAATTTGATTAGATGAACTTTATTATCATGAACATTAGTCTAAAAAATATTTTACAATATGTCTTGTAGATCAAATGGCCCACGTAGTCCTCAACTTCAACGCGTTCCTAGAGAAAACCAAGCTGAAAGACGATGGCAGCAACTATACGGACTGGGTCCGGAACCTGAGGATCATCCTCATAGCTGCCAAGAAAGATTATGTCCTACAAGCACCGCTAGGTGTCGCACCTGTCCTCCCTGCTGAACAAGACGTTATGAATGCTTGGCAGGCGCGTACCGATGACTACTCCCTCGTTCAGTGCGGCATGCTTTACAGTTTAGAACCGGGGCTCCAAAAGCGTTTTGAGAGACATGGAGCATATGAGATGTTCGAAGAGCTGAAAATGGTTTTCCAAGCTCATGCCCGGGTCGAGAGATATGAGGTCTCCGACAAGTTCTTCAGCTGTAAGATGGAGGAAAACAGTTCTGTCAGTGAGCACATACTCACGATGTCTGGATTACATAACCGCTTGACTCAGCTGGGAGTTAATCTCCCGGATGATGCGGTCATTGACAGAATCCTCCAGTCGCTTCCACCAAGCTACAAGAGCTTTGTGATGAACTTCAACATGCAGGGGATGCAAAAGACCATTCCTGAGGTGTTTGCAATGCTGAAATCAGTAGAGGTAGAAGTCAAGAAGGAACATCAAGTGTTGATGGTCAATAAAACCACTAAGTTCAAGAAAGGCAAGGGTAAGAAAGCTTTCAAGAAGGACGGCAAGGAAGTTGCCGCGCCCGGCAAGCAAGCTGCCGGGAAGAAGCCAAAGAATGGACCCAAGCCCGAGACTGAGTGCTTTTATTGCAAGGGGAGCGGACACTGGAAGCGGAATTGCCCCAAGTACTTAGCAGACAAGAAGGCCGGCAAAACAAAAGGTATATGTGATATACATGTAATTGATGTGTACCTTACCAGTAATCGTAGTAGCTCTTGGGTATTTGATACCGGTGCAGTTGCTCACATTTGTAACTCACAACAGGAACTACAGAATAGGCGGAGACTGGCGAAGGACGAGGTGACGATGCGCGTCGGGAATGGTTCCAAAGTCGATGTGATCGCCGTCGGCACGCTACCTCTTCATTTACCTACGGGATTAGTTTTAAACCTCAATAATTGTTATTTAGTACCAGCTTTGAGCATGAACATTGTATCGGGATCTCGTTTAATTCGAGATGGCTACTCATTTAAATCCGAGAATAATGGTTGTTCCATTTATATGAGAGATATGTTTTATGGTCATGCTCCTGTGGTGAATGGTTTATTCTTACTGAATCTCGAGCGTAATGCTACACATGTTCATAGTGTGAATACCAAAAGATGTAAGGTTAATAACGATAGTCCCACATACTTGTGGCACTGCCGCCTTGGTCACATAGGTGTCAAACGCATGAAGAAGCTCCATGCAGATGGACTTTTAGAGTCTCTTGATTATGAATCATTTGATACGTGCGAACCATGCCTCATGGGTAAAATGACCAAGACTCCGTTCTCAGGAACAATGGAGCGAGCAACCAACTTATTGGAAATCATACATACTGATGTGTGCGGTCCAATGAGTGTTGAGGCTCGCGGTGGCTATCGTTATGTTCTCACTCTCATTGATGACTTGAGTAGATATGGGTATATCTACTTAATGAAACACAAGTCTGAAACCTTTGAAAAGTTTAAGGAATTTCAGAGTGAGGTTGAGAATCAACGTGACAGGAAGATCAAGTTTCTACGATCAGATCGTGGAGGAGAATACTTGAGTCATGAATTTGGCACACACTTAAGAAAATGTGGAATAGTTTCACAACTAACGCCGCCTGGAACACCTCAGCGTAACGGTGTGTCCGAACGTCTTAATCGCACTCTATTAGATATGGTGCGGTCTATGATGTCTCTTACCGATTTACCACTATCTTTTTGGGGCTATGCTTTAGAGACTGCCGCATTCACTTTAAATAGGGCTCCGTCAAAATCCGTTGAGATGACACCGTATGAATTATGGTTTGGGAAGAAACCTAAGCTGTCGTTTCTAAAAGTTTGGGGATGCGATGCTTATGTCAAGAAACTTCAACCTGAAAAGCTCGAACCCAAGTCGGAAAAATGCGTCTTCATAGGATACCCTAAAGAAACTATTGGGTATACCTTCTACCTCAGATCCGAAGGCAAGGTCTTTGTTGCCAAGAATGGATCCTTTCTAGAGAAGGAGTTTCTCTCGAAAGAAGTAAGTGGGAGGAAAGTAGAACTAGATGAAGTATTGCCTCTTGAACCGGAAAATGGCGCAACTCAAGAAAATGTTCCTGAGGTGCCAGCACCGACTAGAGAGGATGTTAATGATAATGATCAAGATACTTCTGCTCTAGCTTCTACTGAAATTCGAAGGTCCACAAGGACACGTTCCGCACCAGAGTGGTACGGCAACCCTGTCTTGGAAATCATGTTGTTAGACAACGGTGAACCTTCGAACTATGAAGAAGCAATGGCGGGCCCGGATTCCGACAAATGGCTAGAAGCCATGAAATCCGAGATAGGATCCATGTATGAAAACGAAGTATGGACTTTGACTGACTTGCCCGTTGAACGGCGAGCCATAGAAAATAAATGGATCTTTAAGAAGAAGACAGACGCAGATGGTAATGTGACCATCTATAAAGCTCGGCTTGTCGCTAAGGGTTATCGACAAGTTCAAGGGGTTGACTACGATGAGACTTTCTCACCGGTAGCGAAGCTAAAGTCCGTCCGAATCATGTTAGCAATTGCCGCGTTTTACGATTATGAAATATGGCAAATGGACATCAAAACGGCATTCCTTAATGGTTTCCTTAAGGAAGAATTGTATATGATGCAGCCGGAAGGTTTTGTCGATCCTAAGAATGCTGACAAGGTATGCAAGCTCCAACGCTCGATTTATGGGCTGGTGCAAGCATCTCGGAGTTGGAACATTCGCTTTGATGAGATGATCAAAGCGTTTGGGTTTACACAGACCTATGGAGAAGCCTGTGTTTACAAGAAAGTGAGTGGGAGCTCTGTAGCATTTCTCATATTATATGTAGATGACATACTTTTGATGGGAAATGATACAGAACTCTTGGACAGCATCAAGGCCTACTTGAATAAGAGTTTTTCAATGAAGGACCTTGGAGAAGCTGCTTATATATTAGGCATCAAGATCTATAGAGATAGATCAAGACGCCTCATAGGTCTTTCACAAAGCACATACCTTGATAAGATATTGAAGAAGTTCAATATGGATCAGTCTAAGAAGGGATTCTTGCCTGTACTGCAAGGTATGAAATTGAGCTCGGCTCAAAGTCCGACCACGGCAGAAGAAATAGAAGAGATGAGTGTCATCCCCTATGCCTCAGCCATAGGTTCTATTATGTATGCCATGCTGTGTACCAGACCCGATGTAAATCTTGCCGTAAGTTTGGTAGGAAGGTACCAAAGTAATCCCGGCAAGGAACACTGGACAGCGGTCAAGAATATCCTGAAGTACCTGAAAAGGACTAAGGAGATGTTTCTCGTTTATGGAGGTGACGAAGAGCTCGTCGTAAAGGGTTACGTCGACGCTAGCTTCGACACAGATCTGGATGACTCAAAGTCACAAACCGGATACGTGTATATTTTGAATGGTGGGGCAGTAAGCTGGTGCAGTTGCAAGCAGAGCGTCGTGGCGGGATCTACATGTGAAGCGGAGTACATGGCAGCTTCGGAGGCAGCACATGAAGCAATTTGGGTGAAGGAGTTCATCACCGACCTCGGAGTCATACCCAATGCGTCGGGGCCGATCAAGCTCTTCTGTGACAACACTAGAGCTATTGCACTTGCCAAGGAGCCCAGGTTTCACAAGAAGACAAGGCACATCAAGCGTCGCTTCAACTCCATTCGTGAAAATGTTCAAGATGGAGACATAGAAATTTTTAAAGTACATACGGACCTGAATGTAGCAGATCCGTTGACTAAACCTCTCCCTAGGGCAAAACATGATCAACACCAGAATTCCATGGGTGTTCGATTCATCACAATGTAACTAGATTATTGACTCTAGTGCAAGTGGGAGACTGTTGGAAATATGCCCTAGAGGCAATAATAAAAGCATTATTATTATATTTCCTTGTTCATGGTAATTGTCTTTATTCATGCTATAATTGTGTTATCCGGAAATCGTAATACATGTGTGAATAACAGACACCAACATGTCCCTAGTAAGCCTCTAGTTGACTAGCTCGTTAATCAACAGATAGTCATGGTTTCCTAGCTATGGACATAAGATGTCACTGATAGCGAGATCACATCATTAGGAGAATGATGTGATGGACAAGACCCAATCCTAAACATAGCATAAAGATCGTATAGTTCGTTTGCTAGAGTTTTGCAATGTCAAGTATTTTTTCCTTAGACCATGAGATCGTGTAACTCCCGGATACCGTAGGAGTGCTTTGGGTGTACCAAACGTCACAACGTAACTGGGTGACTATAAAGGTATACTACGAGTATCTCCGAAAGTGTCTGTTGGGTTGACACGGATCAAGACTGGGATTTGTCACTCCGTATGACGGAGAGGTATCACTGGGCCCACTCGGTAATGCATCATCATAATGAGCTCAAAGTGACCAAGTGTCTGGTCACGGGATCATGCATTACGGTACGAGTAAAGTGACTTGCCGGTAACGAGATTGAACGAGGTATTGGGATACCGACGATCTAATCTCGGGCAAGTAATATATCGATTGACAAAGGGAATTGCATACGGGGTTGATTGAATCCTCGACATCGTGGTTCATCCGATGAGATCATCGTGGAGCATGTGGGAGCCAACATGGGTATCCAGATCCCGCTGTTGGTTATTGACCGGAGAGTCGTCTCGGTCATGTCTACATGTCTCCCGAACCCGTAGGGTCTACACACTTAAGGTTCGGTGACGCTAGGGTTGTGAAGATATGTATATGCAGTAACCCGAATGTTATTCGGGGTCCCGGATGAGATCCCGGACGTCACGAGGAGTTCCGGAATGGTCCGGAGGTAAAGAATTATATATAGGATGTGCAGTTTCGGCCATCGGGACAAGTTTTGGGGTACCCGGTATTGTACCGGGACCACCGGAAGGGTCCCGGGGGTCCACCGGGTGAGGCCACCTATCCCGGAGGGCCCCTTGGGCTGAAATAGGTGGGAACCCAGCCCATAGTGGGCTGGGGCGCCAGCCCCCCCAAGGCCCATGCGCCTAGGGTTGGGGGGAACCCTAAGGGGGGCGCCCCCTTGCTTGGGGGGCAAGCCCCCCACCCCTGGCCGCCGCCCCCCTGGTAGATCCCATCTACCAGGGCCGGCACCCCCCTGGCACCCCTATATATAGTGGGGGAGAGGAGGGACTTGATGCCCACGCCTTTGGTGCTTCCCTCTCTCCCTGTTACATCTCTCTCTCTCGTAGTACACGGCGAAGCCCTGCTGTCGTGACGCCCTGCATCCACCACCACGCCGTCGTGCTGCTGGATCTTCATCAACCTCTCCTTCCCCTTTGCTGGATCAAGAAGGAGGAGACGTCTCCCGTCCCGTACGTGTGTTGAACGCGGAGGTGCCATCCGTTCGGCGCTGGTCATCGGTGATTTGGATCACGACGTGTTCGACAACATCAACCTCGTTCTAACGAACGCTTCCGCTCGCGATCTACAAAGGTATGTAGATGCATCTCGTGACTCGTTTCTAGATGAACTCCTAGATGATCTTGGTGAAACGAGTAGGAATTTATTTTTTTCTGCAACGTTCCCCAACATGTTATTGATGTGTACCTTACTAATGCTTGCAGTAGCACCTGGGTATTTGATACTGGTTCTGTTGCTAATATTTGCAACTCGAAACAGGGACTACGGATTAAGCGAAGATTGGCTAAGGACGAGGTGACGATGCGCGTGGGAAACGGTTCCAAAGTCGATGTGATCGCGGTCGGCACGCTACCTCTACATCTACCTTCGGGATTAATATTAGACCTAAATAATTGTTATTTGGTGCCAGCGTTGAGCATGAACATTATATCTGGATCTTGTTTAATGCGAGGTTATTCATTTAAATCAGAGAATAATGGTTGTTCTATTTATATGAGTAATATCTTTTATGGTCATGCACCCTTGAAGAGTGGTCTATTTTTGTTAAATCTCGATAGTAGTGATACACATATTCATAATGTAGAAGCCAAAAGATGCAGAGTTGATAATGATAGTGCAACTTATTTGTGGCACTGCCGTTTAGGTCATATCGGTGTAAAGCGCATGAAGAAACTCCATACTGATGGACTTTTGGAACCACTTGATTATGAATCACTTGGTACTTGCGAACCGTGCCTCATGGGCAAGATGACTAAAACACCATTCTCCGGTACTATGGAGAGAGCAACAGATTTGTTGGAAGTCATACATACAGATGTATGCGGTCCGATGAATATTGAGGCTCGTGGGGGATATCGTTATTTTCTCACCTTCACAGATGATTTAAGCAGATATGGGTATATCTACTTATTGAAACATAAGTCTGAAACATTTGAAAAGTTCAAAGAATTTCAGAAAGAATTTCAGAGTGAATTTGAAAATCATCGTAACAAGAAAATAAAATTTCTACGATCTGATCGTGGAGGAGAATATTTGAGTTACGAGTTTGGTGTACATTTGAAAAATTGTGGAATAGTTTCGCAACTCACGCCACCCGGAACACCACAGCGTAATGGTGTGTCCGAACGTCGTAATCGTACTTTACTAGATATGGTGCGATCTATGATGTCTCTTACTGATTTACCGCTATCGTTTTGGGGATACGCTCTAGCGACGGCCGCATTCACGTTAAATAGGGCACCATCAAAATCCGTTGAGACGACGCCTTATGAACTATGGTTTGGCAAGAAACCAAAGTTGTCGTTTCTGAAAGTTTGGGGCTGCGATGCTTATGTGAAAAAGCTTCAACCTGATAAGCTCGAACCCAAATCGGAGAAATGTGTCTTCATAGGATATCCAAAGGAAACTATTGGATACACCTTCTATCACAGATCCGAAGGCAAGACTTTTGTTGCTAAATTCAGAAACTTTCTCGAGAAGGAGTTTCTCTCGAAAGAAGTGAGTGGGAGGAAAGTAGAACTTGACGAGGTAACTGTACCCGCTCCCTTATTGGAAAGTAGTACATTACAGAAAACTGTTTCTGCAACACCTACACCAATAAGTGAGGAAGCTAATGATAATAATCTTGAAACTTCAGAACAAGATACTACTGAACCTCATAGATCAACCAGAGCAAGATCCGCGCCAGAGTGGTACGGTAATCCAGTTCTGGAAGTCATGCTGCTAGATCATGATGAACCTACGAACTATGAAGAAGCGATGGTGAGCCCAGATTCCGCAAAGTGGCTTGAAGCCATGAAATCTGAGATGGGATCCATGTATGAGAACAAAGTATGGACTTTGGTTGACTTGCACGATGATCGGCAAGCAATTGAGAATAACTGGATCTTCAAGAAAAAGACTGACGCTGATGGTAATGTTACTGTCTATAAAGCTCGACTTGTTGTGAAAGGTTTTCGACAAGTTCAAGGGGTTGACTACGATCAGACCTTCTCACCCGTAGCGATGCTTAAGTCTGTCCGAATCATGTTAGCAATTGCCGCGTTTTATGATTATGAAATATGGCAGATGGATGTCGAAACTGCATTCCTGAATGGATTTCTAGAAGAGGAGTTGTATATGATGCAACCGGAAGGTTTTGTCGATCCAAAGGGAGCTAACAAAGTGTGCAAGCTCCAGCGATCCATTTATGGACTGGTGCAAGCATCTCGGAGTTGGAATAAACGCTTTGATAGTGTGATCAAAGCATTTGGTTTTATACAGACTTTTGGAGAAGCCTGTATTTACAAGAAAGTGAGTGGGAGCTCTGTAGCATTTCTAATATTATATGTGGATGACATATTGCTGATTGGAAATGATATAGAATTTCTGGATAGCATAAAGGGATACTTGAATAAGAGTTTTTCAATGAAAGACCTCGGTGAAGCTGCTTACATATTGGGCATTAAGATCTATAGAGATAGATCGAGACGCTTAATTAGACTTTCACAAAACACATACCTTGACAAAATTTTGAAAAAGTTCAAAATGGATCAAGCAAAGAAAGGGTTCTTGCCTGTGTTACAAGGTGTGAAGTTGAGTCAGACTCAATGCCCGACCACTGCAGAAGATAGAGAGAAAATGAAAGATGTTCCCTATGCTTCAGCCATAGGCTCTATCATGTATGCAATGCTGTGTACCAGTCCTGATGTGTGCCTTGCTATAAGTTTAGCAGGGAGGTACCAAAGTAATCCAGGAATGGATCACTGGACAGCGGTCAAGAACATCCTGAAATACCTGAAAAGGACTAAGGATATGTTTCTCGTATATGGAGGTGACAAAGAGCTCACCGTAAGAGGTTATGTTGATGCAAGCTTTGACACTGATCCGGACGATTCTAAATCGCAGACCGGATACGTGTTTACATTAAATGGTGGAGCTGTCAGTTGGTGCAGTTCTAAACAAAGCGTCGTAGCGGGATCTACATGTGAAGCGGAGTACATAGCTGCTTCAGAAGCAGCGAATGAAGGAGTCTGGATGAAGGAGTTCATATCCGATCTAGGTGTCATACGTAATGCATCGGGTCCAATGAAAATCTTTTGTGACAATACCGGTGCAATTGCCTTGGCAAAAGAATCCAGATATCACAAGAGGACCAAGCACATCAAGAGATGCTTCAATTCCATCCGGGATCTAGTCCAGGTGGGAGACATAGAGATTTGCAAGATACATACGGATCTGAATGTTGCAGACCCGTTGACTAAGCCTCTTCCACGAGCAAAACATGATCAGCACCAAGGCTCCATGGGTGTTAGAATCATTACTATGTGATCTAGATTATTGACTCTAGTGCAAGTGGGAGACTGAAGGAAATATGCCCTAGAGGCAATAATAAAGTTATTATTTATTTCCTTATATCATGATAAATGTTTATTATTCATGCTAGAATTGTATTAACCGGAAACATAATACATGTGTGAATACATAGACAAACTTAGTGTCACTAGTATGCCTCTACTTGACTAGCTCGTTAATCAAAGATGGTTATGTTTCCTAACCATGAACAAGGTCTTGTTATTTGATTAACGAGGTCACATCATTAGTTGAATGATCTGATTGACATGACCCATTTCATTAGCTTAGCACCCGATCGTTTAGTATGTTGCTGTTGCTATTCTTCATGACTTATACATGTTCCTATGACTATGAGATTATGCAACTCCCGTTTACCGGAGGAACACTTTGGGTACTACCAAACGTCACAACGTAACTGGGTGATTATAAAGGAGTACTACAGGTGTCTCCAAAGGTAGATGTTGGGTTGGCGTATTTCGAGATTAGGATTTGTCACTCCGATTGTCGGAGAGGTATCTCTGGGCCCTCTCGGTAATGGACATCACATAAGCCTTGCAAGCATTGTGACTAATGAGTTAGTTGCGAGATGATGTATTACGGAACGAGTAAAGAGACTTGCCGGTAACGAGATTGAACTAGGTATTGGATACCGACGATCGAATCTCGGGCAAGTAACATACCGATGACAAAGGGAACAACGTATGTTGTTATGCGGTCTGACCGATAAAGATCTTCGTAGAATATGTAGGAGCCAATATGGGCATCCAGGTCCCGCTATTGGTTATTGACCGGAGAAAGTGTCTCGGTCATGTCTACATTGTTCTCGAACCGTAGGGTTCGCACGCTTAACGTTACGATGACAGTTATTATGAGTTTATGCATTTTGATGTACCGAAGGTTGTTCGGAGTGCCGGATGTGATCACGGACATGACGAGGAGTCTTTA
Organism: Triticum monococcum; assembly: GCA_034509565.1. Lineage (NCBI taxonomy): Eukaryota > Viridiplantae > Streptophyta > Magnoliopsida > Poales > Poaceae > Triticum > Triticum monococcum. The sequence goes on from CM067844.1 coordinate 491,485,604, forward strand.
AATGGTCGAGACATAAATATTGATATATTGGAAGCCTATATTTGGATATCGGAAGTGTTCCGGGTGAAATCAGGATTTTACCCGATTACCGGGAGGTTACCGGAACCCCCCCGGGAGCCATATGGGCCTTCATGGGCCTTAGTGGAATGGAGAAAAGGGGCAGCCCATAGGTGGCCGCGCGCCCCCCTTCCCTTAGTCCTATTAGGACTAGGAGAAGGGGCTGGCCCCCCTCTCTCTCTTTCCCCCTTTGGGAAACCTAGTCCAACTAGGATTGGGGGGGGGAGTCCTACTCCCGGTGGGAGTAGGACTCCTCCTGCGCCCTCTCCCTGGCCGGCGCACCCCTCCCCCTTGGCTCCTTTATATACAGGGGCAAGGGGCACCTCTAGACACACAAGTTGATCCTTGCTGATCGTTCCTTAGCTGTGTGCGGTGCCCCCTGCCACTAAATTCCACCTCGATCATATTGTTGCAGTGCTTAGGCGAAGCCCTGCGTCGGTAGTACATCAAGATCGTCACCACGCCGTCGTGCTGACGGAACTCTTCCTCGACGCTTTGCTGGATCGGAGCCCGAGGATCGTCATCGAGCTGAACGTGTGCTAAGAACTCGGAGGTGCCGGAGTAACGGTGCTTGGATCGGTCGGATCGGGAAGACGTACGACTACTTCATCTACGTTGTGTGATCGCTTCCGCAGTCGGTCTGCGTTGGTATGTAGACAACACTCTCCCCTCTCGTTGCTATGCATCACCATGATCTTGCGTGTGCGTAGGAAAATTTCGAAATTACTATGTTCCCCAACAAGAGATACCTCTCTAACAATCGCAGTGACAAATCCTAATCTTGATCCATGCCAACTCAACAAACACCATGGGAGACACCTGTAGAGCACCTTTATAATCACCCAGTTACGTTGTGACATATGGTAGCACACAAAGCGTTCCTCCGGTATTCGGGGGTTGCATGATCTCATAGTCATAGGAACATGTATAGTTATGGAGAAAGCAATAGCAACAAACTAAACGGTCATCGTGCTAAGCTAACGGATGGGTCAAGTCCATAAAATAATTCTCTAATGATGTGATCCCATTAATCAAATGAAAACTCATGTCTATGGTTAGGAAACTTAACCATCATTGATTTAACGAGCTAGTCAAGTAGAGGCAAACTAGTGACACTCTATTTGTGTATGTATTCACACATGTACTAAGTTTCCGGTTAATACAATTCTAGCATGAATAATAAACATTTATCATGATATAAGTAAATATAAATAACAACTTTATTATTGCCTCTAGGGCATATTTCCTTCAGTTTTCATAAACTATTATTGTTGACATTACCCTTGAGGTAAAAGGTTGGGAGGCAAAATTATAAGCCCCTATCTTTCTCTGTATCTGATTAAAACTCCATACCCATAAGTATTGCGTGAGTGTTAGCAATTGTGAAATACTAAATGATAGTTGAGTATGTGGACTTGCAAAAAAGTTCTTATATTGACTCTTTCCGGTGTTATGATAAATTGCAATTGCTTCAATGACTGAGATTATAGTTTGTTAGTTTTCAATGAAGTTTCTGATTCATACTTGAAATTGTGAATGAATTGTTACTTTAGCATAAGAAATCATATGACAATATATATATATATATGTTGTTGTTGTTATAAGAATGATCATGATGCCCTCATGTCCATATTTTATTTTATCAACACCTCCATCTCTAAACATGTGGACATATTTTTTGTTATCGGCTTCCGCTTGAGGACAAGCGAGGTCTAAGCTTGGGGGAGTTGATACGTCCGTTTTGCATCATGCTTTTATATCAATATTTATTACATTATGGGCTATTATTACACATTATGTCATAATACTTATGCCTATTCTCTCTTATGTTACAAGGTTTGCACGAAGAGGGAGAATGTCGGCAGCTAGAATTCTGGGCTAGAAAAGGAGCAAATATTATAGACCTATTTTGCACAACTCCAAAAGTCCCAAAACTCCACGGAAGTCAGTTTTGGAATATATAAAAGTATTGGGCGAAGAAAGCACCAGAGGGTGCCACCCACCATCCATGAGGGTGGGGGGCACGCCCTACCCCCTTGGGCGCGCCCCCGGTCTCGTGGGCCCCCTGGCAGGCCTCTGGTGCCCATCTTTGGCTATATGAAGTCTTTCGCCCTGCAAAAAATCAGAAGCAAGCTTTCAGGACGAAGCGCCGCCGCCACGAGGCGGAACCTTGGCGGAACCAATCTAGGGCTGTTGGGGAAGCATCCCTCCGGGAGGGGGAAATCATCACCATCGATCCTCTCATCGGGAGGGGGTCAATCTCCATCAACATCTTCACCAGCACCATCTCCTCTCAAACCCTAGTTCATCTCTTGTATCCAATCTTTGTCCCAAAACCTCAGATTGGCACTTGTGGGTTGCTAGTAGTGTTGATTACTCCTTGTAGTTGATGCTAGTTGGTTTATTTGGTGGAAGATTATATGTTCAGATCCTATATGCATATTAATACCCCTCTAATTATGAACATGAATATGATTTGTGAGTAGTTACGTTTGTTCCTGAGGACATGGGAGAAGTCTTGCTGTAAGTAGTCATGTGAATTTGGTATTAGTTCGATATTTTGATGAGATGTATGTTGTCTTTCCTCTAGTGGTGTCATGTGAACATCGACTACATGACACTTCACCATTGTTTGGGCCTAGGGGAAGGCATTGGGAAGTAATAAGTAGATGATGGGTTGCTAGAGTGACAGAAGCTTAAACCCTAGTTTATGTGTTGCTTCGTAAGGGGCTGATTTGGATCCATATGTTTCATGCTATGGTTAGGTTTACCTTAATACTTCTTTTGTAGTTGCGGATGCTTGCAAGAGGGGTTAATCATAAGTGGGATGCTTGTCCAAGTAAGGGCAGTACCCAAGCACCGGTCCACCACATATCAAATTATCAAAGTACCGAATGCTAATCATATGAACGTGATGAAAACTAGCTTGACGATAATTCCCATGTGTCCTTGGGAGCGCTTTTCTTTATATAAGATTTTGTCCAGGCTTGTCCATTGCTACAAAAAAGTATTGGGCCATCTTGCTTCAGCTTATTTACTTTTATTACTTGTTACCTGTTACAAATTACCTTATCACAAAACTATCTGTTATTGATAATTTCAGTGCTTGCAGAGAATACCTTGCTGAAAACTGCTTATCATTTCCTTCTGCTCGTCGTCGGGTTCAACACTCTTACTTATCGAAAGGACTAGGATAGATCCCATATACTTGTGGGTCATCATGTGTTTGTTGGGATCCAATGAACTTTGAGTTTATGACCAGATCTATCTCTTTTTATATCCATGAAAGTATTTGAGGTTCTTTGATCTCTTTTATGCATGATTGCTTATAGCCTCATATTTCTTCTCTGATATTTGAGTTTTTAGGCCAACTTGATCTATTTATCTTGCAATGGGAAGAGGTGCTTTGTAGTGGGTTCGATCCTACGGTACTTGATCCCAGTGACAGAAGGGGAACCGACACGTATGTATCGTTGGTACTAAGGATAAAACGATGGGGTCTATCTCTACATAGATAGATCTTGTCTACATCATGTCATCATTCTTATTGCATTACTCCATTTCTCCATGAACTTAATACACTAGATGCATGCTGGATAGCGGTCAATGTGTGGAGTAATAGTAGTAGATGCAGGCAGGAGTCGGCCTACTAATCTTGGACGTGATTGATGTCTACTACACAACCTTCTTCTTGTAGACGTTGTTGGGCCTCCAAGTGCAGAGGTTTGTAGGATAGTAGCAAATTTCCCTCAAGTGGATGACCTAAGGTTTATCAATCCGTGGGAGGCATAGGATGAAGATGGTCTCTCTCAAACAACCCTACAACCAAATAACAAAGAGTCTCTTGTGTCCCCAACACACCCAATACAATGGTAAATTGTATAGGTGCACTAGTTTGGCGAAGATATGAGATACAAGTGCAATATGGATGGTAGATATAGGTTTTTATAATCTGAAATTATAAAAATAGCAAGGTAACTAATGATAAAAGTGAACGAAATGGTATTGCAATGCGTTGAAAGAAGGCCTAGGGTTCATACTTTCACTAGTGCAAGTTCTCTCAACAAGGATAACATAATTAGATCATATAACTATCCCTCAACATGCAACAAAGAGTCACTCCAAAGTCACTAATAGTAGAGAACAAACGAAGATATTATTGTAGGGTACGAAACCACCTCAAAGTTACTCTTTCCGATCAATCCATTGGGCTATTCCTATAAGTGTCACAAACAGCCCTAGAGTTCGTAGTAAAATAACACCTAAAGACACAAATCAACCAAAACCCTAATGTCACCTAGATACTCCAATGTCACCTCAAGTATCCACGGGTATGATTATACGATATGCATCACACAATCTCAGATTCATCTATTCAACCAACACAAATAACTTCAAAGAGTGCCCCAAAGTTTCTACCGGAGATTTAAGATGAAAATGTGTGCCAACCCCTATGCATGGATTCCCAAGGTCACGGAACCCGCAAGTTGATCACCAACACATACGTCAAGTTAATCAATAGAATACCCCTTTGTCACCACGGGTATCCCACGCAAGACATACATCAAGTGTTCTCAAATCCTTAAAGACTCAATCTGATAAGATAACTTCAAAGGGAAAACTCAATCCATTACAAGAGATAGAGGGGGAGAAACATCATAAGATCCAACTATAATAGCAAAGCTCGCGATACATCAAGATTGTGCCAAATCAAGAACACGAGAGAGAGATCAAACACATAGCTACTGGTACATACCCTCAACCCCGAGGGTGAACTACCCCCTCCTCATCATTGAGAGCGCTGGGATGATGAAGATAGCCACCGGTGATGATTCCACCCTCCGGCAGGATGCCGGAATAGGGTCCTGATTGGTTTTTGGTGGCTATAGAGGCTTGTGGCGGCAGAACTCCCGACCTAGGTTTCTTTTCGGGGGTTTCTGTATTTATAGGAATTTTTGGCGTCGGTCTCACGCCAGGGGGGTCTACGAGTCATCCACGAGGTAGGGGGCGCGCCTAGGGGGTAGGGCGCGCCCTCCACCCTCATGGATGGCTCAGGACTCTTCTGGCCCAACTCTTTTACTTCGGGGGGCTTCTTTTGGTCCATAAAAAATCCACAAAAATTGGCAGGTCAATTGGTCTCCGAGTCGTCCACGAGGTAGGGGGCGCGCCCTCCACCCTCATGGATGGCTCGGGACTCTTCTGGCTCAACTCTTTTACTTCGGGGGGCTTCTTTTGGTCCATAAAAAATCCACAAAAATTGGCAGGTCGATTGGACTCCATTTGGTATTCTTTTTCTGTAAAACTAAAAAACAGGGAAAAACATAAATTGGCACTGGGCTCTAGGTTAATAGGTTTGTCCCAAAAATTATATAAAATAGCATATAAAACATCCTAGATGGATAATATAATAGCATGGAACAATCAAAAATTATAGATACATTGGAGACGTATCAGTGATGCACATGTGTCGGGGATATACCCTGTGGTGTAACCCGACCGGAAGTATGACCTGGCCGGACTTGGCGCTTCATCATAACCCGCCAGAAGACTGGCGGCTCATGGGTTTGGCGGTTCACTGGTCTGACGACTCACGAATGACCCCGACGGCGGGTCAGGTAAAGGACTAGGCCCAAGGCCCAGAAGGCCGGTTTATGTTAATGGTGGGATGGTTTAAGAGGAAAGGCGTGAGGAATATTTCCCTTAAAAAGAGTCAAGACCCAGACTTGTATCCGGTTGGTGTTAGAAGGTAGACTAGTCCTAATCCTAATAGGACTCCATATGTAACTCGCCCCTCTAACTTATATAAGGAGGGGCAGGGCTCCCCAAGAGGGAGGGGGAGAAAATAATCTTAAGGCTATACACAACTAGGAGAGCCGGTTTACGGCGACTCCCTCATGAGCATAATGAGACCTAGGCACAAACAGCATGTAGGGCTATTACCGGATGATGTTTCCCGGGGCCCAAAGCTGTCTAAATCCTTGTCTTGTGTGATGATCTGTCTCGCGTCTCTCATCCCGATCAACCCCTCTCAAGCTGCCACATAGATGTGTTGGCCTCACGACTAAGTACTCACACTAGGCCATCTGCCGTGACAATTCCACGACAGTTGGCGCCCACCGTGGGGCCTGTGCACGGTGGTGTTGAGTTCTTGGAGGGATCTCTTCAGGGTTCGAGAAGTTTGCAATTTTCCGGATGAGGCGGTTTGGAAGGGTGTGCATCAACTTCAGTTTATCAAACCAGATTTTAGATCTGTGAGATTTAAGGTTCAAGAAAATTAGGGCTACAACTTGTCCATCGCTGCCATCGGGTAATCTATCGATATAAGAGGCCAACAGGAATCTAATCCTCGCATCATTGTGCAATCGGAGGGACGTGATCAAATTTTCTTGGCGATTATTGTGCGTGGCATCTAGCGATCCATCAAGCCGTCAAGTCACCAATGATCCGAAGCCAGATCGATGTTGGAAGTACCGCGTGCAAGAGACCGAAACCGACAGGAGTTGTGTACACGTACCAGTCACCGAATTTGTTGCTCCAATATCCCATATATTTTTCTACTGTCAATACATTGACCGAGTCCAGTCAGAGGACAAGCTAGATCAACCAGGTTCGAAATAAAATAAGAAAGGAAAGGATACGCGAGGAGATAGATCCGCCGCTGGAGCAGTCTGTCCAGCACAGCCAAAACAAAAATAGCAACAAGCATTATTTCCGATCTGAAATAGGAGGCACGTGATGCCAGAGACAGCTGGGGAAAATTACTATTACTAGTAGTATTAATCTGGTCAGATCTGAGCACAAGTTCAAAACGCAAAGTCAAATTTGTGTGGCCTCACGTGGAGCATCACCCATGAAACTATGTCTCCGCCTCCGCTACTATTACCATCAAAAGTAAATCAGGCATGACACCATTTGTGTGGCGACTGTTTTTGGGTCAGTTGATATTGAGCCGATTTTAGTTGACTGATCTCTGTCGGGCTGTCACGGAGGCGTCGTTTTCCGCCCCTGCCGCAAGCCGGGTCATCATCACTTCCGCCCCGAGTCACCCGGATTGGGCCCTGCTGCGACCCGCCTCGCCTGTTGTGGCTTGTCTCCATTGAGACCCGCCGTCGAGCCTGTCTTCACTGCCACTTTGGTTCAATGCACCCGCCTGGATTGACTCGTCTGCCGTCGTCACCGCTATAGCGTGTTTTAAGCTGCCCTCGCCAACGCGCACTGAGTTGCTGAAAGGCTTGCCAGGCCTGACTGCTGGCTCACTGCGGCTGTTTCTTTTTGCATGCATCCTGCGGGTGCGTTAACTGATCAAAGGACTCCTGCGGTGGCGAGGGACAGTGACAGCCTTGTTTATCTGGTCTACATATGGTTACACAAAGTGCACCCGAAAGGTAGACTGCAAAACACTAGTGTTGTGGATACATTATATAGTACTGCTAGTACTACATGGTGATTAAAAGCTAATGCCGTTTCTTCATCTCATCAAGACAAATGAGTTTTTATGGGCGGAATAAAAAAAGCAATGAATCATTGCGGCAGTCATGAAGGCCACATGGGTTGCTACTGCTACATCAGCTAGACGTACATGCATGCAGTTTATTTCTTGACCAACTACGTCCAGCATTATCCACCATCAGTGTTCCGCATGGAGGAGGACGCGGAGGCGGACCCTGGACGATCGTGGCCCCACGCCAGGAGTGGGGTGACCGGCCTCGTGAGGACCGCTGGCAGGATCAACCTCGCGAGGGCGCCTGGAGGAACCTGCCTCGTGAGGATCGCCCCCAGGGCAATGCTGGTCTTCCCCCCTCGCCGCCGCCAAGGAGGAACGACGACCACCACCAGGACGAGGGGGCTGGGGGCTTCCAGGAGCCGCGCGCAGTCGCTTGCATCTTGGATGTCGTTCAGGCCCCAGCCTCTCAGCGCATCTTCAAACCGTTCGCTCGCGAGGTGAACGCGGCGCTCCCCAAGCTCGAGGCCACGCGCCCGCTCCGGTGGTCCCAATGTGCCATCACCTTCAGCTCGGCTGACCAGCTCAAGTGCGCAGCCACCGCTGGCACACTCCCTATGCTGTGCTCCCCAGTCATCAGCAATGTGCAAGTCACCAAGACTCTCATCGACGGTGGCGCAGGGCTCAACGTCCTATCCGCCGACACATTCGACAGCCTCCAAGTGCCCTATGAGTAGCTCCAGCCAACCAAGCCTTTGTCGGGAGTGACTGGCGGTTCCACCACACCAATAGGGCAAGTCCGCCTGCCTGCCACCTTCGGGAAGCGCAAGAATTACCGCACCGAGCTCATCGACTTTGACGTTGCACACATCTGCCTGCCGTACAACGCCATCCTCGGGTACCCAGACCTGGCCAAGTTCATGGCAGTCACTCACCACGGCTACAACGTCCTCAAGATGCCAGGAAGCGGGGGGATCATCACGGTCCCATGTGAAGAAAGGGATGCGGTGTGCTCCCTTGAGCGCGCCTTCCAAGACGCGGCAATCGACAACCCTGACAGTAGAAGTGAAGGCCCTCCGGAGACCATCCCCAAGAAGAAGCTACCACGCCGTGTGAGGGAGTCCTGGATTAGGGGGTCTCCGGACAGCCGGATTATATCCTTTGACCGGACTGTTAGACTATGAAGATACAAGATTGAAGACTTCGTCTCGTGTCCGGATGGGACTCTACTTGGCGTGGAAGGCAAGCTAGGCAATACGGATATGTATATATCCTCCTTTGTAACCGACCTTGTGTAACCCTAGCCCTCTCCGGTGTCTATATAAACCAGAGGGTTTTAGTCCGTAGGACACAATAACATACAATCATACCATAGGCTAGCTTCCAGGGTTTAGCCTCTCTCATCTCGTGGTAGATCTACTCTTGTACTACCCATATCATCAGTATTAATCAAGCATGACGTAGGGTTTTACCTCCATCAAGAGGGCCCGAACCTGTGTAAAACATTGTGTTCCCTGCCTCCTGTTACCATCCTCCTTAGACGCACAGTTCAGGACACCCTACCCGAGATCCGCCGGTTTTGACACCGACATTGGTGCTTTCATTGAGAGTTCCTCTGTGCCGTCGCCGTTAGGCTTGATGGCTCCTACGATCATCGATAGCGATGCAGTCCAGGGTGAGACTTTTCTCCCCGGACAGATTTTTGTATTCGGTGGCTTTGCACTGCGGGCCAATTCGCTTGGCCATCTAGAGCAGATCGAAAGTTATGCCCCTGGCCACCGGGTCAGGTTTGGAAGCTTAAACTACGCGGCTGATATCCGCGGAGACTTGATCTTCGACGGATTTGAGCCCCTGCCTTGTGCGTCACATGGTCATGATGAGCACGATTTAGCTCTACCATCGGACAGTGTTCAGGAGATCGCACCAGCAGCCGCTCCGACCCTCAATTCAGAGCCCATTGTGCCATCCATGGACGGGTTGATGGACCCCGCCACGGAGGCCTTACCCTCACCGGCGATTGAGCCAAACATCGACCTTACCCTACACGAGAGCCGTGTTGTCAGACTGCCAGATCCTTCTCCAGCCACGGACTCCGAACCACCTGCGCCCGTTCCTAGCGAATCCGATTGGGCGCCGATCATGGAATTTACCTCCACGGATATTTTTCAGCACTCGCCCTTTGGCGACATACTGAACTCGTTAAGGTCTCTCTCCTTGTCAGGAGGATCCTGGCCAAACTATGTCCGGGAGGATTGGGATGCGGATGACGAAGAAATTCGCGGCCCACCCACCACCCACTTAGTAGCCACTGTCGATGACTTAACCGACATGCTCGACTTCGACTCCAAAGACATCGACGGTATGGACGACGATGCCGGAGACAAAGAGGAACCACTGCCCACAGGGCACTGGACAGCCACCTCATCATACGATATATACATGGTGGACACACCCAAAGAAGGCAATGGCGCCGAGACAGCGGAGGATGACCCCTCCAAAAAGCAACCCAAGCGTCGACGTCAGCGGCGCCGCTCTAAGTCCCGCTAAAGCAAAAGTGGTGATACCGGCACAGGAGATAATAACACTCCGGATAGTGCCGAAAACAACAACAATCCCCTCCAGCAAAATTTAGAGCAGAAGGATGGAGGAGCCGCCCTCCTAAGAGAGCGGCAGATGGAGAGGCGGAGGATGATAATTACATGCCCCCCTCCAAAGACGAGGCAAGCCTTAGCGATGACGAATTCGCCGTGCCAGAGGATCCCGTCGAACAAGAGCGCTTCAAGCGCCGGCTTATGGCCACGACAAATAGCCTTAAGAAAAAGCAGCAGCAGCCTCAAGCTGATCAAGATCTGCTAGCTGACAGATGGATTGAAGTCCTCGCGGCCGAGGAATATAAACTCGAACGCCCCTCCAAGAGTTACCCAAAATGCAGGTTGCTACCCCGACTGGAGGAAGAAGCGTATGACGCGGCTGATCAGCCACCTTGTGGCCGCGATAGAGAGGCATTCCAGCCAAAAACTCAGTCCGCACCCCGACATCATTCAAATAAAAAGGCATGGGGAAATACGCCAGACCTGTGAGACGTATTGGAGGACAAAGCAAAGCATGCAAGATCGATCTACGGATCACGAGAGGGCGCCACTATGCTAGACGATAAACATCACGCCGGATAGGGTAAAAGTAAATCCGGCCGGGCCAAACACAGCGGGCAAGACCCATTCGAGCTGTGTCGCGATATAGCCCAATACAGAGGCGCCGCACACCCCCTATGCTTCACAGATGAAGTAATGGATCATCAAATCCCAGAGGGTTTCAAACCCATAAATATTGAATCATATGATGGCACAACAGATCCTGCGGTATGGATCGAGGATTTCCTCCTCCACATCCACATGGCCCGCGGTGATGACTTACACGCCATCAAATACCTCCCACTAAAGCTCAAAGGACCAGTGCGGCATTGGCTTAACAGCTTGCCAGCAGAGTCCATTAGCTGCTGGGAAGATCTGGAGGCCGCATTCCTCGACAACTTTCAGGGCACTTATGTGCGACCACCAGATGCCGATGACTTGAGCAAAATAATTTAGTAGCCAGAATAATCGGCCAGGCAATTCTGGACTCGGTTCCTAACAAAGAGAAATCAAATCGTCGATTGTACGGATGCAGAGGCCCTAGCAGCTTTCAAACACAACATTCGCGACGAGTGGCTAGCCCGGCACCTTGGTCAGGAAAAGTCAAAATCTATGGCAGCCCTCACGACACTCATGACAGCTGGCTGGCTCGCAGTAATAACATATCAAAGAACCATGGTACTTCGGACACCAAGGACGGCAATAGCAGGTCACGTCGCAACAAACATAAGCGCCACATTAACAGTGACAATACCGAGGACACGACAGTCAATGCCGGATTCAAAGGCTCTAAACCCGGTCAGCGGAAAAAGCCATTTAAAAGAAGTACTCCGGGCCCGTCCAGTTTGGACCGCATACTCGATCGCTCGTGTCAAATACACGGCACCCCCGACAAGCCAGCCAACCACACCAATAGGGATTGTTGGGTATTCAAGCAGGCCAGCAAGTTAATTGCTGAAAACAAAGATAAGGGGCCACATAGCGATGACGAGGAAGAGCCCGGGCAGCCGAACACCGGAGGATAGAAGAGGTTCCCCCCACAAGTGCGGACGGTGAACATGATATACGCAACCCACATCCCCAAGAGGGAGCGGAAGCGTGCGCTCAGGGACGTATATGCATTGGAGCCAGTCGCCCCAAAGTTCAACCCATGGTCCTCCTGTCCGATCACCTTTGATCGCAGGGACCACCCCACTAGTATCCATCATGGCGGATTCGCCGCACTGGTCCTAGACCCAATCATCGATGGATTTCACCTCACTCGAGTCCTTATGGATGGAGGCAGCAGCCTGAACCTGCTTTATCATGACACAGTGCGCAAAATGGGTATAGACCCCTCAAGGATCAAACCCACAAAAATGACCTTTAAAGGCGTCATTCCAGGTGTAGAGGCCCATTGCACAGGCTCAATTACACTAGAAGTGGTCTTCGGATCCCCGGATAACTTCCGAAGCAAAGAATTAATCTTCGATATAGTCCCGTTCCGCAGTGGCTATCATGCACTGCTCGGGCGAACCACATTTGCAAGATTCAATGCGGTACCGCATTATGCATACCTCAAGCTCAAGATGCCAGGACCTCGGGGGGTCATCACAGTTAATGGAAACACAAAGCGCTCTCTCCACATGGAGGAGCACACTGCGGCCCTCGCAGCAGAAGCGCAAAGCAACCTCTCAAGGCAATCCACTAGTTCGGCGTTTCAAGACCTGGACACCTTCAAGCGCGCGCGGAGTAATCAGCAACTAGACCACCCGGCACGATCTGGGATCGTATAGCAATGCGGCCCCCACCCCGGCCCAAGCCAAACGGCGAAATTCGTGCCACGCGTACATAATTACGCATTAAAAATACCATGGGCACAGGCGGGGAGGGGGGCACAACTACGGTACGCCCCAATACGCGGCTTAAACCGCACTAGGGGCTTCCCGCTTTGTTATTTTTCTCTTTCAGGACTTTAATCTCTGGAAACTCTGTCCGGCAGCATGATTGCCGAACACATGATGCAGCAACCAAGGAGGCAGAAAGCTACGTCACACCACGGAACTCCCGGGTGGATTATGATAACGAGTGAAATATTTGCTTTAATACTATTCATCGGCTTGCCCTTGGAAGGGACATAGTCCTACTTTTTGCTTATCGCACTATCTGTATCATCCTGCTTTAACGAACCTTTTTGAATCAACAATGCATAGCATTAAGACTATTATTGCATTCTTCTTATATATATATATATATGTGTGTGTGTGTGTGTGTGTGTGTGTGTGTGTGTGTGTGTGTGTGTGTGTTCATTAATGACGCCTTGCAACTGTACACTTTGGTACGGGCAATACACCAGGGGCTTAAGTACCCCACAATATGGTGTGAGAAGTCTGAACACTTTTACAAGTGCGACACCCCGAACTTATAGCATTATAAGCATCAGCTCCGAATCATGTCTTTGGTCAAATGTTGGGTTTGCCCGGCTCCTATGTTTTGGTGCCTTATGTTCCGCTCTATCAGCTAAGGTAACACTAGGAGAACTACTGCGATTGTGCCCCGGTTCTTCTGGGCTAAGCACCTCAGTAGAGAAAGCTAAAACTGACTGTCATGATAAGGCGAGAGACTGGTCGCTGTTCGGCGAGGTTTCAAGTCCCTAAAGACTTATGCCTCTTAGAGCGAGGAGCCGGTCATGTCCGTCTTAAAGGCATGTATCGCGCCCCAAATTCGGCCTTCCGAATACCAGGGGCTTCACCGAAATTTAAAATTATAGAATTCTATGGCTAAGTGAGAGTGATAAAGCATTATTAGTCTGGTTGCCTTGTTCGCTGTGCTGAGCACTTCCCTCGAAGGACCCAAAGATGGGAACAAGAGTGCTTAGGTTTATCCCGAACACCCTAGCACTAGCGGCATGGGGGCAGAAGCCGAGGACTAGCCATCTCTCAGATTGGATAAACAGCCAAACAGAAGGTAATATTTTAAATTCAAACAAGCGTTGCATAGCGCATATGAAACAAATTTTCGTCATACAGGATCACACGAGCAAGTTTACTCAAATATTACATCCTTTGTACATTCGTCCGCTACAAGACGGGCACCCTTCAGGACACCCTCATAATAAATTTCGGGGGTGCGATGCTCCTTTCCCTGCGGTGGTCCTTCCTTGATCAGCTTCACGGCGCCTAGGTTGGCCCATTGCACCTTCACACGGGCGAAAGCCCAGCGTGCACCTTCGATGCAGACGGACCACTTGACGACTTCCAGCGGTGGGCAGGCATCCACAAGCCGCCTCACCAGGCCGAAGTAGCTATTCGGAAGGGCGTCGCCAGTCCACAGCCAAACTATAAGGCCCTTCATGGCATGTTCGGCCGCCTTGTGTAGCTCGACCAGCTGCTTTAGCTGGTCGCTCAGAGGCATAGGGTGTTCGGTCCCAGTATACTGAGACCAGAACAGCTTCTCCGTTGAGCTTCCCTCCTCGGCCTGATAAAACACTACAAAAAAAGACACATCCGTGACATTTTGAGCAGAACAACAAAAATTTCTGTCATACATATGACACTTCTATGACGATAATTGTGACAAAACCCGGTATCATCATAGATGTGGTGGGCTCCTACTTCTATGACAAAAAATCATGACAGAAAATGGGCTTTTCGTCCTGGGCGGGCCGGAGACGCAGCTGCATGACATTCTTTGGGCCGTACATGACGGAAAAAACCGTGGTAGAAGCGAGGGGGAGGAAAATTTCGGGGAGTTCCCGGTTATGGTGGGAGGTCGGGGGCCGAGCGATGCGTGTTTCTCTCATACACGTACGCGCGTGTGTGCGAGGCGTTGGCTCTAACTGAACCCGAGCAAGGCATTGGGCTCTAACTGAACCCGAGCGACTGCACTGCAGACTACGCGTTACTGAACCCGAGCAATCGATCGATTCCTTGGCTACTGCTGCTAACTGAAGCCGATCGATGGGATGAACAGTGAGCGTTGCGCGGGGGGGGGGGGGGGGGCTGGATGAACAGTAGACGGTGGAGGGGTGCCCGGGGAGAGGTGGATGAACAGGACCCCGTGGTGTGGAGGGCAGGATGAACAGTAGACGGTGGAGGGGTGCCCATGGAGGGGTGGTTGAACAGGACCCCGTGGTGTGGAGGGCTGGATGAACAGTAGACGGTGGAGGGGTGGTTGAACAGTAGCCGGTGGAGTAGCACGCGGTGGAGGCTGGATGAACAGGAGCCCGTGAAGGCTGGAGGAGGTCGACGGTGGATGAACAGTAGCTCGTGGAGGCTGGAGGGGGTCGACGGTGGAGATGAACAGTATCCCGTGGAGTCCCATTTAGCGGTACGTCACACCCCACCCGATGAACAGGACCCCCGTTTCGACCGTAGCGCTCCAACACAAGTCTGTTTCCTACGTTTTGCGGTACACCACACCCCTCTCGATCAACAAGACCCCCGTTTCGACCGTAGGAGGTCCGTTTCCTCCGTTTTGCGGTACGCCACACCCCTCCCCATCAACAGGACCCCCGTTTCGACCGTAGGAGGTCTGTTTCCTCCGTTTTGCAGTACGCCACACCCGTCCCGATCAACAGGACCCCCGTTTCGACCGTAGGAGGTCCGTTTCCTCCGTTGTGCGGTACGCCAGGCCTCGTTTCCATCACCTCTTCCGTCCAAGCCCTCCCGATGAACACGACCACGCATTCCATTCCGACCCATGAACACGACGATGACGTTGTTTCTCCGTTCCGACCCAGCCATGTACACGAGCCCTCGTCGTACGTATGCGCGAGTAGGCATTCGAGACCCCGCCCGTATGTACACATACGTGGCCGTATTTTCTTTCTTGCACCCTGGCCGCTGTATGTACGTGTAGATGCTACGTGCGCACCTCTATTACGACACGTGTGCGCCTCTACTACGACACGTGCACGCCTCTACATCGACCAGTATGTACGTACATGTTCGCGACCAGAATGTCAACGCTACGTACGCTTCGACCAGGTGGGTCTCGACTGTCAGGCACTTCCTTGCCTGCGAAGATGTAGCTGGGGGGTCCCAGCAGTCAGGGGGCGAATCGTTTTTTTTTTGCCCGGACGCACTTCCTTGCGTGCGAAGATGTAGCTGGTGGGTCCCAGCAGTCAGCGGGGCGAATCGTTTTGGTTTTTTTGCCCGGACGCACTTCCTTGCGTGCGAAGATGTAGCTGGTGGGTCCCAGCAGTCAGGGGGGTGAATCGTTTTTTTGCCCGGACGCACTTCCTTGCGTGCGAAGGTGTAGTTGGTGGGTCCCAGCAGTCAGGGGGGAAACGTTTTTTTCACGAAATACGGTGGCCCGTCCGGTGGGTCCCTGCTGTCAGGTGGAGGAATCATTATTTTCCGCGTAATAGGGAGGCACTTCCTTGCTGCCGCCGTGGACCCAGCTGTCAGCCTCTCCACATACAGTTCACATCTGATGGAAGTCGTTCCTTGACCACGTTGACCACGCCGCGCCGAGATCACCAGGGTGGTGGACAACGGCGAGGCCTAGGAAGGGGACGACGGGGATCCGGGGAAGACACGGCAGTGGAAGCCCACACGCGCGGAGAGGAGTACGAGGGTTCACTGGTTTGGCTGCGGTGTGAGGCTGCCGTCGCCGCAGGGCCTGGCCAGCGGTGGGAATAGTAGGGGGCGGTGAGGCCTCCGCGGCAGCACAGCCGACCACAGGAGGCAGGAGCATGCGGCACGACCAGCGCTGCTTTGGGCGGCTGGAGCAAGAAGACCAGAGGTTGAAGAAGCACTACGGCCATTGGATGGACATCGTACGGTCAATGGAGCTAGAATTGTTCATATTGACTAAGTTGACAAAGCCCTTCGTCCCCGTCAACTTAGTAGGCCCACAAGTCAGCCTCGCACCAAGGTGGGTCCCAGATAGCCGGGGGAGTATTCATTTTTTTGTGCGTAATAAGGAGGCACTTCCGGTGGGTCCGAGCTGACAGCGGGGGGAACGTTTTTTTTGCGAAATACGGTGGCCCGTCTGGTGGGTCCCAGCAGTTAGGGGGAAACGGTTTTTTCGCAAAATACTGGTAGCCCGTCCGGTGGGTCCCTGCTGTCAGGTGGAGGAATAATTATTTTGCACGTAATAAGGAGGCACTTCCTTGCTGCGGCCCTGGACCCAGCTGTCAGCCTCTCCACGTACAGTCCATGTTCGATGGAAGCCGTTCCTTGACCACGTTGACCACGTCGCGCCGAGCGCACCAGGGCTATATATAATAATTTATATATAGCTCATGGAAACTTCTTATGCAATTTATTGCAGTCATTTTTTTTGGTTGGCCAGGGCCAATTTCGCATATTTCTATGGGTTCCAAACTATTTTTAATACCGAAATGTCCATCCAGATTTAAAGTACTTTGAAGATATATTTAAATTAGGTTAATGCCCAGTGAAATAGGAATCTGAAAATGTGATAAAATTTAGAAATTATAAAGTAATTGCCAATTTGTCATCTGTTTTTATATTTACAACCCAGTTCATATTACTTTCAAGAATTGCAGGCATCTTGAAAGAGTTGCAGCCCATCAGGGCATAGAAAAATAAGTTGGCCTGGATTGGGTATTCTTCAAAAAAAATAAACTGGGCTCATTTTCACAAAGAAAAAATAGCTAGGCTGGTCACATGGTGAACATAAAATATAAGCCTGGGCTAGACGGGCCACAGCCCAGTTCAAACCCTGCTCCGTCTCAACAATACCAAACAAAAAAATATTGCTTGAGTAGCTACGTCCCAGGTGTCAGCCGATCTTGTGATGTTCTCTTGTCTATTGACTATATACGCTCACAATGTCGTGGGTCCCAGATGTCAGGAAAACACTAGGAGGAAGCATTTTATTTTTCCATATGCTGACGTGGTGGGCCCCTACTGTCATCCTCTCCACGTACTTCTGTCGATTCCTATTGTTTGTTGACCATGTTGACAACGCGAGAGGGCAGCGCCACGATGTGCGCACCAAAGCGCGCGAAGGATGTTGGCATTAACGATTTAGGAGACGGTGGGGCGGCGATGTGTGCGCTGAGGCGCAGCCAGCCGTGGGAGGCGGAAGCAGGCGGCCCCGCCGGCGCTGGTTTGGTTTTGGCGGCTGGATGAAGACAGGACTGAAGAAACACGACAGACTGTAAAAGCAGCAGGAGTACTTAACAACCTTAACTGAAACCAGCAGGGGCACTTAATAACCAAAGCTGAAAGCAGTATGAGTACTTATACAGGTTCAACCGTACAAAGCACGCCTCGAACAGTGCTACTTTGCCTACAGTTAACCAAGGGTGAGGCCGCGAAGCCCTAGGACAAGGCCCAGGCGCCACCCCGCGCATCCACAACCTTCTGAAAGCGGCTTCATCTCGCAACATGGTCAATAAATAGGATATTCGCTTTAGAGCCATGGAAAAGCATGAACATAATCTTCTGTCCTATTCTCCAAGATGGACGGGCCTTCATTATTTGAGACCACCCATGAATAAGTATCTTTTCACCTCCAAGGGGAATTGAGTAGGTCGACATATACATCATGTTGTGACCAAGCGCAAGTCTGACCCGACCATGGTCAAGCATCTGTATAGGAACAATAGAACTCGGCAGTTCTTGTTTCAAGAAGATCACAGCTGTAAAACTGTGTATAAGTAATAGTTTATGAACAACATATATAACAGAAAACAACTCGTACCATAAGTTTCTCAACACAGTTGGACCTGTTCAACGAGTGCAACAGTGGCACACATATCCCACGTGGCGTTCCACCATTGAAACGCCCCACAAGGACCTCAAGACGATCAATAAAGTGTAGGAACTTGTGGATGTCGATCCAGTCAACTTCAGTGCCATTAGTAACAGCTGAGTTATTATAGAGTAACAAACGAGCAGACTGCTTAACTCTGAAAAAACCTACACGTGCCACCAATTATAAGAAAATATTAGTTAGAAGTAGCATCTTCGTGAGAGATTCGTTGCTACTTCTAAAGTTAAATTGTGATTAGTTAGACAGAATAGGTGGATTAAGAAGTAATTGAGGCAACAAGCAAGAACCAGATACAAAACTAACATGGATGAACAATTGGAACGACGTCGGGGTGGAAGATCGCAGTGAAGATGAGACTAGGTTCTGCTATTTTCATCAACATTCGTGCGCCAACTTTCAGTCTGTAACACTTGAGAAAGTTTATCCAAGTTCGGCCATAAAAAAGCAGCGATCTTCTTGGTTCATGAACCCAACTCGGAACTTATATCCATGGCTTGTCTTCACTGTGACCATTAAACTAGTGTATTCAGTTATGGCAAGGCCGAGCATCTTGAGTACTTGTGTTCTGGCAGAGCAAATAATACACTGCAGGAAAAATAATATGAGAACACAACATGTTCAAAAAAACCCCACCCTCCCGGATAGAAAAGAGGATTCTAGGAACATACTGTGCGCGTTTCAAAATGCTGTGTTAGGATGAGAAGGAACAAGTGTGGCGTCTCGCCGAGGGCGCAGAAACCTGTAGGGTACTCGCACTTTGGGCACTGCAAATGAAACACACTAGATTCAGTAGGAAGAAAAATACATCAACGGCGGCGGCTGCCATCCTAGGATTACCTACGACCAAGGGACTTGGGTTTATCGGGGATGGATGAAGAATTCGTACCTGGTTCTCCATGAGAAAACCCTATGCAATCGCTGAGAGGGGGTTTTCTCTGAACAAGCAGATGAGGGAGAAGGGGATTTAGGCCCAGTGAAATATTGCCGCTTCGTCCGTCCAGCTTACTGCTAAAGCTGGAAAGGGGGGTTGTGATTTGACAGCTCATTGGGCATTACTGTGGCGCTACGACCGGGGTGTGTCTACCGTGAAGTTGTGCACTCCAATTTGTGCATATGGCACATGGACCCCGTTGCCGGTTGCCCCACATATCAGCGAAAGGAAGTAGAAAGACAGGAGTAACTAGTTACACAAAAATATATTTTTGACAGAGAGATACTCCCTCTGTAAAGAAATATACAAATCTTTTATATCACAGGCTCACCTTGCCAAGAAATATACTCCCTCTGCAATGCACGGGCATTATGGGGGTTCAGCTTTTTTTATGGGGGTTCAGCTGAGAATATAATACTCAGATTGGCTCACGGTTCTGGACTTTGGGCCGCAGGCCGGCCCTGCATGTTTTGGGGCCCATGTGTACTACCTCAGCGCTTTTCATATTGCAAGTGATCGGTACGGCGCTGGTTTTAGATGCTATCGCAAGGCGAATACACAAAATTGAATAAAGCACGGCAGCTGTTGGAATGAAATCGAACGGCAGTTCCTAACAAGCAATCAGAGTTGCAATTCTATCAACGATATACCATGTGATAAATAATACTGTAGTACTACTTATACACACAAGACACTTGTTTCACCATGCCAGATTATTACATCAAAATCTCTCGGAGGATAGATCAGTTCGGCAGTTGCGTGCTGCTAATTTCAAAGTTGATTTGGACCAGCTCTCCTTGCCGAGAAAGTTCGATTTTGACATCGTCCCCTACCGCAAGATATGATTTAGATTTGAACCTTGACCATCCTTTAGCATCAATCATCATGCGACCATCCTTTGTACTTACGGTATATTGAGCAAGTTCATTCACACCAAGGCTGCGCATGGTAAGATAAATTTGGCCGCGGTCGCCCGGATTGTTGAACGACTCCCTCTTGCTCTAGGAATTCTCTGTTTGCAAACAAGAAGACATACCCAAACAGTTAGATCAACACAGTGAATCATGTGAAACAACATGGAAATAAAGAACGAAGCACTTGGGCGGCCAATGCTTACCAAGAAGGTGGACATGTCGGTTGTTGTAAGGACTTTGGTATATGAAGTGTGAACTGCAGCCCAGTCTATTGCCGGTGCAACTGCACGGGCCGGAGCAGATGCAAGTGCAAGTGTTGGTGCAGGTGCCGAAGCCGTTGCTGCTACCGGAGATGGTGCTCCTTGTAGAGCTAGTGCCGGTGTCGATGCCCGATCCTCTGGTAGATCAGACTGATCCGTTGACGCGGTCGGTGCCCAATCCTCAGCTGGATCAGATTGAGCTGCTGCCGCTGTCAGTGCTAGAGCAAACTGTTGGTGCTCGATCTGTGCGAGACAGCGGCGATCGTGTCTGGTCTGCTATGATCAGCTTTCTAACTTGACTAGGATCCGTGACCATGATCCAGTTTTTTTCTTCATTTCTTTTAAAAGCGAGAAGGACTAATTGTGGCGCTTTTGTTAAACCAAACTGCAGTTCATCATTGGGATTCAGCTTGTACTCAGACAACAGACTGATCCAATTTTTTCTAGTAATATAAGTGATGGACAGTGCCTTCATTACTGACACGACATAAGAAGTGAAACCTGCAAAAATAGCCATCGTAGAGCAAACCAAATGGTTTATTCTGTGATGAATGTCACATGGCAAAACCTGCATCATAAAATTGCAGGAAAAGAAAGAAAACATGACATTAAATCAATAAGATTTAGATAGTAAATCAATAAGATTTACTTGATGTGACATGAGTGAATCCTTAGCAGGAAATCACTATGTTGAAGTACTAAACAGAAGATTGATCGTCCAACTACGCGTGGCATGCAGGGGCCCTGCCTACTCCCACAAGCAGGACAGTCCAAAGGTCATGACAAATTGTATGGACCGAAATTCCATGGGACTGGAAATCCTGGTGGGTGCGATAAACCCTGCAATGCATACAGATATTGGAGTGTAACCATAATTGATAAACCGTCCTCACAAAAAATATGATCTGGATACTTCAAAATATACAGACTGAATTGAGTGGACAAACATTAACATAGACCATTCTCAGGACTGACCACACACCAAAAGTGGCAGTACTAATAAATAATACAGGGTTCACAAACACAAATCAAGTACTGAATAATAGTACTTACTACAGACAAGCAAAGTTGCACTAAATAACTCTACAGACTATTTCTTGCCACCGACCTACGGGATGAACCCCGCACAACTGACTAGGCCATGGACTTCGTGTGAGATGTCTACACGCACCATCACCATCTTGTCAACCTTGGAGAATCTAACAGAGTGGTCTTTCCACTCATAAACATGATGATGAAGACAGGCCGCATTAGATTTGTTGGGAAGCTTTATAAGAACCACACCCTTCGTAATCGAGGGCACAGCCAGGAAATTGTTGTGGTCAAGTACAGCCTCGAGAACACGCCTGACAACAATGCTACAGGAAAACACTAGTTCAGGACACGTGGCGACAAGGACACAGCAGGTGGATAGTTCAGCAGTAGAACTCATCATTAGGTCTTCCAGTTCACACGGGCATGACTTTGAGAACTTCATCTCCACCGCCTGGTTCTAATTCAAACAGAAACCATATTTTATTACTACCTCCGTTCAGAAATATAAGATGATTTTCGATATTATACTCCATATATGACTACATATACGCATAGAAATGAGTGAACAAAGACACTAGAACATGTCTTCAAAGGCATGAGAGAAGAGGGATTACATGCAAAATCCATAACACAAGTTACTAAGGCAAATATACCCTGTTAAAAGGTAGCAGTGATGTTCATAAAGTACTCCCTCCGTCCCAAAATTCTTGTCTTAGATTTGTCTAGATACGGATGTATCAAGTCGCATTTTAGTATTAGATACATCCGTATCTAGACAAATCTAAGACAAGAAATTTGGGATAGAGGGAGTAGTTGAAAGTAATCT
Source organism: Triticum monococcum (assembly GCA_034509565.1). Taxonomy (NCBI): domain Eukaryota; kingdom Viridiplantae; phylum Streptophyta; class Magnoliopsida; order Poales; family Poaceae; genus Triticum; species Triticum monococcum. The sequence goes on from CM067844.1 coordinate 491,507,930, forward strand.
ATAAGAAATCAGTGTCAACCTCTCGCATGTTTTGGTCAAAAAAGGAATTTAGAACCGTCATTTGGCACACAAAAATCACATGCAAGATCACCCAGAAAGTTGTACTACTAGTACTAGTACTGCGTGTTAGATGAAAAAACATGATCAAGATCGAGAAAAAGATCGTCAAGAAGAGATATTATCTGGACTTGCTTAATGAGGGATCTCGGAGAGGGGGGCTTGGACAGGGCGATGGCTTTGAGCTTGTCTGCGGTAGTCTCAGCGGGGTGCTTGCGCTTCTTCGTACCATGAGCCTCAACGGTTTTGGCCGGAGCCATAGACATCACTTCGGCCGGTGCTCCAGCATCCATCAAGAAACTGTCAAATAGAAATAAAAGAAAAGAAACCATAATCACAAACCCAAAAGAAGAAAAGAGAGGGAGTTATAGGATCAGTCTCGGGGTTGCAAGACCGGGCCTTGGCCAGAATCAACACCATTGATGCGCTAACCTTTCCTTCTTTGGGAGAGAAGAACAATGGCAGAAGCAGGTCAGGGTTTTCTTGAAGAATGAGGAACAAGATGAGGCAGAAGCGAGGGTTGGTAGAGAGGAAGCTGAGAGAGAAGAGTGAAATGATGGTTGCTTCGTCCGTCCAACTTACTGCTGGAAAGGAGGGGGTTTTGTGATTTGATGGCTCATTGGGCATTACTGTGGTGCTTTGATCGGGGTAGTCTACCGTCACTCTACTACGGAGTAATTTAGTGCATGGCTGGTGGACCCCGATGCTGGCTATTCCACACGTCGGCGAAAGTGAGTAATTTAGTGCATGGCTGGAGGAGGATCCGCACGGTAGAGCATGTCCACTGTTTTTCAAAAGAAAAAATGATTACAGCAAGCGTTTCCACTCTTACGATGGAGGAGTGCGAAACACGGTAGCCACATGAACATACACAGTGCTCCTACTACTAGGCATGTCCAGTGGTTCATACGTCAGTACTACACAATCTTGTTGCTAGTGTAGTAAGATATGACGATAAAAATGATGTTGTGCGCATGTCAACTACTCCTATATGTAACAAATACACGAAGAGGAAACAACTATATTAAGATGAGAATGCAACCAAACACACCCACACGCTTTGTGCTACAGTGACTGATCTGCACCGTCTGAGTTTGATCCAACGGTCATGTTGCGCCGAGACATGGACATGCCCATGCAGAGGGCACCTAAACACCACCGAAGTCCCTCTGCTTCTCGAGGCGCATGATGTTGGTGATGTAGGGTGCAACCGCCGGCAGAGCCCGCTCCCGGTCGACGGGAGCCAGCTCGTCAAAGACGGCGTCCAATGGCACTAATGGATTCCGGTGATGGAGCCCTGAAAGGATTCGCCCGGCAACGGCGACGGCAGCCCGCAACCCCTCCTTGTCCAGCTCAGCCCCCACCATCGCGCGGAGACGGCTCAGCTCCTCGAAGATATAGGTGAAGAAGGAGACCAGGTCAGGAAGCCGCAGCTCATTGAAGTCGACCGGGTTGTCGAACGGGTTTAGCCCGACGGCCGACATCGTCGCGCTGGCACGACGGTAGGCATCGCGCAGCCGCAACACGTGCGTGGCAACTTGGTTCACCAAGTGGCTGAGGTGATCCTAGACCTCGTCACGATCGGCCCGCTCGCGCTCCAGCCGGCTCCCCTGACGGCCTATCGCATCTCTCGCTTTCTACAGCAACGCCGCCGACACCTCGAGCATCTTTGTGGTGGACGCCTGCCGCTTTTGAAGCTCTGTGAAGTCCCGCACATGACGGAGGAGCATGGCACTCCCTCCTCCTTGAGCTCATGGAGCTCCACGTCCTTGGCCCTGAGCTCCGCATCCTTGGCATGGAGCTCATGTGTCAGGAGCCTCACCTCGGACTCCGTGATCTGCTGCGCCGCCATGGCACCAGGTAGAAGCAATGGGGAGAGGAAGCAAAGGGGCGAAACGGCTGAAAGGCAATGGAATCTACGGGAAGGCGGAGGGAGCGGGGAATCTTTTGGTTTTCACCACGGCAAAACACCAGTCGACGACTTCTCACATCACGGAGCGGTGGGTTTTTATAGGTGGAGTCATCGTGACTAATTGCTGACGCGCCTGCTCCCGTCAATCAAAAAAATAAAAATCCTATCGCGCTTGCTCCCGTCAATCAAAAAATTAAAAATCCTGTCGCGCCTGCTCCCGTCAATCAAAAAAATAAAATCCTGCCGCACCCAAACACCAGGGCAATGCCGCGGTGGATATTTATATTTACCTGCCGGCAAGTAGATAAAAAAGGGGTGAAAAAACAAATGTGGCGGCGGCCTAGCTAATCGGTCGAACTAGCCCAACTAGCTAGCCACCGTGCTTCACTAATGTACTCGGCGGGAAAGGTGGTCTTTCGTGATTTGACGACTCATTTACTTTCTTCGGCGCTATGACCGAGGAGGACCGAGAAAACGTGCGGTAGGGCGTCCCACGTATGGAAGAATATATGCGTGCACCACCCGGGAGGACCCCGAAACCGCGCGGTAGGGTGTGCCACATCTCGGCACGGAGGAAAAATGTGCGTGTAAAAATATACTGTATCAGACGTAGTACCTATGGTTCGACCTCGGGACCCAGCCAGTCGGTCGAAAACACCCCACTAGCCACACAGCTTCATCATGCAAATGTGGCACGGAGGATAGATGTGGTTAGCTCCGTCTCGACCAGCCACAACGTCTCTTGTTCTAGGCGATTCTTCTATTTTCCAAGCTTTTTTAGTTGTAATAACACCACGGCAAGCTAGCGCCGCTCTTCGTGTGTGCCTGTGCAAAGGTTAGACGATGGAGAGAAGAGAGATTGAGATCGCAGACCTGGGACCCACCAGTAAGTGAGACAACGGTCATGCACGTGTTGACGAGGCACTCCCTCTACTCTACTCAACGAAAGTACTGTATAAATAAAATCAAGTTATGGGACAAAGCCAACAACTGTTTGTTTTTTCAGGCTATCGACTTATGCTTTGTAGTCCAGGTTGCCAGTTCGAATCTCGTCTTTTAGATTTGTTAGTTTTAGGTCCAAATTTGATTAATGACAAGTGGGACCCCTGTGTGTTGTTCCGATATTTCAGTGTAGGATGGTTTTTTTGAACAAACACTTTGCACGGTTAGACAAGTAACGGCACGAGTTACACGTATTTTGCAAGTTTACGAACAAAAATGACAGCGTCATAGAATATCACATCCACCCTGTAGCTTAGATACTATGGTGATACGAGTTTTTACACCGTTGGAGTGAGATCCAATGGCTTGGGTGTAGTCTTTGTAATTATGCGCAATTTCCAAACTCTCCAAAGGTTTTTTTTGCAAATAAAACATTTAGGCCACGTGTGTGCCGCTGCATCTTCAATCCAACGGCTCCCCGGTGCTCATATTAGGTGCTCCTCGTAGCTTATCCGCTACCGTGATATGAGCATCTAGGTCGTATGATCAGTGATCAGATGGCACATGCGTAGTACTTGTACTTTCTGCGCATTTCCCAAACTCTATCAGCCGTATATTGCAAAAACATTCAAACCTCCTATTGTGGGCCGTTAGATCTCAGTGAACTCGTATCACCATAGAATCTATGGTGCGGGAGCACCTCATACTCTCCCGTGCGAGAAAACATAAGGTGCTATCGCAGCTTGGATGCTACGGTGATACGATCTTTGAGGTCGTTTGATCTAAGATCCAATGGCATCTCAGCAGTCTTTGTGCTTCTAAGCAGTGGCCGAACTCTTTTGGGGCTTTTCTGCAAAAAACCATTCGAACCATCAAGGAGGTGTTGGATCACAAATCCAACGCCTCCGAAGAGCTTGTATCACCAAAGCATGTAAGGTGTGGTAGCACATGATATTCTTACATACAGGAGAATATGATGTCCTCCTTCATCTTAGATGCTATGGTGATACGAGCTTCGAGGTTGTTGGATATGGGATCAAAGGGCATCTAAGTAGTTTTTGTACAAATTGTGTGCAATTCTCAAACTCATCAAGGTTTCCTGCAGAAATATTAAGACACATCATGTGAGCTGCTATATCTCAGATCTACAAGCTCCAAGGAACTCGTATCGGCATATAGCATCTAAGGTATGGGGGAACATGATATTCTCCCGGGGAGGAGGGGTGGGGGTGCACAACCAATCGGTGGCTGGGAGGGTGGGGTCAAATATAATCTAAACAACCCTAAACAGAGCTCCACAATTTTATCTAAGGTCGAGGGGTTGACCCCCGACAATCATAGCTCCGCCTAAACAGAACATTTGCATGTAATGTAGTAATAGAATTAATATTCATGTTTCACTTTCATGTTCATTTTAAATATTGAACTGAGGACCATGGATGTCTTACATTTTACTCCCTTCGTTCCCAAATATTAGTCTTTTTAGAGGCTTCAAATGGACTGGCACATACGGATGTATATAGACATATTTTAGAGTCTAGATTCACTCATTTTGCTTCGTATGTAGTCATTTGTTGAACTCTCTAAAAGACTAATATTTAGGAATAGAAGGAGTATTTTTGAATTCGTGTCATACATGCATGGTTTGGAAAAATAGATGCACTATACTTATTGGATTGTTGTTGTGTTCGTGCGTGTGTGTCTCTCTCTCTCTCTCTGTGTGTGTGTGTGTGTGGTCATATGCTTGATACATACAAAGTTTTCTCACCTCCATGTTGTTCATCTTTTAAATTTGAATTTGCATTGGAAAACTTACTAGGGATACCATGAAATGTGAAATCCACGTTGAGATCACTATATCACAAACTCACTCTAATTCAACAACTCGTCATAAATCATTTACCACGTTGAGATTAGTATTTGCAAGGAAAATACGGGTATTGTAATACACATAGATTCGTTCGGCAATTTAAATGGTTCCTTTCATATCCTCGAATGGTAGGACCCAATGGCATACCAGCCAGACCTTGGCTCGTGCTGATCCTAAAAAAAGCGGGCTCATGTCCTTCGGTGGCGTGCGTGGTACACACATTAGGCAACCCCATTACCCCAACCAGTCGAGCCTCAGCGTTTCAAGTCGAAATATCTAGCGGCCAGAATTCCAGCCCTAGGAAATTCCCCTCATGTCCCCGGTCCATAATGACTACCGATGAACAACGAAGGGATGCTTTAGTAACTAGACAACGTTACCTACCGTGCCGAGCACGGTTCAATTCCCTCGGTCGCCGCTCGTCAAGGTCACCCGTCAACTTCATTGCCTAGTACTACTACTACTACTACTACTACTACTACTACTACTACTACTACTACTACACCAGGATGAGCACAGAATTGAGCCCGTTTGTTCGTGCCTAGTACTTGAGTTAATATATCAGGCAATGCACTGGTACGGAGGGATTATCCTTTTACTCTGCATATATAACTTGTCTGAAGTCTAACTAAGCAAAATGTTTGACCAAATCCTTTCTTAAGAAATACAACAGGACAGATGTACGGCTTGAAAAATTATTGCATGATGTAGGTTATGATATTGTTTCGAATCCTGGATCTTAAATTTTTGAAAATCCAAAAGTGAGCATAAATTCTTGAAACTAAGCATGGTCACGTGATATGGCACAAATATTACTTCGTAAGTTTTTTCTTCAATTTGAGACAAGCTGCTTATGACAAGTTGCACAAATGAAGAGCCAAGGTATTTTGGAAGAAAGACCTGTCACGTTAAGGCGAACGCTTTCACTATTGAAATCGTGGGCATTTACGTGCCGCCACGAGTCCCCGCTTCTCATCGGCAATCGGCAAGTGCCGTCCGAGCAAGCGTGTGAGTCGACGGGAGGCGTGCGAGCAGACCGCTGCGCCGGCTGTTAGGGAGGCGTGCGAGCAGACCGCTGTGCAGGCTCACCGGGAGGCGAGCCCTTTGACCAGGCTCCGCCGCCCACCGTCGTCCCAACTGCTCCCACTTTTAATGTCGCCGGCGCCGCAGTTTAAAATCAACCCCGCACTACCCGGTACTCCCTCCTTTCCGGTTTATAGGGCTTATCTCAAAATATTAGTTTTTCCATTTTATAAGGCTCGATTTTGTTGTTTCCCATCACATGTTCATATTCCAAGGTAAATTAAATCATTGCATGCAAGTATTAAGAGAAAATTGACCAATGCATGTAATTTATGCATGCATGCATTGCAACTAATGCATTAGTAAACATATTTTTTTGAAAAAACAAGAGCATTAATTGGGTGCTTTTGCAAACTACAAAAAGTATTCCACCACTCACCATCTACCTTGGTTGGTGAGATTTTTGAATTAAGCCTTATAAACCGGAAAGGAGGGAGTATCGCTACAATCCTCGCTCTTCCTCTCCGATTCTCCTGTCGTCTACCTCCAACTAGCCTGACCTAAACGTACGCCATGCCGCATCATGATGGTCTGCCCTTAGTGTTCCAGTTTCCTGAGGAAGACACCCAGCCGGAGTCTCAAGAACATAAGGCGCTTTGGGACGAGCTTGAACTGGCCTTGCAGGAAGACGTCGTGCCTGTCCCCGCTCCCGTTCTGGCTCCCGTCGCCCCGACAGCGCCAGCGCCCATCCCCGTGGCATTGATGGGCCGGGAGCCGCACATTGTCGCCGAGCTTGATCCCACGGGGTTCCACGAGGTGCCCGCCGACTTTCACGCACCCGTGCACCTGCCAGCGCATGCGCCTGCACGTGCACTGATGCGCATGCCGGTGCCGATGCCCGTGCACCTGCCAGCGCCTGCGCCTGCGCGTGCACTGACGTGCGCGCCCGTGCCAGTGCCCGTGCACACGAATGTCTCCGCCGCACCGTTGACAGCGCATGTCCCCGCGCGGGTGCCAGTGCCCCCCTCAGCGGCATGGATGGCCGCCGTTGACCGCTTTCTTGCACCAACGCCAGTCGCCTCCTCCCGCCAGTCGACTCGCTCCGAAGTCCAGAACATTTTGGCCTTCCTTGAAGCTAGGCCAACGTCCAGGGGTACACCAACAATGGCGCAAGACGCCGCCGTCACCGTCGGTCAGTGGTCCGACGACACACACAGCACGGCAGAGGAGCCGCTTCCCACCGCGAGACGCCCCCCCCCCCCCCCCGCCGCCAAGTAATCTAAATTTGCCATGAAAAACGTTCGGATTGCCATGCTTAAAATCTGAACGTTTATCATTTCCGTTTATTTTATATCGATCGTCGTATAATTTAAAGTCAGAGTCAGACTGAACGAAATGTATGGTTTGATCGATTGAATGTTCTGCTAGAGCCGTATCAAATTAAATATAAAACGTCATCAAGCCACATGTATTCCTTGTCATCCAACGACCTAGACTGCTTCAATGTCGAGCGCTCAACACGTTTAGCGTGCGGTTAATTTCATGCCAAAAATAGTGCTAATCACATGACAACACGCAAATAATATCCTAGTAGTTAATATCCACATGCACTTAATATACATCCAAATTAACGTGCATTGCACGTACACACTGACTAGTGCTGCTAGTACGTGAAACTGGTGCCGTGACTTGTGAACGCGTCCAGATATGGTCAACGGCAACATCGCCCGCGAGTTCTTCCTGTTTGCCCGTGCGTCTAAACGCGGAAGGGGAGGAGAGAGAGAGAGCACACATGGAACCCACCAGTAAGTGAAGACGTGTAGATATATTTTGTGCGTGGGAGGAAGCAAGGTCAACCGATCACATAGGGTCGCTGTGCGATCGAAAGAGTGAGACAGGTTGGAGAGAGTGACCTAGATAGACGATGTGCATGAGAGAGTATACAATGTGAATAGGTCGAATTGGGCTCAAATATGGTGATATATCGTTTTTGTCCGAGAAGGAGCGAGGTCAATCGGGACATACGAAGAGAGAGAGAGAGAGAGAGAGAGAGAGAGAGAGAGAGAGAGAGAGAGAGAGATTGAGTGAGCGTGGCCCACCATGAGGTCGAAAGAGTGGTGGCGGCTTGGATGGACTGACCTAGATAGACAATCTGAGTGAGAGAGTATAGAGTGTGTCGATCGAGGCCCGAACAGGGAGATATATAATTTGTGTGTGAAAGAAAACAAGGTTAAACGAGACTTGGATAAAGAGAGCGAGATTGAGCGAGTGTGGCCCGCCGTGCGGAAGAAAGAGTGAGACAGTCTCGAGGGAGTGACCTAGATATACAACGTGCATGCGTGCACATGCATGAGAGGTTGGGGGCTAGATAGGCAATGCATGTATTTAGCGCGAGAGGGTGAGAGGGAGAGGGGGGAGAGAGCTCGGCATGGGGTGCAATGGCGGGTGTGTGAGGTAAATACATTTGGTAACAGAGTGGAAAAAGGGGTTGTGTAGTTGAGAGACTTAGATATCGAAACATGGAGAGAAAGAATGAACGTGTGTTGGAAACCGATAGCTTCCTAAGGTGGTTAGCAGAGGAAGATTGACCGATACAGGAAGTATGTAGCATTTGTGCGGCGGGGGGGGGGGGGGGGGCTAAAAACAACATTTGGATGTACATAGTACGAGACTTAATATCGATGTTCCAATTCGGTGTACATTGTAAGATTTGAACCGAGGAGCAGGCATACGGGTAATTATTTCGAATTCCTTCCATACTAAGTTTCGAAAAGTTGACATTGACTCAGTTTGTTGTCCTATTTTGTAGGTCATATGTTTGAATCCATCCAAAAGTTTTCTCACTACCATGGTGTTCATCATATACATATGCATTTGTACTAAAAAAAGTAGCGTGGATACAGTGAAATGCGAAATCCACGTTAGAATTGGAGATCGCTACATGACACACACTCTAATTCAAATAACTAACTATGTGACACACACACTAATTCAAATAACTAATTATGTGAGACACACTCTAATCCACGTTAGCGTGGGTACCGTTTTTGATTTTTTCAAATAACTCCTCATTAATTAATTTATAGTACTCCCTCTGTTCACTTTTATAAGACCTTGAAGACATTTTAGACAATGTGCAAAACAGTTCATTTTAAGTTGTTTGAAATGACTTACAAAAGTGAATGGATGGAGTATCTCGTTTCGAATGACTAATTATTGCGAGGAAAACATGAGCATGGTAATACATATAGATTCGTTTGCAAATGAAAGAAGATTCGTTTGCATTCTCAAATGTAGGCGCACCAGGCAAACCAAGGTCGTGTCGTTGTGGACACTGCTTCGGTGCCTTAAAGGCAACTGCCTTTGCGTCATTGACATGTGGGCCAGCCACCTGTTGGGCCCATATGTCATGGACACAAAGGCAGGTGCCTTAAGGCACCGAAGCATAGTCCTGTCGGGGTGGTCGCGTGTGTCGGACGGACGCGTAGCACCCAGCCACCCCCCCCCCCCAAAAAAGGATGACGACAATATAAGTTCGCGCTTCCATGTTTCGGATTGAAATATCTGGCGGCCCCAATTCCAGACCTGCAAAATCTCTCTTCTCCACCGTCCCCTTCCGCGCCCAGAATGCTCAAATCCCTAATTCGCCGCCAACCCTCGAATTGCCCCTCGTCTCGTCTCTTTCCCCACCGTTCCCCACCTCTGTGTCGCACTACGACGACGAAGATGACGGTCGCGCTTCACCACCGCACCGGAGCTACCTCATCTACGCCCTCGTCCACTGCACCGGGTGCTCCACCGACAACGTCGGCCGCCGCAACCGACGTGCCTCACAGACACCGAGTTCCACCGCATCAGGTGCGCTTCACCGACGCCGTCTACCAGCTCACCGAGCACATCGTCGCACCTCCGCCCCCCGAGGCCGTTGGGGCTTCACCAACGGTCTCGTCCACCGCATCATAGCGCTCCGCTGCCACTCAAGATCTGCATCCGTGTGCGGCCAGCCAACGCCAGCGCATCACCCTCAACGGCTCTGAAGTGACCCGCACTCTAGCTAGGCGAGCATGCCCAAACGCGGCCCGAACTAGGTATCCACACATCACTCCCTTGTGCACTGTTCCGACGATGTTTGGATATCCTTTCACTGCTCTCTTAGCTTACACGCCTATGCAACTCTGACATTAACTCTTATTTCTTCTGGAGATATCATCTGAAAAAAGCAAATCCATATTTTAGCGAAGTATGACAGCGCTACGGGATCTGGTACACATCTTGCACACCCCTATAACCTTGTAAGTATCTGTCCTCCGGTACAACATCAAGGTCGATTCCTCTTATTTGATCAACCATTCACCGTGTCAAAAATGCAGAGGGGGATGCAAGGAGCACAAGGCCTGCACATCCAAGCAAGTGGTAACATGGACTTGTACATGGAACATCCCAAGCGCAAGCTGAGCTGCAGTGAGCCTGTACAACGAGCTAGCGTAAGTCGCTGCATTTCATTTAATTCGTATTGCCATTCATGTATGATTTGTGTGCAGTGGCTGATCCACGAATTCATGTTACCAGGGGCGAACATTTAACTTAAAAAATACGAAGGCACTTGCACTCCGGAAATCAACATAACTTGAGAAATGTGAAGCTACATGCACTTTGAAAACCAGCTAATGATCCAAAGTAGTTTAGATTATAAACACTAAATGATGCAAGCACCAAAAAACGCAAAATGCAACATGGTGTACAAGGACTACAAACATGGTCTGTACCTGCTTGAATTATTCGTTCTCTGGCTGAAAATATCAAAGTGTAATTGCACGTATAACCAGTGCGCAAACTGCATATCAATATATCTAGTATGCCAATAGTTTCAAACAACAGATTAGAAAAGTATTTATGCTATGTTGTCATGATACGGGGACTTTCTGGTAGATGGCCTCAACGTTTCCTCAAGCTATGAAAATGCACTATAATTTGCTTGTCGTCAATGCCTGCAAATCTTTGTCTCTCTCAACATAGTAGATCATCATTAGACACTAAATCCTTCAACGAGCTTGCAAAATGCTTGCATTAGATCCCTCATTAGACACTATATGTTCATCACCGGGAGCATGTAAAATGTTTGCATCAAATTCTTCATTAGCAGTCTGTTCATTAGACACTTCAGGCTCAAGAACAACATGAGCTTGTATGTTTGCACCGGAAACTTGATTAGATACATCAGATTCAGTCAGTTCAGTATTGATTGGGGGAGTTATAAAATAAGTAGAAATTGATTTAATTTTCTCATAGATTCCCTACATACAAGCAGTTTTACAACACCGTCAGGTTTAACTATTGGCCGGAAATTGAAGAGTTGAATTAGATATAATCAGGGATGTGATGTACCTGCTTGTTGCGCATGCTACTCTTGCAATTAGCGATTGTTCGTTTGCGCAAGCTCGATGCCATGCCCGTGCTGGCTAAAAAAAGGATGTTGTTGTAGCAAAAAAAATACAGCGGCCTGGGTTATGTATGTTAGTTGATATTATTGATCCATATACTCTATAAGTGTTTGTATGTCTGTTAGTTCCGTACATTCTTGGTTGATTGACTCGGTATTTGAATCTTGATACATCGCTTGTGTACATATCTAAATGGGAGTACACATTATGCTGCGTGTGACATTTGAGTTGGACATGAAGTGTTCCAAATATTCGAATTCACCTTAAACTGGACTCTAATTTCTGAATTTGAGTATCGGCATTTGTAAACCATATTCATATATGACAGTGGAATACATCTTTGTCATCCTTTTGAAGATATATAAAAACACATAGAATGATTTATAAAGATTCATATAGGAATACAAAATGGATTCGAATTTAGTTGCCAGGGTAAACGTGGATGCTTATTGTCCCAAATTTCGAAAGAAATAGCAAAATGTCCACTCCCACATCGGCTGCCCGAAGCCAAGTGTTTGGGAGATGGAAATTACTGTCTACCCATTACACGGACAATCCATCGGCCCGATTTCCACTGCTCTAAATAGGGGTAGGTTAGTAACTTCAATTAGACGTGACACGACCGTCTCTGAGCCCATTCCGACATGGTGGGCGTCAAACATGGGCGGCAAAACTCATTTGATTCAAGCTCGTCCGAAAGACCTTTGTTTCTCCCTCCATTCCCCATTCATACACGGAGGGCAGCAAAACAAACTCTCCTCGTCCGAAATAGATGTAGGCTAATATTTTAAATAGGGTCAGATGTGTAACTTCCATCAGACTTGACACAACCGCCCTACCTATCAGCCCCGTTCATACACCGTGGGCGCCAACCGCGGGCGGCAAAACACCCTCTCCTCGCCCGAAATAGTTACCGGCAAATATTTGGGAGATGCGAGATTACCGTCCTATCCCCAACCGACGAGACGTCCAAATTTGAAATGGGGATAAGTTCGTAACTTTCCCATATTTCAGATAGGCGCGTCCCAAAACATGGTTCCTCATACCTCTCCCTTCATTTTCCCATTCATACACCGTCCGCGCTAGAACACCCCATTCCCACACCAGCCTCCGTCCGCCACCCCATCCATCGCCGCCGTCCTCCACCACATCCATCGCCACCGTCCTCCACCATGCCGGAGCGCCTACCAAGACCGCGTCGTCCACTGCTAGAGATGGACGTTTCTCATCCACGGCGACGGACCAATAGCCTTGCTTCACGTCCTCTCGCTTCATCGGCGTCATCGTCCTCTTTGTCGGGACCGCTCACACGACCTTCTCTTCCACCACAACAGGACTTATCCCCCGATGCACCCGTCTACCGTCGCAGATCTACTTCAACGCCACCGACAGCCATCGCACCCCCGATGCCTACACGGCGCCGCAAAAGAGGTGGTACTTCATATCTCCTCAACTTTTTGATCTCAACCAGAAAATAGATCTTAACTTGGTTACTCTACTTTCTTTTCAGCTCTTAGAATTTAGTTCTTAGTTCGAAGCAAACAATGGATGCTAAATATCATTTCTCTGGTTTGCAGCTTCAAATCTGCCATGTCACAGCCATAATACGGTTTAATTGATCATGCTTAGGGTTTAATTGATCATGTTGGTTCCGTGGTGGTTTCTTTAATAGAAATCAGAGGGGAAACCCTCTTTTGCTAAAAAATATATGCTTAGAGTTTCCCCCTTTTATGATCACTATACGATCAGAATACGTGCTTTGTTTCATAATAACACTGCTCCACCCATCAAGCTAAACAAGCTTAGTTGTTCAAATATGAATCTGATATTATTAAAACAGAGTTGTTTAATTGGTCAGCTAAATGTTCCTAAATTAGTTTCGAAAATGCATGTTCGCTGCTCAGGTGTGTATCTCTGTGTGTGGTATGGTCAGCACGGTTGGGGAGGTGAACTTTGCATATGCAGGGGTTTATAGGGAGACACTCTCCGAGTTGAAACCGCAATGCATTCCATAGATAATCTGACTACTTTTTATCTTTTCATGAATCTCGGATTCTGAACAGCATCATAATGATTATGAGCTTGCGCGGATGAAAAGAATAAAGCAGAACAATGGCATGGCTGTCAAACTTGGCATTAAGGGACTGAAATCAAGTCTGGATGCAATGCAATGCAAACACTCTCCACCTACAGATTCATGCTCAGAATATGATCCTAACAGTGATTCTGAGCTAGAGGGAGACCTAAGTCAATGTAGCTCCCTAGTGGAGGAGTCAGAGGAAGATTCCCTATCTTATTCACCCATCAAGGTACTTGCTCTAACTTTCCAAGGTTACATTGCTCGCACATATCTTGCAACTGATGCTTTGCATTGCTTCTACTTTGTTGAACTGCCATTAGCTTAGTTTACGCATCGTGTATGTGAATACGCCCTGCCTATCCATTTCTAGTACATATTCCATCTGTCATCATACCATATTTATCCATTCAAATGCTGTTCTTGTGTATCAGACGTTCAAAAGGAAGAGGGCGATTGCTGGTCGTGGAGGAGCACAAGCAAAGTATTTGGAAAAGGTAGTGGCACCTGATAAATCAAATAGCCCATTAGGTGTAGTTGCAATATCACCTGACCCACAAAATACCCCAATGCTAGCAGACTCTAGCCCTACTACACTAGTCATTTCTGATGCCCCAACTCAGCAGACCCCAACTGCAGCAAACAGTATGATTATGCCAGTTGACATAGCACCAGCTGTATGACGCAAAACCCCCATTCCAGCAAAGAGTACACCAAATTCAGTTGCCAAATCCCTTTCGAACCAGAGAGAACCCCAATTGCAGCAAATAGGACCCCTGTTCCATTTCTTCCCAGTTTAGAAGACGAAGCTTATGTTGTTGTCAGGAACTTTGTGCGCATCTTTCCTTCATGGAAAGATTATACCGCAGACACAGAACAATTTCCAGTCTTCCTCCGCAACTTACGCGTAAGTAATGTACTAATGTTATTCATGGTCATTACTGCATATGTTTCTGCTGACAGAAGACACAAGATTTCATTCTTTTTAATAGGCGAGGTGCAAACTGGATTGTGATGACGAGCAACGGTTGGTTGCGCTTTTTAAGCACACGTTGATGAAGTATCGTTCCTACCTGAGGCAAGCGCACTTCGATGGCAAGCCTCTGAACGAAATTTTTGTAAAGTCTCCGGTGCTACATTTATCCGACGGTGACTGGAATAATCTTGTTACACATTGGTCTCGGCTGCAGCGTAAGGTACTGTCTATGATATCACATCACAATTTGAACTACATTTCTGCATTTGCCTTAATGTCTCACTTGTACAAAAACTGTTAGCAGAAGAACATTCATTCTCAAGGGACCACAGAATCTCACAACTATACTGCACACTGCATTGCTCTTGTGAGTACCTCTTGCCCTGTATGACCATATTTACTTTCATAGCTGTTTGATTATGTAGCATCACTGCACATGTTAGCCTCGCAATGGTCCATTTGGTGGACATTTTAAGATCCGTATGGACTCTTACATAAATTTAGAATCAACCCAATGCTTTTGAAGAGGTTTAGCTCTGCAGTCCTCTTGTAAGGACTGAACGTGGTCTATCATTGTACTTACATTAACAGCTACTCCCTCCGTCCCATAATATAAGAACGTTTTGTACAGTACACCAGTGTTCAAAACACTCTTGTATTATGGGAAGAGGGATTGGTTCATTTTGTAGCATTCTGCATCTTATCTCCCTCGCCCACCATTTACTAAAAAAGATCATATCTATATTTAATCTTACCAACAAGTAGAATACACAGACAATGCCAGTGCAGAAGTGTAGCCCATTGCTCTTGTCAGTACATGTTGTCCTGTAACGCTTGTACTTCCAGGGATTGGTAGTTGATTATGTAGCATCAATCTGCATCTTATCTTCATTATCCTCTACCCCTTCCAGTATTATCATATCTATAATTACTCTCTACAAAATGTAGAGTACAGGCAATGCTTATGAAGAAGATTATGTGCTGAAATTCTTGAGTTATCCTTCCCTTGACATGGAGAAGGGCATTATAAAGCCGGTGTTAACTGTTAATGTAAGTCAGTCCTTCTAAAGCCTTTATCCTCAACTGTTGTTTAATTTTCTCATACTCCCTATCGTTTACTGTTGTTTAGTTTGCTGTTTCTACCAAAATGCATGTTCGTAAGAACCGTAAGTTCTAAGTTTTACTTGTAAAACCAAATTCCTTATTCATACCATGCACGTTACTTAATACTCCCTATATGTATGCTTGTTTTTGTGGATCTATAATCCAGTGTGTGGTGAAGCAGCCCATGTTTGCACCTTGTCATCTCCTGTTTTATCTTACTGATGTGGCTGATGATATGAACAACATGCCATGCACATTATCCAAAATAGATACAATGGTTTTCTTTGCCCTTCATCTATGCTTGTTATGTTGACATGGTAATCCAGTAGTGCGGCCAAGCTCCCCACATTATGAACAATGCCAAATTATGCTATTGATATTTTGAACATACTCTTTATTTTCTAATTTGAAATTGGATAGAATTGACAGAACAGTTATCATCTTTGTTTATACATGTGGAAAACATGTCATCTCTCTGCTTTGTTTCAGGGTGATATGCCTGATGGCATGCACAAGTCTGCTGAAGGCTGTGAGACAAACCCAACATATATTGCAACAAAGAAGGCAAAACATCTTGAAGATAACGAGACAACCCCAAAGTCTTGTCTTGATGCAGTGTTCAAGTTACTTGACACTGACAGTCCAGTCAGACAAGCTCACAGAATTCGTTGTCTGAATCAGTTCGACTTCTTCAGTCCCAAGTTCTAGCAAAAAGGCATTCTGCAACTCAACTTCGACTTGAAGTCCTATCTCTAAGAAAGATTGCGGAGAACAGCAATGAGAACCTCATCACTAAACAGCTACACCTGGAAGCTATGACCGACATGCTAGGCTGGTCTCACAGCCTTGCTCATTAGCTTGCGCAGCAGTTCCCCCGCAAGGCTAACCTTTCTTGAACTGTCTTGGAAGTGGTCTTGGTTCAGTATTATTTTGTTACGCTGCAATGGTGCCCAGTTTTTGTAATCTGCTTCTATGTTGCGCTTTATGATCACTGGTGGCGAACTTCGGTGCCAAGTGGATGTAATATACCTCAAATCCTTTATTGTATAGTGAAGGTTTATTCTAAGTTACTATGCCGTAATTTCTTTATTGTATAGAGTAGCTTTGTTCTTAATTCATACTAGTTACGTAGCAGCATGAAATGAACCCTGGCCTATGATTGTGCGAATCAAATCATGGGCTTTTAACAGGCCAAAATTGTCTCGGTCCTTGTTTGGCCCAATCAGATATCGGCTGCGAGCAGGCCGGATGCAAATAGGGCCGTAGTTAGGCCCAACTATATGACTGGCTTTTAACAGGCCGAAATTAATATAGGGCCGAAATGTTAAACGGGCCCTTAACAGGACAAAACTAATATCAGGCCGAATTACTAAGTGGGACTTTAGCAAGTGGGCCCAAAAGCATAGTGTCCAGTTGACGGGCTGAATCTGATATGGGCCATAATTGAGCCCAAAGCCTCTTAAAGGGCCGGACCGGATCTGGGCCGTAATTTGGCCCAGAACGTGGTAGGCTTTTAACGGGCCGGATCTCATATGGGCCACTATTAGGCCCGGAGCGTGGCAGGCCATTAATGGACCGGATCAAATATGGGCCGGCATTTGGCCCAAAACATGGCAGCCAGTTAATGGGCCGGCCTACTAGGGTCCTCAAAATCTTGTGGGCCTACAGCTGGACCGACCCATTAATGTCGGCGAAATCTCATGGGCCTTTAGCTGGGCCGACCCATTATGACCGGCAAGAATCTTGTGGGCTTTACCTGGGTCGGCCCATTATGGCACACAAAAATCTTGTGGGCCTTTACCTAGGCCGGCCATTATGGCCCGCAAAATCTTGTGGGCCTTTAGCTGGGCCAGCCCATTACGGTCCACAAAATCTCGTGGGCCTTTAGCTGGGCCAGCCTATAATGGTCCGCAAAATCTTGTGGGCCTTCAGTTGGGCTGGCCCATTTAAACTTGTTGGGTCGTGCCACGTGTCGACATACCATAGGCGCCTATCTGACCCACTGACGAGCTGACACGTGTTTCGTCCGGTCAATAAGAATTTTACACATGGAAATTTCCCATTGGTCAGGGCTGTTAACGGGTTATCGGATCCAAAACCCAACCCGATAGCTTAACGGCGTTCCGTTACAGTGGATGCCACGTGTCGGTCACCCTTGACGACAGCACTTCTGTGACGCGTGATTTATCGTCATGGAAGTGGACACTTCCGTGATGATAATTTTGGTAATGTCATGGAACACTTCTACGACAGCACAGGTATGACTATCTTGATTTTGTCATAAATTTGTCATGGATGTACATGCATGACAAAAAAGCAACCTACTGTGACAAACACGTATCATCACGGAAGTGTATTTTTTGTAGTGAAACTGTGTGGCATCCGACACGCTGCGGGGCAAATCTGCGAATGCTCCTGGAGAGCTCCAGATTCGGGTAAGTAATGGGTAATTTACTTTCACATGCTTGCTTCGCATATAGAATGCCTTACCCGCCGCTATTTTCTTCATCGCGTCAATCTCCTGGAGGGCCTTTTGGGCTTCGGCCTTAGCACTCATTGCGCTCTCAAGGGTCGCGGCAAGCTCAGACTCTCGCGTCTTCGAGTCAAGCTCCAATGCCTCGTGCTTCGTCACGAGAGCCTGGAGCTCTTGTTGCACCTCGCCCACCCGAGCCTCTTGCCTTTTCCGCTCGGTTCGCTCCTTGGTCGCTTTATCTTCGGCCTCGGATAGTGCTTGCTTTAGGGTCGCCACATTGGTTGTGGCCCCTGGCAAATTCATGATGATCCTGTCATTTTGCAATCGCATTCTTTTTATAAATATCCATAGACTAGGTAATACTTACCTTTGTTCTCCTCGAGCTGCCTCTTGGCAAGGCCGAGCTCATCCTTGGACCCTTTAAGGTCCTGCTTCAGTGCGGCGACCTCCGCAGTCAGTGCGGCAGATGCCAGCAGCGAAGCCTGCATACGCATATTGACATACTTATATTAGACTCCTGCGATATTGTTTGATCCTCTGTTCGGCTTTTCTTTGTGAACACCGAACAGAGCATCAGGGGCTACTATCTATGCGGTAATATTTTTCCTATATTTTAAACACTTACCTCAAAGCCTGTTAGAAGGCTGGCACAGGCTTCAGTCAATCCGCTTTTGGCGGACTGAACCTTCTGGACCACCGCACTCATAATAGTACGGTGCTCCTCGTCGATGGAAGCGCTGTGAAGCGCTCCCAGCAGATTGTCCGGCGTCTCTAGATGGACAGAGGTCACCGGCACAAGCGTCTTGCCCCTCTTGGAAGGAGGCCGCCTGCCCGAGTCCGGAACCACTGGAGGTTCCGGCGCGGTGTTCGGCTGCGGGCCAAACTCGGAGCCCTCAGGGGCCTTGTTCCCTCTGCTCCTGGAGTCCGGAAGGTCGCCTTAAGGTGCCTCCGAGACTGTCTCCCCTCGACCCGGTGCCTCTTGAGACAATACCTCGGCGTCGTCCGCAGGGCAAGGGGAGGTGGCGGTCGGAAGTGGATCTCTATCCATATCCGACGAGCCCAGGGATCCGTCCGACGATACATCGATACGGGCTCGTGGCGGCCTGCATAATCATATTTGGCGTTAGGGGAAGCAGTGCGACAATGGAATGCTATGAGTTACTCTGGTATCCGAAGACTTACGACTTCGCCAGGGGCTTGGCCCTGAGCAGCCAGTCGTCTTCGCCTTCGGCGGCGGTGGTGGAACTGTCCGAAAGGAGAGTCCTTCCCTTCTTGGACCCTTCGGCCTCCCTAGTTGGGGCGGCCTTCCTTTTCTTGTCTACCCCATGTGAAGGGGGAACATCTTCTTCTTCCTCCTCGTCTTCGGGGGAGGAGTGTGTCACAGAGTTATCGGACAATGAGTCCGATGACGCCTGGCGTCGGGAACTCTTTCGGGTTCCCTTGGCCTTCTTGGTCTTCTTCGGCACCTTGTAAGGAGCTGAAGTCAACATCTTCGTCAGGAGAGCGTCTGCTGGGCCTTCGGGCAAAGGAGTCGGATAGTCGATCTATCCAGCCATCTCCTGCCAGTCCTGTCAAAGGTATGGGAGCTTAGATCCCGCATAGAGTCAAACTATGAAAAACAAGTATCCTGTGAAAGGTGAAACAACTTACCACGCTGGCTTGGCGCTTCGCGCAGAATCCGCGATCCTCGGTAGTGGGAGGGGGAACCTCGGCACCCTTGAATAGCACCTTCCAAGCATCCTCGTGTGTTGTGTCGAAGAGCCTGTTCAGAGTTTGGTGTTGGGCCGGGTTGAACTCCCACAAGTTGAAAGCCCGTTGTTGGCACGGGAGGATCCGGCGGATGAGCATGACCTGGACTACGTTGACGAGTTTGAGCTTCTTGTTCACCATGTTTTGAATACATGTTTGGAGTCCGGTCAGCTCCCTCGAACTACCCCAGGACAGGCCCTTCTCTTGCCAGGAGGTGAGCCATGTGGGGATGCCAGATCGGAACTCGGGGGCCGCTGCCCATTTAGGGTCACGTGGCTCGGTGATGTAGAACCACCCCGATTGCCACCCCTTTACGGTCTCCACGAAGGAGCCCTCGAGCCATGTGACGTTGGGCATCTTGCCCACCATGGCGCCTCCGCACTCCGCCTGGCGGCCGCTCACTACCTTCGGCTTGACATTGAAGGTCTTCAGCCATAAGCCGAAGTGGGGCTTGATGCAGAGGAAGGCCTCGCACACGACGATAAACGCCGAGATGTTGAGGATGAAGTTTGGGGCCAGATCATGGAAATCCAGGCCATAGTAGAACATGAGCCCCCGGACGAATGGGTCGAGAGGGAATCCCAGGCCGCGGAGGAAATGGGTAAGGAACACTACCCTCTCATGGGGCCTGGGGGTGGGGATGAGCTGCCCCTCATCTAGGAGCCGGTGCGCGATGTCGTCGGGCAGGTATCCGGCTCTCCTCAGCTTCTTGATGTGTCCCTCTGTGACGGAGGAGACCATCCACCTGCCTCCCGCTCCGGACATGGTTGGAGAAGGTCGAGGTGGGAAATGCAGACTTGGGCGCTAGAGCTCGAGTGTGCGAAAATGGATGAGCAAAGGAGGAAGAAGGCGTGGATGAAAAGGTGAATCCTTATCCCTTTATATGGGCGGATGAAACTATGCGTCCCCACTAGCCTGGTAAAACTCGCTTATCCCCCAAGCGCCATAATCAATGGCGTGGTTGGGTTACCCACGCCCGTATTGATGAGAATCCCGTGATAACGGGACACGATCTCTGCTTTGACAAGATGTGTCAAAAAACTGCCTCGCGTTATGTGCGGGGCTAGTTAAAGGAAACAGTTCGAATAATCACCGGGCCATGACATAACGTCGTGTTGCCAAAACAAGTCAGCAAATTAGATTTGTGGAAATATTATTCTCTCTACGGTAGTATGTGGAACTTATTTTGCAGGGTCGGACACTATCCTAGTATTCAAATTCTTCTGTGATGTATTCGGAGAAAGAACCCGCCTTGCAATGCCGAAGACAACACTGCGCGCCGGACTCATCGTCATTGAAGCCTGGTTCAGGGGCTACTAAGGGAGTCCTGGATTAGGGGGTCTCCGGACAGCCGGATTATATCCTTTGACCGAACTTTTAGACTATGAAGATACAAGATTGAAGACTTCGTCTCGTGTCCGGATGGGACTCTACTTGGCGTGGAAGGCAAGCTAGGCAATACGGATATGTATATCTCCTCCTTTGTAACCGACCTTGTGTAACCCTAGCCCTCTCCGGTGTCTATATAAACCAGAGGGTTTTAGTCCGTAGGACACAATAACATACAATCATACCATAGGCTAGCTTCTAGGGTTTAGCCTCTCTTATCTCGTGGTAGATCTACTCTTGTACTACCCATATCATCAATATTAATCAAGCAGGACGTAGGGTTTTACCTCCATCAAGAGGGCCCGAACCTGGGTAAAACATTGTGTTCCCTGCCTCCTGTTACCATCCGCCTTAGACGCATAGTTGGGGACCCCCTACCCGAGATTCGCCGGTTTTGACACTGACACCGTGCACGACCCCAGGAAGATGGTGTCGCATCAGGAGCCTCGTTAGGATCGGCGCTCGCTCCAGGGGCGCCTCCCTCCACCGCATAGGAAAGTGCGCCCGGCGCCTTCCTCGGGCAAGGCTCGGGGGCTCTCTTTTGGAGGGCCTCAGACCTTGCCAATCTCATGAGGGAGGCGCTTGAGCACCACTTGGAAGCGTGCTTCGCGACACGTGTTCCTCAGGAGAGCAGGGGCAAGGAATGCCCACCACCCAGGAGTTCATCACCAAGACCACCCAAGAGCTACAAGACGCAAGAGCCATGCGTGGCGACAGCCGCTCACAGAGTGTGGCTCACCACCCAGGCGAGGGTGCTGAGCTGCGTGCCTGCATCGACATCCCAGGGCTCAACAGGGCCGCATCTCAGGAACGCTTCTGGCCATCACGCGCGGGCCGCTGTGAGGGTCCACCACACAGCTTCGTTTGCATGCCCTTCGGCTTGCCGAGCGTGGCGTCGGCCCATCGGCGCAAAATGCAGCAAGTCCAGGCGGCTCAGGAGGCCAGGTTCCATGCTGTTCGGGAGGAGATGGCGACGGCCTTCAGGGAACCTCCTGAGCTCCCAGAGGCTCCCGAGGCTCAGGGTCCCGGTGGCTCATGAGGAGTCATTCCTTCGACGCGTGGCTTCAGCTGCACCAGCTCTACTTCGTCTACGGACCCAGGTGACATCTTCCAAGTTCATTTAAGCTGGGAGCGCCCCTCGGGCTGCATTATTCCTAGGCCGCGTGGGTCCATCCCTGTGGCATGTATCCCTTTTACTTATGTCTTTAGCTTACCTTGCTGGGGGCGCCCCTCGGGCTGCATCATCCCCACGCCGCTTGGGCCAGACCCAGTGGCATGTACCTTCCTGCATTTATCTCAGGCAATCTGCTCTCCATACGTAACCTACCAACTGTTATCACCTGCTCAATCATCACCCCCCTCGGGGCCCCTACACAGGCACGGCGCTGGTGCATGGGTCCGTCCCTGCCACGACCGACAAATCTGAGTTGTCGAGCTCTGGCTCGCGGCACGAGTTGTGCATGTCACCTCATCAGGCCCTCAGTGCCTTCACTTCATTCGGGACAACCAGCGGCAGGCAGGCGACAGTAACGGCAAATCATGTTTCTCCTTATGCCTGTTCACAAGAACCCCGCAGGAAGGGTAGTAGGCGGCACCGCGAGTCTCCTTTCCTCTCGTGTGACACGCTTGCACGTTAAAGGGGGGCGCCTGAGCATCGCGACTCAGGAGCTCTTACTGGCTCTCCAGCCCTCACCCCCTGGCCTTGACCACGGCATCGCGACCTGGCATGCCAGCGGCGGCTGAGCTTGCTCGAGGGTCGGGACCTGAGGACGTAGAGCATTAAGAGGAGCTCGGGAGAAGAAAAACTCGCACGGGCCGGCCTAGCTATGTCGCGTGAGTTGACGCGCAGCCCTAGCGCAACATCGGGAATCACCACGAAGCCATCAAGATAAGTTTCGCCCTTAGATCAGCAAAACATTTGGGCCTAATAGTCGCTCGCCCCATGTCGCAACCCCGTTGCGGCCAAGTCATCTTCCTTTCTTCCCTTGCCATGGCCACTTGGGCGCTAAGGGGGACCTCCTGAGCATCGCGCCTCAGGGGCTCTTACTGGACCTTGGGTCACGCACCTCCTGGCCTTGACCACAGCATCGCGACCTGGCATACCAGCGACGGTTGTAGCCGCCTTGGGACCGGGACCCGTCAGCGTAGAGCAACAAGCTATCGCGAGGAAAGAAAGGGGAGGCCGAGCCTTAACGGGACACACATTCGTCAAATCTTCATAACAAGGAAAATAGGTAAAAAGGCATTGCAGATCCTTACATGCCCCCACGGGGTGATTCATGATCCTTCGCGGGAAACAAAAGTTGATGCTAAGGGGGATCCTATCTACATCCTCCCGCGGCGGACGCCATCATCAACAGTGGGCCACGGGAGGCCGGCGCTGACCCCATCCAGATCAGCGGTGGCGGCGGCCGGACGCCGCAGCCTTGCCCCGGGCACGGCGAGAGCTCGAGGGGACATAGCTGTCGTCGCTCGTCTCCGGAGTCTCGTAGAGCTCAGGAGAACTGCTGGACTCCCAAGGTCTGCTGCTGCTGGAGTAGTCGCGGGCGGAGCGCGCATCAGCCTCGCGCTCTTCTTCAGAGCAGCACTCTAGGTGGCGGCCCTCGGCGTCGAAGACCTTGAAGAGAAGCATGGAGGCACCGTCGTACTCGAAGTGGATCGCGAGGGCACCCCTCGCGCGACAGATCCGTGCAATCTCCCCCCAGCCGCGAGTCATGAAGATTTTGCCAATGGGGACCGCTTCGATCTTCGCTCTGATCGCCGGAGCGCCACAATCGG
Organism: Triticum monococcum; assembly: GCA_034509565.1. NCBI lineage: Eukaryota > Viridiplantae > Streptophyta > Magnoliopsida > Poales > Poaceae > Triticum > Triticum monococcum. The sequence continues at coordinate 491,531,721 of CM067844.1, forward strand.
CATGCTGCAGCCAGAGCTCGAGAGGCCCCCTCAGCGGCATCACGTCGGAGAAGAACCGTGGGAAGCGGATCCAGGAGTTCGAAGGCGTCGGCGTCCACAGCACCAGCTCGCGCGAGGAGTCTGCCACGTGGACGGCCCGCGTCGCCAAGGCGCGGCGACCCCGGGTGCGATGTGGGTAATGCTGCTCGCCACTTCGTCCTCCTGAGCCTACGGCTTGGGCTTACAAGGGTAGTGGGTACCCCGGCGGAGGCCGCTCGCACAAAGGCCTCACCACCACCAGCAACGTTGCCTCGTCATGGCGATGGATCGACCTCTTCATCGGCGGGAGTGGCTCCGGGGTATCCCGGGGGGCTTTCCCCTTCTCCTCGGCGCAGAAACTTCTGATGGGCGCCATTGGAGCAAGTAGTGGAGTGAGAAGGAGGAAGCAAGCAAGGAAGAGATGGGCAACGGGGGCTCCGCCCCTCCCCATTTGTAGCGAAAGAAGGCCAACCGGCGTCTCGCACGATCGCAGGTAATGATGGTTTCCCTTACATGTCGCAAGGACTTGTCAAGTCGTGCAGTCGTCAAGACAGTGTAGGGAAGCGAAGACGCACACGTCCAATCAACCGCCACACGTCAACCGAGGCCGCAGGCTTTTGGGGCCCGCGGCGCTTCGAGCTTGACCCTTGGCTTCGCCGCGAAGCCAAGCCCGCACGCACCTTGGGCCCAGGGGCTACTGTTGGCGTCCTGGGAACGGGGGTCCCCAGACTTGCCTGCCTGCGGCCCACGGCGTGGCTGAGCCAGCAGGCCGTATGGCCCATCTTCACCAAGAAAGCACCCAAGACCCTCACGAGGCGGACAACGCAAGACCTCCTCTGGAGTGGCCTAGCTAGGACTTGCCACCCTGACTCAGAACCAGGCAAGCCTAGAGAGGATCATGGAACAGAGGTTCTATGACATGGACATCAAGGTGACAGAGATACAGACCGCCGTGGAGGAGCTTCAGGAGGACATGAATGAGAGGAGAGGCAGGACCACGACTGATGCTTTTGCGAGGGTGCCACGAGGTCTGAGGTCGTCTGCACTGCCAGTTGCTGACACCAGAGCCACAACGTCTGCGCCAGCCACAGCCTCAGTTCCACCAGCTCCAGCATCCACTTCAGCCTCGACTCCGACCATGTCTACCGAAGGCTTCGTCCTTGGAGTGCTCCGGACTCCACCACCACCTGAAGATCAAGCCTGAGCGTCGACTTAGCACTATGCATTTTCTAGGAACTTTTTGGTAACTTGTTGCCAAAGGGGGAGAAAATGTATAGATCATAGGCTTCGAGAGAGAGTGTTGCTTTTATTCTCTCTTGTTTTATTTGGTGGTTTTTTGAACTTTGTTTGCTTGTGTGTGAGATACAATGCCCTTATGTTTGTGAGACATCGATGATCATGTGTTTGATCATAAGCTACACTTAATGTTTGCTTAATGCTTGCTTAAATATTATCATTCTATCTATCGTTTGTGATCATTCACTATTCTTGGTGATGAGTGCATGTATTTCAATCTTATCATTTTTGAGCGCTCCACCAAGATGTATGTGACATGGAAGAGTAACCCATGATTCTAACTCCTTGTGCATTTGCAGTCCAAAGCAAATTTTAAATATGCACAAATTTAGGGGGAGCTCTTATTTGTCACATACCGCTCAAAGCGAAGATATATTTCATGCTTATTATCATTTGTCGAAGCTTTGATCTATATGTTGTCATCAATTACCAAAAAGGGGCAGATTGAAAGTGCAACTATCCCTAGGTGGTATTGGTAATTCATAACAACATATAGCTCATTGAGCTAATCCTATTTCAAGATGATTATTTCAGGAAAGCTCAATGATTGGCATGGCATGGATGTGAAAGTGGAACCCTCAAAATGCTAAGGACAAAGAATTGGCTCAAGCTCAAAAGTTCAAGACTCTTCATTTTATGTTTTAGTGATCCAAGATCACATTGAGTCTTTAGGAAAAGCCAATACTATCAAGGAGGGATGAGGTGTTGCTTAATGAGCCTCTTGCTCTATGTGCTTAATGATATGCTCCAAAATCCTCAGCTATTTTCCCATATCCACAAATGACCTAAACCCTAAGCCAAACTCGGTCATACCGATTCTTTCATTCTGGCGCCACCGAGTTTCACTTGTCACTTGCCACTGCCAAACCCTAGCAATTCGGTCCTACCGATAAGGATCTCGGTCTCACCGAGATGGGCTTGCAAACTCTCTGTTTCCCTTTCATAACTTTTCGGTCTCACCGAAAGAGCGAATTGGTCCCACCGAGAATGCAAGGTAAACTCTATGTTTCCTTCTTGTAACTTTTCGGTCTCACCGAAAGAGCAAGTCAGTCCCACCGAGTTTGCCTGACCAACTCTCTGGTTAGCTTATTGCCAAACTCGGTCTCACCGAGTTTGTGCAATCGGTCTCACCGAGATTACATTATGCCCAAACCCTAACCGAATCGGTCCTACCGAGTTGCATGTCAGTCCCACCGAAATTCCTAACGGTCACTAGGTTTACCATTTCGGTCCAACCGAGTTTTCTGATTCGGTCCCACCGAGATTGGTAAATTGTGTGTAACGGTTGGATTTTGTGTGGAGGCTATAAATACCCCTCCACCTCCTCTTCACTAAAAGAGAGAGCCATCAGAACACATACATCATTCCAACTCATATGTTCTGAGAGAGAACCACCTACTCATGTGTTGAGACCAAGATATTCCATTCAAACCATATGAATCTTGATCTCTAGCCTTCCCCAAGTTGCTTTCCACTCAAATCTTCTTTCTACCAGATCCAAATCATATGAGAGAGAGTTGAGTGTTGGGGAGACTATCATTTGAAGCACAAGAGCAAGGAGTTCATCATCAACACACCATTTGTTACTTCTTGGAGAGTGGTGTCTCCTAGATTGGCTAGGTGTCACTTGGGAGCCTCCGACAAGATTGTGGAGTTGAACCAAGGAGTTTGTAAGGGCAAGGAGATCGCCTACTTCTTGAAGATCTACCGCTAGTGAGGCAAGTCCTTCGTGGGCGATGGCCATGGTGGGATAGACAAGGTTGCTTCTTCGTGGACCCTTCGTGGGTGGAGCCCTCCATGGACTCGCGCAGCCGTTACCCTTCGTGGGTTGAAGTCTCCATCAACGTGGATGTAGGATAGCACCACCTATCCGAACCATGGGAAAAACATCCGTGTCTCCAATAGCGTTTGAATTCTCCAAACCCTTCCCTTTATATTCTTGCAAGTTGCATGCTTTACTTTCCGCTGCCAATACACTCTTTGCATGCTTGCTTGAATTGTGTAATGATTGCTTGACTTGTCCTAAGATAGCTAAAAACTGCCAAGAACAAAAATTGGGAAAAGGTTAAGTTTTTATTTGGTCAAGTAGTCTAATCACCCCCCTCTAGACATACTTTCGATCATACAGCTCTCTTGCTGCACTTAGATTTATTTTAGAGTTAGTAAAATTTTCAAGAAATTCTCTCTTGCTTCACTTAAATTAATTTGACAGAAAGAGAAGTTATGCTCATGATCTTCACTTATATTCGTTTGAGCTTATCAAAAGAAACACATGAAAATTAGTCCCAAAGTGATAGATATCCAAGAAGGATATAATAAAAACATTCATAAAGATCATTGGACAAAATAAACTTGATTCTTAGGAATAGTTCTGAGATATGATGATGTGATATGTAAGTTATGTTGATGAGTAATTGTGCTTTAGTAAGAATATTGGTGTTAAGGTTTGTGATTCCCTATGCAAGCACGAAAGTCAATAATTATGCAATGAAATTATATCCTACTTGTGGTGCATTATTTGGTGTTAATTATGCTTAATGCTCGCTTATGAGATTATTCGTTTCTTGGTTGGTTGCTTCCCAATCTTTTGCTAGCCTTCATTTTGCACTAAGTATGTGAAGGAAATATGCCCTAGGGGCAATAATAAAGTTTTTATTTATATTTCCTTATATCATGATAAATGTTCATTATTCATGCTAGAATTGTATTAACCAGAAACTTAGTACATGTGTGAATACATAGACAAACAGAGTGTCACTAGTATGCCTCTACTTGACTAGCTCGTTAATCAAAGATGGTTAAGTTTCCTAACCATAGACATGAGTTGTTAATTGATAAAATGGGATCACATCATTAGAGAATGATGTGATTGACTTGACCCATCCGTTAGCTTAGCACTATGATCGTTTAGTTTATTGCTATTGCTTTCTACATGACTTATACATGTTCCTATGACTATGAGATTATGCAACTCCCGAATACTAGAGGAACACTTAGTGTGCTATAAAACGTCACAACGTAACTGGGTGATTATAAATATGCTCTACATGTTTCTCTGATGATGTTTGTTGAGTTGGCATAGATCGAGATTAGGATTTGTCACTCCGATTGTCGGAGAGGTATCTTTGGGCCCTCTCAGTAATGAACATCACTATAAGCCTTGCAAGCAATGTGACTAATGAGTTAGTTACGGGATGATGCATTACAAAACGAGTAAAGAGACTTGCTGGTAACGAGATTGAACTAGGTATGATGATACCGACAATCGAATCTCGGGCAAGTAACATACCGATGAAAAAGGGAACAACGTATGTTGTTATGTGGTTTGACCGATAAAGATCTTCATAGAATATGTAGGAGCCAATATGAGCATCCAGGTTCCGCTATTGGTTATTGACCAGAGATGAGTCTCGGTCATGTCTACATAGTTCTCGAACCTGTAGGGTCCGCACGCTTAACATTCGATGACAACCGTATTATGAGTTTATGTGTTTTGATGTACCAAAGATAGTTCGGAGTCCTGGATGAGATCATGGACATGACGAGGAGTCTCGAAATGGTTGAGACATAAAGATTGATATATTGGATGACTATATTCGGACACCGAAATGGTTCCGAGGTGTATCGAGTATTTACCGGAGTACAGGGGGGTTACCGGGAACCCCCCCCCCCCGGGGGGGGGGGGGGGGGTTATTGGGCCTCATGGGCCTAGCAGTGGAGAGAGGAGGAAGGCCAAGAGGTGGCGCCCCCCCCCCCCCCATAGCCCAAACCGAATTGGACTAGGGGGCAGCCCCCTTTCCTTCTCTCCTCCCTCTCATTCCCCCTTTCTCCTAGTTGGAATAGGAAAGGTGGGGGGTCGAATCGTACTTGGAGTAGGATTGCCCCCCCCCCCTTGGCCAGCCTCCTCCTCCCTCCCCCCTTTATATACGTGGGAGGGGGCACCCCAAAGACACACCAAAGTTTCTCTTAGCCGTGTGCGGTGCCCCCCTCTATAGAAACACACATCGGTCATATTGTTGCGGTGCTTAGGCGAAGCCCTGCGCCGGTAACTTCATCATCACCATCACCACACCATCTTGACAATGAAACTCTCCCTCGGCCTCAGCTGGATCAAGAGTACGAGGGACGTCATCGAGCTATACATGTGCAGATCACGGAGGTGCCGTGTGTTCGGTGCTTGATCGGTTAGACCGCGAAGACGTTCGACTACATCAACCACGTTACTTAACGCTTCCACTTTCTGTCTACGAGGGTACGTGGACACACTCTTCCCGCTCGTTGCTATGCATCTCCTAGATAGATCTTGCGTGATCGTAGGACTTTTTTTTGAAATACTGTGTTCCCCAACAGTATGATCTCTACTTGTGCATCCAAAAACCTTTAAACTAGTTTTGCCACATGAGTCCACTATATCTACCTATATGTGGTATTCTTTTGCCGTTCTAAGCAAATTTACATGTGCCATCTCTAATTTTCAAAATAAACTTCTCTTTTGTGTGTTTGTTTCGTTCGCGGAGCGGTGAGGAGTGGCTAATATGTTCCATGCTAGATGTGTTATTCTCACGATGAGTGTTTATTCACTTGTCATTGCACGAGAGTAAGGCAAAGGTACTAGGCATGCCCAATCCCGAAATGGAAAATTAATTTACTTTATGTTATCAAATAATAAATTCCTTGGAAAGTGTTGGTATGGAAGGCACCCGTGGATACGGTTAGCCATGGAAAGTGAAAGTTTGGTGAAAAAGGAATAAACTTTATTTTCTGTTTGGGAACCGCCTATGATTTATTTAGCATGGAAAGTGTTGGGAACTCTAAATAGTTTTCGTTGGTGGGATGGATACACCTCCCAAAATGTTTTTATCTCTAAGTTTTTCGATTTGAGCTGTGGCACCTCTACAAATCCCTACTTACCTCTACGAAGGGCCTTTCTGTTACTTTATGCAAAAAAATTGAATTTGAGTCTCCATCTTCTCTTATAAAAGCACCAACTAGGAGGCACTATGATCATACTTGAGCATTGGGTGTAGTTAATATGCGAGTGTGTTTCATGAATGGATCAATGATTGAGCATGATGGGCTAGGGATAACTTATTTTAGCGTTGATATTTTGAAAGACATGGTTGCTTGTTGATATTCTTGAGTATTTAAGTTATCATGTCAAAACTAGACTATTGATTTGAACAATATAAAAGTACAAATGTCCATGCTATAAAGAAAAGAAATATGATATGACATGATAGGCAGCATTCCACATCAAAAAATCTATTTTATCACTTACCTACTCGAGGATGAGTAGGAGTTAAGCTTGGAGATGTTGATACGTCTCCAACGTATCTATAATTTTTGATTGTTCCATGCTATTATATTATCAATCTTGGATGTTTTATAATCATTTTATAGTCATTTTATATCATTTTTGGTACTAACCTATTGACATAGTGCCAAATGCCAGTTGCTGTTTTTTGCATGTTTTTACATCGCAGAAAATCAATACCAAATGGAGTCCAAATGCCACGAACCTTTACGGAGATTGTTTATGGACCAGAAGACACCTAGTGGGCCAAGGTTGCGCCTAGGGGGTGCTCCGAGGACAAAAATCAATACCCCAATATTCTAGAAACCCTAGGGGAGTCGACGAAAATCAATTCCAGCCGCCGCAGAGTCCAGAACCACCAGATCCAATATAGACACCATCACATATGGGGTTCACCACCTCCATTGGTGCCTCTCTGATGATGCGTGAGTACTTCTTTGTAGACCTTTGGATCCGTAGTTAGTAGCTAAATGGCTTCCTCTCTCTTGTTTGATTCTCAATACAATGGTCTCTTGGAGATCCATATGATGTAACTCTTTTTGCGGTGTGTTTGTTGGGATCGGATGAACTTTGAGTTTATGATCAGACCTATCTTTTTATATCCATGAAAGTATTTGAGTTTCTTTGATCTCTTATACATGATTGCTTATAGCCTCGTATTTCTTCTCCGATATTTGGGTTTTGTTTGGCCAACTTGATCTATTTATCTTGCAATGGGAAGAGGTGCTTTGTAGTGGGTTCGATCTTACGGTGCTTGATCCCAGTGATAGGAGGGGAACCGACACGTCTGTATCGTTGTTACTAAGGATAAAATGATGGGGTCTATCTCTACATAGATAGATCTTGTCTACATCATGTCATCGTTCTTATTGCATGACTCCGTTTTTTCCATGAACTTAATACACTAGATGCATGCTGGATAGTGGTCGATGTGTGGAGTAATAGTAGTAGATGCAGGCAGGAGTCGGTCTACTAATCTTGGATGTGATGCCTTATGTAATGAACATTGCCTGGATATCGTCATGAGTATTTGAAGTTCTATCAATTGTCCAACAGTAATTTGTTTACCCACTGTTTGCAATTTTTCTCGAGAGAAGCCACTAGTGAAACCTACGGCCCTCGGGTCTCTTTCTCATATTATTTTCCTTCGCGATCTATTTATTTGCCTTTTATTTTCAGATCTATTAAACCAAAAATACAAAAATACCTTGCTGCAATTTATTCTTATTTATTTTATTTGGCGTTCAATCTATCAATCTACTATAATTTATTCACCGCCGTTTTGCCAATTTCTGTCACCGTTATCCGGAAGGGATTGACAACCCCTTTAACACATTGGGTTGCGAGTAGTTGTTATTTGTGTACAGGAGACACTTACGTGTTGTTGCTTGGTTCTCCTACTGGTTAGATAACCTTGGTTTCATATCTGAGGGAAATACCTACCGCCGCTGTGCTGCATCATCCCTTCCTCTTTGGGGAAATACCGATGTAACTTCAAGTGACATCATCGTGCAGGTAGAAACCTTGCTCTATAATTGTCCAAAGATTAGTAGAACCATGATCTAAATGACGTTTGAAGCGATACACCCAAGAGGGAAAATCCTCATTTTTCACAAGCTTAGGAGGAGGACCAACATGATTCATATGTGTGGAGGGAACCCGTCCTCCATAAGTAAGAGGAGGTTCAACATGGGCAAACATGCCATTCCCACTTCTACCACTAGTCAAAGGAACTTGATCACTAGTAGCCTCCCCCTTGTTGGAGTTAGCATCCATCACCTTGTTAGTGGGATCGACCACTTCCAACGGTGCGGTGGATAATTTAAGACCATCAAGAAAATTCTTAAGCATGCCTTTGACCTCTGATGTCATGGAGGTTTTCAATGTGTCCAAGGCCACATTGAACTCCTCATGAGAGACTGGGGATCCCCCATCGGCCGCAGACAAAGTGGGACTCACACCGGGGTGCTCCTCCACCTCGTCTGTGGTGTCAACCATACTATTCGGACGGCAAAGTCCTTAATAAAGAGACGAGGCTCTGATACCAATTGAAAGGATCGATATGGTTGACTAGAGGGGGGTGAATAGGCAATAAACAATTTTTAGCTTTTCTTTACCAAATTAAACTTAGCATCAAAATAGGTTGTCTAGATATGCAACTAGGCGAGCAACCTATATGATGCAACAACAACAAGCACTCAAACAAGAAAGGGATACAACACAAAATAAGCTTGCACAAGTAAAGGTAAGAGATAACCAAGAGTGGAGCCAGTGGAGACGAGGATGTGTTACCGAAGTTCCTTCCCTTTGAGAGGAAGTACGTCTCCGTTGGAGCGGTGTGGAGGCACAATGCTTCCCAAGAAGCCACTAGGGCCACCGCATTCTCCTCACGCCCTCACACAACGCGAGATGTCGTGATTCCACTATTGGTGCCCTTGAAGGCGGCGACCGGACCTTTACAGACAAGGTTGGGGCTATCTCCACAACTTAATCCGAGGCTCCCAACAACACCACGAAGCTTCACCGCAATGGAATATGGCTCCATGGTGACATCAACCATCTAGGGTGCTCAAACACCCAAGAGTAACAAGATCCGCAAGGGATTAGTGGGGGAATCAAATTTCTCTTGGTGGAAGTGTAGATCGGGGCCTTCTCAACCAATCCCTATAAAATCAACAAGTTTGATTGGCTAGGGAGAGAGATCCGGTGAAAATGGAGCTTTGAGCAACAATGGAGCTTGGGGAGGGAAGAGGTGTGTCTTCTTGGAGAAGAAGACCTCCTTTTATAGTGGGGAAACAAATCCAACTGTCACCCTCTATTCAGCCCACACAGAACGGTACTACTGATCAATGGAGCGGTACTACTGCTGGTAGCAACGGTACTACCGTGACCACGAGCGGTACTACCGCGGAGACTGAGAGCAGAGGCATAAGAGGGAGAATGGGAGAGAGAGAGAGAGGGTTTGGGCGGCACTAGTAGCGGTGGTAGCCACGGTACTACTGCTGCTACTGCTACTACTATTGCCGCACAACCCGACACGAGCAGAGACGCCCTCGAATCGAGGCGGTAGCGGTGCCGAACCAGGACGGTACTGCCGCCGATGCACTCGAGCGGTACTACCACTGTAGGACAGCGGTACTGCTGCTTGAGGACCATGGGCGGTACTACCGCTAGTACCTCTCAATCTCCACTTTCGTCGAAACGGTAAACTCCAAGGAGGGGAAAGGAGCTGGGGGTGCAAAAAGGAAGTGTACGTGTTGATTCCACCCTAGCCTTTCTAATGCGCACCTCCTCTTGATAATACGGTGTCTCCTACGACTCAAGTCCACCAAAGCTGAAACGAAGGAGACTACACCATCTTCACTTGAAGCTCCGAGGGGAAAGAATCGTCTCGTGCCAATGAATGAATCTCGGAAACAGTCAACGCACATGATTAGTCCGCAAAAGCATTGTCATCAATCACCAAAACTACTTAGAGAGAGACATGCCCTAACACATGTGCATTAATGGAAAATGTCATCATGGTGAAGAGAAATAAAATGGTGAGTCAACACACAGAGAGGAAGGGTATGTGATATGTCTCCAACGTATCTATAATTTTTGATTGCTCCATGCTATATTATCTACTATTTTGGACAATATTGGGCTTTATTTTCCACTTTTATATTATTTTTGGGACTAACCTATTAACCAGAGGCCCAGCCCAGAATTGCTTTTTTTGCCTATTTCGGTGTTTCGAAGAAACGGAATATCAAACGGAGTCCAAACGGAATGAAACCTTTGGGAATGTGATTTTCTCACCGAACGTGATCCAGGAGACTTGGACCCTACGCCAAGGCATCAGAGAGGCGGTCACGAGGGTGGGGGGCGCACCCCCTGCCTCATGGGCCCCTCGATGCTCCACCGACGTACTCCTTCCTCCTATATATACCTACGTACCCCCAAACGATCAGAAGAGAAGCTAAAAACCTAATTCCACCAACGCAACTTTCTGTATCCACAAGATCCCATCTTGGGGCCTGTTCCGGAGCTCCGCCGGAGAGGGTCATCATCACGGAGGGCTTCTACATCATCATAGCCCCTCCGATGAAGTGTGAGTAGTTTACCTCAGACCTTCGGGTCCATAGTTAGTAGCTAGATGGCTTCTTCTCTCTTTTTGGATCTCAATACAAAGTTCTCCCCCTCTCTTGTGGAGATCTATTCAATGTAATCTTCTTTTTGCGGTGTGTTTGTTGAGACCGATGAATTGTGGGTTTATGATCAAATCTATCTATGAATAATATTTGAATCTTCTCTGAATTATTTTATGTGTGATTGGTTATCTTTGCAAGTCTCTTCGAATTATTCGTTTGGTTTGGCGAACTAGATTGGTAGTTCTTGCCATGGGAGAAGTGCTTAGCTTTGGGTTCAATCTTGCGGTGTCCTTTCCCAGTGACAGAAGGGGCAGCAAGGCACGTATTGTATCGTTGCCATCGAGGACAACAAGATGGGGTTTATTTCATATTGCATGAATTTATCTCTCTTCATCGTGTCATCTTGCTTAAGGCGTTACTCTATTTTTAACTTAATACTCTAGATGCATGCTGGATAGCGGTAGATGAGTGGAGTAATAGTAGTAGATGCAGAATCGTTTCGGTCTACTTGTCACGGACGTGATGCCTATATACATGATCATGCCTAGATATTCTCATAACTATGCTCAGTTCTGTCAATTGCTCAACATTAATTTGTTCACCCACCGCAGAATACTTATGCTCTTGAGAGAAGCCACTAGTGAAACCTATGGCCCCCGGGTCTATTCTCATCATATCAATCTCCATCACTTTAATCTTGCTTTGCTTTTACTTTTTACTTTGCATCTTTATACCAAAAATACCAAAAATATTATATCTATCAGATCTCACTCTTGTAAGTGACCGTGAAGGGATTGACAACCCCTAATCGTGTTGGTTGCGAGTAGCTATCGTTTTGTGCAGGTACGGGGGACTTGAGCGTGGCCTCCTACTGGATTGATACCTTGGTTCTCAAAAATTGAGGGAAATACTTACGCTACTTTGCTGCACCATCCCTTCCTCTTCGGAGAAAACCAACGCAAGCTCAAGATGTAGCAAGAAGGATTTCTGGCGCCGTTGCCGGGGAGTCTACGCAAAAAGTCAACATACCAAGTACCCATCACAATCCCTATCTCTCGCATTACATTAGTTGCCATTTTCCTCTCGGTTTCCTCTCCCCCACTTCACCCTTGCCGTTTTATTTGCCCTCTCTCTCTATCCTCCCTCTCTATTTGTCTCTTCTGGCCCGTTTGCTTTTTGTTTGCTCGTATGGTTGGAATAGTCATTTATTTATTACTAAATAGAGAACCTAAGATTTATGGATCCTCATCCGCTTGCTAATCTTTTTAAGAGATCCAGTTATGTTGAACCAATTGCTAGTGAGTTTTGTGCACTAGATTATCTTTATGAAGTTTTGCTTGAAATTCGTGAGTCTGAAAATTGCAATGAAGTATGTTATGAAGTGATTCACGATAGATCTTTGAATAAATAGCATGATTGCAATGATGTTATTATAAATTCTATTAATGACAATTGTGCTAATAATATGCAAAACCCTAAGCTTGGGGATGCTAGTTTTGTTATGTCCTCTACTTGTTGCAATGATCATGATTGGGGTGATTCTTATTTTGATCTTGAAAATTTATTTAAACCCCATGATGAATATGAGATTGATTATAATGTTTGCAATAATATTGAAAGTGGGTTTGGAAGAATGTCAACTTTATATCCCACATATTTAGAGAATGTTCAATCTTATGAAGTTTTTGATAAAAGTGCGTTTGGGAAGGTCATGACTTTAGTTAATGTTAATCCCACTATTTCGGAAAAGTGCCAACTTTGCATGCATGTGGATCATGTTGAGAATATTTTATGTGATAGCTATATTGTTGAATTTTCTTATGATCCTACATGTAATTACTATGAGAGAGGAAAATATGGTGGTAGAAATTTTCATGTTACCAAATTACCTTCGTTATGTTGAGATTGCTATTGTTTCTTTCCTCTTCCTTGCATATGCTAGTTTTTGCTTGCCTTGATAATTTGTTTGCCTATAAGATGCCTATGCATAGGAAGTATGTTAGACTTAGATGTGTTTTTCACATGCTTTATGATGCTCCTTTTGTGCTTCAATTCTTGTCTTTCATGTAAGCATCATTAAAATTGTCAATGCCTAGCTATAAGGCTTTAAAGAAAAGCGCTTGTTGGGAGACATCCCAATATTTTTCCCTGCTGTTATTTAATAAATAATTTATTTAGCCTCTGTTTTGGTTGTGTTTTTTGTGTTTAATTAGTGTTTGTGCCAAGTAGAACTGTCGTGGTATTTCTCACGAGGGGCTTGCGAGTCGACAGATGCCACAAGGGCTTAGTGTGTGGGTAAGACTGCTGCTGATAGGACCGGGAGCGGGTATGCGAGTAGCACGCGGTGGTTTACCCAGCTTCGGAGCTCTCCAGAGAGATAATACTCCTACTGCTGCATGTCTGAGTGTATCTGGTATATCTGGTACAGAGTTGCTCCTAGAGCTGTATCTGAGGTCAGTGCCATAGGCATCTGGCCTCGTATATGCATATGAGCACAAGTGGGTGCTAGGCCGAATGGATATATGTGTGTGCTAGCTAGCTTGCTTGCTAGCTAGTATGCATGTGTGGAGTGGGCGAGAGTGCCCAGGGAGCCATTGTGGCCCGCCCCATGGATGGATGGTTGCTATCTATATATAGCATGGGGTAGCTTACTACCTAAGCTAGGTAGTGGCATGGGGGGCAAGTGGGCATGGGGCACCATGCCCATGTACGTGGCATGCATGCCTCTTTGTCCCTCGTGCACTTTATAAAGCAGTGCCCAGGGACGGATACACTGTAGATGATGCCGTTGCTACTATTCATCAATAGTGTCGGGTACGGTCGTCTCGTCGGTGTCTTCTCGGTGTCGGGTCGGGCTGCAGTCGGCAGCCGGCTGGTTGGTGCAGTCGGCAGCCGACTGGTTGGTGCAGTCGGCAGCCGGCTGGTTGGCGTAGTCGGCAGCCGACCGGGCAGAGCAGTCGGATGGGGAGCCGGCAGGAGCGGCCGGACAGTCGGACTGAGGGGCTTTGCTAGCCCCGATGTCTTGAAATATCGTCTTGCCGTCCTCGGGGTACCCGTGGTCGATTACTCCGCCAGTAGCCCCCAAGCCTCCGGGCAACTTGGCAAAGTTGGGCGGAGTTTTTTGGCGAGTGTTCATGGAAATGATCATGAAAAAGAAAAAGTTAGTCCACGCAGATATATCAAATGCTTGCTTTTAGCATTGCAAGTTTTATGCGGAGGGTGCCAACTCGGTTTCGTCCGAGCCCCCATCAATATTTTTCGTGTTCCCTCCACTCTTTGGCTTGTGCTCTTGCTTGCCGGACAGCCGCTCTGTGGTCTGTGGCTGAGAGTGGGCCGCGAAGTGGAGTGTACAGTACTCAGAGTCTAGGAGCAGATTCAACCGAGTAGATACTTGTAAAGGAAACAGTCGGGTTGCCCGAACGTTTTTCTTCCCGGGCGTTTTTCGCGTGGGTGGCCTCCAGCGTTCACTCTTGCTAGTCAGATAGCCGCTCTGCGGTCTGTGACTAAGAGTGGGCCTTTAGTACCGCGCACGGTACTAAGCCGTCAGCGGGAACTAACGTCTCAGGCCAAGCGGCCAGCCCCCTGGCCAACTCTGGCTGGCGCCGGGGTGAACAGTGATGCAACTGTAATTAAAATGCGGAGATAGACCCCGAGCATCGCTCGGGGTTATCCGTGCTTGCGTGATGCAAAAATATGCAGGCGAGGAGCTCACCTTGATTTTCGTGTAGTCGCGGTCGTCGAAGACAGCTGGCGTGACTCGGCGCTCGCGGAGCGCGTCGGCGCACCCGCTGGGTGTAGCCTTCGAGCCTCCGGGTTCTCGAAGGGGGGTCCCGGCCGGTCAGGCTCGAGCGGCCAGGCGGCGAGGCGTCTTGCAGCGCCCCTTTTTCTTCTCTTCTGCCGGCTGGGGGAGCCGGACAGAACTCTTCTCTTGTCTGCAATCTTCGCGGGGGCGCGCTAGCGCACCCGCTGGGTGTAGCCCCCGAGATTCGGGCCAACTGCTGAGCAGTCTGGCCGGATCTCCCGGCAACTACTTTGTCTTCTCTCTCGCGGGGGCGCGTCAGCCCACCCGCTGGGTGTAGCCCCCGAGATTCGGGCCGACTACTGAGCAGCCGGGCCGGATCTCCCGGCAACTACTTTGTCTTATTTTTTTTCTTCTTCAGCCGGCTGGGCAGGCGGACTCCGACACAGCAGTCGGGATTTTTGCAGCCGGCCAGGCAGCTAGCGGTCGAACGTACATTTCTTTTCTCTCTTTTTTTTAGCACCCAGGCACTTGAACAACCGGCCCTTTGACTTGGTTAGTCGGATCCTTTTTTCTCATCCGGCTGTGGGCAGCCGGCCTTTGCTTTTCCTCCAGCCGGCCCCATTTCTCTCTCTTTCTTTTGCTTTTTCTTTTCTTTTCGGCAACCGGCCTCTTTCCTTAGCCAGCTTTTTTTTGCACCTGGCTGACTTTTCATTCTTTTAGCTGGCCCGCGCCTCGCGCTTTTTCACGGGCAGCCGACCACAATGGCTTGGCAGGGGAGCCGGCAGGGACGCGTGAAGCCGGCAGCCGGCCGAGCGCGCTGAAGCCAGCAGGCGGAGGGCCGGCCGAGGGCGGGAGCCGGCAGGCGGCCGACGCGCGTGGAGCAGGCCGGGTAGCGGGAGCCGGCAGGCGGCCAGCGCGCGCGGAGCCGGCCTAGGCGCGAACAGGGGCGGAGGAGGCGCGGCGCGGGCCTAGGTGCCGCAGGCGGGCGCGCGCAGGCAGGGGGCCAGGCGGGACGCGCGGAGTGTTGGGGAACGTAGTAATTTCAAAAAAATTCCTACGCACACGCAAGATCATGGTGATGCATAGCAACGAGAGGGGAGAGTGTTGTCTACGTACCAACGCAGACCGACTGCGGAAGCGATCACACAACGTAGAGGAAGTAGTCGTACGTCTTCCCGATCCGACCGATCCAAGCACCGTTACTCCGGCACCTCCGAGTTATTAGCACATGTTCAGCTTGATGACGATCCTCGAGCTCCGATCCAGCAAAGCGTCGAGGAAGAGTTCCGTCAGCACGACGGCGTGGTGACGATCTTGATGTACTACCGACGCAGGGCTTCGCCTAAGCACTACAACGGTATGATCAAGGTGGAATTTGGTGGCAGGGGGCACCGCACACGGCTAAGGAACGATCTCAAGGATCAACTTGTGTGTCTAGAGGTGCCCCCTGCCCTCGTATATAAAGGTTGAGAAGGGGAGGGCTGGCCGGCCAAGCTAGGGAGGCGCAGGAGGAGTCCTACTCCTACCGGGAGTAGGACTCCCCCCTCCACTCCTATTCCAACTAGGACTCCAAGGGGGAAAGAGAGAGAGAGGTGGCCGGCCACCTCTCCTAGTCCTAATAGGACTAGAGGAGGGGGGAGGCGTGCAGCCCTCCATGGCAGCCCCTTTCACCTTTCCACTAAGGCCCATGTAGGCCCATTTGGTTCCCGGGGGGTTCCGGTAACCCTCCCGGTATTCCGGTAAAATCCCGATTTCACCCGGAACACTTCCGGTGTCCAAACATAGGCTTCCAATATATCAATCTTTACGTCTCGACCATTTCAAGACTCCTCGTCATGTCCGTGATCACATCCGGGACTCCGAACAACCTTCGGTACATCAAAATGCATAAACTCATAATAACTGTCATCGTAACGTTAAGCGTGCGGACCCTACGGTTCGAGAACAATGTAGACATGACCGAGACACGTCTCTGGTCAATAACCAATAGCGGGACCTGGATGCCCATATTGGCTCCTACATATTCTACGAAGATCTTTATCGGTCAGACCGCATAACAACATACGTTGTTCCCTTTGTCATCGGTATGTTACTTGCCCGAGATTCGATCGTTGGTATCCAATACCTAGTTCAATCTCGTTACTGGCAAGTCTCTTTACTCGTTCCGTAATACATCATCTCACAACTAACATCTTAGTTATAATGCTTGCAAGGCTTATGTGATGTGTATTACCGAGAGGGCCCAGAGATACCTCTTCGACAATCGGAGTGACAAACCCTAATCTCGAAATACGCCAACCCAACATCTACCATTGGAGACACCTGTAGTACTCCTTTATAATCACCCAGTTACGTTGTGACGTTTGGTAGTACCCAAAGTGTTCCTCCGGCAAACGGGAGTTGCATAATCTCATAGTCATAGGAACATGTATACGTCATGAAGAAAGCAATAGCAACATACTAAACGATCGGGTGCTAAGCTAATGGAATGGGTCATGACAATCAGATCATTCAACTAATCATGTGACCTTGTTAATCAAATAACAACTCTTTGTTCATGGTTAGGAAACATAACCATCTTTGATTAACGAGCTAGTCAAGTAGAGGCATACTAGTGACACTCTGTTTGTCTATGTATTCACACATGTATTATGTTTCCGGTTAATACAATTCTAGCATGAATAATAAACATTTATCATGATATAAGGAAATAAATAATAACTTTATTATTGCCTCTAGGGCATATTTCCTTCAGTCTCCCACTTGCACTTGAGTCAATAATCTAGTTCACATCACCATGTGATTTAACAGCAATAGTTCACATCACCATGTGATTAACACCCATAATTCACATCGTCATGTGACCAACACTCAAAGGGTTTACTAAAGTCAGTAATCTAGTTCACACATCTATGTGATTAACACCCAAAGAGTACTAAGGTGTGATCATGTTTTGCTTGTGAGATAATTTTAGTCAACGGGTCTGTCACATTCAGATCCGTAAGTATTTTGCAAGTTCTATGTCTACAATACTCTACACGGAGCTACTCTAGCTAATTGCTCCCACTTTCAATATGTATCCAGATTGAGACTTAGAATCATCTGGATCAGTGTCAAAAACTTGCTTCGACGTAACTCTTTACGACAAACCTTTTTGTCACGTCCATAATCGAGAAACATATCCTTATTTCACTAAGGATAATTCTGACCGCTGTCCAGTGATCTACTCCTAGATCACTATTGTACTCCCTTGCCAAATCAGTGCAGGGTATACAATAGATCTGGTATACAGCATGACATACTTTATAGAACCTATGGCCAAGGCATAGGGAATGACTTTCATTCTCTTTCTATCTTCTGCCGTGGTCGGGCTTTGAGTCTTACTCAACTTCACACCTTATAATACAGGCAAGAACTCTTTCTTTGACTGCTCCATTTTGAACTACTTCAAAATCTTGTCAAGGTATGTACTCATTGAAAAAACTTATCAAGCGTCTTGATCTATCTCTATAGATCTTGAAGCTCAATATGTAAGCAGCTTCACCGAAGTCTTTTTTTGAAAAACTCCTTTCAAACACTCCTTTATGCTTTACAGAATAATTCTACATTATTTCTGATCAACAATATGTCATTCACATATACTTATCAGAAATGTTGTAGTGCTCCCACTCACTTTCTTGTAAATACAGGCTTCACCGCAAGTCTGTATAAAACTATATGCTTTGATCAACTCATGAAAGCGTATATTCCAACTCTGAGATGCTTGCACCAGTCCACAGATGGATCGCTGGAGCTTGCACATTTTGTTAGCACCTTTCGGATTGACAAAACCTTCTGTTGCATCATATACAACTCTTCTTTAATAAATCCATTAAGGAATGCAGTTTTTTTATCCATTTGCCAGATTTCATAAAATGCGGCAATTACTAACATGATTTGGACAGACTCAAGCATGGATACGAGTGAGAAGCTCTCATCGTAGTCAACACCTTGAACTTGTCGAAAACCTTTTGCGACAATTCTAGCTTTGTAGATAGTAACACTACTATCAGCGTCCATCTTCCTCTTGAAGATCCATTTATTCTCAATTGCCTGCCGATCATCGGGCAAGTCAACTAAAGTCCAAACTTTGTTCTCATACATGGATCATATCTCAGATTTCATGGCCTCAAACCATTTCGCGGAATCTGGGCTCATCATCGCTTCCTCATAGTTCGTAGGTTCGTCATGGTCAAGTAACATGACCTCCAGAACAGGATTACCGTACCACTCTGGTGCGGATCTCACTCTGGTTTACCTACGAGATTCGGTAGTAACTTGATCTGAAGTTACATGATCATCATCATTAGCTTCCTCACTAATTGGTGTAGTAGTCACAAGAACAGATTTTTGTGATGAACTACTTTCCAATAAGGTAGAAGGTACAATTACTTTATCAAGTTTTCTACTTTCCTCCCACTTACTTCTTTCAAGAGAAACTCTAGAAAGGATCCATTATAAGCAACGAATGTCTTGCTTTAGGATCTGTGATAGAAGGTGTACCCAACATTCTCCTTTGGGTATCCTATGAAGACATATTTCTCCGATTTGAGTTTGAGCTTATCAGGATGAAACTTTTTCTCATAAGCATCACAACCCCAAACTTCAAGAAACGACAACTTTGGTTTCTTGCCAAACCATAGTTCATAAGGTGTCGTCTCGACGGATATAGATGGTGCCCCTTTTTAACATGAATGCAGCTGTCTCTAATGCATGACCCCAAAAAAACGATAGTGGTAAATCGGTAAGAAACATCATAGATTGCACTATATCCAATAAAGTACGGTTATGACGTTCGGACACACCATTATGCTGTGGTGTTCCAGGTGGCGTGAGTAGTGAAACTATTTCACATTGTTTTAACTGAAGACCAAACTCGTAACTCAAATACTCTTTTCCACGATTAGATCGTAGAAACTTTATTTTCTTGTTACGATGATTTTCCACTTCACTCTGAAATTGTATAAACTTTTCAAATGTATCAGACTTCTATTTCATTAAGTAGATATACCCATATCTGCTTAAATCATCTGTGAAGGTCAGAAAATAATGATACCCGCCGCAAGCCTTAAATATTCATCGGACCACATACATCAGTATGTATGATTTCCAACAAATCTGTTGCTTGCTCCATTGTTCCGGAGAACGGCGTTTTAGTCATCTTGCCCAAAAGGCATGGTTCACAAGCATCAAGTGATTCATAATCAAGTGATTCCGAAAGTCCATCAGCATGGAGTTTCTTCATGCGCTTTATACCAATATGACCTAAACGGCAGTGCCACAAATAAGTTGCACTATCATTATTAACTTTGCATCTTTTGGTTTCAATATTATGAATATGTGTATCACTACGATTGAGATCCAACGAACTTGTTTCATTGGGTGTATGACCATCGAAGGTTTTATTCATGTAAACAGAACAACAATTATTCTCTGACTTTAATGAATAACCGTATTGCAATAAACATGATCAAATCATATTCATGCTCAACGCAAAAACCAAATAACACTTATTTAAGTTCAACACTAATCCCGAAAGTATAGGGGGTGTGTGATGATGATCATATCAATCTTGGAAGCACTTCCAACACTCATCGTCACTTCACCCTTAACTAGTCTCTGTTTATTCTGCAACTCCCGTTTCGAGTTACTAATCTTAGCAACTGAACTAGTATCAAATACTGAGGGTTTGCTATAAACACTAGTAAAGTACACATCAATAACATGTATATCAAATATACTTATGTTCATCTTGCCATCCTTCTTATCCGCCAATCACTTGGGGTAGTTCCGCTTCCAGTGACCAGTCCCTTTGCAGTAAAAGCACTCAGTCTCAGGCTTAGGTCCAGACTTGGGCTTCTTCACTTGAGCAACAACTTGCTTGCTGTTCTTTTTGAAGTCCCCTTTCTTCCCTCTGCCCTTTTCTTGAAACTAGAGGTATTGTCTACCATCAACACTTGATGTTTTTCTTGATTTCTACCTTCATCGATTTCATCATCATGAAAAGCTCGGGAGTCATTTTCGTCATCCCTTGCATACTATAGTTCA
This sequence comes from Triticum monococcum, assembly GCA_034509565.1. Classification (NCBI taxonomy): domain Eukaryota; kingdom Viridiplantae; phylum Streptophyta; class Magnoliopsida; order Poales; family Poaceae; genus Triticum; species Triticum monococcum. Next base: position 491,552,311 of record CM067844.1, read on the forward strand.
TCACGAAGTTCTACTAACTTGGTCATGGTGACTAGAGAATTCTGTCAATCACTATCTTATCTGGAAGATTAACTCCCACTTGATTAAAGCGATTGTAGTACCCAGACAATCTGAGCACATGCTCACTAGTTGAGCGATTCTCCTCCATCTTTTAGCTATAGAACTTGTTGGAGACTTCATATCTCTCAACTCGGGTATTTGCTTGAAATATTCTCTTCAACTCCTGGAACATCACATATGGTCCATGACGTTCAAAATGTCTTTGAAGTCCCAATTCTAAGCTATTACGTATGGTGCACTAAACTATCAAGTAGTCATCATATTGAGCTAGCCAAACGTTCATAATGTCTGCATCTGCTCCTGCAATAGGTCTGTCACCTAGCGGTGCATCAAGGACATAATTCTTCTGTGCAGCAATGAGGATAAACCTCAGATCACGGATCCAATCCGCATCATTGCTACTAACATCTTTCAACACAATTTTCTCTAGGAACATATCAAAATATACACAGGGAAGCAACAACGCAAGCTATTGATCTACAACATGATTTGCAAAATACTACCAGGACTAAGTTCATGATAAATTTAAGTTCAATTTAATCATATTACTTAAGAACTCCCACTTAGATAGGCATCCCTCTAATCCTCTCAGTGATCACGTGATCCAAATCAACTAAACCATAACCGATCATCACGTGAGATGGAGTAGTTTTCAATGGTGAACATCGTTATGTTGATCATATCTACTATATGATTCACGCTCGACCTTTCGGTCTCCGTGTTCCGAGGCCATATCTGCATATGCTAGGCTCATCAAGTTTAACCTGAGTATTCTGCGTGTGCAAAAACTGGCTTGCACCCATTGTAGATGGACGTAGAGCTTATCACACCCGATCATCACGTGGTGTCTGGGCACGACGAACTTTGGCAACGGTGCATACTCAGGGAGAACACTTCTTGATAATTTAGTGAGAGATCATCTTATAATGCTACCGTCAATCAAAGCAAGATAAGATGCATAAAAAGATAAACATCACATGCAATCAATATAAGTGATATGATATGGCCATCATCATCTTGTGCTTGTGATCTCCATCTCCGAAGCACCGTCATGATCACCATCGTCACCGGCACGACACCTTGATCTCCATCGTAGCATCGTTGTCGTCTCGCCAATCTTATGCTTCCACGACTATCACTACCGCTTAGTAATAAAGTAAAGCATTACATCGCGATTGCATTGCATACAATAAAGCGACAACCATATGGCTCCTGCCAGTTGCCGATAACTTGGTTACAAAACATGATCATCTCATACAATAAAATTTAGCATCATGCCTTGACCATATCACATCACATCATGCCCTGCAAAAACAAGTTAGACGTCCTCTACTTTGTTGTTGCAAGTTTTACGTGGCTGCTACGGGCTTAAGCAAGAACTCATCTCACCTACGCATCAAAACCACAATGATAGTTTGTCAAATAGACTCCATTTTAACCTTCTCAAGGACCGGGCGTAGCCACACTCGGTTGAACTAAAGTTGGAGAGACAGTCGCCCGCAAGCCATCTATGTGCCAAGCACGTCGAGGGAACCGGTCTCGCGTAAGCGTACGCGTAAGGTTGGTCCGGGTCGTCTCGTCCAACAATACTGCCGAACCAAAGTATGACATGCAGGTAGGCAGTATGACTTGTATCGCCCACAACTCACTTGTGTTCTACTCGTGCAAATAACATCAAACTATAAAACCTAGGCTCTGATACCACTGTTGGGGAACGTAGTAATTTCAAAAAAATTCCTACGCACACGCAAGATCATGGTGATGCATAGCAACAAGAGGGGAGAGTGTTGTCTACGTACCAACGCAGACCGACTATGGAAGCGATCACACAACGTAGAGGAAGTAGTCATACGTCTTCCCGATCCGACCGATCCAAGCACCGTTACTCCGGCACCTCCGAGTTCTTAGCACACGTTCAGCTCGATGACGATCCTCGGGCTCCGATCCAGCAAAGCGTCGAGGAAGAGTTCCGTCAGCACGACGGCATGGTGACGATCTTGATGTACTACCGACGCAGGGCTTCGCCTAAGCACTACAACGGTATGATCGAGGTGGAATTTGGTGGCAGGGGGCACCGCACACGGCTAAGGAACGATCTCAAGGATCAACTTGTGTGTCTAGAGGTGCCCCCTGCCCCCGTATATAAAGGTTGAGAAGGGGAGGGTTGGCCGGCCAAGCTAGGGAGGCGCAGGAGGAGTCCTACTCCTACCGGGAGTAGGACTCCCCCCTCCAATCCTATTCCAACTAGGACTCCAAGGGGGAAAGAGAGAGAGAGGTGGCCGGCCACCTCTCCTAGTCCTAATAGGACTAGGGGAGGGGGGAGGCGCACAGCCCTCCATGGCAGCCCCTTTCACCTTTCCACTAAGGCCCATGTAGGCCCATTTGGTTCCCGGGGGGTTCCGGTAACCCTCCCGGTATTCCGGTAAAATCCCGATTTCACCCGGAACACTTCCGGTGTCCAAACATAGGATTCCAATATATCAATCTTTACGTCTCGACCATTTCGAGACTCCTCGTCATGTACGTGATCACATCCGGGACTCCGAACAACCTTCGGTACATCAAAATGCATAAACTCATAATAACTGTCATCGTAACGTTAAGCGTGCGGACCCTACGGTTCGAGAACAATGTAGACATGACCGAGACACGTCTCTGGTCAATAACCAATAGCGGGACCTGGATGCCCATATTGGCTCCTACATATTCTACGAAGATCTTTATCGGTCAGACCGCATAACAACATACGTTGTTCCCTTTGTCATCGGTATGTTACTTGCCCGAGATTCGATTGTTGGTATCCAATACCTAGTTCAATCTCGTTACTGGCAAGTCTCTTTACTCGTTCCGTAATACATCATCTCACAACTAACATCTTAGTTATAATGCTTGCAAGGCTTATGTGATGTGTATTACCGAGAGGGCCCAGAGATACCTCTCCGACAATCGGAGTGACAAACCCTAATCTCGAAATACGCCAACCCAACATCTACCATTGGAGACACCTGTAGTACTCCTTTATAATCACCCAGTTACGTTGTGACGTTTGGTAGTACCCAAAGTGTTCCTCCGGCAAACGGGAGTTGCATAATCTCATAGTCATAGGAACATGTATAAGTCATGAAGAAAGCAATAGCAACATACTAAACGATCAGGTGCTAAGCTAATGGAATGGGTCATGACAATCAGATCATTCAACTAATGATGTGACCTTGTTAATCAAATAACAACTCTTTGTTCATGGTTAGGAAACATAACCATCTTTGATTAACGAGGTAGTCAAGTAGAGGCATACTAGTGACACTCTGTTTGTCTATGTATTCACACATGTATTATGTTTCCGGTTAATACAATTCTAGCATGAATAATAAACATTTATCATGATATAAGGAAATAAATAATAACTTTATTATTGCCTCTAGGGCATATTTCCTTCACGGAGCCGGCAGCCGGCCGAGCGCGCTGAAGCCAGCAGGCGGAGGGTCGCCCGAGGGCGGGAGCCGGCAGGCGGCCGGCGCGCGCGGAGCAGGCCGGGGAGGCGCGAGGCCAGCCGGAGGTGCAACGGCTCGGCGCATGCGGGGGAGCTGGGGTGCGTGCGCGGGGACGAGGACGACCGCGCAGCAGCAGCGGGAGAGACGGAGCGGGCCAGTGGCGCAGAGCAGCAGCTAGCCCAGGGCGACGCGGTCCCGCGGACGAAGCAGCCGGCACCAGCGCGGAGCGAAGCAGTCGGCGGGCGGATCGCGTAAGGCGGTCGGGCCAGGATGCGGCCGCAGCCGGCGCGGGCGGCAACGGGCGCGGAGGGGGCGCAGGCCAGGCCGCGCGGAGGAGGCATACGCAGGGGAGACTGAAAGTGCGTTATATCGACTAGAGGGGGGTGAATAGGCGATTTTTATGAAAGTCTTCAAAACATGGAAGTTATGAAGACAAATAGAGTGGACAAGCCTATCACTATGCAGCGGAAGTTAGATTACACAGCGCAAGCCATAGTCAAGTATACAATATAGTGAAAGCACAGTGACAAACAGCTTCAGTGTAATGAGGATCAGGTTGGAAGAAGTTATGAAGCCAAACAGATCATATAGTCAAGTTGTGAAGACAGAAGATAAAGCAAGCATGCAATAGCTTCACAATGTGTACTGGTAAGTAAAGGGAGGTGAAGATGAAACCAGTGACACGTTGAAGACAATGATATGTTGGACCAGTTCCAGTTGCTGTGACAAGTGTACGTCTGGTTGGAGCGGCTAGGTATTTAAACCAAAGGACACACAGTCCCGGACACCCAGTCCTGAACACGCAGCTCAGGACACCCAGTCCTCACCATTTTCTCCTTGAGCTAAGGTCACACAGACCTCGCCCAATCACTCTGGTAAGTCTTCAAGGTAGACTCCCAAACCTTCACAGACTTCATTCACCGGCAATCCACAATTTCTCTTGGATGCTCAGAACGCGACGCCTAACCGTCTGGAGGATGCACAGTCCTCAAGTGTAATAAGTCTTCAGCTCACTCAGACAGGAAGACTTAAGTGATGCCCAATTACTCTGGCTCTGGGTGGTTAGGGCTTTTCTCCTCGCTAGGGATTTTCTCTCAAAGGCTTCGAGGTGGGTTGCTCTCAAACGACAAAAGCCGTGCACTGAAATCTGAGCAGCCAACCGTTTATGGTTGTAGGGGTGGACTATTTATAGCCACTTGGCAACCCTGACCTGATTTGTCCGAAATGACCCTGGGTCACTAAGGAACTGACACGTGTACTAACGGTCGGATTTCGAACTCTCACGGCAACTTTACTTGGGCTGCAAGTAAAGCTGACTTGTCTGACTCTGGACAAGATTTTCTCTCATTGTCTTCACTCGAAGACATAGGATTTGAATTAGGCATCACTTCAGTCATCCAGACTGGTTCTCTTGGACCCCACTTAACAGTACGGTGGTTCCTATGACACAACATGAATGAAGTAAAACTACGAAGGATCTAAGTCTTCGAGTTCCATAGGCTTCATGGGGAGTCTTCATATGTCATTGTCTTCGACATGAATGTCTTCATGAACCACCATTGTCTTCAATGTCTTCGTACATTTTTGGGGGTCATCTCTGGTAGCTAAACCGAATCAATGAGGGACTTCTACCTGTGTTATCCTGCAATTCTCACAAACACATTAGTCCCTCAACTAGGTTTGTCGTCAATACTCCAAAACCAACTAGGGGTGGCACTAGATGCACTTACAATCTCCCCCTTTTTGGTGATTGATGACAAACTAGTTGAAGTTTTCAACGGGGAATATAATTTGTGAAATTGTAAAGGAATTGTCTTCATAAGCTGCAAGGGCTCCCCCTGAAGATGTGCATATAAGTGATTTGCTTCTGGAACGCGAATGCACATAGCAGGTTGTATTTGTGGGAATCCACTTCAACTTATGATGACAATCCATCATGCATGTAAAGATATATGAAGATAATGATATGCATAATGAAAAATGGACGTCTGCGAAATGATATAAGTGCGGAAATTATCGTCGTACATGCGGAATTTATCTTCGCAAAAACACAGTGGCAAACATAGTAGCAGACGACCATCAAGTTTAAGTGTTACAACTCAAAGAACCAAATGTAGCAAAACGAGAGTTGTAAGCACGAAGCAAAATATAATAAAGCACCCGCCCTTATTATTGACCCGCTTGAAGACTATGAACATCATATGCTTCTCCCCCTTTTGTCAGTGATGACCAAAAAGGTTTGAAGACATAGAGTTTTCTACGCGTTCCGAGGCGCAGCAGGGTCGGTGGAGGCGTTTGGTGGAGCTGGCGAGCTTGGTGCAGTGACGACGCGCGCTGAAGAAGGTGGTGGTGATGTAGCATCGTCTTCTTCCTCAATGATTTTTCCAGTCACTGTGGCAGCAGAGGAAGAGAACTCTGATTCTTCAAGCGACGGAGTTCCACGCAACACAGCTCTTCTGGGGGGTGTGGAGTCAAACTTGAATCTCTCTTTGAAGCCATCCTCTTGAAGTTCAGCTTCAGTGCACATCATTGTGAGGCCTTTCCAAGTGCGGCGACAGGTTTCATGTGCGACAAAGGCATTCTTGGTGGCCAGATTCCTGATGCGATTGACGTCTTGCATGATACTGCGCATCTGCCTTTTGAGCCAGTCGTGATGCCTATCTTGCTTTTGGTGCAGAGCCACAAGAAGTTCACGGTCAGTGAGTGTACGAGCGCGTTTCTTGGGTCTCTGTGCAGCTGTGCTGTCAGTGGCTTCAGTTGATGCAGGGGCACGTGTGGTGCCAGCCATTGGATAGACTCTGGAAATGGCTTCAACACCTTCATCATACTGAGTGAAGCTCTGGTGTTCTACATTCTGAAGACTTAATGGCTGCTTGGCAGGCTCAGGATAAATCGCTTCAGCAGAGGTGTCCACATCAGGTAAGAAGATTCTATGGTTGCGGGCAGAGGGTTGATAGGATATTGCAGAGTGGAGCTTGATGAGCCTCATAACCCATGGAGCATAAATCTTCAGACCAAAGAGATCTGAGCCAGACGCGGCAAGTTGGCGTATAAAGAGATCCTGGGCATTGAAGCATTTGCCATGCAGGATGCAGAAGATGAGAGTCTTCATGGCACCTTCAACCTTGGCATATCAAGAGTGCCCCTTAATGGGCCATAGAGTCCGCCTGATGATGTGATAGATAGTTCTGGGCAGGTACTCTAAGTCTTCAACGAAGAACTCGGTTGGGTAAGGTGCGTCAGGAAGCAATGGCTTCATCATTGAGAGCATCTGACTCATATTTGGCTCAGGTCGCTGAAATATGCTCTCAACTGCTTCAGCATGGAGTTGGCAGCCTTCTTCGAAGAGTTTGCCTGGAGTGGGTAGGCCGGTGAGCTCAATGATATCAAATGCATTGGCTTCATGATGGACGTTGCCGGTCATCCACTCCAGGACCCAAGTCTTCGGATCTCTGTTGTAGCCTTTGATGTGCAGTGTGGCATAGAACTGGAGCAGAAGCTCTTCATTCCAGTGCTCTTCATCCGTGACAAACGGCAGCAGGCCAACTTGCTTGAAGCAGTCCAGTGCTTCTTCCAGACCAGGCAGACCAGCAATAGCTTCAACCTCAAGGCGCTGGTGTGGAAAGATACGGCCTTGGTTGTAGAGGACGCAGGAGTAGTAGCTGCGCTGTGGGTAGCTCCAGAACCTATCTGATACGATCCGTTCCCTTGAATAAGGGTTCTTGGAGCGGTTGAAGAAAGTGTTGTCTGCCTTGAAGCTATTGACATTGAAGGTGCCAGGAGCTGTTGCAGGACCTGGGAACCTTGGCAGTCGTGGGATTGGCTTCTGGACCTGGGGCCTGTGCGCAACATGATAGTTGAACTGTGGACCGGCAGCAGACTCAGGCACAGAAGGGTCAGAGGCGGTAGCTTCAGTATCTCTTGAAGCTATTGGTTGGTCGGGCTCCACAAATGCTTCAGTATTGGGTGTGGCAGCCGCAATGGTGTCAGCCTCATCACGTGTAGTGAGAGGGATGGATTCAGGTACGTTCTCCTTGAGAACTTCTTCTTGTTGGTGCGGGGGAGATGGAGCTTGAGGTTCTTCATGGTCTTCGGCTGATGCAGCCGGAATGTCGTCAGCAGTCTGAGCCCTTGGCCCTTTGCGAAGCCTACGGAATGCAGGCGACGCCGGTGGAGTTGTAGTAGGCTGGGGCTCATCCTCTTCCTCCTGCGGGCGATCTGCCCACGATGCATCTTGGGTGATTGGCGTCAAGGGACGACCACTGCTGATCATTTCGCTCGTTTCGAGCTGAGGAAGGACTGCATCACCTTGCACATTGTCTTGGAGACCAATGTCTTCAGCAGCGTTGGGGTCGGCTGCTGGAATGTCTTTAGCGTGCGGAGCCTCTGTGAAAGCAGGCTCATGCACGGTCAGCTGACGATCTTCGTGAGGAAAGCGAACGGAGAGGGGTTCGACTATCAAGGGCTCTGTGGGAGCAGCCCGAGACTTCTTGGTCTTGCGCTTCTTGATGGTGGGGTCTGAAGGAGAGGCTTCAGGGTGTTTCCTCTTCCTTGCTTCAGCTTCGGCTGTCCTTGTCTTCTTAAGCTCTGAAGCGGTTGAGCGGTGCTTTGGCTTTGAGCCAGGCTTGGTAGTGGGGAAGACAATCGGAACAGCTTCTTGCCGTGGGGCCTCTTGTTCAGCCACAGTGGGCTTCTTCTTTTTCTTCGCGGCCATCCTGGGGTCGATGTCGGGACGCCCAAGTGCCTTTCGCTTCTCGGCCTCACTGTAGGCCTGCACACAGAGATTAGCCAAATTCTTCATGCGCTCACGTGACCCCTGAGCCTCTGCACGTTTCTGCATAAAGTTTTCCTTCAACTCGTGCAGCATGACTTTGAAGTCTTTGACTTCTTAGACGCTGAGCATGGCCATGTTCTGCTTGAATTGAGCCTTTTCAAAATCTATCTTATGCTTCAGTTCCACTATGCACTGGGCAATTGCGAGTTCTGAAGCAATAGCTCCTTGGAAGGCTACGCTGAGGCCAATGGGCAGCTGCAGATCATCGAAGCTGATGTTGGGTGTATCAAACCACACATCAATGAAGTTGTGGATGATTGCTGCATCGAACAGAGGCAGATTGTTGAAGATTTCAGCCTCCTCCTTGCTCTTGATTAGCTGCTCAAGAGCGTTATCGGCAAGATCATCGTCACTTGACAGATCAATGGCCTCGCAGTGCAGAACGGTAGCGGCAGTGAGCTCTTTGCCAGTATGTGGCTGAGGCTTCTTGGCTTCTTGGGGCTTGGAGACTTGTGATAAGTCTTTAGACTGCACACTTGCTTCAGGAGGTGCAGTGGCCAATGGCTTCGCTCTGGAGATCTTGGGAGAAGCGGCTGGCTTGGAAGCTTTTGGCTTCTTCTTCATCTGCTTCGACTCCGGGGCAGCAGGAGCGTCATCAGACTCAGTGTCTGCTGGAGGGTCGTTCACGGCAGTCCCTTGGACTAGAATGCGAGTGATGAGGCCTTCGAGATTGGCATACGGCCGGATGCGTCGCGTGTGCCATCCGCCCTTGGCTTAGAGGGACCAGGGTTGAAGTCCAGTCCAAACTCCTTCTTGTTTTGCTTCGCAGAGTTCTGAGCAAATTGGAAGTTGCGCTTGAAGAGATTGTCATCGCGACACCAGAGAAGTGATGACGGATGTGCTTCAGCTGGCTGTGGTCCTCTGACCATGCATGGATAGAAGCCTTGAGCAATGGCTTCATCTCTGGACCGGGGTACGAGATTTTTGTACAAGACATCTCCCCATGGCCTCTTGATGGCGCACTTCTCTGCATATTCCTTGGTGACGAAGCGGTATTGGAACCACTGCTCTGCCTAATATCTTCGAATCCATTGGATTCGTGTCTTGCGCTGACCATAGCTCTCTTCAGGATCAGTTTGGTACATTTCTGCCAAATCTTCAGGCAGATCTTTAGACGTTTCACCACGTCTCTGTCTGCCTCCCTTCCTTGCTGGTTTTTCTGTTGCCATGAAGCTTAACTTGGAAGGCTTCAAGAGATTCAAAGTCTTCAAAGGCTTCCTTTTGCTTGACCAACAGGAACTTGCTTCGGGTGAATTGATGTGACGTTGTAGGAACTCTGCAAATGAATGCAGACTATGAGAACCAAAAGATTCTCCCACGGACATGTACCTGTGACAGCATTAAGGTGCGAGGGAAGGGGAAGAGGTCATATGCATTCTCAGAAGATTTTGAAGATAAATCAGTTTAGAAGATATTGACCTCATCATGCGAAGACATTCACTTTATAGAAAAGAAGTTGGTTCCAAATTTGTACGAACCCATAGATCAGTACAAGTGAGGAATCTAACTACTTCATGAAGAACAAGTGAATATACTAGGCAAGTTATGAGATGCAGATGAGAGGGATGAAACTTGTGTGAATGGAAACCTCTTTTGGCAGAAAGTGATGGAGCTATAGGATCAAAAGAGGCTGTAAAAAGACTTGTTATTTACCAGACTTGGAACTGCTAGACGAGGTGAGAGTTGAGGCCGAGCAGTTCGATCCTCCGTGCCCTAACTTGGCGACGGAAGACACCTACGGCGACGGCGGAGAGACTGATGTCCGCTGTCGGCGTGAGAACGGCGTCGGAGAGGTTGCGGCAGTGAAGCACTTCGTCGCCGGCGTCATTGAGAGTTAGCGGTGGTGCTAGGGTTCATGCGAGGGTGGAAGAAGAGATAATGACCGCAGTGAAATGTGTATTTATAGGGATATGGGCGGCACTGCGCTATTACTCAGGTGCCCCTGGCGATTCGCATCTGATCAGTACGTGGCGAGCATGCGGAATTGTGGGGGCAGTTTCACCCCACGCACGCCTTGTTTGTTGGGAGCCGTTCCTACTTCTCCGGATTTCTTGTTGATGGAAAAACATTGAAAGCTGTTTTAAAGTTTGTCTCTGTGTCTTCTTCTGACAAGGATGCAGTGGAGACATTCGACAGTTTCAATAGAATGCATATGACTTGGAGAGATAGAGTTTGACGTAGGAAGCATGGAGAGGTTAGGGTCCGATCACATTCACTTAGTTCAAAAGATTCAAACAAGAAGACATAGCTATAAGTGAATGCTGTAGAGGACAGAACACCAGTACATATATAATCAACATAGTGAAGATAATCATGAAGACATGTTGAGATTGAAGGCAAACCAAATGTGAAGACATAGCAAATGTAATGCCATGAGTGAAACACTTCAAGCAGAAAAATTTGGTGGTGGCGCTACCCACCGTATAGGAAGTATTAGACCCAGACACGGTGCACATTATCGTGGCGCTCCGAAGTCAAATTCCACGTTAATGTATTCACACTTAGAATGTATGTCTTCATTGATTGAAGATATACATTACTTCGTGTGTTGCACATCTAAGTCATCATCATGCATAAGTGTTAGGATGTGTGCCTGATCACAGGACATTTGAGGATTCCAAGATATTTAGCTCACACTGTAACTTGCAAAATCTCTTCTCATCCAAGGGCTTGGTGAAGATATCTGCCAATTGCTCTTCAGTGTTGACGTGTATGATATCAATGTCTTCCTTTGCAACATGATCTCTGAGAAAATGATGACGAATTTCAATGTGCTTTGTCTTCGAGTGCTGAACTGGGTTGTTGGCGATCTTGATGGCGCTTTCGTTGTCGCAGTAGAGTGGTACTTGCTTTAGATGAATGCCATAATCCTTGAGGGTTTAATTCATCCATAGAAGCTGAGCGCAGAAGGATCCAACAGCAATGTATTCAGATTCAGCAGTGGAGAGAGATACACAGTTCTGCTTCTTTGAAGACCAACAGACAAGTGATCGGCCCAGAAAGTGACATGTGCCTGATGTGGACTTCCGATCAACCTTGTCACTAGCGTAATCAGCATCCGAAAATCCAACCAGATCAAACTCTGAGCCCTTTGGATACCATAATCCTAGAGTTGGGGTGTGAGACAAATATCGAAGAATTCGCTTCACAGCTAAGTGATGCGACTCCTTTGGTGCCGCTTGGAACCGAGCACACATGCAAACACTAAGCATAATATCTGGCCTGGATGCACATAAATAAAGCAAAGAACCAATCATGGAGCGGTATACCTTTTGATCGAACTCTTTACCATTGTCGTCAGGACCCAGATGATGTTTGGCTGGCATTGGTGTTGTGAAGCCTTTGCAGTCTTGCATACGGAACGTCTTCAGGCAATCTTTGAGATATTTCTCTTGAGATATGAAGATGTCATTGTGTTGTTGCCGTATCTGAAGACCGAGGAAGAATTTCAGCTCCCCCATCATAGACATATGATATTGCTCTTGCATCATATATCCGAACTCCTCACTGTACTTCTGATTGGTGCAGCCGAAGATGATGTCATCCACATATATTTGGCACACAAACAGTTCACCATCATATGTCTTCATGAAGAGAGTGGGATCTAGGGAGCCAGGTATGAAGCCTTTGCTCTTCAGGAAGTATTTGAGTGTATCATACCAGGCCCGAGGGGCTTGTTTGAGGCCATATAGTGCCTTATTGAGCTTGTAAACCATGTCAGGATGTTTTGGATCTTCAAACCCAGGTGGTTGTGCAACATACACTTCTTCTTCAATTTTGCCATTGAGGAAGGCACTCTTTACATCCATTTGATACAGAATGATGTTGTGATGATTTGCATAGGACAGCAGTATACAGATGGCTTCAAGTCTGGCAACAGGAGCAAATGTTTCATCGAAGTCAATGCCTTCCACTTGAGTATATCCTTGAGCAACAAGACGAGCCTTGTTTCGGACGACTTGGCCATGTTCATCTTGCTTGTTGCGGTATATCCATTTGGTGCCTATTATGTTATGCTTCCGTGGATCAGGACGCTTAACCAACTCCCATACATTGTTCAGCTCAAACTGTTGAAGCTCTTCCTGCATAGCTTGAATCCATTCAAGTTCCATAAAGGCTTCATCAATTTTCTTGGGTTCAGTGATTGAAACGAATGCGAAGTGTTCGCAGAAATTTGCCAGTTGAGTTGCCCTTGAACGAGTCAGTGGACCAGGTGCATTGATGCTATCAATTATTCTGTCAATCTGCACTTCATTGGCAACACGAGGATGTAGGGGTCGAAGACTTTGCTCTTGCTGATCTACGTTGTCATGGGAGGAATGTCTTCAGGCTGAGCATTGTCTTCATGTGGATCAGGTGCTGAGATGATAAGTTCTTCTTCAGGATGAGCTTCAGAAGGTATAATTTCTCCAGTTCCCATTAGCTTGATTGATTCACTGGCTGGAACTTCATCTAGCACATCTGGTACTTGCTCTCTTTGTGACCCATTGGTCTCATCGAACCGCACATCCACTGTTTCAACCACTTTGTAGTGAAAGAGATTGAAGACTCTGTAGGAGTGCGAATCCTTTCCATATCCAAGCATGAAGCCCTCATGTGCTTTTGGAGCAAATTTTGAGGTGTGGTGAGGGTCCTTGATCCAGCATCTTGATCCAAATACTCTGAAGTAACTGACATTTGGCTTCTTGCCAGTCAGAAGTTCATAAGATGTCTTGTTCAGCAGCTTGTGAAGATATACACGGTTGATAGTATGGCATGCAGTGTCAATGGCTTCAGTCCAGAATTTTCTTGGTGTCTTGTACTCATCTAACATTGTTCTGGCCATCTCAATGAGTGTTCTGTTCTTGCGTTCGACGATGCCATTCTATTGTGGCATGTATGGAGCTGAGAATTCATGAGTGATGCCCAATGTATCAAGATATGTGTCAAGGCCAGTGTTCTTGAATTCTGTGCCATTGTCACTTCTGATGTGCTTTATCTTGGCGCCATAATTGTTCATAGCCCGATTTGCGAAGCGTCTGAAGACATCCTGCACTTCAGTCTTGTAAAGGATTATGTGCACCCAAGTATATCTAGAGTAATCATCAACAATGACGAAGCCATAGAGGCAAGCAGTAGTTGAAAAAGTCGAGTAGTGAGTGGGGCCGAAGAGATCCATGTGAAGCAGTTCGAAGGGTTGAGTAGTGGTCATGATTGTCTTCGAAGGATGTTTTGCCCTTGTCATCTTCCCAGCTTCACAGGCACCGCATAAGTGATCTTTCTTGAACTTGACGCCCTCGATGCCTATGACATGCTTCTTCTTTGCAAGGGTGTGGAGGTTCCTCATGCCAGCATGCCCAAGTCTTCGATGCCAAAGCCAGCATTTTGAAGCCTTTGCGAGAAGACATACTGCAAGCTGTGGCCCTGCTGAGAAATCTTACTTTTACCAGTGTCAGGGAATGTGATGTGGCTCTTGTCAGATGGACGTAAGGTTGAGTCCATAAAGAGACTTCTTTTGCCAGTCATGTGATTTGTACACCCATTGTCAATAATCCATTCTGAAGACTCTGAAGTCGCTGGTGTCGTACCCTACAGTGCAGTTAGGGGGATAGGCTTCACCAAGAGTATTGTGAAGCAAAAACATTTGGCGAACCAGTGGGTTATGAAAACTTAAATCCAGGTTAGGGTAAGTAGGGAGAGTAGCATGCGATTCAGGTATGAAATACATAGTGATGCCATTCGGGCATTTGATCTTGCGCCCCACAAGATTTTTAAGGTCCCCAGCAATAGCGTCAGAAGATTTTGGTTTTCTGCTGGAGACCTTTCCCTGCAAAAGAGAGTTAAGCTTTATTAACCACCCACATCTTCAAGGGTGGCTTAGAAGCAATAAGTCTAAGTGCAGCATCTGAGAATTTTGGCTTTGGAGCCCTAGCAAACAGTCTAGCAGGTGGGCAATAGTACTCATAAGAATAGGTAGAATAGTTCTTGGTCATATGAGAATGACGGTTTGAAGAACCGCTCTCATATGCCTGAGCATGGTTTCCCTGCAAAACAATTGTGTTAGTGCGACTCAAGTGAGTCCTCTGCCTGTATGAAGCCTTTGGACCATATGAAGCCTTTGGTCTGAGGTTTGTCTTCTTCATGTGAGGTGTCATGAAGACATTCACAGGAAGATTCTCAAGAAACGTTTTTGGAACCCAGATCTTCTTCATAGGCGGTCCATTCCTGCAGTTAGTACCAATGTACCTGGCAAATACTTCACCATTCTGATTCTTAAACAGTTTATAGTTTGCATCAAAGGATTCATCAATGATAATAGGATTAGCACAAGTGAAGCCAGATAGATTGGATGGATCTGCTGAGGATTCCTTTGCAGCAACCCATGTGGTTTTGGGGTACTGCTCAGGTTTCCAGTAAGAGCCATCTGCATTAATTTTCCTCACGAACCCAATACCCTCTTTCCTAGGGTTTCGGTTCAGAATCTGCTTCTTGAGGACATCACATAATGTCTGATGTCCTTTGAGACTTTTGTACATCCCTGTTTCAAGCAATGTCTTCAACCTAGCATTCTCATCAGCAATAGCAGTGGTATCCTCAGCAGAGGGGTTAGTTACCACTTCAACAGTTGAAGATATTGCAACAGCAGTAGCAGTGGAACATTCAGCAACAGAAGTAGCATTATCACGCTCAATGCATTTAAGGCATGGTGGTTCAAATCCTTCCTGAGCAGAACTGATCTGTTCGGCTCGAAGTGACTCGTTTTCCTTTTGAAGATCTTCATGATCCGCTCTCAACTTCTCAAGATCTTGCTTCTTTTGAAGATAATCATAGGAAAGCTTTTCATGAGTAGTTGAGAGAGTCTCAAGACGATCTTCGAGTTCCTGATACTTAACATGAAGATTTTTTATGTCTTCAATTAAGGATTCAGAACAAGTCATTTCAGCACCCAACAGATCATTGCTTCTGTCTAATAGTTTTTGAATATGTTCCATGGCCTTTTGTTGTTCAGTTGCAATTTTAGCAAGTGTTTTGTAGCTGGGTTTTGAATCACAATCAGAGTCATCGTCCCTGGATGTTTGATAGTGAGTAGTGCGTGGGTTTACCTTGGCACCACGTGCCATGAAGCAATAGGTAGGAGTAGAGTCATCCTTGTCATTTGCATCGGTGTTGGTGATGGAGTCATTGTCTTCAGTGTTGAAGATGGACTTGGCGACGTAGGCTGTAGCCAGACTTGCAATGCCTGAATCAGACTCCTCCTCAGACTCCACCTCTGCCTCCTCAGAAGCGGACTCCTCCTCTGAATCCATTTCCTTGCCAACAAACGCACGAGCCTTGCCAGATGAACTCTTCTTGTGTGATGAAGACTTTGAGGAAGACTTGGACGAAGACTTTGAGTATTTCTTCGTCTTCTTATCGTCAGAGTCATATTCCTTGCTCTTCTTCTTCTTTCTGTTCTCATTGTCCCACTGTGGACACTCAGAGATGAAGTGTCCAGTTTTCTTGCACTTGTGACATGTTTTCTTCTTGTAGTCATGAGCAGAAGCTTCACCACTCCTTCAGCTTGATCGTGAAGACTTTCTGAAGCCTTTCTTCTTGGTGAATTTCTGGAACTTCTTGACTAGCATTGCAAGTTCCCTTCCAATGTCTTCAGGATCATCAGAACTGCTGTCAGATTCTTCTTCAGATGAGGACACAGCTTTTGCCTTCAAGGCACGAGTTCGCCCATAGTTTGGACCGTAGATATCTCTTTTCTCAGAAAGCTGAAACTCATGTGTGTTGAGCCTCTCAAGTATGTCAGACGGATCGAGTGTCTTGAAGTCTGGATGTTCTTGAATCATCAGGGCTAGGATGTCAAATGAACTGTCAAGTGATCTCAGCAGCGTCTTGACGATTTCATGCTTGGTGATCTCAGTGGCGCTGAGGGCTTGAAGCTCATTTGTGATGTCAGTGAGCCGGTCAAATGTGTGCTGGACATTCTCATTGTCATTTCGTTTGAAGCGGTTGAAGAGGTTGCGAAGAACACTGATTCTCTGATCTCTCTAGGTTGAGATGCCTTCATTGACCTTGGAGAGCCAGTCCCAAACCAGCTTGGATGTCTTCAAGGCACTCACACGGCCGTACTGTCCCTTGGTCAGATGACCACAGATAATATTCTTGGCAGTGGAGTCCAGTTGAGTGAACTTCTTGACATCAGCAGCAGTGACACCTTCTCTAGCCTTGGAAACGCCGTTTTCGACGACATACCATAGGTCGACGTCAATGGCTTCAAGATGCATGCGCATCTTATTCTTCCAGTAGGGATATTCAGTTCCATCGAAGACGGGGCACGCAGCGGAGACTTTAATTATCCCTGCAGTCGACATAGCTAAAACTCCAGGTGGTTAAACCGAATCACACAGAACAAGGGAGCACCTTGCTCTGATACCAATTGAAAGTGCGTTATATCGACTAGAGGGGGGGTGAATAGGCAATTTTTATGAAAGTCTTCAAAACGTGGAAGTTATGAAGACAAACAGAGTGGACAAGCCTATCACTATGCAGCGGAAGTTAGATTACACAGCGCAAGCCATAGTCAAGTATACAATATAGTGAAAGCACAGTGACAAACAGCTTCAGTGTAATGAGGATCAGGTTGGAAGAAGTTATGAAGCCAAACAGATCATATAGTCAAGTTGTGAAGACAGAAGATAAAGCAAGCATGCAATAGCTTCACAATGTGTACTGGTAAGTAAAGGGAGGTGAAGATGAAACCAGTGACACGTTGAAGACAATGATATGTTGGACCAGTTCCAGTTGCTGTGACAACTGTACGTCTGGTTGGAGCGGCTAGGTATTTAAACCAAAGGACACACAGTCCCGGACATCCAGTCCTGAACACGCAGCTCAGGACACCCAGTCCTCACCGTTTTCTCCTTGAGCTAAGGTCACACAGACCTCGCCCAATCACTCTGGTAAGTCTTCAAGGTAGACTCCCAAACCTTCACAGACTTCGTTCACCGGCAATCCACAATTTCTCTTGGATGCTCAGAACGCGACGCCTAACCGTCTGGAGGATGCACAGTCCTCAAGTGTAATAAGTCTTCAGCTCACTCAGACAGGAAGACTTAAGTGATGCCCAATTACTCTGGCTCTGGGTGGTTAGGGCTTTTCTCCTCGCTAGGGATTTTCTCTCAAAGGCTTCGAGGTGGGTTGCTCTCAAACGACAAAAGCCGTGCACTGAAATCTGAGCAGCCAACCGTTTATGGTTGTAGGGGTGGACTATTTATA
The DNA here is from genome assembly GCA_034509565.1 of Triticum monococcum. Lineage (NCBI taxonomy): Eukaryota > Viridiplantae > Streptophyta > Magnoliopsida > Poales > Poaceae > Triticum > Triticum monococcum. Next base: position 491,569,942 of record CM067844.1, read on the forward strand.
GCCACTTGGCAACCCTGACCTGATTTGTCCGAAATGACCCTGGGTCACTAAGGAACTGACACGTGTACTAACGGTCGGATTTCGAACTCTCACGGCAACTTTACTTGGGCTGCAAGTAAAGCTGACTTGTCTGACTCTGGACAAGATTTTCTCTCATTGTCTTCACTCGAAGACATAGGATTTGAATTAGGCATCACTTCAGTCATCCAGACTGGTTCTCTTGGACCCCACTTAACAGTACGGTGGTTCCTATGACACAACATGAATGAAGTAAAACTACGAAGGATCTAAGTCTTCGAGTTCCATAGGCTTCATGGGGAGTCTTCATATGTCATTGTCTTCGACATGAATGTCTTCATGAACCACCATTGTCTTCAATGTCTTCGTACATTTTTGGGGGTCATCTCTGGTAGCTAAACCGAATCAATGAGGGACTTCTACCTGTGTTATCCTGCAATTCTCACAAACACATTAGTCCCTCAACTAGGTTTGTCGTCAATACTCCAAAACCAACTAGGGGTGGCACTAGATGCACTTACAGAGACCCAACGGCCGGTTGCGGATACGGCGCAGGCGGCGCGGAGCCAACGCAAGGAGGCGGCCCGACAGAGCAGGCGGAGCTGGTCTGGGGTGGCGGCGCGAGGCTATCGCGGACCCGGCACGGGACAGCAGCGGGAGGCGGAGCCGGCCCACCCGCCGAGCGCGTGTGGCCAGCAGGCGGCCGAGCCGAAGGTGCGGTGGTAGAGCCGGCAGGCGCTGGAAGGAGCGCGCCACGACGCGGCTGAGCGCAGGGTCAGCGGTGCGATGCGGGCGGGAGGACGCGGCCCTGGGGAGCAGGCGGAGGTGCGTGCAGGAGGTGCTTGGGGGAGCGCTCGGGGTTGAGGCGAAGCAGCGCGAGGTCGCAGAAGAGGCCGAGCTCCGATGGGAGGCTGCCCGCGATGTTGCCGTGGTTGAAGTCGAGCCATACTATGTGTAGCATTCAGCCAACAAGTTATCTGAATGAGTACGAGCAGTGTACTAGGCATATCTTGCTTGCGCTTGGGAAGTGTACAGCCTATATACGAATGGTGTATGGGTAGTGTATGACCACGGTTGACTTGCATCTAGCCAGCTTGCAAGCAGATGGTATATGGAGGAGCGACGCGCGTTTCGGACGGAGCACAGCACAGCGCGGAGAGGAGCAGACGCAAGCCGCGCGTGGATGGACACGGCCGACCGAAACGAGGCACCGCGCGGGGCATGCGCGTGGACGGATGGCTGGCGCTGCGTTGGTGATGACGAAGATGGCGAAGCCGACGGCGAGGGCGCGCCGTCCCGCACGGCCACTCCGGGGGCGGGTCGAAGTCGAGCCCCCGAGCGCTACCGGAGAGACGGCGCGACGCCACGGCGGAGGCGGTGAAAAAAAGGGTCTCGCCCAGACAGTGAAACCAGCAGCAGCGTGGTAGCGTAGTAGTAGTAGTACCGCCCCACGGTGGGCGCCAACTGTCGTGGTATTTCTCACGGGGGGCTTGCGAGTCGACAGATGCCACAAGGGCTTAGTGTGTGGGTAAGACTGCTGCTGATAGGACCGGGAGCGGGTATGCGAGTAGCACGCGGTGGTTTACCCAGCTTCGGAGCTCTCAGGAGAGATAATACTCCTACTGCTGCATGTCTGAGTGTATCTGGTATATCTGGTACAGAGTTGCTCCTAGAGCTGTATCTGAGGTCAGTGCCATAGGCATCTGGCCTCGTATATGCATATGAGCACAAGTGGGTGCTAGGCCGAATGGATATATGTGTGTGCTAGCTAGCTTGCTTGCTAGCTAGTATGCATGTGTGGAGTGGGCGAGAGTGCCCAGGGAGCCATTGTGGCCCGCCCCATGGATGGATGGTTGCTAGCTATATATAGCATGGGGTAGCTTACTACCTAAGCTAGGTAGTGGCATGGGGGGCAAGCGGGCATGGGGCACCATGCCCATGTACGTGGCATGCATGCCTCTTTGTCCCTGGTGCACTTTATAAAGCAGTGCCCAGGGACGGATACACTATAGATGATGTCGTCGCTACTATTCATCAATAGTGTCGGGTACGGTCGTCTCGTCGGTGTCTTGTCGGTGTCGGGTCGGGCTGCAGTCGGCAGCCGGCTGGTTGGTGCAGTCGGCAGCCGGCTGGTTGGCGTAGTCGGCAGCCGGCCGGGCAGAGCAGTCGGACAGGGAGCCGGCAGGAGCGGCCGAATAGTTGGACTGAGGGGCTTTGCTAGCCCAGATGTCTTGAAATATCGTCTTGCCGTCCTCGGGGTACCCGTGGTCGATTACTCCGTCAAGAACCGTTGGGAAGACTTGGGGAAAGTCTTGTTGAACTTGCTGTAAAAAACAGAAACTTTAGCGCTCACGAGAACTGCTGTCATTTTTACTTGAAGAGTGATATTTAGTTAATTCTTTTTGCAGATGATTAATAGATAAATTCCTCACGTCCAGAAATTTATTTTAGAATTTTTGGGGTTCCAGATCTTGCGCTAGCTACAGATTACTACAGACTGTTCTGTTTTTGACAGATTCTGTTTTTCGTGTGTTGTTTGCTTATTTTGATGAATCTATGGTTAGTAAAATAGTTTATAATCCATAGAGAAGTTGTAATACAGTAGATTTAACACCAATATAAATAAATAATGAGTTCATTACAGTACCTTGAAGTGGTCTTTTATTTTCTTTCGCTAACGGAGCTCACGAGTTTTCTACTTTAAGTTTTGTGTTGTGAAGTTTTCAAGTTTTGGGTGAATTCTTTTGATGGATTATGGAACAAGGAGTGTCAAGAGCCTAAGCTTGGGGATGCCCATGGCACCCCCAAGATAATCCAAGGACACCAAAAAGTCAAAGCTTGGGGATGCCCCGGAAGGCATCCCCTCTTTCGTCCACTTCCATCGGTAATTTACTTGAAGCTATATTTTTATTCACCAACATGATATGTGTTTTGCTTGGAGCGTCTTGTATTATTTTTGTCTTTGTGTTTTAGTATGCCACAATCATCCTTGTTGTACACACCTTTTGAGAGAGCCATACATGAATTAAAATTTGATAGAATAATCTATGTGCTTCACTTATATCTTTTGAGCGTTATAATTTTGCTCTATGTGCTTCACTTAGATTTTTTGAACACGGTGGTGGATTTGTTTTAAAGAAACTATTGATCTCTCATGCTTCACTTAAATTATTTTGAGAGTCTTAATAGTGTGGTAATTTTCTTAATAATAACATGCTTGGTATTCAAGATTTGTGAAACTTTCTTTTGAGTGTGTTGAATACTAAGAAAAGTTGGATGCTTGATAATTGTTTTGAGATATGGAGGTAGTAATATCAAAGTCATGCTAGTAGAGTAATTGTGAATTTGAGAAGTGCTTGAGTTAAAGTTTGCAAGTCCCGTAGCATGCACGTATGGTAAACGTTACGCAACAAATTTGAAACATGAGGTGTTATTTGATTGTCCTCCTTATGAGTGGCGGTCGGGGACGAGCGATGGTCTTTTCCTACCAATCTATCCCCCTAGGAGCATGCGCGTAATACTTTGGTTTTTGATGGCTTGTAGATTTTTGCAATAAGTATATGAGTTCTTTATGACTAATGTTGAGTCCATGGATTATACGCACTCTCACCCTTCCATCATTGCTAGCCTCTACGGTACCGTGCATTGCCCTTTCTCACATCGAGAGTTGGTGCAAACTTCGCCGGTGCATCCAAACCCCGTGATATGATACGCTCTTTCACACATAAACCTCCTTATATCTTCCTCAAAACAGCCACCATACCTACCTATTATGGCATTTCCATAGCCATTCCGAGATATATTGCCATGCAACTTTCCACCATCCAGTTTATCATGACACATTCATCATTGTCATATTGCTTAGCATGATCATGTAGTTGACATAGTATTTGTGGCAAAGCCACCATTCATAATTTTTCATACTTGTCACTCTTGATTCATTGCATATCTCGGTACACCACCGGAGGCATCCATATAGAGTCATACTTTGTTCTAGTATCGAGTCGTAATCATTGAGTTGTAAATAAATAAAAGTGTGATGATCATCATTTAATAGAGCATTGTCCTAAGAAAGAGAGAAGGGCCAAAGAAAAAAAGAAGGCCCAAAAAAAGAAATAAATAAAAAGGGGCAATGCTACTATTCCTTTTTTCCACACTTGTGCTTCAAAGTAGCACCATGTTCTTCATATAGAGAGTCTCTTGAGTTATCACTTTCATATACTAGTGGGAAATTTTCATTATAGAACTTGGCTAGTATATTCCAACAATGGTCCTCCTCAAGTGCCCTAGGTCTTCGTGAGCAAGAGGGTTGGATGCACACCCACTTAGTTTCTTTTGTTGAGCTTTCATACATTTATAGCTCTAGTGCATCCGTTGCATGGCAATCCCTACTCCTTGCATTAACATCAATTGACGGGCATCTCCATAGCCCATTGATTAGCCTCGTTGGTGTGAGACTTTCTCCTTTTTTGTCTTCTCCACATAACCCCCATCATTCTATTCCACCCATAGTGCTATATCCATGGCTCACGCTCATGTATTGCGTGAAAGTTTATGAGTTTGAAATTATTAAGGTATGAAACAATTGCTTGGCTTGTCATCGGGGTTGTGCATGATGAGAGCATTCTTGTGTGACGAAAATGGAGTATGACTAAACTATATGATTTTGTAGGGATAAACTTTCTTTGGCCATGTTACTTTGAGAAAACATAATTGCTTTGTTGGTTTTCTTGAAGTATTATTATTCTTTATGTCAATATGAACTTTTGTCTTGAATCTTCCTAATCTGAATATTTATACCACAATTAAGAAGATTTGCATTGAAATTATGCCAAGTAGCACTCCGCATCAGAAATTCTCTTTTTATCATTTACCTACTCGAGGACGAGCAAGAATTAAGCTTGGGGATGCCTGATACGTCTCCAACGTATCTATAATTTTTTATTGCTCCATGCTATATTATCTACTGTTTTGGACTATATTGGGCTTTATTTTCCACTTTTATATTATTTTTGGGACTAACCTATTAACCAGAGGCCCAGCCCAGAATTGTTGTTTTTTGCCTATTTCTGTGTTTCAAAGAAACGTAATATCAAACGGAGTCCAAACGGAATGAAACCTTCGGGAACGTGATTTTCTCACCGAACGTGATCCAGGAGACTTGGACCCTACACCAAGGCATCAGAGAGGCGGTCACGAGGGTGGGGGGTGCCCCCCCCTAGGGCGCGCCCCCTGCCTCGTGGGCCCCTCGATGCTCCACCGACGTACTCCTTCCTATTATATATACCTATGTACCCCCAAACAATCAGAACAGGAGCCAAAAACCTAATTCCACCGCCGCAACTTTCTGTATCCACGAGATCCCATCTTGGGGCCTATTCCGGAGCTCTGCCGGAGAGGGTCGTCATCACGGAGGGCTTCTACATCATCATAGCCCCTCCGATGAAGTGTGAGTAGTTTACCTCAGACCTTCGGGTCCATAGTTAGTAGCTAGATGGCTTCTTCTCTCTTTTTGGATCTCAATACAAAGTTCTCCCCCTCTCTTGTGGAGATCTATTTGATGTAATCTTCTTTTTGCTGTGTGTTTGTTGAGACTGATGAATTGTGGGTTTATGATCAAGTCTATCTATGAATAATATTTGAATCTTCTCTGAATTCTTTTATGTATGATTGGTTATCTTTGCAAGTCTCTTCGAATTATCCGTTTGGTTTGGCCAACTAGATTGGTAGTTCTTGCCATGGGAGAAGTGCTTAGCTTTGGGTTCGATCTTGCGGTGTCCTTTCCCAGTGATAGAAGGGGCAGCAAGGCACATATTGTATCGTTCCCATCGAGGATAACAAGATGGGGTTTAGTTCATATTGCATGAATTTATCTCTCTACATCATGTCATCTTGCTTAAGGTGTTACTCTATTTTTAACTTAATACTCTAGACGCATGCTGGATAGCGGTCGATGAGTGGAGTAATAGTAGTAGATGCAGAATCGTTTCGGTCTACTTGTCACGGACGTGATGCCTATATACATGATCATGCCTAGATATTCTCATAACTATGCTCAATTCTGTCAATTGCTCAACAGTAATTAGTTCACCCACCGTAGAATACTTATGCTCTTGAGAGAAGCCACTAGTGAAACCTATGGCCCCCGGGTCTATTCTCATCATATCAATCTCCATCACTTTAATCTTGCTTTGCTTTTTACTTTGCTTTTACTTTTTACTTTGCATCTTTATACCAAAAATATTATATCTATCAGATCTCACTCTCGTAAGTGACCGTGAAGGGATTGACAACCCCTAATCGCGTTGGGTGCGAGTAGCTATCATTTTGTGCAGGTACGAGGGACTTGAGCGTGGCCTCCTACTGGATTGATACCTTGGTTCTCAAAAACTAAGGGAAATACTTACGCTACTTTGCTGCATCATCCCTTCCTCTTCGGGGAAAACCAACGCAAGCTCAAGAGGTAGAGTATGAAGGAAGTTATCGCACTCAAATGTCAATTACATACAACGTGGGTACTTAGAGCTTCTCTAACCCTCCTCTAAAGAGTTTTAATCCCTAAAATAATTTTATTGAAGAATTAAACCATATCCAACCATTCTCTCAAAAGCTCTCCTAAAAAAGTGAAGATTTATCCCTCAAACTTGCGCCCTCCTACCTCAAATCCAGATGCCATCTCCCCTCCCTCCCACACACATTCCCATCCAAGTGTGGTTGGGGAATGCAGTAATTTCAAACAAATTCCTACGCACACGCAAGATCCATCTAGGTGATGCATAGAAACGAGAGGGGAGAGTGTTGTCTACGTACCCTCGTAGACCGTAAGTGGAAGCGTGTTGACAACACGGTTGATGTAGTCGTAAGTCTTCACGATCCGACCGATCCTAGCACCGAAGGTACGGCACCTCCGCGATCTGCACACGTTCAGCTCGATGACGTACCATGAACTCTAGATCCAGCTGAGTGTCCGGGGAGAGCTTCGTCAGCACGACAGCGTGATGACGGTAATGATGAAGTTACCGACGCAGGGCTTCGCCTAAGCACTACAACGATATGACCGAGGTGGAAATCTGTGGAGGGGGGCACCGCACATGGCTAAGAGATCGACTTGTGTGTCTATGGGGTGCCCCTTCCCCCGTATATAAAGGAGTGGAGGAGGGGAGGGCCGGCCCTCTCTATGGCGCGCCCTAGGGGGAGTCCTACTCTCATCGAGAGTAGGATTCCCCCCTTTCCCTAGTTGGAGTAGGAGAGGAACGAAGGAGGAAAGAGGGAGAAGGAAAGGGGGGCGTCGCCCCCCTTCCCTAGTCCAATTCGGACCCAAGGGGGAGGGGGCGCGCACCCTGCCCTGGCTTCCCCTCTCTCTTTCCACTAAGGCCCAATAAGGCCCATATACTCCCCGGGGGGTTCCAGTAACCCCCCGGTACTCCGGTAAATGCCCGAATTCACCCGGAACCATTCCAATGTCCAAACATAGGCTTCCAATATATCGATATTTATGTCTCGACCATTTCGAGACTCCTCGTCATGCCCGTGATCACATCTAGGACTCCGAACAACCTTTGGTACATCAAAACACATAAACTCATAATACCAATCATCACCAAACGTTAAGCGTGCGGACCTTATGGGTTCGAGAACTATGTAGACATGATCAAGACTCCTCTCCGGTCAATAACCAATAGCGGAACCAGGATGCTCATATTGGTTCCTACATATTCTACGAAGATCTTTATCGGTCAAACTGCATAACATACGTTGTTCCCTTTGTCATTTGTATGTTACTTGCCCGAGATTCGATTGTCGGTATCTCAATACCTAGTTCAATCTCGTTACCGGCAAGTCTCTTTACTCGTTTCGTAATGCAACATCCCGTAACTAACTCATTAGTCATATTGCTTGTAAGGCTTATAGTGATGTGCATTACCGAGAGGGCTCAGAGATACCTCTTCGATACACGGAGTGACAAATCCTAATCTTGATATATGCCAATTCAACAAACACCATCGGAGACACCTGTAGAGCATCTTTATAGTCACCCAGTTACGTTGTGACGTTTGATAGCACACTAAGTGTTCCTCCGGTATTCAGGAGTTGCATAACCTCGTAGTCATAGGAACATGTATAAGTTATGGAGAAAGCAATAGCAATAAACTAAACGATCAAAGTGCTAAGCTAACGGATGGGTCAAGTCAATCACATCATTCTCTAATGATGTGATCCCGTTCATCAAATGACAACTCTTTGTCCATGGCTAGGAAACTTAACCATCTTTGATTAACGAGCTAGTCAAGTAGAGGCATACTAGTGACACTCTGTTTGTCTATGTATTCACACATGTACTAAGTTTCCGGTTAATACAATTCTAGCATGAATAATAAACATTTATCATGATATAAGGAAATATAAATAACAACTTTATTATTGCCTCTAGGGCATATTTCCTTCAGGCGTATGTTGTTGGTGCTGGTAAGAGCAGGAAGTGTGGGTTGATGGCGGTGGTCTTATGGGCAGGTGTTGGGCCATCATCCCGTTGGGCAAAAGCCCGCCTCGCTTGACCCGTTGACGTATGTCACCAATGCATGACGAGTCAAACCCACGGTCTGTGTTGTGCCTGGCACTAACTCTTCGCTTTTTTCCTATTATATTAGCTGAAGGATGAAGGATCTTTGTGCGACTTTGCTGACCTCAACGGACACGAATGACGATCTTTCTAGCCGGCAAAAAGAATAGGGGTAACAATTATTCATGCAGTATTCTTGGCCTGAGAGCATATATAACTAGACCCCTCCCCCCACTTCCCAATAAACGTCAGGTGAACAACCGGGGCACTCCCCAGATTGAAAATAGCCACCCAGCCGGACCCCCAAAACCCATCCCATATGTGGCGTGGTCTGGAAGTGTCAATCATGTAGGATCCAGCCAGCGCTGGCCCACAAAACCCCATCCAGGACCAAACCCTGCCCACAATCCTCTTCACTCTCACATCCGCTCCACTTCCACATTCCACTCTATGAACCATGGCGCGGTCCGGCAACAACTCCTCGTCCAAGGGCGACCATGTCTACTTGGACGCCCTCATGGATGAGTCAAACGAGGAGCTCGTTGTCCGTGTTGCCCTCCACCAGTCGTGGATGGCCAGTGGCAACAACTCAAGCTCGCGCGCCCTCCTAGTTGAAAGGATCGATATGGTTGACTAGGGGGGGTGAATAGGCGACTAACAATTTTTAGCTTTTCTTTAACAATTTAAACTTTTCATCAAAGTAGGTTGTCTAGATATGCAACTAGGTGAGCAACCTATATGATGCAACAAGGATAGGAACACAAGCAAGCAAGAGATATGACACAAATAAGCTTGCACAAGTAAAGGCACGAGATAACCAAGAGTGGAGACGGTGAAGACGAGGATCTGTTACCGAAGTTCCTTCCCTTTGAGGGGAAGTACGTCTCCGTTGGAGCGGTGTGGAGGCACAATGCTCCCCAAGAAGCCACTAGGGCCACCGTATTCTCCTCACGCCCTCACACAATGCGAGATGCCGTGATTCCACTATTGGTGCCCTTGGAGGCGGCAACTGAACCTTTACAAACAAGGTTGAGGCAATCTCCACAACTCAATTGGAGGCTCCCAACGACACCACGAAGCTTCACCACAATGGACTATGGCTCCGCGGTGACATCAACCGTCTAGGATGCTCAAACACCCAAGAGTAACAAGATCCGCAAGGGATTAGTGGGGGAATCAAATTTCTCTTGGTGGAAGTGTGGATCGAGGCCTTCTCAACCAGTCCCGAGCAAATCAACAAGTTTGATTGGCTAGTGAGTGAGATCGAGCAAAAATGGAGCTTAGAGCAACAATGGAGCTTAGGGTTGGAAGAGATAAGTCAACGTGGAAGAAGGGGACCCCTTATATAGTGAGGGACAAAGTTCTAACCGTTATCCACCTACCAGCCCGCGGCCAGCGGTACTACTGCACCAGACAAGCGGTACTACCGTGGGGCCACGCGGTACTTCCACTTGCTACCAAGCGGTACTACCGCAAGTTCACGCGGTACAACCGTGCAGGCCCGCGGTACTACTACTGCAGCAGCAATGGCTAGGGCAGACATGTGGCACAAGTGCTGAGGGCGGTACTTCCGCGGGCGCCGTACTACCGCTCCCCCTTGCGGTACTACCGCAAGGCAGGAATCCCCTAGCCTGGGAAGAGAGAGGATAAGGAAACAACTGTGCCTACTTCCACTAAAAAACGAAAGAAGAAAAAACCCGACACAGTACTACCGCAGAGGGGCGGTACTACCGCCTGGCAGCTGAGCATGGTACTACCGCGGAATAAAAAATTACATCCGCCCCTACTACCGCGGGGGATTGGTACTAGCCTGGTGGGCCACGGTAGTGCAGCTCCAGGGGAGCGGTACTACCGTGGGCACCTGCGGTACTACCGCGCCGCAGCACGGTACTACCGCTGGTGCCTATGGTACTACCGCTCACCTGGGAGCAGTACTACCGCAGGCCAATGATACGTCTCCAACGTATCTATAATTTTTGATTGCTCCATGCTATATTATCTACTGTTTTGGGCAATATTGGGCTTTATTATCCACTTTTATATTACTTTTGGGACTAACCTATTAACCGGAGGCCTAGCCCAGATTTGTTGTTTTATGACTATTTCAGTGTTTCGAAGAAAAGGAATATCAGACGGAGTCAAAACGGAACGAAATCAACTGGAGAAGTTATTTTTGAAGGAAACACACTTGATGGACTTGGACCCCATGTCAGAAGATACGGGAGCTGCCCACGAGGGCAGGGGCGCGCCCACCCCCCTAGGGCGTGCCCCCCTGTCTCGTGGGGCCCCCGTGGCTCCCCTGATGTACCTCCTGCACCCATATATACCTACGTGACCTAAAACTTCAAAAACGCAACCTAGATCGGGAGTTCCGCCGCCAGAAGCCTCCGTAGCCACCAAAAGTCAATCGCGACCCTGTTCCGGCACCCTGTCGGAGGGGGGGAACCCTCACCGGTGGCCATCTTCATCATCCCGGTGCTCTCCATGACGAGGAGGGAGTAGTTCTCCCTCGGGGCTGAGGGTATGTACCAGTAGCTATGTGTTTGATCTCTCTCTCGTGTTCTTGAGATGATACGATCTTGATGTATCGCGAGCTTTCCTATTATATTTGGATCCTATGATGTTTTCTCCCCCTCTAATCTCTTGTAATGAATTGAGTTTCCCCTTTGAAGTTATCTTATCGGATTGAGTCTTTAAAGATTTGAGAACACTTGATGTATGTCTTGCCGTAGATATCTGTGGTGACAATGGGATATCACGTGATTCACTTGATGTATGTTTTGGTGACCAACTTGCGGGTTCTGCCCATGAACCTATGCATAGGGGTTGGCACACGTTTTCGTCGTGATTCTCCGGTAGAACTTTGGGGCACTCTTTGAGGTCCTTTGTGTTGGTTGAATAGATGAATCTGAGATTGTGTGATGCATATCGTATAATCATGCCCACGGATACTTGAGGTGACATTGGAGTATCTAGGTGACATTAGGGTTTTGGTTGATTTGTGTCTTAAGGTGTTATTCTAGTACGAACTCTAGGGTTGTTTGTGACACTTATAGGACTAGCCCAACGGATTGATTGGAAAGAATAACTTTGAGGTGGTTTCGTACCCTACCATAATCTCTTCGTTCGTTCTCCGCTATTAGTGACTTTGGAGTGACTCTTTGTTGCATGTTGAGGGATAGTTATGTGATCCAATTATGTTAGTATTGTTGAGGGAACTTACACTAGTGAAAGTATGAACCCTAGGCCTTGTTTCAACACATTGCAATACCGTTTACGCTCACTTTTATCACTTGCTACCTTGCTGTTTTTATTATTTCAGATTACAAAAACTATTATCTACTATCCATATTGCACTTGTATCACCATCTCTTCGCCGAACTAGTGAACCTATACAATTTACCATTGTATTGGGTGTGTTGGGGACACAAGAGACTCTTTTTTATTTGGTTGCAGGGTTGCTTGAGAGAGACCATCTTCATCCTACGCCTCCTACGGATTGATAAACCTTAGGTCATCCACTTGAGGGAAATTTGCTACTGTCCTACAAACCTCTGCACTTGGAGGCCCAACAACGTCTACAAGAAGAAGGTTGTGTAGTAGACATCAAGCTCTTTTCTGGCGCCGTTGCCGGGGAGGTTAGCGCTTCAAGGTATATCTTTAGATCTTGCAATCGAGTCTTTTAGTTTCTTGTTTTATCACTAGTTTATTTTATAAAAGAAAATAAAAAAATGGAATTGAGTTTGTCTCATACGCTTCACCTTTTTAATATCTTTCATGAGTATGATGGAAAGGATAATTGTGCTCAAGTGCTAGAAGAAGAAATCTATAAAATGTTTGGCACTAAATATTTGAATGATGAGCATTATTGCAATGTTGTTAGTATGAATTCCTTGAATACCCATGATGCTAATGATATGCAAAGCCACAAGCTTGGGGAAGCTATGTTTGATGAAGATGATATTTTTTGTCCCCCAAGTTTTGATGAGCAAATTTATTATGATGAAAGCATGCCTCCTATCTATGATGATTATTGTGATGACATGTATGCTTTAAAGAATAATAATAACAATGAACCTTGTCATCTTGATCTTAATTTTCAATCCCATGATAGTTATTTTGTTGAGTTTGCTCCCACTATTATTCATGAGAAGAATTTTGCTTATGTGGAGAGTAGTAAATTTTCTATGCTTGTAGATCATGAGCATAATGCTTTAGGTGCTGGTTATATTGTTAAATTTATTCATGATACTACTGAAAATTATTATGAGGGAGGAATATATGCTTGTAGGAATTGCAATAATATCAAGTTTCCTCTCTATGTGCTTAAAGTTTTGAAGTTATGCTTGTTTTACCTTCCTATGCAAGTTGATTATTGTTCCCATAAGTTGTTTGCTCACAAAATCCCTATGCATAGGAAGTATGTTAGACTTAAATGTGCTAGTCATATTCTTCATGATGCTCTCTTTATGTTTCAATTCTTATCTTGTATGTGAGCATCGTTGAAATCATCATGCCTAGCTAGGGGCGTTAAACGATAGCGCTTGTTGGGAGGCAACCCAATTTTATTTTTTGTTCCTTGCTTTTTGTTCCTGTTTAGTAATAAATAATTAATCTAGACTCTGTTTAGATGTGGTTTTATGTGTTTAATTAGTGTTTGTGCCAAGTAGAACCTTTGGGAAGACTTGGGGAAAGTCTTGTTGATCATGCTGTCAAAAACAGAAACTTTAGCGCTCACGAGAATTGCTGCCAATTTTATATGGAGAGTGCTATTTAGTTAATTATTTTTGCATATGATTAATAGATAAATTCATCAGGTCCAGCAATTTATTTTATAATTTTATGAGTTCCATAAGTATACGTTTGATCCAGATTAGTACAGACTGTTCTGTTTTTGACAGATTCTGTTTTCGATGTGTTGTTTGCTTATTTTGATGAATCTATGGCTAGTAAAAGAGTTTATAAACCATAGAGAAGTTGGAATACAGTAGGTTTAACACCAATATAAATAAAGAATGAGTTCATTACAGTACCTTGAAGTGGTGATTTATTTTCTTATACTAACGGAGCTTACGAGTTTTCTGTTAAGTTTTGTGTTGTGAAGTTTTCAAGTTTTGGGTAAAGGTTCGATGGACTATGGAATAAGGAGTGGCAAGAGCCTAAGATTGGGGATGCCCGAGGCACCCCAAGGTAATATTCAAGGATATCCAAGAGCCTAATCTTGGGGATGCCCCGGAAGGCATCCCCTCTTTCGTCTTCGTTCATCGGTAACTTTACTTGGAGCTATATTTTTATTCGCCACATGATATGTGTTTTGCTTGGAGCGTCAATTTATTTTGTTAGTATTTGCTTGCTGTTATTTAGAACAATGTTTTGCATTTTTTTTTCAATAAAAGTGGCATTGATAGCCTCTACTATGCCTATGTTACAAGTATACATGTTGCTGTTCGAAAACAGAAAGTTTACCGCTGTTGCAATAATTCCCTAGAAAATTCAGAATGTGATAAAATGTTGAAACCTTTTTCATATTAATCTCTGATAAATTTACTACAGTGGGAATTTTATTTCATAATTTTTGGAGATAGGGAAGTATGGATGTTGCAGCATTCTTTACAGACTATCTTGTTTAGGCAGATTGCTGTTATGTTTGCATATGTTCGCTTCTTTAATGATTCTATTTGAGGATAGGACTATTAAATATGCAAAGACATTTAGTATTCAATGTTGAATAATAATTTTAGTGCTTTTCTACAGTATATTATGATAAGGTTTTGGCAATGGTTTATACTAACTTATCTCACGAGTCCTTGTTGAGTTTTGTGTGGATGAAGCTTTTGAGATTTAGGGAGACCGTGATATGAGAGGAATTAAGGAGACACAAAAGCTCAAGCTTGGGGATGCCCAAGGCACCCCAAGATAATATTTCAAGAAGTCTCAAGCGTCTAAGCTTGGGGATGCCCCGGTTGGGATCCCACCTTTCTTCTTCAACAACTATCGGTTAGTATCGGTTGATCCTAAGTTTTTGCCTCTTCACATGATGTTTTCTATTCTTAGAATGTCATTTTCTTTTGCTTTGCTTGCTGTTTGAATAAAATACCAAGATCTGAAATTATTAAATGTTAGAGAGTCTTCACGTAGTTGCATAATTATTCGACTACTCATTGATCTTCACTTATATCTTTCAGAGTAGTTTGTCATCTGCTCTAGTGCTTCACTTATATATTTTAGAGCATGGTGGTAGTTTTATTTTGAAGAAATAGATGAACTCTCATAATTAACTTAGATTATTTTGAGAGTCTTAAATAGCATAGTAATTTGCTTAAAATCCTAATATGCTAGGTATTCAAGAATAATAAAATTCTCTTATGAGTGTGTTGAATACTATGAGAAGTTTGATACTTGATAATTGTTTTGAGAAATGGAGATGGTGATATTAGAGTCGTGCTAGTTGAGTGGTTATGAATTTGAGAAATACTTGTGTTGAAGTTTGTGATTCCTGTAGCATGCACGTATGGTGAACCGTTATGTAACGAAGTCAGAGCATGATTTATTTATTGATTGTCTTCCTTATGAGTGGCGGTCGGGGACGAGCGATGGTCTTTTCCTACCAATCTATCCCCCTAGGAGCATGCGCATAGTACTTTGTTTCGATAACTAATAGATTTTTGCAATAAGTATGTGAGTTCTTTATGACTAATGTTGAGTCCATGGATTATACGCACTCTCACCCTTCCACCATTGCTAGCCTCTCTAGTACTGCGTAACTTTCGCCGGTACCATAAACCCACCATATACCTTCCTCAAAACAGCCACCATACCTACCTATTATGGCATTTCCATAGCCATTCCGAGATATATTGCCATGCAACTTTCCACCGTTCCGGTTATTATGACACACTCCATCATTGTCATATTGCTTAGCATGATCATGTAGTTGACATTGTATTTGTGGCAAAGCCACCGTTCATAATTCTTTCATACTTGTCACTCTTGATTCATTGCACATCTCGGTACACCGCCGGAGGCATTCATATAGAGTCATATCTTTGTTCTAGTATCGAGTTGTACCATTGAGTTGTAAATAAATAAAAGTGTGATGATCATCATTCAATAGAGCATTATCCCAAAAAAAGAAAAAAAAAAAAGAAAGGCCATAAAAAAGAAAGGCCAAATAAAAAAAGGAAAGGCCAAATAAAAAATAAATAAATAAAAGGGACAATGCTACTATCCTTTTTCCACACTTGTGCTTCAAAGTAGCACCATGATATAGCGAGTCTCATATATTGTGCTTCAAAGTAGCACCATGTTCTTCATATAGAGAGTCTCATATGTTGTCACTTCCATATACTAGTGGGAATTTTTCATTATAGAACTTGGCTTGTATATTCCAATGATGGGCTTCCTCAAAATTCCCTAGGTCTTCGTGAGCAAGCGAGTTGGATGCACACCCACTAGTTTCTTTTGTTGAGCTTTCATATACTTATAGCTCTAGTGCATCTGTTGCATTGCAATCCTTACTCACTCACATTGATATCTATTGATGGGCATCTCCGTAGCCCGTTGATACGCCTAGTTGATGTGAGACTATCTTCTCCCTTTTTGTCTTCTCCACAACCACCATTCTATTCCACCTATAGTGCTATGTCCATGGCTCACGCTCATGTATTGCGTGAAGATTGAAAAAGTTTGAGAACATCAAAAGTATGAAACAATTGCTTGGCTTGTCACCGGGGTTGTGCACGATTTAAATATTTTGTGTGGTGAAGATGGAGCATAGCCAGGCTATATGATTTTGTAGGGATAGCTCTCTTTGGCCATGTTATTTTGAGAAGACATAATTACTTAGTTAGTATGCTTGAAGTATTATTATTTCTATGTCAATATGAACTTTTGTCTTGAATCTTATGGATCTGAATATTCTTGCCACAATTAAGAAGAATCACATTGAAATTATGCCAACTAGCATTCCACATCAAAAATTATCTTTTTATCATTTACCTACTCGAGGACGAGCAGGAATTAAGCTTGGGGATGCTTGATATGTCTCCAACATATCTATAATTTTTGATTGCTCCATGCTATATTATCTACTATTTTGGGCAATATTGGGCTTTATTATCCACTTTTATATTACTTTTGGGACTAACCTATTAACCAGAGGCCCAGCCCAGATTTGCTGTTTTATGCCTATTTCAGTGTTTTGAAGAAATGGAATATCAGACAGAGTCGAAACGGAGCGAAATCAACTGGAGAAGTTATTTTGGAAGGAAACACACTTGATGGACTTGGACCCCATGTCAGAAGATACGGGAGCTGCCCACGAGGGTGGGGGCGCGCCCACCCCCCTAGGGCACGCCCCCCTGTCTCGTGGGGGCCCCGTGGCTCCCCTGACGTACCTCCTCCACCCATATATACATACGTGACCTAAAACTTCAAAAACGCAACATAGATCGGGAGTTCCGCCGCCAAAAGCCTCCGTAGCCACCAAAAGTCAATCGGGACCCTGTTCCGGCACCCTGCCGGAGGGGGGGAACCCTCACCGGTGGCCATCTTCATCATCCCGGTGCTCTCCATGATGAGGAGGGAGTAGTTCTCCCTCGGGGCTGAGGGTATGTACCAGTAGCTATGTGTTTGATCTCTCTCTCGTGTTCTTGAGATGATACGATCTTGATGTATCGCGAGCTTTGCTATTATATTTGGATCCTATGATGTTTTCTCCCCCTCTACTCTCTTGTAATGAATTGAGTTTCCCCTTTGAAGTTATCTTATCAGATTGAGTCTTTAAAGATTTGAGAACACTTGATGTATGTCTTGCCGTAGATATCTATGGTGACAATGGGATATCACGTGACTCACTTGATGTATGTTTGGTGACCAACTTGCGGGTTCCGCCCATGAACCTATGCATAGGGGTTGGCACACGTTTTCATCATGATTCTCCAGTAGAACTTTGGGGCACTCTTTGAGGTCCTTTGTATTGGTTGAATAGATGAATCTGAGATTGTGTGATGCATATCGTATAATCATGCCCACGGATACTTGAGGTGACATTGGAGTATCTAGGTGACATTAGGGTTTTGGTTGATTTGTGTCTTAAGGTGTTATTCTAGTACGAACTCTAGGGCTGTTTGTGACACTTATAGGAATAGCCCAACTGATTGATTGGAAAGAATAACTTTGAGGTGGTTTCGTACCCTACCATAATCTCTTCGTTCTCCGCTATTAGTGACTTTGGAGTGACTCTTTGTTGCATGTTGAGGGATAGTTATGTGATCCAATTATGTTAGTATTGTTGAGGGAACTTACAGTAGTGAAAGTATGAACCCTAGGACTTGTTTCAACACATTGCAATACCGTTTGCGCTCACTTTTATCACTTGCTACCTTGCTGTTTTTATTATTTCAGATTACAAAAACTATTATCTACTATCCATATTGCACTTGTATCACCATCTCTTTGCCGAACTAGTGCACCTATACAATTTACCATTGTATTGGGTGTGTTGGGGACACAAGAGACTCTTCGTTATTTGGTTGCAGGGTTGCTTGAGAGAGACCATCTTCATCCTACGCCTCCTATGGATTGATAAACCTTAGGTCATCCACTTGAGGGAAATTTGCTACTATCCTACAAACCTCTACACTTGGAGGCCCGACAATGTCTACAAGAAGAAGGTTGTGTAGTAGACATCAGCCAACACAGCAGCCAGAAACAAGGTGACGAGATAAACAACGGAGCAAGCTCCAAGGTGCAAGGGAAAGGAGGGGACAAGGAAGAAACATGTACGTGATGATTCCACCCAAACCTTTCCGACGCGGACCCCCTCTTAATAGTACGGCTTTCCTACGACTCAAATCCACCAAAAAGAAACGTAGAAAAGACGCCGTCTTCAACAGTCTTCGAGGTGCACCCAACCGTCTTGTGCCTAGCGATGAAATGTCTGGCATACTCAAGGCACATGATTAGTCCGCAAACGCGTTGTCATCAATTACCAAAACACCTTAGGGATAAATATGCCCTTACAATCTCCCCCTTTTTGGTGGATTGATGACAATACGGGATTTGCACAAGGGAAAGAATATTAAGCAACCGCAAACCCCTCCTCTCTAGAATATAGACGGGCTCCCCCTAGATGTGTGCCAAATAGATGGGTGCTTTGGACTGCACGGCACACATACTAGATCAAGACTCCCCCTATATTATAGAGACAAGGCAAATCTAGTAAATGGAAGGCTAACACTAGACAAGATAGCACAAACATAAGTTAACTAAGATAGATAAAGTGCATATGTCTTACACCATATGTAGGATATGTCTTGAAGGCACAAACCAAACAAAGGCAAACAAGGAAATCAAGGTTCAAATGACAAAGCAAACACACCAAGCACGACACAACGCAAATCCCTACACTCTCTCCCCCTTTGGAATCGAGATGCCAAAAAGGCAGAGAGGACACCTACACACACGGGGTGGCTCAAGCAGAGAAGTCATCCCACTGCCCCTCATGCTCCTCGTTAGACTCAGCGGCGAGGACGGACTCCTCGATGTCCTCCTCTGAACTGGTCCACTTGTACCCCTGCTTCGCCATCTAGGCAGCCTCTGGCGTGATGACATCCTCAGAACCGCCAGAGACATCCTCTCCAAAGAGCCTCATAACCTTCTTGTCACGGCAGCGACTCTCCTTGTCTGCCACGTGAGTCTTGTACTGTCCCTTTGCCTGCATGCATAAGAGAGTCTTCATCTTGTCCTTTAACTTCTTGGCCCACGACGGCTCAGAGGAAGGTGTGGTAGACCTAGCAGCACGGTCCGCAACAACATTCTCTGCACCAGCCTCCTCCTCACCAACAGCCCTCCTAGAAGTAGAAGCCTCAGCACGGGTAGTAGTGTTGGCCTAGTTGGGCTTGACACGGAGACTGATGGACTCATGCCGAATCCAGTCTGGAGCAAGGAACTCATCACCAGGGTACATCTTCTCCCAAGCTGTGGAGAGCAACAGAAACAGGTACGGTCCATAGATAGGTACCTTGCAAGTGAACACCGCAAACCGAAGCTCACACCACATGATGTGGGAGACATCAAGTGGTTGAGTCTGTGATGAACGTGCCTCTGCATACAAGAGCAACATGTACACTAGATAAGAATGAACCTTGTCCTTGTCGCCAATGCGTGGGAACAGAGTGTTGCGGAAGATACGATGCATGATATCCAGAAAGGAGTTCAGCACCCAAGTCGACTAGCCATTGGGGAGCACCTTCTCAACAAGGAATGGCTGAAGCAGGTTCTTGTTAGCAGACTCAGAGTTGGCGTGGGGGCAAACACCAACGGGTGTGTGAAGCCCGTCATCAGGAATGTGAAGCAGATCCATGAACTCCTTCCATGTAGCAGACAGCTGACGGCCGTTGGTCATCCAGGTCATCCTCCGCTCATCCCTGGGATGAAAGTAAACTAAGGCAAAGAACTGACAGATAAGCTCAGGGTCATAGTCAAGGTGAAAGGAGATCACAGGCTCAATAGCAAACTGCTCCACCAAGTCCAGAGCCTCTCCAAAATAGTCACGAAACTTGTCCTTCTGCATGTGATTCATGTCTATCCACTTGACATCCACGAAGGTATTCTGCTTGTTCTTGATCACATCCAGATAGATGAGAGCCTGTTGCTTGGTCCAGAACAACTCGGTGCCTCTAAGGACAGCCCGAGGATTCACATAGGGATTGATCTTCTGGCGTTCGACATACTCATTGACTGAAATCTCGTCCATGCCCTTAGCAGGTTCCTTTTGCTTGTTGGCAGTGGTCTTGACATTGCGCTTGGGGGCATTGGAGCCCTCTGGTGCTTCATCTTGGGGATTGCGCAAATGCTTGGAGCAAGTGTCACAATTGGGATTGGAACGGCGAGAGCCACCACCTGAGACACAAAGCGCAAAACACACATGACAAGCAAGAAGGATCATTGCAAAGACCACAACAAAGCAAAGAAACATGCAGAAAGCACACAAGATAATTGCCATGAGAAAGATTTGACCCCTATGGTAGTACTGCCAAGTGTTGCGGTACTAAGACTGTAGTACCGCTCTTAGTTGTGGTAGTACCATGTAAGGTCATGGTAGTACCGGGTCTAGGAGCGGTAGTAGGATCTTAGTGCCACAACTAGCGCGGTAGTACCGCATCTGATGGGCGTTAGTACCGCACAAGCTAGCGCGGTAGTACCGCACCTGATGGGCGGTAGTACCGCACGAGCGGTAGTACCGCACATGAGACACGGTAGTACCGCACCGCATCAGATCCGAACAAGTTCAAATCTGAGAAAAGCCCGCGAAACCGCGTTGGTACTACGGTTGGACAAATCTACCATAGGACAACATATCAAGTATGATTCCTACGCAACACGACTCTCCTACATCCTACTCTTGCACAGATTTGGCCTAAAATCTCAAGAACAACAAGCATCTCCCCGAAAACCTAGAAGCAAGAGAACAACCAAGAAAAGGAGGGATTTGTGGAAAAACCTTGGTCCATGGCGAGAGGAAGTGGTGGGGAACGATCCCACCGGTCGGAATCCGAGGAGAGTGGTCGGAGACGGAGATCCAGCGAGGACCTCTGGTGCCGTTCTTGAGCAAAAGAGAGAGAGACATGGGGAGAGAGACAATTGAATGGGTATGGGGAGTTGGAACTCCCCTGCCCGAGTCATAACCCCCACGCTCACTCGATGGCGCGGTAGTACCGTGCCTCATCGCGGTAGTACCGCTCGGCAGAAGTACCGCGCTCTGGCGCGGTAGTACCGTGCCTCTCAAAGCGGTAGTACCGCGGCAAGCCGTGGTAGTACCGTGGGCTCAAGAAGATGCATGTTTCAAGCACACAAAAAAAGGTCTTTGCATGAACACTCCGAGGCAACACGACACCACAAGACCACGCTACACACAAAGGCAGAAAGGCAAACGACAAAACGAAACAACCATGAGACACCACCTCTCCAAAGAGAGGGCGGTGGCCGTAGCCACCTATGTTTGAGTCAATTAGTATGGCACCGCGAAGAATTATCCTTGGGCCCATGACCAAAACTCGTCTTTGAAGCACAAGTACCATCAAACATGGCTAATGTGAGAGACTTGATCAATTTATGCATAATGGGGGGAGGGAGAGTTCATTGAGAGAACAACACTCCCCCTATGTCCATGCCTACATCTAAACAAGACAACAAGTTGAGTATGGTGGGGTGTGCAAGGGTTCAAGCAACATTGCTCGAATCAATGATATTTAGCTCATGCCTTAACTCGCGAAATCTTTCTTCATCCAAGGGCTTCGTGAAAATATCTGCAAGGTTATCATGAGTGTTGACATAGTTGAGCTCGATCTCTCCACGCCTAATGTGATCCTGGATGAAGTGATACCGGATCTCAATATGCTTCGTCTTGAAGTGTTGCACCGGGTTGAGAGAGATCTTGACGACACTTTCATTGTCACACCAAAGAGGCACTTTGTCACAAATGACACCGTAATCCTTTAAAGTTTGCTTCATCCATAAGAGTTGTGCACAACAACTACCGGCCGCCACATACTCCTCTTCGGTGGACGAGAGAGACACACAACTTTGCTTTTTGGAAGACCAACTTACCAAAGAGCAACCAAGGAATTGGCACCCTCCGGAAGTGGACTTCCTATCCACTTTGTCTCCCACCCAATCGGAATCCGAATACCCTACAAGCTTGAAGTTTGCTCCTCTTGGGTACCATAAGCCAAAGTTTGGGGTATGAGCCAAAGACTGAAAGATTCGTTTGACCACCACATAGTGACTTTCCTTAGGTGCGGCTTGAAACCGTGCACAAATTCCCACACTCAACATGATATCCGGTCTAGATGCACAAAGGTAGAGCAAGGAGCCTATCATGGAACGATATACCTTTTGATCCACCGCTTTACCATTGGCATCTATGTCAAGTTGGCACTTGGTGGGCATTGGAGTGGAAGCCGGCTTGACATCACTTAGCTTGAATCTCTTGAGCATGTCTTGAGTGTATTTGGCTTGGTTGATGAAGTTTCCTTCTCTTCTTTGCTTCACTTCGAACCCTAGAAAGAACTTCAACTCTCCCATGGAAGACATCTCGAACTTTGAGGTCATGAGAGCGGCAAATTCCTCATTGAAAGCTTTGTTAGGGGAACCAAAGATAATATCATCAACATATAATTGGCACACAAACAACTCCCCTTTGACCTTCTTAGTAAAAAGAGTGGGGTCGATTAGCCCAACTTCAAAACCACAGTCTCGTAACAACTCGGTAAGGTGGTCATACCACGCACATGGGGCTTGTTTAAGGCCATAGAGTGCCTTATCGAGTTGATACACATGATCGGGAAAGTAGGGATCCTCGAACCCGGGGGGTTGCTTGACATAAACCAATTCATTAATGGGACCATTAAGAAAAGCACTCTTCACATCCATTTGTTGTAACTTAAAGTTATGATGAGAAGCATATGCAATCAACATGCGAATGGATTCAAGATGAGCAACGGGAGCAAAGGTTTCACCATAGTCGATACCCTTGACTTGGGAGTAGCCTTGTGCAACCAAACGAGCCTTGTTGCGAATGATAATCCCATGGGCACCTTGCTTGTTCTTAAATATCCACTTGGTTCCAATGACATTGTGGTTCCCCATCGGTCTTGGCACCAATCTCCACACTTTCGCTCGAAGTTGTTGAGTTCTTCATGCATGGCATTGAGACAATCCGGATCTTCGAGCGCCTCATAGACCTTGTGGGGTTCGACACAAGAGACAAACGCGTGATGCTCACAATAGTTTGCTAATTGTCTACGAGTGCTTACCCCCTTTCTTAAGCTTCCAAGCACATTCGTCATGAGATGATCCTTGCTGGAGAGCTTGGAAGCAACCTTGGCGGCACGACGCTCCAATTCCTCCTCGGGAGTGAGACGAGGAGTGGTCACTTGATCATCTTGAGCGTCATCTTGAGCTTGTTCTTGTTCTTGAACTTGCCCGGAGGAGAGAACTTGACCTTGGGCATCACTTGATGTGTCAACACCGTCTTGAGCATGATCTTGCCCTTGGTCATGTTCTTGAGGATGAGGGCCTTCATGTTGTTCTTCAGAAGTGTGTGGGCCTTGGGTTGGTGATGGCTCCACTTGAGTGGAGCATTGTCCTTCTCCTTCGGCCACAAGGGGTTCCTCAATGGGTAGGATAAAGCCAACACCCATTCTTCTTATGGCTTGAGGAGGAATTTCATCACCTACATCACAAGTGCCACTTTGCTCCACTTGGGAGCCGTTATTCTCATCAAACTCCACATTATACGTCTCCTCAATAAGTCCCGTGGATTTATTGAGGACACGGTAAGCATGAGAGTTTGTAGCATAACCAACAAATATGCCCTCATAAGCTCTAGCCTCAAATTTAGACAACTGAACACCTTTCTTGAGAATGAAACACTTACACCCGAACACCCGAAAGTACTTGAGGTTGGGCTTGTTACCGGCGAGTATCTCATATGGAGTCTTGTTCAAGCCCTTGCGGAGGTAGAGCCGATTGGATGCATGGCACGCGATGTTGATGGCTTCGGCCCAAAAGTTGTACGGAGACTTGAACTCCGCCATCATGGTCCTTGCCGCATACATCAACATCCGGTTCTTCCTCTCCGCGACACCGTTTTCTTGAGGGGTGTAAGGTGCGGAATATTGATGCTTGATCCCCTCATCACTAAGAAACTCATCCAAGGTGTAGTTCTTGAACTCGGTGCCGTTGTCACTTCTTATTGTCAAGATCTTTGCATTTGGTTGACGTTGTGCTTCATTTGCAAAGTCAATGATGGTTTGTTGGGTCACGCTCTTCTTCTTGAAGAAATACACCCAAGTGTATCTTGAGTAGTCATCCACAGTCACCAAGCAATACTTCCTACCCCCAAGACTATCGAAGGATGGAGGCCCAAAGAGGTCTAAGTGAAGGAGCTCCAAAGGCCTCTTTGAGTAAATGATAGTCGTGGGAGGGTGAGCCTTCTCATGTAGCTTTCCTTCGATACAAGCACTGCAAGCACGATCTTTAGCAAAACTAACATTCGTTAGTCCACGGACATGGTCCCCCTTGAGAAGACTTTGTAAAGATCTCATATTGACATGGGCTAGACGGCGATGCCAAAGCCATCCCACATCAACTTTAGCCATTAGGCATGTCGCGGTCTTAGTGGGTCACTCCAAAAAGTTAATCACATATAGACTGTTCTCGACATGCCCAACAAAGGCTACTTTAAGAGTCTTGCTCCACAAGAGGGCCACGGTATCGATATCAAAGAAAGTGGCAAAGCCCATGATTGCAAGTTGACGAACAGAAAGTAAATTGTATGCAAGGGACTCAACAAGCATGACCTGCTCGATTATGAGATCATGAGAGATGACCACCTTGCCAAGTCCCAATACCTTAGAAGATGAGGCGTCACCCCACGACATTGGTGGGCATAGATGGAATCTTGTGCACGTCCACCACCAACTCCTTGCTTCCGGTCATATGATTTGTAGCTCCGCTATCGAGCAACCATGATCCCCCACCGGAAGCAAGCACCTACAAGAGATCAATGCTTGGTTTTAGGTACCCATTTTGTAATGGGTCCTTTGATGTTAGTAACAAGGGTCTTTGGAACCCAAATAGACCATTCAATGTATTCATGAGGAGAACCAACGAATTTGGCATATACATGCCCATCACTAGCACGACATAACATATAAGAAGGATTAAAGTCGCCGGCTTTGATGAGAGGAGTGGCATTGCCCTTTTTGACAGCGCCACCCTTCGCATTGTTCTTCTTCTCCTTGGAAGCACTCTCTCCCTCCTTCACAAAGGTTTGCATGAGAGGAGGAGGTCGTATTGTCTTGTCATTCTTCTTCTTGTTCTTGGACTCGGGCACGTACCCCACCCCTTCCTTGGCCACAACTCCCTTTTGGTTGATCAAGAGGTCATTGAGGTTCTTCTTGCCTTGTATGCAAGTTGCAAGACCTCTCTCAAGTTGCCCCTTTAGCTTAGCGTTCTCCTCAACAAGATGCACATGCTCACAACACGAGTTAGTAGCATTTGCATTATCAATTAACATCATACGAGGAAAAGTGGCTTTTTCCTTGGTTAGCTTTACTTAAAGTTGATCATGAGACTCTTTGAGGCTAGCATGAACACCCTTCAAGACCTTGTGAGCCTTGTCAAGTAGATCAAACTCCTCTTTGAGTCTAGCAAGATCAACCTCAAGTTCGGCCTTCTCGGAGTTTAGCACATGAGAAACAATGAGAACATGATCATAATCCTTCTTTAACTTAGCATGATCAACGTTGTGTGACTCCTCAAGAGCCAAACGAAGATCACGCTCTTCCTCAAGAGCATTGGAAAGATCTGAAATCTCATCGGCATAGTCATGACTATGCCCTTCCATCTTAGTGATGGTATCTTCGTGAGCCTCGATCATGTCATTGGCTTCACCAAGTTGTTCCAAGAGAGCAACAAAGTGCTTCTTGGATTTACCCTTAAGTTTGCCCATAAAGGCCTCAAACTCATTTGCCTCCACATTAGCTCCCTCATGTTCATCAATGCTATCCGTCGAAGAAGGATGATTAATGATGGTAGTTTTGATGTTGGGGGTTACCTTGTTGGTGGCTTTAGCCATGAGGTACTTCGCGGTGATGCTCTCATTGGGTGAGTCGAAGAGAGACACCCGTGGAGTCGTCGCAATGGCAACTGAGGCCATGGCAGCCAACTCACCATCTTCATCATCGTCATCATCCTCATTGTACTCTTCTTGTACCACCAATGCCTTGTGTGACGCCCCCGATTTAATCGTACACTAATCATACACGCAAACGTGTATGATCAAGATCATGGACTCACGTGAAGATATCACAACACAACTCTACAAATAAAATAAGTCATACAAGCATCATATTACAAGCCAGGGGCCTCGAGGGCCCGAATACAAGAGCTCGATCAACGGAAGCAACAACATCTGAGTACAGACATAAGTTAAACAAGTTTGACTTAAGAAGGCTAGCACAAACTGGGATACAGATCGAAAGAGGCACAGGCCTCCTGCCTGGGATCCTCCTAAACTACTCCTGGTCGCCGTCAGCGGGCTGCACGTAGTAGTAGTCGTCATCGACGATGGCGTCTGGTTCCTGGGCTCCAACATCTGGTCGCAGCAATCGGATATAGGAAGGGGGAAAAGGGGGAGAAAAGCAACCGTGAGTACTCATCCAAAGTACTCGCAAGCAAGGAGCTACACTACATATGTATGCATTGGTATCAAAAGGAATAAGGGTATCATATGTGGACTGAACTGCAGAATGCCGGAATAAGAGGGGGATAGCTAGTCCTATCGAAGACTACGCTTCTGATAACCTCCATCTTGCAGCAGGAGAAGAGAGTAGATGGTAAGTTCACCAAGTAGCACCGCATAGCATAAACTTAACCGATGATCCTCCCCTCGTCGCCCTGTGAGAGAGCGACCACCGGTTGTATCTGGCACTTGGAAGGGTGCGTTTTATTAAGTATCCGGTTCTAGTTGTCATAAGGTCAAGGTACAACTCCAAGTCGTCCTGTTAATGAAGATCACGGCTATCCGAATAGATTAACTTCCCTGCAGGGGTGCACCACATAACCCAACACGCTCGATCCCATTTGGCCGGACACACTTTTCTAGGTCATGCCCGGCCTCGGAAGATCAACACGTCGCAGCCCTATCTAGGCACATCGGAGAGGTCAGCACGCCGGTTTAAATCCTATGGCGCAGGGGTCTGGGCCCATTGCACACCTGCACGTTGCGAGGGCGGCCGGAAGTAGAACTACCCCCCTTAATACAAGAGCAGGCTTACGTTCCAATCCGGCGCGCGCCGCTCAGTCGTTGACATCACGAAGGCTTCGGCTGATACCACGACGTCGAGTGCCCATAACTATCCCCGCGTAGATGGTTAGTGCGTATAGGCCAGTGGCCAGACTCAGATCAAATACCAAGATCTCGTTAAACGTGTTATCTTGAGATAACCGTGAATGCCGACCAGGGCCAGACCCACCTCTCTCCTAGGTGGTGTCAACCTGCCCTGTCGCTTCGCCACAAAGATCCACTCGCGGGTACTCCTACGAGCCGACTCGTCTTTTAGTCATCACATGTATAAGGTATAAGGTATATAGTAATATACCCGTGATCACCTCCCGAGTGATCACAGCCCGATAGTATAGCATGGCAGACGGACAAGAATGAAGGGCCACTGATGATAAACTAGCATCCTATACTAAGCATTAGGATTGCAGGAAAAGGTAACAATAGTAGTAGCAAGGACAAGCTATGCATGAGGATAGGATTAACGGAAAGCAGTAATATGGTACACTACTCTAATGCAAGCAGTATAGAGGAGAGTAGGCGATATCTGGTGATCAAGGGGGGGGGCTTGCCTGGTTGCTCTGGCAAGAGAGAGGGGTCGTCAACACCGTAGTCGTACTAGGTAGCAGCGGTGTCGGTCTCGGTGTCTGGCGGGAGAAGAGGGGGGAGAAACATAAATATAATGCAAACAAATGCATGACGATGCATGACATGACAAAGCATAAAGCTAGGTGTGCCCTAACGCGGTATGAGGTGGTACCGATGAAGGGGGGAAACATCCGAGAAAATACCCCGGTGTTTCGCATTTTCGGACAGATAAAACGGAGGGGAAAAGTTGCGTGTTTGCTATGCTAGGGATGCGTGGCGGACGAACGGGTTGCGTACCGGATTCGTCTCGTCATTCTAAGCAACTTTCATGTTGAAAATAATTTAATCCGAGTTATGGATTAAAAGATATGATTTTCTAAAGATTTTATTAATTTCTGAAATTTAATTAATTATTTAAATTAATTCAAAAATGGATTAATGACATCAGCATGATGTCATGCTGACGTCAGTAGTCAACAGGGGTTGACTTGTCAACCTAACCAGTGGGTCCCACTGGTCAGTGACACATTTTAATTAAACAAATTAATTAATGTTTAATTAGTTTAATTAGTGATTAGGATAATCATAGCAGGATTAATTAAGTTAAACAATTCTTTAATTAATTAATTTAGTTAGTTAATTATTTAATTAATTAATTATTAATTTTATTTATTATTTACTTTAATTTTAATTTTTTATAAACCTCTTTTTTTAACGTTCTGGGGGGCATGGGCCCCCACTGTCATTGGCCCGGAGGGCCATACCGGATCGGGCGTTCGGGTGCGGGCGCTGCCCGAGTGGGCGCATGCCCAGGGCGCGCGGGGCGCCGGAGCAGCAGGGGGCGGTGGCCACGGCGTGGCCACGACCGAAGCGGGGCGAGGCCGCGGTGGTGCAGAGGGGCGAGGCCATGGCGAGGCGGGCTCGCCCGACCAGAGGTGGGGGGACGGGGCGACGTGCGGGAGTGGGCGAGTGGCGGTGCAGCAGCTCGGCAGGCGCGACGCGGGGAGCACCGCGAGCAGGGGGGCTTAGGGCGCGCCAGGGGGCAGCGATAGGCGGCTGCGGCCATGGGCTCAGGGGACGAGCGCGGCGGGGGGGAAGAAGGCGTGCGGGGACGGGCTGCCGCCGGCGGGTGCGGCGTGCTTGCGGACGGCTGCAGGCAGCAGTGCAGCGGCGGGCAGAGGCAAGCAGCAGGGCCGAGGCGCGCGGCGAGCGCGTGCGCGCGAGGCGCGCTGGTGAGGGTGCGACGGCGAGCACGGGGCCACGGCGTGGGGCGACAAAGAGGGGCGAGGCGGGGCACATGCGGCTCACGACGAGGCCAGCGCGATCGCGAGCGAGGGAGAAAGAGAAGGGGCACGGGGGCGCGGCCGCCGACGTGGTGAGCGCGGGGGGAGCAGTGCGGGGCGGTGCAGGCGCGCGCGCAGGCGTCGGGGCTGCGGCTTGCAGCGCGCGAGGGTGCAGCGGGGGAGAGGGAGGGAGCGAGGAGACGAGTGCGGCGGCGGGGCTCACATTGCCGGTAGGGTATGGGCAGTGGGGCTCGGGGTGGACGACGGGGACGAAGGTGACGCAAGGGAGGAGAAGCAGGCCGGCGGGGTGGCGCGGGCTCCGGGCGGCGGCGTCCTGGGGCGGGGCAGCGAGGTCGTCGCGGCGACGACCGATGGGATCGGGGGTTTGCCCCGATCCAGATCCACTCGAGGGGAGTGGGGGCGAGTGGGCGACGGGGTGGACGGTTAGGGTTTCGGGGGGGGAGGGGTTAAGTGAGTGGGGGTGGGTTCGGCCGACTGGGCCTATGGCCGAATGGGCCGGCCTGCTGGGCCGAGGCCCAAGGGGCAGGGGTTTCTCTTTTTTTTCTTTTGTTGTTTTGTCTTTTCCCTTTTTCTTTTATTTATTTCTCCTTTCTGTTTTATTTAGTTTAAAGCACTTAGGCCCTTTATAAAAATTTATTTATTACACCATAATTAAATATGCAAATTATGGCACTGCCCGAACATTTTTTTTAACTTTTGAAAACTTTTATAATCTAACTTTATTTTAGTTTTTGATTTTGACTCGGTTTTGGAGTAACGGTAGATTATCAACAGTAACCGTGGTGACGTGGCATGATTAGCGTTGGATTACTGTAGCACGATTATCCATGTGTTACAAATCTCCTCCACTACAAAAAATCTCGTCCGAGATTTAGGAGGTAGAAGGAAACAGTGCGGGGTATTCATCACGCAGGCGGTCCTCGCGTTCCCAAGTGGCTTCGTCTTCAGAGTGATTCGACCACTGGACTTTGAGGAACTTGATCGCCTTCTGACATGTGCGGTGTTCAGCTTGGTCGAGAATGCGGACCGGATGCTCTTTATAGGAGAGGTCCTGTTGCAATTCGAGCACTTCATGATCCACTGCTCGGATTGGATCCTTGAAGCAACGGCGGAGCTGTGACATGTGGAACACATCGTGAACCTGAGAAAGGTTTGGCGGAAGCTCTAGTTGATATGCCACTTTTCCACGCCTTTCGAGAATAGTGAATGGGCCAATATAGCGAGGAGCTAGCTTGCCCTTGATCCCGAAGCGGTGAGCACCCTTCATTGGTGTAACTCGAAGATAAGCCTTTTCGCCAGGTTGATAGACCATGTCTTGGTGATGACGGTCATACTGACTTTTCTGACGTGACTGAGCAGTCTTGAGATTCTTGCGAATAATGCGAACTTGTTCTTCGGCCTGTTGGATAATATCCGGACCAAAGAGTGGATGTTCCCCAGTTTCTGACCAGTTTAGAGGGGTTCGACACTTTCGTCCATATAGCACTTCGAAGGGGGACATCTTCAGACTAGCTTGATAGCTATTATTATAAGAGAACTCGGCATATGGAAGAGATTCCTCCCATTTCTTGCCGAAGGAAATTACACAAGCTCGAAGCATGTCTTCGAGAACTTGGTTGACACGTTCAACCTGTCCTTGCGACTGAGGATGAAACGCCGTACTGAACGACAGATGAGTTCCCATAGCTTCTTGGAAACTTGCCCAAAATCTTGAAGTGAATAAGTTGCCACGGTCTGAACTAATAACTAGTGGAATACCGTGAAGTGAAACAATTCTGGACATGTAGAGAGTAGCAAGCTGACTAGCAGTGATTGTCTCTTTGACTGCTAGAAAATGTGCAACTTTAGAAAGCCGGTCAATGACGACAAGAATAGCATCATTACCTTTCTGCGATTTGGGAAATCCAGTGACGAAGTCCATTTCAACATGGTCCCATTTCCATTCAGGAATAGAGATAGGTTGCAGAGTTCCAGCAGGCCTTTGATGCTCTGCTTTGATACGGTGGCAAACATCACACTCAGCAACATAACGAGCAATGTCCCGCTTCATGTTAGACCACCAGAATCTCTGGCGAATATCCTGATACATCTTGGTACTACCAGGATGGATAGATAGAGGCGTATCGTGAGCTTCTTTCATAACCTCTTTAGTCTGATCCAGGTTTTTCCTCGAATGTGGTACCACTAGGCGGCCTTTGAAGTACAAGGCGCCATCATCGGCGATAGAGAAGAAGGAGGGCTTTCCTTCTGCTAGATGACGTTTAATCTTATGGACTTCAGAGTCATAACCTTGAATAGTCTTTATAACAGCTACGAGATCTGGTACGACAGCCAGGGTATTTAGAGAACCCTTAGTAACAACACGGAGATTCATCTTCTGAAACTCTGGGGGAGGGGGGCGAGTGCTCCAGGAGGAACAATATGAAGGTTCAGCTTTCTAAATTCTTCGACAAGCGAGGGCTGAACTTTGTGAACCTGGAGGTGATTGCAGTAAGACTTGCGGCTCAAGGCATCAGCCATTACATTAGCCTTGTCGGGGGTATAGGATATACCCACGTCAAAGTCTGCAACAGTCTCCATCCATCTTTGCTGATGGAGGTTCAGATCTGGCTGAGTAAACAGATACTTCAGACTTTGGTGGTCGGTGAAGATCTCGCAACGATTAACAAGAAGGTAATGTCGCCACTGCTTCAGTGCATGAATGTCAGCAGCAAGTTCGAGGTCGTGAACTGGGTAGTTTTCTTCGTGAGGGCGCAGTTGACGAGAGGCATAAGCAATCACTCTGCGCTCTTGCATTAGGACATAGCCTAATCCTTGACGGGAAGCATCGCAGTAAATGACGAAGTCCTTCTTAGTATCAGGTGGAGCAAGCACTGGGGTAGAAGTCAACTTGTCTTTGAGCGCCTGGAAACTTTCTTGACACTTGTCTGTCCAGTCGAACTTGAGCCCCTTATGCAACAGATTAGTCAGAGGCCTGGCAATCTTGGAGAAGTTCTCGACGTATCGACGGCAATAGCTGGCGAGACCGAGAAAACTTTGGACTTGCTTGACATTCTTCGGAGGAGTCCAATCGAGAATAGCCTGAACTTGTTCAAGGTTGACGGCAATACCATCCTTGGACATGACATGCCCAAGATAGGTTACTTCGGGGAGCCAAAATTCACACTTGGAATACTTAGCATACAGTTGATGCTCTCGAAGCTTTTCTAGCACAAGACGAAGATGTTCAACATGTTCTTCCTCGTTCTTGGAAAATACAAGGATATCATCCAGATAAACCACGACGAACTTGTCGAGGTAATCCATGAATATATAGTTCATCAGACGAGAGAAGGTGACGGGAGCATCCGTTAAGCCGAATGACATGACGGTGTACTCGTATGATCCATACCGAGTCACGAAGGCGGTTTTTGGGATGTCCTCTTCACTAACACGGATCTGGTGGTAACCCAACCTCAAGTCGAGTTTGGAGAACACTGATGAGCCAGCCAGTTGATCATAAAGATCATTGATCCGAGGAAGAGGATGTTTATTCTGAATGGTAGCTTGGTTTATAGGACAGTAGTCTTGGACTAATCGGTTTGTCCCATCCTTCTTCTTAACAAAGAGAGAAGGTGCTCCCCAAGGAGAGCAACTTGGTGTCGGATTTTGGGTTCCGGCAGACCCTTAAGGTTCGAACACTGGGGTGCGCACGGAAATCTCACCTCCAACCTCTCCGTCTCAATGGGATCTAAACTACTAAAAGAACTGCACGAAAGACACAAGATTTATACTGGTTCGGGCCACCGATGTGGTGTAATACCCTACTCCAGTGTGTGGTGGATGGATTGCCTCCTGGGGCTGGTGAGGATGAACAATACAAGGAAGAACAGCCTCGCGAGGGTCTGTTCTTGGCTGTGGTGATGAACCGCTACGAAGAGTTCAGTCACCCTCTCTCTCTCCTTGTCCCGGACCGAACGACCAGGAATCGAACCCCTTGCTATGTGGGCGGCTAGTCCTATTTATAGAGGCCCTGGTCCTCTCCCCAAATATTGAGCGAGAAGGGATCCAACAATGGCGGGCTATTTTGAAGGGGGACAGCGAGTACATATATCCTGACAAAAGCAGTCTTCGCCTGCCAAAGGCTCTGGAGATGACGCCGTGTTGGGCTCCATGGTGACCTCCGTCTCGTAGTCCTCCTGGTCCTGGTCTCGTTGCACCGAAGTGGCAACCTTTTGCCTGATGCCTCGGTACTCCGCTGATACGCTTGCCCCCCTTGCACCAAAGAGGAAAGAGGGACGCTGCGCGCGCTGGCACCCGCCTGGTGCCCCATGTCGTCATGGCTTGCGTCATAGGCACCTCGCGAGGTACCCCGCCTCGAACTCTTCGCCTCCTCGCGAGCCAGCCTGACGAGGTTGTGCCTGAGGATGCGCCGTGTCGCCCGCCTCGCGAGGCTTGGCCCCTCGTGAGGGTCTTGAGCCTCGTGCTGATGAAGATGGGCCGCGCTGGGCCCCCACTTGAGCCACGCCGCAGGCCGCAGGCAGGCAAGTCTGGGGACCCCCGTTCCCAGAACGCCGACAGTAGCCCCCGGGCCCAAGGCGCGCATGGACTTGGCCGTGCCGAGAGGCGAAAGGGCAAGGGCGAAGCGCCGCGGGCCCTAACAGCCTGCGGCCTTGGACGCCGCATGGCGGTTGATTGGACGTGGCGCCTCCGCTTCCCCATGACGCCTTGGTGATCGTGCGAGTTGGACAAGTCCCTGCATGCAGAACGTGTTATGATTACCTGTGATCGTGGAGACCGGCGGTTGGCCTTTGCCGGCTATAAGTACGGCACCACTCGTGCCCGTCAAGTCCATCTCCTCTTGCTCTCTCCTTCGCCTCAGCTCTTGCTCCATCTTGGTGTGATGGCTCCGATCCGCCGATTCTCTGCAGCGGAGAAGGGAAAGGCTCCTCGAGAAGGGCCGGACCCTCTCCCGCCGAAGAAGCGACTCGCCCATTGCAGCCGGGACAACGAGGACGACCCGGTGGTGGCGGGGCCCCGGAGCGAGCGGGCTCCGCCGGGGTTCCCGCTGCCCTTGTACGCCCACGTCGAGGCCCCCGGAGGTGCCGATGCCGATCCCCGCGGTCAGCGCCGTCATCGGCGCCGTCGGGTTGTGAAGGCGTGGGTGGTTCCCCCTGGAGTCCATGCCGAGGGCTCCTCCCACGAGTTCGTGCTCCACGTCGTCACTCCTCTTCAGTCCTGGATCCGCCTTCCTCCTTTCTTCGCCTCCGTGGTTCTTCCAGGGGGGGCTATGGAGCTCCAGCTGCAGCACGCCGACTGTGGCGGCCCCGCGACCGAGGCCGAGGTCGTCATTGCTGCCCCGGGCGCGGTCTACATGTCCTGTGGCTGGAGGGAGATTGCCCGGGTCTGCAGGGAAAGAGGCGTCTTCACGGTCCACCTGGAGTACGATGGCATGGCGGTGATGTTGCTCAAGGTCTTCGACGCGATCGGGCGCCGGCTGGAGTGCTGCCGCGGGAGGGGCGATCAGGACCTCGCCCTGGTGAGGGCTAGGCCCACCGACCGCTCCCTCGGTAGTGGCGCCCGAGGGTCCAGCGGCTCCAGCGGAGGCTACGTGACTCCGGAGACGAGCGACGATAGCTACGAGCCCCCGAGTCGCCGTCGCTCCAGGAGCAGAGCGGACGCGTCAGGCCGTCGCCAACCCTGATCTGGATGGAGTTGGCGCCGGTGCCTGACCGCCCACTGTTGATGATGGCATCTACTGCAGGAGCCCGTATAGTTAGCACTCCTTAGGATCCGTTCCCTACGAGGAATCGAAATGCGCCCCGTGGGGACTTGTAAGGTGTCTGTAGTTCCGTTTGCTAATATATGACCTTTGCTATGGATTCGTGTGAGTTGCTGACTCCGTCATAGCTTAGTTCTCCCTTTTGAACCTCGCGAGGGCTTGGTGCTCTACGCCAATAGGTCCCAGTCCCAAGGCGGCGTCAGCCGTCGCTGGTATGCCAGGTCGCGATGCCGTGGTCAAGGCCAGGAGGTGAGCGACCCGGGGTCCGGTAAGAGCCCCTGAGTCGCGATGCTCAGGAGGTCCCCTTTGGCGCCCAAGCAGCCATCACTTAGTGAGAAATGGAAGCGATGTCGCTAGCACGGAGTCGCTTTAGGTGTGGGGGTAGTGCTGCAGCAGCCAGTGCCGTGGGTGGTGACTTATCTTGAGGATCAGGGGCCGCTCCAGGTGCGCCGCTGGGTCCGTGTGGGGATAGGAGCGGAAACGCTCGGCAAGGTCCTCGCGAGGCCCCTTCTTCCCCGCCTCTGCTCCCCTTTCTGCTCTACGTCCTCGGGTCCCGGCCCTCGAGCTTGTCTCAGCCGTCGCTGGTATGCTAGGTCGCGATGCCGTGGACAAGGCCAGAGGGTGAGGGCTGGAGAGCCAGTAAGAGCCCTGAGTCGTGATGCTCAGGTGCCCCCCCTTTAACGTGCAAGCGGTTCACGCGGGCGAGGGCAAAGGAAACCTCATGAGGGCCTCGGCTTGCGCGGTTCCCTCCAGGGATCCTGCAGGGTCATCACAGAAAGAAGATGGTGTTGCCACGGCAGCCATTAGTTGATCGTTAGTCACTCAGGAGCTTGCTGGTTGAGATAGGCGAGGCATATCTGGGTACCCGTGAGCCAGCGCGGGACTCCCAAGGCCCTACCTCTGGGCGGGTTGCGCCCGGCACTGGGCCGTATCTTGAGATGTGTCCCTGCAAAATTTGGTTAGATGCCGGTACTCTACGTCCTCGGGTCCCGGCCCTCGAGCTTGTCTCAGCCGTCGCTAGTATGCCAGGTCGCGATGCCATGGACAAGGCCAGAGGGTGAGGGCTAGAGAGCCAGTAAGAGCCCTGAGTCGCAATGCTCAGGCACCCCCCCTTTAACGTGCAAGTAGCCGACATGGGAAGAGAAGATGCTGCGGACAGGCTCCATGCAGCTAAGCGTGATAGGCAATGCATAGTTGGAAATAAACACTAGGGGGATACACGCCGCTGGGTCTGGCCCGAACGGCTTGGGGATGACGCAGCCCAAGGGGCGCCCCCAACAAGGCAAACTAACGACGGAAAGGTAAATGCAGATACATGCCGTGGGGACGGACCCACGTGGCCTGGGAGTGATGCAACCCTGGGAGGGTGCTCCCAGCTGAGAACGGAACTTGAAAGATGTCACCTGGGGATGCCGTCGGCGTAGTGGCATCGGTGCAGCAGACTTGACGGGCTGCAGAAGCCGATCCTCACGAGCCCCCAGGCCCCGGGGCCTCGGGAGGCTCCGGAGGTGCTGGTGACTCCTCGCGAGCTATCTCCACCTCCGCCAGAGCCACTGAACGCCTGTCTTCCTGAGCCTCCACGATGCCCCTCATGAGGCGCTGGTACGCCGCAGCCATGCTCGGCAGGCCGTAAGGCATGCAAACATAGCTGTGGGGTGGACCTCCACAGCGCCCCACTTGCGAGGGCCAGAGGCGCTCTGTTGTGGCGATTTGATTGAGCCCAGGTACATCGACGCAGGCGCGCAGCCCACCATCCTCGCCTGGATGTGGGGCCACGGCTGGCAAGCGGCGGCAACCTCTCATGATCCTCGTCTCCTGTAGCTCTCGAATGGCCTCGTCAACGAACTCTTGCTGGTCTGATCGTCCTCGCCTGGCTCCCTCTCGAGGGAAACGTGCTGCGAAGCACGCCTCCACATGTTGCCCAAGCGCCTCCCTCGTGACCATGGAGGGCCCTCCTGAGGAGGCACGGGCCCTGAGGGGCCTGCCTCCTGAGGGACTGAGCCTGTCGACGTCTTCTTCTTCTTGGGGATGGTCTCAGGAAGCCTCCTGCTTCCGCGATCTGGGTCTTCTAGCGACGCGGCCTGAAAGGCTCGCTCCAGGGAACACACTGCATCTCTCTCTTCACAGGGCACCGTGATGACGCCGCCGCTTCCTGGCATCTTGAGGACGTTGTAGCCGTGGTGGGTCACGGCCATGAACTTGGCCAGCGCTGGGTACCCGAGGATGGCGTTGTACGGTAGGCGGATGTGGGCGATGTCGAAGTCGATGAGCTCGGTGCGGTAGTTGCTGCGGGCTTCGAAGGTGACAGGGAGGCGGACCTGCCCGATCGGGATTGTGGAACCGTCGGTGATCCCAGAGAAAGGCCTGGTTGGCTGAAGCTGGTCGTAGGGCACTTGGAGGTTGTTGAATGTTTCCACGGACAGGATGCTGAGCCCTGCCCCACCATCGATGAGGGTCTTGGTGACCTGCACGTTGCTGATGACCGGCGAGCAGAGCATCGGGAGGACTCCTGCAGTGGCCGCGCACTTGAGCTGGTCTGCCGAACTGAATGTGATGGGGCACGCCGACCACCTTAGGGGGCGCGTTGCTTCGAGCTTGGGGAGTGCTGCATTTACTTCGCGGGCAAACTTCTTGAAGATACGTTGGGAGGCTAGGGCTTGGGCTCTGCCCAGGATGCAGGCGATCGCTCGCGGCTCCTGGAAGCCCCCAGCCCCCTCGTCTTGATGGCAGTCTTCGTTCCTTCTTGGTGGAGGCGGCAGCGGAGGTAGGCCTGCGTTGCCATGAGGGCGGTCCTCACGAGGCTAGTCTCTCCAGTCCCCCTCACGAGGCAGGTCCCGCCAGCGGTCCTCGCGAGGCTGGTCGCGCCACCCCTGGCGCGGGCCGCGGTCTTCCCAGCGCCCTGGGTTTCTTCCTCCTCCCCTGCCGTAGCCCCGGTCGGCACAGTCAGGGCGACGGCCGATCCTTCCTTCTCGCACAGCGCGGAGCTCTTGGCATTCATTGGTGTTGTGGGTGTGGAGGTCATGGTACACACAGTACCGGCTGCCTCTGGAGGGTTCGGGCAGATCCTTGCCCCGCTTGGTGTCCGGTTCGGCTGCGAGCACAGCAGCCCCCTTGCGCTTCACGTCCTTGGCCTTGGGCTTCTTCTCTTCCGGGTCCACGGCAGGCAGCTCGAGGAGGGAGAGACATCCCTCCTCAGCCCTGGCGCACTTGTTCGCCAAGTTGAATAGCTCCAGGGAGGTGCAGAGGTCTTCGTGCATCGCTAGCTCCTCCTTCATCTTGACGTCACGCACGCCATCAGAGAAGGCGGAGATGATGGCCTCCTCCGACACCCTGGGGATCTTGAGGCGCGCGCTGTTGAAACGCTGGATGTACTTTTGCAGAGTCTCTCCGGGTTGTTGCTTGATGCGGCGCATGTCGCTCACGGCAGGCGGCCGGTCGCGAGTACCTTGGGAGTTGGTGATGAAGCGGGCGTGCATCTGGTCCCAGGAGGAGATCGTGCCTGGAGCCAGATTCAGGAGCCAGGTTCGCGCCCCTTCCTTCAGCGCCATGGGGAACCTATTCGCCATGACCTTTTCATCCCCGCTGGCAGCCTCGATGCCCAGCTCATAGAGCTGGAGGAATTCCGCGGGGTCAGTTGTGCCGTCGTAGCGAGGAGGTAGGTCGGGCTTGAACTTGCCGGGCCACGCGACGCTACGCAGCTTAGTGGTGTAGGCGTGGCAGCCCGCGGTGGCCACGAAAGGCCTCGGTTGGTGGAGAGCTTGGTCTTGAGGTCCCCACGCACTGCAGCTAGGAGTAGGGCGGGGTCTTGACGTGCCGGAGCTGGAGCAGGGTCGCGGCGTGCCGGAGCAGGGAGCGCCCGGGCAGCCCCCTGCGGGCAAGGGATTTCTTGGCAGCTCCGCTCTTGTTGCGATGGCGCCTGGCGGAGCGGGTTCCGCCCAGGGGCCAGTCGCCTCGGAGCCACGGCATCTTCTTGGAGAGGAGGTGGCTGGTGCGCCTCCGGAGCTTCGTTGCCCGCGTGGGGCGGAGTGCGGCACAGAGGGACGGACGGCGCGGAAGAGCCCCCTGCGACGCGGACAAGCTCGGCGACGCGGTCGAGCCATTCTTCATAGACGTCGTCGACGGGACAGTAGCGCAGGAGCTTGTTTGCCGCGAGGAGCGCAGCTCGAGCCTTCAAGGGTGCGCGGAGCGCGCGGGACGAAGAGCCAGCTGGTGCGAGTGACGGAGTGGCGGTGCGGCCGTCCTGCCGCGCGGACGGGTGCTGAGACGATGCCTGCTGCTCACACCCCGTCGGGCCGGTGGCGGTGTTGACGGCGGGCGACGGGGAACGACGAGGACACCCACCGATGGGGGCCGTCTGGGCGACGCGAGAAGCGATGGCGGCCCGGCGCTCGGCGCGGGCCCGACGAGCGTCAGACATGGACGCGACGATCGCAGGAGAGTGGAGCGGTGGAAGACGAATTCTGGAGCACCCCTACCTGGCGCGCCAAATGTCGGATTTTGGGTTCCGGCAGACCCTTAAGGTTCGAACACTGGGGTGCGCACGGAAATCTCACCTCCAACCTCTCCGTCTCAATGGGATCTAAACTACTAAAAGAACTGCACGAAAGACACAAGATTTATACTGGTTCGGGCCACCGATGTGGTGTAATACCCTACTCCAGTGTGTGGTGGATGGATTGCCTCCTGGGGCTGGTGAGGACAAACAATACAAGGAAGAATAGCCTCGCGAGGGTCTGTTCTTGGCTGTGGTGATGAACCGCTACGAAGAGTTCAGTCACCCTCTCTCTCTCTCTCTCCTTGTCCCGGACCGAACGACCAGGAATCGAACCCCTTGCTATGTGGGCGGCTAGTCCTATTTATAGAGGCCCTGGTCCTCTCCCCAAACATTGAGCAGGAAGGGATCCAACAATGGCGGGCTAATTTGAAGGGGGACAGCGAGTACATCTATCCTGACAAAAGTAGTCTTCGCCTGCCAAAGGCTCTGGAGATGACGCCGCGTTGGGCTCCATGGTGACCTCCGTCTCGTAGTCCTCTTGGTCCTGGTCTCGTTGCACCGAAGTGGCAACCTTTTGCCTGATGCCTCGGTACTCCACTGATACGCTTGCCCCCTTGCACCAAAGAGGAAAGAGGGACGCTGCGCGCGCTGGCACCCGCCTGGTGCCCCGTGTCGTCATGGCTTGCGTCATAGGCACCTCGCGAGGTACCCCGCCTCAAACTCTCCGCCTCCTCGCGAGCCAGCCTGACGAGGCTGTGCCTGAGGATGCGCCGTGTCGCCCGCCTTGCGAGGCTTGGCCCCTCGCGAGGGTCTTGAGCCTCGTGCTGATGAAGATGGGCCGCGCTGGGCCACCACTTGAGCCACGCCGCAGGCCGCAGGCAGGCAAGTCTGGGGACCCCCGTTCCCAGAACACCGACACTTGGGCGAATGAAACCTTTGACAAGAGATTTGTTGATTTCCTCCTTAAGCTCAATGAGTTCATGTGGCGGCATCTTGTAGGGTCGTTTGGCTATAGGGGTGGTGCCAGGTTTCAAGTCGATGATGAATTCGACAGCTCTAGCAGGGGGAATCCCTAGAAGTTCTTCTAGGAAGACGTCTTGGAATTCACGAATGACGGGAATGTTTTCAATGCCCTTGAGTGGTGCAGTGTTCAACTCATTCAAGACATAAAGCCGTGCCTCAGTGTTCTGAACTAGATGAGCTTGGTAAGCAATTATTTCATCAGAAGGGTGTAGCAGATGGATGACCTTAGTGGCGCAAACTATAGAAGCAATATGCGCTTTCAACCAATCCATTCCCAGAATGAGGTCGATGCTACAAGACTTCAGTATGATGGGAGAGGCGAGGAATTCCAATCCTTCGATTTCAACGGGGACGTCGTTGCAAATCATGGAGGTCCGACATTGGCCCACGGGAGTGTGTACTAATAGCGAAGTGTTTAGGTCCTCACTTTTAATGCCATGCATGAATGCAAAATCCTCTGACATGAATGAATGTGATGCACCTGTATCAAATAAAACAGATGTTGGTGCTAAATTTACGAGGAGTGTACCCATCACGGTAGCGGGCTGGTCTAGAACTTCATTGAGATCAACGTGGTTGGCATGAACACGACCATAAGACTTGGCATTGTTGTTGCGGGGCTGGTTGCTTCCACGGCCAGTTGCTAGGAGGGACAATTGATTCTGGTTCTGATTGCAATCCCTAGCACGGTGACCTGGTTGACCACACTTGTAGTGCAGACCATTATTGGGAGTGGGAACATGAGCTTGGGGTGGCGGAGCTGGGAGCCTTGGCTGCCTAGTTGGAGGAGTAGGCAGACGAGGGGCAGCATAGGACTGCCTTGGGGTAGGTGCAGTTGGCTGGTACATGCTGTTGGGAATCCATATCTTACGCTTCTGTGAGGACGGGCCCGAAGATGAGCCCGTGTCACGGTTGCGCCTGTGAGAGCTCTGGTATTCCTGCAGACCAGTTTCGACATTGATGGCCTTGTTCACCAGGGTGGCGAAATCAGCAAAGTCATGCACTAGAAGTGCGAGCTTGATGTCAGCTTGAAGGCCATCACGGAACTTCTCCTATCTGCATGCATCAGTTGCAATGTCTTCTTTAGCATAGCGGGACAAGTCAAGAAACTCCCGCTGATAAGCTTCAACGGTCTTGTTGCCTTGGGTGAGGTTGCAAAACTCGCGCTTCTTACGGTCCATGACTCCCCGAGGAATGAAGCGAGCACGGAAGGAAGCTTGGAAGTCTGGCCAGGTGATGATTGTTCCAACTGGTAGAGTACGCCTGTGGCTGTCCCACCATTGAGCTGCGGGTCCCTTTAGGAAGAAGGAAGCAAAGGTGACATAGCTGGCAGGGGCTACATCAGCAGACTCCATCTCATAGGTGATGTCACGGAGCCAGTCATCAGCATCCAGAGGCTGAGTTGAGCTGCGGTACACAGTTGGGTTCAGGTGCATGAAATCCTGCAGAGTTACTGGGGTTGGCTACTGGTTCATATTGGAGCGAGGAAACTGAGCCATCATATTCTCCATGAACTGACGATTCATCTCAAGCTGTTGGATCATACCAGCCATGTACTCAGGCGGTGGTGGGAAGTTGCCACCACGACCGCGACCACCTGGTCTAACCATCCTGCTAATATGTAACAGGGATAGTTCAGCATCGAGAAATTGCGAGGGCAAGAATCATTCATGATGAAACATGCATAATGAAAGGAACACGATAGATACTGCATCGTAGTTGGCATATCTTACAAAAGTGATCATGCATAGAGTTCGGTACACAGAGTTCAGTACACAGACTAAGATCATCATAGGCGGCACGCAGGCTCGCGACGAATGCACCTAACACTAACAAGCAAGCCTACATCAGTCCCAAGAGGAACTGTGGAGGTAGGTGTAGCCTGACAGCTGGTAGTGACGCGAACGGAAGACCTCCACGCGAGTAGCCTGGGGTCCGCGGATACTCTAGTGCAGAACCCGATGCACGTGTGGCAGGAGAGGACCAAGTGCGGGAGAGTAGGCTCCCACATCTGGCCAGCCGACGCCCTGGGGCATCACGGTCCTGGCAGGGTAGATCGCAGAACGCGACAGATCACCAGATCGGACACAGGGGTGCAACAGCGTCAGAGCACGGTACAGGTGCTGACGGGTGGTGTACAACTCGTGGCGAAGAGCTCGGTTAGCTCTATCCAGCCCATCAGCATGCAGAACCAGGTTCTGATGGTAGAAGGGCTCTCGGGTGACAGTGGAGTAGGCAGCAGTGTAGTATCCCTCCGCACCAACATCGGATGCGATAGCAATGTGCCTGAAGGGGGAGGTGTCCAACTCCTGATACTCTCCACGAAGACGTGTCAGAGCAGCATAAGCAGCATCGTGGACCGCCATGTCGATGGTCACTCCAACACCATGAGCAGTGTGCAGCACGGTAGTGGAGTCATACTCCCGAGAGTAGAGGTGGACGATGGCACGGTACTGCTCCTGGTTGAAGTCCTGATACTCCTCATAGACGGTGTACTCAGGGTGCCATGTAACGCCCCGAGACCGATGTGCCAGGTGTCGTCCAGTTATTCGTTGTTGTTGCCTTGTCATTGCTTGCGTGTCATGCATTGCATATCATGTCATCATGTGCATTTCATTTGCATACATGTTCGTCTCATGCATCCGAGCATTTTCCCCGTTGTCCGTTTTGCATTGCGGCGCTCCATTCTTCTCCGGTGGTCATTTCTGCCTTTCTTTCGTGTGTGGGGATTAAACATTTCTAGATTGGACCGAGACTTGTCATGCGGCCTTGGCTTACTACCGGTAGACCGCCTGTCAAGCTTTGTATCATTTGGACTTCGTTTGATGCTCCAACGGTTAACCGAGGGACCGAAAAGGCCTTGTGTGTGTTGCAGCCCAACACCCCTCCAATTTGGCCCAAAACCCACCAAAACCTCCTCCATCATCTCGGTCGTTCGATCACGATCGCGTGGCCGAAAACCGCATCTCATTTGGACTCTCCTAGCTCCCTCTACCTATATATATGTGATCCCCTCCGAAATATTCGCGGTACAAACCCTAAAACTCCTCCGCGCGCTGCCGGACATTTCGTCCCGCGCCGCCGGACATGTCCGGCCACGCCCTCCACCTCACCCGGGCCAATCGGCGGCCGCCACGTCAGCTCTGCTGCCCCTCTCCTCCACTCGCGCGCTGCCACCTGGCCTCCTGCCTCCTCCCCGCCGCGCGGCCCAGATCCGGCCCGCGCGGGCCCGGTCGCCGCCGCCGCCGTCCGCAGGCACTTGCACGCGCCGCCGCCACCTGCTCGCCGCCCGCCACCGCACCGGCCCCGCCTTCCTCGCCGCTGCCTCGTCGGCGGACTCCACCGCGCCGCCCCGCTTGCCCCTGGCCGCCGCCGCCTACGCGCGCCGCCGCGCGCCTTGCCTCGCCGCCGCGGCCGGCTGCCCACACCGCGCCCGGGAGCTCCGGCGAGCGCCCCCGACTTCCCCGGCGCCGCCCCGCGCCTCCCTGCCATCTCCGGCGGCTCCTCCGGT
This sequence comes from Triticum monococcum, assembly GCA_034509565.1. Lineage (NCBI taxonomy): Eukaryota > Viridiplantae > Streptophyta > Magnoliopsida > Poales > Poaceae > Triticum > Triticum monococcum. The sequence goes on from CM067844.1 coordinate 491,614,055, forward strand.
GACTTTTCCGGTGATTCTCGAAGGACGTGCACGAACCCTAGATCTGAGATCTGAAAGAGGTTGACTTTTTCCCTAAGTCCCCGAAATTTCCATGTTTCATATGCCCATCTTCATCGTGCCGTAACTTTGCATCCGTAGGTCCATTTTGGGCATATAGCATATCAAAATGTTCGCCTCAGAGAGTACATCATTTCATCTCATTGCATCATTTTCATTTGAGTTTATCTTGATGCCCGAAATGCTGTTGGAAGAATGCTAGTTGAGATAATTGTCAGATCTGCTGCTCCAATTAGATATTTGTCATTTTTGCCATGACTAATGTGTGCATGATATGCCCATGAGCTCTACATGTGTTTTGTTATATGTTTTGCCATCTATCCAGAGGTGCAACCCATGTATTTTTGTGATGTGTGTGGTGACTAGCACAAGCTTGCAAAGTGAGGCATTCGTTAATGCTGATTTCAGGGACTTACCATTTCCACTAAGTCCTTGAGCTGTTTATCTCATATGGCCATATGTTCATGTTGTTTCCTAGTGATCCGTGCCTCTTTTGAGGATGATCAGTAAGGATGTTTTGTTAATCTTGTAGTGCTCTATCCATCCATGTCTTTGTTTGCAATTATGGAGCACCCTAGCTTGAGTCAATCGAGCTCTACTTTTGCTATTTCGTGAATCTGGGCAGATTGTCTACTTGTTAGCGATTTTGCCGAGGATGTTGTAGTTGATCCGTGCATGCTATGTTATTGTTCTTGCCATGTCTAGCTAGTATTTTGTGTATTCTTGATGGGTGTATGCTTAGATTTCCATGACATGCTCTGTAGTGAGTGCATCGAGCTCATAAACATGCCTACTTGATATCTGTTTTCAGCATGCTCCAGTTTTCACTAAGTCTGAAAACTGATTATGTTTTTGCCATGTTCACATGCTTGCAAATGTATTTTCTGATCCCTTTTGGCTCAAGGTCACTAAGGGACTTTTGTTAAGCTCTTTGAGTAGCTCCATGCCATGCCTTGCTTTGCCATGTTCAGGTCCTGTAGCATATAGTTTTCATGCTCCAAAGTGTGCTATCTGATCTGAAATTCCAGACAAGTGTTAATTTCACTAAGTCTAAGATCTGTTTACCAATTGCACTTTTGCCATGCTTGTTTGAACCTATTAATGGATGAATTAGCCGTAGCTCAGTGTTCATCTTTTGTTAAGCTTCATGAGTGGATCCCTGCCATGTATTTTGTTGTCATGTTTGGGTGTTGTAGCATGTTTAACTTCTTGCATTTAGATGGCTACTTGCTGTTTATCGCAGACCGGTGCCATATTTGAATTGCTTGCCATTTCCAAACCATGCATCTGGTTCCGGCGTTCTTTATATCGATTTCAACCGAAATCACCTCACCTTTCCAGTGGAACTCTTGGATTTCCACGTTGAGGCCAGGTTCATTCAGTCCTTGTCAAATCATGCATATGCATCGCATACCACATCCCACATATCATACCATGTTCATGTGTTGGTTGTTTACTATGTTGTGTGCTTCTTTTCCGGTGTTTGCTTCTTCGGGTTGGTTCCGATAACGTCGCATTTGTGAGGACCCGTTCGTCTACGTCCATTTGTCTTCTTCATGGACTCGTTCTTCTTTGCGGGATCTCAGGCAAGATGGCCATACCCTCGAAATCACTTCTATCTTTGCTTGCTTAGTTGCTCGCTCTTTTGTTATGCCTATGCTGCGATACCTGCCACTTGCTTATCATGCCTCCTATATTGTTGAACCAAGCCTCTAACCCACCTTGTCCTAGCAAACCGTTGTTTGGCTATGTTACCGCTTTGCTCGGCCCCTCTTATAGCGTTGTTAGTTGCAGGTGAAGATTGAAGTTTGTTCCTTGTTGGAACATGGAGAGGTTGTCCCTTGTTGGAACATGTTTACTTGTTGGGATATCACAATCTATCTTATTTAATTAATGCATCTATATACTTGGTAAAGGGTGGAAGGCTCGGCCTTATGCCTGGTGTTTTGTTCCACTCTTGCCGCCCTAGTTTCCGTCATATCGGTGTTATGTTCTCGGATTTTGCGTTCCTTACGCGGTTGGGTAATAATGGGAACCCCTTGACAGTTCGCCTTGAATTAAAACTTCTCCAGCAATGCCCAACATTGGTTTTACCATTCGCCACCTAGCCTTTTCTTTCCCTTGGGTTAGGCCAGCCCAAGGGTCATCTTTAATGTCCGGTTGTAGAAAACCTGAAGTTGACCTTAATTAAAATACATCAACCGCGTGTGTAACCGTGATGGTCTCTTCTCGGCGGAGTCCGGGAAGTGAACACGGTGTTGGAGTTATGCTTGACGTAGGTTGTTTAGGATCACTTCTTGATCATACTTTCTCGTACGTGCTTTGCCTTCTCTTCTCGCTCTCATTTGCGTATGTTAGCCACCCTATATGCTAGTCGCTTGCTGCAGCTCCACCTCATACCTTTTACCTTACCCATAAGCTTAAATAGTCTTGATCGCGAGGGTGTGAGATTGTTGAGTCCCTGTGACTCACAGATACTTCCAAAACCAGCTTGCAGGTGCCGATGAGACCGTGCAGGTGACGCAACCCAGCTCTGGAGGAGCTCATTGAAGATCTTGTCCTTTGTGTTGTTTCGTTCTAGTTGATCAGTAGTGGAGCCCAGTTGGGGTCGATCGGGGACCGTGTCACATTTGGGGTTCTTCTTTTATTTTGGCTCCGTAGTCGGGCCTTGATTGTAACTGGTTGATGTAATGCTTTATTCATGTAATTGTGTGAAGTGGCGATTGTAAGCCAACTATGTACCTTCCCCTTTTATTATCTTATTACCTGGGTTGTGTGAAGATTACCTCACTTGCGACATTGCTTTCAATGCGGTTATGCCTCTAAGTCGTGCTTCGACACGTGGGAGATATAGCCGCATCGAGGGCGTTACATGCCAACGATAACCCAGATAGGTCATCATCTCAAGCAACACACCAGGTGATCCTGAGGCACCAATGGCCGTCGTGTGGCGCACGACCTGTCTCGTGGGTTCCATCTGAAAACAAAGATGTTTCAAAGGAGTCAACTGACAGTGTGGATAATGTTCAATATACTACTCTAAAGAATAGCTAGGGTTTATCCAACTTTGGGGTGAACGTGGTCACGGGATCCTAATGTTAAAGTTAGTAAAATCGTTTAACCCGAGTAGGAGAGAGTTCAGAGTCCGAGAGTAAGGATCGAGGAGTAAAAGATCCTAATACCACCCAGATGGCGACGTGGGCCCGTAAGGCACACAGCCATGTTAGTAAAAGTTTTTGTAATGTCTAGACTCGACTTCGGCCAAGGAGTATGGAAGGGGGATTCCTACAGGCAGTTGGCTCTGATACCAAGTTGTGACGCCCCCGATTTAATCGTACACTAATCATACACGCAAACGTGTACGATCAAGATCAGGGACTCATGGGAAGATATCACAACACAACTCTACAAATAAAATAAGTCATGCAAGCATCATATTACAAGCCAGGGGCCTCGAGGACTCGAATACAAGAGCTCGATCATAGACGAGTCAGCAGAAGCAACAATATCTGAGTACATACATAAGTTAAACAAGTTTGCCTCAAGAAGGCTAGCACAAACTGGGATACAGATCGAAAGAGGCACAGGCCTCCTGCCTGGGATCCTCCTAAACTACTCCTGGTCGCCGTCAGTGGGCTGCACGTAGTAGTAGGCACCTCTAGTGTAGTAGTAGTTGTCGTCGACGGTGGCGTCTGGCTCCTGGGCTCCAACATCTGGTCGCAGCAATCGGATATAGGAAGGGGAAAAGGGGGGATAAAAGCAACCGTGAGTACTCATCCAAAGTACTCGCAAAGCAAGGAGCTACACTACATATGTATGCATTGGTATCAAAAGGAATAAGGGTATCATATGTGGACTAAACTGCAGACTGCCGGAATAAGAGGAGGATAGGTAGTCCTATCGAAGACTACGCTTCTGATAACCTCCATCTTGCAGCAGGAGAAGAGAGTAGATGGTAAGTTCACCAAGTAGCATCGCATAGCATAAACCTAACCGATGATCCTCCCCTCGTCGCCCTGTGAGAGAGCGACCACCGGTTGTATCTGGCACTTGGAAGGGTGCGTTTTATTAAGTATCCGGTTCTATTTGTCATAAGGTCAAGGTACAACTCCAAGTCGTCCTGTTACCGAAGATCACGGCTATTCGAATAGATTAACTTCCCTGCAGGGGTGCACCACATAACCCAACACACTCGATCCCATTTGGCCGGACACACTTTCCTAGGTCATGCCCGGCCTCGGAAGATCAACACGTCGCAGCCCTACCTAGGCACATCAGAGAGGTCAGCACGCCGGTCTAAATCCTATGGCGCAGGGGTCTGGGCCCATCGCCCATTGCACACCTGCACGTTGCGAGGGCGGCCGGAAGCAGAACTAGCCCCCTTAATACAAGAGTAGGCTTACGTTCCAATCCGGCGCGCGCCGCTTAGTCGCTCACGTCACAAAGGCTTTGGCTGATACCACGACGTCGAGTGCCCATAACTGTCCCTGCGTAGATGGTTAGTGCGTATAGGCCAGTGGCCAGACTCAGATCAAATACCAAGATCTCGTTAAACGTGTTATCTTGAAATAACCGCGAACGCCGACCAGGGCCAGGCCCACCTCTCTCCTAGGTGGTCTCAACCTGCCCTGTCGCTTCGCCACAAAGATCCACTCGCGGGTACTCCTACGAGCCGACCCGTCTTTTAGTCATCACATGTATCTGAAGGAAATATGCCCTAGAGGCAATAATAAAGTTATTATTTATTTCCTTGTATCATGATAAATGTTTATTATTCATGCTAGAATTGTATTAACCGGAAACATAATACATGTGTGAATACATAGACAAACTTAGTGTCACTAGTATGCCTCTACTTGACTAGCTCATTAATCAAAGATGGTTATGTTTCCTAACCATGAACAAGGTGTTGTTATTTGATTAACGAGGTCACATCATTGGTTGAATGATCTGATTGACATGACCCATTTCATTAGGCTTAGCACCCGATCGTTTAATATGTTGCTATTGCTTTCTTCATGACTTATACATGTTCCTATGACTATGAGATTATGCAACTCCCGTTTCCCGAAGGAACACTTTGTGTGCTACCAAACGTCACAACGTAACTGGGTGATTATAAAGGAGCTCTACAGGTGTCTCCAAAGGTAGATGTTGGGTTGGCGTATTTCGAGATTAGGATTTGTCACTCCGATTGTCGGAGAGGTATCTCTGGGCCCTCTCGGTAATGCACATCACATAAGCCTTGCAAGCATTGCAACTAATGAGTTAGTTGCGGGATGATACATTATAGAACGAGTAAAGAGACTTGCCAGTAACGAGATTGAACTAGGTATTGGATACCGACGATCGAATCTCGGGTAAGTACACATACCGATGACAAAGGGAACAACGTATGTTGTTATGCGGTCTGACCGATAAAGATCTTCGTAGAATATGTAGGAGCCAATATGAGCATCCAGGTTCCGCTATTGGTTATTGACCGGAGATGTGTCTCAGTCATGTCTGCATTATTCTCGAACCGTAGGGTCCGCACGCTTAACATTACGATGACAGTTATTATGAGTTTATGCATTTTGATGTACCGAAGTTAGTTCGGAGTCCCGGATGTGATCACGAACATGACGAGGAGTCTCGAAATGGTCGAGACATAAAGATTGATATATTGGAAGCCTATATTTGGACATCAGAAGTGTTCCGGGTGAAATCGGGATTTTACCGCAGTACCGGGAGGTTACCGGAACCCCCCGGGAGCCATATGGGCCTTAATGGGCTTTAGTGGAAAGGAGAAAGGGGCAGCCCAAGGTGGCCGCGTGCCTCCCCCCTCCCCTAGTCCTACTAGTCCTATTAGGACTAGGGGAGGTGGCCGGCCCCCCTCTCTCTCTTTCCCCCTCGGGGAATCCTAGTCCAACTAGGATTGGGGGGAGTCCTACTCCCGGTAGGAGTAGGACTCCTCCTGCGCCCTCCTCTTGGCCGGCGGCCCCCTCCCCCTTGGCTCCTTTATATACGAAGGCAAGGGGCACCTCTAGACACACAAGTTGATCATTGAGATCGTTCCTTAGCCGTGTGCGGTGCCCCTTGCCACCATATTCCACCTCGATCATATTGTAGCAGTGCTTAGGCGAAGCCCTGCGACGGTAGTACATCAAGATCGTCACCATGCCATCGTGCTGACGAAACTCCTCCCCGACGCTTTGCTAGATCGGAGCCCGGGAATCGTCATCGAGTTGTACGTGTGCTAAGAACTCGGAGGTGCCGGAGTAACGGTGCTTGGATCGGTCGGATCGGGAAGACGTACGACTACTTCCTCTACGTTGCGTCAATGCTTCCGCTATTGATCTACAAGGGTACGTAGATCACACTCTCCCCTCTCGTTGCAATGCATCACCATGATCTTGCGTGTGCATAGGAATTTTTTTGAAATTACTACGTTCCCCAACAGTGGCATCCGAGCCTAGGTTTTATGGTTTGATATTATATGCATGAGTAGAACACAAGTGAGTTGTGGGCGATACAAGTCATACTGCCTACCAGCATGTCATACTTTGGTTCGGCGGTATTGTTCGACGAGACGACCCGGACCAACATTACGCGTACGCTTACGCGAGACCGGTTCCCCCGACGTGCTTTGCACACAGGTGGCTTGCGGGCGACTGTATCTCCAACTTTAGTTGAACCGAGTGTGGCTACGCCTGGTCCTTGCGAAGGTTAAAACGAAGTCTATTTGACAAACTATCATTGTGGTTTTGATGCGTAGGTGAGATTGGTTCTTGCTTAAGCCCGTAGCAGCCACGTAAAACTTGCAACAACAAAGTAGAGGACGTCTAACTTGTTTTTGCAGGGCATGTTGTGATGTGATATGGTCAAGACATGATGCTAAATTTTATTGTATGAGATGATCATGTTTTGTAACCGAGTTATCGGCAACTGGCAGGAGCCATATGGTTGTCGCTTTATTGTATGCAATGCAATCGCGATGTAATGCTTTACTTTATCACTAAGCGGTAGCGATAGTCGTGGAAGCATAAGATTGGCGAGACGACAACGATGCTACGATGGAGATCAAGGTGTCGCGCCGGTGACGATGGTGATCATGACGGTGCTTCGGAGATGGAGATCACAAGCACAAGATGATGATGGCCATATCATATCACTTATATTGATTGCATGTGATGTTTATCTTTTTATGCATCTTATCTTGCTTTGATTGACGGTAGCATTATAAGATGATCTCTCACTAAATTATCAAGAAGTGTTCTCCCTGAGTATGCACCGTTGCCAAAGTTCGTCGTGCCCAGACACCACGTGATGATCGGGTGTAATAAGCTCTACGTCCATCTACAACGGGTGCAAGCCAGTTTTGCACACGCAGAATACTCAGGTTAAACTTGACGAGCCTAACATATGCAGATATGGCCTCGGAACACAGAGACCGAAAGGTCAAGCGTGAATCATATAGTAGATATGATCAACATAACGATGTTCACCATTCAAAACTACTCCATATCACGTGATGATCGGTTATGGTTTAGTTGATTTGGATCACGTGATCACTTAAAGGATTAGAGGGATGTCTATCTAAGTGGGAGTTCTTAAGTAATTTGATTAAATTGAACTTAAACTTATCATGAACTTAGTACCTGATAGTATCTTGCTTGTTTATGTTGATTGCAGATAGATGGCTCGTGCTGTTGTTCCGTTGAATTTTAATGCGTTCCTTGAGAAAGCAAAGTTGAAAGATGATGGTAGCAATAACACGGACTGGGTCCTTAACTAGAGGATTATCCTCATTGCTGCTCAGAAGAATTACGTCCTGGAAGCACCGCTGGGTGCCAGGCCTGCTGCTGGAGCAACACCAGATGTTATGAACGCCTGGCAGAGCAAAGCTGATGACTACTCGATAGTTCAGTGTGCCATGCTTTACGGCTTAGAATCGGGACTTCAACGACGTTTTGAACGTCATGGAGCATATGAGATGTTCCAGGAGTTGAAGTTAATATTTCAAGCAAATGCCCGGATTGAGAGATATGAAGTCTCCAATAAGTTCTATAGCTGCAAGATGGAGGAGAACAGTTCTGTCAGTGAGCATATACTCAAAATGTCGGGGTATAATAATCACTTGATTCAGATGGGAGTTAATCTTCCGGATGATTGCGTCATTGACAGAATTCTCCAATCACTGCCACCAAGCTACAAGAGCTTCGTGATGAACTATAATATGCAAGGGATGAACAAGACTATTCCTAAGCTCTTCGCAATGCTGAAAGCTGCGGAGGTAGAAATCAAAAAGGAGCATCAAGTGTTGATGGTCAGCAAGACCACTAGTTTCAAGAAAAAGGGCAAAGGGAAGAAGAAGGGGAACTTCAAGAAGAACGGCAAGCAAGTTGCTGCTCAAGAGAAGAAACCCAAGTCTGGACCTAAGCCTGAAACTGAGTGCTTCTACTGCAAGCAGACTGGTCACTGGAAGCGGAACTGCCCCAAGTATTTGGCGGATAAGAAGGATGGCAAGGTGAACAAAGGTATATGTGATATACATGTTATTGATGTGTACCTTACTAGAGCTCGCAGTAGCACCTGGGTATTTGATACTGGTTCTGTTGCTAATATTTGCAACTCGAAACAGGGACTACGGATTAAGCGAACACTGGCGAAGGACGAGGTGACGATGCGTGTGGGAAACGGTTCCAAAGTCGATGTGATCGTGGTCGGCACGCTACCTCTACATCTACCTTCGGGATTAATATTAGACCTAAATAATTATTATTTGGTGCCAGCGTTGAGCATGAACATTATATCTGGATCTTGTTTGATGCGAGACGGTTATTCATTTAAATCAGAGAATAATGGTTGTTCTATTTATATGAGTAATATCTTTTATGGTCATGCACCTTTGAGGAGTGGTCTATTTTTGATGAATATCGATAGTAGTAACACACATATTCATAATGTTGAAGCCAAAAGATGCAGAGTTGATAATGACAGTGCAACTTATTTGTGGCACTGCCGTTTAGGTCATATCGGTATAAAGCGCATGAAGAAACTCCATACTGATGGACTTTTGGAACCACTTGACTATGAATCACTTGGTACTTGCGAACCGTGCCTCATGGGCAAGATGACTAAAACACCGTTCTCCGGTACTATGGAGAGAGCAACAGATTTGTTGGAAATCATACATACCGATGTATGTGGCCCGATGAATATTGAGGCTCGTGGCGGATATCGTTATTTTCTCACCTTTATAGATGACTTAAGCAGATATGGGTATATCTACTTAATGAAACATAAGTCTGAAACATTTGAAAAGTTCAAAGAATTTCAGAGTGAAGTTGAAAATCATCATAACAAGAAAATAAAGTTTCTACGATCTGATCGTGGAGGAGAATATTTGAGTTACGAGTTTGGTGTACATTTGAAAAATTGTGGAATAGTTTCGCAACTCACACCACCCGAAACACCACAGCGTAATGGTGTGTCCGAACGTCGTAATCGTACTTTACTAGATATGGTGCGATCTATGATGTCTCTTACTGATTTACCGCTATCGTTTTGGGGTTATGCTTTCGAGACGGCCGCATTCACGTTAAATAGGGCACCATCAAAATCCGTTGAGACGACGCCTTATGAACTATGGTTTGGCAAGAAACCAAAGTTGTCTTTTCTTAAAGTTTGGGGCTGCGATGCTTATGTGAAAAAGCTTCAACCTGATAAGCTCGAACCCAAATCGGAGAAATGTGTCTTCATAGGATACCCAAAGGAGACTGTTGGGTACACCTTCTATCACAGATTCGAAGGCAAGACATTCGTTGCTAAGAATGGATCATTTCTAGAGAAGGAGTTTCTCTTGAAAGAAGTGAGTGGTAGGAAAGTAGAACTTGACGAGGTAATTGTACCTGCTCCCTTATTGGAAAGTAGTACATCACAGAAAACTGTTTCTGCGACACCTATACCAATTAGTGAGGAAGCTAATGATGATGATCATGAAACTTCAGGACAAGATACTACTGAACCTCGTAGATCAACCAGAGTGAGATCCGCACCAGAGTGGTACGGTAATCCTGTTCTGGAAATCATGTTGCTAGATCATGATGAACCTACGAACTATGAAGAAGCGATGGTGAGCCCAGATTCCGCAAAGTGGCTTGAAGCCATGAAATCTGAGATGGGATCCATGTATGAGAACAAAGTATGGACTTTGGTTGACTTGCCCGATGATCGGCAAGCAATTGAGAATAAATGGATCTTCAAGAAGAAGACTGACGCTGATGGTAATGTTACTGTCTACAAAGCTCGACTTGTCGCAAAAGGTTTTCGACAAGTTCAAGGGGTTGACTACGATGAGACCTTCTCACCCGTAGCGATGCTTAAGTCTGTCTGAATCATGTTAGCAATTGCCGCATTTTATGATTATGAAATTTGGCAGATGGATGTCAAAACTGCATTCCTGAATGGATTTCTGGAAGAAGAGTTGTATATGATGCAACCGGAAGGTTTTGTCGATCCAAAGGGAGCTAACAAAGTGTGCAAGCTCCAGCGATCCATTTATGGGCTGGTGCAAGCCTCTCGGAGTTGGAATAAACGCTTTGATAGTGTGATCAAAGCATTTGGTTTTATACAGACTTTCGGAGAAGCCTGTATTTACAAGAAAGTGAGTGGGAGCTCTGTAGCATTTCTGATATTATATGTGGATGACATATTGCTGATTGGAAATGATATAGAATTGCTGGATAGCATAAAGGGATACTTGAATAAGAGTTTTTCAATGAAAGACCTCGGTGAAGCTGCTTACATATTAGGCATAAAGATCTATAGAGATAGATCAAGACGCTTAATTGGACTTTCACAAAGCACATACCTTGACAAGATTTTGAAGAAGTTCAAAATGGATCAAGCAAAGAAAGGGTTCTTGCCTGTTTTGCAAGGTGTGAAGTTGAGTCAGACTCAATGCCCGACCACTGCAGAAGATAGAGAGAAAATGAAAGATGTTCCCTATGCTTCAGCCATAGGCTCTATCATGTATGCAATGCTGTGTACCAGACCTGATGTGTGCCTTGCTATAAGTTTAGCAGGGAGGTACCAAAGTAATCCAGGAGTGGATCACTGGACAGCGGTCAAGAACATCCTGAAATACCTGAAAAGGACTAAGGATATGTTTCTCGTATATGGAGGTGACAAAGAGCTCACCGTAAGAGGTTATGTTGATGCAAGCTTTGACACTGATCCGGACGATTCTAAATCGCAAACCGGATACGTGTTTACATTAAACGGTGGAGCTGTCAGTTGGTGCAGTTCTAAACAAAGCGTCATAGCGGGATCTACATGTGAAGCGGAATACATAGCTGCTTCGGAAGTAGCAAACGAAGGAGTCTGGATGTAGGAGTTCATATCCAATCTAGGTGTCATACCTAGTGCATCGGGTCCAATGAAAATCTTTTGTGACAATACTGGTGCAATTGCCTTGGCAAAGGAATCCAGATTTCACAAGAGAACCAAGCACATCAAGAGACGCTTCAATTCCATCCGGGATCTAGTCCAGGTGGGAGACATAGAGATTTGCAAGATACATACGGATCTGAATATTGCAGACCCGTTGACTAAGCCTCTTCCACGAACAAAACATGATCAGCACCAAGGCTCCATGGCTGTTAGAATCATTACTGTGTAATCTAGATTATTGACTCTAGTGCAAGTGGGAGATTGAAGGAAATATGCCCTAGAGGCAATAATAAAGTTATTATTTATTTCCGTGTATCATGATAAATGTTTATTATTCATGCTAGAATTGTATTAACCGGAAACATAATACATGTGTGAATACATAGACAAACTTAGTGTCACTAGTATGCCTCTACTTGACTAGCTCGTTAATCAAAGATGGTTATGTTTCCTAACCATGAACAAGGTGTTGTTATTTGATTAACGAGGTCACATCATTGGTTGAATGATCTAATTGACATGACCCATTTCATTAGCTTAGCACCCGATCGTTTAATATGTTGCTATTGCTTTCTTCATGACTTATACATGTTCCTATGACTATGAGATTATGCAACTCCCGTTTCCCGGAGGAACACTTTGTGTGCTACCAAACGTCACAACGTAACTGGGTGATTATAAAGGAGCTCTACAGGTGTCTCCAAAGGTAGATGTTGGGTTGGCGTATTTCGAGATTAGGATTTGTCACTCCGATTATCGGAGAGGTATCTCTGGGCCCTCTCGGTAATGCACATCACATAAGCCTTGCAAGCATTGCAACTAATGAGTTAGTTGCGGGATGATACATTACAGAACAAGTAAAGAGACTTGTCAGTAACGAGATTGAACTAGGTATTGGATACCGACGATCGAATCTCGGGCAAGTACACATACCGATGACAAAGGGAACAACGTATGTTGTTATGCGGTCTGACTGATAAAGATCTTCGTAGAATATGTAGGAGCCAATATGAGCATCCAGGTTCCGCTATTGGTTATTGACCGAAGATGTGTCTCAGTCATGTCTGCATTATTCTCGAACCGTAGGGTCCGCACGCTTAACGTTACGATGACAGTTATTATGAGTTTATGCATTTTGATGTACCGAAGTTAGTTCGGAGTCCCGGATGTGATCACGGACATGACGAGGAGTCTCGAAATGGTCAAGACATAAAGATTGATATATTGGAAGCCTATATTTGGACATCGGAAGTGTTCCGGGTGAAATTGGGATTTTACCGGAGTACCGGAAGGTTACCGGAACCCCCCGGGAGCCATATGGGCCTTAATGGGCTTTAGTGGAAAGGAGAAAGGGGCAGCCCAAGGTGGCCGACCCCCTCTCTCTCTTTCCCCCTCGGGGAATCCTAGTCCAACTAGGATTGGGGGGGGGGAGTCCTACTCCCGGTAGGAGTAGGACTCCTCCTGCACCCTCCTCTTGGCCGGCGGCCCCCTCCCCCTTGGCTCCTTTATATACGGAGGCAGGGGCACCTCTAGACATACAAGTTGATCATTGAGATCGTTCCTTAGCCGTGTGTGGTGCCCCCTGCCACCATATTCCACCTCGATCATATTGTAGCAGTGCTTAGGCGAAGCCCTGCGACGGTAGTACATCAAGACCGTCACCACGCCGTCGTGCTGACGAAACTCCTCCCCGGCGCTTTGCTGGATCGGAGCCCGGGGATCGTCATCGAGCTGTACGTGTGCTAAGAACTCGGAGGTGCCGGAGTAACGGTGCTTGGATCGGTCGGATCGGGAAGACGTATGACTACTTCCTCTATGTTGCGTCAACACTTCCGCTGTTGATCTACAAGGGTACGTAGATCACACTCTCCCCTCTCGTTGCAATGCATCACCATGATCTTGCGTGTGCGTAGGAAATTTTTTGAAATTACTACGTTCCCCAACAGTATCATGTATAAGGTATATAGTAATATACCCGTGATCACCTCCCGATTGATCACGGCCCGATAGTATAGCATGGCGGACGGACAAGAATGAAGGGCCATTCATGATAAACTAGCATCCTATACTAAGCATTAGGATTGCAGGAAAAGGTAACAACAGTAGTAGCAAGGACATGCTATGCATCAGGATAGGATTAACGGAAAGCAGTAACATGCTACACTACTCTAATGCAAGCAATATAGAGGAGAGTAGGCGATATCTGGTGATCAAGGGGGGGGGGCTTGCCTGGTTGCTCTGGCAAGAGAGAGGGGTCGTCAACACCGTAGTCGTACTAGGTAGCAGCGGCGTCGGTCTCGGTGTCTAGCGAGAGAAGAGGGGGGAGAAACAATAAATATAATGCAAACAAATGCATGACGATGCATGACATGACAAAGCGTAAAGCTAGGTGTGCCCTAACGCGGTATGAGGTGGTACCAGTGAAGGGGGGAAACATCCGGGAATATATCCCCGGTGTTTCGCATTTTCAGACAGATGAACCGGAGGGGAAAAGTTGTGTGTTTGCTATGCTAGGGATGCGTGGCGGACGAACAGGCTGCGTATCCGGATTCATCTCATCGTTCTGAGCAACTTTCATGTTGAAAATAATTTAATCCGAGTTACGGATTAAAAGATATGATTTTCTAAAGATTTTATTAATTTCTGAAATTTAATTAATTATTTAAATTAATTCGAAAATGGATTAATGACATCAGCATGATGTCATGCTGACGTCAGCAGTCAATAAGGGTTGACTTGTCAACCTGACCAGTGGGTCCCACTAGTTAGTGACACATTTTAATTAAACAAATTAATTAGTTTAATTAGTGATTAGGTTAATCATAGCAGGATTAATTAAGTTAAATAATTCTTTAATTAATTAATTCAGTTAATTAATTAATTATTAATTTTATTATTTATTTATTTTAATTTTTTATAAACCTCTTTTATTTAACGTTCTGGGGGGCATGGGCCCCCACTGTCATTGGCCCGGAGGGCCATAGCGGATCGGGCGTTCGGGTGCGGGCGCTGCCCGAGTGGGCGCACGAGGCGCCGGAGCAGCATGGGGCGGTGGCCACGGCGTGGCCACGACCGAAGCGGGGCGAGGCCGCGGTGGTGCAGAGGGGCGAGGCCATGGCGAGGCGGGCTCGCCCGACCAGAGGTGGGGGAACGGGGCGACGTGCGGGAGCAAGGGGGCTTAGGGCGCGCCAGGGGGCAGCGACAGGCGGCTGCGGCCATGGGCTCAGTGGACGGGTGCGGCGGGGGGGGGGGAAGGAGGCGTGCGGGGACGGGCTGTCGTCGGCGGGTGCGGCGTGCTTGCGGACGGCGGCAGGCAGCAGTGCAGCGGCGGGCAGAGGCGAGCAGCAGGGCCGAGGCGCGCGGCGAGCGCGTGCGCACGAGGCGCACTGGTGAGGGTGCGACGGCGAGCACGGGGCCACGGCGTAGGGCGACAGAGAGGGGCGAGGCGGGGCACATGCGGCGCACGGCAAGGCCAGCGCGGTCGCGAGCGAGGGAGAGAGAGAAGGGGCGCGGGGGCGCGGCCGCCGACGTGGTGAGCGCGGGGGGGGGGGGGGGAGAGCAGTGCAGGGCGGTGCAGGCGCGCGCGCAGGCGTCGTGGCTGCGGTTAGCGGCGCGCGAGGGTGCAGCGTGGGAGAGGGAGGGAGCGAGGAGACGAGTGCGGCGGCGGGGCTCACATTGCCGGTAGGGGATGGGCAGTGGGGCTCGGGGTGGACGACGGGGACGAAGGCGACGCAGGGGAGGAGAAAGCAGGCCGGCGGGGTGGCGCGGGCTCCGGGCGACGGCGTCCTGGGGCGGGGCGGCGAGGTCGTCGCGGCGATGGCCGATGGGATTGGGGGTTTGCCCCGATCCAGATCCAGTCGAGGGGAGTGGGGGGGCGAGTGGGGCGACGGGGTGGACGGTTAGGGTTTCGGGGGGGGGGGGTTAAGTGAGTGGGGGGTGGGTTCGGCCGGCTGGGCCTGTGGCCGAATGGGTCGGCCTGCTGGGCCGAGGCCCGGGGGGCATGGGGTTTCTCTTTTTTTTTGTCTTTTCCCTTTTTCTTTTATTTATTTCTCCTTTCTGTTTTATTTAGTTTAAAGCA
This sequence comes from Triticum monococcum, assembly GCA_034509565.1. Classification (NCBI taxonomy): domain Eukaryota; kingdom Viridiplantae; phylum Streptophyta; class Magnoliopsida; order Poales; family Poaceae; genus Triticum; species Triticum monococcum. The sequence continues at coordinate 491,629,626 of CM067844.1, forward strand.
CTTAGGCACTTTATAAAAATTTATTTATTACACCATAATTAAATATGCAAATTATGGCACTACCCGAACATTTTTGTTTTAACTTTGGAAAACTTTTATAATCTAACTTTATTTTAGTTTCTGAATTTGACTCGGTTTTGGACTAACGGTAGATTATCAACAGTAACCGTGGTGACGTAGCATGATTAGCGTTGGATTACTGGAGCACGATTATCCGGGCGTTACACCTTGGGAGGAGTCTTCTTGGTGAAGTTGCTCTTGTTGGGGAACGACTTGGCCTTGTCCTTTCGGATGAGCTTGCCACCATTGTCTTCCCTCTTCTCATACGGGCACTCCGCAACAAAATGACTCACATTGCCACAATTGTAGCAAGTCCTTACACGTTGCTTGCTCTTCGTGCCACTTGAGTTGTTTTTGTTAAAGTTTGGCCTTGAGTTTTTCTTGCTCCAAAATTGCCTTGAAGCGAGTGCCATGTGCTCATGATATGCATAGTTTGTATCTTCGCGGTTGCTCTTCTCTTCTTCCTCTTCTTCTTCTTCAACGGAGAGCTTGGCCTTCAATGCAAGGTTGGGCTTCTTTGCCCTTTGAGAACGAAGCACCGCATTGTCGGCGGTCTTGTCCAAAATGTTCATGGCCACAAACTCATCCAACACTTCGCTTGAGGTCAAAGTGTGGAAGTCCGGTCTTTGACGAATGACGGAGGACATGGCCTTGTGGTAGGGCATCATTGCCTTGAGGAATTTGCGCTTGATCCAATTGTCATCCATGTCCTTGCTCCCGTGATCTCGGAGTGAGACCGCGAGTTTGGTTACTCTCCGATAAAGCTCACGAGGTTCTTCATCTTCTTTCATTGCAAACTCATCGGCCTCATCTTGCACCACTTGATAGCTGGAGCGTTGAATGCTTGCGCTTCCCCGGTAGAGAGAGAGACAACACAAAGCCATGCGTCTTTGGCCAAGGCGAAGGGCCGAAGATGAGGTAGGTCTTCGGGTGGGATTGCATCTTGAATGATGAAGAGAGCATTCTCATTGAATTGATTATCCGCGGCTTCTCGAGGAGTGAAGTTGCTTGGATCATGCGGATAGAAACCTTCTTTAATGATTCTCCAAAGATTAGTGTTCACATGATTAAAATGACGTTTAAAGCGGTAAACCCAAGAATCAAAGTCCTCATTTTTCACAATCTCAGGGGAAGGACCGGCATGATTCAAATGAGTGGAAGGAACCGGTCCACCATAAACAAGTGGTGGTTCCACATGAGCAAAGATACCGGTGCCATTCTTACCACTAGAAGAAGGAGCCTTTTCACTACTAGCTTCCCCCTTATCGGAGGTAGCATCCATCACCTTGTCGGTGGGATTACCCACTTTCAACGGTGCGGTGGATAGTTTAAGCCCTTCAAGGAATTTAGTAACATGCTTTCAACCTCGGTCGTCATGGAGGTTTTCAATGTCTTCAAGGCCACATTGAACTCCTCACGAGAGACCGAGGTTTCCCCATCGCCCATAGACGAGATCGGATTCACACCGGAGTGTTCCTCCACACCGTCTACGGTATCAACCATACTCTTCGGACGGTAAAGTCCTTAATAAAGAGACGAGGATCTGATACAAATTGAAAGGATCGATATGGTTGACTAGAGGGGGGGGGGGTGAATAGGCAACTAACAATTTTTAGCTTTTCTTTAACAATTTAAACTTTGCATCAAAGTAGGTTGTCTAGATATGCAACTAGGTGAGCAACCTATATGATGCAACAAGGATAGGAACACAAGCAAGCAAGAGATATGACACAAATAAGCTTGCACAAGTAAAGGCACGAGATAACCAAGAGTGGAGATAGTGGAGATGGGGATGTGTTACCAAAGTTCCTTCCCTTTGAGGGGAAGTACGTCTCCGTTGGAGCGGTGTGGAGGCACAATGCTCCCCAAGAAGCCACTAGGGCCACCGTATTCTCCTCACGCCCTCACACAATGCGAGATGCCATGATTCCACTATTGGTGCCCTTGGAGGCGGCGGCCGAACCTTTACAAACAAGGTTGGGGCAATCTCCACAACTCAATTGAAGGCTCCCAATGACACCACGAAGCTTCACCACAATGGACTATGGCTCCGCGATGACCTCAACCGTCTAGGATGCTCAAACACCCAAGAGTAACAAGATCCGCAAGGGATTAGTGGGGGAATCAAATTTCTCTTGGTGGTAGTGTGGATCGAGGCCTTCTCAACCACTCCCGAGCAAATCAACAAGTTTGATTGGCTAGGGAGTGAGATCGGGCGAAAATGGAGCTTAGAGCAACAATGGAGCTTAGGGTTGGAAGAGATAAGTCAACGGGGAAGAAGGGGACCCCTTATATAGTGAGGGACAAAGATCCAATCGTTATCCACCTACCAGCCCGCGGCCAGCGGTACTACCGCACCAGACAAGCGGTACTACCGTCGGGCCACGCGGTACTTCCGCTTGCTGCCAAGCGGTACTACCGCAAGTTCACGCGGTGCAACCGTGCAGGCCCGTGGTACTACCGCTGCAGCAGCAACGGCTAGGGCAGACCTGTGGCACAAGTGCTGAGGGCGGTACTTCCGCGGGCGCGGTACTACCGCTCCCCCTTGCGGTACTACCGCAAGGCAGGAATCCCCTAGCCTGGGAAGAGAGAGGATAAGGAAACAACCGTGCCTACTTCCGCTGAAAAATGGAAGAAGCAAAAACCCGACACAGTACTACCGCAGAGGGGCGGTACTACCGTCTGGCAGCTGAGCACGGTACTACCACGGAATGAAAGCGGTACTCCCGTGGTAGGCGCGGATGTAAAAAATTACATCCGCCCCTACTACCGCGGGGGAGCAGTACTAGCCTGGTGGGCCACGGTAGTATCGCTCCCCTGGAGCTGCACTACCGTGGGCACCTGCGGTACTACCGCCGCAGCACGGTACTACCGCTCACCTGGGAGCAGTACTACCGCAGGCCAACACAGCAGCCAGAAACAAGGTGACGAGATAAACAACGGAGGAAGCTCCAAGGTGCAAGGGAAAGGAGGGGACAAGGAAGAAACGTGTACGTGATGATTCCACCCAAACCTTTCCGACGCGGACCCCCTCTTAATAGTACGGCTTTTCTACGACTCAAATCCACCAAAAAAACGTAGAAAAGACACCGTCTTCACCAGTCTTCGAGGGGCACCCAACCGTCTTGTGCCTAGCGATGAAATGTCTGGGATACTCAAGGCACACGATTAGTCCGCAAACGCGTTGTCATCAATCACCAAAACACCTTAGGGATAAATATGCCCTTACACCAGTGGCCTGCGCGGGGCATCTAAAGCTCCACGCCAACCGCGCTGGCCCTTCACGGGTCGTGCCTTTCCCGGTGAGGCGACGGGGCGAGTAGTGGCGCCCGTCACCATCGTCCCCTGCTCCTCCCAGAAGACGATCGTTGCTCGTGCCGGCACCGCCGAGTTTGCGATCATGATTCCCGAAGTCGGAGGCAAGGCCATCGACCCAGGCTGGATCTATCCAGTCCGGCTGCGTGCTGTGCCAATTTGCGTCGGTTGCCATGACTCGGAGGACGAGCTTATCTGTGGCGTCATTCACCAATTGTTGACCATGTCCGAGAAGGACACCTGCCGCAAAATGCTAAGGCATTGCGGCTTGGCCTCGAGGAGTCCGAACGCCACGCCAAGGAGAAGGCGGTCATTGCGCACAGAAGCTGTGCGGCTTGCCAAGGAGCAGGCCGCCCCGCTCAGTGTCTGGATGGGCTCTCCTCGTTGTCCTTGCCCTCCAGTGGCACCTCCAGAGGGCCTAGTACCGTCGCACCGGAGATGCCAAAAGGGGAAGGGGCCGACAAGGAAGCGCTACATGCTTTTTTTGCGGGAATAAAACTTATATTACTCATCAATGATTGATACATTTTGAGGCACATAACTGTGCAACACATGGGGTGCTGCACCTAGCCATATGTCAATATGAATATGTAATCTACCAAATTTTGCCAAAAAAATGTCTCACCGTATTCTGACTACGCTGTACATGAGTAATACATGCTTTCCTCTCTAAGCGCTTCTTTTTAATCTCTTGGACCAAGAAAGCAAATCTCGATCTATCTGGCTTCTCACTTTTCACCACACAAATGGTCTCCGAACAATTAGTTTCAACTTGAAGAGTTAGATTGCTCCATTGCATAGGTAGTTGATTCCTTCCGACAATCCTCAACCTGAAGCGTGAACTTCGATGAACTATCTAGTATGCTTCTAGTCGTAGTTGTCTAGTAGGTTTCCCGCAAAAAAAGTAGTTGTCTAGTAGGTCAATCGAACTATCCATCTTTTGTGTATGTCCAATTTGTAATGATGAACCTGCTATGCCCGATGTTGTGCTATGATATCTATCTTCGTCGTTTTATTTACGTTGTATAAGATTGCATGGACGTAGGGGTTTGGATATGCGAAAGACACATGTGACCAACGAACATAGACAAATGAGAGGTGGGAGGCCGTTGTGTGTGGACGCTAGCGCCCATCGATATATATGGGCTCATATTAGTCCAATGCGGTTGTAAATGGTCTAATGTCATAGGCCCTGTTTGGTTCGGCTGTGAATTTCTAAAAGTAGCTGTGAAAAATCTACTGTGGAAAAATAACTGTGAAAAATCTGATGTGAAAAAGATGTAGGTCATTTCGCAAACCAGCTGATACAGCTTTTTTAGATTTTGGCCCGCAACGGAATCAGATTTTGGAAACCACGTCCTGCGCGGCTGCTTCCACTTTTGGTTCAGATTTTGGCAGCGGATTTCTGAAATCGGATTCTACTGGGTTCGCCCTTTGGTTCACATTCTGCTGCGCGGCAGCGGAATCCGTCGATAAAAGCTGAACCAAACAAGGCCATAGTGTCATACGAAAGCCACTTTCATGGCCGCCTAAAGCTGCCGAGTTCAACTCGGAGAAGGCACACCGCATGCGGAAGTCATATCCCGATTTGGATAGTTCTATTTTTTTTTGAATTGTAAGTAGTTCCGATTAGTTTTCCCCACACAACAAAAAGGTCTTGCTTTTTCTTGAGCAGAACAAACAAGTTTTGCTTTTAAACTGGTTTGGCATAATGATGTGAAAAGAAAAAACTGGTTTGCCATAATGGAATTTGTAGGAAGGGAGAACGAGCCCAGCAAGGTAGAGTCCGGTCCGACCGCGAAGGCCCGAACCGACCCAGCCAAAACAATCCCCGTCGCGCCCGCGGGGGTCGTGACTCGTGCGCCCCCACCCCACCTCACCACCACGCGTTCTCCCTACGCGTCCCCCCTACTATTTTATCGCGCCCGCCTCCCGCAAAAATATCTCCCAAATTCCCCGACACCCCACGACTTGGCAACCCTAATCAGCTTCCGCCACCAATTCGATTCCCCGTCGCCGAGCTCCCCCTCCCAACCCTAGCGCCAGATCCGCCCGCTCGCCCGCGCAGCCATGGCGGAGTCCCTCGACATGTCCCTCGAGGACATCATCAAGAGCAACAAGAAGGGCAACTCCTCGTCCGGCGGGGGTGGCCGCCGCCGCGAGGGTCGCCGCGGATCTGCCGCTGCCGGCAGCGGCGCGGCCGCCGCCGCCGCCGGAGGCGTCGGCCCCAACAGGCGCGCCTTCAAGAGGTCGGGGAACAGGGCGGCGCCCTACCAGCCGCCGAAGGTACGAACGAATCGCACGGGCTAGGCTTCGCGCCGTCGGCGGAGGATGGTCTTCCGCTTTCGCCGAGGCGGGGGAGGATGATCTGGTGGTTTTCTCACTCTGGTGTGACGCGATCCAGGCCCCGGAATCGGCGTGGCAGCACGACATGTACTCGGACGCCTCTGCGAGAGGCGGCGGCGGCGGGAGGGTCTCGGCTATCGAGACCGGCACCAAGCTCCTCATCACCAATTTGGACTTCGGCGTCTCAACCGAGGACCTCAAGGTATATACGTCGCCGGATCTCCATGTCCAGTTGTTGCTCTCATGTAATTTGGCTGAGTAGTTGGTCTCAAAGAATCTCGTAGTTTGCCTGGATGTTGTATTAGTCGATCTATTTTATAGATCTGGCACAGACTCAGTACCATAACTGTGATTTGGTCGTGCTAGTAGCCTCGCGTTGTTGAATTTTCTTAGCTGTTTTTTTTGAGAATTTCTTAGCTTGTTTCTGTGAGTAGGACTTTAGTTCTCAATTATAGTTAATTGTTAATGGTTGTTTGGAAGGGTGTGACCTCTTTACTGGCGTGGTTATGTTTTCAATTGCGCTGCCGTAGTCTCGATTTGATATGTTTAATTGATTTTTTTGCATCTTATTGCATACTTCATAAGTTGACAAAGTTGCTCACATGGAATCTTTTACTTGTTATGGTCTCTCAGTTTGTATAGTTGACTTAAATGTTGATATGCTCTCTATAGAATGCCTTTTGCAGTTTCCTGTTCATACGGCACTGTTCCTGAGTTATTTTTTCTTTGAATGGTTCAGGAGCTTTTCTCCGAGCTGGGTGATGTGAAGCGATGCTTGATTCACTATGACCGAAGTGGGAGGTCTAAGGTACTGATCCAGTCTTATGTTTTTCTTTGTTCCATGTGTGTGTTCTGTGTGATGCCTAATATTACCTATGTTCTGTAGGGAACAGCTGAGGTTATATTTGCAAGGCGTGGTGATGCTGTTGCAGCGCTGAGGAAATACAACAATGTCCAACTTGATGGCAAGCCTATGAAAATAGAGATACTTGGGACTAACACTCCTACTGCTCCAGCCGCACTACCGACCAATAATGGAAGCTATGCTAGGAATGTTGCTAAGAGGTATGTTAGATTTGGCGCATTGCTTATTTGTGGATTCAGTTTATTGCAATTAAAGTATCTGAATTTGCCTGTTTGCTAGAATTGTTCATAAAGTCTTGTGTGATTTTAAATGTTGTGGATGGTGAATTGGTGATAATACAATTGCTATTATATATCTCAGAGGTGTTCCATTATATATCGCCCAATATTTCAGGAGACATTATATAACAGTGGGTGGTTGCCGTGTTGCAATGGGCATCACATTTAGTTTGTTCTTAGTTTGTAGGGGTATTAGCAGAAGTGAATTATGAATTTCATTTTCATGAATTCATCTTTTTCTACATAGTTAGCCGGTTAGGTTATCTAGCATATTAACCATGTTCTACCATTTTCCTGCTTTATTGAATGTTTATAGGTGCACCTTTTGTTGCTTTGTCTGTTAGCAGTAGATTTTCCCACCTTACCGTACACCACTTCATTTGTTACAGTGCACCAAGGGGTGTCTCAGCTAGTTTGCCACAGAACAGACCCCGTGCAAGGGGTGGGAGGGGTCGCCGTGGCGGTGGCGGAGGCAGTGGATCTGGCGGTCGTCGTGGGAAAGAGCGTAGTCAGCCAAGGTCTGCTGAAGAACTTGATGCTGAGTTGGAGAAGTACCATGCACAGGGTACGACGCCGATGCAGACCACCGAATAAATCGACATCTTTGCAGCCTTGATATTTCAACATGAAATTTGAAGGGGTGCCCCTTTGTTCCCGCTTTTTGTGCTACTATATGTTCAAGGGACAACAAAACCTTTTACTTGTCAGGTTCTTGGCTTACTGAATTGTATGGGTTATGTGTCTACATAGAACTAGAGTTGAGTGGATACCGGTGAACACTACTGTTATGAACATTACTTGATTGCCTTTAGTTTCTGCCTTCCTTGAGGAGCGCAAGGACTAAGGACCACCCAAGTTGCTCCGCATGTGAAAGTTATTGAAGATGTATGAGGTGCTCACATTCCTTTGCCGCCAATCTATCATGAGGCTGAAATTCAGATGTGCCATGGTGATCAAGCTAAACCCTTATTTTGGGTGGTCTTTGGGCGTTGTTTCCCCGCTGAACGATCTTTTAAGCTTCAGCCATCTTTAGTAAGAGGTATGTTTCCCTATCTGTTTACATTTCTTCAGTTAGTTTGTATACTTTATTCATGGCTTTAATGATCATTTTCTCTCAAATTGCAGGTGGTTGCTACTCTTATGTTATTATTATGCTAGCGTTGCTTTATTCTCTTGCCCATAGCAAAGCCACATGCCAGCTGGAGAGGTTGTGTGATCTTCCTTCCCCAGGTGCTTAACAAGTTACCTGGTATGGTTATTGTGGCTTTGCTAATTGTGCTTCTTCATAAGCAAGATGCAAATCTAGCAATATTCTCTTCACGTACCGAGTCACATGCCAGCTGGAGGGGTACTGTTCTTTTAGAAGTTTTGCGTGATCTTCCTTCTTCAGGGGTCAACAAAGTGTGATATGAGTATGGTGGATTCGCTAGTTGGGCTTCTTGCTGAAGAAGCATTAAGGTGCAAATCTTGCTTTGCGATCTGCTAACAGTTAAGGGTTGCCAATTGGTTTGGTGGTGCACAGATTTCCCATTCTTTGGACGCCCCTTTGGCGCCCCCTTGCAGCTGCTGACTTCATTTATGATGGTTGGGCCTTTCTGTTTGAAATTCAACTAGGCATCAAAGTACTATTTGGAACCCAACTAATCTGGCTGATCTATTCAACTATATCTTTATTCCTTGCTGGGGATCTGAAGCGTAGGTTTGAATTTTGCTGTTGGGTTGCATGATTGCAGATGAATGATGGCTTGCAGTTGCCAATCAGCTTAATAGTTTTCGGTGGCATGATAAACCACCGAAGTACTGAGTTGCTTTTTTTTTTCTGTTGTTTTAGTATTGTTTTGTTGCTGCTGCTATTGTTTGGAACTGCCATATAGATTATGTTGTGTTGGATTTTATGCTTCTGAGGAAATGGCATTTCGCTGTGCTTCTTTTTTTGCCAGGAAATATTTTTTTCAGTGTTTATCTCTGTTATACAATGTGGCTTGCATCTGCGTTTGCGGTTGAAGAGGTTTTCAGTTAGTGAGAACCTAAACGCTCTAGAACTTTGGACGATTATGCCCCTTTTTGAATCGACAGTAGATTGGTAGCAGCTTTAGTTAGGCTGTCGCAGATTGTAAGTAGCACGACTGCCCAGGTGAAACTACCAATGCAGATAGCTAAATTCACAGTACGTTGAACGTACTTCCGAACCGAGTGCGAGTTGGTTTAGGTCCCAACTTTTTGGTTTCTTTACCCTGTGGGCCGAATGTAACTCTCATCTGGTCTCCCAGAGGCGTTAGCTCACAATGCAGGGAAAGAGAGCTTCACCAGGAAGAAATCCTGCGCTGAGATGGGGAAGAAGAGGCGCATCTGGAGCCGGCGTATGCATGCCTTCCCAAGTTCCCATCTCTCTTCGATCTTCAATATCGCCTGCCCTCCCTCCCGAATGCAACTGTTAGGATTTAATTAATCCTATTAATCCCTGCTTTTCCTGAGGAGGCGGTTGCCTCGCATTCCTTCAGTCATACCCTCTCAGGGCCATCATCAATAAGAATAACTATTTATTTTTACTTCTCTGTCTCCTGTCTCTCTCGTTTTTTTATGGTATCTCGCCGCTTTATTTAATTATGAAATGAAACTCGAAATCTCATCCGAAACAATGTCCAAAATGCAGTCTGACAGGTATGAGAGCCATACTTGAGAAAGTTCATCTTCCATTCCCACCTTAGCTAACCTATCAGCGGCGGCATTTGCACTACGTCAGACCCACAAAACACGAAAAGAAACAAAAGCACCTAGCATAGCTTTAACCTCTTCCACAATCGGCCCCAGGGCAGACAGATTCTTCTCCTCATCATTTAGCATCGCAACGACTCGAGCCGAGTCGCTCTCCAGATGAAGTTGCGTTGCGCCCAAGCTCGTCGCCAGTTGTATAGCTGACTTGCAAGCGAGCAGCTCCACTCTCTCCGGATCAACCATCGCTCCGAGAAACCGGCAAGAAGCCGCTCTAAACGCGCCTTGATGATCACGCAGCACCACCCCACGCCTCCTTTTTGCCTACACTTGCACAACGAGCCATCCACATTGGCCTTAGTCCATCCGTCCTCCGGAGTCTCCCAGGCTTGTTGCACCGTTTCTTCCCTTTGCCTCACCTCCTTCTTATGCTCCTCAGCCCATTCATTGAGATAAGTAGCTACCCTGGTTGATAATTCGTGAGGTTCAGTAATCTTGCGTCCATCTCTAGCATCATTTCTCGCTAGCCAAAGGGTATATACTGCCTGCACCATGACCGATCTCTCCAGCTCCTCCGCCTGAGCGAACCATTCCAGCAACCATTTCTCTAGCTTGCTCTGGGAATCAATGCTGCGTGGTGGGATTGCCACCGAGATTCCCAATTCCGAGCTAAGCCGTCTCCAAAAACACAGGGAGTGCGGGCACCCCCAAAATCTGTGGTATCCATCTTCTTCCCGTCCACATGCTATGCAAAACACTCCAGCCTTGATACACCGGCGCAGCAACTCTGCACCCGTGGCCAGGCCGTTCCTCATCAGTCGCCACATGTGAACTTTTGCCTTGCCTGGCGCTGCCGTGTCCCACATAGACAACCAGCCCCTGTGAGTAAAGGCAGCTGAGGAGGCCCCGCTTGTCCGACCCTCGCTGCATTCAGGCTCATCCTCAGGTGATAGGCAGATCGCACTGTGAACTTCCCGTCCTTAGTGTAATTCCATGCTATATAGTCATTAACTCCCGGGCCGCCCACAGCGATCTGTTTTATATCCTTTGCATCATCCGGTGAGAACATATCCTCAATCCTACTATTATCCCATGCCGCACCTGTATGGTCTAGCAGGTCCGATACCTTCACCACTCCCAGTTGAAACATTGCGCCCAGTGGCTGCAAGCTTCCTTGGCGTGGAATCCATGGGTCATGGTGGATGTTCACGGACGAGCCATCTCCGATCCGCCAAATGATACCTTCTCGCAGCAGGCCACACCCATGAAGGATGCTTCTGAAAGTGTATGATCCACCAGACGAACAAGTTGCACTCATAATTGAGCTTTCTTTAAAATATCTCGCACGAAGTACCGTAGCACAGAGGGAGTCCGATACCTGCAAGATCCTCCAGGCTTGCTTAGCCAATAACGCCTGGTTGAAAGCTTCATAGTCCCTGAAGCCCATACCTCCTGCACGTTTTGATTGGCACATTTTATCCCATGCGATCCAGTGCACTTTCCTTTCACCGTTTATTGCACCCACCAGAATTTTGAAGAGATTGAAGTCAATTTCCGGCACATCTTCTTTGATAGGTGAAAACAACTCATGGTGAAAGTTGGTGTTGCCCGTAGTCCAGACTTAACTAGTACTTCTCTTGCTTTCTTCGAGAGTCCTTGTCCTTTCCATCCCGTTACCTTGCCTTCACAACTTTCCGTTAAGTATTTGAAAGTCCCATCCTTATTTCTCCCAACCAGTGTTGGTAGACCCAAACATCTCTCACCGAGCGCCTCTTGTTTAATGCCAAAGGTGTGCTTCAGAATCTCCTTTTGCTGCTGTTCACAACCTTTCCCAAAGAAAGTTGAAGACTTTTGGAGGTTGATTTTTAGTCCCGATGCCGCTTCATATCTAGCCAAGATGTTCTTTAGCACCTGAATATTTTCTGCCGAGCCCTGCATGAATACTATACTATCATCTGCAAACAGGAGATGTGTGACTTGGGGGCCAGTGCCCCCAAACCCCACCCCTTTTATACTTCCTTCTTCTTGAGCCTTCTTTAGCATAGCTGAGAATCCTTCAACACAGAACAAGAATAAATAGGGGGATAGAGGATCCCCTTGTCTCAGCCCTCTGGATGGTAAAAAACATCTAGATAGCCCACCATTTAATTTCACCGTGAATCTGGCAGAGGTCACACATCTCATAACCATGACGATCCAACCCTCGGCAAACCCAAGCTTTAACAGCATATGTTCAAGAAACATCCACTCCACTCTGTCATAAGCCTTCGTCATGTCGAGCTTAACTGCACATAAAGGCTTCTTTCGTCTCCGGGTTCTGATCGCATGCACGCACTCATATGCCACCAAAACATTGTCCGTTATAAGCCTGCCCGGTACAAAAGCACTCTGTTCCTCGGAGATAAGCACAGGTAGAATAACCTTTAGCCTATTCGCAAGAACCTTCGCTGCCATTTTGTACAGAACATTACACAAACTGATTGGGCGGAATTGAGAGAGCAGCTCCGGTGAGTTGACCTCCGAAATCATCACAATCGTCGTTGCATTGAACGAATCTGGAGCAGCAACACCCTCAAGAAAATCCCTGACGGCCTGACATACGTCCTCCCGTACCATCGACTAGTGCCTTTGGTAGAAAAGCGCAGGTAACCCATCCGGACCCGGGGCCTTTGTTGGCCCCATCTGAAACAACGCCTCCTCAATCTCTACATCCGTCACTCTTTGCACCAGTTTTTCATTCATCTGTTGCGTAAGAGCCGGGTTAATTATCTCTAGAAGCTCCCGCGCTCCCTCTGATCCCTCGGAAGTAAACAACAGCTCATAGAAAGTCGTTGCCATTCCCCTCATTTCCTCGTCAACCATGCATTTCGTCCCATCGTCGCGTCGTAGGACTCGTACCGTATTTTTTCTTTTTCGGTGAGAGGCCCGGCCCTGGAAATATTTGGTGTTTTGATCACCATCCTTCAACCAATCCACACGCGATCGCTGCCTATAGTATACCTCCTCTCTCGCATATATATCTCTTAGTTGGCCTTCAATCTCGCGTACCTCCAGTGAGATACCCGTCGCTAGCGCTCTCTGCTTTGCTTCTTCAAGCTGTTTCTTGAGCTTTGATATTTGTCTTCGAATAGAACCAAACACAGCCCGGCTCCACCTCTGCATGTCCGCTGAAACCAGATGGATCTTCTCCCATACTGCTGCTAAACCTCTGGCTCCCGAGCTCGCTGAAACCCACGCGTCCGCAACCATGCGCTCGTAGTCCTCATGCTTCGTCCAAGCCTCCTCAAACCTGAACGGAAACGCTCCCCTTTGTCTATGTGTTGGAGCCGTCTCCAACACATGCACAAGTAGAGCCAAATGATCAGATTCCTCCGTGATAATATGCTCAACATGAGTCTCCGGGTACATCTCCAAAAAATCATTCATACACATTGCACGGTCTAGCCGGACCTGGACGTTTGCATCACCCTCTCTCCTGTTATCCCACGAGTATCTATAACCATAGAACCCCAGGTCCGCTAGTCCACATTCCGCCGCACAGTCTTTGAAGTCTTCCATTTGCAAGAAACTTCTCATGTTTCCCCTTGCTGGTCAAATTGAAACATAGCTTCATTAAAGTCGCTCGCACAAAGCCACGAAAGATTATCCTGTGATCGAAGATATCTTAACGCATCCCAAGATTTTTTCCTCTTCTCAGTGTTCGGTTCCCTGTAGAATCCGGTGATTCTAAAGGTTTTACCGTCAACCACCACTGCGGCGTCCAGAAAATATTGGCACCATGGTCTAATAGATACCTGTACATGTTCTCGCCACCACAGAGCAAGCCCACCACTTCTGCCCACACAGCTCATCGCTACTCCACTTCTGAAACCCAAACTCCATTTTAGTTTTTCCATCGCTCCTGCACTCTTCTTAGTTTCACTCAAGAAAACCACCGCTGGGTTGTGGGACCTAATCAGGCCACGCAGTTCGCCAACTGTCGAGTCCAACCCCAAGCCTCGACAGTTCCAGGCAAGGATATTCATTGGCCCCGGCGGCCCCGGGTGTCGGGGTCCGCCGATCTACTCATGTCGTCAGAGATGCGTTCAAACACTGAGGTGGTTTTCCGCCTCGTATCGCGAATGAAGACATCCGTATTTCCCCTCCTGCCCGGATCACCCTTTGGCACCCACACCTGTCGTGGCCAGCATCCGGTGGCCGCACATAAGTGCCCTAGAAGTTATCCAGGAATGCGTCTTCCAGATCCTCCCAACTGCCTACGGAGTTTGCTGGCAAGCTGTTCAGCCAATGCCGAGCTGGTCCTTTGAGCTTTAGTGGGAGGTACTTGATGGCATGTAGATCATCACCGCGAGCCATGTGGATGTGAAGGAGGAAATCCTCAATCCATACAGCGGGATCTGTTGTGCCATCGTATGATTCGATATTTACGGGTTTGAAACCCTCCGGGAATTCGTGATTCATAACTTCATCGGTGAAGCATAGGGGGTGTGCGGCGCCTCTGTGCCGGGCTATATCCCGACGCAGTTCATATGAGTCTTATCTGCTGCATTCGGCCCGGCCGGATTTACTCTTAGTGTATCCGACGCGATGATCATCGTCCCGTGTTGGCGCGCGTGCCCGTGACCCGTATATTGACCTTGCGATTTTTGCCTTATTGTCCAATACGTCTCGTAGATCCCCTGTGTTGCCCCGGGCCTTAGTATTTTTGATTGAGTGGCGGCGGGGTGCAGGTTGAACTTCAGGCTAAAACGCCTCTCTGGCTCGGCCACGCAGTGGCTGGTCAGCCGCATCGTACACTGGTGAATGAGGTTTCATTGCTTCCTCCTCGAGGTGAGGTAGCAACCTGTGTTTTGGGTAACTCTTGGAGGGGCGCTCGAGTTCGTACTCCTCGGCCGCAAGGACCTCGGTCCATCTGTCTGCTAGCAAGTCTTGATCAGCTTGAAGTTGTTGTTGCTTTTTCTTCAGGCTATTTGCCGTGGCCATAAGCCGGCGCTTGAAGCGCTCTTGCTCGACGGGGTCCGCAGGCATGATAAATTCCTCGCCGCCGAGGCTCGCCTCGTCTTCAGAGAGAGGCATGTAATTGTCCTCCTCCGGTTCTCCATCAGCTGCCCACTCTGGAGGGCTAGCTTGTTCGTCCTCCGGCTCTGCATCGTGCTGGAGGGGATTGTTGTTGTCTTCGGCACCATCCGGAGTGTTATTATCTCCTGTGCCGGTATCACTACTTTTGCTGTGGCGGGACTTAGAGCGGCGCCGCTGACATCGTCGCTTGGGTTGCTTCTTGGAGGGGTCATCCTCCGCTGTCTCGTCGCCATTGCCTTCTTTGGGGGTGTCCACCATGTATATATCATATGCTGAGGTGGCGGTCCAGCGCCCTGTTGGCGGTGGTTCTTGTTCGTCTCCTGCATCGTCGTCCATATAGTCGAAGTCTTCGGAATCAAAGTCGAGCATGTCGGTTAAATCGTCGAAAGTGGTTACTAAGTGGGTGGTGGGTGGGCAGCGAATTTCTTCGTCGTCCGCATCCCATTCTAGCCGGACATAGTTCGGCCAAGGTTATCCTGACAGGGAGAGAGACCTTAATGAATTTAGCACATCGCCGAAAGGTGAGTGCTGAAAGATATCCGCGGAGGTGAACTCCATGATCAGCGCCCAGTCGGGTTCGACGGGCACGGATGTAAGCGACTCGGAGTCCGTGGCCGGGGATGAATCCAGTGGTTCGGTGAAACGGCTCTCGTAAGGGGTGAAGTCGACATCCGTCTCTATCGCCGCTGAGAGCGCGGCCTCCGTGGCGGGGTCTATCCCTCCGCTCTCGGATGGCGCAATTTTCTCCGGATTGACGGCCGGAGTAGTTGCAGATGCGATCTCCTGAATACTTTCCGACGGCAGAGTTATGTCATGCTCGTCGTGACTGTGCGGCACACCTGACATGGGCTCAAATCTGTCGAAGATCAAGTCTCCGCGGATATCGGCCGTGTAGTTCAAGTTTCCGAATCTAACCGGATGGCTAGGGGCGTAGCTCTCGATCTGCTCCAGATGGCCAAGCAAATTGGCCCGCAGTGCGCCGCCGCCGAATACAAAGATCTGTCCGGGGAGGAAAACCTCACCCTGGACCGCATCGCTACCGATGATCAAAGGAGCCATCAAGCCTTATGGCGACGACACAGTGGAACTCTCAATGAAATCACCAATGTCGGTGTCAAAACCGGCGGATCTCGGGTAGGGGGTCCCGAACTATGCGTCTAAGGCGGATGGTAACAGGAGGCGGGGAACAAGATGTTTACCCAGGTTCGGGCCCTCTTGATGGAGGTAATACCCTACTTCCTGCTTGATTGTTCTTGATGATATGAGTATTACAAGAGTTGATCTACCACGAGATCGTAGAGGCTAACCCTAGAAGCTAGCCTATGGTATGATTGTATGTTGTCCTACGGACTAAACCCTCCGGTTTATATAGACACCGGAGGGGGCTAGGGTTACGCAAGGTCGGTTACAAGGGAGAAGATCTACATATCCGTATTGCCTAGCTTGCCTTCCACGCCAAGGAGAGTCCCATCCGGACACGGGACGAAGTCTTCAATCTTGTATCTTCATAGTCCAACAGTCCGGCCAAAGGATATAGTCCGGCTGTCCAGAGATCCCCTAATCCAGGGCTCCCTCACCATGTGACCAACACCCAAAGGGTTTACTAGAGTCAATAATCTAGTTCACATTGCTATGTGATTAACACCCAAAGAGCACTAAGGTGTGGTCATGTTTTGCTTGTGAGAGAAGTTTAGTCAACGGGTCTGCCACATTCAGATCCATATGTATTTTGCAAATTTTCTATGTCTACGATACTCTGCACGGAGCTACTCTAGCTAATTGCTCCCACTTTCAATATGTATCCAAATTGAGACTTAGAGTCATCTGGATCAGTGTCAAAGCTTGTATCGACGTAACCCTTTACGACGATTTTTTTGTCACCTCCATAATCAAGAAACATGTCCTTATTCCACTAAGGATAATTTTGACCGCTGTCTAGTGATCCACTCCTGGATCACTATTGTACCCTTTTGCCAAACTCGTGGTGAGGTACACAATAGGTTTGGTACACAGCATAGCATACTTTATAGAACCTATGACTGAGGCATAGGGAATGACTTTTCATTCTCTTTCTATTTTCTGCCGTGGTCGGGTTTTGAGTCTTTACTCAGGTTCACACCTTGCAACATAGGCAAGAACTCTTTCTTTGACTATACCTTTTTGAACTACTTCAAAATCTTGTCAAGGTATGTACTCATTGAAAAAAATTATCAAGCGTCTTGATCTATCTCTATAGATCTTGATGCTCAATATGTAAGCAGCTTCACTGAGGTTTTTCTTTGAAAAAACTCCTTTCAAACACTCCTTCATGCTTTCCAGAAAATTCTACATTATTTCCGATCAACAATATGTCATTCACATATACTTATCAGAAATGTTATAGTGCTCCCACTCACTTTCTTGTAAATACAGGCTTCACCACAAGTCTGTATAAAACTATATGCTTTGATCAACTCATCAAAGCGCATATTCCAACTCCGAGATGCTTGCACCAGTCCATAAATGGATCACTGGAGCTTGCATACTTTGTTAGCACCTTTAGGATTGACAAAACCTTCTTGTTGCATCATATACAACACTTCTTTAAGAAATCCATTAAGGAATGCAGTTTTGACATCCATTTGCCAGATTCCATAAAATGTGGCAATTGCTAACATGATTTGGACAGACTTAAGCATCACTACGAGTGAGAAAATCTCATCGTTGTCAACACCTTGAACTTGTCGAAAACTTTTTGCGACAATTCAAGCTTTGTAGATAGTAACACTACTATCAGTGTCCGTCTTCCTCTTGAAGATCCATTTGTTCTCAATGGCTTGCCGATCATCGGGCAAGTCAACCAAACTCCACACTTTGTTCTCATACATGGATCTCATCTCAGATTTCATGGCCTCAAGCCATTTCACGGAATCTGGGCTCATCATCGCTTCCTCATAGTTCGTAGGTTTTTCATGGTCTAGTAACATGATTTCCAGAATAGGATTACCGTACCACTCTAGTGCGGAACGTACTCACCTATGAGTTTCGGTAGTAACTTGATCTGAAGTTTTATGATCATTATCATTAGCTTCCTCACTAGTTGGTGTAAGCATCACTGGAACTGGTTTCTGTGATGAGCTACTTTCCAATTCAAGAGAAGGTATAATTACCTCATCAAGTTCTACTTTCCTCCCATTCACTTCTTTCGAGAGAAATTGCTTCTCTAGAAAGGATCCATTCTTAGCAACAAAAATCTTGCCTTCAGATCTGTGATAGAAGGTGTACCGAATAGTTTCCTTTTGGGTATCCTATGAAGATGCACTTCTCCGATTTGGGTTCAAACTTATCAGTTTGAAACTTTTTCACATAAGCACCACAATCCCAAACTTTAAGAAATGACAGCTTTGGTTTCTAGCCAAATCAAAGTTCATACGGTGTCGTCTCAACAGATTAGATGGTTCCCTATTTAACATGAATGCAGCTGTCTCTAGTGCATAACCCCAAAACGATAGTGGTAAATCGGTACGAGACATCATAGATCACACCATATCTAATAAAGCACGGTTACGACGTTCAGACACACCATTACACTGTGGTGTTCCAGGTGGCGTGAGTTGTGAAACTATTCCACATTGTTTTAAATGAAGGCCAAACTCGTAACTCAAACATTTGCCTCCGCGATCAGATCGTAGAAACTTTATTTTCTTGTTACGATGATTCTCCACTTCACTCTGAAATTCTTTGAACTTTTCAATTGTTTTAGACTTGTGTTTCATTAAGTAGATATACCCATATCTGCTCAAATCATCTGTGAAGGTCGGAAAATAACGATACCTGTCGCGAGCCTCAACACTCATCGGACCGCATACATCGGTATGTATTATCTCCAATAAGTCAGTGGCTCGCTAAATTGTTCCGGAGAACGGAGTCTTAGTCATCTTGCCCATGAGGCATGGTTTGCAAGCATCAAGTGATTCCAAAAGTCCATTCACATGGAGTTTCTTCATGCGCTTTACACCAATATGACCTAAATGGCAGTGCCACAAATATGTTGAAATATCATTATTAACTTTGCATCTTTTGGCATCAATATTATGAATATGTGTATCACTACAATCGAGATTCAATAAACCATTCACCTTGGGTGTATGACTGCTACCTCTTGAGCACTTCCGTTGGTTTTCCCTTGAAGAGGAAAGGGTGGTGCAGCAAAGTAGCGTAAGTATTTCCCTCAGTTTTTGAGAACCAAGGTATCAATACAGTAGTAGGCCACGCACGAGTCCCTCGTACCTACACAAACAAATAAATCCTCGAAACCAACGCGATAAGGGGTTGTCAATCCCTACACGGTCACTTATGAGAGTGAGGTCTGATAGATATGATAAGATAATATTTTTGGTATTTTTATGATAAATATGCAAAGTAAAATAAAAGGCAATAAAAATAACTAAGTATTGGAAGATAGACCCGGGGGCCATAGGTTTCACTAGTGGCTTCTCTCGAGAGCATAAGTATTCACGGCGGGTAAACAAATTACTGTTGAGCAATTGACAGAATTGAGCATAATTATGAGAATATCTAGGTATGATCATGTATATAGGCATCACGTCCGAGACAAGTAGACCAACTCCTGTCTGCATCTACTACTATTACACCACACATCGACCGCTATCCAGCATGCATCTAGAGTATAAAGTTCAAGAGAACAGAGTAACGCTTTAAGCAAGATGACATGATGTAGAGGGATAAACTCATGCAATATGAAATAAACCCCATCTTGTTATCCTTGATGGCAACAATACAATCCGTGCCTTGCTGCCCCTACTGTCACTAGGAAAGGACACCGCAAGATTGAACACAAAGCTAAGCACTTGTCCCATTGCAAGAAAGATCAATCTAGTAGGCCAAACCAAACTAATAATTCGAAGAGACTTGAAAAGATAACCAATCATAGATAAAAGAATTCAGAGAAGATTCAAATATTGTTCATAGATAAACTTGATCATAAACCCACAATTCATCGGTCTCAACAAACACACCGCAAAAGAAGATTACATCGAATAGATCTCCACAAGAGAGGGGGAGAACTTTGTATTGAGATGCAAAAAGAGAGAATAAGCCATCTAGCTAATAACTATGGACCCGTAGGTCTGAGGTAAACTACTCACACTTCATCAGAAGGGCTATAGTGTTGATGTAGAAGCCCTCCGTGATCGATGCCCCCTCCGGCGGAGCTCCGGAACAGGCCCCAAGATGGGATCTCGTGGATACAGAAAGTTACAACGGTGGAATTAGGGTTTTGGCTCCGTATCTGGTAGTTTGGGGGTACGTAGGTATATATAGGAGGAAGGAGTACGTCGGTGGAGCAACAGGGGGCCCACGAGGGTGGAGGGCACGCCCAAGGGGGTAGGCGAGCTCCCCTACCTCGTGGCCTCCTGGTTGATGTCTTGACGTAGGGTCCAAGTCCTCTGGATCATGTTAGTTCCAAAAATCACGTTCCTGAAGGTTTCATTCCGTTTGGACTCCATTTGATATTCTTTTTCCGCGAAACCCTAAAATAGGCAAAAAACAACAATTCTGGGCTGGGCCTCCAGTTAATAGGTTAGTCCCAAAAATAATATAAAAGGGTATAATAAAGCCCAATAATGTCCAAAACAGAATATAATATAGCATGGAACAATAAAAAAATTATAGATACGTTGGAGACGTATCAATGACCATAGAAGGTTTTACTCATGTAAATAGAATAACATTTATTCTTTGACTGGAATGAATAACCATATTACAATAAATATGATCCAATCATATTATGCTCAACGCGAACACCAAATAAAATTTATTTCAGGTTCAACACTAATCCCGAAGGTAAAGGGAGTGTGCGATGGTGATCTTATCAACCTTGGAATCACTTCCAACACACATCGTCACCTCGCCCTCAACTAGTCTCTATTCATTTGTAACTCATGTTTCAAGTTACTAATCATAGCAACTGAACCAGTATCAAATACCCGGGGGCTACTATGAACACTAGTAAAGTACACATCAATAACATGTATATCATATATACTTTTGTTCACTTTGCCATCCTTCTTATCCGCCAAGTATTTGGGGCAGTTCCGCTTCTAGTGACCATTTCCTTTGCAGTAGAAGCACTCAGTTTCAGGCTTGGGTCTAGCTTTGGGCTTCTTCATGGGAGTGGCAACTTGCTTGCCATTCTTCTTGAAGTTCCCTTTCTTTCCCTTGCCCTTTTACTTGAAACTAGTGGCCTTGTCAACCATCAACACTTGATGCTTTTCTTGATTTCTACCTTTGCTGATTACAGCATTGCGAAGAGCTTGGGGAATCGTTTTCGTCATCCCTTGCATATTATAGTTCATCATGAAGTTCTAGTAACGTGGTGATAGTGACTAGAGAACTCTATTAATCACTATCTTATTTGGAATATTAACTCCCACTTGATTCAAGCGATTGTAGTACTCAGACATTTTGAGCACATGCTCACTGGTTGAGCTATTCTCCTCCATCTTGTAGGCAAAATACTTGTCAGAGGTCTCATACCTCTCGACTCGGGCATGAGTCTGAAAGACCAATTTCAGCTCTTTTTTTTGAAAGTTGGACAGTAGGAGCACGTCCTACTGCATGAATATATTAAAGGCCCCAAAAATGGGTGTATATGTTACAAATGTACAAGGGAGTGGGGGAGTGTCTTAAGCTGTTACAAAGAATAGTCAGAGAGCTAAACAGTTAATCTAATTAAGGAACATAAGCTAGGATGGCAGAAACGAGATATCTCTTATCTACAGGGAGTCTATAAGCAATGTTGGCAAAGTCTTTTTTAAATCTGGCTTGCCAACTGTCAACCGAAGGGGCCACTTTCCGAAAGTAGTTATTATATCTTTCCTTCCATAGGCTCCACGTGGCGACCAGGAAGGTGTCCATGATCATTTTACGCTGATTCCTCGTCTTGAGGTGTTTCATCATATGCAACTGATCTCCTGTGGCAGGCCAGGTGATGTTGATCTTGAGCCAGCATTGTTTGCTAAAGTTGGAGTGAAAGAAGAGGTGCTCAAGGGTTTCTTCCATGTGTTCACCACAAAGCAGACAGTCAAGGTTGGTCCCAATGTTATAGTGCCTCCTGCTGAGCATGTTGTGTGTGTTAAGACGGTCCACCAGCAGAAACCAACCAAAGACTTTGATCTTGGGGACACTTTTTGCTTTCTAGAGCCATTTAAATGCCTCGTGGACTTGAAACTCTCGAAAACAGAACTTGTAGTATGACGTAGTCTTGAACATCGACGATCCCCAGGTGCAAATCCAAATATCTTTCCCATCTGAGAGTGCGGTGGAGGAGACCTCACTTTGGATCATTTTAAGCTCATCATGGGCTTGAGTTGAGAGGGGGAGGTGAAAGGCTTCACTGACTTCGGATATAGTAAGCATCCCACGGACCGAGGTATCTTCGCTCAAGGTATAGGAGAAGGCCCTAGGAAATTTTTCTTCAAAGATATGGTTGCAGTAGTCGTCTTACCAAAATAGGGCAGTCTCACCACTACGAATTTGGATTTTGGTTACGCCTATGTACGTTGGCATAGGCTTCATCAGTTCATGCCACCAATGAGAGCCACAAGGGGGCGATGCATGCGGGATTGTGTCCACAAAATAAGTATCCCAAATCAACTTGACCCAAGGGATGTCCATCTGGTTGTAGAATTTGTGTAGAAATTTGAGCAGCAAAGCATCGTTTTGGACTTTGAGATTAAGAATGCCCAAACCACCTTTCTCCTTAGGGCGACAAACCATGTCCCAAGCAGCTAAAGAGTTGCACTTGTCTCCATCACCTGTTTTCTTGATCCAGAGGCAATGACGTCGTATCTTGTCCAATTGCTCAATTATTTTTTTGGGAAGACGAAGAACACCCATGGGGAAGCTCTTGGAACATTTTATATGCTCCGTGGTGTTCAAAATGTTTTCTAAGTCCCGATTCTAAGCCGTAAAGCATGGTGCACTAAACTATCAAGTAGTCATCATACTGAGCTTGTCAAACATTCATAATGTCTGCATCTGTTCCTGCAATAGGTCTGTCACCTAGCAGTGCATCAAGGACCTAATTCTTCTGTGCAGCAACAAGGATAATCCTCACATCACGGACCCAGTCCGCATCATTGCTACTATCATTTTTCAACTTAGTTTTCTCTAGGAACATATAAAAAACATAGGGGAGCTACAACGCGAGCTATTGATCTACAACATAGATATGCAAATACTATCAGGACTAAGTTCATGATAAATTAAAGTTCAATTAATCATATTACTTAAGAACTCCCACTTAGATAGACATCCCTCTGGTCAGCTAAATGATCACGTGATCCATATCAACTAAACCATGTCCGATCATCACGTGAGATGGAGTAGTTATCAATGGTGAACATCACTATGTTGATCATATCTACTATATGATTCATGTTCGACCTTTCGGTCTCAGTGTTCCGAGGCCATATTTGCATATGCTAGGCTCGTCAAGTTTAACCAGAGTATCCTGCGTGTGCAAAACTAGCTTGCACCTGTTGTATGTGAACGTAGAGCTTATCACACCCGAGCATAACGTGGTGTCTCGACACAAAGAACTATAGCAACGGTGCATACTCAAGGAGAACACTTGTACCTTGAAATTTAGTGAGGGGTCATCTTATAATGCTACCGCCATACTAAGCAAAATAAGATGCATAAAGGATAAACATCACATGCAATCAAAATAAGTGATATGATATGGCCATCATCATCTTGTGCCTTTGATCTCCATCTCCAAAGCACCGTCATGATCACCATCGTCACCGGCTAGACACCTTGATCTCCATCGTAGCATCATTGTCGTCTCGCCAACTGTTGCTTCTACGACTGTCGCTACCGCTTAGTGATAAAGTAAAGCAATTACATGGCAATTGCATTTCATACAATAAAGCGACAACCATGTGGCTCCTGCCAGTTGCCGATAACTATTACAAAACATGATCATCTCATACAACAATTTATATCATCACGTCTTGACCATATCACATCACAACATGCCCTGCAAAAACAAGTTAGACGTCCTCTACTTTGTTGTTGCAAGTTTTACGTGGCTGCTACGGGCTTCTAGCAAGAACCGTTCTTACCTACGCATCAAAACCACAATGATTTTTCATCAAGTGTGATGTTTTAACCTTCAACAAGGATCAGGCGTAGTCAAACTTGATTCAACTAAACTTGGAGAAACAGACACCCACTAGCCACCTATGTGCGAAGCACGTCGGTAGAACTAGTCTCATGAACGCGGTCATGTAATGTCGGTCTGAGCCGCTTCATCCAACAATACCACCGAATCAAAGTAAGACGTTGCTGGTAAGCATGTAAGTGCATCTAGTGCCCCTTAGTGATTTTGGTGCATTGAAGACTTATAGGTTAAGAGACTTATGCGTTTGTGAGTGTACATAGGTCTATAAGTCTATGAGGAGCTTGATATTTACAGAGAAAGTTGACCCCTAATAATGAATGTCTTCAACTGAAGACTTTGGATTTTTGAAGACTTTCTGAAGACTCCGAAAGTGAAGAAATTGGTGTGACCGTGAAGACTTGATATTCATGCAAGGAACATGAAGCGTGAAGAATTTTGTTTTCGTATTTTCATTTTCTCTTTCTTGCATCATAGGAAACACCGTACTGTTGAAGGGGGTCAAGGTAAAACTAAGGAAAAGTTTCCAGGTGATGCTCAACTCAAAATCCTACACCTACCAATCCCTTCGAGTGAAGCCATTGGAAATCTCATACAGTTCAGTCAATTTCTTCAGTGATAGAGACGTAGTTCTTCTGGTCTCTGAGGAATTTGTCTTGACTGAGGAGTTAGGAATTCGCCAGTGCGGATTTCCTACAAGTGAGGAACATGATAGCCCTGAGGAATTTGAGCCTCAAATTTCCGACTGTTGCTGTGCTACGCGCCAGCTATCCCAAAATATCTACCCACCTAACAGTCATATCATTGAAGGACGTCGGGCTGCTCCCTAGGCTATAAATAGCCGCCCCCTACAACCACTAGCTGGTTGGCTGCTCCGCGAGAAACTGACACTTGTCATTAAGAGCATCCCATCCTTCTAGGACTTTGAGGAAAAGTCATCAAGTGAGGAAAAACCAAAAACCCAAACCCAAACACCTACAAACCCAAAGTGATTGAGCATCACTGAAGAGATTGTTCCTGTGTGCAACCGACGCTTGTTACCTTTGAGGACGGTGCATCCTCCAGACAGTTAGGCGTCAAGGTCTAGAGCATCCAAGAGGAAATTGTGGATCGCCCGGTGACCGAGTTTGTGAAGGTTGGGAAGACACCTGAAGACTTACCACGAGTGATTGGACGAGGTCTGTGTGACCTTAGTTCAAGGATAATATGGTGAGGACTGTGTGTCCTCAGGTTTAAATACCTAGCCACTCTAACCAGACGTACAACTGTCACAACAGTTGGAACTGGTCTACCAAATCTCTGTCTTCACCGAGCTAGCTGGTTCTATTTCCTCAATCCTTTCATTTCTTCATTACTGTGTTGTGTACCTGTTCATATCTGT
The DNA here is from genome assembly GCA_034509565.1 of Triticum monococcum. Taxonomy (NCBI): domain Eukaryota; kingdom Viridiplantae; phylum Streptophyta; class Magnoliopsida; order Poales; family Poaceae; genus Triticum; species Triticum monococcum. The sequence continues at coordinate 491,654,849 of CM067844.1, forward strand.
TTGAATACTTTGACTGAAGACATTCACAGTTTCCTCTGTTCATTTTCTTCAGCCTGTTTGTCTTCATTCTGTTTTATCATGTGCTTACGCTTTCTGTACTCTGTGTTTGTTTTCTATTCATCATGATGTCCATACTTATGTTATGTCATGTCTGCATCTGAGTACTTATTCCGCTGCAAGTAGTTCTTCGCTTAGGAATTTCTGCACTCTGAAATTCCTGAGTGGAGAATTCATAAAAATCGCCTATTCACCCCTCCCCCCTCTAGTCGACTTAACGCACTTTTAATTGGTATTAGAGCAAGGTACTCCCTTGTTCTATGTGATTTTGGTTTAACCACATGGAGTTTTAGTTATGTCGACCGCGGGTATGAGCAAGGTCTCTGCTGGGTTTCCTACCTTCGATGGGACAGACTACCTCTACTGGAAGAATAAGATGTGAATGCATCTTGAGGCAATTGACAACGATCTCTAGTACATTGTGGAAAATGGCATTCCCTCTGTCACTCCTACCATCAACGCTGATGATGTGAAGAGATTCAAGCAACTCGACTCTCAAGCAAAGAACATCATATGTGGCCATCTAAGCAAAGGGTAGTATGGCAGAGTGAGTGCTTTGGAGACAACAAAGCTTATCCGGGACAGGCTGTCCAAGGTCAATGAAGGAGTCTCAACACAGCGTGAATCTTGAGTAGACGTTCTTCGCAATCTCTTCAACCACTTCAAAAGACTTGACAATGAAAATGTTCAGCAAACCTTCGATCACCTCACTGGCATTTCAAATGAGCTTCAAGCACTTGGTGCCTCTGACATCACCTACGACGAGGTGGTGAAGAAATTGCTTTGATCGCTTGATTCCTCATTTGACACCCTTGCAATGATGATACAAGAACATGGAGACTAGAAGTCACTTGATCCCGCTGATATCCTCGAGAGGCTAAACACTCATGAGTTCCAGCTTGGCGAGAAGAGAGATCTCTATGGATCGAGCTATGGCAGATCACGAGCTCTAAAGGCCAAGGCAGTGTCTGAATCTGAAGGTGAAGATTCTGGTAGCAGCCTTGGTGATCCTGAAGAACTAAGACAGGAGCTAGCAATGCTCGTGAGGAAATTTCAGAAGTTCTCAAGACATGGTCGTTTTGGAAAATCCTCAAGAAGTGATGACTTAAGATTAGATTCCTCATCTCGTGATTACAAGAAGAGACTTTGCCACAAATGCAAGAAACCCGGTCACTACATTCAAGATTGTCCTCAGTGGGAAAAGGAATCAAAGAAGAAGAAGTATAAGGACTACAGTTCTGATGATTCAAAGAAGAAGAAGAAATCTTCAAAGTCCTCTTCATCAAAACCTTCAAGGTCTTCATCTCACAAGAAGAGCAGCTCCAAGAAGGCTCGGGCATTCATTGGCAAGGAAATGGACTCTGAGGCTGAATTTGAGGAAAATGAGGAAGAGGAGGCATCTGAGGAGTCAGGCTCTGGTGTGGCGAGCCTAGCCCTCGCTGCTGCGTTCATCAACAAGTCCATCTTCAACTCTGAGGAAAAGGACCTCCCCAACACCACTGACGATGATGATGATGATGACTACGCTCCCACCTATTGCTTCATGGCAAAAGGTGCAAAGGTACTCAAATATCCCTCCTCTGAATCAAGTGAGGATGAATATGATGAAAACCTCAAGCCTAGTATAACACCCTCGATGCGACTATATCTCCCACGTGTCGAGGCACGACTTAGAGGCATAATCGCATTGAAGGCATATGTCGCAAGTGAGGTAATCTTCACACAACCCATGTAATATAATAAGGAATAAGAGATACATAGTTGGCTTACAATCGCCACTTCACACAATTACATGAATAAACATTACATCAAGCAAATACACTCAGGGTCCGACTACGGAACCAAAATAAAAGAAGAACCCCAAATGCGACAAAGGTCCCCGATCGACCCCAACTGGGCTCCACTACTGATCAACTAGAACGAAACAACACAAATGAACAAGGTCTTCAACGAGCTCCTCCTGAGCTGGGTTGCGTCATCTGCTCGGACTCATCGGCACCTGCAAGCTGGTTTTGGAAGTATCTGTGAGCCACGGGGACTCAGCAATCTCGCACCCTCGCGATCAAGACTATTTAAGCTTATGGGTAAGGTAAAGGTATGAGGTGGAGCTGCAGCAAGCGACTAGCATATATGGTGGCTAACCTATTCGCAAACGAGAGCGAGAAGAGAGGGCAAAGCACGGTCGATAAAATATGATCAAGAAGTGATCCTGGACTACCTACGTCAAGCATAACTCCAACAACCGTGTTCACTTTCCGGACTCCGCCGGAAAGAGACCATCACGGTTACACACGCGGTTGATTCATTTTAATTAAGGTCAACTTTAGGTTTTCTACAACCGGACGTTAACAAATTCCCATCTGCCCATAACCGTGGGCACGGCTTTCGAAAGTTCAAATCCCTGCAGGGTGTCCCAACTTAGCCCATCACAAGCTCTCATGGTCAACGAAGGAATAAACCTCCACCCGAGATATTTCGATCAGACTCGGTATCCCGGTACAACAAGACATTTCGACAGGGTAAAACTAAACCAGCAACACCGCCTGGTGCGCCGACATCCTGATGGGAGCTGCACATATCTCGTTCTCAGGGCAACACCGGATTGTCTAAACTTCCGGTAGGCCAGCCCAGAGTTGCCCCTGGTAGCCACTGGCGGCTGACAGTTTGGACCAACACTTAGACAAGCACTGGCCCGGGGGGGGGGGGGTTAAAATAAAGATGACCCTCGGGATGCGCGACTCCCAAGGGAAAAAGGCTAGGTGGCAAATGGTAAAACCAATGTTGGGCATTGCTGGCAAAGCTTTACTTAAGGCGAACTGTCAAGGGGTTCCCATTATAGCCCAACCGTGTAAGGGACGCAAAATCCGGGAACATAACACCGATATGACGGAAACTAGGGCGGCAAGAGTGGAACAAAACACCAGGCATAAGGCCGAGCCTTCCACCCTTTACCAAGTATATAGATGCATTAATTAAATAAGATATATTGTGATATCCCAACAAGTAAATAAATGTCCCAACAAGGAACAACATCTCCATGTTCCAACAAGGAACAAACTTCAATCTTCACCTGCAACTAACAACGCTATAAGAGGGGCTGAGCAAAGCGGTAACATAGCCAATCAACGGTTTGCTAGGACATTGGTGGGTTAGAGGCTGAACATGGCAATTTGGGAGGCTGACAAGCAAGTGGTAGGCATCGTAGCAATGGCATAGCAAAAGAGCGAGCAAACTAGCATAGCAAAGATAGTAGTGATTTCGAGGGTATGATCATCTTGCCTGAAATCCCGCAAGGAAGAAGAACGAGTCCATGAAGAAGACAAACGGACGAAGTTGAACGGATCCTCACAAACTCGACGTTATCGGAACCAACCCGAAGAAGCAATCACCGGAAAAGAAGCACACAGCATAGTAAACAACCACGACATCAACATGGCATGATGCACAAACGAGTATGATGCATGTCCGGTTTAAAGAGGCATGGCATGGCAAAATGCACAAACAATCCTACAAATTAAGTGGAGCACAATATGCATCGGGATGCATATTGACAAAACACCACATCAATTATTTAGTTCTCTCTCGTTTATGTACCCAACAATATTAAATGTTGTTAAACATGGCAAGAGGGTGAAGCAAAATTAAACTACCTATCTAGTCAAGGTTAAATGAGGCCGGAAGCAACGAACAACAATTCCGGTAAATCCCCATGTGCAAATATTAGGTTTGGTCCTGATCTGTCCTAAACACAATTTTAGAGTTGTCAAACATGCAAGACAATGTCACCATGATAAACTAGGCAAAATTCTACCCCATTTACATATAAAGTTTATTAAAATCCGAGTTACGGTTATTTAGTTATGAATTTAATCATTTTAACATGGCAATAGGCAAATATAAGCAAACATCATTTTAATCAAATCGAACATGCAAGAAAGTTGGACATTATTATCCTACACAAAATTCTAAGCAACTTTCATATATTAAGTTTTTACATATGATGCATAGTTCAAGAGTTATTATATGCATGAAGACTAGGGACTAAACTGCAACTGGCAGTTTTCTGGATAATTGGAAAATTCGCTGCAACGGAAAAAAATACACATCGGGCCGGATCTGACTGGCCCGATGGGAGCATGGGTGCCGGACTCACCCAGCTGGACCTGGCCCAGGGCGGTGGGAAGGTGTGGGCTGGGCCGCGGTCAACGGTTGAAGGGGAGGCGGCCCAGGTGCGTGCGGTCGACGCAAAAAAGGGGCGAGCGGCTTCGCTGCCACATCGAGCACGGGGTCAACGCGAGGTTATTCCGCTTGATGCAGGCGGCAGCTGGATGCACCGAAGGACGCGAAGGATCTTGCGACGGAGAGGCCAGAGAGACCGGGTCTCGACGGATCCGGAGGCTGGCGACGTCGAGTGCGGTCGACGGCGAGCTCCTGCGTCGGGACATCCATGGCGGCAGGGGACTTGGCGCGGGGCGAAGCAAAAGAGGAAATCCGGTCCAGGTGAAGTAGAGCCAGCGGCATGGCATAGCTGCAGATGACGCTGGGGATGGGGAAACGGGCGGAGGTGGCCGGAGAAGTGCGAAACGGCGAAGAGGAGGCCGGTTCGGGCCGATGCCGCCAACGGCGCGTGGCGGCTGCAGCTCCGCTCGTTGCAGAGCAGATGGGGCGTGGTGAGGGACTCCGGCAAGCTGGGGAGGTCCAGCGCGCGAGGAACGACATGGGAACGAGGGCTAGACGCGGGGTTCGAGGTTCCCCAGTGCGGATCGGTCGGGAACCGCGGCGGCACAACGAGCTGGAGCTACGGGAGGCCATCCATGGCAGCGCTGCGAAGACAACAGAGAGAGAGAGAGAGAGAGCAGCATGAGAGAGAGAAAAAAAAGGAAGGGAAAAGGAGCAGGGGAGGAAGGGTGCGAGGAGGCCCGGCCTGGATCTGGCGGCGCACGGGCAGGTCCTGGCGTGGCGGCGCTGCAGTCCAAGGCGGCGATGTCCTAGTGGCTTCCTGCTGGTGGCTGTCGGCGGAGACGAAGCCTCGGGTAGGAGATCGTCGAGTGGCGCTGGCTGCTTGGCCAGGAGGTCTCTGGTTTGGGATCAAGGAGAAGGGGATCGGGGAGGATCCCCATGTGAGTTGAGAGTGGCGGCGGCAAGGGAAAAAGATGGGACAAGGGTCCTAATTTTTAGGGTTGGACCCGTATATATACGCAAATGAATTAGGTTTGGGGGTATCTTGTCCCTCAGATCGAAATCGGACGGCCGCGAATAAAATATCTAGGGAGTCCAAATAAGAAAACGGTGACGTTTTGTAGACGTTTGGGGATGTTCCGGACACAGCGGTAACGACTGCCCGGGTCGGGTCCGGGACAACTTTCGGGCGCGCGCGAGGGGGGCTGCGGGCTGACGAGAGGGGTTAGGTTGGACCTGGCGGTAGGTAGTGAGCTGTGTAGACGGTCTCGAGCTGAGAGAAGAGAAGAGGGGGCGGCTCGGCGACTATTTCCGGAGACTGAAAACGTCCGACGTTAGACCGGCTACTATTGCCGCTATATTTATCCGTTGGGGCGTCAAACGAACTCCGATTGCGATGAAACTTGACAGGCGGTCTGTCTACACTATAAAAAGACCACACGTCAAATCTCATCCCATTCCGAGAACATTTTCCGGCCACTTATAAAATAATATTTCGGACATGCCGCGGGCGCGTGCAAGTGTGTCTGGGCTCAGAACGGACAACGGAGAGAACGAGGAGGCCAGGATGGATGCAAGTTTTGAAAACATGGTGATGCAATGCACATGATGACATGATATGCAATGCATGACACGCAAGCAAATGACATGGCAACGATGGCGAATAACTGCCCGACACGTGGCACATCAGCCTCGGGGCGTTACAACACTCCACCACTACGAGAGGATCTCGTCCCGAGATCTAGAATGGCACCGGAGGAACAACGGAAGAGAAAAGAGGAGAGGTAAAACTAAGTTGCTTCTTTGACAAACGAGTGAAACCAAAGCACCTTGCGAGGTTGAGCAAATTCGAGAAAAGAATAGAACGAAGGAGAACAAAGTCGAAAACACTCCGTTAGAAAAGAGGGACAAAGAACATTGCGAAACCTTGCGGTTGAAGGGAAGATATATATAGAGAAACACTCCGGTTAAAGAAGGGGATCAAGGAAGACCAAATTCGGGAAGCACTCCGGTTGAAAAGAAAAGGAATTGAATAATAACTTGATAAGATGAGAAGATACTTGATGAAATCACAATACACTGCCTCCGTAACTATTGAATGAATGGAACAAGGGGTAAGAAAGATCTCAGACAGCACTCCGGTTGAGAAGGGAGTCAAAATTTGATAAGATGAGAGAGCTCAAATGAAAACACGACACTCTGGTTGAGAAAGGGATGCTAGACTTGATAAGGCGAAAAGAACTTGAACAAAGGGGCACAATACTCTGGTTAAGCAAGATAGGGAAGGAATAAGAATGATAAAATTTGGACAGCACTTCGTCTGTAAATGGAAGTAACTGAACAAGACAAGATGATAGGATACTTGAGAAGAGGACACAACACTCCGGTTAAATGGGCAATCAAGAAAAGGACACGACCCTGACAAAACAAGAAGATGGGTTGAAGAGAGCAACCTCACAATGCCTCCGGAACAAAAGAATAGAAGATAGATAATTGAACTAGGAGAATGGAGAAGAAAATGCCAACTTCTGCCACAAAAGAGCTTGAGAAGGCATTCTTAGGAGAAGGGTTGAACGGAGTTGTTGGAAAAACCACCAACGAAAAGAATAGCTTGATATGGGCTTAAGGAATACATCTCAAATTATGAGGTGACAACCTGCCACTCGCGGGAAAAGAATTGGGTTAGAATGAACAAGGAGACGAGAACTTATATCACCGGGAGGATAGATGAAGAAACTTGGATCATATATAAGCACCATAATAACAACCATCCTTAGGGAAGGCTTAAGGTGAAATATAACCCAAGACAATACCAACGAATAGGTTGATGGATTTAAAATACCTCATTCATAACAACATGTGAATCATGAAACATGAACCCAAATTATCAAGAATGACATCATACCACCTCCAATAATATGGTAGAAAGAATTGCACTCCGGATAGCAAGATGAAGAAGGCTTGAGCTCCTTAGAAAAGAATCTCAATTAAAAAGTTGGAGAAGGAATTAAATCCTTGATGAAATCATCATGTAGAACCTCCATGAAGAACTCCGGTAATAAAAGAATGATCCAAAATAATTGAATGATGAATAGAATAAGATTGAAGCCTCGCAATGATTTAGATAGAGATCTCCGTGATAATATAATTGAAAGAGGTTGGACTCTGGGAAAAAGAGAAGATGAAACAAATGAAACCGAGAGTTTGAAGGGCCTCTGGAATAAGAATTAATCATTAGGATGAAACAAGAATAAGAATTGTGTTATGCTTATCCTTCACCAATTTAAATTGATGACAAACAACGGATTTGGCATATTACTAATTCTCGTAGAAAGGATTAAGATAGATATCGCGCCAACTTGAGAAGGTCTTCAACGAAACACCGGTGGAATCGAAACAATGAATGAATTTATAAAGAAGAGAAATCTTAAAAGAACCACTGTAAGAATTGAAAATGAACGGAGTAAAGATAAAGAAACACCGAGAAGAATTAAGCAAATGAATGAAGATGCTTGAGAGAAATTAGATACAAGAGAACGAAAAGATCACGAGCCGATTAAAGAACACTTGAACAATGCACCAGTAAGATTAGGAGGATGAGAGCTGAAAGCTAGAATGAATAATCCCGAAATGATGGCCTTCGGAGAATCAAACTGAAAAGGCTCTTGAATTGCTCCGGATGGATAAAAAGGATTCTCGCAATCAAACAATTATGAGAGGATGGCAGAGAATGGGGTAAGATTTGAAAGAAACTCTTCTTCGGTCTTCAAAATATGAGAATGACAATGAGAAACACCATCAAGAGTCGTTTAGGCACTCCAGAAGAATCAAAAGCGAAGAGATTGAGTCAACGACGAAAAGAATTTGAAAGATCTTGGAGAAACATTTGACTGATGATAAATCATTCTTATGTCAAACTTCGAAAGGAATTTGAGAATAACTCCGAAAATAAGAAGAGTCAGGTAAGATCCCGGGAAAAGACCTGTGGGTTAGGGCCCACTCAAAAGAAACACCGTTCAAATGATTTCGAGGAGAGGTTGCACCGGTTGAATTAAGTGACTTGAATGAGGGAACATCCTCGAAAGAACTTGAACAAAAGTATAGTGGAAACATGAATCTTCGAGATATCTTGAGCACTCCGGAATAATAAATAGCGAGAAGTAGAATGATAAAGAATTGCACCGGCATAAGAAAACATTGAAATACGGAAAAGAGTATGATCAACACCGAAAGCTTGAATTGGAACCACCGGAGAAGAAAAGAACGAAATATGATGAACTTGAAGCTCCGTTAGAATCTTCATGAGAAACACCGGATAAGAACATTGACGGAAAAGGAATGGAGAGGCTTCACAACAATAAAATGATACTTGAATAAGAAATCTGGTTCCTTGAAGAAAAAGGGTGGGTGGGAGGGAAAAACAAAGGCAACTTGGAGACGGATGGAACAAACACCGTTGAGAAGAAGTGATAATTGATCTGGCGGATGTTGAAGTGAACGGATCCACTTGAGGAGATACACACCGGTTGAAAAGAATTAACATGACAATCTCGATTATCATGAAGGATTAGTATTCGCATAGGAATATGAGAACACCACTTGAGGAAGGTATGGAATCAACATTTGACAATTAAGCAACTCGAATACCACAACTCAAAACAAAAACAAAAGGATTGCCTTGCAGAATAAGCCAGAACAAACATATGATAGAGATTTCGTCCGAAGTTTTCGTGGTGGGACCTACACGGGCTCGATCGTACAGCACCATCATGTACAAGGCAGTGCACATGACATACGAAGCGTCCCCGAGTCAGCATAGCCAAGGACTCTTTAAGACACAACGAGACCACTGTAAAATCGACCGTGAATAGGCGAACCACTAGACGTCGAACCCCAATTTCATATCATACATCTGTTGGAAGGATATCCTAAGAGCTACTTGAATTCCCAGCTATGAAACTCCCGAAATTTTCCGGTTATGCAATCAGGTGTTGAGGATACAGGGGAAGCATAATATCTCACCCAAGCTAGCAAATCCTACATCCAGCTGCATCCATCCTTCAACACATAACCAAGAAACCTTCGGAAACCATCTATCTCAACCTTCGAAAAGCATCCGTTATACAAGTTATGGCGATACTCCCGAACTCCCGCCCCAGTACTGGGTGGCGTCGAGGTTATCTCACCAACGAACTGCATAAAGGAGATTTTCGATGTCGCGAACATATCTCAAGTATACCAGAATTGCAACGATAAAATTATGATGACAACACCTCAGAGCTCAACTCCCCGGGACACTTCCACTAAACCCCTGACAGGTGGCACCAAGACAGTATTCTCATCATAAGCCATCGGAACAAAACCAAGATACTCGCGTGATCCTAAATTTTTTTTAGTGAAATTTGAGAAGAGAAGAGTCAAAACTCTACGTCAGGATGTCTCACCAGAGCGACGAAGGGACTGGGGAGTAAAAAGAATTCCTAAACTCTCCGATATATAATTCCTAAGGACTCAAAACATTTTGCTAGACACAACTCGGCTGCTAAAAACGATCAAGCAATGGGGGCTCCTAAGGTCGGGGAAGGCTCTGATTACCAACTTGTAACACCCTCGATGCGACTATATCTCCCACGTGTCGAGGCACGACTTAGAGGCATAATCGCATTGAAGGCATATGTCGCAAGTGAGGTAATCTTCACACAACCCATGTAATATAATAAGGAATAAGAGATACATAGTTGGCTTACAATCGCCACTTCACACAATTACATGAATAAACATTACATCAAGCAAATACACTCAGGGTCCGACTACGGAACCAAAATAAAAGAAGAACCCCAAATGCAACAAAGGTCCCCGATCGACCCCAACTGGGCTCCACTACTGATCAACTAGAACGAAACAACACAAATGAACAAGGTCTTCAATGAGCTCCTCCTGAGCTGGGTTGCGTCATCTGCTCGGACTCATCGGCACCTGCAAGCTGGTTTTGGAAGTATCTGTGAGCCACGGGGACTCAGCAATCTCGCACCCTCGCGATCAAGACTATTTAAGCTTATGGGTAAGGTAAAGGTATGAGGTGGAGCTGCAGCAAGCGACTAGCATATATGGTGGCTAACCTATTCGCAAACGAGAGCGAGAAGAGAGGGCAAAGCACGGTCGATAAAATATGATCAAGAAGTGATCCTGGACTACCTACGTCAAGCATAACTCCAACAACCGTGTTCACTTTCCGGACTCCGTCGGAAAGAGACCATCACGGTTACACACGCGGTTGATTCATTTTAATTAAGGTCAACTTTAGGTTTTCTACAACCGGACGTTAACAAATTCCCATCTGCCCATAACCGCGGGCACGGCTTTCGAAAGTTCAAATCCCTGCAGGGTGTCCCAACTTAGCCCATCACAAGCTCTCATGGTCAACGAAGGAATAAACCTCCACCCGAGATATTCCGATCAGACTCGGTATCCCGGTACAACAAGACATTTCGACAGGGTAAAACTAAACCAGCAACACCGCCCGATGCGCCGACATCCTGATGGGAGCTGCACATATCTCGTTCTCAGGGCAACACCGGATTGTCTAAACTTCCGGTAGGCCAGCCCAGAGTTGCCCCTGGTAGCCACTGGCGGCTGACAGTTTGGACCAACACTTAGACAAGCACTGGCCCGAGGGGGGGGGGGGGGGGGTTAAAATAAAGATGACCCTCGGGATGCGCGACTCCCAAGGGAAAAAGGCTAGGTGGCAAATGGTAAAACCAATGTTGGGCATTGCTGGCAAAGCTTTACTTAAGGCGAACTGTCAAGGGGTTCCCATTATATCCCAACCGCGTAAGGGACGCAAAATCCGGGAACATAACACCGATATGACGGAAACTAGGGCGGCAAGAGTGGAACAAAACACCAGGCATAAGGCCGAGCCTTCCACCCTTTACCAAGTATATAGATGCATTAATTAAATAAGATATATTGTGATATCCCAACAAGTAAATAAATGTCCCAACAAGGAACAACATCTCCATGTTCCAACAAGGAACAAACTTCAATCTTCACCTGCAACTAACAACGCTATAAGAGGGGCTGAGCAAAGCGGTAACATAGCCAATCAACGGTTTGCTAGGACATTGGTGGGTTAGAGGCTGAACATGGAAATTTGGGAGGCTGACAAGCAAGTGGTAGGCATCATAGCAATGGCATAGCAAAAGAGCGAGCAAACTAGCATAGCAAAGATAGTAGTGATTTCGAGGGTATGATCATCTTGCCTGAAATCCCGCAAGGAAGAAGAACGAGTCCATGAAGAAGACAAACGGACGAAGTTGAACGGATCCTCACAAACTCGACATTATCGGAACCAACCCGAAGAAGAAATCACCGGAAAAGAAGCACACAGCATAGTAAACAACCACGGTATCAACATGGCATGATGCACAAACGAGTATGATGCATGTACAGTTTAAAGAGGCATGGCATGGCAAAATGCACAAACAATCCTACAAATTAAGTGGAGCACAATATGCATCGGGATGCATATTGACAAAACACCACATCAATTATTTAGTTCTCTCTCGTTTATGTACCCAACAATATTAAATGTTGTTAAACATGGCAAGAGGGTGAAGCAAAATTAAACTACCTATCTAGTCAAGGTTAAATGAGGCCGGAAGCAACGAACAACAATTCCGGTAAATCCCCATGTGCAAATATTAGGTTTGGTCCTGATCTGTCCTAAACACAATTTTAGAGTTGTCAAACATGCAAGACAATGTCACCATGATAAACTAGGCAAAATTCTACCCCATTTACATATAAAGTTTATTAAAATCCGAGTTACGGTTATTTAGTTATGAATTTAATCATTTTAACATGGCAATAGGCAAATATAAGCAAACATCATTTTAATCAAATCGAACATGCAAGAAAGTTGGACATTATTATCCTACACAAAATTCTAAGCAACTTTCATATATTAAGTTTTTACATATGATGCATAGTTCAAGAGTTATTATATGCATGAAGACTAGGGACTAAACTGCAACTGGCAGTTTTCTGGATAATTGGAAAATTCGCTGCAACGGAAAAAAAATACACATCGGGCCGGATCTGACTGGCCCGATGGGAGCATGGGTGCTGGACTCACCCAGCTGGACCTGGCCCAGGGCGGTGGGAAGGTGTTGGCTGGGCCGCGGTCAACGGTTGAAGGGGAGGCGGCCCAGGTGCGTGCGGTCGATGCAGAAAAGGGGCGAGCGGCTTCGCTGCCACATCGAGCACGGGGTCAACGCGAGGTTATCCCGCTCGATGCAGGCGGCGGCTGGATGCACCGAAGGACGTGAAGGATCCTGCGACGGAGAGGCCAGAGAGACCGGGGCTCGAAGGATCCGGAGGCTGGCGACGTCGAGTGCGGTCGACGGCGAGCTCCTGCGTCGGGACATCCATGGCGGCAGGGGACTTGGCGCGAGGCGAAGCAAAAGAGGAAATCCGGTCCAGGTGAAGTAGAGCCAGCGGCATGGCATAGCTGCAGATGACGCTGGGGACGGGGAAACGGGCGGAGGTGGCCGGAGAAGTGCGAAACGGCGAAGAGGAGGCCGGTTCGGGCCGATGCCGCCAACGGCGCGCGGCGGCTGCAGCTCCGCTCGTTGCAGAGCAAATGGGGCGCGGTGAGGGACTCCGGCAAGCTGGGGAGGTCCAGCGCGCGAGGAACGACATGGGAACGAGGGCTCGACGCGGGGTTCGAGGTTCCCAGCGCGGATCGGTCGGGAACCGCGGCGGCACAACGAGCTGGAGCTACGGGAGGCCATCCATGGCGGCGCTGCGAAGACAACAGAGAGAGAGAGAGCAGCATGAGAGAGAGAAAAAAAGGAAGGGAAAAGGAGCAGGGGAGGAAGGGTGCGAGGAGGCCCGGCCTGGATCTGGCGGCGCACGGGCAGGTCCTGGCGTGGCGGCGCTGCAGTCCAAGGCGGCGACGTCCTGGTGGCTTCCTGCTGGTGGCTGTCGGCGGAGACGAAGCCTCAGGCAGGAGATCGTCGAGCGGCGCTGGCTGCTTGGCCAGGAGGGCTCTGGTTTGGGATCGAGGAGAAGGGGATCGGGGAGGATCCCCATGTGAGTTGAGAGTGGCGGCGGCAAGGGAAAAAGATGGGACAAGGGTCCTAATTTTTAGGGTTGACCCGTATATATACGCAAATGAATTAGGTTTGGGGGTATCTTGTCCCTCGGATCGAAATCAGACGGCCGCGAATAAAATATCTAGGGAGTCCAAATAAGAAAACGGTGACGTTTTGTAGACGTTTGGGGATGTTCCGGACACAGCGGTAACGACTGCCCGGGTCGGGTCCGGGACAACTTTCGGGCGCGCGCGAGGGGGGCTGCGGGCTGACGAGAGGGGTTAGGTTGGACCTGGCGGTAGGTAGTGAGTTGTGTAGACGGTCTCGAGCTGAGAGAAGAGAAGAGGGGGCGGCCCGGCGACTGTTTCCGGAGACCGAAAACGTCCGACGTTAGACCGGCTACTATTGCCGCTATATTTATCCGTTGGGGCGTCAAACAAACTCCGATTGCGATGAAACTTGACAGGCGGTCTGTCTACACTATAAAAAGACCACACGTCAAATCTCATCCCATTCCGAGAACATTTTCCGGCCACTTATAAAATAATATTTCGGACATGCCGCGGGCGCGTGCAAGTGTGTCTGGGCTCAGAACGGACAACGGAGAGAACGAGGAGGCCGGGACGGATGCAAGTTTTGAAAACATGGTGATGCAATGCACATGATGACATGATATGCAATGCATGACACGCAAGCAAATGACATGGCAACGACGACGAATAACTGCCCGACACGTGGCACATCGGCCTCGGGGCGTTACACCTAGCTATTCTAAACTTGCTAAGATTGTTGTGAAACAACAAAAGGCTCTTGAAAAGGTTCAAAATATGCTAGACAAAAGCGATGATATGTTGGGTGAAGAAATGGATCGCACTAAAACTTTGACTGAAAATCTTCAGAGACTTCAGACTAAGTTTGGTAATCTTCAGAGTCATCATAACACTCTTATCTGATCATGAGAAGCTTTCTTATGAATTTATTCATAGAAAGCAAGATCTTGAGAAGTTAAGAGTAAGTTATGAAGATCTTTAGAAGGAGCGTGATTCATTACTTTCTCAACAAATCAGCGCTACTTAGGAAGAATTTATTCCTCCATGTTTGAAGTGCATTGAACGTGAATCTGCTAATTCTTCACCTGAAAGTTCAAATGCTTCTATTGCTGCAAATTCTTCACCTGACTATGCTGTCACTAATTCCTCATCTGAGGATGCTTCTAGTATGACTGACCATGTAGGGCTGAAGGAATTGTATGTGACTGGCATGTACAAAAGCCTCAAAGGGCATCAGGATCTTTGTGATGTGCTTAAGAAGCAGATCCTCAACAGGAACCCTAGAAAAGATGGTATTGCCTTTGAGAGGAAACTCAATGCTGATGGGACCTACTGGAAGCCTGAGCAATATCCCAAAACCTCATGAGTTGCTGCAAAGGGACCTTCAGTGGATCCATCTACTTTATCTAGCTTTACATGTGAATCTTCATATTCTTCTGATGAGTCATTTGATTCCAATTATAAACTATTCAAAAATCAGAATGGTGAAGTATTTGCTAGATGTGTTGGCACTAACTGCAGGAACGGTCCTCCTATGAAGAAAATCTGGGTTCCCAAAAGGTGCCTTGAAAGTCTTTAGGTGAATGTCATCATGACACCACCTGTGAAGAAAAGGAACCCCAGATCAAATTCTTCATGTGGACCAAAGTCTTCATATGGATCCAAGTCCTCATATGGACCACATTCCTCACATGGATCAAAGTCCTCACATGAACATCATCGTGCTAACACCTCTGTTTCGCAGGGAAAGGCTAAGGGTTATGGCTATGTGTCATTATTTTTCAAATCATTATGTTCATAAATCCTCGAAGAATTTCTCTGCTTACTCATATGCTTACCCAAACCCCTCTTATGTGAAACGAAGTGGATTGGCATCTATGCCACCTTTCTCTTATGGAGCTCGCAGAATAATGAACTCTTTACCACCACTTCAGATGTGGGTGGTGAAGAAAAAGAACTAATCTCTTATGTAGGGTCAAGTCTCCAGATGAACCTAAACGTCTGAAGAATTTGTTGGAGACCTAAATATACCTGAAAGGACGCAAGCTAATCATGAAGAAATGAATTTTCATTTCTAAAGTCCTCATACTACTTTACCTGTTCTATCGCTTGATGAAATTGATCTGATGAATTTGATATCATATTCTTCACTGATGAAGTATATGAGTTCATAAGCTGCACTAATTCATCTGCAAGATGATCAACCCAAAGCCACTGAGTAGGTCCTTGATAGTGGATGTACAAATCATATGACTGGTGACAGGAGCTTATTAATGGATGCTGCTTTATCTCCATCGCATCTAAAGCATATCACCTACGCTGACAAAGGCAAAAGCAAGGTATTGGGTCTAGGTAAGGTTGCAATCTCAAAGGATCGACACATGGACAAAGTCATGCTTGTTGAGACCTTAGGGTTCAACCTCATGTCGGTCTCAATGCTTTGTGATCTTGGCAAGTATCATTGTGTTGTGATCATGGAAGCAAACAATTCCATAGTATTCGAAGGCTTTAGGAGAGGAGATTTGTATATTGTTGATTTCTCTACAGGACCACAACCTGCCACATGTCTACTTGCAAAAGCTTCAGAAGGCTGGCTATGGCATCGACGACTTGGTCATGTTGGTATGAGGAACTTGCACACGCTCGTGAAGAAGAAGCATGTCATTGGCATCGAGGGTGTCAAATTCCTCAAGGACCATTTGTGTGGAGCTTGTGAAGCCGGAAAGATGACCAAGGCCAAGCATCCCTCAAAGACCATCATGACTACCACTCATCCATTGAATTGCTTCACATGGATCTCTTTGGCCCTACTCATTATGCCACATTTACTAATGTTGCATCTTTATATGGCTTTGTCATTGTTGATGACTATTCTCATTATACATGGGTGCATATCATCACTTACAAAACTGAAGTGCAGGAAGTCTTCAAACGATTTTCCTCGAGGGCTTCAACAAACTTCAATGTGAAGATCAAGCACATTACTAGTGACAATGGGATCGAGTTCAAGAATACTGGTCTTGATGACTATCTTGATGAACTTGGTATTACTCATGAGTTATCTGCTCCTTATACTCCTCAGCAGAATGGCGTCGTGGAGCACAAGAACAAGACTCTTGTTGAGATGGCTCGCACTATGCTTGATGAGTATAAGACGCCTTCTCACTTCTGGTCTGAGGCAATTGATACTGTGTGCCACATCATCAACAGGGTATATCTTCACAAATTCTTCAGAAAGACCTCATATGAACTCCTCACGGACAAGAAACCCAATGTGAGTTATTTCAAAGTCTTCGGTGCTAAATGTTGGATTAGAGATCCTCATCACAATTCTAAATTTGCACCGAAAGCACATGAAGGTTTTATGCTTGGTTATGGTAAGGAATCACACACCTACAGAGTCTTCAACACCTATCACCACAAGGTTGTTGAAACTGTAGATGTGCGGTTTGATGAAACTAATGGCTCGCAAATAGAGCACCTACCTCCTGTGCTAGATGAAATACCACCTGAGGAATCCATTAAGTTCAAGGCTTCTGAGGATGTCATTCCTACCAAAGAATCTGCTGAAGAAGCCATTCCAGAATGTGAAGAACATCATGCTGGTGCACGTGAAGAAAATGGCTCTGAAGAAAATGCTGAGAAAATTCCTCATCGTCAACCAGCTCATCCTCGCGTTGCCAATGAAGTGCAGATTGAGAGAATCATCAACGACATCAAAGCACCAGGTCCTCTCACACGCTCAAAAGCTTCACATTTGTCTAACTTTTGTGTGCACTTTGCTTTCGTATCTATCATAGAGCCCACTAAGGTAGATGAAGCATTTATGGAGCCTGAGTGGATTCAAGCTATGCAAGAAGAATTACATTAGTTCGAGCTCAACAATGTCTGGGAACTTGTCAAGCGACCAGACCCTTGCAAGCACAATATCATCGGCACCAATTGGATCTACCGTAACAAGCAAGATGAAAATGGCCTTGTGGTGAGGAATAAGGCACGGCTTGTAGCTCAAGGCTACACACAGGTTGAAGGAATTGATTTCGATGAAACTTTTGCACCTGTTGCTAGACTTGAATCTATTCGCATATTACTTGCTTATGCTAACCATCATAATATCATCTTATATCAAATGGATGTGAAAAGTGCATTCCGCAATTGTAAGCATGAGGAAGAAGTATATGTTGCTCAACCCCCATGTTTTGAGGATCCAAAGCATCCTGACAAAGTCTTCCGACTCAATAACACCCTCTATGGCCTCAAGCAGGCCTCTCAGGCGTGGTATGATACTTTGAAGGAATTCCTCATGAAGAAAGGCTTCAAACCCGGTTCACTTGACCCAACTCTCTTCACCAAAGCTTATGATGATGAATTATTTGTGTGCCAAATATATGTTGATAATATCATCTTTGGTTGTACTGACCAACGTTACAGTGATGAATTTTCCTATATGATGAGTGAAGAATATCAAATGTCTATGATGGGAGAATTGAAATTCTTCTTAGGTCTTCAAATTCGTCAACAACAAAACAACATCTTCATAATTCAGGAGAAATACCTCAAGGATGTATTGAGGAAATTCGGCATGCAAGATTGCAAAGGTGTCAAAATCCCTATCCCACAAATGGCCATCTATGCACTGATGAAAATGGTATTAACTTTGATCAAAAGGTATACCGCTCCATGATTGTCTCTTTATTGTATTTATGTGCATCTAGGCCAGATATTATGCTTAGTGTTTGCGTCTGTGCCCATTTTCAAGCTACACCGAAGGAATCACACCATAAGGTTGTGAAGCATATTCTTTGACATCTAGCTCACACTCCAACATTTGGATTATCGTATCCCAAGGGCTCGGTTTTGATCTCATTGGATATTTAGATTCTGACTATGCTGGTGATCATGTGGACCGTAAGTCAACATCAGGCACATGCCATTTCCTCGGACGATCCTTGGTCTGTTGGTCTTCGAAGAAACAAAACTGCATATCACTTTCTACTACTGAAGCTGAGTACATTGCTGCTGGTTCGTGCTGTGCTCAATTGCCATGGATGAAGCAAACCCTCAAGGACTATGGCCTCAATGTGAAGAATGTGCCACTCTATTGTGACAATGAGAGTGTTATCAAGATTGCTCATAACCCAGTTCAGCACTCGAAGACAAAGCACATTCAGATTCGTCATCATTTTCTTTGTGATCATGTGTTGAAGGGCGATATCTCCATAGAGCATGTGAAGACTGAAGAATAGCTAGCTGATATCTTCACAAAGCCCTTGGATGAGAAGAGATTTAGCAAGTTGAGGTGTGAGCTAAATATCTTAGAATCTTTGAATGTCCTTTGAAAAGGACACACATCCTAACACTTATGCAAATTGATGACTTAGATGTGCAACACACGAAGTAATGTTTTTCTTCAATCAATGAAGACTAATCCTCTAAGTGTGAAGAAATTAATGAGGAATTTGATTCTCAGAGCCCTACGACAATTGTACATGGCGTCTGAAATCAGCATTCTTATACGGTGG
Organism: Triticum monococcum; assembly: GCA_034509565.1. Lineage (NCBI taxonomy): Eukaryota > Viridiplantae > Streptophyta > Magnoliopsida > Poales > Poaceae > Triticum > Triticum monococcum. The sequence continues at coordinate 491,673,755 of CM067844.1, forward strand.
GTCACGCCACCAACAAAAGTTGAAAATCTTCAATTTGAGTTTTTCTTCAGTCTTGAAATTCCTCAGTTGATTTCTTCAACTTTGCAATGTCTTCACTCTATTCGTCATTTTTCTTCATTGACTATACATATTATATATGAGTTTATGTCCTCTACAACATTCAATTATAGCTATTTCTTCAAGTTGATCTTTCTGGTAAGTGAATGTGATCGGACCCTTCCCCCTCTATGCTATACTCAACCCAGTCTGTTCACAAATTCTTCATGTGCGTTCTATTTGAAACCCGTTCAAAATATTCACTGTGTCCTTGTCAGCTGAAGAATCTGCAAATGAAACTTTAAAATATTCTAATCTGAATTTTCGGCTGTTGCCGCCTAAACAGTTCCACATCCCACGATAATACTTATCTATTCACCCATGATCTCTCACGATCTCCACCTCTCTGTACGTTGGTGACACACGTCACAAGGATGGGAAAGGTCAGGGGCACTGATACGTCTCCAACTTATCTATAATTTTTGATTGTTCCATGCTATTATATTATCAACTTTGGATGTTTTATATGCATTTATATGATTTTTGGGACTAACCTATTGACCTAGAGCCCAGTCCCAGTTTCTGTTTTTTCCTTGTTTTAGAGTATCGCAGAAAAGGAAAATCAAACGGAGTCCAATTGACCTGAAACTTCACGGAACTTATTTTTGGACCAAAAGAAGCCCACAGAGTATCAGAGATGGACCAGGAGAGTCCCGGGCTGCCCACGAGGGTGGGGGGCGCGCCCCCTGCCTCGTGGACAGCCCGGAGATCCACCAATGTCCTTCTTCCTCCTATATATATCCATATATCCTAAAAACTTCGGGGAGCACAATAGATCGGGAGTTTCACTGCCAGAAGCCTCCGTAGCCACCGAAAACCAATCTAGACCCGTTCCGGCACCCTGCCGGAGGGGGAATCCCTCTCCGGTGGCCATCTTCATCATCCCGGTGCTCTGCATGACGAGGAGGGAGTAGTTCTCCCTCGGGGCTGAGGGTATGTACCAATAGCTATGTGTTTGATCTCCCTCTCTCTCTTTCTCTTGTGTTCTTGAGGTGGTACGATCTTGATGTATCGCGAGCTTTGCTATTATAGTTGGATCTTATGATGTTTCTCCCCCTCTACTCTCTTGTAAAGGATTGATTTGTCCCTTTGAAGTTATCTTATTGGATTGAGTCTTTAAGGATTTGAGAACACTTGATGTATGTCTTGCGTGGGATACCCGTGGTGACAATGGGGTATTCTATTGATCCACTTGATGTATGTTTTGGTGATCAACTTGCGAGTTCTGCCCATGAACGTATGCATAGGGGTTGGCACATGTTTTCATCTTGACTCTCCGGTAGAATCTTTGGGGCACTCTTTGAAGTACTTTGTGTTGTTTGAATAGATGAATCTGAGATTGTGTGATGCATATCGTATAATCATACCCACGGATACTTGAGGTGACATTGGAGTATCTAGGTGACATTAGGGTTTTGGTTGATTTGTGTCTTAAGGTGTTATTCTAGTACGAACTCTAGGGTTGTTTGTGACACTTATAGGACTAGCCCAACGGATTGATTGGAAAGAATAACTTTGAGGTGGTTTCGTACCCTACCATAATCTCTTCGTTCTCCGCTATTAGTGACTTTGGAGTGACTCTTTGTTGCATGTTGAGGGATAGCTATATGATCCAATTATATTATTACTGTTGAGAGAACTTGCACTAGTGAAAGTATGAACCCTAGGCCCTGTTTCCTAGCATTGCAATACCGTTTGTGCTCACTTTTATCATTAGTTACCTTGCTGTTTTTATATTTTCAGATTACAAAAACCTATATCTACCATCCATATTGCACTTATATCACCATCTCTTTGCCGAACTAGTGCACCTATACAATTTACCATTGTATTGGGTGTGTTGGGGACACAAGAGACTCTTTGTTATTTGGTTGCAGGGTTGCTTGAGAGAGACCATCTTCATCCTACGCCTCCCATGGATTGATAAATCTTAGGTTATCCACTTGAGGGAAATTTGCTACTGTCCTACAAACCTCTGCACTTGGAGGCCCAACAACGTCTACAAGAAGAAGGCTGTGTAGTAGACATCAAGCTCTTTTCTGGCGCTATTGCTGGGGAGGTGAGTGCTTGAAGGTATATCTTTAGATCTTGCAATCGAATCTTTTTGTTTCTTGTTTTAGCATTAGTTTAGTTTATAAAATAAAAACTACAAAAAAAAATATGGAATTGAGTTTGCCTCATACGCTTCATTTTTTAATATCTTTGGTGAGAATGATGGAAGGGAAAATTGTGCTCAAGTGCTAGAGGAAGAAGTCTATAAAATGTTTGGCACTAAATCTTTGAATGATGAGCATGATTGCAATGTTGTTAGTATGAACTCCTTGAATATCCATAGTACTAATGATGATTGCACTAGTTATGATGAAAATGTCTCCTATAGACATGTCAATTTTTGTGGAGTGCATTGGGATTGCATGTACACACCAATTATGGAAATAGATTTTGCAAGAGGCATAAGTACTTAGAAACTAAATGGTTGTAAGAAAGGCTAGATGTTTGTGCTAAAAATTTATATTTTTTAGCTGTACTTGTGAACTTTGCAATGAACGTGGTCATTTAACCATCCGATGCAAATTGTTTCATGGTCTAATCGTCTCCAAAAATTGTGATGACTTAATTTCCCTTGCACATCATAATGAACTTAGTTTGCTTATGGGTTATGAAGAAATGAAACGTATAACTAACTATCTTCCAGTATTTTCCCGTGATAAACTTCTTGATTTTGATCTAGAGGAAATTTATATGTATTGTGCAGTGAATTGTATTGAAAATCCTTATATTGACAATTACATAAAGAAAAGAAAACAAATAGAAGATGAAGAGAATACTAATGAAATGGAAGGGACTTCCCAATATCCTCCTATTATTTCTTATGATGAATCAGGTAACGAGGAGGAGCCTTCTATTCAACCAATCTCATTAATAAGGAGCTCCAAAAAGAGGGTTGAACCCACACATGATGTGAAGAAGAAAAAGAAAAGACGGAGAAGCAAAGGTAGAAAGGTATCTCTCCCAAATAATGTTGCTCCTATTACTCATTGTGATGATGATAATTGCTATACTATTGGTGCTATCCATACTATTAATGATGAGAGTGATTATGCTTATGATATGAAAAGGCCCAAGCTTGGGGATGCTATGTTTGATGAAGATGATGTTTTTGAAAATATATTTGCTACAATTAATGTTTGTCCCAAGCTTGGGGATGCTATGTTTAATGAAGATGATATTTCTAGCCTCCCAAGTTTTGATATGCAAATTTGTTATGAGGATAGCATGCCTCCTACTTATGATGATTATATTGATGAAAGTGGGTTTGGAAGAGTGTCAACTTTAGGAAGTAATGATCCCACTATTTTGGAGGATGTTGAATCTTATTATGATAATTATGAAAGTGGATTTGGAGAGGTCATGACTTTATTTAGTGATGATTCCACTATCTTGGAAGAGGTTTCAATCGATTATGATGAGAACAAAGTTGCTACTTATGATGATTATTGTGATGATACTTATGCTATAAAAAGTAGTGATGATTATATTTAAAAAAAATTTCATGATTATGATTACCCTTTTTCTGAACATTACTCTTTTAATGTGGAAGCAATTTATAGTATTCGAGTTTCTTATGATACTTCCACTATTCCGAATGAGAAGAATTTTGCTTATGTGGAGAGTAGTAAATTTTCTATGCTTGTAGATCATGATAAGAATGCTTTTATGTGATGGTTATATTGTTGAATTTATTCATGATGCTACTGAAAATTATTATGAGGGAGGAACATATGCTTGTAGGAATTGCAATAATATCAAGTTTCCTCTCCATGTGCTTAAAGTTTTAAAATTATGCTTGTTTTGCCTTCCTATGCTAGTTGATTAATGTTCCTATAAGTTGTTTGCTCACAAAATCCCTATGCATAGGAAGTGGGTTAGAATTAAATTTTCTAGTCATATTCTTCATGGTGCTCTCTTTATGTTATAATTCTTATCCTTTATGTGAGCATCATTGAAATCATCATGCCTAGCTTGGGGCGTTAAACAATAGCGCTTGTTAGGAGGCAACCCAACTTTATTTTTGTTCCTTGCTTTTTTCTCCTGATTAGCAATAAATAATTTATCTATCCTCTGTTATGATTGAGTTTTTATGTTTTAATTAGTGTTTGTGCCAAGTAGAACCGTTGGGAAGACTTGGGGGAAAGTCTTGTTGATCTTGCTGTAAAAAACAGAAACTTTAGCGCTCACGAGAATTGCCTCCATTTTTTATTGGAGAGTGCTATTTAGTTAATTATTTTTGCAGACGATCAATAGATAAATTCCTCACGTCCAGCAATTTATTTTAGAATTTTTGGGGTTCCATAAGTTTGCGTTAGTTATATATTACTACAGACTGTTCTATTTTTGACAGATTCTGTTTTCCGTGTGTTGTTTGCTTATTTTAATGAATCTATGGCTAGTAAAATAGTGTATAAACCATAGAGAAGTTGGAATACATTAGGTTTAACACCAATATAAATAAATAATGAGTTCATTGCAGTACCTTGAAGTGGTGTTTTGTTTTCTTTTGCTGACGGAGCTTACGAGTTTTCTGTTAAGTTTTGTGTTGTGAAGTTTTCAAGTTTTGGGTAAAGATTCGATGGATTATGGAACAAGGAGTGGCAAGAGCCTAAGCTTGGGGATGCCCAAGGCACCCCAAGGTAATATTCAAGGACAACCAAAAGCCTAAGCTTGGGGATGCCCCGGAAGGCATCCCCTCTTTCGTCTTCGTTCATCGGTAACTTTACTTGGAGCTATATTTTTATTTACCACATGATATGTGTTTTGCTTGGAGCGTCTTGTATTATTTGAGTCTTTATTTTTGAGTTTTCCACAATCATACTTGCTTCACACACCTTTTTGAGAGAGACACACATGATTCGGAAATTGTTCGACTACTCATTGATCTTCACTTATATCTTTTGGAGTAGTTTGTCATTTGCTCTAGTGCTTCACTTATATCCTTTTAGAGCACGGTGGTGGTTTTAGTTTATAGAAATAGATGAACTCTCATGCCTCACTTATATTATTTTGAGAGTCTTTAGAACAGCATGGTAGTTTGCTTTGGTTATGAAACTAGTCCTAATATGATGGGCATCCAAGATGGGTATAATAAAAACTTTCATATAAAGTGCATTGAATACTATGAGAAGTTTGATACTTGATGATTGTTTTGAGATATGGAGATGGTGATATTAGAGTCATGATAGTTGAGTAGTTGTGAATTTGAGAAATACTTGTGTTGAAGTTTGTGATTCCCGTAGCATGCACGTATGGTGAACCGTTATGTGACGAAGTCGGAGCATGATTTATTTATTGATTATCTTCCTTATGAGTGGCGGTCGGGGACAAGCGATGGTCTTTCCCTACCAATCTATCCCCCTAGGAGCATGCGTGTAGTACTTTGTTTCGATAACTAATAGATTTTCGCAATAAGTATGTGAGTTCTTTATGACTAATGTTGAGTCCATGGATTATACGCACTCTCACGCTTCCATCATTGCTAGCCTCTCTAATACCGCGCACCTTTCGCCGGTATCATATACCAACCATATACCTTCCTCAAAACAGCCACCATACCTACCTATCATGGCATTTCCATAGCCATCCCGAGATATATTGCCATGCAACTTTCCACCGTTCCGTTTATTATGACACGCTCCATCATTGTCATATTGCTTTACATGATCATGTAGTTGACATCGTATTTGTGGCAAAGCCACCGTTCATAATTCTTTCATACATGTCACCCATGAGTCATTGCACATACCGGTACACCGTCGGAGGCATTCATATAGAGTCATATTTTGTTCTAAGTATTGACTTGTAATCATTGAGTTGTAAATAAATAGAAGTGTGATGTTCATCAATAATAGAGCATTGTCACAAAAAAAGAAGAGAAAGGCCAAATAAAAAAGGGAAGGCCCAAAAAAAGAGAAAATAAAAAGGGGCAATGCTACTATCCTTTTACCACACTTGTGCTTCAAAATGGCACCATGATCTTCATGATAGAGAGTCTCCTATGTTGTCACTTTCATATACTACCGGGAATCTTTCATTATAGAACTTGGCTTGTATATTCCAATGATGGGCTTCCTCAAAATGCCCTAGGTCTTCGTGAGCAAGCGAGTTGGATGCACACCCACTTAGTTTCTTTTTGAGCTTTCATACACTTATAGCTCTAGTGCATCCGTTGCATGGCAATCCCTACTCACTCACATTGATATCTATTGATGGGCATCTCCATAGCCCGTTGATACGCCTTTAGTTGATGTGAGACTATCTTCTCCCTTTTTGTCTTCTCCACAACCACCCTTCTATTCCACATATAGTGCTATGTCCATGGCTCACGCTCATGTATTACGTGAAGATTGAAAATTTTTGAGAACATCAAAAGTATGAAACAATTGCTTGGCTTGTCATCGGGGTTGTCCATGATTTAAATATTTTGTGTGATGAAGATAGAGCATAGCCAGACTATATGATTTTGTAGGGATAGCTTTCTTTGGCCATGTTATTTTGAGAAGACATAATTGCTTTGTTAGTATGCTTGAAGTATTATTATTTTTATGTCAATATTAAACTTTTGTCTTGAATATTATGGATATGAATATTCTTGCCACAATAAAGAATTACATGGATAAATATGTTAGGTAGCATTCCACATCAAAAATTCTGTTTTTATCATTTACCTACTCGAGGACGAGTAGGAATTAAGCTTGGGGATGCTGATACGTCTCCAACTTATCTATAATTTTTGATTGTTCCATGCTATTATATTATCAACTTTGGATGTTTTATATGCATTTATATGCTATTTTATATGATTTTTGGGACTAACCTATTAACCTAGAGCCCAGTGCCAGTTTCTATTTTTTCCTTGTTTTAGAGTATCGCAAAAAAGGAAAGTCAAACGGAGTCCAATTGACCTGAAACTTCATGGAACTTATTTTTGGACCAGAAGAAGCCCACGGAGTATCGGAGATGGACCAGGAGAGTCCCAGGCCGCCCACGAGGGTGGGGGGTGCGCCCACCCCCCTGGGCGCGCCCCCTGCCTCGTGGACAGCCAGGAGATCCACCGACGTACTTCTTCCTCCTATATATATATATATCCATATACCCTAAAAACTTCGGGGAGCACAATAGACCGGGAGTTCCACCGCTAGAAGCCTCCGTAGCCACCGAAAACCAATCTAGACCCGTTCCGGCACCCTGCCAGAGGGGGAATCCCTCTCCGGTGGCCATCTTCATCATCCCGGTGCTCTCCATGACAAGGAGGGAGTAGTTCTCCCTCGGGGCTGAGGGTATGTACCAGTAGGTATGTGTTTGATCTCTCTCTCTCTCTCTCTCGTGTTCTTGAGGTGGTACGATCTTGATGTATCGCGCGCTTTGCTATTATAGTTGGATCTTATGATGTTTCTCCCCCTCTACTCTCTTGTAATGGATTGAGTTTTCCCTTTGAAGTTATCTTATCGGATTGAGTCTTTAAGGATTTGAGAACACTTGATGTATGTCTTGCATGGGATACCCGTGGTGACAATGGGGTATTCTATTGATCCACTTGATGTATGTTTTGGTGATCAACTTGCGAGTTCTGCCCATGAACCCATGCATAGGGGTTGGCACATGTTTTCATCTTGACTCTCCGGTAGAATCTTTGGGGCACTCTTTGAAGTACTTTGTGTTGTTTGAATAGATGAATCCGAGATTGTGTGATGCATATCGTATAATCATACCCACGGATACTTGAGGTGACATTGGAGTATCTAGGTGACATTAGGGTTTTGGTTGATTTGTGTCTTAAGGTGTTATTCTAGTACGAACTCTATGATAGATTGAATGGGAAGAATAGCTTCAGGTTATTTTACTACGGACTCTTGAATAGATCGATCAGAAAGGATAACTTTGAGGTGGTTTCGTACCCTACAATAATCTCTTCGTTTGTTCTCTGCTATTAGTGACTTTAGAGTGACTCTTTGTTGCATGTTGAGGGATAGCTATGTGATCCAATTATGTTATTACTTGTAACGCCCTCGATGCGGCTATATCTCCTACGTGTCGAAGCACGACTTAGAGGCATAACCGCATTGAAAGCAATGTTGCAAGTAAGGTAATCTTCACAACAACCCATGTAAATAGATAATAAGGGGAAAGGTACATAGTTGGCTTACACTTGCCACGTCACACAAGGTACATAAATAGCATTACAATCATCCAATCACTCATGGTCCGACTACGATACCAAAATAAAAGATCAACCCCAACATGCGACATGGTCCCGATCGCCCCAACTGGGCACCACTACTGATCATCAGGGAAAGACTCATAGTAACGGCGTGAGTCTTCGTCGAACTCCCACTTGAGCTCAAGAGCATCATCTGGAACGGAGTCATCATGCCCTGCATCTGGTTTGGAAGTAATCTGTGAGCCACAGGGACTCAACAATCTCGCACCCTCGCGATCAAGACTATTTAAGCTTATAGGTAAGGCAAGGTAATATGTGGAGCTACAGCAAGCGACTAGCATATATGGTGGCTAACCTGTTCGCAAAAGAGAGTGAGAAGAGAAGGCAAAGCACGAACGAAGAACTAGAGAATAACCTACGGCAAACATTACTCCAACACCGTGTTCACTTCCCGGACTCCGCCGAGAAGAGACCATCACGGTAACACACACAGTTGATTCATTTTAATTAAGTTAAGGTTCAAGTTATCTACAACCGGACATTAACAAATTCTCATCTGCCCATAACCGCGGGCACGGCTTTCTAAAGTTCAAATCCTTGCAAGGGAGTCCCAACTTAGCCCATCACAAGCTCTCACGGTCAACGAAGGATAAACCTTCTCCCGAGACATTCCGATCAGACTCGGTATCCCGGTTCTACAAGACAACTTCGACAAGTTAAAACAAATCCAGCAACACCGCCCGAATGTGCCGACAAATCCCGATAGGAGCTGCACATATCTCGTTCTCAGGGCACACGCAGATGAGCTCTCCATACAACTAAAACCAAACCTCGAGTTTCCCCGAGGGGGCGCTGCACAGGACTCTAGTTTGGACCAACACTCAGAGGAGCACTGGCCCCAGGGGGGGGGGGTTCAAATAAGATGACCCTCGGGCTCCGGAAACCCAAGGGAAAAAGAGTCTAGGTGGCAAATGGTAAAACCAAGGTTGGGCATTGCTGGAGGAGTTTTATTCAAGGCGATTTTTCAAGGGGTTCCCATTATTACCCAACCGCGTAAGGAACACAAAATCCGGGAACAAAAACACCGATATGACAGAAACTAGGGCGGCAAGAGTGGAACAAAACACTAGGCAAAAGGCCGAGCCTTCCACCCTTTACCAAGTATATAGGTGCATTAAGATAACAAGATAATATAATGATATCCCAACAAGAAAATGATGTTCCAACAAGGAACGATCTCCAATCTTCACCTGCAACTAACAACGCTATAAGAAGGGCTGAGCAAAGCGGTAACATAGCCAATCAACGGTTTGCTAGGACATGGTGGGTTAGAGGTTTGACATGGCAATTTTGGAGGCATGATAAGCAAGTGGTAGGCATCGTGGCATAGGCATAGCAAAAGAGCGAGCATCTAGCAAAGCAAAGATAGAAGTGATTTCGAGGATATGATCATCTTGCCTGCAAAGTTGTCAGAGTTAACTGGATCCTCGAAAGCAAACTCAACGGGCTCCTCGTTAGCGAACTCGTCTCCCGGCTCTACCCAAACAAGACAAACAAGCAAAAGGAATACAATCAACCACGTGCAAAGCTCAAACAACATGATGCAAACATGGTATGCTATGCGGGATGCGATATGTGATGCATATGCGAGATTTGACAAGGGATGAATGAACCTGGCCTCAACTTGGAAATCCAAGAGTGCCACTGGAAAGGTGAGGTGATTTCGGTTGAAATCGATATAAAGAACACCGGAATCGGATGCACAGTTTGGAAATGGCAAGCAAAACAAATATGGCACCGGTCTGGGATAAACAGCAAGTAGCCCTATTAATGCATCCAGATAATTATGCTACAGCACTCAAACTTGGCAAAAAAATACATGGCAGGGATCCACTCATAAAGCTTAACAAAAGATGAACACTGAGCTATGGCCAATTCACCCATTAACAGGTTCAAACAAGCATGGAAAAAGTGCAATTGGTAAACAGGTTTCAGACTTAGTGAAATTAACACAAGCCTGGAATTTCAGATCAGGTAGCACACTTTGGAGCATGAAAACTATATGCTACAGGAACTTAACATGGCAAAGCAAGGAATGACATGGAGCTACTCAAAGATCTTAACAAAAGTCCCTTAGTGACCTTGAGTCAAAAGGGATAAGAAAATACAATTGCTAGCATGTGAATATGGCAAAAACATAATCAGGTTACAGACTTAGTGAAAACTGGAGCATGCAAATATGTTAACACGTAGGCATGTTTACGAGCTCGATGCACTCACTACAGAGCAAGGCATGACAATCTAAGCATACACCCATCAAGAATACACATTGTATAAGCTATACATGGCAAGAACAACAACATAGCATGCACGGATCAACAACAACATCCTCGGCAAAATCGCTAACAAGTAGACAATCTGCCAGGAATTACGAAATAGCAAAAGTAGAGCTTGATTGACTCAAGCTAGGGTGCTCCATAATTGCAAACAAGGACATGGATGGATAGAGAACCACAAGATAAACAAATCATCCTTACTAATTATCCTCAAAAGAGGAACGGATCACTAGGAAACAACATGAACATATGGCATATTGATAAGAACAGCTCAAGGACTTAGTGAAATTTCTAAGTCCCTGAAATCAGCATTAACGAATGCACTACTTTGCAAGCTTGTGCTAGTCACCACACATGTCACAAAAATACATGGATAGCACCTCTGTAAAGACGGCAAAGCATATAACAAAACACATATAGAGTTCAGGAGCATATCATGCACACATTAATCATGGCAAAAATGACAAAAAGCTATTTGGTGCAGCAGATCTGACAAATAACTCAAATATCTCTCTTCCAACAGCATTTCGGGCATCAAGATGAGCTCAAATGAAAATGATGCAATGAGATGAAATGATGTACTCTCTGAGACGAACATTTTGATATGCTACACGCCCAAAATGGAGTTACGGAGAGAGAGTTATAACACGATGAAAAACGCAAAATATTAGGGTTTCGGGCAAGATTAGGTCAACCTCAGATCCAGATCTGGATCCAGAGCACTGTAGCAGTTATTGTAGCGGTACTGTAGCAGTTCGCCGAAGTCACCGGAAATGGACGTCGCGGTGGCCGGACTTGGCGGGAGCTCGCCAGAGAAGGAGCCCGGGGCCGCAGGGAGGCTCGCTGGAGGCCGGGTCGTGCGCGGGGCGATGCTACGCGGCGAGGTGAGGCGGCGAGGAGCTCCGGCCGGCGCGGGCGTCGGCGCAGCAGAGGAGAAGCTTCGGGCGGCGGCGGGCGAACCGCGGCGGAGCAGCAAGGTTAAGATGGCGGCGCAGCGAAGGAGCTTGCCGGCTCGGGCGGGGAAGAGGCAGGCGCGGGTGATGCGGAGGGAACGGGCTCGGGGGCCCGTTGCGGGCCGAGCGGGCCGGCGGCGGGGGAGCTCTCGACGCGACACGTGGCGCACTGTCACTGGCTGGGCGCGGCGGCACGAAGCATCCGGCCAGGGACGGACATGTCCGGCGCGGCGCGAGGCGATTTTTAGGGTTTGGGGACGAAGGAGATCCGGGATTTCGAATGGGGGGGGGGGGTCTTTATATAGGCATAGGGGGAGCTAGGAGAGTCCAAATGAGGTGTTGTTTTCGGCTACGCGATCGTGATCGAACACTCTAGATGATGGAGAGGGTTTTGGGCTAAATTGGAAGGGTGTTGGGCTGCAACACACACGAGGCCTTCTCGGTCCCTCGGTTAACCGTTGGAGCATCAAACGAAGTCCAAATGGTACGAAACTTGACAGGCGGTCTACCGGTAGTAAACCAAGGCCGCTTGGCAAGTCTCGGGTCCAATCCGGAATTGTTTAACCCCCACACACGAAAATAAGGTAGAAAGAGCCACCAGAGGAGATAGGAGCGCCGGAATGCAAAACGAACAACAGGGAAAATGCTCGGATGCATGAGACGAACACGTATGCAAATGCAATGCACATGATGACATGATATGAGATGCATGACAACGACAACAACACACGGAGACAAAAACCCGAACCCGAGGAAATAAAATAACTTAGCGCCGGAAACGACAAGAGTTGGATTACATATTAGGTAAATCACATCCGGGGTGTTACAACACTCCACCACTACAAAAGGATCTCGTCCCGAGATCTAGGACTGGAAGAACGTCGGGTACTCAGAACGGAGGTGATCCTCGCGTTCCCAGGTAGCTTCACGGTCGGAATGGTGTGACCACTTGACTTTGAGGAATTTGATTGACTTATTGCGAGTCTTGCGTTCAGTCTCTTCAAGAATAGCAACGGGGTGCTCACGATACGAGAGATCTTCTTGGAGATCAATTTCTTCGAAGTTGACGGTGCGGTCATGAGTCTTGAAGCACTTGCGGAGCGGAGAGACATGGAACACGTCGTGCACATTTGCAAAGTTTGAAGGAAGCTCGAGTTGATAGGCGAGATCACCTCTCTTGCTGACGATCTTGAAAGGACCCACGTATCTAGGGGAAAGCTTCCCTTTGATACCGAAGCGACGAGTACCTTTCATTGGAGAGACGCGGAGGTAAACATGATCTCCGATCTCGAAAGCCAAATCATGGTGCTTACTATCATAGTAGCTCTTCTGGCGCGATTGCGCTGCTTTGAGGTTATCACGAATGACTTTGCACATTTCCTCTACCTCTGTGATTAAGTCATTTCCCAGAAGTTGACGTTCACCGGTTTCTGACCAGTTGAGAGGAGTACGGCACTTCCTGCCATACAGAATTTCGAATGGGGCCTTGCCCGAACTTGCTTGAAAACTGTTGTTGTAGGAGAATTCAGCATATGGAAGACAATCTTCCCACTTCATACCGAAAGAGATGACACAAGCCCTGAGCATATCTTCAAGAATCTGATTGACACGCTCGACTTGACCGCTAGTTTGAGGATGGAAAGCTATGCTGAAGCGGATGTTGGTGCCCATGGCCTTCTGAAAAGAATCCCAAAACTTGGAGGTAAAGATGCTACCACGGTCTGAAGAGATCACCTGTGGAATGCCGTGAGAGACAATTCGAGAGGTATACAGCTCCGCCAATTGAGTTGCAGTGATAGACTCTTTAATAGGCAGAAAGTGAGCCACTTTAGTGAGTTTGTCGATGACAACGAATATAGCATCATTGCCACGCTTGGACTTTGGAAACCCAGTCATGAAGTCCATCTCAATGTGGTCAAACTTCCATTCTGGAATGGCAAGAGGTTGGAGGAGACCAGCTGGCCTCTGGTGTTCTGCCTTCACTCTTCTGCAGACATCACATTCATTCATGAACTGAGCAATCTCGCGCTTCATTCGAGTCCACCAATAAGCCTGCTTGAGGTCCTGATACATCTTCGTACTCCCAGGGTGGATGGAGAGGAGTGAATTGTGAGCCTCGTTCATGATAACCTTACAAAGATCACCTTTGGGCACAACAATACGATCCTCGAAGAAGAGAGTATCCTTGTCATCAAGGCGGTAGCACTTGTACTTGGGTTGACTCTTGGCAATCCCAATCTTCACCTTCTTCACCATAGCATCAAGAAGTTGAGCCTCGTGAATCTGGTCTTCCAAAGTAGGAGAGACTTGAAGGTTGGCGAGGAAACCTTGAGGAACAACTTGCATATTGAGTTTGCGGAAAGCTTCACAAAGCTCGGGTTGATAAGGCTTGAGAATCAGACTGTTGCAGTAAGCCTTCCTGCTCAATGCGTCAGCAATTACATTGGCCTTCCCTGGAGTATACTCGATACTCGGATTATACTCTTGAATCATTTCGACCCAACGAGTCTGCCTGAGGTTGAGATTAGGCTGAGTGAAGATGTACTTGAGACTCTTGTGGTCAGTGAAGATGTCCACTTTTCTTCCCAATAAGAGATGTCTCCAAGTCAAAAGATCATGCACAACTGCTGCCAACTCGAGGTCATAAGTGGGGTAGTTCTTCTCGTTGGGCTTCAATTGGCGAGAGGTATAAGCCACAACTTTCTTCTCTTGCATCAACACTGCACCAAGACCTTGAAGAGAGGCATCACAGAAGACCTCGAACGGTTTGGATTCATCAGGAGGAGTCAGAACGGGAGTAGTGACCAATTTCTCTTTCAAAGTGTTGAAAGCGATGTCACATTCCGCAGACCAAACATACTTGACGTGCTTCTGGAGGAGGTTTGAAAGAGGCTTCATGATCTTAGAAAATTTCTCAACGAACCTTGGACAGTTGCTTGCGAGACCAAGGAAGCTACGGAGTTGCTTCACGTTCTGAGGTGGTTCCCAATTCACAATTGCAGACACCTTCTCAGGATTCACCGCAATGCCCTTGGCAGAGATGATATTCCCAAGATAAAGAACCTCATCGAGCCAAAACTCACACTTTGAGAACTTGGCGTAGAATTGATGTTCCCTGAGCTTATCAAGCACCAAACGCAAATGCTTGGCATGATCTTCCTTGTTCTTTGAAAAGACCAGAATGTTGTCGAGATAGACCAAGACAAAGTCATTTGTGTAGGCGTTGAAGATGAAGTTCATCATGCGAGAGAAAGTCGGAGGAGCGTTGACGAGGCCAAAAGACAAGACAGTGTATTCATATGAACCATAGCTTGTTCTGAAAGCCGTCTTGGGAATATCTTGCTCACGGATTCGAATCTGGTGATAACCCATATGGAGATCAAGCTTGGAGAATACTTGGGCACCTTTGAGTTGTTCGAACAACTCGTTGATGTTGGGAAGTGGGTACTTGTTCTTGATAGTCTTCTTGTTCAATGGACGGTAGACAACACAAAGTCGGTCCGTTCCATCCTTCTTCTTCACAAAAAGTACTCCACAACCCCACGGAGAGGAACTAGGTCGGATGAGGCCCATTCGCTCTTGAATATCGAGTTGCTTCTTCAGCTCCTTCAACTCTTCAGGTCCGAGCTTGTAAGGACGCTTGCAAACCGGTTCCGTGCCAGGCTCAAGATCGATGACGAATTCAACTAGCCGGTGCGGTGGCATTCCTGGAAGCTCTTCTGGAAAGACGTCTTGATATTCGCAAACAACTGGGATTTGCAAGATGGCATCTAGTTCACCCTTCTCATTGAGAGAAAACAGACGGATTGTATCATCGCGAGCGGCAAAGAAAATTACATCCTCAGACGAATGAGTCAATTGAATCTACCTGGCTGCACAATCAAGATGCGCCTTGTGCTTAGAAAGCCAATCCATTCTGAGAATAAGATCAATATCCGAGTCGCCCAAAACAATAGGAGAAGCTAGAAATTTGTAGTCGCCCAACGTGATAGAAATATCCGGGATGCAGAAATTAGCTGTCATTTGCTTGCCCGGTGACACGATTTGCAAAGAACTTTGCAGATACTGATAATCGCACTCATACTTTGATGCAAAAGGTTTGGAAATGAAACAATGCGATGCACGAGTGTCAAAAAGAACTCTTGCAGGAATATCGTTAACAGGAAGGTTACCCATGATGACATCTGACAAGTCCTCTGCCCGAGCTGCATTCATCAAGTTGACCTTGGCGTGCTTGGGGTTATGCTTGACCACAGCTGTACTTGCCGATCTCACAGGAGGAGGAGGAGGAGGGAGGCGCCTCTGATTGATGCATTTGTTGGCATAGTGACCCTTCTGTTGGCACTTGTTGCACGTGACCTCTGAAAGCGGACGGTGATATGGAGCACTCGATCTTGGAGCTTGAGACGAATTCTTGTTCTGAAAGTCAGGGTTGGGTGAGTGCGAAGATCCACTGCCACCTTTGCTCTTCTGTTGATACGGCTGACGGAATGGAGGAGGAGGAAGCCAATACTTCTGCTGCTTGGCCACTTGAGTAGAGGAAGAAGGAGTAGCATCTCTGACTCGCTTCTTGGAAGCATCACACTTCAGTTGAGCAGCCTCTTGCTTCAATACCATGTTGTAGAACTCATCGTACCTCAAGGGCTCAAAGAGAACAAGAGCTAGCTGGATTTCTTCTCTGAGACCACCCCTGAACTGGTATATCATGCTCTTCTCGTCAGGGACGTCCTGCTTAGCAAAGCGGGTGAGCTTCTGAAACATCTTGTTGTAGTCATAGACAGACATAGAGCCTTGCTTCAGGTTGCAGAATTCCTCACGCTTGCTTTCAACCACGCTCTGAGGAATATGATGAGCTTTGAAGTCTTGACGGAATTCATCCCAGGTAATCACACGACCTCCTCTGGAATCTTTGTACTACCGGAACCATTCTGCAGCTTGGTCTTTGAGTTGAAAGGAAGCGAACTTGACAAAGTCCTCATGCCTGATGTTACTGCACTCGAAATGCTTGCATAGGTCCACGAGCCAATCGTTAGCATCAGTTGCCTCAACACAATTGCTGAAGGTCTTTGGCTGGTTAGCAAGGAACTAGTTGAGTGTAGCAAAGTGATTCTGATTGTTGCCCTGGTTGTCTTGGTTCGCTTGGTTGCGCTCTTGAAGAATTTGCATGATCAACTGCGTGTTTGCATTGGTAGCGGCCATCACAGCTTGCCACGCCTCCGGAGGTGGAGGTGGTGGTGGCGGATCAGGATTCGGAGTCGTGCGCGTTGGAGGAGCCATCCTGAACAGGTTGACATCCATTATCACATAGATAGATAAAATTGAAGCTGAATCAAGCGGGTTGAAATTGCAACATATAGTCTTCACATCCGAACAAAATGAACGAACGCATTCCAATTGAAATGGCCACATATCCATAAATTGCGAAGCCACTTAGAATTTAGGTAGAGGAATAAATCAACAAGGTACGGAGCAAGAACGAACTCGGTAAGGATCACCCAATCCCAAACCAAATATCCGTGGAAGAAGAACTAGAGCTACAAGAATTCCCACCTATGAAAGTCCCGAACCTTTCCGGTTATGCAATCAGGTGTTGGGGATACAGGGGAAGCATAATATCTCACCCAAATCTAGCAAATCCTACATCCAGCTGTATCCATCCTTCAACACATAACCGAGAAAAACTTCGGAAATCGTCTACCTCAACCTTCAAAAAGCATCCGTTATACAAGTTATGGCAATACTCCCGAACTCCCGCCCAGTATTGGGTGGCGTCGAGGTTATCTCACCAACAATTGCATAAAAGAGATTTTCGATGTCGGCGAACCAAACTCAGGTATTCCAGAACTGCAACGATAAAATTGTGACGACAACACCTCGGAGCTCAACTCCACGGGACACTGCCACAACCCCTAAATGACAGGAGGCACCAAGAACAATGTTCTCGTCACAAATCGATCAGAACGATTCCAAGATACCCGCGTGATCCTAATTTTTTTAGTGAAATTTGAGAAAAGAAGAGTCAAAACTCTACGTCAGGATGCCTTAACAGAGTGGTGAAGGGACTGGGGAGTAAAAAGAGTTCCTAAACTCTCCGATATATAATTCCTAAATGACTCAAAACATTTTTTTCTAGACTCAACAATGGCTGCTAATAACGATCAAGCAGTGGGGGCTCCTAAGGTCAGGGAAGGCTCTGATTACCAACTTGTAACGCCCTTGATGCGACTATATCTCCTACGTGTCAAAGCACGACTTAGAGGCATAACCGCATTGAAAGCAATGTCGCAAGTAAGGTAATCTTCACAACAACCCATGTAAATAGATAATAAGGGGAAAGGTACATAGTTGGCTTACACTCGCCATGTCATACAAGGTACATAAATAGCATTACAATCATCCAATCACTCATGGTCCGACTATGGTACCAAAATAAAAGATCAACCCCAACATGCAACATGGTCCCGATCGCCCCAACTGGGCACGACTACTGATCATCAGGGAAAGACACATAGTAACGGCGTGAGTCTTCGTCGAACTCCCACTTGAGCTCAAGTGCATCATCTGGAATGGAGTCATCAGGCCCTGCATCTGGTTTGGAAGTAATCCGTGAGCCACAGGGACTCAGCAATCTCGCACCCTCGCGATCAAGACTATTTAAGCTTATAGGTAAGGCAAGGTAATATGTGGAGCTACAGCAAGCGACTAGCATATATGGTGGCTAACCTGTTCACAAAAGAGAGCGAGAAGAGAAGGCAAAACACGAACGAAGAACTAGAGAATAACCTACGGCAAACATTACTCCAATACCGTGTTCACTTCCTGGACTCCACCGAGAAGAGACCATCACGGTAACACACACAGTTGATTCATTTTAATTAAGTTAAGGTTCAAGTTATCTACAACCGGACATTAACAAATTCCCATCTGCCCATAACTGCGGGCATGGCTTTCGAAAGTTCAAATCCCTACAGGGGAGTCCCAACTTAGCCCATCACAAGCTCTCACGGTTAACGAAGGATAAACCTTCTCCCGAGACATTCCGATCAGACTCGGTATCCCGGTTCTACAAGACAACTTCGACAAGTTAAAACAAATCCAACAACACCGCCCGAATGTGCCGACAAATCCCGATAGGAGCTGCACATATCTCGTTCTCAAGGCACACTCAGATGAGCTCTCCATACAACTAAAACCAAACCTCGAGTTTCCCCGAGGGGGCGCTGCACAGGACTCTAGTTTGGACCAACACTCAGAGGAGCACTGGCCCCGGGGGGGGGGGGGGGGGGGGTTTCAAATAAGATGACCCTCGGGCTCCGGAAACCCAAGGGAAAAAGAGGCTAGGTGGCAAATGGTAAAACCAAGGTTGGGCATTGCTGGAGGAGTTTTATTCAAGGCGATTTGTCAAGTGGTTCCCATTATTACCCAACCGCGGAAGGAACGCAAATTCCGGGAACATAACACCGATATGACGGAAACTAGGGCGGCAAGAGTGGACCAAAACACTAGGCAAAAGGCCGAGCCTTCCACCCTTTACCAAGTATATAGGTGCATTAAGATAACAAGATAATATAATGATATACCAACAAGAAAATAATGTTCCAACAAGGAACGATCTCCAATCTTTACCTGCAACTAACAACGCTATAAGAAGGGCTGAGCAAAGCGGTAACATAGCGAATCAATGGTTTGCTAGGACATGGTGGGTTAGAGGTTTGACATGGCAATTTGGGAGGCATGATAAGCAAGTGGTAGGCATCGTGGCATAGGCATAGCAAAAGAGCGAGCATCTAGCAAAGCAAAGATAGAATTGATTTCGAGGGTATGATCATCTTACCTGCAAAGTTGTCAGAGTTTACTGGATCCTCGAAAGAAAACTCAACGGGCTCCTCGTTAGCGAACTCGTCTCCCGGCTCTACCCAAACAAGACAAACAAGCAAAAGGAATACAATCAACCACGTGCAAAGCTCAAACAACATGATGCAAACATGGTATGCTATGCGGGATGCGATATGTGATGCATATGCGAGATTTGACAAGGGATGAATGAACCTGGCCTCAACTTGGAAATCTAGGAGTGCCACTGGAAAGGTAAGGTGATTTCGGTTGAAATCGATATAAAGAACACTGGAATCGGATGCACGGTTTGGAAATGGCAAGCAAAACAAATATGGCACTGGTCTGCGATAAACAACAAGTAGCACTCTTAATGCATCAAGATAATTATGCTACAACACTCAAACATGGCAACAATATACATGGCAGGGATCCAATCATAAAGATTAACAAAAGATGAACACTGAGCTACGGCCAATTCATCCATTAACAGGTTCAAACAAGCATGGCAATAGTGCAATTGGTAAACAGGTTTCAGACTTATTGAAATTAACACAAGCCTGGAATTTCAGATCAGGTAGCACACTTTGGAGCATGAAAACTATATGCTACATGAACTTAACATGGCAAAGCAAGGAATGACATGGAGCTACTCAAAGAGCTTAACAAAAGTCCCTTAGTGACCTTGAGTCAAAAGGGATCAGAAAATACAATTGCAAGCATGTGAATATGGCAAAAACATAATCAGGTTATAAACTTAGTGAAAAACTGGAGCATGCAAATATGTTAACGCGTAGGCATGTTTACGAGCTCGATGCACTCACTACAGAGCAAGGCATGACAATCTAAGCATACACCCATCAAGAATACACATTGTATAAGCTAGACATGGCAAGAACAACAACATAGCATGCACGGATCAACAACAACATCCTCGGCAAAATCGCTAACAAGTAGACAATCTGCCAGGAATTACGAAATAGCAAAAGTAGAGCTCGATTGACTCAAGCTAGGTTGCTCCATAATTGCAAACAAGGACATGGATGTATAGAGAACCACAAGATAAACAAATCATCCTTACTGGTCATCCTCAAAAGAGGCACGGATCACTAGGAAACAACATGAACATATGGCATATTGATAAGAATAGCTGAAGGACTTAGTGAAATTTCGAAGTCCCTGAAATCAGCATTAACGAATGCACTACTTTGAAAGCTTGTGCTAGTCACCACACATGTCACAAAAATACATGGATAGCACCTCTGTAAAGACGGCAAAGCATATAACAAAACACATGTAGAGCTCAGGAGCATATCATGCACCCATTAATCATGGCAAAAATGACAAAAAGCTATTTGGTGCAGCAGATCTGACAAATAACTCAAATAGCTCTCTTCCAACAGCATTTCAGGCATCAAGATGAGCGCAAATGAAAATGATGCAATGAGATGAAATGATTTACTCTCTGACGAGAACATTTTGATATGCTACACGCCCAAAACGGAGTTACGGAGAGAGAGTTATAGCACGATGAAAAACGCAAAATATTAGGGTTTCGGGCAAGATTAGGTCAACCTCAGATCTAGATCTAGGTCCAGAGCACTGTAGCAGTTACTGTAGCGGTACTGTAGCAGTTCGCCGAAGTCGCCGGAAATGGACGTCGTGGTGGCCGGACTTGGCGGGAGCTCGCCGGAGAAGGAGCCCGGGGCCGCGGGGAGGCTCGCCGGAGGCCGGGTCAGGCGCGGGGCGGCGCTTCGCGGCGAGGTGAGGCGGCAAGGAGCTCTGGCCGGCGCGGGCGTCGGTGCGGTGGAGGCGAAGCTTCAGATGGCGGCGGGCGAACCACGTCGGAGCGGCGAGGTAAAGACGGCGGTGCGGCGAAGGAGCTTGCCGGCTCGGGCGGGGAAGAGGCACGCGCGGGCGGCGCGGAGGGAATGGGCTCGGGGGCCCGTTGCGGGCCGGCGGCGGGGGAGCTCCCGGCGCGACATCTGGCGTGCTGTCACTGGCTGGGCGCGGTGGCGCGAAGCATCCGGCCAGGGACGGACATGTCCGGCGCGGCGCGAGGCGATTTTTAGGGTTTGGGGACGAAGGATATCCGGGATTTCGAATGGGGGGTCTTTATATAGGCATAGGGGGAGCTAGGAGAGTCCAAATGAGGTGCGGTTTTCGGCCACGCGATCATGATTGAATGCTCTAGATGATGGAGAGGGTTTTGGTGGGTTTTGGGCCAAATTGGAAGGGTGTTGGGCTGCAACACACACGAGGCCTTCTCGGTCCCTCGGTTAACCGTTGGAGCATCAAACGAAGTCCAAATGGTACGAAACTTGACAGGCGGTCTACCGGTAGTAAACCAAGGCCGCTTGGCAAGTCTCGGTCCAATCCGGAAATGTTTAACCCCCACACACGAAAAGAAGGTAGAAAGGGCTACCGGAGGAGATAGGAGCGCTTGAATGCAAAACGGACAACGGGGAAAATGCTCGGATGCATGAGACGAACACGTATGCAAATGCAATGCACATGATGACATGATATGAGATGCATGACAACGACAACAAGACACGGAGACAAAAACCCGAACCCGAGGAAATAAAATAACTTAGCGCCGGAAACGGCAAGAGTTGGATTACATATTAGGTAAATCACATCCGGGGTGTTACATTACTAATGAGAGAACTTGCACTAGTGAAAGTATGAACCCTAGGCCTTGTTTCCTAGCATTGCAATAGCATTTGTGCTCATTTTTATCATTAGTTACCTTGCTGATTTTATATTTTTCATATTACAAAAACCTATATCTACCATCCATATTGCACTTGTATCACCATCTCTTCGCTGAACTAGTGCACCTATACAATTTACCATTGTATTGGGTGTGTTGGGGACACAAGAGACTCTTTGTTATTTGGTTGCAGGGTTGCTTGAGAGAGACCATCTTCATCCTACGCCTCCCACGGATTGATAAACCTTAGGTCATCCACTTGAGGGAAATTTGCTACTATCCTACAAACCTCTGCACTTGGAGGCCCAACAATGTATACAAGAAGAAGGTTGTGTAGTAGACATCAGGCACGTTCGTCCATTTTCCTCAGGCGAGCAGTTTTTCACCGTGGCTATAAATACCCCTTCCCTTCCCCAGTCTGTTTTTACTACACTCGACCTCACTCCCTCGCTCGAGCTCTCAAAACCTAGTGCCGCCTAAACTTCCATCATCGCTGGTGAGGAAGAGCTTTGTTGCCTCGACCTCGTCACCGTCGTACTCGCGTAGGCCGCGGATTTCTTCACCCCGCCGCCGCCGTAGCCGTCTTCCTCAGCCAAGTTAGGGCGTGGAAGATCTGAATCGATGAGCTTCCAATCTACATTCCCGGTTCGCCGTGTTCTTCATCAAGGGTAATTAAAAGCTACTTTTACTGCCCTTATTGATTCCAGTGATTCCTTCAAAATCTTCAAAAGGTGTTTATTCTTCAACCTACACACTCCAAACACCTCACACAAACTTTTGTTCTTGATCTGTTTCCCTAAGCCATGTCTTTCTTCAAGATTCCTCAGTTGTGTGGATTTTCAATCTATATAACTCTGGAACCTAAGACAAAGAACGCTTAGTGAAATTCCTCAAGACACATCTGGTCAAATTCCTCAAACTTGTTCTTATTTGCAAAAACTTCTGAGAACGCATATGACCTGTCCAAATTCTTTGCACCTATACTCTGTTCACAGGTACTCATGTTCGCTGCTGAATCACTTGCGGTTCTCATCAACTTAACTCATTTGTAATGTTTCTCAAAGAAAAACTGCATACCTCTTCAGAGAACTCAATAGTTCAAAATCCTCGGCTGAAGAAAATGGCAGATGGCAAGAAACCTCAGATGGGAGGCAAGAAATTGGAAGTTAACACTGCCTTTGAAATCCCTGATGACATCTATGCAGGGTATGGCACTCCAGATGAGGTAATTCATGGAAGGGAAATGAATAATGAGTGCAAGGTGCGCATTCAGAAGATTGAAAGGAGATGGGCCAGAGAATGGAGGGAATATCGCTATGTCACTCCCAAGTACTTGAAGAAATTCGCTGTACACCCTCCATGCCCAAGACCTCCATTGGCACCAGGCCAAGTTGCTGATCCCTCTAACATCAGACGAGGTGAAGAATTTCCCGCCGAATGGGCCAAGCGTTAAGCTAAACTGGCCAAAATGGCAAAAGAGGCAGTGAAGAAATTCAATGAAGATTCGGCTGCTGCCACTACTGAGGCCTCTGCTAGCAAGCCCAATAAGGCCATGCCAAAGAAGCCCGCACATAAGCCCAGTGCTTCTTCTTCAATGCCCTCACGACCAAGCTCCTCAGCTATGCCCTCACGGCCCAGTGCTGCAAAGCCCTCATGGCCAATTCCTCAAGTTGCCCCAGTTCCTCAAGTTCCAAAGTCCTCAGCTCCTCCGGCAAAGTCCTATGCACCTGTGCATCTTGACTCGTGTTAAAGGACCACAGGCAAATCAATTACCTCAGGAGCCTTAGGAAGTTCTTCAGTTCCTCCGCAACCCTTAACAGGCCCACTCTACGGAAGACTAAGGCCACTGCTGGACGAGGCACTAGACCAAGTCCTCATAAGAAGCAGGTCACCTTCCAAGTATCATCCAGTGATGACAAAGCTGATGATGAGGAACTCGCCGAAATAATCAGAGACAGACAACAAAGGGCTGCTAGAGACAAAGGCACTAATGTGCCATTGATGCTGGATCCAAAGTTGATCCTCGATTTCATTAACCTCTGGCACAAGGATCCCAACACTCCTATGCTTGACTTCAACCTCACTCCTGGTCAAAGTCACATGCTGACCGCCTTCATTGGCGAAGAAAAGTGGAAATTTGAGAAGGCCAGGAAGTTGAAGAAAGCACAATACAAGAAGGAGTGCTATCTGAAGAAAAACGTTGTCAAGATGACAACTGATGAACTTGTGGCTGTTCAATCTGAAATCAAAAACCTCAGTGATGAATTTGACACGTACCGTGCTGATTGGCTGGGAGCCAAAGTCAGATTCGTCAAGTTGGTTGAAGGATTCACCACCAATGTTGCAGCCCCAATGCAACATGAATCTCCTCAAGCTGAAGCTTCTGCTCAGCCGACTGAAGAACATGCCAGCACTGCTGATGAAAATCAGGCTGCCGATGAAACTGCTAGTACCAAGGCTGATGACTCCATTCCATCCGCTGATGACAATGCTAGGGCAACCACTAGTGTTGCGCCTGAGGAACAAGCCAGGCCAGCTCAAGCATCCGTCGTTGTGCCTGAAGAAATTGATAATGCCAGGGCAACTGTATCAGTTGCGCCTGAGGTTACTGAACCAATTTCCCCTGCCCCTCCTGCGCTAATGCCAAGTCCGGTTCTTCCTTCTGCATCAGAAGCGAAGAAAACCAAGGCTGCGGAGCGAGCAGCAGTGAAGAAAAGGAAAACATCTGCTTCATAAGAATCTTCAGCATCGAAGAAGATGAAGAAATTGACAAGTTCTTTTGAGAATCAAATTGATGTTATTCCAGTTTCAAGCATGCCATCAAAGGAACTCGTTCCCTTTGGTGAGGATTATGAGATCCCAAGCGAATCTGATGAAGATGTTCCTTCTGCTGCTTCTTCAGAGTAGTTGGACGAAGAAATTGAAGCGGATAATATCCCTTCAACCCCAGTCATCTCATTGCCTATGCCTCAGTTCACAGCTGAAGAGGTAGGGGTTGAAGAATTGAATGAAGAAGATGAAGACGTGGACATTGGGTGCACCACTCCAGTGCTGAATGATGATTATTGGGATAGTCAGCTCCCCAACTCTTCGCTCTTCACGCCACTGCAACAAATCCCTCAGTCCCTAGTGCACACTGAAGTTCAAATGGGTTCTGAAGATCATCACTCCACTCTTCCATCCATGAAGAAATTCCAGCCACTAGTGCTGATGTCAATGTTGATGAAGAATTGAAGACCCAGGCTGCTACTGAAGTAGAAACTGAAATTCCTCAGCCCGTGGTTCCTGAGAATGTGATTCGTGAGGCTGTGATGACTTTGACTGACACTCCTCAGCCCAAGCCGAAGAGTCCCTTCTCCAAGAAGCAAAAATTCCGGGCTAATGACTTTTTTCATGAGCATGTATTCTTTACAGATTACAATCCATATGACCCTGCTCGTCTACGAAGGAAGCGTTTCTGGACTGCAAGCCAAGCCAACTTCTATTCTTCATTGCTTTTCGATAAGTACAAAGTATTTGATCATGCACATATTCCTCATGTGGACATGGAAATACTGCCTTGCTTCACACTAGTCCTCAGTGTTCTTCATGAAGCTGGGCTGCTCAACTTCTACACCGACATCGTAGACTGGAATGAAGAACTAATTCTTCAGTTCTATGCGACGCTGCGCATCACAGGAAATGTTGAAGATGTGAATTCTTTTGTGTTGGACTGGATGACCCATAACACTCGCTTCAAAGCACCGGCCTCTGAATTGCTTCATGCCCTGCATGTCAGCCCTCCCCTTGGAGGTGCACAGCTGATCTATCATGAACCTGAGCTTTCAGATCACTACATGCAAGTGCTGATGAAACCGCTGAAGCCTGGTCAAGCCCCACGGACCAAATTCCTCGTGAAGGAATTGCTGTATGTGCCATGGATTGTCTATCGCATTCTGACCAAGACGTTGAGTCCAATCAAAGGCCACGAATCGAATGAAGAAGAGGCCGTTGGCATCATGAAGAATCTGCTTTTCAATATCATCCATGGAGTTCCAATCAACTACCATGATTTCTTCATGAGAACTCTGGCAAATGTTGCATTATCGCCTTTTGAGTTGAAGCCTTATGCTCCTTGGATTATGAGATTCCTCATATCAAGGTCTTCAATCAATTACAAGGCTAATTTGCAGAATCACGTCAGCTATTTCCCCCCAATTGAAGTCTTCAAGCGACCTATTTCATGATCTAATGAAAAGGGCAAGGCACCTGCTGTTATCGATGAAGGCATTCGTCCATTGGATGGTCAGTTCTGCAAAGCTGCATCTTACTCCACCAATGATGACTCTGCCACTCATGACTCTGCTGCCAATGCATCAAAGCAACATCCTCAAGCCACAGCTCCAAGGGTATTGACTGATCGTGAGCTTCTCCTCAGTCTTCACCAGAAGGTCGATCACAACCACAAATGGGTCAAGCGTCAGTTTGGTTCAATTCTTTAGAACATGACCATGACTCAGAATTCAATGAAGAAGAACCATTACTACATCCATGAAGTATTTGATCGCACCTGGGCTCTTCTGTCTCATCCTACGGTGAAGATGATCTCAACAAGATGGGCTTCAAGCACGACTTTGACTGGTCTCAGCCACCTTTGAAGAAATTCAAGAAGGTCAAATTTCCTCACTTGGTGGCCAGCTCTTATTCTTCATCGCACGAGACAGATGAGCATGGAGATTTGGACAACACTGCGGCATGCCCTACTTCAACAACCGACCCCAACAATGCTGGCACTCCTCCATCGACTCAGTGATGATATTCTTCAGGGGCGTTAGTCCTCACTTTTCATCCCTTTTGGTCATTCGATGACAAAGGGGGAGAAATTTTGAGTTAGTCTTCAAGCGGGTCTTTATATATGGGAGTTTTTTTGCTAATTACAACTCCCGTTCTTTTTGAAGACTTTGTCGGATCAAGTTGTAATCTTAAACCTGATGGTGGTCTGATACTTTTGCTATGTTCTTCTGCATGCTATTTCCTCATGTATGATAATGCGCGCATGCTGAATTACACCAGCCACCATATTTCATCATGCATTTCAAATTCTTCATATCATATGTTAAACGCATGTATGAATTACAAGATATAGGGGGAGATCTCCATGGTTCTACTGTTCAAATGTGCATTGCTTCAAAGACAAATTCATCACTATGCACATCTTCAGGGGGAGTTCTTCTATATCTTGCAATCAAATTCCTCAATATCAGTATTTACACTTCATATGTTTATCCCCGTTGAAAACTTAACCTATATTGCCATCAATCACCAAAAAGGGGGAGATTGTATGTGCATCTAGTGCCCCTTAGTGATTTTGGTGTATTGAAGACTTATTGGTTAAGAGACTGATACGTTTGTGAGTGTACACAGGTCTATAAGTCTATGAGGAGTTTGATATTTACAAGAAAGTTGACCCCTAAAAATGAATGTCTTCAACTGAAGACTTTGAATTTCTGAAGACTCTAAAAGTGAAGAAATTGGTGT
Organism: Triticum monococcum; assembly: GCA_034509565.1. Taxonomy (NCBI): domain Eukaryota; kingdom Viridiplantae; phylum Streptophyta; class Magnoliopsida; order Poales; family Poaceae; genus Triticum; species Triticum monococcum. The sequence continues at coordinate 491,701,421 of CM067844.1, forward strand.
GACCGCGAAGACTTGATATTCATGCGAGGAACATGAAGCGTGAAGACTTTTGTTTTCATAGTTTCATTTTCTCTTTCTTGAGTCATAGGAAACACCGTACTGTTAAAGGGTGTCGAGGTAAAACTAAGGAAAAATTTCCAGGTGATGCTCAACTCAAAATCCTACACCTACCAATCCCTTCGAGTGAAGCCATTGGAAATCTCATACAGTTCAGTCAATTTCTTCAGTGATAGAGACATAGTTCTTCTGGTCTCTGAGGAATTTGTCCTGACTGAGGAGTTAGGAATTCGTCAGTGCGGATTGCCTACAAGTGAGGAACATGATAGCCCTGAGGAATTTGAGCCACAAATTTCCGACCATTGTTCTGCTACACGCCAGCTGTCCCAAAATATCTACCCACCTAACGGTCATATCATTGAAGGGCATTTATGTCTTATCATGTCGGGCTGTTCCCTAGGCTATAAATATCCGCCCCCTACAACCACTAGCTGCTTGGCTACTCCGCGAGAAACTGACACTTGTCATTAAGAGCATCCCATCCTCCGAGGACTTTGAGCGAAAATCATCAAGTGAGGAAAAACCAAAAACCCAAACCCAAACACCTACAAACCCAAAGTGATTGAGCATCACTGAAGAGATTGTTCATGTGTGGAACCGATACTTGTTACCTTTGAGGACTGTGCATCCTCCAGACAGTTAGGCATCATAGTCTAGAGCATCTAAGAGGAAATTGTGGATCGCCGGGTGACCAAGTTTGTGAAGGTTTGGAAGTCACCTGGAGACTTACCACGAGTGATTGGATGAGGTATGTGTGACCTTAGTTCAAGGAGAATACGGTGAGGACTGTGTATCCTTAGGTTTAAATACCTAGCCGCTCTAACCAGACATACAACTATCACAGCAGTTGGAACTGGTCTACCAAATCTCTGTCTTCACTGAGCTAACTGGTTCTATTTCCTCAACCCTTCATTTCTTCATTACTGTCTTGTGTACCTATTCATATCTGTTTGAAGACTTTGACTGAAGACATTCTCAATTTCCTCAGTTCAAGTTCTTCAGTCTGTTTGTCTTCATTCTATTTTATCCTGTGCTTACGCTTTCTGTACAATGTGGTTGTTTTCTATTCATCATGATGTCCATACTTATGTTATGTCATGTCTGCATCTGAGTACTTATTCCGCTGCAAGTAGTTCTTCGCTTAGGAATTTCCTCACCCTAAAATTCCTTAGTGAAGAATTCATAAAAATCGCCTATTCACCTCCCTCTAGTCAACTTAACGCACTGTCAAAGCCATATGACTATTATCGCCCACAACTCATTTCTGTTCTACTCGTGCATATAACATCTACGCATAGACCTGGCTCGGATGCCACTGTGGGGGAACGTAGCATGCAATTTCAAAAAAATCCTACGATCACGCAAGATCTATCTAGGAGATGCATAGCAACGAGAGGGGAGAGTGTGTCTATGTACCCTCGTAGACCGAAAGCGGGAGCGTTAGCACAACGCGGTTGATGTAGTCATACACCATCACGATCCGTCCCGATCAAGTACCGAACGTACGACACCTCTGCGTTCAGCTCGATGACGTCCTCGCATTTTTGCACTACAAAAAAGACACATCGTGACATTTTGGGCCAAACGAAAAAAATTTCTGTCATACTTATGACACTTCTGTGACGATAATTGTGACAAAACCCAGTATCATCATAGATGTGGTGGGGTCCTACTTCTATGACAGAAAATGGGCTTTTCGTCCTGGGCGGGCCGGGGACGCAGCTGCATGACATTCTTTCGGCCGTCCATGACGGAAAAAACTGTGGTAGAAGCGAGGGCGAGGAAAATATTGGGGTGTTCCCGGTTACGGTGGGTGGTCGGGGCCGACCGATGCGCGTTTCTCTCATACACGCACGCGCGTGGGTGTGACGCATTGGGCTCTAACTGAAACCAAGCGAGGCATTGGGCTTTAACTGAACCCGAGTGATTGCACTGCAGGCTACGCGTTACTGAACCCGAGCAATCGATCGATGGCTGTTAAGTGAACCCGATCGAGCGATTCCTTCACTACTGCTGCCAACTGAAGCCAGACGATGCTGCCTCTAGATGAACAGTGAGCGTTGTGGGGGGGGGGGGGGGGGTTGGATGAACAGTTCCCGGTGGGGGTGGATGAATAGGACCCCGTGGTGTTGCCTCTGGATGAACAGTATCCCGATCGATCAAGCCGGTTGGGGCTGGATGAACAGGACCCCGTGGAGGGTAGGATGAACAGGACCACCCCGTGGAGGGCAGGATGAACAGTAGGCGGTGGAGGGCTGGATGAATAGTAGCCCGTGGAGGGGTGGTTGAATAGGAGCCGTGGAGAGGGCTGGTTGAATAGTAGCCGGTGGAGTAGCGCACGGTGGAGGCTGGATGAACAGGAGCCCGTGGATGAACAGTCGCACGTGGAGGCTAGAGGAGGTCGATGGTGGATGAACAGTAGCCCGTGGAGGCTGGAGGGGGTCGACGGTGGATGAACAGTAGCCCGTGGAGGCTGGAGGGGGTCGACTGTGGAGATGAACATGACCCCCGTTTCGACCGTAGCGCTCCAACACAAGTCCGTTTCCTCCGTTTTGCGGTACGCCACACCCCTCCCGATCAACAGGACCCCCGTTTCGACCATAGGAGGTCCGTTTCCTCCGTTTTGCGGTACACTAGACCCCTCCCGATGAATAGGATCCCGTTTCAAACATGGCCGGTCGAACACAAGGCTGTTTCCTACATTCTGTGGTACGCCAGGCCTCGTTTCCATCGACTGTTCCGTCCAAGCCCTCCCGATGAACATGACGACGCATTCCATTCCGACCCAGCCGGTTGGCTCCCCATGAAGACGACGATGACGCTGTTTCTTCGTTCCGACCCAGCCATGTACACGAGCCCTGGCCGTACGTATGCGCGAGTAGGCGTTCGAGACCCTGCCCGTATGTACGTATGTGGCCGTATTTTCTTTCTTGCACACTGGCCGCTGTACGTACATGTACATGCTACGTGCGCGCCTCTACTACGACACGTGCGCGCCTCTACATCGACCAGTATATACATACATGTTTGTGACCAGAATGACAATGCTACGTACGCTTCAACCAGGTGGGTCCCGACTGTCAGGCACTTCCTTGCATGCGAAGATGTAGCTGGTGGGTCCCAGCAGTCAGGGGGGCGAATCGTTTTATTTTTTTTGCCCGGACGCACTTCCTTGCGTGCGAAGATGTAGCTGGTGGGTCCCAGCAGTCAGGGGAAACGTTTTTTCATGAAATACAGTGGCCCGTCCGCTGGGTCCCTGCTGTCAGGTGGAGAAATAATTATTTTGCGCGTAATAAGGAGGCACTTCCTTGCTGCGGCCATGGACCCAGCTGTCAGCCTCTCCATGTACAGTCCACGTCCGATGGAAGCCATTCCTTGACCACGTTGACCACGCTGCGCCGAGAGCACCAGGGTGGTGGACGACGGCGAGGCCTAGGAAGGGGACGACGCGGAGCCGAGGAAGACGCGACAGTGGAAGCCCGCACTGAGAGGAGTACGAGTGTTCATTGGTTCGGCTGCGGTGTGAGGCTGCCGTCGCCGCAGGGCCTGGCCAGCAGTGGGAATAGTAGGGGCGGTGAGGCCTCTGCGGCAGCACAGCCGGCCATGGGAGGCAGGAGCGTGCGGCATGACCGGCGCTGCTTTGGGCGGCTAGAGAAAGAAGACCAGAGGTTGAGGAAGCACTACGGCCGTTGGATAGACATTGTACGGTCAGTGGAGCTAGAATCATTCATATTGACTAAGTTGACAAAGCACTCCGTCCCCGTCAACTTAGTAGGCCCACAAGTCAGCCTCCCACCAAGGTGGGTCCCAACTAGCAAGGGGAGTATTCATTTTTTGTGCATAATAAGGAGGCACCTCCGGTGGGTCTGAGCTGATAGCGGGGGGAACGTTTTTTTCGTGAAATACGTTGGCCCGTCCGGTGGGTCCCATCAGCCAGGGGGAAACGTTTTTTCGCCAAATACGGTGGCCCGTCCGGTTGGTCCCTGCTGTCAGGTTGATGAATAATTATTTTCCGCATAATAAGGAGGCACTTCATTGTGGCTGCCGTGGACCCAGTGTCAGCCTCTCCACGTACAGTACTCTTCCGATGGAATTCGTTCCTTGACCATGTTGACCACGCCACGCCGAGAGCACCAGGGCGGTGGACGACAGCGAGGCCTAGGAAGGGGACAACGCGGAGCCGGGGAAGACGCGACAGTGGATGCCCACGCGGAGAGGAGTACGAGGGTTCACTGGTTCGGCTACGGTGTGAGGTTGTCGTTACCGCAGAATAACATGGGGTGTTGGTGAGTGGAGGGATGCCCTGGCCAACGGTGGGAGTAGTAGGGGCGGTGAGACCTGCATGGCAGCATAACCAGCCATTGGAGGCAGGAGCAGGCAACACGACCGGCGCTGCTTTGGGCGGCTGGAGCAAGAAGACCAGAGGTTGAAGAAGCATGACGGCCGTTGGATGGAAGTCGTACGGTAACTTCAGCTAGAATCGTTTATATTGACTAAGTTGACAAAGCCCTTGGTACGCGTCAACTTAGTAGGCCCATAGGTCTACTTTCGAAATGGTGCGCCCCAATGTCAGGGGGAGGAACCATTTTTTGGGCGGGTGAAGCTAGAATAACCGAGATTGAAGAAGAAGCACAGCATCCGTTGGATGGACATCCAACGGCCATTGCTACTAGAAGCGTGTGTTGACTATAAGTTGACAAAGCCTTGCATACGCGTCAACTCTTTTTTTTGAGGGGACGCGTCAACTTAGTAAGGCCACAAGTGTGTGGCAGAGAACTTATAGCCCATTTGAGATTTGTAAGAATGTGCAGGCAATTTTTGAATCCTAATGGAATTTACTAAAGCCCATTTATAGTTTGTTAAAAGTACGTCCCATTTCAACCAACCGCTCAAAACAGAATTCAATAAAATTCCCACATTTTGATGGGATCCAAAATATTTTTATCCCATAATTTCTAGTCAGATTAAATACAATTTCAATATAAATTTATATTACGTAAAAATCCAACGAAACATTGCGCTCACAACAATTAATGAAATTAAAAATTTCAATATCCATAAATAATATTTTATAAAGTAATTATGTGTTTGGTGCATTTTTTATAGTTACTACCCAGTTTTTATAATTACATCCCATTTATTATTTCTTAAAGCTCATTTTCTTGTTAAGCCTAATGCATCCCTCCTAGGAAAGATTTGCAGCCCAGCGGGGCGGAGAATAACAACTTGACCTTGCCTGGGTATTCCTAAAAAAAGTATAGCTGGGCCAGCCATTTTTAGCTTGAAAAAAAATAATATCTGGGCTGGATATCTGGCCTGGGCTAGACCGGCCACAACCCGCCTAGTTAATAGCTACAGCGATGTTTTCGTTGTTGTTCAGAGGAGAAAAATTAATATCTGGGCTAAACATCGCTCAAGAAAAACTCTGTAGTGCTCACACCTCAAAAACACAAATACTGCTCGAGCTGCTTGGTCCCAGCTGTCGGCCGCTTCTTGTGCAATTCTCTCGTTTATTGAGTACATAGGTTGACAATGGTGTGGGACCCTGATGTCAGGAAACCAGGAGGAAGCAAAAAAATATTGTTTTATATACTAATAAGGAGGCACTTGCGTACGTGCGGCTATGGCCCTGGTGGGTCCCCACTGTCATCCTCTCCAAGTAAAGTCATCTCCTCATCCTCATGTCCGTTGACCATGTTGACAATGCGAGATGGCGGCGCCACGGCGAGCACAAAAACTCGAAGGACAACGAAGAGGGCCTCGCGGGCCCTATGGATGGTCTGATACAACGCCTGCTGCTCATTCGGGAAGCCAGGATCATAGGGCCACATGTCCACGGCGGCATTGTCGTTCGCTTGTTCACCGCTTGCAGCACAGGTCCTCCTGTGCTGGTAGCTCTTCCGCCATTAGGGCGTCGAAGTGCAGCTGCACCTGCTCTATGGTGAACACGGCATGAACCGGCTTGGACAGTGGCGCCGGCTCCTGGTCGGAAGCTACGTCCATCGTCCGATTGCCGTCAATTAGCTCGGCGAGGTAGCTGGCGAGCCAACATGTCTGGCTGCTGGGTCGAGTCTGACTGCCCTGGCCCACCCAGACCACCTCCCTCGCCCATGCACGCTTTCCGACTGAAACGGTTAGCGCCGCTCGCCCCACTTCTCGGTGCATGCGATTGCTTCACCTTCAAACGACACAAGTGCCGTCCATCCGTCCTTCTGCCACCCACATTAATGATACGCGGTTGCCGAGGTAGCTACTCCGGCGCCACACGTCCGTCCCTCCGCCGCCCACCATTGCTATATAAACTGCTGCACCGGCCATAGCCGTAGTCATCCGCATTCGTTCCTATTCTCCTATCCACACCACTACTGCCCACCGTGGCTTCCTCGCGCTCCAACGCTCTTCGGGACGGGCGGACGACGGACCACAAGGATATGGCAGCCATTGCTGCCGACTGGCTGGCCGGCAGGCAGCCGGAGGACGACAACGTCCCAATGGAGAACATGGTAGTGGACGATCCGACGCCAACCCCCTCCTCCGCGCCATCCTCGCTGATGCATTGCACCATGACCATCGGCGAGGCCCATGCCCAATATATGGACACAGTGAGGCAAAAGCGTGAGGAGCAGTTCCGAGAGGCGCAGGCCGACGCCGCCTACAACCACCATCTCCTCCACAAGCACCTGCAGGCGGAGGAGCAGATCACCGCGGAGCGGGCGAAGCAGGAGGCGCTGCTCGACTTGTACCGCTCCGCCCGCGAGGGCCGCCTCGAGCCCTGGCGGTATCGCATGCGGGTGGCGAAGGCCGCGGCCACCTACAAAGAGGGCGATGAAGCCGGCGATGCGCTGTTTGGCGAGACCGAGGACGAGGCAGAGGACAATGTCGGCTCCGACGAGTCCCTGCTCCGCTGGCATCCACGAGGCCCCACGGCGCTAACAACGAGGCAGAGGACACCGCCATCTCTGCCGAGGCCCCACCCTACTGGCAACGAGGGGGAGGATTTCCCCCGCTCCGCCGAGGCGCCGCCCGCCGGCAACGAGACAGAGGACATCGCCGGCTCCGCCGAGGTCGCGCCACACAGAAAACGAGGAAGAGTAGAATATGGTAGGTCACCGCTGCTCGGGTCCAAGTAAGGCCACCGCTGCTACCCTCGGTTGAAGCCAAGCTAGGCGGGTTGACCACTGACGGCCGGTTAGCTTCTTGGCAGCGACGTGGAGTCGGAGAGCTATGTTGGAGAAGGACGCTGCTTCTACTTAACTGCTGGTGCAGTTGGCTGACTGACACATGGGCCCAACAGGCATCTAGGCCACATGTCAGTTACGCAACTACACCTGCAGTTAAGTCACTAAAGCTTCTGTTCGGCTCAGTAGGACACAGGTGGGTAGCTTCGGTTAATTAATTATACCTCCAGCGCACCCCTTTTTAGTTGAAGAATGTATGAAATGTAATGAAATCCGGCATGTTTATATGAAATTTGACCGTGTATGAATGAATTAATTTCGATTAGTTCGAATTCTTGTATCACTGGCATTGGATGAACATGCAAAACAGTACGTACTAGCATTATTCCTAGGGTGATCACCTTGTTTGCAGCAGTTTCACATGTACTCCCTCCGGTCCTTTCTAGTCTGCATACAAGTTTTGTCTGCAGTCAAAGTATCTCTACTTTGACCAATCTTATAGAAAAAAGTATGCACTTTCACAATGTGTGAAGTAAAAAGGAACAAAAGGAGTACAAAGAGTTTGAGCAGCTTTTTAGCATTCATGTACATTGCAATCAAACACACATGCCTGGAAATTCATTGAGAACATTCAAAACAATCGATGATTATGCATCTCAGTGATTCACATGTCAGAGCCAATATTTACTTCACAACTAAAGAATAAAGAAAAAATGGATCGACGCTGCTGACAGCAAAGGGCGTCGCATTCGAAAATTTCAAACGCATGTATTCTTGCTAAAATCAATGAGGAAAACTTGACAAGGTTTTCCCATTCCAAAATATCAAATGCCTACGATTGTGGAATGGGCAGGGTTTGCCATCAATTCGGACATTGACATGGCACCTCGTGCTAAATAAACCAGCTGTTCTTTTTGTGCAGTTCCACCAAAATCAACCAAATTCGCGCGTAGCTTGTATGATTTCGCCCTTATATGTTGCAACACCTTGAACTTATCGGCACCTCCTTTCTTGTGGTGGAAATGAATGATTTGATGTATTCATGAACATTTTGTGCAGTTCCCATTGAAATCAAGATGAGCACCCTATTTGCACAAATACAAAAAAGTGATTAGTATAAAGCAAATTGTACTATGAATTGACAGTTTAAACAGGCACCAACATGGTCCATGTAGAGCACACTTTTCGAAAAATGGAACTCACCGGGAAGAATCCTAGAACAACATTGTACTCGCGCATCACAGCAAGAAAATGGAGATTTGTCAGTCCTTCTGAGCTGAAGTTAGTTTGGTCTTGTGGGGGGTAATGAAACCATCTAAGGGAGTCCTGGATTAGGGGGTCTCCGGACAGCCGGACTATATCCTTTGGACGGACTGTTGGACTATGAAGATACAAGATTGAAGACTTCGTCCCGTGTCCGGATGGGACTTTCCTTGGCGTGGAAGGCAAGCTTGGCAATATGGATATGTAGATCTCCTCCCTTGTAACCGACTTTGTGTAACCCTAGCCCCCTCCGGTGTCTATATAAACCGGAGGGTTTAGTCCATGGGATAATATACAATCATACCATAGGCTAGCCTCTAGGGTTTAGCCTGTACGATCTTGTGGTCGCTCAACTCTTGTAATACTCATATCATCAAGATCAATCAAGCAGGACGTAGGGTATTACCTCTATCAAGAGGGCCCGAACCTGGGTAAACATCATGTCCCCTGCCTCCTGTTACCATCCGCCTTAGACGCACAGTTCGGGACCCCCTACCCGAGATCCGCCGGTTTTGACACCGACATTGGTGCTTTCATTGAGAGTTCCACTATACCGTCACCGTAAGGCTTGATGGCTCCTTCAATCATCGGTAACGATGCGGTCCAGGGTGAGGTTTTCCTCCCCGGACAGATCTTCATATTCGGCGGCTTCGCACTGCTGGCCATCAGGTCAGGTTCGGAAACCTAAATTACACTGCCGACATCCGCGGAGACTTGATATTCGACGGATTCGAGCCCATGTCAGGTGCGCCACACAATCACGATGAGCATGATTTAGCTCTGCCGTCGGATAGTGTTCGGGAGATCACACCTACAACTACTCCGGCCTTCAATCCGGAGCAAATTGTGCCATCTGAGGACGGAGGGATAGACCCCGCCACGGAGGCCGCACTCTCAGTGGCGATGGAGCCAGATACTGACTTCACCCCTTATGAGAGCCATGTTGCCGAACCACTGGATTCGTCTTCGGCCATGGACTCCGAGCCGCCTGCATCCGTGCCTATCGAATCCGATTGGGCGCCGATCATGGAGTTCACCTCCGCGGATATCTTTTAGCACTCACCTTTCGGCGATATGCTAAATACATTAAGGTCTCTCTCCTTGTCAGGAGATCCTTGGCCGAACTATGTCCGGCTAGAATGGGATGTGGACGACGAAGAAATTCGCTGCCCACCCACCACCCACTTAGTAGCCTCTATCGATGATTTAACCGACAGGCTCGATTTCGACTCCGCAAACATCGACAACATGGATGACGATGCAGGAGAGGAACAGGAACTAGTGCCCATAGGGCACTGGACAGCCTCTTCATCACATGACATATACATGGTGGATACACCCAAAGAAAACGATGACGAGGAACGAGAGGAGACAACGGAGGAGGACCCCTCCAAGAAGCAAACAAAGCATCGGCGTAGGCGCCGCTCCAAATCCTGCCTCGGCAAAAACAACAATAACAGCGCAAGAGAAAATAACACTCCAGTCGACTCCAGAGGAAACGACGACCACATTGCCCCGGCGGCAGAGCACAATGAAGCTGCAAATGGCGAACATAGTACGGATCCGACGTCCGTACATGGCGATGCCAAGGATAAACCTCATCAAACCCCCTCTGGGGAGGAAAAAAGTTCGGACCAAGATGCACACATCATCCCGGAAATGCACTTGGAGCAAGAGAACCTCCATAGAAGGCTTATTGCCATAGCGAGGAGTCTAAAGAAGCAGAAGCAAAGGCTTAAGGCCGAACAAAATACACTCAACAATAGGTGGAACAAAGTGCTCGACAATGAAGAAAAGTATGGTGGAGGTTACCACACAAAGAGCTATCCAAAGCGCAAGCTATTACCCGAATTCGACGATGAGGCCTTAGACCCCATACAGCCAAAAATAAAACGGCCAACCGACCGGAACAACCACCTTGTGACCGCGATAGAGCGGCTAACAAGGTCACACATAAGTCAACACACGATCTACGTGAGGACTTGCGCCAAAAATCCAGTATGACCAGATCCATCTATGGATCTAGGAAGCGTGCTCCGGCACAAAATCAAAACCGAATACTACAACCGTCTGAACGCCATGATACATCCAAATATAGGGGTGCCACACACCCCCTATGTTTCACCGATGAGGTGCTGGACCATGAATTCCCAGAAGGATTCAAACCGGTGAACATAGAGGCGTACGACGGGACCACAGACCCTGGGGTCTAGATTGAGGACTTTATCCTCCATATCCATATGGCTCATGGAGACGATCTCCATGCCATCAAGTACTTGCCCCTCAAGCTTAAAGGACCAGCTCGGCACTGGCTGAAAAGTCTCCCCGAAAACTCAATTGGAAGTTGGGAGGAGCTCGAGGACGCTTTCGGGCTAATTTTCAAGGGACCTATTTCCGACCTCCGGATGCAGACGATTTAAGTCATATAATTCAACAACCCGGAGAGTCAGCCCGAAAGCTTCGGAACATGTTTCTCACTAAGAAGAACCAAATCATCGACTATCCGGACGCCGAAGCCTTAGCAGCTTTCAAGCACAGCGTCTGAGACGAATGGATCTCTAGACACCTCGGCCAAGAAAAACCGAGAACAATGGCAGCCCTGACAAGCCTCATGACCCGCTTTTGCGCGGGCGAAGATAGCTGGTTAGCCCGCAGTAGCACTAGCGACCCAAGCACATCCGAAGTCAGGGATGGCAATGAAAAACCACGACGCAGTAAAAACAAGCTTCAAAATAAAGACGACAGCCCAGATAATACGGCTGTCAACGCCGAATTTAGGGGCTCTCGACCAGGTCAGCGGAAAAAGCCTTTCAAAGGCAGCAGAGATGGACCATCTAGCCTAAACAAGATTCTTGACAAACTATGTCAGATTCATGGCACCCCCGATAAACCTGCAAATCACACCCACAGAGAATGCTGGGTCTTCAAGCAGGCCGGTAAGCTAAACGCCGAACACAAGGGGGGAGACACCAAGCGAAGACGAGGACGAACCTCGCCAGCAAAGCACTAGAGGACAGAAAAAATTCCCACCAGAGGTTAAAACAGTAAACATGATGCATGTGACGAAGAGGAGAAGCAAACATGCACTCCGAGACATACGCGCCATAGAGCCCGTCACCCCTAAGTTCAACCCCTAGTTGGCCTGCCTGATCAGTTTTGATTGCGGGGATCACGCGACAAGCATCCGGCATGAAGGATTGGCTGCCTTGGTGTTAGACCCAATAATAAATGGATACCATCTCACACGAGTCCTTATGGACGGTGGCAGTGGTCTAAATCTGGTATATCAGGACACAGTCCACAAAAATGGGGATAGACCCGACAAAAATAAGCCACGGTACTACTACCTTCAAAGGAGTGATACCAGGGCCAGAGGCCCGCTGTATGGGCTCTCTATTACTAGAGGTTGTATTCGGTTCTCCCGACAACTTCCGAAGCAAAAAGTTAACTTTCTACATCGCTCCATTCCGAAGTGGCTATCAAGCACTACTCGGAAGAGCGGCTTTCGCTCGTTTTTATGCAGAACCACATGACGCTTCTCTCACGCTTAAGATGCCCGGTCCACATGGCACCATCACAGTTAGTGGAAATATTGAGCGTTCTCTACGCGCGGAAGAATGTGTGGCAGGTTTAACAGCCGAGCACTAGACGGCCTCACCAACCAGAAAAAATGACAGGTCGTCAAGACCACGGACACGGTTAGACGAGTCCGGTGCATCACCACATATACATGAGATTGATTTGATGGTTAAACCCTCATAGACAGTACCAGGGGCTTCCCGTGTGTAATCAGGGCTAGTTCGGCTCAACTTGACTTATCTTGAATTTTAATGGTTTATTGATAATAACCAATTTTCTGGCACGACAACTTTCACCTAAGTTCTTCTCTTTTACAGATGACAATCATGCTACACCCGTCCAGGACACGTCACAATAGAGACACAGGCGCAGACGTGCAGCAGGGACCCACTCAAAGGTTTCTTTTCAGATTAAGACCCTGTGTAAACCTTTTTTACTGTCTCTTGTTGTTCACATCCTTCGGATACTCAATACAACCGAGAAGGATACTGACGTTATTGGCATGTGGCCACGTCAGGATATTGCACGTACCTGGACACTCGGGGTTTATTATTACGGGCATTGTTCAGCCCGACATATGTTATAAAGACCGAATACCTTAGGGAGTGTTCGGCATCGCAAGTTTGGCCTTATATGCATCAGCTCCGAATCATGTATTTGGTCAAATGTTGGGTATGCCCGACTCCCGTGTTTTGCTACCTTACGTTCCACTCTATCGGCTAAGGCGGCGCCGGGAGAACTACTGCGATTGTGCCCTCGTTCATCCGGATGAGCACCTCAGTAGAGAAAGCCAAAAACTGACTGTCATGATAAAGCGCGAGACTGGTCAACCACTCGATGACTTAGTGGAATCTTCGGGATTCCTCTGCATTAACAAAGGGCCGTTTCTTGGTCATGTACGTGCGCGCCCCGTATTCGAACGAGCACGGAAGTACCAGGGGCTATATAGTAGTCCCACCGTCAAACTCCTATGGCTAAGTGAAAGTGTTAAAGCAATATAGTCTGATTGCCTCGTTCGCTGCACTAACACCTCCTTCATGGACCAAGACGTTGGATCAAGTGTGAATACGCGTTTTCTGCGAACACCCCCACATTATATGCGTGGGGGCTGAAGCCGACGACTGCAATCTTTCAGGTTATATTCATATATACATAAACGGCCGCACATGATGCATCATAATACTTTCAGGCAAAAGTATAAAAACAGCCTTTATAATTCAACAAATCATTGTTTTTACAATGGGAATACATGTCACTAGAACATAATATTCTTCGAGCACTGAGCCTCTATCGAACGAGCGCCTTCAAGGACTTCTTCAAAGTAGTGCTCGGCAGCTACTCGGCCCACGGCCGAACCCTGTGTTGCAATAGTGGTGGCCTCCATCTCTGCCCAGTATGTCTTGACATGGGAAAGTGCCATCCGCGCACCCTCTATGCACGTCGACCTTTTCATAGCGTCGATGTGCGGCACAACACTAAGGAATTGTTGCACTAAACTAAAGTAACTATTCGACCTTGGCCCTTCAGGCCACAGATGATCCACAACAGACCTCATGGAAGTCCGGACAACCTATGGAGCTCGGCCCACTCGGCCATTCGCTCATTCAACATCAGCGGACGCACTGGAGCATGGAACTATGACCAGAACAGCTTTTCCACTTCACAATCTTTTTGATCCTTGAAGTACTCGGCCGCATTAGCAGCACTTGCTGCCAAATCCACGTATGCATCTGCAGAACTCCATAGTTGATCAAGAGGGGCATACTTCGGATCTCCGGACTTAGTCCGCGACAAAAAGGGCTTCGCAGCCGCGATATCTCCAGCTTGACGCAGCTCCTCCTTCATCGCTCTGATTTTAAGAGCGGGCTTCCTTGGCTGCTACCATGGCCTTCTCCAGGTTCATCGCCTTCGCTCGGCTTTCTTTTTCAAGAAGCTGGTAATGGTCAGTGGCATCTTTCAACTCAACGGCCATCTTGGCTATTCTTTCCTTGCTTTGGCAATGCGCGGCCTGTTCGGCCCTCAGCTCTTCGACCGCCTTTAGAGCGGCCGCATCGCTATTTCTGGCTTGTTCCTTGGCTCGGGCAAGTTCCGCCCGAAGGGTCTCCACGGTGGCAGCTCCATCTGCAGTCACAACATATTAAAGATACTGGCATCATGCTCCTCTTACTATGTGTGGATCACCATAGAAATCACATACCCTGTGCCTCGTCAAGCCACTTGTTGACAAGCATGATGTCGGCATCTACCGCATCAAGTTGTTGCTTTAGCTCGGCAAACTCATCAGTACGGCTAGCCACCGGACCTTCAGCCACATGCACATGAAGGCGGTCTGATTATTACCTGGGACTATGATCCTTTATTTGCCGCCGTTCTTGATGGCAACCAGAGTCTCAGGGCTACTATCTGCATAGGGCACACCTAACGTGTGCGGTACTGTAAAAAACATACACTATTTCACGTACCTCAAAGCCTTTCAGCAGACTCATAAAAGCTTCATGCAACCCGCTTTCGGCGGATGAAATCCTTTCAATCACCGTACCCATTAGCGTACGATGCGCTTCTGAGATGGCCACTTGCTCCAGAAGATCCTTCAGTGCGTCCGACCGCACACTGTATGGTTTCGGACTCTTTCTGTTGCTCTCTTTAGGAGCCGAATACTAGGGACTTCGGGTGGCCAAAGGATTACCCTCTGGCCTTGGCGGGTCAGGAGAAACCCTTCACGACGACACTTCAGGGTCGCCCGCCTCATGAGGCGGGGTGGCAGGGGGAGGTGTTTCGCTCTCCATCATCTCCGGAAGAAGATCCTTCGAAGATGAACTCTGTCGAGAAGGGCTACGATCCGAACTGCAAGGTATATGCTTTGGTTATTATCTTCAGAAGTAATGTAAGATTTTTTTACTATTAAGTACTTTTTGTTTACTTACAGCTCGGTAGAGGGCTAATCCCCTTGCGGACACTATACGGCAAGAGTACCCTCTGAGGCAGGGCCCTCTGGCAGAGATTTCTTCCCCCGTTTGGAAACCTTTGTTTCCGGGTCTTCCGAGGTGGCCTTCTTCCTTCCTTGGGGAGAGGGAATTTTAGATTCTTCTCCCTGGCTATCCTCCTTCGCGGAGGCACTAACTCCCCTGGTTTGGACGAATAGTGAGTGAGGCCCACTTTTAGCCTCTTTATTCCCCCCTTTATCTTCCTCTGAGGGCGCCTGATAAGGCGCCGGCTCGAGCATTCTGTCTAGTACTGCATTGGCCGAGCCTTCGGGAAGGGGGCCGGACACCTAATCATCTTCGCCTTTGTTATCCAGTCCTGGTCAAAGAGCGACTTTTCGTAATGATGTTATGATAAATAGAAAGACAGCGTGTTCAGCCATGGGATTACTTACTTGGGTATCGGGGCGATTACAGCTCAGACCCACATCCTCGGTGGTGTCTGGACACTCTATTTGGGGTCCGAAGAACAATTTGTACATCTCTTCGAGCGTCATGCCGAGGAAGTGTTGAATAGTTTGCGGTCCTTCCGGGTTGAATTCCCACATATGAAGGGGTCGACGTTTGCAAGGCTGGACTCGACGAACTAGCATGACTTGCATTACCATGACCAGGCTGACATCTCTCTCAAGGAGATCTCGGATGTGACTCTGCAATATCGGCACATCATTTATTGGCCCCCAGTTCAGCCCCTTGTTGATCCATGACGTCAGTTGTGGTGGAGGGCCCAAGCGAAAGGCAGGGGCGGCTACCCACTTGGCACTTCAGGGAGCTGTGCTATAAAACCACTCCCGTTGCCATAAACCAGACACCTCTGGGAAGGAACCCTCTGGCCACGGAACATCAGCACTTTTGCTTATTGCGGTACCTCCGCACTCTCGTGACGCCCCTCGATCATCTTCGGCTTCACAAATGAAAGTCTTGAGGCACATGCCGAAGTGTGGGGTAATGCGAAGGAAGGCCTCACACACGACGATGAACGACGAGATGTGAAGGAGGGAATCCGGGGCCAAATCATGGAAATCCAACCCATAATAGAACATGAGCCCCCTAACAAAGGGATCCAGAGCGAGGCCTAGCCCTCGGAGGAAGTGAGAGATGAACACAACACTCTCGTTGGGTTCGGGAGTGGGGATGACCTGCCCTCAGGCAGGCAGCCTGTGTGAGATTTCGGCGGTCAGATACCTGGCCTCTCTCAGCTTCTTGATGTCCTCCTCTGTGACAGAGGAAGGCATCCACCGACCTTGGAGGTTGGATCCAGACATGGTGGAAGGTCCGAAGCGCCTGACCTGAGCCTTGGGTGTTGGAACTCGAGGTGGGGGAAGGATTCGATTGAGCACGAGAGGGAAAAAAGGACAGGCCTTGGCCTCTTTATAAAGTGGGTGAATATCAAGCGTCCTCTTCGTCGCCGTTTGGGACTTGCCTAAAATCGAGGAGTCATACCAACAGGCACAATTGGGTTACCCACGTCCCTATTGATGAGAATCCCATAATAAGGGGGACACGATCTCTGCTTTGACAAGACGTGTCAGGAAAACCGCCTCGCGATTTGTGCAGTGCTGGTTGAGAAAAATGGTTCGAATAAAGACCAGTCCATGACATGATGTCATGCTATCAAAATGTGTCAGCAGATTAGATTTGTGGAAATATTATTCTCTCTACGGTGGTATGTGGAACTTGTTTTGCAGAGCCGGACACTATCCTTGTGTTCAAAATCTTCTATGGAGTATTCGGAGGAGGAACCCGCCTTGCAATGTCGAAGACAAAACTGCGCGCCAGACTCATCGTCATTGAAACCTGGTTCAGGGGCTACTGAGGGAGTCCTGGATTAGGGGGTCTCCGGACAGCCGGACTGTTGGGCTATGAAGATACAAGATTGAAGACTTCGTCCCGTGTCTGGATGGGACTTTCCTTGGCGTGGAAGGCAAGCTTGGCAATACGGATATGTAGATCTCCTCCCTTGTAACCGACTTTGTGTAACCCTAGCCCCCTCCGGTGTCTATATAAACCGGAGGGTTTAGTCCGTAGGACAATATACAATCATACCATAGGATAGCCTCTAGGGTTTAACCTCTACGATCTCGTGGTAGATCAACTCTTTTAATACTCATATCATCAAGATCAATCAAGCAGGATGTATGGTATTACCTCCATCAAGAGGGCCCGAACTTGGGTAAACATCGTGTCCCCTGCCTCCTGTTACCATTCGCCTTAGACGCATAGTTCGGGACCCCCTACCCGAGATCTGCCGGTTTTGACACCAACACCATCCTTCAACTGCTCCTTCTGATGAGAAGATAGACAGGGCTTCTTCATCCTGGCATAATTGGAACTACTCACTTCACATACTCCATATTCTTATTCAGAGGAGGATGATCCCGTTGTGCAAAGACAAGAGGATAACTAAATGCTGCATCCCTGTTTGCTCGAAAAAAAGGAAAGGAAATATTTAAAACAACACAGATAAAGCACTTCTCAAGGACAATACCACTTTTTGATGATAGTATCTAAACAGTAGCACAAGACCAATAGAGATAACAAAGCTCAATCATATGGATGAAATCAGTGGGCGAGTACCAACCTTTGTTAGGAGGCTTATTGTGTAGAGCATACAGATGAAGCACTTCTCCGGAACCATCTGTTGCTATCTACTGTGGTGGCCATGCTTACTATATACTCCTCAATTATATTAATGTTTCCAACATCTTCTTGTGCAGTTCCACTAAAATATATGGTATCTTCAAAGAAGATCCCTGTTTGCACAAGTAGAGATAATTACGTATTACATTAAGAGTGGCATCAAATCAATGGCAAAACAATTGCTCGTTCCAGCCATAGCAATAAATTAAGATGCAAAACTATATCATTACTTCTGTCATCACAGTTCTAGTGCTTCATTACAGCACCAGGAGTTGATTTTTGTTTTTCTTCTGCTTATTCTTCCCCTTCATCACTTGGTTCAATAATAGACAAGCTTTGCCTTCAATGTAAGATTTGGCATGTCAATTAGGTTTCACAAGTATAGCACTAAACAATGACATTAATTTTTTGATGAAAGTGGCAAAATACAGGCCAACAGTTGTGAAATATCCTTATCTTACCTCAATGGGATATTGCAGTGCACATACGGATTGGAAGTCTTGTCTCCATTTGTGCAGTTCACTAAAACCAAGAAACATTACTGTACAAGTACCACAACATATGAAAGCACACTGCAAAATCATGTGAAAGAAGGCTAGTACTGACCTCTGATGAGGCGGAATTCAAATAACTCACAAGAAGAAGATCTGAACCAAATTTGCCAACACAGATAGGAAGTAAGATCTCCTCTTGTGCAGTTCCACTAAGATCAAGCAATAAACCAAGGTTGTCGGTGTGACATTTTGGTTGAACTACACAAAACACTCTTAAAACAATAGTGTTTTGTGTAGTTATAACAAAAGGTCACAATGACAACGAGGTGAAGTAGATAACCTTGTTTACACAGAGGTGCAAAGGAAACAACTAGTGGTCAATAACGGTGGATGACACAGAAGCCAACAAAAAGAAGAATCTACCTTGCCTAAATGGGAAAGAAAGCAAGATAGTAGCATTTCTCAAACGGTGGCACTGATTAATATTAACAGAGAGATTATATTAACAATAAAATTCGTTAAACATGTAATTTGCTTTTAACTGTGGCATTGCATCAATTTTCCAGCGGCATTATTAGAGGGTGCTTGTTTACAGGGACATTTTGGTGGAGGGACTAAAAAAACTCCGTGTCAGTCCCATCTAAACCAAACAGGAGCGACTTTTAGGGACTAAAGGTGGGCATTTGGGACTAAAGAAAGAAGACCCCGAGGGAGAGTCTTTTGGGGACTTTCTCCAACAGTTGCCTCTGCCACGCATCGCACCTTGTCCCTATTAGTTCCTTACTAGGGGTAACATAATCTTTTAGCATGCCATTTAATAACCTCTAGTCCATGTTTAGTCCCTAGAACCAAGCAGGTAGGGACTAGGGAGTTTTTAACCAAATAGGGCCTTAGATTAACAACAACTAAACAGTTGCACAGGACAGTGGACGCACCAGCACCACGTGCATCTACCGATGTACTAGCGTGATGCACAGTCTGTTGCAACAAAGAACAAACAACCAAGGAGCATATTTGTGTTGGTCCCAGTTTTGTTATCTTTAGACACCTTTCCCTATGTGAGTGCAGCAAATCTAGTTCTGCTCAAACTCTACAGCCTTGTCCCCCAAAACAAAAGATCAGTTCATTACAGGTGTGTGTACTGTGTTTGTCATTGTTTTCCCTTTTCGACCAACGTAGGTGCTGGATAGCCAGCCTGTACTAGTACTTTCCCCACTTCCTTTCCTCTGTGAGCCACATCCTAGATTTATGCTATACAACTTTCCCCACTAATTTCTCCCATTCTTGTCCTCTTTGAACCACGTCTTAGATTCATGCGACGCAACTTTCCCCACTACTCTCCCCCTCCCTTTCCTTTTTGAACCACGTCCTAGATTCATGCTATACAACTTTTCCCATTACTTTCCCCCATTCCTTTCCTCTTTGAACCACGTCCTAGATTCATGGTATACAACTTTCCCCACTACTTTCCTGTTTGATCGAACACCTAGATTCGAGTGCAGAAGCGGAAAAAGCCCACATGCAGCTAGAGCAATGCATGTGGAATAAGTAAATTATACCTTAAAGTTCTTAGGGTGTGGTTCGGTGGGCGACCGGAGGCCGTTCGACCCACACTATGTACGGCGAAGAAGAAGAAGGGGTCGGAGGCCCTCCCGTGCCGCCGCTTGGTGAAAGTGAATAGCTGCGCCGGTAGTGGATTCCCTCCTCCCTCGCCGACATCGACAGCGTTAAGCCTCCTTCCCTTCCCGGCGGACGGATCCGACCGGCTCTTTGACTAGCAGTGAGGGGAGAGAGAGAGGCCAACGAAGTCTTGTTTAGATCTGGAGAGGGTGAGAGAGTGTGAAGAGAGCAACTACAAGCAGACCAGCAGTGAGGGGAGAGAGAGAGAGGCCAACAAAGTCTTGTTTAGATCTGAAGAGGGTGAGAGAGTGTGAAGAGAGCAACTACAAGCGTTGAGGCTCCAGCGTGTATATATATACTGGAGAGAGTGTGAAGAGTGCAAACCCTAGAAAACAAGCGCCGAGGCTACAATTTATACGTGATGAGGTGATTATATGGTCACTACGAGATCGTATAGCTCTGTATCCATCCATTTTGACCAGTAGTACGTTACCTCTCTCCACGTAGTACGTTGGGTCCCACCAGTCAGAGAGTGAAACAAACAAATTAATAAGAAAAATTAAAAGCACCAGCGGTGTATCTTACCTCACACATCTCGCTACTGCTCGGGAACACTGTCCAATTGATGCCTGTGTTCACTCATGTACTACTTTAAGTGAATCCTTATTATAACATGCACACAATTTTGGGCACTTGTATTCGACCTAAGTCAGTGTGCCACCGTATCTCGTACGACTCCCTCCGTCTAGGTGTAATAAGTCACGTTAGATGGTGTAGCGGGACCAAGGTGCAAGCAGATTGGAGGAGAAGGAGAAACTTGACCGGTCATTCCTCCAATCAAAACCCTGATTTATATCTCTAAACGCAACAATTAATCCAAACAACTAAGATATGCCGTTTTAGCTACCATCCAGGGCCACGTATTAACTCGCATGCAAACCGACTTTGATTTCTTGACTGATCAATGCGTAGTTGCGCTCCATGCATTGGGCTTCCGGGGGAGATAACTAGGCAGAGTAAGGAGCGTTTTGTTACATTGCTTAGGCTGGTCATAGTGGTGAGTAACTTGGACTAGTACAACATGCATATGTTACTAGTCTGTGTTTTTTTGGGAGCCTACTAGTCTATGTTACTACTACGCGAAGTTTGCCGTCGGAAGCGAGCCGATCTGGCTCTCCTGAGCTAGCAAGGTATTTCTAGCCCACCCAAGCTAGTTGGCCCACAAATGCTAACATATTTTAACAGTTACAAACGCCTAACCTTGCCTGGCTATGCTATAAGTTGTTCTTGCTAAGGATCCAAATGCTCCCTAAGTAACAACGCTCGCTAGCAACGAGGCCAGGAGGGGATTGAGATGTGAAGTTAATGGACAACGCCTAAACATTTTGGGAATATCTGATTTCCATAGGATGACTTAACACCTAGACGGAGGGAGTACTACTCCTCAGTCCAGGTTTGATGGAATATTCGTCACCTCTTATCTTCTTGTACGTACTCCATTTGTATCTCACTTCCTGTGGCTTCGCACTCACATGATTTTCCTATTCTATGACCATGTGTGTGCGTATGTGTGTTTAACAGTATGTGTGTGTTAGAGAGAGCGACAGATCGACCTACTCCTACAGAGAGATGGTGTGTAGTGTACGATTTTAGCCGCCAGAGTTGGTGCATCCTCCCATTTCCAGGCATTCGGCAGGGACAGGCGGACAGCTGCCACGCCCGCTCCTGACCAGCCTGGCCCACCCAAAGCCCCTTCATCCCCCGCGCGCGCTTCCCGCCCGAAACGGTCAATGCCGCATTCATGCCCGGGCAGAGCGGACGTGACCTCTCACTGGTGCCTGTGTTGAAGGGGGAAGCGGATTCAAGAGTGATGGTTGCTTCGTCCGTCCAACTTACTGCTGGGTCTATGTGATTTGACGGCTCATTGGTCATTATTACTGAGGTGGTAGGACTGCTGGATGTCCCACGCTTTCGGCGAAAGGAGGTACTACTAGATTACAATTTTCTCCATTCTTACGGCGGAGGAGTGCAAGAGCAGTGAAAACACGCAGGCTCAGTGATTACATGGCCCACCTCACACTATCACCATATTTTCTGGACACCGTGCGACACCTAACTCTTTACATAGTACTCCCTGATACGTCTCCATCGTATCTACTTTTCCAAACACTTTTGCCCTTGTTTTGGACTCTAACTTGTATGATTTGAATGGAACTAACCCGGACTAACGCTGTTTTTAGCAGAATTGCCATGATGCTGTTTTATGTGCAGAAAACAAATATTCCCGGAATGACCTGAAACTCCACGGAACATCTTAGAAAAAATAATAATAAATCCTCGCCAAAGATGAAGACCAGGGGGCCCACACCCTTCTCACGAGGGTGGGGGGCGCCCCCCTACCTCGTGGGCCCCCTGGATGCCCTCCGACGCCAACTCCAACTCTATATATTTGCTTTCGGAGAGAAAAAAATCAGAGAGAAGAAATCATCGCGTTTTACGATACGGAGCCGCCGCCAAGCCCTAAAACCTCTTGGGAGGGCTGATCTGGAGTCCGTTCGGGGCTCCGGAGAGGGGGGTTCGTCGCCGTCGTCATCATCAACCATCCTCCATCACCAATTTCATGATGCTCACCGCCGTGCGTGAGTAATTCCATCGTAGGCTTGCTGGACGGTGATTGGTTGGATGAGATTTATCATGTAATCGAGTTAGTTTTGTTAGGGTTTGATCCCTAGTATCCACTATGTTCTGAGATTGATGTTGCTATGACTTTGCTATGCTTAATGCTTGTCACTAGGGCCCGAGTGCCATGATTTCATATATGAACCTATTATGTTTTCATGAATATATGTGAGTTCTTGATCCTATCTTGCAAGTCTATAGTCACCTACTATGTGTTATGATCCGGCAACCCCGAAGTGACAATAATCGGGACCACTCCCGGTGATGACCATAGTTTGAGGAGTTCATGATTCACCATGTGCTAATGCTTTGTTCCAGTTCTCTATTAAAAGGAGGCCTTAATATCCCTTAGTTTCCAATAGGACCCTGCTACCATGGGAGGGTAGGACAAAAGATGTCATGCAAGTTCTTTTCGACAAGCATGTATGACTATATACGGAATACATGCCTACATTACATTAATGAACTGGAGCTAGTTCTGTGTCACCCTATGTTATGACTGTTACATGATGAACCACATCCGGCATAATTATCCATCACTGATCCGGTGCCTATGAGTTTTCCATATACTGGTTCTCGCTTATTTACTTTCCTGCTGCTACTGTTACAATCACTACAAAATACCAAAAACATTACTTTTGTTGTCTTTACTTTTGTTGCCGCTACCACCACTATCATATTACTGTGCTACTAAACACTTTGCTGCAGATACTAAGTTTCCAGGTGTGGTTGAATTGACAATTCAGCTACTAATACTTGAGAATATTCTTTGGATCCCCTTGTATCGAATCAATAAATTTGGGTTGAATACTCTACCCTCGAAAGCTGTTGCGATCCCCTATACTTGTGGGTTATTAAGACCAATTTCTGGCGCCGTTGCCGGGGAGCATAGCTATATTCTTTGAGTCACTTGGGATTTATATCTGCTGGACACTATGAAGAACTTGAGAGATCCAAAAACCAAGATCTACCCCTCAACTACGAGGGGAGGTAAGGAACTGCCATCTAGCTCTGCACTTAATTCACCTTCTGTTATGAGTAAGTTTGCGACACCTACACCTGCTTCTGCTATTCATTCTGATATGTCACATGTTAGTGATGATGCCACTTCTACTATACATTATTTTTCTCTCTTCATCGGTAGATGCATAAATGCTAAGGATGAAGCATGTCATATGTGTGTCCCTGATCTTAGCATTCTTAGGAGTGTTGTGTTAGGAGGCCAATCTTATCACATGGGAGCCATTGTACCTCGTAGGTTGCATCATAATAGACATAATGGAGATTTCTTTGGAGGAATTTATGCAACCCGCTTAGCTCATTTTCTTGATATAGACATTCGTGAGGGTGATACGGAGTTGCCTCCTGCATATTTAGATTATGACTCTATGGCTTCGCACCAGTTTGTCGAGAGGCCTGAATCACCTCTCTTATATCGTTTAATTTTTGATAAACGACATGTTTTCCGTATTACTCTCCCTGCTCCTGCCTTCTTTGATTCACAGACAAAAAGAAGATATGTTAATACCAGAGAGGAGGCAGAAGAGTACGATAGGAGAGCGGAGGCAACTCGACTCCATGCTGCAGCTCAGCAGGCGGTAACCGCTGCACATCAGTATGATCCCAACTATTCTTCCTCATCACAGTACGACCCCAACAACTATTATTATGGATATCCGCCAGGCCAGCCGTGGCCATAGACCAACTTAGGCCAAAAGCCTAAGCTTGGGGGAGTACGTATTTCTCACTGACATTCCATTTATGTTCACACACACTCATTGCTAGATGTCGGTGCTCATACTTTTTCACTGTAATATCCATGCTAGTTTATTTTCTTTTTCCTGCATTCTTCTTGTGTGTTTGTTAAACCTTAAGAAAAACCAAAAAAATTACTAGTAGTTTATTTTTCTGCTGTAGTAGTAATAATTAAAAAGAAAACCTAGAAGTATTTCCTGTTCTTCTTTTGCTTGTTGGGAGCTTTCCCGTGTAAATAGTTTTATTTCTTTTCTTTTATTTGGGGGTCAGTAGGAGAAGACCATAATTAAATTGTTGAAGTGGCTCTTATATGCATTATTGTTGATTTAACCAAGAGCCCATATTGCCTTGTCTTCTCTTGTTTATTGAATGCTCACAGATTCCAGCTTAGTCCAATGCACGTACACTCTTATTATTATTCACACCGTTCGATCGTGCAAGTGAAAGGCAATTATGATGATATATGATGGACTGACTGAGATGAGAAAAGCTGGTATGAACTCGACCTCTTTTGTTTTTGTAAATATGATGAGTCCCTCGTTCTTGATTCAGCTTATTATGAATAAACATGTTTGCAATGACAATTAGAGATCATAGTTGCTTGTGCCATGCTTAATTACCTATGAGTTATAATGATTTACCTTATGTGCCAACGTGCTATTGAGATGATTATGATGTGGTATGATGGGGTGGTATCCTCCTTTGAATGATTTAAGTGACTTGACTTGGCACATGTTCACGCATGTAGTTGAAACAAAATCAACATAGCCTTCGCGATATTTATGTTCATGGTGGATTATATCCTACTCATGCTTGCATCCAATGTTTATTAATTTTAAATGCATGTACATGGTTGTTGTCGCTCTCTAGTTGGTCGCTTCCCAGTCTTTTGCTAGCCTTCACTTGTACTAAGCGGGAATACTGCTTGTGCATCCAATCCCTTAAACCCCAAAGTTATTCCAGATAAGTCCACCATACCTTCCTATATGCGATATCTACCTGCCAATCCAAGTAAATTTGTATGTGCCAAACTCTAAACCTTCAAATAATCATTCTGTTTTGTATGCTCGAATAGCTCATGTATCAACCAAGGCTGTCCTTATCTTCCATGTTAGGCGGGTTATTCTCAAGAGGAGTGGACTCCGCTCCTCACGCACGAGAAAATGGTTGGTCACCGGGATGCCCAGTCCCATGCTTTATGCAAACTAAATCAAAATTAATTGCAAACAAAACTCCCCCTGGGACCTGATGTATGTTGGAGGCACTCGTTGTTTCGAGCAAGCCATGGATTGATGCTTGTTGGTGGAGGGGGAGTATAAACTTTATCATTCTGTTTGGGAACCACCTATAATGTGTTTAGCATGGAAGATATCGCCATCTCTTAGTTTTTACGTTGACAATGAAAGTATACCACTCAAAATACAATTTATCTCTATTTCAAAACCGAGCTCTGGCACCTCTACAAATCCCTGCTTCCCTCTGCGAAGGGCCTATCCATTTACTTTTATGTTGAGTCATCACCCTCTTATTAAAAAGCACTAGCTAGAGAGTACAGCTGTCATTTGCATTCATCACTGTTAATTTATATTGGGTATGACTATGATTGGATCTCTTTTACCATGAATTACAATGTGTAGTCAGTCCTTGATCTTTAAAGGTGCTCTGCATTTATGTTTTGCGGTCTTAGAAAGGGCTAGCGAGATACCATGTGTTATATCATATTATGATTGTTTTGAGAAAGTGTTGTCATCCAAGATTTATTATTATGACTTGTTAGTTGATTATGCTATTGATATGAGTAATTATGAGACCTGAGAATTATTGCAAATGTGGTTAGTTATGATCTATGCTGAAAACTTGAATGCTGGCTTGACATAGTTACAACAACAAGAGCAAACAGAGTTTGTAAAAGTTTTTCTTTCTTTCTTTTAGTTTGTCAACTGAATTGCTTGAGGACAAGCAAGGGTTTAAGCTTGGGGGAGTTGATACGTCTCCGTCGTATCTACTTTTCCAAACACTTTTGCCCTTGTTTTGGACTCTAACTTGTATGATTTGAGTGGAACTAACCCGGACTGACGCTGTTTTCAACAGAATTGCCATGATGTTGTTTTATGTGTAGAAAACAAATATTCCCGGAATGACCTGAAACTCCATGGAACATCTTAGAAAAAATAATAATAAATCCTCGCCAAAGATGAAGACCAGGGGGCCCACACCCTTCTCACGAGGGTGGGGGGCGCCCCCTAGGGCGCGCCCCCTACCTCGTGGGCCCCCTGGATGCCCTCCGACGCCAACTCCAACTCTATATATTTGCTTTCGGCGAGAAAAAAAATTAGAGAGAAGAAATCATCGCGCTTTACGATACGGAGCCGCCGCCAAGCCCTAAAACCTCTCGGGAGGGCTGATCTGGAGTCCGTTCGGGGCTCCGGAGAGGGGGATTCGTCGCCGTCGTCATCATCAACCATCCTCCATCACCAATTTCATGATGCTCACCGCCGTGCGTGAGTAATTCCATCGTAGGCTTGCTGGACGGTGATGGGTTGGATGAGATTTATCATGTAATCGAGTTAGTTTTGTTAGGGTTTGATCCCTAGTATCCACTATGTTCTGAGATTGATGTTGCTATGACTTTGCTATGCTTAATGCTTGTCACTAGGGCCCGAGTGCCATGATTTCAGATCTGAACCTATTATGTTTTCATGAATATATGTGAGTTCTTGATCCTATCTTGCAAGTCTATAGTCACATGCTATGTGTTATGATCCGGCAACCCCGAAGTGACAATAATCGGGACCACTCCCGGTGATGACCATAGTTTGAGGAGTTCATGTATTCACTATGTGCTAATGCTTTGTTCCGGTTCTCTATTAAAAGGAGGCCTTAATATCCCTTAGTTTCCAATAGGACCCCGCTGCCACGGGAGGGTAGGACAAAAGATGTCATGCAAGTTCTTTTCCATAAGCACGTATGACTATATACGGAATACATGCCTACATTACATTAATGAATTGGAGCTAGTTCTGTGTCACCCTATGTTATGACTGTTACATGATGAACCACATCCAGCATAATTATCCATCACTGATCCGGTGCCTACAAGTTTTCCATATACTGGTTCTCGCTTATTTACTTTCCCGCTGCTACTATTACAATCACTACAAAATACCAAAAACATAACTTTTGCCGTCTTTACTTTTGTTGCCGCTACCACCACTATCATATTACTGTGCTACTAAACACTTTGCTACAGATACTATGTTTCCAGGTGTGGTTTAATTGAAAACTCAGCTGCTAATACTTGAGAATATTCTTTGGCTCCCCTTGTGTCGAATCAATAAATTTGGGTTGAATACTCTACCCTCGAAAGCTGTTGCGATCCCCTATACTTGTGGGTTATTACTCCCTCTGTTCCTAAATATAAGTCTTTGTAGAGATTCCAGTAGGTGGACTACATACGGAACAAAATGAATGAATCTACACTTAAAATGCATCTATATACATCTGTATGTGGTTCATGGTTAAATCTCTACAAAGACTTATATTTAGGAACGGAGGATGTACTTGTATAGTACGTACTGTAATTTATCAGCGAGATAGTACAATGCGGTATGTGCGATTCAAGATTACTGGGACTTGTTGATGAGACATAAACTCATCACGAATACAGTACGTACAAGTCAGTAGAGCTATGTGCGGGGCAAAGAAGTAGAGAAATATCCACATGGAGTAATGTGGGCAGCTGGAGCAGTGGTGCAAGCTGGCTGTAAAGGGCGTTGTACCTAAGGGATGTCGGGACGTAGCTCAACCTAGAGGAGGGCGGCGGGAGGAGGCAACTACCCACGTCACGGCAGTGAGCAATGGACGAAGGCAACCTCACCGGCTTTGTGAGAGAGAATGGTGGGGACCCCTGATCGGGACGTGCCGACAGTGGGTTTTCGCCGTCGGCGACGGCGACCGGATCTACACTAAGCATCCACCCCTTCCCCCGGCGGACGTGATCCACCGGGATGTTAGAGATGTGGCCACAATGGTTTTGTGCGAGAGAGTGTGAAAACTAAAGAGAGCAACCCCAGCAAGCAACCGTGTAGGCTCGTCCTTCCTATGTATATACTGGAGCGGTTTCCTTTTCTCTCCATATGAACCTATTTATATTGCGTATGTGCCACTGAAGAAAAAACAACTTTATTTATAAATGACACGGCACCTACTACTCGTTCTCCTATAAACCTTGCGCTTGGCTTCTCCAAACTATTAACCTTGCGATTGTCTCTTCGCCTCTTCGGGAAGTCGAGCAATAATGGTACTGCAGTATATATCATTCTGGCTATATGAGACCGAATGAATTGACGCACGGTCACCACGTGGCGAGGGTCGAGGGGCGAGGGCGAGTGCGTACTATTACATCCATTTCAATATGGACTACATATGGAGCAAAATGAGCGAATCTATACTCTAAAATACGTCTATATACATCAGTGTTTGGAGTATGTACTAGTAGTTCATATTGAAATCTACTAAAGGACATATATTCCAAACAATATGATAATCTCTCTAACCAAGGTAGGGGCGAGGAGTAAACAGAGGGAGTACTAGTAAAATTTTCTCCTCGTCCTGCGAGCCACCGCGCGCGTGGGCGAGGGAGCGGGCGTACTAAGCAAGCTTCTCCTCGTTCTGCGAGTTGACGGGACACATCAAAAGTACTCCAGTGTATAGAGCCTTGCCTCTAAGGTAGGCCCCACACGGTTTGCCTCTTTTTTAACATAACGCGTCAAGTCGCAATTTGTTTGTTCACCCGTGGTAGATGATCCTCCCTCCATCTAGTGGACAACCAGTACACGTGTCAAGTTACCACGTGGGCTGCCTTTTCATACAGAAATGAGTTCCACCGTGTAGCCGCGCGGGTGTGGTTGGGAAAGAGACGAGAGTACGTGCGTTGTGCGTGCACCTCTTATCTTCGTGCATGTCCCCCACCTACGTGGGTGTGCGTGCACCTCTTATCTCAAACAAAATTTTGCATGGAATGTGTGTGAAATGGAGGCCTATCCATATCATATATAGAGGGTCGGGCGATCCACGAGAAGAGAGGGAGGGGTCATAGATATCGATAGAGTCGAAGAGAGGATCAAGTGGGTGGGTGCGAGATCGATGAAGATAGCCATCGAAATTGTGTGTGTGTGCAGGTCAAAGATATAGGGTGACTGACCTAGCTACCGGGACGTCAGAGGGCACAGGTCAAGTTTGTGTGTGTCAGGGAGACATGACTAGAGCGCTCGATGTATCGGTGTGTGTGTGTGTGTGCGCGCGCGCGAGGGGGTGGGGGGTAGGCAGAGGCCTAACTATAGAGGTAGAATGACTCGTATATGTGTTGAGAAGGAGAGACCCAGCTATGTCTTGAGGGAGATCGGTTGACGTCCATACATAACTGAAGGACAAGAAATAGGATGGGACAGAGAGAGAGGAGAGAGAGAGGGAGGGAGAGGGTAGAGTGCTGGATGGGTGATGGAGTTGCTTCTCGAAGATGGTGGGAGAGGCCTACTAGAAAAACTGAGGGTGGAACTGCAATATTATCAATAAGAGTGGGATGTTTTTCTGAGTGTGCCTGTGTGTCGGCGTTCTGGGAACGGGGGTCCCCAGATTTGCCTGCCTGCGGCCTGCGGCGTGGCTCGAAGGGGGGGGCCAACACGGCCCATCTTCACCAACACAGACCCAAGACCCTCGCGAGGGGCCAAGCCTCACGGGGTGGACGACACGGAGCTTTCTCAGGCACGGCCTCATCAGGCTGGCTCATGAGGAGGCGGGGAGATCAAGGCGGGGTACCTCACGAGGTGCCCGTGACGCAAGCCATGACGACTCAGGGCGCCAGGCGGGTGCCAGCCCGCGCAGCGTCCTCCTTTCCTCTTTGGTGCAAAGGGGCAAGCGCAGCCGTGGAGTACCGAGCCATCAGGCAAAGGTTGCCATTTTTGTGCAACAAGACCAAGACCAGGAGGACTGCAAGATGGAGGTCATCGTGGAGCCCAAGACGGCGTCACCACCAGAGCTTTGTGCAGGCGAAGACTACTTTTGTCAGGATAGCTGGTATTGGCTGTCCCCTTTCAAATTAGCTTGCCATTGTTGGCTCCCTTCCCGCTCGATATTTGGGAAGAGGACCAGGGCCTCTATAAATAGGACTAGCCACCCACAGAGGTGAGGGAGGGGGTTTTAGAGCAGCCAGAGAGAGAAGAGTGACTGAACTCCTCCCAGCAGTTCAGCGCCCCAGCCAAGAACAGACCCTCGCGAGGCTGTTCTTCCTTGTATTGTTCATCATCATCAGCCCAAGAGGCAATCCACCACACCACACACTGGAGTAGGGTATTACACCACAACGGTGGCCCGAACCAGTATAAACCCTGTGTCTCTCGTGTTGTTCTTTCCATAGCTTAGATCTTAGCGAGGCAGAGGGGTGCAGGTAGGTAGGAGGCGAAATCTCCGCGCGCCCCCCAGTGTTTGAACCTCAAGGGTTTGCCGAAACACGAAATCCGACATTTGGCGCGCCAGGTAGGGGTGCACCGGAGTTTTCTCTTCTGCCACCGCCACGGCCGGCCTCGCGATGAGTAGCGCGTCACCCGTTCCGGCCGCTGGCGCCAGCATGGGGGCCAAGGGGCTCCGCGCCCTGGCCCCAGCCCTGCAGCGGGTACGGTGGCCGGGCAAGT
This sequence comes from Triticum monococcum, assembly GCA_034509565.1. NCBI lineage: Eukaryota > Viridiplantae > Streptophyta > Magnoliopsida > Poales > Poaceae > Triticum > Triticum monococcum. The sequence continues at coordinate 491,732,356 of CM067844.1, forward strand.
TCAAGCCAACGATGCCGCCGTGCTACGGCGGTGCGACAGATCCGCTGGCCCTCTTGCTTGCGAGCGAGGAGGCCCTCCTTGATGCCGGAGATGACGATAGGGTCATGGCCAACTGGCTCCCCATGGCCCCCACCGGCGCTCCGCGCACATGGCTGCCCCACCTGCCGGCAGCCTCCGTGGCCTCTTCCCCGCCATCGCGCTACATCAACACCCCCGGTCGTCGCGGCCCTCCTGGGCGGCTCGCAGGCACCGCCTACAAGTCACCACGTCAAGCCGTTCGTCCGCCGGGTCAGCGCCGCTTCCATGCGGCAGGGGGCTCTCCCGGACTGGGCGGCGCCCAGGGCCGACCTGACCTTCCGCTCGGAGGACCACCCCTCCAACTCAGCCTGCTCGGGTGCGCTCCCCATGCTGTGCACCCCCACCATCTGCCAGGTGGCCGTCACCAGAACTCTCATCGATGGCGGTGCGGGCCTCGGCGTGCTCTCAGTCGAGGCCTTCGACCTCCTCTGCATACCCCTGGAACGGCTGCAGCCCAGCCGGCCCTTCTCAGGCGTTGGGGGCAGGTCATCCAGCTCCTTGGGACAGATCCGGCTCCCAGTAACCTTCGCACCTACAACAACTTCCGCACGGAGCTGGTCGACTTCGACATCGCCCCCATTGTTCTCCCCTACAACGCCATCCTCGGCTACCCAGCGCTGGCCCAGTTCATGGCCGCGACGCACCCGGCGTACAACCTCATGAAGATGCCCGGGAGCAGCGGTGTCCTCACCGTACACGGGGACACCGGAGACGCGCTGCAGGTGCTCAAGCTCGCCTTCAAGACGGCGGCGCTGGCACAGCCCGCCGACTTGGAGACCCCCGAGCCCAAGGGGGCTGCACCCGCAAAGAAGAAACAGTTGTTCACCTAAGACAAGGCAGAAACCAAGCAGATACCCGTTGATGAGGACGGGTCCACCAACGCCACTTTCACCATAGGCGCCAACCTCGAACCCGAGCAGGACGAGGCCCTGGTCGGGTTCCTGCACGCAAACAAGAAGGTATTCGCTTGGGAGCCTGACCAGTTGGCAGGGATCCCTAGGAGTGTAATCAAGCATCACCTCAATGTGTGCCCCAACGTGCGCCCTGTGAAGCAGAAGGCCAGGCGGCAGTCCACAGAAAAGTAGGCCTTCATCGTCCAAGAGACCCGCAAATTAGAAGCCGCCGGGATCATTCGTGAGGTCCGATACCCGGATTGGTTGGCCAACCCTGTCGTTGTGCCAAAGAAGGGAGGGAAGTAGCGCATGTGTGTCGACTTAACCAACCTCAACAAAGCATGCCCGCAAGATCCATTCCCGCTCCCCCGCATCAACCAGATCGTCGATTCCACCGCGGAATGCGACCTGCTATGCTTCTTGGATGCCTTCTCTGGGTATCACCAGATCAAGATGGCGGTAGAAGACGTCGAAAAGATAGCTTTCCTAACCCCATGTGGGGTGTACTGCTACACATGCATGCCATTCGGGCTGCGTAACGCAGGGGCGACCTTTCAGCGGCTGATGCACATCACCTTGGGCCCGCAGCTCGGGAAGAATGTTGAAGCTTACGTCGATGACATCGTGGTAAAGTCTCGGGAGGCCGGGACCCTGATACAAGACCTGGAGGAAACCTTCGCGAGTCTCAACACAGTGAACCTACGGCTCAACCCAGAGAAGTGTGTGTTTGGAGTCCTCTCGGGCAAGCTCTTGGGTTTCCTTGTGTCCCACCGAGGCATCGAGGCTAACCCGGAAAAGGTCAAGGCGGTGGAAGACATGAGCCCGCCAAAGACCCTCAGAGAAATGCAGAAGCTCACTGGGCGCGTGACCGCGCTGGGGCGCTTCATCTCCAAGTTGGGGGAACGAGCGCTACCCTTCTTCCAGCTAATAAAGAAAAAGGGGCCCTTTGAGTGGACAGAAGAGGCCGACAAGGCGTTCCAGGATCTCAAGAGATACCTGACCAGCCCACCGGTCATGGTGGCTCTGCGCCCTCAAGAGCCCCTGGTGCTTTACCTCGCCGCCACTCCCTACTCCGCCAGTGCAGTCCTGGTGGCGGTTAGAGAGGAGCGTCGAATCAAAACATGGCAGCAGCCCGGGACAAGGAAGAACAGGAACAAGGAAGGCCCACAGAAACCGCCACCGCGGCTGAGGAGGATCAGCCGCTGCAGAGGAGTGCACTGGAGGCGGAAGAGGCCCCTCTCCCAGATGGCCAGCCTCAGGAGGCCTCATCGCCTCAGGAGGCGCCAGGGTCTCCAGAGGGAGCCGCCAGCACTGACGCACCCAACCTCGTTGAGCACCCCGTGTACTTCGTCAGCACGGTGTTGCGGGATGTGAGGGCACGGTACCCCATGCCTTAGAAACTCCTCCTCGCGCTACTGGTGGCCTCGCACAAGCTGCGGCATTATTTTCAGGGTCACCCCATCAAGGTCGTCTCGTCATACCCCCTGGAGAGAGAGTGCTTAGGAGCCCTAACTCAGCTGGAAGGGTCGCTGAGTGGAACATAGAACTGCAAGCATTTCAGCTCGAATTCAGCATGACCAGGGTCATCAAGGGAGCAGCGTTGGCAAATTTTGTGGCAGAATGGACGGATGCACCAGGCCTCAAGGCCGACGAGGATCGGTCCCTCTCCCCGGGAAGTGAGGCGCTAGAAGGCTGGGTCATGCACTTCGATGGGGCGTTCTCCAGGCATGGCACTGGGGCTGGGGCAGTGCTTATATCGCCCACTCAGGACAAGCTCTACTACGCTGTGCAGCTCTGTTTCCAGCGAGGTGAAAAGGTCTCCAACAACATAGCGGAGTATGAAGGTTTAATAGCGGGCTTGAAGGCCGCAGCTTCCTTGGGAGTGAAACGCCTCACCGTCAAGGGCGATTCGCAGCTCCTTGTCAATTTCTCCAACAAGGTGTACGAGCCGAAAGATGAGCACATGGAAGCCTACCTTGCGGAGGTCCACAGGATGGAGAAGCAGTTCTGGAGGTTGGAGTTGCAGCATGTGCCCCGTGGCACCACTCAGGAGGCCGACGACATCGCCAAACGGGCGTCCAGGCGGTTACCTCATGAGCCTGGCGTTTTCGAGGAGCGGCTCTTCAAGCCCTCGGCCCTCCCGTCAATGTCAAACACGGCTCAGCCTCGGGAGGAGCTCCCCCGGACACCTGCCTCGGGAGCTCCGACCTGCGGCCCGGCCTCAGGAGCACGCCTGCTCCTGACAATGGAACCCCAGGAGGGATGCTAGATCACGGAGCTCCGGAGTTACCTAACGCAAGGGACCCTGCCGGAGAATGAGGAGGAAGCGGAGCGAGTGGCACGCCAGGCCACGGCATACTGCATCAAGGATGGAGAGCTCTACCGAAAGCGGCCAAACGATGTATCCCTGCGCTGCATCTCCAGGGAGCAAGGGAAGGAACTGCTGGAAGATATACACGGTGGAGACTGTGGACATCATTCATCATCATGGACCCTCGTCGGCAAGGCGTTCCGCAGTGGGTTTTATTGGCCCACCGCGCTCAATGGCACCGTCGAATTAGTGAAAGCTTGTGAGGCCTGCCAGTTCCACGCCAAGCAAATCCATCAGCCAGCAGGAGGCTTGCAGACTATACCCCTTTCGTGGCCATTCGCAGTCTGGGGGCTGGATATCTTGGGCCCGTTTCCACGGGCGCCAGGGGGCTACCGCTACCTCTACATCGCCATGGAGAAGTTCACCAAGTGGGCTGAAGTAGAGGTCGTCCGCACCATTCCCGCAGGTTCCGCGGTCAAGTTCATCAAGGGCATCGTGAGCCGGTTCGGGTGCCAAACCGCATCATCACGGACAATGGTTCGCAGTTCACTAGTAACCTCTTCAAAACATACTGTGCTAACCTTGGAACGCAGATATGCTACGCTTCGGTGGCGCACCCCCGAAGCAACGACCAGGCCGAACGAGCCAACGCAGAGGTCCTGAGGGGCCTCAAGACCAGGACGTTCAAGAAGAAGCTGGAAGCCTGCGGCAGAGGTTGGTACGACGAGCTTCAGTCCGTGTTGTGGTCCATCCGTACAACCGCGACCAAGCCGACTGGAGAGACCCCGTTCTTCCTGGTCTACAGAGCCGAAGCGGTCCTCCCTCACGAGGTCAGACGTCGCTCCGCGCGGGTCCTGGCGTTCGATGAGGCGCAGCAGGACGCCATGCGGGGGATGGACCTTGCGCTGGGGGAGGAACGTCGCCGAGAAGCCACACTGCGAGCGGCGAGGTACCAACAAGCGTTGCGGCGATATCACTGCCGCAACATCTGCCCCAGAACTCTCGAGGTAGGAGACCTCGTGCTCAGGCGGGTTCTCTCCAGGGAGGGGCTGCACAAGCTCTCTCCCATGTGGGAGGGCCCGTTCAAAGTTGTTCATGTTTCTAGGCCCGGCTCCGCGCGCTTGGAGACTCAGGAGGGGGTGCCAGTCCAGAACGCATGGAACATCCAGCATCTCCGGAGGTTCTACCCCTAAAAAGGCCCAGATCCTGTGAAGAAGGCGAATGCCTGTGAAGCTATCATGTTTTGGAAAACGCCCGGAGCCTATGAAGAAGGCGAATGCCTGTGAAGCTATCGCGTTTTGGAAAAGACCCGGAGCCTGTGAAGAAGGCGAATGCCTGTGAAGCTATCGCGTTTTGGAAAAGGCCCGGAGCCTGTGAAGAAGGCGAATGCCTATGAAGCTATCGCGTTTTGGAAAAGGCCCGGAGCCTGTGAAGAAGGCCAACGCATGTGAAGCTCGCCGCCCGTGACACTCTCACGTAATAATGAGTTGGGGCTGTACACGCCCCGGAGTCTTAGGAGCACCGGCCTCAGGCCCTGGGGCTCCCTCCCACGCCCAGTGGCAGCACTTAGCTCCGCGCTGGTGAGAAGACGTCGAAGACTAGATTAGGTGCCAGACGCGGCTTTTCATTTGCTTTCCGCAGTTGGCTTGTTCCTTCTCATTCGAAGTTTTATTGAAGATGTTGCCGTCTTTGGCTTGTGGTTCTTCGGCTTTTCGCTCTCCTGCCTCGATTTATCTTATGCAAGGACTCGCGAGGGAGGGGGCAGCCGTGCGCCCTCGCGAGTGTTTCTGTCCTAGTCGTCAAAGGGTTCTCAACTTGGGTCCATCATAGGAGCACCCCTCCAGTCCGTGCCCCACGGGCACCGCGACATGAACACAGGGCCAGGGTCGGTCGCCCCCCACGGCTGGGGCCGGGAACTATCCACGCGCGGGCACATAGCGGAAGGCACGGTAACGGAAGCAAAACGATGATTAACAGCAATAACCCAAACACGCCCCCACGGGGCTCCACACTACTGTCTTTTTGCGCAGGAAAAAGGAAAAGAGAGAACAAATCAGGTGCGGCTCGCCTCACACCGGCCTGCAGGGAAGACTTGAGCTGCCTCCGCGGCTCAGGCAGACTCCCACTCATGCTTCACCGGGGCGCGACGGCGGGCGGACACACTACCACCTCCCAAGCAGATACGACGGCGTGGAGGCTGACCGCGGCCACCGCTGGAGGAGTCGCTGCCTGAAGAAGAACCGGAGAAGCTTTGGGAACCCCGAACGCCGCCAGTCGCGCGAGCACTGTCCTCTCCATCATCGCCGGAGCTGGATTCCTGGCCGCGGTCGTCGTCCTCGGGGCAGCACCCTGCGCGGCGACCATCTTCCCCAAACACCCTCACGTAGAGGGTGGCATCATCGTCAAACTTGAAGTGCAGGGTGCACCGGCGGCCCAGGCCACGCACGCGTGCAAACGTCTGCCAACCGCGGACCAGGGCCAGGCTCCCGGCTGCGGAGACCTCCAGTGAAGCCCATGAGGCCCGGCTGCAGCAGCCGTCGGCCTGAAGCGAGAGGCCGCCCGGGGTGCCGGCCAGGAGCTCGCCGAGGAGGAAGCGAGGAAGTGGAAGCCGGGTGCTAGTCGGCTCCGCCGACCACATGAAGAACTCCGGCAGCACCTCTGCAGCGCGAAAGCACGGCCTAGGGGGACGCGCGACCGGAGCGCACCCCCGGCCGCAGCAATCCGCCCCTCACCGTGCTGGAAAGCGTCTCCGCGGCCGCGGGGAGCTGCCGTGGTGGCCACAGGATGTTTGCGAGGGCGCCCTCGGCCATGCTTGCGCGGGGGAGAAGCATGCTCAACCTGGCAAGCCTTCCCCTTCTCCGCGGCCGAGAACCTCCTCGACGGGGCCATGAAGAAGAAGGAGAAGCAAGGGGAGATGAACTGGAAGGGCGCGCATCGATCAGTACTTATAGCTGGCGAGGGCCAACCGACGGCCCCCACAATCACAGGTAATCATGACCCGCTTTGCATGCAGGGACTTGTCCAATCCGTGCAGTTGCCGAGGCACCATGGGGAAGTGGAGACGCCCACATCCAATCAACCGCCACGCGGCGTCCAAGGCTGCAGGCTGTTAGGGCCCGCGGCGCTTCGCTCTTGCCCTTTCGGCCTCCTGCACGGCCAAGCCCGGGCGCGCCTTGGGCCCGGGTGAAGGAAATATGCCCTAGAGGCAATAATAAAGTTATTATTTATTTCCTTATATCATGATAAATGTTTATTATTCATGCTAGAATTGTATTAACCGGAAACATAATACATGTGTGAATACATAGACCAACAGAGTGTCACTAGTATGCCTCTACTTGACTAGCTTGTTAATCAAAGATGGTTATGTTTCCTAACCATGAACAAGGAGTTGTTATTTGATTAACGAGGTCACATCATTAGTAGAATGATCTGATTGACATGACCCATTCCATTAGCCTAGCACCCGATCGTTTAGTATGTTGCTATTGCTTTATTCATGACTTATACATGTTCCTATAACTATGAGATTATGCAACTCCCGTTTACCGGAGGAACACTTTGGGTACTACCAAACGTCACAACATAACTGGGTGATCATAAAGGAGTACTACAGGTGTCTCCAATGGTAGATGTTGGGTTGGCGTATTTCGAGATTAGGGTTTGTCACTCCGATTGTCGGAGAGGTATCTCTGGGCCCTCTCGGTAATGCACATCACATAAGCCTTGCAAGCACTGCAACTAATGTGTTAGTTGTGAGATGATGTATTACGGAACGAGTAAAGAGACTTGCCGGTAACAAGATTGAACTAGGTATTGGATACCGACGATCGAATCTCGGGCAAGTAACATACCGATGACAAAGGGAACAACGTATGTTGTTATGCGGTCTGGCCGATAAAGATCTTCGTAGAATATGTAGGAGCCAATATGGGCATCCAGGTCCCGCTATTGGTTATTGACCGGAGACGTGTCTCGGTCATGTCTACATTGTTCTCGAACCGTAGGGTCCGCATGCTTAACGTTACGATGACAGTTATTATGAGTTTATGCATTTTGATGTACCGAAGGTTGTTCGGAGTCCCAGATGAGATCACGGACATGACGAGGAGTCTCGAAATGGTCGAGACGTAAAGATTGATATATTGGAAGCCTATGTTTGGACATCGGAAGTGTTCCGGGTGAAATCGGGATTTTACCGGAATACCGGGAGGGTTACCGGAACCCCCCGGGAGACTAATGGGCCTATTGGGCCTTAGTGGAAAAGGAGAAAATGGGAAAGCCCACAAGCTGGCCAGCGCCCCCCTTCCCAAAGTCCTAGTAGGACTAGGATAGGGGCCGGCCCCCCTTCTCTCTCCTTTTCCCCCCGGGAGTCCTAATAGGATTAGGATTGGGGGGAGGAGTCCTACTCCCGGTGGGAGTAGGACTCCCCTGCGCCTCCTCTCCCTTGGCCGGCCGGCTCCCCTCCTCCAACCTTTATATACGGGGGCAGGGGGCACCCCAAGACACAACAACTTGATCCTTGAGATCGTTCCTTAGCCGTGTGCGGTGCCCCCTGCCACCAAATTCCACCTCGGTCATATCGTTGTAGAGCTTAGGCGAAGCCCTGCGTCGGTAGTACATCAAGATCGTCACCACGCCGTCGTGCTGACGGAACTCTTCCTCGACGCTTTGCTGGATCGGAGCCCGAGGATCGTCATCGAGCTGAACGTGTGCTAAGAACTCGGAGGTGCCGGAGTAACGGTGCTTGGATCGGTCGGATCGGGAAGAAGACGTACGACTACTTCCTCTACATTGTGTGATCGCTTCCGCAGTCGGTCTGCGTTGGTACGTAGACAACACTCTCCCCTCTCGTTGCTGTGCATCACCATGATCTTGCGTGTGCGTAGGAAATTTTTTGAAATTACTGCGTTCCCCAACAGTGGCATCCGAGCCTAGGTTTTATGGTTTGATGTTATATGCACGAGTAGAACACAAGTGAGTTGTGGGCAATACAAGTCATGCTGCCTACCAGCATGTCATACTTTGGTTCGGCGGTATTGTTGGTTGAGACGATCCGGACCAACCATACGCGTACTCTTACGCGAGACCGGTTCCCTCGACGTGCTTTGCACATAGATGGCTTGTGGAAGACTGTCTCTCCAACTTTAGTTGAACCAAGTGTGACTACGCCCGGTCCTTGAGAAGGTTAAAACGGAGTCTATTTGATGAACTATCGTTGTGGTTTTGATGCGTAGGTGAGATGAGTTCTTACTTAAGCCCGTAGCAGCCACGTAAAACTTGCAACAACAAAGTAGAGGACGTCTAACTTGTTTTTGCAGGGTATGTTGTGATGTGATATGGTCAAGGCATGATGCTGATTTTATTGTATGAGATGATCATGTTTTGTAACCGAGTTATCGGCAACTGGCAGGAGCCATATGGTTGTCGCTTTATTGTATGCAATGCAATCGCGCTGTAATGCTTTACTTTATTACTAAGCGGTAGTGATAGTCGTGGAAGCATAAGATTGACGAGACGACAACGTTGCTACGATGGAGATCAAGGTGGCGCGCCGGTGACGATGGTGACCATGACGGTGCTTCGGAGATGGAGATCACAAGCACAAGATGATGATGGCCATATCATATCACTTATATTGATTGCATGTGATGTTTATCCTTTTATGCATCTTATCTTGCTTTGATTGACGGTAGCATTATAAGATGATCTCTCACTAAATTATCAAGAAGTGTTCTCCCTGAGTATGCACCGTTGCCAAAGTTCGTCGTGCCCAGACACCACGTGATGATCGGGTGTGATAAGCTCTACGTCCATCTACAACGGGTGCAAGCCAGTTTTGCACACGCAGAATACTCAGGTTATACTTGACGAGCCTAGCATATGCAGATATGGCCTCAGAACACAGAGACCGAAAGGTCGAGCGTGAATCATATAGTAGATATGATCAACATGACGATGTTCACCATTGAAAACTACTCCATCTCACGTGATGATCGGTTATGGTTTAGTTGATATGGATCACGTGATCACTTAGAGGATTAGAGGGATGTCTATCTAAGTGGGAGTTCCTAAGTAATTTGATTAACTAAACTTAAACTTATCATGAACTTAGTACCTGATAGTATCTTGCTTGTTTATGTTGATTGTAGATAGATGGCTCGTGCTGTTGTTCCGTTGAATTTTAATGCGTTCCTTGAGAAAGCAAAGTTGAAAGATGATGGTAGAAATTACACGGACTGGGTCCGTAACCTGAGGATTATCCTCATTGCTGCACAGAAGAATTATGTCCTGGAAGCACCGCTGGGTGCCAGGCCTGCTGCTGGAGCAACGCCAGATGTTATGAACGTCTGGCAGAGCAAAGCTGATGACTACTCGATAGTTCAGTGTGCCATGCTTTACGGCTTAGAATCGGGACTTCAACGACGTTTTGAACATCATGGAGCATATGAGATGTTCCAGGAGTTGAAGTTAATATTTCAAGCAAATGCCCGAATTGAGAGATATGAAGTCTCCAATAAGTTCTATAGCTGTAAGATGGAGGAGAACAGTTCTGTCAGTGAGCATATACTCAAGATGTCTTGGTATAATAATCACTTGATTCAGATGGGAGTTAATCTTCCAGATGATTGCGTCATTGACAGAATTCTCCAATCACTGCCACCAAGCTACAAGAGCTTCGTGATGAACTATAATATGCAAGGGATGAACAAGACTATTCCCGAGCTCTTCGCAATGCTGAAAGCTGCGGAGGTAGAAATCAAGGAGCATCAAGTGTTGATGGTTAGCAAAACCACTAGTTTCAAGAAAAAGGGCAAAGGGAAGAAGAAGGGAAACTTCAAGAAGAACAGCAAGCAAGTTGCTGCTCAGGAGAAGAAACCCAAGTCTGGACCTAAGCCTGAAACTGAGTGCTTCTACTGCAAGCAGACTGGTCACTGGAAGCGGAACTGCCCCAAGTATTTGGCGGATAAGAAGGATGGCAGAGTGAGCAAAGGTATATGTGATATACATGTTATTGATGTGTACCTTACTAGAGCTCGCAGTAGCACCTGGGTATTTGATACTGGTTCTGTTGCTAATATTTGCAACTCGAAACAGGGACTACGGAATAAGCGGACGCTAGCAAAGGACGAGGTGACGATGCGCGTGGGAAATGGTTCCAAAGTCGATGTGATCGCGGTCGGCATGCTACCTCTACATCTACCTTCGGGATTAATATTAGACCTAAATAATTGTTATTTGGTGCCAGCGTTGAGCATGAACATTATATCTAGATCTTGTTTAATGCGAGACGGTTATTCATTTAAATCAGAGAATAATGGTTGTTCTATTTATATGAATAATATCTTTTATGGTCATGCACCTTTGAAGAGTGGTCTATTCTTATTGAATCTCGAAGATAGTAATACACATATTCATAATGTAGAAGCCAAAAGATGCAAAGTTAATAATGATAGTGCAACTTATTTGTGGCACTGCCGTTTAGGTCATATTGGTGTAAAGCGCATGAAGAAACTCCATACTGATGGGCTTTTGGAACCACTTGATTATGAATCACTTGGTACTTGCGAACCGTGCCTCATAGGCAAGATGACTAAAACACCGTTCTCCGGTACTATGGAGAGAGCAACAGATTTGTTGGAAATCATACACACCGATGTATGTGGTCCGATGAATATTGAGGCTCGTGGCGGATATCGTTATTTTCTCACCTTCACATATGATTTAAGCAGATATGGGTATATCTACTTGATGAAACATAAGTCTGAAACATTTGAAAAGTTCAAAGAATTTCAGAGTGAGGTTGAAAATCATCGTAACAAGAAAATAAAATTTCTACGATCTGATCGTGGAGGAGAATATTTGAGTTACGAGTTTGGTGTACATTTGAAAAATTGTGGAATAGTTTCGCAACTCACGCCACCCGGAACACCACAGCGTAATGGTGTGTCCGAACGTCGTAATCGTACTTTACTAGATATGGTGCGATCTATGATGTCTCTTACTGATTTACCGCTATCGTTTTGGGGTTATGCTTTAGAGATGGCCGCATTCACGTTAAATAGGGCACCATCAAAATCTGTTGAGACGACGCCTTATGAACTATGGTTTGGCAAGAAACCAAAGTTGTCGTTTCTTAAAGTTTGGGGCTGCGATGCTTATGTGAAAAAGCTTCAACCTGATAAGCTCGAACCCAAAGCGGAGAAATGTGTCTTCATAGGATACCCAAAAGAAACTGTTGGGTATACCTTCTATCACAGATCCGAAGGCAAGACATTCGTTGCTAAGAATGGATCATTTCTAGAGAAGGAGTTTCTCTCGAAAGAAGTGAGTGGGAGGAAAGTAGAACTTGACGAGGTAACTGTACCTGCTCCCTTATTGGAAAATAGTACATCATAGAAAACTGTTTCTGCGACACCTATACCAATCAGTGAGGAAGCTAATGATGATGATCATGAAACTTCAGGGTAAGATGCTACTGAACCACGTAGATCAACCAGAGTGAGATCCGCACCAGAGTGGTACGGTAATCCAGTTCTGGAAGTCATGCTACTAGATCATGATGAACCTACGAACTATGAAGAAGCGATGGTGAGCCCAGATTCCGCAAAGTGGCTTGAGGCCATGAAATCTGAGATGGGATCCATGTATGAGAACAAAGTATGGACTTTGGTTGACTTGCCCGATGATCGGCAAGCAATTGAGAATAAATGGATCTTCAAGAAAAAGACTGACGCTGACGGTAATGTTACTGTCTATAAAGCTCGACTTGTCGCAAAAGGTTTTCGACAAGTTCAAGGGGTTGACTACGATGAGACTTTCTCACCCGTAGCGATGCTTAAGTCCGTCAGAATTATGTTAGCAATTGCCGCATTTTATGATTATGAAATATTGCAGATGGATGTCAAAACTGCATTCCTGAATGGATTTCTGGAAGAAGAGTTGTATATGATACAACCAGAAGGTTTTGTCGATCCAAAAGGAGCTAACAAAGTATGCAAACTCCAGCGATCCATTTATGGACTGGTGCAAGCATCTCGGAGTTGGAATAAACGCTTTGATAGTGTGATCAAAGCATTTGGCTTTATACAGACTTTTGGAGAAGCCTGTATTTACAAGAAAGTGAGTGGGAGCTCTGTAGCATTTCTGATATTATATGTGGATGACATATTGCTGATTGGAAATGATATAGAATTTCTGGATAGCATAAAGGGATACTTGAATAAAAGTTTTTCGATGAAAGACCTCGGGGAAGCTGCTTTCATATTAGGCATAAAGATCTATAGAGATAGATCAAAACGCTTAATTGGACTTTCACAGAGCACATACCTTGACAAGATTTTGAAGAAGTTCAAAATGGATCAAGCAAAGAAAGGGTTCTTGCCTGTGTTACAAGGTGTGAAGTTGAGTAAGACTCAATGCCCGACCACTGCAGAAGATAGAGAGAAAATGAAAGATGTTCCCTATGCTTCAGCCATAGGCTCTATCATGTATGCAATGCTGTGTACCAGACCTGATGTGTGCCTTGCTATAAGTTTAGCAGGGAGGTACCAAAGTAATCCAGGAGTGGATCACTGGACAGCGGTCAAGAACATCCTGAAATACCTGAAAAGGACTAAGGATATGTTTCTCGTATATGGAGGTGACAAAGAGCTCACCGTAAGAGGTTACGTTGATGCAAGCTTTGACACTGATCCGGACGATTCTAAATCGCAAACCGGATACGTGTTTACTTTAAACGGTGGAGCTGTCAGTTGGTGCAGTTCTAAAGAAAGCGTCGTAGCGGGATTGTCGGGTGGTAGGATCGACATATGCCAACGGGTGGCTTATCATTGCGGGGGCCAATAGAACGTCGCCGGTGCCTGGAAATGGGATGAGGCGAAAACATGCACGCCGGCGAATCTTACCCAGCTTCAGGGCTCTCCGGGGAGATAATACCCCTACTGCTGCTCTGCGGGGTCTCCGCATGGTTACTATGTGGACAAGTAGCTACAATGCTCCTGGAGCTGTTTTGGGTGGAAGGAGGAAGAAGGGCTCGGCTCAGCTTGCTTCCTCTCCTTGTATGCGTCTAAGTCTAGGGAGAGAGTCCAACCCTTTGCATGGGTGCACCGGGGGGTTTATATAGGCCTACCCCCCGGGGGTACAATGGTAATCCGACTGGGCACTGGGCCCAGCTGTCTGTGGCTATGTTCGCCGGCTTCTCCGCCGGCTTCTGGGGCCCGCCGGCTGGTGGGTCCCGCCGACTGCCGGCTCCTGGGTCGACAGGCCGGCCCCACGGGCCAGGGCCTGGTCGGCGGCTGGTTACTGTTGCTCCGTGTTAGTTGGCGCAGGCTTGGTCGGGGTAAGCGTGGCTACAGCAACGCCGCCCTGGCGGGCGATTACTGTAGCCCCGCCGCACCTTGTCTCCTCAGTGGGCGTCTCCTTCGAGGAAGGCGGCAGGCCGGCTACGCCAAGCCGTCCCTCTGTCTTGCCGGCTTGAGAGGGGGTGTGGCCGCCTTTGGCATCTCTCTGCCCGAAGGGGCCCACCGCCTCGGGGGCCACGCTGGTGGCCCGTCGTGGGCGGCGTCAGGGCCGCCGTGGCCACAGTGCCGCGCCGGGCGGGCCGCGGCTGCCCGCACGACGCGCCGTACCAGGCGTGCTCCTGGTCTTGGGGGTGGCAGGCTCCACTGTAGCCACGCCCCGCTTCATCATCACAGAGTGGACGCGTACATCGCGGGTACGGCGTTGACTGCTTTATCAGAGCCGGCCCGGCGGTAGCCGGCCGTCTATAGCCGGCCTTGCCTTAGCCGGCACTGCCGTAGCCGGCCCTCCATAGTTTTCTTTGCGGGGGTAAAAGGAGCGGGCCGCCCCCCAAGCCGGCCAGGAAGTCGGCCAGCTAGGGGGGAGCCGGCCCGAGTCTTGAGTCTTCTCGCGAGCCGAACGGGCTCACGATTTTTTCTGAGGGGCCAGGGGATGACGGCTAGGCTACCCGTGGCTATTTACCCCGACAGTAGTCCCCGAAGGCGGGCGAGCTTCGCGGCAGATGAACGGACAGGAAGCTAGGCCGGCTTCATACCGTGCAGGGCCAACTGCGTTGTCGCCGCCGGCCTCGGAACACTTTTCTTTATTAGGGCGACCGTGGTTGACCCGCGGGCCGGCCGCGGGCCCCACGACGAGCCACGTGGCGGGGATATCCTGCCGTCGCACGCGCGCGACGGGACGCCGCCGCAGGCCTGGGCCCGCCACGCCCCGGCCTCGGCCCGGGCGCAGATCTTCTATGGCCCGAGGGGGCCGCTCGCTTCCCCGCGGCCGTTACCCTGCGCCATCAAGGCGCGTAAATGACGCGAGCGTGGGGGAGATGCGCACGATTGATCCCCACGACCCCCCACGCCGCGCCGCCTCGTCTCCGGCGCACGCGCCTACAAGTAAGAGGGGAGGGGGAGAGGCACGGGCCCGCTCGCTCCCCATCCCCCCCGCTCTTCTTCTTCCTGCTCTTCTTCTTGCTCGACACTGCTTCGCGTCGTAGCCCTCCCACGTCGCCATGTCGCTGGCCTTGTCGAGCTCGTGGGACGGGTCCAACGTCCACGACGAGCACATCGAGTTCCTCCGCCAGACCCGGCGTCTGCCCTCCGCCGACCTCGTGCAGGTGCGCCTAGCGCCCGCGAAGGAGGTCTCGCCGGCGCCGGAGGAAGGCGAGCGCGTCGTCTTCCGCACGCACTTCCTCCGGGGCTTCGGCTTTCCGGCGAGCAGTTTCGTGCGATCGTTCCTCGAGTTCTACAATCTTCAACCGCACCACGTCACGCCCAACGCGGTGCTCCAACTCTCGGCCTTCGTCACGCTCTGCGAAGGGTACTTGGGGGTGCTGCCGACGCTGGAGCTCTGGGCCGAACTGTTCCAGAAGAAGCTCGGCACCGTCTCCGCCGGCGTGCCGGCTCCCTGCGGCGCCTTCATCGCGATGAAGAGGGCCAGCGACGATAACCCCTTCCCCCATATTCCTCTGATCCAGTCGGTCAAGCTGTGGCAAAAGTCTTACTTCTACGTCAAGAACGTCGCCCGGCACGGCGACTACGTCAACCTGCCGCTTACGTAGCCGGCCCGCCGACTGGGAAGCGGCGGACCTGGGGCTACCGGTCGAAGTCCCTTTCTCCAGCGGGGAACGCTTCCATCTCCCGGCTTCGGGTGATGATCCAATCGGAGGGTCTGCTTGCGTCCGACTTGGTAACCGCCTTCATCGAGCGCCGGATCTTGCCTCTCCAGAGCCGGCCGCACCTGATGTGCCAGATGAGCGGCCGGTTCGATCCCAGCCGGCTGAGCACCTGGGAGATGCCGCACGCCGAGGTGGCTCTGATGGCGAACTACGTCGCCAACTTGAAGCTCACCGCCGAGTGGCAGTTCGGCAAGGCGCCGTACTCCCGCGCCCAGCCTCCGCCCGTGGTAAGCCTTTCCCCTCGCCGTCTGCCGGCTTCGGATAGCCGGCCTCTGACCAGGCGACCCCTTTTCTCTTTTTCTCTATCAGAATCCTCTCCTCCCGCTGCCGGCCGGGGCAGCCGGAGTCGACCGCGAGTACGCCCCGGATCGCACGGAGGATGACCCTGACGACCCGGATCTCTCCGCCGTCGCCATGGAGGACGCCGCCACGAGGGGTGCCGTCGAGCTTGGCGGCACCGGGCTCTCGGCCAGCTTCGACGACTGGCCGGACGACTTCGAAGCCGGAGAACTCCCTCGCCGCCAGTCGGCACCCGACTGCCGCGGCGCGAGCTCGTCCGTCATGCCGACTGCCGGCGGCGGGAAGGGAAAACGCCGGGCCGCGCTCCCGCTCTTCGGAAGCCGGCCGAAGAAGCCGAAGGCCTCCGCCGCGGCCACGAAGCGCGAGGAGGCGGCGGCGAAGGCAGCCCGCTTTCGGAAGGCGGTGAAGCAACCCCCGTCAGTTTCCGCGTAAGTCTAGTAGCCGCCTGGGTGCTTGTTATTCTGAAGTTTTCTTTCCTTGAATGTTTTCTGATTTCCTGAGCAGGGCGCCGCTCTCCCTCGAGAGGGGCCCAGCCGGCTCCGTGGTCGGGCCGAGTGCCGCATCTTCAAGGTCCCGCCGAGTGGACCCCCGCGCCGAACTTGACGCAGCCACGCAGCGCAACGCACGCGAGGCACGCCGGGAGATGGAGGCGGCCGAGCGGGCGACGGCGGAGCGAGAGGCCGCCCAGACGGCGCCAGGGCGGGCGAGCGCGGCGGCTGAGGAGGCGGAGGTGGAAAGCGTGCGCAGCCAGGCTCCGCTGCTCGCCATCCCCCTCCAGACCTTGGATCCGGACGTTTCTCTGCCCACGGCGGAGGAGATTATTCCCGAGCAGCCGCCGGTGCAGAGGGGCGAGGCCGTCGAGGGATCCGCCGAGAGGACGCCGTCGGCAGCGCTAGCTGGGGCAGGCGAAGGCGGCCGATCGCCGGCGGTGCCGGAGGAGCCGGCCCGGGCCACACCCGAGGCCGGAGCCGGCCTCGAGATCGAGCCGGCGGCGGACCGGCCCGCCGGAGGGGGCACGGCCCCACCGGACACGCGCCGAGCCGCGGGAGCCGAGCGGACGGCGGATGCCCTGGAGGCGGCCAGCTCCGCCACATCCGGGTGGACTCCCAGCGGAGGGAGCGGCGAGCTGAACGTCGCGGCCCAAGGGGTTCGGAGCCGGTTGCAAGCGCAGGCCGGCCTCCTGAGGCAATTTACTCAGGAGTTTCTGTCGACGCGGTCTGCAATCCGGGTAAGTCTTCGCTCCTTGACCGCTCTGGTCCTTTGAGTTTTTTCCGTGGGGGCGCGCTGGCGCACCCACTGGGTGTAGTCCCCGAGATCCGGGCCGACTGCAGCTCAGTCGGGTCGGATCTTACTAGACGACTATGCTGACTGTTTTTTCTGATCTTCAGGATTATCATAACTCTCGCGCGGCCGCCTTCAACTCCCAGGCTCGGGAGCTAAGCCGGAGGACCGAGGACCTCGCCAGCAGCCGGCGTAAGTGTCTTGTCGTGGTTAACTTCTCGTGGGGGCGCGACAGCGCACCCACTGGGTGTAGTCCCGGAGATCCGGGCCGACTGCAGTGCAGTCGGGTCGGATCTTTCTTGACGACTTTCCCTTTGCTGATTTTTCTCTTTATTTTTTGCCCGAGCAGAGGCCAACGCCGACTTGCGGAGGGAACTCGGCGTGGCGCAGGCCGCTCTTCGTGCCAAGGACGCCGAGTACGCTGATCTGGCCCAAGAGCGCGACCGCCTGGCAACGAAACTGGCCGACCAGGAGAGGAGCCACAAGGCGGCCCTGCAAAAAGCGCAGGACGACGAGGCTACCCTGAGGGCGGAGTTCGGGACCAGGGAGGCGAGCTGGGCCGAGACGCGGCGGGCACTGGAAGAAGGCTTCGGCCGGATCGAGGATCTTATTGACGGTAGGCTGTCTTCCTCGCTCTTCTTCCAATCGCCGGCTGCCTATGGTTTTGTTTTGACTTGTGTTTGCTGTCTTGCGCAGAGTACTTCCCCGGCCAGTCTGTCCTAGCCGCCCAAGCCATCGAAGCCTACCGCGAGGAGCGTCGTCAAGCCGGGGTCGTGATTCCGCCGGATGCGAACCGAACATTGTCGGAGCAGCTTATCGCCGTCCAGGCGCGGCTGCAGCCGGCCCACCGGTTGCTCCGTCGACTCCAGCGCGCCGGGGCGACGATGCTGGCCGCGCTCTGGCCCGGCCAGGCAATTCCCCGGACCCCAAGCCGGACGGCCGACTGGCTCGAGGTCGCAGTCGGCCGCTTCGAGGCCTGGAAGGCGTCCGCGGCCCGTCTTGGCGCCGGGCGCGCGCTGGAGTTCGTCCGCGCGTGGTACCCCGGGCTGAGCCTGGACCAGCTGCGGACGTGGCGGGCGGAAGCCGACGCCGAACTGGAGGAGGTGCGGCCGGCGATCGCGCAGCGCGCCTCGACGATCGCCGAGTGCACCGACACCAGCGTCTTCGCGCCGGAGCTTAACGACGATGGCGCCGCCCAGCCGGAGGAATGGTTCGGGCTGAACCCGGCGGACGGCGAAGACTCGGCGGAAGAGATCGCCTCTAGCGACGAGGGCGAAGACGACGAGGAGGAGGACAGCGAAGACGCCGAGCCGACTGGTGGGGCGGCCGACCGTCCCCCAGCCGACCGTGCCTCTAGCAACGAGCCGCGCAGGAGCGCGCCCTCTGCCGGAGGCGACGATCAAGCCGAGGTTCGTCAGTCGGCCGCTCCTTCAGCCGGCGCAACTACCTCCGCCGCCTAATCCAGCTCGTCTGCGGTCCTGCCGGCTTGAGCTGCCTTTCGTTTCGTCCCTGTCTTTCTTTTTGGACAAGTTTAAGTTTCTGCAATTCCACCCACTGGGTGTATATCGAACAATGCTGAATGTCGACCTCTCTAGAGGTTTTTTTTGTGTAATATATTAATATATGCATGTGTTGGCGTTCATCCAAGTGTACTTTTTGTCCTTAGGCTCTTTCCTTTGCCGCCTTCCCTCTTTGGGAAGGCAAGTACTTGAGTTTTCTTGGATTTGAAGTAGACTGGATGTAAGCCGGCCGGCCGGCTACTCTGGTAGTCGGTCGGCGGCGGCAGCAAGCCGGCCTTTGCTATATATGCGAGCCTGTTTGGTCCCTAGCCGTTTTTCATGTGCGCACCCTTTCCGGCTGGTGGCTCCTGCCAGTCGGGTAGTCGGTTCTTCGAGCTGCGATTTCGGCAAGAGCCAAGCCTGGGTGTCGGCGCATTACTTATCTGCCTGCGGGTAGGGCTCTGAATATAACTCTAGCCGGCCAGTCCCCGGGCCGACTCGTCGGACCCGGTACCGGACAGAATAAATGAAGAGGTAAAATCATGCGCATGATAACTTTCATTTATAAGGTAAAGGGTGGCAGTCCCCGAGTCTTTCTCGGGGAGCCTACTGTTCATACTAAATACAAAAGTGGGCATAACACATACTGCGTTTTAACTGTAAAACTTCCGAAGGAGATTTGCGTTCCATGGTCGCTCCGACTCCTTGCCGGAGTCGTCTCTCTTGCGTGCCTTCGGCTTCTGCGCGTCGATGAGGTAGTAGGCGTCGTTGCCCAAGGCTCTGCTGATGATGAAGGGGCCTTCCCAGGGGGCTGCGAGCTTGTGCTGGCCGGCTGTTCGCTGGATCAGCCGGAGCACAAGGTCGCCCTCCTGGAAGGATCTTGGGCGGACCCTCCGGCTATGGTAGCGGCGCAGACCCTGCTGGTAGATGGCGGACCGGCTGAGGGCTAACAGCCGGGCCTCTTCCAGCAGGTCGACGCTGTCTTCTCGTGCTTCTTTGGCTTCCGCTTCCGTGTACATGGTTACCCGAGGCGAGTCAAACTCGATGTCTGTTGGGATGACCGCCTCGGCACCATATACAAGGAAGAAGGGAGTGAAGCCGGTTGATCTGTTCGGAGTAGTGCGCAGACTCCATAGGACAGCCGGCAGCTCATCGAGCCAGCAGCCGGCTGAATGCTCCAGGGGTACGACCAGTCGAGGCTTGATGCCGGATAGAATGAGGCCGTTTGCTCGCTCCACTTGGCCGTTTGACTGTGGGTGGGCGACTGACGCAAGGTCCAGCCGGATACCTTGCGCAGCGCAGAACCGTGCCAGGGCACCTTTGGCAAAATTCGTGCCGTTGTCGGTGATGATGCTGTGCGGTACGCCATACCAGGTTGTTATATCTGCAATGAACGTCACTGCAGTCGGCCCATTTAGCTTCTTGATCGGCTTCGCCTCGATCCACTTGGTGAATTTGTCAACGGCGACGAGCAAATGAGTCATGCCGCCGCGTGCCGTCTTAAATGGGCCCACCATATCCAACCCCCAGACGGCAAAGGGCCAGGTGATGGGAATGGTCTTGAGTGCCGAAGCCGGCATGTGTTGCTGCGAGCTGAAAAGCTGGCAGCCTTTGCAGTGTTTGACTAGCTCTTTGGCGTCGTCCAAAGCAGTCGGCCAGAAGAAACCGTGGCGGAAAGCTTTGGCGACCAGTGACCTTGATGCGGCGTGATGGCCGCATTCTCCTTGGTGTATATCCCTGAGGATCGCGATGCCCTTCTCCTGCTCGACGCATCGCTGCAAGACTCCGGTGGCACTGCGCTTGACAAGCTCTCTGTTGACGATGGTGTATGCTCCAGCCCGGCGCTGGACTTGTCTTGCTTCGTTTTTGTCACCCGGCAGGTCATGGTTCACCAGAAAGTTGTGGATGGCTTGGGCCCATGACGGGGCGATGACCTCCTCGGCCACCAATGTGGCCAGAGCCACCAGGGTGGGTGGGTTGGGTAGTGCAGCGCTGGAGTCGGCCGCCGCCTCCTGTGCTGAAGGAGTCCCCGGGCCGGCCACTGCAGCCCCCGGCCCGGCTGCTGCAGTCCCCGGGCCGGGTGCGGCAGTTCCTGAGCCGAATATTGAAGTCCCCGGGCCGGCTGCTTGATTCTTCGAGCCGGACCCGGCCCCCTCGGGATTAGGCGGCACGAAAATGGAATCGGACTCCGGAGACGGCCTAATTGAAGGCTTGAGGAGGCGCTGCAGGGCGACGCCGGCTGGTATTGCTTGTCGTGTGGATCCTATTCGAGCCAGGGCGTCCGCCGGCTCGTTGTCGGCCCGCGGCACGTGAAGGAACTCACATCCGTCGAAGTATCCGCTGATTTGCTGTACCAGGAAACGGTAGCTCGCCATGTTTGCGTCCTTGGCGTCCCAATCGCCAGAAGACTGCTGCACCACCAAATCCGAGTCGCCATAGCACAGGATCCGGCGAATACCAAGCTCCTTGGCCAGCCGGAGCCCGTGTATGAGTGCCTCGTACTCGGCGACGTTGTTGGAGGCGGCGAAGTGGATCTGCAGCGTATATTTGAGCTTGTCGCCCTTTGGAGAAGTCAAGATGACGCCGGCTCCCAAGCCGGTGCGCATCTTTGATCCGTCAAAGTGCATGCGCCAATGGGTGGAGTCGGGCGCCGGCGGTAAGTACTGGGTCTCGGCCCAGTCGACGAGGAAGTCGGCCAACGCTTGCGTCTTGATGGCGGTGCGGGGTTGGTAGAAGATGGTGTAGGGGGCCAGCTCGATGGCCCATTTGGCCACCCGGCCGGATGCGTCCCGGCTGCCTATGATGTCGGCAAGCGGGGCAGTGCATACGACCGTGATGGGGTGCTCTTGAAAGTACGGCTTCAGCTTCTTGGCGGCTAAGTACACGCCGTAGCACATCTTCTGATAGTGCGGGTAATTTTGTTTTGAGGTGGACAGCACCTCGCTCAGGTAATAGACCGGTCTCCGCACCGGCTGGGCGCGGCCTTCTTCGGGGCGTTCGACCACGATGACGGTGCTGACCACCCGGCTGGTGGCGGCAATATAGAGGAGCATGGGCTCCTTCTCAGTCGGTGCCGCCAAGACAGGCGGCGTGGACAGCATTTTCTTCAGCTCGTGGAAAGCTTGGTCGGCCTGGTCGTTCCACTCGAAGTGAGTGCTCTTCTTCATGAGGCGGTAGAGGGGGAGAGCCTTTTCTCTGAGCCGGCTGATGAAGCGGTTAAGGGAGGCCAGGCACCCGGTGAACTTCTGGATCTCTCTGAGCTTGGTTGGGACCGCCATCCTCCCGATGGCTTTGATCTTCACAGGGTTGCACTCTATGCCGCGTTCAGAGACCAGGAAGCCTAGGAGCTGGCCGGCTGGCACTCCGAACACGCATTTCTCTGGGTTGAGCTTGATTCGGAACCGGCGCAGGTTCTCGAATGTCTCCTTCAAGTCTTCCAGCAGGGTGCCACGCTTCTCCGTCTTCACCACAACATCATCCACGTAAACGTGGGCGTTCTTGCCGAGCTGCGTGAGGAGGCACTTCTGCATGCAACGCTGAAACGTGGCGCCGGCATTCCTTAGGCCGAACGTCATGGTCAGGTAGCAGAAGGCCCCAAACGGCGTGATGAAGGCGGTTTTCAGCTGGTCATCCGGGTTCGGCTTGATCTGGTGGTATCCCGAGTAGGCGTCCAAAAAGCTCAACAGCTCGCATCCGGCTGTGGAGTCTATTACTTGATCGATCCTGGGCAGGGCGAAGGGATCCTTTGGGCAGGCTTTGTTGAGGCTCGTGTAATCTATACACATGCGCCACTTGTTATTCTTCTTCAGCACGAGAACTGGGTTCGCGAGCCACTCGGGGAAGAAAACTTCCATGATGAAGCCGGCTGCAAGGAGCCAGGCTATCTCCTCCCCTATGACCCTTCTCTTCTCTTCTGACAGTCGGCGGAGGGGCTGTTTGACTGGTTTGGCATCCTCCCGCACGTGCAATTTGTGCTCGGCGAAATCCTTCGGAACACCCGGCATGTCTTTGGGGGACCATGCAAAGATATCCCGATTCTCACGGAGGAAATCGGAGAGCTCGCCTTCCTATTTGCCATCTAGGCTCGCCCCAATGACGGCGAACCTCTCGGGGTGCTCGGGGTCGAGCTGTATCTTCTTGGTCTCCTTGGCCGGCTGGAAAGATCCTTGGGCATCATACTCCTTGGAGTCGGCGGGTTGGTTTAGTTGCTTGCTGGCCAGGGCCACGACCCGGTCCAGCGTCTTCCTCTCGGCCGCGATCACAAGGGATTCGGCCAGCCGGCTGCTGGCCGCGGCGCAGTCGGCGGACTTCTTGTAGTCGCCGGCGATGGTGATGACGCCCTTAGAGCTTGGTATCTTCATCTTGAGGTAAGCATAGTGGGGGACCGCCATGAACTTGGCCAAGGCGGGTCGGCCAAGCAAGGCATGATAAGGGCTATCCAGGTCCACCACCTCGAACCAGATTGCTTCTCGGCGAAAATGATCCTTGCCCCCGAAGAGTACATCGATCTTGAGCTTGCCGACGGGGGCGCAGGACAGTCCGGGCACGATGCCGTGGAACACCGTTCGAGTCGGCGCCAGTTGTTTGGCCCTGACGCCCAGCTTCTCCATGGTGTCGCGGTACAGGATGTTGATGCTGCTTCCGCCGTCGATCAGCACGCGGGAGAAGCGTGCGGCGCGCGTATCAGTAGCGAGGGTGGCCTCCAGGACCAATGCGTAGGACCCGGGGGAGGGCATTACCTCCGGGTGGTCGGCCCGGCTCCAGCTAATGGGTTTCTCCGACCAGTGCATGTGGCCGGCTGGGCTGGTAGCGGCCATGTTAACCTCCTGTTGTTCTCGGCGCCTGCAGCGCCGGTCTTCGGGCTGGCTCGTGAAGATGACATAAGACGCTTGCTCGTCGGGGAACTCGTCCTGCACGGCGTCGACTGCGGGCCGGGCGGTTTTGGGCGGCGGAGCCGGCGGCGGCGGGCCGGCAGACGGAGTCGGCGTGAGCCCTTCGCCCTTCGAGATTCGGGCTAGCCAGTTGCATTTGCGGGTCGTGTGGTTGGACGGCTTCGCGCCGCTATGGAATTTGCACGGGGCATCAAGGGTTTGCTCGTAGGAGAAGGCCGGCTGCCAAGCCGGCCGGCCACCCTTTGGCTTCTTGGGCGCAAGCCGCCCTTCAGGCGACGCACCTTCGACCGTGGCCACCTGCCGGCTGGCGGGAGGCGGCGCAGGGCCCTTGCGTTTTTGATCGTTCTGGTGTTGGCGTCGACCGCCGTCTCCAGTCGGCGCTTTGGGTGCCGGATTGAGTACTTTTCCGGATGCGTCCACCCGGAGCTCGGTCTTCATCGAGGAGTCGGCGGTGGCGTACTTGTCGGCGATGTTTAGGAGCTCGTCGAGGGTAGTCGGCTCATCGCAGAGAAGCTTGTGCTTGAGGAGGGTGCCCTCTCGGCACCCGGCGGTGAAGTATTCGATGGCTTGCACCTCGTGCACCCCCTCACAGGAGTTGCGGAGCTCGGCCCAGCGCGTCAGGTAGTCGCGAGTGGACTCGGCTGGGCCCTGTACACACAGGGAGAGCTGTCTGGGCTTGGGGGCCCGCTTGTAGGTGCTGGTGAAGTTGCGAACGAAGGCTTCAGTGAAGTCTACCCAGCTGTTGATGCTGAGCGGCTTAAGGCTGTTAAGCCACGTCCGCGCCGTGCCCTGCAGCATGAGGGGCACGTATTTCACGGCAACGCGCCGGTTGCCATTGGCGATGCTGACGGCCGTGGAGTAGTCGGTCAGCCAGTCTTCCGGCTTCACCGAGCCGTTGTACTTAGGCGTGTCTCTTGGGAGCGAGAACCCTTTGGGGAAGGGCTCGTCACGGATGCGGGGGCCGAAGCAAGGCGGACCGACATCATCCTCTTCTTCCAGCGCCAGAGATCGGGCCAGACGGTCGATCCGGTGGCGGGCGTCGTTTTCGCCGATTCCCTCCCGACGACCAAGCCGGCCGCTGAGAGTCGGGTGAGCCACGGGAGGCGGGGTAGGATATCTTTCTCCGCGGGTTCGAGGCGGAGGCGGGGTGCCCCGCCATTCCATGGCTCGGGGGCGGCCGTCCGCGTCTCGCTTGATGGAGACTTGGGTCCGGCTTCGGCTGGGAACCGGCTCTTTCCCGCGCCGCGCGCGGGTGTAGCTGGTAGTCGGCGACCGGGAGGTCGCGCCGTGTTCGCGGCGCGGGGGCGGGCTCCCCGCGCAGGCGTCGGCCTCGTGCCGTCGTGCGGCCGCGTCGATCAGCTGCTGGATGCGCCGCGTCATGTGGGGGAGATCTTCGGCTTCCAAGCCGTCTAGCTCGTCGACGGCCGCCTGGGCGGCGCGCAGGTTCTCGAGCGGGGTGGCGTAGACCGGGCGATCCACGCGGCGCGTGTCGGCGATGACGGCGCCGCGTTGCCTGACGGCGCCGGCCCGGCTAGGTCCAGCCGGAGCCGGCGTGCCGAAGGCGGCGCGATCAGCTTCGCGCTGGTAGGCCTCGGTGAGGCGTCTTACGGAGGCCAGCCGCCGGCCCTCCGCGAGGAGAGCGAGGCGGCGTGCCTCCAGAACTTCGTCGCTGGCGTCAGCCGGAAGGGGGACGGACAAGTCTTGGGCCGCCGCGCGCGGGGAGTCGCGGGCGCCCTCGTCGGTCGGGCCGTCGAGGCCGATAACCATCACCTCGGGGGCGTCAGAATCGCGATCGCCAGCCGGAGGGAGCGGGTCGTTGTAGACCGTGACGTTGGTGGGGAAGGTGTCGTAGGATACCGCGTCGGAATCGACGGGCATCGGGTCGGTGGAGCCAACCGACTCCAAGTCCGCAGCGGGCTCGCCGGAGACGTGGAGCTGGCTGACGAGCTCGTCGGAGAGGCGGGCATTGTCGAAGAGGCTGGCGAGGCCGCTAGCCGCGCAGACGTCGGCGACGCCGTGCAGCGCGTCGCGGCATGCGCCATCGGGCGAGCCAGGCTGGCTGCGCCCGCGAGGGAGGAAAAGGGTTCCCGTCCAGAACAAGTCTCCGGACGACGGTGCACCTGGCCCCATGGTGGGCGCCAAATGTCGGGTGGTAGGATCGACATATGCCAACGGGTGGCTTATCATTGCGGGGGCCAATAGAACGTCGCCGGTGCCTGGAAACGGGATGAGGCGAAAACATGCACGCCGGCGAATCTTACCCAGCTTCAGGGCTCTCCGGGGAGATAATACTCCTACTGCTGCTCTGCGGGGTCTCCGCATGGTTACTATGTGGACAAGTAGCTACAATGCTCCTGGAGCTGTTTTGGGTGGAAGGAGGAAGAAGGGCTCGGCTCAGCTTGCTTCCTCTCCTTGTATGCGTCTAAGTCTAGGGAGAGAGTCCAACCCTTTGCATGGGTGCACCGGGGGGTTTATATAGGCCTACCCCCCGGGGGTACAATGGTAATCCGACTGGGCACTGGGCCCAGCTGTCTGTGGCTATGTTCGCCGGCTTCTCCGCCGGCTTCTGGGGCCCGCCGGCTGGTGGGTCCCGCCGACTGCCGGCTCCTGGGTCGACAGGCCGGCCCCACGGGCCAGGGCCTGGTCGGCGGCTGGTTACTGTTGCTCCGTGTTAGTTGGCGCAGGCTTGGTCGGGGTAAGCGTGGCTACAGCAACGCCGCCCTGGCGGGCGATTACTGTAGCCCCGCCGCACCTTGTCTCCTCAGTGGGCGTCTCCTTCGAGGAAGGCGGCAGGCCGGCTACGCCAAGCCGTCCCTCTGTCTTGCCGGCTTGAGAGGGGGTGTGGCCGCCTTTGGCATCTCTCTGCCCGAAGGGGCCCACCGCCTCGGGGGCCACGCTGGTGGCCCGTCGTGGGCGGCGTCAGGGCCGCCGTGGCCACAGTGCCGCGCCGGGCGGGCCGCGGCTGCCCGCACGACGCGCCGTACCAGGCGTGCTCCTGGTCTTGGGGGTGGCAGGCTCCACTATAGCCACGCCCCGCTTCATTATCACAGAGTGGACGCGTACATCGCGGGTACGGCGTTGACTGCTTTATCAGAGCCGGCCCGGCGGTAGCCGGCCGTCTATAGCCGGCCTTGCCTTAGCCGGCACTGCCGTAGCCGGCCCTCCATAGTTTTCTTTGCGGGGGTAAAAGGAGCGGGCCGCCCCCCAAGCCGGCCAGGAAGTCGGCCGGCTAGGGGGGAGCCGGCCCGAGTCTTGAGTCTTCTCGCGAGCCGAACGGGCTCACGATTTTTTCTGAGGGGCCAGGGGATGACGGCTAGGCTACCCGTGGCTATTTACCCCGACAGGGATCTACATGTGAAGCGGAGTACATAGCTGCTTCGGAAGCAGCAAACGAAGGAATCTGGATGAAGGAGTTCATATCCGATCTAGGTGTCATACCTAGTGCATCGGGTCCAATGAAAATCTTCTGTGACAATACTGGTGCAATTGCCTTGGCAAAGGAATCCAGATTTCACAAAAGAACCAAACACATCAAGAGACGCTTCAACTCCATCCGGGATTTAGTCCAGGTGGGAGACATAGAGATTTGCAAGATACATACGGATCTGAATGTTGCAGACCCGTTGACTAAGCCTCTTCCACGAGCAAAACATGATCAGCACCAAGGCTCCATGGGTGTTAGAATCATTACTGTGTAATCTAGATTATTGACTCTAGTGCAAGTGGGAGAATGAAGGAAATATGCCCTAGAGGCAATAATAAAGTTATTATTTATTTCCTTATATCATGATAAATGTTTATTATTCATGCTAGAATTGTATTAACCGGAAACATAATACATGTGTGAATACATAGACCAACAGAGTGTCACTAGTATGCCTCTACTTGACTAGCTTGTTAATCAAAGATGGTTATGTTTCCTAACCATGAACAAGGAGTTGTTATTTGATTAACGAGGTCACATCATTAGTAGAATGATCTGATTGACATGACCCATTCCATTAGCCTAGCACCTGATCGTTTAGTATGTTGCTATTGCTTTCTTCATGACTTATACATGTTCCTATAACTATGAGATTATGCAACTCCCGTTTACCAGAGGAACACTTTGGGTACTACCAAACGTCACAACGTAACTAGGTGATCATAAAGGAGTACTACAGGTGTCTCCAATGGTAGATGTTGGGTTGGCGTATTTCGAGATTAGGGTTTGTCACTCCGATTGTCGGAGAGGTATCTCTGGACCCTCTCGGTAATGCACATCACATAAGCCTTGCAAGCACTGCAACTAATGTGTTAGTTGTGAGATGATGTATTACGGAACGAGTAAAGATACTTGCCGGTAACGAGATTGAACTAGGTATTGGATACCGATGATCGAATCTCGGGCAAGTAACATACCGATGACAAAGGGAACAACGTATGTTGTTATGCGGTCTGACCGATAAAGATCTTCGTAGAATATGTAGGAGCCAATATGGGCATCCAGGTCCCGCTATTGGTTATTGACCGGAGACGTGTCTCGGTCATGTCTACATTGTTCTCGAACCGTAGGGTCCGCACGCTTAACGTTACGATGACAGTTATTATGAGTTTATGCATTTTGATGTACCGAAGGTTGTTCGGAGTCCCGGATGAGATCACGGACATGACGAGGAGTCTCGAAATGGTCGAGACGTAAAGATTGATATATTGGAAGCCTATGTTTGGACATCGGAAGTGTTCCGGGTGAAATCGGGATTTTACCGGAATACCGGGAGGGTTACCGGAACCCCCCGGGAGACTAATGGGCCTATTGGGCCTTAGTGGAAAAGGAGAAAAAGGGAAAGCCCACAAGCTGGCCGGCGCCCCCCTTCCCAAAGTCCTAGTAGGACTAGGATAGGGGCCGGCCCCCCTTCTCTCTCCTTTTCCCCCCGGGAGTCCCAATAGGATTAGGATTGGGGGGAGGAGTCCTACTCCCGGTGGGAGTAGGACTCCCCTGCGCCTCCTCTCCCTTGGCCGGCCGGCTCCCCTCCTCCAACCTTTATATACGGGGGCAGGGGGCACCCCAAGACACAACAACTTGATCCTTGAGATCGTTCCTTAGCCGTGTGCGGTGCCCCCTGCCACCAAATTCCACCTCGGTCATATCGTTGTAGAGCTTAGGCGAAGCCCTGCGTCGATAGTACATCAAGATCGTCACCACGCCGTCGTGCTGACGGAACTCTTCCTCGACGCTTTGCTGGATCGGAGCCCGAGGATCGTCATCGAGCTGAACGTGTGCTAAGAACTCGGAGGTGCCAGAGTAACGGCGCTTGGATCGGTCGGATCGGGAAGAAGACGTACGACTACTTCCTCTATGTTGTGTGATCGCTTCCGCAGTCGGTCTGCGTTGGTACGTAGACAACACTCTCCCCTCTCGTTGCTGTGCATCACCATGATCATGCGTGTGCGTAGGAAATTTTTTGAAATTACTGCGTTCCCCAACACCGGGGGCTACTGTCGGCGTTCTGGGAACGGGGGTCCCCAGATTTGCCTGCCTGCGGACTGCGGCGTGGCTCGAAGGGGGGGGGCAGCACGGCCCATCTTCACCAACACAGACCCAAGACCCTCGCGAGGGGCCAAGCCTCACGGGGCGGACGACGCGGAGCTTCCTCAGGCACGGCCTCATCAGGCTGGCTCACGAGGAGGCGGAGAGATCAAGGCGGGGTACCTCACGAGGTGCCCGTGACGCAAGCCATGACGACTCAGGGCGCCAGGAGGGTGCCAGCCCGCGTAGCGTCCTCCTTTCCTCTTTGGTGCAAAGGGGGCAAGCGCAGCCGCGGAGTACCGAAGCATCAGGCAAAGGTTGCCATTTCGGTGCAACAAGACCAAGACCAGGAGGACTGCAAGACGGAGGTCACCGTGGAGCCCAAGACGGCGTCACCACCAGAGCTTTGTGCAGGCGAAGACTACTTTTGTTAGGATAGCTGGTACTAGCTGTCCCCTTTCAAATTAGCCCGCCATTGTTGGCTCCCTTCCCGCTCGATATTTGGGAAGATGACCAGGGCCTCTATAAATAGGACCAGCCACCCACAGAGGTGATGGAGGGGGTTTTAGAGCAGCCAGAGAGAGAGAAGAGTGACTGAACTCCTCCCAGCAGTTCAGCACCCCAGCCAAGAACAGACCCTCGCGAGGCTGTTCTTCCTTGTATTGTTCATCATCATCAGCCCAAGAGGCAATCCACCACACCACACACTGGAGTAGGGTATTACACCACAACAGTGGCCCGAACCAGTATAAACCCTGTGTCTCTCGTGTTGTTCTTTCCATAGCTTAGATCTTAGCGAGGCGGAGGGGTGCAGGTAGGTAGGAGGCGAAATCTCCGCGCGCACCCCAGTGTTCGAACCTCAAGGGTCTGCCGGAACCTGAAATCCGACACTGTGCGTGATAGATCTGTCGGGACACATCCATGGATGATGAAGGGGAACCATGTGTTTGGTAAGCAAACCTAACTAGATTGGTAGATCAATTGTTGTTTGTCGGAGGAAGGGAGAGACACAACTAATGAGGTAGATCGATCAACGCATGGGGAAAAACGAGTTATAAGGACCTAGCTAGCTATATGTATAGCGGGAGACCGGTCGGTGTACGTCCATTTGTTAGAGGCAAATAAGGCCCAGCGAGACGGATAGACAGAGAGAATGGAGCTAGGAGGTGGTGCGAGAGGCCCAGCTACTAGCTAGATAGGGGGAGGAGTGTGTGGTTGTGAGATCGATGAAAAGAGGGGCAAGAGTTTACACATGTGTGGGACTGTATGAGAGACACGAGGCAAGGACACATAAAGGAGGTGATTGAAGGTGCGTGTGTATGTTGTAGGCAGACATCGCTGGAGAGGTTTATCGATCGGTGTGTGTCGGAAAGGAGTTGTGGAGACTATGGGAGAACGACCTAAAGAAAAAAATGAATGTGCGCGATGGATAGAATGCTGAGGGAGGGGGAGGGCGAGGAGGGCGTGTGCATGCACGAGAGAAAGTTAGTGGTAGCTATAAAGGTTAGAGGATTATGTGGTTGTAAGAGACTAACAAAGATCATAATTTCATACGAAAGTGGATTCATATATTTGAACAAGAGATTGATACGTCTCCAACGTATCTATAATTTTTGATTGCTCCATGCTATATTATCTATTGTTTTGGACATTATTGGGCTTTATTATCCACTTTTATATTATTTTTGGGACTAACCTATTAACCGGAGGCCCAGCCCAGAATTGTTGTTTTTTGCTTGTTTTAGGGTTTTGAAGAAAAGGAATATCAAATGGATTCCGAACGGAATGAAACCTTCGGGAACGTGATTTTCTCAACGAACAAGACCCAGGAGACTTGGACCCTACATCAAGAAACAAAAGAGGAGGCCACAAGGTAGGGGGCGCGCCTACCCCCCCCCCCCCTCCAGGCGCGCCCTCCACCCTCGTGGGCCCCCTGTTGCTCCACCGACGTACTCCTTCCTCCTATATATACCTACGTACCCCAAACGATTAGATACGGAGCCAAAACCCTAATTCCACCGCCGCAACTTTATGTATCCACGAGATCCCATCTTGGGGCCTGTTCCGGAGCTCCGCCGGAGGGGGCATCGATCATGGAGGGCTTCTACATCATCACCATAGCCCCTCCGATGAAGTGTGAGTAGTTTACCTCAGACCTACAGGTCCATAGTTATTAGCTAGATGGCTTCTTCTCTCTTTTTGGATCTCAATACAATGTTCTCCCCCTCTCTTGTGGAGATCTATTCGATGTAATCTTCTTTTTGCGGTGTGTTTGTTGAGACCGATGAATTGTGGGTTTATGATCAAGTCTATCTATGAATAATATTTGAATCTTCTCTGAATTCTTTTATGTATGATTGGTTATCTTTGCAAGTCTCTTCGAATTATCACTTTGGTTTGGCCTACTAGATTGATCTTTCTTGCAATGGGAGAAGTGCTTAGCTTTGGGTTCAATCTTGCGGTGTCCTTTCCCAGTGACAGTAGGGGCAGCAAGGCACGTATTGTATTGTTGCCATCGAGGATAACAAGATGAGGTTTTCATCATATTGCATGAGTTTATCCCTCTACATCATGTCATCTTGCTTAAGGCGTTACTCTGTTTTCATTAACTTAATACTCTAGATGCATGCTGGATAGCGGTCGATGAGTGGAGTAATGGTAGTGGATGCAGGCAGGAGTCGGTCTACTTGTCTAGGACGTGATGCCTATATACATGATCATACCTAGATATTCTCATAACTATGCTCAATTCTGTCAATTGCTCAACAGTAATTCGTTCACCCACCGTAGAATACTTATGCTCTTGAGAGAAGCCACTAGTGAAACCTATGGCCCCCGGGTCTATCTTCATCATATTAATCTTCCAATACTTAGTAATTTCCTTTGCTTTTTACTTTGCTTTTATTTTACTTTGCATCTTTATCATAAAAATACCAAAAATATTATCTTATCATATCTATCAGATCTCACTCTCGTAAGTGGCCGTGTAGGGATTGACAACCCCTTATCGCGTTGGTTGCGAGGATTTATTTGTTTTGTGCAGGTACGAGGGACTCGCGTGTAGCCTCCTACTGGATTGATACCTTGGTTCTCAAAAACTGAGGGAAATACTTACGCTACTTTGCTGCATCATCCCTTCCTCTTCGGGAAAAACCAACGCAGTGCTCAAGAGGTAGCAAGAAGGATTTCTGGCGCCGTTGCCTGGGAGTCTACACAAAAGTCAATATACCAAGTACCCATCACAATCCCTATCTCCCGCATTACATTATTTGCCATTTGCCTCTCGTTTTCCTCTCCCCCACTTCACCCTTGTCGTCTTATTCGCCCTCTCTCTCTATCCTCCCTCTCTTTCTCTATTTGCCTCTTTTTGCCCTCTTGCTTTTTGTTTGCTTATGTGTTAGTTTGCTTGCTTGTCACGATGGCTCAAGATAATACTAAATTGTGTGACTTTACCAATACCAACAACAATGATTTTATTAGCACTCCGATTGCTCCTCTTACCAATGTTGAATCTTGTAAAATTAATACTGCTTTGCTGAATCTTGTCATGAAAGATCCGTTTTCCGGCCTTCCTAGTGAAGATGCCGCTACCCATCTAAATAGCTTCATTGATTTGTGTGATATGCAAAAGAAGAAAAATGTGGATAATGATATTGTTAAATTGAAGCTATTTCCTTTTTCGCTTAGAGATCGTGCTAAAGCTTGGTTTTCGTCTTTGCCTAAGAATAGTATTGATTCATGGAATAAGTGCAAAGATGCTTTTATCTCTAAGTATTTTCCTCCCGCTAAGATCATCTCCCTTAGAAACAATATTATGAATTTTAAGCAACTTGATCATGAACATGTTGCACAAGCTTGGGAGAGGATGAAATTAATGATACGCAATTGCCCTACTCATGGTTTGAATCTGTGGATGATTATACAAAACATTTATGCCGGATTGAATTTTGCTTCTAGAAATCTTTTAGATTCGGCTGCGGGAGGCACTTTTATGGAAATAACTTTAGGAGAAGCTACTAAACTCCTAGATAATATTATGGTTAATTATTCTCAATGGCATACTGAAAGATCTACTAATAAAAAGGTGCATGCGATAGAAGAAATTAAAGTTTTGAGTGGAAAGATGGATGAACTTATGAAAGTATTTGCTAGTAAAAGTGTTTCTTCTGATCCTAATGATATGCCCTTGTCTACTTTGATTGAGAATAATAATGAATCTATGGATGTGAATTTTGTTGATAGGAACAATTTTGGTAACAACACATATAGAGGAAATTTTAATCCTAGGCCTTATCCTAGTAATCCCTCTAATAATTATGGTAATTCCTACAACAATTCTTATGGAAATTATAATAAGATTCCCTCTGATTTTGAATCTAATATTAAAGAATTTATTACTTCGCAAAAGAATTTCAACGCTTTGATTGAAGAAAAATTGCTTAAGATTGATGAGTTGGCTAGGAACATTGATAGAATTTCTCTTGATGTTGATTCTTTGAAACTTAGATCTATTACACCTAAGCATGATATCAATGAGTCTCTCAAAGCCATGAGAATTTCCATTAATGAGTGCAAAGAAAGAACCGCTAGGATGTGTGCTAAGAAAGATGCCTTTATAAGAGCGTGTTCTTCTAGTTCCTATGAAAATAAAGATGAAGACCTAAAACTTATTAATGTGTCCCCTATTAAATCTTTGGTTTGCAATATGAATCTTAATAATGATGGGACTGATTATGATCCACCTTTACCTAGAAGACGTTCCAACAATTCGGAGTTTTTAGATCTTGATGCTAAAATTGATGAAAGTGGGATTGAAGAAATTAAAACCCTAGATGTTGCTAAACCCACTATTTTGGATTTCAAGGAATTTAATTATGAAAATTACTCTTTGATTGATTTTATTTCCTTGTTGCAATCTGTGCTAAATTCTCCTAATGCTTATAGTCAAAATAAAGCGTTCACTAAACATATCGTTGATGCCTTGATGCAATCTTATGAAGAAAAACTTGAATTAGAAGTCTCTATCCCTAGAAAACTTTATGATGAGTGGGAACCTACTATTAAATTAAAATTAAAGATCATGAATGCTATGCTTTGTGTGATTTGGGTGCTAGTGTTTCCACGATTCCAAAGACTTTGTGCGATTTGTTAGGTTTCCATGATTTTGATGATTGCTCTCTAAACTTGCACCTTGTGGATTCCACTATTAAGAAACCTATGGGAAGAATTAATGATGTTCTTATTGTTGCAAATAGGAATTATGTGCCCGTAGATTTTATTGTTCTTGACATAGATTGCAATCCTTCATGTCCTATTATTCTTGGTAGACCTTTCCTTAGAATGATTGCTGCAATTATTGATATGAAGGAAGGAAATATTAGATTCCAATTTCCGTTAAGGAAAGGCATGGAACACTTTCCTAGAAAGAAAATTAAATTACCTTATGAATCTATTATGAGAGCCACTTATGGATTGCCTACCAAAGATGGCAATAACTAGATCTATCCTTGCTTTTTATGCCTAGCTAGGGGCGTTAAACGATAGCGCTTGTTGGGAGGCAAACTAATTTTATTTTTATTCCTTGCTTTTCGCTCCTGTTTAGTAATAAATAATTTATCTAGCCTCTGTTTAGGTTGTGTTTTTTGTGTTTAATTAGTGTTCGTGCCAAGTAGAACCGTTGGGAAGACTTGGGAAAAGTCTTGTTAATCTTGCTGTAAAAAAACAGAAACTTTAGCGCTCACGAGAACTGCTTCCATTTTTATTTGGAAAGCGCTATTTAGTTAATTATTTTTGCAGATGATTAATATATAAGTTTCTCATGTCCAGCAATTTATTTTAGAATTTTTGGGGTTCCAGATCTTGCGATAGCTACAGATTACTACAGACTGTTCTGTTTTTGACAGATTCTGTTTTTCGTGTGTTGTTTGCCTATGGCTAGTAAAATAGTTTATAAACCATAGAGAAGTTGGAATACAGTAGGTTTAACACTAATATAAATAAAGAATGAGTTCATTACAGTACCTTGAATGGTCTTTTGTTTTCTTTCGCTAACGGAGCTCATGAGATTTTCTACTTTAAGTTTTGTGTTGTGAAGTTTTCAAGTTTCGGGTAAAGATTTGATGGATTATGGAACAAGGAGTGGCAAGAGCCTAAAATTGGGTGTGCCCATGGCACCCCCAATATAATATAAGGACACCTAAAATCCAAAGCTTGGGGATCTTTTCGTCTACTTCTATCGGTAACTTTACTTGGAGCTATATTTTTATTCACCACATGATATGTGTTTTGCTTGGAGCGTCTTGTATGATTTGAGTCTTTGCTTTTTAGTTTACCACAATCATTCTTGCTGTACACACCTTTTGAGAAAGCCATACATGATTTGGAATTTGTTAGAATACTCTATGTGCTTCACTTATATCATTTGAGTTATATAGTTTTGCTCTAGTACTTCACTTATATCTTTTAGAGCACGGTGGTGGATTTGTTTTATAGAAACTATTGATCTCTCATGCTTCACTTAGATTATTTTGAGAGTCTTAAATAGCATGGTAATTTTCTTAAATAATCCTAATATGCTTGGAATTAAAGAATAGTAAAAGAACTTTCTTATGAGTGTATTGAATGCTATGAGAAGTTTGATGCTTGATAATTGTTTTGAGATATGAAGATGGTGATATTAGAGTTATGCTAGTTGAGTAGTTGTGAATTTGAGAAATACTTGTGTTAAGGTTTGTGATTCCCGTAGCATGCACGTATGGTGAACCGTTATGTGATGAAGTCGGAGCATGATTTATTTTTTGATTGTCTTCCTTATGAGTGGCGGTCGGGGACGAGCGATGGTCTTTTCCTACCAATCTATCCCCCTAGGAGCATGCGCGTAATACTTTGCTTTGATAACTTGTAGATTTTTGCAATAAGTATATGAGTTCTTTATGACAAATGTTGAGTCCATGGATTATACGCTCTTTTCTCACCCTTCCACATTTGCTAGCCTCTCTAATACCGCGCACCTTTCGCCGGTATCATACACCCACCATATACCTTCCTCAAAACAGCCACCATACCTGCCTATTATGGCATTTCCATAGCCATTCCGAGATATATTGCCATGCAACTTTCCACCGTTCTGTTTATTATGACACACATCATCATTGTCATATTGCTTAGCATGATCATGTAGTTGACATCGTATTTGTGGCAAAGCCACCATTCATAATTCTTTCATACATGTCACTCTTGATTCATTGCATATCCCAGTACACCGCCGAAGGCATTCATATAGTCATATTTTGTTCTAAGTATCGAGTTGTAATTGTTGAGTTGTAAGAAAAATAAAAGTGTGATGGTCATCATTATGAGAGCATTGTCCCAGTGCGGAAAGGATGATGGAGACTATGATTCCCCCACAAGTCGGGATGAGACTCCAGACGAAAAAAAGAGAAAGAAAAGAGGCAATAAAAAAGAGAAAAGGCCCAAATAAAAAAATGAATGAGAGAAAAAGAGAGATGGGACAATGTTACTATCCTTTTACCACACTTGTGCTTCAAAGTAGCTCCATGATATTCATGATAGAGAGTCTCCTATGTTATCACTTTCATATACTAGTGGGAATTTTTCATTATAGAACTTGGCTTGTATATTCTAATGATGGGCTTCCTCAAATTGCCCTAGATCTTCATGAGCAAGCAAGTTAGATGCACACCCACTTAGTTTCTTTTGTTAAGCTTTCATATACTTATAGCTCTAGTGCATCCGTTGCATGGCAATGCCTACTCACTCACATTGATATCTATTCATGGGCATCTCCATAGCCCATTGATACGCCTAGTTGATGTGAGACTATCTTCTCCCTTTTTGTCTTCTCCACAACCACCATTTTATTCCACTTATAGTGCTATATCCATGGCTCACGCTCATGTATTGCATGAAGATTGAAAAAGTTTGAGAACACCAAAAGTATGAAACAATTGCTTGGCTTGTCATCGGGGTTGTGCATGATTTAAATATTTTGTGTGGTCAAGATAGAGCATAGCCAGACTATATGATTTTGTAGGGATAACTTTCTTTGGCCATGCTATTTTGAGAAGACAAGATTGCTTTGTTAGTATGCTTGAAGTATTATTATTTTTATGTCAATATTAAACTTTTATCTTGAATCTTTTGGATCTTAATATTCATACCACAATTAAGAAGAATTACATTAAAATTATGCCAAGTAGCTCTCCGCATCAAAAATTCTGTTTTATCATTTACCTACTCGAGGACGAGCAGGAATTAAGCTTGGGGATGCTTGATACGTCTCCAACGTATCTATAATTTTTGATTGCTCCATGCTATATTATCTACTGTTTTGGACATTATTGGGCTTTATTATCCACTTTTATATTATTTTTGGGACTAACCTATTAACCGGAGGCCTAGCGCAGAATTGCTGTTTTTTGCCTGTTTTAGGGTTTCAAAGAAAAGGAATATCAAACGGAGTCCAAACGGAATGAAACCTTCGGGAACGTGATTTTCTTAACGAACAAGACCCAGGAGACTTGGACCCTATGTCAAGAAACAAAAGAGGACGCCACGAGGTAGGGGGCGCGCCTACCCCCCCCCCCTAGTCGCGCCCTCCACCCTCGTGGGCCCCCTGTTGCTCCACCGACGTACTCCTTCCTCTTATATATACCTACGTACCCCCAAACGATCAGATACGGAGCCAAAACCCTAATTCCACCGCCGCAACTTTCTGTATCCACGAGATCTCATCTTGGGGCCTGTTCTGGAGCTCCACCGAAGGGGGCATCGATCACGGAGGGCTTCTACATCATCACCATAGCCCCTCCGATGAAGTGTGAGTAGTTTACCTCAGACCTACGGGTCCATAGTTATTAGCTAGATGGCTTCTTCTCTCTTTTTGGATCTCAATACAATGTTCTCCCCCTCTCTTGTGGAGATCTATTCGATGTAATCTTCTTCTTGCGGTGTGTTTGTTGAGACCGATGAATTGTGGGTTTATGATCAAGTCTATCTATGAATAATATTTGAATCTTCTCTGAATTCTTTTATGTATGATTGGTTATCTTTGCAAGTCTCTTCGAATTATCAGTTTGGTTTGGCCTACTAGATTGATCTTTCTTGCAATGGGAGAAGTGCTTAGCTTTGGGTTCAATCTTGCGGTGTCCTTTCCAAGTGATA
Source organism: Triticum monococcum (assembly GCA_034509565.1). Taxonomy (NCBI): domain Eukaryota; kingdom Viridiplantae; phylum Streptophyta; class Magnoliopsida; order Poales; family Poaceae; genus Triticum; species Triticum monococcum. The sequence continues at coordinate 491,770,489 of CM067844.1, forward strand.
GTAGGGGCAGCAAGGCACATATTGTATTGTTGCCATCGAGGATAATAAGATGGGGTTTTCATCATATTGCATGAGTTTATCCCTCTACATCATGTCATCTTGCTAAAGGCGGTACTCTGTTTTCATTAACTTAAAACTCTAGATGCATGCTGGATAGCGGTCGATGAGTGGAGTAATAGTAGTAGATGCAAGCAGGAGTCGGTCTACTTGTCTCGGACGTGATGCCTATATACATGATCATACCTAGATATTCTCATAACTATGCTCAATTCTGTCAATTGCTCAACAGTAATTCGTTCACCCACCATAGAATACTTATGCTCTTGAGAGAAGCCACTAGTGAAACCTATGGCCCCCGGGTCTATCTTCATCATATTAATCTTCCAATACTTAGTAATTTCCTTTGCTTTTTACTTTGCTTTTATTTTACTTTGCATCTTTATCATAAAAATACCAACAATATTATCTTATCATATCTATCAGATCTCACTCTCGTAAGTGGCCATGTAGGGATTGACTACCCCTTATCGCGTTGGTTGCGAGGATTTATTTGTTTTGTGCAGGTATGAGGGACTCGTGTGTAGCCTCCTACTGGATTGATACCTTTGTTCTCAAAAACTGAGGGAAATACTTACGCTACTTTGCTGCATCATCCCTTCCTCTTCAGGGAAAACCAACGCACTGCTCAAGAGGTAGCAGAGATCATAGTGTTTTAAACATATGCATGCATGAATATAGCGGTGATACGCGTGTTGTGGTTTTGCACATGTTATACCATAATGTGATAATGCATGGCGTTTGCAACTCACAGCTAAATGTCAAACAATCTAAACCATACTATACATCGAACAATCTCACATTTTATTTGAATTTGTGGTAATGTGTGGCGTTTGCAGCTTACAACTAAATATTGAACAATCTAAACAATACTATATATCGAACATTCTCGCATTTTATTTGAATTTGTGGTAATGTGTGGTGTTTGCAACTCACATCTAAATACTTGTAGGCGTAGGGGGCGGGGCACCATACATAATGTGATAAACACATTATACATATGAGACATGGTTTAGTTTGTGAAGATCTAGCTAGAGCTTGAAATGTACTATGATTTGAAATCAGCATAAAGTGGATTCAAAAAATCGAGTTCGAGTTCATATAGTACACATAGTTCATATGTAACTCGAGACTAATCATGTGGTGTGATGTGAAGATAATACACAAATGATGGTTTAACTTGACAATAATGACGATTGTAGATCTTATTAAAACAGAGAAACGAATTCAAATGCTTTGACTTCACAACAATCATTATTGTAGATCTTATTCAAATAGAGAAACAAATTCAAATTTAGTTCATATTGAAGCGGTAGTATATACGTTTGGAATACACTAAAACGTTCATTTGAGTACTAGGTTGCATGCATTATACACGTAGCGAAATATTTTAATTAAACATAACATGAATTCAAAGTTTTGAATGACATTTGTAGTGCGAATTGATTTGGTACAGTACACATTAGGCTTGTCCAGAAATTTCAACCCGCACCTTGTTAGCCCGAAATATTTAAGATATATCTTTGTCTCGTTGTGCTCGGACAACTCCCTCCATCTCAACACGCGCCTTCCTATTCCAAAATTACAACGTGCGCGAAAACTCCCACCTCCTGTGAAATCCCGACACGCAAAATGCCCGTGATACCCCTGAACCGAAAGAACCGCCTCAAATTGGTGGGGGTACTTTTGTAACTTACCTGTAACACCCTCGATGCGACTATATCTCCCACGTGTCGAGGCACGACTTAGAGGCATAATCGCATTGAAGGCATAAGTCGCAAGTGAGGTAATCTTCACACAACCCATGTAATATAATAAGGGAAAGAGATACATTGTTGGCTTACAATCGCCACTTCACACAATTACATGAATAAAGCATTACATCAACCAAGTACACTCAAGGTCCGACTACGGAACCAAAATAAAAGAAGAACCCCAAATGCGACAAAGGTCCCCGATCGACCCCAACTGGGCTCCACTACTGATCTACTAGAACGAAACAACACAAAGGACAAGATCTTCATCGAGCTCCTCCTGAGCTGGGTTGCATCATCTGCACGGACTCATCGGCACCTGCAAACTGGTTTTGGAAGTAATCTGTGAGCCACAGGGACTCAGCAATCTCGCACCCTCGCGATCAAGACTATTTAAGCTTATGGGTAAGGTAAAAGGTATGAGGTGGAGCTGCAGCAAGCGACTAGCATATGTGGTGGCTAACCTATTCGCAAAAAGAGAGCGAGAAGAGAAGGCAAAGCACGGTCGATAAAAGTATGATCAAGAAGTGATCCTGGACTACCTACGTCAAGCATAACTCCAACAACCGTGTTCACTTCCCGGACTCCACCGGAAAGAGACCATCACGGTTACACACACGGTTAATTCACTTTAATTAAGGTCAACTTCAGGTTTTCTACAACCAGACGTTAACAAATTCCCATCTGCCCATAACCGCGGGCACGGCTTTCGAAAGATCAAATCCCTGCAGGGGTGTCCCAACTTAGCCCATGACAAGCTCTCACGGTCAACGAAGGAATAGACCTCCACCCGAGACATTCCGATCAGACTCGGTATCCCAGTACAACAAGACATTTCGACAGGGTAAAACTAAACCAGCAACACCGCCCGAATGTGCCGACAAATCCCGATAGGAGCTGCACATATCTCTTTCTCAGGGCACACTCAGATTGTCCTAGGTACGGGCAAGCCAGCCCAGAGTTGCCCCTGGTGGCCACCGGCAGCTGACAAGTGGACCAACACTCAGAGGAGCACTGGCCCGGGGGGGTAAAATAATGATGACCCTTGAGTCTGCAGAACCCAAGGGAAAGAAAAGGCTAGGTGGCAAATGGTAAAACCAATGTTGGGCATTGCTGGAGAAGCTTTACTTAAGGCGAACTGTCAAGGGGTTCCCATTACAGCCCAACCGCGTAAGGGACGCAAAATCCGGGAACATAACACCGATATGACGGAAACTAGGGCGGCAAGAGTGGAACAAAACACCAGGCATAAGGCCGAGCCTTCCACCCTTTACCAAGTATATAGATGCATTAATTTAATAAGATATATTGTGATATCCCAACAAGTAAATAACTATTCCAACAAGGAACAACATCTCCATGTTCCAACAAGGAACAAACTTCAATCTTCACCTGCAACTAACAACGCTATAAGAGGGGCTGAGCAAAGCGGTAACATAGCCAATCAACGGTTTGCTAGGACATTGGTGGGTTAGAGGTTCAACATGGCAATTGGGAGGCTGACAAGCAAGTGGTAGGCATCGTAGCAATGGCATAGCAAAAGAGCGAGCAAACTAGCATAGCAAAGATAGTAGTGATTTCGAGGGTATGATCATCTTGCCTGAAATCCCGCAAGGAAGAAGAACGAGTCCATGAAGAAGACAAACGAACGTAGACGAATGGGTCCTCACAATCACGACGTTATCGGAACCAACCCGAAGAAGCAATCACCGGAAAAGAGCAAACAACATAGTAAACAACCACCACATCAACATGGCACGATGCACAACCACGTATGATGCATGTCCGGTTTAAAGAGGCATGGCATGGCAAAATGCACAAGCAATCCTACAAATTAAGTGGAGCTCAATATGCAACGAGTTGCATATTGACGAAACACCACGTCAATTATTTAGTTCGATCTCGCTTATGTACCCAACAATATTAAATGTTGTTAAACATGGCAAGAGGGTGAAGCAAGGCAAAACTACCTATCTAGTCAAGGTTAAATGAGGCCGGAAGCAACGACCAACAATTCCGGAAACTCCCCATAGCATATTTTAGGTTCGGTCCTGATCTGTCCTAAACACAATTTTAGAGTTGTTAAACATGCAAGATGAGGCCACCACGTTAAACTAGGCAAAATTCTACCCCATTTACATATAAAGTTTATTTAATTCGGAGTAACGGTTATTTAGTTATGAATAAAATCATTTTAACATGGCATAGGGGCAAATTTAATCAAACATCATTTTGAATATTTTGAACATGGGTGAAAGTTGGATATTATTAATCTACACAAAATTCCGAGCAAGTTTCATATATAATTCACTTTAATCCGATGCACGGTTAATTAGTTATTAAATGCATGATGTGCAAGGGGTTTTCTGCAATTCTGTCGTCTCGGGATAAAAGGAAAAACGTTCAGGCGAAAAAAAATACAGAGCTGGGCCAAATCTTCCTGGCCCGACAGTGAACAGGGGGCTGGAGGGGTGCTTCTCACCCAGTGGGCTTGGCCCGGTTGGTGAGGAGGCAAGGCAGGCCGGCTGGGCTTGGAGGCGGTCCGCTGGGCCTCAGGTGGTGGATGGGAGGCAGGCCGACGCAGCGGGGGAGGCAGCCCAGGTGAGCGAGGGCGTCACCCTCCCCGCTCCTGGCGCACGAACAGGAACAGGGCGGCGGCGCCCTAGGTCAATGGCGAGGCGGCAACAGGGACTCCGGCAGGCGGGCACGGCGGAGATCCGCGGGAATGGACGGATCTGGCCACGGGGATCCCAGATCCGGTGACAGAGGTAGCCGGCGGCGCTCGGGGAAGCGGAAGCCGGCGAAGTGGGGCTCGTCCATGGCGGCTCGGGTCGAGGCCGCAGCCATCGCGAGGGAGGGACGCAGGCTCCGGCGGCCGGAACATGAACAGATCCGGTTGCGGCGGCCCCAGTTCGGCGATGGTCGACGGGATCCGGCGAGGTTGAAGCAGCGGGAGCTCGGGGACATGGGGTGACGGCGGCGCAGGTACGACGGGGAAGGAGCTCCTGCGGGATCGGGCTCCTCCCGATCCAGAGCGAGACGGCGGCGCTGTGCGAGCACCTCGGCCCAGATCGGCCCGGGGCGGGCCGCGGATGGGCCACGAGGCCGCGGCGAAGTGGGCACTGGGGGCGACGTGGCACATGCAGAGTGGAGGAGGGCTCCTGGCTTGCGGCGACTGGCCAGTTGGGCGGCGCCAAGTGGCGCTTGAGGGGTTGGCCGGCGCCGGAATTTGAGGAGAGGAGGTGGGAGTCGGCTGGGAGGTGATTGGGGCACAGAAATTTGGGAGGAGGGGGTAGGTAGCTGCCCAAAATGGAAGGGAGTAGGTTTATATAAGGCAGGTTTAGGGTTTGAGGGGTTAGGAGAGGTTTTTGGAGCCTCCGATCGCGATCCGACGGCTCCGGACGCGAGGAGGGGTAGGTTGGAGCTTGTGGGCTGTGCAGAAGGCTCGAGCTGAGAGAAGAGAGAGAGGGCCCGGCATCTGTTTCCGGAGACCGAAAACGTCCGACGTTAGACCGGCTACTATTGCCGCTATATTTATCTGTTGGGGCGTCAAATGAACTCCGATTGCGATGAAACTTGACAGGCGGTCTGTCTACACTATAATAAGACCACACGTCAAATCTCATCCCATTCCGAGAACATTTTCCGGCCACTTATAAAATAATATTTCGGACGTGCCGCGGGCGCGTGCGAGTGTGGTTGGGCTCAGAACGGACAACAGAGAGGACGAGGAGACCGGGACGGATGCAAGTTTTGAAAACATGATGATGCAATGCACATGATGACATGACAAGATGCAACACGCAAGGAAATGACATGGCAACAACAGCGAATAACTGGAGGACACTTGGCACATCGGTCTCGGGGCGTTACATTACCCCACATTTCGGACAAGCGCGTCCCTAAGCCATGGTTCCCCACTCCCATCCCATCCGCCCACCCATTTGTACACCCTCCTCCGTCCGCCACCCAGCCGGAGCCTCTTCCCCGACGACGTCGTCCACAGCAACACCTCGACGTCCCTCATCCACCGTACCGGATGAGGATCCGTCGTCGATCTGGTCGTCCCGCCGGTCCAGCCACCCCGTCCTCCACCTCCAAGGAGCTGCCCCGATGTTCCCCTCGTCTTTCACGCCACCTCCATTCCCACACCGCCGTCTTCACCTACACCACTGGAAGAGCATCATCACCACCGTTTCCTCGGATGAAGCTGCAGCCTAATCGGCGCCACCAAAGGGGTTGTACACTAATCTCCGCATTTTCTTCTTGATTCGATCTCACGGTGCTGCCGGCGCTCAGTCCCGAGCCGACATGGCGTGGCTCCATCCACGGCGGTGTCGCTCCCTCGGCGGCGGCGTCCACATCAGTAGGAGCTGCTGCTGCTTTAGCTCTCGCTCGCGCTGCTGCTCTGCTCTTGCTCTCGGTCCCCTGCCTGGTCTGCTCTTGCTCTTGCTCGCACTGCTGCTCTCGCTCTTGCTCTTGCTTGCGATGCTGCTCCGATTTAGCTACACTTCAGTTGACTGAATCGACTTTTGGGTCAGTCGATTTTCAGGGTGTGGGGGGCTCGCCGGAGTTAAGGAAGAACCAGCCGCAGCGGGGAGGGGGGCTCGCCGGAGAGGTACCCCACTATCTATCTTAGGGTTCAGGGTGGGGGCGGTGGTCGCTGGCAGTGGCATGGGGATCGTCAGAGAAAAAGCTCGGCACGGGGGGGGCTACAGGGATGGCCGGGGCGGCGGCGAGCCGGCGGTGGGGAGTGTTTTCGGGGCAGGCGGGGCAGTGCACCGCCGGCCGCGAGCGGCAGGGGGGCGGCTGTTTGGCCGGTGGTGGCTGGCGGCTCAGGGGGGGTGGAGGTTGAAGATGAACTGCAGGCCCTTGATTTCGTATCGAACGGCTGCAAAATCGACTGACCAGAGATGAAAAAGTCAGTCGACTGACGTGTAGCCTCACCTCTAGTGCGTTCAGTTTCGACAGTAAAATTCAGTTTCCACAGCAAAATTCAGTTTCGACGGTTAAGTTCAGTTTCGACAGTTAAATTCAGTTTCGACAGTTAAGTTCAGAGATGAGCGGCTGATGTATACATCTAGCACTTTGTGGTTATGTATTTTACGTCATCTATTGGAGATGCTATTAGAATTCCACTCAGGTTAACATTGTCTCTCCTGTCCTGCTTCAGCCTCGGCGTCGTATAGCTCACCGGAGCTGCTCCAATGACGAAACCCTCCATATAGCGGAGCAGTACCTCGGGCTCCATCTCCAGACACCTAAGATCTTCTTCCCCTCCTCCAACAGCCAAGTCAGCCGGACCATCCTCACCGGCCAACCCAATCACGCTGAGATCGACATGGCTTCGCCAAAGAGGTTATACACTTGTTGCATATCTTTTTTACTCTACATGTTATATATATTGTCCACTGAGCACACGGAGTAACGGGAAATACGATCATTTTATCCTACTATATGACAAGCAGTGAGGTACTAGGCAACTTAGCTATCCGTGATGGACTCTCTTGAACGCCATCATTATTTATCTCTGCGTGTTTGAGTTGTGCATTTGTCGATGGCCCTGGGAGTTGAGCTAGTAGGGCAGTGGCATGGGTCCAAAGTAATAGAAGTAGCACAAAAACATTTTTTAGTGTAGGCTTTTCCTTGCTCAAGCCTGCCTACTGGAATCGCCGGTGCTTGAAAGGAAAAGTGAATGAAAAACATAGGAATTGGAAAGTTTCGTATGGTACTACTTTTCATGAATTCGGTGCAAAGGAAAACTTTAGGATTTGTTCCTTTAGTGTCTCCTTGAAAGAAAAACCGTAGGAATTTTAATTTCCACTTGTCCTCCTTGTCAAATTCCTATTCATGAAGCACAAGACTAAGAGATAGTAGCATAATAGCATTATAATGGTACATTTTCCTGTGGTTTGACTTAATCTCACCATGTTTCTTTGCATCCTGTGATCTTCCAATTCTTGTGAACCAAACACCCAGATTGGCAGAAATCCTCTGTTTTTAAATTCTCTGTTTTGCACGTGCATTCCTATCCTATTCCTGTCAATTTCCTATCCCTGCATTGTTAGAATCCTCATTTTCAAACAAGCCATTACACAATTACTTATGTTACATATATGTGTCAAAAAAAACCTTGTGTGGTTTGTCCTGCTCCTGCGGTGCTGTGTTCCACCCCAGCTCAGCTGCTCCAACGACGGAAGGGTTCACCACAGCAGGGATCCGCTCTCCAGACTGTCTTTCGTCGCCTCAGATCTTCTTCCCCGCTGCCGGCAGCCACGACAACTGCATTACCATCATCAACTGAGCAGATGACCTTGAGGACTACACGGGTCCGCAAGAGAGGTCGCACTCTTCCGTGTCTGCTTACGTTATGCATCGCTTAATATGATTACATGCTACTTTATCATCCTATTCACCTATTAGACTCCGAGTCAGGTCCAAACTTATGCTGAAACTTGAGTTTTTAAATGGTTGTGGGGTACATATTGGGGCAGCAATCAGTACTATCTGTCTACTATCTGGTTAATCTTGGGTGTCTACTATGAGTTTCATGTTGGGTGCTAACAAACATTAAAGGAACCATTATCTGTATTTTTTAACTAAAGCTATTATCTGCCTGCTATCATTGGTTTTGGGTCTATCCACAGTTTGCTACCATCACTCTAGATTTGTGCATGCACTCCTTACATAATCTCACTATGTTTTATTCCTATGCATGTCAGTTATTGTACACAATGGAACTGAACATGTAGAGCAAAAGAGACGAGCCTTGCATGGCAATAAAATTTCATGCAGACGTCGCTCCATGGTGGGCGCAAAGGCAGCCCCCCCCCCCTCCATCCATTTCGGATCGTAATCAAGAGGAAGATAACTGCTCTGAGGGGGATTCAGAAGCAGAAGACCACTCCTATTTACCCCATGAGGTCTTCGTTCTAACTTGGCATGCTGATGTTGGTTATATCATGCATATGGTGCCTTGCATTGCTTACTTTATACATCAAATATGTCAACTGCTTAGTTTAGACATGTTTTGTGTGAATGCCATCTGTTTAGTTTATTCATCGTTTATGTGAATTATGCAATGCCATCTTGTTTAGCCAGGCATCATATATGTGGATTTTGCAATGCCATCCTGCTTAGCTAGTCATCTTATATGTGAATTACATCAGGCCATCCTTTTTTCGTTAAGTATTACATTTGTCAACAATGTTAGTACATTCAACTACTCTTCATGTGCATCAGCCATTTGACACGGTGATGGAAAATTCTGGAGTGAAAATAAGGTCTTCAAAGCAGACTATGCTATCTAACGAAGCGCATATTTCGCTGGTTATGGATAGCTCCTTAGAGGAGGATTCAGAGACAGATGACCAGTCCTATCCCCCCCCTCGAGGTGTATGCTCTAATTAACTTGGCAGGGTTATGTAGCTCATATCGTGTGTATGGTGTCTTGCATTGCGATGCCATTTGATTAGTTTAGACATGCTTTGTGTGAATGCCACATGTTTAGTGTCTAATTACCATCTATGTGAATTATGCATTGCCATCTTGTTGCAAGACATTATATATGTGAATTATGCAATGCTATCTTGTTGCAAAGGCATTATATATGTGAATTATGCAATGCCATGCTGTTGAGCCAATCATCATGTATGTGAATTATATCATGCTATCATTTTTTTGTATTACGTGTTCCATTTGTCGACAACGTTTGTATATTCAACTACTCTTCCTGTGCATCAGCCATTTGAAGCGGTGATGGAAGTATCTGGAGTGAAAACAAGGTATTCAGAGCAGATGATGCTACCTGCTGAAGCAGACATCTTGTTGGATACAGAGAGCTCCTCAGAGGAGGATTCAGAGACTGATGACCAGTCCTATTTCCCCCTGAGGTCTATGCTCAAACTTGGCAGGGTTATATTACCCATGTCATGCATGTTGTCTTGCATTGCTTAGTTTTTACATCATATATGGATTGCCATCTGCTTACTTGCTTACTATATAAATCATATATTTGAGTTATATCATGCCATCATGTTTACATACACAACATCAGAACATCTATCTGAATTATGGCATGGCAACCCATTTAATAAAGACATCATATAGTTATATCATCTCATCCTGTTTAGTGTTTATAGTCATCATATTTTGAATTATGTCATTCTATCCGGGAATTATATCATGCTATCATGTTTCCATAGGCGGCATGTATGTGAATTATGGCATGCCAACCTATTTAATAAACACATTATATAGTTATATCATGCCATCCTGTTTACACAGTCATCATATTTTGAACTATGTATTTCCATCTTTTTTAGTTAGCCATCATAATGTGAAATTGTATCATGCTATCCTGTTTAGTTAGCCATCATATATGTGAAATTGTGTCATGCTATCCTATTTGGTTAGAAAACATAAATGTGAATTAGTTCATGCCCTCTTTTATTCCCCACTATCCATTGCCCCTGTCTATCATACAATGTTTGTACATTCAATTACTTTTCTTGTTTATCAGCCATTTGAATTGGAGGGGGTGATGGCAGTATCTAAGGGAGTAACAACACGGTCTTCAGAAAAGATAGTGCTACCAGTTGATGCAGATAGAACCACGGTTGTACTTGCCCAAGAACCAGCCCCACCACACATAACCCAGACTCTCGTAGATTGTACCCCTACCCAGTTGGACAGAGAACTAGCTACACCCCTTCTAACCCCAACCCCAACAGATAGTAACCCAGTTCCAGTTGACACAGCACCGTCTCCACCATAGAGCACCCAAACACGAGCAGTTAGTAAGGGAACTGCAGTGCCCAAAGCACGAGGACCACCACTCCGAATCCCAACTCAACGCTTAAAGGAGAAGAAGAGTTGTTCTCAGGTCAGGTTCTGTAGTTATGGTTCATACTCCTTTGCTCTTGCATCACTGTATTTACTCTGACCAACTATTTTCAAATTTGAAGGATGGAACTGAAACTCCAATGGCGCAACAGGTATGTTTTAAACTTGTTTCTTTAACTGGTTTGCTGTTGTAACTTGCTCTATATTGATTTCAGTTTCAATTGAATAAATAGTTATGTTATCATGTCATGCACATTACAAGTGTCTCTATAGTTTCCCACACTTATATTCTGTCTATTCTGCTTTGTCTTGAACAAATATTATTTGAATTGTGTCTCTATCTTGATTTGGCAACAAAAATTAGAATGATATAGACCATAAAGTGACCATGGTACATATATATATATATATATATATATATATATATATATGTTTGTTTCATGTTGTTATCTTGTGCACTTTACTACTGAACTAATTTAGCAAAACGAGTTTCATATACAACATGGTAAACCTGTGACGTGTCTGCTTGTTTCTCTTTTAGAATGCGGACAAAATATTGGAGAACAATACCCCGTTATGCAATGGTGAAGGAAGTAATGCAGATAAGGTTCAAGATAGTGAGACATCCCTGTTGGTCTCCAAGAAAGCTGATAAAAACTACCTTGATAACAGTGAGAGAACCCAGAAGTCATGTCTTGATGTAGTGTTCGAGTTACTGGCCACTACTGCTGGCACAAGCTCTTCGAACTCGCTGCCTGAATCAGTTTGTCTTCTTGAGTCTCAGCTTCAAGTTGAAAGACATCGATCAGATGCGTTGCAACAGGAAGCTGAAGGACTGAGGAAGTCCCTGCAGAATTCAGATGCATACTTTCTAGTGCAACAGCAAGCGCTGGAGGATCTAAGCGCCAAACAAGAGAAAGTTAATAAGCTTGCTAAGCATCTTGCCAGCATTATGGGTACCCAGGATATTGTTTCTTGAGATCTTCTGAAGTGGTTTCAGTTCTGGACTTGTTTTGCTGCGGTGTTTATTTGCACTGGTCGCCAACTTTGACAACCAGTGTATATGATATGCTGCTTTGTTCCCTATATTTGCACTGGCGGCGAACTTTGATGCCTAGTGGATGTAATATGTGTAATGGCCGTGATAGCCTAGCGTAAGTTGCTTGCTTATTTATTTCCTTGTTGTCTTTGAGGGAGTCCTGGATTAGGGGGTGTCCGGATGGCCGGACTATACCTTCGGCCGGACTCCTGGACTACGAAGATACAAGATCGAAGACTTTGTCCCATGTCCGGAAGGGACTTTCCTTGGCGTGGAAGGCAAGCTTGGCGATACGGATATGTAGATCTCCTACCATTGTAACCGACTCTATGTAACCCTAGCCCTCTCTGGTGTCTATATAAACCGGAGGATTTTAGTCCGTAGGACGAACAACAATCATACCATAGGCTAGCTTCTAGGGTTTAGCCTCTCTGATCTCGTGGTAGATCTACTCTTGTAATACCCATATCGTCAATATCAATCAAGCAGGACGTAGGGTTTTACCTCCATCAAGAGGGCCCGAACCTGGGTAAAACATCGTGTCCCCTGCCTCCTGTTACCATCTGGCCTAGACGCACAGTTCGGGACCCCCTACCCGAGATCCGCCGGTTTTGACACCGACATTGGTGCTTTCATTGAGAGTTCCTCTGTGTCGTCACTTTAGGCCCGATGGCTTCTCCGATCATCAACAGCGATGCGATCCAGGGTGAGACTTTTCTCCCCGGACAGATCTTCATATTCGGCGGCTTTGCACTGCGGGCCAATTCGCTTGGTCATCTGGAGCAGATCGAAAGCTACGCCCCTGGCCATCAGGTAAGATTTGGAAGTTTGAACTACACGGCCGACATCCGTGGAGACTTGATCTTCGACGGATTCGAGTCACAGCCGAGCGCGCCGCACTGTCACGATGGGCATGATTTAGCTCTGCCGCCGAACAGTGCCTTGGAGGTCGCGCCTATATCCGCTCCGACCCCTAGCTCGGAGACGATCACACCAATCGAGGATGGGTGGTTAGACACCACCTCGGGGGCTGCAATCTCTATGGCGATCGAGCCGAACACCAGCCCTATTCTCTGCAAAGCCCGTGACTCCAAGGAACCGGACTCCTCTCCAGACTCCGAGCCCTCCGCGCCCCGATCGATTGGGCGCTGATCATGGAGTTCACCGCCGCGGACATCTTTCAGCACTCGCCCTTTGGCGATATCCTGAATTCACTAAAGTCTCTCTCTTTGTTAGGAGAGCCCTGGCCGGACTATGGTCAGCAAGGTTGGGATGCGGATGATGAAGAAATTCAAAGCCCACCCACCACCCACTTCGTAGCCACTGTCGATGATTTAGCCGACATGCTCGACTTCGACTCCGAAGACATCGACGGTATGGACGCTAATGTAGGAGACGATCAAGAACCAGCGCCTATAGGGCACTGGAAAGCCACCTCGTCGTATGATATATACATGGTGGACACCCCAAAAGAAGGCAATGGCGATGGAACAGCGGAGGATGACCCCTCCAAGAAGCAGCCTAAGCGCCGGCGTCAGCGGCGCCGCTCTAAATCCCGCCAAAACAAAAAATGGTGATTCCGGCACGGGAGATAATAACACCCCGGACAGTGCCAAAGACAACCACCTCCAGCAAGATTCAGCACAGGAGGATAGAGAAGCCAGCCCTCATGAGAGAGCGGCAGACAGAGAGGTCGAGGATGATAATTATATGCCTCCCTCTGAAGACGAGGCAAGCCTCGATGATGACGAATTTGTCGTGCCGGAGGATCCCGTCGAACAAGAGCGTTTCAAATGCAGGCTTATGGCCACGGCGAGCAGCCTCAAGAAAAAACAGCAACAGCTTAGAGCTGATCAAGATTTGCTAGCCGACAGATGGACTGAAATCCTTGCGGCCGAAGAGTATGAACTCAAACGCCCCTGCAAGAGCTACCCAAAGCGCAGGTTGCTACCCCAATTAGAGGAGGAAGCACCTAAACCTACATCACCAGCGCATGATGCGGTAGACCGGCCACCCTGTGGCCGCGACAGGGAGGCCTCTTGGCCCTCCACTCAAGCCGCACCCCGGCGCCGCTCAAAAAATACCAAGGCATGGGAAAATGCGCTAGACCTGCGAGATATATTGGAGGACAAGGCAAGGCAAACAAGATCGATCTACGGATCACGTGGGCGCCCCACGGCATGAGACGGTACTCGTCACGCCGGATACAGTAAATCCAGCCGGGCCAAACACAGTAGACAAAGCTCGTTTGAGCTGCGTCGTGATGTAGCCCAGTACAGAGGCGCCGCACACCCACTATGCTTCACAGATGAAGTAATGGATCATCAAATCCCCGAGGGTTTCAAACCCATGAACATCGAATCATACGATGGCACAACAGATCCTGCGGTATGGATGTAACGCCCGGATAATCTTGCTACAGTAATCCCACGCTAATCATGGCACGTCATCCCGATTACTGTTGCTAACCTCGCAACAATCCGAAACCGTTCATATTCAAATTCAAATTACAATTAACAATAAAAGTTTTCAAAAATTAAAACAAAAATGTTCGGGGGTTGCAGAATATTGCACTGGTAATTTTAGTGTAATCAACACATTTTAAAAACTGCCTAAGTATTTTAGAATGAATTAAAAACAAAAGAGAAAATAAATAAAAGAAAAAGACAAAACCTAACAAAAAAAAGAGGGGCAACCCACTGGGCTCCGGCCCAGCAGGCCACCAGGCCAGCCGACCGGCCCACCCCGTTCCCACATAACCCCCCCCCCCCCGAAACCCTAGCCCTATCCATTCCCCCCCCCCCCGCTCCCCAAAATATCTCCCCCTCTCCCCCGACTGGATCGGGATCGAGGGAGGAGGCGCCCGATCCCGTCGCCCCGATCCCGTCGCTCCCCCCCCCCCTCGCCAGAACGCCGCCGTCGCCGCCCGTGGACCTTCCCGGCCCCCCGCTGCCTCCTCCTCGCCGGTCCACCTCACCGCCCGAAGCTCCTCCCTCGCCCCGCCGCGGGAGCCCCTTCGCCGCCTCGACCTCTCCCTCGCCGGACCTCCCCGACCTCCACCGAGCTCGCCTCCGAGACCCTACGCGTCCCTCCCCGTGAGCTGCCCCGCCTTGCTCCCTCCCTCTGTCGCCGGCGCACGCACGAACCGCGCCTCGCCGCGGCCGCCGCACGGACGCCCCTCGTGACCCCTCTGCCCCACCACGCCCGCGGCCAACTCCGGCCGCTCCTCCTCTCCCCTCTGTCCTGCGCGTCGTCCGGCTCCCGTGCCCGCGCCGTGGCCGGCCCCTCCTGACCGCGCCGACGCGCGCGCGCGCGCCCGTCGTGGCTCGGCCATGGCCTCGCCCTCCCCCGTCTCTCCCTCTGTCCCGTGGCCGCGCCACCGCGCCTGCCCCTCCGCGCTGCTCAGACCGCACCGGCGCCACCCCTCGCCTCCGCCAGCCATCGCCGGAGATGGCCGCACCGGCGAGCCCCTCCATCCTTGCCCCGGCGTCCTCGTCCCGCCCTACGGGCGAGCGCCCGTTCGGGTGCGCACGCACCCAGCGCCCGCGCGCTAAACGGGGCTCCGCCCGCTGCCCCTTTTGCCCGCTAGCCCCCAGGGCCCAATGACATGTGGGGCCGACGCCCACAGAACGTTTTATATAAGAAAAAGAAAAAGAAAAAGAAAAAGAATTAATTAAAATTAATAAGTAATAAGAGTAATTAAATAAATAGATAATTAATTAATTAATTAAGGAATTAATTAACCTAATTAATCATAATTAGATTAAGTTAATTAATTATTAGTTTAATTAATTAATAATTAGTTTAGTTAATCCTGATTAGGCTAAACAGTGAATGACAGGTGGGTCCCACTGGACCCACACGTCAGTTTGACCCAGTCAACCCTCTGTTGACTGCTGACGTCATGCTGACGTCATGCTGACGTCAGCAAGCACTGTTTCGGATAATGTTGATTTAAATAATTAAATAAATTCCAGAAAATGATTAAATCTTTAGAAAATCATATCTTTTAATCCGTAACTCGGATTAAAATATTTTCAACATGAAAGTTGCTCAGAACGACGAGACGAAACCGGATACGCAGCCCGTTCGTCCGTCACGCATCCCTAGCATAGCAAACACGCAACTTTCCCCTCCGGCTCCTCTGCCCGAAAACGCAAAACACCGGGGATACTTCCCGGATGTTTTCCCCCTTCGCCGGTATCACCTCCTACTGCGTTAGGTCACCCCTAGCACGGCGTATCACCATGTTATGCTTTGTGTTGCTTTGATTGCTCTGTTATTTATTATGTTCCCCCTCCGTTACTTTTTCCGGTAGACCCCGAGACCGCTGCCGGTACCCCTGTGATCGGCTACGGTGTTGACGACCCCTCTCTCTTGCCAGAGCAACCAGGCAAGCCCCCCCTTTGATCACCAGATATCGCCTACTCTTCTCTATACTGCTTGCATTAGAGTAGTGTAGCATGTTACTGCTTTCAGTTAATCCTATACTGCTGCATAGCCTGCCCTTGCTACTACTGTTGTTACCTTTACCTGCAAACCTAATGCTTAGTATAGGATGCTAGTTTATCATCAGTGGCCCTACATTCTTGTCCGTCTGCCATGCTATACTATTGGGCCGTGATCACTCGGGAGGCGATCACGGGTATATACTATATACTTTAAACATGATACATGTGGTGACCAAAGTCGGGTTGGCTCGAGGAGTACCCGCGAGTGATTCACGGATTGGGGGCTGAAAGGACCTTTGTCCCGACGGCCCTCTGTGTGGATCTTTGTGGCGGAGCGACAGGGCAGGTTCCGACCACCTAGGAGAGAGGTGGGCCTGGCCCTGTTCGGCGTTCGCGGACACTTAACACGCTTAACGAGATCTGGGTATTTGATCTGAGTCTGGCCATTTGGTCTATACGCACTAACCATCTACGCGGGAGTAGTTATGGGTATCCCGGCGTCGTGGTATCAGCCGAAGCCTTCGTGACGTCAGCGACTGAGTGGCGCGCGCCGGATTGGACTGGAAAGCCACTAGGCTAGGTCTGCTTCCGGCCGCGTACGCAACGTGCAGGTGTGCAAAGGGCGATGGGCCCAGACCCCTGCGCCATAGGATTTAGACCGGCGTGCTGACCTCTCTGTTGTGCCTAGGTAGGGCTACGACGTGTTGTTCTTCCGAGGCCGGGCATGACCCAGGAAAGTGTGTCCGGCCAAATGGGATCGAGCGTGTTGGGGTATGTGGTGCACCCCTGCAGGGAAGTTTATCTATTCGAATAGCCGTGTCCCTCGGTAAAAGGACGACCCGGAGTTGTACCTTGACCTTATGACAACTAGAACCGGATACTTAATAAAACACACCCTTCCAAGTGCCAGATACAACCGGTGATCGCTCTCTCACAGGGCGACGAGGGGAGGATCATCGGTTAGGATTATGCTATGCGATGCTACTTGGAGGACTTCAGCCTACTCTCTTCTAAATGCTGCAAGACGGAGGCTGCCAGAAGCGTAGTCTTCGACAGGACTAGCTATCCCCCCTCTTATTCCGGCTTTCTGCAGTTCAGTCCACTTATAATAGCCTTATCCCAGTTGATACCAATGCATACATATGTAGTGTAGCTCCTTGCTTGCGAGTACTTTGGATGAGTACTCACGGTTGCTTTCTCCCTCTTTTCCCCCTACCCCTTCTACCTGGTTGTCGCAACCAGATGTTGGAGCCCAGGATCCAGACGCCACCGTCGACGACGACTCCTACTACACCGGAGGTGCCTACTACTACGTGCTGCCCGCTGACGACGACCAGGAGTAGTTTAGGAGGATCCCAGGCAGGAGGCCTGCGCCTCTTTCGATCTGTATCCCAGTTTGTGCTAGCCATCTTATGGCAACGTGTTTGACTTATGTCTGTACTCAGATATTGTTGCTTCCGCTGACTCGTCTATGATCGAGCTCTTGTATTCGAGCCCTCGAGGCCCCTGGCTTGTAATATAATGCTTGTATGACTTATTTTATTTATAGAGTTGTGTTGTGATATCTTCCCGTGAGTCCCTGATCTTGATCGTACACGTTTGCGTGTATGATTAGTGTACGATTAAATCGGGGGCGTCACAAGTTGGTATCAGAGCCGACTGCCTGTAGGAATCCCCCTTCCACACTCCTTGGCCGAAGTCGAGTCTAGGCATTGCAAAAACCTTTACTAACTTGGCTGTGTGCCTTACGGGCCCACGTCGCCATCGGGTGGTACTAGGATCTTTTACTCCTCGATCCTTACTCTGGGACTCTGATCTCTCTTCTACTCGGGTTAAACAAATTTCCTAACTCTGACACTAGGATCCCGTTACGACGTTCACCCCAAAGTTGGATAAAGCCATAGTTAATCCTTAGAATAGTATTTTGAACAATTTCCACACTGGCAATTGACTCCTTTGAAACATCCTTGTTTTCAGATGGAACCCACGAGGCAGGTCGTGCGCCACACGACGGCCATTGGTGCCTCGGGATCACCTGCCGTGCTAGCTGAGATGATGACCTATCTGGGTTATCGCTGGCACCCCGAGTACACCGTCACCGAGGAGTACTAGGACTTTAACCAGGAGCAGTACCGTGCCACCGTCCACCTCTACTCCCGGGAGTATGACTCCATTACTGTGCTGCACACCGCTTATGGTGTTGGGGTGACCATCGATATGGCAGTTCACGATGCTGCCTATGCTGCTCTGACACGCCTTCGTAGGGAGTACCGGGAGTTGGACACCTCCCCCTTCAGGCACATTGCTATCGCATCTGATATTGGTGCGGAGGGCTACTACACTGCTGCCTACTCCACTGTCACCCGCGAACCCTTCCACCATCAGAACTTTGTTCTGCATGCTGATGGTCTGGATCGAGCTAACTGAGCTCTTTGCCACGAGTTGTACACCACTCGTCAGCACCTCTACCATGCTTTGTCGATGTTACACCCCTTTGTTGGATCTGGGGAGCTGCCGCGTTCTGCTATCTACCCCGCCAGGACTGTGATGCCTCAGGGTGTCGGTTGGCCAGAGGTGGGAGGTTACTCTCCCGCACTTGGCCCTCTTCTGCCACCTGAGCGTCGGGTTCAGCACCAGAGCCCCCGCGGACCCCAGGTTGCCGACGTGGTGTACCCGCTGCCACACTACCAGCTTTCAGGCTACAGCTACCTCCACAGTACCGCGTGGGACTGATGTAGACTTGCTTGTTAGTGTTAGATGCATTCGTCGCGAGCCTGCGTGCCGCCTATGATGTCTTAGACTTTGTGCCGAGCTCTGTGTAACGACCTCTATGCATGGTCTCTTTTGTAAAATATGCCGACTACTATGTAGTATCTATCGAGCTGCTTTCGTTGTGCATGTTTCTTCACGAATGATTCTTGTGTTTGCAAATTTCTAAATGCTGAACTACCCCTGTTATATATTAGCAGGATGGTTAGACCAGGTGGTCGTGGTCGTGGTGGCAACCCCCCACCACCGCCTGAGTACATGGCTGGGATGATGCAACAGTTTGAGCTGAATCGTCAGTTCATGGAGAATATTATGGCTCAGTTCCCTCGCCCCAATATGAACCAGCAGCCAACCCAAGTGACTCTGCAGGATTTCATGCGCCTGAACCCTACTGTGTACCGCAGCTCAACTCAGCCTCTGGATGCTGATGACTGGCTCCGTGACATCACCTATGAGATGGAGTCTGCTGATGTAGCCCCTGCCAGCTATGTCACCTTTGCTTCCTTCTTCCTGAAAGGACCCGCAGCTCAATGGTGGGACAGCCACAGGCGTACTCTGCCAGCTGGAACAATCATCACCTGGCCAGACTTCCAAGCTGCCTTCCGTGCTCGCTTCATTCCTCAGGGAGTCATGGACCGGAAGAAGCGTGAGTTCCGCAACCTCACCCAAGGCAACAAAACTGTGGAAGCTTATCAACGGGAGTTTCTGGACTTGTCCCGCTATGCTGAAGAGGACATTGCAACTGATGCACGCAGACAGGAGAAGTTCCGGGATGGCCTTCAAGCTGACATCAAACTCGCACTTCTAGTGCATGACTTTGCTGATTTCTCCACTCTGGTGAACAAAGCCATCAATGTCGAAACTGGTCTGCAGGAATACCAGAGCTCTCACAGGCGCAGCCGTGACACGGGCTCATCTTCGGGCCCGTCCTTGCAGAAGCGCAGGATATGGATTCCCAATAGCGTGTACCAGCCTAATGCACCTGCCCCAAGGCAGTCCTATGCTGCACCTCGTCTGCCTACTGCTCCAACTAGGCAACCAAGGCTTCCAGCTCCACCACCCCAAGCTCCTGTTCCTACTCCCGAGAATGGTTTGTGCTTCAGGTGTGGACAACCAGGTCACCGTGCTAGGGAATGCAACCAGAAACAGAATCAACTGGCCCTTCCAGCAACTGGCCGTGGAAACAACCAGCCCCACAACAACAATGCCAAGTCTTATGGTCGCGTTCATGCCAACCATGTTGATCTGAACGAAGCCCAAGACCAGCCTGCTACCGTGATGGGTACACTCCTCGTAAACTCAGTACCTGCATCTGTTTTATTCGATTCAGGAGCATCGCATTCATTCATGTCAGAAGATTTTGCATACAAGCATGACATTAAATGTGAGGAGATGAACACTTCGGTATTGGTAAAAACCGCCGTGGGACAATGTCAAACCTCATTGGTTGGCATCGATGTCCCCGTGGAAATCGAAGGGCTGGAATTCTATGCCTCTCCCATTATCTTGAAGTCGTCTAACATAGACCTCATTCTGGGAATGGATTGGTTGAAAGCGCATACTGCTTCTATAGTTTGCGCCACTAAGGTCGTCCATCTGCTACACCCTTCTGACGAAATAATAGCTTACCAAGCTCATCTAGTTCAGAACGCCGAGGCACGACTTTATGCCTTGAATGCGTTGAACACTGCACCACTCGAGGGCATTGAAAACATTCCCGTCGTTCGTGAATTCCAAGATGTCTTCCCAGAAGAACTTCCAGGGATTCCTCCTGCTAGAGCTGTCGAATTCATCATCGACTTGAAACCCGGCACTACCCCTATAGCTAAACGACCCTACAAGATGCCGCCGCATGAACTCATTGAGCTTAAGGAGGAAATCGACAAATCTCTTGTCAAAGGTTTCATTCGTCCAAGTTGCTCTCCTTGGGGAGCACCTTCTCTCTTTGTTAAGAAGAAGGATGGGACAAACCGATTAGTCCAAGACTACCGTCCTATAAACCAAGCTACCATTCAGAATAAATACCCTCTTCCTCGGATCAATGATCTTTATGATCAGCTGGCTGGTTCATCAGTGTTCTCCAAACTCGACTTGAGGTTGGGTTACCACCAGATCCGTGTTCGTGAAGATGACATTCCAAAAACCGCCTTCGTTACTCGGTATGGATCATACGAGTACACCGTCATGTCATTCGGCTTGACGAATGCTCCCGCCACCTTCTCTCGTCTGATGAATTATATATTCATGGATTACCTCGACAAGTTCGTCGTGGTTTATTTGGACGATATCCTTGTATTTTCCAAGAACAAGGAGGAGCATGCTGAACATCTTCGTCTTGTGCTGGAAAAACTTCGAGAGCATCAACTGTATGCTAAGTATTCCAAGTGTGAATTCTGGCTCCCCGAAGTAACCTATCTTGGGCATGTCATCTCCAAGGATGGTATTGCCGTCAACCCTGAACGAGTTCAGGCTATTCTCGATTGGACTCCCCCGAAGAACGTCAAGCAAGTCCGAAGTTTTCTCGGTCTCGCCAGCTATTGCCGTCGATTCGTCGAGAACTTCTCCAAGATTGCCAGGCCTCTGACTAATTTATTGCATAAGGGTGTCAAGTTCGACTGGACAGACAAGTGTCAGGAAAGTTTCCAGGCGCTCAAAGACAAATTGACTTCTGCCCCCGTGCTTGCACCACCTGATACTAAGAAGGACTTCGTCATTTACTGCGACGCTTCCCGTCAAGGATTAGGCTGTGTCCTAATGCAAGAGCGCAGAGTGATAGCTTATGCCTCTCGTCAACTGCGCCCTCATGAAGAAAACTACCCAGTTCACGACCTCGAGCTTGCTGCTGTCATTCATGCACTGAAGCAGTGGCGACATTACCTTCTCGGTAATCGTTGCGAGATCTTCACCGACCATCAAAGTCTGAAGTATCTGTTTACTCAGCCAGATTTGAACCTACGTCAGCAAAGATGGATGGAGACTGTTGCCGACTTTGACGTGGATATATCATATACCCCCGGCAAGGCTAACGTGATGGCTGATGCCTTGAGCCGCAAGTCTTACTGCAACCACCTCCAGGTTCATAAAGTTCAACCCTCGCTTACCGAAGAATTTAGAAGGCTGAACCTCCATATTGTTCCTCCGGGATCACTCGCTCCCCCTCCCGAAGGTTTCCCCAAACAGAACCTCCATGTTGTTTCCAAGGGTTCTCTCAATACCCTGGTTGCGAAACCAGATCTTGTGGACACCATCAAATGGATACAGAAGTGTGACGATGAAGTCCTCAAGATTAAGCGCGACCTCAAAAAAGGAAAGCCCTCATTCTTCACTGTTGCTGACGATGGCGCCTTGTATTTCAAAGGCCGTCTAGTGGTACCTTGTTCGAAGAAAAACCTGGATAAAACTAAAGGGGTTATGCAAGAAGCCCATGATACGCCTCTGTCCATCCATCCTGGTAGTACAAAGATGTACCAGGATATTCGTCAAAGATTCTGGTGGTCTAATATGAAGCAGGACATTGCTCGTTATGTTGCTGAGTGTGACGTTTGTCGCCGAATCAAAGCAGAGCATCAAAGGCCTGCTGGAACTCTGCAACCTATCTCTATTCCTGAATGGAAATGGGACCATGTTGAGATGGACTTCGTCACTGGTTTTCCCAAATCGCAGAAAGGTAATGATGCTATTCTTGTCGTCATTGACCGGCTTTCCAAAGTTGCCCATTTTTTGGCGGTCAAAGAGACAATCACTGCTAGTCAGCTTGCTACTCTCTACATGGCCAGAATTGTTTCACTCCACGGTATCCCACTGGTTATCAGTTCAGACCGTGGCAGCTTATTCACTTCAAGGTTTTGGGCGAGTTTCCAAGAAGCTATGGGAACTCATCTGTCGTTCAGTACTGCGTTTCATCCTCGGTCGCAAGGACAGGTTGAACGTGTCAACCAAGTTCTCGAAGACATGCTTCGAGCTTGTGTAATCTCATTCGGCAAGAAATGGGAGGAATCTCTTCCATATGCCGAGTTCTCTTATAATAATAGCTATCAAGCTAGTCTGAAGATGTCCCCCTTCGAAGTGTTATATGGACGAAAGTGCCGAACCCCTCTGAACTGGTCAGGAACTGGGGAACGTCCACTCTTTGGTCCGGATATTATCCAATAGGCTGAAGAACAAGTTCGCATTATTCGCGAGAATCTCAAGACTGCTCAGTCACGTCAGAAAAGTCAGTATGACCGTCATCACCAAGACATGATCTATCAACCTGGCGAAAAGGCTTATCTTCGAGTTACACCAATGAAGGGTGCACACCGCTTCGGGATCAAGGGCAAGCTAGCTCCCCGCTATATTGGTCCTTTCACTATTCTCGAGAGGCGTGGAAAAGTGGCATATCAATTGGAGCTTCCGCCGAACCTTTCGCAGGTTCACGATGTGTTTCACGTGTCACAACTCCGACGCTGTTTCAAGGACCCAATCCGAGCAGTGGATCATGAAGTGCTCGAATTGCAACAGGACCTCTCCTATAAAGAGCATCCGGTCCGCATTCTCGACCAAGCTGAATGCCGCACACGCCAGAAGGCGATCAAGTTCCTCAAGGTCCAGTGGTCGAATCACTCTGAGGACGAAGCTACCTGGGAACGCGAGGATCGCCTGCGTGATGAATACCCCGCACTGTTTCCTTCTACCTCCTAAATCTCGGGACGAGATTTCTTGTAGTGGAGGAGATTTGTAACGCCCGGATAATCTTGCTACAGTAATCCCACGCTAATCATGGCACGTCATCCCGATTACTGTTGCTAACCTCGCAACAATCCGAAACCGTTCATATTCAAATTCAAATTACAATTAACAATAAAAGTTTTCAAAAATTAAAACAAAAATGTTCGGGGGTTGCAGAATATTGCACTGGTAATTTTAGTGTAATCAACACATTTTAAAAACTGCCTAAGTATTTTAGAATGAATTAAAAACAAAAGAGAAAATAAATAAAAGAAAAAGACAAAACCTAACAAAAAAAAAGAGGGGCAACCCACCGGGCTCCGGCCCAGCAGGCCACCAGGCCAGCCGACCGGCCCACCCCGTTCCCACATAACCCCCCCCCCCCCCCCCCCCCCGAAACCCTAGCCCTATCCATTCCCCCCCCCCCCCCGCTCCCCAAAATATCTCCCCCTCTCCCCCGACTGGATCGTGATCGAGGGAGGAGGCGCCCGATCCCGTCGCCCCGATCCCGTCGCTCCCCCCCCCCCTCGCCAGAACGCCGCCGCCGCCGCCCGTGGACCTTCACGGCCCCCCGCTGCCTCCTCCTCGCCGGTCCACCTCACCGCCCGAAGCTCCTCCCTCGCCCCGCCGCGGGAGCCCCTTCGCCGCCTCGACCTCTCCCTCGCCGGACCTCCCCGACCTCCACCGAGCTCGCCTCCGAGACCCTACGCGTCCCTCCCCGTGAGCTGCCCCGCCTTGCTCCCTCCCTCTGTCGCCGGCGCACGCACGAACCGCGCCTCGCCGCGGCCGCCGCACGGACGCCCCTCGTGACCCCTCTGCCCCACCACGCCCGCGGCCAACTCCGGCCGCTCCTCCTCTCCCCTCTGTCCTGCGCGCCGTCCGGCTCCCGTGCCCGCGCCGTGGCCGGCCCCTCCTGACCGCGCCGACGCGCGCGCGCGCGCCCGTCGTGGCTCGGCCATGGCCTCACCCTCCCCCGTCTCTCCCTCTGTCCCGTGGCCGCGCCACCGCGCCTGCCCCTCCGCGCTGCTCAGACCGCACCGGCGCCACCCCTCGCCTCCGCCAGCCATCACCGGAGATGGCCGCACCGGCGAGCCCCTCCATCCTTGCCCCGGCGTCCTCGTCCCGCCCTGCGGGCGAGCGCCCGTTCGGGTGCGCACGCACCCAGCGCCCGCGCGCTAAACGGGGCTCCGCCCGCTGCCCCTTTTGCCCGCTAGCCCCCAGGGCCCAATGACATGTGGGGCCGACGCCCACAGAACGTTTTATATAAGAAAAAGAAAAAGAAAAAGAAAAAGAATTAATTAAAATTAATAAGTAATAAGAGTAATTAAATAAATAGATAAATAATTATTTAATTAATTAACCTAATTAATCATAATTAGATTAAGTTAATTAATTATTAGTTTAATTAATTAATAATTAGTTTAGTTAATCCTGATTAGGCTAAACAGTGAATGACAGGTGGGTCCCACTGGACCCACACGTCAGTTTGACCCAGTCAACCCTCTGTTGACTGCTGACGTCATGCTGACGTCAGCAAGCACTGTTTCGGATAATGTTGATTTAAATAATTAAATAAATTCCAGAAAATGATTAAATCTTTAGAAAATCATATCTTTTAATCCGTAACTCGGATTAAAATATTTTCAACATGAAAGTTGCTCAGAACGATGAGACGAAACCGGATACGCAGCCCGTTCGTCCGTCACGCATCCCTAGCATAGCAAACACGCAACTTTCCCCTCCGGCTCCTCTGCCCGAAAACGCAAAACACCGGGGATACTTCCCGGATGTTTTCCCCCTTCGCCGGTATCACCTCCTACTGCGTTAGGTCACCCCTAGCACGGCGTATCACCATGTTATGCTTTGTGTTGCTTTGATTGCTCTGTTATTTATTATGTTCCCCCTCCGTTACTTTTTCCGGTAGACCCCGAGACCGCTGCCGGTACCCCTGTGATCGGCTACGGTGTTGACGACCCCTCTCTCTTGCCAGAGCAACCAGGCAAGCCCCCCCTTTGATCACCAGATATCGCCTACTCTTCTCTATACTGCTTGCATTAGAGTAGTGTAGCATGTTACTGCTTTCAGTTAATCCTATACTGCTGCATAGCCTGCCCTTGCTACTACTGTTGTTACCTTTACCTGCAAACCTAATGCTTAGTATAGGATGCTAGTTTATCATCAGTGGCCCTACATTCTTGTCCGTCTGCCATGCTATACTATTGGGCCGTGATCACTCGGGAGGCGATCACGGGTATATACTATATACTTTAAACATGATACATGTGGTGACCAAAGTCGGGTTGGCTCGAGGAGTACCCGCGAGTGATTCACGGATTGGGGGCTGAAAGGACCTTTGTCCCGACGGCCCTCTGTGTGGATCTTTGTGGCGGAGCGACAGGGCAGGTTCCGACCACCTAGGAGAGAGGTGGGCCTGGCCCTGTTCGGCGTTCGCGGACACTTAACACGCTTAACGAGATCTGGGTATTTGATCTGAGTCTGGCCATTTGGTCTATACGCACTAACCATCTACGCGGGAGTAGTTATGGGTATCCCGGCGTCGTGGTATCAGCCGAAGCCTTCGTGACGTCAGCGACTGAGTGGCGCGCGCCGGATTGGACTGGAAAGCCACTAGGCTAGGTCTGCTTCCGGCCGCGTACGCAACGTGCAGGTGTGCAAAGGGCGATGGGCCCAGACCCCTGCGCCATAGGATTTAGACCGGCGTGCTGACCTCTCTGTTGTGCCTAGGTAGGGCTACGACGTGTTGTTCTTCCGAGGCCGGGCATGACCCAGGAAAGTGTGTCCGGCCAAATGGGATCGAGCGTGTTGGGGTATGTGGTGCACCCCTGCAGGGAAGTTTATCTATTCGAATAGCCGTGTCCCTCGGTAAAAGGACGACCCGGAGTTGTACCTTGACCTTATGACAACTAGAACCGGATACTTAATAAAACACACCCTTCCAAGTGCCAGATACAACCGGTGATCGCTCTCTCACAGGGCGACGAGGGGAGGATCATCGGTTAGGATTATGCTATGCGATGCTACTTGGAGGACTTCAGCCTACTCTCTTCTAAATGCTGCAAGACGGAGGCTGCCAGAAGCGTAGTCTTCGACAGGACTAGCTATCCCCCCTCTTATTCCGGCTTTCTGCAGTTCAGTCCACTTATAATAGCCTTATCCCAGTTGATACCAATGCATACATATGTAGTGTAGCTCCTTGCTTGCGAGTACTTTGGATGAGTACTCACGGTTGCTTTCTCCCTCTTTTCCCCCTACCCCTTCTACCTGGTTGTCGCAACCAGATGTTGGAGCCCAGGATCCAGACGCCACCGTCGACGACGACTCCTACTACACCGGAGGTGCCTACTACTACGTGCTGCCCGCTGACGACGACCAGGAGTAGTTTAGGAGGATCCCAGGCAGGAGGCCTGCGCCTCTTTCGATCTGTATCCCAGTTTGTGCTAGCCATCTTATGGCAACGTGTTTGACTTATGTCTGTACTCAGATATTGTTGCTTCCGCTGACTCGTCTATGATCGAGCTCTTGTATTCGAGCCCTCGAGGCCCCTGGCTTGTAATATAATGCTTGTATGACTTATTTTATTTATAGAGTTGTGTTGTGATATCTTCCCGTGAGTCCCTGATCTTGATCGTACACGTTTGCGTGTATGATTAGTGTACGATTAAATCGGGGGCGTCACAAGTTGGTATCAGAGCCGACTGCCTGTAGGAATCCCCCTTCCACACTCCTTGGCCGAAGTCGAGTCTAGGCATTGCAAAAACCTTTACTAACTTGGCTGTGTGCCTTACGGGCCCACGTCGCCATCGGGTGGTACTAGGATCTTTTACTCCTCGATCCTTACTCTGGGACTCTGATCTCTCTTCTACTCGGGTTAAACAAATTTCCTAACTCTGACACTAGGATCCCGTTACGACGTTCACCCCAAAGTTGGATAAAGCCATAGTTAATCCTTAGAATAGTATTTTGAACAATTTCCACACTGGCAATTGACTCCTTTGAAACATCCTTGTTTTCAGATGGAACCCACGAGGCAGGTCGTGCGCCACACGACGGCCATTGGTGCCTCGGGATCACCTGCCGTGCTAGCTGAGATGATGACCTATCTGGGTTATCGCTGGCACCCCGAGTACACCGTCACCGAGGAGTACTAGGACTTTAACCAGGAGCAGTACCGTGCCACCGTCCACCTCTACTCCCGGGAGTATGACTCCATTACTGTGCTGCACACCGCTTATGGTGTTGGGGTGACCATCGATATGGCAGTTCACGATGCTGCCTATGCTGCTCTGACACGCCTTCGTAGGGAGTACCGGGAGTTGGACACCTCCCCCTTCAGGCACATTGCTATCGCATCTGATATTGGTGCGGAGGGCTACTACACTGCTGCCTACTCCACTGTCACCCGCGAACCCTTCCACCATCAGAACTTTGTTCTGCATGCTGATGGTCTGGATCGAGCTAACTGAGCTCTTTGCCACGAGTTGTACACCACTCGTCAGCACCTCTACCATGCTTTGTCGATGTTACACCCCTTTGTTGGATCTGGGGAGCTGCCGCGTTCTGCTATCTACCCCGCCAGGACTGTGATGCCTCAGGGTGTCGGTTGGCCAGAGGTGGGAGGTTACTCTCCCGCACTTGGCCCTCTTCTGCCACCTGAGCGTCGGGTTCAGCACCAGAGCCCCCGCGGACCCCAGGTTGCCGACGTGGTGTACCCGCTGCCACACTACCAGCTTTCAGGCTACAGCTACCTCCACAGTACCGCGTGGGACTGATGTAGACTTGCTTGTTAGTGTTAGATGCATTCGTCGCGAGCCTGCGTGCCGCCTATGATGTCTTAGACTTTGTGCCGAGCTCTGTGTAACGACCTCTATGCATTCCTTATGGACGGCGGCAGCAGCCTGAACCTGCTTTATCAGGATATAGTGCGGAAAATGGGCCTCGATCCCTCGAGGATTAAACCCACCAGAACGACCTTTAAAGGCGTCATACCAGGTGTAGAAGCCAACTGTACAGGCTCAGTTACACTTGAAGTGGTCTTCGGATATCCGGATAATTTCTGAAGCAAGGAGTTAATCTTCGACATAGTCCCGTTCGGCAGTGGCTATCACGCACTGCTCGAGCGAACCGCATTTGCCAAGTTCAATGCGGTGCCGCACTACGCATACCTCAAGCTCAAGATGCCAGGCCCTCAAGGCGTCATCACGGTCAATGGAAACACCGGACGCTCTCTCCGAATGGAGGAGCATACGGCGGCTATCGCAGCGGAAGTACAAAGCAGCCTCTCAAGGCAATTCTCTAGTCCGGCCATTAAACGTCTGGACACCGTCAAGCGCACCCGGAGTAACCTACACCAAGACCGCCCAGCACGTTCAGATCAAGCGTAGCAATGTGGCCCCAACCCCAGCCCTCACGAACTTGCGAAACCAGTGCTGCGCATACATAACTACGCTCTGGAAATACCATGGGCACAGGGGGAGGGGCACCATCACGGCACGCCAGAAACGCGGCTTAAACCATACTAGGGGCTGCCGATTTCTTAATTTTCTCTTATTTTCAGGACTCCATTCTTCGGAAGGCTTGTCCGGTAGTACAATTGCTGCACAAACGATACAACCAGGGAAGCAGAAAGCTACGCCGCACTACGGAACTCTAAGGTGGTCTCTATAACGAGCAGTATACCTATTTCGCATAACATTCCGCAGCTCGCCCCTGGAAAGGACATATTTGATAGTCCCATCTTTTGCTTATCGCACTATTTGTATCGTCCTGCTTTGATCGCAGCCTTTTTAAATAAACAATGCATAGCTTCCATCCATTATTGCATTACTCTTTTTTACGAATATATGTTCATTAATGACATATTGCACCCGTACACTTTGGTACGGCCAATACGCCAGGGGCTTAAGTACCCCACAATACGGTGTGAGAAGTCCGAACACTTTCACAAGTGCGGCACTCTGAACTTATAGCATTATATGCATCGGCTCCGAATCATGTCTTGGGTCAATAGTTGGGTTTGCCCGGCTCCTATGTTTTGGTACCTTACGTTCCGTTATATCGGCTAAGGTAGCACTAGGAGAACTACTGCGATTGTGCCCCAGTTGAGCTGGGCTAAGCACCTTAGTAGAGAAAGCTAAAACTGACCGTCATGATGAGGCGAGAGCTGGTCGCTGTTCAAGAGGTTTTCGAGTCCCTAAAGACTTATGCCGCTTAGAGCGAGGAGTCGGCTTCGTTTGGCCTAGGCATGGATAGCGCCCCGAACTCGGTCTTCCGAACACTAGGGGCTTCGCCGAAATTTAAAATTATAGAATTCTATGGCTAAGTGAGAGTGTTCAAGCATTATAGTCCAGTTGCCTTGTTCGTTGTGTTGAGCGCCTCCCTCGAAGGACCCCAAGAATGGGAAAAAGAGCACTCATGTTTATCCCAAACACCCCAGCACTCGTGCCATGGGGGCAGAAGCCGATGACTCGCCATCTCTCAAATTTGATAAACGGCCGCACAGAAGGTAATATTTTAAATTCAAAAAGCATTGCTTAGCGCACATGAACAAGTTTTCAGCGCACAGGACAAAACGAGCGAGTTTACAGAAAAATTACATCCATGGAACATTCATCCGCCACAAGGCGGGCACCCTTCAGAACGCCCTCATAATACATCTCGGGCTTGCGATGCTCCTTGCCCGGTGGTGGCCCGTCCTTCACAAGCTTCTCAGCATCCAGCATGCCCCAGTGCACCTTCGCATGGGCAAGCGCCCTACGGGCACCCTCGATGCATACGGAGCGCTTGATGACTTCGAGCCTTGGACAAGCCTCCACCAGCCGCCTCACCAGCCTGAAGTAGCTCCCAGGCATGGCCTCTCGAGGCCACAGCCGGACTATGAGGCCCTTCATGGCCTGTTCGGCCACCTTATGGAGCTCGACCAGCTGTTTTAGCTGGTCGCTTAAGGGCACCGGATGTTCGGCCTCAGCATACTGAGACCAGAACACCTTCTCTGTCGAGCTTCCCTCCTTGGCTCGATAGAAGTCGGCGGCATCCGACACGCTACGGGGCAAGTCTGCGAATGCTCTTGGAGAGCTCCGGATTCGGGTAAGTAACAAGTAATTCACTTTTACGTGCTTGCTTTGCATAAAGAATGCCTTACCTGCCGCTATCTTTTTTATTGCCTCAACCTCCTGGAGGGCCTTCTGGGCTTCGGCCTTGGCAGACTTGGCATCTTCAATGGCCGCCGCGAGCTTAGACTCTCACGTCTTCGAGTCAAGCTCCAAACTCTCATGTTTTTTCATGAGAGCCTGGAGCTCTTGCCGCACCTCGCCAACCTGCGTCTCATGCTTCTCCCGCTCGGTGCGCTCCGTGGCCGCCCTCTTTTCGGCCTCGGACAACGCTTGCTTAAGGGTCGCCACCTCAGTTGTGGCCCCTACAATAGCCGCGTTAATCCTGTCACTTTTTGCAATTGCACCTTTCACATATTTTAATAAGGTATTTCTTACCTTCCTTCTCCTCGAGCTGCTGCTTGGCTAGGCCGAGCTCTTGCTCGGACCGCTCGAGGTTCTGCTTCAGCGTATCCACCTCCGCAGTCAGTGCGGTGGAGGCCAACAGCGAAGCCTGCATACGCATATTGACTTGATTATGTTAGACTCATGCGAATGTTATTAGATCCTCTATTCGGCTTTTCTTTCCGAACGCCGAACAGAGCATCAGGGGCTACTGTCTATGCGGTAATATTTTTACATATTCTTTACTTACCTCAAAGCCTGTTAGAAGGCTGGCACAGGCTTCAGTCAGTCCGCTCTTGGCAGACTGAACCTTCTGGATCACCGCACTCATAATAGTGCGGTGCTCCTCGTCGATGGAGGCGCCGTTAAGCGTCTCCAGCAAATTGTCCGGTGCCTCCGGTTGGGCGGAGGTCACCGGCTCGGTAGGCTTGCTCCTCTTGGAAGGAGGCTGCCTACCGAAGTCCGGAACCGTTGAAGGTTCCGGCGCGGTGTCCGGCTCAAGGCCGGACATGGAGCCCTTGGGGGTTCTATCCCCTTTACGCCTGGAGTCCGGGAGGTTGCCTTGCGGCGCCTCCAGGACCACCTCCTCCTGGCTTGGAACCTGTTGGGACGCCACCTTGGCGCCGTCCGTAGGGTGGGGGGAGGAAGCCGTCGGAAGCAAATTCACATCCGACGAATCCAGGGAGCCGCTCGACGACTCAAGGCCGGGCTGCACAATCATGTTCGACGTAAGGAAAGGCTGTGCAATGGGGGAATACTATGAATCACTCTGGTATCCGGATACTTACGATCTCGCCAGGGGCTTGGCCCTGTGCGGCCACTCCTCTTCGCCGTCGTCGACGTTGGTGGAGTAGACCGGAGGAGGGGTCTTTCCCCTCTTGGACCCTTCGGCCTCCCCAATTGGGGCGGCCTTCCTTTTCTTCCCTCCCCCCGCTGGAGGGGGAGAGGTCTCTTCTTCCTCCTCCTCGTCTTCATGGGAGGAGTGCGCCTTGGAGTCGTCGGATGATGAATCCGAGACCTCCTGGCGTCGGGCACTCTTTCGAGTCCCCGTGGCCTTCTTCTTGGCCTTCTTCTCCGGCACCACGTAGGGTGCCGGAACCAGCAGCTTCACCAAGCGAGCGTCCGCTGGGCAAAGGAGCCGGATAGTTGATCTGTCCGGACGTCTCCTGCCAATCCTGTCAAAGGTAAGGGAGCTTAGATCCCACATGGAGTCAAACTATGAAAAACTAATACCATGTAAAAGGTAAAAACAGCCTACCGCACGAGCGCGACGCTGCGTGCTGAATCCGCGATCCTCGGTAGCGGATGCGGGGGCCTCGGTGTCGTGGAATTGTCACGGCAGATGTCTTTAGTGTCAGGACTTAGTCGCGAGGCCAACGCATCTATGTGGTAGCTTGAGAGGGGTTGAGCGGGACGAGAGACGCGAGGTTTTACCCAGGTTCGGCCCCTCACGGTGGAGGTAAAAGCCTACGTCCTGCTTCATTGATATTGATGATGATGATCACGGTTACAAGAGTGCTCTATCTTGAGAGCTATTGTCTAAACCTAACTTGTCCAACTTGTGGAACTTGTGAATCTTGTCCCTTTTGAGGAGCCCTGCCCCTCCTTATATATGTTGGAGGGGAGGGTTACATGTAGAGTCCTATTAGGATTAGGACATGTCTATCTCTAATACAAACCGGATACAAGTCCAGGTCTTAACTCTTTGTAAGATAAATGTTCCTCATGCCTTTCCTCTTAAACCGGCCCACCATTAAGCGTGAACCGGCCTTCTGGGTATTGGGCCTTATCATCCGTCTGTCCCGCACGCCGGATCACCAGTGAGTCATAATGACCACGTGGGTTGCTTGTAAACCGCCAGGTCAGGGCGGGTCACCAGTAAGTGTCAGCGGGGTCTTCAGATAAACCGCCAAGTCCGGCCGGGTTAACTTCCGGCCGGTTTACACCGCGGGGTATATTCCCGACATTAGCCCCTAGTTTAATTTGGATTTATCCATGTTAAACTGATCCTGTAAAACAAATACAAGAACAAATTTGATAGATTATGCTTCGGGTTAAGAATTCTTGTAAACCGGCATCTGATCATCCTTAATTCCTTGCCATTTCCTTCTTCTAGAAAATCCAGGTCAATAAGCCAGCTTCATACTCAATTTGCTGACATTGGTTTCTCACAGAGAAATATTATGAAGAATAATCCACTTGAGTCGGCTTCCAAAGCGCCGGATTAAGAAATATGGGTCTTGAAATACTTATCTGATATTCAGCCAGCTTGAAGATGTAAAACTTGCCGGTTTAATCTTACCAAAATGGCCGGTTTATACATATTGATGGCACCGGGTCATAATTGTTGTCGACACCGGGTCATGTAATTGATCTTCCTGATTTGCTCAAAACTGATAAAATGAAGATGTTCCTCCTTTATATGCATAATACCTGTAGCCCCCAAGTCTTAAGAGGAGAACATAGTGATAACTTAAGACTTGCTCCAATAAGTGTTTCAACCTTGAAGAAATCCGGTTTGTTCATCTCAATCATATAAACTGAATACTCCATATATGTAGCCCCCAAGTACCGGGTTGTCATGCTTGCAGCAACCTGGGACTTGTAATTGCTTATAAAAACTTCAATCAGTGTAGCCCCCAAGGGCCGGGTCATTATGTAAATAATAAGCAGGAACTTCGAAAATATGATCATGTAGATTTTATCAGCAACGTGTAGCCCCCAAGGGCCGGCTCAGTAAGATAATATTGAGTTGGGACTTTATATATACTTCATTGAGAATAACATCATATGATGTAACCCCCATCATGGGGCTTAAATTCACATCCACAAGATTAAGAGCCTTGTGCTTTACCAACTGAGTAGTGGACCCTTCAATATAATGAATAAAACTTGTGTACCTTGAATTGTTGACATGAGCAATTGGTAGCCCCCAAGGGCCGGCTCATTATAATATGATGAGCCGGGTCTTCAATATGACTAGTAAAAATGACTTTGCATTAGCCCCCAAGTGTCATGGTGCATGCTTGCAGTGACATGAGACTTGCATGTAATCTCAATTTGAATAATGTAGCCCCCAAGTGCCGGGTTGTAAGCCTGCAGCGACTCGGGACTATTCCTTCAATTGTAGAATAAATCATATCTATTGATAAAATGATAGCCATTGCGCTTAAAGTGACTTTGAAAACCTTAATCATAATACTGGCTATCGATAACCATAATAAAAATCCAGCCATGTTGGCTATTTGAATAATATACCCAATGATTTATAAGCGCATAATTCCAATGGCGCAATCCAAATATATACTGGTGACTTATAGTTCAAAGCCAGGCCGGTTCAATAAACACCGGTGATTTGCAATTATGCTTTATTCAACCTGTTTCTGCATACAACAAGTTTAAAGTGTCCTAGCGATTTACCGCCGGACGGGTCATAATGCCCAACATATAACCTGGGTTTATAACCAAGGCTGCACTTAAGAATAATCAAATATGAAATATATCATACCTGTGACATTGAATCACATCGTTGGTTTACCAACTTTTTGTAATAGGGGTAATAACCCAGATTTTGAGTACTGAGAACTCCTTCCATATTGTGTCGGTTTATGATAAAACCGTACCAGGTTGTAATAAACACCGGTTTAATCACATATAATACTGGCGACTCGTAGTCAAACCAGACCGGGCTGATAGTCTCCGGATTATAACTTGATCGTGTACTGACAACTTGTAGTTGAAAGCCGAGCCAGGTTGATAAACAACGGTTTACTCCATAATAGGATGGTAATAGAAAATCAAACTGGGCAGATAGTCTCCGGATTAAGATTTGACCGTGTTCCGTCAATTTGTAATTGACAGTTTGAACCAGTTTAAAACTTTGTCGGTTTAAAAACGCAACAACAAAAATAAAAGAAACAATTATCAAGGAAAATATTGAAGCAAAGGCAATGATAAAACCATTTGCAAAAAGAGGCTTATTGAGCCGATCAGATGGTGTTACCATGGTCGGACACGACCAAGCTCCCCAATGGTGTAGCTATGGTTCAAGTCAGCCAGGTCCCCAAATGAAACCGTGGCATTATGCCGATCAAGAGGCGTGGCAATGGTTCGGGTTCGACCAAGCCCCCAAGTGATTCTATGGCCTTAGGCCGATCAAGAGGCATGACTGGTTCAGACTTGACCATGTCCCCAAGTGATCTGGTGGCTTTCGCCTATCAAAAGTTGTTGCATTGGTTCGGACATGACCAAGCCCCCAAGTGATGTTTATAAAAAATTTAAGGGGTAAACCGGAGGCCGCTTTAAGACAGAACAGCACCGTGTAACCACGCATGATGTAAAAGAACAGAGACCCCGCTTTATGAAGCAGAAGCCCCCATGTGATCAATAATATGTCAGGCCAGTAAGGCGGGATACCCATGTTTGAACCGCGCATCATGGCAGCAGGTCCTCTTTGGCAATTTTTAACTTTTTGCAAGAGATAAATTCTTCTTGAACCAGGATCTTGAACCGGATATTGAGAGCTTCAAAGCTTTGTGGGGGATATCTTTCCCTTGAACCAGATTTTAAACCAGAATCTTTATTTTTAGCCGGAAATTTTCTGACGGCCTTTAAACTCGAACTTGCGAGAAGTTAATTCCTTTTTGAACCGGACATTGTTAAACCGGATTTGAGCACTTCAGAGCTTTGTGGGAGAATAAATTTCTCTTGAACCGGATTGTAAACCGGATATTTGAGAGCTTCAGTGAGACTGACTTCCCTTGAGCCGGATTTTAAACCGGAATCCTTTCTGATAACCCGGATCTTCTTCATTGAGCCGGGATTTTGTAACTGTCATATACTTTCTAAGCCGGAAATTTTCTGACGGCCTTTAAATTTTCATCAATATAACAGTAGCCTCCAGGACCGGGTTATCCTTCCCTCCATCGTCCTGGGGTTCTTAAACCGGCTAAAACTGGCAAGAATTGCTAAGTCATGTCATCGTAGCCCCCGAGTCTCAAGGTGACTCGAGGAGTTGGCTTGAGATTCTCCGTGTTTGACCATAGTAGAAGGTGTATATCATTGATGTTGATAACGCGATGTGAATCCACAAAAAGTTGAGGTGACTGCAGCGGGTTATAAATGATCCCGTATGGGCCGTGTTAGCAACTCGGCCAATGGCTCCTTCCAACTGGTTGTTCGAAGTTAACCAAACTGTAGTGGCGGCGACTCATGCGCCTGCCCAATGAACCATCCAGTGCAGACGGCGGCTGATAATATATGATAATTTGCCTCCAGTTTGTTGGAAGAAAAACCGGGCTATCCAAGCAGTGATTTGCTCATATTCAATAAATAGCCCATGCAGACAGGTGCGGCCCAGTGTGTTGATGTAGACCGGACTGCAAGGGCGGCAGCGTAAGCACTTCCATTGAGCACGGCAGCACGGATAAATGTTAGTGCCATTTGACGATGCTATGCACTCCACTATAACTCCACTTCGGCGATCAATAATTGTCCTGATGTATTTGGATGACAGATGATCTTATCGTCTCTGCCAAGATCATGGAACAAACATATTAAAGGGAGGACAATTGTTCACGGAGGAACATAAAGTATATTGAAAAAATAAAGGTGGATAGCACCTGGTCTTTTCCTGGGACGTCGAACCAGTCATATATGCTGGTGGTGAGATGCAGAGGCTGCAACGGCTCAGAACGGACCCACCGAGTCATGCTCTTTTTTTTACTGATGCAGGCGGCCAATGGGAGCAGCAGCAATAAACCGGTAGCCTGTCGACGACAGCTTGAGGCGATGTATAAGGAAACAAAGGGTACAGCAAGATAGGCCACAATAGTGTACTGGCCTGGGCCGTTTTGATCCGGTGAATTTCTTTAAAGTCCACAAGAAATAGCTGTACTTGTCCACCATCAAAGTGAAAACTGGAGATAATTGTAGCTTTGCTTTCTATCACTTGTAGCATGGAACACTGGGACACCTTCAGATAGCTGAGGCACCGTAGCATGGCAGGTATCTTCACCAAAATGATCTCACTGCAACTGCTGACTTCAAATCACTCCAAGGCAAAGAACTAAGTGGCCGAAGGGCACTGACAAGGCAGCTTGTAACCGGTTTAAGATACAAGGCAACAATGGAGACACGCCAGCGGGTCATGGTAGAGGTGAGGCTTATGGCAACAGTAAGTCTGGTTCAGGCGGCGAGTCCGTCCGGCAAAAGCGGTTTGGTGAGGGCGCAGGTGACATGGCAGATCCATCCATGGCTAATGGTGGCGGCGCAGACGGGACTGATCGGCAAGGTGGCCGGGGCGATGCAGGAGCCGGGCCGCGGGCGGATGATGCAGAGCGGCGCGACACCGCGTAAACCGGAGCGGAGACACGCGGATTGATCCGGCGGCGGTTCAACACCAGGACTGCGGCTCCACGGAAACAGAGGCGACTCACGCGTGAGAGACCTAGCAGGGCCCAGCGGTGATGCGGAGGCGATTCAGGTTGATAGCAGGGCCCAGTGGTGACTTGACAGAGAGGCGACGTCGGCACTCCCATTGCCTGAAACTGCTTGAAACGGCGGTGGTTCAACGGGTCGAGGAGAGGCCGCGCGACGATCGGCTCGGGTCACAGGGGGAGGCCGGAACGAGGCCGCGGCGGCTCGGCGTGGCTGCCGCTGGTTGATGATTGAAACGGCGACGGGTCTCGGCAGCGTCTCGGCGGTTTAGCACGAGGCTGTGAGGGCGCGGCCATGGATGCCCCAAGGTCGGCTCAGCATATTGCCACGGTGGCTCGCGCGGTTGCCAAGCGTAACAAAGACGGGACCAGGGGGATGACAGCGGCATCGGTTTAGAGTCTGTGGCGGAAACATATTGCATAAGGAGGTATTATGCATGTTCGATGATTTGCACCCATTGGATTTCAGTGATTCAACTTGAACCAAACGAAACCTTCGGGATCTTCTCTGTTAATCTTGCCAATCGACCGGATACACTCCATTAATCCGT
This sequence comes from Triticum monococcum, assembly GCA_034509565.1. Taxonomy (NCBI): domain Eukaryota; kingdom Viridiplantae; phylum Streptophyta; class Magnoliopsida; order Poales; family Poaceae; genus Triticum; species Triticum monococcum. The sequence continues at coordinate 491,808,609 of CM067844.1, forward strand.
AATTTATGGTCTTGATCAAAGTTGATGTAGATCCTTTCAAAACCAACTTTTCTTCCTTGGAAAATTTGCAAACTTCTCCAAACCCTAGGGAAGATCCCTTCAAGAACTCAACACCACCGTGCGCGAGCCTCACGGTGGGCGTCAACTGTCGTGGAATTGTCACGACAGATGTCCTTAGTGTCAGGATTTAGTCGCGAGGCCAATGCATCTATGTGGTAGCTTGAGAGGGGTTGAGCGGGACGAGAGACGCGAGGTTTTACCCAGGTTCGGCCATCACGGTGGAGGTAAAAGCCTATGTCCTGCTTCATTGATATTGATGATGATGATCACGGTTACAAGAGTACTCTATCTTGAGAGCTATTGTCTAAACCTAATTTATCCAACTTGTGGAACTTGTGAATCTTGTCCCTTTTGAGGAGCCCTGCCCCTCCTTATATATGTTGGAGGGGCGGGTTACATGTAGAGTCCTATTAGGATTAGGACATGTCTATCTCTAATACAAACCGGATACAAGTCCAGGTCTTAACTCTTTGTAAGATAAATGTTCCTCATGCCTTTCCTCTTAAACCGGCCCACCATTAAGCGTGAACCGGCCTTCTGGGTCTTGGGCCTTGTCATCCGTCTGTCCCGCACGCCGGATCACTAGTGAGTCATAATGACCACGTGGGTTGCTTGTAAACCGCCAGGTCAGGGCAGGTCACCAGTAAGTGTCAGCGGGGTCTTCAGATAAACCGCCAAGTCCGGCCGGATTAACTTCCAGCCGGTTTACACCGTGGGGTATATCCCCGACACTCGGCGCCCTTGAAAAGCACCTTCCAGGCATCTTCGTACATCGTGTCGAAGAGCCGGCTCAGAGTTCGGTGCTGCGCCGGGTCAAACTCCCACAGGTTGAAAGCCCGTCGTTGACACGGGAGGATCTGGTGGATGAGCATAACATAGACTACGTTGACAAGTTTGAGCTTCTTGTTCACTAGGGTTTGGACGCATGTTTGGAGTCCGGTCAGCTCTCCTTCTTTACCCCACGACAGGCCCGTCTCTTTCCAGGAGGTGAGCCGCGTAGGGGGTCCGGATCGGAACTCGGGGGCTGCGACCCATTCAGGGTCGCGCGGCTCGGTGATGTAAAACCACCCCGATTGCCACCCCTTTAAGGACTCCACGAAGGAGCCCTCGAGCCATAGGGCGTTGGGCATCTTGCCCACCATGGCGCCTCCGCACTCCGCCTGGGTACCGCACACCACCTTCGGCTTGACATTGAAAGTCTTGAGCCATAGGCCGAGATGGGGGCAGATGCAGAAGAAAGCCTCGCACACGACGATAAACGCCGAGATATTAAGGACAAAGTTCGGGGCCAGATCGTGGAAATCCAGGCCATAGTAGAACATGAGCCCTCGGACAAATGGGTGGAGAGGGAAGCCCAGTCCGCGGAGGAAATGGGGGAGGAACACCACCCTCTCATGGGGCCTAGGGGTGGGGATGAGCTGCCCCTCTTCGGGAAGCCGGTGCGCAATGTCGTTAGACAAGTATCCGGCCTTCCTCAGTCTTTTGATGTGTCCCTCCGTGACGGAGGAGTGTTGGGGAACGTAGCAGAAAATCAAAATTTTCCTACGTGTCACCAAGATCTATCTATGGAGAGACTAGCAACGAGGGGGAGGAGAGTGCATCTACATACCCTTGTAGATCGCTAAGCGGAAGCGTTCAAGTGAATGGGGTTGATGGAGTCGTACTCGTCGTGATCCAAATCACCGATGATCCTAGTGCCGAACGGACGGCACCTCCGCGTTCAACACACGTACAGCCCGGTGACGTCTCCCATGCCTTGATCCAGCAAGGAGAGAGGGAGAGGTTGAGGAAGACTTCATCCAACAGAAGCACAATGGCGTGGTGGTGGTGGAGGAGCGTGGCTATCCTGCAGGGCTTCGCCAAGCACCACAGAAGAGGAGGAAGAAGAGACGTAGGGCTGCACCAAGAGAGATTGAATCGCGTGTAGTGGGCAGCCCAATGCCTCAATATATATAGGGAAGGGAAGGGGCTGCGCCCCCTCTAGGGTTCCCACCCCTAGGGGGGCAGCAGCCCTAGATGGCAAAGGGGGTGGCGGCCAAGAGGGGAGAGGGGAGGGAGGCGCAGCTAGATGGGCCCTAAGGCCCATCCCCTTTAGGGTTTGCCCCCTTCCCACCTCTTAGGCGCCATGGGCCCTTGTGGGGCTGGTGCCCTTGGCCCATGTAGGCCAAGGAGCACTCCCTACAGCCCATGTGCCTCCCCGGGGCAGGTGGCCCCACTTGGTGGACCCCCGGGACCCTCCCGGTGGTCCCGGTACGTTACCGATAAACCCCGAAACTCTTTCGGTGTCCAAAACATGACTTCCCATATATAAATCTTTACCTCCGGACCATTCCGGAACTCCTCATGACGTCCGGGATCTCATCCGGGACTCCGAGCAACATTCGGTAACCACATACTAACTTCCTTTATAACCCTAGCGTCATCGAACCTTAAGTGTGTAGACCCTACGGGTTCGGGAGACATGCAGACATGACCGAGACGTTCTCCGGTCAATAACCAACAGCGGGATCTGGATACCCATGTTGGCTCCCACATGTTCCACGATGATCTCATCGGATGAACCACGATGTCAAGGACTTAATCAATCCCGTATACAATTCCCTTTGTCTATCGGTACGATACTTGCCCGAGATTCGATCATCGGTATCCCGATACCTTGTTCAATCTCGTTACCGGCAAGTCTCTTTACTCGTTCCGTAACACATCATCCCGTGATCAACTCCTTGATCACATTGTGCACATTATGATGATGTCCTACCGAGTGGGCCCAGAGATACCTCTCCGTCACACAGAGTGACAAATCCCAGTCTCGATTCGTGCCAACCCAACAGACACTTTCGGAGATACCCGTAGTGTACCTTTATAGCCACCCAGTTACGTTGTGACGTTTGGCACACCCAAAGCACTCCTACGGTATCCGGGAGTTGCACAATCTCATGGTCTAAGGAAATGATACTTGACATTAGAAAAGCTTCAGCATACGAACTACACAATCTAGTGCTATGCTTAGGATTGGGTCTTGTCCATCACATCATTCTCCTAATGATGTGATCCCGTTTATCAACGACATCCAATGCCCATGGTCAGGAAACAGTAACCATCTATTGATCAACGAGCTAGTCAACTAGAGGCTTACTAGGGACATGGTGTTGTCTATGTATCCACACATGTATCTGAGTTTCCTATCAATACAATTATAGCACGGATAATAAACGATTATCATGAACAAGGAAATATAATAATAATCAATTTATTATTGCCTCTAGGGCATATTTCCAACAGTCTCCCACTTGCACTAGAGTCAATAATCTAGTTCACATCGCCATGTGATTAACATTCACATATCACATCGCCATGTGACTAACACCCAAGAGTTTACTAGAGTCAGTAGTCTAGTTCACATCACTATGTGATTAACACTCAATGAGTTCTAGGTTTGATCATGTTGCTTGTGAGAGAGGTTTTAGTCAACGGGTCTGAACTTTTCCGATCCGTGTGTGCTTTACAAATCTCTATGTCATCTCCTAGATGTAGCTACCACGTCCTATTCGGAGCTATTCCAAATAACTGTTCTACTTGGAGCTATTCTAAATTGTTGCTCCATTATACGTATCCGGTATCTCTACTCAGAGCTATCCGGATAGGTGTTAAGCTTGCATCGACGTAACCCTTTACGACGAACTCTTTTACCACCTCCATAATCGAGAAAAATTCCTTAGTCCACTAGTTACTAAGGATAACTTTGACCGATGTCCTGTGATCCATTCTTGGATCACTCTTGTACCCCTTGACTGACTCATGGCAAGGCACACTTCAGGTGCGGTACAGAGCATAGCATACTGTAGAGCCTATGTCTTAAGCATAGCGGACGACCTTCGTCCTTTCTCTCTATTCTGCCGTGGTCGAGCTTTAAGTCTTAACTTCATACCTTACAACTCAAGCAAGAACTCCTTCTTTGACTGATCCATCTTGAACACCTTCAAGATCATGTTAAGGTATGTGCTCATTTGAAAGTACCATTAAGCGTTTTGATCTATCCTTATAGATCTTGATGCTCAATGCTCAAGTAGCTTATTCCAGGCTTTCCATTGAAAAACACTTTTCAAATAACCCTATATGCTTTCCAGAAATTCTACATCATTTCTGATCAACAATATGTCAACAACATATACTTATCAGAAATTCTATAGTGCTCCCACTCACTTCTTTGGAAATACAAGTTTCTCATAAACTTTGTATAAACCAAAATCTTAGATCATCTCATCAAAGCACACATTCCAACTCCAAGATGCTTACTCTAGTCCTTAGAAGGATTGCTGGAGCTTTGCATACTTATTAGCATATTTCAGGATTGACAAAAACTTCCGGTTGTATCACATACAACTTTTCCTCAAGAAAATCGTCGAGGAAACAATGTTTTGACATCCTATCTGCAAGATTTCATAAATAATGCAGTAATCGCTAATATAATTCCAACAGACTCTTAGCATCGCTACGAGTGAGAAAGTCTCACCGTAGTCAACTCCTTGAACTTGTCGGAAAACATCTTAACGACAAGTCGAGCTTTCTTAATGGTGACATTTACCATCATTGTCCATCTTCCTTTTAAAATCCATATGTACCCAACAGCCTTACGACCATCAAGTAGTTCTTCCAAAGTCTACACTTTGTTTTCATATATGGATCCTCTCTCGGATTATATGGCCTCGCGCCATTTTGGAATCCAGGCCCACCATCGCTTCTCCATAGCTCGTAGGTTCATTGTTGTTTAGCAACATGACTTCCAAGACAGGATTACGTACCACTCTGAAGTAGTACGCATCCTTGTCATCCCACGAGGTTTGGGAGTGACTTGATATGAAGTTTCATGATCACTATCATAAGCTTCCACTTCAATTGGTGTAGGTGCCACAGGAACAACTTCCTGTGCCCTGTCACACACTAGTTGAAGAGACGGTTTAATAACCTCATCAAGTCTCCACCATCCTCCCACTCAATTCTTTCGAGAGAAACTTTTCCTCGAGAAAGGACCCGATTCTAGAAACAATCCCTTATTGCTTTCGAATCTGAGACAGGAGGTATACCCAACTGTTTTGGGTGTCCTATGAAGATGCATTTATCCGCTTTGGGTTCGAGCTTATCAGCCTGAAACTTTTTCACATAAGCGTCGCAGCCCCAAACTTTTAAGAAATGACAGCTTAGGCTTCTCTAAACCATAGTTCATACGGTGTCATCTCATCGGAATTACGTGGTGCCCTATTTAAAGTGAATGTGGTTGTCTCTAATGCCTAACCCATAAACTATCATGGTAATTCGATAAGAGACATCATGGTATGCATCATATCCAATAGGGTGAAGTTATGATGTTCGGACACACCATCACACTATGGTGTTCCAGGCTGTATCAGTTGTGAAACCATTTCCACAATGTCTTAATTCTGTGCCAAACTCATAATTCAGATATTCATCTCTATGATCATATCATAGATATTTTATCCTCTTGTCACGACGAACTTTCAACTTCACCTTGAAATTACTTGAACCTTTCAATAATTCAGACTCATGATTCATCAAGTAAATATACTCAACATTTACTCAAATCATCTGTGAAGTTAAAACATAACGATATCCACTACATGCCTCAGCACTCATTGGACTGCACACATCAAAATGTATTACTTCCAGCAAGTTGCTTTCTAGTTCCATTTTACTGAAAACGAGGCTTTCAGTCATCTTGCCCATGTGGTATGATTTGCATGTCTCAACTGATTCAAAATCAAGTGAGTCCAAACGGTCCATTTGCATGGAGTTTCTTCATGCATATATACCAACAGACATGGTTCGCATGTCTCAAACTTTACAAAAAAAGAGTGAGCCCAAAGATCCATCAACATGGAGCTTCTTCATGCGTTTTATACCGGTATGACTTACGTGGCAGTGCCACAAGTAGGTGGTACTATCATTACTATCTTTTGGCATGAACATGTGTATCACTACGATCGAGATTCAATAAACCATTCATTTTAGGTGTAAGACCATTGAAGGTATTATTCAAATAAACAGAGTAACCATTATTCTCCTTAAATGAATAACCGTATTGCGATAGACATAATCCAATCATGTCTATGCTCAACGCAAACACCAATCTCGATGGTAGAGGGAGCGTGCGATGCTTGATCATATCAACATTGGAAACACTTCCAACATATATCGTCATCTCACCTTTAGCTAGTCTCCGTTTATCCCGTAGCTTTTATTTCGAGTTACTAACACTTAGCAACCGAACCAGTATCCAATACCCTGGTGCTACTAGGATTACTAGTAAAGTACACATCAACACAATGTATATCCAATATACTTCTATCGACCTTGCCAGCCTTCTAATCTACCAAGTATCTAGGGTAATTCTGCTCCAGTGGCTGTTCCCCTTATTACAGAAGCACTTAGTCTCGGGTTTGGGTTCAACCTTGGGTTTCTTCACCAGAGCAGCAGCTGATTTGCCGTTTCATGAAGTATCCCTTCTTGCCCTTGCCCTTCTTGAAACTAGTGGTTTCACCAACCATCAACAATTGATGCTCCTTCTTGATTTCTACTTTGTGGTGTCAAACATCGCGAATATCTCAAGGATCATCATATATGTCCCCGATATATTATAGTTCATCACGAAGCTCTAGCAGCTTGGTGGTAATGACTTCAGAGAAACATCACTATCTCATCTGGAAGATCAACTCCCACTCGATTCAAATGATTGTTGTACTCAGACAATCTGAGCACAAGCTCAACAATTGAGCTTTTCTCCTTAGTTTGTAGGCTAAGAAAATCGTCGGAGGTCTTATACCTCTTGACTTGGGCACGAGCCTGAAATCCCAATTTCAGCCCTCAAAACATCTCATATGTTTCGCGACGTTTCAAAACTGTCTTTGGTGCCTCAACTCTAAACTGTTTAACTGAACTATCATGTAGTTATCAAAACGTGTATGTCAGATGTTCGCAACATCTACAGACGACGTTCGAGGTTCAGCACACTGAGCGGTGCATTAAGGACATAAGCCTTCTAAGAAGCAATGAGGACAATCCTCAGTTTATGTACCTAGTCCGCATAATTGCTACTATCAACTTTCAACTAATTTTTCTCTAGGAACATATCTAAATAGTAGAACTATAGCGTGAGCTACGACATAATTTGCAAAATCTTTTTGACTATGTTCAGGATAATTAAGTTCATCTTATGAACTCCCACTCACATAGACATCCCTCTAGTCATCTAAGTGATTACATGATCCGAGTCAACTAGGCCATGTCCGATCATCACGTGAGACGGACTAGTCAACATCGGTGAACATCTTCATGTTGATCGTATCTTCTATACGACTCATGCTCGACCTTTCGGTCTTCTGTGTTCCGAGGCCATGTCTATACATGCTAGGCTCGTCAAGTCAACCTAAGTGTTTGCATGTGTTCCGAGGCCATGTCTGTACATGCTAGGCTCGTCAACACCCGTTGTATGTGCACGTCAGAATCTATCACACCCGATCATCACGTGGTGCTTCGAAACGACGAACTTTCGCAACGGTGCACAGTTAGGGGGAACACTTTCTTGAAATTTTAATGAGGGATCATCTTATTTACTATCGTCGTTCTAAGCAAATAAGATGTATAAACATGATAAACATCACATGCAATCAAATAGTGACATGATATGGCCAATATCACTTTGCTCCTTTTGATCTCCATCTTCGGGGCTCCATGATCATCATCATCACCGGCATGACACCATGATCTCCATCATCATGATCTCCATCATCGTGTCTTCATGAAGTTGCCTCGCCAATTATTACTTCTACTACTATGGCTAACGGTTAGCAATAAAGTAAAGTAATTACATGACGTTTAAGTTGACACGCAGGTCATGAATAAATTAAGACAACTCTTATGGCTCCTGCCGGTTGTCATACTCATCGACATGCAAGTCGTGATTCCTATTACAAGAACATGATCAATCTCATACATCACATATATCATTCATCACATCCTTTTGGCCATATCACATCACATGGCATACCCTGCAAAAACAAGTTAGACGTCCTCTAATTGTTGTTTGCATGTTTTACGTGGCTGCTATGGGTTTCTAGCAAGAACATTTCTTACCTACGCAAAGACCACAACGTGATATGCCAATTGCTATTTACCCTTCATAAGGACCCTTTTCATCGAATCCGATCCGACTAAAGTGGGAGAGACAGACACCCGCCAGCCACCTTATGCAACTAGTGCATGTTTGTCGGTGGAACCGGTCTCACGTAAGAGTACGTGTAAGGTTGGTCCGGGCCGCTTCATCCCACGATGCCGCCGAATCAAGATAAGACTAGTAACGGCAAGCATATTGAACAAAATCAACGCCCACAACTACTTTGTGTTCTACTCGTGCATAGAATCTACGCAATAGACCTAGCTCATGATGCCACTGTTGGGGAACGTAGCAGAAAATCAAAATTTTCCTACGTGTCACCAAGATCTATCTATGGAGAGACTAGCAACGAGGGGGAGGAGAGTGCATCTACATACCCTTGTAGATCGCTAAGCGGAAGCGTTCAAGTGAACGGGGTTGATGGAGTCGTACTCGTCGTGATCCAAATCACCGATGATCCTAGTGCCGAACGGACGGCACCTCCGCGTTCAACACACGTACAGCCCGGTGACGTCTCCCATGCCTTGATCCAGCAAGGAGAGAGGGAGAGGTTGAGGAAGACTTCATCCAACAGCAGCACAATGGCGTGGTGGTGGTGGAGGAGTGTGGCTATCCTGCAGGGCTTCGCCAAGCACCACAGAAGAGGAGGAAGAAGAGACGCAGGGCTGCACCAAGAGAGATTGAATCGCGTGTAGTGGGCAGCCCAATGCCTCAATATATATAGGGAAGGGGAGGGGCTGCGCCCCCTCTAGGGTTCCCACCCCTAGGGGGGCGGCAGCCCTAGATGGCAAAGGGGGTGGCGGCCAAGAGGGGAGAGGGGAGGGAGGCGCAGCTAGATGGGCCCTAAGGCCCATCCCCTTTAGGGTTAGCCCCCTTCCCACCTCTTAGGCGCCATGGGCCCTTGTGGGGCTGGTGCCCTTGGCCCATGTAGGCCAAGGAGCACTCCCTACAGCCCATGTGGCCCCCCGGGGCAGGTGACCCCACTTGGTGGACCCCCGGGACCCTCCCGGTGGTCCCGGTACGTTACCGATAAACCCCGAAACTCTTTCGGTGTCCAAAACATGACTTCCCATATATAAATCTTTACCTCCGGACCATTCCGGAACTCCTCGTGACGTCCGGGATCTCATTCGGGACTCCGAACAACATTCGGTAACCACATACTAACTTCCTTTATAACCCTAGCGTCATCGAACCTTAAGTGTGTAGACCCTACGGGTTCGGGAGACATGCAGACATGACCGAGACGTTCTCCGGTCAATAACCAACAGCGGGATCTGGATACCCATGTTGGCTCCCACATGTTCCACGATGATCTCATCGGATGAACCACGATGTCAAGGACTTAATCTATCCCATATACAATTCCCTTTGTCTATCGGTACGATACTTGCCCGAGATTCGATCGTCGGTATCCCGATACCTTGTTCAATCTCGTTACTGGCAAGTCTCTTTACTCGTTCCGTAACACATCATCCCGTGATCAACTCCTTGATCACATTGTGCACATTATGATGATGTCCTACCGAGTGGGCCCAGAGATACCTCTCCGTCACACGGAGTGACAAATCCCAGTCTCGATTCGTGCCAACCCAACAGACACTTTCGGAGATACCCGTAGTGTACCTTTATAGCCACCCAGTTACGTTGTGACGTTTGGCACACCCAAAGCACTCCTACGGTATCCGGGAGTTGCACAATCTCATGGTCTAAGGAAATGATACTTGACATTAGAAAAGCTTCAGCATACGAACTACACGATCTAGTGCTATGCTTAGGATTGGGTCTTGTCCATCACATCATTCTCCTAATGATGTGATCCCGTTTATCAACGACATCCAATGCCCATGGTCAGGAAACAGTAACCATCTATTGATCAACGAGCTAGTCAACTAGAGGCTTACTAGGGACATGGTGTTGTCTATGTATCCACACATGTATCTGAGTTTCCTATCAATATAATTATAGCACGGATAATAAACGATTATCATGAACACGGAAATATAATAATAATCAATTTATTATTGCCTCTAGGGCATATTTCCAACAAGGAGACCATCCACTTGCCTCCCGCTCCGGACATGGCTGGAGAAGGTTGAGGTGGGGTGTGTGGACTTGGGCACTGGAGCTCGAGTGCGCGAAAATGGATAGGCAAAGGAGGAAGAAGGCGTGGATGAAAAGGTGGATCCTTATCCCCTTATATGGGCGGACGCGACTATGCGCCCCCACCAGCCTGGTAAAACTCGCTTATCTCCCAAGCGTCGTAGTCAATGGCGCGGTTGGGTTACCCACACCCGTATTGATGAGAATCCCGGAATAAGGGGACACGATCTCTACTTTAACAAGACGTGCCGAGGAAACCGCCTCGCTAAACGCGCTGAGAGCCAGACACTACCTTTGTGTTCAAAATCTTCTATGAAGTACTTGGAGGAGGAACCCGCCTTGCAATGCCGAAGACAATCTGCGCGCCGGACTCATCGTCATTGAAGCCTGGTTCAGGGGCTACTGAGGGAGTCCTGGATTAGGGGGTGTCCGGATGGCCGGACTATACCTTCAGCCGGACTCCTGGACTATGAAGATACAAGATCGAAGACTTCGTCCCGTGTACGGAAGGACTTTCCTTGGCGTGGAAGGCAAGCTTGGTGATACGGATATGTAGATCTCCTACCATTGTAACCGACTCTATGTAACCCTGGCCCTCTCCGGTGTCTATATAAACCAGAGGGTTTTAGTCCGTAGGACGAACAACAATCATACCATAGGCTAGCTTCTAGGGTTTAGCCTCTCTGATCTCGTGGTAGATCTACTCTTGTACTACCCATATCATCAATATCAATCAAGCAGGACGTAGGGTTTTACCTCCATCAAGAGGGCCCGAACCTGGGTAAAACATTGTGTCCCCTGCCTCCTGTTACCATCCGGCCTAGACGCACAGTTCGGGACCCCCTACCCGAGATCTGCCGGTTTTGACACCGACAGTCTTGTTTATTTGTTTGCTTGTAGTCAGTGTTTTTCTTTTTCCACGGTTTGCTAGTGGCCGCAATAACCTATTTTTTAAAACTAGGCCACAATACCATGGGCTACATATTTACTGTAGTGACACTGGGCCTTCTACGGGCCGTAGAAACAATGGGCCTTCTACACGGCATAGAAACAATGGGCCTTCTACGGGCCGTATCATCAATGGGCCTTCTACGGGCCGTATCATCAATGGGCCTTATACGGGCCGTATGATCGATTGCCTAAACATGGGTCAATAACATACCGCTTTATGGCTGTAAACGGGCTAGAGTTGGAATCGTCCATTCATGGGCCGACCATAATGGGCTGTCGTTAATCGGTCGTATTTGATGACGCTATGAAAACGGCCCAACGTATTAACGGGCCACAAACGGGCTGACTGTAAGCACAGGCTGAATTTGGCCCATAAGCAGAAAATGACAGTAACGAGTCGTAAGTAACCGAATGCTAGAAATGAGCCCAAGAATAAATGGGCCTTGAGAAGGCCGAAAGATAACATGGGCTGGAAACGGCCCAATGGAATAATGGGTCGTTAATGGGTATAAAGTGATACACTGTTTATTACAGGCCAGTTTTACCACGGGTCGTTAATGGGCCGAGGGTTACTAAGGGCCTCATATGGGCCAAAAGACGTCATGGGCCATGCATGGGCCGGAAGTTAAAACAGGATGGAATTATATTGGACGGCCCAGATGACGCTACTGGGCCTAATTCGGATAGGCCATAAACGGGCCCTGGGTTAGCGGGCTGTAAATGGGCTATATGCGAACAGGCCGTTAACAGGCTTGTCGTGGGCCGGCCCGCCACCTTTTGACCAAGTCAAACGGGCCGGCCTGAATGGGCCTCTATTGGGCCATGCCACGTGTCGATGTATCATAGGCGCTTTGGGTCCAATGAGTGGATGACATCTGTCCCAACGGTGAGCCGACACGTGTTTCCTCCAGCCAATGATGATTTTACACGTGGAAAATCCCTATTGGTCAGGGCTATTAATGGGTTATCGGATCCAAAACCGGACCCGGTAGCTTAACGGCATTCCGTTACGGTGGATGCCACGTGTCGGTCACCCATGATGAAAGCACTTCTGTGACACGCGATTTATCATCATCGAAGTGGACACTTCCGTGATGATAATTTTGGTAATGTCATGAAACACTTCTACGACGGCACAGGTATGACTATCTTGATTCTGTCACAAAATTTTTTATGGATGTACATGCATGAAAGAAAACATGACCTACTGTGACAAACATGTATCATCACGGAAGTGTATTTTTTTGTAGTGTTGATCCAACAAGACGGGTGAAGTAGTCGATGAGTTCCGGCAGCACGACAGCGTGGTGACGATGTTGGTGAAGAACAATCTTCGCAGGGCTTCGCCAAGCCCTACAGAAACTATGACGGAGGATAAACTAGAGGGGACGGGGTTGCCGGCACACAGCTTGGTGATTCTTGATGTGTTCCAGGTGCTAGCCCTGCCCCTCTATTTATATGTTGAGCCCTGGGGTCGAAATTTGGAGTAAAAGCCTCCTCAAAGTCAGTTTTGCCCGCAAGGGAGAGTCCTACCCGGACTTCCAAGACCACACGCCACAGTCCTTGGCGTCTGGCCCAGACGCCATGGGTCTCGGCGTCAGGCCCAGGGTCCGCAAGGGAGAGTCCTACTCGGACTTCCAGGACTAGACGCCACCGTCCTTGGCGTCTAGCCCAGACACCATGGGCCTCGGCGTCTGGCCCAGGGCTAGACGCCAGGGTCTCCGGCGTTTGGCCCCCTGGCCTCCGCAAAACTCCTTTTGCACTGACCTAAAGCCTCGTGGGCTTCACCCCTTGGCCGAACCATATCATCCTACATATCAATCTTTACCTCCGGACCATTCCGAAGCTCCTCGTCATGTCTGTGATCTCATCTGGGACCCTGAACAACATTCGGTCACCAACATACATAACTCATATAGTACTATATTGTCAACGAACGTTAAGCATGGGGACCCTACGGGTTCGAGAACTATGTAGACATGACCGAGACACCTCTTTAGTCAATAACCGATAGCGGAACCTGGATGCCCATAGTGGTTCCTACATATTCTACGAAGATCTTTATCGGTCGAACCTTATGAAAACATACGTTTTTCCCTTTGTCATCGGTATGTTACTTGCCCGAGATTCGATCGTCGGTATCCTCATACCTAGTTCAATCTCGTTACCGGCAAGTCTCTTTACTCGTTCCATAATACATCACCTCGTGACTAACTCCTTAGTCGTTTGCTTGCAAGCTTATGATGTGTATTATCGAGAGGGCCCAGAGATACCTCTCCGATACTCGGAGTGACAAATGCTAATCTCGATCTATGCCAACCCAACAAACACCTTCGGAGATACCTGTAGAGCATCTTTATAATCACCCAGTTACGTTGTGACGTTTGATAGCACCCAAGGCATTCCTCTGGTATCCGGGAGTTGCATAATCTCATAGTCGAAGGAATATGTATTTGACATGAAGAAAGCAATAGCAATAAAACTAAACGATCAACATGCTAAGCTAACGATGGGTCTTGTCCATCACATCATTTTCCTAATGATGTGATCCCGTTCATCAAATGACAACACATGTCTATGGTTAGGAAACTTAACCATATTTGATTAACGAGCTAGTCTTAGTAGAGGCTTACTAGGGACACGATGTTTTGTCTATGTATCCACACATGTATCAAGTTTCCCGTTAATACAATTCTAGCATGAATAATAAACATTTATCATGATATAAGGAAATATAAAATAACAACTTTATTATTGCCTCTAGGGCATATTTCCTTCAAAGACCGTGTCTGCTAGCGAGTCTACCTACCCGCAATTTGTAGCTAGAAGTGGGGGCGTCCTTCTTGAGGTAACTAGAGTCGGTTTTCTTAGGTTTCTTTCTTCTTTTTTATTCTCCAATTTTCTTTTTTTTTTCATTTGTTTCTTTTTTTTCATTTTCTTTTTTTCTCTAGTTTTTTTGTTTCTTTTTTTGGTTTTCTTTGTTTCTTTTTTGGTTTTCTCAGTTTTTCTTTCATTATGTTTCATTATTTTTTGCATTTTGTTACTTCTTTTTTTATTTTCTTTTTTCCTTTTATTTCTTTTGTTTCTATTTTCGGTTTTCTTTGTTCTTTTGCTTATCATTCTACATCTTTTGTATATGTCAACAACATTTTTCGAATGCACATCTAATTTTTTCAATGCAAATTATACATTTTTCTAATACATGATCAATATTTTTTATACACGGTTTTAACATTTTTCAAATACAAGATTAACATTTTTCTACATATTTGTAACATTTTTTACAGTTTCGTTGCACATTTTAAATATTTTGTAAATGCTCTGTTAATAGTTTTTAAAATTAAAATTAACATTTTTTGAATACATGGTCAACATTTTCCAAACGCTTGATTAACATTTTTCAAACACTTGTGCAACATTTATTTTCAAATGCTTGATTGACATGTTTATATACACGATCAATTTTTTCCCCATCATTTATTTAATACATGTTCAACATTTTTTTCTATACACGTTTAACATTTCCCGAATTTTTTATTAACATTTTCTTCAAGTGCTTGATCAACATTTTTATATACATGATAAAAAAATCATCATTTTTTAGCAAGTGATCAACATTTTTTGTATACATGTTCAACCTTTATTGAACGCTCGTTCAAATTTTTTCAAATGCTTGTTCAACATTTTTGTAATACTTATTCAACATTTGCCTAATACGCATTCAACATTTTTCAAATACTCATTCGCTATTTTCAAATGTTTTTTGTAATATATATATTTAGAATATTTTAAAGTATAAACAGAAGTACAAAAATAAAGCAAAAAACTAAATCAAAAAACAGAAAAAAGCCTGTTGGCTGCCACGCGCGTGGGCCGGACCATCTCGGTCACCCCTTCAGCGAGTCCGACTCACCGAAGCCGAGACATAGGGACGCCCTTCGGGCTGTGGGACGCTTTCCCAGACCAAACGTTCAGGCGTTATCGTCGTCCAAAAAATGATTCCTAAAAAAAGATTAGCTTTTTTAGGGGTAAAAGAAAAAGATTAGCTTGGTGAAGCCGAAGTATGCTTCCACGATTGCCTGGTGAATCTGAGCCGGCTGTTGAAGACTGCCTCGTTTTCTATCTAGTTCTCTTTCCATTTGCATACGACAGCCACGGAGCCCAGCCTAATCCCCGAAGTGCCAAATGGTGTCTGAGAAATTCCTCCGTGGATTCGCATGTGCGAAGAAAAATCGCACCCATGCTTTGTAACCCGGAGAAATCTTTCCCACACGACCAAACATAGCCCACTCGTCCCATGCGCGCACTCCATGGTATCCCCCGAGCAAGAGAGGTTTCAAGCGCAAAAGGGGAAAGCCAGAGATCAAGAAGATTACACAAAACAGGAACAGATCTATGGAAACCTCGAACTCTGGAAACAGTCGGTATGATCATTATGTTTGTGGAGCAGGAAAAGACAAGCTCTGGCAACGCCGTCAGCCTGCACCAAAAACTAATCTATTGCAAGCAAATATTTCAGCGTGTGATACTCAAAAGTCAAACTAATCTACTGCAAGCAAATATTTCAGCGTGTGATACTCAAACGTCGCTTTTGACGGCCGACAGGAGCTTACAGTTGATCAGGGTGCATCAACTGACAAACCCTCTGGGCTTCTGAAAGCACATGTTTTTGGAAGCTGATGCAAACTTCAAATATGAACCAACAAAACTACACATATAAGTCGAGTCTGCCAATACAAACTTCAGATATGCAAACCAAGAAAAACAACACGTAAACAGAATGCACAAGCGCAGCATCATGCACATGAAAGGCACCTGATAAATAGAAACAAGATTTTAAGATCTGTTCACATAGATAACCAGGCCAACAAACATATCCACCACTACATAGATTTTAAGATCTGTTCTCAAGTGAAACGTAATGCGTAACAAAAAATCGTAAATATGTATGCCTGCTATACCACAATGGAATTGACCACAGCTGCCACCATGAAATATATTAGCTAATTGGAAATAGCTTCTAGCAGACCTGTGTCACATGAATCTTCAATTAGTAGAAACCTTCCTGTTTGGCTCAAAGACATTCTTGATCAAAGATTCCTTAATGGACAGTAGCTCAGGGAACTCGGACTTCAGCTTTGACGCGTCCATTTCGTTGTTGCTTCTGGGTGCAACTATAACCTTGGCCTGCTCTTCGAGCGTGAAGTTGGTCCACTTGAAGTCTGGGTTGATGTATTCCTTGTACATCTCCAGAATCTCGTTGTGACTGACAACCCCCGGGTTGGTGAAATTCCATATGCCCCGACAATCCCGCTTCGCCATCTCAACAGAGATAGGCAACAATTCATCCAAAATTGTCATACTGTTGGGAATGTTCACCACCTTGTCATAGCGGGCTATTTTTGTGATGAAGTTACGAGGATTGCTCAGGTCTGATGATATGGGCATCCTGACTCTAAGAGTACAGACATTATCATAGTCCTTCAATAACTCTTCCACCTGCATTGTATGTATGAACAAATGAGTTTGTTTCCATGAGAAGCAAAAGGATATGTGTTACACATCATAAACAAAATATTTGAACTTACCATGGCTTTGGTTTTGGAATAAAATGAACCTACAAAGTTGGGCGTGTCCTCCTCTTTAAAACCAATTCCAGACCCTTCAGGGTGTTCAGCATTATACTCAAATATGCAACCTGTAGCATAATTAATCATGAGCAACCCCTGCTCACGACAAACATCAGCAAGATTCAAGGTGCCTACAACATTGGTGCGGATAGTGTCCTGTTTGTGGGTCTCACACCAGTCAACATTTGGCCTTCCAGTGACACCAGCAGCATTGAAAACATGAGTCGGCTTCACGTTTCTAATGTCCTGTAAGAGCTGAGAGCGCTCTTGCAGGCGGCCTTTACCATATTCATAAGGTATGCCTTGCTTCTCACATATCTTCCCAAGTAGACCACCAATCCATCCAGTCTTACCATATATTAAGAACTTGTAGGTGGCCTTTTGAGGGACACTGCTGGTGCTCTTGGATGTGGCTGCAGCAGGTACTGTACTACATTCCTTGGCTGCAGCTGGCGAAGAAGCAAGAGATTTGATTTCCTCAGTCCAGTTATGCCTTTCAACTCCAGGCGTCATCAACATCCTTGGATGAGGGAGCAATGCACCGGCAACATCTCCCCAGTAATCAGGATTGCTGGTGTACCATTCAATTGTTTTCTTCAAACCTTCTTCCCATGTAGTGCGCTCTGCCCATCCTAACTTCTTCAGTTTCTGATCATCCAGGAAGTACCTCTGGTCATTGAAGGGCCTGTTCTCGACAAACCTGATGACCTTTTCGGTGTCCAAGCCAAATAGCTTGCAGATGTCACTGGCCACATCAATTACCCTCCTCTCCTTCACAGTACCAATATTATACACATGTCCAACCTCTCCTTTGTGAAGAACTACCTCAAAAGCTTCAGCAACATCCTCGCAGTACAGGTAGCTCCTGACATTAGAGCCATCACCATGAATTGGAAGGGGCAAGCCTTTCATGGCCAAAAGGATAAATTTTGGGATGAGCTTCTCAGGGAACTGATTTGGTCCATACACATTGTTGCCTCGGGTTGTAATCACAGGAAGACCATAAGACCTCCCATAAGCCATCACAAGCATTTCAGCCCCAGCTTTGGTAGCTGAATATGGATTTGTCGGAAGCAACTGCGAGGCCTCATGGTTACCAACCACAGCATCCTCGTCAGTTTCTCCGTACACCTCATCAGTACTGACGTGAATAAATCTTCTGATCTGGCCAGTAACCTTGCACGCCTCAAGGAGAACGTGGGTGCCATATATGTTGTTCTTTGTGAACTCAAAGGAATTGCCAAATGAATTATCCACATGAGTCTGGGCAGCAAAGTGCATGATGGTGTCAATCGACTCAGTGATGAGAAGATAGTTCACCAGGTCAGCACTTGCAATGTCGCCCTTGACAAACTTGAAATTTGGCGATGGCCGGGAAGGGTTGAGATTTTTCAGGTTGGAGCAGTAGTCAATCTTGTCGAGGACGACAATCTTGTAGTGAGGATAGCTCCTAATTAGACGGTTCGCCACATGGGATGCAATGAAACCCGCAGCACCAGTTATGAGGATGTTCTTGGGCTCATAGGTCGCCATCTTGGCCTGCAATAAATACCCAAACCTGCTAGTGTTATTAATGTACCCAGCAGTAATTATTCTTACAAACTTATCATCGAAGTTACTACTAGGAAAACAAGGCAACTCCTACTAAAACTAAAAGCAAATATACTCCAACTATGAAGGAAGAATAGAGGAAACATTATTAACTCCACAGCCATCAGCAGGCTATGTAGTAGTAGTAGTAGTAGTAAAACAGTAGAGAACTGACTGAACTGGCACCATAGCCATCAGCAGGCATAGAAGAACATCCACCCCTGACAAATGCAATTTTCACCAGGCGCCCATCATCGCGATCCCCAGGTCCAGCAGTGGCAAACCAATACACGCAACGTGAAACCACAGCCGAATTCTTGGCCGCGGCGAACAACACGCACGGGAATGGTACACTCGGCAACTGAAACCCCACCGGAATTCCAGGCGAGGACACGGATCTAGGAGCAGGCAGCGGGGAAGGGGACTCACCGGGCAGATCGCGCGGGCGGCGAGGGCGCGCCGCGAGCGCGTGGATGAGATCTGGCGCGCGGCGACGGCGACGGCGACGTCGCCTCGAAGATCGGGAGGGGTCGAAGGAGAATCTTCGCGGAGGGGGAGGAGGGAGCAGTGAGCACTCAACTGCACGGCGCCGACGAGTACGGGCGGATGGGGGGCTTAAAAGGGCGTGGGGCGGAGGGAGGATCCTGACCGTTTCGCCGCGTGGTCCGCGCGTCCCATCCCCGTTTTCGTTTTGGTCCAGCACAGCAGTAGCACACGCTCTTCCAGACGAGACTTGTCCAGCGACCAGGCTACCGTGAGTCCGTGATCATCTCCGACGCCCAAATCGTCCCAAATGTATGGATCGGTCATTTTTGGTCCTTCAACGCGGCTTACCAAATCAGATTGAATCCATCTCAAAACCTCATCTTCTCCGTTCCGAACATTGTCATCCTGCCTGTTTCGTCACCGCCACGAATGGATCCACGCACGCACGCCGCACCGGTGAATCCGAAGACTACCAAACGACAAGAGAGGTGCATAAAGCGAAGGGTAAAGAAGAAGATGCAGCCAACCGTTTAGGCCGGAGCTCCTCCTCCACAACGGACCACCTTGTCGGTCTAGGTGGGGCAATCGCCACCATGGCCCGCCTAGTACAAAAGCGGCATACTACTTCGCTGCCTAGAAATACGGTGAACCTAGCGTGCAACAATCGCGACAACACTCTGTTGCCTCCTTCACCTCCGGCCACCCTCCACCGTACATCGCCGTCGACCTCAACAAGGACTACATGTTCATCGAGTCGCTAATGCTCGTCCGGTCATGATTTTCTTTCGAGTAATTGCTATTTTTGTTGGGCATCCGGTGCTTTTGGTTTTGCTTGTTTTTGTTTGCAAGTGTTATATGCGTCGTCAAATTGCTATTGAATGTTGAACATGGAAGAAATTGATTTAGTGAACAAAAAGAAGTGAAGGGAAAGGGACAGATAAGTAGGAGAGTTTTCAGATATAGTCTTATTTGGTCAGCATCTGACCGACTGTCCGGAGACATGACCGGACGTTTCCGCGACATTTGAGGGTGCCCATTTGAGATTTCTCCTCAGAGATGACCTAAGGGGGTGTACAATGATATATATTATCTTAGAAATGTCACAATAATAAATGTTGGGGTGGAGGAGAGAATTAATCAAAAGATGGTCTTTTAGCAACAATATCTTTCGCCGTATATTTGTATCTAGTTACAAGAGATTCGATTAAGAGGCAACTCACTGTGCTCTCTTCGATCCATATTACTTGTCTTTGCTTTAGTACATTTTTTATATACTCAATGAGACATATTGTTATCATCATAATATTGCGAATTTAAGATGCGTCTCTTTATCAACATCTCAATTTTCCTTTTAGATGTTGTACATGTCCCAACTACCATAGGAGAGAACATGGCACCACAACATCCATTGCATGTACCTACCACTTTGTGCACGTGACTGGAAGCTGCGGTACCGCTAATGGTGATAATTTTGCCCTCTTTGAGCTGGTGGTGCTAATCGCTAATAGTTAGGAGGACAGAGACAAATAATATCTGAGGTTAGCTAGAGCAGTGCATATACCTCATGCTGGCTCAAGTAGATGTCGCTGGTGCAGGTTGGTTGAGCCAGCTATTAGTATATCATGACATGCGATGAACAGAACTCATGGCGTCGGATCCTACTATTTTCTCGCCAAAACCCTATCTTCTCCGTTCCGAACATCGTCATCCTGTCTGTTTCGTCACCGCCACGATGGATCCACCAAAGCCCATCATGAGGTTCATCGCCCCTTCGGACCCGGAGCACGTCCTCCATGCGCGCCGCACCGGTGAATTCGGAGACTACCAAACGACAAGAGTGGTGCATAAAGCGAAGGGTGAAGAAGAAGATGCAGGCAGCCGTTCAGGCCGGAGCTCCTCCTCCACAACGAACCGCCTTGTCGGTCTAGCTGGGGCAATCGCCACCGTAGCCCGCCTAGTACAAAGCATCATACTACTTCGCTGCCCAGATGTACGGTGAACCTGGCGTGCAATAATCGCGACAACACTCTGTTGCCTCCTTCACCTCCGGCCACCCTCCACCGTACATCGTCGTCGACCTCAACAAGGACTACATGTTCATCGAGTCGCTAACGCTCGTCCGGTCGTGATTTTCTTTCGAGTAATTGCTATTTTTGTTGGGCATCCGGTGCTTTTGGTTTCGCTTGTTTTTGTTTGCAAGTGTTATATGCGTCATCAAATTGCTATTGAATGTTGAACATGGAAGAAATTGATTTAGTGAACAAAAAGAAGTGAATGGGAAGGGACAAATAAGTAGGAGAGTTTTCAGATATAGCCTTATTTGGTCAGCGTCTGACCGACTGTCCGGAGACATGACCGGACGTTTCCGCAACATTTGAGGGTGACCATTTGGAGTTTCTCCTCATAGATAACCTAAGGGGGTGTACAATGATATATATTATCTTAGAAATGTAACAATAATAAATGTTGGGGTGGATGAGAGAATTAATCAAGAGATGGTCTTTTAGCAACAATATCTTTCATCGTATATTTATATCTAGTTACAAGAGATTCGATTAAGAGGCAACTCACTGTGCTCTCTTCGATCCATATTACTTGTCTTTGCTTTAGTACATTTTTAGTATACTCGATGACACATATTGTTATCATCCTAATATTGCGAATTTAAGATGCGTCTCTTCATCAATGTCCCAATTTCCATTTTAGATGTTGTACATGTCCCAACTATCATAGGAGAGAACGCGGCACCACAACATCCATTGCATGTACCTACCACTTGTGCACGTGACTGGAAGCTGCGGTACCGCTAATGCTGGTAATTTTGCCCTCTTTGAGCTGGTGGTGCTAATCGCTGACAGTTAGGAGGACAGAGACAAATAATATCTGAGGTTAGCTAGAGCATTGCATGTACCTCATGCTGGCTCAAGTAGATGCCGCTGGTGCACGTTGGTTGAGCCAGCTATTAGTATATCATGACATGCGATGAACAGAACTCATGGCGTCGGATCCTACTATTTTCTCGCCAAAACACCATCTTCTCCATTCCGAACATCGTCACCATGTCTCTTTCGTCACCGCCACGATGGATCCACCAAAGCCCTTCACGAGGTTCATCGCCCCTTCGGACCCGGAGCACGTCCGACACACGCGCCGCACCGGTGAATCCGGAGACTACCAAACGACAAGAGAGGTGCATAAAGCGAAGGGTGAAGAAGAAGATGCAGGCAGCCGTTCAGGCCGGAGCTCCTCCTCCACAACGGACCGCCTTGTCGGTCTAGCTGGGGCAATCGCCACCATGGCCCGCCTAGTACAAAGCGTCATGCTACTTCGCTGCCCAGAAGTACGGTGAACCTGGCGTGCAACAATCGCGACAACACTCTATTGCCTCCTTCACCTCCGGCCACCCTCCACCGTGCATCGTCGTCAACCTCAACAAGGACTACATGTTCATCGAGTCGCTAACGCTCGTCCGGTCATGATTTTCTTAGTAACAGCTATTTTTGTTGGGCATCTGGTGCTTTTGGTTTTGCTTGTTTTTGTTTGCAAGTGTTATATGAGTCGTCAAATTGCTATTGAATGTTGAACATGGAAGAAATTGATTTAGTGAACAAAAAGAATTGAAGGGGAAGGGACAGATAAGTAGGACAGTTTTCAGATATAGCCTTATTTGGTCAGCGTCTGACCGACTGTCCGGAGAAATGACCAGACGTTTCCGCGACATTTGAGGGTGCCCATTTGAGATTGATACGTCTCCAACATATCTATAATTTTTGATTGTTCCATGCTATTATATTAGGATTGTGCTAACGACCGGTCGACTGGTCGTTAGCGATAGATCCGCACGACTATTTCCTACGTGATCGCTATCTTCCCACGCTCGCTTTCCACTGATTTTTTCCTTCCCTCAAAATCCATGGTAAATCGCTCGCGGTTTTTTCTGGTTTTTCACTGCATAGTATGAAAATAAAATAAAAGTGCTTGAAAGAGGATTCGAACCTAGGTCTATGCAATACCTATTGAGCCTAATAACCAACTAAACCACCTTTTGTTGTTGTCTATTGTAGATAAACAATGTTATTTGAACCTTTCTTATTTCTGCCATATCAGGAAAAAAAAGTTTGGTTTGGTATCTTTGGCATGACCAGCGTGATAACTATGGTATGAGCAACATGATAACTATACCATGATAAGGCTGATAACTACAGTACGAGAAGGTTAAGGCATGAGGAAGTATGGTAATTTAACACATAAATTACCGATGAAAATGTTTAAAAAACTCTTTTCCTTGGATGAAAGATACCATGGTGTTTAAAATGTAAGATATTAGTTATCAAATTTGTGATGTATACATTATCATGCTTTTTACATAGAAATTACCGGGTGTATATTTTCAACACAAAAATTTCAGGTCAAAAAATTATAATGGCGTTTGTATGTGAGTTGTCAGCTTAGTATGTGTATATTAACAAGCTATTTACATATAAATTACCGGGGTTGCCCCCACCCCCACCCCTCGCCACAGTCGCCACATTTACCAGGGTCGGGTACATAAATTATCAAGTCTGCGATGTGCGGTTTATCATGTTATTTGCATAAGAGTTATCATGGTATGATTCAACAAATCCTCCCACCCTACCCCCGCCGATCAAGTTATTAGGATTAGGTACATAATTTATCATTTCTACAATGTGTGACTTCTCATGTTATTTGCATAGAAGTTACCGTGGTATGTTTCAATGACTCCCCCCAACCCCAACCCCACCGACAAAGTTACCAGGACCGGATACATAATTTAATGTCTATGATGTGTGAGTTATCATATTATTTGCATAGAAGTTATCGTGGTATGTTTGTTTCAGCGACTCCCCCACTCCGGCCTCTCCGACAAAGTTACCAGGACTGGTATATAATTTATCATGTTTACGATGTGTGAGTTATCATGTTATTTGCATAGAAGTTACCGTCGTACGTTTCAACGACACCCCCACCCCGACCCCTCCGACAAAGTTATCAGTCTACCATGTATGAGTTATCATGTTATTTGCACAGAAATTACTGTGGCATGTTTCAGCGACTTGCTACACCCCATCCTCGCCAACCAAGTTATCAGGACCGGGGTACATAAGTTATCAGGTCCGCCATGTTTGAGTTATCATGTTGTTTGCACAGAAGTGACCATGGCATGTTTCAGCGACTTGCCCCACTCCCACCCTCGCCGACCAAGTTATCAAGACCGGGGTACATAAGTTATCAGGTCCGCCATGTTTGAGTTATCATGTTATTTGCACAGAAGTTACCGTGGTATGTTTCAACAACTCCCCCACCCCCACCCATGCCGACAAAGTTTTTAGGACCGGGGTAAATAAGTTATCAGGTATATGAATTTTGAGTTACCATGTTATTTACACAAAAGTTAACAGAGCATATTTCATCACCCCCCCCCCCCGGTCGGTAAAGTTAGCAGGAACGGGGTACCTAAGCGCGGAAAAAATCAAACACTAAATTAACTCGTTTTTATGCATACGTAGTAGCGGAGACACGTTAAATAGCCCATTTACTTTCTTTTGTTCAAGAAAGGGATCGTAGGTCAGGTGGTAGGCTAGTTGAGTTGGCTCACTAGTGGTGCAAGGATCGAATCCTCTCTTGTTCACACAAATTTTTGCGTGAAAACATCTCAAACGAAAAAAGATCTGGAGAGGGAAAATGGATCGGGAGGAGAGCAAGAAAATCGGATCTGGCGAACAAAAGGATCTGGAGAGGGAAAAATGATAAATTATGTTCGCGAGATCTGCACTATAGATGGAGGGTTGCACTATAGCAGTGGCCTACTCGCGGTAATCAAGTATCTACAAAATTAGCCCACCTCTAAACATACACATGCGGCTGGCTGAGATGGTCATCGGGTATAGTCAAAGTCTGTAGCGAGTCTGTAGGTGCGGGGTTCGATTCCTATTGCCACTACTTTTTTGAAAAAATGAGCCAACAACCGAGGATGACGGAAGCGTGCGTGCCTGTCGCTAACCACCAGTCGGCAGGTACTTAGCTTTCTCGATTATATTATCTGTTTTGGATGTTTATGGGCTTTATTATGCACTTTTATAATATTTCTTGGGACTAACCTATTAACCTAGAGCCCAGTGCCAGTTTCTGTTTTTTCCCTGTTTTAGAGTATCGCAGAAAAGGAAAATCATACAGAGTCCAATTGACCTGAAACTTCATGGAACTTATTTTTGGACCAGAAGAAGCCCACGGAGTATCGGAGTCGGACCAGGAGAGTCCCGGGCTGCCCACGAGGGTGGGGGGCGCACCCCCTGCCTCGTGGACAGCCCGGAGGTCCACCGACGTACTTCTTCCTCCCATATATACCCATATACCCTAAAAACTTCGAAGAACAGAATAGGCCGGGAGTTCCGCCGCCAGAAGCCTCCGTAGCCACTGAAAACCAATCTAGACCCGTTCCGGCACCCTGCCGGAGGGTGCAATCCCTCACCGGTGGCCATCTTCATCATCCCGGCGCTCTCCATGACGAGGAGGGGGTAGTTCTCCCTCAGGGCTGAGGGTATGTACCAGTAGCTATGTGTTTGATCTCTATCTCTCCCTCTCTCTCTCTCGTGTTCTTGAGGTGATACGATCTTGATGTATCGCGAGCTTTGCTATTATAGTTGGATCTTATGATGTTTCTCCCCCTCTACTCTCTTGTAATGGATTGAGTTTTCCCTTTGAAGTTATCTTATCGGATTGAGTCTTTAAGGATTTGAGAACACTTGATGTATGTCTTGCGTGGGATACCCGTGGTGAGAATGGGGTATTCTATTGATCCACTTGATATATGTTTTGGTGATCAACTTGCGGGTTCCGCCCATGAACCTATGCATAGGGGTTGGCACACGTTTTCGTCTTGACTATCCGGTAGAAACTTTGGGGCACTCTTTGAGGTTCTATGTGTTGGTTGAGTAGATGAATCTGAGATTGTGTGATGCATATCATATAATCATACCCACGGATACTTGAGGTGACATTGGAGTATCTAGGTGACATTAGGGTTTTGGTTGATTTGTGTCTTAAGGTGTTATTCTAGTGCGAACTCTAGCGTTGTTTGTGACACTTATAGGAATAGCCCAACGGATTGATTGGAAAGAATAACTTTGAGGTGGTTTCGTACCCTACCATAATCTCTTCGTTTGTTCTCCGCTATTAGTGACTTTGGAGTGACTCTTTGTTGCATGTCGAGGGATAGTTATGTGATCCAATTATGTTATTATTGTTGAGAGAACTTGCACTAGTGAAAGTATGAACCCTAGGCCTTGTTTCAACGCATTGCTATACCGTTTGTGCTCACTTTTATCATTAGTTACCTTGCTGTTTTTATATTTTCGGATTACAAAAACCTTTATCTACCATCCATATACCACTTGTATCACCATCTCTTCGCCGAACTAGTGCACCTATACAATTTACCATTGTATTGGGTGTGTTGGGGACACAAGAGACTCTTTGTTATTTGGTTCCAGGGTTGCTTGAGAGAGACCATCTTCATCCTACGCCTCATACGGATTGATAAACCTTAGGTCATCCACTTGAGGGAAATTTGCTACTGTCCTACAAACCTCTGCACTTGAAGGCCCAACAACGTCTACAAGAAGAAGGTTGTGTAGTAGACATCAAGCTTTTTTCTGGCGTCGTTGCCGGGGAGGTGAGTGCTTGAAGGTATATCTTTAGATCTTGCAATCGAATCTTTTTGTTTCTTGCTTTAGCACTAATTTAGTTTATAAAATAAAGCTATAAAAAATGAAATTGAGTTTACCTCATACGCTTCATCTTTTTAATATCTTTCGTGAGTATGATGGGAAGGAAAATTGTGCCAAAGTGTTAGAAGAAGAATGCATTAAAATGTTTGGCACTAAATCTTTGAATGATGAGCATGATTGCAATATTGTTAGTATGAACTCCTTGAATATCCATAGTACTAATGATGATTGCACTAGTTATGATGAAAATGCCTCCTATAAACATGTCAATTTTTGTGGAGTGCATTGGGTTTGCAAGAACACACCAAATAGGGAAGATAGATATTGCAAGAGGCATAAGCATTTAGAAACTAAATTGTTGCAAGAAAGGCTAGATGTTTGTGCTGAAAATTTAAATTTTCTTGGCCATACTTGTGATCTTTGCAATGAACGTGGTCATTTAACCATCCGATGCAAATTGTTTCATGATCTAATCGTTTCCAAAAATTATGATGACTTGATTTCTCTTGCACATCATAATGAACTTAGTTTGCTTATGGGTTACGAAGAAATGAAACGTATAACTAATTACCTTCCAGTATTTGCCCGTGATAAACTTCTTGGCTTTGATCTAGAGTATATTTATATGTATTGTGCGGTGAATTGTATTGAAAATCCTTATATTGCCAATTACATAAAGAAAAGAAATCAAATAGAAGATGAAGAGAATACTAATGAAAGGGAAGAGACTTCCCAATATCCTCCTATTATTTCTTATGATGAATCAGGTAATGAGGAGGAGCCTTCTATTCAACCAATCTCATTAATAAGGAGCTCCAAAAAGAGGATTGAACCCACACATGATGTGGTGAAGAAGAAGAAAAGAAAAAGGAAGAGAGGTAAAAAGATATCTCCCCCAAATAATGCTGCTCCTATTACTATTGTGCCTCATGAAAATATAATTGTGGAATATAATGATACTTCTTATGATCTTGAAAATCTTTTTGGCACTTTCTTGGAAGAATATGATAATTGCTATACTATTGGTGCTATCCATACTATTAATGATGAGAGTGATTATGCTTATGATATGAAAAGGCCCAAGCTTGGGGATGCTATGTTTGATGAAGATGATGTTTTTGAGAATATATTTGTTGCAATTAATGTTTGTCCCGAGCTTGGGGATGCTAAGTTTAATGAAGATGATATTTTTAGTCTCCCAAGTTTTGATATGCAAATTTATAATGATGATAGCATGCCTCCTACCTATGATGATTATTGTGATGATACTTATGCTATAAAAAGTAGTGATTATATTTATAAAACTTGTCATGATTATGATTACCCCTTTTCTGAACATTACTCTTTTAATGTGGAAACAATTTATAGTATTCGAGTCTCTTATGATACTCCCACTATTCTGAATGAGAAGAATTTTGCTTATGTGGAGAGTAATAAAAATTCTATGCTTGTAGATCATGAAAAGAATGCTTTAGGTGCTGGTTATATTGTTTAATTCATTCATGATGCTACTGAAAATTATTATGAGGGAGGAATATATGCTTGTAGGAATTGCAATAATATCAAGTTTCCTCTCTATGTGCTTAAAGTTTTGAAGTTATGCTTGTTTTACCTTCCTATGCAAGTTGACTCTTGTTTCCATAAGTTGTTTGCTCACAAAATCCCTATACATAGGAAGTGGGTTAGACTTAAATTTGCTAGTCATATTATTCATGATGCTCTCTTTATGTTTCAAGTCTTATCTTTTATGTGAGCATCATCGAAATCATCATGCCTAGCTAGGGGCGTTAAACGATAGTGCTTGTTGGGAGACAACCCAATCCTATTCTTGTTCTTTACTTTTTGCTCCTGTTTAGTAATAAATAATTCATCTAGCCTCTGTTTAGATGTGGTTTTATGTTTTAAATAGTGTTTGTGCCAAGTAGAACCTTTGGGAGGACTTGGGTGAAGTTTTTGCGATCATGCTGTAAAAAACAGAAACTTTAGCGCTCACGAGATTTGCTGCCATTTTTTTATTGGAGAGTGCTATTTAGTTAATTATTTTTGAAGATTATTAATAGATAAATTCCTCAGGTCCACCAATTTATTTGAGAATTTTATTAGTTCCAGAAGTATACGTTTGATCCAGATTACTACAGACTATTCTGTTTTTGACAGATTCTGTTTTCTATGTGTTGTTTGCTTATTTTGATGAATCTATGAGTAGTATCGGAGGGTATGAACCATAGAGAAGTTGGAATACAGTAGATATTACACAAATATGAATTTAGAATGAGTTCACAATAGTACCTATGTGGTGATTTATTTTCTTATACTAACGGAGCTTACGAGTTTTCTGTTAAGTTTTGTGTTGTGAAGTTTTCAAGTTTTGGGTGAAGATTCGATGGACTATGGAATAAGGAGTGGCAAGAGCCTAAGCTTGGGTATGCCCAAGGCACCCCGAGGTAATATTCAAGGACAACCAAGAGCCTAAGCTTGAGGGTTCCCCGGATGGCATCCCCTCTTTCGTCTTCGTTCATCGGTAACTTTACTTGGAGCTATATTTTTATTCGCCACATGATATGTGTTTTGCTTGAAGAATCATTTTATTTCATTTTGTTTTGCTTGTTGTTTGAATAAAATACGAAGATCTGAAATTATTAAATGTTAGAGATTCTTCATATAGTTGCATAATTGTTCGACTACTCATTGATCTTCACTTATATCTTTCGGAGTAGTTTGTCATTTGCTCTAGTGCTTCACTTATATCTTTTTAGGGCACAGTGGTGGTTTTATTTTGTAGAAATAGGTGAACTCTCATGCTTCACTTGTATTATTTTGAGAGTCTTTAGAACAGCATGGTAATTTGCTTTGGTTATGAAATTAGTCCTAATATGATGGGCATCCAAGAGGGATATAATAAAAACTTTCATATAAGTGCATTGAATACTAAGAGAAGTTTGATAATTGATGATTGTTTTGAGATATGGAGATAGTGATATCAAAGTTGTGCTAGTTGGGTAGTTGTGAATTTGAGGAATACTTGTGTTGAAGTTTGCAAGTCCCATAGCATGCATGTATGGTAAACATTGTGTAACAAATTTGAATCATGAGGTGTTATTTGATTGTCTTCCTTATGAGTGGCGGTCAGGGACGAGCGATGGTATTTCTACCAATTTATCCCCCTAGGAGCATGCGTGTAATGCTTGGTTTTTGATGACTTGTAGATTTTTGCAATAATTATGTGAGTTTTTTATGACTAATGTTGAGTCCATGGATTATATGCACTCTCACCTTTCCATCATTGCTAGCCTCTTCGGTACCGTGCATTGCCCTTTCTCACATTGAGAGTTGGTGCAAACTTCGCCGGTGCATCCAAACCCCGTGATATGATACGCTCTTTCACACATAAACCTCCTTATATCTTCCTCAAAACAGCCACCATAGCTACCTATTATGGCATTTCCATAGCCATTCCGAGATATATTGCCATGCAACTTTCCACCGTTCCATTTATTATGACATGCATCATCATTGTCATATTGCTTTGCATGATCATGTAGTTGACATCGTATTTGTGGCAAAGCCACCGTTCATAATCTTCCATACATGTCACTCTTGAGTCATTCCACATCCCGGTACACCGCCGGAGGCATTCATATAGAGTCATACTTTGTTCTAGTATCGAGTTGTAATTCTTGAGTTGTAAATAAATAGAAGTGTGATGATCATCATTAATAGAGCATTGTCCCCAAAAAATGCCAAAAAAAAGAAAGGCCAAATAAAAAAAGAGAAAAAAGAAAAGAAAGGCCAAATAAAAAAAAGGAAAGGCCAAATAAATAAAAAAATATAAAAGGGACAATGCTACTATCCTTTTTTTCACATTTGTGCTTCAAAGTAGCACCATGATCTTCATGATAGAGAGTCTCTTGTTTTGTCACTTTCATATACTAGTGGGATATTTTCATTATAGAACTTGGCTTGTATATTCCAACAACAGGCCTCCTCAAGTGCCCTAGGTCTTCGCGAGCAAGCAAGTTGGATGCACACCCACTTAGTTTCTTTTGTTGAGCTTTCATACATTTATAGCTCTAGTGCATCCGTTGCATGGCAATCCCTGCTCCATGCATTGACATCAATTGATGGGCATCTCCCTAGCCCATTGATTAGCCGCGTTGATGTGAGATTTTCTCCTTTTTGTCTTCTCCACATAACCCCCTCATTATATTCTATTCCACCCATAGTGCTATATCCATGGCTCACGCTCATGTATTGCGTGAAAGTTGAAAAAAGTTTGAGATTACTAAAGTATGAAATAATTGCCTGGCTTGTCATCGGGGTTGTGCATGATGAGAGCATTCTTGTTTGACGAAAATGGAGCATGACCAAACTATATGATTTTGTAGGGATGAACTTTCTTTGGCCATGTTATTTTGAGAAGACATGATTGCTTAGTTAGTATGCTTGAAGTATTATTATTTTTATGTCAATATTAAATTTTTGTCTTGAATCTTATGGATCTGACCATTCATGCCAAAATTAAGAGAATTACTTAGAGAAATATGTTAGGTAGCATTCCACATCAAAATTCTGTTTTTATCATTTACCTACTCGAGGACGAGCAGGAATTAAGCTTGGGGATGCTGATACGTCTCCAACGTATCTATAATTTTTGATTGTTCCATGCTATTATATTATCTGTTTTGGATGTTTATGGGCTTTATTATGCACTTTTATATTATTTTTTGGGACTAACCTATTAACCTAGAGCCCAGTGCCAGTTTCTGTGTTTTCCTTCTTTTAGAGTATCGCAGAAAAGGAAAATCAAACAGAGTCCAATTGACCTGAAACTTCACGGAACTTATTTTTGGACCAGAAGAAGCCCACGGAGTATCGGAGTTGGACCAGGAGAGTCCCGGGCTGCCCACGAGGGTGGGGGGCGCGCCCCCTGCCTCGTGGACAGCCCGGAGGTCCACCGACGTACTTCTTCCTCCCATATATACCCATATACCCTAAAAACTTCGAAGAACAGAATAGATCGGGAGTTCCACCGCTAGAAGACTCCGTAGCCACCGAAAACCAATCTAGACCCGTTCCGGCACCCTGCCGGAGGGGGCAATCCCTCACCGGTGGCCATCTTCATCATCCCAGCGCTCTCCATGACGAGGAGGGAGTAGTTCTCCCTCGGGGCTGAGGGTATGTACCAGTAGCTATGTGTTTGATCGATCTCTCTCTCTCTCTCTCTCTCTCTCTCGTGTTCTTGAGGTGTGATACGTCTCCGTTGTATCTACTTTTCCAAAACTTTTGCCATTGTTTTGGACTCTAACTTGCATGATTTGAATGGAACTAACCCGGACTGACGTTGTTTTCAGCAGAATTACCATGGTGTTATTTATGCGCAGAAACAAACGTTCTCGGAATAACCTGAAACTTCACGGAGCAACTTTTTGGAAAATATAAAAAATACCTGCAAAAGATGAAGGCCAGGGGGCCACCACCTGTCCACGAGGGTGGGGGTGCGCCTGCCCCCCTAGGGCGCGCCCCCTACCTCGTGGGCCCCCCTAGAGCTCCTCGGACTCCAACTCCAACTCTATATATTGTGTTTCGGGGAGAAAAAATCAGAGAGAAGAATTCATCGCGTTTTACGATACGGAGCCACCGCCAAGCCCTAAAACCTCTCGGGAGGGCTGATCTGGAGTCCGCTTGGGACTCCGGAGAGGGGAATCCGTCGCCACCATCATCATCAACCATCCTCCATCACCAATTTTATGATGCTCACCGCCGTGCGTGAGTAATTCCATCGTAGGCTTGTTGGACGGCGATGGGTTGGATGGGATCTATCATGTAATCGAGTTAGTTTTGTTAGGGTTTGATCCCTAGTATCCACTATGTTCTGAGATTGATGTTGCTATGACTTTGCTATGCTTAATGCTTGTCACTAGGGCCCGAGTGCCATGATTTCAGATCTGAACCTATTATGTTTTCATCAATATATGAGAGTTCTTGATCCTATCTTGCAAGTCTATGGTCACCTATTATGTGTTGTGATCCGTTAACCCCGAAGTGACAATAATCAGGATACTTACCGGTGATGACCGTAGTTTGAGGAGTTCGTGTATTCACTATGTGTTAATGCTTTGTTCCGGTACTCTATTAAAAGGAGGCCTTAATATCCCTTAGTTTCCGTAAGGACCCCGCTGTCACGGGAGGGTAGGACAAAAGATGTCATGCAAGTTCTTTTCCATAAGCACGTATGACTATATTCGGAATACATGCCTACATTACATTGATGAACTGGACCTAGTTCTGTGTCACCCTAGGTTATGACTGTTACATGATGAACCGCATCCGGCATAATTCTCCATCACCGATCCATTGCCTACGAGCTTTCCATATATTGTTCTTCGCTTATTTACTTTTCCGTTGCTATTGCTATCATCACTACAAAATACCAAAAACATTACTTCTACTACTATTACCTTTTGCTACCGTTACCACTACTATCATATTAGTTTGCTACTAAATACTTTGCTGCAGATACTAAGTTTCCAGGTGTGGTTGAATTGACAACTCAGCTGCTAATACTTGAGAATATTCTTTGGCTCCCCTAGTGTCGAATCAATAAATTTGGGTTGAATACTTTACCCTCGAAAATTGTTGCGATCCCCTATACTTGTGGGTTATCAAGAGTATTTTCTAGCGCCATTGCCGAGGAGCATAGTTCTATTCTTTGAGTCACTTGGGATTTATATCTGCTTATCATCATGAAGAACTTGAAAGATACAAGAACCAAGATTTATCCCTCAACTACGAGGGGAGGTAAGGAACTGCCATCTAGATTTGCACTTGATTCACCTTCTGTTTTGAGTAAGCTTGCAACACCTAAACCTGCTTTTGCTATTTGTTCTTGTAAGTGCATCTAGTGCCACCCCTAGTTGGTTTTGGAGTATTGACGACAAACCTGGTTGAGGGACTAATGTGTTTGTGAGAATTGCAGGATAACACCGGTAGAAGTCCCTCATTGATTCGGTTTTTCCTACCAGAGATGACCCCTAAAAATGTATGAAGACATTGAAGTCAAAGGTGGTATGTGAAGACATTCACATTGGAGACTGTGACAAGAGAAGACATTGCGTGAAGACTATGGAGCGCGAATACTTAGTTGTTTTGTCGTTCTTTTTCTTCTTTGTTGAGTCATAGGAACCACCGTACTGTTAAGTGGGGTCCAAGTGAACCAGTCAGAATGACTAAAGTGATGCTTAACCAAAATCCTATGTCTTCGAGTGAAGACAATGAGAGCAAATCTTGTCCAGAGCTGGATAAGTCAGCTTTGCTTTTAGCCCAAGTAAAGTTGTCGTGTGTGTTTGAAATCTGACCATTGGAACACGTGTCAGTTCCTTAGTGACCCAGGGTCATTTCGGACAAATCAGGTCGGGTTGCCTAGTGGCTATAAATAGACCACCCCCTACAACCATAAACGGTTGGCTGCTCAGAGTTAGTGTACGGCTTTTGTCGTTTGAGAGCAACCCACCTCGAAGCCTTTGAGAGAGAATTCCTTGCGAGGACAAAGCCCTAAACACCCAGAGCCAAAGAGTGTTAGGCATCACTGAAGTCTTCCTGTCTATGTGATCTGAAGACTTATTACACTTGAGGACTGTGAATCCTCGAGCCGGTTAGGCGTCGCGTTCTGAGCATCCAAGAGTCATTGTGGATCGTTGGTGAACGAAGTCTGTGAAGGTTTGGAAGTCAACCTTGAAGACTTACCAGAGTGATTGGGCGAGGACTGGGTGTCCTTAGCTCAAGGGGAATAAGGTGAAGACGCGGTCTTCTAAGTTGAATCTCAGCCTCCCTAACCATACGTACAGTTGTCACAGCAACTAGAACTGGTCCAACAAATCATTGTCTTCAACGAGCCACTGGTTCTATCCTTCCCATCTATTTATCTGCAGATTGGTCCTTGAGAAGTCATTGCCTGTTTGCAATATTTATTTGTCTTCACTGTGTGACTGCTTGTTCTGATTGGGTTCATACTATCTTCCATCCTGATCTATACTGCCTAGCTGCTATTAGTCTTTGTGCTTTCATTTCATTCAATACTTGACTATGGCTTGCTTAGTGTAGTCTACCTTCCGCTGCATGGTAATAGGTTTATTTCTATCGTTCGTCTTCGAAACATTCATGTCTTGAAGACTTTCATAAAAATCACCTATTCACCCCCCTCTAGTCGATCACTAGCACTTTCAATTGGTATCAGAGCAAGGTACCCCCTTGTTCTGTGTGATTCGGTGTAACCACCTGTAGT
Source organism: Triticum monococcum (assembly GCA_034509565.1). Lineage (NCBI taxonomy): Eukaryota > Viridiplantae > Streptophyta > Magnoliopsida > Poales > Poaceae > Triticum > Triticum monococcum. The sequence goes on from CM067844.1 coordinate 491,843,646, forward strand.
TTTAGCTATGTCGACTGCAGGGATAATCAAAGTCTCCGTTGCGTGCCCAGTCTTCGATGGAACTGAATATCCCTACTGGAAGAATAAGATGCGCATGCATTTGGAAGCCACTGATGTCGACCTCTGGTATGTTGTCAAGAATGGCGTCCCCAAGGCTGGTGAAGGTGTCACTGCTGCTGATGTCAAGAAGTTCGTTCAACTGGATTCCACTGCCAAGAACATCATCTGTGGTCATCTGACCAAAGGATAGTATGGCCGTGTGAGTGCTCTGGAAACATCCAAGCTAGTCTGGGACTGGCTCTCCAAGGTCAACGAAGGCGTCTCAACCCAGAGAGATCAAAGAATTAGTGTCCTTCGCAACCTCTTCAGCCGCTTCAAGAGAAATGACAATGAGAATGTTTAGCTCACGTTTGATCGACTCACTGACATCACAAATGAGCTTCAAGCCCTTAGCGCTACTGAGATCATCAAGCATGAAGTCGTCAAGACACTCCTGAGATCACTTGACAGCTCATTTGACACCCTAGCCCTGATGATACAAGAACGCGCTGACTTCAAGACACTCAATCTGTCTGACATACTTGAAAGGCTCAACACACATGAGTTTCAGCTTTCTGAGAAAAGAGACATCTACGGTCCCAACTATGGGCGAACTCGTGCTTTGAAGGCAAAGGCTATTTCCTCATCTGAAGAACAATATGATTGCAGTTCTGATGATCCTGAAGACATTGGAAAGGAGCTTGCTATGCTTGTGAAGAAGTTCCAGAAATTCACCAAGAAGAAAGGCTTCAGAAAGTCCTCACGATCCAGCTCAAGAAATGATGAAGCTACTGCTCATGACTACAGGACGAGAAAAAGGCTCAAGTGCAAGAAACCTGGTCATTACATCTCCAAGTGTCCGCAGTGGGACAATGAGAACAACAAGAAGAAGAAGAGAAAGGAATATGATTCTGACGATAAGAAGAAGAAGAAGAAATACTCACAGTCTTCTTCCAAGTCTTCATCAAAGTCTTCATCACACAAGAAAAGCTCATCTGGCAAAGCTCGTGCGTTTGTTGGCAAGGAAATGGATTCATAGGAGGAGTCTGCTTCTGAGGAGGCGGAGGTGGAGTCTGAGGAGGAGTCCGATTCTGGCGTTGCAAGTCTGGCTACAGCCTATGTTGCCGAGTCCATCTTCAACATTAAAAACAATGACTTCATCACCGACGCCGATGTTGATGACCAGGACAACTCCGCTCCCACCTACTGCTTCATGGCACGCGGTGCCAAGGTAAACCCACGCACTACTCACTATCAAAAATCCAGTGAAGATGACTCTGATTGTGGTTCCAAACCCGGCTACAAAACACTTGCTAAAATTGCAACTGAACAACAGAAAGCTATGGAACATATTCAAAAACTATTAGACAAAAGCGATGACCTGTTAGACGCTGAAATGACTTGATCTTAGTCCTTAATTGAAGACATAAAAAACCTTCATGTTAAGTATGAGGAACTGGAAAGTTGTCATGAAACGCTCTCAACAACTCATGAAAAGCTTTCCTATGATTATCTTCAAAGGAAGCAAGATCTTGAGAAATTGAGAGCAGCTCATGAAGATCTTCAAAAGGAAAACGAGTCGCTTCGCGCCAAACAGATCAGTTCCGCTCAGATAGGATTTGAACCACCATGTCTTAAATGCATTGAGCGTGACAATGCTACTTCTGTTGCTGGATGTTCCACTGCTGCTACTGTTGCAATATCTTCAACTGTTGATGTGGCAACTAACCCCTCTGCTGAGGATGCCACTGCTATTGCTGATGAAAATGCTAGGTTGAAGACATTGCTTGAAACAGGGATGTACAAAAGTCTCAAAGGGCATCAGACACTATGTGATGTCCTCAAAAGACAGATCCTGAACCAAAACCCTAGGAAGGAGGGTGTTGGGTTCGAAAGGAAAATGAATGCTGATGGCTCTTACTGGAAACCTGAGCAGTACCCCAAAACCACATGGGTTGCTGCAAAGGAACCTTCAGTGGATCCATCCACCCTATCTGGCTTCACTTGTGCTAATCCCATTGTTATTGATGAATCCCTTGATGCAAACTATAAAATATTTAAGAATCAGACTGGTGAAGTGTTTGCCAGGTATATTGGTACTAACTGCAGGTATGGGCCACCTATAAAGAAGGTCTGGGTGCCGAAAAAGTGTCTGGAAAATCTTCCTGTGTATGTCGTCATGACACCACAAGTGAAGAAGACAAACCACAGACCACGGGCTTCATATGGTCCAAAGGCTTCATACACACAGAGGACTCACATGAGTCGCAATAACGCAAATGTTTTGCAGGGAAACCATACTCAGGCCTATGAATATGAGCGCGTTTCATCAAACCGCCATGTTCATAAGACCAAGAACTACTCTGCTTATTCTTATGAGTACTATTGTCCACCTGCAAGACTATTTGCTAGGGCTCCAAAGCCAAAGTTCTTAGATGCTGCACTTAGACTCATTGCTTCGAAGCCACCCTTGAAGATGTGGGTGGCTAAGAAAGCTTAACTCTCTTTTGCAGGGAAGGGTCTCCAGCCAAAAATCAAATTCGTCTGAAGCTATTGTTGGGGACCTTAAACATCTTGTAGGGCGTAAGATCAAATGCCCAAATGGTCTTATTATGTATTTTGTTCCCGAGTCGCTTGCTACTTACCCTATCAGTCCTAACCTCGATCTAAGCTTTCATAATCCACTTGCTCGTCAAATTTTTATGCTTCACAATTCTCTTCGTGAAGCCTATCCCCCTAACTGCACTGTAGGGTATGACACCAGCTACTTCAGAATGGATTATTGATAGTGGATGTACTAATCACATGACTGGCAAGCGAAGTCTTCTCATGGACTCAACCTTACGCCCATCTAACAGGAGTCACATCACATTTGCTGATACTGGTAAAAGCAAGGTATTGGGTCTAGGTAGAGTTGCAATCTCAAGGGATCAGCACATGGATAAAGTGATGCTTGTTGAATCCCTTGGTTTCAACTTAATGTTTGTCTCAATGCTTTCCGATTTAAACATGATTTTGATATTTGTAAAATATCGTTGCCTTGTTCTAATGGAATCTGACAAGTCTCTAGTCTTTGAAGGGTATCGGAAAGATGATTTGTACGTGGTAGATTTCTCAGCAGGACCACAGCTTGCCGTATGTCTTCTAGCAAAAGTTTCAGAATGCTGGCTCTGGCATTGGAGGCTGGGGCATGCTGGCATGAGGAACTTGCACACTCCTGCAAAGAAGAAGCATGTCATAGGCATCAAGGGCGTCAAGTTCAAGAAGGATCACTTATGTTGTGCCTGCGAAGCTGGAAAGATGATGAGGGCCAAGCATCCCTTGAAGACAATCATGACCGACTCAACCCTTCGAACTGCTACACATGGACCTCTTCGGTCCCACTCACTACTCAACTCTTACTACTACTGCTTGTCTCTATGGCTTCGTCATTGTTGATGATTATTCAAGATATACATGGGTACATATAATCCTCTACAAGACTAAAGTGCGGGATGTCTTCAGACGCTTCGCCAATCGAGCCATGAACAACTATGGCGTCAAGATCAAGCACATCAGAAGTGACAATGGCACTGAATTCAAGAACACTGGCCTCGACACTTATCTTGATACTTTGGGCATCACTCATGAATTCTCAGCTCCATACACGCCGCAACAGAACGTCGTGGAACGCAAGAACAGAACACTTATTGAGATGGCCCGGATGATGCTCGATGAATACAAGACTCCAAGAAAGTTCTGGCCTGAAGCCATTGATACTGCATGCCATATCATCAACCGTGTTTATCTTCACAAGCTTCTGAACAAAACATCCTATGAGCTCCTCACTGGTAAGAAGCCAAATGTCAGTTACTTCAGAGTATTTGGTGCCAGGTGTTGGATTAAGGATCCACATCACACTTCAAAATTTGCACCGAAAGCACATGAAGGTTTTATGCTTGGATACGGAAAGGATTCGCACTCCTACAGAGTCTTCAACCTCTTTCACTATAAAGTGGTTGAAACTATGGATGTGCAATTCGATGAGACTAACGGCTCGCAAAGAGAGCACCTGCCAAATTGAAAGTGCGTTATATCGACTAGAGGGGGGTGAATAGGCGATTTTTATGAAAGTCTTCAAAACGTGAAGGTTATGAAGACGAACAGTAGAGATATGCCTATCACTATGCAGCGGAAGTTAGATTACACTAGGCAAGCCATGGTCAATTATTCAATAGAGTGAAAGCACAATGACAAGTAGCTGCAGTGTAATAAGGATCAGGTAGGAAGAAGTTATGAAGCCAATCAAATCATACAGTTACGTTGTGAAGACAAAAGATAGAGCAAGCATGCAATGGCTTCACAAAGAGTAACAGTAAGGGAAGTGAAGATGAAACCAGTGACTCGTTGAAGACAATGATTTGTTGGACCAGTTCCAGTTGCTGTGACAACTATACGTCTGGTTAGGGCGGCTAGGTATTTAAACCAAAGGACACACAGTCCCGGACACCCAGTACTGAATACGCAGCTCAGGACACCCAGTCCTCACCGTATTCCCCTTGAGCTAAGGTCACACAGACCTCGCCCAATCACTCTGGTAAGTCTTCAAGGTAGACTCCCAAACCTTCACAGACTTCGTTCATCGGCAATCCACAATGTCTCTTTGGATGCTCAGAACGCGACGCCTAACCGTCTGGAGGATGCACAGTCCTCAAGTGTAATAAGTCTTCAGATCACTCAGACAAGAAGACTTAAGTGATGCCCAATTCTCTCTGGCTCTGGGTGGTTAGGGCTTTTCTCCTCGCTAGGAAATTTTCTCTCAAAGGCTTCGAGGTGGGTTGCTCTCAAACGACAAAAGCCGTGCACTGAAATCTAAGCAGCCAACCGTTTATGGTTGTAGGGGGTGGACTATTTATAGCCACCGGGCAACCCGACCTGATTTGTCCGAAATGACCCTGGGTCACTAAGGAACTAACACGTGTTCCAACGGTCAGATTTCGAACTCACACGGCAACTTTACTTGGGCTACAAGTAAAGCTGACTTGTCCGACTCTGGACAAGATTTTCTCTCATAGTCTTCGCTCGAAGACATAGGATTTGAATTAGGCATCACTTCAGTCATTCTGACTGGTTCTCTTGGACCCCACTTAACAGTACGGTGGTTCCTATGACTCAACACAAATAAAAAAGAACTACGAAACATCTAAGTCTTCGAGTTCCATAGGCTTCACGTGGTGTCTTCTCTTGTCATAGTCTTCAATGTGAATATCTTCATATACCACCATTGTCTTCAATGTCTTCGTACATTTTTAGGGGTCATCTCTGGTAGTAAAACCGAATCAATGAGGGACTTCTACCTGTGTTATCCTACAATTCTCACAAACACATTAGTCCCTCAACTAGGTTTGTCGTCAATACTCCAAAACCAATTAGGGGTGGCACTAGATGCACTTACAATCTCCCCCTTTTTGGTGATTGATGACAAACTAGTTGAAGTTTTCAACGGGGAATATAATTTGTGAAATTGTAAAGGGATTGTCTTCATAAGCTGCAAGGGCTCCCCCTGAAGATGTGCATATAAGTAATTTGCTTCTGGAATGCAAATGCACATGGCAGGTTGTACTTGTGGAAATCCACTTCAACTTATGATGACAATCCACTATGCATGTAAAAGTATATGAAGAGAATGACATGCATAATGAAAAATGGACGTCTGCAGAATGATCTAAGTGCGGAATTTATCGTCGCACATGCGGAATTTATCTTCGCAAAACATAGTGGCAAACAAGTAGCAGACGACCATCAAGTTTAAGTGTTACAACTCAAGGAAGCAAATGTAGCAGAACAGGAGTTGTAAGCACGAAGCAAAATATAGCAAAATATTAGGCACCCGCCCATATTGACCCGCTTGAAGACTAACAACATCATATGCTTCTCCCCCTTTTGTCAGTGATGACCAAAAAGGTTCGAAGACATAGAGTGTTCTACGCGTTCCCAGGCGCAGCAGGGTTGTTGGAGTTGTTTAGCGGTGCTGAAGAGCTTGGTGCAGGGTCGACGCACGCTGAAGGAGGTCTTGGTGATGTAGCGTCGTCTTCTTCCTCGATGATTCTTGCAGTCACCATGGCAGCAGATGAAGAGAACTCAGAATCTTCAAGTGATGGAGTTCCGCGCAGCACAACTCTTCAGGGGGGGTGTGGAGTCAAACTTGTATCTCTCTCTGAAGCCATCCTCATGAAGATCAGCTTCAGGGCACAGCATTGTGAGGCCTTTCCAGGTGCGGCGACAAGTTTCATGAGCAACGAATGCATTCTTGGTGGCAAGATTTCTGATGCGATTGACATCCACCAAGAGGCTTTTCATCTGTCTCTTCAACCAGTCATGATGCCTATCTTGCTTTTGGTGAAGGGCCATAAGAAGCTCTCGGTCATTAAGGGCACGAGCGCGCTTCTTGGGTCGCGGAGCAGTTGTGCTGTCAGTGGCTTCAGTGGATGTAGGTGCACGTGTAGTGCCAGCCAATGGGTACACCCTGGAGATGGCTTCAACACCTTCAACGTTCTGCGTGAAGCTCTGGTGTTCTGCATTCTGAAGACTTAAGGGTTGCTTGGCAGGCTCAGGATATACAGCTTCAGCAGAGGTGTCCACATCTGGCAAGAAGATCCGATGGTTGCGGGCTGAGGGCTGATATGAAATCGCAGAGTGAAGCTTGATCAGCCTCATTACCCAAGGAGCATAGAACTTCAAACCAAATAAGTCTGAGCCTGACGCTGCAAGTTGGCGGATGAAGAAATCCTGTGCGTTGAAGCATTTGCCATGAAGGATATAGAATATGAGAGTCTTCATTGCACCCTCAACCTTGGCATGTGGAGAGTGTCCCTTAATGGGCCAGAGAGTCCGCCGGATGATGTGATATATGGTTCTGGGCAGGTACTCTAGGTCTTCAACGAAGAACTCAGTTGGATAGGGTGCATCATGGGGTAATGGCTTCATCATTGAGAGCATCTAACTCATATTTGGTTCAGGCCTCTGGAATATGCTCTCAATAGCTTCAGCATGTAGTTGACAGCCTTGCTCGAAGAATTCACCAGGAGTTGGTAGGCCGGTAAGCTCAATGATATCAAATGCATTGGCTTCGTGATGGACATTGCCGGTCATCCACTCCAGGATCCAAGTCTTCGGATCTCTGTTGTATCCTTTAATATGGAGGGTGGCATAGAATTGAAGCAGAAACTCTTCATTCCAGTGCTCTTCATCAGTTACGAACTGCAGCAGACCCACTTGCTTAAAGCAATCCAAAGCTTCCTCCAAACAGGGCAGTCCAACAATGGCTTCAACATCAAGGCACTTGTGTGGGAAGATGCGACCTTGGTTGTAGAGGATGCAGGAGTAGTAGCTGCGCTGAGGATAGCTCCAGAACCTATCTGATACAATCCTTTCCCTTGAATAGGGGTTATTGGAGCTGTTGAAGAACGTGTTGTCGGCCTTGAAGCTAGTGATGTTGAAGGAGCCAGGAGCTGATGCAGGACCTGGGAACCTTGGCAGTCGAGGGATTGGCGTCTGGACCTGAGGCCTGTGCTCAACATGGTAATCAAATTGAGGACCTGCAGCAGACTCAGGAACAGACGTATCTGGATCAGTAGCTTCACTATCTTCAGAAGCTTTAGATGGGGAGGGCGCCACATTGGCTTCGGTGTTGGTTGTGGCAGCCTCAACATTTTCAGCCTCCACTTGTGTAGTTAGAGGGACAGACTCCGGCACGTTCTCGTGGAGAATGACTTCTTGTTGGAGCGGGGGAGTTGGATCTTGTGGTACTTCTTCATGCTCTTCGGCTGATGCAGCCAGAGTGTCTTCAGCCGAATCTTGAGGCCTTGGTCCTTTGCGAAGCCTGCGGTATGCAGACGACGCCTGTGGAGTTGGAGTGGGCTGGACCTCAGATTCTTCTTCCACTTGTGGGCGATCTGCCCATGATGCATCTTGTGCAATTGGCATCAGAGGACGACCAATGCTGATGAGTTCGCTTGTCTCAAGCTAAGGAAGGGCTGCATCATCTTGTACATTGTCTTGGTGACCAATGTCTTCAGCAGCGATGGGGTCGGCTGCTGGAATGTCTTCAGCTTCAGGAGCCTCTATGGGAGCAGGCTCATGAACTGTTAGCTGACGATCTGCTTCAGGATAGATGACAGAGAGGGGTTCAACCATCAAGGACTCTGTGGGAGCAGCCCGAGCTTTCTTGATCTTGCGCTTCTTCTTGGTGGGGTCAGAAGGAGAGGCTTCAGAGTGTTTCCTCTTCCTAGCTTCAGCCTCTATAGTCTGTGTCTTCTTGAGCTCTGAAGCGGTTGACCGGCTCTTTGGCTTCGAGCCAGTCGTAGCAGTGGGGAAGACAATCGGAACAGCTTCTTGACTTGATGCCTCTGGTTCAGCCACAGCAGGCTTCTTCTTCTTCTTCGCAGCCATCCTGGGGTCGATGCCGGGACGCCCAAGTGCCTTGCGCTTCCCAGCCTCGTTATAGGCTTGCACACATCTGTCGGCCAGAGTCTTCATCCGCTCACGCGAACCTTGAGCTTCGGCGCGTTTCTTCAGGAAGTTTTCCTTTAGCTCGTGCAGCATGATTTTGAAATTCTTCACTTCCTGCACGCTGAGCTTGGCCATATGCTTCTTGAACTGAGCCTTTTCATAGTTAATTTTATGCTTCAGCTCAACAACGCGCTGGGCGATGGCCAGTTCTGAAGCAATGGCTCCTTGGAAGGCAACACTGAGGCCAATGGGCAGCTGCAGATCGTCAAAGCTGACGTTTGGTGTAGCAAACCACTCGTCAATGAAGTCGTGGATGATGGCGACATCAAAGAGAGGTAGATTATTGAAGATTTCTGCCTCCTCTTTGCTCTTGATAAGTTGCTCAAGAGCGTCATCTGCAAGGTCTTCATCGCTTGACAGATCAATGGCGTCGTTGCGCAGAATGGCAGCAGCTGTGAGCTCTTGGCCGCTGTGTGGCTGAGGCATCTTGGCCTTCTGGGGCTTGGAGACTCGTGATAAGTCTTCAGACTGCACACTGGCTTCAGGAGGTGCAGTTGCCAATGGCTTCGCCCTTGAGATTTTCTGTGGAGAGGCCAGCTTTGGGCTTCTTCGATTGCTTTGGCTTCGGTGCAGCAAGCGCTTCTTCTGATTCAGAGTCAGCTGGTGGCTCATTCACTGCAGTCCCTTGGACTAAGATGCGGGTGATGAGGCCCTCAAGGTTGGCGTATGGTCCGATGATATTCTGGTCTGCCTCGCGTGTGCCATCTGCCCTTGGTGCGGAGGGACCAGGGTTGAAGTCTAAGACCAATTTCTTCTTGTTTTGCTTCGCTGAGTTCTGGGCAAACTGGAAGTTGCGCTTGAACAGATTGTCGTCACGATACTAGAGTAGTGACGACGGATGTGCTTCAGCTGGCTGTGGCCCACGAACCATGCACGGGTAGAAGCCTTGAGCAATGGCTTCATCTCTGGACCTGGGCACGAGATTTTTGTATAGTACGTCTCCCCATGGTCTCCCGGTGGCGTTTTTCTCAGTGTACTCCTTGGTGATGAAGCGGTATTGGAACCATTGCTCCGCCCAATAGCGTCGAATCCATTGGATTCGTGTCTTGCACTGATTGTAATCCTCTTCAGGATCTGTCTTGTACAGCTCTGAGAGGTCATCGGGCGGATCTCTTGATGTTTCTCCTCGACGCTTTCTGCCACCCTTCCTTGCTGATTTTTCTGCAGCCATGAACTTTAAACTGAATGGCTTCAATACGTTCAAAGGCTTTCTCTTGCTGGTCAAACAGGAACTGGCTTCGGGAGAATTTATATGATGCTGTAAGAATTCTGTAAATGAATGCAGACTATGAGAACCAAGGGGTTCTCCCACGGACATGTACCTGTGATAGCATTAAGGTGCGAGGGAAGGGGAAGAGGTCATATGCATTCTCAGAAGATTTTGAAGATAAATCAGTTTAGAAGACATTGACCTCATCGTGCGAAGACATTCACTCATAGATAAGAAGTTGGTTCCAGATTTGTACGAACCCACAGATCAGTACAAGTGAGGAATCAAACTACTTTATGAAGCATAAGTGAATATTCTAGGCATGTTATGAGATGCAGATTGAGAGAGATCTAACTTGTGTGAATAGAAACTTCTTATGGCAGAAAGTGATAGAACCATAGGATCAAAAGAGGCTGTAAAAAGAGGTTTTAATTACCACACTTGGAACTGCTAGACGGAGTGGGAGATGAGGCCGAGCAGTTCGATCCTCCGTGCCCTAACTTGGCGACGGAAGACACCTACGGCGACGGCGGAGAGGACGATGTCCGCGATCGGCGTGAAGACGGTGTCGGAGAGGTTGCGGCAGTGAAGCGCTTCGTCGCCGGCGTCGTCGAGAGCTAGCGGTGGCGCTAGGGTTCGTGCGAGGGAGGAAGAAGGAGATAATAACCGCGGTGAGGGTGTATTTATAGTTACAGGGGCGGCACTGTGCTATTACATAGGTGCCCCTGGCGATTCGCCTCTGAACAACACGTGGCCATCATGCGGAATCTCGGGGGCAGTTCCACATCCCACGCACGCCTGGATTGTTGGGTGGTCGTTCCTACTTCTCTGGATTTCTTGTGGATGAATGAGCATTAAAAATGGTTTTAAAGTTTGTCTCTGTGTCTTCTGCTGACAAGGACGCAGAGAAGACATTCGACGGTTTCAATAGAATGCATATGACTTGGAGAGATAGAATTTGAGATAGAAAGCATAGAGAGATTAGGGTCCGATCACATTCACTTAGTTCAAAAGATGCAAACAAGAAGACATAGCTATAAGTGAATGTTGTAGAGGACAGAACACTAGTATATATATATATATATCTATATAATCCACGTAGTGAGGATAATCATGAAGACATGTTGAGATGTAAGCCAAACCAAATGTGAAGACATTGCAAGGTAACGCCATGAGTGAAACACTTCGGAATAGAACGTTTGGTGGTGGCGTTACCCACTGTATAGGAAGTATTAGACCCAGACACGACGCACAATTATCGTGGCGCTCCGAAGTCAAATTCCACATTGATGTATTCACACTTAGAATGTATGTCTTCATTGATTGAAGATATACGTTACTTCGTGTGTTGCAAATCTAAGTCATCAATATGCATAAGTGTTAGGATGTGTGCCTGATCACAGGACATTTGAGGATTCCAAATATCGAAGAATTCGCTTCACTGCTAAGTGATGCGACTCCTTTAGTGCCGCTTGAAATCGAGCACACATGCAAACACTAAGCATAATATCTGGCCTAGATGCACATAAATAAAGCAAAGAACCAATCATGGAGCGGTATACCTTTTGATCGAACTCTTTACCATTGTCGTCTGGACCCAGATGATGTTTGGCTGGCATTGGTGTTGTGAAGCCTTTGCAGTCTTGCATACCGAACTTCTTCAGGCAATCTTTGAGATACTTCTCTTCAGATATGAAGATGCCATTGCGTTGTTGCCGTATCTGAAGACCGAGGAAGAACTTCAGCTCCCCCATCATAGACATCTGATATTGCTCTTGCATCATATATCCAAACTCCTCACTGTACTTCTGATTGGTGCAGCCGAAGATAATGTCATCCACATATATTTGGCACACAAACAGTTCACCATCATATGTCTTCGTGAAGAGAGTGGGATCTAGGGAGCCAGGTATGAAGCCTTTGCTCTTCAGGAAGTATTTGAGTGTGTCATACCAGGCCCGAGGGGCTTGTTTGAGGCCATATAGTGCCTTATTGAGCTTGTAAACCATGTCAGGATGTTTTGGATCTTCAAACCCAGGTAGTTGTGCAACATACACTTCTTCTTCAATCTTGCCATTGAGAAAGGCACTCTTCACATCCATTTGATATAAAAGTATGTTATGATGATTTGCATAGGCCAGCAGTATACGGATGGCTTCAAGTCTGGCCACAGGAGCAAATGTTTCATCGAAGTCAATGCCTTCCACTTGAGTATATCCTTGAGCAACGAGACGAGCTTTGTTTTTGACAACTTGACCATGCTCATCTTGCTTGTTGCGGTATATCCATTTGGTGCCTATTATATTGTGCTTCCGTGGATCAGGATGCTTAACCAGTTCCCATACATGGTTCAGCTCAAACTGTTGAAGCTCTTCTTGCATAGCTTGAATCCATTCAGGTTCCATGAAAGCTTCTTCAACTTTCTTGGGTTCTGTGATTGAAACGAATGCGAAGTGCCCGCAGAAATTTGCCAGTTGAGTTGCCCTTGAACGAGTCAGTGGACCAGGTGCATTGATGCTGTCAATTATTCTGTCAATCTGCACTTCATTGGCAACACGAGGATGTATAGGTCGAAGACTTTGCTCTTGCTGATCTATGTTGTCGTTGGGAGGAATGTCTTTAGGCTGAGCATTGCCTTCATGTGGATCAGGTGCTGAGATGATAAGTTCTTTTTCAGGATGAGCTTCAGAAGGTATAATTTCTCCAGTTCCCATTAGCTTGATTGATTCACTAGCTGGAACTTCATCTAGCACATCTGGCAGTTGCTCTCTTTGTGAACCATTGGTCTCATCGAACCGCACATCCACTATTTCAACCACTTTGTAGTGAAAGAGATTGAAGACTCTGTAGGAGTGCGAATCCTTTCCATATCCAAGCATAAAACCCTCATGTGCTTTTGGTGCAAATTTTGAGGTGTGGTGTGGGTCCTTGATCCAGCATCTGGCGCCAAATACTTTGAAGTAACTGACATTTGGCTTCTTGCCTGTTAGGAGTTCATAAGATGTCTTGTTCAGAAGCTTGTGAAGATAAACACGGTTGATTGTATGGCATGCAGTGTCAATGGCTTCAGGCCAGACTTTTCTTGGAGTCTTGTACTCATCTAGCATCGTTCTGGCCATCTCAATGAGTGTTCTGTTCTTGCATTCGACGATGCCATTCTGCTGTGGCGTGTACGGAGCTGAGAATTCATGTGTGATGCCCAAGGTATCAAGATATGTGTCAAGGCCAGTGTTCTTGAATTCAGTGCCATTGTCACTTCTGATGTGCTTTATCTTGGCGCCATAATTGTTCATAGCTCGATTGGCGAAGCGTCTGAAGACATCCTGCACTTCAGTCTTGTAAAGGATTATGTGCACCCAAGTATATCTAGAGTAATCATCAACAATGACAAAGCCATAGAGGCAAGCAGTAGTTGAAAAAGTTGAGTAGTGAGTGGGACCAAAAAGATCCATGTGAAGCAGTTCGAAGGGTCGAGTAGTGGTCATGATTGTCTTCGAGGGATGTTTTGCCCTCGTCATCTTCCCTGCTTCACAGGCACCGCATAAGTGATCTTTCTTGAACTTGACGCCTTCGATGCCTATGACATGCTTCTTCTTTGCAAGGGTGTGGAGGTTCCTCATGCCAGCATGCCCAAGCCTCCGATGCCAAAGCCAACATTCTGAAGCCTTTGCCAGAAGGCATACTGCAAGCTGTGGCCCTGCTGAGAAATCTACCACATACAGATCATCTTTCCGATACCCTTCAAACACTAGAGACTTGTCAGATTCCATTAGTACCAGGCAACAATATTTTCCAAATATTACGACCATGTTCAAATTGCAAAGCATTGAGACTGACATTAAGTTGAAGCCAAGGGATTCAACAAGCATGACTTTGTCCATGTGTTGATCCTTTGAGATTGCAACTCTACCTAGACCCAATACCTTACTTTTACCAGTGTCAGCAAATGTGATGTGGCTCTGTCGGATGGACGTAAGGTTGAGTCCATAAGAAGGCTTCTTTTGCCAGTCATGTGATTTGTACACCCACTGTCAATAATCCATTCTAAAGACGCTGGTGTCGCACCCTACAGTGCAGTTAGGGGGATAGGCTTCACGAAGAGAATTGTGAAGCAAAAACATTTGACGAACCAGTGGGTTATGAAAACTTAGATCCAGGTTAGGACTAATAGGGAGAGTAGCATGCGATGCAGGAACAAAATACATAGTGATGCCATTCGGGCATTTGATCTTGCGCCCCACAAGATTTTTAAGGTCCCCAGCAATAGCGTTAGAAGATTTTGTTTTTCTGCTGGAGACCTTTCCCTGCAAAAGAGAGTTAAGCTTTCTTAACCACCCACATCTTCAAGGGTGGCTTAGAAGCAATAAGTCTAAGTGCAGCATATGAGAATTTTGGCTTTGGAGCCCTAGCAAACAGTCTAGCAGGCGCGCAATAGTACTCATAAGAATAGGCAGAATAGTTCTTGGTCATATGAACATGACGGTTTGAAGAACCGCTCTCATATTCATATGCCTGAGTATGGTTTCCCTGCAAAACATTTGCGTTAGTGCGACTCAGGTGAGTCCTCTGTCTGTATGAAGCCTTTGGACCATATGAAGCCTTTGGTCTGAGGTTTGTCTTCTTCATGTGAGGTGTCATGAGGACATTCACAGGAAAATTCTCCAGACACGTTTTTGGAACCGAGATCTTCTTCATAGGCGGTCCATTCCTGCAGTTAGTACCAATGTACCTGGCAAACACTTCACCATTCTGATTTCTAAACAGCTTATAGTTTGCATCAAAGGATTCATCAATGATAATTGGGTTAGCACAGGTGAAGCCAGACAGATTGGATGGATCTGCTGAGGATTCCTTTGCAGCAACCCATGTGGTTTTGGGGTACTGCTCAGGTTTCCAGTAAGAGCCATCTGCATTTATTTTCCTCACGAACCCAACACCCTCTTTCCTAGGGTTTCAGTTCAGAATCTGCTTCTTGAGGACATCACATAATGTCTGATGTCCTTTGAGACCTTTGTACATCCCTGTTTCAAGCAATGTCTTCAACCTAGCATTCTCATCAGCAATAGCAGTGGTATCCTCAGCAGAGGGGTTAGTTACCACTTCAACAGTTGAAGATATAGCAACAACAGTAGCAGTGGAACATTCAGCAACAGAGGTAGCATTATCACGCTCAATGCATTTAAGGCATGGTGGTTCAAATCCTTCCTGAGCGGAACTAATCTGTTCGGCGCGAAGTGACTCGTTTTCCTTTTGAAGATCTTCATGAGCCGCTCTCAATTTATCAAGATCTTGCTTCCTTTGAAGATAATCATAGGAGAGCTTTTCATGAGTTGTTGAGAGGGTATCATGACGATCTTCAAGTTCCTGATACTTAACATGAAGATTTTTTATGTCTTCAATTAAGGATTCAGATCGAGTCATTTCAGCACCCAACAGATCATCGCTTCTGTCTAATAGTTTTTGAATATGTTCCATGGCTTTCTGTTGTTCAGTTGCAATTTTAGCAAGTGTTTTATAGCTGGGTTTTGAATCACAATCAGAATCATCGTCACTGGATGTTTGATAGTGAGTAGTGTGTGTGTTTACCTTGGCACCGTGTGCCATGAAGCAGTAGGTAGGAGTGGAGTCGTCCTTGTCATTTGCATCGGTGTTGGTGATGAAGTCATTGTCTTCAGTGTTGAAGATGGACTTGGCGACGTAAGCTGTAGCCAGACTCGCAATGCCAGAATCAGATTCCTCCTCAAACTCCACCTCTGCCTCCTCAGAAGCGGACTCCTCCTCTGAATCATATTCCTTGCTCTTCTTCTTCTTCTTGTCGTCAGAGTCATATTCCTTGCTCTTCTTCTTCTTTCTGTTCTCATTGTCCCACTGTGGACACTCAGAGATGAAGTGTCCAGTTTTCTTGCACTTGTGACATGTTTTTTTCTTGTAGTCATGAGCAGAAGCTTCATCGTTCCTTGAGCTTGATCGTGAAGACTTTCTGAAGCCTTTCTTCTTGGTAAATTTCCGAAACTTCTTCACTAGCATTGCAAGTTCCCGTCCAATGTCTTCAGGATCATCAGAACAGCTGTCAGATTCTTCTTCAGATGAGGACACAGCTTTTGCCTTCAAGGCACGAGTTCGCCCATAGTTTGGACCGTAGATATCTCTTTTCTCAGAAAGCTGAAACTCATGTGTGTTGAGCCTCTCAAGTATGTCAGACGGATCGAGTGTCTTGAAGTCTGGACGTTCTTGAATCATCAGGGCTAGGATGTCAAACGAACTATCAAGTGATCTCAGCAGCGTCTTGACGATTTCATGTTTGGTGATCTCAGTGGCGCCGAGGGCTTGAAGCTCATTTGTGATGTCAGTGAGCCGGTCAAATGTGTGCTGGACATTCTCATTGTCATTTCGCTTGAAGCGGTTGAAGAGGTTGCGAAGAACACTGATTCTTTGATCTCTCTGAGTTGAGATGCCTTCATTGACCTTGGAGAGCCAGTCCCAGACCAGCTTGGATGTCTTCAAGGCACTCACACGGCCATACTATCCTTTGGTTATATGACCACAGATGATATTCTTGGTAGTAGAGTCCAGTTGAGTGAACTTATTGACATCAGCAACAGTGACACCTTCTCCAGCCTTGGGAACGCCGTTCTCGACGACATACCATAGGTCGACATTAATGGCTTCAAGATGCATGCGCATCTTATTCTTCCAGTAGGGATATTCAGTTCCATCAAAGACGGGGCACGCAACGGAGACTTTGATTATCCCTGCAGTCGACATAGCTAAAACTCCAGGTGGTTAAACCGAATCACATAGAACAAGGGAGCACCTTGCTCTGATACCAATTGAAAGTGCGTTATATCGACTAGAGGGGGGTGAATAGGCAATTTTTATGAAAGTCTTCAAAACGTGAAGGTTATGAAGACGAACAGTAGAGATATGCCTATCACTATGCAACGGAAGTTAGATTACACTAGGCAAGCCATGGTCAATTATTCAATAGAGTGAAAGCACAATGACAAGTAGCTACAGTGTAATAAGGATCAGGTAGGAAGAAGTTATGAAGCCAATCAAATCATACAGTTACGTTGTGAAGACAAAAGATAGAGCAAGCATGCAATGGCTTCACAAAGAGTAATAGTAAGTAAGGGAAGTGAAGATGAAACCAGTGACTCGTTGAAGACAATGATTTGTTGGACCAGTTCCAGTTGCTATGACAACTGTACGTCTGGTTAGGGCGGCTAGGTATTTAAACCAAAGGACACACAGTCCCGGACACCTAGTCCTGAACACGCAGCTCAGGACACCCAGTCCTCACCGTATTCCCCTTGAGCTAAGGTCACACAGACCTCGCCCAGTCACTCTGGTAAGTCTTCAAGGTAGACTCCCAAACCTTCACAGACTTCGTTCACCGGCAATCCACAATGTCTCTTGGATGCTCAGAACGCGATGCCTAACCGTCTGGAGGATGCACAACCCTCAAGTGTAATAAGTCTTCAGATCACTCAGACAAGAAGACTTAAGTGATGCCCAATTCTCTCTGGCTCTGGGTGGTTAGGGCTTTTCTCCTCGCTAGGAAATTTTCTCTCAAAGGCTTCGAGGTGGGTTGCTCTCAAACGACAAAAGCCGTGCACTGAGACCT
The DNA here is from genome assembly GCA_034509565.1 of Triticum monococcum. Taxonomy (NCBI): domain Eukaryota; kingdom Viridiplantae; phylum Streptophyta; class Magnoliopsida; order Poales; family Poaceae; genus Triticum; species Triticum monococcum. Next base: position 491,861,072 of record CM067844.1, read on the forward strand.
GAGCGGCCAACCGTTTATGCTCAGAACGCGACGCCTAACCGTCTGGAGGATTTGAATTAGGCATCACTTCAGTCATTCTGACTAGTTCTCTTGGACCCCACTTAACAGTACGGTGGTTCCTATGACTCAACACAAATAAAAAAGAACTACGAAACATCTAAGTCTTCGAGTTCCATAGGCTTCACGTGGTGTCTTCTCTTGTCATAGTCTTCAATGTGAATATCTTCATATACCACCATTGTCTTCAATGTCTTCGTACATTTTTAGGGGTCATCTCTGGTAGTAAAACCGAATCAATGAGGGACTTCTACCTGTGTTATCCTGCAATTCTCACAAACACATTAGTCCCTCAACTAGGTTTGTCGTCAATACTCCAAAACCAATTAGGGGTGGCACTAGATGCACTTACACAAATGTGCTAGATGAAGTTCCATCCAGTGAATCCATCAAGCTTATGGGAACTGGAGAGATCATACCGTCTGAAGCACAACACGAAGAGGAACTCATCATCTCTGCACCTGATCAACCTGAAGATAATGCTCAGCCTGAAGACAATCCTTCTAACGATGACAATGATCAGCAAGAGCAAAATCTTCGTCCTCTCATCCTCGTGTTGCAAATGAAGTACAGATTGAGAGAATAATTGATAGCATCGATGCACCTAGTCCACTCACTCGTTCAAGAGCAACACAACTAGCAAATTTCTGTGGACACTTCGCATTCATCTCAATATCTGAACCCAAGAAAGTTGATAAAGCCTTCATGGAACCTGAATGGATTCAAGCTATGCAAGAAGCGCTTCAACAATTTGAGCTGAATAATGTATGGGAACCGGTCAAGCGTCCTGATCCTCGTAAGCAAAATATCATAGGCATTAAATGGATATATCACAACAAGCAAGATGAGCATGGTCAAGTTGTCAGAAACAAAGCTCGTCTCGTTGCTCAAGGATACACTCAAGTTGAAGGAATTGACTTCGATGAAACATTTGCTCCTGTGGCTAGGCTTGAAGCTATACGCATACTGCTAGCCTATGCAAATCATCATAACATCCTTATGTATCAAATAGATGTGAAGAGCGCTTTTCTCAATGGCAAGATTGAAGAAGAAGTGTATGTTGCACAACCGCCTGGCTTTGAAGATCCAAAACATCCTGACATGGTTTATAAGCTTAACAAGGCATTGTATGGCCTCAAACAAGCCCCTCGTGCTTGGTATGACACACTCAAGGACTTCCTGAAGAGCAAAGGCTTCAAACCTGGTTCTCTGGATCCCACACTCTTCACGAAGACATATGATGGTGAACTGTTTGTGTGCCAAATATATGTGGATGACATTATCTTCGGCTGCACCAACCAGAAATATAGTGATGAGTTTGGATACATGATGCAAGAGCAATATCAGATGTCCATGATGGGTGAGTTGAAGTTCTTCCTTGGTCTTCAAATACGACAGCAACGCTACGGCATCTTCATATCTCAAGAGAAATACATCAAAGATTGCCTGAAGAAGTTTGGAATGCAAGACTGCAAAGGTTCCACGACGCCAATGCCAGCTAAACACCATCTGGGTCCCGACAACAATGGTAAAGAGTTCGATCAAAAGGTATACCGCTCCATGATTGGTTCATTCCTTTATTTATGTGCATCTAGGCCAGATATCATGCTTAGTGTCTGCATGTGTGCCCGATTCCAAGCGGCACCAAAGGAATCGCATCACTTAGCTGTGAAGCGAATTCTTCGATATTTGGCTCACACCCCAACACTAGGATTATGGTACCCAAAGGGCTCAGAGTTTGATCTAGTTGGATTCTCGAATGCTGATTATGCTGGTGACAAGGTGGATCGCAAGTCTACATCAGGCACATGCCACTTTCTGGGACGATCACTTGTATGTTGGTCTTCAAAGAAGCAGAACTGTGTTTCTCTCTCCACTGCTGAATCTGAATACATTGCTGCTGGATCTTGCTATGCTCAGCTTCTATGGATGAAGCAAACACTCAAAGACTATGGCATTCATCTGAAGCAAGTGCCACTCTACTGCGACAAAGAAAGTGCCATCAAGATTGCTAACAACCCAGTTCAGCACTCGAAGACAAAGCACATTGAAATTCGTCATCACTTTCTCAGAGATCATGTCATGAAGGAAGATATTGATATCATACATGTCAACACTGAAGAGCAACTGGCAGATATCTTCACAAAGCCCTTGGATGAGAAAAGGTTTTGCAAGTTACGGCGTGAGCTAAATATCTTGGAATCCTCAAATGTCCTGTGATCGGGCACACATCCTAACACTTATGCATGTTGATGACTTAGATGTGCAACACACGAAGTAACGTATGTCTTCAATCAATGAAGACTTACATTCTGAGTGTGAATACATTAACGTGGAATTTGACTTCGGAGCGCCACGATAATTGTGCGCCATGTCTGGGTCTAATACTTCCTATACGGTGGGTAACGCCACCACCAAATTCTTCCCTTAGAAGTGTTTTTTCTCATGGCGTTACATTTGCAAAGTCTTCGCATTTTGTTTGTCTTCAATGTTAACATGGCCTCATGTTTATCTTCAATGTACTGATTTAGTTTATGTCCTCTACAGCATTCACTTATAGCTATGTCTTCACGTTGAATATTTTGAATTAAGTGAATGTGATCGGACCCTAACCTTTCTATGCTCCTGTCTCAAGTCTATCTATCCAAATCATATGCATTCTATTGAAACTGTCAAAACGTCTTCTCTGCGTCCTTGTCAGCAGAAGACACAGAGGACAAACATTAATCTGTTTTCAATGCTCAATCATTTTTGCCTGAAACCCGAAGAAGTGGGAACGATCACCCGACAATCCAGGCGTGCGTGGGAACATGGAACAACCTCCAATGTGTTGCATGATCACCACGTGTCCTTCAGATGTGAACCGCCAGGGGCACCTGCGTAATAACATTGTGCCGTCCCTGTCTCTATAAATACACGCCTCACCCCAGTCATTATCTCTTCTTCCACTCTCGCACAAACCCTAGCACCACCGCTAGCACTCGACGCCGCCGGCGACGAAGCACTTAGTTGCCGCGACCTCACCGACGCCGTCCTCACACCGGTTGCAGACATTGTCTTCTCCGTCGTCACCGTAGGTGTCCTCCGTTGCCAAGTCAGGGCACGGAAGATCGAACTGCTCGGCCTCCTCTCCCACTCCGTCTAGCAGTTCCTCATGTGGTAAATAAAACCTCCTTTTTACAGTCCTTTTGATCCGATAGATTCATCCTTTTCAACCACAAGTGCTTTCTATTCCCACAAGTTGGATCTATCTCATTCTGCATCTCATAGCATGCCTAGTATGTTCACTTATGCTTCAAAAAGTAGTTAGATTCCTCACTTGAACTTATTCGTGGATTCGTACAAATCTGGAACCAACTCTCTACATATGAGTGAATGTCTTCGCACTATGAGGTCAATGTCTTCTAAACTGATTTATCTTCAAAATCTTCTAAGAATGCATATGACCTCTTCCCCTTCCCTCGCACCTTTAATGCTGTCACAGGTACATGTCCGTGGGAGAATGCCTTGGTTTTCATAGTCTGCATTCATTTGCAGAGTTCTTATAGCATCATATAAATTCTCCTGAAGCCAGTTCTTATCTGACCAGTAGACGGAAGACTTTGACAGTGTTGAAGCCTTTCAGTCTAAAATTCATGGCAACAGAGAAATCAGTCAGGAAGAGCAGCAGACAGCGCCGTGGAAACACTGCTAAAGACCTGCCACTGGATCTCTATGAGCTATACAAGTCAGATCCAGAAGAGACCTATGGAGAACGCAAGAACCGAATCCAATGGATTCGAAGACACTGGGCAGAGGAATGGTTCAAGTACAGATTTGTCACAGAAGAATATGCTGAGAAGAGTGCCATCAAGGGCCCTTGGGGAGATATTATATACAAAGGTCTTCAGCCCAAATCACAGTACGAAGCTATTGCTCAAGGCTTCTACCCCTGCATGCTTCGTGGACCTCAGCCTGCTAATGCCGACCCATCCTCTCTGTTATGGTGTCGAGAAGATAATCTCTTCAAGCGCAACTATCAGTTTGCAAAGAAATCGGCCAAGGAAAACAAGAAGTCTTTGGGATTAGACTTCAACCCAGGCCCCTCTGCACCACGAGCTCACGGCACACATGAAGCTGAACCCAATCTTGTTGGGGCCTTCCACAACTTAGAAGGTCTCATCACTCACATAATGGTTCAAGGGGCAGACGTGGATCAACCTGCAGACGACGCTGATTCTGACGAAGCGCCTGCACCACCAAAGCCTGTGAAGCAAATGAAATCCAAGGCTTCAAAGCCCTCTTCAGCACCAAAGGCTTCAAAGCCCTCATCTGCACCAAAGGTTTCACGGGCGAAGCCTCTGGCCACTGCACCTCCTGAAGCCAGTGTGCAGTCTGAAGATCTTTCACGCACATTCAAGCCCGCCAAAGTGAAGAAGCCCATGCAACCCACTGGTCAAGCACTGACCCCTGCTGCTGTTTTGCGAAATGAAATGACGCCATTGATCTGTCCAGTGATGACGATCTTGGCGATGACGCTCTTGAGCAGTTGATCAAGAGCAAGCAAGAGGCAGAAATCTTCAATGGAGTTCCTCTCTTTGATGTGGAAATCTTAAACAAGTTCATTGATGAGTGGTTCGACAGCCTAAATGTCAGCTTTGATGATCTTCAGCTTCCAATTGGCCTTAGCGTCGCCTTCCATGGAGCCATTGCTCTTGAGCTGGCTCTAGCTCAGAAAATTGTTGAGCTGAAGCATAAGATCGATTATGAAAAGGCTCAGTTCAAGAAGCACATGGCCAAGCTCAATTTTGAAGACATTCAAAACTTCAAGGTCATGATGCATGAGCTCAAGGAAGCATTCCATAAGAAACACGAAGAAGTAAAAGGTTCTCGTGAGCGCATGAAGGATCTTGTTGCCAAATGTGTTGAAGGATACAATGAAGCTGAAAAGCGCAAGGCTTTGGGGCGACCAGGCATCGACCCCCGAATGGCTGCCAAGAAGAAGAAGAAGCCAGCTGTGGCAGAACCCGAAGCATCAAGGCAGGAAGAAACTCACATTGTCTTCCCAGCAAGTCAGACAGGCTCGAAGCCGAAGGTCCCCACAGTGGCTTCAGAACTCAAGAAAACAATGGTAGTTGAAGCTGAAGCCAGAAAACGCAAGACCAAAGCCACCACTGATGATGCTCCCCAACCAAGAAACGGAAAACAAAGAAGAGAGACCGGGCTGCTCCCACAGAGCCCCTTGATGTCGAGCCAATCTCAGTGGCTCGTCCTGCGTCCGAACATCGAGAGCGACAGTTGATAGTTCATGAGCCTACTTCCACAGAGGTTCCTGGAGCTGAAGGCAATCCAGCTGTTGACCCCACCGCAGCTGAAGACATTGGTCCTCACGACAATGTTGAAGATGATGAAGTCCTTCCTCAGATCGAGCGCAATTTGGTATCATCACCTGTGCTTGCGCACAGCGAGCTCATCAGCATTGTAAGTGCATCTAGTGCCACCCATAGTTGGTTTTGGAGTATTGACGACAAACCTAGTTGAGGGACTAATGTGTTTGTGAGAATTGCAGGATAACACAGGTAGAAGTCCCTCATCGATTCGGTTTCACTACCAGAGATGAACCCTAAAAATGTACGAAGACATTGAAGACAATGGTGGTTTATGAAGATATTCATATTGAAGACAATGACATGTGAAGACTCCCTATGAAGCTTATGGAACTCGAAGACTTAGATCCTTCGTAGTTTTACTTCATTTATGTTGTGTCATAGGAACCACCGTACTGTTAAGTGGGGTCCAAGAGAACCAGTCAGGATGACTGAAGTGATGCCTAATTCAAATCCTATGTCTTCGAGTGAAGACTATGAGAGAAAATCTTGTGTAGAGTCAGACAAGTCAGCTTTACTTGTAGCCCAAGTAAAGTTGCCGTGTGAGTTCGAAATCCGACCATTGGTACACGTGTCCGTTCCTTAGTGACCCAGGGTCATTTTGGACAAATCAGGTCGGGTTGCCAAGTGGCTATAAATAGTCCACCCCTACAACCATAAACGGTTGGCTGCTCGGATTTCAGTGCACGGCTTTTGTCGTTTGAGAGCAACCCACCTCGAAGCCTTTGAGAGAAAATTCCCAGCGAGGAGAAAAGCCCTAACCACCCAGAGCCAAAGTAAATTGGGCATCACTTAAGTCCTCTTGTCTGAGTGATCTGAAGACTTATTACACTTGAGGACTGTGCATCCTCCAGCCGGTTAGGCGTCGCATTCTGAGCATCCAAGAGAAATTATGGATTGTCGGTGAATGAAGTCTGTGAAGGTTTGGGAGTCTACCTTGAAGGCTTACCAGAGTGATTGCGCGAGGTCTGTGTGACCTTAGCTCAAGGAGAAAACGGTGAGGACTGGGTGTCCTGAGCTGCGTGTTCAGGACTGGGTGTCCGGGACTGTGTGTCCTTTGGTTTAAATACCTAGCCGCTCCAACCAGACGTACAGTTGTCACAGCAACTGGAACTGGTCCAACAAATCATTGTCTTCAGCGTGTCACTGGTTTCATCTTCACCTCCTTTTTACTTACCGTTACACATTGTGAAGCCATTGCATGCTTGCTTTATCTTCTGTCTTCACAACTTAACTGTATGATTTGTTTGGCTTCATAACTTCTTCCTACTTGATCCTTATTACACTGAAGCTGTTTGTCACTGTGCTTTCACTATATTGAATGCTTGACCATGGCTTGCCTTGTGTAATCTAACTTCCGTTGCATAGTGATAGGCTTGTCTATTCTGTTTGTCTTCATAACTTCCACGTTTTGAAGACTTTCATAAAAATCGCCTATTCACCCCCCCTCTAGTCGATATAACGCACTTTCAATTGATATCAGAGCAAGGTGCTCCCTTGTTCTGTGTGATTCGGTTTAACCACCTGGAGTTTTAGCTATGTCGACTGCAGGGATAATTAAAGTCTCCGCTGCGTGCCCCGTCTTCGATGGAACTGAATATCCCTACTGGAAGAATAAGATGCGCATGCATCTTGAAGCCATTGATGTCGACCTATGGTATGTCGTCGAAAACGGCGTTCCCAAGGCTGGAGAAGATGTCACTGTTGCTGATGTCAAGAAGTTCACTCAACTGGACTCTACTGCCAAGAATATCATCTGTGGTCATCTGACCAAGGGACAGTACGACCGTGTAAGTGCCTTGAAGACATCCAAGCTGGTCTGGGACTGGCTCTCCAAAGTCAATGAAGGCATCTCAACCCAGAGAGATCAAAGAATCAGTGTTCTTCGCAATCTCTTCAACCGCTTCAAGCGAAATGACAATGAGAATGTCCAGCACACATTTGACCGGCTCACTGACATCACAAATGAGCTTCAAGCCCTCGGCGCCACTGAGATCACCAAACATGAAATCGTCAAGACGCTGCTGAGATCACTTGACAGTTCGTTTGACATCCTAGCCCTGATGATTCAAGAACGTCCAGATTTCAAGACACTCGATCCGTCTGACATACTTGAGAGGCTCAACACACATGAGTTTCAGCTTTCTGAGAAAAGAGATATCTACGGTCCAAACTATGGGCGAACTCGTGCCTTGAAGGCAAAAGCTGTGTCCTCATCTGAAGAAGAATCTGACAGCTGTTCTGATGATCCTGAAGACATTGGACGGGAACTTGCAATGCTAGTGAAGAAGTTCCAGAAATTCACCAAGAAGAAAGGCTTCAGAAAGTCTTCACGATCAAGCTCAAGGAATGATGAAGCTTCTGCTCATGACTACAAGAAGAAAACATGTCACAAGTGCAAGAAAACTGGACACTTCATCTCTGAGTGTCCACAGTGGGACAATGGGAGCAGAAAGAAGGAGAAGAGCAAGGAATATGACTCCGATGACAAGAAGAAGAAATACTCAAAGTCTTCTTCCAAGTCTTCCTCAAAGTCTTCATCACACAAGAAGAGCTCAACTGGCAAGGCTCGTGCGTTTGTTGGCAAGGAAATGGATTCAGAGGAGGAGTCCGCTTCTGAGGAGGCAGAGGTGGAGTTTGAGGAGGAGTTTGATTCTGGCATTGCGAGTCTGGCTACAGCCTACGTTGCCAAGTCCATCTTCAACACTGAAGACAATGACTTCATCACCAACACCGATGCAAATGACAAGGGCGACTCTACTCCTACCTACTGCTTCATGGCACGCGGTGCCAAGGTAAACACACGCACTACTCACTATCAAACATCCAGTGACGATGACTCTGATTGTGATTCAAAACCCAGCTACAAAACACTTGCTAAAATTCCAACTGAACAACAAAAGGCTATGGAACATATTCAAAAACTGTTAGACAGAAGCGATGATCTGTTGGGTGCTGAAATGACTCGTTCCGAATCCTTAATTGAAGACATAAAAAATCTTCATGTTAAGTATCAGGAACTTGAAGATCGTCTTGAGACTCTCTCAACTACTCATGAAAAGCTTTCCTATGATTATCTTCAAAAGAAGCAAGATCTTGAGAAGTTGAGAGCGGATCATGAAGACCTTCAAAAGGAAAACGAGTCACTTCGAGCCGAACAGATCAGTTCCGCTCAGGAAGGATTTGAACCACCATGCCTTAAATGCATTGAGCGTGATAATGCTACCTCTCTTGCTGAATGTTCCACTGCTACTGCTGTTGCAATATCTTCAACTGTTGAAGTGGTAACTAACCCCTCTGCTGAGGATACCACTGCTATTGCTGATGAGAATGCTAGGTTGAAGACATTGCTTGAAACAGGGATGTACAAAAGTCTCAAAGGACATCAGACATTATGTGATGTCCTCAAGAAGCAGATTCTGAACCGAAACCCTAGGAAAGAGGGTGTTGGGTTCGTGAGGAAAATAAATGCAGATGGCTCTTACCGGAAACCTGAGTCAAATGTTTTTGCTTCACAATACTCTTCGTGAAGCCTATCCCCCTAACTGCACTGTAGGGTACGACACCAGCGTCTTCAGAGTCTTCAGAATGGATTATTGACAGTGGGTGTACAAATCACATGACTGGCAAAAGAAGTCTTTTTATGGACTCAACCTTACGTCCATCCGACAAGAGCCACACCACCTTTGCTGACACTGGTAAAAGTAAGGTATTGGGTCTAGGTAGAGTTGCAATCTCAAAGGATCAACACATGGACAAAGTCATGTTTGTTGAATCCCTTGGCTTCAACTTAATGTCTGTCTCAATGCTTTGCGATTTGAACATGATTGTAATTTTTGGAAATTATCATTGCCTGGTACTAATGGAATCTGACAAGTCTCTAGTGTTTGAAGGGTATCGGAAAGATGATTTGTACGTGGTAGATTTCTCAGCAGGGCCACAGCTTGCAGTATGTCTTCTGGCAAAGGCTTCAGAATGCTGGCTTTGGCATCGGAGGCTTGGGCATGCTGGCATGAGGAACCTCCACACCCTTGCGAAGAAGAAGCATGTCATAGGCATCGAGGGCGTCAAGTTCAAGAAAGATCACTTATGCGGTGCCTGTGAAGCAGGGAAGATGACAAGGGCAAAACATCCTTCGAAGACAATCATGACCACTACTCGACCCTTCGAACTGCTTCACATGGATTTCTTTGGTCCCACTCACTACTCAACTTTTTCCACTACTGCTTGCCTCTATGGCTTTGTCATTGTTGATGATTACTCTAGATATACATGGGTGCACATAATCCTTTATAACACTGAAGTGCAGGATGTCTTTAGACGCTTCGCAAATCGGGCTATGAACAATTATAGCGCCAAGATAAAGCACATCAGAAGTGACAATGGCACTGAATTCAAGAACACTGGCCTTGACACATATCTTGATACATTGGGCATCACTCATGAATTCTCAGCTCCTTACACGCCACAGCAGAATGGCGTCGTTGAACGCAAGAACAGAACACTCATTGAGATGGCCAGAACAATGCTAGATGAGTACAAGACTCCAAGAAAATTCTGGACTGAAGCCATTGACACTGCATGCCATACAATCAACCGTGTCTATCTTCACAAGCTTCTGAACAAGACATCTTATGAACTTCTAACTGGCAAGAAGCCAAATGTTAGTTACTTCAGAGTATTTGGCTCAAGATACTGGATCAAGGACCCTCACCACACCTCAAAATTTGCACCAAAAGCACATGAGGGCTTTATGCCTTGATATGGAAAGGATTCGCACTCCTACAGAGTCTTCAATCTCTTTCACTACAAAGTGGTTGAAACAGTGGATGTGCGGTTCGATGAGACCAATGGTTCACAAAGAGAGCAACTGCCAGATGTGCTAGATGAAGTTCCAGCCAGTAAATCAATCAAGCTAATGGGAACTGGAGAAATTATACCTTCTGAAGCTCATCCTGAAGAAGAACTTATCATCTCAGCACCTGATCCACATGAAGACAATGCTCAGCCTGAAGACATTCCTCCCCACGACAACATAGATCAGCAAGAGCAAAGTCTTCAACCCATACATCCTCGTGTTGCCAATGAAGTACAGATTGACAGAATAATTGACAGCATCAATGCACCTGGTCCACTGACTCGTTCAAGGGCAACTCAACTGGCAAATTTCTGCGGACACTTCGCATTCGTTTCAATCATAGAACCCAAGAAAGTTGAAGAAGCTTTTATGGAACCTGAGTGGATTCAAGCAATGCAAGAAGAGCTTCATCAGTTTGAGCTGAACAATGTATGGAAATTGGTTAAGCGTCCTGATCCACGGAAGCATAACATAATAGGCACCAAATGGATATATCGCAACAAGCAAGATGAGCATGGCCAAGTCGTCAGAAACAAGGCTCGTCTCGTTGCTCAAGGATATACTCAAGTGGAAGGCATCGACTTCGATGAAACATTTGCTCCTGTGGCCAGACTTGGAGCCATCCGTATACTGCTGGCCTATGCAAATCATCATAACATACTTTTATATCAAATGGATGTGAAGAGTGCCTTTCTCAATGGCAAGATTGAAGAAGAAGTGTATGTTGCACAACCACCTGGGTTTGAAGATCCAAAACATCCTGACATGGTTTACAAGCTCAATAAGGCACTATATGGACTCAAACAAGCCCCTCGGGCCTGGTATGACACACTCAAATACTTCCTGAAGAGCAAAGGCTTCATACCTAGCTCCCTAGATCCCACTCTCTTCACGAAGACATATGATGGTGAACTGTTTGTGTGCCAAATATATGTGGATGACATTATCTTCGGCTGCACCAATCAGAAGTACAGTGAGGAGTTCGGATATATGATGCAAGAGCAATATCAGATGTCTATGATGGGGGAGCTGAAATTCTTCCTCGGTCTTCAGATACGGCAACAACGCAATGGCATCTTCATATCTCAAGAGAAGTATCTCAAAGATTGCCTGAAGAAGTTCGGTATGCAAGACTGCAAAGGTTTCACAACACCAATGCCAGCCAAACATCATCTGGGTCCTGACGACAATGGTAAAGAGTTCGATCAAAAGGTATACCGCTCCGTGATTGGTTCTTTGCTTTATTTATGTGCATCAAGGCCAGATATTATGCTTAGTGTTTGCATGTGTGCTCGATTCCAAGCGGCACCAAAGGAGTCGCACCACTTAGCAGTGAAGCGAATTCTTCGATATTTGGCTCACACCCCAACTCTAGGGTTATGGTATCCAAAGGGCTCAGAGTTAGATCTGGTTGGATTCTCGGATGCTGATTACGCTGGTGACAAGGTTGATCGGAAGTCCACGTCAGGCACATGTCACTTTCTGGGCCGATCACTTGTATGTTGGTCTTCAAAGAAGCAGAACTGTGCATCTCTCTCCACTGCTGAATCTGAATAAATTGCTGCTGGATCCTGCTGCGCTCAGCTTCTATGGATGAAGCAAACCCTCAAGGATTATGGCATTCATCTGAAGCAAGTGCCACTTTACTGCGACAACGAAAGCGCCATCAAGATCGCCAACAACCCAGTTCAGCACTCGAAGACAAAGCACATTGAAATTCGTCATCATTTTCTCAGAGATCATGTTGCAAAGGAAGATATTGATATCATACACGTCAACACTGAAGAGCAATTGGCAGATATATTCACCAAGCCCTTGGATGAGAAGAGATTTTGCAAGTTACGGTGTGAGCTAAATATCTTGGAATCCTCAAATGTCCTGTGATCAGGCACACATCCTAACACTTATGCATGTTGATGACTTAGATGTGCAACACACGAAGTAACGTATATCTTCAATCAATGAAGACATACATTCTAAGTGTGAATACATTAATGTGGAATTTTACTTCGGAGCGCCACGATAATTGTGTGCCGTGTCTGGGTCTAATACTTCCTATACGGTGGGTAACGCCACCACCAAATTTTTTGTTTGAAGTGTTTCACTCATGGCATTACATTTGCTATGTCTTCACATTTGGTTTGGCTTCAATCTCAACATGTCTTCGTGATTATCTTCACTATGTTGATTATATATATGTACCGGTGTTCTGTCCTCTACAGCATTCACTTATAGCTATGTCTTCTTGTTTGAATCTTTTGAACTAAGTGAATGTGATCGGACCCTAACCTCTCCATGCTTCCTACCTCAAACTCTATCTCTCCAAGTCATATGCATTCTATTGAAACTCTCAAATGTCTTCACTGCATCCTTGTCAGCAGAAGACACAGAGACAAACTTTAAAACCGTTTTCAATGCTTTTTCATCAACAAGAAATCCAGAGAAGTAGGAACGGCACCCGACAATCAAGGCGTGCGTGGGATGTGGAACTGCCCCCAAAATACCGTGTGATGGCCACGTGCTGTTCAGATGCGAATCGCCAGGGGCACCTAAGTAATAGCGCAGTGCCGCCTCTATCCCTATAAATACACGATTCACTGCGGTCATTATCTCTTCTTCCACCCTCGCACGAACCCTAGCGCCACCGCTAGCTCTCGACAACGCCGGCGACGAAGCGCTTCACTGCGGCAACCTCTCCGACGCCATTTTCACGCCGACTGCGGACATCGGTCTCTCCGCCGTCGCCGTAGGTGTCTTCCGTCGCCAAGTTAGGGCACGGAGGATTGAACTGCTCGGCCTCAACTCCCACTTCGTCTAGCAGTTCCAAGTGTGGTAAATAAAACCTCTTTTTGTAGCCTCTTTCGATCCCATAGTTCAGTCACCTACTGCCATAAGAAGTTTCTGCTCTCACACGTTACATCTCTCTCAATCTGCATCTCATAACTTGCCTATAATATTCACTTGTGCATCGTGAAGTAGTTAGATTCCTCACTTGTACTGATCTATGGGTTCGTACAAATCTGGAACCAACTTCTTTTCTATAAGTGAATGTCTTCGCATGATGAGGTCAATATCTTCTAAACTGATTTATCTTCAAAATCTTCTGAGAATGCATATGACCTCTTCCCCTTCCCTCGCACCTTAATGCTGTCACAGGTACATGTCCGTGGAAGAATCTTTTGGTTCTCATAGTCTGCATTCATTTGCAGAGTTCTTACAGCGTCACATCAATTCTCCTGAAACCAGTTCCTGTTGGTCCAGCAAAAGAAAACCTTTGAAGCCCTTGAACGCTTTGAAGCCTTCCAAGTTAAGCTTCATGGCAGCAGAAAAACCAGCAAGGAAGGGAGGCAGACAGAGACGTGGTGAAACGTCCAAAGATTTGCCTGATGAATTGGCAGAAATGTACAAAACTGATCCTGAAGAGAGCTACGGTCAGCGCAAGACACGAATCCAATGGATTCGACGCTATTGGGAAGAGCAGTGGTTCCAATACCGCTTCGTCACTCAGGAATATGCAGAAAAGTGCGCCATCAAGAGACCGTGGGGAGACGTATTGTACAAAAATCTCGTACCCCGGTCCAGAGACGAAGCCATTGCTCAAGGCTTCTATCCATGCATGGTCAGAGGACCACAGCTAGCTGAAGCACATCCGTCATCACTTCTCTGGTGTCGCGATGACAATCTGTTCAAGCGCAACTTCCAATTTTCTCAGAACTCTGCGAAGCAAAACAAGAAGGAGCTGGGGTTGGACTTCAACCCTGGTCCCTCTAAACCAAGGGCGGATGGCACACGCGATGCCAATCCCAATATCATCGGGCCGTATGCCAATCTCGCAGGCCTCATCACTCGCATTCTAGTCCAAGGGACTGCCGTGAACGACCCTCTAGCAGACACTGAGTCTGATGACGCTCCTGCTGTACCGAAGCCGGAGCAGACGAAGAAGCCAAAAGCTTCAAAGCCAGTCGCTTCTCCCAAAATCTCCAGAGCGAAGCCATTGGCAATTGCACCTCCTGAAGCCAGTGTGCAGTCTGAAGACTTATCACGAGTCTCCAAGCCCCAAGAAGCCAAGAAGCCACAGCCACACACAGGCAAAGAGCTCACAGCTGCTGCCATTCTGCATAGCAAAACCATTGATCTGTCTAGCGACGAAGATCTTGGAGATAACGCTCTTGAGAAGCTCATCAAGAGCAAGGAGGACGCTGAAATCTTCAACAATCTGCCTCTGTTTGATGTAGCAATCATCCACAACTTCATAGATGAGTGGTTTGCTACACCAAATATCAGCTTCGATGATCTGCAGCTGCCCATTGGCCTCAGCGTCGCCTTCCAAGGCGCTATTGCTTCAGAACTTGCAATTGCCCAGCGCATTGTTGAACTGAAGCAGAAAATTGATTATGAAAAGGCTCAGTTCAAGCAGAATATGGCCAGGCTCAGCGTCCAAGAAGTCAAGGACTTCAAGATCATGCTGCACGAGTTAAAGGAAAACTTTCTGAAGAAACGTGCAGAAGCTCAGGGTTCGCGGGAGCGAATGAAGACTCTGGCTGATCGTTGTGTGCAGGCCTACAATGAGGCCGAGAAGCGCAAGGCACTTGGGCGTCCCGGCATCGACCCCAGGATGGCCGCAAAGAAAAAGAAGAAGCCTGCTGTGGCTGAACCAGAGGCACCAAGGCAAGAAGCTGTTCCGATTGTCTTCCCCACTGCTACGACTGGCTCGAAGCCAAAGAGTCGATCAACCGCCTCAGAGCTCAAGAAGACACGGACTGCACAGGCTGAAGCTAGGAAGAGGAAACACTCTGAAGCCTCTCCTTCTGACCCCACCATCAAGAAGCACAAGACAAAGAAATCTCGGGTTGCTCCCACAGAGCCCTTGATAGTCGAACCCCTCTCCGTCCGCTATCCTGACGAAGATCGTCAGTTGACAGTGCATGAGCCTGCTCTCACAGAGGCTCCGCAAGCTGAAGACATTCCAGCAGCCGACCCCAACGCTGCTGAAGACATTGGTTTCCAAGACAATGTACAAGATGATACAGCCCTTCCTTAGCTTGAGACAAGCGAAATGATCAGCATTGGTCGTCCATTGACACCAATCACACAAGATGCATCATGGGCAGATCGCCCATAGGAGGAAGATAATGAGCCCCAGCCCACTGCAACTCCACCGGCGTCGCCTACATTCTGTAGGCTTCGCAAAGGGCCAAGGGCTCAGGCTGCTGACAACATTCCGGCTGCATCTGCCAAAGATATTGAAGAAGAACCTCAAGCTCCATCTCCCCCGCACCAACAAGAAGCAGTTTTCCAGGAGAACGTACCTGAATCCGTCCCTCTCACTACACGTGTTGAGGCTGAAAACATTGAGGCTGCCACAACCAACACTGAAGCAATTGTGGAGCCCTTCCCAACAACAGCTTCAAGAGACACTGAAGCTACTGCACCTGAACCTTCTGTGCTTGAGTCTGCTGCCGGTCCACAATTCAACTATCATGTTGCGCACAGGCCCCAGGTCCAGAAGCCGATCCCACGACTGCCAAGGTTCCCAGGTCCTGCATCAGCTCCTGGCTCCTTCAACATCAACAGCTTCAGGGCAGATAACACGTTCTTCAACAGCTCCACGAACCCTTACTTAAGGGAACGGATTGTATCAGATTGGTTTTGGAGCTACCCACAACGCAGCTATTATTCATGCATCCTATACAACCAAGGCCGCATCTTTCCGCACCAGTGCCTTGAGGTTGAAGCTGTTGCTGGTCTGCCTGGTCTGGAAGAAGCACCGGATTGCTTCAAGCAAGTGGGTCTGCTGCCGTTTATCACCAATGAAGAGCACTGGAATGAAGAGCTTCTGCTCCAGTTCTATGCCACCCTGCATATCAAAGGCTATAACAGAGATCCGAAGACTTGGGTCATGGAGTGGATGACCGGCAATGTCCATCATGAAGCTAATGCATTCGATATCATTGAACTTACCGGCCTACCCACTCCTGGCGAACTCTTCGAAGAAGGCTGCCAACTCCCTTACTGATCATCCTCAAAAGAGGCACGGATCACTAGGAAACAAGCTGGACATATAGCATCATGAACTAAAACATCCCAGACTTAGTGATTTTCACTAAGTCCCTGAAATCAGTAAACTCAGGTACCCTACTTCGCAAGCTTGCACAAGACAACACACACATCCTAAAAATGCATGGGAGGCACCTCTGGAAAGAAGACAACATGCTTAACAAATCATCCCAAAGGGGCACAGGCATATCATGCATGGATTAAACATGGCAAAAATGACAAAAGTGCATGTTGAACTAATGGATCTGCAATTTAACTCATGATGCCTCCTTCCAACAGCATTTTGGGCACCAAGATGACCTCAAATGCAAATGATGCAATGGAATGAAATGATGTACTCGTCGAGACGAAGATTTTGATATATCATATGCCCAAATCGGAGCTACGGATGCGCAGATATGGCAGGTCAAACTTGGCACGAATATCTAGAGGGAGAGGGAAAGTCAACTGGCTCAAAATCTCAGATCTAGGGTTCGGTTACTGTAGCAGCTCGGGGTCGCCGGAGATAGGGCTTGAGGCCGCCGGACTTGACGCTCCGGTGGCCGGGGCGGCGGCGCTGGGGCGCCGGTGGCCGGACGGCAGCGAGGCGAGGCGAGGCCGGGGCTGCGCCGGCGTTGGGCGGCTCCGGGCGGCGAGGCTCGGCGATGCGGCGGCGGGGTCGAGGCGAAGGCGAGTTCCCGGCGCGGCGGCGGCGAAGCTCCGGCGCGGTGGCGGCCGGACGACAGCGAGGCGGTGGGAGGAAGGAGCCGGGGCGGCGGCGTTGACTCCCGGGCGGCGGGGCGTTGGCGATGGGCCTCGGGGGCCCCGCGTGGGCCTGCGGGCCGGTGGCGGCGAAGCGGTCCCCCGGGCCACGTGGCGGCGGCTGAGTGGCCCGCGGCGGTGGCGGACGCTGTCCGGCCGGGGGCGGACACGTCCATCGGCGTGGTGGAGGGGAGATCTGAGGTTTTTTTTTCGAGGAGGACGGGGAGGAAGACGAGATCCGAAAAATGGGGGCCTTTAAATAGGCATAGAGGGAGCTAGGAGAGTCCAAATGAGGTGTCGTTTTCGCCCACACGATCGTGATCGAACGACCGAGACGATGGAGCAGAGTTTGGTGGGTTTTGGGCCAAAATGGAGGGGTGTTGGGCTGCACACACACGAGGCCTTTTCGGTCCCTCGGTTAACCGTTGGAGTATCAAACGAAGTCCAAATGACCCGAAACTTGACAGGCGGTCTACCGGTAGTAAACCAAGGCCGCATGGCAAGTCTCGGTCCAATCTGGAAATGTTTAATCCCCACACACGAAAGAAAGCTAGAAATGGCCACCAGAGGAGAACGAAGCGCCGGAATGCAAAACGGACAACGGGGAAAATGCTCGAATGCAAGAGATGAACATGTATGCAAATGCAATGCACGTGATGACATGATATGAGATGCACGAAAACAAAAACAACACATGGAGACAAAGACCCGAACCCGAGAATTAAATATAACTTAATGCCGGAAACGGCAAGAGTTGGAGTACAATTCGGGAAGGTTACATATGGGGCGTTACAACACTTCACCACTACGAAAAGATCTCGTCCCGAGATCTAGGACTGAAAGAACTCCGGGTACTCAGAACGGAGGTGATCCTCGCGTTCCCAGGTAGCTTCATGGTCGGAATGGTGTGACCACTTGATTTTGAGAAACTTGATTGACTTGTTGCGAGTTTTGCGTTCAGTCTCTTCAAGGATTGCAACTGGGTGCTCACGGTAGGAGAGATCTTCTTGGAGCTCAATGTCCTCGAAGTTGACGGTGCGCTCAGGCGTCTTGAAGCACTTTCGGAGTTGCAAGACGTGGAACACATCATGAACATTGGCGAAGTTTGCAGGAAGCTCGAGTTGATAGGCGAGGTCGCCTCTCTTGCTGACGATCTTGAAAGGCCCGACGTATCTGGGGGCAAGCTTCCCTTTGATACCGAAGCGACGAGTCCCTTTCATAGGAGAGACGTGGAGGTAGACATGATCTCTGATCTCGAAAGCCAAATCACGGTGCTTGCTGTCGTAGTAGCTCTTCTGGCGGGATTGGGCTGCTTTGAGGTTATCACGAATGACCTTGCACATTTCTTCTGCCTCTGTGATCAGGTCATTACCCAGCAGCTGACGTTCACCGGTTTCAGACCAGTTGAGAGGTGTACGGCACTTCCTACCATATAGAATTTCAAACGGGGCCTTGCCGGAACTTGCTTGGAAACTGTTGTTGTACGAGAATTCAGCATAAGGAAGACAATCCTCCCACTTAATGCCGAAGGAGATAACACAAGCCCTGAGCATATCTTCAAGAATCTGGTTGACACGCTCGACTTGACCGCTTGTTTGAGGATGGAAAGCAGTGCTGAAGCGAATGCTGGTGCCCATGGCCTTCTGAAAAGAATCCCAGAACTTGGAGGTAAAGATGCTGCCACGGTCTGAAGATATCACTTGAGGAATACCGTGCAGAGAGACAATTCGAGAGGTGTAGAGCTCCGCCAATTGAGCTGCAGTGATTGACTCTTTGATAGGCAGGAAATGAGCCACTTTGGTGAGCTTGTCGATGACAACGAATATAGCATCATTGCCACGCTTGGACTTAGGAAACCCAGTCACGAAGTCCATTTCAATGTGGTCAAACTTCCATTCTGGAATGGCGAGAGGTTGGAGGAGACCTGCTGGCCTTTGTTGTTCTGCTTTCACTCTTCTACAGACATCACATTCATTCACGAATTGAGCGATCTCGCGCTTCATTCGAGTCCACCAATAGGTTTGCTTCAGATCTTGATACATCTTCGTGCTCCCAGGGTGGATGGAGAGGAGAGAGTTGTGAGCCTCATTCATGATCACTTTACGAAGTTCACCTTTGGGCACAACAATTCGATCCTCGAAAAAGAGAGTGTCCTTGTCATCAAGTCGGTAGCACTTGTACTTGGACTGACTCTTTGCAATACCAATCTTCACCTTTTTCACCATAGCATCAAGAAGCTGGGCTTGGCGAATCTGGTCTTCCAAGGTAGGAGAAACTTGAAGGTTGGCGAGGAAACCTTGAGGAACAACTTGCAGATTCAGTTTGCGGAAGGCTTCACAAAGCTCGGGTTGATAAGGCTTGAGAATCATACTGTTGCAATATGCTTTTCTGCTCAAAGCGTTAGCAATCACATTCGCCTTGCCTGGAGTATACTCGATACTCGGATTGTACTCTTGAATCATTTCGACCCATCGAGTCTGCCTGAGGTTGAGATTAGGCTGAGTGAAGATGTACTTGAGACTCTTGTGATCAGTTGAAATGTCCACTTTTCTTCCCAAGAGAAGATGTCTCCAAGTCAACAATGCGTGCACAACTGCCGCCAACTCGAGATCATGAGTGGGGTAGTTCTTCTCATTTGGCTTCAACTGGCGAGAGGTATAAGCAACAACTTTCTTCTCTTGCATCAGTACTGCACCGAGACCTTGGAGAGAGGCATCACAAAAGACCTCTTACGGCTTGGTTTCATCAGGCAGAGTCAGAACCGGAGCAGTGATCAATTTCTCTTTCAAAGCGTTGAAAGCGATATCACACTCCGGAGACCAAACGTACTTGACGTGCTTCTGAAGAAGATTTGAGAGGGGCTTCGCGATCTTGGAGAAGTTTTCAACGAATCTTCGGCAATAACTTGCAAGACCGAGGAAGCTACGGAGTTGCTTCACATTCTGAGGAGGTTCCCAATTAACGATTGCGGACACCTTCTCAGGATCTACGGAAATGCCCTTGGCAGAGATAATATGGCCAAGATAAAGAACCTCATCGAGCCAAAACTCACACTTGGAGAACTTGGCGTAGAATTGATGTTCCCTTAGCTTGTCAAGAACCAAACGCAAGTGTTTGGCATGATCTTCCTTGTTCTTCGAGAAAACCAGGATGTCGTCGAGATAGACCAAAACAAAGTCGTTGGTGTAGGGGTTCAAGATGAAGTTCATCATGCGAGAGAACATCGGAGGAGCATTGGCGAGGCCAAAAGACATAACAGTGTATTCATATGACCCATAGCTTGTTCTGAATGCCGTCTTTGGAATATCTTGCTCACGAATGCGAATTTGATGATAACCCATACGGAGATCAAGCTTGGAGAATACTTTGGCACCCTTGAGTTGTTCAAACATCTCATTAATGTTGGGAAGTGGGTATTTGTTCTTGATGGTCTTCTTGTTCAATGGACGATAATCAACACAATGTCGGTCCGTTCCATCCTTCTTCTTCACAAAAAGAACACCACAACCCCACGGAGAAGTACTAGGCCGAATGAGACCCATCCTTTCTTGAACATCGAGTTGTTTCTTCAACTCCTTCAACTCTTCGGGGCCGAGCTTGGAGGGACGTTTGCACACAGGTTCTGTACCGGGCTCGAGTTCAATAACAAATTCAACCGGCCGGTTTGGAGGCATGCCTGGGAGTTCTTCAGGGAAGACATCTTGATACTCACAAACAACCGGAATCTGCGAAATAGCATCCAATTCACCCTTTTCATTGAGAGAGAACAACTGGATGGTATTATCCCGAGCAGCAAAGACAATGACATCTTCAGAGGAATGAGTCAGTTGAATCTGCTTGGCTGCGCAATTGAGGTGAGCCTTGTGTTTAGAGAGCCAGTCCATCCCAAGAATAAGATTGATTTCAGAATTACCAAGAACCACCGGAGAAGAGAGAAACTTGTGATCGCCCAACGTGATAGAAATATCCGGAACAATAGCGCTTGCACTCATGAATTTTCCCGGAGAAACAATAGACAACTGCCTAGGCAAATCTTGCAAGGGCAACTCATGCTTAGAAACAAATGGCCTCGAGATGAAACAATGCGAAGCACCCGTGTCAAAAAGAACTTTTGCAGGAATATCATTAACAGGAAGGTTACCCATGATCACATCTGACGAATCCTCTGCCTGAGCTGCGTTCATCAAGTTGACCTTGGCGGACTTGGGGTTATGCTTGACCATAGCTGTACTTGCCGATCTGACAGGAGGAGGAGGAGGAAGACGCCTCTGGTTGAAACACTTGTTGGCATAGTGACCCTTCTGTTGGCACTTGTTGCACGTGACCTCTGAGAGCGGACGGTGGTACGGAGCACTCGATCTTGAAGCTTGAGACGAAGTCTTGTTCTGAAAGCCTGGGTTGGGTGGGTGGGACGACCCACTACCACCTTTGCTCTTCTGCTGATACGGCTGACGGAACGGAGGAGGAGGAAGCCAATACTTCTGCTGCTTGGCCACTTGAGTAGAGGAAGAAGACGTAGTGTCTCTGACTCGCTTCCTAGAAGCATCACACCTGAGCTGAGCAGCCTCTTGCTTCAGTGCCATGTTGTAGAACTCATCGTATCTCAGCGGCTCCAAGAGGACAAGAGCGAGCTGAATTTCTTCACGAAGACCACCCCTGAACTGATAGATCATGCTCTTCTCATCAGGAACATCCTGCTTGGCAAAACGGGCGAGCTTCTCGAACAACTTGTTGTAGTCATAGACAGACAAAGAGCCTTGCTTCAGATTGCGGAATTCTTCACGTTTGCTTTCAGTCACACTTTGAGGAATGTGATGAGCGCGGAAATCACGACGGAAATCATCCCAAGTGATCAAACGTCCACCTCTGGAATCCCGGTACTGCTGAAACCACTCTGCGGCCTGGTCCTTGAGCTGGAAAGACGCGAACTTGACGAAATCTTCAGGTCTGACATTGCTACATTCAAAATGCTTGCCCAGATCGACTAACCAATCATCAGCATCGGTAGCCTCAACGCAGTTACTGAACATCTTTGAACCATTTGTGAGGAACTGATTCAGAGTTGCAAATTGGTTCTGGTTGTTGCCTTGATTTCCTTGACTGCTTTGATTCCGCTCTTGGATGATTTGCATGATCAGCTGAGTATTTGCATTAGTAGTAGCCATCACAGCCTGCCATGCTTCCGGAGGAGGCGGAGGTGGCGGAGGATCTTGATTCTGGTTCTGACTGGTGCTCTTAGCGGGAGCCATCCTGAAGAGGTTGACCACCATTAGCACACAAATAGAGAAATATTGAAGGTGAAACCAACGGAATGAAAATTGCAACATAAAGTCTTCACATCCGAACAAAATGAACGAATGCACTTCTCTTGAAGTGGTCACATATTCCTAAATTGCGAAGCCACGAAGAATCAGGTAGAAGAGGTACATCAACGAGGGATGGAATCAACATATGACGTCGAAGAAGAACGAATACCACAACTCGAAATAAAACCAAGGGTTGGCTTGCGGAATAAGCCGGAACAAACACATGATAGAAATTTCGTCTGAAGTGTTCGTGGTAGGACCTACACGGGCTCGACCGTACAGCACCATCATGTACAAGGCAGTGCACATGACATACGAAGCGTCCCCGAGTCAGCATAGCCAAGGACTCTTTAAGACACAACGAGGCCACTGTAAAATCGACCGTGAATAGGCGAACCACTAGACGTCGAACCCCAATTTCATATCACACATCTGTTGGAAAGATATCCTAAGGCTACTTGAATTCCCACCTATGAAATTCCCGAAACTTTCCGGTTATGCAATCAGGTGTTGAGGATACAGGGGAAGCATAATATCTCACCCAAGCTAGCAAATCCTACATCCAGCTGCATCCATCCTTCAACACATAACCAAGAAACCTTCGGAAACCATCTATCTCAACCTTCGAAAAGCATCCGTTATACAAGTTATGGCGATACTCCCGAACTCCCGCCCCAGTACTGGGTGGCGTCGAGGTTATCTCACCAACGAACTGCATAAAGGAGATTTTCGATGTCGCGCACATATCTCAAGTATGGTAGAATTGCAACGATAGAATTATGATGACAACACCTCAGAGCTCAACTCCCCGGGACACTTCCACTAAACCCCTGACAGGAGGCACCAAGACAGTATTCTCATCATAAGCCATCGGAACAAAACTAAGATACTCGCGTGATCCTAAATTTTTTTTAGTGAAATTTGAGAAGAGAAGAGACAAAACTCTATGTCAGGCTGCCTTACCAGAGCGATGAGGAGACTGGGAAGTAAAAAGAATTCCTAAGCTCTCCGATATATAATTCCTAAGGACTCAAAACATTTTTCTAGACACAACTCGGCTGCTATAAACGATCAAGCAATGGGGCTCCTAAGGTCGGGGAAGGCTCTGATACCAACTTGTAACGCCCTCGATGCGGCTATGTCTCCCACGTGTCGAGGCACGACTTAGAGACATAGGCGCATTGAAAGCAATGTTGCAAGTCGGGAATCATTACACAACCCATGTACATATATAATATAAAGGGGAATAATATCATAGTTGGCTTACACTCGCCACGTCACATCAAAGTACATAAATAACATCCATCATACAATCACTCATGGCCTGACTACGGCGCCAAAATAGAAAAGACCCCCAACAAGCGACTAGGCCCTGAATCTAACCCCGAATAGGCATCCCTACTGATCATCAGGAAACGACACATAGTAACGCTGAGAGTCCTCGTCGTACTCCCACTTCAGCTCGAGCGCGCCATCCGGAGAAGTATCATCGGTCCCTGCATCTGGTGTAATAGTAATCTGTGAGCCACAAAGGACTCAGCAATCTCGCACCCTCGCGATCAAGACTATTTAAGCTTAATAGGTAGGAAAGGGGGTAATGTAAGTGGAGCTGCAGCAAGCGACTGGCATATATGGTGGCTACCTTATTTGCAAAAGAGAGCGAGAAGAGGAGGCAAAGCACGGGCGGAAAACTATATAGAACAGCCTACGCAAACATAACTCCAACGCCGTGTCCACTTCCCGGACTCCACCGAGAAGAGGCCATCACGGCAACACACTCAGTTGATTCATTTTAATTATTTAAGGTTCAAGTTGTCTACAACCAGACATTAACAAATTCCCATCTGCCCATAACCGCGGGCACGGCTTTCGAAAGATCAATCCCTGCAGGGGGGTCCCAACTTAGCCCATAACAAGCTCTCACGGTCAACGAAGGAATAGACCTCCACCCAGGACCCACCGATCAGACTCGGTATCCCGGTACAACAAGATGATTCGACAGGTCAAAACTAGTCCAACAACACAGCCCGAATGCGCCGACAAATCCCGATAGGAGCTGCACATATCTCGTTCTCAGGGCACACTCACATGAGCCAGACATCGGGTAGGCCAGCCCAGAGTTGCCCCTGGTAGCCCCGGACATCGCTCGATGGGACCAACACTCAGAGGAGCACTGGCCCGTGGGGGCTAAAATAAAGATGACCCTCGGGCTCCGGAAACCCAAGGGAAAGAAAAGGGGTAGGTGGCAAATGGTAAAACCAATGTTGGGCATTGCTGGAAAAGCTTTAATCAAGGCGAACTATCAAGGGGTTCCCATTATAGCCCAACCGCGTAAGGGACGCAACAATCCGGGAACATAACACCGATATGACGGAAACTATGGCGGCAAGAGTGGAACAAAACACTAGGCGAGAGGCCGAGCCTTCCACCCTTTACCAAAATATATAGATGAGTAAAGATAACATAGCAATATAATGATATCCCAACAAGTAAATAAATGTTCCAACGAGGAACGGCTCCAACCTTCACCTGCAACTAACAACGCTATAAGAAGGGCTGAGCAAAGCGGTAACATAGCCAATCAACGGTTTGCTAGGACAAAGGTGGGTTAGAGGCTCAATCATGGCAATTGGGAGGCTGTCAAGCAAGTGGTAGGCATCGTAGCATTGGCAAAGCAAAAGAGCGAGCAAACTAGCATAGCAAAGATAGTAGTGATTTCAAGGGTGTGATCATCTTGCCTGCGCAGTTGTCAGAATTGACTGGATCCTCAAAAGCAAACTCAACGGGCTCCTCGTTAGCGAACTCGTCTCCTGGCTCTACCCAACAACACAAACAAGCAACAAGGATACAATCAACCACGTGCAAGGGCAACCAATAATATGCAAAGATGGTATGCTATGCGGGATACAAAATGCAAGACGTGACAGGAAATGCATGAACCTGGCCTCAACTTGGAAAACCAAGTGTGCCACTGGATAGAAGGGAAGAAATCCCCTGAAAACGATATAAAGATCATGGCAATCGGAGCTACGGTTTAGAAATGGCAAGCGTTTTACTAAACGAACCGATCTGCGATTTACAGCAACTAGGCTCCTAAATGCAACAAAATGAACATGCTACAGCCACCAAACATGAAAATAAATTGCATGGCAATGATGTACTCAAGAAGCTTAACAAATCACCAGGACTGAGGCATAGGCAAATTCATTCATTAAGGGCTTCAAACAAGCATGGCAAAACTGAATAAGCAAAACAGATTTCAGACTTAGCGAAATTAACGCTAGTCTGAAATTTCAGACCACGATGCTCTCTTCGGAGCAGCAAAACAACATGAAGCAAAACCTGAACATGGCAAGTAAGAGCATGGAATGGAGCTACTCAACAAGCTTAACAAAACAACCAAAATGACCTGGGGCCAAAAGGGTTCACAAAATACTCCACCGAGCACACGGACATCGATGAAACACAATCAGTTTCCAGACTTAGTGAAAACTGGGACATGCTGAAATAATAACTCACGGAGGCATGTAAACGAGCTCGATGCACTCACTACGGTGCAAGTCATGGCAAGGCAAGAATATATCCATTAAGAAGGCACAAAATGCTAGCTATACATGGCAAGAACAAAGGCATAGCATGCATGGATCACTAGCAATAACTCCGGCAAAATCGCAAAAGAGTTCACGATCTGCCCAAAACAACAACTATGCAAAAGTTGAGCTCGATTGAGTCAACCTAGGGTGCTCCAACATAACAATTAAAGACATGGATGGATTAATCACAACAAGCATATCAAATCACTCTTACTGATCATCCTCAAAAGAGGCACGGATCACTAGGAAACAAGCTGGACATATAGCATCGTGAACTAAAACATCCCAGACTTAGTGATTTTCACTAAGTCCCTGAAATCAGTAAACTCAGGTACCCTACTTCGCAAGCTTGCACAAGACAACACACACATCCTAAAAATGCATAGGAGGCACCTCTGGAAAGAAGACAACATGCTTAACAATTCATCCCAAAGGGGCACAGGCATATCATGCACGGATTAAACATGGCAAAAATGACAAAAGTGCATGTTGAACTAACGGATCTGCAATTTAACTCACGATGCCTCCTTCCAACAGCATTTTGCGCACCAAGATGACCTCAAATGCAAATGATGCAATGGAATGAAATGATATACTCGTCGAGACAAAGATTTTGATATATCATATTCCCAAATCGGAGCTACGGATGCGGAGATATGGCAGGTCAAACTTGGCACGAAAATCTAGAGGGAGAGGGAAAGTCAACCGGCTCAAAATCTCAGATCTAGGGTTCAGTTACTGTAGCAGCTCGGGGTCGCCGGAGATCGGGCTTGAGGCCGCCGGACTTGACGCTCCGGTGGCCGGGGCGGCGGCACTGGGGCCCCGGTGGCCGGACAGCAGCGAGGGGAGGCGAGGCCGGGGCTGCGCCGGCGTTGGGCGGCTCCGGGCAGCGAGGCTCGGCGATGCGGTGGCGGGGTCGAGGCGGAGGCGAAGCTCCGGCGCGGCGGCGGCCGGACGGCAGCGAGGCGGCGGGAGGAAGGAGCCGGGGCGGCGGCGTTGACTCCCGGGCGGCGGGGCGTTGGCGATGGGCCTCGGGGGCCCCGCGTGGGCCTGCGGGCCGGCGGCGGCGAAGCGGTCCCCCGGGCCACGTGGCGGCGGCTGAGTGGCCCGCGGCGGCGGCGGACGCTGTCCGGCCGGGGGCGGACACGTCCGTCGGTGCGGTGGAGGGGAGATCTGAGGGTTTTTTTCGAGGAGGACGGGGAGGAAGACGAGATCCGAAAAATGGGGGCCTTTAAATAGGCATAGAGGGAGCTAGGAGAGTCCAAATGAGGTGCGGTTTTCGCCCACACGATCGTGATCGAATGACCGAGACGATGGAGCAGAGTTTGGTGGGTTTTGGGCCAAAATGGGGGGGTGTTGGGCTGCACACACACATGGCCTTTTCGGTCCCTCGGTTAACCGTTGGAGTATCAAACAAAGTCCAAATGACCCGAAACTTGACAGGCAGTCTACCGGTAGTAAACCAAGGCCGCATGGCAAGTCTCGGTCCAATCCGGAAATGTTTAATCCCCGCACATGAAAGAAAGCTAGAAATGGCCACCGGAGGAGAACGAAGCGCCGGAATGCAAAACGGACAACGGGGAAAATGCTTGAATGCAAGAGATGAACATGTATGCAAATGCAATGCACGTGATGACATGATATGAGATGCACGAAAACAAAAACAACACACGGAGACAAAGACCCGAACCCGAGAATTAAATATAACTTAATGCCGGAAACGGCAAGAGTTGGAGTACAATTCGGGAAGGTTACATATGGGGCGTTACAACCAAGCTCTTCAGCACCACCAAACGCCTCCACCGACCCTGCTGCGCTCGGGAACGCGTAGAAAACTCTATGTCTTCAAACCTTTTTGGTCATCACTGACAAAAGGGGGAGAAGCATCTGATGTTTATAGTCTTCAAGCGGGTCAATAAGGGCGGGTGCTTTATATTTTGCTACATTTTGCTTCGTGCTTACAACTCTCGTTTTGCTACATTTGGTTCTTTGAGTTGTAACACTTAAACTTGATGGTCGTCTGCTACTTGTTTGCCACTATGTTTTTGCGAAGATAAATTCCGCATGTACGACGATAATTTCCGCACTTATATCATTTCGCAGACGTCCATTTTTCATTATGCATGTCATTCTGTTCATATACTTTTACATGCATGGTGGATTGTGTAAGTGCATCTAGTGCCACCCCTAGTTGGTTTTGGAGTATTGACGACAAACCTAGTTGAGGGACTAATGTGTTTGTGAGAATTGCAGGATAACACAGGTAGAAGTCCCTCATTGATTCGGTTTAGCTACCAGAGATGACCCCCAAAAATGTATGAAGACATTGAAGACAATGGTGGTTCATGAAGAAAATCATGTCGAAGACAATGACATATGAAGACTCCCCATGAAGCCTTTAGAACTCGAAGACTTAGATCCTTCGTAGTTTTACTTATTCATGTTGTGTCATAGGAACCACCGTACTATTAAGTGGGGTCCAAGAGAACTAGTCAGGATGACTGAAGTGATGCCTAATTCAAATCCTATGTCTTCGAGGGAAGACAATGAGAGAAAATCTTGTCCAGAGTCAGACAAGTCAGCTTTACTTGCAGCCCAAGTAAAGTTGCCGTGAGAGTTCAAAATCCGACCGTTAGTACACGTGTCAGTTCCTTAGTGACCCAGGGTCATTTCGGACAAATCAGGCCAGGGTTGCCAAGTGGCTATAAATAGTCCACCCCCACAACCATAAACGGTTGGCTGCTCAGATTTCAGTGCACGGCTTTTGTCGTTTGAGAGCAACCCACCTCGAAGCCTTTGAGAGAAAATCCTTAGTGAGGAGAAAAGCCCTAACCACCCAGAGCCAGAGTAATTGGGCATCACTTAAGTCTTCTTGTCTGAGTGATCTAAAGACTTATTACACTTGAGGACTGTGCATCCTCCAGACGGTTAGGCGTCGCGTTCTGAGCATCCAAGAGGAATTGTGGATTGCCGGTGAACGAAGTCTGTGAAGGTTTGGGAGTCTACCTTGAAGACTTACCAGAGTGATTGGCGGGGTCTGTGTGACCTTAGCTCAAGGAGAAAACGGTGAGGACTGGGTGTCCTGAGCTGCGTGTTCAGGACTGGGTGTCTGGGACTGTGTGTCCTTTGGTTTGAATACCTAGCCGCTCCAACCAGACGTACAGTTGTCACAGCAACTGGAACTGGTCCAACACATCATTGTCTTCAACGTGTCACTGGTTTCATCTTCACCTCCCTTTACTTACCAGTACACATTGTGAAGCTATTGCATGCCTGCTTAATCTTCTGTCTTCACAACCTGACTGTATGATCTGTTTGGCTTCATAACTTCTTCCAACCTGATCCTCATTACACTGAAGCTATTTGTCTCTGTGCTTTCACTGTACTGTATATTTGACTATGGCTTGCGTTGTGTAATCTACCTTCCGCTGCATAGTGATAGGCTTGTTCACTCTGTTTGTCTTCATAACTTCCACGTTTTGAAGACTTTAATAAAAATCGCCTATTCACCCCCCCTCTAGTCGATATAACGCACTTTCAATTGGTATCAGAGCAAGGTGCTCCCTTGTTCTGTGTGATTCGGTTTAACCACCTGGAGTTTTAGCTATGTCGACTGCAGGGATAATTAAAGTCTCCGCTGCGTGCCCCGTCTTCGATGGAACTGAATATCCCTACTGGAAGAATAAGATGCGCATGCATCTTGAAGCCATTGACATCGACCTATGGTATGTCGTCAAAAACGGCGTTCCCAAGGCTGGAGAAGGTGTCACTGCGGCTGATGTCAAGAAGTTCACTCAACTGGACTCCACTGCCAAGAATATTATCTGTGGTCATCTGACCAAGGGACAGTACGGCCGTGTGAGTGCCTTGAAGACATCCAAGCTGGTCTGGGACTGGCTCTCCAAGGTCAATGAAGGCATCTCAACCCAGAGAGATCAGAGAATCAGTGTTCTTCGCAATCTCTTCAACCGCTTCAAGCGAAATGACAATGAGAATGTCCAGCACACATTTGACCGGCTCACTGATATCACAAATGAGCTTCAAGCCCTCGGCGCCACTGAGATCACCAAACATGAAATCGTCAAGACGCTGCTAAGATCACTTGACAGTTCATTTGACATCCTAGCCCTGATGATTCAAGAACGTCCAGACTTCAAGACACTCGATCCGTCTGACATACTTGAGAGGCTCAACACACATGAGTTTCAGCTTTCTGAGAAAAGAGATATCTACGGACAAAACTATGGGCGAACTCGTGCCTTGAAGGCAAAAGCTGTGTCATCATCTGAAGAGGAATCTGACAGCTGTTCTGATGATCCTGAAGACATTGGAAGGGAACTTGCAATGCTAGTGAAGAAGTTCCAGAAATTCACCAAGAAGAAAGGCTTCAGAAAGTCTTCACGATCAAGCTCAAGGAATGATGAAGCTTCTGCGCATGACTACAAGAGGAAAACTTGTCACAAATGCAAGAAAACTAGACACTTCATCTCTGAATGCCCACAGTGGGACAATGAGAACAGAAAGAAGAAGAAGAGCAAGGAATATGACTCTGACGATAAGAAGACGAAGAAATACTCAAAGTCTTCGTCCAAGTCTTCCTCAAAGTCTTCATCACACAAGAAGAGTTCATCTGGCAAGGCTCGTGCGTTTGTTGGCAAGGAAATGGATTCAGAGGAGGAGTCCGCTTCTGAGGAGGCAGAGGTGGAGTCTGAGGAGGAGTCTGATTCAGGCATTGCAAGTTTGGCTACAGCCTATGTCGCCAAGTCCATCTTCAACACTGAAGACAATGACTCCATCACCATCACCGATGCAAATGACAAGGACGACTCTACTCCCACCTACTACTTCATGGCACGTGGTGCCAAGGTAAACACACGCACTACTCACTATCGAACATCTAGTGACGATGACTCTGATTGTGATTCAAAACCCAGTTACAAAACACTTGCTAAAATTGCAACTGAACAACAAAAGGCCATGGAACATATTCAAAAACTGTTAGACAGAAGCGATGATCTGTTGGGTGCTGAAATGACTCGTTCTGAATCCTTAATTGAAGACATAAAAAATCTTCATGTTAAGTATCAGGAACTCGAAGATCGTCTTGAGACTCTCTCAACTACTCATGAAAAGCTTTCCTATGATTATCTTCAGAAGAAGCAAGATCTTGAGAAGTTGAGAGCGGATCATGAAGACCTTCAAAAGGAAAACGAGTCACTTCGAGCCGAACAGATCAGTTCTGCTCAGGAAGGATTTGAACCACCATGCCTTAAATGCATTGAGCGTGATAATGCTATTTCTGTTGCTGAATGTTCCACTGCTACTGCTGTTGCAATATCTTCAACTGTTGAAGTGGTAACTAACCCCTCTGCTGAGGATACCACTGCTATTGCTGATGAAAATGCTAGGTTGAAGACATTGCTTGAAACAGGGATGTACAAAAGTCTCAAAGGACATCAGACACTATGTGATGTCCTCAAGAAGCAGATTCTGAACCGAAACCCTAGCAAAGAGGGTGTTGGGTTCGTGAGGAAAATTAATGCAGATGGCTCTTACTGGAAACCTGAGCAGTACCCCAAAACCACATGGGTTGCTGCAAAGGACTCCTCATCAGATCCATCCAATCTATCTGGCTTCAGTTGTGCTAATTCAATTATCATTGATGAATCCTTTGATGCCAATTATAAACTGTTTAGGAATCAGAATGGTGAAGTATTTGCCAGGTACATTGGTACTAACTGCAGGAATGGGCCGCCCATGAAGAAGATCTGGGTTCCAAAAACGTGTCTTGAGAATCTTCCTGTGAATGTCCCCATGACACCTCACATGAAGAAGACAAACCTCAGACAAAAGACTTCATATGGTCCAAAGGCTTCATACAGGCAGAGGACTCATCTGAGCTGCACTAACGCAAATGTTTTGCAGGGAAACCATGCTCAGTCTTATGAGAACGGTTCTTCAAACCGTCATTCTCATATGACCAAAAACTATTCTGCCTATTCTTATGAGTATTACTGCCCACCTGCTAGATTGTTTGCTAGGGCTCCAAAGCCAAAATTCTCAGATGTTGCACTTAAACTTATTGCTTCTAAGCCAACCTTGAAGATGTGGGTGGTTAAGAAAGCTTAACTCTCTTTTGCAGGGAAAGGTCTCCAGCACAAAACCAAAATCTTCTGATGCTATTGCTGGGGACCTCAAAAAACTCGTGGGGCGCACGATCAAATGCCCGAATGGCATCACTATGTATTTCATATCTGAATCGCATGCTACTCTCCCTGCTTGTCCTAACCTGGATCTCAGTTTTCATAATCCACTGGTTCGTCAAATGTTTTTGCTTCACAACACTCTTGGTGAAGCCTATCCCCCTAACTGCACTGTAGGGTACGACACCAGTGACTTCAGAGTCTTCAGTATGGATTATTGACAGCGGGTGCACAAATCACATGACTGGCAAGAGAAGTCTCTTTATGGACTCAACTTTACGTCCATCTGACAAGAGCCACATCACATTCGCTGACACTGGTAAAAGTAAAGTACTGGGTCTAGGTAGAGTTGCAATCTCAAAGGATCAACACATGGATAAAGTCATGTTTGTTGAATCCCTTGGCTTCAACTTAATGTCTGTCTCAATGCTTTGCGCTTTAAACATGATTGTAATCTTTGGAAAATATCGTTGTCTGGTACTAATGGAATCTGACAAGTCTCTAGTGTTTGAAGGGTATCGAAAAGATGACTTGTACGTGGTAGATTTCTCAGCAGGGCCACAGCTTGCAGTTTGTCTTCTCGCAAAGGCTTCAGAATGCTGGCTTTGGCATCGAAGACTTGGGCATGCTGGCATGAGGAACCTCCACACCCTTGCTAAGAAGAAGCATGTCATAGGCATCGAGGGCGTCAAGTTCAAGAAAGATCACTTATGCGGTGCCTGTGAAGCTGGGAAGATGACAAGGGCAAAACATCCTTCGAAGACAATCATGACCACTACTCAACCCTTCGAACTGCTTCACATGGATCTCTTCGGTCCTACCCACTACTCAACTTTCTCCACTACTGCTTGCCTCTATGGATTCGTCATTGTTGATGATTACTCTAGATATACTTGGGTGCACATAATCATTTACAAGGCTGAAGTGCAGGATGTCTTCAGACGCTTCGCAAATCGGGCAATGAACAATTATGGCGCCAAGATAAAGCACATCAGAAGTGACAATGGCACAGAATTCAAGAACACCGGCCTTGACACATATCTTGATACATTGGGCATCACTCATGAATTCTCAGCTCCATACACGCCACAACAGAATGGCATCGTCGAACGCAAGAACAGAACACTCATTGAGATGGCCAGAACAATGTTAGATGAGTACAAGACACCAAGAAAATTCTGGACTGAAGCCATTGACACTGCATGCCATACTATCAACCGTGTATATCTTCACAAGCTGCTGAACAAGACATCTTATGAACTTCTGACTGGCAAGAAGCCAAATGTAAGTTACTTCAGAGTATTTGGATCAAGATGCTGGATCAAGGACCCTCACCACACCGCATAATTTGCTCCAAAAGCACATGAGGGCTTCATGCTTGGATATGGAAAGGATTCACACTCCTACAGAGTCTTCAATCTCTTTCACTACAAAGTGGTTGAAACAGTGGATGTGCGGTTTGATGAGACCAATGGGTCACAAAGAGAGCAACTACCAGATGTACTAGATGAAGTTCCAGCCAGTGAATCAATCAAGCTAATGGGAACTGGAGAAATTATACCTTCTGAAGCTCGTCCTGAAGAAGAACTTATCATCTCAGCACCTGATCCACATGAAGACAATGCTCAGCCTGAAGACATTCCTCCCCATGATAACGTAGATCAGCAAGAGCAAAGTCTTCGACCCCTACATCCTCGTGTTGCCAATGAAGTGCAAATTGACAGAATAATTGATAGCATCAATGCACCTGGTCCACTGACTCGTTCAAAGGCAACTCAACTGGCAAACTTTTGCGTACACTTCGCATTTGTTTCAATCACAGAACCCAAGAAAATTGATGAAGCCTTTATGGAACCTGAATGGATTCAAGCTATGCAAGAAGAGCTTCAACAATTTGAGCTGAACAATGTATGGGAGTTAGTTAAGCGTCCTGATCCATGGAAGCATAACATAATAGGCACCAAATGGATATATCGCAACAAGCAAGATGAGCATGGCCAAGTCGTCAGAAACAAGGCTCGTCTCGTTGCTCAAGGATATACTCAAGTGGAAGGCATCGACTTCGATGAAACATTTGCTCCTGTGGCCAGACTTGAAGCCATCCGTATACTGCTGGCCTATGCAAATCATCACAACATAATCCTGTATCAAATGGATGTAAAAAGTGCCTTCCTCAATGGCAAAATTGAAGAAGAAGTGTATGTTGCGCAACCACCTGGGTTTGAAGATCCAAAACATCCTGACATGGTGTACAAGCTCAAAAAGGCACTATATGGCCTCAAACAAGCCCCTCGGGCCTGGTATGATACACTCAAATACTTCCTGAAGAGCAAAGGCTTCATAACTGGTTCCCTCGATCCCACTCTCTTCACAAAGACATATGATGGTGAACTATTTGTGTGCCAAATATACGTGGATGACATTATCTTCGGCTGCACCAATCAGAAGTACAGTGAGGAGTTCGGATATATGATGCAAGAGCAATATCAGATGTCTATGATGGGGGAGCTGAAATTCTTCCCCGGTCTTCAGATAAGGCAACAACGCAATGGCATCTTCATATCTCAAGAGAAATATCTCAAAGACTGCCTGAAGAAGTTCGGTATGCAAGACTGCAAAGGCTTCACAACACCAATGCCAGCCAAACATCATCTGGGTCCTGACAACAATGGTAAAGAGTTCGATCAAAAGGTATACCGCTCCATGATAGGTTCTTTGCTTTATTTATGTGCATCTAGGCCAGATATTATGCTTAGTGTTTGCATGTGTGCTCGGTTTCAAGCGGCACCAAAGGAGTCGCATCACTTAGCAGTGAAGCGAATTCTTCGATATTTGGCTCACACACCAACTCTAGGGTTATGGTATCCAAAGGGCTCAGAGTTTGATCTGGTTGGATTTTCGGACGCTGATTACGCTGGCGACAAGGTTGATCGGAAGTCCACATCAGGCACATGTCATTTCCTGGGCCGATCTCTTGTCTGTTGGTCTTTAAAGAAGCAGAACTGTGTATCTCTCTCCACTGCTGAATCTGAATACATTGCTGCTGGATCCTGCTGTGCTCAGCTTCTATGGATGAAGCAAACCCTCAAGGATTATGGCATTCATCTGAAGCAAGTGCCACTGTACTGCGACAATGAAAGCGCCATCAAGATCGCCAACAACCCAGTTCAGCACTCGAAGACAAAGCACATTGAAATTCGTCATCATTTTCTCAGAGATCATGTTACAAAGGAAGACATTGATATCATACACGTCAACACTGAAGAGCAATTGGCAGATATCTTCACCAAGCCCTTGGATGAGAAGAGATTTTGCAAGTTACGGTGTGAGCTAAATATCTTGGAATCCTCAAATGTCCTGTGATCAGGCACACATCCTAACACTTATGCATGATGATGACTTAGATGTGCAACACACAAAGTAACGTATATCTTCGATCAATGAAGACATACATTCTAAGTGTGAATACATTAACGTGGAATTTGACCTCGGAGCGCCACGATAATTGTGCGCCGTGTCTGGGTCCAATACTTCCTATACGGTGGGTAGCGCCACCACCAAAAGTTTTCTGCTTGAAGTGTTTTACTCATGGCATTACATTTGCTATGTCTTCACATTTGGTTTGGCTTCAATCTCAACATGTCTTCATGATTATCTTCACTATGTTGATTATATATGCACTGGTGTTCTGTCCTCTACAGCATTCACTTATAGCTATGTCTTCTTGTCTGAATCTTTTGAACTAAGTGAATGTGATCGGACCCTAACCTCTCCATACTTCCTACCTCAAACTCTATCTCTCCAAGTCATATGCACTCTATTGAAACTGTCGAATGTCTTCACTGCATCCTTGTCAGATGAAGACACTGAGACAAACTTTAAAACAGCTTCAATGTTTTTTTTTCATCAACTGGAATTCCGGAGAAGTAGGAACGACTCCCGACAAACCAGGCATGCGTGGGGTGAAACTGCCCCCACAATTCCGCATGCTGGCCACGTACTGATCAGATGCGAATCGCCAGGGGCACCTGAGTAATAGCGCAGTGCCGCCCATATCCCTATAAATACACGTTTCACTGCGGTCATTATCTCTTCTTCCTCCCTCGCACAAACCCTAGCACCACCGCTAACTCGCAACGACGCCGGCGACGAAGTGCTTCACTGCTGCGACCTCTCCGACGCCGTTCTCACGCCGACAGCGGACATCAGTCTCTCCGCCATCGCCCTAAGTGTCTTCCGTCGCCAAGTTAGGGCACGGAGGATCGAACTGCTCGGCCTCACCTCTCTTCTCGTCTAGCAGTTCCAAGTCTGGTAAATAACAAGCCTTTTTACAGCCTCTTTTGATCCTATTGATCCATCACTTTCTGCCAAAAGAGGTTTCTATTCCTTCAAGTTTCATTCCTCTTGTCTGAATCTCATAACTTGCCTAGCATATTCACTTGTTCTTTATGAAGTAGTTAGATTCCTCACTTGTACTGATCTATGGGTTCGTACAAATCTGGAACCAACTTCTTTTCTATAAAGTGAATGTCTTCGCATGATGAGGTCAATGTCTTCTACACTGATTTATCTTCAAAATCTTCTGAGAATGCATATGACCTCTTCCCCTTCCCTCGCACCTTAATGCTGTCACAGGTACATGTCCGTGGGAGAATCTTTTGGTTCTCATAGTCTGCATTCATTTGCAGAGTTCCTACAACGTCACATCAATTCACCCGAAGCAAGTTCCTGTTGGTCAAGCAAAAGGAAGCCTTTGAAGCCTTTGCATCCTTTGAAGAATTTGAATCTTTTGAAGCCTTCCAAGTTAAGCTTCATGGCATCCGAGAAACAATCAAGGAAGGGAGGCAGACAGAGATGGGGTGACACATCTAAGGATCTGCCTGAAGATTTGGCAGAAATGTACCAAACAGATCCTGAAGAAAGCTATGGTCAGCGCAAGACATGAATCCAATGGATTCGCAGGTATTGGGCAGAGCAGTGGTTCCTATACCGCTTCGTCACCAAAGAATATGCAGAGAAGTGCGCCATCAAGAGGCCATGGGGAGATGCCTTGTACAAGAATCTAGTACCCCGAACCAGAGACGA
The DNA here is from genome assembly GCA_034509565.1 of Triticum monococcum. NCBI lineage: Eukaryota > Viridiplantae > Streptophyta > Magnoliopsida > Poales > Poaceae > Triticum > Triticum monococcum. The sequence goes on from CM067844.1 coordinate 491,898,338, forward strand.
AGCCATTGCTCAAGGCTTCTTTCCATGCATGGTCAGGGGACAACAGCCAGCTGATGCACATCCATCATACCTTCTCTGGTGTCGCGATGACACTCTGTTCAAGCGCAACTTCCAATTTTCCCAGAACTCTGCGAAGCAAAACAAGAAGGAGTTTGGATTGGACTTCAACCCTGGTCCCTCCAGACCAAGGGCAGATGGCACACGCGACGCTAATCCCAATGTCATCGGGCCATTTGCCGATCTCGACGGCCTCATCACTCACATTATAGTCCAAGGGACTACCATGAACGACCCTCCAGCAGACACTGAGTCTGATGATGCTCCTACTGCCCCAGAGCCAAAGCAGAGGAAGAAGAAGCCAAAAGCTTCCAAGCCAGTCGCCTCCCCCAAGATCTCCAAAGCGAAGCCATTGGCCACTGCACCTCCTGAAGCCAGTGTGCAGTCTGAAGACTTATCAAGAGTCTCCAAGCCTCAAGAAGCAAAGAAACCACAGCCACACACCAGCAAAGAGCTAACTGTCGCTGCCGTTCTTCGCTGCGAAGCCATTGATCTGTCCAGTGACGAAGATCTTGGTGATGACGCTCTTGAGCAGCTCATCAAGAGGAAGGAGGAGGCTGAAATCTTCAACAATCTGCCTCTGTTCGATGCAAAAATCATCCACAACTTCATAGGTGAGTGGTTTGACACACCCAACATCAGCTTTGATGATCTGCAGCTGCCCATTGGCCTCAGCGTAGCCTTCCAAGGAGCTATCACTTCAGAACTCGCCATTGCCCAGCGCATCGTGGAGCTGAAGCAAAAGATAGATTTTGAAAAGGCTCAGTTCAAGCAGAACATGGCCACGCTCAGTGTCCAAGAAATCAAAGACTTCAAAGTCATGCTGCATGAGTTGAAGGAAAACTTCATGCAGAAACGTGCAGAGGCTCAGGGTTCACGCGAGCGCATGAAGAATTTGGCTGATCTCTACGTACAGGCCTACAATGAGGCCGAGAAGCGAAAGGCACTTGGGCGTCCCGGCATCGACCCCAGGATGGCCGCCAAGAAAAAGAAGACGCCCACCGTGGCTGAAGAAGAGGCCCCACGTCAAGAGGCTGTTCCAATTGTCCTTCCCACCGCCAAGCCAAGCTCGAAGCCAAAGCGCTCACCCGCTTCAGAGCTTAAGAAGACAAGGACAGCCGAAGCTAAAGAAAGGAAGAGGAAACACTCTGAAGCCTCTCCTTCAGACCCCACCATCAAAAAGCGCAAGTCCAAGAAGTCTCGGGCTGCTCCCATAGAGCCCTTGATTGTTGAACCCCTTTCCGTTCGCCGTCCTCATGAGGATCGTCAGATAACCGTCCATGAGCCTGCTCTCACCGAGGCTCAGCATGATGAAGACATTCCAGCAGCCGACCCCACCGCTGCTGAAGACATTGGTCTCCAAGACAATGTACAAGATGATGCAGTCCTTCCTCAGCTCGAATCGAGTGAATTGCTCAGCATTGGTCGTCCCCTGACGCCAATCACACAAGATGCATCGTGGGCAGATCGCCCACAGGAGGAAGAGGATGAGCCCCAGCCCACTGCAGCTCCACCGGCGTCGCCTGCATTCCGTAGGCTTCGCAGAGGACCAAGCGCTCAGACTGCTGACGACATTCCGGCTGCATCAGCCGAAGCACAAGCAGAAGAGCATGAAGAAGCTCAAGCTCCATCTCCCCCACACCAGCAAGAAGAAATTCTCAAGGAGGCTGACACCACTGCGGCTGCCACACACAATATTGAAGCATCTGTGGAACCAGACCAACCAACAGCTTCAAGAGATACTGAAGCAACTGCCTCTGACCCTTCTGTGCCTGTGTCTGCTGCCGGACCACACTTTAATTATCATATTGCACACAGGCCCCAGGTACAGAAGCCAATCCCACGACTGCCAAGGTTCCCAGGTCCAGTCACTGCTCCTGGCTCCTTCAATGTCAATAGCTTCAGGGCAGACAACACTTTCTTCAACCGCTCCAAGAACCCTTACTCAAGGGAAAAGATTGTGTCAGATAGGTTCTGGAGCTACCCACAGCGTAGCTACTACTCCTGCGTCCTCTACAACCAGAACCGTATCTTTCCACATCAGCGCCTTGAAGTTGAAGCTTTTGCTGGTCTGCCTGGTCTGGAAGAAGCCCTGGACTGCTTCAGGCAAGTTGGCCTGCTGCCGTTTGTCACGGATGAAGAGCACTGGAACGAAGAGCTTCTGCTTCAGTTCTATGCCACATTGCACATCAAGGGCTACAACAGAGATCCGAAGACTTGGGTCCTGGAGTGGATGACCGGCAACGTCCATCATGAAGCCAATGCATTTGACATCATTGAGCTCACCGGCCTACCCACTCCAGGCGAACTCTTCGAAGAAGGCTGCCAACTCCATACTGAAGCAGTTGAGAGCATATTTCAGCGACCTGAGCCGAATATGAGTCAGATGCTCTCAATGATGAAGCCATTGCCTTCTGACGCACCTTACCCAACGGAGTTCTTCGTTGAAGACTTAGAGTACCTGCCTAAAACTATCTATCACATCATCAGGCGGACTCTATGGCCCATTAAGGGGCACTCTCGATATGCCAAGGTTGAAGGTGCCATGAAGACTCTCATCTTCTGCATCCTACACGGCAAATGCTTCAATGCCCAGGATCTCTTCATACGTCAACTTGCTGCGTCTGGCTCAGATCTCTTTGGTCTGAAGATTTATGCTCCATGGGTTATGAGGCTAATCAAGCTCCACTCTGCGATATCATATCAGCCCTCAGCCCGCAACCACAGAATCTTCTTACCCGATGTGGACACCTCTGCTGAAGCCATTTATCCTGAGCCTGCCAAACAGCCACTAAGTCTTCAGAATGCAGAACACCAAAGCTTCACTCAACATGATGAAGGTGTTGAAGCCATTTCCAGAGTCTATCCAATGGCTGACACCACACGTGCCCCTGCATCCACTGAAGCCACTGACAGCAAAGCTGGACAGAGACCCAAGAAACGCGCTCGAACACTCACTGGTCGTGAACTTCTTGTGGCTCTGCATCAAAAGCAAGATAGGCATCACGACTGGCTCAAGAGGCAGATGCACAGTATCATGCAAGACGTCAATCGCATCAGGAATCTGGCCACCAAGAACGCCTTCGTCGCACATGAAACCTGTCGCCGCACTTGGAAAGGCCTCACTATGATGTGCACTGAAGCTGAATTGCAAGAGGATGGCTTCAAGGAGCGTTTCAAGTTTGACTCCACACCCCCCAGAAGAGCTGTGTTGCGTGGGACTCCTTCACTTGAAGAATCCGAGTTCTCTTCCTCTGCTGCCACCGTGACGAGGAAAATCATTGAGGAAGAAGACAACGCCACATCACCACCAATGTCTTCAGCGCGCGTCGTCACTGCCCCAAGCTCGCCTGCACCACCAAACGTCTCCACCGACCCTGCTGCGCCTGGGAACGCATAGAAAACTCTATGTCTTCAAACCTTTTTGGTCATCACTGACAAAAGGGGGAGAAGTATATGATGTTTATAGTCTTCAAGCGGGTCAATAATATGGGCGGGTGCTTTATATTTTGCATTTTGCTTCGTGCTTACACCTCTCGTTTTTGCTACATTTGGTTCTTTGAGTTGTAACACTTAAACTTGATGGTCGTCTGCTACTATGTTTGCCACTGTGTTCTTGCGAAGATAAATTCCGCATGTACGACGATAATTTCCGCACTCTTGTCATTTCGCAGACGTCCATTTTTCATTATGCATATAATTATCTTCATATATCTTTACATGCATGATGGATTGTCGTCATAAGTTGAAGCGGATTCCCACAAATACAACCTGCTGTGTGCATTTGCATTCCAGAAGCAAATCACTTAGTATGCACATCTTCAGGGGGAGCCCTTGCAGCTTATGAAGACAATTCCTTTACAATTTCACAAATTATATTCCCTGTTGAAAACTTCAACTAGTTTGTCATCAATCACCAAAAAGGGGGAGATTGTAAGTGCATCTAGTGCCACCCCTAGTTGGTTTTGGAGTATTGACGACAAACCTAGTTGAGGGACTAATGTGTTTGTGAGAATTGCAGGATAACACAGGTAGAAGTCCCTCATTGATTCGGTTTAGCTACCAGAGATGACCCCCAAAAATGTATGAAGACATTGAAGACAATGGTGGTTCATGAAGACAATCATGTCGAAGACAATGACATATGAAGATTCCCCATGAAGCCTTTAGAACTCGAAGACTTAGATCCTTCGTAGTTTTACTTATTCATGTTGAGTCATAGGAACCACCGTACTGTTAAGTGGGGTCCAAGAGAACTAGTCAGGATGACTGAAGTGATGCCTAATTCAAATCCTATGTCTTCGAGGGAAGACAATGAGAGAAAATCTTGTCCAGAGTCAGACAAGTCAGCTTTACTTGCAACCCAAGTAAAGTTGCCGTGAGAGTTCAAAATCCGACCGTTAGTACACGTGTCAGTTCCTTAGTGACCCAGGGTCATTTTGGACAAATCAGGTCAGGGTTGCCAAGTGGCTATAAATAGTCCACCCCCACAACCATAAACGGTTGGCTGCTCAGATTTCAGTGCATGGCTTTTGTCGTTTGAGAGCAACCCACCTCGAAGCCTTTGAGAGAAAATCCTTAGTGAGGAGAAAAGCCCTAACCACCCAGAGCCAGAGTAATTGGGCATCACTTAAGTCTTCTTGTCTGAGTGATCTAAAGACTTATTACACTTGAGGACTGTGCATCCTCCAGACGGTTAGGCGTCGCGTTCTGAGCATCCAAGAGGAATTGTGGATTGCTGGTTAACGAAGTCTGTGAAGGTTTGGGAGTCTACCTTGAAGACTTACCAGAGTGATTGGGCGGGGTCTGTGTGACCTTAGCTCAAGGAGAAAACGGTGAGGACTGGGTGTCCTGAGCTGCGTGTTCAGGACTGGGTGTCCGGGACTGTGTGTCCTTTGGTTTGAATACCTAGCTGCTCCAACCAGACGTACAGTTGTCACAGCAACTTGAACTGGTCCAACACATCATTGTCTTCAACGTGTCACTGGTTTCATCTTCACCTCCCTTTACTTACCAGAACACATTGTGAAGCTATTGCATGCCTGCTTAATCTTCTGTCTTCACAACCTGACTGTATGATCTGTTTGGCTTCATAACTTCTTCCAACCTGATCCTCATTACACTGAAGCTATTTGTCTCTGTGCTTTCACTGTACTGTATATTTGACTATGGCTTGCGTTGTGTAATCTACCTTCCGCTGCATAGTGATAGGCTTGTTCACTCTGTTTGTCTTCATAGCTTCCACGTTTTGAAGACTTTCATAAAAATCGCCTATTCACCCCCCTCTAGTCGATATAACGCACTTTCAGATTGTCATCATAAGTTGAAGTGGATTTCCACAAGTACAACCTGCCATGTGCATTTGCGTTCCAGAAGCAAATTACTTATATGCACATCTTCAGGGGGAGCCCTTGCAGCTTATGAAGACAATTCCTTTACAATTTCACAAATTATATTCCCCGTTGAAAACTTCAACTAGTTTGTCATCAATCACCAAAAAGGGGGAGATTGTAAGTGCATCTAGTGCCACCCCTAGTTGGTTTTGGAGTATTGACGACAAACCGAGTTGAGGGACTAATGTGTTTGTGAGAATTGTAGGATAACACAGGTAGAATTCCCTCATTGATTCGGTTTCACTACCAGAGATGACCCCTAAAAATGTACGAAGACATTGAAGACAATGGTGGTTTATGAAGATATTCATATTGAAGACAATGACATGTGAAGACTCCCTATGAAGCTTATGGAACTCGAAGACTTAGATCCTTCGTAGTTTTACTTCATTTATGTTGTGTCATAGGAACCACCGTACTATTAAGTGGGGTCCAAGTGAACCAGTCAGGATGAGTGAAGTGATGCCTAATTCAAATCCTATGTCTTCGAGTGAAGACTATGAGAGAAAATCTTGTCTAGAGTCAGACAAGTCAGCTTTACTTGTAGCCCAAGTAAAGTTGCCGTGTGAGTTCAAAATCCGACCGTTGGTACACGTGTCAGTTCCTTAGTGACCCAGGGTCATTTCGGACAAATCAGGTCGGGTTGCCAAGTGGCTATAAATAGTCCACCCCTACAACCATAAACGGTTGGCTGCTCAGATTTCAGTGCACGGCTTTTGTCGTTTGAGAGCAACCCACCTCGAAGCCTTTGAGAGAAAATTCCTAGCGAGGAGAAAAGCCACCCAGAGCCAAAGTAAATTGGGCATCACTTAAGTCTTCTTGTCTGAGTGATCTGAAGACTTATTACACTTGAGGACTGTGCATCCTCCAGCCGGTTAGGCGTCGCGTTCTGAGCATCCAAGAGAAATTGTGGATTGCTGGTGAACGAAGTCTGTGAAGGTTTGGGAGTCTACCTTGAAGACTTACCAGAGTGATTGGGCGAGGTCTGTGTGACCTTAGCTCAAGGAGAAAATGGTGAGGACTGGGTGTCCTGAGCTGCGTGTTCAGGACTGGGTGTCCGGGACTGTGTGTCCTTTGGTTTAAATACCTAGCCGCTCCAACCAGACGTACAGTTGTCACAGCAACTGGAACTGATCCAACAAATCATTGTCTTCAGCGTGTCACTGGTTTCATCTTCACCTCCTTTTTACTTACCGTTACACATTGTGAAGCCATTGCATGCTTGCTTTATCTTCTGTCTTCACAACTTAACTGTATGATTTGTTTGGCTTCATAACTTCTTCCTACCTGATCCTTATTACACTGAAGCTGTTTGTCACTGTGCTTTCACTATATTGAATGCTTTACCCTGGCTTGCCTTGTGTAATCTAACTTCCGCTGCATAGTGATAGGCTTGTCTATTCTGTTTGTCTTCATAACTTCCATGTTTTGAAGACTTTCATAAAAATCGCCTATTCACCCCCCCTCTAGTGGATATAACGCACTTTCAAGCATTGGTCATCCTCTGATGCCAACTACTTAGGATGCATCATGGGCTGATCACCCACAACAACAAGACACCCCAAGTGCTCCCCAACCACAAGATGACGATGACTTTGAGGCCCAGCCGACTCCATCTGCACAAGTGTCACCAGTGTTCCGCAGGCTTCGCAAAGGATCAAGGCCCCAAGTCACTCCAACTGTGAAAATCTCTGAGTCTGAAGCCAAAACGGCTGAAGATATTCCGGCTGCATCAGCCGATGAAGAAGAAGAACCACGTGATGAAGAAAGAGTTGCTACACCACCAACCATTCTTGAAGTTGTTCTCGAGGAGAACGTGTCCGACCCTCCAGCTCCTGAAGTGGAGGTTACCAATACTGAGGCAGCCACCAACATCAACACTGAAGCCAATGACATTGTCATGGCTGAAGCCAATGTGGCGCCTGAAGCTAATGTGGTGCCCGAAGTGCAACCACCTGAAGCAAATGTGGCCCCTGAAGCCAATGCTGCACCAGATGTAATCATTCCTCCTGAAGCTCCCGTGCCCCTTGCAGCCCATGTCAAAGAAAATGCCGATGCTTCTATACCCCCCTCCAAGACCTCATACTGTTGAGCTGGCATTTGATCGTGGTCAGTCTGTTATGGTCCGCTGGCCCATTCTGGTTCCTCCACCTGATGCGGGTCCACAATTTGACTATCATGTCGAGCACAGACCTCAAGTCCAGAAGCCCAAGCCAAGACTTCCTAGATTCCCAGGCACTGCAACTTCACCTGGGGTCTTCAATGTGAATGGCTTCGTGGCACATAACACCTTCTTCAACAGCGCCAAGAACCCTTACACCAAACCCCGCATTTCATCGGATCGGTTCTGGAGCTATCAGCAGCGCAGCTACTATTCGTGCGTCTTATACAATCAAGGGCGCATATTTCCACATATGCGTCTCGACACTGAAGCTATAGCTGGCCTACCCTGTCTAGAAGAAGCGTTGGATTGCTTCAGAGACGCTGGACTCCTACAATTTGTCACAGACAAGGAACACTGGAATGAAGAGCTTCTGTTACAGTTCTATGCAACTCTTCACATTCGAGGCTACAACAGGGATCCAAAGACTTGGGTCCTTGAGTGGATGACAGGCAATGTCCATCATGAAGCCAAAGCTCTTGATACCATTGAGCTCACAGGCCTGCCCACTCCTGGTGAATACTATGAACCAGGTTGTCAACAACACCAGAATGCTTTGGAGAGCATTTTCCAGAAGCCAGAACCCAACATGAGCCAAATGCTGAGCATGATGAAGTCTTTGCCCCATGATGCTGAATACCCATCTGAAATCTTTGTTGAAGACCTAGAGTATCTGCCTCGCACCATTTACCATATCATCATAAAAACTCTATGGCATGTCAAAGGACATTCATCTGCAGCGAAGCTTGAAGGATCAATGAAGACTTTGGTTTTCTATATGTTCAATGGCATCAGCTTCAATGCTCAAGACTTCTTCATCAGGCAGTTGGCTGCATCTGCCTCCGACATCTTTGGTTTGAAGTTCTATGCTCCATGGGTAATGCGTCTTATCAAGCTGCACTCTGCCTTCAACTATCAGCCATCTGCGCACAATTATCTTGTATTCTTGCTAGAGGTTGATCTGTCTGTTGAAGCTATTTACCCAGAGCCTGCTAAGGATCCCATTCATCTTCACAATGCTGATCGTCAAAGCTTCACCCAGCCCATTGAAGGAGTTCAGGCAGTCTCTCGTGTTTATCCCTTGGCTGGTAACACAAGTGCCCCTCGCACTCAAACTGACGCCATTGGAAGCACCATTTCCCAAAGGCCTCGGAAGCGATCTCGTGTTCTCAATAACCGAGATCTTCTCATCGTGCTACATCAGAAACAGGATAAGCATCATGACTGGCTTAAGCGTCAGATGCAAAGCCACTTGGTGGATGTCAATCGCATTCGCAATCTTGCCACCAAGAATGCCTTTGTTACACATGAAACCTGTCGGAGGTCTTGGAAGAGTTTGACATTGCTTAGTGTTGAAGCTGATCTGCAAGACGATGGCTTCACCGAAAGATTCAAGTTTGACTCAACTCCTCCAAGGAATGCTCACTTGCGTCGGACTCCCTCACTTGAAGACTCTGACTATTCGTCCTCAGCTGCGACATTGAATGCCAGAGTCATCGATGACCAAGATGATGCCACTTCACCTCCTCCAACTTCAGCGCGTGTTGACACTGCATCGAGTTCTTCTGTACCACCAGACCTCAATGACAACCCTACTGCCTCGCCTGCACCTCATGGGAAGGAGTAGGCGCTCTATGTCTTCAAACCTTTTTGGTCCTTACTGACAAAAGGGGGAGAAGCATATGAGTTGATAGTCTTCAAGCGGTTCCATATGGGTGGTCACTTTACTTTTTGCTACTTTTGCCAAGTGCTTACAACTTTTGCTTTTTGATACATTTGGTTGTCTGAGTTGTAACACTTAAACTCGATGGTCGTCTGCTACTTATTTTCTATTCTGTGATGCGGTGATAAATTCTGCATGTGCGATGATAACTTCCGCACTTACGTCATTTTGCAGACGTCCATTTTTCATTATGCATATCATCATCTTCCTTATATCAAATCATGCATGATGAATTGTCATCATAAGTTGAAGAGGATCTCCACAAGTACAACCTGCCATGTGCATTTGCATTCCAAAAGCAAATTACTTATATGCACATCTTCGGGGGGAGCCTTTGCCACTTATGAAGACAATACCCTATCCTTTACAATTTCACATATTTTATTCCCCGTTGAAAACTTCAACCAGTTTGTCATCAATCACCAAAAAGGGGGAGATTGTAAATGCATCTAGTGCCACCTCTAGTTGGTTTTGGAGTATTGATGACAAACCTGGTTGAGGAACTAATGTGTTTGTGAGAATTGCAGGATAACACAGGTAGAAGTCCCTCATTGATTCTGTTTTTCCTACCAGAGATGACCCCTAAAAATGTATGAAGACATTGAAGTCAAAGGTGGTATGTGAAGACATTCACATTGAAGACTGTGACAAGAGAAGACATTGCGTGAAGACTATGGAGTGTGAAGACTTAGTTGTTTCGTCGTTCTTTTTCTTCTTTGTTGAGTCATAGGAACCACCGTACTGTTAAGTGGGGTCCAAGTGAACCAGTTAGAATGACTGAAGTGATGCTTAACCAAAATCCTATGTCTTCGAGTGAAGACAATGAGAGCAAATCTTATCCAGAGCTGGATAAGTCAGCTTTGCTTGTAGCCCAAGTAAAGTTGACGTGTGTGTTTGAAATCTGACCGTTGGAACACGTGTCAGTTCCTTAGTGACCCAGGGTCATTTCGGACAAATCAGGTCGGGTTGCCCAGTGGCTATAAATAGTCCACCCCCTACAACCATAAACGGTTGGCCGCTCAGGTTTCAGTGCACGGCTTTTGTCATTTGAGAGCAACCCACCTCGAAGCCTTTGAGAGAAAATTCCTAGCAAGGAGAAAAGCCCTAACCACCCAGAGCCAAAGTAAATTGGGCATCACTTAAGTCTTCTTGTCTGAGTGATCTGAAGACTTATTACACTTGAGGACTGTGCATCCTCCAGCCGGTTAGGCGTCGCGTTCTGAGCATCCAAGAGAAATTGTGGATTGCCGGTGAACGAAGTCTGTGAAGGTTTGGGAGTCTACCTTGAAGACTTACCAGAGTGATTGGGCGAGGTCTGTGTGACCTTAGCTCAAGGAGAAAATGGTGAGGACTGGGTGTCCAGGACTATGTGTCCTTTGGTTTAAATACCTAGCCGCTCCAACCAGACGTACAGTTGTCACAGCAACTGGAACTGGTCCAACAAATCATTGTCTTCAGCGTGTCACTGGTTTCATCCTCACCTCCTTTTTACTTACCGTTACACATTGTGAAGCCATTGCATGCTTGCTTTATCTTCTGTCTTCACAACTTAACTGTATGATTTGTTTGGCTTCATAACTTCTTCCTACCTGATCCTTATTACACTGAAGCTGTTTGTCACTGTGCTATAAATAGCCCACCCCCTACCACCATAAACGGTTGGCCGCTCAGAGTTAGTGTACGGCTTTTGTCATTTGAGAGCAACCCACCTCGAAGCCTTTGAGAGAGAATTCCTTGTGAGGACAAAGCCCTAAACACCCAGAGCCAAAGAGTGTTAGGCATCACTGAAGTCTTCTTGTCTGTGTGATGTGAAGACTTATTACACTTGAGGACTGTGAATCCTCCAGCCGGTTAGGCGTCGCGTTCTGAGCATCCAAGAGTCATTGTGGATCGCCGGTGAACGAAGTCTGTGAAGGATTGGAAGTCAACCTTGAAGACTTACCAGAGTGATTGGGCGAGGACTGTGTGTCCTTAGCTCAAGGGGAATAAGGTGAAGACGCGGTCTTCTGAGTTGAATCTCGTCCTCCCTAACCAGACGTACAGTTGTCACAGCAACTGGAACTGGTCCAACAAATCATTGTCTTCAACGAGCCACTGGTTCTATCCTTCCCATCTCTTTATCTGCAGATTGGTCCTTGAGAAGTCATTGCTTGTTTGCAATATTTATTTGTCTTCACCGTGTGACTGTTGTTCTGATTGGGTTCATACTATCTTCCATCCTGATCTATACTGCCTAGCTGCTATTAGTCTTTGTGCTTTCATTTCATTGAATACTTGAGTATGGCTTGCTTAGTGTAGTCTACCTTCCGTTGCATGGTAATGGGTTTATTTCTATCATTTGTCTTCGAAACCTTCATGTTTTGAAGACTTTCATAAAAATCGCCTATTCACCCCCCCTCTAGTCTATCACTAGCACTTTTAGTTCTGATATGTCGCATGTTATTGATGATGCCACTTCTGCTATACATGATACTTATGATGAAACTATTTCTATACTTGGTACTACTGTGCCACTTGGTGAATTTCTTGATGAACAACTTGCTAGGGCTAGAGAGATTGAAAATATTGAATCTGATAATACTGATGAAATTGATGATGAAGACTTGCCTGTTATTCCTGAGGGTTATGTTTTTGATAAAGAAGCTTCTTTAGCTATTTTAGCTTGCAAAGATAGATACGAACTCAAGAGGTTATTAGCTAAATGGAACAAGCAATCTCTAAATGCTAGAATGAAACCTGACCCTGCTTTTGCTACTTCACCTATCTGTGTTACCGATAAGGATTATGAATTCTCTGTTGATCCTGATATAATTACTTTGGTTGAATCTGATCCTTTTCATGGCTATGAATCTGAAACTGTTGTGGCACATCTTACTAAATTAAATGATATAGCCACCCTGTTCACTACTGATGAGAGAACTCTTAACTTTTATATCCTTAAAATATTTCCATTCTCATTAAAGGGTGATGCTAAGATATGGTTTAATTCTCTTGATCCTGGTTGTGTGTGTAGTCCCCAGGATATGATTTATTACTTCTTTGCTAAATATTTCCCTGCTCATAAGAAACAAGCTGCTTTAAGGGATATATATAATTTTGTGCAAATTGAAGAAGAGAGTCTCCCACAAGCTTGGGGAGGCTTCTCCAATTACTTAATGCTTTGCCTAATCATCCTCTTAAGAAAAATGAAATACTTGATATCTTTTATAATGGACTAATCGATGCCTCCAGAGATTACGTAGATAGTTGTGCTGGTTCTGTTTTCAGGAAAAGAACACTGGATGAAGCTGAAATTCTATTGAATAATATGTTGAGAAATGAAAATAATTGGACACCTCCGGAGCCAATTCCTAAGCCTATTCCTAAACCAACTTCGAAGAAGAGGGGTATTCTATTTCTCAGTCCTGAAGATATGCAAGAGGCAAAGAAATCCATGAAACAAAAAGGTATTAAAGCTGAAGATGTTAAGATATTACCTCCTATTGAAGAAATACATGGTCTTAATTCACTACCTGTTGAAGAAACATATGATCTTAATCCTTTACCTATTGAAGAAACTCATGGTCTTGATAATCCGACACAGGTAGTAAAGGTAAATTCTCTCTATAGATATGATAAAGCTGAAATCCCATTTACTAAGTTTGCTAGCCCATACTTAGATGAGTTTGATAAATTTATGGTTAAGCAAGAAGATTTTAATGCTTATTTTGGTAGACAATTGAAATACAATTCAAATATGCTTGAACACTTGGGTGATTATATGGCTAATGTCAAAGGTGAACTTAAACTTATTAGTAAACATGCTTCTATGGTTACCACTCAAGTAGAACAAGTACTTAAAACTCAAAATGATTTTCTCATTGAATTAAATAGCAAGAATAATGATAATGTTGTTAGAGTGGCTACTAGAACTGGCAGAATGACTCAGGAACCTTTGTATCCTGAAGGCCACCTGAAAGTGCGGTATATCGACTAGAGGGGGGGGTGAATAGGCGATTTTTATGAAAGTCTTCAAAACGTGGAAGTTATGAAGACAAACAGAGTGAACAAGCCTATCACTATGCAGCGGAAGTTAGATTACACAACGCTAGCCATAGTCAAGTATACAATATAGTGAAAGCACAGTGACAAACAGCTTCAGTGTAATGAGGATCAGGTTGGAAGAAGTTATGAAGCCAAACAGATCATACAGTCAAGTTGTGAAGACAGAAGATAAAGCAAGCATGCAATAGCTTCACAATGTGTACTAGTAAGTAAAGGGAGGCGAAGATGAAACCAGTGACACGTTGAAGACAATGATATGTTGGACCAGTTCCAGTTGCTGTGACAACTGTACGTCTGGTTGGAGCGGCTAGGTATTTAAACCAAAGGACACACAGTCCCGGACACCCAGTCCTGAACACGCAGCTCAGGACACCCAGTCCTCACCATTTTCTCCTTGAGCTAAGGTCACACAGACCCCGCCCAATCACTCTGGTAAGTCTTCAAGGTAGACTCCCAAACCTTCACAGACTTCGTTCACCGGCAATCCACAATTTCTCTTGGATGCTCAGAACGCGACGCTTAACCGTCTGGAGGATGCACAGTCCTCAAGTGTAATAAGTCTTCAGATCACTCAGACAAGAAGACTTAAGTGATGCCCAATTACTCTGGCTCTGGGTGGTTAGGGCTTTTCTCCTCGCTAGGGATTTTCTCTCAAAGGCTTCGAGGTGGGTTGCTCTCAAACGACAAAAGTCGTGCACTGAAATCTGAGCAGCCAACTGTTTATAGTTGTGGGGGTGGACTATTTATAGCCACTTGGCAACCCTGACCTGATTTGTCCGAAATGACCCTAGGTCACTAAGGAACTGACACGTGTACTAACGGTCGGATTTTGAACTCTCACGGCAACTTTACTTGGGCTGCAAGTAAAGCTGACTTGTCTGACTCTGGACAAGATTTTCTCTCATTGTCTTCACTTGAAGACATAGGATTTGAATTAGGCATCACTTCAGTCATCCAGACTGGTTCTCTTGGACCCCACTTAACAGTACGGTGGTTCCTATGACACAACATGAATAAAGTAAAACTACGAAGGATCTAAGTCTTCGAGTTCCATAGGCTTCATGGGGAGTCTTCACATGTCATTGTCTTCGACATGAATGTCTTCATGAACCACCATTGTCTTCAATGTCTTCGTACATTTTTGGGGGTCATCTCTGGTAGCTAAACCGAATCAATGAGGGACTTCTACCTGTGTTATCCTGCAATTCTCACAAACACATTAATCCCTCAACTAGGTTTGTCGTCAATACTCCAAAACCAACTAGGGGTGGCACTAGATGCACTTACAATCTCCCCCTTTTTGGTGATTGATGACAAACTAGTTGAAGTTTTCAACGGGGAATATAATTTTGAAATTGTAAGGGAATTGTCTTCATAAGCTGCAAGGGCTCCCCCTGAAGATGTGCATATAAGTGATTTGCTTCTGGAACGCAAATGCACATAGCAGGTTGTATTTGTGGGAATCCACTTCAACTTATGATGACAATCCATCATGCATGTAAAGATATATGAAGATAATGATATGCATAATGAAAAATGGACGTCTGCGAAATGATATAAGTGCGGAAATTATCGTCGTACAGGCGGAATTTATCTTCGCAAAAACACAGTGGCAAACATAGTAGCAGACGACCATCAAGTTTAAGTGTTACAACTCAAAGAACCAAATGTAGCAAAACGAGAGTTGTAAGCACGAAGCAAAATGCAAAATATAAAGCACCCGCCCATATTATTGACCCGCTTGAAGACTATAAACATCATATGCTTCTCCCCCTTTTGTCAGTGATGACCAAAAAGGTTTGAAGACATAGAGTGTTCTACGCGTTCCCAGGCGCAGTAGGGTCAGTGGAGGCGTTTGGTGGTGCTGGCGAGCTTGGTGCAGTGACGACGTGCGCTGAAGACATTGGTGGTGATGTAGCGTCGTCTTCTTCCTCAATGATTTTTCCCGTCACTGTGGCAGCAGAGGAAGAGAACTCTGATTCTTCAAGCGACGGAGTTCCACGCAACACAGCTCTTCTGGGGGGGGTGGAGTCAAACTTGAATATCTCTTTGAAGCCATCCTCTTGCAGTTCAGCTTTAGTGCACATCATGGTGAGGCCTTTCCAAGTTCGGCGACAGGTTTCGTTGCGACAAAAGCATTCTTGGTGGCCAGATTCCTGATGCGATTGACGTCTTGCATGATACTGCGCATCTGCCTTTTGAGCCAGTCGTGATGCCTATCTTGCTTTTGGTGCAGAGCCACAAGAAGTTCACGGTCAGTGAGCATACGAGCGCGTTTCTTGGGTCTCTGGGCAGCTGTGCTGTCAGTGGCTTCAGTTGATGCAGGGGCACGTGTGGTGCCAGCCATTGGATAGACTCTGGAAATGGCTTCAACACCTTCATCATGCTGAGTGAAGCTCTGGTGTTCTGCATTCTGAAGACTTAATGGCTGCTTGGCAGGCTCAGGATAAATCGCTTCAGCAGAGGTGTCCACATCAAGTAAGAAGATTCTGTGGTTGCGGGCAGAGGGTTGATAGGATATAGCTGAGTGGAGCTTGATGAGCCTCATAACCCATGGAGCATAAATCTTCGGACCAAAGAGATCTGAGCCAGACGCTGCAAGTTGACGTATGAAGAGATCCTGGGCATTGAAGCATTTGCCATGCAGGATGCAGAAGATGAGAGTCTTCATGGCACCTTCAATCTTGGCATATCGAGAGTGCCCCTTAATGGGCCATAGAGTCCGCCTGACGATGTGATAGATAGTTCTGGGCAGGTACTCTAAGTCTTCAATGAAGAACTCGGTTGGGTACGGTGCGTCAGGAAGCAATGGCTTCATCATTGAGAGCATCTGAATCATATTTGTCTCAGGTCGCTGAAATATGCTCTCAACTGCTTCAGCATGGAGTTGGCAGCCTTCTTCGAAGAGTTCGCCAGGAGTGGGTAGGCCGGTGAGCTCAATGATATCAAATGCATTGGCTTCATGATGGACGTTGCCGGTCATCCACTCCAGGACCCAAGTCTTCGGATCTCTATTGTAGCCTTTGATGTGCAGTGTGGCATAGAACTGGAGCAGAAGCTCTTCATTCCAGTGCTCTTCATCTGTGACAAACGGCAGCAGGCCAACTTGCTTGAAGCAGTCCAGTGCTTCTTCCAGACCAGGCAGACCGGCAATAGCTTCAACCTCAAGGCGCTGGTGTGGAAAGATACGGGCTTGGTTGTAGAGGACGCAGGAGTAGTAGCTGCACTGTGGGTAGCTCCAGAACCTATCTGAGACAATCCGTTCCCTTGAGTAAGGGTTCTTGGAGCGGTTGAAGAAGGTGTTATCTGCCCTGAAGCTATTGACATTAAAGGAGCCAGGAGCGGTTGCAGGACCTGGGAACCTTGGCAGTCGTGGGATTGGCTTCTGTACCTGGGGCCTATGCGCAACATGATAGTTGAACTATGGACCGGCAGCAGACTCAGCCACAGAAGGGTCAGAGGCAGTAGCTTCAGTATCTCTTGAAGCTGTTGGTTGGTCGGGCTCCACAAATGCTTCAGTATTGGGTGTGGCAGCCGCAATGGTGTCAGCCTCATCACGTGTAGTGAGAGGGATGGATTCAGGTACGTTCTCCTTGAGAACGTCTTCTTGTTGGTGCGGGGGAGATGGAGCTTGAGGTTCTTCGTGCTCTTCTTCATGTTCTTCGGCTGATGCAGCCGGAATGTCGTCAGCAGTCTGAGCCCTTGGCCCTTTGTGAAGCCTACGGAATGCAGGCGACGCTGGTGGAGTTGCAGTGGGCTGGGGCTCATTCTCTTCCTCCTATGGGCGATCTGCCCACGATGCATCTTGGGTGATTGGCGTCAAGGGACGACCAATGCTGATCATTTCACTCGTTTCGAGCTGAGGAAGGACTGCATCACCTTGCACATTGTCTTGGAGACCAATGTCTTCAGCAGCATTGGGGCCGGCTGCTGGAATGTCTTCAGCGTGCGGAGCCTCTGTGAAAGCAGGCTCATGCACGGTCAGCTGACGATCTTCGTTCGGAAAGCGGACGGAGAGGGGTTCGACTATCAGGGGCTCTGTGGGAGCAGCCCAAGACTTCTTGGTCTTGCGTTTTTTGATGGTGGGGTCTGAAGGAGAGGCTTCAGGGTGTTTCCTCTTCCTTGCTTCAGCTTCGGCTGTCCTTGTCTTCTTAAGCTCTGAAGCGGTTGAGCGGTGCTTTGGCTTTGAGCCAGGCTTGGTAGTGGGGAAGACAATCAAAACAGCTTCTTGTCGTGGGGCCTCTTGTTCAGCCACAGTGGGCTTCTTCTTTTTCTTAGCGGCCATCCTGGGGTCGATGCCGGGACGCCCAAGTGCCTTTCACTTTTCGGCCTCATTGTAGGCCTGCACACAGAGATCAGCCAAATTCTTCATGCGCTCACGCGAACCCTGAGCCTCTGCACGTTTCTGCATAAAGTTTTCCTTCAACTCGTGCAGCATGACTTTGAAGTCTTTGACTTCTTGGACGCTGAGCGTGGCCATGTTCTGCTTGAACTGAGCCTTTTCGAAATCTATCTTCTGCTTCAGTTCCAGTATGCGCTGGGCAATTGCGAGTTCTGAAGCAATAGCTCCTTGGAAGGCTACGCTGAGGCCAATGGGCAGCTGCAGATCATCGAAGCTGATGTTGGGTGTATCAAACCACTCATCAATGAAGTTGTGGATGATTGCTGCATCGAATAGAGGCAGGTTGTTGAAGATTTCAGCCTCCTCCTTGCTCTTGATTAGCTGCTCAAGAGCGTCATCGGCAAGATCGTCGTCACTTGACAGATCAATAGCCTCGCAGCGCAGAACGGCAGCGGCAGTGAGCTCTTTGCCAGTGTGTGGCTAAGGCTTCTTGGCTTCTTGGGGCTTGGAGACTCGTGATAAGTCTTCAGACTGCACACTTGGTTCAGGAGGTGCAG
This sequence comes from Triticum monococcum, assembly GCA_034509565.1. NCBI lineage: Eukaryota > Viridiplantae > Streptophyta > Magnoliopsida > Poales > Poaceae > Triticum > Triticum monococcum. The sequence continues at coordinate 491,916,615 of CM067844.1, forward strand.
TGGCCAATGGCTTCGCTCTGGAGATCTTGGGAGAAGCGGCTGGCTTGGAAGCTTTTGGCTTCTTCATCTGCTTCGGCTCCGAGGCAGCAGGAGCGTCATCAGACTCAGTGTCTGCTGGAGGGTCGTTCACGGCAGTCCCTTGGACTAGAATGTGAGTGATGAGGCCTTCGAGATTTGCATACGGCCCGATGACATTGGGATTTGCGTCGCGTGTGCCATCCGCCCTTGGCTTAGAGGGACCAGGGTTGAAGTCCAGCCCAAACTCCTTCTTGTTTTGCTTCGCAGAGTTCTGAGCAAATTGGAAGTTGCGCTTGAAGAGAGTGTCATCGCGACACCAAAGAAGTGATGACGGATGTGCTTCAGCTGGATGTGGTCCTCTGACCATGCATGGATAGAAGCCTTGAGCAATGGCTTCGTCTCTGGACCGGGGTACGAGATTTTTGTACAAGACATCTCCCCATGGTCTCTTGATGGCGCACTTCTCTGCATATTCCTTGGTTACGAAGCGGTATTGGAACCACTGCTCTGCCCAATATCTTCGAATCCATTGGATTCGTGTCTTGTGCTGACCATAGCTTTCTTCAGGATTAGTTTGGTACATTTCTGCCAAGTCTTCAGGCAGATCCTTAGACGTTTCACCACGTCTCTGTCTGCCTCCCTTCCTCGCTGGTTTTTCTGCTGCCATGAAGCTTAACTTGGAAGGCTTCAGATTCAAAGTCTTCAAAGGCTTCCGTTTGCTTGACCAACAGGAACTTGCTTTGGGAGAATTGATGTGACGCTGCAAGAACTCTGCAAATGAATGCAGACTATGAGAACCAAAATATTCTCCCACGGACATGTACCTGTGACAGCATTAAGGTGCGAGGGAAGGGGAAGAGGTCATATGCATTCTCAGAAGATTTTGAAGACAAATCATTTTAGAAGATATTGACCTCATCATGCGAAGACATTCACTTTATAGAAAAGAAGTTGGTTCCAGATTTGTACTAACCTATAGATCAGTACAAGTGAGGAATCTAACTATTTCATGAAGGACAAGTGAATATACTAGGCAAGTTATGAGATGCAGATGAGAGGGATGAAGCTTGTGTGAATGGAAACCTCTTTTGGCAGAAAGTGATGGAGCTATAGGATCAAAAGAGGCTGTAAAAAGACTTGTTATTTACCAGACTTGGAACTGCTAGACAAGGTGAGAGTTGAGGCCGAGCAGTTCGATCCTCCGTGCCCTAACTTGGCGACGGAAGACACCTACGGCGACGGTGGAGAGACTGATGTCCGTAGTCGGCGTGAGAACGGCGTCGGAGAGGTTGCGGCAGTGAAGCACTTCGTCACCGGCGTCGTTGAGAGTTAGCGGTGGCGCTAGGGTTCGTGCGAGGGTGGAAGAAGAGATAATGACCGCAGTGAAACGTGTATTTATAGGGATATGGGTGGCACTGCGCTATTACTCAGGTGCCCCTGGCGATTCGCATCTGATCAGTACATGGCCAGCATGCGGAATTGTGGGGGTAGTTTCACCCCACGCACGCCTTGTTTGTTGGGAGCCGTTCCTACTTCTCCGGATTTCTTGTTGATGGAAAAACATTGAAAGCTGTTTTAAAGTTTGTCTCTGTGTCTTCATCTGACAAGGATGCAGTGAAGACATTCGACAGTTTCAATAGAATGCATATGACTTGGAGAGATAGAGTTTGAGGTAGGAAGCATGGAGAGGTTAGGGTCCGATCACATTCACTTAGTTCAAAAGATTCAATCAAGAAGACATAGCTATAAGTGAATGCTGTAGAGGACAGAACACCAGTACATATATAATCAACATAGTGAAGATAATCATGAAGACATGTTGAGATTGAAGCCAAAACAAATGTGAAGACATAGCAAATGTAATGCCATGAGTGAAACACTTCAAGCAGAATATTTGGTGGTGGCGCTACCCACCGTATAGGAAGTATTAGACCCAGACATGGCGCACAATTATCGTGGCGCTCCGAAGTCAAATTCCATGTTAATGTATTCACACTTAGAATGTATGTCTTCATTGATTGAAGATATACGTTACTTCGTGTGTTGCACATCTAAGTCATCATCATGCAGAAGTGTTAGGATGTGTGCCTGATCACAGGACATTTGAGGATTCCAAGATATTTAGCTCACACCGTAACTTGCAAAATCTCTTCTCATACAAGGGCTTGGTGAAGATATCTGCCAATTGCTCTTCAGTGTTGACATGTATGATATCAATATCTTCCTTTGCAACATGATCTCTGAGAAAATGATGACGAATTTCAATGTGCTTTGTCTTCGAGTGCTGAACTGGGTTGTTGGCGATCTTGATGGCGCTTCGTTGTCGCAGTAGAGTGGCACTTGCTTCAGATGAATGCCATAATCCTTGAGGGTTTGCTTCATCCATAGAAGCTGAGCGCAGCAGGATCCAGCAGCAATGTATTCAGATTCAGCAGTGGAGAGAGATACACAGTTCTGCTTCTTTGAAGACCAACAGACAAGTGATTGGCCCAGAAAGTGACATGTGCCTGATGTGGACTTCCGATCAACCTTGTCACCAGCGTAATCAGCATCCGAAAATCCAACCAGATCAAACTCTGAGCCATTTGGATACCATAACCCTAGAGTTGGGGTGTGAGCCAAATATCGAAGAATTCGCTTCACAGCTAAGTGATGCGACTCCTTTGGTGTCGCTTGGAACCGAGCACACATGCAAACACTAAGCATAATATCTGGCCTAGATGCACATAAATAAAGCAAAGAACCAATCATGGAGCGGTATACCTTTTGATCGAACTCTTTACCATTTTCGTCAGGACCCAGATGATGTTTGGCTGGCATTGGTGTTGTGAAGCCTTTGCAGTCTTGCATACCGAACTTCTTCAGGCAATCTTTGAGATATTTCTCTTGAGATATGAAGATGCCATTGCGTTGTTGCCGTATCTGAAGACCAAGGAAGAATTTCAGCTCCCCCATCATAGACATCTGATATTGCTCTTGCATCATATATTCGAACTCCTCACTGTACTTCTGATTGGTGCAGCCGAAGATAATGTCATCCACATATATTTGGCACACAAACAGTTCACCATCATATGTCTTCGTGAAGAGAGTGGGATCTAGGGAACCAGGTATGAAGCCTTTGCTCTTCAGGAAGTATTTGAGTGTATCATACCAGGCCCGAGGGGCTTGTTTGAGGCCATATAGTGCCTTATTGAGCTTGTAAACCATGTCAGGATGTTTTGGATCTTCAAACCCAGGTGGTTGTGCAACATACACTTCTTCTTCAATTTTGCCATTGAGGAAGGCACTTTTTACATCCATTTGATATAGAATGATGTTGTGATGATTTGCATAGGCCAGAAGTATACGGATGGCTTCAAGTCTGGCAACAGGAGCAAATGTTTCATCGAAGTCAATGCCTTCCACTTGAGTATATCCTTGAGCAACAAGACGAGCCTTGTTTCTGACGACTTGGCCATGTTCATCTTGCTTGTTGCGGTATATCCATTTGGTGCCTATTATGTTATGCTTCCGTGGATCAGGACGCTTAACCAACTCCCATACATTGTTCAGCTCAAACTGTTGAAGCTCTTCTTGCATAGCTTGAATCCATTCAGGTTCCATAAAGGCTTCATCAATTTTCTTGGGTTCTGTGATTGAAACGAATGCAAAGTGTCCGCAAAAATTTGCCAGTTGAGTTGCCCTTGAACGAGTCAGTGGACCAGGTGCATTGATGCTATCAATGATTCTGTCAATCTGCACTTCATTGGCAACACGAGGATGTAGGGGTCGAAGACTTTGCTCTTGCTGATCTACGTTGTCATGGGGAGGAATGTCTTCAGGCTGAGCATTGTCTTCAATAGGATCAGGTGCTGAGATGATAAGTTCTTCTTCAGGATGAGCTTCAGAAGGTATAATTTCTCCAGTTCCCATTAGCTTGATTGATTCACTGGCTGGAACTTCATCTAGCACATTTGGTAGTTGCTCTCTTTGTGACCCATTGGTCTCATCGATCCGCACATCCACTGTTTCAACCACTTTGTAGTGAAAGAGATTGAAGACTCTGTAGGAGTGTGAATCCTTTCCATATCCAAGCATGAAGCCCTCATGTGCTTTTGGAGCAAATTTTGAGGTGTGGTGAGGGTCCTTGATCCAGCATCTTGATCCAAATACTCTGAAGTAACTGACATTTGGCTTCTTGCTAGTCAGAAGTTCATAAGATGTCTTATTCAGTAGCTTGTGAAGATAAACACGGTTGATAGTATGGCATGCAGTGTCAATGGCTTCAGTTCAGAATTTTCTTGGTGTCTTGTACTCATCTAACATTGTTCTGGCCATCTCAATGAGTGTTCTGTTCTTGCGTTCGACGATGCCATTCTGTTGTGGCGTGTATGGAGCTGAGAATTCATGAGTGATGCCCAATGTATCAAGATATGTGTCAAGGCCAGTGTTCTTGAATTATGTGCCATTGTCACTTCTAATGTGCTTAATCTTGGCGCCATAATTGTTCATAGCCCGATTTGCGAAGCGTCTGAAGACATCCTGCACTTCAGTCTTGTAAAGGATTATGTGCACCCAAGTATATCTAGAGTAATCATCAACAATGACGAAGCCATAGAGGCAAGCAGTAGTGGAAAAAGTTGAGTAGTGAGTGGGACCGAAGAGATCCATGTGAAGCAGTTCGAAGGGTTGAGTAGTGGTCATGATTGTCTTCGAAGGATGTTTTGCCCTTGTCATCTTCCCAGCTTCACAGGCACCGCATAAGTGATCTTTCTTGAACTTGACGCCCTCGATGCCTATGACATGCTTCTTCTTTGCAAGGGTGTGGAGGTTCCTCATGCCAGCATGCCCAAGTCTTCGATGCCAAAGCCAGCATTCTGAAGCCTTTGCGAGAAGACATACTACAAGCTGTGGCCCTGCTGAGAAATCTACCACGTACAAATCATCTTTCCGATACCCTTCAAACACTAGAGACTTGTCAGATTCCATTAGTACCAGGCACCGATATTTTCCAAATATTACAATCATGTTCAAATCGCAAAGCATTGAGACAGACATTAAGTTGAAGCCAAGGGATTCAACAAACATGACTTTATCCATGTGTTGATCCTTTAAGATTGCAACTCTACCTAAACCCAGTACCTTACTTTTACCAGTGTCAGCGAATGTGATGTGGCTCTTGTCAGACGGACGTAAGGTTGAGTCCATAAAGAGACTTCTTTTGCCAGTCATGTGATTTGTACACCCACTGTCAATAATCCATTCTGAAGACTCTGAAGTCGCTGGTGTTGTACCCTACAATGCAGTTAGGGGGATAGGCTTCACCAAGAGTATTGTGAAGCAAAAACATTTGACGAACCAGTGGGTGATGAAAACTTAAATCCAGGTTAGGGTAAGTAGGGAGAGTAGCATGCGATTCAGGTATGAAATACATAGTGATGCCATTCGGGCATTTGATCTTGCGCCCCACAAGATTTTTAAGGTCCCCAGCAATAGCGTCAGAAGATTTTGGTTTTCTGCTGGAGACCTTTCCCTGCAAAAGAGAGTTAACCTTTTTTAACCACCCACATCTTCAAGGGTGGCTTAGAAGCAATAAGTCTAAGTGCAGCATCTGAGAATTTTGGTTTTGGAGCCCTAGCAAACAATCTAGCAGGTGGGCAATAGTACTCATAAGGATAGGCAGAATAGTTCTTGGTCATGTGAGAATGACGGTTTGAAGAACCGCTCTCATATGCCTGAGCATGGTTTCCCTGCAAAACATTTGTGTTAGTGCGACTCAAGTGAGTCCTCTGACTGTATGAAGCATTTGGACCATATGAAGCCTTTGGTCTGAGGTTTGTCTTCTTCATGTGAGGTGTCATGAAGACATTCACAGGAAGATTCTCAAGACACGTTTTTGGAACCCAGATCTTCTTCATAGGCGGTCCATTCCTGCAGTTAGTACCAATGTACCTGGCAAATACTTCACCATTCTGATTCTTAAACAGTTTATAGTTTGCATCAAAGGATTCATCAATGATAATTGGATTAGCACAAGTGAAGCCAGATAGATTGGATGGATCTACTGAGGATTCCTTTGCAGCAACCCATGTGGTTTTGGGGTACTGCTCAGGTTTCCAGTAAGAGCCATCTGCATTAATTTTCCTCACGAACCCAACACCCTCTTTCCTAGGGTTTCGGTTCAGAATCTGCTTCTTGAGGACATCACATAATGTCTGATGTCCTTTGAGACTTTTGTACATCCCTGTTTCAAGCAATGTCTTCAACCTAGCATTCTCATCAGCAATAGCAGTGGTATCCTCAGCAGAGGGGTTAGTTACCACTTCAACAGTTGAAGATATTGCAATAGAAATAGCAGTGGAACATTCAGCAACAGAAATAGCATTATCATGCTCAATGCATTTAAGGCATGGTGGTTCAAATCCTTCCTTAGCAGAACTGATCTGTTCGGCTCGAAGTGACTCGTTTTCCTTTTGAAGATCTTCATGATCCGCTCTCAACTTCTCAAGATCTTGCTTCTTTTGAAGATAATCATAGGAAAGCTTTTCATGAGTAGTTGAGAGAGTCTCAAGACGATCTTCGAGTTCCTGATACTTAACATGAAGATTTTTTATGTCTTCAATTAAGGATTCAGACCGAGTCATTTCAGCACCTAACAGATAATCGCTTCTGTCTAACAGTTTTTGAATATGTTCCATGGCCTTTTGTTGTTCAGTTGCAATTTTAGCAAGTGTTTTGTAACTGGGTTTTGAATCACAATCAGAGTCATCGTCACTAGATGTTTGATAGTGAGTAGTGCGTGTGTTTACCTTGGCACCACGTGCCATGAAGCAGTAGGTAGGAGTAGAGTCGTCCTTGTCATTTGCATCGGTGTTGGTGATGGAGTCATTGTCTTCAGTGTTGAAGATGGACTTGGCAACGTAGGCTGTAGCCAGACTCGCAATGCCTGAATCAGACTCCTCCTCAGACTCCACATCTGCCTCCTCAGAAGCGGACTCCTCCTCTGAATCCATTTCCTTGCCAACAAACGCACGAGCCTTGCCAGATGAACTCTTCTTGTGTGATGAAGACTTTGAGGAAGACTTGGACAAAGACTTTGAGTATTTCTTCGTCTTCTTATCGTCAGAGTCATATTCCTTGCTCTTCTTCTTCTTTCTGTTCTCATTGTCCCACTGTGGACACTCAGAGATGAAGTGTCCAGTTTTCTTGCACTTGTGACATGTTTTCTTCTTGTAGTCATGAGCAGAAGCTTCATCATTTCTTGAGCTTGATCGCGAAGACTTTCTGAAGCCTTTCTTCTTGGTGAATTTCTGGAACTTCTTCACTAGCATTGCAAGTTCCCTTCCAATGTCTTCAGGATCATCAGAACTGCTGTCAGATTCTTCTTTAGATGAGGACACAGCTTTTGCCTTCAAGGCACGAGGTCGCCCATAGTTTGGACCGTAGATATCTCTTTTCTTAGAAAGCTGAAACTCATGTGTGTTGAGCCTCTCAAGTATGTCAGACGGATCGAGTGTCTTGAAGTCTGGACGTTCTTGAATCATCAGGGCTAGGATGTCAAATGAACTGTCAAGTGATCTCAGCAGCGTCTTGACGATTTCATGCTTGGTGATCTCAGTGGCGCCGAGGGCTTGAAGCTCATTTGTGAAGTCAGTGAGCCGGTCAAATGTGTGTCGGACATTCCCATTGTCATTTCGCTTGAAGCGGTTGAAGAGATTGCGAAGAACACTGATTCTCTGATCTCTCTGGGTTGAGATGCCTTCATTAACCTTGGAGAGCCAGTCCCAAACCAGCTTGGATGTCTTCAAGGCACTCACACGGCCGTACTGTCCCTTGGTCAGATGACCACAGATAATATTCTTGGCAATGGAGTCCAGTTGAGTGAACTTCTTGACATCAGCAGCAGTGACACCTTCTCCAGCCTTGGGAACCCCGTTTTCGACGACATACCATAGGTCGACGTCAATGGCTTCAAGATGCATGCGCATCTTATTCATCCAGTAGGGATATTCAGTTCCATCGAAGACGGGGCACGCAGCGGAGACTTTAATTATCCCTGCAGTCGACATAGCTAAAACTCTAGGTGGTTAAACCGAATCACACAGAACAAGGGAGCACCTTGCTCTGATACCAATTGAAAGTGCGGTATATCGACTAGAGGGGGGTGAATAGGCGATTTTTATGAAAGTCTTCAAAACGTGGAAGTTATGAAGACAAACAGAGTGAACAAGCCTATCACTATGCAGCGGAAGTTAGATTACACAATGCTAGCCATAGTCAAGTATACAATATAGTGAAAGCACAGTGACAAATAGCTTCAGTGTAATGAGGATCAGGTTGGAAGAAGTTATGAAGCCAAACAGATCATACAGTCAAGTTGTGAAGACAGAAGATAAAGCAAGCATGCAATAGCTTCACAATGTGTACTGGTAAGTAAAGGGAGGCGAAGATGAAACCAGTGACACGTTGAAGACAATGATATGTTCGACCAGTTCCAGTTGTTGTGACAACTGTACGTCTGGTTGGAGCGGCTAGGTATTTAAACCAAAGGACACACAGTCCCGGACACCCAGTCCTGAACACGCAGCTCAGGACACCCAGTCCTCACCGTTTTCTCCTTGAGCTAAGGTCACACAGACCCCGCCCAATCACTCTGGTAAGTCTTCAAGGTAGACTCCCAAACCTTCACAGACTTCGTTCACCGGCAATCCACAATTTCTCTTGGATGCTCAGAACGCGATGCCTAACCGTCTGGAGGATGCACAGTCCTCAAGTGTAATAAGTCTTCAGATCACTCAGACAAGAAGACTTAAGTGATGCCCAATTACTCTGGCTCTGGGAGGTTAGGGCTTTTCTCCTCGCTAGGGATTTTCTCTCAAAGGCTTCGAGGTGGGTTGCTCTCAAACGACAAAAGCCGTGCACTGAAATCTGAGCAGCCAACTGTTTATAGTTGTGGGGGTGGACTATTTATAGCCACTTGGCAACCCTGACCTGATTTGTCCGAAATGACCCTGGGTCACTAAGGAACTGACACGTGTACTAACGGTCGGATTTCGAACTCTCACGGCAACTTTACTTGGGCTGCAAGTAAAGCTGACTTGTCTGACTCTGGACAAGATTTTCTCTCATTGTCTTCACTTGAAGACATAGGATTTGAATTAGGCATCACTTCAGTCATCCAGACTGGTTCTCTTGGACCCCACTTAACAGTACGGTGGTTCCTATGACACAACATGAATAAAGTAAAACTACGAAGGATCTAAGTCTTCGAGTTCCATTGGCTTCATGGGGAGTCTTCACATGTCATTGTCTTCGACATGAATGTCTTCATGAACCACCATTGTCTTCAATGTCTTCGTACATTTTTGGGGGTCATCTCTGGTAGCTAAACCGAATTAATGAGGGACTTCTACCTGTGTTATCCTGCAATTCTCACAAACACATTAGTCCCTCAACTAGGTTTGTCGTCAATACTCCAAAACCAACTATGGGTGGCACTAGATGCACTTACACCACCCTAAGAGAATTGAGCAAGATTCTTAGAGAAATAATATAGATGCACCTAGTCCTTCTAAAATGAAAAAAAGAAAAATGATAGGAATTTGCATGCTTCTAGTGAACATATTACTGAAACACCTGAGAATCCAAATGATATTTCTATTTCTGATGCTGAAACTCAATCTGGTAATGAACCTGAAACTAGTGATAATGCTGATAATAATGTTCAAGATGATGCTCAACCTAGTAATGATAATGATATAGAAATTGAACCTGCTGTTGATCTTGATAACCCACAATCAAAGAATCAACGTTATGATAAGAAAGACTTTGTTGCTAGGAAACACGGTAAAGAAAGAGAACCATGGGTTCAGAAACCCATGCCTTTTCCTCCCAAACCATCCAAGAAAAAGGATGATGAGGATTTTTAGCGCTTTGCTGAAATGACTAGACCTATCTTTTTGCATATGCGATTAACTGATATGCTCAAAATGAATCCTTATGCTAAGTATATGAAAGAAATTGTTACAAATAAAAGAAAGATACCGGAAGATGAAATTTCCACCATGCTTGCTAATTATACCTTTAAGGGTGGAATACCAAAGAAACTTGGAGATCCAGGAGTACCAACTATACCATGCTCCATTAAAAGAAACTATGTTAAAACTGCTTTATGTGATCTTGGAGCCGGTGTTAGTGTTATGCCTCTCTCTTTATATCGTAGACTTGATTTCAATAAGTTGACACCTACTGAAATATCTTTGCAAATGGCTGATAAATCAACTCCTATACCCGTCGGTATTTGTGAGGATGTGCCTGTTGTAGTTGCAAACGTTACTATTTTAACGGACTTTGTTATTCTTAATATTCCCGAGGACGATGGTATGTCTATTATTCTTGGAAGACCCTTTTTGAATACTGCAGGGGCTATTATTGATTGCACTAAAGGCAATGTCACTTTTCACGTTAATGGTAATGAGCATACGGTACACTTTCTGAGGAAACAACCTCAAGTTCATAGTACAACTCTATTGGAAAAATTCCATCGATTATATTTGGAGGTTTTGAATTTCCTCTTCCTGCTGTCAAGAAGAAATATGATATTCTTATTATTGGGGATGTGCATATCCCTGTTGAGGTAACATAGTGTTATTCGAAATTTCTCCGGTTCCATGTTACTCGAAATGAGTTCTTTAACAAGACTTGATCAACCTTGTTAGTGGATTCCTTTTGATGATCATGAGATGGATGAAACTAAAAGGCACAACCTTCTGTACCCTCCTTTTACTTTCTATTATTTATATTAAATAAAATAAAAATAGTATTTTTCTGTCTGTTATCTAATTATCCGTGCAATATAAAAATACCCCAAAAATAAAAGTTCTCCAAATGCCCTGAAATTTAAATATGATTTTTTTTCTAGAATATTTGAGAACATTTGGCACTGAGAACACAGCAGGGGGTCAACCACCTGCCCACGAGGGTGGAGGTCGCGCCCTACCCCCCTAGGCGCGCCCCCTTGCCTCGTGGGACCACGGTGGCCCTCCTCCACTTATACTTTCACCCACACACTCCTTCTTCCTCCCCCAAACACGAATAACCAGCTCAAACCCGAGTCCAAGCTCGTTTTGCTGCCATTTTCGATCTCCTTGCTCAAAGCACCTCTCACAAAACTGCTTGGGGAGATTGTTCCTTGGTATGTGACTCCTCCATTGGTCCAATTATTTTTTGTTCTAGTGCTTTATTCATTGAAAATTCTTGCTGCTTAGGTGACCCTATTCTTGAGCTTGCATGTCAAATTTATATGGTCAAAAGTAGTTTTGATGCATGATATAGGCCCTAGGCACTTGTAGGAGTAGTTGCTATCAATATTATTGAGTTTGGTTTACTTTTATTTTGAAGTTACTAAAAATTCAGAATTTTTCAAAGAATGATGAAGAGACTTTTGAGGGGCTCATCGAGCCGAAGCTCGAAGGAAAAGGCACCGAAGCCTAAGTATAATCTGCCTCGCACCGCGGAGGTTCGGTCGTGTGAATGGCCTTCCGATGATTTCTTGAGAGCAGCCGAGATTTATGAAGATTTTTATGAATTGGCTAAGAATGCAGGCCTCACCGCTTTTCTCCACGACCAACGCGATTAGTATCTCTTACTCACAAATATCTTTGGGCAAAACTTTCACTTCCATTCTAGGAGCTCACCACCTATGGTGGAGTTTCATTTATATGATCAGCATAAGGAGATGTCACTTTATGATTTTTGTCGGGTTTGTTTAGTCCCTTTCGAGGGCAAGACAGAGGAACCACCTCGCGAGGATGTGGATGGGTTTATTGATACTATCACTATAGAGGAAACAAGGAAGGTTTCCGATGCACGAATCACTAGCATACATTTTCCTGTTTTACGCTATTTTGCGTTATTTGCTAGTCGTTGTTTAATTGGTCGCGGAAACTGTGGAAACCTTAGTGTCTCTGATATTATTATTTTGCTCCATGGGTTATACGGTGATAACTCTGTTAGTATGGGCGGCATTATTGCTAAACGGTTTAAGTCTGAACCGTACCAAGGGCCCCATCTTTGGAGGCATCTATGCTTCACGCCTAGCTGCACATTTTAACATACCTATTAGGCATTATGAGAAGGAAGAAAAAGTGCTGCCTCATGTTTATTTAGATTATAAAGTATGGTGGCATATGATTTTATTGTTCAGAATAGGGAAGGAGAGCTTAAATACAAATTGTTCTTTGATAAACATCATCCTGAGACTATTACCCTGCCTGCTCCTTCTTTGTTTGATTTATCTGCAGGCCAGTACCTTGTTCCGTTAGAGGCTATTCATGCCTACCGGAACCCTGCACCAGCCATGGAGCCAGAGCCGGAACCACAAGTTGATCCTTCACGACAGTCTAATTACCAGTGGGATCCGGAGATGATTGCCAGCTAATGGCAATCGGAGTCTTCTTCTTCATCACAGTACGACCCCAACTATTATTATGGATATCCGCCAGGCCAGCCATGGCCATAGACCAACTTAGGCCAAAAGCCTAAGCTTGGGGGAGTACGTATGTCTCACCGACATTACATTTATGTTCACACACTTATTGCTAGATGTCGGTACTCATACTTTTTCATTGTATCATTCATGCTAGTTTAATTTCCTTTTTATGCTTTCTTCTTGTGTGTTTGATAAACCTTAAGAAAAATCAAAAAAATTTAGTTGTAGATTTTAATTAGTTTGCTTTCCATGCCTGTAGTAGTAATTAAAAAGAAAACCCAAAAAGATTTCCTGTTCTTCTTTTACTTGTTGGGAGCTCTCCCGTGTAAATAGTTTTATTTCTTTTCTCTGGGGGTCAATAGGAAAAGACCATAATTAAATTGTTGAAGTGGCTCTTGTATGCATACTTGTTGATCTGACAAAAGAGCCCATATTGCCTTGTCTTCTCCTGTTTATTGAATGCTTGCAGATTCCAGCTTAGTCCAATGCACGTGCACTATTATTATTATTCACATCGTTCGGTCGTGCAAGTGAAAGGCAATTATGACGATATATGATGGAGTGACTGAGATAAGAAAGGCTGGTATGAACTCGACCTCTTTTGTTTTTGTAAATATGATTAGTTCGTCATTCCTGATTCAGCCTATTATGAATAAACATGTTTGCAATGACAACTGGAGATCATAGTTTCTTGTGCCATGCTTGATTAGCTATGAGTTATAATGGTTTATCTTGCGTGCCAACATGCTATTAAAATGGTTATGATGTGGTATGATAGGGTGGTATCCTCCTCTGAATGATTTAAGTGACTTGACTTGGCTCATGTTCATGCATTTAGTTGAAACAAAATCAACATAGCCTTCACGATATTTATGTTCATGGTGGATTATATCCTACTCATGCCTGCATTCGGTGTTGATTAATTGTAATGCATGTTCATGACTATTGTCACTCTTTAGCTGGTCGCTTCCCAGTATTTTGCTAGCCTTCACCTGTACTAAGCGGGAATACTACTTGTGCATCCAATCCCTTAAACCCCAAAGTTATTCCACATGAGTCCACTATACCTACCTATATACGGTATCTACCTGCCATTCCAAGTAAATTTGTATGTGCCAAACTCTAAACCTTCAAATAAATATGTTGTTTTGTATGCTCGAATAGCTCATGTATCAACTAGGGTTGTTCGTATCTTCCATGTTAGGTGGGTTATTCTCAAGAGGAGTGGACTCCGCTCCTCACTCACGAGAAAGTGGCTGGTCACCGGGATGCCCAGTCCCATGCTTTATGCAAACTAAATCAAAATAATTGCAAACAAAACTCCCCTTGGGACTCTTGTTAGTTGGAGGCACTCGTTGTTTCGAGCAAGCCATGGATTGATGCTTGTTGGTGGAAGGGGGAGTATAAACTTTACCATTCTGTTTGGGAACCGCCTATAATGTGTGTAGCATGGAAGATATTGCCATCTCTTGGTTGTTATGTTGACAATGATAGTATACCGCTCAAAATATTATTCACCTCTATTTTGAAACCGAGCTCGGGCACCTCTACAAATCCCTGCTTCCCTTTGTGAAGGGCCTATCTATTTACTTTTATGATGAGTCATCATCCTCTTATTAAAAAGCACCAGTTGGAGAGCACCGCTGTCATTTGCATTCATTACTGTTAGTTTACATTGAGTATGACTTGACTGGATCTCTTTTACCATGAATTACAATGTCTAGTCAGTCCTTGGTCTTTAAAGGTGCTCTGCATTTATGTTTTGCGGTCTCAGAAAGGGCTAGCGAGATACCATCTTGTTATATCATATTATGATTGTTTTGAGAAAGTGTTGTCATCCGAGATTTATTATTATTGCTTGCTAGTTGATTATGCTATTGATATGAGTAAACTTGAGACCTAAGCGTTATTGCAAATGTGGTTAGTTATAATCTTTGCTGAAAACTTGAATGATGGCTTTACATATTTACAACAACAAGAGCAAACAGAGTTTGTAAAAGTTTTTCTTTATCACTTTCAGTTTGTCAACTGAATTGCTTGAGGACATGCAAAGGTTTAAGCTTGGGGGAGTTGATACGTCTCCGTCGTATCTACTTTTCCAAACACTTTTGCCCTTGTTTTGGACTCTAACTTGCATGATTTGAATGGAACTAACCCGGACTGACGCTGTTTTCAGCAGAATTACCATTGTGTTATTTATGTGCAGAAACAAACGTTCTCAGAATAACCTGAAACTTCACGGAGCAACTTTTTGGAAAATATAAAAAATACCTGCAAAAGTTGAAGGCCAGGGGGCCCACCACCTGTCCACGAGGGTGGGGGCGCGCCCCCCTACCTCGTGGGCCCCTGGAGCTCCTCCGACTCCAACTCCAACTCTATATATTGTGTTTCGGGGAGAAAAAAACCAGAGAGAAGAATTCATCGCGTTTTACGATACGGAGCCACCGCCAAGCCCTAAAACCTCTCGGGAGGGCTGATCTAGAGTCCGTTCGGGGCTCCGGAGAGGGGAATCCGTCGCCATCATCATCATCAACCGTCATCCATCACCAATTTCATGATGCTCACCGCCGTGCGTGAGTAATTCCATCGTAGGCTTGCTGGACGGCGATGGGTTGGATGGGATCTATCATGTAATCGAGTTAGTTTTGTTAGGGTTTGATCCCTAGTATCCACTATGTTCTGAGATTGATGTTGCTATGACTTTGCTATGCTTAATGCTTGTCACTAGGGCCCGAGTGCCATGATTTCAGATCTGAACCTATTATGGTTTCATCAATATATGAGAGTTCTTGATCCTATCTTGCAAGTCGATAGTCACCTATTATGTGTTATGATCCGTTAACCCCGAAGTGACAATAATCGGGATACTTACCGGTGATGACCGTAGTTTGAGGAGTTCATGTATTCACTATGTGTTAATGCTTTGTTCCGGTACTCGATTAAAAGGAGGCCTTAATATCCCTTAGTTTCCGTAAGGACCCCGCTACCACGGGAGGGTAGGACAAAAGATGTCATGCAAGTTCTTTTCCATAAGCACGTATGACTATATTCGGAATACATGCCTACATTACATTGATGAACTGGAGCTAGTTCTGTGTCACCCTGATGAACCGCATCCGGCATAATTCTCCATCACCGATCCATCTTTCCATATATTGTTCTTCGCTTATTTACTTTTCCGTTGCTATTGCTATCATCACTACAAAATACCAAAAACATTACTTCTACTACTGTTACCTTTTGCTACCGTTACCACTACTATCATATTACTTTGCTACTAAATACTTTGCTGCAGATACTAAGTTTCCACGTGTGGTTGAATTGACAACTCAGCTGCTAATACTTGAGAATATTCTTTGGCTCCCCTTGTGTCGATTCAATAAATTTAGGTTGAATACTTTACCCTCGAATACTGTTGTGATCCCCTATACTTGTGGGTTATCAAGGTGATACAATCTGGATGTATTGCGAGCATTGCTATTATAGTTGGATCTTATGATGTTTCTCCCACTCTACTATCTTGTAATGGATTGAGTTTTCTCTTTGAAGTTATCTTATCGAATTGAGTCTTTAAGGATTTGAGAACACTTGATGTATGTCTTGCGTGGGATACCCATGGTGAGAATGGGGTATTCTATTGATCCACTTGATGTATGTTTTGGTGATCAACTTGCGGGTTCCGCCCATGAACCTATGCATAGGGGTTGGCACACGTTTTCGTCTTGACTCTCCGGTAGAAACTTTGGGGCACTCTTTGAGGTTCTATGTGTTGGTTGAGTAGATGAATCTGAGATTGTGTGATGCGTATCGTATAATCATACCCACGGATACTTGAGGTGACATTGGAGTATCTACGTGATATTAGGGTTTTGGTTGATTTGTGTCTTAAGGTGTTATTCTAGTACGAACTCTAGGGTTGTTTGTGACACTTATAGGAATAGCCCAATGGATTGATTGGAAAGAATAACTTTGAGGTGGTTTCGTACCCTACCATAATCTCTTCGTTTGTTCTCCGCTATTAGTGACTTTGGAGTGACTCTTTGTTGCATGTTGAGGGATGGTTATGTGATCCAATTATGTTATTATTGTTGAGAGAACTTGCACTAGTGAAATTATGAACCCTAGGCCTTGTTTCAACGCATTGCAATACCGTTTGTGCTCACTTTTATCATTAATTACCTTGTTGTTTTTATATTTTCAGATTACAAAAACCTTTATCTACCATCCATATACCACTTATATCACCATCTCTTCGCCGAACTAGTGCACCTATACAATTTACCATTATATTGGGTGTGTTGGGGACACAAGAGACTCTTTGTTATTTGGTTGCAGGGTTGCTTGAGAGAGACCATCTTCATCCTACGCCTCCTATGGATTGATAAACCTTAGGCCATCCACTTGAGGGAAATTTGCTACTGTCCTACAAACCTCTGCACTTGGAGGCCCAACAACGTCTACAAGAAGAAGGTTGTGTAGTAGACATTAGAGATTTCTCATCGGAGATGACCTAAGGGGGTGTACAATGATATGTATTATCTTATAAATGTCACAATAATAAATGTTGGGGTGGAGGAAAGAATTAATCAAGAGATGGTCTTTTAGCAACAATATCTTTCGCCGTATATTTAAATCTAGTTACAAGAGATTCGATTAAGAGGCAACTCACTGTGCTCTCTTCGATCCATATTACTTGTCTTTGCTTTAGTACATTTTTTAGTATACTCGATGAGACATATTGTTATCATCATAATATAGCGAATTTAAGATGCGTCTCTTTATCAACGTCCCAATTTCCCTTTTAGATGTTGTACATGTCCCAACTACCATAGGAGAGAACGCGGCACCACAACATCCATTGCATGTACCTACCACTTGTGCACGTGACTAGAAGCTGCGGTACCGCTAATGGTGATAATTTTGCCCTCTTTGCGCTGGTTGTGCTAATCGTTGATAGTTAGGAGGACAGAGACAAATAATATTTGAGGTTAGCTAGAGCAGTGCATATACCTCATGCTGGCTCAAGTAGATGCCGCTGGTGCACGTTGGTTGAGCCAGCTATTAGTATATCATGACGTGCAATGAACACAACTCATGGCGTCGGATCCTACTATTTTCTCGCCAAAACCCCATCTTCTCTGTTCCGAACATCGTCATCATGTCTGTTTCGTCACCGCCACGATGGATCCACCAAAGCCCATCACGAGGTTCATCGCCCCTTAGAACCCGGAGCACGTCCGCCACGCGCGCCGTATCGGTGAATCCGGAGACTACCAAACGACAAGAGGTGCATAAAGTGAAGGGTGAAGAAGAAGATGCAGGCAGCCGTTCAGGCCGGAGCTCCTCCTCCACAACGGACCGCCTTGTCGGTCTAGCTGGGGCAATCGCCACCATGGCCCGCCTAGTACAAAGCGTCATACTACTTCGCTGCCCAGAAGTACGGTGAACCTAGCGTGCAACAATCGCCACAACACTCTGTTGCCTCCTTCACCTCCGGCCACCCTCCACCATACATCGCCGTCAACCTCAACAAGGACTACATGTTCATCGAGTCGCTAACGCTCGTCCGGTCGTGATTTTCTTAGTAATTGCTATTTTTGTTGGGCATCCGGTGCTTTTGGTTTTGCTTGTTTTTGTTTGCAAGTGTTATATGAGTCGTCAAATTGCTATTGAATGTTGAACATGGAAGAAATTGATTTAGTGAAAAAAGAAGTGAAGGGGAAGGGACAGATAAGTAGGAGAGTTTTCAGATATAGCCTTATTTGGTCAGCGTCTGACCGACTGTCCGGAGACATGACCGGGCGTTTCCGCGACATTTGAGGGTGCCCATTTGATATTTCTCCTCGGAGATGACCTAAGGGGGGTGTACAATGATACGTATTATCTTAGAAATGTCACAATAATAAATGTTGGGGTGGAGGAGAGAATTAATCAAGAGATGGTCTTTTAGCAACAATATCTTTCGCCGTATATTTATATCTGGTTACAAGAGATTCGGTTAAGAGGCAACTCACTGTGCTCTCTTCGATCCATATTACTTGTCTTTGCTTTAGTATATTTTTTAGTATACTCGATGAGAAATATTGTTATCATCGTAATATTGCGAATTTAAGATGCGTCTCTTTATCAACGTCTCAATTTCCTTTTTAGATGTTGTACATGTCCCAACTACCATAGGAGAGAACGCGGCACCACAACATCCATTACATGTACCTACCACTTGTGCACGTGACTGGAAGCTGCGATACCGCTAATGGTGATAATTTTGCCCTCTTTGAGCTGGTGGTGCTAATCGCTGACAGTTAGGAGGACAGAGACAAATAATATCTGAGGTTAGCTAGAGCAGTGCATATACCTCGTGCTGGCTCAAGTAGATGACGCTGGTGCACGTTGGTTGAGCCAGCTATTAGTATATCATGACGTGCGATGAACATAACTCATGGCGTCGGATCCTACTATTTTCTCGCCAAAACCCCATCTTCTCCGTTCCGAACATCGCCATCCTGTCTGTTTCGTCACCGCCACGATGGATCCACCAAAGCCCATCACGAGGTTCATCGCCCCTTCGGACCCGGAGCACGTCCGCCACGCACGCCGCACCGGTGAATCCGGAGACTACCAAACGACAAGAGAGGTGCATAAAGCGAAGGGTGAAGAAGAAGATGCAGGCAGCCGTTCAGGCCAGAGCTCCTCCACAATGGACCGCCTTGTCGGTCTAGCTCGGGCAATCGCCACCATGGCCCGCCTAGTACAAAGCGTCATACTACTTCGCTGCCAAGAAGTACAGTGAACCTGGCGTGCAACAATCGCGACAACACTCTGTTGCCTCCTTGACCTCCGGCCACCCTCCACCGTACATCGCCGTCGACCTCAACAAGGACTACATGTTCATCGAGTCACTAACGCTCGTCCGGTCGTGATTTTCTTTCAAGTAATTGCTATTTTTGTTGGGCATCTGCTTTTGGTTTTGCTTGTTTTTGTTTGCAAGTGTTATATGCGTCGTCAAATTGCTATTGAATGTTGAACATGGAAGAAATTGATTTAGTGAACAAAAAGAAGTGAAGGGGAATGGACAGATAAGTAGGAGAGTTTTCAGATATAGCCTTATTTGGTCAGCGTCTGATCGACTGTCCGGAGACATGACCGGACGTTTCCGCGACATTTGAGGGTGCCCATTTGAGATTTCTCCTCAGAGATGACCTAAGACGGTGTACAATGATATGTATTATCTTAGAAATGTCACAATAATAAATGTTGAGATGGAGAAAAGAATTAATCAAGAGATGGTCTTTTAGAACAATATCTTTCGCCGTATATTTATATCTAGTTATAAGACATTCGATTAAGAGGCAATTCACTGTGCTCCCTTCGATTCATATTTTTACTTTAGTACATTTTTTAGTATACTTGATGAGACTATATTTTTTTTATTGTTATCATCATAATATTGCAAATTTAAGATGCGTCTCTTTATCAACGTCCCAATTTCCCTTTTAGATGTTGTACATGTCCCAACTATCATAGGAGAGAACGTGGCACCGCAACATCCATTGCATGTACCTATCACATACGCACGGGACTGGAAGCTTGGGTGCCGCTAATGGTGATAATCGCTGATAGTTAGGAGGACAGAGACAAATATCTGAGGTTAGCTAGAGCAGTGCATACACCTTGGCTCAAGTAGATGCCGCTGGTGCACGTTGGTTGAGCCAGCTATTATATCATGATGATGACGACGTGCGATGAACATAACTCATGGTGTGAGGCGAGTAACAGGGAGTGCCAACCAATCTTGCCACGATCCCTTTAATAACAGAGATATCCGATCAATCAGTGGGGCAATTGTTGATAATAATAATAGTAGGACTATAAAATGCTTGTATATGGTGGGGCTTGTGTTAGCACCGACACCGACACGGACACGTTGTGCTCTTCCCCGAAAAAAAAAAGAGCTCCTGGGATATGGGCGCGTAGTGCTTTGCTTTGGAAGGAAGCATCCTGAAAATTGTTTATTTATTCAGGAGCGGTAGACTAGTATAGTCCTCAGTCGGCAGTCGCTTACGAACGTGATGGGGCCGTGTTACCAGCTGGCTAACCAGGCTGGAGTACGATCTACGGCAGCCGTCTGCACCCTTCCTTCGTCGTCAGCCAGTCAGATCAAGCAAAGCAACCGACGACGTTCAGGATGAATGCCTTCCTAACGACAATTCTCAGACGACTGTTTTTCCATTCAAAGCACGACCGTTGCAGCCATGGAAGCTCGTGTTTTCCATTCAAAGCATGTTTTTTATTCTCAGGTCAGTCCATGATTTTATTTTTTGGCAAACTTGAGCCCTCACAACGGAGAGCGTCCCGGCATTCATTCATACCAGGAGCCTGAAGGCTCAGTTACAACACGGACCACAAAAAATAAGGAAAATTACTACTACCGGGGCCTCAAGATACACGCGGAGAGAAACGCCACGCCTCAAGTCGAACAGCCATATCGACTTCAAAGTGTCGACCACGCGTCAGGATTGGGCAGGAGCCTTTTCGGCTGGCAAGACGTACGAATCGTGCCAAGACAATCAGCACAAACAGGCACGCACGCCTCTTAGAGCAACTCCAATGGGGCGATCCAAACAAACGATGTATTTATCTGTTTTTTTTGTCTGTTTGGGTCGGCCGCCCGCCCGGCATCCGTTCAGTTTTGCATTTGGGTCGGCAGTACGTCTAACGCGTCGACTCATTTCATGTCTGCATTCAACTTTTAAATAAAAAAGACCCGCGGCCGATTATGCCAGCGGCCGACATCATGCCAACGCCAGCATACAATGCCGACTTTGGAAAATACCACAGTTCATGCTGACGCACTCACCAGCCGGCCGGCACACATGCCAGTACACAAAAAAAGGTGGGACTTGAGTTCGACCACGCCGCGGCGGCTCCCGTGGTCATGCCGACACACCTGCCGGCATACAAAAAAGATGGCCCTCGACGACATAGATCACTCGTCGTCGAATTTAAGCATGTCGGCCTGCATCTTTTCGAACCACGGCCTCTTCCTTGGCGACACGGCGTTGAGATCCACCTTCATGATCTCCACCCCGGTCATCATGCTTGCAAGAGCCACTTATTTCGCCTTTGTCTTGGCGTTGGCGGCCTCGATCTCTAGCATCTTGGCTTGCTTCTCCGCCTCAAGCTCGAACATCTTGGCTTGCTTCTCAGCGTCAAGATCAAGCCTCCTCCTTTGGATCTCCGTGAAAGCATCCATTTGCTCCGCCTTGAAACGCCGGCGCTCCTCCTCCCTTGAGTCCTTCTTATTAATCATGCCGTCCACGCTTGCGATCAAGGCGTTGGTGGCCGCATCTCGCTTGTCCTCCTTCTTAGAGTTGGTCTTCCCCCGCGGCCGTGCCAGCTCGCTCTCCTCACCATCCTTCACGGCTTTCTTCCCCCCATGTGTCTTGAGGGCGGCATATTGCGTCTTGAACTTCTCTTCGTCCTTGATGACCCGATAGCAATGGGAGAGGTTGAAGCACTTGCCATTGTGTTGAACCTTGAATGCCTTCAAAGCTAGAAATGCCTACAAAATGTTTCCATGCAAGCATATGGGCAAGTGATAGCAAATGAAGACGTAAAAGGATGATCTTGATGGCACAAAAGGGGGCGGCTTGCTTGCTATCATACTATGTCTTGCACGCCGATGCCGCTCACGGGGCGGGCCTTGACCCTCTCAAGGGTGGCGCAAAACTTGTTGCACTCTTGTTGGATCACCCCCACCGCTTGGAAATGGAGACCCACCCGCGCGTGCTCACAAATTGGTAAGGTGGAAACTTCGTGCGCTCATGAAACTCACGGTGCACACGAGTCCAAAAGGTCGAATGCTTTTGCTCGGCGCCCGTCTTTGGGTCTTGTCCAATGTCTCGCCAACACTTACAAAGAAGCTTGTCCTCGGCAGCTGTGTACGCCTTCGTGCGCTTGCTCTTGTGCTTCGGCTTAGGACCAGCGGCTTGGTTGACGAGCTCGTCCTCGAACAAAGGCTCAACTTCGATATCGCACTCGTCCTCTTCCTCTAGCCCATAGTCGTCCGGGAACTCGTGGTCGAGGGGTAAGCCATCCAGGTCGATGCCGACCTGATCATGCATGAAGGCCGCCTGAACGGGATCATAGCTAGCGGCCGGCATGAACGCCCCGCGGTCGTCCTGGCTTTGTGTCTCCTCGGGATCGTAGCCAGCGCCCGGCGCACCACCCTCGAAGATGAGGTTTTGCATGTAGTCCTCGTCGAGGACGGACGTCATTTCCTCGAACAGGTTACGGACGTCCCGGAGCCCGCCGGCCGGCGTCTGTCGCGCGTGTTTCCTCGTGCCGCCGGACGACGAGCCACCGACCACCGGGTGGCGTTGAGGTCGATGGGCGCGGGCGCGGGCGTGGAAGGCGCGACCACGCCCACGTCGGGTGAGCACTCCTCGGAGAGGTGGGAGGCCTGTGGGTAGACGTGGAAGCCGGGGACCGGGTTGCAAGCCGACGCGCGGGGTGAGTCGGGCATCAACATCCAAGGAAACGCCGACAAGCCGGTGCTGGCGGCGACGGCGGCTTGGAGGACGCTGTGCTGGCTAGGGTTTACCCCTAGCATGTAGAGCGCCGCGGCGACGCGGTCGTTGGTGAACTCCTGCTGCGCGGCGGCGGCGGCCTCATCCCTCGCGTCTGCAGCGTGCCTCCGGCCCTTCCTCTTGGCCGACTCCCTTACCCGTTGTTCGGGCGTCAGCGCCTTCTTCGGCTTGGTCGCGGCGGCGGTCTTGCGCGGGGCACGAGTCTTGCCTTCCTGGAGGGGGCGATGGCGCCGGACGAGGCGAAGGAGGCGAAGCCGGCGGCGGCGTCGAGGTCGAGGTCGATGGCATCCTCCGTGGCTGGTTAAGGGACGGGGGCGCGCGCGGGCGGGAGTGTTTTTTGAGGAAAATGGGGGAAAATGGTGGTGGCTGCCACCGACCGGCGGGCCCGGGGAGAGGAGTAGGCGCGCGCGCGTCCGTCTCGTGTCCGCACCGACGCAAATCCGGCTCAAAATTGGATTTGAAATGAGTCGTCCGCGGACGAAAAACGGACACGTGTCCGTTTAGATCGACGCGTTGGGCCGTCACTTTTATCCGCACAGATCCAAATGAACACGGGCGGACGAAATAGGTCGTCCATTGAAGTTGCTCTTATTACCCACCAACCAAGCAAGTAATGCGACGACAATGACGCTTCCCCTAAACAACGGACAGCTTATGCCGACAGCTGAGGTGCTGCATAAAATGGCAACATTGTGTTAGATGTGATTCAGAGGAAGATGATCTGCGCCCATTCTTTGCATGCCCTTTTGCCGAAGGTGCATGGTTTTCAGAACCAGGGCATGTCAGATCTGAATCCCTTTGGCACAATCCCTGCCAGCGTTCATGCTTTGCTCAATTCTAATCATCCTCAAGCTACTTTGGGTGACGCGTGCTTTGCCGCACTGTTCCTCGGTCGTGAGTCTCAGGCTGTTACGGTCAAAAGTGAGCAATTTTATACCGAAAATTGAAGAACCGAACTAAACTGAGTTGACTGGTATTCTTTATTTATTCGGTTTATGGTTTTCAGTTTGGTATTTTCATTACTAGTTGTTTGTGTTCGGGCATATCGCCGGTTTTCATCCTACATAAACAGAATTGATCATTAAACCATACTAGCACATATGCCCGTGCGTTGCAACGGAAGAAAAAAAATCATATGATCTAACAAAATATAAAAATGACCAAAGATCCCCCATCTGGCCATCTTCTTTATTTTCACACAAGACCTCATTTTAAAAGTAGTAGCTAGAAAAACATGGAGAACATTGTCCCGTTGCTACATTGATGCCTTGCCTTTGACTCTTTGCTCTATGTGTCTTGCTATCCTTCCAAATCAGTGTATGTCCCCGCTCGATCCTAAAGTTCAATGTTTCCATGTGGAGTATTGTCATATCCCTAGTTTTGGTATGACCTAGACTAGCTAGTCATGTGTGCGTCATGTTTAAATTTCAATGAATTTGAAATAGGGACATGTGAAAGCCTCAGAAATCATTTCTGAAAATGACCAAAATAAATCTTCAAATAGGTCCAAAAAAATGTTCATGTTTCTTCCTGAAAATATTGGCCAGAGGTAAAATTCAAACCAATATTTTTAGAAGCTCATAAATATATATTTTAGGCATTTAGAGTTAATGCAATAACTATTTGCATTGGATTTATATTTGCTATATATTCAATATAAGTCCAATAATTCTGTAAATTTGTGCGGCGCTCTGGAATAGCTCAACTAGCCCACACCATATTTATCAGAAGCAATAAATTTGATTTAGTTTGAAAACTAAATCAAAAACAAATTACAAAAAATAGAAAACAACAGAAACAAAGAGGAAACATGAGCTAACCTACTGGGAGCCCGCTTACCTGGCAGCCCAAGTAGACAGCCCAGCCCACCAGTACCGCACCATCTTCTACCTCCTGCCTAGGCGTGTGGCCACGGCGCGCGCGCACGCGCTCGGTCAGCTCCTGCTTGCCGCTGCTGCTGGAGACGGCCCCGAGCGCCACGACACCCCCCCTCGCTCTGGACCCCTTCCTCCTTCTCTGCTCTCTCTCTCTCCAGCGACCGACCACGAGCACCCGAGAGCGCCGACGAGCACCACCGCGGCCATCGTCCACCCCTCGCCTCGTCGATGCTTCCAGAAGAACCACCGCGCCTTCCTCTTCGTCTCCACCAACCCACGTGACGCCGGGCGCACCGCAGCGTCGTCCCCGCCGCCTTCATCGCTGCTTCTGTCTGTCGATCGCCGTGGTCGATTCGTCGTCGACAACGCGTCACCGACCTCGCTCTCACGCCATCGACCCCGCCGTGAGCTGCTGCTTCATCTCCCCCTTCTACCCTGCTCGCGCACGCCCTCTAGCCATCGAGCCACCATGGCCGAAGCTCCCTGCCACTGCGTTTGCCGCCGCCGTCGCTAGAGTTTGCGCCGGTCATGTCCGAGCTTAGAGCCGAGATCCTCACATCACCCGGAGTCCAGAGCCCCTCCACAAGCTTCCCCATGCACCACAGTGACTAAACCACCAAGGCCGAACTCCGGCCGCCGCCTAGCTCCTCGTCGTCGCCTACTCCGGCAACCCCAGGGCATCCCTCCACCTCCGTTGGATGCGGCCGAGTGCCAGCTTTCCAACGGGACCGCCCGCGGCCCAAAAGGCCTCTTGTAGGTGAAACTCGAGCCACTCCATTGCACACCCGCCGCGGATTTGGTTGCCGGTGTTATGACGCCGGCGATGGTGACGTGTCCGTCTTAATTAGCCACTAATCACACCACTAATCACCCCTAGAGCCACTGACTAGTGGGACCCAAGCCCTAATTAACCCGGTTCTATTTATGTTTAGTTAGTTTATAACCCAGCGGGACCCACGCACCAGAGTTGACCGTGCTGACGTGGCTGTTGACCGGACCCACATGTCTGTGACCCTAGCCTGCACTGTGAGACTGACCAGTGGGACTGTAACACCCTCGATGCGACTATATCTCCCACGTGTCGAGGCACGACTTAGAGGCATAATCGCATTGAAGGCATATGTCGCAAGTGAGGTAATCTTCACACAACCCATGTAATACCATAGGGGAAAAAGATACATAGTTGGCTTACAATCGCCACTTCACACAATTACATGAATAAAGCATTACATCAACCAAATACACTCATGGTCCGACTACGGAACCAAAATAAAAGAAGAACCCCAAGTGCGACAAAGGTCCCCGATCGACCCCAACTGGGCTCCACTACTGATCGACTAGAATGAAACAACATAAAGGATAAGATCTTCATCGAGCTCCTCCTGAGCCTGGTTGCATCATCTGCTCGGTCTCAACGGCACCTGCAAGCTGGTTTTGGAAGTATCTGTGAGCCACAGGGACTCAGCAATCTCGCACCCTCGCGATCAAGACTATTTAAGCTTATGGGTAAGGTAAAAGTATGAGGTGGAGCTGCAGCAAGCGACTAGCATATATGGTGGCTAACATACGCAAATGAGAGCGAGAAGAGAAGGCAAAGCACGGTTAATAAAAGTATGATCAAGAAGTGATCCTAAAACAACCTACGTCAAGCATAACTCCAACAACCGTGTTCACTTCCCGGACCCCGCCGGAAAGGGACCATCACGGTTACACACGCGGTTGATTCATTTTAATTAAAGTCGACTTCAGGTTTTCTACAACCGGACGTTAACAAATTCCCATCTGCCCATAACCGCGGGCACAGCTTTCGAAAGTTCAAAACCCTGCAGGGGTGTCCCAACTTAGCCCATCACAAGCTCTCACGGTCAACGAAGGAATAGACCTCCTCCCGAGACATTCCGATCAGACTCGGTATCCCGGTACTCCAAGACATCCTCGACGATGGTAAAACAAGTCCAGCAAGACCGCCCGATGCGCTGACATCCTGATAGGAGCTGCACATATCTCGTTCTCAGGGCAACACCGGATGAACACTACGTACAGCTAAAACCAGCCCTCAAGTTTCCCCGAGGTGGCGCCGCAAGTGGCTCTGTTTCGGACCAACACTTAGACAAGCACTGGCCCGGGGGGGTTTAAAATAAAGATGACCCTTGGGCTGGCCTAACCCAAGGAAAAAAGGCTAGGTGGCAAATGGTAAAACCAAGGTTGGGCCTTGCTGGAGGAGTTTTATTCAAAGCGAACTGTCAAGGGGTTCCCATATACCCAACCGCGTAAGGAACGCAAAATCCGGGAACATAACACCGATATAACGGAAACTAGGGCGGCAAGAGTGGAACAAAACACCAGGCATAAGGCCGAGCCTTCCACCCTTTACCAAGTATATAGACGCATTAATTAAATAAGATATATAGTGATATCCCAACAAGTAAACATGTCCCAACAAGGAACAACATCTCCATGTTCCAACAAGGAACAAACTTCAATCTTCACCTGCAACTAACAACGCTATAAGAGAGGCTGAGCAAAGCGGTAACATAGCCAATCAACGGTTTGCTAGGACAATGATGGGTTAGGGGCTGAACATGGCAATTTGGGAGGCTGACAAGCAAGTGGTAGGCATCGTAGCAATGGCATAGCAAAAGAGCGAGCAAACTAGCATAGCAAAGATAGTAGTGATTTCGAGGGTATGATCATCTTGCCTGAAATCCCGCAAGGAAGAAGAACGAGTTCATGAAGAAGACAAACAGACGTAGTCGAACGGGTCCTCACAAACTCGACGTTATCGGAACCAACCCGAAGAAGCAATCACCGGAAAAGAGCAAACAACATAGTAAACAACCAACACATCAACATGGCATGATGCACAAACAAGTATGATGCATCTCCAGTTTAAATATGCATGGCATGGCAAGGGTACAAACAAAACTACAAATTAAGTGGAGCTCAATATGCAACGAGTTGCATATTGACGAAACGCCACATGACTTGTTTAGTTCGATCTCGTTTAAGTACCCAACAATATTAAATGTTGTTAAGTATGTCAAGAGGTGAAACATAAAGGGATTATCTATCTAAACAATTTAAATGGGGCTGGATATAGCAAACAACTAATCCGGTAAATCCCCATATGCATTAGTAATTTGGTGCAACGACAATCTAAACATTTTAATTGTTGTTATCATGATGCGGATGACATGAACAAGTTTTATGCAAGTTTTATGAAAATGTTGATAAGAGCATTATGAAGCATTTGTCATCGTGGCGGAAATGAAAGGGGTGCCACGGCAACGAATCCGAAAATGGTGCCATGGCAACATATCGGTTCTCGGTAACTCGATTGAGATACCGATGCAAAGGAGAAGTGTGCGGATGCGTGCAAAAGATGGTGGGGCGCTCCCGGATACCGGGTCTCCCACGAGTTAGGGGCATGGAAACGAGTGTCAAAACGGACACGGTGCAAACATGAGCATCCCAAACACCGCAAGCATTCGTTCACGGACGTCGTCTCAGGGTTATACCGTCGAAGCGAGCATTATCGGAACGGATCGAGTTCGGCGGTAGGGGTACACGTGTCGACGGGGAAGTAGTTGTTCACGGGGTCGTCGAAGTAGTCGTTCTCGCACGCTCTAGGGTCGATGGTAGAGGTTCTCGCGATCTTGGCGGCGGTAGTCGTTCACGTTCGTTTCGGAGAGGTACTTGATGACTCCAACGTCTTCGGGGCGACGGTAGTTGTACACGGTCCACAAGACGTCGATCGTTCGGGGTCCGATTTGCGGATCTTGCCGACATGAAGGGGTACTTGGCGTTTTGTAGAGGTACTCTCGATCTTGGCGACGGTGGGCGAACTTGGTGGTCCTCGTCGTCATGGAACTTGGCACCCATGGTGGTTGTGACCACGGTCTTGACGTCAACGCAATCAAGGAAGAGGCACAAAACAGCAACATGAGGCTGTAGAGGTGGCCACCATGTTGCTGTCACGGTCTCACACAGTGCAACAGAGGAGTGCAAAGCCTCGGCCAGAAGAAGCGATGGAGCGAGGCGCACTCAAGGGAGAGCTCAGGCGACTGCCGGCTCCGGCAGCTCGACAAGGGGCAGGGCCAAACGCCGTGCAGCAAGGCGACGGAACAGAGTAACCGCGGGAGGCCGAGAGGAGCGACAAGGAGGCGGAGCAGGTGCTGGCGATGAGGCGGGGCACTTGTGGATGCGGCGTGGTGCAGGGCTCCGGCGGCAGGAGCAGGAAACTTGGTGCGGCGACGGCAGAGGCGCGGCACTCCGGTTGAGGGACTTGGCGTGCAGCAGCGTTGAGCGAAGCAGGACGATGTAGTGAGGCGACGAACGGGTGGCGTAAAGCGGTGGCTCGGCGGCCATGGATGTGGGTCGGCACAGAGGAGGAGGATGAGGGGGACCGAGCGGGACTCCTCCATGGTGGCGGGTCGAGGAGGGGGGTAACAGACCAGGGTGGTGGAGGAAGGTCATGGAGGAGGCGGGAGGCGAGGCAGAGCAGAGGCTCGCCGGTGGGGTAGAGGAGAATGGGCGCAGGGCGACGCTCCTCTCCGCCTCTCCTCCTGACGGCGCAAGGAGGGAGGAGACGAACGAGGGGAGAGGGAGGTGGATCGAGAGAAAGGGTTCGAGGGGAGATCGAGGAGATGGGAGTTGGGCAGCGCGTGCGTTCTCTCCTGGCGGCGCAGGGAGGAACGAGGGAGTGAGGGGAGATGCGTGAGGATCGGGCTAGGTTAGAGGGTTAGGTGGGCCGGGGGAGTGGGCCTTGGAGCCGGCTAGGGAGGTTGGGAGGCCCAGGCTGCTGGGCTCCTTCTCTCTCTCTCTTACAATCTCTACTAAAAATAGAAAAGCAAAGAAAGAAAAAGGAGAGAAAAGAAATGAGTGGACAAGAATTTGGGCATGGGGATTATTTTCACGGACTCAGAAAAAAATGTGCATGGTCCGGGAAAATAGAAAAAAAGGTCAAGTTGAAAGATTAAATTCAAATTCCTTTGAATTTAATTCAAAAGGTTTGAACTAGGATAGGTTTTTCGAAGTGGCCAAAAATGTTGAGAAATTAGGTGGAGCTCCGGAAAATGAAGAAAAGATATATGACAAGGTTAGAGACCAAGAGTTGAGAAGAAAAAAGGCATGAGGATTATTTTGCACGTGTGTTATGGTGAATATCAAATTAAAGAAATTTTGAATATAGCTCCCTACTATCGGGAGGATAGGTTATAAAGAGAAACCACCATGTGAGTTCCCTCGATTTAAATGGACCGAAGATCCATGCAATTTATTTAGTGAGTTGAGGTGCAAAGATTTATGAGATGATGGCATGATGACATGATGCAATGCACATGATGCAAAGATGAATGCAACAGACGAAACAAATCACACAACGAATCTCGGAAACCCTGGAAGGCATCTGAAGCTCCGGTCTTGGGGCGTTACAACACTCCACCACTACGAGAGGATCTCGTCCCGAGATCTAGAATGGCACCAGAGGGAAAACAGCGGAGAAAGAGAAAAGGTAAAACAAAGTTGCTTCTTTGACAAACGAGTGAAACCAAAGAACCTTGAAAAGGTTAAGCCATTCAAGAAAAGAATGCAACGGAGATGAACAAAGTTGAAAACACTCCGTTAGAAAAGAGGAACGAGGAAGAACATATTCAGGCAGCACTCCGGTTGGAAAGAAAAAGAATTGAATAAGGTCTTGATAAGATGAGAAGATACTTGATGAAATCACAACACACTTGAAAGAACATGCGGTGCCCCCATGTTTGGTTTTGGTAATTGATGACAATCTCTATGGACTAATGGTTGCCTTGAGTTATATTTGAAGGTTTTGTCCATAGGCTTTTCTTGGAGTACATGTGTTGGTTTCAAGGAGAGTTTGTGTCGACCAAGGTGCTATTCAAGGAATTACCTAAAGATTGGTCTTGTGAGAGGTTGATCAAGACTAAGTTAAAGAGTGAATCAAGTTGATCAACCCACAAAGCGTAGAAGATGTACCGAGAGGGATCAAGTGATCCCATGGTATGGTAAGCATTGTCAATTACGCTTTGTGTACTAACCCATGGTCTTCGTGAGGGTTCTTTGTGGGGTTAGGTTGCGGTGTGCAAGTTCAAGTGGAGCACCACGAAGAGATCAAATGCTTGAAGCGTGCTGTACTTTGTGGTGACAATGGACCTATGAAGATGTGCGGAAGAGTAGCTCACCCATAGTAGAGTATGGGGGAGCAATCAACTAGTCTTCATCGACTCAACACAATCAAGAAAGGTTGCGGTGTGCAAGTTCAAGTGGAGCATCACGAAGAGATCAAATGCTTGAAGCTTGCCGTCCATTGTGGTGACAATGGACTCATGAAGATGTGCGAAAGAAAGGCTCACCCATAGTGGAGTATGGGGGAGCAATCAACTAGTCTTCATCGAGCCAACACAATCAAGAAAGGTGGTCCAACTTGAGGGAGTCAAGATCGTCATCATCTAGCTCAAGTGGACCATGTGCAAGGCAAAGGTTTGCCCTTGGTAGGTTTTCTATTTTACCGGTCTCATGATGGTAGTTGGGAGACCGGGTTATAGGATCGATTGCCGTACTATCAAGGGGGGCCCTCGATGAGTAGCCTGATCGTATTGTTCGTTGAGAGCTCAAACCTTTGCATCCTTGCATCATCTTTCTTGGTTCTTGTTTGGTTCTCTTTGTGAGTCTTAGAGCTTATGGTCATCTTGATGACAAGCTTGAGTTCATCGAAAACGGAGTTCGCATGCATCTTCTATGATGTTTTCGATGTTGGAGGTTTTGTTGGTTCTTCTCGGTTGGAGGTTTCACTCCTCTATTTGTTGGCATACCTCCCCTGACTCTTCTTACTATAACCAGTCGCTGTTTTGATGCTACTCGTCGTCTTGTCTTCAACAAGCTTGAGTTTGCTCAATTCGGAGTTCATATGCAGAAGTTATGGCAGTTCTGGTTTTCTAGAGTATGGTTTTTCTCCTGGACCCAGCGGTAGTACCGCGGTCCACAGCGGTAGTGCGGCTGAGACTCCCTAAGCGGTAGTACCGCTCCCTGGAGCGGTAGTACCGCTCCCCGGAGCGGTAGTACCGCTGGGTGGCCTCAGCGGCAGTACCTCTGCGGTTCCGTGCTACTACCGTCCTGTCACTGCGTCTGTAGCGGTAGTACCGCTCCTCGGAGCGGTAGTACCGCTTGCTGGGCTCAGCCGTAGTACCGTGGTGGCATGGTGCTCCTTCCGCTTTGATTCGTGCGCGCTTTTTCTCGTGTCGGGTTTTGCGGTACTAGCTGCGGCAGTAGTGGCGGTAGTACTGCTTGAGAGCGGTAGTACAGCTCTACCTCCGCGGTAGTACCGCCCTGGGCCCCTGCCCCAGCCCTTCTCTTCTGGCGCGGTAGTACCGCTGAGGGGGAGCGGTAGTACCGCTTGAGGGCGGCAGTACCGCTCTACCTCAGCGGTAGTACCGCTCTCTGCGGGGCTGTGTGGGGGATAACGGTTGGATTTCCCCCTCCTATAAAAGGGGGTCTTCTTCCCCGTTGAACCTTAATCTTCGGATCTCGTGTTCTTCCCCCATTGTTGACCTTCTTCGAGCTTGCTAACTCTCAATCCCTCCATGGATTCTTGGTAGTTTTTGAGGGAAAAGAGAGAGGAGATCTAGATCCACATTTTCACCAATCACTTTCTCCTCTATGTGAGGGGAACCCCTTGGATCTAGATCTTGGAGTTCTTGGTGTTCTCTTTCTTGTTCTTCCTCTCATTTTCCTCCCTAGCATTAGTTGCTTCGGTGGGATTTGAGAGAGAAGGACTTGGGCACTCCGTGTGCCCTTGCCATTGCATTTGGTGCATCGGTTTGAGTTCTCCACGTGATACGTGGAAGTTACAAGTTGAGAAGCTTATTACTCTTGGGTGCTTGGTACCCTTGAGCTTGTTCCTCTTGGGTGCTTGGGCGCCCTAGACGGTTGTTGGTGTTCGGAGCTCAATCATTGTGGTGCAAAGCTCCGGGCAAGCGTCGGGGTCTCCAATTAGGTTGTGGAGATCGCCCCGAGCAATTTGACGGGTACGGGTGACCGCCCCCAAGGGTTGCCAAAGTGTACGGGTTCGGTGACCGCCCCCAAGGGTTGCCATTTGTACGGGTTCGGTGACCGCCCCCAAGGGTCCCTTAG
Organism: Triticum monococcum; assembly: GCA_034509565.1. Classification (NCBI taxonomy): domain Eukaryota; kingdom Viridiplantae; phylum Streptophyta; class Magnoliopsida; order Poales; family Poaceae; genus Triticum; species Triticum monococcum. Next base: position 491,949,719 of record CM067844.1, read on the forward strand.
TGGAATCACAGCATCTTGCATTGTGCGAGGGCGTGAGGAGATTACGGTGGCCCTAGTGGCTTCTTGGGGAGCATTGTGCCTCCACACCGCTCCAAACGGAGATTAGCATCCGCAAGGGTGTGAACTTCGGGATACATCATCGTCTCCGCGTGCCTCGGTTATCTCTTACCCGAGCCCCTTTACTTATGCACTTTACTTTGTGATAGCCATATTGTTTCTTGTCATATATCTTGCTATCACATAGTTACTTATCTTGCTTAGCATAGTTTGTTGGTGCACATAGGTGAGCCTAGTTGTTTTAGGTTTTGTGCTTGACAAATTAACCGCTAGGTTTATTCCGCATTTGTTCAAGCATAAACCGTAATTATTTTAAAACGCCTATTCACCCCCCCCCCCCTCTAGGCGACATCCACGATCTTTCAACACTGCCACCGGAACTATTGAATGAATGGAACAAGGGTAAGAAAGATCTCAGACCACACTCCGGTTGAGAAGGGAGTCAAAATTTGATAAGATGAGAGAGCTCAAATGAAAACACGACATTCCGGTTGAGAAAGGGATGCAAGACTTGATAAGGCGACAAGAACTTGAACAAAGGGGCACAATACTCCGGTTAAGCAAGATAGGGAAGGAATAAGAGTGATATAATTTGGACAGCACTCCATCTGTAAATGGAAGAAATTGAACTTGACAAGATGAGAGGATACTTGAAAAGAGGACACAACACTCAGATTAAAAGGATGGGCATGGAAGATCATGATCTTTGACAAAACGAGATGATGGGTTGAAAAGATGAACATCACAATGCCTCCGGAACACAAGTAAGAATGGAATGGAGTGAACGAAGGAAAACAATATCTTGAGAGAGCACGGTTACAACAGAAGCTAGAACAGAGTTGTTGGAAAACCCACAACGAAAATAATAAGCTTGATATGGTCTTATGGAATACCTCTCAAATTAAGAGATGAAAAACCTGCCACTCACGGGAAAAGAATTGGATTGACAAGAACAAGGAGACGAGAAGGCTATATTACCGGGAGGATAAAAGAAGAACTTGGATCATTGATAAACACCATAAGAGTGACGATCCTTAAAGGAAAGCTTTAGGTGAAATATAGCCCAAGATAACTCCAATGACGAGATTGATGGATTTAAAATATCTTAATCTTGACAACATGTGAATCAAGAAAACATGAACTCAAATTATCAAGAATGACATAATGCCACCTCCAATGATACGGAAGGAAGAATTGCACTCCAGATAGCAAGATGAAGAAAACTTGAGCTTCTTAGCAAAGAATGTCGATGAGCCCTTCGAGAAGGAATTAAATCCTTGATTAATCCATCATGTAGAACCTTCATGAAGAACTCCGGTAATGAAAGAATGATCAAACGAGAAGAAAGAGAAGTTGAAAGCACAAGGTGAATCCTTGCGATGATTTAGATGGATCTCCGTGATGATATAATTGAGAGAACTTGGAACTCCGGAAAAGAAAACATGAAACAGGTGAAACCAAGAATGAGTATGATGAGCCACTCCGGAAAAAAACAGGAATAGAATAAACTCGATGAAACAAGAATAAGAATTGCATTATGCGTATCCTTCACCAATTAAAATTGATGACAAGCAATGGAATTGGCATACTACTTATTCTCGTAGAAAGGATTACGAGAGATATAGCATAAACTCGAGAAAATCTTCAACGAACCATCGGTAGGATAGAAACAACGAATAAATTGATATGATAACGAATGATGAGAACTATTGAACGAACCACCGTAAGAATTGGAAATGAACGATGTAAAGGGATGAATCACCGGGAAGGATTAGCAAATGAACGAAGATGCTTGAGAGAATTTAGATACAATTTAATATAATAGATCATGGACCGATTAGAGATCACTTGAACGCTGCACCGGTAAGATCGGAGAATGATAACTGAAAGCTGAGAATGAATAAACCTGACTTGATGGACTCCGGATAACAAACTGAGAAGACTCTTAAATTGCTCCGGAAGGGTGAAAAGAATTCTCACGATCAAAACAATTACGAGAGGATGGCAACAAGCTAGAATCACGAATCTTGAAGAGTATGGAGCAAGATTAAAGAGAAACTCTTCTTCGGTCTTCAAATGACAACAAGAAACACCACCGTGAATTGTTGAGGCACTCCGGAATGAATAATGGAAAGGTTGAGCCAACGATGAAAAGAATTTGAAAGATTTTAGAGGAGGACATTTGACTGATGGCAATTCATTCTGACGTCAAACTTCGAAAAGAATTTTTAAGGATATCTCCGGGAAATAAGAAGAGTCAGGTAAGATCCTGGGAAAAAACCTGTGGGTTAGAGCCCACTCGAAAGAAAACACCGTTGAAAGATTAACAAGAGAGAAAGCACCGGTTGAATTAAAAGGCTTGAATAAGATAGGACCTCGAAATAGCTTGCACGGATTAAGAGTGGAAACACGAATCTTGGAGAAATCTTGAGCACTCCGGAAAAATTGAATAGCGAGAGGTCAATGATTAAGAATTGCACCGGCATGAGAAAACATTGAAACGCGGAAAAGATATGATCAACAAAGCTTGAATTGAATCCACCGGAGAAGAGAAAGAATGAATAATGGTGCACTAGAAACTCCGTTAAAATCTTCATGAGAAACACTGGATAAGAATATTGACCGGAAAAGGATGGAGAGACTTCACATGAATAAAAGGATACTTGTATAAGCAATCTGAATCGTTGAAGAAAAGGGGTGGGTGGGAGGGAAAACAAAAGCAACTTGGAGACGGATGAAACAAACACCGTTGAGAAGAACTGATAATTGATCTTGCGGAAGTTGAAATGATCGGATCCACTTGAAGAGAAACACGCCGGTTAAAAGGATTGACAAAAACAATCTTGATGATCAAGAAGGATTGGTATTCACATCGGAGTATGAGAACACCACTTCGGAAAGGTATGGAATCAACACTTGACTTTGAAGCAACTCGAATACCACAACTCAAAACAAAAACAAAAGGATTGGCTTGCAAAATAAGCCGGAACAAACATATGACTGAGATTTCGTCCGAAGTTTTCGTGGTGGGACCTACACGGGCTCGATCGTATAGCACCATCATGTACAAGGCAGTGCACATGACATACGAAGCGTCCCCGAGTCAGCATAGCCAAGGACTCTTTAAGACACAACAAGACCACTGTAAAATCGACTGTGAATAGGCGAACCACTAGACGTCGAACCCCAATTTCATATCATACATCTGTCGGAAGGATATCCTAAGAGCTACTTGAATTCCCACCTATGAAACTCCTGAAACTTTCCGGTTATGCAATCAGGTGTTGGGGATACAGGGGAAGCATAATATCTCACCCAAACTAGCAAATCCTACATCCAGCTGTATCCATCCTTCAACACATAACCAAGAAACCTTCGGAAACCATCTACCTCAACCTTCGAAAAGCATCCGTTATACAAGTTATGGCGATACTCCCGAACTCCCGCCCCAGTACTGGGTGGCGTCGAGGTTATCTCACCAACGAACTGCATAAAAGAGATTTTCGATGTCGGCGTACTAAACTCAGGTATTCCAGAACTGCAACGATAAAATTATGACGATAACACCTCAGAGCTCAACTCCCCGGGACACTTCCACAAAACACCTGACAGGAGGCACCAAGACAATGTTCTCATCATAAAACCATCGGAACGATTCCAAGATACACGCGTGATCCTAAATTTTTTTTAGTGAAATTTGAGAAGAGAAGAGTCAAAACTCTACGTCAGGATGCCTCACCAGAGCGACGAAGGGACTGGGGAGTAAAAAGAATTCCTAAACTCTCCGATATATAATTCCTAATGACTCAAAACATTTTTCCAGACACAACTCGGCCGCTAAAAACGATCAATCAGTGGGGGCTCCTAAGGTCGGGGAAGGCTCTGATACCAACTTGTAACACCCTCGATGCGACTATATCTCCCACGTGTCGAGGCACGACTTAGAGGCATAATCGCATTGAAGGCATATGTCGCAAGTGAGGTAATCTTCACACAACCCATGTAATACCATAGGGGAAAAAGATACATAGTTGGCTTACAATCGCCACTTCACACAATTACATGAATAAAGCATTACATCAACCAAATACACTCATGGTCCGACTACGGAACCAAAATAAAAGAAGAACCCCAAATGCGACAAAGGTCCCCGATCGACCCCAACTGGGCTCCACTACTGATCGACTAGAACGAAACAACATAAAGGATAAGATCTTCATCGAGCTCCTCCTGAGCCTGGTTGCATCATCTGCTCGGTCTCAACGGCACCTGCAAGCTGGTTTTGGAAGTATCTGTGAGCCACAGGGACTCAGTAATCTCGCACCCTCGCGATCAAGACTATTTAAGCTTGTGGGTAAGGTAAAAGTATGAGGTGGAGCTGCAGCAAGCGACTAGCATATATGGTGGCTAACATACGCAAATGAGAGCGAGAAGAGAAGGCAAAGCACGGTCGATAAAAGTATGATCAAGAAGTGATCCTAAAACAACCTACGTCAAGCATAACTCCAACAACCGTGTTCACTTCCCGGACCCCGCCGGAAAGGGACCATCACGGTTACACACGCGGTTGATTCATTTTAATTAAAGTCGACTTCAGGTTTTCTACAACCGGACGTTAACAAATTCCCATCTGCCCATAACCGCGGGCATGGCTTTCGAAAGTTCAAAACCCTGCAGGGGTGTCCCAATTTAGCCCATCACAAGCTCTCACGGTCAACGAAGGAATAGACCTCCTCCCGAGACATTCCGATCAGACTCGGTATCCCGGTACTCCAAGACATCCTCGACAATGGTAAAACAAGTCCAACAAGACCGCCCGATGCGCCGACATCCTGATAGGAGCTGCACATATCTCGTTCTCAGGGCAACACCGGATGAACACTACGTACAGCTAAAACCAGCCCTCAAGTTTCCCCGAGGTGGCGCCGCAAGTGGCTCTGTTTCGGACCAACACTTAGACAAGCACTGGCCCGGGGGGGTTTAAAATAAAGATGACCCTTAGGCTGGCCTAACCCAAGGAAAAAAGGCTAGGTGGCAAATGGTAAAACCAAGGTTGGCCTTGCTGGAGGAGTTTTATTCAAAGCGAACTGTCAAGGGGTTCCCATATACCCAACCGCGTAAGGAACGCAAAATCCGGGAATATAACACCGATATAACGGAAACTAGGGCAGCAAGAGTGGAACAAAACACCAGGCATAAGGCCGAGCCTTCCACCCTTTACCAAGTATATAGACGCATTAATTAAATAAGATATATAGTGATATCCCAACAAGTAAACATGTCCCAACAAGGAACAACATCTCCATGTTCCAACAAGGAACAAACTTCAATCTTCACCTGCAACTAACAACGCTATAAGAGGGGCTGAGCAAAGCGGTAACATAGCCAATCAATGGTTTGCTAGGACAATGGTGGGTTAGGGGCTGAACATGGCAATGTGGGAGGCTGACAAGCAAGTGGTAGGCATCGTAGCAATGGCATAGCAAAAGAGCGAGCAAACTAGCATAGCAAAGATAGTAGTGATTTCGAGGGTATGATCATCTTGCCTGAAATCCCGCAAGGAAGAAGAACGAGTCCATGAAGAAGACAAACGGACGTAGTCGAACGGGTCCTCACAAACTTGACGTTATCGGAACCAACCCGAAGAAGCAATCACCGGAAAAGAGCAAACAACATAGTAAACAACCAACACATCAACATGGCATGATGCACAAACAAGTATGATGCATGTCCAGTTTAAATATGCATGGCATGGCAAGGGTACAAACAAAACTACAAATTAAGTGGAGCTCAATATGCAACGAGTTGCATATTGACGAAATGCCACATGACTTGTTTAGTTCGATCTCATTTAAGTACCCAACAATATTAAATGCTGTTAAGCATGTCAAGAGGTGAAACATAAAGGGATTATCTATCTAAACAATTTAAATGGGGCTGGATATAGCAAACAACTAATCCGGTAAATCCCCATATGCATTAGTAATTTGGTGCAACGACAATCTAAACATTTTAATTGTTGTTATCATGATGCGGATGACATGAACAAGTTTTATGCAAGTTTTATGAAAATGTTGATAAGAGCATTATGAAGCATTTGTCATCGTGGCGGAAATGAAAGGGGTGCCACGGCAACGAATCCGAAAATGGTGCCACGGCAACATATCGGTTCTCGGTAACTCGATTGAGATACCGATGCAAAGGAGAAGTGTGCGGATGCGTGCAAAAGATGGTGGGGCGCTCCCGGATACCGGGTGTCCCATGAGTTAGGGGCATGGAAACGAGTGTCAAAACGGACACGGTGCAAACATGAGCATCCCAAACACCGCAAGCATTCGTTCACGGACGTCGTCTCAGGGTTATACCTTCGAAGCGAGCATTATCGGAACGGATCGAGTTCGGCGGTAGGGGTACACGTGTCGACGGGGAAGTAGTTGTTCATGGGGTCGTCGAAGTAGTCGTTCTCGCACGCTCTAGGGTCGACGGTAGAGGTTCTCGCGATCTTGGCGGCGGTAGTCGTTCACGTTCGTTTCGGAGAGGTACTTGATGACTCCAACGTCTTCGGGGCGACGGTAGTTGTACACGGTCCACAAGACGTCGATCGTTCGGGGTCCGATTTGCGGATCTTGCCGACATGAAGGGGTACTTGGCGTTTTGTAGAGGTACTCTCGATCTTGGCGATGGTGGGCGAACTTGGTGGTCCTCGTCGTCATGGAACTTGGCACCCATGGTGGTTGTGACCACGGTCTTGACGTCAACGCAATCAAGGAAGAGGCACAAAACAGCAACATGAGGCTGTAGAGGTGGCCACCATGTTGCTGTCACGGTCTCACACAGTGCAACAGAGGAGTGCAAAGCCTCGGCCAGAAGAAGCGATGGAGCGAGGCGCACTCAAGGGAGAGCTCAGGCGACTGCCGGCTCCGGCAGCTCGACAAGGGGCAGGGCCAAACGCCGTGCAGCAAGGCGACGGAACAGAGTAACCGCGGGAGGCCGAGAGGAGCGACAAGGAGGCGGAGCAGGTGCTGGCGATGAGGCGGGGCACTTGAGGATGCGGCGTGGTGCAGGGCTCCGGCGGCAGGAGCAGGAAACTTGGTGCGGTGACGGCAGAGGCGCGGCACTCCGGTTGAGGGACTTGGCGCGCAGCAGCGTTGAGCGAAGCAGGACGATGTAGTGAGGCGACGAACGGGTGGCGTAAAGTGGTGGCTCGGCGGCCATGGATGTGGGTCGGCACAGAGGAGGAGGATGAGGGGGACCGAGCGGGACTCCTCCATGGTGGCGGGTCGAGGAGGGGGGTAACAGACCAGGGTGGTGGAGGAAGGTCATGGAGGAGGCGGGAGGCGAGGCAGAGCAGAGGCTCGCCGGTGGGGTAGAGGAGAATGGGCGCAGGGCGACGCTCCTCTCCGCCTCTCCTCCTGACGGCGCAAGGAGGGAGGAGACGAACGAGGGGAGAGGGAGGTGGATCGAGAGAAAGGGTTCGAGGGGAGATCGAGGAGATGGGAGTCGGGCAGCGCGTGCATTCTCTCCTGGCGGCGCAGGGAGGAACGAGGGAGTGAGGGGAGATGCGTGAGGATCGGGCTAGGTTAGAGGGTTAGGTGGGCCGGGGGAGTGGGCCTTGGAGCCGGCTAGGGAGGTTGGGAGGCCCAGGCTGCTGGGCTCCTTCTCTCTCTCTCTTACAATCTCTACTAAAAACAGAAAAGGAAAGAAAGAAAAAGGAGAGAAAAGAAATGAGTGGACAAGAATTTAGGCATGGGGATTATTTTCACGGACTCAGAAAAAAATGTGCATGGTCCGGGAAAATAGAAAAAAGGTCAAGTTGAAAGATTAAATTCAAATTCCTTTGAATTTAATTCAAAAGGTTTGAACTAGGATAGGTTTTTCGAAGTGCCCAAAAATGTTAAGAAATTAGGTGGAGCTCCGGAAAATGAAGAAAAGATATATGACAAGGTTAGAGACCAAGAGTTGAGAAGAAAAAAGGCATGAGGATTATTTTGCACGTGTGTTATGGTGAATATCAAATTAAAGAAATTTTGAATATAGCTCCCTACTATCGGGAGGATAGGTTATAAAGAGAAACCACCATGTGAGTTCCCTCGATTTAAATGGACCGAAGATCCATGCAATTTATTTAGTGAGTTGAGGTGCAAAGATTTATGAGATGGTGGCATGATGACATGATGCAATGCACATGATGCAAAGATGAATGCAACAGACGAAACAAATCACACAACGAATCTCGGAAACCCTGGAAGACATCTGAAGCTCCGGTCTTGGGGCGTTACAGGGACCCACTGGCCAGGTTTGACCTAGACCGCCCATGTTGACTCGCTGACGTCATAGTGACGTAGTGCTGATGCAATAAATCATTTTCTGGATTTAGCTTATTTTTAAATAACCAGGAAATTGCAGAAAATGTTATAAACATCAAAAAATTATAGAAAATAATCTATAACTCACAATGAAATAAATTATATATGAAAAATGATCAGAAAAATCCAATCTATCCATCTGTACCTTTTTCATGCATGTTAGGACAACTTATTGCTGATGTTTAGGACCAATCATATAAATGTCATTTAAATAATCACATATGGAGTTTGAATTTGAACCTTTGGTTCAAACCAACTTCATTTAAATCGTTGCTAGCTGCATTAGCTCAAACCACATCATATTGCCATGTCATAATCATGCATCATATTGTTGCATTGCATTGACTGTGTTCTCTCCTGTTTGCCGGTGTTGTTCCCTCTCGGTGGACGTTGTTCCGACGATGTGATCGATGACACTGATGAAGAGCTATACTATCTTCAGAAGTGCCAGGCAAGCAAAACCCTCTTGTTCATTTCGATACAATCCCACTCTCTCGCTCCTGCTCTCTTTTACTGCATTAGGACAACAACGTTTCAACTGTTACATGATACGGTAGTTGAACCCCTTTCCTCTGCATGACCTTAGCAAAATATTTTTGTATACGCAACCTAAAGCAACAATATGTATTTAAAGAACAAAGGAGGATACAAACAATCTTGAAAAGCTCTATGTACACCTCCTCCTCTCCCATGTCAACAATCATCAGATTGATTCACTTTCACTATCTCAACCAACTAGGAAGAAAAGTAACAATCTATATTAGACGAGCAAAAAGGAAACAAATAATGATATTTTACTACCAAAATATCAGCAAGAGTTCAAAATCATGCATATAGACTTATTTATCTTAACAGCGAAATGAAAACTCACATAAAACGGCTCTACCTCAAGGTCCTGAAGTGTGATTTGATCTATAAAAAATTGGATGCTTTATGAGATGGTTGGTGGGAATACTAATCCTTATGAACAGAAAGGTAAGCCTCGGCATGCAGAAACCAATACATAGCCTTCCCAGTCCTTGGTTAATTTATCTTCATGCTGAACGATGTTGCCTCGAATAAGCTTTTTTCATCTGTGACGGAAGAGAGATTCTATTTCTGATGATAGCAGCCGAATGCGCATGGAAACCCATGTATACATATTGCACATTGTGCATTCTGAAACTTTAAACAAATTAGTTCTACTCTCCATGTTGATTCTACACATTCTGAACATGAACATTTGTCCGTCCGATCAACCCAAGATCCACATCTCACCTCCAGAACTGTATCTCTGACTGCTTTTTTATGACGGGCAAAGAGGAAAGCTGAAGCGATCTCTATCTTGGGCACCACTGAAGCTACTGGCAAAGAATGTGCCATCCTTGATGCCCACATCGTAGAGATATCTGTCGCAGTTTTGGACCTGCGCCCTCTTTTTGGCTCTGATGTCGATTTCGCTAATCTCCCGTGAGGTGTAAGCTCTTTTTCGCAAACATATTCACAATATCCACTGCACAATAAGAGAAAAACTATTTGTGCATTAGAAAAAAAAACTATCCTGCAAATAAATACTGTGATTGTGTTGTATTTCCTAAAGTGATAGGATATGTATATGTAGATCGGTTGCCTGCTGAAGAAAATAATACCAAAGTAATATGTATTTATATCTAATATTCTGGTAGAGAATAATAGTTTAAGACTGCACAATTACAAAAAAATGGCCTAAGGAATACGACCGACCAATATCATACCACTGACTGTATATTTTTCTATCTGAAAATTTGGTTGTTCTAATACTGTTGCTATTGAGCCCTGGACGGATTAAGAAGAACCTGATATGTTGCGAGGATAGAAACAGACCGAACCTGAAATCCAAAATGTCAGCATATAACTTCTGTAAGAGAGGAAAGAGATCATACCAGAAGCAAAAATAATAGTACATCAAAGGTAATCGTCAGGGGATTTAACCAGGGATCAACCTAACTGGTTAGTTAACTGCTCTTGAAGGCAAAAGGTAAGACCGCAGGAATACCACTATGAAATTCTTAACCGGTGCTCCAGGAGGTTGGGTTTGATGCCTCTTCCTAATTCACCTTGTCTAATGGGGCTTCAAATTCCTCCGCTCCGGAACATTGACTTTGGGCGGCAATCTGATGAATCCTCAAGAGCAAGGCATGGAGGCCAAATTGTGGAGGATAAGGCAGAGATGGAGGAGCTCCATCGGTTGAGAAGATTTAAGAGGGGGAATGTCGTGGAGGAGATGAGAAACTACAACAGGTCGTGCTGGTGAGGCCGCGAAGCGCCAGTCCTCTGACAACTCAATGATGCCAAAGTCTTTTCAGGGAAAGGAGCGCACCGCAGGATGCAGGTATAGCCGCAACATATCGTAGAGCCCAACCAGCTTCATCGCGTCTATGGCAGGCTCTGCGGTCTAGCGCGTCGCCTACCTCCTCTGTCCGCCGCTTCAGCCAGGCCAGTGCCTCCTTCGCCCGCCGCTTCAGGTCAGAAGGGGGCGGAACAGGGACTGAAGAAAGGGAAGGGGGAGGGTAGAAGATGATGAAAGGGGAGGAGAAGCGGGCCGTTCGAAGAGCCAGCGCATCGCCGACGGCCAGGTTGGAGAGGATGCGGCTATAGCCCTACTTGTGAAAGCTTCACTATTTTCTTCTCTTTCTCTATTCGACAAAGAGCTCACCCAACACAAGTGTGTCTCTCCCATGTCAGCGTGCCGCCGCCCCCCCAGCCCAAACGATAGTTTTTTCATTAATACTAGTAGTAGTATCTGCAGAGTATAGCTCGGCATAAAGTTCGGCACATGTTCACGCACAAGGCACCATGCACCAACAAACACGAGCTGATCTTCACGCACCAGCTGACCAGCTCGGCTGCTTCTCTAACAAACACGCAGCTTCTCTAACAAACGGCTGCTTCTCGGCTACAAGGCACCATGCACCAAGACATGTTCACGCACCAGCAGACTATAGCGCCGCTATGGTGTTCTCCTCAAACAAACAAAAAAAGACCATGGTGTGCTTCGTCTCAACAATCGGACGGCGCCGCGATGCACAGCCACGAACCCTCTACGCCGTCTGGCAGTTGCTCAGGAGAAGGTGAGAAGGTTAGGAGGAGCTGCGTGTTTGGGCTGCTGGCGACGACTCCGGCGTACTGGCTGCCGGTGGTCGCAGATAGCCGATGTTGTCGATTGCTTGAACTATGCCCAGCCAGCCACTCCGTTGTCGCCGGCTGCCACACCCGCATAATTTGTATAAAATCTCTAAAGCTGTAAGCATTGCCTGTACATCAACCATACTGTGCGGTAGGAGTCAAACTGGTTTTTCTTTCGTTATTTCGTTGTGTGATTTGATCTAATTGGAAATTGTTTGCTGGTGGCACTATTCTTTTTTCTCTCAGCAGCAGTTGATCAGTGGTGGATTGAATTGGACTATGCACATAACAAATTTGTTCTCTCAGTAGCAGTTGCTTACTAGAGAATATTTTTTTGTGTATTTTCGGCCCCCCCAAACATTTTTGCCTAGCTCCGCCACTAAGCCTCGGTGTACCGTGTCGAGCGCTTTGGCGACCCCCTATTTGTTTTGGAACTGGATCCAAGTTCTGATCGGCCATGGTGTCACCGTAGGTTTTCTTCCAGCGATGGATTTTTTTAACACTTCCAGCGATGGATTTGGACTAAGGAGGCCAGGTCAGGTTCAGGTAGTACCGTGGGTCTTCTCTCTCATAGAAAGGAAAAAACATACTTTTAAATCTCAGCCGTCAATCTTTATGACTAACATAAAATCAACGGATAGAAAATGATGACTTATGGAGAACTATGAAATCTTTCGTCCTTTATTATTAGGTAAAGATAAAGATACACCGAAACTGACCTCCCTTCCATCTAACTTCTCTACTTAGCTCGCACATGTAGGCATGACCATCAGACCACACAACTGAATTCATTCATGCCTCCACCTCTCAAAATCACTCTCTTTCCAACGTTTTTTGTCCCCAAAAATACTCCAATCTCTCAACCTAGTCGCTCCCCAACCTTGAGGTTAGGCGTACAAAGGCCCGACTACAACGGCTCTCCGATAGGTGTTCATGTTGGTTTGGATCTCCGACGTCTGGTCTTTTTCTAGCCCCCCCCCCCCCCCCCCCCCCCCCGCCCAACAGTAGCACGACGTCGGTCTTTCATCATGAATCCACCGCCCGAGGTGCCCGGCAAGGATGACGGAGAAAGCGGTGACCTGACCGCTCATCACAGAACCTGAGAACCGGCAAGCTAGCTTCACACCCTCACAACACGAAGTAGAAAACCAGTTCGCCCCTCCCCCTCCCCTGGCGGTGTAATAACTAGCACACATGGGGCATCCTATTAAGCACACAGTGCGCCGAAGGACAACCAAATATGCATGTTCAAGGACGCATGATTCGGTTCGCTCGCAGTCGCCCTATTGGGTCTCAACCCATCCGGGGAAGCGAAGGAGAAAAACAAAGAGAAAGGAAAACTAAGCTAAGTAGAATAATTCATGAATTTAAATGTTTAGGGATTTAAAAAACATGAATTTAAGAAATTTTACTCCCTCCGATCCAAATTAATTGACGTACACTTAGTATGTGCATCAATTAATATGGATCAGAGAGAGTAGCGAATTTAAGAAAATGTTATCTGAAATTCAAAAAATGTTTCCAAATTTAAAATATGTTCAGGAATTTAGAAAATGTTCCTAGCTTAAAAATCCCCGTATTTAAAAAATGTTTATGAAAATTTAAAAATGTTCATGAAAATTTAAAAATATTTATGAATTAAAAAAATGTCCATGAATTTAAAGATTTGTCTATCAATCAACAATCAACGTAGGAGCACCGCATTCATGTGCTAATAAGCCCAACCGCAGCCCAAAACCGAGTCACTCCCTAACATGTAGGGCCACGAAGGCAAAAACCTCCTTGATTCCCCAGGAGGCTCCATTCCTAGGAAGCTTAGTAATTTATTTAGAAGATTATTATGACATTTTTACTGTATATTTGGAAAACCAGGAATGACAACCTCTTTGGCAGGAAATCAAATACTCCCAAGCAGATGGACCAAATGATGCAGAGCAAGACTTGAACAACTTATACAGACTATGCAGGCTCTTCAAAGGAACCAAGCTCAACACTATCCTTTGGTTTGCAGGAATGAAGGATAGGAATTTCGTAGGAAAATTTCCTTTGAAGCCCTTTGATATGTAGAAATAGAATCATATTCTTGTATAGGATATAAGGCAATCCTTTGTATTCAAAGGAAAAGAAAACATTAGCCTAGATTCAATGGGGAAAAAAAATCATATCATATGAACCAAATCACATCTCTTTTCTTACAGAATTTGACATACATGTCATTTCACTTCATATGTTTTTCCTATTCCCATGATAAACCAAAGGAGGCCTGAATCAAGAAACTACAGGGTACAGGATCAAACACAGCAGACATTGGAATAAATATACAAGTAGAAGAAAATGAAGTAAAAGCAAACTTCTTTGTTTCAGCAGGTGGCAAACATGGCATTTCCCGATTACAAGCAGAGGCTATGGCCTTTCAGGTTGCTGCAGAAACAATTTCCAAATTCAGATGCAAGGAGGTCACTCTTCTGGTGGATAATCCGACCCTGGTAAAGGAAGCAGCGCCGCGAAATATTATTCTCACCCCTGGACATTGGGAGAATATTTCTTTGCCACAACAGCAATCATGAACGAAGATACAGATTTATCACATACAGTACCAAGGAACCTTAACTCTGTGTCCCAGAAGCAAGTGTAAATCAGACAAGGTAGTGGGCAAAAAAAATCTGGCATGCTGTAGCTTGGCACATACAGGTGACTGATCAGTGTCCTATGCTTTCAAGCTTGGCAATCAATATGTAAAGGAGTGTCCAATACTGAATGTAAGCTTGATAATGAATAAAAGGGGCCCTTTGCCACCTCTTGTCCAACGAAAGGAAATGGGAACAAATAAAGACAAGAAATAGGACCACTTGGCAAGCATCAGAGAAATATCTTGGCAGCAAAAACTTTAATAACAAACCCAAAATGGCACGAACATTGCTATAATTGATTTAGGGAAGTTCATATGCTAAAACATAAGGAGCACAAGTTCCGCAAAAAGCGACGGTAATACAAACAGCCAGGCCTTGTATGAAGTTTCTAATAATACAATCTTTCAAGTGAACGACGAAGGTGTAATTGGTTTATTGGAACTCAAATTCCGTAACGAAACGCAGCAACGAATATTGACGAACCCACCCAACTATGAGTATGCTCTGGCAAATTGGTGATGTTGTACGCCAAACGCGGGGAGGGGGATTTAGGCCTTGGTCTTCTTGGGCACTGCCAAACGCTCCCTGAAATCGTCCTCCATGAGCACCAAGCCGTCGCGCAGAACGACCTTGGGCTCCCAGTCGAGAACCTCCTTGGCCTTGGTGATGTCAGGCTTCCTCTGGCGAGGGTCATCAGGAGTGTTCTCAGTCATCGTCACTGTCACTTCTGGGTTGATCAACTGTAAGTAAAATCACACATGTTATTATACCATCCAGAATTGTCATGCATTGAAGCTGACTGGAGCACTGCTACTTGAAACAAAAAGGTTGGATGGAATGAGTCGATGAGTATAGAATATCCCACTTACCTCCTTCACATTCTCGGCAAGTTCCAGCATGGTGAATTCACCTACATTTAAAGAAAGTCCAGTTCATCACCACAGGAATAAAAGTGCAGAATTATAAATAATTTACAGATCAAGTTGTTAGCGCGTTGCCAAAGAAATTTTTGTTTTTTTTTGCAAAAGAAGTTTACCTGGGTTCCCAATGTTAATGGGTCCGGTGTTGTCTCCATTCATCAGCTTCATAAGACCATTGACCTGCATTGAAATGGTACACCACTGGTAAGGTGACCATCCACAGTTTTGACAAGATAGTATTCAATAGTAAGATGATAGTAGAAAACAAACCATATCAGCGACGTAGCAGAAGCTCCTGGTCTGTGTTCCAGGCTTCTGGACAGTCAGTGCTTCACCACTACAAATTACAACAAATAAGCGCCAAAACTATCTGGACGCAAGATCAGAAAAAGTTAAGTCAAACAAGAATTACCGAATGGCCTGAGCAATGAAGTTACTAACAACACGGCCATCATCGATGTTCATCCTAGGTCCATAGGTGTTGAAAATCCTGGCAATACGGATCTCTACAGAAATAGACGACATATACTTATTAAGGACAACTCATAACCGAAGACTTATTGAAGGACGAACAAACTATTAGCAAATAGATTAGTTTAAATTTAAGGTCAAAGTATTACCAATGCCGTGCTGCCTGTGGTAGTCGAACATCAGTGTCTCAGCTACACGCTTACCCTCATCGTAGCAGCTCCTGACTCCTGATAAAGAAAATAAATTCAAAAACATGAGACTTACGTGGCACAAGTTTAGAAAAGGTAACGTAACATTTTTGCCAGATGAACAGGCATACCAATTGGGTTAACATTGCCCCAGTACGCCTCCGTCTGAGGATGCTCAAGGGGATCACCATAAACTTCAGAGGTCGAAGTCAACAATATTCTGCAGTTGAACACAAAACCTCAGGTTAATATGGTTTTCATTTCTGCCATGATACTGGCACAATCGATCTAAGTGATAAACACTGACCTAGCTCCAACTCTCTTTGCAAGTCCAAGCATGTTCAAGGTTCCAATGACATTCGTCTTGATGGTCTGTAGAAGATATTTACACCCATGCGTGTGTCAGGACAGGATAGGAGCAGTTATGACAGAATAAACACAAAAACAGAGCTTACACACACCTTAACAGGGTTGTGCTTGTAGAAGATTGGTGAGGCAGGGCAAGCAAGGTGGTAGATTTGGTCAACCTCCACGAGCAGTGGTTCGGTGACATCTGAAATGCAGCAAAATGTAAAATTAATGTGAAACTCACGCATAAGAATGTAATGACGAAGATATAACACTTGAGCAAACTGATTTGCAGCACAAATTAATGGCAATTTGGCTTGTTTTCATGGTTGGACTAAATCACTTAGTCTTGGAATATGGTTGGACTATAACACTCGAGCAAAGTGTATAAATAGCCATTGGCTATGACCTTATAGGGTTCATTATTTCTCATGTGTTAAACAATGATCTGTACACTTTAAAGGAACAGTGTATAAATATGCATGGACGTCCTTTCTATCTAGAACAGAAGTTACCAAAAGAAAGTCACATAAGCATGCCATAGACAAATGAGATACTGAGGTGTAGTTAACTCAAAGGCTTCACTGACTAGTTTAGAATATTGCAGGTTCAATTCAACAGACAACTCAGGACATGGTTTTTGTACAGCGATTGGCTATGAGCTTATATGGTTCATTATTTCTCATGTGTTAAACAATGATCTGTATACTTTAAAGGAACAGTGGAAAGAAACAACTCGTAGGTGTCAACTATCTGTGTTCATTACAAAATAGTATGGCCACATGGAAATGAGATGAATTGAGAATTTACTACAAGATGCCTTCAGCATGCAGTATTACCGTGACGGATGAGTTCAAATCTTGGGTGTCCGATCCACTTCTTCAGGTTGTCTTTTGACCCAGTGAAAAAGTTGTCAGCAACAATGACCTGAACCAAAAAGATGACAAGATCAGATTGGTCTACATTTGCTAAGTTTGTCTGTACAGATCTGCATAGTAACAATACTGAATTCTACATGATGAGCCGAGCTTCGAATCATGTAGAATTGTAGATAAACAGTACACCCTCTGTTTTTAAATGTACTGAGAGAGGTAGTACATGAGAGAGCTCAGTACCACTAACAGGCACTCTGCATGATTCAGAAGGGAGGTTCCTAGAATAAAATAGTCACAGACTCATAGCAAGATCTCAGAAGCATTGCCACTGGATCTCAGTTGACCTCACATTCTGAAACAGATCAGATAGTTCTCTAAAGCATTGCCACTGGGTCCCTGTAATTCTAAAGAAATTGAGAGTGGAGCAAAGTTTCCAGCTTAAGCTCTAGACAGTAGTGCCCCACAGCATGCAAAAACTAATGCGCAAGCTTGCACACTGAGATCTGGCCTGGCACAAAGCAGCTCTCCACTCAGAACGTCGTTTTCACGAAATTCTAGACCCACTCAGTTGGTGACTCTGACTGTGCCACTCAGATCCAAGCGGAAGGGAGTTGACCCCGCACAGGTGAATTTCGCTAACAGCTAGAATGATGCTAGGGGATCTGGTCCTGACCTCGTTCTTCTCGTTCTCCATGAGCTTGTCGACGAGGTGCGAGCCGATGAAGCCAGCTCCGCCGGTGACCAGGATCCGCATGTTGGCCTGCCCAAACCCCCACAGAGTC
Source organism: Triticum monococcum (assembly GCA_034509565.1). Classification (NCBI taxonomy): domain Eukaryota; kingdom Viridiplantae; phylum Streptophyta; class Magnoliopsida; order Poales; family Poaceae; genus Triticum; species Triticum monococcum. The sequence continues at coordinate 491,967,500 of CM067844.1, forward strand.
CCAAAATTAGCGCCAGTCGTGTGACGAGCAGCGAGATCCCGCCGCGATCAGATCCCGAGGCGTACCTGGAAGAACTTGGAGAAGCGGATGGGGGAGGGAGTGGGCGGCGGGCGCGTGGTAGCGCCGTTGCCATTGGCGGCGTCCTTCTGCGCCATCGCGCCGAGCACCTGCACACGCAGATCCAACCGGGCCGAGAGGAGAGATGGTCAGAAGCCACACGACGCAGCAGCCCAACCCAACCCAACCCAAAACCTTCCGAGATTCTGGACACGATCTGATCGACGATCGCGATCGAGGAAGGAAGTTGAGAACGAACGGGCGCTCACCAGCGGCGGTGGTGACGGGATTGGGGCTTAGTTCGGACACGAGGAAGCGGTGCGTTTGAATCGGATTAGACCGTGGGCGGACGACGAGGCGAGGTGGAAAGCCCTCCCAGATCTGGGCCGTATTTATAAGCGCCCCCTATCCCTCCCCCTCCCCCTCGCATGAAACACACACCGACTGCTACCAACCGGCGCCGATCAGCTCAGCTCAGATCCCATCCCACCACACCACACCGCCCGGCTTGCTCCAACGACAGCAGCTTTTTCCTTAAGGAAAACAATTGCCAAAAGGACGGTGAAAAACCGGGCGATTAATCAATGCCTACTCCGTGCAGTGCCGCTCGCGCTTCGGTTGGAAGCAAAGTTGCCGCTGATGGTGGCGCCCGGCGAGACCCCAACCGCTGGTGCGTGCGATCGACGGGGACAGCTCAGCGCGCCCGGCCCCGGATCCGAGATTTAGAACCGCGATTAGGCGGGGATTTGGTAGGGGATTCGGCGTCAGTGGGCGTTGTTTACGACTGGGAGGGGGAGTGCTCGCCTCGCTGCCAGGTGGGGCCATTGACTTCACACTTTAGCTGTTGGCGGGTAAGGTTAGCAGGAGGGCGATGGCTTCGCGGGCCGACCGACAAGAGTTCGGGGCTCCTCGTGTGGGGTTCGACCCGCTATGGTCTCTGTCGGGTTCGAGACCGCCCCCCTCCTGGTTGCTTGAGACATACACTACCCCGGTGCGTCGTGATCCGTGCATTCAGTAGTGAGCAGCATCATCGGCAAAACGGAAAGTGGGAGGACTAGAAGAACATGGGCACCACGTCATGAACATCACGGCTGCATTATCATATCACTGCCATTTAATAATCCGGGATTGTCAGTCCGAGCTGCTCCAGCGAAAAGGTAACATCTTTTTAGTGTCGTGGTTAGTGGGTGGTTACACAGCTTGCTCAAAAGTTAAGGGATTTAATAGTGCCACGAGGTCCATGACAATCTATAGTGCTAGTGTTATTCTTGCCCATCCCTTGAGGAAAGGAAAGATTAAAATGAAAATTGATGTAGCCGTACTAATATTAAGCGGTCATCCGAGCTTTTGCCCCATGTGATTTTGACGGTGGATCTGATTTACCCAAATGATAACGCTCACACATGTGACACGAAGCAACATGGCTCAAACGTCTTCATTATCATTCATTTTGTCACGTCAAAATAGATGACGTCAGCGGGAATTTTTTTGGTTTTCGGCTTAACAATATTTTATCTCTTAATTAAAATTTTGTTTTCATCATTAAATCCGTCTCGACGATTTTTTTTCGTTTGCCAAAAGTTGCCGTGATGTTTACATTGTAGTTGTCATAGTGTTCACACTAAAGTTGTCATGGGGCAATTTTAGTTTATAGATCATGACAATTTTAGTATTTTGACCATGGCAATTGCAGTACTTTGACATGAAAATTATTTTTTGTATAAACCATGGCAATTTTAAGTGCATGTGTCATGACAATTTTAGTTTATGATTTATGGCAAGTCTAGTTTCTTAATTCCCCGTTTTATAATATATCAAAATTTACTTTTAAATGTAGAAAAAAATAGCTAAAATATATCATGTCAACTTCGATGTAAACACTATGGCTATTCATGTGTAATGGACATTGCAACTTTTACCCCCCAAAAAAGTCGTCGAAACATATTGATATGAGATCTAATTTCGAAGATCTCGTCGCGATGAATTTAATGGTGAAAACAGATCTTTAATCAGATTTGAAAGTGCGTTATATCGACTAGAGGGGGGGTGAATAGGCGATTTTTATGAAAGTCTTCAAAACGTGGAAGTTATGAAGACAAACAGAGTGAACAAGCCTATCACTATGCAGCGGAAGGTAGATTACACAACACAAGCCATGGTCAAGTATACAGTATAGTGAAAGCAAAGTGACAAATAGCTTCAGTATAATGAGGATCAGGTTGGAAGAAGTTATGAAGCCAATCAGATCATACAGTCAAGTTGTGAAGACAGAAGATAAAGCAAGCATGCAATAGCTTCACAATGTGTACTGGTAAGTAAAGGGAGGCGAAGATGAAACCAGTGACACGTTGAAGACAATGATATGTTGGACCAGTTCCAGTTGCTGTGACAACTGTACGTCTGGTTGGAGCGGCTAGGTATTTAAACCAAAGGACACACAGTCCCGGACACCCAGTCCTGAACACGCAGCTCAGGACACCCAGTCCTCACCGTTTTCTCCTTGAGCTAAGGTCACACAGACCTCGCCCAATCACTCTGGTAAGTCTTCAAGGTAGACTCCCAAACCTTCACAGACTTTGTTCACCGGCAATCCACAATTCCTCTTGGATGCTCAGAACGCGACGCCTAACCGTCTGAAGGATGCACAGTCCTCAAGTGTAATAAGTCTTCAGATCACTCAGACAAGAAGACTTAGGTGATGCCCAATTACTCTGGCTCTGGGTGGTTAGGGCTTTTCTCCTCACTTAGGATTTTCTCTCAAAGGCTTCGAGGTGGGTTGCTCTCAAACGACAAAAGCCATGCACTGAAATCTGAGCAGCCAACCGTTTATGGTTGTGGGGGTGGACTATTTATAGCCACTTGGCAACCCGACCTGATTTGTCCGAAATGACCCTGGGTCACTAAGGAACTGACACGTGTACTAATGGTCGGATTTCGAACTCTCACGACAACTTTACTTGGGCTGCAAGTAAAGCTGACTTGTCTGACTCTGGACAAGATTTTCTCTCATTGTCTCCACTCGAAGACATAGGATTTGAATTAGGCATCACTTCAGTCATCCTGACTGGTTCTCTTAGACCCCACTTAACAGTACGGTGGTTCCTATGACACAACATGAATAAAGTAAAACTACGAAGGTTCTAAGTCTTCGAGTTCCATAGGCTTCATGGGGAGTCTTCACATGTCATTGTCTTCGACATGAATGTCTTCATGAACCACCATTGTCTTCAATGTCTTCGTACATTTTTGGGGGTCATCTCTGGTAGCTAAACCGAATCAATGAGGGACTTCTACCTGTGTTATCCTGCAATTCTCACAAACACATTAGTCCCTCAACTAGGTTTGTCGTCAATACTCCAAAACCAACTAGGGGTGGCACTAGATGCACTTACAATCTCCCCATTTTTGGTGATTGATGACAAACTAGTTGAAGTTTTCAACGGGGAATATAATTTGTGAAATTGTAAAGGAATTGTCTTCATAAGCTGCAAGGGCTCCCCCTGAAGATGTGCATATAAGTGATTTGCTTCTGGAACGCAAATGCACATAGCAGGTTGTATTTGTGGGAATCCACTTCAACTTATGATGACAATCCATCATGCACGTAAAGATATATGAAGATAATGATATGCATAATGAAAAATGGACGTCTGCGAAATGATAAGAGTGCGGAAATTATCGTCGTACATGCGGAATTTATCTTCGCAAAAACACAGTGGCAAACATAGTAGCAGACGACCATCAAGTTTAAGTGTTACAACTCAAAGAACCAAATGTAGCAAAACGAGAGTTGTAAGCACGAAGCAAAATATAATAAAGCACCCGCCCATATTATTGACCCGCTTGAAGACTATAAACATCATATGCTTCTCCCCCTTTTGTCAGTGATGACCAAAAAGGTTTGAAGACATAGAGTGTTCTACGCGTTCCCAGGCGCAGCAGGGTCGGTGGAGGCGTTTGGTGGTGCTGGCGAGCTTGGTGCAGTGACGACGCGCGCTGAAGACATTGGTGGTGATGTAGCGTCGTCTTCTTCCTCAATGATTTTTCCCATCACTGTGGCAGCAGAGGAAGAGAACTCGGATTCTTCAAGAGACGGAGTCCCACGCAACACAGCTCTTCTGGGGGGTGTGGAGTCAAACTTGAACCGCTCCTTGAAGCCATCCTCTTGCAGTTCGGCTTCAGTGCACATCATTATGAGGCCTTTCCAAGTGCGTCGACAGGTTTCATGTGCGACAAAGGCATTCTTGGTGGCCAGATTCCTGATGCGATTGACGTCTTGCATGATACTACGCATCTGCCTCTTGAGCCAGTCGTGATGCCTATCTTGCTTTTGGTGCAGAGCCACAAGAAGTTCACGATCAGAGAGTGTACGAGCGCGTTTCTTGGGTCTCTGTGCAGCTTCGCTGTCAGTGGCTTCAGTGGATGCAGGGGCACGTGTGGTGCCAGCCATTGGATAGACTCTGGAAATGGCTTCAACACCTTCATCATGCTGAGTGAAGCTTTGGTGTTCTGCATTCTGAAGACTTAGTGGCTGTTTGGCAGGCTCAGGATAAATAGCTTCAGCAGAGGTGTCCACATCAGGTAAGAAGATTCTGTGGTTGCGGGCTGAGGGTTGATATGATATTGCAGAGTGGAGCTTGATGAGCCTCATAACCCATGGAGCATAAATCTTCAGACCAAAGAGATCTGAGCCAGACGCTGCAAGTTGACGTATGAAGAGATCCTGGGCATTGAAGCATTTGCCGTGCAGGATGCAGAAGATGAGAGTCTTCATGGCACCTTCAACCTTGGCATATCGAGAGTGCCCCTTAATGGGCCATAGAGTCCGCCTGATGATGTGATAGATAGTTCTAGGCAGGTACTCTAAGTCTTCAACGAAGAACTCCGTTGGGTAAGGTGCGTTAGAAGGCAATGGCTTCATCATTGAGAGCATCTGACTCATATTTGGCTCAGGTCGCTGAAATATGCTCTCAACTGCTTCAGCATGGAGTTGGCAGCCTTCTTCGAAGAGTTCGCCTGGAGTGGGTAGGCCGGTGAGCTCAATGATATCAAATGCATTGGCTTCATGATGGACGTTGCCGGTCATCCACTCCAGGACCCAAGTCTTCGGATCTCTGTTGTAGCCCTTGATGTGCAAAGTGGCATAGAACTGGAGCAGAAGCTCTTCATTCCAGTGCTCTTCATCCGTGACAATTGGCAGCAGGCCAACTTGCTTGAAGCAGTCCAAGGCTTCTTCCAGACCAGGCAGACCAACAAAAGCTTCAACCTCAAGGCGCTGATGTGGAAAGATACGGCCTTGGTTGTAGAGGATGCAGGAGTAGTAGCTGCGCTGTGGGTAGCTCCAGAACCTATCTGACACAATCTTTTCCCTTGAGTAAGGGTTCTTGGAGCGGTTGAAGAAGGTGTTATCTGCCCTGAAGCTATTGACATTGAAGGAGCCAGGAGCAGTGGCTGGACCTGGGAACCTTGGCAGTCGTGGGATTGCCTTCTGTACCTGGGGCCTGTGCGCAACATGATAGTTGAACTGTGGTCCGGCAGCAGACTCAGGCACAGAAGGGTCAGAGGCAGTAGCTTCAGTATCTCTTGAAGCTATTGGTTGGTCGGGCTCCACAAATGCTTCAGTATTGGGTGTGGCAGCCGCAGTGGTGTCAGTCTCCTTGAGAACTTCTTCTTGCTGGTGTGGGGGAGATGGAGCTTGAGGTTCTTCATGCTCTTCTGCATGTTCTTCGGCTGATGCAGCCGGAATGTCGTCAGCAGTCTGAGCCCTTGGCCCTTTGCGAAGCCTACGGAATGCATCTTGGGTGATTGGCGTCAAGGGATGACCAATGCTGATCATTTCGCTCGTTTCGAGCTGAGGAAGGACTGCATCACCTTGCACATTGTCTTGGAGACCAATGTCTTCAGCAGCATTGGGGTCGGCTGCTGGAATGTCTTCAGCATGCAGAGCCTCTGTGAGAGCAGGCTCATGCACGGTCAGTTGACGATCTTCATGAGGAAAGCGAACGGAAAGGGGTTCGACTATCAAGGGCTCTATGGGAGCAGCCCGAGACTTCTTGGTCTTGCGCTTCTTGATAGTGGGGTCTGAAGGAGAGGCTTCAGGGTGTTTCCTCTTCCTCGCTTTGGCTTCGGCTATCCTTGTCTTCTTTTGCTCTGAAGCGGTTGAGTGGTGCTTTGGCTTCGAGCCAGGCTTGGCAGTGGGGAAGACAATCGGAACAGCTTCTTGTTGTGGTGCCTCTTGTTCAGCCACAGTAGGCTTCTTCTTTTTCTTAGCGGCCATCCTGGGGTCGATGCCGGGACGCCCAAGTGCCTTTCGCTTCTTGGCCTCATTATAGGCCTGCACGCAGAGATCAGCCAAATTCTTCATGCGCTCGCGTGAACCCTGAGCCTCTGCACGTTTCTGCATAAAGTTTTCCTTCAACTCGTGCAGCATGACTTTGAAGTCTTTGACTTCTTGGACACTGAGCGTGGCCATGTTCTGCTTGAACTGAGCCTTTTCAAAATCTATCTTCTGCTTCAGTTCCACTATGCGCTGGGCAATTGCGAGTTCTGAAGCAATAGCTCCTTGAAAGGCTACGCTGAGGCCAATGGGCAGCTGCAGATCATCGAAGCTGATGTTGGGTGTATCAAACCACTCATCAATGAAGTTGTGGATGATTGCTGCATCGAACAGAGGCAGATTGTTGAAGATTTCAGCCTCCTCCTTGCTCTTGATCAGCTGCTCAAGAGCGTCATCGGCAAGATCGTCGTCACTAGACAGATCAATGGCCTCGCAGCGAAGAACGGCAGCGGCAGTGAGCTCTTTGCTGGTGTGTGGCTGTGGCTTCTTGGCTTCTTGAGGCTTGGAGACTCGTGATAAGTCTTCAGACTGCACACTGGCTTCAGGAGGTGCAGTGGCCAATGGCTTCGCTCTGGAGATCTTGGGAGAAGCGGCTGGCTTGGAAGCTTTTGGCTTCTTCTTCATCTGCTTCGGCTCCGGGGCAGCAGGAGCATCATCAGACTCAGTGTCTGCTGGAGGGTCGTTCACGGCAGTCCCTTTGACTATAATGTGAGTGATGAGGCCTTCGAGATTGGCAAATGGCCCGATGACATTGGGATTAGCGTCGCGTGTGCCATCTGCCCTTGGTTTGGAGGGACCAGGGTTGAAGTCCAACCCAAACTCCTTCTTATTTTGCTTCGCAGAGTTCTGGGCAAATTGGAAGTTGTGCTTGAACAGAGTGTCATCGCGACACCAGAGAAGGGATGACGGATGTGCGTCAGCTGGCTGTTGTCCCCTGACCATGCATGGAAAGAAGCCTTGAGCAATGGCTTCGTCTCTGGTTCGGGGTACGAGATTCTTGTACAAGGCATCTCCCCATGGCCTCTTGAGGGCGTACTTCTCTGCATATTCCTTGGTGACGAAGCGGTAATGGAACCACTGCTCTGCCCAATATCTTCGAATCCATTGGATTCGTGTCTTTCGCTGACCATAGCTCTCTTCAGGATCAGTTTGATACATTTCCGCCAAATCTTCAGGCAGATCTTTAGATGTGTCACCACGTATCTGTCTGCCTCCCTTCCTTGATTGTTTCTCGATTGCCATGAAGCTTAACTTGGAAGGCTTCAAGAGATTCAAAGGCTTCCTTTTGCTTGACCAACAGGAACTGGCTTCGGGTGAATTAATGTGACGCTGTAGGAACTCTGCAAATGAATGCAGACTATGAGAACCAAAAGATTCTCCCATGGACATGTACCTGTGACAGCATTAAGGTGCGAGGGAAGGGGAAGAGGTCATATGCATTCTCAGAAGATTTTGAAGATAAATCAGTTTAGAAGATATTGACCTCATCATGTGAAGACATTCACTTTATAGAAAAGAAGTTGGTTCCAGATTTGTACGAACCCATAGATCAGTACAAGTGAGGAATCTAACTACTTCATGAAGAACAAGTGAATATACTAAGCAAGTTATGAGATACAGATGAGAGGAATGAAACTGGAGTGAATGGAAACCTCTTTTGGCAGAAAGTGATGGAGCAATAGGATCAAAAGAGGCTGTAAAAAGGCTTGTTATTTACCAGACTTGGAACTGCTAGACGAGATGAGAGTTGAGGCCGAGCAGTTCGATCCTCCGTGCCCTAACTTGGCGACGGAAGACACCTAGGGCGACGGCGGAGAGACTGATGTCCGCTGTCGGCGTGAGAACGGCGTCGGAGAGGTCGCGGCAGTGAAGCACTTCGTCGCCGGCGTCGTTGAGAGTTAGCGGTGGTGCTAGGGTTCGTGCGAGGGTGGAAGAAGAGATAATGACCGCAGTGAAACGTGTATTTATAGAGATATGGGCGGCACTGCGCTATTACTCAGGTGCCCCTGGCGATTCGCATCTGATCAGTACGTGGCCAGCATGCGGAATTGTGGGGGCAGTTTCACCCCACGCACCCCTGGTTTGTCGGGAGTCGTTCCTACTTCTCCGGAATTCTAGTTGATGGAAAAACATTGAAAGCTGTTTTAAAGTTTGTCTCTGTGTCTTCTTCTGACAAGGATGCAGTGAAGACATTCGACAGTTTCAATAGAGTGCATATGACTTGGAGAGATAGAGTTTGAGGTAGGAAGCATGGAGAGGTTAGGGTCCGATCACATTCACTTAGTTCAGAAGATTCAAACAAGAAGACATAGTTATAAGTGAATGTTGTAGAGGACAGAACACCAGTACATATATACTCAACATAGTGAAGACAATCATGAAGACATGTTGAGATTGAAGCCAAACCAAATGTGAAGACATAACAAATGTAATGCCATGAGTGAAACACTTCAAGCAGAAAATTTTTGGTGGTGGCGCTACCCACCGTATAGGAAGTATTGGACCCAGACACGGCGCACAATTATCGTGGCGCTCCGAGGTCAAATTCCACGTTAATGTATTCACACTTAGAATGTATGTCTTCATTGATTGAAGATATATGTTACTTTGTGTGTTGCACATCTAAGTCATCATCATGCATAAGTGTTAGGATGTGTGCCTGATCACAGGACATTTGAGGATTCCAAGATTGTGACGCCCCCGATTCCATCGTACACTAATCATACACGCAAATGTGTACGATCAAGATCAGGGACTCACGGGAAGATATCACAACACAACTCTACAAATAAAATAAGTCATACAAGCATCATATTACAAGCCAGGGGCCTCGAAGGCTAGAATACAAGAGCTCGATCATAGACGAGTCAGCGGAAGCAACAATATCTGAGTACAGACATAAGTTAAACAAGTTTGCCTTAAGGAGGCTAGCACAAACTGGGATACAAATCGAAAGAGGCGCAGGCCTCCTGCCTGGGATCCTCCTAACTACTCCTAGTCGTCGTCAGCGGGCAACACGTAGTAGTAGGCACCTCCGGTGTAGTAGGAGTCGTCATCGACGGTGGCGTCTGGCTCCTGGGCTCCAACATCTGGTTGCGACAACCAGGTAGAAGGAATAGAGGGAAAAGAAGGAGAAAGCAACCGTGAGTACTCATCCAAAGTACTCGCAAGCAAGGAGCTACACTACATATGTATGCATTGGTATTATCTAGAATAAGGCTATCATATGTGGACTGAACTGCAGAATGCCGGAATAAGAGGGGGATAGCTAGTCCTGTCGAAGACTACGCTTCTGGTAGCCTCCGTCTTGCAGCATATAGAAGAGAGTAGACTGAAGTCCTCCAAGTAGCATCGCATAGCATAAACCTAACCGATGATCCTCCCCTTGTCGCCCTGTGAGAGAGCGATCACCGGTTGTATCTGGCACTTGGAAGGGTGTGTTTTATTAAGTATCCGGTTCTAGTTGTCATAAGGTCAAAGTACAACTCCGGGTCGTCCTTTTACCGAGGGACACGGCTATTCGAATAGATAAACTTCCCTGCAGGGGTGCACCACATACCCCAACACGCTCGATCCCATTTGGCCGGACACACTTTCCTGGGTCATGCCCGGCCTCGGAAGATCAACACGTCGCAGCCCTACCTAGGCACAACAGAGAGGTCAGCACGCCGGTCTAAATCCTATGGCGCAGGGGTCTGGGCCCATCGCCCTTTGCACACCTGCACGTTGCGAACGCGGCCGAAAGCAGACCTAGCCTAGTGGCTTTCCAGTCCAATCCGGCGCGCGCCACTCAGTCGCTGACGTCACGAAGGCTTCGGCTGATACCACGACGTCGGGATACCCATAACTACTCCCGCGTAGATGGTTAGTGCGTATAGACCAAATGGCCAGACTCAGATCAAATACCCAGATCTCGTTAAGCGTGTTAAGTGTCCGCGAATGCCGAACAGGGCCAGGCCCACCTCTCTCCTAGGTGGTCAGAACCTGCCCTGTCGCTCCGCCTCAAAGATCCACTCGCGGGTGCTCCTACGAGCCTACCCGTCTTTAGTCACCACATGTATCACCATAAAGTATATAGTATATACCCGTGATCACCTCCCGAGTGATCACGGCCCGATAGTACAGCATGGCAGACGGACAAGAATGTAGGGCCACTGATGATAAACTAGCATCCTATACTAAGCATTAGGTTTGCAGGTAAAGGTAGCAACAGTAGTAGCAAGGACAGGCTATGCATCAGTATAGGATTAACGGGAAGCAGTAACATGCTACACTACTCTAATGCAAGCAGTATAGAGAAGAGTAGGCGATATCTGGTGATCAAAGGGGGGGCTTGCCTGGTTGCTCTGGCAAGAGAGAGGGCTCGTCAACTCCGTAGTCGTACTGGGTAGCAGCGGCGTCGGTCTCGGTGTCTATCGAGACAAGAGGGGGGAGAAACAATAAATATTTAAGCAAGCATATGCATAGTGATGCATGACATGACAAGTAACGGCGTTAGTGGTGCCCTAACACGGTACGTGATGATACCGGTGAAGGGGGGAAACATCCGGGAAAGTATCCCCGGTGTTTTGCGTTTTCGGGCAGAGGACCGGAGGGGGAAAGCTGCGAGTTCAATAGGTTAGGGAGGTGTGGTGGACGAACGGGTTGCATATCCGGAATCGTCTCGTCGTTCTGAGCAACTTTCATGTACAAAGTTTTTTCATCCGAGCTACGGTTTATTTTATATTAATTTTAAAAGATTTAAATCATTTTTAGGATTTATTTAATTAATTTAATTAAACATTATCCAGAATAGTGCCTGCTGATGTCATGATGACGTCAGCATGATGTCAGCAGTCAACACGGCGTTGACTTGGTCAACCTGACCAGTGGGTCCAGTGGGGACCCACCTGTCATCCTCTAATTAGGTTAATTAGGGTTTAGGTTAATCTAATTACAGTTTAATTAAACTTAACTAGTTAATTAAATTAATTAAACCAGATTAATTAACTTAATTAATTAACTAATTAATAATTAATTTTATTTAATCATTTTTATTTTTATTAATTATATTTATTAATTTATTTATTTATTTATTTATTTATTTTATTTACTTTTTTTATTTCCTTTTTTTATTAAACGTTATGGGGCATGGGGGCCCACTGTCATAGGGCCATGGCCTAGCGGTTTTGGGCGCTGGTTGCGGGCATAGCCCGAACGGGCGCACGCCTAGGGGCGGGCAAAACCGACCGGCGGCGAGCGGGCGCAAGGGCAGCGGTGGCCGGAGCAACGGCGGGCAGTGGGCCTCGGTGGTCGGGACGAGGTTGGGGCGGCAGCAGAAGCAGCTGCAACGGCGGGGAGGTTGGCGGGCGCGGCAGGACCTCGGTGAGCGCGGCCGTGGCCGAAGCGCGGGCGCGTGCGGCGATGCAGGGATAGGGGCGGGCGCGGGGCGCGGCCCCGAGCAGCGTGCGTGGGCGGAGCAGGCACGCGCGGGCGCGTGCATGCGCGAGCGACGGACGAGGCCATGGCCGATGCGGCGACGGCAAGGGTAGCAGGGGGGCGTCCACGCGCGAGGCACGGCCAAAGCGGGAGGAGCGGGGCAAGGCAGCAGGGCGCGCGGCGTCGAGCGGAGGCAGAGGAGAAGGGGGAGGGCCTCACCACGGGTCGTGGGGTCTGGGTAGTGGGCGCGGGGAGGTTCGGGGAGGGCGAGGATGAGGCGGCAGGTCCGGCGAGGGCGAGGGCGGCGACGCGGCTCCGGCGACGTGGTCCCAGGCGGCGGCGGTGGGATCGATCCAGTCGGCGGAGCGGTCGGCGCGAGGCGTGGCCGCGGATTCCGGCGGGCGTCACGCGAGGGAGGGGAGGGGCGAGGAGTCAACGGGGGCGGGGGCATGGTCGCCCCGATCCGATCTGGATCGGGGGAGTGGGGGGGAGAGCGAGTGGGGGAGGGAGTGCGTGGAGTGGGGGGGGGAGTTTAGGGTTCGGTCGTGGGGCGTTAGTAGGGGGAGGTGGACCGGGGTGGGCCGGCCCGTTCGAGCGGCTGTGGCCAGCTGGGCAACTTGGCCTAGCGGGGGGGGGGGGGGGAGGCCTGTTTTCTTTTTTTCTTTTTTTGTTTTGTATTTGTTTTGTCATCTGTTTTTATTCTTTTATTTATTTTCTATTACTTTTAGTTTCACTTTTATTTTAGATTTATGACTTATAAAAGTAGTCCCTAATTTGGTCTAAATAATTATACTACGGCCACATAAGTTTGGGCAACTAGATAGGATAGTTAATAATTTATTAGTTGTAAAAAACATTTGATTAATTGTTTTGCTACTATTTTATTTACTTTAGGGATCAAACACTTTCAAAGAGGTTGGTTTCTTCACCAATATTACTTATGCATTATTTGGCTCACTCCGAACATTTTAGTTTTATTATTTGAAAACTTTTATGGTTTGCTTGATTTTGAATTTGAATTTGAATCGGTTTCGAACTAACGCGAGATTAGCAACTATAAACGAGGTGACGTGGCACCATTAGCAGAGGATCACTGTAGCTTAATTACCCGGGCGTCACAAATCTCCTCCACTACAAGAAATCTCGTCCCGAGATTTAAGAGAGGGGCTAGGGGTAAGGTCTAGTTACGAAATTCTAACGAATCTTCTCGGTCTTGATTGCTCTTCTCGAAGTGGTCGATCCATTACATTGATGTCTTCATTTCACTGCTTCAAGTCACCCTGATCAATTTGTCATCCTTTCTTCGGGATCTCCATCGTACTTACTAATAGGTAACGGGGCAGCTTTACGACAATTGAATGGTATAAGGGAAAGTCATCTGGGCGGGGGTATCCCAAGAATGATCATAAGAGTATCTCTCGAGTTGAACAAATGAAAAACACCGAGAGCAAGGTAAGAAGGTACCATAAGAAGTTTCAAGCGGATAGACAATCGTTCGATGCCCGTTACAGGGCGTGAAAGTGTTGGGGAACGTAGTAATTTCGAAAATTTTCCTACGCACACGCAAGATCATGGTGATGCATAGCAACGAGAGGGGAGAGTGTTGTCTACGTACCAATGCAGACCGACTGCGGAAGCGATCACACAACGTAGAGGAAGTAGTCGTACGTCTTCTTCCCGATCCGACCGATCCAAGCACCGTTACTCCGGCACCTCCGAGTTCTTAGCACACGTTCAGCTCGATGACGTTCCTCGGGCTTCGATCCAGCAAAGCGTCGAGGAAGAGTTCCGTCAGCACGACGGCGTGATGATGATCTTGATGTACTACCAACGCAGGGCTTCGCCTAAGCACTACAACGGTACGATCGAGGTGGAATTTGGTGGCAGGGGGCACCGCACACGGCTAAGGAACGATCTCAAGGATCAAGTTGTGTGTCTTGGGGTGCCCCCTGCCCCCGTATATAAAGGTTGGAGGAGGGGGAGCCGGCCGGCCAGGGAGAGGAGGCGCAGGGGAGTCCTACTCCCACCGGGAGTAGGACTCCTTCCCCCAATCCTAATCCTATTAGGACTCCCGGGGGGAAAAGGAGAGAGAAGGGGGGCCGGCCCCTATCCTAGTCCTACTAGGACTTTGGGAAGGGGGGCGCCGGCCAGCTTGTGGGCTTTCCCTTTTTCTCCTTTTCCACTAAGGCCCAATAGGCCCATTAGTCTCCCGGGGGGTTCCGGTAACCCTCCCGGTATTCCGGTAAAATCCCGATTTCACCCGGAACACTTCCGATGTCCAAACATAGGCTTCCAATATATCAATCTTTACGTCTCGACCATTTCGAGACTCCTCGTCATGTCCGTGATCTCATCCGGGACTCCAAACAACCTTCGGTACATCAAAATGCATAAACTCATAATAACTGTCATCGTAACGTTAAGCATGCGGACCCTACGGTTCGAGAACAATGTAGACATGACCGAGACACGTCTCCGGTCAATAACCAATAGCGGGACCTGGATGCCCATATTGGCTCCTACATATTCTACGAAGATCTTTATCGGTCAGACCGCATAACAACATACGTTGTTCCCTTTGTCATCGGTATGTTACTTGCCCGAGATTCGATCGTCGGTATCCAATACCTAGTTCAATCTCGTTACCGGCAAGTCTCTTTACTCGTTCCGTAATACATCATCTCACAACTAACATATTAGTTGCAGTGCTTGCAAGGCTTATGTGATGTGCATTACCGAGAGGGCCCAGAGATACCTCTCCGACAATCGGAGTGACAAACCCTAATCTCGAAATACGCCAACCCAACATCTACCATTGGAGACACCTGTAGCACTCCTTTATAATCACCCAGTTACGTTGTGACGTTTGGTAGTACCCAAAGTGTTCCTCCGGTAAACGGGAGTTGCATAATATCATAGTTATAGGAACATGTATAAGTCATGAAGAAAGCAATAGCAACATACTAAACGATCGGGTGCTAAGCTAATGGAATGGGTCATGTCAATCAAATCATTCAACTAATGATGTGACCTCGTTAATCAAATAACAACTCCTTGTTCATGGTTAGGAAACATAACCATCTTTGATTAACGAGCTAGTCAAGTAGAGGCATACTAGTGACACTCTGTTTGTCTATGTATTCACACATGTATTATGTTTCCGGTTAATACAATTCTAGCATGAATAATAAACATTTATCATGATATAAGGAAATAAATAATAACTTTATTATTGCCTCTAGGGCATATTTCCTTCAGAAAGTGGTTCAAAGCAATCGGGAATAAGTATTGCGTCTTATACCAGAATAGATCAACAGGCAGGAGGCCCATGGATTACATACGAAGTCAAGTTCTAGGAATAACTTTGGCAACAGGGTGTATAGGAGATTCAGATTTCGATCCTGGGACTTGTGGGTTATGGGCCCACACGTGGGTTAAAAGTAGGAAGGGCGGTGACATCTTGCACGGTCGTGATAGCAAGACATGTCAGAGGGTAGCCTATCATTTATGTTGGCAACAATGTCAGTACCAAGGGCGAGGGACGAAGAGAACCATTTTCCTGCTCGTTGAAACGAGGCGGACCAATAGGCAAAGTTCTCGTTCATCGGTGGTTACCGGAATGTCAACAACAATAGTAACAGGGTCTTACTGACAGAGTTGTACGCCGAGGTGCTTATAAAAGCAGTGACGTATTACTGCTTAGATCATATAAACCTCACGAAGGTTAAAAAGAACAATGGAAAGGAAAATATGATTATCAGATTTAACAGAAGAATGGAAAGGAAAATGTGTTTAAACACATATTTCAGGGGTATATCCTTCCCAAGGACAAACAGAGCATGATATCCGTGGCAGGATATCATGTAGAAAACCCTTTAAGTAAGGGGAGAGAAATCTCATGACAGTACCCATACAACGGTGTTTGGATAATGGTTAAAGAAAACTTAGCATTGCGCTTTCAATGCTCTTATTGAAAATCGGAGTACCACAAACATGCTTCAAGAAGCATTGACATGGTATTCAAGCAAAGGTCAGATTTTGGAAACACAAAGGATCCATCAGGAATAGCTTGTGAAATAAGTCTTACAATTTCCTCATGGAAGAATGGCTAAACTTGCTAAAAAGGATACTACAACAATAGGTCCTCCGGCCAGGTGTGCTAGGCCTGACATAACCTTACCGGGTCATATATAAAGACCAACATTATAACTCTTGGAAATAAGTTCCAACCATCATATCTGACCGAGATTCAGATCTGATTGGTGTCACGATACCTCAGACTTAGGATGCCTGAGAAGAAAAGGTGCGGCACAATTTGACGAGATGACATTGTAAGATTCTCGGGAAATGAACTATGGAAGCGAGTTCCGAAACAAGAGTTCATCAGTAAACCAAGGAGAGGATGAGGAGGTGGCTGATAGGCTCAGCAACAAATCATCGTGATTTCCAAAGGATTGATTTCCACAATTATGTGAACAAGGAAGTATCATTTGTCGGATCAAATGTCATAATGATGTATGCTCGAGGGAAACATACACAACTGAACAATGATAGAAGGGTGCAACCAGGAATCTGGACTAGGTAGCACGATCAATGTTTGAATGATGATTCAATAATCAATAGACTTAGAATGAAACTGTAGAACAATAACTTCAAGCAATATGGTTGCTAGAAGTTTAGAATTTGCACAACACAGACCATTAGTCAGTATTCCGGTTAGAAACAATACGGAGACCAAGAAATGAACGCAAAAGGCGAGAGATATTACTATATCAAGAATTCTCAAGAGGTGGTAAAATTACCACGACATTCTTGACATAAAAGGTGGTAACATTCCAAGGTAAAGAAGAACAAATGCTGTATAGCAAGGATCTCAAGGTATAACTCAAAACACGAATAAGTTTGTGTTGGAGGGAAGGCAATAAAGTGGCCGATGATAATACAATTCATCGGGGGCAAGGATGGTATTTCTCATCATGAATTCAATTGATATCCAGGAAGACCTCATAAGGTTGATGATCTTCACGGCACATTGGTCGAGAGATTTCAAGATGTAATCAATCAGTGACAACATCAAATCAAAGGAACGATGAAGCGGAAGGTTATTGGAACCATGGGTAGGGCACAAACTTGAAATCAAGCTTGTTGTTCAAGGTGAATTGATATGACGAGGAAGATCGACGTAAGCTTAGCTCATCATCGAAAGTTGTGCTCCGGGATTAAGGACCAGGTGGCACAGTTAAAATTTAGCACGATAATGATATAGCCGATCAGGCTAGGAATGACATGATCGAGTACAAACTCGGACTTAAAGAAGATTATCAAGAGTTGCTGAACCGTAGGGCAGACTCGGTTCAGTTATCGGTGTCTTTGAGTGTTTAATAACTCAGAGCCCATGAAAACTGTAATCAGTGAGAATGTAGTACTTGATGAAGAACTCATAAGAAGTTATGCAGTTTCAAGATAATCTCGAGATACCAGGGGGGTAATACTCGAAGACGGATCAAAGTAGAGGTTGGACCGAGGTATTGATCCACATGAGACAAGTGCTTACACTTGCATCGAAAATGGTATTTAAAAGAGAACATGGTCGGAACCACGATTGTAAAAGGCCGGATCCCAGATATAAGATGAACTTATACCAAGGGAACTAATATCATTTACAAGAAGCTTCGATGATAAGTTTCACATCGGGTCCATGGGCATGAACGCAAAGGCTCAAGGTCGACTCCCAATTCTTCCATGCATAACCTTTCATTTTACTTCTCGCTTTTGATGAAGCTGTAGTATAGAAATTTTATCTAGCAAAATACCAGAAGAGTATGACTCGTGAAAACTTTCGAGTTCACACAGTTTAGAGAAGGCATATGTTCAACCCATCAGGGCATCTTAGGAGTATATACCACAAATTTTAAGAATAAATAACTCCAGCTCGATAGTAGAGCATGTTTGAGAAAGTAGAGGATACATTTTACCAAAGGTATTATGTATCCGAGGAAAGGCTCACAGACTTATTGAATATGAAGGACGTTGTCAGATAAAATCCCGCAAATGATCTGGTGGTTCTCAAGGAATCTGGTGCGAGCATCGGTACTCAACCAGAGGGAGAAACAATGCAAGGAGATCAGACTTTAGAAACAACTGACTAATTCAAGGCTCAAATGCAAAGGAATTATCAATTCCAAGACAAGGGATCAGAAGCAATGCTCTGATCAGGGATGGATAAGTTGAATAGCCTTAAGGGTACGATCGATGGTCAATTGTTTGGTCGGGATCCAGCTCATGTTTAAACTGGCGTCTGAGCCAGAAAGATAATTTAAAAGGATCAAGTAATGATTGCGTGCATTCGCACTCATGTTGAATCAATAGGATCAAAATGGCGGTGTCTAAGGATACCAACGAATATTGCCAGACATATGGAAATCATCCATAATGCAAGCAGACAAGTATTGCAAAGCCATAAGCTACTAAGGATTTTTTTGAGGATCGAATAGTATTTCGAAGACCGTTGTGAAACACATGAACAATTGGGGGATGAGCGGATACTCGATAAGTGCAAGAATTATCCGTAGGGGTATTCGGGTGATAAAGAACAGCAAGGCAGTAAGCTCAAAGGATTATCGAAACAATAGGGAAGATTTTGGGGTATCTTGTAATAACAAGAACAATGGGGATGATCGTATAAATGGCAAGTGTAAGTAGTCATCCATAAGGATTTATCGGTGGTCGGGAATAGCAAAAGTGATGGGCACAAAGTCTTGAGAGGAATAGCAAAGAGTATCTTCGGAATCTTCTGGTGAAGCAGGCCAACATCTGGAATGAAGGGGCTCTCCGGGAGAAAGTATTTACGAGAACCTAGAGTTAGAGTTAGCAAAACAATTTAACCCGAATAGAAGAGAGATCAGGGTCCCAGAGTAAAGATCGAGGAGTAAAAGATCCTAATACCACCCAATGGCGACGTGGGCCTGTAAGCCACACAGCCATGTTAGTAAAAGTTTTTCAATGACTAGACTCGACTTCGGCCAAGGAGTTGGAAAGGGGAATTCCTATAGGCAGTCGGCTCTGATACCAACTTGTGATGCCCCCGATTCCATCGTACACTAATCATACACGCAAATGTGTACGATGGAATCGGGGGCGTCACAAGTTGCCCGGCCTCGGAAGATCAACACGTCGCAGCCCTACCTAGGCACAACAGAGAGGTCAGCACGCCGGTCTAAATCCTATGGCGCAGGGGTCTGGGCCCATCGCCCTTTGCACACCTGCATGTTGCGAACGCGGCCGAAAGCAGACCTAGCCTAGTGGCTTTCCAGTCCAATCCGGCGCGCGCCACTCAGTCGCTGACGTCATGAAGGCTTCGGCTGATACCACGACGTCGGGATACCCATAACTACTCCCGCGTAGATGGTTAGTGCGTATAGACCAAATGGCCAGACTCAGATCAAATACCCAGATCTCTTTAAGCGTGTTAAGTGTCCGCGAACGCCGAATAGGGCCAGGCCCACCTCTTTCCTAGGTGGTCGGAACCTGCCCTGTCGCTCCGCCTCAAAGATCCACTCGCGGGTGCTCCTACGAGCCTACCCGTCTTTAGTCACCACATGTATCACCATAAAGTATATAGTATATACCCGCGATCACCTCCCGAGTGATCATGGCCCGATAGTACAGCATGGCAGACGGACAAGAATGTAGGGCCACTAATGATAAACTAGCATCCTATACTAAGCATTAGGTTTGCAGGTAAAGGTAGCAACAGTAGTAGCAAGGACAGGCTATGCATCAGTATAGGATTAACGGGAAGCAGCAACATGCTACACTACTCTAATGCAAGCAGTATAGAGAAGAGTAGGCGATATCTGGTGATCAAAGGGGGGGCTTGCCTGGTTGCTCTGGCACGATCAAGATCAGGGACTCACGGGAAGATATCACAACACAACTCTACAAATAAAATAAGTCATACAAGCATCATATTACAAGCCAGGGGCCTCGAAGGCTAGAATACAAGAGCTCGATCATAGACGAGTCAGCGGAAGCAACAATATCTAAGTACAGACATAAGTTAAACAAGTTTGCCTTAAGGAGGCTAGCACAAACTGGGATACAGATCGAAAGAGGCGCAGGCCTCCTGCCTGGGATCCTCCTAACTACTCCTGGTCGTCGTCAGCGGGCAACACGTAGTAGTAGGCACCTCCGGTGTAGTAGGAGTCGTCATCGACGGTGGCGTCTGGCTCCTGGGCTCCAACATCTGGTTGCGACAACCAGGTAGAAGGAATAGAGGGAAAAGAAGGAGAAAGCAACCGTGAGTACTCATCCAAAGTACTCGCAAGCAAGGAGCTACACTACATATGTATGCATTGGTATTATCTGGAATAAGGCTATCATATGTGGACTGAACTGCAGAATGCCGGAATAAGAGGGGGATAGCTAGTCCTGTCGAAGACTACGCTTCTGGCAGCCTCCGTCTTGCAGCATATAGAAGAGAGTAGACTGAAGTCCTCCAAGTAGCAGCGCATAGCATAAACCTAACCGATGATCCTCCCCTCGTCGCCCTGTGAGAGAGCGATCACCGGTTGTATCTGGCACTTGGAAGGGTGTGTTTTATTAAGTATCCGGTTCTAGTTGTCATAAGGTCAAAGTACAACTCCGGGTCGTCCTTTTACCGAGGGACACGGCTATTCGAATAGATAAACTTCCCTGCAGGGGTGCACCACATACCCCAACACGCTCGATCCCATTTGGCCGGACACACTTTCCTGGGTCATGCCCGGCCTCGGAAGATCAACACGTCGCAGCCCTACCTAGGCACAACAGAGAGGTCAGCACGCCGGTCTAAATCCTACGGCGCAGGGGTCTGGGCCCATTGCCCTTTGCACACCTGCATGTTGCGAACGCGGCCGAAAGCAGACCTAGCCTAGTGGCTTTCCAGTCCAATCCGGCGCGCGCCACTCAGTCGCTGACGTCACGAAGGCTTCGGCTGATACCACGACGTCGGGATACCCATAACTACTCCCGCGTAGATGGTTAGTGCGTATAGACCAAATGGCCAGACTCAGATCAAATACCCAGATCTCGTTAAGCGTGTTAAGTGTCCGCGAACGCCGAACAGGGCCAGGCCCACCTCTCTCCTAGGTGGTCGGAACCTGCCCTGTCGCTCCGCCTCAAAGATCCACTCGCGGGTGCTCCTACGAGCCTACCCGTCTTTAGTCACCACATGTATCACCATAAAGTATATAGTATATACCCGTGATCACCTCCCGAGTGATCACGGCCCGATAGTACAGCATGGCAGACGGACAAGAATGTAGGGCCACTAATGATAAACTAGCATCCTATACTAAGCATTAGGTTTGCAGGTAAAGGTAGCAACAGTAGTAGCAAGGACAGGCTATGCATCAGTATAGGATTAACGGGAAGCAGTAACATGCTACACTACTCTAATGCAAGCAGTATAGAGAAGAGTAGGCGATATCTGGTGATCAAAGGGGGGGGCTTGCCTGGTTGCTCTGGCAAGAGAGAGGGCTCGTCAACTCCGTAGTCGTACTGGGTAGCAGCGGCGTCGGTCTCGGTGTCTATCGAGAGAAGAGGGGGGAGAAACAATAAATATTTAAGCAAGCATATGCATAGTGATGCATGACATGACAAGTAACGGCGTTAGTGGTGCCCTAACACGGTACGTGATGATACCGGTGAAGGGGGGAAACATCCGGGAAAGTATCCCCGGTGTTTTGCGTTTTCGGGCAGAGGACCGGAGGGGGAAAGCTGCGAGTTCAATAGGTTAGGGAGGTGTGGTGGATGAACGGGTTGCGTATCCGGAATCGTCTCGTTGTTCTGAGCAACTTTCATGTACAAAGTTTTTTCATCCGAGCTACGGTTTATTTTATATTAATTTTAAAAGATTTAAATCATTTTTAGGATTTATTTAATTAATTTAATTAAACATTATCCAGAATAGTGCCTGCTGATGTCATGATGACGTCAGCATGATGTCAGCAGTCAACACGGCGTTGACTTGGTCAACCTGACCAGTGGGTCCAGTGGGGACCCACCTGTCATCCTCTAATTAGGTTAATTAGGGTTTAGGTTAATCTAATTACAGTTTAATTAAACTTAACTAGTTAATTAAATTAATTAAACCAGATTAATTAACTTAATTAATTTCTTAATTTCTTAATTAATTAATTAATAATTTTATTTAATAATTTTTATTTTTATTAATTATATTTATTTTATTTGTTTATTTACTTTGTTTATTTCCTTTTTTATTAAACGTTATGGGGCATGGGGGCCCACTGTCATAGGGCCATGGCCTAGCGGTTTTGGGCGCTGGTTGCGGGCATAGCCCGAACGGGCGCACGCCCAGGGGCGGGCAAAACCGACCGGCGGCGAGCGGGCGCAAGGGCAGCGGTGGCCGGAGCAACGGCGGGCAGTGGGCCTCGGTGGTCGGGACGAGGTTGGGGCGGCAGCAGAAGCAGCTGCAACGGCGGGGAGGTTGGCGGGCGCGGCGGGACCTCGGTGAGCACGGCCGTGGCCGAAGCGCGGGCGCCTGCGGCGATGCAGGGATAGGGGCGGGCGCGGGGCGCGGCCCCGAGCAGCGTGCGTGGGCGGAGCAGGCGCGCGCGGGCGCGTGCATGTGCGAGCGACGGACGAGGCCATGGCCGATGCGGCGACGACAAGGGTAGCAGGGGGGCGTCCACGCGCGAGGCACGGCCAAAGCGGGAGGAGCGGGGCAAGGCAGCAGGGCGCGCGGCGTCGAGCGGAGGCAGAGGAGAAGGGGGAGGGCCTCACCACGGGTCGTGGGGTCTGGGTAGTGGGCGCGGGGAGGTTCGGGGAGGGCGAGGATGAGGCGGCAGGTCCGGCGAGGGCGAGGGCGGCGACGCGGCTCCGGCGACGTGGTCCCAGGCGGCGGCGGTGGGATCGATCCAGTCGGCGGAGCGGTCGGCGCGAGGCGTGGCCGCGGATTCCGGCGGGCGTCGCGCGAGGGAGGGGAGGGGCGAGGAGTCAACGGGGGCGGGGGCATGGTCGCCCCGATCCGATCTGGATCGGGGGAGTGGGGGGAGAGCGAGTGGGGGAGGGAGTGCGTGGAGTGGGGGGGAGTTTAGGGTTCGGTCGTGGGGTGTTAGTAGGGGGAGGTGGACCGGGGTGGGCGGGCCCGTTCGAGCGGCTGTGGCCAGCTGGGCCACTTGGCCCAGCGGGGGGGGGGAGGCCTGTTTTCTTTTTTTCTTTTTTTTTGTTTTGTATTTGTTTTGTCATCTGTTTTTATTCTTTTATTTATTTTCTATTACTTTTAGTTTCACTTTTATTTTAGATTTATGACTTATAAAAGTAGTCCCTAATTTGGTCTAAATAATTATACTACGGCCACATAAGTTTGGGCAACTAGATAGGATAGTTAATAATTTATTAGTTGTAAAAAAACATTTGATTAATTGTTTTGCTACTATTTTATTTACTTTAGGGATCAAACACTTTCAAAGAGGTTGGTTTCTTCACCAATATTACTTATGCATTATTTGGCTCACTCCCAACATTTTAGTTTTATTATTTGAAAACTTTTATGGTTTGCTTGATTTTGAATTTGAATTTGAATCGATTTCGAACTAACGCGAGATTAGCAACTATAAACGAGGTGACGTGGCACCATTAGCAGAGGATCACTGTAGCTTAATTACCCGGGCGTCACAAAGATATTTAGCTCACACCGTAACTTGCAAAATCTCTTCTCATCCAAGGGCTTGGTGAAGATATCTGCCAATTGCTCTTCAGTGTTGACGTGTATGATATCAATGTCTTCCTTTGCAACATGATCTTTGAGAAAATGATGACGAATTTCAATGTGCTTTGTCTTCGAGTGCTGAACTGGGTTGTTGGCGATCTTGATGGCGCTTTCGTTGTCGCAGTAAAGTGGCACTTGCTTCAGATGAATGCCATAATCCTTGAGGGTTTGCTTCATCCATAGAAGCTGAGCGCAGCAGGATCCAGCAGCAATGTATTCAGATTCAGCAGTGGAGAGAGATACACAGTTCTGCTTCTTTGAAGACCAACAGACAAGTGATCGGCCTAGAAAGTGACATGTGCCTGATGTGGACTTCCGATCAACCTTGTCACCAGCGTAATCGGCGTCCGAAAATCCAACCAGATCAAACTCTGAGCCCTTTCGATACCATAACCCTAGAGTTGGTGTGTGAGCCAAATATCGAAGAATTCGCTTCACTGCTAAGTGATGCGACTCCTTTGGCGCCGCTTGAAACCGAGCACACATGCAAACACTAAGCATAATATCTGGCCTAGATGCACATAAATAAAGCAAAGAACCAATCATGGAGCGGTATACCTTTTGATCGAACTCTTTACCATTGTCGTCAGGACCCAGATGATGTTTGGCTGGCATTGGTGTTGTGAAGCCTTTGCAATCTTGCATACCGAACTTCTTCAGGCAGTCTTTGAGATATTTCTCTTGAGATATAAAGATGCCATTGTGTTGTTGCCGTATCTGAAGACCGAGGAAGAATTTCAGCTCCCCCATCATAGACATCTGATATTGCTCTTGCATCATGTATCCGAACTCCTCACTGTACTTCTGATTGGTGCAGCCGAAGATAATGTCATCCACGTATATTTGGCACACAAACAGTTCACCATCATATGTCTTTGTGAAGAGAGTGGGATCCAGGGAACCAGGTATGAAGCCTTTGCTCTTCAGGAAGTGTTTGAGTGTATCATACCAGGCCCGAGGGGCTTGTTTGAGGCCATATAGTGCCTTTTTGAGCTTGTACACCATGTCAGGATGTTTTGGATCTTCAAACCCAGGTGGTTGTGCAACATACACTTCTTCTTCAATTTTGCCATTAAGGAAGGCACTTTTCACATCCAGTTGATACAGGATTATGTTGTGATGATTTGCATAGGCCAGCAGTATACGGATGGCTTCAAGTCTGGCAACAGGAGCAAATGTTTCATCGAAGTCAATGCCTTCCACTTGAGTATACCCTTGAGCAACGAGACGAGCCTTGTTTTTGACGACTTGGCCATGCTCATCTTGCTTGTTGCGGTATATCCATTTGGTGCCTATTATGTTATGCTTCCGTGGATCAGGACGCTTAACCAACTCCCATACATTGTTCAGCTCAAATTGTTGAAGCTCTTCTTGCATAGCTTGAATCCATTCAGGTTCCATAAAGGCTTCATCAATTTTCTTGGGTTCTGTGATTGAAACGAATGCGAAGTGTCCGCAAAAGTTTGCCAGTTGAGTTGCCCTTGAACGAGTCAGTGGACCAGGTGCATTGATGCTATCAATTATTCTGTCAATTTGCACTTCATTGGCAACACGAGGATGTAGGGGTCGAAGACTTTGCTCTTGCTGATCTACGTTATCATGGGGAGGTATGTCTTCAGGCTGAGCATTGTCTTCACGTGGATCAGGTGCTGAGATGATAAGTTCTTCTTCAGGACGAGCTTCAGAAGGTATAATTTCTCCAGTTCCCATTAGCTTGATTGATTCACTGGCTGGAACTTCATCTAGCACATTTGGTAGTTGCTCTCTTTGTGACCCATTGGTCTCATCGAACCGCACATCCATTGTTTCAACCACTTTGTAGTGAAAGAGATTGAAGACTCTGTAGGAGTGCGAATCCTTTCCATATCCAAGCATGAAGCCCTCATGTGCTTTTGGAGCAAATTTTGAGGTGTGGTGAGGGTCCTTGATCCAGCATCTTGATCCAAATACTCTGAAGTAACTTACATTTGGCTTCTTGCCAGTCAGAAGTTCATAAGATGTCTTGTTCAGCAGCTTGTGAAGATATACACGGTTGATAGTGTGGCATGCAGTGTCAATGGCTTCAGTCCAGAATTTTCTTGGTGTCTTGTACTCATCTAACATTGTTCTGGCCATCTCAATGAGTGTTCTGTTCTTGCGTTCGACGATGCCATTCTGTTGTGGCGTGTATGGAGCTGAGAATTCATGAGTGATGCCCAATGTATCAAGATATGTGTCAAGGCCGGTGTTCTTGAATTCTATGCCATTGTCACTTATGATGTGCTTTATCTTGGCGCCATAATTGTTCATTGCCCGATTTGCGAAGCGTCTGAAGACATCCTGCACTTCAGTCTTGTAAAGGATTATGTGCACCCAAGTATATCTAGAGTAATCATCAACAATGACGAAGCCATAGAGGCAAGCAGTAGTGGAGAAAGTTGAGTAGTGAGTGGGACCGAAGAGATCCATGTGAAGCAGTTCGAAGGGTTGAGTAGTGGTCATGATTGTCTTCGAAGGATGTTTTGCCCTTGTCATCTTCCCAGCTTCACAGGCACCGCATAAGTGATCTTTCTTGAACTTGACGCCCTCGATGCCTATGACATGCTTCTTCTTCGCAAGGGTGTGGAGGTTCCTCATGCCAGCATGCCCAAGTCTTCGATGCCAAAGCCAGCATTCTGAAGCCTTTGCGAGAAGACAAACTGCAAGCTGTGGCCCTGCTGAGAAATCTACCACGTACAAATCATCTTTTCGATACCCTTCAAACGCTAGAGACTTGTCAGATTCCATTAGTACCAGACAACGATATTTTCCAAAGATTACAATCATGTTTAAATCGCAAAGCATTGAGACAGACATTAAGTTGAAGCCAAGGGATTCAACAAACATGACTTTATCCATGTGTTGATCCTTTGAGATTGCAACTCTACTTAGACCCAGTACCTTACTTTTACCAGTGTCAGCGAATGTGATGTGGCTCTTGTCAGATGGACGTAAGGTTGAGTCCATAAAGAGACTTCTCTTGCCAGTCATGTGATTTGTACACCCACTGTCAATAATCCATTCTGAAGACTCTGAAGTCACTGGTGTCGTACCCTATAGTGCAGTTAGGGGGATAGGCTTCACGAAGAGTGTTGTGAAGCAAAAACATTTGACGAACCAGTGGATTATGAAAACTTAGATCCAGGTTAGGACAAGTAGGGAGAGTAGCATGCGATTCAGGTATGAAATACATAGTGATGCCATTTGGGCATTTGATCTTGCGCCCCACAAGATCTTTGAGGTCCCCAGCAATAGCATCAGAATATTTTGGTTTTGTGCTAGAGACCTTTCCCTACAAAAGAGAGTTAATCTTTCTTAACCACCCACATCTTCAAGGGTGGCTTAGAAGCAATAAGTCTAAGTGCAGCATCTGAGAATTTTGGCTTTGGAGCCCTAGCAAACAGTCTAGCAGGTGGGCAATAGTACTCATAAGAATAGGCAGAATAGTTTTTGGTCATATGAGAATGACGGTTTGAAGAACCTCTCTCATATGCCTGAGCATGGTTTCCCTGCAAAACATTTGTGTTAGTGCGACTCAGATGAGTCCTCTACCTGTATGAAGCCTTTGGACTGAGGTTTGTCTTCTTCATGTGAGGTGTCAGGAGGACATTCACACGAAGATTCTCAAGACACGTTTTTGGAACCCAGATCTTCTTCATAGGCGGTCCATTCCTGCAGTTAGTACCAATGTACCTGGCAAATACTTCACCATTCTGATTCCTAAATAGTTTATAGTTTGCATCAAAGGATTCATCAATGATAATTGGATTAGCACAAGTGAAGCCAGATAGATTGGATGGATCTGCTGAGGATTCCTTTTTAGCAACCCATGTGGTTTTGGGATACTGCTCAGGTTTCCAGTAAGAGCCATCTGCATTAATTTTCCTCACGAACCCAACACCCTCTTTCCTAGGGTTTTGGTTCAGAATCTGCTTCTTGAGGACATCACATAATGTCTGATGTCCTTTGAGACTTTTGTACATCCCTGTTTCAAGCAATGTCTTCAACCTAGCATTTTCATCAGCAATAGCAGTGGTATCCTCAGCAGAGGGGTTAGTTACCACTTCAACAGTTGAAGATATTGCAACAGCAGTAGCAGTGGAACATTCAGCAACAGAAATAGCATTATCACGTTCAATGCATTTAAGGCATGGTGGTTCAAATCCTTCCTGAGCAGAACTGATCTGTTCGGCTCGAAGTGACTCGTTTTCCTTTTGAAGATCTTCATGATCCGCTCTCAACTTCTCAAGAACTTGCTTCCTTTGAAGATAATCATAGGAAAGCTTTTCATGAGTAGTTGAGAGAGTCTCAAGACGATCTTCGAGTTCCTGATACTTAACATGAAGATTTTTTATGTCTTCAATTAAGGATTCAGAACGAGTCATTTCAGCACCCAACAGATCATCGCTTCTGTCTAACAGTTTTTGAATATGTTCCATGGCCTTTTGTTGTTCAGTTGCAATTTTAGCAAGTGTTTTGTAACTGGGTTTTGAGTCACAATCAGAGTCATCGTCACTAGTTGTTTGATAGTGAGTAGTGCGTGTGTTTACCTTGGCACCACGTGCCATGAAGCAGTAGGTAGGAGTAGAGTCGTCCTTGTCATTTGCATCTGTGATGGTGATGGAGTCATTGTCTTCAGCGTTGAAGATGGACTTGGCGACATAGGCTGTAGCCAAACTCGCAATGCCTGAATCAGACTCCTCCTCAGACTCCACCTCTGCCTCCTCAGAAGCGGACTCCTCCTCTGAATCCATTTCCTTGCCAACAAACGCACGAGCCTTGCCAGATGAACTCTTCTTGTGTGATGAAGACTTTGAGGAAGACTTGGATGAAGACTTTGAGTATTTCTTCGTCTTCTTATCGTCAGAGTCATATTCCTTGCTCTTCTTCTTCTTTCTGTTCTCATTGTCCCACTGTGGGCACTCAGAGATGAAGTGTCCAGTTTTCTTGCACTTGTGACAAGTTTTCCTCTTGTAGTCATGCGCAGAAGCTTCATCATTCCTTGAGCTTGATCGTGAAGACTTTCTGAAGCCTTTCTTCTTGGTGAATTTCTGGAACTTCTTCACTAGCATTGCAAGTTCCCTTCCAATGTCTTCAGGATCATCAGAACTGCTGTCAGATTCTTCTTCAGATGATGACACAGCTTTTGCCTTCAAGGCACGAGTTCGCCCATAGTTTGGACCGTAGATATCTCTTTTCTCAGAAAGCTGAAACTCATGTGTGTTGAGCCTCTCAAGTATGTCAGACGGATCGAGTGTCTTGAAGTCTGGACGTTCTTGAATCATCAGGGCTAGGATGTCAAATGAACTGTCAAGTGATCTTAGCAACGTCTTGACGATTTCATGTTTGGTGATCTCAGTGGCGCCGAGGGCTTGAAGCTCATTTGTGATGTCAGTGAGCCGGTCAAATGTGTGTTGGACATTCTCATTGTCATTTCGCTTGAAGCAGTTGAAGAGATTGCGAAGAACACTGATTCTCTGATCTCTCTGGGTTGAGATGCCTTCATTGACCTTGGAGAGCCAGTCCCAGACCAGCTTGGATGTCTTCAAGGCACTCACACGGCCGTACTGTCCCTTGGTCAGATGACCACAGATAATATTCTTGGCAGTGGAGTCCAGTTGAGTGAACTTCTTGACATCAGCCGCAGTGACACCTTCTCCAGCCTTGGGAACACCGTTTTCGACGACATACCATAGGTCGACGTCAATGGCTTCAAGATGCATGCGCATCTTATTCTTCCAGTAGGGATATTCAGTTCCATCGAAGACGGGGCACACAGCGGAGACTTTAGTTATCCCTGCAGTCGACATAGCTAAAACTCCAGGTGGTTAAACCGAATCACACATAACAAGGGAGCACCTAGCTCTGATACCAATTGAAAGTGCGTTATATCGACTAGAGGGGGGGGGGGGTGAATAGGCGATTTTTATGAAAGTCTTCAAAATGTGGAAGTTATGAAGACAAACAGAGTGAACAAGCCTATCACTATGCAGAGGAAGGTAGATTACACAACACAAGCCATGGTCAAGTATACAGTATAGTGAAAGCACAGTGACAAATAGCTTTAGTGTAATGAGGATCAGGTTGGAAGAAGTTATGAAGCCAATCAGATCATACAGTCAAGTTGTGAAGACAGAAGATAAAGCAAGCATGCAATAGCTTCACAATGTGTACTGGTAAGTAAAGGGAGGCGAAGATGAAACCAGTGACACGTTGAAGACAATGATATGTTGGACCAGTTCCAGTTGCTGTGACAACTGTACGTCTGGTTGGAGCGGCTAGGTATTTAAACCAAAGGACACACAGTCCCGGACACCCAGTCCTGAACACGCAGCTCAGGACACCCAGTCCTCACCGTTTTCTCCTTGAGCTAAGGTCACACAGACCTCGCCCAATCACTCTGGTAAGTCTTCAAGGTAGACTCCCAAACCTTCACAGACTTCGTTCACCGGCAATCCACAATTCCTCTTGGATGCTCAGAACGCGACGCCTAACCGTCTGAAGGATGCACAGTCCTCAAGTGTAATAAGTCTTCAGATCACTCAGACAAGAAGACTTAGGTGATGCCCAATTACTCTGGCTCTGGGTGGTTAGGGCTTTTCTCCTCACTTAGGATTTTCTCTCAAAGGCTTCGAGGTGGGTTGCTCTCAAACGACAAAAGCCGTGCACTGAAATCTGAGCAGCCAACCGTTTATGGTTGTGGGGGTGGACTATTTATAGCCACTTGGCAACCCGACCTGATTTGTCCGAAATGACCCTGGGTCACTAAGGAACTGACACGTGTACTAACGGTCGGATTTCGAACTCTCACGGCAACTTTACTTGGGCTGCAAGTAAAGCTGACTTGTCTGACTCTGGACAAGATTTTCTCTCATTGTCTTCACTCGAAGACATAGGATTTGAATTAGGCATCACTTCAGTCATCCTGACTGGTTCTCTTGGACCCCACTTAACAGTACGGTGGTTCCTATGACACAACATGAATAAAGTAAAACTACGAAGGTTCCAAGTCTTCGAGTTCCATAGGCTTCATGGGGAGTCTTCACATGTCATTGTCTTCGACATGAATGTCTTCATGAACCACCATTGTCTTCAATGTCTTCGTACATTTTTGGGGGTCATCTCTGGTAGCTAAACCGAATCAATGAGGGACTTCTACCTGTGTTATCCTGCAATTCTCACAAACACATTAGTCCCTCAACTAGGTTTGTCGTCAATACTCCAAAACCAACTAGGGGTGGCACTAGATGCACTTACAGGATTTTTTATTTATGAGATAAAACATTTTAAAACCTGAAAATCTAAAAAGTTTCCCACATGCATGCATGCGGAGACGTGGCGCAATCTGTGTGTTATAGGGTGTATGGACGGGTGTTGCTCCCACCACACGTGTGGGCGTTATCAGCTGTAGTGGGAGTAATTCAAGAGTAACATCGATTCCAACTCAACAAATTTGCCTATGTGACACGAGTGAAATGACAAAAAAGGTAAACTAAGTAACTTAACTAGTGATTGTTGAAGGAAATATGCCCTAGAGGCAATAATAAAGTTATTATTTATTTCCTTATATCATGATAAATGTTTATTATTCATGGTAGAATTGTATTAACCGGAAACATAATACATGTGTGAATACATAGACAAACTTAGTGTCACTAGTATGCCTCTACTTGACTAGCTCGTTAATCAAAGATGGTTATGTTTCCTAACCATGAACAAGGTCTTGTTATTTGATTAACGAGGTCACATCATTAGTTGAATGATCTGATTGACATGACCCATTTCATTAGCTTAGCACCCGATCGTTTAGTATGTTGCTGTTGCTATTCTTCATGACTTATACAGGTTCCTATGACTATGAGATTATGCAACTCCCGTTTACCGGAGGAACACTTTGGGTACTACCAAACGTCACAACGTAACTGGATGATTATAAAGGAGTACTACAGGTGTCTCCAAAGGTAGATGTTGGGTTGACGTATTTCGAGATTAGGATTTGTCACTCTGATTGTCGGAGAGGTATCTCTGGGCCCTCTCGGTAATGCACATCACATAAGCCTTGCAAGCATTGTGACTAATGAGTTAGTTGCGAGATGATGTATTAAGGAACGAGTAAAGAGACTTGCTGGTAACGAGATTGAACTAGGTATTGGATACCGACGATCGAATCTCGGGCAAGTAACATACCGATGACAAAGGGGACAACGTATGTTGTTATGCGGTCTGACCGATAAAGATCTTCGTAGAATATGTAGGAGCCAATATGGGCATCCAGGCCCCGCTATTGGTTATTGACCGGAGAAGTGTCTCGGTCATGTCTACATTGTTCTCGAACCGTAGGGTCCGCACGCTTAACATTACGATGACAGTTATTATGAGTTTATGCATTTTGATGTACCGAAGGTTGTTTGGAGTCCCGGATGTGATCACGGACATGACGAGGAGTCTCGAAATGGTCGAGACATAAAGATTGATATATTGGAAGCCTATATTTGGATATCGGAAGTGTTCCGGGTGAAATCGGGATTTTACCGGATTACCGGGAGGTTACCGGAACCCCCCGGGAGCCATATGGGCCTTCATGGGCCTTAGTGGAAAGGAGAAAAGGGGCAGCCCATAGGTGGCCGCGCCCCCCCTTCCCTTAGTCCTATTAGGACTAGGAGAAGGGGCCGGCCCCCCTCTCTCTCTTTCCCCCTTTGGGAAACCTAGTCCAACTAGGATTGGGGGGAGTCCTACTCCCGGTGGGAGTAGGACTCCTCCTGCGCCCTCTCCCTGGCCGGCGCACCCCTCCCCCTTGGCTCCTTTATATACAGGGGCAGGGGGCACCTCTAGATACACAAGTTGATCCTTGGTGATCGTTCCTTAGCCGTGTGCGGTGCCCCCTGCCACCAAATTCCACCTCGATCATATTGTTGCAGTGCTTAGGCGAAGCCCTGCGTCGGTAGTACATCAAGATCGTCACCACGCCGTCATGCTGACGGAACTCTTCCTCGACGCTTTGCTGGATCGGAGCCCGAGGATCGTCATCGAGCTGAACGTGTGCTAAGAACTCGGAGGTGCCAGAGTAACGGTGCTTGGATCGGTCGGATCGGGAAGACGTACGACTACTTCCTCTATGTTGTGTGATCGCTTCCGCAGTCGGTCTGCGTTGGTACGTAGACAACACTCTCCCCTCTCATTGCTATGCATCACCATGATCTTGCGTGTGCGTAGGAAAATTTTGAAATTACTACGTTCCCCAACAGTGGCATCCGAGCCTAGGTCTTATGGTTTGATGTTATATGCACGAGTAGAACACAAGTGAGTTGTGGGCGATACAAGTCATACTGCCTACCAGCATGTCATACTTTGGTTCAGCGGTATTGTTGGACGAGATGACCCGGACCAACCTTACGCGTACGCTTACGCGAGACCGGTTCCCTCGACGTGCTTTGCACATAGATGGCTTGCGGGCGACTGTCTCTCCAACTTTAGTTGAACCGAGTATGGCTACGCCCGGTCCTTGAGAAGGTTAAAACGGAGTCTATTTGACAAACTATCGTTGTGGTTTTGATGCGTAGGTGAGATTGGTTCTTGCTTAAGCCCGTAGCAGCCACGTAAAACTTGCAACAACAAAGTAGAGGACGTCTAACTTGTTTTTGCAGGGCATGTTGTGATGTGATATGGTCAAGACATGATGCTAAATTTTATTGTATGAGATGATCATGTTTTGTAACTGAGTTATCGGCAACTGGCAGGAGCCATATGGTTGTCGCTTTATTGTATGCAATGCAATCGCGATGTAATGCTTTACTTTATCACTAAACGGTAGCAATAGTCGTGGAAGCATGAGATTGGCGAGACGACAACGATGCTACGATGGAGATCAAGGTGTCGCGCCGGTGACGATGGTGATCATGACGGTGCTTCGGAGATGGAGATCACAAGCACAAGATGATGATGGCCATATCATATCACTTATATTGATTGCATGTGATGTTTATCTTTTTATGCATCTTATCTTGCTTTGATTGACGGTAGCATTATAAGATGATCTCTCACTAAATTATCAAGAAGTGTTCTCCCTGAGTATGCAGCGTTGCAAAAGTTCTTCGTGCTGAGACACCACGTGATGATCGGGTGTGATAGGCTCTACGTTCAAATACAACGGGTGCAAAACAGTTGCACACGCGGAATACTCAGGTTATACTTGACGAGCCAAGCATATACAGATATGGCCTCGGAACACGGAGACCGAAAGGTCGAGCGTGAATCATATAGTAGATATGATCAACATAATGATGTTCAGCGATGAAGCTACTCCATCTCACGTGATGATCGGACATGGTTTAGTTGATTTGGATCACGTGATCACTTAGAAGATTAGAGGGATGTCTATCTAAGTGGGAGTTCTTAAGTAATATGATTAATTGAACTTAAATTTATCATGAACTTAGTACCTGATAGTATCTTGCTTGTTTATGTTGATTGTAGATAGATGGCTCGTGCTGTTGTTCCGTTGAACTTTAATGCGTTTCTTGAGAAAGCAAAGTTGAAAGATGATGGTAGCAATTACACGGACTGGGTCCGTAACTTGAGGATTATCCTCATTGCTGCACAGAAGAATTACGTCCTGGAAGCACCGCTGGGTGCCAGGCCTGCTGCTAGAGCAACACCAGATGTTATGAACGTCTGGCAGAGCAAAGCTGATGACTACTCGATAGTTCAGTGTGCCATGCTTTACGGCTTAGAATCGGGACTTCAACGACGTTTTGAACGTCATGGAGCATATGAGATGTTTCAGGAGTTGAAGTTAATATTTCAAGCAAATGCCCGGATTGAGAGATATGAAGTCTCCAATAAGTTCTATAGCTGCAAGATGGAAGAGAACAGTTCTGTCAGTGAGCATATACTCAAAATGTCTGGGTATAATAATCACTTGATTCAATTGGGAGTTAATCTTCCAGATGATTGCGTCATTGACAGAATTCTCCAATCACTGCCACCAAGCTACAAGAGCTTCGTGATGAACTATAATATGCAAGGGATGAACAAGACTATTCCCGAGCTCTTCGCAATGCTGAAAGCTGCGGAGGTAGAAATAAAAAAGGAGCATCAAGTGTTGATGGTTAACAAAACCACTAGTTTCAAGAAAAAGGGCAAAGGGAAGAAGAAGGGGAACTTCAAGAAGAACGGCAAGCAAGTTGCTGCTCAGGAGAAGAAACCCAAGTCTGGACCTAAGCCTGAAACTAAGTGCTTCTACTGCAAGCAGACTGGTCACTGGAAGCGGATCTGCCCCAAGTATTTGGCGGATAAGAAGGATGGCAAGGTGAACAAAGGGACTACGGATTAAGCGAAGATTGGCTAAGGACGAGGTGACGATGCGCGTGGGAAATGGTTCCAAAGTCGATGTGATCGCGGTCGGCACGCTACCTCTACATCTACCTTCGGGATTAATATTAGACCTAAATAATTGTTATTTGGTGCCAGCGTTGAGCATGAACATTATATCTGGATCTTGTTTAATGCGAGACGGTTATTCATTTAAATCAGAGAATAATGGTTGTTCTATTTATATGAGTAATATCTTTTATGGTCATGCACCCTTGAAGAGTGGTCTATTTTTGTTAAATCTCGATAGTAGTGATACACATATTCATAATGTAGAAGCCAAAAGATGCAGAGTTGATAATGATAGTGCAACTTATTTGTGGCACTGCCGTTTAGGTCATATCGGTGTAAAGCGCATGAAGAAACTCCATACTGATGGACTTTTGGAACCACTTGATTATGAATCACTTGGTACTTGCGAACCGTGCCTCATGGGCAAGATGACTAAAACACCGTTCTCCGGTACTATGGAGAGAGCAACAGATTTGTTGGAAGTCATACATACAGATGTATGCGGTA
The DNA here is from genome assembly GCA_034509565.1 of Triticum monococcum. Taxonomy (NCBI): domain Eukaryota; kingdom Viridiplantae; phylum Streptophyta; class Magnoliopsida; order Poales; family Poaceae; genus Triticum; species Triticum monococcum. The sequence goes on from CM067844.1 coordinate 492,002,992, forward strand.
CGATGAATATTGAGGCTCGTGGCGGATATCGTTATTTTCTCACGTTCACAGATGATTTAAGCAGATATGGGTATATCTACTTATTGAAACATAAGTCTGAAACATTTGAAAAGTTCAAAGAATTTCAGAGTGAAGTTGAAAATCATCGTAACAAGAAAATAAAATTTCTACGATCTGATCATGGAGGAGAATATTTGAGTTACGAGTTTGGTGTACATTTGAAAAATTGTGGAATAGTTTCACAACTCACGCCACCCGGAACACCACAGCGTAATGGTGTGTCCGAACGTCGTAATCGTACTTTACTAGATATGGTGCGATCTATGATTTCTCTTACTGATTTACCGCTATCGTTTTGGGGATACGCTCTAGAGACGGCCGCATTCACGTTAAATAGGGCACCATCAAAATCCGTTGAGACGACGCCTTATGAACTATGGTTTGGCAAGAAACCAAAGTTGTCGTTTCTGAAAGTTTGGGGCTGCGATGCTTATGTGAAAAAGCTTCAACCTGATAAGCTCGAACCCAAATCGGAGAAATGTGTCTTCATAGGATATCCAAAGGAAACTATTGGATACACCTTCTATCACAGATCCGAAGGCAAGACTTTTGTTGCTAAATTCGGAAACTTTCTTGAGAAGGAGTTTCTCTCGAAAGAAGTGAGTGGGAGGAAAGTAGAACTTGACGAGGTAACTGTACCCGCTCCCTTATTGGAAAGTAGTACATTACAGAAAACTGTTTCTGCAACACCTACACCAATAAGTGAGGAAGCTAATGATAATAATCATGAAACTTCAGAACAAGATACTACTGAACCTCGTAGATCAACCAGAGCAAGATCCGCGCCAGAGTGGTACGGTAATCCAGTTCTGGAAGTCATGCTGCTAGATCATGATGAACGTACGAACTATGAAGAAGCGATGGTGAGCCTAGATTCCGCAAAGTGGCTTGAAGCCATGAAATCTGAGATGGGATCCATGTATGAGAACAAAGTATGGACTTTGGTTGACTTGCCCGATGATCGGCAAGCAATTGAGAATAAATGGATCTTCAAGAAAAAGACTGACGCTGATGGTAATGTTACTGTCTATAAAGCTCGACTTGTTGCGAAAGGTTTTCGACAAGTTCAAGGGGTTGACTACGATGAGACCTTCTCACCCGTAGCGATGCTTAAGTCTGTCCGAATCATGTTAGCAATTGCCGCGTTTTATGATTATGAAATATGGCAGATGGATGTCAAAACTGCATTCCTGAATGGATTTCTGGAAGAGGAGTTGTATATGATGCAACCGCAAGGTTTTGTCGATCCAAAGGGAGCTAACAAAGTGTGCAAGCTCCAGCGATCCATTTATGGACTGGTGCAAGCATCTCGGAGTTGGAATAAATGCTTTGATAGTGTGATCAAAGCATTTGGTTTTATACAGACTTTTGGAGAAGCCTGTATTTACAAGAAAGTGAGTGGGAGCTCTGTAGCATTTCTGATATTATATGTGGATGACATATTGCTGATTGGAAATGATATAGAATTTCTGGATAGCATAAAGGGATACTTGAATAAGAGTTTTTCAATGAAAGACCTCGGTGAAGCTGCTTACATATTGGGCATTAAGATCTATAGAGATAGATCGAGACGCTTAATTGGACTTTCACAAAACACATACCTTGACAAAATTTTGAAAAAGTTCAAAATGGATCAAGCAAAGAAAGGGTTCTTGCTTGTGTTACAAGGTGTGAAGTTGAGTCAGACTCAATGCCCGACCACTGGAGAAGATAGAGAGAAAATGAAAGATGTTCCCTATGCTTCAGCCATAGGCTCTATCATGTATGCAATGCTGTGTACCAGACCTGATGTGTGCCTTGCTATAAGTTTAGCAGGGAGGTACCAAAGTAATCCAGGAATGGATCACTGGACAGCGGTCAAGAACATCCTGAAATACCTAAAAAGGACTAAGGATATGTTTCTCGTATATGGAGGTGACAAAGAGCTCACCGTAAGAGGTTACGTTGATGCAAGCTTTGACACTGATCCGGACGATTCTAAATCGCAGACCGGATACGTGTTTACATTAAACGGTGGAGCTGTCAGTTGGTGCAGTTCTAAACAAAGCGTCGTAGCGGGATCTACATGTGAAGCGGAGTACATAGCTGCTTCGGAAGCAGCGAACGAAGGAGTCTGGATGAAGGAGTTCATATCCGATCTAGGTGTCATACCTAATGCATCGGGTCCAATGAAAATCTTTTGTGACAATACTGGTGCAATTGCCTTGGCAAAGGAATCCAGATTTCACAAGAGGACCAAGCACATCAAGAGATGCTTCAATTCCATCCGGGATCTAGTCCAGGTGGGAGACATAGAGATTTGCAAGATACATACGGATCTGAATGTTGCAGACCCGTTGACTAAGCCTCTTCCACGAGCAAAACATGATCAACACCAAGGCTCCATGGGTGTTAGAATCATTACTATGTGATCTAGATTATTGACTCTAGTGCAAGTGGGAGACTGAAGGAAATATGCCCTAGAGGCAATAATAAAGTTATTATTTATTTCCTTATATCATGATAAATGTTTATTATTCATGCTAGAATTGTATTAACCGGAAACATAATACATGTGTGAATACATAGACAAACTTAGTGTCACTAGTATGCCTCTACTTGACTAGCTCGTTAATCAAAGATGGTTATGTTTCCTAACCATGAACAAGGTCTTGTTATTTGATTAACGAGGTCACATCATTAGTTGAATGATCTGATTGACATGACCCATTTCATTAGCTTAGCACCCGATCGTTTAGTATGTTGCTGTTGCTATTCTTCATGACTTATACAGGTTCCTATGACTATGAGATTATGCAACTCCCGTTTACCGGAGGAACACTTTGGGTACTACCAAACGTCACAACGTAACTGGGTGATTATAAAGGAGTACTATAGGTGTCTCCAAAGGTAGATGTTGGGTTGACGTATTTCGAGATTAGGATTTGTCACTCCGATTGTCGGAGAGGTATCTCTGGGCCCTCTCGGTAATGCACATCACATAAGCCTTGCAAGCATTGTGACTAATGAGTTAGTTGCGAGATGATGTATTACGGAACGAGTAAAGATACTTGCCGGTAACGAGATTGAACTAGGTATTGGATACCGACGATCGAATCTCGGGCAAGTAACATACCGATGACAAAGGGAACAACGTATGTTGTTATGCGGTCTGACCAATAAAGATCTTCGTAGAATATGTAGGAGCCAATATGGCCATCCAGGTCCCGCTATTGGTTATTGACCGGAGAAGTGTCTCGGTCATGTCTACATTGTTCTCGAACCGTAGGGTCCGCACGCTTAACGTTACGATGACAGTTATTATGAGTTTATGCATTTTGATGTACCGAAGGTTGTTCGGAGTCCCGGATGTGATCACGGACATGACGAGGAGTCTCGAAATGGTCGAGACATAAAGATTGATATATTGGAAGCCTATATTTGGATATCGGAAGTGTTTCGGGTGAAATCGGGATTTTACCGGATTACCGGGAGGTTACCGGAACCCCCCGGGAGCCATATGGGCCTTCATGGGCCTTAGTGGAAAGGAGAAAAGGGGCAGCCCATAGGTGGCCGCGCCCCCCTTCCCTTAGTCCTATTAGGACTAGGAGAAGGGGCCGGCCCCCCTCTCTCTCTTTCCCCCTTTGGGAAACCTAGTCCAACTAGGATTGGGGGGGGGGGAGTCCTACTCTCGGTGGGAGTAGGACTCCTCTTGCGCCCTCTCCCTGGCCGGCGCACCCCTCCCCCTTGGCTCCTTTATATACAGGGGCAGGGGGCACCTCTAGATACAAAAGTTGATCCTTGTTGATCGTTCCTTAGCCGTGTGCGGTGCCCCCTGCCACCAAATTCCACCTCGATCATATTGTTGCAGTGCTTAGGCGAAGCCCTGCGTCGGTAGTACATCAAGATCGTCACCACGCCGTCGTGCTGACGGAACTCTTCCTTGACGCTTTGCTGGATCGGAGCCCGAGGATCGTCATCGAGCTGAACGTGTGCTAAGAACTCGGAGGTGCCGGAGTAACGGTGCTTGGATCGGTCGGATCGGGAAGACGTATGACTACTTCCTCTACGTTGTGTGATCGCTTCCGCAGTCGGTCTGCGTTGGTACGTAGACAACACTCTCCCCTCTCGTTGCTATGCATCACCATGATCTTGCGTGTGCGTAGGAAAATTTTGAAATTACTACGTTCCCCAACAATTGTAACATCATGTATTGAGACTAGATGTAGTGGGAATAATTTCAAGAGTAACATCGAGTTTAACTCAACAAATTTGTCTATATGACACGAGTGAAATGAGAAAGAAAAAAGGTAAATTAAGTAACTTAACTAGTTACGGTGACATCATGTATTCTTAGACAATATAAGGCCTCATTTGGTTCATAGGGTGGGAAAATCAAAAGAATAGGAAAGTCATAAAAATGATATGACATGTATCTCAAATCCTATGAGTAGAAATAGAAAAGAAGATGTCCTTTGATACACATCATAGGATTTTTTTCCATTGAGTTTAGGCTAATGTTTATTTTCCTATAAAATGTGAAGGATAGGAAGAATTCCTCCGTAGGAATAGGATTCCATTCCTACCAACCAAAGGGATCTTAAGGGATTTTTCCTATAAAAATCCTATCCTATAAAATTTCTACAAGATTCCTCTAAATCAAAGGAGGCCTAAATCTATAACCTAATAAATGAAGTTTTGCACAACAACACACATATGTTACTACCCACTACTGAGGTAGTAACATAGCATAGGATAACGTGCTCTCTGTACTGGTGCATAAGTCATCTTACAAAAATCAAATAATCTCAAAACACTTAGGCATGATGCATTAACTCGCACCTTGTCTTTTGTTTCTTAACATGAATAAAAGAATCAACCAATAAGGGTATCTCCAACAACTGTAAGATAGATGTTGGTAATTTGCCACCTAGGACATAATGATGATGTGGCATGTAATAAATGTGGAAAGAGAACAAAGTTGTATGTAAAATAACCAACAACCTTTGCACAAGCTTCAAGGTGCAATAGAGAGCAATCACATTTATTTTTTCATCATTTATTGGATAGCTTAGATACAACCTATTAGAGTGGTTGTATGATAGCTTGTTGGTTGATGACATGGATATTTTACCAACAATACTAACATACAATTTATTGGAGATGCCCTAAGAGACGTGCGGCGTGTATGTGTTTAATAACTTAAGAATACCTAGCACGAGATGCAGTGGTCAGTTCATTGCATGCAATAATATTAATTACTACATCCGTCCTGGTTTACTAGTGCTCCTCGTATTCTATGTCATTTTTTGACCATGATTTTAACTAAGAAAATGTAAGTCATATGTAACAAAAATAATATAATTAAAAAGTACATTCAAATATGAATCTAGAAGCATTTTTTTCCGACATGCATTAACATTTTGCTAGTCAAATCTACGGTCAAAATTTAACACAAAATACAAAGGGAACAATAAATCAGGATGGATGTGGTAGCAAATAAACATTAAGTTCTCTGTTTTCTCTCTGCCTTGGTTGCGATGCACAATGTAAGATATCTTATGCATCGGTACAGGGTTAGTGTAAGTTTCTCTCCACTATGGCTAGTATGAGTTTCTTTTTTCTTGGTTGTTGCGGGAATACGCCTTGAACCTATTGTTCTTGCTTTTGTGAGTTACACTTGTACACTGGTTGCATAATGCCTAGTCACTGAGTGCTAGCTACAACCATGGACCGATTGACGAATCCATTAGCACTTATAGTTTTTGCATACTCTATGTTCGTATAAGATTTTTCAGCATATGAAGGGTTTTGGGTTCTTTACCTGTATCTATACCTACCAATAAATGGACGTGCTTTTCTTCTTTTTTGGTTCATCATCTGTATTATAAGTTTTTGTCCGTCAAAAATAATGATTCGTTTTTCTCGGTCGCTGTTTTTTCCTTCAAGCGCGCATGCTGATGTCTACCGGGCCTCACCAGTCGCCCGGCTTAGTAGTAGAGAAATCAATTATTGAATTGTTCCAACTTATTATTTTACAACTCATCGCATAAATTATATATGTTTTGAATAAAATCAATAAGACACCTCAGGGAGATGGTCCCGTTTGGGCTCAAATATGAGCAGAAAAGAAATGGATTAAAAGAATGAGTAAATTCCGCTCTTGTGTGAAGGAAGGACGAAAAAGAACTAAAGAATGAATAAATCCCGCTATTATGAGCCCTTGAGTACGAAAGGAAAGAATTAGAAAGAGGGAAATAAATATCACAAGGCATAAATTAGAAGAACAAAAAATAAATTACGTTCTCTATGCATGGGCTGATGGGGGAGATGGCTATAAACATGAAGAAAGGAAAATAACTAAAAGAAAATAAAATCGCTATTCTTAGTAGTTGAGCATGTAGGAAAGAAATTAATAGAGGGAATAAATTTGGCACGATAGAATGAAATTATAAGAACTTCGAAATGGGAGAGAGAGGACCCATTAAGTAAATGGAGTCATGACACACGCTATACAGAGAGGGCGTGAGGGAAATTAACACAACCATTAAAATATTTGCTAGGCAACTAGCCGAAGGAAACTCGCGCATCCATGCATGACCAAGGAAAGACGGTAGAAAGGGTGACACCTACTTTGCCATCTCGATGATGATCCGATAAATCTTAAATAAGGAAAATATTGCGACATGCAAATAGGCTGCCAAATTGATTCGAGATGTGATTAGAAGATCGAGATGTGATGAGAAGAAAGGGGTGGAAAGGGAACCCTAAATGCTTATTCTGTGGGAAGCATGAAACATCTCAACATCTCTTTTTTGCTTGCCCTGTTGCTAAAGTGACCTAAAGAACTATTGCATGCATGCTTGGCACTGACTTGTGCCCAAACAATTTGTGGTAGGCTTATTCTTGGTGTTATGTTTACTTCCCAGATGGGGAGATCTTTTACACAGTTGGCATAGTTGCGCTTTGCTAGGCTATTTGGACTTGCCACAATAGTGCTACGTTTGAGTTTAAACGTCTAAAACCCCATTTGAATGTAGTTTCTCTACGTGCGCTCACTTCTGTTACTGGGCAGGTTTGCTGAAGCAAGAAGACGCGGTGGATCTATGAGCCGGGGTGAACATGCTGAAGAATAATGTGTCGAGGATGATGCGCATTTGTGCTGCAACCAAAAGTGAAGAAGCTCGTTGAAAAGAAGAGAAGAGAAGTGATGACAGAAAGAAAAAGGCATGCGTCTCCTGGGGCGTCTTCTCCAGCTTCATTTTCTTATGTCTGTGTGTCATCCTTTGTGTCTTTCCTGTGTGGAACTGGCTTTCGGTGCTCGCTTGTGAGAAGTTTTTTTTGAGGGGGTAGCCACCTTTGAATTACAAACTTATTGGTGTCGTCGGGTTTTCGTCCTACGGTGGGTTATCTCGATGGCGAGTGCTCGCGGTGGGTTTCCCGGCGATGCTTGAACTCGCTCTCCCCTCTTCCATCTCATTCTGTGGACCTGGTTGTATTTCTGTTATGTCGCAGTAATGGAAAGGGGTTATGCCCGGTTAAAAAAAAAGGCTGCCAAATTGATGTTTAAAGACGAAGTGAGCCCCTACATTATTAATTCGACTTTGTAAGTCTGCTAATCGAGCATTTTTTTACTTATATATGCATTTCTGTTAGAGCTACGAGTGGGTGTCATCCCTGCATGCCACCATTCAGATATTGTTGTGCCACGTTGGTGGACATTTAACTTTTTTTTAGCAAAATGGGCATTTAAGTGGACATGTCAAATTCAGCTCCCATTGCAACGGATGGGCTTTTGTGCTAGTGAAATTAAAACAAAAATGAACTAGTTTCAATCGATTCATCTCTCTATACATGGTTTTCTTCATTAGTAAAAAAAGACCTACTCCATCTGATGAATCACCCACAATTAATATGGATTGGAGGGAGTACCTTGTATGCACTTTCCGAGATTCTCGTATTAGGGCTCTGAAAAATACCGCTTGCCTTAGTGAAGTTATTATGGAGGGAATGCCACCACCTCGACATGCCTTTGCCCTCCCAGACCCTCAACATGATAGCATCACACCACTCCTTCCATCTCTAATGAGGAAAATTGCTACCCGACACAATGTTCACTTGCTCTACCATTACACATTTTTATTGCCATTTTAGTTACACACTCTCTATCTATTCTCCGCCGATCTCATCCACACCGATGCATCAACGTCCATTCCCCTTCCCTTCTTTGTCTCCCTCCCGTCTCCAACCAACCTTGGCTCCATGTCAACACCATCAAAAGTTGTGAGCATCTTCCTTTTGCCTCTAGTCGCCAAGATCCGCACCTACTGGCCTAACCGAGCTCCCCCGAGCCATGACACTCCGTCTCGTAATCTTGCGATGAGATTGCCAGTGATGAGTAAACATAACACGAATAAGTCTTTGATATTTCGTATTTAATCTTATATGTAACAAAACATTACTCCCTCCTTCCTAAAGTATAAGCCGCGGTCAACATTTGCTGGTCTTTGGCACACAACTTTGACTATGATTTTTGCTCATAGTATATTGATAGAATTGTAAAGGTATATGAAATAGAACTATTTTGCTAGACAAATATGATGACACCATTTATACAAGCTAGATCCATATAATTTTATTTAAATCGGTAGTCAAACTTGTGCATCAAAGATCGTGCAAATTTAAGCGTGCCTTACATTTTTGGGAAGGAGGGAGTATTAAAAAATAACCCAATATCAGTTAACTGAGACAAAATTGAAGGCCATATCATAGACTTTACACACACAAGAAAACTCATACACACGGCTTGATTCTGGAGTACCCAAAGCCAATTTTCTTCTCCTAGCTAAGAACAACTCTAGAGAGTCAGTCATATCGCATATAGAGCGCGCTCCATATGGATTTGGAGGTCGGCAAGCATGTGCGCAAACACAGAGTTGCCAGACGGTTGCCTCCACGATTTTTAATTTGTGTTGTCATTCCCTTCAAAATTGTAGGAGCAATTTAAGCTCAGTTTAATCTATGTAAACACATGCTTCATCGTGATAATTATCAACTATATTAGTCATGAATTGCATTACATATATTTGCCAAAATGCGCAGCATTACATATATTTAATTACCGAAATGCGCCGCATTATATATATTTAGCGACTTACAATGTAGTTAGTCGACATTTATATGCAACATCGTTATTCGATATTGTTACCTAGACAACTCTATCGCTAGTGCCATCTAGTCATCCTCCAACTCCTCGGGCTCCTCATCCTCTTGCTCCTCATCCAAATTGAGGTTGCCAAGGTAGGCATAGGGGTCAGAGCAACGACAAACGACCGCAGGTTGTGGCGCTTCCTCTTAGGCCCGAGTGGGACCAAAGCGCTCAAGGATGTGCTCCTGCTGACAGTGGCGTAGCCAGCCGAATAAGCCAGGGTGGTCCATCAATAAAAATATTTACCTAAGTTTAGTTATTTTCTAAGAAATATTTTTCTACTACACTATATACAAGCTATGGGGAAATTCCAGGGTGGTCCATGGACCACCCTGGCCACCCCTAGCTACACCACTGCCTGCTGACGACGATGTAAACCTGCTTCGAACTTGGGGAGCCGCAGCACGGCCGCAAATTTGTCCTTGGGCTTTGGCTCTAGCTCCTCAACATTGAGTGGGGTTGCGTCAATGTAGACGACCTAGTTCACAGGGGCGCTGGCGCCAGATCCATCATGCCCGCCACCACGGTGTAACGCCCCAGATATAACTTTCCCAATTTGTACTCCAACTCTTGCCGTTTCCGGCGTTAAGTTATATTTATTTCTCGAGTTCGGGTATTTGTCTCCGTGTGTTGTTTTCATTTTTATGCATCTCATATCATGGCATCATGTGCATTGCATTTGCATACATGTTCATCTCATGCATTCGAGCATTTTCCCCATTGTCCGTTTTGCATTCCGGCGCTTCGTTCTCCTCCGGTGGTCAATTCTAGCTTTCTTTCGTGTGTGGGGATTAAATATTTTCCGGATTGGACCGAGACTTGCCTTGCGGCCTTGGTTTACTACCGGTAGACCGCCTGTCAAGTTTCGGGTCATTTAGACTTCGTTTGATACTCCAACGGTTAACCGAGGGACTGAAAAGGCCTCGTGTGTGTTGCAGCCCAACACCCCTCCAATTTGGTCCAAAACCGACCAAACTCTGCTCCATGTCCTAGAGCGTTCGATCACGGTCGCGTGGCCGAAAACCGCACCTCATTTGGACTCTCCTAGCTCCACTTATGCCTATTTAAAGGCCCCTCCGTTTTCGGATCGTCTTCCACCCCCGAAACCCTAAAAAGCTTCTCCGTGCCGACGGACGTGTCCGCCCCGGCCGGACAGCGTCCGCCACCGCCCGCCTCTGCCACATGGCGCCGCCTCGTTGGTTGCGCCCGCCGCCTCCACCGTCAGCCCGCCGTGGCCCGTCCTCCCCGGCCCGCGCGAGGCCGCCGCCGCCCCGCGGGATCCCGGCCATCTTCCCCAGCCCCGTCGCCCGACGCCACTCCGCCTCCGCCGCGCCGCCACTCTGCCATCGCCGGCGACCGGCGCCGCTCCCCGCCGCCCGACGCGCCGCCAAGCCGCGCCGCCGCGCCGCCCGGCCTCGTCCCGCCGCCGTCCAATGCTCCCGCGAGGGCCCCGGCGAGCTCCTCCACACCGGGCCGGGTGCCCCAAGCCCGACGACGGCCGGCGCCCACGCCGCCGCGGCCTCGCCTCGCCTCGCCGGACCCGGCCGGCCCCCGTCGTCCCCCTCCGGCCGCCGTCCCCGCCATTTCCGGCGAGAGCTCCGGTGAACGGTGCTCCCCCGGTGTTCCTCGTTTTCCGTGCAGCCCGATCTGGATCTCAGATCCAAAAACCTAGGGTTGGCTTTCCCTCTCTCCCTTTAATTTTTATGCAATCTTTGACTGATGATATCTCCTCATCCGTAGCTCCGTTTTGGACATATTATATATCAAAATTTTCGTCTCGACATGTACATCATTTCATTCCATTGCATCATTTGCATTTGAGTTCATCTTGATGCCCAAAATGCTGTTAGAAGGAGGCATCGTGAGTTAAATTGCAGATCCGTTAGCTCATCATAGACTTTTGTCATTTTTGCCATGATTATTGTGTGCATGATATGCCTGTGACTCTTTGTGATGAATTGTTAAGCATTTTGTCTTCTTTCCAGAGGTGCCAACCATGCATTTTTAGGATGTGTGTGGTTTCTTGTGCAAGCTTGCAAAGAGAGGCACCTGAGAATGCTGTTTTCAGGGACTTAGTGAATTTCACCAAGTCTGGGATATTTTAGGTGATGATGCCATATGTTCAGCTTGTTTCCTAGTGATCCGTGCCTCTTTTGAGGATGATCAGTAAGGGAGTTTTGATATTCATGTTATGCTCTATCCATCCATGTCTTTGTTTGCATATGTGGAGTGCTCTAGCTTGAGTCAATCGAGCTCTACTTTTGCTTTGCGGTAAATCTGGGCAGATCATCAACTTGTTTGCGATTTTGCCGATGCTATCATTAGTGATCCATGCATGCTATGCCATTGTTCTTGCCATGTCTAGCTAGCATTTTGTGCCTTCTTTATGGATATATGCTTGCCTTGCCATGACTTGCACCGTAGTGAGTGCATCGAGCTCGTTTACATGCCTTCGTGAGTTATAATTTCAGCATGTCTCAGTTTTCACTAAGTCTGAAAACTGATTGTGTTTCATCTATGTTCGTGTGCTCGTTAGAGTATTTTGTGAACCCTTTTGGCCCCAGGTCACTTTGAGTGTTTTGTTAAGCTTGTTTAGTAGCTCCATGCCATGTTCTTGCTTGTCATAATCAGGTCGTGTATCATGTTTTTTTGCTGCTCCGAAGAGAGCATCGTGGTCTGAAATTCCAGACTAGTGTTAAATTCACTAAGTCTGAAATCTGTTTTGCTTATTCATTTTTGCCATGCTTGTTTGAACCTCATAATGGATGAATTTGGCCGTGGCTCAGTGCTAGTGTTTTGATAAGCATCTTGTGTACATCCCTGCCATGTATTTTGTTATCATGTTTGATGGCTGTAGCATGTTCATTTCGATGCATTTAGGTGCCTACTTGCTGTAAATCGCAGATTGGTTCATTTCGTAAAACGCTTGCCATTTCCAAACCGTAGCTCCGATTTCTATGATCTTTATATCGTTTTCAGGTGATTTCATCCCCTCTATCCAGTGGTACACTTGGTTTTCCAAGTTGAGGCCAGGTTTATGCATTTCCTGTCACGTCTTGCATTTTGCATCCCGCATCGCATCCTGCATAGCATACCATCTTTGCATATTATTGTTTGCCCTTGCACGTGGTTGATTGTATCCTTGTTGCTTGTTTGTGTTGTTGGGTAGAGCCGAGAGACGAGTTCGCTAACAAGGAGCCCGTTGAGTTTGCTTTTGAGGATCTAGTCAACTCTGACAACTGTGTAGGCAAGATGATCATACCCTCGAAATCACTACTATCTTTGCTATGCTAGTTTGCTCGCTCTTTTGCTATGCCAATGCTACGATGCCTACCACTTGCTTGTCAGCCTCCCAATTGCCATGTTCAGCCTCTAACCCACCAGTGTCCTAGCAAACCGTTGATTGGCTATGTTACCTCTTTGCTCAGCCCCCTTTTTATAGCATTGCTAGTTGCAGGTGAAGATTGGAGCCGTTCCTTGTTGGAACATTTATTTACTTGTTGGGATATCATTATATTGCCATGTTATCTTAATGCATCTATATACTTGGTAAAGGGTGGAAGGCTCTGCCTCTCGCCTAGTGTTTTGTTCCACTCTTGCCGCCCTAGTTTCCGTTATATCGGTGTTATGTTCCCGGATTGTTGCTTCCCTTACGCGGTTGGGCTATAATGGGAACCCCTTGATAGTTCGCCTTGATTAAAGCTTTTCCAGCAATACCCAACATTGGTTTTACCATTTGCCACCTAGCCTCTTTTTTCCCTTGGGTTTCCGGAGCCCGAGGGTCATCTTATTTTAACCCCCCCGGGCCAGTGCACCTCTGAGTGTTGGTCCAACTGTCAGCTGCCGGTGGCCACTAGGGGCAACTCTGGGCTGGCCTACCCGTACCTAGGACAATTTGAGTGTGCCCTGAGAAAGAGATATGTGCAGCTCCTATCGGGATTTGTCGGCACATTCGGGCGGTGTTGCTGGTCTTGTTTTAACCTGTCGAATTGTCTTGTTGTACCGAGATACCGAGTCTGATCGGTGTGTCTTGGGTGGAGGTCTATTCCTTCGTTGACCGTGAGAGCTTGTTATGGGCTAAGTTGGGACCCCCTGTAGGGATTGATCTTTCGAAAGCCGTGCCCGTGGTTATGGGAAGATGGGAATTTGTTAATGTCCGGTTGTAGATAACTTGAACCTTAATTAATTAAAATGAATCAACTGAGTGTGTTGCCGTGATGGCCTCTTCTCGGCGGAGTCCGGGAAGTGGACACGGTGTTGGAGTTATGTTTGCGCAGGTTGCTCTCTAGTTTCTCGCTCGTGCTTTGCCTCCTCTTCTCGCTCTCTTTTGCGAATAAGTTAGCCACCATATATGCTAGTCACTTGCTGCAGCTCCACTTATACATTACCCTTTTCCTACCTATTAAGCTTAAATAGTCTTGATCGCGAGGGTGCGAGATTGCTGAGTCCCTGTGGCTCACAATTACTATTACACCAGATGTAGGGACAGATGATACAGCTCCAGATGGCGCGCTTGAGCTCAAGTGGGAGTATGACGAGGATTCTCAGCGTTACTATGTGTCTTTTCCTGATGATCAGTAGTGGTTCCCAGTTGGGGTGATCGGGACCTATGTCGCTTGTTGGGTTATCTTTTATTTTGGCGCCGTCGGGCCATGAGGGTTTGGATGATGTATGTTATTTATGTACTTTGATGTGACGTGGCGAGTGTAAGCCAACTATGTACCTCCCCTTTATATTATTTATGTACATGGGATGTGTGATGATTTCCTAACTTGCGACATTGCTTTCACTGCGGTTATGCCTCCAAGTCGTGCCTCGACACGTGGGAGATATAGCCGCATCGAGGGCGTTACAAGTTGGTAATCAGAGCCTTCCCCGACCTTAGGAGCCCCCATTGCTTGATCGTTTTTAGCAGCCGAGTTGTGTCTAGAAAAATGTTTTGAGTCCTTTAGGAATTATATATCGGAGAGCTTAGGAACTCTTTTTACTTCCCAGTCTCCTCATCGCTCTGGTAAGGCATCCTGACGTAGAGTTTTGACTCTTCTCTTCTCAAATTTCACTAATTTTTTTTTAGGATCACGCGAGTATCTCGGATTTGTTCCGATGGCTTATGATGAGAATACTGTCTTGGTGCCTCCTATCAGGGGTTTAGTGGAAGTGCCCCGGGGAGTTGAGCTCTGAGGTGTTGTCATCATAATTTTATCGTTGCAATTCTGGTATACTTGAGATATGTTCGCGACATCGAAAATCTCCTTTATGCAGTTCGTTGGTGAGATAACCTCGACGCCACCCAGTACTGGGGCGGGAGTTCGGGAGTATCGCCATAACTTGTATAACGGATGCTTTTCGAAGGTTGAGGTAGATGGTTTCCGAAGGTTTCTTGGTTATGTGTTGAAGGATGGATACAGTTGGATGTAGGTATTGCTAGTTTGGGTGAGATATTATGCTTCCCCTGTATCCCCAACACCTGATTGCATAACCGAAAAATTTCGGGAGTTTCATAGGTGGGAATTCAAGTAGCTCTTAGGATATCTTTCCGACAGATGTATGATATGAAATTGGGGTTCGACGTCTAGTGGTTCGCCTATTCACGGTCGATTTTACAGTGGTCTCGTTGTGTCTTAAAGAGTCCTTGGCTATGCTGACTCGGGGACGCTTCGTATGTCATGTGCACTGCCTTGTACATGATGGTGATGTACGATCGAGCCCGTGTAGATCCCACCACGAAAACTTCGGACGAAATCTCTATCATATGTTTGTTCCGGCTTATTCCGCAAGCCAATCCTTGGTTTTATTTTGAGTTGTGGTATTCGATTTGCTTCGAAGTCATATGTTGATTCCACCCCTTGTTGATTTACCTCTTCTACCTAATTCTACGTGGCTTCGCAATTTAGGAATATGTGACCACTTCAAGAGAAGTGCATTTGTTCATTTTGTTCGGATATGAAGACTTTATGTTGCAATTTTCATTCCGTCGGATTCACCTTCAATATTTGTCTATCTATGTGCTAATGGTGGTCAACCTCTTCAGGATGGCTCCTCCAACGCGCACGACTCCGAATCCTGATCCGCCACCACCTCCACCTCCTCCGGAGGCTTGGCAAGCTATGATGGACGCAACCAATGCAAATACACAGTTGATCATGGAAATCCTCCAAGAGCGCAATCAAGGCAGTCAAGGGAATCAAGGCAACAATCAGAACCATTTTGCTACTCTGAACCAGTTCCTCGCTAATGGTCCAAAGACGTTCAGCAATTGTGTTGAGGCAACCGATGCTGACGATTGGCTAGTGGATCTGGGCAAGCATTTTGAATGCAGCAACGTCAGGCCTGAATATTTCGTCAAGTTCGCTTCTTTCCAGCTCAAAGATCAGGCTACAGAGTGGTTCCAGCAGTACAAGGATTCCAGAGGTGGATGTTTGATCACTTGGGATGATTTCCGTCGAGATTTCCGAGCTCATCACATCCCTCAGAGTGTGACTGAAAGCAAATGTGAGGAGTTCCGCAATCTGAAGCAAGGCTCTTTGTCTGTCTATGACTACAACAAGTTGTTCCATAAGCTCGCCCGTTTTGCCAAGTAGGATGTTCCTGATGAGAAGAGCATGATATATCAGTTCAGGGGTGGTCTCCGTGAAGAAATTCAGCTCGCTCTTGTCCTCTTTGAGCCGTTGAGATACGATGAGTTCTACAACATGGCACTGAAGCAAGAGGCTACTCAGTTGAGGTGTGATGCTTCCAGGAAGCGAGTCAGAGACACTACGCCTTCTTCCTCTACTCAAGTGGCCAAGCAGCAGAAGTATTGGCTTCCTCCTCCTCCGTTCCGTCAGCCGTATCAGCAGAAGAGCAAAGGTGGCAGTGGTTCTTCCCACCCACCCAACCCAGGCTTTCACAACAAGACTTCGTCTCAAGCTCCAAGATCGAGTGCTCCGTACAACCGTCCGCTTTCAGAGGTCACGTGCAACAAGTGCCAACAGAAGGGTCACTACGCCAACAAGTGTTTCAACCAGAGGCGTCTTCCTCCTCCTCCTGTCAGATCGGCAAGTACAGCTGTGGTCAAGCATAACCCCAAGTCCGCCAAGGTCAACTTGATGAATGCAGCTCAGGCAGAGGATTCGTCAGATGTGATCATGGGTAACCTTCCTGTTAACGATATTCCTGCAAAAGTTCTTTTTGATACGGGTGCTTCGCATTGTTTCATCTCGAGGCCATTTACATCTAGGCATGAATTGGTTTCACAAGTCCTGCCTAGCCCATTAGCAGTTGTTTCTCCTGGTAAGCGCATGCAGGCTAACTCCATCGTTCCGGATGTTACTATCACCTTGGGTGACTACAAGTTTCTGGCTTCTCCAACGGTTTTTGGTGATTCGGATATCGATCTTATTCTCGGGATGGATTGGCTCTCTAAGCACAAGGCTCAGCTCGATTGTGCAGCCAGGCAGATTCAACTGACTCATTCGTCTGAGGATGTCATTGTCTTTGCCGCTCGTGATGATACAATCCGGTTGTTTTCCCTCAATGAGAAGGGTGAATTGGATGCTATTTCACAAATCCCAATCGTTTGTGAGTATCAAGACGTCTTCCCAGAAGAGCTCCCAGGAATGCCTCCGCACCGGCCCGTTGAATTTGTTATTGTACTTGAGCCTGGTACGGAACCTGTGTGCAAACGTCCCTACAAGCTCGGCCCCGAAGAGTTGAATGAGTTGAAGAAACAACTCGATGTTCAAGAAAGAATGGGTCTCATTCGGCCTAGTACTTCTCCGTGGGGTTGTGGTGTTCTTTTTGTGAAGAAGAAGGATGGAACGGACCGACTTTGTGTTGATTATCGTCCATTGAACAAGAAGACCATCAAGAACAAATACCCACTTCCCAACATCAATGAGTTGTTCGAACAACTCAAGGGTGCCCAAGTATTCTCCAAGCTTGATCTCCGTATGGGTTATCATCAAATTCGTATTCGTGAGCAAGATATTCCCAAGACGGCTTTCAGGACAAGCTATGGGTCATATGAATACACCGTCATGTCTTTTGGCCTCGCCAACGCTCCTCCGACGTTCTCTCGCATGATGAACTTCATCTTCAACCCCTACACCAATGACTTCGTTTTGGTCTATCTTGATGACATTCTGGTTTTCTCCAAGAACAAGGAAGATCATGCCAAGCACTTGCGTTTGGTTCTTGACAAGCTCAGGGAACATCAGTTCTACGCCAAGTTCTCCAAGTGTGAATTTTGGCTCGATGAGGTTCTTTATCTTGGTCATATCATCTCTGCCAAGGGCATTGCCGTGAATCCCGAGAAGGTGTCTGCAATTGTTAATTGGGAACCTCCTCAGAACGTGAAGCAACTCCGTAGCTTCCTCGGTCTCACAAGCTACTGCCGAAGATTCGTTGAAAACTTTTCTAAGATCGCAAAGCCTCTCTCAAATCTTCTCCAGAAGCACGTCAAGTACGTTTGATCTCTGGAGTGTGATATTGCTTTCAACACTTTGAAAGAGAAATTGATCACTGCTACAGTTCTGACTCCGCCCGATGAAACCAAGCCGTACGAGGTCTTTTGTGATGCCTCTCTCCAAGGTCTCGGTGCTGTACTGATGCAAGAGAAGACAGTTGTTGCTTATACCTCTCGCCAGTTGAAGCCTAATGAGAAGAACTACCCCACTCATGATCTCGAGTTGGCGGCAGTTGTGCATGCTTTGTTGACTTGGAGACATCTTCTATTGGGAAGAAAAGTGGATATTTTCACTGATCACAAGAGTCTCAAGTACATCTTCACCCAGCCTAATCTCAACCTCAGGCAAACTCGATGGGTCGAAATGATTCAAGAGTACAATCCGAGTATCGAGTATACTCCAGGCAAGGCCAATGTGATTGCTGACGCTTTGAGCAGGAAAGCATATTGCAACAGTCTGATTCTGAAGCCTTATCAACCCGAGCTTTGTGAAGCTTTCCGCAAACTTAATCTGCAAATTGTTCCTCAAGGTTTCCTCGCCAACCTTCAAGTCTCTCCTACCTTGGAAGACCAAATTCGCCAAGCCCAGCTTCTTGATGCTATGGTGAAAAAGGTGAAGATTGGTATCGCAAAGAGTCAGTCCAAGTACAAGTGCTACCGCCTTGATGACAAGGACACTCTCTTCTTCGAGGATCGAATTGTGGTACCTAAAGGTGAACTTCGTAAAGTGATCGAGAACGAGGCTCACAACTCTCTCCTCTCCATCCACCCTGGGAGCACGAAGATGTATCAGGATCTCAAGCAAACTTATTGGTGGACTCGAATGAAGCGCGAGATCGCTCAATTCGTGAATGAATGTGATGTCTGCAGAAGAGTGAAGGCAGAACACCAAAAGCCAGCAGGTCTCCTCCAACCTCTTGCCATTCCAGAATGGAAGTTTGACCACATTGAAATGGACTTCGTGACTGGGTTTCCAAAGTCCAAGCGTGGCAATGATGCTATATTAGTTGTCATCGACAAGCTCACCAAAGTGGCTCACTTTCTGCCTATCAAAGAGTCAATCACTGCAGCTCAATTGGCGGAACTCTACACCTCTCGAATTGTCTCTCTGCACGGTATTCCTCAAGTGATATCTTCAGACTGTGGCAACATCTTTACCTCCAAGTTTTGGGATTCTTTTCAGAAGGCCATGGGCACCAACATCTGCTTCAGCACTGCTTTCCATCCTCAAACAAGCGGTCAAGTCGAGCGTGTCAACCAGATTCTTGAAGATATGCTCAGGGCTTGTGTTATCTCCTTTGGCATGAAGTGGGAGGATTGTCTTCCTTATGCTGAATTCTCGTACAACAACAGTTTTCAAGCAAGTTCGAGCAAGGCCCCATTTGAAATTCTGTATGGTAGGAAATGCCGTACCCCTCTCAACTGGTCTGAAACCGGTGAACGTCAGCTGCTGGGTAATGACTTAATCACAGAGGCAGAAGAAATGTGCAAGGTCATTCCTGATAACCTCAAAGCAGCCCAATCCCGCCAAAAGAGCTACTATGATAGTAAGCACCGTGATTTGGCTTTCAAGATCGGAGATCATGTTTACCTTCGCGTCTCTCCTATGAAAGGGACTCGTCGCTTCGGTATCAAAGGGAAGCTTGCCCCCAGATACGTCGGACCTTTCAAGATTGTCAGAAAGAGAGGCGACCTCGCCTATCAACTCGAGCTTCCTTCAAACTTTGCAAATGTTCATGATGTGTTCCATGTCTCCCAACTCCGAAAGTGCTTCAAGACGCCTGAACGCACCGTTAACTTCGAGGACATTGAGCTCCAAGAAGATCTCTCCTATCGTGAGCACCCCGTTGCAATCCTTGAAGAGACTGAATGCAGGACTCGCAACAAGTCAATCAAATTTCTCAAAGTCAAGTGGTCACACCATTCCGACCGTGAAGCTACCTGGGAACGCGAGGATCACCTCCATTCTGAGTACCCGGAGTTCTTTCAGTCCTAGATCTCGGGACGAGATATTTTCGTAGTGGTGGAGTGTTGTAACGCCCCAGATATAACTTTCCCAATTTATACTCCAACTCTTGCCGTTTCCGGCGTTAAGTTATATTTATTTCTCGGGTTCGGGTCATTGTCTCCGTGTGTTGTTTTCATTTTTATGCATCTCATATCATGGCATCATGTGCATTGCATTTGCATACATGTTCATCTCATGCATTCGAGCATTTTTCCCGTTGTCCGTTTTGCATTCCGGCGCTTCGTTCTCCTCCGGTGGTCAATTCTAGCTTTCTTTCGTGTGTGGGAATTAAACATTTTCCGGATTGGACCGAGACTTGCCTTGCGGCCTTGGTTTACTACCGGTAGACCGCCTGTCAAGTTTCGGGTCATTTGGAATTCGTTTGATACTCCAACGGTTGACCGAGGGACCGAAAAGGCCTCGTGTGTGTTGCAGCCTAACACCCCTCCAATTTGGCCCAAAACACACCAAACTCTGCTCCATGTCCTAGAGCGTTCGATCACGATCGCGTGGCCAAAAACCGCACCTCATTTGGACTCTCCTAGCTCCACTTATGCCTATTTAAAGGCCCCTCCGTTTTCGGATCGTCTTCCACCCACGAAACCCTAAAAAGCTTCTCCGCGCCGACGGACGTGTCCGCCCCGGCCGGACAGCGTCCGCCACCGCCCGCCTCCGCCACGTGGCGCCGCCCCATTGGCTGCGCCCGCCGCCTCCACCGTCAGCCCGCCGTGGCCCGCGGCCGGCCCTCCCCGGCCCGCGCGAGGCCACCGCCGCCCCGCGGGATCCCGGCCATCTTCCCCAGCCCCGTCGCCCGACGCCACTCCGCTTCCGCCGTGCCGCCACTCTGCCATCGACGGCGACCGGCGCCGCTCCCCGCCGCCCGACACGCCGCCAAGCCGCGCCGTCGCGCCGCCCGGCCTCGTCCCGCCGCCTCGCCGCCGTCCAGTGCTCCGGCGAGGGCCCCGGCGAGCTCCTCCACACCGGGCCGGGCGCCCCAAGCCCGACGACGGCCGGCGCCCACGCCGCCGCGGCCTCGCCTCGCCTCGCCGGACCCGGCCGGCCCCCGTCGTCCCCCTCCGGCCGCCGTCCCCGCCATTTCCGGCGAGAGCTCCGGTGAACAGTGCTCCCCCGGCGTTCCTCATTTTCCGTGCAGCCCGATCTGGATCTCAGATCCAAAAACCTAGGGTTGGCTTTCCCTCTCTCCCTTTAATTTTTATGCAATCTTTGACTGATGATATCTCCTCATCCGTAGCTCCATTTTGGACATATTATATATCAAAATCTTCGTCTCGACATGTACATCATTTCATTCCATTGCATCATTTGCATTTGAGTTCATCTTGATGCCCAAAATGCTGTTAGAAGGAGGCATCGTGAGTTAAATTGCAGATCCATTAGCTCATCATAGACTTTTGTCATTTTTGCCATGATTATTGTGTGCATGATATGCCTGTGACTCTTTGTGATGAATTGTTAAGCATTTTGTCTTCTTTCCAGAGGTGCCAACCATGCATTTTTAGGATGTGTGTGGTGTCTTGTGCAAGCTTGCGAAGAGAGGCACATGAGAATTCTGTTTCAGGGACTTTGTGAATTTCACTAAGTCTGGGATATTTTAGGTCATGATGCCATATGTTCAGCTTGTTTCCTAGTGATCCGTGCCTCTTTTGAGGATGATCAGTAAGGGAGTTTTGATATTCATGTTATGCTCTATCCATCCATGTCTTTGTTTGCATATGTGGAGTGCTCTAGCTTGAGTCAATCGAACTCTACTTTTGCTTCGTGGTAAATCTGGGCAGATCGTCAACTTGTTTGTGATTTTGCCGATGCTATTATTAGTGATCCATGCATGCTATGCCATTGTTCTTGCCATGTCTAGCTAGCATTTTGTGCCTTCTTTATGGATATATGCTTGCCTTGCCATGACTTGCACCGTAGTGAGTGCATCGAGCTCGTTTACATGCCTTCGTGAGTTATAATTTCAGCATGTCTCAGTATTCACTAAGTCTGAAAACTGGTTGTGTTTCATCTATGTTCGTGTGCTCGTTAGAGTATTTTGTGAACCCTTTTGGCCCCAGGTCACTTTAAGTGTTTTGTTAAGCTTGTTGAGTAGCTCCATGCCATGTTCTAGCTTGTTATAATCAGGTTGTGTATCATGTTGTTTTGCTGCTCTGAAGAGAGCATCGTGGTCTGAAATTTCAGACTAGTGTTAAATTCACTAAGTCTGAAATCTGTTTTGCTTATTCATTTTTGCCATGCTTGTTTGAACCTCATAATGGATGAATTTGGCCGTGGCTCAGTGCTAGTGTTTTGATAAGCATCTTGTGTATATCCATGCCATGTATTTTGTTATGATGTTTGATGGCTGTAGCATGTTCATTTCGATGCATTTAGGTGCCTACTTGCTGTAAATCGCAGATCGGTTCATTTCGTAAAACGCTTGCCATTTCCAAACCGTAGCTCCGATTCCTATGATCTTTATATCGTTTTCAGGTGATTTCATCCCCTCTATCCAGTGGCACACTTGGTTTTCCAAGTTGAGGCCAGGTTCATGTATTTCCTGTCACGTCTTGCATTTTGCATCCCGCATCGCATCCCGCATAGCATACCATCTTTGCATATTATTGTTTGCCCTTGCACGTGGTTGATTGTATCCTTATTGCTTGTTTGTGTTGTTGGGTAGAGCCGGGAGACGAGTTCGCTAACGAGGAGCCCGTTGAGTTTGCTTTTGAGGATCTAGTCAACTCTGACAACTGTGCAGGCAAGATGATCATACCCTCGAAATCACTACTATCTTTGCTATGCTAGTTTGCTCGCTCTTTTGCTATGCCAATGCTATGATGCCTACCACTTGCTTGTCAGCCTCCCAATTGCCATGTTCAGCCTCTAACCCACCAGTGTCCTAGCAAATCGTTGATTGGCTATGTTACCGCTTTGCTCAGCACCCTTCTTATAGCATTGCTAGTTGCAGGTGAAGATTGGAGCCGTTCCTTGTTGGAACATTTATTTACTTGTTGGGATATCATTATATTGCCATGTTATCTTAATGCATCTATATACTTGGTAAAGGGTGGAAGGCTCGGCCTCTCGCCTAGTGTTTTGTTCCACTCTTGCCGCCCTAGTTTCCGTCATATCAGTGTTATGTTCCCGGATTGTTGCGTCCCTTACGCGGTTGGGCTATAATGGGAACCCCTTGATAGTTCGCCTTGATTAAAGCTTTTCCAGCAATACCCAACATTGGTTTTACCACTTGCCACCTAGCCTCTTTTTTCCTTTGGGTTTCCGGAGCCCGAGGGTCATCTTATTTTAACCCCCCCGGGCCAGTGCTCCTCTGAGTGTTGGTCCAACTGTCAGCTGCCGATGGCCACCAGGGGCAACTCTGGGCTGGCCTACCCGTACCTAGGACAATCTGAGTGTGCCCTGAGAAAGAGATATGTGCAGCTCCTATCGGGATTTGTCGGCACATTCGGGCGGTGTTGCTGGTCTTGTTTTAACCTGTCGAATTGTCTTGTTGTACCGAGATACCGAGTCTGATCGGTGTGTCTTGGGTGGAGGTCTATTCCTTCGTTGACCGTGAGAGCTTGTTATGGGCTAAGTTGGGACCCCCCTGCAGGGATTGATCTTTCGAACGCCGTGCCCGCGGTTATGGGCAGATGGGAATTTGGTAATGTCCGGTTGTAGATAACTTGAACCTTAATTAATTAAAATGAATCAACTGAGTGTGTTGCCGTGATGGCCTCTTCTCGGCGGATTCCGGGAAGTGGACACGGTGTTGGAGTTATGTTTGCGCAGGTTGCTCTCTAGTTTCTCGCTCGTGCTTTGCCTTCTCTTCTCGCTCTCTTTTGCGAATAAGTTAGCCACCATATATGCTAGTCGCTTGTTGCAGCTCCACTTATACATTACCCTTTTCCTACCTATTAAGCTTAAATAGTCTTGATCGCGAGGGTGCGAGATTGCTGAGTCCCTGTGGCTCACAGATTACTATTACACCAGATGCAGGGACAGATGATACAGCTCCAGATGGCGCGCTTGAGCTCAAGTGGGAGTATGACGAGGATTCTCAGCGTTACTATGTGTCTTTTCCTGATGATCAGTAGTGGTGCCCAGTTGGGGTGATCGGGACCTATGTCGCTTGTTGGGTTATCTTTTATTTTGGCGCCGTCAGGCCATGAGTGTTTGGATGATGTATGTTATTTATGTACTTTGATGTGACGTGGAGAGTGTAAGCCAACTATGTACCTCCCCTTTATATTATTTATGTACATGGGATGTGTGATGATTTCCTAACTTGCGACATTGCTTTCAATGCGGTTATGCCTCTAAGTCGTGCCTCGACACGTGGGAGATATAGCCGCATCGAGGGTGTTACACACGGGAGCCTCCATCTTCCCCACGTCCGCTGCCATGGGAGCCACCATCTTCGTCGCGCCCGCCACCACATGCGGTGGATGCACTACGAGGAGAATTTGCCCTGCAGTTACACGGTGTGTCTACAACGGGAGGTTTTGCTGTGTCGCCAAGTCCAGCCAATCGGTTGTGTTTTTACGCGGTGACACTGCTGACAGAGGACGCGTCGCCGACAGTCGTTCATAGTCCCAAACCGATGTTACGTGGCGACCACCTGAATGACCACCTCAAGAATCCGAAGGAGCGGCCACACCATTAATTGATGGATGATTAGTTGTCATGTAGCCCCGCACACCGGTGATTAACCAAAATGCAAAGGTGCGTGTACAAATGGCAAGCTGCTTCAAACCCGGCCGTGGTGCGAGAAGGAATAAGATGAAACTTTTCTTCCGGGCTGATGGTTGGGTTTGGTGCGAGCTTCATGTTGACCCTCCGGTGCCTACAAATATGGAATATGTGATTTTCATAAATTATAGTGACTGAGAGCCATATGACAAGTATGTTAACGTGTCATTTTGTGTTAATTTTTTATTAATGATTATTGTGGCGTTCAAGACCATATGATATCTTGTTTGAATTGCTCTAAACCTCGGATAATCCATGACAAGCAAAGACGCGATATATTTCATCTAAGGCCTTGTTCGGTTGCATGTGGACCCAAAAAGATTGAAGGGGTTTGAAGGGGATTTAAACCTCTTATAAGTCAAAATACATCACAATCCTTGTTAATCCTCTCCAATCCTCCTGGGAGGAGGATTAACCAAACAAGCCCTAAGTGTACAAGTGTGCCGGCGAGCATGCACGGCTCTCAGTGCCAACCCACGCGTGGGGTGCCTCTGCCCCTGCTGTTGCTGTGCTCTCCTCGCTCGGCGCTCGCCGGGCTGTCAGTGGAGCCGCTCGCTTGCTGGCGCTAATTAACGTGGAATAGTTCTCAAAAGAAAAACACAACGTGGAGGGAGGACTAAAGTAACAAGCTGTCTGGTAGGAACCCTCCCCCCAACCCGATCCCGATGGACTCGATCTCTTTCTTTTCTTCTGCCGCTAGCAACTTCCCGTGCGCGGTCGCTGTTCTGCCGCGCCAAACGCAGCAAGACCGCGCTAGCCGCTAGCACAAGCCGAACACGCCCTGGACTGGACGGCACTTGCTCCCTCGTCGTTTTCTCACTCCGTCGTCTTCGTCAATGTTTATATGCATGGCAACGTAGAGCACAGTTCATTCCAATATCCGGTTAGTTCGCTTCGCACTCGTGCAACTTGCCGGGTCGTGCTCTTCTGCCGAACCAGAGATATAATATGCATATGGTTTTCCCAAATTATTTTTCCTCCTCAAAATACGGCCACATCACTAACGTAACGTATGTCGCAATCAAAAAGGAAAGGCTAGTCTGGCAGTCTCACTAGTGGCAACTGGCAAGTACCCGATTGTATACTGTAGTATACACGCTCTTGTTGTTCACTGTTCCCTACATTTCACATTGTTGCCAAAGAGAAAAGAAGAGCAACATTCCGCAAATGGTGGTTAGGCTATCTCTTACCCACTCTGTTTTTATTTATTCTGCACATTAGCTTTTTTCTAAGTCAAACTTTTTAAAGCGACCATGTTTATAGAAAATAATACTATGTACATTTACAATAACAAGTACACAATATATGAAAATATATTCCGTGATAAATCTAATGATAATGATTTGATATTGTAGATGTTGGAAATATGAGCAAGTTACTACGAGATTTAATCCAAATAATTAGAAGATAAATCATGACTACAGTAGCAGAGATTAAACTAATCATGCAAACTAGCATAGTAGATGAACAGATCACATCTAGAGGCACATACTAGAAACATGAATTCTACCACGATCTCGAACAGGAAGGATAGAATCACATACGATGCAGCGGGAGCAGCACCGCCGGCGTTGACGTTGTCGCCCATGTCGTCGAGGATGAGGTTGCCGAGGTCGGGGAAGAAGTCGTCGTTCGCGAAGTCGTCACTGCCAGCAGTCGCGCGAGTGCGCTCCCCAAAAATCTGATCGCCCCTCTCTCGTACAGGATCACGAGAGGTGGGGTTCCAGAGACCTAAAGTCCCTTCTCCCGGTGCATGCCGAAAGGAGGGATGGAGAAGACCTGCTTGGCGGCGCAATGATCTGGAACGGTGATGAGAAACCATACGAAGCGGCCGCGCCTAGGGTAGACGTCTGCCTGACTATATAGTGCGGGCCGGGTAGGTCGTGGGAGTAAACCCCACGTCCGAGTCGTCACGATCCCAATCCAAAAGAATCAGAAACGGTTCAGTAATTAACGCGTCCGTTAATGACTCATTAATTTTTCCCGAGCAGCAAAAATATAGAGAACGTTCATACCTCTGTCCTCGGCTCGGCTCAATCCCGCAACCCGCGGCATGGCGTGACGAGGCGAGGCGAGGCGAGCGAGGAGGAGGAGCGCGCGTGTAGGTCTCCTCTTTTCATGCTCATGCAAGTGGTAGAAGAGCTTACCTTATAAAGAGGTGCAACTCTCTCTCAATTTCCGGGGTGGGACTAAACTTTAGCCTCACTCACTCCACTCACATGTGTGCATGAATGGGCCAAGAGAATTTCAGAATTTTAGTTGGTCTTTGGGCCAAAGGCCTACTAGCAAAATTCCAACAATCCCCCACAAAGTCTCATTGGCACATCTCATCATTTAGTTCCAAAACATTGTTTATATACCGGTGCTTAGTGGAGACTGTGAAGTTGAACTTTCAGTTAGAGATTTATGCTACACTAGATCACAACTTGAATTGTGGACTATGCCTTGAACTATAAGTTTTCTGCGAGACTAGTTTCATACAAATTCTTGACCGATACTGGGCTGCCGCAAGGCTTCCCCGCGGGTGGAGCGTATACGTCATACTCCAGGGCCTTTTCATGAATTTATTAGAGAACACCCAATTCTCACAGACAGCGACGTTAACAGTCAAATTCATATATGTGTGTTCCTCAGAAGATGTTCTGCAGGATAACATCTCTGCTTACCCGAATAAGCCACTTGGAACACATTAAGATAAGTATCAACCTGCCATGCAGATCAGGAGAGTATTGCATCTTCATGGAGTGGGATAGGTAATATAGGGATACTCTCCGCCCAGCTGACCAACAGCTTGTCTCCCACTTCTACTTCACGGGATCTCCGATCACAAAAAGTGGGTTACCACTATGGACAACTCATGCGGTGGGTCTCAGACCCATCTCCATCGATGCATTATCTATCACATTACATGATAGACCCTTTGTGAAGGGATCTGCCAAATTTTTCGATGTTTGGATATAATCCAACGTAATAACTCTGGAGTTCCTTAATTCTCTAACAGATTTCAGTCTCCTCCTCACATGCCCTGAGGACTTCATATTGTCCTTTGAACTGTTTATTTTGACGATCACAGTTTGATTATCACAGTTCATCAGGATAGGGGATATTGGTTTTTCAACCATAGGTAAGTCCATCAAGAGTTCACGAAGCCACTCTGCTTCAACAGTGGCAGTGTCTAATGCTGTGAGTTCTGCTTCTGTAGTTGACCTCGTTAAGATGGTCTACTTGCAAGATGTAACGCCCTCGATGCGGCTATATCTCCCACGTGTCGAAGCACAACTTAGAGGCATAACCGCATTGAAAGCAATGTCGCAAGTGAGGTAATCTTCACAACAACCCATGTAATGAATAAGGGAAAAGGTACATAGCTAGCTTACAATCGCCACTTCACACATTACATGAATAAAGCATTACATCATCCAGATACAATCAAGGTCCGACTACGGAACCAAAATAAAAGAAGACTACCCCAAATGCTACACAGACCCCCGATCGTCCCAACTGGGCTCCACTACTGATCAACTGAAACGAAACAACACAATGAACGAGATCTTCATCGAGCTCCTCCTTGAGCTCGGTTGCGTCACCTCCACGGTATCATCGGCACCTGCAAACTGGTTTTGAAAGTATCTGTGAGTCACGGGGGACTCAGCAATCTCACACCCTCGCGATCAAGACTATTTAAGCCTATAGGTAAGGTAATGGTATGAGGTGGAGCTACAGCACGCGACTAGCATATATGGTGGCTAACATACGCAAATGAGAGCGAGAAGAGAAGGCAAAGCACGTTCGAGAAATCTATGATCAAGAAGTGATCCTAGAACAACCTACGTCAAGCATAACTCCAACATCGTGTTCACTTCTCGGACTCCGCCGAGAAGAGATCATCACGGTTACACACGCGGTTGATGCATTTATTTAAGATAAGTTTCAGGTTTTCTACAACCGGACATTAACAAATTCCCATCTGCCCATAACCGCGGGCACGGCTTTCGAAAGATCAAATCCCTGTAGGGGTGTCCCAACTTAGCCCATCACAAGCTCTCATGGTCAACGAAGGATATTCCTTCTCCCAAGACAATCCGATCAGACTCGGCATCCCGGTTACAAGACATTTCGACAATGGTAAAACAAGACCTGCAAAGCCACCCAGATGTGCCGACAAATCTCGATAGGAGCTGCACATATCTCGTTCTCGGGGCACACCGGATGAGCCAGACGTCGGGTGGGCCAGCCCAGAGTTGCCCCTGGTAGCTCCGGACATCGCTCATTTTGGACCAACACTTAGAGAAGCACTGGCCCCGGGGGGGGGGGGTTAAAATAAAGATGACCCTTGGTTGGCCGACCCAAGGGAAAAGAGGCTAGGTGGCAAATGGTAAAACCAATGTTGGGCCTTGCTGGAGGAGTTTTATTCAAGGAGAACTGTCAAGGGGTTCCCATTATAACCCAACCATGTAAGGAACGTAAAATCCGGGAACATAACACTGATATGACGGAAACTAGGGCGGCAAGAGTGGAACAAAACACTAGGCATAAGGCCGAGCCTTCCACCCTTTACCAAGTATATAGATGCATTAATTAAATAAGAGATATTGTGATATCCCAACAAAATATCCATGTTCCAACATGGAACAAACTCGAATCTTCACCTGCAACTAACAATGGTATAAGAGGGGCTGAGCAAAGCGCTAACATAGCCAAACAACAGTTTGCTAGGAAAAGGTGGGTTAGAGGCTTGGCTTAACAATATGGGAGGCATGATAAGCAAGTGGTAGGTATCGCAGCATAGGCATAGCAAAAGAGCGAGCAACTAGCAAGCAAAGATAGAAGTGATTTCGAGGGTATGGTCATCTTGCCTGCAAACTTCTCCGAGAAGACAAAAGCTTGAACCTCGTAAACGTACTCAACGGGCTCCTCGATCACGAAATCGTCTCCCGGCTCTACCCAAGCAAGAACAACAAGCAAAGGGAGACACAATCAACCACGTGCAATGCACAAGCAACATGATGCAAAACATGATAGGATATGCGGGGTGCGATATGTGATGCATATGCATGATTTGGAAAGGAATGATAGAACCTGGCCTCAACTTGTAAATCCAAGAGTTCCACTGGAAAGAGGAGGTGATTTCGGTCGAAATCGATATAAATATCACCGGAATCAAATGCACGGTTTGGAAATGACAAGCAAAAAAAATATGGCACCGGTCTGCGATTAACAGCACGAGACCATCTAAATGCATCAAAAACAACATGCTACAACACTCCAACATAGCAACAAAAGACAGGGCAGGGATGCACTCAAGATGCTTGACAAAAGATGAACACTGAGCTACGGCTAATTCACTCATTAAAAGGTTCAAACAAGCGTGGCAAAAGTGCAAAAGATAACAGGTTTTAGACTTAGCGAAATTAACAGCATGTCAGGAATTTATTATCAGGAAGCAATGTTAAGAGCACGATAACAACATGCTACAGGAACATATCATGGCAAATCAAGGCATGGCATGAAACTACTCAAAGCATAAAACAAAAGTCCCTTAGTGACCATGAGCCAAAAGGGATCAGAAAATACAATTGCAACCACGTGAACATAGCAATTAACAATAACATATTCGGACTTCGTGAAAAACTGGAGCATGGCAAAACAGATAACGAGTAGGCATGTTTACGAGCTCAATGCACTCACTACAAAGCATGGCATGATAATCTAAGCATACACCCAGCAAGTAGACATGGCATAGAAGCTAGACATGGCAAGAACGACATCATAGCATGCACGGATCAACAGCAACAAGATAGGCAAAATTGCAAAACATGTTAACAATCTACTAGGAACATTTTATAGCAAAACTAGAGCTCGATTGAGTCAAGCTCGGGTGCTCCATAATTGCAAACAAAGACATGGATGGATAGAGCACAACAATATCTACAAAACATCCTTACTAATCATGCTCAAAAGAGGCACGGATCACTAGGAAACAACATGAACATATGGCATAAAAATAATGACAGGGCAAGGACTTAGTGAAATTCTAAGTCCCTAAAATCAGCATTATTGAGTAAGCTACTTTGCAAGCTTGTGCTAGTCACCACAAAGATCACAAAAATACATGGCATACACCCCTATAAAGATGGCATGACATACTTCAAAACACATGTAGAGCTCAGGATCATAGCATGCACATGTTAATCATGGCAAAAATGACAAAAGTGCAATTGCTGAAACAGATCTGAAACTAATCATCATATAGCCCTCTTCCAACAGCATTTCAGGCATCAAGATGAGCTCAAATGAAAATGATGCAATGAGATGAAATGATATACTCATCGAGTCGAACATTTTGATATGCTACATGCACAAATCGGAGCAACAGTGATGAAGTTATGATGCAATGTAGTAGGCATAAAAATACCGGGACTTGGATGAAATTTAGACCTCTCCGAGAAAGTCAACGGGATCAGACGGAGCGGGATGACGAGATCCGGATCGGGATGAAGCGTTTGGATCGGGGGAGTGATGGATCTCATCCTGTTGGGAATCGTAGCAGAAATTTAAAATTTTCTACGCATCACCAAGATCAATCTATGGAGTAATCTAGCAATGAGGGGAAGGAGAGTGCATCTACATACCATTGTAGATCGCTAAGCGGAAGCGTTCAAGTGAACGGGGTTGATGGAGTCGTACTCGTCGTGGTCCAAATCACCGATGATCTTAGCGCCGAACGGAGGGCACCTCCGCGTTCAACACACGTACGGAACGGAGACGTCTCCCACGCCTTGATCCAGCAAGGAGGAGGGAGAGGTTGAGGAAGAGAGTCCAACAACAGCACGACGGCGTGGTGGTGATGGAGTGGCAGTTCTCCGGCAGGGCTTCGCCAAGATCACGCGAAGGAGGAGAGGTATTGGAGGGGAGGGGCTGCACCAAGTTCAAGGGTGTCGCCGCCCTCCCACCCCTCCACTATTTATAGGTGGGGAGAGAGGGGGCCGGCCCCCTAGATCCCATCTAGGGTTGGGGGCGGCGGCTAAGGGGGGGAGGAGTGCCTCCCAAGTCAAGTGGAGGCCCTCCCCCTTAGGGTTTCCCCTCTCCCATGTGCATGGGCCTTGGGGGGCTTGTGCCCTTGGCCCATTAAGGTTGGGGCGCCCCCCTACAACCCATGCTGTTGTACTGGACGTGGTGGAACATTTTTCGGACCTCCGGACCCTCCGGAATCCTCCGGAAGCTTCCTGGTACAATACCGGAAAAAACCAAACTTTTCTCGGAACCCGAACAACAACTTTCCATATATAAATATTTACCTCCGGACTATTTCGGAACTCCTCGTGATGTCCGGGATCTCATCCGGGACTCCGAACAACATTCGGTAATCACATACAAGTCTTCCTAATAACCCTAGCGTCATCGAACCTTAAGTGTGTAGACCCTACGGGTTCGGGAACCATGCAGACATGATCGAGACAACTCTCTGGCCAATAACCAACAGCAGGATCTGGATACCCATGTTGGCTCCCACATGTTCCACGATGATCTCATCGGATGAACGACGATGTCGAGGATTCAATCAATCCCGTATTCAATTCCTTTTGTCCAGCGGTATTGTACTTGCCCGAGATTCGATCGTCGGTATCTCGATACCTTGTTCAATCTCGTTACCGGCAAGTCTCTTTACTCGTTTCCTAACACATCATCCCGTGATCAACTCTTTGGTCACATTGTGCACATTACGATGATGTCCTACTGAGTGGGCCCAGAGATACCTCTCCGTTTACACGGAGTGACAAATCCCAGTCCCGATTTGTGCCAACCCAACAGACACTTTCGGAGATACCTGTAGTGTACCTTTATAGCCACCCAGTTACGTTGTGACGTTTGGCACACCCAAAGCACTCCTACCGTATCCGGGAGTTGCACAATGTCATGGTCTAAGGAAATGATACTTGACATTAGAAAAGCTTTAGCATACGAACTACACAATCTTGTGCTAGGCTTAGGATTGGGTCTTGTCCATCACATCATTCTCCTAATGATGTGAT
This sequence comes from Triticum monococcum, assembly GCA_034509565.1. Taxonomy (NCBI): domain Eukaryota; kingdom Viridiplantae; phylum Streptophyta; class Magnoliopsida; order Poales; family Poaceae; genus Triticum; species Triticum monococcum. The sequence goes on from CM067844.1 coordinate 492,035,475, forward strand.
CCCGTTATCAACGACACCCAATGTCCATGGTCAGGAAACTGTAACCATCCATTGATCAACGAGCTAGTCAACTAGAGGCTTACTAGGGACATGGTGTGGTCTATGTATCCACACATGTATCTGAGTTTCCTATCAATACAATTCTAGCATGGATAATAAACGATTATCATGAACAAGGAAATATAATAATAATAACTAATTTATTATTTCCTCTAGGGCATATTTCCAACAGTCTCCCACTTGCACTAGAGTCAATAATCTAGTTCACATCGCCATGTGATTAACACTCACAGGTCACATCACCATGTGACCAACATCCAAGAGTCTACTAGACTAAATGATCTAGTTCACATCACTATGTGATAAACACTCAAAGAGTTCTGGGTTTGATCATGTTATGCTTGTGAGAGAGGTTGTAGTCAATGGGTCTTGCCATATTCAGATCCCTATGTATTTCGCAAAACCTCATATCGTAGATGCTTCTACCACGTTCCACTTGGAGCTATTCCAAATTGTTGCTCCATTATACGTATCTGGTATCTCTACTCAGAGCTATCCGGATAGGTGTTAAGCTTGCATCGACGTAACTCTTTACGTCGAACTCTTTATCACCTCCATAACCGAGAAACATTTCCTTATTCCTCTAAGGATAATTTTGACCGCTATCTGGTGATCTACTCCTAGATCACCTTTGTACCCTGTTGCCAGACATGTGGCAAGGCACACATTAGGTGCGGTACTTCAGCATGGCATACCATATAGAGCCTATGACAAGAGCATAGGGGACGACCTTCGTCCTTCTTCTTTCTTCTGTCGTGGTCAAGCTTTGAGTCTTACTCAACTTCACACCTTACAACTCAGGTAAGAACCCCTTCTTTGACTGATCTATTTTGAACTCCCTCAAAAACATGTCAAGGTGTGCGTTCTTTGAAAGTATCATCAGGCGTTTTTTATCTATCTTTATAGATCTTGATGCCCAATTTGTAAGCAGCTTTATCCAGGTCTTCCTTTGAAAAACACTCTTCGAACAACCGTTTATGCTTTCCAGAAATTCTACATTATTTCGGATCAACAATATGTCATCCACATATACTTATCAGAAATGTTGTAGTGCTCCCACTCACTTTCTTGTAAATACAAGTTTCTAGCAAACATTGTATAAACCTAAAAGCTTTGATCACTCTATCAAAGAATATATTCTGACTCCGAGATGCTTGCTCTAGTCCATAGAAGGATCGCTGGAGCCAGCATACCTTTTAGCATCCTTAGGATCGACAAAACTTTGATTGTATCACATACAACTCTTTCTTACGAAAACTGGTAAGAAAACTTGTTTTTGACATCCATATGTCAGATTTCATAATCGAAAAATACAGCTAATGCTAACATGATTCCGACGGACTTAAGCATCGCTATGGGTGAGAAATACTCATCGTAGTCAACTCCTTGAACTTGTGAAAAGACTCTTTCCCACAAGTCGAGCTTCATAGACGGTAACATTACTGCCCACGTCCGTCTTCTTCTTAAAGATCCATTTATCTCAATGGCTTGCCGATCATCGGGCAAGTCCACCAAAGTCCATACTTTGTTCTGATATATGGATCCTATCTCGGATTTCATGGCTTCTAACCATTTGTCGGAATACGGGCCCACCATCGCTTCTCCATAGCTCGTAGGTTCATTGTTGTCTAACAACATGATATCTAAGACAGGATTACCGTACCACTTAGGAGTAGTACATATCCTTGTCGACCTACGAGGTTCGATAGCAACTTGATCCGAAGCTTCATGATCACTATCAGTAACTTCCTATTCAACAGACGTAGGCGCCACAGAAAACATCTTTCTGTGTTGCATCACTCTCTGGTTGAAGTAAAGGTTCGACAACCTCATCAAGTTCTATCTTCCTCCCACTCAATTCTTTCGAGAGAAACTCCTTCTCGAGAAAGGACCCGTTCTTAGCGACAAACAATTTGCCCTCGGATCTGAGATAGAAGGTGTACCCAACTATCGCCTTTGGGTATTCTATGAAGATGTGTTTGTCCGCTTTTGGGTTCGAGCTTCTCCGGCTGAAGCCTTAAGCATCGCAACCCAAACATTAAGAAACGAAAACTTTGGTTTCTTGCCAAACCAATGTTTACACAACGTCATCTCAATGGACTTAGATGGTGTCCTATCTAAAGTGAATGCAGCTGTCTCTAACGCATAACCTCAAAATGAAAACGGTAGATCGGTAAGAGACATCATAGATCGCACCATATCTCATAAGGTTCGATTACGACGTCCGGACACACCATTACCCTGTGGTGTTCCAGGTGGCTTCAACTGTGAAACAATTCCACAATGTCTTAAGTGATTGCCAAACTCATAACTCAGAAAATCCCCTTTTTTATCAGATCGTAGGAACATGATCTTATTGTTATGATGATTCTTAACTTCACTCTGAAATCGCCTGAACTTTTCAAACGTTTCAGACTTGTGCTTCATTAAGTAGATATACCTATATCTACCCAAATAGTCAGTGAAGATGAGAAAATAGCGATATCCACCGCACGCTTCAATTCTCATTGGATCACACGCATCAGCATGCATGATTTCCAACAAGTCACTTGCCCGTTTCATTGTACCTGAAAACGGGGTCTTAGTCATCCTGCCCATGAGGCATGGCTCGCATGTGTCAAGTGATTCAAAATCAAGTGACTCCAAACATCCATCGACATGGAGTTTCTTCATGCATCTTACGCCAATATGACATAAGCGGCAGTGCCACGAGAAAGTGGTACTATCATTATTAACTCTACATCTTTTGGCGTGAACATGTGTATTACTACGACAGAGATTCAATGAACCATTCACATAGGGTGCATGACCATGAAATGTATTATTCATGTAAACAGAATAACCATTATTCTCTAACTTAAATGAATAACCGTATTGCAATGAACATGATCTAATCATATTCATGCTCAACGTAGACACCTGATAACATTTATCTAGGTTCAATACTAACCCCGAAGGCAGATGGAGCGTGCGATGGTGATCTCATCAACTTTGGAAACACTTCCAACACACATCATCACCTCGCCCTTAGCCAGTCTCTGTTTAGTCCGTAGCTTTTGCTCCAAGTCACCAATAATAGCAACTGAACCGCTATCCAATACCCAGGTGCTACCAGGAGTACTAGTGAGGTACACATTAATAACACGTATATGCTTTGTTGAAGTTTCCAGCCTTCCTATCTACCATGCATTTGGGGTAATTCCGCTACCAGTGACCGTTCCCCTTACAATAGAAGCACTTAGTCTCGAGTTTGGGTTCAACCTTGGGTTCCTTCACTAGAGCGGCAACTGGTTTGCCATCCATGAAGTTTCCCTTCTAGCCCTTGCCCTTCTTGAAACTAGTGGTCTTGTTAAACCATCAACACTTGATGCTCCTTCTTGATTTCTACCTTTTGCGGTCTTAAGCACCGTGAGCAGCTCCGGGATCAACTCCATCCCTTGGATGTCATAGTTCATCACGAAGATCTAGTAGCTTAGTGATAGTGGCTAGAGAACTCTATCAATCACTATCTTATCTGGAAGTTTAACTCCCACTTGATTTAAGTGATTGTAGCACCCAGACATTCTGAGCACATGCCCACTAGCTGAGCTATTCTCCTCCATCTTGTTGGCAAAATAACTTGTCAGAGGTCTCATACCTCTCAACACGAGCATGAGCCTGAAATCCCAATTTCAGCTCTTGGAACATCTCATATGTCTTATGATGTTCAAAACGTCATTGGAATCCCGATTCTAAGCCGTAAAGTATGGTGCACTAAACTATCAAGTAGTCATCAGGATGTGTCTGTCAGGTGTTCACAACATCCACAGACGAGGTTGTAGGGGTTTGCACATCTAGCGGTGCATCAAAGACGTAAGCCTTCTGTGTAGCAGTGAGGACACTCCTCGGACTATGGACTCAGTCCGCATCATTGCTTACAATATCTTTCAATTTAGTCTTTCTCTAGGAACGTATTGAAACAAGGAGCTATAACGTGGGCTATTTATCTACAACATATTTGCAAAGACAATTTAGACTATGTTCATGATAATTGAGTTCATCTAATCAAATTATTTAATGAACTCCCACTCAGATAGACATCCCTCTAGTCATCTAAGTGAAACATGATCCGAATCGACTAGGCCATGTCCGATCATCACGTGAGACGGACTAGTCATCAACGGTGAACATCTCATGTTGATTGTATCTTCTATACGACTCATGTTCGACCTTTCGGTCTTCCGTGTTCCGAGGCCATGTCTATACATGCTAGGCTCGTCAAGTCAACCTAAGTGTTTCGCATGAGTCCCGAGGCCATGTCTGTACATGCTAGGCTCGTCAACACCCGTTGTATTCAAACGTTAGAATCTATCACACCCGATCATCACGTGGTGCTTCAAAACAACGAACCTTCGCAACGGTGCACAGTTAGGGGGAACACTTTTCTTGAAATTTTAGTGAGGGATCATCTTATTTAAGCTACCGTCGTTCTAAGCAAATAAGATGTAAAACATGATAAACATCACATGCAATCAAATAGTGACATGATATGGCCAATATCATTTTGCTCCTTTTGATCTCCATCTTCGGGGCTCCATGATCATCGTTGTCACCGGCATGACACCATGATCTCCATCATCATGATCTCCATCATCGTGTCTTCTTGAAGTTCTCTCGTCATCTATTACTTCTACTACTATGGCTAACGCTTTAGCAATAAAGTAAAGTAATTACATGATGTTTAAGTTGACACGCAGGTCATAAATAAATTAAGACAACTCCTATGGCTCCTGCCGGTTGTCATACTCATCGACATGCAAGTCGTGATTCCTATTACCAGAACATGATCAATCTCATACATCACATCCTTTTGGCCATGTCACATCACAAGGCATAAGCTGCAAAAACAAGTTAGACGTCCTCTAATTGTTGTTGCAAGTTTTTACGTGGCTGCTATAGGTTTCTAGCAAGAACGTTTCTTACCTACGCCAAAACCACAACGTGATATGCCAATTTCTATTTACCCTTCATAAGGACCCTTTTCATCGAATCCGATCCGACTAAAGTGGGAGAGACAGACACCCGCTAGCCACCTTATGCAACTAGTGCATGTCAGTCGGTGGAACCAGTCTCACGTAAGAGTACGTGTAAGGTCAGTCCGGGCCGCTTCATCCCACGATGCTGCCGAATCAAGATAAGACTAGTAACGGCAAGTAAATTGACAATATCGACGCCCACAACTGCTTTGTGTTCTACTCGTGCATAGAAACTACGCATAGACCTAGCTCATGATGCCATTGTTGGGGATCGTAGCAGAAATTTAAAATTTTCTACGCATCACCAAGATCAATCTATGGAGTAATCTAGCAATGAGGGGAAGGAGAGTGCATCTACATACCCTTGTAGATCGCTAAGCGGAAGCGTTCAAGTGAACGGGTTGGTGGAATCGTACTCGTCGTGATCCAAATCACCGATGATCCTAGCGCCGAACGAACGGCACCTCCGTGTTCAACACATGTACGGAACGGAGACGTCTCCCACGCCTTGATCCAGCAAGGAGGAGGGAGAGGTTGAGGAAGAGAGTCCAATAGCAGCACGACAGCGTGGTGGTGATGGAGTGGCAGTTCTCCGGCAGGGCTTCGCCAAGCTCACGCGGAGGAGGAGAGGTATTGGAGGGTATGGGCTGCGCCAAGTTCAAGGGTGTCGCCGCCCTCCCACCCCTCCACTATTTATAGGTGGGGAGAGAGGGGGCTAGCCCCCCTAGATCCCATCTAGGGTTGGGGGCAGCGGCCAAGGGGGGGGGGAGGAGTGCCTCCCAAGTCAAGTGGAGGCCCTCCCCCTTAGTGTTTCCCCTCTCCCATGCGCATGGGCCTTGAGGGGGCTGGTGCCCTTGGCCCATTAAGGTTGGGGCGCCCCCTACAGCCCATGCTGCTGTATTGGACGTGGTGGAACATTTTCCGGACCTCCGGACCCCTATGGAATCCTCCGGAACCTTCCGGAAGCTTCCCGGTACAATACCAGAAAAAATCGAACTTTTCCCGGAACCCGAACAACAACTTTCCATATATAAATCTTTACCTCTGGACTATTCCGGAACTCCTCGTGACGTACGGGATCTCATCCAGGACTCCGAACAACATTCGGTAATCACATACAAGTCTTCCTAATAACCCTAGCGTCATCGAACCTTAAGTGTGTAGACCCTACGGGTTCGGGAACCATGCAGACATGATCGAGACAACTCTCTGGCCAATAACCAACAGCAGGATCTGGATACCCATGTTGGCTCCCACATGTTCCACGATGATCTCATCGGATGAACCACGATGTCGAGGATTCAATCAATCCCGTATTCAATTCCCTTTGTCCAGCGGTATTGTACTTGCCCGAGATTCGATCGTCGGTATCCCGATACCTTGTTCAATCTCGTTACCGGCAAGTCTCTTTACTCGTTCCATAACACATCATCCCATGATCAACTCCTTGGTCACATTGTGCACATTATGATGATGTCCTACCGAGTGGGCCCAGAGATACCTCTCCGTTTACACGGAGTGACAAATCCCAGTCTTGATTCGTGCCAACCCAACAGACACTTTCGGAGATACCTATAGTGTACCTTTATAGCCACCCAGTTACGTTGTGACGTTTGGCACACCCAAAGCACTCCTACCGTATCCGGGAGTTGCACAATCTCATGGTCTAAGGAAATGATACTTGACATTAGAAAAGCTTTAGCATACGAACTACACGATCTTGTGCTAGGCTTAGGATTGGGTCTTGTCCATCACATCATTATCCTAATGATGTGATCCCGTTATCAACGACATCCAATGTCCATGGTCAGGAAACTGTAACCATCCATTGATCAACGAGCTAGTCAACCAGAGGCTTACTAGGGACATGGTGTTGTCTATGTATCCACACATGTATATGAGTTTCCTATCAATACAATTCTAGCATGGATAATAAACGATTATCATGAACAATGAAATATAATAATAATAACTAATATATTATTGCCTCTAGGGCATATTTCCAACACATCCCACTCCCTAGATCTGGTCGGAGTTGACTTCGGTGAGCTCCGGGACTCCGGCGGGGCGGTGATTCCGGCGATGGAGACGGGGAGGCCGGGCGGCGGCATGCCGGATCGGGAGGAGGTCAACGGGAGGCGCGGTGCTGGAGCAACAGCGGCGAGGGAGCTCGGCTATTCGGCGGGTGGCGCGGCGAACTCCGCGGCGGAGGCAAAGCGGCGGCGGGGCGGGAGGGAACTGCGGTGGAGGCGCTCGGGCATGGCGGCGGGGAACAGGCGCACGAGGCACGGGCTCGATTGGCGGCGGCGTGCGGCCGACTGGGCCGGGAGGGCTGCGGCTAGGCCTGGCGGGTGGCGCGACGAAGTGGGGAAGGGCAGCGGCGACGTGTCGTGCTGCTGTTGGCCCGGAGCGGTGGCGCGGCTGATGTGGCGGCCTCTGATTGGCCGTAGTGAGGTGGCTTAGGCGGTGGACACGTCCGGCGGTGGGACAGACATGTCCGGCTGCGGGAGGAGGAAGAGGACTAGGGTTTCATCTGCGCGAAAATTTCGGGGGAGGCCACATATTTATAGGTAGAGGGAGCTAGGAGAGTCCAAATGAGGTGCGGTTTTCGGCCATGCGATCATGATCGAACGATCTAGATGATGGAGGAGGTTTAGGTGGGTTTTGGGCCACCTTGGAGGGGTGTTGGGCTGCAACACACACGAGGCCTTTTCGGTCCCTTGGTTAACCATTGGAGTATCAAACGAAGTCCAAATGGTACGGAACTTGACAGGCGCTCTACCGGTAGTAAACCAAGGCCGCATGACAAGTCTCGTTCCAATCTGAAAACGCTTAACACCCGCACACAAAAAGAGGTAGAAAGGGACACTAGAGGACATAAGAGCGCCGGAATGCAAAACGGACAACATGGAAAATGCTCAGATGCATGAGACGAACATGTATGCAAATGAAATGCACATGATGACATGATATGACATGCATGGCACACAAGCAATGACAAGGCAACAATAGCGAATAACTGGAAGACACCTGGCACATCGGTCTCGTGGCGTTACAACACTCCACCACTACGAGAGGATCTCGTCTCGAGATCTAGAATGGCACCGGAGGGAAAACGGAAGAGAAAGAGAAGAGGTAAAACTAAGCTGCTTCTTTGACAAACGATTGAGACCAAATAACCTTGAAAAGTTGAACAACTTGAAAGAAAGATTACAACGGAGATGAACGAAGTTGAAAAACACTCGGTTAGAAAAAAGGAACAAGGAAGAACAAATTCGTGCAGCACTCCGATTGAAAAGAAAAGGAATTGAATAAGAACTTGATAAGATGAGAAGATACTTGATGAAATCACAACACATTGCCTCCAAAACAAAAGTAAGAATGGAATGGAATGAACGAAGGGAAACACGATCTTGAGAGAGCACGCTTACAACAAATGTTAGAACGGAGTTGTTGGAAAAACAACAACGAAAAGAATAAACTTGAGTGGGCTTATGGAGAACAACTCAAAACTATGAGGTGAAATTCTGCCACCCACGGGAGAAAGAACTGGATTGATATGAACAAGGAGACGAGAAAATATTTCGCCGGGAGGATAGATGAAGAACTTGGATCGTATATTATCACCATTAATAGCAACAATCCTTAGGGAAAGCTTTAGGTGAAATATAACCCAAGATAACTCCAATGACGAGATTGATGGATTTAAAATATCTCATTCTTGACCACATGTGAATCATGAAACACATAGAAATTGTCAAAAATGACATAATACCACCTCAAAAGATAAGATAGAGTGAATTGGACTTTGAGATACTAGATGCTTGAGCTCCTCTGAAAAGAATGTTGATGAACACTTCGAGAAGGAATTAAATCCTTGATGAACCATCATGTAGAACCTTCATGAAGAACTTCGTTAACAAAAGAATGATCAAACGGAAGGAAAGAGAAGTTGGAAACACATGGTGAATCCTTGTACCGATTTAGATGAATCTCCGTGGTGAAATAATTGAAAAAGGTTGGAACTCCGGGAAAAGAGAAGATGAAAACAATTGAAATCAGGAATTTGATGAGCCTTCGGAATAAGGAATTGAATTTACTCGATGAAACAAGAATAAGAATTACATTACTTATCCTTCACCAATTTGAATTGATGAGAAGCAATGGATTTGGCATACAACTTATTCTCGTAGAAAAGATTAAGATAGATATAGCGTAAACTTGAGAAGGTCTTCAATGAACCACCGGTAGGATTTGAAAAGCACGAATGCATTGATATGATAAACGAAGGAAGAAGAATCTTGGAAGAACCACCATAAGAATTGAAAACGATTAAAGAAAAGATAAAGAAGCACCGGGAAGAATTAGAGAACAAATGAAGATACTTGAGGGGATTTAGATACAAATGAACGAATAAATCACGAACTGATTAGAGAATACTTGAATGATGCACCGGTAAGATTTAGAGAAAGAGAGCTGAAAACTGAGAATGAATAATCCCGAAATGATGGCCTTCAGATGAACAAGCTGAAAGACTCTTGAAATGCTCCGGATAGGTGAAAATAATTCTCACAATCGAAAAACAATTATGAGAGGATGGCATCAAGCTAGAACCACGAATCTTGAAGAGAATGGAGCAAGATTAAAGAGAAACTCTTCTTCGGTCTTCAAAATCCGAGAATGACGATGAGAAACACCACCATGAATTATTTAGACACTCCGGAAGAATCAAAACGAAGAGGTTGAGCCAACGATGAAAAGAATTTGAGAGATCTTGGAGAAATACATATGACTGATGATGAATCATTCTTACGTCAAACTTTGAAAAGAATTTAAGATAGCTCCGGGAAAATTAGAAGAGTCAGGTAAGATCCTGGGAAAAGACCTGTGGGTTAGGGCCCACTCAAGAGAAACACCGTTGAAAAGATTTAAAGAGAGAGATTGCACCGGTTGAATCAAATGAATTGAATGAGATAACAACCTCGAGATAGGTTTGAACGGATCTTGAATGAAAAGACGAGCCTTCTGAGATATCTTCAGCACTCCAGAACAATTGAATAGCGAGAAATGACCGAACGTGAGGTGCGCCGGCATGATAAGGTATTGAAACGAGGAAAGGATATGATCAACACCAAAAGCTTGAATTGAATCCACCGGAGAAGAAAAGGAACGAAGAATGATGAACTAGAACCTTCGTTAGAATCTTCTTGAGAATCACCGGATAAAACATTGATGGAAAAGAACGTTGAGACTTCACATAAATAAGATGGATACTCGATTAAGAAATCTGAGTCCTTGAAGAAAAAGGGGTGGGTGGGTGGGAAAAACAAAGGCAACTTGGAGACGAATGAAACAAACACCGTTGAGAAGAACTGATACTTGATCTAGCGGATGTTGAAATGATTGGATCCACTTGAAGAGAAAACACGCCGGTTGAAAAGGATTGACATGACAGACTCGATGATCAAGAAGGATTAGTATTCGCATAGGAGTATGAGAACACCGCTTAGGAAAGGTATGGAATCAACTCTTGATTTCGAAGCAACTCGAATACCACAATTGAAAACAAAAACAAAGGATTGGCTTGCAGAATAAGCTGGAACAAACATATGATCGAGATTTCGTCCGAAGTTTTCGTGGTGGGGCCAACACAGGCTCAATCGTACAACACCATCATGTACAAGGCAGTGCACATGACATACGAAGCGTCCCCGAGTCAGCATAGCCAAGGACTCTTTAAGACACAATGAGACCACTGTAAAACCAACCGTGGATAGGCGGACCACTAGACGTCGAACCCCAATTTCATATCATACATTTGTCGGGAAGATATCCTAAGAGCTACTTGAATTCCCACTTATAAACTCCCGAAACTTTCCGGTTATGCAATCAGGTGTTGGGGATACAGGGGAAGCATAATATCTCACCCAAAACTAGCAAATCCTACATCCAGCTGTATCCATCCTTCAACACATAACCAAGAAACCTTCGGAAATCGTTTACCTCGACCTTCGAAAAGCATCCGTTATACGATTTATGGCAATACTCCCGAACTCCCGCCCCAGTACTGGGTGGTGTCGAGGTTATCTCACCAACAACTGCATAAAAGAGATTTTCGATGTCGGCGAAACTCAAGTATTCCAGAACTGCAACGATAAAATTGTGATGACAACACCTTGGAGCTCAACTCCCCGGGACACTGCCACAACCCCTAAATGTCAGGAGGCACCAAGAACAATGTTCTCGTCACAAATCGATTGGAACGATTCCAAGATACCCGCATGATCCTAAATTTCTTTAGTGAAATTTGAGAAGAGAAGAGTCAAAACTCTACGTCAGGATGCCTCACCAGAGCGACGAAGGGACTGAGGAGTAAAAAGAATCCTACTCTCCGATATATATAATCTTAAATGACTCAAAACATTTTTCTAGACTCAACAACGCCAGCGATTTGATCAAGCAGGGGGCTCCTAAGGTCGGGGAAGGCTCTGATTACCAACTTGTAACGCCCTCGATGCGGCTATATCTCCCACGTGTCGAAGCACGACTTAGAGACATAACTGCATTGAAAGCAATGTCGCAAGTGAGGTAATCTTCACAACAACCCATGTAATGAATAAGGGAAAAGGTACATAGCTGGCTTACAATCGCCACTTCACACATTACATGAATAAAGCATTACATCATCCAGATACAATCAAGGTCCGACTACGGAACCAAAATAAAAGAAGACTACCCCAAATGCTACACAGACCCCCGATCGTCCCAACTGGGCTCCACTACCGATCAACTGAAACGAAACAACACAATGAACGAGATCTTCATCGAGCTCCTCCTTGAGCTCGGTTGCGTCACCTCCACGGTATCATCGGCACCTGCAAACTGGTTTTGAAAGTATCTGTGAGTCACGGGGGACTCAGCAATCTCACACCCTTGCGATCAAGACTATTTAAGCCTATAGGTAAGGTAATGGTATGAGGTGGAGCTACAGCACGCGACTAGCATATATGGTGGCTAACATACGCAAATGAGAGCGAGAAGAGAAGGCAAAGCACGTTCGAGAAATCTATGATCAAGAAGTGATCCTAGAACAACCTACGTCAAGCATAACTCCAACATCGTGTTCACTTCTCGGACTCCGCCGAGAAGAGATCATCACGGTTACACACGCGGTTGATGCATTTATTTAAGATAAGTTTCAGGTTTTCTACAACCGGACATTAACAAATTCCCATCTGCCCATAACCGCGGGCACGGCTTTCGAAAGATCAAATCCCTGCAGGGGTGTCCCAACTTAGCCCATCACAAGCTCTCATGGTCAACGAAGGATATTCCTTCTCCCAAGACAATCCGATCAGACTCAGCATCCCGGTTACAAGACATTTCAACAATGGTAAAACAAGACCAGCAAAGCCACCCAGATGTGCCGACAAATCTCGATAGGAGCTGCACATATCTCGTTCTCGGGGCACACCGGATGAGCCAGACGTCGGGTGGGCCAGTCCAGAGTTGCCCCTGGTAGCTCCGGACATCGCTCAGTTTGGACCAACACTTAGAGAAGCACTGGCCCGGGGGGTTAAAATAAAGATGACCCTTGGTTGGCCGACCCAAGGGAAAAGAGGCTAGGTGGCAAATGGTAAAACCAATGTTGGGCCTTGCTGGAGGAGTTTTATTCAAGGCAAACTGTCAAGGGGTTCCCATTATAAGCCAACCGTGTAAGGAACACAAAATCCAGGAACATAACACCGATATGACGGAAACTAGGGCGACAAGAGTGGAACAAAACACCAGGCATAAGGCCGAGCCTTCCACCCTTTACCAAGTATATAGATGCATTAATTAAATAAGAGATATTTGAAGGAAATATGCCCTAGAGGCAATAATAAAGTTATTATTTATTTCCTTATATCATGATAAATGTTTATTATTCATGCTAGAATTGTATTAACCGGAAACATAATACATGTGTGAATACATAGACAAACAAAGTGTCACTAGTATGCCTCTACTTGACTAGCTCGTTGATCAAAGATGGTTATGTTTCCTAACCATAGACATGAGTTGTCATTTGATTAACGGGATCACATAATTAGGAGAATGATGTGATTGACTTGACCCATTCCGTTAGCTTAGCACTTGATTGTTTAGTTTGTTGCTATTGCTTTCTTCATGACTTATACATGTTCCCATGACTATGAGATTATGCAACTCTCGTTTACCGGAGGAACACTTTGTGTGCCACCAAACGTCACAACGTAACCACGTGATTATAAAGGTGCTCTACAGGTGTCTCTGAAGTTACTTGTTGGGTTGGCGTATTTCGAGATTAGGATTTGTCACTCCGATTGTTGCAGAGGGATCTCTAGGCCCACTCGGTAATGCACAACACTTAAGCCTTGCAAGCATTGCAACTAATGAGTTAGTTGCGGAATGATGTATTACGGAATGAGTAAAGAGACTTGCCGGTAACGAGATTGAACTAGGTATTGGAATACCGACGATTGAATCTAGGGCAAGTAACATACTGATGACAAAGGGAACAACGTATGTTGTTATGCGGTTTGACCGATAAAGATCTTCATAGAATATGTAGGAACCAATATGAGCATCCAGGTTCTGCTATTGGTTATTGACCGGAGACGTGTCTCAGTCATGTCTACATAGTTCTCGAACCCGTAGGGTTTGCACGCTTAAAGTTTGGTGACGATCGTAATTAGTGTTTTTGTGTTTGATGTACTGAAGGTTGTTTAGAGTCCCGGATGTGATCATGGACATGACGAGGAGTCTCGAAATGGTCGAGACATAAAGATTGGTATATTGGAAGCCTATATTTCGATATCGGAATTGATCAGGGTGAAATCGGGATTTTACCGGAGTACCGGGGGGTTACCGGAACCCCCCCGGGGGTTAATGGGCCTACATGGGCCCTAAGGGAGAAGAGGAGGGCCGACCAAGGCAGGCCGCGCCGCCTCCCCCCTAGTCCGAATAGGACAAGGAAGGGGGGGCCTTTCCTCTTTCCCCCTTCCCCTTTCCTTATCCAACAAGGCAAGAGGGGGAGTCCTACTCCCGCTGGGAGTAGGACTCCTCCAGGCGCACCCCTAGGGGCCGGCCGCACCTCCCCCTCCCTCCTTTATATATGGGGGCAAGGGGGCACCCCATGACACACAAGTTGATCTTCGTGATCGTTCCTTAGCCATGTGCGGTGCCCCCTTCCACCATATTCCACCTCGGTCATATCGTAGCGGTGCTTAGGCGAAGCCCTGCGTCGGTAGAACATCATCATCGTCATCACACCGTCGTGCTGACGAAACTCTCCCTCAACACTCAGTTGGATCGGAGCTCGAGGGACATCACCGAGTTGAATGTGTGCAGAACTCGAAGGTGCCATACGTTTGGTACTTGGATCGGTCAGATCGGGAAGACATACAACTACTTTCTCTATGTTGTGTCAACACTTCCGTTGCCGGTCTATGAGGGTACGTAGACATCACTCTCCCCTCTCGTTGCTATGCTTCACCATGATCTTGCGTGTGCGTAGGAATTTTTTTGAAATTACTACGTTCCCCAACAGTGGTATCAGAGCCAGGTTTTATGCGTTGATGTTATGCACGAGTAGAACGCAAGTGAGTTGTGGGCGATATAAGTCATACTGCTTACCAGCATGTCATACTTTGGTTCGACGGTATTGTTGGATGAAGCGGCCCGGACCGACATTACGCGTACGCTTACGCGAGACTGGTTTCACCGCCATGCTTTGCACACGGGTGGCTGGCGGGTGTTAGTTTCTCCAACTTTAGTTGAACCGAGTGTGGCTACACCCGGTCCTTGCGAAGGTTTAAACAGCACCAACTTGACAAACTATCGTTGTGGTTTTGATGCATAGGTAAGAACGGTTCTTGCTAAGCCCGTAGCAGCCATGTAAAACTTGCAACAACAAAGTAGAGGACATCTAACTTGTTTTTGCAGGGCATGTTGTGATGTGATATGGTCAAGACATGATGCTATATTTTATTGTATGAGATGATCATGTTTTGTAACCGAGTTATCGGCAACTGGCAGGAGCCATATGGTTGTCGCTTTATTGTATGCAATGCAATCGCCCTGTAATCCTTTACTTTATCACTAAGCGGTAGCGATAGTCGTTGAAGCATAAGATTGGCGAGACGACAACGATGCTACGATGGAGATCAAGGTGTCACGCTGGTGACGATGGTGATCATGACGGTACATCGGAGATGGAGATCACAAGTACAAGATGATGATGGCCATATCATATCACTTATATTGATTGCATGTGATGTTTATCTTTTATGCATCTTATCTTGCTTTGATTGACGGTAGCATTATAAGATGATCTCTCACTAAATTTCAAGATAAAAGTGTTCTCCCTGAGTTTGCACCGTTGCCAAAGTTCGTCGTGCCTAGACACCACGTGATGATCGGGTGTGATAAGCTCTACGTCCATCTACAACGGGTGCAAGCCAGTTTTGCACACGCAGAATACTCAGGTTAAACTTGACGAGCCTAGCATATGCAGATATGGCCTCGGAACACAGAGACCGAAAGGTCGAGCATGAATCATATAGTAGATATGATCAACATATTGATGTTCACCATTGAAAACTACTCCATTTCACGTGATGATCGGTTATGGTTTAGTTGATTTGGATCACGTGATCACTTAGAAGACTAGAGGGATGTCTTTCTAAGTGGGAGTTCTTAAGTAATATGATTAATTGTACTTAAATTTATCATGAACTTAGTCCTGGTAGTATTAGCATATCTATGTTGTAGATCAATAGCTCGCGTTTAGCTCCCCTGTTTTATTTTTGATATGTTCCTAGAGAAAACTAAGTTGAAAGATGTTAGTAGCAATGATGCGGATTGGATCCGTGATCTGAGGTTTATCCTCATTGCTGCACAGAAGAATTATGTCCTTAATGCACCGCTAGGTGACAGACCTATTGCAGGAGAAAATGCAGACGTCATGAACGTTTGGCTAGCTCAATATGATGACTACTTGATAGTTTAGTGCACCATGCTTAACAGCTTAGAATCGGGACATCAAAGACGTTTTGAACGTCATGGATCATATGGATGTTCTAGGAGTTGAAGTTAATATTTCAAGCAAATACCCGAGTTGAGAGATATGAAGTCTCCAACAAGTTATATAGCTAAAAGATGGAGGAGAATAGCTCAAGCAGTTAGCATGTGTTCAGATTGTCTGGGTACTACAATCGCTTGAATCAAGTGGGAGTTAATCTTCCAGATAAAATAGTGATTAACAGAATTCTCTAGTCACCATCACCAAGTTAGTAGAACTTCGTGATGAACTATAGTATGCAAGGGATGATGAAAACGATTCCCAAGATTTTCATGATGATGAAATCGATGAAGGTAGAAATCAAGAAAGAGCATCAAGTGTGAATGATTAACAAGACCACTAGTTTCAAGAAAAGGGCAAAGGGAAAGAAAGGCAACTTCAAGAAGAACGGCAAGCAAGTTTCTGCTCAAGTAAAGAAGCCCAAGTCTGGTCCTAATCCCGAGTCTAAGTGCTTCTACTGCAAAGGGACTGGTCACTGGAAGTGAAACTGCCACAAGTATTTGGCGGATAAGAAGGATGGCAAAGTGAACAAAGGTATATTTGATATACAGATTATTGATGTGTATTTTACTAGTGTTCGTAGCAACCCCTCGGTATTTGATACTGGTTCAGTTGCTAAGAGTAGTAACTCGAAACGGGAGTTGCAGAATGAACGAAGACTAGTTAAAGGTGAAGTGACGATGTGTGTTGGAAGTGGTTCCAAGATTGATATGATCATCATCGCACACTCCCTATACTTTCGGGATTAGTGTTGAACCTAAATAAGTGTTATTTGGTGTTTGCATTGAGCATGAATATGATTTGGTCATGTTTATTGCAATACGATTATTCATTTAAGTAAGAGAATAAATTGTTGTTCTGTTTACATGAATAAAACCTTCTATGGTCATACACCCAATGAAAATGGTTTGTTGGATCTCGATCGTGGTGATACACATTCTCATAATATTGAAGCCAAAAGATACAAAGTTAATAATGATAGTGCAACTTATTTGTGGCACTGCCGTTTAGGTCATATCGGTGTAAAGCGCATGAAGAAACTCCATACTGATGGACTTTTGGAATCACTTGGTACTTGCGAACCGTGCCTCATGGGCAAGATGACTAAAACGCCGTTCTCTGGTACTATGGAGAGAGCAACAGATTTATTGGAAATCATACATATAGATGTATGTGGTCCGATGAATGTTGAGGCTCGTGGCGGATATCATTATTTTCTCACCTTCACAGATGATTTAAGCAGATATGGGTATATCTACTTAATGAAGCATAAGTCTGAAACATTTGAAAAGTTCAAAGAATTTCAGAGTGAAGTTGAAAATTATCGTAACAAGAAAATAAAGTTTCTATGATATGATCGTGGAGGAGAATATTTGAGTTGCGAGTTTGGTCTACATTTGAAACAATGCGGAATAGTTTCGCAACTCATGCCACCCAGAACACCACAGCGTAATGGTGTGTCCGAACGTCGTAATCGTACTTTATTAGATATGGTGCGATCTATGATGTCTCTTACTGATTTACCGCTATCGTTTTGGGGTTATGCTTTAGAGACGGCTACATTCATGTTAAATAGGGCACCATCGAAATCCGTTGAAACGATGCCTTATGAACTGTGGTTTGGCAAGAAACCAAAGTTGTCGTTTCTAAAAGTTTGGGGTGTGATGCTTATGTGAAAAAGCTTCAACCTGATAAGCTCGAACCCAAATCGGAGAAATGTGTCTTCATAGGATACCCAAAGGAGACTGTTGGGTACACCTTCTATCATAGATCCGAAGGCAAGACATTCGTTGCTAAGAATGGATCCTTTCTAGAGAAGGAGTTTCTCTTGAAAGAAGTGAGTGGGATGAAAGTAGAACTTGATGAGGTAACTATACCTGCTCCCTTATTGGAAAGTAGTACATCACAGAAACCGGTTTCTGTGACACCTATACCAATTAGTGAGGAAGCTAATGATAATGATCATGAAACTTCAGATCAAGTTACTACCGAACCTCGTAGATCAACAAGAGTAAGATCCGCACCAGAGTGGTACGGTAATCCTGTTCTGGAAGTCATGCTACTAGATCATGATGAACCTACGAACTATGAAGAAGCAATGGTGAGCCCAGATTCTGCAAAATGGCTAGAAGCTATGAAATCTGAGATGGGATGCATGTATGAGAACAAAGTGTGGACTTTGGTTGACTTGCCCGTTGATCGGCAAGCAATTGAGAATAAATGGATCTTCAAGAGGAAGACAGACGCTGATAGTAGTGTTACTATCTACAAAGCTAGAATTGTCGCAAAAAGGTTTTCGACAAGTTCAAAGGTGTTGACCACGATGAGAATTTCTCAATCATATCTATGCTTAAGCCTGTCCGAATCATGTTAGCAATTGCCGCATTTTATGAAATCTGGCAAATGGATAAACAAAACTGCATTCCTTAACAGGATTTATTAAAGAAGAGTTGTATATGATGCAACCAGAAGGTTTTGTCAATCCTAAAGGTACTAACAAAATATGCAAGCTCCAACGATCCATCTATGGACTGGTGCAAGCATCTCGGAGTTGGAATATACACTTTGATAAGTTGATCAAAGCATATAGTTTTATACAGAGTTGCGGTGAAGCCTGTATTTACAAGAAAGTGAGTGGGAGCACTACAACATTTCTGATAAATATATGTATGGCATATTGTTGATCGGAGATGATGTAGAATTATTCTGCAAAGCATAGAGGAATGTTTGAAAGGAGTTTTTTTTCAAAGAAAGACCTCGGTGAAGCTGCTTACATATTGAGCATCAAGATCTATAGAGATAGATCAAGACGCTTGATAAGTTTTTCAATGAGTACATACCTTGACAAGATTTTGAAGTAGTTCAAAATGGAACAGTCAAGAAGGAGTTCTTGCCTGTGTTACAAGGTGTGAAGTTGAGTAAGACTCAAAACCCGACCACGGTAGAAGATAGAGAGAGAATGGAAGTCATTCCCTATGCCTCAGCCATAGGTTCTATAAAGTATGCCATGCTGTATACCAGACCTATTGTATACCTTGCCCTGAGTTTGGCAAGGGAGTACAATAGTGATCTAGGAGTAGATCACTGGACATTGGTCAAAATTATCCTTAGTGGAATAAGGATATGTTTCTCGATTATGGAGGTGACAAAAGGTTCGTCGTAAAGGGTTACATCGATGCAAGTTTTGACACTGATCCAGATGACTCTAAGTCTCAATCTGGATACATATTGAAAGTGGGAGCAATTAGCTAGAGTAGCTCCGTGCAGAGCATTGTTGACATAGAAATTTTGCAAAATACGTACGGGTCTGAATGTGACAGACCCGTTGACTAAACTTCCCTCACAAGAAAAACATGATCACACCTTAGTACTCTTTGGGTATACATCACATAGAGATGTGAACTAGATTATTGACTCTAGTAAACCCTTTGGGTGTTGGTCACATGAAAATGTGAACTATGGGTGTTAATCACATGGTGATGTGAACTATTGATGTTAAATCACATGGCGATGTGAACTAGATTATTGACTCTAGTGCAAGTGGGAGACTGAAGGAAATATGCCCTAGAGGCAATAATAAAGTTATTATTTATTTCCTTATATCATGATAAATGTTTATTATTCATGCTAGAATTGTATTAACCGGAAACATAATACATTTGTGAAAATATAGACAAACAGAGTGTCACTAGTATGCCTCTACTTGACTAGCTCGTTGATCGAAGATGGTTATGTTTCCTAACCATAGACATGAGTTGTCATTTGATTAATGGGATCACATCATTAGGAGAATGATGTGATTGACTTGACCCATTTCGTTAACTTAGCACTTGATCATTTAGTTTGTTGCTATTGCTTTCTTCATGACTTATACATGTTCCTATGACTATGAGATTATGCAACTCCCGTTTACCGGCGGAACACTTTGTGTGCCACCAAACGTCACAACGTAACTGGGTGATTATAATGGTGCTCTACAGGTGTCTCCGAATGTACTTCTTGGGTTGGCATATTTCGAGATTAGGATTTGTCACTCCGATTGTCGGAGAGGTATCTCTGGGCCCACTCGGTAATGCACATCACTTAAGCCTTGCAAGAATTGCAACTAATGAGTTAGTTGCGGAATGATGTATTACGGAACGAGTAAAGAGACTTGCCAGTAACAAGATTGAACTAGGTATTGGAATACTGACAATCGAATCTCGGGCAAGTAACATACCGATGACAAAGGGAACAACGTATGTTGTTATGCGGTTTGACCAATAAAGATCTTCGTAGAATATGTAGGAACCAATATGAGCATCCAGGTTCCGCTATTGGTTATTGACCGGAGACGTGTCTCGGTCATGTCTACATAGTTCTCGAACCCATAGGGTCCGCACGCTTAAAGTTCGGTGACGATCGTAATTAGGGTTTTTGTGTTTTGATGTACCGAAGGTCATTCAGAGTCCCGGATGTGATCACGGACATGACGAGGAGTCTCGAAATGGTCGAGACATAAAGATTGATATATTGGAAGCCTATATCTGGATATCGGAATCGTCCCGGGTGAAATCGGGATTTTACCGGAGTACCGGGGGGTTACCGGAACCCCCCGGGGGGTTAATGGGCCTACATGGGCCCTAAGGGAGAAGAGGAGGGCCGGCCAGGGCAGGCCGCGTGCCCCCTCCCCCTAGTCTGAATAGGACAAGGAAGGGGGGGGGGTGCCCCCCTTTCCTCTTCCCCCCTTCCCCTTTCCTTCTCCAACAAGGCAAGAGGGGGGAGTCCTACTCCCGGTGGGAGTAGTACTCCTCCAGGCGCACCCCTAGGGGCCGGCCACACCTCCCCCTCCCTCCTTTATATACGGGGGCAAGGGGGCACCCCATGACACACAAGTTGATCTTCGTGATCGTTCCTTAGCCGTGTGCGGTGCCCCCTTCCACCATATTCCACCTCGGTCATATCGTAGCGGTGCTTAGGCGAAGCCCTGCGTCGGTAGAACATCATCACCGTCATCACGCCGTCGTGCTGACAAAACTCTCCCTCAATACGCAGCTGGATTGGAGCTCGAGGGACGTCACTGAATTGAACGTGTGCAGAACTCGAAGGTGCCGTACGTTCGGTACTTGGATCGGTCATATCGGGAAGACGTATGACTACTTCCTCTATGTTGTGTCAACACTTCCGTTGCCGGTCTACGAGGGTACATAGACATCACGCTCCCCTCTTGTTGCTATGCATCACCATGATCTTGCGTGTGCGTAGGAATTTTTTTGAAATTACTACCTTCCCCAGCAATATTGTGATATCCCAACAAAATATCCATGTTCCAACATGGAACAAACTCGAATCTTCACCTGCAACTAACAATGGTATAAGAGGGGCTGAGCAAAGCGGTAACATAGCCAAACAACGGTTTGCTAGGAAAAGGTGGGTTAGAGGCTTGGCTTAACAATATGGGAGGCATGATAAGCAAGTGGTAGGTATCGTAGCATAGGCATAGCAAAAGAGCGAGCAACTAGCAAGCAAAGATAGAAGTGATTTCGAGGGTATGGTCATCTTGCCTGCAAACTTCTCCGAGAAGACAAAAGCTTGAACCTCGTAAACGTACTCAACGGGCTCCTCGATCACGAAATCGTCTCCCGGCTCTACCCAAGCAAGAACAACAAGCAAAGGGAGACACAATCAACCACGTGCAATGCACAAGCAACATGATGCAAACATGATAGGATATGCGGGATGCGATATGTGATGCATATGCATGATTTGGAAAGGAATGATAGAACCTGGCCTCAACTTGGAAATCCAAGAGTGCCACTGGAAAGAGGAGGTGATTTTGGTCGAAATCGATATAAAGATCACCGGAATCGGATGCACGGTTTGGAAATGACAAGAAAAACAAATATGGCACCGGTCTGCGATTAACAGCACGAAACCATCTAAATGCATCAAGAACAACATGCTATAGCACTCCAACATAGCAAAAAAAATACATGGCAGGGATCCACTCAAGATGCTTGACAAAAGATGAACACTGAGCTACGGCTAATTCACTCATTAACAGGTTCCAACAAGCATGGCAAAAGTGCAAAAGATAACAGGTTTCAGACTTAGTGAAATTAACAGCATGTCAGGAATTTATCATCAGGAAGCAATGTTAAGAGCACGATAACAACATGCTACAGGAACATATCATGGCAAATCAAGGCATGGCATGAAGCTACTCAAAGCATACAACAAAATTCCCTTAGTGACCATGAGCCAAAAGGGATCAGAAAATACAATTGCAACCACGTGAACATAGCAATTAACGATAATAGATTCGGACTTAGTGAAAAACTGGAACATGGCAAAACAGATAACGAGTAGGCATGTTTACGAGCTCAATGCACTCACTACAAAGCATGGCATGATAATCTAAGCATACACCCAGCAAGTAGACATGGCATAGAAGCTAGACATGGCAAGAACGACATCATAGCATGCACGGATCAACACCAACAAGATAGGCAAAATTGCAAAACATGTTAACAATCTGCCAGGAACATTTTATAGAAAAAGTAGAGCTCGATTGAGTCAAGTTAGGGTGCTCCATAATTGCAAACAAAGAAATGGATGGAAGTAATCTGTGAGCCACAGGGACTCAGCTAGAACGAAACAACACAAATAAACAAGGTCTTCAACGAGCTCCTCCTGAGCTGGGTTGCGTCATCTGCACGGACTCAACGGCACCTGCAAGCTGGTTTTGGAAGTAATCTGTGAGCCACAGGGACTCAGCAATCTCGCACCCTCGCGATCAAGACTATTTAAGCTTATGGGTAAGGTAAAGGTATGAGGTGGAGCTGCAGCAAGCGACTAGCATATATGGTGGCTAACATACGCAAATGAGAGCGAGAAGAGAAGGCAAAGCACAGTCGATAAAAGTATGATCAAGAAGTGATCCTGGACTACCTACGTCAAGCATAACTCCAACAACCGTGTTCACTTCCCGGACTCCGCCGGAAAGAGACCATCACGGTTACACACGCGGTTGATTCATTTTTAATTAAGGTCAACTTCAGGTTTTCTACAACCGGACATTAACAAATTCCCATCTGCCCATAACCGTGGGCACGGCTTTCGAAAGTTCAAATCCTTGCAGGGGAGTCCCAACTTAGCCCATGACAAGCTCTCACGGTCAACGAAGGAATAGACCTCCACCCGAGACATTCCGATCAGACTCGGTATCCCAGTACAACAAGACATTTCGACAGGGTAAAACTAAACCAGCAACACCGCCCGAATGTGCCGACAAATCCCGATAGGAGCTGCACATATCTCTTTCTCAGGGCACACCGGATTGTCTAAACTTCCGGTAGGCCAGCCCAGAGTTGCCCCTGGTGGCCACCGGCGGCTGACATTTTGGACCAACACTCAGAGGAGCCCTGGCCCGGGGGGGGGGGGGGTAAAATAATGATGACCCTTGAGTCTGCAGAACCCAAGTGAAAGAAAAGGCTAGGTGGCAAATGGTAAAACCAATGTTGGGCATTGCTGGAAAAGCTTTACTTAAGGCGAACTGTCAAGGGGTTCCCATTATAGCCCAACCGCGCAAGGGACGCAAAATCCGGGAACATAACACCGATATGACGGAAACTAGGGCGGCAAGAGTGGAACAAAACACCAGGCATAAGGCCGAGCCTTCCACCCTTTACCAAGTATATAGATGCATTAATTAAATAAGATACATAGTGATATCCCAACAAGTAAACATGTTCCAACAAGGAACAACATCTCCATGTTCCAACAAGGAACAAACTTCAATCTTCACCTGCAACTAACAATGCTATAAGAGGGGCTGAGCAAAGCGGTAACATAGCCAATCAACGGTTTGCTAGGACAATGGTGGGTTAGAGGCTGAACATGGAAATTTGGGAGGCTGATAAGCAAGTGGTAGGCATCGTAGCAATGGCATAGCAAAAGAGCGAGCAAACTAGCATAGCAAAGATAGTAGTGATTTCGAGGGTATGATCATCTTGCCTGAAATCCCGCAAGGAAGAAGAACGAGTCCATGAAGAAGACAAACGGACATAGTCGAACGGATCCTCACAAACTCGACGTTACCGGATCCAACCCGAAGAAGAAATCACCGGAAAAGAAGCACACAACATAGTAAACAACCAACACATGAACATGGTATGATATGCGAGATGCGGGATGCAAAATGCAAGACGTGATAGGAAATGCATGAACCTGGCCTCAACTTGGAAAACCAAGTGTGCCACTAGAAAGATGGGATGAAATCGCTTGAAAACGATATAAAGATCATTGGAATCGGAGTTACGGTTTGGAAATGGCAAGCGTTTTAAGATATGCTCCGGTCTGCGATTTACAACAAGTAGG
This sequence comes from Triticum monococcum, assembly GCA_034509565.1. NCBI lineage: Eukaryota > Viridiplantae > Streptophyta > Magnoliopsida > Poales > Poaceae > Triticum > Triticum monococcum. The sequence goes on from CM067844.1 coordinate 492,060,012, forward strand.
CATCTAAATGCAATGCAATGAACATGCTACAGCACTCAAACATGACAACAAAATACATGGCAGGGATGTACACAAGATGCTTAACAAAACACTAGCACTGAACCACGGCCAAATTCATCCATTATGAGGTTCAAACAAGCATGGCAAAAACGCATATGCAAAACAGATTTCAGACTTAGTGAAATTAACACTAGCCTGAAATTTCAGACCACGATGCTCTCTTCGGAGCAGCAAAACAACATGATACATCACCTGATTATGACAAGTAAGAACATGGCATGGAGCTACTCAACAAGCTTAACAAAACACAAAAAGTGACCTGGGGCCAAAAGGGTTCACAAAATACTCTAACGAGCACACGAACATAGCTCACGCACAATCAGTTTTCAGACTTAGTGAAAACTGAGACATGCTGAAATTTAACTCACGAAGGCATGTAAACGAGCTCGATGCACTCACCATGGTGCAAGTCATAGCAAGGCAAGCATACATCCATTAAGAAGGAACAAAATGCTAGCTAGACATGCAAGAACAATGGCATAGCATGCACGGATCAATAACAATAGCATCGGCAAAATCGCAAACAAGTTGACGATCTGCCCAGATTTACCACGAAGCAAAAGTAGAGCTCGATTGACTCAAACTAGAGCACTCCACATATGCAAACAAATACATGGATGGATAGAGCATAACATGGTTAACAAAACTCCCTGACTGACCATCCTCAAAAGAGGCACGGATCACTAGGAAACAAGCTGAACATATGGCATCAAGAACTAAAATATCCCAGACTTAGTGAAATCCACTAAGTCCCTGAAAACAGAATTCTCAGGTGCCTCTCTTTGCAAGCTTGCACAAGTCACCACACACATCCTAAAAATGCATGGGTTGCACCTCTGGAAAGAAGACAAAATGCTTAACAATTCATCTCAAAGACTCACAGGCATATCATGCACACAATAATCATGGCAAAAATGAGAAAAGTCTATGATGAACTAACAGATCTGCAACTTAACTCACGAAGCCTCCTTCTAGCAGCATTTCGGACATCAATATGAACTAAAATGCAAATGATGCAATGGAATGAAATGATGTACTCGTCGAGACGAAGATTTTGATATACTATATGTCTAAAACGGAGCTACGAATGCAAAGTTACGAGGCCTCGAACATGAGCACATGGATCTGGAATCTGGGGACTTAGACAAATTTTACCTCCGCGAAAAGTCAACGCGGGACCGAGGGATCCGAGACGGGGCAGTGCAGATCTGAGACGGGACGTTTGGTTGGAGGGATGGGTGGATCTGATCCATCTTCTCCTTTGGATCCGGCCGGACCGAACTCCGGCGAACTCCGGCGATGCACGAAACTCCAGCGAGGACGAGGAGGTCCGGTGAAGACGGCGATGACCGGACTTGACGGACCCCGATGAGGGTGGTGCGGTGCGGGCTTCACGGCGGCGCGCGGGGACCACGACGGCGCTCAGGAGTGGCCTGGCGGCGGGCGGAGAGGCGGCATCCGGCGAGCTCCTACAGTGGCGGCGCGGCACCGGAGCTCCGGCGAGCTCCTGCGGACGGACGGCGAGGTGAAGAGGGCCGGCGAGCACTCGGGGTTCGTCAGCTCGGGAACCCCGCAGTCGAGCGGCGGCCTGCGAAGGCTCGGGTGGCGCGCTCCGGCGAAGACGGCGCCGGTAGGCGGCGGAGCGGCGAAGCGCGGTGGCGGGGAGGCGCGGGCCGGCGGCCGGCGACGAGACGCAAGGCGGCGGCGCAGGGGAGGCTCTGGCGGCGTTGCGCGGGGGCCGGTCCGGGCTCTCGCGGGCTCGGGCGGGCCCCGGATGGGCCTGCAGGGCCAACGGCGGCGGGGGAGGCGCGGCTGGCTGAGGTGGCGCATGTTGATTGGGTGAAGGCGATGGCGAGGCTGACGTGTCGGGCGCTGATTCGCCGGAGTGAGGTGGCGGCGGAACTGGACGTGTCCGGTGACTGGACGGACATGTCCGGCAGCGGTGGGAGTTGGATCTAGGGTTTCGTCTGCGCGCGAATTCGGAGGGGATCACATATATATAGGTAGAGGGAGCTAGGAGAGTCCAAATGAGGTGCGGTTTTCGGCCACGCGATCGTGATCGAATGCTCTAGGACATGGAGCAGAGTTTGGTGGGTTTTTGGGCCAAATTGGAGGGGTGTTGGGCTGCAACACACACGAGGCCTTTTCGGTCCCTCGGTTAACCGTTGGAGTATCAAACGAAGTCCAAATGATACGAAACTTGACAGGCGGTCTACCGGTAGTAAACCAAGGCCGCTTGGCGAGTCTCGGTCCAATCCGGAAATGTTTAACCCCCACACAAGAAAGAAAGGTAGAAATGACCACCGGAGGAGAACGAAGCGCCGGAATGCAAAACGGACAATGGGGAAAATGCTCGGATGCATGAGACGAACACGTATGCAAATGCAATGCGCATGATGACATGATATGCAATGCATGACACACAAGCAATGACAAGGCAACAACAGCGAATAACTGAACGACACCTGGCACATCGGTCTCGGGGCATTACAACACTCCACCACTACAAGAGGATCTCGTCCCGAGATCTAGAATGGGCACCGGAGGGACAAACGGACGAGAAAGAGAAGAGGTAAAACTAAGTTGCTCCTTTGACAAACAAGTGAAACCACGAACCTTGAGAGGTTGAACAAATAGAATAGAATACAACGAAGGTGCACAAAGTCGAAAACACTCCGTTAGAAAAGAGGAACGAGGAAGAACAAATTCAGGCAGCACTCCGGTTGGAAAGAAAAAGAATTGAATAAGGTCTTGATAGATGAGAAGATACTTGATGAAATCACAATACACTGCCTCCGTAACTATTGAATGTATTGAAACAAAGGGTAAGAAAGATCTCGGACATCACTCCGGTTGAGAAGGGAGTCAAAATTTGATAAGATGAGAGAGCTCAAATGAAAACACAACACTCCGGTTGAGAAAGGGATGCAAGACTTGATAAGGCGAAAAGAACTTGAGCAGAATGGCACCACACTCTGGTTAAATGGATAGGCATGAAAAGAACATGATCTTTGACAAAACGAGATGATGGGTTGAAAAGAGCAACATGACAATGCCTCCGGAACAAAAGAATAGAAGATAGATAACTGAAATAGGATAATAGAGAAGAAAATGCCAACTTCTGTCACAAAAGAGCTTGGAAAGGCATCTTTAGGAGAAGGGTTGAACGGAGTTGTTGGAAAAACCACCAACGAAAAGAATAGGTTGATATGGTCTTATGGAATACATCTCAAATTATGAGGTGACAACCTGCCACTCATGGGAAGAAGAATTGGATTGATAAGGACAAGGAGACAAGAAACTATTTCACCGGGAGGATAAATGAAAAACTTGGATCATATATAAACACCATAATAACAACCATCCTTAGGGAAGGCTTTAGGTGAAATATAACCCAAGACAATACCAATGAATAGGTTGATGGATTTAAAATATCCCAATCTTGACAGCATGTGAATCATGAAAACATGAACTCAAATTATCAAGAATGACACAATACCACCTCCGATAATATGGTAGAAAGAATTGCACTCCGGATTGCAAGATGAAGAATACTTGATCTCCTTAGAAAAGAATCTCGATGAAAACTTCGAGAAGGGATTAAATCCTTTATGAACCATCATGTAGAGCCTCCATGAAGAACTCCGGTAATGAAAGAATGATTAAACGAGAAGAAAGAGAAGTTAAAAAAAATAAGGCAAAGCCTTGTAATGATTTAGATAGATCTCCGTGATAATTAGGGCTTGGAACTCCGGGAAAAAGAGAAGATGAAACAAATGAAACCGAGAATTTGAAGTGCCTCCGGAATAAAGAATTGAATTTACTCGATGAAACAAGAATAAGAATTATATTATGCTTATCCTTCACCAATTTAAATTGATGACAAGCAGCGGATTTGGCATATTACTTACTCTCATAGAAAAGATTAAGATAGATATAGCGCGAACTTGAGAAAATCTTCGACGAACCACCGGTAGGGTTGCCAACGAATAAATTGATAAGGAAGAGAAAACTGGAAGCACCGCCTTAAGAATTGAAAATGAACGATGAGAAGATAAAGAAAACACCGGGAAGAATTAGCAATTAAACGAAGATGCTTGTGAGGATTTAGATCCAAGAGAACGAAGAGATTACGCGCTGATTAGAGAATCCTTGATTTAGACACCGGTATGATTTAGAGTATGGGAGCTGAAAGCTGGAATGAATAAGTCTTCTTAAATGATGGGCTCCGGATGAACAAGCTGAAAAGTCTCCTGAATTACTCCGGATGGTTGAAAAGAATATCTCACAATCGCAAATAATTATGAGAGGATGGCAACAAGACAGAATCACAAATCTTGAAGAGAATGGAGCAAGATTAAAGAGAAACTCTTCTTCGGTCTTCAAAATCCAAGAATGACGACGAGAAACACCACCAAGAATTATTTAGACACTCCGGAAGAATCGAAACGAAGAGGTTGATCCAATGATGAAAAGAATTTGAAAGATCTTGAAGAAATACATATGACTGATGACAAATCATTGTTACGTCAAACTTCAAAAGGAAATTTTTAGGATAACTCCGGGGAAATAAGAAGAGTCAGGTAGGATCCTGGGAAAGACCTGTGGGTTAGGGCCCACTCAAAAGAGAACACCGTTGAAATGATTTAAAGGAGAGAGGTTGCACCGGTTGAATTAAATGGCTAGAATGAAATAACATCCTCGAAAGAGTTTGAAAGGATTACGAAAGCAGAGTGGAAACACGAATCTTCGAGATATCTTGAGCACTCCAGAATAAATGAATAGCGAGAAGTGAATCATTATGAGGTGCACCGTCAAAAGAAAAACAATAGAAGTATGGAAAAGAATATGATCAAAAGCTTGATTTGAATCCACCGGAGAAGAAAAATGAGTGAAGGTTGACGAACTTGAAGCTCCATTAGAATCTTCATGAGAATCACCGGATAAGAATATAGACGGAAAAGAATGGAGAGACTTCACATGAATAAAAGGATACTTGATTAAAACATCTGAGTCCTTGGAGAAAAACAAAGGGAGGGAGGGTGGGAAAAACAAAGACAATTTGGAATGGATGGAACGAACACCGTAGATAAGAACTGATAATTGATCTCGTAAATGTTGAAGTGAACGGATCCACTTGAGGAGAGACACACCAGTTGAAAAGAATTAACATGACAATCTCGATTATCATGAAGGATTAGTTTTCGCATAGGAATATGAGAACACCACTTGAGGAAGGTATGGAATCAACACTTGACATTGAAGCAACTCGAATACCACAACTCAAAACAAAAACAAAGGGTTGGCTTGCAGAATAAGCCAGAACAAACATATGATAGAGATTTCGTCCGAAGTTTTCGTGGTGGGACCTACACGGGCTCAATCGTATAGCACCATCATGTACAAGGTAGTGCACATGACATACGAAGCGTCCCCGAGTCAGCATAGCCAAGGACTCTTTAAGACACAACGAGACCACTGTAAAATCGACCGTGGATAGGCGAACCACTAGACGTCGAACCCCAATTTCATATCATACATCTGTCGGAAAGATATCCTAAGAGCTACTTGAATTCCCACCTATGAAACTCCCAAAATTTTCCGGTTATGCAATCAGGTGTTGGGGATACAGGGGAAGCATAATATCTCACCCAAACTAACAAATCCTACATCCAGCTGTATCCATCCTTCAACACATAACCAAGAAACCTTCAGAAATCGTCTACCTCAACCTTCGAAAAGCATCCGTTATACAAGTTATGGCGATACTCCCGAACTCCCGCCCCAGTACTGGGTGGCGTCGAGGTTATCTCACCAACGAACTGCATAAAAGAGATTTTCGATGTCGGCATACTAAACTCAGGTATTCCAGAACTGCAACGATAAAATTATGACGACAACACCTCAGAGCTCAACTCCCCGGGACACTTATACAAAACCCCTGACAGGAGGCACCAAGACAATGTTCTCATCATAAAACCATCGGAACGATTCCAAGATACCCGCGTGATCCTAAAAAAAATTTAGTGAAATTTGAGAAGAGAAGAGTCAAAACTCTACGTCAGGATGCCTTACCAGAGCGATGAGGAGACTGGGAAGTAAAAAAGAATTCCTAAACTCTCCGATATATAATTCCTAAATGACCCAAAACATTTTTCTAGACACAACTCGGCCGCTAAAAACGATCAATCAGTGGGGGCTCCTAAGGTCGGGGAAGGCTCTGATTACCAACTTGTAACACCCTTGATGCGACTATATCTCCCACGTGTCGAGGCACGACTTAGAGGCATAATCGCATTGAAGGCATATGTCGCAAGTGAGGTAATCTTCACACAACCCATGGAATATAATAAGGGAAAGAGATACATAGTTGGCTTACAATCGCCACTTCACACAAATACATGAATAAAGCATTACATCATCCAAATACAATCAAGGTCCGACTACGGAACCAAAATAAAAGAATAACCCCAAATGCGACAAAGGTCCCTGATCGACCCCAACTGGGCTCCACTACTGATCAACTAGAACGAAACAACACAAATAAACAAGGTCTTCAACGAGCTCCTCCTGAGCTGGGTTACGTCATCTGCACGGACTCAACGGCACCTGCAAGCTGGTTTTGGAAGTAATCTGTGAGCCACAGGGACTCAGCAATCTCGCACCCTCGCGATCAAGACTATTTAAGCTTATGGGTAAGGTAAAGGTATGAGGTGGAGCTGCAGCAAGCGACTAGCATATATGGTGGCTAACATACGCAAATGAGAGCGAGAAGAGAAGGCAAAGCATGGTCGACAAAAGTATGATCAAGAAGTGATCCTGGACTACCTACGTCAAGCATAACTCCAACAATCGTGTTCACTTCCCGGACTCCGCCGGAAAGAGACCATCACGGTTACACACGCGGTTGATTCATTTTTAATTAAGGTCAACTTCAGGTTTTCTACAACCGGACATTAACAAATTCCCATCTGCCCATAACCGCGGGCACAGCTTTCAAAAGTTCAAATCCCTGCAGGGGAGTCCCAACTTAGCCCATGACAAGCTCTCACGGTCAACGAAGGAATAGACCTCCACCCGAGACATTCCGATCAGACTCGGTATCCCCGTACAACAAGACATTTCGACAGCGTAAAACTAAACCAGCAACACCGCCCGAATGTGCCGACAAATCCCGATAGGAGCTGCACATATCTCTTTCTCAGGGCACACCGGATTGTCTAAACTTCCGGTAGGCCAGCCCAGAGTTGCCCCTGGTGGCCACCGGCGGCTGACATTTTGGACCAACACTCAGAGGAGCCCTGGCCCGGGGGGGTAAAATAATGATGACCCTTGAGTCTGCAGAACCCAAGTGAAAGAAAAGGCTAGGTGGCGAATGGTAAAACCAATGTTGGGCATTGCTGGAAAAGCTTTACTTAAGGCGAACTGTCAAGGGGTTCCCATTATAGCCCAACCGCGCAAGGGACGCAAAATCCGGGAACATAACACCGATATGACGGAAACTAGGGCGGCAAGAGTGGAACAAAACACCAGGCATAAGGCCGAGCCTTCCACCCTTTACCAAGTATATAGATGCATTAATTAAATAAGATACATAGTGATATCCCAACAAGTAAACATGTTCCAACAAGGAAGAACATCTCCATGTTCCAACAAGGAACAAACTTCAATCTTCACCTGCAACTAACAATGCTATAAGAGGGGCTGAGCAAAGCGGTAACATAGCCAATCAACGGTTTGCTAGGACAATGGTGGGTTAGAGGCTGAACATGGCAATTTGGGAGGCTGACAAGCAAGTGGTAGGCATCGTAGCAATGGCATAGCAAAAGAGCGAGCAAACTAGCATAGCAAAGATAGTAGTGATTTCGAGGGTATGATCATCTTGCCTGAAATCCCGCAAGGAAGAAGAACGAGTCCATGAAGAAGACAAACGGACATAGTCGAACGGATCCTCACAAACTCGACGTTACCGGATCCAACCCGAAGAAGAAATCACCGGAAAAGAAGCACACAACATAGTAAACAACCAACACATGAACATGGTATGATATGCGAGATGCGGGATGCAAATGCAAGACGTGATAGGAAATGCATGAACCTGGCCTCAACTTGGAAAACCAAGTATGCCACTGGAAAGATGGGATGAAATCGCTTGAAAACGATATAAAGATCATTGGAATCGGAGTTACGGTTTGGAAATGGCAAGCGTTTTAAGATATGCTCCGGTCTGCGATTTACAACAAGTAGGCATCTAAATGCAATGCAATGAACATGCTACAGCACTCAAACATGACAACAAAATACATGGCAGGGATGTACACAAGATGCTTAACAAAACACTAGCACTGAACCACGGCCAAATTCATCCATTATGAGGTTCAAACAAGCATGGCAAAAACGCATATGCAAAACAGATTTCAGACTTAGTGAAATTAACACTAGCCTGAAATTTCAGACCACGATGCTCTCTTCGGAGCAGCAAAACAACATGATACATCACCTGATTATGACAAGTAAGAACATGGCATGGAGCTACTCAACAAGCTTAACAAAACACAAAAAGTGACCTGGGGCCAAAAGGGTTCACAAAATACTCTAACGAGCACACGAACATAGCTCACGCACAATCAGTTTTCAGACTTAGTGAAAACTGAGACATGCTGAAATTTAACTCACGAAGGCATGTAAACGAGCTCGATGCACTCACCATGGTGCAAGTCATAGCAAGGCAAGCATACATCCATTAAGAAGGAACAAAATGCTAGCTAGACATGCAAGAACAATGGCATAGCATGCACGGATCAATAACAATAGCATCGGCAAAATCGCAAACAAGTTGACGATCTGCCCAGATTTACCACGAAGCAAAAGTAGAGCTCGATTGACTCAAACTAGAGCACTCCACATATGCAAACAAATACATGGATGGATAGAGCATAACATGGTTAACAAAACTCCCTGACTGACCATCCTCAAAAGAGGCACGGATCACTAGAAAACAAGCTGAACATATGGCATCAAGAACTAAAATATCCCAGACTTAGTGAAATCCACTAAGTCCCTGAAAACAGAATTCTCAGGTGCCTCTCTTTGCAAGCTTGCACAAGTCACCACACACATCCTAAAAATGCATGGGTTGCACCTCTGGAAAGAAGACAAAATGCTTAACAATTCATCTCAAAGACTCACAGGCATATCATGCACACAATAATCATGGCAAAAATGAGAAAAGTCTATGATGAACTAACAGATCTGCAACTTAACTCACGAAGCCTCCTTCTAGCAGCATTTCAGACATCAATATGAACTAAAATGCAAATGATGCAATGGAATGAAATGATGTACTCGTCGAGACGAAGATTTTGATATACTATATGTCTAAAACGGAGCTACGGATGCAAAGTTACGAGGCCTCGAACATGAGCACATGGATCTGGAATCTGGGGACTTAGACAAATTTTACCTCCGCGAAAAGTCAACGCGGGACCGAGGGATCCGAGACGGGGCAGTGCAGATCTGAGACGGGACGTTTGGTTGGAGGGATGGGTGGATCTGATCCATCTTCTCCTTTGGATCCGGCCGGACCGAACTCCGGCGAACTCCGGCGATGCACGAAACTCCAGCGAGGACGAGGAGGTCCGGTGAAGACGGCGATGACCGGACTTGACGGACCCCGATGAGGGTGGTGCGGTGCGGGCTTCACGGCGGCGCGTGGGGACCACGACGGCGCTCAGGAGTGGCCTGGCGGCGGGCGGAGAGGCGGCATCCGGTGAGCTCCTATAGTGGCGGCGCGGCACCGGAGCTCCGGCGAGCTCCTGCGGCCGGACGGCGAGGTGAAGAGGGCCGGCGAGCACTCGGGGTTCGTCCGCTCGGGAACCCCGCAGTCGAGCGGCGGCCTGCGAAGGCCCGGGTGGCGCGCTCCGGTGAAGACGGCGCTGGTAGGCGGCGAAGCGCGGTGGCGGGGAGGCGCGGGCCGGTGGCCGGCGACGAGACGCAAGGCGGCGGCGCAGGGGAGGCTCTGGCGGCGTTGCGCGGGGCCGGTCCGGGCTCTCGCGGGCTCGGGCGGGCCCCGGATGGGCCTGCAGGGCCAACGGCGGCGGGGGAGGCGCGGCTGGCTGAGGTGGCGCATGTTGATTGGGTGAAGGCGATGGCGAGGCTGACGTGTCGGGCGCTGATTCAGCGGAGTGAGGTGGCGGCGGAACTGGACGTGTCCGGTGACTGGACGGACATGTCCGGCAGCGGTGGGAGTTGGATCTAGGGTTTCGTCTGCGCACGAATTCGGAGGGGATCACATATATATATGTAGAGGGAGTTAGGAGAGTCCAAATGAGGTGCGGTTTTCGACCACGCGATCGTGATCGAACGCTCTAGGACATGGAGCAGAGTTTGGTGGGTTTTTGGGCCAAATTGGAGGGGTGTTGGGCTGCAACACACACGAGGCCTTTTCGGTCCCTCAGTTAACCGTTGGAGTATCAAACGAAGTCCAAATGATACGAAACTTGACAGGCGGTCTACCGGTAGTAAACCAAGGCCGCTTGGCAAGTCTCGGTCCAATCCGGAAATGTTTAACCCCCACACAAGAAAGAAAGGTAGAAATGACCACCGGAGGAGAACGAAGCGCCGGAATGCAAAACGGACAACGGGGAAAATGCTCGGATGCATGAGACGAACACGTATGCAAATGCAATGCGCATGATGACATGATATGCAATGCATGACACACAAGCAATGACAAGGCAACAACAGCGAATAACTGAATGACACCTGGCACATCGGTCTCGGGGCATTACACAAGAGAATCAGTCAGAATGACTGAAGTGATGCTTAACCAAAAACTATGTCTTCGAGTGAATACTATGAGAGCGAATCTTGTCCAGAGTCGGACAAGTCAGCTTTGCTTGTAGCCCAAGTAAAGTTGCCGTGTGAGTTTGAAATCTGACCGTTGGAACACGTGTCAGTTCCTTAGTGACCCAGGGTCATTTCGGACAAATCAGGTCGGGTTGCCTAGTGGCTATAAATAGCCCACCCCCTACAACCATAAACGGTTGGCTGCTCAGAGTTAGAGTACGGCTTTTGTCGTTTGAGATCAACCCACCTCGAAGCCTTTGAGAGAGAATTCCTTGCAAGGATAAAGCCCTAACCACCCAGAGCCTAAGAGTGTTAGGCATCACTTAAGTCTTCTTGTCTGTGTGATCTGAAGACTTATTACACTTGAGGACTGTGAATCCTCCAGCCGGTTAGGCGTCGCGTTCTGAGCGTCCAAGAGACATTGTGGATCGCCGGTGAACGAAGTCTGTGAAGGTTTGGGAGTCTACCTTGAAGACTTACCAGAGTGATTGGGCGAGGTCTGTGTGACCTTAGCTCAAGGGGAATACGGTGAGGACTGGGTGTCCCGAGCTGCGTGTTCAGGACAGGGTGTCCGGGACTGTGTGTCCTCAGGTTTAAATACCTAGCCGCCCTAACCAAACGTATAGTTGTCACAGCAACTGGAACTGGTCCAACAAATCATTGTCTTCAACGAGTCACTGGTTTCATCCTTCCCTTCCCTTTACTTACTGTTGGTCCTTGTGAAGTCATTGTATGATTGCACTATCTTTTGTCTTCACTGAGTGACTGCGTGTTCTTTTTGGCTTCATAATATCTTCCTACTTGATCCTTACTACCTAGCTGCTACTAGTCATTGTGCTTTCACTTCATTGAATACTTGACTATGGTTTACCTAGTGTAGTTTACCTTCCGCTGCATGGTAATAGGTTTATTTCTATCGTTTGTCTTCGAAACTTCCACGTTTTGAAGACTTTCATAAAAATCGCCTATTCACCCCCTCTAGTCGATATAACGCACTTTCAATTGGTATCAGAGCAAGGTACTCCCTTGTTCTGTGTGATTCGGTTTAACCACCTGGAGTTTTAGCTATGTCGACTACAGGGATAATTAAAGTCTCCGCTGCATGCCCCGTCTTCGATGGAACTGAATATCCCTACTGGAAGAATAAGATGCGCATGCATCTTGAAGCCATTGACGTCGACCTATGGTATGTCATCAAGAACGACGTTCCCAAGGCTGGAGAAGGTGTCACTGCTGCTGATGTCAAGAAGTTCATTCAACTGGACTCTACTGCCAAGAATATCATTTGTGGTCATCTGACCAAAGGATAGTATGGCCGTTTGAGTGCTTTGGAAATATCTAAGCTAGTCTGGGACTGGCTCTCCAAGGTCAACGAAGGCGTCTCAACCCAGAGAGATCAGAGAATCAGTGTCCTTCAGAACCTCTTCAACCGCTTCAAGCGAAATGGCAATGAGAATGTCCAGCTCACGTTTGATTGACTCACTAACATCACAAATGAGCTTCAAGCCCTCGGTGCTACTGAGATCACCAAGCATGAAGTCGTCAAGACACTACTGAGATCACTTGACAGTTCGTTTGACACCCTAGCCCTGATGATTCAAGAACGTCCTGATTTCAAGACACTCGATCCGTCTGACATACTTGAGAGGCTCAACACACATGAGTTTCAGCTTTTTGAGAAAAGAGATATCTAAGGTCCAAACTATGGGCGAACTCGTGCCTTGAAGGCAAAAGCTGTCTCCTCATCTGAAGAAGAATCTGACAACAGTTCTGATGACCCTGAAGACATTGGAAAGGAACTTGCTATGCTTGTGAAGAAGTTCCAAAAATTCACCAAGAAGAAAGGCTTCAAGAAGTCTTCACGATCAAGCTCAAGGAATGATGAAGCTTCTGCTCATGACTACAAGAAGAAAACATGCCACAAGTGCAAGAAAATTGGCCACTTCATCTCTGAGTGTCCGCAGTGGGACAATGAGAACAACAAGAAGAAGAAGAGCAAGGAATATGACTCTAACGACAAGAAGAAGAAGAAATACTCAAAGTCTTCTTCCAAGTCTTCCTCAAAGTCTTCATCACACAAGAAGAGCTCATCTGGCAAGGCACGTGCGTTTGTTGGCAAGGAAATGGATTCAGAGGAGGAGTCCGCTTCTGAGGAGGCGGAGGTGGAGTCTGAGGAGGAGTCGGATTCTGGCGTTGCAAGTCTGGCTACATCATACGTTGCCAAGTCCATCTTCAACACTAAAGACAATGACTTCATCACCGACACCGATGCAAATGACAAGGACTACTCCACTCCTACCTACTGCTTCATGGCACGCGGTGCCAAGGTAAACACATGCACTACTCACTATCAAACATCTAGTGAAGATGACTCTGATTGTGGTTCAAGACCCAGCTACAAAACACTTGCTAAAATTGCAACTGAACAACAGAAAGCTATGGAACATATTCAAAAACTGTTAGACAAAAGCGATGATCTGTTAGGCGCTGAAATGACTCGATCTAAGTCCTTAATTGAAGACGTAAAAAATCTTCACGTTAAGTATGAGGAACTTGAAAGTCGTCATGAAACGCTCTCAACAACTCATGAAAAGCTTTCCTATGATTATCTTCAAAGGAAGCAAGATCTTGAGAAATTGAGAGCGGCTCATGAAGATCTTCAAAAGGAAAATGAGTCACTTCATGCCGAACAGATTAGTTCTGCTCAGGAAGGATTTGAACCACATGTCTTAAATGCATTGAGCGTGATAATGCTACTTCTGTTGCTGAATGTTCTACTGCTGCTACTGTTGCAATATCTTCAACTGTTGATGTGATAACTAACCCCTCTGCTGAGGATACCACTCCTATTGCTGATGAGAATGCTAGGTTGAAGACATTGCTTGAAACAGGGATGTACAAAAGTCTTAAAGGGCATCAGACACTATCTGATGTCCTCAAAAGGCAGATTCTGAACCGAAACCCGAGGAAAGAGGGTGTTGGGTTCGTAAGGAAAATGAATGCTGATGGCTCTTACTGGAAACCTAAGCAGTACCCCAAAACCACATGGGTTGCTGCAAAGGAACCTTCAGCAGATCCATCCAATCTATCTGGCTTCACTTGTGCTAACCCCATTGTCATTGATGAATCCTTTGATGGAAACAATAAACTGTTTAAGAATCAGAATGGTGAAGTGTTTGCCAGGTATATTGGTACTAACTGCAAGAATGGGCCGCCTATGAAGAAGATTCGGGTGTCGAAAAAGTGTTTGGAATCTTCCTCTAAATGTCATCATGACACCACAGGTGAAGAAGACAAACCCTAGACCACAGGCTTCATACGGTCCAAAGGCTTGATACAGACAGAGGACTCACCTGAGTCGCACTAACGCAAATGTTTTGCAGGGAAACCATACTGAGGCCTATGAATATGAGCGCGGTTCATCGAACCGCCATGTTCATAAGACCAAGAACTATTCTGCTTATTCTTATGAGTACTATTGTCCGCCTGCAAGACTTTTTGCTAGGGCTCCAAAGCCAAAGTTCTCAGACGCTGCACTTAGACTTATTGCTTCTAAGCCACCCTTGAAGATGTGGGTGGCTAAGAAAGCTTACCTCTCTTTTGCAGGGAAAGGTCTCCAGCAGAAAACCAAAATCGTCTGACGCTATTGCTGGGGACCTTAAACATCTTGTAGGGCGCAAGATCAAATGCCCGAATGGTCTTACTATGTACTTCATTCCTAAATCGCTTGCTACTCTCCCTATCAGTCCTAATCTGGATCTAAGCTTTCATAACCCACTGGTTCGTCAAATGTTTTTGCTTCACAATTCTCTTCGTGAAGCCTATCCCCCTAACTGCACTGTAGGGTACGACACTAGCGTCTTCAGAATGGATTATTGATAGTGGGTGTACCAATCACATGACTCGCAAAAGAAGCCTTCTTATGGACTCAACCTTACGTCCATCCAACAAGAGTCACATCACATTTGCTGACACTGGTAAAAGTAAGGTATTGGGTCTAGGTAGAGTTGCAATCTCAAAGGATCAACACATGGATAAATTCATGCTTGTTGAATCCCTTGGCTTCAACTTAATGTCTGTCTCAATGCTTTGCGATTTGAACATGATCATAATATTTGGAAAATATCGTTGCCTTGTTCTAATGGAATCTGACAAGTCTCTAGTGTTTGAAGGGTATCGGAAAGATGATTTGTACGTGGTAGATTTCTCAGCAGGACCACAGCTTGTCGTATGTCTTCTAGCAAAAGCTTCAGAATGCTGGCTCTGGCAGCGGAGGCTAGGGCATGCTGGCATGAGGAACCTCCACACCCTTGCAAAGAAGAAGCATGTCATAGGCATCGAGGGCGTCAAGTTCAAGAAAGATCACTTATGTGGTGCCCGTGAAGCAGGAAAGATGACGAGGGCCAAACATCCCTCGAAGACAATCATGATTACTACTCGACCCTTCGAACTGCTCCACATGGATCTTTTCGGTCCCACTCATTACTCAACTCTTACTACTACTGCTTGTCTCTATGGCTTTGTCATTGTTGATGATTATTCTAGATATACTTGGGTGCACATAATCCTCTACAAGACTGAAGTGCAGGATGTCTTCAGACGCTTCGCCAATCGAGCAATGAACAACTATGGCGCCAAGATAAAGCACATCAGAAGTGACAATGGCACTGAATTCAAGAACACTGGCCTTGATACATATCTTGATACCTTGGGCATCACACATGAATTATCTTCCCCGTACACGCCACAGCAGAATGGCGTTGTCGAACGCAAGAACAGAACACTCATTGAGATGGCCCAAACGATGCTTGATGAATACAAGAATCCAAGAAAATTCTGGCCTGAAGCCATTGATACTGCATGCCATACAATCAATCATGTTTATCTTCACAAGCTTCTGAACAAGACATCTTATGAGCTCCTTACTGGCAAGAAGCCAAATGTCAGTACTTGAGAGTATTTGGCGCCAGGTGCTGGATCAAGGATCCACATCACACTTCAAAATTTGCTCCAAAAGCACATGAGGGTTTTATGCTTGGATATGGAAAGGATTCGCACTCCTACAGAGTCTTCAATCTCTTTCATTATAAACTGGTTGAAACAGTGAATGTGCGGTTCGATGAGACTAACAGTTCACAAAGAGAGCACCTGCCAAATGTGCTAGATGAAGTTCCATCTAGTGAATCAATCAAACTAATGGGAACTGGAGAAATCATACCCTCTGAAGCTCAACCTGAAGAGGAACTTATCATATCCGCACCTGATCAACCTGAAGATAATGCTCAGCCTGAAGACAATCCTGTTGGAAATATGCCCTAGAGGCAATAATAAAAGCATTATTATTATATTTCCTTGTTCATGATAATTGTCTTTTATTCGTGCTATAATTGTGTTATCCGGAAATCGTAATACATGTGTGAATAAATAGACACAAACATGTCCCTAGTAAGCCTCTAGTTGACTAGCTCGTTGATCAACAGATAGTCATGGTTTCCTGACTATGGATGTTGGATGTCATTGATAATGAGATCACATCATTAGGAGAATGATGTGATGGACAAGACCCAATCCTAAGCATAGCACAAGATCGTATAGTTCGTTTGCTAGAATTTTTTTCAAAGTCAAGTATCTTTTCCTTAGACCATGAGATCGTGTAACTCCCGGATACCGTAGGAGTGCTTTGGGTGTACCAAACGTCACAACGTAACTGGGTGACTATAAAGGTATACTACGGGTATCTCTGAAAGTGTTTGTTGGGTTGACACGGATCAAGACTGGGATTTGTCACTCCGTATGACGGAGAGGTATCTCTGGGCCCACTCAGTAATGCATCATCACAATGAGCTCAAAGTGACCAAGTGTCTGGTCACGGGATCATGCATTACGGTACGAGTAAAGTGACTTGCCGGTAACGAGATTGAACGAGGTATTGGGATACCGACGATCGAATGTCGGGCAAGTAACATACCGATTGACAAAGGGAATTGTATACGGGGTTGTTTGAATCCTCGACATCGTGGTTCATCCGATGAGATCATCGAGGAGCATGTGGGAGCCAACATGGGTATCCAGATCCCGTTGTTGGTTATTGACTGGAGAGCCATCTCGGTCATGTCTACATGTCTCCCGAACCCGTAGGGTCTACACACTTAAGGTTCGGTGATGCTAGGGTTGTAGGGATATGAATATGCAGTAACCCGAAAGTTGTTCGGAGTCCCGGATGAGATCCCGGATGTCACGAGGAGTTCCGGAATGGTCCGGAGGTGAAGAATTATATATAGGAAGTGCAGTTTCGGTCATCGGGGGAGTTTCGGGGTCACCGGTATTGTACCGGGACCACCGGAAGGTTCCCGGGGGTCCACCGGGTGGGGCCACCCATCCCGGAGGGCCCCATGGGCTGAAGTGGGGAGGGGAACCAGCCCTTAGTGGGCTGGTGCGCCCCCCAAGGCCCACCCCTTGCGCCTAGGGTTGAAACCCTAGGGTGGGGGGCTCCCCACTTGCCTTGGGGGGCACTCCACCCCCCTTGGCCGCCGCCCCCCTAGGAGATTGGATCTCCTAGGGCCGGCGCCCCCCCTTAGGCCCCCTATATATAGTGGGGGGGGAGGGAGGGCTTCACACCCATGCCTTTGGTGCCTCCCTCTCCCTCTCCTACACCTCCTCCTCCTCCATAGAGCTTGGCGAAGCCGTGCCGGAGTACTACTGCATCCACCACCACGCCGTCGTGCTGCTGGATCTTCATCAACCTCTCCTTCCCCCTTGCTGGATCAAGAAGAAGGAGACGTCACACTAACCGTACGTGTGTTGAACGCGGAGGTGCCGTCCGTTTGGCGCTAGGATCTCCGGTGATTTGGATCACGTCGAGTACGACTCCCTCATCCCCGTTCTTTGAACGCTTCCGCTCGCGATCTACAAGGTATGTAGATGCATCCGATCACTCGTTGCTAGATGAACTCATAGATGGATCTTGGTGAAACACGTACGATTTTTTTTGTTTTCTGCAACGTTCCCCAATAGTGGCATCATGAGCTAGGTCTATGCGTAGTTCTCTTTGCACGAGTAGAACACAATTTGTTGTGGGCGTAGATGTTGTCAACTTTCTTGCCGCTACTAGTCTTATTTTGCTTCAGCAGTATTGTGGGATGAAGCGGCCCGGACCAACCTTACACGTACGCTTACGTGAGACCGATTCCACCGACTAACATGCACTAGTTGCATAAGGTGGCTGGCGGGTGTCTGTCTCTCCCACTTTAGTTGGAGCGGATTCGATGAAAAGGGTCCTTATGAAGGGTAAATAGAAGTTGACAAATCACGTTGTGGCTTCCACGTAGGTAAGAAAACGTTCTTGCTAGAACCCTATTGCAGCCACGTAAAACTTGCAACAACAATTAGAGGACGTCTAACTTGTTTTTGCAGCAAGTGTTTTGTGATGTGATATGGCCAAAGTTGTGATGAATGATGAATGATATATATGTGATGTATGAGATGTTCATGCTATTGTAATAGAAATCACGACTTGCATGTCGATGAGTATGACAACCGGCAGGAGCCATAGGAGTTGTCTTTATTTTTTGTATGACCTGCGTGTCATTGAGAAACGCCATGTAAATTACTTTACTTTATTGCTAAACGTGTTAGCCATAGTAGTAGAAGTAATAGTTGGCGAGCAACTTCATGGAGACACGGTGATGGAGATCATGGTGTCATGCCGGTGACAAGATGATCATGGAGCCCCAAGATGGAGATCAAAGGAGCTATGTGATATTGGCCATATCATGTCATTATTATTATTTGATTGCATGTGATGTTTATCATGTTTTACATCTTGTTTACTTAGAACGACGGTAGTAAATAAGATGATCCCTCATAATAATTTCAAGAAAGTGTTCCCCCTAACTGTGCACCGTTGTGACAGTTCGTTGTTTCGAAGCACCACGTGATGACCGGGTGTGATAGATTCCAACGTTCACATACAACGGGTGTAAGAAGATTTACACAAGCAAACACTTAGGTTGACTTGACGAGCCTAGCATGCACAAACATGGCCTCGGAACACAGAAGACCGAAAGGTCGAGCTTGAGTCGTATAGAAGATACGATCAACATGAAGATGTTCACCGATGTTGACTAGTCCGTCTCACGTGATGATCGGACATGGCCTAGTTAACTCGGATCATGTTATACTTAGATGACTGGAGGGATGTCTATCTAAGTGGGAGTTCATTGAATAATTTGATTAGATGAACTTAATTATCATGAACTTAGTCTAAAATATTTACAATATGTCTTGTAGATCAAATGGCCAACGTTGTCCTCAACTTCAACGCGTTCCTAGAGAAAACCAAGCTGAAAGACGATGGTAGCAACTATACGGACTGGGTCCGGAACCTGAGGATCATCCTCATAGCTACCAAGAAAGATTATGTCCTACAAGCACCGCTAGGTGAAGCACCTGTTCTCCCTGCAGAACAAGACGTTATGAACGCTTGGCAGACACATTCCCATGATTACTCCCTCGTTCAGTGCGGCATGCTTTACAGCTTAGAGCCGGGGCTCCAAAAGCGTTTTGAGAGACACGGAGCATATGAGATGTTCGAAGAGCTGAAAATGGTTTTTCAAGCTCATGCCCGGGTCGAGAGATATGAAGTCTCCGACAAGTTCTTCACCTGTAAGATGGAGGAAAATAGTTCTGTCAGTGAGCACATACTCACTATGTCTGGGTTACATAACCGCTTGACTCAGGTGGGAGTTAATCTCCCGGATGACGTGGTCATTGACAGAATCCTCCAGTCGCTTCCACCGAGCTACAAGAGCTTTGTGATGAACTTCAATATGCAGGGGGTGGAAAAGACCATTCCTGAAGTATTTGCAATGCTGAAATCAGCAGAGGTAGAAGTCAAAAAGGAACATCAAGTGTTGATGGTGAATAAAACCACTAAGTTCAAGAAAGGCAAGGGTAAGAAAAACTTCAAGAAGGACGGCAAGGGAGTTGCCGTGCCCGGCAAGCAAGCTGTCAGGAAGAAGCCAAAGAATGGACCCAAGCCCGAGACTGAGTGTTTTTATTGCAAGGGAAGTGGTCACTGGAAGCGGAACTGCCCCAAATACTTAGCGGACAAGAAGGCCAGCATCACGAAAGGTATATGTGATATACATGTAATTGATGTGTACCTTACCAGTACTCGTAGTAGCTCTTGGGTATTTTATAGCGGTGCAGTTGCTCATATTTGTAACTCAAAGCAGGAGCTGCGGAATAAGTGGAGACTGGCGAAGGACGAGGTGACGATGCGCGTCGGGAATGGTTCCAAGGTCGATGTGATCGCCGTCGGCACGCTACCTCTACATTTACCTACGGGATTAGTTTTGAACCTCAATAATTGTTATTTAGTGCCAAGTTTGAGCATGAACATTGTATCAGGATCTCATTTAATACGAGATGGCTACTCATTTAAATCCGAGAATAATGGTTGTTCTATTTATATGAGATATATATTTTATGGTCATGCTCCGATGGTGAATGGTTTATTCTTAATGAATCTCGAGCGTAATGCTACACATATTCATAGTATGAATACCAAAAGACGTAAGATTGATAATGATAGTCCCACATACTTGTGGCACTGCCGCCTTGGTCACATAGGTGTCAAACGCATGAAGAAGCTCCATACGGATGGACTTTTAGAGTCTCTTGATTACGAATCATTTGACACGTGCGAACCATGCCTCATGGGTAAAATGACCAAGACTCCGTTCTCAGGAACAATGGAGCGAGCAACCAACTTATTGGAAATCATACATACTGATGTATGCGGTCCAATGAGTGTTGAGGCTCGCGGTGGCTATCGTTATGTTCTCACCCTTACTGATGATTTGAGTAGATATGGGTATGTCTATTTAATGAAACACAAGTCTGAGACCTTTGAAAAGTTCAAGGAATTTCAGAGTGAGGTTGAGAATCAATGTGACAGGATAATCAAGTTCTTGCGATCAGATCGTGGGGGAGAATACTTGAGTCACGAATTTGGCACACACTTAAGAAAATGTGGAATAGTTTCACAACTCACGCCGCCTGGAACACCTCAGCATAATGGTGTGTCCGAACATCGTAATCGCACTCTATTAGATATGGTGCGATCTATGATGTCTCTTACCGATTTACCGCTATCATTTTGGGGCTATGCTTTAGAGACTACCGTATTCACTTTAAATAGGGCTCCGTCGAAATCCGTTGAGATGACACCGTATGAATTATGGTTTGGGAAGAAACCTAAGCTGTCGTTTCTAAAAGTTTGGGGATGCGATGCTTATGTCAAGAAACTTCAACCTGAAAAGCTCGAACCCAAATCGGAAAAATGCGTCTTCATAGGATACCCTAAAGAAACTTTTGGGTATACCTTCTACCTCAGATCCGAAGGCAAGATCTTTGTTGCCAAGAATGGATCCTTTCTAGAGAAAGAGTTTCTCTCGAAAGAAGTAAGTGGGAGGAAAGTAGAACTTGATGAAGTATTACCTCTTGAACTGGAAAAAGGTGCAACTCAAGAAAATGTTCCTGAGGTGCCTGCACCGACTGGAGAGGAAATTAATGATGATGATCATGAAACTTCAGATCAAGTTGCTACTGAACTTCATAGGTCCACAAGGACACGTTCCGCACCAGAGTGGTACAGCAACCCTGTCTTGGAAATCATGTTGTTAGACAACGGTGAACCTTCGAACTATGAAGAAGCGATGGCGGGCCCGGATTCCGACAAATGGCTAGAAGCCATGAAATCTGAGATAGGATCCATGTATGAAAACGAAGTATGGACTTTGACTGACTTGCCCGTTGAGCGGCGAGCCATAGAAAATAAATGGATCTTTAAGAAGAAGACAGATGCGGATGGTAATGTGACCATCTATAAAGCTCGGCTTGTCGCTAAGGGTTATTGACAAGTTCAAGGGGTTGACTACGATGAGACTTTCTCACCGGTAGCGAAGCTAAAGTCCGTCCGAATCATGTTAGCAATTGCCGCATTCTATGACTATGAGATATGGCAAATGGACGTCAAAACGGCATTCCTTAATGGTTTCCTTAAGGAAGAATTGTATATGATGCAGCCGGAAGGTTTTGTCGATCCTAAGAATGCTGACAAGGTGTGCAAGCTCCAACGCTCGATTTATGGGCTGGTGCAAGCATCTCGGAGTTCGAACATTCGCTTTGATGAGATGATCAAAGCGTTTGGGTTTACGCAGACTTATGGAGAAGCCTGCGTTTACAAGAAAGTGAGTGGGAGCTCTATAGCATTTCTCATATTATATGTAGATGACATACTTTTGATGGGAAATGATATAGAACTCTTGGACAGCATTAAGGCCTACTTGAATAAGAGTTTTTCAATGAAGGACCTTGGAGAAGCTGCATATATATTAGGCATCAAGATCTATAGAGATAGATCAAGACGCCTCATAGGTATTTCACAAAGCACATACCTTGATAAGATATTGAAGAAGTTCAATATGGATCAGTCTAAGAAGGGGTTCTTGCCTGTGTTGCAAGGTCTGAAATTGAGCTCAGCTCAATGTCCGACCACGGCAGAAGATATAGAAGAGATGAGTGTCATCCCCTATGCCTCAGCCATAGGTTCTATTATGTATGCCATGCTGTGTACCAGACCTGATGTAAACCTTGCCGTAAGTTTGGTAGGAAGGTACCAAAGTAATCCCGGCAAGGAACACTGGACAGCGGTCAAGAATATCCTGAAGTACCTGAAAAGGACTAAGGAAATGTTTCTTGTTTATGAAGGTGACAAAGAGCTCGTCGTAAAGGGTTACGTCGACGCTAGCTTCGACACATATCTGGATGACTCTAAGTCACAAACCGGATACGTGTATATTTTGAATGGTGGGGCAGTAAGCCGGTGCAGTTGCAAGCAGAGCGTCGTGGCGGGATCTACATGTGAAGCGGAGTACATGGCAGCCTCGGAGGCAGCACATGAAGCAATTTGGGTGAAGGAGTTCATCACCGACCTAGGAGTCATACCCAATGCGTCGGGGCCAATCAAACTCTTCTGTGACAACACTGGAGCTATTGCACTTGCCAAGGAGCCCAGGTTTCACAAGAAGACCAGGCACATCAAGCGTCACTTCAACTCCATTCGTGAAAATGTTCAAGATGGAGACATAGATATTTGTAAAGTACATACGGACCTGAATGTAGCAGATCCGTTGACTAAACCTCTCCCTAGAGCAAAACATGATCAACACTAGAATTCCATGGGTGTTCGATTCATCACAATGTAACTAGATTATTGACTCTAGTGCAAGTGGGAGACTATTGGAAATATGCCCTAGAGGCAATAATAAAAGCATTATTATTATATTTCCTTGTTCATGATAATGGTCTTTTATTCATGCTATAATTGTGTTATCCGGAAATCGTAATACATGTGTGAATAAATAGACACCAACATGTCCCTAGTAAGCCTCTAGTTGACTAGCTCGTTGATCAACAGATAGTCATGGTTTCCTGACTATGGACGTTGGATGTCATTGATAACAAGATCACATCATTAGGAGAATGATGTGATGGACAAGACCCAATCCTAAACATAGCACAAGATCGTATAGTTCGTTTGCTAGAGTTTTTTTTCAATGTCGAGTATCTTTTGCTTAGACCATGAGATCGTGTAACTCCCGGATACCGTAGGAGTGCTTTGGGTGTACCAAACGTCACAACGTAACTGGGTGACTATAAAGGTATACTACGGGTATCTCTGAAAGTGTCTGTTGGGTTGACACGGATCAAGACTGGGATTTGTCACTCTGTATGACAGAGAGGTATCTGGGCCCACTCGGTAATGCATCATCACAATGAGCTCAAAGTGACCAAGTGTCTGGTCACGAAATCATGCATTACGGTACGAGTAAAGTGACTTGCCGGTAACGAGATTGAACGAGGTATTGGGATACCGACGATCGAATCTCGGGCAAGTAACATACCGATTGACAAAGGGAATTGTATACGGGGTTGTTTGAATCCTCGACATCGTGGTTCATCCAATGAGATCATCGAGGAGCATGTGGGAGCCAACATGGGTATCCAGATCCCGCTGTTGGTTATTGACCGGAGAGCCATCTCGGTCATGTCTACATGTCTCCCGAACCCGTAGGGTCTACACACTTAAGGTTCGGTGACACTAGGGTTGTAGGGATATGAATATGCAGTAACCCGAAAGTTGTTCGGAGTCCTGGATGAGATCCCGGACGTCACGAGGAGTTCCGGAATGGTCCGAAGGTGAAGAATTATATATAGGAAGTGCAGTTTCGGCCATCGGGGGAGTTTCGGGGTCACCGGTATTGTACCGGGACCACCGGAAGGTTCCCGGGGGTCCACCGGGTGGGGCCACCCATCCCGGAGGCCCCATGGGCTGAAGTGGGGAGGGGAACCAGCCCTTAGTGGGCTGGTGCACCCCCCAAGGCCCACCCCTTGCGCCTAGGGTTGAAACCCTAGGGTGGGGGGGGCTCCCCACTTGCCTTGGGGGGCACTCCACCCCCCTTGGCCGCCGCCCCCCTAGGAGATTGGATCTCCTAGGGCCGGCGCCCCCCTTAGGCCCCCTATATATAGTGGGGGGAGGGAGGGCTTCACACCCATGCCTTTGGTGCCCCCCTCTCCCTCTCCAACACCTCCTCCTCCTCCATAGAGCTTGGGGAAGCCCTGCCGGAGTACTGCTGCATCCACCACCACGCCGTCATGCTGCTGGATCTTCATCAACCTCTCCTTCCCCCTTGCTGGATCAAGAAGAAGGAGACGTCACACTGACCGTACGTGTGTTGAACGCGGAGGTGCCGTCCGTTCGGCGCTAGGATCTCCGGTGATTTGGATCACGTCGAGTACGACTCTCTCATCCCCGTTCTTTGAACGCTTCCGCTCGCGATCTACAAGGTATGTAGATGCATCCGATTCACTCGTTGCTAGATGAACTCATAGATGGATCTTGGTGAAACACGTAGGAAAATTTTTGTTTTCTGCAACGTTCCCCAACAAATCCCTCTAACAATGACAATGATCAGCAAGAGCAAAATCTTCGCCCTGTACATCCTCGTGTTGCCAATGAAGTGCAGATTGAGAGAATAATTGATAGCATCAATGCACCCGGTCCGCTCACTCGTTCAAGGGAAACTTAGCTAGCAAATTTCTGTGGGCACTTCGCATTCGTCTCAATAACCGAACCCAAGAAAGTTGAAGAAGCCTTCATGGAACCTGAATGGATTCAAGCTATGCAAGAAGAGCTTCAACAGTTTGAGATGAATAATGTATGGGAACTGGTTAAGCGTCCTGACCCTCGAAAGCACAATATAATAGGCACCAAATGGATATACCGCAACAAGCAAGATGAGCATGGTCAAGTTGTCAGAAACAAAGCTCGTCTCGTTGCTCAAGGGTATACTCAAGTGGAAGGGACTGACTTCGATGAAACATTTGCTCCTGTGGCTCGACTTGAAGCCATACGCATACTGCTGACCTATGCAAATCATCATAACATACTTCTATATCAAATGGATGTGAAGAGCGCTTTTCTCAATGGCAAGATTGAAGAAGAAGTGTATGTTGCACAACCGCCTAGCTTTGAAGATCCAAAACATCCTGACATGGTATACAAGCTCAACAAGGCACTGTATGGCCTCAAACAAGCCCCTCGGGCTTGCTATGACACACTCAAATACTTCCTGAAGAGCAAAGGCTTCATACCTGGTTCCCTCGACCCCACTCTCTTCACGAAGACATATGATGGTGAACTGTTTGTGTGCCAAATATATGTGGATGACATTATCTTCGGCTGCACCAATCAGAAGTACAGTGAGGAGTTTGGATATATGATGCAAGAGCAATATCAGATGTCCATGATGGGTGAGCTGAAGTTCTTCCTCGGTCTTCAAATACGACAGCAACACAACGACATCTTCATATCTCAAGAGAAGTATCTCAAAGATTGCCTGAAGAAGTTCGGTATGCAAGACTGCAAAGGCTTCACGACGCCAATGCCAGCCAAACATCATCTGGGTCCCGACGACAATGGTAAAGAGTTCGATCGAAAGGTATACCGCTCCATGATTGGTTCTTTACTTTATCTATGTGCATCTAGGCCAGATATTATGCTTAGTGTTTGCATGTGTGCTCGATTCCAAGCGGCACCAAAGGAGTCGCAACACTTAGTTGTGAAGCGAATTCTTTGATATTTGGCTCACACCCCAACTCTAGGATTATGGTATCCAAAGGGCTCAGAGTTTGATCTGATTGGATTCTCGGATGCTGATTATGCTGGTGACAAGGTGGATCGCAAGTCTACATCAGGCACATGTCATTTTCTGAGACGATCACTTGTATGTTGGTCTTCAAAGAAGCAGAACTATGTATCTCTCTCCACTGCTGAATCTGAATACATTGCTGCTGGATCTTGCTGCGCTTAGCTTTTATGGATGAGGCAAACACTGAAGGACTATGGCATTCATCTGAAGCAAGTGCCTCTCTACTGCGACAACGAAAGCGCCATCAAGATTGCCAACAACCCAGTTCAGCACTCAAAGACAAAGCACATTGAAATTCGTCATCACTTTCTTAGAGATCATGTTGTGAAGGAAGATATTGATATCATACACGTCAACACTGAAGAGCAATTGGCAGATATCTTCACCAATCCCTTGGATGAGAAGAGATTTTGCAAGTTACAGTGTGAGCTAAATATCTTGGCATCCTCAAATGTCCTGTGATCAGGCACACATCCTAACACTTATGCATATTGATGACTTAGATGTGCAACACACGAAGTAAAGTATATCTTCAATCAATGAAGACATACATTCTAAGTGTGAATACATTAATGTGGAATTTGACTTCGGAGCGCCACGATAATTGTGCGCCATGTCTGGGTCTAATACTTCCTATACGGTGGGTAACGCCACCACCAAATGTTCTGTTTGAAGTGTTTCACTCATGGCGTTACATTTGTTATGTCTTCACATTTGGTTTGGCTTCAATCTCAACAATTCTTCATAATTATATTCACTATCTTGAATATATATATATATACTAGTGTTCTGTCCACATTCACTTATAGCTATGTCTTCTTGTTGATTCTTTTGAACTAAGTGAATGTGATCGGACCCTAACCTTTCTATGCTTTCTATCTCAAACTCTGTCTCTCCAAATCATATGCATTCTATTGGAACTGTCGAATGTCTTCTCTGCGTCCTTGTTAGCAGAAGATACAGAGACAAACTTTAAGTCCGTTTTCAATGCTCATTCCTTCACCTGAAACCCGGAGAAGTGGGAACGACCACCCGACAATCCAGGCGTGCGTGGGACGTGGAACAACCCCCGATATGCTGCATGATGGCCACGTGTTCCTCAGATGTGAATCGCCAGGGGCACCTGTGTAATAACACTGAGCCGCCCCTGTCCCTATAAATACATGCCTCACCATAGTCATTATCTCTCTCGCACGAACCCTAGCGCCACCGCTAGCCCTCGACGACGCTGATGACGAAGCGCTTCGCTGCCGCAACCTCTCCGACGCCATCTTCACGCCGACCGTGGACATCGTCCTCTCCGCCGTCACCGTAGGTGTCCTCCGTCGCCAAGTTAGGGCACAGACGATCGAACTGCTCGGCCTCCTCTTCCACTCCGTCTAGCAGTTCTACGTGTGGTAAATAAAACTTCCTTTTTACGACCCCTTTGATCCTATAGATTCGTCACTTTCTACCACAAGTGGTTTTTGTTCACACATGTTGGATCCACTTCAAACTGCATCTCATAATATGCCTAGTATATTCACTTATGCTTCACAAAGTAGTTAGATTCCTCACTTGTACTGATCCGTGGATTCGTACAAATCTGGAACCAACTCCTTATCTATGAGTGAATGTCTTCGCACGATGAGGTCAATGTCTTCTAAACTAGTTTATCTTCAAAATCTTCTGAGAATGCATATGATGTTGGAAATATGCCCTAGAGGCAATAATAAACTGGTTATTATTATATTTCCTTGTTCATGATAATCGTTTATTATCCATGCTAGAATTGTATTGATAGGAAACTCAGATACATGTGTGGATACATAGACAACACCATGTCCCTAGTAAGCCTCTAGTTGACTAGCTCATTGATCAATAGATGGTTACGGTTTCCTGACCATGGACATTGGATGTCGTCGATAACGGGATCACATCATTAGGAGAATGGTGTGATGGACAAGACCCAATCCTAAGCATAGCACAAGATCGTGTAGTTCGTATGCTAAAAAATTTCTAATGTCAAGTACCATTTCCTTAGACCATGAGATTGTGCAACTCCCGGATATCGTAGGAGTGCTTTGGGTGTGCCAAACGTCACAACGTAACTGGGTGGCTATAAAGGTGCACTACGGGTATCTCCGAAAGTGTCTGTTGGCTTGGCACGAATCGAGACTGGGATTTGTCACTCCGTGTGACGGAGAGGTATCTCTGGGCCCACTCGGTAGGACATCATCATAGTGTGCACAATGTGATCAAGGAGTTGATCACGGGATGATGTGTTACGGAACGAGTAAAGAGACTTGCCGGTAACGAGATTGAACAAAGGTATCGGGATACCAACGATCGAATCTCGGGCAAGTATCGTACCGCTGGACAAAGGGAATTGTATACGGGATTGATCGAATCCTCGACATCGTGGTTCATCCGATAAGATCATCGTGGAACATGTGGGAGCCAACATGGGTATCCAGATCCCGCTGTTGGTTATTGACCGGAGAACGTCTCGGTCATGTCTGCATGGTTCCCGAACCCGTAGGGTCTACACACTTAAGGTTCGATGACGCTAGGGTTATAAAGGAAGTTTGTATGTGGTTACTGAATGTTGTTCGGAGTCCCGGATGAGATCCCGGACGTCACGAGGAGTTCCAGAATGGTCCGGAGGTAAAGATTTATATATGGGAAGTCCTGTTTTGGTCACCGGAAAGGTTTCGGATTTTATCGGTAACGTACCGGGACCACCGGGAGGGTCCCGGGGGTCCACCAAGTGGGGCCACCAGCCCCGGAGAGCTTCATGGGCCAAGTGTGGAAGGGGACCAGCCCTAGGTGGGCTGGTGCGCCCTCCCACAAGGCCCAAGGCGCAAGGGAAGAGGAGAGGGGGCAAACCCTAGGGCAGATGGGCCCTAAGGCCCATCCTGGTGCGCCTCCCTCTCCCCCTTCCCCTTGGCCGCCTCCCTTAGATGGGATCTAGGCTGGACGCCACCCCTAGGGGTGGAAACCCTAAAGGGGGCGCAGCCCCTCCCCTTCCCCTATATATACTTGGCCTAGGGGCTGCCCAACACACGCGATTTGATCTCTCTCGTTGGTGCAGCCCTCCCTCTCTTTCTCCTCATATCCCGTGGTGCTTGGCGAAGCCCTGCAGGATTGCCACGCTCCTCCATCACCACCACGCCGTTGTGCTGCTGCTGGATGGAGTCTTCCTCAACCTCTCCCTCTCTCCTTGCTGGATCAAGGCATGGGAGACGTCACCGGGCTGTACGTGTGTTGAACGCGGAGGTGCCGTCCGTTCGGCACTAGGATCTCCGGTGATTTGGATCACGACGAGTACGACTCCTTCAACCCCGTTCTCTTGAACGCTTCCGCTTAGCGATCTACAAAGGTATGTAGATGCACTCTCCTTCCCCTCGTTGCTGGTCTCTCCATAGATAGATCTTGGTGACACGTAGGAAAATTTTGAATTTCTGCTACGTTCCCCAACAGTGGCATCATGAGCTAGGTCTATTGCGTAGATTCTATGCACGAGTAGAACACAAAGTAGTTGTGGGCGTTGATATTGTTCAATATGCTTACCGTTACTAGTCCAATCTTGTTTCGACGGCATCGTGGGATGAAGCGGCCCGGACCAACCTTACACGTACGCTTACGTGAGACCGGTTCCACCGACTGACATGCACTAGTTGCATAAGGTGGCTAGCGGGTGTCTGTCTCTCCCTCTTTAGTCGGAACGGATTCGATGAAAAGGGTCCTTATGAAGGGTAAATAGCAATTGGCATATCACGTTGTGGTTTTGCGTAGGTAAGAAATGTTCTTGCTAGAAACCCATAGCAGCCACGTAAAACATGCAAACAACAATTAGAGGACGTCTAACTTGTTTTTGCAGGGTATGCTATGTGATGTGATATGGCCAAAGGATGTGATGAATGATATATGTGATGTATGAGATGATCATGTTCTTGTAATAGGAATCACGACTTGCATGTCGATGAGTATGACAACCGGCAGGAGCCATAGGAGTTGTCTTTATTTATTTATGACCTGCGTGTCAACTTAAACATCATGTGATTACTTTACTTTATTGCTAACCGTTAGCTGTAGAAGTAGAAGTAATAGTTGGCGAGACAACTTCATGAAGACACAATGATGGAGATCATGATGATGGAGATCATGGTGTCATGCCGGTGATGATGATGATCATGGAGCCCCGAAGATGGAGATCAAAAGGAGCAATATGATATTGGCCATATCATGTCACCATTTGATTGCATGTGATGTTTATCATGTTTATACATCTTATTTTCTTAGAACGACAGTAGTAAATAAGATGATCCCTCATTAAAATTTCAAGAAAGTGTTCCCCCTAACTGTGCATCGTTGCGACAGTTCGTTCGTTTCTAAGCACCACGTGATGATCGGGTGTGATAGATTCCAACGTTCACATACAACGGGTGTAAGACAGATTTACACACGCAAACACTTAGGTTGACTTGACGAGCCTGGCATTTATAGACATGGCCTCGGAACACAGAAGACCGAAAGGTCGAGCATGAGTCGTATAGAAGATACGATCAACATGAAGATGTTCACCGATGTTGACTAGTCCGTCTCACGTGATGATCGGACACGGCCTAGTTGACTCGGATCATGTCATCACTTAGATGGCTAGAGGGATGTCTATCTAAGTGGGAGTTCATAAGATGAACTTAATTATCCTGAACATAGTCAAAAGGTCTTCGCAAATTATGTCGTAGCTCGCGCTTCAGTTCTACTGTTTAGATATGTTCCTAGAGAAAATTTAGTTGAAAGTTGATAGTAGCAATTATGCGGACTAGGTCCGTAAATGAGGATTGTCCTCATTGCTTCATAGAAGGCTTATGTCCTTAAATGCACCGCTCAGTGTGCTGAACCTCGAACGTCGTCTGTGGATGTTGCGAACATCTGACATACACATTTTGATAACTACGTGATAGTTTAGTTAACGGTTTAGAGTTGAGGCACCGAAGACGGTTTTGAAACGTCGCGAAACATATGAGATGTTTCGAGGGCTGAAATTGGGATTTCAGGCTTGTGCCCACGTCAAGAGGTATAAGACCTCCGACGATTTTCTTAACCTGCAAACTAAGGGAGAAAAGCTCAATTGTTGAGCTTGTGCTCAGATTGTCTGAGTACAACAATCATTTGAATCAAGTGGGAGTTGATCTTCCAGATGAGATAGTGATGTTTCTCCGAAGTCATTACCACCAAGCTGCTAGAGCTTCATGATGAACTATAATGTATCAGGGACATATATGATGATCTTTGAGATATTCGCGATGTTTGACACCACAAAAGTAGAAATCAAGAAGGAGCATCAATTGTTGATGGTTAGTGAAACCACTAGTTTCAAGAAGGGCAAGGGCAAGAAGGGATACTTCATGAAACGGCAATTCAGCTACTGCTCTAGTGAAGAAACCCAAGGTTGAACCCAAACCCGAGACTAAGTGCTTTTGTAATAAGGGGAACAGCCACTGGAGCAGAATTACCCTAGATACTTGGTAGATGAGAAGGCTGGCAAGGTCGATAGAAGTATATTGGATATACATTGTGTTGATGTGTACTTTACTAGTACTCCTAGTAGCACCAGGGTATTAGATACCGGTTCGGTTGCTAAGTGTTAGTAACTCGAAATAAAAGCTACGGAATAAACGGAGACTAGCTAAAAGTGAGCTGACGATATGTGTTGGAAGTGTTTCCAATGTTGATATGATCAAGCATCGCACACTCCCTCTACCATCGAGATTGGTGTTAAACCTAAATAATTGTTATTTGGTGTTTGCGTTGAGCATAGACATGATTGGATTATGTCTATCGCAATACGGTTATTCATTTAAGGAGAATAATGGTTACTCTGTTTATTTGAATAATGCCTTTAATGGTCTTGCACCTAATATGAATGGTTTATTGAATCTCGATCGTAGTGATACACATGTTCATGCCAAAAGATATAAGATAGTAATGATAGTACCACCTACTTGTGGCACTGCCACTTAAGTCATATCGGTATTAAACGCATGAAGAAGCTCCATGTTGATGGATCTTTGGACTCACTCATTTTTGAAAAGTTTGAGGCATGCGAACCATGTCTATTGGTGTATATGCATGAGGAAACTCCATGCAAATGGACCGTTTGGACTCACTTGATTTTGAATCACTTGAGACATGCAAATCATACCACATGGTCAAGATGACTGAAGGCCTCGGTTTCAGTAAAATGGAACTAGAAAGCAACTTGTTGGAAGTAATACATTTTTGATGTGTGCAGTCCAATGAGTGTTGAGGGTGTAGTGGATATTGTTATGGTCTTACTTCACAGATGATTTGAGTAGATGTTGAGTATATTTACTTGATGAATCACAAGTCTGAATTATTGAAAGGTTCAAGTAATTTCAAGGTGAAGTTGAAAGATCATCATGACAAGAGGATAAAATATCTGTGATATGATCATAGAGATGAATATCTGAATGACGAGTTTGGCACAGAATTAAGACATTGTGGAAATTGTTTCACAACTAATAAAGCCTGGAACACCATAGTGTGATGGTGTGTCCAAACATCATAATTGCACCCTATTGGATATGATGCATACCATGATGTCTCTTATCGAATTACCACGATAGTTTATGGGTTAGGCATTAGAGACAACCACATTCACTTTAAATAGGGCACCACGTAATTCCGATGAGATGACACCGTATGAACTATGGTTTAGAGAAACCTAAGCTGTCATTCCTTAAAAGTTTGGGTCTGCGATGCTTATGTGAAAAAGTTTCAGGCTGATAAGCTCGAACCCAAAGCGGATAAATGCATCTTCATAGGACACCCAAAACAGTTGAGTATACCTCCTATCTCAGATTCGAAAGCAATAAGGGATTGTTTCTAGAATCGGATCCTTTCTCGAGGAAAAGTTTCTCTTGAAAGAATTGAGTGGGAGGATGGTGGAGACTTGGTGAGGTTATTGAACCGTCTCTTCAACTAGTGTGTGGCAGGGCACAGGAAGTTGTTCCTGTGGCACCTACACCAATTGATGTGGAAGCTTATGATAGTGATCATGAAACTTCAGATCAAGTCACTACCAAACCTCGTAGGATGACAAGGATGCATACTACTTCAGAGTGGTACGTAATCCTGTCTTGGAAGTCATGTTGCTAGACAACAATGAACCTACGAGTTATGGAGAAGCGATGGTGGGTCCGGATTCTGATAAATGGCTCGAGGCCATATAATTCGAGAGAGGATCCATATATGAAAACAAAGTCTAGACTTTGGAAGAACTACTTGATGGTCGTAAGGCTGTTAGGTACATATGGATTTTAAAAGGAAGACGGACAATGATGGTAAGTATCACCATTAAGAAAGCTCGACTTGTCGTTAAGATGTTTTCCGACAAGTTCAAGGAGTTGACTACGGTGAGATTTTCTCACTCGTAGCGATGCGAAGAGTCTGTTGGAATTATATTAGCAGTCACTGCATTATTTATGAAATCTTGCAGAAAGGATGTCAAAACATTGTTTCCTCGATGATTTTCTTGAGGAAAGGTTGTATGTGATACAACCGGAAGGTTTTGTCAATCCTGAAAGATGCTAATAAGTATGCAAAGCTCCAGCAATCCTTCTAAGGACTGGAGTAAGCATCTCGGAGTTGGAATGTATGCTTTGATGAGATGATCAAAGATTTTGGGTCTATACAAAGTTTATGAGAAACTTGTATTTCCAAAGAAGTGAGTGGGAGCACTATAGAATTTCTGATGAATATATGTTGTTGACATATCTTAGATCAGAAATGACGTAGAATTTCTGGAAAGCATATAGGGTTATTTGGAAAGTGGTTTTCAATGGAAAGCCTGGATTAAGCTACTTGAACATTGAGCATCAAGATCTATAAGGATAGATCAAAACGCTTAATGGTACTTTCAAATGAGCACATACCTTGACATGATCTTGAAGGTGTTCAAGATGGATCAGTCAAAGAAGGAGTTCTTGCCTGAGATGTAAGGTATGAAGTTATGACTTAAAGCTCGACCACGGCAGAATAGAGAGAAAGGACGAAGGTCGTCCCCTATGCTTAAGACATAGGCTCTACAGTATGCTATGCTGTGTACCGCACCTGAAGTGTGCCATGCCATGAGTCAGTCAAGGGGTACAAGAGTGATCCAAGAATGGATCACAGGACAGCGGTCAAAGTTATCCTTAGTAACTAGTGGACTAAGGAATTTTCTCGATTATGGAGGTGGTGAAAGAGTTCGTCGTAAAGGGTTACGCCAATGCAAACTTTGACACTAATCCAGATTATTCTGAGTAGTAAACTGGATTCATATAGTAGAACAGTTATTTGGAATAGCTCCAAATAGAACGTGGTAGCTGCATCTAGGAGATGACATAGAGATTAGTAAAGCACACACGGATCTGAAAGGTTCAGACCCGTTGACTATAACCTCTCTCACAAGCATAACATGATCAAACCCAGAACTCTTGGGTGTTAGTCACATGGGGATGTGACCTTGAGTGTTAATCACATATCGATGTGAACTAGATTATTGACTCTAGTGCAAGTGGGAGACTGTTGGAAATATGCCCTAGAGGCAATAATAAATTGGTTATTATTATATTTCCTTGTTCATGATAATCGTTTATTATCCATGCTAGAATTGTATTGATAGGAAACTCAGATACATGTGTGGATACATAGACAACACCATGTCCCTAGTAAGCCTCTAGTTGACTAGCTCGTTGATCAATAGATGGTTACGGTTTCTTGACCATGGACATTGGATGTCGTTGATAACGGGATCACATCATTAGGAGAATGATGTGATGGACAAGACCCAATCCTAAGCATAGCACAAGATCGTGTAGTTCGTATGCTAAAACTTTTCTAATGTCAAGTATCATTTCCTTAGACCATGAGATTGTGCAACTCCCGGATACCGTAGGAGTGCTTTGGGTGTGCCAAACGTCACAACGTAAATGGGTGGCTATAAAGGTGCACTACGGGTATCTCCGAAAGTGTCTGTTGGGTTGGCACGAATCGAGACTGGGATTTGTCACTCCGTGTGACGGAGAGGTATCTCTGGGCCCACTCGGTAGGACATCATCATAGTGTGCACAATGTGATCAAGGAGTTGATCACGGGATGATGTGCTACGGAACGAGTAAAGAGACTTGCCGGTAACGAGATTGAACAAAGGTATCGGGATACCGACGATCGAATCTCGGGCAAGTATCATACCGCTGGACAAAGGGAATTGTATACGGGATTGATCGAATCCTCGACATCGTGGTTCATCCGATAAGATCATCGTGGAACATGTGGGAGCCAACATGGGTATCCAGATCCCGCTGTTGGTTATTGACCGGAGAACGTCTCGGTCATGTCTGCATGGTTCCCGAACCCGTAGGGTCTACACACTTAAGGTTCGATGATGCTAGGGTTATAAAGGAAGTTTGTATGTGGTTACCGAATGTTGTTCCGAGTCCCGGATGAGATCTCGGACGTCACGAGGAGTTCCGGAATGGTCCGGGGGTAAAGATTTATATATGGGAAGTCCTGTTTTGGTCACCGGAAAGGTTGCGGGTTTTATCGGTAACGTACCGGGACCACCGGGAGGGTCCCGGGGGTCCACCAAGTGGGGCCACCAGCCCCGGAGAGCTTCATGGGCCAAGTGTGGAAGGGGACCAGCCCCAGGTGGGCTGGTGCGCCCTCCCACAAGGCCCAAGGCGCAAGGGAAGAGGAGAGGGGGCAAACCCTAGGGCAGATGGGCCTAAGGCCCATCCTGGTGCGCCTCCCTCTCCCCCTTCCCCTTGGCCGCCTCACTTAGATGGGATCTAGGCTGGCCGCCACCCCTAGGGGTGGAAACCCTAAAGGGGGCGCGGCCCCTCCCCTTCCCCTATATATACTTGGCCTAGGGGCTGCCCAACACACGCGATTTGATCTCTCTCGTTGGTGCAGCCCTCCCTCTTTTTCTCCTCATATCCCGTGGTGCTTGGCGAAGCCCTGCAGGATTGCCACACTCCTCCATCACCACCACGCTGTTGTGCTGCTACTGGATGGAGTCTTCCTCAACCTCTCCCTCTCTCCTTGCTGGATCAAGGCATGGGAGACATCACCGGGTTGTATGTGTGTTGAACGCGGAGGTGCCGTCCGTTCGGCACTAGGATCTCCGGTGATTTGGATCACGACGAGTACGACTCCTTCAACCCCGTTCTCTTGAACGCTTCCGCTTAGCGATCTACAAAGGTATGTAGATGCACTCTCCTTCCCCTCGTTGCTGGTCTCTCCATAGATAGATCTTGGTGACACGTAGGAAAATTTTAAATTTCTGCTACGTTCCCCAACATATGACCTCTTCGCCTTCCCTTGCACCTTAATACTGTCACAGGTACATGTCCGTGGGAGAATCCCTTGGTTCTCATAGTCTGCATTCATTTGCAGAATTCTTACAGTATCACATAAATTCTCCCGAAGCCAGTTCCTGTTTGTCCAGCAAGTGAAAGCCTTTGAAGCCTTTGAACGTATTGAAGCCATTCAGTTTAAAGTTCACGGCTTCAGAGAAATCAGCAAGGAAGGGTGGCAGAAAGCGTCAAGGAGAAACATAAAGAGATCTACCCGATGACCTCTCAGAGCTGTACAAGACAGATCCTGAAGAGGATTACAATCAGCGCAAGACACGAATCCAATGGATTCGACGCTATTGGGCAGAACAGTGGTTCAAGTACAGATTTCTGACAAAGGAATATGCTGAAAAGAATGCCATCAAGCGACCATGGGGAGACATCCTCTACAAAAATCTTCAACCCAGGACCAGAGATGAAGCCATTGAACAAGGCTTCTATCCCTGCATGGTCCGTGGACCTCAGCCTGTGGATGCCGACCCATCGTCACTGCTATGGTGTCGTGACGACAATCTGTTTAAGCGCAACTTCCAGTTTGCCCAGAACTCAGCAAAGCAGAACAAGAAGTCTTTGGGATTAGACTTCAACCCTGGTCCCTCTGCTCCTCGTGCCGATGGAACTCGTGAAGCTGAACCCAATCTTCTTGGGCCCTTCTACAACTTGGAAGGTCTCATCACTCACATCGTGGTTCAAGGGACAGCCGTGAATGAGTCTGCAGATGACGCTGAATCAGATGAAGCGCCTGCAGCGCCGAAGCCAAAGAAGTTGAAGCAGCCTAAAGCTTCAAAGCCTGCCTCTGCGCCAAAAATCTCACGGGCGAAGCCACTGGCCACTTCACCTCCTGAAGACAGTCTGCAGTCTGAAGATTTTTCACGCATCTCCAAGCCCCAGAAGGTTAAGATGCCTCTGCCACACACCAGCCAAGAACTGACAGCTGTTGCCATTCTGCGAAACGATGCCATTGATCTGTCCAGTGATGAAGATCTTGCAGATGACGCTCTTGAGCAACTCATCAAGAGCAAAGAAGAAGCAGAAATCTTCAATGATCTGCCTCTCTTTGACGTGACAATCATACGCAACTTCATTTATGAGTGGTTTGACACGCCCAACATCAGCTTTGAAGATCTTTAACTACCCATTGGCCTCAGTGTCGCCTTCCATGGTGCCATTGCTTCAAAATTAGCTATCGCCCAGCGCATTGTTGAACTGAAGCAAAAGATTGACTTTGAGAAAGCTCAGTTCAAGAAGCATATGGCCAAGCTCAGCGTGCAAGAGGTGAAAAACTTCAAGATTATGCTGCACGAGCTCAAAGAAGCCTTTCTCAAGAAACGCGCAGAAGCTCAGGGTTCTCGTGAGCGCATGAAGAGCCTGGCTGACAAGTGTGTGCAAGGCTACAACGAGGCTGAGAAGCGCAAGGCCCTTGGGCGTCCGGGCATTGATCCCAGGATGGCTGCCAAGCAGAAGAAGAAGCCCACTGTGGCCGAACCCAACGCACCAAGGCAGGAAGCAGATCCCATTGTCTTTCCAACTAGCACGACTGGCTCGAAGCCAAAGGCCCGGTCAACCGCTTCAGAACTGACGAAGACGAGGACTGCTGAGGCTGAAGCAAGGAAGAGGAAACATCCAGAAGCCTTTGCTACTGCCCCCTCCAAGAAGAAGCGGAAGACCAAGAAGGAACGGGCTGCTCCCACAGAGCCCTTGATTGTTGAACCCATCTCCATGGTTCACCCTGACGCTGAACCTCAAGAGCGCCAGCTGACTGTCCATGAGCCTGCTTTCACAGGGGCTCATGAAGCTGAAGACTTTCCAGCAGCTGATCCCATCGCTGCTGAAGACATTGGTCACCATGACCATGTTGAAGATGATGCAGTTCTTCCTCAGCTCGAGCACCAACAGGTATCATCGCCTGTGCTCACGCACAGCAAGCTCATCAGCATTGGTCATCCTCTGACGCCAATTGCTCAGGATGCATCATGGGCTGATCACCCACAAGCACAAGAGGAAGAAGACTTTGAGGCCCAGCCAACTCCAACTCCACAGGCGTCGCCAGCATTACGCAGGCTTCGCAAAGGACCAAGGCCTCCGGCTGAAGCTGCTAAAGACATTCCGGCTGCATCAGCCGATGAAGAAGAAACCCCAAGCGCTGCTACACACCCGTCTCACCAAGAAGTTGTTCTCGAGGAGAACGTGACTGTGACCGACCCTCCAGCTCATCAAGTGGAGGTTGGGAATTTTGAGGCTGCCACCAACGCCATTGACGCTGGCATGGCTGAAGCCAATGTGGAGCCTTCACCTACCCAAGCACCAGAAGTCAGTGAAGCCAATGATGCTACTGCTTCTGTTCCTGCGCCTGCTGCTGGTCCTCAGTTTGACTACCATGTTGAGCACAGGCCTCAGGTACAGAAGCCAATCCCCAGATTGCCCAGGTTTCCAGGTCTTGCATCAGCACCTGGATCCTTCAATGTCAATGGCTTGAAAGCAAACAACACCTTCTTCAATAGCTCCAGGAACCCCTACTCAAGGGAAAGGATATCATCTGATCAGTTCTGGAGCTATCCGCAGCGAAGCTATTACTCCTGCATTCTATACAATCAAGGTCGCATCTTCCCACATAAGCGTCTTGACATCGAAGCAATAGCTGGTCTGCCCTGTCTGGAAGAAGCTCTGGATTGCTTCAAAGAGGTTGGATTGCTGCCGTTTGTCACCGACCAAGAGCACTGGAATGAAGAGTTGCTGCTCCAATTCTATGCCACACTTCACATCCGTGGGTACAACAGAGATCCGAAGACTTGGGTCCGGGAGTGGATGACAGGAAATGTTCATCACGAAGCCAAAGCCGTTGATATCATTGAGCTCACTGGTCTGCCACTCCTGGCGATCTATACGAACATGGCTGTCAGCTTCACAGTGAAGCTGTGGAGAGCATCTTTCAGAAGCCTGAACATAACATGAGTCAGATAGTCAGATGCTCAGTATGATGAAGCCATTGCCCCAAGATG
Organism: Triticum monococcum; assembly: GCA_034509565.1. Classification (NCBI taxonomy): domain Eukaryota; kingdom Viridiplantae; phylum Streptophyta; class Magnoliopsida; order Poales; family Poaceae; genus Triticum; species Triticum monococcum. The sequence continues at coordinate 492,099,603 of CM067844.1, forward strand.
CTGCATATCCCAAGGAGTTCTTCGTTGAAGACCTTGATTATCTGCCAAGGACTATTTATCACATCATAAGGCGAACTCTCTGGCCCATCAAAGGACATTCTCCACATGCCAAACTGGAAGGTGCAATGAAGACTTTGGTCTTCTATATTCTTCATGGCAAATGCTTCAATGCACAGGACTTCTTCATCCACCAACTTGCTGCATCAGGCTCTGATCTTTTTGGCTTGAAGTTCTACACTCCATGGATAATGCGGCTGATTAAACTTCACTCCACTATCTCACATCAGCCATCTGCTCGCAATCATCGGATCTTTCTGCCTGATGTGGATATGTCTGTTGAAGCCATTTATCCTGAGCCTGCCAAGGAACCTCTAAGTCTTCAGAATGCGGAGCATCAAAGTTTTTCTCAGAACATTGAAGGAGTTGAAGCTGTCACTCGTGTGTATCCTTTGGCTGGAACTACACGTGCACCACATCCTGCCCTTACTGAAGCCACCGATAGCACAATTGCCCAACGACCTAAGAAGCGCACTCGTGTTCTCAATGACCGAGAGCTTTTGGTGGCTCTTCATCAGAAACAGGATAGGCATCATGAATGGCTGAAGCGCCAAATGCAAAGCCTCTTGGTGGATGTCAACCGTATTCGCAATCTTGCCACCAAGAATGCCTTTGTTGCACATGAAACCTCTCGACGCACATGGAAAGGGCTGACGCTTATGTGCTCTGAAGATGATCTTCAAGAGGATGGCTTCTCTGAACGCTTCAAGTTTGACTCTACACCTCGTCGAAGGGCAGTGCTGCGACGAACTCCATCTCTTGAAGACTCTGAATTCTCTTCCTCTGCTGCAACTGTGAATGCCAGAGTGATCGAGGATGAAGACAATGCTACTTCACCACCACCTCCTTCAGCACGCTTCGACACTGCTCCAAGTTCTTCTGCACCGCCGAACACCATCGACGACCCTGCTGCTTCACCTACTCTTCATGGGAACGAGTAGATGCTCTATGTCTTCAAACATTTTTGGTCCTTACTGACAAAAGGGGGAGAAGCATATGAGTTTGATAGTCTTCAAGCGGGTCCATATGGGCGGTTGCTTTATATTTTGCTTCGTGTTTACAACTCTCATTTTGATACATTTGGTTCTTTGAGTTGTAACACTTAAACTCGATGGTCGTTTGCTACTTATTTGCTACTTCGTGATGCAACGATAAATTCCGCATGTGCGACGATAAATTCCGCACTTAGATCATTTTGCAGACGTCCATTTTCCATTATGCATGTCATTATCTTCACATACCTTCTCATGCATAATGAATTGTCATCATAAGTTGAAGAGGATCTCCACGAGTACAACCTGCCATGTGCATTTGCATTCCAAAAGCAAATTACTTATATGCACATCTTCAGGGGGAGCCCTTGCAACTAATGAAGACAATTCCTCTCCAATTTCATATATTATATTCCCCGTTGTAAACTTCAACTAGTTTGTCATCAATCACCAAAAAGGGGGAGATTGTAAGTGCATCTAGTGCCACCCCTAGTTGGTTTTGGAGTATTGACGACAAACCTAGTTGAGGGACTAATGTGTTTGTGAGAATTGCAGGATAACACAGGTAGAAGTCCCTCATTGATTCGGTTTTCCTACCAGAGATGACCCCTAAAAATGTATGAAGACATTGATGTCAAAGGTGGTATATGAAGATATTCACATTGAAGAATATGACAAGAGAAGACATCGCATGAAGCCTATGGAGCTCAAAGTCTTAAATCTTTCGTAGTTCTTTTTCTTCTTTGTTGAGTCATAGGAACCACCATACTATTAAGTGGGGTCCAAGAGAATCAGTCAGAATGACTGAAGTGATGCTTAACCAAAACCTATGTCTTCGAGTGAAGACTATGAGAGCAAATCTTGTCCAGAGTCGGACAAGTCAGCTTTGCTTGTAGCCCAAGTAAAGTTGCCGTGTGAGTTTGAAATCTGACCGTTAGAACACGTGTCAGTTTGAAAGTGCAACTATCCCTAGGTGGTTTTGGTAATTCATAACAACATATAGCTCATTGAGCTAATGCTATTCCAAGATGATTATTTCAGGAAAGCTCAATGATTGGCATGGCATGGATGTGAAAGTGGAACCCTCAAAATGCTAAGGACAAAGAATTGGCTCAAGCTCAAAAATTCAAGACTCTTCATTTTATATTTTAGTGATCCAAGATCACATTGAGTCTTTAGGAAAAGCCAATACTATCAAGGAGGGATGAGGTGTTGCTTAATGAGCCTCTTGCTTTATGTGCTTAGTGATATGCTCCAAAATCCTCAACCACCTTTCCATATCCACAAATGACCTAAACCCTAAGCCAAACTCGGTCATACCGATTCTGTCAATCCGGCGCCACCGAGTTTCACTTGTCATTTGCCACTGCCAAACCCTAGCAATTCGGTCCTACCGATAAGGATCTCAGTCACACCGAGATGGGGTTGCAAACTCTCTGTTTCCCTTTCGTGACTTTTCGGTCTCACCGAAAGAGCGAATCGGTCCCACCGAGAATGCAATGCAAACTCTCTATTTCCTTCTTGTAACTTTTCGGTCTCACCGAAAGAGCAAGTCGGTCCCACCGAGTTTGCCTGACCAACTCTCTGGTTAGCTAATTGCCGAACTCGGTCTCACCGAGTTTGTGCGATCGGTCTCACCGAGATTACGTTATGCCCAAACCCTAACCGAATCGGTCCTACCGAGTTGCATCTCAGTCCCACCGAAATTCCTAACGGTCACTAGGCTTACTATTTCGGTCAGACCGAGTTTTCTGATTCGGTCCCACCGAGATTGGTAGATTGTGTGTAACGGTTGGATTTTGTGTGGAGGCTATAAATACCCCTCCACCTCCTCTTCATTCAAAGAGAGAGCCATCAGAACACATACACCATTCCTACTCATATGTTCTGAGAAAGAACCACCTACTCATGTGTTGAGACCAAGATATTCCATTCCTACCATATGAATCTTGATCTCTAGCCTTCCTCAAGTTACTTTCCACTCAAATCTTCTTTCCATCAGATCCAAATCCTATGAGAGAGAGTTGAGTGTTGGGGAGACTATCATTTGAAGCACAAGAGAAGGAGTTCATCATCAACACACCATTTGTTACATCTTGGAGAGTGGTGTCTCCTAGATTGGCTAGGTGTCACTTGGGAGCCTCCGACAAGATTGTGGAGTTGAACCAAGGAGTTTGTAAGGGCAAGGAGATCGCCTACTTCGTGAAGATCTACAGCTAGTGAGGCAAGTCCTTCATGGGCGATGGCCATGGTGGAATAGACAAGGTTGCTTCTTCGTGGACCCTTCATGGGTGGAGCCCTCCGTGGACTCGCGCAACCGTTACCCTCCATGGGTTGAAGTCTCCATCAACGTGGATGTAGGATAGCACCACCTATCCGAACCACGGGAAAACATCCGTGTCTCCAATTGCGTTTGAATCCTCCAAACCCTTCCCTTTACATTCTTGCAAGTTGCATGCTTTACTTTCCGCTGCCAATAAACTCTTTGCATGCTTGCTTGAATTGTGTGATGATTGCTTGACTTGCTCTAAGATAGCTAAAATCTGCCAAGAACTAAAATTGGGAAAAGGCTAAGTTTTTAGTTGGTCAAGTAGTCTAATCACCCCCCCTTTAGACATACTTTCGATCCTACAAGTGGTATCAGAGCTTTGGTTTCCATTTGCCTTGATCTCCATAGCTTTTAGTGGTCATAGCCTTGGTTTCACAACCTAGGAGAGTATGGCGTCTAGCAAGGGAAATTATCACCGTAGAGGTCCTTACTTTGATGGCACTAATTTTGCTAGTTGGAAGCATAAAATGAAAATGCATATTCTTGGACATAACCCCGCTGTATGGGCTATTGTTTGTGTCGGTTTGCAAGGTGAGTTCTTTGATGGGAGAGAACCAAACCGTGAAGCTACCGTGGATGAGTTGAAGATGTTGCAATACAATGCTCAAGCTTTTGATATTCTCTTCAATGGATTGTGCCCCGAAGAATTCAACAAAATCAGCCGCCTTGAGAATGCAAAGGAAATTTGGGATACTTTGATTGATATGCACGAAGGTACCGACTCCGTCAAGGAATCCAAGTTGGATGTGCTCCAAAGTCAACTTGACAAGTTCAAGATGAAGGATGGTGAAGGTGTCGCTGAAATGTACTCTAGGCTTACTCTCATCACAAATGAGATTGCCGGCTTAGGAAGTGAAGAGATGACCGATAGATTCATCATCAAGAAGATCCTAAGAGCCTTGGATGGGAAATATGATATCGTGTGCACATTAATCCAAATGATGCCCAACTACAAAGATCTCAAGCCAACGGAAGTAATTGGAAGGATTGTTGCTCATGAGATGTCACTCAAGGATAAAGAGGAACTTCACAATAAATCAAGTGGTGCCTACAAAGCGTCATGTGAAGTCCCCACATCATTAAGTGAGAAACAAAACTTCAATGAAGAATTGAGCTTAATGGTGAAGAACTTCAACAAGTTCTACAAGAGTAGAAACAAAGATAGAAGCTTCAAGTCAAGGTCCTACAATGACAAAAGATCTTCTAGTCGAGAGCGAAACTGCCATAATTGTGGAAGACCCTGACACTATTCCAATGAGTGTACGGCTCCCTACAAGAGAAGAGAAGATTCTCCAAAAAGAAGAAGCAAAGAATCTCCACCAAGAGAGAGAAGGAGTAGAGATGATCGTTATGAACGAAGATACTCACGGAGAAGCAAGGATTCGGAAAGGAAGGAAAAATCATCAAGGAGCTATACAAAATGAAGACATCAAGCTCATGTTGGTGAATGGGTATCCGGCTCCGACTCCGACAGCCACTCCGAGAGAAGTTATCACTCCGACTCCGAAGATACTCAAGATGAAGTTGTTGCCGGTCTAGCACTTGTGTCAACCAACTCCTGCGACATATTTGACTCACCAAATGAAGGAATTGGAAGATGCTTCATGGCCAAAGGTCCTAAGGTAACACACCCCGAGTATGTTGACTTTAATAGTGATGAAGATGACTTGTTAGGTGATGATGATTTGCTTGTTGACAACTCTAGTGAAGAATATTATGATGAAATATCAATTAATCATGCTAAAACGAATGACAATGATAAGGAGAAGATTGAGGCTCTAACTAAAGAACTAAACACTCTTAAGTTAGCCCATGAAACTATCTTCAAAGATCATCGAGAACTTTTAAGAGCTCATGAGAAACTACGCTTTGAAAAGCTTAATCTTGAGCAAGAGCATGAGTTCTTAAAAGCAATCAATGATGATCTTCGCAAGAAAAGTTCTTCTCACATTTCCAAGCATTTACTTTTATCCACCTACATGCCTCAAGTAAAGACTAGTAACAAGAATAAGAAAGATTCTTCCTCTAGTAGTAACAATGATCATGCTAAATCCAATATTGTTGCTTCTAGTAGTTCTCTTGATTCCACTAATGATTCTCTTAGCCAAGTTACACTTGAGCAAGAAAATAGCTTATTGAAGGGAATTATAGAGAAAGGTGTTTACAAGAGCCTTGCCGGAAGTAAGCAATTCGAGGAAATTGTGCGCAAGCAAGGAATGCACCAGAAGAATCAAGGTGTTGGTTTTGAACGAAAGTTCAATGCCAATGGAGTTGAATGGGAAGAAGATCAATACCCCAAGACAAAGTTTATTCCTCAACAAGAGAAGTATGATACTTCCTTCAAGGTAACACAAGCTCAAGATGATCTTCCACCACAAGACTACAAGCAAAAAGGCAAGGACAAGCTTCAAGAGGAGATTGATGCATTTGAAGAAGCTCCTAAGACCTTAGTCAAGTGGATTCCCAAGACTACTTCAAGTTCCACTACATCAAGTACGACTACAACTCCAAGGATTCCCATCAAGATGGTGTGGATCCAAAAGAAGAAGAACTAGAGAGTTCTTGAGGGTGACTCCGCCAACATACTTCACTCTTATCATTTTGGCAAGAACAAGTGCAATCAACTTCCACATCTTGCACTAGTTAAAGGAGTCACAAACCCTCTTGTTGGTAAGACAAGGGACAAGGTAACCTAAAGTTTTCATGGACATCATCTTGTGTGTGCATCACTCTATGTCTATGGATATCCTTGTTTGTTCCTTGTGGGACTAACCCATGTAGGTATTGAAAGTGCAATTCACTCAAATGGATAGCTCCAAGTGATCTACATCAACATTGAGCATCCACATCTTCAACATCTACATGAAGTCACAATCGACAAAACCCAAGGTTAATTCATCCCTCTTAGGGGGGATATCACATCTAGGGGGAGCTTTACTCTAAGACTTGAGCTAAAGCAACTCTAAAGATGTGAATACAACAATGCTTTATGTAAAAGTGGTAACCCCACTTGAGCTTAAATGATGAGTATGACCTATGATCAAGTGTTCTCACTTGACTCCTAAGTCAATATACTCATATATAGATGACCTAGTCATCGCAAATTGCTTGATAGATGCTAGAATTGGTTGTGCATGCTTTGCCACATATTTCATTTGCCATCTTATTGTGTGAGCATGTTGGTTGCATATTTTACTCATTTGAGGACATCCACTTGTTGTTTTGATTGTTTGGCTTTCTTCTTTTGCCAAGTGGATGGACAAGAATGCCTAAGAACCTCCTCTAGCTATCTATGCTTTTCTCGTCTCAAACTCTATTCATGCTGCATCACAAAACTTGATCAAGTCAGATTCGAACCACTCTGTGTGAGGAGCGCTCGGAGTCCCCGATTCGTCATAGACTTAAACTTCCAAAACCTCTTTATGAATCTCGGTCTGACCGATACTCCATTTTCGGTCCTACCGAGTTCATTAAGTTGATCTAGGTTTTCGATCTCGGTGCAACCGATTTGAACTTTTCGGTCACACCGAGTTGCAATAACTGCACACAGTTTTGCATCTCGGTGCCACCGAGTTGTTCCACTCGGTCACGCCGACAGGGTCGGGCTATATATAGTGACGGGCAAAATTTTGGAAATTTCTCTGAAACCTCTTCGCCCGCGCGATAGCCTGCTCTGCCTTCGTGGTCTCCGGATCGTCTTCTCGCCGCCAGCAGCCTCCAGTCGCTGGTCTCCGCCGCCGTTAACGGAATTCTACCCCGTCGTTGCTGCCGTAGCGAGTCTTCGCCGAACTAGGGTATGGACTTGATCTTTTTGCTATTCTCCACTCCGATTCCTAGCACATTGTGATCATCATGATTCTTGCCACGATTGAAACACTCCTATCCAGTCAATGAACTCGTAGATTAGGTTTAATTCGAAAATTTTAGGGTTAGGTTTCCGCGAAACCATCTCGGACCCACCGAGTTGAAAAACTCGGTCCCACCGATCTGGCTTTTGCCATTGCACAAGTGAAACTCGGTCTGACCGAGAATAACTTATCAGTGCGACCGATTTTGGAATTCTGTGAAACCCTAGCAGTCTCGGTGCCACCGAACTGTGACTCGGTCGGACCGAGTTCACCAGTTCTGGTGCCAAAACTGCTTCGGTGTCACCGAGTTTGAAAATCGATAGATTCGAGATGCTTTCTGTGGAAAACTACAACTAAGTTTTTGAATTAATCTTTTCCAAAAATCTCTGCTTTTTGTGATGCTCATCCACTCTATCTTATCCATAATCTATTCACAGGGTCAGCAGTCAATTTGCAACATGTCTGATCAAAGTGACAGCCAGAATGTGTCTGAGCAGCAAGTTGTGGTGAGTGAGAGCACTAGCCCCTCAAGTTCTTTTGATGATGGCAGCAGGAGCACCCCTAGCAATCTGCCTAAGCCTGCCACACGTCAAAGGAAGAAGAGAACGTCTGATTCTGAGGATGAAGACTATGTGGCAGAGGAAGAGGCCACATCAAAGAGAGCTGAACCAGCTCAAGGCACAAATCCAGGGCTGAAAATCAAAAGGCCAGCAGGCAGGCAGCCCATGTCTAAGGCAAGAGTTCCCACTTCCAAACCTAGGAAGGTTGCAACTGAAGAAACCATGAAGCTTGCCCTGGAATCTGAAGAGGGAGCAGGTGGCCAAGGCAAGAAGAGGAAAGAGAGGGTGACGAAGACTGTAGTCAGAGTGCTTGGGAAGGCCTCCATCATGGTAGATGAGGAGGAAGAAGAAGAAGAGGTTGCTGCACCAGCACCCAAGGCAGCCAAACTCATGGGAGATGCTATAAGGTTAGGAACAGCTGCATCCAAGCCCAAGGAAGCACCTAAGGCTGCATCTAAGCCTAAGAGTGCACCAAAGAGAAACACACGAAGCATCCCAGCTGCGGAAAAGAACAAGGCCCCAGTGCCTGAAGCTATCGAAGAAGAGGAAGAGAGTGTCCTTAGGAAGCTCAAGCCCAAGATCCCAGACCACAACGATGCTCATCCTGTGGCTGAGGATATGAAGCTCAGGAGAGATTCAGGGCTGAGGAAATGGAGAGAAGCAGATCCGTATGCTTCTAGGAGAAGAACTGCCGTGGATTACAGATTTCATACCAAGGAGTAGCAAGATTTCTATGAGACTGTTTTGCTTGACAAGAAGCCAATCGTTTGTGACATGAGATGGGTCGACTGGACCTACATCAAGGACAATGAAGAGTACTACCCCGGTGTATTTGACAGCTTTAGTGCGTGTGGAGTTGCAGACTTTGTTGGGCAGAAGCTCACAAAGTGGAACGAGGAGCTGATCATGCAATTCTACTCCACAGCACACTTTTATCCGGATGGCGGGATCACATGGATGTCAGAGGGTACAAGGTACCAATCCACTGTTGGAGAATGGGCGAAGTTGATCAATGCCCCAGAGGAGCAAGTTGATGACTTGGACATTTATGCCAAGAAAAAGATGGATCACAACTCCATGTCCAACATGTATAAGGAGATCCCGAATGAAGCGCTCGACACGTTCAAGTTTGGCTCAGTGCACTATCTGCTCTCAGGATTGCCTACGATCAACTGGATCCTTAGGCACACCCTTCTGCCCAAATCTGGAGATCACAAGATGATCAGAGGTCACGCGATCAACTTGCTTCATGTCTTTGACGTGCCTCAGAAATTCAAGGTCATGAGTCTCATTGTGGAAACAATCAAGAGGATAGCTGCAGACCAGAAGAGGAGTTGTGGGTATGCCCCACAGATTCAGGAGCTCATCAACTCCAAGATGGGCACGGGCGTGTATTTATTGGATAAGGAACACCTGCCCATCCGTCCAGATTTTGAGGATAACCAAGTGGTTATGACTGAGAATGAACCCTCATCTGCCCATGCACAAGCTCAGAAGGAGAAGGCGAAGAAGGAGAAAGCTGCCAGGATGCCTACTCAAGCGGAGGCATCTGATTACTTCTTGAAGACCAAACAAGAGCAGCTCGGTTACCTGATAGCGTCCACCCTACGGATTGAGCAGAGTATAGCTACCCTGTCTTAGAACCAGGCGAGCCTAGAGAGGATCATGGAATAGAGGTTCTATGACCTGGACATCAAAGTGACTGAGATATACACTGCCGTGGAGCAGCTCCAGGACGACATGAACGAGAGAAGAGGCAGAACCACAACTGATGCTTTTGCCAGGGTGCCACGAGGTCCGAGGTCGTCTGCACTGCCAGTTGCTGACACTAGAGCTACAACGTCTACACCAGCTACAGCCTCCGTTCCACCAGCTCCAGCATCCACCACAGCCTCAACTCCTACCACATCTACTGAAGGCTTCGTCCTTGGTGTGCTCCGGACTCCACCACCACCTGAAGATCAAGCCTGAGCGTCGACTTAGCACTATGCATTCTCTAAGAACTTTTTGGTAACTTGTTGCCAAAGGGGGAGAAAATGTATAGATCATAGGCTTCGAGAGAGAGTGTTGCTTTTATTCTCTCTTGTTTTTATTTGGTGGTTTTTCGAACTTTGTTTGCTTGCGTGTGCGATACTATGTCATTATTTGTGAGACATCGATGATCAAGTGTTTGATCATAAGCTACACTTAATGGTTGCTTAATGCTTGCTAAATTTTATCATTCTATCTATTGTCTGTGATCATTCAATATTCTTGGTGATGAGTGCATGTATTTCAATCTTATCATTTTTTTGAGCGCTCCACCAACATGTATGTGACATGGAAGAGTAACCCATGATTCTAACTCCTTGTGCATTTGCAGTCCAAAGCAAATTTTAAAATATGCACAAATTTAGGGGGGGCTCTTACTTATCACATACTTCTCAAAGCGACGATGTATTTCATGATTATTATTATTTGTCGAAGCTTTGATCTATATGTTGTCATCAATTACCAAAAAGGGGGAGATTGAAAGTGCAACTATCCCTAGGTGGTTTTGGTAATTCATAACAACATATAGCTCATTGAGCTAATGCTATTCCAAGATGATTATTTCAGGAAAGCTCAATGATTGGCAAGGCATGGATGTGAAAGTGGAACCCTCAAAATGCTAAGGACAAAGAATTGGCTCAAGCTCAAAAGTTCAAGACTCTTCATTTTATATTTTAGTTATCCAAGACCACATTGAGTCTTTAGGAAAAGCCAATACTATCAAGGAGGGATGAGGTGTTGCTTAATGAGCCTCTTGCTTTATGTGCTTAGTGATATGCTCCAAAATCCTCAACCACCTTTCCATATCCACAAATGACCTAAACCCTAAGCCAAACTTGGTCATACCGATTCTGTCAATCCGGCGCCACCGAGTTTCACTTGTCATTTGCCACTGCCAAACCCTAGCAATTCGGTCCTACCGATAAGGATCTCAGTCACACCGAGATGGGGTTGCAAACTCTCTGTTTCCCTTTCGTGACTTTTCGGTCTCACCGAAAGAGCGAATCGGTCCCACCGAGAATGCAATGCAAACTCTCTATTTCCTTCTTGTAACTTTTCGGTCTCACCGAAAGAGCAAGTCGGTCCCACCGAGTTTGCCTGACCAACTCTCTGGTTAGCTAATTGCCGAACTCGGTCTCACCGAGTTTGTGCGATCGGTCTCACCGAGATTACGTTATGCCCAAACCCTAACCGAATCGGTCCTACCGAGTTGCATCTCAGTCCCACCGAAATTCCTAACGGTCACTAGGCTTACTATTTCGGTCAGACCGAGTTTTCTGATTCGGTCCCACCAAGATTGGTAGATTGTGTGTAACGGTTGGATTTTGTGTGGAGGCTATAAATACCCCTCCACCTCCTCTTCATTCGAAGAGAGAGCCATCAGAACACATACACCATTCCTACTCATATGTTCTGAGAAAGAAGCACCTACTCATGTGTTGAGACCAAGATATTCCATTCCTACGGTATGAATCTTGATCTCTAGCCTTCCCCAAGTTGCTTTCCACTCAAATCTTCTTTCCATCAGATCCAAATCCTATGAGAGAGAGTTGAGTGTTGGGCAGACTATCATTTGAAGCACAAGAGAAAGGAGTTCATCATCAACACACCATTTGTTACTTCTTGGAGAGTGGTGTCTCCTAGATTGGCTAGGTGTCACTTGGGAGCCTCCGACAAGATTGTGGAGTTGAACCAAGGAGTTTGTAAGGGCAAGGAGATCGCCTACTTCGTGAAGATCTACCGCTAGTGAGGCAAGTCCTTCGTGGGCGATGGCCATGGTGGAATAGACAAGGTTGCTTCTTCGTGGACCCTTCGTGGGTGGAGCCCTCCGTGGACTCGCGCAACCGTTACCCTCCGTGGGTTGAAGTCTCCATCAACGTGGATGTAGGAAGCACCACCTATCCGAACCACGGGAAAACATCCGTGTCTCCAATTGTGTTTGAATCCTCCAAACCCTTCCCTTTACATTCTTGCAAGTTGCATGCTTTACTTTCCGCTGCCAATAAACTCTTTGCATGCTTGCTTGAATTGTGTGATGATTGCTTGACTTGCTCTAAGATAGCTAAAATCTGCCAAGAACTAAAATTGGGAAAAGGCTAAGTTTTTAGTTGGTCAAGTAGTCTAATCACCCCCCTTTAGACATACTTTCGATCCTACACAGTTCCTTAGTGACCCAGGGTCATTTCGGACAAATCAGGTCAGGTTGCCTAGTGGCTATAAATAGCCCACCCCCTACAACCATAAACGGTTGGCTGCTCAGAGTTAGAGTACGGCTTTTGTCGTTTGAGAGCAACCCACCTCGAAGCCTTTGAGAGAGAATTCCTTGCGAGGATAAAGCCCTAACCACCCAGAGCCTAAGAGTGTTAGGCATCACTTAAGTCTTCTTGTCTGTGTGATCTGAAGACTTATTACACTTGAGGACTGTGAATCCTCCAGCCGGTTAGGCGTCGCGTTCTGAGCGTCCAAGAGACATTGTGGATCGCCGGTGAACGAAGTCTGTGAAGGTTTGGGAGTCTACCTTGAAGACTTACCAGAGTGATTGGGCGAGGTCTGTGTGACCTTAGCTCAAGGGGAATACGGTGAGGACTGGGTGTCCTGAGCTGCGTGTTCAGGACTGGGTGTCCGGGACTATGTGTCCTTTGGTTTAAATACCTAGCCGCCCTAACCAGACGTATAGTTGTCACAGCAACTGGAACTGGTCCAACAAATCATTGTCTTCAACGAGTCACTGGCTTCATCCTTCCCTTCCCTTTACTTACTATTGGTCCTTGTGAAGTCATTGTATGATTGCACTATCTTTTGTCTTCACTAAGTGACTGCGTGTTCTGTTTGGCTTCATAATATCTTCCTACCTGATCCTTACTACCTAGCTGCTACTAGTCATTGTGCTTTCACTTCATTGAATACTTGCCAATGGTTTACCTAGTGTAGTCTACCTTCCGCTGCATGGTAATAGGTTTATTTCTATCGTTTGTCTTCGAAACTTCCACGTTTTGAAGACTTTCATAAAAATCGCCTATTCACCCCCCTCTAGTCGATATAACGCACTTTCAGCGGGCTGGATTGGCGGCGGCGGGCGGCCGACCGGGCCAGGAGGGCCGCGGCTGGGCCCGGCGGGTGGCGCGGCGAAGTGGGGAAGGGCAGCGGCGACGTGTCGTGCTGCTGTTGGCCCGGAGCGGTGGTGCGGCTGATGTGGCGGCCTCTGATTGGCCGGAGTGAGGTGGCTGAGGCGGTGGACACGTCCAGTGGCGGGACGGACATGTCTGCCTGCGGGAGGAGGAAGAGGACTAGGGTTTCATCTGCGCGAAAATTTTGGGGGATGCCACATATTTATAGGTAGAGGGAGCTAGGAGAGTCCAAATGAGGTGCGGTTTTCGGCCACGCGATAGTGATCGAACGATCTAGATGATGGAGGATGTTTAGGTGGGTTTTGGACCACTTTGGAGGGGTGTTGGGCTGCAACACACACGAGGCCTTTTCGGTCCCTCGGTTAACCATTGGAGTATCAAACGAAGTCCAAATGGTACGAAACTTGACAGGCGGTCTACCGGTAGTAAACCAAGGCCTCATGACAAGTCTCGTTCCAATCCGAAAACGCTTAACACCCGCACACGAAAAGAGGTAGAAAGGGACACTGGAGGACATAGGAGCGCCGGGAAAATGCTCGGATGCATGAGACGAACATGTATGCAAATGAAATGCACATGATGACATGATATGACATGGATGACACGCAAGCAATGACAAGACAACAACAACGAATAACTGCAAGACACCTGGCACATCAGTCTCGGGGGGGGGGGGTTACACAAGACTTCCAGGAAACAACGCCACCACCAAGTAAACCATAACCACTTGTGGCCTTAATCTCATCAGCATCAGATATCCAGTTTGAGTCACTATAACCCTCCAGTACCCTTGGATACCCGGTGTAGTGAATCTCGTAGCTCGCGGTGCCTTTCAAATAGCGCATAACTCTCTCAAGCGCATGCCAATTATCATCTCCCGGTTTTGACACAAACCGACTCAGCTTGCTCACAGCAAAAGAGATGTCAGGCCTCCTGGCACTCGCCAAATACATAAGCGAGCCAATAATCTGAGAATACCTCAGTTGATCTCTAGCAATCCGTCGGTTCTTTCGAAGCAACACACTAGCATCATATGGAGTTGGAGAAGGCGTGAAGTCGCTATACCCAAAACGACTCAAGACCTTTTCCACATAGTGAGACTGAAGCAGTGTGATCCCACCATTCTCATCTCTCAACAGCGAGATAAGAAATCCTTAACCTCCTTGATTAAATCAAGTTTGGTTCCAAAGATCAGTATGTCGTCGACATACAGACAAAGAATAACTCCTTCGCCCCCACCATAGCGATAGTACACACACTTGTCACCATCGTTTACTACAAAGCCGACAGTAGTTAATGTTCTTTCGAACTTCTCATGCCACTATTTAGGAGCTTGTTTAAGGCCATATACAGACTTTAATAACTTGCACACCTTTCCTTCCTGACCAGGTACTACAAAACCATCTGGCTGATCCATGTAAATTTCCCCCTTCAACTCTCCATTGAGGAAAGCTCTCTTAACGTCCATTTGATGAATGAGAAGACCATGTGAGGCAGCCAGTGATAGTAGCACCCAAATTGTGGTCAGTCTAGCCACGGGTGAGTAAGTGTCAAAGAAGTCTTCACCTTCTTTCTGGGTATAACCCTTGGCCACAAGCCGTGCCTTGTACTTTTCAATCGTACCATCAGGTCTAAGCTTCTTCTTGAACACCCACTTACATCCTACAGGTTTGCACCCATAAGGATGGTCAGTGATCTCCCAGGTACCGTTAGCTAAGATGGAATCCATCTCGCTACGTACATCTTCCTTACAGTAGTCAGCATCAGGAGATGCATAGGCTTCTGAAATAGTCCTGGGTGTGTCATCCACGAGGTACACAATGAAATCATCACCAAAGGACTTTGCAGTCCTCTGTCTCTTACTCCTCACAGGAGTTCCATTGTCACCCTCAACAGGATTCTCAACGTGTTCCATCGCAATGGTGGGTTCAGGAATTATAGTGAATTCCTCACTAGATGGAGTAGGTATCTCCTGATTTGATGAACTTGACATATCCTTCATAGGAAATATGTCGTCAAAGAAAGTTGCATCATTCGACTCCATAATTGGACCAACATGCATGTCGGATACCTCAGATTTTATTATCAAAAATCTATAGCCGATGCTATGAAAAGCATAACCCAGAAGAACACAATCCACGGTTTTTGGTCCAAGCTTGCGCTTCTTGAGAATTGGTATATTGACTTTTGCCAAACAACCCCAAGTACGTAGGTAAGAGAGTTTCGATATTTTCCTTTCCCATTCCTCAAATGGAGTCATGGTCTTATGCTTTGTGGGAACTCGGTTTAGGACATGACACGCAGTCATTAGTGCCTCCCCCACCATTCCTTGGAAAGACCCGATGTGTCTAACATGGTGTTAACCATATCAGTTAGAGTTTGGTTCTTTCTTTCGGCTACCCCATTTGACTGAGGTGAGTAGGGAGGCGTCCTCTCATGGATTATACCATGTTCCGCACAAAACAGACGGATCAAATTCATTGGAAAAATACTCTCCACCACGATCGGACCTAAGCCGTTTAATTTTTCGATCAAGTTGGTTCTCTGCCTCAGCTTTATAGTTTTTGAAGAAAGTTAAAGCCTCATCTTTTGATTTCAGGAGATACACATAACAATATCTAGTGGAGTCATCAATCAACGTCATGAAGTATCTTTTTCCACCTTTTGTCAACACGCCATTCATCTCACAAAGATCAGAATGTATAAGCTCTAGTGGCGCCAAGTCTCTTGCCTCTGCAGTCTTGTGGGACTTGCGAGGTTGCTTAGCTTGCACACATACTTGGCACTTAGAGCCTTTGACAGTAGAGATTTTTGGAATTAAACTCATATTGGCTAGCCGCGTCATGCAACCAAAGTTAATGTGACAAGTCGTGAATGCCAAATATCAGACTCATTGTTGTGGCAAACATTATTAATAACTTTAGTGCAAATATCTGACAAAGACAGGTGGAACAAGCCTCCGCTCTCATAGCCTTTTCCAACAAGTTGTCCATACTTAGAAATTACAACTTTATTGGATTCGAAAACCAACTTAAAACCATCTTGACATAAACAGGAACCGCTAACGAGATTTTTATTTATGGACGGCACATGATGAACGTTCTTCAGACACACAGTCTTCCCCGAAGTAAACTTCAGATCGACCGTACCAACACCTCGAACGATGGCATGTGACCCGTTCCCCATCAGCACGGGTGAAGTCCATGTTGCCTGGTAAGAAGAAAACATGGAGGCGTCAGCACAAACATGTACATTGGCACCAGTGTCAATTAACCAATCAGGGGATTGAAATACTAAAAGGATGGTAGGAGAAATACCGTACCCTGATTCCTTCATATCAATATCACCGATGAAAACATTAGCAGACTTGCCGCTCTTCTCATGTTCGCGCTCCTCAAACCGGTTAGGACACTTCGGAGCCCAGTGATTAGGATCACCGCAGACATGGCAAAGTCCATTCCCCTTCTTATGGGAATTCTTCTTGAAGTTGGTAGAATGCGATGGCTTGTTCTTTGTATCAAACTTGCCTTTGCCTTGAGTTTTGTTCTTATTGTTTTTGAACTTGTTGGGCTGGGAGTTCTTCTTCTGTACCATGTGGGCACTAGAACCTCCCTCAGCAACTCGAGTACATGTGTCATTTTCTCTCGCTTTCTCTTCAACATCAAGAGTACCAATGAGATCCGCAACGGAAAACTCCTATCTCTTGTGTTTCAGGAAAGTAGAAAAATTGTTCCACGAAGGTGGAAGCTTGGCAATGATGCCTCCGGCAACAAATTTGTCCGGCAACACACACTTGAAGTACTCAAATTCTTTTGCGAGCGACTGTATCTCATGAGCCTGCTATACAACAGGGCGCTCATCAGTCATCTTGTAGTCATAGAATTGCTCCATGACGTACAACTCGCTGCCGGCGTCCGAGGCACCAACTTGGCCTCGAGTGCAGCCCACATGTCCTTGCCGTTGTCAAACGACATATACGAATCCACAATGGAGTCATCAAGAACACTCACAAGAACGCCTTTAAAGAGGGTATCGATCTTCTCGAAAGCTTCCAGCTGTGCTGTATTAAGATCACCCTCAGGCTTGCCCTTAGTGGCGTTATAGCAGCCCATGGTCTGAAACCAATAGACTGCTCTCGTGCGCCACCTCTTATATTGCGACCCCTTAAAGGTAGGCGGCTTCAGATGCGCAGCAAAACCACTCGGAGTAAATTGCCTATAATTAGGTTTTTGGATTGTTGGAAATATGAGCAAGTTACTACGAGATTTAATCCGAATAATTAGAAGATAAATCATGACTACAGTAGCAGAGATTAAACTAATCATGCAAACTAGCATAGCAGATGAACAGATCACATCTAGGGCACATACTAGAAACATGAATTCTACCACGATCTCGAACAGGAAGGATAGAATCACATATGGTGCAGCGGGAGCAGCACCGCCGGCGTTGACGTTGTCGCCCATGTCGTCGAGGATGAGGTTGCCGAGGTCGGGGAAGAAGTCGCCGTTCGAGGTCAGGGAAGAAGTCGCCGTTCGCGAAGTCGTCACTGCCAGCAGTCATGCGAGTGCGCTCCCCCAAAAACCTGATCGCCCCTCTCCCGTACAGAATCACGAGAGGCGGGGTTTCGGAGGCCTGCTGTCCCTTCTCCCGGTGCACGCGGAAAGGAGGGATGGAGAAGACTTGCTTGGCGGCGCAATAATCTAGAACGGTGGTGAGAAACCATACGAAGCGGCCGCGGCTAGGGTAGACGTCTAGACAACGTGCATAGCTCTGGCCTCGGCTCGGCTCAATCCCGCAACCCGCAGCGCGGCGCGTCGTGATGAGGCGAGCGAGGAGGAGGAGCGCGCGTATAGGTATCCTCTTCTCATGCTCATACAAGTGGTAGAAGAGCTCATCTTATAAAAAGGTGCAACTCTCTCTCAACTTCCGGGGTGGGACTAAACTTTAGCCTCACTCACTCCACTCACATGTGTGCATGAATGAGCCAAGAGAATTTCAGAATTTTAGTTAAGTTTTGGGCCAAAGGCCTACTAGCAAAATTCCAGCACATTTCACATTGTTGCCAAAGAGAAAAGAAGAGCAACATTCCGCAATGGTTGTTAGGCTATGTCTTACCCACTTTTTTTTTATTTACTCTGCACATTAGCTTTTTTCTAAGTCAAACTTTTTAAAGCGACCATGTTTATAGAAAATAATACTATGTACATTTACAATAACAAGTATACAATATATGAAAATATATTCCATGATAAATCTAATGATAATGATTTGATATTGTAGATGTTAGTTACTTTTTCTATAAATTTGATCAAAATTTACAAACTTTGGCTTGAGTCGAAGCTAACATGCCGAGTAAATAAAAGAGGGAGTGTCTTCTCAGCAGCTGATTGTAGAGCTGCAATGATTTTGAAATGACGTTCAAAACGTTTGAGGTATCCATTTTCACGTCTTAGCTTAAGGAAAAGTGTACTGAACCCTTATGTATAGAGAAGATAATCACTGTTCCCTCTGTCTATTTTTCTATTTTGTGTAAAATATAATTAATAAAATTCTCTAAAATAGGTTTGCAAAGCTGTTTTGGTGACGTTGTGCATACAGAAGGTGGTATTGACCACATGTGCATATGACAACCAAGGATTTTAAAATATTTTGTGTAACCTATTTTTACGAATATGTAAATTCATGAAGAATATAAAAAATATTAATAAACTATGAAATACTATAAGCTAGGTAAATCTAGAAATAAATCTGAAGACTTTGATAAAGAAATAAAAATAAATAACCGAATTGTAAACAAGAAAAATAGGGGAAAATGTGCAACTCCAGTTAAGAAAAACTTCTATGCATTTTTTGTATCAATGTTGACAGAATATTAAGTGATTATTTATTATGCCATATTTCACATATTTTCATATTTTATAAACCTTGGAGTATTTTTTTAAAATAAAATGATTTTAAAAATTATTTCGAAAATATTAGTTGCACATTATTTCACTTATTTTTCATAATTTATCCATGTATGTTTTTATGAAATCATTTATCCATGTAGTTAAAACCGTGTTTCATATGCATCCTATCAGCAAAACCGTCTTTAAAATACACACTAGGGTTGTATAATCTGTTTTTGTTACTTCACAAGTTAGGGGGTAACCAGTTTGTTTGTCGATACCTGACAAAGTTAGGTAGGGGTATGTGATTTCAAATACTTTTCTTAGACGCATATTCTTAAATACTTTTTTTAGATGATATTCTCAGATACTTGAGTGAAAACGATCTGCCTAGAGAATGGGCTTGAACAGAATGGGCTTTATTGTGCCTTATGGACCGACAACCCTAGAAAAAAGCAACAACAAGCTAAAATGGAAAAGGGCGAATGGGTATCCCCGTCCATGGTTTTATGCTCGGGCCATCTCCATGGTGTTTAGTTGGATTCTTCGCGCCTTGTTTTTCGTCCGCGAACATGGGTATTCCTTATTTGACGCTTAGTGCGTCAAACTGTTGCCAAAATGCACACGGGAGAGAGGGACGAACGAGTCAAATCAGTCAGCCCATTTTAAGCAGATCCGGTTTAAGGTTCATGACCGGTTTCGGAACATTCTAAAAGGTTCATAGCCGATTTTTTTATTTTTTATATTTTATTCACAATTTTATAAAATATTCAGCATGTTTTTCATGTTTTAAAAAACTGTTTAGTTTTCTTAAATGTTCGCCCTTTAAAAAAAGCTCACTATTGCAAAAACTATTCCGAATTCCAATTTTTTTGTTTTATATATATTGCAATTTACAAAAAATATTATAATTAAAAAATCTCCGCATTAAAAAAATATTTGGATAAAAAACTATTTAAAAGATATCCTCAAATTTCAAAAAATGCTGTCATTAGTAGCCTATAGTTGCATGGCTCGTTCGCAGCTCGCTATAGTTCGTGCCATGCGTCAACCCATCCACGACTCCCTTTTTGTGGCAACCCTCTTATTTGACGCAAGTAGGAGCTTAGGAGGTCCCCATGCATGTACTACGAATTGAGCCAACTGAGAGAGCTCCTTTGCGATGCTTATAGCGCCCGCTACAGAAGTTGCGCTCACTAATGCACCAGATGGACTGCGGTTGATGAGACCATTGACCTTTGACTATTGGCCCCGACCGTGGACCGTTGGCCCTTCGCCATAGAACATTGACTTTGACATTTTGGGAAAAAATATGAATTTTAAAAGAGTTTACAATATTTCTTATAAAAAAATCTGAATTTGAAATAAGCTCACAACTTAAGTTCATAATTTCAAAAAAAATCATGAATTTACAGAAAAGCACAAAACTATTCATGAATTATGAAAAATGTCATGACTTCGAAACTTTCATAATTTGAAAAAGTTTGATTTTGTATAAGGTCATAAAAATTGAAAGTTCACAAAAGTTTAAAAGTTTGTATAACATGAAAAATGTTCACGAATTTGAAAAAAATATTTGGTTTGCAAGAAAACTTTTGGTAACTTTTTCGACGGACCCATCTCGTTTTTTGGTGGTTATTTCTCTGTTTTTTTCTTGTTTTTTCTTTTTTTTAAAAAATTATGAACATTTATTTAATTTTGTGAATTTTGGTTTTATTTTCAAATTCATAAAAAATTTAAATCCATTAACACTTGTGTAAATTTAATGATTTTTTATTCATGAGCTTGTTTCAATTTTGTGAATAAGTATTTAATTTTTTCCTCTAAATGCACTTAAAAAATGTTTTCTATTTACATTGTTTGAATGCCTGATTTTCTGATCAATAAAAACTCTAATTTGTTTTTCGAGAACCAGTAGTTTTTTGAAATACGTTGTTGGTGAGTGAGCGGAAGCTAAAGGGCCGCGACCTGTGTAGAATCTGTGTGCGCGCTCGCCTGTGATTCGACATCTACTTATATTCTCTCTCAATATACATATATCCCAACTCATCACACATACTACATCACCAACTCTTAATGGCCGTGATCCATTAGAACAAATGTTTTTTTCTTGAATACGGACGAGTGTGCTTATCATATACTCCCTCCGTTCAGAAATACTTGTCACCAAAATAAATAAAAGGGATGTATCTAGACGTATATTAGTTCTAGATACATCCCTTTTTATCTATTTTGATGACAAGTATTTTCGGACGGAGAGAGTATTATAGAAGAAAGGGGAAGAGCCTTGCGCAGTTATGTTACAAAGAAAGATTACACGGCGTTACGAACGTCCATCTATGAGCTAATCCGACTACTCGCTATGGGCCCACTCCAGCTTTGCTACGGAGAACACATCCAACTCTTCTCGTAGCAGCCCCGCCCGCATCCATACATTATTTTCACTCGCAATCCGACTCAGGACCAACGAGACTGCGGGATGCAGGCCCTCGCGTCATCGAAGACTGTGGCGTTCCTGTGCTTCCATAGCTCCCACATGGCAAGGAGGCATACGGTATGTATCGTCCTCGATGCCCATGCACACCTTGTCGAGCGCACCAATCCGGTAATGTCTCTCTTGGTTGTGGCACGCCGTGCTGAATGCCTAAGGCCGTGAAGACCTTGGCCCACACTTTGCGTGCAAGAACGCACTCGATGAGCAGATGGCCAATCGTCTCCTCATGCTGATCACAGAAAGGACATGAATCCTGGTGCAGCCGCCATCTTCGTGCCAATCTATCCAAGGTCCAGCATCGGTTCATGATCGCAAGGCAAGCAAAGAATCTGCACAGAAGCGGGCCCGCGATCACCATGTGAATAACTGAACAAATGTTTTCTACTACCCGATGATAGTATAACTCAACAACTGAGTGTGTCAACTCAAAAAAAAAAAAAACAACGGAGGGTCTGGCTACCCCTCAAAAAGGAAAATCTGAGGGTGTGTCTTACATGTCTTTGATCCATAAAATGCTTGCTCGAAATAACGAGCTTTCTTTTTCAGTTCCGTCTCTGCTCCTTTGAAGCCCCAGGAATCGAATGCGGATTTTCTACAGCGCGTTGCGTCCAGATTGCCTTTTCCTTTCCACAGGGAGTCAAAACTCATTGGATTCTCACAATCCCTACCACCCATTTCTAAGCCACATCCTCACGAAGACAAGTCAACGAGTCATGAAATGCCGCGAACCAGCTAGCTGTAGCAACTAGCAAGATATGCCCATCCCTCTCTGCCCATGTGCATGGACCCTTGGCTGATTCAGCAATAGCTCGGTCCACGGCCTCATTCTAGTGTCGACGTCTGGCATTGCACGCAATCCAATTAAGCAGTCAAAGAAAGGCAGCACGCTCGCACTCGTTATAAGCTCCCACCATTCGCCACACACATGGCAAGCTCAATCGTTAGCACCATGGCACTTTGCAGAGCGCGCAGCGGGCTGCTGCTTCTCGCCATGGCTCTGCTCCCTCTGGGCATGGCCATGGACGCCATTGGCAGTAACTGCGCCGGGACCAGGTACGCTGGCAGCGGCAAGGCCAACACCGACTCCGTCCTGGCGGACCTCGTCGCCAAGGGCTCCTCGGGAGGCTTCGCCACGGTCGTTGCCGGCAAGGGTAATAGCACCGTCGTCTACGGCCTCGCGCAATGCCGCGGCGACGTCTCCGCCAGCGACTGCTCCTCCTGCCTCGCCGACGCCGCCAAGCAGCTCCCCACTGCCTGCAGCTACCTATCCGACGCCAGAATATGGTACTGTACCACTTCCAGTAATTATTACTAGTAGAATTTTAGATCAATCGAACCGAACCATCGATGGACATGCATGCTCAATCATCTGACTAAGCTTGGCCTGTACGTACGCGCGTGCAGGTACGACTTCTGCTTCATGCGGTACGACGACACAGACTTCGTCGGGCAGTCGGACACGGGCGCCGGCGTGATCCTGGTGAACGTGCAGACGGCGGACGACCCCAAGCCGTTCAAGAAGGCGGTGGGGAAGGTGATGAACAAGGCGACGGCGCAGGCGTCGGCGTCGGGCCGCGCGGGGCTCGGCAGGTCCAAGGACCAGTACACGCCGTTCGTCACCATCTACGGCCTGGCGCAGTGCACGCGGGACCTCGCGCCGCTGGCGTGCGCGCAGTGCGTCTCGGTGGCGCTGTCCAAGTTCGGCGACTACTGCGGCGCGCAGCAGGGCTGCCAGATCAACTACAGCAGCTGCAGGGTGCGCTACGAGATCTACCCCTTCTACTTCCCGCTGGACGGCGCCGGCGGCCGCGCCACCACCGATATGACGAAATACACCAAGATCGTCGTGCACGCTTGACGTAGAGGCTCCTTGCACATGTCCGACGTGCTTCATGCCTTTGGTGCTGAGATGCAAGTGAGACGTGATATTTGAGCTGCATGCACATAATAAGCGGGGGTTACGTGAGCTGTAGCCATCGCGTGCAGCGATTGGGAATAAAATTATGCACCAAACTTCAATGTTTGTAGTGGTTGCTAAAAGCATCTCCAATAGACGAGCGGTAGCGTGGCGCGCTAAAACGGTTTTGCAGCGTTGAAATAGTGTTTTTGCGCGCGGGAGGTTTAACAGATGCACAAAACACGGCGCCTAACCAAGTGGCCCCACATGCAGCAGCCCGCGCGCATAAGCCGGCGTCCCAAATTTGCAGCCCCGCAGCCTGCGTTCGCTAAATTTACAGCTTTATTTTTGTGCGTGCTTTATTTTACAGCTTTTGTTGGAGCGCTGTTTTTGGTCGCCGCAGTCTATATAGGCATCTTTTCCAGCGCGCAGCTTATATAGCACATCTGATGGAGATGCTCTAAGTGGTTCATGGACATCGTTGTAATTTTTATTATCTTTATTGTTCTTTGTACTGTCATGATCAAAGATGAATAGATTGGAAGTTTCTCATAAAAAGAAGAATCAAAGTGTGTCATCCCTCTGTTTCTAGATGAGAGGAGTGTATCAGAGGCTGCTTAGGGAGTAAACCATCTCAAAAGAATCATGTTGGCCCTCTCGATCTCGAAAGAGGCTTTCGCTCCGCTTTATATACAAAGCAACAATCAAATAAAGTGAAGGAAATATGCCCTAAAGGCAATAATAAAGTTGTTATTTTATGTTTCCTTATTCATGATAAAGGTTTATTATTCATGCTAGAATTGTATTCATCGGAAACCTTAATGCATGTGTGAATACATAAACAAGCACTCCGTTCCTAGTGAACCTCTACTAGACTAGCTCGTTGATCAAAGATGGTTAAGGTTTCCTAACCATGGACATGAATTGATATTTGATAACGGGATCACATCATTAGGAGAATGATGTGATGGACAAGACCCATCCATTACCTTAGCATAATGATCGTTCAGTTTATTGCTACTGCTTTCTTCGTGTCAAATACTTATTCCTTCGACTATGAAATTATGCAACTCCCGGATACCACATGAATACCTTGTGTGCTATCAAACGTCACAACGTAACTGGGTGATAATAAAGATGCTCTACAGGTATCTCCGAAGGTGTTTGTTGAGTTGCAATAGATCGAGATTAGGATTTGTCACTTCGAGTATCAGAGAGGTATCTCTGGGCCCTATCGGTAATACACATCATAATCTTGCAAGCAAACGGCTAAGGAGTTAGTCACGAGGTGATGTATTATAGAACGAGTAAAGAGACTTGTCGGTAACGAGATTGAACTAAATATGAAGATACTGACGATCGAATCTCGGGCAAGTAACATACCGATGGACAAAGGGAATTACGTATGTTGTCATAACGGTTCGACCGGTAAAGATCTTCGTAGAATATGTAGGAGCCAATATGGGCATCCAGTTTCCGCTACTGGTTATTGACCGAAGAGGTGTCTCGGTCATGTCTACATACTTCTCAAACCCGTAGGGCCCGCACACTTAACGTTCGATGATGATATAGTATTATATGAGTTATGTGATTTGGTGAACAAATGTTGTTCGGAGTCCCAAATGAGATCACGAACATGACAAGGAGTCTCAAAATGGTCGAGAGGTAAAGATTGATATATATATATATATATATATATATATATATATATATATATATATATATATATATATATATATATATATAGGACGAGGGTATTCGGATACCAGAAGTGTTTCGGGGGTACCGGGTATTTATAGGGTCACCGGAAGGGGTTCCGGGCACCCCCGGCAAAAGATATGGGCCTTATGGGCCAAGAGGGGAAATGCACCAGCCACAAGGGGTTGGTGCGGCCCCCCATATGGGCCGGCCTAAGGAGGAGAAGGGAAAGGAAAGTATGGATTAGGATTCCCACTTCCTTCCCTCTCCCCCCTCTTTCCTTCCCCCCTCGGTTATATATGGCAGGGGGGGCTTGGGAGGGACTCCAAGTAGGATTCCTCCTACCTGGGCACCTCATATGGCTGCTCCTCCGTCCCTCCAACCTATATATATGTGGGAAGGGGGCGCCTAGCACACACTAGACAATTGCCTAGCCGTGTGCAGCGCCCCCCTCCATCGTTTACACCCCCGGTCATATTTTCATAGTGCTTAGGCGAAGCCCTGCGGAGATGACTTCACCATCATCATCACCACGCCATCGTGCTGACGGAACTCATCTACTACCTCGACGTCTTGCTGGATCAACAAGGCGAGGGACGTCACTGAGCTGAACGTGTGTAGAACGCGGAGGTGCCGTGCGTTTGGTACTTGATCGATTGAAGCGTGAAGAAATTGGACTACATCAACCGCGTTGTGAAATGCTTTCACTTACGGTCTACGAGGGTACGTAGACACCCCCCCTCGTTGCTATGCATCTCCATGGCTAGATCAATGTGCGTAGAATTTTTTCCATGCAACGATACCCAACAGTGGCATCATGAGCCAAGTCTATGCATAGATGATATGCACGAGTAGAACACAAAGAATTATGGGCGGTGATAGTCATACTGCTTATCACCAACATCTTATTTTGATTCGGCGGTATTGTGGGATGAAGCGCCCCGGACCAACCTTACATGTCCATGCACATGAGACCGGTTCCACCGAGAGATATGCGACTAGTTTTGCATAAAGGTGGCTGGCGGGTGTTTGTTTCTCCTACTTTAGTTAAATCGAATTTGACTGCGGCCGGTCCTTGAAGAAGGTTAAAACAACAAACTTGATGAAACACCATTGTGGTTTTATGCGTAGGTAAGGACGGTTCTTGCTAGAAGCCCTTAGCAGCCACGTAAAACTTGCAACAACAAAGTAGAGGATGTCTAACTTGTTTTTGCAGGGTATGTTGTGATGTGATATGGTCAAGACATGATGTGATAAAAGTTATTGTGTGAGATGATCATGTTTTGTAAGTTATCGGCAACCGGCAGGAGCCTTATGGTTGTCTCATTATTATATGAAATGCAAACGCCATGTAATTGCTTTACTTTATCACTATGCGTTAGCAATATTTGTAGAAGCAATAGTTGGCGACACGACCATGACACAACGATGGAGATCAAGGTGTCGAGCCGGTGACGATGAAGATCATGACATTGCTTTGGAGATGGAGATCAAAAGCACGAGATGATGATGGCCATATCATGTCACATATTTTGATTGCAAGAGATGTTTATCTTTTATGCATCTTATTTTGCTTAGTATGGCGGTAGCATTATAAGATGATCCCTTCACTGAATTTCAAGGTAAAAGTGTTCTCCCCGAGTATGCATCGTTGCGAAAGTTCATTATTTCGAGACACCACGTGATGATCGGGATAGACTCTACATTCACATACAATGGGTGTAAGACAGTTTTACACACGCAAAATACTTGGGTTAAACTTGATGAGCCTAGCATGTACAGACATGGCCTCGAAACACTGGAGACCGAAAGGTCGAACATGAGTCATATAGTAGATATGATCAACATAGAGATGTTCACCATTGATGACTACCTCATCTCACATGATGATCGGACATGGGTTAGTTGATATGGATCATGTATCACTTAGAAAACTTGAGGGATGTCGATTTAAGTGAGAGTTCATTAGTAATTTGGTTAATTGAACTTAATTTATCATGAACTTAGTCCTGATAGTATTTGAAAATTTATGTTGTAGATCAATAGCTCGCGATATAGCTCCCATTATTTTTGATATGTTGCTAGAGAAAAATAAGTTGAAAGATGATAGTAGCAATGATGCGGACTGGGTCTGTGATCTAAGGATTATCCTCATTGCCGCATAGAAGAATTATGTCCTTGATGCACCGCTAGGTGACAAACCTATTGTAGGAGCAGATGCAGATGTTATGAACATTTGGCAAGCTCGATATGATGAGTACTTGATATTTTAGTGGGCCATGCTTTACGGCATAGAACCGAGACTTCAAAAACATTTTGAACGCCACGGAGCATATGAGATGTTCCAAGAGCTGAAATTGGTATTTTAGACTCATGCCCGTGTCGAGAGGTATGAGACCTCTGACAAGTACTTTGCCTACAACATGGAGGAGAATAGCTCAACCAGTGAGCATGTGCTCAGAATGTCTGGGTACTACAATCGCTTGAATCAAGTGGGAGTTAATCTTCGAGATAAGATAGTGATTGATAAAGTTCTTTAGTCACTATCACCAAGCTACAAGAACTTCGTGATGAACTATAATATGCAAGGGATGACAAAAATGATTCCCGAGCTCTTCGCGATGCTGAAATCGGCGATGGTAGAAATCAAGAAGGAGCATCAAGTGTTGATGGTTAACAATACCACTAGTTTCAAGAAAAGTGGCAAGGGAAAGAGAGGGAACTTCAAGAAGAATGGCAAGAAAGTTGCCTCTCCCATGAAGAAGCCCAAAGCTGGACCCAAGCCCGAAACAGAGTGCCTCTACTGCAAAGGAAATGGTCACTGAAAACGGAACTGCCCCAAATACTTGGCGGATAAGAAGGATGGAAAAGTGAACAAAGGTATATTTGATATACATGTTATTGATGTGTACCTTACTAGTATTAATAGTAGCCCCTGGGTATTTGCTACCAGTTCAGTTGCTAAGATTAGTAACTCGAAACAGGAGTTGCAGAATAAACAGAGACTAGTTAAGGGCGAGGTGACAATATGTGTTGGAAGTGATTCCAAGGTTGATACGATCACCATTGCGCACTCCCTCTACCTTCGGGATTAGTGTTGAACCTAAATAAATGTTATTTGGTGTTTGCTTTGAGCATGAATGTGATTTGATCATGTTTATTGCAATACAGTTATTTATTTAAGTCAAAGAATAATTGTTGTTCTATTTACATGAATAAAACCTTCTATGGTCATACACCCAATCTAAATGGTATATTGAATCTCGATAGTACTGATACACATATTCATAATATTGATGCCAAAAGATGCAAAGTTGATAATGATAGTGCAACATATTTGTGGCACTGCCATTTAGGTCATATTGTTGTAAAGCGCATGAAGAAACTCCATGTAGATGGAATTTTGGAATCACTTGATTATGAATCATTTGATACTTGTGAACCATGCCTCATGGGCAAGATGACTAAAACTCTGTTCTTCAGAACAATGGAGCGAGCTAATGACTTTTTGGAAATAATACATACTGATGTATGCGGCCCGATCAGTATTGAAGCACGCGGCGGGTATCATTATTTTCTGACCTTCACAGATGATTTGAGTAGGTATGGGTATATCTACTTAATGAAACACAAGTCCGAAACATTTGAAACATTCAAAGAATTTCAGAGTGAAGTGGAGAATTATCGTAATAAGAAAATAAAGTTTCTATGATTTGATCGCGGAGGCAAATATTTGAGTTACGAGTTTGGCCTTCATTTAACAATGTGGAATTGTTTCACAACTCACGCCACCTGGAACACCACAACGTAATGGTGTGTCCGAACGTCGTAACCGTACTTTATTAGATATAGTGAGATCTATGATGTTTCTTACCGATTTACCACTATTGTTTTGGGGTTATGCATTAGAGACAGCTGCATTCATGATTAATAGGGCACCGTCTAGATCCATTGAGACGACACCGTATGAATTGTGGTTTGGCAAGAAACATAAGCTATCCTTTCTTAAAGTTTGGAGTTGCGAAGCTTATGTTAAAAGGCTTAAGCCTGATAAGCTCAAACCCAATTCAGAGAAGTGCTTCTTCATATGATACCCTAAGGAAACAATTGGGTACACCTTCTATCACAGATCTGAAGGCAAGATCTTTGTTGCTAAGAATGGATCCTTTCTAGAGAAGGAGTTTCTCTCAAAAGAAGTTAGTGGGAGGAAAGTAGAACTTGATGAGGTAATTGTACCTTCTCTCGAATTGGAAAGTAGAAAATCAGAGAAATCTGTTCCCATGATGCCTACACCAACTAGAGAGGAAGCTAATGATGATGATCATGAAACTTCAGATTAATTTACTACTGGACCTCGTAGGTCAAACATAGCACGTTCCACACCAGAGTGGTATGGTAATCCTATCCTAGAAGTCTTGTTATTAGACCATGACGAACCTACGAACTATGAAGAAGCTATGATGAGCCTAGATTCTGACAGATGGCTTGAGGCCATAAAATCAGAGATAGGATCCATGTATGAGAGCAAAGTGTGGACTTGCCCGATGATCGGCAAGCCATTGAGAATAAATGGATCTTCAAGAGGAAGACGGACGCTGATGGTAATATCATTGTCTACAAAGCTCGATGTCGGTGTCAAAACCGGCAGATCTCGGGTAGGGGGTCCTGAACTATGCGTCTAAGGTCGATGGTAACAGGAGATGGGGGACACAATGTTTACCCAGGTTCGGGCCCTCTTGATGGAGGTAATACTCTACTTCCTGCTTGATTGATCTTGATGAATATGAGGATTACAAGAGTTGATCTACCACGAGATCGTAATGGCTAAACCCTAGATGTCTAACCTGTATGATTGTTATTGCCTCTATGGACTAAACCCTCCAGTTTATATAGACACCGGAGGGGCCTAGGGCTGTACAGAGTCAGTTTACAGAGGAAGGAATCTTCATATCCGAATGCTAAGCTTGCCATCCACGCAAAGGAGAGTCCCATCCGGACATGGGAGGAAGTCTTCTATCTTGTATCTCCGTGGCCCATCAGTCTGGCCCACGTCACATAGGCCGGACGCTCGAGGACCCCTTAATCAAGGACTCCCTCAGTAGCCCCTGAACCAGGCTTCAATGATGACGTGTCCAGCGCGCAGATTGTCTTCGGCATTGCAAGGCGGGTTCCTCCTCCGAATACTCCAAAGTAGTCCCTGAACACAGAAAACGTGTTCGGCTCTGCAAAACAAGTACCACACACAACCGTGGAGAGTATAATATTTCACGGGTCACATCTACTAACAACTTCTATAGCGAGACACCACGTCTCTGCCTGGTCATTATTTGGAACCGATTTTAGCTTCCCGCTCCATGTTTCGAGATGTGGTTTTCATTGGCACGCCTTGTCGAAGTAGAGATTGTGTCCCCTTATTGCTGGATTCTCATCAATACTGGTGTGGGTAATCCAACCGCGCCGCCTGCACGACCCTTGGGGAATAGGCGAGTTTTAAGGCGAGTGGGGAGGCGCTTGACATTCGCTGCCTTTATAAGAGGATAAAGGTCCATTCTTTCACCCACGCCTTCTTCCTCTCTACCCATCCGTTCTCGAGCTCCAGCGCCCAAGCTTCCATCCTTTCCGCCTCCAAAAAGCACTCCGACCATGTCCGGATCTGGAGCGCAGGGCAAGTGGATGGCCTCCTCCATCACGGAGAAGGACATCACGAAGCTCCGGAAGGCGGGGTACTTGTCCCAGGAAATCGCCCACCGGCTTCCTGCCAAGGGGCAGATCGTCCCCACCCCGGAGCCTCATGAGAGGGTGGTATTCATCCCCCACTTCGTCCGCGGGCTGGGATTTCCTCTCGACTCATTCGTCCGCGGACTCATGTTCTACTATGGGCTAGATTTCCATGATCTGGCCCCAAACTCCTTCCTCAACATCTCGGCATTCACTGTCGTGTGCGAGGCCTTCCTCCGCATCCCACCCCACTTCGGATTGTGGCTGAAGACCTTCAATGTGAAGCTGAAGGTGGTGGACGGTCAACACGTAGAGTGCGGAGGCGCTATGGTGAGCAAGATGTCCAACGTCTCATGGCCCAAAGGCACCTTTGTGGAGACCGTCAAAGGGTGGCAGAAGCAGTGGTTCTACATCACAGAGCCTCGCGACACCACCTGGGCTGCGGCTCCCGAATTCAAGTCCGGGGCCCCAATGCGGCTCAACTCCTGGCTAGAAAAGGGCCTGGACTGGGCGTCGTCGAACGAGGTGTCCGCGCTGCAAATGCGCATCAAGAGCATGGTGGACAAGAATATCAAGCATGCCAATGTGATCTAGGTGATGCTTTTTCACCGGATCCTTCCTTGCTAAAGCCGGACTTGCAATTTGTGCGAGTTCGATCCGACCAAGCACCAGACCTTGCAACAGTTCTTCGGCGTCACACATGAAGGCATCTGGAAGGTGCTTTTTAAGGCCAATGAGACGTGGCCGAAGACGACCGAGGATCGTGGGTACAACCTGACCCACCCTGCTAGTCCGGTAAGTTTTTCATATTTCAAGGTGTATCCTTCACCCGTACATTCAAGGGAGATGTCTAAGCTTCCCCATGTGTCCTTCTAGGGCTGGACAAGTAAGGCGGAGCGGATCCAGTGTCCGGCTCCGTTGCCGGAAAACCCAGCAGTCCCACTTCTGATGAAGATGCTGGTTCCATCGCCCTACCAGGCGCCGGAGAAGAAGGCCCAGAAGAAGGGCCAGATGGGAAGAAGCGGCCTTCTCCATAAAGGCACTTCGGACGTGACGTCCGAAGACGCCGAAACCTACTCCTCCCCCGCCACCGAGGACAATGAGGAGGAGGAAGAAAGCAACTCTCCTCCTGAGGGGGGAGGAAGAAGAGGACGGCCACCACAGATCTGGAGGCAGAGACGTCCAAGAAGGGAAAGGTCTCCCTCGCGGATAACTCCGCGTTGGACACTGATAGCAGCTCTGAGTGGCGCCCTAGGGAAAAGCCCCTGGCCGAATCGTAAGTACTCAAAAGCACTCATACACACATATATCCCACTTTTTTTTACTTCGTGGTTTTAATACGTCGAATCATGCGCTGCAGTCCGGCCCACGCCCGCTCCCAGCGATCCTCATCTTCGGGGAATTCGCTGGATCCAAAGGTGATGGACAACGGGTCACTTCCGGCGGCCTCCTCTCCCAAGGCCATGGACGACGTCGAGGTGTTGTCCCGAAGGACCTTCCCAGGCCAGGGAGAGGTATAGGAGGCCATCAGGGTGGTGCCAGAGGGTGATACCTCGGCCGGCGGACACATGGGGGAGCAAATCCCCCCGGAGACTGGCGACGGGGGCCATATCCAATTCGGCCCCCAGCCGAATACTATTCCAGAGGCCCATACGGCTCCAGAATCAGGCAAGCAGCCTCCTTTGAAAGGAGGAGGTGCACCTATTCAACCGGTGACCTATGTCCATCCAGAGGCACCGGATACTCTACTGGAAGCGCTGCAGAGTGCTTCCATTGTTGAGGAACACCATATCCTCATGGGTACGGTAGTTGAGAGGGTTCGGTCCGCTAAGAGCGGACTGACCGAAGCCTGCGCCAGTCTTCTAACAGGCTTTGAGGTATGTGACGTAATTATGCAAACAGAATGTCATAGTATAGACATTAGCCCCTGAGACACTGTCCGGTGCTTGAAAAGAGAAACCTGACAAAGGATCAAATTATTTTCGCAGGAGACTAACCATACATGTCTATGTGAATAAGCAGGCATCAATGCTGGCCGCGACCTCCCATTCTGTCGAAGTCTCCAAACTGAAGCAGAATCTGGAGCAGGCCGAGGAAGAGCTCGGCCGTATGAAAAAACAACTAGAGGACTAGCAAGGTATGCAATGGCCTATTTAGATATAGGAAGATATGAATTGTTTGTGTTGATCATGCTAACATGATATTTCTTAGGAGCTGCGACCGAGGTGGAGACCCTCAAGAAGGCGCTGGCCGAGGCCCAGGAGAGAGCGTCAAAGGAACAGGCCGCCCGCGAAAAACACGAGGCGAGGGCCGGGGAGGTCCAGCAGGAGCTCTTGGACGCCATAAAGAAGTGCGAGTCCTTGGAGCGCAAGAGTGCGGATCGAGAGTCCGAACTTTCCAAGGACCGCCAAAGCGCACAAGAGGCCCGGGTTGAGGCCCAGGGAGCCCTCTAGGAAATCCAGGTGGCTAGGAAAATCGCGGCGGGTAAGGCCTTTATTATGCAAAGCAAATATCTTAAGAGAAGGTATCTCTTACTGACCCGGATTCGGAGTTCTCCAGGGGCGTTTGCGGACCTGCCGCGTAGTGTTGCCGATGCTGCGGAGTTCTTCCGAGTCGAAGAGGGGAGCTCAACGGAGAAGATGTTCTGGTCGCAATACCTTGCGCCAGAGCATCTGGTGCCCTTTAATGATCAGCTGAAACAGCTGACCGAACTACATAGGGTGGCCGAACTGGCCATGAAGGATTTGATAATCCCTCTATGGCCTGCTGACGCCATACCCAGCAGCTACTTTGGCTCGTGAAGCGGCTGGTCGATGCCTGCCCTCGGCTTGATGCCATCAAGCGGTCGGACTGCATCGAAGGTGCGCAGATGGCCTTTGCCCGTGTCAAGGTTCAGTGGGCGAAGATGGACGCCGTCAAGCTCGCGACCGAGGGACCGCCCGCGGGCAAGGAGCACCGCACGCTCGAGCGGTATTTTGATGATGTCCTGAAGGGATCCCGCATTGTAGACGGCCACTGTGCAAAAGACATTATCTTTGAATTAAGACATTCATATTATCCCGTCCTGTATTATGAAACAAAGTCAATATGTAATACAACAATTGCTTATTTAAAATTTTGCCTCCTATGCGGCCGTTTTATTAAATCTGAGAGTTGGCCAGTCGTCGGCTTCAGCCCCCACGTAGGTAGTACGGGGGTGTTCGGGTTGAAACCTAAACACTCTTGATCCAAGAGTTTGGTCCTTGAAGGAGGTGTTTAGAGCAATGAACCAGGCAATCGGACTATGTGGCTTTATCACCCTCACTTAGCCATAGGAGTTTGACAATATAAATGTAGGCGCAACCCCTAGTTAGTATTTGTTAATCCGGACTAGGGTGCTGTAAACACCTGATCGGGTGGAGGCCAATCCATCGCATAGCGCGGAAATAATCGCAAAAGATTTTAACCTCCGAATAGCTGACTAGCTCTCACCGCATCATGACAGTCAGTTTTCGGCTTTCTCTACTGAGGTGTTAGTTTGGATAAACCAGAAACACAATCACAGTACTTCTCCCTTTACTACCCTAGCCGATAGGACGGAATGTAAGGTAGCAAGCACAGGAGCCGGGCAACCCAACTAACCAAAGACATGATTCGGAGCCGATGCATATAATGCTAAATTCGGGGTGCCGACCTATACTGTATAAGTGTTCGGACTTTGTTGCCGTAGTATGGGGTGCAATGAAGCCCCTGGCAAATTAAAGCGTACCAAAGTGTACGGGTGCAATCGATTTGAATAGCGAAAATGAAGTAGTCAGCTAGTGCGACATAAGTTGGGCCGCAAATTGTTTCCATTATAATTTGATTAATACGTTGAAGCATATTTGTACAAATAGTGCGATAAGCAACAGGGCTATTTAACATGCCGAGACCAAGGGGGAGCTCCGTGTGGGCCCTGAAAACAAGTAGAGTGATTGTCAAGAAGACCAGCTAGAGATTCCCCTACATGTCTATGATTCTTGCTGCCTTGGTATATCCGTCCTTCGAAAGGATCGATGATCAGGTCATCGTGAGAGGCCTATGGAAGGGAAAAAGGAGAAGGTAAAGTATGTGTGTCCGGGGAAGGTCGAGCCGTATTATGGACCACAATCGAGTTATACCTCCGTCTATGCCCATGGTATTTAGAGTGCATAGTTATGTACGCGCGGTACGTACGCCGCCATTTGGTCGGGACTGAGATGGAGGCCGAATTGCTAGTCGAGCTCCTGACGAGTTGGACTGTCAAGCTGCAGAGTAGTCCGGACTCGTTTGACAGTGTCCGAAAGCTTGGCTGCTGAGCATTAAAGTCCTACTTGATAAGGCCACTCTATACTTCCGCTGCCAGGGCCGCGGTGTGCTCCTCGGTATGGAGGGAGTGTTCAGTGTTTCCATTGACTGTTATGACACCGCGTGGTCCGGGCATCTTGAGTTTGAGGTAGGCATAGTGTGGCACCGCATTGAATCAAGCAAACACGGTTCGTCCGAGCAGTGCGTGATAGCCACTACGGA
The DNA here is from genome assembly GCA_034509565.1 of Triticum monococcum. Lineage (NCBI taxonomy): Eukaryota > Viridiplantae > Streptophyta > Magnoliopsida > Poales > Poaceae > Triticum > Triticum monococcum. The sequence continues at coordinate 492,134,773 of CM067844.1, forward strand.
AGGGGACGATATCGAAGATCAAGTTTTCGCTTTGGAAGTTGTCCGGGGATCCGAAGACGACTTCCAATGTGATTGAGCCCATGCAGCGAGCCTCTACACCTGGTATTACTCCTTTAAAGGTAGTTTTTGTGGGCTTGATCCCTAATGGATTGATGCCCATCTTGCGGACTATATCTTGATAGAGCAGGTTGAGGCTGCTGCCACCACCCATGAGGACTCGCGTAAGGTGGAATCCATCAATGATTGGGTCGAGGACCAGTGCGGCTAAACCGCCGTGACGGATACTGGTTGGGTGGTCCCTGCGATCGAAGGTGATCGGGCAGGACGACCACGGGTTGAATTTTGGGATGACTGGCTCTATCGCGTAGACGTCCCTGAGCGCGCGTTTGCGCTCCCTCTTGGGGATATGGGTAACATATATTCACCATTTTAACTTGGGGGGGGGGGGACTTCTTCTGTCCCCCTGTATTCGGCGGGCGGGGCTCCTCGTCGTCGTCCTCACTTTGCGACTCCTTCTCCTTGCTCTCGGTATTTAACTTACCAGCCTATTTAAAGACCCAACAGCTTCTATTGGTACGATTGGCTGATTTATCGGGGGTGCCGTGGATCTGACATGGACGATCGAGTATGCGGTCCAAGCTGGATGGGCCCAGATTGTTTCTTTCAAATGGCTTCTTCCGCTGGCCGGACTTGGAGCCACTGAATCCGGCGTTGACCACTGTGTCATCGGTATTGTCACCGTTGTTTCGATGCTTGTGTCTGTTGCGTCAGGGCTTGCCATTGCTATTTCTGGCGTCGGAGGTGCCAGGTTCACTTGCGTTATTATTGCTACGGGTTAGCCAGCTATGTTTGCCCATGCAAAAGTGGGTCATAAGTGCCGCGAGGGATGCCATGGACTTTGGTTTTTCTTGGCCGAGGTGTCGGGCTAGCCATTTGTCGCGGATACCATGCTTAAAGGCCGCTATGGCTTCGGCATCTGGACAGTCGACGATCTGGTTCTTTTTAGTTAGGAACCTAGTCCAGAATTTCCTGGCTGACTCTCTGGGCTGTTGAACTATGTGACTTAAGTCATCGGCATCCGGAGGTCGGACGTATGTACCTTGGAAGTTGTCGCGGAAGGCGTCTTCCAAGTCCTCCCAGCTGCCAATGAAGTTTTCTGGCAGGTTGTTTAGCCAGTGCCGAGCTGGTCCCTTGAGTTTTAGCGGGATGTATTTGATGGCATGAAGATCATTGCCGCAGGCCATATGAATATGGAGAATAAAGTCCTCAATCCATACCACGGGATCTTTTATTCCATCGTATGATTTGATATTCATGGGTTTAAACCCTTCTGGGAATTCACGCTCCATTACTTCATCACTAAAGCAGAGGGGGTGTGCGGCGCCTCTATATCGGGCCAAGTCACAACATAGCTTGGATGGAGTCCATCTGCGGTTTTCGGCCCACACATGGTTATGCTTGTCACGTCCGGCTAGATAGCCGTTATTGCGCGTCGGGGCATGCCCCGTGATCCGTAGATTGATCTGGTCTGACCTGCTCTATTTTTCAGGTCTTGCCGCAGGTCATATGTATATCCCTGAGCTGTTGTGTCCCTACCTTTACGGCGAGGTGGTATAGGATGGTGTTCGGCCTGAGTTTCCATTTTGTCTCGGCCACGAGGTGGTCAGTCAGCTGCATTACACGCTGATGGTACGGGCCCAAGTACCTCGTCTTCGAATTGAGGTAGGAGTTTACGCTTCGGGTAACTTTTGGTTGGGTGCTCGAGGCCGTATTCCTCGGCTGCCAGGACATTAGTGCACCTGTCATTAAGTAGGTCTTGATCAGCTTGAAGCAGCTGTCGTTTCTTTTTCAGGCTCTTTGTAGTGGCAATTAGCCGACGCTTAAAACTCTCCTGCTCGAGGGGTTCCTCAGGCACGATAAAGTGTTCGTCGCTGAGGCTCACCTCCTCCTCGGAGAGTGGAAGGTAATTACTGTTCTCTGAGTCTTTGTTTATGGCCTGTTCATCAGGGCTAACTTGCCCATCTTCCCGATCGTCCCGTTCGGAGGTTGGCTCAATGGGGTCTTCTTGGTCTTCGGCTTCATCCGGAGTATTGTTGTCTGTCATGCCGATATCGCTGTCTTTTTCATGGCGTGATTTAGAGCGGCGGCGCTAACGTTGGCGCTTTGGCTGTATCTTAGGAGGCTTATCCTCGACTGGATCTTTATCGTTATTGCCGTTATCTTCCTTGGGTGTATCCAGCATGTACATGTCATACGAAGAGATGGCCGTCCAGCGTCCGGTAAACGGCGGGTTTTGGGCCTGCTCTTCTCCGGCATCGTCGTCCATACCGTCGATGTCTTCGGAGCCGTAATTGAGCATGTCAGTTAAATCCTCAACAATGGCTATGAAGTGGGTGGTGGGTGGGACATAAAATTCCCTGCTCTCAGCCCCTGGTCCGGGCTGGGCGTAGTTCAGACGTTGCTCCTCTGTAATGACGAGGGATCGCATCAAGTCCAGAGCCTCGCTTAAAGGCGAGGTTTGGCCAGGGAGAAAAGAGTCCCTGGAGTACGGCGAGAAGGAGACTCCTTAGCCGAGCTCACACGATGCTGACTCCGAGGGTTCGGAGCCACTATCTGGAGAGGAGTCCAGCTTCAGGATGGTTGCCAGCGACACTACTTCCTCCGGCTCTCCCGTATTGGGCTTAGTGGCTGCAGATAGTCCGACGGGCTCAAGAATCCCGTCTTTGGACCTGGCGATGCACTCCGGATCTAAGGCCAGAGCGGAGGTTGGGGTCTTGAACCCTTGGAAGATCAAGTCTCCTTGGATATCAGCGACATAGTATAGATTTCCAAAACTAATCTGGTGGCTTCGGGCGTAGCTATCGATCTGCTCTAGATGGCCAAGCGAGTTGGCCCGCAGTGCGAAGCCGCCGAATACAAAGATCTTGCAGGGGAGAAAAACTCCCCCCAGGGCGGAATTGTTGTAGGTGATTGATGGAGCCATCGAACCTTTTGATGATGACACAGCGAAACTCTCAATGAAAGCACCAATGTCGGTGTCAAAACTGGCGGATCTCGGGTAGGGGGGTCCCGAACTGTGCGTCTAAGGTCGATGGTAACAGGAGACGGGGGACACAATGTTTACCGAGGTTCGGGACCTCTTAAGGGAGGTAATACCTACTTCCTGCTTGATTGGTCTGGATGAACATGAGGATTACAAGAGTTGATCTACCACGAGAACGTAATGCCTAAACCCTAGATGTCTAACCTGTATGATTGTGATTGCCTCTACGGACTAAACCCTCCGGTTTATATAGACACCGGAGGGGCCTAGGGTTGTACAGAGTCAGTTTATAGAGGAAGGAATCTTCATATCCGAACGCTAAGCTTGCCATCCACTCAAAGGAGAGTCCCATCCGGACACGGGAGGAAGTCTTCTATCTTGTATCTTCGTGGCCCATCTGTCCGACCCACGTCGCATAGGTCGGACGCCCGAGGATCCCTTAATCCAGGACTCCCTCACTCGACTTGTCAAGAAAAGTTTTCGACAGGTTCAAGGAGTTGACTACGATGAGACTTTCCCACCTGTAGCGATGCTTAAGTCTGTCTGAATCATGTTAGCAATTGCTGCATTTTATGATTATGAAATCTGACAAATGGACGTCAAAACTGCATTCCTTAATGGATTTCTTAAAGAAGAGTTGTATATGATGCAACCAGAAGGTTTTGTCGATCCTAAAGGTGCTAACAAAGTGTGCAAGCTCCAGTGATCCATCTATGGACTGGTGCAAGCATCTCGGAGTTGGAATATACACTTTGATGAGGTGATCAAAGCATATGGTTTTATACAGACTTACGGTGAAGCCTGTATTTCAAGAAAGTGAGTGGGAGCTCTGTAGCATTTCTGATATTATATGTGAATGACATATTGTTGATCGAAAATGATATAGAATTTCTGGATAGCATAAATGGATACTTGAATAAGAATTTTTCAATGAAAGACCTCGGTGAAGCTGCTTATATATTAGGCATCAAGATCTATAGAGATAGATCAAGACGCTTGATAGGACTGCCACAAAGCACATACCTTGATAAAGTTTTGAAGAAGTTGACAATGGACCAGTCAAAGAAAGGGGTCTTGCCTGCTTTACAAGGTGTGAAGTTGAGTAAGACTCAAAACCCGACCATGACAGAATATATAGAGAGAATGAAATTCATTCCCTATGCCTTAGTCATAGGTTCTATAAAGTAAGCCATGCTGTGTACCAGACCTGATGTGTGCCTTACCATGAGTTTGGGAAGGGGGTACAATAGTGATCCAGGAGTAGATCACTGGACAGTGGTCAAAATTATCATTACGTACCTAAAGAGGACTAAGGAAATATTTTTCGGTTATGGCGGTAATAAAGAGTTCTTCATAAAGAGTTACGTTGATGCAATAGCTTTGACACCGATCCATGTGACTCCGAGTCTCGATCTGGATACATATTGAAAGTGGGAGCAATTATCTAGAGTAGATCCATGCAGAGCATTGTAGACATAAAAATTTGCAAAATACATATGGACCTAAATATGACAAACCCATTGACTAAACCTCTCTCATAAGAAAAACATGATCACACCTTAGTACTCGTTGGGTGTTAAATCACATGGCGATGTGAACTAGATTATTTGACTCTAGTAAAATCTTTGGGTATTGGTCACATGGCGATGTAAACTATGGGTGTTAATCACATGGCGATGTGAACTAGATTATTGACTCTAGTGCAAGTGGGAGAGTGAAGGAAATATGCCCTAGAGGCAATAATAAAGTTGTTATTTTATATTTCCTTATTCATGATAAAGGTTTATTATTCATGCTAGAATTCTATTGCTCGGAAACCTTAACACATGTGTGAATACATAAACAAACACTGTGTCCCTAGTGAGCCTCTACTAGACTAGCTCGTTGATCAAAGATGGTTAAGGTTTCCTAACCATGTACATGAGATGTCATTTGATAACGGGATCACATCACTAGGATAATGGTGTGATGGATAAGACCCATCCGTTAGCTTAGCATAATGATCGTTCAGTTTATTGCTACTGCTTTCTTCATGTCAAATACTTATTCCTTTGACTATGAAATTATGCAACTGCTAGATACCGAAGGAATACCTTGTGTGCTATCAAACATCACAACATAACTGGGTGATCACAAAGATGCTTTACAGGCACCTCCAAAGGTGTTTGTTGAGTTGGCATAGAACGAGATTAGGATTTGTCACTCCGAGTATCGGAGAGGTATTTTTGAGCCTTCTCGGTAATACACATCATAAGCTTGCAAGCAAACAACTAAGGATTTAGTAACGAGGTGATGTATTATGGAACGAGTAAAGATACTTGCCGGTAATGAGATTGAACCAGGTATGAAGATATCCACGATCGAATCTCGGGCAAGTAACATACCGATGGACAAAGGGAATTACTTATGTTGTCATAACGGTTTGACCGATAAAGATCTTCGTAGAATATGTAGGAGCTAATATTGGCATCCAGTTTTCGCTATTGGTTATTGACCGGAGAGGTGTCTTGGTCATGTCTACATAGTTCTCGAACCCGTAGGGTCTGCACGCTTAATGTTCGATGACGATATAGTATTATATGAGTTATGTGCTTTGGTGACCGAATGTTGTTCGGTGTCCCGGATGAGATCACGTACATTACGAGGAGTCTCAAAATGGTCGAGAGGTAAAGATTGATATATAGGACGAGGGTATTCAGACACCGGAAGTGTTTCGGGGGGTACCGGGTACTTATCGGGTCACCGGAAGGGGTTCCGGGCTCCCCGACAAAAGATATGGGCCTTATGGGCCAAGAGGGGAAACACATGATACGTCACCGTCGTATCTATAATTTTTTATTGTTCCATGCCAATATTCTACAACTTTCATATACTTTTCGCAACTTTTTATACTATTTTTGGGACTAACATATTGACTCAGTGCCCAGTGCCAGTTCCTGTTTGTTGCATGTTTTTTGTTTCGCAGAAAATCCATATCAAACGTAGTCCAAATGGGATAAAAACTTACGGAGATTTTTTTGGAATATATGTGAATTTTGGGAAGAAGAATCAAAGCGAGACGATGCCCGAGGGGGCCACGAGGCAGGGGGGCGCGCCCTGATGACCCACAAGTATAGGGGATCTATCGTAGTCCTTCCGATAAGTAAGAGTGTCGAACCCAACGAGGAGCAGAAGGAAATGATAAGCGGTTTTCAACAAGGTATTCTTTGCAAGCACTGAAATTATAGGTAGCAGATAGTTTTGTGATAAGATAATTGGTAACGAGTAACAAGTAACACAAGTAAATAAAGTGCAGCAAGGTGTCCCAATCCTTTTTGTAGCAAAGGACAAGCCTGGACAAACTCTTATATAAAAGAAAGCGCTCCCGAGGACACATGGGAATTATCGTCAAGCTAGGTTTCATCACGATCATATGATTCGCGTTCGGTACTTTGATAATCTGATATGTGGGTGGTCCGGTGCTTGGGTACTATCCTTACTTGGACAAGCATCCCACTTATGATTAACCTCTATTGCAAGCATCCGCAACTACAACAAAAGTATTAAGGTAAACCTAACCATAGCATGAAACATATGGATCCAAATCAGCCCCTTACGAAGCAACGCATAAACTAGGGTTTAAGCTTCTATCACCCTAGCAACCCATCATCTACTTATTACGTCCCAATGCCTTCCTCTAGGCCCAAATAATGGTGAAGTGTCATGTAGTCGACGTTCACATAACACCACTAGAGGAGAGACAACATACAACTCATCAAAATATCGAACGAATACCAAATTCACATGACTACTAATAGCAAGACTTCTCCCATGTCCTCAGGAACAAACGTAACTACTCACAAACCATATTCATGTTCATAATCAGAGGGGTATCAATATGCATATAGGATCTGAACATATGATCTTCCACCAAATAAACCAACTAGCATCAACTACAAGGAGTAATTAACACTACTAGCAACCCACAGGTACCAATCCCAGACTTGGAGACAAGAATTGGATACAAGAGATGAACTAGGGTTTGAGAGGAGATGGTGCTGGTGAAGATGTTGATGGAGATTGACACCCTCCCGATGAGAGGATCGTTGGTGATGATGATGGCAATGATTTCCCCCTCCTGGAGGGATGCTTCCCCGACAGAACAGCTCCGCCAGATCCCTAGATTGGTTCCGCCAAGGTTCCGCCTCGTGGCGGCGGAGTCTCGTCCACAAAGCTGGCTTATGATTTTTCTGAGCGTTAGATGAATTCCGACAGATGAAAGAGAGGGGAACAGTTCCATGTTCAGCATGCTAGGGGCATGTGATCGATGAAAGGACACCGTATTTGGATTCGTGGGATTTTTCTGAGCAACTTTCATATAGAAAAGATTTTCATCCGAGCTACGATTTAATTACTATGAATTTCTAAAGATTTTCTTATTTTCTGGATTTATTTTATTTACAGAAAATGATATATGACGTCAGCATGATGTTACAGTGACATCTGCAGGTCAACAGACGGCTGACCAGGTCAAACCTGACCTGTGGGTCCAGTGGGACCTACATGTCAGCCTTTGTTATTTTAAGAGTGGATTAAAACTAATCTAGTAGAGATAATTAGAGGTGTGGGCCCCAGTGTCAGTGTTTGATTCGAGTTTAACTAATTAGATTTTAATTTGAAACGTGATTAATTAGCCTAACTACTGGGGGACCCACACGTCAGCGAGAGGGATGAACAGTGCCCCACGTTGACTTTGGTCAACGCGGTCAAAAGGGCGCAGGGGCCCACTCGTCAGCGACCGTGGGTGGGTCCCACGCGGCGCTAGCTTAGCGGGGCCGGTGACTCGCTGGCGGTGATGCCAGAACGCGGCGGAGGCCTCAGGACTCATCGGAAAACACGCTCCGGCCACCGTTTTGTGCGCGTGAGGTGGCGTTCGAAAGAGGGGAGTGAGGTGCGTCGCGTGGCGCTAACGGTTGGCCTCGGGAAGGCCTAAAGCGACGACGGCACGCGGCGAGGCGGACGCCAGAGTTTGGCCATCTCCACCAACGGCGACAGAGGGCACGAGGAGACGAGCTGGAGGCTCGGGCGACACCAGGGAGGCGCCCCGAGCACGTTGACGTGCTTGCCCGGCCATGGCCACGACTACAACGACAACGACTAGCTGCACGGCGGAGCTCAGCGCGGCCATCCATGGCGATGGCGGTTACGTGTGCGGAAAGAGTGGAAGAAGGAGGGAGGAGGAGCGGAGCTCACCGCCGTGGCGCAAGGAGGCCCTCGAGGGGCTTAGGAGCAGTAGAGTTGACGGTGCTCGTCGGAGACGCGCCGGTGATCCGAGTTAGAAGACGAGGTCGAGGCAGCGTTCGCAGGCACGCCCGCGTCCTGCGGCTCGTCAGGGAGGCGTAGTCGAAGGAGGTGGAGCGAGCGGACACGTCGGAGAGGTGCGGAGGTCGCGGTGGCCGCGAGTTCTACGGCGGCGAGGCCATGGCAGCCCTCGGATGCAGTGGGGAACGAGGGGGAGTGCACGGAGGGGTCCGGTGGGAGAGGGAGAGGCGGAGCGGGCGACAGTGGAGAGCGGGGGGGGGGGGGGACCGAGGCGGCGGGGATCCTTATCCCCTCGGGGCAGCGCCAGCGAGCTGGTTGGACGGGGACGGCTCAGGTGGGCGCTCGGTCAGCTGTACAGGAAGAGAGGCGACCGAGAGGGGGGACGGGTTAGGTGGGCCGGATGTGCCGGTCTAGTTGGGCTAAGGCCGAGGGGAATTAGCGGGGGAGGGGGCCTTTCTCCTTCCTCTCCTTTTTCTCCTTTTCTTTTTCTTTTTTAAATCTTTTCTGATTTAGCTATTTTAGGCCACATAGGCATTTTGCAAAAATGTTGGTTCACCACCAATATTACCAGGAGAATATCTTACACATGATGAACATTTTAGTTTTCATGTTTGAGCATTTTTTTAAATTCACTTAGTATTTGAATTTGAATTCAACTGGAATAATGAAAGAGATAGAAGACAATGATGACCAAACACTTGTTTAGCAAAATGGTTAGCTTAACCCCAAGGGTTACTGTAGCATCATTACACCGGGGTGTTACAACTCTCCTCCTCTAAAAGAAATTCTCATCCCGAGAATTAAGAGGTAGAAGGGAACATGTCGGGGTATTCAGCACGGAGGTTATCCTCGCGTTCCCAAGTGGCTTCATCTTTAGAATGATTTAACCACTGCACTTTGAGGAACTCGGTAACCTTCTGGCATGTTCGACGTTCAGCTTTTTCAAGAATGCAGATCGGATGCTCCTTGTATGTGAGATCATCTTGAACTTCAATCAATTCCGGATCCACTTCACGTTCCGGATCCTTGAAGCATCGATGAAGTTGCGACACGTGGAAGACATCATGGACGTGAGAGAACTGAGGTGGCAACTCCAATTGATAAGCCACCAGTCCACGACGGGCGAGGATGTGGAAGGGACCAATGTAGCGCGGTGCTAGCTTGCCCTTAACTCCGAACCGATGAGTGCCTCTCAAAGGAGTGACACGCAGATAAGCTTGTTCACCGGGTTGATAAGTTGAACCCAGTGTTTCCGGTCATAGTTGCTCTTCTGACGGGACTGGGCCGCTTTGAGATTATCCCGGACAATGCGAACCTGCTCTTCAGCTTGTTGAATAATGTCTGGACCAATGAGCGTCCGTTCCCCAGTTTCTGACCAATTCAGAGGGGTTCGGCACTTACGTCCATATAGCACTTCGAAGGGTGCCATCTTCAAGCTAGCTTGATAACTGTTGTTATAAGAGAACTCCGCATAAGGGAGAGATTCTTCCCACTTCTTGCCGAAAGAAATAACACAAGCCCGAAGCATGTCTTCAAGAATTTGATTGACTCGCTCGACTTGGCCTTGGGATTGGGGATGATAAGCAGTGCTCCAGGTAATATGAGTTCCCATTGCTTCTTGGAAACTATCCCAGAACTTAGAAGTGAAAATACTGCCGCGGTCTGAACTGACCTCCTTCGGAATGCCGTGGAGTGACACAATTCTGGAGATATACAAGTTTGCTAATTGACTAGCAGTGATAGTCTCCTTGACTGGCAGAAAGTGAGCAACCTTTGAGAATTGGTCGATGACGACAAAGATAGCATCGTTACCTTTCTGAGACTTGGGAAGGCCAGTGACGAAGTCCATTTGGATCTTATCCCACTTCCATTCAGGAATCGGAAGCAGTTGTAGAAGTCCAGCCGGTTTCTGATGTTCTGCTTTGACGCGACGACAAACGTCACATTCTTCAATATATCGAGCAATGTCTTGCTTCATATTAGACCAACAGTACTTGATACATCTCTGTCGTATCTACTTTTCCAAACACTTTTGCCCTTGTTTTGGACTCTAACTTGTATGATTTGAATGGAACTAACCCGGACTGACGCTGTTTTCAGCAGAATTGCCATGGTGTTGTTTTATGTGCAGAAAAGAAATATTCTCGGAATGACCTGAAACTCCACGGAACATCTTAGAAAAAATAAAAATAAATCCTCGCCAAAGATGAAGACCAGGGGGCCCACACCCTGTCCATGAGGGTGGGGGCGCGCCCCCCTCTAGGGCGCGCCCCTACCTTGTGGGCCCCCTGGATGCCCTCCGACGCCAAGTCCAACTCTATATATTTGCTTTCGGAGAGAGAAAAATCAGAGAGAAGAAATCATCGCGTTTTACAATACGGAGCCGCCACCAAGCCCTAAAGCCTCTCAGGAGGGCTGATCTGGAGTCCGTTCGGGGCTCCGGAGAGGGGGATTCGTCGCCGTCGTCATCATCAACCATCCTCCATCACCAATTTCATGATGCTCACCGCCGTGCGTGAGTAATTCCATCATAGGCTTGCTAGACGGTGATGGGTTGGATGAGATTTATCATGTAATCGAGTTAGTTTTGTTAGGGTTTGATCCCTAGTATCCATTATGTTCTGAGATTGATGTTGCTATGACTTTGCTATGCTTAATGCTTGTCACTAGGGCCCGAGTGCCATGATTTCAGATCTGAACCAATTATGTTTTCATGAATATATGTGAGTTCTCGATCCTATCTTGCAAGTCTATAGTCACCTACTATGTGTTATGATCCGGCAACCCCGAAGTGACAATAATCGGGACCACTCCCGGTGATGACCATAGTTTGAGGAGTTCATGTATTCACTATGTGCTAATGCTTTGTTCCAGTTCTCAATTAAAAGGAGGCCTTAATATCCCTTAGTTTCCAATAGGACCCCGCTGCCACGGGAGGGTAGGACAAAAGATGTCATGCAAGTTCTTTTCCATAAGCACGTATGACTATATACGGAATACATGCCTACATTACATTGATGAATTGGAGCTAGTTCTGTGTCACCTTATGTTATGACTGATACATGATGAACCACATCCGGCATAATTATCCATCACTGATCCGGTGCCTACGAGTTTTCCATATACTGGTTTACGCTTATTTACTTTCCCGCTGCTACTGTTACAATCACTACAAAATACCAAAACCATTACTTTTGCTATCTTTACTTTTGGTGCCGCTAGCATCACTATCATATTACTTTGCTACTAAACACTTTGCTGCAGATACTAAGTTTCCAGGTGTGGTTGAATTGACAACTCAGCTGCTAATACTTGAGAATATTCTTTGGCTCCCCTTGTGTCGAATCAATAAATTTGGGTTGAATACTCTATCCTCGAAAGCTGTTGCGATCCCCTATACTTGTGGGTTATCAAGACTAATTTCTGGCGCCGTTGCCGGGGAGCATCGCTCTATTCTTTGAGTCGCTTGGGATTTATATCTGCTGGACACTATGAAGAACTTGAAAGACGCTAAGACAACAATTTATCCCTTAACTACGAGGGGAGGTAAGGAACTGCCATCTAGCTCTGCACTAGATTCACCTTCTGTTATGAGTAAGCTAGCGACACCTAAACCTGCTTCTGCTATTTGTTCCGATATGTCGCATGTTATTGATGATGCCACTTCTGCTATGCATGATACTTATGACGAAACTGCTTCTATGCCTGATACTACCGTGCCCCTTAGTGAATTTCTTGATGAACAAATTGCTAGGGCTAGAGAAAAAAGAAATTATTGAATCTGAATATGATGAAGAAAGTGATGATGAAAATATGCCTGTTATTCCTGAGGGCTATCTTTTTGATATGGAATCTTCTACCGCTATTTTAGCTTGTAGGGATAGATATGAGCTTAAGAGGTTATTAGTTAAATGGAACAAAGAATCACTTAGAGATAAAATGAAACCCGACCCTGCTTTTGCTACTTCACCTATATGTGTTCCTGATAAGGATTATGAATTCTCTGTTGATCATGATATAATTACTTTGGTTGAATCTGTTCCATTTTAGGGCTATGAATCTGAAACTGTTGTGGCACATCTTACCAAGTTAAATGATATAGCCGTCCTGTTTACTAATGATGAGAGATCACGTTACTTTTATATACTCAAAATATTTCCGTTCTCATTAAAGGGTGATGCTAAGATATGGTTTAATTCTCTTGATCCTGGTTGTGTGCGTAGTCCCCAGGATATGATTTATTACTTCTCTGCTAAATATTTCCCTGCTCATAAGAAACAAGCTGCTTTGAGGGAAATATACAACTTCGTGCAAATTAAAGAAGAGAGTCTCCCACAAGCTTGGGGGAGGCTTCTCAAGTTACTTAATGCTTTGCCTGATCATCCTCTTAAGAAACCTAAAATACTTGATATCTTTTATAATGGACTAACCGATGCTTCCAGAGATTACCTGGATAGTTGTGCTGGTTCTCTTTTCAGGGAAAGAACACCGGATGAAGCTGAAATTCTATTGAATAATATGTTGACAAATGAAAATAATTGGGCACCTCCTAAGCCAGCTCCTGAGCCAACTCCTTCTCCAATTACTGAGCCTATTCTTAAACCAACTCCGAAGAAGAGAGGTGTTCTATTCCTCAATCCCGAAGATATGCAAGAGGCAAAGAAATCTATGAAAGAAAAAGGTATTAAAGCTGAAGATGTTAAGAATTTACCTCCTATTGAAGAAATACATGGTCTTAATATACCGCCTATTGAAGAAACATATGATCTCAATTCTTTATTTACTGAAGAACCTCCTGATCCCGATATCCCGACAGAGGTAGTAAAGGTAAATTCTCTCTATAGATATGATAAAGCTGAAGTCCCTCCTACTAAAATTGCTAGTCTGTGCTTGGATGAGTTTGAAAACTTTATGTTTAAGCAAGACGACTTCAATGCTTATTTTGGTAGACAATTAAAAGAAAATGCTTATATGATTAGACGCTTGGGTGATTATATGGCTAAGATTAAAGGTGAACTTGTTAGCAAACATGCTTCTATGGTTACAACTCAAGTAGAACAAGTACTTAAGGCTGAAAAAGAAGTGCTTGATGAAATGAATAGTAAGAAAAATGATTATGCTGTTAGAGTGGCTACTAGAACTGGTAGAATGACTCGTGAACCTTTGTATCCTGAAGGCCACCCTAAGAGAATCGAGCAAGATTCTCAAAGAAGTAATATTGATGTTCCTAGTTCTTCTAAAAAGAAGAAGAAGAAAAATGATAGAACTGTGCAAACTTCTAGTGAACCTATTGCTGAACCACCTGATAATCCAAATGATATATCTATGTCTGATGCTGAAACACAATCTGGTAATGAACATGAACCTAATGAAAATATTAATGATGATGTTCATGATGATGCTCAACCTAGTAATGACAATGATGTAGAAATTGAACCTGCTGTTGATCTTGATAACCCACAATCAAAGAATCAACGTTATGATAAAAGAGACTTTGTTGCTAGGAAACATGGTAAAGAAAGGGAACCTTGGGTTCAGAAACCCATGCCTTTTCCTCCAAAACCATCCAAGAAAAAGGATGATGAGGATTTTGAGCGCTTTGCTGAAATGATTAGGCCTATCTTTTTGCGTATGTGATTAACTGATGTGCTCAAAACAAATCCTTATGCTAAATATATGAAGGATATCATTACTAATAAAAGAAAGATACCGGAAGCTGAGATTTCCACCATGCTTGCTAATTATACTTGTAAGGGTATATACCAAAGAAACTTGGAGATCCCGGAGTACCTACTATACCTTGCTCCATTAAAATAAATTATATTAAAACTACTTTATGTGATCTTGGAGCCGGTGTTAGTGTTATGCCTCTCTCTTTATATCATAGAATTGACTTGAATAAGCTGACACCTACCGAAATATCTTTGCAAATGGCTGATAAATCAACTGCTATACTTGTCAGTATTTGTGAGGATGTGCCTATTGTGGTTGCAAATGTTACTATTTTAACGAACTTTGTTATACTTGATATTCCCGAGGATGATAGTATGTCTATTATTCTTGGAAGACCTTTTCTTAATACTGTAGGGGCTGTTATTGATTGCAACAAAGGCAATGTCACTTTTCATGTTAATGGTAATGAACATACGGTACACTTTCCGAGGAAACATCCTCAACTTCATAGTATCAACTCCATTGGAAAAATTCCATTGATTATAATTGGAGGTTTTGAATTTCCTCTTCCTACTGTCAAAAAGAAATATGATATACTTATTATAGGGGATGTGCATATCCCCGTTGAGGTAACTTAGTGTTATTCGAAATTTCTCCGGTTTCATGATTATCAGAATGAGTTTGTTAACAAGACTTGATCAACCTTGTTAGTGGATTCTTTTTGATGAGCATGAGGTGGATGAAACTAGAAGCACAACCTTCTGTACCCTCTCTATATTTTCTATTAATTAGTAGAAATAAAGTAAAAATAGTATTTTTCTGCCTATTTCCTGACTTATCCGTGCAATATAAAAATATCCCGAAAATAAAAGTCCTCAGAATGACATGCCAATTTAATATGATTTTTTCGGGAATATTTGAGGATTTACTATGCAAAAATTACCGCGGGAGGAGCTGCCACCTGGCCACGAGGGTGGTGGGCGCGCCCCCCCTCTAGGGTGCGCCCCCTGCCTCGTGGGCCCATGGTGGCCCTCCTCCACTTATCCCAGCACCCATCTTCTTCCTCTGTCTCGCACAAACCCAAAAAACCAACTCAAGCACGAGTTCCAGCCACTTTTGCTGTGATTTTCGATCTCCATGCTCAAAGCACCTCTCGTAAAACTACTTGGGGAGATTGTTCCTTGGTATGTGACTCCTCCATTGGTCCAATTAGTTTTTGTTCTAGTGCTTTATTCTTTGCAAATTTGTGCTGCATAGATGACCATGTTCTTGAGCTTGCATGTCAAATTTATATGGTTCCAAGTAGTTCTAATGCTTGATTTAGGCTCTAGGCACTTGTAGGAGTAGTTGCTATCAGTTTTATTTAAGTTGGTTCACTTTTGTTTGAAGTTACTAAAAATTTCAGATTATTTCAGAAAAATAATGAGGAGATTTTTGAGGGGCTCATCGAGCCGAAGCTCAAAGGATAAACAAAATAAAGAAGCTCAGAGGCCCAAATATAATTTGCCTCGTACCACGGAGATCCGGCCGTGTGAATGGCCTTCTTATGATTTCTTCAGAGAGGCCGGGATTTATGAGGATTTCTATTCATTGATTAAGAATGCTGGCCTCACCGACTTCGTCCGCGACCAACATCCACAGTATCTCTTACTCACTAATATTTTTGTGCAAAACTTCTACTTTTTCCCTAAAGAGTCACCTCCTTCAGTAGAGTTTCATTTATATGACGCTGTGAAGAAAATGCCATTGTCTGAATTTTGCGTAGTCTGCAACATACCTCCTGATGGTATCTTAGAGGAACCACCTCGTAAAGAGTTGGAACCATTTATTAACCTTATCTCTGTGGGAGAAACCAGGAAGGTTTCTAATGCAAGAATCACTAGCATACATTTTCCTGTGTTACGCTATTTTGCTTTATTTGCTAGTTGATGCTTGATTGGTCGTGGGAACTGTGGGAACCTTAGTGTTCCTGATATTATTATTTTGTTCCATGGCTTATACCGCGACAACACTGTCAGTATGGGCGGAATTATTGCTAGGCTATTGAGTCTGAACCGTACTAAAGGCCCCATCTTTGGAGGCATTTATGCTTCTCGCCTTGCTGCACACTTTAACATAGCTATTAGGCATTATGAGAAAGAAGAAAAATTGCTGCCTAATTCTTATCTAGACTATAAGAGCATGATAGCCCATGATTTTCTTGTTAAGGACAGGAATGGAGAGCTCAAATATAAGTTATACTTTGATAAACATTATCCTGAAACTATTACGTTACCTGCTCCTTCTTTGTTTAATTTTGTAGGACCCTACCTCGTTACGTGGGCCACTGTCCAAGCTTACAAGAATCCTGCACCAGCCCCGGAACAAGAACCACAAAATGAGCCTCCACGACAATCTGTTTATTCTTGGGATCCAGAGATGACTGTCAGCCAGTGGCAGTCAGAGTCTTCTTCTTCATCACAGTATGATCCCAACTATTCTTCGTCGCAGTACGACCCTAGCTACACTTATGTGTATCCGCCAGGCTATCCCTAACAATAGACCAACTTAGGCCAAAAGCCTAAGCTTGGGGGAGTACGTATTTCTCACCGACATTACATTTATGTTCACACACACTCGTTGCTAGATGTCGGTGCTCATACTCTTACACTCGTTGCTAGTTTATTTTCTTTTTCCTGCTTTCTTCTTGTGTGTTTGTTAAACCTTAAGAAAAACCAAAAAAATAGTAGTAGTTTATTTTTCTGCTGTAGTAGTAATAATTAAAAAGAAAACCCAAAAATATTTCCCGTTCTTCTTTTGCTTGTTGGGAGCTTTCCCGTGTAAATAGTTTTATTTCTTTTCTTTTCTTTGTGGGTCAGTAGGAGAAGACCATAATTAAATTGTTGAAGTGGCTCTTATATGCATTATTGTTGATTTAACCAAGAGCCCATATTGCCTTGCCTTCTCCTGTTTATTGAATGCTCACAAGATTCTAGCTTAGTCCAATGCACGTACACTCTTATTATTATTCACACCGTTCGGTCATGCAAGTGAAAGGCAATTATGATGATATATGATGGACTGACTGAGATGAGAAAAGCTGGTATGAACTCGACCTATTTTGTTTTTGTAAATATGATGAGCCCCTCGTTCTTGATTCAGCTTATTATGAATAAACATGTTTGCAATGACAATTAGAGATCGTAGTTGCTTGTGCCATGCTTGATTAGCTATGAGTTATAATGGTTTACCTTGTGTGCCAACATGCTATTGAGATGATTATGATGTGGTATGATGGGGTGGTATCCTCCTTTGAATGATTTAAGTGACTTGACTTGGCACATGTTCACGCATGTAGTTGAAACAAAATCAACATAGCCTTCACGATATTTATGTTCATGGTGGATTATATCCTACTCATGCTTGCATCCAATATTTATTAATCTTAATGCATGTACATGGCTGTTGTCGCTCTCTAGTTGGTCGCTTCCCAGTCTTTTGCTAGCCTTCACTTATACTAAGCGGGAATACTGCTTGTGCATCCAATCCCTTAAACCCCAAAGTTATTCCAGATGAGTCCACTACACCCTCCTATATGTGGTATCTACCTGCCGTTCCAAGTAAATTTGTATGTGCCAAACTCTAAACCTTCAAATAAACATTCTGTTTTGTATGCTCGAATAGCTCATGTATCAACCAAGGTTGTCCTTATCTTCCGTGTTAGGCGGGTTATTATCAAGAGGAGTGGACTCCGCTCCTCACTCACGAGAAAATGGCTGGTCACCGGGATGCCCAGTCCCATGCTTTACGCAAACCAAATCAACATTAATTGCAAACAAAACTCCCACTGGGACCTGATGTATGTTGGAGACACTCGTTGTTTCAAGCAAGTCATGGATTGATGCTTGTTGGTGGAGGGGGAGTACAAACTTTACCATTCTGTTTGGGAACCGCCTATAATGTGTTTAGCATGGAAGATATCGTCATCTCTTAGTTGCTACGTTGACAATGAAAGTATACCGCTCAAAATACAATTTATCTCTATTGCAAAACCGAGCTCTGGCACCTCTACAAATCCCTGCTTCCCTCTGCGAATGGCCTATTCATTTACTTTTATGTTGAGTCATCACCCTCTTATTAAAAAGCACTAGCTGGAGAGCACAACTGTCATTTGCATTCATCACTGTTAATTTATATTGGGTATGACTATGATTGGATCTCTTTTATCATGAATTACAATGTCTAGTCAATCCTTGATCTTTAAAGGTGCTCTGCATTTATGTTTTGCGGTCTCAGAAAGGGCTAGCGAGATACTATCTTGTTATATCATATTATGATTGTTTTGAGAAAGTGTTGTCATCTGAGATTTATTATTATGGCTTGCTAGTTGATTATGCTATTGATATGAGTAATTATGAGACCTGAGAATTATTGCAAATGTGGTTAGTTATGATCTATGCTGAAAACTTGAATGCTGGATTGACATAGTTACAACAACAAGAGCAAACAGAGTTTGTAAACGTTTTTCTTTCTTTCTTTCAGTTTGTCAACTGAATTTCTTGAGGACAAGCAAGGGTTTAAGCTTGGGGGAGTTGATACGTCTCCATCGTATCTACTTTTCCAAACACTTTTGCCCTTGTTTTGGACTCTAACTTGTATGATTTGAATGAAACTAACCCGGACTGACGCTGTTTTCAGCAGAATTGCCATGGTGTTGTTTTATGTGCAGAAAACAAATATTCTCGGAATGACCTGAAACTCCATGGAACATCTTAGAAAAAATAATAAAAAATCCTCGCCAAAGATGAAGACCAGGGGGCCCACACCCTGTCCACGAGGGTGGGGGCGCGCCCCCCTCTAGGGCGCCCCCTACCTCGTGGGCCCCCTGGATGCCCTCCGACGCCAACTCCAACTCTATATATTTGCTTTCGGAGAGAAAAAATAAAAGAGAAGAAATCATCGCGTTTTACGATACGGAGCTGTCGCCAAGCCCTAAAACCTCTCGGGAGGGCTGATCTGGAGTCCGTTCGGGGCTCCGGAGAGGGGGATTCGTCGCCGTCGTCATCACCAACCATCCTCCATCACCAATTTCATGATGCTCACCGCCGTGCGTGAGTAATTCCATCGTAGGCTTGCTGGATGGTGATGGGTTGGATGAGATTTATCATGTAATCGAGTTAGTTTTGTTAGGGTTTGATCCCTAGTATCCATTATGTTCTGAGATTGATGTTGCTATGACTTTGCTATGCTTAATCCTTGTCACTAGGGCCCAAGTGCCGTGATTTCAAATCTGAACCAATTATGTTTTCATGAATATATGTGAGTTCTTGATCCTATCTTGCAAGTCTATAGTCACCTACTATGTGTTATGATCCAGCAACCCCGAAGTGACAATAATCGGGACCACTCCCGGTGATGACCATAGTTTGAGGAGTTCATGTATTCACTATGTGCTAATGCTTTGTTCCAGTTCTCAATTAAAAGGAGGCATTAATATCCCTTAGTGTCCAATAGGACTCCGCTGCCACGGGAGGGTAGGACAAAAGATGTCATGCAAGTTCTTTTCCATAAACACGTATGACTATATACGGAATACATGCGTACATTACATTGATGAATTGGAGCTACTTCTGTGTCACCTTATGTTATGACTGATACATGATGAACCGCATCTGGCATAATTATCCATCACTGATCCGGTGCCTACGAGTTTTCCATATACTGGTTTACGCTTATTTACTTTCCCGCTGCTACTGTTACAATCACTACAAAATACCAAAAACATTACTTTTGCTGTCTTTACTTTTGGTGCCGCTACCACCACTATCATATTACTTTGCTACTAAACACTTTGCTGCACATACTAAGTTTCCAGTTGTGGTTGAAGTGACAACTCAGCTGCTAATACTTGAGAATATTCTTTGGCTCCCCTTGTGTCGAATCAATAAATTTGGGTTGAATACTCTACCCTCGAAAGCTGTTGCGATCCCCTATACTTGTGTGTTATCAGTACTTCTGACAGATGTCTAGATACATCTTGGTACTTCCCGGATGAATAGAGAGAGGGGTATCATGCGCTTCTTTCATCACCTTCTCTGTCATAAGCTTGAACCGGGGTACGACAATGCGACCTCTGAAGTATAAGGTTCCATCTTCACCAAGTGAGAAATCTCTGGATTTCTCTAAGGCAAGATCCTTTTTCATCAAATCCACGTGAGCATCTTTGGCTTGAGCAGACTTAATTGCTTTCAGTAGAGTTGGTTCCAGGACAAGGTTATTCAGAGAACCTTGTGGAACTAGTTGAAGGTTCAGCTTGCATAGCTCTTCATAAAGGCGGGGTTGAGCCTCGTAGACCATGTGGTTATTGCAATAAGACCTACGGCTCAGGGCATCGGCCATTACATTAGCCTTACCAGGGGTATAGGATATGCCGCAGTTGTAGTCAGCCATAGCTTCCATCCATCGCTGCTGACGGATGTTCAAATCTGGCTGAGTAAACAAATACTTTAGACTCTGGTGATCGGTGAAGATCTCGCAACGATTACCGAGAAGGTACTGTCGCCATAGCTTCAGTGCATAGATAACCACAGCAAGCTCAAGGTCATGAACTGGGTAGTTCTCTTCATGAGGACGCACTTGATGAGAGGCATAAGAAATCACTCTGCGCTCTTGCATCAGGACACAGCCTAATCCTTGACATGAAGCATCACAATAGATGATGAAGTCCTTGCGAGAATCAGGGGGAGCAAGCACTGGGGCAGATGCCAGCTTGTCTTTGAGTGCCTGGAAACTTTCTTGACACTTTTCAGTCCAATCAAACTTAACGCCTTTGTGTAGCAGATTGGTCAGTGGCTTAGCAATCTTGGAGAAGTTCTCGACCAAGTGGCGACAATAGCTGGCAAGTCTGAGAAAGCTTTTGATTTGCTTGACAGTCTTCGGAGGGGTCCAGTCAAGAATAGGCTAAACTTGCTCTGGGTTGACGGCAATACCATCCTTGGAGATGACATGACCAAGGTAGGTGACTTCTGTCAGATTTCGGGTTCCGGTAGACCCTTAAGGTTCGAACACTGGGGTGCGCGCGGAAATCACGCCTTCTACCTCCCCGTCTCACAAAGAGCTAAACTACTAAAAGAATCACACAAGAGACACAAGATTTATACTGGTTCGGGCCACCATTATGGTGTAATACCCTACTCCAGTGTGTGGTGGATGGATTGCCTCTTGGGGCTGGTGATGATGAACAATACAAGGAAGAACAGCCTCGCGAGGGCCTGTTCTTGGCTGGGGCGATGAACTACTGGGCGGAGTTCAGTCGCCTTCTCTCTCTCTCTCTCTCTCTCTCTCTCTCTACTCTGTGTACTTCCCCACGGAAAACCGAACCCTTTGCTACATGGGTGGCCGGTCCCTATTTATAGAGGCCCTGGTCCTCTTCCCAAATATCGAGCGGGAAGGGAGCCAACAATGGCGGGCTAATTTGAAGGGGGACAGCAAGTACTCTTATCCTGACTAAAGGTGGTCTTCGCCTGCGAAAGACTCTGCGGTGACGCCTTGCTGGGCTCCATGGTGACCTCCGTCTCGTAGTCCGCTTGGTCCTGGTCTCGTTGCACCGAAATGGCAACCTTTGCCTGATGCCTCGGTACTCCGCGGCTACGCTTGCCCCCTTTGCACCAAAGAGGAAAGAAGGACGCTGCGCGCGCTGGCGCCCGCCTGGCACCCTCGATCGTCATGGGCACCTTGCGAGGTACCCCGCCTTGATATCTCCGTCTCCTCGCGAGCCAGCCTGAGGAGGTTGCGCTGTGTCGTCCGCCTCATGAGGCTTGGCCCCTCGCGAGGGTCTTGAGTCTTGTGCTGATGAAGTTGGGCCATGCTGGGCCTCCTTTGAGCCACGCCGCAGGCCGTAGGCAGGCAAGTCTGGGGACCCCCGTTCCCAGAATGCCGACAGCAGCCCCCGGGCCCGAGGCGCGCATGGGCTTGGCCGTGCCGAGAGGCGAAAGGGCAAGGACGAAGCGCCGCAGGCCCTAACAGCCTGCGGCCTCGGGCGCCGCGTGGCGGTTGATTGGACGTGGGCGACTCCACTTCCCCACGACGCCTCGGTGATCGCGTGATCTGGACAAGTCCCTGCATGCAAATCGTGTCATGATTACCTGTGATCGTGGAGGCCGGCGGTTGGCCTTCGCCGGCTATAAGTACTGTACGGCGCGTGCCCTTCCAGTCCATCTCTCTTTGCTTTCTCCTCTGCCCCCAGTTCTTGCTTCGTCTTGGTGTGATGGCTCCATCGAGGAGGTACTTGGCTGCGGAGAAGGGGAAGGCCCTTCAGGGCGGTCCTGCCTCTCCCCCGCCCAAGCGCGGTCGTGGGCGCCCTCGGAAGCACCCGGTGCCCGCCCCGGTAGCGTTTGGCGGTCATGGGGACAGCTCCCAGCACGGCGGCGGGCAAGCCGCCGTGGCCGAGGGACGTGCTTGGGTTGCGCACTCTCCCAGGCCGCGCTTTCGCGCTGTGCAGGCGCTGCTGGAGTTCGTCGTCTGGTCGGCGGAGCCGACCAGCGCCCGGCTCCCACTCCCTCGCTTCCTCCTTGGTGAACTCCCGGCCGGCGCTCCTGGCGGCCTCTGGCTCCAGGCGGAGGGCTGCTGCAGCAGGTCCTCATGGGTCGCGCTGGAGGTCTTCGCCAGTGGGGGCTTGGCTTCAACTCGTGGCTGGCAGGCGTTTGCCCGCGCTCGCGGCCTGGAGTGCCGGTGTACTCTGCACTTCAGGCTTGATGGCGACGCCACCCTCTATGTGAGGGTGTTTGGGGAAGATGGTCGCCGCGCGGGGTGTTGCCCCGAGGACGACGACCGCGTCCGGGGCCCCCGCCCTGATGGCGATGGAGGAGACAGCGCCCGCGCGGATGGCGGCGTCCGCGACTCCCCAAGCTTCGTCGACTCTTCCTCAAGCGACTCCTCCAGCGGTGGCAGCAGCCCACCCCCGCGCCGTCGAGCTTGCTTGGGGGGTGGTGGTTCGTCCGCCCGCCGCCGTGCCCTGGTGAAGCGCGAGAGGGAGTCCGCCTGAGGCCCGGAGGCAGCCCGTGTCGCCTCCGCGGGCCGGTGTAAGGAGGGCCGCGCCGGGCTCGTCCTTTCCTTTTCCTTTTGTTTCCTGTGTAAGGCAAAACAGCTGCATGGAGCCCCGCTGGGGCGTGTTGGGAATTATCGCCGTTTTAGCCATTACCTTGATCTTATTTTTGCGCCTCTTAACCATACGCCTGTGCGTAGATAGTTTTTGGCCCCTGCCGGGGGGCGACCGACCCAGGCCCTGTGTGCGCGTCGTGGTGCCCGAGGGACACGGACTAGAGGGGTGCTCCTGTAACGTGCCCGGGTCATGAAACCTTCCAGCGGCTAGAGCAGAAATGCTCGCGAGGGCGTTTGAGCACCGTCCCTCGCGAGGGCGTTTACGAGAGAAACCAAAGCGAGGAGCGAAAATCAGCGAACCATAAATCAGCAACAGCGAGAACTTCAATAAGACTTCAAATGCAAGTAAACACGTCAACTACGGAAAGCAAATGAAAAAGCCGCGTCCGGCACCTAATCTAGTCTTCGACGTCTTCTCACCAGCACAGAGCTAAGTGCTGCCACTGGGCGTGGGAGGGAGCCCCAGGGCCTGAGGCCGGCGCTCCTGAGACTCCGGGGCGTGTACAGCCCCACTCATTATTACGTGAGAGTGTCACGGGGCGGCGAGCTTCACAGGCATTAGCCTTACTTCACAGGCTCTGGGCCTTTTCCAAAACGCGATAGCTTCACAGGCACTCGCCTTGCTTCACAGGCTCTGGGCCTTTCCAAAACGCGATAGCTTCATAGGCACTCGCCTTTCTTCACAGGCTCCGGGCCTTTCTGAAACGCGATAGCTTCACAGGCACTCGCCTTGCTTCACAGGCTCCGGGCCTTTCCGAAACGCGATAGCTTCACAGGCACTCGCCTTGCTTCACAGGCTCCGGGCCTTTCCGAAATGCAATAGCTTCACGGGCACTCGCCTTGCTTCACAGGCTCCGGGCCTTTCTGAAACGCGATAGCTTCACAGGCACTCGCCTTGCTTCACAGGCTCCGGGCCTTTCCGAAACGCGATAGCTTCACAGGCACTCGCCTTGCTTCACAGGCTCTAGGCCTTTTCAGGGGTAGAACCTCCGGAGGTGCTGGATGTTCCATGCATTCTGGACCGGCACTCCCTCCCGAGTCTCCAAGCGTGCGGAGCTGGGCCTGGAAACATGAACAACCTTGAACGGGCCCTCCCACATGGGAGAGAGTTTGTGCAACCCCTCCCTGGAGAGAACCCGCCTGAGCACGAGGTCTCCTACCTCGAGAGTCCTGGGGCGGATGTTGCGGCAGTGATATCGCCGCAGCGCCTGCTGATACCTCGCCACTCGCAGCGCGGCCTCCCGGCGATGTTCCTCCCCCAGCACGAGGTCCATCCCCCGCATGGCATCCTGCTGCGCCTCGTCGAACGCCAAGACCCGCGCGGAGCGACGTTTGACCTCGTGAGGGAGGACTGCTTCCGCTCCGTAGACCAGGAAGAATGGGGTCTCCCCAGTTGGCTTGGTCGCGGTGGTGCGGATGGACCACAGCACGGACTGCAGCTTGTCGTACCATCCTCTGCCACAGGCCTCCAGCTTCTTCTTGAACGTCCTGGTCTTGAGGCCCCTCAGGACCTCCGCGTTGGCTCGCTCGGCCTGGCCGTTGCTTCAGGGGTGCGCCACTGAGGCGTAGCATATCTGCATTCCAAGGTTGGCACAGTATGTTTTGAAGAGATTACTGGTGAACTGCGAACCGTTGTCCATGATGATGCGATTCGGCACACCGAACGGGCTCACGATGCCCTTGATGAACTTGACCGCAGAGCCCGCAGGGATGGCGCGGACTGCCTCCACTTCAGCCCATTTGGTGAATTTGTCCACGGCAACGTAGAGGTAGCGATAGCCCGCTGGCGCCCGAGGAAACGGGCCCAAAATGTCTAGCCCCCAGACCGCGAACGGCCACGAAAGGGGGATAGTCTGCAAGCCTCCTGCTGGCGGATGGATCTGCTTGGCGTGGAACTGGTAGGCTTCGCAAGCCTTTACCAATTCGATTGCGTCGTTGAGCGCGGTGGGCCAATAGAAACCGCTACGGAATGCCTTGCCGGCGAGGGTCCGTGATGATGAGTGGTGCCCGCAGTCCCCGCCGTGTATGTCCTCCAGTAGTTCCTTTCCTTGTTCCCTGGAGATGCAACGCAGAAGTACATCGTTTGGTCGCTTCCGGTATAGTTCTCCATCTCTGATGCACTATGCCGTCGCCTGCCACGCCACTCGCTCTGCTTCCTCCTCGCTCTCCGGCAAGGTTCCTTGCGTCAGGTAGCTCCGGAGCTCTGTGATCCAACAACCCTCCTGAGGTTCCATCGCCAGGAGCAGGCGCGCTCCTAAGGCTGGGCCACAGGTCAGAGCTCTCGAGGTAGGTGGCTGGGGGAGCTCCTCCAAGGGCTGAGCCATGTTTGACAGTGACGGCAGAGCTGAGGGTTTGAAGAGCCGCTCCTCGAAAACGCCAGGCTCCTGGGGTAACCGCCTGGACGCGCGCTTGGCGATATCGTCGGCCTCTTGATTGGTGCCGCGAGGCACATGCTGCAGTTCCAGCCCCCAGAATTGCTTTTCCATCCTGCGGACCTCTGCTAGGTAGGCCTCCATATGCTCGTCCTTCGGCTCGTACACCTTGTTGGAGAAGTTGACTAGGAGCTGCTAGTCGCCCTTGACGGTGAGGCATTTCACCCCCATGGCTACTGCGGCCTTCAACCCGGCTATCAGTCCCTCATATTCTGCAATATTGTTGGAGACCTTTTCACCTTGCTGGAAACAGAGCTGCACGACATAGTAGAGCTTATCCTGAGTGGGTGATACAAGCACCGCACCAGCCCCCGCGCCATGTCTGGAGAACGCCCCATCGAAGTACATGACCCAGCCTTACGGCGCCTCACTCCCCGGAGAGAGGGACCGATCCTCGTTGTCCCTGAGGCCTGGTGCCTCCGCCCATTCCGCTACGAAATCCGCCAACGCTGCCCCTTTGATAACCCTGGTTGTGATGAACTCGAGCTGAAACGCCTGCAGCTCCATGTTCCACTCGGCGACCCTTCCTGCTGAGTTAGGGCTCCTGAGCACCCTCTCCAGGGGGTACGATGAGACGACCTTGATGGGATGAGCCTGGAAGTAGTGACGCAGCTTGCATGAGGCTACCAGGAGCACGAGGAGGAGCTTCTGAGGCATTTGGTACTGTGCCCTCGCGTCCCGTAACACTGTGCTAACAAAGTAGACGGGATGCTCTACGAGGCTGAGAGCATCTGGGGTTGCGGCGCCCTCGGGAGGTAAGGGCGCCTCACGAGACGACGTGGCCTCGGGAGGTGGACCATCCGGGCATGCG
Source organism: Triticum monococcum (assembly GCA_034509565.1). Lineage (NCBI taxonomy): Eukaryota > Viridiplantae > Streptophyta > Magnoliopsida > Poales > Poaceae > Triticum > Triticum monococcum. Next base: position 492,161,171 of record CM067844.1, read on the forward strand.
GCCTTGCCTGCCTCCGGTGTGTTCTTCGCCAGCTGACCCTTCTCAACTGCGGTTGCGGCTTCTGCAGGCTTTCCTTGTTCCCATTTTGTCTTGCCTCGGGCTGCCGCTGCGGTCTTGACATGGCGTTCCTCCCTAACCGCCACCAGAGCTGTGCTGGCGGAGTAAGGAGTGGCGGCAAGGTAAAGCAGCAGGGGCTCCTGAGGGCGCGGAGCCACCATGACCGGGGGACTGTTCAGGTACCTCTTGAGATCTTGAAACACCTTATCCGCCTCTTCAGTCCACTCAAAGGGCCCCTTTTTCTTCATCAGCTGGAAGAAAGGCAGCGCTCGCTCCCCTAATTTGGAGATGAAGCGCCCTAGCGCGGTCACGCGCCCAGTGAGCTTCTGCATTTCTCTGAGGGTCTTTGGCGAGCTCATGTCCTCGACCGCCTTGACCTTCTCGGGGTTGGCCTCAATGCCACGATGGGACACGAGGAATCCCAAAAGCTTGCCCGAGGGGACCCCGAACACACATTTCTCTGGGTTGAGCCACAGGTTTAGTGCGTCGAGGCTCGCGAAGGTCTCCTTCAGGTCTTCTATCAGGGTCTTGGCCTCCCGAGATTTTACTACATTGTCATCAATGTAAGCTTCGACATTCTTCCCGAGTTGCGGGCCCAAGGTGATGTGCATCGGCCGCTGAAAGGTTGCCCCTGCATTACGCAGTCCGAACGGCATGCATGTATAGCAGTACACCCCGCACGGGGTCAAGAAGGCGGTCTTCTCAACGTCTTCCACCGCCATCTTGATCTGGTGATACCCGGAGAAGGCGTCCAGGAAGCACAATAGGTAGCACTCCGCAGTGGAATCGATGATCTGGTCGATGCGGGGGAGCGGAAACGGATCTTGCGGGCATGCCTTGTTGAGGTTGGTGAAGTCGAGACACATGCGTTCTTTCCCCCTTTCTTGGGCACAACGACAGGGTTGGCCAACCAATCCGGGTATCGGACCTCGCGAATGACCCCAGCGGCTTCTAGCTTGCGGGTCTCTTGAACAATGAAGGCCTGCTTTTCCACGGACTGCCGCCTGGCCTTCTGCTTCATGGGGCGCACATTTGGGCACACGTTGAGGTGATGCTCGATGACGCTCCCGGGGATCCCTGCCAGCTGATCGGGCTCCCAAGCAAATACCTTCTTATTCGCGCGCAAGAGCTTGACCAAGGCCTCCTCCTGCTCAGGCTCAAGGTTGGCGCCTATGGTGAAAGTGGCACTGGAGGACCCGTCCTCGTCGACGGGTATCTGCTTGGTCTCTGCCTTGTCCTAGGTGAACAACTGCTTCTTCTTGGCGGGCGCAGCCCCCTTGGGCTAAGGGGTCTCCGCGTTGACAGGCCGTGCCGACGCCGCTGTCTTGAAGGCGAGCTCGAGTACCCGCTGGGCGTCCCCGGTGTCCCTGCGCACGGTGAGGGTACCGTTGCTCCCGGGCATCTTCATGAGGTTGTATGCCGGGTGCGTGGCGGCCATGAACTGGGCCAGTGCTGGGTAGCCAAGGATGGCGTTGTAAGGGAGGCCGAAGGGGGCGATGTCGAAGTCGACCGTCTCCATGCGGAAGTTGTCATAGGTGCCGAAGGTTACCGGGAGCCGGATCTGTCCCAGGGAGTCGGATGATCCGCCTCCGACGCCCGAGAAAGATCGGCTGGGCCGCAGCCGCTCCCGGGATATGCAGAAGAGGTTGAAAGTCTCGACCGAAAGCACGCTGAGGCTCGCGCCACCGTTGATGAGGGTCCTGATGACGGCCACCTGGCAGATGGTGGGGGTGCACAGTAGGGGGGAGCGCGCCCAAGCCGACCAGGTTGGTGGGGTGGTCCTCCGAGCTGAAGGTCAGATCGACCTCGCGCGCCGCTCGGTCCGGGGGAGCCCCCTGCCGTGCGGAAGCGGTGCTAACCCGGCGGGCAAAAGGCTTGATGTGGCGACTTGTGGGCGGCGCCTGCGAGCCGCCCAGGAGGGCCGCAACGACCGGAGGCGTCGGTGTTGTGGTGCAGTTACTCCGTCGCGCAGGCGGGTGCTGGGGTGGTGCTTGCAGCTCGTTTCCCGCCGAGCCGGTGGCGGTGTTGACGGCGGGCGGCGGGGGACGACGAGAACGCCCACCGGCAAGGTCCTCTTCCCAAATATCGAGCGGGAAGGGAGCTAACAATGGCAGGCTAATTTGAAGGGGGACAGCAAGTACTCTTATCCTGACTAAAGGTGGTCTTCGCCTGCGAAAGACTCTGCGGTGACGCCTTGCTGGGCTCCATGGTGACCTCCGTCTCGTAGTCCGCTTGGTCCTGGTCTCGTTGCACCGAAATGGCAACCTTTGCCTGATGCCTCGATACTCCGCGGCTGCGCTTGCCCCCTTTGCACCAAAGAGGAAAGAAGGACGCTGCGCGCGCTGGCGCCCGCCTGGCACCCTCGATCGTCATGGCTTGCATCACGGGCACCTCGCGAGGTACCCCGCCTTGATATCTCCGTCTCCTCGCGAGCCAGCCTGAGGAGGCTGCGCCTGAGGATGCGCTGTGTCGTCCGCCTCGCGAGGCTTGGCCGCTCGCGAGGGTCTTGAGTCTTGTGCTGATGAAGTTGGGCCATGCTGGGCCTCCTTTGAGCCACGCCGCAGGCAGGCAAGTCTGGGGACCCCCGTTCCCAGAACACCGACAACTTCGGGTAACCAAAATTCGCACTTGGAATACTTGGCATAAAGTTGATGTTCCCAAAGCTTCTCTAGAACAAGTCAAAGATGTTCAACATGTTCTTATTTGTTCTTCGAATATACCAGAATATAATCCAGATAGACTACGACGAACTTGTCGAGGTAATCCATGAATATGCAGTTCATCAGACGAGAGAATGTGGCTGGAGCATTGGTCAAGTCAAAAGACATGACGGTGTACTCGTAAGAACCATAACGAGTGAAGAATGCGGTCTTTGGAATATCCTCTTCACGAACACGGATCTGGTGGTAACCCAACCTCAAGTCGAGTTTAGAGAATATTGATGAACCAGCAAGTTGATCATACAGATCATTGATCCGAGGAAGCAGATATTTGTTCCGAATTGTAGCTTGGTTGATAGGACGATAGTCTTGGACCAAACGGTTCATTCCATCCTTCTTCTTCACAAAGAGAGAAGGTGCTCCCCAAGCTGAGGAACTTGGACAAATGAAACCACTCCGAAGAGATTTGTTGATTTCCTCCTTAAGTTCAAGGTGCTCATGAGGTGGCATCTTGTAGGGTCGTTTGGCGATAGGAACGGTGACTGGTTTCAAATCGATGGCGAACTCAATAGCCCGGGCAGGGGGTATTCCTAGAAGTTCTTCTGGAAAGACATCTAGGAAGTCGCGAACAACTGGAATCTTTTCAATTCCCTCAAGAGGTGCTGCGTTCAAAGCATTCAAAGAATAAAGTCGTGCTTTGGCGTTTTGAACAATCTGAGCATGGTAGCTTACTATCTCATCGGAAGGATGTAGAAGATGAACGACTTTGGTGGCACAAATGATAGAGGCAGTATGTGCTTTCAACCATTCCATTCCCAGAATGAGGTCAATGTTGGAAGACTCTAGAATAATGGGAGAAACATGAAATTCCAACCCTTCAATTTCAACGGGGACGTCATGACCAATCATGGTAGTTCGACACTGACCCGCAGGGGTGCATACCACTATCGGAGTGTTCATGGGCTCGCATTGAATGTCGTGTGCATATGCAAAATTTTCTGACATGAATGAATGCGATGCTCTTGAATCAAATAAAATAGATGCTGGTACTGAATTAACAAGGAGAGTACCCATCACAATAACAGGCTGGTCTTGAGCTTCATTCAGATCAACATGATTAGCCTGACCACGACCATAAGGTCTGGCATTGTTGTCGTGGGGTTGGTTGTTACAGCCAGTTGAAGGCAAAGCCAGCTGGTTCCTTTTCGGATTGCACTCTTTGGCAAGGTGACCTGGATGGCCACATCTGAAGAACAGACCATCATTGGGATCAGGAGCAGAAGCTTGGGGTGGTACAACCTGAAGGGCTGCCTCTGCGGTGGAGGAGGCAGACGAGGTGCGGCATAGGTCTGTCTTGGTGCAGGTGCAGCTGGACAATAGATGTTGTGGGGAATCCATATCCGACGCTTCTGCGCTGACGGGCCCGAAGATGAGCCAGCGTCACGGCTGCGCCTAAGGGATCCCTGGTGTTCCTGAAGACCAGTCTCAACCTGAATAGCCTTGTTCACCAAGGTGGCGAAGTCGGCAAAGTCATGAGCGAGCAGTGCCAGCTTAATATCAGGGTGAAGTCCATCACAGAACTTTTCTTGCCTACGAGCATCAGTGGCAATGTCTTCTTCAGCATAACGAGACAAGTCCAGAAATTCCCGCTGATAAGCATCTACAGTATTGTTGCCTTGGGTGAGGTTGCGGAAATCTCGCTTCTTCCTGTCCATGATTCCCTGAGGAATGAAGCGGGCACGGAAGGCAGCTTGGAAATCCGGCCAAGTGATGACCGTTCCAGCAGGTAGGGTACACCTGTGGCTATCCCACCATTGAGCAGCGGGACCCTTCAGAAAGAAAGATGCAAAGGTGACATAGCTAGCAGGGGCCACACTAGCAGACTCCATTTCATATGTGATGTCGTGGAGCCAGTCATCAGCATCAAGGGGTTGAGTTGAGCTGCGGTAAATAGTTGGGTTGAGACGCATGAAGTCCTGCAGAGTTCCTGGGGTTGGCTATTGATTCATGTTCGGACAAGGAAACTTAGCCATCATTCCTTCCATGAACTGGCGGTTCAGCTCAAATTGTTGCAACATTCCTGCAAAGAATTCGGGCGGTGGTGGATCGTTGGCACCACGGCCACGACCAGCGGGTCTAACCATCCTGTTAACATGTAACAGGGGGTAGTTCAGCATCGAGCATTTGTAAAAACAAGGAACATTCATGATGAAACATGCATAATGAAAGAGGTACGATGGAGACCACTTCGTTGTCCTCACGACAGTGTGTGTACTATCCAGAATACTATTCTAAGGAAAAACTATGGCTTATCCAGTTTTGGGGTGAATGTTGTCACGGGATCCTAATGTTAGAGTTAGTAAAACCATTTTAACCCGAATAGAAGAGAGATCAGAGTCCCAGAGTAAGATCGAGGAGTAAAAGATCCTAATACCACCCAATGGCGACGTGGGCCCATAAGACACACAACCAATGTTAGTATAAGTTTTTCAGTGACTAGACTCAACTTCGGCCAAGGAGTTGGAAAGGGGGCTACCTACAGGCAGTCGGCTCCGATACCAACTTGTGACGCCCTCGATTCAATCATATGCTAATCATACACGCAAATGTGTACGATCAAGATCAAGGACTCACGGGAAGATATCACAACACAACTCTAGACACAAATTAAAATAATACAAGCTTTATATTACAAGCCAGGGGCCTCGAGGTCTCGAATACATAAGCTCGAAAACACAAGAGTTAGCGGAAGCAAAAATATCTGAGTACAGACATGAGTTAAACAAGTTTGCCTTAAAAAGGCTAGCACAAAAGCAACAACGATCGAAAAGGCAAGGCCTCCTGCCTGGGAGCCTCCTAACTACTCTTGGTCATTGGCGGTCTCCACGTAGTAGTAGGCATCGGCGGTGGCATCTGGCTCCTGGGCTCCGATATCTGGTTGCATCAACCGAGAAGAAGAAGAAAGGGGCAAAGGGGGAGCAAAGCAACCGTGAGTACTCATCCAAAGTACTCGCAAGCAAGGATCTACACTACATATGCAACATTATCAAAGTAAGGTTGTATATGTGGACTGGACTACAGAAATGCCAGAATAGAGAGAAGGCCTAGTCCTATCGAAGACTGGCATCTTCTGGAAACCACCATCTTGCAGCAACAGGAGGGAGTAGAGTAGCATAAAGTAAAGTAGTAGTAGTGTTATCAACCTCGGCTAGAGATCCTTTCTCGACTCCCTGCGAGAAAGCAATCCTAGAGCCATACTATCCAGTTCTCATCTCCATTTCTCATCTCAGGTATCCAGTTCTAGTTGTATCGATCGGGATACAACTCCAAGTGTCCGTTAGCGTAGGACATGCTATCAATAGATGTTTTCTTCCCTGCAGGGGTGCACCAACTTACCCACCATGCTCGATTAACTCCGGCCGGACACACTTTCCTAGGTCATGCCCGACCTCGGCCAAACAATACGCCGCAACCCGACCTAGGCTTAATAGAGAGGTCAGCACGCCGGACTAAACCAATGCCCCTAGGGGTCATGTGCCATTGCCCCGGGAACTCCTGCATGTTGTGTGGGCGGCTGATGAGCAGACCTAGCTACCTCCTTCAAAAAGGTAGGTGCTTACCAGTCCAACCTGGCGCGCGCCGCTCAGTTATTGACGTCTATTAAGCTTCGGCTGATGTATACGACGCAGAACGCCCATACAATGCCCACGTCATAGTTAGTGCTATCAGGCTAGAGGCCCCTTGGATCAAATATCCAAATCGTAGTGGATTAGGAGCACACGGTGACAAGCAGAGACTCACGAAAGATGTGACCCCGTTGCCCCGTCTCGAGGACTTGCGGCAAGGGCTAGGAATGCCCGGCCACGCCTCGTAATTATCTCACGGGCACCCTCCAGGTCAACGCGTCTCCACATCACTCGCAATTAAGCTCGCGCAGGTACCCCTCAGGGCCGACCCGTCTTTAGTAACATGGTTCAGTGTAAAGTCATAGTAACCATAGTAACTGTGTGTCCAAACGTCAAGGGGAAAACCCGAGGAATCACCCCCGGTGAATTCCACTCGATGTAATCATCAAGGTGAACGTAAGAGGAACCACCCCGAGGTTCACACTTGAGGGGTTGCACGACAGAGTCGTATTGGAAGTGGTTAAGGCGGAATCACCCTCGATGACCACAACCGAAAAGCTGCACTACAGGGTTAACATCAGAAGTGATGTAGAGGTCTCACCCTCGGCACTCGATAGTAACCCAGTAGTGTCGAGCAACTAAGGGAAAAGTGATGTGCTGTGCCGAGGCCTGGTCTTCAATCCCATTGATTGGCTCTTCAATGATGAAGCAAGGGCAACAAGGACAAGGTGGGGGTCACTGATGGATCACTAACCAACCTATACTAAGCAGTTTAGGATTAGCAGTTAGGTAACATTAAACAGGTTACAAAAGCAGGCTATGCATCAGAAAAGGAGCAATCAATTAAAGTAGCAAAATCTAATGCAAGCATGAGAGAATGGAATGGGCGATATCGGGATGATCAAAGGGGGGGCTTGCTTGCCTGGTTGCTCTCGCAAGGAGGGGTCGTCGTCGACGTAGTTGATCACAGGGGCGACATCGGTCTCGGGGTCTACCGGAGAGAAGAGGGGGAAGAAACAGTAAATACAGAGCAAACAATGCATCACAAGGCATAACATGACGATATGCAGAGCTAGGGTTGTCCTAACGTAGTACTACACGTTGCAGACGGAGGGGATAAACATCCGAGGATGAATTCCCGGCGTTAGACGAATTCCGACAGATGAAAGAGAGGGGAACGGTTCCATGTTCAGCATGCTAGGGGCATGTGATTGATGAAAGGACTGCGTATTTGGATTCGTGGGATTTTTCTGAGCAACTTTCATATAGAAAACATTTTCATCTGAGCTACGGTTTAATTACTATGAATTTCTAAAGATTTTATTATTTTCTAGATTTATTTTATTTACAGAAAATGATATATGACGTCAGCATGATGTCATAGTGACATCAGCAGGTCAACAGATGACTGACCAGGTCAAACCTGACCTGTGGGTCCAATGGGACCTACATGTGAGCCTCTGTTATTTTAACAGGGGATTAAAACTAATCTAGCAGAGATAATTAGAGGTGTGGGCCCGAGTGTCAGTGTCTGATTAGAGTTTAACTAACTAGATTTTAATTTGAAACATGATTAATTAGCCTAACTACTAGGGACCCACACGTCAGCGAGAGGGATGAACAGTGCCCCGCGTTGACTTTGGTCAACACGGTCAAAAGGGCGCAGGGGCCCACTCGTCAGCGACCGTGGGTGGGTCCCACGCGGCGCTAGCTCAGCGAGGCCGGTGACTCGCCGGCGGCGACGCCAGAACACTGCGGAGGCCTCGGGACTCATCGGAAAACGACGCCAGAACGCGCGCGAGGTGGCGTTCGAAAGAGGGGAGCGAGGCGCGTCGCGTGGCGCTAATGGTTGGCCTCGGGGAGGCCTAAAACAATGACGGCACGCGGTGAGGCGGACCGGAGTTCGGCCATCTCCGCCAACGGCGACAGAGGACACGAGGAGACGAGCTGGAGGCTCGGGCGGCACCAGGGAGGCGCCCTAAGCATGTTGACGTGCTTGCCCGACCTTGGCCACGACTACAGCGACGGCGACTAGCTGCACGACGGAGCTCAGCGCGACCATCCATGGCGATGGTGGTTACATGTGCGGAAAGAGTGGAAGAAGGAGGGAGGAGGAGCGGAGCTGACGGCCGCGGCGCATGGAGGCCTTCGAGGGGCTTAGGAGCAGTAGAGTTGACGGCGCTCATCGGAGACGCGCAGGGGATCTGAGGAAGAAGACGAGGCCGGGGTAGCGTTCACAGGCACGCCGGCGTCCTGCGGCTCGTCAGGGAGGCGTACTCGAAGGAGGTGGAGCGAGCGGACATGTCGGAGTGGTGCGGAGGTCGTGGTGTCCGCGAGTTCTACGGCGGCGAGGCCATGGCGGCGCTCGGATGCGGCGGGGAATGAGGGGGAGTGCAAGGAGGGGTCCGGTGGGAGAGGGAGAGGCGGAGCGGGCGACAGTGGAGAGCGGGGGGAGAGGACCGAGGCGTCGGGGATCCTTATCCCCTCGGGGCGGCGCCGATGAGCTAGTTGGACGGGGACGGCTCGGGTGGGCGCTCGATCGACTGTACAGGAGAGAGAGGCGACCGGGAGGGGGGACAGGTTAGGTGGGCCGGATGGGCCGGTCTAGTTGGGCTAAGGCCTAGGGGAATTAGTGGGGGAGGGGGCCTTTCTCCTTCCCCTCCTTTTTCTCCTTTTCTTTTTCTTTTTTAAAGCTTTTCTGATTTAGCTATTGTAGGCCACATAGGCATTTTGCAAAAATGTTGGTTCATCACCAATATTACCAAGAAAATATCTTACACATGATGAACATTTTAGTTTTCATGTTTGAGCATTTTTTTAAATTCACTTAGGATTTGAATTTGAATTCAACTGGAATAATGAAAGAGATAGAAGACAATGATGACCAAACACTTGTTTAGCAAAATGATTAGCTTAACCCCAAGGGTTACTATAGCATCATTACACCGGGGTGTTACAGAGATTGACCCCCTCCCGATGAGAGGATCGTTGGTGATGACGATGGCGATGCTTTCCCCCTCCTGGAGGGAAGTTTCCCCGGCAGAACAGCTCCGCCAGAGCCCTAGATTGGTTCCGCCAAGGTTCCGCCTCGTGGCGGCGGAGTCTCGTCTAGAAAGTTGGCTTATGATTTTTTCCTCATCAAAAGACTCCATATATTAGAAGATGGGCATCGGACGGCCACCAGGGGGCCCACGAGGCTGGGGGCGCTCCCAGGGGGGTAGGGCGTGCCCCCCACCCTCGTGGGCAGGGTGTGTCCCCCTCTGGAACTTCTTGCGCTCAGTATTATATATATATATTCTGAAAATGACTTTCGTGAAGTTTCAGGACTTTTGGAGCTGTGCAGAATAGGTCTCTAATATTTGCTCCTTTTCCATCCCAGAATCCCAGCTGCCGGCATTCTCCCTCTTTATGTAAACCTTGTAAAATAAGAGAGAATATGCATAAGTATTGTGACATAATGTGTAATAACAACCCATAATGCAATAAATATCGATATAAAAGCATGATGCAAAATGGACGTATCAACTCCCCCAAGCTTAGACCTCGCTTGTCCTCAAGCGAAAAAGCCGAAATCAAAAAAATATGTCCACATGTTTAAAGATAGAGGTGTCAACAAAAATAAAATACGGTCATGAGGGCATCATGATCATTCTTAGAACAACAACTTTTATAATTCTTGTCATATAATCTCTTATGCTAGAGTAGTAATTCAATCACAATTTCAAGTATGAATCGTAAACTTATTGAAAACTAACAAACTGTAATCTCAGTCATTGGAGCAATTGCAATTTATCATAACATAGGAAAGAGTCAATGTATAAGAGCTTTTCAGCAAGTCCACATACTCAACTATCATATAGTCTTTCACAATTGCTGACACTCACGCAATACTTATGGGTATGGAATTTTAATCGGACACGGAGAAAGATAGGGGCTTATAGTTTTGCCTCCCAACGTTTTACCTCAAGGGTAATGTCAACAATAATAGTTTACGAAAACTCACATCCAATTTGCCATATATACCAGGATCTTTCCAACATGTTGTGGTTGCCAAAAGATAAAATTTAAAAAGGAAGTGTGAAGATCACCATGACTGTTATGTAAGGTAGGAGATAAAAGTAAAAGATAGGCCCTTCGTAGAGAGAAGCAGAGGTTGTCATGCGCTTTTATGGTTGGATGCACAAAATCTTAATGCGAAAGAACGTCACTTTATATTGCCACTTGTGATATGGACCTTTATTATGCAATCCGTCGCTTTTATTTCTTCCATATCACACGATCATAAAAAGCTTATTTTCTCCCACACTAATAAGTCATACATATTTAGAGGGTAATTTTTATTGCTTGCACCGATGACAACTTACTTGAGGGATCTTACTCAATCCATAGGTAGGTATGGTGGACTCTCATGGCAAAACTGGTTTAAGGGTGTTTGGAAGCAGAAGTAGTATCTCTACTTGGTGCAAAGAATTTGGCTAGCATGAGGGGGAAAGGCAAGCTCAATCATGTTGGATGATCCATGACAATATAATTTATCTCAGATGTAAGAAAACATAACCCATTACGTTGTCTTCCTTGTCCAACGTCAACACTTTAGCATGTCATATTTTAATGAGTGCTCACAATCATAAAAGATGTCCAAGATAGTGTATTTATATGTGAAGACCTCTCTTTCTTTATTACTTCCTTGTAGCGATCAGACCTCAAACGGTCCGATCTCTGTGCTTCAGTGTCATCCCTGGATCAGTAATGCTGACATGCACAGTACTTGAAGGATTTATAATAGAGTAGCAATCACACACTTATTACATCGAGTGTCTCCAAAGAGAACTTATTACAAATAATATGGCTTAAGGCCATCTAGTAACGATAACAACGGAAGGCTTTGCAGATAAGTGAGTCCATCAACTCCAACTACATCACTAAGTATAGAACCACGACCTAAGGCTCCTTACTCGTCGCCTGAAAAGTCTGCAACATGAACGTTGCAGCCCGAAAATGGGTCAGCACATGGAATATGCTGGCAATGTAACACATAGAGAGTAGTGAACAGAAATAGGCTATACTACATGCATATATGGCTGGTGGAAAGCTCTATGGTTACAGTTTTGCATAAAGCCAGTTTTTCCCTACTGCAAAGGAATAAATTTTATTTAACTATCATGGTGGTTGTTAAACATTGAGAGCATAGACACCCTCTCAATCCCAATTAAACATCATCATTAGAACCCAACAAAAGTTAACTAAAGCCACATGATGAGATTCACATGATAATCCAAGTACTAGATACTCAAGACGTCCATAACCGGGGACACGACTAACCATGATTAGTTTATACACTCTGCAGAGGTTTGCGCACTTTTCCCCACAAGACTCGATCTCCTCCGTTGGGATTCTTGCACTACATGGTGTTTGAGAAACGGATAACCGAGACATAGTCTTTCAGAAGCGCTAGCACCTTACGATTGGGTAGACCGTTACACCTACTTTCCCCTACATCTGCTAGTCTACCACTGTATGAGTTCGCACGACTTAATCAACTATGCTAGAGCCCATAGTAGCTTGTGGCTGCACACGTAAGTTTCTAGTATGAATAATCTCATGATCCCTTTGAGCCTGGGTGGCGGTCCATAAAGAAAAACTGGCAACCGCTGGAATACCCAGGTGCCTCAATCCACCCAGATGTGTATTAAAGTTGCCACCTTAAGATGAACCATTAATTAACATTCTCACATCTGTCATGGATACACTCAAACCCAATCCACGTCTACAAGCATAGCATGGCATAAGCAAACGTAGAAGTAACTCCCAGGGTTTGATAATAAAACAGGTAATAGGTACTACCCCATCTACTTCCCAAAACGCACATATTAATCAGATCCTATTCATGCAATGGTTTGAGGATTGATCTAATGCACTAAAACTGGGTACTAAGAGGTATGATCAAAGTGTTACTTGCCTTGCCGATGATCCGCGAAACCTAGAGATTCGAAGTAGCTAGCGGCGCACTCCGGGTACTCTTTCGCAACATACACACAAGCATACTATAAGTACTCATCTAATGCACAGGTAAAACTCAAATAAGAGATCTAACCAGAAAGTTCAACTTAAGAACTCCGATTGGCAAAAAGAACCAAATCGAACGAAACAACGAAAGTCAAACGGCGAAAGAAAACACGCTTCGATTACTAATCTGGACCTAAGTCAAATTTTACAAAAGCAAAAACTTGTTTGAGTTCATTAAACGGAAAGAGGGTTTCGAGACGAAACTCTAGGTGCTTGAATCGTCCGATTCCGATAAACGAGCGAAAAGTAAACTAAAACGAAAATCAGATCAGGAATCGCGATCAGGAATAATCGCGGAAAATCCGAGAAAAAAAGAAACGGACAAACAGATTAACGAACGAATGTTCGTTATCTAAAACTAAACGGTGAACTCGTCCGTTAAAACGAATGAACGAGCGAACGCTCGCTAAATAAAAGAACCGATAAAACCGATCTTATAAAATAATAAAAAAAACCTAGGGTTTTAAAAAAAACCGGATCGGTTTTCTTCGGAAAACCGGTGGCGAACGTCGCGGCTACCTTGTCGGACTCCGGGTGGCGTCGGCGGCGGCGGGCACGGCAAGCAGCGGCGAGCAGCGCGGCAAGCGGCCGCTGCGGGAGGCGGGGCGGGGCGAGGTGGCAGGGCGGGGTGGCGGCGGCGGGGTATTTATGAGGGGGGGGTGGCGCGGCTTAGGAAAGGGGGCGCCGGGTCGGAGTCGATCTCGGGAGGCGTGCCCCGGCCGGACTCGACTGCGGCGGCGGGTGGTCTAACGCGGGGAAGGCGGCGATGGGCATGGGCCTGGCCCGGCTCGGCTGGGCCTTCGGCCCAGTCGGGCGCACGATACTTTTTTTTGAAACAATTCCGCCGAAACTAAAAACAAATTCTAGAAAATAAAATAAAATTCTAAAATTGCCAAAATAAATTTTCACCGCCTAAATGAAATATTTAGAACGAGATGAACATTTTCTTGGCCCTAAAATGCAGTTTTGAAAAACGTGCAATTTTTCCTAAATTCAAATAAACTAGCCAAAAACTCCAAAATAAAATCCTATTTGATTTTTTTATATTAAATCATCAATATTTCTTTATTTTGTGAAGTAATTTTATTCCCTCTCTCATATTTTTATAATATAAATAATTGAAGATAAAATAAATAAAATCAAATGATCCTATTTTCAAAATTTGAGACAGCTCAAATATGAAAATAACGAAATCCCCAACTCTCGCCGTGGGTCCTTGAGTTGCGTAGAATTTCTGGATCAGGCCAAAGCAGATAAAATATGATATGTAGTGATGATCTAATGTATAACATTCCAAATTGAAATTTTGGGATGTTACAAACCTACCCCCCTTAAGATGAATCTCGCCCTCGAGATGCGGGTTGGCTAGAAAATAGGTGCAGGTGGTCCTTCAGCAGATCTTCCTCTTGCTCCCAGGTGGCTTCATCCTCGGTCTGGTGGCTCCACTGAACCTTGCAAAACATGATAACCTTGCTGCGGGTGACTCGGCTGGCATACTCGAGAATCTTAACTGGCTTCTCCTCATAGGTCAAATCACTATCCAACTGAATTGCTTCCAGCGGCACTGTATCTCTCAGCGGTATATCCGCCATTTCTGCATGGCACTTCTTCAACTGGGAAACGTGGAACACGTCGTGAACTCCCGACAATCCCTTAGGTAATTCTAATTTATAAGCAACTTCTCCCATGCATTCCAAAACACTGTATGGTCCCACAAAACGTGGCGCTAACTTTCCCTTAACTCCAAAGCGCTTAACTCCTCGAAGTGGAGATACACGAAGATGAACTCTATCTCCGGCTTCGTAAACTATCTCCTTGCGTTTAGAATATGCATAACTCTTCTGCCTGGACTGGGCTACCTTGAGCCTATCGCGAATCAATTTCACCTTCTGTTCAGACTCCTTAATCAAATCAGGTCCAAATAACTAGCGGTCTCCAACTTCGTCCCACGACAATGGTGTTCCGCACCTTCTTCCATACAAGACTTCAAAAGGGGCCATCTTCAAACTGGATTGAGAACTGTTGTTGTAAGAGAACTCCACATATGGCAAGTTGTCATCCGAACTAGATCCATAATCTAGCGCACAAGCTCTCAGCATATCCTCCAAAATCTGATTGAATCTCTCGGTCTCTCCATCGGTCCACGGATGAAAAGCTGTACTGAACTCTAGTCCGATACCCAAAGTTTCATGCAACTGATTCCAGAACTTTGAGGTAAACTGAGTTCCTCTGTCTGATACAATGCTCCTCGGAACTCCATGAAGACATATGATACTGGTCATATATATCTTTGCCAACTTAGCCCTGGTGTAAGTGGTGTTCACTTGGATGAAATGAGCTACCTTCGTCAAGTGATCGACTACAACCCATATCGAGTCATAGCCTGAACGGGTCCTGGGTAATCCCATGATAAAATCCATGCCTAGCTTATCCCACTTCCATTTGGGTATCGGCAATGGCTGTAGCAATCCAGCTGGCTTCTGATGCTCTACCTTTACTCTCTAACATACATCACAAACTGCTACATACTCTTCAATATCCTTCTTCATTCCGGTCCACCAGAAAGTGTCTTTCAAATCCAAATACATCTTGGTATTTCCTGGGTGAATCGAGTACGGCGAATCATGGGCCTCTTGCAGAATTAGCTTCCTGATCTCCGGGTCATTAGGCACATAAATGCGGTCCTCAAACCATAAGGTATCGTGTTCATCCTCACGAAATCCTTTAACTTTTCCCTTGATCATCTTCTCCTTTATGGTGGCAATCTTCTTGTCGGCCTTCTGAGCTTCTCTGATCTTATCCATCAAAGTAGACTGAATCTCCAATGCTGCTACATAGCCTCTCGGAACTATCTCCAAACATAGCTCACGAAGATCCTCGGCTAACTCCTTTGGTAACTCTCCGGTCATTAGTGTGTTGACATGGCTCTTGTGGCTCAATGCGTCAGCTACTACGCTAGCCTTTCCGGGATGATAATGTAATCTCATATCATAATCCTTGATGAGCTCCAACCATCCCCTTTGCCTGAGATTCAACTCCTTTTGCATGAAGATGTATTTCAAACTTTTGTGATCCGTGTACACCTCACAATGGTTTCTGATGAGAAAATGTCTCCACGTCTTTAAAGCGTGCACTACGGCTGCTAACTCCAAGTCGTGTGTAGCATAATTCAACTCATGGGGCTTAAGCTATCGTGAGGCATATGAAACAACTCTTCCCTCCTGCATAAGCACTGCTCCAAGTCCTCGACGTGAAGCGTCGCAATATACCTCGTAATCATTGCGCTGATCTGGCAGAATCAACACCGGCGAGGTAACCAAACGTTTCTTCAACTCCTGGAAACTGGCCTCACATTCCTCAGTCCATTTGAACTTGGTATCCTTCTTCAACAACTCCGTTATAGGTTTTGCAATCTTTGAGAAATTTTCAATGAACCTCCGATAGTATCCTACGAGTCCAAGAAAACTCTGGATCTCTCCAACTGTTCTTGGAGCTTCCCAATTTGTCACAGTGACAACCTTGGTGGGATCTACCGCTATTCCTTCTCCGGATATAACATGTCCGAGGAATCCCACTTCCTTCAACCAAAACTTAAATTTGCTGAACTTGGGGTATAACTGATGTTCTCTGAGCTTACCAAGTACCAAACGCAAATGTTCTTTATGTTCTTCTTCATTCTTCGAGTAAACCAGTATATCATCAATGAACACTATGATGAACTTATCCAAAAACTCCATAAACACTTTGTTCATCATGTTCATAAAATAGGCAGGTGCGTTAGTCAGACCAAATGACATAACGGTATACTCATACAGCCCATACCTTATGGTAAAAGCTGTCTTAGGTATGTCCTGCTCTCGAATCTTCAACTGGTGGTATCCTAATCGCAAATCGATCTTGGAAAATACCTTAGCTCCTTGCAATTGGTCAAACAAATCATTGATCATCGGTAGTGGGTACTTATTCTTGATCATCACCTCATTCAATCCTTGATAATCAACAACCATCCTTAACGATCCATCCTTCTTTTCCACTAGAAGTACTAGTGATCCCCAAGGTGACGAACTTGGGCGAATATATCCATTATCTAGTAACTCTTTATCTGCTTCTTAATCTCCTCCAAATCCTTTGCAGGCGTTCTATACGGTCTCTTAGATATTGGTCCTGTGCCTGGCAAAGCTCAATCAAAAACTCAATGTCTCGATCCGGTGGCATGCCTGGCAATTCTTCTGGAAATACATCCGGAAAATCCTTTACCATCGGTACCTCCTCCTGTACAACTCCTGATAAGGAATTTACTTGAGTCCTATTCGGCACATGCCGTGATACATACTTGATCCTTCTTCCCTCTGGGGTGGTAAGCAAAATCGACTTACTGGCGCAATCAATGTTTCCTCCATACAACGATAGCCAATCCATACCTAGAATTACATCCAAACCTTGTGATTCCAAAATGATTAAATCCGAGGGAAACACATGCCTACCTATACTCAATGGCACTTGAAAACATCCTTTACTAGCCATATACTCCGCTCCTGATGAGCTTACTAACATAGGTGTTCTAAGAACCTTGGTGGGCAGTTTATACTTATCCACGAATCCCCTTGATATATATGAATGCGATGCACCAGTACCAAAAAGAACGATTGTAGTAAATGACTTAAACCAAAAACTTACCTATTACTGCATCTGGCTGGGCTTCAACCTCCTCCATGTTAACGTGGTTCGCCTGTCCCTTGTTGAAAGGGTTTGGTTTCTTCCTAGAGCTTCCATTGCCATTTCCATTCTGGGCTTCAGGACATTCATTGGCATAATGTCCGGTCTTCTGACACTTATAACAAGTGACTTGGCTTAGGTCTCTCTTGGCTGGGGTTGATGGGTTGGTACGATTCTGACCGTTGCTCCCCCCATTCCCATTACCATTCTTGGGGCCATTATGATTATGCAAACCCCCTCCTCCATGGGTATGCTAAAAATTTCCTCCCGTTTTGGGGTAAAACGTGGCTTCTGCTGAGCTCCTAAATTGTATTTCCCTTGTCCATACTTCCTCTTGCGGTTCTCAATCTGTTGCTGCTTCCCTTCAATCAGAAGAGCACGATCTACCAACTCCTGGTAGTTGTTGAAAGTTGCTACCATCAACTGCATACTCAACTCATCATTTAGTCCTTCCAGAAACTTCTCCTACTTAGCTGCATCCGTAGCAACGTCATCTGGGGCATAACGTGCTAACTTACTAAAGTCATCCACGTATTGGCCAACTGTCCGTCCTCCTTGGCGCAAGTTGCGAAACTCATACTTCTTCATGGCCATAACACCTGCTGAAACATGGGCTGTATGGAAAGCCTGCTGAAATTGGTCCCATGTCACCGTGGCTATAGGGTAGGTGACAGTGTAATTCTCCCACCATGATGCTGCTGGTCCATCCAACTGATGTGCGGCAGAACGCACCTTCTCAGTGTCAGTACATCCTGTAGTGGTTAACTCCCTTCCAATCTTGCGGAGCCAATCATCTGCTACTATAGGCTCGGTGCTACTGGAGAGCACCGGCGGATTCAGTCTAAGGAAACGGGTTAAGTGATCAACAGGTGGTGGTGGTGGGTTGTTGTTCCCCTGATTCTGATTCTGGACTAGCAACTTCATCAATGCATTCTGCTGCTGGATCAACTGAGTGAGCTCCGGTGGAAATGCAAATCCATTACCATGTCTCGGAGGCATCTGAGGGTTTAGAAAAGATGAGAATTAAGAATATATTGAGGTCTAGAGAGAGAAAACACTACCCATATGCACATGAGGCAATTGCAAACAAAATCACTTCACTCAAAATCAAACAAGGGCATACAATCGGTCTAGAACTATCGTTACAAAAGTGCTTGGACTACTCTATTTACATGGTGGAATACTACTACTGATGTGGTGGTCTACTAGAAATATTCCTCGGTTGTAGACTCCATGATATCTGCTCCAGCTTCGTCTTCATAGTCATCATCGCTCAGGTCAGAGTCGGTGTCGTCGATGATGATGTAGTCTTCCGGGCGAATCTCCTTGGGTTCTTCGTCTTCTTCTACTGGTGTGGGGTCTCCCATGAATATTCCGATCTTCTTAATCAGGCCGTCATTCTTCTCCACTACTATGATGATTTCCTCCGCATAATCGTCACGGGTAGCCTTGAGTTCTTCCTCCAGCTCTATGATTCTTGTCATCGCCTTCTTTAGATCTATCATGCCTGCGCACATCTAGTTCTCCTGACGTCGAATGTGCTGGTTTAACTCCTGGATAAAAGTTGCGATTGATCTATCCTTCCTGGTGCTGATCATCTCCCATTGCTCATCTCGGCGCCCACAAATCTGGTAGATAGTATCCTTGAGATTGTCGCGGTAAACTTCTCCAATACGTCCCATGGTGATGTGGGCTGCCATGCTCTTTCCTAGACTCCAGGTTGGTGCATCAAAGGAAAACTCTATGGGCTCGGTGACTAGCGCGAACGTCCTTCCCAGGACTTGAACTTGAATCATCCAGCGCTCCTCTTCGGGTAAAGTGGCGTTGTAGGTCTCGGTGAAGCTTGGTACTCCGATGTTCAGGTACTTAGTGACTTCCTTCAGGTGGCGTCCAAAGGGTGTATCTTCATCCGGCTGCGTGAACTTGTTCCTTGCATCAGCCATCCTAAAAGAGTAGAAAAGGTGAGAAGTCAGAAATGAGAAGAGAGTAGTGATCTAGGTCTTTATGTTAGTGGTCATGTCCTACAGTCAGCGTGTGCTCTGATACCATCTTGTAGCGACCAAACCTCAAACGGTCCGATCTTTGTGCTTCAGTGTCATCCCTAGATCAGTAATGCTGACACGCACAGTACTTGAAGGATTTATAATAGAGTAGCAATCAAACACTTATTACATTGAGTGTCTCCAAAGAGAACTTATTACAAATAATATGGCTTAAGGCCATCTAGTAACAATAACAGCGGAAGGCTTGGAAGATAAGTGAGTCCATCAACTCCAACGACATCACTGAGTATAGAACCACGACCTAGGGCTCCCTACTCGTCGTCTGAAAAGTCTGGAACATGAACCTTGCAGCCCGAAACAGGCCAGCACATGGAATATGCTGGCAATGTAACACATAGAGAGTACTGAACAGAAATAGGCTATACTACATGCATATATGGCTGGTGGAAAGCTCTATGGTTACAGTTTTGCGTAAAGCCGGTTTTTCCCTACTGCAAAGGAATAAATTTTATTTAACTATCATGGTGGTTGTTAAACATTGAGAGCGTAGACACCCTCTGAATCCCAATTAAACATCATCATTAAAACCCATCAAAGGTTAATTAAAGTCACATGATGAGATTCACATGATAATTCAAGTACTACAATATCAAGACGTACATAACCGGGGACACGACTAACCATGATTAGTTTATACACTCTGCAGAGGTTTGCGCACTTTTCCCCACAAGACTCGATCTCCTCCGTTGGGATTCTCGCACTACATGGTGTTTGAGAAACGGATAACCGAGACATAGTCTTTCAGAAGCGCTAGCACCTTATGATCGGGTAGACCGTTACACCTACTTTCCCCTACATCTGCTAGTCTACCACTTTAAGAGTTCACATGACTTAATCAACTATGCTAGAGCCCATAGTAGCTTGTGGCTACACACGAAAGTTTCTAGTATGAATAATCTCATGATCCCTTTGAGCCTGGGTGGCGGTCCATAAAGAAAAACTGGCAATCGCTGGAATACCCAGGTGCCTCAATCCACCCAGATGTGTATTAAAGTTGCCACCTTAAGTTGAACCATTAATTAACATTCTCACATCTGTCATGGATACACTCAAACCCAATCCACGTCTACAAGCATAGCATGGCATAAGCAAACGTAGAAGTAACTCCCCGGGTTTGATAATAAAACAGGTAATAGGTACTACCTCATCTACTTCCCAAAACCCACATATTAATAAGATCCTATTCATGCAATGGTTTGAGGATTGATCTAATGCAATAAAACTGGGTAGTAAGAGGTATGATCAAAGTGTTACTTGCCTTGCTGATGATCCGCGAAACCTAGAGATTCGAAGTAGCTAGCGGCGCACTCCGGGAACTCTATCGCAACATACAAACAAGCATACTATAAGTACTCATCTAATGCACAGGTAAAACTCAAATAAGAGATCTAACTAGAAAGTTCAACTTAAGAACTCCGGTTGGCAAAAAGAACCAAATCGAACGAAACAACGAAAGTCAAACAACGAAAGAAAACAAGCTTCGATTACTAATCTGGGCCTAAGTCAAATTTTATAGAAGCAAAAACTTGTTTGAGTTGATTAAACGGAAAGAGGGTTTTGAGACGAAACTCTAGGCACTTGAATCACCTGATTCCAATAAACGAGCGAAAAGTTAAACTAAAACAAAAATCGGATCAGAAATCACGATCAGGAATAATCACGGAAAATCCGAGAAAAAAGAAACTGACGAACAGATTAACGAACGAACGTTTGTTATCTGAAACTAAACGGTGAACTCGTCCGTTAAAACGAACGAACGAGCGAACGCTCGCTAAATAAAAGAACCGATAAAACTGATCTAATAAATAAAAAACCTAGGGTTTTCAAAAAAACCGGATCGGTTTTCTTCGGAAAACCGGCGGCGAACGGCGCAGCTACCTTGTCGAACTCCGGCGGCTCGGGGCTCTGACGGGGTGGGGTGGCGTCGGCGGTGGGCGCGGCAAGCGGCGACTGCGGGAGGTGGGGCGGGGCGAGGTGGCGGGGCGGGGTGGCGGTGGCGGGGTATTTATGAGGGGGGGTGGCGCGGCTTGGAGAAGGGGGCACCGGGTGGGGGTCGGCCTCGGGAGGCGTGCCCCGGTCGGGCTCGGCTACGGCGGCGGGCGGTCTCCCGTGGGGATGGCGGCGGCGGGCGCGGGCTTGGCCTGGCTCGGCTGGGCCTTCGGCCCAGTCGGGCGCGTGGTACTTTTTTTTGAAACAATTCCGCGGAAACTAAAAAAAATTCTAGAAAATAAAATAAAATTCTAAAAATGCCAAAATAAATTTTCACCGCCTAATGAAATATTTAGAACGAGATGAACATTTTCTTGGCCCTAAAATACAGTTTTGAAAAACATGCAATTTTTCCTAAATTAAAATAAACTAGCCAAAAACTCCAAAATAAAATCTTATTTGATTTTTTATTAAATCTTCAATATTTCTTTATTTTGGGAAAGTCATTTTATTCCCTCTCTCATATTTTTATAATAGAAATAATTGAAGATAAAATAAATAAAATCAAATGATCATATTTTCAAAATTTGAGAAAGCTCAAATATGAAAATAACGAAATCCCCAACTCTCGTCGTGGGTCCTTGAGTTGCGTAGAATTTCTGGATCAGGCCAAAGCAGATAAAATATGATTTGCAGTGATGATCTAATGTACAACATTCCAAATTGAAAATTTGGGATGTTACATTCCTATTAATTGCAACGATGACCAAAACTATGTTTATCAACTCTCAACAACTTTTATTCATCATACTCTTTCTATGTGAGCTCATTACTCTCCATAAGATCCATATGATCTCTTTGTTTCTTTTTATTTCTTTCTCCTTTCTTTTATTCCCTCAAGATCATGGCAAAATAATCAAGCCCTTGACTCAACACTAATCTTTATTATATATATAGCTTACGGACTCGATTACATAGAAGGATCATAAAGCAAAACTCACAACTAGATCATACTAAAACTTTATTCTAATAGATCAATATATTATCAAAAGGATCGAACTAGGAAAACGGTAAAGATAGAAGTGATGGTGATACGATACCGGGGCACTCCCCCAAGCTTGGAAGCTGTCAAGGGGAGTGCCCAAACCCATGTGATTATATCTCTTTTGTTGGTGAAGAAGATGCTGGTGATGATGGGTAGCCGCACATCAAGCGTAGGAGGTCTTCCAACTTGCGGATAATACCCTTGAGTGCGATGATATGCTCCTTCAACAAAATATTTTCACGTGTGAGATACTTGTTTTATATACGAGCTAGCTCAATCATCTTGAAAGCTTCGATCTCAGTTGGGGTAAGAAGATTGTGATCACGTTGAAGGATGTCTTCTGTTGCCGAAACTTTGTCCTCCATGGCCTTCTTGATCCCTTCATCCTTGTTGATCTCCATGGGTTCTTCTCTCTTCAGCTCTATCCTCATTAGCCAAGCATCATTGCCCTAATTGTTGGAGGAGGAGGGAGACAACATGATGCTTAGCTTTAACAACCCTGGCAAAAAACAGCTTGAAACAAGAACAAGAGATTTTTGCGTGATACGGTGGTCAAAACCTTCGAGAGGTTATATAATGAACTTTTACCGACCAAAATACGTAACATGCAAGAAAACGGAGTCCGGAGAGCACACGAGGTGCCCACGAGGTAGGGGGCGCGCCAAGGGGGTAGGGCGCACCCTCCACCCTCGTGGAGCCCTCGTGTCCTTCCCGGACTGCTTCTTATTTTTCTATTTTTCTAAATATTCCAAAATGGAAGAAAATTTCCATTAGAACTGTTTTGGAGTCGGTTTACTTACCATACCACATACCTATTCCTTTTCGGAGTCTGAAATGTTCCGGAAAGTGTCCCTTATGTATTCCTCCGGGGTTACGGTTTCAAAAACATTGGTTTCAACATTTATAGGATTACCTGAGATATAATGTTTAATTCTTTGACCATTCACCACCTTCGGATTTGTGCCTTCGAAGTTGTTGATTTTTATGGCACCGGAACGATAGACCTCCTCGATAACGTAAGGACCTTCCCATTTGGAGAGAAGTTTTCCTGCAAAAAATCTTAAATGAGAGTTGTATAGCAATACATAATCACCTAAATTAAACTCACGCTTTTGTATCCTTTTGTCGTGCCATCTTTTAACCTTTTCTTTAAACAATTTGGCATTCTCATATGCTTGGGTTCTCCATTCATCAAGTGAGGAAATATCAAATAACCTCTTCTCACCGGCAAGTTTGAAATCATAGTTGAGCTCTTTAATAGCCCAGTAAGCCTTATGTTCTAGTTCGAGACGTAAGTGACATGCTTTTCCATAAACCATTTTATATGGTGACATACCCATAGGATGTTTATATGCAGTTCTATAGGACCATAATGCACCATCAAGTTTCTTGGACCAATTCTTTCTAGATCTATTAACAGTCTTTTGCAAAATTAATTTGAGTTCTCTATTGTTCAATTCTACTTGACCACTAGACTGTGGGTGATAAGGAGATGCAATTCTATGATTAACATCATATTTAGCAAGCATTTTACGGAAAGCACCATGAATAAAATGTGAACCACCATCAGTCATTAAATGTCTAGGGACTCCAAACCTTGGAAAAATAACTTCTTTAAGCATCTTAATAGAGGTGTTATGATCAGCACTACTAGTTGGAATAGCTTCTACCCACTTAGTAATGTAATCAACAACAACTAAAATATGCGTGTATCCATTGGAGGCAGGAAAAGGTCCCATATAATCAAAGCCCAAACATCAAATGGTTCAATAACAAGTGAATAATTCATAGGCATTTCTTGACGTCTACCAATATTACCAATTCTTTGACATTCATCACAAGATACAACAAACTTACGGGCATCCTTGAAGAGAGTATGCCAATAAAACCGGATTGCAATACCTTATGTGCAGTTCTATCTCCAACGTGGTGTCCTCCATAAGCTTCGGAGTGACACTTGCGTAGGATCTGTTCCTGTTCATGCTCAGGTACACAACGTCTAATAACACCATCTACTCCTTCCTTATAAAGATGTGGGTCATCCCAAAAGTAATGTCTCAAATCATAGAAGAACTATTTCTTTTGCCGGTATGTGAAACTAGGTGGTATAAATTTAGCAACAATGTAATTAGCATAATCAGCGTACCATGGAGCAGTATGAGAAGCATTTATGACATTTAATTGTTCATCAGGAAAGGTACCATCAATAGGTAGTGGGTCATCAAGAACATTCTCTAGCCTAGACAAGTTGTCTGCAACGGGGTTCTCAGCTCCCTTTCTATCAATAATATGCAAATCAAATTCTTGTAGCAAGAGAACCCATCTAATAAGTCTAGGTTTAGCATCTTTCTTTTCCATAAGATATTTAATAGCAGCATGATCCGTGTGAATAGTTACTTTAGAATCAACAATATAAGGTCTGAACTTATCACAAGCAAATACAACTGCCAAAAATTCTTTTTTAGTTGTAGCATAATTTCTCTAGGCATTGTCTATAGTTTTACTAGCATATTGAATAACATTTAATTTCTTATCCACTCTTTGCCCTAGAACAACACCTACAGCATAATCACTAGCATCACACATAATTTCAAAGGGTAAATTCCAATCAGGTGGCTGAACAATAGGTGTAGAGATCAATGTTTTCTTAAGTATTTCAAATGCTTCTTGTAAGTGCATGTAGTGCCACCCCTAGTTGGTTTTGGAGTATTGACGACAAACCTAGTTGAGGGACTAATGTGTTTGTGAGAATTGCAGGATAACACAGGTAGAAGTCCCTCATTCATTTGGTTTTCCTACCAGAGATGACCCCTAAAAATGTATGAAGACATTGAAGTCAAAGGTGGGATATCAAGACATTCACATTGAAGACTATGACAAGAGAAGACATCGTGTGAAGACTATGGAGCGCGAAGACTTAGTTGTTTCATCGTTCTTTTTCTTCATCATTGAGTCATAGGAACCACCATACTGTTAAGTGGGGTCCAAGAGAACCAGTCAGAATGACTGAAGTGATGCTTAACCAAAATCCTATATCTTCGAGCAAAGACAATGAGAGCAAATCTTATCCAGAGCTGGATAAGTCACTTTGCTTGTAGCCCAAGTAAAGTTACCGTGTGTGTTTGAAATCTGACCATTGGAACACGTGTCAGTTCCTTAGTGACCCAGGGTCATTTCAGACAAATCAAGTCGGGTTGCCTAGTGGCTATAAATAGCCCACCCCCTACAACCATAAACGGTTGGCTGCTCAGAGTTAGTGTACGGCTTTTGTCGTTTGAGAGCAACCCACATCGAAGCCCTTGAGAGAGAATTCCTTGCGAGGATAAAGCCCTAAACACCCAGAGCCAAAGAGTGTTAGGCATCACTTAAGTCTTCCTGTCTGTGTGATCTGAAGACTTATTACACTTGAGGACTGTGAATCCTCCAGCCGGTTAGGCGTCGCGATCTGAGCATCCAAGAGTCATTGTGGACAACCGGTGAACGAAGTCTGTGAAGGTTTGGAAGTCTGCCTTGAAGACTTACCATAGTGATTGGGCGAGGACTAGGTGTCCTTAGCTCAAGGGGAATAAGGTGAAGACACGGTCTTCTGAGTTGAATCTCAGCCTCCTAACTAGACGTACAGTTGTCACAGCAACTAGAACTGGTCCAACAAATCATTGTCTTCAACGAGTCACTGGTTCTATCCTTCCCATCTTTTTATTTATAGTTGGTCCTTGTGAAGTCATTGTCTGTTTGCATTATCTTTTGTCTTCACTGAGTGACTGCTTGTTCTAATTGGCTTCATACTATCTTTCTACCTGATCCATACTGCCTAGCTGCCAGTAGTCGTTGTGCTTTCACTTCATTGAACACTTGACTATGGCTTGCTTAGTGTAGTCTACCCTCCACTGCATGGTAATAGATTCATTTCTATCGTTTGTCTTCGAAAATCCCATGTTTTGAAGACTTTCTTAAAAATCGCCTATTCACCCCCCCTCTAGTCGATCACTAGCACTTTCAATTGGTATCAAAGCAAGGTACTCCCTTGTTCTGTGTGATTCGGTTTAACCACCTGGAGTTTTAGCTATGTCGACTGCAGGGATAATCAAAGTCTCCGCTGCGTGCCCAGTCTTCGGTGGAACTAAATATCCCTACTGGAAGAATAAGATGCCCATGCATCTTGAAGCCATTGATGTCGACCTCTGGTATGTCGTCAAGAATGGCGTTCCCAAGGCTGGTGAAGGTGTCACCGCTGCTGATGTCAAGAAGTTTGTTCAACTGGACTCCACTGCCAAGAATATCATCTGTGGTCATCTGACCAAAGGACAGTATGGCCGTGTGAGTGCTCTGGAAACATCTAAGCTAGTCTGGGACTGGCTCTCCAAGGTCAACGAAGGCGTCTCAACCCAGAGAGATCAAAGAATCAGTGTCCTTCGCAACCTCTTCAACCGCTTCAAGAGAAACGACAATGAGAATGTTTAGCTCATGTTTGATCGACTCACTGACATCACAAATGAACTTCAAGCCCTTGGCGCTACTGAGATCACGAAGCATGAAGTCGTAAAGACACACCTGAGATCACTTGACAGCTCGTTTGACACCCTAGCCCTGATGATTCAAGAACGTCCTGACTTCAAGACACTCGATCCGTTTGACATACTTGAAAGGCTCAACACACATGAGTTTCAGCTTTCTGAGAAAAGAGACATCTACGGTCCCAACTATGGGCGAACTCGTGCCCTGAAGGCAAAAGCTGTCTCCTCATTTGAAGAAGAATCTGACAGAAGTTCTGATGATCTTGAAGACATTGGAAAGGAGCTTGCTATGCTTGTGAAGAAGTTTAAAAAATTCACCAAGAATAAAGGCTTCAAAAAGTCTTCATGATCAATCTCAAGGAATGATGAAGCTTCTGCTCATGACTACAAGAAGAGAACATGCCACAAGTGCAAGAAACCTGGCCACTACATCTCTGAGTGTCCGTTGTGGGACAATGAGAACAACAAGAAGAAGAAGAGCAAGGAGTATGATTCTGACGACAAGAAGACGAAGAAATACTCAAAGTCTTCTTCCAAGTCATCCTCAAAGTCTTCATCACACAAGAAGAGCTCATCTAGCAAGGCTCGTGCGTTCGTTGGCAAGGAAATGGATTCAGAGGAGGAGTCCGCTTCTGAGGAGGCGGAGGTGGAGTCTGAGGAGGAGTCCGATTCTGGCGTTGCAAGTCTGGCTACCGCATACGTTGCCAAGTCCATCTTCAACACTGAAGACAATGGCTTCATCACCGACGCCGATGCAAATGACAAGGACTACTCCGCTCCCACCTACTGCTTCATGCCACGCGGTGCCAAGGTAAATACACACACTACTCACTATCAAACATCCAGTGAAGATGATTCTGATTGTGGTTCCAAACCCAGCTACAAAACACTTGCTAAAACTGCAACTGAACAACAGAAAGCTATGGAACATATTCGAAAACTGTTAGACAAAAGCGATGACCTGTTAGACGCTGAAATGACTCGATCTCAGTCCTTAATTGAAGACATAAAAAATCTTCATGTTAAGTATGAGGAACTTGAAAGTCGTCATGAAACGCTCTCAATAACTCATGAAAAGCTTTCCTATGATTATCTTCAAAGGAAGCAAGATCTTGAGAAATTGAGAGCGGCTCATGAAGATCTTCAAAAGGAAAACGAGTCACTTCGCGCCAAACAGATCAGTCCCGCTCAGGAAGGATTTGAACCACCATGTCTTAAATGCATTGAGCGTGATAACACTACTTCTGTTGCTGGATGTTCTACTGCTGCTACTATTGCAATATATTCAACTGTTGATGTGGTAACTAACCCCTCTGCTGAGGATACCACTGCTATTGCTGATGAAAATGCTAGGTTGAAGACATTGCTTGAAACAGGGATGTACAAAAGTCTCAAAGGGCATCAGACACTATGTGATGTCCTCAAAAGGCAGATCCTGAACCGAAACCCTAGGAAAGAGGGTCTTGGGTTCGAAAGGAAAATTAATGCTGATGGCTCTTACTGGAAACCTGAGCAGTACCCCAAAACCACATGGGTTGCTGCAAAGGAACCTTCAGTGGATCCATCCACCCTGTCCGGCTTCACTTTTGCTAATCCCATTGTTATTGATGAATCCTTTGATGCAAACTATAAACTGTTTAAGAGACAGAATGGTGAAGTTTTTGCCAGGTGTGTTGGTACTAACTGCAGGAATGTGCCACCTATGAAGAAAGTTTGGGTGCCGAAAAAGTGGTTGGAGAATCTTCCTGTGAATGTCGTCATGACACCACAAGTGAAGAAGACAAACCCCAGACCACAGGCTTCATATGGTCCAAAGGCTTCATACATACAAAGGACTCACCTAAGTCGCACTAACGCAAATGTTTTGCAGGGAAACCATACTCAGGCATATGAATATGAGCGCATTTCATCAAACCGCCATGTTCATAAGACCAAGAACTACTCTGCATATTCTTATGAGTACTATTATCCACCTGCAAGACTATTTGCTAGGGCTCCAAAGCCAAAGTTTTCAGATGCTGCACTTAGACTCATTGCTTCGAAGCCACCCTTGAAGATGTGGGTGGCTAAGAAAGCTTAACTCTCTCTTTTGCAGGGAAGGGTCTCCAGCCGAAAATCAAATTCGTCTGAAGCTATTGCTGGGGACCTTAAACTTCTTGTAGGGCGCAAGATCAAATGCCCAAATGGTCTTATTATGTAGTTTGTTCCTGAATCGCTTGCTACTTTCCCTATCAGTCCTAACCTCGATCTAAGCTTTCATAATCCACTTGCTCGTCAAATGTTTATGCTCCACAATTCTCTTCATGAAGCCTATCCCCCTAACTGCACTGTAGGGTATGACTCCAGCTGCTTCAGAATGGATTATTGATAGTGGGTGTACTAATCACATGACTGTCAAGCAAAGTCTTCTCATGGACTCAACTTTACGTCCATCTGACAAGAGTCACATCACATTTGCTGATACTAGTAAAAGCAAGGTATTGGGTCTAGGTAGAGTTGCAATCTCAAGGGATCAACACATGGATAAAGTGATGCTTGTTGAATCTCTGGGTTTCAACTTAATGTCTGTCTCAATGCTTTGCAATTTAAACATGATTGTGATATTTGGAAAATATCGTTTCCTTGTTCTAATGGAATCTGACAAGTCTCTAGTCTTTGAAGGGTATCGGAAAGATGATTTGTGCGTGGTAGATTTCTCAGCAGGACCACAGCTTGCCGTATGTCTTCTACCAAAAGCTTCAGAATGCTGGCTCTGGCATCGGAGGCTAGGGCATGCTGGCATGAGGAACTTACACACTCTTGCCAAGAAGAAACATGTCATAGGCATCGAGGATGTCAAGTTCAAGAAGGATCACTTATGCGGTGCCTGTGAAGCAGGAAAGATGACGAGGGCCAAGCATCCCTCGAATACAATCATGACAACGACTCAACCCTTCGAACTGCTCCACATGGACCTCTTCGGTCCCACTCACTACTCAACTCTTACTACTAGTGCTTGTCTCTATGGCTTTGTCATTGTTGATGATTATTCAAGATATACTTGGGTGCATATAATCCTCTACAAGACTGAAGTGCAGGATGTCTTCAGACGCTTTGCTAATCGAGCCATGAACAACTGTGGCGTCAAGATCAAGCACATCAGAAGTGACAATGGCACTGAATTCAAGAACACTGGCCTCGACACTTATCTTGATACTTTGGGCATCTCTCATGAATTCTCAGCTCCGTACACGCCGCAGTAGAATGGCATCGTGGAACGCAAGAACAGAACACTTATTGAGATGGCCCGGACGATGCTCGATGAATACAAGACTCCAAGAAAGTTCTGGCCTGAAGCCATAGATACTGCATGCCATATCATCAACCGTGTTTATCTTCACAAGCTTCTGAACAAAACATCCTATGAGCTCCTCACTGGTAAGAAGCCAAATGTCAGTTACTTCAGAGTATTTGGTGCCAGGTGCTGGATCAAGGATCCACATCACACTTCAAAATTTGCACCGAAAGCACATGAAGGTTTTATGCTTGGATACAAAAATGACTCGCACTCCTACAGAGTCTTCAACCTCTTTCACTATAAAGTGGTTGAAACTGTGGATGTGCGGTTCGATGAGACTAACGGCTCGCAACGAGAGCACCCGCCAAATGTGCTAGGTGAAGTTCCATCTAGTGAATCCATCAAGCTTATGGGAACTGGAGAAATCATACCATCTGAAGCTCGGCCTGAAGAGGCAGTCATCATCTCTGCACCTGATCAACCTGAAGACAATCCTTCTAACGATGACAATGATCAGCAAGAGCAAAATCTTTGTCCTGTTCATCCTCGTTCTGCAAATGAAGTACAGATTGAGAGAATAATTGATAGCATCAATGCACCAGGTCCACTCACTCGTTCAAGGGCAACACAGCTAGCAAATTTCTGTGGGCACTTCGCATTCGTCTCAATATCTGAACCCAAGAAAGTTGATGAAGCCTTCATGGAACCTGAATGGATTCAAGCCATGCAAGAAGAACTTCAACAGTTTGAGTTGAATAATGTATGGGAACTGGTCAAGCGTCCTGATCCTCGTAAGCACAATATCATAGGCACTAAATGGATATATCGCAAACAAGCAAGATGAGCATGGTCAAGTTGTCAGAAACAAAGCTCGTCTCGTTGCTCAAGGATACACTCAAGTTGAAGGAATTGACTTTAATGAAACATTTGCTCCTGTGGCTAGGCTTGAAGCTATACGCATACTGCTGGCCTATGCAAATCATCATAACATTCTTCTGTATCAAATGGATGTGAAGAGCGCCTTTCTCAATGGCAAGATTGAAGAAGAAGTGTATGTTGCACAACCGCCTGGCTTTGAAGATCCAAAACATCCTGACATGGTTTACAAGCTCAACAAGGCACTGTATGGACTTAAACAAGCCCCTTGAGCTTGGTATGACACACTCAAAGACTTCCTGAAGAGCAAAGGCTTCAAACCTGGTTCACTGGATCCCACTCTCTTCACTAAGACATATGATGGTGAACTGTTTGTGTGCCAAATATATGTGGATGACATTATCTTCGGCTGCACTAACCAGAAATACAGTGAAGAGTTTGGATATATGATGCAAGAGCAATATCAGATGTCCATGATGGGTGAGCTGAAGTTCTTCCTTGGTCTTCAAATACGACAGCAACGCAATGACATCTTCATATCTCAAGAGAAATACCTCAAGGATTGCCTGAAGAAGTTTGGAATGCAAGACTGCAAAGGCTACACGACGCCAATGCTAGCTAAACACCATCTGGGTCTCGACGACAATGGTAAAGAGTTCGATCAAAAGGTATACCGCTCCATGATTGGTTCTTTGCTTTATTAATGTGCATCTAGGATAGATGTCATGCTTAGTGTTTGCATGTGTGCCCGGTTCCAAGCGGCACCAAAGGAATCGCATCACTTAGCTGTGCAGCGAATTCTTCGATATTTGGCTCACACCCCAACACTAGGACTATGGTATCCAAAGGGCTCAGAGTTTGATCTAGTTGGATTCTCGGATGCTGATTATGCTGGTGACAAGGTGGATCGCAAGTCTACATCAGGCACATGTCACTTTCTGGGACGACCACTTGTATGTTGGTCTTCAAAGAAGCAAAACTATGTATCTCTCTCCACTGCTGAATCTAAATACATTGCTATTGGATCTTGCTATGCTCAGCTTCTATGGATGAAGTAAACACTCAAGGACTATGGCATTCATCTGAAGCAAGTGCCACTCTACTGCGACAACGAGAGCGCCATCAAGATTGCTAACAACCCAGTTCAGCACTCGAAGACAAAGCACATTGAAATTCGTCATCACTTTCTCAGAGATCATGTCATGAAGGAAGATATTGATATCATACAGTCAACACTGAAGAGGAACTGGCAGATATCTTCACAAAGCCCTTGGATGAGAAAAGGTTTTGCAAGTTACGGTGTGAGCTAAATATCTTGGAATCCTCAAATGTCCTGTGATCAGGCACACTTCCTAACACTTGTGCATGTTGATGACTTAGATGTGCAACACACGAAGTAACGTATGTCTTCAATCAATGAAGACTTGCATTCTGAGTGTGAATACATTAATGTGGAATTTGACTTCGGAGCGCCACAATAATTGTGTGCCGTGTCTGGGTCTAATACTTCCTATACGGTGGGTAATGCCACCACCAAATTCTTCCCTAAGAAGTGTTTCTCACATGGCGTTACATTTGCAAAGTCTTCGCTTTCTGTTTGTCTTCAGTGTTAACATGGCTTCATGTTTATCTTCAACGTACTGATTTGGTTTCTGTCCTCTACAGCATTCACTTATAGCTATGGCTTCTTGCTGAATCTTTTGAACTAAGTGAATGTGATCGGACCCTAACCCCTCTATGCTTCTTTCCTAAGTCTATCTATCCAAATCATATGCATTCTATTGACACTGTCAAAATGTCTTCTCTGCGTCCTTGTCAGCAAAAGACACAGAGACAAACATTAATCCGCTTTCAATGCTAAATCCTTCCACCTGAAACTCGGAGAAGTGGGAACGACCACCCCACAATCCAAGCGTGCGTGGGAATGTGGAACAACCTCCGATGTGTTGCATGATAGCCACGTGTCCTTCAGATGTGAACCGCCAGGGGCACCTGTGTAATAACATTGTGTCATCCCTGTCCCTATAAATACATGCCTCACCCCAGTCATTATCTCTTCTTCCACTCTCGCACAAACCCTAGCGCCACCACTAGCCCTCGACGATGCCAGCGACGAAGCGCTTAGCTGCCGCGACCTCACCGACGCCGTCCTCACGCCGGCCGCGGACATCGTCTTCTGCGCCATCGCTATAGGTGTCCTCCGTCGCCAAGTTAGGGCACAGACGATCGAACTACTCGGCCTCCTCTCCCACTCTGTCTAGCAGTTCCTCGTGTGGTAAATAAAACCTCCTTTTTACAGTCCTTTTGATCCGATAGATTCATCCTTTTCAACCACAAATAGTTTCAGTTCACACAAGTTGGATCTATCTCATACTGCATCTCATAACAAGCCTAGGATATTCACTTATGCTTCACAAAGTAGTTAGATTCCTCACTTGTACTTATTCGTGGATTCGTACAAATCTGGAACCAACTCTCTACCTATGAGTGAATGTCTTCGCACTATGAGGTCAATGTCTTCTAAACTGATTTATCTTCAAAAATCTTCTGAGAATGCATATGACCTCTTCCCCTTCCCTCGCACCTTTAATGCTGTCACAGGTACATGTCCGTGGGAGAATCCCTTGGTTCTCATAGTCTGCATTCATTTGCAGAGTTCTTATAGCATCATATAAATTCTCCTGAAGCCAGTTCTTGTCTGACCAGTAGACGGAAGACTTTGACAGTTTTGAAGCCTTTCAGTCTAAACTTCATGGCCACACAGAAATCTGCAAGGAAGGGTGACAGACAGCGTCGTGGCAACACCTCAAGAGATTTGCCTCCTGACCTCTATGAGTTGTACAAGACAGATCCAGAGGAGGACTACAATCAGCGGAAAACCCGAATCCAATGGATTCGAAGATATTGGGCAGAACAATGGTTCAAGTACAGGTTCGTGACCCAGGAGTATGCTGAGAAAAACGCCATCAAGCGACCGTGGGGAGACATCTTGTACAAAAATCTTCAACCCAGATCCAGAGGTGAAGCCATTGAACAAGGTTTCTATCCTTGCATGGTCCGTGGACCACAGACTATCGATGCAAACCCCTCTTCGCTGCTATGGTGCCATGACAACAATCTGTTCAAGCGCAACTTCCTGTTTGCCAAGAACTCGGCCAAAGCAAACAAGAAGTCATGGGGACTAGACTTCAATCCAGGCCCCTCTGCTCCTCGTGCTGACGACACACGCGAAGCTGAACCCAATCTGGTTGGGCCCTTCTATAACTTAGAAAGTCTCATTACTCACATACAGGTTCAAGGGGCAGTCGTGGATCAACCTGCAGACGATGCTGAATGTGACGAAGCGCCTGCACCACCGAAGCCAAAGAAGCTGAAGAAACCTAAGGCTTCGAAGCCCGCCCCTGCACCAAAGGTTTCACGGGCGAAGCCTCTGGCCACTGCACCTCCTGAACACAGTGTGCAGTCTGAAGATCTGTCACGCATCTCCAAGCCCTCCAAAGTGAAGATGCCCATGCAACCCACCAGCCACACACTGACCCCAGCTGCTGTTCTGCGCAATGAGAATGACGCCATTGATCTGTCCAATGATGACGATCTTGGCGATGACGCTCTTGAGCAGTTGATCAAGAGCAAGCAAGAGGCAGAAATCTTCAATGACCTTCCTCTCTTTGATGTTGAAATCATCAACATGTTCATTGATGAGTGCTTTGATAGCCCAAACGTTAGCTTTGATGATCTTCATCTTCCCATTGGCCTCAACGTCGCCTTCCACGGAGCCATTGCTGCTGAGCTGGCTCTAGCTCAAAAAATTGTCGAGCTGAAGCATAAGATAGATTATGAAAAAGCCCAGTTCAAGAAGCATATGGCCAAGCTCAATGTTGAAGGCATTCAGAACTTCCAGACCATGATGCATGAGCTCAAGGAAGCATTCCAAACCAAACGCGAAGAAGCCAAAGGTTCTCGGGAGCGCATGAAGGATCTTGCTGCTAAATGTGTTCAGGGATACAATGAAGGTGAAAAGCGCAAGGCCTTGGGGCGACCAGGCATCGACCCCAGAATGGCGGCCAAGAAGAAGAAGACGCCAGCTGTGGCAGAACCCGAAGCACCAAGGCAGGAAGTACATCCAATTGTCTTCCCAGCTAGTATGACAGGCTCGAAGCCTAAGGTCCCCACAATGGCTTCAGAACTGAAGAAAACAAGGGCAGCTGAAGCTAAAGCCAGAAAGCGCAAAACCCAGGCCACCACTGATGATGCTCCTCCAACTAAGAAACGCAAAACCAAGAAGAGAGATCGGGCTGCTCCCATAGAACCCCTTGAGGTCGAGCCAATCTCAGTGGCTCGTCCTGCGTCTGAACATCCAGAACGCCAAGTGATAGTTCATGAGTCTGCTTCCCCAGAGGCTCCTGAAGCTGAAGACAATCCAGCTGTTGACCCCACCGCAGCTGAAGACATTGGTCCTCACGACAATGTTGAAGATGATGAAGTCCTTCCTCAGATTGAGCACCAGTTGGTATCATCGCCTGTGGTCACGCACAACGAACTCATCAGCATTGGTCGTCCTCTAACGCCAACTGCTCAGGATGCATCGTGGGCTGATCACCCACAACGACAAGACACCCCAAGTTCTCCCCAACCACAAGTCACCTCACCCGTGCAAGATGACGATGACTTTGAGGCCCAGCAAACTCCATCTCCGCAAGCGTCGCCAGCATTACGCAGGCTTCGCAAAGGACCAAGGCCCCAAGTCACTCCCACTATGCACGTGTCTGAGTCTGAAGCCAAAATGGCTGAAGATATTCCGGCTGCATCAGCCGATGAAGAAGAAGAACCAAGAGTTGAAGCAGATAGCGTTGCTACACCCCCGTCCCACCAAGATGTTGCTCTCGAGGAGAACGTGTCCGCCCCTCCAGCTCCTGAAGTGGAGATTAACAATCCTGAGGCGGCCACCAACATCAACACTGAAGCCAATGACGTTTTCTTGGCAGAAGCTAATGTGGCGCCTGAAGCTACTGCGGTGCCAGAAATACAAGCACCTAAAGCCACCGTAGCGCCCGAAGCCAATCCTGAAACACCTGAAGCCAATGTGGCCCCTGAAGCCCAGATGAACGACAATGCCAATGCTCATGTTCCCCCTCCAAGACTTCACACCATTGAGCTGGCATTTGATCGTGGTCAGCCTGTTATGGTCCGATGGCCCATTCTGACTCCTCCACCTACGGCGGGTCCACAATTTGACTATCATGTCGAGCACAGATCTCCTGTCTAGAAACCCACGCCAAGACTTCCACGATTCCCAGGCACTGCAACTTCACTTGGGGTCTTCAATGTGAATGGCTTCATGGCACATAACACCTTCTTCAACAGCGCCAAGAACCATTATACCAAACCACGCATTTCATCAGATCGGTTCTGGAGCTATCAGTAGCGCAGCTACTATTCCCGCGTCTTATACAATCAAGGGCGCATATTTCCACATATGCGTCTCGACACTGAAGCCATAGCTGGCCTGCCCTGCCTTGAAGAAGCGTTGGATTGGTTCAGAGACGCTGGACTTCTACAGTTTGTCACAGATAAGGAACATTGGAATGAAGAGCTTCTGCTACAGTTCTATGCAACTCTTCACATTCGAGGCTACAACAGGGATCCAAAGACTTGGGTCGTTGACTGGATGACAGGCAATGTCCGTCATGAAGCCAAAGCTCTTGATATCATTGAGCTCACAGGCCTGCCCACTCCTAGTGAATACTATGAGCCAGGTTGTCAACAACACCAGAATGCTTTGGAGAGCATTTTTCAGAAGCCAGAACCCAACATGAGTCAAATGCTGAGCATGATGAAGCCTTTGCCTCACGACACTGCATACCCGTCTGAATTCTTTGTTGAAGACCTAGAGTATCTGCCTCGCACCATTTACCATATCATCAGAAAGACTATATGGCCTGTCAAAGGACATTCATCTGCAGCGAAGCTTGAAGGAGCAATGAAGACTTTGGTTTTTTATATCTTCAATGGCATCAGCTGCAATGCTCAAGACTTCTTCATCAGACAGTTGGCTGCATCTGGCTCTGACATTTTTGGACTGAAGTTCTATGCTCCATGGGTAATGCGACTTATCAAGCTTCACTCTGCCATTAACTATCAGCCGTCTGCGCGCAATCATCTTGTCTTGTTGCTAGAGGTTGATCTGTCTGTTGAAGCTATTTACCCAGAGCCTGCTAAGGATCCCATTTATCTTCACAATGTTGATCACCAAAGCTTCACCCAGCCCATTGAAGGAGTTCAGGCAGTCTTGTGCGTTTATCCCTTGGCTGGCAACACACGTGCCCCTCGCGCTCAAACTGACGCCACTAGTAGCACCATTGCACAAAGGCCTCGAAGGAGATCTCGTGTTCTAAATGACCGAGAGCTTCTCGTCGCGCTACACCAGAAACAGGACAAACACCATGACTGGCTTAAGAGTCAGATGCAAAGCCTCTTGGTGGATGTCAACCGCATTCGCAATCTTGCCACCAAGAATGCCTTTGTCACTCATGAAACCTGTCAGAGGTCGTGGAAGAGTTTGACATTACTTAGTGCTGAAGCTGATCTGCAAGACGATGACTTCACCGAACGATTCAAGTTTGACTCAACTCCTCCCAGGAATGCTCACTTGCGTCGGACTCCCTCACTTGAAGACTCTGACTACTCGTCCTCAGCTGCGACAGTGAATGCCAGAGTCATTGATGACCAAGATGATGCAACTTCACCTCCTCCAACTTTAGCGCATGTCGACACTGCACCAAGTTCTTCTGCACCACCGGACCTCAACGACGACCCTGCTGCCTCGCCTGCACCTCATGGGAACAAGTAGGCGCTCTATGTCTTCAAACCTTTTTGGTCCTTACTGACAAAAGGGGGAGAAGCATATGAGTTGATAGTCTTCAAGCGGGTCCATATGGGTGGTTGCTTTACCTTTTGCAACTTTTGCCAAGTGCTTACAACTCTTGCTTTTCGATACATTTGGTTCTTTGAGTTGTAACACTTAAACTCGATGGTTGTCTGCTACTTATTTGCTATTCTGTGATGCGATGATAAATTCCGCATGTGCGATGATAAATTCCGCACTTAGGTCATTCTGCAGACGTCCATTTTTCATTATGCATGTCATTATCTTCGTTACATCATATCATGCATGATGAATTGTCATCATAGGTTGAAGAGGATCTCCACAAGTACAACCTGCCATGTGCATTTGCATTCCAAGAGCAAATTACTTATATGCACATCTTCAGAGGGAGCCTTTGCAACTTATGAAGACAATACCCTATCCTTTACAATTTCACATATTTTATTCCCCATTGAAAACTTCAACCAGTTTGTCATCAATCACCTAAAAGGGGGAGATTGTAAGTGCATCTAGTGCCACCCCTAGATGGTTTTGGAGTATTGACGACAAACCTGGTTGAGGGACTAATGTGTTTGTGAGAATTTCAGGATAACACAGGTAGAAGTCCCTCATTGATTTGGTTTTCCTACCAGAGATGGCCCCTAAAAATGTATGAAGACATTGAAGTCAAAGGTGGGATGTGAAGACATTCACATTGAAGACTATGACAAGAGAAGACATCGTGTGAAGACTATGGAGCGTGAAGACTTAGTTGTTTTGTCATTCTTTTTCTTCTTCGTTGAGTCATAGGAACCACCGTATTGTTAAGTGGGGTCCAAGAGAACCAGTCAGAATGACTGAAGTGATGCTTAACCAAAACCCTATGTCTTCGAGTAAAGACAATGAGAGCAAATCTTATCCAGAGCTGGATAAGTCAGCTTTGCTTGTAGCCAAAGTAAAGTTGCCGTGTGTGTTCGAAATTTGACCGTTGGAACACGTGTCAGTTCCTTAGTGACCCAGGGTCATTTTGGACAAATCAGGTCGGGTTGCCTAGTGGCTATAAATAGCCCACCCCCTACAACCATAAACGGTTGGCTGCTTAGAGTTAGTGTACGGCTTTTG
Organism: Triticum monococcum; assembly: GCA_034509565.1. Taxonomy (NCBI): domain Eukaryota; kingdom Viridiplantae; phylum Streptophyta; class Magnoliopsida; order Poales; family Poaceae; genus Triticum; species Triticum monococcum. The sequence goes on from CM067844.1 coordinate 492,199,987, forward strand.
TCGTTTGAGAGCAACCCACCTCGAAGCCTTTGAGAGAGAATTCCTTGCGAGGATAAAGACCTAAACACCCAGAGCCAAAGAGTGTTAGGCATTACTTAAGTCTTCCTGTCTGTGTGAGCTGAAGACTTATTACACTTGAGGACTGTGAATCCTCCAGCCGGTTAGGCGTCGCGTTCTAAGCATCCAAGAGTCATTGTGGATCGCCGGTGAACAAAGTCTCTGAAGGTTTGGAAGTCTGCCTTGAAGACTTACCAGAGTGATTGGGCGAGGACTGGGTGTCCTTAGCTCAAGGGGAATAAGGTGAAGACACGGTCTTCTGAGTTGAATCTCAGCCTCCCTAACCTAACGTACAGTTGTCACAGCAACTGGAGCTGGTCCAACAAATCATTGTCTTCAACGAGTCACTGGTTCTATCCTTCCCATCTCTTTATTTACAGTTGGTCCTTGTGAAGTCATTGTCTGTTTGCATTATCTTTTGTCTTCATTGAGTGACTGCTTGTTCTAATTGGCTTCATACTATCTTCCTACCTGATCCATACTGCCTAGCTGCCATTAGTCATTGTGCTTTCACTTCATTGAATACTTGACTATGGCTTGCTTAGTGTAGTCTACCCTCCGCTGCATGGTAATAGGTTCATTTCTATCGTTTGTCTTCGAAACTCCCATGTTTTGAAGACTTTCTTAAAATCACCTATTCACCCCCTCTAGTCGATCACTAGCACTTTCACTTCTACGCAATCATCATAAAAAACAAATGGTATATCTTTTTGCAATAAATTAGTCAGAGGCCGAGAAATTTTTGAGAAGTCCCTAATGAACCTCCTATAAAAACCGGCATGACCAAGGAAACTCCTTATACCTTTGATGTCCTTGGGACATGGCATCTTTTCAATAGCATCAGCCTTAGCTTTATCAACTTCAATACCTCTTTCAGAAACTTTATGCCCCAAGACAATACCTTCATTAACCATAAAGTGGCACTTCTCCCAATTCAAGACAAGGTTAGTTTCTTCACATCTCTGCAAAACTCGATCAAGGTTGCTTAAGCAATCATCAAAAGAGGATCCATAGACGGAGAAATCGTCCATGAAAACCTCACAAATCTTTTCACAAAAGTCAGAGAATATAGCCATCATGCATCTTTGGGAGGTAGGAGGTGCATTAGATACACCAAAAGGCATACATCTATAAGCAAAAGTACCGAACAGGCAAGTAAAAGTGGTCTTAGATTGATCATCAGCTGACACAGGTATTTTAGAGAAACCAGAGTAACCATCTAGAAAGCAAAAATGTGTATGTTTGGATAATCTTTCTAGCATTTGATCAATAAAAGGTAAGGGGTAATGATCCTTTTTGTAGCCTTATTTAATTTGCAGAAATCAATGACCATCCTATAACCTGTAATAATTCTTTGCGGAATCAATTCATCTTTATTATTAGGAACAACAGTAATACCTCCCTTTTTAGGGACACAATGGACAGGACTTACCCATTGACTATCAGCAACAGGATAAATTATACCTGCCTCAAGGAACTTTAGTATTTCCTTTCTTACCACTTCTTTCATCTTAGGATTCAGCCATCGTTGGTGATCATGAACTGGTTTGGCATCTTTCTCCAAATTTATTTTGTGTTGACATAGTGTGGGACTAATTCCCTTAAGATCATCGAGAGTATATCCAATAGCAGCACAGTGCTTCTTCAGAGTTTTCAATAATCTATCTTCTTCATGCTCTGAAAGTTTAGCACTAATAATAACAGGATATATCTTTTTCTCATCAAGATAAGCATATTTAAGAGTATCAGGTAACGGTTTGGGCTCAAACACGGGATCACCCTTGGGTGGAGGAGGATCCCCTAGGATTTCAACAGGCAAATTGTGTTTTAGGATGGGTTCCTGTTTAAAGAATACTTCATCTATTTCCCTTCTTTCATTCATAAACATACCATTTTCATGGTCCAGCGAATAATGTTCTAAAGGATCACTAGGAGGCACGACAATGGAAGCAAGACCAATAATTTCATCTTTACTAGGCAATTCCTCTTCATGGTATTATCTACGAAATTTAGAGAAATTAAATTCATGAGACATATCACCTAAACCAATAGTAACAACATCCTTTTCGCAATCTATCTTAGCATTAACTGTGTTCAAGAAGGGTCTACCAATTATAATGGGACAAAAGCTATCTTGTGGGGAACCAAGAACAAGAAAATCAGCAGGATATTTAGTTTTCCCACACAAGACTTCAACATCTCTAACAATTCCCATTGGTGAAATAGTATCTCTATTGGCAAGTTTAATTGTGACATCAATATCTTCTAACTCAGCAGGTGCAATATCATGCATAATTTCTTTGTATAAGTCAATAGGTATTGCACTAGCACTAGCACCCATATCACACAAGCCATGATAACAATAATCTCCTATTTTAATAGAAATAAGAGGCATGCCTACCACAGGTCTATGTTTATCTTTAGCATAAGGTTTAGCAATTCTAGTAGTCTCATCACAGAAATGAATAACATGCCCATCAATATTATCAGACAAGAGATCTTTAACAATAGCAATATTAGGTTCAACTTTAATTTGCTCAGGAGGTGTATAGGTTCTAATATTGCTTTTACGAACCACGATTGAAGCTTTAGCATGATCTTTTATCCTAATAGGAAAAGGTGGTTTCTCAACATAAGTAGTAGGAACAATAGGATCATTATAAGTGACCGTCTTTTCTTCAACTTTAATAGGTGCAGCTACTTTTACATGAGTAGCAAAAGATTCGCAAAAAGAAGCTACTATTTCAGAGTCAAGTCCATATTTAGTGCTAAATTTACGGAAAACATCGGTATCCATAAAAGATTTAACACAATCAAACATAGGTGTCATACCTAACTTCTTACCTTCGTCGAGGTCCCAATCTTTAGAGTTGCATTTAATTCTTTCCAATAAATCCCATTTGAATTCAATAGTCTTCATCATAAAAGAGCCAGCACAAGAAGTATCGAGCATGGTGCGGTTGTTATGAGAAAGCCGAGCATATAAATTTTGAATAATTATTTCTCTTGAGAGCTCATGATTGGGGCATGAATATAACATTGATTTAAGCCTCCCTCAAGCTTGAGCGATGCTTTCTCCTTCGCGAGGCCAAAATTATATATATATATATATATATATATATATATATAATTGCGATCACGATGAACAAGATGCATAGGATAAATCTTCTGATGAAATTCCAATTTCCATCGTTTGTAGTTCCATGATCCCATATCATCACATAGCCTATACCATGTCAATGCATCTCCCTTCAAAGATAAAGGGAAGACGTTCTTCTTAATAACATCATCGGGCACACCTGCAAGCTTAAATAATCCAGAAACTTCATCCACATATATTAAGTGCTCATCAAGATGCATTGTTCCGTCTCCTGCAAAAGGATTAGCTAGCAGTTTTTCTATCATACCTGAAGGAATCTCAAAGTAGACATTTTCATTTTCAGTAGGTTCAATAGGTTGAGGAGCAACTCTTTGCTCTTCTGGTCGGGGTGAAGATACCCCGAACAAGCCCCTCAGAGGATTACTTTCCATAGTAACAAGTGACAGTAAATTTCAGCACACTATATAAATTTTTCCTTACCAAATTCCACTTACCAAAGGCGCTTCACTTCCAAGCACCGGCGCCAGAAAAGAGTCTTGATGACCCACAAGTATAGGGGATCTATCGTAGTCCTTCCGATAAGTAAGAGTGTTGAACCCAATGAGGAGCAGAAGGAAATGATAAGCGATTTTCAGAAAGGTATTCTCTGCAAGCACTAAAATTATAGGTAACATATAGTTTTGTGATAAGATAATTGGTAACGAATAACAAGTAACATAAGTAAATAAAGTGCAGCAAGGTGGCCCAATCCTTTTTGTAGCAAAGGACAAGCCTGGACAAACTCTTATATAAAAGAAAGCGTTCCCGAGGACACATGGTAATTATCATCAAGCTAGGTTTCATCACGATCATATGATTCGTGTTCGGTACTTTGATAATCTGATATGTGGGTGGACCGGTGCTTGGTTACTGTCCTTACTTGAACAAGCATCCCACTTATGATTAACCTCTATTGCAAGCATTCGCAACTACAACAAAGGTATTAAGGTAAACCTAACCATAGCATGAAACATATGGATCCAAATCAGCCCCTTACGAAGCAACGCATAAACTAGGGTTTAAGCTTCTGTCACTCTAGCAACCCATCATCTACTTATTACTTCCCAATGCCTTCCTCTAGGCACAAATAATGGTGAAGTGTCATGTAGTCGACATTCACATAACACCACTAGAGGAGAGACAACATACACCTCATCAAAATATCGAACGAATACCAAATTCACATGACTACTAATAGCGAGACTTCTCCCATGTCCTCAGAAACAGACGTAACTACTCACAAAGCATATTCAAGTTCATAATCAGAGGGGTATTAATATGCATATAGGATCTGAACATATGATCTTCCACCAAATAAACCAACTAGCATCAACTACAAGGAGTAATTAACACTACTAGCAACCCACAGGTACCAATCCCGGACTTGGAGACAAGAATTGGATACAAGAGATGAACTAGGGTTTGAGAGGAGATGGTGCTGGTGAAGATGTTGATGGAGATTGACCCCCTCCCAATGAGAGGATCGTTGGTGATGATGCTGGCGATGATTTCCCCCTCCCGGAGGGAAGTTTCCCCGGCAGAACAACTCCGCCAGAGCCCTAGATTGGTTCCGCCTCGTGGCGGCGGAGTCTCGTCCCGAAAGCTGGCTTATGATTTTTTCCTCATCAAAAGACTCCATATAGCAGAAGATGGGCATTGGAGGGCCACCAAGGGGCCCACGAGGCAGGGGGCGCGCCCAGGGGGTAGGGCGCGCCCCCACCCTCGTGGGCAGGGTGTGGCCCCCTCTGGAACTTCTTGCGCTCAGTATTTTTTATATATTCCGAAAATGACTTCTGTGAAGTTTCATGACTTTTGGAGCTGTGCAGAATAGGTCTCTAATATTTGATCCTTTTCTAGCCCAGAATCCCAGTTGCCGGCATTCTCCCCCTTTATGTAAACCTTGTAAAATAAGAGAGAATAGGCATAAGTATTGTGACATAATGTGTAATAACAGCCCATAATGCAATAAATATCAATATAATAGCATGATGCAAAATGGACGTATCATGCCCCAAGGGGTGGGCGCGCCCCTAACCGTCGTGGCCACCCCGTAAGGCGGTTGGTGCCCTTCTTTCGCCGAAAGAAAGCCAATATCCGGATACAAATCATGTTAAAATTTAAGCCCAATCAGAGTTACGGATCTCCAGGAATATAAGAAACGGTGAAAGGCCAGAATCTGGACCGCAGAAACAGAGAGAGACAGATCCAATCTCGGAGGGGCTCTCACCCCTCCGCCGCCATGGAAGCCATGGACCAGGGGGTAAACCCTTCTACCATCTAGGGGGAAGGTCAAGGAAGAAGAAGAAGGAGGGGGCCCTCTCCCCCTCTCTCCCGGTGGCGCCGGAACGCCGCCGGGGCCATCATCGTGTGACGGCGATCTACACCAACACCTCCGTCATCTTCAGCAACATCTTCATCACCTTCCCCCATCTATCTCCATCGGTCCACTCTCCCGCAACCTGTTGTACCCTCTACTTGAACATGGTGCTTTATGCTTCATATTATTATCCAATGATGTGTTGCCATCCTATGATGTCTGAGTAGATTTTCGTTGTGCTATCGGTAATTGGTGAATTGCTATGATTGGTTTAATTTGCTTGTGGTTATGTTGCTGTCCTTTGGTGCCCATCATATGAGCACGCGCGTGGATCACGCCATAGGGTTAGTTGTATGTTGATAGGACTATGTATTGAAGGACAAGAGTGACAGAAGCTTCAACCTAGCATAGAAATTGATGCATACGGGATTGAAGGGGGACCAATATATCTTAATGTTGTCATTGGGTTTTAGCTTAATGAACATTAGTAGTTGTGGATGCTTGCTAATAGTTCCAATCATAAGTGCATAGAATTCCAAGTCAGGGATGACATGCTAGCAGTGGCCTCTCCCACATAAAACTGGCTATCAGTCTAGTAAAGTAGTCAATTGCTTAGGGCAATTTCGCAACTCCTACCACCACTTTTCCACTCTCGCTATACTAACTTTATTCCTTCTTTACCTAAAACAGCCCCTAGTTTTTATTAATGTGCTCTTTATATTCTAGCAAACCTATCCTCTTACACCTACAAAGTAATTTTAGTTTCATACTTGTTCTAGGTAAAGCAAATATTTAGCGTGCGTAGAGTTTATCGGTGGTTGATAGAACTTGAGGGAATATTTGTTCTACCTTTAGCTCCTCATTGGGTTCGACACTCTTACTTATCGAAAGAGGATACAATTGATCCCCTATACTTGTGGGTTATCAAGAACTTTCTCTGGCGCCGTTGCTGGGGAGTTATAGGGTGGGGTGAATATTCTCGTGTGTGCTTGTTTGCTTTATCACTAAGTAGTTTTTATTTTGTGCTCTTGTTTTTTTATCTTTAGTTATGGGTAGGAAACGCAAAATACCAAAAATGAGTGGTACCTACTGAACCAATGGTTGAAGAACCACTCAAAATCTATCAGACTCCTGAAGCTTTGTACTTGGATCATCTTCGATCCCTATGTGCTCGGGCTGAAACCCCAACTAGCTTAGTTGAGGGCAAATCTTTAGATGAGCATTCTTGTTATGTGCGACACCACTTATCTCAAAAAGGGAAACTTTTACTGGATCAAATTCATCATTTGCAATGCTATGCTTGGAATTTATGTGAAATATATGATGTTACTTGTTGTTCTGAAAACCCTATGAAACACCTTCCCTACCAATGTGAGTTTAGTGATAGTGGAATCATTTCTTCGTATGCCAAGGGTGTTTATAATTACTATGATGTTCAACAAATTGAAGAATTTGTTGCTTTTAAGGGTGCTTATGAAATTGCTTCTTTGATTGAAATGTATGATGCTACTCTTTACAAATCTGATTTTTTTCCATACTTCAATATTGTTATGATAATTATGCTTCTAATGCCTTTGTTAAACCATATATTGAGGACTCCTCCGCTGTCCAAGAAGAGGCTAATATTTTGCAGGAGTCTATGGAAGAAGGAATTGATGAAATTGTGGGCTCATTGGATGAAAAATATGATGAGGAGAGCGAAGAACAAAAGGAAGAAGAGAAGATTAGCTACCCGTGCCCACCTTCTAATGAGAGTAACTCTTTATCCCATACAATGTTTAATTTCCCTTCGTGCTTACCAAAGGATGAATGCTATGATGATTGTTATGATCCCGTTGATTCTCTTGAAATATCCCTTTTTGATGATGCTTGCTATGCTTGTGGACAAGATGCCAATATGAATTATGCTTATGGAGATGAACTTGCTATAGTTCCTTATGTTAAACATGAAATTGTTGCTATTGCACCCACACATGATAGTCCTATTATCTTTTTGAATTCTTCCCACTACACTATATCGGAGAAGTTTACCCTTATTAAGGATTATATTGGTGGGTTGCGTTTTACTATTACACATGATGATTTTGATGGATATAATATGCATGTGCTTGCTGCTCCTACTTGCAATTATTATGAGAGAGGAACTACATCTCCGCCTCTTTATGTTTCCAACACGAAAAAATTGCAAGAAACTGTTTATACTATGCATTGGCCTTTACTTTGTGTGCATGAATTGTTCTTTTATGACATGCCTATGCATAGGAAGAGAGTTAGACTTCCTCATTACATGATATATGTTACTTTGTGCTCACCACTGAATTACAAATCATTTTAATTAAAATTATCTTTGATATACCTTGGGATCCGGGTGGATTCATTACTTGAGCACTATATGCCTAGCTTAATGGCTTTAAAGAAAGCGCTGCCAGGGAGACAACCCGGAAGTTTTAGAGAGTCATTTATTTCTATTGTGTGCTTTTATAAGGTTTAAAAATAAAAATAATGTGCTAAGGTTTGCCTTTAGGATGTTTTAGATGCTTGTTGGTTTTTACGGTGCAGGACAGAAACTTTGGCTGTAGTGAGCGATTTTACATTTTTTACTGGAACGTCAAACAGTTATGAAACTTTTTTCACTGTCTTTCTACACAAAGTTTTTATTTTTCCTAATTTTGGTAGAATTTTTGGAGTACCAGAAGTTTTCTGAATGTTCAGATTACTACAGACTGTCCTGTTTAAGACAGATTCTGTTTTTGATGCATAGTTTGCTTGTTTTGATGAAACTATCAATTTATATCAGTGGATTAAGCCATGGAAAAGTTATATTACAGTAGCTACAATGCAAAAACAAAATATGAATTGGTTTGCAACAGTACTTAGATTAGTGATTTGCTTTATTACACTAACGGATCTTACCGAGCTTTCTGTTGAGTTTTGTGTGGATGAAGTGATCAAAGATTGAGGAGGTCTCGATATGAGGAGAAGGAGGAGAGGCAAGAGCTACATCTTGGGTATTCCCAAGGCACCCCAAGTAAATATTCAAGGAGACTCAAGCATCTAAGCTTGGGGATCCCCCGGAAGGCATCCCATCTTTCTTCAACAAGTATCGGTATGTTTTCGGTTTCGTTTCGTTCATGTGATATGTGCAAATCTTGGAGCGCCTTTTGCATTTAGTTTTCACTTTTCTTTGATGCACCATGCTAGTATGAGATAGTCCGTGGTCGATTTATAGAATGCTCTTTGCACTTCACTTATATCTTTTGAGTATGGCTTTATAGAATGCTTCATGTGCTTCACTTATATCATTTGAAGTTTGGATTGCCTGTTTCCCTACACATAGAAAACCGCCATTTGTAGAATGCTCTTTTGCTTCACTTATATTTTTTAGAGCGTGGGCATATCTTCTGTAGAAATAATTAAACTCTCTTTCTTCACTTATATCTATTTAGAGAGATGATAGGAATTGGTCATTCACATGGTTAGTCATAAAATCCTACATAAAACTTGTAGATCACTGAATATGGTATGTTTGATTCCTTGCAATAGTTTTGCGATATAAAGGTGGTGATATTAGAGTCGTGCTAGTTGAGTAATTATGAAATTGAGAAATACTTGTGTTGAGGTTTGAAAGTCCCGTAGCATGCACATATGGTAACCTTTGTGTGACAAATTTCAAGCATGAGGTGTTTCTTTGATTGCCTTCCTTATGAGTGGCTATCGGGGACGAGTGATGGTCTTTTCCTACCAATCTATCCCCCTAGGAGCATGCGTGTAGTGCTTGGTTTTGATGACTTGTAGATTTTTTCAATAAGTATGTGAGTTCTTATTGACTAATGTTGAGTCCATGGATTATACGCACTTTCACCCTTCCATCATTGCTAGCCTCTTCGGTACCATGCATTGCCCTTTCTCACCTCGCGAGTTGGTGCAAACTTCACCGGTGCATCCAAACCCCGTGATATGATACGCTCTATCACACATAAGCCTCCTTATATCTTCCTCAAAACAGCCACCATACCTACCTATTATGGCATTTCCATAGCCATTCCGAGATATATTGCCATGCAACTTCCATCATCATCATATACATGACTTGAGCATTCATTGTTATATTGCTTTGCATGATCGTAAGATAGCTAGCATGATGTTTTCATGGCTTGTCCATTTTTTGATGTCATTGCTACGCTAGATCATTGCACATCTTGGTACACCGCTGGAGGCATTCATATAGAGTCATGCTTTGTTCTAGACACCGAGTTGTAATATTGAGTTGTAAGTAAATAAAAGTGAGATGATCATCATTATTAGAGCATTGCCCCAGTGAGGAAAGGATGATGGAGACTATGATTCCCCCACAAGTCGGGATGAGACTCCAGACTTTAAAAAATAAAATAAAAGAGGCCAAAGAAGCCCAAATAAAAAAAGAGGCCAAAGAAGCCTACCAAAAAAACAAAAAAATTTCAGAGAAAAAGAGATAAGGGAAAATGTTACTATCCTTTTACCACACTTGTGCTTCAGAGTAGCACCATGTTCTTCATATAGAGAGTCTCTTGAGTTATCACTTTCATATACTAGTGGGAATTTTCATTATAGAACTTGGCTTGTATATTCCGATGATGGGCTTCCTCAAATGCCCGAGGTCTTCATGAGCAAGCAAGTTGGATGCACACCCACTTAGTTTCCAGTTTGAGCTTTCATACACTTATAGCTCTTAGTGCATCCGTTGCATGGCAATCCCTACTCCTCGCATTGACATCAATTGATGGGCATCTCCATAGCCTGTTGATTAGCCGCGTCGATGTGAGACTTTCTCCCTCTTTTTTGTCTTCTCCACACAACCTCCATCATCATATTCTATTCCACCTATAGTGCTATGTCCGTGGCTCGCGCTCATATATTGCGTGAAGGTTGAAAAAGTTTGAAAATACTAAAGTATGAAACAATTGCTTGGCTTGTCATCGGGGTTGTGCGCTATGGGAGCATTTTGTGTGCCGAAGATGAAGCATAGCCAAACTATATGATTTTGTAGGGATGAGCTTTCCTTGGCTATGTTATTCTGAGAAGACATAATTGCTTGATTGTTATGCTTGAAGTATTATTGTCTTAATGTCAAATGATAGACTATTGCTTTGAATCACTCGTGTCTTAATATTCATGCCATGATTAGATTACATGATCAAGATTATGCTAGGTAGCATTCCACATCAAAAATTATCTTCTTTTATCATTTACCTACTCGAGGACGAGCAGAAATTAAGCTTGGGGATGCTGATACGTCTCCGTCGTATCTATATTTTTTGATTGTTCCATGCCAATATTGTACAACTTTCATATACTTTTGGCAACTTTTTATACTATTTTTGGGACTAACATATTGATCCAGTGCCCGGTGCCAGTTCTTGTTTGTTGCATGTTTTTTGTTTCATAGAATCCATATCAAACGGAGTCCAAATGGGATAAAAACTTACGGAGATTTCTTTTGGAATATATGTGAATTTTGGGAAGAAGAATCAACGCGAGACGATGCCCGAGGGGGCCACGAGGCAGGGGGCGCGCCCCTGACCCTCGTGGCCACCCCGTAAGGTGGTTGGTGCCCTTCTTTCGCCACAAGAAAGGCAATATCCGGATACAAATCGTGTTAAAATTTCAGCCCAATCGGAGTTAAGGATCTCCGGGAATATAAGAAACGGTGAAAGGCTAGAATCTGGAACGCATAAACAGAGAGAGACAGATCCAATCTCGGAGGGCTCTTGCCCCTCCGTCACCATGGAAGCCATGGACTAGGGGGTAAACCCTTCTCCCATCTAGGGGTAAGGTCAAGGAAGAAGAATAAGGAGGGGGGCCCTCTCCCCCTCTCTCCCGGTGGCCATCATAGTGTGACGGCGATCTACACCAACAGCTCCGTCATTTCACCAACATCTTCATCACCTTCCCCCATCTATCTACAACGGTCCACTCTCCCACAACCCGTTGTACCCTCTACTTGAACATGGTGCTTATGCTTCATATTATTATCCAATGATGTGTTGTCATCCTATGATGTCTGAGTAGATTTTCGTTGTCCTATCAGTGATTGGTGAATTGCTATGATTGGTTTAATTTGCTTTTGGTTATGTTGCTGTCCTTTGGTGCCCATCATATGAGCACGCACATGGATCACACCATAGGGTTAGTTGTATGTTGATAGGACTATGTATTGGAGGGCAAGAGTGACAGAAGCTTCAACCTAGCATAGAAATTGATGCATACAGGATTGAAGGGGGGCCAATATATCTTAATGCTATGGTTGGGTTTTACCTTAATGAACATTAGTAGTTGCGGATGCTTGCTAATAATTCCAATCATAAATGCATAGAATTCCAAGTCAGGGATGACATGCTAGCAGTGGCCTCTCCCACATAAAACTTTTTTATCGGTCTAGTAAAGTAGTCAATTGCTTAGGGACAATTTCGTAACTCCTACCACCACTTTTCCACACTCGCTATACTAACTTTATTTCTTCTTTACCTGAAACAGCCCCTAGTTTTAATTTACATGCTCTTTATATTCTTGCAAACCTATCCCGTTACACCTACAAAGTACTTCTAGCTTCATACTTGTTCTAGGTAAAGCGAACGTTAAGCGCGCGTAGAGTTGTATCGGTGGTCGATAGAACATGAGGGAATATTTGTTCTACCTTTAGCTCCTCGTTGGTTCGATACCCTTACTTATCGAAAGAGGCTACAATTGATCCCCTATACTTGTGGGTTATCAACGCACCAGCCACAAGGGGCTGGTGTGCCCCCCATATGGGACGACCTAAGGAGGAGAAGGAAAGGGGAGAAGGGAAAGGAAAGTGTGGATTAGGATTATCACTTCCTTCCCTCTCCCCCTCTTTCCTTCTGTCTTGGTTATATATGGCAGGGGGGCGGCTTGGGAGGGACTCCAAGTAGGATTCCTCATACTTGGGAGCCTCCTATGGCTGCTCGTCCCTCCCTCCCACCTATATATATATGTGGCAATGGTGCACCTAGCACACACCAGACAATTGCGTAGCCGTGTGCGGCGCCCCCCTCCACTGTTTACACCCCCGGTAATATTTTCGTAGTGCTTAGGCGAAGCCCTGCGGAGATCACTTCACCATCACCGTCACCACGCTGCCGTGCTGACGAGACTGATGACTACTCGATAGTTCAGTGTACCATGCTTTACGGCTTAGAACCAGGACTTCAACGATGTTTTGAACGTCATGGAGCATATGAGGTCTGCCAGGATTTGAAGTTAATATTTCATGCAAATGCCCGGATTGAGAGATATGAAGTCTCCAATAAGTTCTACAGCTGCAAAATGGAGGAGAATAGTTTTGAATGTCTGGGTACCACAACCACTTGACTCAGCTAGGAGTTAATCTTCCTGATGATAGTGTCATTGATTGAGTTCTTCAATCACTGCCACCAAGCTACAAGAGCTTCATGATGAACTATAACATGCAAGGGATGGATAAGACAATTCCCGAGCTCTTCGCAATGCTAAAGGCTGCGGAGGTAGAAATCAAGAAGGAGCATCAAGTGTTGATGGTCAACATGTTGGGGAACGTAGTAATTTTAAAATTTTCCTATGCACACACAAGATCATGGTGATGCATAGCAAGGAGAGGGGAGAGTGCGTCCACGTACCCTCGTAGACCGAAAGCGGAAGCGTTAGCACAACGCGGTTGATGTAGTCGTACGTCTTCACGATCTGACCGATCAAGTACCAAACGCACGACACCTCCGAGTTCTGCAACATTCAACTCGATGACATCCCTCGAACTCCGATCCAGCTGAGCTTTGAGGGAGAGTTCCGTCAGCACGACGGCGTGGTGACGATGTTGATGTTCTACCGCCGCAGGGCTTCGCCTAAGCACCGCTATGATATTATCGAGGTGGAATATGGTGGAGAGGGGCACCGCACATGGCTAAAAGATCCAAGAGATCAATTGTTGTCTCTATGGGGTGCCCCTCTCCTCCGTATATAAAGGAGGGGAGGAGAGGGCCGGCCAAGGGGGGAGTCCTACTCTCACCGGGAGTATGACTCCTCCTTTTCCTATTTGGAGAAGGAGAGGGAAGGAAGAGGAAGGAGGGAGGAAGGAAAGGGGGGCCCTCCTCCCAATTCAGATTGGGCTTGGGGGGGGGGGGTGCCCCCTCCCTTGCTCCTTTCCCCTCCTTTCCACTAAAGCCCATTAAGGCCCATATACCTCCGGGGGGGGGGGGGGGGTCCGATAACCTCCCGGTGCTCCGGTATTATCCCGATCTCACCCGGAACCATTCCGGTATCGAAATATAGTCATCCAATATATCGATCTTTACATCTCAAACATTTCGAGACTCCTCGTCATGTCCATGATCACATCCGGGACTCCGAACTACCTTTGGTACATCAAAAACCATAAACTCATAATATAATCGTCATCAAACTTTAGGCGTGCGGACCCTACGGGTTCGAGAACTATGTAGACATGACCAAGACACGTCTCCGGTCAATAACCAATAGCGGAACCTAGATGCTCATATTGGCTCCTACATATTCTACGAAGATCTTTATTGGTCAAACCACATAACAACATACGTTGTTCCTTTTGTCATCGATATGTTACTTGCCCACGATTCAATCGTCGGTATCTCAATACCTAGTTCAACCTCATTACCGGAAAGTCTCTTTACTCGTTCCGTAAGACATCATCCCACAACTAACTCATTAGGTACAATGCTTAAGTGATGTGTGTTACCGAGTTGGCCCAGAGATACCTCTCCGACAATCGGAGTGACAAATCCTAATCTCGAAATACGCCAACCCAACAAGTACCTTCAGAGACACCTGTAGAGCACCTTTATAATCACCCAGTTATGTTGTGACGTTTGATAGCACACAAAGTGTTCCTCTGGTAAACGGGTGTTGCATAATCTCATAGTCATAGGAACATGTATAAGTAATGAAGAAAGCAATAGCAACAAACTAAACGATCAAGTGCTAAGCTAACGGAATGGGTCAAGTCAATCACATCATTCTCCTAATGATGTGATCCCGTTAATCAAATTCCAACTCTTTGTCTATGGCTAGGAAACATAACCATCTTTGATCATCAAGCTAGTTCAAGTAGAGGCTTACTAGTGACACTGTGTTTGTCTATGTATTCACACATGTATCATGTTTCCGGTTAATACAATTCTAGCATGAATAATAAACATTTATCATGATATAAGGAAATAAATAATAACTTTATTATTGCCTCTAGGGCATATTTCCTTCAGTCTCCCACTTGCACTAGAGTCAATAATCTAGATTACACAATAATGATTCTAACACCCATGGAGCCTTGGTGCTGATCATGTTTTGCTCATGGAAGAGGCTTAGTCAACGGGTCTGTAACATTCAGATCCGTATGTATCTTGCAAATCTCTATGTCTCCCACCTGGACTTGATCCCGGATGGAGTTGAAGTGTCTCTTGATGTGCTTGGTTCTCTTGTGAAATCTAGATTCCTTTGCCAAAGCAATTGCACCAATATTGTCACAAAAGAATTTCATTGGACCCGATGCACTAGGTATGACACCTAGATCGGATGAACTCCTTCATCCAGACTCCTTCATTTGCTGCTTCCAAATCAGCTATGTACTCCGCTTCACATGTAGATCCAGCTACAACGTTTGTTTAGAACTGCACCAACTGACAGCTCCACCGTTTAAAAAAACATGTATCCGATTTGCGATTTAGAGTCGTCCGGATCAGTGTCAAAGCTTGCATCGACGTAACCATTTACGACGAGCTCTTTGTCACCTCCATAAACGAGAAACATATCCTTCGTCCTTTTTAGGTATTTCAGGATGTTATTGACCGCTTTCCAGTGATCCACTCCTGGATTACTTTGGTACCTCCCTGCTAAACTAATGGCAAGGCACACATCAGGTCTAGTACACAACATTGCATACATGATAGAGCCTATGGCTGAAGCATAGGGAACATCTTTCATTTTCTCTCTATCTTCTGCAGTGGTCGGGCATTGAGTCTTACTCAACTTCACACCTTGTAACACATGCAAGAACCCTTTCTTTGCTTGATCCATTTTGAACTTCTTCAAAACTTTGTCAAGGTATGTGCGTTGTGAAAGTCCAATTAAGCGTCTTGATCTATCTCTATAGATCTTGATGCCCAATATATAAGCAGCTTCACCGAGGTGTTTCATTGAAAAACTCTTATTCAAATATCCTTTTATGCTATCCAGAAATTCTATATCATTTCCAATCAACAATATGTCATCCACATATAATATCAGAAATGCTACAGAGCTCCCACTCACTTTCTTGTAAATACAGGCTTCTCCAAAAGTCTGTATAAAACCATATGCTTTGATCACACTATCAAAACGTTTATTCCAACTCCGAGAGGCTTGTACCAGTCCATAAATGGATCACTGGAGCTTGCACACTTTGTTAGCTCCCTTTGGATCGACAAAACCTTTCGGTTGCATCATATACAACTCTTCTTCCAAAAATCCATTCAGGAATGCAGTTTTGACATCCATTTGCCAAATTTCATAATCATAAAATGCAACAATTGCTAACATGATTCAGATAGACTTAAGCATAGCTACGGGTGAGAAGGTCTCATCGTAGTCAATCCCTTGAACTTGTCGAAAACCTTTTGCAACAAGTCGAGCTTTATAGATAGTAATATTACCATCAATGTCAGTCTTCTTCTTGACGATCCATTTATTCTCGATGGCTTGACGATCATCCGGCAAGTCAACCAAAGTCCACACTTTGTTCTCATACATGGAACCCATCTCAGATTTCATGGCTTCAAGCCATTTTGTGGAATCTGGGCTCACCATCGCTTCTTCATAGTTTGTAGGTTCGTCATGGTCTAGCAACATAACCTCCAGAACAGGATTACCGTACCACTCTGGTGCGGATCTTACTCTGGTTGACCTACGAAGTTCAGTAACAATTTGATCTGAAGTTTCATGATCATCATCATTAACTTCCTCACTAATTGGTGTAGACGTCACTGGAACTGGTTTCTATGATGAACTACTTTCCAATAAGGGAGCAGGTACTGTTACCTCATCAAGTTCTACTTTCCTCCCACTCACTTCTTTCGAGAGAAACTCCTTCTCTAGAAAGGATCCATTCTAAGCAACGAATGTCTTACCCTCGGATATGTATTAGAAGGTGTACCCAACATTTTCCTTTGGGTATCCTATGAAGACACATTTCTCCTATTTGGGTTCGAGTTTATTAGGTTGAAGCTTTTTCACATAAGCATCGCAGCCCCAAACTTTAAGAAACGACAACTTTGGTTTCTTGCCAAACCATATTTCATAAGGTGTCGTCTCAACGGATTTTGATGGTGCCCTATTTAACGTGAATGCGGCCGTCTCTAAAGCATAACCCCAAAATGATAGTGGTAAATCAATAAGAGACATCATAGATCACACCATATCTAGTAAAGCACGATTACGACGTTCAGACACACCATTACGCTGTGGTGTTCCGGGTGGCATGAGTTGTGAAACTATTCCGCATTGTTTCAAATGTAGACCAAACTCATAACTCAAATATTCTCCTCCACGATCAGATCATAGAAACTTTATTTTCTTGTTACGATGATTTTCAACTTCACTCTGAAATTCTTTGAACTTTTCAAATGTTTCAGACTTATGTTTCATTAAGTAGATATACCCATATCTGCTTAAATCATGTGTGAAGGTGAGAAGATAACGATACCCGCCGCGAGCCTCAACATTCATTGGACCACATACATCAGTATGTATGATCTCCAAAAAATCAGGTGCTCGCTCCGTAGTTCCGGAGAACGACGTTTTAGACATCTTGCCCATGAGGCATGGTTCACAAGTACCAAGTGATTCATAATCAAGTGATTCCAAAAGTCCATCAGTATGGAGTTTCTTCATGCGTCTTATACCAATATGACCCAAACGGCAGTGCCACAAATAAGTTGCACTATCATTATCAACTCTACATCTTTTGGCTTCAATATTTTGAATATGTGTATCACTACTATCGAGATTCATCAAAAATAGACCACTCTTTAAGGGTGCATGACCATAAAAGATATTACTCATATAAATAGAACAACCATTATTCTGAGATTTAAATGAACAACCGTCTCGCATTAAACAAGATCGAGATATAATGTTCATGCTCAATGCTGGCACCAAATAACAATTATTTAGGTCTAAAACTAATCCCAAAGGTAGATGTAGAGGTAGCGTGCCGACGGCAATCACATCGACTTTGGAACCATTTCCCACGCGCATCGTCACCTCGTCCTTAGCCAGTGTTTGCTTAATCCGTAGTCCCTATTTTGAGTTGCAAATATTAGCAACAGGACCAGTATCAAATACCCAGGTGCTACTGCGAGCTCTGGTAAGGTACACATCAATAACATGTATATCACATATACCTTTGTTCACCTTACCATCCTTCTTATTCGCCAAATACTTGGGGCAGTTCCGCTTCTGGTGACCAGTCTGTTTGCCGTAGAAGCACTCAGTCTCAGGCTTAGGTCCAGACTTGGGTTTCTTCTCCTGAGCAGCAACTTGTTTGTTGTTCTTCTTGAATTTCCCCTTCTTTTTCCCTTTGCCCTTTTTCTTGAAACTGGCTGTCTTATTGACCATCAACACTTGATGCTCCTTTTTGATTTCTACCTCCGCAGCCTTTAGCATTGCGAAGAGCTCGGGAATTGTCAGGACCCCGATTCCAAGTCACATCAATCTAGCCGGTAACACCTCATATCACATTGCGGCCTCACGCATGGTATCCCCACGGGTGTCGCCTTACCATGGCCCGGGACCGTTTGTGCCTTTTGGCTCACGTATATGATAGTGTCGCTAGCATCCATATGACAGAGAACCCGGGCCGACATGGCTAGTCGTGAACCCAAAGCGGCGCAGACCTATGGAGACAGGCATACATGATTCACATCGAGCATGTCGGTCATCAGCGAGTGAATCCGGGCTATAGCACTGGGCTAACAGGACTCCGGGGAACCTGGGCTGTAGTAGGCTAGGCAGGACTCCGGATGTCACCGCATGACATTTCCCCGAAGGGACAGACATAGGAACGAAGTGAAAGACATGCCGGCCAGTCAAGTGTCCTGAGCAGTAGTGCTGGGCTAGCAGGACTTCGGTGAACCAGGCTGTAGCGGACTACTATGGCTCGAAGAACACTAGACTACATTTCCCCATAAGAAAGGCTGCCAAGGATAAACAACTAGATTGTCGGATCCCACTCATACCAAGCATTTCAATCATACACACAATATGCCCGGTATGAGTACATACAACATGGCATCACAACAAAACTCTACAACTCAAGTACTTTATTTAAAGGCTCCAGAGAGCCATACATAACATGTTCATACAGGTAGGGGTCACATGACCCGTCACTCAAGTCATACAGGCATACAAGCACATGCGGAAGCAAATAGTCTGAGCACAGACACTAGAAAGCAAGAAGGCTTCTCGAAGCCTGTCTATCTACATAGGGCCCTCCATGGCCAGGGTCACCACCTGGGTGGCGAGTTACTCATCGACGTCGAGGTCTACATAAAACCCATCAGAGGGGGCGGTGTTGTCGTCTAAAAACAGTAATTAAGCAAACATGAGTACAAAGGTACTCAACAAGTCTTACATCAGAACCTACTATACATGCTCATTCTCAAGAAGGTGGTGGGGTTATTGCATCAAGCCAGCTTTGACTCTTAGCTAAGCTATCCTACGGAACTCCACTAGTAAAATAGTTTTCGCACACGAGTCCACTACTCACCAACACAATACTCCACTGGGGATCCTCCCTCATCATCCTACGAGAGAGCCATCCTCGGTACTCACACTTATCTTGAGTCTTTTAGTAGTATACATTAGCTTGTCTATGAACTGTATAGGCAACCAAGTAGTCCTTTACCGCGGACGCGGCTATTCGAATAGTTTTATACCCTGCAGGGGTGTACTTCTTCATACACGCTTTCATCACTTACCGCCGTTTACACGACATGTACTCGGCAACCTTCAATTGGAAGCCCAACGAGGGTGTCGGCCACGACCTACCTAAACACTCAAGCCTCTAGTCCATGTTTATTGCCTATCCAGGTTCCATTCGCAGGGAGTCTGACCAAGGTTTCCACATACGGCCCCGAACGATGTGAACAGGGTTCCCGAGACACCAAACGGGTGACTCGGTACACCGTGCCACGGTGTATCTACCGCAACATAGCCCACCCCTAGGGTCAGCGCTACGCACGGCCGCCAACACATAACCTACAAGCACTAGAAACTAATTGCAACTCCTGGACAGAGTACTAGGGTGAATAAGAAGCCGAGAGGGTCCATTGGTTTCGGGCCCAATGTATGGTAGTAAATGAATCTTAAATCACACATACAGATCTCAGTTCTTATGGATGGCCTCAATGAAACAACCCACCATGTACTACTACATGGCCTCTCATCGATACCTTTACCAAATCATGTTCAACACATCCCTCACATTACCGACATAATCATTTCACTCTAGCCCATCACCCAGATGAACCAGACCTGACACAACTCTAAGCATAGCAGGCATAGCATAGTAGGAAACACATCCATGGCTCAATCAACTCCTACACATGCTAGTGGGTTTCATCTAGTTACTGTGGCAATGACAGGTCATGCAGAGGATAAGGGTTCAACTACCGTCGCACACAGCAGTTTGAATCACATTGTCTTAATGCAGTAAACAAGAGTAGAAGCGAGAACATGGGTTTGTATCGGAATGATCAATGGGTTGCTTGCCTGATCTAGTGGTAGTAGGGTACTGCCCTTCAGACAGATACTCGGGGTTATCCTCAGAGGCAGAACCTACCATGAAAGTCACACCGAACATAATCAACACATGACAATATGCAACAATATGATGCATGCTATGACATGGCAAAATGAATGTGTCTTGGCCTAACGCAAGCTGAAACAGAAAGGAATGAGATCATTTGAATCAAAGATTCAAATGTTAGTTCATTTAACATAGCCTTATTAGTGCATTATCTTATTCTGCTTAAACATCAAGGTTACCTTCTTTTGTCATGCACAAAACCAATACAGATGGGTAGATTGAATTTTTCTGATCATTTTTCATATATAAATTGTTTGATTTGGAGCTATGGTTGATTTTCTATGATTTTTAGAACTTTTGGCTATTTTCTGGAATTTCCTATATAAGAATAATTCCAGTAATTGAATTAATGCGTCAACATGACATAGGTGTGACGTCAGTGGGTCAACTGGGTCGGCCAGGTCAAACCTGACTGGTGGGCCCTGTCTATCAGTGGCTCAGCTAATTAACAGGATTAAATTAGTACTAATTAATTGTCAGTGGGGCCTGGGCCCACATGTCAGAGACTAAACTAATTAAAATTAGTTAACTCTAATCCTAAACTAATTAGCAGGCCGGCCCCACATGTCATAGGCTCAGGGGGGAGTCAACCTGGGCCCACATGTCAGTCCACGGTCAAAAGGGGTCAAACTCGCCGGCGTTTAGCCACCGGTGAGGCCAGACGCGGCGGAGGGCTCGGGTTTTGCACTCCGGCGACCAAAAGGATGGCGGAGACCATCTACGTGATGTGGGGAGTGAGCCGCGTCGAGTGGTGGCAGTAGGTGGAGCTGGGGTGGCCGGAGATGAGGCGGCGAGCACGTCCGCGGCGGCCGGAGTTCGGGCGAGGTTGAACTAGTCGCTAGTCGGCACGGCAAGGGGCGTGCGGGGGTGCTACGGGCTCCTGCGAGTGCGTTGAAGACGAAGGCGTGCTCGGTTGCAACCCAACGTGGCTGTGGCCACGACGGCGACGTGCGGTGGCGGCGGCGAGCTTCGGCTCTGATGGCCATGGTGGTTAGAGGACGCGGACGAGCGCGGGGAGAGGGGGAAACAGGTCAGTAGCTCACTGCGGTTGCAGGGGAGCGAACGGCGAGGTCGGGGGAAGAGCTGGAGCGAGCGGGGCGGTGAGGGGGATCTCCGGCGACCGAGGTTGAAGACGAGCTCGGTGCAGCAGCTCCGGGGTGAACGAGCGCTCGGGAATGGGTCGAGGCGAAGCACCGGATGACGGCGGAGCTTCTTGGCACGGCGAGGCAACGAGTGGACGGTGGTGGCTGCGGTGGAGCTTGTCGACGGCGACGGCTGCGCTCGGCAGGGAATGGGGAGAGAGCCAGAGAGGGGGAGAGGGCCACGGGGGAGTGGGGAGAAAGAGAGGGGGATATGGGGGAGTGCGTGGCACTCGTAGGCGCGTCCGGGGCCTCGGCGGAAGCAGGAGGTGGCCGGCGTGTGGCCGCGGGTGCCGGCCACGCGCTTCTCGTCCTCCTGGCATGAGGAGGAGGACGACTGGCAGGAGCCAGTGGACTGGGCCGAGCCGGTGGGCCAAGTGGGCTGCGCCAGGTAAGTCTCTGTTCTCTCTCTCCTTTTCTGTTTTTCATTTATTCTATTATTTCTGTAACTTCAGGGCTTTATTAAAATTGCCAGGGCATTTCCAAAAATCATAAAATTAATCATGTCCACTGCTTAGAATATATCCAACAGCAAACATTTTAGTTTATGATTATTTGAGCATTTAAAATATTTTATAGCATTTAAATGCCCAAATGCAAATACTATAAGAATTAATCCAATGACCTTATGGTGTCCTAGAAAAATGTGCACCATTTTTGTCAAAGGTTTTAACCCAAAACAAAAAGGGTGGGCTTTTTAGAAGGGCATTTCAGGTTCATTGAAAAAGTTTTTAGTAAACCCTAGTTGTTCCAGGGGGTGCTGGGGGTTCTGTTATCCCCATTTCAAATTTAAGGGAAATTTAAACATGATGCACACTCTAATGCTTGAACTAGCTAGGGTGTGACAACTCATCCCCGCTCAAAAGAATCTCGTCCCGAGATTTAGGATCCTCCAGGAAGAAGGTGGGTACTCGAGTCGAAGACGATCCTCCCTTTCCCAAGTGGCCTCTTTCTCGGAATGGTGTGACCATTGAACCTTGAGAAACTTGATATTATGGCGCCGAGTGGTACGCTCGGCTTGATCAAGGATACGAACGGGATATTCCCGATATGAGAGGTTATCTTGTAGATCAAGCGTTTCGTGGTCCACTCCACGGATAGGATCCGCGAAGCAACGCCTGAGTTCAGAAACGTGGAAGACATCGTGAACTCTGGAAAGATGCGAAGGTAGTTCCAATTGTTAGGCAACTTCTCCTTGTTTGGCAAGAATGCGAAAGGGTCCGATGTAACGCTGAGCCAATTTGCCTTTGATATCGAAACGATGGGTTCCCTTTAACGGAGTAACCCGAAGGTAAGCCTTCTCGCCGACTTCATAAGTCATGAGTTTATGTTTACGATCATATTGGCTCTTTTGACGAGATTGGGCCGTTTTCAATTTCTCACGAATAACGCGAAACTGCTCTTCTGCTTGCTAAATCATATCCGGGCCAAAGAGTTGTCTTCCCCCGGTTTCTGACCAGTTAAGAGGTGTTCAACATTTTCATCCATAGAGAACTTCGAAAGGAGCTTTGCCCAAGCTAGCTTGATAACTATTGTTACAAGCAAACTCCGCGAATGGAAGACATTTCTCCCAACCCATTCCGAATGAGATGACAGAAGCTCGGAGCATATCTTCCAGAATTTGATTGACTTGCTCTACTTGGCCACTTGATTGAGGATGGAAGGCGGTGCTAAAAGAGAGACGAGTTCCCATAGCATTTTGGAAGCTTTCCCAAAATCGAGAGGTGAAGAGACTCCCACGGTCTGAGTTAATTTCCAATGGGACACCATGAAGTGACACTATTCGGGAGATGTATAATTCAGCTAGCTGGCTAGCGGTGATACTCTCACGAACAGGTAGGAAATGGGCTACTTTGTAAAGATGGTCGATCACGCCGAAGATGGCATTATTCCCTCTCTTGGTCCTGGGAAACCCGGTAATGAAATCCATACTGATTTTATCCCATTTCCACTCAGGAATAGCCAAAGGTTGAAGGGCGCCAGCAGGCTATTGGTGCTCTACTTTAACACGACGACAGACGGTGCAATTAGCAATGTATTGAGCGATTTCTCTCTTCATCCTAGTCCACCAAAACCTCTGGCGTAGGTCTTGATACATTTTAGTACTACCGGGATGAATGGTGAGAGGGGATTCATGAGCTTCCTTAAGGATCAGCCGCCTTAGGTTTCGTGCCTTGGGGACCACTAAGCGGTTGCCAAAGTATACGACACCTTGATCATCAACGGAGAAACAATTCGCGACTCCTTTCTTAATGTTCCTCTTAATACGGGAGATTCCCGGATCTACCTTCTATGCCTTGATGATCTGATCCGTAAGGGTAGGTTTCGCCACCAGGGTGGATAGGAATACTTGAGGAACAATGTGAAGATTGAGCTTACGAAATTCCTCGTGGAGAAGTGGTTGACTTTGTTGTAACATCAGGTTGTTACAATAAGATTTACGACTTAGCGCATCAGCCATGACATTGGCTTTGCCCGGGGTGTAAGTTATTCCTAAGTCGTAATCCAAGATCAACTCTACCCAACGTCGTTGCCTGAGATTCAAATCCAGTTGGGTGAAGATATATTTCAAACTTTGGTGATCGGTGAAGATCTCGCAACGATTACCGAGGAGGTAATGTCGCCAAGTTTTGAATGCATGGACTACAGCTACAAGCTCTAGATCATGTGTGGGGGAGTTTTCCTCATGTGGGTGTAATTGCCGTGAAGCATAGGAAATTACCTGACGATCTTGCATGAGTATGCAACCTAGTCCTTGTCGCGAGGCATCGCAATAGATAATAAAGTCCTTGGAGAAATCTGGTGGGACCAGTGCGGGAGCAGATGTCAGGCGTCTTTTCAGTTCCTGAAAGCTGAACTCGCACTGTGGGGTCCACTCGAACTTTTTATCTTTCTTGAGGAGTTCAGTTATAGGTTTAGCAACCTTGGAGAAATTCTCGACGATGCGGTTGCAATAGCTCGCTAAGCCAAGGAAGCTCCGGACTTGCTTGACCATCTCAGGTGGAGTCCAATCAAGGACGGCTTGAAGTCGCTCAGGATTGACAGCAATACCCTTACCAGAGATTACATGACTTAGATAGGTCACTTCTGGCAACCAAAATTCACACTTGGAGAATGTGGCATAAAGGCGATGCTCTCAAAGTTTCGTCAATACCAGCCTTAGATGTTCGGCATGTTCCTCTTCATTCTTGGAGTAGATGAGTATGTCATCGAGGTAAACCACGACGAATTTATCCAAATACTCCATGAAGACTGAGTTCATTAACCGAGAGAAGGTGGCTGGGGCATTGGTTAAACCGAAGGACATAACGGTGTACTCGTATTGGCCATAACGAGTCACAAAGGCCGTTTTGGGAATGTCTCCGTTTCTGATTTTGATTTGATGGTAGCCCAACCTCAAATCCATCTTGGAAAAGACTGAGGATCTAGCGAGCTGATCATACAGATCGTTGATCCTGGGAAGCGGATAATTGTTCTTGATAGTGACCAAGTTGACAGGTCGGTAATCTACAACCATCCGATCCGTTCCATCCTTATTTTTGACGAAGAGGACGGGGCAAGCCCAAGGAGAGGAACTAGGACAGATGAAACCCTTTTTCAAGGACTCATCGAGTTGGTTCTTAAGCTCGGCTAGTTCTAAGGGTGCCATCTTATAGGGTCTCCTAGAAATTGGAATGGTTCCTGGAACAAGGTCTATCACAAACTCGACATCCCTGTGAGGTGGAACACCTAATAGTTCTTCTGGAAAGACATCCGGAAAGTCCCAGACTACTGGAATATCCTCAAGGTCTGGAAGGGGGTTGGCATTTAGGGAGTAAAGCTGGCGCTGGGCCACTCGAGTTAAGACATTGACTGTCTTGCCCGATGGGTGGGTAATTCATATTCCACAAGTCACGCAGGACAGTGGAGATACAACTACTACAATACTTGTGATACTACTACTAGCTCAGATGGCTTCGTAGTAATCCTCATAGAAGTCGCCACCAAAACCTGGAAGTGGAACATGATCATCTGGGAACAGATGGTCCTGTGGAGTCTGCGGACCAAAGGAACTCGGATGTGGCCTTGGTCCCACAGGTGGTGGCAGACAGGGACCACGAGGAGGGGTGATGCCTCCCACATCGCGCCACTCCATACAATCTGGCAATCCAGATCGTACAGGGTACAGATCCCTCAGATCCATGTATCCTGCCTGTACCGCCGGTGCAAACTGAGTCAAAGTGGCCCAGTGATCAGCACGAGAGTTAAAAAGCTCCATACGCAAGGCCCGATTTTCGCGGTCCTTATCCTCGAGCATCTCGGCAATGGTGCGGAGTAGTGACTCCTCGTGTGTGGGGTCAGCATAGATAGCCTGGAGATACCCTTGCGCTCCCGGAAGTGAAGCTGGCATATAACGGAAGTCGGTGTTCCGAAGCAGTCCAGTCCGGACTCGCATGATGGTCATCATGGAATAGGCAGCATCCTGCACAGCCATCTCAACGATAACCCCGAGTCCATAGGAACAACGAAGGGGCTCAGTGGCTCCAGGATAAGAGGGATATATCCTAACGGCACAGAGGTACTGTCTCTGGCTGAAGTCTCTGAACTGCTCTTCGACAGTGTATTCGGATACCAATGGTAACCCGTCTCGGTCATTACCCGGGCTAACATAGCAGTATGACCGGGCACATCGAGGCACCGGGTCAGGCGAACCACTTGGTTTTGAGCACGAGTGGCCATCTGAAAGCACAACCACAATGCAAAGGTGTTAGAATTTCTAGGGAAAATTGGACAGCATAACAGCTGTAAATGCTCAGAAAAGGATTTGAGACATCCACAACAGTTTGCAATACCACTCAACAACATCATATCAAGGTTCTGATTCAACTGACAACATACTAAAAATAGTAGAAACTGTACTGAGGCTTGTAACAACAATCCTATAAGCTACTACGTATTAGTAACACGTGAACCTGATAGAAGAAGAGAGCCTAGTCGATAACCCATGTTGAATGAGAAGAAATTGACTCAGATCAGAGGGCATAAGGTAAAGGAGTAAAAGAGCCTTACGTTCCCTCCCACAATCAATTCCCCTACATATAACTAAAGCATTTCCAGACTCGACATCGACCAGTTTGGCTCAACAAACCTACAGGCAGTCTGGCTCTGATACCAACGTTGTCAGGACCCCGATTCCAAGTCACATCAATCTAGCCGGTAACACCTCATATCACATTGCGGCCTCACGCATGGTATCCCCACGGGTGTCGCCTTACCATGGCCCAGGACCGTTTCTGCCTTTTGGCTCACGTATATGATAGTGTTGCTAGCATCCATATGACAGAGAACCCGAGCCGACATGGCTAGTCATGAACCCAAAGCGGCGCAGACCTATGGAGACAGGCATACCTGATTCACATCGAGCATGTCGGTCATCAGCGAGTGAATCCGGGCTGTAGCACTGGGCTAACAGGACTCCGGGGAACCCGGGCTGTAGCAGGCTAGGCAGGACTCCGGATGTCACCGCATGACATTTCCCCGAAGGGACAGACATAGGAACGAAGTGAAAGACATGCCGGCCAGTCAAGTGTCCTGAGCAGTAGTGCTGGGCTAGCAGGACTTCGGTGAACCGGGCTGTAGCGGACTACTATGGCTCGAGGAACACTAGACTACATTTCCCCATAAGAAAGGCTGCCAAGGATAAACAACTAGATTGTCGGATCCCACTCATACCAAGCATTTCAATCATACACACAATATGCCCGGTATGAGTACATACAACATGGCATCACAACAAAACTCTACAACTCAAGTACTTTATTTAAAGGCACCAGAGAGCCATACATAACATGTTCATACAGGTAGGGGTCACATGACCCGACACTCAAGTCATACAGGCATACAAGCACATGTGGAAGCAAATAGTCTGAGTACAGACACTAGAAAGCAAGAAGGCTTCTCGAAGCCTGTCTATCTACATAGGGCCCTCCATGGCCAGGGTCACCACCTGGGTGGCTAGTTACTCATCGACGTCGAGGTCTACATAAAACCCACCGGAGGGGGCGGTGTTTTCGTCTGAAAACAGTAATTAAGCAAACATGAGTACAAAGGTACTTAGCAAGTCTTACATCAGAACCTACTATACATGCTCATTCTCAAGAAGGTGGTGGGGTTATTGCAGCAAGCCAGCTTTGACTCTTAGCTAAGCTATCCTACGGAACTCCACTAGTAAAATAGTTTTCGCACACGAGTCCACTACTCACCAACACAATACTCCACCGGGGATCCTCCCTCGTCATCCTACGAGAGAGCCATCCTCGGCACTCACACTTATCTTGAGTCTTTTAGTAGTATCCATTAGCTTGTCTATGAACTATATAGGCAACCAAGTAGTCCTTTACCGCAGACGCGGCTATTCGAATAGTTTTATACCCTGGAGGGGTGTACTTCTTCATACACGCTTTCACCACTTACCGCCGTTTACACGACAGGTACTCGGCAACCTTCAAGCGGAAGCCCAACGAGGGTGTCGGCCACGACCGACCTAAATACTCAAGCCTCTAGTCTAGGTTTATCGCCTATCCAGGTTCCATCCGCAGGGAGTCCGGCCGAGGTTTTCACATACGGCCCCGAACGATGTGAACAGGGTTCCCGAGACACCAAACGGGTGACTCGGTACACCGTGCCATGGTGTATCTACCGCAACATAGCCCACCCCTAGCGTCAGCGCTACGCACGGCCGCCAACACATAACCTACAAGCACCAGAAACTAATTGCAACTCCTGGACAGAGTACTAGGGTGAATAAGAAGCCAAGAGGGTCCATTGGTTTCGGGCCCAATGTATGGTAGTAACTGAATCTTAAATCACACATACAGATCTCAGTTCTGATGGACGGCCTCAATGAAACAACCCACCATGTACTCCTACATGGCCTCTCATCGATACCTTTACCAAATCATGTTCAACACATCCCTCACATTACCGACATAATCATTTCACTCTAGCCCATCACCCAGATGAACCAGACCTGACACAACTCTAAGCATAGCAGGCATAACACGGTAGGAAACACATCCATGGCTCAATCAATTCCTACACATGCTAGTGGGTTTCGTCTAGTTACTGTGGCAATGACAGGTCATGCAGAGGATAAGGGTTCAACTACCGTAGCACACAGCAGTTTGAATCGCGTTGTCTTAATGCAGTAAACAACAGCAGAAGCGAGAACATGGGTTTGTATCGGAATGATCAATGGGTTGCTTGCCTCATGTAGTGGTAGTAGGGTACTGCCCTTCAGACGGATACTCGGGGTTATCCTTAGAGGCAGATGTCGGCGTTCTGGGAATGGGGGTCCCCATACTTGCCTGCCTGTGGCCTGCGGCGTGGCTCAAAGGGGGGCCCAGCACGACCCATCTTCACAAACACAAACCCAAGACCCTCGCGAGGGGCCAAGCCTCGCGGGTCGGACGACGCCGAGCTTCCTCAGGCACGGCCTCGTCAGGCTGGCTCACGAGGAGGCGGAGAGATCAAGGCGGGGTACCTCACGAGGTGCCCGTGACGCAAGCCATGACGACTCAGGGCGCCAGGCGGGTGCCAGCCCGCGCAGCGTCCTCCTTTACTCTTTGGTGCAAAGGGGGAAAGCGCAGCCGCAGAGTACCAAGGCATCAGGCAAAGGTTGCCATTTCAGTGCAATGAGACCAAGACCAGGAGGACTACGAGATGGAGGTCATCGTGGAGCCCAAGACAACGTCATCACCAGAGCTTTGCACGGACGAAGACTACTTTTGTGAAGATAGCTGATACTTGCTGTCCCCTTTCAAATTAGCCCGCCATTGTTGGCTCCCTTCCCGCTCAATATTTGGGAAGAGGACCAGGGCCTCTATAAATAGGACCAGCCACCCACAGAGCAAAGGGTTGGGAGGTTGGAAGGAAGAGGCTTGTTAGAGAGGGTCTCGATCAGAGAGAGAGAGAGAGAGAGAGAGAGAGAGAGAGAAGGGTGACTGAACTCCTCCCAGCAGTTCATCGCCCCAGCCATGAACAGACCCTCGTGAGGCTGTCTTCCTTGTATTGTTCATCATCATCAGCCCAAGAGGCAATCCACCACACCACACATTGGAGTAGGGTATTACACCACAACGGTGGCCCGAACCAGTATAAACCCCGTGTCTCTTGTGTTGTTCTTTCCATAGTTTAGATCCCAGCGTGGCGGAGGGGTGCAGGTAGGTAGGAGGCGAAATCTCCGCGCGCACTCCAGTGTTCGAACCTCAAGGGTCTGCCGGAACCCGAAATCCGACATTTGGCGTGCCAGGTAGGGGTGCGCCGGAATCCACCTTCTACCGCTCCATGCGCTATCGCGTCGTCATCACCATGCCCGGCGACCAGGAGGGCAACCCAGACCCATGGGCGGCGTGGCCCGCCCACGCAGAGCCGCTCGCCTCGGGCGACCCCGTGCCCCAGGCAGCTCGCGGTACGCAAGGCGCTGCGGGCCACGGGCGACGCGGACAGGCTTTGCCAGCTCTCACACCGTGGCAGGCGCGGTCGGCAGCAAGGGCCTCCAATCACGCTGCGACCACGACACCGTACACCCACCGGGAGCAGGCGAACTCGAGGGCCGCGCTCACGGTCGCCCGGGAGCTGCAGTGCAGACTGCTAGAGGGCGGCCGTGACGTGCTGCTGGAGCGGGTGGCAGAGCTCCTGGTCTTCGCCGCCTCGGGGGCTCACCCCTTCTGCACCCAGCTCCCGTCTCAAGCCCAGGGCGGCCCGCGCGGGGGCTCCGCGCGTGCCCGCTGGCTCCAAGGCTACTCCAACACCAGCAAGGCTGTCAGCACCAGACCGGCGGCGGCGCTGCCCTCGCTCCCGGTCCGCGAAGAAGAAGGACTCGACGCGACCCGCGGCCCCAGTGGACAGCCGCGCTGCCACCCCACGGTAGGCGCGTCAGGCAGGACCGCGTGGCACGCAGAGCACTACGGCGTGGCCTTCGGGATGACGGTGCCAGAGGAATACGTGCCCCTCATGATGGACCAAGGGCACCCACATGAGGGCGAACAAGGCTCGCTCCTCAGCCCAAGCTGGGGGGACGAGGCACCAGAAGCTGAACCCTTCCAGGAGTCCCAGGACGGTCCCACTGGGCACGCCGGAGGCAACGATTATCGGGTACTGCTAATTCTTCAGCAAGCATATGCTAACCATGGATCGCAGGAGGTGCAGGTTGCCACAGCGAGCAGCGGCCCCGCTCCCACGGTCTCCTACCACTCGGAGGAGGGCGCATGGGGCTGCAGGAGAGGGGCAGGGATCCGACATCACCACCGCGGCGTTCGGAGCAAGGTGTTCTCAGGAGGTAGGCCCTCCGCTGGGGAGGTGCCCCAGGGCCTGCCCCCGGCGAAGGACCCGTGGTCGTCGGGGGAACCGCTGGCGACCGCTCTACCCCATCGGCGGCGTCCTAGTTTCCGGTCGTTGTTGATGGCACTAGAGTGTGGCGCAAGGCGGGGCCCTCATCTGGCGATATGAAGCAAGGCCAATACCTGTGAAGAAGGCCCAGTGCCTGTGAAGCTCGCCGCCCCGTGACACTCTCACGTAATAATGAGTGGGGCTGTACACGCCCCGGAGTCTCAGGGGTGGCGGCCTCAGGCCCTGGGGCTCCCTCCCATGCCCAGTGGCAGCACTTTGCTCCGCGCTGGTGAGAAGACGTCCAAGACTAGACTAGGTGCCGGACGCGGCCTTTTGTTTGCTTTCTTTGCTCTTCCCTTTGGTTGTCGCTTTCCCCCGCTGGATTCAAGTTGGATTCGAATTTGAGATTTGTGTGTGTTCAGGGATGTCGGCGTTCTGGGAACGGGGGTCCCCAGACTTGCCTGCCTGCGGCCTGCGGCGTGGCTCAAGTGGGGGCCCAGCGCGGCCCATCTTCATCAACACGAGGCTCAAGACCCTCGCGAGGCGGACGACACGGCACATCCTCAGGCACAGCCTCGTCAAGCTGGCTCGCGAGGAGGCGGAGAGTTCAAGGCGGGGTACCTCGTGAGGTGCCCATGACGCAAGCCATGATGACACGGGGCACCAGGCGGGTGCCAGCGCGCGCAGCGTCCCTCTTTCCCCTTTGGTGCAAAGGGGGCAAGCGTATCCGCGGAGTACCGAGGCATCAGGCAAAGGTTGCCACTTCGGTGCAACGAGACCAAGACCAGGAGGACTACGAGACGGAGGTCACCATGGAGCCCAGCGCGGCGTCATCACCAGAGCCTTTGGCAGGCGAAGACTGCTTTTGTCAGGATAGATGTACTCGCTGTCCCCCTTCAAATTAGCCCGCCATTGTTGGAACCCTTCCCGCTCAATATTTGGGGAGAGGACCAGGGCCTCTATAAATAGGACTAGCCACCCACATAGCAAGGGGTTCGGGGGGTTGGTTCGTTCGGTTTGCAAGTAGAGAGAGAGAGAGGGTGACTGAACTCTTCATAGCAGTTCATCACCACAGCCAAGAACAGACCCTCGCGACGCAGTTCTTCCTTGTATTGTTCATCCACACCAGCCCCAGGAGGCAATCCATCCACCACACACTGGAGTAGGGTATTACACCACATCGGTGGCCCGAACTAGTATAAATCTTGTGTCTTTCGTGCAGCTCTTTTAATAGTTTAGATCCCATCAAGATGGATAGGTTGAAGGTGAGATTTCCGCGCGCACCCCAGTGTTCGAACATTAAGGGTCTGCCGGAACCCGAAATCCGACATTTGGCGCGCCAGGTAGGGGTGCACCGGAATTTGTCTTCCACCGCTCCGCTCTCCTCCGACCGTCGCACCCATGTCTGACACTCGTCGGGCCCGCACCGAGCGCCGGGCCGCCATCGCTTCTCGCATCGCCCAGACGGCCCCCGTCGGTGGGCGTCCACGTCATTCCCCGTCGCCCACCGTCAACACCGCGACCGGCCCGGCGGGGGGCGAGCAGCAGGCATCGTCTCAGCACCCGTCCGTGCGGCAAGACGGCCGCACCGCCACTCCATCACTCGCTCCAGCCGGTTCTTCGTCCCACGCGCTCCGCGCACCCTCGGAGGCTCGGGCTGTGCTTCTCGCGGCAAACGAGCTCCTACGCTACCATCCCGTTGACGACGTCTACGAAGAATGGCTCGACCACGTCGCCGAGCTTTTCCGTGCCGCAGGGGGCTCTTCCGCGCCGTCCGTCCCTCTGCGCCGCACTCCGCCCCGTGCGGGCAATGAAGCTCCAGAGGCGCACCAGCCACCTCCCCTCCAAGAAGATGCCGTGGCTCCAAGGCGACTGGCCCCTGGGCGGAACCCGCTCCACCAGGCGCCATCGCAACAAGAGCGAAGCTGCCAAGAAATCCCTTGCCCGCAGGGGGCTGCCAGGGCGCTCCCTGCTCCGGCACGCCGCGACCCTGCTCCAGCTCCGGCATGCCAAGACCCCGCCCTGCTCCTAGCTGTAGCGCGTGGGGACCCTCAAGACCAAGCTCTCCACCAACCGAGGCCTTTCGTGGCCGCCGCGGGCTGCCACGCCTACACCACTGAGCTGCGTAGCATCGCGTGGCCTGGCAAGTTCAAGCCCGACCTGCCTCCTCGCTACGACGGCACAACTGACCCCGCGGAATTCCTCCAGCTCTATGAGCTGGGTATCGAGGCTGCCGGCGGGGATGAGAAGGTCATGACTAACTGGTTCCCCATGGCGCTGAAGGAAGGAGCTCGAACCTAGCTCCTGAATCTGGCTCCAGGCACGATCTCCTCCTGGGACCAGATGCACGCCCGCTTCATCGCCAACTTCCAAGGTACTCGCGACCGGCAGCCCGCTGTGAGCGACATGTGCCGCATCAAGCAACAACCTGGAGAGACCCTGCAAAAGTACATCTAGCGCTTCAACAGCGCGCGCCTCAGGATCCCCAGGGTGTCAGAGGAGCCCATCATCTCCGCCATCTCTGACGGCGTGCGTGACGTCAAGATGAAGGAGGAGCTGGCAATGCACGAAGACCTCTGCACCTCCCTGGAGCTGTTCAACTTGGCGAACAAGTGCGCCAGGGATGAGGAGGGACGTCTCTCCCTCCTCGAGCTGCCTACCGCGGACCCAGAGGAGAAGAAGCCCAAAGCCAAGGACGTGAAGCGCAAGGGGGCTGCCGTGCTCGCAGCCGAACCAGACACCAAGCGGGGCAAGGATCTGCCCGAACCCTCCAGAGGCAGCCGGTACTGTGTGTACCATGACCTCCACACCCACAACACCAACAAATGTCAAGAGCTCCGTGCCGTGCGAGAAGGAAGGATCGGCCGTCGCCCTGACCGTGCTGACTGGGGCTACGGCCGGGGAGGAGGAAGAAACCCAAGGCGCTGGGAAGACCGCGGCCCGCGCCAGGGGTGGTGCGACCAGCCTTGCGAGGACCGCTGGCGGGACCTGCCTCGCGAGGGGGACTGGAGAGACCAGCCTCGTGAGGATCGCCCTCATGGCAATGCAGGCCTACCTCCGCTGCCGCCTCCACCAAGAAGGAACGAAGACCGCCATCAAGACGAGGGGGCCGGGGGCTTCTAGGAGCCGCGCGCGATCGCCTGCATCCTGGGCGGAGCTCAAGCCCCAGTCTCCCGACGTATCTTCAAGCAGTTCGCCCGTGAAGTGAATGCAATTCTCCCCAAGCTCGAAGCAACGCGCCCCCTCAGGTGGTCGGCGTGCCCCATCACGTTCAGCTCGGTAGACCAGCTCAAGTGCGCGGCCACTGCAGGAGTCCTCCCGATGCTCTGCTCCCCAGTCATCAGCAACGTGCTGGTCACCAAGACCCTCATCGATGGTGGGGCAGGGCTCAATGTCCTGTCCGTGGAAACATTCAACAACCTCCAAGTGCCCTACGACCAGCTTCAGCCAACCAGGCCTTTCTCCGGGATCACCGACGGTTCCATAGTCCCGATCGGGCAAGTCCGCCTCCCTGTCACCTTCGGGGCCCGCAGCAACTACCGCACCGAGCTCATCGACTTCGACGTCGCTCACATCCGCCTGCCGTACAACGCCATCCTCGGGTACCCAGCGCTGGCCAAGTTCATGGCCGTGACCCACCACGGCTACAACGTCCTCAAGATGCCAGGAAGTGGCGGCGTCATCACGGTGCCTTGTGAGGAGAGAGATGCAGTGTGTTCCTTGGAGCGAGCCTTTCAGGCCGCGTCGCTAGAAGACCCAGATCGCGGAAGCAGGAGGCTTCCTAAGACCACCCCCAAGAAGAAGAAGACGTTGTCAGGCTCAGCCCCTCAGGAGGCAGGCCCCTCAGGGCCCGAGCCTCCTCAGGAGGGCCCTCCATCCATCACATAGGAAAGCGCGCTCGACACCCTCCTCAGGCAGGGCTTGGGGGCTCTCACCTGGAGGGCCACCGACCTAGCCAGGGTCACGAGGGAGGCGCTTGGGCACCATGTGGAGGCGTGCTTCGCAGCACGTTTCCCTCGGGAGGGAGCCAGGCGAGGAAGATCAGACCAGCAAGAGTTCGTTGACGAGGCCATTCAAGAGCTACAGGAGACAAGGATCATGAGAGGTTGCCGCCGCTTGCCAGCCGTGGCCCCACATCCAGGCGAGGATGGTGGGCTGCGCGTCTGCGTCGACGTACCAGGGCTCAATCAGATCGCCACAACGGAGCGCCTCTGGCCCTCGCAAGTGGGGCGCTGCGGAGGTCCACCCCACAGCCGTGTTCGCATGCCTTACGGCCTGTCGAGCATGGCTGCGGGGTACCAGCGCCTCATGAGGGGCATCGTGGAGGCTCAGGAAGACAGGCGTTCCGCGGCCTTGGCGGAGATGGAGGCAGCTCGCGAGGAGTCACCAGCGCCTCCGGAGCCTCCCGAGGCCCTGGGGCCCGGGGGCTCGTGAGGATCGGCTTCTGCAGCCCGTCAAGTCTGCTGCACCAACGCCACTACACCGACGACATCCTCAGGTGACATCTTTCAAGTTCTGTTTTCAGCTGGGAGCACCCTCCCAGGGTTACATCACTCCCAAGCCGCGTGGGTCCGTCCCCGCGGCATGTATCTGCATTTACCTTTTCGTCGATTAGTTTGCCTTGTCGGGGGCGCCCCTCGGGCTGCATCATCCCCAAGCCGTTCGGGCCAAACCCAGTGGCGTGTATCCCCCTAGCGTTTATTTCCGACTATGCATTGCCTATCACGCTTAGCTACATGGTGCCCATCCGTGGCATCTTCTCTTCCCATGTCGGCCACTTGCACGTTAAAGGGGGGGTGCCTGAGCATCGCGACTCAGGGCTCTTACTGGCTCTCCAGCCCTCACCCTCTGGCCTTGTCCATGGCATCGCGACCTGGCATACCAGCGACGGCTGAGACAAGCTCGAGGGTCGGGACCCAAGGACGTAGAGTACCGACATCTAACCAAATTTTGCAGGGACACATCTCAAGATATGGCCCAGTGCCGGGCGCAACCCGCCCAGAGATAGGGCCTCGTGAGTCCCGTGCTGGCTCACGGGTGCCCAGATACACCTCACCCAGCTCTACCATGCCGGTCACGTGTCAGGGCAGGGCTATATACGCCCCGGGGGCTCCTCCCGGAGGGGAGCCCCTCCCACGTACCAGTGGAAGCACCATGCTCCGCGCTGGCTGACGACACTGCCGAGGAGCGGCTATGCCCGTACACATACGGAAGCGCTATGCTCCGCGCTGGTGAAAACAACTGAGGGTGGCCTCCGGGCCGCGTTAACCTCAGGGAGCCCAGAGCTCAGTGGCTGGCCTTAACGCAACGCCTTCCCTCGGGAGCGCCGCGTGAGGGGGCTGAGCACGGGGGCTACGGCTGGGTCACGCCCAGACGTACGCCGCCCAGCTAGGCCCCTCGGGCCTGGTTCGCCGCGCGTCTCTCCCCGAGCGGAGCCAAGGTATGAAGGCCGTTTGCGCGTCAAGGGGGACCCCTGGGTATCGCGACCCAGGGGCCTAACTGGTCCTGTAGCCCCTCACTCCTTAGTTCCGAAAGGCTATGCTGGGTGAGGTACGCGCGGGGCCGGGCTCTGCAGACGTAGAATAGTAGCCACGCTTACATCTCGCCTCATCACCCGCTGTTCGCGCGTCAAGGGGGACTCCTGAGCATCGCAACTCAGGGGCCTAACTGGCTCCGTAGCCCCTCACTTGTCGGTGTTCTGGGAACGGGGGTCCCCAGACTTGCCTGCCTGCAGCGTGCGGCGTGCCTCAAGTGGGGGCCCAGCGCGGCCCATCTTCATTAGCACGAGGCTCAAGACCCTCGCGAGGGGCCAAGCCTCGCGAGGTAGGCGACACGGCGCATCCTCAGGCACAGCCTCGTCAGGCTGGCTCACGAGGAGGCGGAGAATTTGAGGCGGGGTACCTCACGAGGTGCCTATGACGCAAGCCATGACGACACGGGGCACCAGGCGGGTGCCAGCGCGCGCAACGTCCCTCTTTCCTCTTTGGTGCAAGGGGGGCAAGCGTATCAGGGGAGTACCGAGGCATCAGGCAAAAGGTTACCACTTCGGTGCAACGAGACCAGGACCAGGAGGACTACGAGACGGAGGTCACCGTGGAGCCCAACACGGCGTCATCTCCAGAGCCTTTGGCAGGCGAAGACTGCTTTTGTCAGGATAGATGTACTCGCTGTCCCCCTTCAAATTAGCCCGCCATTGTTGGATCCCTTCCCGCTCAATATTTGGGGAGAGGACCAGGGCCTCTATAAATAGGACTAGCCGCCCACCTAGCAAGGGGTTCGATTCCTGGTCGTTCGGTCCGGGACAAGGAGAGAGAGAGAGAGAGGGTGACTGAACTCTTCGTAGCGGTTCATCACCATAGCCAAGAACAGACCCTCGCGAGGCTGTTCTTCCTTGTATTGTTCGTCCTCACCAGCCCCAGGAGGCAATCCATCCACCACACACTAGAGTAGGGTATTACACCACATCGGTGGCCCGAACCAGTATAAATCTTGTATCTTTCGTGCAGTTCTTTTAGTAGTTTAGATCCCATTGAGACGGAGAGGTTGGAGGTGAGATTTCTGCGCGCACCCCAGTGTTCGAACCTTATGGGTCTGGCGGAACCCGAAATCTGACATTTGGCGCGCCAGGTAGGGGTGTGCCGGAATTCGTCTTCCACTGCTCCGCCCTCCTTCGGTCGCCGCAACCATGCACGGCGCCAGCCGGGCTCGCGCCGCCCCGGCGGCCCTCGCCGGCGGGCGCTCTCGTCGTCCCCCACCACCCACCGTCGACACCGCCACCGGCTCGGCGGGAAGCGAGCCACAAGCACCACCCCAGCGTCCGCCTGCGTGACAGGGCAACTGCACCGCGGCACTGACGCCTCTGGTCGTTGCGGCCCTCCTGGGTGGCTCGCCGGCGCCGCCCACAAGTCGCCACGTCAAGCCTTTTGCTCACTGGGTTAGCACCACTGCCGCGCGGCAGGGGGCTCCCGGGACCGGGCGGCGAGCGAGGTTGATCTGACCTTCAGCTCGGAGGACCACCCCACCAACCCGGTCAGCGCAGGCGCGCTCCCCTTGTTGTGCACCCCCAGCATCTGTCAGGTGGCCGTCACCCGGACCCTCGTCGATGGCGGCGCGGGCCTCAGCTTGCTCTCGGTCGAGACTTTCGACCTCTTCCGCATACCCCGGGAGCGGCTGCGACCCAGCCGGTCCTTCTCGGGCATCAGGGGCGGATCATCCGGCTCCCTGGGGCAGATCCGGCTCCCGGTGACCTTCGGCACCTACGACAACTTCCGAAGGAGACGGTCGACTTCGACATCGCCCCCATCGGCCTTCCTTACAACGCCATCCTCGGCTACCCGGCACTGGCCCAGTTCATGGCTGCCACGCATCCAGCGTATAACCTCATGAAGATGCCCAGAAGCAATGGTACCCTCACGGTGCGCGGGGACACCGGGGACGCCCTACGAGTACTCGAGCTCGCCTTCAAGACAGCGGCGTCAGCACGGCCCGCCAACGCGGAGGCCCCTGATCCCAAGGGGGCTGCGCCCGCCAAGAAGAAGCAATTGTTCACCCAGGACAAGGCAGAGACCAAGCAGATACCCGTCGACAAGGACGGATCCTCCAGTGCCACTTTCACCATAGGCGCCAACCTTGAGCCTGAGCAGGAGGAGGCCTTGGTCAAGTTCTTGCGTGCGAATAAGAAGGTATTTGCTTGGGAGCCCGACCAGCTAGCGGGGATCCCCAGGAGCGTCATCGAGCATCACCTCAACGTGTGCCCA
Source organism: Triticum monococcum (assembly GCA_034509565.1). NCBI lineage: Eukaryota > Viridiplantae > Streptophyta > Magnoliopsida > Poales > Poaceae > Triticum > Triticum monococcum. The sequence continues at coordinate 492,238,670 of CM067844.1, forward strand.
AATGTGCGCCCCGTGAAGCAGAAGGCCAGGCGGCAGTCCACGGAGAAGCAGGCTTTCATTGCCCAAGAAACTCGCAAGCTAGAGGCCGCCGGGGTCATTCGCGAGGTCCAATACCCGGATTGGTTTGCCAACCCTGTCGTTGTGCCCAAGAAGGGGGGGGGGAGGAACGTATGTGTGTCGAATTCACCAACCTCAACAAGGCATGCCCGCAAGATCCGTTCCCGCTGCCCCGAATCGACCAGATTGTCGATTCCACTGCGAAGTGCAACCTGCTATGCTTCCTGGACGCCTTCTCCGGGTATCACCAGATCAAGATGGCAGTGGAAGACGTTGAGAAGACCGCCTTCTTGACCCCATGCGGGGTATACTGCTATACATGCATGCCGTTTGGGCTACGTAACGCAGGGGCAACCTTTCAGCGACTGATGCACATCACCTTGGGCCAGCAGCTCGGCAAGAATGTCGATGCCTACATTGATGACATTGTAGTAAAATCTCGGGAGGCCAAGACCCTGATACAAGACCTGGAGACCTTCGCGAGCCTCGACGCAGTAAACCTGCGGCTCAACCCGGAGAAATGTGTGTTTGGCGTCCCCTCGGGTAAGCTCTTGGGATTCCTCGTGTCCCATCGTGGCATCGAGGCCAACCCCGAGAAGGTCAAAGCGGTCGATGACATGAGCCCGCCAAAGACCCTCAGAGAAATGCAAAAGCTCACCTGGCGCGTGACCGCGCTAGGGCGCTTCATCTCTAAACTGGGGGAGCGAGCGCTGCCTTTCTTCCAGCTGAAGAAGAAGAAAGGGGCCTTTGAGTGGACTGAAGAAGCAGATAAGGCGTTTCAGGATCTCAAGAGGTACCTGACCAGTCCCCCAGTCATGGTGGCTCCGCGCCCTCAGGAGCCCCTGCTGCTGTACCTCGCCGCCACACCCTACTCCACCAGCGCAGCACTGGTGGCGGTCAGGGAGGAGCGTCAAGACAAGGCCGCAGCGGCAGCCCAAGGCAGGACAAAACGGGAACAAGGAAAGACTGCAGAAGCTGCAACCGCAGCTGAGGAGGGTCAGCTGCCGAGGAATGCAACGGGGGCACGAGAGGCCGCTCGACCAGATGGTCCACCTCCCGAGGCCACGACGCCCCGTGAGGCGCCCTTACCTCCCGAGGGCGCAGCAACCACAGATGCTCCCAGCCTTGTCGAGCACCCGGTTTACTTTGTTAGCATGGTGCTACGGGACGCGAGGGCCCGGTACCCAATGCCTCAGAAGCTCCTCCTCGCGCTACTGGTAGCCTCGCGCAAGCTGCGTCACTACTTCCAGGCTCACCCCATCAAAGTTGTCTCGTCATACCCCTTGGAGAGGGTGCTCAGGAGCCCTAACTCAGCCAGAAGGGTCGCTGAATGGAACATAGAGTTGCAGGCGTTTCAGCTCGAGTTCAGCACAACCAGGGTCATCAAAGGAGCAGCATTGGCGGATTTTGTGGCCGAATGGACAGAGGCACCAGGCCTCAAGGCCGACGAGGATTTGTCCCTCTTCCCGGGGACCGAGGCACCAGAAGGCTGGGTCATGCACTTTGACGGGGCGTTCTCCAGACATGGTGCTGGGGCTGGAGCAATGCTTATATCGCCCACTCAGGACAAACTCTACTATGTCGTACAACTCTGCTTCCAACAAGGTGAGAAGGTCTCCAACAACATAGCGGAATACGAGGGTCTAATAGCAGGCCTGAAGGCCGCGGCAGCCCTGGGGGTGAAGCTCCTTACCATTAAGGGCGATTCACAGCTCCTCGTGAACTTCTCCAACAAGGTATACGAGCCTAAAGACGAGCATATGGAAGCTTACCTTGCGGAGGTCCGCAGGATGGAGAAGCAGTTCTGGGGGTTGGAGTTGCAGCATGTGCCCCGTGGCACCAATCAGGAGGCCAACGACATTGCCAAGCGGGCATCCAGGCGGCTACCTCAGGAGCCTGGCGTCTTCGAGGAGAGGCTCTTCAAGCCCTCAGCCTTCCCGTCATTGTCGAACACGGCTCAACCTCGGGAGGAGCTCCCCCAGCCACCTGCCTCAGGAGCCCCAGTCTATGGCCCGGCCTCGGGAGCACACCTGCTCCTGACGGCGGAACCTCAGGAGGAGTGCTGGATCACCGAGCTCCAGAGTTACTTGACGCAAGGGACCATGCCGGAGAAGGAGGAGGAAGCGGAGCGAGTGGCGCGGCAGGCCACTGCATACTGCATCAGAGATGGAGAACTCTACCGGAAGCGGCCAAACGATGTACTCCTATGCTGCGTTTCCAGGGAGCAAGGAAAGGAACTACCGGAGGACATACACGGCGGAGACTGCGTGCACCACTCATCATCGCGGACCCTCGTCGGCAAGGCGTTCTGTAGTGGGTTTTATTGGCCTACCGCACTCAATGACGCCGTAGAGCTGGTGAGAGCTTGTGAGGCCTGCCAGTTCCACGCCAAGAAAATCCATCAGCCGGCGGGAGGCCTGCAGACTATACCCCTTTCATGGCCGTTCACAGTCTGGGGGCTGGACATCCTGGGCCCGTTTCCTCGGGCACTAGGGGGCTACCGCTACCTCTACGTCGCCGTGGACAAGTTCACCAAGTGGGCTGAAGTGGAGGCCATCCGCACCATCCCCGTGGGCTCCGCGGTCAAGTTCATCAGGGGCATCGTGAGCCGGTTCGGGGTGCCGAACCGCATCATCACAGACAACGGTTTGCAGTTCACCAGTAACCTCTTCAAGACATACTGTGCTAACCTTGGAACGCAGATATGCTACGCTTCCGTGGCGCACCCACGAAGCAACGGCCAGGCCGAGCGAGCCAACGCAGAGGTCCTGAGAGGACTGAAGACCAGGACGTTCAAGAAGAAGCTGGAGGCCTGCGGCCGAGGTTGGTATGACGAGCTTCAATCTGTGATGTGGTCCATCCGCACCACCGCGACCAAGCCGACTGGAGAGACCCCATTCTTCCTGGTCTATGGAGCCGAGGAAGTCCTCCCTCACGAGGTCAGACGTTGCTCCGCGCGGGCCCTGGCGTTCGACGAGGCGCAGCAGGACGCCCTGCGGGGGACGGACCTCGTATTGGGGGAGGAACAACGGCGGGAAGCCGTGCTGCGAGCAGCGAGGTATCAACAGGCGCTGCGGCGATATCACTGCCACAACATCCGCCCCAGGACTCTCGAGGTAGGAGACCTCGTGCTTAGGCGGGTTCTCTCCAGGGAGGGGTTGCACAAGCTCTCTCCCATGTGGGAGGGCCCGTTCAAGGTTGTTCATGTTTCCAGGCCCGGCTCCGCGCGCTTGGAGACTCAGGAGGGAGTGCCAGTCCAGAATGCGTGGAACGTCCAGCACCTCCGGAGGTTCTACCCCTGAAAAGGCCCAGAGCCTGTGAAGCAAGGCGAGTGCCTGTGAAGCTATCGCGTTTTGAAAAGGCCTAGAGCCTGTGAAGCAAGGCGAGTGCCTGTGAAGCTATCGCGTTTTGGAAAGGCCCAGAGCCTATGAAGCAAGGCGAGTGCCTGTGAAGCTATCGCGTTTTGGAAAGGCCCAGAGCCTGTGAAACAAGGCGAGTGCCTGTGAAGCTATCGCGTTTTGGAAAGGCCCAGAGCCTGTGAAGCAAGGCGAGTGCCTGACGCCGCCGCCCGCTCAGGCGCTATCTCCCCCATCACCATCGGAGCGGGGCCCGTGGACGCGGTCGCCGTCCTTTGGGCAGCACCCCGTGCGGCGACCATCTTCCCCAAACACCCTCACGTAGAGGGTGGCGTCGCCATCGAACCTGAAGTGCAGAGTGCACCGACGCTCCAGGCCGCGAGCACGGGCAAACGCCTGCCAGCCGCGGGTGAAGACCAAGCCCCCGCTGGCGGAGACCTCCAGCGCGACCCATGAGGACCTGCTGCAGCAGCCCTCCGCCTGGAGCCAGAGGCCGCCAGGAGCACCGGCCGGGACTTCGCCAAGGAGGAAGCGAGGGAGCGGGAGCCGGGCGCGAGCTGGCTCCGCCGAACAAACGACGAATTCCGGCGGCGCCTGCCCGGCGCGAAAGCGCGGCCTGGGGGAGCGTGCAACCCAGGCGCACCCTTCGGCTCCGGCGGCTTGCCCGCCGCCGCACTGGAAGCCCCCTCCACGGCCGCTGGGAGCTGCTGGGGCGGCCACTGGGTGCTTTCGGGGGCGCCCGCGACCGCGCTTGGATGAGGGAGAGCCAGGACTGACCTGGAGGGCCTTCCCCTTCTTTGCGGTCGAGTACCTCCTCGACGGAGCCATCACACCAAGACGGAGCAAGAACTGAGGCGAAGGAGAGAGCAAGAGGAGATGGACTTGACGGGCACGGGCGGTGCCGTACTTATAGCCGGCGAAGGCCAACCGCCAGTCTCCACGATCATAGGTAATTATAACACGTTCTGCATGCAGGGACTTGTCCAACTCGCACGATCACCAAGGTGTCGTAAGGAAGCGGAGGCGCCACATCCAATCAACCGCCACGCGGCGTCCAAGGCCGCAGGTTGTTAGGGCCCGCGGCGCTTCGCCCTTGCCCTTTCGCCTCTCGGCATGGCCAAGTCCATGCGCACCTTGGGCCCGGGGGCTACTGTCGGCGTTCTGGGAACGGGGGTCCCCAGACTTGCCTGCCTGTGGCCTGCGGCGTGGCTCAAGTGGGGGCCCAGCGCGGCCCATCTTCATCAGCACGAGGCTCAAGACCCTCGCGAGGGGCCAAGCCTCGCGAGGCGGGCGACACGGCGCATCCTCAGGCACAGCCTCGTCAGGCTGGCTCGTGAGGAGAAGGAGAGTTCGAGGCGGGGTACCTCACGAGGTGCCTATGACGCAAGCCATGACGACACGGGGCACCAGGCGGGTGCCAGCGTGCGCAGCGTCCCTCTTTCCTCTTTGGTGCAAGGGGGGCAAGCGTATCAGCGGAGTACCGAGGCATCAGGCAAAAGGTTGCCACTTCGGTGCAATGAGACCAGGACCAGGAGGACTATGAGAGGGAGGTCACCATGGAGCCCAACGCGGCGTCATCTCCAGAGCCTTTGGCAGGCGAAGACTGCTTTTGTCAGGATAGATGTACTCGCTGTCCCCCTTCAAATTAGCCCGCCATTGTTGGATCCCTTCCCGCTCAATATTTGGGGAGAGGACCAAGGCCTCTATAAATAGGACTAGCCGCCCACATAGCAAGGGGTTCGATTCCTGGTCGTTCGGTCCGGGACAAGGAGAGAGAGAGAGAGGGTGACTGAACTCTTCATAGCGGTTCATCACCACAGCCAAGAACAGACCCTCGCGTGGCTGTTCTTCCTTGTATTGTTCGTCCTCACCAGCCCCAGGAGGCAATCCATCCACCACACACTGGAGTAGGGTATTACACCACATCGGTGGCCCGAACCAGTATAAATCTTGTGTCTTTCGTGCAGTTCTTGTAGTAGTTTAGATCCCATTGAGACGGAGAGGTTGGAGGTGAGATTTCCGCACGCACCCCAGTGTTCGAACCTTAAGGGTCTGCCAGAACCCAAAATCCGACATCACTCCTTAGTTCCAAAAGGCTATGCTGGGTGAGGTACGCGCGGAGTTGGGCTCTGCAGACGTAGAACGGAAGACACGCCTACATCACGCTTCTCTACTTGTTGTTCGCGCGCCAAGGGTTACTCCTGAGCATCGCGACTCAGCAGCCTAACTTGTCACGTGGCCCCTCACTCCTTTGGTCCCGTCCTGGTTTCCGATCGGTGCTAATGCTGGGTGAGGCATGCACGGGGCCGGGCTCTGCCGGCGTAGAACACAAGCAAGTAGGGAAGAAAAGCGTAAAATTCAAGGAACTTAAAAGCAAATATTACAATCGATACTGTCAATCTCAATGCAAAATGCAAGTTTAAATGCCTCCCCGAGGCGTGATGCATGTGCAGGAACCTAAAGAAGAGCAGGGATGGGACGGAGTCACTCGTCGGCGCTGGTTTTGCCTTGTGGAACGGCAGGGTCGGCAGCGCCTTGCTTCGGCCTGGTGCTGAAGGCTCGGAACTTCTCTAGCAGCGCCTCCGCGTGCCCCTTTACGGCTTCGACAACGGCAGCAGCACCCTCGCCGCTCACCGGTTCCAGCAGGGCGTCGAGGTCGGTGTTGGGATCGCGGAGGTAGACGTGGGCGAAGACCCGTGTCAGCGCGGCAGAAGACAGGACGTGCGCCTCGGCCTCGGCCGCGGGGCCGATGCCAAGGACGACGTCCCCAAGAGCCTTGACCAGAAAGGGGAGCATAGGCGAGGAAGAAGGGGGCCTCGCGAGGACCTTGCCGAGCGTTTCCGCTCCTATCCACGCACGGACCCAACGGCACACCTGGAACGGCCCATGATCCTCAAGATAAGTTACCACCCACGGCACTGGCTGCTGCAGCACTACCCCCGCACCTAAAGCAACTCCGTACTAGCGACGTTGCTTCCTTTTCTCACTAAGTGATGGCTGCTTGGGTGCCAAAGGGGACCTCCTGAGCATCGCGACTCAGGGGCTCCTACCGGACCTCGGGTCGCTCACCTCCTGGCCTTGACTACGGCATCGCGACCTGGCATACCAGCGACGGCTGACGCCGCCTTGGGACTGGGACCTGTCGGCTTAGAGCACCAAGCCCTCGTGAGGTGCGAAAGGGAAGGCTGAACTATAACGGAGTTAGCAGCTCGCTCGGATCCACGTCAAAAGGTCATACATATTAACAAACAGGACTACAAACACCTTACAAGCCCCCACGGGGCACATTCTAATTCCTTGCAGGGAGCGGATCCTAAGGGACGCTAACTACATGAGCTACTATGGGAGATGCCATCATCAACAGTGGGCCGTCAGGCACTGGCACCAACCCAATCCAGATCAGGGTTGGCGACGGCCTGACGCGTCCGCCCTGCTCCTGGAGCGGCGACGACTCGGGGGCTCGTAGCTGTCGTCGCTCGTCTCCGGAGTCGCGAAGCCTTCGCTGGAGCCGCTGGACCCTCGGGCGCCACTGCCAAGGGGGCGGTCGACGGGCCTATCCCTCACCAGGGCGAGGTCCTGGCCGCCTCTCCCGCAGCAGCACTCCAGCCGGCGCCCGATCGCGTCGAAGACCTTGAAGAACATCACCGCCGCGCCGTCATACTCCAGGTGGACCGTGAAGACGCCTCTTTCCCTGCAGACCCGGGCGATCTCCCTCCAGCCGCGGGACATGTAGAACGCGCCCGGGGCAGCGACGACGACCTCGGCCTCGGTCGCAGGGGCACCGTAGTCGGCGTGCTGCAGCTGGAGCTCCAGAGGCCCCCCTGGAAGAACCATGGAGGCAAAGAAGGGAGGAAGGCGGATCCAGGACTGAACAAGAGTGACGACATGGAGCACGAACTCACGGGAGGAGCCCTCGGCATGGACTCCAGGAGGAACCACCCACGCCTTCATAACCAGACGGCGCCAACGACGGCGCTGACTGCGGGGATCATCATCAACACCTCCGGGGCCCTCGACGTGGGCGTACAAGGGCAGCGGGAACCCCGGCGGAGCCCGCTCGCCCCAGGGCCTCGCCACCACCGGATGGTCCTCATCGTCCCGGCTGCAATGGGCGAGTCGCTTCTTCGGCGGGAGAGGGTCTGGCCCTTCTCGAGGAGCCTTTCCCTTCTCCGCTGCAGAGAATCGGCGAATCGGAGCCATCACACCAAGACGGAGCAAGAACTAAGGCAAAGGAGAGAGCAAGAGGAGATGGACTGGACGGGAATGAGCGGTGCCGTACTTATAGCCGGCGAAGGCCAACCGCCGGTCTCCACGATCACAGGTAATCATAACACGTTCTGCATGCAGGGACTTGTCCAACTCGCACGATCACCAAGGCGTCATGGGGAAGTGGAGGCGCCACGTCCAATCAACCGCCACACGGCGTCCAAGGCCGCAGGCTGTTGGGGCCCGCGGCGCTTCGCCCTTGCCCTTTCGCCTCTCGGCATGGCCAAGTGCATGCGCGCCTTGGGCCTGGGGGCTACTGTCGGCGTTCTGGGAACGGGGGTCCCCAGACTTGCCTACCTGCGGCCTGCGGCGTGGCTCAAGTGTGGGCCCAGGGTGGCCCATCTTCATCAACACGAGGCTCAAGACCCTCGCGAGGGGCCAAGCCTCGCGAGGCGGACGACATGGCGCATCCTCAAGCACAGCCTCGTCAGGCTGGCTCGCGAGGAGGCGGAGAGTTCAAGGCGGGGTACCTCACGAGGTGCCCATGACGCAAGCCATGACGACACGGGGCACCAGGCAGGTGCCAGCGCGCGCAGCGTCCCTCTTTCCCCTTTGGTGCAAAGGGGCAAGCGTATCTGCGGAGTACCGAGGCATCAGGCAAAGGTTGCCACTTCGGTGCAACGAGACCAAGACCAGGAGGACTATGAGATGGAGGTCACCATGGAGCCCAGCGCGGCGTCATCACCAGAGCCTTTGGCAGGCGAAGACTGCTTTTGTCAGGATAGATGTACTCGCTGTCCCCCTTCAAATTAGCCCACCATTGTTGGATCCCTTCCTGCTCAATATTTGGGGAGAGGACCAGGGCCTCTATAAATAGGACTAGCCACCCACATAGCAAGGGGTTCGGGGGGTTGGTTCGTTCGGTTGGCAAGTAGAGAGAGAGAGAGAGGGTGACTGAACTCTTCATAGCAGTTCATCACCACAGCCAAGAACAGACCCTCGCGAGGCTGTTCTTCATTGTATTGTTCATCCACACCAGCCCCAGGAGGCAATTCATCCACCACACACTGGAGTAGGGTATTACACCACATCGGTGGCCCGAACCAGTATAAATCTTGTGTCTTTCGCACAGCTCTTTTAGTAGTTTAGATCCCATCGAGACGGAGAGGTTGAAGGCGAGATTTCTGCACGCACCCCAGTGTTCGAACCTTAAGGGTCTGCCAGAACCCGAAATCCGACAGGGGAAGGGGTGCTTAGTCTCGTTCGAGCAATTTCTCGCGTTTTGGTTACCACTTCGCCTCAGCTGCCTCCCCTCGCGAGCCACTCGCGAGCCTGGTCAGGCCTAGCTTGCGCCTAGCCCAGACTGCCGCCAACGTGACCTCTTAGGAGGGTGTTTTACTGTAGATCCTACGAACCCAATCAGGGAGCACTCGAGACACCACAACCCCCCGTGGGCTTCCTCAGGGCTAGGACGGAACAAAGGTAAACTAGCCGACCAGCGCGTCGCTTGGGCCAACCACTTGGCGCGGGCGCAAGGGCAGTGTAGCGTCTACTAATACGATGAACACCAGTTTTACATAAGGGGCTCCCCCTCCCAAATGCTCTCACTGCAATCAGGCCAAAACCTGAGTTCTATTCCTGCAGGGTAAGGAAGTAGGAGCGATGCACAATCAGTCGGATGAATCCCCCAATGCATTCTCGGGAGCACCACCTGAGCCGTTGCTGGCGTCGCTGAACTCGCCATCGCTGTCCGCGTCGCCGCCAGCGGCGTCAGGGCCGTCCATCACGCCGCCCTCGTCGGCCGCCATGATCGCATCATGGTTGTCTGAGGCAAAGGCCCTCATAAGAGCATCTACATTGTCTTCCACCCAGTGCACCAGATCGCCTCGGACGGCCTGGGGGACTGGGGCGATGGCGGTGTCAAAATCAAAGTGGGGATCCATGTTCCGGAGGTGGCTGAAGACGCGAAAAAAGGCGCGCCCGAGCAGGGCACGGCTCCTCTCCTCCACCAACCTGTCAGCCCTGACCGACCGCGCCTCCAGCTGCGTCACCATGTTAGTGAAGAACTGAAGATTGCCAGCATAGTTGACTGCGTGCGGCTCGCCAACAGCCGCCTCGCAGATGTTGCCCAAGGCTGTGTTCGCTCTCTCCCAGAGCGTGGTGAGCATGGGGCCGTGCTCGTGCTCCAGGATCTGCCGCTGACGTATCTCGTCCGCTTTCTGGCGCGCGACGGCCTCAGCTTCCTCCACCCGCTGGCGAAGAAGGAGCACCTCGGCCTGGGAGGTGGTTAACTCACCTTGCGCCACCTCAAGGGCGGCTCGGGAAGCATCGGCCCGCCGTGTCGCCTCCTCCAGCTTGGCCCTCAAGGCGGCAGTCCTGCCTTCTGCTTCGGCCCGGATCAACCCCAGCTTCTCTTCGAACTCGTGCTCGAGGTTCAAATGCGCCATTGCCACTCGACGTCCGACCTCCTCCAGGACGCGGGCTTCCTGTGCGGCCACATCATCCTCCGCCTATGTCACCAAGCGCTCCCTTGTCTCCAGACGCTCGTACTCATGGGTACGTTTGGCGGCTTCCAGCGTCAGCGCCTCCTCATGCTTCTGGAGCTCTGCTGAGTCGTCGGACGCCACCTTCATCAACGCAAGGGCTACCTCGCGCAGCTCCACCTGCTCCTCCAGCGAGTGGCACCAGGCCAGGAGCTCCCGAGCCGCTCTCCGCCGCAGTTCGCCACTGGTCAGCTTCCCGAGCCTCCTCAGCAGCCCAAGATCGGGCCTCCCGAGAGGCCACCAGCGACGCCTTGGCCTCTGCATCGTCAAGATCACGCTGACGGCGTGCACGGGCGATGGCGCCCTCCAGCTCGCGCCTCTCTGCAGCCAGGCGCAGGCCCTCGGCCTCAAGGAGCGCGTCTTCATCGGCAAACGTCTCTCCAAGCAGGCTTATCGCGTCAGCCGCCTTCGAAGGAATCCTTGGCGGAGAGCGCAACACTCCCGAGCATGCTCGAGCACGTCTTCCACACCATCATCTGCCCCAAGCAAGCGCCAGGGGCCGCGAGTCGGTGTCGGCATTCTGGGAACGGGGCTCCCCAGACTTGCCTGCCTGCGGCCTGCTGCGTGGCTCAAAAGGGGGCCTAGCACGGCCCATCTTCACCAACATAAACTCAAGACCCTCACGAGGGGCCAAGCCTCGAGGAGCGGACGACGCGGAGACTCCTCAGGCATGGGCACGTCAGGCTGGCTCGCGAGGAGGCGGAGAGATCAAGGCGGGGTACCTCACGAGGTGCCCGTGACGCAAGCCATGACGACTCAGGGCGCCAGGAGGGTGCCGGCTTGCGCAGCGTCCTCCTTTCCTCTTTGGTGCAAAGGAGGCAAGCGCAGCCGCGGAGTACCGAGGCATTAGGCAAAGGTTGCCATTTTGGTGCAACGAGACCAAGACCAGGAGGACTACAAGATGGAGGTCACTGTGGAGCCCAAGACGACGTCATCACCAGAGCTTTGCGCGGGCGAAGACTACTTTTGTCAGGATAGTTGATACTTGCTGTCCCCCTTCAAATTAGCCTGCCATTGTTGGCTCCGTTCCCGCCCAATATTTGGGAAGGGGACTAGGGCCTCTATAAATAGGACCAGCCACCCACATAGCTAAGGGGTCGAAGGGTCTCTAGGGGTCGGCCGACTGAAGTCAGAGAAAGAGAGAAAGAGAGAAAGGTGACCGAACTCCTCCCAGCAGTTCATCGCCTCAGCCAAGAATAGACCCTTGCGAGGCTGTTCTTCCTTGTATTGTTCATCATCATCAGCCCAAGAGGCAATCCACAAACCACACATTGGAGTAGGGTATTACACCACAACGGTGGCCCGAACCAGTATAAACCTTGTGTCTCTTGTGTTGTTCTTCCCGCAGTTCTGATCCTAGCATGGCGGAGGGGTGCAGGTAGGTCGGAGGCGTAATCTCCGCGCGCACCCCAGTGTTCGAACCTCAAGGGTCTGCCGGAACCCGAAATCCGACATTTGGCGCGCCAGGTAGGGGTGCGCCGGAAATCGACTTCCACCGCTCCGTTCTCCTCCGAGCATCGCGCCCATGTCTGACGCTCGTCGGGCCCGCGCTCCGGAAATCGACCTCGTCCGCGGTGGCCGGAGTTCGGGCGAGGTTGAACTAGTCGCTAGCAGGAACGGCAAGGGGCGTGCGGGGTGCTACGGGCTCCTGCAAGTGCGTTGAAGATGAAGGCGTGCTCGGTTGCAACCCAACGTGGATGTGGCCACGACGGCGACGTGTGGTGGCGGCGGCGAGCTTCGGCTCCGATTGCCATGGTGGTTAGAGGACGCGGACGAGCGCGGGGAGAGGGGGAAACGGGTCAGTACCTCACTGCGGTTGCAGGGGAGCGAACGACGAGCTCGGGGAAGAGCCAGAGCGAGCGGGGCGGCAAGGGGGATCTCTGGCGACCGAGGTTGAAGACGAGCTCGGTGCAGCGTCTTCGGGGCGAGCGAGCGCTCGGGGATGGGTCGAGGCGAAGCAGCGGACGACGGCGGAGCTTCTTGGCACGGCGAGGCAACGAGTGGACGGCGGTGGCTGCGGTGGAGCTTGTCAGCGGTGACGGCTGCGCTCGGCAGGGAATGGGGAGAGAGCCAGAGAGGGGGAGAGGGCCACGGGGAGAGTGGGGAGAAAGAGAGGGGGGCGTGGGGGAGTGCGTGGCACTCGTAGGCGCGTCCGGGGCGTCGGCGGAAGTAGGAGGTGGCCGGCGTGTGGCCACGGGCGCCAGCCATGCGCTTCTCGTCCTCCTGGCGAGAGGAGGAGGACGACTGGCAGGAGCCAGTGGACTGGGCCGAGCCGGTGGGCCAAGTGGGCTGCGCCAGGTAAGTCTCTGTTCTCTCTCTTCTTTTCTGTTTTTCATTTATTCTATTATTTCTGTAACTTCAGGGCTTTATTAAAAATGCCAGGGCATTTCCAAAAATCATAAAATTAATCATGGCCACTGCTTAGAATATATCCAACAGCAAACATTTTAGTTTATGATTATTTGAGCATTTAAAATATTTTATAGCATTTAAATGCCCAAATGCAAATACTATAAGAATTAATCCAATGACCTTATGATGTCCTAGAAAAATGTGCACCATTTTTTTCAAAGGTTTTAACCCAAAACAAAAAGGGTGGGCTTTTTAGAAGGGCATTTCAGGTTCATTGAAAAAGTTTTTAGTAAACCGTAGTTGTTCCAGGGGGTGCTGGGGGTTCTGTCATCCCCATTTCAAATTTAAGAGAAATTTAAACATGATGCACACTCTAATGCTTGAACTAGCTAGGGTGTGACACTTGCATATTATAGTTCATCACGAAGCTTTTGTAGCTTGGTGGTAGTGATTGAAGAACTCTGTCAATGACACTATCAACAGGAAGATTAACTCCCAGTTGAGTCAAGTGATTATGATACCCAGATATTTTGAGTATATGTTCACTGACAGAACTATTCTCCTCCATCTTGCAGCTATAGAACTTATTGGAGACTTCATATATCTCAATCCGGGCATTTGCTTGAAATATTAACTTCAACTCCAGGAACATCTCATATGCTCCATGACGTTCAAAACATCGTTGAAGTCCCGGTTCTAAGCTGTAAAGCATGGCACACTGAACTATTGAGTAGTCATCAACTTTGCTCTGCCGGGTGTTCATAACATCTGGTGTTGCTCCTGCAGCAGGTTTGGCACTCAGCGGTGCTTCCAGGACGTAATTCTTCTGTGCAGCAATGAGGATAGTCCTCAAGTTACGGACCCAATCCGTGTAATTGCTACCATCATCTTTCAACTTTGCTTTCTCAAGGAATGCATTAAAATTCAACGGAACAACAACACGAGCCATCTATCTACAACAAACATAGACATGCAAAACACTATCAGGTACTAAGTTCATGATCAATTTAAGTTCAATTAATCATATTACTTAAGAACTCCCACTTAGATAGACATCTCTCTAATCATCTAAGTGATCACGTGATCCAAATCAACTAAACCATAACCGATCATCACGTGAAATGGAGTAGTTTTCAATGGTGAACATCATTATGTTGATCATATCTACTATATGATTCACGCTCGACCTTTCGGTCTTAGTGTTCCGAGGCCATATCTGCATATCCTAGGCTCGTCAAGTTTAACCTGAGTATTCTGCGTGTGAAAAACTGGCTTGCACCCATTGTAGATGGACGTAGAGCTTATCACACCCTATCATCACGTGGTGTCTGGGCACGAAGAAATTTGGCAACGGTGCATACTCAGGGAGAACACTTTTATCTTGAAATTTAGTGAGAGATCATCTTATAATGCTACCGTCAATCAAAGCAAAATAAGATGCATAGAAGATAAACATCACATGCAATCAATATAAGTGATATGATATGGCCACCATCATCTTGTTTTTGTGATCTCCATCTCTGAAGCATCGTTATGATCGCCATTGTTACCGGCGCGACACCTTGATCTCCATCGTAGCATCGTTGTCGTCTCGCCAACTATTGCTTCTACGACTATCGCTACCGCTGAGTGATAAAGTAAAGCAATTACAGGGCGATTGCATTGCATACAATAAAGCGACAACCATATGGCTCCTGCCAGTTGCTGATAACTCGGTTACAAAACATGATCATCCCATACAATAAAATATAACATCATGTCTTGACCATATCACATCACAACATGCCCTGCAAAAACAAGTTAGACGTCCTCTACTTTGTTGTTGCAAGTTTTACGTGGCTGTTACGGGCTGAGCAAGAACCATTCTTACCTATGCATCAAAACCACAACGATAGTTCGTCAAGTTAGTGTTGTTTTAACCTACTCAAGGACTAGGCGTAGCCACACTCGGTTCAACTAAAGTTGGAGAAACTGACACCCGCCAGCCACCTGTGTGCAAAGCATACCGGTAGAACCAGTCTCGTGTAAGCGTACGCGTAATGTCGGTCCGGGCCGCTTCATCCAACAATACCGCCGAACCAAAGTATGACATGCTGGTAAGCAGTATGACTTGTATCGCCCACAACTCACTTGTGTTCTACTCATGCATATAACATCAACGCATAAAACCAAGCTCGGATGCCACTGTTGGGGAATGTAGTAATTTCAAAATTTTCCTACGCACACGCAAGATCATGGTGATGCATAGGAACGAGAGGGGAGAGTGTCTCCACGTACCCTCGTAGACCGAAAGCGGAAGCGTTACCACAACACGGTTGATGTAGTCACATGTCTTCATGATCCGACCGATAAAGTACCAAACGCACGGCACCTCCGAGTTCTGCACACGTTCAACTCGATGATGTCCCTCGAACTCCGATCCAGCTGAGCTTTGAGGGAGAGTTCCGTCAGCACGACAACGTGGTGACGATGTTGATGTTCTACCGTCGCAGGGCTTCACCTAAGCACCGCTATGATATTATCGAGGTGGAATATGGTGGAGAGGGGCACCGCACATGGCTAAAAGATCCAAGAGATCAATTGTTGTCTCTATGGGGTGCCCCTCTCCTCCGTATATAAAGGAGGGGAGGAGAGGGCCGGCTAAGGGGGGAGTCCTACTCTCACCGGGAGTAGGACTCCTCCTTTTCCTATTTGGAGAGGGAGATGGAAGGAAGAGGAAGGAGGGAGGAAGGAAAGGGGGGCCGGTGATGAAGCTATGTACCTAGGGTAGGGTCATGGACCTGTCCAAACTGACCTACCCAAGGACACCTCCAGAAGAAATCACATTTCAATCGACTTGGCGGTGTTTCACTCGACGGACTCGAAGACACTCGACCAAAAAGCAACCACTCGACCAAGATCCAACCACCCGACGGCCAGGAGACCTAAAGTCACTCCGCATGCTAACGGTCGGCCATTAAGTAGCTTTTATGGTCATCATAGCACTTTATTAGGGGCGTTACCAGTAACGCCCGACCTTAATGTACTTAAAACCCTGCATAACCGAGGGCCGGAGGGGTCTGGTGGACTCTATATAAGCCACCCCCTCCTCAGTGTAAAGGGTTCGCACCCCTGTAATTCATACTCTCATAATCCAGTCGACCGCCTCCGGGCTCCGAGAAGTAGGGCTATTACTTCCTCCGAGAAGGGCCTGAACTCGTAAACCTTGCGTTCTTACAACTTCTCCATAGCTAAGATCTTGCCTCTCCATACTTACCCCCCTACACTACTGTCAGACTTGGAACCACGACAGTTGGCGCCCACCATGGGGCAGGTGTTTTAGCGTTTGTTGGAGGAGTTGCTACCTTTTCCGACCCGAATCATCATGGTTTTCGGCGGAGTTTTGTTGGAGGGCTGCGAGATCCGTCTCGGTGCGCTCACGTTCATCGTCGACGACTCTGCTTGGCTCCAGGAGGCTCCGCTCGACGTGGACGCACTCCCTGTTCTAGGGGCAACGCACTTTAGCGCGTGCATCCGCGGCGTTCTCCTGCGGCAACCGTCGACCCCCTACCGGTCGGTTCCTGCGTTGTCCTCCCTCCCCGTTTCCCACCGGTGCAAGCGCTCCGGTCGGTCGAGACTTCAGCGGTGGGTGAGACACGCGGTGGCACGTCAGTCGGTCACCCCTCAAGTCGTGGCGATCGAGCCCGACGAATCCCACTATGGCTTGTTCGACCTGTCGACTGGCTCTGCAGAGACCGCATCCGAGTGTGACAGCAGCGATCCGGTGACGGAGGTTCTGATGGTCTATGGACCGCCCAGTCCTCTCGGTTTTCCCCATGAGGAGTATGTTCCCGAGCCTCTCACGTCACTGCAGAGAGAAGAACTTCGCCGCCGGAACATGGATGCACTGCACAATCCTATCGTTGGAGAAACCCCCGAGGCTCGTGCCTTGGAAGACGCGTGCCTGGCAAACTTGGCCGAGCGCACTCGACTGTAGAACCTCCAGCGAGCACTCGACGAGCGTGCGTGACAACGGGTTCCCGAATCCAGTCGACGTCAGCTCTTCCCGTCCCCGCAGGTATATCGAACTCCGATTCAGAATTTAGCAGTTGCGGCCCGTATAGCGGAGTCGATTCAGCTTTCCCAGTCGGAGGCTGGCAGAGGCTTGCTGCAGATCAGAGCGTTACTCCGGGCAGCAGGAGACCAGAATTCCGCTGTTTCCCAGTCGTAGAACAGGATTCACAGCAGATCCGTTGCCGCGGACACAGTCTAGTCGGCTCACAGCCCGAGATCGCCCCCGAGGCATGAGGGACGTGGAGACCGGCGTGACCAGTATGGGAACCATGAGCAGTACGATCACCGAGTCGGTCGTGACGGTCGACGTCGAGTGCCCACGCCTCCCCCGAGGAGCGGGTCGTATGTGCCTCGCCAGCAGGATGACAGGCGCCCTCATAGTGGTGGGCCAAGGATTCCAGTCGACCCCAGAGGGCCAGGCTTTGATGCGAGATCCATTCTCGTCCAAGGTTTGGTCGACAGGAACAGGGCTCACCGAGAAGGTCACGACAGAGATGCACCTACCAGCAGCAGAGTACATGTTTCGGGGCCAGAGTGCTTTAGTAGAGCCATCAGGGCCGCTGTGATTCCTCCCAACTTCAGGTTGGTGACTGGAGTCAGTAAGTTCACTGGTGAGTCCAAGCCCGATACTTGGCTTGAGGACTACCGAGTGGCCGTCCAGATTGGCGGCGGCAATGATGAAGTGGCCATGAAGCATCTGCCTCTCATGTAGAGGGCTCGGCCAGAGCGTGGCTGAACCAGTTAGCACCTAGCAGCATTTACACTTGGGAAGATCTCTCCCGAGTGTTCGTCACCACATTTGAAGGCACATGCAAGCGACTGGCAGGGCTGACGGAACTGCGGTCTTGCGTGTAGAAGCCGAATGAAACTTTGAGGGATTACATCCAGAGGTGGATCACGTTACACATCCAGAGGTGGATCACGTTACATCACTCGGTGGAGAATGTGCCTGACCACCAAGCAGTTTGTGCCTTCAAGGAAGGCGTCAAGTACAGAGAACTGAATTTGAAATTCGGTCGAACCGGAGATATGTCCCTGAATCGGATGATGGAGATTGCCACCAAGTACGCTAATGGTGAAGATGAGGATCAACTCAGGAGTGGCAAGATCAAGTCAGTCGCCCAAGAAACCGGAGGAAATTCCAATCGGAAACAGAAGCGGAAAGCCGAGCCAGTGGCTCTCGGGGAAACCTTGGCTTTAACCCAAGGAAAGTTTAAAGGGAAACTTAAAGGACCTTGGAACCCCAAAAAGGTTAAAGACCAGGACGGAAATGATGTGTTGGACTTACCATGTCTCGTCCACACAAAGAAAGATGAAGAGGGTAATTTCATTTACCCGAAACATACCACTCCATAGTGTTGACTCTTGATCCAGCAGTTCCAGGGCAAGCAGCTCAAAGGTAAGGAAAAGGAGTCGGACAAGGTCGAGGACAAAGAAGACAGTGACGACGAATACCCTCAGGTCAATTCCACTCTGATGATTTTTGCCGATGTTGAAAGCAAAAGTCGACTGAAAGTTATTAACCGAGAGGTGAATATGGTCACTCCGGCGACACCTAGTTACCTGAAATGGTCTCAGACTGCCATAACATTTGACCAGTCCGACCACCCGACGCACATCGCCACCCCTGGGAGGCAAGCTTTGGTGGTCGACCCAGTTGTTGAAGGCACTCGACTGACCAAAGTCCTGATGGATGGTGGCAGTGGTTTGAACATATTGTATGGTGAGACATTGAAAGGGATGGGCATTCCGATGTCCAGACTCAGTGCCAGCAACATGAGTTTCCATGGAGTCATTCCTGGGAAGAAGGCTGAATCACTCGGCCAGATTGCTCTTGATGTGGTTTTCGGTGATTCCAAAAATTACCACAAAGAAAAATTGACATTTGAAGTTGTAGACTTCCAGAGTGCCTACCACGCTATTTTGGGGAGGCCGGCTTATGCACGCTTCATGGCCCGACCATGTTACGTGTACCTCAAATTGAAGATGCCTGGCCCCAAAGGTGTGATCACTATTATGGGCAATCGGAAGAAAGCGGAAGAATGTTTTCAGAAAGGTTCAAAGATCGCTGATGCTCAGATGGCAGTGGTGGAGTTGCAGGAATACCAGAAGACTGCAGACCCGAGTGATTTGTTGCGAGCCAAGAAGCCCGCTACAGAGTCGGCTTTTTAGTCAACTAGCGATACGAAGACAGCTCACATCCACCCGACCGACCCCAGCACTGCTCCAACTCATATCTCGACAACACTCGACTCCAAATAGGAAGAAGCGCTCATCCAGTTCCTCCGTGAGAACTGGGACATTTTCACATGGAAGCCCTCTAACATGCTGGGTGTTCCCAGGGAGCTGGCTGAGCACCGCCTAAGAGTTGACTCAAAAGTAAAACCTGTCAAGGAACATCTCCGACGGTCCGCCGTCCAGAAGAGAAAGGCCATTGGCGAAGAGGTGGCTCAGCTCTTAGCGGCAGAGTTCATCCGAGAAATCTACCACTCCGAGTGGCTCGCCAATGTTGTCATGGTCCCCAAGAAGGACAAGTCACTTCGCATGTGCATTGACTTTAAACATATCAATCGGGCCTGCCCGAAAGATCATTTTCCTCTCCACCGCATCGGCCAGATAGTCGACTCGACTGCGGGTGTGAGCGACTGTCTTTTTTAGATGCCTATTCCGAGTACCATCAGATCCGTCTGTATGGGCCTGACGAGATCAAAACAGCTTTCATCACTCCATTCGGGTGCTTCTGTTATGTTACCATGCCATTCGGCCTCAAGAATGCCGGAGCCACATTCATGAGGATGATTCAGAAGTGTTTGCTCACCCAAATCAGTCAGAATGTGGAGGCGTACATGGATGATATATTGGTCAAGTCACGGAAGGTTTCCGACCTGCTGACTGACCTTGTTGAAACCTTTGCCAACCTCAGAAGGTTTGATATCAAGCTTAATCCATCAAAATGCACATTCGGGGTTCCTGGCGGAAAGTTACTCGGTTTTCTCGTTTCCAAATGGGGAATCGACGCCAATCCAGAAAAAGTCGGTACTATACTCCGAATGAAAAGTCCTGTGCGAGTGCACGATGTTTAGAAGCTTACTGGTTGCTTGGCCGCCCTAAGTCGATTCATATCTCGTCTCGGTGAAAAGGCATTGCCTCTTTACCGATTGATGAAGAAGTCTGACAAGTTCGAGTGGACTCCTGAAGCTGACGCAGCATTCGCAAAGCTCAAAGCTCTGCTTTCCACCTAGCTGGTGCTTGCTGCCCCAATCAGCAAGGAGCCTTTGCTCCTTTACATTGCAGCCACAGGACAAGTCGTCAGTACGGTACTTACGGTCGAGCGGGAAGAAGAAGGGAAAACCTTCAAAGTTCAATGCCCAGTGTATTATATTTCTGAAGTCTTGACCCCATCGAAGCAAAGATATCCTCATTATCAGAAGCTCGTATATGGGATTTATATGACCACAAAGAAAGTTGCCCACTACTTCTCTGATCATTCCATTACAGTCGTCACCGACGCTCCGTTGTCAGAGATCTTGCATAACAGGGACGCAACTGGTCGAGTGGCAAATGGGCGATTGAACTCCTTCCTCTAGATATCAAGTTTGAGGCAAAGAAAGCTATCAAGTCCCAGGCAATCGTGGATTTTGTCGCCGAGTGGATGAAACAGCAACTACCGACTCAGGTTCACTCGGAGCATTGGACCATGTTCTTCGACGGTTCCAAGATGCTAAATGGTTCCGGCGCCGGAGTGGTGTTGGTCTCCCCCAGAGGAGATAAACTCAGATATGTTCTTCAAATCCACTTTGATTCCTCTAACAACGAGGCAGAATACGAAGCACTTTTATATGGGTTGCGCATGGCCATTTCACTCGGCGTCCGTCGCCTCATGGTCTATGGCGACTCAGATTTGGTGGTTAATCAAGTGATGAAGGAATGGGACGTCAGAAGTCCAGCCATGACTGGTTATTGCAATGCAGTGAGAAAGCTTGAGAAGAAATTCGAGGGGTTAGAGCTTCATCACATACCCCGACTGAAAAATCAAGCAACTAATGATCTGGCAAAAATAGGTTCCAAAAGAGAAGCCATTCCCAGCAATGTGTTTTTGGAACACATCCACACACCATCAGTCCAGGAGGATCCCTTCACTGAAGAGGCCCCGCAGCCAAAAAGCGCCACGGATCCGACTGAAGTTGAAGTTCCAGCTGTGGTCGAACTGATCATGGAAGTCTTGGTTATCACTCCCGTCTGGACAGAACCATACATCGCGTACATCCTAAGGAAAGAACTCCCAGAAGACGAAGAAGAGGCTCGACAGATCGTCCGTCGATCCAAGGCCTTTACAGTCATAAAGGGACAGTTATATAGAGAAAGCGCGACTGGGGTCGGCCAGAAGTGTATTACACCAGAAGAAGGTCAGATGATCCTTAACGATATCCACTCAGGGACCTGTGGTCATCATGCGTCCTCTCGGACCATTGTGGCTAAAGCATACCGAGCGGGGTTCTACTGGCCAAGATCCAATGAGATGGCAAAAGAGATAGTCGACAAATGTGAAGGATGTCAGTATTACTCCAATATGCCGCACAAGCCCGCGTCAGCCCTGAAAACCATTCCACTCGTCTGGCCCTTCACTGTTTGGGGGCTGGACATGGTTGGACCACTGAGAACAGGCAGGAGCGGCTTCACTCATGTGCTGGTAGCAGTCGACAAGTTCACCAAATGGATTGAAGCCTAGCCTATCAAGAATCTTGATGCTTGCACTGCTATCAGTTTTATTAGAGAGTTGATATTCAGATATGGAGTTCCACACAGCATCGTCACCGACAACGGGTCAAACTTCGATTCCGACAAATTCAGGGCCTTTTGCGCCTCTCAGGGCACTCGAGTCGACTATGCTTCGGTCGCTCACCCCCAGTCGAATGGGCAAGCAGAAAGGGCGAACGGCCTGATTCTCAAAGGACTGAAACCCCGATTGATGCGCAAACTCAAGCACGCAGCAGGTGCATGGATCGACGAGCTTCCATCAGTCCTTTTGGGATTAAGAACAACCCCAAATCGATCGACCGGAAGAACCCCATCCTTTCTGGTCTACGGAACTGAGGCAGTCTTACCGAGTGACCTGCTTCACAAACGCTCCCCGAGTCGAGCTCTACTCTAAAGATGAAGCAGAACACGCCCGGCAGGACACAGTCGACCTCCTAGATGAAGAAAGAGAAATGGCCTTGATTCGATCGACCATCTATCAGCAAGACTTGCGTCGATTCCATGCCAGAAACGTGAAGAGCCGAGCCTTCCAAGAAGGAGACTTAGTCCTTCGAGTGGATCAGCAGAAACACACAAACTCGCTCCTACTTGGGAAGGCCCCTTCATAGTCACCAGAGTCCTCCACAATGGAGCATACCACCTCTACAATGTCGATCGCCAGATTGATGAGCCGCGAGCCTGGAATGCGGAGCTGCTCCGCCCCTTTTATACTTGAATTCTCACTCGGATGAGATGTAATAAGAAAAACTCATGTAGTTTATTTATCAAAGACAAGAGCGTTATAATTTTCCCAGTGATTATTATTGTTTTTGTTTGCGTGAGAAATCCCCCAGTGGGTGGCTTAGCTGCGAATCCGCTTCGCCTAAGTTTGTAAAAACAATTTCCTATCGAGTGGCGAGCCAGCCTCCCACTCGGAGGCTTAGCTGCGAATCCGTTTCGCCTAAGTATTTAAAAAATCCTACCGAGTGGAGAGCAACCCTCCCACTCGGAGGCTTAGCTGCAGTCCAGTACTTGCCTAAGTTCTCTCACTTGGAGACTTAGCTGCATTCCGGCACTCGCCTAAGTTTGAAAAAATCCTACTGAGTGGAGAGCAATCCTCCCACTCAGGGGCTTAGCTGCAGTCCAGTACTCGTCTAAGTTCTCTCACTTGGAGACTTAGCTGCAGTCCGACACTCGCCTAAGTTTGAAAAAATCCTACCGAGTAGAGAGCAATCCTCCCACTCGGGGGCTTAGCTGCAGTCCAGTACTCGCCTAAGTTCTCTCGCTTGGAGACTTAGCTGTAGTCCGGCACTCGCCTAAGTTTGAAAAAAATCCTACCGAGTGAAGAGCAATCCTCCCACTCGGGGGCTTAGCTGCAGTCCAGTACTCGCCTAAGTATCTGAAAATCCTACCGAGTGGTGAGCCAGCCTCCCACTTGGAGGCTTAGCTGCAGTCCAGTGCTCGCTTAAGTACGAAACACGTCCGAATCCTCAAGGACGACGAGGTGCAGGTCGACTGCCACCTCCTCCGTGAGAGCTTCACCACAAATACAATGTGCGCTCCATCATGCTCTGCAGTAACAAGGTGCAGGTCGACTGCCACCTTTTCCTTGAGAGCTTCGCCACAAATACAATGTGCGCTCCGTCCCGCTCTGCAGTAGCAAGATGCAGGTCGACTACCACCTTCCCCTTCGGAGCTGCGCCACAAATACAAAAGTTGTCTCGAATGAAGAACGATTCCCACTCGACAGGGGATTCACGAAGACATTTAACGATAAACCAAGTTCAGATAAACCCTAAAGGCTCCGGACCACAGATCAAAGTACTCGGGCATTCATCCCGAAAGAGTTTAACGGTTACAAAAACCACTCGGCATTCCGAGGAAAATTTAAGGTGAGGCATAAAAGTTTGTTCACTCCGCAGGAGGAGGGCTAGCAGGCTCGACGAACTCATCCAGGTCGATGCCGTCGGCTATCCGAGTGGCTGCAACGATGAAAGTCTCCATAGAAGTTCGGAAATCATGTTTCTGGGTGTTGGCGACCTTGATTTCTACCATTTTGTCTTGTCGCACCTCCTTGCAGTGGACACGAACCAAAGACAGGGCCACATCAGCACCACACCAGGCAGAAGATTTCTTCCACTCCCGCACTCGGCCGGGGATCTCATCCAGTTGAGTCATGAGGGACTCAAGATCGTTCGGGGGCGTGGCCTCTGGCCAAAGTGCGGGGTCGATCCGTGACATGGCGACCTTCAGTCGAGCCAAGTAGTCCACAACACCGTCGATGCGGAATTCCAGTCGGAGCAGATTCATGGCAGTCTCATCTTTCACGGGAGAATTGATGGGGTCCAAACCTGGCTCAATCCGCCCAGTCTCCTCCTCAAACTTCTGGCAAAACTCTGCATTCACGATCCAAAAATAAGTCAATTTTCATACGCTGAGTCGACACAACAAAAAAAATCAGTCGGAACTAAATGTGCACCTTCAAGCTTGATGAACAACTTCTTGGCAAGGCTCCTCAGATAGCTCTCCAGATCGTCCCTCCTGCGAGCGATGCCTTCCATCTTCTCGTACAGGTTGAGATTGTCCTTCTTCAAGCACGTGCACTCCTTGTTGGCTTCATTCAGAGCAGATTTCATCTTCGTGTTCTCCTCTTCCAACTGGCCGACCGAAGCCGGTTTCTGTTCAGCCAGAGCGGTCCTGTCGTCAGCCTCCTTACGAGCAGCAGCCAAATCCTGATCCTTCTTCACCAGAGCTTCTCTCAGTTTTTCTGCAAAGAAATGATGATTGATTCAGAAATAGCAGAAGGGTACTCGAGCCTAAAACTGACCAGTCGACAAACTCGTCCTACCAGCGGTGCCGTCTCTGACCTTTTTCAGCTCTGTCCTGGCCAGCTCCAAGTCAAGGTTCAGTTGAATCTGGTGTCTCTCCAAATCAGCGAAGTGAGCTCCAAGATCACAAGATTTCTAAAATCAAAGGGGAGAAATTATTTCACACCAAAAATGAATAGACATTAAGTACTAAGACTACGGTCGACTGCCCGCAGTCCACCATAGTCTCGGGGACTACACCTAGTGGGTGCACTTCGCATGCCCCCACCGGTTCTGATCCCACTCGACCGGCCCACCAGAGTCGAGTGCAGGGAGTTAAAAAAAAGAGAGAAGAAGAGAGAATGAACTCAGACCACAGTCGACTGCCAGCAGTCGACCGCGGTCTCGGGGACTACACCCAGTGGGTGCATTGGCGTGCCCCCACCGGCTCTGACCCCACTCGGCCAGACCGAGTGGAAGAGACAAACTATCAGTTCGGTTTACACTCGACAAAATGCAAAGACTAGAGTCGACTGCCCGCACTAATTCAAAGTTCAACCAATGCACCCAGTGGGTGTACTAACGCAAAGATTTTCGGAGCAAAGAGTTTTGGAAAGAGTCTTCAGATATCATATCCTAACAGAACAAGCGGCGACCAACTAACCTGAACGTTGCTTTGGAGAGCCGAGCTGGCGTCATAGGCAGCCTGACTGGCGTCCCGCACCATCTTCATCTTCTCCATCATGACGCCCGCCTGGCGTATCGCTTCCCTGGCAGCATTCACTTTGTCTTCTGGGACATGATGGGTCGCAAAAACTGAAGGTGGGTCGATAGGGGCCTGAGCAGTCGACGAAGAGGGCAAGGTACTCGACAGTGGCACGGCGAAGGTAACAGAACCCTGATTGACATAGCCAGTGTCCTGAATGACCGGTTCCACCCTCGGCATCGACTGTAGCGCCTCGCTTGCAGGAGCTCGCCTATTCTTCCTCGCCAAAGACCTCTCGGGCTCTTCATCATCATCAGGGAGGTCAATAATGTTGGGAGCTGTGCAAAGTTCAATTGCCAAAATCACGTCACCCAGTGGGTGCACATTGCAGTTGAATCGACCGAACAAAGACAGTATGGCAGAAATCATACCCAGATTAGAAGTGACCGCATCCTCCATCACCTCATCATCGTCCTTGTAAGCTGAGATCCCGGAAGTGGCAGCGCTGACAGTTCCAAAGTTCGTCCAGTTAAAACAAGAAAAACAAACAGCGTGGAGCATCGAGTGAATACAAAGAGAGACACTCAAATGGAAGCGGCGGGGATATCAATCTTGATCTTCGGCAACGCCTTCCGAGTCTTCGGCTCTGCAACTTTCGGGTGCTTTGGCGCCTTCTCAGTCGGGGTTGGTGAAGTGATCCGAGGACGCTTCAAAGACTGACCAGCCTGAGCAGTTGCCTTTTCACGGGCACTCTGTCATTCTTGGTCAAGCTTGGATCGCCTCTCCCTGCGAGGAGGCAACTCGACTTCTTCTCCATCGCTCGAGTCGTCGCTTCCTCCATCCCCTTCACCGTCAGAAGTCCACTCACCACTGTCGCCGCCACTCACCTCGCCTTCCAGAGCTTGCTCTTGCTCCCCGTTGGGCATTGAATACATTTCAATAATGGCCTGAAAGAAAGCAGGGAGAACAAAGTCAGTCAACGCAGTATAGGCAGCTGCGCGAGTGAATTCAGATTACAAGCAAAAACTCAGAATGAGACCTTCTCTGGTGCATGAGACCGGTCGAATGGAGGGACTCTCCTGGCTCCCCTGGGGTTGTCCTTGTTCCCGGTAATGCTCGACAGCCACTTCTCCAGTGTGTCGTCGTCGACCTCCTCCAGGTGGATCCGGGTGGAGTCTTCAAGACTAGAATACATCCACATCGGATGGTCTCGGGCTTGGAGAGGCTGGATGCGCCGCTGAAGGAAGACCTCCAAGAGATCCATACCAGTGACCCCGTCACGAATAAGCTGGACCACTCGATTGACCAACACCCTCACGTGCGCCTTCTCCTCCGGGAGCACCTTCAAAGGGGAGGGTTTCCTCACTCGGTCCATGGTAAAGGGAGGGAGGCCAGTCGATTGCCTTGGCGTCGACTGGACTTTACAGTAAAACCAGGTCGACTACCATCCGCGAACTGAGTCGGGAAGAATCATGGCCGAAAAGGAGATTTTCCCTCTCATCTGGATGCCAAGACCCCCACACATCTGGATCACTTGGGTCCTCTCGTCACTCGGATTAGCCTTTTTCACTGTCTGGGAGCGACAAGTGAAAATATGCTTGAAAAGACCCCAGTAAGGCCGGCAACCCAGGAAATTCTCACACAAAGAAATGAAAGCGGCGAGATAAATGATTGTGTTGGGGGTAAAATGGTGGAGTTGTGCCCCAAAGAAGTTCAGAAACCCTCGAAAGAAAGGGTGAGGAGGCAAGGAAAATCCATGGTCGACGTGGGTGGCAAGAAGAACACGCTCACCCTCCCGAGGTTGCGGCTCAGATTCCTTCCCCGGAAGCCGCGCCGAGTCATAGGGGATCAGCCCTCCTTCGGCGAGGTCATCGAGGTCTTCTTGGGTGATCCTCGAGTGGATCCAGCCCTTTGGTAGGCCGGTCCGCGAGGAAGATCCGCCCCGGCTGGTCGCCTTCCCCTTCGACCTCGCCATCGCCTTCTTTGCCCGCTCCAGAACCGCTGTCTTCTCCTTCCCCATTGTCGCCAGCGAGATGCATACGGAGCGGTGGCGCTGGGGCGAGAACGAGCGCAGCGGAGGGGTGTGAAGAGGAGAAGAGGTAATGGGAACGTACTGTTCGGGAAACTCCGGTCCAACGCGTTATATGAGGCTGCTTCCGAGTGGCTGACGGGTAGGCCCAGGCGGCTCTGTCAAATCCCGTAACAATCGCGCGCGCGATACGTGGCGAAAAAGGTGGCGTGGGGATAAAGGCGGCTCCACTCTATCCCATCCGATTACTGCAGCCTCCACCGTCCCGCACGCTTCCCAAAATTCGGATCCCACGAAATCCGCAGGTAGCAGAACAACTTGTCAAAACCAAAGATTTCCTCCGCACCATCACTCGGAGCCTTTCGAGTAAAGAAACTCACTCAACAAAGAATTAAGAATGGATCAAGGCGACTGAAAAGGAAGTTTCTGTCATCACTCAAGTCCGTTGATCCGAAACAAGATATGCTCATGGCATGAAAAACGAGTCGGAGAAGTTCTCAACTCCTTCCCCACTCAAACCTCTATCCATTCGGGGGCTAATGATGAAGCTATGTACCTAGGGTAGGGTCATGGACCTGTCCAAACTGACCTACCCAAGGACACCTCCAGAAGAAATCACATTTCAATCGACTTGGCGGTGTTTCACTCGACGGACTCGAAGACACTCGACCAAGAAGCAACCACTCGGCGGCCAGGAGACCTAATGTCACTCCGCACGCTAACGGTCGGCCATTAAGTAGCTTTTATGGTCATCATAGCACTTTATTAGGGGCGTTACCAGTAACGCCCGACCTTAATGTACTTAAAACCCTGCATAACTGAGGGCCGGAGGGGTTTGGCGGACTCTATATAAGCCACCCCCTCCTCAGTGTAAAGGGTTCGCACCCCTGTAATTCATACTCTCATAATCCAGTCGACCGCCTCCGGGCTCCGAGACGTAGGGCTATTACTTCCTCCGAGAAGGGCCTGAACTCGTTAATGTTGCGTTCTTACAACTTCTCCATAGCTAAGATCTTGCCTCTCCATACTTACCCCCCTACATTACTGTCAGACTTGGAACCACGACAGCCGGCCCCCTCCCAATTTGGAGTGGGCTTGGGGGGGCGCCCCCTCCCTTGCTCCTTTCCCCTCCTTTCCACTAAAGCCCATTAAGGCCCATATACCTCCCGGGGGGTTCCGATAACCTCCCTGTGCTCCGGTATTATCCCGATCTCACCCGGAACCATTCCGGTATCCAAATATAGTCGTCCAATATATCGATCTTTACGTCTCGAACATTTCGAGACTCCTTGTCATGTCCATGATCACATCCGCGAGACTCCTTGTCATGTCCATGATCACATCCGGGACTCCGAACTACCTTCGGTACATCAAAAACCATAAACTCATAATATAACCGTCATCGAACTTTAAGCGTGCAGACCCTACGGGTTCGAGAACTATGTAGACATGACCGAGACACATCTTCGGTCAATAACCAATAGTGGAACCTGGACGCTCATATTGGCTCCTACATATTCTACGAAGATCTTTATCGGTCAAACCGCATAACAACATATGTTGTTCCTTTTGTCATCGGTGTGTTACTTGCCCAAGATTCGATCGTCTGTATCTCAATACCTAGTTCAATCTCATTACCGACAAGTCTCTTTACTCATTCCATAACACATCATCCCGCAACTAACTCATTAGTTGCAAAGCTTGCAAGGCTTAAGTGATGTGTATTACCGAGTGGGCCCAGAGATACCTCTCCGACAATCGGAGTGACAAATCCTAATCTCAAAATATGCCAACCCAACAAGTACCTTCGGAGACACCTGTAGAGCACCTTTATAACCATCCAGTTACGTTGTGACGTTTGGTAGCACACAAAGTGTTCCTCCGGTAAACGGGAGTTGCATAATCTCATGGTCATAGGAACATGTATAAGTCATGAAGAAAGCAATAGCAACAAACTAAACGATCAAGTGCTAAGCTAACGGAATGGGTCAAGTCAATCACATCATTCTCCTAATGATGTGATCCCGTTAATCAAATGACAACTCTTTGTCTATGGCTAGGAAACATAACCATCTTTGATCAACGAGCTAGTTCAAGTAGAGGCATACTAGTGACACTCTGTTTGTCTATGTATTCACACATGTATCATGTTTCCGGTTAATACAATTCTAGCATGAATAATAAACATTTATCATGATATAAGGAAATAAATAATGACTTTATTATTGCCTCTAGGGCATATTTCCTTCACAACAAGATCACCAGTTTCAAGAAGAAGGGCAAAGGGAAGAAGGGGAACTTCAAGAAGAATAGCAAGCAAGTTGCTGCTCAAGTGAAGAAGCCCAAGTCTGGACCTAAGCTTGAGACTTAATGTTTCTACTGCAAAAGGACTGGTCACTGGAAGAGGAACTGCCCCAAGTATTTGGTGGACAAGAAGGATGGCAAAGTGAAAGGTATATTTGATATACATGTTATTGATGTGTACCTTACTAATGCTCACAGTAGCGCCTGGGTATTTGATAATGGTTCTGTTGCTAATATTTGCAACTCGAAACGGGGGCTACGGATTAAGCGAAGATTGGCTAAGGGTGAGGTGACGATGCACGTGGGAAATGGTTCCAAAGTCAATGTGATTGCCGTCGGCACGCTACCTCTTTTATGGCCAAGCACCCTTGATGAGTGGTCTATTTTTACTAAATCTTGATAGTAGTGATACACATATTCATAGTATTGAATCCAAAAGATATAAGTTTAATAATGATAGTGCAACTTATTTGTGGCACTGCCGTTTAGGTCATATTGGTGTAAAGCGCATGAAGAAACTCCATGCTGATGGACTTTTGGAATCACTTGATTATGAATCACTTGATGCTTGCGAACCATGCCTCATGGGCAAGATGACTAAAATTCCGTTCTCTGGAACAATGGAACGAGCAAAAACTTATTGGAAATTATACATACTGATGTATGCGGTCTGATGAGTGTTGATGCTCATGGCGGGTATCATTATTTTCTGACCTTCACAGATGATTTGAGCAGATATGGGTATATCTACTTGATGAAACATAAGTCTGGAACATTTGAAAAGTTCAAAGAATTGCAGAGTGAAGTGGAAAATCATCGTAACAAGAAAATTAAGTTCCCATGATTTGATCATGGAGGTGAATATTTGAGTTATGAGTTTGGTCTTCATTTGAAACAATGCGGAATAGTTTCGCAACTCACGCCACCTAGAACACCACAGCATAATGGTGTGTCCGAACATCGTAACCCCACTTTATTAGATATGGTGCGATCTATGATGTCTCTTACTGATTTACCGCTATCGTTTTGGGGTTATGCTTTAGAGACAGCTGCATCCACGTTAAATAGGGCACCATCAAAATCTGTTGAGACGACACCTTATGCACTATGGTTTGGCAAGAAACCCAAGTTGTCGTTTCTTAAAGTTTGGGGCTGCGATGCTTATGTGAAAAAGCTTCAACCTTATAAGATCGGACCCAAATCAGAGAAATGTGTCTTCATTGGATACCCAAAGGAGACTGTTGGGTACACCTTCTATCACAGATCCGAAGGCAAGATATTTGTTGCTAAGAATGGATCCTTTATAGCGAAGGAGTTTCTCTCGAAAGAAGTGAGTGGGGGGAAAGTAGAACTTGATGAGATAATTGTAACTGCCCCCTTATTGGAAAGTAGTTCATCACAGAAATCAGTTCCAATGATTCCTACACCAATTAGTGAGGAAGCTAATGATGATGATCATGAAACTTCTGATCAAGTTACTACCAAACCTCATAGGTCAACCTGAGTAAGATCCGCACTAGAGTGGTACGGTAATCCCTTTTTGGAAGTCATGTTACTTGACCATGACAAACCTATGAACTATGAGGAAACGATGATGAGCCCAGATTCCGCAAAATGCCTTGAGGCCATGAAATCTAAGATGGGATCCATGTATGAGAACAATGTGTGGACTTTGGTTGACTTGCGCGGTGATCGGAAAGCCATAGAGAATAAATTGATCTTCAAGCAGAAGACTGACACTGACAGTAATGTTACTGTCTACAAAGCTCGACTTGTTGCAAAAGGTTTTTGACAAGTTCAAGGAGTTGACTACCATGAGACCTTCTCACCCGTAGTGATGCTTAAGTCTATCTGAATCATGTTAGCAATTTCTGCATTTTATGATTATGAAATTTGGCAAATGGATGTCAAAACTACATTCCTTAATGGATATCTTAAAGAAGAGTTGTATATGATGCAACCAGAAGGTTTTTTCGATCCAAAAGGTGCTAACAAAGTGTGCAAGCTCCAGCGATCCATTTATGGACTGGTGCAAGCCTCTCGGAGTTGGAATATGCGCTTTGATAGTGTGATCAAAGCATATGGTTTTATCCAGACTTTTGGAGAAGCCTGTATTTACAAGAAAGTGAGTGGGAGCTCTATTGCACTTCTGATATTATATGCCGATGACATATTGTTGATCGGAAATCATACTGAATTTCTGAATAGCATAAAAGGATACTTGAATAAGAATTTTTCAATGAAAGACCTCGGTGAAGCTACTTATATATTGAGCATCAAGATCTATAGACGCTTAATTTGACTTTCACAAAGCACATACCTTGATAAAGTTTTGAAGAAGTTCAAAATGGATCAAGCAAAGAAAGGGTTCTTGCTTGTGTTACAAGGTGTGAAGTTGAGTTAGACTCAATGCCCGACCACTGCAGAAGATAGAGTGAAAATGAAAGTCATTCCCTATGCTTCAGCCATAGGTTCTATCATGTATATAATATTGTGTACCAGACCTGATGTGTGCCTTGCTATTAGTTTAGCAGGGACGTACCAAAGTAATCCAGGAGTGGATCACGGGACATCGGTTAAGAACATCCTGAAATACCTAAAAAGGACTAAGGATATGTTTCTCGTTTACGCAGGTGACAAAATGCTCGTCGTAAACGGTTACGTCGATGCAAGCTTTGACACTGATCCGAATGACTCTTAGTCACAAACTGGATACGTATTTTTGTTGAATGGTGGAGCTGTCAGTTGGTGCAGTTCGAAACAGAGCATCATGGCAGGATCTACTTGTGAAGCGGAGTACATAGCTACTTCGGAAGTAGCAAATGCAGGAGTCTGGATGAAGGAGTTCCTATCCGATCTAGGTGTCATACCTAGTGCATCGGGTCCAATGAAAATCTTTTGTGACAATACTGGTGCAATTGCCTTGGCAAACGAATCTAGATTTCACAAGAGAATCAAGCACATCAAGAGACACTTCAATTCCATCCGCGATCAAGTCAAGGAGGGAGACATAGAGATTTGAAGAGACATACGGATCTGAATGTTGCATACCCGTTGACTAAGCCTCTCTCACGAGCAAAACATGATCAACACCAAGACTCCATGGGTGTTAGAATCATTACAATGTAATCTAGATCATTGACAAAAGTGCAAGTGGGAGACTGAAGGAAATATGCCCTAGAGGTAATAATAAAGTTGCTATTTATATTTCCCTATATCATGATAAATGTTTATTATTCATGCTAGAACTGTATTAACCGGAAACTTAGTACATGTGTGAATACATAGACAAACAGTGTGTCACTAGTATGCCTCTACTTGACTACCTCATTAATCAAAGATGGTTAAGTTTCCTAGCCATAGACATGAGTTGTCATTTGATTAACGGGATCACATCATTAGAGAATGATGTGATTGACTTGACCCATCCGTTAGCTTAGCACCATGATAATTTAGTTTATTGCTATTGCTTTCTCCATAACTTATACACGTTCCTATGACTATGAGATTATGCAACTCCCGAATACCGGAGGAACACTTAGTGTGCTATCAAACATCACAACATAACTGGGTGATTATAAAGATGCTCTAGAGGTGTCTCCGACGGTGTTTGTTGAGTTGGCATAGATCGAGATTAGGATTTGTCACTCTGATTGTCGGAGAGGTATCTCAGGGCCCTCTCGGTAATGCACATCACTATAAGCCTTGCAAGCAATGTGACTAATGAGTTAGTTATGGGATGATGCATTACGGAACGAGTAAAGAGACTTGCCGGTAACGATATTGAACTAGGTATTGAGATACTGATGATCGAATCTCGGGCAAGTAACATACCGATGACAAAGGGAACAACGTATATTGTTATGCGGTTTGACCGATAAAGATCTTCGTAGAATATGTAGGAACCAATATGAGCATCCAGGTTCCGCTATTGGTTATTGACCGGAAGTGAGTCTCGGTCATGTCTACATAGTTCTCAAACCAGTAGGGTCCGCACGCTTAACGTTCGATGATGATCGGTATTATGAGTTTATGTGTTTTGATGTACCGAAGGTAGTTCGGAGTCCCGGATGTGATCACGGATATGACGAGGAGTCTCGAAATGGTCTAGACATAAAGATTGATATATCGGATGACTATATTCGGACACCGGATGAGTTCCGGGGGTCACCAGATATATATCGGAGTGCCGGAAGGGTTATCGGAACCACCGGAGAAGAAATGAGCCTTAGTGGGCCTAGGGGAGAGAGAGGGGCTGCCAAGGGCTAGCCGTGCGCCCCCCATGGGCCTAGTCCGAATTGGACTAGGGGGAGGGGCGGCGCCCCTCCTTCCTTCTCTCCTCCCCTCCTTCCTTCTTCTCGTAGTCGGACTAGGAAAGAGGGGAGTCCTACTCCTACTAGGAGGAGGATTCCCCCCTTGGCGCGCTTATGAGGGCCGGCCGGCCTCCCCCTTGCTCCTTCATATACAAGGGCAGGGGCACCCTAGAACACACAAGTTGACAGTTGTCTTAGCCGTGTGCGGTGCCCCCCTCCATAGATTTCCACCTCGGTCATATCGTTGTAGTTCTTAGGCGAAGCCCTGTGTCGGCAACTTCATCATCACTGTCATCACGCCGTCATGCTGACCAAACTCTCCCTCGGCCTCATCTAGATCAAGAGTATGAGGGACGTCACCGAGCTGAACGTGTGCAGATTGCGGAGGTGCCATGCGTTCGGTACTTGATCCGTTGAATCGCGAAGACATTCGACTACATCAACCGTGTTTCATAATGCTTCCGCTTTCGGTCTATGAGGGTACGTAGAAACTGGTGCGCGTTGGTCCTACGCAAACAGTTTTTAACCCCTTTCCGCAACGACATTTGGAATCATCACCAAGTGACTGTGGGCGATAGGGGGGTCCTTCCCACACGACCCAGAAACCGTCGGGGATATGCAGCAGTGATCCATAGGCCTTCCAAAATGTAATCATGTGTGATGCAGCACACAATAAATTCTTTCGCATGTGTGCTATCAGTGATTAAGCGTTTGTAATGATGCAATGAAACCATACGGTCTGTCGTAACGAACCGTTTGGGAAACAATATGTAAGGCACACGGGCCAATATATGAACTGTATGCGATTTGTACCCCATCGCACACGAGTTTTCTGCGTAACCCATCTGCCATGCTAGACTACATCGCACACGTTTTCCAATAATTACCGTCTGCGATAATGTTCTATCACAAACGGTCCAGGAGCCCCTTCGCACACATTCAAGTGATGCAGACCGTTTGTGATTTGTTAGGTATCACCAACGGTTGCTGCAAGAGTGACGTGTGCTTTTTGTTTGGGTTGCCTCACGTTTCCTGAAAAAATTACGACTGGGATTGTATTTTGCATTGGGCACGGTTTACTCCCAGCTCTCGTGTGCGATAACGCGATATCACAAATGGTTCCAAAGAACCTACGCACACGTAGTAGCGCTGCAAATCGTTTCCGATCAACTGTGTATCACCGACGGTTCCGCTACGATTGACGTATGCTTCCCGATGTGGATCGCACACACTCATTTAGTTAAACCGTGTCCGAAGCAATTGCCAGGTTAAAAAAATATCGCATTTTGAATCAGCACACAAAAATCAAATTTGCCACATTATTCAATTGAACAAATAAACAAAAATACCCCATTTTGAATCGGCACACAAAAAGCAAATTTGCCAGAATATTCAATTGAACAAATAGTGTCTGAGGGAGTCCTGGGTTAGGGGGTATCCGGACAGCCGGATTATATCCTTTGGCCGGACTATTGGACTATCAAGATACAAGATTGAAGACTTCGTCTCGTGTCCGGACGGGACTCTACTTGGTGTGGAAGGCAAGCTAGGCAATACGGATATGTATATCTCCTCCTTTGTAACCGACCTTGTGTAACCCTAGCCCCCTCCGGTGTCTATATAAACCGGAGGGTTTTAGTCCGTAGGACAACATACAATCATACCATA
This sequence comes from Triticum monococcum, assembly GCA_034509565.1. NCBI lineage: Eukaryota > Viridiplantae > Streptophyta > Magnoliopsida > Poales > Poaceae > Triticum > Triticum monococcum. Next base: position 492,273,801 of record CM067844.1, read on the forward strand.
GGCTAGCTTCTAGGGTTTAGCCTCTCCAATATCGTGGTAGATCAACTCTTGTCATACTCATATCATCAAGAATAAATCAAGCAGGACGTAGGGTTTTACCTCCATCAAGAGGGCCCGAACCTGGGTAAAACATCGTGATCCCTGCCTCCTGTTACCATCCGCCTTAGACGCACAGTTCGGGACCCCCTACCCGAGATCCGCCGGTTTTGACACCGACATTGGTGCTTTCATTGAGAGTTCCTCTGTGACATTGCCAGAAGGAAGGATGTCTCGTCTCGTCTTTAAAGACGGTACTACTATTGGGGGAGCTTTGGCTGTGGGCCAAACTCTCCGGCTAGGTGGTTTCATCATGACCGCCTATTTGGCCGCCGCACCGACGATGACTTCTCGGGTCATCGAAAATAGCCTCCACGTTAAATCGGCACTCGCCGAACAGATGGATCCGGTGGAGCTCGCCTCCCTGAACGAGCTCTTGGATCTCATCGCCGCCCTGGGAGTCGCTACGGACTATGATCGGATTGGGCTTAAACCCGATCAAAGGGAGATTAACTCTCCGCCGGTCACCCATCATATTGCAGTGGTGGAGGAACAATGCAGCGACCTCTCCTCCATATTGAGGACCAACTATGTCCGGATTCCTGAGCTCTCCGAGCCGGATACCCATTCGCAGGAGGACAGCATCCAATCCCTGAACTTAGAGTCATGCAGCGGGCCAGGATTATCGGGCAACACCCCGGAACCAGAATTTCCAAAATTGGAAATTCCTCGGCCCCTGGATCCCAGATCGGGGAAGGGTTCGGATTCAATTCCACCCACCCACCCAAACATAAGCGATCTTTCCCACATCAGGCAAGAGCCCCAGGAAACAGTACATCACTATTGGGCCAGATTCCTCCTTGCGATGAACAAGGTTAAGGACTGTCGCGAGGAAGACGCAATCTTATTTTTCTGCAATAATTGCACGGACAAGGGAATCCTTAATGCCATAAACCGCCGTCAGATATCACGCTTCGCTGACTTAGCGTCCATAGTACGAAAGTACCGTGCGATGGAAAGTGCCTGGAAAACCGAAACAAACTTTTGGGATAATCCGGCCCTAAACACGAACCCAATCCGAAATAAAAGGGTGCACTATCAAAAGATACCCGGGTGAACTACCAAAAAGCAAAAACCCTCTATAGGGCATGGAACCATACTGGAGGGATGGCTCAATGGACCCTGCAAAATTCATAGTACAGCGGATACAATACCAATGCACAGCCTTAGAGCATGTTGGATACTCCGGCAGGTGGCCAAAAGTGGCGAGGATCTTCTTATCCCAAATGCCACAGAGCACCATCCCGTGGATAACAATACGGTGTTAACAGTCTTTGAGACATTTGCATCAAATAATAGGCGCAAGCGAACACTCCGCGGCATGGCCGAAATCTACCACGTAGCAGCAATAAATCCACGGAGTGACACAGCTATTACCTTCAATGCCAGTGATGAAACTAAATTCTGAACAGCCCGAGCACCAGCCGCACTGGTCCTCAGTCCAATTCTGGACGGCTTTCGACTCACCAAGGTACTCATGGACGGCGGCAGCGGATTAAACCTCATCTATGAGGAAACCCTTCAAAAAATGGAAATAGACTAGAACCGCATCGAGCGAAGCAGCACAACCTTTAGAGGAATAATCCCCAGTCGGGAAGCGCGCTGTACAGGCAAAATCACACTAGATGTGGTGTTCGGCATGCCGGAGAATTATAGGTCCGAAGAGATTACGTTCCAAGTGGCCCCGTTCAGTAGCGGTTACCACGCCTTGTTAGGGCGGGAGGCGTTCACAATCTTCCAAGCCATACCCCATTACGGGTACATGAAGCTGAAAATGCCCGGGCCCAATGGAATTATCACTCTTGCTAGTGATCCGGACACAACACTCCGCGCCGAAAACAAGACAGGCGCGCTGGCCCTCGAGGCATGATCCGAAGCCCTAGCGGCTGAGGAACTGACTGCGTTGCGCTCCACGGTGAACAGGGACAATGTGATACTTGATAAGAGATCCAAGTCCACCTCCTTTAAACCGGCGGATGAAATAGTGAAATTCCAAGTCCATCCAATGGACCCTACAAAAACAGCTTCCATCGGGGCACAATTAAACCCTGACGTAGATGCTGCACTACGAGAGTTCCTACGCGAGAACTGGGACATTTTTGCCTGACACCCTTCAGACATGCCAGGAATCCCATGCAGGCTGGCCGAGCACAGCCTCAATATTCTAAAGGGATTCAAGCCGGTCAAGCAGGCTCTTCGGCGTTTCTCTAAACCTAAGAGACAAGCCATGGGAGGGGAACTAGCCAAGTTATTGGAGGCCGGATTCATTAGAGGAATAAAACACCCAGACTGGCTAGCAAACTTGGTGATGGTACCAAAGAAGGATAAATCTTGGCGCCTTTGTGTCGATTTCAAGGACCTCAATAAAGCTTGCCCAAAGGATCCCTTCCCCCTCCCCCGCATCGATCAAATTATCGATGCCACCGCAGGACACGAGTCATTGTGTTTCCTCGACGCATACTCTGGTTACCACCAAATCAAGATGGCGGAGTCTGACCAAGCCGCAACGGCATTCATCAGACCATACGGTCCCTTCTGTTTCAACACAATGCCTTTTGGGCTCAAAAACGCTGGCGCAACATATCAGTGCATGATTCAGACATGTCTGGAGAAACAAATCGGCAAAACAGTACAGGCATACGTAGACGATGTGGTCGTCAAAACCAAGCACGTCGACTCTTTGATAGATGACTTTAGGCTCACATTCGACAACCTCCGAACATACGACATCAAGCTCAATCCGGAAAAATGCATTTTCGGCGTACCAGCCGGAAAGCTCCTGAGTTTCATTGTCTCCAGTAGAGGTATTGAAGCTAATCCGGCCAAAATTCAAGCTTTTTCATAGTTGGCTACCCCAACAGACCTCAAACAAATCCAAAAGTTAACTGGATGCGTGGCAACTCTAAGCCGCTTTATCTCCCGCTTAGGAGAAAAGGCTTTACCCCTTTATCGCCTCCTTCGGCGCACTGAACACTTTGAGTGGACGGACGCTGCCATAGCCGGATTGGAAGAAATAAAGGCCATTTTGGCAACCAACCCAATCCTGGCCGCGCCAAACATCGGCGAACCAATGCTGTTGTACATTGCGGCAACTCATCAAGTTGTAAGCGCAGTGCTCGTCATCGAACGAGAAGCTGCCGGACATAAATTCCCTCTTCAAAAGCCGGTATACTATGTATCCACTATCCTCACTCCATGCAAATCACGGTACCCAGATTATCAAAAGATAGCCTATGCGGTATTCATGGCATCCCGGAAGTTGCGACACTACTTTCAAGAGTGTTTGATTATAGTAGCCTCGGAAGTGCCACTTAATGATATTATAAACAACCGCGACGCCACGGGCCGGATTGCTAAATGGGCCATTGAGCTCCTCCCGTTCGACATAACATACAAACCTCGACGGGCCATTAAGTCGCAAGTATTGGCCAACTTTGTCGCTGAATGGACGGAGGCCGAACTCCCTAAAGAGTACGGCGCATACTCCAATTGGATCATGCAGTTTGACGGTTCTAAAATGCTGGCTAGTCTAGGGGCTGGCATCGTCCTGACGTCCCCAACCGGAGATACCGTTCAGTATGTACTGCAAATATTGTATACAGACTCCAACAACGCAGCCGAATACGAAGCTCTGTTGCATGGTCTTCGAATGGCAGTCTCCATGGGCATTCAACGCATGGAGGTGCGTGGGGATTCAAACCTTGCAATGTCCCAAATAAATGGAGAGTTTGACGCCAAGGATCCGAAAATGGCGGCCTACCGAAACGCCGTCCTAAAAATGTCAGCTCGGTTCGAGGGACTCAAATTTCACCATGTGGCTAGGGAAAACAATCAAGCGGCGGATATCCTCGCCCGCATCGGCGCAAAACGTGACACGGTCCCCCCCAGCATATTTCTGGAATGGCTGTTCAAGCCATCCGTAGTATGGGAAGGGGACACCGGTAACAATAGTCCGGACCCAGGCAAAATGCCCGATACCGAATACTCTGACACAATCGGAGGCTCCGCCACCGAAATAACACCTTCAGCCCATGTAATAATGGCCATTATCGCCCCGTGGATAGAACCATTCCTGGCCTACCTAACTAGGCAGGAACTTCCAGAGGACCAAAATGAGGCACGCTGCATAGTGCGGCAATCTAAGGCCTACAGGGTCCACGAGGGAGAATTGCATAAAAAAGCACTACCGGAGTCCTTCAAAGGTGCATCTCCAAAGAGGAAGGGCGGAACCTTTTGGCAGAAATCCACGCCGGACTCGGCGGTCACCATGCCGCAGCCCGGCCTCTTGTAAGCAAGGCCTTTCGTACAGGATTTTATTGGCCAACGGCCCGGGCAGATGCACATGACTTGGTCCAACATTGCACCGGTTGCCACCTCTTTGCAAATCAAAGCCACATGCCACCCACCGCCCTCCAAACAATCCCCATTACGTGGCCCTTTGCGGTCTGGGGGCTTGACATGGTTGGAGCCCTTAAAGGGGGAACCCACAAGAAACAATACTTACTAGTCATGGTGGATAAATTCACCAAATGGATAGAGGCCAAACCTGTTAAAACAGCCGAATCTGGACCAGTGATAGACTTCATATCTGGGGTCATACACCATTATGGCGTCCCCCACAGCATCATCACTGACAACGGCACAAACTTCACAGCCGATGAGGTAAAACTCTGGTGCAGCAAAATGGGCATTAAGCTCGATTATGCTTCAGTCTATCACCCACAAACCAACGGTCAAGTCGAGCAAGAAAACGGTCTTATAATGAGCGGCATTAAACCCAGATTAGTGCGTTCCTTAACAGATTCAAACACGCACTGGGTAGAGGAGCTCGACTCCATACTCGGGGGGCTGCGGACTAGGACGAATTGTAGTATCGGATATACACCCTTCTTTATGGTGTACGGCGCAGAGACAGTCTTGCCCTGTGACATAATTCATGACTCACCTCGAGTGCGCATGTACGAAGAAAGAGAAGCCGAGCTCGATCAGCAGGACAGTCTGGACACCCTGGAGGAGGAGCGCGACATAACCAAAGCCCGTTCCACACTTTATCAGCAACAGGCTTGCAGATACCAAAGCAGAGAAGTACGGGCCAAAACTTATAACATTGGCGAACTAGTTCTACGCCTGCCGGATAAGAAAAAGAACAAGCTCGAGCCCAAATGGGAAGGTTCCTTCATTATTGCCCAAGTTCTGACCGGTGGAGCGTACCGACTGCGGGATGCATCGACTAGTCGACTCAAGCCGAACCCATGGAACACGGCCAGGCTCCGAAGATTCTACGCCTAGCACCGGACTCTATGTTCGTCCCCTCCCTTTGTCCATTTTCTGCATATACATTATCTGTCCTATTTTTCTTTCTTCCTTTCTTTTATTCTTTCTCTAGGTCTTTAAGGGCCAACTTGTGCCTCGCTTGCACATTATAGATGCGCCAGCCGCACTCATCATACCTGGGGGCTTCTTTCGCAGAAGCTTAATTATTTATCTGGGCCTCAGGCCCCGCACATGCGTCATGCCTCTGCATGTACCTTTTTTCGCTATTATATGCATCGATATGACTTAAGTTTTGGCCAAGCTGGGTTGCCTGGCTCTTGTATTTATGCCCTATGTTCCCGTTAATTCGGCTAGGGCATAAGGGGAGCACCTCTGCGATTGTTACTGCCGGGTCAGCCGGATGTGTACCTCAGACTGGGTGAAGCCGAAAGCTAGCATTCTTAAGGGAATATTCGGCCGGTGAACAAAAGATGATTTTTATTTCTTGTCCATATCTGCCCCTAGATGTTTTTCCTGTGTTTCCTATCACAGTCCGGACATGCACTTTAGGGCATGCTTACCCAGGGAAAAGAACCCTTAACGGAACTATTCTCCCTGGAAGATGTTTCTTACTACCCATGTAATATAACATAACTAGTTGGGCACTTGTCTGTTCAAGCACTAATGACCCCTACGCCTGGTCTCCACGCATACCCCGGTTCTTATATAACTACGCGGGTATTCGGATACACTCCGGACTATCGGGTCCCGAGGTTGAAGCAAAAAGGTCCGCCAAGACAAATGATCTACAATCCAGCTAGAAGGCATTATACATGTCACTTTCATTACATAGTCATGCAAACTGATTAAATTCCTCTTCTATACCATCCAACAGGCAGTCTAGCTTACAATTCTATTGGGAATACTTTGCGGCTAATTCTACTTGCCCATAAACTAAGCTAACGGGGATCTCTTTTCCGTCAGGCCCCACAGGTCCGACCTCGGCCATGTGATTTGGGTCTGCTTTGGTATATCGCGTCTTCACCATGGCCCAGGCTTCTCTGGCACCCTGTCGGCAGGCTGATATCTTCCATAATCGGAAGCACCGTCGTGCTCCCTTGAGCTTCTCTGCAAGCTTTGCAACGCCCTCTGGCAGGGAGACGGACGACCACAAGGCCTGGGCAACACCATGCATCAGCTGCCGAATTTGTTCGTGCAGATGTGACAGCTCGGATAGAAGATCACCCGCAGACCCGGGCATTTCCTCCGCGGGACGACCTGTTAACATACCTACAGACATAACGCTGTTAATCGGCTTCTTCGTCAAACTCCTTTAAAAGGATTCGTTCAAGCACTTACTGAAAATGGCGCGCCGAAGCCGCTTATTCTCCTTCTCGAAGTCTGCAAGCTGGCCCCGAACGTCTTTTAGTTCCATGCTCAGCTTAATATTGGCGTCTTGGAGATTGTTTTTCTCCTGCCTAACCTCAGTGAGCACGCGTTTGCCAGCCTCTAACTGTCGCATAACATGTTGGTCCTTCGGATTTTCTCCGGATTCATCTGCAACATATGTTGTTAGATCTGCAGCCATGCCGCACATTATATGGTAACCATCATTCTTTAAAGTAAATGTTACCAGCAGGAGACTTTTTTGGTTCCTGCAATGCGGCCACAACAGCCCGCAGTTGGGTCTTGCATTCCTCTAGCTCATGTGACAGCCTAGTATTCTTCTCTATAAGAACCTGCACAATAAAGATGATCCTTAAATCAGTCCTGCTAACTGTTTCAAGTCGCAGGGGCTACTAATACATATAAATCGTCAGATTTACTTACCCGCACATCCTTTACATACTGATCCGTCGCTCTGGCTAGACCATCTTGAGCAGCTCGGAGGTACGCCTCTCCAGAATTGAAGGCATCAAATGCCTCTGGTGAGAAACAGACGTCATGGAGTACGGCCCGGTGGCGCCTATGATTCATGGCGCTTTCCACCTCTGAGTTTGTAGCAGATAATCTATATGCATCCTCTGTAGGGGGATTATCCAGCGCCCGCCCCATATCGGCTTCCGCCTCTATGTCCGGTCCTGGCGCCCGGCTGGTGGAAGCGTGATTAGTAACATCGTCAGACATATCCGGCGAGCATTTTTTCTGTTAAAGAAACACGGGCATCATTATATTTAGAGAAAGACGTCAACCATGGAGCGGGGTTTGTTATACCTTTGCACCAGCGTCTCCGTCCTGACCGCCTTCCTTTTTGGCCTACCCGGCCTCGATGCCTCCTGTTGGCGCATGGCTGCGGGTTCGGCAGGGCGTCCTGAATGCCTTCCCTGTAAAAATGCCATGTGTATATGGTGGGTGAAGTGTCTAAAAGGGGATCCTAGTTTTGGAGTTGGGATTTTTGGTTTTTCTTACGTGCGATGCAGGGGGCAGTCCGGGATAGTCGGCCGTAATGGCCATCATGGCATCGTCGCAGCTTAACTGATAGAACTGCCGGTCTATCAGCTCCACGAATATAACCGGATCTTCTTCGAGTCCGGAGTCGAGGGCCCGGTCAAGGTCCTCTGGTTGTGGAGAAGGGCTACTGACCTCCTTTATGGCTTTTCGCAGTTCCTGCTACAAAGTGGCAAGCTGAATACTTACGACGAAGAATGCAGGAAAAATGGGAGCAGGGAGATATAACTTACCCAGCTTGGAGGATTGTACATGGAGAATCCATCCCGTGGCTTAATGCAGGTGAACTCCTCTTCCTCACCCTTGAATAGTTCGGACAGAATTTTCGCTAAAGCGGCAGCATTGTCCGGACCCTTACGCCCGCAGTGGGTGGCGCCATCCGCCCCGTTATAACACCACAAGGGGTGCCCACGGTATTGAAGTGGTTGCACTCCCCGCATTATGCAAATCGACATAACTTCGATTACTGTCAATCTTGATCGAGCCAGTGCCTTAATTCGGTTCATCAGATAGAGGACTTCTCCATTGTCTTCCACCTGGGGGCTCTATGGGCGCCAACTTCGACGTTTCTTCAGAGGAGCATTGTTGAACTCAGGAAGACCCCGCCGAACAGGGTTCAGAAGGGAAACGTCCTCCATATAAAACCATTCTGAAGGCCAGTTTTCGGGTGACTTCTTCGGAGTACCCCGCGATATGTAGGATGGAGGCGGGGTGAAATTGTGTAATTGGAGGCCATAGAACTCCGGGAGCCTGCAAAGGAACGGATGAATTGGAAATCCGAGTCCCCTTAATAGATAGGGAACAAGGCAGACCCGTTCCCCCATAGAGGGACACGGAAAGCTCTCCACTTGCTCCCCGCCATTATAGGCAAGCCCGGCTCGAACAGGCACCATATACGCCGGAGGGAGAAATCCCTTAGTCTACAGTTCGACTAAACGACTGTGTGGGACTGAACACCTTTCCCAATCACCGGGCTTAGGGCTTCGGGGCGGGAGGAGGAGCAGCGGAGGTCAGCCATGCTGGAATGGATCTTTCCGGAACGCGCTCTGATGGACTCTCGCTGGGGGAGGATGGTATGGATCGGATCTAAGGATCCCCATCCCTTTAATAGACAATTTATTTATCTAGCTAGGGGGGCGAATGTAAAAATGCCCTGGCGCCTCGTATTCATTCGACGCGTGGGAGAAAGCCCTTATTGGGCATAGAAGCCAAGAGGTCCAAACATTTATGGGACCGGACACTGCTTTACAAACGTTCAAAAGATGGAGAAGAACCCGCCTTGCAATGCCGAAGACAATACTGCATGCCGGACTCATCGTCATTGAAGCCTGGTTCGGGGCTACTGAGGGAGTCCTAGATTAGGGGGTATCCGGACAGCCGGATTATATCCTTTGGCCGAACTGTTGGACTATGAAGATACAAGATTGAGGACTTCGTCTCGTGTCCGGACGAGACTCTAGTTGGCATGGAAGGCAAGCTAGGCAATACGGATATGTATATCTCCTCCTTTGTAACCGACCTTGTGTAACCCTAGCCCCCTCCGGTGTCTGTATAAACCTGAGGGTTTTAGTCCGTAGGACAACATACAATCATACCATAGGCTAGCTTCTAGGGTTTAGCCTCTCCAATCTCGTGGTAGATCAACTCTTGTAATACTCATATCATCAAGAATAAATCAAGCAGGACGTAGGGTTTTACCTCCATCAAGAGGGCCCGAACCTGGGTAAAACATCATGTCCCCTACCTCCTGTTACCATCCGCCTTAGACGCACAGTTCGGGACCCCCTACCCGAGATCCACCGGTTTTGACACCGACAGTGTCCATAGGAAGAACATTCATCAGATTTCGCAATAATTGCAATTGAACATATGGTGGCTAAATTCCAATGATTTGTCCACACATATATGCATTACATAATTAATCATAGTGTATGAAATATGAAGACCTCATCAGATGGAAAACAATGGATCCATGCATAATATGTTTAGCGGCTAACTCTTACTCAATGTTTCAGGAGAAGGCATGCTAAAATCTTCACTATCACCAGTGGGATTTATGTAGTGATCCAGGAAGAAGAAGCTGATAAATCTTCGAACCATCAGCAATTCACCAGCCGGGAGCGGTTCAGGGGTCCTCGGTTTTAAGATGAGCTGCAATATTTTTAAGATCATAATGCGCCATATGAGTGGAGTAGAAGATATTAATTAAGATAGACTTACTGGTACTAATTTGCGAGGATCGTCACAACTATCAGTAGATATGCAGATGGAGATCATGTGTCTACAAACATAGTATCCACAAAGGTTGGTCCCTGCTTTTTGCCGAGGACATTGAAATTTTTTGTACAAAATTAGTCATGTGTTTGTCCTATTAGGAACAACCTAACCCGTGTTAGAAGTATTATTTTTTTCTTTGGACAAAATAGAAAGAGGTTTATTTAGAAGCTTGAACATTTGACTAGCGTAAGGAAAGGTATTTGCAGACTGTTGGATGAATTTTCCGAAAATAACGGATTTCAGTGTGTTACCGGAGAAACGATCTCGTAATGCATGGGTTGTTCCGTCTTGAACATGTTCCCTGGTTTAGTTTTAGTTTTCCACAATGCGAGCACACTGCAAATGATGATGAATTTTGACAACATCCATTATTGAACCAGATATGAATGCAAATTAATTTCAACATCAAAGAATTCAATACATATGCAAGAATTGCTGAACATGCGTCAAATCCTGAGTGTTTGTTGACTCTCTAAGAGAATCGATGTAGTAAACTGTGTTCTTGTTTGGAACAATGAATACCAATATCCAGTGATTGCTACATATTAAGAAAGACATGAACTTACGAATGATGTCGAAATCTGAAAGAAAATCAGTGTATATGTGGTTTTTTACTTGACTTACCGTTCATGATATGGCCAGAGAAATGATTGTGCATGTGACGTGTTTTCAAATATACGGAGGACCGTGTTAACAGCCCAGTCCCATCGGTCCTTACCATCTAATAATGTGCCATTTGCTAATGCAGGATCTATGAAATACACAGTCTCCCTTAATCTTCTCCGCAACTTTAATCCCCCGAGAGGAATAAAATGCAGGTAGTTGTTTATCATTTAAAACTTTGTATGGAGAAGTTGCTCAGAGTTTTTTAAGTACTTACAAAATCAGGCATCTAACAAGAGTGGCATTGAGCATGTTGAAGTTGAAGAAGAGATGTAAGTCCTCGAAACTCACATTGATGGAACCAGCATCGTGTCGGAAATGATCTCTATTGTAGTGGACTGGCAAAGCATGATAACCTACTAACATTTGATCCATGCAATATTCATGTAACTTGCGGCAACTGGAGCTGCACTCATCAAAGTATTCACCAACAAGAAATGGCTGGCCATGGACGTAATTGCGTGCTTCAAGTACGTCTGCTTTCCTTTTAGCAAGCAAAAATTCTACTTCTTCATCATCCATGGCGTCAGAAATAATATTACTCCCTAATTTGAACAAGCTGCTGTTAATTTGGTTCTGGGCGATGAGTGCTTTAAGTAAGAGGCAATCCTTCTCTTTCCTCTTCACTCTCCCGCTGCCCTTCCTCATGGACGTGGTTGTAGCCTTTTTGGCCACTTCCTTCTTGGTACTTAAAGCATTTCTGGCAGAATGTCTGGTTGCCTGCAAGGTAGACTGCCGAGCAGAAGGTGAAGCTTGGACGAACTTCTTAGCAGACGGTTTATCTATGCTAGACTGCTGAGATGGCGGTGCTGCTGTGACGGACTGCTGGGCTGTAGGAGGAGAGGCATCGGACTGCTGACCATGCGTTGAAGCTATGTCGGGTTTCTGCGCAGGTGGTGCCAACTTGTCGGTGTGCTGAGGAGGCCGTGCCAACGCGTTGGTTTGCTGAACAGGAAGTGCTGACGCATTGGTATGCTGATCATGTGCCTGCGGACCGATGGACTGATGAGCAGTCGGTTCTGGACCTACAGACTGCTTAGCAGGCAGTTCCGAAGCATCAGACTGCTTAGCAGTCTATTCCACCAGGTTGGTCTACTAAGCATGTGCAGCAGCTGGGTCTCCCCCCGCTGCTTCAGCGGCCGGCATCTGAACCGGTGGTGCGTCATCAGCAGTTGTAGGCCTTTCCACTTGCTGCTTTAGGGCGAAGGATGACATGGCCTGTACACCACAAAGTCGGGCCGGTTGATCACAGGTTGATGCATTAGCCTGCGAGAGCTGTTGTGGCAAGGAGAGTGTCATCGGTTGAGGGGCGACAGTGGTTGCTCTTGGCGGGGCTTCAGGAATCTCATCGATGAACTCTATTTCCTTTCGTGGGCACCAGATGTGATGTAACAGTGTTTCTTTGAAAGTGCGTTATATCGACTAGAGGGGGGGTGAATAGGCGATTTTTATGAAAGTCTTCAAAACATGGGAGTTTTGAAGACAAACGATAGAAATGAACCTATAACCATACAGCGGAAGGTAGACTACCCTAGACAAGCCATAGTCAAGTATTCAATGAAGTGAAAGCACAAAGACTAACAGCAGCTAGGCAGTACGGATCAGGATGGAAGATAATACGAAACCAATCTGAACAAACAGTCACACAGTGAAGACAAATGGACGATGCAAATAGGCAATGACTTCACAAGGACCAACTGTAAATAAAGAGATGGGAAGGATAGAACCAGTGAGCTTGGTGAAGACAAAGGTTTGGTAGACCAGTTCCAACTACGGTGACAGTTGTACGTCTGGTTAGGGCGGCTAGGTATTTAAACTTGAGGACACACAGTCCCGGACACCCAGTCCTGAACATGCAGCTCAGGACACTCAGTCCTCACCGTATTCCCCTTGAGCTAAGGTCACATAGACCTCGCCCAATCACTCTGGTAAGTCTTCAAGGTAGACTTCCAAACCTTCACAGACTTTGTTCACCGACGATCCACAATGACTCTTGGATGCTCAGAACGCGACGCCTAACCGGCTGGAGGATTCACAGTCCTCAAGTGTAATAAGTCTTCACATCACACAGACAGGAAGACTTCAGTGATGCCTAACACTCTTTGGCTCTGGGTGGTTAGGGCTTTATCCTCGCAAGGAATTCTCTCTGAAAGGCTTTGAAGTGGGTTGCTCTGAAACGACAAAAGCCGTACACTAACTCTAAGCAGCCAACCGTTTATGGTTGTAGGGGGTGGGCTGTTTATAGCCACTGGGCAACCCGACCTGGTTTGTCTGAAATGACCCTTGGTCACTAAGGAACTGACACGTGTTCCAATGGTCAGATTTCAAACACACACGGCAACTTTACTTGGACTACAAGCAAAGCTGACTTATCCAACTTTGGACAAGATTTGCTCTCATTGTCTTTGCTTGAAGACATAGGATTTTTGGTTAAGCATCACTTCAGTCATTCTGACTGGTTCACTTGGACCCCACTTAACAATACAGTGGTTCCTATGACTCAACAAAGAAGAAGAAAAACGACGAAACAACTAAGTCTTCATGCTCCATAGTCTTCACTCGATATCTTCTCTTGTCATAGTCTTTAATGTGACTGTCTTCACATACCACCTTTGACTTCAATGTCTTCATACATTTTTAAGGGTCATCTCTGGTAGGAAAACCGAATCAATGAGGGACTTCTACCTGTGTTATCCTGCAATTCTCACAAACATATTAGTCTCAACCAGGTTTGTCATCAATACTCCAAAACCAACTAGGGGTGGCACTAGATGCACTTACAATCTCCCCCTTTTTGGTGATTGATGACAAACTGGTTGAAGTTTTCAACGGGGAATAAAATATGTGAAATTGTAAAGGATAGGGTATTGTCTTCATAAGTTGCAAAGGCTCCCCCTGAAGATGTGCGTATAAGTAATTTTCTCTTGGAAAGAAAATGCACATGATAGGTTGTATTTGTGGAGATCCTCTTCAACCTATGATGACAATTCATCATGCATGATATGATGTAACGAAGATAATGACATGCATAATGGAAAATGGACGTCTGCAAAATGATCTAAGTGCGGAAGTTATCATCGCATCATAGAATAGCAAATAAGTAGCAGACGACCATCAAGTTTAAGTGTTACAGCTCAAAGAACCAAATGTATCGAAAACGAGAGTTGTAAGCACTTGGAAAAAGTAGCAAAAAGTAAAGCAACCACCCATATGGACCCGCTTGAAGACTATCAATTCTTATGCTTCTCCCCCTTTTGTCAGTAAGGACCAAAAAAGTTTGAAGACATAGAGCGCCTACTCGTTCCCATGAGGTGCAGGTGAGGCAGCAGGGTCGTCGTTGAGGTCCGGTGGTGCAGAAGAACTTGGTGCAGTGTCGACATGCACTGAAGTTGGAGGAGGTGAAGTTGCATCATCTTGGTCATTGATGACTCTGGCATTCACTATCGCTGCTGAGGACGAGTAGTCAGAGTCTTCAAGTGAGGGAGTCTGACGCAAGTGAGCATTTCTGGGAGGACTTGAGTCAAACTTGAACCGTTCGGTGAAGCCATCGTCTTGCAGATCAGCTTCCGCACTAAGTAAGGTCAAACTTTTCCATGACCTTCGACAGGTTTCATGAGAGACAAAGGCATTCTTGGTGGCAAGATTATGAATGCGGTTGACATCCACCAAGAGGCTTTGCATCTCACGCTTAAGCCAGTCGTGATGTTTGTCCTGTTTCTGATGAAGCGCGACGAGAAGCTCTCGGTCATTTAGGACACGAGATCGCCTTCGAGGCCTTTGCGCAATGGTGCTCCCAGTGGGGTTAGTCTGAGCGCGAGGGGCACGTGTGTTACCAGCAAGAGGATAAACACGAGAAACTGTTGGAACTCCTTCAATAGGCTGTGTGAAGCTTTGGTGATCAACATTATGAAGATAAATGGGATCCTTAGCCGGCTCTGGGTAAATAGCTTCAACTGACAGATCAACCTCTGGCAAGAATATGAGATGATTGCGCGCAGACGGCTGATAGTTGAAGGCGGAGTGACGCTTGATAAGACGCATGACCCATGGAGCATAGAATTTCAACCCAAAACTGTCGGAGCCGAATGCAGCCAACTGCCTGATGAAGAAGTCTTGAGCATTGAATCTGATGTCATTGAAGATATAGAAAACCAAAGTATTCATTGCTCCTTCAAGCTTCGCTGCAGATGAATGTCCTTTGACAGGCCATAGAGTCTTCCTGATGATATTGTAAATGGTGCGAGGCAGGTACTCTAGGTCTTCAACAAAGAACTCAGATGGGTATTCAGCGTCGTGAGGCAGAGGCTTCATCATGCTCATTATTTGACTCATGTTGGGTTTTGTCTTCTGAAAGATGCTTTCCAAGGCATTTTGGTGTTGTTGACAACCTGGTTCATAGTATTCACCAGGAGTGGGCAGGCATGTGAGCTCAATGATATCAAGAGCTTTAGCTTCATGATGGACATTGCCTGTCATCCACTCAAGGACCCAAGTCTTTGGATCCCTGTTGTAGCCTCGAGTGTGAACAGTTGCATAGAACTATAGCAGAAGCTCTTCATTCCAGTGTTCCTTATCTGTGACAAACTGCAACGGTCCAGCATCTCTGAAGCAATCCAACACTTCTTCAAGGCAGGGCAGGCCAGCTATAGCTTCAGAGTCGAGGCGCATATGTGGAAATATGCGCTCTTCATTGTATAGGATGCAGGAATAGTAGCTGCGTTGCTGATAGCTCCAGAACCAATCTGATGAAATGCGAGGTCTGGTATAAGGGTTCTTGGAGCTGTTGAAGAAGGTGTTATGTGCCACGAAGCCATTCACATTGAAGACCCCAAGTGAAGTGGCAGTGCCTAGGAATCGTGGAAGTCTTGGCTTGGGCTTTTGGACTTGAGGTCTGTGCTCAACATGATACTCAAATTGTGGACCCGCAGCAGGTGGAGGAACCAGAACGGGCCAGCGGACCATAACAGGCTGACCACGATCAAATGCCAGCTCAATTGTATGAGGTCTTGGACGGGGAACAGGAGCATTGGCATTGTCTTCATGGGCTTCAGGGGCCACATTGGTTTCAGGTGCTTGTACCTCATGTGCTTCAGCATTGACTTCAGGTGCTGTAGTGGCTTCAGATGCTTGGACTTCTGGCACCGCAGTAGCTTCAGGCACCATATTAGCTTTAGCCATGACGACGTCATTGGCTTCAGCGGTGATGTTGGTGGCCGCCTCAGGGTTGTTAACCTCCACTTCAGGAGCTGTAGGGTCGGACACATTCTCCTCGAGGACAACATCTTGGTGGGACGGGGGTGTAGCAACTCTTTCAACTCTTGATGCTTCTTCTTCATCGGCTGATGCAGCCGGAATATCTTCAGCCATTTTGGCTTCGGACTCAGACACGTGCATAGTGGGAGTGACTTGGGGCCTTGGTCCTTTGCGAAGCCTGCGTAATGCTGGCGACGCTTGTGGAGATGGAGTGCGCTGGGCCTCAAAGTTATCATCATTTTGCACTGGTGGGGTAGCTTGCGGTTGGGGAGAGCTTGGAGTGTCTTGTCGTTGTGGGTGATCAGCCCACAATGCATCTTGAGCAGTTGGCGTCAGAGGACGACCAATGCTGATGAGTTTGTTGTGCGTGAGCATAGACGATGATACAAATTGGTGCTCGATCTGAGGAAGGACTTCATCATCTTCAACATTGTCGTGAGGACCAATGTCTTCAGCTGCAGTGGGGTCAACAGCTGGATTGTCTTCAGCTTCAGGAGCCTCTAGAGAAGCAGGCTCATGAATTACCACTTGGCGTTCTTGATTTTTAGACGCATGACGAGCCACTGAGATTGGTTCGACCTCAAGGGGCTCTGTGGGAGCAGCCCGATCTCTCTTCTTGGTTTTGCGTTTCTTAGTTGGAGGAGCATCAACAGTGGTGCCCTTGGTTTTGCGCTTTCTGGCTTCAGCTTCAGCAGCCCTTGTTTTCTTCAGTTCTGAAGCCACTGTGGGGACCTTAGGCTTCGAGCCTGTCATACTGGCTGGGAAGACAATTGGATGTACTTCCTACCTTGGTGCTTCGGGTTCTGCCACAGCTGGCTTCTTCTTCTACTTGGCTGCCATTCTGGGGTCGATTCCTGGTCGTCCCAAGGCCTTCCGCTTTTCAGCCTCATTGTATCCTTGGACACATTTAGCAGCAAGATCCTTCATGTGCTCACGAGAACCTTTGGCTTCTTCGCGTTTGGTTCGGAATGCTTCCTTAAGCTCATGCATCATGGTCTGGAAGTTTTGAATGTCTTCAACATTGAGCATGGCCATGTGCTTCTTGAACTGAGCCTTTTCATAATCTATCTTATGCTTGAGTTCAACAATCTTCTGAGCTAGAGCCAGCTCAGCAGCAATGGCTCCGTGGAAGGCAATGCTGAGGCCAATGGGAAGCTGAAGATCATCAAAGCTGACATTTGGACTGTCGAACCACTCATCAATGAATATGTTGATGATTTCAACATCAAAGAGAGGAAGGTCATTGAAGATTTCTGCCTCTTGCTTGCTCTTGATAAACTGCTCAAGAGCATCATCGCCAAGATCGTCGTCGCTGGATAGATCAATGGCGTCATTGCGCACAATAGCAGCAGCGGTCAGTGCTTGGCTAGTGGGTTGCAAGGGCATCTTCACTTTGGAGGGCTTGGAGATGTGTGACAAATCTTCAGACTACACACTGAGTTCAGGAGGTGCAGTGGCCAGAGGCTTCTCCCGTGAAACCTTTGGTGCAGGGGCAGGCTTTGAAGCTTTAGGCCTTTTCATCTTCTTTGGCTTCAGTGGTGCAGGTGCTTCATCAGATTCAGCATCGTCTGCAGGCTGTGGTCCACGGACCATACAAGGATAGAAGCCTTATTCAATGGCTTCGGCTCTGGACCTGGGATGAAGATTTTTGTATAGGATGTCCCCCCATGGTCACTTGATGGCATTCTTCTCAGCATACTCCTGGGTCACGAACCTGTACTTGAACCATTGTTCTGCCCAATATCTTCGAATCCATTGGATTCGAGTTTTTCATTGATTGTAGTCCTCCTCCGGATCTGTCTTGTACAGCTCGTAGAGGTCAGGAGGCAAATCTCTTGAGGTGTTGCCATGACGCTGTCTGCCACCCTTCCTTGCAGATTTTTCTAGTGCCATGAAGTTTAAACTGAAAGGCTTCAACACTGTCAAAGTCTTCCGTCTACTAGTCAGACAGGAACTGGCTTCAGGAGAATTTATATGATGCTGTGAGAATTCTGCAAATGAATGCAGACTATGAGGACCAAGGGATTCTCCCACGGACATGTACCTGTGACAGCATTAAGGTGCGAGGGAAGTGGAAGAGGTCATATGCATTCTCAGAAGATTTTGAAGATAAATCAGTTTAGAAGACATTGACCTCATAGTGCGAAGACATTCACTCATAGATAGAGAGTTGGTTCCAGATTTGTACGAATCCACGAATAAGTACAAGTGGGGAATCTAACTACTTTGTGAAGCATAAGTGAACATACTAGGCATATTATGAGATGCAGTATGAAATAGATTCAACTTGTGTGAAGAGAAAATGCTTGTGGTAGAAAATGATGAATCTATAGGATCAAAGGGGCCGTAAAAAGGAGGTTTTATTTACCACAAGAAGAACTGCTAGACGGAGTGGAAGAGGAGGCCGAGCAGTTTGAATCTTCCATGCCCTAACTTGGCGACGGAGGACATCTACAGCGATGGCGGAGAAGACGATGTCCGCGGTCATCGTGAAGACGGCATCGGTGAGGTCACGGCAGCGAAGCGCTTCGTCCCCGGCGTCGTCGAGGGCTAGCGGTGGCGCTAGAGTTTGTGTGAGAGTGGAAGAAAGGATAATGACTGTGGTGAGGCGTGTATATATAGGGACAGGGACAACACAGTGTTATTACATAGGTGCCCCTGGCGGTTCACATCTGAAGGACACGTGGCTATCATGCAACACATCGGAGGTTGTTCCACGTTCCCACGCACACCTGGATTGTCGTGTGGTCGTTCCCACTTCTCCGGGTTTCAGGTGAAAGGATTTAGCATTGAAAACGGATTATTGTTTGTCTCTGTGTCTTCTGCTGACAAGGATGCAGAGAAGACATTTTGATAGTGTCAATAGAATGCATATGATTTGGATAGATAGACTTAGGAAAGAAGCATGGAGGGGTTAGGGTCCGATCACATTCACTTAGTTCAAAAGATTCAGCAAGAAGCCATAGCTATAAGTGAATGATGTAGAGGACAGAAACCAAATCAGTATGTTGAACATAAACATGAAGACATACAAAATGCGAAGACTTTGCAAATGTAACGCCATGAGAAAAACACTTCAAAGGGGAAAATTTTGGTGGTGGCGTTACCCACCGTATAGGAAATATTAGACCCAGACACGGCGCACAATTATTGTGGCACTCCGAAGTCAAATTCCACGTTAGTATATTCACACTCAGAATGTAAGTCTTCATTGATTGAAGACATACGTTACTTCGTGTGTTGCACATCTAAGTCATCAACATGCACAAGTGTTAGGAAGTGTGCCTGATCACAGGACATTTGAGGATTCCAAGATATTTAGCTCACACCGTAACTTGCAAAACCTTTTCTCATCCAAGGGCTTTGTGAAGATATCTGCCAGTTACTCTTCAGTGTTGACGTGTATGATATCAATATCTTCCTTCATGACATGATCTCTGAGAAAGTGATGACGAATTTCAATGTGCTTTGTCTTCGAGTGCTGAACTGGGTTGTTAGCAATCTTGATGGCGCTCTCATTGTCGCAGTAGAGTGGAACTTGCTTCAGATGAATGCCATAGTCCTTGAGTGTTTGCTTCATCCATAGAAGCTGAGCATAGCAAGATCCAACAGCAATGTATTCAGATTCAGCAGTGGAGAGAGATACACAGTTCTGCTTCTTTGAAGACCAACATACAAGTGATCGTCCTAGAAAGTGACATGTGCCTGATGTAGACTTGCGATCCACCTTGTCACCAGCATAATCAGCATCCGAGAATCCAACTAGATCAAACTCTAAGCCCTTTGGATACCATAGTCCTAGTGTTGGGGTGTGAGCCAAATATCGAAGAATTCGCCACACAGCTAAGTGATGCGATTCCTTTGGTGCCGCTTGGAACCGGGCACACATGCAAACACTAAGCATGATATCTGGCCTAGATGCACATAAATAAAGCAAAGAACCAATCATGGAGCGATATACCTTTTGATCGAACTCTTTACCATTGTCGTCGAGACCCAGATGGTGTTTAGCTGGCATTGGCGTCATGTAGCCTTTGCAGTCTTGCATTCCAAACTTCTTCAGGCAATCCTTGAGGTATTTCTCTTGAGATATGAAGATGTCTATGCGTTGCTGTCGTATTTGAAGACCAAGGAAGAACTTTAGCTCACCCATCATGGACATCTGATATTGCTCTTGCATCATATATCCAAACTCTTCGCTGTATTTCTGGTTAGTGCAGCCGAAGATAATGTCATCCACATATATTTGGCACACAAACAGTTCACCATCATATGTCTTAGTGAAGAGAGTGGGATCCAGTGAACCAGGTTTGAAGCCTTTTCTCTTCAGGAAGTCTTTGAGTGTGTCATACCAAGCTCAAGGGGCTTGTTTAAGGCCATACAGTGCCTTGTTGAGCTTGTAAACCATGTCAGGATGTTTTGGGTCTTCAAAGCCAGGCGGTTGTGCAACATACACTTCTTCTTCAATCTTGCCATTGAGAAAGGCGCTCTTCACATCCATTTGATACAGAAGAATGTTATGATGATTTGCATAGGCCAGCAGTATGCGTATAGCTTCAAGCCTAGCCACAGGAGCAAATGTTTCATCGAAGTCAAACCCTTCAACTTGATTATATCCTTGAGCAACGAGACAAGCTTTGTTTCTGACAACTTTACCATGCTCATCTTGCTTGTTGCGATATATCCATTTAGTGCCTATTATATTGTGTTTACGAGGATCAGGACGCTTAACCAGTTCCCATACATTATTCAGCTCAAACTGTTGAAGCTCTTGTTGCATAGCTTGAATCCATTCGGGTTCCATGAAGGCTTCATCAACTTTCTTGGGTTCAGATATTGAGATGAATGCGAAGTGCCCACAGAAGTTTGCTAGTTGTGTTTCCCTTGAACGAGTGAGTGGACCTGGTGCATTGATGCTATCAATTATCCTCTCAATCTGTACTTCATTTGCAACACGAGGATGAACAGGACAAAGATTTTGCTCTTGCTGATCATTGTCATCATTAGAAGGATTGACTTCAGGCTGAGCATTATCTTCAGGTTGATCAGGTGCCGAGATGATAAGTTCCACTTCAGGCTGAGCTTCAGATGGTATAATTTCTCCAATTCCCATAAGTTTGATTGATTCACTGGATGGAACTTCATCTAGCACATTTGGCAGGTGCTCTCTTTGCGAACCGTTAGTCTCATCGAACCGCACATCCACAGTTTCAACCACTTTATAGTGAAAGAGGTTGAAGACCATGTAGGAGTGCGAATCCTTTCCATATCCAAGCATAAAACCTTCATGTTCTTTCGGTGCAAATTTGAAGTGTGATGTGGATCCTTGATCTAGCACCTGGCACCAAATACTCTGAAGTAATTGACATTTGGCTTCTTGCCTGTAAGGAGTTCATAGGATGTCTTGTTCAGAAGCTTGTGAAGATAAACACGGTTGATGATATAGCATGCAGTATCAATGGCTTCAGGCCAGAACTTTCTTGGAGTCCTGTATTCATCAAGCATCGTCCGGGCCATCTCAATAAGTGTTCTGTTCTTGCGTTCCACGACACCATTCTGCTGCGGCATGTACGGAGCTGAGAATTCATGTGTGATGCCCAAGGTATCAAGATAAGTGTCTAGGCCAGTGTTCTTGAATTCAGTGCCATTGTCACTTCTGATGTGCTTGATCTTGACACCATAGTTGTTCATGGCTCGATTGACGAAGCGCCTGAAGACATCCTGCACTTCAGTCTTGTAGAGGATTATATGAACCCAAGTATATCTTGAATAATCATCAACAATGACAAAGCCATAGAGACAAGCAGTAGTAGTAAGAGTTGAGTAATGAGTGGGACCGAAAAGGTCCATGTGGATCAGTTCAAAGGGTTGAGTCATTGTCATGATTGTCTTCGAGGGATGCTTGGCCCTCGTCATCTTTCCTGCTTCACAGGCACCGCATAAGTGATCCTTATTGAACTTGACGCCATCGATGCCTATGACATGCTTCTTCCTTGCAAGAGTGTGCAAGTTCCTCATGCCAGCATGCATAGCCTCCGATGCCAGAGCCAGCATTCAGAAGCTTTTGCTAGAAGACATACGGCTAGTTGTGGTCCTGCTGAGAAATCTACCACGTACAAATCATCTTTCTGATATCCTTCAAAGACTAGAGAGTTGTCATATTCCATTAGAACAAGACAACGATATTTTCCAAATATCACGATCATGTTTAAATCGCAAAGCATTGAGATAGACATTAAGTTGAAACCAAGGGATTCAACAAGCATTACTTTATCCATGTGTTGATCCCTTGAGATTGCAACTCTACCTAGACCCAATACCTTGCTTTTACCGGTGTCAGCAAATGTGATGTGACTTTTGTCAGAAGGACGTAAAGTTGAGTCCATGAGAAGACTTCGCTTGCCAGTCATGTGATCAGTACACCCACTATCAATAATCCATTCTAAAGCAGCTGGTGTCGTACCCTACAGTGCAGTTAGGGGGTTAGGCTTCACGAAGAGAATTGTGAAGCATAAACATTTGACGAGCAAGTGGATTATGAAAGCTTAGATCGAGGTTAGGACTGATAGGGCAAGCAGCAAGCGACTCAGGAACAAAATACATAATAAGACCATTTGGGCATTTGATCTTGCGCCCTACAAGATGTTTAAGGTCCCCAGCAATAGCTTCAGATGAATTTGATTCTCGGCTAGAGACCTTTCCCTGCAAAAGAGAGCTAAGCTTTCTTAGCCACCCACATTTTCAAGGGTGGCTTCGAAGCAATGAGTCTAAGTGCAGCATCTGAGAACTTTGGCTTTGGAGCCCTAGTAAAAAGTCTTGCAAGTGGACAATAGTACTCATAAGAATAAGCAGAGTAGTTCTTGGTCTTATGAACATGGCGGTTTGATGAAACACGCTCATATTCATAGGCCTGAGTATGGCTTCCCTGCAAAACATTTGCATTAGTGTGACTCAGGTGAATCCTTTGTCTGTATGAAGCCTTTGGACCATATGAAGCCTGTGGTCTGGGGTTTTTCTTCTTCACTTGTGGTGTCATGACGACATTCACAAGAAGATTCTCCAACAACCTTTTTGGCACCCAGACTTTCTTCATAGGTGGACCATTCCTGCAGTTAGAACCAATATACCTAGCAAACACTTCACCATTCTGATTCTTAAACAGTTTATAGTTTGCATCAAAGGATTCATCAATAACAATGGGATTAGCACAATTGAAGCCTGACAGGGTGGATGGATCAACTGAGGGTTCCTTTGCAGCAACCCATGTGGTTTTGGGGTACTGCTCAGGTTTCCTGTAAGAGCCATCAGCATTCATTTTCCTTTCGAACCCAAGACCCTCTTTCCTAGGGTTTCGGTTCAGGATCTGCCTTTTGAGAACATCACATAGTGTCTGATGCCCTTTGAGACTTTTGTACATCCCTGTTCCAAGCAATGTCTTCAACCTTGCATTTTCATCAGCAATAGCAGTGGTATCCTCAGCAGAGGGGTTAGTTACCACATCAACAGTTGAAGATATTGCAATAGTAGCACCAGTGGAACACCCAGCAACAGAAGTAGCGTTGTCATGCTCAATGCATTTAAGACATGGTGGTTCAAATCCTTCCTGAGCGGAACTGATCTGTTTGGCGCGAGGTGACTCGTTTTCCTTTTGAAGATCTTCATGAGCCGCTCTCAATTTCTCAAGATCTTGCTTCCTTTGAAGATAATCATAGGAAAGCTTTTCATGAGTTGTTGAGAGCGTTTCATGACGACTTTCAAGTTCCTCATCCTTAACATGAAGATTTTTTATGTCTTCAATTAAGGACTGAGATCGAGTCATTTCAGTGTCTAACAGGTCATCGCTTTTATCTAACAGTTTTTGAATATGTTCCATAGCTTTTGGTTGTTCAGTTGCAATTTTAGCAAGTGTTTTGTAGCTGGGTTTGGAACCACAGTTAGAGTCATCTTCACTTGATGTTTGATAGTGGGTAGTGCGTGTGTTTACCTTGGCACCGCGTGCCATGAAGCAGTAGGTGGGAGCAGAGTAGTCCTTGTCATTTGCATTGGTTTCGGTGATGAAGTCATTGTCTTCAGTATTGAAGATGGACTTGGCAATGTATGATGTAGCCAGACTTGCAACGCCAGAATTGGACTCCTCCTCAGACTCCACCTCCGCCTCCTCAGAAGCGGACTCCTCTTCTGAATCCATTTCCTTGCCAACAAACACACGAGCCTTGCCAGATGAGCTCTTCTTGTGTGATGAAGACTTTGAGGAAGACTTGGAAGAATACTTTGAGTATTTCTTCTTTTTCTTGTCGTCAGAATCATACTCCTTTCTCTTCTTCTTGTTGTTGTTCTCATTGTCCCACTGCGGACACTCAGAGATGTAGTGGCCAGGTTTCTTGCACTTGTGACATGCTCTCTTCTTGTAGTCATGAGCGGAAGCTTCATCGTTCCTTGAGCTTGATCGTGAAGACTTTCTGAAGCCTTTCTTCTTGGTGAATTTTTGGAACTTCTTCACAAGCATAGCAAGCTCCTTTCCAATGTCTTCAGGATCATTAGAACTGCTGTCAGATTCTTCTTCATATGAGGAGACAGCTTTTGCCTTCAAGGCACGAGTTCGCCCATAGTTGGGACCGTAGATGTCTCTTTTCTTAGAAAGCTGAAACTCATGTGTGTTGAGCCTCTCAAGTATGTCATACGGATCAAGTGTCTTGAAGGCAGGACGTTCTTGAATCATCAGGGCTAGGGTGTCAAACGAGCTATCAAGTGATCTCAAGAGTGTCTTGACGACTTCATGCTTGGTGATCTCAGTAGCGCCGAGGGCTTGAAGCTCATTTGTGATGTCAGTGAGTCGATCAAACGTGAGCTGGACATTCTCATTGTCATTTCTCTTGAAGCGCTTGAAGAGGTTGCGAAGGACACTGATTCTCTAATCTCTCTGGGTTGAGACGCCTTCATTGACCTTGGAGAGCCAGTCCCAGACTAGCTTGGATGTCTCCAAAGCACTCACACGGCCATACTGTCCTTTGGTCAGATGACCACAGATGATGTTCTTGGCAGTGGAACCCAGTCGAACGAACTTCTTGACATCAGCAGCAGTGACACCTTCACTAGCCTTGGGAACTCCATTCTTGACGACATACCATAGGTCGACATCAATGGCTTCAAGATGCATGCGCATCTTATTCTTCCAGTAGGGATATTCAGTTCCATCGAAGACTGGGCACGCAGCAAAGACTTTGATTATCCCTGCAGTCAACATAGCTAAAACTCTAGGTGGTTAAACCGAATCACACAGAACAAGGGAGTACCTTGCTCTGATACCAATTGAAAGTGCTAGTGATCGACTAGAGGGGGGTGAATAGGCGATATTTATGAAAGTCTTCAAAACATGGAAGTTTCGAAGACAAACGATAGAAACAAACCTATTATCATGCAGCGGAAGGTAGACTACACTAAGCAAGCCATAGTCAAGTATTCAATGAAGTGAAAGCACAACGACCAATAGCAACTAGGCAGTATAGATCAGGTAGGAAGATAGTGTGAAGCCAATCAGAACAAGCGGTCACTCAGTGAAGACCAAAGATAATGCAATCATACAATGACTTCACTAGAGCCAACAGTACGTAAAGCAATGGGAAGGATGAAACCAGTGACTCGTTGAAGACAATGATTTGTTGGACCAGTTCCAGTTGCTGTGACAACTGTACGTCTGGTTAGGGAGGCTGATATTCAACTCAGAAGACCGTGTCTTCACCTTATTCCCCTTGAGCTAAGGACACCCAGTCCTCGCCCAATCACTCTGGTTAGTCTTCAAGGTAGACTTCCAAACCTTCACAGACTTCGTTCACCGGCGATCCACAATGACTTTTGGATGCTCAGAACGCGACGCCTAACCGGCTGGAGGATTCACAGTCCTCAAGTGTAATAAGTCTTCAGATCACACAGACAGGAAGACTTAAGTGATGCCTAACACTCTTTGGCTCTGGGTGTTTAGGGCTTTGTCCTCGCAAGGAATTCTCTCTCAAAGGCTTCGATGTGGGTTGCTCTCAAACGACAAAAGCCGTACACTAACTCTGAGCAGCCAACTGTTTATGGTTGTAGGGGGTGGGCTATTTATACCTACTAGGCAACCCGACCTAATTTGTCCGAAATGACCCTGGGTCACTAAGGAACTGACATGTGTTCCAACGGTCAAATTTCAAACACACACGGCAACTTTACTTGGGCTATAAGCAAAGCTGACTTATCCAGCTCTGGATAAGATTTGCTCTCATTGTATTCGCTCGAAGACATAGGATTTTTGGTTAAGCATCACTTCAGTCATTCTGACTGGTTCACTTGGACCCCACGTAATAGTACGGTGGTTCCTATGACTCAACAAAGAAGAAAAAGAACGACGAAACAACTAAGTCTTCGCGCTCCATAGTCTTCACTCGATGTCTTCTCTTGTCATAGTCTTCAATGTGACTGTCTTCACATACCACCTTTGACTTCAATGTCTTCATACATTTTAGGGGTCATCTCTGGTAGGAAAACCGAATCAATGAGGGACTTCTACCTGTGTTATCCTGCAATTCTCACAAACACATTAGTCCCTCAACCAGGTTTGTCGTGAATACTCCAAAACCAACTAGGGGTAGCACTAGATGCACTTACAACAGTCAAGGGTCGGCTATAAGAAGTTCCCATGTCATATACAGCCAACCTCTTAGCGGGCATGTACAATAATAAGTTTTATATACTTACTAGTTTATCAATAGTTGGCCCACCTTACATCCTCACAAAGTGTCTTGGGTCTCATGTTGCAGCTGGCTCTACTAACCAAGAGCCTGCTTCTCTTCTCTTTCCTCCAACTAATAAGCACACATATATTATTCTATTCCTTATAGCCAGACTACCCACAGTGGGAGTAACATAGGTAGTAACATCACAGATATCCGGATAAAATAGATGATGTGGCAAGCAATAAATGAAGAAATGGAGGAAATTGGATATGTGTGATGTTACTACCTATGTTACTCCCACTGTGGGTATAGCCTTACTATAGTACTTCCTCCAATTTTGTATACAAGGCCACAAACCCATATTACATGTACCAAGGTAGAAACTAATGGTCATTTAAGCCAATGCTGCAAACTAGTCTTTTCTCCTCGCTTGACGTAACATAGACTAGTAACATTCTATGTTACTACCCATTGTGGCTAGTCTTATGTCACTCTATTGTGTACTTACTTGTTGTAATGCATAGTATCATAGAGTAGCTAGTATCATATGTAGTACTTTATTTATATTGTCATGCATGACACATAGTAGCATAACGTTTATTATGATACGATTTCAAGATATGATACTTAACCCTCCCTTTCTTCATTTAATTAATTATATGATAGCTCATCAAAATTGCCTAGTTGGCATGCATGATACTAGCTATGATATCCCCTTACTATCAGCCTAGCTAAGGTGTGCAGATCATTTGTGCGTCGCTTTGTGAGTTTTCATCCGTTTGTTCAAAAAGCGGGGAGAAGTTTCAAACATTTCGACCGCGAGGTGCGGCCACTGGCGTAGGCCTAGTTGGTATTTTAATTACAGAAAATTCAGATGGAGTTTGGACATCATAAAAATCGATGTGTGCCTATGGAGTGCTCTAACGACCTCGTGGAAAAAAATTGGTAAAAGTTTGGCACAAGTTTTGATGACCGCTCCTTCCAAACCGGAGCATCTCACATGAAGGATCATGGTTTTCCAAAAGGAGACGTGTCAATTCAAACTCCTGTGGCCGGTGACTTCATCGTTTGGCCTCATAAAAATTTCCACGGTATGCAATCACCATTATACCACGGGTTTGATTTTCTGGCGCATTTCAGGTATCGTTAGCTATATTTAAGACATTTTTTGAGATTAAGGTGCATTTTGTGCATAAAAATAAAACTACAACCAGAACTGCATGTGTTGTCGAAAGGGATGAGGATCGCTGTTCAATTTGGGAGCATCCAAAGGTGAAGACGTACGATCTATGGGGTTTGGGTTCTGGCAAATCAGAAAGCACGACTCAGATCATGGACGGGGTGGCGGGGTTTGGTTGGCACACGGCTTTCATCAACGAACCATGTGCTATTCGCAAACGAGATTGCATATTTTGTTCAGGCACGCTGTAGTGAGGTCGATTGAGTGTGCTACCTCTATGATATAATAATAATAATAATAATAATAATAATAATAATAATAATAATAATAATAATAATAATAATAATAATAATAATAATAAACAGTTCATTTTCACTGCCTGAACTGACAGCATATCAAGGTCAACATATTAACGATTCTTACATCAACAAAAAATTGGGCATAACTCACAAATTTAGTACATGCGACAGTTCTAAATTGAACGAATTAAGTTGCAGGGTAGGCATAAAGACTAGTCTCACGGCTTAATTCCCATGTACATGGGGTAACTGGGATCATTAAGTTGACCCTGAATGAACTTGGGGTTTTTGATGATTTTACGCTACTCTGTTGCACTGGTGCGTGATTCCTTGGTTGGCAACTCATCAAATTCATCGTACTCGTCCTCATCGGCAACATCGTCGAAACCCAGTACCTTTCTCTTCCCATGCATCGCTAAATGGTCGTTCTTATGCAAGGGGTCTTCCACAAAGAAAATCTGGGTAGCATCGCTGGCAAGAATGAATGGGTCTATGTGATATGCGATCGTTGTCCTGTTAACATGGGTCTTCACGTACTCACCAATCCTTACCCGACCAAGAGGGATCCATGCGCACCTGAATAATGCCACCTTAACTTTCACATAGTCAAGATCCTAAATCTCTTTGATGGTTCCATAATATACCCTTTTATCAGCTTCATTTACAGTCATGCATTCTATTCGAACAGAGTTGTTCTGATACGAGGTCTTCTTATCATGTTCCTCAGTGTAGAACATGTATCCATTTATGTCATATGCTTGGTACATCAACACTGTAGGTGATGGCTTTTGTGCCAGCCACGTAGCAATGTCATCGATGGATCCTTGTGCCAAACGATTCTTCAGCCATTCGGCGAACTTCTTAGTGTGCTCCTTCATCTCCACTTCTGATGAAGGCACCATTGGTAAGAAGCTTTGGCGTATCTCCGCCAAGTGTTCTTCGGCATAAGTGATGAGAACTGGGCTGTTAAGCAGTACCGTCAAATGGGCTTTCTCTGCCAATTCTTCGGGTGCAGCCATTTACGTACCAACAAGGACTGGCTTACCTTTCAGCCTTCCCTCGTGGTGAGAGAGGGGCAAACCTATAGGTATTTGTTTCATGTATTCGGTGCAAAACTCAACCACCTCCTCCGCGGTATAACCTTGTAGGATGCTTGCCTCTGGATGGTTTCGGTTCCGACAAAAGCGCTTCAGTATTTCCATGAGCCGCTCAAAGGGATACATGTTGCGAAGAAACACATGACCACAATACTTTATCTCATCGACAAGGTGCACAGTGAGATGGACCATGACTTCAAAGAATGATGGTGGGAAAAACATCTCTAGGTTGGACAATATTCTTGCAATATCATCTTGCGTACGATCCAACTCTTCAGGATTTACAACTTTTTGCCATAGTTGGTTGAAGAAATCACAGAGGTCAATGAGTGTGTTTCTTATACCTTTGTCCATTAGATTCCTGATGGCCACCGGGAGGATATGTGACAACATTACGTGGCAATCATGTGACTTCAGGTGTCCCAACTTCATTTTACCTAAGGTCACATCCACGAGACTTCTGATGTTTGCGCGGTAGGAAGAGGGTGTCTTAGCTGACAACAAATAGTTGACGAACTGTGTTGCTTCTTTTGTACTGAAATTGTAACTCTGGCGAGCTTTGATGAATTTGTCATCATCTTCTGCTTCACTCTTGCGGTGTGATTGATCAACAAGCATATCGAGCCATGAACCGTCACCATCCTTTATTTTACCTTTAATCTTGAGCAGAGTACCAAGGATGCTTTCACATACATTCTTCTCTATCTGCATGACATCGATGCAGTGACGTACACGTAGAATCTCCCAGTAAGTTAATTTCCATAACACCGATTTCTTCTTAAACACTTGATCCTTGGGTGTTAGTTTCACCGTCAAAGGGTGGTTCTTGCCAAGCACAACATTAATTTTTTTAGCCATGTTGTGGACCACCTCCCCTTCATAGGGTCTTGGGCCCTCAGCTGCCTCTGTCGTACCATAAAATTCAGCTTTCATCTTTCGGTATGGGTGATTTTTCTGTAAGAACCTATGATGAGGCAAATACAGTGTTTTGCATGAGTTGGGAAGTCTTCTGCTGGCTGTCCTATCCATGCATGTGACACACCCTACATCTCCCCTTGTTTTCTGCCCTGATGTGTTGCCTAATGCTGGCATATCTTGAATGGTGTGCACCAGCATCACATGTAGATCGAAAATCTTCTTTCTGTAAGCATCATAACATTTTATAGCAGGCGCATCTATCCACACTGTCAGCAGTTCTTCTACCAGTAGCTGAAAGTAAATGCGATGTCATTTCCAGGTTGCTTCGGGCCTTGGATAATCATTGACATCATAATGTATTTTTTCTTCATACACAACCAAGGAGCTAGGTTATATATGCACAGAAGCACCGTCCATGTGCTGTGATTGGTGCTTATATCGCCAAAAGGATTCATCCCGTTAGTACACTCCCCGAGCCTTATACTTCTAGGATCCTTGGCAAAATTTTCAAACTTGTTCTCGATTAATTCCCACAGAGCCCCATATTTCGGGTGCCTCATAAACCTATCCGCAATTTTCTCATCATGATGCCACTGCGACCTCTTTGCTACTCTAGGGTTTGCTAACAAACGCCACAACCTTGGAATTAATGGCAAGTACCGAACAACCTTGAACGGTATTCCTGTCTTGATCTCGTCGTCCAATTTGTACTTGTCCTTTGCTCTCCTGCGCATGTATCATGCATGCTAGCATGTGGGACATGCACGATAATATTTCTACTCACCACGGTACAATATACAATCATTCACACAAGCGTGTATCTTCTGTACTTCAAGTTCCAATGGGCAAACAATTTTCTTCGCTTCATTCGTGCTTTTGTGGAGCTGATGTCTACTACACAACCTTCTTCTTGTAGACGTTGTTGGGCCTCCAAGTGCAGAGGTTTGTAGGACCGTAGCAAATTTTCCTCAAGTGGATGACCTAAGGTTTATCAATCCGTGGGAGGCGTAGGATGAAGATGGTCTCTCTCAAGCAATCGTGCAACCAAATAACAAAGAGTCTCTTGTGTCCCCAACAAACCCAATACAATAGTAAATTGTATAGGTGCACTAGTTCGGCGAAGAGATGGTGATACAAGTGCAATATGGATGGTAGATATAGGTTTTTGTAATCTCAAAATATAAAAACAGCAAGGTAACAAATCATAAAAGTGAGCACAAACGATATTGCAATGTGTTGAAACAAGGCCTAGGGTTCATACTTTCACTAGTGCAAGTCCTCTCAACAATAATAACATAATTGGATCATATAACTACCCCTCAACATGCAACAAAGAGTCACTCCAAAGTCACTAATAGTGGAAAACAAAATGAAGAGATTATTGTAGGGTACGAAACCACCTCAAAGTTATCCTTTCTGATCGATCTATTCAAGAGTCTGTAGTAAAATAACATGAAGCTATTCTTTCCGTTCAATCTATCATAGAGTCCGTACTAGAATAACACCTTAAGACACAAATCAACCAAAACCCTAATGTCACCTAGATACTCCAATGTCACCTCAAGTATCTGTTGGAAATATGCCCTAGAGGCAATAATAATATGGTTATTATTATATTTCTTTGTTCATGATAATTTTCCATTGTTCATGCTATAATTGTGTTATTCGGAAATCGTAATACATGTGTGAATACATAGACCACAACACGTCCCTAGTGAGCCTCTAGTTGACTAGCTCGTTGATCAAAAGATAGTCATGGTTTCCTGACTATGGACATTGGATGTCATTCATAACGGGATCACATCATTAGGAGAATGATTTGATGGACAAGACCCAATCCTAAGCATAGCTCAAACATCGTGTAGTTCGTTTGCTATAGCTTTTCCGAATGGCAAGTATCATTTCCTTAGACCATGAGATTGTGCAACTCCCGTATACCATAGGAGTGCTTTGGGTGTGCCAAACGTCACAACATAACTGGGTGACTCTAAAGGTACACTACGGGTATCTCCGAAAGTGTCTGTTGGGTTGGCACGAATCGAGACTGGGATTTGTCACTCCGTATGACGGAGAGGTATCTCTGGGCCCACTCGGTAATGCATCATCATAATGAGCTCAATGTGACCAAGTAGTTGATCACGGGATCATGCATTACGGTACGAGTAAAGTGACTTGCCGGCAACGAGATTGAACGAGGTATTGGGATACCGACGATCGAGTCTCGAGCAAGTAACGTACCGATTGACAAAGGGAATTGTATGGGATTGATTGAATCCTCGACATCGTGGTTCATCCGATGAGATCATCGAGGAGCATGTGGGAGCCAACATGGGTATCCAGATCCCGCTGTTGGTTATTGACCGGAGAGTCGTCTCGGTCATGTCTGCGTGTCTCCCGAACCTGTAGGGTCTACACACTTAAGGTTCGGTGACGCTAGGGTTGTTGAGATATTAGTATATGGTAACCCGAAAGTTGTTTGGAGTCCCGGATGAGATCCCGGACATCACAAGGAGTTCTAGAATGGTCCGGAGGTGAAGATTTATATATAGGAAGTCAAGTTTCGGCCATCGAGAAAGTTTCGAGGGTAATCGGTATTGTACCGGGACCACCGGAAGGGTCCGGGGGGTCCACCGGGTGGGGCCACCTATCCCGGAGGACCCCATGGGCTGAAGTGGGAGGGGAACCAGCCCCTAGTGGGCTGGTGCGCCCCCCATGGGCCTCCCCCTGCGCCTAGGGTTGGAAACCCTAGGGGTGGGGGCGCCCCACTTGGCTTGGGGGGCACTCCACCCCCCTTGGCCGGCACCCCCCTTGGAGATTGCATCTCCTAGGGCCGGCGCCCCCCCTAGGGGTCCTATATATAGTGGGGGGAAGGAGGGCAGCCGCACCCTAGGCCCTGGCGCCTCCCTCTCCCTCCCGTGACACTTCTCCCTCTCCCTGAGCTTGGCAAAGCCCTGCCGAGACCACCGTTGCTTCCACCACCACGCCGTCGTGCTGCTGGATCTCCATCAACCTCTCCTTCCCCCTTGCTGGATCAAGTTGGAGGAGACGTCTTCCCAACCGTACGTGTTTTGAACGCGGAGGTGCCGTTCGTTCGGCGCTAGGTCATCGGTGATTTGGATCACGATGAGTACAACTCCATCAACCCCGTTCTCTTGAATGCTTCCGCTCGCAATCTACAAGGGTATGTAGATGCACTCCCCTCTCCCTCGTTGCTAAATGACTCCATAGATTGATCTTGGTAATGTGTAGAAAATTTTAAAATTCTGCTACGTTCCCCAACAGTGGTATCAGAGCTAGGTCTATGCGTAGTTTCTATGCATGAGTAGAACACAAAGCAGTTGTGGGCGTAGATATTGTCAATTTACTTGCCGTTACTAGTCTTATCTTGATTCAGTGGCATCGTGGGATGAAGCGGCCTGGACCGACCTTAACGTACGCTTACGTAAGACTGGTTCCACCGATTGACATGCACTGGTTGCATAAGGTGGCTGGCGGGTGTGTGTCTCTCCCACTTTAGTCGGATCGGATTCGATGAAAAGGGTCCTTATGAAGGGTAAATAGAAATTGGCATATCACGTTGTGGTTTTGGCGTAGGTAAGAAACGTTCTTGCTAGAAAACCTATAGCAGCCACGTAAAAACTTGCAACAACAATTAGAGGACGTCTAACTTGTTTTTGCAGCATGTGTCGTGTGATGTGATATGGCCAAAAGGATGTGATGAATGATATATGTGATGTATGAGATTGATCATGTTCTTGTAATAGGAATCACGACTTGCATGTCGATGAGTATGATAACCGGCAGGAGCCATAGGAGTTGTCTTAATTTATTTATGACCTGCATGTCAACATAAACGTCATGTAATTACTTTACTTTATTGCTAAAGCGTTAGCCATAGTAGTAGAAGTAATAGATGATGAGAAAACTTCAAGAAGACACGATGATGGAGATCATGGTGTCATGTCGGTGACAACGATGATCATGGAGCCCCGAAGATGGAGATCAAAAGGAGCAAATGATATTGGCCATATCATGTCACTATTTGATTGCATGTGATGTTTATCATGTTTTACATCTTATTTGCTTAGAACGACGGTAGCTTAAATAAGATGATCCCTCATAATAATTTCAAGAAAGTGTTCCCCCTAACTGTGCACTGTTGCGAAGGTTCGTTGTTTCGAAGCACCACGTGATGATCGGGTGTGATAGATTCTAACGTTCGAATACAACGGGTGTAAGCCAGATTTACACACGCAATACACTTAGGTTGACTTGACGAGCCTAGCATGTACAGACATGGCCTTGGAACACGGAAGACCGAAAGGTCGAGCATGAGTCGTATAGAAGATACGATCAACATGAAGATGTTCACTGATGTTTACTAGTCCGTCTCACGTGATGATCGGACACGGCCTAGTTGACTCGGATCATGTTTCACTTAGATGACTAGAGGGATGTCTATCTGAGTGGGAGTTCATTGAATAATTTGATTAGATGAACTTAATTATCATGAACTTAGTCTAAAATCCTTACATTATGTCTTGTAGATCAAATGGCCCACGCTAATGTTGCCCTCAACTTCAACGCGTTCCTAGAGAAAACCAAGCTGAAAGATGATGGCAGCAACTATACAGACTGGGTCCGGAACCTGAGGATCATCCTCATAGCTGCCAAGAAAGATTATGTCATAGAAGCACCGCTAGGTGACGCACCCATCCCAGAGAACCAAGACGTTATGAATGCTTGGCAGTCGCGTGATGATGATTACTCCCTCGTTTAGTGCGGCATGCTTTACAGCTTAGAACCGGGGCTCCAAAAGCGTTTTGAGCAACACGGAGCATATGAGATGTTCGAAGAGCTGAAAATGGTTTTCCAAGCTCATGCCCGGGTCGAGAGATATGAAGTCTCCGACAAGTTCTTCAGTTGTAAGATGGAGGAAAATAGTTCTGTCAGTGAGCACATACTCAAAATGTCTGGGTTGCATAACTGCTTGACTCAGCTGGGAGTTAATCTCCCGGATGACGCGGTCATTGACAGAATCCTTCAGTCGCTTCCACCAAGCTACAAGAGCTTTGTGATGAACTTCAATATGCAGGGGATGGAAAAGACCATTCCTGAGGTATATTCAATGCTGAAATCAGCGGAGGTGGAAATAAAAAAGGAACATCAAGTGTTGATGGTGAATAAAACCACTAAGTTCAAGAAAGGCAAGGGTAAAAAGAACTTCAAGAAGGACGGCAAGGGAGTTGCCGCGCCCGGTAAGCAAGATGCCGGGAAGAAGTCAAAGAATGGACCCAAGCCTGAGACTGAGTGTTTTTATTGCAAGGGAAGTGGTCACTAGAAGCGGAACTGCCCCAAATACTTAGCGGACAAGAAGGCCAGCAACACTAAAGGTATATTTGATATACATGTAATTGATGTGTACCTTACCAGTACTCGTAGTAGCTCCTGGGTATTTGATACCGGGGCGGTTGCTCACATTTGTAACTCAAAGCAGGAGCTGTGGAATAAGCGGAGACTGGCGAAGGACGAGGTGACGATGCGCATCGGGAATGGTTCCAAGGTCGATGTGATCGCCGTCGGCACGCTGCCTCTACATTTACCTACGGGATTAGTTTGGAACCACAATAATTCATATTTAGTGCCAGCTTTGAACATGAACATTGTATCAGGATCTCGTTTAATTCGAGATGGCTACTCATTTAAATCCGAGAATAATGGTTGTTCTATTTATATGAGAGATATGTTTTATGGTCATGCTCCGCTGGTGAATGGTTTATTCTTAATGAATCTCGAGCATAATGTTACACATATTCATAGTGTGAATACCAAAAGATGTAAGGTTGATAATGATAGTCCCACATACTTGTGGCACTGCCGCCTTGGTCACATAGGTGTCAAACGCATGAAGAAGCTCCATGCAGATGGACTTTTGGAGTCTCTTGATTACGAATCATTTGAAACGTGCGAACCATGCCTCATGGGTAAAATGACCAAGACTCCGTTCTCAGGAACAATGGAGCGAGCAACCAACTTATTGGAAATCATACATACTGATGTGTGTGGTCCAATGAGTGTTGAGACTCGCGGTGGCTATCGTTATGTTCTCACCCTCACTGATGACTTGAGTAGATATGGGTATGTCTACTTAATGAAACACAAGTCTGAGACCTTCGAAAAGTTCAAGGAATTTTGGAGTGAGGTTGAGAATCAACATGACAGAAAAATCAAGTTCTTGCGATCAGATCGTGGGGGAGAATACTTGAGTCACGAATTTTGCACACACTTAAGGAAATGTGGAATAGTTTCACAACTCATGCCGCCTGGAACACCTCAGCGTAATGGTGTGTCCGAACGTCGTAATCTCACTCTATTGGATATGGTGTGATCTATGATGTCTCTTACCGATCTACCGCTGTCATTTTGGGGCTATGCTTTAGAGACTGTCGCATTCACTTTAAATAGGGCTCCGTCGAAATCCGTCGAGACGACACCGTATGGATTATGGTTTGGGAAGAAACCTAAGCTGTCGTTTCTAAAAGTTTGGGGATGCGATGCTTATGTCAAGAAACTTCAACCTGAAAAGCTCGAACTCAAATCGGAAAATGCGTCTTCATAGGATACCCTAAAGAAACTATTCGGTATACCTTCTACCTCAGATCCGAAGGCAAGATCTTTGTTGCCAAGAATGGATCCTTTCTAGAGAAAGAGTTTCTCTCGAAAGAAGTAAGTGGGAGGAAAGTAGAACTTGATGAAGTATTGCCTCTTGAACCGGAGAGTGGCGCAGCTCAGGAAATTGTTCCTGAGGTGCCTGCACCGACTAGAGAGGAAGTTAATGATGATGATCATGAAACTTCAGATCAAGTTGCTACTGAACTTCATAGGTCCACAAGGACACGTTCCGCACCAGAGTGGTACGGCAACCCTATCTTGGAAATCATGTTGTTAGACAATGGTGAACCTTCGAACTATGATGAAGTGATGGCGGGCCCAGATTCTGACAAATGGCTGGAAGCCATGAAATCCGAGATAGGATCCATGTATGAAAATGAAGTATGGACTTTGACTGACTTGCCCGATGATCGGCGAGCCATAGAAAATAAATGGATCTTTAAGAAGAAGACAGACGCGGATGGTAATGTAACCATCTATAAAGCTCGGCTTGTCGCTAAGGGTTATCGACAAGTTCAAGGGGTTGACTACGATGAGACTTTCTCACCCATAGCAAAGCTGAAGTTCGTCCGAATCATGTTAGCAATTGCCGCATTCTATGATTATGAGATATGGCAAATGGACGTCAAAACGGCATTCCTTGATGGTTTCCTTAAGGAAGAATTGTATATGATGCAGTCGGAAGGTTTTGTCGATCCTAAGAATGCTGACAAGATGTGTAAGCTCCAACGCTCGATCTATGGGCTGGTGCAAGCATCTCGGAGTTGGAACATTCGTTTTGATGAGATGATCAAAGTGTTTGGGTTTACGCAGACTTATGGAGAAGTCTGCATTTACAAGAAAGTGAGTGGGAGCTCTATAGCATTTCTCATATTGTATGTGGATGACATACTGTTGATGGGAAATGATATAGAATTCTTGGAAAGCATAAAGGCCTACTTGAACAAGTGTTTTTCAATGAAGGATCTTGGAGAAGCTGCTTACATATTAGGCATCAAGATCTATAGAGATAGACCGAGACGCCTCATTGGTCTTTCACAGAGTACGTACCTTGACAAGATATTGAAGAAGTTCAATATGGATCAGTCAAAGAAGGGGTTCTTGCCTGTATTGCAAGGTACGAGATTGAGCACGGCTCAATGCCCGGCCACGGCAGAAGATAGAGAAAATATGAGTGTCGTCCCCTATGCCTCGGCAATAGGGTCTATCTTGTATGCTATGCTGTGTACTAGACCTGATGTAAACCTTGCCGTAAGTTTGGTAGGAAGGTACCAAAGTAATCCCGGCATGGAACACTGGACAGCGGTCAAGAATATCCTGAAGTACCTGAAGAGGACTAAGGATATGTTTCTCATTTATGAAGGTGACGAAGAGCTCGTCGTAAAGGGTTACGTCGATGCTAGCTTCGACACAGATCTGGATGACTCTAACTCACAAACCGGATACGTGTATATTTTGAATGGTGGGGCAGTAAGCTGGTGCAGTTGCAAGCAAAGTGTTGTGGCGGGATCTACATGTGAAGCGGAGTACATGGCAGCCTCGGAGGCAGCACAAGAAGCAATTTGGGTGAAGGAGTTCATTACCGACCTAGGAGTCATACCCAGTGCGTCGGGCCCGATGACTCTCTTCTATGACAACACTTGAGCTATTGCCCTTGCCAAGGAGCCCAGGTTTCATAGGAAGACCAGTCATATCAAGCGTCGCTTCAACTCCATTCGTGAAAGTGTTCAAAATGGAGACATAGATATTTGTAAAGTACATACGGACCTGAATGTGGCAGATCCGTTGACTAAACCTCTCCCTAGAGCCAAACATGATCAACACCAGAACTCTATGGGTGTTCGATTAATCACAATGTAACTAGATTACTGACTCTAGTGCAAGTGGGAGACTGTTGGAAATATGCCCTAGAGGCAATAATAATATGGTTATTATTATATTTCTTTGTTCATGATAATTA
The DNA here is from genome assembly GCA_034509565.1 of Triticum monococcum. NCBI lineage: Eukaryota > Viridiplantae > Streptophyta > Magnoliopsida > Poales > Poaceae > Triticum > Triticum monococcum. The sequence goes on from CM067844.1 coordinate 492,312,626, forward strand.
TCTATTGTTCATGCTATAATTGTGTTATCCGGAAATCGTAATACATGTGTGAATACATAGACCACAACACGTCCCTAGTGAGCCTCTAGTTGACTAGCTCGTTGATCAAAAGATAGTCATGGTTTCCTGACTATGGACATTGGATGTCATTGATAACGGGATCACATCATTAGGAGAATGATGTGATGGACAAGACCCAATCCTAAGCATAGCTCAAAGATCGTGTAGTTCGTTTGCTATAGCTTTTCCGAATGTCAAGTATCATTTCCTTAGACCATGAGATTGTGCAACTCCCGGATACCGTAGGAGTGCTTTGGGTGTGCCAAACGTCACAACGTAACTGGGTGACTATAAAGGTACACTACGGGTATCTCCGAAAGTGTCTGTTGGGATGGCATGAATCGAGACTGGGATTTGTCACTCCGTATGACGGAGAGGTATCTCTGGGCCCACTCGGTAATGCATCATCATAATGAGCTCAATGTGACCAAGTGGTTGATCACGGGATCATGCATTATGGTACGAGTAAAGTGACTTGCCGGCAATGAGATTGAACGAGGTATTGGGATACCAATGATCGAGTCTCGGGCAAGTAACGTACCGATTGACAAAGGGAATTGTATACGGGATTGATTGAATCCACGACATCGTGGTTCATCCGATGAGATCATCGAGGAGCATGTGGGAGCCAACATGGGTATCCAGATCCCGCTGTTGGTTATTGACCGGAGAGTCGTCTCGGTCATGTCTGCGTGTCTCCCGAACCTGTAGGGTCTACACACTTAAGGTTCAGTGACGCTAGGGATGTTGAGATATTAGTATATGGTAACCCGAAAGTTGTTCGGAGTCCCGGATGAGATCCCGTACGTCACGAGGAGTTCCGTAATGGTCCGGAGGTGAAGATTTATATATAGGAAGTCAAGTTTCGGCCATCGGGAAAGTTTCGGGGGTAATCGGTATTGTACCGGGACCACCGAAAGGGTCCCAGGGGTCCACCGGGTGGGGCCACCTATCCCGGAGGGCCCCATGGGCTGAAGTGGGAGGGGAACCAGCCCCTAGTGGGCTGGTGCACCCCCCATGGGCCTCCCCCTGCGCCTAGCGTTGGAAACCCTAGGGGTGAGGGGCGCCCCACTTGGCTTGGGGGGCACTCCACCCCCCTTGGTCGCCGCCCCCCTTGGAGATTGCATCTCCTAGGGCCAGCGCCCCCCTAGGGGTCCTATATATAGTGGGGGGAAGGAGGTCAGCCGCACCCTAGGCCCTGGCGCCTCCCTCTCCCTCCCGTGACACTTCTCCCTCTCCCTGAGCTTGGCGAAGCCCTGCCGAGATCACGGTTGCTTCCACCACCACGCCGTCGTGCTGCTGGATCTCCATCAACCTCTCCTTCCCCCTTGCTGGATCAAGTTGGAGGAGACGTCTTCCCAACCGTACGTGTGTTGAACGCGGAGGTGCCGTTCGTTCAGCGCTAGGTCATCGGTGATTTGGATCACGACGAGTACAACTCCATCAACCCCGTTCTCTTGAACGCTTCCGCTCGCGATCTACAAGGGTATGTAGATGCACTCCCCTCTCCCTCGTTGCTAGATGACTCCATAGATTGATCAAGGTGATGCGTAGAAAATTTTAAAATTCTGCTACGTTCCCCAACAGTATCCGTGGGTATGATTATACGATATGCCTCACACAATCTCAGATTCATCTATTCAACCAACACAAAGAACTTCAAAGAGTGCCCCAAAGTTTCTACCGGAGAGTCGAGACGAAAACGTGTGCCAACCCCTATGCATAAGTTCATGAGGTCACGGAACTCGCAAGTTGATCACCAAAACATACATCAAGTGGATTACGTGATATCCCATTGTCACCACAGATAAGCACATGCAAGACATACATCAAGTGTTCTCAAATCCTTAAGGACTCAATCTGATAAGATAACTTCAAAGGGAAAACTCAATCCATCACAAGAGAGTAGAGGGGGAGAAACATCATAAGATCCAACTATAATAGTAAAGCTCGCCATACATCAAGATCGTACCACCTCAAGAACATGAGAGAGAGATCAAACACATAGCTACTGGTACATACCCTCAGCCCCGAGGGAGAACTACTCCCTCCTCATCATGGAGAGCGTCAGGATGGTTAAGATGGCCACCAAAGAGGGATTTCCCCCTCCGGCAGGGTGCCAGAATGGGTCTAGATTGGTTTTTGGTGGCTACAGAGGCTTCTGGCGGCGGAACTCCCGATCTATTATGTTCTCCGATGTTTTTAGGGTATATGGACATATATAGGCAAAAGAAGTCGGTAAGGGGAGCCACGAGGGGCCCACGAGGGTGGGGGCGCCCAAGGGGACAGGCGTGCCTCCCTACCTCATGGCCACCTCGAAGCTTCCTTGACTTCAACTCCAAGTCTCCTGGATCATGTTCGTTCCAAAAATCACACTCCCGAAGGTTTCATTCTATTTGGAATCCGTTTGATATTCCTTTTCCACGGAACACTGAAACAAGGGAAAAAACAGAAACTGGCACTGGCTCTGGGTTAATAGGTTTGTCCCAAAAATAATATAAAAGTGTTTAATAAAGCCCATAAACATCCAAAACAGATAATATAATAGCATGGAACAATAAAAAATTATAGATACGTTGGAGATGTATCAGCATCCCCAAGCTTAATTCCTGCTCGTCCTCGAGTAGGTAAATGATAAAAACAGAATTTTTGACGTGGAATCCTACCTAACATGTTTATCAATGTAATTTTCTTTATTGTGGCAAGAATATTTAGATCCATAAGATTCAAGACAAAAGTTTAATATTGACATAAAATTAATAATACTTCAAGCATACTAACAAAGTAATCATGTCTTCTCAAAATAACATGGCCAAAGAAAGCTATCCCTACAACATCATATAGTCTGGCCATGCTCTATCTTCATCACACAAGATATTTAAATCATGCACAACCCCGATGACAAGCCAAGAAATTGTTTCATACTTTTGATGTTCTCAAACTTTTTCAATCTTCACGCAATACATGAGCGTGAGCCATGGACATAGCACTATAGGTGGAATAGAATGGTGGTTGTGGAGAAAACAAAAAGGAGAAGATAGTCTCACATAAACTAGGAGTATCAATGGGCTTATGGAGATGCCCATCAATTGATATCAATGTGAGTGAGTAGGGATTGCCATGCAACGGATGCACTGGAGCTATAAGTGTATGAATGCTCAAAAGGAAACAAAGTGGGTGTGCATCCAACTCGCTTGCTCACGAAGACCTAGGGAATTTTGAGGAAGCCCGTCATTGGAATATACAAGCCAAGTTCTATAATGAAAGATTCCCACTAGTATATGAAAGTGACAACATAGGAGACTCTCTATCATGAAGATCATGGTGCCACTTTGAAGCACAAGTGTGGTAAAAGGATAGTAGCATTGCCCCTTCTCTCTTTTTCTCTCATTTTTTTTGTTTTTTTGGGCCTTCTCTTTTTTTGGATTTTCTTTTTTTCTTTTTTTTCGTCCGGAGTCTCATCCCGACTTGTGGGGGAATCATAGTCTCCATCATCCTTTCCTCACTAGGACAATGCTCTAATAATGATGATCATCACACTTTTATTTACTTACAACTCAAGAATTACAACTCGATACTTAGAACAAAATATGACTCTATGTGAATGCCTCCGGCAGTGTACCGGGATGTGCAATGACTCATGAGTCACATGTATGAAAGAATTATGAATGGTGGCTTTGCCACAAATACGATGTCAACTACATGATCATGCAAGCAATATGACAATGATGAAGCGTTTCATGATAACGGAACGGTGGAAAGTTGCATCGAAATATATCTCGGAATGGTTATGGAATTGCCATAATAGGTAGGTATGGTGGATGTTTTGAGGAAGGTATGTGGTGGTTTTATGGTACCGGCGAAAGTTGCGTGATACTAGAGAGACTAGCAATGGTGGAAGGGTGAGAGTGCGCATAATCCATGGACTCAACATTAGTCATAAAGAACTCACATACTATTGCAAAAATCTATTAGTTATCGAAACAAAGTACTAAGCACATGCTCCTAGGGGGATAGATTGGTAGTAAAAGACCATCGTTCGTCCCCGACCGCCACTCATAAGGAAGACAATCAATAAATAAATCATGCTCCGATTTCATCACATAACGGTTCACCATACGTGCATGCTACGGGAATCACAAACTTTAACACAAGTATTTATCAAATTCAAAACTACTCAACTAGCATGACTCTAATATCACCATATTCATATGTCAAAACAATCATCAAGTATCAAACTTCTCATAGTATTCAATGCACTTTACATGAAAGTTTTTATTATATCCCACTTGGATGCCTATCATATTAGGACGAAATTCATAACCAAAGCAAATTACCATGCTGCTCTAAAGACTCTCAAAATATTATAAGTTAAGCATGAGAGTTCATCTATTTATTCCAAATAAAACCACCGCCGTTCTCTAAAAGGATATGAGTGAAGCACTAGAGCAAATTACAAACTACTCCGAAAGATATAAGTGAAGATCAATGAGTAGTCGAATAATTATGCAACTGTGTGAAGACTCTCTAACATTTAAGAATTTCAGATCTTGGTATTTTATTAAAACAGCAAGCAAAACTAAATAAAAAAATGACGCTCCAAGCAAAACACATATCATGTGGTGAATAAAAATATAGCCTCAAGTAAACTTACCGATGAACAAAGACGAAAGAGGGGATGCCTTCCGGGGTATCCCCAAGCTTAGGCTCTTGGTTGTCCTTGAATATTACCTTGGGGTGCCTTGGGCATCCCCAAGCTTAGGATATTTCCACTCCTTATTCCATAGTCCATCGAATCTTTACCCAAAACTTGAAAACTTCACAACACAAAACTCAGCAGAAAACTCGTAAGGTCCGTTAGTATAAGAAAATAAATCACCACATAGGTACTGTTGTGAACTCATTCTTTATTTATGTTGGTGTAATATATACTCTATTACAACTTTTGTATGGTTCATACCCTCCGATACTACTCATAGATTCATCAAAATAAGCAAACAACACATAGAAAACAGAATCTGTCAAAAACAGAACAGTCTGTAGTAATCTGTATCAAACGTATACTTCTGGAAATCATAAAATTCTAAAATAAATTGGTGGACCTTAGGAATTTGTATATTAATAATATTCAAAAATAATTAACTAAATATCACTCCCCATAAAAAAATGGCAGCAAATTTCGTGAGCGCTAAAGTTTCTGTTTTTTACAGCAAGATCGCAAAGACTTTCCCCAAGTCTTCCCAAAGGTTCTACTTGGCAAAAATACTAATTAAAAGCATAAAACCACATCCAAACAGAGGCTATATGCATTATTTATTAATAAACAGGAGCAAAAAGCTAGGAACAAAAATAAAATTGGGTTGCCTCCCAACAAGCGCTATCGTTTAATGCCCCTAGCTAGGCATGATGATTTCAATGATGCTCACATAAAAGATAAGAATTAAAACATAAAGAGAGCATCATGAAGAATATAACTAGCACATTTAAGCCTAACCCACTTCCTATGCATGGGGATTTTGTGGGCAAACAACTTGTGGGAACAAGAATCAACTTGCATAGGAAGGCAAAACAAGCATAACTTTAAAACTTTAAGCACATAGAGAGGAAACTTGATATTATTGCCATTCCTACAAGCATATGTTCCTCCCTAATAATAATTTTTAGTAGAATCATGAATGAAGTCAACAATATAACCATCACATAGAGCATTCTTTTCATGATCTACAAGCATAGAAAATTTACTACTCTCCACATAAGCAAAATTCTTCTCATTCGGAATAGTGGGAGTATCATAAGAGACTTGAATACTATAAATTGTTTCCACATTAAAAGAGTAATGTTCAGAAAAGGGGTAAACATAATCATGACAAGTTTTATAAATATAATCATCACTACTTTTTATAGCATACGTGTCATCACAATAATCATCATAAGTAGCAACTTTGTTCTCATCATAATCGATTGAAACCTCTTCCAAGATAGTGGAATCATTACTAAATAAAGTCATGACCTCTCCAAATCCACTTTCATAATTATCACAATAAGACTCAACATCCTCCAAAATAGTGGTATTACTACTTCCTAAAGTTGACACTCTTCCACACCCACTTACATCAATATAGTCATCATAAGTAGGGGGCATGCTATCATCATAACAAATTTGCATATCAAAACTTGGGAGGCTAGAAATATCATCTTCATTAAACATAGCCTACCCAAGCTTGGGACAGACATTAATTGCATCAAATATATTCTCAAACATGTCATTCTCATCAAAATAGCATCCCCAAGCTTGGGCCTTTTCATATTATAAGCATAATCACTCTCATCATTAATAGTATGGATAGCACCGATAGTATAGCAATTATCATCATCACAATGAGTAATAGGAGAAACATCATTTGGGAGGGATACCTTTTTACCTTTTCTTCTCTATCTTTTCTTTTTCTTCTTCACGTCATGTGTGGGTTTAACCCTCTCTTTTGAGCTCCTTATTAATGAGATTGGTTGAATAGAAAGCTCCTCCTCGTTCCCTGGTTTATCATAAGAAATAATAGGAGGATATTGGGAAGTCTCTTCCCTTTGATTAGTATTATCTTCATCTGCTATTTGTTTTCTTTTATTTATATACTTGGTAATATAGGGATTTTCAATGCAATTCATCGCACAATACATATAAATTTCCTCTAGCTCAAAATTAAGAACCCTATCAAGGGCAAATTCTGGAATAACCTTAGATATACATTTCATTTCTTCATAACCCAAGAGCAAACTAAGTTCATTATGATGTGTAAGGGAAATCAAGTCATAACAATTTTTGGACACTATACGATCATGAAACAATTGGCATTGGGTACTGAAATGATCACGTTCATTGCAAAGTTCACAAGTACGGCTAAGAAAGTTTAAATTTTCAGCACAAACATCTAGCCTTTCTTGCAACCATTTAGTTTCCAAATACTTATGCCTCTTGCAAAATCTATCTTCCCTGTTTGGTATGTACTTGCAAACTCTATCCACTCCACAAAAATCGACATGCTTATAAGAGATATTTTCATCATGACTAGTGCAATCATCATTAGTACTATGGATATTCCAAGAATTCATACTAACAACATTGCAATCATGCTCATCATTCAAAGATTTAGTGCCAAACATTTTATAGACTTCTTCTTCTAGCACTTGAGCACAATTTTCCTTTCCATCATTCTCACGAAAGATATTAAAAAGATGAAGCGTATGAGGCAAACTCAATTCCATTTTTTGTATTTTCCTTTTATAAACTAAACTAGTGATAAAACAAGAAACTAAAAGATTCAATTGCAAGATCTAAAGATATACCTTCAAGCACTCACCTCCCCGGCAACGGCGCCACAAAAGAGCTTGATGTCTACTACACAACCTTCTTCTTGTAGACATTGTTGGGCCTCCAAATGCAGAGGTTTGTAGGACCGTAGCAAATTTCCCTCAAGTGGATGGCCTACGGTTTATCAATCCGTGGGAGGCGTAGGATGAAAATGGTCTCTCTCAAGCAACCCTGCAACCAAATAACAAAGAGTCTCTTGTGTCCCCAACACACCCAATACAATGGCAAATTGTATAGGTGCACTAGTTCGGCGAAGAGATGGTGATACAAGTGCAATATGGATGGTAGATATAGGTTTTTGTAATCTTAAAATATAAAAAAAGCAAGGTAACTAATGATAAAAGTGAGCACAAACGGTATTGAAATGTGTTGAAACAGGGCCTAGGGTTCATACTTTCACTAGTGCAAGTCCTCTCAACAATAATAACATAATTGGATCATATAACTACCCCTCAACATGCAACAAAGAGTCACTCCAAAGTCACTAATAGCGGAGAACAAAATGAAGAGATTATTGTAGGGTACGAAACCACCTCCAAATTATCCTTTCTGATCGATCTATTCAAGAGATTGTAGTAAAATAACATGAAGCTATTCTTTCCTCAACCAAAACCCTAATGTCACCTAGATACTCCAATGTCACCTCAAGTATCCGTGGGTATGATTATACGATATGGATCACACAATCTCATATTCATCTATTCAACCAACACAAAGAACTTCAAAGAGTGCCCCAAAGTTTCTACTAGAGAGTCGAGACGAAAACGTGTGCCAACCCCTATGCATAAGTTCATGAGGTCACAAAACTCGCAAGTTGATAACTAAAACATACATCAAGTGGATCACGTGATATCCCATTGTCACCATAGATAAGCACATGCAAGACATACGTCAAGTGTTCTCAAATCCTTAAAGACTCAATCCGATAAGATAACTTCAAAGGGAAAACTCAATCCATTAGAAGAGAGTAGAGGGGGAGAAACATCATAAGATCCAACTATAATAACAAAGCTTGCGATACATCAAGATCGTACCACCTCAAGAACATGAGAGAGAGAGAGAGAGATCAAACACATAGCTACTGGTACATACCCTCAGCCCCGAGGGAGAACTACTCCCTCCTCATCATGGAGAGCGCCGGGATGATGAAGATGGCCACCAAGACGGATTCCCCCCTCTGGCAGGGTGCTAGAACGAGTCTAGATTGGTTTTCGGTGGCTACGGAGGCTTCTCGCGGCGGAACTCCTGATCTATTCTGTTCTTCGATGTTTTTAGGGTATATGGACATATATAGGCAAAAGAAGTCGGTAAGGGGAGCCACGAGGGTCCCACGAGGGTGGGGGCGCGCCCAGGGGGCAGGCGTGCCTCCCTGCCTCGTGGCCACCTTGAAGCTTCCTTGACTTCAACTCCAAGTCTCCTGGATCACGTTCGTTCCAAAAATCACACTCCCGAAGGTTTCATTCCGTTTGGACTCCGTTTGATATTCCTTTTCTGCGAAACACTGAAACAAGGGAAAAACAGAAACTGGCACTAGGCTCTGGGTTAATAGGTTAGTCACAAAAATAATATAAAAGTGTTTAATAGAGCCCGTAAACATCCAAAACAGATAATATAATAGCATGGAACAATAAAAAATTATGATACATTGGAGACGTATCAGGAGCACATTATCTTCAGGAAGAATTTATTTCAAAAGACTTGACATCTCCGTGAAGCCCTTGTTTGGTAGACCGTTTGCTGCTTTCAATCTCGGAAGTGCCTGGGTGGCACTCAACCTAGAATATTTATTTTTGCAACCTGGATACAATTCTTTCTTGGAGTCCGCATCAATGGTTGGCAGATCCTTGTACCCAATCATATCCTTTTCTAGGCCCTCAAAATCTGCAATCATAGCAGCAAAATCTGGCATATGAAGATTGTCGTCATCTGCATGGATGTCTTGGTTTTCCAGTGGGCGTTTCGGTTTTCGGTGTTCCATTGGTAGCTTGACGCCTCTGCCCCGTTGTTAGATTCAACATCCATGTGACATTGATCGGGGTTTGTGTCGGCATTCTGGGAACGGGGGTCCCCAGACTTGCCTGCCTGCGGCCTGCGGCGTGGCTCAGGTGGGGGCCCAGCGCGACCCATCTTCATCAGCCCAAGCTCAAGACCCTCGCGAGGGGCCAAGCCTCACGGGGCGGATGACAGGAATCTTCCTCAAGAGCGGCCTCATCAGGCAGGCTCGCGAGGAGGCGGAGAGATCAATGCAAGGGTACCTCGCGAGGATCCCATGACGCAAGCCATGACGATCAAGGCCAGGTGGGCCGGCTGCGCAGGGTCCTTGTTTCCTCTTTGGTGCAAAGGGGGAAAGCACAGGCCAAGGTATCAGGCAAATGTTACCATTCCGGTGCAACGAGACCAAGACCAGCCGGACGGCCAGACGGAGGTCACCGTGGAGCCCAAGACGGCGTCATCGCCAGTGCTTTTGGCAACCGAAGACCACCTTTGGTCAGGATAACTTGTACTAGATGTTCCCCTTCAAAATGGCCAAATGTTGGCGCCCTTCCCGCTCAATTATTCGGGGAGAGGCCCAGGGCCTCTATATATAGAGCTAGCCTCCACGAGAGGAAAAGGAGGGGAAGAAAGAGGGGGAAAGAGGGAGAGAGAGAGAGAAAACCCAGTAGAGACTAAGTAGAACACACCACATTAGCTCAAGAACACCCCTCGCGAGGCTGTTCTTCCCTTGTACTATCCATCATCAGCCCCAGAGGCAATCCACCACACCACACACTGGAGTAGGGTATTACACCACAACGGTGGCCCGAACCAGTATAAACCTCGTGTCTCTTGTGTTGTTCATCATTTTCATCTTAGCTCGCACGAGAGGATCGGGCGTAGATCGGTAGGGGAGAGATCTCCGCGTGCACCCCAGTGTTCGAACCTCAAGGGTCTGCCGGAACCCGAAATCCGACATTTGGCGCGCCAGGTAGGGGTGCGCCGGAGTTCCCTCCCAACGGCCCGCTCTCCACCAACACCGCGTTCTGTCCTCATGGCGGACAACACGCCGCCCGCTCCGGCAGCAGACGCCGGCGCTGGGGCTAGGGGGCTTCGGGCCTTGGCCCCCGCCTTGCGATGGGTGCAGTGGCCGCGCAAGTTCAAGCCCGAGATGCCGCCGTGCTATAGCGGTGCGACGGACCCGCTGGTTTTCCTGCTGGCGTATGAGGACGCCGTCCTCAGGGCCGGGGGCGACGAGCGGGTGATGGCCAACTGGTTGCCCATGGCCCTCACCGGTGTCCCGCGCATGTGGCTCCTCCACCTACCGATAGCTTCTGTGACCTCTTGGGAGGAGCTACGCGACCTCTTCCTCGCCCGTTTCGCCGCGCCAGCGCCGCCCGTCATCGCGGCTCTCCTGAGTGGTTCCCAAGCACCACCCTCGAGCCACCACATCAAGCCATTCACACGTCAGATCAGCGATGCATCCAAGCGCCAAGAGGCCCCCCGGGGCTGGGCGGCGCCCGAGGCCGATCTGACTTTCGGCGCGGATGATCACCCCTTCAACCCCTCCGGTTCGGGCGCACTCCCGATGCTATGCACCCCCACCATCTGCCAAGTGTCCGTCACCAAGACCCTCATCGACGATGGTGCCGGCCTCAACGTGCTCTCGGTAGAGGCCTTCGGCCACCTTCACGTGCCACCGGAGCGGCTCCAGCCCAGCAGGGCCTTCTCAGGCGTCGGAGCCGGTTCCACCACCTCCTTGGGGCAGATCTGCCTCCCAGTGACCTTCGGCACCTACGACAACTTCCGCACAGAGCTGATCGACTTCGACATCGCCCCCATCGGCCTCCCCTACAACACCATCCTCGGCTACCCGGCCTTGGCCCAGTTCATGGCGGCAACTCACCCGGCGTACAACCTCATGAAGATGCCCGGGAGCAGCAGTGTCCTCGCCGTGCCAGGAGACGCGAGGGATGCGCTGCAGGTGCTCCAACTCGCCTTCAAGGCGGCCGCGGTGGCACAGCCCACTAGCACCGACGCCCTTGAGCCCAAGGGGGCTGCGCCGGCTAAAAAGAAGTAGTTGTTCACCCAGGACAAGGTGGAAACCAAGCAAGTACCGGTCGACGAGGACGGGTCCACCCGCGCCACCTTCACCATAGGGGCCAACCTCGAGCCCGAACAGGAGAAGGCCCTGATCGGATTCCTACGCATGAACAAGAAGGTGTTCGTGTGGGAACCTGATCAGTTAGCAGGAGTCCCGAGAGGTGTGATCGAGGATCACCTCAACGTGTGCCCCAACATACGCCCCGTGAAGCAGAAGGCAAGGAGGCAGTCTACTGAGAAACAGGCTTTCATCGTTCAAGAGACCCGGAAACTGGAAGCCGCAGGGGTTATCTGTGAGGTCCGCTACCCCGATTGGCTAGCTAATCCTGTTGTCGTGCCAAAGAAGGGGGGAAAGAGCGCATGTGTGTCGACTTCACCAACCTCAACAAAGCCTGCCCGCAGGACCCATTTCCGCTCCCCCGCATTGACCAGAGTGTGACCTATTGTGCTTCCTGGATGCCTTCTCGGGCTATCACCAGATCAAGATGGCGGTGGAAGACGTGGAGAAGACTGCTTTCCTAACCCCGTGTGGGGTGTACTGCTATACGTGCATGCCATTTGGGTTGCGCAACGTAGGCGCAACCTTTCAGTGGCTGATGCACATCGCTTTAGACCGGCAGCTCGGGAGGAACGTTGAGGCTTACGTCGACAACATCGTGGTGAAGTCTCGGGAGGCAAAAACCCTGATACAGGTCCTGGAGGAAACCTTCGCGAGCCTCAATGAAGTGGATCTACGGCTCAACCCGGAGAAATGTGTGTTTGGAGTCCCCTCGGGCAAGCTCTTAGGCTTCCTAGTATCCCACAGAGGCATAGAGGCCAACCCGGAGAAGGTCAAGGCGGTCGAGGACATGAGCCCGCCGAAGACCCTCAGGGAGATGCAGAAGCTCACCGGGCGTGTAACCGCGCTAGGGCGCTTCATATCCAAGCTAGGGGAGCGAGCACTGCCCTTCTTCAAGCTTATGAAGAAGAAAGGCCCCTTCGAATGGACTGAAGAGGCCGACAAGGCGTTCCAAGAACTCAAGAGGTACCTTACAAGCCCACCGGTGATGGTAGCCCCTCGCCCTCAGGAGCCCCTGGTGCTCTACCTTGCGGCCACGCCCTACTCCGCTAGCGCAGCTCTGGTGGCGGTCAGGGAGGAGCGCCGGGCCAAGGCCGCATCGACTGACCAGGCTGAAGCAGAGCGAAGCCAGGAGGGCCTCGCAAGGACCGCGACCACAGCCAGAGAGGGGCATCCACAGCAGGAGGGCGCACCCGGGGCAGGGGAGGCCCCTTCAAACGATCAAGAGCTGGGGGCTCCATTGCCTCAGGAGACGCCTCGACCCCTGGAGGACGCAAGCTGCGTCAGCACCCTCAACCTCATCGAGCACCCCATGTATTTCGTCAGCACAATGCTACGGGACGCGAGGGCGCGGTACCCCATGCCTCAAAAGCTCCTCCTCGCGCTATTGGTGGCCTCACGCAAGCTGCGGCACTACTTCCAAGGCCACCCATCAAGGTCGTCTCGGCATACCCCTAGGAGAGGGTACTCAGGATCCCCAACTCAGCTGGAAGGGTCGCTGAATGGAACATCGAACTATAAGCATTTCAGCTGGAATTCAGTACGACCAGGGTCATCAAGGGAGCCGCACTTGCAGATTTCGTGGTAGAATGGGCAGAAGCACCGGGTCTCGAGGCAGGCGAAGACCGGTCACTTTCCCCAGGAAGCGAAGCGCCGGACGGCTGGGTCATGTACTTCGATGGGGCATTCTCCCGACATGGCGCGGGAACTGGCGCGGTGCTCGTATCCCCCACTCAGGACAAACTCTATTACGCCGTGCAACTCTGCTTTCAACACGGAGAGAAGGTCTCCAACAATATAGCAGAGTACGAAGGCCTGATAGCAGGCTTGAAATCCGCGATCGCCTTAGGGGTAAAGCGCCTCACCATCAAGGGCGATTCACAGCTCCTCGTCAACTTCTCCAACAAGATATATGAGCCAAAGGACGAGCACATGGAAGCATACCTCGCTGAAGTCCGCAGGATGGAGAAACAGTTCTGGGGGCAGGAGCTGCAGCATGTGCCTCGCGGCACCAATCAAGAGGCCGACGACATTGCCAAGAGGGCGTCTAGGCGGCTGCTGCAGGAACCTGGCGTCTTCGAGGAGCGGCTCTTCAAGCCCTCGGCGGCACCGTCGCTATCGGGCACGGCGCAACCAAGGGAGGAGCCTCCTCAGCCGCCTGCCTTGAGAGCTCCGGTCTGCGGCCCGGCCTCAGGGGCACGCCTGCTCCTGGCGTTGGAGCCTCAGGAGGAATGTTGGATCCCAGAGCTCAAGGACTACCTGATGCAAGGGATTCTGCCAGAGAACGAGGAGGAGGCGGGGCGTGTGGCACGGCAGGCCACGGCTTATTGCATCCAGGATGGCGAGCTCTATAGGAAGCGGCCAAATGATGTGTCCCTGTGTTGCATTTACAGGGAGCAAGGAAAGGAACTACTGGCAGACATACACAGCGGAAACTGCGGGCACCACTCGTCGTCGCGAACCCTCGTCGGCAAGGCGTTCCGCAGTGGGTTCTACTGGCCCACAACACTCAACGACGCCGTTGAGCTGGTGAAGGCTTGCGAGGCCTGCCAGTTTCACGCTAAACAGATCCATCAGCCTGCGGGGGGTCTGCAGACCACACCCCTCTCATGGCCATTCGTAGTGTGGGGGTTGGGCATTCTGGGCCTGTTCCCTCGGGCGCCAGGGGGCTATCGCTACCTCTACGTCGCTGTGGACAAGTTCACCAAGTGGGCCGAGGTGGAAGCTGTCCGCACAATCCCGGCATGCTCGGCAGTCAAGTTCATCAAGGGCCTCGTGAGCCGGTTTGGGGTGCCTAACCGCATCATCACTGACAACGGTTCGCAATTCACCAGTAATCTCTTCAAAACGTACTATACTAACCTTGGAACGCAGATATGCTACGCTTCGGTAGCACACCCCCGGAGCAATCGCCAGGCTGAACGAGCCAACGCCGAGGTCCCGAGGGGCCTCAAGGCCAGGACCATCAAGAAGAAGCTGGACGCCTGTGGCAGGGGCTGGTACAACAAGCTCCAGTCTGTGTTGTGGTCAATCCGCATGACAGCGACCAAGACGACTGGCAAGACCCCGTTCTTCCTCGTCTACGGAGCAGAGGTTGTTCTCCCTCACGAGGTCAGGTGTCGATCCGCATGGGTCCTGGCATTCGGTGAGGCTCAGCAGGACGCCATGTGGGGGATGGATCTCGTGCTCGGGGAGGAACACCGTCGGGAAGCCGCACTGTGAGTGGCAAGGTATCAACAGGCGTTGCGACGATACCACTGCCGCAACATCCGCCTGAGGATCCTTGAGGTAGGGGATCTCGTGCTCAGACGGGTTCTCTCCAGGGAGGGGCTGCACAAGCTCTCTCCCATGTGGGAGGGCCCGTTCAAGGTTGTTCATGTTTCCAGGCCTGGCTCCGCGCGCTTGGAGACTCCGGAGGGAGTACCCATCCAGAACGCATGGAACATTCAACATCTCAGGAGGTTCTACCCCTGAGCGAGGCCTAGCGCCTAGGAAAGGCCCGGTGCTTGTGAAGCTATCGCGTTTTGGGAAAGGCCCGGTGCCTGTGAAGAAGGCCAATGCCTGTGAAGCTGTCGCGTTTTGGGAAAGGCCCGGTGCCTGTGAAGAAGGCCAATGCCTGTGAAGCTATCGCGTTTTGGAAAAGGCCCGGTGCCTGTGAAGAAGGCCAATGCCTATGAAGCTATCGCGTTTTGGGAAAGGCCCGGTGCCTGTGAAGAAGGCCAATGCGTGTGAAGCTATCGCATTTTGGGAAAGGCCCGGTGCCTGTGAAGAAGGCAAACGCCTGTGAAGCTCGCCGCCCGTGACACTCTCACGTAATAATGAGTGGGGTTGTACACGCCCCGGAGTCTCCGGAGTGCCGCCCTTCGGCCTCGGGGGCTCCCGCCCACGCCCAATGGCAGCACTTAGCTCCGCGCTGGTGAGAAGACGTCGAAGACAAGAATAGGTGCCGCACGCGGCTTTTTCATTTGCTTTCTGCAGTTGGTGTGTTTATTCCCGTTTGAAGTCTTATTGGAGTTGTTGGTGTTCCTGGCTTGTGACTCTCTGTCTTTTTCATCCACTCGCCTCGTTTTCTCTCGCACAAGTCTCGCGAGGGATGTTCGCGGGCGCCCTCGCGAGCGTCTTCTACCCCGATCGTCTGGAGCTTTGCTGTCTGAGTCCTCTGCGGGAGCACCCCTCCCAGTCCATGCCTCACGGGCATCACGACACAAACGCAGGACCTAGGCTGATCGCCCCCGCTGCCGGGACCAAAGTTTACCCCTCTAACTAATCCTTGCATGGCATGAAGCGCACGGCGAGGCCTCAGCCTCCGGAGGCGAGGTCCGCGTCAAGCTCCACCAAGCTCAAATGACTCCCGCACATGGACACGTAGCACGGAAACATAGCGCAGAAATGGCGAAAGCAATGCGACACTTGATAGCAACAGTTCTAACACGCCCCCACGGGGCCCTGTACTACCTTCTTCTTACACAGGAAAGGAAGGGAACAAAATGGACATGACCTGTCCAACACCAACCTACAGCAAAAGCTCGAGCTGCTCCTGGGGTTCAGGCGGACGCCTCCTCTCGCTTCACCGGGGCGCGGCGGCGGGTGGACCCGCTGCCTTCACCCAGGCGGGCGCGACGGCGCGGGGGCTGGTCGCGGCCACCGCTGGAGGAGCTGCTACCTGAGGGACAGTCGCCGAAACTTGGCAAGCCCCGAGCACCATCGCCGGCACGCCTGGCGCTGTCTTCATCCTGGTCGGTGCCAGGGCTAGGCAAGCGGCCGTGGTCACCATCTTCGGGGCAGCACCCAGCGCGACAACCATCTTCCCCAAACACCCAGCGCGTCGCCATCGAACTTGAAGTGCAGGGTGCACCACTGACCCAGGCCGCGCGCGGGGGCAAACGTTTGCCAGCCGCGAGTCAGGGCCCCATTTCCGGAAGGGGAGACCTCCAGCGAAGCCCAGAAGGCCCTGGTGCAGCAACCATCCGCCTGGAGCCAGAAGCGGCACTGGGCGCTGGCCGACAGCTCACCTATGAAGAAGCGGGGGAGCTGGAGCCAGGTGCTGGTCGGGTCCGCCGACCACACGACGAACTTCGGCAGCACCTCCGCCGAGCGAAAGCGCGGCCCCCCACGACATGCCTCCCCTCGGCAGCCGAGCGCTCACCACCACGTAGGGAACTGCCTCCATGGCCGCGGGAAGCCGCTGCAGGGACCGCGAGATGCTTGCGAGGACGACCCCGTCCGCGCCTGGCCGGGGGGGAGCCGGGCCCTGCCTGGCAGGCCTTTCCTTTCTCTGCGGCCGAGAATCTCTTCGGAGCCATGAGAACGGCGAGTGGCCAAGAAGCAGAAGGGAGTAGCAGAAAGGGGTGAACTGAGGAAGCTCACACAGACCCGTACTTATAGCCGGGGAAGGCCAACCACCGAGCACCATGACCTCAGGTAATCATGACCCATATCTCTGCATGCAGGGACTTGTCAAGTCGTGCAGACGCCCACGTCCAATCAACCGCCACGCGGCACCCAAGGCCACAGGCTGTTAGGGCCCGCGGCGCTTCGCGCTTGCCCCTTCGCTTCTCTGCTAAGCCAAGACCGCGCGCGCCTTGGGCCCGGGGGCTAATGTCGGCGTTCTGGGAACAAGGGTCCCCAGACTTGCCTACCCGCGGCCTGCGGCGTGGCTCCGGTGGGGGCCCAGCGCGGCCCATCTTCATCAGCCCAAGCTCAAGACCCTCGCGAGGGGCCAAGCCTCGCGGGGCGGACGACAGGAAGCTTCCTCAAGAGCGGCCTCATCAAGCAGGCTCACGAGGAGGCGGATAGATCAATGCAAGGGTACCTCGCGAGGATCCCATGACGCAAGCCATGACGATCAAGGCCAGGCGGGCGCCAGGCGGGTGCCGGCCTGCGCAGGGTCCTTGTTTCCTCTTTGGTGCAAAGGGGGCAAGCACAGGCCAAGGTATCAGGAAAAGGTTACCATTCTGGTGCAACGAGACCAAGACCAGCCGGACGGCCGGACGGAGGTCACCGTGGAGCCCAAGACGGTGTCATCACCAGTGCTTTTGGCAGCCGAAGACCACCTTTGGTCAGGATAACTTGTACTAGATGTTCCCCTTCAAAATGGCCAAATGTTGGCGCCCTTCCCGCTCAATTATTCGGGGAGAGGCCCAGGGCCTCTATATATAGAGCTAGCCTCCACGAGAGGAAAAGGAGGGGAAGAAAGAGGGGAAAAGAGGGAGAGAGAGAGAAAAAAACCCAGTAGAGACTAAGTAGAACACGCCGCATCAGCTCAAGAACACCCCTCGCGAGGCTGTTCTTCCCTTGTAGTGTCCATCATCAGCCCCAGAGGCAATCCACCAAACCACACACTAGAGTAGGGTATTGCACCACAATGGTGGCCCGAACCAGTATAAACCTCGTGTCTCTTGTGTTGTTCATCATTTTCATCTTAGCTCGCATGAGAGGATCGGACGTAGATCGGTAGGGGAGATATCTCCGCACGCACCCCAGTGTTCGAACCTCAAGGGTCTGCCGAAACCCAAAATTCGACAGTTTGGCATCTCGCTGCCCTAGGTATCTTCATCCATGACCTCCTCTTCATAGTGTATGGTCCAACGTGTATATCCATCCATGAATCCCCTACAGACTAAGTGCATCTGGACATCTGCAACTTCATGTGACTCTGTATTGGCACAATCAGTACATGGACACAGGATGTTAATCCGCATCACCAATTCTCCTCTTTGTACTTTCAGCAAAATTCATGAACTCTGTCACGCCACTGATAAAATCTATGGTTTTCCGATTCTTCATCCATCGAGATCGTTCCATCTGCAGCAGACGAATGGTAATTAAAAACAAAACAACAAAATTAATACACAGATTAACTGCTACCCAGAGATGCGTGCATAAATCACAAAGTTTTATTTTAATAATTACTGAGGGCGCTCCATGTTGTTATCCAGACATGCAATGACAAAAATTAATGGCCAATCAATTTACACGCAGAGTACTAGTACAACACTACACTCAGGAATTGAATACCTTAATTAAGCCACTGACAAAAAGAATACCTTAATTAATTAGCCGCGCGGCGACCTCCACCTAGCAGATAGACAAGCACGATGCGATGGCACACCGAGACAGCAGGGTCGAGGAGCAAAGCTTAGTGCGGCTGCCGCCTGAAGTTCGACCTCCACTGTCCCGCAATCGACCGCGATGGATGTGCTCGAATCACGCCACCGACGACCTCGATGGTTCAGTTCCTCCTATCTCCCGCCGCAGACCGAGGATTGACCTCCTATGACGCCGCCACCGCCCACCGACCGAGGATTGACCTCTTCTCCGGTAGCCGCTGCCTAGGCCACCGCCGCCATCTCTATATGCAGCGGCTGTTTTTTTATGGATATCCGCGGAGCGGCTGTTTACACGGTATCTCACCGTAACTCAATTATATGGATAGGGTAGTACATCACATACGGTTATGTAACGGCAACCGTGTCTACCCTACGTTGTCTTCTCACACATTTTGGTGCGGAAATCATGTGTGACGTTGTAATACCTAACACAAACGACATGTACAAACAGTATGCCGTATACAACATATATATAGTGCCATTAGTAGGTCCCGACCGTTAGCTTATCTCCACATTTTCCACATTTCCCCCAAATCCCTACATAGCCTCCAAATTCCCTCGCGTGGCGCTAACATTGGGGGAATGCAGACGAGTGGTGCTGATGGTTTCGGTGTGGCAGCTCCTGCTCGTATCGCTGCCACGACGGCGGTCGCCGCCGAGCACTTGCCTAAGGTCATCAGAAGGTAGGTGTACTACGGATCTGAATCGTCCTATCAGGTTCCAATCTATCTCGATCTTTTTTAGCATGTCCCAAGTATAGATCCTTGCTGAATGACCCCCCTAGGAAAGCGATCTACCACCGGATCTTGAACTTGACTCCAGACTCCTGCAACACGAGTTCGACTCCAAGTTTTGCGCCACAGAGAAGTACCAAAAGCTGAGTTGTGTGCACGGGCACACTCCCGCTCGACGTGTATGCATGAAGGGATTTGACATTGGTAGGCGGTTTGTCAGTTGCCCCTTAGAGGTTAGTGCTAATTAAGTTCATCATTTTACTTCAGTTAATGCCACCGCTCATCCAGATTACTATTTAACATTGGCAGGGATATGAGGCTTGTGCCTTTGTTAACTGGCTGGATGAAGAATGGCATGGCAGGGCTCGGAGTGTTATTACCAAGCTCACAGAAGATAACGTAAAGCTGAAGAAGAAACTGGTTGATCTATAATGTACAATCAGTACGATGAAGCAAGAAAGAATCAATCATAGGCAACAGATGAAAGCAGGAGACAAGAAGGAACTAGCATGTGTAGTTGTGGTTATCACATTAGCCACGTTCTATGCGCTGTTTGCAATGATGATTAGGGGTTTTGTTTGACAGTATTGCTAAAGCACATCTAGATGTGCTCTAAGTAATGCACATCTAGGTCCTATGCCGTTATGTTACGCAAAGATTCATGCAGATATTTTTCTTTGTTTTTTCTTTTCCTTTCTAGTTTGATTATTACTGGCTTTATCAATAAGAAGAGCTCAATGTATTGCTTGCATGTCCTACTCCGTTCGTACCGGTACCGGTGCATAATCCCAAAACTCGTTCCTCGTTTTTGTCCTGAAAAAGGAAACCAGCCAAATAGCCAATAGGAATTCTGCGCAACCCCGGGAATTTGGAGCGACTGGGTACAAATAATTACGGTTGATTATATCAGCGGTTAGATAATATGTCAACCCCCGCTTCAATTGGAAGTTCCTCTTCTCTGCATACCCCGCTTAAGTGTCCACCATCTTCATCGTCCCCGGCAGGCCGCGCTACACACTGGCACACACTCTGCAGCCATGTCGAGCGATAGTGAGGACGACAGTTCGGCCAGCAGTATGGCGCCCGATGATAGGTCAACATCAGAATCACCCCGCTCGTCTTCCATGAGTCCAGCGTCGAGCCGAGACCTTGATTATATATGGTTCATGGAAGGGACGCCGCCTCCGGAGTCGTCAGACGACAACCAGACGGACGAGGAGCCGCTGAAGGATGAAGAAGAGGACGACGATGATGATGAGGAGGAATGGTCAAATGAGGAGGAGGACAACGATGACAGCAATGACGATGACGATGGCGGCGGCGATGAAAAGCCAACGGTCAGCGGCAAGAAGTGTCCTTGCCAAGATGATGTTGCGGGGCCATCCAACAAGAACAACAAGAAGAAGAAGGACTAAATTAAGCAGACTGTATATATCTATGTTTATCCTGTCAATCTAATCGCAGATGGTTAGTAATATGCATTCAACAGAGATCTTCTACATTATCGCCAACATGTTGGCTTGTTGAACTGTGTGCCCTGACGAGCACGCAATTCACAAAAAAAGACCGTATGGGCTGTCTATAACGATCGCACACAATTCTGATTACTGACATGTTTGCCAGGTATCACACACATCTTGTTACGCCAAATCGTTTGTGTTCACCTCACTCATCGCAAACAGTTCATCAGAGTGAACTGTATGCCGTATATCGCACACACCTTGATCTGGCTGCCCGTTTATGTTGTTCTGTCTCATCGCAAATAGTTCGTGCAGATCAACTGTATGCCCCTCATCGCATACGAAACTATAATCTGAACCGTGTTTGATGTATCATTCATCGCAAACGTTTTGCATCATTTCTGATGGTTTTCATACAACACCATTTGCGATTATTGCTTCGCACATAGTTTCTCGAAGGGTCTCTGATCATAGTGTCGCGTTAGCAGCATCCTACAGTAGTGAGACATACTCTCCCCTCTCGTTGCTATGCATCTCCTAGATAGATCTTGCGTGATCATAGGAATATTTTTGAAATACTGCGTCCCCCAACAGTCGGGACCAAGCACCACCTCTGTCCTGGATGGCACCTGACCGGTCGTGCCGCAATGCTGAACTGGACGTCTGACAAAGCTTTAGGAAGAAATCGTACGACGCTGAGTGCCGATACTTATTCCGCATCGTGGTTAGTGTGAAAAGATCAAGGGCCTACTTAGATCACATATCCAAACAATTTGTGCATTGGGAGCTCGCAGAAATGATCAGTGATCCTGTCGCCCCGTCTCGCAGACTTACAACAAGGGCCAGGCCCATCCCTCTCTAGGGCTCTCTCTGCCTGCCTGGTCGTGCCGCATCATTATCTCGCGGGTACCCTCATGGTCAACCCGACTACAGTAGCTCTCGCGGGTACCCCTTGGGTCGACCCGACTTCAACAAAGGATTGAGATGAAGGTCAAGGTATCCGTGTGTCCATAACATCAAGGGGGAATATGAGGAATCACCCTTGATGGATTCCTACTCGATGTAACCGGCAAGGTGACCTTGGAGAAATCCCCCTTGAAGGGTTCACACTTGAGTTGTTGCACGACAGAGTCATCATAGGGAGTGGTGAATGAGGAATCACCCTCAATAATCCACGACTGATTAGCTACACTACAGAGATATCATCAGGAGTGAGATTCAAGGTATCACCCTCGGCACTCGATAGTATCTCTGCATAATCGTACAACTAAAGGGGGTGCCAGTGATGTGTCAGTCTCTGCACCTCGATCACATTTACTGAGTCATCCGGAAGCCAAGCATGGCAACACGAACAAAGGTGCGGGGCCACTGATGGATCACTAACCAACCTATACTAAGCATATATGATAACAGGTAAAGTAACAACAACAGGTTACAAAAGCAGGCTATGCATCAGAATAGGAGCTATTGAACAATAGTAGCAAAATATAATGCAAGCATGAGAGAGAAAGAATGGGTGCCATAGGAATGATCAATGGGGTTTTGCTTGCCTGGAAGCTCTGCTAAAAGGGGCTAGTCGTCTGCGGTGTAGTCATAACCAGCGGCGTCAACGTCGGTCTCGGGGTCTACCAAAGAAGAAGATGGGGAAGAAACACTAAATATAAAGCACTCATATGCAGTACAATGCATGACATGGTGATATGCTATGTTAGGGGTGATCTAATGCAGCGCTAGGTGTTATAG
Organism: Triticum monococcum; assembly: GCA_034509565.1. Lineage (NCBI taxonomy): Eukaryota > Viridiplantae > Streptophyta > Magnoliopsida > Poales > Poaceae > Triticum > Triticum monococcum. The sequence continues at coordinate 492,335,233 of CM067844.1, forward strand.
ACGGAGCGGGAAAATATCCGGGAATATTTCCCCGGCTCGAGGCATTTATCGGTCAGATGATCTGGAGGGGAAGGTTCCATGTTTGCTGTGTTGGGGGCATGTGGCAGGTATGTGGATGGCGTATTCGGATTTGCACATTTTGATTTTACTTCCTTGATATCATTACATATTATTACCTTGAATTATTTTTATCCCGAGTTCAGAACTGTAACGCCCGGATAATCAAGCTACACTAATCCCCTGCTAATGATGCCAAGTCATCACTGTTACTGTTGCTAATCTCACTTTGATTCAAAACCGATTCGATTTCAAATTTAAAATAAAGTCAAAATTTAAAGTTTTCAAATGTCAAAAATAAAATTTTTAAGATGTTGCAAATATTCCTTACCTAATTATGGTGGAGAACCAACATTCTGTTAAAGTGTTTAAATGGCCTAAACTTTTTGAAACAGAAAAGCTTTAAATTAAAAGAAAAAGGAACAGCAGAAGAGGGAGAGAAAGCCCCCTGCCCCCTGGGCCTCGGCCCATCCCAGCAAGCTGGCCCTCCCACTTCCTCCGACCGTGCCCACGGTCGCCACCGAGCCGCCTCGTCGGCGTCGACGGCGGGGGATAAGACCCCGACGCCTCGGTCCTCTCCCCTGCACCCCACTCACTCCCCCGCTCTCCTCTGTCGCCCCACTCCCCTCTGGGCTCTCCCCAGATCCCCTTTCCCTCCACCTGCACGACGCGCTCGTCGCCGGCCATTTCGCCCCGCCGCGGCCACCGCCGCCCCCGCACCTCGTCGACACATCTACGAGGTCCACCGTCGCCCTCTCCATCGATTGGTGCCGCCCATTGGAGCTCATCGCCTCTGCATCACCCGCGACGACTGCTTCTTCCTCCTCGGTCGCCGGGGATTGCCGCCGCCGCGCCGTCTGCTACAGGCCTACCCCGAGCCTCCCTCGAGCCCGCTGCCACCCCCCCCCCCCCCCCCCCCCCTACGGCTTCTCTGTGAGCCACCACGCCTGAGGCACCCTCCCTTTCTCCCTCTAGTAGTTCCTAACACCGGTCCCGTCGCGCTCCCTCTCCGGCCGCCGTCTGACCTCGACGCACCGCTCGACTTTGGTCACCACCGCACGCGTTGCTGCCGCCACTTGATGCGGCTCTCTGCCCGCGTCCGAATGTCGTTGCCCACTTGCTTCCCCATGCCATGCAGCCCCAACTCCGTCCCCGTCCGGTGTCAGCCGCCGTTCGCGAGCTCGCAGCCGTCGCCACAATGCACCCCGGCGGCCGTCACCAGCACCACCCGACGTGGCTCGACGCCCGCATCCGAACGCACCATCGCACGCGCTCTGTGGCGCCTCGTAGCACGGTCCCGACGAGGTCCCGAATGCCGCCTCCGCCCGTGCTCGCCACCGCCGTCGATCCCGTCCTCCCCTGCTCGTGCCACGACCACCACCCGAAGCGCGCTGCCACGGGCCTGGCCACATCAAACGGAGCCCTGTGTTCGTTTTCTGGCCGTCTCCGGCGAAGAACCGTGGCAGGAGAGGCTCGTCAGAGCTCTCTCCGGCGCCCCGCGTACGTGGCCCGGCTGGGCCCATCCCTGACTAGTTGACCCGGTCAGCCCTGCTGACTGGACCGGCCCAGCCGCTGACACATGGACCCCACACCCCTTTTTAGTAATTAAAATAACAAGTTTAATTAGTTAAACTAACTAATCGCTGACCAGTGGGCCCCTGCTAGCTAATTAATTAAATTAGTTAAATTTAAACTGCTAAACTAACTAAGTCACTCACAGAGGGGTCCCGCACGTCAGTTTTGACCAGTCAACGTCCTGTTGACTGCTGATATCACCCCGACGTCATGCTGATGCAATATTTTCTTTTTATTTAATAATAATTTTTGAATATTATTTAAAACTTTGAAAATTAATAGAAATTAAACCGTAACTTCGATGAAAATATTTTTATATGAAAATTGCTCAAAAAAATCCAACGAATCTAAACAGGTGGTCCATTCGTCTGTCATAGGCCCCTAGTATGCTGAACATGGAACCGTCCCCTCTCCTTTCATCTGTCCAAAAAACGTGAGACGTCAGAAAAACCCTTTCGGATGTTTTCCCTCTCCGTCTGAAACGTCTAGAATTGCGCTCGTTCACCCCTAACACCGCATATTACCATGTTATGCTTTATGATGCTTTGTTTGCTTTATATTTATTGTTTGTTTCTTCGTCCTCTTCTCTGTGGTAGACCCCGAGACCGATGCTGCCCCTATGATCGACTACGTCTCCGACGACCCTTCTTCCTTTGAAGCAGAGCTTCCTTGCAAGCAAACCCCATTGATCATTCTGATATAGCCCATTCACTTCTCTCTTATACTTGCATTAGAACTGCTACTGCTTTCATTATGATCCTACTCTCATGCATAGCCTGTTTTCGTTACATGCTTTCATACCTTACCTGCTTATTCTAAACTGCTTAGTATAGGTTGGTTAGAGATCCATCAATGATCCCCACCTTGTCCCAGTTGCCCCTGCTTTATGTTTGTTGACTCGATCAACGTGATCGACGTCCAGGCCCCGACACCGCACATCACCCCCTTAGTTGTATGACTCTGCAGAGTCACTATCAAGTGCCGAGGGTGATACCTCGCCAGCACTTCTGATGTTAACCCTATAGTGTAGCTATTCGGTCGTGGTCATCGAGCGTGATTCCTCCTTGACCACTCCCGATAATGACTCTGTCGTGCAACCCCTCAAGTGTGGACCAACTAGGGTGATTCCTCCAAGTCCACATTGATGGTTACATCAAGTGGGAATCTATCGAGGGTGATTCCTCAGGTTTCCCCCTTGCTGTTTCAGACACACGGTTACTTTAACTTACCACATAACCATGATGACATCGGGTCGGCCCCGAGGGGTACCCGCGAGTGATGTGAAGTCGGGTTGATATGGAGGATACCCGCAAGTTTTCCACGCGGCGCGGCCGGGCATTCTTAGCCCTTGCTGCAAGTCCGTGAGATGGGGCGACGGGACCACATATCGTGGATCATTGATCGTTACCGCACTACCAAGACACTAACGGTTTGGATATTTGATCCGAGTAGGCCTCTGGCCTTTTTCACACTAACCACCACGCGGGAATAATTATGGGCACTCTACGTCATATGTATCAGCCGAAAGCTCACTGATGTCAGCGACTGAGTGGCGCGCGCCAGGTTGGACTGGTTAAGCCTGCAGTTGTATAAGGAGGCTAGGTCTGCTCACCGGCCACGTTCGCAACGCGCATGATTGCAAAGGACGATTGGCCCATGACCCCTTCGCATTTAGGATGTAAACCGACGCGCCGGCCTCTCTCTTGAGCCTAGGTAGGACTACGGTGTGTTGATCAGCCGAGGGCGGTCATGACCTGATGGTGTGTCCGGCCGGAGTTGATCGAGCGTGTTGGGTAAGTTGGTGCACCCCTACAGGGAAGATTGATCTATTCGAATAGCCGAGTCCATGGTAACGGACGCTCGGAGTTGTATCCTGATCGATACAACTAGAACTGGATACGTGATGCAAAGGCATTTAATGGAAATGATGGCCCCGGGATCGTTTCCTCGTAGGGAGTCGAGGAAGTGATCTATGGGCGCTAATGTTACAACATGTTTACTAAATCTAAACTACTATTCTATACTCTTCTGAATGCTCCAAGATGCTTGGAGCTGCTTGAAGATGCTTGTCTTCGATAGGTTAGGCTTTCCCCTTCTCTTCTGGCGTTCTTCTCTTTAGTCCATAGATACATCCCATTCCTTTGATATGGATGCATACTTAGTTCAGATCGGATGTAAGTCTTGTGGGTACTTTGGATGAGTACTCACGGTTTCTTTGCTACCTCTTTTTCCCCATACCCGGTTGTTGCGACCAGATGATGGATCCCAGGAGCCAGACGACACCACTAATGACTACCAATACCCCGAGGGTGGCTACTACGACGTGACGACCATTGACGACCTAGAGTAGTTAGGAGGCTCCCAGGCAGGAGGCCTTTCCTTTTCGATCGATGTTGCTTTGGTGCTAGCCTTCTTAAGGCAGACTTGTATAACTTATGTTTATACTCAAATATTGTTGCTTCCACTGACTCTTGTGTATTTGTGCTGATGTATTCGAGCCCTCGAGCCCCCTGGCTTGTAATATAAAGCTTGTATTATTTTTATTTGTGTCTACAGTTGTGTTGTGATATCTTCCCGTGAGTCCTTGATCTTGATCGTACACATTTGCGTGTATGATTAGTGTACGATTGAATCAGGGGCGTCACAAGTTGGTATCAGAGCTGACTGCCTGTAGGAATCCCCCTTTCCAACTCCTTGGCCAAAGTTGAGTCTTACCACTACAAAAAACTTTTACTAACATGGTTGTGTGGCTTACGGGCCCACATTGCCATTGGGTGGTATTAGGATATTTTATTCCTCGTCTATACTCTGGGACTCTGATCTATCTTCTACTCGGGTTAAACGATTTCACCAACTCTAACTTTAGGTTCTCGCAACTACTTACTCCTGTAGAGCCCTTCATTCGAGATGATCACCTGTTTCATCAGGAGATTTCGATGGTACTATTCGAAGTTTTCCCGATACCCTTGTGCCCTTCGACTTTGCAATTCCCTACCACCAATATATCCTTATGGATAATTACTTACACTTGTTGTTCATACATTCACCCCCAGTTGCTCTTGTCATTACAAGATACCCTAAAGTACTCTCCGATATTCCAAATATTCTGAGAATCCGTTGTACCATAGCCTTTCAACTCATTTTCACATGAATACACCTATGAATAATTCCTCACACTTTCCGGTGATCCGTTCATCCCCAGTTGTTCATGTGTTTCACAATAGTCTTCGAAATACCATTTGGTATTCTAGAAATCCTCAGCAGCCTATTTCTCCCGAAGTTCTTGCCTTCCTGCATTATGGTTAATTCCTTATGTCTAGTAATCTTCGTTGGCATCCCTTGTCATCGTTATATTGAGCATTTGATTCGATGTGTTCGTGAATTCTCACAATGATCAGTTGCAACTAGAATTCTTCCCTTCGGCTCAGACGTCTTTCCAAACATGAGGTGATTCTCAGCAAATCAAAAGTTGATTGATTGCCCATACAATTCTATTCTACTTACTCCTCTTTTGATCAGAGCGTCTACTTATGATCCTCCGATATGGAAATCATAATTCCTTTGAATTTAAGCATCGAATTGTTTAGATGTTTTCATAATTCGATGACTTTGCATTCTTTCTTTCTCTGGTTGAGTATCGATACTCCCCTCAGATCCTTGTTGAACACCTGATCCTTTGGTGGGTTATGACCCGATAGTTCCTTCGTAAATCCGAACCCCTTTACGAATTCTTCCCGTGATACATAATGCCTTTGGCAATTTGTATCCTTTTCTCTTGACAACCCTGCTCTACCTTCGAGCTTGTGTTATTTACTCTTGAAGATTGTGGTGTATGTTTCTAAGATGCCCCAATGGGTTGAACCTATGCCTTCCCTAACCTGTGTGAACCCGAAGGTTATGCATGTTATACTCTACTGGCGTTTCGTCAGATAAAATTTATAACACTACAAATTCTTCGAAATCGAGAAGTGAATGAAGAGTTGTGTATTGGAGAAGTGGGAGTCGACCTTGAACTTTGTGTTCATGCCCATGGACACGATGCGTATCTTATCATGGAAGCTTCTCATAAAAATAACTACCCCCTTCTTATAAGTTCATCTTGTGACTGTAGTTTGGTCCTTTGCAACCGTCGTTCCAACCATGTTATTCTTCTTTGATCCCATTTCTCGGACAAGGTAAAGTACTTTCCTTGCACGGATTAGTACACTATTCTAACCTCTATTATGATATACCTTCGAGTATTACCCCTGGTATCTCGGGGATATCATGCCATTACACTACATCTTATGAACTTTCGATGAAGCACTACCTTTCCCTGTCATTTTGGGTTGTTTATCAATCGAGAACACCGATAAGTGAATTGATTCTGCACTCTCATTCAATAACTCTAAGTAATTTTCGTTGCTTACGAGTTTGATAATCCTTCATGTCATTCCTAGCCTGATCGGCTATATCATTATCGTGCTAAATTTTAACTGTGCTACCTGGTCCTTCTTCCTAGAGCACAACTTTTGACGACGAGCTAAGCTTATGTTGATCTCTTGTCATATCATTTCACCTTGAACAACAAGCTTGATTTCGAGTTTATGTCGTACCCGTGATTCCAATAACCCTTCGCTTCATCATTCCTTTGACTTGATGTCATCGCTGATCGATTACATCTTCATGAAATCTCTCAACAAATGTGTCATGATCATCATCAACATTCTGAGCTCTTCCAGGATATCAATCGAATTCCTGATGAGAAATACCATCCTTGCCCCTTCATGATTTGTGTCGTCATCGACAACATTATTGTGTCCCCCCTCCAACACAAACTTGTACGCAGACTAAGGCATAGCCTAGTGGTGGGAAGGGGCTGATGCCTTCTGTAACACCCCGGATATGATTTACCCAATATGTAATCCAACTCTTGCCGTTTCCGGCTTTAAGTTATTTTATTTTCTCGGGTTCGAGTCTTTGCCTCCGTGTGTTGTTATCATTGTCATGCATCTCATACCATGTCATCATGTGCATTGCATTTGCATACATGTTCTTCTCATGCATCTGAGCATTTTCCCCGTTGTCCGTTTTGCATTCCGGCGCTTCGTTCTCCTCCGGTGGTCATTTCTACCTTTCTTTCATATGTGGGGATTAAACATTTCCGGATTGGACCGAGACTTGCCAAGCGGCCTTGGTTTACTACCTGTAGACCGTCTGTCAAGTTTCGTACCATTTGGACTTCGTTTGATACTCCAACGGTTAACCGAGGGACCGAGAAGGTCTCGTGCGTGTTGCAGCCAACACCCCTCCAATTTGGCCCAAAACCCACCTAACTCTACTCCATCATCTAGAGCGTTCGATCACGATCGCGTGGCCGAAAACCGCACCTCATTTGGACTCTCCTAGCTCCTTCTATGGCTATAAATACACCCCCCGATTCGGATCTCCTTCTTCCCCGAAACCCTAAAAATCCACCTCGCGCGCACCGGACATGTCCGTTCCGGCCGGTCGCCCCGCCGCCGCCGCCCCGGACCAATAGGCAAGCGCCACGTGGCCCCTGTGCCGCCACTCCCACCGCAGCCCGCGGGAGCCCGAAGCCGCCCCCCCGGCCCGCGCGCGCGCCCGCTTCACCCGCCTCCCCGCGCCGCCTTCTTCTCCCGAGCCGGCGCCGCGCTCCGCCGCCCTCGCCGGCCGGAGCTCGCCCGGCCGCCGCAGCCACTCAACGCAGCGCGCCTCCTCGCCAACCCGCCGGACCACCGCCGCCCGCCGCCTTCTTCGTTGCTCCGGCGAGCCCGCACCTCCTCTCCGACGCCGGCGCCGTCCAGCCGGTCCGGCGACCTCGCCCCGCCGGCCGTTTCTTCTCCAGCGACAGTCACCATCGGGAACCGCGCCGCCGCTAAAGTGTTCGGGGCCCGATCCAGATCAGGAAAACCCTAGGTCGTTTTTTCTCCTAAGTCCCAAATTCTCAGATCCAAGTGCTCCTGTTCATGGCCTCGTAACTTTGCATCCCTAGCTCCGATTCATGCATATAGCATATCAAAATGTTCGTCTTAGAGAGTACATCATTTCATTCCATTGCATCATTTTCATTTGAGTTCATCTTGATGCCCGAAATGCTGTTAGAAAAGGGCTACTTGAGTTAATTGTCAGATCTGCTACTCCATCTTAGACATTTGTCATTTTTGCCATGATTATTGTGTGCATGATATGCCCTGATGCTCTACATATGTTTTGTTAAGGGTTTTGTCATCTTTCCAGAGGTGCAACCCATGTATTTTTGTGATGTGTGTGGTGACTAGTGCAAGCTTGCAAAGTGATGCACTTGGTAATTCTGTTTTCAGGGACTTAGCATTTCCACAAAGTCCTTGAGCTGTGTAGTTCATGATGCCATATGTTCATGTTGTTTCCTAGTGATCCGTGCCTCTTTTGAGGATGATCAGTAAGGATGTTTTGTTAATCTTGTAGTGCTCTATCCATCCATGTCTTTGTTTGCATATATGGAGCACTCTAGCTTGAGTCAATCGAGCTCTACTTTTGCTACTTTGTGAATCTGGGCAGATTGTTAACTTGTTTGCAATTTTGCCGATGATGTTGTAGTTGATCCGTGCATGCTATGCTATTGTTCTTGCCATGTCTAGCTTGTATTTTGTGTGTTCTTGATGGATGTATGCTTGGCTCTTCATGACTTGCTCCGTTGTGAGTGCATCGAGCTCGTAAACATGCCTACTTGATATTTGTTTTCAGCATGTCCCAGTTTTCACTAAGTCTGAAAACTAATTATGTTTTTGCTATGTTCACATGCTTGCAAATGTACTTTGTGATCCCTTTTGGCTCAAGGTCACTAAGGGACTTTTGTTAAGCTCTTTGAGTAGCTCCATGCCATTCCTTATTTTGTCATGTTCAGGTCCTGTAGAATGTAGTTTTGTTGCTCCGAAGAGTGCTACCTGATCTGAAATTCTAGACAAGTGTTAATTTCACCAAGTCTGAGATCTGTTTACCATATGCATTTTTGCCATGCATGTTTGAACCTGTTAATGGATGAATTGGCCGTATCTCAGTGCTAGACTTTTGTTAAGCATCTTGAATGCATCCCTGTCCTGTATTTTGATGCCATGTTTGGGTGCTGTAGCATATTCATCTCATTGTATTTAGATGACTACTTGCTGTAAAACGCAGATCGGGGTCATATTTCAATTGCTTGCCATTTCTAAACCGTAACTCCGATTCCGGTGATCTTTATATCGTTTTCAAGCGATTTCATCTCATCTTTCCAGAGGCACACTTGGTTTTCCAAGTTGAGGCCAGGTTCATGCATTTCCTGTCACATTTTGCATATGCATCCCGCATCGCATCCCGCATAGCATATCATCATTGCACCATATTGTTTGATCCTTGCACGTGGTTGATTGTGTCCTTGTTGCTTGTTTGTCTTGTTTGGGTAGAGCCGGGAGACGAGTTCACTAACGAGGAGCCCATTGAGTTTGCTTTCAAGGATCCAGTCAACTCTGACAACTTTGCAGGCAAGATGATCATACCCTCGAAATCACTACTATCTTTGCCATGCTAGTTTGCTCGCTCTTTTGCTATGCCAATGCTACGTTGCCTACCACTTGCTTTCAAGCCTCCCAAATTGCCATGTTCAGCCTCTAACCCACCATTGTCCTAGCAAACCATTGATTGGCTATGTTACCGCTTTGCTCAGCCCCTCTTATAGCGTTGCTAGTTGCAGGTGAAGATGGGAGACCGTTCCCTGTTGGAACATTTATTTACTTGTTGGGATATCATTATATTGCCATGTTATCTAATGCATCTATATACTTGGTAAAGGGTGGAAGGCTCGGCCTCTTGCCTAGTGTTTTGTTCCACTTTTGCCGCCCTAGTTTCCGTCATCTCAGTGTTATGTTCCCAGATTTTGCGTTCCTTACGCGGTTGGGTTATAATGGGAACCCCTTGATAGTTAGTCTTGATTAAAGCTTTTCCAGCAATGCCCAACCTTGGTTTTACCATTTGCCACCTAGCCTGTTTTTCCCTTGGGTTTCCGGAGCCCGAGGGTCATCTTATTTCAACCCCCCCCCCCCGGCCAGTGCTCCTCTAAGTGTTGGTCCGACTGAGCTGCCTGCGGGGCCACCTCGGGGAAACTTGAGGGTTGGTTTTACTCGTAGCTAGTCTCATCTGAGTGTGCCCTGAGAACGAGATATGCGCAGCTCCTATCGGGATTTGTCGGCACATTCGGGCGGTGTTGCTGGTCTTGTTTTAACCTGTCGAAATGTCTTGAAGAACCGAGATACCGAGTCTGATCGGAACGTCCCGGGAGGAGGTCTATTCCTTCGTTGACCGTGAGAGCTTGTCATGGGCTAAGTTGGGACTCCCCTGCAGGGATTTGAACTTTTGAAAGCCGTGCCTGCGATTATGGGCAGATGAGAATTTGTTAATGTCCGGTTGTAGATAACTTAAACATAAACTTAATTAAAATGAATCAACTATGTGAGTTACCGTGATGGCCTCTTCTCGGCGGAGTCCGGGAAGTGGACACGGTGTTGGAGTAATGTTTGCCGCAGGATTGCCCTCTTTAGTTATGCGTTCGCGCTTTGCCTTCTCTTCTCGCTCTCTTTTGCGAATAGGTTAGCCACCATATATGCTAGTCGCTTGCTACAGCTCCACATATTTACCTTGCCTTTCCTATTAAGCTTAAATAGTCTTGATCACGAGGGTGCGAGATTGCTGACTCCTTGTGGCTCACAGATTACTATTACACCAGATGCAGGGCCTGATGATACAGCTCCAGAGGGCGCACTTGAGCTCAAGTGGGAGTTCGACGAGGACTCTCAGCGTTACTATGTTTCTTTTCCTGATGATCAGTAGTGGTGCCCTGTTGGGGGTGATCGGGACCATGTCGCTTGTTGGGTTGTCTTTTATTTTGGCGCCGTAGTCGGGCCATGAGTGTTTTGGATGATCTATGTTATTTATGTACTTGATTGACGTGGCGAGTGTAAGCCAACTATGTTATCCCTTTTATTTATCTATATTACATGGGATGTTTGTGATGATTGCCTGACTTGCGACATATGCCTTCAATGCAATTATGCCTCTAAGTCGTGCCTCGACACGTGGGAGATATAGTCGCATCGAGGGTGTTACAAGTTGGTAATCAGAGACTTCCCCGACCTTAGGAGCCCCCACTATTTGATCGTTTTTTAGCGGCCGAGTTGTGTCTAGGACAATGTTTTGAGTCATTTAGGAATCATATATCGGAGAGTTTAGGAATTCTTTTTACTTCCCAGTCTCCTCATCGCTCTGGTAAGGCATCCTGACGTAGAGTTTTGACTCTTCTCTTCTCAAATTTCACTAAAAAAAATTTAGGATCACGCGGGTATCTTGGAATCGTTCCGATGGTTTTATGATGAGAACATTGTCTTGGTGCCTCCTGTCAGGGGTTTAGTGGAAGTGTCCCGGGGAGTTGAGCTCTGAGGTGTTGTCGTCATAATTTTATCGTTGTAGTTCTGGAATACCTGAGTTTAGTACGTCGACATTGAAAATCTCTTTTATGCAGTTCGTTGGTGAGATAACCTCGACGCCACCCAGTACTGGGGCGGGAGTTCGGGAGTATCGCCATAACTGTATAACGGATGCTTTTCGAAGGTTGAGGTAGATGGTTTTCGAAGTTTTTCTCGGTTATGTGTTGAAGGATGGATACAGCTGGATGTAGGATTTGCTAGATTTGGGTGAGATATTATGCTTCCCCTGTACCCCCAACACCTGATTGCATAACCGGAAAGGTTCGGGAGTTTCATAGGTGGGAATTCTTGTAGCTCTAGTTCTTCTTCCACGGATATTGGTTTGAGATTGGGATTTCTTACCGATTATTCGTTCTTGATCCGTACCTTGTTGAATTATTCTTCTACCTAATTCTACACGGCTTCTCAATTTATGGATATGTGACCATTTCAAGAGGAATGCATTCGTTCATTTTGTTCGGATGTGAAGACTTTATGTTGCAATTTTCATTCCGTTGGATTCAACTTCATTTTATCTGTCTATGTGCTAACGGTGGTCAACGTCTTCAGGATGGCTCCCGCTAAGAGCACCAATCAGAACCAGAATCAAGATCCGCCACCACCTCCACCTCCTCTGGAGGCATGGCAAGCTGTGATGGCCGCAACCAATGCAAACACAAAGTTGATCATGCAAATTCTCCAAGAGCGCAATCAAGGCAACCAGGGGAATCAAGGCAACAATCAGAATCACTTTGCTACACTCAACCAGTTCCTTGCTAATGGGCCAAAGACGTTCAGCAATTGTGTTGAGGCAACCGATGCTGACGATTGGCTTGTGGATCTGTCCAAGCATTTTGAGTGCAGTAACGTCAGGCCTGAGGATTTCGTCAAGTTCGCTTCCTTCCAGCTCAAAGATCAAGCTGCAGAGTGGTTCCAGTAGTACAAGGATTCCAGAGGTGGACGCGTGATCACTTGGGATGAATTTCGTCAAGATTTCCGAGCTTATCACATCCCTCAGAGTGTGACTGAAAGTAAGCGCGAGGAATTCCGCAACCTGAAGCAAGGCTCTTTGTCTGTCTATGACTACAACAAGTTGTTCCAGAAGCTCGCCCGCTTTGCCAAGTAGGACGTCCCTGATGAGAAGAGCATGATATACCAGTTCAGGGGTGGTCTCAGAGAGGAAATCCAGCTAGCTCTTGTTCTCTTTGAGCCCTTGAGGTACGATGAGTTCTACAACATGGCATTGAAGCAAGAGGCCGCTCAACTGAGATGTGATGCTTCCAAGAAGCGAGTCAGAGACACTACGCCTTCTTCCTCTACTCAAGTGGCCAAGCAGCAGAAGTATTGGCTTCCTCCTCCTCCGTTCCGTCAGCCGTATCAGAAGAGCAAAGGTGGCAGTGGTTCTTCCCACCCACCCAACCATGGCTTTCAGAACAAGACTTCGTCTCAAGCTCCAAGATCGAGTGCTCCGTACCACCGTCCGCTTTCAGAGGTCACGTGCAACAAGTGCCAACAGAAGGGTCACTATGCCAACAAGTGTTTCAACTAGAGGCGTCTTCCTCCTCCTCCTCCTGTCAGATCGGCAAGTACAGCTGTGGTCAAGCATAACCCCAAGCACGCCAAGGTCGATTTGATGAATGCAGCTTAGGCAGAGGACTCATCAGATGTCATCATGGGTAACCTTCCTGTTAATGATATTCCAGCTAAAGTTCTTTTTGACTCTGGTGCATCGCATTCCTTCATGTCATTCCCTTTTGCATCGGAGTACAATTTTAGTACTAAGGCATTACCTAGAGCTATGCAAGTCGTCTCTCCGGCTAAGCGTCTGAGTTCTAGTATGATGATTCCGGATATTTCTATCATGATGGGTGATTTCAAGTTTCTGGCTTCTCCAATGGTTCTTGGTAACTCAGATATTGATCTTATTCTCGGGATGGATTGGCTCTCTAAGCACAAGGCTCAGCTTGATTGTGCTGCCAGGCAGATTCAATTGACTCATTCGTCTGAGGATGTAATTGTCTTTACCGCTCGGGATAATACTATCCATCTGTTTTCTCTCAATAAGAAGGGTGAACTGGATGCTATCTCGCAGATTCCAGTTGTTTGTGAATATCAAGACGTCTTTCCAGAAGAGCTTCCAGGAATGCCTCCGCACCGGCCAGTTGAATTCGTTATTGATCTTGAGCCTGGTACGGAACCTGTGTGCAAGTGTCCTTACAAGCTCAGACCAGAAGAGTTGAAGGAGCTGAAGAAGCAACTCGATGTTCAAGAAAGAATGGGTCTCATCCGGCCTAGTTCTTCTCCGTGGGGTTGTGGTGTTCTTTTTGTGAAGAAGGATGGAACGGACCGACTTTGTGTTGATTACCGTCCATTGAACAAGAAGACCATCAAGAACAAATACCCACTTCCCAACATCAACGAGCTGTTCGAACAACTCAAAGGCGCCCAAGTATTCTCCAAGCTTGATCTCCGAATGGGTTATCATCATATTCGAATTCGTGAGCAAGATATTCACAAGACGGCTTTCAGGACAAGCTATGGTTTATATGAGTACACTGTCATGTCTTTTGGCCTCGTTAACGCTCCTCCAACGTTCTCTCGCTTGATGAACTTCATCTTCAACGCCTACACCAATGACTTCGTTTTGGTCTATCTCGACGACATTCTGGTTTTCTCGAAGAACAAGGAAGATCATGCCAAGCACTTGCGTTTGGTACTCGACAAGCTGAGGGAACACCAGTTCTACGCCAAGTTCTCCAAGTGTGAATTTTGGCTCGATGAGGTTCTTTATCTTGGTCATATCATCTCTGCCAAGGGCATTGCCGTGAATCCTGAGAAGGTGTCTGCAATTGTGAATTGGGAACCTCCTCAGAACGTGAAGCAACTCCGTAGCTTCCTCGGTCTCGCAAGCTACTGCCGAAGATTCATTGAAAACTTTTCTAAGATCACGAAGCCTCTCTCAAATCTTCTCCAGAAGCATGTCAAGTACGTTTGGTCTCCGGAGTGTGACATTGCTTTCAACACTTTGAAAGAGAAATTGATCACTGCTCCAGTTCTGACTCCGCCTGATGAATCCAAGCCGTACGAGGTCTTTTCTGATGCCTCTCTCCAAGCTCTTGGCGCAGTGTTGATGCAAGAGAAGAAAGTTGTTGCTTATACCTCTCGCCAGTTGAAGCCTAATGAGAAGAACTACCACACTCATGATCTCGAGTTGGCGGCAGTTGTGCATGCTCTTTTGACTTGGAGACATCTCTTATTGGGAAGAAAAGTGGACATTTTCACTGATCACAAGAGTCTCAAGTACATCTTCACTCAGCCTAATCTCAACCTCAGGCAGACTCGATGGGTCGAAATGATTCAAGAGTATAATCCGAGTATCGAGTATACTCCAGGCAAGGCCAATGTGATTGCTAACGCATTGAGCAGGAAGGCTTATTGCAACAGTCTAATTCTCAAGCCTTATCAACCCGAGCTTTGTGAAGCTTTCCGCAAACTTAATCTGCAAGTTATTCCTCAAGGTTTCCTCGCCAACCTTCAAGTCTCTCCTACCTTGTAAGACCAGATTCGCCAACCCAGCTTCTTGATGCTATGGTGAAAAAGGTGAAGATTGGGATTGCCAAGAGTCAACCCAAGTACAAGTGCTACCGCCTTGATGACAAGGACACTCTCTTCTTCGAGGATCGTATTGTTGTGCCCAAAGGTGAACTTCGTAAAGTGATCATGAACGAGGCTCACAATTCTCTCCTCTCCATCCATCCTGGGAGCACGAAGATGTATCAGGACCTCAAGCAAGCTTATTGGTGGACTCGAATGAAGCGCGAGATTGCTCAATTCGTGAATGAATGTGATGTCTGCAGAAGAGTGAAGGCAGAACACCAAAGGCCAGCTAGTCTCCTCCAACCTCTTGCCATTCCAGAATGGAAGTTTGACCACATTGAGATGGACTTCGTGACTAGGTTTCCAAAGTCCAAGCGTGGCAATGATGCTATATTCGTTGTCATCGACAAACTCACTAAAGTGGCTCACTTTCTGCCTATCAAAGAGTCGATCACTGCAGCTCAATTGGCGGAACTCTACACCTCTCGGATTGTCTCTCTGCACGGTATTCCTCAAGTGATTTCTTCAGACCGTGGCAGCATCTTTACCTCCAAGTTTTGGGATTCTTTTCAGAAGGCCATGGGCACCAACATCCGCTTCAGCACAGCTTTCCATCCTCAAACAAGCGGTCAAGTCGAGCGTGTCAACCAGATTCTTGAAGATATGCTCAAGGCTTGTGTGATCTCCTTCGGCATGAAGTGGGAGGATTGTCTTCCATATGCTGAATTCTCCTACAACAACAGTTTTCAAGCAAGTTCGGGCAAGGCCCCATTTGAAATTCTGTATGGCAGGAAGTGTCGTACCCCCTCAACTGGTCCGAAACCGGTGAACGTCAGCTTTTGAGAAATGACTTAATCACAGAGGCAGAAGAAATGTGCAAAGTCATTCGAGATAACCTCAAAGCAGCCCAATCCCGGCATAAGAGCTACTATGATAGTAAGCACCGTGATTTGGCTTTCGAGATCGGAGATCATGTTTACCTCCGCGTCTCTCCTATGAAAGGTACTCGTCGCTTCAGTATCAAAGGGAAGCTTGCCCCTAGATACATGGGACCTTTCAAGATTGTCAGCAAGAGAGGCGATTTGGCCTATCAACTCGAGCTTCCTTCAAACTTTGCAAATGTTCATGATGTGTTCCACGTCTCTCAGCTTTGAAAGTGCTTCAAGACTCCTGACCGCACTGTCAACTTCGAGGACATTGAGCTCCAAGAAGATCTCTCCTATCGTGAGCACCCCGTTGCTATCCTTGAAGAGACTGAACGCAAGACTCGCAACAAGTCGATCAAGTTCCTCAAAGTCAAGTGGTCACACAATTCCGACCGTGAAGCTACCTGGGAACGCGAGGATCACCTCCGTTCTGAGTACCCGGCGTTCTTTCAGTCCTAGATCTCGGGATGAGATCCTTTCATAGTGGTGGAGTGTTGTAACACCCCGGATATGATTTACCCAATATGTAATCCAACTCTTGCTGTTTCCGGCTTAAGTTATTTTATTTTCTCGGGTTTGGGTCTTTGCCTCCGTGTGTTTTTATCGTTGTCATGCATCTCATATCATGTCATCATGTGCACTGCATTTGCATACGTGTTCGTCTCATGCATCCGAGCATTTTCCCCGTTGTCCATTTTGCATTCCGGCGCTTCGTTCTCCTCCGGTGGTCATTTCTACCTTTCTTTCGTGTGTGGCGATTAAACATTTCCATATTGGACCGAGACTTGCCAAGCGGCCTTGGTTTACTACCGGTAGACCGCCTGTCAAGTTTTGTACCATTTGGACTTCGTTTGATACTCCACCGGTTAACCGAGGGACCGAGAAGGCCTCGTGTGTGTTGCAGCCAACACCTCTCCAATTTGGCCCAAAACCCACCTAACTCTGCTCCATCATCTAGAGCGTTCGATCACGATCGCGTGGCCGAAAACCGCACCTCATTTGGACTCTCCTAGCTCCTTTTATGGCTATAAATAGACCACCCCCCCGATTCGGACGTCCTTCTTCCCCGAAACCCTAAAAATCCACCTCGCGCGCACCGGGCATGTCCGTTCCGGCCAGTCGCCCCGCCGCCGCCGCCCCGGACCAATAGGCAAGCGCCATGTGGCCCCTGCGCCGCCACTCCCACCGCGGCCCGCGGGAGCCCGGAGCCGCCCCCCCCCCCCCCCGGCCCCCGCGCGCGCCCGCTTCGCCCGCCTTCCCGCGCCGCCTTCTTCTCCCGAGCTGGCGCCGCACTCCGCCGCCCGCGCCGGCCGGAGCTCACCCGGCCGCCGCAGCTGCTCGACGCCGCGCGCCTCCTCGCCAACCCACCGGACCACCGCCGCCCGCCGCCTTCTTCGTTGCTCTGGCGAGCCCGCGCCTCCTCTCCGATGCCGGCGCCGTCCAGCCGGTCCGGCGACCTTGCCCCGCCGGCCGTTTCTTCTCCGGCGACGGTCATCATCGGGAACCGCGCCGCCGCTACAGTGTTCCAGGCCCGATCCAGATCTGGAAAACCCTAGGTCGTTTTTTTCTTCTAAGTCCCAAATTCTCAGATCCAAGTGCTCCTGTTCATGGCCTCATAACTTTGCATCCGTAGCTCCGATTCATGCATATAGCATATCAAATGTTCGTCTGAGAGAGTACATCATTTCATTCCATTGCATCATTTTCATTTGAGTTCATCTTGATGCCCGAAATGCTGTTAGAAAAGGGCTACTTGAGTTAATTGTCAGATCTGCTACTCCATCTTAGACATTTGTCATTTTTGCCATGATTATTGTGTGCATGATATGCCCTGATGCTCTACATATGTTTTGTTAAGGGTTTTGTCATCTTTCCAGAGGTGCAACCCATGTATTTTTGTGATGTGTGTGGTGACTAGTGCAAGCTTGCAAAGTGATGCACTTGGTAATTCTGTTTTCAGGGACTTAGCATTTCCAAAAAGTCCTTGAGCTGTTTAGTTCATGATGCCATATGTTCATGTTGTTTCCTAGTGATCCGTGCCTCTTTTGAGGAAAATCAGTAAGGATGTTTTGTTAATCTTGTAGTGCTCTATCCATCCATGTCTTTGTTTGCATATATGGAGCACTCTAGCTTGAGTCAATCGAGCTCTACTTTTGCTACTTTGTGAATCTGGGCAGATTGTCAACTTGTTTGCAATTTTGCCGATGATGTTGTAGTTGATCCGTGCATGCTATGCTATTGTTCTTGCCATGTCTAGCTTGTATTTTGTGTGTTCTTGATGGATGTATGCTTGGCTCTTCATGACTTGCTCCGTTGTGAGTGCATCGAGCTCGTAAACATGCCTACTTGATATCTGTTTTCAGCATGTCCCAGTTTTCACTAAGTCTGAAAACTGATTATGTTTTTGCTATGTTCACATGCTTGCAAATGTATTTTGTGATCCCTTTTGGCTCAAAGTCACTAAGGGACTTTTGTTAAGCTCTTTGAGTAGCTCCATGCCATTCCTTATTTTGTCATGTTCAGGTCCTGTAGCATGTAGTTTTGTTGCTCCGAAGAGTGCTACCTGATCTGAAATTCTAGACAAGTGTTAATTTCACTAAGTCTGAGATCTGTTTACCATATGCATTTTTGCCATGCTTGTTTGAACCTGTTAATGGATGAATTGGCCGTAGCTCAGTGCTAGACTTTTGTTAAGCATATTGAATGCATCCCTGTCCTGTATTTTGATGCCATGTTTGGGTGCTGTAGCATATTCATCTCATTGCATTTAGATGACTACTTGCTGTAAAACCCAGATCGGGGTCATATTTCAATTGCTTGCCATTTCCAAACCGTAACTCCGATTCTGGTGATCTTTATATCGTTTTCAAGCGATTTCATCTCATCTTTCCAGAGGCACACTTGGTTTTCCAAGTTGAGGCCAGGTTCATGCATTTCCTGTCACATCTTGCATATGCATCCCGCATCGCATCCCGCATAGCATATCATCATTGCACCATATTGTTTGATCCTTACACGTGGTTGATTGTGTCCTTGTTGCTTGTTTGTATTGTTTGAGTAGAGCCGGGAGACGAGTTCACTAACAAGGAGCCCGTTGAGTTTGCTTTCGAGGATCTAGTCAACTCTGACAACTTTGCAGGCAAGATGATCATACCCTCGAAATCACTACTATCTTTGCTATGCTAGTTTGCTCGCTCTTTTGCTATGCCAATGCTACGTTGCCTACCACTTGCTTTCAAGCCTCCCAAATTGCCATGTTCAGCCTCTAACTCACCATTGTCCTAGCAAACCATTGATTGGCTATGTTACCGCTTTGCTCAGCCCCTCTTATAGCGTTGCTAGTTGCAGGTGAAGATGGGAGACCGTTCCTTGTTGGAACATTTATTTACTTGTTGGGATATCATTATATTGCCATGTTATCTAATGCATCTATATACTTGGTAAAGGGTGGAAGGCTTGGCCTCTCGCCTAGTGTTTTGTTCCACTTTTGCCGCCCTAGTTTCCGTCATATCGGTGTTATGTTCCCGGATTTTGCGTTCCTTACGCGGTTGGGTTATAATGGGAACCCCTTGATAGTTCATCTTGATTAAAGCTTTTCCAGCAATGCCCAACCTTGGTTTTACCATTTGCCACCTAGCCTCTTTTTCCCTTGGGTTTCCGGAGCCCGAGGGTCATCTTATTTTAAACTCCCCCGGGCCAGTGCTCCTCTGAGTGTTGGTCCGACTGAGCTGCCTGCGGGGCCACCTCGGTGAAACTTGAGGGTTGGTTTTACTCGTAGCTAGTCTCATCTGAGTGTGCCCTGAGAACGAGATATGTGCAGCTCCTATCGGGATTTGTCGGCACATTCGGGCGGTGTTGCTGGTCTTGTTTTAACCTGTCGAAATGTCTTGAAGAACCGAGATACCGAGTCTGATCGGAACGTCTCGGGAGGAGGTCTATTCCTTCGTTGACCGTGAGAGCTTGTCATGGGCTAAGTTGGGACTCCCCTGCAGGGATTTGAACTTTCGAAAGCCGTGCCCACGGTTATGGGCAGATGGGAATTTGTTAATGTACGGTTGTAGATAACTTATACATAAACTTAATTAAAATGAATCAACTGTGTGAGTTACCATGATGGCCTCTTCTCGGCGGAGTCCGGGAAGTGGACATGGTGTTGGAGTAATGTTTGCCACAGGATTGCCCTCTTTAGTTATGCGTTCGCGCTTTGCCTTCTCTTCTCGCTCTCTTTTGCGAATAGGTTAGCCACCATATATGCTAGTCGCTTGCTGCAGCTCCACATATTTACCTTGCCTTTCCTATTAAGCTTAAATAGTCTTGATCGCGAGGGTGCGAGATTGTTGAGTCCCTGTGGCTCACAGATTACTATTACACCAGATGCGGGGCCTGATGATACAGCTCCAGAGGGCGCGCTTGAGCTCAAGTGGGAGTTCAACGAGGACTCTCAGCGTTACTATGTTTCTTTTCCTGATGATCAGTAGTGGTGCCCTGTTGGGGGTGATCGGGACCATGTCGCTTGTTGGGTTGTCTTTTATTTTGGTGCCGTAGTCGGGCCATGAGTGTTTTGGTGCATAGCCTGTTTTTGTTACCTGCTTTCATACCTTACTGATACGTCTCCAACGTATCTATAATTTTTGATTGCTCCATGCTATATTATCTACTGTTTTGGATGTTTATGGGCTTTATTATACACTTTTATATCATTTTTGGGACTAACCTATTAACCCAGAGCCCAGTGCAAGTTTCTGTTTTTACCTTGTTTTAGGGTTTCGAAGAACAGGAAAATCAAACGGAGTACAATTGACCTGAAACTTCACGGAACTCATTTTTGGAAGGAAAGAAGCCCAGAAGACTTGGAGTGCACGCCAAGGGACTTACGAGGAGGCCACGAGGCAGGGGCACGCCCACCCCCTGGGTGCGCCCTCCACCCTCGTGGGCCGCTCGTGGCCCCCCTGACGTACTTCTTCCGCCTATATATCTCCATATACCCTAAAACTTCCGAGGAGCACAATGGATCGGGAGTTCCGCCGCCAGAAGCCTCTGTAGCCACCGAAAACCAATCAAGACCCGTTCCGGCACCCTGCCGGAGGGGGAATCCTTCTCTGGTGGCCATATTCATCATCCCGGTGCTCTCCATGACGAGGAGGCAGTAGTTCTCCCTCGGGGCTGAGGGTATGTACTAGTAGCTATGTGTTTGATCTCTCTCTCTCTCTCTCGTGTTCTTGAGGTGATACGATCTTGATGTATCGCGAGCTTTGCTATTATATTTGGATCCTATGATATTTCTTCCCCCCTCTACTCTCTTGTAATGAATTAAGTTTCCCCTTTGAAGTTATCTTATCGGATTGAGTCTTTATAGATTTGAGAACACTTGATGTATGTCTTGCCGTGCGTATCTGTGGTGACAATGGGATACCACGTGATTCACTTGATGTATGTTTTGGTGATCAACTTGCGGGTTCCGCCCATGAACCTATGCATAGGGGTTGGCACACGTTTTCATCGTAATTCTTCGATAGAAACTTTGGGGCACTCTTTGAGGTCCTTTGTGTTGGTTGAATAGATGAATCTGAGATTGTGTGATGCATATCGTATAATCATACCCACGGATACTTGAGGTGACATTGGAGTATCTAGGTGACATTAGAGTTTTGGTTGATTTGTGTCTTAAGGTGTTATTCTAGTACGAACTCTAGGGCTGTTTGTGACACCTATAGGAATAGCCCAACGGATTGATTGGAAAGAATAACTTTAAGGTGGTTTCGAACCCTACCATAATCTCTTCGTTCGTTCTCCGCTATTAGTGACTTTGGGGTGACTCTTTGTTGCATGTTGAGGGATAGTTATATGATCCAATTACGTTATTATTGTTGAGAGGACTTGCACTAGTGAAAGTATGAACCCTAGGCCTTGTTTCCTAGCATTGCAATACCGTTTACGCTTACTTTTACCATTAGTTACCTTGCTGTTTTTATATTTTCAGATTACAAAACTATTATCTACTATCCATATACCACTTGTATCACCATCTCTTTGCCGAACTTGTGCACCTATACAATTTACCATTGTATTGGGTGTGTTGGGGACACAAGAGACTCTTTGTTATTTGGTTGCAGGGTTGCTTGAGAGAGACCATCTTCATCCTACGCCTCCCACGGATTGATAAACCTTAGGTCATCCACTTGAAGAAAATTTGCTACTGTCCTACAAACCTCTGCACTTGGAGGCCCAACAACGTCTACAATAAGAAGGTTGTGTAGTAGACATCAAGCTCTTTTCTGGCGCCGTTGTCGGGGAGGTGAGTGCTTGAAGGTATATCTTTATATCTTGCAATCGAGTCTTTTAGTTTCTTGTTTTATCACTAGTTTAGTTTATAAAAGAAAACTATAAAAAATGGAATTGGGTTTGTCTCATAAGCTTCACCTTTTTAATATCTTTCGTGAGTATGATGGAAAGGTTAACTGTGCTCAAGTGCTAGAAGAAGAAATCTATAAAATGTTTGGCACTAAATATTTGAATGGTGAGCATGATTGAAATGTTGTTAATATGAATTCCTTGAATATCCATGATGCTAATGATATGCAAAGCCACAAGCTTGGGGAAGCTATGTTTGATGAAGATGATATTTTTTGTCCCCAAGTTTTGGTGAGCAAATTTATTATGATAAAAGCATGCCTCCTATCTGTGATGATTATTGTGATGACACGTATGCTCTAAAGAATAATGATTACCATGAAACTTGTCATCTTGATCTTAATTTTCGATCACATGATAGTTATTTTGTTGAGTTAGCTCCTGTCGTGGTTCTAAGTCTGACAGTGAGGTAGGGGGTGTGTATGGAGAGGCTAGACCCTAGCTATTGGGAAGTTGTAAGCACGCAAGGTTTACAAGTTCAGGCCCTTCTCGGAGGAAATAACAGCCCTACGTCTCGATGCCCGGAGGCGGTCGACTGGATTATGCGTGTGTAAAAGGACAAGGGTGCGAACCCCTGATACTGAGGAGGGGGGTGGCTTATCTAGAGTTCGCCAGCCCTCTCCTGCCCTTAGTAATGCAGGGTTTCAGGTACATTTAAGGTGGGCGTTACTGATAACGTCCCTAATAAAGTGTCATAATAATCATAAAGACTACTTAATAACCGACCGTTTGCCTGCAGAGTGACTTGAGGTCTTCTGGCAGTCGAGTGGTTGGCTTCTTGGTCGAGTGACAGCTTCTTGGTCGAGTGTCTTCAACCCGTCGAGTGGGATATCTTCAAGTTGTTTGAAAGGTGACTTCCTCTAAGGATGTCCTATGGTAGGGCTCTTTAGGACGGGTCCGTGTCCCTACCATAGGTACATGACTTCATCATTAGCCCCCGAACGGATTGAGGCTAGAGTGAGAAAAGGGGTTAGGGACCTTTCCGACCGATCCTTCGGGTTATTATGGGTGCTTCGTTCTGGGTCGACTGTCACGGATGACGTCATTAACCTCTTTCAGTCGCCTTGATCCGTTCTAGGTCTTTCGTCGAATGGATTTCTTTACCTATGATGCATTGAGCGCCTGTGCGCGCGGGATTTCCGTTTCGTCAAGTTGTTCTGCAGCCACGGAGATCGCGGGATTTGGATTTTTTGGGAAGCGCGCGGAACGGGGGCAGCCGCAGTAATCGGGAGCGACAGTGCGAAGGCTCCTCGGTCTCTGTGCCGCCTTTTTCGCCACGTACAGCGCACGCGCCTGCCACGGGATTTGACTGCATAGCTCGGGCCTACGTGCCAGCCACTCGGGAGCGGCCCCTTATAAGTAGTTGGCCCGGAGCCCTTCATCAGTACGCGTGCTCATCTCTTCCTCTTCCTTCTCTGTTTCTCCGTTGCCTCCCCCGCTCCCTTCGCTCTCGCCCAGCCACCACAAACCAGCTCGAGACCTCGCCAGCGACGATGGGGAAGGGCAAGACGACCGCTTTGGAGCGCGCGAAGAAGGCGGCGGCAGTGGGGAAGGGAAAGAAGTCTGCGCGCGGCGGATCTTCCTCTCGGACGGCCCTGCCCAAACGGTGGATCCAGGGCGACTGGATGCCCTCGGTGCTCCGTCAGGAGGACCTCGACGACCTGGTCGAGGGAGGAGCCATCCCCCACAAGGCTGCGCGTCTTCCAGGGGGAGAAATCGAGCCCCAACCACGCGACGGTGAGTGCGTCCTCCTGGCGACTCATATTGACCGAGGGTTCTCTCTGCCGCCCCACTCTTTCTTCCGCAACTTCCTGAACTTCTTCGGAGCGCAGCTCCATCACTTTACTCCGAACTCCATACTCTATCTTGCCGCCTTTATTTCTATGTGTGAGGCGTTCCTGGGGTGCCGCCCACACTGGGGACTTTTCAAGCACATCTTCACCTGTCACTCTCAGTCGGTTAAGAAGGCCAAGTCGAGTGACGAGAGGACACAGGTGATCCAGCTGTGTGGGGGTTTGGCGATCTAGACGAGGGGGAAAAGCTGTTTTCCCTCCATTACCTTCCCAGAGTCAGTTCGAGGATGGCAGGCGACTTGGTTCTACTGCCAGGATCAGGTGACCCCAGGGCAGTCGACTGGACTTCCACCCTTCACCCTCGACCGAGCCGAAAAGCCGGCTTCTCTGAAGGTGACGCCCGAAGAAAAGGCCCAGGTCAAGATACTGGCGGGTCGAGTGGTTGAACTTGTCCGTGAGGGCGTGACGGGGATGGATCTGCCGGAAGTCTTCCTCAAGAGGCGAATCCAACCACTCCAGGCTCGGGACCACCCGATGTGGCTGTACTCTGGCCTCGAGGAAACCACTCGGATCCACCCGGAGGAGGTCACCGACGAGATGTTGGAGGGGTGGCTGTCAAGCATTACGGGGAACAAGGACAACCCCCGAGGAGCTAGGAGGGTCATTCCACTCGACAGCTCGTATGAGGTCGACCAGGTGCGTCTTTATGTTTCCGACTGAAATCTTCGTTTTCTGCATTGGTCTTCTTTTGAGCGGGTCGACTGACTTTCCGTTTTGTCTGCTGTCTTTCAGGCGACCACTGAGATGTATTCGACGCCCAACGGGGCGCAGGGGTCGACTGAGGAAGGAGAAGGGAGCGGAGGTGAGAGCGGGGACGACCAGGGCGAGTGGGAGTCAGACGGCGAAGGAGAGGGAGGCGATGATGTCTTCTCCAACGAGGAGGAGGAGGAGGAGGAGGCCGAACCTCCCCGCCCGGAAAGGCGATTCAAGCTCACACACGACCGGCGCAGGGACGTGGCCAGGCGACTGCCTCCGTCGGGCCATCGTCGAAACGCCCTCGGACCTCTTCTCCAACACCGACTGGGAAGGTCCCCAAGCAACCACGCACGACGCTATCCAAGCCGTCCAAGACTCTGCCCAAGATGAAGATAACTGTCCTTGTTATTTCCGGGTAACAAGTCTTGTCTTCTTTCGTCGATTGGAGGACGGATCCTCGGTCGACTCATTATGCTTAACTGGCTGATTCTTCGAAATTTGCAGTGCTGCTACCTCCGAGGTCTCTGCCAAAGACGACGACCAAGAGATGGGGGACGCTGCTACCTCCAACCCTGGTACGATTATTGACGTTCTGTTTTTGAGTTGGCTTGGTCGTTTCTTGCAATTCTAGTCGATTGAAAGTTCTTCCTGCAGCCCCTCCTCATGTTATCGACCTCCCGAATGACGACGACAACGAGCCGCTGAGGATAGGGAGGACCAAGAGGCCGTCGACTGACAGGGCTCCCCAGCCTGCTCCGGCGCCTGAGGCCGTGGCTCGGGATGGCGGCGATGCCCCCCGGGCTTCTGTGTCCTTTGCCAATCCCCTGTCGAGTGCGCAGCCCTCGGTGTCGACTGCCAATCCGACTTCACTCTTTGTCGCGTACTCCGTCCCTGAAGACGAAGTGGCCACTGCGAAGGAGGCCATACACCAGGCAGGGGTCATGATGGAACAGGTGAAGAAGGCTCGAGAGGCCAGCCAGGCAGCTTACGACGCAAGTTCGGCGCTTCAGAGCAACGTCCAGGTCAGTCGACTTGATACTTCTTTGTTTGAAGAGTCTTTCTCCCTCTTTCTTTTTCCTTTTGAAGATCTTTGTATCTGTATCTGTACACCCACTGGGTGTGTTTTCTCTTTCTTGGACTAGTGGGGGCACGCTGAGTGCACCCACTGGGTGTAGTCCCCGAGACTACAGTGGACTGCTGGCAGTCGACTGTAGTCTGTATATTGCGTTTGTGAATCTGTACTTCTTCACTCGGTTTGGTCTGGCTAGGTCGAGTGGGACCGTGTCCCGTCGACTGCGGGCAGTTGATTTTTTTTGGTCGAACCAGTGGGGGCACGCTGAGTGCACCCACTGGGTGTAGTCCCCGAGACTACTGTCGAATGTTTTTGATTCAGCTGTGGTCTTAGAAACGTCACCATTGTTCCTTAGTTACTCAGAAGCAACTTATCTCGAACGTCTGTCGACTAGTTTTTCTTTTTGCAGAGATCCTGCGAACTTGCCGCTCGCTATGCTGAATTGGAGAAACAGAAGATTCAACTAGACCTTGATCTAGAGCTGGCCAGGACGGAGTTGCAGAAGGTCAGGGAGGGCGCCGCAGGTAAAGCGACTTTGTCGACTGATTTTGTTTTCAGGCTTGAGCATTCCTCTGCTGTTTCCGATTCGATCGCCATTTCTTTGTAGGAGAATTGGAAAAAGCTTTGGCGAGGAAGGACCAGGACCTGGCTGCTGCCCGCAAGGAGGCTGACGACAAGACGGCTCTGGCCAAACAGAAGCTGGCTTCGGTCGACCAGTTGGAAAAAGAGAACACCAGGTTGCAGACCGGTCTGACTGATGCCAACAGGCTGACTGCCAATTGGAAGAAGAAGAACCTCCTCTTGGGCGAGGAGATGGAAGGCATCGCTCGTAGGAGGGACGACCTGGAGAGCTACCTGAGGAGCCTCGCCAAGAGGCTGTACATCAAACTTGAAGGTGCACATCTAATTTTGACTGTTTTGTACTTTTGTGTCGACTCAATCTTGCGATCGTTGGCTTATCTTTAGGTCTTGTGTGCAGAATTCTGTCAGAACTTCGAAGAGGAGACCGGGCGGATCGAAACGGGTCTGGACCCAATCAATTCTCCGGTGAAAGATGATACTGCCATGAACCTGCTTCGACTGGAATCTCGAATCGACGGCGCCGTGGATTACTTGGCTCGACTGAAGGTCGCCATGTCGCAGATCGACTCGACGCTTTGGCCAGAGTCCACGCTCCAGAACGATCTCGAGTCTCTTATGGCTCGACTTGACAAAATCCCCGATCGAGTGCAGGAGTGGAAGAAGTCTTCTGCCCGGTGCGGCGCTGATGTGGCTCTATCTTTAGTCCGCGTCCACTGCAAGGAGGCGCGAGAAGAAAAGCTGGCCGCCATCCAAGTCGCCAATACCAAGAGGCATAGCTTCCAAGACTTCATGGAGACCTTCATTGCTGCAGCCACTCGCATTGCGGACGGAATTGACCTGGATGAGTTCGTCGCTCCTGCCAGTCCTCCTCTTGAGGAGTAAGAAAACTTTTATGCCTTCCCTTAAATTAGCCTCGGAATGCCGAGTGGACTTGTAATCGTTTAAACTCTGCCGAGCTGAGGGCTCGAGTACTTTGATTCGGGGCCCAGGGCCTTTTAAGCTTTATCCGAACTTAATTTTTTGCTGAATGTCTTCGTGGTCTTGAACTGTCGTGTGGGGCTTGATGGCCGACCCACACCCTGTTGTTGTACATTGTATTTGTGGCGGAGCTCTCAGGAAAAGGTGGCAGTCGACCCACACCCTGTTGTTGTACATTGTATTTGTGGCGGAGCTCTCAGGAAAAGGTGGCAGTCGACCCACGCCTTGTTAATGTAGAGTGGGACGAAGCTTACATTGTATTTATGGCGGAGCTCTTCAGGAGAAGGTGGGTTTCAAACTTAGGCGAGTATCTGACTGCAGCTAAGTCTCTTCGTGGAGAGCTTAGGCGAGTGCTGAACTGCAGCTAAGCCTCCGAGTGGGAGGTTTGCTCTCCAGTCGGTAGGATTTTCCAAACTTAGGCGAGTGTCTGACCGCAGCTAAGTCTCTTCGTGGAGAACTTAGGCGAGTGCTGAACTGCAGCTAAGCCCCCGAGTGGGAGGTTTGCTCTCCACTCGGTAGGATTTTTCAAACTTAGGCGAGTGTCTGACTGCAGCTAAGTCTCTTCGTGGAGAGCTTAGGCGAGTGCTGAACTGCAGCTAAGCCTCCGAGTGGGAGGTTTGCTCTCCACTCGGTAGGATTTTTCAAACTTAGGCGAGTGTCTGACTGCAGCTAAGTCTCTTCGTGGAGAACTTAGGCGAGTGCTGAACTGCAGCTAAGCCTCCGAGTGGGAGGTTTGCTCTCCACTCGGTAGGATTTTTCAAACTTAGGCGAGTGTCTGACTGCAGCTAAGTCTCTTCGTGGAGAACTTAGGCGAGTGCTGAACTGCAGCTAAGCCCCCGAGTGGGAGGTTTGCTCTCCACTCGGTAGGATTTTTCAAAATTAGGCTAGTGTCTGACTGCAGCTAAGTCTCTTCGTGGAGAACTTAGGCGAGTGCTGAACTGCAGCTAAGCCCCCGAGTGGGAGGTTTTCTCTCCACTCGGTAGGATTTTTTAAACTTAGGCTAGTGTCTGACTGCAGCTAAGTCTCTTCGTGGAGAACTTAGGCGAGTGCTGAACTGCAGCTAAGCCCCCGAGTGGGAGGTTTGCTCTCCACTTGGTAGGATTTTTCAAATTTAGGCGAATCGGATTCGCAGCTAAGTCACCCACTGGGGGATTTCGGATACATACAACAGTGACAGCAATTATTGGAACACTCTTATTTCTGATAAAAATGAACTTCAGGAGTTTTTCTTATTACATCTGGTTTGAGAGCGGACTCAAGTGTAAAAGGGGCGGAGAAGCTCCGCGTTCCAAGCTCGAGGTTCGTCGATTTGTCGATCAACATTGTAAAGGTGATATGCTCCGTTGTGGAGGACTCTGGTGACGATGAAGGGGCCTTCCCAAGTGGGAGCGAGCTTGTGAGGTTTCTGTTGATCCACTCGGAGGACCAGATCTCCTTCTTGAAAGGCTCGACTCTTCACATTCCTGGCGTGGAATCGACGTAAGTCCTGCTGGTAAATGGTCGATCTGATCATTGCCATCTCCCTCTCTTCCTCCAAGAGGTCGACTGCGTCTTGCCGGGCCTGCTCCGCTTCATCTTCGGTGTAAAGTTCGACTCGGGGCGCATTATGAAGAAGATCGCTTGGCAGGACAGCTTCGGCTCCATAAACCAGAAAGAATGGGGTCCTTCCAGTCGACTGGTTAGGGGTGGTCCTTAATCCCCACAGAACTGACGGAAGCTCGTCGACCCAAGCGCCTGCCGCGTGCCTGAGATCGCGCATCAGCCGAGGTTTTAGCCCTTTGAGAATCAGACCATTTGCTCTCTCAGCCTGTCCATTCGACTGGGGATGAGCGACTGAGGCATAGTCGACTCGTGTGCCTTGAGAAGCGCAAAATGCTCTGAACTCGTCCGAATCAAAGTTTGACCCGTTATCAGTGATGATGCTGTGCGGGACTCCATATCTGAATGTCAATCCTCTGATGAAACTGATAGCGGTGCCAGCGTCGAGGCTCTTTATGGGCTTAGCTTCGATCCATTTGGTAAACTTGTCGACTGCCACAAGCACATGAGTGAATCCACTCCTGCCTATTCTTAGGGGGCCAACCATGTCCAATCCCCAGACGGCAAAGGGCCAGACGAGCGGAATGGTTTTCAGGGCTGACGCGGGCTTGTGTGACATGTTGGAGTAGAACTGGCAGCCCTCGCACCTGTCGACTATCTCTTTCGCCATCTCATTCGCCCTTGGCCAGTAAAATCCAGCTCGGTATGCTTTAGCCACAATAGTCCGAGAGGACGCATGGTGACCGCAGGTTCCCGAGTGGATATCGTTGAGGATTATTTGACCCTCTTCTGGTGTTATGCATTTCTGGCCGACTCCGGTCGCACTTTCTCTGTACAGCTGTCCCCTTATGACTGTGAAGGCCTTAGATTAGCGGACGATCTGTCGAGCCTCCTCCTCGTCCTCCGGGAGTTCTTTCCTTAGGATATATGCAATGTACGGTATTGTCCAGTCAGGGGTGACTGCCAAGACTTCCATGATTAGGTCGACTACTGCAGGCACTTCAACTTCAGTCGGATCTGTGGCACTTTTCGGCTGCGGGGCTTCTTCTATGAAAGGATCTTCTTGGACTGACGGCGAGTGAATGTGTTCCAAGAACACGTTGCTTGGAATGGCTTCTCTCTTGGAGCCTATCTTTGCCAAGTCGTCAGCTGCCTGGTTTTTCAGTCGGGGGATGTGGTGGAGTTCCAACCCCTCGAACTTCTTCTCTAGCTTCCGCACTGCATTGCAGTATCCAGTCATTGCCGGACTCCTGACGTCCCACTCCTTCATCACTTGATTAACCACCAGATCTGAGTCGCCATAGACCATGAGGCGACGGACGCCGAGCGAAATGGCCATGCGCAACCCATACAAAAGTGCTTCATACTCTGCTTCGTTATTGGAGGAATCGAAGTGAATCTGGAGAACGTATCTGAGCTTATCTCCTCGGGGGGAGACCAAAACTACCCCCGCGCCCGAACCATTCAGCATCTTGGATCCATCGAAGAACATAGTCCAGTGTTTCGAGTGAACTTGAGTCGGAAGTTGCTGTTCAATCCACTCGGCGATGAAATCCGCGATTGCTTGGGACTTGATGGCTTTCTTTGCTTCAAACTTGATATCTAAAGGAAGGAGTTCAATCGCCCACTTGGCCACTCGACCTGTTGCATCTCTGTTATGCAGGATTTCCGATAATGGGGCGTCGCTGACGACTGTAATGGAGTGGTCAGAGAAATAATGTGCAACTTTCTTCGTGGTCATGTAAATCCCATATACAAGCTTCTGGTAGTGGGGGTATCTTTGTTTTGAAGGGGTCAAAACTTCAGACACATAATATACCGGGCGTTGAACTTTGAAGGGCTTCCCTTCCTCTTCCCGCTCGACCGTAAGTACTGTACTGACAACTTGTCCCATGGCTGCAATGTAAAGCAGCAGAGGCTCTTTGCTGATTGGGGCAGCTAGCACCGGCTGGGTGGAGAGCAGAGCTTTGAGCTCTGCAAATGCTGTATCAGCTTCTGGAGTCCACTCGAACTTGTCAGACTTTTTCATCAGTCGGTAAAGAGGCAACGCTTTTTCACCGAGTCGAGAAATGAATCGACTTAAGGCGGCCAAGCAGCCTGTAAGTTTTTGGACATCATGCACACGTACAGGACGCTTCATCCGGAGTATGGTGCCAATTTTTTCAGGGTTGGCGTCGATTCCCCGTTTGGAAATGAGAAAACCGAGTAGCTTACCACCTGGAACTCCGAAAGTGCACTTTGACGGATTGAGCTTGATATCGTACCTCCTGAGGTTGGCGAAGGTTTCAGCAAGGTCAGCCCGCAGGTCGGAACCTTTCCGGGACTTGACTACGATATCGTCCATGTACGCCTCCACATTCCGACTGATTTGAGTGAGTAAACACTTCTGGATCATTCTCATGAATGTGGCTCCGGCGTTCTTGAGGCCGAATGGCATGGTGACGTAACAGAAGCATCCGAATGGAGTGATGAAAGCTGTTTTGATTTCGTCGGGCCCATACAGACGGATCTGATGGTACCCGGAGTAGGCATCGAGGAAAGACAATCTCTCGCATCCCGCAGTTGAGTCGACAATCTGGTCGATGCGAGGGAGAGGAAAATGATCTTTCGGGCAGGCCCGATTGATATGCTTGAAATCAATGCACATACGGAGTGACTTGTCCTTCTTGGGGACCATGACGACATTGGCGAGCCACTCGGAGTGGTAGATCTCTCGGATGAACTCAGCTGCTAAGAGCCGAGCCACTTCCTCGGCAATGGCTTGTTTTTTCTGGACGGCGGACCGTCGAAGATGTTCCTTCACGGGCTTGAACTTTGAGTCGACTCGCAGGCGGTGCTCAGCCAGCCCCCTGGGAACTCCAGGCATGTCAGAGGGTTTCCATGCGAAGATGTCCCAGTTCTCATGGAGGAGCTGGATGAGCGCTTCTTCCTATTCGGAGTCGAGCGTCGTCGAGATGTGAGTCGGAGCAGCGTCGGGATCAGTCGGGTGAATGTGGACTGTCTTCATTTCGCCAGCCGACTGAAAAGCTGACTCGAAGGCAGGCTTCTTAGCCCGCAGCAATTCACTCGGGTCGACGGTCTTTTGGTACTCTTTCAGCTCGACTACTGCCAACTGAGCGTCGGTGATCTTTGATCCCTTCTGGAAACATTCTTCTGCTTTCTTCCGGTTGCCCGTAACAATGATCACACCTTTGGGGCCAGGCATCTTTAGTTTAAGATACACGTAGCACGGTCGAGCCATGAAGCGTGCGTAAGCTGGCCTGCCCAAGATGGCGTGATAAGCACTCTGGAAGTCCACAACTTCAAACGTTAACTTTTCCTTGCGGTAATTCTTTGAATCACCGAAAACCACATCAAGAGCAATCTGGCCGAGTGACTCGGCTTTCTTCCCAGGAATGACTCCGTGGAAGCTCATGTTACTGGTGCTGAGTCTGGACATCGGAATGCCCATTCCTTTCAAGGTTTCGGCGTACAGAATGTTCAGGCCAATGCCGCCGTCCATCAGAACTTTGGTCAGTCAAGTGCCTTCGACAACTGGGTCGACCACCAAAGCTTGCCTCCCAGGTGTGGCAATGTGCGTCGGGTGATCGGACTGGTCGAATGTGATGGCAGTATGAGACCACTTCAGGTAACTGGGAGTCGCCGGGGCAACCATGTTGACCTCACGGTTAATGATTTTCAGTCGACTTTTGCTTTCGACATCAGCAAAAATCATCAAGGTGGAATTGACTTGGGGGTATCCATCGTCACTATCCTCCTTGTCTTCAACTCTGTCTGGCTCTTTTTCCTTATCCTTGGGCTGCTTGCCCTGGAACTGCTGAATCAGAAGCCGACACTGTCGATTGGTATGCTTCGGGAAAATAAAATTTCCTTCTTCATCTTTCTTGGTATGGATGTGACATGGCAGGTCCAGAACATCATTCCCATCCTGATCTTTAACCTTCTTGGGCTTCCATGTGCCCTTGGGCTTTCCCTGGGCCACAGCCAGGGCCTCCCCAGGGGCGGCTGGCTCGGCCTTCCGCTTCTGCTTCCGACTGGAGTTTCCTCCGGTTTCTTGGGCGACTGACTTGAGTTTGCCACTTCGGAGTCGGTCCTCGTCTTCTCCATTAGCGTACTTGGTGGCAATCTCCATCATCCGATTAAGGGACATCTCTCCGGTCCGGCCAAACTTCAGATTCAACTCCCTGTACTTGACGCCTTCCTTGAAAGCGCAAACTGCTTGATGGTCTGGCACGTTCTCGACCGAGAGGTGCAGTGTGATCCACCTCTGGATGTATTCTCCCAGAGTTTCATTTGGCTTCTGCACGCAAGACCGCAGCTCCGTAAGTCCTGCAGGGCGCTTGCATGTCCCTTCGAAGGTTGTGATAAACACTCGGGAGAGATCCTCCCAAGTGTAAATGCTGCTGGGCGCCAACTGATTCAGCCATGCCCTAGCTGAGCCTTCCAACATGAGGGGTAAATGCTTCATGGCCACCTCATCATTGCCGCCGCTAATCTGCACCGCCACTCGGTAATCCTCGAGCCACGTGTCAGGCTTGGACTCACCGGTGAACTTACTGATTCCAGTCGCCAGCCGGAAGTTGGGAGGGATCACCGCAGCTCTGATGGCTCGACTGAAACATTCAGGCCCCGAGGCGTGTGTCCTGCTGCCGGTGGGCGTATCTCTGTTGTGGCCCTCTCGATGAGCCCTGTTCCTGTCCACCAGACCTTGAACGAGGATGGATCTCGCGTCAAAGCCTGGGTCTCTGGGGTCAACTGGGATCCTCTGCCCAATGTTATGGGGGCGCCTGTCGTCTCGATGTCGAGGTGCATATGATCCACTCCTCGGGGGAGGGGACGGCACCCGACGTCCATCATCACGGTCGGGTCGGTGATCATATTGTTCATTTCTCCTATACTGATCGTGCTAGTCTCCACGCCCCTCATGCCTCAGGGGCGATCTCGGGCTGTGAGCCGACTGGACGGTTTCCGTTGCAACGGATCGACTGTGGATCCTGTCCCGCGACTGAGAGACGGCGGAATTCTGATTTCCCGCCGCTTGGAGCAATGCTCTGATCTGCAGCAATCCTCTGCCGGCCTCCGACTGGGAGGGCTGGATTGACTCCGCTATGCGGGCCGCAGCAGCCAGGTTCTGAACCGGAGTTTGGTACACCTGCGGTGGTGGGAAGAGCTGACGTCGACTGGGTTCAGGAGCTTGCTGGCGTCGACTGGACTCGGGAGCCTGCTGGCGTCGACTGGACTCAGGAGCCCGCTGACACGCTCGCTCGTCGAGAGCTCGCTGTAGATTCTCCAGTCGAGTGCGCTCGGCTAGATTAGCCAAGCGCGCGTCCTCCAAGGCCCGGGCCTCGGGGGTTTCTCCAACAATATGGGTGTAGAGCGCGTCCATGTTCCGGCGATGAAGCTCCTCCCGCTGCAATGACGTAAGAGGCTCGGGGAGGTATTCGTCGTGAGGGTGCGACAGATAGCCCCTATTGGCACCATCATCAGCGCGATGGAACCTAGGGGGACTGCGTGTCCCCTCGACCGCCAGAACCTCCGCCAAAGGGTCGCTGCTGTCACACTCGGAAGCGGTCTCCGTGGAGCCAGTCGACAGATCGAACAGGCCGCAGAGGGATTCGTCAGGCTCGATTGCCGCGACTTGCGGGGTCGCCGACTGGCGGGCCGCGGCGTGCTTCATCCACCGCTGGAGCCTCGACCGACCCGAGCGCTTGCGCTGGCGGGAGACAGGACGGGGAGATGACACGGGAGTCGACCGATATGGGTTCGACGGCTGCCTCAGGAGGACGCCACGGACGCACGCGCGGAAGTGCGTCGCACCGCGGACGGAGAGCGCGTCGACGTCAAGCGGCGCCTCCTGGAGCCAGGCGGAGTCATCGGCGAGGAAAGTGAGTCCGCCGAGACGGATCTCGCGGCCCTCCGCCAAAGCTCCGCAGGAAAACATGATCAAGTGGATCGGAAAAATCGCAACTTCTCCAATTAGGCGCTAAGACTAATGCCCCACGGTGGGCGCCAACTGTCGTGGTTCTAAGTCTGACAGTGAGGTAGGGGGTGTGTATGGAGAGGCTAGACCCTAGCTATTGGGAAGTTGTAAGCACGCAAGGTTTACGAGTTCAGGCCCTTCTCGGAGGAAGTAACAGCCCTACGTCTCGATGCCCGGAGGCGGTCGACTGGATTATGCGTGTGTAAAAGGACAAGGGTGCGAACCCGTGATACTGAGGAGGGGGGTGGCTTATATAGAGTTTGCCAGCCCTCTCCTGCCCTCAGTAATGCAGGGTTTAAGGTACATTTAAGGTGGGCATTACTGATAACATCCCTAATAAAGTGTCATAATAATCATAAAGACTACTTAATAACCGACCGTTTGCCTGCGGAGTGACTTGAGGTCTTCTGGCAGTTGAGTGGTTGGCTTCTTGGTCGAGTAACAGCTTCTTGGTCGAGTGTCTTCAACCCGTCGAGTGGGATATCTTCAAGTTGTTTGAAAGGTGACTTCCTCTAAGGATGTCCTATGGTAGGGCTCTTTAGGACGGGTCCGTGTCCCTACCGTAGGTACATGACTTCATCAGCTCCCACCATTATTCATGAGAAGAATTTTACTTATGTGGAGAGTAGTAAAATTTCTATGCTTGTAGATCATGAAAAGAATGCTTTAGGTGATGGTTATATTGTTGAATTTATTCATGATGCTACTGAAAATTATTATGAGGGAGGAATATATGCTTGTAGGAATTGCAATAATATCAAGTTTCCTCTCTATGTGCTTAAATCTTGAAGTTATACTTGTTTTACCTTCCTATGGAAGATGATTCTTGTTTCCATAAGTTGTTTGCTCACAAAATCCCTATGCATAGGAAGTGGGTTATACTTAAATGTGCTAGTCATATTCTTCATGATGCTCTCTTTATGTTACAATTCTTATCCTTTATATGAGCATCATTGAAATCATCATGCCTAGCTAGGAGCGTTAAACGATAGCGCTCGTTGGAAGGCAACCCAATTTTATTTTTGTTCCTTACCTTTTGCTCCTGTTTAGTAATAAATAATTCATCTAGCCTTTGTTTAGATATGTTTTTATGCTTTTAATTAGTGTTTGTGCCAAGTAGAACCTTTGGGAAGACTTGGGGAAAGTCTAATTGATCATGCTGTAAAAAAACAGAAACTTTAGCGCTCACGAGAATTGCTGCCATTTTTTATTGGAGAGTGATATTTAGTTAATTCTTTTTGAATATGATTAATAGATAAATTCCTCAGGTCCAGAAAATTATTTTCGAATTTTATGAGTTTCATAAGTATACGTTTGATCCAGATTACTACAGACTGTTCTGTTTTTGACAGATTCTGTTTTTCATGTGTTGTTTACTTATTTTGATGAATTTATGGCTAGTAAAATAGTTTATAAACCATAGAGAAGTTGTAATACAGTAGGTTTAACACCAATATAAATAAAGAATGAGTTCATTACAGTACCTTGAAGTGGTGTTTTATTTTCTAATACTAACGGAGCTTACGAGTTTTCTGTTAAGTTTTGTGTTATGAAGTTTTCAAGTTTTGGGTAAGGATTCGATGGACTATGGAATAAGGAGTGGCAAGATCCTAAGCTTGGGGATGCCCAAGGCACCCCAAGGTAATATTAAAGGATAGCCAAGAGCCTAAGCTTGGGGATGCCCCGGAAGGCATCCCCTCTTTCGTCTTCGTTCATCGGTAATTTTACTTGGAGCTATATTTTTATTTACCACATAATATGTGTTTTGCTTGGAGCATCAATTTATTTTGTTAGGATTTTCTTGATGTTATTTAGAACAATGGTTTTTATCTTTTATTTCAATAAAAGTGGCATTGATAGCCTTTACTATGCCTATATTACAAGTATACATGTTGCTGTTTGAAAACAGAAAGTTTACTGCTGTTGGAATAATTCCCTAGAAAAGTCAGAATGTGATAAAATGTTGAAACCTTTTGCATATTCAGATATGATAAATTTACTACGGTAGGAATTTTCTTTTACAATTTTTGGAGCTAGGGAAGTATGGATTCTGCAGCATTCTTTACAGACTATCCTGTTTAGGCAGATTGCTGTTATGTTTGCATTGTTTGCATATGGTTGCTTCTTTAATGATTATATTCGAGGATAGGACTATTAAATATGGAGAGGAATTTAGTATGAAATGTTGAATAATAATTTTAGTGATTTTCTACAGTAGAGTATGATAAGGTTTTTGCAATGGTTTATACTAACTTATCTCACGAGTCCTTGTTGAGTTTTGTGTGGATGAAGCTTTTGAGATTTAGGGAGACCGTGATATGAGAGGAATTAAGGAGACACAAAAGCTCAAGATTGGGGATGCCCAAGGCACCCCAAGATAATATTTCAAGAAGTCTCAAGCCTCTAAGCTTGGGGATGCCCCGGTTGGCATCCCACCTTTCTTCTTCAACAACTATCGGTCAGTATCGGTTGATCCTAAGTTTTTGCTTCTTCATATGATGTTTGCTATTCTTAGATGTCATTTTATTTTGTTTTGCTTGCTGTTTGAATAAAAATACCAAGATCTGAAATTCTTAAATGTTAGAGAGTCTTCACATAGTTGCATAATTATTCGACTACTCATTGATCTTCACTTATATCTTTCGGAGTAGTTTGTCATTTGCTCTAGTGCTTCACTTATATCTTTTAGAGCACGGTGGTAGTTTTATTTTGAAGAAATAGATGAACTCTCATGCTTCACTTAGATTATTTTTGAGAGTCTTAAATAGCATGGTAATTTGCTTAAAATCATAATATGCTAGGTATTCGAGATTAGTAAAATCTTCTTATGAGTGTTTTGAATACTAAGAGAAGTTTGATGCTTGATGATTGTTTTGAGACATGGAGGTAATAATATCAAAGCCGTGCTAGTTGAGTAGTTGTGAAATTGATAAATG
The DNA here is from genome assembly GCA_034509565.1 of Triticum monococcum. Lineage (NCBI taxonomy): Eukaryota > Viridiplantae > Streptophyta > Magnoliopsida > Poales > Poaceae > Triticum > Triticum monococcum. The sequence continues at coordinate 492,372,911 of CM067844.1, forward strand.
CTTGTGTTGAAGTTTACAAGTCTCGTAGCATGCACGTATGGTAAACGTTGTGTAACAAATTTGAAACATGAGGTGTTATTTGATTGTTTTCCTTATGAGTGGCAGTCGGGGACGAGCGATGGTCTTTTCCTACTAATCTATCCCCCTAGGAGCATGCGCGTAGTGCCGAGGTTTTTGATGACTTGTAGATTTTTGCAATAAGTATGTGAGTTATTTATGACTAATGTTGAGTCCATGGATTATACGCACTCTCACCCTTCCATCCTTGCTAGCCTCTTCGGTACCGTGCATTGCCCTTTCTCACATTGAGAGTTGGCACAAACTTCACCGCTGCATCCAAACCCCGTGATATGATACGCTCTGTCACACATAAACCTCCTTATATCTTCCTCAAAACAGCCACCATACCTACCTATTATGGCATTTCCATAGCCATTCCGAGATATATTGCCATGCAACTTTCCACCGTTCTGTTTATTATGACATGCATCATCATTATCATATTGCTTTGCATGATCATGTAGTTGACATAGTATTTGTGACAAAGCCACCGTTCATAATTCTTTCATACATGTCACTCTTGGTTCATTGCATATCCCGGTACACCGCCGGATGCATTCATATAGAGTCATCTTTGTTCTAGTATTGAGTTGTAATCATTGAGTTGTAAATAAATAGAAGTGTGATGATCATCATTATTAGAGCATTGTCCCAAGTGAGGAATAAAAAAAAGAGGAAATGCCATAAAAAGAGAAGGCCCTAAAAAAAGAGAGAAAGGCCATAAAAAAGAAAAGGCCCAAAAAATGAGAGAAAAAGAGTGAAGGGACAATGCTACTATCCTTTGCCACACTTGTGCTTCAAAGTAGCACCATGATCTTCATAGTAGAGAGTCTCTTGTTTTGTCACTTTCATATACTAGTGGGAATTTTTCATTATAGAACTTGGCTTGTATATTCTAACAATGGGCCTCCTCAAGTGCCCTAGGTCTTCGTGAGCAAGCAAGTTGGATGCACACCCACTTAGTTTCTTTTGTTGAGCTTTCATACATTTATAGCTCTAGTGCATTCGTTGCATGGCAATCCCTACTCCTTGCATTAACATCAATCGGTGGGCATCTCCATAGCCCATTGATTAGCCTCGTTGATGTCAGACTTTCTCCTTTTTTGTCTTCTCCACATAACCCCCTCATTATTCTATTCCACCCATAGTGCTATATCCATGGCTCGCGCTCATGTATTGCGTGAAAGTTTATAGGTTTGAGATTACTAAAGTATGAAACAATTGCTTGGCTTGTCATCGGTGTTGTGCATGATGAGAGCATTCTTGTGTGACGAAAATGGAGCATGACTAAACTATATGATTTTGTAGGGATGAACTTTCTTTGGCCATGTTATTTCGAGAGGACATAATTGCTTAGTTAGTATGCTTGAAGTATTATTATTTTTATGTCAATATGAACTTTTGTATTGAATCTTTCGGACCTGAATATTCATGCCACAATTAAGAAAAATTACATTGAAATTATGCCAAGTAGCACTCCGCATCAAAAATTCTGTTTTTATCATTTACCTACTCATGGACGAGCAAGAATTAAGCTTGGGGATGCTTGATACGTCTCCAACGTATCTATAATTTTTGATTGCTCCATGCTATATTATCAACTGTTTTGGATGTTTATGGGATTTATTATACACTTTTATATCATTTTTGGGACTAACCTATTAACCCAGAGCCCAGTGCCAGTTTCTGTTTTTACCTTGTTTTAGGGTTTCGAAGAAAAGGAAAATCAAACGAAGTCCAATTGACTTGAAACTTCACGGAACTCATTTTTGGAAGGAAAGAAGTCCAGAAGACTTGGAGTGCACGCTAGGGGACTTACGAGGAGGCCACGAGGCAGGGGGGCGCCCACCCCCCTGGGCGCGCCCTCCACCCTCGTGGGCCCCTCGTGGCCCCCCTAGCGTATTTCTTTCGCCTATATATCTCCATATACCCTAAAACTTCCGAGGAGCACAATAGATCGGGAGTTCCGCCGTCAGAAGCCTCCGTAGCCACCGAAAACCAATCTAGACCCGTTCCGGCACCCTGCCGGAGGGGGAATCCTTCTCCGGTGGCCATCTTCATCATCCCGGTGCTCTCCATGACGAGGAGGGAGTAGTTCTCCCTCGGGGCTGAGGGTATGTACCAGTAGCTATGTGTTTGATCTCTCTCTCTCTCTCTCTCTCATGTTCTTGAGGTGATACGATCTTGATGTATCGCGAGCTTTGCTATTATATTTGGATCCTATGATGTTTCTTCCCCCTCTACTCTCTTGTAATGAACTGAGTTTCCCTTTGAAGTTATCTTATCGAATTGAGTCTTTATAGATTTGAGAACACTTGATGTATGTCTTGCCGTGCGTATCTGTGGTGACAATGCGATACCACATGATTCACTTGATGTATGTTTTGGTGACAACTTGCGGGTTCCGCCCATGAACCTATGCATAGGGGTTGGCACACGTTTTCGTTGTGATTCTCCGGTAGAAACTTTGGGGCACACTTTTGAGGTCAGTTGTGTTGGTTGAATAGATGAATCTGAGATTGTATGATGCATATCGTATAATCGTACCCACGGATACTTGAGGTGACATTGGAGTATCTAGGTGACATTAGGGTTTTGGTTGATTTGTGTCTTAAGGTGTTATTCTAGTACGAACTCTAGGGCTGTTTGTGACACCTATAGGAATAGCCCAACGGATTGATTGGAAAGAATAACTTTGAGGTGGTTTCGTACCCTACCATAATCTCTTTGTTCATTCTCCGCTATTAGTGACTTTGGAGTGACTCTTTGTTGCATGTTGAGGGATAGTTATATGATCCAATTAGGTTATTATTGTTGAGAGGACTTGCACTAGTGAAAGTATGAACCCTAGGCCTTGTTTCCTAGCATTGCAATACCGTTTACGCTTACTTTTACCATTAGTTACCTTGCTGTTTTTATATTTTTCAGATTACAAAACTATTATCTACTATCCATATACCACTTGTATCACCATCTCTTCGCCGAACTAGTGCACCTATACAATTTACCATTGTATTGGGTGTGTTGTGGACACAAGAGACTCTTTGTTATTTGGTTGCAGGGTTGCTTGAGAGAGACCATCTTCACCCTATGCCTCCCACGGATTGATAAACCTTAGGTCATCCACTTGAGGGAAATTTGCTACTGTCCTACAAACCTCTGCACTTGGAGGGCCAACAACGTCTACAAGAAGAAGGTTGTGTAGTAGACATCACTTACCTGCTTGTTCTAAAATGCTTAGTATAGGTTGGTTAGAGATCCATCAATGACCCCCACCTTGTCCCGGTTGCTGCTGCTTTATGTTCGATGACTCGATCAACGTGATCAACGTCCAGGCCCAAACACTGCACATCACCCCCTTAGTTGTACGACTCTGCAAAGTTACTATCGAGTGCCTAGGGTGATACCTCGCTAGCACTTCTGATGTTAACCCTATAGTGTAGCTATTCGGTCGTGGTCATTGAGGGTGATTCCTCCTTGACCACTCCCAATAATGACTCTGTCGTGCAACCCCTCAAGTGTGGACCAACGTGGGTGAGTCCTCCAAGTCCACCTTGATGGTTACATCGAGTGGGAATCCATCGAGGGTGATTCCTCAGGTTTCCCCTTGCTGTTTCAGACACACAGTTACTTTGGCTTACCACAGAACCATGGTGACATCGGGCCGGCCCCGAGGGGTACCTGTGAGTGATGTGAAGTCGGGTTGATCTGGAGGATACCCACCAGTTTTCCACGCGGCGCGGCCGGGCATTGTTAGCCATTGCCGCAAGTCTGTGAGACGGGGTGACGGGACCACATATCATGGATCATTGATCGTTACCGCACTACCAAGACACTAACGGTTTGGATATTTCATCCGAGTAGGCCTCTGGCCTTTTTCGCACTAACCACCACGTGAGAATAAGTGTGGGCACTCTGCGTCGTATGTATCAGCCGAAAGCTCACTGACGTCAGCGACTAAGTGGCGCGCTCGGGGTTAGACTGGTTAAGCCTGCACTTGTATAAGGAGGCTAGGTCTGCTCGCCGGCCGCGTTCGCAATGCGCATGATTGCAAAGGACGATTGGCTCATGACCCCTTCGCATTTAGGATGTAGACCGACGTGCTGGCCTCTCTGTTGAGCCTAGGTAGGACTACGGTGTGTTGATCAGCCGAGGGTGGTCATGACCTGATGGTGTGTCCGGGCGGAGTTGATCGAGCGTGTTGGGTAAGTTGGTGCACCCCTGCAGGGAAGATTGATCTATTCGAATAGTCGGGTCCACGGTAACGGACGCTCGGAGTTGTATCCCGATCAATACAACTAGAACTGGATACGTGATGCTAAGCCATTTAATGGAAATGATGGCTCCGGGATCGTTTCCTCGCAGGGAGTCGAGGAAGTGATCTCTGGGCGCTAATGTTACAACATGTTTGCTAAATATAAACTGCTATTCTATACTCTTCTGAATGCTGCAAGATGCTTGGAGCTGCTTAAAGATGCTAGTCTTCGATAGGCTAGGCTTTCCCATTCTCTTCTGGCATTCTGCAGTTTAGTCCACAGATACAGCCCATTCCTTTGATACAGATGCATACTTAGTTCAGATCTTATATAAGTCTTGCGAGTACTTTGGATGAGTACTCACGGTTGCTTTGCTACCTCTTTTCCCCCATACCCGGTTGTTGCAACCAGATGACGGATCCCAGGAGCCAGACGACACCACTGATGACTACTACTACCCCGAGGGTGCCTACTACTACGTGACGGCCATTGATGACCTAGAGTAGTTAGGAGGCTGCTAGGCAGGAGGCCTTGCCTTTTCGATCGATGTTGCTTTTGTGCCAGCCTTGTTAAGGCGGACTTGTCTAACTTATATTTGTACTCATGTATTGTTACTTCCACTGACTCTTGTGTATTTGAGCTGATGTATTCGAGCCCTCGAGGCCCCTGACTTGTAGTATAAAGTTTGTATTATTTTAATTTGTGTCTAGAGTTGTGTTGTGATATATTCCCGTGAGTCCCTGATCTTGATCGTACACATTTGCGTGTATGATTAGTGTATGATTGAATCGAGGGCGTCAGAACAACACATTGCATCATTTGATCAAGATTATACTCGGTAGCATTGCACATAAAAAATTATCTTTGACTTATCATCTACCTACTCGAGGACGAATAGGGATTATCTTTGTTTTATCATCTACCTACTCGAGGACGGGTAGGGATTAAGCTTGGGGATGCTGATTTATTTCAAACTTATTTACACCCCGGAGCTCGAGAGCGATACTTGAGAAACATCACAAAATCAAAGTCATAATGTGTTGTCGCCACCACTTTCCGCGATCTGAGTAGCTACATGCATAGCACAATCATGATGTGAGATGATTCGCAAGTGTATACCATGCTTGCACGAGCAACCAGTCGAGTCGTGACAAAAAGTCGGTCGCTACCAAAGATCCCGAACAACAAAGGTCAATTTTGCACAGCATGGCGATGATTCAGGGAGGAAGGTCACCAATACTGCCAAAACCCTAATCTGGGACACTCCGGCAATCCCGCACCATCCTCATGCTCCATTGTCCTCATACGTGGCAGCATAGTCAGTCAACAAAATAAACTTGTCACTACCATTGGATTTGAAGATCCAAGAACCCCATCTTGCCGCAGCAATCAACTGTAGACGGGATCGTGGGCACCGAGTTCTCATTACCACGTCCTTTGCCTAAAGCCGTCGTCCATATCCCGCACCTTCGGATCACCTCCCAAGCAACGCCACCAGACCTTGTCACCCTTCGCATTGCCTCGAGGCACAACCGCAATGCCCAGATCAGGACACACAAACAAGATTGAGGCCCAATCTTAGGTCGTGATCTGGCGTGCAAAAATTGCAAGTCGACGGCAAAGGGGGACATCCAACCAAGGAGATGAGAGAGGGGGAGCCGAACGGGTCTGCCCCGCTGCCGTTGTCAGCATTGATTGCCTCCTTTGATGACGGCTGGGGAGAAGGTCAGCGGTGGTGGCCTTTTGGAATGATAGTGGGGAAGCCTTTGGAATCGTCCTAGGACTGGCCCAGAAGGCAGGCGTGCATGTGTTCGCTCACGCGGTCCTCAAAATTGGGAGATAATTTCACTTCTCCCGACTATCAAGCTTGTCCCTCATGGATATTTTATGAATCTCCAAAATTACATTTTAATGTGTGATCTCATCACCCACGAAGCTTGGTCCTTGTCCCTCATGGATATTTTATGAATCTCCAAAATTACATTTTAATGTGTGATCTCATCACCCACGAAGCTTGGTCCTCCAAAAGGCAAAATGAAAAAGTGCATCACATGTCAATTCTAGAAATTGCACCCAGGTGATGTGGATGCACAACAGCATGCCTACTACTGAGCCAAGTCGACTTAATGTGCAATCTCTCCGTCACATACTCACTCCATCCCATAATATAAGAGCATTTTTTACACTATATTGGTGTCAAAAATATTTTTATATTACGGGACGGAGGGAGTTATCCTGTGATGTATAGTGTGCATCATCGATACGTCGCTCTAACTTAGAAATCAAACGCAAATTCAAGGTTGGTGAGGGAGCGGCGGCCGCCGGCGGAAAGCCTCCGACAGTCACGTATGAGTTGGTGATTCATATAGTACGTGGTGCAAGCGTCATGCTGAAGTAGTTATACCATACGAATATTAATTTGGTGTCTCACTTTTCATCATTTCTCGGACAAGGAGTATTTTCTCCCTTTTCGAAAAGATAAGTATTTTCTCTACATTTGTTCTTTTGAAAGCAGCTTGCCAGGACGGTGGACGTGCTTACGTCAGTACGGACGCCATTGTTACGCGCGCAGCTCAACCAGCTGATGCTTTGGAAGTGTCCAGGTTCTTTCTCCACCGGCCACACTCATTTCTCAACCCAATAATCAATGATCTCCATTTTTTAATTAGCAGTCGCTCTTTCTAGGACAGCGTAAGGAGGATTATCTTAACAGTATTGAATCAGTTTGATGTATACTACTAGCTTCCTTAGGACTTGCAGCCTTTAATTTTCTCTATAAATACCAGTGCCTCCGTGTCTTCTTCCTTCACCAGCCATAGCCATAGCCATACAGCGACAACAAGGAGAGCAAATTAGAAACACAGATCAAGGAGAAGAGAACTCCGCAGCTAATCAGCAATGGCGACCAAGATCTACATAGTGTAATCATCCTCTTCCTAATTCTTATTGCCCCGGCGGGTAGCAGATTGATCTGATTTCTGCTATTTCTGTTCATCATCTCTGCAGGTACTACTCGACCTGGGGACACGTCGCGACGCTGGCGGAGGAGATGAAGAAGGGCGCCGACTCCGTCCCCGGCCTCGAGGTCACCGTCTGGCGGGTGCCGGAGACGCTGCCAGAGGAGGTGCTCGGGAAGATGCACGCGGCGCCGGGGCGTGAGGACCACCCCGTCATCACGGCGAGCCAGCTGGCCGAGGCCGACGGCATCCTGTTCGGCTTCCCGACGCGGTTCGGCATGATGGCGGCGCAGATGAAGGCCTTCTTCGACTCCACCGGCGGCCTCTGGCAGGCGCAGAGCCTCTCGGGCAAGCCCGCGGGCGTCTTCTTCGCGACGGGCACCCAGGGCGGCGGGCAGGAGACCACGGCTCTCACGGCCGTGACGCAGCTGACGCACCACGGCATGCTGTTCGTGCCGGTCGGGTACACGCACGGCGCCGGCATGTTCGCCATGGACGAGGTCAAGGGCGGCAGCCCGTACGGTGCCGGCACCTTCGCTGGAGCCGATGGCAGCAGGGTGCCCAGCGATGCCGAGCTCGCCCTCGCGGCGCACCAGGGCAAGTACTTTGCCGGCATCGCCAAGAAGCTCAAAGCCGTCTGAACTCAGATCACGAGCCGTGTCCCATGATTCATATCAAGTACTCAATCATTACAGGATGATTTGACACATCATTTTCAGTGGAGCAGATATACACAATTCTAGACAATTCAACTGTACTGCATTTAATTTCTTGTTTGGACAAATAATATACAATTTCTGGTATGAATAATATACAATTTCTTGTTCTGAGTGGAGCATTCGGTCTTGGTTTATTAGCCCCTCATATTTAGGGTCTTATTTTGATCATAATTTTAACTAATAAAATATAAACTATATATAACAAAAATAATATCGTCGGAAGCTACGTTCAAATATGAATTCAACGATATAATTTTTGTGACATGCATTAGTTAAATCTATAATCAAATTTTGCTATAAAATACAAAAAGGACCAATAAAACAGGACGGAGGTAGTATATGTTAGCACAAAAGTTGACAAAATATATTGTTTTTTCTGGTTGTGGTACATAGGCCGCGCGCCCACAGCCCGCGATTGGCCGCATCGCCGGTCATTACCTTGGATCTCACCATGTGTTGTCCTTCCCTCCCCTCGCATTGCCTACAAAAAAAAATTACCCTTCTCACTCCTGCACGAAGCGTTTACCTGAGCTGCTTACATTGTCGGTGCTGCCCCGTTGGCTCGCAACACCCCGCTTACATTTTTCATGCTGCCACCCTAGCACCACCTATCATCGCGACCATTGCTGTCTAGGTTGGTTTTGCAGCAGCGAAATGTGCCTTTGGCCTTGCAGCAGGTGCCCCCAACCTTGTAATACCTCTTGCCCCACTTTGTGTTCGCATACAAACACATCATTGTGTACTTTCGGCGTCGAAGGGGCCTCGTCAGGAGCGTGATACGCAAGACCCGTTGGTGGACTTTTGAGCATCCAAAACCCACACACTTGGGAGGGATCCCGTAAGGGAGTGCGAAGGTTGTGGGTTGCCCTAAGTCAACTTGATTTCCCCTAGGCCCTCGAGGTTCACTGCTCTGCAACACAAAGAACAACAAAGAAACAGAAAAAAAATAAAAATGAGAACGATATTAAAAATGTAAAGATAAAAAGTGGTAGGTTGGTTGATCGATTGTGTGTCATTCCAATCCGACGCTACCTCTCGTCTACATATACGAGGCGACGAGACTTCTCATGCAAGAAAAGGACTCCAAATCTGATCCAAATCTTTCTAAAATTAAGCTAACTCGAAATCTCGGATTTTAATATGGGTCTGAGAAAACATCTCAGTTTTTGGAACCCACATGCCACATGTGATCTCATATTGAAATGACCCAAAAGGAGAAGTTGTTTGCCTCAACAAGAGGAAGAACTTTCATGTTGAACTTTTTCATCCGTGGCAATCATGAGTACTGAATAGCTCTCGCCATATAAAAGACATGTATGACACCATGTATATAATTTCAATTGTATTTTTATCTTTGGAAGTCACATATTAACTCAAACGGAGATGACCATAAAAGCAATGTTTTATTTTTCGATGATGCTGAAAACTTCATGTTGACCACCTTTTCGTTCAAGACAACCTTGGGGGACCGAATAACTGGCGCAATGCATCAAACATGGGTGTCTGGGGTCGGTCGCTAGATTTTGGTCATGGTCTGGTCTTGACTGTTTTGGATGTACAATTTTCATAATACCTTGGATTGAGATGATTCAAAAAGCAAAGTCGCTTGCCTCGATTATACAAAGAATGTTCATGTTGAACACTTCTTCATTTGAGCCCATTTTGAGGATATTATCATGCAAGCCTAAAGGCGGTGTCAACGCATGCACCTTTTTTTTGCAAAGCTAGTTTACCAAATAATAATTTGTGTTGACTTAGTTGTAAGGATGTTGTCAACACTCCATCGACCATTTTATATACTAGATGATCCATTGCGCCATTGATGTAGAGACCAACTACAATCGAGATGTTAAATGTACTATTTGAAACATAAAGTGAAAGTTAAGTAAACTAGTTGAAGAGACAGTTAAGTAAACTAATTGAAAAGATAAACTGTAGTCATCAACACAAAGACGTTTCCCATGAAGGTATGCAAGTGATTATATTTGTATTGTGTTTGCATCTACCATGTATATTTAGCAATGATTGAAACCCATCTCCTTATTTCGCCGGCCAGAGCAACCCAACATCTGGGTCCATAAAAAGGTCGAGCACACCCCCCATGATACATGACTCTGGCCGCTTGGCGTGTAAGCCACACCTGCTCATTGATCGTGCTCCTTTCTAGCCCGTGAATCGTCTGGTTGGTTCACCGCTGCTTGTTGTGGTGCTAGTTCATTTTGCGCCTGGTTAATATAGTTAATATGTTGTTGTACGGTACCCATACCGACGCAAGAACACAAGTCATGCTAGTCCACACAGTGCCTCGTCTACATAAATGCAAACACAGAGCGACACGTCTCTGGGTAAAGCAAATGCAATTATGTGTTGTGGCTAATGGGATTAGACATCTCAATTGTTGCATGGGATGGCAAACGGTCATCATTACGACTCTCTTTCCACGGACGATGACCGTCTCCTAGATCGACCGAGAGGAGGGGCGAGTACGTGGCAGACAGATCTTTTCATGTTTCGTCATCTTCCTCCTTTCACTCCCTTCACCACTGCTAGTAAATGAAGTCCTAATGCATTGCCTACCCTACGCTCCCTCTCAAAACCACTCGCCAATGTCGTCCAACAATGGCACGTAGAAATTCAAATCGAAAGCCAATGTCACATGTCTGTGACAACATCGCTGGGCTAGGCAAGACGTCTGTTCAAAGGGGACCATCCAATCTAGCGGAGGCACGGGCGAACGCCATCAAGAGGCGTTGGATGGCTTCCGTTTTAATGGAGCATGCACAGGAAAATCTCATCGGCATGGAGCTCATGTTGTGATGGAGCACCGCCGAATGCGGCTCCGAAACCCAACCCTCCAAGCGGGTGTTGCTGACATCGTTCATCCTACGAGGGATGGATCTACCTCTCCATGATTGCCTCCACGCTCTCCTATTCTATTATAGTATTCAACTTCATCATATCTCTCCCAATGGCATACTTCACATTGCCTGCTTCGTTGGAATGTGCGAGTGCTTCTTAGGTATGCAGGCCTAGTTTGGCAGTGGAAGAACATTTTGGGGTGAAAGGGCGAAGGAATAGCCTCGAGCACAATCTGTGGGAGTGAAGTGGAGCTCATATTCAGCCCAAGACATGATCCATCTATTTCAATATGGAATTAAGCGACCCAACAAACCGTGGGAGCGGGTGCTACTTGTGAGTTGCGTTGGGATTTTCTCCGAAGAGGAATGGTGAAGCAATATAGTAGCGGATAATATTTCCCTCAGCAGGACCAAAGTTATCAAATCAATAGGAGAACCACACAAACAGCCGTCGACAGTACCTATGCACACAAGAGCAAATACTTGCACCCCACGCGGGCAAGATGGTTATCAATCCCTATGTACTCGTTAATTGTAAGGATCAAATGTGATAGTAGTAGATAGATAAATTGCAAAGTAAAATAAAAGTAAATAAATTGCAATAAGGTATTTTTTTACCAATATGATTAAAATAGACCCGGGGGTCATAATTGTCACTAGAGGCATCTCTCTCATAAAAATGACATGCACTGGGGAGACAAAATTATTGTTGGGCAATTGATAGAAAAGCGCATATTTACGACGTTATTCATGGCATAATCATGTACATACATATTATGTCTGTGACAAATAGACCGACTCCTGTCTGCATCTACTACTATTACTCCACTTCGAGAGCTCTTCTATGCTTGCCTCTCTATGTATTAAGTTCATGACAAACAGAGTAATGCATGAAGTATGATGACATAATATAGACAGAATAAACCAAGCATATGATTGAATGCCATCATTTTTTCCCGAGCAGCAATGATACAAATACGTGCCTTGCAACCCCTTCTGTCACTAGGTGACAACACCGCAAGATTGAACCTACTACTATGCACCACTTCCACTGAAGATCTACTCATCAACTTGGCCAAAGAAAACTCATAGATCGAAAGCATTACATAGCTGCAACAATCAAACATAATAAAGTTTAAAAAAGACTCGAGTACTTTCAATGAATAATCTGATCATAAAACCACAATTCATCGAATCCCAACAAACGCATTGTAAAAAAATATTATATCGATAGAACTCCGAAGAGAACATTATATTGAAGATGAGAGAGAGAGAGAGAGAGAGAGAGATCTAGCTAATCATTATGGACCCATAGGTCCTATGGGAACTACTCACACATCATCGGAGGTGCAACAAGGTTGATGTAGATGAAGGACATATACCCTAGAGTCAATAATAAAGTCATTATTTATATTTCCTTATATCATGATAAATGTTTATTATTCATGCTAGAATTGTACTAACCGGAAACTTAGTACATGTGTGAATACATAGACAAACAAAGTGTCCCTAGTATTCCTCTACTTGACTAGCTCGTTAATCAAAGATGGTTATGTTTCCTGACCATAGACATGTGTTGTCATTTGATAAACGAGGTCACATCATTAGAGAATGATGTGACGGACAAGACCCATCCGTTAACTTAGCACTATGATCGTTTAGTTTGTTGCTATTGCTTTCTTCATAACTTATACATGTTCCTATGACTATGAGATTATGCAACTCCCGAATACCGAAGGACCACTTTGTGTGCTACCAAACGTCACAACATAACTAGGTGATTATAAAGGTGCTCTAAAGGTGTCTCCGATGGTACTTGTTGAGTTGGCATAGATCGAGATTAGGATTTGTCACTCCAATTGTCCGAGAGGTATCTCTGGGCCCTCTCGGTAATGCACATCACTATAATCCTTGCAAGCAATATGACTAATGAGTTAGTTGCGGGATGATGCTTTACGTAACGAGTAAAGAGACATTCTGGTAACGAGATTGAACTAGGTATGATACCGATGATCGAATCTCGGGCAAGTAACATACCGATGACAAAGGGAACAACGTATGTTGTTATGCGGTTTGACCGATAAAGATCTTCATAGAATATGTAGGAACCAATATGAGCATCCAGGTTCCGCTATTGGTTATTGACCGGAGATGAGTCTCGGTCATGCCTACATAGTTCTCGAACCCGTAGGGTCCGCGTGCTTAACGATCTATGACGATTTGTATTATCAGTTATGTGATTTGATGACCGAAGTTTGTTTGGAGTCCCAGATGAGATCGAGGACATGACGACGAGTCTCAAAATGGTCGAGATGTAAAGATCGATATATTGGAAGGCTATATTCGGACATCTTAAAGGTTCCGAGTGATTCGGGTAATTTTCGAAGTACCAGAGAGTTACGGGAATTCGTATTGGGCCTTAATGGGCCATACGGGAAAGGAGAGAAAGGCCTCAAGGGTGGCCGCACCCCTTCCACATGGACTGGTCCGAATTGGACTAGGGAAAGGGGGCGCCCCCTTCCTTCCTTCTCCTTCTCCCTTCCCTTTTTCCTATTCCATGTGGGAGGTGGAATCCTGTTAGGACTAGGGAGTCCTAGTAGGACTCCACACTTTGGGCGCGCCCTATGAGGGCCGGCCTCCTTCTCCCTCCATCCTTTATATACGTGGCCAAGGGGCACCCCATAGACACACAAGTTGATCATTGATCTCTTAGCCGTGTGCGGTGCTCCCCTCCACCATAATCCACCTCGGTCATATCGCCGTAGTGCTTAGGCGAAGCCCTGCGCCGGTAGCTTCATCATCACTGTCATCACAGCGTCATGCTGACGAAGCTCTCCCTCGACACTCTGCTGGATCGTGAGTTCGTGGGACATCACCGAGCCGAACATGTGGGTATCGCGGAGGTGCCGTACTTTTGGTACTAGGATCGATCGATCGTGAAGACGTACGACTACATCAACCGCGTTGTCATAATGCTTCCGCTTACGGTCTACGTGGGTACGTAGACAACATTCTTCTCTGTCGTTGCTATGCATCACCATGATCTTGCGTGTGCGTAGGAAATTTTTGAAATTACTACGTTCCCCAACAGTGGTATCAGATCCAGGTTTATGCGTAGATGTTATATGCACGAATAGAACACAAGTGAGTAGTGGGCGATAATAGTCATACTGCTTACCAGCATGTCATACTTTGATGGCGGTATTGTTGGATGAAGCGGACCAGACCGACATTACGCGTATGCTTACGCGAGACTGATTCTACCGACGTGCTTCGCACACAAGTGGTTGGCGGGTGTCAGTTTCTCCAACTTTAGTTGAATCGAGGGTGGCTACGCCCGGTCCTTGTTGAAGGTTAAAACAACACGTACTAGACGAAAAATCATTGTGGTTTTGATGCGCAGGTAAGAACGGTTCTTGCTCAGCCGTAGCAGACACGTAAAACTTGCAACAACAAAGTAGAGGACGTCTAACTTGTTTTTGCAGGGCATGTTGTGATGTGATATGGTAAAGACATGATGCTAAATTTTATTGTATGAGATGACCATGTTTTGTAACGGAGTTATCGGCAAATGGCAGGAGCCATATGGTTGTCGCTTTATTGTATGAAATGCAATCGCCATGTAATTGCTTTACTTTATCACTAAGCGGCAGCGATAGTCGTAGAAGCAATAGTTGTTGGGGAACATAGTAATTTCAAAAAAATTCCTACCCACATGCAAGATCATGGAGATGCATAGCAACGAGAGGGGAGAGTGTTGTCTACATACCCTCATAGACCGTTCGTGGAAGCGTTATATCAACGCGGTTGATGTAGTCATACGTCTTCACATCCGACCAATCCAAGTACCGAAAGCACGGCACCTCCGAGTTCTGCACACGTTCGGCTCGTTGACGTCCTCGCCTTCTCGATCTAGCAAAAGGGCGAAGTAGTAGATGAGTTCTGGCAGCACGACGACGTGGTGACGGTGTTGGTGAAGAACAATCTCTGCAAGGCTTCGCCTAAGCACTACGAAAACTATGACGGAGGGTAAACTAGAGGGGACGGGGTTGCCGGCACACGGCTTGGTGTTTCTTGATGTGTCTTGGGTGCTAGCCCTACCCCTCTATTTATATGTTGAGCCATGGGGTCGAAACTTGGAGTAAAAAACTCCACAAAGTCGGTTTCACCCGAAAGGCAAGAGTCCTTCTTGGACTCCAGGGCAGCCCCTGGACTCCGCAAAACTTCCTTTTGCACTTTCCAAAAACCTTGTGGGCTTTCCCCTTTGGCCCAAATAAAGTGCTCTCATACCCAAACATTTCGGGAAACATCCAGAACCCCTTCCGCTAATTTCTGGAACCCTTCCGGTGACCAAACACTATTATCCCATATATCAAACTTTATCTCCGGACCATTCCGGAGTTCCTCGTCATGTCCGTGATCTCATCCTGGACTCTGAACAACATTCGGTCATCAACATACATAACTCGTATAGTACTATATTGTCAACGAACGTTAAGCGTGCGGACCCTACGGGTTCGTGAACTATGTAGACATGACCAAGACACCTCTCTGGTTCATAACCAATAGCGGGACCTGGATGCCCATATTGGCTCCTACATATTCTACAAAGATCTTTATCGGTCGGACCGCATAACAACATTCGTTGTTCCCTTTGTCATCGGTATGTTACTTGCCCGAGATTCGATCATCGGTATCTCAATACCTAGTTCAATCTTTTTACCGGTAAGTCTCTTTACTCGTTCCGTAATACATCATCCCTTAACTAACTCATTAGTTGCAATGCTTGCAAGGCTTATAGTGATGTGCATTACCGAGTGGGCCCAGAGATACCTCTCCGACAATCGGAGTGACAAATCCTAATCTCGAAATACGCCAACCCAACAAGTACCTTTGGAGACACCTGTAGAGCACCTTTATAATCACCCGGTTATGTTGTGACGTTTGGTGGCACACAAAGTGTTCCTCCGGTAAACGGGAGTTGCATAATCTCATAGTCATAGGAACATGTATAAGTCATGAAGAAAGCAATAGCAACAAACTAAACGATCAAGTGCTAAGCTAACGGAATGGGTCAAGTCAATCACATCATTCTCCTAATGATGTGATCCCGTTAATCATATGACAACTCATGTCTATGGTTAGGAAACTTAACCATCTTTGATCAACGAGCAAGTCAAGTAGAGGCATACTAGTGACACTCTGTTTGTCTATGTATTCACACATGTATTATGTTTCTGGTTAATACAATTCTAGCATGAATAATAAACATTTATCATGAAATAAGGAAATAAATAATAACTTTATTATTGCCTCTAGGGCATATTTCCTTCAGTCTCCCACTTGCACTAGAGTCAATAATCTAGATTACACAGTAATGATTCTAACACCCATGGAGCGTTAGTGATGATCATGTTTTGCTCGTGGAAGAGGCTTAGTCAACAGGTCTGCAACATTCAGATCCGTATGTATCTTGCAAATTTATATGTCTCCCACTTGGACTAAATCCCAGATGGAATTGAAGCGTATCTTGATGTGCTTGGTTCTCTTGTGAAATCTGGATTCCTTTGCCAAGGCAATTGAACCAGTATTGTCACAAAAGATTTTTGTTGGACCCGATGCACTAGGTATGACACCTAGATCGGATATGAACTCCTTCATCCAGACTCCTTCATTTGCTGCTTCCGAAGCAGCTATGTACTCCGCTTCACACGTAGATCCCGCCAGGACGCTTTGTTTAGAACTGCACCAACTGACAGCTCCACCGTTTAATATAAACACGTATACGGTTTGCGATTTAGAATCGTCCGGATCAGTGGCAAAGCTTGTGTCAACTGATGGAAATATGCCCTAGAGGCAATAATAAAGTTATTATTTATTTCCTTGTATCATGATAAATGTTTATTATTCATGCTAGAATTGTATTAACCGGAAACATAATACATGTGTGAATACATAGACAAACAGAGTGTCACTAGTATGCCTCTAATTGACTAGCTCATTAATCAAAGATGGTTATGTTTCCTAACCATGAACAAAGAGTTGTTATTTGATTAACGAGGTCACATCATTAGTTGAATGATCTGATTGACATGACCCATTCCATTAGCTTAGCACCCGATTGTTTAGTATGTTGCTATTGCTTTCTTCATAACTTATACATGTTCCTATGACTATGAGATTATGCAACTCCCGTTTGCCGGAGCAACACTTTGGGTGCTACCAAACGTCACAACGTAACTGGGTGATTATAAAGGAGTACTACAGATGTTTCCAATGGTAGATGTTGGGTTGGCGTATTTCGAGAATAGGATTTGTCACTCCGATTGTCGGAGAGGTATCTCTGGGCCCTCTTGGTAATACACATCACATAAGCCTTGCAAGCATTATAACTAAGATGTTAGTTGTGAGATGATGTATTACGGAACGAGTAAAGAGACTTGCCGGTAACGAGATTGAACTAGGTATTGGATACCGACGATCGAATCTCGGGCAAGTAACATACCGATGACAAAGGGAACAACGTATGTTGTTATGCGGTCTGACCGATAAAGATCTTCGTAGAATATGTAGGAGCCAATATGGGCATCCAGGTCCCGCTATTGGTTATTGACCGGAGACGTGTCTCGGTCATGTCTACATTGTTCTCGAACCGTAGGGTCCGCACGCTTAACGTTACGATGACAGTTATTATGAGTTTATGCATTTTGATGTACCGAAGATTGTTCGGAGTCCCGGATGTGATCACGGACATGACGAGGAGTCTCGAAATGGTCGAGACATAAAGATTGATATATTGGAAGCCTATATTTGGATATCGGAAGTGTTCCGGTGAAATCGGGATTTTACCGGAGTACCGGGAGGTTACCGGAACCCCCCGGGAACCATATGGGCCTTATTGGGCCTTAGTGGAAAGGTGAAAGGGGCAGCCCAAGGTGGGCTGCGCGCCTCCCCCCTCCCCTAGTCCTATTAGGACTAGGAGAGGTGGCCGGCCCCCTTCTCTCTCTCTCTCTCTCTCTCTCTCTCTCTCTCTCTCTCTCTCGGAATCCTATTAGGAATAGGATTAAGGGGGGGAGTCCTACTCCCGGTAGGAGTAGGACTCCTCCTGCGCCCTCCTCCTTGGCCGGCCAGCCCTCCCCCTTGGATCCTTTATATACGGGGGCAGGGGGCACCTCTAGACACACAAGTTGATCCTTGGTGATCGTTCCTTAGCCGTGTGCGGTGCCCCCTGCCACCAAATTCCACCTCGATCATATCGTTGTAGTGCTTAGGCGAAGCCCTGCGTCGGTAGAACATCAAGATCGTCACCACGCCGTCGTGCTGACGGAACTCCTCCCCGAAGCTTTGCTGGATCGGAGCCCGGGGATCGTCATCGAGCTGTACGTGTGCTAAGAACTCGGAGGTGCCGGAGTAACGGTGCTTGGATCGGTCAGATCGGGAAGAAGACGTACGACTACTTCCTCTATGTTGTGTGATCGCTTCCGCAGTCGGTCTGTGTTGGTACGTAGACAACACTCTCCCCTCTCGTTGCTATGCATCACCATGATCTTGCGTGTGCGTAGGAAATTTTTTGAAATTACTACGTTCCCCAACAGTGGCATCCGAGCCTAGGCTTTATGGTTTGATGTTATTTGCACGAGTAGAACACAAGTGAGTTGTGGGCGATACAAGTCATACTGCCTACCAGCATGTCATACTTTGGTTCGACGGTATTGTTGGACGAGACGACCCGGACCAACCTTACGCGTACGCTTACGCGAGACCGGTTCCCTCGACGTGCTTTGCACATAGATGGCTTGCGGGCGACTGTCTCTCCAACTTTAGTTGAACCAAGTGTGGCTACGCCCGGTCCTTGAGAAGGTTAAAACGGAGTCTATTTGACAAACTATCGTTGTGGTTTTGATGCGTAGGTGAGATGAGTTCTTGCTTAAGCCCGTAGCAGCCACGTAAAACTTGCAACAACAAAGTAGAGGACGTCTAACTTGTTTTTGCAAGGCATGTTGTGATGTGATATGGTCAAGGCATGATGCTAAATTTTATTGTATGAGATGATCATGTTTTGTAACCAAGTTATCGGCAACTGGCAGGAGCCATATGGTTGTCGCTTTATTGTATGCAATGCAATCACGATGTAATGCTTTACTTTATTACTAAGCGGTAGTGATAGTCATGGAAGCATAAGATTGCGAGACGACAACGATGCTACGATGGAGATCAAGGTGTCGCACCGGTGACGATGGTGATCATGACGGTGCTTCGGAGATGGAGATCACAAGCACAAGATGATGATGGCCATATCATATCACTTATATTGATTGCATGTGATGTTTATCCTTTTATGCATCTTATCTTGCTTTGATTGACGGTAGCATTATAAGATGATCTCTCACTAAATTATCAAGAAGTGTTCTCCCTGAGTATGCACCGTTGCCAAAGTTCGTCGTGCCCAGACACCACGTGATGATCGGGTGTGATAAGCTCTACGTCCATCTACAACGGGTGCAGCAAGTTTTGCACACGCAGAATACTCAGGTTAAACTTGACGAGCCTAGCATATGCAGATATGGCCTCGGAACACAGAGACCGAAAGGTCGAGCGTGAATCATATAGTAGATATGATCAACATAACGATGTTCACCATTGAAAACTACTCCATCTCACGTGATGATCGGTTATGGTTTAGTTGATTTGGATCACGTGATCACTTAGAGGATTAGAGGGATGTCTATCTAAGTGGGAGTTCTTAAGTAATTTGATTAACTGAACTTAAACTTATCATGAACTTAGTACCTGATAGTATCTTGCTTGTTTATGTTGATTGTAGATAGATGGCTCGTGCTGTTGTTCCGTTGAATTTTAATGCGTTCCTTGAGAAAGCAAAGTTGAAAGATGATGGTAGCAATTACACGGACTGGGTCCGTAACTTGAGGATTATCCTCATTGCTGCTCAGAAGAATTACGTCCTGGAAGCACCGCTGGGTGCCAGGCCTGCTGCTGGAGCAACACCAGATGTTATGAACGTCTGGCAGAGCAAAGCTGATGACTACTCGATAGTTTAGTGTGCCATGCTTTACGGCTTAGAATTGGGACTTCAACGACATTTTGAACGTCATGGAGCATATGAGATGTTCCAGGAGTTGAAGTTAATATTTCAAGCAAATGCCCGAATTGAGAGATATGAAGTCTCCAATAAGTTCTATAGCTGCAAGATGGAGGAGAATAGTTCTGTCAGTGAACATATACTCAAAATGTCTGGGTATCATAATCACTTGACTCAACTAGGAGTTAATCTTCCTGTTGATAGTGTCATTGACAGAGTTCTTCAATCACTGCCACCAAGCTACAAGAGCTTTGTGATAAACTATAACATGCAAGGGATGGATAAGACGATTCCCGAGCTCTTCGCAATGCTAAAGGCTGCGGAGGTAGAAATCAAGAAGGAGCATCAAGTGTTGATGGTCAATAAGACCGCCAGTTTCAAGAAAAAAGGCAAAGGGAAGAAGAAGGGGAACTTCAAGAAGAACAGCAAGCAAGTTGCTGCTCAGGAGAAGAAACCCAAGTCTGGACCTAAGCCTGAAACTGAGTGCTTCTACTGCAAGCAGACTGGTCACTGGAAGCGGAACTGCCCCAAGTATTTGGCGGATAAGAAGGATGGCAAGATGAACAAAGGTATATGTGATATACATGTTATTGATGTGTACCTTACTAGAGCTCGCAGTAGCACCTGGGTATTTGATACTGGTTCTGTTGCTAATATTTGCAACTTGAAACAGGGACTACGGATTAAGCGAACACTGGCAAAGGACGAGGTGACGATGCGCGTGGGAAATGGTTCCAAAGTCGATGTGATCGCGGTCGGCATGCTACCTCTACATCTACCTTCGGGATTAGTTTTAGACCTAAATAATTGTTATTTGGTGCCAGCGTTGAGCATGAACATTTTATCTGGATCTTGTTTGATGCGAGACGGTTATTCATTTAAATCAGAGAATAATGGTTGTTCTATTTATATGAGTAATATCTTTTATGGTCATGCACCCTTGAAGAGTGGTCTATTTTTGATGAATCTCGATAGTAGTGATACACATATTCATAATGTTGAAGCCAAAAGATGCAGAGTTGATAATGATAGTGCAACTTATTTGTGGCACTGCCGTTTAGGTCATATCGGTATAAAGCGCATGAAGAAACTCCATAATGATGGACTTTTGGAACCACTTGATTATGAATCACTTGGTACTTGCGAACCATGCCTCATGGGCAAGATGACTAAAACACCGTTCTCCGGTACTATGGAGAGAGCAACAGAATTGTTGGAAATCATACATACTGAGGCATGTGGCCCGATGAATATTGAAGCTCACGGTGGATATCATTATTTTCTCACCTTCACAAATGATTTGAGCAGATATGGGTATATTTACTCGATGAAACATAAGTCTGAAACATTTGAAAAGTTCAAAGAATTTCAGAGTGAAGTGGAAAATCATCATTACAAGAAAATAAAGTTTCTACGATCTGATCGTGGAGGAGAATATTTGAGTTACGAGTTTAGTCTTCATTTGAAACAATGCGGAATAGTTTCGCAACTCACGCCACCCAGAACATCACAGCGTAATGGTCTGTCCGAACGTCGTAATCGTACTTTACTAGATATGGTGCGATCTATGATGTCTCTTACTGATTTACCGCTATCATTTTGAGGTTATGCTTTAGATATGGCTGCATTCATGTTAAATAGGGCACCATCTAAATCCTTTGAGATGACTCCTTATGAACTGTGGTTTGGCAAGAAACCAAAGTTGTCGTTTCTTAAAGTTTGGGGCTGCGATGCTTATGTGAAAAAGCTTCAACCTGATAAGCTCGAACCCAAAGCGGAGAAATGTGTCTTCATAGGATACCCAAAGGAGACTGTTGGGTACACCTTCTATCACAGATCCGAAGGCAAGCCATTCGTTGCTAAGAATGGATCATTTCTAGAGAAGGAGTTTCTCTCGAAAGAAGTGAGTGGGAGGAAAGTAGAACTTGACGAGGTAACTGTACCTGCTCCCTTATTGGAAAGTAGTACATCACAGAAAACTGTTTCTGCGACACCTATACCAATTAGTGAGAAAGCTAATGATGATGATTATGAAACTTCAGGACAAGATACTACTGAACCTCGTAGATCAACCAGAGTGAGATCCGAACCAGAGTGGTATGGTAATCCAATTCTGGAAGTCATGCTACTAGATCATGATGAACCTACGAACTATGAAGAAGCGATGGTGAGCCCAGATTCCGCAAAGTGGCTTGAAGCCATGAAATCTGAGATGGGATCCATGTATGAGAACAAAGTATGGACTTTGGTTGACTTGCCCGATGATTATCAAGCAATTGAGAATAAATGGATCTTCAAGAAAAAGACTGACGCTGACGGTAATATTACTGTCTATAAAGCTCGACTTGTTGCAAAAGGTTTTCAACAAGTTCAAGGGGTTGACTACGATGAGACCTTCTCACCCGTAGCGATGCTTAAGTCTGTCAGAATCATGTTAGCAATTGCCGCATTTTATGATTATGAAATTTGGCAGATGGATGTCAAAACTGCATTCCTGAATGGATTTCTGGAAGAAGAGTTGTATATGATGCAACCGGAAGGTTTTGTCGATCCAAAGGGAGTTAACAAAGTGTGCAAGCTCCAGCAATCCATTTATGGACTGGTGCAAGCCTCTCGGAGTTGGAATAAACGCTTTGATAGTGTGATCAAAGCATTTGGTTTTATACAGACTTTTGGAGAAGCCTGTATTTACAAGAAACTGAGTGGGAGCTCTGTAGCATTTCTGATATTATATGTGGATGACATATTGCTGATTGGAAATGATATAGAATTTCTGGATAGCATAAAGGGATACTTGAATAAAAGTTTTTCGATGAAAGACCTCGGGGAAGCTGCTTACATATTAGGCATAAAGATCTATAGAGATAGATCAAGACGCTTAATTGGATTTTCACAAAGCACATACCTTGACAAGATTTTGAAGAAGTTCAAAATGGATCAAGCAAAGAAAGGGTTCTTGCCTGTGTTACAAGGTGTGAAGTTGAGTCAGACTCAATGCCTGACCACTGCAGAAGATAGAGAAAAAAATGAAAGATGTTCCCTATGCTTCAGCCATAGGATCTATCATGTATGCAATACTGTGTACCAGACCTGATGTGTGCCTTGCTATAAGTTTAGCAGGGAGGTACCAAAGTAATCCAGCAGTGGATCACTGGACAGCGGTCAAGAACATCCTGAAATACCTGAAAAGGACTAAGGATATGTTTCTCGTATATGGATGTGACAAAGAGCTCACCGTAAGAGGTTACGTTGATGCAAGCTTTGACACTGATCCGGACGATTCTAAATCGCAAATCGGATACGTGTTTACTTTAAACGGTGGAGCTGTCAGTAGGTGCAGTTCTAAACAAAGCATCGTAGCGGGATCTACATGTGAAGCGGAGTACATAGCTGCTTCGGAAGCAGCGAACGAAGGAGTCTGGATGAAGGAGTTCATATCCGATCTAGGTGTCATACCTAGTGCATCGGGTCCAATGAAAATCTTTTGTGACAATACTGGTGCAATTGCCTTAGCAAAGGAATCCAGATTTCACAAGAGAACCAAACACATCAAGAGACGCTTCAATTCCATCCGGGATCTAGTCCAGGTAGGAGACATAGAGATTTGCAAGATACATACGGATCTGAATGTTGCAGACCCGTTGACTAAGCCTCTTCCACGAGCAAAACATGATCAGCACCAAGGCTCCATGGGTGTTAGAATCATTACTGTGTAATCTAGATTATTGACTCTAGTGCAAGTGGGAGACTGAAGGAAATATGCCCTAGAGGCAATAATAAAGTTATTATTTATTTCCTTATATCATGATAAATGTTTATTATTCATGCTAGAATTGTATTAATCGGAAACATAATACATGTGTGAATACATAGACAAACAGAGTGTCACTAGTATGCCTCTACTTGACTAGCTCGTTAATCAAAGATGGTTATGTTTCCTAACCATGAACAAAGAGTTGTTATTTGATTAACGAGGTCACATCATTAGTTGAATGATCTGATTGACATGACCCATTCCATTAGCTTAGCACCCGATCGTTTAGTATGTTGATATTGCTTTCTTCATAACTTATACATGTTCCTATGACTATGAGATTATGCAACTCCCGTTTGCCGGAGGAACACCTTGGGTGCTACCAAATGTCACAACGTAACTGGGTGATTATAAAGGAGTACTACAGGTGTTTCCAATGGTAGATGTTGGGTTGGCATATTTCGAGAATAGGATTTGTCACTCCGATTGTCGGAGAGGTATCTCTGGGCCCTCTCGGTAATACACATCACATAAGCCTTGCAAGCATTATAACTAAGATGTTAGTTGTGAGATGATGTATTACGGAACGAGTAAAGAGACTTGCCGGTAACGAGATTGAACTAGGTATTGGATACCGACGATCGAATCTCGGGCAAGTAACATACCGATGACAAAGGGAACAACGTATGTTGTTATGCGGTCTGACCGATAAAGATCTTCGTAGAATATGTAGGAGCCAATATGGGCATCCAGGTCCCACTATTGGTTATTGACCGGAGATGTGTCTCAGTCATGTCTACATTGTTCTCGAACCGTAGGGTCCGCACGCTTAAGGTTACGATGACAGTTATTATGAGTTTATGCATTTTGATGTACCGAAGATTGTTCGGAGTCCCGGATGTGATCACGTACATGACGAGGAGTCTCGAAATGGTCGAGACATAAAGATTGATATATTGGAAGCCTATATTTGGATATCGGAAGTGTTCCGGGTGAAATCGGGATTTTACCGGAGTACCGGGAGGTTACCGGAACCCCCCGGGAACCATATGGGCCTTATTGGGCCTTAGTGGAAAGGTGAAAGGGGCAGCCCAAGGTGGGCTGCGCGCCTCCCCCCTCCCCTAGTCCTATTAGGACTAGGAGAGGTGGCCGGCCCCCTTCTCTCTCTCTCTCTCTCTCGAGGAATCCTATTAGGAATAGGATTGAGGGGGGGAGTCCTACTCCCGGTAGGAGTAGGACTCCTCCTGCGCCCTCCTCCTTGACCGGCCAGCCCTCCCCCTTGGATCCTTTATATACGGGGGCAGGGGGCACCTCTAGACACACAAGTTGATCCTTGGTGATCGTTCCTTAGCCGTGTGCGGTGCCCCCTGCCACCAAATTCCACCTCGATCATATCGTTGTAGTGCTTAGGCGAAGCCCTGCGTAGGTAGAACATCAAGATCGTCACCACGCCGTCATGCTGACGGAACTCCTCCCCGAAGCTTTGCTGGATCGGAGCCCGGGGATCGTCATCGAGCTGTACGTGTGCTAAGAACTCGGAGGTGCCGGAGTAACGGTGCATGGATCGGTCGGATCGGGAAGAAGACGTACGACTACTTCCTCTACGTTGTGTGATCGCTTCCGCAGTCGGTCTGCGTTGGTACGTAGACAACACTCTTCCCTCTCGTTGCTATGCATCACCATGATCTTGCGTGTCCGTAGGAATTTTTTTGAAATTACTACGTTCCCCAACATCAACGTAACCATTTATGATGAGCTCTTTGTCACGTCCATAAATGAGAAACATATCCTTAGTCCTTTTCAGGTATTTTAGGATGTTCTTGACCGCTGTCCAGTGATCCACTCCTGGATTACTTTGGTACCTCCTTGCTAGACTTATAGCAAGGCACACATCAGGTCTGGTACACAGCATTGCATACATGATAGAGCCTATGGCTGAAGCATAGGGAACATCTTTCATCTTCTCTCTATCTTCTGCAGTGGTCGGGCATTGAGTCTTACTCAACTTCACACCTTGTAACATAGGCAAGAACCCTTTCTTTGCTTGATCCATTTTGAACTTTTTCAAAACTTTGTCAATGTATGTGCTTTGTGAAAGTCCAATTAAGCGTCTTGATCTATCTCTATAGATCTTGATACCCAATATGTAAGCAGCTTCACCGAGGTCTTTCATAGAAAAACTTTTATTCAAGCATCCCTTTATGCTATCCAGAAATTCTATATCATTTCCAATTTGTAATATGTCATCCACATATAATATCAGAAATGCTACAGAGCTCCCACTCACTTTCTTGTAAATACATGCTTCTCCAAAAGTCTGTACAAAACCAAATGCTTTGATCACACTATCAAAGTGTTTATTCCAACTCCGAGAGGCTTGCACCAGTCCATAAATGGATCGCTGGAGCTTGCACACTTTGTTAGCTTCCTTTGGATAGACAAAACCTTCCGGTTGCATCATATACAACTCTTCTTCCAGAAATCCATTCAGGAATGTAGTTTTGACATCCATCTGCCAAATTTCATAATCGTAAAATGCGGCAATCGCTAACATGATTCGGACAGACTTAAGCATCGCTACAGGTGAGAAGGTCTCATCATAGTCAATCCCTTGTCGAAAACCTTTCACAACAAGTCGAGCTTTGTAGACAGTAATATTACCGTCAGCGTCAGTCTTCTTCTTGAAGATCCATTTATTCTCAATTTCTTGCCGATCAACGGGCAAGTCAACCAAAGTCCACACTTTGTTCTCATACATGGATCCCATCTCAGATTTCATGGCTTCAAGCCATTTTGCAGAATCTGGGCTCACCATCGCTTCTTCATAGTTCGTAGGTTCATCATGATCCAGTAGCATGACTTCCAGAACAGGATTACCGTACCACTCTGGTGCGGATCTTACTCTGGTTGATCTACGAGGTTCAGTAATAACTTGATCTGAAGTTCCATGATCATCATCATTAACTTCCTCACTAATTGGTGTTGGTGTCACAGAAACCGGTTTCTGTGACGAACTACTTTCCAATAAGGGAGCAGGTACAGTTACCTCATCAAGTTCTACTTTCCTCCCACTCACTTATTTCGAGAGAAACTCCTTCTCTAGAAAGGATCCATTCTTAGCAACGAATGTCTTGCCTTCGGATCTGTGATAGAAGGTGTACCCAACAGTCTCCTTTGGGTATCCTATGAAGACACATTTCTCCGATTTGGGTTCGAGCTTATCAGGTTGAAGATTTTTCACATAAGCATCGCAGCCCCAAACTTTAAGAAACGACAACTTTGGTTTCTTGCCAAACCACAGTTCATAAGGCGTCGTCTCAACGGATTTTGATGGTGCCCTATTTAACGTGAATGCGGCCGTCTCTAAAGCATAACCCCAAAACGATAGCGGTAAATCAGTAGGAGACATCATAGATCGCACCATATCTAGTAAGGTACGATTACGACGTTCGGACACACCATTACGCTGTGGTGTTCCGGGTGGCGTGAGTTGCGAAACTATTCCGCTTTGTTTCAAATGTAGACCAAACTCGTAACTCAAATATTCTCCTCCACGATCAGATCATAGAAATTTTATTTTCTTGTTACGATGATTTTCAACTTCACTCTGAAATTCTTTGAACTTTTCAAATGTTTTAGATTTATGTTTCATAAGTAGATATACCCATATCTGCTTAAATCATCTGTGAAGGTGAGAAAATAACGATATCCGCCACGAGCGTCAACATTCATTGGACCACATACATCTGTATGTATGATTTCCAACAAATCTGTTGCTCTCTCCATAGTACCGGAGAACGGAGTTTTAGTCATCTTGCCCATGAGGCACGGTTCGCAAGTACCAAGTGATTCATAATCAAGTGGTTCCAAAAGTCCATCAGTATGGAGTTTCTTCATGCGCTTTACACCGATATGACCTAAACGACAGTGCCACAAATAAGTTGCAGTATCATTATCAACTCTGCATCTTTTGGCTTCAACATTATGAATATGTGTATCACTACTATCGAGATTCATCAAAATAGACCACTCTTCAAGGGTGCATGACCATAAAAGATATTACTCATATAAATAGAACAACCATTATTCTCTGATTTAAATGAATAACCGTCTCGCATCAAACAAGATCCAGATAAAAGGTTCATGCTCAACGCTGGCACCAAATAATAATTATTTAGGTCTAAAACTAATCCCGAAGGTAGATGTAGAGGTAGCGTGCCGACCGCGATCACATCGACTTTGGAACCATTTCCCACGCGCATCGTCACCTCGTCCTTGGCCAGTGTTCGCTTAATCCGTAGTCCCTGTTTCGAGTTGCAAATATTAGCAACGGAACCAGTATCAAATACCTAGGTGCTATTGCGAGCTCTAGTAAGGTACACATCAATAACATGTATATCACATATACCTTTGTTCACCTTGACATCCTTCTTATCCGCCAAATAATTGGGGCAGTTCCGCTTCCAGTCACCAGTCTGCTTGCAGTAGAAGCACCCAGTTTCAGGCTTAGGTCCAGACTTGGGTTTCTTCTCCTGAGCAGCAACTTGTTTGCTGTTTTTCTTGAAGTTCCCCTTCTTCTTCCCTTTGCCTTTTTTCTTGAAACTGGCGGTCTTATTGACCATCAACACTTGATGCTCCTTCTTGATTTCTACCTCCGCAGCCTTTAGCATTGCGAAGAGCTCGGGAATCGTCTTATCCATCCCTTGCATGTTATAGTTCATCACAAAGCTCTTGTAGCTTGGTGGCAGTGATTGAAGAACTCTGTCAATGACACTATCAACAGGAAGATTAACTCCCAGTTGAGTCAAGTGATTATGATACCCAGACATTTTGAGTATATGTTCACTGACAGAACTATTCTCCTCCATCTTGCAGCTATAGAACTTATTGGAGACTTCATATCTCTCAATCCGGGCATTTGCTTGAAATATTAACTTCAACTCCTGGAACATCTCATATGCTCCATGACGTTCAAAACGTCATTGAAGACCCGGTTCTAAGCCGTAAAGCATGGCACACTGAACTATCGAGTAGTCATCAGCTTTTCTCTGCCAGACGTTCATAACATCTGGTGTTGCTCCTGCAGCAGGCTTGGCACTTAGTGGTGCTTCCAGGATGTAATTCTTCTATGCAGCAATGAGGATAATCCTCAAGTTACGGACCAAGTCCGTGTAATTGCTACCATCATCTTTCAACTTTGCTTTCTCAAGGAACGCATTAGAATTCAACGGAACAACAACACGGGCCATCTATCTACAATCAACATAGACAAGAAAGATACTATCGGGTACTAAGTTCATGATAAATTTAAGTTCAATTAATCATATTACTTAAGAACTCCCACTTAGAAAGACATCCCTCTAATCTTCTAAGTGATCGCGTGATCCAAATCAACTAAACCATAACTGATCATCACGTGAAATGGAGTAGCTTTCAATGGTGAACATCAATATGTTGATCATATCTACTATATGGTTCACGCTCGACCTTTCGGTCTCAGTGTTCCGAGGCCATATCTGCATATGCTAGGCTCGTCAAGTTTAACCTGAGTATTCTGCGTGTGCAAAAACTGGCTTGCACCCGTTGTAGATGGATGTAGAGCTTATCACACCCGATCATCACGTGGTGTCTGGGCACGACGAACTTTGGCAACGGTGCATACTCAGGGAGAACACTTTTATCTTGAAATTTAGTGAGAGATCATCTTATAATGCTACTGTCAATCAAAGAAAGATAAGATGCATAAAAGATAAACATCACATGCAATCAATATAAGTGATATGATATGGCCATCATCATCTTGTGCTTGTGATCTCCATCTCCGAAGCACCTTCATGATCACCATCGTCACCGGCGCGACACCTTGATCTCCATCGTAGCATCATTGTCGTCTCGCCAATCTTATGCTTCCACGACTATCGCTACCGCTTAGTGATAAAGTAAAGCATTACAAGGAGATTGCATTGCATACAATAAAGCGACAACCATATGGCTCCTGCCAGTTGCCGATAACTCGGTTAGAAAACATGATCATCTCATACAATAAAATTTAGCATCATGTCTTGACCATATCACATCACAACATGCCCTGCAAAAACAAGTTAGACGTCCTCTACTTTGTTGTTGCAAGTTTTACGTGGCTGCTACGGGCTGAGCAAGAACCGTTCTTACCTACGCATCAAAACCATAACGATAAATTGTCAAGTTGATGTTGTTTTAACCTTCGCAAGGACGGGGCGTAGCCACACTTGGTTCAACTAAAGTTGGAGAAACTGACACCCGCCAGCCACCTGTGTGCAAAGCACGTCGGTAGAACCAGTCTCGCGTAAGCGTACGCGTAATGTCGGTCCGGGCCGCTTCATCCAACAACACCGCCGAACCAAAGTATGACATGCTGGTAAGCAGTATGACTTATATAGCCCACAACTCACTTGTGTTCTACTCGTGCATATAACATCAACGCATAAAACCTGGCTCGGATGCCACTGTTGGGGAACATAGTAATTTCAAAAAAATTCCTACGCACACGCAAGACCATGGTGATGCATAACAACGAGAGGGGAGAGTGTTGTCTACGTACCCTCGTAGACCGTACGCGGAAGCTTTATATCAACGCGGTTGACGTAGTCGCACGTCTTCACGTCTGACCGATCCAAGTACTGAAAGCACGGCACCTCCGAGTTCTGCACACGTTCGGCTTGTTGACGTCCTCGCCTTCTCGATCCAGCAAGAGGGGCGAAGTAGTAGATGAGTTCCAGCAGCACGACGACGCGGTGACGGTGTTGGTGAAGAACAATCTCCGCAGGGCTTCGGCTAAGCACTACGAAAACTATGACGGAGGATAAACTAGAGGGGACGGTGTTGCTGGCACACGGCTTGTTGTTTCTTGATGGGTCTTGGGTGCTAGCCCTACCCCTCTATTTATATGTTGAGCCTTGGGGTCGAAACTTCGAGTAAAAGCCTCCACAAAGTCGGTTTCACCCGAAAGGCAAGAGTCCTTCTCAGACTCTAGGGCCAGACGCCAAGGTTCCCGGCGTCTGGCCCCTGGACTCTGCAAAACTTTTGCGCTTTCCAAAAACCTTGTGGGCTTTCCCCTTTAGCCCAAATAAAGTGTTCTCATACCCAAACATTTCGGGAAACATCCGGAACCCCTTCTGGTGATTTCCGGAACCCATCTGGTGACCAAACACTATTATCCCATATATCGAACTTTATCTCCGGACCATTCCGGAGTTCCTCGTCATGTTCATGATCTCATCCCGGACTCCGAACAACATTCGGTCATCAACATACATAACTCATATAGTACTATATCGTCAACGAACGTTAAGCGTGCGGACCCTATGGGTTCGAGAACTATGTAGACATGACCGAGACACCTCTTTGGTTAATAACAAATAGCGGGACCTAGATGCCCATATTGGGTCCTACATATTCTACGAAGATATTTATTGGTCAGACCGCATAACAACATTCGTTGTTCCCTTTGTCATCGGTATGTTACTTGCCCGAGATTCGATCGTCGGTATCTCAATACCTAATTCAATCTTGTTACCGGCAAGTCTCTTTACTCGTTCCGTAATACATCATCCCGCAACTAACTCATTAGTTGCAATGCTTACAAGGCTTATACTGATGTGCATCACCGAGTGGGCCCAGAGATACCTCTCCGACAATCGAAGTGACAAATCCTGATCTCGAAATACGCCAACCCAACAAGTACCTTTGGAGACACCTGTAGAGCACCTTTATAATCACCCGGTTACGTTGCGACGTTTGGTGGCACACAAAGTGTTCCTTCGGTAAACGGGAGTTGCATAATCTCATAGTCATAGGAACATGTACAAGTCATGAAGAAAGCAATAGCAACAAACTAAACGATCAAGTGCTAAGCTAATAGAATGGGTCAAGTCAATCACATCATTCTCCTAATGATGTGATCCCGTTAATCAAATGACAACTCATGTCCATGGTTAGGAAACTTAACCATCTTTGATCAACGAGCTAGTCAAGTAGAGGCATACTAGTGACACTTTGTTTGTCTATGTATTCACACATGTATTATGTTTCCGGTTAATACAATTCTAGCATGAATAATAAACATTTATCATGAAATAAGGAAATAAATAATAACTTTATTATTGCCTCTAGGGCATATTTCCTTCAATAGTTGGCAAGACGACAATGATGCTACGATGGAGATCAAGGTGTCACGCCGGTGACGATGGTGATCATGACGGTGCTTTCAAGATGGAGATCAAAGGCACAAGATGATGATGGCCATATCATATCACTTATATTGATTGCATTTGATGTTTATCCTTTATGCATCTTATTTTGCTTAGTTTGACGGTAGCATTATAAGATGATCTCTCACTAAATTTCAAGGTATAAGTGTTCTCCCTAAGTATGCACCGTTGCGAAAGTTGGTCGTGCTGAGACACCATGTGATGATCGGGTGTGATAATCTCTACGTTCACATACAATGGGTCCAAGCCAGTTTTGCACATGCAGAATACTCGGGGTAAACTTGACGAGCCTAGCATATGCAAATATGGCCTCGGAACACTAAGACCGAAAGGTCGAGCGTGAATCATATAGTAGATATGATCAACATAGTGATGTTCACCATTGAAAACTACTCCACCTCACGTGATGATCGTCCATGGTTTAGTTGATATGGATCACGTGATCACTTAGATGATTAGAGGGATATCTATCTAAGTGGGAGTTCTTAAGTAATATGATTAATTGAACTTTAAATTTATCATGAACTTAGTCCTGGTAGTATTAGCATATCTATGTTGTAGATCAATAGCTTGCATTTAGCTCCCCTGTTTTATTTTTGATATGCTCCTAGAGAAAACTAAGTTGAAAGATGTTAGTAGCAATGATGTGGATTGGATCCGTGATTTGAGGATTATCCTCATTGATGCACAGAAGAATTATGCCCTTGATGCACCGCTAGGTGACAGGCCAATTGCAGGAGCAGATGCAGACGTTATGAACGTTTGGCAAGCTCGATAAGATGACTACTTGATAGTTTAGTGCACCATGCTTTACGGCTTAGAATCGGGGCTTCAAAGACGTTTTGAACGCCACGGAGCATATGAGATGTTCCAAGAGTTGAAATTAGTATTTCAGACTCATGCCTGATGACCCACAAGTATAGGGGATCTATCGTAGTCCTTTCGATAAGTAAGAGTGTCGAACCCAACGAGGAGCAGGAGGAAATGATAAGCGGTTTCCAGCAAGGTATTCTCTGCAAGTACTGAAATAAGTGGTAAAAATAGTTTTGTGATAGGATAATTTGTAACGAGCAACAAGTAACAAAATTAAATAAAGTGGAGCAAGGTGGCCCAATCCTTTTGTAGCAAAGGACAAGCCTGGACAAACTCTTATAATATGTAAAGCGCTCCCGAGGACACATGGGAATATCATCAAGCTAGTTTTCATCGCATTCATATGATTCACGTTCGGTACTTTGATAATTTGGTATGCGGGTGGACCGGTGCTTGGGTACTGCCCTTACTTGGACAAGCATCCCACTTATGATTAACCTCTATTGAAAGCGTCCGCAACTACAACAAAAGTATTAAGGTAAACATAACCATAGCATGAAACATATGGATCCAAATCAGCCCCTTACGAGGCAACGCATAAACTAGGGTTTAAGCTTCTGTCACTCTAGCAACCCATCATCTACTTATTACTTCCCAATGCCTTCCTCTAGGCCCAAACAATGGTGAAGTGTCATGTAGTCAACGTTCACATAACACCACTAGAGGAGAGACAACATACATCTCATCAAAATATCGAACGAATACCAAATTCACATGACTACTAATAGCAAGACTTCTCCCATGTCCTCAGGAACAAAAGTAACTACTCACAAAGCATAAACATGTTCATAATCAGAGGGGTATTAATATGCATATAGGATCTGAACATATGATCTTCCACCAATTAAACCAACTAGCATCAACTACAAGGAGTAATTAACACTACTAGCAACCTACTAGCACCAATCCCGGACTTAGAGGCAAGAATTGGATACAAGAGATGAACTGGGGTTTTGAGATGAGATGGTGCTGATGAACATGTTGATGGAGATTGCCCTCTCCCGATGATAGGAGCGTTGGTGATGACGATGGCGATGATTTCCCCCTCTGGGAGGGAAGTTTCCCCGGCAAAACAGCTCCGCCAGAGCCCTAGATTGGTTCCGCCAAGGTTCTGTTGGGGAACGCAGTAATTTCGAAAATTTTCCTACGCACACGCAAGATCATGGTGATGCACAGCAACGAGAGGGGAGAGTGTTGTCTACGTACCAACGCAGACCGACTGCGGAAGCGATCACACAACATAGAGGAAGTAGTCGTACGTCTTCTTCCCGATCCGACCGATCCAAGCACCGTTACTCCGGCACCTCCGAGTTCTTAGCACACGTTCAGCTCGATGACGTTCCTCGGGCTCCGATCCAGCAAAGCGTCGAGGAAGAGTTCCATCAGCACGACGGCGTGATGACGATCTTGATGTACTACCGACGCAGGGCTTCGCCTAAGCACTGTAACGGTATGATCGAGGTGGAATTTGGTGGCAGGGGGCACCGCACACGGCTAAGGAACGATCTCAAGGATCAACTTGTGTGTCTTGGGGTGTCCCCTGCCCCCGTATATAAAGGTTGGAGGAAGGGGGCCGGCCGGCCAGGGAGAGGGAGGCGCAGGGGAGTCCTACTCCCACCGGGAGTAGGACTCCTCCCTCCAATCCTAATCCAATTAGGACTCTCGGGGGAAAAGGAGAAAGAGGGGGGGGGCGGCCCCTTCTCCTAGTCCTACTAGGACTTGGGGAAAGGGGGGCGCCGGCCAGCTTATGGGCTGCCCCTTTTTCTCTTTTTCCACTAAGGCCCAATAGGCCCATTAGTCTCCCGGGGGGTTCCGGTAACCCTCCCGGTATTCCGGTAAAATCCCGATTTCACCCGGAACACTTCCTATGTCCAAACATAGGCTTCCAATATATCAATCTTTACGTCTCGACCATTTCGAGACTCCTCATCATGTCCGTGATCTCATCCGGGACTCCGAACAACCTTCGGTACATCAAAATGCATAAACTCATAATAACTGTCATCGTAACGTTAAGCGTGCGGACCCTACGGTTCGAGAACAATGTAGACATGACCGAGACACGTCTCCGGTCAATAACCAATAGCGGGACCTGGATGCCCATATTGGCTCCTACATATTCTACGAAGATCTTTATCGGTCAGACCGCATAACAACATACGTTGTTCCTTTTGTCATCGGTATGTTACTTGCCCGAGATTCGATCGTCGGTATCCAATACCTAGTTCAATCTCGTTACCGGCAAGTCTCTTTACTCGTTCCGTAATACATCATCTCACAACTAACATATTAGTTGCAGTGCTTGCAAGGCTTATGTGATGTGCATTACCGAGAGGGCCCAGAGATACCTCTCCGACAATCGGAGTGACAAACCCTAATCTCGAAATACGCCAACCCAACATCTACCATTGGAGACACCTGTAGTACTCCTTTATAATCACCCAGTTACGTTGTGACGTTTGGTAGTACCCAAAGTGTTCCTCCGGTAAACGGGAGTTGCATAATCTCATAGTTATAGGAACATGTATAAGTCATGAAGAAAGCAATAGCAACATACTAAACGATCGGGTGCTAAGCTAATGGAATGGGTCATGTCAATCAGATCATTCAACTAATGATGTGACCTCGTTAATCAAATAACAACTCTTTGTTCATGGTTAGGAAACATAACCATCTTTGATTAACGAGCTAGTCAAGTAGAGGCATACTAGTGACACTCTGTTTGTCTATGTATTCACACATGTATTATGTTTCCGGTTAATACAATTCTAGCATGAATAATAAACATTTATCATGATATAAGGAAATAAATAATAACTTTATTATTGCCTCTAGGGCATATTTCCTTCAGTCTCCCACTTGCACTAGAGTCAATAATCTAGTTCACATCGCCATGTGATTTAGCAGCAATGGTTCACATCACCATGTGATTAACACCCATAGTTCACATCGTCATGTGACCAACACTCAAAGGGATTACTAGAGTCAGTAATCTAGTTCACATATCTATGTGATTAACACCCAAAGAGTACTAAGGTGTGATCATGTTTTGCTTGTGAGATAATTTTAGTCAACGGGTCTGTCACATTCAGATCCGTAAGTATTTTGCAAGTTCTATGTCTACAATGCTCTACACGGAGCTACTCTAGCTAATTGCTCCCATTTTCAATATGTATCCAGATTTAGAATCATCTGGAT
Organism: Triticum monococcum; assembly: GCA_034509565.1. Classification (NCBI taxonomy): domain Eukaryota; kingdom Viridiplantae; phylum Streptophyta; class Magnoliopsida; order Poales; family Poaceae; genus Triticum; species Triticum monococcum. The sequence goes on from CM067844.1 coordinate 492,408,935, forward strand.
CAGTGTCAAAAACTTGCATCGACGTAACCCTTTACGACGAACCTTTTTGTCACGTCCATGATCGAGAAACATTTCCTTATTTCACTAAGGATAATTCTGACCGCTGTCCAGTGATCTCCTCCTAGATCACTATTGTACTCCCTTGCCAAATCAGTGCAGGGTATACAATAGATCTGGTACACAGCGTGGCATACTATATAGAACCTATGAATGAGGCATAGGGAATGACTTTCATTCTCTTTCTATCTTCTGCCGTGGTCGGGCTTTGAGTCTTTACTCAACTTCACACCTTGTAACACAGGCAAGAAACTTTTTCTTTGACTGTTTCATTTTGAACTACTTCAAAATCTTGTCAAGGTATGTACTTATTGAAAAACTTATCAAGCGTCTTGATCTATCTCTATAGATCTTGAAGCTCAATATGTAAGCAGCTTCACCGAAGTCTTTCTTTGAAAAACTCCTTTCAAACACTCCTTTATGCTTTACAGAATAATTCTACATTATTTCCGATCAACAATATGTCATTCACATATACTTATCATAAATGTTGTAGTGCTCCCACTCACTTTCTTGTAAATACAGGCTTCACCGCAAGTCTGTATAAAACTATATGCTTTGATCAACTTATCAAAGCGTATATTCCAACTCCGAGATGCTTGCACCAGTCCACAGATGGATCGCTGGTGCTTGCACATTTTGGTAGCACCTTTCGGATTGACAAAACCTTCTGTTGCATCATATACAACTCTTCTTTAATAAATCCATTAAGGAATGCAGTTTTGTTTATCCATTTGCCAGATTTCATAAAATGCGGCAATTGCTAACATGATTCGGACAGACTTTAAGCATAGATACGAGTGAGAAAATCTCATCGTAGTCAACACCTTGAACTTGTCGAAAACCTTTTGCGACAATTCTAGCTTTGTAGATAGTAACACTACTATCAGCATCCGTCTTCCTCTTGAAGATCCATTTATTTTCTATGGCTTGCCGATCATCGGGCAAGTCAACCAAAGTCCATACTTTGTTCTCATACATGGATCATATCTCAGATTTCATGGCTTCAAGCCACTTTGCGGAATCTGGGCTCACCATCGCTTCTTCATAGTTCGTAGGATCATCATGATCTAGTAGCATGACTTCCAGAACAGGATTACCGTACCACTCTGGCGCGGATCTTTATTCTGGTTGATCTACGAGGTTCAGTAGTGTCTTGTTCTGAAGTTTCATGATCATCATCATTAGCTTCCTCACTAACTGGTGTAGGTGTCACAGAAACATTTTTCTGTGATGTACTACTTTCCAATAAGGGAGCAGGTACAGTTACCTCGTCAAGTTCTACTTTCCTCCCACTCACTTCTTTCGAGAGAAACTCCTTCTCCAGAAAGTTTCCGAATTTAGCAACAAAAGTCTTGCCTTCGGATCTGTGATAGAAGGTGTATCCAACAGATTCCTTTGGATATCCTATGAAGATGCACTTCTCCGATTTGAGTTTTGAGCTTATCAGGATGAAACTTTTTCATATAAGCATCGCAACCCCAAACTTTAAGAAATGACAACTTTGGTTTCTCGCCAAACCATAGTTCATAAGGCGTCGTCTCGACGGATATAGATGGTGCCCCTTTTTTTAACGTGAATGCAGCTGTCTCTAATGCATGACCCAAAAACAATAGTGGTAAATCGGTAAGAGACATCATAGATTGCACTATATCCAATAAAGTACGGTTATGACGTTCGGACACACCATTATGATGTGGTGTTCCAGGTGGCGTGAGTAGTGAAACTATTTCATATTGTTTTAACTGAAGACCAAACTCGTAACTCAAATATTTGTCTCCGCGATCAGATCGTAGAAACTTTATTTTCTTGTCATGATGTTTTTCACTTCACTCTGAAATTCTTTGAACTTTTCAAATGTTTCAGACTTATGTTTCATCAAGTAGATATACCCATATCTAAATCATCTGTGAAGGTGAGAAAATAACGATATCCGCCACGAGCCTCAATATTCATCGGACCACATACATCGGTATGTATGATTTCCAATAAATCTGTTGCTCTCTCCATAGTACCGGAGAACGGTGTTTTGGTCATCTTGCCTATGAGGCACGGTTCGCAAGTACCAAGTGATTCATAATCAAGTGGTTCCAAAAGCCCATCAGTATGGAGTTTCTTCATGCGCTTTACACCGATATGACCTAAACAGCAGTGCCACAAATAAGTTGCACTATCATTATTAACTTTGCATCTTTTGGTTTCAATATTATGAATATGTGTATTATTAAGATCGAGATCCAATGAACTATTTTCATTGGGTGTGTAACCATATTAGGTTTTATTCATGTAAACAGAACAACAATTTATTCTCTTACTTAAATGAATAACCGTATTACAATAAACATGATCAAATCATATTCATGTTCAACGCAAACACCAAATAACACTTATTTAGGTTTAACACTAATCCCGAAATTATAGGGAGTGTGCGATGATGATCATATCAATCTTGGAACCACTTCCAACACACATCGTCACTTCACCCTTAACTAGTCTCTGTTTATTCTGCAACTCCCGTTTCGAGTTACTACTCTTAGCAACTGAACTAGCATCAAATACTAAGGGGTTTCTATAAACACTAGTAAAGTACACATCAATAACATGTATATCAAATATACTTATGTTCACTTTGCCATCCTTCTTATCCGCCAATCACTTGGGGTAGTTCCGCTTCCAGTGACCAGTCCCTTTGCAGTAGAAGCACTTAGTCTCAGGCTTAGGATCAGACTTGGGCTTCTTCAGTTGAGCAGCAACTTGCTTGCCGTTCTTCTTGAAGTTCCCCTTCTTCCCTTTGCCTTTTTCTTGAAACGAGTGGTCTTGTCAACCATCAACACTTGATGTTTTTCTTGATTTCTATCTTCGTTGATTTCAGCATCACGAAGAGCTTGGGATTTGTTTCCGTTATCCCTTGCATATTATAGTTCATCACGAAGTTCTGCTAACTTGGTGATGGTGACTAGAGAATTCTGTCAATTACTATCTTATCTGGAAGATTAACTCCCACTTGATTCAAGCGATTGTAGTACCCAGACAATCTGAGCACATGCTCACTAGTTGAGCGATTCTCCTCCATCTTTTAGCTATAGAACTTGTTGGAGACTTCATATCTCTCAACTCGGGTATTTGCTTGAAATATTAACTTCAACTCCTGGAACATCTCATATGGTCCATGACGTTCACAACGTCTTTGAAGTCCCGATTCTAAGCCATTAAGCATGGTGCACTAAACTATCAAGTAGTCATCATATTGAGCCAGCCAAACGTTCATAACGTCTGCATCTGCTCCTGCAATAGGTCTGTCACCTAGCGGTGCATCAAGGACATAATTCTTCTGTGCAGCAATGAGGATAAACCTCAGATCACGGATCCAATCCGCATCATTGCTACTAACATCTTTCAACACAATTTTCTCTAGGAACATATCAAAATAAACACAGGGAAGCAACAACGCGAGCTATTGATCTACAACATGATTTGCAAAATACTACCAGGACTAAGTTCATGATAAATTTAAGTTCAATTTAATCATATTACTTAAGAACTCCCACTTAGATAGACATCCCTCTAATCCTCTAAGTGATCACGTGATCCAAATCAACTAAACCATAACCGATCATCACGTGAGATGGAGTAGTTTTCAATGGAGAACATCGTTATGTTGATCATATCTACTATATGATTCACGCTCGCCCTTTCGGTCTCCGTGTTCCGAGGCCATATCTGTATATGCTTGGCTCGTCAAGTATAACCTGAGTATTCTGCGTGTGCAACTGTTTTGCACCCGTTGTATTTGGACGTAGAGCTTATCACACCCGATCATCACGTGGTGTCTGGGCACGACGAACTTTGGCAACGGTGCATACTCAGGGAGAACACTTCTTGATAATTTAGTGAGAGATCATCTTATAATGCTACCGTCAATCAAAGCAAGATAAGATGCATAAAAGGATAAACATCACATGCAATCAATATAAGTGATATGATATGGCCATCATCATCTTGTGCTTGTGATCTCCATCTCCGAAGCACCGTCATGATCACCATCGTCACCGGCGCGACACCTTGATCTCCATCGTAGCATCGTTGTCGTCTCGCCAATCTTATGCCTCCACGACTATCACTACCGTTTAGTAATAAAGTAAAGCATTACATCGCGATTGCATTGCATACAATAAAGCGACAACCATATGGCTCCTGCCAGTTGCCGATAACTCAGTTACAAAACATGATCATCTCATACAATAAAATCAGCATCATGCCTTGACCATATCACATCACAACATACCCTGCAAAAACAAGTTAGACGTCCTCTACTTTGTTGTTGCAAGTTTTACGTGGCTGCTACGGGCTTAAGTAAGAACTCATCTCACCTACGCATCAAAACCACAACGATAGTTCGTCAAATAGACTCCGTTTTAACCTTCTCAAGGACCGGGCGTAGTCACACTTGGTTCAACTAAAGTTGGAGACACAGTCTTCCGCAAGCCATCTATGTGCAAAGCACGTCGAGGGAACCGGTCTCGCGTAAGAGTACGCGTAAGGTTGGTCCGGATCGTCTCACCCAACAATACCGCCGAACCAAAGTATGACATGCTGGTAGGCAGTATGACTTGTATCGCCCACAACTCACTTGTGTTCTACTCGTGCAAATAACATCAAACCATAAAACCTAGGCTCGGATGCCACTGTTGGGGAACACAGTAATTTCGAAAATTTTCCTACGCACACGCAAGATCATGGTGATGCACAGCAACAAGAGGGGAGAGTGTTGTCTACGTACCAACGCAGACCGACTGCGGAAGCGATCACACAACGTAGAGGAAGTAGTCGTACGTCTTCTTCCCGATCCGACCGATCCAAGCACCGTTACTCCGGCACCTCCGAGTTCTTAGCACACGTTCAGCTCGATGACGTTCCTCGGGCTCCGATCCAGCAAAGCGTCGAGGAAGAGTTCCGTCAGCACGACGGCGTGATGACGATCTTGATGTACTACCGACGCAGGGCTTCGCCTAAGCACTGTAACGGTATGATCGAGGTGGAATTTGGTGGCAGGGGGCACCGCACACGGCTAAGGAACGATCTCAAGGATCAACTTGTGTGTCTTGGGGTGTCCCCTGCCCCCGTATATAAAGGTTGGAGGAAGGGGGGCCGGCCGGCCAGGGAGAGGGAGGCGCAGGGGAGTCCTACTCCCACCGGGAGTAGGACTCCTCCCTCCAATCCTAATCCAATTAGGACTCTCGGGGGGAAAGGAGAAAGAGGGGGGCCCGGCCCCTTCTCCTAGTCCTACTAGGACTTGGGGAAAGGGGGGGCGCCGGCCAGCTTATGGGCTGCCCCTTTTTCTCTTTTTCCACTAAGGCCCAATAGGCCCATTAGTCTCCCGGGGGGTTCCGGTAACCCTCCCGGTATTCCGGTAAAATCCCGATTTCACCCGGAACACTTCCTATGTCCAAACATAGGCTTCGAATATATCAATCTTTACGTCTCGACCATTTCGAGACTCCTCGTCATGTCCGTGATCTCATCCGGGACTCCAAACAACCTTCGGTACATCAAAATGCATAAACTCATAATAACTGTCATCGTAACGTTAAGCGTGCGGACCCTACGGTTCGAGAACAATGTAGACATGACCGAGACACGTCTCCGGTCAATAACCAATAGCGGGACCTGGATGCCCATATTGGCTCCTACATATTCTACGAAGATCTTTATCGGTCAGACCGCATAACAACATACGTTGTTCCTTTTGTCATCGGTATGTTACTTGCCCGAGATTCGATCGTCGGTATCCAATACCTAGTTCAATCTCATTACCGGCAAGTCTCTTTACTCGTTCCGTAATACATCATCTCACAACTAACATATTAGTTGCAGTGCTTGCAAGGCTTATGTGATGTGCATTACCGAGAGGGCCCAGAGATACCTCTCCGACAATCGGAGTGACAAACCCTAATCTCGAAATACGCCAACCCAACATCTACCATTGGAGACACCTGTAGTACTCCTTTATAATCACCCAGTTACGTTGTGACGTTTGGTAGTACCCAAAGTGTTCCTCCGGTAAACGGGAGTTGCATAATCTCATAGTTATAGGAACATGTATAAGTCATGAAGAAAGCAATAGCAACATACTAAACGATCGGGTGCAAAGCTAATGGAATGGGTCATGTCAATCAGATCATTCAACTAATGATGTGACCTCGTTAATCAAATAACAACTCTTTGTTCATGGTTAGGAAACATAACCATCTTTGATTAACGAGCTAGTCAAGTAGAGGCATACTAGTGACATTCTGTTTGTCTATGTATTCACACATGTATTATGTTTCCGGTTAATACAATTCTAGCATGAATAATAAACATTTATCATGATATAAGGAAATAAATAATAACTTTATTATTGCCTCTAGGGCATATTTCCTTCAGGTTCCGCCTCGTGGCGGCGGAGTTTCGTCCGAGAAGATGGCTTATGATTTTTCCCCATCGAGAGACTCCATATAGCAGAACATGGCCACCGGAGGGCCACTAGGGGGCCCACGAGGTAGGGGGCGCGCCCCCAACCTCGTGGGCAGGGTGTGGCCCCCCTGGTGAGTTTCTTCCACTGAGTATTTTTTATATATTTGTAAAACATCCTCCGTGAAGTTTCGGGACTTTTGGAGCTGTGCAGAATAGGTCTCTAATATTTGCTCCTTTTCCAGCCTAGAATCCCAGCTGCCGGCATTGTCCCTCTTTATGTAAACTTTGTAAAATAAGAGAGAATAGGCATAAGTATTGTGACATAATGTGTAATAACAGCCCATAATGCAATAAATATCGATATAAAAGCATGGTGTAGAATGGACGTATCAACTCCCCCAAGCTTATACCTCGCTTGTCCTCAAGCGAAAAGCTGAAATCGAAAAACATGTCCACATGTTTAGAGATAGAGGTGTCGATAAAAATAAAATACGGACATGAGGGCATCATGATCATTCTTAAAACAGCAACTCATATAATTCTTTGTCATATAATCTCTAATGCTAGAGTAATAATTCAATCACAATATCAAGTATGAATCGTAAACTTCATTGAAAACTAACAAACTATAGTCTCAGTCATTGAAGCAATTGCAATTTATCATAACATAGCAAAGAGTCAATGTATAGGAGCTTTTCAGCAAGTCCACATACTCAATTATCATATAATCTTTCACAATTGCTGACACTCACGCAATACTTTTGGGTATGGAGTTTTAATCGGACATAGAGAAAGATAGGGGCTTATAGTTTTTCCTCCCAATGTTTTACCTCAAGGGTAATGTCAACAGTAATAGTTCGTGAAAACTCACATCTAATTAGCCATATATAACAGGATCTTTCCAACATATTGTGCTTGCCAAAGGATAAAGTGTAAAAAGGAAGGGTGAAGATCACCATGACTCTTATGCAATGTAGGAGATGAAAGTAAAAGATAGGCCCTTCGCAGAGGGAAGCAGAGGTTGTCATGCGCTTTTATGGTTGGATGCACAAAATCTTAATGCGAAAGAACGTCACTTTATATTGCCACTTATGATATGAACCTTTATTATGTAGTCTATCGCTTTTATTACTTCCATATCACACGATCATATAAAGCTTATTTCCTCCACACCAATCAATCATACATATTTAAAGAGCAATTTTTATTGATTTGCACCGATGACAACTTACTTGAAGGATCTTATTCAATCCATAGGTTGATATGGTGGACTCTTATGGCAAGACTGGTTTAAGGGTATTTGGAAGCACAAGTAGTATCTCTACTTGGTGCAATGATTTTGGCTAGCAAGAGGGGGAAAGGCAACCTCATCATGTTGGAAGATCCAAGACAATATGATTCATCTCAGATGTAAGAAAACATAACCCATTATGTTGTCTTCCTTGTCCAATATCAACTCTTTAGCATGTCATATTTTAATGAGTGCTCACAATCATAAAAGATGTCCAAGATAGTATATTTATATGTGAAGACCTCTCTTTCTTTATTACTTCCTATTAATTGCAACGATGACCAAAACTGTGTTTGTCAACTCTCAACAACTTGTATTCATCATACTCTTTCTATGTGAGCTCATTACTCTCCGTAAGACTCATATGATCTCTTTGTTTCTTTTTATTTCTTTCTCTTTTCTTTTATTCACTTAGGATCATGGCAAAATAATCAAGACCTTGACTCAACACTAATCTTTATTATATAGCTCACGAACTCGATTACATAGAAGGATAATAAAGCAAAACTCACAACTAGATCATATTAAGAACTTTTATTCTACTAGATCAAGATATTACCAAAAGGACCGAACTAAGAAAAACGCTAGAGATAAAAGTGATGGTGATACGATACCGGGGCACTCCCCCAAGCTTGGCAGTTGCCAAGTGGAGTGCCCATACCCATGTGATTATGCCTCCTTTGTTGGTGAAGAAGGCGGGGATGTTGATGATGGATAGTCGCACATTGAGCGTAGGAGGTCTTCTAACTTGCGGATAATGCCCTTGAGTGTGATTATGTGCTCCTTCAACAAAATATTTTCACATGTGAGATACTTATTTTGTATACGAGCCAATTCAATCATCTTGAAAGCTTCAATTTCTATTGGGGTAAGAAGATTGTGATCCAGTTGAAGGGTGTCTTCTGTTGCTGGAACTTGGTCCCTCATGGCCTTCTTGATCCCTTCATCCTTGTTGATCTCCATAGGTTCTTCTCTCTTCGGCCCTATCTTCATTAGCCAAGCATCGTTGCCCTCATGGTTGGAGGAGGAGGGAGACGACATAGTTCCTGGCCTTGACAACCCTGACAGAAAACAACTCGAAACAAAGACAGGAGATTTTTGCATGATATGGGAGTCAAAACCCCCGGGAGATTATATAATGAATTTTTACCGACCAAAATATGTATTGTGTATGAAAACGGAGTCCGAAGAGCACACGAGGTGCCCACAAGGTAGGGGGGCGCGCCCAGTAGGGTAGGGCGCGCCCTCCACCCTCGTGTCCTTCCCGGACTGTTGCTTATTTTTCTATTTTTCTAAATATTCCAAAACGGAGAAATATTGCCTTAAAAACTGTTTTGGAGTCGGTTTACTTATCGTACCACATACCTATTCCTTTTCGGAGTCTGAAATGTTCCGGAAAGTGTCCCTTATGTATTCCTCCGGGGTTACGATTTTGATAACATTGGTTTCAACATTTACGAGATTACCTGAGATATAATGTTTGACTCTTTGACCGTTCACCACCTTCGGATTTGTGCCTTCGAAGTTGTTGATTTTTATGGCACCGGAATGGTAGACCTCCTCGATAACATAAGGACCTTCCCATTTAGAGAGAAGTTTTCCTGCAAAAAATCTTAAACGAGAGTTTTATAGCAATACATAATCACCTACATTAAACTCGCGCTTTGTATCCTTTTGTCATGCCATCTTTTAACTTTTTCTTTAAACAACTTGGCATTTTCGTAGGCTTGGGTTCTCCATTCATCAAGTGAGCTAATATCAAATAACCTCTTCTCACCGGCAAGTTTAAAATCATAATTAAGTTCTTTAATAGCCCAATAAGCTTTGTGTTCTAGTTCGAGAGGTAAGTGACATGCTTTTCCATAAACCATTTTATAAGGAGACATACCCATAGGATTTTTATATGCAGTTCTATAGGCCCATAATGCATCATCAAGTTTCTTGGACCAATTCTTTCTAGATCTATTAACAGTCTTTTGCAAAATTAATTTGAGTTCTCTATTACTCAATTCTACTTGACCACTAGACTGAGGGTGATAAGGAGATGCAATTCTATGATTAACATCATATTTAGTAAGAGTTTTACAGAAAGCACCATGAATAAAATGTGAACCACCATCAGTCATTAAATATCTAGGGACTCCAAATCTTGGAAAAATAACTTCTTTAAGCATTTTAATAGAAGTGTTATGATCAGCACTACTAGTTGGAATAGCTTCTACCTACTTAGTAACGTAATCAACATCAACTAAAATATGTGTATAACCATTAGAGGAAGGAAAAGGTCCCATATAGTTAAAGCCCCAAACATCAAATGGTTCAATAACGAGTGAATAGTTCATAGGCATTTCTTGACGTCTACTAATATTACCAATTCTTTGACATTCATCACAAGATAAGACAAACTTACGGGCATCCTTAAAGAGAGTAGGCCAATAAAAACCAGATTGCAATACCTTATGTGCAGTTCTATCTCCAGCATGGTGTCCTCCATAAGCTTCGGACTGACACTTGCATAGGATCTGTTCCTGTTCATGCTTAGGTACACAACGTCTAATAACACCATCTACTCCTTCTTTATAAAGATGTGGGTCATCCCAAAAGTAATGCCTCAAATCATAGAAGAACTTTTTCTTTTGCTGGTATGTGAAACTAGGTGGTATAAACTTAGCAACAATGTAATTAGCATAATCAGCATACCATGGAGCAGTATGAGAAGCATTTATGACATTTAATTGCTCATCAGGAAAGCTATCATCAATAGGAAGTGGGTCATCAAGCACATTTTCTAACCTAGACAAGTTGTCTGCAACGGGGTTCTTAGCTCCCTTTCTATCAACAATATGTAAGTCAAATTCTTGTAGCAATAGAACCCATCTAATAAGTCTAGGTTTAGCATCTTTCTTTTCCATGAGATATTTAATAGCAGCGTGATCAGTGTGAATAGTTACTTTAGAATCAACAATATAAGGTCTGAACTTATCACAAGCAAATACAACAGCTAAGAATTCTTTTTCAGTGGTAGCATAATTTCTTTGAGCATTGTCTAGGGTATTACTAGCATATTGAATAACATTTAATTTCTTATCAACTCTTTGTCCTAGAACAGCACCTACAACATAATCACTAGCATCACACATAATTTCAAAGGGTAAATTCCAATTAGGTGGCTGAACGATAGGTGCAAAGATCAATGCTTTCTTAAGTATTTCAAATGCTTCTACACAATCATCATCAAAGACAAATGGTATATCTTTTTGTAATAAATTAGTCAAAGGCCGAGAAATTTTGGAGAAGTCCTTAATGAACCTCCTATAAAAACCAGCATGACCAAGGAAACTTCTTATACCTTTGATGTCCTTGGGACATGGCATCTTTTCAATAGCATCAACCTTGGCTTTATCAACTTCAATACCTCTTTCAGAAACTTTATGACCCAAGACAATACCTTCATTAACCATAAGGTGGCACTTTTCCCAATTCAAGACAAGATTAGTTTCTTCACATCTCTGCAAAACTCGATCAAGGTTGCTCAAGCAATCATCAAAAGAAGATCCATAGACGGAAAAGTCATCCATGAAAACCTCACAAATCTTTTCACAAAAGTCAGAGAATATAGCCATCATGCATCTTTGAAAGGTAGCAGGTGCATTACATAAACCAAAAGGGCATGTAAAAGTAGTCTTTGATTGATCTTTGGCTGACACAGGTATTTGAGAGAAACCAGAATAACCATCTAGAAAGCAAAAATGTGTATGTTTGGACAATCTTTCTAGCATTTGATCAATAAAAGGTAAGGGGTAATGATCTTTTTTAGTTGCCTTATTTAGTTTGCGGAAATCAATTACCATCCTATAACCTGTAATAATTCTTTGAGGGATCAATTCATCTTTATCATTAGGAATAACAGTAATACCTCCCTTCTTAGGGACACAATGGACAGGGCTTACCCACTGACTATCAGCAAGGGGATAAACTATACCTGCCTCAAGGAGCTTTAGTATCTCCTTTCTTACCACTTCTTTCATTTTAGGATTCAGCCGATGTTGATGATCTCGAACTGGTTTAGCATCTTCTTCCAAATTAATTTTATGTTGACATAGAGTGGGACTAATGCCCTTAAGATCATCAAGAGTATACCCAATAGCAGCACGGTGCTTCTTTGGAGTTTTCAATAATCTCTCTTCCTCATGCTCTGAAAGGTTAGCACTAATAATAACAGGATATATCTTTTTCTCATCAAGATAAGCATATTTAAGAGTATTAGGTAATAGTTTAAGCTCAAACACGGGATCACCCTTGGGTGGAGGAGGATCCCCAAGGATTTCAACTGGCAAATTGTTTTTCAGAATAGGTTCCTGTTTAAAGAATACTTCATCTAGTTCCCTTCTTTCATTCATAAACATGTCATTTTCATGGTCTAGCAAATATTGTTCTAAAGGATCACTAGGAGGTACGGCAATAGAAGAAAGACCAATTATTTCATCCTTACTAGGTAATTCTTCTTCACGGTGTTGTCTACTGAATTTAGAAAAATTAAATTCATGAGTCATATCATCTAAGCCGATAGTAACAACATCTCTTTTGCAATCTATGGTAGCATTAACAGTGTTCAAGAAGGGCTACCAAATATAATGGGACAAAAGCTATCTTGTAGGGAACCAAGAACAAGAAAATCAGCAGGATATTTAGTTTTCCCACACAAGACTTCAACATCTCTAACAATTCCCATCGGTGAAATAGTATCTCTATTGGCAAGTTTAATTGTAACATCAATTTCTTCTAACTCAACAGGTGCAATATCATGCATAATTTATCTATAAATGCTAATAGGTATTGCACTAGCACTAGCACCCATATCACATAAGCCATTATAACAATGATCTCCTATTTTAACAGAAATAACAGGCATGCCTACCACAGGTCTAGGTTTATCTTTATCACAGGGTTTAGCAATTCTAGCAGTTTCATTATGGAAATAAATAACATGCCCATCAATATTATCATACAAGAGATCTTTAACAATAGCAATATTAGGTTCAACTTTAAATTTCTTAGGAGGTGTATATGTTTTAATATTGCTTTTATGAACCACAGTTGAAGCTTTAGCATGATCCTTTATCCTAACAGGGAAAGGTGGTTTCTCAACATAAGAAGTAGGAACAATAGGATCATTATAAGTGAAAGTCTTTTCTTCAACTTTAATAGGTGCAGCTACTTTTACTTCTATGGGAGGATGATATTTAAACCACTTCTCCTTGGGGAGATCAACATAAGCAGCCAAAGATTCACAGAAAGAAGCTACTATCTCAGAGTCAAGTCCATATTTAGTGCTAAATTTACGAAAAATATCAGTATCCATAAAAGATTTAACATAATCAAAACTAGGTGTCATACTTGACTCCTTACCATTGTCGAGGTCCCAATCTTCAGAGTTGTGTTTAATTCTTTTCAATAAATCCTATTTGAATTCAATAGTCTTCATCATAAAAGAGCGAGCACAAGAAGTATCAAGCATGGTGCGATTGTTACCAGAAAGCCGAGCATAAATTTTTTGAATAATCATTTCTCTTGAGAGCTCATGATTGGGGCATGAATATAACATTGATTTAAGCCTCCCCCAAGCTTGAGCTATGCTTTCTCCTTCACGAGACCAAAAATTATATATGTAATTGCGATCACGATGAACAAGATGCATAGGATAAAACTTCTGATGAAATTCCAATTTCAATCATTTATAATTCCAAGACCTCATATCATCACATAGCATATACCATGTCGATGCATCTCCCCTCAAAGATAAAGGGAAGACCTTCTTCTTAACAACATCTCCGGGTACACCTGCAAGCTTAAATAATCCACAAACTTGATCCACATATATGAGATGTTCATCAGGATGTTTTGTTCCATCTCCTAAAAAGAATTAGCTAGCAGTTTTTCTATCATACCCGCAGGAACTTCACAGCAAGTATTTTCATTTTCATATTCATTTTCAGTAGGTTGAGGAGCAACTCTTTGCTCTACTGGTCGGGGTGAAGATACCCCGAACAAGCCCCTCAGAGGATTACTTTCCATAGTAACAAGTGACAGTAAATTTTAGCACACTATATAAATTTTCCTTACCAAATTCCACCTACCAAAGGCACTTCACTCCCCGGCAACGGCGCCAGAAAAGAGTCTTGATGACCCACAAGTATAGGGGATCTATCGTAGTCCTTTCGATAAGTAAGAGTGTTGAACCCAACGAGGAGTAGAAGGAAATGATAAGCGGTTTCCAGCAAGGTATTCTCTGCAAGTACTGAAATAAGTGGTAACAGATAGTTTTGTGATAGGATAATTTGTAACGAGCAACAAGTAACAAAAGTAAATAAAGTGCAGCAAGGTGGCCCAATCCTTTTGTAGCAAAGGACAAGCCTAGACAAACTCTTATAAGATGTAAAGCGCTCCCGAGGACACATGGGAATATCGTCAAGCTAGTTTTCATCACGTTCATATGATTCGTGTTCCGTACTTTGATAATTTGGTATGTGGGTGGACCGGTGCTTGGGTACTGCCCTTACTTGGACAAGCATCCCACTTATGATTAACCTCTATTGCAAGCATCCACAACTACAACAAAATTATTAAGGTAAACCGAACCATAGCATGAAACATATGGATCCAAATCAGCCCCTTACGAAGCAACGCATAAACTAGGGTTTAAGCTTCTGTCACTCTAGCAACCCATCATCTACTTATTACTTCCCAATGCCTTCCTCTAGGCCCAAACAATGGTGAAGTGTCATGTAGTCGACGTTCACATAACACCACTAGAGGAGAGCCAACATACATCTCATCAAAATATCGAACGAATACCAAATTCACATGACTACTAATAGCAAGACTTCTCCCATGTCCTCAGGAACAAAAGTAACTACTCACAAAGCATAAACATGTTCATAATCAGAGGGGTATTAATATGCATATAAGATCTAAACATATGATCTTCCACCAATTAAACCAACTAGCATCAACTACAAGGAGTAATTAACACTACTAGCAACCTACTAGCACCAATCCCGGACTTAGAGGCAAGAATTGGATACAAGAGATGAACTAGAGTTTTGAGATGAGATGGTGTTGATGAAGATGTTGATGGAGATTGCCCTCTCCCGATGAGAGGAGCGTTGGTGATGACGATGGCGATGATTTCCCCCTCCGGGAGGGAAGTTTCCCCGGCAGAACAGCTCCGCCAGAGCCCTAGATTGGTTCCGCCAAGGTTCCGCCTCATGGCGGCGGAGTTTCGTCCGAGAAGATGGCTTATGATTTTTTTCCATCGAGAGACTCCATATAGCAGAAGATGGCCACCGGAGGGCCACCAGGGGGCCCACGAGGTAGGGGGCGTGCCCAGGGGGTAGGGCGTGCCCCCCACCCTCGTGGGCAGGGTGTGGCCCCGCTGGTGAGTTTCTTCCGCTGAGTATTTTTTTATATATTTGTAAAGCATCCTCCGTGAAGTTTCAGGACTTTTGGAGCTGTGCAGAATAGGTCTCTAATATTTGCTCCTTTTCCTGCCCAGAATCCCAGCTGTCGGCATTCTCCCTCTTTATGTAAACCTTGTAAAATAAGAGAGAATAGGCATAAGTATTGTGACATAATGTGTAATAACAGCCCATAATGCAATAAATATTGATATAAAAGCATGATGCAGAATGGACGTATCAATGCCCATGTCGAAAGGTATGAGATCTTTGACAAGCACTTTGCCTACAAGATGGAGGAGAATAGCTCAGCTAGTGAGCATGTGCTCAGAATGTCTGAGTACTACAATCACTTGAATCAAGTGGGAGCTAGTCTTCCAGATAAGATAGTGATTGGTAGAGTTCTCTAGTCACTATCACCAAGTTACTAGAACTTCGTGATGAACTATAATATGCAAGGGATAACATAAACGATTTCCAAGCTCTTCGTGATGCTGAAATCGACGAAGGTAGAAATCAAGAAAAGCATCAAGTGTTGATGGTTGACAAGACCACTAGTTTTAAGAAAAGGGTAAATGGAAGAAGGGGAACTTCAAGAAGAATGACAAGCAAGTTGCCGCTCAAGTGAAGAAGCCCAAGTCTGGACCAAAGCCTGAGACTAAGTGCTTCTACTACAAAGGGACTGGTCACTGGAAGCAGAACTGCCCCAAGTATTTGGCGGATAAGAAGGATGGCAAAGTGAACAAAGGTATATTTGATATACATGTTATTGATGTGTACTTTACTATTCTTTATAGCAACCCCTCAGTATGATACTAGTTTAGTTGCTAAGATTAGTAACTCGAAACGGGAGTTGCAGAATGAACAGAGACTAGTTAAGGGTGAAGTGACGATGTGTGTTGGAAGTGGTTCCAAGATTGATATGATCATCATTGCACACTCCCTATACTTTCAGGATTAGTGTTGAACCTAAATAAATGTTATTTGGTGTTTGCGTCAAGCATGAATATGATTTGATCATGTTTATTGCAATACGGTTATTCATTTAAACTCAGAGAATAATTATTGTTCTGTTTACATTAATAAAACCTTCAATGGTCATACATCCAAGGTGAATGGTTTATTGAATCTCGATCGTAGTGATACACATATTCATAATATTGAAGCCAAAAGATGCAAAGTTAATAATGATAGTGCAACTTATTTGTGGCACTGCCGTTTAGGTCATATTGGTGTTAAGCGCATGAAGAAAATCCATGCTGATGGGCTTTTGGAATCACTTGATTATGAATCAGTTGATGCTTATGAACCATGCCTCATGGGCAAGATGACTAAGACTCTATTCTCCGGAACAATGGAGGGAGTAACAGTCTTGTTGGAAATAATACATGCTGATGTATGCAGTCCGATGAGTGTTGAGGCTCACGGCAGGTATCGTCATTTTCTGACCTTCACAGATGATTTGAGCAGATATGGGTATATCTACTTGATGAAACATAAATCTGAAACATTTGAAAAGCTCAAATAATTTCAGAGTGAAGTGGAAAATCATCATCACAAGAAAATAAAGTTTTTACGATCTGATCGTGGAGGAGAATATTTGAGTTACGAGTTTGGTCTTCATTTGAACAATGCGGAATAGTTTTGAAACTCACGCCATGTGGAACACCACATCGTAATGGTGTGTCCGAACATCGTAACCGTACTTTATTAGATATGGTGCAATCTATGATGTCTCTTACCAATTTACCACTATCGTTTTAGGGTTATGCATTAGAGACAACTGCATTCACGTTAAATAGGGCACCATCGAAATCCGTTGAGACGACACCATATGAACTGTGGTTTGGCAATAAACCAAAGTTGTCGTTTCTTAAAGTTTGGAGTTGCGATGCTTATGCGAAAAAGTTTCATCCTGGTAAGCTGGGTACACCTTCTATCACAGATCCGAAGGCAAGACATTCATTGATAAGGATGGATCCTTTCTAGAGAAGTAGTTTCTCTTGAAAGAAGTGAGTGGGTGGAAAGTAGAACTTGATGAGGTAACTGTACCTGCTCCCTTATTGGAAAGTAGTTAATCACAGAAATCTGTTCCCGTGACTCCTACACCAATTAGTGAGGAAGCTAATGATGATGATCATGTGACTTTAGATCAAGTTACTACCAAACCTCATAGGTCAACCAGAGTTGGGTCCACACCAGAGTGGTACAATAATTGTGTTCTGTAGGTCATGTTACTTGACCATGACGAACCTAAGAACTATGAGGGAGCGATGATGATCCCAGATTCCGCGAAATGGCTTGAGGCCATGAAATCTGAGATAGGATCCATGTATGAGAACAAAGTGCGGACTTTGGTTGACTTTCCCAATGATCGGCAAGCCATAGAAAATAAATGGATCTTCAAGAGGAAGACGGACGCTGATAGTAGTGTTACTATCTACAAAGCTAGACTTGTCGAAAAAGGTTTTTGATAAAGTTCAAGGTGTTGACTACAATGAGATTTTCTCACTCGCGGCGATGCTTAAGTCTATCCGAATCATGTTAGCAAATTGCTACATTTTATGAAATCTGGCAAATGGATGTCAAAACTACATTCCTTGATGGATTTATTAAAGAAGAGTTGTATATGATGCAACCAGAAGGTTTTGTCGATCCTAAAGGTGCTAACAAAATGTGCAAGCTCCAGCGATCCATCTATGGACTGGTGCAAGCATCTCGGAGTTGGAATATACGCTTTGATGAGTTGATCAAAGCACATAGTTTTATACAGACTTGCGGTAAAGCTTGTATTCACAAGAAAGTGAGTGGGAGCACTACAACATTTCTGATAAGTATATGTAAATGACATATTGTTGATCGGAAATAATGTAGAATTTTCTGGAAAGCATAAAGGAGTATTTAAAAGGAGTTTTTCAAAGAAAGACCTCGGTGAAACTTCTTACATATTGAGCATCAAGATCTATAGAGATAGACCAAGACGCTTTATGAGTTTTTTTCATTGAGTACATACCTTGACAAGATTTTGAAGTATTTCAAAATGGAACAGTCAAGGAAAGAGTTCTTGCCTGTGTTAAAAGGTGTGAAATTGAGTAAGACTCAAAGCCTGATGTGGCGACCCGACCCGAATGGATCAAGTCTCTATGCTCCGGTGTCATCCCTAGATCAGTAATGCTGACACCACACAGTACTTCGAACGATTTATAGCAGAGTAGCAATCACACACTTATTACATCGGTGTCTCAAAAGAGAGCTTATTACAATAAATATGGCTTAGGGCCATCTAATATCGATAACAGCGGAAGACTTGGAAGATAAATGGGTCCATCAACTCCAACGGCATCACTGAGTATAGAACCACGACCTAAAAGCACCTTACTCATCGTCTGAAAAGTCTGCAACATGAAAGTTGCAGCCCGAAAACGGGTCAACACATGGAATATGCTGGCAAGGTAACACATAGAGAGTAATGGAATGTAACAGCTATACTATATGCATATTTGGCTGGTGGAAAGCTCTATGGTTACTGTTTTGCGTAAAGCCAGTTTTTCCCTACTGCAAAGGAATAAATTTATTTAGCTATCATGGTGGTTGAACATCGAGAATGGTTGACAGCATTCCGATCCCAATTAAGTGAACAATTAAAACCCAACAATATTAATTAGAAGTAACATGATGAGATTCACACGATATTCAAGTACTAGATACTCAAGATGTCCATAACCGGGGACACGGCTAATCATGATTAGTTTATTACACTCTGCAGAGGTTTGCGCACTTTTCCCCACAAGACTCGATCGCCTCCGTTGGGTTTCTCGCACTACACGGTGTTTGAGAAACGGATGACTGAGACACAGTCTTTCAGAAGCGCTAGCACCTTACGATGGATAGACCGGTACACCTACTTTCCCCTACATCTGCTAGTCTACCCTGTAAGAGTTCGCATGACTTAGTCAACTATGCCAGAGCCCATAATGGCTTGTGGCTGCACACGTAAGTTTCTAGCATGAGAGATCTTATGATCCTTTGAGCCTGGGTGGCGGTCCAAAAGAAAATAGGCAAGTCCTGACAGAAACCAGGTGCCTCAATCCACCCAGATGTGTGTTTAAGTTGCCACCTTAGATAAACCCTTAAAATTATCACACTCACATCTGTCATGGATATCACTCACCCAATCCACGTCTACTAGCATAGCATGGCATAATAAGCAAACGTAGAAGTAACTCCCAAAGGTTTCATAATAAACAGGTAATAGGTACTACCTCATCTACTTCCCATCCCACAATTTAATTAGATCCTAATCATGCAATGTGTGAGGATTGATCTAATGCAATAAAACTAGGTTGTAGAAAAGGTATGATCAAAGTGTTACTTGCCTTGCTGATGATCCGTGAGTCCTAGTGATTCGAAGTAACAGGCGGCGCAATCCGGGTAATCTATCGCAGACAAACAACAAGCATACAATAAGTACTCATCTAATGCACAGGTAAAACTCGAACAAGAGATCGAACCATATAGTTCAACTTAAGAACTCCGGTTGCAAAGAGAGAAAGAACCGAACAAAGCAACGGAAAACAAACGGCGGAAGAAAACAACTCGGTTCTAGCAAGTTGAAATTGGTCAAATTTTACCGTAGCAAAAACTTATTTAAGTTGATTAGTCAGAACGGCGGTTTCGAAACGAAACTCCAGGCGCTTGAATCACCTGATTCCGATAAACGAGCGAGAAGATAGACTAGAACGAAGATCGGATCTGAGATCGCGATCGCGGAATAAATCCGACGAAAAGAAAAAGAAGAACTGTTAAACGAACGGACGTTCGTTAACCCAGAATAACCGGTGATCATGTTCGTTAGGACGAACGGTCCAGTTAACGGTCTCTAGGCAACTAACCGGAAAAGAAAACGAAACCGATCTAGGGTTTCGGAAAAAGAAAACTGAAACAACGAAACGAAAAGAAAACCGGAACGGTTTAAGAAAAACCGAACCAAGGAAAAGAAAAGGTGGCGTGGAGCGGGTACCTCGGCGAGGCTCCGGCGAACGGGGGGGGGGGGGGGTTCGGCGGCGGCGGCGTGCAAGGGAGGCGGCGGCGCGGCGCTAGGGCGGCGGCGGCAGGGAGGCGGCGGCGCTAGGGGCGGCGGCGGTGCTAGGGGCGCGGGGTGGGGCGCGGCTTGGTGTGGGGTATTTAAAGAGGGGAGGGGAGAGGAAACTTGGGGGAGGGGGCAAGAAAAAGAGGGGGAGGAGAGTCCTACTAGGACTCTGCCTAGGGCGGCGGCGGCTTGGGCGCGGCGCTCGCGCGAGGGAGGGGCCGGCCTGGCCCGCCGGCTGGACCTTGGCCCAGGCGCTGCGAATTTTTTTTAAATCGGTTACGCGCGCAGAAAAACAAAAGAAAAGAAATCTAAACGAACTCCAAAACTCCCAAAGTAAATTTTCCCCGACTCCTAAAAATGAGTCGAACAAAATGAACTTTTCTCGGGACCTAGATGCAAATTTTGAAAACACGCATTTTTCCCTATCCAAATAAAAGGCAAATAAACTCCGACAAATCCAATGATCCTCTTTTCCAAGATTTGAGAAACTCAAATATGAAAATGATGAAATCTCCAACTCTCTCCGAGGGTCCTTGAGTTGCGTGAAATTTCTAGGATCGACCAAAATGCAAGAAAATATGATATGCATGATGATCTAGTGTATAACATTCCAAATTGAAAATTTGGGATGTTACAAACCTACCCCCCTTAAGATGAATCTCGCCCTCGAGATTTGGGTTGGCTAGAAAATAGGTGAGGGTGGTCCTTGAGCAAATCTTCTTCTCTCTCCCAGGTGGCTTCATCCTCGGAGTGGTGGTTCCACTGAACTTTACAGAACTTGATAATCTTTCTGCGGGTAACTCTGCTGGCATACTTGAGAATCTTGACTGGTTTCTCTTCATACGTTAAGTCGTCCTTCAACTGAATCGCTTCAAGCGGCACTGTATCTCTTAACGGTACCTCCGCCATCTCGGCGTGACATTTCTTCAGCTGAGAAACATGGAATACATCATGAACTCCCGACAGTCCCTCTGGTAATTCCAACTTATACGCGACTTCTCCCATACGTTGCAAGATCTTATAAGGTCCAACGAAACGCGGTGCTGATTTTCCCTTAACTCCAAAAACGCTTAACTCCTCGTAGTGGGGATACTCGGAGATACACCCTATCTCCGGTTTCGTAAACTGTCTCCTTGCGTTTAGAATCTGCGTAGCTCTTCTGCCTGGACTGGGCTACCTTGAGCCTATCGCGAATCAACTTAACTTTCCGTTCAGACTCCTTAATCAAATCCGGTCCAAAGAACTGACGATCTCCAACTTCGTCCCATGACAACGGTGTCCTGCACCTCCTTCCGTATAAAGCTTCGAAAGGTGTCATCTTCAAACTGGTTTGGTAGCTGTTGTTATAAGAAAACTCCGCATATGGCAAGTTATCGTCCCAACTAGATCCATAATTTAATGCACAAGCTCTCAGCATATCTTCCAAAATCTGATTGACTCTCTCGGTCTGTCCATCTGTCTGCGGATGAAAAGCGGTGCTGAACTCTAGCCTGGTTCCCAAAGTTTCATGCAACTGATTCCAAAACTTTGAGGTAAATTGGGTTCCTCTGTCTGATACAATACTCCTCAGAACTCCATGCAAACAAATGATCCTAGTCATGTATATCTTTGCCAACTTAGCACTGGTGTAAGTGGTCTTGACTGGAATGAAATGTGCTACCTTCGTCAAACGATCAACTACTACCCATATCGAGTCATATCCAGCCTTCATGCTGGGTAGTCCTGTGATAAAATCCATGCCTATTTTATCCTACTTCCATTCGGGTATCGGCAATGGTTGTAACAATCCGGCTGGCTTCTGATGTTCTGCCTTTACTCTATGACATACGTCACAAACTGCTACATATGCTGCAATATCCTTCTTCATTCCGGTCCACCAGAATGTCTCCTTCAAATCCAAATACATCTTGGTATTTCCTGGGTGAATCGAATATGGTGAATCATGTGCCTCTTGTAGAATCAACTTCCTGATCTCCGGGTCATTGGGCACATAAACACGGTCCTCAAACCATAGGGTATCGTGCTCATCCTCACGAAATCCCTTTGCTTTTCCTTTGCTTAATTTCTCCTTTATAGAAGCAATTTCCTTGTCAGATTTCTGAGCTTCTCTGATTTTATCCATCAATGTTGACTGAATCTCCAATGCTGCTACATAGCCTTTCAGAACTATCTCTAAACTTAGTTCACGAAGGTTTTCTGCTAACTCCTTGGGTATTTCTCCCGTCATTAACGTATTGACATGGCTCTTACGGCTCAATGCGTCAGCTACTACATTAGCTTTTTCGGGATGGTAATGCAATCTCATTTCATAATCCTTGATGAGCTCCAACCATCTCCTTTGTCTGAGATTCAACTCCTTCTGCGTGAAAATGTACTTCAAACTCTTGTGATCCGTGTACACCTCACAATGATTTCCAATGAGGAAATGTCTCCATGTCTTCAATGCATGCACTACGGCTGCTAACTCCAAATCATGTGTGGTGTAATTCAACTCATGAGGCTTCAGTTGTCGTGAAGCATACGAAACAACTCTCCCTTCCTGCATAAGCACTGCTCCAAGTCCTCGACGTGAAGCGTCGCAATACACCTCATAATCCTTGGTCTGATCTGGCAAAATCAACACTGGTGAGGTAACCAATCGTTTCTTCAACTCCTGGAAACTAGCCTCACACTCCTCAGTCCAATTGAACTTGGTATCCTTCTTCAACAACTCCGTCATAGGCTTTGCAATCTTTGAAAAGTTCTCAATGAATCTACGGTAGTATCCTGCGAGTCCAAGAAAACTCCGGATCTCTCCAACTGTCGTTGGTGCTTCCCATTCGGTTACGGTCTCAACCTTGGCGGGGTCAACTGCTATCCCTTCTCCGGATATAACATGTCCGAGGAATCCTACTTCTTTCAACCAAAACTCACATTTGCTAAATTTGGCATATAACTAATGTTCCCATAGTTTCTCCAAAACCAAACGCAAATGTTCTTTATGATCTTCTTCATTCTTCAAATAAACCAGGATATCATCAATGAACACTACGACGAACTTATCCAAAAACTCCATAAACACTTTGTTCATCAGGTTCATAAAATAGGCAGGTTCGTTAGTCAATCCAAATGACATAACGGTATACTCATACAGTCCGTATCTCGTGGTGAAAGCTGTCTTCGGAATATCCTGTTCTCAAATCTTCAACTGGTGGTACCCTGATCGCAAGTCGATCTTGGAAAACACTTTGGCTCCTTGCAAATGGTCAAATAGATCATTGATCATTGGCAGTGGGTACTTGTTCTTGATGGTTACTTCGTTCAATCCTCGGTAATCAACAACCATTCGTAATGATCCATCCTTCTTCTCTACTAGAAGTACGGGTGATCCCCAAGGCGAAGAACTTGGGCGTATGTAACCCTTCTCCAGTAACTCCTGAATCTGATTCTTAATTTCTACCAAATCCTTTGCTGGCATCCGATATGGTCTCTTTGATATTGGGCCTATGCCTGGCAATAACTCAATCAAAAACTCAATGTCTCTATCCGGTGGCATGCCTGGCAGCTCTTCAGGAAATACATCAGGAAAATCCTTTACCACTGGTACTTCCTCCTGCACAACTCCTGTTAGGTAATTTACTTGTGTCCTATTTGGCACATGCTGGGATACATACTTGATCCTTCTTCCTTCTGGCGTTGTAAGCAAAATTGACTTACTAGCACAATCGATGTTTCCTCCATACATGGACAGCCAATCCATACCGAGAATTACATCCAGTCCTTGGGATTCCAGAATAATTAAATCTGTTGGGAAAACATGCCTTCCTATGCTTAATGGCACTTGAAAACATCCTTGACTGGCCATGTATTCTGCTCCTGGCGAGCTTACTAGCATAGGCGTTTTAAGAATCCTAGTGGGCAGGCTATATGTTTCCACAAATCCCCTTGATATGTATGAATGTGCTCACCAGTATCGAAAAGAACGAGTGCGGTAAATGACTTAACCAAAACTTACCGATTACTGCATCAGGCTGATCTTCAACCTCCTCAACGCTAACGTGGTTCACCTGTCCCCTATTGAAAGGGTTTGGCTTCTTCCCTGAGCTTCCATTGCCATTTCCATTCTGGCCTTCAGGACATTCATTGGCATAATGTCCGGTCTTGGAACACTTGAAACAGGTGACTTGACTCAGATCTCTCTTGGATGGGGTTGATGGGGTGGTACGGTTCTGGCCGTTGCTTCCACCATTCCCATTACCATTCTTGTGGCCATTGTGGTTGTGCGAACTACCTCCTCCATGGGTATGCTAAAACTAAAATCCCGATTTAGGGGTAAAATGGGGCTTCTGCTGGGCTCCAGAGTTATACTTCCCCTGTCCAGACTTCCTCTTGCGGTTCTCAATCTGATGTTGCTTCCCTTCAATCATGATGGCACGATCTACCAACTCCTGGTAGTTGTTGAAACTTGCTACCATCAACTGCATGCTTAACTCATCATTCAACCCTTCCAGAAACTTCTCCTGCTTAGTTGCATTCGTAGCAACGTCATCTGGGGCATAACGCGCTAACTTGCTGAAGTCGTCAACGTACTGGCCAACTGTCCTTCCTCCTTGGCGTAAGTTGCGGAACTCACGCTTATTCATGGCCATAGCTCCTGCTGAAACATGTGCAGTGCGGAAAGCTTGCTGGAACTGATCCCATGTGACAGTGTCAACTGGGAAGGTGGCTGTGAAATTCTCCCACCATGCTGCCGCGGGTCCGTCAAGTTGATGTGCGGCAAACTTCACTTTCTCACCATCTGTGCATCCTGCAGTGGTCAACTCCCTTCCTATCTTGCGGAGCCAATCGTCTGCTACTATCGGCTCGGTGCTACTAGAAAACACCGGCGGATTCAGCCTAAGGAAACGGGCTAAGTGGTCAACAGGTGGCGGCGGTGGTGGTGGGTTGTTGTTGTTGTTGTTGTTGTTCTGTTGGTTCTAGACTAACATCTGCATCAATTGATTCTGCTGTTGGATCAACTGAGTGAGCTCCGGTGGAAATCCATTGTCACGTCTCGGAGGCATCTGAGGGTTTAGAAAAGACGAGAAATAAGAATAGAGTGAGGTCTAAAGAGAAAACACTACCCCAATGCACATGAGCAATTGCACACAAAATCACTTCATTCAATTCAAACAAGGGCTTACAATCGATCTAGCTATCGCAAAAGTGCTCGAACTATAGTGTATACATGGGGGAAATACTACTAATAGTTGGTGGTCATCTAGAAATTTGAACTGGTGGAAGACTCCATGATGTCCGCTCCAGCTTCGTCTTCAAATTCGGGTTCACTTGGATCCGAATCGGTGTCGTCGATGATGATGTAGTTGTCCGGACATGCGACGTACATGTCTTCCTTCCTGGGTGCTAACTCCCTCTTGAGTTCTTCAATCTCTTGTTTAAGATCACCGTTGTGTCTTGCTAGAGCTACGATCTCGTCCATGTAGTCCTTGTGTGTAGCCTTCAGTTCTCCTTCTAGCTCGATGATCCTTGCCTTCGCATTCTTCAACTCTATCATATCATTGCACATCTGGTTCTCGTGGCGTCGAATGTGCTGGTTTAACTCCTGGATGAATGCTGCAATGGATCTATCCTTCTTGGTGCTGACTAACTCCCATTGTTCATCTCGGCGTCCGCAAATCTGGCAGATAGTGTCCTTGAGGTTTTCTTGATAAAGTTCTCCAATGCGTCCCATGGCAATGTGAGCTGCCATGCTCCTTCCTAGACTCCAAGTTGGTGCATTGAAAACACTATCTATGGGCTTCGTGATTGGCGCGAATGTCCTTCCCGGAACATGAGCTTGAATCTTCCAGCGCTCCTCTTCAGGTAGAGTGGCATTGAAGGTTCCTGTGAAACTTGGTAATCCAATGTTTAGGTACTTGGTGACTTCCTTCAAGTGAAATCCAAAAGGTGTGCCTTCATCTGGTTGAGCGTACTTGATCTTCGCGTCCTTCATCCTAAAGAGTAGAAAAGATGAGGAGTTAGAAAATGAGGAGAGAATGGTGATCTATGGCTTTAACTTAGTGGTCGTGTCCTACAGTCAGCGTGTGCTCTGATACCATCTCTGTGGCGACCCGACCCGAATGGATCAAGTCTCTGTGCTCCGGTGTCATCCCTGGATCAGTAATGCTGACACCACACAGTACTTCGAAGGATTTATAGCAGAGTAGCAATCACACACTTATTACATCGGTGTCTCAAAAGAGAGCTTATTACAATAAATATGGCTTAGGGCCATCTAATATCGATAACAGCGGAAGACTTGGAAGATAAATGGATCCATCAACTCCAACGGCATCACTGAGTATAGAACCACGACCTAAAAGCACCTTACTCATCGTCTGAAAAGTCTGCAACATGAAAGTTGCAGCCCGAAAACGGGTCAACACATGGAATATGCTGGCAAGGTAACACATAGAGAGTAATGGAATGTAACAGCTATACTATATGCATATTTGGCTGGTGGAAAGCTCTATGGTTACTGTTTTGCGTAAAGCCAGTTTTTCCCTACTGCAAAGGAATAAATTTATTTAGCTATCATGGTGGTTGAACATCGAGAATGGTTGACAGCATTCCGATCCCAATTAAGTGAACAATTAAAACCCAACAATATTAATTAGAAGTAACATGATGAGATTCACACGATATTCAAGTACTAGATACTCAAGATGTCCATAACCGGGGACACGGCTAATCATGATTAGTTTATTACACTCTGCAGAGGTTTGCGCACTTTTCCCCACAAGACTCGATCGCCTCCGTTGGGTTTCTCGCACTACACGGTGTTTGAGAAACGGATGACCGAGACACAGTCTTTCAGAAGCGCTAGCACCTTACGATGGATAGACCGGTACACCTACTTTCCCCTACATCTGCTAGTCTACCCTGTAAGAGTTCGCATGACTTAGTCAACTATGCCAGAGCCCATAATGGCTTGTGGCTGCACACGTAAGTTTCTAGCATGAAAGATCTTATGATCCCTTTGAGCCTGGGTGGCGGTCCAAAAGAAAACAGGCAAGTCCTGATAGAAACCAGGTGCCTCAATCCACCCAGATGTGTGTTTAAGTTGCCACCTTAGATAAACCCTTAAAATTATCACACTCACATCTGTCATGGATATCACTCACCCAATCCACGTCTACTAGCATAGCATGGCATAATAAGCAAACGTAGAAGTAACTCTCAAAGGTTTCATAATAAACAGGTAATAGGTACTACCTCATCTACTTCCCATCCCACAATTTAATTAGATCCTAATCATGCAATGTGTGAGGATTGATCTAATGCAATAAAACTGGGTTGTAGAAAAGGTATGATCAAAGTGTTACTTGCCTTGCTAATGATCCGCGAGTCCTAGTGATTCGAAGTAACAGGCGGCACAATCCGGGTAATCTATCGTAGACAAACAACTAGCATACAATAAGTACTCATCTAATGCACAGGTAAAACTCGAACAAGAGATCGAACCAGATAGTTCAACTTAAGAACTCCGGTTGCAAAGAGAGAAAGAACCGAACAAAGCAACGGAAAACAAACGGCGGAAGAAAACAACTCGGTTCTAGCAAGTTGAAACTAGGTCAAATTTTACCGTAGCAAAAACTTATTTAAGTTGATTAGTCGGAACGGCGGTTTCGAAACAAAACTCCAGGCGCTTGAATCACCTGATTCCGATAAACGAGCGAGAAGATAGACTAGAACGAAGATCGGATTTGAGATCGCGATCGCGGAATAAATCCGACGAAAAGAAAAAGAAGAACGGTTAAACGAACGGACGTTCGTTAACCAGGAATAACCGGTGATCACATTCGTTAGGACGAACGGTCTCTAGGCAACTAACCGGAAAAGAAAACGAAACCGATCTAGGGTTTCAGAAAAAGAAAACCGAAACAACGAAACGAAAAGAAAACTGGAACGGTTTAAGAAAAACCGAACCGAGGAAAAGAAAATGTGGCATGGCGCGGGTACCTCGGCGAGGCTCCGGCGAACGGGGGGGTTCGGCAGCGGCGGCGTGCAAGGGAGGCGGCGGCGCGGCGCTAGGGCGGCGGCGGCGGCGGCGTAGGCGGCGGCGGCAGGGAGGCGGCGGCGCTAGGGGCGGCGGCGGTGCTAGGGGCACGGGGTGGGGCGCGGCTTGGTGTGGGGTATTTAATGAGGGGAGGGGAGAGGAAACTTGGGGGAGGGGGCAAGAAAAAGAGGGGGAGGAGAGTCCTACTAGGACTCTGCCTAGGGCGGCGGCGGCTTGGGCGCGGCGCGCGCGCGAGGGAGGGGCCGGCCTGGCCTGCCGGCTGGGCCTTGGCCCAGGCGCTGCGATTTTTTTAATCGGTTACGCGCGTAGAAAAACAAAAGAAATCTAAACGAACTCCAAAACTCCCAAAGTAAATTTTCCCCGACTCCTAAAAATGAGTCGAACAAAATGAACTTTTCTCGGGACCTAGATGAAAATTTTGAAAACACGCATTTTTCCCTATCCAAATAAAAGGCAAATAAACTCCGACAAATCCAATGATCCTCTTTTCCAAGATTTGAGAAACTCAAATATGAAAATGACGAAATCTCCAACTCTCTCCGAGGGTCCTTGAGTTGCGTGAAATTTCTAGGATCGACCAAAATGCAAGAAAATATGATATGCATGATGATCTAGTGTATAACATTCCAAATTGAAAATTTGGGATGTTACACCTAACAACGGCAGAAGATAGAAAGAGAATGACACTAATCTAGATGACTCTAAGTCTCGATCTAGATACATATTGAAAGTGGGATCAAATATCTAGAGTAGCTCCATGCAGAGTATTGTAGACATAGAAATTTGCTAAATACATACGGATCTGAATGTTGCAGACCCGTAGACTAAACTTCTCTCACAAGTAAAACATGATCACTCTTTGGGTGTTAATCACATAGCGATGTGAACTAGATTATTGACTGTAGTAAACCCTTTGGGTATTAGTCACATGAAGATGTGAACTAATCACATGACGATGTGAACTAATCACATGACAATGTGAACTAGATTATTGACTCTAGTGCAAGTGGGAGACTGAAGGAAATATGCCCTAGAGACAATAATAAAGTTGTTATTTATATTTCCTTATATCATGATAAATGTTTATTATTCATGCTAGAATTGTACTAACCGGAAACTTAGTACAAGTGTGAATACATAGACACACAAAGTGTCCCTAGTATGCCTCTACTTGACTAGCTCGTTAATCAAAGCTGGTTATGTTTCTTGACCATAGACATGTGTTGTCATTTGATGAACGAGGTCACATCATTAGAGAATGATGTGATGGACAAGACCCATCCGTTAGCTTAGCACTATGATCGTTTAGTTTGTTGCTATTGCTTTCTTCATAACTTGTACATGTTCCTATGACTATGAGATTATGCAACTCCCGAATATCGGAGGAACACTTTGTGTGCTACCAAACGTCACAACGTAACTGGGTGATTATAAACGTGCTCTATAAGTGTCTCTGATGATACTTGTTGAGTTGGCATAGACCGAGGTTCGGATTTGTCACTCCAATTGTCAGAGAGGTATCTCTGGGACCTCTCGGTAATGCACATCACTATAAGCCTTGCAAGCAATGTGACTAATGAGTTAGTTGCGAGATGATGCATTAAGGAACGAGTAAAGAGACTTTCTGGTAACGAGATTGAACTAGGTATTGAGATACCAACGATCGAATCTCGGGCAAGTAACATACCGATGACAAAGGGAACAACGTATGTTGTTATCCGGTTTGACTGATAAAGATCTTCTTAGAATATGTAGGAACCAATATGAGAATCCAGGTTCTGCTATTGGTTATTGACCGGAGATGAGTCTCGGTCATGTCTACATAGTTCTCAAACCCGTAGGGTCAGAACGCTTAATGTTCTGTGACGATTTGTATTATGAGTTATGTGATATGATGACCGAAGTGTGTTCAGAGTCCCGGATGAGATCGGGGACATGACGACGAGTTTTGAAATGGTCGAGACGTAAAGATCGATATATTTGAAGGAAATATGCCCTAGAGGCAATAATAAAATTATTATTTATTTCCTTATATCATGATAAATGTTTATTATTCATGCTAGAATTGTATTAACCGGAAACATAATACATGTGTGAATACATAGACAAACAAAGTGTCACTAGTATGCCTCTACTTGACTAGCTCGTTGATCAAAGATGGTTATGTTTCCTAACCATAGACATGAGTTGTCATTTGATTAACGGGATCACATCATTAGGAGAATGATGTGATTGACTTGACCCATTCCGTTAGCTTAGCACTTAATCGTTTAGTTTGTTGCTATTGCTTTCTTCATGACTTATACATGTTCCTATGACTATGAGATTATGCAACTCCCGTTTACCGGAGGAACACTTTGTGTGCTACCAAACATCACAACGTAACTGGGTGATTATAAAGGTGCTCTATAGGTGTCTCCGAAGGTACTTTTTGGGTTGGCGTATTTCGAGATTAGGATTTGTCACTCAGATTGTCGGAGAGGTATCTCTGGGCCCTCTCGGTAATGCACATCACTTAAGCCTTGCAAGCATTGCAACTAATGAGTTAGTTGCAGGATGATGTATTACGGAACGAGTAAAGAGACTTGCCGGTAACGAGATTGAACTAGGTATTGAGATACCGACATTCGAATCTCGGGCAAGTAACATACCGATGACAAAGGGAACAACGTATGTTGTTATGCGGTCTGACCGATAAAGATCTTCGTAGAATATGTGGGAGCCAATATGAGCATCCAGGTTCCGCTATTGGTTATTGACCGGAGACGTGTCTCGGTCATGTCTACATTGTTCTCGAACCCGTAGGGTCCGCACGCTTAAGGTTTCGATGACAGTTATATTATGAGTTTATGAGTTTTGATGTACCGAAGGAGTTCGGAGTCCCGGATGAGATCGGGGACATGACGAGGAGTCTCGAAATGGTCGAGACGTAAAGATCGATATATTGGACGACTATATTTGAACATCGGAAAGGTTCCGAGTGATTCGGGTATTTTTCGGAGTACCGGAGAGTTACGGGAATTCGCCGGGGAGTATATGGGCCTTATTGGGCCAAACGGGGATAGAGGAGAGAGGCCAAAAGGAAGGAGGTGCCCCTCCCTCTGGTCCGAATTGGACAAGGGGTGCATCCCACTTTTCCTTGTTCCTCTCTCCCTCTTTCCTTCTCTCCTACTCCAACAAGGGAAGGAGGAGTCCTACTCCCGGTGGGAGTAGGACTCCCCCCTTGGCGCGCCCTCCTCCTAGGCCGGCCGCCTCTCTCCCTTGCTCCTTTACATACGGGGGCAGGGGGCACCCCATAGAGACAACAATTGATCATTGATCTCTTAGCCATGTGCGGTGCCCCCCTCCACCATAATCCTCGATAATATAGTAGCGGTGTTTAGGCGAAGCCCTGCGACGGTAGAACATCAAGATCGTCACCACACCATCGTGCTGACGGAACTGTTCCCTGTCATTCTGCTGGATCGGAGTCCGGGGATCGTCATCAAGCTGAACGTGTGCTAGAACTCGGAGGTGCCGTAGTTTCTGTGCTTGATCGGTCGGGCCGTGAAGATGTGCGACTACATCAACCGCGTTATGCTAACGCTTCCGCTTTCGGCCTACGAGGGTACGTAGACAACACCCTCCCCTCTTGTTGCTATGCATCACCATGATCTTGCGTGTGCGTAGGATTTTTTTTGAAATTACTACGTTCCCCAATAGTGGCATCCGAGACAGGTTTTATGCGTAGATGTCATATGCACGAGTAGAACACGGGTGAGTTGTGGGCGATATAAGTCATACTGCTTACCAGCATGTCACACTTTGGTTCGGCGGTATTGTTGGATGAAGCGGCCCGGACCGACATTACGCGTACGCTTACGCGAGACTGGTTTTACCGCCGTGCTATGCACACAGGTGACTAGCGGGTGTCAGTTTCTCCAACTTTAGTTGAACCGAGTGTGGCTACGCCCGGCCCTTGCGAAGGTTAAAACAACACCAACTTGACAAACTATCGTTGTGGTTTTGATGTGTAGGTAAGAACGGTTCTTGCTCAGCCCGTAGCAGCCACGTAAAACTTGCAACAACAAAGTAGAGGATGTCTAACTTGTTTTTGCAGGGCATGTTGTGATGTGATATGGTCAAGACGTGATGAGATATAAGTTGTTGTATGAGATGATCATGTTTTGTTGAAGTTATCGGCAACAGGCAAAAGCCTTATGGTTATCTCTCTATTGCATAAGATGCAAGCGCCAAATAATTGCTTTACTTTATCGCTATGCGATAGCAATAGTTGCAAGAGCAATTGTTGGCGAGACAACCATGTGACGACACATTGATATAGATCAAGATGATGGAGACCATGGTGTCATGTCGGTGAGGATGGAGATCATGACGATGCTTTGGAGATGGAGATCAAAGGCACAAGATGATGATGGCCATATCATGTCACATATTTTGATTGCATGTCATGTTTATCTTTTATACATCTTATTTTTCTTAGTTCGACAGTAGCTTTATAAGATGATCTCTCACTAATTATCAAGGTACAAGTGTTCTCCCTGAGTATGCACCGTTGCGAAAGTTCTTCGTGCTGAGACACCACGTGATGATCGGGTGTGATAGGCTCTACGTTCAAATACAACGGGTGCAAAACAGTTGCACGCGTGGAATACTCAGGTTAAACTTGACGAGCCTAGCATATAACAGATATGGCCTCGAAACACGGAGACCGAAAGGTCGAGCGTGAATCATATAGTAGATATGATCAAGATAGTGATGTTCACCATTGAAACTACTCCATCTCACGTGATGATCGGACATGGTTTAGTTGATATGAATCACATGATCACTTAGAAGATTAGAGGGATGCCTGTCTAAGTGGGAGTTCTTAAGTAATATGATTAACTTAACTTTAATTTATCATGAACTTAGTCCTGGTAGTATTAGCATATCTATGTTGTAGATCAATAGCTCGCGTTTAGCTCCCCTGTTTAATTTTTGATATGTTCCTAGAGAAAATTAAGTTGAAAGATGTTAGTAGCAATGATGCGGATTGGATCCGTGATCTGAGGATTATCCTCATTGCTGCACAGAAGAATTATGCCCTTAATGCACCGCTAGATGACAGGCCTATTGCAGGAGCAGATGCAGACGTTATGAACATTTGGCTAGCTCAATATGATGACTACTTGATAGTTTAGTGCACCATGCTTAAACGGCTTAGAATCGGGACTTGAAAGACGTTTTGAATGTCATGGACCATATGAGATGTTCCAAGAGTTGAAGTTATTATTTCAAGCAAATACCCGAGTTGAGAGATATGAAGTCTCCAACAAGTTCTATAGCTAAAAAGATGGAGGAGAATAGCTCAAGCAGTGAGCATGTGCTCAGATTGTCTGAGTACTACAATCGCTTGAATCAAGTGGGAATTAATCTTCCAGATAAGATAGTGATTGATAGAATTCTCTGGTCACCATCACCAAGTTAGTAGAACTTCGTGATGAACTATGATATGCAAGGGATAACGAAAACGATTCCCAAGCTCTTTATAATGCTGAAATCAACGAAGGTAGAAATCAAGAAAAATATCAAGTGTTGATGGTAGACAAGACCACTAGTTTCAAGAAAAGGGCAAAGGGAAGAAGGGGAACTTCAAGAAGAATGGAAAGCAAGTTGCTACTCAAGTGAAGAAGCCCAAGTCTGGTCCTAAGCCTGAGACTAAGTGCTTCTACTGCAAAGGGACTGGTCACTGGAAGCGGAACTGCCCCAAGTATTTGGCGGATAAGAAGGATGGCAAAGTGAACAAAGGTATATTTGATATACAGATTATTGATGTGTATTTTACTAGTGTTCGTAGCAACCCCTCGGTATTTGATACTGGTTCAGTTGCTAAGAGTAGTAACTCGAAACAGGAGTTGCAGAATGAAGAGAGACTAGTTAAGGCTGAAGTAACGATGTGTGTTGGAAGTGGTTCCAAGATTGATATGATCATCATCGCACACTCCCTATACTTTCGGGATTAGTGTTGAACCTAAATAAGTGTTATTTGGTGCTTGCGTTGAGCATGAATATGATTTGATCATGTTTATTGCAATACGGTTATTCATTTAAGTAAGAGAATAAATTGTTGTTCTGTTTACATGAACAAAACCTTATATGGTTACACACCCAATGAAAATGGTTCATTGGATCTCGATCGTAGTGATACACATATTCATAATATTGAAACCAAAAGATGCAAAGTTAATAATGATAGTGCAACTTATTTGTGGCACTGCCGTTTAGGTCATATTGGTGTAAGGCGCATGAAGAAAATCCATGTTGATGGGCTTTTGGAATCACTTGATTATGAATCAGTTGATGCTTGCGAACCATGCCTCATGGGCCAGATGACTAAGACTCCGTTCTCCGGAACAATGGAGCGAGCAACAGATTTGTTGGAAATCATACATATTGATGTATGTGGTCTGATGAATATTGAGGCTCGCGGCAGGTATCATTATTTTCTGATCTTCACAGGTGATTTGAGCATATATGAGTATATCTACTTGATGAAACACAAGTCTGAAATATTTGAAAAGTTCAAAGAATTTCAGAGTGAAGTGGAGAATCATCGTAACAAAAATAAAAGTTTCTACGATATGATCGCAGAAGTAAAGTATTTGAGTTACGAGTTTGGCCTTCAGTTAAAACAATGTGAAATAGTTTCACTACTCACGCCACCTGGAACACCACAATGTAATTGTGTGTCCGAACGTCGTAACCATGCTTTATTAGATATGGTGCGATCTATGATGTCTCTTACCAATTACCACTATCGTTTTGGGGTTATGCATTAGAGACAGCTGCATTCACGTTAAAAAGGGCACCATCTAAATCCGTTGAGGCGACACCGTATGAACTGTGGTTTGGCAAGAAACCAGAGTTGTTGTTTCTTAAAGTTTGAGGTTGCAATGCTTATGTGGAAAAGTTTCAACCTGATAAGCTCAAACCCAAATCGGAGAAGTGCGTCTTCATAGGATACCCAAAAGAAAATGTTGGGTACACCTTCTATCACAGATCCGAAGGCAAGATATTCGTTGCTGAGATTGGATCCTTTCTAGAGAAGGAGTTTCTCTCGAAAGAAGTGAGTGGGAGGAAAGTATAACTTGATGAGGTAACTGTACCTGCTCCCTTATTAGAAAGTAGTTCATCATAGAAATATGTTCCTGTGACTACTACACCAATTAGTGAGGAAGCTAATGATGATGATCATGTAACTTCAAATAAAGTTGCTACCGAACCTCATAGGTAAACCAGAGTAAGATCCGCACCAGAGTGGGACGGTAATCCTATTCTGGAGGTCATGTTACTTGACCATGACGAGCCTACGAACTATGAGGAAGCGATGATGAGCCCAGATTCCGCGAAATGGCTTGAGGCCATGAAATCTGAGATGAGATCCATGTATGAGAACAAAGTATGGACTTTGATTGACTTGCCCATTGATCGGAGAGCCATTGAGATTAAATGGATCTACAAGAGGAAGACGGATGATGATAGTAGTGTTACTATCTACAAAGCTAGAATTGTCGCGAAAAGGTTTTCGACAAGTTCAAGGTGTTGACTACGATGAGAGTTTCTCACTTGTATCTATGCTTAAGTCTGTCCGAATCATGTTAGCAATTGCCGCGTTTTATGAAATCTAGCAAATGGATAAACAAAACTGCATTCCTTAATGGATTTATTAAAGAAGAGTTGTATATGATGCAACCAGAAGGTTTTGTCATTCCTAAAGGTACTAACAAAAATATGCAAGCTCCAGCGATCCATCTATGGACTGGTGCAAGCATCTCGGAGTTGGAATATACGCTTTGATAAGTTGATCAAAGCATATAGTTTTATACAGACTTGCGGTGAAGCCTGTATTTACAAGAAAGTGAGTGGGAGCACTACAACATTTCTGATAAGTATATGTGAATGACATATTGTTGATCGGAGATAATGTAGAATTATTCTGCAAAGCATAAAGAATGTTTGAAAGGAGTTTTTCAAAGAAAGACCTCGGTGAAGCTGCTTACATATTGAGCATCAAGATCTATAGAGATAGATCAAGACGCTTGATAAGTTTTTTCAATGAGTACATACCTTGGCAAGATTTTGAAGTAGTTCAAAATGGAACAGTCAAAAAAGGAGTTCTTGCCTGTGTTACAAGGTGTGAAGTTGAGTAAGACTCAAAACCCGACCACGGCAGAAGATAGAGAGAGAATGAAAGTCATTCCCTATGCCTCATCCATAGGTTCTATAAAGTATGTCATGCTATGTACCATACCTATTGTATACCCTGCCCTGTGTTTGGCAAGGGAGTACAATAGTGATCTAGGAGTAGATCACTAGACATTGGTTAAAATTATCCTTAGTGGAATAAGGGTATGTTTCTCGATTATGGAGGTGATAAAAGGTTCGTCGTAAAGGGTTACGTCGATGCAAGTTTTGACACTGATCCAGATGACTCAAAGTCTCAATCTGGATACATATTGAAAGTGGGAGCAATTAGCTAGAGTAGCTTCGTGCAGAGCATTGTTGACATAGAAATTTGCAAAATACATACGGATCTAAATGTGGCAGACCCGTTGACTAAACTTCTCTCACAAGCAAAACATGATCACACCTTAGTACTCTTTGGGTATTAATCACATAGCGATGTGAACTAGATTATTGACTCTAGTAAACCCTTTGGGTGTTGGTCACATGACGATGTGAACTATGGGTGTTAATCACTTGGTGATGTGAACTATTGATGTTAAATCACATGGCGATGTGAACTAGATTATTGACTCTAGTGCAAGTGGGAGACTGAAGGAAATATGCCCTAGAGGCAATAATAAAGTTATTATTTATTTCCTTATTTAATGATAAATGTTTATTATTCATGCTAGAATTGTATTAACCGGAAACATAATACATGTGTGAATACATAGACAAACAAAGTGTCACTAGTATGCCTCTACTTGACTAGCTCGTTAATCAAAGATGGTTATGTTTCCTAACCATAGACATGAGTTGTCATTTGATTAACGGGATCACATCATTAGGAGAATGATGTGATTGACTTGACCCATTCCGTTAGCTTAGCACTTGATCGTTTAGTTTGTTGCTATTGCTTTCTTCATGACTTATACATGTTCCTATGACTATAAGATTATGCAACTCCCGTTTACCGGAGGAACACTTTGTGTGCTACCAAACATCACAACGTAACTGGGTGATTATAAAGGTGCTCTACAGGTGTCGCCAAAGGTACTTGTTGGGTTGGCGTATTTCGAGATTAGGATTTGTCACTCCGATTGTCGGAGAGGTATCTCTGGGCCCTCTCGGTAATGCACATCACTTAAGCCTTGCAAGCATTGCAACTAATGAGTTAGTTGCAGGATGATGTATTACGGAACGAGTAAAGAGACTTGCCGGTAACGAGATTGAACTAGGTATTGAGATACCGACGTTCGAATCTCGGGCAAGTAACATACCGATGACAAAGGGAACAACGTATGTTGTTATGCGGTCTGACCGATAAAGATCTTCGTAGAATATGTGGGAGCCAATATGAGCATCCATGTTCCGCTATTGGTTATTGACCGGAGACATGTCTCGGTCATGTCTACATTGTTCTCGAACCCGTAGGGTCCGCACGCTTAAGATTTCGATGACAGTTATATTATGAGTTTATGAGTTTTGATGTACCGAAGGAGTTCGGAGTCCCAGATGAGATCGGGGACATGACGAGGAGTCTCGAAATGGTTGAGACGTAAAGATCGATATATTGGACGACTATATTCGGACATCAGAAAGGTTCTGAATGATTCGGGTATTTTTCGGAGTACCGAAGAGTTACGGGAATTCGCGGGGGAGTATATGGGCCTTATTGGGCCATACGGGAATAGAGGAGAGAAGCCAAAAGGAAGGAGGCGCGCCCCCCTCCCCCTCTTGTCCGAATTGGACAAGGGGTGCAACCCACTTTTCCTTGTTCCTCTTCCCCTCTTTCCTTCTCTCCTACTCCAACAAGGGAAGGAGGAGTCCTACTCTCGGTGGGAGTAGGACTCCCCCCTTGGCGCGCCCTCCTCCTAGGCCGGCCGCCTCCCTCCCTTGCTCCTTTATATACGGGGGCAGGGGGCACCCCATAGAGACAACAATTTATCATTGATCTCTTAGCTATGTGCGGTGCCCCCCTCCACCATAATCCTCGATAATATTGTAGCGGTGCTTAAGCGAAGCCCTGCGATTGTAGAACACCAAGATCGTCACCACGCCGTCGTGCTGACGGAACTCTTCCCCGACATTCTGCTGGATCGAAGTCCGGGGATCGTCATCGAGCTGAACGTGTGCTAGAACTCGGAGGTGTCGTAGTTTCGGTGCTTGATCGGTCGGGCCGTGAAGACGTATGACTACATCAACCGCGTTGTGCTAACGCTTCCGCTTTCGGTCTACGAGGGTACGTAGACAACACTCTCCCCTCTCGTTGCTATGCATCACCATGATCTTGCGTGTGCGTAGGATTTTTTTGAAATTACTACGTTCCCCAACAATATTGTAAGGCTATATTCAGACATCGGAAAGGTTCCGAGTGATTCGGGTATTTTTCGGAGTACCAGAGAGTTACGGGAATTCGTATTGGGCCTTAATGGGCCATACGGGAAAGGAGAGAAAGGCCTCAAGGGTGGCCGCACCCCTTCCTCATGGACTGGTCCGAATTGGACTAGGGAAAGGGGCGCCCCCTTCCTTCCTTCTCCTTCTCCCTTCCCTTTTTCCTATTCCATGTGGGAGGTGGAATCCTACTAGGACTAGGGAGTCCTAGTAGGACTCCACATTTTGGGCGCGCCCTATGAGGGCCGTCCTCCTCCTCCCTCCATCCTTTGTATACGTGGCCAGGGGGCACTCCATAGACACACAAGTTGGTCATTGATCTCTTAACCGTGTGCGGTGCCCCCTCCACCATAATCCACCTCAATCATATCGTCGTAGTGCTTAGGCGAAGCCCTGCGCCGGTAGTTTCATCATCACCATCATCACACCATCGTGCTGATGAAGCTCTCCCTCGACACTCTGCTAGATCGTGAGTTCATGGGACGTCACCGAGCCGAACGGGTGCAGATCGCGGAGGTGTCGTACTTTTGGTACTAGGATCGGTCGATCGTGAAGATGTACGATTACATCAACCGCATCGTCATAATGTTTCCGCTTACGGTCTACGTGGGTACGTAGACAACACTCTTCCCTTTCGTTGATATGCATCACCATGATCTTGCGTGTGCGTAGGAAATTTTTGAAATTACTACGTTCCCCAGCAGTAGAAGCCCCCCCCCCCCCCCCCATGATCGATTCCCCCTTCCGCAAAGTACCCATGAAGGCCTCCAGATGGGATTGTGGAAGAACGGAGACTTGTGGCAGTGGGAAAATTGTTTCGGTGGATGCTATGGGGATTTCCTAATATTTGAGAATTTATAGCACTGGAATTAGGTCAGACGGAGCCACGCGGGGCCCACAAGACATCAGGGCGCGGCCACCCCCCAGGGTGCACCCTGTTGCCTTGTCGTCTCCTCATAGGTATTCTGGTCCCCGAAGCTTCTAGGGTCTCTTATGTCCAGAAAAAATCATCAAAAGTTTCGTCGTGTTTGGACTCTGTTTGGTATAGGATTTCTCTAAAACCAAAAACAAGAAGTAAACAACAACTGGTTGTGGGCACTAGGTTAATAGGTTAGTTCCCAAAAATGATATAAAATTGCATATAATATATACAAAATTGATAATATAATAGCATGAAACAATAAAAAATTATAGATACGTTGAAGATGTATCAGCAGGCCTGGTTTTACTGCGACGTGTTGCACCTAAAGTCGATGTTCCTAACCTACGTCCATCCTAGATTGTAGGGTCCTCTGAAGCCGAGCTAGTAGATGTAAATGTCCTTCAACAATAGATCGAGAAACTAAAAGTCGATGGCCTTGCCGGCGTTCGTATCCTGCTATCTGGATGGATAGGCGAATCCAACCTCTTGAGGCAAGGCTGCACCCAATGTACGATTACACTGGGCCCAATGATCCATGCCGAAAGATAATGAACAACTACTAATGCAGCAACTTTGGCACATGGGCGCCAGCTTGGTGAATGACAACGCCACGAACATGCCTCTAGGGACCTCCGTTGTTCCATACAGCCACACGAACCAACCTTTGAATGTAGTCATCCAACACCAATTTATTTATCCATTCATCCTTGCTCATGATACTAACCACCTATTCGGCTTTCATTTTAATGACATGGTTTCAAAGACCTTATCTCGATGCCGCCGCTTTCGGAGACGTGAATTGTTTTGGAGGCTTACAAAGAATAGACATGCACCTCACCGGTGCCGCAGACGGCAACAAAGGAAGGGACTACTCACAGTGACAAGGATGAACATGACCGTAGTAACAGTGGTGAAGAGGACAACGACCCTTTAATTACCGGACCTCACAAAAAGAGGACCTGAGAAGAGAGACCATCCAAATAGGAAGGAAATTCTATAGAGTTAGAGGCCCACAGCTACAAGAAGCTACGAAATCATACCCACATCAGCTTGAACAACATGTTGACGCCAACGCAGGAAACCATTGATTTGCCTCCACCTCCATCCTCCACCTATAATGCGTTGATGGTGATAAGGAAAACGTGCCCTAAAGCCGAGCCGATTCCAACGGGATATGAGTAAGTTATCTAAAGTTATGCTATTTTCTACGTTTCCGCCTTTCGTATTATATGTTCAACCCGAATCCTCTTTTCCTATTCCATTGGTGTTTCCCCACTCTTTTCCCGTGCAATATGGGTGTACTCGCCAGGCTCTACCCTACGGTTAGCTTCAGTCACGGTTATTAGTCGACTACGTACAGGAGGGCCAAGCAGTGGGAAGGAGAGAGGTAGAATTAGGAAAGTAATAGAAACTTTTGACCTTTACAATTTTCACACAAAATAGGCCACAATAATAGTCCTGAAGAACAAGGCATGTATGCATGGCTGGCCATAGATCTTCCACAACTACATGTCCTACTTGCAAAATCCACTTGACACCTCCATTCCCTATTTTTACTCTTAGTATATATCACCTCAGCCACATAGGTCGATTGTATAATACATTTCATCTTCAATCCTCTTGCTTTGACATGCAATGCCTTAATAACTAATGGGAGCATGACATGGCCAGTATATTATATATCTATAATTCCTTTACTCAAATCCATATTTATCATTAT
This sequence comes from Triticum monococcum, assembly GCA_034509565.1. Lineage (NCBI taxonomy): Eukaryota > Viridiplantae > Streptophyta > Magnoliopsida > Poales > Poaceae > Triticum > Triticum monococcum. The sequence continues at coordinate 492,450,567 of CM067844.1, forward strand.
CATCCGCCTAATCTTGTCAAATGCCATAATGTGATTCCATTTAGTCATGCACCAAAGAATTTCCAGCATACAACACTCTCAAGTGGTGCTCATGTGTCCTCAAACAACATGTGTATCATGCTATCTATAGGTTCCTCTCATAAACTCCCCCCTAAATTTCTTGTTAAAATTAGCTACAAGGTGTCACATACATTCCCTATGCTCCACTCCAAGGAACACCACATCAACTTGATTCTCTAAACTCTTGCTAGCATCTGTGTCCGTAGCCAATCCTGGTGGATGGTTTATAATGTTGCGCAAATTCTGTAAAAACCAGATCCAACTATCTTCCGACTCTATCTCCAACGCACCAAAGGCAACTAGAAAAAGCCAGTTGTGTACGTCAACTGCCCAAGCAACTACTCCTTTAAATCTTCCATTCACAGAAGTAGCCTTCACAATTAGATAGGGCATGCAACCATCTAGAAACCCCTGCCAAGAAGCCTTGAAACATGCAAAAGCCCTCCTGAAGCATTCCTTCCTTTATGTTCCATCTACACAATATGCTTGTCAATATCTACCACATATCCTGGACTTGCCATCTCACACTCAGCTTTGTAGGTGTACAACAGCTTAAAACTTTCGTCCCATTGACCATTAGTCTTGTCAAGAGTCGTTAGTGTAAGGCATGAATAAGGAAGAAAGCATAGGATGTGTCGGAATGGACAAGGAGGTTTTGCTTTCCTAATGTCCTCGCTTGGTAGATGATTACTCCTTGCTCATATCCCACGTCATCTCTGGATCCTATTCACGAAGAAGCAAAACACTAAAAATCGATCAACCAATGGATCTTATACTATGGTAAAGATCCAGCATGCTCATGATATGCAATGACACAACCTGACATGGATGAGGTGCACATGATCAAATACAATTACTAAACAAGTTAAGTGAAGTGTGATTGCAACTAAAATGCAATATAACTAAACCCCACATTCCAAGGAAAAGGGCTCAATCTTGTTTAGTTACTCAAATCGCTTTAAATGTTGTTAACATGGATGAACATAGCATAAGATGGTTACGGATATAAGCCAACACTAAGCTAAACAATTTAGATAGAGAAGGAAGCATTATATACGAAAATGCATACGAGCACTTGCGGGCTACCTCCATGAGATGCCTCCATGATATCTCACCGTTCAATATGCATCGGGATTTACACCGCTACATCAACATATTTGTATTGGGATGGCCGTTTTGGCTCTAGGGTGCATATGCTCTCGTATCAACAGTAAATTCAAAATAAATATTTAAAGTCCATTTTTTTGTGGAGATGTTCTTGTTAGTGTGACAAGCATGCATGGCAATTTTCATGTGAAACTTGATAGCAGTGCGTGGTCGGTGAAAAAAAACAAAAATACATGTAACATTTGGCGTTCGACTTGTTTTTTTGGCTCATGCCAAACTTCTTCTCCCCCCTTAAGATTTGTAGGTAGCATTTGAGTGTGGCAATCAACCCATGTGTTTTTTTTCAATATTTTGACATTTGCACACAAAAAATTGGTGCCCAAGAGCATATGCTCTCAAGAGCCGAATTGGATTTCCGGCTTGTATTCTTTGTTATAGTAAGGTCTATCTTTTATTGTTTAGGTAGTATAAGGAGTTATTCTTTGCACAAACTGCCCCTCCGCTCGCCAACTCATCCCCATGCTCACGTGTCAGCCCCCAACAACTAACAATGACATCATCGTTAAATCGTGAATGACATGCAAGCGGATTTTTGTTGAAACCACGGTTTTGAATCATGCGACGTCTAATGTTCAGTCGTACCAAATTCTTAAACTGCAATATTATTCAACTTTATTTTTCACAAGTTTATGTATTTTTATCAGTTTTAAAACTGTAATATCGGATCAACTTTAAATATAAATTTATGTCTAATGCATTTAATAATTTCCAAGATTTAGTAAATGTGAGATCAAATATATTTCCATAAAGTTATGTGTCTTCTTTAAAAACTGAGAATCGCATCATGGGATAATTAAAATAAATAGTGGATTTCATTATTGTTAAAACTTCAAATAAAAAAAGAATGTGAATTCCAATATTATAATTCTTGGAAAATTGGTAGAAATTCCACGAAATTACGTCTTTCTATTTTTTATTTCTAGTGAAATCCCGAGAACTTCATGATAATAAATCTAGGGTATTTATTTAAACTAATCCAAGGACTTTTTCTCCTATAAAAACCTATCTTATTAGCTTTCTTTATTAAAATCTTTTTGCGAGAGCGACCCCGGGTTCGTTATTACTAACGTTGCCTGCTGATTTATCAATGCAGCCACATGTAACTGTTTATCTTCATGGTCCAACGAAGAACAAAGATGAATTAACACTAATTACGTTGCATGCAGTCGTTTGTTTTCATTTATTAAACCATGGCATACCGTGAGCTCCAACACATTTACTAGGGCATGGTCAACACTCCACCATGGATGGTTGCCTCGGTCCTCTACGTCAGATTTGATGGTCCAGACTAGAAACATGTGTTGCTTGCAGAGCGAAAGAGTGCCGGCTGAGGAGGCTGCCTCTTCCCTAAATAAAAGTTGTTTCAACTCTCTCATAACCAATGCCATGGCAGGCCTCGCTCGCTTTAGCTCTTTTGCGGTTTGGAAATCGAGAAAGAGAAACTTGGAGTTCGACCACAAGGGAGGCTGCAGCGTTGTACTGTTTTTATTTCACACTGTTTTTTTTTTTGAAACGGAGGCAAAAATTTTGCCTCATCCATTAATTAAGCAGAAGAGAATTGTCCAATTAATTAGTGGAAAACCGAGCAAAAACCAATACATCAAGGGTCAAGCCCACACTCTCCGACAACATGCCGAAATACAACAAGCCGGCCATCCACCATTGCAGGAAAGAAGAATCCGTGACTACTATAAGAGGAGCAGTCACGGGACTCTCCAGCAGAAATGAACGACATGCACACCACATGACCTGCACCCAAACGCATAAACATGCCAATGGCCAACACCGAAGGCAACCTCGTCGCCCACACGACACGAAGCCGGATCCCTCGAAGCTGCAATATCTCGGAGCCGCCACCCCGACATCCACCACTCCACCGCGTCCTGCGCGATCAACCAACTCCATTTTCCGGGGCTGCCACCCCGACATACCACCGCTTGCTCTCGAGCCGCGACCCAGCCACCCGCAACCCGCGTTGCGCAGGAAAACCGCCCGCAGACCACGTGATAAGGGCACGACAGAGGAGGTGAAGCCCAATTTCAGGACTCCACCAAGCTAGGCGTGATTTTGGGCCTGTCCAACCAAGTCAGGTCGAGGCCCATTAGGCTGGGCGCCTCACCCCTCCATATAAGGAGCCGGGGTGCATTAGGTTTAGGCGGTTGAGAATTTTAGTCTAAAACTATCGAGTTGTGTTTCTTCGGTGAAGCAACCCTCCGGGGTCGGCGATGCCGTTTATCTAATAAAGATTGCTGCGGAGGTTCTTGTGTTCATCAAGGATTATCGTGCTTTGGTTTGAGGCGTGGTGATCTTCATCACGTTGCTTGCTGGATTTGTTCCCTCATCTTCAGGTTACGTGGATTACTCCCGTGATTAGAAGTTTTTCTATTTGATTGTCTTGCGGTGAAAGATCGGGCAAAAACTATAGGATCATCACGTTGATCCTTATTACCACGGCCGTCGCACCGCTTCCGGGGCCGCCGCCTCGACATACCACCGCTCGCCCTCGAGCCACGACGCCGCACGACCCAGCCACCCGCAACCCACGTTGCGTAGGTAAAACGCCCGCAGATCACGACCGTCGCACTGCTTCCGGGGCCGCCGCCCCGACATAAAGTCCAACCGTCCACACTAGAACGCGTCGACCGAGCCGACGACCTTGCCGCCCTCGCAGCTCAAGAACGCCGCCCAAGCCATGCTGAGCTGCAGCCCTACCTCATGGAGCCGTCGCTGCATCGCTTCCCGAGACCACCGTCTCGGTGCCCAAGTCCGGGGCCGCTGCCTCAGCATCCACTGACCCTGATGGTAGAGAGATCCCTCACAACAGCCTCAATCGCCTCTCCCAAGCGACGCCTCCAAGGAGGACACGCCGTAGACGTCGCCCCCGCCTGCTTCGGAGTACCGAAGCTAGGATTTTCATCCGGAGAGCCAAATCCATCGTGAGGCCGAAGGAGCTCCACAACGACGCCTCCAAGAAGGTAGACGACATCCGTAGTTGCCGCCGTCGCCGGTCCTGACCGTGGTCAGGGCAATGCTTTCGCCGGAGCTCCTCGTCGCACGACCGGATTGCGGATCCAGAGCACCACGGCCGCCCGGATCGCCCGAGCGCTCACCTCCACCACCTGCAGCCAACCACCACCACCGCACCTCATGCGGCGACGAACTCCACGCCACTGCCACGACAACTGTAGCCGCCGTTGCAGGCACCATCCCGGGGCCGCCGCCCCGGCATCCGCACCTGACCTGGAACACTCCTCCCTGACACGCCACCGCGCCCGGCAGCCCTTGGATCCGCCCGGCAGCAGCAACGTTGCGCCGTACGCGAGTCATGGTGCCAGATCCGTGCAGCAGGATGCCGCCGCGCTCACCCGGCCAGATGCATGCGCCCGCGCGCATCAGTCCGCCCAGCCACCCCATGTCGCCGCGGCCACGCGGCTCTCTGCACCTCCACGAGCCACGGCCGCCACCCCACTTCTCCGCTGAGCCCCGCTCCTGCCGCCGCACACTACCATTGAAGTTAGATAGGACCTCGAGATCCGCTCGAACCACACCGCCATACAGCCCCACCGCCGCCGCCGCCGCCCGGGCTTTGCCCGGCGACGCCCTCCGGCGGCGGTGAGGGGAGAGGAGGAGAACGAGGGCCCCTAGGCGGCCGCAGTTTGGGCGCCCCGGTGCAGCCCGTGGAGCCGCACGGGAGCGAGGGGATTTTTTTATTGATGTTAAGCTTCAAAAATTGATGTGGAAGCTAGGGCACCTGTATAGTTCTGCCCCATAGCTCTTGCCCTTACATAGTAACTATCTGACATCATTTCTCTATCAAGACGCATGAATTAACCATGCATCGACACAAAGTCAATATGTGCATTAACTTCTGGCATGTACTAACATCATGTCCTATGATCTAGACACATTAACTCACCGATACTTCTCTACAGTGCCATGTGATTCGTTTGTATTAAATTTGTATTGGCTCAATAGGAAACCTAAGAGCGATTTCAGTTCACATCCCAATGTACATCGATCGTGGTCTAGATAAAGCATTTCAAACCTAAGAGCGCCTCCATGTGCTGTGCGGCAACGTCAGCATTATATAAAGCATTTCAAACGTATATAATTCAAAGGGCTCGTATGGTTTAATCATGAATTTCATTTTAGTTGATGCAAATATGCATGTAAGTAACATATTACTCCCTTTGTTCTAGAATATAGTGCGCTCGCGTTTTCGAAGGTTTAATTTTGACCATAAATTTAACCAACGTGACCGACTGCGGCGAGAGCAAAAATTATATAATTGAAAAACTTCTTTTGAAGACGAATTCATTGGTAAAACTTTTGCACCCGCCGCAGTCGGTCTTGTGGGTTAAATTTATGGTCAAAATTAAAGCACGAAAACCAAGGACACACTATATTTTGAAATGAAGGGGTTTATGGTCAAAGTTAAATTTATGCATCATGTTGATCAAAACAACATATTTAATCCGTTAATTATGAGGTAGGATTAATTATTATTAATTAGATATGTTGATTAATCTGTTTTTTGGCGTGGATGTTAATTAATCTGTTAATGCTAATGACATAGTAAAAACAAGTTAAACAAGTCAAACATGGGTACAAATGGCACAATTATGATCTACGCATACTAAATTCCCTAAATCTAGGTTTTTTACGAAAAGGGGTTTTACCCCAGCCTCTGCATCAGAAAGATGCATACGGCTCAAATAAATAAAAAAGATCCAGACAAAGTCATCGAGTACCGTGATGCGAGTAAAAAACAAAAGGCTCGAAAGAGCTCAAACCCATAGCCACAACCGGCTGGCAAACACAATAGGAGCACTACATGCCTATCCTATTACATGACCGCCATCCAAACCGGTTGAAAATATCCCGCGCTACCATCTCCCATCGGATAGACGCAGTAACCAAACGCTCCCTGGCCTCCGTCGGAGTGAGTAGCGACCACATACGGATGAAAGCCGTGGCCCTGAAAAGAACCTGCAAAAAGTGAATATTTGTTGATCTGTTAAAAACCAAGTCATTTCTGCAGTTCCATACTGCCCAAAGTAAGGCATAAACGCCAACACGAATGTGTCTTGCAGTATCCGAATCAACCCCATCAAGCCATGTTCCAAATAACATATTGATGGAGGTAGGCGGATTGATATTAAACGCAATATTAATTGACCGCCCTAACAGAATCTTAGCCAACGGACAATCGAGAAAGAGGTGTTTGATGTTTTCATTATGATCGCAAAAGCTACACCTAGATGAGCCCATCCAGTTGCGTTTTGCCAGGTTATCCTTAGTTAAAATGACTTGTTTATGTACAAACCACATAAGCACTTTGATACGTAAGGGAACCTTAACTCTCCAAACATGGATGGAGGAAGGGACAGCGCTAGAGTTAATGACATCCAGATACATGGACTTAACTGAGAACACACCGTTCCTAGTAAGTTTCCAAGACAGCTGATCTGGTTGCTGGGTGAGCTGCACCTGCATTAATCGACGAACAAGGTGGAACCAGGCCTCCCAACGATTGCCAACTAGCGTCCTCCGAAAACTAATATTGAGAGGAGTGGATTGTAAAACAGTTGCTACATAGGCTTCTCTACGTCGCACAATGTTGTACATGGTAGGATATTGAAGTGCAAGGGGAGTCTCCCCAAGCCACGTATCCTCCCAAAACCTCGTTGTGGCGCCATTCCCGATAATAAATTTTGACTTGTTGAAGAAAACTTGTTTAACTCTCATCAAACCTTTCCAAAAAGGTGAGTCGGAAGGCCTCACATTTACCTGAGCCAAGGTTTTAGCGTAAAGATACTTATTACGCAAAATCTGTGCCCAAGTAGCTTCCGTATCAGATGACAGTTTAAATAACCACTTGCTAAGGAGACAGATGTTTTTGACTTCCAAATTTTCAATACCTAGACCCCCTTGGTCCTTTGGCCGACAGATTATATCCCACTTAGCAAGCCTATATTTTCGTTTGAGCTCGTCATTCTGCCAAAAGAATCGGGATCGGTAGAAATCTAACCTTTTCCTGACTCCCACCGGAACCTGGAAAAAGGATAAGAGAAACATAGGCATACTAGTAAGGACCGAATTGATCAGAATCAATCGTCCTCCGTATGACATGAGCTTCCCTTTCCAGCAGCTCAGTTTCTTTTCAAAGCGATCCTCGATGCATTTCCACTCCAAGTTAGTCAGCTTACGATGATGGATGGGTATACCTAAGTACGTAAACGGTAAGGAGCCCAATTCACATCCGAACAATTGTTTATACATGTCCTGGTCATCCTTTGCTCTTCCAAAGCAAAACAATTCGCTCTTGTGAAAGTTAATTTTGAGGCCGGACAATTGTTCAAATAAGCATAACAACAGCTTCATGTTTCTAGCTTTCGCCAGGTCGTGCTCCATAAAGATGATAGTATCATCAACATACTGAAGAATGGAAATTCCTCCGTCAACTAAATCTGGGACTAGGCCACCTACCTGTCCTGCATCCTTTGCCCTGCCTATTAAGATAGTGAGCATATCAGCCACTATGTTAAACATGATCGGTGACATCGGATCTCCTTGCCTTAGCCCCTTGTGTGTTTGGAAATAGTGACCTATGTCGTCATTCACTTTAATCCCAACACTCCCTTTTTGCGTAAAGGAATCAATCTGGTTTCTCCATACCGGATCAAAACCTTTCATACGCAACGCTTGTTGAAGGAAAGGCCATTTAACTTTATCATATGCTTTTTCAAGGTCCACTTTAAAAACTACGCCATCAAGTTTTTTTGAGTGTATTTCATGGAGCGTTTCATGCAAAACAACAACCCCTTCAAGGATGTTTCTATCAGGCATGAAAGCAGTCTGGGGCGGATGGACCACCGAGTGCGCAATCTGCGTTAGTCTATTCGTCCCGACCTTGGTGAAAATTTTGAAACTCACATTAAGCAGACATATCGGTCTGAACTGCTCAATATGAACTGCGTCTGTCTTCTTAGGAAGAAGAGTTATCGTACCAAAATTCAGCTTAAACAACTGAAGCTGACCCTCAAAGAACTCCTGGAACATGGGCATCAAATCACCCTTAATAAAATGCCAGCACTTTTTGTAGAACTCCGCCGGAAACCCATCCGGTCCTGGAGCCTTATTATTCTCCATTTGTGCAATGGCTTCAAACACCTCTTTCTCAGAGAAAGGAGCAGTCAGGAGCTCATTCTCGGGAGTGTCGAGTTGGGGAACATCCTCAACCCTCGACTCATCTAAGGACACAAAACTCGCTTCCGGGGGACCAAACAACTGCTTATAATAGTTGGTAATGTAGACTTTCAGATTGTCTTGACCAACTATCGTCCCTTCGTCTTGCTCTAACTGGAAAATTCTTTTTTTACGATGCTTCCCATTAGCAATCATATGAAAGAATTGAGTATTGTCCTTGCCCTGTACTATCTTGCGAACCTTAGCTCGCAACGCCCACTTTAATTCCTCCTCGCGAAGAAGCTCTCTAAGTCGCATCTCCGCCTCCATCTTTGTTTCCAACTCACTGGAATCCAAGATAGAAGTTTCCGCTTTAACTTCAAGGTTCTGAATAAGAAAGAGAAGTCTCTCCTTCTCCGCCTTATAAATACCATGCGTATGTTTAGCCCATCCTCGAAGGAACCTTCGGAGATGACGAATCTTGCATTGCCATCGCTCGATAGGTGTCTTTCCTCCTGAGCCCTTAGCCCACTCCTGAGCTAGCAACTCGAGGAAACCTTCTCTTTCAAACCAGACAAGTTCAAACGAGAAAATGTTCTTGTTGCCCACAAAAGTTTGAACTCCCGAATCAATTAGTAATGGTGTATGATCAGAGACACCTCTTGTCAAAGCCTGCATGGTTACCAGAGGAAACTTCTGTTCCCATTCGACACTTGCTAGGACACGGTCAAGTTTCTCAAACGTTGGGACCGGTAACGAATTAGCCCAAGTGAATTTCCTACCCGAAAGCTCTATCTCTCTGAGATCCAAACTTTCGATAATAGTATTGAACATGAACGACCATCGGCCGTCAAAATTATCATTATTCTTCTCCTCCTTCCTTCGGATAATGTTAAAATCTCCCCCTACTAAAAGAGGGAGCTGCTCATTACCACAAATACGAACCATATCCGCCAAGAAGTCTGGCTTGAGCTCTGGTTGCGCGGCTCCATACACCGCCACCAAAGTCCAATCAAACCCATCCGCCTTAGTTCGAACTCGAAACTTGATGGCAAAATCCCCCAAAACTACACTCCAAACTTCCAAAGTGTCGCACTTAACCCCAAGTAGAACCCCACCGGATCTTCCTGGAGGGGGGAGGCAATGCCAATCAAAGTCTACCCCCCCGGACAATGTGGAAAGAAATTGTGAAGTGAAGTTGCTTCTTCCAGTCTCGGACAATGCAATAAAATCTAGCTGATGTTCAATAGAAGCCTCCGCTAGAAACCTTCTTTTAGCCAAGTCTCTAAGACCTCTGCTATTCCAGAAAATGCCTCTCATAGTTCATCATGAAATTTTTTTGCAGTACGGATCCTAGCACTCCTACGTGCTGCCGAGACGGGGTAAACCTTCCGCTTCCACGTCCGTTTCGGCTTAAGGAGACCATCAGCCAGATTAGTACAGTCAAATTCGGCTTCTATCGACTCAGGTTCATCTACATGAAGCGACACCTCAGGAATGATGTCCTCCTCCGTCTCGGGTAGTGCAGGGTCCAGATCGGCACACAAGCCATCAAGGACCCTAACCCCAAGCGCATTTATCTCCGAATCGTTCATAGGTTTAACTACAGCAATGTGATTGATCATTTCTATCGCACGATCTGCTTCTAGATCAAGAATGTCGTTAACCGACCTAGAGACCTCCAAGTCATTTTTACCAAGTGAAACACCTATTTGATTTGCATTGTGAATGATTTCAACATCAGTAAAATGCAAAACGGAGTTCGACTTATTAACCGACATACAAGTGGAGGTCTCGATGTCGTGCAACTTGGCCGCTCGCAAAGCACACCTTAGCTGCAAGTCGTCAACGTCCGGCTGCTCCTGCAGCCTCCCGCTGACCCGCCTCCCCTAGGAGACAGGGTCCGGAATACCACCAAAGGCGATGACCTCCTCGCGTGAAGCTCTGCAAGGGGAAAGGCCTCCTGCCCCTCCCCCAGCAGTGGTGCCCCGAGCCGTAGCCACCGGGGCAGGAGAGAAGCGCGGCGATAACACCCGCGGCATCCCCACGGGCGACCCGCCGGAAGTGGGGTACGTGGAGACGCACGCGTGGTGCGCCGGAGAAGCAGCAGACGCGACCCCTGACTCGCCAACCGCCGCGGGGCAGCGTGAGATATCGGGCACGGCCACCCCTCCTCTCGCGCACGGCAACGTGGGAGAGAGGGCCGAATCCTCAATGGGCGCCGTCGGCGTCGGTATCATAGGCGACCGGGCCTCCTGCCCGTCACCTGTAGCCAAGGCCGCAATCGCTGCACCATCCATGATGTTCAACGGTGAGGTAGGAGATGTGGGAAGGGCCGCCTGCCCCTCGGGATCTCCCAGCTCAAGAACCACCGGTGCACAGAGAGGGGCCACGAGATCCACGGGACCCGGAGAAACACCCCGAAGCCGAGGCGGAGCAGAGAATGGTCCCAAAGACCCAAGCTGCAAAGTGGATGCCGGAGCTACCCCTGAAGATCTAGCAGGAACAGTAGCAGTAGGCTCAGACGGACCTACCGAACCCTTGGCCCCTTCGTCATCACCCATTGCCGAATCAGCCTGGTTCCCCGGAGCACCTCCTCCCTCGGTCGTGTCCATGGGGTTATCATCCTCAAACTCATCGAACAAATGAGGATCCTCATACAGAACGTCCAACTGATACATGACACCATCGTATGTCCAAGGCAACACATTCGGCAAGAACTCAATATTAGCAACACTGACCAGTAAACGCGCCACACCGTTGGCCCTAATGAACGTCATGTCCACCTGTTCCGTCTTGCCGATCAAAGAGCCCAAACTCCATGTCACCAAGAAGCTATCCAAAGGATCAGATGGTGCCCCGGAGAACCGAGCCCAAATCTGCCTCAAAGGCGTGCCCTGTGGCTCAGTCTTCTTCCACTCATCAAACTGCAACAGAAAACTAGTGCCTGTGACCCTGCACATACCAAACTTGAGGATTCGCACCTGATCCTCCTTGGACGGAAAATCAACTTTGTAAGATGTATCATTAAGCTTGAGCAATGACCACTGAAAATTACCCAGAGCAAGTTCCCGCAGTTGCTGAATGATTTGTGCCTCAGTCAACGGTCCATGAACTACCTTCACTACTCCTGGGAAAGAAGTCTCAACTACTGGTGCCAAAGGTACCACCCTGGGAGACTCGAAGAACATCAACTCCGAGTAGCAGACCCCGTATATCTGAACAGTAGGCTTAGGCCCAAGCATAAGAGGACACTCAGCAGCAGCATGCTTCGGTTTCCGGCACAGGTCACATAGTTCCGCAGTGCACTCGGCCATAAAGTGTCCCGTGTCACCACATCGAAAACAAGTAAGCTTCTTCTTCTTAGCCGCCCACTTGGACAGCTTCTCAGCCTCGGGTTTGTCCGTACCTTGCTCAGAAGCAGAATCACCAGTCTGCATGGGTTCCGGCAATGTGACTTCGGCTAGAGCCTGGACCGTTTCCACCGCCAACTGCGGTAAAACTGAACCTCCATCAGCAATCACCTCAGTCTCAACCGTAGTCTTCGGATGCCGAGGCGGATAGTTATGTCTGTGCCCACCCCGACCTCCACGGAATCGGCCCCGGAAGGAGCGGTTCTGAGGAGCTACCGCCCCCTCCACGAAGTTACCGGGCGGACCCTGAAAGCCCTGGTTGACATTGCCGTCGTCCGTCCAAGCATAACCACGGCCACCGCCAGATGACGAAGATCCCCGATGCACACCCGCACCATATGCGTCGTAACCGTCATCGCCCCACTGGGCACGCGGGGGATTCCGATTATCTCCCGGTGATGCCCCAGCCCCACGGCCATTCGGGGCTTGGCCAGAGCCACCGCGGTCGGCCGCCATCTGCCGCGGCCACGACCTGTGGTTCGACGGCTGCTCAGCCCGAGGCGGATGTGGCGGAGCAGCCCTAGGTTGCTGAGACGGCGGGGGCAGGGCCGCGCGGCCTGTGGAGGAGGCGCCACCCGCGGCTGCGGCGGAGTAGGCCGCTGTGGCGGCGGAGCCGCCCGGGACGGAGGAGCCGCTGCTGAGGCCGAGCCGCCCGCGGCCCCGGACATGCTTCGCGTCCCAGGAGGCATCTGCGGCGGTGGCGGCTTGGGCGGCATGGCCGGACGTGGAGTGGCCGAGGACAGGCGCTGGTGGACTCCAGCCGGTCTTGGCGAAGAACGGCGTGATAGGGCAGAAGGAAAGGCAACTCGCCCGCAGCGCCGAACCCTAGCAGCGAGCGGAGGTGCGAAGGGAGTGCGTGCATGCGGGGGCGATCGATCCAAGGCCCCCTCATGCACGTCGCTCGCCTCCCTTGCATCGATAGACTGGCCAGCCCCCTGGGCCTCAAGCTCAGTACTGTCCAAGCCTACGTTGCAGGCTCTGCCAGGCAGCCCGACCGAGCCCAGCAACTCGTTCAAACGCTCCAATCTACCCATCCGAATGTCACACGGCACGGCCACCGCCGGCGATCTCTGTGACATCCTCGCACCACCCTTTTTCTTGCGACGAGTCACTCTCGTCCAACACTTGGGAAGAAAAAAATCTGACAAAGTAATGGCCGACGGCCCATCCTTTGGCAACGGTCCCTTCCATGGTTTCACCTTCGATTTCTGCAAAAGAACCGACGTAACCAATGAACTCGAGCTCTTAGTGCTCACCTTAGGTTTAGACTCCGAAGTATGTTTGGCCTCAACAAGTGGAGATGGTGGCTGCACCGACGCCTCCGGCAGAACCTCATCATCATCTTCCTCATCATCAGCCAGTGACCAAAAACGCCCCCCAACCCGCTGCGCAGGCCTGGGTTCCTCGGCTTCCGATGTGAGATCCACGAACTCAACTTGCTCCTCGCATCTTTTGGGTTCCTGCACACATTCAAGAACTTCGATATGGAAAAGATCAATAAAAAACCTCTTACCCACAGCAAGATCTTCGTCAGCGTTGAGATGTCGTCCAGCTAAAATGTCTCCATCTTCATCGCGGATCGTCATCCAACGGGACGGGTGCGAGTAGATCAGGCCATTAATCCATGTCCCCGCCTTTCTATCGTCCTGAAAGCGCACATACCATTTAGTATGATTCAAAAATTGCCGATCCTGATCCGCCGTCGAGGGAAGGCTAGACGATGAGGAAGGAGAAGGATCGGGCGTTGTCTCCAGATCCGGCCCCCACGCAGAGAGGGGACGCGACGGAGAGGAGATGGGCGACGTAGGCTGCAGCCGTAAGTGCCGGCCGCCGCCCGCCGATTCGTCCGAGGGGTCACCCGCGACATCAACCGCGGCGTCGCCCGCGGAGATGGGCGGCGGAGGCTGCGGCAGGGCTGGCTGCGCCGGGGAGTGCCGGCCGCCACCCGCCGATTCGTCCGAGGGGTCGCCCGTGGCGTCGCCCGCGGAGTCGCCTGCCTCCATCTTGGGTTGGCTCTGTTTTATGAGCTCTGAATATAATTTACTGGAAAAATCCCTAAATCTAGGTAAGGATCTTTTTTGTTGATTTTTCAAAGTTTTCTTTGGCAGCGAACTGATTAATCCAGTGACAACACGTGTAATGCTGGGGATACTAGCGTGTACATTCTTTGTGTGCGCCTTGTGTTTTCTCCTTGGATTTCCTTGGTGGTCAAACATGCGTTCTGTCTTTTTGTTTCCAAGCATGCGGTGGCCGGCCGCGAGTTGCTGACCACATCCATGTATGTGGGTCCCGGGGTGGTGCATGGCATGTGTTTAGGTTGTTAGCGGTTTCGATTTTTTTCCCATTTGTTTAATTCTCTCTCTTTGGGTGTGCATGGGACGTGGGTGATGTGCATGGGACGTGGGTCATGGTTGCTGCCACGTACTGCTTCTTGTGCCCATGTGTGACCCCAGCGTTGATTGGTTTCTTCTCGATCACACGCCGCTTAATTAGTGTTTTCTAGATCACGGCCGCTTAGGCGGTTACTGGCTTATAAATAGGTGGATTCGGCGTGGGTTTGTTCATGGTTGCTGTTAGTTCTTTTCAGTTTCAATGGTTCGTGGTGACCCCCGTGCACCTCGCCGTCCTGGTCGCCCATGTGGAATCCGGCTCGGGGTTGGTGGTCGTGTGCGTGCTGCGCGAGGGACAGTTGACGGTCGTACTGGTTTTGCTGATGGCCAGTACTGTTTTGAGCGTGCTCGCAGTTCTTCACTCGCAGGTCGCGTTCGTGGTAGCCGGGGTTCTGCTGATTGTAGAGGGCGTGGTGTGAGTGCTGGCGGTTCTGTCGTTGGTCCTATGCCGCATGCAGTGCCTTCTGGTAGCTTGCCCGTGCAGTCTCCTATGCCCGCCGGTCGTCGGTCACTTGATGGTTCGTCTGATTATTTTTTTAATGGTAAATTCTACGATGATTTTGGGCTGTTTTGCTTTTAATTTCGTTTGGATTTGTTCGTGGAAAATGTAATTTGATGTGTTGACTCATGATTTTTTTTAGCATCAGTACAGACACAAGCGCTCATATACACGCGCATACACTCATCCCTATGAATGCACATACGCACATCCTATCCCTATGAGCACCTCCGAGAAACTGAGCCGGCATATCATCTTGAGATTTACGAAGTCACCGTAGGCGCCTCGTTGTCGACGGAAACGTCTCCTCCCACTGAAAGCGTATCGCCGGAAATTCTGAAATAAATCCAGAAATAATGTGAGCACCAGGATTTGAACCCTAGTGAGTTGGGGATACCACTGTCCACCTAACCAACTCAACCACAGGTTGATTCGCGACTCATGATTTATTTTTTGTTTTCAGATGGCACCGGTGAATCTTTGTTAGCTCATGAGGCACGTCGTCGTCGACGAGAGATTCGTATGGGAAAGCGACCTGTTAATTTTGCTGAAGGTTGGATGTGCTTTGGGTACCGTGGTCTTCCTATTTTGAGGTAGTTGGCATATTTTATGAACATGCTTTCGTTGTGTTGCAGGGTCGTGTTCGCATGATTTCCCAGCGTCTTCGGTTTCGGCTGATAGTTCTTGCCGCACTGTACCATCTGCTAGATCTATTTTATGTGGTTTGTTGTTGATTCCTGTTTTGTTTGCTTTTTGTTTGATATACTTTACGTCGGTTTGTTTTCAATTATTTTTCTTTTCTTTTTGTAGGTGGATCCAGTGACGGCAACGTCGGTAGTGCTGTTCATGCACCGTTGGATGATTTTATATCAACCGACGCCCAAATTGGTGCCCTGCCGTCAACTGGATGTCGTCCCCATGTGGTGCCGTTGTTGAGTATGGATTCATCTTATCGGTCAACCCCTTTAGGTATGTTTTTTTATACATCTTTTCCGATTTGGTACTGTCATCATTACGTATATCTGCATTTGTTTACAGTTTTATTGTTGCTGTTTTCAGTTTTACCTACTCCTGTATTGGGGCGTCTTGATGTATTTTCTAATCAGTGTAAGCGTAAATTGATTCGTGATTTTCGATCGGGGAGGAAAAAAGGTTTCTTCTATTTATGTGTTTGTTTGATTATGTGCTGTAGTGTTTTAATATCGTTCAAGAGTATTGTGGTAATTACACCTTTTTCCTGCAGTTCGACCAATGGAGCCTCCTTTTTCCAAAGAATATATTTCTCTGCTGAAATGTGATTTCCTGAATGCAACATTTTTTTCCCTCTTCTATATATGTGCCTTATTTGCGATACTGTCAATACGTGTGTTGCGCTTTTTACAGCTATTTCTCGAGGACGTTCCTACTATGGGGGTCCGGGGTTCACATGTCGAAAGTGCGGTGCTTTCTATTGGTTTCATGAAGGGTCTACGCGTCACAGGGATGCTGATCCTCGGCGACCTGTTTATACAGGTTGTTGTCGGGACGGGAAGGTTTCTTTGCCTATATTTCATGATTGGCCGCGTCCTTTGAAGGATTTGCTTCGTTTTAATGGTGGCCCTGTTTGTTCTTGGTTTCTGCGTCTTATCAGACATTATAATTCTATGTTTTGCTTTACGTCGATTGGTGCTCGAATTGATAACAGTGTGAATGTTGGTGGTGGCCCTTATGTGTTTAAAATGAATGGTGTCGTCTACCACCGTATTGGTCCTCTTCTTCCTCATGGAGATCAACGTCATAAGTTTGCACAACTATAGATGGTTGATTCAGCCGACGAAGTAAAACATAGAATTGATGCGTTTGATCGGGAAGAGGATGGTTCTCTTGAACCTGATCCTGAAATAGTGGCAAGTCTTATTGAAATGTTGAATATGCATCATTGTTTGGTGCACAAGTACAGGATTGCTCGCTAAAGTTTGTGTTCTACTGATGCACCGGTGGTGTCTATTCGATTTTTAGGTGATGATGGTGGTAGTCATGGCACTCACTTTTCTGGTCCAACAGCTTCTGAAGTAGCTGCTGTTATTGTTGGTGAGCTCACCCCTGAATGTGGGAAGTTTGACATTGTTGTTGAAACATATGGCGGCGTGTTGCAGCATGTGTCTTCTCTTAATGCTAATCTCATGGCTTTGCAATACCCTCTCCTCTCTCCGTATGGTGACAAGAGTTATCATCTGGGAATTAAATATGTTAATACTAACCCCTTGGGTGTTGATGGGCGAGAGGTATTGTTGGAAGAGTTACCTGGTAGTGGTGCCGTTGTTCCTCGACGTGGTAAGGGTTCACGGGGACAAGTTTCCATGTTGGAGTATTATGGTTATTATCTCCATTATCGTGAAGGTGAACCAAATCCTTATACCAGTTGTGGACGGCTTAGTCAGCAGGTGGCTGTCAATGCTTATTCTTGCGTTGAGTCTGATCATTTGGAGTTTCACTTCTGGAATCAAGATAAATTGCGATCGGAGACTTATCAAGGTATATCTGATGCAATGGGTGAAGGTAGTTCTACGGGTAAGAATGTGGGTGTCCAGTTTATACTGCATGGTAGTTTTACTGGTGGGCGGCGATACATGTTACTGAATTACCATGATGGGATGGCTATTTGCCGTGAGTACGGTGCTCCTGATTTGTTTGTCACTTTTACATGCAATCCTAAATGGCAAGAGATTGTTGATGCTCTTGCTTCTGAGCCTGGACAAGTACCTGCTGATCAGCCAGATATTGTTGCTCGGGTTTTTAATATGAAATTTGCTGAATTCTTGGCTGATGTGAAGACTGGTTCTCTTTTCGGACCTATCCAAGCATGTGAGTTTTTTTAGCTTATTATTGCTAGAAAATGTTCTACAAATGTTTTTATATCTCCTTTTTCATTTCTTTTGTATTATAGTATCGAATAGTATGGTTGTCCTATTTTGTAATATGCCGATTTTGCTGTTGCAGATCTATATGTTGTTGAGTTTCAAAAAAGGGGCCTTCCACATACTCATACTTTGATTTGGTTGAAGGCTAATACTAAGGATCAATCGCCATCTTTTATAAACGAATTGATTTGCGCTGAATTGCCAGATCCGCTGGTAGATCCTTTGGGCTATGCTCTTGTGGACGAGTTTATGATCCATGGTCCATGCGGTGTATATAACAATAAGTGTGCTTGCATGAAAAATGATTGTTGTTCCAAAAGATTTCCTAAACCATTTAGTGACGAAACAATGGTTGATGATGTGGGTTTTCCTGTTTATCGTCGTCGTGACAAAGGTCGGTACGTACTCAGGAAGAAGGGCACCCTTCGTTTAGGAAATGCATGGGTTGTTCCATATAATATGAAATTATTGAAGAAGTTTGAAGCTCATATAAATGTGGAATGGTGCAATAAGACGAATCTTTTGAAGTATTTATTCAAATACCTTACGAAGGGCCATGATGTTGTACGAATGCGTATCGATGTGGGTAATGAACGAAGGGGTGTTTTTACAGTGCCAAATCCTACTGTAGAAATGAAATTGATGAGTATGTCAAGTGTAGGCAAGTTTAAATGTATTACTACCTTCTTTCGGATTTGAGTGGTTCTCTTATTTGAGATTTTGTACCTACTTATGTTTTTGTTTTACAAGGTACTTATCTGCGTGTGAGTCCATTTGGAGGATGTTCGCTTATGATATTCATGGTCGGGAGCCTTCTGTTGAAAGATTGGTAGTACACCTTCCTAATATGAATAAGGTTATTTTTAGCGAGGAGGAAAGCCTTGATAGTGTTTTAAACAATCCATCTGTTCTTAAAACAATGTTGACTGAATGGTTTGTTGCAAATCAGAAATATAAGTCTGCTAGATCACTTACTTATTTAGAATTCCCGTCTGAATGGGTTTGGAATAATAGTGATAAGATGTGGACAAAGAGGAAACATCAAAAGAAGTTGGGTAGCAAGATTGGTCGTATTTATCACGTCCATCCTGGTACTAGCGAACTGTTTTTCCTGAGAATGTTGTTGATGGTTATTCCCGGTGCTATGAGTTTTGAGGATTTGAGGAGACATAATGGTCGTCTTTATGATACTTTTAAAGAAGCATGCCAATCTAGAGGTTTGGTAGGGGATGATAATGAATGGTTTAAATTATTTGATGAGGCTGTTGTGTGGGCAAGTCCGTTTCAGATGAGACATCTGTCTATGACTGTTCTCTTACATTGTGAGGTTGGAAACGGTCGTGCTCTTTTTGAGCGATATTGGCCAAGCATGGCCGAGGATATATCATACAAGTTGTCGATGGCATTGAATAATCCTAGGTATGTTGTGCCGGAGAATTTTTTGCAAGATCAACTTCTATGTGAATTGTCCTCCATGTTTGTTAAGAATGGTTCATGTATTGCTTCCTTCAATTTGACTTCACGTGTGATTCCAGTCAAAAGTGAGTGCTTGAACAGACTGATAGCCGAAGAATTGAGTTATGATACAGCTAAGTTGGTTGTTGAGTCAGAGTCACTGTATCATAGTTTGAACGATGAGCAAAGGGGCATCTATTATGAGATATTAACTGCCATTCGTGCAGATAAAGGAGGAGTGTTTTTTGTTTCTGGATACGGTGGCACTGGTAAAACTTTTCTTTGGAATTCTATTATTGCTATCCTTAGGTCAGAGCGTCGAATTGTGTTGGCTGTTGCATCTTCTGGGGTTGCATCTCTACTCTTGCCGGGTGGTCGAACTGGACATTCAAGGTTTAAGATCCCTCTAGATGTTAATGAGCGGTCTCAATGCAGTATCTCTAGAAGTTCAATGTTGGCCAGTTTGTGTCGAAGGGCATGTCTTATCTTGTGGGATGAAGCTCCGATGACCGACCGTCGATGTTTCGAGGCGTTGGACAGGACTTTAAGGGACGTTCTTTCAGCTGAAAACGAGCAAAATGGCCTGCTACCGTTTGGTGGGAAGATAGTTCTGCTTGGTGGCGATTTTAGGCAAATCTTGCCGGTAGTTGAAGGTGGCACAAAAGAAGATATTATTGACGCATCATTGATTAGTTCGCCATTGTGGCAGCATATTAAGGTTCGCAAGTTGCATACTAATATGCGTTTGTCAAATCCTGATTTATGCCGGGAAGCACGTGCAGAATTAGCAGATTTTTCGAATTGGGTTCAGAGTATTGGAAATGGTTCTATACCTATGTATTGCAAGAACGACGAATCTTCTCCGTCCTGGATTTCTATTCCTGAAGATTTAGTGTTGTCCCCTACGGTGGATCATATGCATGCGGCTGTTGACAATGTGTATGATCTGTTTGATTTGAATTACAATGATGCTTCTTATTTGTCTCGCCGTGCTATTGTATGTCCTACCAATTCTGTCGTGGATGAACTAAATGATGTCGTCTTCGACCGTGTCCCTGGATATCCTACAGAGTATCTTAGCTGTGATTCAATATCCAAATCCACGGACTCCATCGTTGAAGCGGAGCTATTTTATCCTCCCGAGTTATTAAATTTCATAGTAATCAATAACTTTCCCCGTCATAAAATTGGGCTTAAACTTGGTGTTCCTGTCATGCTGCTCAGAAATATTAATCAATCGTTGGGCTTATGCAATGGTACTCGCTTAATTCTCACTCGGCTAGGTGAGAGGGTGCTAGAAGGAGAAATTATCACTGGTTCTAACAAGGGTCAACGTGTGTGTATTCCACGGATTGTTCTCAATTCAGCAGGTTGTAAATGGCCTTTTACGCTGCAGAGGTGCCAATTTCCAGCCCGCTTATGCTATGCAATGACGATCAACAAAAGTCAAGGCCAAACTTTGTCAAAAGTTTGTGTATATCTTCGCGAGCCTGTGTTTTCACACGGTCAGCTTTATGTCGCTGTATCACGTGTTACTTCTCGGAGCGGTCTCAAATTTTTGATTGAAGACGACCATGGTTGCTCTACTTCTGAGACAAGAAATGTAGTTTACAGGGAAGTCATCGACCGTTTGTAAGCTTTTGATGTTGTTCTGCAGTTATTAGGGGTGTACGCATAGAGAATGATGTGGTTCTGCCAACTGGTCGTAGCTTCAAGAGCTCGCTTGAATGGATCATGGTCGTAGTGCTACATTAGTCGGCATTAGTAGTACCACTGTGGGTCCGTGGATGTGCCATCAAAATTAGAGCGTACAACTTATGTTCTCAAATACATGAAACTGCACGTACGGATGTAGGGCACCGCAATATATTTTTTGCTTTCGCAAATTGTTAATTAATACGGTTTGTTTAGACTTAGCTTATGTCAGGTGATTCTGTGAAACCGACAAACGTGGTTCTCTATGTTCATTTAATTCACTTAGGACCAGCTTACATCACGCTTAGCTGCTTGCGACGTGGAATATATTGCATTTACAATTTAGGAGTGAAAGAGGTTCTATGAGCAACGTAGCAAGCATGTTTCGTACCACGACATACAAAACTTTCTACAAAATGCATCAGAGGGCGCGGCGTGCCGCCGCGCAGGCATCGCTAGTTTTTATAATCAAGTTTCATGTAAAACATTTTACAGCCCAATGTTGATTTTACATACTTTATTTATGCAAGGCTTCCGGTCTTTTTTTTTCTGAAAATAGTAAATCTAAATGAAAGAATAAAATGGAGCTAACTACTAACAGCTCGGCCTGCAGAGCAGAGCCCACGAGGTTAAGCGCTCGGCATCTACGCACTGCCCACCGGCAACGTTTAACGGGATGCTCAACTGGGCCGAGGCCCAGCAGGCAAGGGAAGGCTAACCTCGGAAGGGTGGCCGGCTGAAGACGGCGAGGTAGTCCGCGTCGACGAGGAGGAGCAGCAGTGGGTAGGATTTTTCGTTTTGCCAATGATGAATGATGGTCAGCTGTCGCATCGCCTGGAGGGCTCATCAAGACCTCGCTAAAGGCGGGGCGCCACGGTTGGAGAAGAGGATGGGAAAGATGACTTAAGACGAAGAAGATAAAAGAGGGAGCCATTAGTTAACAAGCGCTCTTTCAAGAGTCTCATAACGATCAACGCTACTTGACACGCTTTTAGTCATTCGTCCTGTGTCGCGTTTTGGGTGTTTTCTTCAAAAAAAATTCACACGCGTTTTCAGCTATTTAAACGTTTTTTTACGTTTTGATCTTTCACCGGTCTTCTTTAGCTTTTCGACAAAAAAAAGTCACGAAAAAACGCGTTTTTTCGTTTTCGCGAGAATCACGGTTTTGCTTCCGCGAAAAGTACGGTTTTGCTTTCGCGAGAGTCACGACCGTGCATCTCAGAAACGAAAAAAACGTGTTTTTTGTTTTTTTTCCTTTCGCGCGAGTCACGGTTTTGCTTTCGCGAGAAGCACGGTTGTGCTTTCGCGAGAGTCACGGCCGTGCCTCTCGAAAACGGAAAAAAACGCGCTTTCTGTTTTTCCTTTCGCGAGAGCCACGATTTTGCTTTCGTGAGAGGCACGGTTGTGCTTTCGCGAGAGTCATGGTCGTGCTTCTCAGAAACTGAAAAAAAACGCGTTTTCTATTTATTTTTCTTTCGCGAGAGTCACGCCCGTGCCTCCTTGAAAATGGAAGAAAAATCGTGTTTTTTTTTCTGCGAGAGTCACGGTTTTACTTTCGTGAGAGACACAGTTGTGATTTCGTGAAAGGTGTGGACGTGCCTTTTCCGGAAAGGGAAAAACCAATGCTTTCGGTTCGTTTTTTCGTCCGGTTTTTTTCGGCTGATTTTTTTCATGAAAAAAAAGTCGTTAAAATCTATCAACATGGGATTTAATTTTGAAAATCTTAACATGAGAAATCTAACGATAAAAACGGTTTAAGATTTGGACGCACGGTTTGAAAAATAAAATATTTTGAATAAGCGGTTCTATGAAAAAAAGAAAAAAATTTAAATGATAACAAGTGGCGTCGCAATCTAGAAAGTTAGAGTGATCTTTACAACGAATACCTCCGAACTAGTGATTTGGAGATAAAGGAGAGTCGCCATGGAATTCAATCTTTTTTCTTTTTAGTCTGATCTCGTAATCTTATTCCACTCCTTGGAAGTTACTCTACGTATACTACGAGTACATCACAGCTCTACCTACTACGAGTACATCACAGTTTATGCTTCAATACATGTGCTGCGCAAAGCACGCCATGCAACAACTAGCTTAGCGGTTAGCCTCCGCTGGTGCCTGTGACGCCCAGGTCGGGCTTGCCGTCCTCCGTGCCGGCGCCGAACACCGGGCCGCCCTTCCCAGTGGCGTCTTCGACCCTCTCCTCGAGCATCTTCACCGGTAACCCATGCTCGTCCTTGCTCGACCGTAGCTCTGTCCTTGGCGACTGCTGCTGCTGGTGGCGCTCCTCCGGGCCGTCGGGAGCTGCCGCCGACCTGTACGTGGTCGCCGTGAAAGCTCCCTTGGGCTGTGCGCCTTGGGCTCCAGACATGGCAATCCGATGGTGCTGGGCTGTGGGTTGGACTTTGGCGTTCGTCTTCGAGTTGGCTCCCGGCTTCTTAAACTAGGACGTGGTCTGTGGCTACGTGTCAGTGCCACCTACAGAGAATTCGGTCTGAGGAGCCGCTGAACCTTCCACAGTCCACGCGTGTCACCGAGAAGAAGGGCACGATCTGAAACGTGGAGAGAAGAGTCCAGAATACTGCATGCATGCGCGCCACCTCGCAAGCTGCCGACGGAGCGGCGATTCCAGGCCGCATTAAAAGGCAAACCACAGGCGAGAGCTGAGCGCCAGTAATCGAGAGAGCCAAGGAAGACACAACAGCTCAAGGCAAACACCGAGCCATCTCAAAGTAGTTAGCAGTAGCACCCGGCCGCACGGAAGGGACGAGCCATGGCGTCTGGGACGGTGAGACCTAAGCTCGCGTACATCGTGTGTTACGTCGAAGACGTGGGCAAGTCGGCCGCCTTCTACGCCAAGGCCTTCAACTACAGCGTCCGCCGCATCGACGACTCGCACAAGTAATCTCCATCACCACCATATGCACCTAGGCCTACCTAGCTGGCCGCAGGGTCAACCTGACATGTCTCTGCATCGTCTGTTGTGCGCGCAGGTGGGCGGAGCTGGACACCGGCTCGACGACCATCGCGTTCACGCCGCGGCACCAGAGGGAGACGGACGCGCTCACGGGCGAGGTGCAGCTGCCCAAGTCGCCCCGTGAGCGAGGGCCCGTGGAGATCTGCTTCGACTACGACGACGTCGACGCTGCGTACCGGCGGGCCGTGGAGAACGGGGCGGTGCCGGTGAGCGCGCCGGAGCAGAAGAACTGGGGGCAGAAGGTCGGCTACGTCAGGGACTGTGACGGGATCACCGTGCGCCTTGGGAGCCACGTCCGCGAGTAGTGGCATACTTGCTCGTGTCTACTGTAATGACTCGTATTGTGCTCGTGTCTACTGTAATGACTCGTAATGCTGTACTCTGTCGATACCAAATAATAAATCGCGATGTCCAGTGACAGCAAGTTATCTAATGTTTCCACGCACCGCCGCCGGCAAAAATACGTAGAAGTTACTCAGCCTAGTCGGTTGGTCTTGTTGGTTGCTCTGCAGTAGTGCAGTCCACACTCCGCAGCCGATCGCTGTGCCCTTTGACTAAGAAGAGGTTTCAGAACAGACATCGCCAAGCGGCGGAAAAACAAAACAATTGGTTTCAGAACAGACATCGTCAAGCGGCGGAAAAACAAAACAATTAGGCTAGTCCCCTTTGACTAAGAAGAGGTTTCAGAACAAAAACAAAACAATTAGAAACAAAACAATTGGTTTCAGAACAGACATCGTCAAGCGGCGGAAAAACAAAACAATTAGGCTAGTCCCCTTTGACTAAGAAGAGGTTTCATAACAAAAACAAAACAATTAGGCTAGTGCCTTTGACTAAGAAGAGGTTTCAGAACAGAGCCAAGCGGCGGAAAAACAAAAGACTAGCGGAAGTAACTTAGCAAATACCATATCGCAAGAACTTTTTGTTTATGTATCATGTAGAAAACAAAACAATTAGGCTAGTCATAGTGGAAGTAACTTAGCAAATATCATATCGCAAGAACTTTTTGTTTATGTGGCATGTAGTTAATGAAAAGTGGTAACATAATATGTTATTGTAACATAGCGCTTTTCAAGATAAGATGAGTCTACAAGTTAA
This sequence comes from Triticum monococcum, assembly GCA_034509565.1. Lineage (NCBI taxonomy): Eukaryota > Viridiplantae > Streptophyta > Magnoliopsida > Poales > Poaceae > Triticum > Triticum monococcum. The sequence continues at coordinate 492,475,406 of CM067844.1, forward strand.
TTAATAAAGTCCTCTATGACACTACTAGTATGTTACTTTGCACTATAAAGATAGTAACTTAAGCCCTGTTTGGTTCATAAGTTCTAGAACTTTTTCTAATCCCAACTAAAAAGTCTCTAGTCTCTAAAAAGTCTCTTCCTGTTTGTTTGCAGAGACTAAAAAGTCTCTAATCCCTTCCTAGAGGTTATTAAATGACCGTATTGCCCCTAGTATATAGAAAAATAACAATCAAACAACACCTTGGGGTGGCCGGGCATTAAATGCATGGAGGGTCATTGTTGTAAAAGTTCAAAAAAGTCCAAAAAAGACTCTCCTTGAGAGTCTTCTTCATTTAGTCCCAAATGCCTAGTTTAGTTTCTAAAAAGTCCCTCTCGTTTGGTAAAAAAGTCTCTAAAAGGGACTTTTTCTAGTCCTTACACAAAAAAGTCCCTGGAAATAAACACCCCCTTAGACTAGTGTCATATGCATAATACTAGTATAAGTTACTCCTCATTATGAGCCTTAGGCATTACAATACATTATGTAAATGCTCAGTGCCCGGGCCCAAATAGAAATTTCCTTTTTGACACCAGAAAAAACAAAACAATTACTGAGCCCAAATAGAAATTTCCTCTTTGACGCCAGAAAAACAAAATAACATTACATTACGTAAATGTTTAGTGCCTGCAGTGGGTCAAATAGAAACTTCTTCTTTCACGCGTCACATGACAGTCGTCACCGGTACCGCTTTGCTTCTGAAGACAAGAGCATTCCTCTCATTTCAGATCTCCCATCCCACATGTAGTCGTCACCGGCACCGCTTTACTCATGAAGACACGAGCATTTCTTTCATTCGAGATCTTCCATCCCACATGTAGTAACAAGAAGACTGCATTCTAAATTCAGACAGAGAAACGACATTTAAAGATCAGGTGTGCCGCAGAGGGGATACCAAGCCCAAGCCATGAGAAGACCGCATTCTAAATCCAGACATAGAAACGACATTTGAAAATCAGGTGTGACGTAGATTCTTGCACCTGACTGCAGAGTGGGCATTTGTCACAATTTGACCATCCTCTCCTCTAAAGGCGAAAGATTTGCATTTGGGGGGGAGCCAACGCCTTCTAGACCGTAGCAGTCAAATTTAAAAGCGGGAGGTCATGAAACTACGTCAAGTAAGCGGACTTTGCAGAGTACTGCCCATCATTGATTGATTTCCACACTATAAAGTCCTGGACACCCGGCTGAATGGCCACAGTCGCTAGCTTCTCCCAAAGGGCCAAGAATTGTTGAAGATGTTCTAGAGTGAGGCTAGTGTCAATCTTGATTTGTGCTATCTAGTGCCCATCCCTTAAGGCCGTGGCGACCGTAACACCTTTCTTGCGTGAAATATCGAAAAAAAATTGATGCAATATCTTTGGGCCTGACGCCCTGAAGCCAAGAGGATTCCCAGAAGGAAGCCTTTTGTCCATCGCCGATCTTGACCTCAGTCAAGTCCGCGAAAAGGTCGCGGTCAGATGTCGTGCAAGGCGTCCCCAATCCACACCACGCACGAGGTGGGTCATCCCACTCAAGCCATAGCCACCTCAGCCGGAGGGCGGCAGCAAACTTGTGAAGGTGCAAAATGCCAAGGCCCCCATATTTCTTTGACTTGCAGACATGCTCCTAGTTAATCTTGCACTTGCCGCCATTTACCGTGTCAGATCATCTCCAGAGGTAGGCACGCCACAACTTTTCAATCGCTTTAAGAACCTCGGCTGTGCCCTTTGAGGCTCCGAGGCGAAGGCCAGAGGCCACTCCTGGCGGAAGTTCTGTCGCTGTGTAGCGTGGCCGCTACTCCGGCTACTCTGAAAGGTCGTCATGAACTAGTGATCGCCTGTACCGTTGTGCGTGCAGCACTGCGTGATCCCTGACCAAAATAGCGTATGGCTCTATTCTCTGGAAAAAAATCGTCGTGAGGTGCGTGATTCCTTACTGAAATAGCGTATGGCTCAGAAGATTCTAACAAATTCATTCATGGGCTATGAGAAAGATGATGTGACTTGAACAATCTTCTTAAAATTTTGTTGTTGCGGGCTGTTGTGAGCTATGAGAAAGTTGATGTAACCCGAGAAATCACTATGAGAAAGATGAACTTGAAAAAATTTCTGAAAATTTTGTTGTTATGAGCTATGAGAAAGCTGAGTTTCGTAAAATTATTCTGACTGTGAGGAAGCTGATGTGAGCTAAGAACTCTTATGAAAAAACTGTTGTGAGATGTGAGAAAGAAAAGAACATTTCTGACTGTGAGGAAGCTGAGGTGAGCTAAGAACTTTTTTGGAAAAATTGTTGTGAGCTATGAGAAAGCTGATGTGAGCTAAGAACTCTTTTGAAAAAAATTGTTGTGAGATGTGAAGAAGCTAATGTGAGCTGAGAATTGCAAAAAACTGATAGTTAGTTGATTGAGAAAATTGTGAAACTGTGGATTAGATAGAAATTGTATTCAATGTTTCTAGGGCTGAGAGAATGTTTATATATTAATTGACTGTAAAACAGCGATTGTAGTACACATTGGAAGGCAATTCAATGGCCATTTAGAAAGAAAAATTATGATAATGTGGATAGTTCATAGTTAAGTAATAGACATTTCAACTATTATTAATCCGGAAATATTATTATAAATGACATGGACCAGACAGTATACATGGTGGTCGCATGATGATGGTCTTCACAAACATAGCTAGATTATCCTCACTAAAAATAAGAAACATCCATGACATTATGGCCTGAATTTCTGTCATGGATGTGACACTTTCATGATGATAATTATGACAAAAATACGCACTCATAAATGTGGCGGGCTCCTACTTCTATGATAAAAAATATGACAAAAATGATTTTTTTGTTTGGGGGGGGGGGGGGGGGGGTGGAGGGAAGGCGCATTTGCATGACATTCTTTGGGCATTGCTAAATATGATATGAATTTGCAACCATATTGTACTTAATTTACATCATAGAAACATTATATAGGTATGTCATATGACGTTTGACTTCATCTACTGTTTAAATAGTGTTTGGTGTTTATCAACTACCTACTGGTTGAAATAAAAAGTACTTATAATGCATCTGTAACTAAATACAAAATGTCTAATAATAAATTACAGTGGTATAAATTTACATTACATCTAGAGATACTTCTTATGGAATCTATATAGATACTAAGCTCCCATGATTTGAATCGTTTTCGTGCTCCGGGGGTGGTGGGGTCACTCGGACCCACATGTAAGAGGTTGTTTCTTGCTTAGTTTTATTTCTCTTTCTCTATTTAATATTTTACATGTTTTAATTCATAAGAGGTTATTAAAATTTGTGAACATTAAAAATATTTTTCAATATTTTTTAGCTTCATTAATGTTTATTACATTCACGGATATTTTAAAAGTTCACGATCATTTTTGAAAGTTTGTGGACATGTTTAAAATTTGAGAACTTATTTAATTTGCAAATAGTATTTGAAATCCATGAATATATTTTAAATTTGTGAACATTTTATAAAATTCATGATTTCATAAATTCACTATATTTTTTAAAATCCTTGAAAATATTTTAATTAAACTAAGCTTTTAAATAAAAAAATAGTCGATTTTTCTGAGCTAGCAGTGAGGCGAGCAGAAAAAGGCTAACTGAGTGAGAGGAGTAGGGACTCAAGTTGGGCAAGCGAGAGCTCGTGGGCCAACCCATGTGAGTGTTATAGAAGCAATACCATGATTTTTAGCGTGGAATAGGAGGTCTCAGGAAGCTCAAACGAGTAACGACCACCACCAGCTAGCACCGAGACCGAAACGTGTAAAGACACCACAATCACACAACAAACAACTCCATTCTCCTCTAGAAACAAATACTATCTCCAATAAGAACCTGACATGGTATACAAATGACAAAACACATTCAGAAAATAATTCATACACAAGCAACATAAATAAAATCCAAACAAAACAACTGGCCACAGCAATCTAGTAAATACAAAAGAATTAGTTACATAAATGAAGAAAGGCGTGGCAAAGCGCGCGTTAGCCTCTAGTGTACTTCTATTCTTGCATGTGTTACCATGTAACCTAAAACAATTATGTTATCTAGTTCATTATAGCTTATGCACTCAATACTGAAATGAGGAACGAAGATAAGCTATCGAATCAACATCAGGTATGTACTGGAATAATTATTTTAATTTTTCCTTTTTGAGAACAATTTATATTTAAGATTTTCCAATGGCTAATAATATAATTTTGTGTTCATAATGCACAGCATAAGGTTCCCATATAGGTTTGTTGTTGAAATGAAGCAGGACAACTAAAGAACATGAGCACAAAATATGAGGTTAATATTGTTTTGGTTGCAATGAACAACCTCTGTAACAAAAAATAATAAGTATAAACAATTTAGTTTCTTTATGTTTATCTGTTGTTAATAGTATGATGAACCAGTACAAGATATTGCCTATCATGTTACACATAGCTGTTATACTTGTGGGAAACCAGGAGGTCCTTGCATGCCGATGAACATGAACAAACATTATTTTAGCATGCCAGTGGTCAATACATGTAGAAAATTTCTAGTACGCAAGTTAGTTAACACAATTTAAAATATATACAATGTTGAAGCTTTTACTTTAAATATATGATGATTGTTCTAATATATTTGTTATAGACGATGCCTTGCAATATGAGAAAAAGGAGTAACAGCTTGGCGGAATACAACATAAGAATTGACGATATATATCAGAGACAGTACAAACTTAATATTATAAAACCTTTTGCGATGACATTTCTATGTGGAGAAGGTTAGGAAGAATTTACGACTAGTCATGATATTCAAGAAGGTGATCGAGTATCTTTTTGGTTCAAGCATGACTTAGTCAGTATGGTTGCACAAGTCCATAGAGATGAGACTCATTCAAAGTATGGCGAGACCTTTATTCGTAAGATTTATAACTGTATACAAATTTAATATCAATGAACATTAATTCTTTACTTAATATCATTATCTTGTAATCCACAGTGAGAAAACAAGTTAAGCCTAGTTACATGAAACATTTGGTTCGTTATTTCAAAATGGAAATGAGCAATATTGGCATCGATGGGATGCTTGTAAGTCATCCATTCATTTTAAGTCCAAAATATGAATTAATACAAGTGCACATCTAATTTTCATAATAATGTGTCATACTTTGTACAAACTATGGTACCAATACGTTTATTTGTAGACATTTAATGAAAGTATTACTCAAGCATTTCATGTGCCAAAATAAGGAGAAGTAACACTTACGTATTGAAGAGGCGATGTTAAAGTGGAAGGTCAATGTTCCATTAGTCATCATGATGGTTCTCTTGCTTTGACACATGGGTGGGATTTATTTCTTCAAGAATTTCCAATTTATATGGGATCTTTCATAAAAGTGAATATTGTCAAAGAGAAGAACAAGTTGTTTATCTATATTCTAATATTGGATGTACAAGTGTAGCTAATGATAAACATACCATAAATAAACTGTAACATGAAATCATGTGGTTAAATATTTTCAAATTGTTTTTGTAGAACAATATTACAACTCTTTGTCTTGCTTATTGATTTAAAATGTAAGTTTTGATATTATTATATACATCTCATCTCATTTAAAATGTAGATTTTATGTACAAATGGTGCACAAGTTCAATCCCTAAAAACGCTAAACCTTAAAAAAAGCTAAAACATGAAAACCCCCAAACCTAAGAAACCTTATCCCTAAAACCCCTAAACCATTAAAAACCCTAACACTAAAGATTGTGCATAAATCCTTAAATAGTATCAAAATTTATTTTTCAAGATCATAGCTAATAGTAAAACCCTAAACACTAACCCAATCCGAAATCGTTAACCTAGGACATTGTAAAATAAAACAAAAATGTTGCATAACCATAACATTTAAATTGTAAATCTTACAACCAAACCTTAACAAAGCTAAGGTATAATACAAAAACATATAAGCGTTCAATAGTTACACTAGAGCGATGGGATTTCAAACACCTTAATTTTTCAATTATGTTATCATTGGACATAAATTATAACATAATACTAGTACAATGATTTCTATAGTTTGTCTTTAATATACAATAAGAAATTGTTTATAAATTTTATGTGCAATGCAATTCATTTTTATTGTGGATTATGTTTTGCATGCATGAACTTGTGTGGATGGGTGGAGGAAACTTCATTTCGTGTTCTTGAATAAATTATAGCATAGTGACAAAGTGAAAATGAAAATTCTTTTCTGAGCATCACGCACTCACTTTTCTAGTCTACATAAGAACCAGTACTAGCTCCACTTGCTTCCAACAAGAAGCTTCTCTTTATTTTCCTTAATCCCTAGGTTTTTACTACAACGATTTTGGAGTTTCTCTTCCTATAGTGGAGTCAGTCGGTTGAGAAAATCGGCGATGCATCTTAATCCAACTTGTGTCTATGTGTTTTATATTGTACTTTGCAAGTGAATGTACCGGGTTAGGAAGGTAGCGCAACTCTTATTTGGAAGAGAATGTGAATATCTTTCAATGATATACATGAGAATTAACGTCTTTGTTCATCGAACATAAACCACGATGATATAATAAAATAAATTGGTTCCTATTTAGAATCTTTAAACTGCTTTAGGAACAAAGTTGAGTTGAATTAAATAATGATTTACAGTGAATGTATTAGAAATATGGTAAATTAACTTCAGTTAGTTTAGATATTAATCTTTGAAAATTAATAGGGTTTGCTTATACTATGTAGTGTTAAGAGATGTATACGAGGTTCTAAACAAAAATATTATGTACACATATATAAATTTCTATGAATGTTCCTGCTCTAGAAGTGTTGTAAAGTTAGTGAGTGCTACCATATATAGTATTTGAAGACATAAAGTATATAGTAGACAATATATTTCTTATACTTATGTAGTTCAATATTAATGTTTAATATATAACTTTTATGTGTCCAACAATCAGATCAAAGAAACAGAACAACGATTACCTTAAGTAGTTGTTGTTATGCATGTGGAAAGGGAGGACCTAAGTGCATCAAGAATACGTGAACAAAGACATGTTTTACTCTGGAGATGAATAAAAGTTGTGAAAATCTGCTGGTATGGGATACATATATTTTACATAGGTCTTCTCTTAATACATTAAACGTGTTATATGTTCACTAATTTTTTTCTAATTCCCACAGCGAGTGCCTTGCAATGTGCGTGAACAAATTAACAGTATGGCAGGAGATACAATAAGACTTCAAGATATATTTGGTGGATATTATGATGTTTTTGTTTTGAAGGCAACTGCAATGACTTTTCTATGGAGAGATCAGTGGCAAAAATATTCTTGTTGACGGTGTCCAGCATATGGGGGTACTAACCTATCCAGCCCGTAGTCCTTGGATGGGCCGAGGGCCCTTATTCTCTTCAAGCTGGAGTCCAGAAGCTGTGAGCCTAGGCCGTGATCAAGAATGCCTCTATCGAAGACTTGATGTATGCTCCAAGAAACCTCCTGCCACCTCTACGCGATCCCGTGGATACCGACCATGTAACCCTAGATGCCCTACGTGGCGTGTATATAAGCCTAGGGGTTTAGCCCGTAGAGGGGACTTGCTACTTCTTGAGCTTGCGTTGATTTTTTCCTTGAAGAGGAAAAGGTGATGCGGCAAAGTAGAGATAAGTATTTCCCTTAGTTAAGAGCCAATGGATCAATCCAGTAGGAGGCACAAGCAAGTCCCCAATAGATGCAGCTGCACAAACTAACAAACACTTGCACACAACGCAGAAAAGGGGTTGCCAATCCCTTCACGGTCACTAGCAAGTGTGAGATCTGATAGAGATAGGTATAAAAGATAAGTAAAAGTGTAAAATAAAGTAAATATAAATAAATTGCAGCAAGGTTTTTTTGGTTTTTTTGTTTTATAGATCTGAAAATAATATGATAGGAAATAGACCCGGGGGCCATAGGTTTCACTAGAGGCTTCTCTCTAAGGCAATGATCATGAATATATGCATCACATCTGTGACAAGTAGACCGACTCCTGCCTTCTTCTACTACTATTACTCCACACATCGACCGTTATCCAGCATGCATCTAATGTATTAAGTTAACAAGAACGGAGTAATGCCTTAAGAAAGATGCTATCATGTAGAGGGATATATCCAATCGATGTGGTAAAAACCCCATCTTTTTATCCTTAATGGCAACAATACAAATGTGTGCCTTGCTACCCCTGCTGTCACTGGGTGAGGACACCACAAGATTGAACCCATCACAAAGCACCTCTACCATTGCAAGAAAACCAATCTAGTTGGCCAAACCAAATTGATAGATCGGAGAGAAATACAAAGCTATCTTAATCATGCATAAAAGAGTTCAGAGGAGACTCAGATAATATTCATAGATAATCTGATCATAAATCCACAATTCATCGGATCTCAACAAACACACTGCAAAAGAAGATTGCATCGAATAGATCTCCAAGAACATCGAGGAGAACATTGTATTGAAGATCAAAGAGAGAGAAGAAGCCATCTAGCAACTAGCTATGGACCCATAGGTCTGTGGTAAACTACTCACACATCATCGGAAGGGCGGCAAGGTTGGTGTAGAGGCCCTTCGTGATCGAATCCCCCTCCAACAGAGTACCGGAAAAGGCCCCAAGATGGGATCTCACGAGAACAGAAGCTTGAGGCAGTGGAAAAATATTTTTGGTGTGCCTCCTAACGTAAGGGGAGTATTTGGGTATTTATAGAGCAGAGATTAGGGTTAGGAGAGCCACCGGGGGGGGGGGGCACAAGCCTAGGGGGCGCCCTCCATGGGCGCGCCCCTAGGGCTTGTGGCCCCATCGTGGGTCTTCTGGCCTCTTTTGGAAGCTTCGTGGTTGTCTTCTGGTCCAAGAAAAATCCTCAAAAAGTTTCATTCTGTTTGGTATTGATTTTATGTAAAAGACAAAAATAAGGAAAAACAGCAACTGGCACCGGGCACTAGGTTAATTTGTTAGTCCCAAAAAGATATAAAATAGACATTAATGCATATTAAACATTGAAGATCAAGATGGATAATATAATAGCATGGGACAATCAAAAATTATAGATACGTTGGAGACGTATCAGGACTTCAACACAATTACATTCACCTAGACCTAGAGGTAGAACACAACTTATGATCTCGAGGTAGATCAACTTTGTACTTGATACATCTTCATCAATATAAATAAGAGCAGGACGTAGGGTTTTACCTCCATCAAGAGGGCCCGAACCTGGGTAAACATCGTCTCCCCTGTTCTTGTTACCATCGATCCGAGATCCACAGCTCGAGAACTATTAAGGATATAGCCCCGAGGTATGACCCGCCCAGGAAGGGCCAGGTTATACCGTTGGCGGCTTATCTCATGAAAAAGGTCCGAGGAGGCCCAAGAAGAAACACGAAGACGACAGATCACGGAGGCAGGCCGGATGAAGGCCCAAGACCCAATGAGTAGTTAGAAACCGAGTCGGTCACGTTGAGTGAGCCGACCGGGACTCTATAAGTCGCCAGGTCCCAACCTGTGTATATAAAGGGGCGACCCGACGGCGGGTTAACTCAAGAAACAACCAATCGATAGCTAGGTCAAGCGTATTCGCTCCCTTGTACTCGAAACTCAAGCAATACAACTAGAAGCAGGAAGTAGGCTTTTACCTCGTTGAGAGGGGCCGAACCTGGGTAAACTCATTGTGTCCTTTGTCCCATTCAACCCCTTTAAGCTAACCTAGTTGCGATGGCTCCACACCGAAGTCATTTTGCTAAGACATCTGCTGTGACAAATCCACGATAGTTGGTGCCCATCGTGGGGCCAGGGCACGGTGGTTTCGAGTTCTTGAAGGGCAACTTCACAGGGATCAAGGGATACGTCGTGGGCCGGATGACCAAGAGTAGCCGCAGAAAGCTCTACATCGATGATGCTGGCTGGGGTGCCGAGGCTGACTCAATCGAGTACGGGTATCAGGTCCCCTTCGGTGGAATTCACGTCTTCATCGACAAGATCTGAGAGTCGGAGCCTGAGCCGGACATCTGCACTGACATGATCAAGATGGCTCAGCGTGCACGACCCACCAAGATCCAACCTGCCAAGAAGCCTGCTTTCGTCGGCTTTGTTCATCGGGCGAATCTCGAAGAAGGTTCTATGTCAGGTGGAGAGACAACCATCTACTCAGGTGATGAGTCCTCAACCGGCGGTCTATCAATTGCAAGACGGGGGGCTTGGGGGCTATTCCGATGGGGACAGTATTCCGGACTCCTATGAGCCGCCGAGCAGGGCTGCTATTTTCATGGTTGGTACGCAACAGATGGTGAATTCATCAACCACGGCGGCTATGAACTCCGGTTCAACGGCTACTGCGATGGTCGGGGCAAGCGACCCTGTGTGTAACGCCCCGGATACGACTTTCCATATTTGTACCCCAACTCTTGCCATTTTTGGCTCTAAGTTATGAGATTCCCTTCGTGGTTGGGTTCTTGTCTTTGTTTTGCATTTTTTCCATGTCATGCATTTCATATCATGTCATCATGTGCATCGCATTTGCATACGTGTTCGTCTCATGCATCCGAGCATTTTCCCCGTTGTCCGTTTTGCAATCCGACACTCCTACGTCCTCCGGCGCCCCCTTTTGCCTCTTTTCGTGAGCGGGTGTTAAACATTCTCGGAATGGACCGAGATTTGCCAAGTGGCCTTCGTACACCACTGGTAGACTGCCTATCAAGTTTCGTGCCATTTGGAGTCCATTTGATACTCCAACGGTTAACTCGGGAACCGTAAAGGCCTCGTGTGTGTGTTGCAGCTCAACACCCCTTCAAAGTGGCCCAATAACCCATCCAAACCCCCTCCATCCTCTCGGCCGTTCGATCACGATCGCGTGGCCGAAAACCGCTCTCCATTTGGACTCTCCTAGCTTCCTCTAGCTATAAAAACGTCTCCTCCTCCTCCATTCCCGGACAAAACCCTAAATTTCTTCCCCCGCCACCGACGGACGTTTCTCCTCCACCGACGGACATGTCCGCCGCCGCCGCTCGCCCACTCCTGCGCTGACATGTGGCACGACCGCGCCACCCACCGCCGCTGGTCCAGATCCGGCCCGCCCGAGCCCACGCGCCGCCGCCACTCGCCCGCCACAGCCCGGAGCCGTGCGCCGCCGCCCGAGCTTCCCCGCGCCCATGCGCAGCCGCCTCCGCCGCCCCGCTCCTTCACCGACCGGCGCCGACCCGCACCTCGTCGGCCAGAGCCGAGCTCCGCCTCCGCCGCGACGCGGCCGCATCGGACGCCGCCACCCCGCCATGCGAGCCCGCGCCGCCCCGCGCGCTTTTCTCCGGCGCGCCCGTGCCACCGTGCTCCGGCGAGCCTCCAGCGCCTCCAGCGCCTCCGGCCGCCGTTCCCCTCGTCTCTGGCGAGCCTCGATCCGGTCAACCTTGGTTCGCGCTCCCGAACCCTAGATCTCAGATCTGGAGGTCAAAATCTTCTCTAAGTCTTTCCCCCCTCATATTTTATTGCTCTGTTCAACATGCCATAACTCCTCATCCGTAGCTCCATTTTGTGCATGCCATATATCAAAATGTTCATCAGGATGTTCTCTTCATTTTGTTCCAGTGTGCCATGCTTGTTTGAGTCCATCTTGATGCCCAAATGACTATTTCAAGAGTGCTATAAAATGTTAGTTCCTGTTACTTAGCAGATTATGAGCAATTGTCATTTTTGCCATGATTATTGTGTGCTGCATATGGGCATGAGCTCTACATGTGTTTTGGGGTATGTCATGCCATCTTTACAGGGGTGTATGCCATGTATTTTTGTGATCTTTGTGGTGACTAGCACATGCATGCAAAGTAGCTCTCGTGATATTGCTGATTTCAGGGACTTAGAATTTCACCAAGTCATTTTCCTGATGTTATTTTTATGCCATGCATTCATGTTGCTATAGAGAGATCCATGCTTCTTTTGAGTATGTTCGGTAAGGATGATTTGGACATATGGTTGTGCTCTATCCATGCATGCCCCTATTTGCATTTATGGAGTCACCTAGAATGACTCAATCTTGCTCTACTTTTGCTATAAAATGTTCCTGGCAGACTGTTTACGTGTTAATCATTTTTGCCAAGGTTGTTGTAGTTGATCCATGCATGCTATGAACTTGTTCTTGCTTTTCTTGGCTTCATGATCATGTCTTCTTGCTGGTAGTAAGCTTAGTTTATTATGCAATGCCTTGTGATGAGTGAATCGAGCTCGCAAAGAGGCCTTCTTAAATCTGTTTTTGCCATGTCCAGTTTTCTGCTGAGTCTGAATCTGTTAACGAAACTTGCTATGTTTACATGGGTGCCATCATATTTTCTGTGTCATTTTGGCTTATTGTCAGTAAGGGACTTTTGTTATATTCCTTGAGTAGATTCATGCCATCAAGGTTGTTAGAATCGCGATTTTGAATCGGATCGGAGCTCCGATGGTAAGATCGCAAATCGTAGAATCTTTACTATCAGGATTGTAGAAACGTAGATTCTATGAACAAAAATCGTAGAATCATAGGGGTTAGTTTGGATAGTAAAGTCGTAGAATCGTATAACAGAATCGTGATTCTGACAACCTTGCTGCCATGCCTTTGTTTGCTATGTTATATTCCTGTAGCATGTTCTTATCTTGCTCTAAACATTGCTTCCTGATGTTAAATCCTGACATGTTAGTATTTTCACTAAGTCTGTGAAGCTGATATCTTTTGCCCTTTTGACATGCCTGTTTGAACCTGATCTTGTGTGATTTAGCCGTAGCTCAGTGTTCATCTTCTGTCAAGAATCTTGAGTAGATCACTGTCATGTGCTTTGTTGTTATGTTAGAATGCAGTAGCTTAGCTTCTTGTTGCATTTTAGGTAGCATCGTGCTGTGAGTCGCAAAATTGTGCCATTCTTGTTTTGCTTGCCATTTGCAAACCGTGCATCCGATTCCGGTGATCTTTATATCGATTTCGACCGAAATCAACTCATCTTTCCAGCGACACTCTTGGTTTGCAAAGTTGAGGCCTGGTTCAATATTTTTCCTTCCAGAGCACGCATATGCATTGCATATCACATCCCGCATAGCATGCCATGTTTTGCATCATGTTGCTTGCGCATTGCACTGTGGTTGATTGTGTTTTCATTTGCTTGTGTTCTTGCCTTGGGTAGAGCCGGGAGACGAGTTCTTGATCGAGGAACCCATTGAGTATGCTTACGAGGATCAAGCTTACGTCAACTCGGCGAACTTTGCAGGCAAGATGACCATACCCTCGAAATCACTTCTATCTTTGCTTGCTAGTTGCTCGCTCTTTTGCTATGCCGCGATACCTACCACTTGCTATATAATGCCTCCCATATTGCCATGTCAAAACTCTAACCCACCTTGTCCTAGCTAACCGTTGTATGGCTATGTTACCGCTTTGCTCAGCCCCTCTTATAGCGTTGCTAGTTGCAGGTGAAGATGGAGTTTGTTCCTTGATGGAACATGATTATTGTTGGGATATCATTATTATATCTTGTTTACTTTAATGCACCTATATACTTGGTAAAGGGTGGAAGGCTTGGCCTTATGCCTGGTGTTTTGTTCCACTCTTGCCGCCCTAGTTTCCGTCATACTAGTGTTATGTTCCTTGATTTTGCGTTCCTTACGCGGTTGGGTTATAATGGGAACTCCTTGATAGTTTGCCTTGAATAAAACTCCTCCAGCAAGGCCCAACCTTGGTTTTACCATTTGCCACCTAAGCCTTTTTCCCTTGGGTTTCGCGGACTCAAGGGTCATCTTTATTTTAAACCCCCGGGCCAGTGCTCCTCTGAGTGTTGGTCCAAACTAGAGCACCATGCAGGGTCGTCCCTTGGCAACTTGGGTTACGTTGGCTCCTGTACGCTTAGCTTATCCGGTGTGCCCTGAGAACGAGATATGTGCAGCTCCTATCAGGATTTGTCGGCACAGCGGGTGGTCTTGCTGATCTTGTTTTACCATTGTCGAAATGTCTTGTAACCGGGATTCCGAGTCTGATTGGGTCGTCTTGGGTGAAGGAATATCCTTCATTGACCGTGAGAGCTTGTGATGGGCTAAGTTGGGACACCCCTGCAGGGTTTTGAACTTTCGAAAGTCGTGCCCGCGGTTATGGGCAGATGAGAATTTGTTAATGTCCGGTTGTAGAGAACTTGAAACTTAACTTAATTAAAATGAATCAACCGCGTGTGTAGCCGTGATGGTCTCTTTTCAGCGGAGTCCGGGAAGAGAACACGGTCTCGTGTTATGCTTGAACGTAAGTAGTTTCAGGATCACTTCTTGATCTTTATAGCTTCTCGACCGTGCTTTGCTTCTCTTCTCACTCTCATTTGCGCAAGTTAGCCACCATATATGCTAGTGCTTGCTGCAGCTCCACCTCACTACCTTTTCCGACCATAAGCTTAAATAGTCTTGATCGCGAGGGTGTGAGATTGCTGAGTCCCCATGACTCACAGATTTACTTCCAAAACCAGATGCAGGTGCCGATGATGCCAGTGCAGGGGACGCTACCGAACTCAAGTGGGAGTTCGACAAGGATTCAGGATGTTACCATGTTTCCTTTCTGGACAATCAGTAGTGGAGCCCAGTTGGGGTGATCGGGGATCTATGCATTTGGGGTTGTCTTTATTTTGGTTTCGTAGTCGGACCTTGATTGTATCTGGATGATGTAATGCTATATTTATGTATTGTGTGAAGTGGCGATTGTAAGCCAACTCTTTATCTCTTTCTTATTCAGTACATGGGATGTGTAAAGATTACCCCTCTTGCCACATGCCTACTATGCGGTTATGCCTCTAAGTCATGCTCCGACACGTGGGAGATATAGCCGCATCATGGGTGTTACACTGTGCGCCCGCTGGCTCAAGTTTTGTCTGAACTCCTGGATGCCCTGGCAACTCTCTTAGCTGCGGAGGTAACCCCGGCGAATCAAGCACAACATAAGGTGGAGGTTGCAAAGCTACGAGATGAGGTAGCTTAGGCTAAGGAGGCACTTAATGCTGATAATGCTAGGATGGCAACAGAGCGAGCTGCCTTGGAAGCTGAGTCGCAACGGATCCAAGTGGAATCTTTCTGGCTTAATCTGGATTAAAATGCTTCAAACGTAGTTATGTGAAGAAGGCACCAGACCCATCTGCCCCTAGAGTTCGAAGAAAGGACTCTTTTCAACACGCCTAGAGCAGGAACGAGTAACCCGCCCGGCGTAACCCGGGTCGCCGAGGCGCCCGTAGCCAGGGCGATGGCTCAACCGCCTGTAACAGCCCCACCTCGTCTGCATTTAACCACGCCTCAACAGGTGTTAACATCGCTGGGTCATTTGTCCAACCCTCTGGATAATATGATTGTCGCGGCTTCATGGCTGGCGGCTCTTCCAGTAGAAGGCGAGTCTCCTGCAGCGATCGAAGCTCGGAAGGCTATAGAGCTTCTTCAAACAGCGGTGGTGCAGCAGGCAGCTTACTCATACAGTCGTGATCAAACTCATTCAACTCCTCGCCAGAGTCAAAGTTATAGCAGGCGCATTGAGTCGCCAGCGGTTTCCAGTAGCGAGCGGCATCGGAACCAACTGCGTGGGCATGACGCGCTGCGGGATGATAACAATGTTCAAACTTTGATGGATTAGGCTCGGGCACGTCAAGAGGCAGATCTGACAGCTCAATTGGTGGCTCATCAACAACTCCAGCGTAACCCCTCAATGTTTGTAGAAGCCGGGATGACTTCTAGGACAGTAGGGGTGGCTTGCCTAGAACGGACTCTTCGCAATGAGCGGCTGCCTAAACATTTCAAGGGTCCTCGAAAAGTCCCCAACTACACTACTGATCAGCCTCTAGAGGCTTGGATTGAGAGTTATGAGTTGGCTATGAAGATGCTAGATGTCAACGACGCTACCTAAACATTTCAAGGGTCCTCCAATGAGCGGCTGCCTAAATATTTCACCATGATGTTGGATGGGACGGCTCACACCTGGCTAAAGGGATTGGCCCCTAATCCCGTCAGCTCATGGACTGAATTGAAGACGCGTTTCATTCAGAATTTCAAAGACACGTGTAAGCAGCCTTTATCAACCATCGATCTAGACACTTGTGTCCAGCATGAGGACGAGTCAACCAGTCACTAGGTACGTCGGGTCTCAGCTATTATCCACTTATCGGATACTATCAATGCTGGCTCTGCTATTTTAATTTTGGAGAAAAATTGTCGGTTTATCCCCCTCAAACAGAAGCTAGGGCGGCTTAAACGTCATTGCAATGACATGGGAGAGCTCATGGCGGCTCTTATCAAATACGCCAACTCAGATAGCACTAAGGATCCTGATTTAGATGAAGAAAAATCCAGTAAGGGGAACAAAACCGGCAAAGGGCAGCAACCGAATATGGCGGGGCAGAATTAAGGCAACAACGATGAGCACAAGCAAGCCGATGGCGGGTCTGATTTTGTGGAAAACACCAACACGCAGAGTAATAATTAGCATCGAAGGGGGAAGCTGGAACCTCGGATCAGAGGGCCAAAGTTCGACCTAGAGGCGATGTTGAATCAACCTTGTCCGAAGCATAGTCGTCCTGACAAACCGTCGTCTCACATGTGGAGAGATTGTTTTATCATGAGTCGGTATAAGGATTCCGGTTTTCATCAGGACCACCATATCAATAATGGCCCGCACGATGGGTCAGGTTCCGGCTCGCATGGGCCTGGCTTTGGAGCTGGCAGTTCAAACTCCGGATTTCAAGGCCAAGGCAATCAGGGCAGCTTTAACCAGCGGAACAGTCAAGGCAACCAGCAACAACAGTTGGGATATCAGAGTAATCCGAAGCAGCTTAATAGTGACCAGTATCATGTTTTTACCACAAGTCTGTGCAAGCGAGATCAGAAGGTTCATAAGTGGGCGGTAACTGTAGTTGAGCCGGATGTACCCTGATACTTGCGAAGGTCAGAGCAGCCAATTGTATGGAGCCGTGAAGATCACCTGCCTGGGGTTGATAATCCAGGTCAACTGGCTTTAGTGGTAGCCCCTTAGGGTGGAGGATACAAGTTCACTAAGATGCTTATGGATGGTGGCAGTAGTATCAATATCCTTTATTATGATACTTTCCGCCGTATGAATTTAACTGACAAAGATCTTAAGCCATCCTCTACAGTCTTTCATGGAGTGGTACCTGGTAAGTCGGCATATCTGGTGGGTAATATAGCTTTGGAGGTGGCTTTTGGTGATGAGCATGATTACAGGGCCAAAACATTGAATTTTGAGGTCGTCAAGATCAAAAGCCCTTATCACGCTTTGTTTGGACGGCTGGCTTATGCCAAATTTATGGCACGACCTCGTTATGTCTATCTGCAGCTTAAGATGTCGGGTCGCAAGGGCACCATCATGGTGCATGGTGATAGAAAGATAGCTTTGGAATGTGAAGAGGGCGATGCTACCTACGCTGAGTCTGCTTGTGCCACGGAAGAGCTTAAGTTGTACAAAGACAATGTTGACCCGGCTAATATGACTCCATTGAAGAAGATAACTACCGAGCATGACCCTTTGTTGAAATTTAAATCGGCGGATGGTACCAAGCAGGTTGATTTTGTCCTTGGCGACTCATCCCGGCAATTCATTATCAGTGCCAACATGGATCCAAAATTGGAAAGCGTGCTCATCAAGTTCATCCTTGAGAACCGGGGCATCTTTGCATGGAAGCCTTCAGACATGTCGGGTGTACCGAGGGAACTCGCTGAGCACACTTTCAATATTGATCCAAAGTTTAAACTGGTCAAGCAATTCCTTCGTCGTTTCAATGAAGAGAGGCGCAAGGCCATTGGAGAAGAGGTGGCCCAGCTCTTGGTGGCCGGGTTTATTGTTGAAGTTTTTCATCCTGAGTGGTTGGCTAATCTGGTGCTGGTACTTAAGAAAAACGGCACCTGGCGTATGTGTGTGGATTACACAGAACTTA
Organism: Triticum monococcum; assembly: GCA_034509565.1. Classification (NCBI taxonomy): domain Eukaryota; kingdom Viridiplantae; phylum Streptophyta; class Magnoliopsida; order Poales; family Poaceae; genus Triticum; species Triticum monococcum. The sequence goes on from CM067844.1 coordinate 492,493,375, forward strand.
ACAAAGCTTGTCCGGCTGATCCTTTTGCTCTCCCCCGTACTGATCAGATCATTGATGCTACGGTGGGTTGTGAGTGTTTGAGCTTTTTAGATGCTTATTCTGGTTATCATTAGATCAAAATGGTAGTTAAGGACCAGGAGAAGACATCTTTCATCACTCCCTTTGGAGCCTTCTGCTATGTGTCTATGCCTTTTGGGCTCAAGAGTGCCCAGGTGACTTATCAGCGTTGTGTTCAGAATTGCCTTCACAGCCATATAGGACGCAATGTTCATGCTTATGTGGATGATAACGTTGTGAAGTCCAGGAAGAAGGAGACCTTGCTAGATGATTTAAAAGAGACCTTTGACAACCTCTGGGTCTACAAGATGATCCTTAATCCGGCCAAATGTGTTTTTGGTGTGCCAACAGGCAAGCTCTTGGGTTTTCTGGTCTCTGAGAGAGGTATTGAAGCTAACCCGGAGAAAATCAAGGCTATCACTTCCTTGGCTAAGCCGGCGTGTATTAATGACGTCCAGCGTTTGGCAGGTCATATTGCGACCTTAAGCCGGTTTATAAGCCGCCTGGGAGAGAAGGCTATTCCTCTATACCAGATGATGAGGAAAACATATCACTTTGTCTGGAGTGATGCTTCTAATGAGGCATTTTAAGCGCTTAAAAACAGTTGGTTGAGCCACCGATTCTTGCAGCTCCTATTGAGAAGGAGCCCTTGCTCTTATATGTGGCCGCTAACAACAGAGCCGTCAGTGTGGTGGTCATAGTGGAAAGTACGGAAATAGGCAAGGAATATATGGTTCAAAGGCTGGCTTATTATGTTAGTGAGGTGCTAATCGAATCTAAACAGAGGTACTCACACTGGCAGAAGTTAGTCTATGGGGTGTTCATGGCTAGTCGCAAGTTGAAGCATTATTTCCTTGGTCATCCCATTATTGTGGTCAGTTCAGCTCCCTTGGGGGACATTATTCAAAACAGAGAGGCCACAGGTCGAGTGGCCAAGTGGGCCATTGAGCTTGGACCTCATGGTTTGAAGTATATGCCTAGGACGGGTATCAAATCTCAAGCTGTTGTGGATTTTATCAATGACTGGACAGAGTTGCAGATTCCTGAAGAGAAGATTGATAACACATATTGGACTATTCATTTTGATCGGTTCAAGCAGTTGGAAGGATCAGGGGCTGGTGTTATTTTGACTTCCCCACGAGGTGACAAATTTTGTTATGTCTTAAGGCTAATGTTTCCTTGTACCAATAATGCAGCTGAGTATGAGGCCCTGCTCCATGGTCTTCGGATGGCTAAAGAGATGAATCTAAGTTGGGTGAGGTGCTTCGGCGACTCAGATTTGGTGGCCCAGCAAGTCTCAGGAACTTGGGCTTCTAAGGACCCGCTCATGGAGGCTTATCGCCGGGCGGTTGACAGTATTGCTGGCCATTTCAAAGGTTATCAAGTGGAACATGTTGATCGCAGAAAGAATGAGGCGACTGATGCTTTAAGCTGGCTGGGGTCTCAGCGTAAGCCGGTGCCACCCAATGTTTTTCTTGACATATCGCATAGCCCTTCAGTTAAGCTACCAACAGAAGAAAAACTTGCAATCCCTGACCCAGAGGCACAGTTGGTGGCGGCTCTTCACGCTATTCCTGATTGGACGGTTCCTTATTTGGCTAATATGACCCGAGGAGAATTTCCTGAGGATGAAACTTTGGCCAGGCAAATAATCCGGAGGTCTAAGTCGATGACCATTGTCAATGGCGAGTTGCACCGATGCAGTGTCACAGGTGTGTTCCAGCGCTGTGTTTCCCATGAAGGAGGCCGTGAGATTCTAAGAGGGATTCATGAAGGAGATTGTGCCCATCACGCCGGCTCTAAGTGTCTCGTGGCTAAGGCTTTTCGTCATGTGTTTCATTGGCTGACGGCTCATGCTGATGCAGAAGATCTGGTTAGCAAGTGCGACGGTTGTTAGAAATTTTTCAGACAAGCTCATGTGCCGGCTCAAGAATTGAGGATAATTCCAATCACTTGGCCGTTTGCAGTCTAGGGGCTGGATATGGTTGGACCTTTTAAGAGATCCAAGGACAAAAAGACCCACCTTTTGGTGGTGGTTGATAAGTTTACAAAGTGGGTTGAGGCAGAGCCGGTCAGTAAGTGTGATGCGGCAACGACGGTTCAATTCATTAAGAAGGTGATGTTCCACTTTGGTTACCCGCATAGTATCATAACTGATAATGGCACTAATTTGTCTAAAGGTGCTATGAAATAATTATGTCAACGAGAGCATATTCATCTTGATGTTTCATGGTGGCTCACCCCCAGTCCAATGGTCAAGCTGAAAGGGCCAATCAAGAGATCTTGAGAGGCACAAAACCCCGACTTATGGTCCCTTTGCAGAGGACGCCGGGTTGTTGGGTTGAGGAATTACCCTTAGTACTTTGGAGTATAAATACCAACCCCAATAGATCAACATGTTACATGCCTTTCTTCATGGTTTATGGGGCATAGGCAGTTCTTCCAAGTGATATCCATCATGACTCTCCCCGGGTGGCGGCTTATGTTGAGGCTGACAATGAAACGGCGCATCAGGATGCTCTTGATGTGTTGGATGAGGAGCGTGACCTTGCGGTAGCTCGATCGGCGATATACCAACAAGATCTGCATCGCTATCATAGCCGCCAAGTTAAAACTCGGACCTTTCAAGAAGGCGACTGATGTCGCTTGTGTCGGATTACGGGTTCCGGCAAACCCTTGAGAGGTTCGAACTCTGGGGTGCACACAAAGAACACTCTCTCCCCAACTCGCTCACTCAACGATCCCATGGCCTAGCTCGACGAACCCGAAGAACAAGAGACACGGGGGTTTATACTGGTTCGGGCCACCTTGCGGTGTAATACCCTACTCCAGTTTGTGGGTGGATTGCCTCGGGGGGCTGAGGATGAACTAGTACATTGGATGAATAGCCTCAGGCGGTGAGGTGTTCTTGAGATCGATGAGCTGGTGGGTGTGCGGGTGATTTGAATGATCCGTCCCTCCTCTCTCTGGATTGACCGACCCCCTGCTATGGTGGTGGCTGAGTCCTATTTATAGTGGCTTTGGTCCTCTTCCAAAATGTTTAGCGGGAAGGGATCCCACAACGGCCAAGTTTGAAGGGGGAAAACTAGTACAAGCTATCCTAACAAAAGTAGTCTTCTCCTGCCAAAGGCTCTGGTGGTGACGCTATTGTGGGCTTGGATGGTTGCTATGGTGGTGACGTTGCAGTGGTCTTGGTCTTGTTGCACCGATATGGAAACCTTTGACTGATGCCTCAGGACTCCACGCCTGCGCTTGCCTCCTTAGCACCAAGGAGGAAACTGGTACACTGTGCTCGCTGGCGCCCGCCTGGCCTTGGTTGTCATGGTTCACGTCACACGAACCTCGCGAGGTGCCCCTTGCATAGATATCTCCGCTCCTCGGGAGCCTGCCTAGTGAGGCTGCCCCGAGGGAGGTCTTGGTGTCGTCCGCCTTGCGAGGCTTGGCCCCTCGTGAGGGTCTCGCTGCCGCTGAAGCTGGGCCGTATCGGGCCATTGATGGAGTCACGCTCGTGGGCCGCAGGCAGGCAAGTCTGGGCACACTCGTTCCCAGGACACCGACGGTAGCCCCTGGGCCCAAGGCGCGCTCGAACTTGGCTTCGATGCGAAGCCAAAGGGCAAGTACGGAGCTCCACGGGCCTCAACCGCCTGCGGCCTCGGTCGACGCATGGCGATAGATGGTACGTGGGCGCCTCCGCTTCCCCATGCTGCCTCGGCAACCGTCCGACTTGACGAGATGCCACTGCATGCAAAGGAAAATCATCATTATGTGTGACTGTGGTGACCGGTGGTTGGCCTTCCTCTCCCTCTGGCTATAAATGAGGGGAGGGGCAAAGCCCCCCCCGCTCATCTCTGCCTTCTCGCTGCTCACTCCTCCTTCCTCCTCTTGGTCCTTCCATCTTGCTATCCTGCCGAAACATCCATGGCGCCGATTAGAAGGTTTTCCATGGCGGAGAAGGGGAAATACCCCCCTTGAGGAGCCGGAGCTTCTTCCGCCGAAGAAGAGGTCCCGGCTCCGTCACGATGTCGGGGCGAGGCAAGAGGTGACACGGCCTTGATACGAGCGACTGCCGCCTGGCTAGTTGCTCCCTCTATACGCCCAAGCGCAGGGCTCCGTAGAAGGTGGCAGCGGCCCTTGCCGTGCGAGCCGTGGTCGCGGGGTCCAGGTTGAGGTCGTGCGGCCATCTGCCGCGCGAACCCATGCCGAGGCCTCCTCGCGTGAGTTTATGCTGTGGGCGGCGATGCCTCCACGCACGTGGATTCGGTTCCCGCAGTTCTTCGCTGAAGAGATGTCGCCGAGGGGGGCGCTCGAGCTGTGGTTGTAGCACACTGGGTGCTATAGTCTAGCCACGGGACCAGAGGTTGAAGTCGTCTCCCCCGGTAAGATCTTCATGACCCGCTGATGGGGCGAGGTCGCCCGCGCCTGTCGCGCGGAGGGGGCCCTCGCCATCCATTTTGAGTATGACAACGCCTCCACACGGTTCTTCAAGGTCTTCGACGAGGAAGTCCGTCACCTGGAGTGCTGCCCCGGAGGAGATGGTCAGCAGGGCGAGGCGGCAGGCGCAGTGCCAGCCGTGGGTCCTGCCGGTGGCTCCTCCAGTAGCAGCGACGACTCCTGGGAGTCTAGCGACTCCCCTGAGCCCTGCAAGTCTCTGGAGTTGAGCGACGACAGCTACGTGCCCCCGAGCTTCCACCACGCCCAGAGCGCCGCATCGGCCTCTACCCAACGCCGACGGTGATCTGGATGGGGTTGGCGCCGGCCTCACATGGCCCAATGTTGATGATGGCATCAGCGGTGGTGCCCGTAGTCGGGGCTTCCTAAGGCCGTTATTCTTTTGTTCCCTGCGAGGAATTGAAACGAACCCCGAGGGGGTATGTAAAGAACCTGTAATGCTTTTGTTCTATCGCTTATTACTCTTAACATGAGATTGTGCCTGTGTGTCTCGCTTAGGCATTACTCCCCCTTTTCGTTCTTGCGGTAGCTTTAGCGCTCTACGCCGTCAGGTCCCAGTCCCCAGGCAGGCTCCAGCAGTTGCTGGTATGCCAGGTCGCAATGTCATGGTCAAGGCCAGGAGGTGAGCGGACCGAGGTCCGGTAAGAGCTCCCGAGGCGCGATGCTCTGGAGGCCCCCCTTGGCATGCAAGCCGGTCCATGGAGACCGAAAAGGAAGGCAACTCTGCCCGAGCGAGTTTACGAGAGCGGTGGGCTTCAGACAGAGAGATTCGCTTTGTTTCGCATCGGAGACTTATCTCGTGGCACTCGGTGGTGGTCCCTTGCTCAACGCTCGGCTTGTGTTTCTGTGGTGGTACTAATAGGCAGGGTCACGCCGGTCGCCCCTTTCCCCGCTCATCTATACGCACTGCGTCCTCGGGTCTCTGCCCTCGAGCGAGGCTCAGCCGCTGCTGGTATGCCAGGTCGCGATGCCATGGTCAAGGCTAGGTGGTGAGGGCTGGAGAGTTAGTAAGAACTCCTGAGGTGTGATGCTCAGGAGTCCCCCCTTTAATGCGCAAGCGAATCGCATAGAAAAAGGGGCAGCCAGCGAGGCCGCCTGTAGTTGAGCTCCGGAGATTCCAGCGGGTTAGTTCGAGAGAAGAGCATGACTCATAATCGCGCCGCTGCCCTGCTGCTGTTCTTTCCACAAGAAGATGGAGGCACTGAGGATCTGGTGAGGTGACGTGCGCGGAGCGGGCCACGAGCCAGAGGTCGATCACACATGTTTATCGGCATTGCAGGGACAGACCCGAGCACAAGCACCGTGACAGCATGTGTAGCCCCCGTTGCGGGATGAGCAGGAGGCCGGTAAACAACACGGGAGGCCACAAAGGGCAATAGGCAAGCAGGTGATAATCATAAAGTAATTCATGGGAGGAGGCAAGCTAGCTTGGATAAATGCAAGAACGATACATGCCGCAGGGACGGACCCACGTGGCCTGGGGATGATGTAGCCCGAGGGGCGCCCCCAACAGAGTTAGTTAAAGACGCAAAAGGATACACGTCGCAGGGACAAGCCCGTGTGACTTGGGGATAATGCTGCCCGAGGGGCGCCCCCAACTGAATGAATCAAAAAGATTCACCTGGCACCGTTGCTGGAGGGATGTTGAAGCAGCTGAAGATGCATGTTGAAGAAGTTGCTCCTCACGAGCCGCCTGAGTCCAGAGCCTCGGGAGGCTTTGGGGGCCTAGGAGGCTCATGAAGAACTGTCGCCATCTCTGCCAGGACTGCGTGATGTCTGGCCTCCCGAGCCGCCATAACGCTTCGCGGGTGGCGCTGGAAGGTGAGATCCGTGTTCGGCAGACCGAATGGCATGTGAACATAGCTGTGAGGTGGACCCTCGCATCGACCTACGCGCGAAGGCTAGGAACGCTCCTGGGATGCAGCCCTGTTGAGCCCTGGGATGTTGACGCAGACGCGCAGCTCGTCGTCCTCGCCAGGACAAGGAGCTGCGCTAGGTGGTGGGCGGCGGTCGTCGCGCATGGTTCTCGCCTCTTGAAGCTCCTTGGTTGCCTTGGTGATAAACTCCTGAGCACCAGGCACTCCATGCCTTGTGCCCTCATGAGGGAAGCGTGCAGTGAAGCATGCCTCCACATGGTGCCTGAGCGCCTCCCTCATGACATTGACTAAGTCAGAGGCCCTCCAGAAGAGAGCCTCCAAGCCCAGCCCGAGGAGGGCGCCGGGCGCGCCTTCCTATGCGATAGAGGGAGGCATCCCAGTCGTGGGTCCAGGTCCTGAGGTGGTGCCACTGGAGACACCGCTCTCCTGAGGCTCTTGGTAGCACAGCTGCTTCTTCTTCTTGGGTACAACCTCAGGAGGATAGGTGGCACCTTCGTTGTCTGGGTCTTCGGCCGCCGCAGCGTGGTAGGCGCGCTCGAGAGAGCACACCGCATCCTTTTCCTCGCAAGCGACCATGATGATGCCGCAGCTCCCTGGCATCTTGAGGACATTATAACCATGATGGGTCACCGCCATGAACTTGGCCAGGGCCGGATACCCGAGGATGGCGTTGTACGGAAGGCATATGTGGGCGATGTCGAAGTCGATGAGCTCAGTACTGTAGTTGTCGCGCTTGCCGAAGGTGACAGGGAGACGGATTTTCCCTATCAGGGTGGTGGAGCCATCGGTTACTCCTGAGAAGGGCTTGGTGGGCTGCAGCTGATCATGTGGCACTTGGAGGCGTTTGAACATTTCGACGGAGAGAACATTGAGCCTTGCACCGCCGTTGATGAGGGTCTTGGTGACAAGGACATTGCTGATGATGGGCGAGCAGAGCATCGGGAGGGTGCCGGCAGTTGCCGCGCACTTGAGCTGGTCGGACAAGCTGAAGGTGATGGTCTACTTGGACCACCTAAGCGGGCGCGTGCCTTCGAGCCTAGAGAGGGCCGCGTTAACCTCTCGAGTGAACTGCTTGAAGATGCGTTGGGAGGCCGGGGCCTGAGCGCCACCCAAGATGCAGGCGATGGCGCGAGGCTCCTGGAAGCCCCCAGGGCCCTCGTCCTAGTGGTGGTCGTCGTTCCTCCTTGGTGGCAGCGTCAGCGGAGGGAGGCCAGCGCTGCCCTGAGGACGGTCCTCATGAGGCTGGTCCCTCCAGGAACCCTCGCGAGGTTGGTCCTGCCAGCGGTCCTCATGAGGTCGGCCGCACCACTCCTGGCAGGGCCCGCGGTCGTCCCAGCGTCCTCCACTTCTGCCTCCTCCGCGGCCGTAGCCTCGGTCGTTGCGCTCGGGGCATCGACCGAAGCGCCCGTCGGGGATGGCCCTGAGCTCCTGATAGTCGTTGGTGTTGTGGCTGTGTACGTTGTGGAAGGCGTAGAACGGGCGGTTGGCCTTGGATGACTCTGGGTGGTCGCAGTCGCGCTTCATCTCTAGTTCCTCCACGAGCACGGCAGTCCCCTTGCACTTCACATCCTTGGTCCTGGCCTTCTTATCTTCCGGGTCGGCAGCTGGAAGCTCGAGGAGGGAGAGGCGTCCCTCCTCAACTCTCGCGCACTTGGTCGCCATGTTGAACATCCAGAGTCATGCATAGGTCCTCGTGTATGGCGATCTCTTCCTTCATCTTGACATCGTCGACGACATCAGAGAATGCTGAGATAATGGCCTCATCCGTCACCTTGGGGATCTTGAGGCAAACGATGTTGAAATGATGGATGTACTTCTGCAGGGTTTCCCTCGGCTACTGCTTGATGCGCCGCAGGTCACCAGTGGCAAGCGGGCGGTCGCGAGTGCCTTGGAAGTTGGCAATGAAGCGCTCACGCATCTCGCCCCAGGAGGAGATCGATCCCGCGGGCAGGTTCAGGAGCCACGAGCGCGCGCCGTCTTTGAGAGCCATGGGAAACCAGTTTGCCATGACCTTCTCATCGCTGTTGGTGGCCTCTATGCTCAGCTCGTAGAGCTGCAAGAACTCAAGGGGACAGGGGTGCCGTTGTAGCGCGGATGCAGGTCGGGCTTGAACTTGTCGGGCCAGACAAGGCTGCGTAGCTCGGGGGTGAAGGCGCGAGAGCCTGCCATGGTCACTGGAGCCTGGTCTTGGTACCCACGTGCCGCTGCCATGGGCGGCGCGCGATCTTGACGTGGTGGTGCTGGGAGTGCAGGAGCATCTTCTTGCGGCCGCGGGATTTCATGGCAGCTTCCTTCTTCACGCGCGGGCGCCCTGCACGGTGGGTCACGTTGCGGGGCCACGAGTCTTTGTGTGAGGGTGACGTCTTGATGTGGAGGTGGCGGAGGTGCTCCATGGGCTACGTCGCCCGCTGCAGGAGGCAGGCGAGGCAGCGAAAGCGACGGTGCAGGAGAGCCCCTTGCGGCACTGACGACCTCGGCGATGCGGCCTAGCCAGTCTTTGTAGAGGTCGTCGACGAGGCGGTAACGCAGGAGCTCGCGCGCCATGAGCAGCGTAGCCTGCGCGTCCGCGGGTCCGCGATGACCGTGGGACGACGAGCCAGTCGGAGTCGGTGACGGGGTGGCGGTGCGTCTGTCCCGCCGCACAGAAGGGTGCGGCGATGAGGCTTGCTGCTCGTTCCCTGCCGGGCCTGTGGCAGCGTTGGCAGCGAGTGATGGAGAGCGACGGGGAGGCCCGCCAACGGGGGCCGTCTGGGCGACGCGAGCGTTGAGAGCGGCTCGACGCTCAGCATGAGCCAGATGAGCGTCAGCCATGGAGACGATGGAGCGGCGGCGAGTCAATCGACAGAAGAGAGGCCTCGACGCCCCCCTACCTGGCACGCCAAATGTCGGATTACGGGTTCCGGCAAAACCTTGAGAGGTTCAAACTCTGGGGTGTGCATGAAGAACACTTTCTCCCCATCTCACTCGCTCAACAATCCCACGTCCTAGCTCGACGAACCCAAAGAACAAGAGACACGTGGGTTTATACTGGTTCAGGCCACCTTGCGGTGTAACACCCAATCTAGTTTGTGGGTGGATTGCCTCGGGGGGGGGGGGGGCTGAGAATGAACTAGTGCAGTGGATGAACAACCTCAGGAGGAGAGGTGTTCTTGAGCTCCATGAGCTGGTGGGTGTGAGGGCGATCTGAATGATCCGTCCCGTCTCTCTCTAAGTGGATCGATTGAACCCCCGCTACGGTGGTGTCTGAGTCCTATTTATAGTGGCTTTGGTCCTCTTCCAAAATGTTTAGGTGGGAAGGGATCCCACACCGGCCAAGTTTGAAGGGGGGCAACTAGTACAAGCTATACTAACAAAAGTAGTCTTCACCTGCCAAAGGCTCTGGTGGTGACGCTACTGTGGGCTCCACGATGACCTTCGTCCTGTCGTCCTTCTGGTCTTAGTCTTGTTTTACCGATATGGAAACCTTTGCCTGATGCCTCGGGACTCCACGCCTGCACTTGCCTCCTTAGCACCAAAGAGGAAACTGGTACACTGCACCCGCTGGCTCCCGCCTGGCCTTGGTCGTCATGGCTCACGTCACACGAACCTCGTGAGGTGCCCCTTGCATAGATATCTCCGCTCCTCGGGAGCCTGCCTAGCGAGGATGCACCAGGGAGGTCTTGGTGTCATCCGCCTGGTGAAGCTTGGCCCCTCACGAGGGTCTTGAGTCACTACTGCTGAAGCTGGGCCGTTGATGGAGCCACGCTCGCGGGCCGCAGGCTGGCAAGTCTCGGTACCCCGGTTCCCAGGACGTCGATAGCTTGAAGCTACGTCGGTATTTCCCTAAAGAGGAAGGGATGATGCAGCACAGCGACGGTAGGTATTTCCCTCAGATATGAAACCAAGGTTATCGAACTAGTAGGAGAACCAAGCAACACAATGTAAACAACACCTGCACACAAATAACAACTACTCGCAACCCGACGTGTAAAAGGAGTCATCAGTCCCTTTCGGGTAGCGGTGCCAGAAATTGGCACGTGGATGAGAGAAAGTTGTAAATATTGATAGATCGAATGCCAAATAAAATATATTCCAGCAAGGTATTTTTGTATTTTTGGTTTAATAGATCTAAAAATAAAAGGCAAATAAAATATATCGCAAAGCAAATAATATGAGAAAGAGACCCGGGGGCCGTAGATTTCACTAGTGGCTTCTCTCGAGAAAAATAGCAAAGGGCGATTACTGTTGGGCAATTGATAGAACTTCAAATACTCATGACGATATCTAGGCAATGATCATTACATAGGCATCACGTCCAAGATTAGTAGACCGACTCCTGCATGCATCTACTACTATTACTCCACACATCGACCGCTATCTAGCATGCATCTAGTGTATTAAGTTCATGGAGAAACAGAGTAATGCAATAAGAACAATGACATGATGTAGACAATATCTATCTATGTAGACATAGACCCCATCATTTTATCCTTAGTAGCAACGATACATATGTGTCGGTTCCCCTTCTATCACTGGGATCAAGCACCATAAGATCGAACCCACTACAAAGCACCTCTTCCCATTGCAAGACAAATAGATCAAGTTGGCCAAACGAAATCCAAATACCGGAGAAGAAATACGAGGCTATATGCAATCATGCATAAAAGAGATCAAAGAAACTCAAATACTTTCATCGATATAAAAAGATAGATCTGATCATAAACTCAAAGTTCATCGGATTCCAACAAACACACCGCAAAAAGAGTTACATCATATGGATCTCCAGGAGACCATTGTATTGAGAATCCAGCGAGAGAGAGGAATCCATCTAGCTACTAACTACGGACCCGAAGGTATACAAAGAACTACTCGCGCTTCATCAAAGATGATGGTGTCTAGATTGGATATGGTGGTTCTGGACTCTGCAGCGGCTGGAATTGATTTTAGTCGACTCCCCTAGGGTTTCTGGAATATTGGGGTATTTATAGAGCAAAGAGGTGGTCCAGGGGGCACCCGAGGTGGGCACAACCCACCAGGGTGCGCCTGGGCCTCCTGGCGCGCCCTAGTGGGTTGTGCTCTCCTCGGAGGACCCCCCCAGGCGCAACCTTGGCCCATTAGGTGTCTTCTGGTCCATAAAAAATCTCCGTAAAGTTTCGTGGCATTTGGACTCCGTTTGGTATTGATTTCCCGGAATGTAAAAAACATGCAGAAAACAGCAACTGGCACTTGGCACTATGTCAATAGGTTAGTACCAAAAAATGATATAAAATGACTATAAAATGATTATAAAACATCCAAGATTGATAATATAACAGCATGGAACAATCAAAAATTGTACATATGTTGGAGACATATCAGCATCCCCAAGCTTAACTCATATTCGTCCTCTAGTAGGTAAGTGATAAAATAGAACTTTTGATGTGGAATGTTGCGTAACATGTCATATCATATTTCTTTTCTTTATAGCATGGACATTTGGACTTTTACATTGTTCAAAGCAATAGTCTAGTTTTGACATGATAATTTAAATATTCAAGCATATCAACAAGCAACCATGTCTTTCAAAATATTAATGCTAAAATAAGCTATCCCTAGCCCATCATGCTCAGTCATTGGTCCATTCATGAAACACACTCGCATATTAACTACACACAATGCTCAAGTACGATCATAGTGCCTCCTAGTTGGTGCTTTTATAAGAGAAGATGGTGACTCAAATTCAAAATAAAAATTGCATAAAGTAAAAGAAAGGCCCTTCACAGAGGGAAGTAGGGATTTGTAGAGGTGCCGGAGCTCAAAGCGAAAAATTTAGAGATAAGAACATTTTGGGAGGTGTGTCCTTCCCACCAACCAAAACGACTTAGAGTTCCCAACAATTTCCATGCTAGATATATCATAGGCTGGTCCCAAACGGAAATTAAAGTTTATTCCCTTTTCCACCATACTTTCACTTTCCATGGCTAACCGTATCCACGGGTGTCTTCCATACCAACACTTTCCAAGGAATTTATTATTTGGCAACATAAAGTAAATTCATTTTTCATTTCGGGACTGGGCATCCCTAATACCTTTGCCTTACTCTCGTGCAATGACAAGTGAATAAACACTCATCGTGAGAATAACACATCTAGCATGGAAAATATTAGCCACCCCTCACCGCATATAGGTAGATATCGTGGGCTCATGTGGCAAAATTGGTTTAAATGTTTTTGGATGCACAAGTAGTGATCATACTTAGTGTAAAATGAAGGCTAGGAAAAGATTGAGAAGTGACCAAGCAAGAGATAAATAATCTCATAAGCGAGCATTAAGCATAATTTACACCGAATAATGCACGACAAGTAGGATATAATTTCATTGCATAATTATTGACTTTCATGCTTGCATAGGGAATCACGAACCTTAACACCAATATTCTTACTAAAGTATAATTACTCATCAACATAACTCATATATCATATCATCATATCTCAAAACAATTACTAAGAATCAAGTTTATTTTGTCCAATGGTCTTCATGAAAGTTTTTATTATATCCTTTTTGGATATCTATCACTTTGGGACTATTTTTTATGTGTTGCTTTTGACAAGCTCAAACAAATATAAGTGAAGATCATGAGCATAAAATTTCTTTCTCTCAAATTAATTTAAGTGAAGCAAGAGAGAATTTCTTGAAAATTTTACTAACTCTCAAATAAATCTAAGTGAAGCAAGAGAGCATTTCTTCAAAAATACTAAAGCACACGGTGCTCAAAAACATATAAGTGAAGCACTAGAGCAAGTCCATAGCTTATAAAAATTTAAGTGAAGCATAGAGAGCAATTCTAACAAGTCATGACATAATTTTGGCTCTCTCAAATAGATGTGTCCAGCAAGGAATCAATACTTAAAACATGAAATAAAACAAGCAAAGACTCATATCATACAAGACGCTCCAAGAAAAACACATTGTATGTGACGAATAAAAATATAGCTTCGAGTAAAATACCAATGGTCGTTAGAAGAAAGAGGGGATGCCACTCAAGGCATCCCCAAGCTTAGTTGCTTGCTCTCTTTTGGATAATAGCTTGGGATGCCGGGTCATCCCCAAGCTTAGGCTCTTCTTACTCCTTATTCCTTCATGCATCATAAGATAACCCAAAACTTGAAAACTTCAATCACACAAAACTCAACAAAACCTTCATGAGATCCGTTAGTATAAGAAAGCAAATCACTACTATAAGTGATGTAGTAAACCAATTCATATTTTGTGTTTGCATTATACTATTGTATTCCAACTTTTCCATGGTAAAAACTCATCAAAGAAAACCATAGAGCCATCACATAAGCACACAACGCAAGGAAAACAGAATCTGTCAAAAACAGAACAGTCTGTAGCAATCTGGGTGTTCTGAATACTTCTGTAACTCCAAAAATTATGAAAAATTAGGACGAGCTGAGAAATTTGTATATTGATCTATTTCAAAAGTAATGGGTATTTTATCGCTCTTTGGTTAAAAACGAAAATTATTTTCGCGAGCGCAAAAGTTTTTGTTTTTTCAGCAAGATCAAACAACTATCATCCAAGAAGATTCTAAAGGCTTTACTTAGCACAAACACTAATTAAAACACAAAAAACACAATCATAATAGTAGCATAATTGTGCTAACACTCAAAAACAGGAAGCAAAAAGCAAAAATAAATTTTATTCATTGGGTTGCCTCCCAACAAGCGCTATAGTTTTACGCCCTAGCTAGGCATAAGATTTCAACGATGCTCACACGAAAGATAAGATTTGAAACACAAAGAGAGCATCAAGAAACATATGACAAACACATTTAAGTCTAACATACTTCCTATGCATAGGAGTTTTATAAGCAAACAAATTATCGAGACAAGAAACATCTAACATATGCAAAGAAGAGGAATAAAACATTAACAATCTCAACATAAGGAGAGGTAATTTAATAACATGAAAACTTATACAACCATATTTCCCTCTATCATAATAATTACATGTGGGATCATATTCAAATTCAATAATATAACTATCACATAACATTTTCTCTCTTCATGATCCACATGCATAAAAGTTTTATAATCTTCCAACATAGTGGGATTAACATCAACTAAATCATGACCTCTCCAAACCCACTTTTATCAAAAAAAATCATAAGATTGAACACTCTCCAAATATGTGGGATTTTTTTAACCTAAAGTTGACACTCTTCCAAACCCACTTTCAATATTATTGCAAATAACATATTCATCATGAGGCTTAAATAAATTTTCAAGATCATAAGAATCATCACACCAATCATGATCATTGCAACAAGTAGTGGACATAGCAAAATTAGCATCCCCAAGCTTGGGGTTTTGCATATTAATTGCATAATTGACATTAATAGAATTTATAGTGAAATAATTGCAATCATGCTTTTCATTCAAGGGGCTATCATGAATCACTTCATAAATTTCTTCATCACAATTTTCAGATTCACGAATCTCAAGTAAAACTTCATAAAGATAATCTAGTGCACTCAACTCACTAGCAATTGGTTCATCATGATTGGATCTTTTAAAAAGATTAGCAAGTGCATATCAAGAGATTTTTAGCAAGCGAAGACGCAAGCAAATAGAAGACACATGGCACACAAGGAAAGAAGAGATCTGGCGAGAAAACGGTGAATGAGAAAGAGGGCGAATAAAACGGAATTTTTTTGTGAAGTGGGCGAGAGGAAAACGAGAGGCAAATGGTAAATAATGTAAACTACGAGCAGATGAGATTTGTGATTGGGAACCTGGTATATGTTGAAGATCCTCCCCGGCAACGGCACCAGAAATTCCTTTTGATGTCGCTTGAAGCTACGTCGGTATTTCCCCAAAGAGGAACGGATGATGCAGCACAACGGCGGCATGTATTTCCCTCAGATATGAAACCAAGGTTATCGAACCAGTAGGAGAACCAAGCAATACAACATAAACAACACTTGCACACAAATAACAACTACTCTCAACCTGACGTGTAAAAGGGGTTGTCAATCCCTTTCGGGTAGCGGTGCCAGAAATTGGCACGTGGACGAGAGAAAGTTGCGAATATTGATAGATGGAACGCCAAATAAAACAAATTCCAACAAGGTATTTTTGTATTTTTGGTTTAATAGATTTGAAAATAATAGGCAAATAAAATAGATCGCAAAGGCAAATAATATGAGAAAGAGACCTTGGGGCCCTAGATTTCACTAGTGGATTCTCTCGAGAAAAATAGCAAACGACGATTACTATTGGGCAATTTATAGAACTTCAAATACTCATGACGATATCCAGGCAATGATCATTACATAGGCATCATGTCCAAGATTAGTAGACCGACTCCTGCCTGCATCTACTACTATTACTACACACATCGACCGCTATCCAGCATGCATCTAGTGTATTATGTTCATGGAGAAATGGAGTAATGCAATAGAGATAGACCCCATCGTTTTATCCTTCGTAGCAGCGATACATACGTGTCGGTTCCCCTTCTGTCACTAGGATCAAGCACCGTAAGATCGAACTTACTACAAAGCACCTCTTCCCATTGCAAGACAAATAGATCAAGTTGGCCAAACAAAACCCAAATATCGGAGAAGAAATACGAGGCTATAAGCAATCATGCATAAAAGAGATCAAAGAAACTCAAATACTTTCATGGATATAACAAGATGGATATGATCATAAACTCAAAGTTCATCGGATCCCAACAAACACACCGCAAAACGAGTTACATCACATGGATCTCCAAGAGACCATTATATTGAGAATCCAGCGAGAGAGAGGAAGCCATATAACTACTAACTATGGACCCGAAGGTCTACAAAGAACTACTCACGCATCACCGGAGAGGCACCAATGGAAGTGGTGAACCCCTCCGTGATGGTGTCTAGATTGGATCTGGTGGTTCTGGACTCTGCGGCGGCTGGAATTGATTTTCGTCGACTCCCCCAGGGTTTCTGGAATATTGGCGTATTTATAGAGCAAAGAGGTGGCCCGGGGGGCACCCGAGGTGGGCACAACCCACCAGGGCGCGCCTTGGCCTCTTGGCGCGCCCTGGCGGGTTGTTCTCTCCTCGGAGCACCCCCAGGCGCAGCCTTGGTCCATTAGGTGTTTTCTGGTCCATAAAAAATCTTCGTAAAGTTTTGTGGCATTTGAACTCCGTTTGGATTGATTTCTTGGGATGTAAAAACATGCAGAAAACAACAACTGGCACTTGGCACTATGTCAATAGGTTAGTACCAAAAATGATATAAAATGATTATAAAACATCCAAGATTGATAATATAACAACATGGAACAATCAAAAATTATAGATACATTGGAGACGTATCAGCGACTTGGAGCTCCGGCTCATCCAAGATCAAACAGATATGCACAAGTTATCCCTTCCTTGGGAGGGACCTTTTGTGGTCAGCAAAAACCTGAACAACGGGTCATACTAACTCATTGATATTTGAGGGAACAAGGACTCGTGCACATCGAAGGAGGAGACCCACCGGCCGTGGAACATTGCTCATCTTCGGCCATATTACACTTGAGCCACCGGCTCTTGTGTTGTACATACTTTCATCCATGTATATATTGTGATCAAGATAATAAAGTCGGCATCCCTGATAAATCGGGGCCTCTGTCATTTCACTTCAATTAGTTTGAGCCTTCATTATTTGTTCATAAAGATCACTTGGGGGCCACCTGCTCAATGAGCAGAGCCTTGATTACCCTCTTGGTCGGCTTCCTAGCCATCTTATTGATCACTTGGGGGCCACCTGCTCAACGAGTAGATCCTTGATTACCCTCTTGGTCGGCTTCCTAGCCATATTATGGACCACTTGGGGGCTACCTGCTCAACAAGCAGAGACTTGATTACCCTCTTGGTCGGCTTCATAGCCATCTTATTGGTCACTTGGGTGTTGGGGAACGTAGTAATTTCGAAAATTTTCCTACGCACACGCAAGATCATGGTGATGCATAGCAACGAGGGGGAGAGTGTTGTCTACGTACCAACGCAGACCGACTGCGGAAGCGATCACACAACATAGAGGAAGTAGTCGTACGCTTCTTCCCGATCCGACCGATCCAAGCACCGTTACTCCGGCACCTCCGAGTTCTTAGCACACGTTTAGCTCGATGGCGATCCTCGGGCTCCGATCCAGCAAAGCGTTGAGGAAGAGTTACGTCAGCACGACAGCGTGGTGACGATCTTGATGTACTACCGACGCAGGGCTTCGCCTAAGCACTGTAACGGTATGATCGAGGTGGAATTTGGTGGCAGGGGGCACCGCACACGGCTAAGGAACGATCTCAAGGATCAACTTGTGTGTCTATGGGGTGCCCCCTGCCCCTATATATAAAGGATGGAGGAGGAGGAGGCCGGCCAAGGCAAAGGTGCGGCCAGGATAGGGAGTCCTACTAGGACTCCAAGTCCTAGTAGGAGTCCACCAAGAGGGGAGGAAGGGAGAAGGAATAGGAGGAGTAGGAAAGGTGGCCGGCCCCCTTTTCCCTAGTCCAATTCGGACCAAAGGGGAGGGGGGGCGCAGCAGCCTTTTCCTCTTTCCACTAAAGCCCATCAAGGCCCATTACTTCTCCCGTAACTACCCGGTACTCCAAAAAATACCCGAATCACTCGGAACCTTTCCGATGTCCGAATATAGTCGTCCAATATATCGATCTTTATGTCTCGACCATTTCGAGACTCCTCGTCATGTCCCCAATCTCATCCGGGACTCCGAACTCCTTTGGTACATCAAAACTCATAAACTCATAATATAACTGTCATCGAAACCTTAAGCGTGCGGACCCTACGGTTCGAGAACAATGTAGACATGACCGAGACACGTCTCCGGTCAATAACCAATAGCGGGACCTGGATGCCCATATTGGCTCCTACATATTCTACGAAGATCTTTATCGGTCAGACCGCATAACAACATACGTTGTTCCCTTTGTCATCGGTATGTTACTTGCCCGAGATTCGATCGTCGGTATCCAATACCTAGTTCAGTCTCGTTACCGGCAAGTCTCTTTACTCGTTCCGTAATACATCATCTCACAACTAACTCATTAGTTGCAATGCTTGCAAGGCTTATGTGATGTGCATTACCGAGAGGGCCCAGAGATACCTCTCCGACAATCGGAGTGAGAAATCCTAATCTCGAAATACGCCAACCCAACATCTACCTTTGGAGACACCTGTAGTACTCCTTTATAATCACCAGTTACGTTGTGACGTTTGGTAGTACCCAAAGTGTTCCTCCGGTAAACGGGAGTTGCATAATCTCATAGTCATAGGAACATGTATAAGTCATGAAGAAAGCAATAGCAACATACTAAACGATCGGGTGCTAAGCTAATAGAATGGGTCATGTCAATCAGATCATTCAACTAATGATGTGACCTCGTTAATCAAATAACAACTCTTTGTTCATGGTTAGGAAACATAACCATCTTTGATTAACGAGCTAGTCAAGTAGAGGCATACTAGTGACACTCTGTTTGTCTATGTATTCACACATGTATTATGTTTCCGGTTAATACAATTCTAGCATGAATAATAAACATTTATCATGATATAAGGAAATAAATAATAACTTTATTATTGCCTCTAGGGCATATTTCCTTCAGTCTCCCACTTGCACTAGAGTCAATAATCTAGTTCACATCGCCATGTGATTTAGCAGCATTATTTCACATCACCATGTGATTAACACCCATAGTTCACATCGTCATGTGACCAACACTCAAAGGGTTTACTAGAGTCAGTAATCTAGTTCACATATCTATGCGATTAACACCCAAAGAGTACTAAGGTGTGATCATGTTTTGCTTGTGAGATAATTTTAGTCAACGGGTCTGTCACATTCAGATTCGTAAGTATTTTGCAAAATTCTATGTCTATAATGCTCTGCATGGAGCTACTCTAGCTAATTGCTCCCACTTTCAATATGTATCCAGATTGAGACTTTAGATTCATCTGGATCAGTGTCAAAAACTTGCATCGGCGTAACCCTTTACGACGAACCTTTTTGTCACGTCCATAATCGAGAAACATATCCTTATTTCACTAAGGATAATTCTGACCGCTGTCCAGTGATCTACTCCTAGATCACTATTGTACTCCCTTGCCAAATCAATGCAGGGTATACAATAGATCTGGAATACAGCATGACATACTTTATAGAACCTATGGCCAAGGCATAGGGAATAACTTTCATTCTCTTTCTATCTTCTGCCATGGTCGGGCTTTGAGTCTTACTCAACTTCACACCTTGTAATACAGGCAAGAACTCTTTCTTTGACTGCTCCATTTTGAACTACTTCAAAATCTTGTCAAGGTATGTACTCATTGAAAAAACTTATCAAGCGTCTTGATCTATCTCTATAGATCTTGAAGCTCAATATGTAAGCAGCTTCACCGGGGTCTTTCTTTGAAAAAACTCCTTTCAAACACTCCTTTATGCTTTACAGAATAATTCTACATTATTTCTGATCAGCAATATGTCATTCACATATACTTATCAGAAATGCTGTAGTGCTCCCACTCACTTTCTTGTAAATACAGGCTTCATCGCAAGTCTGTATAAAACTATATGCTTTGATCAACTTATCAAAGCGTATATTCCAACTCCGAGATGCTTGCACCAGTCCACAGATGGATCGCTGGAGCTTGCACATTTTGTTAGCACCTTTCGGATTGACAAAACCTTCTCGTTGCATCATATACAACTCTTCTTTAATAAATCCATTAAGGAATGCAGTTTTGTTTATCCGTTTGCCAGATTTCATAAAATGCGGCAATTACTAACATGATTCGGACAGACTCAAGCATAGATATGAGTGAGAAGCTCTCATCTTAGTCAACACCTTGAACTTGTCGAAAACCTTTTGCGACAATTCTAGCTTTGTAGATAGTAACACTACTACCATCGTCCGTCTTCCTCTTGAATATCCATTTATTCTCAATTGCTTGCCGATCATCGGGCAAGTCAACCAAAGTCCATACTTTGTTCTCATACATGGATCCCATCTCAGATTTCATGGCCTCAAGCCACTTTGCGGAATCTGGGCTCACCATCGCTTTTTCATAGTTCGTAGGTTCATCATGATCTAGTAGCATGACTTCCAGAATTGGATTACCGTACCACTCTGGTGCGGATCTCACTCTGGTTGATCTACGTGGTTCAGTAGTATCTTGTCCTGAAGTTTCATGATCATCATCATTAGCTTCCTTACTAATTGGTATAGGTGTCGCAGAAACAGTTTTCTGTGATGTACTATTTTCCAATAAGGGAGTAGGTACAGTTACCTCGTCAAGTTCTACTTTCCTCCCACTCACTTCTTTCGAGAGAAACTCCTTCTCTAGAAATGATCCATTATAAGCAACGAATGTCTTGCCTTAGGATATGTGATAGAAGGTGTACCCAACAGTCTCCTTTGGGTATCCTATGAAGACATATTTCTCCGATTTGGGTTTGAGCTTATCAGGATGAAACTTTTTTCACATAAGCATCACAACCCCAAACTTTAAGAAACGACTACTTTGGTTTCTTGCTAAACCACAGTTAAGATTGTGTCGTCTCAACGGACTTAGATGGTGCCCCTTTTTAACGTGAATGCAGCTGTCGCTAATGCATAATCCCAAAACTATAGTGGTAGATCGGTAAGATACATCATAGATTGCACTATATTCAATAAAGTACGGTTATGACGTTCGGACACACCATTATGCTGTGGTGTTTCAGGTGCCGTGAGCAGTGAAACTATTTCACATTGTTTTAACTCAAGACCAAACTCGTAACTCAAATACTCTTTTCTACGATCAGATCGTAGAAACTTTATTTTCTTGTTACGATGATTTTCCACTTCACTCTGAAATTCTTTGAACTGTTCAAATGTTTCAGACTTATGTTTCATCAAGTAGATATCCCCATATCTGCTCAAATCATCTGTGAAGGTCAGAAAATAATGATACCCGCTGCAAGCCTTAATATTCATCAGACCACATACATCAGTATGTATGATCTTCAAAAAATCTGTTGCTTGCTTCATTGTTCCGGAGAACGGCGTTTTAGTCATCTTGCCCAAAAGGCACGGTTCGCAAGCATCAAGTGATTCATAATCAAGTGATTCCAAAATCCCATCAGCATGGAGTTTCTTCATGCGCTTTACACCAATATGACCTAAACGGCAGTGCTACAAATAAGTTGCACTATCATTATTAACTTTGCATCTTTTGGTTTCAATATTATGATTATGTGTATCACCATGATCGAGATCCAATGAACTATTTTCATTGGGTGTGTAACCATATAAGGTTTTATTCATGTAAACAGAACAACTATTTATTCTCTTACTTTAATGAATAACCGTATTGCAATAAACATGATCAAATCATATTCATGCTCAACGCAAAAACCAAATAACACTTATTTAAGTTCAACACTAATCCCGAAAGTATAGGGGAGTATGCGATGATGATCATATCAATCTTGGAAATACTTCCGACACACATCGTCACTTTACCCTTAACTAGTCTCTATTTATTCTGCAACTCCCGTTTCGAGTTACTACTCTTAGCAACTGAACTAGTATCAAATACTAAGGGTTTGCTATAAACACTAGTAAAGTACACATCAATAACATGTATATCAAATATACTTATGTTCACTTTGCCATCCTTCTTATCCGCCAATCACTTGGGGTAGTTCCGCTTCCAGTAACCAGTCCCTTTGCAGTAGAAGCACTTTGTCTCAGGCTTAGGACCAGACTTGGGCTTCTTCACATGAGTAGCAACTTGCTTGCCGTTCTTTTGAAGTTCCCCTTCTTCCCTTTGCCCTTTTCTTGAAACTAGTGATCTTGTCAACCATCAACACTTGATGTTTTTCTTGATTTCTACCTTCGTTGATTTCAGCATCACGAAGAGCTTGGGAGTTGTCTTGTTCATCCCTTGCATATTATAGTTCATCACGAAGTTCTACTAACTTGGTGATGGTGACTAGAGAATTCTGTCAATCACTATTTTATCTGGAAGATTAACTCCCACTTGATTCAAGCGATTGTAGTACTCAGACAATCTGGGCACATGCTCACTAGTTGAGCGATTCTCCTCCATCTTTCAGCTATAGAACTTGTTGGAGACTTCATATCTCTCAACTCGGGTATTTACTTGAAATATTAACTTCAACTCCTGGAACATCTCATATGGTACATGACGTTCAAAACGTCTTTGAAGTCCCGATTCTAAGCCATTAAGCATGGTGCACTAAACTATCAAGTAGTCATCATATTGAGCTAGCCAAACGTTCATAACGTCTGCATCTGCTCCTGCAATAGGTCTGTCACCTAGCGGTGCATCAAGGACATAATTCTTCTGTGCAGCAATGAGGATAAACCTCAGATCACGGATCCAATCCGCATCATTGCTACTAACATCTTTCAACACAATTTTCTCTAGGAACATATCAAAATAAACACAGGGAAGCAACAACGCGAGCTATTGATCTACAACATAATTTGCAAAATACTACCAGGACTAAGTTCATGATAAATTTAAGTTCAATTAATCATATTACTTAAGAACTCCCACTTAGATAGATATCCCTCTAATCCTCTAAGTGATCACGTGATCCAAATCAACTAAACCATAACCGATCATCACGTGAGATGGAGTAGTTTTCAATGGTGAACATCGTCATGTTGATCATATCTACTATATGATTCACGCTCGACCTTTCGGTCTCTGTGTTCCGAGGCCATATCTGCATATGCTAGGCTCGTCAAGTTTAACCTGAGTATTCTGCGTGTGCAAAACTGGCTTGCACCCGTTGTAGATGGACGTAGAGCTTATCACACCCGATCATCACGTGGTGTCTGGGCACGACGAACTTTGGCAACGGTGCATACTCAGGGAGAACACTTCTTGATAATTTAGTGAGAGATCATCTTATAATGCTACCGTCAATCAAAGCAAGATAAGATGCATAAAAGATAAACATCACATGCAATCAATATAAGTGATATGATATGGCCATCATCATCTTGTGCTTGTGATCTCCATCTCCGAAGCACCGTCATGATCACCATCGTCACTGGCGCGACACCTTGATCTCCATCGTAGCATTGTTGTCGTCTCGCCAATCTTATGCTTCCACGACTATCACTACCTCTTAGTAATAAAGTAAAGCATTACATCGCGATTGCATTGCATACAATAAAGCGACAACCATATGGCTCCTGCCAGTTGCCGATAACTTGGTTAGAAAACATGATCATCTCATACAATAAAATCAGCATCATGCCTTGACCATATCACATCACAACATGCCCTGCAAAAACAAGTTAGACGTCCTCTACTTTGTTGTTGCAAGTTTTACGTGGCTGCTACGGGCTTAAGTAAGAACTCATCTCACCTACGCATCAAACCACAACGACAGTTCGTCAAATAGACTCCGTTTTAACCTTCTCAAGGACCGGGCGTAGCCACACTTGGTTCAACTAAAGTTGGAGAGACAGTCTTCCGCAAGCCATCTATGTGCAAAGCACGTCGAGGGAACCGGTCTCGCGTAAGAGTACGCGTAAGGTTGGTCCGGATCGTCTAGTCCAACAATACCGCCGAACCAAAGTATGACATGCTGGTAGGCAGTATGACTTGTATCGCCCACAACTCACTTGTGTTCTACTCGTGCAAATAACATCAAACCATAAAACCGTTGCTCTGATGCCACTGTTGGGGAACGTAGTAATTTCGAAAATTTTCCTACGCACACGCAAGATCATGGTGATGCATAGCAACGAGGGGGAGAGTGTTGTCTACGTACCAATGCAGACCGACTGCGGAAGCGATCACACAACATAGAGGAAGTAGTCGTACGGCTTCTTCCCGATCCGACCGATCCAAGCACCGTTACTCCGGCACCTCCGAGTTCTTAGCACACGTTCAGCTCGATGGCGATCCTCGGGCTCCGATCCAGCAAAGCGTCGAGAAAGAGTTCCGTCAGCACGACGGCGTGGTGACGATCTTGATGTACTACCGACGCAGGGCTTCGCCTAAGCACTATAACGGTATGATCGAGGTGGAATTTGGTGGCAGGGGGCACCGCACACGGCTAAGGAATGATCTCAAGGATCAACTTGTGTGTCTATGGGGTGCCCCCTGCCCCTGTATATAAAGGATGGAGGAGGAGGAGGCCGGCCAAGGCAAAGGTGCGGCCAGGATAGGGAGTCCTACTAGGACTCCAAGTCCTAGTAGGAGTCCACCAAGAGGGGAGGAAGGGAGAAGGAATAGGAGGAGTAGGAAAGGTGGCCGGCCCCCTTTTCCCTAGTCCAATTCGGACCAAAGGGGAGGGGGGGCGCAGCAGCCTTTTCCTCTTCCCACTAAAGCCCATCAAGGCCCATTACTTCTCCCATAACTACCCGGTACTCCAAAAAATACCCGAATCACTCGGAACCTTTCCGATGTCCGAATATAGTCGTCCAATATATCGATCTTTACGTCTCGACCATTTCGAGACTCCTCATCATGTCCCCAATCTCATCCGGGACTCCGAACTCCTTCGGTACATCAAAACTCATAAACTCATAATATAACTGTCATCGAAACCTTAAGCGTGCGGACCCTACGGTTCGAGAACAATGTAGACATGACCGAGACACGTCTCCGGTCAATAACCAATAGCGGGACCTGGATGCCCATATTGGCTCCTACATATTCTACGAAGATCTTTATCGGTCAGACCGCATAACAACATACGTTGTTCCCTTTGTCATCGGTATGTTACTTGCCCGAGATTCGATCGTCGGTATCCAATACCTAGTTCAGTCTCGTTACCGGCAAGTCTCTTTACTCGTTCCGTAATACATCATCTCACAACTAACTCATTAGTTGCAATGCTTGCAAGGCTTATGTGATGTGCATTACCGAGAGGGCCCAGAGATACCTCTCCGACAATCGGAGTGAGAAATCCTAATCTCGAAATACGCCAACCCAACATCTACCTTTGGAGACACCTGTAGTACTCCTTTATAATCACCCAGTTATGTTGTGACGTTTGGTAGTACCCAAAGTGTTCCTCTGGTAAACGGGAGTTGCATAATCTCATAGTCATAGGAACATGTATAAGTCATGAAGAAAGCAATAGCAACATACTAAACGATCGGGTGCTAAGCTAATAGAATGGTTCATGTCAATCAGATCATTCAACTAATGATGTGACCTCGTTAATCAAATAACAACTCTTTGTTCATGGTTAGGAAACATAACCATCTTTGATTAACGAGCTAGTCAAGTAGAGGCATACTAGTGACACTCTGTTTGTCTATGTATTCACACATGTATTATGTTTCCGGTTAATACAATTCTAGCATGAATAATAAACATTTATCATGATATAAGGAAATAAATAATAACTTTATTATTGCCTCTAGGGCATATTTCCTTCAGTCTCCCACTTGCACTAGAGTCAATAATCTAGTTCACATCGCCATGTGATTTAGCAGCATTATTTCACATCACCATGTGATTAACACCCATAGTTCACATCGTCATGTGACCAACACTCAAAGGGTTTACTAGAGTCAGTAATCTAGTTCACATATCTATGCGATTAACACCCAAAGAGTACTAAGGTGTGATCATGTTTTGCTTGTGAGATAATTTTAGTCAACGGGTCTATCACATTCAGATTCGTAAGTATTTTGCAAAATTCTATGTCTATAATGCTCTGCATGGAGCTACTCTAGCTAATTGCTCCCACTTTCAATATGTATCCAGATTGAGACTTTAGATTCATCTGGATCAGTGTCAAAAACTTGCATCGGCGTAACCCTTTACGACGAACCTTTTTGTCACGTCCATAATCGAGAAACATATCCTTATTTCACTAAGGATAATTCTGACCGCTGTCCAGTGATCTACTCCTAGATCACTATTGTACTCCCTTGCCAAATCAATGCAGGGTATACAATAGATCTGGAATACAGCATGACATACTTTATAGAACCTATGGCCAAGGCATAGGGAATAACTTTCATTCTCTTTCTATCTTCTGCCATGGTCGGGCTTTGAGTCTTACTCAACTTCACACCTTGTAATACAGGCAAGAACTCTTTCTTTGACTGCTCCATTTTGAACTACTTCAAAATCTTGTCAAGGTATGTACTCATTGAAAAAACTTATCAAGCGTCTTGATCTATCTCTATAGATCTTGAAGCTCAATATGTAAGCAGCTCCACCGGGGTCTTTCTTTGAAAAAATTCCTTTCAAACACTCCTTTATGCTTTACAGAATAATTCTACATTATTTCTGATCAGCAATATGTCATTCACATATACTTATTAGAAATGTTGTAGTGCTCCCACTCACTTTCTTGTAAATACAGGCTTCATCGCAAGTCTGTATAAAACTATATGCTTTGATCAACTTATCAAAGCGTATATTCCAACTCCGAGATGCTTGCACCAGTCCACAGATGGATCGCTGGAGCTTGCACATTTTGTTAGCACCTTTCGGATTGACAAAACCTTCTCGTTGCATCATATACAACTCTTCTTTAATAAATCCATTAAGGAATGCAGTTTTGTTTATCCGTTTGCCAGATTTCATAAAATGCGGCAATTACTAACATGATTCGGATAGACTCAAGCATAGATATGAGTGAGAAGCTCTCATCTTAGTCAACACCTTGAACTTGTCGAAAACCTTTTGCGACAATTCTAGCTTTGTAGATAGTAACACTACTACCATCGTCCGTCTTCCTCTTGAATATCCATTTATTCTCAATTGCTTGCCGATCATCGGGCAAGTCAACCAAAGTCCATACTTTCTTCTCATACATGGATCCCATCTCAGATTTCATGGCCTCAAGCCACTTTGCGGAATCTGGGCTCACCATCGCTTTTTCATAGTTCGTAGGTTCATCATGATCTAGTAGCATGACTTCCAGAATTGGATTACCGTACCACTCTGGTGCGGATCTCACTCTGGTTGATCTACGTGGTTCAGTAGTATCTTGTCCTGAAGTTTCATGATCATCATCATTAGCTTCCTTACTAATTGGTATAGGTGTCGCAGAAACAGTTTTCTGTGATGTACTATTTTCCAATAAGGGAGTAGGTACAGTTACCTCGTCAAGTTCTACTTTCCTCCCACTCACTTCTTTCGAGAGAAACTCCTTCTCTAGAAATGATCCATTATAAGCAACGAATGTCTTGCCTTAGGATCTGTGATAGAAGGTGTACCCAACAGTCTCCTTTGGGTATCCTATGAAGACATATTTCTCCGATTTGGGTTTGAGCTTATCAGGATGAAACTTTTTTCACATAAGCATCACAACCCCAAACTTTAAGAAACGACTACTTTGGTTTCTTGCTAAACCACAGTTAAGATTGTGTCCTCTCAACGGACTTAGATGGTGCCCCTTTTTAACGTGAATGCAGCTGTCGCTAATGCATAATCCCAAAACGATAGTGGTAGATCGGTAAGATACATCATAGATTGCACTATATTCAATAAAGTACGGTTATGACGTTCAGACACACCATTATGCTGTGGTGTTTCAGGTGGCGTGAGCAGTGAAACTATTTCACATTGTTTTAACTCAAGACCAAACTCGTAACTCAAATACTCTTTTCTACGATCAGATCGTAGAAACTTTATTTTCTTGTTACGATGATTTTCCACTTCACTCTGAAATTCTTTGAACTGTTCAAATGTTTCAGACTTATGTTTCATCAAGTAGATATCCCCATATCTGCTCAAATCATCTGTGAAGGTCAGAAAATAATGATACCTGCTGCAAGCCTTAATATTCATCGGACCACATACATCAGTATTTTATTAAAACAGCAAGAAAAAAATGGCATTCCAACAATAGCACTGAAGGAAATATGCCCTAGAGGCAATAATAAAGTTATTATTTATTTCCTTATATCATGATAAATGTTTATTATTCATGCTAGAATTGTATTAATCGGAAACATAATACATGTGTGAATACATAGACAAACTTAGTGTCACTAGTATGCCTCTACTTGACTAGCTCGTTAATCAAAGATGATTATGTTTCCTAACCATGAACAAGGTGTTATTATTTGATTAACAAGGTCACATCATTAGTTGAATGATCTGATTGACATGACCCATTTCATTAGCTTAGCACCCGATCGTTTAGTATGTTGCTATTGCTTTCTTCATGACTTATACATGTTCCTATGACTATGAGATTATGCAACTCCCGTTTACTGGAGGAACACTTTGTGTGCTACCAAATGTCACAACATAACTGGGTGATTATAAAGGAGCTCTACTGGTGTCTCCAAAGGTAGATGTTGGGTTGGCGTATTTCGAGATTAGGATTTGTCACTCCGATTGTCGGAGAGGTATCTCTGGGCCCTCTCGGTAATGCACATCACATAAGCCTTGCAAGCATTGCAACTAATAAGTTAGTTGCGAGATGATGTGTTACGGAATGAGTAAAGAGACTTGCCGGTAACGAGATTGAACTAGGTATTGGATACCGACGATCGAATCTCGGGCAAGTAACATACCGATGACAAAGGGAACAATGTATGTTGTTATGCGGTCT
The DNA here is from genome assembly GCA_034509565.1 of Triticum monococcum. Taxonomy (NCBI): domain Eukaryota; kingdom Viridiplantae; phylum Streptophyta; class Magnoliopsida; order Poales; family Poaceae; genus Triticum; species Triticum monococcum. The sequence continues at coordinate 492,522,331 of CM067844.1, forward strand.
GACCGATAAAGATCTTCATAGAATATGTAGGAGCCAATATGGGCATCCAGGTCCCGCTATTGGTTATTGGCCAGAGATGTGTCTCAGTCATGTCTGCATTGTTCTCGAACCGTAGGGTCCGCACGCTTAACGTTACGATGACAGTTATTATGAGTTTATGCATTTTGATGTACCGAAGTTAGTTCAGAGTCCCGGATGTGATCACAGACATGACGAGGAGTCTCGAAATGGTCGATACATAAAGATTGATATATTGGACAGCTATATTCGGACACCGGAAGGGTTCCGGGTGATTTTGGAGAAAACCGGAGTGCCGAAGGGGTTACCGGAACCCCCCGGGGAAGTAATGGGCCTTATTGGGCCTTAGGGGAGAGAGAGGGCTGCGGCCTAGGAGGAGGCGCCCCCCCCACATGGGGAGTCCGAATTGGACTAGGGAGGGGGGCGCGGCCCCTCTTTCCCTCTCCCTCTCCTTCTCTTTCCTTCCCCCTTAGGTTTCTTAATTGGATTAGGAAAGGGGAGTCCTACTCCCACTAGGAGGAGGACTCCCCCTCCCCTTGGCGCGCCCCATAGGGCCGGCCAGCCTCCCCCTTGCTCCTTTATATACGGGGGCAGGGGGCACCCTAGGACACACAAGTTGATCTTTGAGATCGTTCCTTAGCCGTGTGCGGTGCCCCCTGCCACAATATTCCACCTCGATCATATCGTTGTAGTGCTTAGGCGAAGCCCTACGTCGATAGAACATCAAGATCGTCACCATGCCGTCATGCTGACGGAACTCCTCCCCGAAGCTTTGCTGGATCGGAGCCCGGGGATCGTCATCGAGCTGTACGTGTGCTAAGAACTCGGAGGTGCCGGAGTAACGGTGCTTGGATCGGTCGGATCGGGAAGAAGACGTACGACTACTTCCTCTACATTGTGTCAACGCTTCTGTTGCGATCTACAAGGGTACGTAGATCATGCTCTCCCCTCGTTGCTATGTATCACCATGATCTTGCGTGTGCGTAGGAAATTTTTTGAAATTACTACGTTCCCCAACAGTGGCATCCGAGCCTAGGTTTTATGGTTTGATGTTATTTGCACGAGTAGAACACAAGTGAGTTGTGGACGATATAAGTCATACTGCCTACCAGGATGTCATACTTTGGTTCGGTGGTATTGTTGGATGAAGCGGCCCGGACCGACATTACGCGTACGCTTACACGAGACTGGTTCTACCGCCGTGCTTTGCACACAGGTGGCTGGCGGGTGTCAGTTTCTCCAACTTTAGTTGAACCGAGTGTGGCTACGCCCGGTCCTTGCGAAGGTTAAAATGGAGTCTATTTGACAAACTATCATTGTGGTTTGATGCGTAGGTGAGATTGGTTCTTACTTAAGCCCGTAAGAGCCACGTAAAACTTGCAACAACAAAGTAGAGGACGTCTAACTTGTTTTTGCAGGGCATGTTGTGATGTGATATGGCCAAGCCATGATGCTAAATTTTATTGTATGAGATGATCATGTTTTGTAACCGAGTTATCGGCAACTGGCAAGAGCCATATGGTTGTCACTTTATTGTATGCAATGCAATCGCGATGTAATGCTTTACTTTGTCACTAAGCGGTAGCGATAGTCGTGGAAGCATAAGATTGGCGAGACAACAACGATGCGACGATGGAGATCAAGGTGTCGCGCCGGTAATGATGGTGATCATGACGGTGCTTCGGAGATGGAGATCACAAGCACAAGATGACGATGGCCATATCATATCACTTATATTGATTGCACGTGATGTTTATCCTTTTATGCATCTTATCTTGCTTTGATTGACGGTAGCATTATAAGATGATCTCTCACTAAATTATCAAGAAGTGTTCTCCCTGAGTATGCACCGTTGCCAAAGTTCGTCGTGCCCAGACACCACGTGATGATCGGGTGTGATAAGCACTACGTCCATCTACAATGGGTGCAAGCCAGTTTTTGCACACGCAAAATACTCAGGTTAAACTTGACGAGCCTAGCATATGCAGATATGGCCTCGGAACACGGAGACCGAAAGGTCGAGCGTGAATCATATAGTAGATATGATCAACATAGCAATGTTCACCATTGAAAACTACTCCATCTCACGTGATGATCGGTTATGGTTTAGTTGATTTGATCATGTGATCACTTAGAGGATTAGAGGGATGTCTATCTAAGTGGGAGTTCTTAAGTAATTTGATTAATTGAACTTAAACTTATCATGAACTTAGTACCTGATAGTATCTTGCTTGTTTATGTTGATTGTAGATAGATGGATCGTGCTGTTGTTCCGTTGAATTTTAATGCGTTCCTTGAGAAAGCAAAGTTGAAAGATGATGGTAGCAATTACACGGACTGGGTCCGTAACTTGAGGATTATCCTCATTGCTGCTCAGAAGAATTACGTCCTGGAAGCAGCGCTGGGTGCCAGGCCTGCTGCTGGAGCAACACCAGATGTTATGAACGTCTGGCAGAGCAAAGCTGATGACTACTCGATAGTTCAGTGTGCCATGCTTTACGGCTTAGAATCGGGACTTCAACGACGTTTTGAACGTCATGGAGCATATGAGATGTTCCAGGAGTTGAAGTTAATATTTCAAGCAAATGCCCGGATTGAGAGATATGAAGTCTCCAATAAGTTCTATAGCTGCAAGATGGAGGAGAACAGTTCTGTCAGTGAGCATATACTCAAAATGTCTGGGTATAATAATCACTTGATTCAGATGGGAGTTAATCTTCCAGACGATTGCGTCATTGACAGAATTCTCCAATCACTACCACCAAGCTACAAGAGCTTCGTGATGAACTATAATATGCAAGGGATGAACAAGACTATTCCCGAGCTCTTCGCAATGCTGAAAGCTGCGGAGATAGAAATCAAAAAGGAGCATCAAGTGTTGATGGTCAGCAAGACCACTAGTTTCAAGAAAAAGGGCAAAGGGAAGAAGGAGGGGAACTTCAAGAAGAACAACAAGCAAGTTGCTGCTCAAGAGAAGAAACCCAAGTCTGGACCTAAGCCTGAAACTGAGTGCTTCTACTGCAAGCAGACTGGTCACTGGAAGCGGAACTGCCCCAAGTATTTGGGGGATAAGAAGGATGGCAAGGTGAAATAAGGTATATGTGATATACATGTTATTGATGTGTACCTTACTAGAGCTCGCAGTAGCACCTGGGTATTTGATACTGGTTCTGTTGCTAATATTTGCAACTCGAAACAGGGACTACGGATTAAGCGAAAACTGTCAAAGGACGAGGTGACGATGCGCGTGGGAAACGGTTCCAAAGTCGATGTGATCGCGGTCGGCATGCTACCTCTACATCTACCTTCGGGATTAATATTAGACCTAAATAATTGTTATTTGGTGCCAGCGTTGAGCATGAACATTATATCTGGATCTTGTTTGATGCGAGACGGTTATTCATTTAAATCAGAGAATAATGGTTGTTCTATTTATATGAGTAATATCTTTTATGGTCATGCACCTTTGAGAAGTAGTCTATTTTTAATGAATCTCGATAGTAGTAACACACATATTCATAATGTTGAAACCAAAAGATGCAGAGTTGATAATGACAATGCAACTTATTTGTGGCACTGCCGTTTAGGTCATATCGGTATAAAGCGCATGAAGAAACTCCATACTGATGGACTTTTGGAACCACTTGATTATGAATCACTTGGTACTTGTGAACCGTGCCTCATGGGCAAGATGACTAAAACACCGTTCTCCGGTACTATGGAGAGAGCAACAGATTTATTGGAAATCATACAATACCGATGTATGTGGTCCGAGGAATATTGAGGCTCGTGGCGGATATCATTATTTTCTCACCTTCACAGATGACTTAAGCAGATATGGGTATATCTACTTAATGAAACATAAGTCTGAAACATTTGAAAAGTTCAAAGAATTTCAGAGTGAAGTTGAAAATCATCGTAACAAGAAAATAAAGTTTCTACGATCTGATCATGGAGGAGAATATTTGAGTTACGAGTTTGGTGTACATTTGAAAAATTGTGGAATAGTTTAGCAACTCACGCCACCCGGAACACCACAGCGTAATGGTGTGTCCGAACGTCATAATCGTACTTTACTAGATATGGTGCGATCTATGATGTCTCTTACTGATTTACCGCTATCGTTTTGGGGTTATGCTTTAGAGACGGCCGCATTCACGTTAAATAGGGCACCATCAAAATCCGTTGAGACGACGCCTTATGAACTATGGTTTGGCAAGAAACCAAAGTTGTCGTTTCTTAAAGTTTGGGGCTGCGATGCTTATGTGAAAAAGCTTCAACCTGATAAGCTCGAACCCAAATCGGAGAAATGTGTGATCATAGGATACCCAAAGGAGACTGTTGGGTACACCTTCTATCACAGATCCGAAGGCAAGACATTCGTTGCTAAAAATGGATCCTTTCTAGAGAAGGAGTTTCTCTCGAAAGAAGTGAGTGGGAGGAAAGTAGAACTTGACGAGGTAACTGTACCTGCTCCCTTATTGGAAAGTAGTACATCACAGAAAATTGTTTCTGCGACACCTATACCAATTAGTGAGGAAGCTAATGATGATGATCATGAAACTTCAGGACAAGATACTACTGAACCTCGTAGATCAACCAGAGCGATATCCGCACCAGAGTGGTACGGTAATCCTGTCCTAGAAATCATGCTGCTAGATCATGATGAACCTACGAACTATGAAGAAGCGATGGTGAGCCCAGATTCCGCAAAATGGCTTGAAGCCATGAAATCTGAGATGGGATCCATGTATGAGAACAAAGTATGGACTTTGGTTGACTGGCCCGATGATCGGCAAGCAATTGAGAATAAATGGATCTTCAAGAAGAAGACAGATGCTGATGGTAATGTTACTGTCTACAAAGCTCGACTTGTCGCAAAAGGTTTTCGACAAGTTCAAGGGGTTGACTACGATGAGACCTTCTCACCCGTAGCGATGCTTAAGTCTGTCCGAATCATGTTAGCAATTGCCGCATTTTATGATTATGAAATTTGGCAGATGGATGTCAAAACTGCATTCCTGAATGGAATTCTGGAAGAAGAGTTGTATATGATGCAACCGGAAGGTTTTGTCGATCCAAAGGGAGCTAACGAAGTGTGCAAGCTCCAGCGATCCATTTATGGACTGGTTCAAGCCTCTTGGAGTTGGAATAAACGTTTTGATAGTGTGATCAAAGCATTTGGTTTTATACAGACTTTCGGAGAAGCCTGTATTTACAAGAAAGTGAGTGGGAGCTCTGTAGCATTTTTGATATTATATGTGGATGACATATTGCTGATTGGAAATGATATAGAATTTCTGGATAGCATACAGGGATACTTGAATAAGAGTTTTTCAATGAAAGACCTCGGTGAAGCTGCTTACATATTAGGTATAAAGATCTATAGAGATAGATCAAGACGCTTAATTGGACTTTCACAAAGCACATACCTTGACAAGATTTTGAAGAAGTTCAAAATGGATCAAGCAAAGAAATGGTTCTTGCCTGTGTTACAAGGTGTGAAGTTGAGTCAGACTCAATGCCCGACCACTGCAGAAGATAGAGAGAAAATGAAAGACGTTGCCTATGCTTCAGCCATAGGCTCTATCATGTATGCAATGTTGTGTACCAGACCTGATGTGTGCCTTGCTATAAGTTTAGCAGGGAGGTACCAAAGTAATCCAGGAGTGGATCACTGGACAGTGGTCAAGAACATCCTGAAATAACTGAAAAGGACTAAGGATATGTTTCTCGTATATGGAGGTGACAAAGAGCTCACCATAAGAGGTTACGTTGATGCAAGCTTTGACACTGATCCGGATGATTCTAAATCGCAAACCGGATACGTGTTTATATTAAATGGCGGAGCTGTCAGTTGGTGTAGTTCTAAACAAAGCGTCGTAGCGGGATCTACATGTGAAGCAGAGTACATAGCTGCTTCGGAAGTAGCGAACGAAGGAGTTTGGATGAAGGAGTTCATATCCGATCTAGGTGTTATACCTAGTGCATCGGGTCCAATGAAAATCTTTTGTGACAATACTGGTGCAATTGCCTTGGCAAAGGAATCCAGATTTCACAAGAGGACCAAACACAACAAGAGACGCTTCAATTCCATCCGGGATCTAGTCCAGGTGGGAGACATAGAGATTTGCAAGATACATACGGATCTGAATGTTGCAGACCCATTGACTAAGCCTCTTCCACGAGCAAAACATTATCAGCACCAATGCTCCATGGGTGTTAGAATCATTACTGTGTAATCTAGATTATTGACTCTAGTGCAAGTGGGAGACTGAAGGAAATATGCCCTAGAGGCAATAATAAAGTTATTATTTATTTCCTTATATCATGATAAATGTTTATTATTCATGCTAGAATTGTATTAATCGGAAACATAATACATGTGCAAATACATAGACAAACTTAGTGTCACTAGTATGCCTCTACTTGACTAGCTCGTTAATCAAAGGTGGTTATGTTTCCTAACCATGAACAAGGTGTTGTTATTTGATTAACGAGGACACATCATTAGTTGAATGATCTAATTAACATGACCCATTTCATTAGCTTAGCACCCGATCGTTTAGTATGTTGCTATTGCTTTCTTCATGACTTATACATGTTCCTATGACTATGAGATTATGCAACTCTCGTTTACCAGAGGAACACTTTGTGTGCTACCAAACGTCACAACGTAACTGGGTGATTATAAAGGAGCTCTACAGGTGTCTCCAAAGGTAGATGTTGGGTTGGCGTATTTCGAGATTAGGATTTGTCACTCCGATTGTCGGAGAGGTATCTCTGGGCCCTCTCGGTAATGCACATCACATAAGCCTTGCAAGCATTGCAACTAATGAGTTAGTTGTGAGATGATGTATTACGGAACGAGTAAAGAGACTTGCCAGTAACGAGATTGAACTAGGTATTGGATACCGACGATCGAATCTCGGGCAAGTAACATACCGATGACAAAGGGAACAACGTATGTTGTTATGCGGTCTGACCGATAAAGATCTTCGTAGAATATGTAGGAGCCAATATGGGCATCCAGGTCCCGCTATTGGTTATTGACCAGAGATGTGTCTCAGCCATGTCTGCATTGTTCTCGAACCGTAGGGTCCGCACGCTTAACGTTACGATGACAGTTATTATGAGTTTATGCATTTTGATGTACCGAAGTTAGTTCGAAGTCCCAGATGTGATCACGGACATGACGAGGAGTCTCGAAATGGTCGAGACATAAAGATTGATATATTGGATGGCTATATTCGGACACCGGAAGGGTTCTGGGTGATTTCGGAGAAAACCAGAGTGCCGGAGGGGTTACCGGAACCCCCCGGGGAAGTAATGGGCCTTATTGGGCCTTAGGGGAGAGAGAGGGCTGCGGCCTAGGAGGAGGCGCCCCCCCCACATGGGGAGTCCAAATTGGACTAGGGAGGGGGGCGCGGCCCCTCTTTCCCTCTCCCTCTCCTTCTCTTTCCTTCCCCCTTAGGTTTCCTAATTGGATTAGGAAAGGGGAGTCCTACTCCCACTTGGAGGAGGACTCCCCCTCCCCTTGGCGCGCCCCATAGGGCCGGCCGGCCTCCCCCTTGCTCCTTTATATACGGGGGCAGGGGGCACCCTAGGACACACAAGTTGATCTTTGAGATCGTTCCTTAGCCGTGTGCGGTGCCCCCTGCCACCATATTCCACCTCGATCATATCGTTGTAGTGCTTAGGTGAAGCCCTGCGTCGGTAGAATATCAAGATCGTCACCACGCCGTCGTGTTGATGGAACTCCTCCCCAAAGCTTTGCTGGATCGGAGCCTGGGGATCGTCATCGAGCTGTACGTGTGCTAAGAACTCGGAGGTGCCGGAGTAACGGTGCCTGGATCGGTCGGATCGGGAAGAAGACATACGACTACTTCCTCTACATCGTGTCAACGCTTCCGTTGCGATCTACAAGGGTACGTAGATCATGCTCTCCCCTCGTTGCTATGCATCACCATGATCTTGCGTCTGCGTAGGATTTTTTTTGAAATTACTACGTTCCCCAACAAGCACAACTCATGTGAAGAAGCAAAAACTTAGGCTCAACCGATACTAACCGATAATTGTTGAAGAAAAAGGTGGGATGCCTACCGGGGCATCCCCAAGCTTAGATGCTTGAGACTTCTTGAAATATTATCTTGGGATTCCTTGGGCATCCCCAAGCTTGAGCTTTGGTGTCTCCTTAATTCCTCTCATATCACGGTTTTCCTAAATCTCAAAAGCTTCATCCACACAAAACTCAACAAGAACTCGTGAGATAAGTTAGTATAAACCAATGCAAAACCCTTATCATTCTCTACTGTATAAAATCACTAAAATTATTATTCAACATTGCATACTAAATGCCTCTGCATATTTAATACCCCTATCCTCAAATAGAATCATTAAACAAGCAAACATATGCAAACAATGCAAACATAACAACAATCTGCCAAAACAGTATAGTATGTAAAGAATGCAAGAGTATCAATACTTATTTAACTCCAAAAATTATGAAAATTTACCACACTGTATAAAATTTATCAGAGCTCATTTTGCAAAAAAAATTCAACATTTTATCACATTCTGAATTTTCTAGGGAATTTTTGCAACAGCGGTAAACTTTCTGTTTTCAAACAGCAACATGTATACTTGCAATATAAGCATGGCAAAGGCTATCATTGCCACTTTTATTGAAATAAAAGATGCAAACGATTATTATAAATAACAGCAAGAAAATACTAACAAAATAAATTGACACTGCAAGCAAAACTCATATTATGTGACGAATGAAAACATAGCTCCAAGTGAGGTTACCGATAATGTTGGAGACGAAAGAGGGGATGCCTTCCGGGGCATCCCCAAGCTTAGTTGCTTGGATCTTCCTTGAATATTTACTTGGGGGTGCCTTGGGAATCCTCAAGCTTAGGTTCTTGTCACTCCTTATTCTCCTCATATCTATATCTCACCCAAAACTTGAAAACTTCAATCACACAAAACTTAACAGAACTTTGTGAGATAGGTTAGTATGATAAAGAGCAAACCACTCCACTTTTAGTACTGCCAAAGACAAGATTCATAACTGTTTCCACACAATGCCTACTGTAGTATATCATTTCACAATTTATATTGAGCAATATAAGCCATAGAAACTAGAAAACAAGCAAACTATGCATTGAAAACGGAATCTGTCAAAACAGAACAGTCTGTAGTAATCTGTACTCAAACCATACTTCTACCAATCAAAAAATTATGAAACTTTAGGAAAACCTGAGCAATTTGCCTATTAATATTCTGCAAAAATAATCGGTATTTTATCAGGCTTATGTTAAAAATGAGAATTGTTTTCCTGAGCGCAAAAGTTTCTGTTTTTCAGCAAGATCAAGTCAACATCACCCAACATGATCCCAAAGGCTTTACTTGGCACTTTATTGAAACAAAAGCAGTAAAACATTATTAATACAGTAGCCTAATCATGTGAACACGCAAAAATAGTAGGTAAAAGTGTTGGGTTGTCTCCCAACAAGCGCTTTTCTTTAATGCCTTTTAGCTAGGCATGATGATTTCAATGATGCTCACATAAAAGATAAGAATTGAAACATGAAGAGAGCATCATGAAGCATATGACTAGCACATTTAAGCCTAATGCACTTCCTATGCATAGGGATTTTTTTTGACTGTACATAGGGATTTTTTGAGCAAACAACTTATGGGAACAAGAATCAACTAGCATAGGAAGGCAAAACATGCATAACTTCAAAACTTTCAACATAAACAGAGGAAACTTGATATTATTGCAATATGTAAAAGAATATTTTCCCCTCTCATAATAATTTTCAGTAGCATCATGAAGCAATTCAACAAAATACCTATCACATAAAGCATTCTTTTCATGATACTTAAGCATAGAAATTTTCTCACTCTCCACATAAGCAAATTTATTGTCATGAATAATAGTGGGAGCAAACTCAACAAAATAACTATCATGGGATTGAAAATTAAAATCATGATGACAAGTTTCATGGTTATCATTATTCTTTATAGCATACATGTCATCACTATAATCATCATAGATAGCAACTTTGTTGTCATAATCAATTGCAACCTCCAAAATAGTGGATTCATCACTAAATAAAGTCATGACCTCTCCAGATACACTTTCATAATTATCACAATAAGATTCAACACCCTCCAAAATAGTGGGATCATTACTTCTTGAAGTTGACACTCTTCCAAACCCACGTTCATCAATATAATCATCATAAATAGGAGGCATGCTTTCATCATAATAAATTTTCACATCAAAGCTTGGGGACAAAAAAATATCATCTTCATCAAACATAGCATCCCCAAGCTTGTAGATTTTCATATCATTAGCATCGTGGATATTCAAAGAATTCATACTAACAACATTGCAATAATGCTCATCATTCAAATATTTTGTGCCAAACATTTTATTGACTTCTTCTTCTAACAATTGAGCACAATTTTTTGAACCATCATTTTCAAGAAAGATATATAAAGACGATCAATAATATGATGCAATCTCAATTCCATTCTTTTGTAGTTTTCTTTTATAAACCAAACTAGTGATAAAATAAGAAACTAAAAGATTCAATTGCAAGATCTAAAGATATACCTTCATACACTCACCTCCCCGGCAACGGCGCCACAAAAGGGCTTGATGTCTACTACACAACTTTATTCTTGTAGACATGTGTTGGGCCTCCAAGCGGTGAGTTTTGTAGGACAGTAGCAATTTTCCCTCAAGCGGATGACCTAAGGTTTATCAATCCGTGAGAGGTGTAGGATGAATATGGTCTCTCTCAAACGACCATGCAACCAAATACAAGAAATCTCTTGTGTCCCCAACACACCCAATACAATGGCAAATTGTATAGGTGCACTAGTTCGGCGAAGAGATGATGATAAAAGTGTAATATTGATGGTAGAAATATATTTTTATAATCTGAATAAATAAATAAAGCAAGGTAGCAAATAGTAAACAGGCACAAAAACAGTATTTCAGTGCTTAAAAACAAGGCCTAGGGTCCGTACTTCCGCTAGTGCAATCTCTCAACGATGGTAACATAGTTGGATCATATGATTTATGCCTCAAAGTGTAACAAAGAATCACTCCCGAGTTCCTATTAGCGGAGAACAAAAGATAGGAATTGTTTGTAGGGTATGAAGCAACCTCAAAGCTATTCTTTCCGATCGATCTATTCAAGAGTTTCTACTAAAATAACACAAAGCTATTGTTTCCATTAGATCTATCCTAGAGTTCGTACTAGAATAACACCAAATCATATTCATATTCATAATAATCAATCCACACAAATAACTAGAAAGAGTGCCCCAAGATTTCTACCGGAGAAACAAGGACAAGAACGTGCATCAACCCCTATGCATAGATTACCCCAATGTCACCGCGGGAATCTGCAAGTTGAGTGCCAAAACATATATCAAGTGAATCAATATGATACCCCACTGTCACCACGAGTATTCAATTGCAAGACATATATCAAGTGTTCTAAAATCCATAAAAGTATTCAATCCGATGACAACGAGATCTTAAAGGGAAAAACTCAATTCATCTCAACAAGATAGAGAAGGGAAAACACCATATGATCCAACTATATTAACAAAGCCCGCAATACATCAAGATCGTGAAATCTCAAGAACATGAGAGAGAGAGAGATAGATTAAACATATAGCTACTGGTACAAACCCCCGGCCACGAGGGTGGACTACTGATACATCACCAACGTATCTATAATTTCTGATTGCTCCAAGCTATATTATCTACTGTTTTGGACTATATTGGGCTTTATTTTCCACTTTTATATTATTTTTGGGACTAACCTATTAACCGGAGGCCCAGCCCAGAATTGCTATTTTTGCCTATTTCAGTGTTTCGGATAAAAGGAATATCAAACGGAGTCCAAACGGAATAAAATCCTCGGAAACGTGATTTTCTCACCGAACGTGATCCAGGAGACTTGGACCCTACTGCAAGGGATCAACGAGGTGGTCACGAGGGTGGGGGGGCGCCCCCCCAGGGCGCGCCCCTGCCTCGTGGGCCCCTCGGTGCTCCACCGACGTACTCCTTCCTCCTATATATACACACGTACCCCAAACGATCAGAACAGGAGCCAAAAACCAAATTCCACCACCGCAACTTTCTGTATCCATGAGATCCCATCTTGGGGCCTGTTCCGGAGCTCCGCCGGAAGAGGGCCGTCATCACGGAGGGCTTCTACATCATCATAGCCCCTCCGATGAAGTGTGAGTAGTTTACCTCAGACCTTCGGGTCCATAGTTAGTAGCTAGGTGGCTTCTTCTCTCTCTTTGAATCTCAATACAAAGTTCTCCCCTCTCTCATGGAGATCTATTCGATGTAATCTTATTTTTGCGGTGTGTTCGTTGAGACCGATGAATTGTGGGTTTATGATCAGGTCTATCTATGAATAATATTTGAATCTTCTCTGAATTCTTTTATGTATGATTGGTTATCTTTGCAAGTCTCTTTGAATTATCCGTTTGGTTTGGCCAACTAGGTTGGTAGTTCTTGCCATGGGAGAAGTGCTTAGCTTTGGGTTCGATCTTGCGGTGTCCTTACCCAGTGACCGAAGGGGCAGCAAGGCACGTATTGTATCGTTGCCATCGATGATAACAAGATGGGGTTTATTTCATATTGCATGAATTTATCTCTCTACATCATGTCATCTTGCTTAAGGCGTAACTCTGTTTTTAACTTAATACTCTAGATGCATGCTGGATAGCGGTCGATGAGTGGAGTAATAGTAGTAGATGCAGAATCATTTCGATCTACTTGTCACAGACGTGATGCCTATATACATGATCATGCCTAGATATTCTCATAATTATGCTCAATTCTATCAATTGCTCAATAGTAATTTGTTCACCCACCGTAGAATACGTATGCTCTTGAGAGAAGCCACTAGTGAAACCTATGCCCCCCGAGTCTATTCTCATCATATCAATCTCCATCACTTTTATATTGTTTTGCTATTTACTTTGCTTTTACTTTTTACTTTGCATCTTTATATCAAAAATACCAAAAATATTCTATCTATCAGATCTCACTCTCATAAGTGATCGTGAAGGGCTTGACAACCCCTAATCGCGTTGGTTGCGAGTAGCTATCGCTTTGTGCAGGTACGAGGGACTTGAGCGTGGGCTCCTACTGGATTGATACCTTGGTTCTCAAAAACTGAGGGAAATACTTACGCTACTCCGCTGCATCATCCCTTCCTCTTCGGGGAAAACCAACGCAAGCTCAAGACGTAGTAAGAAGGATTTCTGGCGCCGTTGCCGGGGAGTCTACGCAAAAAGTCATATACCAAGTACCCATCACAATCCCTATCTCTCGCATTACATTATTTGCCATTTGCCTCTCGTTTTCCTCTCCCCCCAATTCACTCTTGCTGTTTTATTCGCCCTCTCTCTCTATCCTCCCTCTCTGTTTGCCTCTTTTGTCCGTTTGCTTTTTGTTTGCTCGTGTGTTAGATTGCTTGTTTGTCGCGATGGCTCAAGATACTACTAAATTGTGTGACTTCAGCAATACCAATAATAATGATTTCCTTAGCACTCCGATTGCTCCTCTTACCGATGCTGAATCTTGTGAAATTAATACTGCTTTATTGAATCTTGTTATGAAAGATCAATTCACCGTCCTTCCTAGTGAAGATGCCGCTACTCATCTGAATAGCCTCGTTGATTTATGTGATATGCAAAAGAAAAAAGATGTCAATAATGATGTCATTAAATTGAAGCTATTTCCTTTTTCGCTTAGAGATCGTGCTAAATCTTGGTTTTCGTCTTTGCCTAAGAATAGTATAGATTCATAGAACAAGTGCAAAGATGCTTTTATCTCTAAGTATTTTCCTCCCGCTAAGATCATCTCTCTTAGAAACGATATAATGAACTTTAAACAACTTGATCATGAACATGTTGCAAAAGCTTGGGAGAGAATGAAATTAATGATACGTAATTGCCCTACTCATGGATTGAATTTGTGGAAGATTATACAAAACTTTTATGCAGGATTGAATTTTGCTTCTAGAAATCTTTTAGATTCGGCCGCGGGAGGCACTTTTATGGAAATCACTTTAGGAGATGCTACTAAACTCTTAGATAATATTATGGTTAATTATTCTCAATGGCACACTGAAAGAACTTCTAATAAAAAAGTGCATGCGATAGAAGAAATTAATGTGTTGAGTGGAAAGATGGATGAACTTATGAAATTATTTGCTACTAAGAGTGTTTCTTCTGATCCTAATGATATGCCTTTGTCTACTTTGATTGAGAATAATAATGAATCTATGGATGTGAATTTTGTTGGTAGGAATAATTTTGGTAACAACTATAACGCCCTCGATGCGGCTATATCTCCCACGTGTCGAAGCACGACTTAGAGGCATAACCGCATTGAAAGCAATGTCGCAAGTGAGGTAATGTTCACACAACCCATGTAATACATAAAGGGAAAAAGATACATAGTTGGCTTACAATCGCCACTTCACACAATTACATGAATAAAGCATTACATCATCCAAATACAATCAAGGTCCGACTACGGAACCAAAATAAAAGAAGACCACCCCAAATGCTACACAGATCCCCGATCGACCCCAACTGGGCTCCACTACTAATCAACTAGAACGAAACAACACAAAGGACAAGATCTTCATCGAGCTCCTCCTTGAGCATGGTTGCGTCACCTGCTCGTTAACATCGGCACCTGCAAACTGGTTTTGGAAGTATCTGTGAGTCACGGGGACACAGCAATCTCACACCCTCGCGATCGAAACTATTTAAGCTTATAGGTAGGGTAAAAGGTATGAGGTGGAGCTGCAGCAAGCGACTAGCATATATGGTGGCTAACATATGCAAAAGAGAGCGAGAAGAGAAGGCAAAGCACGGTCGAACAACTATGATCAAGAAGTGATCCTAGAACAACCAACGTCAAGCATAACTCCAACACTGTGTTCACTTCCCGGACTCCGCCGAGAAGAGACCATCATGGTTACACACGTGGTAGGTGCATTTTAAATAAGGTCAACTTCAGCTTTTCTACAACCGGACATTAACAAATTCCCATCTACCCATAACCGTGGGCACGACTTTCGAAAGTTCAAATCCCTGTAGGGGAGTCCCAACTTTGCCCATCACAAGCTCTCATGGTCAACGAAGGATATTCCTTCTCCCAATACAATCCGATTAGGCTTGGTATCCCGGTTACAAGACATCCTCAACAATGGTAAAACAAGTACAGCAACACCGCCCGAATGTGCCGACAAATCCCGATAGGAGCTGCACATATCTTGTTGTCAGGGCACACTCAGATAGGTCAAGCTACGAGTAAAACTAGCCCTCGAGTTTCCCCGAGGTGGACCCGCAGGCTGCCCGTTTCGGACCAACACTTAGAGAAGCACAGGCCCCCGCGGGGGGGGGGGGGGGTTAAAATAAAGATGACCCTTGGGTCCGCGAAACCCAAGTGAAAAAGACTAGGTGGCGAATGGTAAAACCAATGTTGGGCATTGCTGGAGGAGTTTTATTCAAGGTGAACTGTCAAGGGGTTCCCATTATAACCCAACCGCGTGAGGAACGCAAAATCCGGGAACATAACACTGATATGACGGAAACTAGGGCGGCAAGAGTGGAACAAAACACCAGGCATAAGGCCGGGCCTTCCACCCTTTACCAAGTATATAGATGCATTAATTAAATAAGAGATATTGTGATATCCCAACAAAAATCCATGTTCCAAACATGGAACAAGCTCCAATATTCACCTGCAACTAACAACGCTATAAGAGGGGCTGAGCAAAGCGGTAACATAGCCAAACAACGATTTCCTAGGACAAGGTGGGTTAGAGGCTTGGTTCAACAATATAGGAGGCATGATAAGCAAGTGGTAGGTATCGCAGCATAGGCATAGCAAAAGAGCGAGCAACTAGCAAGCAAAGATAGAAGTGATTTCGAGGGTATGGTCATCTTGCCTGAAATCCCGCAAGGAAGAAGAACGAGTCCATGAAGAAGACAAACGGACGTAGCCAACGGATCCTCACAAACGCAACGTTACCGGAATACCTAGAAGAAGTACACCGGAAAGAAAGCAAACAACATAGCAAACAACCAACACATAAGCATGGCATGATGCACAACCAAGTATGATGCATGTCCGGTTTAATGAAGCATGGCATGGCAAAGTGCAGAAACAATCCTACAAATTAAGTGGAGCTCATTATGCAACGGAGTTGCATATTGAAGAAAACACCACATGACTTATTTAGTTCTCTCTCGTTTATGTACTCAACAATATTAAATGTTGATTAACATGGCAAGAGGTGAAGCATAATGAAACTATCTAACTAGGCAAGTTTAAATGAGGCGGGAACCACAGAACAACAAGTTCGGAAACTCCTCATGTGCATATTTTGGTTATGGTAATGTTCTGCCCTAAACACAATTTTAGGGTTGTTAAACATGCAAAGTGATGCCACCATGTTAGACTAGGCATTTTTCTACCCCAATTACATATAAAGTTTGTTAAATTTGGAACTACAGTTAAAAAGTTATGAAATAAAGCATTTTAACATGACATAGGAGCAAAATATATGCAAACATAATTTTAAACATGGTTGAAAGTTACATATTATTAAACTAGATGAAAATCCAGTCATATTGCATATATAATTTATTTACATATGATGCACGGTTGTGAAGTTATTATATGCATGTTGCCTAGGGGGTTTTCTGCAAAACCGGCAGCCTCAGGATAATTCAGAAAAACGACCTGACAGGAAAAAAACACATAGGCCGAAATTGTCAAGGCCTGAAGGAACAGGGAAACGGGAGGGCTCCTCACCCATGGGCTCGGCCCAGTAGGAAGCAGAGGACGCCGGATGGGGCAGAGATTGGGCCGGCCTGTCTGAGGCCCATGCAGCACTGGATCTGGGCCTTGAGTGCGGGGTCCACCCGCTCGGTCTCCTCGAGCACCCGCTCGAGCAGGAAATTGGGTTCCTCTGTCTGATACAATACTCCTTGGAACTCCATGCAAACAAATGATCCTAGTCATGTATATCTTTGCTAACTTAGCACTGGTGTAATTGGTCTTAACTAGAATGAAATGTGCTACCTTTGTTAAACGATCAACTACTACCCATATCGAGTCATATCCTGCTTTCGTCCTGGGTAATCCTGTGATAAAATCCATGCCTATCTTATCCCACTTCCATTCGTGTATCGGCAATGGTTGCAACAATCCGTCTGGCTTCTGATGCTCTGCCTTTACTCTATGACATACGTCACAAACTGCTACATATGCTGCAATATCCTTCTTCATTCCGGTCCACCAGAATGTCTCCTTCAAATCCAAATACATCTTGGTATTTCCTGGGTGAATCGAATATGGTGAATCATGTGCCTCTTGCAAAATCAACTTCCTGATCTCCGGGTCATTCGGCACATAAACACGGTCCTCAAACCATAGGGTATCGTGCTCATCCTCATGAAATCCCTTCGCTTTCCCTTTGCTTAGTTTCTCCTTTATAGAAGCAATCTCCTTGTCAGATTTCTGAGCCTCTCTGATTTTATCCATCAATGTTGACTGAATCTCCAATGCTGCCACATAGCCTTTCGGAACTATCTCTAAACTTAGTTCACGAAAGTTTTCTGCTAACTCCTTGGGTATTTCTCCCGTCATCAACATATTTACATGGCTCTTACGGCTCAATGCGTCTGCTACTACATTAGCTTTACCGAGATGGTAATGCAATGTCATATCATAATCCTTGATGAGCTCCAACCATCTCCTTTGTCTAAGATTCAACTCCTTCTGCGTGAAAATGTACTTCAAACTCTTGTGATCCGTGTACACCTCACAATGATTTCCAATGAGGAAATGTCTCCATGTCTTCAATGCATGCACTACGGCTGCTAACTCCAAATCATGTGTGGCATAATTCAACTCATGAGGCTTCAGTTGTCGTGAAGCATACGAAACAACTCTCCCTTCGTGCATAAGCACTGCTCCAAGTCCTCGACGTGGAGCGTCGCAATATACCTCATAATCCTTGGTCTGATCTGGCTAAATCAACACTGGTGAGGTAACCAATCGTTTCTTCAACTCCTGGAAACTAGCCTCACACTCCTCAGTCCATTTGAACTTGGTATCCTTCTTCAACAACTCCATCATAGGCTTCGCAATCTTTGAAAAGTTCTCAATGAATCTCCGGTAGTATCCTGCGAGTCCAAGAAAACTCCGGATTTCTCCAACTGTCGTTGGTGCTTCCCATTTGGTTACAGTCTCAACCTTGGCGGGGTCAACTGCTATCCCTTCTCCGGATATAACGTGTCCGAGGAATCCTACTTCCTTCAACCAAAACTCACATTTGCTAAATTTGGCATATAACTGATGTTCCCTTAGTTTCTCCAAAACCAAACGCAAATGTTCCTTATGTTCTTCTTCATTCTTCGAATAAACCAGGATATCATCAATGAACACTACGACGAACTTATCCAAAAACTCCATAAGCACTTTGTTCATCAGGTTAATAAAATAGGCAGGCGCGTTAGTTAGTCCAAATTACATAACGGTATACTCATACAGTCCATATCTTGTGGTGAATGCTGTCTTAGGTATGTACTGCTCTCGAATCTTCAACTGGTGGTACCCTGATCGCAAATCGACCTTGGAAAACACTTTAGCTCCTTGCAAACAATCAAACAGATCATTAATCATTGGTAGTGGGTACTTGTTCTTGATGGTTACTTCATTCAATCCACGGTAATCAACAACCATCCGTAATGATCCATCCTTCTTCTCCACTAGAAGTACGGGTGATCCCCAAGGCGAAGAACTTGGGCGAATGTAACCTTTCTCCAACAACTCCTTAATCTGATTCTTAATTTCCACCAAATCCTTTGCTGGCATCCGGTATGGTCTCTTTGATATTGAGCCTGTACCTGGCAACAACTCAATCAAAAACTCAATGTCTCTATCCGGTGGCATGCCTGGCAACTCTTCAGGAAATACATCAGGAAAATCCTTTACCACTGGTACTTCTTCCTGCACAACTCCTGTTAGGAAATTTACTTGTGTCCTATTTGGCACATGCCGGGATACATACTTGATCCTTCCTCCTTCTGGCGTTGTAAGCAAAATTGACTTACTGGCACAATCGATGTTTCCTCCATACATTGATAACCAATCCATGCCTAATATCACATCCAATCCTTGAGATTCCAATACTATTAGGTCTGAGGGAAAAACATAGTTACCAATCCTTAATGGTAACCCGGGGTCACGTCTCGGAGGCATTTGAGGGTTTAGAAAAGATGAGAAATAAGAATAGAATGAGGTCTAAAGAGAAAACACAACCCCAATGCACATGAGAAAATTCACACAAAATCACTTCATTCAATCAAACAAGGGCTTACAATCGATCTAACTATCGCAAAAGTGCTCGAACTATAGTGTTTACATGGGGGGAATACTACTAATATGTGGTGGTCATCTAGAAATTTGAACCGGTGGAAGACTCCATGATGTCCGCTCCAGCTTCCTCTTCAAAGTCGGGTTCACTTGGATCCGAATCGGTGTCGTCGATGATGATGTAGTTGTCCGGACATGCGACGTACATGTCTTCCTTCCTGGATGCTAACTCCCTCTTGAGTTCTTCAATCTCTTGTTTAAGATCGACGTTGTGTCTTGCTAGAGCTACGATCTCGTCCATGTAGTCCTTGCGTGTAGCCTTTAGTTCTCCTTCTAGCTCGATGATCCTAGCCTTCGCATTCTTCAACTCTATCATATCATTGCACATCTGGTTCTCGTGGCGTCGAATGTGCTAGTTTAACTCCTGGATGAATGCTGCAATGGATCTATCCTTCTTGGTGATGATTAACTCCCATTGTTCATCTCGGCGTCCGCAAATCTGGTAGATAGTGTCCTTGAGGTCTTCTTGATAAACTTCTCCAATGCGTCCTATGGTGATATGGGCTGCCATGCTCCTTCCTAAACTCCAAGTTGGTGCATTGAAAACACTATCTATGGGCTTGGTGATTGGCGCGAATGTCCTTCCCAGAACGTGAGCTTGAATCTTCCAGAACGTGAGCTTGAATCTTCCAGCGCTCCTCTTCAGGCAGAGTGGCGTTGAATGTTCCCGTGAAACTTGGTAATCCAATATTCAGGTACTTGGTGACTTCCTTCAAGTGAAATCCAAAAGGTGTGCCTTCATCCGGTTGAGCGTACTTAATCTTCGCGTCCTTCATCCGAAAGAGTAGAAAAGATGAGGAGTTAGAAAATGAGGAGAGAATAGTGATCTATGGCTTTAACTTAGTGTTCGTGTCCTACAGTCAGCGTGTGCTCTGATACCATCTCTGTAGCAACCCGACCCGAATGGATCAAGTCTACTGTGCTCCGGTGTCATCCCTGGATCAGTAATGCTAACACCACACAGTACATCAAAGGATTTATAGCAGAGTGGCAATCACACACTTATTACAACAATGTCTCAAAAGAGAACTTATTACAATAATATGGCTTAAGGCCATCTAATAACGATAACAACGGAAGACTTGGAAGGTAAATGGGTCCATCAACTCCAACGGCATCACTGAGTATAGAACCACGACCTAAAAGCACCTTAATCATTGTCTGAAAAGTCTGCAACATTAACGTTGCAGCCCGAAACGGGTCAGCACATGGAATATGCTGGCAAGGTAACACATAGAGAGTAATGGAATGAAACAGCTATACTATATGCATATTTAGCTGGTGGAAAGCTCTATGGTTACTGTTTTATGTAAAGCCAGTTTTTCCCTACTGCAAAGGAATACATTTATTTAACTATCATGGTGGTTGTTAAACATTGAGAATGGTTGACAGCATTCTCAATCCCAATTAAAAGTAATCATTAAAACCCAACAATATTAATTAGAAGTAACATGATGAGATTCACATGATATTCAAGTACTAGATACTCAAGATTGTCCATAACCGGGACACGGCTAATCATGATTAGTTTGTTACACTCTGCAGAGGTTTGCGCACTTTTCCCCACAAGACTTGATCGCCTCCGTTGGATTTCTCGCACTACATGGTGTTTGAGAAACGGATGACCGAGACATAGTCTTTCAGAAACGCTAGCACCTTACGATGGAGTAGACCGTACCACCTACATCCCCTACATCTGCTAGTCTACCCCTATAAGAGTTCGCATGACTTAGTCAACTATGCCAGAGCCCATATTGGCTTGTGGCTGCACATGTAAGTATTTAGCATGAAAGATCTTATGATCCCTTTGAGCCTGGGTGGCGGTCCAAAATAAAACAGGCAAGTCCTGATAGACATCAGGTGCCTCAATCCACCCAGATGTGTGTTTAAGTTGCCACCTTAGATAAACCATTAAAATTATCAATCTCACATCTGTCATGGATATCACTCACCCAATCCACGTCTACTAGCATAGCATGGCATAATAAGCAAACGTAGAAGTAACTCCCAAAGGTTTCATAATAAACAGGTAATAGGTACTACCTCATCTACTTCCCATCCCACAATTTAATTAGTTCCTAATCATGCAATGTGTGAGGATGGATCTAATGCAATAAAATTGGGTTGTAGAAAAGGTATGATCAAAGTGTTACTAGCCTTGCTGATGATCCGCGAGTCCTAGAGATTCGAAGTAACAGGCGGCGCAATCCGGGTAATCTATCGCAGACAAACAACAAGCATACAATAAGTACTCATCTAATGCACAGGTAAAACTCGAACAAGAGATCGAACCAGATAGTTCAACTTAAGAACTCCAGTTGCAAAGAGAGAAAGAACCGAACAAAGAAACCGAAAACAAACAGCGGAAGAAAACAACTCAGTTCTAGCAAGTTGAAACTAGGTCAAATTTTACCACAGCAAAAACTTAGTTAAAGTTGATTAGTCAGAACGGCGGTTTCGAAACGAAACTCCAGGCGCTTGAATCACCTGATTCCGATAAACGAGCGAGAAGATAAACTAGAACGAAGATCAGATCTGAGATCGCGATCGCGAAATAAATCCGACGAAAAGAAAAAGAAGAATGGTTAAACGAACGGACGTTCGTTAACCGGGAATAATCCGGTGATCACGTTCGTTAGGACGAATGGTCCGGTGAAAGGTCTCTAGGCAACTAAACCGGAAAAGAAAACGAATCCGATCTAGGGTTTCGAGAAAAGAAAACCGAATGAAAAACCGATCTGGAAAACCGGAACAGTGTAGAGAAGAAAAGAATCGGAAAGATTTAGAAGAGACCGATCCGAGGAAAAGAAAAGATGCGGCGCGGTACCTCCGGCGAGGGGCTCCGGTGGCGGCGAGCAAGGGCGGCGGCGGCGCTAGGGCAAGGGCGGCGCGGTGGTGACGCAGGGCGGCGGCGGTGGTGACGCAGGGCGCGGGCGGCGGGCTTGGGGTTTGGTTTGATGTGGGGTTTAGAGGGGGTGTGTGTGTGGGTATTTATATAGGTGAGGGGAGAGGATACTTGGGGTAGGCGGCAAGAAAAAGAGGAGGAAAAAGAGAAGGAGAGGGCATCCTAAAAAAAGGCAACCCGAGTCCTACTAGGACTCTAGGCGGCGGCGGCCTCCTCCTGCGCGGGCGCGCTAGGCGTGGCGCGGCGCTTGGCCTGGCCGGCCGGCTGGCTGGGCCTTGGCCCAAGGCGCTGCGGGATTTTTTTTTAAAATCGGTTTCGCATGCAGAAAAACAAGTAAAAGAAAATCTAAACGAACTCCAAAACTCTCAAAGTAAATTTTCCCCGACTCCTAAAAATGAGTCGAACAAAATGAACTTTTCTCTGGGCCTAAAATGCAATTTTTGAAAACACGCATTTTTCCCTATCAAAATAAAAGGCAAATAAAACTCCGACAAATCCAATGATCCTCTTTTCGAAATTTGAGAAAACTCAAATATGAAAAAGACGAAATCTCCAACTCTCTCCGAGGGTCCTTGAGTTGCGTGAAATTTCTAGGATCGGCAAAATGCAAGAAAATATGATATGCATGATGATCTAGTGTATAACATTCCAAATTGAAAATTTGGGATGTTACAGAGGAGGCTCGGTTCTCCGGTGGCGCGAGGCTGCAGGGAAGCTGGAGGACGACGGGGTCCAAGGAGCGGTCCAGGTCGAGGTCAGGGTGGCCTCGGTGACCGGCGGCAGTGGCTTGAGGCAGGGCATCAACGTCCGGCGACGAGGAACTTGGCAACGCCGGGGTCGAGGAAAACGGGAGGCGCGGCCATGGCTTCGGGCGCCATGTTTCCTGCAGGTCCAGAGAGAGGGGCGCGAGCTGAATCCATCCGATGGGCTGACGAACTCGAGGCACTTGGGCGCCATGGCTGCTCCTGTCATGACGAGGAGAGAGGTAAGAAAAGAGAGAGGGAGAAAGAAAAGGAAGGAGGGAAGGCATGGGGCGAGGCCGGCCTGGCGGAGCTGGTCGTGGTCGGCGGCCATGGAAGCTACGTGCGGTGGCGTGCTCGAGGATGAGCTCGGCGTGGGGCGCAGGCAAGAGGATGGCGCGACTGTTCATGGCGGAGCTGCGAGGACGGGCGCGCTCGGGCAGAGGGGAAAGAAGGCATCGGGTGAGGTGGAGTTGGATCGAGGGGGAGGGGCTGGTTGGCTCGCCGCTGAAAAACAAGGTGAGCGGCGGAAAACAAGGACGGTGGTCAGGAAGGATTTGGATCGAGGCGAAGTGGTTGGTTGGAGGATTTTCGATCGGGAGCGATCCCAAGGAAGAGGGTGGCGGCGGCAGAGAAGGATGGATGGGCTCTCTAAAATTTAGGGTTGGACCTATATATATATAGCAGGGGATTTTTGGGTAGGGGCTAATCCGTCCCTCTGATCGTAATCGTGCGGTCGGGAAAAATAGGATAGGGAGCCCAAATAAGAAAATGGAGACGTTTTGTAGATGTTTGGGGTTGATCCGAATCCAACGGTGACGACTACCTGGGTCGGGTCCGGGACAACTTTCGGACGCGTGCGCGAGGAGGGCCGCGGGCTGACGAGAGAGGTTAGGTTGGACCTGGCGGTAGGTAGTGGGCTGTGTAGACGGTCTCGAGCTGAGAGAAGAGAAGAGAGGGAGGCCCGACGACTGTTTCCGGAGACCGAAAACGTCCGACGTTAGACCGGCTACTATTGCCGCTATATTTATCCATTGGGGCGTTAAACGGACTCCGAATGCGATGAAACTTGGCAGGCGGCCTACCTACAACATAACAACACCACATGCCAACTTTCAACCCATTCCGAGAACATTTTCTAGCCACTTATAAAATAATATTTTGGACGTGCCACGGGCGCGTGCGAGTGTGGTTGGGCTCAGAACGGACAACAGAGAGGACGAGGAGATCCGGACGGATGCAAGTTCGAAAACATGCAGATGCAATGCGGATGATGACATGGCAAGATGCGACATGCAAGCAAAAGACATGGCAACGATAGATAAAAACTGGAAGACACCTGGCACATCGGTCTCGTGGCGTTACAAGAACGCTTATTGAGGGAATTTTAATCCTAGGCTATATCCTAGTAATCCTTCTAATGATTATGGGAATTCCTACAACAACTCTTATGGAAATTATAATAAGATGCCCTCTGATTTTGAATCTAATATTAAAGAATTTATTTCTTCGCAAAAGAATTTTAATGCTATGATTGAAGAAAAATTGCTTAAGATTGATGATTTGGCTAGAAACGTTGATAGAATTGCTCTTGATGTTGATGCTTTGAAACTTAGATCTATTCCACCTAAGCATGATATTAATGAGTCTCTAGAAGCCATGAGAATTTCAATTGATGAGTGTAAGGAAAGAACCGCTAGGATGCGTGCTTCCAAAGATGCCTTTATTAAAGCGTGTTCTTCCAATTCCTATGAAAATCAAGATGAAGATCTAAAAGTTATTGATGTGTCTCCAATTAAATCTTTATTTTGCAATATGAATCTTGATGAAACTGAATATGATCTTCCTTTACCTATAAGGCGTTCTAAAAATTTGGAGTATTTAGATTTTAATGATGAAATTAATGAAAGTGGGATTGAAAGAAATAAAAATATAGATGTTGCTAAACCCACTATATTGGATTTCAATGAATTTAATTATGAAAGTTGCTCTTTGATTGATTGTATTTCCTTGTTGCAATCCGTGCTAAATTCTCCACATGCTTATAATTGAAATAAAGCCTTCACCGAACATATTGTTGATGCCTTGATGCAATCTTATGAAGAAAAAACTTGAATTGAAAGTTTCTATCCCTAGAAAACTCTATGATGAGTGGGAACCAACTATTAAAATTAAAATTAAAGATCATGAGTTTTATGCTTTGTGTGATTTGGGTGACTTTGATGATTGCTCTCTAAATTTGCATCTTGCGGATTCCACTATTAATAAACCTATGGGAAGGATTAATAATGTTCTTGCAAATAGGAATTATGTGCCCGTAGATTTCATTGTTCTTGATATAGATTGCAATCCTTCTTGCCCTATTATTCTTGGTAGACCTTTCCTTAGAACGGTTGGTGCGATTATTGATATGAAGGAAGGGAATATTAGATTTCAATTTCCATTAAAAAAGGGCATGGAACACTTTACAAGAAAGAAAATAAAATTACAATATGAAACTATAATGAGAGCCACTTATGGATTTCCTACCAAAGATGGCAATACGTAGATCTATTCTTGCTCGTTATGCCTAGCTAGGGGCGTTAAACGATAGCGCTTGTTGGGAGGCAACCCAATTTTATTTTTATTCCTTGCTTTTTGATCCTGTTTAGTAATAAATAAATTATTTATCCTTTGTTTTAGTTGTGTTTTTTGTGTTTAATTAGAGTTTGACCGTTGGGAAGACTTGGGGAAAGTCTTGCTGAACTTGCTGTAAAAAACAGAAACTTTAGCGCTCACGAGAACTGCTGTCATTTTTATTTTAAGAGTGCTATTTAGTTAATTATTTTTGAATATGATTAATAAATAAATTACTCACGTCCAGCAATTTATTTTAGAATTTTTGGGGTTCCATATCTTGCGCTAGCTACAGATTACTACACACTGTTCTGTTTTAACAGATTCTGTTTTTCGTGTGTTGTTTGCTTATTTTGATGAATCTATGGCTAGTAAAATAGTTTATAATACATAGAGAATTTGGAATACAGTAGGTTTAACACCAATATAAATAAATAATGAGTTCATTACAGTACCTTGAAGTGGTCTTTTGTTTTCTTTCGCTAACGGAGCTCACGAGTTTTCTATTTTGAGTTTTGTGTTGTGAAGTTTTCAAGTTTTGGGTGAATTCTTTTGATGGATCATGGAACAAGGAGTGGCAAGAGCCTAAGCTTGGGGATTCCCATGGCACCCCCAAGATAATCCAAGGACACTAAAAAGTCAAAGCTTGGGGATGCCCCCGGAAGGCATCCCCTCTTTCGTCCACTTCCATCGGTAATTTACTTGGAGCTATATTTTTATTCACCAACATGATATGTGTTTTGCTTGGAGCGTCTTGTATTATTTGTGTCTTTGTTTGTTAGTATGCCACAATCATCCTTGCTGTACACACCTTTTGAGAGAGCCATACATGAATTAAAATTTGATAGAATACTCTATGTGCTTCACTTATATCTTTTGAGCTAAGTAGTTTTGCTGTACGTGCTTCACTTATATCTATTGAGCTAAGTAGTTTTGCTATATGTGCTTCACTTATATCCTTTGTGCTAGATAATTTTGCTCTATGTGCTTCACTTATATATTTTGAGCGTTATAATTTTGCTCTATGTGCTTCACTTAGATCTTTTAGAGCACGGTGGTGGATATGTTTTAAAGAAACTATTGATCTCTCATGCTTCACTTAAATTAATTTGAGATTCTCTTAATAGCATGGTAATTCGCCTAATAATAATATGCTTGGTATTCAAGATTTGTGAAACTCTCTTTTGATTGTGTTGAATACTAAGAAAATATTGAAGCATGATAATTGTTTTGAGTTATGGAGGTGATAATATTAAAGTCATGCTAGTTGAGTAGTTGTGAATTTAAAGAATACTTGTGTTGAACTTTGTGATTCCCGTAGCATGCACGTATGGTGAACCGTTATGTGATGAAGTCAGAGCATGCTTTATTTATTGATTGTTGTCGGATCACGGGTTCCGGCAGACCCTTAAGGTTCGAACACTAGGGTGCGCGCGGAGATCACGCCCTCTACCTCCCCGTCTCACAAAGATCTAAACTACTAAAAGAACTGCACACGAGACACAAGATTTATACTGGTTCGGGCCACCATTGTGGTGTAATACCCTACTCCAGTGTGGGGTGGATGGATTGCCTCTTGGGGCTGGTGATGATGAACAATACAAGGAAGAACAGCCTCGCGAGGGTCTGTTCTTGGCTGGGGTGATGAACTGCTAGGAGGAGTTCTGTCACCTCTCTCTCTCTCTCTTTCTTACTCTCTCTCCCTTCTCGACCGTCCTGGGGGTTGCTTGCTATGTGGGTGGCTGGTCCTATTTATAGGCAAAGGCCCTGGGCCTCTCCCCGAATATTGAGCGGGAAGGGCGCCAACAATTGGCCAATTCGAAGGGGAACATCCAGTACACTTATCCTGACTAAAGTTGGTCTTCGCCTGCGAAAGGCTCTGCGGTGACGCCGTGCTGGGCTCCATGGTGACCTCCGTCTCGTAGTCCTCCTGGTCTTGGTCTCGTTGCACCGAAATGGCAACCTTTGCCTGATGCCTCGGTACTCCGCGGCTGCGCTTGCCCCCTTTGCACCAAAGAGGAAAGAAGGACGCTGCGCGCGCTGGCGCCCGCCTGGCACCCTCAATCGTCATGGCTTGCGTCATGGGCACCTCGCGAGGTACCCCGCCTTGATTCCTCCGCCTCCTCGCGAGCCAGCCTGAGGAGGCTGCGCCTGAGGATGCGCCGTGTCGTCCGCCCCGCGAGGCTTGGCCCCTCGCGAGGGTCTTGAGTCTTGTGTTGATGAAGATGGAACATGCTGGGCTTCCTTTGAGCCACACCGTAGGCCGCAAGCAGGCAAGTCTGGGGACCCCCGTTCCCAGAACGCCGACAGTAGCCCCCGGGCCCAAGGCGTGCATGGACTTGGCCGTGCCGAGAGGCGAAAGGGCAAGGGCGAAGCGCCGCGGGCCCTAACAGCCTGCGGCCTTGGGCGCCGCATGGCGGTTGATGGGACGTGGGCGGCACTGTTCCCCCCCCACGCCCCCTTATTCTGCGCCCCGCCAGACGGGCTTGTAGTTGCACACAGCCACTCCCCTTCCTGTTGCTTGAGCGTCCCCTGTTCTTCCTTCCTTCGCACGCCGTCTCCCGCCTCCAATCTGATCTCGAATCTTCCCCCTCCTTCCCATCGCCATGGCTCCGACGAGGAAGGAGAGAGGGGAGAAACCCATGTCTCCGTCTTGTGCGCTGCTATCGGTGGTCCCTGCCGTCGGCCAGTCGACCGTACTCAATCAAGAGTGCCTGGGCAGGGACAGCTTGGCCCTGGCCACCGTCTTCAATGAGTGTGGGAGGACGACGGCCTGGCCCGCGTCCCACTTCTCCATCAACAGGATAGCAACCGAGGTCCCATGTTTTACCGACGCCTTGTGGGCGGGTCTGGTTCCCCCCTTCTCCGATTTCTTCAATGTCGTGCTCTCCCATTATCAGATCCACTTGATGCATCTAAGTCCTGAGTCCATCACCCTCCATTCGGTCTTCGCCTTCGTTTGCGAAGCCATGGTGGGCATCCCTCCTTCGGTTGCCTTGCTGCGCCACTTCTTCTCGCTGCGTCTTGTCGACCCCTCCCAACACTGGGCGTGCGTGAGCTTTGCTGCCGAGCTTGAGACCGAGGCCTCTGGAATTGACTTCAAACTTCCCCAGCCCACGGTTGGGTTCCGCGAGCGGTGGTTGCACGTGGACGCAGGGGTGCCCAGCCCCTGCTATCGGAGCCGACCTCGCCTGCTGTCCCCAATTCGGGTTGGGGCCAGGAGACGCTCAAGAACCCCCGGCTCGTCTTTGTCTAGACGCGCTTCACGCTCCTGAGGAAGCTCGGTGTGACAGCGCCCAAAGTGGTGAAGGAGTTTCTGTTGTGCCGCATTGCTCCCCTGCAGCGCCACTCTCGCCGGATGTGGGCCTTCCGTGGGCGCGAGGATAACATGAGGCTCCAGGAAGAAGACCTGGCTCCTGCTGCACTGAAGTCGACGCTCTTGACTTTGGCCGGGGACCCCAACCCCGGCAACGTCCGCAGGGAGGGGCCTTGCTGTATCTCTACCAGAGCAGGGCCGACTTCGTGAAGCAGATGCCCGTCTTTGATGAGTGGGGGCTGCGCCCCGCCGGCCTCCAAGGACCTCGCGAGAATCCAATGGTGGTGACTGCCCTCCCAATCGGCCAAAGCGACTCCTCCTCAAGTGGCGGAGCAGGGAGGCAGGAGTCGCTTGAGGCCAAGGGGGCCCCCGATGAGGTGGCAGCATCGGGTGATGCTCGCGAGGGGACAGCTCCTGAGGCCCGTGCCGCTGTGGCTGAATTTGGCAAGCAGCCGCTCCCAGCGCCCCGGGGCTGAGGCCCTGGAGGCCCTAGCCGCGTCTTCTGGCGAGGTGATGGACGGCACGCGCCAGGCAGGCGCCCCTGACACGGACTACTCTGATGCTTCGTCCTCGCCGCAGGTTGGTCCTTGCGATCTTCTCTTGGGCCGCTTCCGCCTGGACTTTGAGGCCCTCCGGAGGAAAAGGGAGGCCCTGGGTGACGACTTCCCTTGTCGCGTGCTGAAGCGCAGGAAGTACTTCGCAACTGACGAGTAAGTATTCTTCCTCTCTGGCTCCTGAATCTCTTGTTGCTTTCACTGATCCTTGCTCCGCAGGCCTCTTCCGGCCGAGCTCGCGGAGGTAGCAGAGGTGCCGCCTCCCTTGGCTTCGCCCCCTCTACCGTCCTCAAATGCTCCGAGCAGCTCTGCCCTTGTGGTGAGGGCGTCTGAAGGGGTGGACCATCCCGAGGTGCACCGCGGCCCTTCATTCCCCGCGATTTTCCTTCATGGGCCCTCTCGGGGAATAGCCAGTCTGCCGTGGGCTTTTCGTATGATCGGGGACTACGACTGGTTGGGGCGCCTCCTACGCCCTTCATCTGGAGACGGGCTGGCCCTAGGCCGGGCTTCTGGTGCGACGCGCCCGGCCATCGCGAGGGCGCCAGCCCCCAGCCCCCTGCCCAGAGGAGGAACGATGATTCGTGGCCCCCGGCGCTTGCTTGGGGCGGATGATGGTGTGGAGGACGTGCTTGAGCGTGCCCGGGAGCGCCGCGCTCGCCGCCAAGGGTTCCTTCGAAGAGCGACCGACGCGGTGAACTTGCTTGGGGAGGAGCTTGCTGACGAAGACGCGCGCCTGGAGGCCGAGGGCCTGCGCCTGGCTGCAGGGAGGCGCAAGCTGGAGGCCGCCATTGCCCTCGCGCGTCATCAGCGCGATCTTGACGATGAAGAGGCGAAGGCGTCGCTGGAGGCCTCTCGAGTGGCCCGATCCCAGGCCACTGAGGAGGCCCGGAGAGCTGACCGATGGCGAGAGGTAGCGGAGGAGCGGGCTCGCGAGCTCCTGGCCCGGTGCCACTCACTTGAGGAGCAAGTGGAGCTGCGTGAGCTGGCCCTTGTGTCGATGCGGGTGGCCTCTGGCGACCCAGCCGAGCTCCAGAGGCGCGAAGAAGCGTTGACGCTGGAAGCCGCTGAACGCACTCGCGAGTACGAGCGGCTGGAGACGAGGGAGCGCCTAGTGACGCAAGCGGAAGACGATGTCGCTGCGCGGGAAGCGCGTGTCCTGGAGGAGGTTTGTCGTCGGGTAATGACGGCGCGCCAAGGCCTCGAGCGTGAGTTCGAGGGGAAGCTGGGGATGATCCGGGTTGAAGCCGAGGGCAGAACCGCAGCCCTGAGGGCCCAACGGGATGAGGCGATGCGGCGGGTCGACGCCTCCCGGGCTGCCCTTGAGGCAGCGCAAAAGGAGTTGGCCGCCTCCCAGGCCGTGCTCCGTCTTCACCAGCGGATGGAAGAGGCTGAGGCCGTTGAGCGTCAGAATGCTGACGAAATACGCCAGCGGCGAGTCCTGGAGCACGTGCAGGGCCCCATGCTCACCACGCTCAGGGTGAGGGCTAACGCAGCCTTGGGCAACATGTGTGAGGTAGCCGTCGGTGAGCCGCACACGATTAACTATGCCGGCAACCTGCAGTTCTTCACTGCTGTGGTAACGCAGCTGGAGGCTCGGTCGGTCAGGGCCGACGGGTTGGTGGAGGAGAGGAGCCGCGTCCTGCTCAGGCGCGCCTTTTCCCGTGTCTTCAGCCATCTTCGGAACATGGATCCCCACTTCGACTTTGACGCCGCCATCGCCCCAGTTCCCCAGGCCGTCCGAGGCGACCTGGCGGATTGTGTGGAGAACAATGTGGATGCTCTCGTCCGAGCCTTCACTTCGGATGACGACGACGTGGTCGTGCCTGCCGACGAAGGCGGTGTGGTGGATGGCCCCGACGCCGCTGGTGGTGGCGCAGACAACGAGGGCGAATTCAGTGATGCCAGCGACAGCTCGGGAGGCGCCCCCGAGGGTGCGTTGGGGGATTTGTCAGACTAACCATGTACTTCTCCTGTCTTTTACCCTGCATGAATAGAACTCAGGTGTTTGGCCTGACGGTCATGAGAGCATTTTGGGAGGGGAAGCCCCTCATATAAAAACTTGTGTCCATCATATCAGTAGTAGTCAAATTGTGCGCGTGCCTGACGGTGGGCTGGTTTACCTTTGCCCCATGCTAGCCCCGAGGTGGCCTACAGGAGGGCGCGACGCCTTCGGTGCTCTCTAGTTGGGTCCTCAGGATGTGAGATCGTTGCTGATGAAAAACTTCACAGGCGTTGGCCTTCTTCACAGGCTCTGGGCCTTCTCCTGAGCGTAATGACTTCACAACCATTCACCTTCTTCACAGGCTCCGGGCCTTTTCCTAACGCAGTGACTTCACAGGCACTCACCTTGCTTCACAGGCTCCGGGCCTTTTCCTAACGCAATGAATTCACAGGCACTCGCCTTGCTTCATAGGCTCCGGGCCTTTTCCTAACACAATGACTTCATAGGCACTCGCCTTGCTTCACAGGCTCCGGTACTTTTCCTAAACGCAAGAGCTTCACAGGCACTCGCCTTGCTTCACAGGCTCTGGGCCTTTTCCAGAACGCGATAGCTTCACAGGCACTCGCCTTGCTTCACAGGCTCCGGGCCTTTTCCTAAACGCAAGAGCTTCACAGGCACTCGCCTTGCTTCACAGGCTCTGGGCCTTTTCCAGAACGTGATAGCTTCACAGGCACTCGCCTTGCTTCACAGGCCCTGGGCCTTTTCAGAATAGGGCAACCTCCGCAGGCACCCGAAGGTCCTCCCGAGAGGGAGCAGCAGCAGCAATTCAGGTCGCGCACGAGCCAGGCCTGACCGGAATCGCGAGGGGCTCGTGAGGGGAGGCAGCTGTGGCGAAGCGGTAACCAGAACACGAGAAATGGCTCGAGCGAGAATAAGCACCCCTTCCCCGAACACACGCAAATCTCAAATTCAAATCCAACTTAAATCCAGCGAGGGGAAAGCTACGGCCAAAGGGAAAGGCAACGAAAAGCAGACAAAAAGCCGCGTCCGGCACCTAATCTAGTCTTGGACGTCTTCTCACCAGAGCGGAGCTAAGTGCTGTCCACTGGGCGTGGGAGGGAGCCCCAGGGCCTGAGGCCGGCACCCCTGAGACTCCGGGGCGTGTACAGCCCCACTCATTATTACGTGAGAGTGTCACGGGGCGGCGAGCTTCACAGGCACTGGGCCTTCTTCACAGGTACTGGCCTTGCTTCATATCGCCAGACGAGGGCCCCGCCTTGCGCCACACTCTAGTGCCATTAGCAACGACCGGAACCCAGGACGCCGCCCGATGGGGTAGAGCGGTCGCCAGCGGTTCCCTCGACGACCACGGGTCCTCTGCCAGGGGCAGGCCCTGAGGCACCTCCCCAGCAGAGGGCCTACCTCCTAAGAACGCCTTGCTTCGAACGCCGCGGTGGTGATGTCGGATCCCGCCCCCTCTCCTGCAGCCCCCTGCGCCCTCCTCCCGAGGGGTAGGAGACTGTGGGAACGGGGCAGCTGCTTGCTGCGGCAACCTGCACCTCCTACGATCCATGGTTAGCGTATACCTGCCCCTGAAGAGTTAGCGGTGCCCGATAATCGTTGCCTCCAGCGTGGCCGGCGGGTTTGTCCCTGGGCTCCTGGAAGGGCTCATCCTCCACTGCCTCGTGCCCCCAGCTTGGGCCGAGGAGCGAGCCTTGTCCGCTCTCGTGAGGATGTCCTTGGTCCATCATGAGGGGCACGTATTCTTCCGTCGCCGTCATCCTGAATGCCACGCCGTGATGCCCCGCATGCCACACGGTCCCTCCTGTCATACCTACTGCGGGGTGGCAGCACGGCCGCCCTCCGGGGCCGCGGGCCGCGTCGAGTCCTTCTTCTTCGCGGGCCGGGGGCGGGGGCAGCGCCGCCGCCGGTCCGGTGCTGACAGCTTCGCTGGCGTCAGAGTAGCCTTGGAGTCCGCGGGCACATGCGGAGCCCCCGCGCGGGTCGCCCTGGGCTTGATATGGGAGCTGGGTGGAGAAGGGGTGAGCCCCCGAGGCGGCGAAGCCTAGGAGCTCCGCCACTCGCTCCAGCAGCACATCGTGGCCGCCCTCCAGCAGTCTGCACCGCAGCAGCTCCCGGGCCACCGTGAGCGCGGCCCTTGAATTTGCCTGCTCCCGGCGGGTGTACGGCGTCGTGGTTGCGGCGTGATTGGAGGCCCTTGCCGCCGACCGCGCTTGCCGCGGTGAGGGTTGCGGAGGCCTGTCCGCGTCGCCCGCGGCCCGCAGCACCCTGTGGACCGCGAGCTGCCTGGGGCGCGGGGCCGCCCGAGGCGGGCGGCTCCGCGCAGGTGGGCCACGCCGCCCATGGACCTTGGTTGCCCGCCTGGTCGCCGGACATGGTGATGACGATGCGACGGGAGGCGGAGCTGTAGGAAGGCAAATTCCGGCGCCCCCTACCTGGCGCGCCAAATGTCAGATCACGGGTTCCGGCAGACTCTTAAGGTTCGAACACTAGGGTGCGCGCGGAGATCACGCCCTCTACCTCCCCGTCTCACAAAGATCTAAACTACTGAAAGAACTGCACACGAGACACAAGATTTATACTGGTTCGGGCCACCATTGTGGTGTAATACCCTACTCCAGTGTGGGGTGGATGGATTGCCTCTTGGGGCTGGTGATGATGAACAATACAAGGAAGAACAGCCTCGCGAGGGTCTGTTCTTGGCTGGGGTGATGAACTGCTAGGAGGAGTTCAGTCAGCTCTCTCTCTCTTTCTTACTCTCTCTCCCTTGTTGACCGTCCTGGGGGTTGCTTGCTATGTGGGTGGCTGGTCTTTTTTATAGGCAAAGGCCCTGGGCCTCTCCCCGAATATTGAGCGGGGAGGGCACCAACAATTGGCCAATTCGAAGGGGAACATCCAGTACACTTATCCTGACTAAAGTTGGTCTTCGCCTGCAAAAGGCTCTGCGGTGACGCCGTGCTGGGCTCCATGGTGACCTCCATCTCGTAGTCCGCCTGGTCTTGGTCTCGTTGCACCGAAATGGCAACCTTTGCCTGATGCCTCGATACTCCGCGGCTGCGCTTGCCCCCTTTGCACCAAAGAGGAAAGAAGGACGCTGCGCACGCTGGCGCCCGCCTAGCACCCTCGATCGTCATGGCTTGCGTCATGGGCACCTCGCGAGGTACCCCGCCTTGATTCCTCCGCCTCCTCGCGAGCCAGCCTGAGGAGGCTGCGCCTGAGGATGCGCCGTGTCATCCGCCCCACGAGGCTTGGCCCCTCGCAAGGGTCTTGAGTCTTGTGTTGATGAAGATGGGTCATGCTGGGCCTCCTTTGAGCCACGCCGCAGGCCGCAGGCAGGCAAGTCTGGGGACCCCCGTTCCCAGAACGCCGACAATTGTCTTCCTTATGAGTGGTGGTCGGGGACGAGCAATGGTCTTTTCCTACCAATCTATCCCCCTAGGAGCATGCGCATAATACTTTGCTTTGATAACTTCTAGATTTTTGCAATAAGTATATGAGTTCTTTATGACTAATGTTGAGTCCATGGATTATACGCACTCTCACCCTTCCACCTTTGCTAGCCTCTCTAATACCGCGCAACTTTCACCGGTATCATACACCTATCATATACCTTCCTCAAAACAGCCACCATACCTACCTATTATGGCATTTCCATAGCCATTCCGAGATATATTGCCATGCAACTTTCCACCATCTAGTTCATCATGACACACTTCATCATTGTCATATTGCATATCCCGGCACACCGCCAGATGCATTCACATAGAGTCATATTTTGTTCTAAGTATCGAGTTGTAATTGTTGAGTTATAAGAAAAATGAAAGTGTGATGATCATCATTATTAGAGCATTGTCCTAGTGAGGAAAGAATGATGGAGACTATGATTCCCCCATAAGTCGGGATGAGACTCCGGATGAAAAATAAAAAATAAAAAAAGAGGCCATAAAAAAAGAGAAAAGGCCCAAACAAAAAAAATGATGAGAGAAAAAGAGAGAAGGGACAATGTTACTATCCTTTTACCACACTTGTGCTTCAAAGTAGCACCATGATCTTCATAGTAGAGACTCTCTCATGTTATCACTTTCATATACTAGTGGGAATTTTTCATTATAGGACTTGGCTTGTATATTCCAATGATGGGCTTCCTCAAATTGCCCTAGTTCTTCATGAGCAAGCAAGTTGGATGCACACCCACTTAGTTTCTTTTTGAGCTTTCATATACTTATAGCTCTAGTGCATCCGTTGCATGGCAATCCCTACTCACTCACATTGATATCTATTGATGGGCATCTCCATAGCCCGTTGATACGCCTAGTTGATGTGAGACTATCTTCTCCTTTTTGTCTTCTCCACATCCACCATTCTATTCCACCTATAGTGCTATATCCATGGCTCACGCTCATGTATTGCGTGAAGATTGAAAAAGTTTTGAAAAAGTTAGAGTATGAAACAATTGCTTGGCTTGTCATCGAGGGTTGTGCATGATTTAAATACTTTGTGTGGGGAAGATGGAGCATAGCCAGACTATATGATTTTGTAGGGATAACTTTCTTTGGCCATGTTATTTTGAGAAGACATAATTGCTTTAGTATGCTTGAAGTATTATTATTTTCTATGTCAATATAAACTTTTATCTTGAATCTTTCTAATCTGAATATTCATACCACAATTAAGAAGATTTGCATTGAAATTATGCCAAGTAGCACTCCACATCAAAAATTCTTTTTTTATCATTTACCTACTCGAGGACGAGCAGGAATTAAGCTTGGGGATGCCTGATACGTCACCAACATATCTATAATTTTTGATTGCTCCATGCTATATTATCTACTGTTTTGGACTATATTGGGCTTTATTTTCCACTTTTATATTATTTTTGGGACTAACCTATTAACTAGAGGCCCAACCCAGAATTGCTGTTTTTTTGCCTATTTCAGTGTTTTGGATAAACGGAATATCAAATGGAGTCCAAACGGAACAAAATCTTCGGAAACATGATTTTCTCACCGAACGTGATCCAGGAGACTTGGACCCTACCGCAAGGGATCAACAAGGTGGTCACGAGGGTGGGGGGCGCCCCCCCTAGGGCGCGCCCTTGCCTCGTGGGCCCCTCGGTGCTCCACCGACGTACTCCTTCCTCCTACATATACACACGTACCCCTAAACGATCAGACAGGAGCCAAAAACCTAATTCCACCTCCGCAACTTTCTGTATCCACGAGATCCCATCTTGGGGCCTGTTCCGGAGCTCCACCAGAAGAGGGCCGTCATCATGGAGGGCTTCTACATCATCATAGCCCCTTCGATGAAGTGTGAGTAGTTTACCTCAGACCTTCGGGTCCAAAGTTAGTAGCTAGATGGCTTCTTCTCTCTCTTTGAATCTCAATACAAAGTTCTCCCCCTCTCTCGTGGAGATCTATTCGATGTAATCTTCTTTTTGCGGTGTGTTTGTTGAGACCGATGAATTGTGGGTTTATGATCAAGTCTATCTATGAATAATATTTGAATCTTCTTTGAATTCTTTTATGTATGATTGGTTATCTTTGCAAGTCTCTTAGAATTATCCGTTTGGTTTGGCCAACTAGATTGGTAGTTCTTGCCATGGGAGAAGTGCTTAGCTTTGGGTTCGATCTTGCGGTGTCCTTACCCAGTGACAGAAGGGGCAGCAAGGCACGTATTGTATCGTTGCCATCGAGGATAACAAGGTGGGGTTTATTTTATATTGCATGAATTTATCTCTCTACATCATGTCATCTTGCTTAAGGTGTAACTCTGTTTTTTACTTAATACTCTAGATGCATGCTGGATAGCGGTCGATGAGTGGAGTAATAGTAGTAGATGCAGAATCGTTTCGATCTACTTGTCATGGACGTGATGACTATATACATGATCATGCCTAGATATTCTCATAATTATGCTCAATTCTATCAATTGCTCAATAGTAATTTGTTCACCCACCGTAGAATACTTATGCTGTTGAGAGAAGCCACTAGTGAAACCTATGGCCCCTGGGTCTATTCTCATCATATCAATCTCCATCACTTTTATATTGTTTTGCTATTTACTTTGCTTTTATTTTTTACTTTGCATCTTTATATCAAAAATACCAAAAATATTCTATCTATCAGATCTCACTCTCGTAAGTGACCGTGAAGGGCTTAACAACCCCTAATCGCGTTGGTTGCGAGTAGCTATCGCTTTGTGCAGGTACGAGGGACTTGAGCGTGGGCACCTACTGGATTGATACCTTGGTTCTCAAAAACCGAGGGAAATACTTACACTACTCTGCTGCATCATCCCTTCCTCTTCGGGGAAAACCAACGCAAGCTCAAGACGTAGCAACTACCCCCTCGTCATCATGGTGGTCGCCGGGATGATGAAGATGGCCACCAGAGATGATTCCCCCCTCCGGCAGGGTGCCAGAACGGGTCTAGATTGGTTTTCGGTGGCTATGGAGCCATGCGGCGATGGAACTTGTCTGCGTTCCGGGAACGGGGGTCCCCAGACTTGCCTGCCTGCGGCCTGCGGCGTGGCTCAAGTGGGGGCCCAGCGTGGCCCATCTTCATCAACACAAGGCTCAAGGCCCTCGCGAGGGGCCAAGCCTCGCGAGGCGGATGACGCGGCGCATCCTCAGGCACAACCTCGTCAGGCTGGCTCGCGGGGAGGCGGAGAGTTCAAGGCGGGGTACCTCGCGACGTGCCCATGACGCAAGCCATGACGACACGGGGCACCAGGCGGGTGCCAGCGCGCGCAGCGTCCCTCTTTCCTCTTTGGTGCAAAGGGGGCAAGCGTATCCGCGGAGTACCGAGGCATCAGGCAAAGGTTGCCCCTTCGGTGCAACAAGACCAAGACCAGGAGGACCACGAGACGGAGGTTACCATGGAGCCCAGCGCGGCGTCATCACCAGAGCCTTTGGCAGGCGAAGACTGCTTTTGTCAGGATAGATGTACTCACTGTCCCCCTTCAAATTAGCCCGCCATTGTTGGATCCCTTCCCACTCAATATTTGGGGAGAGGACCAGGGCCTCTATAAATAGGACTAGCCACCCACATAGCAAGGGGTTCGATTCCTGGTTGTTCAGCCCGGGATCTGAGAGAGAAAGAGAGAGAAAGGTGACTGAACTCTTCATAGCAATTCATCACCACAGCCAAGAACAGACCCTCGCGAGGCTGTTCTTCCTTGCATTGTTCATCCACACTAGCCCCAGGAGGCAATCCATCCACCACACACTGGAGTAGGGTATTACACCACATCGGTGGCCTGAACCAGTATAAATCTTGTGTCTTTCGTGCAACACTTTTAGTAGTATAGATCCCATCAAGACAGAGAGGTTGAAGGCGAGATTTCCGCGTGCACCCCAGTGTTTGAACCTTAAGGGTCTGCCGGAACCCGAAATCCGACATTTGGCGCGCCAGGTAGGGGTGCGCCGGAATTCGTCCTCCACCACTCCGTGCCCCGTCGCGTCTTCATCACCATGCCCGGTGAACAGGAGGTCAACCCCGACCCGTGGGCTGCATGGCCCAAACACGCGGAACCGCTCGCCTCGGGCGACCCCGCGCCCCAGGCAGCTTGTGGTCCGCAGGGCGCTGCGGGCCGCGAGCGACGCAGACAGACTTCGGCAACTCTTACGCCGCGGCAGGCTCGGTCGGCAACAACGACACCATACACCCGCCGGGAGCAGGCGAATTCGAGGGCCGCGCTCATGGTGGCCCGAGAGCTGCTGCGGTGCAGGTTGCTGGAGGACGGCCACGACGTGCTGCTAGGGCGAGTGGCGGAGCTCCTGGGCTTCGCCGCCTCGGGGGCTCACCCCTTCTCCACCCAGCTCCCATCTCAAGCCCAGAGCGACCCGCACGGGGGCTCCGCGCGCGCCCGCGGGCTTCAAGGCTACTCCGACGCCGGCGAAGCTGTCAGCACCAGACCGGTGGCGGCGCTGCCCCCGCCCCCGGCCCGCAAAGGAGAAGGACTCGACGCGACCCACGGCCCCGGAGGGCGGCCGCATTGCCACCCAGTGACAGGCATGACAGGTGGGGCCGCATGGCATGCGGGGCGCCACGGCATGGCGTACGGGATGACGGCGACGGAAGAGTACGTGCCCCGCATGATGGACCAAGGACACCCTCACGAGGACGGGCAGGGCACACTCCTCGGCCCCAGCTGGGGGACGAGGTGATGGAGGCTGAGCCCTTCCAGGCGCCCCAGGACGAGTCCGCTGGCCACGCTGGAGGCAGCGATCACCGGGCGCCGCTAACTCTTCAGGGGCAGGTATATGCTAACCGTGGATCGCAGGAGGTGCAGGTCGCCGCGGCGAGCGGCTGCTCCGCTCCTACAGTCCCTCACCCCTCGGGAGGAGGGTGCAGGGGGCTGCAGGGGAGGGGCCGGGATCTGACATCACCACCGCGGCGTTCGGAGCAAGGCGTTCTCAGGAAGTAGGCCCTCTGCTGGGGAGGTGCCTCAGGGTGTGCCCCTGGCAGAGGACCCGTGGTCGTCGGGGGAACCTCTGGCGACCGCTCTACCCCATCGGGCGGCGTCCTAGGTTCCGGTCGTTGCTGATGGCACTAGAGTGTGGCGCAAGGCGGGGCCCTCGTCTGGCGATATGAAGCAAGGCCAATACCTGTGAAGAAGGCCCGGTGCCTGTGAAGCTCGCCGCCCCGTGACACTCTCACGTAATAATGAGTGGGGCTGTACACGCCCCAGAGTCTCAGGGGTGCCGGCCTTAGGCCCTGGGGCTCCCTCCCACGCCCAATGGACAGCACTTAGCTCCGCGCTGGTGAGAAGACGTCCAAGACTAGATTAGGTGCCGGACGCGGCCTTTGGTCTGCCTTTTGTTTCCCTTCCCTTTGGTTGTAGCTTTTCTCTCGCTGGATTTAAGTTGGATTCAAATTTGAGATTTGCGTGTGTTTGGGGGAGGGGTGCTTGTTCTCGCTCGAGCTGTTCTCGCGTTCTGGTTGCCGCTTCGTCACAGCTGCCTCCCCTCGCGAGCCCCTCGCGAGCCAGGTCAGGCCAGGCTAGTGCGCAGCCCAGGCTGCCGCTGTTGCTCCCTCTCAGGAGGATTTTTGGGTACCTGCGGAGGTTTTCCTATCCGGGAAAGGCCCAGAGCCTGTGAAGCAAGGTGAGAGCCTGTGAAGCTCTCGCGCTCGAGGAAAAGGCCCAGAGCCTGTGAAGCAAGGCGAGTGCCTGTGAAGCTCTCGCGCTCGAGGACAAGGCCCAGAGCCTGTGAAGCAAGGCGAGTGCCTATGAAGCTCTCGCGCTCGAGGAAAAGGCCCACAACTTGTGAAGCAAGGCGAGTGCCTGTGAAGCTCTCGCACTCAAGGAAAAGGCCCAGAGCTTGTGAAGCAAGGCGAGTGCCTGTGAAGCTCTCGCGCTCGAGGAAAAGGCCCAGAGCCTGTGAAGCAAGGCGAGTGCCTGTGAAGCTCTCACGCTCGAGGGAAAGGCCCGGAGCCTGCGGAGCAAGGCGAGTGCTTGTGAAGTCATTGCGTTCGGGAGAAGGCCCAGGGCCCGTGGAGAAGGCCAACACATGAGGAGTTTCTCATCAGCGACAACCTCACATCCTGAGGACCCAGCTAGAAAGCGCCCAAGGCGTCGCGCCCTCCTGCAGGCCGCCTCGGAACCAGCATGGGACAAAGGTAAACCAGCCCACCGTCAGGCGCGAGTGCAATTTGGTCACTACTGATATGATAGACATAGGTTTTTACATGAGGGGCTTCCCCTCCCAAAATGCTCTCACACACCACCAGGTCAAAAGCCTGAGTTCTATTGATGCAGAGTGAAAAAGACAGGAGCAATACGCTCTCAGTCGGACCAATCCCCCAATGCGTCCCCGGAAGCACCTCCTGAGACCTCGCCGGAGTCGCCGAGCTCGCCATTGATGCCTGCGTCGCTGCCGGCAGCGTCAGGGCCGCTCGCCGCGCCATCCTCATCAGCACCCACGACCACGTCGCTGTCGTCCGAAGTGAAGGCCCTGACGAGGGCGTCCATGTTATCCTCCACCCAGTGCGACAGGTCGTCCCGGACGGCCTGGGGGACTGGGGCGATGACGGCGTCGAAGTCGAAGCAGGGATTCATGTTCTGAAGATGGCTGAAGACACGGGAGAAGGCGCACTTGAGCAAGGCGCGGCTCCTCTCCTCCACCAACCTGTCGGCCCTAACCGACCGCGCCTCCAGCTGCGCCACCACGGCGGTGAAGAACTGTAGGTTACCGGCGTAGTTGATCGTGTGTGGCTCACCGACGGATGCCTCACAGATGTTGCCCAAGGCCAAGTTGGCCCTCTCCCTGAGCGTGGTGAACATTGGGCCATGCGCGTGCTCTAGGAGCCGCCGTTGGCGTATTTCGTCGGTGTTCTGGCGCTCGACGGCCTCGGCCTATTCCACCCGTTGGCGAAGGCGGAGCACCTCAACTTGAGAGACGGCCAGCTCTTTCTGCGCTGCCTCAAGGGCGGCCCGGGAGACGTCGGCCAGCCGCATCACCTCATCCCGTTGGGTCCTCAGGGCTGCGGTTCTGCCTTCGGCTTCGACCCGGATCATCCCCAGCTTCCCCTCGAACTCACGCTCGAGGCCTTGGCGCGCCATCGCCACCCGATGACAAACCTCCTCCAGGACACGCGCTTCCCACGCAGCGACGTCATCCTCCGCCTGCGTCACTAGGCGCTCCCTCGTCTCCAGCCTCACGTACTCACGGGAGCGTTCGGCGACCTCCAGCACCAACGCTTCCTCGCGCTTTTGAAGCTCAGCTGGATCACCGGAGGCCACCTCCATCGACGCGAGGGCTGCCTCGCGCAGCTCCGCTTGCTCCTCCAACGAGTGGCATCAGGCCAGGAGCTTGTGAGCTCGCTCCTCCACCGCCTCTCGCCACCCGTCAGCTCTCCGGGCCTCCTCGATGGCCTGGGAGCGGGCCACTCGGGAGGCCTCCAGCGACGCCTTCGCTTCTTCAGCATCAAGGTCGCGTTGGCGGCGTGCAAGGGCGACGGCGGCCTCCAGCTCGCGCCTCCCTGCAGCTAGGTGCAGGCCCTCGGCCTCCAGGCGAGCATCTTCAGTGGCAAGCTCTTCCCCAAGCAGGTCCACCGCGTCGGCCGCTCGTCGAAGGAACCCTTGGCGGTGAGACCGGCGCTCCCGAGCGCGCTCGAGCACATCTTCCACATCATCATCCGCCCCAAGCAGGTGCCGGGGGCTGCGGGTCATCGTTCCCCCTCTGGGCAGGGGGCTGGGGGCTGGCGACCTCGCAATGTCCGGACGCGCCACATCAGAAGCCCGACCAAGGGCCAGCCCGCCTCCAGATGAGGGGCGTTGGTGGCGCATCAACCAGTCGCAGCCCAAGGCCAGACGGGAGGTGCCCGACAGACTGGCTATCCCCTGAGAAGGCCCGCGAAGGAGAAGCGTGGGGAATGAAGGGCCGCTGCGCACCTCGGGATGAGCCGCCCCATCAGACGCCCTCACCACGAGGGCAGAGCTGCTCGGAGCACTTGAGGATGGCGGAGGAGGCGAAGCCGAGGGAGGTGGTGCCTCGGCGACTCCCGCGATCTCAGTTGGAAGGGGCATGCGGAGCAAGAATCAGCGAAAGCAACAAGAGGATCGGGAGTCGGAGAGGAAAAAGACTTACTCGTCAGTGGCGAAGTACTTCCTGCGCTTCAGCACGCGACAAGGGGAGTCAACACCAAGAGCCTCCCTCTTCCTTCGGAGGTCCTCGAAGTCCACGCGGAAGCGGCCCAAGAGAAGAGCGCAAGGATCAACCTGCCGCAAGGATGAGGCACCAGGACGGCCCGCGTCGGGAGCGCCCGCCTGGCGCGTGCCAACAATCACCTCGTCAGAAGCCGGGACCAGGGCCTCCAAGGCCCCAGCCCCGGGCGCTGAGAGCGGCTGCCTACCACCTTCAGCCGCAGCAGTACGGGCCTCAGGAGCTGTATCCTCACGAGCGGCATCGGGCGCTGCACCCTCCTCCGGAGCTGCCCCCGCGCGAGCAGCCTTGGGCGCCGCACCCTCCTTCGGAGCCATCCCCTCATGGGCGGCGCACAACGCTGCCCCCTCCTCCAGAGCCTCCTCGACCTCAGGCGCCTCCTGCCTCCCTTCTCCGCCGCTTGAGGAGGAGTCGCCTTGGCCGATTGGGAGGGGAGTCACCACTGAAGGGTTCTCGCGAGGCCCTTGGAGACCGGCGGGGCGCAGCCCCCACTCATCGAAGGCGGGCATCTGCTTCACGAAGTCACCCTTGCTCTGACAGAGATATAGCAAGGCCCCGCCTTGCCGGATGTTGCCAGGATTGGGGTCCCCGGCCAAAGTCAGGAGCGTCGACTTCAGCGCCGCGGGAGCCAGGTCTTCTTCCTGGAGCCTCATGTCGTCCTCGCGCCCTTGGAAGGCCCACATTCGGCGAGAGTGTCGCTGCAGGGGAGCACGGCACAACAGAAACTCCTTCACCACTTTGGGCGCTATCACGCCGAGTTTCCTCAGGAGCGCGAAGCGGGGCCAGACGAAGACAAGCCGAGGGCTCTTCAACGTCTCCTGGCCCCAACCTGAATTGGGGATGGCAGGCGAGGTTGGCTCCGATAGCAGGGGGCTGGGCACCCTTGTGTCCACATACAACCACCGCTCGCGGAACCCGGCCGCGGGCTGGGGGAGTTGGAAGTCAATTCCAGACGCCTCGGACACAGGCTCGGCTGCAAAGCTCGCGCATGCCCAGCGCTGGGAAGGATCGACAAGACACATCGAGAAGAAGTGGCGCAGCAGGGCGACCGAAGGAGGGATTCCCACCATGGCTTCGCAAACGAAGGCAAAGACCGAAAGGAGGGTGATGGACTCAGGACTTAGATGCATTAAGTGGATCTGATAATGCGAAAGCACGACATTGAAGAAATCGGAGAAAGGGGGAACCAGACCCGCC
The DNA here is from genome assembly GCA_034509565.1 of Triticum monococcum. Classification (NCBI taxonomy): domain Eukaryota; kingdom Viridiplantae; phylum Streptophyta; class Magnoliopsida; order Poales; family Poaceae; genus Triticum; species Triticum monococcum. The sequence goes on from CM067844.1 coordinate 492,566,827, forward strand.
CACAAAGCATCGGTAAAACATGGGACCTCAGTGGCTGTCCTGTCAATGGAGAAGTGGGACGCGGGCCAGGCAGTCTTCCTTCTGCACTCGTTGAAGACGGTGGCCAGGGCCAAGCTGTCCCTGCCCAGGCACTCTTGGTTGAGCACAGTCGACCGGCCGACAAGGGGGGCCACCCTTGGCGGCGCGCAAGACGAAGGCATGGGTTTCTTTGCTCTCTCCTTCCCCGTCGGAGCCATGGCGATGGGAAGGGGGGGATTCAAGATTGGATTGAAGGCAGGGGGAGGCGCTCAAAAGAAGGAAGAACAGAAGACACCCGAGCAACAGGAAAGGGGACGACTGTGTACAACTACCAGTCCGCCTAGCAGGGTGCACAATAAGGAAGCATGGGGGAACAGTGCCGCCCACGTCCAATCAACCGCCACGCGGCGTCCAAGGCCGCAGGCTGTTAGGGCCCGCGGCGCTTCGCCCTTGCCCTTTCGCCTCTCGGCATGGCCAAGTCCATGCGCGCCTTGGGCCCGTGGGCTACTGTCGGTGTTCCGGGAATGGGGTTCCCCAGACTTGCCTGCCTGCGGCGTGGCTCAAGTGGGGGCCCAGCGCGGCCCATCTTCATCAACACGAGGCTCAAGGCCCTCGCGAGGGGCCAAGCCTCGCGAGGCGGACGACGCGGCGCATCCTCAGGCACAGCCTCGTCAGGCTGGCTCACGACGAGGCGGAGAGTTGAAGGCGGGGTACCTCGCGAGGTGCCCATGACGCAAGCCATGACGACACGGGGCACTAGGCGGGTGCCAGCGCGTGCAGCGTCCCTCTTTCCTCTTTGGTGCAAAGGGGGCAAGCGTATCCGCGGATTACCGAGGCATTAGGCAAAGGTTGCCCCTTCGGTGCAACGAGACCAAGACCAGGAGGACTATGAGACGGAGGTCACCATGGAGCCCAGCGCGGCGTCATCACCAGAGCCTTTGGCAGGCGAAGACTGCTTTTGTCAGGATAGATGTACTCGCTGTCCCCCTTCAAATTAGCCCGCCATTGTTGGATCCCTTCCTGCTCAATATTTGGGGAGAGGACCAGGGCCTCTATAAATAGGACGAGCCACCCACATAGCAAGGGGTTCGATTCCTGGTTGTTCGACCCGGGATCTGAGAGAGAAAGAGAGAGAAAGGTGACTGAACTCTTCATAGCAGTTCATCACCATAGCCAAGAATAGACCCTCGCGAGGCTGTTCTTCGTTGCATTGTTCATCCACACCAGACCCAGGAGGCAATCCATCCACCACACACTGGAGTAGGGTATTACACCACATCGGTGGCCTGAACCAGTATAAATCTTGTGTCTTTCGTGCAGCTCTTTTAGTAGTTTAGATCCCATCGAGACGGAGAGGTTGAAGGTGAGATTTCCGCGCGCACCCCAGTGTTCGAACCTTAAGGGTCTGTCAGAACCCGAAATCCGACAGAACTTCTTATCTAGGTTAACCCCGAAGGGGTTTCAGAATATTCGGGAATTTATAGTGCAAATGTAGGACCTTGAAGTAGATGTGTCTAGAGGGGGGGGGGGTGATTAGACACTTAGTGCTAAAGTTGCAGTTTTTAAGCCTTTTCGGTTTAAGTGGAGTTTAGGCACAATTTCAACATTCATAATACATATCAAGCAAGCATGCAAAGAGTATATAGGTAGCGGAAAGTAAAGCATGCAACTTGCAAGAATGTAAAGGGAAGGGTTTGGAGAATTCAAACGCAATTGGAGACACGAATGTTTTTCCCGTGGTTCAGATAGCTGGTGCTATCCTACATCCACGTTGATGGAGACTTCAACCCACGAAGGGTAACGGTTGCGCGAGTCCACGGAGGGCTCCAACCACGAAGGGTCCACGAAGAAGCAACCTTGTCTATCCCACCATGGCCATCGCCCACGAAGGACTTGCCTCACTAGTGGTAGATGTTCACGAAGTAGGCGATCTCCTTGCCCTTACAAACTCCTTGGTTCAACTCCACAATCTTGTCGGAGGCTCCCAAGTGACACCTAGCCAATCTTGGAGAAACCACTCTCCAAGAAGTAACAAATGGTGTGTTGATGATGAACTCCTTGCTCTTGTGCTTCAAATGATAGTCTCCCCAACACTCAACTCTCTCTCACAGGATTTGGATTTGGTGGAAAGAAGATTTAAGTGGAAAGCAACTTGGGGAAGGCTAGAGATCAAGATTCATATGGTAGGAATGGAATATCTTGGTCTCAACACATGAGTAGGTGGTTGTCTCTCAGAACATATGAGTTGGAAGTGTAGATGTGTTCTGATGGCTCTCTCCACGAATGAAGAGGAGGTGGAGGGGTATATATAGCCTCCACACAAAATCCAACCGTTACACACAATTTACCAATCTCGGTGGGACCGAATCAACAAACTCGGTCAGACCGAAATAGTAAACCTAGTGACCGTTAGAGATTTCGGTGGGACCGACTGGATCAACTCGGTGGGACCGATGTGCTAGGGTTAGGGTAAATCGAAAACTCGGTTTGACCGATTACTCAAACTCGGTGGGACCGATTTGGGTAATAAGTGAAACAGAGAGTTGACCAGGCAAACTCGGTGGGGCCGATTGCATATCTTGGTGGGACCGAAAGTATTGCAATAGGTAACAGAGAGTTTCCAAGCCCATCTCGGTGAGATCGAGATCCCATCGATGAGACCGAATTGATTAGGGTTTTGGCAATGGCTATGACATCTGAACTCGGTGGCGCCGGATAGAAGAAATTGGTGGGGCCGAGTTGGATTTTTGGTATACGTCATATGTGGAAGTGAGAAAGTGGTTGAGGGCTTTGGAGCATATCACTAAGCACTTTGAGCAAGCAAGCCATTAAGCAACACCTCATCCCTCCTTGATAGTATTGGCTTTTCCTATGGACTCAATGTGATCTTGGATCACTAAAATGTAAAATGAAGAGTCTTGAGCTTTAAGCTTTAGCCAAACTTTTGTCCTTAGCATCTTGGAGAATTTCCCACAACCTTTAGTCCATGCCACTCCATTGTTGAACTTATCTGAAACATACTAGATAGAAACGTTAGTCCAACAAGAGATATGTTGTCATTAATTACCAAAACCACCTAGGGAGCACTTGTGCTTTCAATCTCCCCCTTTTTGGTAATTGATGGCAACATACATCAAAGCTTTAGATAAAGATATAAAGAACAACAAGTAAAGCTTTGGAAGGACATGTAACAAGCATAGGCTCCCCCTACATGTATGCACTCATGTAAATGTGAAATTTAGAGGCATGTGAGAGCATAATCATGACAGAGTAGGCAATGTGTTACATGTATCTTGGCCATATGCATCAGAGAAAAAGATTATCAAGGAAAATACCTTCATGCTCATGAGTCCTTCTTGCAAACAGTATGTACATAAGCAAGAATTCCTCATACTCATGATTTTGATGCATACACATACCTTGTAGTCCTTAGCTGGCTTAGGATGGAATGATCCTGCACAAACAAGGTTAGATAACACAGGTACCTCCACTAGCCAGAGCAAACCAAAGAAGCCACAAGAGTACCAAGGCTGGGATGACATGTAGAGAGTGAGTACAAGGTACCACAATGGATTCAACATGTCCCCAAGAGTAAAGATATGCAATGAATTCGACTGATTTCTTTCCCTTAGGTGTCTTGCTCCCCCTGAATCTTACATGGGATATTGGGAGAAGATAGGGAACAGAAAATCAGAGCTGAAAGATACAAATGGATAGAACTTAATGCAAATAAGCACATATGAACACGTCTTTCCCCCAAAAGGACATGTGACATCTCTCCTCTTGAACATCAAGCATCTGGGACATCTGGGATCCTCGAGTATTCTCTCCCCCTGGAAATCTATTTCTCCCCCTTAATACTTTCTCTCTTGTAGGTTTGGTCCTTGAGACTTTCTCTCCCCATTGAGCTTTGATGTGATCTCTCTCTCTCCCCCTTTGACATTATTTTCCAAGAAGGGCTTTCTGGAATCCGTCGTATAGGTTTGGTCCTTGAGACTCAGCACAAAGCAATGGATAAAACTATGATGCTTGTAGAGGACAAGATTCATTGAGTAGAGCTGGATTAGAAGAAATATAGAACAAGTGGCAAACTGTTTTTCCTGTTGCGAAGTCGGTGGCACCGAGTGGCATGTTACGGTGGTACCGAAAAGATTCGGTTGGACCGAAAGTTACAAGTCGGTGAAACCGAGTTCACACAGAGAAAAACACTTGTCACCTCAGCTCAATAGACATGTAGGATCTCACAAAGATTTGCAAGGAATTGAATGCAAAAAATGCAGAACAAAAACAAAAAGAAAAGGGAAGAAACTGAAAGATCTAGATGAAGAACACAAGAGAACTTCATCTAGAGTTGGGCGGTGACATAGTCACCTATGTTAGAGTATATTGACTTAGGAGTCAAGTGAGAACACTTGATCATAGGTCATACTCATCGTTTAAGCTCAAAATGGGGTTACCATTTTTCGTTTAAGCATCTTGATGTATTCACATCTTGGTGAGTTGCTTTGACTCATGTCTTGGAGTGAAGCTTTTCTAAGATGGAATAACATACCTTGGGTGGTGGTGTGGGTCTTGCTCATGTAGTTGAACTTGTGTGGGTGCTCAAGGTTGATGTAGCTCATCAAGAGCTGGGAGCACCACTTGGAGTTTGAGTTCATCTACCTACATGGGTTAGTTCTTGCAAGGAAGAGCACTTGTGTATCCAAAAATGACAATCATGAAGCTCAACATAGAATTTGTCAAAGGATATGTTTGAATGGTTTTGTGCTTTCTTGTCTTCAACCACCATTGTGTAGAGACTTGGTAATGTAGAGATTGCTCAAGGTGTGAGTGAGTCGCAATCTCATGGAATTAGATTCAACCAAGCACCTACATGGGTTAGACAACATGCAAGGTACAAATATATCCAAGACATAAGATAGTCATCATAAGAGATATATCATGGATTAGTCATAAGCTCATGTCTTGCATGTATCCAATGGAGTTTCTACTCCAGGTTCGAAGCATCAATAATGTTCAGTTCACCTCTCAACCTGCAAAATACTTTCTCATCAAGAGGTTTAGTAAATATATCCGCTAATTGCTTATCGGTGCGAACATGCTTAAGATCAATGTCACCCTTAGCAACATGGTCTCGAATGAAATGATGACGTACTTCAATATGCTTAGTTCGAGAATGTTGTATGGGATTATGACCGATTTTGATAGCACTTTCATTGTCACAAAGCAGTGGAACATGTTTCACATAGATCCCATAATCTTTAAGAGTTTGGGTCATCCAAAGTAATTGTGCACAACATGAACCAGCGGCAATGTATTCCGCTTCGGCGGTGGATAAGGATACCGGGTTTTGTTTATTGGAAGACCAAGACACAAGAGATCTACCAAGAAATTGACAAGTACCCAAAGTGGACTTTCTATCAACCTTGTCTCCGGCATAATCCGAGTCGGAATAGCCAACAAGATCAAAAGAAGACCTCTTAGGATACCAAATGCCAAAGTTTGGTGTATGAATTAAGTATCTCACTATCCTTTTCACGGCCTTAAGATGACATTCTTTAGGAGCGGCTTGATATCGTGCACACATGCACACACTTAGCATAATGTCGAGACGTGAAGCACATAGGTATAACAAAGAGCCAATCATAGAGCGATAAACCTTTTGATCAACCGGTTCACCATCTTTGGTCAAATCAAGATGTCCACTAGTAGGCATGGGTGTAGGCATACCTTTGCATTCTTGCATATTGAACTTCTTGAATAAGTCCTTGGTGTACTTCATTTGAGAGACAAATGTACCTTCATTAGTTTGCTTGATTTGCAAACCGAGAAAGAATTTGAGTTCACTCATCATAGACATCTCAAACTTCTCTGACATTAGCTTTCCAAACTTTTCACTAAAGAGAGGGTTAGTTGAATAAAATATGATATCATCAACATTAATTTGGCATACAAATAGTTCTCCATTAACCCTTTTAGTAAAAAGAGTAGAATCAATTTTACCAATTTCAAAACCACTTGCAATAAGGAACTTGGTCAAGCATTTATACCATGCTCTAGGAGCTTGTTTAAGACCATAAAGAGCTTTGTGAAGTTTGTAAACATGATTTGGTTTCTTAGGATTGATAAAGCCGGGAGGTTGTTTGACATAAACTTCCTCCTCTATTTCACCATTAAGAAAAGCACTTTTAATGTCCATTTGGTACAAGGTGATATTATGGTGATTAGCATAGGCAAGTAAGATGCGAATGGACTCAAGTCTAGCAACGGGAGCATATGTCTCACCATAGTCCATACCTTCGACTTGTGTGTACCCTTGGGCGACGAGACATGCTTTGTTGCGAACCACTTGTCCATCTTCATCTTGCTTGTTGCGAAACACCCATTTGGTACCAATGATGTTGTGGTTGTTGTCGGGCTTCGCAACCAATGTCCAAACTTGGTTTCTCTCAAAGTTGTGTAGCTCTTCATGCATAGCGTTTATCCAATCCGGATCTTCCAATGCTTCTTCAACCTTCATAGGTTCAATGCTAGAGATGAATGAATAGTTTTCACAAAAGTTAGCTAAACGAGTTTTTGAGCGAGTGATTCTCCCGGTTTGTATATCATTGTAGATTTGCTCGATGAGATGATCTTTGGCAATTCTTGCTCGAACTCGTGAGAGTTTTTTCTTGGGTTTTCATTGAACATCTTCTTCATCTTGTTCTTCTTCTTGGCCTTCTTCATTGTTGACGTTGTCGTTCTCTTGTCATGGTGGAGAAGGAGGTTGTTGATGTTCGTCTTGATGCATTTCCTTGTCTTCTTCATCTTGGTGTGTCCCACTTGTGGATGCTTCCGTATCAATTCTTGGTTCACCTTGTTGTGAAGTAGAAGCTTCCACTTGGACGGACGAGGTACTCTCCTTCACCTCTGTTGGACGAATTTTGCCAATAGACAAGTCTTGGATTGCTTCTGAAGGGTCTTTGTCTCCTACATCGATTTGCAATTGCTCTACTTGCGAGCCATTAGATTCATCAAACTTCACATCTACCGTCTCTTCAACCTTTCGGGTGAAATTGTTGTAGACACGGTAAGTGTGAGAGTTTGAGCCATAACCAAGTAGAAAACCTTCATGAGATTTAGGAGCAAACTTTGAACGATGATGCTTGTCAAGAATGTAGCACTTAGAGCCGAATACTCGAAAGTATCCAACTTGGGGTTTGTTACCGGTGAGGAGCTCATATGCCGTCTTGCCGAGTAGTTTGTGAAGATACAAGCGATTTGTTGCATGACAAGCTGTCTCAACCGCTTCTGCCGAAAATTGCTTCGGCGTCTTGTACTCATCAAGCATCGTTCTCGCCATTTCGATGAGTGTCCGATTCTTCCTCTCAACAACTCCATTTTGTTGAGGTGTGTACGTAGCCGAGAACTCGTGTGAAATCCCTTCTTCGTCAAGAAAGGTGTCCACATTTGCGTTCTTGAACTCCGTTCCATTGTCACTCCGAACCTTCTTGATCTTCACATCAAACTGATTTTGGGCCTTCCTAGCGAAGTTTTTGAAGATCTTCTGGACCTGCGACTTGTCATTAAGAAAGAACACCCACATAAATCTTGAAAAATCATCAACTATAACTAGACCAAAAGAATTTCCACCGAGACTCTTGTAGGCGTTGGGACCAAAAAGATCCATATGAAGTAGCTCGAGTGGCCTCCTTGTGGTCATGATGTTCTTCACGGGATGCCTTCCTCCAACCTGTTTACCTGCTTGACAAGCACTGCAAAGTCTATCCTTATCAAATATGACATCGTTAACTCCAAGGATATGATTTCCTTTAATAAGCTTGTCAAGGTTTCTCATGCCAACGTGACCTAGTCGTCTATGCCACAACCAACCTTTTGAGGATTTAGCAATAAAGCAAGTTTTAGGTTGTGCCCTTTTAGAGAAATCGACAATGTAAAGATCACCTCTACGCATACCGGTAAAGACCATTTTATGATTGTCTCGACGAAACACTTGGCAATCTACCTCAGTAAATAGGACATTCAAACCGAAATCAGCAAGTCTAGATACTGAAAGTAAGTTGTAGCTGAGAGATTCAACGAGCATGATATTTTGAATGGAACTATCATGTGAGATAGCCACCTTACCAAGGCCAACCACGTTACCCTTTGAGTTATCACCAAAGGTGACATATTCAGCAAGCTCACGGAACATCTCTTTATCTCCGATCATATGATCAGTACATCCACTATCAAGAACCCATTCCTTTCCTCCTGACACATATCCCCGAAGATTTGCCGTAAGACCAAAATGTCTCATTGCATCATCAAGATCGAAGTCACTATCATCATCATCATCATAGTATCCATGTTCACCATGATCTTGTGACTCATCATTTCCTAGAGAGGGTAATTCATTAGATAAATGATCATCAAAGTGGTCGCCTTTATGAATTCTTATAGCTTCGGATATAATATCACTAATGATTCCAACATCTCCTCTAGCATGCTTGAGATTGGTAAGCTCAAATAGACAATCACCAAAACTAGGATCACTAGAGTTCATCTTACTCAAGGCAATAGATTTATGGAGAATTTCATCCAAATTTTTTAAGGAATAATCGGGAAATCGTTCCTCAAGAAATTTCCATATAGTATAGGCACAATTAAGAGTAGGCAAACTAGCAATCAAATTTTTGGGCAATCCTCTAATAATGAGCTCAACAGTTCTAAGATTGCGAATTATGTCAATATCTTCATCTAGGGTAGGATGCAACGGATCAATATGAGGTGCACAAGGGCTAGCGATATACTTGTTCAAACGACATTGATTGAAAATTACAAGCATCTCATTCTTCCACTCATGAAAATACTCTCCATCAAGAATAGGCACTCTATGTCTAAGACTCCCTGAAGTAGACATATCCATCTTCCTCCAATGGTGATTAAACCAAGGCAATGGAGACCAAAGCTCTGATACCACTTGTAGGACCTTGAAGTAGATGTGTCTAGAGGGGGGGTGATTAGACACTTAGTGCTAAAGTTGCAGTTTTTAAGCCTTTTTGGTTTAAGTGGAGTTTAGGCACAATTTCAACATTCATAATACATATCAAGCAAGCATGCAAAGAGTATATAGGCAGTGGAAAGTAAAGCATGCAACTTGCAAGAATGTAAAGGGAAGGGTTTGGAGAATTCAAACGCAATTGGAGACACGGATGTTTTTCTCGTGGTTCGGATAGGTGGTGCTATCCTACATCCACGTTGATGGAGACTTCAACCCACGAAGGGTAACGGTTGCGCGAGTCCACGGAGGGCTCCACCCACGAAGGGTCCACGAAGAAGCAACCTTGTCTATCCCACCATGGCCATCGCCCATGAAGGACTTGCCTCACTAGCGGTAGATCTTCACGAAGTAGGCGATCTCCTTGCCCTTACAAACTCCTTGGTTCAACTCCACAATCTTGTCGGAGGCTCCCAAGTGACACCTAGCCAATCTAGGAGACATCACTCTCCAAGAAGTAACAAATGGTGTGTTGATGATGAATTCCTTGCTCTTGTGCTTCAAATGATAGTCTCCCCAACACTCAACTCTGTCTCATAGGATTTGGATTTGGTGGAAAGAAGATTTGAGTGGAAAGCAACTTGGGGAAGGCTAGAGATCAAGATTCATATGGTAGGAATGGAATATCTTGGTCTCAACACATGAGTAGGTGGTTCTCTCTCAGAACATATGAGTTGGAAGTGTAGATGTGTTCTGATGGCTCTCTTCACGAATGAAGAGGAGGTGGAGGGGTATATATAGCCTCCACACAAAATCCAACCGTTACACACAATTTACCAATCTCGGTGGGACCGAATCAACAAACTCAGTCAGACCAAAATAGTAAACCTAGTGACCGTTAGAGATTTTGGTGGGACCGACTGGATCAACTTGGTGGGACCGATGTGCTAGGGTTAGGGTAAATCGAAAACTCGGTTTGACCGATTACTCAAACTCGGTGGGACCGATTTGGGTAATAAGTGAAACAGAGAGTTGACCAAGCAAACTCGATGGGGCCGATTGCATATCTCGGTGGGACCGAAAGTATTGCAATAGGTAACAGAGAGTTTGCAAGCCCATCTCGGTGAGACCGAGATCCCATCGGTGAGACCGAATTGATTAGGGTTTTGGCAGTGGCTATGGCATCTGAACTCGGTGGCGCTGGATAGAAGAAATTGGTGGGGCCGAGTTGGATTTTTGGTATCGGTCATATGTGGAAGTGAGAAAGTGGTTGAGGGCTTTGGAGCATATCACTAAGCACTTTGAGCAAGCAAGCCATTAAGCAACACCTCATCCCTCCTTGATAGTATTGGCTTTTCCTATGGACTCAATGTGATCTTGGATCACTAAAATGTAAAATGAAGAGTCTTGATCTTTAAGCTTTAGCCAAACTTTTGTCCTTAGCATCTTGGAGAATTTCCCACAACCTTTAGTCCATGCCACTCCATTGTTGAACTTATCTGAAACATACTAGATAGAAACGTTAGTCCAACAAGAGATATGTTGTCATTAATTACCAAAACCACCTAGGGAGCACTTGTGCTTTCAGCAAAGAAGGGTACGGAAGGCCACCGAGGTGGGCACAACCCACCTGGCCGCGCCAGGGGGCCTTGGCATGCCCTGGTGGGTTGTGCTCCCCTCGGTTCAGCCCCCAGGTGCTGCTTTGGCCCATCGGGAGTCTTGTGTCCCATAAAAATCCACAAAATGTTTTGCGGTGTTTGGACTCCATTTGATATTGATTTCCTGCGATGTAAAAAACAAGCAAATAACAGCAACTAGCACTGGTCACTGGGTCAATAGGTTAGTCCCAAAAAATGATATAAAGTTGCTATAAAATGATTGTAAAACACCCAAGAATGATAAAATAACAGCATGAATACTTCATAAATTATAGATACGCTGGAGACGTGTCACAGGAACATTGAAAAACAATATGATAATCTCTGCAAGCTCGTTGGTAGCACATAAACATTTTTCAACAGTCTTAAGGCTATACATGCTCGATGGCATGACAGATCATTGTTTTAACTAGCATATTACAAAGCTTTTTCAAAAGCCTAAATGATTAAGATGTTTTTAGAAGAGAAATGTAATGCTATGGTTCAAGAGCCGCCCCTTGGGTCAGTTGTTCTGGGCTTCGCATGTGGAAGACTCTAGGTTATCCCGCACCGGTCCTTCTTCTTCGTCATCCATTGGCTGGAAATCAGGTGATGTACAATTGATGCTAGTTATAGCCTTGAATATAGCTTCATCATCTATGAGCGTGTATGGATCAATATCAGGAGCAAAAGTGTGCTTACATGTTGGCAGAATAAGATCCATAACTTCATAAGCCGGCGCCTTCACTCTTGCATTCTCAACGGTATAAGCTGCCTGATATTTGGATAGATCAGTTTCTTCTGCCAGTTTGCTTGCGAAGGGACGCATCTCTCTTACACATTTGGAAAAGTCATCTGCATCAAAGGGTGACCCGTCTTCTTTGAAGCTTGGACAACCAGTAGCCATCTCCTCCGGGTCTAGCTCTACTTGCCACGCTTTGGCCCGGCTCAGGGCGGTGATGGCACCAGCTCTGGCGGATGAATGCTTTATCTCCTCCACCCTTTGGGGTATGACTGACAGTTTGTCCAGTACTTCCCTGATATGAGCGGGTGGCTGTTTAGTGTGGGAGATGGCTGCTATAGTTCGCTGAGCACCGGTATATGGCTGTTCAACCAAGGTGTAATTCGCCTTCAGCTTCACCAACATATCTTGTCCAAGGTTGGAGCTTCTAGGGCCTGGTTACATAAAAAAATGGCAAGTCTCCAGGCGGTTTAAAGTAATCTACTGAGGCAAAATTGCAATGCAAGGTCACTTACCAAAGATGGTGGCTATCATCTGATGTACATGTCGTTTTAACCCGGAAAGCTCCCCCGTCACCGGCTTAAGAGCAGCTTCAACATCTTTAGCTCTCTCCAAAAGTGCTGCCTTCTCATTTTCCCAGTCAGTTCTATGTGTGTTGAAGTCCGTCTTCAATTTTTCAGATACCTCCAAGGCGGCTTTTAGTTTTGATTTGGCCTTTGATGTCTCTGATTGTTGTAAGGTGATGTTCTTCCGTAGATCGATTACTTGAGATTCCTTCATACTAAATTCAGCCTACAAAAGATAAATCAAGCAACACTTAGGAGTCATGATAATTATTCTATTGAAGTCTCAAGCACATTACAAGAAATCTACTTGGCACTTGGGGGCTAATGTAGGTTATTCTTTTCAAGAAAAATCCTTAATGACCCAGCTTGATTTTTCAAGTTAAAGCCGGCTCATGGGGGCTATATATTCGGATTTAAACTCCTTTGGCTTAAGCCGGCCCTTGGGGGCTACTCGTTTGGGTCTAATGGAGATATGGTCATTTTGAAGGATCGCAAGCAGGCTGTCATTTAAAGTCTACAACATTCTCAATTTTCTTGTATCCTATAGACTTGGTGGCTGACATATATTCATATGAGAAGGGTTTCGATGTTTACCTCAAAGTGCTCTTTCATCAAGTTGACTAAGCTAGCCTCCAAGTCTCGACTGGAATGAAGGCGGCTTAGATAGCCCGAGTGAATCTCACTGGCGCTGAAGCCGGCGTAGCTTTCCAAGTCCAATTTCCATTTGCCTTTGTCAGCAACTGAAATTTTTTCCTTGGCACTGTGTTTTGATAAAATAGTGGGGTTGTCTAGCTCTGTATAACCAGTACCGGTGATTACAACATCTTGAGCCTCTTCAGCAGGCTTGATGGTACTTGGTGGCTCAGTGCGGGGAGGGTCAACGCCCATTGGATCCACCATGACATCGTGAGTTTCTAGTGGCGGGTCATCAGCAGCAGCCACCAGAGTTTGTTGAGAGGCTTCAGAGGTGGTCAGTTTCTCTGGTTCAGCAACCTTGGGTCTTCGACTGGCTTAATTACCTTAAACTTCTTGCTAGGTTTGGCTATGCCGCTGAAAGTAAGACATATAAGGATATCAGTATAGCAGTATACAAGTATTGAAGTAGAAAAGTCTAGTATACTCACCCAGGAGCAAGTTTTAAGGGAGGAATTTGGGTTCCAGTGGAGTCGCCAGAGGATGAATGAGAAGTTCCCTGATAATTTGAGTCGGACAGATTAAGTGGTTGACGGATAAGACCTGCCTTAGGAAAGGAGAGGGTTGAAATTTGTGGCACCTCATTCCGGCATTTCCGAGGAACCGGCGTGTTGGGTAAGCCGGAGGAGAGTCTCCACAGCCGCTGTTCCGGGTTGTGGGGCGAACTTCATGTTGTTGTTTCTTCAAAATAAAGTTGGGATCCAAGCAAGATAAAGGGTGAGAAAACCTTACTTTCCGGCTCGCTTGTCGAACTTTCTATCTTGGCAGAGTTTTTGAGTCAGAGGAAAGGATAGTTACCTCTTCACCATCTGCATGGCTGGCCTCCGCGTCATCCTGATAGCAATCAGTGTCAATAAGATGTACAAAAAAGGATCCAAGGGAGTCAAGTTCTACCTTCGACTCATAATCCAGAGTAAATGGGTCAATTGCATCAGTCTTCTTCTAGGCAGGCTTCTTGGGAGCCCTGTTCTTTGCCCTGACCTTTTTGGACGGCTTATTGATGGTAGCTGGAACTACGTCGGTATTTCCCTGGAGAGGGAGGGATGATGTAGCACAACGATGGTGGGTATTTCCCTGAGTTATGAAACCAAGGTATCAAACCAGTAGGAGAACCAAGTAACACAACGTAAGCAACACTTGCACACTGATAACAAATCCTCGCAACCCGATGTGTTAAAGGGGTTGTCAATCCCTTTCGGGTAACGACGCCAGAAATGGCACGTGGACGGGAGATAAAGATGTAAATATTGATAGATCAAACGTCAAATAAAATAAATTGTAGCAAGGTATTTTTGGATTTTTGGTTTAATATATCTGAATGAAAATGCACAGGAAAAATAGATCGCAAGGCAAATATATGAGAAAGAAGACCCGGGGCCGTAGGTTTCACTAGTGGCTTCTCTCGAGAAAAATAGCAAACAGTGGGTAAACAAATTACTGTTGAGCAATTGATAGAACTTCAAATAATTATGACGATATCCAGGCAATGATCATTACATAGGCATCACGCCCAAGATTAGTAGACCGACTCCTGCCTGCATCTACTACTATTACGCCACACATCGACCGCTATCCAGCATGCATCTAGTGTATTAAGTTCATGGAAAAATGGAGTAATGCAATCAGAATGATGACATGATGTAGAAAAGATCTATTTATCTATATTGTGGTAGATATAGATCTCGTCTTTATATCCTTAGTAGCAACGATACATACGTGTCGGTTCCCTTTCTGTCACTGGGATCAAGCACCATAAGATCGAACCCACTACCGGGCACCTCTTCCCATTGCAAGATAAACAGATCAAGTTGGCCAAACAAAACCCAAATATCAGAGAAGAAATATGAGGCTATAAGAGATCATGCATAAAAGAGATCAAAGAAACTCAAGTACTTTCATGGATATAAAAACATAGATCTGATCATAAACTCGAAGTTCATTGATCCCAACAAACACACCGCAAAAGAGTTACATCATATGGATCTCCAAGAGACCATTGTATTGAGAATCAAGAGAGAGATGAATCCATCTAGCTACTAACTACGGACCCGAGGGTCTACAAAGAACTACTCATACATCATCGGAGAGGCACCAACGGAGGTGGTGAACCCCATCTGAGATGGTGTTTAGATTGGATCTGGTGATTCTGGACTCTGCGGCGGCTAGATGAAGATTTCATCAACTCCCCTAGGGTTCTAGTATTTTGGGGGTATTTATAGAGCAAAGAGGCAGTACGGGGGGCACCCGAGGTGGGCACAACCCACCAGGGCGCGCCTGGGCCTCCTGGCGCGCGCTGGTGGGTTGTGCCCCCTCGGGGCACCCCCCAAGTGGATCCAGGGCCCATTGCCTTCCTTCTAGCCCATGAAAAATCTCCGTAAAGTTTCGTGACATTTGGACTCCGTTTGATATTGATTTTCTATGATGTAAAAAACATGAAAAACAACAACTGGCACTTGGCACTATGTCAATAGGTTAGTACCAAAAAATGATATAAAATGACTATAAAATGATTATTAAACATACAAGATTGATAATAAAACGACATGGAACAATCAAAAAATATAGATACGTTGCAGACGTATCAGCATCCCCAAGCTTAACTCCTACTCGTCCTCGAGTAGGTAAGTGATAAAAATAGAATTTTTGATGTGGAGTGATGTTCATCAAGTCATGTGATATTCTTTTCATTATAGCATGGACATTTGGACTTTTATGTGATTCAAAGCAATAGTCTAGTTTTGACATAATAATTTAGATACTCAAGCATATCAACAAGCGACCACGTCTTTCAAAATATCAATGCTAAAATAAGTTATCCCTAGCCCATCATGCTCAAACATTGATCCATTCATGAAACACACTCGAATATTAACTACACCCAATACTTGAGCACGATCATATTGCCTCCTAGTTGGTGCTTTTATGAGAGAATATGGAGACTCAAAATAAAAATTGCATAAAGTAAAACAAAGGCCCTTCGCAGAGGGAAGTAGGGATTTGTAGAGGTGTCAGAGCTCAAAGTGAAAATTTTGAGATAAAAACATTTTGGGAGGTGTATCATCCCACCAACGAAAAACAACTTAGAGTTCCCAATACTTTCCATGCTTAGATATATCGTAGGCGGTTCCCAAACAGAAAAATAAAGTTTATTCCTTTTTCCACCATAACTTTCACTTTCCATGGCTAAACGTATCCACGGGTACCCTCCATACCAACACTTTCCAAGGAATTTATTATTTGACAACATAAAGTAAATTCATTTATTTTTTGCATTTCGGGACTGGGCATCCCTAATACCTTTGCCTTACTCTCATGCAATGACAAGTGAATAAACACTCATCTTGAGAATAACACATCTAGCATGGAAAATATTAGCCACCCCTCACCTCTCCGCGAGCGAAACAAACACACAAAAGAGAAGTTTATTTTGAAAATTAGAGATGGCACATGCAAATTTTCTTAGAACGGCAAAAGAATACCACATATAGGTAGATATAGTGGACTCATGTGGCAAAACTGGTTTAAAGGATTTTGGATGCATAAGTAGAGGTCATACTTTGTGCAAAATGAAGGCTAGTAAAAGATTGGGAAGCGACCAACCAAGAAATGAATAATCTCACAAGCAAGCATTAAGCATAATTAACACCGAATAATGCACCACAAGTAGGATATAATTTTGATTGCATGATTATTGACTTTCGTGCATGCATAGGGAATCACAAACCTTAACACCAATATTCCTACTAAAGCATAATTACTCATCAAGATGACTCACATATCACATCATCATATCTCAAAACTATTACTAAGAATCAAGTTTATTTTGTCCAATGATCTTCATGACATTTTCTTTTACTTTATCCTTCTTGGATATCTATCACTTTGGCACTAATTTTCATGTGTTGCTTTTCATAAGCTCAAACAAATATAAGTGAAGATCATGAGCATAACAAATTTATTTCTCTCAAAATAATTTAAGTGAAGCAAGAGAGAATTTCTTCAAAATTTTACTAACTCCCAAATAAATCTAAGTGAAGCAAGAGAGCATTTATTCAAAAATAACAAGCACGTCGTGCTCAAAAAGATATAAGTGAAGCACTAGAGCAAGTCCTAGCTCATAAAAGATTTAAATGAAGCATAGAGAGCAATTCTAACAAATCATGACATAATTTTGGCTCTCTCAAATAGGTGTGTCTAGCAAGGATTGATAACTTAAAACACAAAATAAAACAAGCAAATACACATATCATACATGATGGTCCAAGCAAAACACATATCATGTGACGAATAAAAATATAGTCTCGAGTAAAATACCGATAGTTGTTGGAAGAAAGCGGGGATGCCACTCGGGGGCATCCCCAAGCTTAGTTGGTTGCTCATTCTTGGATAATAGCTTGGGATGCCGGGGAATCCCCAAGCTTAGGCTCTTAAATCCTTCCTTCATCCATCGTAAGATAACCCAAAACTTGAAAACATCAATCACACAAAACTCAACAAAGCCTTCGTGAGATCCTTTAGTATAAGAATAATAAACCACTACTATAAGCGCAGATATAGATCTCGTCATTTTATCCTTATTGGCAACGATACATACGTGTCGGTTCCCTTTCTGTCACTGGGATCAAGCACCGTAAGATCGAACCCACTACCGGGCACCTCTTCCCATTGCAAGATAAATAGATCAAGATGGCCAGACAAAACCCAAATATCGGAGAAGAAATACAAGGCTATAAGAGATCATGCATAAAAGAGATCAAAGAAACTCAAATATTTTCATGGATATAAAAACATAGATCTGATCATAAACTCGAAGTTCATCGATCCCAACAAACACACCGCAAAAAGAGTTACATCATATGGATCTCCAAGAGACCATTGTATTGAGGATCAAGAGAGAGATATGAAGCCATCTAGCTACTAAGTACGGACCCGAAGGTCTACAAAGAACTACTCACGCATCATCGGAGAGGCACCAATGGAAGTGGTGAACCCCTCCGTGATGGTGTCTAGATTGGATCTGGTGATTCTAGACTCTGCGGCGGCTGGATGAATATTTCGTCGACTCCCCTAGGGTTTTGGTATTTTTGGGGTATTTCTAGAGCAAAGAGGTGGTCCGAGGGGCACCCGAGGTGGGCACAACCCACCATGGCGCGCCCTGGTGGGTTGTGCCCCCCTCGGGGCACCCGCAGGTGCAACCAGGGCCCATTGCCTTCCTTCTGGCCAATAAAAAATCTCTATAAAGTTTCATGGCATTTGGACTCCGTTTGATATTGATTTTCTATGATGTAAAAAAACATCGAAAAAACAACAACTGGCACTTGGCACTATGTCAATAGGTTAGTACCAAAAAATGATATAAAATGACTATAAAATGATTATAAAACATCCAAGATTGATAAGTAAACAACATGGAACAATCAAAAATTATCGATACGTTCGAGACGTATCAATCTCCAAGAGACCATTGTATTAAGAATCAAGAGAGAGATGAAGCCATCTAGCTACTAACTACGGACCCGAAGGTCTACAAAGAACTACTCATGCATCATCAGAGAGGCACGAATGGAGGTGGTGAACCCCATTCGAGATGGTATTTAGATTGGATCTGGTGATTCTGGACTCTGCGGCAGCTGGATGAATATTCCGTCGACTACCCTAGGGTTCTGGTATTTTGGGGTATTTATAGAGCAAAGAGGCGGTCCAGGGAGCACCCGAGGTGAGCACAACCCACCAGGGCACGCCCGGGCCTCCTGGCATGCCCTGGTGGGTTGTGCCCCCTCGTGGCACCCCCAAGGTGCAACCAGGGCCCATTGCCTTCCTTCTGGCCCATAAAAAATCTCCGTAAAGTTTCATCGCATTTGGACTCTGTTTGATATTGATTTTCTGCGATGTAAAAAACATGGAAAAAACAGCTACTGGCACTAGGCACTATGTCAACAGGTTAGTACCAAAAAATGATATAAAATGATTATAAAACATCCAAGATTGATAATAAAACAACATGGAACAATCAACAATTATAGATACGTTGGAGACGTATCACTTATCCTGAAGTTTTTTATTCTAGAAAGGATCATCGGCCTGAGGAAAGCATGTAATAGTAAGAAGATAATATATGATACGAATAAGATAATAATGAAGCTTGAAATACTTACAGCCGGAGCCGGGTTAAGAGTGCAAAAGGGGTTCAGCCCCGTCTTGCTGCAAGTTGCTAAGCTCTCGTTGAGCAGCATTTTTGTCATTTCATTGATCTCCTTGTCACTTGGACGAATTTGGCAGTGACGTTGTGGATCTTTGGTGTCACCAGTGTACTCACACATTAAGTCGGGGCGGCAGCTCAGTGGCATGACCCTCCAGGCAACCCACCATCGGACCAAATCGATGCCAGTTAAGCCGTTGGCCATTAAGGGTCTTATCTTTGCTGAAGGCGGGTGTGTATTTGGCTTGTTCAGCGGTACTGATCTGATCCGGAAGTGGATGTCTTGGATTAAGCTCGTGGTCACGAAAACCCAGCAGAGGGTTCTCACCCGCCGGAGAGGTGTCTTGGCAGTAGAACCAAGTTTGATTCCAGTCTTTGGGGTGACTAGGAAGCGTGGCCGCAGGAAAGATAGCGTCTTTTCATCGTCTTTGGATAGATATCCCGCCAAGTTCAAGACTGGGTCCATCGGTCATTTCTGTTTGGCGGTTTAAATAATAAAATTCTCCGAAGAAATCAACAATGGGTTCCTCCTGAAGATACACTTTGCAAAAGACTTGGAAGTTGCAATATGTTGGAGACTGAATTGGGCCCGATATCTTGCAGATGAAGTTGATAAAAATTCAGGACATCACAAAAGAACTTTGAGCTGGGTGGAGAGAAACCCCGGCTCATATGATCAGCGAACACTATGACTTCGCCTTCCTTCAGTACATGTCTGGTTTCAGCCACTGGAGCTCGCCAATGGATAACCTCTTTGGCTGATAAAACGCCCACTTGAACATATTCGTTCGGAGCTTGTTCCATCATAGTGGAAGCAACCCAATCACATGAGGTGACGTTTTTAGTCATTTTTCGTTATGGAAGGCCTAAGAAGGAATTATTGGTGGGTTAAAATTCATAGTAGAAAACTTTAGATAAATACTGGCGGTTTAAAAGGATCGGAAATAAGCCGGCAGTCATTTGGCGGGTTACAAATTTCAGTTAAGCCGCCCCCATGGCAGTGATAGATCGGGTATCTACATATCTGGAATGGAATAAAATTTCACTAAGTGCTGGGTAAACAGGTTTTACAAGTCTTGCTTATAATTTTGGATCTACAGCGGTCTGGAAAATGAGAATAATTCTTAAACCTAAAGCTGCGGCAGTGGTAGAATTTGTGAACAGAAATTGAATCTTGGGCAGAGGGGTATGTCTACAGTTGGAAGATGGTGCTAAACTATTTATGTGCAGCATCAGTACTATTTTCAAATCAAACTAAACAATCAAGAAAGAAACTTTGATGAATAGTGAAGAACACCGACGAACAGCCGAAACC
The DNA here is from genome assembly GCA_034509565.1 of Triticum monococcum. Lineage (NCBI taxonomy): Eukaryota > Viridiplantae > Streptophyta > Magnoliopsida > Poales > Poaceae > Triticum > Triticum monococcum. The sequence continues at coordinate 492,586,977 of CM067844.1, forward strand.
CTAATGCGGATTTGGTATGAGCGGAGATAAGTGCTTACTCATGTTGATGAACAGCGGAGGAGCGCCACAGTTTTCTGGTCCGTTCAGGTTGACGCAGTAGCCGGAGTTGACACTATTGAAGAAGGACAACGGCGGCGGTGCTCGGTCGCAGCAGAGTCGCGAGCAGGAAGAAGAAGATGCGAGGGCAGGGGTAAAAAGTAAAAAAGAAGGCCCCCCTGTCCCTATTTATAAGGAAGTGAAAAGAGGGTGTGCATGAAAACCAAGGAAGCAAAATGATTATGTTAACGATATGGACGCCTTGATTTTCGGAAAGTCTATAAAGATAAGGATCCGTTGAGATATTTTGGGCCTTGTGTGGAATTAATGCATGTGACATCATGGCAATTTAAGATAACTCTGTTTATGTGACGTCATGGTAGCTTACATCGATCTACTGAAGATTCAGCATGGGTGCATTTCTACTAAGGCAAAGGTGAAGATTGATATGAACAAGTTCAAATCAACATGGGGTCTAATTTCAGGATATAGCCCTGAGGTATGACCCGCCCAGGAGGGGCCGGGTTATACCTGTGACGCCCCAAGACCGGAGCTTCAGATGCCTTCCGGGGTTTCCGGGTTTTCGTCATGTGAGTTGTTGGTTTATTGCATTCATATTTGCATCAAGTGCATTGTATCATGTCATCATATGCATTGCATCATCATGTTTTCAAACTTGCATCCGTCCGGGTTCCCCCAGTTCCGTCCGTTGTACGTTCTGAGCCCAGACACACTTGCACCCGCCCGCGGCACGTCCGAAATACTATTTTATAAGTGGCTGAAAAATGTTCTCGGAATGGGTTGAAAGTTGGCGTGTGGTCTTATTATAGTGTAGATAGACCGCCTGTCAAGTTTCATCGCATTTGGAGTCCGTTTGATGCCCCAACGGATAACTATAGCGGCATTATAGCTAGTCAAAACGTCGGACGTTTTCGGTCTTCGAAAACTGTTGCCGGGCCGTTTTCTCTTCTCTCCTCTCAGTCCAAGCCCTTCCTCACAGTCCACCTAGGCCCATGCCTACCCGTCTTTGCACAGTGCATCGGACCTCCTCCCGCGCGCGTCCGAAAGCTGTCCTGGACCCGACTCGTACAGTCGCTACCGTTGTGTCCGGATCATCTCCAAACATCTACAAAACGTCTCCGTTTTCTTATTTGGGCTCCCTAACCTTTTTATCCGGGTCCGTCCGATTAAAATCGAAGGGACCAAATGCCCCTATCTCAAATCTACTTGTTTTATATAAGACCACCACCTACCGAATCAACCTAACCCTAAAATCTTGGAGCCTTGTCCCTCGCGCCGCCGCCACACTCTTTCTCGGGATCCCTCCCGATCCAAACCACCAACCTCCTTCTCGGATCCACCGCCGCCTCCCACTTCTCCTCGTTTTTCGGCAGCAAGCCAACGTGTCCTCGCTCAGTCCCCTGCTCATGCCCGAGGCCACCTCCTCTGCTCGGTCCCGAGGGGATCACGAGAAGCTCGTCCCCGTTTTCTCGATCTCCAGCGAGCACCAGGCTGAGCCCCTGTCTCTCCATCTCTATTTCTTCTCCCCGCCGCTCATGTATCTGATTCTTTCCTCACCCCGTCTCTCTCTTCTCTCTATAGCAGGAGACCACCATGGCTTCCTCGAAGATCCACAGCCGCTCGGCCACAAGGAGCCCAAGACACTGCTGCCTGCGCCCTCTGCCTCTACCAGGACGCCGCCGCCTTGGCCTCCAGCTCTGCCCAACCGCTTGCCTTCCTCGCCGGTTTGAGCAGCCACTGCATCGCCTGGAGTCTCCACGGCCAAGTCCCTCGATCCCCGACTAGAGCCCACCTCCTTGCTGTTCCCGGCACCGTCGCGCACCTACTCCCGCTGCTTCGAGGACGAGGACGACCAGCGACCAGCGCCCGAGTCGACTCACCTGCATCGCCTGTTGCCGCGACGAGACCCGCTGCCGCCTCGCCGTTGACCTTCAGCGCCGTGTTCTGTCTCTGTCGAGTAGAGGACGAAGGAGCGGTTCCTCGTTATCGCATTGACCGAGGCCCTGCAACGATCTTCGTTCCCCAGGCCGGCCCTTCTTCCTCAATCGGGCCAAGGCCCATGGTGAGGCAAACCCACTAGTGCCTCTCTTTTTTTCCTTCCTTTGGCGCAGCTAGTTTCGGCCCACGTATTTTTTTCCAGCGCCTGGGATTTTGCTAATTAATCAGAGACTGTAGGTTTTTGTAGAAAACCCCTCCATGTTCATGCATTTAATAACTTCTAAACCGTGCATCGGATTAAAATACTTTATATATGTAAAATGCTTAGAATTTTGTGTAGATTATTAATTTGCAACTTTCATATATGTTTAAAATTGTTGTTTGCATTAATTTGCATAAATGTCATGCTAAATTGGTTTATTTCATAACTAATTAACCGTAGCTCCGAATTAAATAAATTATATATATATGGGGTAGAAAAATTCCTAGTTTAACATGGTTCACTTTCTTTGCATGTTTAACAACTCTAAAATATGGCTTAGGGCAGAACAGTAACAAACCTTAAAATATGCACATGAGGAGTTTTCCGGACTTGTTGTTTGTTGTTCCGGCCTCATTTAACCTTGCCTAGATAGGTAGTTTTACTTTGCTTCATCCTCTTGCCATGTTTAACAACATTTAATATTGTTGGGTACATAAACGAGATCGAACTAAATAACTTGAATGTGGTGTTTCGTCAATATGCAACGGAGTTGCATGTTGAGCTCCATTTAATTTGTAGGATTGTTTGTGCATTTTGCCATGCCATGCTTCATTAAACCGGACATGCATCATACTTGGTTGTGCATCATGCCATGTTTATGTGATGGTTGTTTACTTTGTAGTTTGCTTCTTTCCGGTGTTGCTTCTTCGGGTTAGTACCGATAACATCGCATTGTGAGGATTCGTTCGACTACGTCTGTTTGTCTTCTTCATGGACTCGTTCTTCTTCCTTGTGGGATCTCAGGAAAGATGACCATACCCTCGAAATCACTTCTATCTTTGCTTGCTAGATTCTCGCTCTTTTGCTATGCCTATGCTGCGATACCTACCACTTGCTTTGTCATGCCTCCCATATTGCCATGTCAAACCTCTAACCCACCTTGCCATAGCAAACCATTGTTTGGCTATGTTACCGCTTTGCTCAGCCCCTCTTATAGCGTTGTTAGTTGCAGGTGAAGATTGGAGCTTGTTCCATGTTTGGAACATGGATATTTGTTGGGATATCACAATATCTCTTATTTAATTAATGCATCTACATACTTGGTAAAGGGTGGAAGGCTCGGCCTTATGCCTGGTGTTTTGTTCCACTCTTGCCGCCCTAGTTTCCGTCATATTGTTGTTATGTTCCATGATTTTGCGTTCCTTACACGGTTGGGTTATAATGAGAACCCCTTGACAGTTCGCCTTGAATAAAACTCCTCCAGCAAGGCCCAATATTGGTTTTACCATTTGCTACCTAGCCTTTTCTTTCCCTCAGGTCGGCCGGCTCAAGGGTCATCTTTATTTAAACCCCCGGCCCAGTGCTTCTCTAAGTGTTGGTCCAACCCAGAGCACCGTGCAGGGCCGTCCCTTGGCAACTTGGATTACGTTGGCTCCCGTACGCTTAGCTTATCCGGTGTGCCCTGAGAACGAGATATGTGCAGCTCCTATCGGGATTTGTCGGTACAGCGGGTGGTCTTGCTGGTCTTGTTTTACCATTGTTGAAATGTCTTGTAATTGGGATTCCGAGTCTAGTCGGGTCTTCCTGGGAGAAGGAATATCGTTCGTTGACCCTGAGAGCTTGTGATGGGCTAAGTTGGGACACCCCTGTAGGGTTTTGAACATTCGAAAGCCGTGCCTGTGGTTATGGGCAGATAGGAATTTGTTAATGTCCGATTCTAGAAAATCTGAAACCTATCTTAATTAAAATGCATCAACCGCGTGTGTAACCATGATGGTCTCTTCTCGGCGGGGTCCGGGAAGTGAACACGGTGTTGGAGTTATGTTTGACGTAGGTTGTTCTAGGATCACTTCTTGATCATAGTTTCTCGACCGTGCTTTGCCTCCTCTTCTCGCTCTCATTTGCGTAAGTTAGCCACCATATATGCTAGTGCTTGCTGCAGCTCCACCTCATACCTTTTACCCTTCCTATAAGCTTAAATAGTATTGATCGCGAGGGTGTGAGATTGCTGAGTCCCCGTGATTCACAGATACTTCCAAAACCAGTTTGCAGGTGCCGATGATACCGTGCAGGTGACGCAACCAAGCTCAAGGAGGAGCTCGATGAAGACCTTGTTCGTTATGTTGTTCCGTTTTTCAGTTGATCAGTAGTGGAGCCCAGTTGGGACGTTCGGGGATCTGTGTAGCATTTGGGGTAGTCTTCTTTTATTTTGGTTCCATAGTCGGACCTTGATTGTATCGGGATGATGTAATGCTTTAGATGTATTGTGTGATGTGGCGATTGTAAGCCAACTATGTACCTTTTTCCCTTATTCATTACATGGGTTGTTGAGAAGATTACCTCACTTGCGACATTGCTTTCAATGCGGTTATGCCTCTAAGTCGTGCTTCGACACGTGGGAGATATAGCCGCATCAAGGGCGTGACAATACCGTTGGCGGCTTATCATGAAAAAGGTCCGAGGAGGCCCAAGAAGAAACACAAAGATGACGGATCACGGAGGCAGGCCGGGTGAAGGCCCAAGACCCGGGCCTGTGAACCGCTGAAGGAGGACTTGATATGTAAGGCAAGATTACTTAGAAACTAAGCCAGTCATGTTGAGTGAGCCGGCCGGGACTCTGTAAGCCGCCAGGTCCAAACATGTGTATATAAAGGGGCGACCTGCCGGCGGGTTAACTCAAGAAACAACCAATCGAGAGCTAGGTCAAGCGTGAAGGTGCTAGTGATCGACTAGAGGGGGGTGAATAGGCGATTTTTATGAAACATTTCAAAACATGCAAGTTTCAAAGACAGACGATAGAAATGAACCTATTATCATGCAGCGGAAGGTAGACTACACTAAGCAAGCCATAGTCAAGTATTCAATGAAGTGAAAGCACAACGACTAATAGCAGCTAGGCAGTATAGGTCAGGTAGGAAGATAGTGTGAAGCCAATCAGAATAAGCGGTCACTTAGTGAAGACAAAAGATAATGCAATCATACAATGACTTCAGTAGAGCCAACAGCAAGTAAAGGAATGGGAAGGATGAAACCAGTGACTCGTTGAAGACAGTGATTTATTGGACCAGTTCCAGTTGTTGTGACAACTGTACGTCTGGTTAGGGAGGCTGAGATTCAACTCAGAAGACCACGTCTTCACCTTATTCCCCTTGAGCTAAGGACACCCAGTCCTCGCCCAATCACTCTGGTAAGTCTTCAAGGTAGACTTCCAAACCTTCATAGACTTCGTTCACCGGCGATCCACAATGACTCTTGGATGCTCAGAACGCGACGCCTAACCGGCTGGAGGATTCACAGTCCTCAAGTGTAATAAGTCTTCAGATCACACAGACAGGAAAACTTCAGTGATGCCTAACACTCTTTGGCTCTGGGTGTTTAGGGCTTTGTCCTCGTAAGGAATTCTCTCTCAAAGGCTTCGAGGTGGGTTGCTCTCAAACAACAAAAGCCGTACACTAACTTTGAGCAGCCAACCGTTTATGGTTGTAGGGGGTGGGCTATTTATAGCCACTAGGCAACCCGGCCTGATTTGTCCGAAATGACCCTGGGTCACTAAGGAACTGACACGTGTTCCAACGGTCAGATTTCAAACACACATGGGAACTTTACTTGAGCTACAAGCAAAGCTGACTTACCCAGCTCTAGATAAGATTTGCTCTGATTGTCTTCGCTCGAAGACATAGGATTTTTGTTAAGCATCACTTCAGTCATTCTGACTGGTTCACTTGGACCCCACTTAACAGTATGGTGGTTCCTATGACCCAACAAAGAAGAAAAAGAATGACAAAACAACTAAGTCTTCGCACTCCATAGTCTTCACACGTTGTCTTCTCTTGTCATAGACTTCAATGTGAATGTCTTCACATCCCACCTTTGACTTCAATGTCTTCATACATTTTTAGGGGCCATCTCTGGTCGGAAAACCGAATCAATGAGGGACTTCTACCTGTGTTATCCTGCAATTCTCACAAACACATTAGTCCCTCAACCAGGTTTGTCGTCAATACTCCAAAACCAACTAGGGGTGGCACTAGATGCACTTACAATCTCCCCCTTTTTGGTGATTGATGACAAACTGGTTGAAGTTTTCAACGGGGAATAAAATGTGTGAAATTGTAAAGGATAGGGTATTGTCTTCATAAGTTGCAAGGGCTCCCCCTGAAGATGTGCATATAAGTGATTTGCTTTTGGAATGCAAATGCACATGGCAGGTTGTACTTGTGGAGATCCTCTTCAACCTATGATGACAATTCATCATGCATGATATGATGTAACGAAGATAATGACATGCATAATGGGAAATGGACGTCTGCAAAATGATCTAGGTGCGGAATTTATCGTCGCACATGCGGAATTTATCATCGCATCACAGAATAGCAAATAAGTAGCAGACGACCATTGACTTTAAGTGTTACAACTCAAAGAACCAAATGTATCGAAAACGAGAGTTGTATACACTTGGCAAAAGTAGCGAAAAGTAAAGCATCCACCCTTATTGACCCGCTTGAAGACTATCAACTCATATGCTTCTCCCCCTTTTTTCAGTGAGGACCAAAAAGGTTTGAAGACATAGAGCGCCTACTCGTTCCCATGAGGTGCAGGCGAGGCAGCAGGGTCGTCGTTGAGATCCGGTGGTGCAGAAGAACTTGGTGCAGTGTCGACACGCGCTGAAGTTGGAGGAGGTGAAGTTGCATCATCTTGGTCATCGATGACTCTGGCATTTACTGTCACAGCTGAGGATGAGTAGTCAGAGTCTTCAAGTGAGGGAGTCTGACGCAAGTGAGCATTTCTGGGAGGAGTTGAGTCAAACTTGAACTGCTCGGTGAAGCCATCGTCTTGCAGATCAGCTTCAGCACTAAGTAAGGTCAAACTCTTCCACGACCTCTGACATGTTTCATGAGTGACAAAGGCATTCTTGGTGGCAAGATTGCGAATGCGGTTGACATCCACCAAGAGGCTTTGCATCTGACGCTTAATCCAGTCATGATGTTTGTCCTATTTCTGATGCAGCGCGACAAGAAGCTCTCGGTCATTTAGGACACGAGATCGTCTTCAAGGTCTTTGTGCAATTGTGCTACCAGTGGCGTCAGTCTGAGCGCGAGGGACACAGGTGTTACCAGCAAGAGGATAAACACGAGAAACTGCTGGAACTCCTTCAATAGGCTGGGTGAAGCTTTGGTGATCAACATTGTGAAGATAAAGGGGTTCCTTAGCCGGCTCTGGGTAAATGGCTTCAACTGACAGATCAACCTCTGGCAAGAATATGAGATGATTGTGCGCAGATGGCTGATAGTTGAAGGCGGAGTGACGCTTGATCAGATGCATGACCCATGGAGCATAGAATTTCAACCCAAAGATGTCGGAGCCAGATGCAGCCAACTGCTTGATGAAGAAGTCTTGAGCATTGAAGTTGATGCCATTGAAGATATAGAAAACCAAATTCTTCATTGCTCCTTCAAGTTTTGCTGCAGATGAATGTCCTTTGACAGGCCATAGAGTCTTCCTGATGATATGGTAAATGGTGTGAGGCAGGTACTCTAGGTCTTCAACAAAGAACTCAGATGGGTATTCAGCATCGTGGGGCAGAGGCTTCATCATGCTCAAGATTTGACTCATGTTGGGTTCTGGCTTCTGAAAGATGCTTTCCAAGGCATTTTGGTGTTGTTGAGAACCTGGTTCATAGTATTCACCAGGAGTGGGCAGGCATGTGAGCTCAATGAAATCAAGAGCTTTAGCTTCATGATGGACATTGCCTGTCATCCACTCAAGGACCCAAGTCTTTGGATCCCTGTTGTAGCCTTGAATGTGGAGAGTTGCATAGAACTATAGTAGAAGCTCTTCATTCAAGTGCTCCTTATCTGTGACAAACTTCAACAGACCAGCATCTCTGAAGCAATCTAACGCTTCTTCAAGGCAGGGCAGGCCAACTATAGCTTCAGAGTCTAGGCGCATATGTGGAAATATGCGCTCTTGATTGTATAGACGCATGAATAGTAGCTGCGCTGCTGATAGCTCCAGAACCGATCTGATGAAATGCGAGGTCTGGTATAAGGGTTCTTGGAGCGGTTGAAGAAGGTGTTATGTGCCACGAAGCCATTCACATTGAAGACCCCGGGTGAAGTGGCAGTGCCTAGGAATCGTGGAAGTCTTGGCTTGGGCTTTTGGACTTGAGGTCTGTGCTTGACATGATACTCAAATTGTGGACCGGCAGCAGGTGGAGGAACCAGAACTGGCCAGCAGACCATAACGGGTTGAGCACGATTAAATGCCAGCTCAATTGTATGAGGTCTTGGAGGGGGAACAGGAGCATTGGCATTGTCTTCAAGGGCTTCAGGGGCCACATTGGTTTCAGGCGCTTGTACCTCAGGTGCTTCAGCATTAACTTCAGGTGCTGCAGTGGCTTCAGATGCTTGGACTTCTGGCACCGCAGTAGCTTCAAGCACGGTATTAGCTTCAGCCATGATGACGTCATTGGCTTCAGTGGTGATGTTGGTGGCCGCCTCAGGGTTGTTAACCTCCACTTCAGGAGCTGGAGGGTCGGACACGTTCTCCTTGAGAACAACATCTTGGTGGGACGGGGGTGTAGCAACTCTTTCAACTCTTGGTGCTTCTTCTTCATTGGCTGATGGAGCCGGAATATCTTCAGACATTTTGGCTTCGGACTTAGACACGTGCACAGTGGGACTGACTTGGGGCCTTGGTCCTTTGCGAAGCCTGCGTAATGCTGGCGGCACTTGTGGAGATGGAGTGCTCTGGGCCTCAAAGTCATTGTCTTCGTGCACTGGTGGGGTAGCTTGCGGTTGGGGAGAGCTTGGAGTGTCTTGTCGTTGTGGGTGATCAGCCCATGATGCATCCTGAGCAGTTGGCGTTAGAGGACGACCAATGCTGATGAGTTCGCTGTGCCTGAGCACAGGCGATGATACCATTTGGTGCTCGATCTGAGGAAGGACTTCATCATCTTCAACATTGTCATGAGGACCAATGTCTTCAGCTGTGGTGGGATCAACAGCTAGATTGTCTTCAGCTTCAGGAGCCTCTGGAGAAGCAGGCTCATGAATTACCACTCGGCGTTCTTGATTTTCAGACGCAGGACGAGCCACTGAGATTGGCTCGACATTAAGGGGCTCTGTGGAAGCATCCCGATCTCTCTTCTTGGTTTTGCATTTCTTGGTGGGAGGAGCATCATCAGTAGTGCCCTTGGTTTTGCGCTTTCTGGCTTCAGCTTCAGCAGCCCTTGTTTTCTTCAGTTCAGAAGCCACCATGGGGACCTTAGGCTTCGAGCCTGTCATGCTAGCTGGGAAGACAATTGGATGTACTTCTTGCCTTGGTGCTTCGGGTTCAGCCACAACTGGCTTCTTCTTCTTCTTGGCCGCCATTCTAGGGTTGATTCCTGGTCGCCCCAAGGCCTTGAGCTTTTCAGCCTCATTGTATCCTTGGACACATTTAGCGGCAAGATCCTTCATGCGCTCACGAGAACCCTTGGCTTCTTCGCATTTGGTTCGGAAAGCTTCCTTAAGATCATGCATCATGGTCTGGAAGTTCTAAATGTCTTCAACGTTGAGCTTGGCCATGTGCTTCTTGAACTGAGCCTTTTCATAATCATCTTATGCTTCAGTTCAACAATCTTCTGAGCTAGAGCCAGCTCAGCAGCAATGGCTCCGTGGAAGGCGACGCTTAGGCCAATCGGAAGCTGAAGATCATGAAAGCTGACATTTGGGCTGTCAAACCATTCATCAATGAATGTGTTGATGATTTCAACATCAAAGAGAGGAAGGTCATTGAATATTTCTGCCTCTTGCCTGCTCTTGATCAGCTGCTCAAGAGCATCATCGCCAAGATCGTCGTCGCTGGACAGATCAATGGCGTCATTGCGCAGAATAGCAGCAGTCAGTTTTTGGCTAGTGGGTTGCAAGGGCATCTTCACTCTGGAGGGCTTGAAGATGCGTGACAAATCTTCAGACTGCACACTGTGTTCAGGAGGTGAAGTGGCCAGAGGCTTCGCCTGTAAGACCTTTGGTGCAGGAGCATGCTTTGAAGCTTTAGGCTTTTTCAGTTTCTTTGGCTTCGGTGGTGCAGGCGCGTCATCAGATTCAGCGTCCTCTGCCGGCTCATCCACGACTGTCCAGTGAACCATGATATGAGTGATGAGACCTTCCAGGTTGTAGAAGGGCCCAACAAGATTGGGTTCAGCTTCACGTGTGCCATCGACACGAGGAGCAGAGGGGCTTGGATTGAAGTCTAAGCCTCGTGACTTCTTGTTATCTTTAGCCGAGTTCCTGGCAAACTGAAGGTTGCGCTTGAACAGATTATCGTCGCGGCACCACAGTAATGAAGATGGGTCTCCATCTGCAGGCTGCGGTCCACGGACCATGCAAGGATAGAAGCCTTGTTCAATGGCTTCAGCTTTGGACCTGGGTTGAAGATTTCTGTATAGAATGTCTCCCCATGGTCGTTTGATGGCATTCTTCTCAGCATACTCCTGGGTCACGAACCTGTACTTGAACCTCTGTTCTGCCCAATATCTTCGAATCCATTGGATTCGAGTTTTTCGCTGATTGTAGTCCTCCTCCGGATCTGTCTTGTACATCTCATAGAGGTCAGGAGGCAAATCTCTTGAGGTGTTGCCATGACGCTGTCTGCCGCCCTTCCTTACAGATTTCTCTGGTGCCATGAAGTTTAAACTGAAAGGCTTCAAAGCTGTCAAAGGCTTCCGTCTACTGGTCAGACAAGAACTGGCTTCAGGAGAATTTATATGATGCTGTAAGAATTCTGCAAATGAATGCAGACTATGAGAACCAAGGGATTCTCCCACGGACATGTACCTGTGACAGCATTAAGGTGCGAGGGAAGGGGAAGAGGTCATATGCATTCTCAGAAGATTTTGAAGATAAATCAGTTTAGAAGACATTGACCTCATAGTGCGAAGGCATTCACTCATAGATAGAGAGTTGGTTCCAGATTTGTACGAATCCACGAATAAGTACAAGTGAGGAATCTAACTACTTTGTGAAGCATAAGTGAACATACTAGGCATATTATGAGATGCAGTATGAGATAGATTCATCTGGTGTGAATAGAAACTGCTTGTGGTAGAAAGTGATGAATCTATAGGATCAAAGGGGCCGTAAAAAGGAGGTTTTATTTACCACACGAAGAACTTCTAGACGGAGTGGAAGAGGAGGCTGAGCAGTTCGAATCTTTCGTGCCCTAACTTGGCGACGGAGGACACCTACGGCGACGGCGGAGAAGACGATGTCCACGGTCGACGTGAAGACGGCCTCGGTGAGGTCGCGGCAGCGAAGCGCTTCGTCGCCAGCGTCGTCGAGGGCTAGCGGTGGCGCTAGGGTTTGTGCGAGAGTGGAAGAAAGGATAATGACTATGGTGAGGAGTGTATATATAGGGATAGGGACGGCACAATGTTATTACACAGGTGCCCCTGGCGATTCACATCTGAAGGACACGTGGCTATCATGCAACACATTGGAGGTTGTTCCACGTTCCCACACATGCCTGGATTGTCGGGTGGTCGTTCCCACTTCTCCGGGTTTCAGGTGAAAGGATTTAGCATTGAAAACCAGATTAATGTTTGTCTCTGTGTCTTCTGCTGACAAGGACGCAGAGAAGACAGTTTGACAGTGTCAATAGAATGCATATGACTTGGATAGATAGACTTGGGATAGAAGCATAGAGGGGTTAGGGTCCGATCACATTCACTTAGGTCAAAAGATTCAACGTGAAGACATAGCTATAAGTGAATGTTGTAGAGGACAGAAACCAATTGAAGATAAACATGATAACTTCTAATCATCGAAGACAAACAAAATGCGAAGACTTTGCAGATGTAACGCCATGAGAAAAACACTTCAAAGGTAAAAAAATTGGTGGTGGCGTTACCCACCGTATAGGAAATATTAGACCCAGACACGGCGCACAATTATCATGGTGCTCCGAAGTCAAATTCCACGTTAATATATTCACACTCAGAATGTTAGTCTTCATAGATTGAAGATATACTTTACTTCGTGTGTTACACATCTAAGTCATCAACATGCTTAAGTGTTAGGATGTGTGCCTGATCATAGGACATTTGAGGATTCCAAGATATTTAGCTCACACCGTAACTTGCAAAACCTCTTCTCATCCAAGGGCTTGGTGAAGATATCTGCCAATTGCTCTTAAGTGTTGACGTGAATGATATCAATATCTTCCTTCATAACATGATCTCTGAGAAAGTGATGACGAATTTCAATGTGCTTTGTCTTCAAGTGCTGAACTGGGTTGTTGGCAATCTTGATGGCGCTTTCGTTGTCGCAGTAGAGTGGCACTTGCTTCAGATGAATGCCACAGTCTTTGAGTGTTTGCTTCATCCATAGAAGCTGAGCGCAGCAAGATCCAGCAGCAATGTATTCAGATTCAGTAGTGGAGAGAGATACACAGTTCTGCTTCTTTGAAGACCAACATACAAGTGATCGTCCCAGAAAATGACATGTGCCCAATGTAGACTTGCGATCCACCTTGTCACCAGCATAATCAGCATCCGAGAATCCAACTAGATCAAACTCTTAGCCCTTTGGATACCATAATCCTAGTGTTGGGGTGTGAGCCAAATATCTGAGAATTCGCTTCACAGCTAAGTGATGCGATTCCTTTGGTGCCACTTGGAACCGGGCACACAAGCAAACACTAAGCATGATATCTCGCCTAGATGCACATAAATAAAGCAAGGAACCAATCATGGAGCGGTATACCTTTTGATCGAACTGTTTACCATTGTCGTCGGGGCCCAGATGATGTTTGGCTGGCATTGGCGTCGTGTAGCCTTTGCAGTCTTGCATTCCAAACTTCCTTAGGCAATCTTTGAGGTATTTCTCTTGGGATATAAAGATGCCGTTGTGTTGCTGACGTATTTGAAGACCAAGGAAGAACTTCAGCTCCCCATCATGGACATCTGATATTGCTCTTGCATCATGTATCCAAACTCATCACTGTATTTCTGATTAGTGCAGCCAAAGATAATGTCATCCACATATATTTGGCACACAAACAGTTCACCATCATATGTCTTCGTGAAGAGAGTGGGATCGAGAGAACCAGGTTTGAAGCCTTTGCTCTTCAGGGAGTCTTTGAGTGTGTCCTACCAAGCTCGAGGGGCTTGTTTGAGGCCATATAGTGCCTTGATAAGCTTGTACACCATGTCAGGATGTTTTGGATCTTCAAAGCCAGGCGGTTGTGCAACATACACTTCTTCTTCAATCTTGCCATTGAGAAAAGCGCTCTTCACATCCATTTGATATAGAAGAATGTTGTGATGATTTGCATAGGCCAGCAGTATGCGTATAGCTTCAAGCCTAGCCACGGGAGCAAATGTTTCATCGAAGTCAATCACTTCAACTTGAGTATATCCTTGAGCAATGAGACGAGCTTTGTTTCTGACAACTTGACCATGCTCATCTTTCTTGTTGCGATATATCCATGTAGTTCCTATTATATTGTGCTTACGAGGATCGGGACGCTTAACCAGTTCCCAAACATTATTTAGCTCAAACTGTTGAAGCTCTTCTTGCATAGCTTGAATCCATTCAGGTTCCATGAAGGCTTCATCAACTTTCTTGGGTTCAGATATTGAGACGAATGCGAAGTGCCCACAGAAGTTTGCTAGCTGTGTTGCCCTTGAACGAGTGAGTGGACCTGGTGCATTGATGCTATCAACTATCCTTTCAATATGTACTTCATTTGCAACACGAGGATGGACATGACGAAGATTTTGCTCTTGCTGATCATTGTCATCGTTAGAAGGATTGTCTTCAGGCTGAGCATTTTCTTCAGGTTGATCAGTTGCAGAGATGATAAGTTCCTCTTCAGGCTAAGCTTCAGATGGTATGATTTCTCAAGTTCCCATAAGTTTGATCGATTCACTGGATGGAACTTCATCTAGCACATTTGGCAGGTGCTCTCTTTGTGAGCCATTAGTTTCATCGAACCGCACATCCACAGTTTCAACCACTTTATAGTGGAAGAGGTTGAAGACTCTGTAGGAGTGCGAATCCTTTCCATATCCAAGCATAAAACCTTCATGTGCTTTCGATGCAAATTTTGAAGTGTGATGTGGATCCTTGATCCAGCACCTGGCGCCAAATACTCTGAAGTAACTGACATTTGGCTTCTTTCTAGTAAGGAGCTCATAGGACGTCTTGTTCAGAAGCTTGTGAAGATAAACATGGTTGATGATGTGGCATGCAGAATCAATGGCTTCAAGCCAGAACTTTCTTGGAGTCTTATATTCATCAAGCATCGTCCGGGCCATCTCAATAAGTGTTATGTTCTCGCGTTCCACGATGCCATTCTGCTGCGGTGTGTACGGAGCTGAGAATTCATGTGTGATGCTCAAAGTATCAAGATAAGTATCTAGGCCAGTGTTCTTGAATTCAGTGCCATTGTCACTTCTGATGTGCTTGGTCTTGACGCCATAGTTGTTCATGCCTCGATTAGCGAAGCGTCTGAAGACATCCTGCACTTCAGTCTTGTAAAGGATTATATGCACCCAAGTATATCTTGAATAATCATCAACAATGACAAAGCCATAGAGACAAGCAGTAGTAGTAAGAGTTGAGTAATGAGTGGGACCGAAAAGGTCCATGTGGAGCAGTTCGAAGGGTTGAGTCATTCTCATGATTGTCTTCGAGGGATGCTTGGCCCTCGTCATCTTTCCTGCTTCACAGGCACCGCATAAGTGATCCTTCTTGAACTTGACGCCCTCGATGCCTATGACATGCTTCTTCTTTGCAAGGTTGTGTAGGTTCCTCATGCCGCATGCCCTAGCCTCCGATGCCAGAGCCAGCATTCAGAAGCTTTTGCTAGAAGACATAGGGCAAGTTGTGGTCCTGCTGAAAAATCTACCACGTACAAATCATCTTTCTGATACCCTTCAAAGACTAGAGACTTGTCAGATTCCATTAGAACAAGGCAACGATATTTTCCAAACATCACAATCATGTTCAAATCACAAAGCATTGAGAGAGACATTAAGTTGAAACCAAGGGATTCAACAAGCATGACTTTATCCATGTGTTGATCCCTTGAGATTGCAACTCTACCTAGACCCAATACCTTGCTTTTACCAGTGTCAGCAAATGTGATGTGACTTTTATCAGATGGACGTAAGGTTGAGTCCATGAGAAGACTTCGCTTGCCAATCATGTGATTAGTACACCCACTATCAATAATCATTCTGAAGCAGCTGGTGTTGTACCCTACAGTGCAGTTAGGGGGATAGGCTTCACGAAGAGAATTGTGAAGCATAAACATTTGACGAGCAAGTTGATTATGAAAGCTTAGATCAAGGTTAGGAGTGATAGGGCAAGTAGCAAGCGACTCAGGAACAAAATACATAATAATACCATTTGGGCATTTGATCTTGCGCCCTACAAGATGTTTAAGGTCCCCAGCAATAACTTCAACCGAATTTGATTGTTGGCTGGAGACCTTTCCCTGCAAAAGAGAGTTAAGCTTTCTTAGCCACCCACATCTTCAAGGGTGGCTTCGAAGCAATGAGTCTAACTGCAGCATCTGAGAACTTTGGCTTTGAAGCCCTAGCAAAAAGTCTTGCAGGTGGACAATAGTACTCATAAGAATAAGCAGAGTAGTTCTTGGTCTTATGAACATGGCGGTTTGATGAAACGCGCTCATATTCATAGGCCTGAGTATGGCTTCCCTGCAAAACATTTGCATTAGTGCAACTCAGGTGAGTCCTTTGTCTGTATGAAGCCTTTGGACCATATGAAGCCCGCGGTCTGGGGTTTGTCTTCTTCACTTGTGGTGTCATGATGACATTCACAGGAAGATTCTCTAGCAACCTTTTCGGCACCCAGACTTTCTTCACAGGTGGCCCATTCCTGCACTTAGTACCAATATACCTAGCGAACACTTCACCATTCTGATTCTTAAACAGTTTATAGTTTGCATCAAAGGATTCATCAATAACAATGGGATTAGAACAATTGAAGCCTAACAGGGTGGATGGATCCACTGAGGGTTCCTTTGCAGCAACCCATGTGGTTTTGGGGTACTGCTCAGGTTTCCAGTAAGAGCCATCAGCATTCATTTTCCTTTCGAACCCAAGACCCTCTTTCCTAGGGTTTCGGTTCAGGATCTGCCTTTTGAGAACATCACATAGTGTCTGATGCCCTTTGAGACTTTTGTACATCCCTGTTTAAATCAATGTCTTCAACCTTGCATTTTCATCAGCAATAGCAGTGGTATCCTCAGTAGAGGGGTTAGTTGCCACATCTACAGTTGAAGATATTGTAATAGTAGCAGTAGTAGAACATCCAGCAACAGAAGTAGCGTTGTCATGCTCAATGCATGTAAGACATGGTGGTTCAAATCCTTCCTGAGAGGGACTGATCTGTTTGGCACGAAGTGACTCATTTTCCTTTTGAAGATCTTCATGAGCCGCTCTCAATTTCTCAAGATCTTGCTTCCTTTGAAGATAATCATAGGAAAGCTTTTCATGAGTTGTTGAGAGCGTTTCATGACGACTTTCAAGTTCCTCATACTTAACATGAAGATTTTTTATGTCTTCAATTAAGGACTTAGATCGAGTCATTTCAGCGTCTAATATGTCATCACTTTTGTCTAATAGCTTTTGAATATGTTCCATAGCTTTCTGTTGTTCAGTTGCAATTTTAGCAAGTGTTTTGTAGCTGGGTTTGGAACCACAATCAGAGTCATCTTCACTGGATGTTTGATAATGAGTAGTGCGTGTGTTTACCTTGGCACCGCGTGCCATGAAGCAGTAGGTGGGAGCGGAGTAGTCCTTGTCATTTGCATCGGTGTCGGTGATGAAGTCATTGTCTTCTGTGTTGAAGATGGACTTGGCGACGTATGTTGTAGCCAGACTCGTAACGCCAGAATCGGACTCCTCCTCAGACTCCACCTCCGCCTCCTCAGAAGCAAACTCCTCTTCTGAATCCATTTCCTTGCCAACAAACGCACGTGCCTTGCCAGATGAACTCTTCTTGTGTGATGAAGACTTTGAGGAAGACTTGGAAGAAGACTTTGAGTATTTCTTCTTCTTCTTGTCATCAGAATCATACTCCTTGCTCTTCTTTTTCTTCTTGTTCTCATTGTCCCACTGCGGACACTCAGAGATGTAGTGGCCAGGTTTCTTGCACTTGTGGCATGTTCTCTTCTTGTAGTCATGAGCAGAAGCTTCATCATTCCTTGAGCTTGATCGTGAATACTTTCTGAAGCCTTTCTTCTTGGTGAATTTTTGGAACTTCTTCACAAGCATAGCAAGCTCCTTTCCAATGTCTTCAGGATCATCAGAACTGCTGTCAGATTCTTCTTCAAATGAGGAGACGGCTTTTGCCTTCAAGGCACGAGTTTGCCCATAGTTCGGACCGTAGATGTCTCTTTTCTCAGAAAGCTGAAACTCATGTGTGTTGAGCCTATCAAGTATGTCAGACGGATCGAGTGTCTTGAAGTTAGGACGTTCTTGAATTATCAGGGCTAAGGTGTCAAACGAGCTGTCAAGTGATCTCAGGAGTGTCTTGACGACTTCATGCTTGGTGATCTCAGTAGCGCCGAGGGCTTGAAGCTCATTTGTGATATCAGTGAGTCGATCAAAGGTGAGCTGGACATTCTCATTTTCATTTCTCTTGAAGTGGTTGCGAAGGACACTGATTCTCTGATCTCTCTGGGTTGAGACGCCTTCGTTGACCTTGGAGAGCCAGTCCTAGACTAGCTTAGATGTTTCCAAAGCACTCACACGGCCATACTGTCCTTTTGAAAGATGACCACATATGATGTTCTTGGCAGTGGATTCCAATTGAACGAACTTCTTGACATCAACAATGGTGACACCTTCACCAGCCTTGGGAACACCATTCTTGACGACATACCATAGGTCGACATCAATGGCTTCAAGATGCATGCGCATCTTATTCTTCCAGTAGGGATATTCAGTTCCATCGAAGACTAGGCACGCAGCAGAGACTTTGATTATCCCTGCAGTCTACATAGCTAAAACTCCAGGTGGTTAAACCGAATCACACAGAACAAGGGAGTACCTTGCTCTGATACCAATTGAAAGTGCTAGTGATCGACTAGAGGGGGGGTGAATAGGCGATTTTTATGAAAGTCTTCAAAACATGGAAGTTTCGAAGACAGACGATAGAAATGAACCTATTATCATGCAGCGGAAGCTAGACTACACTAAGCAAGCCATACTCAAGTATTCAATGAAGTGAAAGCACAACGACTAATAGTAGCTAGGCAGTATAGATCAGGTAGGAAGATAGTGTGAAGCCAATCAGAACAAGTGGTCACTCAGTGAACACAAAAGATAATGCAATCTGTAAGTGCATCTAGTGCCACCCCTAGTTGGTTTTGGAGTATTTACGACAAAGCTAGTTGAGGAACTAATGTGTTTGTGAGAATTGTAGGATAACACAGGCACCAAGGCCGCGAAGAAGAAGAAGAAGAAGAAGCCTGCTATGGCTGAACCAAAGGCACCAAGGCAAGAGGCAGTTCCGATTGTCTTCCCAACCGCAACGACTGGCTCGAAGCCAAAGAGCCGGTCAACCGCTTCAGAGCTCAAGAAGACACGAACTGCAGAAGCTGAAGCCAGGAAGAGGAAACACTCTGAAGCCTCTCCTTCTGCCCCCACTCAGAAGAAGCAAAAGATCAAGAAAGCTAGGGCTGCTCCCACAGAGCCCCTGACTCTCTGTCGTCTATCCTGACACAGAATGCCAGCTGACAGTTCATGAGCCTGCTCCCACAGAGGCTCCTGAAGCTGAAGACATTCCAGCAGCTGACCCCATCGCTGCTGAAGACATTGGTCATCAGGACAATGTACAAGATGATGCAGCCCTTCCTCAGCTTGAAACAAGCGAACTCATCAGCATTGGTCGTCCTCTAACGCCAATTGCACAAGATGCGTCATGGGCGGATCGCCCACAAGTGGAAGAAGAATCTGAGGTCCAGCCCACTCCAACTCCACAAGCGTCGTCTGCATTTCGCAGGCTTCGCAAAGGACCACGGCCTCAAGACTCTGCATCTGTCGAAGAAAATGAAGAAATACCACAAGAACCCACTCCCCCGCTCCAACAAGAAGCAGTTCTCCAGGAGAACGTGCCTGAGTCTGACCCTCCAGCTAGTCAAGTGGAGGCTGCCACAACCAACATTGAAGCCAATGTGGAGCCCTCCCCACCAAAAGCTTCAGCAGATAGCGAAGCTACTGATCCTGACACGTTTGTTCCTGAGTCTGCTACAGGTCCTCAATTTGATTACCATGTTGAGCACAGGCCTCAAGTACAGACGCCGATCCCAAGACTGCCAAGGTTCCCAGGTCCTGCATCAGCACCTGGCTCCTTTAACATCAGTAGCTTCAAGGCAGATAATACGTTCTTCAACAGCTCCAAGAACCCCTATTCAAGGGAAAGGATTGCATCAGATAGGTTCTGGAGCTATCCTCAGCGCAGCTACTATTCAAGAACCAAGGTCGCATCTTCCCGCACAAGCGCCTTGACGTTGAAGCCATTGCTGGTCTGCCCTGTTTAGAGGAAGCTTTGGATTGCTTCAAGAAAGTGGGTCTGCTGCCGTTTGTAACTGATGAAGAGCACTGGAATGAAGAGCTTCTGTTGCAATTCTATGCCACCCTCCACATCAAAGGCTACAACAGAGATCCGAAGACTTGGGTCCTGGAGTGGATGACCGGCAATGTTCATCACGAAGCCAATGCATTTGATATCATTGAGCTCACCGGCCTGCCCACTCCTGGCGCATTCTTCGAGGATGGCTGTCAACTGCATGCTGAAGCTATTGAGAGCATCTTTCAGCGACCAGAACCTGATATGAGTCAAATGCTCTCCATGATGAAGCCATTGCCTCAAGATGCTCCTTATCCCTTAGAGTTCTTCGTTGAAGACCTTGAGTACCTGCCCAGAACCATATATCACATCATCCGGCAGACTCTCTGGCCCATTAAGGGACACTCTCCACATGCCAAGATTGAAGGTGCAATGAAGACTCTGATATTCTGTATCCTTCATGGCAAATGCTTCAACGCACATGATCTCTTCATACGCCAACTTGCGGCATCAGGCTCAGATTTATTTGGTTTGAAGTTCTATGCTCCTTGGGTGATGAGGCTGATCAAACTTCACTCTGCGATCTCATATCAGCCCTCAGCCTGCAACCATCGGATCTTCTTGCCAGATGTGGATACCTCTGATGAAGCCATATATCCGGAGCCTGCCAAGCAGCCTTTGAGTCTTCAGAATGCAGAACACCAGAGCTTCACTCAGAACATTGACGGTGTTGAAGCCATCTCCAGGGTGTATCCGTTGGCTGGCACTACACGTGCACCACGCCCTGCATCAACTGAAGCCACTGACAGCACACCTGCTCAAAGACCCAAGAAGCGGGCTCGTGCTCTCAATGACCGAGAGCTTCTTGTGGCCCTTCATCAAAAGCAGGATAGGCATCACGACTGGTTGAAGAGACAGATGAAAAGCCTCTTGGTGGATGTAAATCGCATCAGAAATCTTGCCACCAAGAATGCATTCGTTGCACATGAAACCTGCCGCCGCACCTGGAAAGAACTCACCATGATGTGTTCTGAAGCTGATCTTCAAGAGGATGGCTTCAAAGAGCGATTCAAGTTTGACTCCACACCTCCCAGACGGGCTGTGCTGCGTGGCACTCCATCACTTGAAGACTCAGAGTTCTCTTCATCTGCTGCCACAGTGACTGCAAGGATTATTGAGGAAGAAGACGGTGCTACATCACCGCCACCTCCTTCAGCACGCGTCGACACTGCACCAAGCACTTCAGCACCACCAAATACCACCGACGACCCTGCCGCTCAAGGGAACGCGTAGAAAACTCTATGTCTTCAAACCTTTTGGGTCCTCACTGACAAAAGGGGGAGAAGCATATGGTGTTGATAGTCTTCAAGCGGGTCAATATGGGCGGGTGACTTATATTTTGCTACATTTTGCTGTGGAGTCCAATTGAACAAACTTCTTGACATCAGCAGCGGTGACACCTTCACCAGCCTTGGGAACACCATTCTTGACGACATACCATAGGTCGACATCAATGGCTTCAAGATGCATGCGCATCTTATTCTTCCAGTAGGGATATTCAGTTCCATCGAAGACTGGGCATGCAGCGGAGACTTTGATTATCCCTGCAGTCTACATAGCTAAAACTCCAGGTGGTTAAACCGAATCACACAGAACAAGGGAGTACCTTGCTCTGATACCAATTGAAAGTGCTAGTGATCGACTAGAGGGGGGGGTGAATAGGCGATTTTTATGAAAGTCTTCAAAACATGGAAGTTTCGAAGACAGACGATAGAAATGAACCTATTATCATGCAGCGAAAGGTAGACTACACTAAGCAAGCCATAGTCAAGTATTCAATGAAGTGAAAGCACAACGACTAATAGTAGCTAGGCAGTATAGATCAGGTAGGAAGATAGTGTGAAGCCAATCAGAACAAGCGGTCACTCAGTGAACACAAAAGATAATGCAATCTGTAAGTGCATCTAGTGCCACCCCTAGTTGGTTTTGGAGTATTGACGACAAACCTAGTTGAGGGACTAATGTGTTTGTGAGAATTGTAGGATAACACAGGTAGAAGTCCCTCATTGATTCGGTTTTACTACCAGAGATGACCCCTAAAAATGTACGAAGATATTGAAGTCAATGGTGGTATATGAAGATATTCACATTGAAGACTATGACAGGAGAAGACACCACGTGAAGCCTATGGAACTCGAAGACTTAGATCTTTCGTAGTTCTCTTTCATTTGTGTTGAGTCATAGGAACCACCGTACTATTAAGTGGGGTCCAAGAGAACCAGTCAGAACGACTGAAGTGATGCCTAATTCAAAACCTATATCTTCGAGTGAAGACTATGAGAGCAAATCTTGTCCAGAGTCGGACAAGTCAGCTTTACTTGTAGCCCAAGTAAAGTTGCCGTGTGAGTTTGAAATCTGACCGTTGGTACACGTGTCATTTCCTTAGTGACCCAGGGTCATTTCGGACAAATCAGGTCGGGTTGCCCAGTGGCTATAAAGAGTCCACCCCTACAACCATAAACGGTTGGCTGCTCAGATTTTAGTGCACGGCTTTTGTCGTTTGAGAGCAACCCACCTCGAAGCCTTTGAGAGAAAATTTCCTAGCGAGGAGAAAAGCCCTAACCACCCAGAGCCAGAGAGAATTGGGCATCACTTGAGTCTTCTTGTCTGAGTGATCTGAAGACTTATTACACTTGAGGACTGTGCATCCTCCAGACGGTTAGGCGTCGCGTTCTGAGCATCCAAGAGACATTGTGGATTGCCGGTGAACGAAGTCTATGACCTTAGCTCAAGGGCAATATGGTGAGGACTGGGTGTCCTGAGCTGCGTGTTCAGGACTGGGTGTCCGGGACTGTGTGTCCTTTGGTTTAAATACCTAGCCGCCCTAACCAGACGTATAGTTGTCACAGCAACTGGAACTGGTCCAACAAATCAATGTCTTCAACGAGTCACTGGTTTCATCTTCACTTCCCTTTACTTACTGTTACTCTTTGTGAAGCCATTGCATGCTTGCTCTATCTTTTGTCTTCACAATGTAACTGTATGATTTGATTGGCTTCATAACTTCTTCCGACCTGATCCTTATTACACTGCAGCTACTTGTCGTTGTGCTTTCACTCTATTGAATATTTGACCATGGCTTGCCTAGTGTAATCTAACTTCCACTGCATAGTGATAGGCATATCTCTACTGTTTGTCTTCATAACCTTCACGTTTTGAAGACTTTCATAAAAATCACCTATTCACCCCCCCTCTAGTCGATATAACGCACTTTCAATTGGTATCAGAGCAAGGTGCTCCCTTGTTCTGTGTGATTCGGTTTAACCACCTGGAGTTTCAGCTATGTCGACTGCAGGGATAATCAAAGTCTCCGCTGCGTGCCCCGTCTTCGATGGAACTGAATATCCCTACTGGAAGAATAAGATGCGCATGCATCTTGAAGCCATTGACGTCGACCTATGGTATGTCGTCGAGAACGGCATTCCCAAGGCTGGAGAAGGTGTCACTGCTACTGATGTCAAGAAGTTCACTCAACTGGACTCTACTACCAAGAATATCATCCGTGGTCATCTGACCAAAGGATAGTATGGCCGTGTGAGTGCCTTGAAGACATCCAAGCTGGTCTGGGACTGGCTCTCCAAGGTCAATGAAGGCATCTCAACTCAGAGAGATCAGAGAATCAGTGTTCTTTGCAACCTCTTCAACCGCTTCAAGCGAAATGACAATGAGAATGTCCAGCACACATTTGACTGGCTCACTGACATCACAAATGAGCTTCAAGCCCTCGGCGCCACTGAGATCACCAAACACGAAATCGTCAAGACGCTGCTGAGATCACTTGATAGTTCGTTTGACATCCTAGCCCTGATGATTCAAGAACATCCAGACTTCAAGACACTCGATCCGTCTAACATACTTGAGAGGCTCAACACACATGAGTTTCAGCTTTCTGAGAAAAGAGATATCTACGGTCCAAACTATGGGCGAACTCGTGCCTTGAAGGCAAAAGCTGTGTCCTCATCTGAAGAAGAATTTGACAGCAGTTCTGATGATCCTGAAGACATTGGAAGGGAACTTGCAATGCTAGTGAAGAAGTTCTAGAAATTCACCAAGAAGAAAGGCTTCAGAAAGTCTTCACGATCAAGCTCAAGGAATGATGAAGGTTTTGCTCATGACTACAAGAACAAAACATGTCACAAGTGCAGGAAAACTGGACACTTCATCTCTGAGTGTCCACAGTGGGACAATGAGAACAGAAAGAAGAAGAAGAGCAAGGAATATGACTCTAACGACAAGAAGAAGAAGAAGAAATACTCAAAGTCTTCTTCCAAGTCTTCCTCAAAGTCTTCATCACACAAGAAGAGCTCAACTAGCAAGGCTCGTGCGTTTGTTGGCAAGGAAATGGATTCGGAGGAGGAGTCCGCTTGTGAGGAGGCAGTGGTGGAGTCTGAGGAGGAATCTGATTCTGGCATTGCGAGTCTGGCTACAACATACGTCGCCAAGTCCATCTTCAACACTAAAGACAATGACTTCATCACCAACACCGATGCAAATGACAAGGACGACTCCACTCCTACCTACTGCTTCATGGCACGCGGTGCCAAGGTAAACACACGCACTACTCACTATCAAACATCCAGTGACGATGATTCTGATTGTGATTCAAAACCCAGCTACAAAACACTTGCTAAAATTGCAACTGAATAACAGAAAGCCATGGAACATATTCAAAAACTGTTAGACAGAAGCAATGATCTGTTGGGTGCTGAAATGACTTGATCTGAATCCTTAATTGAAGACATAAAAAATCTTCACGTTAAGTATCAGGAACTTGAAGATCGTCATGATACTCTCTCAACAACTCATGAAAAGCTCTCCTATGACTATCTTCAAAGGAAGCAAGATCTTGAGAAATTGAGAGCGGCTCATGAAGATCTTCAAAAGGAAAACGAGTCACTTCGCGCCGAATAGATCAGTTCCGATCAGGAAGGATTTGAACCACCATGCCTTAAATGCATTGAGCGTGATAATGCTACTTCTGTTGCTGAATGTTCCACTGCTACTGCTGTTGCAATATCTTCAACTGTTGAAGTGGTAACTAACCCCTCTGCTGAGGATACCACTGCTATTGCTGATGAGAATGCTAGGTTGAAGACATTGCTTGAAACAGGGATGTACAAAAGTCTAAAAGGACATCAGACATTATGTGATGTCCTCAAGAAGCAGATTCTGAACTGAAACCCTAGGAAAGAGGGTGTTGGGTTCGTGAGGAAAATAAATGCAGACGGCTCTTACTGGAAACCTGAGCAGTACCCCAAAACCACATGGGTTGCTGCAAAGGAATCCTTAGCAGATCCATCCAATCTGTCTGGCTTCACCTGTGCTAACCCAATTATCATTGGTGAATCCTTTGATGCAAACTATAAGCTGTTTAAAAATCAGAATGGTGAAGTGTTTGCCAGGTACATTGGTACTAACTGCAGGAATGGACCGCCTATGAAGAAGACATGGGTTCCAAAAACGTGTCTGGAGAATCTTCCTGTGAATGTCCTCATGACACCTCACATGAAGAAGACAAACCTCAGACCAAAGGCTTCATATGGTCCAAAGGCTTCATACAGACAGAGGACTCACCCGAGTCGCACTAACGCAAATGTTTTGCAGGGAAACCATACTCAGGCATATGAATATGAGAGCGGTTCTTCAAACCGTCATGTTCATATGACCAAGAACTATTGTGCCTATTCTTATGAGTACTATTGCCCGCCTGCCAGACTATTTGCTAGGGCTCCAAAGCCAAAATTCTCAGATGCTGCACTCAGACTTATTGCCTCTAAGCCACCCTTGAAGATGTGGGTGGTTAAGAAAGCTTAACTCTCTTTTGCAGGGAAAGGTCTCCAGCAGAAAACCAAAATCTTCTGACGCTATTGCTGGGGACCTTAGAAATCTTGTGGGGCACAAGATCAAATGCCCGAATGGCATCAGTATGTATTTCGTTCCTGCATCGCATGTTACTCTCCCTATCAGTCCTAACCTGGATCTAAGTTTTCATAACCCACTGGTTCGTCAAATGTTTTTGCTTCACAATTCTCTTCGTGAAGACTATCCCCCTAACTGCACTGTAGGGTACGACACCAGCGTCTTCAAAATGGATTATTGATAGTGGGTGTACAAATCACATGACTGGCAAAAGAAGCCTTCTTATGGACTCAACCTTACGTCCATCGGACAAGAGCCACATCACATTTGCTGACACTGGTAAAAGTAAGGTATTGGGTCTAGGTAGAGTTGCAATCTCAAAGGATCAACACATGGACAAAGTCATGCTTGTTGAATCCCTTGGCTTCAACTTAATGTCGGTCTCAATGCTTTGCAATTTGAACATGGTCGTAATATTTGGAAAATATCGTTGCCTGGTACTAATGGAATCTGACAAGTTTCTAGTGTTTGAAGGGTATCAGAAAGATGATCTGTATGTGGTAGATTTCTCAGCAGGGCCACAGCCTGCAGTATGCCTTCTGGCAAAGGCTTCAGAATGCTGGCTTTGGCATCGGAGGCTTGGGCATGCTGGCATGAGGAACCTCCACACCCTTGCAAAGAAGAAGCATGTCATAGGCATCGAAGGCTTCAAGTTCAAGAAAGATCACTTATGCGGTGCCTGTGAAGCAGGGAAGATGACGAGGGCAAAACATCCCTCGAAGACAATCATGACCACTACTCGACCCTTCGAACTGCTTCACATGGATCTTTTTGGTCCCACTCACTACTCAACTTTTTCCACTACTGCTTGCCTCTATGGCTTTTTCATTGTTGATGATTACTCTAGATATACTTGGGTGCACATAATCCTTTACAAGACTGAAGTGCAGGATGTCTTCAGACGCTTCGCCAATCGAGCTATGAACAATTATGGCGCCAAGATAAAGCACATCATAAGTGACAATGGCACTGAATTCAAGAACACTGTCCTTGACACATATCTTGATACCTTGGGCATCACACATGAATTCTCAGCTCCGTACACGCCACAGTAGAATGGCATCATCGAACGCAAGAACAGAACACTCATTGAGATGGCCAGAACGATGCTAGATGAATACAAGACTCCAAGAAAATTCTGGCCTGAAGCCATTGACACTGCATGCCATACAATCAACCGTGTTTATCTTCACAAGCTTCTGAACAAGACATCTTATGAACTCCTAACTGGCAAGAAGCCAAATGTCAGTTACTTCAGAGTATTTGGCGCAAGATGCTGGATCAAGGACCCACACCACACCTCAAAGTTTGCACCAAAAGCACATGAGGGTTTTATGCTTGGATATGGAAATGATTCGCACTCCTACAGAGTCTTCAATATCTTTCACTACAAAGTGGTTGAAACAGTGGATGTGCGGTTCGATGAGACCAATGGTTCACAAAGAGAGCAACTGCCAAATGTGCTAGATGAAGTTCCAGCTAGTGAATCAATCAAGCTTATGGGAACTGGAGAGATTATACCTTCTGAAGCTCATCCTGAAGAAGAACTTATCATCTCAGCACCTGATCCACATGAAGACAATGCTCAGCCTGAAGACATTCCTCCCAATGACAACACAGATCAGCAAGAGCAAAGTCTTCGCCCTGTACATCCTCGTGTTGCCAGTGAAGTGCAGATTGACAGAATAATTGACAGCATCAATGCACCTGGTCCACTGACTCGTTCAAGGGCAACTCAACTGGCAAATTTCTGCGGGCACTTCGCATTCATTTCAATCACAGAACCCAAGAAAGTTGAAGAAGCTTTCATGGAACTTGAATGGATTCAAGCTATGCAAGAAGAGCTTCAACAGTTTGAGCTGAACAATGTATGGGAACTGGTTAAGCGTCCTGATCCACGGAAGCACAATATAATAGGCACCAAATGGATATACCGCAACAAGCAAGATGAGCATGGTCAAGTTGTCAGAAACAAAGCTCGTCTCGTTGCTCAAGGATATACTCAAGTGGAAGGCATTGACTTCGATGAAACATTTGCTCCTGTGGCCGGACTTGAAGCCATACGTATACTGCTGGCCTATGCAAATCATCACAACATACTTTTATATCAAATGGATGTGAAGAGAGCCTTTCTCAATGGCAAGATTGAAGAAGAAGTGTATGTTGCACAACCACCTGGGTTTGAAGATCCAAAACATCCTGACATGGTATACAAGCTCAATAAGGCACTGTATGGCCTCAAACAAGCCCCTCGGGCCTGGTATGATACACTCAAATACTTCCTGAAGAGCACAGGCTTCATACCTGGTTCCCTAGATACCACTCTCTTCATGAAGACATATGATGGTGAACTGTTTGTGTGCCAAATATATGTGGATGACATTATCTTCGGCTGCACCAATCAGAAGTACAGTGAGGAGTTTGGATATATGATGCAAGAGCAATATCAGATGTCTATGATGGGGGAGCTGAAGTTCTTCCTCGGTCTTCAGATACGGCAACAATGCAATGGCATCTTCATATCTCAAGAGAAGTATCTCAAAGATTGCCTGAAGAAGTTCGGTATGCAAGACTGCAAAGGCTTCACAACACCAATGCCAGCCAAACATCATCTGGGTCCTGACGACAATGGTAAAGAGTTCGATCAAAAGGTATACCGCTCCATGATTGGTTCTTTGCTTTATTTATGAGCATCTAGGCCAGATATTATGCTTAGTATTTGCATGTGTGCTCGATTTCAAGCGGCACCAAAGGAGTTGCATCAATTAGAAGTGAAGCGAATTCTTCGATATTTGGCTCACACCCCAACTCTAGGATTGTGGTATCCAAAGGGCTCAGAGTTTGATCTGGTTGGATTCTCGGATGCTGATTATGCTGGTGACAAGGTTGGTCGGAAGTCTACATCAGGCACATGTCACTTTCTGGGTCGATCACTTGTATGTTGGTCTTCAAAGAAGCAGAACTGTGTATCCCTCTCCACTGCTGAATCTGAATACATTGCTACTGGATCTTGCTGCGCTCAACTTCTGTGGATGAAGCAAACTCTCAAGGACTGTGGCATTCATCTGAAGCAAGTGCCACTTTACTGCGTCAACGAAAGCGCCATCAAGATTGCCAACAACCCAGTTCAACACTCGAAGACAAAGCACATTGAAATTCGTCATCACTTTCTCAGAGATCATGTTGTGAAGGAAGATATTGATATCATACATGTCAACACTAAAGAGCAATTGGCAGATATCTTCACCAAGCCCTTGGATGAGAAGAGATTTTGCAAGTTACGGTGTGAGCTAAATATCTTGGAATCCTCAAATGTCCTGTGATCAGGCACACATCCTAACACTTATGCATATTGATGACTTAGATGTGCAACACACGAAGTAACGTATATCTTCAATCAATGAAGACATACATTCTAAGTGTGAATACATTAATGTGGAAATTGACTTCAGAGCGCCATGATAATTGTGCGTCGTGTCTGGGTCTAATACTTCCTATACGGTGGGTAACGCCACCACCAAACGTTCTATTTTGAAGTGTTTCACTCATGGCGTTACCTTGCAATGTCTTCACATTTGGTTTTCCTTACATCTCAACATGTCTTCATGATTATCTTCACTACGTGGATTATATAGATATATATATATACTAGTGTTCTGTCCTCTACAACATTCACTTATAGCTATGTATTCTTGTTTGAATCTTTTGAACTAAGTGAATGTGATCGGACCCTAATCTCTCTATGCTTTCTATCTCAAATTCTATCTCTCTAAGTCATATGCATTCTATTGAAACTGTCGAATGTCTTCTCTGCGTCCTTGTCAGCAGAAGACACAGAGACAAACTTTAAAACCGTTTTCAATGCTCATTCATCCACAAGAAATCCGGAGAAGTAGGAACGACCACCCGACAATCCAGGCGTGCGTGGGATGTGGAACTGCGCCTGAGATTCCGCATGATGGCCACGTGTTGTTCAGAGGCGAATCGCCAGGGGCACCTGTGTAATAGCACAGTGCCGCCCATGTAACTATAAATACACCCTCACCACGGTCATTATCTCCTTCTTCCTCCCTCGCACGAACCCTAGCGCCACCGGTAGCTCTCGACGACACCGGCGACGAAGCGCTTCACTGCCGCAACCTCTCCGACGCCGTCCTCACGCTGATCGCGGACATCGTCCTCTCTGCCGTCGCCGTAGGTGTCTTCCGTCACCAAGTTAGGGCACGGAGGATCGAACTGCTCGGCCTCATCTCCCACTCCGTCTAGCAGTTCCAAGTGTGGTAAATAAAACCTCTTTTTACTGCCTCTTTTGATCCTATGGTTCTGTCACTTTCTGCCATAAGAAGTTTCTATTCACACAAGTTAGATCTCTCTCAATCTGCATCTCATAACATGCCTAGAATATTCACTTATGCTTCATGAAGTAGTTAGATTCCTCACTTGTACTGGTCTGTGGGTTCGTACAAATCTGGAACCAACTTCTTATCTATGAGTGAATGTCTTCGCACGATGAGGTCAATGTCTTCTAAACTGATTTATCTTCAAAATCTTCTGAGAATGCATATGACCTCTTCCCCTTCCCTCGCACCTTAATGCTGTCACAGGTACATGTCCGTGGGAGAATCTTTTGGTTCTCATAGTCTGCATTCATTTGCAGAGTTCTTACAGCATCACATCAATTCTCCTGAAGCCAGTTCCTGTTGGTCCAGCAAAAGAAAGCCTCTGAAGCCTTTGAACATCTTGAAGCCTTCCAAGTTAAGGTTTATGGCTTCAGAAACAGCAGCAAGGAAGGGAGGCAGACAGCGACGTGGCGGAACGTCCAAAGATCTGCCTGATGAACTGGCAGAAATGTACAAAACAGATCCTGAAGAGAATTATGGTCAGCGCAAGACCCGAATCCAATGGATTCGACGCTATTGGGCAGAGCAATGGTTCCAATACCGCTTCGTCACCCAGGAGTACGCTGAGAAAAACGCCATCAAGAGACCATGGGGAGACGTACTATACAAAAATCTCATGCCCAGGTCCAGAGATGAAGCCATTGCTCAAGGCTTCTACCCGTGCATGGTTCGTGGACCACAGCCAGCTGAAGCACATCCGTCGTCACTACTCTAGTGTCGTGACGACAATCTTTTCAAGCGCAACTTCCAGTTTGCCCAGAACTCAGCGAAGCAAAACAAGAAGAAATTGGGCTTAGACTTCAACCCTGGTCCCTCCGCACCAAGGGTAGATGGCACACGCGAGGCAGACCAGAATATCATCGGACAATATGCCAACCTTGAGGGCCTCATCACCCGCATCTTAGTCCAAGGGACTGTAGTCAGTGACCCTCCTGCTGACTCTGAGTCTGATGAAGCGCTTGCTATACCGAAGCCAAAGCAGATGAAGAAGCCAAAAGCTTCAAAGCCGGCCCTTTCACCCAAAATCTCAAAGGCCAAGCCATTGGCAACTGCACCTCCTCAAGCCAGTGTGCAGTCTGAAGACTTATCATGAGTCTCCAAGCCCCAAAAGGCCAAGATGCCTCAGCCACACACCGGCAAAGAGCTCACAGCTGCTGCCATTCTGCGCAGTGAAACCATTGATCTGTCAAGTGATGAAGATCTTGGAGATGACACTCTTGAGCAGCTCATCAAGAGTAAGGAAGAAGCTGGAATCTTCAACAATTTGCCTCTCTTAGGTGTCGCCATCATCCACAACTTCATCGACGAGTGGTTTGCTACACCAAATATCAGCTTCGATGATCTGCAGCCGCCCATTGGCCTCAGCGTCGCTTTCCAAGGCGCCATTGCTTTAGAACTTACAATTGCCCAGTGCATTGTTGAACTGAAGCAGAAAATTGATTTTGAAAAGGCTCAGTTCAAGAAGCATATGGCCAGGCTCAGCGTGCAAGAAGTCAAGGACTTCAAGATCATGTTGCACGAGTTAAAGGAAAACTTTCTGAAGAAACGTGCAGAAGCTCAGGGTTCGCAGGAGCGAATGAAGTCTCTGGCTGACCGCTGTGTGCAAGCCTATAACGAGGCTGAGAAGCGCAAGGCACTTGGGCATCCTGGCATCGACCCCAGGATGGCCGCGAAGAAGAAGAAGAAGCCTGCTATGGCTGAACCAAAGGCACCAAGGCAAGAGGCAGTTCCGATTGTCTTCCCAACCGCAACGACTGGCTCGAAGCCAAAGAGCCGGTCAACCGCTTCAGAGCTCAAGAAGACACGAACTGCAGAAGCTGAAGCCAGGAAGAGGAAACACTCTGAAGCCTCTCCTTCTGCCCCCACTCAGAAGAAGCAAAAGATCAAGAAAGCTAGGGCTGCTCCCACAGAGCCCCTGACTCTCTGTCGTCTATCCTGACACAGAATGCCAGCTGACAGTTCATGAGCCTGCTCCCACAGAGGCTCCTGAAGCTGAAGACATTCCAGCAGCTGACCCCATCGCTGCTGAAGACATTGGTCATCAGGACAATGTACAAGATGATGCAGCCCTTCCTCAGCTTGAAACAAGCGAACTCATCAGCATTGGTCGTCCTCTAACGCCAATTGCACAAGATGCGTCATGGGCGGATCGCCCACAAGTGGAAGAAGAATCTGAGGTCCAGCCCACTCCAACTCCACAAGCGTCGTCTGCATTTCGCAGGCTTCGCAAAGGACCACGGCCTCAAGACTCTGCATCTGTCGAAGAAAATGAAGAAATACCACAAGAACCCACTCCCCCGCTCCAACAAGAAGCAGTTCTCCAGGAGAACGTGCCTGAGTCTGACCCTCCAGCTAGTCAAGTGGAGGCTGCCACAACCAACATTGAAGCCAATGTGGAGCCCTCCCCACCAAAAGCTTCAGCAGATAGCGAAGCTACTGATCCTGACACGTTTGTTCCTGAGTCTGCTACAGGTCCTCAATTTGATTACCATGTTGAGCACAGGCCTCAAGTACAGACGCCGATCCCAAGACTGCCAAGGTTCCCAGGTCCTGCATCAGCACCTGGCTCCTTTAACATCAGTAGCTTCAAGGCAGATAATACGTTCTTCAACAGCTCCAAGAACCCCTATTCAAGGGAAAGGATTGCATCAGATAGGTTCTGGAGCTATCCTCAGCGCAGCTACTATTCAAGAACCAAGGTCGCATCTTCCCGCACAAGCGCCTTGACGTTGAAGCCATTGCTGGTCTGCCCTGTTTAGAGGAAGCTTTGGATTGCTTCAAGAAAGTGGGTCTGCTGCCGTTTGTAACTGATGAAGAGCACTGGAATGAAGAGCTTCTGTTGCAATTCTATGCCACCCTCCACATCAAAGGCTACAACAGAGATCCGAAGACTTGGGTCCTGGAGTGGATGACCGGCAATGTTCATCACGAAGCCAATGCATTTGATATCATTGAGCTCACCGGCCTGCCCACTCCTGGCGCATTCTTCGAGGATGGCTGTCAACTGCATGCTGAAGCTATTGAGAGCATCTTTCAGCGACCAGAACCTGATATGAGTCAAATGCTCTCCATGATGAAGCCATTGCCTCAAGATGCTCCTTATCCCTTAGAGTTCTTCGTTGAAGACCTTGAGTACCTGCCCAGAACCATATATCACATCATCCGGCAGACTCTCTGGCCCATTAAGGGACACTCTCCACATGCCAAGATTGAAGGTGCAATGAAGACTCTGATATTCTGTATCCTTCATGGCAAATGCTTCAACGCACATGATCTCTTCATACGCCAACTTGCGGCATCAGGCTCAGATTTATTTGGTTTGAAGTTCTATGCTCCTTGGGTGATGAGGCTGATCAAACTT
Organism: Triticum monococcum; assembly: GCA_034509565.1. Taxonomy (NCBI): domain Eukaryota; kingdom Viridiplantae; phylum Streptophyta; class Magnoliopsida; order Poales; family Poaceae; genus Triticum; species Triticum monococcum. The sequence goes on from CM067844.1 coordinate 492,620,502, forward strand.
CACTCTGCGATCTCATATCAGCCCTCAGCCTGCAACCATCGGATCTTCTTGCCAGATGTGGATACCTCTGATGAAGCCATATATCCGGAGCCTGCCAAGCAGCCTTTGAGTCTTCAGAATGCAGAACACCAGAGCTTCACTCAGAACATTGACGGTGTTGAAGCCATCTCCAGGGTGTATCCGTTGGCTGGCACTACACGTGCACCACGCCCTGCATCAACTGAAGCCACTGACAGCACACCTGCTCAAAGACCCAAGAAGCGGGCTCGTGCTCTCAATGACCGAGAGCTTCTTGTGGCCCTTCATCAAAAGCAGGATAGGCATCACGACTGGTTGAAGAGACAGATGAAAAGCCTCTTGGTGGATGTAAATCGCATCAGAAATCTTGCCACCAAGAATGCATTCGTTGCACATGAAACCTGCCGCCGCACCTGGAAAGAACTCACCATGATGTGTTCTGAAGCTGATCTTCAAGAGGATGGCTTCAAAGAGCGATTCAAGTTTGACTCCACACCTCCCAGACGGGCTGTGCTGCGTGGCACTCCATCACTTGAAGACTCAGAGTTCTCTTCATCTGCTGCCACAGTGACTGCAAGGATTATTGAGGAAGAAGACGGTGCTACATCACCGCCACCTCCTTCAGCACGCGTCGACACTGCACCAAGCACTTCAGCACCACCAAATACCACCGACGACCCTGCCGCTCAAGGGAACGCGTAGAAAACTCTATGTCTTCAAACCTTTTGGGTCCTCACTGACAAAAGGGGGAGAAGCATATGGTGTTGATAGTCTTCAAGCGGGTCAATATGGGCGGGTGACTTATATTTTGCTACATTTTGCTGTGGAGTCCAATTGAACAAACTTCTTGACATCAGCAGCGGTGACACCTTCACCAGCCTTGGGAACACCATTCTTGACGACATACCATAGGTCGACATCAATGGCTTCAAGATGCATGCGCATCTTATTCTTCCAGTAGGGATATTCAGTTCCATCGAAGACTGGGCATGCAGCGGAGACTTTGATTATCCCTGCAGTCTACATAGCTAAAACTCCAGGTGGTTAAACCGAATCACACAGAACAAGGGAGTACCTTGCTCTGATACCAATTGAAAGTGCTAGTGATCGACTAGAGGGGGGGGTGAATAGGCGATTTTTATGAAAGTCTTCAAAACATGGAAGTTTCGAAGACAGACGATAGAAATGAACCTATTATCATGCAGCGAAAGGTAGACTACACTAAGCAAGCCATAGTCAAGTATTCAATGAAGTGAAAGCACAACGACTAATAGTAGCTAGGCAGTATAGATCAGGTAGGAAGATAGTGTGAAGCCAATCAGAACAAGCGGTCACTCAGTGAACACAAAAGATAATGCAATCTGTAAGTGCATCTAGTGCCACCCCTAGTTGGTTTTGGAGTATTGACGACAAACCTAGTTGAGGGACTAATGTGTTTGTGAGAATTGTAGGATAACACAGGTAGAAGTCCCTCATTGATTCGGTTTTACTACCAGAGATGACCCCTAAAAATGTACGAAGACATTGAAGTCAATGGTGGTATATGAAGATATTCACATTGAAGACTATGACAGGAGAAGACACCAAGTGAAGCCTATGGAACTCGAAGACTTAGATCTTTCGTAGTTCTCTTTCATTTGTGTTGAGTCATAGGAACCACCGTACTGTTAAGTGGGGTCCAAGAGAACCAGTCAGAACGACTGAAGTGATGCCTAATTCAAAACCTATATCTTCGAGTGAAGAATATGAGAGCAAATCTTGTCCAGAGTCGGACAAGTCAGCTTTACTTGTAGCCCAAGTAAAGTTGCTGTGTGAGTTTGAAATCTGACCGTTGGTACACGTGTCAGTTCCTTAGTGACCCAGGGTCATTTCGGACAAATCAGGTCGGGTTGCCCAGTGGCTATAAATAGTCCACCCCTAAAACCATAAACGGTTGGCTGCTCAGATTTCAGTGCACGGCTTTTGTCGTTTGAGAGCAACCCACCTCGAAGCCTTTGAGAGAAAATTTCCTAGCGAGGAGAAAAGCCCTAACCACCCAGAGCCAGAGAGAATTGGGCATCACTTGAGTCTTCTTGTCTGAGTGATCTGAAGACTTATTACACTTGAGGACTGTGCATCCTCCAGACGGTTAGGCGTCACTTTCTGAGCATCCAAGAGACATTGTGGATTGCCGGTGAACGAAGTCTGTGAACGTTTGGGAGTCTACCTTGAAGACTTACCAGAGTGATTGGGCGAGGTCTGTGTGACCTTAGCTCAAGGGGAATACGGTGAGGACTGGGTGTCCTGAGCTGCGTGTTCAGGACTGGGTGTCCGGGACTGTGTGTCCTTTGGTTTAAATACCTAGCCGCCCTAACCAGACGTACAGTTGTCACAGCAACTGGAACTGGTCCAACAAATCATTGTCTTCAATGAGTCACTGGTTTCATCTTCACTTCAATTTACTTACTGTTACTCTTTGTGAAGCCATTGCATGCTTGCTCTATCTTTTTTCTTCACAACGTAACTGTATGATTTGATTGGCTTCATAACTTCTTCCTACCTGATCCTTATTACACTGCAGCTACTTGTCATTGTGCTTTCACTCTATTGAATATTTGACCATGGCTTGCCTAGTGTAATCTAACTTCCGTTGCATAGTGATAGGCATATCTCTACTGTTCGTCTTCATAACCTTCACGTTTTGAAGACTTTCATAAAAATCGCCTATTCACCCCCCCTCTAGTCGATATAATGCACTTTCGCAATCATACAATGACTTCACTAGAGCCAACAGCAAGTAAAGGAATGGGAAGGATGAAACCAGTGACTCGTTGAAGACAATGATTTGTTGGACCAGTTCCAGTTGCTTTGACAACTGTACGTCTGGTTAGGGAGGCTGAGATTCAACTCAGAAGACCACGTCTTCACCTTATTCCCCTTGAGCTAAGGACACCCAGTCCTCGCCCAATCACTTTGGTAAGTCTTCAAGGTAGACTTCCAAACCTTCACAGACTTCGTTCACTGGCGATCCACAATGACTCCTGGATGCTCAGAACACGACGCCTAACTGGCTGGAGGATTCACAGTCCTCAAGTGTAATAAGTCTTCAGATCACACAGATAGGAAAACTTCAGTGATGCCTAACACTCTTTGGCTCTGGGTGTTTAGGGCTTTGTCCTCGCAAGGAATTCTCTCTCAAAGGCTTTGAGGTGGGATGCTCTCAAACGACAAAAGCCGTACACTAACTCTGAGCAACCAACCGTAGGGGGTGGGCTATTTATAGCCACTAGGCAACCCGACCTAATTTGTTCGAAATGACCCTAGGTCACTAAGGAACTGACACGTGTTCCAACGGTCAGATTTCAAACACACACGGCAACTTTACTTGAGCTACAAGCAAAGCTGACTTACCCAGCTCTGGATAAGATTTGCTCTCATTGTGTTTGCTCGAAGACATAGGATTTTGGTTAAGCATCACTTCAGTCATTCTGACAGGTTCACTTGGACCCCACTTAACAGTACGGTGGTTCGTATGACTCAACAAAGAAGAAAAAGAATGACGAAACAACTAAGTCTTCGCGCTCCATAGTCTTCACACGTTGTCTTCTCTTGTCATAGCTTCAATGTGAATGTCTTCACATCCCACCTTTGACTTCAATGTCTGCATACATTTTTAGGGGTCATATCTGGTAGGAAAACCGAATCAATGAGGGACTTCTACCTGTGTTATCCTGCAATTCTCACAAACACATTAGTCCCTCAACCAGGTTTGTCCTCAATACTCCAAAACCAACTAGGGGTGGCACTAGATGCACTTACAAAGCGAATTCACTCCCTTGTACTCGAAACTCAAGCAATACAACTAGAAGCAGGAAGTAGGCTTTTACCTCGTTGAGAGGGGCCGAACATGCGTAAACTCCTTGTTTCCTTTGTCCCATTCAACCCCTTTAAGCTAACCTAATTGCGATGGCTCCACACCTAAGTCCTTTTGCTAGGACATCTGCCATGACAAATCCACGATAGGACCCCTACCCCGAGGTCTGTCGGATTTCACACCGACACTTCTGTGCACAAAATTAGGGAACGTGATCAGGTTTTCTTTCATTTCATGCATAATTCGACATCTCTGTTTGCATATGTTTATAGGTACAGAAGGGATCTTCTAATGAACCTTCAGGGTATGTTTTAACATTAGTAGTACCATATTGTGCTTCTCTTATTGAAACTTAATTTATGATTTCACAAAATTAAATGGTTCAACAGTTGCATATCCAATCCAAAGTATAACAGTATAATACATTCTTCATTCCTACATGAGATGAAGCCAAGCCTGATAAGCTCCATTCTTGTAAGCAAGTACTTCTCTATTCATGTAGCGACCAGACCTCAAACAGTCTGATCTCTGTGCATCAGTGTCGTCCCTGGATCGGTAATGCAGACACGCACAGTACTTGAGGATTTATAATAGAGTAGAAATCACACACTTATTACATCGAATGTCTCAAAAGAGAACTTATTACAATAAATATGGCTTAAGGCCATCTAAAACGATAACATCGGAAGGCATGGAAGATAAAGTGAGGCCATCAACTCCAACGGCATCACTGAGTGAAAGACCACGACCTAAGGCTCCTTACTCGTCATCTGAAAAGTCGGCAACATGATACGTTGCGGCCCGAAACGGGTCAACACATGGAATATGCTGGCAATGTAACACAAGAGAGTAATGAAGAGAATAAAGCTATCACTACATGCATATATGGCTGGTGGAGGCTGTAGGGTTAATATGTTTTGCGGAAAGCCAATTTTTCCCTACTGCAAAGGAATAGATTTTATTTAAGTACAAAGTTGGTTGAAAACATTGAGAATGGTAAACCCCATCTCAATCCCAATTAAAAGTAATTTAAAAACCCAATAAAATTAATTTAGAGTGATGAGATCAACATGATGATCCAAGAACTAGATACTCAAGATGTCCATAACCGGGGACACGGCTAACCATGATTAGTTTGTACACTCTGTAGAGGTTTGTGCACTTTTCCCCACAAGACTCGATCTCTGGTTTTCTCGCACTACATAATGTTTGAGAAACGGATGACCGAGACACAGTCTTTCTGAAGAGGTCCCCTTAACCGATAGATAGGCCTGTACACCTACAATCCCCTACAGTTGCTAGCCCATCATGGAAAGGTTTCCCACAACTTACTCAACTATGCCAGAGCCCATAATGGCATGTGGCTGCACACGGAAGTTTCCAGCATGAATCATCTTATGATCCCTTTGAGCCTGGGTGGCAGTCCATAGGAGAAACACACGGTACCCCGAGATTTCCAAAAATACAGGCAATCATTGGGTTCCCCAGGTGCCTCAATCCACCCAAATGTGTATTAAAGTTGCCACCTTAAGTTAACCATTAATTAACAAAACTCACATCTGTCATGGATACACTCTCCCAATCCACGTCTACAAGCATAGCATAGCAATATAAGCAACGTAGAAGTAACTCCCAAAGGTTTGGTAACAAACGGGTGAATAGGTACTACCTCATCTACTTCCCAAAACCCACAATTTATTCAGATCCTAACCATGCAATTGTTTGAGGATTTATCTAATGCAATAAAACTGGGTAGTAAAGAGGTATGATCAAAGTGTTACTTGCCTTGCTGATGATCCATGAAACCTAGAGACTCGATGTAGCACGCTTTGCACTCCGGGGACACTATCGCAATCAAACAAGCATACAATAAGAAATCAAGCAAAGATGCACGGGTAAAACTCAAATAAGAAGATCTAACCAGAAGGTTCAACTTAAGAACTCCGATTTGCAAAAAGAATCAAATGAAACGAAGCAACGAAACACAAACTGCGAAAGAAACAAGCTTCGTTTACTAATCTGGACTAAAGTCAAATTTTACAGTAGAAAAAACTTGTTTAAATTGATTAAATAGAAAGAGGGCTTCGAGAAGAAACTCTAGGCGCTTGAATCGCCTGATTCCGATAAACGAGCGAAAAGTTAAACGAAAACGAAAATCAGATCAGAAATCGCGATCGAAAATAATCGCGAAAAGTCCAAGAAAAAGAAAAACTGATGAACAGTCTAACGAACGAACGTTCGCTATCTGTGGCTAACGAGCAAAAATCGTTCGTTAAAACGAACGTACGGACGAATGTCCGCTATATAACTAAACAAAAAAATCGATCTAAAAAAAATGGGATCTAGGGTTTCGGAAAAAACCGATCGGTTTTCTCGCGAAAACCGAGGACAGCGGCGGCGACTACCTCCGGCGAAGTCCGGCGAGACGGCGGCGGGCTGCTCCGGTGGCGGGTCGGGGGCGGCGGGTGGCGGTGCGGGGTGGCGGGTGGCGGCTCAGGCAGCGCGGGCGGCGGGGCGGTGCGGCGGCGGCGGCGGGCGGCAGCTAAGGTTTCGGCGGCGGTGGGCTAGTGGGTTGCGGGGCTCGGGCGGCGTGGCTTATAAAGCCTCCCCCGGGCGGAGTCCCGGGCGGATACGGCCCAAAGTCGGTTTCCCTTCTTTTTTTAATATTCCGCGCAGAAAAACAAATAAAAGAAATACTAAACGGACTCCAAAAATCCTGAAATAAATTTTCCCTGTCTTCTAAAAATCTACCGGACAAGGTGAACATTTATTTGGGACTATAATGCAATTTTGAAAAACGCATATTTTTCCTAATTCAAATAAAACAGCAATAAAACTCCGAATAAAAATCTTATTTGATTTTAACATTAAATCTCCAATATTTGTTTATTTTGAGGAAGTCATTTTATCCTCTCTCTCTCTTTTATTTTTATAAAAGAAATATTTGAAGATAAAATAATTAAAATCAAACGATCCTCTTTTCACAATTTGAGAAAAACTCAAATTTGAAAATAATGAAATTCCCAACTCTCTCCGTAGGTCCTTGAGTTGCGTAGAATTTCTAGGATCAAGCCAAAATGCAGTAAAAATATGATGTGCAATGATGACCTAATGTATAACATTCGAAATTGAAATTTTGGGATGTTACAAACCTACCCCCCTTAAGATGAATCTCGCCCTCGAGATTTGGGTTGGCTAGAAAATAGGTGAGGGTGATCTTTCCGTAGGTCTTCCTCTCATTCCTAGGTGGCTTCATCTTCAGTATGGTGGCTCCGGTGAACTTGATAACTTTGTTGCGTGTAACTCGGCTGGCAAACTCGAGAATCTTGACTGGCTTCTCCTTGTAAGTCAAATCGCTATTAAATTGTATCGCTTCCAGTGGCACTGTATCTCTCAGAGGAATATCAGCCATCTCTGCGTGGCACTTCTTCAACTGAGAAACGTGGAACACATCGTGAACTCCTGACAATCCTTCGGGCAATTCCAACTTGTAAGCAACTTCTCCCATACGTTCCAAAACTTTGTATGGTCCTACAAAATGTGGTGCTAACTTCCCTTTAACTCCATAACGCTTCACTCCTCGAAGTGGTGATACACGAAGATACACTCTGTCTCCGACTTCGTAAACTGTCTCCTTGCGTTTAGAATCTGCATAGCTCTTCTGCCTGGACTGGGCTACCTTGAGCCTATCGCGAATCAGCTTAACCTTTTCTTCAGACTCTTTAATCAAATCTGGTCCAAACAACTGTCGGTCTCCAACCTCATCCCATAACAACGGTATTTTACACCTCCTTTTGTACAATGCTTCGAAAGGGGCCATCTTCAAACTGGCTTGATAGCTATTGTTGTAAGAGAACTCTGCGTAAGGCAAATTATAGTCCCAACTAGATCCATAGTCTAGTGCATAAGCTCTCAACATGTCCTCCAAAATCTGATTGACTCTCTCAGTTTGTCCATCTGTCTGCGGGTTAAAAGTTGTACTAAACTCTAGCCTGGTTCCCAAAGTTTCATGCAACTGATTCCAAAACTTTGAGGTAAACTGGGTTCCTCTATCTGATACAGTGGTCCTCGGAACTCCATGCAAACATACGATACTGGTCATGTATATCTTTGCCAACTTAGCACTGGTGTAAGTGGTCTTCACTGGGATGAAATGAGCTACTTTCGTCAAATGATCGACTACAACCCATATCGAGTCATGGACAATCCCGTGATAAAATCCATGCCTAGCTTGTCCCACTTGCATTCGGGTATCGGCAATGGTTGTAGCAATCCTGCTAGCTTCTGATGCTCTGCCTTCACTATCTGACATACATCACAAACTGCTACATACTCCGCAATATCCTTCTTCATTCCAGTCCACCAGAATCTATCCTTCAAATCCAGATACATCTTGGTATTTCCTGGGTGAATCGAATATGGAGAATTATGGACCTCCAGCAAAATCAGCTTCCTGATCTCCTGATCATTTGGCACATATACGCGGTCCTCGAACCATAAGTTATCATGCTCATCCTCATGAAATCCCTTAGAATTTCCTTTGCTCATCATTTACTTTATCTCGGCAATCTCCTCGTCCGTCTTCTGAGCTTCTCTGATCTTATCCATCAAAGTAGACTGAATCTCCAATGCTGCTACATAGCCTCTCGGAACTATCTCCAAACATAGCTCGCGAAGATTCTTTGCTAACTCCTTGGGTAACTCTCGAGTTATGAGGGTATTGACATGACTCTTGCGGCTCAACGCATCGGCTACTACGTTAGCCTTTCCGGGATGATAGTGCAACTTCATGTCATAGTCTTTAATGAGTTCCAACCATCTCCTCTGCCTGAGGTTCAACTCCTTCTGCGTGAAGATATACTTCAAACTCTTGTGATCCGTGTATACCTCACAATGGTTTCTGATGAGAAAATGTCTCCAAGTCTTCAACGCATGCACTACGGCTGCTAACTCCAAATCATGCATAGCATAATTTAACTCATGGGGTTTAAGCTGTTGTGAGGCATATGAAACAACTCTTCCTTCCTGCATAAGCACTGCTCCAAGTCCTCGACGAGAAGCGCCGCAATACACTTCATAATCCTTGTGTTGATCTGGCAGGATCAACACTGGTGATGTAACCAAGCATTTCTTCAACTCCTGAAAAACTGGCCTCACATTCCTCAGTCCATTTGAACTTGGTGTCCTTCTTCAACAACTCCGTCATAGACTTTGAAATCTTCGAGAAATTCTCAATGAACCTCCGGTAGTATCCTGCGAGTCCAAGAAAACTCTGGATCTCTCCAACTGACGTGGGTGCCTCCCAATTTGTCACAGTGATGACTTTGTTGGGGTCTACCGCTATTCCTTCTCCAGATATAACATGTCCAAGGAATCCAACTTCATTCAACCAAAACTCACACTTGCTAAACTTGGCATATAGCTGATGTTCTCTGAGATTCCCAAGTACTAATCGCAAATGCTCTTTATGCTCCTCTTCATTCTTCGAGTAGACCAGAATATCATCAATGAACACCAAAACAAACTTATCTAAAAACTCCATAAATACCTTTATCATCATGTTCAAGAAAATAGGCAGGTGCGTTAGTCCAGCCAAATGACATAACGGTATACTCATATAGCCCGTACCTTGTGGTAAAAGCTGTCTTAGGTATATCCTGCTCTCGAATCTTCAGTTGGTGATAGCCTGATTGCAGATCGATCTTGGAAAACACCTTAGCTCCTTGCAGCTGATCAAACAAATCATTGATCATCGGCAGTGGGTACTTGTTCTTGATCGTCACCTCATTCAATCCTTGATAATCAACAACCATCCTTAACGATCCATCCTTCTTCTCCACTAGAAGTACTGGTGATCCCCAAGGTGACGAACTTGGGCGAATATAACCTTTATCCAGTAACTCCTCAATCTACTTCTTAATTTCCTCAAAATCCTATGCGGGCATCTTGTACGGTCTCTTAGATATTGGCCCTGTGCCTGGCAAAAGCTCAATCAAAAACTCGATGTCTCTATCTGGTGGCATGCCTAGCAACTCTTCTGGAAATACATCTGGGGAATCCTTCACCACTGGTACTTCCTCCTGTACAACTCCTGTTAAGGAATTTAATTGAGTCCTAATCGGCGCATGACAGGATACATACTTGATCCTTCTTCCTTCTGGGGTGGTGAGCAAAATTGACTTACTGGCGCAATCGATGTTCCCTACATACATCGATAGCCAATCCGTACCCAGAATCACATCCAAACCTTGCGATTCCAAAATTATCATATCTGAGGGGAAAACATGCCTACCTATGGTCAATGGCATCTGAAAACATCCTTGGCTTGCCATATACTCTGCTCCTGGCGAGCTCACTAACATAGGTGTACTAAGAACTTTGGTGGGTAGTTTATACTTATCCACAAATCCCCTCGATATGTATGAATACGATGCACCAGTATCAAAAAGAACGGTTGCAGTAAATGACTTAACCAAAAACTTACCTATTACTGCATCTGACTGGGCTTCAATCTCCTCCACATTAACGTGGTTCACTTGTCCCCTATTGAAAGGGTTGGGCTTCTTCCCAGAACTTCCATTGATGTTTCCATTCTTAGCTTCAGGACATTCATTAGCATAATGTCCGGTCTTCTGGCACTTGTAGCGGGTAACGTGGCTTAGATCTTTCTTGGCGGGGGTTGCTGGGTTGGAACGGTTCTGACCGTTGCTTCCTCCATTACCATTTCCATTCTTTGGGCCACTATGGTTGTGTGAACTCCCTCCAGGGTGATTGTGACCTCCATGGTTATGGACAAGTCCTCCCGAGTTCGTGGTAAAACGGAGTCTCTGTTGAGCATCCAGAATTATACTTCCCTTGTCCATACTTCCTCTTGCAGTTGTCAATCTGCTGCTGCTTCCCTTCAAGCATGAGAGCTCTATCTACCAACTGTTGGTACTTATTAAAGGTTGCTACCATCAATTGCATGCTCAGCTCATCATTCAGTCCTTCCAGAAATTTCTCCTACTTAGCTGCATCGGTAGCAACGTCATCTGGGGCATAACGTACTAGCTTGCTAAAGTCATCCACATACTGGCCAACGGTGCGTCCTCCTTGGCGTAAGTTGTGAAACTCACGCTTCTTTATGGCCATAGCTCCTATTGATACATGGGCAGTGCGAAAAGCCTGCTAGAGCTGGTCCCATGTAACAGTGGCTATAGGATAGGTGACAGTGTAATTCTCCCACCATGAGGCTGCTGGTCCATCCAATTGGTGCGCGGCAAAATGCACCTTCTCAGCATCTGTGCATCCTGCCGTGATTAAATCCCTTCCAATCCTATGGAGCCAATCATCTACCACTATCGGCTTGGTGCTACTAGAAAACACCGATGGCTGCAACCTCAGAAAACGGGCTAAGTTGACAACTGGGGGTGGTGGTGGTGGGTTGTTGTAGTTGTGGTTGTTGCCTTGGTTCTGAACTAACAACTGCATCAAGGTATTCTGCTGCTGGATCAACTGAGTGAGCTCCGGTGGAAAGGTAAATCCGGGGTCACGTCTCGGAGGCATCTGAGGGTTTAGAGGGAAGAGAATAGAATGGAATGAGGTCTAGTGAGAAAACACTACCCATATGCACATGAGACAAACACAATCATATCACTCAATCAAGCAAGCAAGGGCATACAATCGGTCTAGAACTATCGTTACAAAAGTGCTTGGACTATACTATTTACATGGTGGAATACTACTACTGATATGGTGGTCGACTAGAAATATTGATCGCTCGAAGATTCCATGATATCCGCTCCAACTTCATCAACATAGTCATCATCGCTATCGTCGGGGTCCGAGTCAGTGTCGTCGATGATGATGTAGTTCTCCGGGCAAGTGGAACCGTCATCTTCTCCTCCTGGCACGGGGTCTCCCATGAATACTCCCAGCTTCCTTGTCAGATCATCATTCTTCTCCACTAGTACGATGATTTACTTCTCATAATCTTCGCGAGTTGCCTTGAGTTCTTCTTAAAGCTCCGTGATCCTTGTCATTGCCTTCTTCAGATCTATCATTCCTGCGCACATCTGATTCTCCTGGCGACGAATGTGATGGTTTAACTCCTGGATGAAAGCTGCAATGGATCTATCCTTCCTGGTGCTAATCATTTCCCATTGCTCATCTCAGCGCCCACAAATCTGGTAGATAGTATCCTTGAGATCCTTGTGGTAAACTTCTCCAATGCGTCCCATGGCGATGTGGGGTGCCATACTCTTTCCTAAACTCCAAGTTGGTGCATCGAAGGAAAAATCTATGGGCTCAGTGACTGGCGTAAATGTCCTTCCTGGAACTTGAACATGAATCATCCAGTGCTCCTCTTCTGATAAAGTGGCGTTGTAAATCCCGGCGAAGCTTGGTATTCCAATGTTCAGGTACCTAGTGACTTCCTTCAAGTGGCGTCCAAAAGGTGTGTCTTCATCTGGTTGTGCAAACTTGTTCCTTGCGTCCGCCATCCTAAAGAGTAGAAAATGGAGAGGAGTCAGAAATGAGAAGAGAGTAGTGATCTAGGGCTTTAGCTTAGTGGTCGTGTCCTACAATCAATGTGTGCTCTGATACCATCTTGGAGCAACCATACCTCAAACAGTCTGATCTCTGTGCATCAGTGTCATCCCTAGATCGGTAATGCTGACACGCACAGTACTTGAGGATTTATAACAGAGTAGCAATCACAAACTTATTACATCGAATGTCTCAAAAGAGAACTTATTACAATAAATATGGCTTAAGGCCATCTAAAATGATAACAACGGAAGGCTTGGAAGATAAAGTGAGTCCATCAACTCCAACGACATCACTGAGTGAAAGACCACGACCTAAGGCTCCTTAGTCGTCGTCTGAAAAGTCTACAACATGATACATTACAGCCCGAAACGGGTCAGCACATGGAATATGCTGGCAATGTAACACAAGAGAGTAATGAAGAGAATAAAGCTATCACTACATGCATATATGGCTGGTGGAGGCTGCAGGGTTAATATGTTTTGCGGAAAGCCAATTTTTCCCTACTGCAAAGGAATAGATTTTATTTAACTACAAAGTTGGTTGAAAACATTGAGAATGGTAAAACCCATCCCAATCCCAATTAAAAGTAATTTAAAAACCCAACAAAGTTAATTTAGAGTGATGAGATCAACATGATAATCCAAGAACTAGATACTCAAGATGTCCATAACTGGGGACACGACTAACCATGATTAGTTTGTACACTCTACAGAGGTTTGTGCACTTTTCCCCACAAGACTCGATCTCCTCCGTTGGTTTTCTCGCACTACATAATGTTTGAGAAATGGATGACCGAGACACAGTATTTCTAAAGAGGCCCCCTTAACCGATAGATAGGCATGTACACCTACAATCCCCTACATCTGCTAGCCCATCATGGAAAGGTTTCCCACAACATACTCAACTATGCCAGAGCCCATAATGGCATGTGGTTGCACACGGAAGTTTCTAGCATGAATAATCCTATGATCCCTTTGAGCCTGGGTGGCAGTCCATAGGATAATCACACGGTACCCCGGGATTTCCAAAAATATATGCAATCACTAGGTTCTCCAGGTGCCTCAATCCACCCAGATGTGTACTAAAGTTGCCACCTTAAGTTAACCATTAATTAACAAAACTCACATCTGTCATGGATACACTCTCCCAATCCACGTCTACAAGCATAGCATAGCAATATAAGCAAGTAGAAGTAACTCCCAAAGGTTTGGTAACAAACAGGTGAATAGGTACTACCTCATCTACTTCCCAAAACCCACAATTTATTTAGATCCTAACCATGCAATTGTGTGAGGATTGATCTAATGAAATAAAACTGGGTAGTAAAGAGGTATGATCAAAGTGTTACATGCCTTGTTGATGATCCGTGAAATCTAGAGACTCGATGTAGCACGCTTCGCACTCCGGGTATTCTATCGCAATCAAACAAGCATACGATAAGCAATCAAGCAAAGATGCACAGGTAAAACTCAAATAACAAGATCTAACTAGAAGGTTCAACTTAAGAACTCCGGTTTGCAAAAATAATCAAATCGAACGAAGCAACGAAACTCAAACTGCGAAAGAAACAAGCTTCATTTACTAACCTGGACTAAAGTTAAATTTTAAAATAGCAAAAACTTGTTTAAGTTGATTAAACAGAAAGAGGACTTCGAGACGAAACTCTAGGCGCTTGAATCGCTCGATTCCGATAAACGAGCGAAAAGCTAAACTAAAACAAAATTCGGATCAGAAATCGCGATCGAAAATAATCGCGAAAAATCCAAGAAAAAGAAAAATTGACGAATAGTCTAATGAACGAACGTTCGCTATCTGCGGCTAACGGGCGAAAACCGCTCGTTAAAAAAAACGTACGGACGAGCGTCCGCTATATAACTAAACCAAAAAAACGATCTAAAAACGGGATGTTGGGTTTCAGAAAAAATACCGATCAGTTTTCTTGCGAAAACCGAGGACGGCGGCGGTGGCTACCTCCGGCGAACTCCGGCGAGATGGCGGCAGCGGTGGGCTGCTCTGGTGGCGGGTCGGGCGGCGACGGGTGGTGTCTCCGGCGGTGCGGGGGGCACGGCGGCGGCGGTGGGCTGGCGCGGGCGGCGGCTAGGGTTTCGGCAGCGGTGGGCTGGTGGGCTGCGGGGCTCGGGCGGCGCGGCTTATAAAGCCTCCCCCGGGCGGAGTCCCAGGCGGATACGCCCAAAGTCGGTTTCCTTTTTTTAATATTCCGCGCAGAAAAACAACAAAAAGAAATACTAAACAGACTTCAAAAATCCTGAAATAAATTTTCCCCGTCCTCTAAAAATCTACCAGACAAGGTGAACATTTATGTGGGACTCTAATGCAATTTGGAAAAACACATATTTTTCCTAATTGAAATAAAATAGCAATAAAACTCCGAATAAAAATCTTATTTGATTTTAGCATTAAATCTCCAATATTTCATTATTTTGAGGAATTCATTTTATCCTCTCTCTTTTATTTTTATAAAAGAAATATTCAAAGATAAAATAATTAAAATCAAACGATCCTCTTTTCATAATTCGAGAAAAACTCAAATTTGAAAATAACAAAATTCCCAACTCTCTCCGTGGGTCCTTGAGTTGCGTAGAATTTCTAGGATCAAGCCAAAATGCAATAAAAATATGATATGCAATGATGACCTAATGTATAACATTCCAAATTGAAAATTTGGGATGTTACAATTCATATATCTAAACATACAATTTGAGTTATTTACACAAGGTTGTCTTTTTCGCAGAAAATTAAGAAAATTTTGGTAGAAGTACTAGAAATCAGGAACAAAGGTGTAATTCTGCTCCGCACTTGTAATGGCAACGTACAAGTTGACGGAAAGTACAAGAGATCTTCGAATGACGGACGTCTTCATATAGCATCGGGATGAAAGAGTTTTGTACAACAATGTGTAGTTGTTCAAGGATCAAAATTCCAAATGGATATTTTTGTACGCAATGGTATGGCCAGTATGTTCTTTGATCATGCTATCTAGGATTCAAAACGCATGTAAAGATGAATGTATTTAGTATGACACTATTGAGTCTTTTGTTTGATGTATTATATCTGATAGTCCATAGAGGAAACATTTTGCTACAAAATGTTTGTCGCATATAACACTTGTGTAGATTGATATCATAATCTTCATCATGTAATACTAGCTTAATGATATGTTAATCGTTGGTTTAGGATTAATCCAATTGTTGCATCACCACATATGTGCCTAACTATGATTAGTTTTATATTCACATGATAGCCATGGTTTTTTCAGAAAAACAACCGATTATGCATATGTTGTAGAAAATAGCAATGGAATAAAGTAAGGATACATCAAAATGAGCATAGAATTCTAGCGAGTATTGAAACCACGATAACATAACACATATTGTGCCATCATTCTCAAGATATCGTAACATAGCACATTGATAATATAATACATCACACAAACTGAAGAAACAACATTATGCAAACTTTTATATGTTGCGCAAGTGAAGATACAGAAACCATCACACACATCTCAAGAAACGAGATGTTATGAATGAACAGAATGTCAACACATGAGTTTAGTCTTGTTACACTAGGATTTTGCATTTTTGCGAGTTGGCAAAAACCATAATATGTTGTCGGGGACCCCCTATCCATTCACTTTCAGTTGGAAGCCGACAGTAACTTGTCCATCTAATTCCAACCAGCAAACATCAGGATCTCCTTGTGTTGGTTTCCCATTCTTGTAACAGTCTCCACAAAAAATGTAGATAAAACCATGCCTCGACATTGGCACAATTTCATTTTTTGTGTGTATTTCTAGACCGACACCTACACGAGGATAGTTCATGCCAAAAAAACAAATAATTCACCAACATTATGCCTTCTCACCCACTTTTCACTCGACATATAAACTGCATTTGCATTTATCTCAAACATATTGCATCATAACTGTTTATACTGAAACACAGACTGACCAACATAATGGACAAGTGCATTATCTGACCGGCTGGTCAATTGGTTTCTTATGCATCACCAGACCTACGAATCAGTAGGATGGAAGTATGATGGGCACTACGCGGGCATAAGTACCAATCTGAGTTTGATGCAATATCTTGAGGCAATTCATTAATTATTGGTGACTCCACGCGTGTTGGAACAATATTTGCACCTATCGATAGTAAAACAAATGTTGGTGAACCAAATTAAGCAAAAATGTAAAGATTTTAAATGTAAATATACTTACCAAAAGTTTTAAGGTTCCAATGGAACATTGAACCTTCAACACCAACTACAAAAATATTGTTCCAATGGAGCAGAGCATCCACATAGTTGTGTTGCGGAACGTCACTATTTTTCAACAACCAATTTATGTCAGATGATCTCACGATTGCAATAGCAATATCAAACACTGCTATGACATAGTAATCCTTGTATCTCTTTGATTTAATTGGAGTTTTGTACAATGTAAATTTCTTAAGCCTTCTAAGTTGGAAGTTCTAATACACAAATCGTGTTGGATTTGAATGCCCAAGAGATTCAAAACCAATGGTTGACAAAGGTGGGAGCATAACTTTGTCGCCTGTATACACATTGTAGTTATATAAATTATTGTGACCACCTATCATAACAAGCCAATCATCTTTCCCACCAATTCATTCTTTGGATTTCTCAAACGGCATCAATGCTTGACATATTTCCTTGTCCAAGGGAACCAAAGTACATATATCTCCAGATTAGCATACTCTAGGTCCCTACAGACCAACATCAGGATGCGGTTGAGGGAGTCCTGGATTGGGGGGTCCTCGGGTGTCCGGGCTGTTTAATACGGGTCAGACTGATGGGCCATGAAGATACAAGCAGAAGACTTTCCCTCGTGTCCGGGTAGGACTGCTATATGCGTGGACGACAAGTTTGGTGTTCGGATATGTTATTTCCTTCCCCCGCAAACCAACTCTGTACAACCCTAGATCCCTCCGGTGTGTATATAAACCGGAGGGCTTAGTCCATAGAGGCTATCAGAATTCTCATAGGCTAGACTGCTTGGGTTTAACCATTACGGTCTCTAGGTTGATCAACTCTTGTGACCCCTATATTCATCGAATACAATCAAGCAGGACATAGAGTTTTACCTCCATTGAGAGGGACCAAACCTGGGTAAACATTGTGTCCCACTTGTCCCTTGTTACCCTCGATCCTCAGACGCACAATTCGGGACCCCCTACCCGAGATCTGCCGGTTTTGACACCGACATTGTCGATAGAAGGATCGATGGCTCGCCTTGTAATCGGTAATAATATCACTTCTAGAAGGAACCTAGATTCGGGACATGTCCTCCAGCTCAGCGGTTTCACCATGGGCACCCGTATGACCGTCAAGCGAGCGACGCCCCCTCGATCGCCAAACATCACCTCCACATCGGCCTCGAACACTCTGAAAGATGGATCCGGCGGACGTCTCGTCCTTGAATGAGCTGCTAGACCGCATTGCCGCCCTGGGGCTTGCAACGGATTATGATGGGATCAGGCTCAAACCTGATCAGAGGGAAATCAATTCCCCACCGATCACCCATCCGGTAGCGGCCGTCGATGAATGAGCCGAAAACACTTCTTCCCCTAAGTTAAAGACCAGCTATGTTCGGATCTCCAAGCCCCTCGAGTCGGACACCCTCCCTCGGGATGAAATTTCACGTCCTCCGAACTCAGGGTCGGACATAGGGCCCGGAAAGCACTTGGATCTTCCTGGACCCGAACTGGTAACCTTGGAGATTTTTCAAGCTTAGGATTCAATCTTGGGTCAGGATTCGGGTTTTAGCCCACCCACCCACCACAATCAATACTATCCAAGTAATTCAGGCCCTCCAGACATATGTGACCTAATGTATGTACAATAGTAACCTCAGGAAACGGTCCATCACTTCTGGGCCAGATTCCTCCTTGTTAAAAACAAGATCAAAGATTGCTGCGATGATTATGCAATTTTAGTTTTCTATCGTAATTGTACGGACGAAGGAATTCCGAACGTCCTCAACCGCCATCGCATACAAAACTTTACGGAATTGTCACACTTCGTATAGAAGTACTGCATGATGGAAAAGACATGGAAAGCCCAGAAAACCCGGTTGGAACCCACTGCCTTTAAGAAGTCCACCACACAGGCAAAATCGACACACTTTTACGAGGCATCCGACCATAAGCCCATCGGCAAGAAAAACAAACCCTTTACGAGATACAGAACAGTTCTTGACGAACTCGTCGACAAACCCTATCAGATACATGCGACGCCGGGCACTGAGCCAACTCACAGTCTTCGGGCATGTTGGTTACTCCGGCAAGTGGCTAAAAGCGGTGAGGCTATCCTCACCAATGCTACTCCAGAGAAGCATTCTCTGGAGGGTGATGATCTCAACATCTTTACGGTTGTCGAGACCTTCTCTTCAAACAATCGGTGCAAAAGGGTGCTCCGCGACCTCGCCGAAATCAACCAAGTAACCGCAATGAGCCCTTGGAACGACCAGCAATAACTTTCACCGCGGACGATGAACCAAGGGCCCGATCAGTCTGAGCACCAGTCGCCTTGGTCTTAAACCCGATTGTGGTTGGCTTTCAAATCACCAAAGTTCTCATGGATGGCGGCAGCGGACTTAACCTCATCTACGAGGATACGCTGGACAAAATGTAAATTGACAAGGCCCACATTGAGCAAAGTAGTACTACCTTTCGAGGCATCATCCCCAGTCGAGAAGCACGATGTTCAGGGAAAATCAAACTTGATGTAGTATTCGGCACGCCGGAGAATTACAGGTCTGAAGAGTTGCTCTTCCACGTGCCCCCTTCAACAGCGGATATCATGCCCTTTTGGGGCGGGACGCCTTCTCACGCTTCCAAGCCATACCACCTTACGGGTACATGAAGCTTAAAATGCCGAGGCCTAACGGAATAATCACAATTACAAGTGATCCGGATAAAGCACTCCACGCCGAAAACAAAACTGCATCTGTAGCGCTCGAGGCACTATCCGAAGCCCTTGCGGCCGAAGAATTAACCACCCTGCGATCCACGATGGATAAAGATGATGTGGTCCTCGATAAGAGGCCCAAATCTACCTCTTTCAAACCAGCAAATTAAACAATTAAATTTCAAGTGTACCCGACGGATCCCAACAAAACAGCGTCCATTGGAGCATAGTGAAGGAAATATGCCCTATAGGCAATAATAAAGTTATTATTATTTTTCTTCATATCATGATAAATGTTTATTATTCATGCTATAATTGTATTAACCGGAAACTTAGTACATGTTAATCAAAGATGGTTATGTTTCCTAACCATAGACATGAGCTGTCATTTGATTAATGGGATCACATCATTAGGAGAATGATGTGATTGACTTGACCCATTCCGTTAGCTTAGCACTTGATCGTTTAGTTTTCTGCTATTGCTTTCTTCATGACTTATACATGTTCCTATGACTATGAGATTATGCAACTCCCGATTACCGGAGGAACACTTTGTGTGCTACCAAACGTCACAACGTAACTGGGTGATTATAAAGGTGCTCTATAGGTGTCTCCGGTGGTACTTGTTGAGTTGGCATGAATCAAGATTAGGATTTGTCACTCCGATTGTTGGAGAGGTATCTCTGGGCCCACTCGGTAATGCACATCACTATAAGCCTTTGCAAGCATTGTAACTAATGAGTTAGTTGCGGGATGATGTATTATGGAACGAGTAAAGAGACTTGCCGGTAATGAGATTGAACTAGGTATTGAGATACCGACAATCGAATCTCGGGCAAGTAACATACCGATGACAAAGGGAACAACGTATGTTGTTATGAGGTTTGACCAATAAATATCTTCGTAGAATATGTGGCAGCCAATATGAACATCCAGGTTCCGCTGTTGGTTATTGACCTCAGACGTGTCTCAGTCATGTCTACATAGTTCTCGAACCCGTAGGGTCCGCATGCTTAAAGTTTGGTGATGATCGGTATTATGAGTTTTGTGTTTTCATATACCGAAGGTACTTCGGAGTCCCGGATATGATCACGGACATGACGAGGAGTCTCGAAATAGTCGAGATGTAAAGATCGATATATTGGAGGACTATATTCGGACACCGGAGTGTTCCGGATGGTTTCGGAGAAAACCGGAGTGCCGGAGGGTTACCGGAACCCGCCAGAGAGAAATAGTGGGCCTTATGGGCCTTACTGGAGAGAGAGGGAGAGAGGGGGGGCTAGACTAGGGCAGGTCGCGCGCCCCTCCCCCTCTGGTCCGAATTGGACTAGGAGAGGGGGGCGGCGCCCCCCTTTCCTTCTCCCTCTCCCCCTTCCTTTCCCCCTCCAAGTAGGAGTAGGAAAGAGGGGGATTCTACTCCTACTAGGAGGAGGATTCCTCCTCCTGGTGCGCCTACAGGGGCCGGCCGGCCTCCCCCTTTGCTCCTTTATATACGGGGGCAGGGAGGCACCTCTAGACACACAAGTTGATCTATTGATCTATTCCAGCCGTGTGCGGTGCCCCCCTCCACCATAATCCACCTCAATTATATCGTAGCGGTGCTTAGGCGAAGCCCTGCGTCGGTAGCATCATCATCACTGTCATCGCGCCGTCATGCTGATGAAACTCTCCCGTGAAGCTCTGCTGGATCGGAGTTCGTGGGACGTCATCGAGCTGAATGTGTGCTGAACTCGGAGGTGCCGTGCGTTCGGTACTTGGATCGGTCGGATCGTGAAGATGTACGACTACATCAACCGCTTTGTGCTAACGCTTCTGCTTTCGGTCTATGAGGGTGCGTAGATACACTCTCCCCTCTCATTTCTATGTATCACCATGATCCTGTGTGTGTGCGTAGGAAAATTTTGAAATTACTACGTTACCCAACAGTGGCATCCGAGCCAGGTTTATGCGTAGATGTTATATGCACGAGTAGAACACAAGTGAGTTGTGGACGATACAAGTCATGCTGCTTACCAGCATGTCACACTTTGGTTCAGCGGTATTGTTGGATGAAGCGGCCCGGACCGACATTATGCGTACGCTTACGCGAGACTGGTTCTACCGACGTGCTTTGCACATAGGTGGCTGGCGGGTGTTAGTTTCTCCAACTTTAGTTGAATCGAGTGTGGCTACGCCCAGTCCTTGAGAAGGTTAAAACAGCACTAACTTGACAAACTATCGTTGTGGTTTTGATGCGTGGGTAAGAAAGGTTCTTGCTCAGCCCGTAGCAGCCACGTAAAACTTGCAACAACAAAGTAGAGGACGTCTAACTTGATTTTGCAGGGCATGTTGTGATGTGATATGGTCAAGACATGATGCTATATTTTATTGTATGAGATGATCATGTTTTGTAACCGAGTTATCGGCAACTGGCAGGAGCCATATGGTTGTCGCTTTATTGTATGCAATGCAATCGCCCTATAATGGCTTCACTTTATCACCAAGCGGTAGCGATAGTCGTAGAAGCAATATTTGGCGAGACGACAATGATGCTACGATGGAGATAAAGGTGTCGTGCCGGTGACAATGGTGATCATGATGGTGCTTCGGAGATGGAGATCACAAGCACAAGATGATGATGGCCATATCATATCACTTATATTGATTACATGCGATGTTTATCTTTTATGCATCTTATTTTGCTTAGACTGACAGTAGCATTATAAGATGATCTCTCAGTAAATTTCAAGGTACAAGTGTTCTCCCTGAGTATGCACTGTTGTGAAATTTCGTCGTGCCGAGACACCACGTGATGATCGGGTGTGATAAGCTCTACGTTCACATACAACAGGTGCAAGCCAGTTTTGCAAATGCGGAATACTCTGGTTAAACTTGATGGGCCTAACATATGCAGATATGGCCTCGGAACACTAGAGACCGAAAAGTCGAACGTGAATCATATAGAAGATATGATCAACATAGTGATGTTCACCATTGAAAACTACTCCATCTCACGTGATGATCGGACATGGTTTAGTTGATATGGATCACGTAATCACTTAGATGATTAGAGGGATGTCTATCTAAGTGGGGGTTCTTTAATAAATTGATTAACTGAACTTTAATTTATCATGAACTTAGTACCTGATAGTATTTTGCCCTGTTCAAGAATTCATCCGATTAACCAGTTAACTTGCCGATTAATCCCTACTCATAGGGTCCCCGAGTAGCCGATTACCCGATAAATCATCCGATTAATTGATTAAATGGCCGATTAACTTGCTGATTAGCCTATTAATCCCCTACTCACTAGCCGACCGAGCAGCTACCAGTTAACGATTTCCTCAACAATGGTATTTTGCATGTCTATGTTGTTGTAGATAGATGGCCCGTGTTGTTGTTCCGTTGAATTTTAATGTGTTCCTTGAGAAAGCTAAGTTGAAAGCTGATGGTAGCAATTACACGGACTGGGTCCGTGACTTGAGGATTATCCTCGTTGTTGCACAAAAGAATTACGTCCTGGAAGCACCGCTAGGTGCCAAACCTGCTGCAGGAGCAACACCAGATGTTATGAACATTTGGCAAAGCAAAGCTAATGACTACTTGATAGTTCAGTGTGCCATGCTTTACGGCTTAGAACCGGGACTTCAACGATGTTTTGAATGTCATGGAGCATATGAGATGTTCTAGGAGTTGAAGTTAATATTTCAAGTAAATGCCCGGATTGAGAGATATGAAGTCTCCAATAAGTTCTACAGCTGCAAGATGGAGGAGAATAGTTCTGCCAGTGAACATATACTCGGAATGTCTGGGTACCATAACCACTTGACTCAACTGGGAGTTAATCTTCCTGTTGATAGTGTCATTGACAGAGTTCTTCAATCACTGCCACCAAGCTACAAAAGCTTCGTGATGAACTATAACATGCAAGGGATGGATAAGACAATTTTTGAGCTCTTCGCAATGCTAAAGGCTGCGGAGGTAGAAATCAAGAAGGAGCATTAAGTGTTGATGGTTAACAAAACCACCAGTTTCAAGAAAAAGGGTAAAGGTAAGAAGAAAGGGAACTTCAAGAAGAACGACAAACAAGTTTCTTCTCAAGAGAAGAAATACAAGTCTGGATCTAAGCCTGAGACTGGGTGCTTCTACTGCAAACAGACTGGTCACTGGAAGCGGAACTGCCCCAAGTATTTGGTGGATAAGAAGGACGGCAAGGTGAACAAAGGTATATGTGATATACATGTTATTGATGTGTACCTTACTAATTCTCACAGTAGTGCCTGGGTATTTGAACTGGTTCTATTGCTAATATTTGCAACTTGAAACAGGGACTACGGATTAAGCGAAGATTGGCAAAGGATGAGGTGACGATGCGCGTGGGAAATGGTTTCATAGTCGATGTGATCGCGGTTGGCACGCTACCTCTACATCTACCTTCGGGATTAGTATTAGACCTGAATAATTGTTATTTGGTGCCAGTGTTGAGCGTGAACATTATATCTGGATCTTGTTGATGCGAGACGGTTATTCATTTAAATCAGAGAATAATGGTTGTTCTATTTATATGAGTAATATCTTTTATGGTCATGCACCCTTAAAGAGTGGTATATTCTTTTTGAATCTCGATAGTGGAGATACACATATTCATAGTATTGAAGCTAAAAGATGCAGAGTTGTTAATGATAGTGCAACTTATTTGTGGCACTGCCGTTTAGGTCATATTGGTATAAAGCGCATGAAGAAACTCCATTCTGATGGACTTTTGGAATCACTTGATTATGAATCACTTGGTACTTGCGAACTGTGCCTCATGGGCAAGATGACAAAAACGCCGTTCTCTGGAACTATAGAGCGAGCAACAGAATTGTTGGAAATCATACATACTGAGGCATGTGGCCCGATGAATATTGAGGCTCACGGTGGATATCATTATTTTCTCACCTTCACAAATGATTTGAGCAGATATGGGTATATTTACTCGATGAAACATAAGTCTGAAACATTTGAAAAGTTCAAAGAATTTCAGAGTGAAGTGGAAAATCATCATTACAAGAAAATAAAGTTTCTACGATCTGATCATGGAGGAGAATATTTGAGTTACGAGTTTAGTCTTCATTTGAAACAATGCGGAATAGTTTCGCAACTCACGCCACCCAGAACACCACAGCGTAATGGTCTGTTCGAACGTCGTAATCGTACTTTACTAGATATGGTGCGATCTATGATGTCTCTTACTGATTTACCGCTATCATTTTGAGGTTATGCTTTAGATATGGCTGCATTCATGTTAAATAGGGCACCATCTAAATCCTTTGAGATGACTCCTTATGAACTGTGGTTTGGCAAGAAACCAAAGTTGTCGTTTCTTAAAGTTTGGGGCTGCGACGCTTATGTGAAAAAGCTTCAACCCGATAAGCTCGAACCCAAATCAGAGAAATGTGTCTTCATAGGATACCCAAAAAACAGTTGGGTACACCTTCTATCACAGATCCGAAGGTAAGACTTTTGTTGCTTAGAATGGATCCTTTCTAGAGAAGGAGTTTCTCTCGAAAGAAGTGAGTGAGAGGAAAGTAGAACTTGATGAGGTAACTGTACCTGCTCCCTTACTGGAAAGTAGTTCATCACAGAAACTGGTTCTTGTGACACCTACACCAATTAGTGAGGAAGCTAATGATGATGATCATGAAACTTTAGATCAAATTACTACTGAATCTCGTAGGTCAACCAGAGTAAGATCCGCACCAGAGTGGTACGGTAGTCCTGTTCTGGAGGTCATGTTACTATACCATGATGAACCTACAAACTATGAGGAAACGATGATGAGCCCAGATTCCGCAAAATGGCTAGAGGCCATGAAATCTGAGATGGGATCCATGTATGAGAACAAAGTGTGGACTTTGGTTGACTTGCCCGATGATCGGCAAGCCATCAAGAATAAATGGATCTTCAAGAAGAAGACATACGCTGATGGTAATGTTACTGTCTACAAAGCTGGACTTGTTGCGAAAGGTTTTCGACAAGTTCAAGGAGTTGACTACGATGTGACCTTCTCACCTGTAGCGATGCTTAAGTCCGTCTGAATCATGTTAGCTATTGCCTCATTTTATGATTATGAAATTTGGCAAATGGATGTAAAGACTGCATTCCTGAATGGATTTCTAGAAGAAGAGTTGTATATGATGCAACCTGAAGGTTTTATCGATCCAAAGGGTGCTAACAAAGTGTGTAAGCTCCAGCGATCCATTTATGGACTGGTGCAAGCCTCTCAGAGTTGGAATAAACGTTTTGATAGTGTGATCAAAGCATATGGTTTTATACAGACTTTTGGAGAAGCTTGTATTTACAAGAAAGTGAGTGGGAGCTCTGTAGCATTTCTAATATTATATGTGGATGACATATTGTTGATTGGAAATGATATAGAATTTCTGGATAGCATAAAAGGATATTTGAATAAGAGTTTCTCAATGAAAGACCTCAATGAAGCTGCTTACATATTGGGCATCAAGATCTACTAGATCATCGAAGGCGCGGGTTGCCGCGCCCATCTGTTTTGTCAATAGGTTGATAGGAATTTCCATAAATATAAGGTGACAAGAGGTAAAGATAATTGAAACATAAACTATTGAAAATTGTAAAATAGGCTTAAAAAGTTGTTTGGCAAAAGTTTCTTTTCTCTTGAAAGGGATAGTACTACGTATAACCAAAAAGATGATGATACTAAGCTGGACATGTTATACACATTTCAGTTTCATGTACACAATATATGTATGGCCATTTCTATCTGATGGCTAGTTTCAAATGAAAATGTTTTCTAATATAATAGCCTCATGCTTCAACTTGTACTCGTCACTGGACTACTATGAGTATACTCGAAAACACATCTATAAATTAATAGCCTTGATCAAGGAGCAACAGCTAACCTTCACTTAATAGAGTAACCGCATTAACCTGGAGGAAACCACAAGAGTTATATAACTTCAGGAAATGGTGAAACATCAATGCACGGATTAACTCAACCAAATCCCCTGGATGGAAGCTATGATTTTTGTGAGTGATGCAGTGCACACTTCATGACATGTCAAATAATTGTTGAACCTGAGATTCAAACTTGAATTGCTTTGTACGAAGAAAATAACACATGTATGCATCTCTGATGAATTAAAATCATAATAATTTCCACAATGAAAGAAAACTACACACCTTCAGAAAAACCACACATGATTATTCTTGTATCAGAAAAACCAAAGGTTTATACAAATGATTCACCTTTGGTTGCTAATGTCATCTTGGATTGACTCATGTCTTTTCCTATGTCTTGCAAGTTGCAACTATCCCTGCGGAGATGTGTGCAGTGTATCGGGTAAAATTATTTGTAGCCTAAAGACAAATAACTTATTAAATAGAGTATACAACATACATGGGATTAAAATGCAAGAAGGTGCATAAATAAAGTATCCAATATGCACAGGAGTTCATGCAATGTTTTAGAGGTAAATCTTAACTGAAATGAGAATAAGTAAGCATTGCTTGACCTTTTGGCAGATGAAAACCTGCTCCCTCCGTTCCTAAATATAAGTATTTTTAAAGATTTCACTACAAACTACATACGGATGCATATAGACATACTTTAGAGTGTAGATTCACTCATTTTGCTCCGTATGTAGTCCATAGTGGAATCTCTAAAAATACTTATATTTAGGAATGAAGGGAGTATATTATATTTCTTCCACTCCTACTTGGATTGGTATTTAGTTCAACACCTACAAAGCAACATGCAACTGTACTTTCGTAGATATTCACAAGCACTTGAAAATTAAGAAAACATGGATGTGATGTTAGCGTATTGTAGCGACCCGACCTCAGATGGTCAAGTCCCTGTGCTTCAGTGTCATCCCTGGATCGGTAATGCTGACACACACAGTACTCGAGGATTTATAACAGAGTAGCAATCACACACTTATCACATCGAAAAGTCTAAAGAGAACTTATTACAACAATATGGCTTAAGGCCATCTAATGCGATAACAACGGAAGTCTTGGAAGATAAAGTGAGTCCATCAACTCCAACGGCATAGCTGAGCTGCACGGCAACGACCTAACGAACCTTACTCCTCGTCTAAAAAGTCCGCAACATAATACGTTGCAGCCCGAAAACGGGTCAGCACATGGAATATGCTGGCAATATAACACAGTAGAGCAGAAACAGAATAGTGCTATCACTACATGCATATATGGCTGGTGGAAAGCTGTATGGTTATAGTTTTTGCGAAATGCCAATTTTTTCCTACAATAAAGGAATAGATTTTAATTTAACTACCATGGTGGTTGAAACATCATTGAGAAGGTACCCCCAACTCAATCCCAATTAAAGTGATTAACAACCCAACAGTATTAATTAAACATGGTGAGATACATGTGATAACCCAAGTACTAGATACTCAAGAATTGTCCATAACTGGGGACACAACTAACCATGATTAGATTGTACACTCTGCAGAGGTTTGCGCACTATTCCCCACAAGACTCGATCGCCTCCATTGGATTTCTCGCACTACATGGTGTTTGAGAAATGGATGACCGAGACAGAGTCTTTCAGAAACGTTAACTCTCTACTCCGGGTAGACCATACCAAACCTACCAAACCCACTACCTGCTGATCTACCTCTTCAAGAGCTTCACGTAACTTACTCAACTATGCTAGAGCCCATAATAGCTTGTGGCTGCACACGGAAGTTTCTAGCATGAATCATCTCAGTTCCCTTTGAGCCTGGGTGGCGGTCCATAGGAAGATCACACGGGTACCCCGGGATTTCCAAAAAAACAGACAACACTGGGCTCCCCAGGTGCCTCAATCCACACAGTTGTTTGATTAAGTTGCCACCTTATGTTGACCATTAATTAAAAATCTCACATCTGTTATGAATTTCACTCAAACCCAAACCACGTCTACGAGCATAGCATAGCAATATAAGCAATACGTAGAAGTAACTCCCAAAGGTTTGAATATAACAGGGCAATAGGTTCTACCTCGGCAACTACTTCCCAACCCACAAGTTAATGACATCCTAATCATGCAATGTTTGCGGATTGGAACTAATGCATAAAAACTGGGTAATAATGGGATATGATCAAAGTGTTACTTGCCTTGCTGACGATCCGCAAATCCTAGAGACTCGTAGTAACACGCTTCGCACTCCGGGAATTCTATCGCAAGCAAACAATAACATACATAAGTAGCAAGCAACGATGCACAAGCGAAACTCAAATAAGAGAGGTTGACCAGAAAGTTCAACTTAAGAACTCTGGTACGCAAAAAGAATCAAAATAAACAAAGCAACGAAAGTCAAACGGCGAAAGAAAACCACTTCGTTAACTAATCTGAACTTAGGTCAAATTTTACAGTAGCAAAAACTTGTTTGAGTTGATTAACCGGAAAGAGGGTTTCGGGACGAAACTCTAGGCGCTTGAATCGCCTGATTCCGATAAACGAGCGAAAAGATAAACAAAATCTAAGATCGGATCAGAAATCACAATCAGAGAAAATCACGGAATAAATCCGATAAAAGAAAACGCACGAACAGACTAAAGAACGAGCGTTCGTTAGTTGTGACTAACGGGCGAGGAACCGTTCGTTAAAATGAACGTTCGGATGAATGTCCGCTAACTAGAAGAACCGAGAAAACCCGGCGAATCCAAAAAAACAGATCTAGGGTTTCTAAACAAAAACCGAGCGGTCTTTATAAAAAAACCGGCGGCGGGGCGCGGCGGCTACCTCCGGCGAGAGGTCCGGCGGGGCGGCGGCTTAGGGGGCGGCGGCTGCTGCGGCGGCGGCGCGGCAGCTGGCGGCGGCGGCGGCTTGGCGCGGCGCGGGCGGCGGTGGTGGTGTGGTGTTGGGGGCGGGATGGCAGCGTATATAAAGGACGGGGCGGGGCGACTTGGAGTAGGGGGCAAGGCGCGGCGGAGGCGGAGTCCGACTCGGACTCCGGTCCGAGTCAGCGGCGGCGGCCTGGTGCGGCTGGGCCTTAGGCCCAGTCGGCGCGGGAACTTTTTTTTAAAAAAAAACTTCGCCGACCAAAATAAAATCCTAAAAAAATTAAATAAGAACCTAAAAATGCCAAAACAAATTTTCACCGTCTAAATAAAATATTTAGGACGAGTTGAACATTTTCTTGGCCCAAAATGCAATTTTGAAAACGTGCAATTTTTCTAATGCAAATAAAATCTGAATAAAACCAAATAAAATCCAATAAATGATTTTAATATTTTTTCCTCCAATATTTCAATTATTTTGGAGAAGTCATATTATCTCCACTCATTTGATTTAATATGAAATATTTTCGGAGAGAAATATTATTAAAATCGAAATCCTCGTTTCATTATTTGATAAAAATCAAGTATGAAAACCGGAAAATCCCCAACTCTCTCCGTGGGTCCTTGAGTTGCTTAGGATTTCGAGGATTGCGGAATGGAAATGCAATAAATCATGATATGCATGGATGA
This sequence comes from Triticum monococcum, assembly GCA_034509565.1. Taxonomy (NCBI): domain Eukaryota; kingdom Viridiplantae; phylum Streptophyta; class Magnoliopsida; order Poales; family Poaceae; genus Triticum; species Triticum monococcum. The sequence goes on from CM067844.1 coordinate 492,650,329, forward strand.
TCTATGTATAACATTCCAAATTGAAAATTTGGGATGTTACAAACCTACCCCCCTTAAGATGAATCTCGCCCTCGAGATTCGGGTTGGCTAGAAAATAGGTATCGGTGGTCCTTGCGGAGATCATCCTCTCGTTCCCAGGTGGCTTCATCCTCGGTATGGTGGCTCCACTGAACTTTGAAAAACTTGATAACCTTACTGCAGGTGACTCTGCTGGCAAACTCAAGAATCTTAACTGGCTTCTCCTCGTAAGTCAAATCACTGTCCAACTGAATCGCCTCCAAGGGTATTGTATCTCTTAATGGTATATCAGCCATCTCAGCATGACACTTCTTCAGCTGTGAAACATGGAACACATTGTGGACTCCTGACAATCCCTCAGGTAACTCCAACTTGTAGGCAACTTCTCCCATCCGTTCCAAAATGCGATACGATCCTACAAATCTTGGGGCTACCTTTCCTTTAACTCCAAAACATTTCACTCCTCGCAAGGGCGATACTCGCAGATATGCTCTGTCTCCAGTTTCGTAGGTTACCTCCTTGTGTTTTGAGTCTGCATAACTCTTCTGCCTGGATTGAGCAATCTTCAGTCGGTCTTGGATCAGTTTTACCTTCTCCTCAGATTCTTTAATCAAGTCTGGTCCAAACAACTGTCGGTCTCCTACCTCATCCCACATCAACGGTGTTCTGCACCTGCGTCCATACAGGGCTTCAAACGGTGCCATCTTCAAACTGGCTTGGTAGCTATTGTTGTATGAGAACTCTGCATACGGCAAATTGTCATCCCAACTAGATCCATAATCTATCGCACAGGCTCTCAACATGTCCTCCAAAATTTGATTGACTCTCTCAGTCTATCCATCTGTCTGCGGGTGAAACGCTGTACTAAACTCCAATCTCGTTCCCAAAGTCTGGTGTAACTGATGCCAAAACTTTGAAGTAAACTGTGTTCCTCGATCCGATACGATGGTCCTCGAAACTCCATGCAGACATACGATCCTGGACATATAGATCTTGGCCAACTTTGCACTTGTATAGGTGGTTTTCACTGGGATGAAGTGAGCTACTTTGGTCAAACGATCAACTACTACCCATATGGAATCATATCCTGCTTTAGTCCTGGGTAATCCGGTGATAAAGTCCATGCCAACTTTATCCCACTTCCATTCGGGTATCGGCATAGGCTGTAACAGTCCTGCTGGCTTATGATGTTCTGCCTTAACTCTCTGACATACATCAGATACGGTTACATACTCGGCAATATCCTTCTTCATACCAATCCACCAGAAACGTTCCTTCAAATCCAAACACACCTTGGTGTTTCTGGGGTGTATCGAGTATGGTGAGTCATGGGCCTCTTGAAGTATTAACTTCCCGATCTCCTTATTATTGGGCATGTAAATTTGGTCCTCAAACCATAGGGTATCGTGCTCATCCTCACGAAAACCTTTGGCCTTTCCTTTGCCCATCTTCTCCTTTACCTCGGAAATCTCTTTATCATCTTTCTGAGCTTACAGAATCTTGTCCAGCAATGTCGACTGAACCTCCATTGTGGCAATGAACCTTCTAGGTACAATCTCTAATCAAAGTTCCATGATGTCCTTTGCTAATTCCTTCGGCAGTCCTTTACCTTCAAGGATATTAGCATAATTCTTCCGACTCAATGCGTCTGCTACGACATTGGCCTTTCCTGGATGATAGTGTAGCTTCATGTCATAATACTTTATAAGCTCCAACCATCTCCTCTGCCTAAGGTTCAGCTCCTTCTGGGTGAAGATGTACTTCAAACTCTTGTGATCCGTGTACACATCACAACGGTTTCCAATAAGGTAATGTCTCCAAGTCTTCAACGCATGCACTACGGCTGCTAGATCCAAATCATGCATAACATAATTCAACTCATGAGGTTTTAGTTGTCGTGAGGCATACGAAACAACTCTTCCGTCCTGCATAAGCACACATCCAAGTCCTAAGCGAGAGGCGTCGCAATACACTTGGAACTCCTTATGTATATCTGGCAGTACTAGCACTAGGGCTGTAGTCAAATGTTTCTTCAACTCCTGGAAACTTGCTTCACAATCTTCTATCCATTTAAACTTGGTATCCTTCTTCAACAATTCAGTCATTGGTTTTGCAATCTTGGAAAAATTCTAAATGAATCTCTGGTAGTATCCTACGAGTCCAAGAAAATTGCGGACCTCGCTAACTGAGGTAGGTGCCAACCATTCATTGACTGACTGAACCTTGCTGGGATCTACTGCTATACCTTCTCCTGATATAACATCTCCAAGGAATCCGACTTCCTTCAGCCAAAACTCGCATTTGCTAAACTTAGCATACAACTGGTGTTCCCTGAGATTCTCAAGAACTAAACGCAAATGCTCTTTGTGCTCCTCCTCATTCTTCGAGTATACCATGATATCATCAATAAACACCACAACAAACTTGTCCAAATACTCCATGAACACCTTGTTCATCATGCTCATGAAATAGGCAGGGGTGTTAGTTAGTCCAAACGACATGACCGTGTACTCGTATAATCCATATCGCATTGTGAATGCCGTCTTTGGTATGTCCTTCTCTCGTATCTCCAACTGATGATACCCTGATCGTAAATCGATCCTTGAGAACACTTTAGCTCCTTGCAACTGATCAAACAGATCGTTGATCATTGGCAGTGGGTACTTGTTCTTTATCGTCACTTCATTCAAGGCTCAATAATCAACAACCATCCTTAGGGATTTATCCTTCTTCTCAACCAAAAGTATTGGGGCTCCCCAAGGTGATGAACTTCTTCGGATGTATCCTTTCTCCAATAACTCCTTGATCTATTTCTTAATTTCCTCCAGATCATTCGCGGGCATCCGATAGGGTCTCTTGGATATTGGTCCTGTTCCTGGTAACAGCTCTATCAAAAACTCAATGTCTCTGCGCGGTGGCATGCCTGGTAACTCCTCTGGGAAAACATCTGGGTAATCCCTTACTACCGGCACTTCCTCCTGAACAACTCCCGTAAGGGTATTCACTTGGCTCCTTTTAGGCACATGCCTAGACACATACTTAATCCTTTTTCCCTCCGGAGTGGTGAGATAAATCGACTTACTCGCATAGCCAATGCTTCCTCCATACTTTGACATCCAGTCCATACCCAATATCACATCCAATCCTTGCGACTCCAAGATAATTAGGTCGGACGGAAACACATGTGTGCCAATGGTTAAGGGTATCTGGTCACACCATCGGCTAGCCATATATTCTGCTCCGGGTGAACTCACTAAAAGAGGGGTCCTAAGGGTTTGGGTTCGTAGTTTAAACTTATCCACGAATCCCCTTGATATGTATGAATGCGATGCACCAGTATCGAAAAGAACAAGAGCGGCAAATGACTTAACCAAAAACTTACCTATTACCGCGTCCGGCTGCTCTTCAACCTCCTCCACGTTAACGTGGTTCACTTGTCCTTTGTTGAATGGATTGGGCTTCTTCCCAGTGCTTCCATTTCCGTTTCCATTCCTTCCTTCAGGGCAATCATTGGCATAGTGCCCTGTCTTCCCGCACTTAAAACAGGTAAACTGACTTAAGTCTCTTTTGGCGGGAGTGGTCGGGTTGGAGTGGTTATGATTGTTGTTAGCTCCGTTCTCATTCCCATTCTTAGCACCACTGTGGTTATGTGATCCTCCTCCAGTGTGGTTGTGACCTCCATGGTTATGAACAAGTCCTCCCGAGTTCGGGGTTAGGTGAGGCTTCTGCTGAGCTCCTGAGTTATACTTCCCTTGTCCGTACTTTCTCTTGCGGCTCTCAATCTACTGTTGTTTCCCTTCAATCATAAGAGCCTTATCTACCAACTCCTGGTAGTTGTTGAAGGTTGCTACCATCAACTGCATGTTCATCTCATCATTCAGCCCTTCCATAAACTTCTCCTGCTTCGCGGCATCTGTGGCCACATCATCAGGGGCATAGCGTGATAACTTGCTAAACTCATCCATGTACTGAGCCATAGTACGGTTCCCCTGGCGTAGGTTGCGAAACTCCCGCTTCTTCATCTGCATAGCTCCAGTTGAGACATGGGCGGTGCGGAAAGCTTGCTGAAACTGGTCCCAAGTGACATTGGCTACAGGAAAAGTGGCTGTGTAATTCTCCCACCATGAGGCTGATGGTCCATCCAATTGATGTGCGGCAAAGCGCACCCTCTCAGCATCTGTGCAACCTGCGGTTGTCAACTCCCTTCCAATATGACGTAGCCAATCATCAGCAACTATAGGCTCGGTGCTACTGGAAAACACCGGCGGCTGTAACCTTAAAAAATGGGCTAGGTTGTCCACTGGCGGTGGGTTGTTGTTGTTATTGTTGTTGTTGTTGCCCTAGTTCTGAACTAGCAATTGCATCAAGGCATTCTGCTGCTGGATCAACTGGGTGAGCTCCGGTGGGAAGGCAAAACCGGTGTCACGTCTCGGAGGCATCTGAGGGGTTTAGATGGGAGAGATTTAGAATAGAAGAGGTCTGATGAGAAAACACTACCCATATGCACACGAGACAAACACAATCATTTCACTCAATCAATCAAGCAAGGGCATACAAACGGTCTAGAACTATCGCAAAAGTGCTCACTACTACTATATACATGGGGGAAATGCTACTAATATATGGTAGTCATCTAGAAATTTTGATCGATGGAAGACTCCATGATGTCTGCTCCAGCTTCGACTTCAAAGTCATCATCACTAGGGTTGGAGTCGGTGTCGTCGATGATGATGTAGTCCTCGGGGCGTATTTCCTTGGGTTCTTCTTCTTCTTCTATCGATGTTGGTCCTCCCATGAATACTTCGATCTTCTTGACTAGGTCGTCATTCTTCTCCAGTAGGGTCTTGACTTCCTCCTCATATCCATCGCGGGTAAACTGGAGTTCTTCCTCCAGCTCGATGATCCTAGTCTTCGCCTTCTTCAAGTCCATCATGTCCGCACACATCTGGTTCTCCTGACGTCGAATGTGCTGGTTTAACTCCTGGATGAAAGCTGCAATGGATCTATCCTTCTTAGTGCTGATTACTTCCCATTGCTCGTCTCGGCACCCACATATTTGGTAGATAGTGTCCTTAAGCTCCCTGTTGTAAACTTCTCCAATGCGTCCCATGGTGATGTGAGCTGCCATACTCTTTCCTAAACTCCAGGTTGGTGCGTCGAAGGAAAATTCTATGGGTTTAGAAGTTGGCGAGAACGTCCTTCATAGAACATGTACTTGAATCATCCAGCGCTCCTCTTCAGGTAAAGTGGCATTGTACGTCCCGGTGAAGCTCAGTATTCCAATGTTCAAGTACCTAGTGACTTCCTTCAGGTGACGTCCAAAAGGTGTATCTTCATCCGGTTGTGCAAACTTGTTCTTCATCTCCATCATCCTAAAGAGTAGAAAATGGAGAGGAGTAAGAAATGAGAAGAGAAGTGTGACCTAGGGTTTATCTTAGTAGTTGTGTCCTACACTCAGCGTGTGCTCTGATACCATCTTGTAGCGACCCGATCTCAGATGGTCAAGTCTCTGTGCTTCAGTGTCATCCCTGGATCGGTAATGCTGACACACACAGTACTCGAGGATTTATAACAGAGTAGCAATCACACACTTATCACATCGAAAAGTCTAAAGAGAACTTATTACAACAATATGGCTTAAGGCCATCTAATGCGATAACAGCGGAAGTCTTGGAAGATAAAGTGAGTCCATCAACTCCAATGGCATAGCTGAGCTGCACGGCAACGACCTAACGAACCTTACTCCTCGTCTGAAAAGTCTGCAACATAATATGTTGCAGCCCGAAAATGGGTCAGCACATGGAATATGCTGGCAATATAACACAGTAGAGCAGAAATAGAATAGTGCTATCACTACATGCATATATGACTAGTGGATAGCTGTATGGTTATAGTTTTTGCGAAAAGCCAATTTTTCCCTACAACAAAGGAATAGATTTTAATTTAACTACTATGGTGGTTGAAACATCATTGAGAAGGTACCCCCAACTCAATCCCAATTAAAGTGATTAACAGCCCAACAGTATTAATTAAACATGGTGAGATACATGTGATAACCCAAGTACTAGATACTCAAGAATTGTCCATAACTGGGACACGGCTAACCATGATTAGATTGTACACTCTGCAGAGGTTTGCGCACTTTTCCCCACAAGACTCGATCGCCTCCGTTGGATTTGTCGCACTACATGGTGTTTGAGAAACGGATGACCGAGACACAGTCTTTCAAAAACGTTAACTCTCTACTCCAGGTAGACCATACCAAACCTACCAAACCCACTACCTGCTGATCTACCTCTTCAAGAGCTTCACGTAACTTACTCAACTATGCTAGAGCCCATAATAGCTTGTGGCTGCACACGGAAGTTTCTAGCATGAATCATCTCAGTTCCCTTTGAGCCTGGGTGGCGGTCCATAGGAAGATCACACGGGTACCCCGGGATTTCAAAAAAACAGGCAACACTGGGTTCCCCAGGTGCCTTAATCCACCCAGTTGTTTGATTAAGTTGCCACCTTATGTTGAACCATTAATTAACAATCTCACATCTGTCATGAATTTCACTCAAACCCAATCCACGTCTATGAGCATAGCATAGCATAGCAATATAAGCAATACGTAGAAGTAACTCCCAAGGGTTTGAATATAACAGGGCAATAGGTTCTACCTCAGCAACTACTTCCCAACCCACAAGTTTATGACATCATAATCATGCAATGTTTGATGATTGGAACTAATGCATAAAAACTGGGTAATAATGGGATATGATCAAAGTGTTACTTGCCTTGCTGACGATCCGCGAATCCTAGAGACTCGTAGTAACACGCTTCGCACTCCGGGAATTCTATCGCAAGCAAACAATAACATACATAAGTAGCAAGCAACGATGCACAAGCAAAACTCAAATAAGAGAGGTTGACTAGAAAGTTCAACTTAAGAACTCCGGTACGCAAAAAGAATCAAAACAAACGAAGCAACGAAAGTTAAACGGCGAAAGAAAACCACTTCATTTACTAATCTGAACTTAGGTCAAATTTTATAGTAGCAAAAACTTGTTTGAGTTGATTAACCGGAAAGAGGGTTTCGGGACAAAACTCTAGGCGCTTGAATCGCCTGATTCCAATAAACGAGCGAAAAGATAAACAGAATCTAAGATCAGATCAGAAATCGCGATCAGAGAAAATCACGGAATAAATCCTATAAAAGAAAACTCACGAACAGACTAACGAACGAGCGTTCGTTAGTTGTGACTAATAGGCAGGAACCATTCGTTAAAACGAACGTTCGGACGAACGTCCGCTAACTAGAATAATCTAGAAAACCGGCGAATCCGAAAAAAAACGGATCTAGGGTTTCTAAACAAAAACCAAGCGGTCTTTATAAAAAAACCGGTGGCGGGGCGCGGCGGCTACCTCCGGCGAGAGGTCCGGCGGGGCGGCGGCTGAGGGGGCGGCGGCTGCTGCGGCGGTGGCGCGGCAGCTGGTGGCGGCAGCGGCGGCTTGGCGCGGCGCGGGCGGCGGTGGTGCGGCGCAGGCGGCGGTGGTGGTGTGGTGCTGGGGGAGGGGTGGCGGCGTATATGAAGGATGGGGCGGGGCGGCTTGGAGTAGGGGGCAAGGCGCGGCAGATGCGGAGTCCAACTCGGACCCCGGTCCGAGTAGGCTGCGGCGGCCTCGCGCGGCTGGGCCTTAGGCCCAGCGGCGCGGGAACTTTTAGAAAAAAAAAACTTCGCCGACCGAAATAAAATCCTAAAAAAATTAAATAAAAACCTAAAAATGCCAAAATAGATTTTCACCATTTAAATAAAATATTTAGGACGAGTTGAACATTTTCTTGGCCGAAAATGCAATTTTGAAAATGTGCAATTTTTCTAATGCAAATAAAATCTGAATAAAACCAAATAAAATCCAATAAATGATTTTAATATTTTTCCTCCAATATTTCAATTATTTTGGAGAAGTCATATTATCTCCACTCATTTGATTTAATATGAAATATTTTCGGAGAGAAAGATTATTAAAATCGAAATCCTCGTTTCATTATTTGATAAAAGTCAAGTATGAAAACCGGAAAATCCCCAACTCTATCTGTGGGTCCTTGAGTTGCTTAGGATTTCGAGGATTGCGGAACGGAAATGCAATAAATCATGATATGCATGGATGATCTATGTATAACATTCCAAATTGAAAATTTGGGATGTTACACGTATATATGTAGTAGTTTCTAAAGAGCACCGTTTTTGTAAGAAAGCTTCTGAATAACCTATGTTTTTCTAAATTTCTAATAAGAGGTAGATCTATAATACTGCCCCAGGAAGAAATTGGTTGTTCAGTATAGCCTCACCAATTGATCGATCGTTGGACCAAAAGTAAAATTACTAAATCAACAGTTTAGTTTATAGGTAATATATTTACTGCATTACCCATGCATCGTCCACATAAGCTGAATGCAAGTTTACTACGCATGATAGAAGTAAATCTGAAAGAACTCCGAGTCGGTACCATCAACAAAATATAGAAATTTTACAACTTAACAGTAACTGATCATCTTCCATCCCAAGAAGATGAGTCCTCATGAAACTTTGTACCTAGTTAGTTGTAAACTCTCTTTGACCTGACCTGTACAGAAACAAAAGAAAAATTAGAAGAAGATGAATGGGGATTGAGATGGAGTTGATCAGCAAAAAAAGATATACCTAGAATAAACTTAGTTTCACACCCTCAGTGTTTCCCTTACGTCCCTTGTCATTGATCTCCTCTCTACCATCAGCAGTAGCACCGTTGCTTGTTGTCCTTGTGATGCTGCAATGAGTCCTCCCCTTTCTTTGAGAGGAACATCCGCGCCCGCATCCGACTCTCTCGCATCAAATTGTGATCTGACTGTCAAGCATGTGGCCCTTCACTTATATTTCAATTCTACAACCATATCATCCTAATAGTGTTTCTAGTGAGCATAGAAAATAGACTTTACTTATTTCTTAAGCGAGAAAGTCTACAACTATATCATCCCAATAGTGTTTCTAGTGAGCTTAGAAAAGAGAAATACATATAGAGAAGGACACTGCGAGCAGGGACAACAATATAAAATACAACACAACTACACAAGCATGAAAAAATGATCTGCCGATGAATTGCCTCAGTCCCGAAGTGGTTTGCAAACCTAAATTTATCTACAGCTCCAAATGACCCGCAAGAGGAAATTCATGATTAGAAGTTGTGCAGGGGGTAAAAGAAGATGCCACGGGACACGGGATGAGAGGAGTTTCTGCTCGGTGGCGTTTAGAGGCAGGGGAAGGGGAGATGGACGTGGGTGTCACTCACCTGCATCAGATGATGGTGAGGCCGAGTGTGGCGAGACAACGTCGCGGGGAGGGATGAAGGGAGTCGAGGTCAAAGAAGACGCAATTGAGGTCGTGGGAGAGTTGGAGATTTGAAGTGATGTCCGATCAGTTGATGACGACAAGGGCTGCAATATCGGAGAACATGGCAGCGGCGGCGAGGCGTGAGAGAGTCTCGCCAGCCACACACAAGGGTCGAAAAGAGTGTTGTTTTTTTTGGATTGCATGTCTGGAGGTTGTTACAGGCCCAGTAGGCCCAATTTAATCCGAGAAGTTGAAAATGCCACCATAGCGGCCCAAGAAGGGTTAGCGCTCGTTAGGATCGAACGAAGCAACTCGGGGTTGGATTAAGAGACAATCAGATGGATGAAAACGCTCTTAAATGACAATCCAACAGATACAAATGCTAATGGCCTGAGGGGGCAGGAAAGATGCTCGGTTTTAATGTAAGTAAATAGAGATAGATCAAGATGCTTAATTGGACTTTCACAAAGCACATACCTTGACAAAGTTTTGAAGAAGTTCAAAATGGATCAGGCAAAGAAAGGGTTCTTACCTGTGTTACAAGGTGTGAAGTTGAGTAAGACTCAATGCCTGACCACTGCAGAAGATAGAGAGAAAATGAAAGATGTTCCCTATGCTTCAACCATAGGCTCTATCATGTATGCAATTTTGTGTACCAAACCTGATGTATGCCTTGCTATTAGTTTAGCAGGGAGGCAAGAAAGTGATCCAGGAGTGGATCACTGGATAGCGGTCAAGAACATCCTGAAATACCTGAAAAGGACTAAGGTTATGTTTCTCGTTTATGGAGGTGACAAAGAGCTCATCGTAAATGGTTACGTTGATGCAAGCTTTGACACTGATCCGGGCGATTCTAAATCGCAAACCAGATACGTGTTTATATTGAATGGTGGAGCTGTCAATTGGAGCAGTTCTAAACAAAGCGTCATGGCGGGATCTACGTGTGAAGCGGAGTACATTACTGCTTCAGAAGCATGGAATGAAGGAGTCTGGATGAAGGAGTTCATATCCGATCTAGGTGTCATACCTAGTGCATCGGGTCCAATGAAAATCTTTTGTGACAATACTGGTGCAATTGCCTTGGCAAAGGAATCCAGATTTCACAAGAGAACCAAGCACATCAAGAGACACTTCAATTCCATCCGTGATCAAGTCCAGGTGGGTGACATAGAGATTTGCAAGATACGTACGGATCTGAACGTTGCAGACCCGTTAACTAAGCCTCTTCCACGAGAAAAACATGATCAACACCAAGACTCCATGGGTGTTAGAATCATTACTGTGTAATCTAGATTACTGACTCTAGTGCAAGTGGGAGACTGAAGGAAATATGCCCTAGATGCAATAATAAAGTTATTATTTATTTCCTCATATCATGATAATTGTTTATTATTCATGCTAGAATTGTATTAACTGGAAACTTAGTACATGTGTGGATACATAGACAAAAAATGTGTCACTAGTATGCCTCTACTTGACTAGCTCATTAATCAAAGATAGTTATGTTTCCTAACCATAGACATGAGTTGTCATTTTATTAATGGGATCACATAATTAGGAGAATGATGTGATTGACTTGACCCATTCCGTTATCTTAGCACTTGATCGTTTAGTTTTCTGCTATTGCTTTCTTCATGACTTATACATGTTCCTATGACTATGAGATTATGCAACTCCCGATTACCGTAGGAACACTTTGTGTGCTACCAAACATCACAACGTAATTGGGTGATTATAAAGGTGCTCTACAGGTGTCTCCGATGGTACTTGTTGAGTTGGCATAAATCAAGATTAGGATTTGTCACTCCGATTGTCGGAGAGGTATCTCTAGGCCCACTCGGTAATGCACATCACTATAAGCCTTGCAAGCATTGTAACTAATGAGTTAGTTGCAGGATGGCGTATTGCGGAACGAGTAAAGAGACTAGCCGGTAACGAGATTGAACTAGGTATTGAGATACCGACGATCGAATCTCGGGCAAGTAACATATCGATGACAAAGGGAACAACGTATGTTGTTATGCGGTTTGACCGATAAAGATCTTCGTAGAATATGTCGGAGCCAATATGAACATCTAGGTTCCGCTGTTCGTTATTGACCTGAGACGTGTCTCGGTCATGTCTACATAGTTCTCGAACCCGTAGGGTCCGCACGCTTAAAGTTTGGTGACGATTGGTATTATGAGTTTTTGTGTTTTGATGTACCGAAGGTAGTTTGGAGTCCCGGATATGATCACGGACATGAAGAGGAGTCTCGAAATGGTCAAGACGTAAAGATCGATATATTGGACGACTATATTTGGACATCGGAAGTGTTCCGGATGGTTTCGGAGAAAACCGGAGTGCCGGAGGGTTACCGGACCCCCCCCCTGGGAGAAATAGTGGGCCTTATGGGCCTTAGTGGAGAGAGAGAGGGTTGGCCTAGGGCAGGCCATGCCCCTCCCCCTCTGGTCCGAATTGGACTAGGAGAGGGGGGCGGCGCCCCCCTTTCCTTCTCCCTCTCCCCCTTCCTTTCCCCCTCCTAGTAGGAGTAGGAAAGAAGGGAATCCTACTCCTACTAGGAGGAGGATTCCTCCTCTTGGCGCGCCTGCAGGGGCCGGCCGGCCTCCCCCTTTGCTCCTTTATATACGGGGGCAGGGAGGCACCTCTAGACATACAAGTTGATCTATTGATCTATTCCAGCCGTGTGCGGTGCCCCCCTCCACCATAATCCACCTCGATTATATCATAGCAGTGCTTAGGCGAAGCCCTGCGTCGGTAGCATCATCATCACTGTCATCATGCCATCGTGCTGAAGAAACTCTCCCGTGAAGCTCTGGTGGATCGGAGTTCGTGGGACGTCATCGAGCTGGACGTGTGCTGAACTCGGAGGTGTCGTGTGTTTGGTACTTGGATCGGTCGGATCGTGAAGACGTATGACTACATCACCCGCGTTGTGCTAACGCTTCTGCTTTCGGTCTACGAGGGTACGTAGACACACTCTCCCCTCTCGTTGCTATGCATCACCATGATCATGTGTGTGTGCATAGGAAAATTTTGAAATTACTACGTTACCCAACACATAGCTGGATTCGACGGTCGATGCCGCCCTATGGGTGTTCCTGCTCAAAAATTGGGACATCTTTTCCTGGCACCCTTCGGACATGCCCGGGATCCCACGCAGACTGGCCGAACATAGCCTCAACATAATCAAGGGGTTCAAATCAGACAAGCAAACACTACGGTGATTTTTCGAACCCAGACGGCAAGCTATGGGGGAGGAGCTAGCTAAACTACTCGAGGCCGGGTTCATTAGAGAAATCAAACACCCGGACTGGCTAGCCAACTTGGTCATGGTGCCGAAGAAGGATAAATCCTAGTGCCTTTGTGACGATTTCGAAGACCTCAATAAGGCTCGCCCCAAGGACCCTTTCTCACTGGCCCGCATTGACCAGATTATCGAGGCAACTGCGGGACATGACTCATTGTGTTTCCTCGATGCTTACTCCGGATACCATTAGATTAAGATGAAGGAGTCTGACCAGGCCGCAACGGCGTTTATTACCCCGTACGGGTCTTTTTGTTTCAACACTATGCCTTTCGGGCTTAAAAACATTGGTGCCAATTACCAACGCATGATTCAAACATGTTTGGAAAAACAAATTGGTAAGACAGTGGAAGCATATGTGGATGATGTGGTCATCAAGACTAAACACGTCGAGTCATTGGTGGACAATCTCTGCCTCACATTTGGCAACCTCCGCACATATGACATATGGCTTAATCCAGAAAAATGTGTTTTCGGCGTTCCAGCCGGAAAACAGGGTTCATTGGCTCCAATAGAGGAATTGAAGCGAACCCAGCCAAAATCCGAGCCTTATCACAATTGGCCATGCCAACAGAGTTAAAGCAGGTCCAAAAACTAGCAGGGTGCATGGAAGCTTTGAGCCGCTTCATTTCCAGATTAGGAGAAAAGGCATTACCACTTTATCGACTGCTCCGACGCACCGATCATTTCGAATGGACAGATGCGGCTACAGCCAGATTGGAAGAAATAAAAATCTTATTAGCGGGCAACCCAATCCTAGCCGTCCCAAGTGTTGGTGAGCTTATGTTGCTCTATATATCCGCGACTCACCAGGCATTGAGCGCCATACTCATTGTCAAGTGAGAGGAAGAGGGGCATAAATTCCCCATCCAAAAACCAGTATACTATGTATCGGCGGTCCTTACACCATGCAAATCTCGATACCCTCACTATCAAAAGATAGCCTACGCGGTCTTCATGGCATCCCGCAAGCTCCGGCACTATTTTCAAGAGTGTTCGATCACGGTGGCATCCGAAGTACCACTAAGTGACATTATAAATTATAGGGATGCCACCGACCGCATAGCTAAATGGGACATTGAGCTCTTAACATTTGAAATAACATACAAGTTGCATCGAGCTATTAAATCTCAGGCGCTGGCCGACTTCATTGCCGAGTGGACAGAAGCTGAGCTCCCTAAAGAGTACAGTTCATACTCCAACTGGATCATGTACTTCGACGGCTCTAAACTGCTAGCCGGACTGGGGGCTGGTGTCATCTTGACATCCCCTACGGGGGACACAGTCCGCTATGTGCTGCAAATCATGTATATGAACTCCAATAACGCAGCCGAATACGAGGCACTTTTACATGGTCTGTGAATGGTTGTCTCCATGGGCATACAACGCCTAGAGGTGCGCGGTGATTCAAACCTTGCAATATCCCAGATAAATGGAGAGTTCGATGCAAAAGGTCCAAAAATGGCGGCGTACCGAAACGTTGTATTAAAAATATCGGCTCGGTTCAAGGGGCTCGAGTTTCACCACGTTGCTTGATAACCCACAAGTATAGAGGGTCGCAACAGTTTTCGAGGGTAAAGTATTCAACCCAAATTTATAGATTCGACACAAGGGGAGCCAAACAATATTTGAAGGTATTGGCAGCTAAGTTGTCAATTCAACCACACCTGGAGATTAATTATCTACAGCAAAGTGATCAGTAGCAAAGTAGTTTTATAGTTTTGATAGTAGTGACAGCAACAATAGTAATAGTAACAGTGATAGCAGTAATTTTGTAGCAAGTGTAACAGTGATGATAGCAGTAGTAACTTAGCAAAAACAATATGGAAAAGTTCGTAGGCATTGGATCAGTGACTTGTTGGATGATATTCATCATGTGACAGTTATAACCTAGGCGACATAGCACTAGCTCCAGTTCATCGATATAATGTAGGCATGTATTCCGTAAATAGTCATATGTGCTTTATTAAAAGAACTTGCATGACATCTTTTACCCTACCCTCCCGTGGCAGCAGGATCCATAATGGAAACTAAGGGATATTAAGGCCTCCTTTTAATAGAGAACCAGAACAAAGTATTAAGATGTAGTGAATACATGAACTCCTCAAACTACGGTAATCACCAGAAGAAGTCTCGGTTACTGTCACTCCGGGGTTACCAGATCATAACATGTAGTAGGTGACTATAACTTGCAAGATCGGATCTAGAACATGGATATAATGATGATAACATAAACGGTTCAGATCTGAAATCATGGCACCCGGGCCCAAAGTGTTAAGCATTAAGCATGGCAAAGTCATAGCAACATCAATCTAAGAACATAGTGGATACTAGGGATCAAGCCCTAACAAAACTAACTTGATTACATGATGAATCGCATCAAACTCCTCACCGACCAGCGAGCCTACGAAGGAATTACTCACTCCTGGTGAGGAGTATCATGGAATTGGCGATGAAGAAGGGTTGATGATGACAAAGAACGAAGATCGCCCTCTCCGGAGCCCCAAACGGACTCCGGATCTGCCCTCCCAAGGAAGAACAAGGCTTGGCAGCGGCTCCGTCTCGTGGATCATGATAATTCTTTCTCCCAGATTTTTTCGATGAAAATAGGAATTTCTAGAGTTGGTTTCAGGGTAAGTGGGGCCACCTAGTGGGGACAACCCACCTGGGCCCGCGAGGAGAGGGGAGCGCACCCTAGTGGGTTGTGCCCACCCAGGGGCCCCTCTCCGATAGGTCTTGGCTCCAGAAATTCTTATATATTATATAAAAATTCCTCGCAAAGTTTCGTTCTTCTGAGAACTTTTATTTCCGCACAAAAACAACACCATGGTAGTTCTGCTGAAAACAGTGTCAGTCCAAGGTTAGTTTCATTCAAATCATGCAAATTAGAGTCCAAAACAAGAGGAAAAGCGTTAGGAAAAATAGATATGTTGGAGACGTATCCAACGTATCTACTTTTCCAAACACTTTTGCCCTTGTTTTGGACTCTAGCTTGCATGATTTGAATGGAACTGACCCGGACTGACATTGTTTTCAGCAGAATTACTATGGTGTTATTTATGTGCAGGAGCAAACGTTCTCGGAATGACCTGAAACTTCACGGAGCCACTTTTCAGAAAATAAGAAAAATACCTGCCAAAGATGAAGGCCATGGGACCCACCGTCTCTCCACGAGGGTGGGGGGTGCGCCTGCCCCCCCTAGGGCATGCGCCCCTACCTCGTGGGCCCCCTGTTGCCTCTCCCACGCCAACTCCAACTCCATATATTAAGTTTCGGGAAGAAAAAAAATCAGAGAGAAGAATTCATCGCATTTTAGGACATGGAGCCGCCGCCAAGCCCTAAAACCTCTCAGGAGGGCTGATCTGGAGTCCGTGCAGGGCTCCGGAGAAGGGAATCCGTCACCGTCGTCATCATCAACCTTCCTCCATCACCAATTTCATGATGCTCACCGCCGTGCGTGAGTAATTCCATCGTAGGCTTGCTCGAGGGTGATGGGTTGGATGGGATCTATCATGTAATCGAGTTAGTTTTGTTAGGGTTTGATCCCTAGTGTCCACTATGTTCTGAGATTGATGTTGCTATGACTTTGCTATGCTTAATGCTTGTCACTAGGGCCCGAGTGCCATGATTTCATATCTGAACCTATTATGTTTTCATCAATATATGAGTGTTCTTGATCCTATCTTGCAAGTCTATAGTCACCGATTATGTGTTATGATCCGTTAACCCCGAAGTGACAATAATCGGGATACTTACCGGTGATGACCATAGTTTGAGGAGTTCATGTATTCACTATGTGTTAATGCTCTGTTCCAGTTCTCTATTAAAAGGAGGCCTTAATATCCCTTAGTTTCCGTAAGGACCCCGCTGCCACGGGAGGGTAGGACAAAAGATGTCATGCACGTTCTTTTCCATAAGCACGTATGACTATATTCGGAATACATGCCTACATTATATCAATGAACTGGAGCTAGTTCTGTGTCACCCTAGGTTATGACTGTTACATGATGAACCGCATCCGGCATAATTCTCCATCATCGATCCATTGCCTACGAGCTTTCCATATATTGTTCTTCGCTTATTTACTTTTCTGTTGCTATTGCTATCATCACTACTGTCGGATTTCGGGTTCTGGCAGACCCTTGAGGTTCGAACACTGGGGTGCGCGCGGAGATTTCGCCTCCTACCTACCTGCACCCCTCCGCCATGCTAGGATCAAACTATCGAAAGAACAACACAGGGGACACAGGGTTTATACTGGTTCGGGCCACCGTTGTGGTGTAATACCCTACTCCAGTGTGTGGATTGCCTCTTAGGCTGATGATGATGAACAATACAAGGAAGAACAGCCTCGCGAGGGTCTGTTCTTGGCTGAGGCGATGAACTGCTGGGAAGAGTTCTGTCACCTTTCTCTCTCTCTCTCTCTCTCTCTCTCTCTCTTTCTGATTCCAGCCAGCCGACCCCTAGAGACCCTTCGACCCCCCCAGCTATGTGGGTGGCTGGTCCTATTTATAGAGGCCCTAGTCCTCTTCCCAAATATCTGTAACACCCTCGATGCGACTATATCTCCCACGTGTCGAGGCACGACTTAGAGGCATAATCGCATTGAAGGCATATGTCGCAAGTGAGGTAATCTTCACACAACCCATGTTATACATAAGGGAAAGAGATACATAGTTGGCTTACAAGCGCCACTTCACACAAATACATGAATAAAGCATTACATCATTCAATTACACTCAAGGTCCGACTACGGAACCAAAATAAAAGAAGAACCCCAAATGCGACAAGGTCCCCGATCGACCCCAACTGGGCTCCACTACTGATCAACTAGAAAGAAACAGCACAAGGGACAAGATCTTCATCGAGCTCCTCCTGAGCTTGGTTGCATCATCTGCACGGACTCATCGGCACCTGCAAGCTGGTTTTGGAAGTATCTGTGAGCCACGGGGACTCAGCAATCTCGCACCCTCACGATCAAGACTATTTAAGCTTATGTGTAAGGTAAAGGTATGAGGTGGAGCTGCAGCAAGCGACTAGCATATATGGTGGCTAACATACGCAAAAGAGAGCGAGAAGAGAAGGCAAAGCACGGTCAATAAAGGTATGATCAAGAAGTGATCCTGGACTACATACGTCAAGCATAACTCCAACAACCGTGTTCACTTCCCGGACTCCGCCGGAAAGAGACCATCACGGTTACACACGCTGTTGATTCATTTTAATTAAGGTCAACTTTAGGTTTTCTACAACCGGACGTTAACAAATTCCCATCTGCCCATAACCGCGGGCACGGCTTTCGAAAGTTCAAATCCCTGCAGGGTGTCCCAACTTAGCCCATGACAAGCTCTCACGGTCAACGAAGGAATAGACCTCCACCCGAGACGTTTCGATCAGACTCGGTATCCCGGTACAACAAGACATTTCGACAGGGTAAAACTAAACCAGCAACACCGCCCGAATGTGCCGACAAATCCCGATAGGAGCTGCACATATCTCTTTCTCAGGGCACACTCAGATTGTCCTAGGTATGGGCAAGCCAGCCCAGAGTTGCCCCTGGTGGCCACCGGCAGCTGACAGGTTGGACCAACACTCAGAGGAGCACTGGCCCGGGGGGGTAAAATAATGATGACCCTCAGGAGCGCGACTCCCAAGGGAAAAGAAAAGGCTAGGTGGCGAATGGTAAAACCAATGTTGGGCATTGCTGGAGAAGCTTTACTTAAGGCGAACTGTCAAGGGGTTCCCATTATAGCCCAACCGCGTAAGGGACGCAAAATCCAGGAACATAACACCGATATGACGGAAACTAGGGCGGCAAGAGTGGAACAAAACACTAGGCATAAGGCCGAGCCTTCCACCCTTTACCAAGTATATATATGCGTTAATTAAATAAGATATATTGTGATATCCCAACAAGTAAACATGTTCCAAGAAAGGAACAACATCTCCATGCTCCAACAAGGAACAAACTTCAATCTTCACCTGCAACTAACAACGCTATAAGAGGGGCTGAGCAAAGCAGTAACACACCCAATCAACGGTTTGCTAGGACATTGGTGGGTTAGGGGCTGAACATGGCAATTTGGGAGGCTGACAAGCAAGTGGTAGGCATCGTAGCAATGGCATTGCAAAAGAGCGAGAAAACTAGCATAGCAAAGATAGTAGTGATTTTGAGGGTATGATCATCTTGCCTGAAATCCCGCAAGGAAGAAGAACGAGTCCATGAAGAAGACAAGGGGACGTAGATGAACGGTTCCTCACAAGCACGACGTTACCGGAACCAACTCGAAGAAGCAACACCGGAAAGAAGCAAACAACATAGTAAACAACCACCACATAACATGGCATGATGCGCAAACAAGTATGATGCATGTCCGGTTTAAAGAGGCATGGCATGGCAAAAATGCACAAGCAATCCTACAAATTAAGTGGAGCACAATATGCAACGGAGTTGCATATTGACGATACACCACGTGACTTTTTTAAGTTCGATCTTGTTTATGTACCCAACAATATTAAATGTTGTTAGCATGGCAAGAGGGGAAGCATGATGAAACTATCTAATCTAGGCAAGTTTAAATGAGGCCGGAACAACAAAACAACAAGTCCGGAAACTCCTCATGTGCATAATTTAGGTTTGGTACTGATCTTCCCTGAACACAATTTTAGAGTTATTAAACATGCAAAGTAAGGTCACCATGTTAAACTAGGCAAAATTCTACCCCATTTACATATAAAGTTTGTTAAAAACGGAGCTACGGTTATTTAGTTATGAAATAAATCATTTTAACATGGCATAGGAGCAAATTAATGCAAACAGCATTTTAAATATTTCAAACATAGGTGAAAGTTGGATATTATTAATCTACACAAAATTCTGAGCAAGTTTCATATATAATGTTTTTACATATGACGCATGGTTTGAGAGTTATTAAATGCATGAAGGCTAGGGGGTTTTCTATAAAACTGTAAAACCTGGGATAATAGCTAAATTCGCAGAGCGTCAAAAAAATAGACACTGGGCCGGATCTGCTGGCCCAACAACAGGGGAAAAAAGGTGGGGCGCCAGGGGTGTTCTCACCATGGGCCAAAACGGGCCGTTGGGGGGAAATAGCCCACGCGGGCCAGAGGCGTGGAGCAGGCCGGCGTGGGGGTAGATCGGGCGCGTGCGGTCGAGTGCGCACGCCCGTTGACCCGAGCGGCAGCTGCAGTTTGTCAGGGACGAACGGGATGGCGGCACGGCGCGAAGCAGAACGGCGGCGAGCAGGCGATGGAGGCGGCAGCGGGTCTCGGCGTGGGATGGCGAAGGGACTCGGCGGGACGCACGCCGGCGATCCAAGCGGGTCGACCAGAGGGACTTGGCGGGGCGAAGACTCCCTGGTGTCTTCGTACAGCTGCAGACCGCACCGGGGGCGGGGAATCGGGCGGAGGCAGGTGGGGACGGCGGCTCCCTGGCGACGAGGCGTTCCGGTGGACGTGCTCGCGGGGCGAGGGAGTCCGGCCTAGTTCTGCAGCTCCATGGCGCGGGGCAGGGCATGGAGGAGCTCCTCTCCTCCGGATCGAATTGAAAGGGGAAGGCAGCGGGGCGCTGGTCTCCTCGGCTGGGATCTCGGGCTCCTGGACGGCAGCGCGCTGGAGGCAGATCAACGCGGAGACGAGCTCCTGTCCGTGGCAACAGAAAAGAGAGAGACGATTGAGAGAAAGAAAATGGAGGAAGGAGAAGAAAGGAGAGAGAGGCGCGAGGGAGGAGGAAGGGCCTCGATCCAATCGGGATTGAACTCTGGCTGGCTGCGGGTTGGTAGATCGGAGGAGGCGCTGGTTGGCTCAGGTGAGATCCCGAGGGAGATGGCGGCGTTGCGGATGGAATGGATGGGACAGGGTCCCTAGAATTTAGGGTTGGACCTATATATATAGCAGGGGATTTTTGGGTAGCGGCTAATCCGTCCCTCCGGTCGTAATCGGCCGGTCGGGAAAAAATAGCTAGGAAGTCCAAATAAGAAAACGGTGACGTTTTGTAGATGTTTGGGGATGTTCCGGACACAGCGGTAACGACTGTTCGGGTCGGGTCCGGGACAACTTTCGGGCGCGCGCGCGAGGAGGCCTGCGGGCTAACGAGAGAGGTTAGGTAGGACCTGGTGATGAGTAGTGGGCTGTGTCGACGGTCTCGAGCTGAGAGAAGAGAAGAGGAAGAGACCCGGCGACTGTTTCCGGAGACCGAAAACGTCCAACGTTTTGACCGACTATAATGCCGCTATATTTATCTGTTGGGGCGTCAAACGAACTCCGATTGCGATGAAACTTGGCAGGCGGTCTATCTACACTATAATAAGACCACACGTCAACTCTCATCCCATTCCGAGAACGTTTTCCGGCCACTTATAAAATAATATTTCGGATGTGTTGCGGGCGCGTGCAAGTGTGGTAGGGCTCAGAACAGACAACGGAGAGAACGAGGAGGCCGGGACGGATGCAAGTTTTGAAAACATGATGATGCAATGCACATGATGACATGATGAAATGCAACACGCAAGCAAATGATCTGGCAACAGCAGCGAATAACTGGAAGACACCTGGCACAACGGTCTCGGGGCATTACAATATCGAGCAGGAAGGGAGCCAACAATGGCGGGCTAATTTGAAAGGGGACAGCAAGTATCAGCTATCCTGACAAAAGTAGTCTTCGCCTGCGCAAAGCTCTGGTGATGACGCTGTCTTGGGCTCCACGGTGACCTCCGCCTCGTAGTCCTCCTGGTCTTGGTCTCGTTGCACCGAAACGGCAACCTTTGCCTGATGCCTCGGTACTCCGCGGCTGCGCTTGCCCCCTTTGCACCAAAGAGGAAAGGAGGACTCTGCGTGGGCTGGCGCCCGCCTGGCGCCCTGAGTCGTCATGGCTTGCGTCACGGGCACCTCGTGAGGTACCCCGCCTTGATCTCTCCGCCTCCTTGTGAGCCAGCCTGACGAGGCCGTGCCTGAGGAAGCTCCGCGTCGTCCGCCCCGCGAGGCTTGGCCCCTCGCGAGGGTCTTGAGCTTGTGTTGGTGAAGATGGGCCGTGCTGGGCCCCCCTTTGCGCCACGCCGTAGGCCGCAGGCAGGCAAGTCTGGGGACCCCCATTCCCAGAACACCGACAGTAGCCCCCGGGCCCAAGGCGCGCCCGGACTTGGCTGTGCAGGGAGGCGGAAGGGCAAGAGTGAAGCGCCGCGGGCCCTAACAGCCTGCGGCCTTGGGCGCAGCGTGGCGGTTGACTGGACATGGGCGCCTTAGCAACCGCGCGAGTTGATAAAGGAGTGGCATCCGCCTAGGTCCTTCTTCTTGCTTTTCCCGGTTGCTGCTCAGATCCCTTTCTTGCGCCCCTCCTTCCTACCTCCGAAATCTCCAGATCTGCTCTGACCGCGCGGCCTAGGAAGCCATGGCGCCTCGCTAGCCCCCGGCCGCAGCTTGGTACTCGTCTGCCCTGGACCGGCCGAACGTGTCGGAGGCGGGCCTTGCCCGGTTGCGCCGGATAGCGATGGCGCGAGGCATCGACGGGGCGAAGGTGTTCAAGGCCGGCTCCGCCACCCCTGAGGGTCAGAGAAGCACCTTCTATCCGCTCTTCATAAGTGCCATTGTTGCTGGCCTGGTGCCTCCCTTCTCCGAGTTCTTCTTCTCTATCCTCCGCCATTACAAGCTACAGGCTCTGCATCTCCATCCCAACTCCGTCCTTCTCCTCGTGATCTTTGCTTATTACTGTGAGGCCCGCGTTGGGGTGCAGCCCTTAGTGGCCTTGTTGTGCCATTACTTCTACCTCCGGACCTCTCGCGGTCCTGCTTCCGCGTGCGCGAGCTTCGTCGCGTACGGTGGCGCCATTGCCATCTCGAACCCTGGGAACAGGATTGAGGGCTTCAGGAGCAAGTGGGTCTTGGTGGATGCTGAGCGCATCCACCCTCGGCTGATCTTGCCCATGGAGCAGCCCACGAGCTCCAGCAACTGGGGTCGGGTGGAGCTCACGGATCCCCGCGCGAAGATGGTGTTGGAGAAGATGGACGCGGATCTGAGGCCGACCGACATGGCGCCGGCGAAGCTGACCGGCGCGTCGTTGCTGAGGGAGTTCCTGGAGCACCAGCTGGCTCCGCTTCGGCAGTACTCGCTTCAAATGTGGAGGCCCCGTCCGAGCCCCGTGGCCTGGGCCGACGGAGACCTGGCTGCGGTTCTCCAATCTCTGGTTGGGGGCAATGTGGCGAGGTTGGAGGGCGCTCCTACGCCCTTGTTCCTCCGCGACGACTGGGAGCGGGTAGTGAAGTCCATGCCCGTCTTCAACGGGGAAGGGCTTGTGCCCCTGGAGGCTCCCGAGGGACCGGTGGCTGTGCCCTCCGACGACTCCAGCGAAGAGGAGGAAGGGCCTGACTTCGATTCGACCGACAGAGAGTCGAGGGCTCTCTTCCCCCGGCGCAAGTCCCGCGTTCTCCGCCTCCCTCCGAGTGATGACGACGAGGATGGCAACGAAGACGACGATGAGCAGGACGGCGGGGGCTCGCCCCCGATCCCGAAGAAGGACAGGACCGGGCTGATCTCCCGCGGGTCTGCCCCGGCCCCGGGGCGGGCCGTAGACGCACCTTCCGCCTCCAAGCTTCCCGAGGTTGACCCTTCCAGCCGGCTTTCAGGCTTCAAATTTGGCCGGAGGCCGCTTGAGCTCACTGGCGACGACCCGTAAGTGTTCGATTCTTGTCTTTATTTCTTGCTCTGCTTCTGAGGCTTGACGTTCGCATCCCTTGGATAGGCTGGCGCCCGCAACAAAGAAGTCGAAAGGGGCTCCTGAGGTTCCATCCGTGGCAGCGCCCCTGAAGGAGGGTGACCGCGACGCCCAGGCTTCTCCTGCCCGGTCGTCCTCGCGAGGCCTGGCTGAGCCGACTGGGGTGAGCTCAGCCCCCACGGCCCAAGTGGCTCCCGAGGTGCTCTCGCCTGCCGCCGCCACTACAGATGTCGGGGCGCGGCAGACTCCGCCTCAGGATGCTGCGGTCGCGCTTCCGACTTCTCCTCCTACTCCACCGGCTGCTATCTCTCCGACTCCTTCTGCCGTTTTGGATCGTGCTGTTGCTGAGCTGGACCGACTGCAGCAAGATCTTCTTGGCGCCGACCCCCGCTTGGTGGCCGGGCGTTTGGAGTTGGCTTCAGGATGGGTCCGCTCCGACGCTTCGATTCTGGTGGCGCTGGTCCAGGCCTCAATGGCATGCGACGAGGAGAAGCAGGCCATCTGAGGGAGTCCTGGATTAGGGGTTGTTCGGGTAGCCGGACTATACCTTCAGCCGGACTCCAGGACTATGAAGATACAAGATTGAAGACTACGTCCCGTGTCCGGATGGGACTTTCCTTGGCGTGGAAGGCAAGCTTGGCGATGCGGATATTCAAGATCTCCTACCATTGTAACCGACTCTATGTAACCCTAACCCTATCCGGTGCCTATATAAATCGGAGGGTTTTAGTCCGTAGAACAACTTCATCAACTCCATAGACAACAATCATACCATAGGCTAGCTTCTAGGGTTTAGCCTCTTTGATCTCGTGGTAGATCCACTCTTGTACTACCCATATCATCAATATTAATCAAGCAGGACGTAGGGTTTTACCTCCATCGAGAGGGCCCGAACCTGGGTAAAACATCGTGTTCCCTGCCTCCTGTTACCATCCCGCCTAGACGCACAGTTCGGGACCCCCTACCCGAGATCCGCCGGTTTTGACACCGACACTGGTGCTTTCATTGAGAGTTCCTCTGCGTCATCACCTTTAGGCCCGATGGCTCCTTTGATCATCAACAACGATGCGGTCCAGGGTGAGACTTTTCTCCCCGGACAGATCTTCGTCTTTGGCGGCTTCGCTCTGCGGGCCAATTCTTTTGGCCACTTGGAGCAGATCGAAAGCTACGCCCCTGGCCATCAAGTCAGGTTTGGAAGCTTAAACTACACAGCTGACATCGACGGAGACTTGATCTTCGACGGGTTCGAGCCACGGCCAAGCGCGCCGCACCATCTCGAGGGGCATGATCTAGCTCTGCCTCCGGATAGTGTCCTGGAGGCCGCACACGCATCGGTTCTGACCTCTAACTCAGAGCCTATTGCGCCAATCGAGGACGAGCGGTTGGACGCCACCTCGGGGGCTGCGATCTCAAAGGCGATCGAGCCGAATGCTAGCCCCGCACTCTGCATGATCCGTGACTCAGAGGATCCGGACTCCTCCCCGGACTCCGAACCCCCTGTGCCTCTGCCAATCGAATCCGATTGGGCGCCGATAATGGAGTTCACCGCCACAGACATCTTTCAGCACTCGCCTTTTGGCGTCATCCTGAATTCTCTTAAGTCTCTCTCTTTATCAGGAGAGCCCTGGCCGGATTACGGTCAGCGAGGATGGGATGCGGATGACGAAGAAATTCAAAACCCACCCACCACCCACTTTGTAGCCACTGTCGACGATTTAACCGACATGCTTGACTTCGGCTCCGAAGACATCGACGGTATAGACGACAATGTAGGAGACGAACAGGAACCAGCACCTGTAGGGCGCTGGAAGGCCACCTCGTCATATGACATATATATGGTGGATACTCCAAAACATGGAGATGGCGATGGAACAGTGGGGGAGGACACGGGAGATAATACTACCCCAAGAAACAGCCAAAGCGCCGGCATCAGCGGCGCCGCTCTAAATCCCGCCAAAGCAAAAAAACGGTGATTCCAGCACGGGAGATAATACTACCCCGGATAGCACCAAAGAACACCCACCTCAGCAAGATTCGGCACAGGAAGATGGAGAAGCCAGCCCTCATGAGAGAGCGGCAGACCAAGAGGTTGAGGATGATAACCATATGCCTCCCTCCGAAGACGAGGCAAGCTTCGATGACGACGAATTCTTCATACCAGCAGACCCCACCGTGCAAGAACATTTCAAACGCAGGCTTTTAGCCACGGCAAGCAGCCTCAAGAAAAAGCAGCAACAACTTAGAGCTGCCCAAGATTTGCTAGCTAGCAGATGGACTGAAGTCCTTGCGGCCGAATAGTATAACTCGAACGCCCTTCCAGGAGTTACCTAAAGCGCAGGCCGCTACCCCGATCAGAGGAGGAAGCACCTACATCACCAGCGCACGACTTGGCAGACCGGCCACCTCGCAGACGCGACAGAGAGGCCTCTCGGCCCTCCATCCAAGCCATGCCCCGACGCCGCTCAACTAAGGCACGGGAAAATGCGCCAGACCTGCGAGATGTACTAGAGGATAAAGCAAGACAAACAAGATCGATCTACGGATCGCGCAGGCGCCCTACGGCACGTAACGATGATCTTCACTCTGGATACAACAAATCCGGCCGGGCCGAACACAACAGACATGGCTCTTCCGAGCTACGTCATGATATAGCCCAGTATAGAGGCGCCGCACACCCGCTATGCTTCACGAATGAAGTAATGGAGCATAAAATACCAGAGGGTTTCAAACTTGTAAACATCGAATCATATGATGGCACAACAGATCCGGCGTTATGGATCGAGGATTATCTCCTTCACATCCACATGGCACGCGGCGATGATCTACACGCCATCAAATACCTCCCGCTCAAACTTAAAGGAACGGCCCAGCATTGGCTTAACAGCTTGCCAGCAGACTCAATCGGTTCTTGGGAGGACCTGGAAGCCACATTCCTTGACAACTTCCAGGGCACTTACGTGCGACCACCGGATGCCGATGACTTAAGCCACATAATTCAGCAGCCAGAGGAACCGGCCAGACAATTCTGGACACGGTTCCTAAGAAAGAAAAACTAGATAGTCGACTGTCCGGATGCAGAGGCCCTAGCAGCCTTCAAGCATAACATCCGCGACGAATGGCTTGCCCGGCACCTGGGACAAGAAAAGCCAAAATCTATGGCAGCCCTCACGACACTCATGACCCGCTTTTGTGCGGGGGAAGACAGCTGGCTAGCTCGCAGTAACAACTTATCAAAGAACCCTAGTAATTCGGATACCAAGGACAAAAGTGGCAGGACACGTCGGAATAAGCAAAAACGCCGCGTTAGCAGCGACGCAATGAAGACACGGCAGTCAATGCTGGATTCAAAGGCTATAAATCCGGTCAGCGGAAAAAGCCATTCAAAAAGAATACTCAGGGCCCGTCCAGTTTGGACCGAATACTCGACCGCTTGTGCCAGATACATGGCACCCCCGAAAGGCCTGCCAATCACACTAACAGAGATTGTTGGGTGTTCAAGCAGGCAGGCAAGTTAAGAGCCGAAAACAAAGACAAGGGGCTGCACAGCGACGACGAGGAGGAGCCCAAGCCGCCGAACAACAATGGACAGAAGGGTTTTCCCCCACAAGTGCGGATGGTGAATATGATATACGCAACCCACATTCCCAAGAGGGAGCGGAAGCGTGCGCTATGGGACGTATACGCGATGGAGCCAGTCGCCCCGAAGTTCAACCCATGGTCCTCCTGCCCGATCACTTTTGATCGAAGGGACTATCCCACTAGCATCCGTCATGGCGGCTTCGCCGCATTGGTTCTCGACCCAATCATCGACGGATTTCATCTCACAAGAGTCCTCATGGACGGCGGCAGCAGCCTGAACTTGCTTTATCATGATACAGTGCGAAAAATGGGCATAGATCCCTCAAGGATTAAGCCCACAAAAACGACCTTTAAAGGCGTTATACCAGGTGTAGAGGCCAACTGTACAGGCTCAGTAACACTTGACGTGGTCTTCAGATCCCCGGACAATTTCTGAAGCAAAGAGTTAATCTTCGATATAGTCCCGTTTCGCAGTGGCTATCACGCCCTGCTCGGACGAACCACATTCGCAAAGTTCAATGCGGTGCCGCACTACGCATATCTCAAGCTCAAGATGCCAGGCCCTCGAGGAGTAATCACAGTCAACAGAAACACCGAACGCTCCCTCCGTACGAAGGAGCACACGGCGGCTCTCGCAGCGGAAGTACAAAGTAGCCTTCTTAGGCAATTCTCCAGTCCGGCCATTAAAAAGCCAGACACTGCCAAGCGCGCCCGGAGTAACCCACAGCAGCACCGCCGGACACACTATAAGCAAGCGTAGCAATGCGGCCCCAACCCCAGCTCTCGCGACATAGCGAAACCAGTACCTCGCGTACATAACTACGCCCTTGAGATACCATGGGCACAGGGGAAGGGGCACAACAATGGCATGCCCAAAATACGGCTTAAAACGTACAAGGGGCTGCCGGATTCTTTTTTTAATTTTTTCTTACTTTCAGGACTCCTTACTTTGGACGACCTGTTCGGCAATTCGACTGCCGCACAAACGATGCAAGATCCAGGGAGGCAGACAAGCCATGCCGCATTATGGAACTCCTAGGTGGTCTCTGTTACGAGCGGCATACCTGTTTTAAATACAATTCCGCGGCATGCCCCTGGTCAGGACATACTAAATAGTCCAATATCTTTTGCTTACCGCACTATTTGTATTGTTCGGCTTTGATAAATAGCCTCTCTATAAACAATGCATAGCTTTCTGTCTATTTTTTTGCATTATCATCTTTTCATATACATGTTTATGACATGTTGCACCCGTACACTGTGGTACGGCAAAATACGCCAGGGGCTTTAGTACCCATTAATATGGCATGAGAAGTCCGTACACTTTCACAAGTGCGGCACCCCGAACTTATAGCACTATATGCATCGGCTCCGAATCATGATTTGGGTCAATGGTTGGGTTTGCCCGGCTCCTATGTTTTGGTGCCTTACGTTCCGCTATATCGGCTAAGGTAGCACTAGGAGAACCACTGCGATTGTGCCCCGGTTGAGCTGGGCTAAGCACCTCAGTGGAGAAAGCTAAAACTGACTGTCATGATGTGGCGAGAGACCGGTCGCTGTTCGAGAGGTTTTTCGAGTCCCTAAAGGCTTATGCCGCTTCGACCGAGGAGCTGGCTTTGTCCGGCCAAGGCGTGGATAGCGCCCCGAACTCGGTCTTCCGAACTAGGGGCTTCGCCGAAATTTAAAACTATAGAGTTCTATGGCTAAGTGAGAGTGTTCAAGCATTATAGTCCGATTGCCTGGTTCGTTGTGCTGAGCGCCTCCCTCGAAGGACCCAACTATGGGAAAAAGAGCGCTCAGGTTTATCCCGAACACCCCAGCACTAGTGGCATGGGGGCAGAAGCCGATGACTGGCCATCTCTCAATTTTTGATAAACGGCCGCACAGAAAGTAATATTTTAAATTCAATAAGCATTGCTTAGCACATATGAACAAGTTTTCAGCGCACAGGATAAACACGAGCGAGTTCATTCAAAAATTACATCCTTGGTACATTCATCCGCCACAAGGCGGGCACCCGCAAGAACATCCTTATAGTAGTTCTCGGGCTTGCGATGCTCCTTCCCCGGCGGCGGCCCGTCCCTCACAAGCTTCTCATCGTCCAGCTTACCCCAGTGCACCTTTGCACGGGCAAGGGCCCTACGGGCACCTTCGATGCAGACGGAGCGCTTGATGACCTCGAGCCTTGGACAGGCCTCCGCCAGTCGCCGCACCAGCCCGAAGTAGCTCCCAGGCAGGGCCTCTCTGGGCCACAGCCGAACTATGAAGCCCTTCATGGCCTATTCGGCCGCCTTGTGGAGCTCGACCAGCTGTTTCAACTGGTCGCTCAAGGGCACAGGGTGTCCGGCCTCAGCATACTGAGACCAGAACACCTTCTCCGTCGAGCTGCCCTCTTCGGCTCGGTAGAATGCGGCGGCGGTGGATACGCTGCGGGGAAGATCTGTGAATGCCCCTAGAGAGCTCCGGATTCGGGTAAGTAACAAGTACTTTACTTTTATACTTCTGCTTTGCATAAAGAATGCCTTACCCACCGCTATCTTTTTTATCTCCTCCAACTCTTGGAGGGCCTTTTGGGCTTCGGCCTTGGCGGACTTGGCAGTCTCAAGGGCCGCCGCGAGCTCAGACGCTTGCGTCTTGGACTCAAGCTCCAAACTCTCATGTTTTCTCATGAGAGCCTGAAGCTCCTGCTGCACCTCGCCAACCTGGCCCTCAAGTTTCTCTCGCTCGGAGCACTCCGCGGCCGTTTTCTTTTCGGCCTCGGACAGCGCCTACTTGAGGGTCGCCACCTCAGTCGTGGCCCCTATAATAAGCAGTACAATCCTGTTATTTTTTGCAATCAAGCCTTTCTATAGGCACTTTTTCTGTAAGGTATTTCTTACCTCCTTTCTCCTCGAGCTGCCATTTGGCAAGACCGAGCTCTTGCTCGGTCCGCTCGAGGCCCCGTTTCAGGGCACCCACCTCCGCAGTCAGCGCGGCGGTGGCTAGCAGCGAAGCCTGCATACGCATATTGACTCTTTGTTGTTAGACTCCTGCGAAATTTAATAGATCCTCTATTTGGCTTTTCTTTCCGAATGCCAAACAGAGCATCAGGGGCTACTGTCTATGTGGTTATATTTTTACATATTTTTTACTTACCTCGAAGCCTGTTAGAAGGCTAGCGCAAGCTTCACTCAGTCCGCTCTTGGCGGACTGAACCTTCTGGATCACCGTACTCATAATAGTACGGTGCTCCTCGTCGATGGAGGCGCCGTCAAGCACCTCCATCAGATTGTCTGGCACCTCCGGTTGGATGGAGGCTGCCGGCTCAGAAGGCTTACTCCTATTGGAAGGAGTTCGCCTACCGCGGACCGGAACTGTTGTAGATTCCGGTGCGGTGTCCAGCTCAAAGCCGGACTTGGAGCCCTGGGGGGGCCTTATCCCCTTCACTCCTGGAGTCCGGGAGGTTGCCTTGCGGGTCCTCCGGGACCACCTCCTCCTGCCCCGGAGCTTGTCGCGACGCCACTTCGGCATCGTCCGCGGTGCAGGGGGAGACAGCGGGCGGAACTGAGTTCACGTCCGGTGAATTCAGGGAGCTGCTCAACGACTCATCGAGTTCGGCCCGGGGCGGACTGCATAATTATATTCGACATTAGGGAAAGCTGTGCAACAAAGGAACGTCATGAGTTATTCTGATATCCGAACTTACGATTTCGCCGGATGCTTGGCCCTGTCTGGTCACTCCTCTTCGTCCTCTTCGGCGCTGAGGGAGTAGTCCGGCGGAGGGGTCTTCCTCTTCCTGGACCCTCCGGCCTCCCCCGTTGGGGTGGCCTTCCTTTTCTTTCCTTCCCCCGCTGGGGGGGGAGAGTTTTCTTTTTCCTCCTCCTCATTTTCATGGGAGGAGGGCGTCTCGGACTTGTCAGATGACGAGTTCGACACCACCACTTTGCGGGCACTCTTTCGAGTCCCCGTGGTCTTCTTCTTCTTGGCCTTCTTCTCTGGCACCACATAAGGCACCGGAACCAGCAGCTTCACTAGGAGAGCTCGGGCTGGGTCTTCGGGCATCGGAGCCGGATAGTTAATCGGTCCGGACATCGCCCGCCAAGCCTGTCAAAGGTAAGGGAGTTTAGATCCCGCATAGAGTCAAACTATGGAAAAAGCTTAACATCCTATAAAAGGTGTAGATGGCTTACCTCATTAGCGTGACGCTGCGAGCTGTATCCACGGTCCTCGGAAGCGGATGCAGGAGCCTCGGCGCCCTTGAACAGCATCCTCCAGGCGTCCTCGTAGGTCGTGTCGAAGAGCCTGCTGAGGGTTTGATGTTGCACCGGGTTGAACTCCCACAGACTAAAATCCCGTTGTTGACACGGGAGGATCCGGCGGACGAGCATAACCTGGATTACATTAACAAGCCGGACTGGCTTGTTCACCAGGGACTGGATGCATGTTTGCAATCCGGTCACCTCTTTTTCGTTACCCCACGACAGGCCCGTCTCTTTCCAGGACATAAGCCTCGTGGGGGGTCCGGATCGGAACTCGGGGGCTGCGGTCCATTTCGGATTGCGTGGCTCGGTGATGTAAAACCACCCGGATTGCCATCCCTTTAGGGTCTCCACAAAAGAGCCCTCGAACCATAGAATGTTGGCCATCTTGCCCGCCATGGCGCCTCCGCACTCCGCCTGGTTGCCGCGCACCACCTTGGGCTTGACGTTGAAGGTCTTGAGCCAGAGGCCGAAATGGGGGCGAACGCGGAGAAAAGCCTCGCACACGATGATAAACGACGAGATGTTGAGGATGAAGTTCAGGCCAGATCGTGGAAATCCAGGCCGTAGTAGAACATGAGCCCCCGGACAAATGGGTGAAGTGGAAAACCCAGTCCGCGGAGGAAGTGGGGAAGGAATACTACCCTCTCATGGGGCCTTGGGGTGGGGATAAGCTGCCCCTCCTCGGGAAGCTGGTGCGCGATGTCCTTGGACAGGTATCCGGCCTTCCTTAGCTTCTTAACTTGGCCCTCCGTAATGGAGGAGGCCTTCCACTTGCCTCCCGCTCTGGACATTGCTGGAGAAGGTTGAGGTGGGAAGTGCGGGCTTGGGCGCTGGAGCTCGAGAGCGCAGGAGATGGATAGGAAAAGGAGGAAGAGGGCGTAGGTAAAAAGGTGGATCCTTATCCCCTTATATGGGCGGATGCGGTTGTGCGTCCCCACCAGCCTAGTAAAACCCGCTTGCCTCCCAAAGCGCCATAATAAGTGGCGCGGTTGGGTTACCCACGTCCGTATTGATGAGAATCCCGTTAAAGGGGGTACACGATCTCTGCTTTGACAAGACGTGCCAAGGAAACCGCCTCGCAAAACACGCTAAGGTGGAAAAGTATAAACGATTCGGGTAAAGGACTTGGCCGTAGTGTGATGGCGCACTGCGGAATACGTCAGTAGATTTGATTTGTGTTAATATTATTCTCTCTATGGCAATATGTGGAAGCTTATTTTGCAGAGCCGGACACTACTCTTGGTGTTTACAATCTTCTATGAAGGACTTGGAGGAGGAACCCGCCTTGCAATGCCGAAGACAATTTGTGCGCCAGACTCGTTGTCACTAAAGCCTGGTTCACGGGCTACTGAGGGAGTCCTGGATTAGGGGGTGTTCGGGTAGCCGGACTATACCTTCAGCCGGACTCCAGGACTATGAAGATACAAGATTGAAGACTACGTCCCGTGTCTGGATGGGACTTTCCTTGGCGTGGAAGGCAAGCTTGGCGATGCGGATATTCAAGATCTCCTACCATTGTAACCGACTCTATGTAACCCTAACCCTATCCGGTGCCTATATAAATCGGAGGGTTTTAGTCCGTAGAACAACTTCATCAACTCCATAGACAATAATCATACCATAGGCTAGCTTCTAGGGTTTAGCCTCTTTGATCTCGTGGTACATCCACTCTTGTACTGCCCATATCATCAATATTAATCAAGCAGGACGTAGGGTTTTACCTCCATCGAGAGGGCCCGGACCTGGGTAAAACATCGTGTTCCCTGCCTCCTGTTACCATCCGACCTAGACGCACTGTTCGGGACCCCCTATGTAACACCCTCGATGCGACTATATCTCCCACGTGTCGAGGCACGACTTAGAGGCATAATCGCATTGAAGGCATATGTCGCAAGTGAGGCAATCTTCACACAACCCATGTACATATAATATAAAGGGGAAAATAAATATAATAGTTGGCTTACACTCGCCACGTCACATCAAGGTACATAAATAGCATCCATCATACAAACACTCATGGCCCGACTACGGCGCCAAAATAGAAAAGACCCCCCAACATGCGACTAATCCCTGAATCGACCCCGAGCAGGCACCACTACTGATCATCAGGAAAAGAAACATAGTATCGCTGAGAGTCCTTGTCGTACTCCCACTTCAGCTCGAACGCACCATCCGGAGGAGTATCATCGGTCCCTGCATCTGGTATAATAGTAATCTGTGAGCCACAAGGACTCAGCAATCTCGCACCCTCGCGATCAAGACTATTTAAGCTTAATAG
Source organism: Triticum monococcum (assembly GCA_034509565.1). NCBI lineage: Eukaryota > Viridiplantae > Streptophyta > Magnoliopsida > Poales > Poaceae > Triticum > Triticum monococcum. The sequence goes on from CM067844.1 coordinate 492,683,834, forward strand.
GGAAGGAAGGGGTAGTGTGAGTGGAGCTGCAGCAAGCGACTAGCATATATGGTGGCTAACTTATTCGCAAAAGAGAGCGAGAAGAGAAGGCAAAGCACGAGCGGATACTAAATAGAGCAGGCTACGCAAACATAACTCCAACGCCGTGTCCACTTCCCAGACCCGCCGAGAAGAGGCCATCACGGCAACACACGCAGTTGATTCATTTTAATTAATTAAGTTCAAGTTATCTACAACCGGACATTAACAAATTCCCATCTGCCCATAACCGCGGGCACGGCTTTCGAAAGATCAATCCCTGCAGGGGGGTCCCAACTTAGCCCATAACAAGCTCTCACGGTCAACGAAGGAATAGACCCCCACCCAGGACCCACCGATCAGACTCGGTATCCCGGTACAACAAGATGATTCGACAGGTCAAAACTAGTCCAGCAACACCGCCCGAATGTGCCGACAAATCCCGATAGGAGCTGCACATATCTCTTTCTCAGGGCACACTCAGATGAACACTACGTACAACTAAAACCAACCCTCGAGTTGCCCCGAGGTGGCGCTGCAAGTGGCTCGGTTCGGACCAACACTCAGAGGAGCACTGGCCCGTGGGGGCTAAAATAAAGATGACCCTCGGGCTCCGGAAACCCAAGGGAAAAAAAGGGGTAGGTGGCAAATGGTAAAACCAATGTTGGGCATTGCTGGAAAAGCTTTAAACAAGGCGAACTATCAAGGGGTTCCCATTATAGCCCAACCGCGTAAGGGACGCAACAAACCGGGAACATAACACCGACATGACGGAAACTAGGGCGGCAAGAGTGGAACAAAACACTAGGCGAGAGGCCGAGCCTTCCACCCTTTACCAAGTATATAGATGAGTAAAGATAACATAGCAATATAGTGATATCCCAACAAGTAAATAAATGTTCCAACAAGGAACGACTCCAATCTTCACCTGCAACTAACAACGCTATAAGAAGGGCTGAGCAAAGCGGTAACATAGCCAAACAGTGGTTTGCTAGGACAACGGTGGGTTAGAGACTCAATCATGGCAATTGGGAGGCTGACAAGCAAGTGGTAGGCATCGTAGCATTGGCAAAGCAAAAGAGCGAGCAAACTAGCATAGCAAAGATAGTAGTGATTTCAAGGGTGTGATCATCTTGCCTGCACAGTTGTCAGAATTGACTGGATCCTCAAAAGCAAACTCAACGGGCTCCTCGTTAGCGAACTCGTCTCCCGGCTCTACCCAACAACACAAACAAGCAACAAGGATACAATCAACCACGTGCAAGGGCAAACAATAAGATGCAAAGATGATATACTATGCGGGATGCGATGCGGGATGCAAGAATGCAACAAGTAACAGGAAATGCATGAACCTGGCCTCAACTTGGAAATCCAAGTGTGCCACTGGATAGAGGGGAAGAAATCCCCTGAAAACGATATAAAGATCATGGCAATCGGAGCTACGGTTAAGAAATGGCAAGCGTTTTACTAAACGAACCGATCTGCGATTTACAGCAACATGCCTCCTAAACGCAACAAAATGAACATGCTACAGCCACCCAACATGAAAACAAATTACATGGCAGTGATGTACTCATCAAGCTTATCAAATCATCATGACTGAGGCATAGGCAAATTCATCCATTAAGGGCTTCAAACAAGCATGGCAAAACTAAACAAGCATGGCGGGGCGGGCGGAGCGGACACGTCCGGCCGGGTCGGACACGTCCGGCCGGTCGCGAGGGAAGATTAGGGTTTCGAGGTGGGAGACGGGATCCGAAAATGGAGGGGGTATAAATAGGCATAGAGGGAGCTAGGAGTGTCCAAATGAGGTGCGGTTTTCGCCCACACGATCGTGATCGAACGACCGAGACGATGGAGCTGAGTTCGGGGTCGGTTTTGGGCCAAATTGGAGGGGTGTTGGGCTGCACACGCACGAGGCCTTTTCGGTCCCTCGGTTAACCGTTGGAGTATCAAACGAAGTCCAAATGACCCGAAACTTGACAGGCGGTCTACCAGTAGTAAACCAAGGCCGCATGGCAAGTCTCGGCCCAATCCGGAAATGTTTAGCCCCCACACACGAAAGAAAGCTAGAAATGGCCACCGGAGGAGAACGAAGCGCCGGAATGCAAAACTGACAACGGGAAAAATGCTCGAATGCATGAGATGAACATGTATGCAAATGCAATGCACGTGATGACATGATATGAGATGCACGAAAAACAAAACAACACACGGGGGCAAAGACCCGAACCCGAGAATTAAATATAACTTAATGCCGGAAACGGCAAGAGTCGGAGTACAATTGGGGAAGGTTACATGTGGGGCGTTACAACACTCCACCACTACGAAAAGATCTCGTCCCGAGATCTAGGACTGAAAGAACTCCGGGTACTCTGAACGGAGGTGATCCTCGCGTTCCCAGGTAGCTTCGCGGTCGGAAAGGTGTGACCACTTGACTTTGAGAAACTTGATTGACTTGTTGCGAGTTTTTCGTTCAGTCTCTTCAAGGATTGCAACTGGGTGCTCACGGTAGGAGAGATCTTCTTGGAGCTCAATGTCCTCGAAGTTGACGGTGCGCTCGGGCGTCTTGAAGCACTTACGGAGTTGCGAGACGTGGAACACATCATGAACATTGGCAAAGGTTGCAGGAAGCACAAGTTGATAGGCGAGGTCGCCTCTCTTGCTGACGATCTTGAAAGGCCCGACGTATCTTGGGGCAAGCTTCCCTTTGATACCGAAGCGACGAGTCCCTTTCATTGGAGAGACGCGAAGGTAGACATGGTCTCCGATCTCGAAAGCCAAATCACGGTGCTTGCTGTCGTAGTAGCTCTTCTGACGAGACTGGGCTGCTTTGAGGTTATCACGAATGACCTTGCACATTTCTTCTGCTTCTGTTATCAGGTCATTACCCAGCAGCTGACGTTCACCGGTTTCAGACCAGTTGAGGGGTGTACGGCACTTCCTACCATACAGAATTTCAAACAGGGCCTTGCCGGAACTTGCTTGGAAACTGTTGTTGTATGAGAATTCAGCATAAGGAAGGCAATCCTCCCACTTCATGCCGAAGGAGATAACACAAGCCCTGAGCATATCTTCAAGAATCTGGTTAACACGCTCGACTTGCCCGCTTGTTTGAGGATGGAAAGCAGTGCTGAAGCGAATGCTGGTGCCCATGGCCTTCTGAAAAGAATCCCAAAACTTGGAGGTAAAGATGCTGCCACGGTCTGAAGATATCACTTGAGGAATACCGTGCAGAGAGACAATGCGAGAGGTGTAGAGCTCCGCCAATTGAGCTGCAGTGATTGACTCTTTGATAGGCAAGAAATGAGCCACTTTGGTCAGCTTGTCGATGACGACGAATATAGCATCATTGCCACGCTTGGACTTAGGAAACCCAGTCACGAAGTCCATTTCAATGTGGTCAAACTTCCATTCTGGAATGGCGAGAGGTTGGAGGAGACCTGCTGGCCTTTGGTGTTCTGCTTTCACTCTTCTGCAGACATCACATTCATTCACGAATTGAGCGATCTCGCGCTTCATTCGAGTCCACCAATAAGTTTGCTTCAGGTCTTGATACATCTTCGTGCTCCCAGGGTGGATGGAGAGGAGAGAGTTATGAGCCTCATTCATGATCACTTTACGAAGTTCTCCTTTGGGCACAACAATTCGATCCTCGAAGAAGAGAGTGTCCTTGTCATCAAGCCGGTAGCACTTGTACTTGGACTGACTCTTTGCAATACCGATCTTCACCTTTTTCACCATAGCATCAAGAAGCTGGGCTTGGCGAATCTGGTCTTCCAAGGTAGGAGAAACTTGAAGGTTGGCAAGGAAACCTTGAGGAACAACTTGCAGATTAAGTTTGCGGAAAGCTTCACACAGCTCGGGTTGATAAGGCTTGAGAATCAGACTATTGCAATATGCTTTTCTGCTCAAAGCGTCAGCAATCACATTAGCCTTGCCTGGAGTATACTTGATACTCGGATTGTACTCTTGAATCATTTCGACCCATCGAGTCTGCCTGAGGTTGAGGTTAGGCTGAGTGAAGATGTACTTGAGACTTTTGTGATCAGTGAAAATGTCCACTTTCATTCCCAAGAGAAGATGTCTCCAAGTCAACAATGCGTGCACAACTGCCGCCAACTCGAGATCATGAGTGGGGTAGTTCTTCTCATTTGGCTTCAACTGGCGAGAGGTATAAGCAACAACTTTCTTCTCTTGCATCAGTACTGCACCGAGACCTTGGAGAGAGGCATCACAAAAGACCTCGTACGGCTTGGTTTCATCAGGCGGAGTTAGAACTGGAGTAGTGATCAATTTCTCTTTCAAAGCGTTGAAAGCAACATCACACTCCGGAGACCAAACGTACTTGACGTGCTTCTGAAGAAGATTTGAGAGAGGCTTCGCGATTTTGGAGAAGTTTTCAACGAATCTTCGACAATAACTTGCAAGACCGAGGAAGCTACGGAGTTGCTTCACATTCTGAGGAGGTTCCCAATTAACAATTGCAGACACCTTCTCAGGATCCACGGAAATGCCCTTGGCAGAGATAATATGACCAAGATAAAGAACCTCATTGAGCCAAAACTCACACTTAGAGAACTTGGCATAGAATTGATGTTCCCTTAGCTTGTCAAGAACCAAACGCAAGTGTTTGGCATGATCTTCCTTGTTCTTCGAGAAAAACCAGGATATCATCGAGATAGACCAAAACGAAGTCGTTGGTATAGGGGTTGAAGATGAAGTGTCTCTGACTCGCTTCCTGGAAGCATCACACCTGAGCTGAGCAGCCTCTTGCTTCAGTGCCATGTTGTAGAACTCATCGTATCTCAGCGGCTCGAAGAGGACAAGAGCGAGCTGAATTTCTTCACGAAGACCACCCCTGAACTGATAGATCATGCTCTTCTCATCAGGAACATCCTGCTTGGCAAAACGGGCGAGCTTCTGGAACAACTTGTTGTAGTCATAGACAGACAAAGAGCCTTGCTTCAGATTGCGGAATTCTTCACGTTTGCTTTCAGTCACACTTTGAGGAATGTGATGAGCGCGGAAATCACGACGGAAATCATCCCAAGTGATCAAACGTCCACCTCTGGAATCCCGGTACTGCTGAAACCACTCTGCGGCCTGATCCTTGAGCTGGAAAGACGCGAACTTGACGAAATCTTCAGGTCTGACGTTGCTACATTCAAAATGCTTGCCCAGATCGACTAACCAATCATCAGCATCGGTAGCCTCAACGCAGTTACTGAACGTCTTTGGACCATTTGCGAGGAACTGATTCAGAGTTGCAAACTGGTTCTGGTTGCTGCCTTGATTCGCTTGACTGCTTTGATTCCGCTCTTGGATGATTTGCATGATCAGCTGAGTATTTGCATTAGTAGCAGCCATCACAGCCTGCCATGCTTCCGGAGGAGGCGGAGGCGGCGGAGGATCTGGGTTCGGAGTCGTGCGCGTTGGAGGAGCCATCCTGAAGAGGTTGACCACCATTAGCACACAAATAGACAAATATAGAAGGTGAATCCAACGGAATGAAAATAATTGCAACATAAGTCTTCACATCCGAACAAAATGAACGAATGCACTTCTCTTGAAGTGGTCACATATTCCTAAATTGCGAAGCCACAAAGAATCAGGTAGAAGAGGTACATCAACGAGGGATGGAATCAACATATGACGTCGGAGAAGAACGAATACCACAATTCGAAATAAAACCAAGGGTTGGCTTGCGGAATAAGCCGGAACAAACACATGATAGAGATTTCGTCCGAAGTGTTCGTGGTAGGACCTACACGGGCTCGACCGTACAGCACCATCATGTACAAGGCAGTGCACATGACATACGAAGCGTCCCCGAGTCAGCATAGCCAAGGACTCTTTAAGACACAACGAGGCCACTGTAAAATCGACCGTGAATAGGCGAACCATTAGACGTCGAACCCCAATTTCATATCACACATCTGTTGGAAAGATATCCTAAGGCTACTTGAATTCCCACCTATGAAATTCCTGAAACTTTCCGGTTATGCAATCAGGTGTTGAGGATACAGGGGAAGCATAATATCTCACCCAAGCTAGCAAATCCTACATCTAGCTGCATCCATCCTTCAACACATAACCAAGAAACCTTCGGAAACCATCTATCTCAACCTTCGAAAAACATCCGTTATACAAGTTATGGCGATACTCCCGAACTCCCGCCCCAGTACTGGGTGGCGTCGAGGTTATCTCACCAACGAACTGCATAAAGGAGATTTTCGATGTCGCGCACATATCTCAAGTATGCCAGAATTGCAACGATAGAATTATGATGACAACACCTCAGAGCTCAACTCCCCGGGACACTTCCACTAAACCCCTGACAGGAGGCACCAAGACAGTATTCTCATCATAAGCCATCGGAACAAAACTAAGATACTCGCGTGATCCTAAAAAAAATTTGTGAAATTTGAGAAGAGAAGAGACAAAACTCTACGTCAGGATGCCTTACCAGAGCGATGAGGAGACTGGGAAGTAAAAAGAATTCCTAAGCTCTCCGATATATAATTCCTAAGGACTCAAAACATTTTTCTAGACACAACTGGGCTGCTAGAAATGATCAAGCAATGGGGCTCCTAAGGTCGGGGAAGGCTCTGATTACCAACTTGTAACACCCTCGATGCGACTATATCTCCCACGTGTCGAGGCACGACTTAGAGGCATAATCGCATTGAAGGCATATGTCGCAAGTGAGGCAATCTTCACACAACCCATGTACATATAATATAAAGGGGAAAATAAATATAATAGTTGGCTTACACTCGCCACGTCACATCAAGGTACATAAATAGCATCCATCATACAAACACTCATGGCCCGACTACGGCGCCAAAATAGAAAAGACCCCCCAACATGCGACTAATCCCTGAATCGACCCCGAGCAGGCACCACTACTGATCATCAGGAAAAGAAACATAGTATCGCTGAGAGTCCTCGTCGTACTCCCACTTCAGCTCGAACGCACCATCCGGAGGAGTATCATCGGTCCCTGCATCTGGTATAATAGTAATCTGTGAGCCACAAGGACTCAGCAATCTCGCACCCTCGCGATCAAGACTATTTAAGCTTAATAGGGAAGGAAGGGGTAGTGTGAGTGGAGCTGCAGCAAGCGACTAGCATATATGGTGGCTAACTTATTCGCAAAAGAGAGCGAGAAGAGAAGGCAAAGCACGAGCGGATACTAAATAGAGCAGGCTACGCAAACATAACTCCAACGCCGTGTCCACTTCCCGGACCCGCCGAGAAGAGGCCATCACGGCAACACACGCAGTTGATTCATTTTAATTAATTAAGTTCAAGTTATCTACAACCGGACATTAACAAATTCCCATCTGCCCATAACCGCGGGCACGGCTTTCGAAAGATCAATCCCTGCAGGGGGGTCCCAACTTAGCCCATAACAAGCTCTCACGGTCAACGAAGGAATAGACCTCCACCCAGGACCCACCGATCAGACTCGGTATCCCGGTACAACAAGATGATTCGACAGGTCAAAACTAGTCCAGCAACACCGCCCGAATGTGCCGACAAATCCCGATAGGAGCTGCACATATCTCTTTCTCAGGGCACACTCAGATGAACACTACGTACAACTAAAACCAACCCTCGAGTTGCCCCGAGGTGGCGCTGCAAGTGGCTCGGTTCGGACCAACACTCAGAGGAGCACTGGCCCGTGGGGGCTAAAATAAAGATGACCCTCGGGCTCCGGAAACCCAAGGGAAAAAAAAGGGGTAGGTGGCAAATGGTAAAACCAATGTTGGGCATTGCTGGAAAAGCTTTAAACAAGGCGAACTATCAAGGGGTTCCCATTATAGCCCAACCGCGTAAGGGACGCAACAAACCGGGAACATAACACCGATATGACGGAAACTAGGGCGGCAAGAGTGGAACAAAACACTAGGCGAGAGGCCGAGCCTTCCACCCTTTAACAAGTATATAGATGAGTAAAGATAACATAGAAATATAGTGATATCCCAACAAGTAAATAAATGTTCCAACAAGGAACGACTCCAATCTTCACCTGCAACTAACAACGCTATAAGAAGGGCTGAGCAAAGCGGTAACATAGCCAAACAGTGGTTTGCTAGGACAAAGGTGGGTTAGAGGCTCAATCATGGCAATTGGGAGGCTGACAAGCAAGTGGTAGGCATCGTAGCATTGGCAAAGCAAAAGAGCGAGCAAACTAGCATAGCAAAGATAGTAGTGATTTCAAGGGTGTGATCATCTTGCCTGCACAGTTGTCAGAATTGACTGGATCCTCAAAAGCAAACTCAACGGGCTCCTCGTTAGCGAACTCGTCTCCCGGCTCTACCCAACAACACAAACAAGCAACAAGGATACAATCAACCACGTGCAAGGGCAAACAATAAGATGCAAAGATGATATACTATGCGGGATGCGATGCGGGATGCAAGAATGCAACAAGTAACAGGAAATGCATGAACCTGGCCTCAACTTGGAAATCCAAGTGTGCCACTGGATAGAGGGGAAGAAATCCCCTGAAAACGATATAAAGATCATGGCAATCGGAGCTACGGTTAAGAAATGGCAAGCGTTTTACTAAACGAACCGATCTGCGATTTACAGCAACATGCCTCCTAAACGCAACAAAATGAACATGCTACAGCCACCCAACATGAAAACAAATTACATGGCAGTGATGTACTCATCAAGCTTATCAAATCATCATGACTGAGGCATAGGCAAATTCATCCATTAAGGGCTTCAAACAAGCATGGCAAAACTGAATAAGCAAAACAGATTTCAGACTTAGCGAAATTAACGCTAGTCTGAAATTTCAGACCACGATGCTCCCTTCGGAGCAGCAAAACAACATGAAGGGAAACCTGAACATGGCAAGTAAGAGCATGGCATGGAGCTACTCAACAAGCTTAACAAAACACCCAACATGACCTGGGGCCAAAAGGGTTCACAAAATACTCTACCGAGCACACGAACATCGATGAAACACAATCAGTTTTCAGACTTAGTGAAAACTGGAACATGCCGAAATAACAACTCACGGAGGCATATAAACGAGCTCGATGCTCTCACTACGGTGCAAGTCATGGCAAGGCAAGCATATATCCATTAAGAAGGCACAAAATGCTAGCTAGACAAGGCAAGAACAATGGCATAGCATGCATGGATCACTAGCAATCACCCCGGCAAAATCGCAAAAGAGTTAACGATCTGCCCAAAACAGCAACTATCCAAAAGTTGAGCTCGATTGAGTCAACCTAGGGTGCTCCAACATAACAAGTAAAGATATGGATGGATTAAGCACAACAAGCATAACAAATCACTCTTACTGATCATCCTCAAAAGAGGCACGGATCACTAGCAAACAAGCCGAACATATAGCATCGTGAACTAAAACGGCTCAGACTTAGTGAAAATCACTAAGTCCCTGAAATCTGAAATCTCAGGTAGCCCTCTTCGCAAGCTTGCACAAGACAACACACACCTCCTAAAAATACATGGAAGGCACCTCTGGAAAGAAGGCAACATGCTTAACAATTCATCCCAAAGGGGCACAGGCATATCATGCACGGATTAAATATGGAAAAAATGACAAAAGTGCATGTTGAACTAACGGATCTGCAATTTAACTCAACATGCCTCCTTCCAACACCATTTTGGGCACCAAGATGACCTCAAATGCAAATGATGCAATGGAATGAAATGATGTACTCGTCGAGACGAAGAATTTTACATATCATACGCCCAAATCGGAGCTACGGATGAGGAGTTATCGCTGGTCAAAGAAGGCATAAAAGATTAAGAGGGAGAGGAAAAAGTCAACCTAGGGTTTTTCCAGATCTGGATCCGGCCGGGCACGCGGATCGAGGTGGCGGCGGGCTCGCCGGAGACGAGGCAGACGGCGGCGGCCGGGGTCGGCGGTGGCCGATCCGGCCCTCCCGCGGCCGGATCCGGCCGGCGGCGAGGCGTGGAGGGGGCGGCGCGGGGCGGTGCGGCGCCCAGGCGGCTGCGGCGAGGCGTAGGCGGCGGCGGCAACCGGGCGCGGCGGTGTCCCGGTGAGGCGGCGGCGTCCCGGCGAGGCGGCGGCGTGGTGGCTGGCGGCGGGCGACGCGGCCGGGCGCGGGGAAGGAGGCGGCGCGGGGCTCCCCTGGCGGCGGGGCAGCGGACGGGCTTCGGGGGCCCGCGGCGGGCCTGGCGGGCTGGCGGCGGGAGGCGGCGGCGCGCGCCACGTGGCGGCGTGGGAGTGGCGGCGGCGGGCGGAGCGGACACGTCCGGCCGGGTCGGACACGTCCGGCCGGTCGCGAGGGAAGATTAGGGTTTCGAGGTGGGAGACGGGATCCGAAAATGGAGGGGGTATAAATAGGCATAGAGGGAGCTAGGAGTGTCCAAATGAGGTGCGGTTTTCGCCCACACGATCGTGATCGAACGACCGAGACGATGGAGCTGAGTTTGGTGGGTTTTGGGCCAAATTGGAGGGGTGTTGGGCTGCACACGCACGAGGCCTTTTTGGTCCCTCGGTTAACCGTTGGAGTATCAAACGAAGTCCAAATGACCCGAAACTTGACAGGCGGTCTACCGGTAGTAAAACCAAGGCCGCATGGCAAGTCTCGGCCCAATCCGGAAATGTTTAGCCCCCACACACGAAAGAAAGCTAGAAATGGCCACCGGAGGAGAACGAAGCGCCGGAATGCAAAACTGACAACGGGAAAAATGCTCGAATGCATGAGATGAACATGTATGCAAATGCAATGCACGTGATGACATGATATGAGATGCACGAAAAACAAAACAACACACAGGGGCAAAGACCCGAACCCGAGAATTAAATATAACTTAATGCCGGAAACGGCAAGAGTCGGAGTACAATTGGGGAAGGTTACATGTGGGGCGTTACACCCTACCCGAGATCCGCCGGTTTTGACACCGACACCGTCCTTGAGGCGAAGGCTGCTCGCGATGCAGCCCTGGGAGAGGTGGTCGATGTTCGTGGTCACTGCAAGGCGCTGGAGAACGAGCTGCAGGGCCTGCGGGATCAGCTCGCGAAAGAGGTCCGTCTTCGCCAAGAGCAGGAAGAAGGCGTGAAGGCTCGCGAGGCGGCCGTCGAGAGCCGGGAGGCCAAGCTCAAGAAACGCCGCGACCGCCTAGGCGCGCTGGAGCAGGAGTTGGGGGCGAGGAAGGTCGAGCTGGACGGCAAGGCCCTGGTCCTTGCCGAAGACCCCGCGGCCTTCACGGAGCTGGAGGCGAAGGCTCGCTCCTCGCTGAGGACGCTTTACGACAGCGGCCTGGAGAGCCCACTGGCCGGCGTCGAGGACGGCCCCGCCAAGCTACTTCCCTTCTTGGTCCACGCTCTTGAAGATGTCGCCCTTGGCCTTGGCCCCACAGCCGAGGCCGAGGCGCGTGTTCTGTCTTCTGCAGCACTGACGCGGGTCCTCACCCACATCTACCTTCACGATCCCGGTGTCGACCTCGACAGCCTGCTGGAGCCAGCAAGCAGCGAGCGTGCCGCTGCTGCTGCTGAGGCCGTGAAGAGTCGCGCGGAGGCTCTGCTGGGGAAGTTCCGGGCCTTCAGCACCAAGCCGGAGCAAGGTGCTGCCGACCCCGCTGCTCCGTGAGGTGAACCCACTCCATGCTGCTCCCCCGCCGCCAAGTGACTCCGTCGTGACTCCTGTCCTGCTTTCAATTCCTGCACATGTATCATGCCTCGGGGAGGCGTTTAAAACTTGTGTTTGGTATTGGGATAACAGTGTGGACTGTAATATTTGCTTTCGAATTCCTTTGAAATTTGCGCTTTTCCTTCCTACTTGCTTATGTTCTACGACGCCAGGGCCCGGCCCCGCGCGTACCTCACCCAGAAATAGCCCCGACCGGAAACCAGGACGGGACCAAGGAGTGAGGGGCTACGTGACAAGTTAGGCTCCTGAGTCGCGATGCTCAGAAGTCCCCCTTGGCGCACGACCAGCAAGTAGGGAGGTATGATGTGGGTGGATCCACCGTTCTACGTCTGCAGAGCCCGGCCCGTGCGTACCTCACCCAGCAATAGCCCCGACCGGAAACCAGGATGGGACCAAGGAGTGAGGGGCTACGTGACCAGTTAGGCTCATGAGTCGTGATGCTCAGTTGTCCCCCTTGACGCTCAAACGGCCTTCATACCTTGGCTCCGCTCGCGGAGAGGCGCGCGACGAACCAGGACCGAGGGGACCTGGCTGGGCGGCGTGCGTCCGGGCGTGACCCAGGCGCAGCCCCCGTGCCCAGCCCCCTCGCGCGGCACTCCCGAGGGGAGGTGTTACGATGAGGCTAGACACTGAGCTCTGGGCTCCCTGAGGTTGATGCGGCCCAGAGGCCACCCTCAGTTGTTTATCACCACCGCAGAGCATAGCGCTTCCGTATGTGTACGGGCATAGCCGCTCCTCGGTAGTGTCGTCAGCCAGGGCGGAGCATGGTGCTTCCACTGGTACGTGGGAGGGGCGCCCCCTCCGAGAGGAGCCCCCGGGGCGTGTACAGCCCCGCCCTGACACGTGGCTGGCACGGTAGGGCCTGGCGAGGTGTATCTGGGCACCCGTGAGCCAGCGCGGGACTCACGGGGCCCTACCTCTAGGCGGGTTGCGCCTGGTACTGGGCCTTATCTTGTGTTGTGTCCCTGCAAGTCTGGTTAGATGCCGGCACTCTACGTCCTCGGGTCTCGGCCCTCGAGCTGGTCTCAGCCGTCGCTGGTAAGCCAGATCGCGATGCCGTGGTCAAGGCCAGAGGGTGAGGGCTGGAGAGCTAGTAAGAGCCCTGAGTCGCGATGCTCAGGTACCCCCCCCCCCCTCTAACGTGCAAGTGGTTAGCATGGAGAAGAAGAGGTGCCGTGGACCGGCATCAAATAATCAAGCATGGTGGTTCTAACGTATAACCGGAAAATGAATGCAAATGGGGTACATGCCGCTGGACCTGGCCCGAGTGGCTTGGGGATCATGCAGCCCGAGGGGCGCCCCCAACAAGGTAAGCTAATCGACGCGAAATAAAAGGGATACACGCCGCAGGGACGGACCCATGCGGCCTGGGAATAATGCAGCCCTGGGGGCACTCCCAACTGGAAGTGAAACTTGAAAGATGTCACCTGATGACGCTGAAGACGAAGGGGTGTTGGTGTAGCAGACTCGGTGGGCTGCGGAAGCCGATCCTCATGAGCCCCCAGGCCCAGGGGCCTCAGGAGGCTCCGGAGGCGCTGGCGGTTCCTCGCGGACCATCTCCATCTCCGCTAGGGCTGCGGAACGCCTGGCCTCTCGTGCCTCCGTGATGCCCCTCATGAGGCACTGGTGCGTGTCAGCCGCGCTCGGCAAGCCGTAAGGCATGCGAACGTAGATGTGGGGTGGACCTCCGCAGCGCCCCACTCGCGAGGGCCAGAGGCGCTCCAGGAAGGCGACTCGGTTGAGCCCTGGTACATTGATGCAAACGCGCAGCCCGCCATCCTCGCCTGGATGGGGAGCCACTACTGGTAGGCGGTGGGCGCCTCTCATGACTCTTGACTCCTGTAACTCCTGAATGGCCTTGCTGACGAATTCCTGTCGGTCTGGATCTCCTTGCCTTGCTCCTTCTTGGGGGAAACGTGCTTCGAAACACGCCTCCATGTGGTGCCCAAGCGCCTCCCTCGTGACCCTAGCTAGGTCGGTGGCCCTCCAGGGGAGAGCCCCCGAGCCCTGCCTAAGGAGGGCGCTGGGCGCGCTTTCCTATGCGATGGAAGGAGGTTCCCCCTGGGAAGGCACGGGCCTAGAGGGGCCAGCCTCTTGAGGGGCCAGGCCGGACGACGTCTTCTTCTTCTTGGGGGCGGCCTCGGGAAGCCTCCTGCTTCCGCGATCCGGGTCTTCCAGTGATGCGGCCTGGAAGGCTCGCTCCAGGGAACACACCGTGTCCTTCTCCTCGCAGGGTACCATGATGACTTCGCCGCTTCTGGCATCTTGAGGACGTTGTAGCCGTGGTGAGTTACGGCCATGAACTTGGCCAGTGCTGGGTACCCACAGATGGCGTTGTACGGCAGGCGGACGTGAGCGACGTCGAAGTCGATGAGCTCGGTGCGGTAGTTGTCGCGTGCCCCGAAGGTGACAGGGAGGCGGACCTGCCCGATCGGGACCGTGGAGCCGTCGGTGATGCCGGAGAAAGGCTTGGTTGGCTGGAGTTGGCTGTAGGGCACTTGGAGGTTGTTGAATGTCTCTACGGACAGGACGTTGAGCCCTGCCCCACCATCGATGAGGGTCTTGGTGACCACCACGTTGCTGATGATTGGGGAACAAAGCATCGGGAGGACTCCGGCTGTAGCTGCACACTTGAGTTGGTCCGCTGAGCTGAACATGATGGCGCACACCGACCACCTGAGAGGGCGCGTGGCTTCGAGCCTGGGGAGGGCTGCATTCACTTCGCGGGCGAACTGCTTGAAGATGCGTTGAGAGGCTGGGGCTTGTGCTCCGCCCAGGATGCAAGCGATCGCGCGCGGCTCCTGGAAGCCCCCAGCCTCCTCGTCCTGATGGCGGTCCTCGTTTCTCCTTGGCTGTGGCGGCAGCGGTGGGAGGCCTACGTTGCCTTGCGGGCGATCCTCGCGAGGCTGATCCCTCCAGCCTCTCTTGCGAGGCGGGTCTTGCCAGCGATCCTCGCGAGGTTGGTCGCGCCACCCCTGGCGCGAGCCACGGTCTTCCTAGCGCCATGTGTTCCTTCCTCCTCCTCGACCATAGCCCCGGTCACCGCGATCGGGACGACGGCTAATCCTTCCTTCACGCACGGCTCGGAGTTCTTGGCATTCGTTGGTATTGTGGATGTGGAGGTCGTGGTACACGCAGTACCGGCTGCCCTTGGGAGGTTCGGGCTGATCTCTGCCCCGCTTGGTGTCTGGTTCTGCCGCGAGCACTGCAGCCCCCTTGCGCTTCACATACTTGGCCTTGAGCTTCTTCTCTTCTGGGTCTACGGCAGGCAGCTCGAGAAGGGAGAGACGCCCTTCCTTAGCCCTGGCGCACTTCTTCGCCAAGTTGAATAGCTCCAAGGAAGTGCACAGGTCTTCATGCATCGCCAGCTCCTCCTTCATCTTGACGTCGCGCACGCCGTCGGAGAAAGCTGAGATGATGGCCTCCTCAGTCACCTTGGGGATCTTGAGGCGTGCATTGCTGAAGTGCTAGATGTACTTCTGCAGGGTCTCCCCGGGCTGTTGCTTGATGCGGCGCATGTCGCTCACGGCGGGTGGCCGGTCGCGAGTACCTTGGAAGTTGGCGATGAAGCGGGTGCGCATCTCTTCCCAGGAGGAGATTGTGCCTGGAGCCAGGTTCAGGAGCCAGGTGCGGGCCCCGTCCTTGAGCGCCATGGGAAACCAGTTCGCCATGACCTTCTCGTCTCCATTGGCAGCTTCAATGCCCAGCTCGTAGAGCTGGAGGAACTCCGCTGGGTCGGCCGTGCCGTCGTAGCGAGCAGGCAGGTCTGGCTTGAACTTGCCGGGCCACGTGACGCTGCGTAGTTCGGTGGTGTAGGCGCGGCATCCTGCTGTGGCCATGGGAGGCCTTGGGTGATGGAGAGCCTGGTCTTGCATGTCCCCACGCGCTGGAGCAGGAGGATGGTCGCGACGTGCTGGTGCAGGGAGCGCCCGGGCAGCTTCTGGCGGGCGAGGGACTTCTTGGCAGCTCTGTTCTTGCTGTGCTGGCACCTGACGAAGCGGGTTCCACCCAGGGGCCACGCGCCTTGGAGCCATAGCGTCTTCTTGAGGAGGAGGCAGCCGGGGCGCCGCCAGAGCCTCGTCGCCCACGCGGGGCGGGGTGCGGTCCAGCAGAATGGACGGCGCGGAAGAGCCCCCTGCGGCGCGGACGAGCTCGGTGACGCGGTCGAGCCATTCTTCGTAGACGTCATCGACGGGACGAAAGCGCGGGAGCTCATTTGCTGCGATGAGTGCAGCCCGAGCCTCCATGGGCGCGCGGAGCGCGCGGGACGAAGACCCAGCTGGGGCGAGCGAGGGAGTTGCGGTGCGGCCGTCTTGGCGCACGGATGTATGCTGAGACGATGCTTGCTGCTAGTCCCCCGGGAAGGAAATATGCCCTAGAGGCGATAATAAAGTTATTATTTATTTCCTTATATCATGATAAATGTTTATTATTCATGCTAGAATTGTATTAACCGGAAACATAATACATGTGTGAATACATAGACAAACAGAGTGTCACTAGTATGCCTCTACTAGACTAGCTCGTTAATCAAAGATGGTTAAGTTTCCTAACCATGAACAAAGAGTTGTTATTTGATTAACGAGGTCACATCATTAGTTGAATGATCTGATTGACATGACCCATTCCATTAGCTTAGCACCCGATCGTTTAGTATGTTGCTATTGCTTTCTTCATGACTTATACATGTTCCTATGACTATGAGATTATGCAACTCCCGTTTGCCGGAGGAACACTTTGTGTGCTACCAAATGTCACAACGTAACTGGGTGATTATAAAGGAGCTCTACAGGTGTCTCCAATGGTAGATGTTGGGTTGGCGTATTTCGAGAATAGGATTTGTCACTCTGATTATCGGAGAGGTATGTCTGGGCCCTCTCGGTAATACACATCACTTAAGCCTTGCAAGCAATGCAACCAATGAGTTAGTTGCGGGATGACGTATTACGGAACAAGTAAAGAGACTTGCCAGTAACGAGATTGAACTAGGTATTGGATACCGACGATCAAATCTCGGGCAAGTAACATACCGATGACAAAGGGAACAACGTATGTTGTTATGCGGTCTGACTGATAAAGATCTTCGTAGAATATGTAGGAGCCAATATGGGCATCCAGGTCCCGCTATTGTTTATTGACCGAAGACGTGTCTCGGTCATGTCTACATTGTTCTCGAACCATAGGGTCCGCACGCTTAACGTTACGATGACAGTTATTATGAGTTTATGCATTTTGATGTACCGAAGGTAGTTCGGAGTCCCGGATGTGATCACGGACATGACGAGGAGTCTCGAAATGGTCGAGACATAAAGATTGATATATTGGAAGCCTATATTTGGATATCGGAAGTGTTCCGGGTAAAATCGGGATTTTACCGGATTACCGGGAGGTTACCGGAACCCCCCGAGAGCCATATGGGCCTTATTGGGCTTTAGTGGAAAGGTGAAAGGGGCTGCCATGATGGGCTGCGCTCCTCCCCCCTCCTCTAGTCCTATTAGGACTAGGAGATGTGGCCGGCCACCTCTCTCTCTCTTTCCCCCTTTGGAATCCTACTTGGAATAGGATTGGGGGGGAGTCCTACTCCCGGTAGGAGTAGGACTCCTCCTGCGCCCTCCTCTTGGCCGGCCAGCCCCTCCCCCTTGGATCCTTTATATACGGGGGCAGGGGGCACCTCTAGACACACAAGTTGATCATTGAGATCGTTCCTTAGCCGTGTGCGGTGCCCCCTGCCACCATATTCCACCTCGATAATACCGTTGTAGTGCTTAGGCGAAGCCCTGCGTCGGTAGTACATCAAGATCGTCACCACGCCGTCATGCTGACGGAACTCCTCCCCGAAGCTTTGCTGGATCGGAGCCCGGGGATCGTCATCGAGTTGTACGTGTGCTAAGAACTCGGAAGTGCCGGAGTAACGGTGCTTGGATCGGTCGGATCGGGAAGAAGACGTACGACTACTTCCTCTACGTTGTGTTAACGCTTCCGTTGCGATCTACAAGGGTACGTAGATCAGACTCTCCCCCTCGTTGCTATGCATCACCATGATCTTGCGTGTGCGTAGGAACTTTTTTTGAAATTACTACGTTCTCCGACAGTGGTATCAGAGCCTAGGTTTTATGGTTTGATGTTATTTGCACGAGTAGAACACAAGTGAGTTGTGGGCGATACAAGTCATACTGCCTACCAGCATGTCATACTTTGGTTCGGCGGTATTGTTGGACGAGACGACCCGGACCAACCTTACGCGTACGCTTACACGAGACCGGTTCCCCCGACGTGCTTTGCACACAGGTGGCTTGCGGGCGACTGTCTCTCCAACTTTAGTTGAACCGAGTGTGGCTACGCCCGGTCCTTGCGAAGGTTAAAATGGAGTCTATTTGACAAACTATCGTTGTGGTTTTGATGCGTAGGTGAGATTGGTTCTTGCTTAAGCCCGTAGCAGCCACGTAAAACATGCAACAACAAAGTAGAGGACGTCAAACTTGTTTTTGCAGGGCATGTTGTGATGTGATATGGTTAAGACATGATTTTATTGTATGAGATGATCATGTTTTGTAACCGAGTTATCGGCAACTGGCAGGAGCCATATGGTTGTCGCTTTATTGTATGCAATGCAATCGCGATGTAATGCTTTACATTATCACTAAGCAGTAGCGATAGTCGTGGAAGCATAAGATTGGCGAGACGACAACAATGCTACGATGGAGATCAAGGTGTCGCGCCGGTGATGATGGTGATCATGACGGTGCTTCAGAGATGGAGATCACAAGCACAAGATGATGATGGCCATATCATATCACTTATATTGATTGCATGTGATGTTTATCTTTTTATGCATCATATCTTGCTTTGATTGACGGTAGCATTATAAGATGATATCTCACTAAATTATCAAGAAGTGTTCTCCCTGAGTATGCACCGTTGCCAAAGTTCGTCGTGCCCAGACACCACGTGATGATCGGGTGTGATAAGCTCTACGTCCATCTACAACGGGTGCAAGCCAGTTTTGCACACGCAGAATACTCAGGTTAAAACTTGACAAGCCTAGCATATGCAGATGTGGCCTCAGAACACGAAGACCGAAAGGTCGAGCGTGAACCATATAGTAGATATGATCAACATAACGATGTTCACCATTGAAAATTACTCCATCTCACGTGATGATCGGTTATGGTCTAGTTGATTTGGATCACGTGATCACTTAGAGGATTAGAGGGATGTCTATCTAAGTGGGAGTTCTTAAGTAATTTGATTAATTGAACTTAAACTTATCATGAACTTAGTACCTGATAGTATCTTGCTTGTTTATGTTGATTGTAGATAGATGGCTCGTGTTGTTGTTCCGTTGAATTTTAATGCGCTCCTTGAGAAAGCAAAGTTAAAAGATGATGGTAGCAATTACACGGACTGGGTCCGTAACTTGAGGATTATCCTTATTGCTGCTCAGAAGACTTACGTCCTGGAAGCACCGCTGGGTGCCAGGCCTGCTGCTGGAGCAACACCAGATGTTATGAACGTCTGCCAGAGCAAAGCTGATGACTACTCGATAGTTCTGTGTGCCATGCTTTATGGCTTAGAATCAGGACTTCAACGACGTTTTGAACGTCATGGAGCATATGAGATGTTCCAGGAGTTGAAGTTAATATTTCAAGCAAATGCCCGAATTGAGAGATATGAAGTCTCCAATAAGTTCTATAGCTGCAAGATGGAGGAGAACAGTTCTGTCAGTGAGCATATACTCAAAATGTCTGGGTATAATAATCACTTGATTCAGATGGGAGTTAATCTTCCAGATGATTACGTCATTGACAGAATTCTCCAATCACTGGCACCAAGCTACAAGAGCTTCGTGATGAACTATAATATGCAAGGGATGAACAAGACTATTCTTGAGCTCTTCGCAATGCTGAAAGCTGCGGAGGTAGAAATCAAGAAGGAGCATCAAGTGTTGATGGTTAACAAGACCACTAGTTTCAAGAAAAAGGGCAAAGGGAAGAAGAAGGGGAACTTCAAGAAGAACGGCAAGCAAGTTGCTACTCAGGAGAAGAAACCCAAGTCTGGACCTAAGCCTGAAATTGAGTGCTTCTACTGCAAGCAGACTGGTCACTGGAAGCGGAACTGCCCCAAGTATTTGGCGGATAAGAAGGATGGCAAGGTGAACAAAGGTATATGTGATATACATGTTATTGATGTGTACCTTACTAGAGCTCGCAGTAGCACCTGGGTATTTGATACTGGTTTTGTTGCTAATATTTGCAACTCGAAACAGGGACTACGGATTAAGCGAACACTGGCAACGGACGAGGTGACGATGCGCGTGGGAAACGGTTCCAAAGTCGATGTGATCGCGGTCAGCACGCTACCTCTACATCTACCTTCGGGATTAATATTAGACTTAAATAATTGTTATTTGGTGCCAGCGTTAAGCATGAACATTATATCTGGATCTTGTTTGATGCGAGATGGTTATTCATTTAAATCAGAGAATAATGGTTGTTCTATTTATATGAGTAATATCTTTTATGGTCATGCACCTTTGAAGAGTGGTCTATTTTTGATGAATCTCGATAGTAGTAATACACATATTCATAATGTTGAAGCCAAAAGATGCAGAGTTGATAATGATAGTGCAACTTATTTGTGGCACTGCCGTTTAGGTCATATCGGTATAAAGCGCATGAAGAAACTCCATACTGATGGGCTTTTGGAACCACTTGATTATGAATCACTTGGTACTTGCGAACTGTGCCTCATGGGCAAGATGACTAAAACACCGTTCTCCGGTACTATGGAGAGAGCAACATATTTGTTGGAAATCATACATACCGATGTATGTGGTCCGATGAATATTGAGGCTCGTGGCGGATATCGTTATTTTCTCACTTTCACAGATGATTTAAGCAGATATGGGTATATCTACTTAATGAAACATAAGTCTGAAACATTTGAAAAGTTCAAAGAATTTCAGAGTGAAGTTGAAAATCATCGTAACAAGAAAATAAAGTTTCTACGATCTGATCGTGGAGGAGAATATTTGAGTTACGAGTTTGGTGTACATTTGAAAAATTGTGGAATAGTTTCGCAACTCACGCCACCCGGAACACCACAGCGTAATGGTGTGTCCGAACGTCGTAATCGTACTTTACTAGATATGGTGCGATCTATGATGTCTCTTACTGATTTACCGCTATCGTTTTGGGGTTATGCTTTAGAGACGGCCGCATTCACGTTAAATAGGGCACCATCAAAATCCGTTGAGACGACGCCTTATGAACTATGGTTTGGCAAGAAACCAAAGTTGTCGTTTCTTAAAGTTTGGGGCTGCGATGCTTATGTGAAAAAGCTTCAACCTGATAAGTTCGAACCCAAATCGGAAAAATGTGTCTTCATAGGATACCCAAAGGAGACTGTTGGGTACACCTTCTATCACAGATCCGAAGGCAAGACATTCGTTGCTAAGAATGGATCATTTCTAGAGAAGGAGTTTTCTCTCGAAAGAAGTGAGTGGGAGGAAAGTAGAACTTGACGAGGTAACTATACCTGCTCCCTTATTGGAAAGTAGTACATCACAGAAAACTGTTTCTGCGACACCTATACCAATTAGTGAGGAAGCTAATGGTGATGATCATGAAACTTCAGGACAAGATACTACTAAACCTCGTAGATCAACCAGAGTGAGATCCGCACCAGAGTGGTACGGTAATCCAGTTCTGGAAGTCATGCTACTAGATCATGATGAACCTACGAACTATGAAGAAGCGATGGTGAGCCCAGATTCCGCAAAGTGGCTTGAAGCCATGAAATCTGAGATGGGATCCATGTATGAGAACAAAGTATGGACTTTGGTTGACTTGCCCGATGATCGGCAAGCAATTGAGAATAAATGGATCTTCAAGAAAAAGACTGACGCTGATGGTAATATTACTGTCTATAAAGCTCGACTTGTCGCAAAAGGTTTTCGACAAGTTCAAGGGGTTGACTATGATGAGACCTTCTCACCCGTAGCGATGCTTAAGTCTGTCAGAATCATGTTAGCAATTGCTGCATTTTATGATTATGAAATTTGGCAGATGGATGTCAAAACTGCATTCCTGAATGGATTTCTGGAAGAAGAGTTGTATATGATGCAACCGGAAGGTTTTGTCGATCCAAAGGGAGCTAACAAAGTGTGCAAGCTCCAGCGATCCATTTATGGACTGGTGCAAGCCTCTCGGAGTTGGAATAAACGCTTTGATAGTGTGATCAAAGCATTTGGTTTTATACATACTTTTGGAGAAGCCTGTATTTACAAGAAAGTGAGTGGGAGCTCTGTAGCATTTCTGATATTATATGTGGATGACATATTGCTGATTGGAAATGATATAGAATTTCTGGATAGCATAAAGGGATACTTGAATAAAAGTTTTTCGATGAAAGACCTTGGGGAAGCTGCTTACATATTAGGCATAAAGATCTATAGAGATAGATCAAGACGCTTAATTGGACTTTCACAAAGCACATACCTTGACAAGATTTTGAAGAAGTTCAAAATGGATCAAGCAAAGAAAGGGTTCTTGCCTGTGTTACAAGATGTGAAGTTGAGTCAGACTCAATGCCCGACCACTGCAGAAGATAGAGAGAAAATGAAAGATGTTCCCTATGCTTCAGCCATAGGCTCTATCATGTATGCAATGATGTGTACCAGACCTGATGTGTGCCTTGCTATAAGTTTAGCAGGGAGGTACCAAAGTAATCCAGTTGTGGATCACTGGACAGCGGTCAAGAACATCATGAAATACCTGAAAAGGACTAAGGATATGTTTCTCGTGTATGGAGGTGACAAAGAGCTCACCGTAAGAGGTTACGTTGATGCAAGCTTTGACACTGATCCGGAAGATTCTAAATCGCAAACCGGATACGTGTTTACTTTAAACGGTGGAGCTGTCAGTTGGTGCAGTTCTAAACAAAGCGTCGTAGCGGGATCTACATGTGAAGCGGAGTACATAGCTGCTTCGGAAGCAGCGAACGAAGGAGTCTGGATGAAGGAGTTCATATCCGATCTAGGTGTCATACCTAGTGCATCGGGTCCAATGAAAATATTTTGTGACAATACTGGTGCAATTGCTTTGGCAAAGGAATCCAGATTTCACAAGAGGACCAAACACATCAAGAGACGCTTCAATTCCATTCGGGATCTAGTCCAGGTGGGAGACATAGAGATTTGCAAGATACATACGGATCTGAATGTTGCAGACCCATTGACTAAGCCTCTTCCACGAGCAAAACATGATCAGCACCAAGGCTCCATGGGTGTTAGAATCATTACTGTGTAATCTAGATTATTGACTCTAGTGCAAGTGGGAGACTGAAGGAAATATGCCCTAGAGGCAATAATAAAGTTATTATTTATTTCCTTATATCATGATATATGTTTATTATTCATGCTAGAATTGTATTAACCGGAAACATAATACATGTGTGAATACATAGACAAACAGAGTGTCACTAGTATGCCTCTACTAGACTAGCTCGTTAATCAAAGATGGTTAAGTTTCCTAACCATGAACAAAGAGTTGTTATTTGATTAACAAGGTCACATCATTAGTTGAATGATCTGATTGACATGACCCATTCCATTAGCTTAGCACCCGATCGTTTAGTATGTTGCTATTGCTTTCTTCATGACTTATACATGTTCCTATGACTATGAGATTATGCAACTCCCGTTTGCCGGAGGAACACTTTGTGTGCTACCAAACGTCACAATGTAACTGGGTGATTATAAAGGAGCTCTACAGGTGTCTCCAATGGTAGATGTTGGGTTGGCGTATTTCGAGAATAGGATTTGTCACTCCGATTGTCGGAGAGGTATCTCTGGGCCCTCTCAGTAATACACATCACTTAAGCCTTGCAAGCAATGCAACCAATGAGTTAGTTGCGGGATGATGTATTACGGAACAAGTAAAGAGACTTGCCAGTAACGAGATTGAACTAGGTATTGGATACCGACGATCAAATCTCAGGCAAGTAACATACCGATGACAAAGGGAACAACGTATGTTGTTATGCGGTCTGACCGATAAAGATCTTCGTAGAATATGTAGGAGCCAATATGAGCATCCAGGTCCCGCTATTGGTTATTGGCTGGAGGCGTGTCTCGGTCATGTCTACATTGTTCTCGAACCGTAGGGTCCGCACGCTTAACGTTACGATGATCGTTATTATGAGTTTATGCATTTTGATGTACCGAAGGTAGTTCGGAGTCCCGGATGTGATCACGGACATGATGAGGAGTCTCGAAATGGTCGAGACATAAAGATTGATATATTGGAAGCCTATCTTTGGATATCGGAAGTGTTTCGGGTAAAATCGGGATTTTACTGGATTACCGGGAGGTTACCGGAACCCCCCGGGAGCCATATGGGCCTTATTGGGCTTTAGTGGAAAGGTGAAAGGGGCTGCCATGATGGGCTGCACGCCTCCCCCCTCCCCTAGTCCTATTAGGACTAGGAGAGGTGGCCGGCCACCTCTCTCTCTCTTTCCCCCTTGGGAATCCTACTTGGAATAGGATTGGGGGGGAGTCCTACTCCTGGTAGGAGTAGGACTCCTCCTGCGCCCTCCTCTTGGCCGGCCAGCCCCTCCCCCTTGGATCCTTTATATACGGGGGCAGGGGGCACCTCTAGACACACAAGTTGATCATTGAGATCGTTCCTTAGCCGTGTGCGGTGCCCCCTGCCACCATATTCCACCTCAATAATACCGTTGTAGTGCTTAGGCGAAGCCCTGCGTCGGTAGTACATCAAGATCGTCAGCACGCCGTCGTGCTAACGGAACTCCTCCCCAAAGCTTTGCTGGATCGGAGCCCGGGGATCGTCATCGAGCTGTACGTGTGCTAAGAACTTGGAAGTGCCGGAGTAACGGTGCTTGGATCGGTCGGATCGGGAAGAAGACGTACGACTACTTCCTCTACGTTGTGTCAACGCTTCCGTTGCGATCTACAAGGGTACGTAGATCAGACTCTCCCCCTCGTTGCTATGCATCACCATGATCTTGCGTGTGCGTAGGAATTTTTTTGAAATTACTACATTCTCCGACACCCCGCCGGGCCGGTGGCGGCGTTGACGGCAGGTGACGGGGAATGGCGGGGACGCCCGCCGACAGGGCCGTCTGGGCGACGCGGGAAGCGAGGGCGGCCCAGCGCTCCGCGCGGGCCCGACGAGTGTTAGACATGAGCGCGATGGTCGGAGGAGAACGGGGTGATGGGAGACGAATTCCGGCGCACCCCTACCTGGCGCGTCAAATGTCGGATTTCGGGTTCTGGCAGACCTGTAAGTGCATCTCGTGCCACCCCTAGTTGGTTTTGGAGTATTGACGACAAACCTAGTTGAGGGACTAATGTGTTTGTGAGAATTGCAGGATAACACAGGTAGAAGTCCCTCATTGATTCGGTTTTACTACCAGAGATGACCCCTAAAAATGTACGAAGACAATGAAGTCAATGGTGGTATATGAAGATATTCACATTGAAGACTATGACATGAGAAGACACCACGTGAAGCCTGTGGAACTCGAAGACTTAGATCTTTCGTAGTTCTCTTTCATTTGTGTTGAGTCATAGGAACCACCGTACTGTTAAGTGGGGTCCAAGAGAACCATTCAGAACGACTGAAGTGATGCCTAATTCAAAACCTATATCTTCGAGCGAAGACTATGAGAGCAAATCTTGTCCACAGTCGGACAAGTCAGCTTTACTTGTAGCCCAAGTAAAGTTGCCGTGTGAGTTTGAAATCTGACCGTTGGTACACGTGTCAGTTCCTTAGTGACCCAGGGTCATTTTGGACAAATCAGGTCGGGTTGCCCAGTGGCTATAAATAGTCCACCCCCTACAACCATAAACGGTTGGCTCCTCAGATTTCAGTGCACGACTTTTGTCATTTGAGAGCAACCCACCTCAAAGCCTTTGAGAGAAAATTTCCTAGCGAGGAGAAAAGCCCTAACCACCCAGAGCCAGAGAGAATTGGGCATCACTTAAGTCTTCTTGTCTGAGTGATCTGAAGACTTATTACACTTGAGGACTGTGCATCCTCTAGACGGTTAGGCGTCGCGTTCTGACCATCCAAGAGACATTGTGGATTGCCAGTGAACAAAGTCTGTGAAGGTTTGGGAGTCTACCTTGAAGACTTACCAGAGTGATTGGGCGAGGTCTGTGTGACCTTAGCTCAAGGGGAATACGGTGAGGATTGGGTGTCCTGAGCTGCGTGTTCGGGACTGGGTGTCCAGGACTGTGTGTCCTTTGGTTTAAATACCTGGCCGCCCTAACCAGATGTACAGTTGTCACAGCAACTGGAACTGGTCCAACAAATCATTGTCTTCAGTGAGTCACTGGTTTCATCTTCACTTCCCTTACTGTTACTCTTTGTGAAGCCATTGCATGCTTGCTCTATCTTTTGTCTTCACAACGTAACTGTATGATTTGATTGGCTTCATAACTTCTTCCTACCTGATCCTTATTACACTGCAGCTACTTGTCATTGTGCTTTCACTCTATTGAATAATTGACCATGGCTTGCCTAGTGTAATCTAACTTCCGCTGCATAGTGATAGGCATGTCTCTACTGTTCGTCTTCATAACCTTCACGTTTTGAAGACTATCATAAAAATCGCCTATTCACCCCCCCCCCCCTCTAGTCGATATAACGCACTTTCAAGACCCTTGAGGTTCGAACACTGGGGTGCGCGCGGAGATTTCGCCTCCTACCTACCTGCACCCCTCCGCCATGCTAGGATCGAACTATCGAAAGAACAACACAGGGGACACAGGGTTTATACTGGTTCGGGCCACCGTTGTGGTGTAATACCCTAATCCAGTGTGTGGATTGCCTCTTAGGCTGATGATGATGAACAATACAAGGAAGAACAGCCTCGCGAGGGTTTGTTCTTGGCTGAGGCGATGAACTGCTGGGAAGAGTTCAGTCACCTTTCTCTCTCTCTCTCTTTCTGATTCCAGCCAGCCGACCCCTAGAGACCCTTCGACCCCCCAGCTATGTGGGTGGCTGGTCCTATTTATAGAGGCCCTGGTCCTCTTCCCAAATATCAAGCGGGAAGGGAGCCAACAATGGCGGGCTAATTTGAAAGGGGACAGCAAGTATCGGCTATCCTGACAAAAGTAGTCTTCACCTGTGCAAAGCTCTGGTGATGACGCCGTCTTGGGCTCCACGGTGACCTCCGCCTCGTAGTCCTCCTGGTCTTGGTCTCGTTGCACCGAAACGGAAACCTTTGCCTGATGCCTCGATACTCCGCGGCTGCGCTTGCCCCCTTTGCACCAAAGAGGAAAGGAGGACGCTGCGCGGGCTGGCGCTCGCCTGGCGCCCTGAGTCGTCATGGCTTGCGTCACGGGCACCTCATGAGGTACCCCGCCTTGATCTCTCCGCCTCCTCATGAGCCAGCCTGACGAGGCCGTGCCTGAGGAAGCTCCGCGTCGTCCGCCCCGCGAGGCTTGGCCCCTCGCGAGGATCTTGAGCTTGTGTTGGTGAAGATGGGCTGTGCTGGGCCCCCCTTTGAGCCACGCCGTAGGCCGTAGGAAGGCAAGTCTGGGGACCCCCGTTCCCAGAACGCCGACAACTACAAAATACCAAAAACATTGCTTTTATTACCGTTACCTTTTGTTACCGTTATCACTACTATCATATTACTTTGCTACTAAATACTTTGCTGCAGATATTAAGTTTCCAGGTGTGGTTGAATTGACAACTCAGCTGCTAATACTTGAGAGTATTCTTTGGCTCCCCTTGTGTCGTATCAATAAATTTGGGTTGAATACTTTACCCTCGAAAACTGTTGCGATACCCTATACTTGTGGGTTATCAAGACTATTTTCTGGCGCCGTTGCCAGCGATCATAGCTCTATTCTTTGAGTCACTTGGGATATATATCTGCTTATCATTATGAAGAACTTGAGAGATCCAAAAACCAAGATCTATCCCTCAACTACGAGGGGAGGTAAGGAACTGCCATCTAGCTCTACACTTGATTCACCTTATGTTATGAGTAAGTTTGTGACACCTACACCTGCTTCTGCTATTCGTTCTGATATGTCGCATGTTATTGATGATGCAACATCTGCTATGCATGATACTTATGATGAAACTACCTCTATGCCTGATACTACTGTGCCACTTAGTGATTTTCTTGATGAACAACTTGCTAGGGCTAGAGAGATTGAAAATATTGAATCTGATGATACTGATGATGAAGAATCACTTGTTATTCCTAAGGTTTACGTATTTGATCAAGAAGCTTCTTTAGCTCGCAAAAATAGAAATGAACTCAAAAGGTTATTAGCTAAATGGAGTAAGGAATCTCTAAATGCTAGAATGTAACCTGACCCTGCTTTTGCTACTTCACCTATCTTTGTTACTGATAAGGATTATGAATTCTCTGTTGATCCTAATATAATTACTTTGGTTGAATCTGATCCTTTTCATGGTTATGAATCTGAAACTGTTGTGGCACATCTTACTAAATTGAATGATATAGCTACCCTGTTCACTAAAGATGAGAGAACTCGTTACTTTTACATCCTTAAAATATTTCCATTCTCATTAAAGGGTATGCTAAGATATGGTTTAATTCCCTTGATCCTGGTTGTGTGCGTAGTCCCCAGGATATGATTTATTACTTCTCTGCTAAATATTTCCCTGCTCATAAGAAACAAGCTGCTTTAAGGGATATATATAATTTTATGCAAATTGAAGAAGAGAGTCTCCCACAAGCTTGGGGGAGGCTTCTCCAATTACTTAATGCTTTGCCTGATCACCCTCTTAAGAAAAATGAAATACTTGATATCTTTTATAATGGACTAATCGATGCCTCCAGAGATTACCTGGATAGTTGTGCTGGTTCTGTTTTCAGGGAAAGAACACTGGATGAAGCTGAAATTCTATTGAATAATATCTTGAAAATTGAAAATAATTGGACACCTCCGGAGCCAATTCCTGAGCCTATTCCTAAACCAACTCCAAAGAAGAGGGGTATTCTATTTCTCAGTCCTGAAGATATGCAAGAGGCAAAGCAATCTATGAAAGAAAATGGTATTAAAGCTGAAGATGTTAAGAATTTACCTCCTATTGAAGAAATACATGGTCTTAATTTACCGCCTGTTGAAGAAACATATAATCTCAATCCTTTACCTATTGAAGAAACTCATGGTCTTGATAACCTGACACAGGTAGTAAAGGTAAATTCTCTCTATAGATATGATAAAGTTGTAATCCCGTTTACTAAATTTGCTAGCCCATGCTTAGATGAGTTTGATAAATTTATGGCTAAGTAAGAAGACTTTAATGCTTATTTTGGTAGACAATTGAAATATGCTTGAACACTTGGGTGATTATATGGCCAATGTTAAAGGTGAACTTAAACTTATTAGTAAACATGCTTCTATGGTTACCACTCAAGTAGAACAAGTACTTAAAGCTCAAAATGATTTGCTCAATGAATTGAATAGTAAAGATAATGATTATGTTGTTAGAGTGGCTACTACAAGTGGTAGAATGACTCAGGAACCTTTGTATCCTGAAGGCCACCCTAAGAGAATTGAGCAAGATTCTCAGAGAAATAATATAGATGCACCTAGTTCTTCTAAAAAGAAGAAAAAGAAAAATGATAGGACTTTGCATGCTTCTGGTGATCCTATTGTTGAAACACCTGAGAATCCAAATAATATTTCTATTTCTGATACTGAAACTCAATCTGGTAACGAACCTGAAACTAATGGTAATGTTAATGCTAATGTTCATGATGATGCTCAACCTAGTAATGATAATGACATAGAAATTGAACCTGCAGTTGATCTTGATAACCCACAATCAAAGAATCAACGTTATGATAAGAAAGACTTTGTTGCTAGGAAACATGGTAAAGAAAGAGAACCTTGGTTTCAGAAACCCATGCCTTTTCCTCCCAAACCATCCAAGAAAAAGGATGATGAGGATTTTGAGCGCTTTGCTGAAATGATTAGACCTATCTTTTTGCGTATGCGATTAACTGATATGATCAAAACCAATCGTTATGCTAAGTACATGAAAGATATTATTACAAATAAAAGAAAGATACCGGAAGCTGAAATTTCCACCATGCTTGCTAATTATACTTTTAAGGGTGGAATACCAAAGAAACCTGGGGATCCAGGAGTACCCACTATACCATGCTCCATTAAAAGAAACTATGTTAAAACTGCTTTATGTGATCTTGGAGCCGGTGTTAGTGTTATGCCTCTCTCTTTATATCATAGACTTGATTTGAATAAGTTGACACTTCCTGAAATATCTTTGCAAATGGCTGATAAATCAACTGCTATACCTGCCAGTATTTGTGAGGATGTGCCTGTTGTAGTTGCAAACGTTACTATTTTAACGGACTTTGTTATTCTTGATATTCCCGAGGACGATAGTATGTCTATTATTCTTGGAAGGCCCTTTTTGAATACCGCAGGGGCTGTTATTGATTGCACTAAAGGCAATGTCACTTTTCATGTTAATGGTAATGAGCATACGGTAAACTTTCTGAGGAAACAACCTCAAGTTCATAGTATCAACTCTATTGGAAAAATTCCATCGATTATATTTGGAGGTTTTGAATTTCCTCTTCCTACTGTCAAGAAGAAATATGATATTCTTATTATTGGGGATGTGCATATCCCCGTTGACGTAACATAGTGTTATTCGAAATTTCTCCGGTTCCATGTTATTCGGAATGAGTTCGTTAACAAGACTTGATCAACCTTGTTAGTGGATTCCTTTTGATGATCATGAGATGGATGAAACTAGAAGGCACAACATTATGTACCCCACTTTTACTTTCCGTTATTTATATTAAATAAAATAAAAACAAATATTTTCTATCTGTTATCTGATTATTTGTGCAATATAAAATACCTCGAAAATAAAAGTTCTCCAAATGCCCTGAAATTTAAATATCATTTTTTCTAGAATATTTGAGAATATTTGGCACTGAGAACACAGCAGGGGGGTCAACCACCTGCCCACGAGGGTGGAGGGCGCGCCCTACCCCCTAGGCACGCCCCCTGCCTCGTGGGCCCATGGTGGCCCTCCTCCACTTATTCCTGCACCCACACACTTCATCTTCCTCCCACAAACACGAATATCCAGCTCAAGCACGAGTTCTAGCTCATCTTGCTGCCATTTTCGATCTCCTTGCTCAAAGCACCTCTCACAAAACTACTTGGGGAGATTGTTCCATGGTATGTGACTCCTCCATTGGTCCAATTAGTTTTTGTTCTAGTGCTTTATTCATTGCAAATTTTTGTTGCTTAGGTGACCCCGTTCTTGAGCTTGCATGTCAAATTTATATGGTCAAAAGTAGTTTTGATGCATGATATAGGCCCTATGCACTTGTAGGAGTAGTTGCTATCAATATTATTGAGTTTGGTTTACTTTTATTTTGAAGTTACTAAAAATTTCAGAATTTTTCAGAAAATGATGAGGAGACTTTTGAGGGGCTCATCGAGCCAAAGCTCGAAGGAAAAGGCACCGAAGCCTAAGTATAATCTGCCTCACACCACGGAGGTTCGGGCGTGTGAATGGCCTTCTGAGGATTTCTTGAGAGCAGCCGGGATTTATGAAGATTTTCATGAATTGGCTCATAATGCAGGCCTCACCGCTTTCCTCCACGACCAATGCGATCAGTATCTCTTACTCACAAATACCTTTGTGCAAAACTTTCATTTTCATTCTAGGAACTCACCACCTACGGTGGAGTTTCATTTATATGATGAGCATAAGGAGATGTCACTTTATGATTTTTGTCGGATTTGTTTAGTCCCTTTTGAGGGCAAGACAGAAGAACCACATCGTGATGATGTGGAGGGGTTTATTGATACTATCACTGTAGGGGAAACAAGGAAGGTTTCCAATGCACGAATCACTAGCATATATTTTCCTGTTTTACGTTACTTTGCATTATTTGCTAGTCATTGCTTAATTGGTCGCGGAAACTATGGAAACCTTAGTATCCCTGATATTATTATTTTGCTCCAAGGTTTATATAGTGCTAACACTTTTAGTATGGGCGGCATTATTGCCAAACGGTTAAGTCTGAACCATACAAAGGGCCCCATCTTTGGAGGCATCTATGCTTCACGCCTAGCTGCACATTTTAACATACCTATTAGGCATTCTGAGAAGGAAGAAAAAGCGCTACCTCATGTTTATTTAGATTACAAAAGTATGGTGGCACATGATTTTATTGTTAAGAATAGGGAAGGAGAACTTAAATATCAATTGTTCTTTAACAAACATCATCCTGAGACTATTACCCTGCCTGCTCCTTCTTTGTTTGATTTGTCTGTAGGCACGTACCTTGTTCCGTTGAAGGCTATTCATGCCTACCGGAACCCTGCACCAGCTGAGGAGCCGGAACCACAAATTGATCCTTCACGACAGTCTAATTACCAGTGGGATCCGGAGATGATTGTCAGCCAGTGGCAACCGGAGTCTTCCTCTTCTTCTTCTCAGTACGACCCCAACTACTATTATAGATATCCGCCAGGCCAGCCGTGGCCATAGACCAACTTAGGCCAAAAACCTAAGCTTGGGGGAGTACGTATTTCCCACCAACATTACATTTCACACACTCACTGCTAGATGTCGGTGCTCATACTTTTTCATTGTATCATCCATGCTAGTTTATTTCCTTTTTATGCTTTCTTCTTGTGTGTTTGATAAACCTTAAGAAAAACCAAAAAAATTAGTTGTAGCTTTTAGCTAGTTTTAATTTCCATGCTTGCAGTAGTAATTAAAAAGAAAACCCAAAAATATTTCCTGTTCTTCTTTTGCTTGTTGGGAGCTTTCCGTGTAAATAGTTTTATTTCTTTTCTTTTCTTTGGGGGTCGATAAGAGAAGACCATAATTAAATTGTTGAAGTGGCTCTTATATGCATTATTGTTGATCTGACAAAAGAGCCCATATTGCCTTGTCTTCTCTTGTTTATTGGATGCTTGCATATTCCAGCTTAGTCCAATGCATGTGCACTATTATTATTATTCACATCGTTCGGTCGTGAAAGTGAAAGGCAATTATGATGATATACGATGGACTGACTGAGATGAGAAAAGCTGGTATGAACTCGACCTCTTTTGTTTTTGTAAATATGATTAGTTCATCGTTCATGATTCAGCCTATTATGAATAAACATGTTTGCAATGACAACTAGAGATCATAGTTTCTTGTGTCATGCTTGATTAGCTATGAGTTATAATGGTTTACCTTGCATGCCAACATGCTATTGAGATAGTTATGATGTGGTATGATAGGGTGGTATCCTCATCTGAACGATTTAAGTGACTTGACTTGGCACATGTTCACGCATGCAGTTGAAACAAATCAACATAGCCTTCACGATATTTATGTTATGGTGGATTATATCCTACTCATGCTTGCATTTGGTGTTGATTAATTTTAATGCATGTTCATGACTGTTGTCGGTCTCTAGCTAGTCGCTTCCCAATATTTTGCTAGCCTTCACTTGTACTAAGCGGGAATACTGCTTGTGCATCCAATCCCTTAAACCCCAAACTTATTCCACATGAGTCCACTATACCTACCTATATACGGTATCTACCTGCCGTTCCAAGTAAATTTGTATGTGCCAAACTCTAAACCTTCAAATAAATATCCTGTTTTGTATGCTCGAATAGCTCATATATCAACTAGGGCTGCATGTATCTTCCATGTTAGGCGGGTTATTCTCAAGAGGAGTGGACTCCGCTCCTCACTCACGAGATAAATGGCTGGTCACCGGGATGCCCAGTCCCATGCTTTATGCAAACTAAATCAAAATAATTGCAAAGAAAAATCCCCCTGGGACTCTTGTTAGTTGGAGGCACTCGTTGTTTCGAGCAAGCCATGGATTGATGCTTGTTGGTGGAAGGGGAGTATAAACTTTACCATTCTGTTTGGGAACCGCCTATAATGTGTGTAGCATGGAAGATATCGCCATCTCTTGGTTGTTATGTTGACAATGAAAGTATACCACTCAAAATATTATTCACCTCTGTTTCAAAACCGAGCTCTGGCACCTCTACAGATCCCTGCTTCCCTCTGCGAAGGGCCTATCTATTTACTTTTATGTTGAGTCATCATCCTCTTATTAAAAAGCACCAGTTGGAAGAGCACCGCTGTCATTTGCATTCATTACTGTTAGTTTATAATGAGTATGACTTGACTGGATCCCTTTTACCATGAATTACAATGTCTAGTCAGTCCTTGGTCTTTAAAGGTGCTCTGCATTTATGTTTTGCGGGCTCAGAAAGGGCTAGTGAGATACCATCTTGTTATATCATATTATGATTGTTTTGAGAAAGTGTTGTCATCCGAGATTTATTATTATTGCTCGCTAGTTGATTATGCCATTGATATAAGTAAACTTGAGACCTATGCGTTATTGTGAATGTGGTTAGTTATAATCTTTGCTGAAAACTTGAATGTTGGCTTTACATATTTACAACAACAAGAGCAAACAGAGTTTGTAAAAGTTTTTGTTTATCACTTTTAGTTTGTCAACTGAATTGCTTGAGGACAAGCAAAGGTTTAAGCTTGGGGGAGTTGATACGTCTCCAACGTATCTACTTTTCCAAACACTTTTGCCCTTGTTTTGGACTCTAACTTGCATGATTTGAATGGAACTAACCCGGACTGACGCTGTTTTCAACAGAATTACTATGGTGTTATTTATGTGCAGGAGCAAACGTTCTCGGAATGACCTGAAACTTCACAGAGCCACTTTTCAGAAAATAAGAAAAATACCTGCCAAAGATGAAGGCCAGGGGGCCCACCATATCTCCACGAGGGTGGGGGCATGCCTGCCCCCCTAGGGCGCGTCCCCTACCTCGTGGGCCCCATGTTGCCTCTCCGACGCCAACTCCAACTCCATATATTAAGTTTCGGGGAAAATAGAGAGAAGAATTCATCGCGTTTTACGACACGGAGCCGCCGCCAAGCCCTAAAACCTCTCGGGAGGGCTGATTTGGAGTCCGTTCGGGGCTCCGAAGAGGGGAATCCGTCACCATCGTCATCATCAACCTTCCTCCATCACCAATTTCATGATGCTCACCGTCGTGCGTGAATAATTCCATCGTAGACTTGCTGGACGGTGATGGGTTGGATGGGATCTATCATGTACTCGAGTTAGTTTTGTTAGGGTTTGATCCCTAGTGTGCACTATGTTCTGAGATTGATGTTGCTATGACTTTGCTATGCTTAATGCTTGTCACTAGGGCCCTGGTGCCATGATTTCAGATCTGAACCTATTATGTTTTCATCAATATATGAGAATTCTTGATCCTATCTTGCAAGTCTATAGTCACCTATTATGTGTTATGATCCGTTAACCCCGAAGTGACAATAATCAGGATAATTACCGGTGATGACCGTAGTTTGAGGAGTTCATGTATTCACTATGTGTTAATGCTTTATTCCGGTTCTCTATTAAAAGGAGGCCTTAATATCCCTTAGTTTCCGTAAGGACCCTGCTGCCATGGGAGGGTAGGACAAAAGATGTCATGCAAGTTCTTTTCCATAAGCACGTATGACTATATTCGGAATACATGCCTACATTATATCAATGAACTGGAGCTAGTTCTGTGTCACCCTAGGTTATGACTGTTACATGATGAACCGCATCCGGCATAATTCTCCATCATCGATCCATTGCCTACGAGCTTTTCATATATTGTTCTTCGCTTATTTAATTTTCCGTTGCCATTGCTATCATCACTACAAAATACCAAAAACATTACTTTTATTACCGTTACCTTTTGTTTCCGTTATCACTACTATCATATTACTTTTCTACTAAATAATTTGCTGCAAATATTAAGTTTCCAGGTGTGGTTGAATTGACAACTCAGTTGCTAATACTTGAGAGTATTCTTTGGCTCCCCTTGTGTCGAATCAATAAATTTGGGTTGAATACTTTACCCTCGAAAACTGTTGCGATCCCCTATACTTGTGGGTTATCAAGACGTATTGTAACACCCAGAGACCGATGTGCCAGGTGTCCTCCAGTTATTTGCTGTTGTTGCCTTGTCTTTGCTTGCGTGTCATGCATTGCATATCATGTCATCATGTGCATTGCATCATCATGTTTTAAAACTTGCATCTGTTCCGGTCTCCTCGTTCTCTCTGTTGTTCGTTCTGAGCCCAGCCACACTTGCACGCGCCCGCGGCATGTCCGAAATAGTATTTTATAAGTGGCCGGAAAATGTTCTCGGAATGGGATGAGAGTTGGCATGAGGTCTTATTATAGTGTAGGTACACCGCCTGCCAAGTTTCATCGCGTTCGGAGTTCGTTTGATAGCCCAACCGTTAAACCATAGCGGCATTATAGCCGGTCTAACGTCGGACGTTTTCGGTCTCCGGAAACAGTCGCCGGGTCTCTCTCTTCTCTCTCTTCTCAGTCCATTGCCTTCTGCACTACATCTCACTGCCAAGCCCAGCCTAACCTCTTCCGTCAGCACGCGCCCTCCTCGCATGCGCGTCCGAGAAGTTGTCCCGGACCCGACCCGAACAGTCGTCACCGTCGTGTCCGGATCATCCCCAAACATCTACAAAATATCTTCATTTTCTTTGTTTGGTCTCCCTAGCCTATTTATCTAGGACCGTCCGATTTAATCGGAGGGACCAAATACCCCTACCCAAAATTCACTTGTTATTTAAAGACCAAGCCCTAAAACCTAGGGGAGTTGTCCCATCCATCAATCCCCATGCCACCACCAGCCCACTATCTCCTCCTCCTTGGGATCCCCTCCCGATCCAAACCACCGACCGAAGCCGTCACTTTCCTCCTCGTTTTCCAGATCGGGCCAACCACAACCAGCCAATTCCATCGATCCAACCCATCAATCATGGAAGCCCCGCAGCCAACCACCTTCCCTAATACAACCATCGTTCCAGCCCCGTCAAGCTCCTCTGCTCGGTCCCGTCGTCATCACCGCAGCAGCCGGTCGACCCCGCCTCTCCTGCCCGTTGACCGCGCCGCCGGAGCCCTGCATAGCGCCAAGTGTTGCCGGCGCCCCATGTCCCGCCGCCCGGATCCATCTCCCGAGCGCCGAGGACCCCGTCGTCGGACCAGCAGGTCCACTCGCCCCTTGCCCCTTTCCTTTTCCCTTAGTTCTCCTTCTCCTCTAACCATCTCTCTCTTCTGCTCATGAACCCTCGTCGCCCGCTGCCCTCTTGTTCGTCTTCCTGCGGATCCAGTCCTCCCGCTGCCGCCTCGCCAGCATCACTCACGCCCTGCTCGCCGGCGCCAAGTCCCTGTCGTTGTTGCTCCACTTCCCTGCCGAACAGAGGATGCCCGCTCGTCCCAGCCGCGTTGACCGTCGATCCACGACACGTGAGCACCCGCGGGTCGGCCTCCTCCGCGGCAAGGCCCAGCTCCAGCTCTACTTTGCTTCGGCCCATTGGCCCAACGTGAGGAGCCACCATTTTCCCCCGCCCAGTGCGCTGCATACTATCCTGCGCCCAGCAAATCCGGCCCAGTATATTTTTTAGGCTTTGTGAATTTAGCTAATTTCCAGGGGATTGCAATTTTAGAGAAACCCCCCTAGTTTTATGCATTTAATAACTTCACAACCGTCCATCGGATTAAAACAATTTAAATATGTAAAATGCTTAGAATTTCATCTAGTTTCATATTATGCCATTTTCATCCATGTTTAAAATGTTTGAAATGATGTTTGGTTAAATTTGCTCCTATGCCATGCTAAAATGGTTTAATTCATAACTAAATAACCCTAGCTCCAATTTTAACAAACTTTATATGTAAATGGGGTAGAATTTTACCTAGTTTAACATGGTGGCATCATCTTGCATGTTTAATAACTATAAAATATGGTTTAGGGCAGAACAGGACCAAACCTAATATATGCACATGGGGATTTACCGGAATTGTTGTTCGTTGTTTCCGGCCTCATTTAAACTTGCCTAGATAGGTAGTTTTCTTTGCTTCACCCTCTTGCCATGTTTAACAACATTTAATATTGTTGGGTACATAACGAGAGAGAACTAAATAAGTCATCTGGTGTTTTCCTTCAATATGCCACTCCGTTGCATATTGAGCTCCACTTAATTTGTAGTGTTGTTTGTGCACTTTTCCATGCCATGCTTCATTATACCGAACATGCATCATACTTGATTGTGCATCATGCCATGTTCAAGTGATGGTTGTTTACTTTGTTGTGTGCTTCTTTCCGGTGATTGCTTCTTCGGGTTGGTTCCAATAACGTCACGTTTGTGAGGACCCGTTCAACTACGACCGTTTGTCTTCTTCATGGACTCGTTCTTCTTCCTTGCGGGATTTCAGGCAAGATGACCATAACCTCGAAATCACTTCTATCTTTGCTTGCTTAGTTGCTCGCTCTTTTGCTATGCCTATGCTGCGATACCTACAACTTTCTTATCATGCCTCCCATATTGTTGAACCAAGCCTCTAACCCACCTTTGTCCTAGCAAACTGTTGTTTGGCTATGTTACCGCTTTGCTCAGCCCCTCTTATAGCGTTGTTAGTTGCAGGTGAAGATTGAAGTTTGTTCCTTGTTGGAACATGGAGATGTTGTTCCTTGTTGGAACATGTTTACTTGTTGGGATATCACAATATCTCTTATTTAATTAATGCATCTATATACTTGGTAAAGGGTGGAAGGCTCGGCCTTATGCCTGGTGTTTTGTTCCACTCTTGCCGCCCAAGTTTCCGTCATATCGGTGTTATGTTCCCGGATTTTGCGTTCCTTACGCGGTTGGGTAATAATGGGAACCCCTTGACAGTTCGCCTTGAGTAAAGCTCTTCCAGCAATGCCCAACATTGGTTTTACCATTTGCCACCTAGCCTTTTCTTTTCCCTTGGGAGTCGTGCTCGTGAGGGTCATCATTATTTTAACCCCCTCGGGCCAGTGCTCCTCTGAGTGTTGGTCCAAATTGAGCGATGTCCGGAGCTACCAGGGGCAACTCTGGGCTGGCCCACCTGACGTCTGGCTCATTTGAGTGTGCCCTGAGAACGAGATATGTGAAGCTCCTATCGGGATTTGTCGGCACATTCGGGCGGTGTTGCTGGTTTAGTTTTACCCTGTTGAAATGTCCTGTAGAACCGAGATACCGAGTCTGATCGGAATGTCTCAGGACGAGGTCTATTCCTTCGTTGACCGTGAGAGCTTGTGATGGGCTAAGTTGGGACACCCCTGCAGGGATTTGAACTTTTGAAAGCCATGCCCGCGGTTATGGGCAGATGGGAATTTGTTAACGTCCGGTTGTAGAAAACCTGAAGTTGACCTTAATTAAAATGCATCAACCGCGTGTGTAACCGTGATGGTCTCTTTCCGGCGGAGTCCAGGAAGTGAACACGGTGTTGGAGTTATGCTTGACGTAGGTTGTTCTAGGATCACTTCTTGACCATAGCTTCTCGATCGTGCTTTGCCTTCTCTTCTCGCTCTCATTTGCGTATGTTAGCCACCATATATGCTAGTCGCTTGCTGCAGCTCCACCTCATACCTTTATCTTACCCATAAGCTTAAATAGTATTGATCGCGAGGGTGCGAGATTGCTGAGTCCCCGTGGCTCACAGATACTTACAAACCAGCTTGCAGGTGCCGATGAGTCCGTGCAGATGACGCAACCAAGCTCAGGAGGAGCTCGATGAAGATCTTGTCCTTTGTGTTGTTTCGTTCTAGTTGATCAGTACTGGAGCCCAGTTGGGGTCGATCGGGGATCTGTGTCGCATTTGGGGTTCTTCTTTTACTTTGGTTCCGTAGTCGGACCTTGATTGTATCTAGATGATGTATTGCTTTATTCATGTAATTGTGTGAAGTGGCGATTGTAAGCCAACTATGTATCTCTTTCCCTTATGTATTACATGGGTTGTGTGAAGATTACCTCACTTGCGACATTGCTTTCAATGCGGTTATGCCTCTAAGTCGTGCTTCGACACGTGGGAGATATAGCCGCATCGAGGGCGTTACAAGTTGGTATCAGAGCCTTCCCCGACCTTAGGAGCCCCCACTGCTTGATCGTTTTTAGCAGCCGTTGTTGAGTCTAGAAAAATGTTTTGAGTCATTTAGGAATTATATATCAGAGAGTTTAGGAATTATTTTTACTTCCCAGTCTCCTCATCGCTCTGGTAAGGCATCCTGACGTAGAGTTTTGACTCTTCTCTTCTCAAATTTCACTAAAATTTTCTTTAGGATCACGCGGGTATCTTGGAATCGTTCCGATGGTTTTGTGACGAGAACATTGTCTTGGTGCCTCCTGTCAGGGGTTTTGTGGCAGTGTCTTGGGGAGTTGAGCTCCGAGGTGTTGTCATCACAATTTTATCGTTGCAGTTCTGAAATACCTGAGTTTAGTACGCCGACATCGAAAATCTCTTTTATGCAGTTCGTTGGTGAGATAACCTCGACGCCACCCAGTACTGGAGCGGGAGTTCGGGAGTATCGCCATAACTTGTATAACAGATGCTTTTCGAAGGTTGAGGTAGATGATTTCCGAAGGTTTCTTGGTTATGTGTTGAAGGATGGATACAGCTTGATGTAGGATTTGTTAGTTTGGGTGAGATATTATGCTTCCCCTGTATCCCCAACACCTAATTGCATAATCGGAAAATTTCGGAGTTTATAAGTGGGAATTCAAGTAGCTCTTAGGATATCTTTCCGACAGGTGTATGATATGAAATTGGGGTTCGACGTCTAGTGGTCCGCCTATTCATGGTTGGTTTTACAGTGGTCTCGTTGTGTCTTAAAGAGTCCTTGGCTATGCCGACTCGGGGACGCTTCGTATGTCTTGTGCACTGCCTTGTACATGATGGTGCTGTACGATCGAGCCCTTGTAGGCCCCACCACGAAAACTTCAGACGAAATCTCTATCATATGTTTGTTCCGGCTTATTCTGCAAGCCAACCCTTTGTTTTTGTTTTGAGTTGTGGTATTGAGTTGCTTCGAAGTCAAATGTTGATCCCATACCTTTCCTAAGCGGTGTTCTCATACTTTGATGTGAATACCAATCCTTCATGATAATCGAGATTGTCATGTTAATTCTTTTCAACCGGTGTGTCTCTCCTCAAGTGGATCCGTTCACTTCAACATTTGCAAGATCAATTATCACTTCTTCTCAACGGTGTTTGTTTCATCCATCTCCAAGTTGCCTTTGTTTTTCCCACCCTCCCTCCCTTTGTTTTTCTCCAAGGATTCAGATCTCTTAATCTAGTATCGTATTATTGATGAGAAGTCTCTCCATTCTTTTTCCTTCAATATTCTTATCCGGTGATTCTCATGAAGATCCTAACGGAGCTTCTAGTTTATCATTCTTCATTCTCTTCTTCTCCGGTGGATTCAAGTCAAGCCTTGTCGATCATATCTTTTCCTTGTTCCAAATGCCTTCTCATGCCGGTGCACCTCATAATCTTTCACCGCTCGCTATTCTATTGTTCCAGAGTGTTGAAGATACCTCAGAAGATGTTGGAGTTTATTCTCATTCTTTCAAGATCTTTCGGTAATGCTATCTTATTCAAGCCATTTAATTCAACCGGTGCTTTCTCTCTTGTAAATTTCTTTTGAGTGGGCCCTAACCCACAGGTCTTTTCCCAGGATCTTACCTGACTCTTCTTATTTTTCCCGGAGCTATCCTAAATTCTTTTTGAAGTTTGACGTAAGAATGATTTATCATCAGTCAAATGTCTTCTCCAAGATCTTCCAAATTATTTTCATCGTTGGCTCAACCTCTTCGTTTTGATTCTTCCGGAGTGTCTAAATAATTCTTGGTGGTGTTTCTCGTCGTCATTCTCAACATTTAAGGACCAAGGAATAATTTTCTCTTCAATCATATCCGTTCTCGTGAAGATTCGTGATTCTAGCTTGTTGCCTTCCTCTCATAATTGCTTTCGATTGTGAGAATTCTTTTCACCCAGCCGGAGCAATTCAGGAGTCTTTCTAGTTTGTTTCTCCGGAGCCCATCATTTCAGAAGATTTATTAATTCTCAGCTTTCAGTTATCATTCTCCAATCCTATCGGTGCATCGTTCAAGAGATCTCTAATCGGCTCGTGATCTCTTCGTTCTCATGGGTCTAAATTCTCTCAAGCATCTTCATTCATTTGCTGATTCTTCCCGGTGTCTTCCTTATCTTTTCTTTGTTCATTTTTAATTCTTACAGTGGTTCGTTCAAGAGTTTTCTTCCTTTGTGTATCATATCTATGCATTCATGCTTTCCAAATTCTACCGGTGGATCATTGAAGACTTTCTCAAGTTTGCGCCATATCTATCTTAATCTTTCTATGAGAATAAGTGGTATGCCAAATCTGTTGCTTGTCATCAATTTAAATTGGTGAAGTATACGCATAACATAATTCTTATTCTTGTCCCATCCAAGTGTTTAATTCTTTTCCCGGAGTGGTTCATCGTATCACATTCTCAGTTCGAGATGCTTATCTTTTCTTTACCGGAGTTCTTCATGGAGGTTCTACATGATGGTTCATCAAAAGATTTAATTCCTTCTAGAAGTGTTCATCAAGATTCTTTTCAGAGGAATTCAAGCATTCTTCATTTTGCTATCTGGAGTGCAATTTCTTTCTACCGTATCTTTGGAGGTGGTATTATGCCATTCTTGATAATTTGAGTTCATGTTTCATGATTCACATGTTGTTAAGAATGAGGTATTTTTAATCCATCAACCTCTTCATTGGAATTATCTTGGGTATATTTCACCTAAAGCCCTCCCTAAGGATTGTTTCTATTTACGGTGCTTATAAATGATCCAAGTTCTTCTTTTATCCTCCCGGTGAAATAGTTTCCCGTCTTCTTGCTCATATCAGTCCAATATTTGGTTTTGTTAGTGGCAGGTTGTCACCTCATAATTTGAGTTGTATTCCATAATACCATATCAAGCTTATTATTTTCGTTGTGGATTTTCCAACAACTCCGTTCAACCCTTCTCCTAAAGATGCCTTTTCAAGCTCTTTTGTAGCAGAAGTTGGCATTGTCTTCTACATTCGTTTGTCTCAATTATCTTTATTCTATTCTTTCATTCCGGAGGCATTGTGATGTTGCTCTCTGCAACCCATCTTCTTGTTTTGTCAGGATCATGTTTTTTTCGTCCTTATCCTTTTAACCGGAGTGTCGTGCCTGCTTTTCGAATTTTTCCCATTCTGCCAAGTTTTGCCTCCCTTCTCAGATGGAGTGCTGCACAAATTATATCATTCTTAATCCTTCTCTATCTTGTTTTAACTGGAGTGGTTTCAATATACATCTTGCCCTTCAACCTCAAGGTTTTTCCCAATGTTCTTTGTCCCTCTTTTCTAACGGAGTGTTTTCAAATTTGTCATCTCCGTTATTCTTTTTCTCGAAATGGCTTAACCTTTTCAAGGT
This sequence comes from Triticum monococcum, assembly GCA_034509565.1. Lineage (NCBI taxonomy): Eukaryota > Viridiplantae > Streptophyta > Magnoliopsida > Poales > Poaceae > Triticum > Triticum monococcum. The sequence goes on from CM067844.1 coordinate 492,726,918, forward strand.
TCTTTGGTCTCACTCGTTTGTCAAAGAAGCAACTTAGTTTTACCTCTTCTCTTTCTCTTCCATTTTTTTCCCTCCGGTGCCATTCTAGATCTTGGGACGAGATCGTCTCGTAGTGGTGGAGTGTTGTAACACCCCGAGACCGATGTGCTAGGTGTCCTCCAGTTATTTGCTGTTGTTGCCTTGTCTTTGCTTGCGTGTCATGCATTGCATATCATGTCATCATGTGCATTGCATCATCATGTTTTAAAACATGCATCTGTTCCGGTCTCCTCGTTCTCTCTGTTGTTCGTTCTGAGCCCAGCCACACTTGCACGCACCCGCGGCATGTCCGAAATAGTATTTTATAAGTGGCTGGAAAATGTTCTCGGAATGGGATGAGAGTTGGCGTGTGGTCTTATTATAGTGTAGGTAGACCGCTTGCCAAGTTTCATCGCGTTCGGAGTTCGTTTGATAGCCCAACCGTTAAACTATAGCGGCATTATAGCCGGTCTAACGTCGGACGTTTTCGGTCTCCGGAAACAGTCGCCGGGTCTCTCTCTTCTCTCTCTTCTCGGTCCATTGCCTTCTGCACTACATCTCACCGCCAGGCCCAGCCTAACCTCTCCCGTCAGCACGCGCCCTCTTCGCGCGCGCGTCCGAGAAGTTGTCCCGGACCCGACCCGAACAGTCGTCACCGTCGTGTCCGGATCATCCCCAAACATCTACAAAATATCTCCATTTTCTTTGTTTGGTCTCCCTAGCCTATTTATCTAGGACCTTCCGATTTAATCGGATGGACCAAATACCCCTACCCAAAATTCACTTGTTATTTAAAGACCAAGCCCTAAAACCTAGGGGAGCTGTCCCATCCATCAATCCCCATGCCGCCGCCAGCCCACTATCTCCTCCTCCTTGGGATCCCCTCCCGATCCAAACCACCGACCGAAGCCGTCACTTTCCTCCTCGTTTTCCAGATCGGGCCAACCACAACCAGCCAATTCCATCGATCCAACCCATCAATCATGGAAGCCCCGCAGCCAACCACCTTCCCTGATACAACCATCGTTCCAGCCTCGTCGAGCTCCTCTGCTCGGCCCCGTCGTCATCACCGCAGCAGCCGGTCGACCCCGCCTCTCCTGCCCGTTGATCGCACCGCCGGAGCCCTGCATCGCGCCAAGCGTCGCCGGCGCCCCATGTCCCGTCGCCCGGATCCGTCTCCCGAGCGCCGAGGACCCCGTCGTCGGACCAGCAGGTCCACTCGCCCCATGCCCCTTTCCTTTTCCCCTGGTTCTCCTTCTCCTCTAACCATCTCTCTCTTCTGCTCATGAACCCTCATCGCCCGCTGCCCTCTTGTTCGTCTTCCTGCGGATCCAGTCCTCCCGCTGCCGCCTCGCCAGCCTCACTCACGCCCTGCTCGCCGGCGCCAAGTCCCTGTCGTCGCTGCTCCGCTTCCCTGCCGAACAGAGGACGCTCACTCGTCCCAGCCGCGTTGACCGTCGATCCACGACACCTGAGCACCCGCGGGTCTACCTCCTCCGCACCAAGGCCCAGCTCCAGCTCTACTTTGCTTCGGCCCGTTGGCCCAACGTGAGAAGCCACCATTTTCCCCCGCCCAGTGCGCTGCATACTATCCTGCGCCCAGCAGATCCGGCCCAGTATCTTTTTTTAGGCTCTGTGAATTTAGCTAATTTCCAGGGGATTGCAGTTTTACAGAAACCCCCCTAGTTTCATGCATTTAATAACTTCACAACCGTGCATCGGATTAAAACAATTTAAATATGTAAAATGCTTAGAATTTCATCTAGTTTCATGTTATGCCATTTTCATCCATGTTTAAAATGTTTGAAATGATGTTTGGTTAAATTTGCTCCTATGCCATGCTAAAATGGTTTAATTCATAACTAAATAACCCTAGCTCCAATTTTAACAAACTTTATATGTAAATGGGGTAGAATTTTGCCTAGTTTAACATGGTGGCATCATCTTGCATGTTTAATAACTATAAAATATGGTTTAGGGCAGAACAGGACCAAACCTAATATATGCACATGGGGATTTACCGGAATTGTTGTTTGTTGTTTCCGGCCTCATTTAAACTTGCCTAGATAGGTAGTTTTCTTTGCTTCACCCTCTTTCCATGTTTAACAACATTTAATATTGTTGGGTACATAAGAAGAGAGAACTAAATAAGTCATGTGGTGTTTTCCTTCAATATGCCACTCCGTTGCATCTTGAGCTCCACTTAATTGTAGTGTTGTTTGTGCACTTTGCCATGCCATGCTTCATTATATCGGACATGCATCATACTTGATTGTGCATCATGCCATGTTCAAGTGATGGTTGTTTACTTTGTTGTGTGCTTCTTTCCGATGATTGCTTCTTCGGGTTGGTTCCGATAACGTCGCGTTTGTGAGGACCCGTTCGACTACGACCGTTTGTCTTCTTCATGGACTCGTTCTTCTTCCTTGCGGGATTTCAGGCAAGATGACCATACCCTCGAAATCACTTCTATCTTTGCTTGCTTAGTTGCTCGCTCTTTTGCTATGCCTATGCTGCGCTACCTACCACTTGCTTATCATGCCTCCCATATTGTTGAACCAAGCCTCTAACCCACCTTTGTCCTAGCAAACCATTGTTTGGCTATGTTACCGCTTTGCTCAGCCCCTCTTATAGCGTTGTTAGTTGCAGGTGAAGATTGAAGTTTGTTCCTTGTTGGAACATGGAGATGTTGTTCCTTGTTGGAACATGTTTACTTGTTGGGATATCACAATATCTCTTATTTAAGTAATGCATCTATATACTTGGTAAAGGATGGAAGGCTCGGCCTTATGCCTGGTGTTTTGTTCCACTCTTACCGCCCTAGTTTCCGTCATATCGGTGTTATGTTCCCGGATTTTGCGTTCCTTACGCGGTTGGGTAATAATGGGAACCCCTTGACAGTTCGCCTTGAGTAAAGCTCTTCCAGCAATGCCCAATATTGGTTTTACCATTTGCCACCTAGCCTTTTCTTTTCCCTTGGGAGTCGCGCTCCTAAGGGTCATCATTATTTTAACCCCCCCCCCCCCGGGCCAGTGCTCCTCTGAGTGTTGGTCCAAACTGAGCGATGTCCGGAGCTACCAGGGGCAACTCTGGGCTGGCCCACCCGACGTCTGGCTCATCTGAGTGTGCCCTGAGAACGAGATATGTGCAGCTCCTATCGGGATTTGTCGGCACATTCGGGCGGTGTTGCTGGTTTAGTTTTACCCTGTCGAAATGTCTTGTAGAACCGGGATACCGAGTCTGATCGGAATGTCTCGGGAGGAGGTCTATTCCTTCATTGACCGTGAGAGCTTGTGATGGGCTAAGTTGGGACACCCCTGCAGGGATTTGAACTTTCGAAAGTCGTGCCCGTGGTTATGGGCAGATGGGAATTTGTTAATGTCCGTTGTAGAAAACCTGAAGTTGACCTTAATTAAAATGCATCAACCGCGTGTGTAACCGTGATGGTCTCTTTCCGGCGGAGTCCGGGAAGTGAACACAGTGTTGGAGTTATGCTTGACGTAGGTTGTTCTAGGATCACTTCTTGACCATAGCTTCTTGATCGTGCTTTTCCTTCTCTTCTCGCTCTCATTTGCATATGTTAGCCACCATATATGCTAGTCGCTTGCTGCAGCTCCACCTCATACCTTTATCTTACCCATAAGCTTAAATAGTCTTGATCGCGAGGGTGCGAGATTGCTGAGTCCCCGCGGCTCACAGATACTTCCAAACCAGCTTGCAGGTGCCGATGAGTCCGTGCAGATGACGCAACCAAGCTCGGGAGGAGCTCGATGAAGATCTTGTCCTTTGTGTTGTTTCGTTCTAGTTGATCAGTAGTGGAGCCCAGTTGGGGTCGATCGGGGATTTGTGTCGCATTTGGGGTTCTTCTTTTACTTTGGTTCCGTAGTCGGACCTTGATTGTATTTGGATGATGTAATGCTTTATTCATGTAATTGTGTGAAGTAGCGATTGTAAGCCAACTATGTATCTCTTTCCCTTATGTATTACATGGGTTGTGTGAAGATTACCTCACTTGCGACATTACTTTCAATGCGGTTATGCCTCTAAGTCGTGCTTCGACACGTGGGAGATATAGCCGCATCGAGGGCGTTACACGTATCAACTCCCCCAAACTTAAACCTTTGCTTATCCTCGAGCAATTTAGTTGATAAAATGAAAGTGAAAAAGAAAAACTTTTATGAATTTTGCTCTTGTTTGCATAAATAAGCTTAAACAGCACCGATGTTTTCAGCCAACATTATAACTAACCATGTTGACAATAAATCTTAAAGATTATAATGATTCATATCAATGACATATTCAGCTAGCGAGCAATAACAAGATATCTCAAACAGCAACACGTTGTCAAAACAACCATGATATAATATGACAATAGTGGTATCTCGCTAGCCCTTTCTGAGACCGCAAAACATAAATGCAGAGCACCTCCAAAGTTCAAGTAGCAACTAAACATTTTCATGGTAGAAAAGATCCAGTCATGATGCACCCAACATTAGCTACACACAATGCATAAATCATGACAACTGTGCTCTACTCAGTTTCTGGCGCTTGTTTTAGAAGGTGATGACACAACATAAAAGTAAATAGAAAATCCCTTCACAGAGGGAAGCGGTGATTTGCAGAGGTGCCAGAGCTTAATTTTTAAAACAGAGATAAATGATATTTTAAGACATGCACCCTTCTCATTTACTTCACGACCATCAGTTATCAATATCTGCCATGCTAAACAAGCTAGTGGCGGTTCCTAAGCGATAAAAGTAAAGGTTTTGACTCCATTGGGAGTTTTTGTTTGATTATTCGAGCGATTAACTCTTTCTGTATTTTGCAGTTTGGGACTGGGCATCCCATTGCCGCCCTTTTCTCATGCGATGGCGAGTGAATAAACACTCGACCTAAAAATAGCCCGCTTAGCATGGAAGATACCCACCACCTCCTGTCGTTCCATGAACGATCCAGGCACACAAAAATGGATATTTTTTTAGAAGTTTTTAGAGATGGCGCATGCAAATTTACTTAGGACGGCAAGGTAATACCGCATATAGGTAGATATGATGGACTCATCTGGAATAACTTTGGGTTCAAGGTTTTTGATGTACAAGCAAAATCACCATTTAGTACAGGCGAAGGCTGGCAATTAGGTTGAGAAGCGGCTAGCCAGAGAGCAACAACGATCATGATCATGCATTATGCATAAGTAACATTGGACACTAGCATCAGTAGGATATGATCACCATGAACATAAATATCATAGAGGCTATGTTTGTTTTGATACAACTACATGCATGAACATATACAAAGTCAAGCCACTTGAACATTGAGAGGAGGATACCATATCATCATACTACATCACAATCATTTTAACGCAATGTTGATATCTCAGATAAATCATTATTCACTCCCAGCTACTTATGCATGGCATGAGAAACTATAATCTCTAATTGTCATTGCAAACATGTTTAATCATAATGGGCTGAATCATGGATGCTAGGTTAAACATATTTACACAGACAGAACAAGTCGAGTTCATACCAGTTTCTATCTGCCATGGCCAGTTCATCGAATGTCGTCATTATTGCCTTTCACTTTCACGACCGAATGATATGAAAATAATAATAATGCAAGAGTGCCATGGACTAAGCTGAAATCTACAAAACATTTTATTCAACAGGAGACGACAAGGTAAAATATGCTCTTTATTAGTTCAACAATTATTCAATTGAGAGCCACTCAACATTTTCATCGTGGTCTTCTCCTTGGTACAACTCGAATAAAAAGAAAAAAATTCAGAGAAACACACTAAAATATTTTTACGGTTTTTGGTTTTCTTGAGCAAGCAAATAAGGGAAAAACAAAAACGAAAAAAAAACTATTTACACGGGTAAGCTCCCAACAAGCAAAAGAAGCACAAGGAAATCTTTTTGGGTTTTCTATTTAATACTACAACTAAGCATGCATAGAAAGTAAATTAACTACAACTAATTTTTTTGTTTTTCTAAAGTTTATCAAACACACAAGAAGAAAGCAAGAAAATAATTCTAAGCATGGATGATACAATGAAAAAGTGTGGACACCAACAAATGAAATAAATAGACATGAATATAAAGTCGGTGGAAACACGTATTCCCCCAAGCTTAGACTTTTGGCCTAACTTGGTAGTCGATCAGTAGCCTGGAGGGTAGTAGGGGTGCTGAGGAGCGGGTATCCACTCATCCCACTGCGGAGGCTCCTCCTGTGCCGCTTCCGCAGCAACTTGAGCGTTCCGGTAGACGATGATGTCCGCATGCATGATCCTATATCCGCCCCTGGCAGCAGAATCAAACAAAGCGGGTGCAGGCAGTGAAATAATATCACAAGTTTTAACGCTAAAAATCAGGTTATAAGGAATAGGAATGTCAGGATAATCTCGTGCAAGAAAATGATGGTGCTCCATGGTTGCCCTGTCTAGATAAACCTTGGTCAGAGGGTAATCATGTGGGCGTATCTCAACCTCAAAGTGAGCCGCCAAACGAGTAGCAAAAATCCTACCATGTATTTCACCATGGGATTTATTGAGATGGAGGCGAGGAGCCACAATAGCTCCTAAGCTATGGGTGTTGTCGCCCTCTAGTGCTCGGCGTAAAACAACAAAGTCTGGTGCACTGAGCGCACCTACTTTCTTTCTAGCAAGCAATCACTTAGCAACAAATAAAGCAAAATAATGTACGGCAGAAAAGTGTATGCTAGCAGTGGTAGTGGCTGACACCCCTCTCTCATCTCCCACTGTCAAAGTGCGATAAAAATTCTCAAACCCAGCCGGCCTAGGCTCGGCTAAACTCCCATCAAAGGGGATCAAGTATATATCACAAAATTCAGTAAGTGGTATCTGATGGTTTTCAGCATATAAATCGAAGCTCACTTCAGGAGGATTATTCCTAGGCAGGAAAGTAAAACTCTGAATAAAGATATTTGTGAGGATTTGGTGCTGGTCACACTCATCTGCAATGAAGTCGGTGAGGCCGGCATTTGCAACATACTGTGTGAACTCCTGAAGGATTCAAGCCTCTTCTAGGAATGGGGTATGCGTCCATTCACACGGCCGTACCTCCGCCAACCTACGAGGGTGGAGATCACTATCAGAAGACTCCCCAATAACACTCTTGGAGTTCTTCTTCGAGCCAAACTTCCTGAAGATATTCATGTCCGCGTACAATTTTCTGAAAATAAAAATGTTGGGGGTGACAAAAATTTGTCAACAAAACTTTATAAAATTGATAGCAACTACTGATAGGGGTACATAGAAGCCATAGCAAGCATTCGAACTACTTAGAACACTAAGAATTTAACATGCAAGCACATCTACAATAGCACCAAGAGTAACTAATTATTCAAAATATAAACCACTACAACAAAAACTAATTGGACAAACGGTGGAGTCACATACCAAGCAACAATCCCCCGAAACAGTTTCGGAAACGGAGCTTCGAGCAAAGAGACCGAAATCCGCGAGTTTGAGCTCAAGAACACGGGAGAGAGAGCAATGGAGATTTTTTTCTGGAGATAAGTGATGATGTGGGATGAAGAGGTAAGTGAGGGGGGCCATGTGGGGACCACAACCCACCAGGGCATGCCTAGGGGTGCTGGCGCGCCCAAGTGGGTTGTACCCACCTGGTGCACCTCCCTTTGATGTTTATTACACCAAAAATTCTCAAATATTCGGAAAAAATAGTGTAAAATTTTCAGGGCATTTTGAGAACTTTTATTTTTGGGTCATTTTTTATTGCACGAGAAATTCAGAAAACTGACAAAACATGACATTTTATTTTATTTTATTAATAAAAACAGAAAATGAAAAGTAGGGACAGAAAGTAGTGCTTACTAAATTCATCAACTTCATACCGTTAAAAATGATCCATTAATAAGGTTGATCAAGTCTTATTAACAACCACTTTCGATTAGCATGAAACCGAAGAACTTTCGTAAATCACTAACTTACCTCAATGGGGATATGGATGTCCCTAAAAATAAGTATTTAAATTTGGATCCATGTGGATTCACCGAAGACAAATGCCGACCGAATCCCGCGAGATTCGCCGGAGAAAAACCTCCACACGCGCTCCGACGATGCCAGAAACACCACCAGGATAGGGACAAGGTGGGAAGAAGCTTATTTCATCCACAGAGAGACGCCGCCACCTTGCCTCTCTGAGCATGGCACCAACCCTAACAAAACTCAAAAGAGTATAAAAAACGGAGGCCTCCCACCGGCAAAGGTCGGGATCCACCATGCCTCCATGGCCCTAAGACCAAACAAGACGAGGTAGACCGGCGACGACACTGACTGGAGGCACGTGAGACCCTAGCCAAAGGTCCTCTTTCTTCCGGTGGAAGAAAAAAACTCGTGATGCACTTTCGACGTTTAGTAACACTTTAGTGTAATATTGTAATAAACTAGTGAAATTAATATGGGATTGAAAGATTGCACAAACTGAACGAAAGAAAACAATAAAAACATATATTAGTAATGAATAAAATCTTACAAGGGTTGTTCTTTTCTCTTCATAACTTTCTTCAGACACTCGGTCAAATTGCATTTTTTTTGGTATTGTTTGACGAAGTTTTGCATTGGAGAAAGAGTGGGTATATAACTTTTTAGTAAATGGTTTACACTTTCGCTAGATTGTTGTGCATCATGAATGAAACTTAAATGCAGCAAGTTTCAAATAATGTAACTTGAAAAGTAAAGAAATAAACTATTTATATGGATGGAAGAGATTTCAGAATCAGCTAGTATGTTGGTGGCTGTATTCGCAGTAAACTGACAAATTCATTGGCATTGAATCGACAACACGAACAGATTTAGACTCTTGAATGTATCGATCTGTGAAAGAAGTTAGTTGCACAAGACGACTATTTTCCCCAGCTGTCGATCCAGAATTGTATGATGACTAAACGTTAGTAATATCAAAATCCTTCGCACATACATGAGTAGGTAAACAAGACTTTGCATCAGATGATCTAAGGTCCACAAATCTGCATCAATAAATTTACTCGCTCGATAAAATGAGAGATGAAAATGTTAGAATAAGTCCGAGGCATACCGTCGATCATCCGAGGACCAAGCAATTACACGAGCACGACACCGAGATTTGTTAACGAGGTTCACCGATATGGCTACATCCCCGGGGCCTGACTACGGACGCTCCTCCACGTGACAGCATCACAATACCGCACACCGGCCATCCGGGCACCGGCACAAGCCGCCGGCTCCCCCTTGCGCGCCTATGCTATTATGTTGGCATAGGTTACATCGTGTGTCTACCCCCAATATAATGAGAGGCCTAGGATACAAGTGTCCTATTAGGACACGACTCCATATCCTATGTAAACACAATACAACTACAAGTCCAACTGTAACCTACCTTGTACACAATATTCGACACAACTCTAACAAACTCCACCTTGGCGAATATTCTCCACCACCTTGAATTCGTCAATGCGTCAAACTTCCATGTACATTGGACTTGAGTTTATCCCATGAGTACCGCTGCTATTCCAAAGACTCCATATGACTCCACCTGCAACTTGTAGTCCCTTCTTTTCTTGACCACGGTCAACACTCGAGCGAAATTAAGTTCCACATCCTATATATTTAAGAAGTTCACCCCTAGTACTTGATTTATCTCAACATGCAGCATAGACACATCAGCATCCAATCACATACTGCCACGTCACCCCTCATGCAGTCCCAAGGCCTCCTCCAGTCTGACCAAATATGTTCGCTGAAAGAAAAAAACCCTAATCATTCCCTACTGCCCGCACCCCTGTTCAGACCCGAAGCCCCCTTGTGATTGTTCCATTGCGGCTCCTCCTCCCGCCGCTGGCCTCCCTCGCCAATGGTCGGAGCCACTTCCTCATCCCGCTCCTCGGCTCCGGATCCTCCTCGCGGCGGCGGCGGCGGCACCAGACGCGGCCATCCCAATCACGTGCCCCGGTTCCCGTGGGATCCAGCAGGATGACTCTGTGGATGCGACCGCCGGTAGTACATGCGGACGACATCGGGAAGGAGCAGGCCGCCGATCTACCACCGCCCCTCCCCCCGCCTCCTCACTCCTCCATGGCCTGAAGCAGGCATCCCCGAGCAGCGCCTCCCCTCTGGTCCCTCCTCGCACCGCTGACCTCGGATCGGATGAGGTCGTCCCCGCCGCGGCCGGCCTCGGTTCTAGTGGGATTAGCTCGAACCTATCAATGCTTGCAAGCTGGTGAGCATGTCTCCTTACTGTGATTCGGTTGGTCTGTTTTTCCCATCTGATGCCTATTATTTTTGGCTCCGAGTTGCTTCGCACCTTACCATCAATCATTGGGTCAACGCATCAGCAGTTCAAGGTAATATCATCCTGTTTTTCTTAGTTTTTCCTTTGCTCACACCAACCTAGACAGCCCACTACTTCAAATCATGTGCAGCCCAATGCTCAAAATGGCCCATACTAAAAGTAAGAAAAAACTGTTCTCCTCCAGGTAATTGATGATTGACGCTCCACTTCCTCTCCCCACGATCTCCACAAGAAACTGAAGAATTCCCCTTTAAAGTTTGCCCCACATCAGCTCCTTTTCCCATCATCTTCCGGCATGGGTGGACGTCTGGCATAGGGTGTTCATACTGCTTCTGCTGGTGACATACTCTATCCCCTCTCCTTGCTATTCCCTCATGACATATTGTTGATTCAGTCACAAATCCGGACTTTACAGGTGCTGATCACTTCAATTCCCAGTCAGTCATCTTCGTTGCCCACGCACCTCGGTTCCTACTGGTATACAATGTTCCCATCCAGTGCTACTTCTGAATTTTTGTGTCTTTGGTTAATGTATGTAGACTGCTTGATTGAATGCATAACTATTTGACTTGATTCAATACATAGCCTTGCATTTTAATTCCTTGCCTATTATAGATTCTGGTTTGCTTCATCCAAATCTAAATTGTATCCCTCTGATCAAGCTTACGTTACATCTATTATGTCAATTAAAATCAGGGTCGAAGCAAAAAGAAGAATTGATTTTAGCGAGGTTGATGCCGACAAATCTAACAGGTATGACAACACTCACAAACTCTTAGTGCACCATGGTTCTCCAATTACTAGATAAGGTACACATATACAAACTTCTTGGTAGCAGTTAGGAGTAAGTATCAACAACAACCAAAGTACACCGTAATATAAATCACCTAAATCATTTGGCAGTACCTCAAGCATCATATTTCCTCAATTGATGTTAGGCTTCAGTTAACTAGCATTTTCATGTCACACTAATGTTTTTTTTCAGTGTGGAAGATTACCAAGCTTTTAACAAGTAAATCTTAATTTCACAAAATCAGTATCGAGTCGCGATTATTTGCAGTCTCTTTACAAAATCATTACTGGTCATGCAAGTGAATGCTAACTTATACATTCTATGTGCTGTTCGATATTGGGAATATGATATATTGAGGATAACATCTCATCCATGCTATGTTCGGCCAAATGCCAACTTATTTGAAGTGCAGGGAGGTTCTTGGGTTACATTTATATTCTCTTGCCCTGTTTATTTTCTAATGTGATTCTTGCTTTTATTACTTCCGATATCTGATATAACAAATGGAACCAATTTTCTGAATGTTAGCTTAGAGGAACTGGAAAGAAAGTATCATGAAAAAGCACAAGCAAGAGTTTGTACTGTTTCTCACACCCTATATACAAATTTAGCCAACAATATGAATTTCTTCCTACATATATTTACTGTTCCAACAAATCTCCATCAATAGCAATGCAGACAATTAAACTATCGCAAGCAACTATGCACAGCCAGAGTAAAACAACATTTGGACGATATAAGTACTGTTCATTAACTATATAAACTTCCATTCTCTGATTTAAAACTCCAGTAATTTCTTGCGTTATTTACTTTTTTTTCAATGCTATATTTTCCAATACACCCAGGACAACTTGCACTCTACTACAAATGGTGAATAAAGCCCATCGCGTACAACCAGAAATAACACAGTGCTTCTGTTCATACCACTTTGCTCAGCTTCTGTTGTAACCAAGGAACATTTAAACTTTTGTGTTCAATGGAAAGCTGTATCTATTAAATCAAGTACCAACTCATGAATGGATCCAGTTTATGTTCTTTGGTGCACTTATGATCTCAATAGAAACCTACAGTGTGTATTAAAATAAATTCATGAATGGATCAGTTCATATTCTTTGTTGCAATTAGGATCTCGATGGAAACCTACACTCTTTATTAGGATACATTAATTGCTAACTTGATTTTGCATTAACCATTTCTTAAACATCGTTCGGCTAGACATTCTTTGCCCTGTAAGACACCTATATAAGACCACCCGATAACATTGTAGTCGCTACAACTTCATCTCTGGGATCAGATTTTTTTTACTACAGGCACAACCATGGACAACCAACAAGAAGACTACAGGTAGGGCTACTTCATATACAATGTTATTTTCTACATCCCTTTGTCTGCTGCAAATAACAATACACATGAATCTTTCTCCAGGATACAATATGATGGACCAAATAATGTTTTGCCCCAGTCAACAACTCATCCATCAAGGGAGGCTCACAAGAAGTACATGGAAGCAATTGCAAAGATGAAAACTACTACGAAACCACCAATATGTATCACTTTCAGAGAAACCATTGCATGTGAAGACAAGACAAAACTATCTGAGGATCATCCATTCAAGTCCAGCAAATACATCTTCGAGTACATTAAGAAAGGAATGCCACATGTCCAAATAGTTCTCGACGAAGAACACCTCAACTACAAAGAAAATTAAGCATGTATTATGTTCTTTTTATGATCAATAAATAATTATGAATATACATATGTATTTTGCAATTTTCAATAAGTATTTATGATAATGCATATGTATTTCCCAATTTTCAATTATCATATTATTGATCCAAACATTCTAACATATTATTTTTGTTTTCAATTATCATATTGTCCATCCAAACATTCGTCTTCTATAGAACCAAATACCATCCAAATGTATTGCATCCAATTCCCGCCGCAATGCGCGGGGTATTATCTAGTTACTCTAGTTTGCGCTCCCAACTTCCAGAGTATCAGTTCAACGCCATCACACACTGATCACTGACCTGCATGAAAAGTGAACAACTCACATATTGGGTGTCACACATAAGAGTTACCTGAACCCAACATCACCGCTCCTTTCTTGACCGCCTGTCTGAAACTTGAAGAAATTTCATCGCTGCTTGTAGTCATCCCGAATCAAATTCGCAGTTGTCTCACCACATGTATGACCACCAGAGCCCTGACCCGTCTCCATGTCCCGTGCGCGCTGCACGCCTCGCCGCTATTACCGCGTCGAGCCTCCGCTGTCCCGGTCGAGTCTCAAGGGTCGCGAACCCACACCACTCAACCCCCACTGCAGAGTATCATCGATCATCACCGATCGATGACGATTTTCACGCTTCCATCAGACCACTAGGCTCCAGTCCGAATTACGTGCCACTCGCTTTTCCCGCTGAATAGGCTTCGACTCTCTGTGCACTTACGCCGTAGCCCCTCAATCAGCACCGAGTGAAGTCCTCCGGACTCCAGCTCCACCTTCAACATGACTCCATGGTAGATGATCAGTCCACCCATGCGCCTCGTCGACTTCAAGCTCCATGTATACATCACCTTGAATCAATCCCGCACCATAGTCTTGTCGAAGCCACACAAGCCCTCGGGGCCTGCGCCACGTGTTTCCACGCCCAGAAGTCGGTCACCATTAGCATCACGCTCCTACGTCGTCAACGCCGATTCCACCACCGTCTTCTGTACCAAGCGACTCACGTCGGTCCGTCAAACTGCCTAAGTCTGACCCAGCCGAACTATTCCGGCTGTACGACACACTCGAGGCTCTCAAATCATCTTCTGCGAATCTCCATCCATCACTTGATAATTCCATCTTAGCTGACATGACTTCCCGCAACGCCATCAAGCATCCGTGTTGTGCCAACAAATCTTTCATCTGTGTCTGCCATAACCCAAGGTTTTCAGTTCCATGAACTTCTCCACCTCAAACCTGGTACCCGTTGGCGCCACAGTTCTTTGTACGGCTAACCCTGCGAAAAATTATCCGAGCTTGCCTCACGTGATGCCCAATTACACAAGCAAAACCTGAAGTGGTACACCCTCGTGCACTAATAGCAAATTCCAACCAAAGAACACTTTTGATCTTCACGTGTAGTAGCTCTAGCTCAACTCCCGATGCTGTTGTTGCTTTGTCACGATGCTCTCCAATGGACTGTCGTATCACGTTGCACTTTTTCCGCTAGATGTGGTCTGTCTCTCTCGTGCCCACTTGAGGACTCGGTCCTCTTTTTTTCACAAGACAAATCTCCTGTCTCCTGTCTGTGGCTTCAGCGTTGTACGCGTTCCTGCCTCTGCCTTGAGTCCATCGCACCTCCGCGGATGCGCTAGCGCCTGAGCAGCCTCCAGCGCATAGGCCAGCATCGCCGGCCCTTCACGCTCCAAGCCTGGCTTGGCCAACTGCGTACCTCGCGCAGCTCAACAAAATCGAGCCGAACTCCTGCCATGCAGTATGTGTTACGCCTCCACAAGAACGGTCCACATTGCTTTTAGTATTAATCCACCGAATTCTGTTTATGCGTTATTTGGGACTTGGCTTAATGGGATTGAGCCTAACTTAGCGAGACATATTCGGGTTGGAGTTTGTGCTTTGCTGTAGACTATCTGGACTTGCAAAAATGATTTGGTTTTTAACAGAATATCATGTATACATTTTTTGCAGGTCATATTCCGAACTACGGCACTGATCCGTTCGTGGTCGCTACTCACCCAGATGGAGGCCAGGGAGCATTTGGTTACTGGGTCTTTCCGCTGGGAGATGGTAGCTCGGGATATTTTCAACCGGTTTAGATGGCGGTCATGTAATAGGATAGGCATTTAGATTTCCTATCTTTTTTTAGCCAGCCGGTTGTGGCGTCTTTTCTTGGCTAGTTGGTGTTTCTAGCCCCTATTGGTTCTGTGTGAGCTGTCGGTGCTTTTTTATTATTTGTGGAGACCTTTGAAACCATGTTGACATTACTTTATTTGGTTAATAAGATGGCCGTATGCATCTTTCTGATGCAGAGGCCGGGGAATCACCCCTTTTCCAAAAAAAAACAAGAACGGATCGAGTCGCCCGATCCGAGTCCGACCGCAACTCGCGTGCGCCGTCAGACGCTCGCCCGATCGATTAGCCGATCGATCACGCACGTCCTGCCTACCGCCCGAGAACCACACTGTAGTCGGCTGCATCTCTGTGACGCCCGGATATTTAAGCTACAGTAACCCTCTACTAAGGATGCCACATCACCACGATTACTGTTGTTGATCTCACGATGATTCAAATCCCGTTTGAATTCAAAATTCAAAATCAAGTCAAATGGTAAAGTTTTCAAACATTAAAATTAAAATGTTCTAGAGGCGGCAAATATTGCATAGGTAATTATGGTCGAGGATCACATTTTTATAAAATAATTAAAAGCGCTAAACTAAATAGAACGGTGGCTTAAACAAATAATTAAATGCATTTTATAAATATTAAAACATTAAACTATTTTTTTCGTATGAGAAATTAATGTGGCAATAGAGTATTTATAAATACTAATTTAGGGGCTAGTGGCATATTTTATAAAACTAAAAATAAAGTAAAACTAAAATGAAAACAGGAACTATAAAAAAACATAAAACAAAACTTACAAAAAAAGGGAAACCCCCTCCCCCACTGGACCAGGCGGCCCAGCTCACACCAGGCCAGCCCACCAGGCCACCAGCCGGCCCAACTGGGCAAAGGCCCAGCCGGCCACGCCCCCCCCCCTCACTCCCTTAACCCCCCCACTCCCCACCGAACCCTAGCCGCCACCCACCCGTCCCCCCTCCCCCAGTCGCTCTCCCCCACTTCCCCCCCACGTCGCCCGCTCCTCCTCGATCTGAATCGGGATCATCCCGATCCCGCCCCGCCCGCGACCTCGACGACGGCGCCCGTCGCTGACACCGCCCTGCTGCCGTCGCCTCGCCTCCCTCCGCAAGCCTCCCCCTCTTCCCTCCTCCGCGCCCTCGGTTGGATCGGGGGGACCGAACCACCGCCGCCGCACGGAACGCCACTGCCGCGGCCTTCCTCGCCGGACCACCTCAACGGCCTGCCTCCTCGTCGCCCGATCGTCGCCGTCGACCACCCCGAGCCCCGTTGCCCCGTACCCTACGGCCCCAGTGAGCAGCGCCTCCCTCCCTTCCCTTCTCTGTCGTCGACGCCGTTTCCCCCCCACCCACCCACCCCGCAGCACACGCGTGCCGGAGCTCACGCTCCGGGCCGCCCTCGCCACATCGCACCGGCGCCCGCGCCTCCCTGCCGCATGCGCCGCCCGTCCCGCTCGTGGTCATGCGCGCCCCCGCACAGGCCCGTGCCTCCCCTCTCGCTCGCCCGCGTGCTCCCGCAGCTCCGCCCGACCCTTGCCCCGTAGCCTCCCCCGCGGCCTGGTGCCCGCGGCCACCCTGCCGTGCACCGCGGCCTCTGCTTCGCCTCGCTGCGCCCCCCCTGCACGTTCCTTGCCGTGCCCGACCGCGGTTGGCAACGCGCGCTCGCGCCGTCGCTGCCGCTACACGCCCGCCGCCGCCGCTCCGGTGGCTCGCCGGAGCCCCGTCTCCCCTGGCCCTGGCCGCCGGCGTGCCCCCACGCGCCCAGCGCCTCTCGGGCTCACGCCCGTTCGGGCGCCCTGCCGCGTTGCTCGCCCGGCGCCCGCTAAGCCCCCTGGGCCTATGACAAGGGGGGCCCACCCCACAGAACGTTTTAATTAAAAAAAATTAATTAATTAATAATAATAATAATAATAGTAAAATTAATTAATTAATTAATTAAGGAATTAATTAAATTAATTAATTATAATTAGATTAACCTAAAACTAATTAAACTAATTAACTACTATTAATTAACATAACTAATCTGTTAACTAAACTAATTAACCTGGTTAATTAGTTAGCAGACAATGACATGTGGGTCCCACTGGACCCACCTGTCTGTTTGACTGGTCAACTGACCAGTTGACCTGCTGACATCACTTTGATGTCATGCTGACGTCATGCTGATGTCATGATGACGTCAGCAGACACTATTCTGGATAATGTTGTTTAAATTAATTAAATAAATCCTAAAAATGATTTAAATCTTTTAAAATTAATATAAAATAAACCGTAGCTCGGATCGAAAAACTTTGTACATGAAAGTTGCTCAGAACGACGAGACGATTCCGGATACGCAACCCATTCGTCCGCCACACCTCCCTAACCTATCGAACTCGCAACTTTCCCCCCTCCGGTCCTCTGCCCGAAAACGCAAAACACCGGGGATACTTTCCCGGATGTCATCCCCCTTCACCGGTATCACCTACTACCGCGTTAGGGCACCTCTAACGCCGTTACTTGTCATGTCATGCATCACTATGCATATGCTTGTTTAAATATTTATTGTTTCTCCCCCCTCTTCTCTCGATAGACTCCGAGACCGACGCCGCTGCTTCCCAGTACGACTACGGAGTTGACGACCCCTCTCTCTTGCCAGAGCAACCAGGCAAGCCCCCCCCCCCTTGATCACCAGATATCGCCTACTCTTCTCTATACTGCTTGTATTAGAGTAGTGTAGCATGTTACTGCTTTCCGTAAATCCTATGCTGCTGCATAGCCTGTCCTTGCTACTACTGTTGTTACCTTTACCTGCAAACCTAATGCTTAGTATAGGATGCTAGTTTATCATCAGTGGCCCTACATTCTTGTCCGTCTGCCATGCTGTACTATCGGGCAGTGATCACTCGGGAGGTGATCACGGGTATATACTATATACTTTATACATGATACATGTGGTGACTAAAGACGGGTAGGCTCGTAGGAGCACCCGCGAGTGGATCTTTGAGGCGGAGCGACAGGGCAGGTTCCGACCACCTAGGAGAGAGGTGGGCCTGGCCCTGTTCGGCGTTCGCGGACACTTAACACGCTTAACGAGATCTGGGTATTTGATCTGAGTCTGGCCATTTGGTCTATACGCACTAACCATCTACGCGGGAGTAGTTATGGGTATCCCGGCGTCGTGGTATCAGCCGAAGCCTTCGTGACGTCAGCGACTGAGCGGCGCGCGCCGGATTGGACTGGAAGGCCACTAGGCTAGGTCTGCTTTCGGCCGCGTTTGCAACGTGCAGGTGTGCAAAGGGCGATGGGCCCAGACCCCTGCGCCATAGGGTTTAGACCGGCGCGCTGACCTCTCTGTTGTGCCTAGGTAGGGCTGCGACGTGTTGATCTTCCAAGGCTGGGCATGACCCAGGAAAGTGTGTCCGGCCAAATGGGATCGAGCGTGTTGGGGTATGTGGTGCACCCCTGCAGGGAAGTTTATCTATTCGAATAGCCGTGTCCCTCGGTAAAAGGACGACCCGGAGTTGTACTTTGACCTTATGACAACTAGAACCGGATACTTAATAAAACACACCCTTCCAAGTGCCAGATACAACCGGTGATCGCTCTCTCACAGGGCGACGAGGGGAGGATCATCGGTTAGGTTTATGCTATACGATGTTGCTTGGAGGACTTCAGTCTACTCTCTTCTACATGCTGCAAGACGGAGGCCGCCAGAAGCGTAGTCTTCGAAAGGACTAGCTATCCCCCTCTTATTCTGGCATTCTGCAGTTCAGTCCACATATGATACCCTTATCCCATTTGATACCCATGCATATGTAGTATAGCTCCTTGCTTGCGAGTACTTTGGATGAGTACTCACGGTTGCTTTCCCCTTCTTTTCCCCTATCCCTTCTACCTGGTTGTTGCAACCAGATGTTGGAGCCCAGGAGCCAGACACCACCGTCGACGACGACTCCTACTACACCGGAGGTGCCTACTACTATGTGCTGCCCGCTGACGACGACCAGGAGTAGTTTAGGAGGATCCCAGGTAGGAGGCCTGCGCCTCTTTCGATCTGTATCCCAGTTTGTGCTAGCCTTCTTAAGGCAAACTTGTTTAACTTATGTCTGTACTCAGATATTGTTGCTTCCGCTGACTCGTCTATGATCGAGCTCTTGTATTCGAGCCTTCGAGGCCCCTGGCTTGTAATATGATTCTTGTATGACTTATTTTATTTGTAGAGTTGTGTTGTGATATCTTCCCGTGAGTCCCTGATCTTGATCGTACACGTTTGTGTGTATGATTAGTGTACGATTAAATCGGGGGCGTCACAAGTTGGTATCAGAGCCGACTGCCTGTAGGAATCCCCTTCCAAACTCCTTGGCCGAAGTTGAGTCTAGACATTACAAAACTTTTACTAACATGGCTATGTGCCTTACGGGCCCACGTCGCCATTGGGTGGTATTAAGATCTTTTACTCCTCGATCCTTACTCTGGGACTCTGATCTCTCTTCTATTCGGGTTAAAATGAATTAACTAACTCTGACTCTAGGATCTCGTTACTACTTCCACCTGGAGAGCACCTTATTAGGATGATCGGCTACTGCATCAGAAGATTCCGAAGATACTCTTTAATATTCTCTCGAGACTTGTGCCCACCACTTTTTCAATTCCCGACCACCGATAAATCCTTATGGATAAATACTTACACCTGTCACCCTTACTATTATTCCCAGTTAATCTTGTTATTACAAGATACCCCGAAAATTCTCTCTCTTGTTCTGATAATACCCTGTGCCCACTGCCCTTGCAGTTCTTTGCAACCTGGATAACCCTTCGAATAATTTCTCGCACTTATTAAGTATCCGCTCATCCCAAGTGGATACATGTGTTTCACAATGGTCTTCGAAATACTATTCGATCCTCCAAAAATCCCTAGTAGCTTATTGCTCTGCAATACTTGCCTGCTTGCATTATGGATGCTTTCCATATGTCTGGCAATATTCGTTAGTATCCTTAGGCATCGTCTTTTTGATCCTATTGATTCAACATGAGTGCGAATGCACGCAATCATCAGTTGATCCTTTTAAATTATCTTTCCGGCTCAGACGTTATTTTAAAACATGAGCTGGATCTCGACCAATCAAATTGCTGCCGATTGTACCCTTAAGACTATTCAACTTAGCCATCCCTGATCAGAGCATTGCTTCTGATCCCTTGTCTTGGAATTGATAATTCCTTTGCATTTGAGCTTTGAATTAGTCAGTTGTTTCTAAAGTCTGATCTCCTTGCATTGTTTCTCCCTCTGGTTGAGTACCGATGCTCGCACCAGATCCCTTGAGGACCACCAGATCATCTGCTGGATTTTATCCGACAGCGTCCTTCTTATTCAATAAGTCTGTGAGCCTTTCCTCGGATACATAATACCTTTGGTAAATTGTATGCTCTGCTTTCTCAAACATGCTCTACTATCGAGCTTGTGATATTTATTCTTGAAATTTGTGGTATATAATCCTAAGATGCCCTGATGGGTTGAACCTATGCCTTCTCTAAACTGTGTGAACTCGAAAGTTTTCACGAGCCATACATTTCTGGTATTTTGCCAAATAAAATTTCAATACTACAGCGTCATCAAAAGCGAGAAGTAAAATGAAAGGTTATGCATGGAAGAATTGGGAGTCGACCTTGAGCCTTTGTGTTCATGCCCATGGACCCGATGTGAAACTTATCATCGAGGCTTCTTGTAAATGATATTAGTTCCCTTGGTATAAGTTCATCTTGTATCTGGGATCCGGCCTTTTTCAATCGTGGTTCCGACCATGTTCTCTTTTAAATACCATTTTCGATGCAAGTGTAAGCACTTGTCTCATGTGGATCAATACCTCGGTCCAACCTCTACTTTCATCCGTCTTCGAGTATTACCCCCCTGGTATCTCGAGATTATCTTGAAACTGCATAACTTCTTATGAGTTCTTCATCAAGTACTACATTCTCACTGATTACAGTTTTCATGGGCTCTGAGTTATTAAACACTCAAAGACACCAATAACTGAACCGAGTCTGCCCTACGGTTCAGCAACTCTTGATAATCTTCTTTAAGTCCGAGTTTGTACTCAATCATGTCATTCCTAGCCTGATCGGCTATATCATTATCGTGCTAAATTTTAACTGTGCTACCTGGTCCTTAATCCCGGAGCACAACTTTCGATGATGAGCTAAGCTTATGTCGATCTTCCTCGTCATATCAGTTCACCTTGAACAACAAGCTTGATTTCAAGTTTGTGCCCTGCTCATGGTTCCAATAACCTTCCGCTTCATCATTCCTTTGATTTGATGTTGTCACTGATTGATTACATCTTGAAATCTCTCGACCAATGTGCCGTGAAGATCATCAACCTTATGAGGTCTTCCTGGATATCAATTGAATTCATGATGAGAAATACCATCCTTGCCCCCGATGAATTGTATTATCATCGGCCACTTTAATGCCTTCCCTCCAACACAAACTTATTCGTGTTTTGAGTTATACCTTGAGATCCTTACTATCCAGCATTTGTTCTTCTTTACCTTGGAATATTACCATCTTTTATGTCAAGAATGTCGTGAGAGTTTCATCACCTCTTAAAAAAATCCTTGGTTTAGTGGTACTTCTCACCATCACCATTCTTTCTTGGTCCCTGTGTTGATTCCAACAGGTGAACGGTGTTGTTTGGATTCTTCCCCTTCTAGCAACCCTATTGCTTGGAAGTTAATGGTCGGCCGTTCATTCTTAGGCTATTGATTACTGAATCACCATTCTGACATTGGTCGTGCAACCCTACCCATATTTCGGGCGCACCTTTCAACCAATGTTTAATTGTGTATGTTTTCCTCGAGCATACATCGTTATATCTTTTGTTCAGACAAATGTTATATCCTTGTTCACATACTTGTGGAAATACATCTTTTTGGAAACCTCGATGAATTGTCGCTAAGTTCATCAGCTACCACCTTATCCCTTCATTGGTTTAAAGATGAGCTTCTATTTCGGAACTCGCTTCCATAGTAGATTTCCCGAGAATCTTACAATGTCGTCTTGTCAATTCATTTTGCACTTTTCCTTCTTAGGCATCCTGAGTCTGAGGTATCCTGACACCAATCAAATCTGAATCTCGGTCAGATATGATGGTTGGAACATATTTCCAAGAGTTATAACGTTGGTCTTTAGATGACCCGGTAAGGTGGTATCATGCCTAGCCCACCTGGCCGGAGGCCCTATTGTTATAGTTCCCTTTTAGCAATGTTATCCATTCTTCCATGAGGAAACTGTAAGGCTTATTCTACAAGTTATTCCTAATGGATCCTTTTTGTTTCCAAAGTCTGATTTTCACCTGTTGACCATGTCAATGCTATCTCGAAGCACATTTATGGTACTCCGTTCTTCAACAAGAACATTTGAAGCCCAATACTAATTGTTTCTTGCTCAACTATCCAAACACCGTTGTATGGGTAACGTCATGAAATTCCTCTCCCCTTACCTAAGTGGGTTTCTACCTTCTATCCGGTCTTGGGTATCATACTATGCTTGTATTGGGAAGGTTATACCCCTGAAATATGTGCTTAAACACATTTTTCCTTTCCATTGTTCTGTTTAATCTGATAATCACATTTTCCTTTCCATTGTTCTGTTTAACCTTCTTGAGGTTTATATGATCTAAGCAGTAATGCGTCACTGCTTTTATAAGCACCTCAGCGTACGACTCTGTCAGTAAGACCCTATTGCTTTTGTTGATAGCATTCCGGTAACCACCGATGGACGAGAACTTTGCCTATTGGTCCGCCTCGTTCAACGAGCAGGAAAATGGTTCTCTTTGTCCCTCTTCCTTGGTACCAATGGTTGTTGCCGACATAATCGACAGTCTTTCCTCTGGCATGCCTTGCTATCATGACCGTGCAAGATGTCACCACTCCTTCTACCTTTATCCCGTATGGTGGGCCCATAACCCACAGTTCCACAGGATCGAAACCTGACTCTCCTGTACAACCCTGTTTCTAATGGTTATTCTCCATGCTTGTCTTTGTATTTAATTCATGGGCCACCTTCCTAGTGCTCTATTCTGGTATCAGACACAATGCTTACTCTCGCCGCTCTGAACCCCTTTCTCACCCTGGTTCAGACTTTGAGCAACTATCTATCCGCTTGGACCCTCTCATTGTACCTTCGTATCGTACTCTCGAAGTATTTTATATGTTCAACTCGAGAGATAATCTTATGCTCATTCATGGTTAACCCAGATTGTTCCCCTCATAAGCATGTTGTCGTAGCCGAGCTGCCCCCTACCTATTCGTAAGTATGTTGGAGTTCCTGAGAAAAGGACAACATCACCATGATGACCTGAAGCGGAGAAATGAAGACGTAAATGTAATGGATCGACCTCTTCAAGAAGAGCAACCAAGACTGAGAAGATTCGTTAGCGTTTCGTAACCAGACCTTCCACCTTTACTTCCCTCTTAAATCTCGGGACGAGATTTCTTGTAGTGGAGGAGAATTGTGACGCCCGGATATTTAAGCTACAGTAACCCTCTACTAAGGATGCCACATCACCACGATTACTGTTGTTGATCTCACGATGATTCAAATTCCGTTTGAATTCAAAATTCAAAATCAAGTCAAATGGTAAAGTTTTCAAACATTAAAATTAAAATGTTCTAGAGGCGGCAAATATTGCATAGGTAATTATGGTGGAGGATCACATTTTTATAAAATAATTAAAAGCGCTAAACTAAATAGAACGGTGGCTTAAACAAATAATTAAATGCATTTTATAAATATTAAAACATTAAACTATTTTTTTGGTATGAGAAATTAATGTGGCAATAGAGTATTTATAAATACTAATTTAGGGGCTAGTGGCATATTTTATAAAACTAAAAATAAAGTAAAACTAAAATGAAAACAGGAACTATAAAAAAACAGAAAACAAAACTTACAAAAAAAAGGGAAACCCCCTCCCCCACTGGACCAGGCGGCCTAGCTCACACCAGGCTAGCCCACCAGGCCACCAGCCGGCCCAACTGGGCAAAGGCCCAGCCGGCCACGCCCCCCCCCCCCCCCTCACTCCCTTAACCCCCCCACTCCCCACCGAACCCTAGCCGCCACCCACTCGTCCCCCCTCCCCCAGTCGCTCTCCCCCACTTCCCCCCCACGTCGCCCGCTCCTCCTCGATCTGAATCGGGATCGTCCCGATCCCGCCCCGCCCGCGACCTCGACGACGGCGCCCGTCGCCGACACCGCCCTGCTGCCGTCGCCTCGCCTCCCTCCGCAAGCCTCCCCCTCTTCCCTCCTCCGCGCCCTCGGTTGGATCGGGGGGACCGAACCGCCGCCGCCGCACGGAACGCCACTGCCGCGGCCTTCCTCGCCGGACCACCTCAACGGCCTGCCTCCTCGTCGCCCGATCGTCGCCGTCGACCACCCCGAGCCCCGTTGCCCCGTACCCTACGGCCCCAGTGAGCAGCGCCTCCCTCCCTTTCCTTCTCTGTCGCCGGCGCCGTTTCCCCCCCCCCCACCCCCACCCCGCAGCACACACGTGCCGGAGCTCACGCTCTGGGCCGCCCTCGCCACATCGCACCGGCGCCCGCGCCTCCCTGCCGCATGCGCCGCCCGTCCCGCTCGTGGTCATGCGCGCCCCCGCACAGGCCCGTGCCTCCCCTCTCGCTCGCCCGCGTGCTCCCGCAGCTCCGCCCGACCCTTGCCCCGTAGCCTCCCCCGCGGCCTGGTGCCCGCGGCCACCCTGCCGTGCACCGCGGCCTCTGCTTCGCCTCGCTGCGCCACGTTCCTTGTCGTGCCCGACCGCGGTTGGCAACGCGCGCTCGCGCCGTCGCTGCCGCTACACGCCCGCCGCCGCCGCTCCGGTGGCTCGCTGGAGCCCCGTCTCCCCTGGCCCTGGCCGCTGGCGTGCCCCCACGCGCCCAGCGCCTCTCGGGCTCACGCCCGTTCGGGCGCCCTGCCGCGTTGCTCGCCCGGCGCCCGCTAAGCCCCCTGGGCCTATGACAAGGGAGGCCCACCCCACAGAACGTTTTAATTTAAAAAAATTAATTAATTAATAATAATAATAATAGTAAAATTAATTAATTAATTAATTAAGGAATTAATTAATTATAATTAGATTAACCTAAAAACTAATTAAACTAATTAACTACTGTTAATTAACATAACTAATCTGTTAACTAAACTAATTAACCTGGTTAATTAGTTAGCAGACAATGACATGTGGGTCCCACTGGACCCACCTGTCTGTTTGACTAGTCAACTGACCAGTTGACCTACTGACATCACTTTGATGTCATGCTGACGTCATGATGACGTCACCAGACACTATTCTGGATAATGTTGTTTAAATTAATTAAATAAATCCTAAAAATGATTTAAATCTTTTAAAATTAATATAAAATAAACCGTAGCTCGGATCGAAAAACTTTGTACATGAAAGTTGCTCAGAACGACGAGACGATTCCGGATACGCAACCCGTTCGTCCGCCACACCTCCCTAACCTATCGAACTTGCAACTTTCCCCCCTCCGGTCCTCTGCCCGAAAACGCAAAACACCGGGGATACTTTCCCGGATGTCATCCCCCTTCATCGGTATCACCTACTACCGCGTTAGGGCACCTCTAACGCCGTTACTTGTCATGTCATGCATCACTATGCATATGCTTGTTTAAATATTTATTGTTTCTCCCCCCCTCTTCTCTCGATAGACTCCGAGACCGACGCCGCTGCTTCCCAGTACGACTACGGAGTTGACGACCCCTCTCTCTTGCCAGAGCAACCAGGCAAGCCCCCCCCCCCCTTGATCACCAGATATCGCCTACTCTTCTCTATACTGCTTGCATTAGAGTAGTGTAGCATGTTACTGCTTTCCGTAAATCCTATGCTGCTGCATAGCCTGTCCTTGCTACTACTGTTGTTACCTTTACCTGCAAACCTAATGCTTAGTATAGGATGCTAGTTTATCATCAGTGGCCCTACATTCTTGTCCGTCTGCCATGCTGTACTATCGGGCCGTGATCACTCGGGAGGTGATCACGGGTATATACTATATACTTTATACATGATACATGTGGTGACTAAAGACGGGTAGGCTCGTAGGAGCACCCGCGAGTGGATCTTTGAGGCGGAGCGACAGGGCAGGTTCCGACCACCTAGGAGAGAGGTGGGCCTGGCCCTGTTCGGCGTTCGCGGACACTTAACACGCTTAACGAGATCTGGGTATTTGATCTGAGTCTGGCCATTTGGTCTATACGCACTAACCATCTACGCGGGAGTAGTTATGGGTATCCCGGCGTCGTGGTATCAGCCGAAGCCTTCGTGATGTCAGCGACTGAGCGGCACGCGCCGGATTGGACTGAAAGGCCACTAGGCTAGGTCTGCTTTCGGCCGCGTTCGCAACGTGCAGGTGTGCAAAGGGCGATGGGCCCAGACCCCTGCGCCATAGGGTTTAGACCGGCGTGCTGACCTCTCTGTTGTGCCTAGGTAGGGCTGCGACGTGTTGATCTTCCAAGGCCGGGCATGACCCAGGAAAGTGTGTCCGGCCAAATGGGATCGAGCGTGTTGGGGTATGTGGTGCACCCCTGCAGGGAAGTTTATCTATTCGAATAGCCGTGTCCCTCGGTAAAAGGACGACCCGGAGTTGTACTTTGACCTTATGACAACTAGAACCGGATACTTAATAAAACACACCCTTCCAAGTGCCAGATACAACCGGTGATCGCTCTCTCACAGGGCGACGAGGGGAGGATCATCGGTTAGGTTTATGCTATACGATGCTGCTTGGAGGACTTCAGTCTACTCTCTTCTACATGCTGCAAGACGGAGGCCGCCAGAAGCGTAGTCTTCGAAAGGACTAGCTATCCCCCTCTTATTCTGGCATTCTGCAGTTCAGTCCACATATGATACCCTTATCCCATTTGATACCCATGCATATGTAGTATAGCTCCTTGCTTGCGAGTACTTTGGATGAGTACTCACGGTTGCTTTCCCCTTCTTTTCCCATATCCCTTCTACCTGGTTGTTGCAACCAGATGTTGGAGCCCAGGAGCGAGACGCCATCGTCGACGACGACTCCTACTACACCGGAGGTGCCTACTACTATGTGATGCCCGCTGACGACGACCAGGAGTAGTTTAGGAGGATCCCAGGCAGGAGGCCTGCGCCTCTTTCGATCTGTATCCCAGTTTGTGCTAGCCTTCTTAAGGCAAACTTGTTTAACTTATGTCTGTACTCAGATATTGTTGCTTCCGCTGACTCGTCTATGATCGAGCTCTTGTATTCGAGCCTTCGAGGCCCTTGGCTTGTAATATGATTCTTGTATGACTTATTTTATTTGTAGAGTTGTGTTGTGATATCTTCCCGTGAGTCCCTGATCTTGATCGTACACGTTTGCGTGTATGATTAGTGTACGATTAAATCGGGGGCGTCACAATCTCAACTCCATTCTTCCTCCAGATCAACAATCCGAGCCTCCTCGTAACCTTGCTCATGATACCACTTGTTAGAATAAATCCGAGGCATACCGTCGATCATCCGAGGACCAAGTAATCACACGAGCACGACACCGAGATTTGTTAACGAGGTTCACCGATATGGCTACATCCCCAGGGCCTGACTACGGGCGCTCCTCCCCGTGACACCGTCACAATACCGCACACCGGCCATCCGGGCGCCGGCACAAGCCGCCGGCTCCCCCTTGCGCGCATGTGCTATTATGTTGGCATAGGTTACATCGTGTGTCTACCCCCGATATATATATATATATATATATATATATATATATATATATATATATATATATATGAGAGGCCTAGGATACAAGTGTCCTATTAGGACACGACTCCATATCCTATGTAAACACAATACAACTACAAGTCCAACTGTAACCTACCTTGTACACAATATTCGACACAACTCTAATAGAAAAGATATGAACGGCCTATGTGAGTAAGCAAGAAGGAGTAACCGAATAAATTACCTGTCAAATTGCAACTTTAATCCATCAAAGTCTGGTCCGAAAGATCCCATACCAATAGTAGATGAAGAAACAAAGCAAAGAAATTAGGTGAATCCAAACAGAATAGAAAGCAACAAATGAGACAAAATGAAAGAACAGTGACAATGTACAGAAGGAAGAAGAGTTCGCTCCGTTTAAGAATGCAAAGGCGGGAGGAAGGAGATGAACAGGAAATAAAAAAGTAAACATGTAAGGTTCACCCGTAGAAAAAAAAATAGACGACAATTGTACGGCATGTATACTGAACCGTACTCGAATGCATTGATAGCGTAAATGAATTACCGGTGCTTTCTCATGATTTTCTAGTACACACAAGTACACGAATCACCGCATGAACGGACGCAGCTGCTTGCCCGGTAAATGCGTGTCCCCGCACCTACATGCCCCTGCGAATTTTCGCGTACTTTGTATCCAATTAATGTTATATTTTAAGTTAATAAAAAGGCCTTTTATTGAAAAAGCTTTGGCTTTCTCCGATAACAAAAAAAATTTGTAGGCACTAGCAGCGGCTTATGCATGAGCACGTGCGTGCCTTAAACAAAACGACTCATCCTAAACTCGCCACTTGGCTCCAAGCCGTAATCACTACATAATTCTAGTAATCTCCACTTGGCGCGGGAACCCACCAGAGCGGACTCACCAAACCCAATCCAGCCCAAAGCGGCGCACGAAACCGGGGACCGACCGAGAGAAGCAGGCACCGCTCTGGAGGTGTCGCGCGTGCACCCGAACCCTCCACCCGGCGCCGAGCCTGAACCGCCCACCTCATCTCCCGCGCGAACCTTCCCGAGCTCCCACCGCTCTAGCGGGTATATAAGAACCGCACCCCCTTCGTCCCTTCCATCATCAATCAACTCAATTCAGAGAGCAAACCAGAGCATATCCACATCCACCGAGCGAACCGAAAGAACAACTCGATCAGTCACAGACAGTCTCGAATCTTGCGTTCGATTTGATCGGAGAAGATGGCGAGCAAGGGAGGCAACAAGGGGGAGGGCCCTGCCATCGGCATCGACCTCGGCACCACCTACTCCTGCGTCGGCGTCTGGCAGCACGACCGGGTGGAGATCGTCGCCAACGACCAGGGCAACCGCACCACGCCGTCCTACGTCGCCTTCACCGACACCGAGCGGCTCATCGGTGACGCCGCCAAGAACCAGGTCGCCATGAACCCCACCAACACCGTTTTTGGTAAGCCCCGCGCGTCCGCGTGCCTCGTGTCTTTTGCTCTGTTTTACGCTTCTGAGCAGTCACTTACCACCTGCTGCTCTGCCATGCAGATGCCAAGCGACTCATCGGGCGGCGCTTCTCGGACGCATCCGTGCAGTCAGACATGAAGATGTGGCCGTTCAAGGTGGTCCCCGGCGCCGGCGACAAGCCGATGATCGTGGTCACCTACAAGGGGGAGGAGAAGACCTTCTCTGCCGAGGAGATATCCTCCATGGTGCTCACCAAGATGAGGGAGATCGCCGAGGCCTTCCTCAGCACAACCATCAATAACGCCGTCGTCACCGTCCCGGCCTACTTCAACGACTCCCAGCGCCAGGCCACCAAGGACGCGGGCGTGATCGCCGGGCTCAACGTCATGCGCATAATCAACGAGCCCACCGCGGCGGCCATTGCTTACGGCCTCGACAAGAAGGCCACCAGCACCGGGGAGAAGAACGTGCTCATCTTCGACCTCGGCGGCGGCACCTTCGACGTGTCCATCCTCACCATCGAGGAAGGCATATTCGAGGTCAAGTCCACCGCCGGTGACACCCACCTGGGAGGCGAGGACTTCGACAACCGGATGGTGAACCACTTCGTGCAAGAGTTCAAGAGGAAGAACAAGAAGGACATCAGCGGCAACCCAAGGGCGCTCCGGCGGCTGAGGACGGCGTGCGAGAGGGCCAAGAGGACGCTCTCTTCCACCGCCCAGACCACCATTGAGATCGACTCGCTGTACGAGGGGATCGACTTCTACGCGACCATCACCCGTGCCAGGTTCGAGGAGCTCAACATGGACCTCTTCCGCAAGTGCATGGAGCCCGTGGAGAAGTGCCTCCGGGACGCCAAGATGGACAAGACCCAAATCCACGACATCGTGCTCGTCGGAGGCTCCACCCGGATCCCCAAGGTGCAGCAGCTCCTCCAGGACTTCTTCAACGGGAAGGAGCTCTGCAAGAGCATCAACCCCGACGAGGCCGTCGCGTACGGCGCCGCCGTCCAGGCCGCCATCCTCAGCGGCGAGGGCAACCAGAAGGTGCAGGACCTGCTCCTGCTCGACGTGACGCCGCTCTCGCTCGGGCTGGAGACGGCCGGAGGCGTGATGACCACCCTGATCCCGAGGAACACCACCATCCCCACCAAGAAGGAGCAGGTCTTCTCCACCTACTCGGACAACCAGCCCGGCGTGCTGATCCAGGTGTACGAGGGCGAGAGGACGAGGACCAAGGACAACAACCTGCTGGGCAAGTTCGAGCTGTCCGGCATCCCGCCGGCGCCCAGGGGCGTGCCCCAGATCACGGTGACCTTCGACATCGACGCGAACGGCATCCTGAACGTGTCGGCGGAGGACAAGACGACCGGGCAGAAGAACAAGATCACCATCACCAACGACAAGGGGCGGCTGAGCAAGGAGGAGATCGAGCGCATGGTGCAGGAGGCGGAGAAGTACAAGTCGGAGGACGAGCAGGTGCGGCACAAGGTGGAGGCCCGCAATGCGCTGGAGAACTACGCGTACAACATGCGCAACACGGTGCGGGACGAGAAGATCGCCTGCAAGCTCCCCGCCGACGACAAGAAGAAGATCGAGGACTCGATCGAGGACGCCATCAAGTGGCTCGACGGCAACCAGCTCGCCGAGGCGGACGAGTTCGAGGACAAGATGAAGGAGCTGGAGAGCATCTGCAACCCCATCATCTCCAAGATGTACCAGGGCGCCGGCCCGGGCGGCGCGGCCGGAATGGACGAGGACATGCCCAGCGGCGGCGCCGGTACCGGCGGTGGGAGCGGTGCCGGGCCCAAGATCGAAGAAGTGGACTAAGTGAGTTGCGACAGGTCCTGGAGTGATACCGTGTTCTGTCGCCTGATGGTCGTGTGGCTCTGTCGAATAACGAGGATGCTTGTATGAGTGTAGTTTTTTCGAGGGAATGATGTACAACTAGGTTAGTAGAGGATATGATAAATAATGTGTAAACGCAAGAACGACATACACATGTGGTTCTTGTAGTATGTTGTTTTTGCTTGAGTTCAGGAGATGAGAAATATTTTACCAGTTCGTTGTCCTTGATTACCGAAAAAGGGTTTCCCGCTTTATAGTACCACAAACAGTTTACTAATTTTAAGAACGTGTGCGAGTTTGAAAAATGTTCACCAATTTTCTTTTAAATAGATAATGAATTTCAAGAAAGTTTGTGAATTTGAAGAAAGTTCGTGAATCTAAAAAGGTTCACTAATTTTAAAAAGTGAGTGGATTTGAAAATATGACGAATTTTAAGAAAGTTCGTGAATTTGGAAAAGTTTAAAGATTTGAAAAAGGTTTGCCAATTTTTCTAAAAAAATAAATTTGCAAAATGTTCACAAAATAAAATAATAATAAAAGAAAAATGAAATAGAAAATAGAAAAGGGAAGAAAAATGATAAACCAACCAAACAAACAAAAACCGGTGAAACGCAGACTAGAGAAGAAAACAGCCAGAAAAACCAAGTAAACAGAAAAAACAGGAAAAGAAAAAAAAAGACAGAAGTTACACAAAACCGTGGTGGAAACGCTTCCGTAAAAACGAATACACAGTGCTAGGGAGGGTGTGCGCCAATTACCAAATAGCCTTTAACTCATGCCTTGAGCGTCAAATAGGAATTGGCATATATAGAAGGTAATTGGTTTGATACTAAAAGTTGGCATTCTAAAATTTGACAACTGCTAAGTGTTGGCTAGAGATTTGTTGCATACTAATTGTCTGTGAATCTTATAAAAGGTTGCCAAATTTTGACAACTTTAATTTTGCAAAAGATGTAATTACTTCACTGGTGCTTCAACTTGTCACAAGTGTGCAATTTGTGTCTGAATTTGTCAAATACGTTGAACCGGTCCAGTAACTTGGTATGGATGTGCAAATATGGTTTAGATCTTGTCTTTATATGTTGACGATACTGACAAGGCACGCCATGGCATGTGACACGCTATCAGTGATTGATAGGGAGAAGGAGAAGTGGCCTTGTTTTTACAGGAAAAGCCATAAAACCATTTTCTTCTTACAAAATTGCCCTCAAAGAGAAACAACACAAATCTCTTCCGAATAATAAAGCACAAATTGACTTTGTCGGATTTACCGTCAGAATACGCTTTCTTCTTATGTCATAATACGTTTTTACAATTTATATGGACAAAATCGTAATATAAATGAGGTGATACTAATTTGGTTTCGCTCGTCTGGTTTCGCACGTACTTTACAGCAGCGTAAGTCAACTGGCCAGAATTTTCTATGGGCCGCTAAAATTGTTTGACCTCACGGTCCTCTCCTCCCTTCCAGCTGCAACAAATAGTGTTTGTGCTAAAAATTCAGATTCAAATTAATAGTACCACCTCGCCACTTTACATAATATCCTAGCAACTTATATACGTACGAAATTGCAAGAAACAACAAGCCAACAGAACTACTGTGAGATACTATATCAATCAAAAAGGAGAGGCGCATGGAGAAGATTCATAAAAAATTGGTGCCAGCATGGATGGATTTGGGTGCCCAAAGAAGAAGCCGCTAGGAGCCAGAAGCCCTCGCATCTATGACATGGGGCTGGCCGAGCCAACCGAGCTCTGCCCCTTGCCATGGGCGGGGCTGCTGCTTGCATCCATGGCAGACACGGGGCTGGCTCCTGGTGGAAGAAAATAAAGGAAGGGGAGGCGCGGGGAGCAGGGGGCGAGGAGATCTCAAGGAGCTCGACCTCTCTGTGTGCGCGGGACAATGGCCTGACTAAGGAACCGGTATCCAATGACATGCATTATGACGATGGAATTCGTGGGAGAAAGACCAAGCTAAAATTAAAATTTAATTCGTGGTGCACTCTAATTGTATGCATCTCTTTTGGCCAGTGCCCAAATATTAAAATTTAAAAAGAAAACACGTGTTAAAAAAAATTAAGTCTTATAATTTTTTTTCCAATTCAATAAAATTGATTACTTTTGTCAAAATTTTATTTTAAAAATAAATAAATAATATTCATGTTTTATTGAGAAGGAAAAAATGAAGAAATGTTTCTTTGAGCAATGCCAGCATGCCATCAACGTTACATAAGTTATTCAATTCAACTGCGCTCTTGGAAAGAAGAAGAAGAAAGAAACTTTCAAGCTTAAACTCACTAGCTTCATGTTGGATAGAATCTCATATCATTTTATATCATCACTTTTGTTTAATTCCAAATTTGTATTTGTGTCATATGTTGGATGCCACAATAAATTAACTTTTTAGTACATCAAGTTACTTTTCTTAACTAACCTGTGTAGAGTAATATGCATCTCTATAACTATCCGGCATGACTTCCTTATATGACAATGCATACCAATAGTAGTTGTATTGAAATCTCTAAAAAAAACTTATATTTGGGAACGGAGGGAGTACATATAAATACCTAGCATGCCAAGGTAAGCTGTACAACTAAAATTGATGAGGCAATTATGTCATTGGTAGCCGTGTTTCATGATTGCTCAGCGAGAATTTGCCTCTCTCGTTGCAACGCATGGACATATTTTCTAGTTATAAAAATGAAAACTGGCCAGCTGGGGATTCGAACAAGTGTCCTGTCTCTCGAATGTGGCCGTGGCTAACCTGTAGACCCAATGACATTCGATGTCAGTGTATGTTCACATGTTCTATATCCAGAAGGCTAAACAACCTAAACGAACAAATTTATTCTGGCAAAAACAGTGCACCGTGTGGCTACACAGCGGGCACACATACCACTAAAACACACGAAATGTAATGTTACAAATGATAAATTTCCCTTTATTATAATATAATGCGCTCATGTTGGTAAAACGGGCCACAGTGCGGCCCGTTTCAACGTGTTAGCTTTTTATATTTAAAAAATTTGTAGAAAAAATTCGTAAATTGTAATTGTATTTTATTGATAATATACATATAATAAAAATAAAATACATTCACAAATTTCATATAATTTCATAATATTTCTACGCCATAATTTTAAAAATAAGTATCATTAAAATATTAATTACAAAAATATTTTATATTTGTAAAATGTGCTTGCATTTTTAATAAAATATTGAAGTAATTTAGAAAGATTTCTATATTTATATACATTATCATATAAGTTTACAAATTTCCACGATTTTAATAAAAT
Source organism: Triticum monococcum (assembly GCA_034509565.1). Classification (NCBI taxonomy): domain Eukaryota; kingdom Viridiplantae; phylum Streptophyta; class Magnoliopsida; order Poales; family Poaceae; genus Triticum; species Triticum monococcum. The sequence continues at coordinate 492,761,256 of CM067844.1, forward strand.
ATTCATGTAGTACAGTGAAGTGTACATGTTTTAAGATTTTTTTTGTTGTTTTAAAGTTTATATAGTATATAAAATTCTATGTGTTTAAGAAATACTAGTGCGCTATCATATTGCAGATCCTCACATGAATAATATTTGAATCATATAAACATTTTTATAATTCATAAATATTTTAAATCATATCAATATGTTTTGAAATAACACATGGATTCTTTTTAAAATGACATGCAAAATTTTAAATCATTTTTCAAATTATATTTGTTATACAGTCATAAATACTAATTATACTTTAGAAACATGAGACCTTTTTGATTGGAGAGGTATCTGAGGCTGCTATATAACTTTTGATTAGATGTTTGAATCATAGACCCGGCACAATTTATTGTTGGATTAAAATCCTTTAACTACTGTTGTTCCGTCTAGTGTATATAAATCAAATGAATCCATGCATTACACTTTATAGGAATTTTGAAGCCGTCGACTGGCTAGCCATTCGTGCATACGAATAGCAGCCCGCGGGCTTGAACCCCTAGCAAATCAGCTTTTATTTTTTACAAATGTTTGTTGTTTCTCCTGAGGACCTATTTGTAAGAAAAACTAATTCAGGGAGCTTCCCAAAAAACTAGGCCAGACACCCTCTTTCTTGCAGTCCAATCACTGACAGCGGGCCCCATGCCATGTTGGAACGCCTCGTCAGCGCCATGGACGTATACATATGGTATTTGAACCGTATTTGCACCAACGTGCCAAGTTATAAAACCAGTTTGATGTACTTTTCAAGTTCAGACACTAAAGTGAACACCGGTGGCAAATTTAAGCACCACCAGTAAATTCACTGAGATTCCCCTGCTGGTTTGATCTACTAACAAAAGCAAATTTATGTCGGGGGCATGATCATGATAAGGAAGGATGGTAAGGAGACTGATTTTTGAATAGATAATTAGATTGGTAGTGGCTCATTAAAAGACCAGTTTCTCAATACCATTGGGATTTGTATTGAACAAACTAATAAGTGAAACAAATGACCAAGTAAATCTAGAATCATATATTTAGAAGATAGCTTGACTCTAACCATATGATCTAGTAGATTTAGAATTATGATTCAATCTATTGGTCTAGTGCCTGGGGAGGAAGATATACCAAGATGGATTTGGAATAGGAATGGCAAATTCCCTGTTAAATCAATGATGTGGGTCCTGGAAGATCATTTAAACATCCGTGGAAAGCTAAATTTCCTCTGAAAATCAAGACTTGGTTCCGGCTAATATAGTATGGCATAATGCAATCACCACAACAGATAATCCTGAAAAGAAAGTGGACTAAGGACCCTTTCTGTCGCTTTTGTCCTGAAGTTGAGAATATTAACCACCTCTTCTATAGATGTCTTCATATTTTACACAATATTTTTGGTGGATCCCTAACTTTATTTCACAAAGCAGGAACCTACACATTGTAGGAATTATTGAGGTGTGTTAAGCTATCTGGAAACTACGTAACTAAGCCCGCTCTGAGGAAAATTGATTCGCTCCATGACTGAATTTATCTGCTACGATTGGCCATTTATGCGTGATTGGGGGGACTAAAAAACGAAGGAGATCGACTAGCGCTGGAGAAAGGAGCTGAAGCTTTGCATAATGAGGTAATGGGAACGCATGATAGCAGTGAGGCTAGATTGGGAAGAGGCACACTTATGCTGGAGGCAAGGAGACCCAAAAAGGATAAAGATGAAGATTGAGAAGACAATGATATTGAAGCAATGGAAGACAATAACTGAGAGCCGTTTTTATACAGATGAATATGATATGTTGGAATGATGGAGATCCACTCTTGTGTAATATATATTGCTAGGTTCTTTGTGTTTCCTTTGGGTTGTCCTACGTTTTTTAGTTCTTGATCCTTTTTTAGTTTTTGAGTTGCACTAGGGTGTTGTTTCACTTTTCTTTATATTTTTCTGAGTGTTGTTCACTTTGGTTTATATTCTATTACATTAATAGTGGGACCCGATCCAGCTTTGAATCAAATGGAGGAAGTTTAGCATGGGCTAGATTTTGCCCAATAGTTATACATGACTTTCCATAATCGACCTATGAAACTAAAACCCACAGGAGAAAATTTTGGGGATTTCCTAGTTGCGGTGTGTTGTGGCGAATTGTCCACCAATCACAAAGAATAGGGAGCAACCGAGCTGGAGATGGGTCGGCCCAATTAGCTAATATATTCGTTTACGGTTTTGAACATTCAAGCTACAGTTTTTATAATCCTTTTTTGTTGTTGTTTCTTTTCCAGTTTTCCTTGTTTTTTTATTTTAAAATTTTGTCCAGAATTTCAAAAGGTTCAAGTTTTAAAAATAAAAATTCAAAATATTATTGTGTTTTCAAAAATATTTTTGTTTAAAAATTTTGTTCAGAATTTCAAAAAATATTTCATTTCCAAAAACTTATGTGCGGATTCAGAAAAATGTTCACATTTATAAAAAATCGTTATTTTAATAAAATATTTAGAATTTTCAATAATTGTTCCAAATTTTAAAATCTTCACTTTCTCAAATAATTTAAAAACGTTTTCAACATCCGTGCAGAACTTTTTAGAAAATATTCAGAAATTTCGAAAAAAATTGTGTTTTAATATAAAAGTAAAGAAAACTATGGAAAAAGGAACGTAGATGTGCTATCTACAGTACATTATTTTTTGGGGCGAGTGCTACAGTACATTGACGACGGGCCGGCCCACTGGACGACGCCCCTGTATGAAAGCTCGGCTCTTTGCCACAGTGAGCGGCAAATAGGAGCTCCCAAAAAAATTGAACCAAGCAACTAGCTCCCTCACTCAGATGGAGACCCGAAGGCCTAAAAAGAGATTACTGACATTCTTCCAGCGAACTACTCCCTCCGTTTCAAATTATTCGTCGTGGTTTTAGTTCAAATTTAAACTAAAACCACGACGAGTAATTTAGAACGGAGGGAGTAGTAGTCTTTGGATTGAAACCCAACATAAGCGATCTTTCTGGCTAAGATATATGCAGTCACCGTCCTAGCTTCTCAACAAATCTGGACTCGGCCATCATCTGAACACACTACCAGTTTTGCTTCTGCAATCTTCTCACTGCCTGGACCTTTGAATGTTTGGTATGCCCCTGAACCCTCTACCGCTCTACGTCCTGACGCACAGAGAAGAATCTGTTGGCATGTTGCTGGTGAGAGGCGTCCCGATCCGGCTACCCCACGACGCATCCATCCATCCATCCGTCCATCCACACGCAGGCCACGCCACAGAACTTGACCAGCTCTATCGTTTCCGAGCCAACATGACGACGTGCCGTGAAAAGAACCCAGAAGCCGGCGCACTTGCGGGCTGTCGGACACGTGGAGCATTTGACGTGTAAACCATTACTGTATTTAGAAGAAAAAAGCATGTTCAGATTCAGAAAGATTTCGAAGGACCGGTCTAGCGAGCGTGCGAGCGGCCGGCTTAAAATTGCAAGTTTTGGTTCTTAATAATCTATAAATAATAATTACCTAGTGTGTGTTTTTTGTTAGTTAGTGGATATTTTTGTTAGCATTAAATGCATACAACAAATGTGTACAAACTAGTCTGTAAAACACATTTATTTTTGCTCCTTAAATTTTTAAAAAGTTATATCTTTTAAACCACATGTTGAAATTCAGATCCATTTTCATTTTTGGATTCATCGCGACGAGATTTTTGAAACTAGATCCTGCATGATTATCGACGAATTTTTTCGATGCCAACTTTGGTGCTATATGGTGCAACTAAAATACTGCATTGTGCAACTAGAATACATTGCCGCGCCAACAGAGTATATGTGTGTGTAACTAGTCCTGCCAACTAAATATCAATGCGTGTGCAACTAGTGTCCTGCCAACTAAACATCAATGTGTGTGCAACTGGACTATATTACAAGCCAACTAAGCATATGTGTGTGTAACTAGTATTCCTGCCAACTAAACATCAATGTGTGTGCAACTAGACTATGTTACAAGCGAATTAAACATTAATGTGTATGCAACTAGACTACATTACAAGCTATGATAATTCATATGCGACTATGCGGACCAGATTGTGCAACTCTGTGGCCATGCATGTGCCAACTAGGACTACTATGTGTGCAACTACAACTACTGTGGATACAGCTCCAAAAAACTAGGTTTGGAAAAATTGCACCATGCAGTACTAAACTTGCACAAAGCAGTACTGAAGTTGCACAATATAGCACCAAAGTTGGCATCAAAAGAATTTCGTCGAAACATACTCATGGGGGATCTAGTTTTAAAGATCTCGTCGCAAAGAATTCAACAGTGAAGACGGATCTGAATTCCGGCGCGCGATTTGAATGATATGGCTTTTTAAAAATTTGGAAAAACAAAATAATTATACGTGAAGTTGTTTCTTTCAAATCGGACTAACCAATGTGAATACATTAAATACTGATAACGACATGCACTAAGGCTAGTCATAGTGGGAGTAACTTAGGTAGTAACATAGCGCACCTCGAGAATTTTTTGCTTATGTGGCAAGTAATTAATGAGAAGTAGTAATATAATATGTTACTGTAACATAGCGTTTTTCAAGACAATATGAGTCTATAAGCTATTAAATGAGGTCACATATAACACTAGTACTATGTTACTTTGCATTATGAAGGTAGTAACTTAGACTAGTGTCATGCATATGACACTAGTCTAAGTTACTCCCCACTATGATCAGCCTAACAGACAAAAATATAACTCATGCATGGTAAAAAAGCCCGGCCGCTCGTTCTCTCCAGTTAGCGCGCGGCCATTTTTTAGATTTTGGGTTCAGATAAAGACTGATTCCTAAACCGGGCGAGCAATAACATGGAGAGTATATTCCACAGGGATACCATTTTACGGGATCAGCACTCGGTCTTGGTGCATGCTCCTGCGACATAATACACCACAGCGGTTTGGACTTTGGAGTATAATAAAAACCGAAGGATAGTGCATCATCTCGAGGAAACAACTACGGCCTGCATGTACTGTATATACGATAACAATGCGCTGATAGGCCGTACGAGAAAGTGACAGAAACCAAATTTACCCCTACGGATAGTACTCCCTCCGTTCCACTGTACGGATTCATAAGTACTGCCATACATATGCACAGCATAGCGCTGCAAAATTTGACCCTGGGCTCCCGCTATTTATCGGTCAATGCAAAGGGCACCTTTTCTTCAGTCACGACTCGAGTTGTTCCACAAGCAACAAGAGGAGCTTAGGCCAACTCCACCGCGCGACCCCAAACGGATGTCCGTTTTATTTGGTTTTTATCCCTTTGGGTAGGGATTTGGGGTCTTTTCCGGGCCTGTCCTGGCATGCGGCGGCCGTGCGCCCAGCGCGCGGACGCATCCTTTTGCCCCATCATGTCCGTGTCTAGTTTAAAAAAAGGGACGTTTTAAATGCCAAGCCCAAGTTCACGACCCCAGTTCATCACGCCGGCAACAAAGCCAGCGGCCTACACGACCATCGCCGGTAACACAGCCAGCGGCCGGCAACACAGCCAGCCTCCAAAATGAATAGTTGTCCTCGCCGGCAACATAGCCAGCGGTCGGCAACACAGCCGGCCTCCAAAATGAATGTTTTTTCGCCGGCACCCATGCCAGCGGCCCAGCGGGCGGGCGGCACCCATGCTAGCCTCCAAAAAGAACGGCCACGCCGATCGGACGACCTAGTTCAGGCCTTCGGCGTCGAGCATCTCCTTCTACTTGGCCTCGAACCAGGCCCTCGTCTTGTCGCTCATCTTCGACAAGTCCACGCTCATGATCGCTAGGGCCACCTCCTTTGCTTTGGTGGCGGAATTGGTGGCCTCGATGTCGAGCTGCCTCTGCCTGGCCTTGACGTTGTCGGCCTCGATGTCGAGCTGCCTTTGCCGGGTGGCCTCTTCCATGTCGAGCTACCTTTGCCGGGAGGCCTCTTCCATGTCGAGCTGCCTTTGCCGGGCCGTCTCCTCCATGTCTATCTTCCTTTTCTTGGCCGCCTCCTTCATCTCAAGCTTCTATCTTTGAAGATCTAGGTATTGCTTCATTTGCTCGTCCTTGCTTTGTCGCTTCTTCTCATCCCTCACATCCTTATGTGACATCATGCCATGCAAAGTCTCATGCAAGGCCATGGATGAGGCGTCACGGATGTCATCCACCTTGGAGTTGGTCTTGCCCCTCGGCCTCTTCAATGCCTCGCCATCCCCACCTCCGGCGAACTTGGCCGTCTTCTTGCCTCTTTTCCTTTGAAGTTCACGGTATTGATCCTTGAACTTAGGGCAATTGTTGATGATCGTCCAACAATGCGTAAGAGTGAATGGCTTGTCATTGTGCCGGGCCTTGAATGCCTATAAAGATTGAAATGCCAACCACATGATCAACAACAAGTGAACATGCAAACATATACACGACCGAAGTCTCATGGCCGTAGCAAGGGCTAGAAAGAGAAGAGCATACCATGTCTCCAACGTCGAGACCACTCACGGGCCGTGCTTCAACGCTCTCAAATGTGGCGCAATATTTGTTGCATTCTTGTTGGATGAACAACCATCTTTTTTGAATCGAACCGATGCCACGGTTGCTTATAATTTGGTAGGGCTCAAACATCTTCCTTTCATGGAATGTTTTGTGGACTCTCGTCCAAAAAACAATGCCCTTTTGTTGCGCGCCGGTCCTTCGATCTTGGCTAATCTCCATCCAAGATTGGCAAATCAACTTGTCCTCATCTTGTGTATATGACCCAGTGCGAATGCTCTTCCGCTTCTTTTGTGCTTCCGCTCTTTGGGTGAGCTCGTCTATGAACAATGGAGCGCCACTAATATCAACATCATTGGCTTCATCTTCATCTTCACCTTCGACATAGATGTCATCGTTTTCATGCCATGAATCACCATGGTCGTAGTCAGCACGGTCGTCGGCCTTTTCATCGGGCACGTACTGGGCGCGGCCATCCTGACTTTGGGTCTCATCGGGGTCGTAAGCACGTTCATGCCCACCCTGGAGGATCACGTCCTCCATGTACTGGTTGTAGAAGGGGTCGTCCACCATCGGCGTTGAGGTTGGCATTTCGTCAAACAACACACGGGGGGTCGGCATGGTGCCCGTGAACGGTGAACGCGCCTGCTTTCTTTGCATCTCGGCGGAAGGCCGCCCACCGCTGCTGGACCCCGGCGCCACGTTGAGGACGATGACGGCCGCGGGGCGTGGTGTGGACGGCGCGAACAAGCCCATGTCCGGCGACGCCGAGAAACGGGTCTGGCCGTCGTGCCTGGGCGGAGGAAAGCCGGGCAACACGGGCGCGGCGCTCGACGTCGGCGACTGGCAGTGCGTAGGCCGGGCGACCGACGAGCCTGTGCTCGCCTGTAAGTGCATCTAGTGCCACCCCTAGTTGGTTTTGGAGTATTGACGACAAACCTAGTTGAGGGACTAATGTGTTTGTGAGAATTGCAGGATAACACAGGTAGAAGTCCCTCATTGATTCGGTTTAGCTACCAGAGATGACCCCTAAAAATGTATGAAGACATTGAAGACAATGGTGGTTTATGAAGACATTCATGTCGAAGACAATGACATGTGAAGACTCCCCATGAAGCTTATGGAACTCGAAGACTTAGATCCTTCGTAGTTTTACTTCATTCATGTTGTGTCATAGGAACCACCGTACTGTTAAGTGGGGTCCAAGAGAACCAGTCAGGATGACTGAAGTGATGCCTAATTCAACTCCTATGTCTTCGAGTGAAGACAATGAGAGAAAATCTTGTCCGGAGTCAGACAAGTCAGCTTTACTTGTAGCCCAAGTAAAGTTGCCGTGTGAGTTCGAAATTCGACCGTTGGTACACGTGTCAGTTCCCTAGTGACCCAGGGTCATTTCGGACAAATCAGGTCGGGTTGCTAAGTGGCTATAAATAGTCCACCCCTACAACCATAAACGGTTGGCTGCTCAGATTTCAGTGCACGACTTTTGTCGTTTGAGAGCAACCCACCTCGAAGCCTTTGAGAGAAAATCCCTAGCGAGGAGAAAAGCCCTAACCACCCAGAGCCAGAGTAATTGGGCATCACTTAAGTCTTCTTGTCTGAGTGATCTGAAGACTTATTACACTTGAGGACTGTGCATCCTCCAGCTGGTTAGGCATCGCGTTCTGAGCATCCAAGAGAAATTGTGGATTGCCGGTGAACGAAGTCTGTGAAGGTTTGGGAGTCTACCTTGAAGACTTACCAGAGTGATTGGGCAAGGTCTGTGTGACCTTAGCTCAAGGAGAAAACGGTGAGGACTGGGTGTCCCGAGCTGCGTGTTCAGGACTGGGTGTCCGGGACTATGTGTCCTTTGGTTTAAATACCTAGCCGCTCCAACCAGATGTACAGTTGTCACAGCAACTGGAACTGGTCCAACAAATCATTGTCTTCAGCGTGTCACTGGTTTCATCTTCACCTCCCTTTACTTACCATTACACATTGTGAAGCCATTGCATGCTTGCTTTATCTTCTGTCTTCACAACTTGACTGTATGATTTGTTTGGCTTCATAACTTCTTCCTATCTGATCCTCATTACACTAAAGTTGTTGTCACTGTGCTTTCATTATATTGTATACTTGACCATGGCTTGCCTTGTGTAATCTAACTTCCGCTGCATAGTGATAGGCTTGTCCATTCTGTTTGTCTTCATAACTTCGACGTTTTGAAGACTTTCATAAAAATCGCCTATTCACCCCCCCTCTAGTCGATATAATGCACTTTCAATTGGTATTAGAGCAAGGTGCTCCCTTGTTCTGTGTGATTCGGTTTAACCACCTGGAGTTTTAGCTATGTCGACTGCAGGGATAATTAAAGTCTCCGCTGCGTGCCCCGTCTTCGATGGAACTGAATATCCCTACTGGAAGAATAAGATGCGCATGCATCCTGAAGCCATTGACATCGACCTATGGTATGTCGTCGAAAACGGCGTTCCCAAGGCTGGAGAAGGTGTCACTGCTGCTGATGTCAAGAAGTTCACTCAACTGGACTCTACTGCCAAGAATATCATCTGTGGTCATCTGACCAAGGGACAGTACGGCCGTGTGAGTGCCTTGAAGACATCCAAGCTAGTCTGGGACTGGCTCTCCAAAGTCAATGAAGGCATCTCAACCCAGAGAGACCAGAGAATCAGTGTCCTTCGCAATCTCTTCAACCGCTTCAAGCGAAATGACAATGAGAATGTCCAGCACACATTTGACCGGCTCACTGACATCACAAATGAGCTTCAAGCACTCGGCGCCACTGAGATCACCAAACATGAAATCATCAAGACGCTGCTGAGATCACTTGACAGTTCGTTTGACATCCTAGCCCTGATGATTCAAGAACGTCCAGATTTCAAGACACTCGATCCGTCTGACATACTTGAGAGGCTCAACACACATGAGTTTCAGCTTTCTGAGAAAAGAGATATCTACGGTCCAAACTATGGGCGAACTCGTGCCTTGAAGGCAAAAGCTGTGTCCTCATCTGAAGATGAATCTGACAGTTGTTCTGATGATCCTGAAGACATTGGACGGGAACTTGCAATGCTAGTGAAGAAGTTCCAGAAATTCACCAAGAAGAAAGGCTTCAGAAAGTCTTCACGATCAAGCTCAAGGAATGATGAAGCATCTGCTCATGACTACAAGAAGAAAACATGTCACAAGTGCAAGAAAACTGGACACTTCATCTTTGAGTGTCCACAGTGGGACAATGAGAGCAGAAAGAAGAAGAAGAGCAAGGAATATGACTCCGACGACAAGAAGAAGCAATATTCAAAGTCTTCTTCCAAGTCTTCCTCAAAGTCTTCATCACACAAGAAGAGCTCAACTGGCAAGGCTCGTGCGTTTGTTGGCAAGGAAACGGATTTAGAGGAGGAGTCCGCTTCTGAGGAGGCAGAGGTGGAGTCTGAGGAGGAGTCTGATTCTGGCATTGCGAGTCTGGCTACAGCCTACGTCGCCAAGTCCATCTTCAACACTGAAGACAATGACTTCATCACCAACACCGATGCAAATGACAAGGACGACTCTACTCCTACCTACTGCTTCATGGCACGCGGTGCCAAGGTAAACACACGCACTACTCACTATCAAACATCCAGTGATGATGACTCTGATTGTGAGTCAAAACCCAGCTACAAAACACTTGCTAAAATTGCAACTAAACAACAAAAGGCCATGGAACATATTCAAAAACTGTTAGACAGAAGCGATGATCTGTTGGGTGCTGAAATGACTCGTTCTGAATCCTTAATTGAAGACATAAAAAATCTTCATGTTAAGTATCAGGAACTCGAAGATCGTCTTGAGACTCTCTCAACTACTCATGAAAAGCTTTCCTATGATTATCTTCAAAAGAAGCAAGATCTTGAGAAGTTGAGAGCGGATCATGAAGATCTTCAAAAGGAAAACGAGTCACTTCGAGCCGAACAGATCAGTTCTGCTCAGGAAGGATCTGAACCACCATGCCTTAAATGCATTGAGCGTGATAATGCTACTTCTGTTGCTGAATGTTCCACTGCTACTGCTGTTGCAATATCTTCAACTGTTGAAGTGGTAACTAACCCCTCTGCTGAGGATACCACTACTATTGCTGATGAGAATGCTAGGTTGAAGACATTGCTTGAAACAGGGATGTACAAAAGTCTCAAAGGACATCAGACATTATGTGATGTCCTCAAGAAGCAGATTCTGAACCGAAACCCTAGGAAAGAGGGTGTTGGGTTCATGAGGAAAATTAATGCAGATGGATCTTATTGGAAACCTGAGCAGTACCCCAAAACCACATGGGTTGCTGCAAAGGAATCCTCAGCAGATCCATCCAATCTATCTGGCTTCACTTGTGCTGATCCTATTATCATTGATGAATCCTTTGATGCAAACTATAAATTGTTTAAAAATCAGAATGGTGAAGTATTTGCCAGGTACATTGGTACTAACTGCAGGAATGGACCGCCTATGAAGAAGATCTAGGTTCCAAAAACATGTCTGGAGAATCTTCCTGTGAATGTCCTCATGACACCTCACATGAAGAAGACAAACCTCAGACCAAAGGCTTCATATGGTCCAAAGGCTTCATACAGGCAGAGGACTCACCCGAGTCACACTAACGCAAATGTTTTGCAGGGAAACCATGCTCAGGCATATGAGAGCGGTTCTTCAAACCGTCATGCTCATATGACCAAGAACTATTCTGCTTATTCTTATGAGTACTATTGCCCGCCTGCTAGACTGTTTGCAAGGGCTCCAAAGCCAAAATTCTCAGATGCTGCACTTAGACTTATTGCTTCTAAGCTACCCTTGAAGATGTGGGTGGTTAAGAAAGCTTAACTCTCTTTTGCAGGGAAAGGTCTCCAGCAGAAAACCAAAATCTTCTGACGCTATTGCTGGGGACCTTAAAAATCTTGTGGGGCGCAAAATCAAATTCCCGAATGGCATCACTATGTATTTCGTACCTGAATCGCATGCTACTCTCCCTACTAGTCCTAACCTGGATCTAAGTTTTCATAATCCACTGGTTCTTCAAATGTTTTTGCTTCACAATACTCTTCGTGAAGCCTATCCCCCTAACTGCACTGTAGGGTACGACACCAGTGACTTCAGAGTCTTCAGAATGGATTATTGACAGTGGGTGTACAAATCACATGACTGGCAAAAGAAGTCTCTTTATGGACTCAACCTTACGTCCATCTGACAAGAGCCACATCACATTTGCTGACACTGGTAAAAGTAAGGTATTGGGTCTAGATAGAGTTGCAATCTCAAAGGATCAACACATGGATAAAGTCATGTTTGTTGAATCCCTTGGCTTCAACTTAATGTCTGTCTCAATGCTTTGTGATTTGAACATCATTGTAATCTTTGGAAAATATCGTTGCCTGGTACTAATGGAATCTGACAAGTCTCTAGTGTTTGAAGGGTATCGGAAAGATGATTTGTACGTGGTAGATTTCTCAGCAGGGCCACAGCTTGCAGTATGTCTTCTTGCAAAGGCTTCAGAATGTTGGCTTTGGCATCGGAGGCTTGGGCATGCTGGCATGAGGAACCTCCACACCCTTGCGAAGAAGAAGCATGTCATAGGCATCGAGGGCGTCAAGTTCAAGAAAGATCACTTATGCGGTGCCTGTGAAGTAGGGGAGATGACAAGGGCAAAACATCCTTCGAAGACAATCATGACCACTACTCAACCCTTCGAACTGCTTCACATGGATCTCTTTGGTCCCACTCACTACTCAACTTTTTCCACTACTGCTTGCCTCTACGGCTTCGTCATTGTTGATGATTACTCTAGATATACTTGGGTGCACATAATCCTTTACAAGACTGAAGTGCAGGATGTCTTCAGACGCTTCGCAAATCGGGCTATGAACAATTATGGCGCCAAGATAAAGCACATCAGAAGTGACAATGGCACTGAATTCAAGAACACTGGCCTTGACACATATCTTGATACATTGGGCATCACTCATGAATTCTCAGCTCCATACACGCCACAGCAGAATGGCATCGTCGAACGGAAGAACAGAACACTCATTGAGATGGCCAGAACAATGCTAGATGAGTACAAGACTCCAAGAAAATTCTGGACTGAAGCCATTGACACTGCATGCCATACAATCAACCGTGTCTATCTTCACAAGCTTCTGAACAAGACATCTTATGAACTTCTAACTGGCAAGAAGCCAAATGTCAGTTACTTCAGAGTATTTGGCTCAAGATGCTGGATCAAGGACCCTCACCACACCTCAAAATTTGCTCCAAAAGCACATGAGGGCTTTATGCTTGGATATGGAAAGGATTCGCACTCCTACAGAGTCTTCAATCTCTTTCACTACAAAGTGGTTGAAATAGTGGATGTGCGGTTCGATGAGACCAATGGGTCACAAAGAGAGCAACTGCCAGATGTGCTAGATGAAGTTCCAGCCAGTGAATCAATCAAGCTAATGGGAACTGGAGAAATTATACCTTCTGAAGCTCATCCTGAAGAAGAACTTATCATCTCAGCACCTGATCCACATGAAGACAATGCTCAGCCTGAAGATATTCCTCCCCACGACAACATAGATCAGCAAGAGCAAAGTCTTCGACCCATACATCCTCGTGTTGCCAATGAAGTGCTGATTGACAGAATAATTGATAGCATCAATGCACCTGGTCCACTGACTCGTTCAAGGGCAACTCAACTGGCAAATTTCTGCGGACACTTCGCATTCATTTCAATCACAGAACCCAAGAAAGTTGAAGAAGCTTTTATGGAACCTGAGTGGATTCAAGCTATGCAAGAAGAGCTTCAACAGTTTGAGCTGAACAATGTATGGGAATTGGTTAAGCGTCCTGATCCACGGAAGCATAACATAATAGGCACCAAATGGATATACCGCAACAAGCAAGATGAGCATGGTCAAGTCGTCAGAAACAAGGCTCGTCTCATTGCTCAAGAATATACTCAAGTGGAAGGCATTGACTTTGATGAAACATTTGCTCCTGTGGCCAGACTTGAAGCCATCCGTATACTGCTGGCCTATGCAAATCATCACAACATAATTCTGTATCAAATGGATGTGAAGAGTCCCTTTCTCAATGGCAAAATTGAAGAAGAAGTGTATGTTGCACAACCACCTGGGTTTGAAGATCCAAAACATCCTGACATGGTTTACAAGCTCAATAAGGCACTATATGGCCTCAAACAAGCCCCTCGGGCCTGGTATGATACACTCAAATACTTTCTAAAGAGCAAAGGCTTCATACCTGGTTCCCTAGATCCCACTCTCTTCACGAAGACATATGATGGTGAACTGTTTGTGTGCCAAATATATGTGGATGACATTATCTTCGGCTGCACCAATCAGAAGTACAGTGAGGAGTTCGGATATATGATGCAAGAGCAATATCAGATGTCTATGATGGGGGAGCTGAAATTCTTCCTCGGTCTTCAGATACGGCAACAACGCAATGGCATCTTCATATCTCAAGAGAAGTATCTCAAAGATTGCCTTAAGAAGTTCGGTATGCAAGACTGCAAAGGTTTCACAACACCAATGCCAGCCAAGTATCATCTGGGTCCTGACGACAATGGTAAAGAGTTTGATCAAAAGGTATACCGCTCCATGATTGGTTCTTTGCTTTATTTATGTGCATCTAGGCCAGATATTATGCTTAGTGTTTGCATGTGTGCTCGATTCCAAGCGGCACCAAAGGAGTCGCATCACTTAGCTGTGAAGCGAATTCTTCGATATTTGGCTCACACCCCAACTCTAGGGTTATGGTATCCAAAGGGCTCAGAGTTTGATCTGGTTGGATTTTCGGATGCTGATTACGCTGGTGACAAGGTTGATCGGAAGTCGACATCAGGCACATGTCACTTTCTGGGCCGATCACTTGTATGTTGGTCTTCAAAGAAGCAGAACTGTGTATCTCTCTCCACTGCTGAATCTGAATACATTGCTGCTGGATCCTGCTGCGCTCAGCTTCTATGGATGAAGCAAACCCTCAAGGATTATGGCATTCATCTGAAGCAAGTGCCACTTTACTGCGACAACGAAAGCGCCATCAAGATCGCCAACAACCCAGTTCAGCACTCGAAGACAAAGCACATTGAAATTCGTCATCATTTTCTCAGAGATCATGTTGCAAAGGAAGATATTGATATCATACACGTCAACACTGAAGAGCAATTGGCAGATATCTTCACCAAGCCCTTGGATGAGAAGAGATTTTGCAAGTTACGGTGTGAGGTAAATATCTTGGAATCCTCAAATGTCCTGTGATCAGGCACACATCCTAACACTTATGCATGTTGATGACTTAGATGTGCAACACACGAAGTAACGTATATCTTCAATCAATGAAGACATACATTCTAAGTGTGAATACATTAACATGGAATTTGACTTCGGAGCGCCACGATAATTGTGCGCCGTGTCTAGGTCTAATACTTCCTATACGGTGGGTAACGCCACCACCAAATTTTCTGCTTGAAGTGTTTCACTCATGGCGTTACATTTGCTATGTCTTCACATTTGGTTTGGCTTCAATCTCAACATGTCTTCATGATTATCTTCACTATGTTGATTATATATATGTACTGGTGTTCTGTCCTCTACAGCATTCACTTATAGCTATGTCTTCTTGTTTGAATCTTTTGAACTAAGTGAATGTGATCGGACCCTAACCTCTCCATGCTTCCTACCTCAAACTCTATCTCTCCAAGTCATATGCATTCTATTGAAACTGTCGAATGTCTTCACTGCATCCTTGTCAGCTGAAGACACAAAGACAAACTTTGAAACCGTTTTCAATACTTTTCCATCAAAAAGAAATCCGGAGAAGTAGGAACGACACCCGACAAACAAGGCGTGCGTGGGATGTGGAACTGCCCCCACAATACCGCATGATGGCCACGTGCTGATCAGATGCGAATCGCCAGGGGCACCTGAGTAATAGCGCAGTGCCGCCCCTATCCCTAGAAATACACGATTCACTGCGGTCATTATCTCTTCTTCCACCCTCGCACAAACCCTAGCGCCACCGCTAGCTCTCAACGACGCCGGCGACGAAGTGCTTCACTGCCGCAACCTCTCCGACGCCATTTTCACGCCGACTGCGGACATCGGTCTCTCCGCCGTCGCCGTAGGTGTCTTCCGTCGCCAAGTTAGGGCACGGAAGATTGAACTGCTCGGCCTCAACTCCCACTTCGTCTAGCAGTTCCAAGTGTGGTAAATAAAACCTCTTTTTACAGCCTCTTTTGATCCTATAGTTCGGTCACTTTCTGCCATAAGAAGTTTCTATTCTCACAAGTTACATCTCTCTCAATCCGCATCTCATAACCTGCCTAGAATAATCACTTGTGCATCATGAAGTAGTTAGATTCCTCACTTGTACTGATCTGTGGGTTCGTACCAATCTGGAACCAACTTCTTTTCTATAAGTGAATGTCTTCACATGATGAGGTCAATATCTTCTAAACTGATTTATCTTCAAAATCTTCTGAGAATGCATATGACCTCTTCCCCTTCCCTCGCACCTTAATGCTGTCATAGGTACATGTCCGTGGGAGAATCTTTTGGTTCTCATAGTCTGCATTCATTTGTAGAGTTCTTACAACGTCACATCAATTCTCCTGAAGCCAGTTCCTGTTGGTCCAGCAAAAGAAAACCTTTGAAGCCTTTGAACGTTTTGAAGCCTTCCAAGTTAAGATTCATGGCTTCAGAAACAGCAGTCAGGAAGGGGGGCAGACAGAGACGTGGTGAAACGTCCAAAGATCTGCCTGATGAATTGGCAGAAATGTACAAAACTGATCCTGAAGAGAGCTATGGTCAGCGCAAGACACGAATCCAATGGATTCAAAGATATTGGGCAGAGCAGTGGTTCCAATACCGCTTCGTCACTCAGGAATATGCAGAAAAGTGCGCCATCAAGAGACCGTGGGGAGATGTATTATACAAAAATCTCGTACCCCGGTCCAGAGACGAAGCCATTGCTCAAGGCTTCTATCCATGCATGGTCAGAGGACTACAGCCAGCTGAAGCACATCCGTCATCACTTCTCTGGTGTCGCGATGACAATCTGTTCAAGCGCAACTTCCAATTTGCTCAGAACTCTGCGAAGCAAAATAAGAAGAAGCTGGGGTTGGACTTCAACCCTGGTCCCTCTGAACCAAGGGCGGATGGCACACGCGACGCCGATCCCAATATCATCAGGCCGTATGCCAATCTCGCAGGCCTCATCACTCGCATTCTAGTCCAAGGGACTGCCGTGAACGACCCTCCAGCAGACACTGAGTCTGATGACGCTCCTGCTGCACCGAAGCCGAAGCAGACGAAGAAGCCAAAAGCTTCAAAGTCAGCCGCTTCTCCCAAAATCTCCAGAGCAAAGCCATTGGCAATTGCACCTCCTGAAGCGAGTGTGCAGTCTGAAGACTTATCACGAGTCTCCAAACCCCAAGAAGCCAAGAAGCCTCAGCCACACACTGGCAAAGAGCTCACAGCTGCTGCCATTCTGCGCAGCGAGGCCATTGATCTGTCTAGTGACGAAGATCTTGGCGATGACGCTCTTGAGCAGCTCATCAAGAGCAAGGAGGAGGCTGAAATCTTCAACAATCTGCCTCTGTTTGATGCAGCAATCCTCCACAACTTCATCGATGAGTGGTTTGATACACCCAATATCAGCTTCGATGATCTGCAGCTGCCCATTGGCCTCAGCGTCGCCTTCCAAGGCGCTATTGCTTCAGAACTTGCAATTGCCCAGCGCATTGTTGAACTGAAGCAAAAGATTGATTTTGAAAAGGCTCAGTTCAAGCAGAATATGGCCAAGCTCAGCGTCCAAGAAGTCAAGGACTTCAAGGTCATGTTGCACGAGTTGAAGGAAAACTTTTTGAAGAAACGTGCAGAAGCTCAGGGTTCGCAGGAGCGAATGAAGACTTTGGCTAATCTCTGTGTGCAGGCCTACAATGAGGCCGAGAAGCGCAAGGCACTTGGGCGTCCCGGCATCGACCCCAGGATGGCCGCGAAGAAAAAGAAGAAGCCCGCTGTGGCTGAACAAGAGGCACCAAGGCAAGAAGCTGTTCCGATTGTCTTCCCCACTGCTAAGACTGGCTCGAAGCCAAAGCACCGGTCAACTGCTTCAGAGCTCAAGAAGACACGGACAGCCGAAGCTGAAGCTCGGAAGAGGAAACACCCTGAAGCCTCTCCTTCTGACCCCACCATCAAGAAGCGCAAGATCAAGAAATCTCGGGCTGCTCCCACAGAGCCCTTGATAGTCGAACCCCTCTCCGTCCGCTATCCTGACGAAGATCGTCAGTTGACCGTGCATGAGCCTGCTTTCACACAGGCTCCGCACGCTGAAGACATTCCAGCAGCCGACCCCAACGCTGCTGAAGACATTGGTCTCCAAGACAATGTACAAGGTGATGCAGCCCTTCCTCAGCTTGAAACAAGCGAAATGATCAGCATTGGTCGTCCATTGACACCAATCACACAAGATGCATCATGGGCAGATCGCCCGCAGGAGGAAGAGAATGAGCCCCAGCCCACTGCAACTCCACCGGCGTCGCCTACATTCTGTAGGCTTCGCAAAGGGCCAAGGGCTCAGGCTGCTGACGACATTCTGACTGCATCAGCCGAAGAACATGAAGAAGAACATGAAGAAGAACCTCAAGCTCCGTCTTCCCCGAACCAACAAGAAGAAGTTCTCAAGGAGAACGCACCTGAATCCGTCCCTTTCACTACACATGTTGAGGCTGAAATCCTTGAGGCTGCCACCACCAACACTGAAGCTACTGCATCTGCACCTTCTGTGCCTGAGTCTGCTGCCGGTCCACGGTTCAACTATCATGTTGCGCACAGGCCCCAGGTCCAGAAGCCAATCCCACGACTGCCAAGGTTCCCAGGTCCTGCATCAGCTCCTGGCTCCTTTAATGTCAATAGCTTCAGGGCAGATAACACTTTCTTCAACAGCTCCTAGAACCCTTATTCAAGGGAACGGATTGTATCAGATAGGTTCTGGAGCTACCCCCAGCGCAGCTACTATTCATGCATCCTATACAACCAAGGCCGTATCTTTCCTCACCAGCGCCTTGAGGTTGAAGCTGTTGCTGGTCTGCCTGGTCTGGAAGAAGCACTGGATTGCTTCAAGCAAGTGGGTATGCTGCCGTTTATCACCGATGAAGAGCACTGGAATGAAGAGCTTCTGCTCCAGTTCTATGCCACACTGCATATCAAAGGCTACAACAGAGATCCGAAGACTTGGGTCCTGGAGTGGATGACCGGCAATGTCCATCATGAAGCCAATGCATTCGATATCATTGAGCTTACTGGCCTACCCACTCCTGGCGAACTCTTCAAAGAAGGCTGCCAACTCCATGCTGAAGCAATTGAGAGCATATTCCAGCGACCTGAGCCAAATATGAGTCAGATGCTCTCAATGATGAAGCCATTGCCTCTTGATGCACCTTATCCAACTGAGTTCTTCGTTGAAGACTTAGAGTACCTGCCCAGAACTATATATCACATCGTCAGGCGGACTCTATGGCCCATTAAGGGGCACTCTCCATATGCCAAGGTTGAAGGTGCCATGAAGACTCTCATCTTCTGTATCCTGCATGGCAAATGCTTCAACGCACAGGATCTCTTTATACACCAACTTGCAGCGTCTGGCTCAGATCTCTTTGGTTTGAAGATTTATGCTCCTTGGGTTATGAGGCTAATCAAGCTACACTCTGCTATCTCCTATCAGCCCTCTGCCCGCAACCATAGGATCTTCTTACCCGATGTGGACACCTCTGCTGAAGCAATATATCCTGAGCCTGCCAAGCAACCATTAAGTCTTCAGAATGCAGAACACCAGAGCTTCACTCGGAATGATGAAGGTGTTGAAGCCATCTCAAGAGTGTATCCAATGGCTGGCACCACACGTGCCCCTGCATCAACTGAAGCCACCGACAGCACAGCTGCACAGAGACCCAAGAAACGTGCCCGTTCACTCAATGACCGAGAACTTCTTGTGGCTCTTCACCAAAAGCAAGATAGGCATCACGACTGGCTCAAAAGGCAGATGAGAAGTATCATGCAAGACGTCAATCGCATCAGCAATCTGGCCACCAAGAATGCATTCGTCGCACATGAAACCTGTCGCCGCACTTGGAAATGCCTCACCATGATGTGTACTGAAGCTGAACTTCAAGAGGATGGCTTCAGAGAGAGATTCAAGTTTGACTCCACACCCCCCAGAAGAGCTGTGCTGCGCGGAACTCCGTCCCTTGAAGATTCAGAGTTCTCTTCCTCTGCTGCCACCGTGACTGGAAGAATCATTGAGGAAGAAGACGACGCTACATCACCACCGCCTTCTTCAGCGTGCGTCGACCCTGCACCAAGCTCTTCAGCACCACCAAACGCCTCCACCGACCCTGCTGCGCCTGGGAACGCATAGAAAACTCTATGTCTTCAAACCTTTTTGGTCATCACTGACAAAAGGGGGAGAAGCATATGATGTTTATAGTCTTCAAGCGGGTCAATAATATGGGCGGGTGCTTTATATTTTGCATTTTGCTTCGTGCTTACAACTCTCGTTTTGCTACATTTGGTTCTTTGAGTTTTAACACTTAAACTTGATGGTCGTCTGCTACTTGTTTGCAACTATGTTTTTGCGAAGATAAATTCCGCATGTACGACGATAATTTCCGCACTTGCATCATTTCGCAGACGTCCATTTTTCATTATGCATGTCATTCTCTTCATATACCTTTACATGCATGGTGGATTGTCATCATAAGTTGAAGTGGATTCCCACAAGTACAACCTGCCATGTGCATTTGCGTTCCAGAAGCAAATTACTTATATGCACATCTTCAGGGGGAGCCCTTGCAGCTTATGAAGAAAATTCCTTTACAATTTCACAAATTATATTCCCCGTTGAAAACTTCAACTAGTTTGTCATCAATCACCAAAAAGGGGGAGATTGTAAGTGCATCTAGTGCCACCCCTAGTTGGTTTTGGAGTATTGACGACAAACCTAGTTGAGGGACTAATGTGTTTGTGAGAATTGCAGGATAACACAGGTAGAAGTCCCTCATTGATTCGGTTTAGCTACCAGAGATGACCCCTAAAAATGTACGAAGACATTGAAGACAATGGTGGTTTATGAAGACATTCATGTCGAAGACAATGACATGTGAAGACTCCCCATGAAGCTTATGGAACTCGAAGACTTAGATCCTTCGTAGTTTTACTTCATTCATGTTGTGTCATAGGAACCACCGTACTGTTAAGTGGGGTCCAAGAGAACCAGTCAGGATGACTGAAGTGATGCCTAATTCAAATCCTATGTCTTCGAGTGAAGACAATGAGAGAAAATCTTGTCCAGAGTCAGACAAGTCAGCTTTACTTGTAGCCCAAGTAAAGTTGCCGTGTGAGTTCGAAATTCGACCGTTGGTACACGTGTCAGTTCCCTAGTGACCCAGGGTCATTTCGGACAAATCAGGTCGGGTTGCTAAGTGGCTATAAATAGTCCACCCCTACAACCATAAACGGTTGGCTGCTCAGATTTCAGTGCACGACTTTTGTCGTTTGAGAGCAACCCACCTCGAAGCCTTTGAGAGAAAATCCCTAGCGAGGAGAAAAGCCCTAACCACCCAGAGCCAGAGTAATTGGGCATCACTTAAGTCTTCTTGTCTGAGTGATCTGAAGACTTATTACACTTGAGGACTGTGCATCCTCCAGCTGGTTAGGCATCGCGTTCTGAGCATCCAAGAGAAATTGTGGATTGCTGGTGAACGAAGTCTGTGAAGGTTTGGGAGTCTACCTTGAAGACTTACCAGAGTGATTGGGCAAGGTCTGTGTGACCTTAGCTCAAGGAGAAAACTGTGAGGACTGGGTGTCCTGAGCTGCGTGTTCAGGACTGGGTGTCCGGGACTGTGTGTCCTTTGGTTTAAATACCTAGCCGCTCCAACCAGATGTACAGTTGTCACAGCAACTGGAACTGGTCCAACAAATCATTGTCTTCAGCGTGTCACTGGTTTCATCTTCACCTCCCTTTACTTACCATTACACATTGTGAAGCCATTGCATGCTTGCTTTATCTTCTGTCTTCACAACTTGACTGTATGATTTGTTTGGCTTCATAACTTCTTCCTATCTGATCCTCATTACACTAAAGCTGTTGTCACTGTGCTTTCACTATATTGTATACTTGACCATGGCTTGCCTTGTGTAATCTAACTTCCGCTGCATAGTGATAGGCTTGTCCATTCTGTTTGTCTTCATAACTTCCACGTTTTGAAGACTTTCATAAAAATCGCCTATTCACCCCCCCTCTAGTCGATATAACGCACTTTCATCGCCGGGCCGACGGCCGCTGCATGGAACCCCGCCAGACGGCCCATGCCAAGCATGAGGTGAAGGAAATATGCCCTAGAGGCAATAATAAAGTTATTATTTATTTCCTTACATCATGATAAATGTTTATTATTCATGCTAGAATTGTATTAATCGGAAACATAATACATGTGTGAATACATAGACCAACAGAGTGTCAATAGTATGCCTCTACTTGACTAGCTCGTTAATCAAAGATGGTTATGTTTCCTAACCATGAACAAGGAGTTGTTATTTGATTAACGAGGTCACATCATTAGTAGAATGATCTGATTGACATGACCCATTCCATTAGCATAGCACCCGATCGTTTAGTATGTTGCTATTGTTTTCTTCATGACTTATACATGTTCCTATAACTATGAGATTATGCAACTCCCGTTTACCGGAGGAACACTTTGGGTACTACCAAACGTCACAACATAACTGGGTGATTATAAAGGAGTACTACAGGTGTCTCCAATGGTAGATGTTGGGTTGGCGTATTTCGAGATTAGGGTTTGTCACTCCGATTGTCGGAGAGGTATCTCTGGGCCCTCTCGGTAATACACATCACATAAGCCTTGCAAGCACTGCAACTAATATGTTAGTTGTGAGATGATGTATTACGGAACGAGTAAAGAGACTTGCCGGTAACGAGATTGAACTAGGTATTGGATACCGACGATCGAATCTCGGGCAAGTAACATACCGATGACAAAGGGAACAACGTATGTTGTTATGCGGTCTGACCGATAAAGATCTTCGTAGAATATGTAGGAGCCAATATGGGCATCCAGGTCCCGCTATTGGTTATTGACCGGAGACGTGTCTCGGTCATGTCTACATTGTTCTCGAACCGTAGGGTCCGCACGCTTAACGTTACGATGACAGTTATTATGAGTTTATGCATTTTGATGTACCGAAGGTTGTTCGGAGTCCCGGATGAGATCACGGACATGACGAGGAGTCTCGAAATGGTTGAGACGTAAAGATTGATATATTGGAAGCCTATGTTTGGACATCGAAAGTGTTCCGGGTGAAATCGGGATTTTACCGGAATACCGGGAGGGTTACCGGAACCCCCCGGGAGACTAATGGGCCTATTGGGCCTTAGTGGAAAAAAGAGAAAAAGGGAAAAGGCCCAAGCTGGCCGGCGCCCCCCTTCCCCAAGTCCTATTAGGAATAGGATAAGGGGCCGGCCCCCCTTCTCTCTCTTTTCCCCCCCGGGAGTCCTAATTGGATTAGGATTGGGGGGAGGAGTCCTACTCCCGGTGGGAGTAGGACTCCCCTGCGCCTCCCCTCCCTTGGCCGGCCTGCCCCCTGCCACCAAATTCCACCTCGATCGTACCGTTGTAGTGCTTAGGCGAAGCCCTGCGTCGGTAGTACATCAAGATCGTCATCACGCCGTCGTGCTGACGGAACTCTTCCTCGACGCTTTGCTGGATCGGAGCCCGAGGAACGTCATCGAGCTGAACGTGTGCTAAGAACTCGGAGGTGCCGGAGTAACGGTGCTTGGATCGGTCGTATCGGGAAGAAGACGTACGACTACTTCCTCTACGTTGTGTGATCGCTTCCGCAGTCGGTCTGCGTTGGTACGTAGACAACACTCTCCCCTCTCGTTGCTATGCATCACCATGATCCTGCGTGTGCGTAGGAAATTTTTTGAAATTACTGCGTTCCCCAACAGTGGCATCCGAGCCTAGGTTTTATGGTTTGATGTTATATGCACGAGTAGAACACAAGTGAGTTGTGGGCGATACAAGTCATACTGCCTACCAGCATGTCATACTTTGGTTCGGCGGTATTGTTGGTTGAGACGATCCGGACCAACCTTACGCGTACTCTTACGCGAGACCGGTTCCCTCGACGTGCTTTGCACATAGATGGCTTGCGGAAGACTGTCTCTCCAACTTTAGTTGAACCAAGTGTGACTACGCCCGGTCCTTGAGAAGGTTAAAACGGAGTCTATTTGACGAACTATCGTTGTGGTTTTGATGCGTAGGTGAGATGAGTTCTTACTTAAGCCCGTAGCAGCCACGTAAAACTTGCAACAACAAAGTAGAGGACGTCTAACTTGTTTTTGCAGGGTATGTTGTGATGTGATATGGTCAAGGCATGATGCTGATTTTATTGTATGAGATGATCATGTTTTGTAACTAAGTTATCGGCAACTGGCAGGAGCCATATGGTTGTCGCTTTATTGTATGCAATGCAATCGCGATGTAATGCTTTACTAGATTACTAAACGGTAGTAATAGTCGTGGAAGCATAAGATTGGCGAGACGACAACGATGCTACGATGGAGATCAAGGTGTCGCGCCGGTGACGATGGTGATCATGACGGTGCTTCGGAGATGGAGATCACAAGCACAAGATGATGATGGCCATATCATATCACTTATATTGATTGCATGTGATGTTTATCCTTTTATGCATCTTATCTTGCTTTGATTGACGGTAGCATTATAAGATGATCTCTCACTAAATTATCAAGAAGTGTTCTCCCTGAGTATGCACCGTTGCCAAAGTTCGTCGTGCCCAGACACCACGTGATGATCGGGTGTGATAAGCTCTACGTCCATCTACAACGGGTGCAAGCCAGTTTTGCACACGCAGAATACTCAGGTTAAACTTGACGAGCCTAGCATATGCAGATATGGCCTCGGAACACAGAGACCGAAAGGTCGAGCGTGAATCATATAGTAGATATGATCAACATGACGATGTTCACCATTGAAAACTACTCCATCTCACGTGATGATCGGTTATGGTTTAGTTGATTTGGATCATGTGATCACTTAGAGGATTAGAGGGATGTCTATCTAAGTGGGAGTTCCTAAGTAATTTGATTAACTGAACTTAAACTTATCATGAACTTAGTACCTGATAGTATCTTGCTTGTTTATGTTGATTGTAGATAGATGGCTCGTGCTGTTGTTCCATTGAATTTTAATGCGTTCCTTGAGAAAGCAAAGTTGAAAGATGATGGTAGCAATTACACGGACTGGGTCCGTAACCTGAGGATTATCCTCATTGCTGCACAGAAGAATTACGTCCTGGAAGCACCGCTGGGTGCCAGGCCTGCTGCTGGAGCAACGCCAGATGTTATGAATGTCTGGCAGAGCAAAGCTGATGACTACTTGATAGTTCAGTGTGCCATGCTTTACGGCTTAGAATCGGGACTTCAACGACGTTTTGAACGTCATGGAGCATATGAGATGTTCCAGGAGTTGAAGTTAATATTTCAAGCAAATGCCCGAATTGAGAGATATGAAGTCTCCAATAAGTTCTATAGCTGCAAGATGGAGGAGAACAGTTCTGTCAGTGAGCATATACTCAAAATGTCTGGGTATAATAATCACTTGATTCAGATGGGAGTTAATCTTCCAGATGATTGCGTCATTGACAGAATTCTCCAATCACTGCCACCAAGCTACAAGAGCTTCGTGATGAACTATAATATGCAAGGGATGAACAAGACTATTCCCGAGCTCTTCGCAATGCTGAAAGCTGCGGAGGTAGAAATCAAGAAGGAGCATCAAGTGTTGATGGTTAGCAAAACCACTAGTTTCAAGAAAAAGGGCAAAGGGAAGAAGAAGGGAAACTTCAAGAAGAACAACAAGCAAGTTGCTGCTCAGGAGAAGAAACCCAAGTCTGGACCTAAGCCTGAAACTGAGTGCTTCTACTGCAAG
The DNA here is from genome assembly GCA_034509565.1 of Triticum monococcum. Classification (NCBI taxonomy): domain Eukaryota; kingdom Viridiplantae; phylum Streptophyta; class Magnoliopsida; order Poales; family Poaceae; genus Triticum; species Triticum monococcum. Next base: position 492,786,806 of record CM067844.1, read on the forward strand.
CAGACTGGTCACTGGAAGCGGAACTGCCCCAAGTATTTGGCGGATAAGAAGGATGGCAAAGTGAGCAAAGGTATATGTGATATACATGTTATTGATGTGTACCTTACTAGAGCTCGTAGTAGCACCTGGGTATTTGATACTGGTTCTGTTGCTAATATTTGCAACTCGAAACAGGGACTACGGAATAAGCGGACACTAGCAAAGGACGAGGTGACGATGCGCGTGGGAAACGGTTCCAAAGTCGATGTGATCGCGGTCGGCACGCTACCTCTACATCTACCTTCGGGATTAATATTAGACCTAAATAATTGTTATTTGGTGCCAGCGTTGAGCATGAACATTATATCTGGATCTTGTTTAATGCGAGACGGTTATTCATTTAAATCAGAGAATAATGGTTGTTCTATTTATATGAATAATATCTTTTATGGTCATGCACCTTTGAAGAGTGGTCTATTCTTGTTGAATCTCGAAGATAGTGATACACATATTCATAATGTAGAAGCCAAAAGATGCAAAGTTAATAATGATAGTGCAACTTATTTGTGGCACTGCCGTTTAGGTCATATCGGTGTAAAGCGCATGAAGAAACTCCATACTGATGGGCTTTTGGAATCACTTGATTATGAATCACTTGGTACTTGCGAACCGTGCCTCATAGGCAAGATGACTAAAACACCGTTCTCCGGTACTATGGAGAGAGCAACAGATTTATTGGAAATCATACATACCGATGTATGTGGTCCGATGAATATTGAGGCTCGTGGCGGATATCGTTATTTTCTCACCTTCACAGATGATTTAAGCAGATATGGGTATATCTACTTAATGAAACATAAATCTGAAACATTTGAAAGGTTCAAAGAATTTCAGAGTGAAGTTGAAAATCATCGTAACAAGAAAATAAAGTTTCTACGATCTGATCGTGGAGGAGAATATTTGAGTTACGAGTTTGGTATACATTTGAAAAATTGTGGAATAGTTTCGCAACTCACGCCACCCGGAACACCACAGCGTAATGGTGTGTCCGAACATCGTAATCGCACTTTACTAGATATGGTGCGATCCATGATGTCTCTTACTGATTTACCGCTATCGTTTTGGGGTTATGCTTTAGAGACAGCCGCATTCACGTTAAATAGGGCACCATCAAAATCCGTTGAGACGACGCCTTATGAACTATGGTTTGGCAAGAAACCAAAGTTGTCGTTTCTTAAAATTTGGGGCTGCGATGCTTATGTGAAAAAGCTTCAACCTGATAAGCTCGAACCCAAAGCGGAGAAATGTGTCTTCATAGGATACCCAAAGGAAACTGTTGGGTATACCTTCTATCACAGATCCGAAGGCAAGACATTCGTTGCTAAGAATGGATCATTTCTAGAGAAGGAGTTTCTCTCGAAAGAAGTGAGTGGGAGGAAAGTAGAACTTGACGAGGTAACTGTACCTGCTCCCTTATTGGAAAATAGTACATCACAGAAAACTGTTTCTGCGACACCTATGCCAATCAGTGAGGAAGCTAATGATGATGATCATAAAGCTTCAGAACAAGATACTACTGAACCACGTAGATCAACCAGAGTGAGATCCGCACCAGAGTGGTACGGTAATCCAGTTCTGGAAGTCATGATGCTAGATCATGATGAACCTACGAACTATGAAGAAGCGATGGTGAGCCCAGATTCCGCAAAGTGGCTTGAGGCCATGAAATCTGAGATGGGATCCATGTATGAGAACAAAGTATGGACTTTGGTTGACTTGCCCGATGATCGGCAAGCAATTGAGAATAAATGGATCTTCAATAAAAAGACTGACACTGACGGTAATGTTACTGTCTATAAAGCTCGACTTGTCGCAAAAGGTTTTCGACAAGTTCAAGGGGTTGACTACGATGAGACTTTCTCACCCGTAGCGATGCTTAAGTCCGTCAGAATTATGTTAGCAATTGCCGCATTTTATGATTATGAAATATGGCAGATGGATGTCAAAACTGCATTCCTGAATGGATTTCTGGAAGAAGAGTTGTATATGGTACAACCAGAAGGTTTTGTCGATCCAAAAGGAGCTAACAAAGTATGCAAACTCCAGCGATCCATTTATGGACTGGTGCAAGCATCTCGGAGTTGGAATAAACGCTTTGATAGTGTGATCAAAGCATTTGGCTTTATACAGACTTTTGGAGAAGCCTGTATTTACAAGAAAGTGAGTGGGAGCTCTGTAGCATTTCTGATATTATATGTGGATGACATATTGCTAATTGGAAATGATATAGAATTTCTGGATAGCATAAAGGGATACTTGAATAAAAGTTTTTCGATGAAAGACCTCGGGGAAGCTGCTTACATATTAGGCATAAAGATCTATAGAGATAGATCAAAACGCTTAATTGGACTTTCACAGAGCACATACCTTGACAAGATTTTCAAGAAGTTCAAAATGGATCAAGCAAAGAAAGGGTTCTTGCCTGTGTTACAAGGTATGAAATTGAGTAAGACTCAATGCCCGACCACTGCAGAAGATAGAGAGAAAATGAAAGATGTTCCCTATGCTTCAGCCATAGGCTCTATCATGTATGCAATGCTGTGTACCAGACCTGATGTGTGCCTTGCTATAAGTTTAGCAGGGAGGTACCAAAGTAATCCTGGAATGGATCACTGGACAGCGGTCAAGAACATCCTGAAATACCTGAAAAGGACTAAGGATATGTTTCTCATATATGGAGGTGACAAAGAGCTCACCGTAAGAGGTTACGTTGATGCAAGCTTTGACACTGATCCGGACAATTCTAAATCGCAAACCGGATACGTGTTTACTTTAAACGGTGGAGCTGTCAGTTGGTGCGGTTCTAAACAAAGCGTCGTAGCGGGATCTACATGTGAAGCAGAGTACATAGCTGCTTCAGAAGCAGCAAACGAAGGAGTCTGGATGAAGGAGTTCATATCCGATCTAGGTGTCATACCTAGTGCATCGGGTCCAATGAAAATCTTCTGTGACAATACTAGTGCAATTGCCTTGGCAAAGGAATCCAGATTTCACAAGAGGACCAAACACATAAAGAGACGCTTCAACTCCATCCGGGATTTAGTCCAGGTGGGAGACATAGAGATTTGCAAGATACATACGGATCTGAATGTTGCAGACCCGTTGACTAAGCCTCTTCCACGAGCAAAACATGATCAGCACCAAGGCTCCATGGGTGTTAGAATCATTACTGTGTAATCTAGATTATTGACTCTAGTGCAAGTGGGAGACTGAAGGAAATATGCCCTAGAGGCAATAATAAAGTTATTATTTATTTCCTTACATCATGATAAATGTTTATTATTCATGCTAGAATTGTATTAACCGGAAACATAATACATGTGTGAATACATAGACCAACAGAGTGTCAATAGTATGCCTCTACTTGACTAGCTCGTTAATCAAAGATGGTTATGTTTCCTAACCATGAACAAGGAGTTGTTATTTGATTAACGAGGTCACATCATTAGTAGAATGATCTGATTGACATGACCCATTCCATTAGCATAGCACCCGATCGTTTAGTATGTTGCTATTGTTTTCTTCATGACTTATACATGTCCCTATAACTATGAGATTATGCAACTCCCGTTTACCAGAGGAACACTTTGGGTACTACCAAACGTCACAACGTAACTGGGTGATTATAAAGGAGTACTACAGGTGTCTCCAATGGTAGATGTTGGGTTGGCGTATTTCGAGATTAGGGTTTGTCACTCCGATTGTCGGAGAGGTATCTCTGGGCCCTCTCGGTAATACACATCACATAAGCCTTGCAAGCACTACAACTAATATGTTAGTTGTGAGATGATGTATTACGGAACGAGTAAAGAGACTTGCCGGTAACGAGATTAAACTAGGTATTGGATACCGACGATCGAATCTCGGGCAAGTAACATACCGATGACAAAGGGAACAACGTATGTTGTTATGCGGTCTGACCGATAAAGATCTTCGTAGAATATGTAGGAGCCAATATGGGCATCCAGGTCCCGCTATTGGTTATTGACCGGAGACGTGTCTCGGTCATGTCTACATTGTTCTCGAACCGTAGGGTCCGCACGCTTAACGTTACGATGACAGTTATTATGAGTTTATGCATTTTGATGTACCGAAGGTTGTTCGGAGTCCCGGATGAGATCACGGACATGACGAGGAGTCTCGAAATGGTCGAGACGTAAAGATTGATATATTGGAAGCCTATGTTTGGACATCGGAAGTGTTCCGGGTGAAATCGGGATTTTACCGGAATACCGGGAGGGTTACCGGAACCCCCCGGGAGACTAATGGGCCTATTGGGCCTTAGTGGAAAAAAGAGAAAAAGGGAAAAGGCCCAAGCTGGCCGGCGCCCCCCTTCCCCAAGTCCTATTAGGAATAGGATAAGGGGCCGGCCCCCCTTCTCTCTCTTTTCCCCCCCGGGAGTCCTAATTGGATTAGGATTGGGGGGAGGAGTCCTACTCCCGGTGGGAGTAGGACTCCCCTGCGCCTCCCCTCCCTTGGCCGGCCGGCCCCCCTCCTCCAACCTTTATATACGGGGGCAGGGGCACCCCAAGACACAACTTGATCCTTGAGATCGTTCCTTAGCCGTGTGCGGTGCCCCCTGCCACCAAATTCCACCTCGATCGTACCGTTGTAGTGCTTAGGCGAAGCCCTGCGTCGGTAGTACATCAAGATCGTCATCACGCCGTCGTGCTGACGGAACTCTTCCTCGACGCTTTGCTGGATCGGAGCCCGAGGAACATCATCGAGCTGAACGTGTGCTAAGAACTCGGAGGTGCCGGAGTAACGGTGCTTGGATCGGTCGGATCGGGAAGAAGACGTACGACTACTTCCTCTACGTTGTGTGATCGCTTCCGCAGTCGGTCTGCGTTGGTACATAGACAACACTCTCCCCTCTCGTTGCTATGCATCACCATGATCTTGCGTGTGCGTAGGAAATTTTTTGAAATTACTGCGTTCCCCAACATGAGGATGGCATGCGCTTTGTTCACGAGGTCCTCCTTCTCGTCGGCAGGGGCCTTGCGCCGCGCGGCCTCCAGCTCCTCGCGCTGGGCGGTGAACTTGGCCGCGGCGGCATTCATCTTGACGGCCGCTCTCCGTTCCTTCCTCTTCGTCGATTCCGCGTCCAACTTGGCAATCTCCTCCGGCGTGTACTCCGACCGCGGCTTCTTTGTCACCTTGTTCCTCATCTTTGCGGTCGGGTCGACGGCCAGGCAGCCGGAACTCGGCCGGGCATCGGCCATGGACGGGGGGGAGGGGTGTTGGGTAACGTAGTAATTTCAAAAAAATTCCTACGCACACGCAAGATCATGGTGATGCATAGCAACGAGAAGGGAGAGTGTTGTCTACGTACCCTCGTAGACCGAAGCGGAAGCGTTGATGCAACGTAGAGGAAGTAGTCGTACGTCTTCCTGGTCCAACCGATCCAAGCACCGTTACTCCGGCACCTCCGAGTTCTTGGCACACGTATAGCTCGATGACGCTCCCCGGGCTCCGATCCAGCAAAGCTTCAGGGAGGAGTTCCGTCAGCACGACGGTGTGGTGACGATCTTGATGTTCAACCGTCGCAGGGCTTCGCCTAAGCACCGCTACAATATGACCGAGGTGTAATATCGTGGAGGGGGGCACCGCACACGGCTAAGGAACGATCACGAAGATCAACTTGTGTGTCTATGGGGTGCCCCCTGCCCCCGTATATAAAGGAGTGGAGGAGGGGAGGGCCGACCCTCTCTATGGCGCGCCCTAGGGAGTCCTACTCCCACCGGGAGTAGGATTCCCCCCATTCCTAGTCCAACTAGGAGTCCTTCCATGTAGTAGGAGTAGGAGACAAGGAAGGGGAAGGGAGAAGGGAACGAAGGAGGGGGCGCAGCCACTCCCCCTAGTCCAATTCGGACTAGGCCTTGGGGGGGGCGTGGCCTGCCCTAGGCAGCCCCTCTCTCTTTCCCGTATGGCCCAATAAGGCCCAATACTTCTCCCCCGTATTCCCGTAACTCCCCGGTACTCCAAAAAAATACCCGAATCACTCGGAACCTTTCCGATGTCCGAATATAGTCGTCCAATATATCGATCTTTACGTCTCGACCATTTCGAGACTCCTCGTCATGTCCCCGATCTCATCCGGGACTCCGAACTCCTTTGGTACATCAAAACTCATAAACTCATAATATAACTGTCATCGAAACCTTAAGCGTGCGGACCCTACGGTTCGAGAACAATGTAGACATGACCGACACACGTCTCCGGTCAATAACCAATAGCGGGACCTGGATGCCCATATTGGCTCGTACATATTCTACGAAGATCTTTATCGGTCAGACCGCATAACAGCATACATTGTTCCCTTTATCATCGGTATGTTACTTGCCTGAGATTCGATCGTCGGTATCCAATACCTAGTTCAATCTCGTTACCGGCAAGTCTCTTTACTCGTTCCGTAATACATCATCTCGCAACTAACTCATTAGTTGCAATGCTTGCAAGGCTTAAGTGATGTGCATTACCGAGAGGGCCCAGAGATACCTCTCCGACATTCGGAGTGACAAATCCTAATCTCGAAATACGCCAACCCAACATGTACCTTTGGAGACACCTGTAGAGCTCCTTTATAATCACCCAGTTACGTTGTGACGTTTGGTAGCACACAAAGTGTTCCTCCGGCAAACGGGAGTTGCATAATCTCATAGTCATAGGAACATGTATAAGTCATGAAGAAAGCAATAGCAACATACTAAACGATCGGGTGCTAAGCTAATGGAATGAGTCATGTCAATCAGATCATTCAACTAATGATGTGATCCCGTTAATCAAATAACAACTCTTTGTCCATGGTTAGGAAACATAACCATCTTTGATTAACGAGCTAGTCAAGTAGAGGCATATTAGTGACACTCTGTTTGTCTATGTATTCACACATGTATTATGTTTCCGGTTAATACAATTCTAGCATGAATAATAAACATTTATCATGATATAAGGAAAAAAATAATAACTTTATTATTGCCTCTAGGGCATATTTCCTTCAGTCTCCCACTTGCACTAGAGTCAATAATCTAGATCACATCGCCATGTGATTTAACATCGATAGTTCACATCATCATGTGATTAACACCCATAGTTCACATCGCCATGTGACCAACACCCAAAGGGTTTACTAGATTCAGTAATCTAGTTCACATCGCTTATGTGATTAACACCCAAAGAGTACTATGATGTGATCATGTTTTGCTTGTGAGATAAGTTTAGTCAACGGGTCTGCCATATTCAGATCCATATGTATTTTACAAATTTCTATGTCAACAATGCTCTGCACGGAGCTACTCTTAGCTAATTGCTCCCACTTTCAATATGTATCCAGATTTAGACTTAGAGTCATCTAGATCAGTGTCAAAATTTGCATCGACGTAACCCTTTACGACGAACCCTTTTTGTCACGTCCATAATTGAGAAACATATCCTTATTCCACTAAGGATAATTTTGACCGCTGTCCAGTGATCTACTCCTAGATCACTATTGTACTCCCTTGCCAAAATCAGTGTAGGGTATACAATAGATCTGGTACACAGCATGGCATACTTTATAGAACCTATGGCCAAGGCATAGGGAATGACTTTCATTCTCTTTCTATCTTCTGTCGTGGTCGTGTTTTGAGTCTTACTCAATTTCACACCTTGTAACACAGGCAAGAACTCTTTCTTTGACTGTTCCATTTTGAACTACTTCAAAATCTTGTCAAGGTATGTACTCATTGAAAAACTTATCAAGCGTCTTGATCTATCTCTATAGATCTTGATGCTCAATATGTAAGCAGCTTCACCGAGGTCTTTCTTTGAAAAAACTCCTTTCAAATACTCCTTTATGCTTTGCAGAATAATTCTACATTATTTCCGATCAACAATATGTCATTCACATATACTTATCAGAAATGTTGTAGTGCTCCCACTCACTTTCTTGTAAATACAGGCTTCTCCGCAAGTCTGTATAAAACTATATGCTTTGATCAACTTATCAAAGCGTGTATTCCAACTCCGAGATGCTTGCACCAGTCCATAGATGAATCGCTGGAGCTTGCATATTTTGTTAGCACCTTTAGGATTGACAAAACCTTCTGGTTGCATCATATACAACTCTTCTTTAATAAATCCATCAACGAATGCAGTTTTGTTTATCCATTTGCCAGATTTCATAAAATGCGGCAATTGCTAACATGATTCGGACAGACTTAAGCATCGCTACGAGTGAGAAAATCTCATCGTAGTCAACACCTTGAACTTGTCGAAAACCTTTTTTGCGACAATTCTAGCTTTGTAGATAGTAACACTACCATCAGCGTCCGTCTTCCTCTTGAAGATCCATTTATTTTCGATGGCTTGCCGATCATCGGGCAAGTCAACCAAAGTCTACACTTCGTTCTCATACATGGATCCCATCTCAGATTTCATGGCCTCAAGCCATTTTGCGGAATCTGGGCTCATCATCGCTTCCTCATAGTTCGCAAGTTCGTCATGGTCTAGTAACATGACTTCCAGAACAGGATTACCGTACCACTCTGGTGCGGATCTCACTCTGGTTTACCTACGAGATTCGGTAGTATCTTGTTCTGAAGTTTCATGATCATTATCATTAGCTTCCTCACTAATTGGTGTAGTAGTCACAGGAACAGATTTCTGTGATGAACTATTTTCCAATAAGGGAGAAGGTACAATTACCTTATCAAGTTTTCTACTTTCCTCTCACTCACTTCTTTCGAGAGAAACTTCTTCTCTAGAAAGTATCCATTCTCAGCAACGAATGTCTTGCCTTCAGATCTGTGATAGAAGGTGTACCCAACAGTCTCCTTTGGGTATCCTATGAAGACATATTTCTCCGATTTGGGTTTGAGCTTATCAGGATGAAACTTTTTCATATAAGCATCACAACCCCAAACTTTAAGAAATGACAACTTTGGTTTCTTGCCAAACCACAGTTCAGATTGTGTTGTCTCAACGGACTTAGATGGTGCCCCTTTTTAACGTGAATGCAGCTGTCTTTAATGCATAACCTCAAAAACGATAGTGGTAAATCGGTAAGAAACATCATAGATTTGCACTATATCTAATAAAGTACGGCTATGATGTTCGGACACACCATTATGCTGTGGTGTTCCAGGTGGCATGAGTTTGTGAAACTATTCCACATTGTTTTAATTGAAGACCAAACTCATAACTCAAATATTTGTCTCCGCGATCAGATCGTAGAAACTTTATTTTCTTGTCACGATGATTTTCCACTTCACTCTGAAATTCTTTGAACTTTTCAAATGTTTCAGACTTATGTTTCATCAAGTAGATATACCCATATCTGCTCAAATCATCTGTGAAGTCCAGAAAATAACGATACTTGCCGTGAGCCTTAACACTCATCGGACCGCATACATCAGTATGTATTATTTCCAATAAGTCAGTTGCTCGCTCCGGAGAATGGAGTCTTAGTCATCTTGCCCATGAGGCATGGTTCGCAATCATCAAGTGATTCATAATCAAGTGATTCCAAAATCCCATCAGCATGGAGTTTCTTCATGCGCTTTACACCAATATGACCTAAACGTCAGTGCCACAAATAAGTTGCACTATCATTATTAACTTTGCATCTTTTGGTTTCAATATTATGATTATGTGTATCACTACGATCGAGATCCAACGAACTATTTTCATTGGGTGTGTAACCATATAAGGTTTTATTCATGTAAACAGAACAACAATTTATTCTCTTACTTAAATGAATAACCGTATTACAATAAACATGATCAAATCATATTCATGCTCAACGCAAACACCAAATAACACTTATTCACGTTCAACACTAATCTCGAAAGTATAGGGAGTGTGCGATGATGATCATATCAATCTTGGAGCCACTTCCAACACACATCGTCACTTCATCCTTAACTAGCCTCTGTTTATTCTGCAACTCCCGTTTCGAGTTACTAATCTTAGCAACTGAACCAGTATCAAATACTGAGGGGTTGCTATAAACACTAGTAAAGTACACATCAATAACATGTATATCAAATATACCTTTGTTCACTTTGCCATCCTTCTTATCCGCCAAACATTTGGGGTAATTCCGCTTCCAGTGACCAGTCCCTTTGCAGTAGAAGCACTTAGTCTCAGGCTTAGGTCCAGACTTGGGCTTCTTCACTTGAGCAGCAGCTTGCTTGCCGTTCTACATGAAGTTCCCCTTCTTCCTTTGCCGTTTTGTTGAAACTAGTGGTCTCGTCAACCATCAACGCTTGATGTTTTTCTTGATTTCTACCTTCATTGATTTCATCATCATGAAAAGCTCGGGAGTCGTTTTCGTCATCCCTTGCATACTATAGTTCATCACGAAGTTCTACTAACTTGGTGATGGTGACTAGAGAATTCTGTCAATCACTATCTTATCTGGAAGATTAACTCCCACTTGATTCAAGCGATTGTAGTACCCAGACAATCTGAGCACATGCTCACTAGTTGAGCGATTCTCCTCCATCTTTTAGCTATAGAACTTGTTGGAGACTTCATATCTCTCAACTCGGGTATTTGCTTGAAATATTAACTTCAACTCTTGGAACATCTCATATGGTCCATGACGTTCAAAACGTCTTTGAAGTCCCGATTCTAAGCCGTTAAGCATGGTGCACTTAAACTATCAAGTAGTCATCATATTGAGCTAGCCAAATGTTCATAACGTCTGTATCTGCTCCTGCAATACGTCTGTCACCTGGCGGTGCATCAAGGACATAATTCTTCTGTGCAGCAATGAGGATAAACCTCAGATCATGGATCCAATCCGCGTCATAGCTACTAATATCTTTCAACACAATTTTCTCTAGGAACATATCAAAATAAACACAAGGAAGCAACAACGCGAGCTATTGATCTACAACATAATTTGCAAAATACTACCAGGACTAAGTTCATGATAAATTTAAGTTCAATTAATCATATTACTTAAGAACTCCCACTTAGATAGACATCCATCTAATCTTCTAAGTGATCACGTGATCCAAATCAACTAAACCATAACCGATCATCACGTGAAATGGATTAGTTTTCAATGGTGAACATCATTATGTTGATCATATCTACTATATGATTCACGCTCGACCTTTCGGTCTCCGTGTTCCGAGGCCATATCTGCATATGCTAGGCTCGTCAAGTTTAACCTGAGTATTCTGCATGTGCAAAACTGGCTTGCACCCGTTGTAGATGGACGTAGAGCTTATCACACCCGATCATCACGTGGTGTCTGGGCACGACGAACTTTGGCAACGGTGCATACTCAGGGAGAACACTTCTTGATAATTTAGTGAGAGATCATCTTATAATGCTACCGTCAATCAAAGCAAGATAAGATGCATAAAAGATAAACATCACATGCAATCAATATAAGTGATATGATATGGCCATCATCATCTTGTGCTTGTGATCTCCATCTCCGAAGCACCGTCATGATCACCATCGTCACCGGCGCGACACCTTGATCTCCATCGTAGCATCGTTGTCGTCTCGCCAATCTTATGCTTCTACGACTATCGCTACCGCTTAGTGATAAAGTAAAGCATTACAGGGCAATTGCATTGCATACAATAAAGCGACAACCATATGGCTCCTGCCAGTTGCCGATAACTCAGTTACAAAACATGATCATCTCATACAATAAAATTTAGCATCATGTCTTGACCATATCACATCACAACATGCCCTGCAAAAACAAGTTAGACGTCCTCTACTTTGTTTGTTGCAAGTTTTACGTGGCTGCTACGGGCTTAAGCAAGAACCAATCTTACCTACACATCAAAACCACAACAATAGTTTGTCAAGTTGATGCCGTTTTAACCTTCGCAAGGACCGGGCGTAGCCACACTCGGTTCAACTAAAGTTGGAGAAACTGACACCCGCCAGCCACCTGTGTGCAAAGCACGGCGGTAGAACCAGTCTCACGTAAGCGTACGCGTAATGTTGGTCCGGACCGCTTCATCCAACAATACCGCCGAACCAAAGTATGACATGCTGGTAGGCAGTATGACTTATATCGCCCACAACTCACTTGTGTTCTACTCGTGCATATAACATCAAACCATAAAACCTAGGCTCGGATGTCACTGTTGGATAACGTAGTAATTTCAAAAAAATTCCTACGCACACGCAAGATCATGGTGATGTATAGCAACGAGAGGGGAGAGTGTTGTCTACATACCCTCGTAGACCGAAGCGGAAGCATTGACGCAACGTAGAGGAAGTAGTCGTACGTCTTCCCGGTCCAACCGATCCAAGCACCGTTACTCCGGCACCTCCGAGTTCTTGGCACACGTACAGCTCGATGACGCTCCCCGGGCTCCGATCCAGCAAAGCTTCGGAGAGGAGTTCCGTCAGCACGACGGCGTGGTGACGATCTTGATGTTCAACCGTCGCAGGGCTTCGCCTAAGCACCGCTACAATATGACCAAGGTGTAATATCGTGGAGGGGGGCACCGCACACGGCTAAGGAACGATCACGAAGATCAACTTGTGTGTCTATGGGGTGCCCCCTGCCCCCGTATATAAAGGAGTGGAGGAGGGGAGGGCCGGCCCTCTCTATGGCGTGCCCTAGGGAGTCCTACTCCCACCGGGAGTAGGATTCCCCCCTTTCCTAGTCCAACTAGGAGTCCTTCCATGTAGTAGGAGTAGGAGACAAGGAAGGGGAAGGGAGAAGGGAAGGAAGGAGGGGGCGCAGCTCCTCCCCCTAGTCTAATTCGGACTAGGCCTTGGGGGGGGGGGGGCGCGGCCTGCCCTAGGCAGCCCCTCTCTCTTTCCCGTATGGCCCAATAAGGCCCAATACTTCTCCCCCGTATTCCCGTAACTCCCCGGTACTCCGAAAAATACCCGAATCACTCGGAACCTTTCCGATGTCCAAATATAGTCGTCCAATATATCGATCTTTACGTCTCGACCATTTTGAGACTCCTCGTCATGTCCCCGATCTCATCCGGGACTCCGAACTCCTTCGGTACATCAAAACTCATAAACTCATAATATAACTGTCATCGAAACCTTAAGCGTGCGGACCCTACGGTTCGAGAACAATGTAGACATGACCGACACACGTCTCCGGTCAATAACCAATAGCGGGACCTGGATGCCCATATTGGCTCCTACATATTCTACGAAGATCTTTATCGGTCAGACCGCATAACAACATACATTGTTCCCTTTGTCATCGGTATGTTACTTGCCTGAGATTCGATCGTCGGTATCCAATACCTAGTTCAATCTCGTTACCAGCTAGTCTCTTTACTCGTTCCGTAATACATCATCTCGCAACTAACTCATTAGTTGCAATGCTTGCAAGGCTTAAGTGATGTGCATTACCGAGAGGGCCCAGAGATACCTCTCCGACATTCGGAGTGACAAATCCTAATCTCGAAATACGCCAACCCAACATGTACCTTTGGAGACACCTGTAGAGCTCCTTTATAATCACCCAGTTACGTTGTGACGTTTGGTAGCACACAAAGTGTTCCTCCGGCAAACGGGAGTTGCATAATCTCATAGTCATAGAAACATGTATAAGTCATGAAGAAAGCAATAGCAACATACTAAACGAACGGGTGCTAAGCTAATGGAATGAGTCATGTCAATCAGATCATTCAACTAATGATGTGATCCCGTTAATCAAATAACAACTCTTTGTCCATGGTTAGGAAACATAACCATCTTTGATTAACGAGCTAGTCAAGTAGAGGCATATTAGTGACACTCTGTTTGTCTATGTATTCACACATGTATTATGTTTCCGGTTAATACAATTCTAGCATGAATAATAAACATTTATCATGATATAAGAAAATAAATAATAACTTTATTATTGCCTCTAGGGCATATTTCCTTCAGGGGGGGGGAGGGACGTGCGAAGGTTTGGGGGAGATGGCGCCAAATGGCCGCGGGGGGTTTTTGGTTTCTCCCACCGACAGGTGGGCCAGGGGAGGACAAGCGCGCGCGTCCCGCATGTCCGCGCGCTATCCGTTTCACCCCAAAACCGGCGCAAGTTTGGGCCAGGGATGGGTCGAAAGCGGACACAAAGCGGACAAAAGTCCGTTTGCTCCCGCGCGCTGGGCCGCCTTTTTTGTCCATTTTATCCTAAACGGACGGAGGCGGACAGGATAGGGTCGCGCGGTGGAGTTGGCCTTATCCAGTTGAGACAGCGACCAGGAAAAAGCAGCACTATTACTGGAGTATTATTTACCTACAGGGGAGCCCAGTGTGCCAAATAATAAGCACTCAACAATCTGAGAGCTTATCAAAAACTCCTCCTCCTACTCCCGGCCTCGGAGCTCTTCTGTGGGTGGAGCAGCCGCAGAGGAGGCGCACCTTATAAAGCGGCCCTTGGGAGGAGGAAAGGCCGGCTTATCGAAACGTGCAGATAAGAGAGGGCGCGCATATAAACATACGCACGCCCAGCAACAGCAACACAAAAGGTAAACAAAAAACAAAACGACGGCGCCAAGTTGCCACATCGCAACGCCATCCTTCGCTGGTCAACCGGGATCGGATTAACAAATGTTTATCGCAGATAACGCTAATCGCAAGTGGATACGCGGGAGATCCCCAGGCCTCGGCGCAGGAACAAACATCGCCTTTCTTCACTCGTATCCATGCGTCCAGGAATTACTCGATATGGGACGGAGGGAGTATAATGCAACCCGACCGGAAATGACACCGGTGCTGGCTGTCTATGTCATTTAAGACCAACCGGTGGTGAAACCGAATCGCCTCAAAAGGGAAAAATCATGGAACACACCAACTATAACCCACCAACTTGCAAGATAAGATGACAACGATGGATGCTGCTCACCCTGCATCTTGTACCTCATTTACTCATCCACATCGTGAGTGGTTCCAGAAAAAGAAAGGTTCTCAAAAGAAGATGCAGGGTGAGCAGCAGCTGGCAGTCCCAGGGCAAAAACTTAATATCAAAACAGTTGCACTTTGTTATGAGAAAATTTCTCTGGTTGTTAACAAGGTGTTGCGTGAGACATAGGACAACAGAATAGGTAAATGCCTCCAAACGGGGCAAATTCTATCCTTGCAGATACTTCGGCAAAAGAAAAATGCAGATAAACTCGGCGTTGCAAACACTGCGATCACTTCGGCCGGGGTTGAAGTTGAACTGAACACAATACCGAAGCATATGAAAGTGAATTCAAATTACTACAGCAGTGCACATAACTGATAAAGACTAAAATCTATATTGATGACAGATTGTTTACACTGGTACCTTGAAACAATTGCACTCGCCTCCCACCAATTTCTGGAAAGCGTTTGAATGCTAATAAAAACAATATAGTACCCACAAAACATGGACAAATCCTAGAAACACTTGCATGAACTCCTTTCCTGGATGAAGTTTCCAGGAACGCCCACAAAGCAGACTTCTCACCAACCTATGAAAACTAACTATAAATGCCTAAACAGACTGCTCACCAGAGTAATGCACAGATGGAATGGAAGCACATTGAGCAGGCGACAAACCTTTCATACAAAGAAAAATTCCACAAAAGCAAAAGATAATACACAAGGTACTCCCAGCAACGATACCAAAACATAGGGCGAGTGAGTAATCCAGATATGCTCCTTGTGGCCTGTAGCATGCCCCTAAATTTCCACAGCTGCCAACTTCCAACTACCAGAATGCTTCAATCGACTAGGACTGCTCCGTCACAATTAGCAAAACTGAGCTGCATTTGTTGTATGGTAACATCCACGCCTTGTCTCCCCGCATACTAGAGGGTTAGCAGACAAGACAGCAAAGGATCAGTCAAGAGCAGCTGACAATAATGGGCATTCTAACTACTACATGAACATCTATCACACACCTTCAACATGTTTTCATTGGCACCATGATGAGGGAGGCCTCAGGGACACACGGACTTCATGTTCTTCAGGTCCAGCACGGTGTTTAGGGACAATAATCTCTAGGCCTGTTCCTGATTCATCACAGTATGCTTCCAGAGTAGCATCTTCTGGGATCCGGGTAGGCAATGAAACTTCCCGGATGAACTCCCCTGGTGGACAATGCTCAGGTGAAGGATCCGTCAACTTGAAGGTCCGGTCATGTCGCTTCAAGAATGGCATCCGTCCAACACTAGTGCATGATATCTTAACGACACCATTCGTAAGAGTGTTCTTCCAGGTAACCTTCACCTTCTGTATATCAGCAAATGGCAGGCTAATGATGATCAAGTAGCCCTTGCTATCTTCATATATTGTTTTTGCGGCAGTTGCTGGCCCAGAAGCATGGCGCATCACACCGGTGAAGTCATTCGTCCATGATGGCTCAAAAGTGTGGCTCACATCCATGTCCTGAACCTTGTCTGAATTTGAATTGCTGCAATCCTCTTCCATGGCAGAGGGGGAGGAATCCTTCCTACGTTTGTGGCAGACAGCTGAGATGTCCAAACCATCCCCAGAACCATGTTTCGATGCATGTGTCGACAGGTTAAGGCCAGAACCATTCAGCACCTTCTTGTGATGGCCATGTGAGGTGCTCTTTGCTGGAGCAGCAGTTGCAGGCCTCTCGAGCTCAAATTCCGTGGTCGGCAGATTCCTCCATGATTCAAAATCATCCGCCTCAGTGGGAACCGAGAAATTGGCATCTCTCCCAGTGAGCTCGAACCACCTCTTCATATCAGCCTCAGGAACACCCACTAAGTTTGGTGCCCGCACGATCTCAATCCCATGAAGGCACTGCGGGTTTGACAACCCCCGGTAGTGCTTACGCTGCATCCGGTGTGAGCGCACAAACCCTTTGTCTGCGCTGAAAGGAAACTGTGGCTCCCCAAGGCGCGAGTGACCGTTCATGAAGCTCCTCAGCTGCATCTTCCCCAGGGCATTCTCCGGCCGATCCTTAAACACCCACATGTACATGTTCTCCATGTCATGCTGCACCAGGAAAGCATCCAGTGTGGCAGTATTACCATTACCAGCAGCAGTGGGCGCCTTCGTCTTGCCGCCCTTATCAGCCGACATGACCGGCTTGAAGTAGTGGGTGAAGAAGAACCATGCACCCCAGATGCTATCGTTCCGCTTCACGCACTTGCGTGCGGCGCTGGAACCGGAGCTCTTGGTGTGAGACACATGGACAGTTGTTGTGGTGGACACGGGGGCGGAGGTCGCGGCGGCAGCAGCAGGCGAGTCTGAGTCATAGAGCTGCGGGCAGCCGAGGCCAACATCTAGCATGTCGACGTTGGACTCATGGAGGGTGGTGGTCTGCAGGGCAGGAGGGGGAGGAGACGGGTCGGCGGCGAGGGGGAGGTTGATGTCAGGGGGGGCGGCTGCGGCGGCATGGAGGCAGCGCTGGAAGGGGCCTGGCGGCGGGAGGAAGAGGTCGAACTCGTCGTGGGAGGCAGTGTCCATGGAGAGGAAGGTGGAGGGGCCCTGGTGCGGGTGGTGGGCCGTGGCGGTGTCCATGGAGAGCGCGGTGAGCAGCGACTCCCCCATGGAGGCGGCGGCGGCGGCGGCCGTCAGGGGCGGAGCAGCCCTGTTCCAGGCCTCGACCCCCGGCGGCTGCGCGTCGTCCGTGGCTGCGCTGGTGCCCAACTCTCCGGCGCTTCCGCCTCCACCGCCTCCTCACCGCGCGCTCCTCTCCTCCGAATCTCTCCACGAGCATCAGTTAACAGCCAGGCTTCACATCTCCCTCGCGTCCATCACACGGCCGGGAGGAGGCTCTCCCTGCAAATCACACGGGAAAAAAACCACATCAATCAATCAATCAATCTCGCATTCCAAACCCGAATCTAACGAGAAATCCCACGGATTCGAGATCCGGCCCGAGGAGAGCCACGTACCTACGCGAAATCCAAGGGCTTCGCAAACCCTAGAATCGAAGAACAGCTACCCCGGCGAGAGCGTGGCGGAGGCCTCTCCCGCAGCAGAGCAGAGTTGCAATCAAACAATCGAAATCAAATCGAATTCCTGTTGAATGTTGATGAGCGGCGGGTGGGGGAGGTGGGAAGGGGGGAGACGGTAACGGAGGAGGGGGGAGTTAAAGGCGACGGTGGGCGCAGAAGGAGCCGGGGCGGGGGGGCGGAGGCGGCCTCCCCCAGAAGGAGCCGGGACGAGGGGGAGGGTGGGGGGCCGTTACTTGACGGTGACGGCTGCCTGGGTGGGAAGGATTGGCTCGCCTTGGATCGGGAACGCCAGCCAGAGGAGGGTGAATGGGATCGACGGGCTCTCCTCGGCCCTCCTCTCTAGTCGAGTTTGGATTCTTTTGAGTTGCAAATATTGCTGTTTTGAAAAAATGAATAGTAAAGTATTTCCCCCATTCTTAAATATAAGTTTTTGTAGAGATTCCACCGTTTCAAAACACTTCACATAGTAATTTTGCCTTCAGTCAAATTTTGTGAAGTTTGACGATGTTTTTATCAAAAAAATCAACATTTGAAATACCAAACCAACATCAGTAGATCCATCAAATTATATTTTTTATTGTAGTATATTGATTTTCATCCTTTTTAATATAAATTTGACTTCAAACAAAACTAATATGTGAAATATTTTGGAACATATAGAGTATACGGGTTAGCGACACAACATAAGCAAGGTGCGAATGAGAGTAGATTTTCTGCACTCGGATGCTCTCTTTATTTTAGCAAATTTGAAATGTGAGTTGAAGGTTTTGAAAATTCCCCAACAAATGGTCCGTAGATTTGAGTAACTCATGTGCCAACAATTTTTTTTTGTGGGGAAAAATTGGAGAGCCGGAATGACATTATCTCAGATGCCAATGTGTCTAACTTTTTTACTTCACACAGCTCGCATTTTTATCAAATTTGAACTCTGTAAACAAACTTGAGTTATCTGCAATTATTTTTGCTTCAGTAAAAAATATATTATTTACTGTAAATGGATTTTATGCCCCAACGCACCTCATAGTTTTTGAGTTGCGAACGTGCATAAGTAGTTCGACTAGAATAATGGCCCTTTTGTTCAAACAAAAAAGGCACAATCTTTCATCAGTCTTTCTTCTTTGTCTATTAGTTAGGCAAGAGGATATCAAGTTCTAAATTCTAGCTCCGTAGGACATGAGTTTCTATTACTATGAAATTTATAAATGAAAATTAAGTAGTTAATGGGAGGGCTACCGTTATCCTTTACATGTGTCACTACAAAAAAAGGAGTTTTCTTAATTAATAGTTTGCTACATATGTCATTATTAATGGACCCCAACACCGAGCGAACTAGGGCTCCCAGGGAACACCGTCAAAGCCGTTGAATTAAGGTCGAACAGATGGCAATTTCTCTACACGACATGGCAATTTATCTATCTTTTGTTTTTTGCGCTATATGGCAACTTTTTTGTCTTCTATCATGGCAAATTTACTGAAGTTGCCATGGCAACTACATATGACATGGCAAATTTGGAGCGTCCGTTGGGAAAGCGCTTCCAAGAAACTTTCGCGACATAGAGTTTCCCTTATTAATAAGCACTATATATAACTATAGTGTGGAGTGGGTGTCCGCTTTGTATGGGCATTTCTATAATATAGCTACAATATGGTCCATGTTTCGTTGTAGATGGGCCTCCTAATGGTTCCACTCGGGGCATGACACCGCCATGCAAGCCTATGATGCATTAGCGGTGGGGCCATGTCATGATGCCGATGGAGATTGACGGTGTTATGTTCCTGCGGTGCCTCACCTGACCGGAAGTCGGCTTGAGTAGCCCCCCCCCCCCCAGGTCGCTTACGCCATGGGCTGATTAGCCCGCGTACAACGAGATTACTGACAATGAGGAGGACTCCTCCAACCAACTTAAACATGTAGCCCTAAACCTCGGTGCCCATATAAGCCAGGTCAGGGATAGTTGAATAGATAAAGAAGTTATTTCTCAATACCTCGATACTTGTAACCCCTACACCGGCAAGAGACACAAGAAGAAGTAGGGTATTACCTCTTCCAGGAGGGTCTGAACCTGGATAAAACGCTGCCCCTATTTTCATCAGATCTACTTGTTGGAAATATGCCCTAGAGGCAATAATAAAGTGGTCATTATTATATTTCCTTAATCATGATAAAGATTTATTATTCATGCTATAAATGTATTGGCCAGAAACTTAAATACATGTGTGAATACATAAACAAATACCAAATACCTAGTGAGCCTCTACTAGACTAGCTCGTTGATCAAAACATGGTTAAGATTTCCTAACCATAGACATGAGTTGTCATTTGATAACGTGATCACATCATTAGGAGAATGATGTGATGGACAAGACCCATCCTTTAGCTTAGCATATGATTGTTCAGTTTTTGCTACTGCTTTCTTAATGTCAAATACATGTTCCTTCGACCATGAGACCATGCAACTCCCGGATACCGGAGGAAGACCTTGTGTGCTATCAAACGTCACTTTGTAATAGGGTGACCATAAAGGTGCTCTATAGGTATCTCTGAAGATGTCTGTTGAGTTTGCGTGAATCGAGATTGAGATTTGTCACTCCTTATGATGGAGAGGTATCTCTAGGCCCTCTCCGTAATATAGCATCACAAGAAGATTGCAAGAAAAGTAAATAAGGAGTTAGTTACAAGATGATGTATTACGGAACGCGTAAATAGACTTGCTGGTAACGAGATTGAACTAGGTATGGAGATACCGACGATCGAATCTCGGGCAAGTAACATACCGAGAGACAAAGGGATCGACGTATGTTGTCATAAAGGTTCGACTGATAAAGATCTCCGTAGAATATGTAGGAACCAATATGGACATCCAAGTCCCGCTATCGGTTATTGGCCGTATAAGCATCTCGGTCATGTCTACATCATTCTCGAACCCGTAGGGTCCGCACACTTAACGTTCGTTGACGATATTGTATTATATGAGTTATGTATGTTGGTGACCAAATGTTGTTTGGAGTCCGGATAAGATCACGAACATGACGAGGAGCTCCAGAATGGTCCAGATGTAGAGATTGATATATAGGATGAAGGTATTTGGGTTCCGAAAGAGTTTCGGAATGCACCGGATAGTTATCGGAGTGTAGGGAGGGGTTCCGGGAGGCCACCGGTAGGTTATACCTACTTGGTAGGCCTCGCTGGTCAAGGAGGGAGGCGCACCGGCCCACAAGGGGGGGGTGATGTGGCTTGTACTACGTCAGTATTTCCCCAAAGAGGAAGGGATGATACAGCACAGCTATGGTAGGTATTTCCCTTAGTGATGAGACCAAGGTTATCGAACCAGTAGAAGAACCACACAACACTATGTAAATGGTACCTGCACACAAAGATCAAATACTTGCAACCCGGCGTGTAAGAGGGGTTGTCAATCCCTCCGACAACCCCTCCCGGGTAAAAAGATAGATAAAGTTGTACTAGATTGGATAAATAGATCTCGCAGAAACGCGAAATAAAATAAATAACAAAAAAAGTGCAGCAAAGTATTTTTGGGTTTTTGGATTAATAGATCTGAAAATAAAAGTAAATAAAAATAGACCTCAAAGGCAAATATGATAAAGAATAGACACGGGGGTCCGTAGATTTCACTAGTGGCTTCTCTCGAGAAAAATAGCACACATCGGGTAAACAAATTACTGTTGGGCAATTGATAGAACTTCAACTAATTATGACGATATCCAGGCAATGATCATTATACAGGCATCGCGTCCAAGATTAGTAGACCGACTCCTGCCTGCATCTACTACTATTACTCCACACATTGACCGCTATCCAGTATGCATCTAGTGTATTAAGTTCATGGAGGAACGAAGTAATGCAATAAGAACGATGACATGATGTAGAAAAGATCTATTCATGTAGGAATAGACCCCATCTTATTATCCTTAATAGCAATGATACATACGTGTCATGTCCCCTTCTGTCACTGGGATGGAGCACCGTAAGACCGAACCCATCACAAAGCACCTCTTTCCATGGCAAGAAAAATCGATCTAGTCGGCCTAACTAAACCAAAGTTTCGAAGAAGAAATACGAGGCTATAAGCAACCATGCATATAAGAGATCAAAACTCAAATAACTTTCATGGATAAAATAGATCTGATCATAAACTCAAAGTTCATCGGATCCCAACAAACACACCGCAAAAAGAGTTACATCCAATAGGTCTCCAAGAGACCATTGTACCGAGAATCAAATGAGAGGAGAGAAAGCCATCTAGCTACTAACTATGGGCCCGTAGGTCTACAATGAACTACTCACACATCATCGGAGAGGCACCAATGGGGATGATGAACCCCTCCGTGATGGTGTCTAGATTGGATCTGTGGTTTCTAGAACTTGCGGCGGCTGAAATTGTGTTTAATCAACTCCCTTAGGGTTTTTTGATTTTCGGGGTATTTATAGAGCAAAGAGGCGGTGCAGGAGGTGGCCGAGGTGGGCACAACCCACCAGGGCGCGCCCAGGTGGGTTGTGCTCCCCTCGGAGCCCCACTCTGGTACTTCTTTGGCCCATCTTGTGTCTTCTGGTCCAAAAAAAATCTCCAAAAAGTTTCGCTGCATTTGGACTCTGTTTGGTATTGATTTTCCGTGAAATAAAAAACAAGCAAAAAACAGCAACTGGCTGGGCACTATGTCAATAGGTTAGTCCCAAAAAATGATATAAAGTTGCTATAAAATGATTGTAAAACATCCAAGAATGATAATATAACAACATGGAACAATCAAAAATTATAGATACGTTGGAGACATATCAGCATCCCCAAGCTTAATTCCTGCTCGTCCCCGAGTAGGTAAATGATAAAAACAGAATTTTTGATGTGGAATGCTGCCTATCATGTTCATCACATATTCTTTTCTTTGGTAGGACGGACATTTGTACTTTTATATGATTCAAAGCAATAGTCTAGTTTTGACATGAAGATTCCAATACTCTAGCATATCAAAAACAAACCATGTCTTTCAAAATATCAACACTAAAGCAAATTATCCCTAGCCCATTATGCTCAATCATTGATCCATTCATGAAACACACTCGCATATTAGCTACACCCAATGCTCAAGTACGACCATAGTGCTCCTTAGTTGTGCTTTATAAGAGAATATGGAGACTTAAATAAAATTTTTGCATAAAGTAAATAGAAAGGCCCTTCGCAGAGGGAAGTAGGGATTTGTAGAGGTGCCAGAGCTCAAAGCGAAAAAGATAGAGATAAAATATTTTGGGTGGCATGCCTTTCCTGTCAACAAAAATGATTGAGTAATTCCCAATACTTTCCATGTTAGATATATCATAGGCGGTTCCCAAACAGAAAATAAAGTTTATTCCTTTTTCCACCATACTTTCACATTCCACGGCTAACCGAATCGACGGGTACTATCCATACCAACACTTTCCAAGGAATTTATTATTTGACAACATAAAGTAAATTTATTTTTCATTTCGGGACTGGGCATCCCTAATACCTTTGTCGTACTATTGTGCAATGACAAGTGAATAAACACTCATCTTGAGAATAACACACCTAGCATGGAAAAATATCAGCCACCCCCTATCGTTTCATGAGCAGTACGAGCACGCAAAAAGGAAGTTTATTTTGAAAATTAGAGATGGCACATACAAATTTGCTTAGAAGGCACAAAAATACCACATATAGGTAGGTATAGTGAACTCATATGGCAAAACTGGGTTTAAGGATTTTGGATGCACAAGTAGTAATCATACTTAATACAAGTGAAGGCTAGCAAAAGATTGATAAGCATGCAACCAAGAAACAAAAAATCTCATAAGCGAGTATTAAGCATAACTAACACCGAATAATGCACCACAAGTAGGATGTAATTTCATTGCATGACTCTTGACTTTCGTGCTTGCATAGGGAATCACAAACCTTAACATCAATATTCTTACTAAACCATAATTACTCATCAACATGACTCACATATCACTATCATCATATCGCAAAACTATTACAAAGAATAAAGTTTATTTTGTCTGATGATCTTCATGAAAGTTTTTATTATATCCCTCTTGAACATCTATCACTTTGGGACCAATTTCATATCTTGCTTTTGATAGCTCAAACAAATCTAGGTGAAGAACATGAGCATAACACTTTTCTTCTCTCAAAATAATATAAGTGAAGCATGAGAGAATTTCTTTAAAAAATCTACAAACTCTCAAATAAATCTAAGTGAAGCATGAGAGTATTTATTCAAAAATAATAAAGCACACCATGCTCAAAAAGATGTAACTGAAGCACTAGAGCAATTCCATAGCTCAAAAAATTTAAGTGAAGCACATAGAGCAATTCTAACAAATCATAGTATAATTTTGGCTCTCTTAAATAGGTGTGTTCAGCAAGGATCATAGATTAAAATCGCGGGAGAAACAATTTTGTGGCGGCCGCTCCCAGCAGCTATAGCGGCCGCCATAGCGGGCAATAGCGGCAAATAGCAGAAAATTTTCTGGCGGGAGAGATGATTTCTAGAGGGTTTGCTGATTTTGAGACATTTAGAGGGATATGTTGAGGTTTTCGCGGCAACAACCATAGCTTAGCGGCAAGGCTCCCGGGCAGCTATAGCGTAGCTATCGCGGCTATTTCACGGGCTATTTTAATCTATGGCAAGGATACTTGACTCAAAACAAAAGGCAAAAAAACCAAAGACTCAAATAATACAAGACGCTCCAAATAAAACTCATGATATGTGACGAATAAAAATATAGCTCCAAGTAAAATACCGATGATCGTTAGAAGAAAGAGGGGATGCCACTCGGGGCATCCCCAAGCTTAGTTGCTTGTTCCTCTTTGGATAATAACTTGGGGTTCCATGGGCATCCCCAAAATTAGGCTCTTCTTACTCCTTATTCCTTCATCCACCGTGATCTCACCCAAAACTTGAAAATTTCAATCACACAAAACTCAACAAAACCTTCGTGAGATCCGTTAGTATAACAAAGCAAATTACTACTCTAAGTACTGTTGCAAACCCATTCATATTTTATTTTTGCATTATATCTACTGTATTCCAAAATTACCATGGCTTATACCATCCAATACAAACCATAGATTCATCAAAATAAGCACACAGCACAAAGAAAACAGTATCTGTCAAAAACAGAACAGTTTGTAGCAATATGAAAACTTTGAATACTTCTGTAACTCCAAAAATTCTGAAAAAATTGGAAAACGTGGGAAATTCATATATCAATATTGTGTATGAAAATCTGGATTTTATCGCTCTTCTATTAAAAATTAAAATTGTTTTACTGGGCGGAAAAGTTTCTGTTTTTCAACAAGATCAAATCAACTATCACCCAACATGATCCCAAAGGCTTTACTTGGCACAAACACTAACTAAAACATGAAAAACACAATCATAACAGTAGCATAATTGTGCAAACACTCAAGAACAGAAAGAAAAAGACAAAAATAAATTTTATTCATTGGGTTTGCCTCCCAACAAGCGCTATCGTTTTACGGCCCTAGCTAGGCATAATGCATAGATCTAAGTATTGTTATCTTTATTTTCATTTTCCTTAGAGGTGTTTTTGTTAGGGGTTTTTGCAAAAATAACAAAAACACCTCATCCATAGATACTTTAGCACTCTCAAGTTGCTTATCATCATATCCCCTTTGATTTCCGGCAACAATCCAAGAATAGTGTTGATTAACATCATTGGAAACTTGTTGGATTATGTCTGAAACCAGGGCTTCCTTTTTAAGATTCTCATCAAAGATTTGATTATCCCCAAGCAAAGTCTTAGCACATAATCACTATTATAAAGAATCTCATCTATAACCAGTTTTTCACGATTCATACCATAAAAATCAAAGATTTCCCTAGCTTCCCGTATTATGTAATCAAATTCATTCATAAGAACAAGGGTGGACAACTTTTTAGCTTTGGGATTCTTTATAACAGGTAACTCAAAAAACAATCTCTACAAGGTAGGATGGGTACGGATAAATTTATTTTCAAGTTTCAGAACTAGTGCTAAAACAGCTTCCGCATAAGATTGAGTCCTTTTAAGTATAGGAACATCGTCAAGACTTAAATTTCCAACATAGTTGAAAAATTCTTGGTTACGTTTGATACGTCCATTTTGCATCATGTTTTCTTACTGTTATTTATAATGTTTTTATCCATAATAATACTTTGTGGAGTAATTCTAATGCCTTTTCTCTCATAATATGCAAGGTATACACAAAGAGGGAGAATTCCAGCAGCTTGAGATCTGGACCTGGAAAAGCTACATTAGGCCACCTATTCTGCACAACTCCAAATGAGTTGAAACTTCATGGAGAATTTTTATGGAATATATGAGGAATATTGGAGCCAATAAGTACCAGAGGGGGCCCACCAGGTGGGCACAACCCACCTGGGCGCGCCAGGGAGCCCAGGCGCGCCCTGGTGGGTTGTGCTCACCCAGGCCCACCTCCAGTGCCCATCTTCTGGTATATAAGTCATTTTGACCTAGAAAAATGAGAAGAGGACTTTTGGGACGTCGCCTCGAGGCAGAACTTGGGCAGGAGCACTTTTTCCCTCCGGTGGAGCGATTCCGCCGGGGGGGAACTTCCCTCCCAGAGGGGGAAATCATCATCATCACCAACAATCTCCCATCTTGGGGAGGGCAATCTCTATCAACATCTTCAACAGCACCATCTCCTCTCAAACCCTAGTTCATCTCTTGTATTCAATCTTGTTACTGGAACTATAGATTGGTGCTTGTGGGTGACTAGTAGTGTTGATTACATCTTGTAGTTGATTACTATATGGTTTATTTGGTGGAAGATTATATGTTTAGATCCAATATGCTATTTAATACCCCTCTGATCATGAGCATGTTTATTATTTGTGAGTAGTTACTTTTGTTCTTCAGGTCACGGGAGAAATCATGTTGCAAGTAATCATGTGAACTTGGTATGTGTTCGATATTTTGATAGTGTGTATGTCGTGATTCCCTTAGTGGTGTCATGTGAACGTTGATAACCCACAAGTATAGGGGATCGCAATAGTTTTCGAGGGTAGAGTATTCAACCCAAATTTATTGATTCGACACAAGGGGAGCCAAAGAATATTCTCAAGTATCAGCAGCTGAGTTGTCAATTCAACCACACCTGGAAACTTAATATCTGCAGCAAAGTGTTTAGTAGCAAGGTAATATGATAGTAGTGATAACGGTAGCAAAAGGTAACAATAGTAAAAGTAATGTTTTTGGTATTTTGTAGTGATGATAGCAATAGCAACGAAAAAGTAAATAAGCGGAGAACAATATATGGAAAGCTCGTAGGCAATGGATTAGTGATGGAGAATTATGCCGGATATGGTTCATCATGTAACAGTCATAACCTAGGGTGACACAGAACTAGCTCCAGTTCGTCAATGTAATGTAGGCATGTATTCCGAATATAGTCATACGTGCTTATGGAAAAGAACTTGCATAACATCTTTTGTCCTACCCTCCCGTGGCAGGGGGTCCTTACGGAAACTAAGGGATATTAAGGCCTCCTTTTAATAGAGTACCGGAACAAAGCATTAACACATAGTGAATACATGAACTCCTCAAACTACGGTCATCACCGGTAAGTATCCCGATTATTGTCACTTCGGGGTTAACGGATCATAACACATAATAGGTGACTATAGACTTGCAAGATAGGATCAAGAACACTCATATATTGATGAAAACATAATAGGTTCAGATCTGAAATCATGGCACTCGGGCCCTAGTGACAAGCATTAAGCATAGCAAAGTCATAGCAACATCAATCTCAGAACATAGTGGATACTAGGGATCAAACCCTAACAAAACTAACTCGATTACATGATAGATCCCATCCAACCCATCACCGTCCAGCAAGCCTATGATGGAATTACTCACGCACGGCGGTGAGCATCATGAAATTGGTGATGGAGGATGGTTGATGATGACGATGGTGACGGATTCCCCTCTCCGGAGCCCCGAACGGACTCCAGATCAGCCCTCCCGAGAGGTTTTAGGGCTTGGCGGCGGCTCCATATCGTAAAACGCGATGATTTCTTCTCTCTAATTTTCTCTCCCCGAAACACAATATATGGAGTTGGAGTTGGAGTCGGAGAGGCAACAGGGGCCCCACGAGGTAGGGGCGCACCCTAGGGGGGCAGGCGCGCCCCCACGCTCGTGGACAGGTGGTGGGCCCCCTGGCCTTCATCTTTTGCAGGTATTTTTCATATTTTCTGTAAAGTTGTTCCGTGAAGTTTCAGGTCATTCCGAGAACTTTTGTTTCTGCACATAAATAACACCATGGTAATTCTGCTGAAAACAGCGTCAGTACGGGTTAGTTCCATTCAAATCATGCAAGTTAGAGTCCAAAACAAGGGCAAAAGTGTTTGGAAAAGTAGATACGACGGAGACGTATCAACTCCCCAAGCTTAAACCTTTGCTTGTCCTCAAGCAGTTCAGTTGACAAACTGAAAGTGATAAAGAAAAACTTTTACAAACTCTGTTTGCTCTTGTTGTTGTAAATATGTAAAGTCAGCATTCAAGTTTTCAGCAAAGATTATAAGTAACCACATTCACAATAATGCTTAGGTCTCAAGTTCACTCATATCAATAGCATAATCAACTAGCGAGCAATAATAATAAATCTCGGATGAAAACACTTTCTCAAAACAATCATAATATGATATAACAAGATGGTAGCTCGCTAGCCCTTTCTGAGACCGCAAAACATAAATGCAGAGCACCTTTAAAGACCAAGGACTGACTAGACATTGTAATTCATGGTAAAAGAGATCCAGTAAATTCATACTCAATGTAAACTAGTAGTAATGAATGCAAATGACAGCGGTGCTCTCCAACTGGTGCTTTTTAATAAGAGGATGATGACTCAACATAAAAGTAAATAGATAGGCCCTTCGCAGAGGGAAGCAGGGATTTGTAGAGGTGCCAGAGCTCGGTTTTGAAACAGAGGTGAATAATATTTTGAGAGGTATACTTTCATTGTCAACATAACAACCAAGAGATGGCGATATCTTCCATGCTACACACATTATAGGCGGTTCCTAAACAGAATGGTAAAGTTTATACTCCCCCTTCCACCAACAAGCATCAATCCATGGCTTGCTTGAAACAACGAGTGCCTCCAACTAACAATAGTCCCAGGGGGAGTTTTGTTTGCAATTATTTTGATTTAGTTTGCATAAAGCATGGGACTGGGCATCCCGGTGACCAGCCATTTATCTCGTGAGTGAGGAGCGGAGTCCACTCATCTTGGGAATAACCCGCCTAACATGGAAGATACAGACAGCCCTAGTTGATATATGAGCTATTAGAGCATACAAAACAGGATATTTATTTGAAGGTTTAGAGTTTGGCACATACAAATTTACTTGGAACGGCAGGTAGATACAGTATATAGGTAGTTATAGTGGACTCATGTGGAATGACTTTGGGGTTTAAGGAGTTTGGATGCACAAGCAGTATTCCCACTTAGTATAGGTGAAGGCTAGCAAAAGACTGGGAAGCGACCAGCTAGAGAGCGACAACAGTCATGAACATGCATTAAAATTAATCAACACCGAATGCAAGCATGAGTAGGATATAATCCACCATGAACATAAATATCGTGAAGGCTATGTTGATTTTGTTTCAACTACATGTGTGAACATGCGCCAAGTCAAGTCACTTAAATCATTCAGAGGAGGATACCACCCTATCATACCACATCATAACCATCTCAATAGCATGTTGGCACGCAAGGTAAACCATTATAACTCATAGCTAATCAAGCATGGCACAAGAAACTATGATCTCTAGTTGTCATTGCAAACATGTTTATTCATAATAGGCTGAATCAGGAACGATGAACTAATCATATTTACAAAAACAAAAGAAGTCGAGTTCATACCAGCTTTTCTCATCTTAGTCAGTCCATCATATATCATCATAATTACCTTTCACTTGCATGAGCAAACGATGTGAATAATAATAATAGTGCACGTGCATTGGACTAAGCTGGAATCTGCAAGCATTCAATAAACAGGAGAAGACAAGGCAATATGGGCTCTTTTGTCAGATCAACAATAATGCATATAAGAGCCACTTCAACAATTTAATTATGGTCTTCTTCTATCGGCCCCCAAAGGAAAGAAAAGAAATAAAACTATTCACATGGGAAATCTCCCAATAAGCAAAAGAAGAACAAGAAATCTTTTTGGGTTTTCTTTTTAATTACTACTACAAGCATGTAAATTAAACTAACTAAAAGTTTCAACTAATTTTTTGGTTTTTTCTTAAGGTTAATTAAACACACAAGAAGAAAGCATAAAAAGGGAAATAAACTAGCATGGATGATACAATGAAAAAGTATGAGCACCGACATCTAGCAATGAGTGTGTGAACATAAATGTAATGTCGGTGGGAAATACGTACTCCCCCAAGCTTAGGCTTTTGGCCTAAGTTGTTCTATGGCTACGGCTGGCCTGGCGGATATCCATAATAGTAGCTGGGGTCATACTGAGAAGAAGAAAAGGAAGACTCCGATTGCCACTGGCTAACAATCATCTTCGGATCCCACTGGTAATTAGACTGTCGTGAAGGATCAACTTGTGGTTCCGGCTCTGGCTCCACGGCTGGTGCAGGGTTCCGGTAGGCGTGAATAGCCTTCAAAGGAACAAGGTACTGGCCTATAGATAAATCAAACAAAGAAGGAGCAGGTAGGGTAATAGTCTCAGGATGATGTTTATTAAAGAACAATTGATATTTAAGCTCTACTTCCCTATTCTTAACAATAAAATCATGTGCCACCATACTTTTATAATCTAGATAAACACGAGGTAGCACTTTTTCTTCCTTCTCATAATGCCTAATAGGTATGTTAAAATGTGCAGCTAGGCGTGAAGCATAGATGCCTCCAAAGATGGGACCCTTTGTACGATTCAGACTTAACAGTTTGGCAATAATGCCGCCCATACTAACAGAGTTATCACCGTATAAACCATGGAGCAAAATAATAATATCAGGGATACTAAGGTTTACACAGTTTCCGCGACCAATTAAGCAACGACTAGCAAATAATGCAAAATAACATAAAACAGGAAAATGTATGCTAGTGATTCGTGCATCGGAAGCCTTCCTTGTTTCCCCTACAGTGATAGTATCAATAAACCCCTCCACATCATCGCGATGTGGTTCTTCTGTCTTGCCCTCAAAAGGGACTAACAAACCCGGCAAAAATCATAAAGTGACATCTCCTTATGCTCATCATATAAATAAAACTCCATCGTAGGTGGTGAGCTCCTATAATGGAAATGGAAATTTTGCACAAAGATATTTGTGAGTAAGAGATACTGATCGCATTGGTCGTGGAGGAAAGCGGTAAGGCCTGCATTCTTATCCAATTCATGAAAATCTTCATAAATCCCGGTTGCTCTCAAGAAATCCTCGGAAGGCCATTCACACGCCCGAACCTCCGTGGTGCGCGGCAGATTATACTTAGGCTTTGGTGCCTTTTCCTTCGAGCTTTGGCTCGATGAGCCCCTCAAAAGTCTCCTCATCATTTTCTGAAAAATTATGAAATTTTTAGTAACTTCAAAATAAAAGTAAACCAAACTCAATAATATTGATAGCAACTACTCCTACAAGTGCCTAGAGCCTATATCATGCATCAAAACTACTTGGAACCATATAAATTTGACATGCAAGCTCAAGAACAGGGTCACCTAAGCAGCAAAAATTTGCAATGAATAAAGCACTAGAACAAAAACTAATTGGACCAATGGAGGAGTCACATACCAAGGAACAATCTCCCCAAGCAGTTTTGTGAGAGGTTCTTTGAGCAAGGAGATCGAAAATGGCAGCAAAGTGAGCTAGAACTCGTGCTTGAGCTGGATATTCGTGTTTGGGGGAGGAAGAAGGAGTGTATGGGTGAAAGGATAAGTGGAGGAGGGCCACTGTGGGCCCACAAGGCAGGGGGCGCGCCTAGGGAGGTAGGGCGCGCCCTCCATCCTCGTGGGCAGGTGGTTGGCCCCCCTGCTGTGTTCTTAGTGCCAAATATTCTCAAATATTCTAGAAAAAATCATATTTAAATTTCAGGGCATTTGGAGAACTTTTATTTTTGAGGTATTTTTATATTGCACGGATAATCAGATAACAGACAGAAAATATTTATTTTTATTTTATTTAATATAAATAACAGAAAGTAAAAGTGGGGTACAGAAGGTTGTGCCTTCTAGTTTCATCCATCTCATGATCATCAAAAGGAATCCACTAACAAGGTTGATCAAGTCTTGCTAACGAACTCATTCCGAATAACATGGAACCGGACAAATTTCGAATAACACTATGTTACCTCAACGGGGATATGCACATCCCCAATAATAAGAATATCATATTTCTTCTTGACAGTAGGAAGAGGAAATTCAAAACCTCCAAATATAATCGATGGCATTTTTCCAATAGAGTTGATACTATGAACTTGAGGTTGTATCCTCGGAAAGTGTACCATATGCTCATTACCATTAACATGAAAAGTGGCATTGCCTTTAGTGCAATCAATAACAGCCCCTGCAGTATTCAAAAAGGGTCTTCCAAGAATAATAGACATACTATCGTCCTCGGGAATATCAAGAATAACAAAGTCCGTTAAAATAGTAACGTTTGCAACTACAACAGGCACATCCTCACAAATACCGACAGGTATAGCAGTTGATTTATTAGCCATTTGCAAAGATATTTCAGTAGGTGTCAACTTATTCAAATCAAGTCTATGATATAAAGAGAGAGGCATAACACTAACACGGGCTCCAAGATCACATAAAGCAGTTTTAACATAGTTTCTTTTAATGGAGCATGGTATAGTTGGTACATCGGGATCTCCAAGTTTCTTTGGTATTCCACCCTTAAAAGTATAATTAGCAAGCGTGGTGGAAATTTCAGCTTCCGGTATCTTTCTTTTATTTGTAATAATATCTTTCATGTACTTAGAATAAGGATTGGTTTTAAGCATATCAGTCAATCGCATACGCAAAAAGATAGGTCTAATCATTTCAGCAAAGCACTCAAAATCCTCATCATCCTTTTTCTTGGATGGTTTGGGAGGAAAAGGCATGGGTTTCTGAACCCAAGGTTCTCTTTCTTTACCATGTTTCCTAGCAACAAAGTCTTTCTTATCATAACATTGATTCTTTGATTGTGGGTTATTAAGATCAACAACAGGTTCAATTTCTATGTCATTATCATTACTAGGTTGAGCATCATCATGAACATTATTATTAACATTATCACTAGTTTCAGGTTCATTACCAGATTGTGTTTCAACATCATAAATAGAAATATCATTTGGATTCTCAGGTGTTTCAACAATAGGATCACTAGAAGCATGCAAAGTCCTATCATTTTTCGTTTTCTTCTTTTTAGAAGAACTAGGTACATCTATATTATTTCTTTAAGAATCTTGCTCAATTCTCTTAGGGTGGCCTTCGGGATACAAAGGTTCCTGAGTCATTCTACCACCTCTAGTCATAACTCTAACAACATTATCATTATCTTTACTATTCAATTCATTGAGCAAATCATTTTGAGCTTTAAGTACTTGTTCTACTTGAGTGGTAACCATAGAAGCATGTTTACTAATAAGTTTAAGTTCACCTTTAACATTAGCCATATAATCACCCAAGTGTTCAAGAATATTTGAATTGTATTTCAGTTGTCTACCAAAATAAGCATTAAAATCTTCTTGCTTAGCCATAAATTTATCAAACTCATCTAAGCATGGGCTAGCAAATTTAGTAAATGGGATTTCAGCTTTATCATATCTATAGAGAGAATTTACCTTTACTACCTGTGTCGGGTTATCAAGACCATGAGTTTCTTCAATAGGAGAAGGATTTGGATCATATGTTTCTTCAACAGACGGTAAATTAAGACCATGTATTTCTTCAATAGGAGGTAAATTCTTAACATCTTCAGCTTTAATACCTTTTTCTTTCATAGATTTCTTTGCCTCTTACATATCTTCAGGACTGAGAAATAGAATACCCCTCTTCTTCGGAGTTGGTTTAGGAATAGGCTCAGGAATTGGCTCCAGAGGTGTCCAATTATTTTCATTTGTCAACATATTATTCAATAGAATTTCAGCTTCATCCGGTGTTCTTTCCCTGAAAACAGAACCAGCACATCTATCCAGGTAATCTCTGGAGGTATCGGTTAGTCCATTATAAAAGATATCAAGTATTTCATTTTTCTTAAGAGGATGATTAGGCAAAGCATTAAGTAATTGGAGAAGCCTCCCCCAAGCTTCTGGGAGACTCTCTTCTTCAATTTGCACAAAATTATATATATCCCTTAAAGCAACTTGTTTCTTATGAGAAGGGAAATATTTAGCAAAGAAGTAATAAATCATATCCTGGGGACTACGCACACAACCAGGATCAAGAGAATTAAACCATATCTTAGCATCACCCTTTAGTGAGAACGGAAATATTTTAAGGATGTAAAAGTAACGAGTTCTCTCATCTTTTGTGAATAGGGTGGCTATATCATTCAATTTAGTAAGATGTGCCACAACAGTTTCAGATTCATAACCATGAAAAGGATCAGATTCAACCAAAGTAATTATATCAGGATCAAGAGAGAATTCATAATCCTTATCAGTAACAAAGATAGGTGAAGTAGCAAAAGCAGGGTCAGGTTTCATTCTAGCATTTAGAGATTGCTTACTCCATTTAGCTAATAGCCTTTTGAGTTCATTTATATTTTTGC
Organism: Triticum monococcum; assembly: GCA_034509565.1. Lineage (NCBI taxonomy): Eukaryota > Viridiplantae > Streptophyta > Magnoliopsida > Poales > Poaceae > Triticum > Triticum monococcum. The sequence goes on from CM067844.1 coordinate 492,821,516, forward strand.
AAGCTAAAATAGCTAAAGAAGCTTCTTGATCAAAAACATAACCCTTAGGAATAACAAGTGATTCTTCATCATCACTTTCATCGGTATCATCAGATTCAATATTTTCAATTTCTCTAGCTCTAGCAAGTTGTTCATCAAGAAATTTACCAAGTGGCATAGTAGTATCAAGCATAGAAGCAGTTTCATCATAAGTATCATGCATAGCAGAAGTGGCATCATCAATAACATGTGACATATCAAAACGAATAGCAGAAGCAGGTGTAGGTGTCGCAAGCTTACTCAAAACAGAAGGTGAATCAAGTGCATAGCTAGATGGCAGTTCCTTACCTCCCCTCGTAGTTGAGGGATAAATCTTGGTTCTTGGATCTTTCAAGTTCTTCATAATGATAAGCAGATATATATCCCAAGTGACCCAAAGAATAGAGCTATGCTCCCCAGACAACGGCGCCAGAAAATAGTCTTGATAACCCACAAGTATAGGGGATCGCAATAGTTTTCGAGGGTAGAGTATTCAACCCAAATTTATTGATTCGACACAAGGGGAGCCAAAGAATATTCTCAAGTATTAGCAGCTGAGTTGTCAATTCAACCACACCTGGAAACTTAATATCTGCAACAAAGTGTTTAGTAGCAAGGTAATATGATAGTAGTGATAACGGTAGCAAAAGGTAACGGTAGTAAAAGTAATGTTTTTGGTATTTTGTAGTGATGATAGCAATAGCAACGGAAAAGTATATAAGCGGAGAACAATATATGGAAAGCTCATAGGCAATGGATTAGTGATGGAGAATTATGCCGATGCGGTTCATCATGTAACAGTCATAACCTAGGGTGACACAAAACTAGCTCCAGTTCGTCAATGTAATGTAGGCATGTATTCCTAATATAGTCATACGTGCTTATGGAAAAGAACTTTCATGACATCTTTTGTCCTACCCTCCCGTGGCAGCGGGGTCCTTACGGAAACTAAGGGATATTAAGGCCTCCTTTTAATAGAGTACCAGAACAAAGCATTAACACAGAGTGAATACATGAACTCCTCAAACTACGGTCATCACTGGTAAGTATCCCGATTATTGTCACTTCGGGGTTAACGGATCATAACACATAATAGGTGACTATAGACTTGCAAGATAGGATCAAGAACACTCATATATTGATGAAAACATAATAGGTTCAGATCTGAAATCATGGCACTCGGGCCCTAGTGACAAGCATTAAGCATAGCAAAGTCATAGCAACATCAATCTCAGAAAATAGTGGATACTAGGGATCAAACCCTAACAAAACTAACTCGAATACATGATAGATCCCATCCAACCCATCACCGTCCAGCAAGCCTACGATGGAATTACTCACGCACGGCGGTGAGCATCATGAAATTGGTGATGGAGGATGGTTGATGATGACGATGGTGACGGATTCCCCACTCCAGAGCCCCGAACGGACTCCAGATCAGCCCTCCCAAGAGGTTTTAGGGCTTGGCGGCGGCTCCGTATCGTAAAACGCGATGATTTCTTCTCTTTGGTTTTTCTCTCCCCGAAACACAATATTTGGAGTTGGAGTTGGAGAGGCAACAGGGGGCCCATGAGGTAGGGGGCACGCCCTAGGGGGGAGGCGCGCCCCCCACCCTCGTGGACATGTGGTGGGCCCCTGGCCTTCATTTTTTGCAGATATTTTTCATATTTTCTGAAAAGTTGCTCCGTGAAGTTTCAGGTCATTCCGAGAACATTTGTTTCTGCACATAAATAACACCATGGTAATTCTGCTGAAAACATCGTCAGTCCGGGTTAGTTCCATTCAAATCATGCAAGTTAGAGTCCAAAACAAGGGCAAAAGTGTTTGGAAAAGTAGATACGACGGACACGTATCAAACGTCGACTACATGACACTTCACCATATTTGGGCCTAAGGGAATGCACTGTGGAGTAGCAATTAGATGATGGGTTGCGAGAGTGACAGAAGCTTAAACCCCAGTTTATGCGCTATTTCGTAAGGGACCGATTGGATCCAAAAGTTTAATGCTATGGTTAGAATTTATTCTTAATACTTTTTTCGTAGTTGCGGATGCTTGCAGGAGGGTTAATCATAAGTAGGAGGTTTGTTCAAGTAAGAACATCACCTAAGCACCGGTCCACCCACATATCAAATTATCAAAGTACCGAACACGAATTAAACCAGGGTCAAGAGAATTAAACCATGTTTTAGCATCACCCTTTAATGAGAACGAAAATAACTCAAGGATATAGTAGTAACAATTTTTTCCTCATTAGTGAACAAGGTTGCTATATCATTTAATTTAGTAAGATGTGCCACAACAGTTTAAGATTCATAGCCATAAAAGGATCAAATTCAACCAAAGTAATTAACTCAGGATCGACAGAGAAATCATAATCCTTATCAGAAATACAGATAGGTGATGTAGCAAAAGCAGGGTCATATTTCATTCTAGAATTCAAAGACTTTTCTTCCAGCTTAAGTAACAATTTCTTAAGATCATATCTATCTTTGCAAGCAAAAAAGTCTCTAGTAGTTTCTTCATCCATAACATAACCCTCTCAGGTACATCAGGCAATTCATATCTAGGGGGAGAATCTTCATCATCACTTTCATCGATATTATCAGTTTCAATAATTTCATTCTCTCTAAACCAAGCAAGTTGTTCATCAAGAAATTCATCTAGTGGCACAATATTATTAAGCATAGAAGTCGTTTCGTCATAAGCATAATGTATAGCATAAGTGGCATCATCAATAACATGCGACATATCAGAATCAATAGCAGGAGTAGGTGTCGCAAGTTTACTCAAACCAGAAGGTGAATCAAGTGCAGAGCTAGATGGCAGTTCCTTACCCCCCCTCGTAGTTGAGGGAAAAATCTTGGTTCTTTCATCTTTCAAGTTCCTCATAGTGATCAGCAGATATAAATCCCAAGTGACTCAAAGAATAGAGCTATGCTCCTCGGCAATGACGCCAGAAAATAGTCTTGATAACCCACAAGTATAGGGGATCGCAACAGTTTTCCAGGGTAGAGTATTCAACCCAAATTTATTGATTCGACACAAGGGGAGCCAAAGAATATTGTCAAGTATTAACAGTTCAGTTGTCAATTCAACCGCACCTGAAAGACTTAATATCTGCAGCAAAGTAATATGGAAGTAGCGGTAATGGTGGCAAAAGTAACAGTAGTAGTTTTTGTAGTGATTGTAACAGTGGCAACGGAAAAGTAACTAAGCAAAGATCAATATGTGAAAATCTCGTAGGCAATGGATCAATGATGGATAATTATGTCGGATGCGATTCCTCATGCAACAGTTATAACATAGGGTGACACAGAACTAGCTACAGTTCATCAATGTAATGTAGGCATGTATTCCGAATATAGTCATACATGCTTATGGAAAAGAACTTGCATGACATCTTTTGTCCTACCCTTCGTGGCAGCGAGGTCCTATTGGAAACTAAGGGATATTAAGGCCTCCTTTTAATAGAGTACCGGACCAAAGCATTAACACTTAGTGAATACATGAACTCCTCAAACTACGATCATCACCGGGAGTGGTCCCGATTATTGTCACTTCGGGGTTACCGGATCATAACACATGGTAGGTGACTATTGACTTGCAAAATAGGATCAAGAACTCACATATATTCATGGAAACATAATAGGTTCAGATCTGAAATCATGGCACTCGGGCCCTAGTGACAAGAATTAAGCATAGCAAAGTCATAGCAACATCAATCTCAGAACGTAATGGATACTAGGGCTTGGCGGCGGCTCCATATCGTAAAACGCGATGAATCCTTCTCTCTGTTTTTTCTCCCCGAACGTGAATATATAGAGTTAGAGCTGAGGTCGGTGGAGTCTCAGGGGGCCCACGAGGCAGGGGCGCGCCCTGCACCCTCGTGGACAGGGTGTGGGTCCCCTGGTGTTGATTCTTTCGCCAGTATTTTTTATTAATTCCAAAAATATTCTCCGTGAAGTTTCAGGTCATTCCGAGAACTTTTATTTCTGCACAAAAATAACACCATGGCAATTCTGCTGAAAACAGTGTCAGTCCGGGTTAGTTCCATTCAAATCATGCAAGTTAGAGTCCAAAACAAGGGCAAAAGTGTTTGGAAAAGTAGATACGTTGGAGACATATCATGTACCACCTACTGATCCTTCAGAACAATATTTGCTAGACCATGAAAATGACTTACATATGCATGAAAGAAATGAAATAGATGAAATTTTCTTTGAACAACGTCCTCTGCTTAAACAAAATTTGCCTATTGAAACTCTAGGAGGTCCTCCTCCACCTAAAGGTGATCCTGTGTTTGAATTAAAACAATTGCGAAACACTTCGAAATATGCTTATCTTGATGAAAAGAAGATATATCATGTTATTATCAGTGCTAACCTTTCAGAACATGAAGAGGAAAGATTATGAAAGTTCTAAGGAAGCACCGAGCTGCTATTGGATATACTCTTGATGATTTAAAGGACATTAGTCCCACTCTATGTTAGCACAAAATTAATATGGAACCTGATGCTAAACCCGTTGTTGATCACCAACGTCGGTTAGACCCGAAGATGAAAGAAGTGGTAAGAACGGAAATATTAAAACTTCTGGAAGTAGGTATAATCTATCCCATTGCTTATAGTAGATGGGTAAGTCCTGTTCATTGTGTCCCTAAGAAAGGAGGTATTACTGTTGTTCCTAATGATAAGAATGAACTTATTCCACAAAGAATTGTTACAGGCTACATAATGGTAATTGATTTTAGAAAATTAAACAAAGCAAGTAGAAAAGATCATTACCCCTGCCTTTTATTGATCAAATGCTTGAAAGATTATCTAAGCACACACATTTTTGCTTCCTTGATGGATATTATGGTTTTTTACAAATACCTGTTTCTCAACCTGATCAAGAAAAGACCACTTTTACTTGTCCCTTTGGAACCTATGCTTATAGACGTATGCCTTTCGGTTTATGCAATGCACCTACTACCTTTCAAATATGTATGACCGCTATATTCTCTGGCTTTTGTGAAAATATTGTTGAGGTTTTCATGGATTACTTTTCTGTTTATGGGAAGTCTTTTGATGATTGTTTAAGAAATTTTGATCGAGTTTTGTAGCGATGTGAACAAACAAATCTTGTCTTGAATTGGGAGAAGTGCCACTTTATGGTTAATGAAGGCATTGTCTTGGGTCATAAAAATTTTGAAAGAGGTATTGAAGTGGACAAAGCTAAGGTTGATGCAATTGAGAAAGTTCCATGTCCTAAAGATATAAAAGGTATTCGTAGTTTCTTAGGTCATGTTGGTTTCTATAGGAGATTTATCAAAGATTTTTCTAAAATTTCTAGGCCTCTTACTAATCTCTTGCAAAAGGATATTTGTCGGTGTCAAAACCGGCGGATCTCGGGTAGGGGGTCCCGAACTGTGCGTCTAGGATCGATGGTAACAGGAGGCAGGGGACACGATGTTTACCCAGGTTCGGGCCCTCTTGATGGAGGTAATACCCTATGTCCTGCTTGATTGATATTGATGATATGAGTGTTACAAGAGTTGATCTACCACGAGATCGTAGAGGCTAAAACCCTAGAAGCTAGCCTATGGTATGATTGTTGTATATCTCTATCGACTAGCCTGGCCTCGGTTTATATAATGCACCAGAGGCCTAGGATAACAAGAGTCCTAGCCGAATACGCCGTTGGGGTGGAGTCCTTGTCTTGATCGCCAAGTCTTGTGGAATCTTCCTTGTATGCAGCAGTTGTCCGAACTGGCCCATGAGTATGCGGCCATGGGGGTCCTCGGCCCAATCCAACTGATCGGGAGACGATGTGATGAGTACCCCCTAGTCCAGGACACCGTCAGTAGCCCCCTGAACCAGTCTTCAAGTTAGGGACGCTCCTCGATTCTTCCAAACTGTTCTTCATCTTCGGTTGACGGTCTTGAAAACTGGTTCAACAAATCTTGTCATCTTCGATCTTGAGGATCGCCGAAATGCATTCGGCGAGTTTACACGTCGGGTATCCGAGGAGCCCCTTTAAGTTTACGGCCTTTATCAATGCCTTGTTATTTTTATGCCACACCTCGGGTTTGAAGTTGTTCCCGGGAGGCAGTGTCCTCTTACGTCCGAGCTCTAATGCCGGATTGCATTCGAGGTATCTTTTGCGGCCGAGCACCAATGCCGGACCGCTTCTGAGCTCCAACGCCAGAATGTATCCGAGCTCCAACGCCGGACTATGTCCAAGCTCCAACGCCGGACTGTATCTGAGCTCCAATGCCGGACTATATCCGAGCTCCAACGCCGGACAGTGTCCCAGCTCCAACGCCGGACTATATCTGAGGTGTCATATCACCTTGGTTCAAAAAAGTTGAAGGAGTTTAGCCGAGCTTAATGCCGGAAATGCCCCTCTATGGAGCCAGCCACTAGCGCCCGAGCTTTATGCCGGACTGCTTCCGAGGTGGTGCACCACCCCGACTGTGGGCCGATTTTTTGTCAATATTTTTTATTATTGCAATTTATTCTCTGCCGAGATATATGGCCAGTAGCCCTCAAGGTGTGTATCGGTCTAAAACCCGAGATGCACCTGAAGGATGATGTAAGACCGCCGGTCCCAGTAGCCGCTGAGACTCAGGTTGATTTGCAAAATCGGCCTGAGGATCAAGTCCTAGCTCGGTAGAATACTTCGGGACACAAAAAGCGGCATGCTTAGTCCTCGAGACTCAGGTTGGGTGCGACCGACCAACCTGAGGATCAAAATCTCCTCGGCAACTGTATTGCACTTAAAATTTTCTGCATTGAACAAGCAATGCAGTAGCCCCCGAGACGCTGGTCGGGTGGCAACACCAGATCAGGGGATCGATGTGCCCCTTTAATATTTGTAAATAATAAGGCCGAAGCCCAGTAGCCCCCGAGCCTTAATGCGGGCACGGGTGGCCGAATTAAGGATCGATATCCATACTAAAATCACAAATTATGTGTAATGACTCTATGTATCTAAGTACTTTACATCATTAATACTTGGATCCGCATTGTACAAAACTTTGTTAACCGACCATTGGCTTCCACCTCCTCGGCTAGTAGCCGAGGAGTGTTTGTCCTACTTTATAAAGCCTTTATGAGGGCAAAGATTTACGACAAACAAGGCAATCTGGCCATACGGTTTTATGAACAAAGGTACGCAGAGAGATATGTTATATTACTGTTGAACATAAGAAATTTCTTCCAAAGAAAATAGTCCCGCTATCGGTTCCTTTCTTTGGGTTGTCATGCTAAGCATGATCATGAAACCTCAGCTCTAATGTAAGAGCAAAATATCGAGGATTTAGTTTGGGAGGCCAGTTAATAGCCCCCGGTAGTGTTCGGCGACAGTCGAGGTCAAGCCGTAAACACTTCGGCCATTGTTATGAGTGGCCCGTCATTTAACACAGTCATCGGATCGCTGACTAGTTTACGCTTATTGTGACAGTCAGTTTTTGGCTTTCTCCACTGAGGTGCTTAACCGTGTGAGCTGGAAGCACAATCACAATGGTTCTCCCTTTGCACGCCTAGCCGAACAAAGCGGAACGTAGGAAGCAAGTGCAGGAGCCGAGCAACCCAACTATTGACCGAAGACACAATTCGAAACCGATGCATATATAGCAATATCCAAGAATATTTTTACCGAATCTATAAAGGTGTCCAGCATTGCACTGCGAGACTTGTGCTGAAAACACACAAATAGTTTTAAAGTGCCATAAGCTTGGAAAACAAAAAACGTCAGTAAAAACTTGATGTCCGAACAAGATCAAGTGTTCGGTGCCAATCCGAAAATTGGTCTTAGAAAAAAAGAGTGCTTCTGTCGTTCTTTAACATTGCACATCCGATCTCAAGACTTCAAGCGGGTCAGCCTATGGTTGCAGCCTCCTATCCCGAAGGCGGAGTGCTTCTCGTTAGACCAGTTTAGCAAACTAAACTCGAGCGGTCACTAGAGAGAAAATGGGTTATCTGGCTATTGACCACACACTCACGTCGAAAAAGGAGCGATAGAAAAAGACTTTGCAACGACCAAGAAGAAAACACATTTACTATAAAATAGCTCATATAAATTTTAAGAGCCCCCAAGTGACTTGGGTAAAATATTTTATGTATAATGATTGTATGTACCGAAGTACTTATATCATATCTTTATTCAACCGAACTTTAAATGCGTCTTAACCGACTATCGACTTCTCCCTTTTTGGTCAAGGACCAAAAAGTGTTATGTACTCCACCTGTCGAGAATATCGACAGTGTTTCCAATAACCAGGCAACCGGGCCATAAGGCTGTAACAGACAAAGCGCGCTCAGGGAACTTATGCTATATTACAGACGAAGTGTAAGAAGCATCTTCAAAGAAAATAGTACCCCTACCGATACCTTTCTTTGGTACTCATTATTACTATGAGACTTGTGCAATAGATTTTTTGTACTCATGAGTTCCGTTGTGTGCCGACCATGATTGAAAACAATAAGAGTGCTAGCTTTCGGCTTCACCCAGTGTGAGGTCAGAGCTCGGAGGACCCGGTCGTGACAATCGCAAAGGTGCTCCCTTTACTCCCTAGCCGAACAATCGGGAATGTAGGGGTAAGCACAGGAGCCAGGCAACCCATCTTGCAAATCGCTTAAGTCAATATGGTGCATATTGTGGCGTAATACACGAACAAGGAACAAAGTTGTACAAGTATAATCATATGCAAGAGGAAAAGCTCCATCAAGGGAGCCCCGAAGTAAACGGGGTATTTGAATTTGTATGTCACAAACAAAGTTTGGACAAGGAAATTTTTTACAAGAATTTTTTTTCCAAAAAAGTATAATGCTTGGTCGAACCGAACACAAGTTAAAAAAATTAAAACTTGGAGCATGAAGGCAACTTAGCTGGTTAATGTGTTCGGTATTGACGACGCGGTCCGAGCTTGATGCGGGACAAGGTTCCATCCCCCAAGCCGGTCCCGAGGTGGCGGAGCAAAGAGCTCGGCACTCCGAAGTGGTGACATAGCACGGTCAATGCATGCCAGCAGAGTGATGCCGAAGTCCCCGGCATGGGGTAATGAAGTGTTGACGAAGCCCCCTGTCCAGCCGAGGCGACGCCAAAGGATATAGTCCGGCTGGATCATTTTCCTGTGCACAAAAAATAGTGCAAACCGGAGATAATAGTAATAATAATAATAATAAATCATTGCATAATAAATAATTTATGCAAAGTGAGTAATAAAAGAAATATGGCCTGGCGCCGAAGTCAATGTCGATGTAGGGCGTCGGCGTGATGCGGTAAAGGTGTGGCAAAGCCTGAATTCACAGGTCGGTCCGAGTTCCGGATGCGGCGTTCACCGGACTATGTATGGAAACTGACCGAACCACCACACGACCGTCGTTAATGCGGCCATCATTTGATAGACCTGTGTACAGATGATGGACAAACCAGAGTAATAATTCCTTGGGAATAATAAACCCAAACAAGCAAAAAATATTAGGATTAATAGCACCTGGTTTATTTGTTGTAGCAATCCGAAGAAAGGTGATTCCCCAAATTGGGACTCGATCCACACACCCATTGCCTGAATGGCGATAAAGTGACGGTATGGCGATGCTGGCAAAGGTTGGCTCGCCGAGGCAAGGCCCTCGGTCCAGCTAACATGACGGAGCTGGTCGGCTAGTGACGCCGAAGTCTCCGGAGTAGGTTGATGAAGAGATGGCGAAGCCCCCGGTCCAGCCGAGATGTCGAAGTAGGTCGGCGTGATGGACACCAGCTTGAAGAAGCAATAGTGCGGCCCCGCCGATGCAGGTCGTGACGTGGTCGATGCCGGCTTGATGAAGTGACCGTGCGGCGATGCCGGTATGCCCGCTCCGTGTAATCCGTGGGGCGGCGATGTTGGCGATGATTTATCCTTCACGATGCTGAACTCTTGTTCGGCTTGCCGAGATGATGATCAAAGGAATTGAGCTCGGCTCAATAAAGCGGCGATGTGTGTAGCGCAGGTCGGCAGCCGTGGAGCAATACCGCCGGACTGGTTTGACACCAGCGTGATGGTGAAGATTACCTAGAAGGCGGCTTAAAATTTTACGGGTACGTGTTTAAAAACAACGCACAATACCATAGAAGAAAATTTCTTAAAAAAGGTTGTCCAATATCACGTTCATAAAGAAACATGAATTCGGGTCGGATCCGTATTCGCGCAGAAAACAGATCCAAAAATTGGTCCACTCATCGGAAGTTTCCTGGAGTTTGAACCGTTGGATCGAGCTGAAATTTGGAGGGGTGGTAGATATGGGATTTCCTCAGTAGATGAACGGTTGGATCTTCCAAAGGACCTCCGAGCTGGGCTCTGGAGACCACGCCTGACACTCATCCAGGTTCCCATCCAGATTTGACAGGGCTCCAGTATATCGTAGATTGTCGGAGATTCCTCCATCGGAACTCGACGAAATTTTCCAGGGTTGTTGTAGACTCAATTCCGCACAATTCCACCAAAGGGATCGTCAAAGCGATGCTCTAAGAGGTGGTGACAGCGGATACAAGTTTGCTGTTCGGAGAAACAGCACGGTCGCCCGATGGCAATGTTGACGTTGAGGCCCCGAGCTCCATGGATGATTCCTCCATGATCTTGATAGAGATCGGAGTTGATGTTGATGAAGGACCTCATACGAACTTGACGATCGGAGATGGAGCATGGTCCTCGGTCGAGCCAAGGTGACCAGTCGAGCCGGCGACGAAGATGCCGTCATCGCAATTGACCTGCAGACGAGCCATCGATCCTTTTGCTGATCACACAGCGAAGCTCTCAATGAAAGCACCAATGTCGGTGTCAAAACCGGCGGATCTCGGGTAGGGGGTCCCGAACTGTGCATCTAGGATCGATGGTAACAGGAGGCAGGGGACACGATGTTTACCCAGGTTCGGGCCCTCTTGATGGAGGTAATACCCTACGTCCTGCTTGATTGATATTGATGATATGAGTGTTACAAGAGTTGATCTACCACGAGATCGTACAGGCTAAAACCTTAGAAGCTAGCCTATGGTATGATTGTTGTATATCTCTATCGACTAGCCTTGCCTTAGTTTATATAATGCACCAGAGGCCTAGGATAACAAGAGTCCTAGCCGAATACGCCGGTGGGGTGGAGTCCTTGTCTTGATCGCCAAGTCTTGTGGAATCTTCCTTGTATGCAGCAGCTGTCCGAACTGGCCCATGAGTATGCGGCCATGGGGGTCCTCGGCCCAATCCAACCGATTGGGAGACGATGTGATGAGTACCCCCTAGTCCAGGACACCGTCAATATTCCTTTTGTTTTTGATGATGATTGTCTAGAAGCCTTTGAAACACTCAAGAAAGCCTTAATTTCTGCACCTATTGTTCAACCACCTGATTGGAACTTGCCTTTTGAAATTATGTGTGATGCTAGTGATTATGTTGTTGGTGCTGTTCTTGGACAAAGAGTAGATAAGAAAGTGAATGTTATTCATTATGCTAGTAAAACTATAGACTGTGCTTAAAGAAATTATGCTACTACTAAAAAACAATTCTTAGCAGTTGTGTTTGCTTGTGATAAATTTAGACCTTATATTGTTGATTCCAAAGTAACTATTCACACATACCATGCTGCTATTAAATATCTTATGGAAAAGAAAGATGCTAACCCTAGACTTATTCGATGGGTTCTCTTATTACAAGAATTTGATTTACATATCATTGATAGAAAAGGAGCTGAGAACCCAGTAGGTGATAATTTATATAGGCTTGAAAATGTGCTTGATGACCCACTACCTATTGTTGATAGTTTTCCTGATGAGCAGTTAGCTGCAATAAATGTTGCTCACATTACTCCTTGGTATGCTGGTTATGCTAATTACATTGTTGCTAAATATTTACCACCTAGCTTTACATACCAACAAAAGAAAAATTTCTTCTATGATTTAAGACATTACTTTTGGGATGACCCACATCTTTATAAAGGAGTAGATGGTATTATTAGACGTTGTGTACCTAAGCATGAACAGGGACAAATCCTACGGAAATGTCACTCCAAAGCTTATGGAGGGCATCATGCTGGAGATAGAATTGCTCACAAGGTATTGCAATCTGGATTTTATTGGCCTACTCTCTTCAAGGATGCCCGTAAGTTCGTCTTATCTTGTGATGAATGTTAAAGGATAGGTAATATCGGTAAGCGTCAAGAAATGCCTATGAATTATTCGCTTGCTGTTGAACCATTTGATGTTTTGGGATTTGATTACATGGGACCTTTTCCTTCCTCTAATGGGTATACACATATTTTAGTTGATGTTGATTATGTTACTAAATGGGTAGAAGCTATTCCAGCCAGTAGTGCTGATCACAACACCTCTATTAAAATTCTTAAGGAAGTTATTTTCCCAAGGTTTGGAGTCCCTAGATATTTAATGACTGATGGTGGCTCACACTTTATTCATGGTGCTTTCCGTAAAATGCTTGCCAAGTATGATGTTAACCATAGAATTGCACCACCTTATCATCCTCAGTCTAGTGATCAAGTTGAACTTAGCAATATAGAAATAAAATTAATTTTGCAAAAGACTATCAATAGGTCTAGGAAGAATTGGTCTAAGAAATTAGATGATGCACTTTGGGCTTATAAAACAACATATAAAAATCCTATGGGTATGTCTCCTTATAAAATGGTTTATGGAAAAGCTTGTCATTTGCCTCTTGAGTTAGAACATAAAGCATATTGGGCCATCAAAGAGCTCAACTATGATTTTAAACTTGCTGGTGAAAAGAGGTTATTTGATATTAGCTCATTAGATGAATGGAGAACCCAAGCTTATGAAAATGCAAAATTATTCAAAGAAAAAGTTAAAAGATGGCATGACAAAAGAATCCAAAAGCGCGAATTTAAAGTCAGAGAATATGTTCTTTTGTACAACTCTCATTTCAGATTCTTTGCAGGAAAACTCCACTCAAAATGGGAAGGCCCATATGTCATCGAGGAGGTTTATCAGTCTGGAGCCATCAAAATAAATAATTCTGAAGGTACTAACCCGAAGGTTGTCAATGGGCAACGTATAAAACATTATATCTCAGGTACGCCCATTAATGTTGAAAGTAATATTATCCAAACTTTGACACCAGAAGAACACATAAAAGAGTCCTTCCGGAACACTCTAGAATCGTGAAAATAAGGAGGTACGTGATACGGTAAGTAAACGGACTCCAAAAAATCCACACAAATATTTTTTTTATCATTTTTGGAATATTTTGAAAATTAGGAAATAATGAAACTTCCAGGAAGCGTCCCTTGGTGGGCACAAGACACCAGGGCGCGCTTGGCTTGCCTGGCGCGCTAGGCTTGCCTGGCGCGCCCAGGTGGGTTGTGGCCACCTAGGACACCTTCCGTACTCCGTTTTTCTACCTTATGCTTGTCCCCCAAGATAAAAAATCTATATAAACTTCCCGAACCTGTTGATTACCGTATCGCGGAGAAATCCTCTATTCTCTTTTCTTGTTGTTTTCTGCCAGATCCCATCTATCATGGCCACCTCAAGCTCTTCCAAGGACAAGTTCTTCAAGAACGTCATCAACCCATATCTGCGGGAGGTGGTGTAGCACCCTCAGACCATCCAGATGCATGAGGGGGTGCTTCACCTTCGCGATGTGCCATGTATCAAGGGGACGGGAACCATGGAGGCCAGCCTTGAAGCTATGGAGCAAGATGTCTTCCAGTGCAAGGGGATGGTGGAGCGTGGGCTCAATGCCAATCACCTCATGATCACGGACCTCTCCCGTGATCTCAAGGTGGATGGCAAGCCCATGAAGGACATCGTCTTCACCCTCAACGAGCAAATCAACTTCCTCCAAAGCCAGATCTATGGCCTCTAAAACCAAGTCTTTGAATATGAGGCGAGGTTTAAAGATATGAGTTAGGCTACTAGTTGTAGGACCCGTGAGACTCACTCCTCCTCTTATGATGGTGGACCACTGGCATGGAAATCTGAGGACAAGATCTCTTCACCACCAAAAGAGAATTGAGTATCGGGTATGGGCACTCCCCTTGGCTTCCACCAAGATTGCGGGAGGTGCGCCAGTATAGTATCATCCCACTATCTTTTTTCCTCTACTTATTTTAGTTCGATCTTTTTGATTTAGATGAATAAAAGTTACTTATGTCCTTTCTTCGTTTCGTGAGTTTGCTTAGTGATCTATCCTTGTAATCGTGTGCAAGGTATATAATAAAGTTTAGTGTGAGTTTTTGCTTCCTTTACTTTCATGTTGCAATTAAAGAAAGGAAATGAGAAAGAATAAAAGAAAGGAAATAAATAATGAAAAGATCATATACTAACCCTATGGTAGGTGATGACACCACATAAGGAAAAGTATAAGTGGTAAATTTTATTAGAGATTGACAAACATAGCATTAGTCAATGATGCAACTCATGAAATAATTAATAAGGGAAGAGAAGATTCACATATAAATATACTATCCTAGAAATCGTTTGTGATTGTGAGCCCTCATCAAAATATTATATGCCAAAATTGTTGACGTTGGACATGAAGAGAACTTAATGGTTTATGTTTGTTTATATTCACATAGAAGTCATATTGTGATGGATCCTTTAACATGTGGTGCTTGCCCCCTATCTTTGCTAGCCAAAAATTCCGCACTAAGTAGAGATACTACTTGTGCATCCAAAAACCCTTAAACCCAAATGTTATTTTCGAGTGTCCACCATACCTACCTAGGGATTGAGCAAGATCCCTCAAGTAAGTTGTCATCGGCGCAAAAAGGCAATAAAAATTGCTTCTAAATGTGTGAGATCATTTAGTGTAAGAGAAAATTGAGCGTTGCACGAACTTGTGATGGTGAAGAATAAAAGCGACAGACTGCCTAATAAAGGTCACTATCACAAGGGGCAATGTAACATGGCGTTCTTTTGCACTAACGGGTTGAGCATGCAAATAAATAAGCGCATGGCAACCTCTGCTTCCCTCTGCGAATGGCCTATCTTTTACTTCTATGAATTTATTTTTATGCAAAGAGTCAAAGTTTTCCTTCTGTTCCTTTTTATTTTTTTCCTTTGGCAAGCATCATGTGGTGAGGAAAGATCTAGGCACATATGTCCAGCTGAATATAGGTAGCATGAGTTATTATTGTTGACACCACCCTTGAGGTGAGTACGTTGGGAGGCAAAACTATAAGTCCCTATCTTCCTATGTGTCCGGTTGAAACGTTTTGATCATGTGTACGAGGTGAGTGTTAGCAATCATAGAAGACTATATAATGGTTGAGTATGTGGACTTTACTAAAGGCTCCGACACGTGACCCTTCCTGAAAAGATGATGAATTGTAGTTGCAAAGTTGACTAAGAACATAGTTTGTTGGTTTCTAATAGAGTTTTTGCTTTATACTTCGATTGTGTGATGAATTGTTACTTATTCATGAGAAGTATATGATAAAAGTCTTATGTTTAATCTTGTTGCTGTTATAATAATCAACATGATGCTTCTATGCCCGTATTTTGTTTTTATCGACACCTCTCTCTTAAAGCATGTGGACATGTTTTTCAATTTCGGTTTTCGCTTGAGGACAAGCGAGGTCTAAGCTTGGGGGAGTTGATACGTCCATTTTGCATCATGTTTTCTTACTGTTATTTATAATGTTTCTATCCATAATAATGCCTTTTGGAGTAATTCTAATGCCTTTTCTCTCATAATATGCAAGGCATACACAAAGAGGGAGAATTCTGATAGCTGGAAATCTAGACCTGGAAAAGCTACGTCAAGCCACCTATTCTGCACAACTCCAAATGAGCTGAAACTTCACGGAGAATTTTTAGGGAATATATGAGGAATATTGGAGCCAATAAGTACCAGAGGGGGCCCACTAGGTGGGCACAACCCACCTGGGCACGCCAGGGAGCCCAGGCGCGCCCTGGTGGGTTGTACTCACCCAGGCCCACCTCCGGTGCCCATCTTCTGGTATATAAGTCATTTGACATAGAAAAAAAATGAGGAGAGGACTTTCGAGACGGAGCGCCGCCGCCTCGAGGCAGAACTTGGGCAGGAGCACTTTTGCCCTCCGGTGGAGCGATTCTGCCGGGGGAACTTCCCTCCCGGAGGGGGAAATCATCATCATCATCATCATCATCACCAACAACTCTCCCATCTTGGGGAGGGCAATCTCCATCAACATCTTCAATAGCACCATCTCCTCTCAAACCCTAGTTCATCTCTTGTGTTCAATCTTGTTACCGGAACTATAGATTGGTGGTTGTGGGTGACTAGTAGTGTTGATTACATCTTGTAGTTGATTACTATATGGTTTATTTGGTGGAAGATTATATATATGTTCAGATACAACATGCTATTTAATACTCCTTTTATCATGATCATGTTTATTATTTGTGAGTAGTTACTTTTGTTCTTGAGGGCACGAGAGAAATCATGTTGCAAGTAATCATGTGAACTTGATATGTGTGTTCGATATTTTGATAGTGTGTATGTTGTGATTCCCTTAGTGGTGTCATGTGAACGTCGACTACATGACACTTCACCATATTTGGGCCTAAGGGAATGCATTGTGGAGTAGCAATTAGATGATGGGTTGCGAGAGTGACATAAGCTTAAACCCCAGTATATGCGCTATTCCGTAAGGGACTGATTGGATCCAAAAGTTTAATGCTATGGTTAGAATTTATTCTTAATACTTTTCTCGTTGTTGCGGATGCTTGCGGGAGGTTAATCATAAGTAGGAGGTTTGTTCAAGTAAGAACAACACCTAAGCACCAGTCCACCCACATATCAAATTATCAAAGTACCGAACACGAATTAAGCCAACATGACGAAAGTGACTAGATGAAATTCCCGTGTACCCTCAAGAACGCTTTGCTTATCATAAGAGACCGTTTTGGCCTATCCTTTGCCTCAAAAGGATTGGGCTACCTTGCTGCACTTTTTCTACTATTATCGTTACTTGCTCGTTACAAATTACCTTGCTATCAAACTACTCTGCTACTTACAATTTCAGCACTTGCAGACATTACCTTACTAAAAACCACTTGTCATTTCCTTCTGCTCCTCGTTGGGTTTGACACTCTTACTTATCGAAAAGAGCTACAATTGATCCCCTATTCTTGTGGGTCATTAATGTTCTTTTCCTATAACATTCCCTTGCCCCAAAACAAAAGTTTTAGCATCCAGATTGCTAGATCATCCAATTTTAGGAGTTAGGCCATCATCTGTTTCTGCCATACCAATGCCACTCATGATGGCAAGTTCAAGCAAACAAGAGATCTGACGAGAAACAGCGAACGAAAAACAGGGCGAAAAAAGGCAAATTTTTGTGAAGTGGGGGAGATGAAAATGAGAGGCAAATGGCAAATAATGTAAATTGAAAGGAGATGAGATTTGTTATTAGGAACGTGATAGATGTTGATGATGTCTCCCCGGCAACGGCGCCAGAAATTCCTTTTGATTCAGCTTGAACTATGTCGGTATTTCCCCAAAGAGGAAGGGATGATGCAACACAGATATGGTAGGTATTTCCCTCAGTGATGAGACCAAGGTTGTCGAACCGGTAGGAGAACCACGCAACACTATGTAAATGGTGCATACACACAAAGAACAAATACTTGCAACCCGACGTGTAAGAGGGGTTGTCAATCCCTCCCGGGTAAAAAGATAGTAAACTTGTAGTAGATTGGATAAATAGATCTTGCGGAAACACGAAATAAAATAAATAACAAAAAAGTGCAACAAGGTATTTTTGGGTTTTTGGATTAATATATCTGAAAATAAAAGCAAATAAGAATAGATCTCAGAGGCAAATGATAAAGAATAGACCCGGGGGCCGTAGATTTCACTAGTGGCTTCTCTCGAGAAAAATAGCATACGGTGGGTAAACAAATTACTGTTGGGCCATTGATAGAGCTTCAAATAATTATGACAATATCCAGGCAATGATCATTATATAGGCATCACATTCAAGATTAGTAGACCGACTCCTACCTGCATCTACTACTATTACCCCACACATCGACCGCTATCCAGCATGCATCTAGTGTATTAAGTTCATGGAGAAACGGAGTAATGCAATAAGAATGATGACATGATGTAGAGTAGATCTATTCATGTAGGAATAGACCCCATCTTGTTATCCTTAATAGCAACGATACATATGTGTCATGTCCCCTTTTGTCACTGGGATTGAGCACTGTAAGATCGAACCCATCACTAAGCACCTCTTCCCATTTCAAGAAAAATCGATCTAGTCAGCCTAACTAAACCAAAGATTCGAAGACGAAATACGAGGCTATAAGCAATCATGCATATAATAGATCAAAACTCAAATAACTTTCATGGATAAAATAGATCTGATCATAAACTCAAAGTTCATCGGATCCCAACAAACACACCAGAAAAAGAGTTACATCAAATAGATCTCCAAGAAAACATTGTATGGAGAATCAAGAGAGAGAGAGAGAGAGCCATCTAGCTACTAACTACGAATCCGTAGGTCTACAATGAACTACTCACGCATCATCGGAGAGGCACCAATGGGGATGATGAACCCCTCTGTGATGGTGTCTAGATTGGATCTGTGGTTTCTGGAACTTGCGGTGGTTGGAATTGTGTTTCGTTGACTCCCCTAGGGTTTTTGGATATTCAGGGTATTTATAGAGCAAAGAGGCGGTGCAGTAGGCGGCCGAGGTGGGCACAACCCACCAGGGCGCACCTGGGCCCCCAGGCACGCCCAGGTGGGTTGTGCTCCCCTTGGAGCCCCCCTCTGGTACTTCTTCAGGCCATCTTGTGTCTTTTGGAGCTTCATGTGCCCCCAGCCAGAGCTGGGTGCCGCCGACACTTACAGGAGGAGGAGCAGGGGGCTGAGTGTGTCGGCGTCCACATACACCCACTGCTTCTGGAACCCCTTCACATCTAGGCGGAGCGTGAAGTCGATGCCCGAGCCAGTCGTGGCTGCCACGGCCTGGAAGGCCACACATCCAGTGCGCTGGCGGGCGTCGACCAGGTGGAGCGAGAAGAAATGGTGAAGCAAGGCAACAGAGGGAGCAATGCCCACCATAGCCTCGCACAGGAAGGCGAAGACAGTGAGGAGGATGATGGATTGGGGGTCCAGGTTGTAACGGCCCGGATGTAACTTGCCATATTTGTTAACTCCGACTCTGCCATTTTCGGCTTTAAGTTATGAGATTCCCTTCGTGGTTGGGTTTTGTCTTCGTTTTGCATTTTGTTCATGTCATGCTTTTCATACCATGTCATCATGTGCATCTCATTTGCATACGTATTCGTCTCATGCATCCGAGCATTTTCCCCGTTGTCCGTTTTGCAATCCGACACTCCTATGTGCACCGGCGTCCCCTTTTGTCTCTTTTCGTGAGCGGGTGTTAAACGTTCTCGAAATGGACCGAGATTTGCCAAGTGGCCTTGGTACACCACCGGTAGACCGCCTGTCAAATTTCGTGCCATTTGGAGTCCGTTTGATACTCCAACGATTAACCGGGGAACCGTAAAGGCCTCGTGTGTGTTGCAGCCAAACACTCCTCCAAAACGGCCCAATAACCCTTCCAAACCATCTCCATGTCCTCCGCCGTTGGATCACGATTGCGTGGTCGAAAACTACACTCCATTTGGACACTCCAAACTCCTCCTACCTATAAATATGTCCTCTCCATCCAAAATCCGGGTCCAAAACCCTAGCCCCGCTCCCTCTCCGCCATCGGACACGTCCGGTCCGGCCGGACAGATTCCGCCGCAGCCCCGCACCACTCGTAGCCGGACACGTGTCCACCGCACAGCACCTCCGCTGCCAGCCCGCAGGCCCGGAGCGGGCCCTCCGAGCCCGCGCCGCCCCCGCGCCGTCCTTCTGCCTCCCTGCCGCCCGTGCTCTGCTCGCGCCGCCGGGGAGCATCCCGCCGCCACTCCGGCCGCGAGCCGCGCACCGCCCAGCCCTGGCGCCGCCCCGTCCGGCGCCGCCGCTCGCCGCCCCACGGGGCCCGCGCTCCGGTGAGCCCCGCGTCGTCCGGCCCCTCTCCTCCTTCTCCTTCCTGTCCTCCTCCCTCACTCGAGCTCCCTCTCTGCACAGGTGCTCCGGACACCGCGGTACGAACTCCGGCAAGCCGGCCTCGCCTCGACATCCATGCAAGACGAAACCCTAGATCTAGGAATTCCCAAGGTCGTAATTCTCTTAGTCCTTTTCGCCTCACTTTTTCAGGCCCTCTTCATCGCATCATAACTTTGTGTGTACTGCTCTGTTTCATGCGCATGATATATCAAAATGTTCATTGGGAGATGCTCTTCATTTCATTCCATTGTGACATGCTTGTTCGAGTCCATCTTGATACCCAAATCATGGATGCAAGAGTGCTATAAATTGTTAAGTGCTGATTCTTATCAGAGTATGAGGATTTGTCATTTTTGCTACATTTGTTGTGTGCTGCATATGGGCATGAGCTCTACATGTATTTTGATCTATGCCATGCCATCTTTACAGGGGTGTTTGCCATGTATTTTTTGATCAATGTGGTGACTAGCACAAGCATGCAAAGTAGCCTTCATGATATTGCTGATTTCAGGGACTTAGGATTTTGCTAAGTCCTTGTTCCGCTGTTATTTTTATGCCATGTATCCATGATGCTACAGTGAGATCCATGCTTGTTTTGAGTATCTTCAGTAAGGATGATTTGGACATATGGTTGTGATCTATCCGTCCATGCCCCTGTTTGCAATTATGGAGTACCCTAGCCTGTCTTAATCTTGCTCTACGTTTGCTATAAAATGTTCCTGGTAGATTGTTTACGTGTTAATCAATTTTTCTATGGTTGTTGTAGTTGATCCAAGCATGCTATAAACTTGTTCTTGACATGGTTAGACTTATGATCATGTCTTCTTGCTGGTAGTATGCTTATCTTGTCATGCAATGCCTTGTGGTGAGTGAATCGAGCTTGCAAAGATGCCTTCATAATTCTGTTTATGCCATGCTCAGTTTTCTGCTAAGTCTGAATCTGTTAACGAAACTTGCTATGTTTACATGGGTGCCATAATATCTTCTGTGCCTTTTTGGCTCTTGATCAGTAAGGGACTTTTGATCTATGCTTTTAGTAGATTCATGCCATGCCTTTGTTTTCTATGATTTGTTCCTGTAGCATGTTGTTTGCTTGCTCTAATTCTGGCTTCCTGATGTTATTTTCTGGCATGTTAGTATTTTCACTAAATCTGTGATGCTGATATCTTTTGCACTTTTGCCATGTTTGTTTGAACCCGCTCTTGTGTGATTTAGCTGTAGCTCAGTGTTCATCTTTTGTCAAACATCTTGAGTATATCATTGCCATGTGCTTTTTTGTTATGTTGGAGTGCAGTAACTTAGTTTCTTGTTGCATTCTAGATGGCATCGTGCTGTTAATCGCAGAATTGTGCCATTCTTGTTTTGCTTGCCATTTGCAAACCGTGCATCCGATTCTGGTGATCTTTATATAGATTTCGACTGAAATCAACTCATCTTTCCAGCGGCGCACTTGGTTTTCCAAGTTGATGCCTTGATAAATCTTTTCCTTACGGAGCATGCATATGCATTGCATATCACATCTCGCATATCATGCCATGTTTTGCATCATGTTGCTTGTGCATTGCACCGTGATTGACTGTTGGTCCTTTGCTTGTGTTCTTGCTTTGGGTAGAGCCGGGAGACGAGTACGTGATCGAGGAACCCGTTGAGTACGCTTACAAGGATCAAGCTTTCGTCAACTCTGAGAACTTTGCAGGCAAGATGACCATACCCTCGAAATCACTTCTATCTTTGCTTGCTAGTTGTTCGCTCTATTGCTATGCCGCGATACCTACCACTTGCTTTATCATGCCTCCCATATTGCCATGTCAAGCCTCTAACCCACCTTTCCTAGCAAACCATTGTTTGGCTATGTTACCGCTTTGCTCAGCCCCCTCTTATAGCGTTGCTAGTTGCAGGTGAAGTTGGAGTTTGTTCCTTGTTGGAACATGGATTTTTGTTGGGATATCATTATTATATATTGTTTACTTCAATGCATATATATACTTGGTAAAGGGTGTAAGGCTTGGCCTTATGCCTGGTGTTTTGTTCCACTCTTTCCGCCCTAGTTTCCGTCATACCAGTGTTATGTTCCTTGATTTTGCGTTCCTTGCGCGGTTGGGTGTTATGGGAACCCCTTGACAGTTCGCCTTGAATAGAACTCCTCCAGCAAGGCCCAACCTTGGTTTTACCATTTGCCACCTAAGCCTTTTTCCCTTGGGTTCCGCAGACTCAAGGGTCATCTTTATTTTAAACCCCCGGGCCAGTGCTCCTCTGAGTGTTGATCCAAACTAGAGCACCGTGCGGGACCGTCCCTTGGCAACTTGGGTTATGTTGGTTCCTATATGCTTAGCTTATCCGGTGTGCCCTGAGAATAAGATATGTGCATCTCCTATCAGGATTTGTTGGCACAGCGGGTGGTCTTGCTGGTCTTGTTTTACCATTGTCAAAATGTCTTGTAACCGGGATTCCGAGTCTGATCGGGTCTTCTTGGGAGAAGGAATATCCTTCGTTGACCGTGAGAGCTTGTGATGGGCTAAGTTGGGACACCCCTGCAGGGTTTTGAACTTTCGAAAGCCGTGCCCGCAGTTATGGGGAGATGGGAATTTGTTAATATCCGGTTGTAGAAAACTTGACACTTAACTTAATTAAAATGAATCAACCGCGTGTGTAGCCATGATGGTCTCTTTTCGGCGGAGTTCGGGAAGAGAATACGGTCTCGTGTTATGCTTGAACGTAAGTAGCTTTTAGGATCACTTCTTGATCACTATTAGCTTCTCGATCATGCTTTGCTTCTCTTCTCACTCTCTTTTGCGTAAGTTAGCCACCAGATATGCTTAGTGCTTTGCTATAGTTCCACCTCACAACCCCTTTCCTACCCTTAAGCTTAAATAGTCTTGATCGTGAGGGTGTGAGATTGTTGAGTCCCCGTGACTCACAGATACTTCCAAACAGATGCAGGTGCTGATGATGCCAGTGCAGGCGATGCTACCAAACTCAAGTGGGAGTTCGACGAGGATTTGGGCCATTACTATGTGTCTTTTCCGGATGATCAGTAGAGGAGCCCAGTTGGGGCGATTGGGGATCTAGCATCTGGGGTTGTCTTTCTTTATTTTAGTTCCGTAGTCGGACCTTGATTGTATTCTGGATGATGTATGATATATTTACGCTTTGTGTGAAGTGGCGGTTGTAAGACAACTCTTTATCCCTTTCTTATTCAGTACATGGGATGTGTAAATATTACCCCTCTTGCGACATGCCTACCATGCGGTTATGCCTCTAAGTCGTGCCCTGACACGTGGGAGATGTAGCCACATCGTGGGTGTGACATAGGTGCAGTGCCTGAATCTAGTAGTGTGAGATCACGACATTGAAGAAATCAGAAAAAGGGGGAATCAAGCCAACCAAGAGAGCATCAAGATGAATGGGGATCTCAGTGGCTTCCATGTCAATCATGTCCCGGGAAGCGGGCCAGACCATCGTCGCCTTCCACTCATTGGAATCGGAGGCCAGGGCCGGCCGGACCTTGTCCAGCCCCTCGCGGTTGATCACCGTCGACCACTAAAGAGCAGGCTCCAAGACTGGCCAGGATTCGGCCGAAGCGCAAGCCTTTCCCTTCTTCTTCGACCATAGGGCCATGGTGGAAAGAGAGGGTTGGCACTAGTTTCGAATTTGGGAGAAGAGATGTGGGTTCGCAGAAGAAAGGAGGGGCCAAGGGCGAACAAGGTGAAAAATGAAGGCAGAGCTGCGCTAGCAACAGGCGGCCACCAGCCTTGGCAGTTATCTAGGCTGCGTGGGGAAGTGGAGACGCCCACGTCCCATCGATCACCATGCATCGGCGAAGGCCGCAGGTGGTTAGGACCGGCGGCACTCCACACTTTCCCCTTGGCTTCGCCCCGAAACCAAGTCCGAGCGCGGCTTGGGCCCGAGGGCTACTGTAGGTGTTCTGGGAACGGAGGTACCCAGACTTGCCTGCATGCGGCCCATGACATGGCTCCATCGACGGCCTGGTACAGTCCACCTTCAGCATCGACAACTCAAGACCCTCGCGAGGGGCCAAGCCTCGCGAGGTGGATGACACCAAGACCTCCAGGAGGAGCGGCCTCCCCAGGCTGGCTCTTGAGGGGCGGAGATTTCTATGCAAACCCCACCTCATGAAGTTCGGATGACGTGAGCCATGACGACCAAGGCCAGGCGGGCGTAGGACAGTAGTTTCCTCCTCGGTGCTAAGGAGGCAAGCGCAGGCACGGAGTCCCGAGGAATCAGCCAAAGGTTTCCATTCTCGTGCAACAAGACCAAGACCACCAGGACGGAAGGACGGAGGTCATCGCCGAGCCCAGCACGGCGTCACGACCAGAAGCTTTGCAGGCGAAGACTACTTTTGTCAGGATAAGATGTACTAGTTGTCTCCCTTCGAATTTGGCTGTTGTGGGATCCCTTCTCGCCTTCATTTGGGAAGAGGACCAAGGCCACTATAAATAGGACCTAGCCACCACAGTAGAGAGGGGTCGGATCGGATTGGGTCAGATCCATTCCATCCTCACTAGCTCACCAGCCCACTCGAGCACAAGAACACGCCTTCTCCTGAGGTTGTTCTCCCACTGTACTAGTTTATCCTCAGCCCCTCGAGGCCAATCCACCACAAAGTAGGAGTAGGTTTTACACCGCAAGGTGGCCCGAACCTGGGTAAATTGTTGTGTCCCATTTCCTTCCAGTTCATCGAGCTAGGCCATGAGATTGGCGAGTAGGCAGACTGGGGAGGTTCAGTTCTGCGCACGCACCCCAGAGTTTGAATCTCTCAGGGGTCTGCGGAGCCCGAAATCCGACAGTTTTCTTCATCATCTGGTATAAAGGAATAGCTTTTTCTCCCAGGCGGCTTATAAACCGGCTTAAAGCAGCAATACGACCCGCCAAACGCTGGACATCGTTAATACATGCCGGTTTAGCCAAAGAAGTGATAGCCTTGATTTTCTCTGGGTTAGCTTCAATACGTCTTTCAGAGATCAAAAAACCCAAGAGCTTGCCCGCTGGCACACCAAAGATAGATTTGTCCAGTTTAAGCATCATCTTGTAGACCCGGAGTTGTCAAAGGTCTCCTTCAAATCATCTAACAAGGTTTCCTTCTTCCTGGATTTCACAATGATATCATCCACATAGGCATGAACATTGCGTGCAATCTGGCCGTGGAGGCAATTCTAAACACAAAACTGATAAGTCGCCTGGGCACTCTTGAGCCCAAAAGGCATAGACACGTAGCAGAAGGCTCCAAAGGGAGTGATGAAAGATGTTTTCTCTTGGTCCTTAACTGCCATCTTGATATGATGATAACTAGAATAGGCATCAAAAAAACTCAAACGCTCACAACCCGCCATAACATCAATGATCTGATCAATACAAGGGAGAGCAAAAGGATCAGCCGGACAGGCATTGTTAAGGTCTGTGTAATCCACACACATACACCAAGTGCCATTTTTCTTAAGTACCAGCACCGGGTTAGCCAACCATTCAGGATGAAAAACTTCAATAATAAACCTGGCCGCCAAGAGCCGGGCCACTTCTTCATCAATGGCCTTGCGCCTCTCTTCATTAAAATGACAAAGTAATTGCTTGACCGGTTTAAATTTTGGATCAACATTGAGATGTTCTCAGTGAGTTCCCTCGGTACACCTTGCATGTCTGAAGGCTTCCATGCAAAGATGTCCTGGTTCTCACGGATGAACTCGATGAGCGCACTTTCCTATTTCGGATCAATATTGGCACCAGTACTGAACTATTTGGATGCATCACCAGGAACAAAATCGACCTGCTTGGTGTCATCTGCCGACTTAAACTTCAACAAGGGGTCATGATTGATACGTCTCCAACGTGTTAACTTTTCCTAACGCTTTTCCTCTTGTTTTAGACTCTAATTTGCATGATTTGAATTAAATTAACCCTGGTCTGACGCTGTTTTTAGCAGAACTACCATGGTGTTGTTTTGCTCAAAAATAAAAGTTCTCAGAATGGAACAAAACTTGGCGAGTATTTTTTATACAATAAATAAGAATTTCTGGAGCCAAGATCCATCGGAGGGGGGGGGGGCTAGTGGGTTGTCCCCACCTGGTGGCCCCGTAGACCCTGAAACCTACACTATAAAAATCCTATTTTTCCAGAAAAAACCAGGGAGAAAGAATTATCGTGATCCACGAGACGGAGCCGCCGTCACCTCCTGTTCTTCATCGGGAGGCTAGATCTGGAGTATGTTTCGGGCTCCAAAGAGGGGGATCTTCGTTCTTCGTCATCACCAACCCTTCTCCATCGCCAATTCCATGATGCGCCCCATCGAGAGTGAGTAATTCCTTCGTAGGCTTGCTGGTCGGTGAGGAGTTGGATGAGAATCATCATGTAATCGATTTAGTTTTGTTAGGGCATGATCCCTAGTATCCACTATGTTCTAAGATTTATGTTGCTATGACTTTGCCATGCTTAATGCTTGTCACTTTGGGCCCGGGTGCCATGATTTCAGATCTGAACCATTTATGTTATCACCATTATATCCATGTTCTAGATCCGATCTTGCAAGTTATAGTCACCTACTACGTGTTATGATACGGCAACCCCGGAGTGACAATAGTCGGGACCACTCCCGGTGATGACCGTAGTTTGAGGAGTTCATGTATTCACCATGTGTTAATGCTGTGTTCCGGTTCTCTATTAAAAGGAGGCCTTAATATCCCTTAGTTTCCAATGGGACCCCGCTGCCACGGGAGGGTAGGACAAAAGATGTCATGCAAGTTCTTTCCATAATCACGTATGACTATTTATGGAATACATGCCTACATTATATTGATGAACTGGAGCTAGTGCCATATCACCCTAGGTTATAACTGTCTCATGATGAATATCATCCAACAAGTCACTGATCCAATGCCTATGAATTTATCTTATATTGTTCTTCCTAAGTTACTACTGTTATCGTTACTGTTGCACTTGCTACAAAACTATTGCTATCACTGTTACCGTTACCATTGCTACCGGTACTATTATCAAAACTATCATATTACTTTGCTACCGATCACATTGTTGCATATAATTAATCTCCAGGTATGGTTGAATTGACAACTCAGTTGCTAATACCTTCAAATATTCTTTGGCTCCCCTTGTGTCGAATCTATAAATTTGGGTTGAATACTCTACCCTCGTAAATTGTTGTGATCCCCTATACTTGTGGGTTATCAATACTTTTTTCTGGCACCATTGCCGGGGAGCATAGCTATATTTATTGAGTCACTTGGGATTATTATCAGTTTATCACTATGAAGAATCTGAAGGATGCTAAGACTAAGATTTTTCCCTCAAAGACAAGGGGAGGTAAGGAGCTGCCATCCAGTTCTGCTTTAGATTCACCTTCTGTTATAAGTAAACTTGCAACAACACCACATGCTATAAATTCTGACATGTCGCAAGTTATTGATGATGCTACTTCTGCTATGGATAATGCTTATGATGATGCTAGTACCTTGCTTGATAATGATGATGTGCCACTTGGTGAATTTCTTGATAAACAAATTGAGTAATACAACATGATGTTGTTGAATCTGATGATGAGATTGAAACTGAATCTCCTGAAACACCTGCTAGAACTAACCTTCCTATATATGAATTACCTAAGGTACCGGAAGGTTATGTTATGAATGAGGAGACAACTAGAGATATTCTTGCTTGTAGGGATAGAGATGATCTAGAGAAATTATTATGGAGGTATAAAGAAAAATCTCTGAATGCTAGAATGAAATATGATCCTAAGTTTGCTACTTCACCTATCTTTATTGATGATAAGGATTATGAATTCTCTATCGGCCCAGAGTTAATTACTTGGTTGAATCTGATCCTTTCCATGGTTATGAAAGTGAAACTGTTGTGGCACATCTTACTAAGTTGAATGACATAGCCACCCTTTTTACTCATGATGAGAAAACTTGCTATTACTTTATTCTCAAATTATTTCCTTTCTCATTAAAGGGTGATGCTAAAGCTTGGCACAATACTCTTGCTACTGGTTGTGTGTGTAGTCCCCAGGATATGATTTATTACTTCTCTGAAAAATATTTCCTTGCTCATAAGAAACAAGCTGCCTTGCAGGAAATATTTAAATTTGTGAAAATTAAAGAAGAGAGTCTCCCACAAGCTTGGGGGAGCCTTTGCCAGTTACTTAATGCTTTGCCTGATCATCCTCTTAAGAAAAATGAAATACTTGATATCTTCTATAATGGACTAACCGATGCATCTAGGGATTTCCTAGATAGTTGTGCTGGTTGTGTTTTTAGGGAACAAACTGTTGGGCAAGCTGAAGAATTATTAAATAATATATTGAAAATTTATGATGATTGGACTCTTCCTGAACCACCGGCTAAAACCACTCTGAAGAAGAGGGGTATATTATATCTTAGTCCTAAAGATGTGCAAGAGGCAAAGAAATCTATGAAGGAAAAAGGTATTAAAGCTGAGGATGTTAAAAATTTACCTCCTATTAAAGAAATACATGGGCTTAATACACCACCACCGCCTAAGGTGGTAGAGGTAAATTCTCTAAAGAAGTTCAATGATAATGACAATCCTCACAATATGCACCCTAGCCAATCCTCACATTATAAAACAAGATCACTTCAATGCAAATGTTATGAAACAGTTGAAGTACAATTCTGTTACGATTGCTCGCTTGAGTGACTTGTTATTTAGAATCTCAAATGATGTTAGATGTGTTGGAAACATGCTTCTATGGTTCAAACTCAGTTAGAACAAGTTGCTAAATCTCAAAGAGAGTTGCTTGATGAAATGAATAATAATATACATGACTTTATTGTTAGAGTTGCAACTAGAGGAGGTAAAATGACTCAGGAACCACTTTATTCTGAGGGACACCCAAAAAGAATAGAACATGATTCACAAAGGAACAACACCACTGCACCTAGTTCTTCTAAAAATAAAAAGAAAAATGATAGGACTTTGCATGCTCCTAGTGAACTTGAAGTAGAAAAACCTCCTAATAATGATAATGAAACTTCTATCTCTGATGCTGAAACTCAGTCTGGCAATGCACATTCACCTAGTGATAATGAAAAAGATAATTCTGATGTTCATGAAGACTCTCAACCTAATAATAATAAAGAACAAGACAATGATGTTGAGATAGAACCACCTGTTGATCTTGACAACCCACAACCTAAGAATAAAAGGTATGATAAAAAAGACTTTGTGGCTAGAAAACACGGTAAAGGAAGAGAACCGTGGGTTCAAAAACCAATGCCTTTTCCACCTAAGTCAACTAAAAGGAATGATGATGAAGAATTTGAACGCTTTACTAAAATGCCGAGGCCAGTCTTTTTGCGTACTCGCTTGACTGATATCTTGAAAATGCCTCCTTATGCAAAGTATATGAAAGACATCATCACCAATCAAAGAAAAATACCGGAAGCTGAAATCTCCACTATGCTTGCTAATTATACTTTTAAAGATGGAGTACCTAAAAAACTTGGAGATCCGGGAATACCAACTATACCTTGCTCCATCAAAAAGAATTATGTGAAAACTGCTTTGTGTGATTTAGGAGCTCGTGTTAGTGTTATGCCTTTCTCTTTATATAAAAGACTTGATTTGAATAAACTCACACCTACTGAAATATCTTTGCAAATGGCTGATAAATCAACTGCCATACCTATCGGTATTTGTGAGGATGTGCCCGTTGTTGTTGCCAATGTTACTATTTTGACTGACTTTGTTATACTTGAGATGCCCGAGGACGACAACATGTTGATTATCCTTGGTAGACCCTTCTTGAATACTGCATGGGCTGTTATTGATTGCAATAATAGCAAGGTCACTTTTCACATCAATGGTAATGAGCATACAGTGCACTTTCCGAACAAACAACTCCAAGTGAACGGTATTAATGTTATAGAAAAATCTCCGACAATCACTATTGGAAGTTTTCAAATACCTCTACCTACTGTCAGGAAGAAATATGAAATGCTTATTGTGGGGACATTCATATCCCCATTGAGGTAACTTAGTGATTTACGAAAGTTCTTCGGTTTCATGCTAATCGAAAGTGGTTGTTAATAAGACTTGGTCAACCTTATTAATGGATCATTTTTTAGAGGTATGAAGTTGATGAATTTAGTAGGCACTACCTTTTGTCCCTACTTTTTGTTTTCTATTTTTATTAGTTAAATAAAATAAAATGCCATGTTTTGTCTGTTTTCTGAATTTCCCGTGCAATAAAAAAAGGCCCGAAAATAAAAGTTCTCAGAATGCTCTAAAAATTTAATACGATTTTTTCTCTGAATATTTCTGAATTTCTGGTGCAAATAATATCATACGGAGGTGCACCAGGTGGGCACAACCCACCTGGGCGCGCCAGGACCCCCAGGCGCGCCCTGGTGGGTTGTGGTCCTCACGTGGGCCCCCCTCACTTATCTCTTTACACCACATCATCACCTACCTCTAGAAAAAATTTCCCATAGCTCTCTCTCTCTCCCGTTTTCTTGCTCTCAAGCCCGCGGATTTCGATCTCTTTGCTCGAAGCTCCATTTTCGAAACTGTTTCGGGGGATTGTTGCTTGGTATGTGACTCTACCGTTTGTCCAATTAGTTTTTTGTTTTAGTGGTTTATATTTTGAATAATTAGCTACTCTTGGTGCTGCTGTAGATGAGCTTGCATGTTGAATTCTTAGAGTTCTAAGTAGTTTGAATGCTTGCTTTGGCCTCTATGTATCCCTATGAGTAGTTGGTATCATTTTTGTGAAGTTTTGTTGAGAAAATTTTGTGGACTAAAAATTTCAGAATTTTTTTTCATAGGAAAACCATGAATATCTTTAGGAAGTTTGGCTCCAAGAAGAACTCCAAGGGTGTTATTGGGGAGTCATCTGACAATGATCTCCATCCTCGGAGGTTGGCGGAAGTACGGCCGTGTGAATGGACGCACACCCCATTCATGGAAGAGGCTGGAATCCTTCAGGAGTTCACACAATATGCTGCTAATGCCGGCCTCACCGACTTCATCGCAGCTGAATGCGAACAGTATCATCTCCTCACAAACTCCTTTGTTCAAAGTTTTACTTTCCTTCCTAGAAATAATCCTCCTGAAGTGCGGTTTGATTTATATGTTGAAACCCATCAGATACCACTTACTAAATTTTGTAACGTATGCATGATCCCTTCTGATGGGAACTTAGCTGAGCCTAGGCCGGTAGAGTTTGAGGCCTTTTATCGTACCTTGATGGTAGGAGATGAGAGAGGGGTGTCATTTATCACTACCGCTGGCTTGCATTTTCCCGCTGTTCATTACTTTTCTCTTTTCATTGCAAAATGCTTGCTTGCTCGAGAGAAGGTGGGTGCACTCAGCTCACCAGACCTTGTTGTTTTGCGTCGTGCATTAGAGGGCGGCAACATTTATAGCTTGGGAGCTATTGTGGCACGTCGCCTCCACATTAATAGGTCCAAGGGTAAAATACATGGTGGGATTTTTGCTACTCGTTTGGCGGCTCACTTTGAGGTTGAGATACGTCTTCATGATTACCCTCTGACCAAGGTTTACCTAGACCTCGCAGCCATGGAACACCACCATTTTATTGCACGAGATTACCCTGACATCCCAATTCCTTATAACTTGGTTTTTAGCATTGAAACTCGTGATATTATTCCATTGCCTGCTCCTGCTTTGTTTGATCCTGTTGCCAGGGGCGGATATAGGATTATGCCTGCGGACATCATCGCCTACCGAAACGACCAGGCTGTAAAGGAGGAGGAAGAGACTCAGCAGTGGGATCAGTGGATGCCCGCTCCTCAGTACCCCAACTACTATACAGGCTTCTGATTGATTACCAGGTTAGGCCAAAAGCCTAAGCTTGGGGGAGTACGTGTTTCTCACCGACATCATATTCATGTTCACACATTTCATTCCATTTGTCGGTGCTCACACTTTTTCATTGTATCATCCATGCTTAATTTTATTTTCTTGCTTTCTTCTTGTGTGTTTAAAAAACTTTAGAAAAACCAAAAAAATTAGTTATAGTTAGTTTACTTTCTATGCATGCTTAGTTGTAATATTAAAAAGAAAACCCAAAAAGATTTCCTTGTTCTTCTTTTGCTTATTGGGAGCTGATACGTCTCCAACGTATCTATAATTTTTGATTGCTCCATGCTATATTATCTTCTGTTTTGGACATTATTG
Organism: Triticum monococcum; assembly: GCA_034509565.1. Lineage (NCBI taxonomy): Eukaryota > Viridiplantae > Streptophyta > Magnoliopsida > Poales > Poaceae > Triticum > Triticum monococcum. Next base: position 492,853,772 of record CM067844.1, read on the forward strand.
GGCTTTATTATCCACTTTTATATTATTTTTGGGACTAACCTATTGACCCAGAGCCCAGTGCCAGTTCCTGTTTTTCTCTTGTTTCAGTGTTTCAAAGAAAAGGAATATCAAACGGAGTCGAAATGGAATGAAACCTTCCGGAGAAGTTATTTTTGGAAGGAAAGCTACCCAATAGACTTGGAGTGCATGTCAGGAAAGAAACAAGGGAGCCACGAGGCAAGGGGGCGCGCCCTCCACCCTCGTGGCTCCCCTGATGTACTTCTTCCTCCTATATATACCCATATGCCCTAAAATGACCGGGGAGCACAATAGATCGGGAGTTCCGCTGCCAGAAGCCTCTTTAGCCATCGAAAGCCAATATAGACCCATTCCGGCACCCTGCCGGAGGGGGAATCCCTCTCCGGTGGCCATCTTCATCATCCCGGTGCTCTCCATGACGAGGAGGGAGTAGTTCTCCCTCGGGGCCGAGGGTATGTACCGATAGCTATGTGTTTGATCTCTCTCTCTCGTGTTCTTGAGGTGGTACGATCTTGATGTATCGCGAGCTTTGCTATTATAGTTGGATCTTATGATGTTTCTCCCCCTCTACTCTCTTGTAATGGATTGAGTTTTCCCTTTGAAGTTATCTTATCGGATTGAGTCTTTAAGGATTTGAGAACACTTGATGTATATCTTGCCGTGCTTATCTGTGGTGACAATGGGATATCACGTGATCCACTTGATGTATGTTTTGGTGTTCAACTTGCGGGTTCCGCCCATGAACCTATGCATAGGGGTTGGCACACGTTTTCGTCTTGACTCTTCGGTAGAAACTTTGGGGGCACTCTTTGAGGTTCTATGTGTTGGTTGAATAGATGAATCTAAGATTGTGCGATTCATATCGTATAATCATACCCACGGATACTTGAGGTGACATTGGAGTATCTAGGTGACATTAGGGTTTTGGTTGATTTGTGTCTTAAGGTGTTATTCTAGTAAGAACTCTAGGGATGTTTGTGACACTTATAGGAATAGCCCAACGGATTGATTGGAAAAAATAACTTTGAGGTGGTTTCGTACCCTACCATAATCTCTTCGTTTGTTCTCCGCTATTAGTGACTTTGGAGTGACTCTTTGTTGCATGTTGAGGGATAGTTATGTGATCCAATTATTATTGTTGAGGGAACTTGCACTAGTGAAAGTATGAACCCTAGGCCTTGTTTCAACACATTGCAATACCGTTTACGCTCACTTTTATCATTAGTTACCTTGCTGTTTTTATATTTTCAGATTATAAAAACCTTTATCTACTATCCATATACCACTTGTATCACCATCTCTTCGCCGAACTAGTGCACCTATACAATTTACCATTGTATTGGGTGTGTTGGGGACACAAGAGACTCTTTGTTATTTGGTTGCAGGGTTGCTTGAGAGAGACCATCTTCATCCTACGCCTCCCACGGATTGATAAACCTTTGGTCATCCACTTGACGGAAATTTGCTACTGTCCTACAAACCTCTGCACTTGGATGCCCAACAACGTCTACATGAAGAAGGTTGTGTAGTAGACATCAAGCTCTTTTCTGGCGCCGTTGCCGGGGAGGTTAGCGCTTGAAGGTATATCTTTAGATCTTGCAATTGAGTCTTTTAGTTTCGTGTTTTATCACTAGTTTAGTTTTAAAAAGAAAACTACAAAAAATATGGAATTGAGTTTGCGTCATACGCTTCATCTTTTTAATATCTTTCGTGAGTATGATGGAAAGGAAAATTGAGCCAAAGTATTAGAAGAATGCATTAAAATGTTTGGCACTAAATATTTGAATGATGAGCATGATTGCAATGTTGTTAGTATGAATTCCTTGAACATCTATAGTACTAATGATGATTGCACTAGTTATGATGAAAATGTCTCCTATAAACATGTCAATTTTTATGGAGTGCATTGGGTTTGTAAGTACACGCCAAATAGGGAAGATAGATATTGCAAGAGGCATATGTACTTAGAAACTAAGTTGTTGCAAGAAAGGCTAGATGATTGTGCTGAAAATTTAAATTTTCTTGGCCGTACTTGTGGACTTTGCAATGAACAGGGTCATTTAGCTATCCGATGCAAATTGTTTCATGATCTAATCGTGTCCAAAAATCATGATGACTTGATTTCCCTTGCACATTATAATGAACTCAGTTTGCTTATGGGTTACGAAGAAATGAAATGTATAACTAAGCATCTGCCAGAATTTGCCCGTTATAAACTTCTTGGTTTTGATCTAGAGGAAAATTATATGTATTGTGCGGTGAATTGCATTGAAAATCCTTATATTGCCAATTACATAAAGAAAACAAAACAAATGGAAGATGAAGAGAATACTAATGAAAGGGAAGAGACTTCCCAATACCCTCCTATTATTTCTTATGATGAATCAGGTAATGAGGAGGAGCCTCCTATTCAACCAATCTCATTAATAATGAGCTCCAAAAGGAGGATTGAACACACACATGATGTGGTGAAGAAGAAGAAAAGAAAAAGGAAGAGAGGTAAAAAGATATCTCCCCCAAATAATGCTGCTCCTATTACTATTGTGCCTCATGAAAATATAATTGTGAAAGATAATGATACTTCTTATGATCTTGAAAATCTTTTTGGCACTTGCTTGGAAGAATATGATAATTGCTATACCATTGGTGCTATCCATACTATTAATGATGAGAGTGATTATGCTTATGATATGAAAAGGCCCAAGCCTGGGGATGCTATGTTTGATGAAGATGATGTTTTTGAGAATATATTTGCTGCAAATAATGTTTGTCCCAATCTTGGGGATGCTACGTTTAATGAAGATGATATTTTTAGTCTCCCAAGTCTTGATATGCAAATTTATAATGATGATAGCATGCCTCCTACTTATGATGATTATTGTGATGATACTTATGCTATAAAAAGTAGTGATTATATTTATAAAACTTGTCATGATTATGATTACCCCTTTTCTGAACATTACTCTTTTAATGTGGAAACAATTTATAGTATTCGAGTCTCTTATGTGCATTTAGGCCGGATGGTAATTGGAGGCAAGGGACACGAAGTTTTACCCAGGTTCGGGCCCTCTCGATGGAGGTAAAACCCTACGTCCTGCTTGATTAATATTGATGATATGGGTAGTACAAGAGTAGATCTACCACGAGATCAGAGAGGCTAAACCCTAGAATCTAGCCTATGATATGATTGTTGTTGTGTATGTTGTCCTACGGACTAAAACCCTTCGGTTTATATAGACAACGGATAGGGTTAGGGTTACATAGAGTCGGTTACAATGGTAGGAGATCTACATATTCGTATCGCCAAGCTTGCCTTCCACGCCAAGGAAAGTCCCTTCCGGACACGGGACGAAGTCTTCAATCTTGTATCTTCATAGTCCAGGAGTCCAGCTGAAGGTATAGTCCGGCTATCCGAACACCCCCTAATCCAGGACTCTCTCAGTAGCCCCTGAACCAGGCTTCAATGACGACGAGTCCTGGGTTAGGGGGTGTTCGGATAGCCAAACTATACCTTCAGCCGGACTCCTGGACTATGAAGATACAAGATTGAAGACTCCGTCCCGTGTCCGGAAGGGACTTTCCTTGGCGTGGAAGGCAAGCTTGGCGATACGGACATGAAGATCTCCAACCATTGTAACCGACTTTGTGTAACCCTAACCCTCTCCGGTGTCTATATAAACCGGAGGGTTTTAGTCCGTAGGACAACATACACAACAACAATCATACCATAGGCTAGCTTCTAGGGTTTAGCCTCTCCGATCTCGTGGTAGATCTACTCTTGTACTACCCATATCATCAATATTAATCAAGCAGGACGTAGGGTTTTACCTCCATCGAGAGGGCCCGAACCTGGGTAAAACTTCGTGTCCCTTGCCTCCTGTTACCATCCGGCCTAGACGCATAGTTCGGGACCCCCTACCCGAGATCCGCTGGTTTTGACACCGACATTGGTGCTTTCATTGAGAGTTCCTCTGTGTCGTCGCCATCAGGCTCGATGGCTCGTACGATCATCAATAGCGATGCAGTCCAGGGTGAGACCTTCCTCCCCAGACAAATCTTCGTCTTCGGCGGCTTCGCACTGCGGGCCAATTCGCTTGGCCGTCTGGAGCAAATAGAAAGCTACGCCCCCGGCCATCAAGTCAGATTTGGAAGTTTAAACTACACGGCTGACATCCGCGGGGACTTGATCTTTGACGGATTCGAGCCACTGCCGAGCGCGCCGCACTGTCATGACGAGCATGATTTAGCTCTGCCGCCGAACAGTGCCCTGGAGGCCGCACCCGCGTCAGCTCCGACCCTTAATTCAGAGCCAACTATGCCGATCGAGGATGGGTGGTTGGACGCCACCTCGGGGGCTATGACCCCAACGGCGATTGAGCCGAACACCAGCCCCGTACTCTGCGAGACTCGTGCCTCCAAGGAGCCGGACTCCTCTTCGGACTCCGAACCCTCCGCGCCCCTGCCGATCGAATCCGATTGGGCGCCGATCATGGAGTTCACTACCGCGGACATCTTTCAGCACTCGCCTCTCGGTGATATCCTAAAGTCACTGAAGTCTCTCTCTTTATCAGGAGAGCCCTGGCCGGACTACGGTCAGCAATGTTGGTATACGGATGATGAAGAAACTCAAAGCCCACCCACCACCCACTTTGTAGCCACTGTCGACGATCTAATCGACATGCTCGACTTCGACTCCGAAGACATCGACGATATGGACGCCGATGAAGGAGACGATAAAGAACCAGCGCCTATCGGGCCATGGAACGCCACCTCGTCATATGACGTATACATGGTGGACGCACCAAAAGATGACGACGAGGAGCGGAAGGACGCACCGAAGGCTTGTTCCCTCGAAAATCAGTCAAAGCGGCGATGCAAGCGCCGCCCCAAATCCCTCCTCGACAGAAATAGCGATCACACAAACCCAGCGCTGGAGCAGGGCGAACCATTGCCGGACAATGGCAATCCGAATAATCAAACCGAACAAACAAATCCTATCAAGGATAATGGTCCGGACGACGTAACGCCGGACAGGCACCCGGAGCAGCAGACTGCCCGCAAAAGGCTTGTTGCCACCGCGAGGGGTCTGAAAAAGCAAAAGCAAAGGCTCAGGGCTGCGCAAGACACACTCCACATCAGATGGAGCAAAATACTCAACACAGTAGCGAGGTACGGCGATAATCGCCCCTCCAAGAGCTACCCAAAGCGGAAGCTGCTACCCAAATTCGATGAGGAGGCCTTAGACCCCCCCCCCCCCCCACAACCAAATATCAAAGCAGCCACCTGGTCGGATGGACGACCCCTCTACCAACACAGAGCGACATACAAAGCCGCTCACCATACAACACGCAACCAATGCGAGGGCTCGCACCCAAAGAACGGTGCAACAAGATCCATCTATGGACCACGCAAGCGCGCCCCAGCATACAATGCAACACAACAAACATCCGAACAACGCGGTACACCCAGCTACAGGGGTGCCGCACACCCCCTATGTTTCACCGATGAGGTGCTGGACCACGAATTTCCAGAGGGATTCAAGCCCATAAACATAGAGGCATACGACGGAACAACAGACCCTGGGGTCTGGATTGAGGACTACATCCTTCATATCCATATGGCTTGAGGAGATGATCTCCACGCCATCAAGTACCTACCCCTCAAGCTCAAAGGGCCAGCTCGTCACTGGCTTAAAGGCCTCCCCGAAAGCTCCATTGGAAGTTGGGAAGAGCTCGAAGACGCCTTTCGGGCAAATTTTCAAGGGACTTATGTCCGACCTCCGGACGCGGACAATTTGAGTCATATAACTCAACAGCCCGGAGAGTCAGCCCGAAAGCTTTGGAACCGGTTTCTTACTAAAAAGAACTAGATTGTCGACTGTCCGGACGCCGAAGCCTTAGCGGCTTTCAAGCATAGCGTCTGTGACGAATGGCTCGCCAGACACCTCGGCAAAATAAGCCGAGAACGATGGCCACATTAACAAACCTCATGACCCGCTTTTACGCGGGAGAGGACAGCTGGCTAGCCAGATGCAGCACCAGTGACCCCAGTACATCTGAAGTTAGAGATGGAAATGGGAAATCACGGCGCAACAGCAATAACAAACACCGGAATAAAGAAGACAGCACGAAGGGCACGACAGTAAATGCCGGATTCAAAAGCTCTTGGCCAGGACAAAAGCCGCCCCCTAAAGGCACCAGGGATGAATTGTCCAGCCTCAACAAAATTCTGGACCAAGTATGTCAGATTCATAGTACCCCTGGTAAACCTACTAATCATACCCACAGAGAATGTCTAGTCTTCAAGCAGTCCGGCAAGCTCAACGCCGTACACAAGGGGGAGGATACACCAAGTGAAGACGAGGACGAGCCCCCGAAGCAAGACACGGGGGAGCAAAAGCAATTTCCACCAGAAGTCAAAATAGTAAACGTGTTACACGTAATCAAGGGAAAAAACAAGGCGGCACTCCCAGGAAAGTATACCCAAGTGCCTGTCACCACGAAGTCGTGCCACTGGTCATCTCAACCGATCACTTTCGACCATCGCGATTACTCAGCAAGTATCCGACACGCAGGATGGGCTGCCCTGGTATTAGACCCAGTAATTGGCGGATATCACTTCACAAGGGTCTTGATGGACGGCGGCAGTAGCCTAAACCTAATATATCAGGATATAATCCGCGGGATGGGGTTAGACCCAACACAAATTCGCCCTAGCAATACTACCTTTAAAGGAGTAACGCCAGGCCCAGGGGCTCATTGTACGGGCTCCCTCCTACTACAAGTTACATTCGGCTCCCCCGATAACTTTCGTCCCGAGCATTTAACTTTCCACATCGCTCTGCTTCAAAGTGGCTATTAAGCATTGCTCGGACGCGAAGCTTTAGCTCGCTTTAACGCAATACCACACTACGCCTCCCTCACACTCAAGATGCCCGGTCCACATGGCATCATTACAGTGCACGGAAATATCAAGCGATCTCTACGCGCCGAAGAGAGTGAGGCTGCCTTGGCCGCCGCACACTAAAGGCGCCCAGACAAGCGAAAGCATCCAATAGGTTGTCAAGATCTCAGATACAACTAATCAAGTCCGGCACCGCTATTTATACGGAAATAAGTGGTCACACCCCTATTTGTCAATACAAGGGGCTCAACGCACGCAGACAAGTGGCAATTTCTTATCATCTTGAATTATACATGGTTTCTTTGAAAACTATCCTTTTACACAACAACTTTTTCACTTAACTTCCTCTCTTTTACAGATGATCATCGTGCTACACCCATCCAGGATACGGCACAACGGAGACACAGGTGCAGACGTGCAGCAGGGACCCGCTCCAAGGATTCTTTTTAGATTAAGACCCTGCGTAAACCTTTTTTACTGTCTCTTGTTGATACATATCCACCGTTGAGAAGGATACTGACGTCTTGGCATGTGGCCACGCCAGAATAATGCACGTACCTGGACACACGGGGCTTCTTACAAAGGCCATTATTTAGGCCCAGTTTATACCACAAAGACCGAATACCTTAGGGAGTGTTCGGCGTCGTGAGTTTGGCCCTATATGCATCAGCTCCGAATCATTGTCTTTGGTCAAATGTTGGGTTTGCTCGGCTCCTGTGTTTTGGTGCCTTACGTTCCGCTTTACTGGCTAAGGTAGCACCAGGAGAACTACTGCGATTGTGCCCTGGTTCATCCGGACGAGCACCTCAGTAGAGAAAGCCGAAAACTGACTGTCATGATATAGCGTGAGACTGGTCAACCACTCGATGACCTGTGGGAATGTTAGAATTCCTTCGCCTTAACGAAGGGCCGTTTTTCGGCCAGGCATGTACGCACCCCAGAATCGGGAGAGTGCGGAGCCACCAGGGGCTATCTAGTAGCCCCACTGTCAAACTCCTATGGCTAAGTGAAAGTGCTAAAGCATTATAGTCCGGTTGCCTCACTCGCTCCGCTATCACCTCCTTAATAGGACCAAGACGTTGGGTTAAGTGTGAACACATGTTTTTGCGAGCACCTCCGCATTATATGCGTGGGGGTTGAAGTCGACGACTGCAATCTTTCAGGTTATACACATGTATACATAAACGGCCACCCAGGAGGCATCACATTACTTTCAGGCAAAAGTATAAAAATGGCCTTATAAAAATTTATAAAAGCATTTCGCTTACAATGAGATTACATATCACTCAAACATAATATTTTTTGAGCACTGGGTCTCTATCAAACGGGCACCCTCAAGAACTTCTTCAAAGTAGTGCTCGGCAGCCTTTCGACCTGTGGCCGAATCCCGCGCTGCAACATTGGTAGCATCCATCTCCGCCCAGTATGCCTTAACATGGGCAAAGGCCACCCGTGCGCCCTCTATGCACGCGGACCTCTTCATCACATTAATGCGCGGCACCTCATCAAGAAACTGCTGCACTAAGCTGAAATAGCTGTTCGGTTTTGACCTTTCTGGCCATAGCTGATCCACAATAGACCCCATGGAGAGTCCGGACAACCTATTTAGTTCGGCCCATTCGGCTAATTGGTCAGTCAATGAAAGTGGATGCTCGGGAGAATGGAATTTTCTCCAAAATAGCTGGTCTACTTCACGGTCCGTCTGACCCTGGAAGTACTTGGCCGCATCGGCAGCGCTCGCCACCAAATCCATATACACATCCTCCGAGCTCCACAGCCGATCCAAAGGGGCATACCGTGGATCTCCGAACTTCCTCCGCAACATAAAGGATTTCCCAGCTACAATATCCCCGGCTTCCCGCAGCTCCTCCTTCTTTGCCCTCATAGCAGAGCGGAGGCCTTTTCTTGTCGCAGCAGCCTTCTCAAGGTCCGATGCCTTCGCCTGGTTTCCCTTTTCAAGAACCTGGCAACGGTCGGCGGCGGCTATGGCCATCTTGGCCATCTTGTCTTGGCTCTCGCCATGTGCGGCCTTCTCGGTTTGCAACTCTTCGGCCGCCTTCAAAGCAGCCGCATTACGCAACCTCGCTTGTTCCTTGGCTCGGGCAAGTTCTGCCCGCAAGGCTTCAACAGTGGCAGCTCCATCTGCAGTCACAACATATTAAAGATACTGGCATCATGCTGCTCCTCCTATGTGACGTTTACCAAATAATGACACTTACCCTGTGCCTCGTCAAGCCTTTTGTTAACAAGCTCGATGTCGGCGTCTGCCGCATCCAACTGCCGTTCTAAATGGGCAAACTCGCTAGTCCGGCTAGCCACCGGAGCTTCCATCACTTGCACATAGAGGCAGTATGGTTATTACCTGGGAATATGATCCTCTGTTCGTCGTCGTTTCCGACGACAACCAGAGTCTCAGGGGCTACTATCTACACAGGGCACACCTAGCATGTGCAGGATTATCATACATTCTTTTACGTACCTCAAAGCCTGTCAGTAGACCCATAAAAGCTTCATGCAATCCACTTTCGGCGGACGATATTCTCTCCATCACCATATTCATCATCACACGGTGTTCATCTGAGATGGCCGCTCGCCCCACCAACTCCCTCAGAACATCCGATCGCACACTAGACGGGGCCGGACTCTTTTGTCTGCCCCCTTTGGGAGCTGGACACTGGGAGCTTCGGGGGTCAATGGGATTATCTTCTGGCCTCATCGGACTCGGAGAGGCCCTCCACGACGACACTTCAGGGTCGCCCGCTTCTGGAGCGGAGGAGTCCGGAGGAGACGTTTCGCTCTCCATCATCTCTGGAAGAAGATCCCCCGAAGATGAGCTCATTTGAGAGGGGCTAAGGCCCGAGCTGCAAAATATATGCGGTGGTTATTTTCTTAGAAGAAAAAATGGGATATCTATGCTATTAAAGGTATTTCGGGTCACTTACGACTCGTGGGAGAACTGATCCCCCCGCGGACTTTGTGCGGCAACAGCGCCCCCCAAGGTGGGACCCTCTATGGGAGACTTCTTCTCCCGTTTGGAAGCTTCGGCTTCCGAATCCCCGGGCGCAGTCCTTTTCTTCTTCTGGTCATCTTCCTTCATGGAGACGCTCGCTCCCTCGGTTAGAATGTGTAGCGTTGGGGGTCCGCATCCGCCCGTATTATCCTCCACAGTATCTTCCTTCAAGGGCTCCGGGCAAGGTGCAGCCTGGAGCATCTTTTCCAATACCGGATTTTCCAAACCATTAGGGAGGGGGGCCGAACACCGAATCAACTTCGCCTTTGTTAGCCAGTCCTGGTCGAAAAGAGAACTCTCAGAAATAACTTCGTAACAAAGGAGAGATAGTATGTTCGGCCGGAAGATGCCTTACCTGTTTGGCGGCGCGGTTACTACTCAGGCCCACATCCTCGGTAATTTCCAGACACTCCACCTGAGGTCCGAAGAATGACTTGTACATCTCCTCATGCGTCAGGCTGAGATAATTTTGAATGACACGCGGTCCTTCGGGATTGAACTCCCACAGGCGAAGAGGCCGGCGTTTGCAAGGCTGGACTCGACGAACCAGCATAACTTGTATTACCGCAACCAAACTGAAATCTCCATTGAAGAGATCTCGAATGCGGCTTTGCAGTATAGGCACGTCCTTGGCTAGACCCCAGCTCAGACCTATGCTGATCCATGACATCAGTTGTGGTGGAGGGCCCGAGCGGAAAACAGGGGCGGCCACCCACTTGGCACTTCTAGGAGCCGTGATGTAGAACCACTCCTGTTGCCACAATTCAGACACCTCTGGGATGGAACCTTTGGGCCATGGAGCTCCCGTCATCTTGCGTATTGAGGCACCCCCACATGCTGCATGTTGCCCCTCGATCATCTTCGGCTTTACTTCAAAGGTCTTGAGCCATAGGCCAAAGTGAGGGGTAACCCGGAGGAAGACCTCGCACACGACAATGAATGTCGTGATATGAAGAAAGGAGTCCGGAGCTAGATCATGGAAGTCTAGCCCGTAATAAAACATCAAACCCCTAATGAAAGGATCCAGAGCAAGGCCTAGACCTCGGAGGAAGTGGGAGACAAACACGACGTTCTCGTTGGGTTCGGGGGTGGGGACGGCCTGCCCTCGGGGAGGCAGCCGATGCAAAATCTCGGCGGTCAGATGTCTGGCCTCCCTCAACTTTTTGATGTCTTCTTTCGTGACGGAGGAAGGCACCCATCAGCCTTGAAGTCTAGATCCGGACATGACTGAAGGTTCAGAGCACCTGACCTGAACTTTGGGCGTTTAAGCTTGAGGTGGGGGAAGGATTCGATTGAGCATGAGAGGGAAAAATAAAAGCCTTGTCCCTTTATAAAGAGGGTGAATATCAAGCGTCCTCTCCGTGTCCGTTTGGACTTGCCTATAATCTAGGAGTCCAAGAAGCGGTTGGGTTACCCACGCCCGTATTGATGAGAATCCCGAAATAAGGGGACACGATCTATGCTTTAACAAGACGTGCCAAGGAAACCGCCTCGCATGACGCGCTGAGGTGGGATAATGAAACGACTCAGATAAAGGCTTGGCCATGGTGTGTCACACTATGGAATACGTCAGCAGATTAGGTTTGTGTACATATTATTCTCTCTATGGCAATATGTGGAAACTTGTTTTGCAGAGCCAGACACTATCTTTGTGTTCAAAATCTTCTATGAAGTACTTGGAGGAGGAACCCGCCTTGCAATGCCGAAGACAATCTGTGAGCCGGACACGTCGTCATTGAAGCCTGGTTCAGGGGCTACTGAGGGAGTCCTGGGTTAGGGGGTGTTCGGATAGCCGAACTATACCTTCAGCCGGACTCCTGGACTATGAAGATACAAGATTGAAGACTCCGTCCTGTGTCCGGAAGGGACTTTCCTTGGCGTGGAAGGCAAGCTTGGCGATACGGATATGAAGATCTCCTACCGTTGTAACCGACTTTGTGTAACCCTAACCCTCTCAGGTGTCTATATAAACTGGAGGGTTTTAGTCCGTAGGACAACATACACAACAACAATCATACCATAGGCTAGCTTCTAGGGTTTAGCCTCTCTGATCTCGTGGTAGATCTACTCTTGTACTACCCATATCATCAATTTAATCAAGCAAGACGTAGGGTTTTACCTCCATCGAGAGGGCCCAAACCTGGGTAAAACTTCGTGTCCCTTGCCTCCTGTTACCATCCAGCCAAGACGCACAGTTCAGGATCCCCTACCCGAGATCCGCCGGTTTTGACACCGACAGTTAGGGTTACATAGAGTCGGTTACAATGGTAGGAGATCTACATATCCGTATCACCAAGCTTGCCTTCCACGCCAAGGAAAGTCCCTTCCGGACACGGGACGAAGTCTTCAATCTTGTATCTTCATAGTCGAGGAGTCCGGCTGAAGGTATAGTCCGGCTATCCGAACACCCCCTAATCCAGGACTTCCTCAGTAGCCCCTGAACCAGGCTTCAATGACGACGAGTCCGGTGCGCAGATTGTCTTCGGCATTGCAAGGCGGGTTCCTCCTCCAAGTACTTCATAGAAGATTTTGAACACAAAGATAGTGTCCGGCTCTACAAAATAAGTCTTCACACATTGCCATAGAGAGAATAATATTTACACAAATCTAATCTGCTGACGTATTCCATAGTGTGACACACCATGGCCAAGCCTTTATCCGAGTCGTTTCATTATCCCACCTCAGCGCGTCATGCGAGGCGGTTTCCTTGGCACGTCTTGTTAAAGCAGAGATCGTGTCCCCTTATTCCGGGATTCTCATCAATACGGGCGTGGGTAACCCAACCGCGCCATTGATTACGACGCTTGGGAGATAAGCGAGTTTTACCAGGCTGGTGGGGACACGTAGTTGCGTCCACCCATATAAGGGGATAAGGATCCACCTTTTCACCTACGCCTTCTTCCTTCCTTGCTTATCCATTCTCACGCACTCGAGCTCCAGCGCCCAAGTACGCACTCCCCACCTCAACCTTCTCTAGCCATGTCCGGAGTGGGAGGCAAGTGGATGGTCTCCTCTGTCACGGAGGGGCACATCAAAAGACTAAGGAAGGCCGGATACTTGTCTAACGACATTGCGCACTGGCTTCCCGAAAAGGGGCAGCTGATCCCCACCCCTAGGCCCCATGAGAGGGTGGTGTTCCTCCCCCATTTCCTCCACGGACTAGGTTTACCACTCCACCCATTTGTCCGAGGGCTCATGTTCTACTACGGCCTAGATTTCCACGATCTGGCCCCGAATTTTGTCCTCAACATCTCGGCATTTATCGTCATGTGCGAGGCTTTCCCCCGCATCCGCCCCCATTTTGGCCTATGGCTCAAGACTTTCAATGTCAAGGCGAAGGTGGTGCGCGGCAACCAGGCGGAGTGCGGAGGCGCCATGGTGGGCAAGATGCCCAACGTCTTATGGATCGAGGGCTCCTTTGTGGAGACCCTGAAGGGGTGGCAATCGGGGTGGTTTTACATCACCAAGCCGCGCGACCCTAAGTGGGTCACAGCCCCCGAGTTCCGGTCCGGACCCGCAACACGGCTCACATCCTGGAAAGAGACGGGCCTGTCGTGGGGCAGCAAAAAGGAGGTGACCGGACTGCAAACATGCATCCAATCCCTGGTGGACAAGCAGCTCAGTCTCGTCAACGTAGTCCAGGTTATGCTCATCCGCCTGAGCCTCCCGTGTCAACAACGGGCCTTCAATCTGTGGGAGTTCAACCCGGCGCAGCACCGAACTCTGAGCAGGCTCTTCGACACGACGTACGAAGATGTCTGGAAGGTGCTTTTCAAAGGCGTCGAGGCTCCCGCATCCACTACCGAGGATCGCGGATTCAGCGCGCAGCGTCACGCTAGCGCGGTAAGTTTTTTGTACCTTTTACAGGGCACTAGTTTTTCATAGTTTAATTCTGTGCGGGATCTAAGCTCCCTCACCTTTGACAGGATTGGCAGGCGAAGTCCGGACGGATCGAATGTCCGTCACCTTTGCCCGAAGACCCAGCCGATGCCCACTTGGCGAAGCTGCTGGTTCCGGCACCCTATGTGGTGCCGGAGAAGAAGGCCGCGAAAAAGGCTACGGGGACTCAAAAGAGTGCCCGGCGCCAGGAGGTGTCGGATCCATCATCCGACGGTTCCGAGGCGCATTCCTCCCGTGAAGACGAGGAGGAAGAAGAAGAGACCCCTCCCCCTCTAGCGGGGGAAGGGAAGAAAAGGAAGGCCGCCCCAACTGGGGAGGCCGAAGGGTCCAAGAAGGGGAAAACCCTTCCTTCGGACTACTCCACCAATGCCGACGACGGCGGAGAGGAGTGGGCGCCCAGGGCCAAGCCCCTGGCCAAATCGTAAGTATCTGGATACCAGAGTAATTCATAGTATTCATTTATTGCACAGCTTTCCCTTATGTCGAATATGTTTATGCAGCCCACCCCCAAAGACTGGCTCGACACGTCGTCGAGCGGCTCACTGGACTCGTCGGAGGTGAACTCGCTTCCGACGGCTTCCTCCCCCCGCCCTACGGACGACACCGAAGTGTTGTCCCAACAGGTTCCAATCCGGGAGGAGGTGGTCCTGGGGGCGCCACGAGGCGACCTCCTGGACTCCAGGAGTAAAGGGGATGAAACCCCCAGGGCTCCAAGTCCGGCGCTAGGCCGGACACCGCTCCGGAACCTTCAAAGGTTCCAGAGTCCAGTGGGGGACCTCCTTCCAAGAGGAGCAAGTCCACCGTGCCGGTGACCTCCGTCCAACCGGAGGCGCCGGACAATCTGTTGGAGGCGCTCCAAGGTGCCTCCATCGACAAGGGGCACCGCACCATTATGAGTGCGGTGGTCCAGAAGGTTCAGTCCGCCAAGAGCGGACTGACAGAAGCTTGTACTAGCCTTTTAATAGGCTTTGAGGTAAGTAAAGAATGTGTGAATAATATTACCACATAGACAGTAGCCCCTGATGCTCTGTTTGGCGTTCGGGGAGAAAAGCCAAATAGAGGATCGAATAAGATTCACAGGAGTCTAACAAAAAGGAGTCAATATGCGTGTGCAGGCTTCCCTGCTGGCGTCCGCCGCACTGACTGCGGAAGTGGACGCGCTAAAGCAGAACCTCGAGCGGTCCGAGCAAGAGCTCGGGCGTGCCAAGAAGCAGCTCAAGGACAATGAAGTTAAGAAATACCTTGTTTAAATATATATAAAAAGGTGCAATTGCAAAAAATGACAGGACTATCGTGGCTATTATAAGGGCCACGTCTAAGGTGGCGACCCTTAAGCAAGCGCTGGTCGAGGCCGAGAAGAGGGCGGCCACGGAGCGCACTAAGCGGGAGAAGTATGAGGCCGAGGTTGGCAAGGTACGGCAAGAGCTCCAGGCTCTCATGGAAAAACATGAGAGTTTGGAGATTGACTCAAAGACGCGAGCGTCCGAGCTTGTGGTGGCTACTGAAAATGCCAAGTCTGCCAAAGCCGAATCCCAGAAGACCCTCCAGGAGTTGGATGAGGTGAAGAAGATAGCGGCAGGTAAGGCATTCTTTATGCAAAGCAAATGAATAAACGTGAGTTACTTGTAACTTACCCGAATCCGGAGCTCTCCAGGAGCGTTCGCAGATCTTCCCCGGAGTGTGTCTGATGCCGCCGCATTCTATCGAGCCGAGGAGGGCAGCTCGACAGAGAAGGTGTTCTGGTCTCAATATGATGAGGCTGGACACCCTGTGCCCCTGAGCGACCAGCTGAAGCAACTGGTCGAGCTCCACAAGGTGGCCGAACAGGCCATGAGGGGCCTTATAGTTCGGCTATGGCCTGGAGAGGCTCTACCTGGGAGCTATTTCGGGCTGGTGCGGCGGCTGGTGGAGGCCTATCCAAGGCTCGAAGTCATCAAGCGCTCCGTCTGCATTGAAGGTGCCTGTAGGGCCCTTGCCCGTGCTAAGGTGCACTGGGGCAAGCTGGATGCTGAGAAGCTTGTGAAGGACGGGCCACTGCCGGGGAAGGAGCATCGCAAGCTCGAGAATTATTATAAGGATGTTCTGAAGGGTGCCCGCCTTGTGGCGGATGAATGTTCTAGGGATGTATTTTTTGAGTAAAACTCGCTCATTTTGTCCTGTGCGCTGAAAACTTGTTCATATGCGCTAAGCAATGTTGTTTGAATTTAAAATATTACCTTCTGTGCGGCTGTTTATCAATTCTGAGAGATGGCGAGTCGTCGGCTTCTGCCCTCGTGCCGCTAGTGCTGGGGTGTTTGGGGGATAAACCTGAGCGCTCTTTTCCCCATGTTTGGGTCCTTCAAGGGAGGCGCTCAGCCCAACGAACAAGGCAATCAGACTATAATGCGTGAACATTCTCACTTAGCCGTAGAATTCTATAATTTTAAATTTCGGCGAAGCCCCTGGTATTCGGAAGACCGAGTTCGGGGCGCTATCCACGCCTTGGCCGGACGGAGCCGACTCCTTGCCCTAAGCGGCATAAGTCTTTAAGGACTCAAAAAAAAAACCTCTCGAACAGCGACCAGCTCTCGCTTCATCATGACAGTCAATTTTAGCTTTCTCCACTGAGGTGCTCGACCCAGCTCAACTGGGGCACAATCGCAGTGGTTCTCGTAGTGCTACCTTAGCCGATATAGCGGAACGTAAGGCACCAAAACATAGGAGCCGGGCAAACCCAACTATTGACCCAAGACATGATTCGGAGCCGATGCATATAATGCTATAAGTTCAGGGTGCTGCACTTGTTAAAGTGTTCGGACTTCTCACACCATGTTGAGGGGTACTGAAGCCCCTGGCATATTTTGGCTGTACCAAAGTGTACGGGTGCAACATGTTGTTAAGGAACATATAAAAAAGGGGAATGCAAAAATAGAAAAAAGCTATGCATTGTTTATTAAAGAGGGCTGCGATCAAAGCAGAACGATACAAATAATGTGATAAGCAAAATGTTGGACTATTTAACATGTCCGCTCCAGGGGCAAGCTGCGGAATAATATGCGAAACAGGTATACTGCTCGTGATAGAGACCACCTGGGAGTTCCGTAATGCGGCGTGGCTTATCTGCTTCCCTGGTTCTTGCATCGTTTGTGCGGCAATTGAACTGCCGAACAGGCCTTCCGAAGAGTGGAGTCCTGAAAGTAAGAGAAAATTAAAAAATCGGAAGCCCCTGGTGCGGTTGAAGCCGTGTTTCTGGCGTGCCATGATGGTGCCCCTCCCCCTGTACCCATGGTATTTCTAGAGCGTAGTTATGTATGCGAAGCACTGGCATCGCCGTTTTGCGAGGGCTGGGGTTGGGGCCGCATTGCTACGCCTGCTCGGATCGTGCCAGGCGGTCTTGTTGTAGGTTATTCCGGGCGCGCTTGACGGTGTCCGGTCGTTTAATGGCCGGACTGGAGAACTGCCTGGAGAGGCTGCTTTGTGCTTCTGCTGCAAGGGCCGCCGTGTGCTCCTCCGTTCGGAGTGAGCGTTCGGTGTTTCCATTGACCGTAATTACTCCTCGAGGGCCTGGCATTTTGAGCTTAAGGTATGCACAGTGTGGTACCGCTTTGAATTTGGCAAATGCGGTTCGCCCGAGCAGTGCGTGATAGCCACTGCGGAACGGGACTATGTCGAAGATTAACTCCTTGCTTCGGAAATTATATGGAGATCCGAAGACCACTTCAAGTGTGACTAAGCCTGTACAGTTGGCCTCTACACCTGGTATTACGCCCTTAAAGGTCGTTTTGGTGGGCTTAATCCTCGAGGGATCTATGCCCATTTTCCGCATTGTATCCTGGTAAAGCAGGTTCAGGCTGCTGCCGCCGTCCATAAGGACTCTAGTGAGATGAAATCTGTCAATAATTGGGTCGAGAACCAATGCGGCGAATCCGCCATGATGGATGCTAGTGGGATGGTCCCTTCGATCAAAGGTGATCGGGCAGGAGGACCATGGGTTGAACTTTGGGGCGACTGGCTCTACCGCGTATACGTCCCTTAACGCGCGGTTCCACTCCCTTTTGGGGACGTGGGTTGCATATATCATGTTCACCGTCTGCACTTGTGGGGGAAAATCCTTGTGCCCACTGTTGTTCGGCGGCCGGGGCTCCTCGCCGTCATCGCTATGCAGCCCCTTGTCTTCATTTTCGGCATTTAACTTGAGTGCCTGCTTGAACACCCAACAATCCCTGTTGGTGTGATTGGCCGGCTTTTTGGGGGTGCCATGTATCTGCCATAAGCGGTCGAGTATTCGGTCCAAACTGGAAGGGCCCCTAGGATTCCTTTTGAATGGCTTTTTCCGCTGACCGGATTTAGAGCCTGTGAATCTGGCATTAACTGCTGTATCCTCAGTATTGTCGCCGTTAATGCGGTGCTTCTGCTTGTTGCGACGTGACCTGCCACTATTGTCCCTGGTA
Source organism: Triticum monococcum (assembly GCA_034509565.1). Lineage (NCBI taxonomy): Eukaryota > Viridiplantae > Streptophyta > Magnoliopsida > Poales > Poaceae > Triticum > Triticum monococcum. The sequence continues at coordinate 492,872,033 of CM067844.1, forward strand.
TCCGAATTACCAGGGTTCTTGGTCATATTTTTGCTATGAGCAAGCTAGCTGTCTTCTCCCGCGCAAAAGCGGGTCATGAGTGTCGTGAGTGCTGCCATAGACTTTAGCTTTTCCTGTCCAAGGTGCTGGGCAAGCCACTCGTCATGGATATTGTGCTTAAAGGCTGCTAGGGCCTCAGTGTCCGGACAGTCGACTATTTGATTTTTCTTTGTTAGGAACCGTGTCCAGAATTGCCTGGCCGATTCATCTGGCTGCTGAATTATGTGACTTAGGTCATCGGCATCTGGGGGTCGCACATAAGTGCCCTGGAAATTGTCGAGGAATGCGGCTTCCAGGTCCTCCCAACAACTGATTGATCATGTTGGCAAGCTGTTAAGCCAATGCCGAGCTGGTCCTTTAAGCTTGAGTGGGAGGTATTTGATGGCGTGGAAATCACCGCCGCGGACCATGTGGATATGAAGGAGATAATCCTCGATCCATACCGCAGGATCTGTTGTGCCATCATATGATTCGATGTTTATGGGTTTGAAACACTCGGGGATTTGATGATCCATTACTTCGTCTGTGAAGCATAGTGGGTGTGCGGCGCCTCTGTACTGGGCTATATCACGACGTAGCTCGAATGAGCTTTGTCTACTGTGTTTGGCCCTTTCCGAATTTGTGGCCGGCGTGACGGTTACCGTCTCGAGCCGTGGGGCGCCCACGCGATCCGTAGATCGATCTTGTTTGCCTTGCCTTGTCCTCCAACATATCTCATAAGTCCGGCGCATATTCCCGTGCCTTGGTACAGGGTGCGGCTTGAATGGAGGGCCGAGAGGCCTCTCTGTCGCGGCCACGAGGTGGCCGGTCGGCCGCATCAAGTGCTTCCTCCTCTAATTGGGGTAGCAACCTGCGCTTTGGGTAGCTCTTGGAGGGGCGTTCGAGTTTATGCCCTTCGGCCGCAAGGACTTCAGTCCATCTGTCGACTAGCAAATGTTGATCAGCTTTAAGCTGTTGCTATTTCTTCTTGAGGCTTCTTGCCGTGGTCATAAGCCTGCATTGAAAACGCTCTTGCTCGACGGGATCCTCTGGCACGACGAATTCGTCGTCGTCGAGGCTTGCCTCGTCTTCGGAGGGAGGCATATAATTATCGTCCTCGACCTCTCTGTCTGCCGCTCTCTCATGAGGGCTCGTTTCTCCATCCTCCTGTGCTAAATCTTACTGGAGGGGGTTTTCTTCGGCACTTTCCGGAGTATTTTTATCTCCCGTGCTGGAATCGCCGTATTTGCTTTGGCGGGATTTTGAGCGGCGCCGCTGACGCCAGCGCTTAGGCTGTTTCTTGGAGGGGTCATCCTCCGCTATTCCATCGCCATCTCCTTCTTTTAGGGTCTCCACCATGTATATGTCATATGACGAGGTGGCTTTCCAGGGCCTGATAGGCGCTGGTTCTTCATCGTCTCCTTCATCGGCATCCATACCGTCGATGTCTTCGAAGTCGAAGTCGAGCATATCGGTTAAGTCGTCGACAGTGGCTACGAAGTGGGTGGTGGGTGGGCTTTGAATTTCTTCATCGTTTGAATCCCAACCTTGCTGACCGTAGTCCGGCCAGTGCTCTCCTGATAAAGAGAGAGACTTCAGTGTCTCTAGAATATCGCCGAAAGGCAAGTGCTGAAAGATGTCCGTGGCAGTAAACTCCATGATCGGCACCAAATCAGATTCGATCGGCAGGGGCGCGGAGGGTTTGGAGTCCGGAGAGGAGTCCGGCTCCTTGGAGTCACAAGTCTCGCAGAGTGCGGGGCTGGTGTTCGGCTCGATCGCCGTTGGGATCGCAGCCCCCGAGGCAGCGTCCAACCACCCATCCTCGATTGGCGCAGTTGGCTCTGAATTAAGGGTTGAAGCCGATGCAGGTGCGGCCTCTAGGTCACTGTTCGGCGGCAGAGCTAGATCATGCCCGTCGTGACAGTGCGACGCGCTCGGCAGTGGCTCGAATCCGTTGAAGATCAAGTCCCCGCGGATGTCAGGCATGTAGTTTAAGCTTCCAAATCTGACCTGACGGCCAGGGGCATAGCTTTCGATCTGCTCCAGATGGCCAAGTGACTTGGCCCGCAGTGCAAAGCCACCGAAGACGAAGATCTGTCCGGGGAGGAAGGTCTCACCCTGGACTGCATCGCCATTGAAGATCGTAGGAGCCATCAAGCTTGACGGCGACGACACAGAGGAACTCTCAATGAAAGCACCAATGTCGGTGTCAAAACCGGCGGATCTCGGGTAGGGGGTCCCGAACTGTGCGTCTAGGCCGGATGGTAACAGGAGGCAAGGGACACGAAGTTTTACCCAGGTTCGGGCCCTCTCGATGGAGGTAAAACCCTACGTCCTGCTTGATTAATATTGATGATATGGGTAGTACAAGAGTAGATCTACCACGAGAGCAGAGAGGCTAAACCCTAGAAGCTAGCCTATGGTGTGATTGTTGTTGTGTATGTTGTCCTACAGACTAAAACCCTCCGGTTTATATAGACACCGGATAGGGTTAGGGTTACATAGAGTCGGTTACAATGGTAGGAGATCTACATATCCGTATCGCCAAGCTTGCCTTCCACGCCAAGGAAAGTCCCTTCCGGACATGGGACGAAGTCTTCAATCTTGTATCTTCATAGTCCAGGAGTCCGGCTGAAGGTATAGTCCGGCTATCCGAACACCCCTAATCCAGGACTCCCTCAGTGATGATCATCATTATTAGTGCATTGTCCCGGTGAGGAAAGGATGATGGAGACTATGATTCCCCCACAAGTCGGGATGAGACTCCAGACGAAAAATAAAAAGAAAGAAAGAAAGAGGCCATAAAAAAGAGAAAAGGCCCAAATAAAAAAAAATGAGAGAAAAAGGGAGAAGGGACAATGTTACTATCCTTTACCACACTTGTGCTTCAAAGTAGCACCATGATATTCATGATAGAGAGTCTCCTATGTTGTCACTTTCATATACTAGTGGGAATTTTTCATTATAGAACTTGGCTTGTATATTCCAATGATGGGCTTCCTCAAAATGCCCTAGGTCTTCGTGAGCAAGCGAGTTGGATGCACACCCACTAGTTTCTTTTGTTGAGCTTTCATACACTTATACCTCTAGTGCATCCGTTGCATGGCAATCCCTACTCACTCACATTGATATCTATTGATGGGCATCTCCATAGCCCGTTGATATGCCTAGCTGGTGTGAGACTATCTTCTCCTTTTTGTCCTCTCCACAACCACCATTCTATTCCACCTATAGTGCTATGTCCATGGCTCACGCTCATGTATTGCATGAAGATTGAAAAAGTTTGAGAACATCAAAAGTATGAAACAATTTCTTGGCTTGTCATCGGGGTTGTGCATGATTTAAATATTCTGTGTGGTGAAGATAGAGCATAGCCAGACTACATGATTTTGTAGGGATAGCTTTCTTTGGCCATGTTATTTTGAGAAGACATGATTGCTTAGTTAGTATGCTTGAAGTATTATTATTTTTATGTCAATATGAACTTTTATCTTGAATCTTTTGGATCTGAATATTCATACCACAATTAAGAAGAATTACATTGAAATTATGCCAAGTAGCACTCTGCATCAATAATTCTTTTTTTATCATTTACCTATTCGAGGACGAGCAGGAATTAAGCTTGGGGATGCTGATACGTCTCCAACGTATCTATAATTTTTGATTGCTCCATGCTATATTATCTTATGTTTTGGACATTATTGGGCTTTATTATCTAATTTTATATTATTTTTGGGACTAACCTATTGACCCAGAGCCCAGTGCCAGTTCCTGTTTTCCCCTTGTTTCAGTGTCTCGAAGAAAGGGAATATCAAACGAAGTCGAAATGGAATGAAACCTTCTGGAGAACTTATTTTTGGAAGGAAAGCTACCCGATAGACTTGGAGTGCACGTCAGGAAAGAAACGAGGGAGCCACGAGGCAGGGGACGCGCCCACCCCCTAGGGCGCGCCCTCCACCATCGTGGGCCTCTCGTGGCTCTCCTGACGTACTTCTTCATCCTATACATACCCATATACCCTAAAAAAACCAGGGAGCACAATAGATCGGGAGTTCCGCCACCAGAAGCCTCCGTAGCCACCGAAAGCCAATCTAGACCCATTCCGGCAACCTTCCGGAGGGGGAATCCATCTCCGGTGGCGATCTTCATCATCCAGTGCTCTCCATGACGAGGAGGGAGTAGTTCTCCCTCGGGGCTGAGGGTATGTACCGATAGCTATGTGTTTGATCTCTCTCTCTCTCTCTCTCTCTCTCGTGTTCTTGAGGTGGTACGATATTGATGTATCGCGAGCTTTGCTATTATTGTTGGATCTTATGACGTTTCTCCCCCTCTACTCTCTTGTAATGGATTGAGTTTTCCCTTTGAAGTTATCTTATCGGATTGAGTCTTTAAGGATTCATCTACTCTCTTGTATGTCTTGCAGTGCTTATCTGTGGTGACAATGGGATATCACGTGATCCACTTGATGTATGTTTTGGTGATCAACTTGCAGATTCCACCCATGAACCTATGCATAGGGGTTGGCACACGTTTTCGTCTCGACTCTCCGGTAGAAACTTTGGGGCACTCTTTGAGGTTCTATGTGTTGGTTGAATAGATGAATCTGAGATTGTGTGATGCATATCGTCTAATCATATCCACGGATACTTGAGGTGACATTGGAGTATGTCACACCCTAGTTAGTTCAAGCATTAGAGTGTGCATCATGTTTAAATTCCTCTTAAATTTGAAATGGGGAAGACAGAACCCCCAGCACCCCCCTGGAAACAACTAGGGTTTACTAAAATTATTTTCAATGAACCTGAAATGCCCTTCTAAAAAGTTCACCCTCTTTGTCTTGGGTTAGAACCTCTGGCAAAATTGGTGCACAATTTTCTAGGTCAACAGAAGGTCATTGAATTAAATCATAAGTATTTGAGTTTGGGCATTTAAATGCTATAAAATAATTTAAATGCTCAAATAATTCTGTAAATAAATGTTTCCTGTTGGAAATATTCTAAACAGAGCTCACAATTATTTTCAGGATTTTTGGAAACGTTTTAGTATTTTTAATAAAGCTCAACAGTTGCAGTTAAATAGAAAAGGTAAAACAAATCAAAAAGAGAGAGAGGGAAGCCAACCTGGGCCTTACCTGTGCTGGCCCAGCCATCTGGCTCGGCACGGCCGACTGGCTTGCCAGTCGTCGTCCACCTCCCGCCAGGAGGATGAGGAGCGCGTGGCCGGCGCCAGCGGCCACCCGCCGACCACCTCCTGCTTCTGCCGACGCCTGGAGACGTCCAGGGATGCCACGCCGACCCCCACGTCCCCCTCTCATCCTCCCTCACTCTCCCCCTCGTCTCCCTCACCCTCTCCCGCGCCATGGCCGACGCACCTGTCGCCCTTTCATCGCTGTAGTCATGCTCTCCGTCACCCCCTCGCCTCTCTGACATGTCCAGAAGCTCCGCCGCAACGCCCTCGCCCTCCCCACCGAGCTACGCTTCACCGGAGGCCCTGCATCGCCGCCATTGGGCCGTCTTCAACCTCAGTACCCGCCGGACACCGTTCATCGATTCGCCTCGCTCCGGTCGCCCCCGAGCCCACTGACCTGCTCATCGACCTCCCTGTGAGCTCCGCCGCCTTTCCCCTCTTCTTTCCCACGCATTTGCACCCTCTAGGCCATAGTTCCACCATGGCCGAAGCTCGTCTCCGCTCGAGCTTGTCGTCGGCGTCGCTCCGGAGACCATTTGGTCATCCCGTGCTACGCAACATGCTTGCCGCATCGCGTAGTGCCTCGCTAGCGCCTCAGTTTCCATGTTTGCACGCCGCAGCCCAAACCCCACACATGGCCGAACTCCGGCCACCGCCTTGGAGCTCGTCGTCGTTGTCTCCAACCACCGTAGGCCCGGCCTTCACCACCACTAGATGCGCGACTGCAAGAGCTCTCCAACGAGCCCAAGAACGGCCTCGCCCGTGCCCTGTGGGCGTTTTCCGAGCCGCGCCACACTCTCGGGCCTCGCCGGCGTCGAGTCGCCGGCGAGTTTGACCCAGTTTGACCCCTGGGTGGGCCCAGGTAGACCCCCCTGAGTCTATGACAGGTGGGGCCGGTCTGCTAATTAATCTAGGATTAGTTTTAACTAATTTTATTTAATTCAGTCACTGACATGTGGGTCCAGGCCCCACTGACAGCTAATTAGTGCTAATCTAATCCTGTTAACTAGCTGAGAGACTGACAGAAGGGGCCCACCAGTCAGGTTTGACCTGGGCTGGCGCCTTTGACCTGCTGAGGTCAGCATGACGCAATGCTGACACAGTAATGCATTTTCTGGATTTATTTTTATTCAGGAAATTCCGGAAAATGTTTAAAACTTTTAAAAATCATAGAAATTCAACCATAACTCCAAATGAAATAATTTATATATGAAAAATTATTAGAAAAATTCAATCTATCCATCTGTAATGGTTTCATGCATGACAAAACAAGTTTACCTTGCTGTTTAAGCAGAATAAGGTAATGCACTAATAAGGCCATGTTTAATGAGCTAGTATTTGAATCTTTGATTCAAATGAGTTCATTCCCTTCTATTCTAGCTTGCATTAGGCCAAGACACATTCATATTGCCATGTCATAGCATGCATCATATTGTCGCATATCGTCATGTGTTGATTGTGTTCCGATGTGTTCTTTGTGGTAGGTTCTGCCTCCAAGGATATTCACGAGTATCCAATTGAAGGGCAGTATCCCACTACCACTCCATCAGGCAAGCAACCCATTGATCATTCTGATACAACCCATGTTCTTGCCTCTGCTCTTGTTTACTGCATTAAGACATCGCGATTCAAACAGCTGTGTGCTACGGTAGTTGAACCCTTATCCTCTGCATGACCTGTCATTGCCACAGTAACTAGATGAAACCCACTAGCATGTGTAGGAGTTGATTGAGACATGTATGTGATTCCTACCTTGCTATGCTTAGAGTTGTGTCAGGTATGGTTCATCTGGGTGATGGGCTAGAGTGATATGATTATGTCGGTAATATGAGGAATGTGTTGAACATGTTTTGGTAAAGGTATCGATGAGAGGCCATGTAGGAGTACATGGTGGGTTGTTTCATTGAGGCCGTCCCTAAGAACTGAGATCTGTATGTGTGATTTAAGATTCAGCTACTACCATGCATTGGGATCCTTAATTGACCCTCTCGGCTTCTTAAATACCTTATTATTCTGTCCAGTAGTTGCAAATAGTTTCTGGTGTTGTAGGTTATGTGTTGGCGGCCGTGCGTAGCGCTGACCCTAGGGGTGGGCTATGTTGCGGTAGATACACCATGGCACGGTGTATCGAGTCACCCGTTTGGTGTCTCGGGAACCCTGTTCACATCGTTCGGGGCCGTATGTGGAAACCTCGGCCGGACTCCCTACGGATGGAACCTGGATAGGTGATAAACCTGGATTAGAGACTTAGGTGTTTAGGTAGGCCGTGGCCGACACCCTCGCTGGGCTTCCGCTTGAAGGTTGCCGAGTACATGTCATGTAAACGGCGGTAAGTGGTGAAAGCGTGTATGACGAAGTACACCCCTGCAGGGTATAAAACTATTCGAATAGTTGCGTCCGCGGTAAAGGACTACTTGGTTGCCTATATAGTTCATAGACAAGTTAATGAATACTACTAAAAGACTCAAGATAAGTGTGAGTACCGAGGATGGCCCTCTCGTAGGATGATGAGGGAGGCTCCCCGGTGGAGTATTGTGTTGGTGAGTAGTGGACTCGTGTGCGAAAACTATTTTACTAGTGAAGTTCCGTAGGATAGCTTAGCCAAGAGTCAAAGCTGGCTTGCTGCAATAACCCCACCACCTTCTTGAGAATGAGCATGTATAGTAGGTTCTGATGTAAGACTTGCTGAGTACCTTGTACTCATGTTTGCTTATTTATTGTTTTCAGACGACAACACTGCCCCCTCCGATGGGTTTTATGTAGACCTTGATGTCGACGAGTGACTAGCCACCCAGGTGGTGATCCTGGCCATGGAGGGCCCTATGTAGATAGACAGGCTTCGAGAAGCCTTCTTTCTTTCTAGTGTCTGTACTTAGACTAGTTGCTTCCGCATGTGCTTGTATGAGTGTATGACTTGAGTGTCGGGTCATGTGACCCCTATCTGTATGAACATGTTATGTATGGCTCTCTGGAGCCTTTAAATAAAGTACTTGAGTTGTAGAGTTTTGTTGTGATGCCATGTTGTATGTACTCATATCGGGCATATTGTGTGTATGATTGAAATGCTTGGTATGAGTGGGATCCGACAATCTAGTTGTTTATCCTTGGCAGCCTTTCTTATGGGGAAATGTAGTCTAGTGTTCCTCGAGCCATAGTAGCCGCTACAGCCCGGTTCACCGGAGTCCTGCTAGCCCAGCACTACTGTTCAGGACACTTGACTGGCCGGCATGTGTTTCACTTTGTTCCTATGTCTGTCCCTTCGGGGAAATGTCACGCAGTGACTTCCAAAGTCCTACCTAGCCTGCTACAGCCCGGGTTCCCCGGAGTCCTGTTAGCCCAGTGCTACAGCCCGGAATCACTCGTTGATGACCGACATGCTCGATGTGGTTCATGTATGCCCGTCTCCATAGGTCTGTGCCGCTTTGGGTTCACGACTAGCCATGTCGGCCCGGGTTCTCTGTCATATGGATGCTAGCGACACTATCATATACGTGAGCCAAAAGGCGCAAACGGTCCCGGGCCATGGTAAGGCGACACCCATGGGATACTGTGCGTGAGGCCGCAAAGTGATATGAGGTGTTACTGGCTAGATCGATGTGGCTTGGAATCGGGGTCCTGACAGCGTTGGCATCAGAGCCGGACTGCCTGTAGGTTTGTTGAGCCAAACTGGTCGATGTCGAGTCTAGAAATGCTTTAGTTATATGTAGGGGAATTGATTGTGGAAGGGAACGTAAGGCTCTTTTACTCCTTTACCCTATGCCTCTGATCTGAGTCATTCTCTTCTCATTCAACATGGGTTAAGGACTAGGCTCTCTTCTTCTACCAGGTTCATGTGTTACTAATCCGTAGTAGCTTATAGGATTGTTGTTACAAGTCCCAGTTCAGTTTCTACTATTCTTAGTATGTTGCTAATTGAATCAGAACCTTGATATGATGTTGTTGAGTGGTATTGTGAACTGTTGTGGATGTCTCAAATCTTTTTCTGAGCATTTACAGCCGTTATGCCGTCCAATTTTCCCTAGAAATTCTAATGTCTTTGCATTGTGGTTGTGCTTTCAGATGGCCAACCATGCTCAAAACCAAGTGGTTCGCCTGACCCGGTGCCTCGATGTGCCCAGTCATACTTCTATGTTAGTCTGGGTAATGATCGAGACGGGTTACCGTTGGTATCCCGAATACACCGTCGAAGAGCAATTCCGAGACTTTAACCAAAGCCAATATTTCTGCACCATCAGGATATTTCCTTCTTATCCTGGATCTACTGAGCCCCTTCACTGTTCCTATGGACTCGGGGTTACTGTTGAGATGGTTGTGCAGGATGCTGCCTATTCCATGATGACCATCATGCGAGTCCGGACTGGCTTGCTTCGGAACACTGACTTCAGTTACATGCCAGCTTCACTTCCGGGAGCGCAAGGGTATCTTTAGGCTATCTATGCTGACTCCACTCAGGAGGACTCATTAACTCGTACCACTGCCGAGATGCTCGAAGATAAGGACCGACAGAATCGGGCCTTGAGGCTGGAGCTTTTCAATACCCGTGCTGATCATTGGGCTACATTGACTCGGTTTGCACCTGCGGTGCAAGATGGATGTATGGATACAAGGGATCTGTATCCTGTGAGATCTACTTTGCCAGACATGGTGGATTGGCGTGATGTGGGAGGCATCACCCCACCCCGTGGTCCCCTCAGGCCACCGTTTGTTGGTCCAAGACCTCATCCTAGCCCCTATGGTCCACAGGCTCCTCAGGACCGTCTGCTCCCGGATGGTCACGTTGAACTTCCAGGCTATGGAGGTGACTTCTACGAGGACTACTACAGAGCTGTCTGAGTTAGTAGTAGTACCACTAGTATTGTAGTAGTTGTATCTCCACTGTCCTGCGTGACTTGTGGAATATGACTTTGCGTGTAATCAATTCCGGAGATGTAGACAAATAATGTATAGGAGCTTGGAATGCCTCCGATGAGATGTAACGTCTTTCATCATAGTTGTACTGTAGCCTGGGCTTGTACCAAACTATGTATGATGTGTATGACCGTTGGTATATATATGGCAGTTTTATATTACCATGACATACGGATGAACATCTCTACATTCCGTGTTATCCATTACATTCTGCACTTCCTTGCTAAGTTTGAGCCATCCTTGTCTAAACCGTTGTCTTGTTTTTTTCCTAGGATGGTCAACACCCGTAGCAACCCTGCTGCCTCAGAGCAGGGGGAAGCCAGTGCAGCTAGGGGTGAAAATCTGCCTCACCCGCCTTCTTTGGCCGAAGTAATGCTGGAGGCGGAAAGAAACAAGCGTGAGACTAACCGCCTGTTGGAGCGGATTGAGCAGAACGCTGCACGCCACCCGCGAAATGACTTGGTGTCAATTAATGACTTTATCAAGCTGTACCCACCAAAGTTTAACCATTCTGTCGAGCCCCTCGACGCGGATGACTGGCTTCGCAGCATCACCCACAAGCTACGTTCTGCCAACGTAGCCGAAGCCGACAAGGTTACTTATGCTGCCTACCATCTCGAAGGCCCTGCTAGCCTCTGGTGGGAAAATTTTGAAGCTATGCGCCCGGTCGGCCAAATTACTACTTGGGCTGAATTCAGTGAGGCTTTCCGTGAGCATCACATTCCGGAAGGTCTTATGGATCGCAAGAGGGAGGAGTTCTGCAACTTCACCCAAGGAAGACTAACTGTGGATGCTTATAGTCGTGAATTTGGGAATCTGGCACGTTATGCCCTGAAGAGGTATCTACTGACGCTAAGAAGCAGGCAAGGTTCCGCAAGGGACATAGCCCTGAGCTTTGCCGCGATCTTCGTCTGCACGAGTGCACCTCCTTTCAGAAGTTGGTCAATAAAGCCATCAGTGCTGAGACAGGCCAGACTGATTATGACGCTTCATGCAAGCACTCCCGTGATTTTGGCTCTTCATCCGGCTCTGGAGCTCAGAAGCGCCGGGTGTGGATCCCAAGCACGGCATTGCCACCCAGGTTCATTCCGAGGCCATCCTTTGAGGCGCCTCGTCCCAACCAGCAATTTGCACCGCCCAAGCCCTACTGTGGCCCCGCTGCTAATGCTGCTCCACGCCCCAATGTGGTGACATGCTTTAAGTGTGGAGAGCCGGGTCACTATAGCCGAGAATGTCCCCAGAACAACAACCCCAATCAAACTGGAAAGTCCGTTGGCCGTGGTAAGCCCGCGGGAAAAAACATTCTACGCCAAGCCGGCCACCACTGCACGTGGCCATGTCAACTATGTTTCAGCCGAGGAGGCTCATGAGGATCCCAACGTCGTCCTTGGTATGCTCCTTGTTAACTGCCATCCGGCATCTGTTCTTTTCGATACTGGAGCATCTCATTCATTCATATCCGAGAACTATGCTCGATTGCATAACATGACATTCTGTGACATGCCCACTTCCATGGTAATTCAAACTCCGGGTTCCAAATGGCAAACTTCTAGAGTAAGCCATGGGAACGAAATTCTTGTCGATAGACTTGTCTTCCTTGCATCCTTAATAGCTCTCAAGTCCTCGGACATAAGCATCATCTTGGGTATGGACTGGATGTCAGCTCATTATGCTAAGATTGATTGTGCCACTAGAACCGTTCAACTTACTCACCCATCAGGCAAGACAGTCAATGTCTTAACTCGAGTGGCCAAGCGCCAGCTTTACTCCCTAAATGCCAACCCCCTTCCAGACCTTGAGGATGTTCTGGTAGTCCGAGACTTTCCGGATGTCTTTCCAGAAGAACTGCCAGGTGTTCCACCTGACAGGGGTGTCGAGTTTGTGATAGACCTTGTTCTAGGAACCGTTCCAATTTCTAGAAGACCCTACAAGATGGCACCCTTAGAACTAGCCGAGCTTAAGAACCAACTCGACGAGTCCTTGAAAAAGGGTTTCATCCGTCCTAGTTCCTCTCCTTGGGCTTGCCCCATCCTCTTCGTTAAGAAGAAGGATGGAACGGATCGAATGGTTGTGGATTACCGACCTGTCAACTTGGTCACCATCAAGAACAAATACCCGCTTCCCAGGATCAACGATCTGTATGATCAGCTCGCTGGATCCTCAGTCTTTTCCAAGATGGATTTGAGGTTAGGCTACCATCAAATCAAAATCAGAAACGGGGACATTCCCAAAACGGCCTTTGTTACTCGTTATGGCCAATACGAGTACACCGTCATGTCCTTCGGTTTAACCAATGCCCCAGCTACCTTCTCTCGGTTAATGAACTCGGTCTTCAGGGAGTACTTGGATAAATTCGTCGTAGTATACCTCGATGACATACTTATCTACTCCAAGAATCAGGAGGAACATGCCGAACATCTAAGGCTGGTATTGATAAAATTTCGAGAGCATCGCCTTTATGCCTAATTCTCCAAGTGTGAATTTTGGTTGCCAGAAGTGACCTATCTAGGCCATGTAATCTCTGGCAAGGGTATTGCTGTCAATCCCGAGCGAGTTCAAGCCGTCCTTGATTGGACCCCACCTGAGACGGTCAAGCAAGTTCGGAGTTTCCTTGGCTTAGCAAGCTATTGCCGCCGCTTCGTCGAAAATTTCTCCAAGGTTGCTAAACCTCTAACTGAACTCCTCAAGAAAGATAAAAAGTTCGAGTGGAATCCACAGTGCGAGTTCAGCTTTCAGGAACTGAAAAGACGCCTGACATCTGCTCCCGTACTGGTACCACCAGACTTCTCCAAGGACTTTATTATCTATTGCGACGCCTCGCGACAAGGACTAGGTTGCATACTCGTGCAAGGTCGTCAGGTAATTGCCTATGCTTCACGGCAATTACACCCACATGAGGAAAATTATCCCACACATGATCTAGAGCTGGCAGCTGTAGTCCATGCACTTAAAACTTGGCGACATTACCTCCTCGGTAATCGTTGCGAGATCTTCACCGATCACCAAAGTTTGAAATATATCTTCACCTAACCAGATTTGAATCTCAGGCAAAGACGTTGGGTTGAGTTGATCTCGGATTATGACTTAGGAATAACTTACACCCCGGGCAAAGCCAATGTCATGGCTGATGCGCTAAGCCATAAATCCTATTGTAACAACCTGATGTTACAACAAAGTCAACCACTTCTCCATGAGGAATTCCGTAAGCTTAATCTTCACATTGTTCCTCGAGGATTCCTATCCACCCTGGTGGCGAAACCTAACCTTATGGATCAAATCATAACCGCCCAGCGGTATGATAAGGGCATATCCCGGATTAAGGAAAACATCGCTAGCGGAGTTGCTAAATGTTTCTCCATGGATGAGCGAGGTGCTGTCTTCTTCGAGAATCGTCTGGTGGTTCCCAAGAAACAACATCTACGCCAGTTGGTCCTTAAGGAAGCTCATGAATCCCCTCTCACCATTCATCCCGGTAGTACTAAAATGTATCAAGACCTACGCCAGAGGTTTTGGTGGACTAGGATGAAGAGAGAAATCGCTCAATACATTGCTAGCTGCGACGTCTGTCGCCGTGTTAAAGCAGAGCACCAACGGCCTGCTGGCACCCTTCAACCCTTGGCTATTTTCGAGTGGAAATGGGATAAAATCAGTATGGATTTCATCACTGGGTTTCCTAGGACCAAGAGAGGGAATAATGCCATCTTCGTCGTGATCGACCGTCTTTCCAAAGGAGCCCATTTCCTACCTGTTCGTGAGAGTATCACCGCTAGCCAGCTAGCCAATTTATACATCTCCTGAATAGTGTCTCTTCATGGTGTCCCATTGGAAATTAACTCAGACCGTGGGAGTCTCTTCACCTCTCGGTTTTGGGAAAGCTTCCAAAATGCTATGGGAACTCATCTCTCTTTTAGCACCGCCTTCCATCCTCAATCAAGTGGTCAAGTAGAGCGAGTCAATCAAATTCTGGAAGATATGCTCCGAGCTTCTGTTATCTCGTTCGAAATGGGTTGCGTGGAGTTTGCTTATAACAATAGTTATCAAGCTAGCTTGGGCAAAGCTCCTTTCGAAGTTCTCTATGGACGAAAATGTCGAACGCCTCTTAACTGGTCAGAAACCGGGGAAAGACAACTCTTTGGCCCGGATACGATTCAGGAAGCAGAAGAGCAGGTTCGCGTTATTCGTGAGAAATTGAAAACAGCCCAATCTCGTCGAAAGAGTCAATATGATCGTAAACATAAGCCTATGACTTATGAAGTCGATGAGAAGGCTTACCTTCGGGTTACTCCGTTAAAGGGAACCCATCGTTTCGGTATCAAAGGCAAATTGGCTCCTCGTTACATTGGACCCTTTCGCATTAGTGCCAAACGAGGAGAAGTTTCCTACCAATTGGAACTACCTTCGCATCTTTCCAGAGTTCACGATGTCTTCCACGTTTCTCAACTCAGGCGTTGTTTCGCGGATCCTATCCGTGGAGTGGACCACGAAACGCTTGATCTACAAGATAACCTCTCCTATCGGGAATATCCCGTTCGTGTCCTTGATCAAGCCGAGCGTACCACTCGACATCGTAATATCAGGTTTCTCAAGGTTCAATGGTCACACCACTCCGAGAAGGAAGCCACTTGGGAAAGGGAGGATCGTCTTCAACTCGAGTACCCCACCTTCTTCCCGGAGGATCCTAAATCTTGGGACACGATTCTTTTGAGTGGGGGTGAGTTGTCACACCCTAGTTAGTTCAAGCATTAGAGTGTGCATCATGTTTAAATTCCTCTTAAATTTGAAATGGGGAAGACAGAACCCCCAGCACCCCCTAGAAATAACTAGCGTTTACTAAAATTATTTTCAATGAATCTGAAATGCCCTTCTAAAAAGTTCAACCTCTTTGTCTTGGGTTAGAACCTCTGGCAAAATTGGTGCACAATTTTCTAGGTCAACAGAAGGTCATTGAATTAAATCATAAGTATTTGAGTTTGGGCATTTAAATGCTATAAAATAATTTAAATGCTCAAATAATTCTGGAAATAAATGTTTCCTGTTGGAAATATTCTAAACAGAGCTCACAATTATTTTCAGGATTTTTGGAAACGTTTTTGTATTTTTAATAAAGCTCAACAGTTGCAGTTAAATAGAAAAGCTAAAACAAATCAAAAAGAGAGAGAGGGAAGCCCACCTGGGCCTTACCTGTGCTGGCCCAGCCACCTGGCTCGGCCCAGCCGACTGGCTTGCCAGTCGTTGTCCACCTCCCGCCAGGAGGACGAGGAGCGTGTGGCCGGCGCCCGCGGCCACACGCCGGCCAACTCCTACTTCTGCCGACGCGTGGAGACGTCCAGGGATGCCACGCCGACCCTCATGTCCCCCTCTCATCCTCCCTCACTCTCCCCCACGTCTCCCTCACCCTCTCCCACGCCATGGCCGACGCACCTATCGCCGTCTCACTACCGTAGTCGCGCTCTCCGTCACCCCCTCGCCTCTCTGACATGTCCAGAAGCTCCGCCGTGACGCCCTCGCCCTCCCCACCGAGCCACGCTTCGCCGGAGGCCCTGCATCGCCGCCATCGGGCCGTCTTCAACCTCGGTACCCGCCGGACGCCGTTCATCGATTCGCCTCGCTCCGGTCGCCCCCGAGCCCACTGAGCTGCTCATCGACCTCCCTGTGAGCTCCGCCGCCTTTCCCCTCTTCTTTCCAACACATTTGCACCCTCTAGGCCATAGTTCCACCATGGCCGAAGCTCGTCTCCGCTCGAGCTTGTCGCCGGCGTCGCTCCGGCGACCATTTGGTCATCCCGTGCTACGCAACATGCTTGCCGCATCGCGTAGTGCCTCGCTAGTGCCTCAGTTTCCACGTTTGCACACCGCAGCCCAAACCCCGCACATGGCCGAACTCCGGCCGCCGCCTTGGAGCTCGCCCTCGTTGTCTCCGGCCATCGTAGGCCCGGCCTTCACCACCACTAGATTCGCGACTGCAAGAGCTCTCCAACGAGCCCAAGAATGGCCTCGCCCGTGCCCTATGGGCGTTTTCTAAGCCGCACCACCATCTCGGGCCTCGCCGTCGTCGAGTCACCGGCGAGTTTGACCCAGTTTGACCCCTGGGTGGGCCCAGGTAGACCCCCCTGAGTCTATGATAGGTGGGGCCGGTCTGCTAATTAATCTAGGATTAGTTTTAACTAATTTTATTTAATTCAGTCACTGACATGTGGGTGCAGGCCCCACTGACAGCTAATTAGTGCTAATCTAATCCTGTTAACTAGCTGAGAGACTGACAGAAGGGGCCCACCAGTCAGGTTTGACCTGGGCTGGCGCCTTTGACCTGCTGAGGTCAGCATGACGCAATGCTGACGCAGTAATGCATTTTCTGGATTTATTTTTATTCAGGAAATTCCAGAAAATGTTTAAAACTTCTAAAAATCATAGAAATTCAACCATAACTCCAAATGAAATAATTTATATATGAAAAATTATTAGAAAAATTCAATCTATCCATCTGTAATGGTTTCATGCATGACAAAACAAGTTTACCTTGCTGTTTAAGCAGAATAAGGTAATGCACTAATAAGGCCATGTTTAATGAGCTAGTATTTGAATCTTTGATTCAAATGAGTTCATTCCCTTCTGTTCTAGCTTGCATTAGGCCAAGACACATTCATATTGCCATGTCATAGCATGCATCATATTGTTGCATATCGTCATGTGTTGATTGTGTTCCGATGTGTTCTTCGTGGTAGGTTCTGCCTCCGAGGATATTCACGAGTATCCAACTGAAGGGCAGTATCCCACTACCACTCCATCAGGCAAGCAACCCATTGATCATTCCGATACAACCCATGTTCTCGCCTCTGCTCTTGTTTACTGCATTAAGACATCATGATTCAAACAGCTGTGTGCTACGGTAGTTGAACCCTTATCCTCTGCATGACCTGTCATTGCCACAGTAACTAGATGAAACCCACTAGCATGTGTAGGAGTTGATTGAGACATGTATGTGATTCCTACCTTGCTATGCTTAGAGTTGTGTCAGGTCTGGTTCATCTGGGTGATGGGCTAGAGTGATATGATTATGTCGGTAATATGAGGAATGTGTTGAACATGTTTTGGTAAAGGTATCGATGAGAGGCCATGTAGGAGTACATGGTGGGTTGTTTCATTGAGGCCGTCCCTAAGAACTGAGATCTGTATGTGTGATTTAAGATTCAGCTACTACCATGCATTGGGATCCTTAATTGACCCTCTCGGCTTCTTAAATACCTTAGTATTCTGTCCAGGAGTTGCAAATAGTTTCTGGTGTTGTTGGTTATGTGTTGGCGGCCGTGCGTAGCGCTGACCCTAGGGGTGGGCTATGTTGCGGTAGATACACCATGGCACGGTGTACCGAGTCACCCGTTTGGTGTCTCGGGAACCCTGTTCACATCATTCGGGGCCGTATGTGGAAACCTCGGCCGGACTCCCTACGGATGGAACCTGGATAGGTGATAAACCTTGACTAGAGACTTAGGTGTTTAGGTAGGCCGTGGCCGACACCCTCCCTGGGCTTCCGCTTGAAGGTTGCCGAGTACATGTCATGTAAACGGCGGTAAGTGGTGAAAGCGTGTATGACGAAGTACACCCCTGCAGGGTATAAAACTATTCGAATAGCTGCGTCCGCGGTAAAGGACTACTTGGTTGCCTGTACAGTTCATAGACAAGTTAATGAATACTAATAAAAGACTCAAGATAAATGTGAGTACCGAGGATGGCCCTCTCGTAGGATGATGAGGGAGGCTCCCCGGTGGAGTATTGTGTTGGTGAGTAGTGGACTCGTGTGCGAAAACTATTTTACTAGTGAAGTTCCGTAGGATAGCTTAGCCAAGAGTCAAAGCTGGCTTGCTGCAATAACCCCACCACCTTCTTGAGAATGAGCATGTATAGTAGGTTGTGATGTAAGACTTGCTGAGTACCTTGTACTCATGTTTGCTTATTTATTGTTTTCAGACGACAACACTGCCCCCTCCGATGGGTTTTATGTAGACCTTGATGTCGATGAGTGACTAGCCACCTAGGTGGTGATCCTGGCCATGGAGGGCCCTATGTAGATAGACAGGCTTCGAGAAGCCTTCTTTCTTTCTAGTGTCTGTACTCATACTAGTTGCTTCCGCATGTGCTTGTATGAGTGTATGACTTGAGTGTCGGGTCATGTGACCCCTATCTATATGAACATGTTATGTATGGCTCTCTGGAGCCTTTAAATAAAGTACTTGAGTTGTAGAGTTTTGTTGTGATGCCATGTTGTATGTACTCATATCGGGCATATTGTGTGTATGATTGAAATGCTTGGTATGAGTGGGATCCGACAATCTAGTTGTTTATCCTTGGAAGCCTTTCTTATGGGGAAATGTAGTCTAGTGTTCCTCGAGCCATAGTAGTCAGCTACAGCCCGGTTCACCGGAGTCCTGCTAGCCCAGCACTACTGTTCAGGACACTTGACTGGCCGACATGTGTTTCACTTCGTTCCTATGTCTGTCCCTTCGGGGAAATGTCACGCGGTGACTTCCAGAGTCCTGCCTAGCCTGCTACAGCCCGGGTTCCCCGGAATCCTGTTAGCCCAGTGCTACAGCCCGGAATCACTCATAGATGACCGACATGCTCGATGTGGTTCATGTATGCCTGTCTCCATAGGTCTGTGCCGCTTTGGGTTCACGACTAGCCATGTCGGCCCGGGTTCTCTGTCATATGGATGCTAGCGACACTATCATATACGTGAGCCAAAAAGGCGCAAACGGTCCCGGGCCATGGTAAGGCAACACCCGTGGGATACCGTGCGTGAGGCCGCAAACTGATATGAGGTGTTACCGGCTAGATCGATGTGGCTTGGAATCGGGGTCCTGACAGAGTATCTAGGTGACATTAGGGTTTTGGTTGATTTGTGTCTTAAGGTGTTATTCTAGTACGAACTCTAGGGCTGTTTGTGACACTTATAGGAATAGCCCAATGGATTGATTGGAAAGAATAACTTTGAGGTGGTTTCATACCCTACCATAATCTCTTCGTTTGTTCTCCGCTATTAGTGACTTTGGAGTGACTCTTTGTTGCATTTTGAGGGATAGTTATGTGATCCAATTATGTTATTATTGTTGAGGGAACTTGCACTAGTGAAAGTATGAACCCTAGGCCTTGTTTCAACACATTGCAATACCGTTTACGCTCACTTTTATCATTAGTTACCTTGCTGTTTTTATATTTTCAGATTACAAAAACCTTTATCTACTATCCATATACTACTTGCATCGCCATCTCTTTGCCGAACTAGTGCATCTATACAATTTACCATTGTATTGGGTGTTGAGGGAGTCCTGGATTAGGGGGTCTCCGGACAGCCGGACTATATCCCTTGGCCGGACTGTTGGATTATGAAGATACAAGATTGAAGACTTCGTTCCGTGTCCGGATGGGCCTCTAATTAGCGTGGAAGGCAAGCTAGGCAATACGGATATGTATATCTCCTCCTTTGTAACCGACCTTGTGTAACCCTAGCCCCCTTCGGTGTCTATATAAACTGGAGGGTTTTAGTCCGTAGGACAACATACAATCATAACATAGGCTAGCTTCTAGGGTTTAGCCTCTCCGATCTCGTGGTAGATCAACTCTTGTACTACTCGTATTATCAATAATAATCAAACAGGACATAGGGTTTTACCTCCATCAAGAGGGCCTGAACCTGGGTAAAACATCGTGTCCCCTGCCTCCTGTTACCATCTGCCTTAGACACAGAGTTCGGGACCCCCTACCCGAGATCTGCCGGTTTTGACACCGACATTGGTGCTTTCATTGAGAGTTCCTCTGTGTCGTCGCCGTTAGGATTGATGGCTCCTTCGATCATCGATGGCGATGCAGTCCAGGGTGAGACTTTTCTCCCCTGACAGATCTTTGTATTCGGCGGCTTCGCACTGCGGGCCAACTCGCTTGGCCATCTGGAGCAGGTCGAGAGTTACGCCCCTGGCCATCAGTTTAGGTTTGGAAGCTTAAACTACACGGCCGATATCCGCGGAGACTTGATCTTCGACGGATTCGAGCCCCTGCCTAGTGCGCCACACGGCCACGATGAACATGATTTAGCTCTGCCATCGGACAGTGTCTAGGAGATCACGCCGGCAACCGCTCCAACCCTCAATTCAGAGCCAGCTGCGCCATCCATGGGTGGGTGGATAGACCCCACCACGGAGGCCGCACTCTCATCGGCGATCGAGCTGAGTATCGACCTTACCCTTCACGAGAGCCGTGACGCCGAACTACCAGATCCTTCCCCGACCATGGACTCTGAACCGCCTACGCCCATGCCTATCGAATCTGACTGGGCGCTGATCATGGAGTTTACCTCCGCGGATATCTTTCAGCACTCGCCCTTCGGCGACATACTGAACTCATTAAGGTCTCTCTCCTTGTCAGGAGAGTCCTGGCCAAACTATATCCGGCAGGACTGGGATGCGGATGACGAAGAAATTCGCCGCCCACCCACCACCCACTTAGTAGCCACTGTCGACGACTTAACCGACATGCTCGATTTTGACGCTGAGGACATCGACGGTATGGACAACGATGCGGGAGACGAAGAGGAACCACTGCCCATAGGGGACTGGACTGCCACCTCATCATATGATATATACATGGTGGACACACCCAAAGAAGGCAATGGTGACGAGACAACGGAGGATGACCCCTCGAAGAAGCAACCCAAGCGCCGACGTCAGTGGCGCCACTCTAAGGCTCGCCAAAGCAAAAGCGGTGACACCGGCACAGGAGATAATACCATTCCGGACAGTGCAGAAGACGACAACAATCCCCTCCAGCAAGATTTAGGGCAGGAGGATGGAGAAGCCAGCCCTCCCGAGAGAGCGGCAGATGGAGAGGCGGAGGATGATAATTACATGCCTCCCTCCGAAGACGAGGCAAGCCTCGACGATGATGAATTCGTCATGCCTGAGGATCCCGTCGAACAAGAGCGCTTCAAGCGCCGGCTTATAGCCAAATCGAATAGCCTTAAGAAAAAGCAACAACAGCTTCAAGCTGATCAAGATTTGCTAGCTGACAGATGGACTGAAGTCCTTGCGGCTGATGAATATGAACTCGAACGCCCCTCCAAGAGTTACCCAAAGAGTAGGTTGCTACCCCGACTGGAGGAGGAAGCACTCAAACCTACATCTCCGGCATATGATGCGGCTGACCGGTCACCTCATGGCCGCGACAAAGAGGCATTTCAGCCAAAAGCTCAGCCCGCACTCCGACGCCACTCAAATAAAAATGTCAAGGCATGGGGAAATACGCCAGACCTATGAGACATATTGGAGGACAAAGCAAAACATGCAAGATCGATCTACGGATCACGAGGGCGCGCCACTATGCGAGACAACAATCGTCATGCCGGATATAGTAAAAGTAAGTCCGGCCGGGCCGAACACAGCGGGCAAGACTCATTTGAGCTGCGTCGCGATATAGCCCAGTACAGAGGCGCTGCACACCCCCTATGCTTCACAGACGAAGTAATGGATCATCAAATCCTAGAGGGTTTCAAACCCGTAAATATAGAATCATACGGCGGCATGACAGATCCTGCGGTATGGATTGAGGATTTCCTCCTGCACATCCACATGGCCCGCGGTGATGATCTACACGCCATCAAATACCTCCCACTCAAGCTCAAAGGACCAGCTTGACATTGGCTCAACAGCTTGCCAGCAGAGTCCATTGGCTGTTGGGAAGATCTGGAAGCCGCATCCCTCGACAACTTCCAGGGCACTTATGTGCGACCACCAGACACCGATGACTTGAGCCACATAATTTAGCAGCCAGAGGAATCGGCCAGGCAATTCTGGAGACGGTTCCTAACAAAGAAAAATCAAATTTTCGGCTGTCCGGATGCAGAGGCCCTAGCAACTTTTAAGCACAACATCCGCGATGAGTGGCTCGCCCGGCACCTTGGCCAGGAAAAGCCGAAATCTATGGCAGCCCTCACGACACTCATGACCCGCTTTGTGCGGGAGAAGACAGTTGGCTAGCTCGCAGCAATAACATATCAAAGAACCACGGTACTTCGGATACCAAGGATTGCAATGGCAGGTCCCGTCGCAACAAACACAAGCGCCGCATTAACAGCGACAATACCGAGGATACAACAGCCAACGCCAGATTCAAAGGCTCTAAACCCGGTCAGCGGAAAAAGCCATTCAAAAGAAGCACTCCGGGCCCATCCAGTTTGGACCGTATACTCGACCGCTCGTGTCAAATACACGGCACCCCAGACAAGCCAGCCAACCACACCAACAGGGATTGTTGGGTATTCAAGCAGGCCGGCAAGTTAAATGCCGAAAACAAAGATAAGGGGTCGCATAGTGATGACGAGGAGGATCCCCGACAGTCGAACACCGGAGGACAGAAGAGGTTCCCCCCACAAGTGCGGACGGTGAACATGATATACGCAACCCACATCCCCAAGAGGGAGCGGAAGTGTGCGCTAAGGGACGTATACGCATTGGAGCTAGTCGCTCTAAACTTCAACCCATGGTCCTCTTATCCGATCATCTTAGATCGCAAGGACCACCCCACTAGTATCCGTCATGGCAGATTCGCCGCACTGGTCCTAGACCCAATCATTGATGACTTTCACCTCACTCGAGTCCTTATGGATGGCGGCAGCATCCTGAACCTGCTTTATCAGGACACAGTGCGCAAAATGGGTATAGACCCCTCAAGGATCAAACCCACAAAAATGACCTTCAAAGGCGTCAAACCAGGTGTAGAGGCCCATTGCACAGGCTCAGTCACACTGGAAGTGGTCTTCGGATCCCCGGATAACTTCCGAAGCAAAGAGTTAATCTTCAATATAGTCCTGTTCCGTAGTGGCTATCATGCACTGCTCGGGCGAACCGCATTTGCGAGATTCAATGCGGTACCGCATTATGCATACCTTAAGCTCAAGAAGCCAGGACCCCGGGGGGTCATCACAGTTAATGGAAACATAGAGCGCTCTCTCCGTACGTAGGAGCACACCGCGGCCCTCGCAGTAGAAGCGCAAAGCAACCTCTTAAGGCACTCCACCAGTTCGGCGATTCAAGACCCGGACACCTTCAAGCGCGCCCAGAGTAATTGGCAACAAGACCGCCTAGCACGTTTCGAGCTTGCATAGCAATGCGGCCCCCACCCCAGTACCAGCCAAACGGCAAAATCCGTGCCACGCGTACATAATTACGCATTGAAAATACCATGGGCATAGGTGGGTAGGGGGGCACGACTACGGCACGCCCCAAGACGCGGCTTAACCGCACTAGGGGCTTCCCGCTTTGTTATTTTTCTCTCTTCCAGGACTTTAATCTCTGGAAACCCTGTCTGGCAGTATGATGGCTGAACACATGATGCAGCAACCAAGGAGGCAGAAAGCTACATCGCACCACGGAAATCCCAGGTGGATTACGATAATGAGTGAAATACTTGCTTTAATACCATTCCTCAACTTGCCCTTGGAGGGGACATGTCAAATAGTCCTACTTTTTTCTTATCGCACTACTTGTATCATTCTGCTTTGATGCACCTTTTTGAATAAACAATGCATAACACTAGACTATTATTGCATTTTCTATTCCTCTTTATATATATATGTATATGTTCATTCATGACATCCAGCACCCGTACACTCTGGTATGGCCAGTACGCTAGGGGATTAAGCATACCCCATATTACGGCATGAGAAGTCTGAACACTTTCGACAGTGCGGCACCCCGAACTTATAGCATTGTATGCATCAGCTTCGAATCATGTCTTGGGTCAATAGTTGGGTTTGCCCGGCTCCCATGTTTTGGTACCTTACGTTCCGCTATATCGGCTAAGGTAGCACCGGGAGAACTACTGCGATTGTGCCCCAGTTCTGCTGGGCTAAGCACCTCAGTAGAGAAAGCTAAAACTAACTGTCATGATAAGGCGAGAGACTAGTCGCTTTTCAAGAGGTTTCGAGTCCCTAAAGACTTATGCCGCTTAGAGCGAGGAGTCGGCTTTGTCCGGCTTAAGGCGTGTATAGCGCCCTGAATTCGGCCTTCCCAATACTAGGGGCTTCGCCAAAATTTAAAATTATAGAATTCTATGGCTAAGTGAGGGTGATAAAGCATTATAGTCCGATTGCCTGGTTCGTTGTGCTGAGCACCTCCCTCGAAGGACCCAAAAATGGGAACAAGAGTGCTTAGGTTTATCCCGAACACCCCAGCACTCGTGGCATGGGGGAAGAAGCCGACGACTAGCCATCTCTCAGATTTGATAAACAACCGAACAGAAGGTAATATTTTAAATTCAAACAAGCGTTTCATAGCGCATATGAACAAGTTTTCATAATAGAGGATCACACGAGCAAGTTCATTCAAATATTACATCTTTCGCACACTCGTCAGCTACAAGACAGGCACCCTTCAGGACACCCTCATAATACATCTCGGGGTGGCGATGCTCCTTGCCCTGCGGCGGCCCCTCCTTCACCAGCTTCTCGGTGTCCATCTTGGCCCAGTGCACGTTCGCACGGGCAAAAGCTCGGCGTGCACCTTCGATGCAGACGAACTGCTTGATGACTTCCAGCCGTGGGCAGGCATCCACAAGCCACCTCACCTGGCCAAAGTAGCTGTTGGGAAGGGCATCGCCAGGCCACATCCGGACTATAAGGCCCCTCAAGGCCTGTTTGGCCGCCTTGTGCAGCTCGACCTGTTGCTTCAGCTGGTCGCTCATAGGCATCGGGTGTTCGGTCCCAGTATACTGAGACCAGAACAGCTTCTCCGTCGAGCTTCCCTCCTCGGCCTGGTAAAACTTTGCGGCATCCGACACGCTACGGGGCAAATATGCGAATGCTCCTGGAGAGCTCCGGACTCGGGTAAGTTACAAGTAATTTACTTTCACATGCTTGCTTTGCATATTGAATGCCTTACCCGCCGCTATCTGCCTCATCGCCTTAATCTCCTCGACGGCCTTGTGGGCTTTAGCCTTGGCATTCTTTGCGCTCTCAAGGGCCACGGCAAGCTCAGACTCTCGCGTCTTCGAGTCAAGCTCCAACGCCTCGTGCTTCATCACGAGAGCTTGGAGCTCTTGCTGCACCTCGCCCACCCGTGCCTCTTGCTTTTCCCGCTCGGTGCGCTCCTGGGCCGCTTTGTTTTCGGCCTCGGACAACGCTTGCTTCAAGGTCGCCACTTCGGTCATGGCCCCTAGCAAATTCATAATGATCCTATCATTTTGAAATCGCATCTTACACACACACACACACACACACAAACACTATTCTGATCACGGGATCAGAATAATATTCTGATCACAACATGAACTTCCCGAGTAACGCGCCTGACCTTCCCCGAGTACTAGGTTGAACTTCAGCTAAAAGGTGTCCAAATGGGGCTTGCGATATAAAGTTGGATAGCAATGGACATCAGTATCATGACCCAAGTTAAAATTTTGGCAAAATGTAAGCGGTTTAAGAGCAGTTTTGAAAACCGTTTTTTCTTCATACAAAAAACGTGAATCTTATTTTCGATCGCATTTTTAAACCGTTTATCGGAATGAGGCAAATAATATGGCGTTGGAAAGCTGCTACAAAACCGCCCCTTCCACATGTTGAAAGTTTTCTCTAGTTCCCTACGGTTAAAGAGTAATTCGGAAAATCGTAAAATTTCGTAAATCGAACACCCGAGTTTGTATTTTTGACGCCATTTCTAAACGGCTAATCCAATTGAGGCAAATAATATGGCTTTGGAAAGCTTATGAAAATGCGCTACTTTTTATGTTAAAAGTTTTTTCTAATTTTGAATGGTTTAAAAGTAATTTAGAAAATGGTACAAGTTCCACCGAGTTCATATTTTTGAGGTAATTTTTTAACCGTACGTCCAAATGCAGCAAGTGATATGGCGTTGGAAAGCTTGAAGAAACGCGAAACTTTTTTGTATATATTGTTTCTCCTAATGCACTACGGTTTTATGTCAGTTTTTAAAATGGTTAAAAACGTATTTTTGCCATAATTTCTACAAACTTTATCGGAATGGGGCAAATAATATACTGCTGAAAAGCTACGGAAAATGCGAAACTTTTTCATGTTGATTGTTTTCTCTGATTCCTAGCCGTTTTCAAGTAATTTCGAAAACGGCGGGATCATGCGCGTGTACCTGAACTTCACTCTGTTTTTCACGTGATTTTTGTGCTCGTAGGTCTCCATCCACTGCTCGTAACTCTCCATCCATTCACCGGAATTGAGCAGGTGATATACGGATGGAAAGCTGCTGTAAGCACGCAAGTTTCTCATGTTGACCATCTTTTGATACTCGCGACGATTTTAAATGTTTTTAATCTAAAATTCATTCAGCGTAGTAGTTGAACTTCCAGCTGTTTTCACGTTGAACTTCTGTGACGTATTTTTGTTTGTAATTTTCTCATCCATTCGTTAGTGTTACACAAATAATATTCCTTTTGTACAACATCTCTCACAATAATTTTCTAACTTTCTCCGACCGAGGACTTGAACTTATGACAACAATAAATTTGGACCTTGCCTTTTATTCATTTTTCTCATATTAAACACACACCATGTAGTACATGAACTTTTTCCATTTTTATAATTTGATTTTTTATTTTATTTTTGGAATCAAATTGCTCCCAAATAATAACTGAACTTCTTTGTGGATTGAGATAATTATTTTAAAAATCAATTTTTTTGTGTGTTTTCGAACATGGAAACATAAGGTGAACATGCAAGAATTTTTGAACTTCCCCGGATAGAGCACGTGAACTTCTTGCAACAAACCTTTTAAGCATTTAGTTTTCTATTCTTATATTCTTATCTGAAATGCATTTCGTGTAGTAGTTGAACTTCCTGCTGTTTTCACCTTGAACTTCTGACGCGTCTTTTTGTTCAACCTCTCTCACAAGGATTTTTGAACTTTCTCGGGCCTAGCACTTGAACTTCTAACAACAAAACTTTTAGCTTTTGCTTTTTCATTATTATTTTTCATACAAAACGCACACTGTGTAGTATGTGAACTTCTGGCAGTTATCAACCTGAACTTCTGTCGGTTCCCTGAAAATATCTGAGTTTTTATAGACATTGACCCACTCTGCCCTTTTTAATTGGACTTCATTCCGTTTTTTTAGAATATGAAAAATATTGAAATTTTGTAATTAATATCGAACTGCTTCGTTATTTCAAATTGAACTTCTTGGATTATCGTTAGTTTTTTAATAAATATCGATCTGCTTTGTTTAAAAAATTGAACTTCTTGGTTTTATTATCTAGTAATGAGGAAAATCTGAGTTTTTCATATATAGTGAACTACTCAATTTTTTTTTCATTTGAACCTCTTGGTATTTTAAAATTGGAATTTTCTTTGGTTTTGTAATAAACAATGAACTTCTTCGTTGTTAAATTTAAACCTCTATGTTTTTCTGAGAAACAAGAATAAATCATTTTTTTATACAATGAACTTCTTTTTTTAATTTGAACTTCTTGGTTATTTATTTAGTAACGCGGAAAATCTATGTTTTGTAATAAACATCAAACCGCCCTCGTTATTTAAATTTGAACTTCTTTATTTTTCTTAGAAACAAGGTAAAGACCGTTAAAGTTATTTTAACTGTTGTGTTTTGGTAAACACTCTTGCTGCTTTTCACATTATATTTTGTTCTTTATTTCTCTGAAGTAATTACGTGAACTTTTTATAACAAAATGATTGAACTTTCAGAGGACGTATGTGCATAATTTCTATTTTTTATAGACATCGAACTTCCATTGCAACGCACGGGCTATTTTTTTTTGCCGTTACAATGCCCGGGCTGTTTTGCTAGTTAATTAAAAACAAAGATTGCCGTTGGCATGCTTGTTCGATATGCAAGATATCATGTTATTTTGGGTTGCGTACTAGAGGCAAAAAGAAATTTGGTGTAGGACGGACGCAGGCGCAGCATGCCGGTAATTCAGCGCAGTGGCGTGGCGTCGCCAAGCAGCACGATGCATGACGTACCCATGACCACAATTCAGGCAATCTTGCTCTACATGGATCATCACATATCCACATTCACACATACGAAACAAGTTGTACTAGCTGCTCCCGGTACAATTTACTCCCACATCAAACACACACACGCCAGGGTCTCTTGAATTATTTGCTAGTTGCTACCAACACACCGCCTCGGCTCCACAACTCACAACTCCATCAACAATGCTTAGGTTCTCAGAAGTAAACTTCACACAGCTCACATCAGTAGCCAGCAGGAACTCAACTCCATCAACACTTGGCTTAGGTCTCAGCAGAGGCTCATACCAGAACCCATCAAGGCCGTAATCACACTAGGAAGA
This sequence comes from Triticum monococcum, assembly GCA_034509565.1. NCBI lineage: Eukaryota > Viridiplantae > Streptophyta > Magnoliopsida > Poales > Poaceae > Triticum > Triticum monococcum. The sequence continues at coordinate 492,900,473 of CM067844.1, forward strand.
ACGGCGAAGGGAGCAGGGGCCGGACGCTCCTGCGCACGTCGAAGCCCCGGAGACGCTCCAAGTTCATCACCTCGAAGTGGCCGTCGAAGAGGTTCACCTGCACCGGCGAATCAGTTCCAAGGATCAGACCATGAAAAGAAAAGGATAGCATGCAAACATCCTGCAGTCTCAGGGAGGGATTAGGGAAGTGTCGTACCCGTGGGCCGTATCGTTTGACGAACCACTCGAAGGTGTTGGCACCGGATGTCTCGAACATGGTTCTCTTGAGCCCGAGCCGGCCGACGATCTTCGCGATGATGTCCGCCCTGAAAGAGTCCGCGCGTTGGCAGACATGTCTTCTATTTTACTGTGAGAAATTCAAGTAATAACAATAGAGAACAAAAAAACACAGCATCACACATGTACTCCATGTTTCTAATAACCAGCAGCAGCTCTTGGTCAAAAGTATGCAAACTAAGATAACCAACTTTACTGTGAGAAACCAAGATCATTGGTGCTCAGGTTTTGGAAAACAAACACATATACAATACACACTTGACCTTCTGCAACACAATATATTGACCTTCGCAAAAACATTTTTTTATGCGGATAAACCATGCATTATTACAAGCAAAATAGAACTGCAGGTGCCAGGGAAGCCGCCAAGCGTGGCTGCCGGAAAGGCTCGGCGAAAGGTCAGAGAGAGGAGCCAGGGAAGGTCGCACGTGAAGAAAGAATAGAGAAGCTTTGTTGTTTCCTAATTTTCCCATAGCCTTACGTTGTGTTCTTGTAGCACTAAGAGGCAGTAGCACCTCCGCGCGCTAGAGCATGACTACCCGAAACATTGCTAGACACAACTGCAGCAGGTCACGGCGGCGCTGCGTATGTAGCTGCAGAAAACTGAATTTGTTCAGAGAAGTGAGAAATCTGAACCTGTAGCTTGATAGAATCTAAACTTCTACTTTTCTGAAAAAACTTGATTGCCGTGGCTGGAGGATGGAGGACCCGGATGGGGGTAGCGCTGGTCAGCCCATGGGCGTCCGGGGCGGCGTCACGTGCGCCGGTGCGCGGCCTTGGGTGGTGGCAGCGATAGAGGTAGGGGAAGGCTGACGTGTGGAAGAGGAGGTGCTGGAGCAAACTTACAGCGGTAGGTGGAGGAGGGCCGTGGAGGTCACTTGCTGTTGTGGGAGGCCGACAGCCATAGTGTGAAGCTCCTCGTCCACCCGAGATGCTCGACCAGAACTGCGGTGGATGGGGCCGAAGTGCTGATCCACGGGAAGGTCAAGATGGCCGATGCTATAAGGTCAACAGTCCCTGTAGATCCACCGGAGCCGTGTCTTCACCGGAGAAAAGAGAGGGAGGAGCGGCGCATGGCTAGGAGGCGGCCGGAGGAGCTATGTGGGCCGCTGACGCCGGTGGAAGGATGGGCTGGAGGAGTTGTGGTGGTGGCGGATCCGGGGATGCATCGGTTTTTGGGGGCCGGGTGAGGGTGGCAGCGGGAGGTGCGCCGGCACCAGGGCGGTGGCGATTGTGGAGGAGGCGGGGAAGGTAGAATCGGGCGGGGACGGGGATCGTGGGTGAGTGGTCGGGGTGTGGGTGAACTTTTTTTTCGGCCACTGTACCGATTTGGGAGTTCGGGAGGATCCCATCGCCCCTATATAGCACGCGTCGTGATCATAATAACTATTCTGATCCCATGATCAGAAAAGTGTTACTATATATATAGACAAGGTATTACTTACCTTTGTTCTCCTCGAGCTGCCTCTTAGCAAGGCCGAGCTCTTTCTCGGACCCCTCGAGGTCCTGCTTCAGTGCGGCGACCTCCGCGGTTAGTGCGGCAGAGGTCAGCAGCGAAGCCTGCATACGCATATATACATACTTATATTAGACTCCTGCATATATTACTTGATCCTCTATTCGGCTTTTCTTTGTGAACACCAAACAGAGCATCAGGGGCTACTGTCTATGCGGTAATATTTTTCCTATATTTTAAATACTTACCTCAAAGCCTATTAGAAGGCTGGCACTGGCTTCAGTCAGTCCGCTCTTAGCGGACTAGACCTTCTCGATCACCGCACTCATAATAGTGCGGTGCTCTTCATCCATGGAAGCGCTGCGAAGCGCTCCTAGCAGGCTGTCCGGTGCCTCGGGATGGACAGAGGTCACCGGCACGGGCGTCTTACCCCTTTTGGAAGGGGGCCGCCTACCCGAGTCCGAAGCCACTGGAGGTTCCGGCGCGGTGTTTGGCTGAGAGCCAAACTTGGAGCCCCCGGGTGCCCTGCTCCCTTTGCTCCTGGAGTCCGGAAGGTCGCCTTGAGGCACCTTCGGGACTATCTCCCCCCGACTCGGTGCCCCTTGAGACAATACCTCGGCATTGTCCGTAGGGAAAGGGGAGGAGGCGGTCAGAAGTGGATCGCTATCCATATCCGACGAATCCAAGGAGCCGTCCGACGAGGATATGTAGATATGGGCTTGGGGTGGTCTGCATAATCACATTCGACGTTAGGAGAAGCAGTGCAACAAAGGTATGCGATGGGTTACTCTGGTATCCGAATACTTACGACTTCGCCAGGGGATTGGCCCTGAGCAGCCACTCGTCTTCGCCTTCAACGGCGGTGTTGGAGTAGTCCGGAAGAAGAGTCCTTCCCTTCTTGGACCCTTCGGCCTCCCCGGTTGGGGCGGCCTTCCTTTTCTTGTCTCCCCCGGCTGAAGGGGGAGCATTTTCATCTTCCTCCTCGTCTTCATGGGAGGAGTGCACCGCGGAGTTATCAGACGATGAGTCCGATATCACCTGGCACCGGGAACTCTTTCGGGTTCCCTTGGCCTTCTTCTTGGTCTTCTCCGGCACCTTATAAGGAGCTGAAGTCAGCATCTCCGTCAGGAGAGCGTCTGCAGTGTCTTCGGGCAGGGGGGCCGGACAATCGATCTGCTCCAATGCGTCCACCCAGTCCTGTTAAAGCCATGAGAGCTCAGACCCTGCACATGGTTAAGCTATGGGAAATAAATATCCTACCAAATGTACAGAACTTACCGGATTCGCAGGGCGCTTCGCGCTCAGCCCGCGGTCCTCGGTGAGAGAGGGAGGGACCTCGGCGCCCTTGAACAACACCCTCCAGACGTCTTTGTGCGTCATGTCGAAGAGCTCGCTTAGAGTCTGATGCCGGGCCGGGTCGAACTCCCATAAGTTGAAATCTCGTTGCTGACACGGGAGGATCCGTCGAAAGAGCATGACTTGGACTATGTTGAAAAGCTTAAGTTTCTTGCTTGTCATGTTCCGGATACATTTCTGGAGTCCATCCAGCTCCACCGATGAACCCCAGGACAGGCCCTTCTCCTTCCAGGAAGTGAGCCGCATGGGGATTCTAGATCGAAACTCGGGGGCCGCCACCCAGTTGGTGTCGCGCGGCCGGTGATGTAGAACCACCCCGACTGCCACCCCTTTATAGTCTCCACGAAGGAGCCCTTGAGCCATGCAACGTTGGGCATTTTTTCCAACATGGCTCCGCCGCATTCCACTTGTTGGCCACCTACAACCTTCGGCTTGATATTGAAGGTCTTCAGCCATAGGCCGAAGTGGGGCCGGATGCGGAGGAAAGCCTCGCACACGACGATGAACGCCGAGATGTTGAGGATGAAGTTTGGGGCCAGATCGTGAAAGTCCAGCCCATAATAGAACATGAGGCCGCGGACAAATGGGTGGAGGGGAAACCCTAGTCCGTGGACAAAGTGGGGGAGGAATACCACCCTCTCGTGAGGTTCTGGGGTAGGGATGTCCTGCCCCGCGGCTGGCAGCCGATGCGTGATGTCCGTGGCTAAGTATCCGGCTCCGCGCAACTTTTTTATGTGCCCCTCCATGACGGAGGAGGCCATCCACTTGCCTCCCGCTCCAGACATGTTTTGAAGAGAGTTGCGGAGGAGGATGCGGACTTGGGCGCTGGAGCTCGAGTGCGCGAGAATGGATGGGCAAGGAGGAAGAAGGCATGAGTAGAAAAAGGTGAGATCTTATCCCTTTATAAGGGCGGGCTAAACTACACGCGCCCACTTTCCTGGTAAAACTCGCTTATCCCCCAAGCGCCGTAATTGATGGCGCGGTTGGGCTACCCACATCCATATTGATGATAATCCCGTAATAAGGGGAACACAATCTCTGATTTGACAAGACGTGCCAAGAAACCGCCTCACGTTATGTGCGGGGCTGGTTAAGGAAAAACAGTTCGAATAATTACCGGGCCATGGCATGATGTCATGCTGCCAAAACGTGTCAGCAGATTGGATTTGTGGAAAAATTATTCTCTCTACGGTGGTATGTGGAACTTATTTTGCAGGGTCGGACACTATCCTTGTATTCAAATTCTTCCGTGGTGTATTCGGAGGAGGAACCCGCCTTGCAATGCAGAAGACAACACTACGCGCCGGACTCATCGTCATTGAAGCCTGGTTCAGGGGCTACTGAGGGAGTCCTGGATTAGGGGGTCTCCGGACAGCCGGACTATATCCCTTGGCTGGACTGTTGGATTATGAAGATACAAGATTGAAGACTTCGTCCCGTGTCCGGATGGGACTCTACTTAGCATGGAAGGCAAGCTAGGCAATACGGATATGTATATGTCCTCCTTTGTAACCGACCTTGTGTAACCCTAGCCCCCTTCGGTGTCTATATAAACCGGAGGGTTTTAGTCCACAGGACAACATACAATCATACCATAGGCTAGCTTCTAGGGTTTAGCCTCTCCGATCTCGTGGTAGATCAACTCTTGTACTACTCGTATTATAAATAATAATCAAACATGACGTAGGGTTTTACCTCCATCAAGAGGGCCCGAACCTGGGTAAAACATCGTGTCCCCTGCCTCCTGTTACTATCCGCCTAAGACGCACAGTTTGGGACCCCCTACTCGAGATCCGCCGGTTTTGACACCAACAGGTGTGTTGGGGACACAAGAGACTCTTTGTTATTTGGTTGCAGGGTTGCTTGAGAGAGACCATCTTCATCCTACGCCTCCCACGGATTGATAAACCTTAGGTCATCCACTTGAGGGAAATTTGCTACTGTCCTACGAACCTCTGCACTTGGAGGCCCAACAACGTCTACAAGAAGGTTGTGTAGTAGACATCAAGAGCTTTCCCGTGTAAATAGTTTTCTCATTTTTGCTTTTCCCTTTTAATTGCTTATTCAAGGAAGTCAAAAACTCCGAAAACATTTCTGTGTGTTTCTCTGAATTTCTTTTCTTTTTATTCGAGTCTTACCAAGGAGAAGACGACGATGAAAATGTTGAGTGGCTCTCATATGAATAGTTGTTGATCTAATAATGATCCCATTTTACCTTGTCTCCTCCTATTGAATAAAATGTTTGCAGATTATAGCTTAGTCCACTACATTCTTGCGCTATTATTATTTTCATATCGTTCGGTCGTGCAAGTGAAAGGCAATAATGATGATATTCGATGAACTAGCCATGGCAGAGAGAAATGGGTATGAACTCGACTTGTTCTGTTTGTATAAATATGTTTAACCTAGTATCCATGATTTAGCCCATTATGATTAAACGTGTTTACAATGACAATTAGAGATTATAGTTTCTCATGCCATGCATAAGTAGCTAGGAGTGGATAATGATTTATCTTGGATATCAACAATGTGTTAAAATGATTGTGATGTAGTATGATGATATGGTATCCTCCTCTAAATGTTCGGGTGGCTTGACTTGGAACATGTTCATGCATGTAGTTGAATCAAAACCAACATATCCTCTATGATATTTATGTTCATGGTGTTCATATCCTACTCATGCTAGTGTCCAATGTTACTTATGCATAATGCATGTTCATGACTGTCGTTGCTCTCTAGCTGGCCGCTTCTCAATCTAATTGCTAGCCTTCGCCTGTACTAAGTGGGAATTTTTCTTATACATCAAAACCTTGAACCCAAAAGTTATTCCAGATGAGTCCACCATACCTACCTACATTCGGTATTACCCTGCCGTCCTAAGTAAATTTGCATGTGTCACCTCTAAAAACTTCTAAAAAACATCATTTTTGTGTGCTTGGATCGTTCATGGAAGAACAGGAGGTGGTCAGAATCTTCCATGCTAAGCGGGTTATTCTCAGGCCGAGTATTTATTCACTCGCCATCACATGAGAAAAGGGCGGTAATACGGATGCCCAGTCCCAAACTGCAAACAAAAAAGCTTACAAATAATCAAAAAAAACTCCCAATGGAGTCAAAACCTTTACTTTTATCGCTTGGGAATCGCCACTAGCGTGCTTAGCATGGAAGATATTGATAACTAATGGCCGTGAAGTAAATGAGAAGGGTGCATGTCTCAAAATATCATTTACCTCTGTTTTAAAAACTTGAGCTCTAGCACCTCTACAAACCACTGCTTCCCTTTGCGAAGGGACTATATATTTACTTTTATGTTGTGTCATCACCTTCTAAAACAAGCGCCAGAACCTGAGAGCACTACCGTCATGACTTATGCATTGTGCGTAGCTAATGTTGGGTGCATCATGACTGGATCTTTTCTACAATGAATCACAATGTTTAGTCACTGCTTGAACTTTGGAGGTGCTCTGCATTTATGTTTTGCGGTTTCAGAAAGGGCTAGCGAGATACCACTATTGTCATATTATATCATGGTTGTTTTGACAACATGTTGTTGTCTGGGATATCTTATTATTGCTCGCTAGCTGATTATGCCATTGATATGAGTTATTATAATCTTTACGAGTTATTGTAGGCATGGTTAGTTATAATGTTGGCTGAAAACCTGGGTGTTGTTTAAGCTTATTTATGCAAACAAGAGCAAAAGAGTTCGTATTTTTTTCTTTTTCACTTTCAGTTTATCAACTGAATTCCTTGAGGACAAGCAAATGTTTAAGCTTGGGGGAGTTGATACGTCTCGAACGTATCTAATTTTCCTAACACTTTTCCTCTTGTTTTGGACTCTAATTTGCATGGTTTGAATGAAACTAACCCTGGACTGACGTTGTTTTCAGTAGAACTACCATGGTGTTCTTTTTGTGCAGAAATAAAAGTTCTCGAAATGGAACGAAACTTTGCGAGGATTTTTTTATACAATAAATAAGAATTTCTGGAGCCAAGATCCATTGGAGGGGGGCACCTGGGTGGGCACAACCCACCAGGGCACCCCCTCCTGGCGCACCCAGGTGGGTTGTCCCCACCTCGTGGCCCCGCAGACCCTGAAACCGATGCTATAAAATCCTTTTTTCCCGAAAAAATTAGGGAGAAAGAATTATCGCGATCCACGAGACGGAGCCGCAGTCACCTCATGTTCTTCATCGGGAGGCCAGATCTGGAGTCTGTTTGGGGCTCCGGAGAGGGGGATCTTCGTTCTTCATCATCACCAACCCTTCTCCATCGCCAATTCCATGATGCTCCCCACCGGGAGTGAGTAGTTCCTTCGTAGGCTCGCTGGTCGGTGAGGAGTTGGATGAGATTCATCATGTAATCGAGTTAGTTTTTTTAGGGCTTGATCCCTAGTATCCACTATGTTATAATGCTTTGTTCCGGTTCTCTATTAAAAGGAGGCCTTAATATCCCTTAGTTTCCAATGGGACCCTACTGCCACGGGAGGGTAGGACAAAAGATGGCATGCAAGTTCTTTCCATAAGCACGTATGACTATTAACGAAATACATGCCTACATTATATTGATGAACTTGAGCTAGTGTCGTACCACCCTAGGTTATAACTGTCTCATGATGAATATCATCCAACAAGTCACCGATCCAATGCCTACGAATTTATCTTATATTGTTCTTGCTAAGTTACTACTGCTATCATTACTGTTGCACTTGCTACAAAACTATTGCTATCATTGTTATCATTACCATTGCTACTGCTACTATTATCAAAACTATCATATTACTTTTCTACTGATCACGTTGCTGTAGATAATTAATCTCCAGGTGTGGTTGAATTAACAACTCAGCTGCTAATACCTTCAAATATTCTTTGGCTCCCCTTGTGCCGAATCTATAAATTTGGGTTGAATACTCTACCCTCAAAAACTGTTGTGATCCCCTATACTTGTGGGTTATCAATGCTCTGTGTTTGGCTTCTTAAAGGGGGTCATATCTGCCGGGTCAACATTATCTTTGTAGAACTTCAACTCCTCTATTGCACAAATAGACTCAGCATAGGCAGGAAGGCCCTCTTCACACTCCAAAGCTATCTTCCTATCACCATGCACCATGATAGTACCCTTACGACCCGACATTTTAAGCTACATATAAACATAACAAGGTTGTGCCATAAATTTGGTGTAAGCTGGCCATCCAAATAAGGCGTGATAAGGGCTCTTGATCTTGACCACCTGAAAAGTCAGTGTTTCAGCCCTATAGTCATGCTCATTGCCAAAAGCCACTTCCAAGGCTATCTTACCCACTAAATATGCTGACTTATCAGGCACCACTCCGTGGAAAATGGTAGAAGACGGCTTAAGGTCTTTATCAGTCAAATTCATACGACGAAAAGTATCATAATAAAGGATATTGATACTGCTGCCCCCGTCCATAAGTACCTTCGTGAACTTGTATCCTCCAACCCGAGGAGGTACCACCAAAGCCAGCTGACCTGGGTTATCAACCCAGGGTGGGTGATCCTCACGGCTCCATACAATGGGCTGCTCTGACCATCACAAGTATCGAGGGACTGTCGGCTCAACCACGCTCTCTGCTCATTTATGAGTCTTCTGGTCCCACTTGCACAAACTCGTGGTGAAAACATGATATTGACCACTATTCAGCTGCTTTGGATTGCCCTGATAGCTGGACTGCTGCTGCTGATTACCCTGATTGGGCTGTTGACTAAAACCGCCTTGATTACCTTGGCCTTGAAATCCAGAGTTTGAGCCGCCACCTCCAAAGCTGGGTCCATGAGAGCCGGATCCTGACCCGCTTTGCGGGCCATGATTGTCCTGATAAAAGCTGAAATTTCTATACTCCCTCATGATGAAGCAATATTTCCATAGATGAGTGGCCGACTTCTCTTGAGAATCGTGCTTTGGGCAAGGCTGATTCATGATCGCCTCAAGGTTGAACTTTGGCCTGCCAAACCGGGGCATTGACGATTTCATTGTTCTTGATATAGATTGCAATCCTATATGTCCTACTATTCTTGGTAGACCTTTCCTTAGAACGATTGGTGCAATTATTGATATGAAAGAAGGAAACATTAGATTTCAATTTCCGTTAAGGAAAGGCATGGAACACTTTCCAAGAAATAAAATTAAATTACCTTATGAATCTATTATGAGAGACACTTATGGATCGCATGCCAAAGATGATAATACTTAGATCTATTCATGTTTTTATGCCTAGCTAGGGGCGTTAAACAATAGCGCTTGTTGGGAGGCAACCCAATTTTATTTTTGTTCTTGCTTTTTAGGTCCTGTTTTGCATTAAATAATTTATCTAGCCTCTGGTTAGAGGTGGTTTTTATGTTTTAGCTAGTGTTTGTGCCAAGTAAGACCTTTGGGATAGCTTACGGTGATAGTTGATTTGATCTTGCTAAAAAGCAGAAACTTTTGCGCTCAGGATATTAGTTTTCATTTTTAGCAGAAGCGTGCTAAAATACGAATTCTTTTTGCAGAAGATTGATAAACAAATTGCTTAGGTCGTCCTAATTTTTCAGGATTTTTGGAGTTATAGAAGTATTCAAAATCTCCAGATTGCTACAGACTATTTTGTTTTCACAGATTCTGTTTTTCGTGCGTTGTTTGCTTATTTTGATGCATCTATGGCTAGTATCGGGGGGTATGTGATAATCCCCAAGTGCAGGGAATCATCGTAGCAATTTCCAAAGGTGGAAGTGATAAGTATGGAGTGTCGAACCCACAAGGAGCTAAAGGTAAGATCAATATTCTCTCAAGACCTATCTGCCACTGATACGACTCTACGTACACCAAACGTTTGCTTCCAACTAGCAACAAGAAATAAAACTACATTGTGGGTATGAATAGGATAACTTTGTATGATATCGAAGAGCTAAAATATAAAAGTAGGTGCTGTTATCATAAAGTTAGAATATACTACTAAATATTATAAATAGCGAGTGTGGAATAATGGTGGATCGGTGTGCGTAATTGTCCTAGGCAATTGTTAACAAGACCGGTAATCAGTATTGCAGTTTCATATGAGGGAGAGGCATAAGCTAACATACTTTCTCTTCTTGGATCATATACACTTATGATTGCAACTCTAGCAAGCATCCGCAACTACTAAAGATCATTAAGGTAAAACCCAACAATAGCATTAAAGTATCAAGTCCTCTTTATTCCCATACACCATGTCCCACTTATCCATGTTTGTGTTTCAGTCACTCACGCAACGCAGAGAATAATAAAACCATTGACATATTGCAACACCCTACAGCGGGAATCCCTCACGCTTGCGCGACATGGAGGGCACCATAGGACAGCACCAAAGTAAAACATACAACTCATACCAATCTAGACCATCAATCAACCCAAAGACAAAGGACATCTACTCAAAACATCATAGGATGGCAACACATTATTGGATCATAATATGTGGCATAAAGCACCATGTTCAAGTAGGGATTACAGCGGGGTGCGGGAGAGTGGACCGCGTAAAAGTGATGAGGATGGTGATGTTGATGAAGACGATCACCGCGGCGATGATTCCCCTCCCGATGGCACTCCGGTGCCACAAAGAGAGAGGAGGAGAAGTTCTCCCCCTTGTGCTTCCTCCTCCATGGCCCCCCTGGATGGGGAGAGGTTCTCCCTCTGGTCCTTGGTCTTCATGACGATGATGGCCCCTCCAGGATCCTTCTCCATGGCCTCTGGTGATGATGGCCCCCTCCGGCAGGGTGTTAGAGAGGGCCTAGATTGATTTCTCGTGGCTACAGAGGCTTGCGCCGGCAGAACTCCCGATCTAGGTTAATTTCTGGAGGTTTCTGTATTTATATCAATTTTTGCGTCAGTCTCATGTCAAGAAGGTGCCCGAGTCGTCCACGAGGCAGGCCCACGCGCCCCGGGGGGGGGGGGGGGGTGGGTGGGCGCGCCCCCACCCTTGTGGACAGCCCGAGACTCTTCTCGCCCAACTCTTTTGCTCCAGGGTCTTCTTTTGGTCCATAAAAAATCATCAAAAATTGGCACGTCAATTGGACTCCGTTTGGTATTCCTTTTCTGTAAAACTCAAAAACAAGGAAAAAAACAGAAACTGACACTGGCTCTAGGTTAATAGGTTAGTCCCAAAAATCATATAAAATAGCATATGAGTGCATATGAAACATCCAAGGTTGATAATATAATAGCATGAATACTTCATAAATTATAGATACGTTGGAGACGTATCAACATCCCCAAGCTTAATTCCTGCTTGTCCTCGAGTAGGTAAATGATAAAAGAAATAATTTATGAAGTTGGAATACTAGCAAGTGCATAAGTTTCATCAATGATAGTTCCAATCACGTTTTCTAGCATCATTATATATCATAACAGTAGCTCATTTTGATAAAACTTTTCATGATCAAGTAACAAGCTATTCACATGTTAAAGTATAGATCATAAACTTTCTTGAAACTAACAAACTATATTCTCAGTCATCAAACAATTGCAATTCATCTTATTTTCAGGAAGGTTCTATGTCATAGCTTTGATTTAGCAAAATCCACATACTCAACTATCATTTAATCTTTCACAATTGCTAACACTCACGTGATATTTATGGGTTCAAAGTTTTAATCGGACACAGAGAAAGATAGGGGCTTATAGATTCGCCTCCCAACCTTTTACCTCAAGGGTAATGTCAACAATAATAGTTCATGATAACTTACATCCAATTGGATATATATATCAGGATCTTTCCAACACAATGTGCTTGCCAAAGGATAAAATGAAAAAAAAGGAAAGGTGAATATCACCAAGACTCTTGCATAAGGGTAGAAGATAAAAGTAGAAGATAGGCCCTTTGCAGAGGGAAGCAGAGGTTGTCATGCGCTTTTATGGTTGGATGCACAAAATCTTAATGCAAAATAACATCATTTTATATTGCCACTTGTGATATGGACCTTTATTATGCAGTCCGTCGCTTTTATTTCTTCCACATCACAAGATCGTATAAAGCTTATTTTCTCCACATTAATAGATCATACATATTTAGAGGGCAATTTTTATTGCATGCACCGATGACAACTTACTTGAAGGATCTTACTCAATCCATAGGTAGGTATGGTGGACTCTCATGGCAAAACTGGTTTAAGGAATGTTTGGAAGCACAAGTAGTATCTCTACTTGGTGCAAAGAATTTGGCTAGCATGAGGGAAAAAAAGCAAGCTCAACATGTTGGATGATCCAATACAATATACTTTATTTCGGATATAAGAAAACATAACCCATTACTTTGTCTTCCTTGTCCGACATCAACCTTTTAGCATGTCATATTTTAATGAGTGCTCATAATTACAAAAGATGTCCAATATAGTATATTTATATGTGAAATCTCTCTTCCTTCAATATTCTTTCATGAATTGTTCAAGTGACCAATTCTACATTTGCTAACTTTCAATAAGTTTACTACCTATAGTTATTCCGTGTGAAGTCATTACTCCCCATGGTATAAGCATATGAAACATATATAAATTCAGATTTATGATATTCAATTCATTCAACCATTTACTCATAGGATATATGTGAGGCACATGAGTAAATGACAAACTACTCCAAAAAGATATAAGTGAAGGACGCTGGGTAGTCAAATAAATAACTAGCCATGGGAGGATTCTTTTTCATTCAATATTTAAAATCCAATGATTTTATTCAAACATCAAGTAAAATTTAAAATATGCTCCAAGCAAAACACATATCATGTGACGAATAAAAATATCGCTCCGAGTAAGGTATACCGATAATTTTGAAGACGAAAGAGGGAATGCCTTCCGGGGCATCCCCAAGCTTAGGCGCTTGAGTCTTCCTTGAATATTACCTTGGGGTGCCTTGGGAATCCTCAAGCTTAGGGTCTTTCCACTCCTTATTCTCCTCATATCGATATCTCACCCAAAGCTTGAAAACTTCAATCACACTAAACTTAACGGAACTTCGTGAGATAGGTTAGTATGATAAAGAGTAAACCATTCACTTTGGTACTTTCAAAGACAAGGCTCATAATTGTTTTCACACAATGCCTACTGCACCATATCATTTCTACAATTTATATTGAGAAATATAAGCAATAGAAACTATGAAACAAGCAAACTATGCAATGAAAAAAAATCTGTCAGAAACAGAACAGTCGGTAATGATCTGAACACCAACCATACTTCTGCTACTCCAAAAGTTCTGAAATAAATTGGTGGACGTGAGGAATTTGTCTATTAATCTTATGAAAAAAGAATCAACTCAATCGTACTCTTCTGTAAAAAAATGGCAGCTAAACTTGTGAGCTCAAAGTTTTTGTTTTTTACAGCAAGATCACATTAACTTTCACCCAAGTCTTCCCAAAGGTCTTACATGGCAGTTTATTGAATAAAAAGCTATAATACATGATTACTACAGTAGCTTAATCAGGAGAACACACAAAAATAGTAAGAGTAAATATTGGGTTGTCTCCCAACAAGCGCTTTTCTTTAATGCCTTTTAGCTAGACATGATGATTTCAATGATGCTCACATAAAAGATAAGAATTGAAACATAAAGAGAGCATCATGAAGAATATGACTAGTAGATTTAAACCTAACCCACTTCCTATGCCTAGGGATTTTTTGAGCACACAATTTATGGGAACAAGAATCAACTAGCATAGGAAGGCAAAACAAGTATAACTTCAGAACTTTAAGCACATAGAGAGGAAACTTGATATTATTGCAACTCCTACAAGCATGTATTCCTCCCTCATAATAATTTTCAGTAGCATCATGAATTAGTTCAACAATATAACCAGCACATAAAGCATTTTTTTCATGATCTACAAGCATAGAAATTTCACTAGTCTCCACATAAGCAAAATTCTCCTCATTTGGAATCGTGGGAGCAAACTTCTTCTAAATCCACTTGAGATGATAGTATTATTCATACTCCAAAATATATAAGTGAAGTTCATGGAGTATTCTATAATTAATGTAGACTAACCAATATCCAAGCTCAAAATATATAAGTGAAGCACATGAAGCATTCTATAAAACCAAACTCAAAAGATTTAAGTGAAGCACAAAGAGCAATTCTATAAGATCATACTTAAAAGATATAAGTGAAGCACATGAAGTATTCTATAAATCAATAAAGGGCTATCTCATACTAGCATGGTCTTAAATAAAACGAAAAACACAAAGGACACAAATCATGTGAACAAAACAAAAACCAAGGTATACCGATAATTGTTGAAGAAGAAAGATGGGATGCCAACCGGGGCATCCCCAAGCTTAGATGCTTGAGTATCCTTAGAATATTTACTTGGGGTTCCTTGGGCATCCCAAAGCTTGAGATCCTGCCTCTCTTTATTCTTCTCACATCGGTAACTCCTCGTTCTTCGAACACTTCATCCACACAAAACTTTAACAAAAACTTTGTGAGATCCGTTAATATAATAAAGCAAATCACTACCTTTAGGTACTATTTCAAACTTATTCCAATTTCATATTATAACTATATCTACTGTATTCCACTTATCTACGGTTCATACCCTCCGATACTAGCCATAGGTGAATCAAAATAAGCAAACAACACACGAAAAACAAAATCTGTCTAAAACAGGACAGTCTGTAGTAATGTGGAGGTTTAGTAAACTTCTGTAACTCCAAAAATTATAAAATAAATTTGACAATTTGTACATAAGTAATGTGCAAAAAGTTTCAGACCCATTTGACTTTCCAGTAAAAAATGTAAAATCACGTGCTACAACCAAAGTTTCTGTTTTTGTTCTACACATAGTAAACAAGCAATCTAATCATCCTAAAACCAAAGCTTGGCACATTATTTTTATAATACAATGGATATATATATAAGGGGATAATTATTTACAGAGAAACTTCCATGAAAAATTCTACATTGTTTCCCTGAGCATGAACACAAGTGCTCAAGGTCGACCCTCACTTATTCAATGCATAACTTTCCAATCACTTCTCTTTTAGAAAAACTTTTTAGGTATGAGAGGCAAGTAATTTTTTGTATTTCATTCTTTAATATATATTTTTTGTATGTTTCACCCACAACTAAACAGAAAAAGGAAAAAAATCTATTTAGTGAAGAAAGCAAACAAGCACACACGAGAATATCAACCCCATGCTATTGCTCCTCGGCAACGGCGCCAGAAAAGAGCTTGATAATCCCCAAGTGCAGGGAATCATCGTAGCAATTTCCAAAGGTGGAAGTGATAAGTATAGAGTGCCGAACCCACAAGGAGCTAAAGGTAAGATCAATATTCTCTCAAGCCCTATCTGCCACTGATACGACTCTACGTACACCGAATGTTTGCTTCCAACTAGCAACGAGAAATAAAACTACGTTGTGGGTATGAATAGGATAACTTTGTATGATATCGGAGAGCTAAAATATAAAAGTAGGTGTCGTTATCATAAAGTTAGAATATAATACTAAATATTATAAATAGCGAGTGTGGAATAATGGTGGATCGATGTGCGGAATTGTCCTAGGCAATTGTTAACACGG
The DNA here is from genome assembly GCA_034509565.1 of Triticum monococcum. Classification (NCBI taxonomy): domain Eukaryota; kingdom Viridiplantae; phylum Streptophyta; class Magnoliopsida; order Poales; family Poaceae; genus Triticum; species Triticum monococcum. Next base: position 492,916,101 of record CM067844.1, read on the forward strand.
CCGGTAATCACTATTGCAGTTTCATATGAGGGAGAGGCATAAGCTAACATACTTTGTCTTCCTGGATCATATGCACTTATGATTGGAACTCTAGCAAGCATCGGCAACTACTAAATATCATTAAGGTAAAAACGCAACCATACCATTAAAGTATCAAGTCCTCTTTATTCCCATGCGCCATGTCCCGCTTATCCGTGTTTGTGTTTCAGTCACTCACGCAATGCAGCCAATAAGCAAACCATGGACATATTACAACACCCTATAGCAGGAATCCCTCACGCTTGCACGACGCGGAGGGCACCATAGGACAGCACCAAAGTAAAACATACAACTCATATGAATCTAGATCATCAATCAACCCAAAGACAAAGGACATCTACTCAAAACATCATAGGATGGCAACGCATCATGGGATCATAATATGTGGCATAAAGCACCATGTTCAAGTAGGGATTACAGCGGGGTGCGGGAGAGTGGACTGCGTAAAAGAGATGAGGATGGTGATGTTGAAGAAGACGATCACCGCGACGCTGATTCCCCTCTCGATGGCACTCCGGTGCCACCAAGATAGAGGAGGAGAGGTTCTCCCCCCTTGTGCTTCCTCCTCCATGGCCTCCCCCTGGATGGGGGGAGGTTCTCCCTCTGGTCCTTGGCCTTCATGACGATTATGGCCCCTCCAGGATCCTCCTCCATGGCCTCCCGTGATGATGGCCCCCTCCGGCATGGTGCAAGAGAGGGCCTAGATTGATTTCTCATGGCTACAGAGGCTTGAGGCGGTGGAACTCCCGATCTAGGTTAATTTCTGGAGGTTTTTGTATTTATAGGAATTTTTGGCGTCAGTCTCACGTCAAGAAGGTGCCCGAGTTGTCCACGAGGCAGGCCCACGCGCCCTGGGGGGGGGGGGGGTGGGCCCGCCCCCACCCTCATGGACGGCCCGGGACTCTTCTGGCCCAATTCTTTTACTCCGGGGTCTTCTTTTGGTCCATAAAAAATCATCAAAAATTGGCACGTCAATTGGACCCCGTTTGGTACTCCTTTTCTGCAAAACTCAAAAACAAGAAAAAAACAGAAACTGGGACTGGGCTCTAGGTTAATAGGTTAGTCCCAAAAATCATATAAAATAGCATATAAATGCATATAAAACATCCAAGGTTGATAATATAATAGCATGAATACTCCATAAATTATAGATACGCTGGAGACGTATCAGTATGAACCATGGAAAAGTTGGAATACAGTAGATATTACACCAATATAAATAAAGAATGAGTTCACAACAGTACCAAAAGTGGTGATTTATTTTCTTATACTAACGGAGCTTATGAAGTTTTGTGTTGTGAAGTTTTCAAGTTTTGGGTAAGGATTTGATGGACTATGGAATAAGGAGTGGCAAGAGGCTAAGCTTGGGGTTGCCCAAGGAACCCCAAGGTAATATTCAAGGACAATCAAGAGCCTAAGCTTGGGGATGCACAAGGCACCCCAAGGTAATATTCAAGGACAACAAAGAGCCTAAGCTTGGGGATGCCCCGGAAGGCATCCCCTCTTTCGTCTTCGTCTATCGGTACTTGAGGCTATATTTTTATTCACCACATGATATGTGTTTTGCTTGGAGCGTCTTATATGATTTGAGTCTTTGCTTTTTAGTTTGCCACAATCATCCTTGCTGTACACACCTTTTGAGAGAGAGAGATGCATGAATCGTGATTTATTAGAATACTCTATATGCTTCACTTATATCTTTTGAGCTAGGAAAATTTGCTCTAGTGCTTCACTTATATCTTTTTAGAGCACAACAATGGTTTTATTTTATAGAAATTTATGAACTCTCACACTTCACTTATCTTATTTTGAGAGTCTTTTAGAACAACATGGTAATTTGCTTTCGCTATAAAATTAGTCCTAATATGATGGGCATCCAAGATGGGTATAATAAAAACTTTCATATAAAGTGCATTGAATACTGTGAGAAGTTTGATTCCTTATGATTGTTTTGAGATATGAATATGGTGATATTAGAGTCATGCTAGTGAGTAGTTGTGAATTCGAGAAATACTTGTGTTAAAATTTGTGAGTCCCGTAGCATGCACGTATGGTGAACCGTTATGTGATGAAGTCGGAGCATGATTTATTTATTGATTGTCTTCCTTATGAGTGGCAGTCGGGGACGAGCGATGGTCTTTTCCTACCAATCTATCCCCTAGGATTATGTGTGTAGTACTTTGTTTCGATGACTAATATATTTTTGCAATAAGTATGTGAGTTCTTTATGACTAATGTTGAGTCCATGGATTATAGGCACTCTCACCCTTCCACCATTGCTAGCCTCTCTTGTACCCTGCAACTTTCGCCGATACCATAAACCCACCTTATACCTTCCTTAAAACAGCCACCATACCTACCTATTATGGCATTTCCATAGCCATTCCGAGATATATTGCCATGCAACTTTCTACCGTTCCGTTTATATGACATGCTCCATCATTGCCATATTGCTTTGCATGATCATGTAGTTGACATCGTATTTGTGGCAAAGCCACTGTTCATAATTCTTTCATACATGTCACTCTTGATTCATTGCACATCCCGGTACACCGCCGGAGGCATTCATATAGAGTCATATTTTGTTCTAAGTATCAGTTGTAATTCTTGAATTGTAAGTAAATAAAAGTGTGATGATCTTCATTATTAGAGCATTGTCCCATGTGAGGAAAGGATGATGGAGACTATGATTCCCCCACAAGTCAGGGTGAGACTCCGAACGAAAAAAGAGAGGCCAAAAAATGAGAGAAGGCCCAAATAAAAAAATGAGAGAAAAGAGAGAAGGGGCAATGCTACTATCCTTTTACCACACTTGTGCTTCAAAGTAGCACCGTGATCTTCATGATAGAGAGTCTCCTATGTTGTCACTTTCATATACTAGTGGGAATTTTCATTATAGAACTTGGCTTGTATATACCAATTACGGGTGTCGGTGTCAAAACCGGCGGATCTCGGGTAGGGGGTCCCGAACTGTGCGTCTAAGGTCGATGGTAACATGAGACAAGGGACACGATGTTTACCCAGGTTCGGGCCCTCTCTATGGAGGTAATACCCTATGTCCTGCTTGATTGATATTGATGAGTATGAGTATTACAAGAGTTGATCTACCTCGAGATTGTAATGGCTAAACCCTAGAGGTCTATCTTGTATGGTTGTGATAATGAGTGTCCTATCCGGGCTAAGTCCTCCGGTTTATATAGACACCGGGAAGATCTAGGGTTACACAAGGTCGGTTACAAAGAAGGAAATCTACATATCCGGTCGCCAAGCTTGCCTTCCACGCCAAGGAGAGTCCTATCCGGACACGAGTACAGTCTTTGATCTTCGTATCTTCACAGCCCATCAGTCCAGCCCATGACTAACAGGTCGGATGCCCGAGGACCCCTTAATCAAGGACTCCCTCAGTAGCCCTCGAACCAGGCTTCAATGACGAGGTATTCGACACGCAGATTGTCTTTGACATTGCAAGGAGGGTTCCTCCTCCGACGCCCTCCAAGCAGGGTGTTTGGCTTTCAATTCAACACCGCACCCCTCGGCTTCTGTGCATTTATGACTTCATCTTCCATGTATCGGGCTAATGTGGATAGTCAGGGTATTTTTTGCAAATATCACCCTAGCCTTGCAAGAAAGAGTGTCTATTTAAAGAGATTAGATCTTAGATCCTTTCAACATCACGTGGAGAAAATCCTCAGGCACTGCCAGGCAAAACCATTCCAACATGGCCAACATTCCCATCTCCTCTTCCCGTTCCAACCTAGAGAGGGGCGAGTGGGAGAGGTGCTCCGTGCCCCACAGTCAATTAGCGAAACTGCAAACGCAAGGGTTTCTTCCTCCTGCAGATCTGGTCCCTGTTCGAGTAGGATTGGCCTCCTTCAACGGAAAAACCCAGGCGGAGGGTTTCCCCAATCTATCTGCGGGAGAACGAGTGTGCTTCGTCCCCTATCTGCTGAGGGGCGTGGGGTTCCCAATTCACCCATTCCTTCGAGGGCTTCTGGAGTACTACGGCCTCCAGCTACATAATTTTACTCCGGCCTCCATTCTGCACATTGCGGGCTATGTCACTTTATGCGAACTATTCCTGGGTTGCGAAGCCCATTTCGATTTGTGGAGAAGACCATTCTGCCTCGTCCCTCGCAATCAAGGTGGGTCAATTTCAAAGTGGGAGGAGCCGAAGTGTGGCGCATCGCCGGGACCGGATACCTGTCCGGCATGCCGAAGAAAGCTCCCAAAGAGTGGCCATTCGAATGGTTCTACATCGACGACGTTGCTCTACCCGAACCTGTCCGCATGGGCCTCCCCGAGTTTTCAAATGCTCCACTGAAGAAATGCCATAGCTGGCATCCTCGGAGCCTCGAGGAAGAGGATAGGGCAGAGATCAGCCTGCTGCTGGGCAAGATTAAGATACTTGCCCATTCCGGATTGTCAGTAGCCGAGGTGATGGCGATTTCGATAATGTGGGGAGTCCAGCCACTTCAATATAGAGGGCTGCCCATGTGGCGGTATAACGGAGAAGGCGATGCCTCACGGTATGGCCAAAAGGGCCCAAACACTCCTGCCACCCTAGCCAAAATACTGGCCGAGCTGTATAAAGGGGAGAAGGAGAGGAGTTCACCCGTCTCCAAATCCGAGACGGGGTTTCCATGTATAATCCTCCCAGTTGGGTAAGGTTCAACTCCACTTATTTTATTCTTGTCCCTGAATCATTCTTGACAGGCATCGTCTTATCTTACTCATAATAGGAATGGTGAAAGGCTGTCGAGGGGATCCATGACCCTGCCCCTCAGTCGGAGAATCGCAACCGGGATCTTAACCCCGGATATGAGGAAGATCCGGACATATTTGTGGAGCTTTAGGATGGAGTATTTTATCAGATGAGCCACGATGGTACATATGTACCCATTATGGCCGATTACCCCAGCCTCCTTCCTGCTTCACGCGTAAGTAATCCAAAGACACCTTATCCAAAAGAGTTTTCTCATTCCTCCTTACCCACTGCACTGTCATGTGCTTAGAAGGGGAAGTGTTCGGTGCACCGTGCTGCCTCGGGAGCGTCTCCGAAGAGAGCGTCCCCCATACCAGGCAAGCCTTCCAAGAGGAAGGCAAAGAAAGATACGGCCGAGCCTCCATCGAAGAGGTATGAATTCGCAAGTATGCACCTTGGCAGTCACGTCTTACTGTAACCTTTCTATTTACCCTTTATCAGGAGAAAGGTGTGCCGGACTATATCCGAGGGTCCGGCCGGTCATACTTCTCGCAGCCAGGATTCAAATCCTGCCATGAAGACGGGGGCTGAAGCGGGGGTGACACCGGACTGTCCACCAGCGGAGGATTCAGATGATGTATCCGTCACCAACTCGGAAGTGGAGAGTGCCATGAATCATCGGCGCCTCAAGGCCATGTTACAAGACCCTGGCTTTTCAGAAGAGTCATTTAACGCCTTCAACTCTGCCGATGCATATATCCGAGCTGCTCGAGATGGGCTTAAGGGAGCCACAAAACAACATTTAAAATATGTGCATGTAAGTTTGTTTTGTCTGACTATGATAACCATATACCAGTAGCCCCTGAGACTTAAAGTAGTTGAAACAACTGATTTAAGGATTAGTGTACAACCAGGTGCTTATGGAGAAGAACACTATGTTAACTCAGGAACTAGAAAAGTGTCAGTGCCAGCTGTCTGTTGCGAATGCCGAACTGGAGAAGTCCAAGAAGGCATCCCCCGGTAATGTTTCCCTCCATCGAGAAATCATAATTGTATACTAATAATGCTAATCTGGTTGCTTGTCATTGTATTGGATCATTAGACCAACTGTGGGAGCAGCTGGACGCCGCTCGAGGCGAAGAATACGGATCCAAAAAACTGCTAGCAGCGGGCGAGCGTGTGTTAACAAAAGTCGTTCAAGAGAAAAAGAAGCTCTAGGATCCGAACACCAAACTAGGTGAAGAACTGAAAGACGTGCGATCTCAGCTAGCTGACTCCGTGAAGGACAACAAAAAACTGCTAGGCGGCATATTCAGTATGTGACCACATTTATATTATAACAGTTCGGAAGTAACAATAGCTGATATAGCAGTGATTGCGGGTATATTGACGGGCCGTCCTGAAGAGGAGGTGTACGGATCATCAAGTGATCTTCTGCAAGAGCTGTTGCAGCTGCAAGAGCGAGCTCGGCTGGCAATGCGGAGTGTAGCCAAGGCCTTATGGCCATCCGACTCCCCTCCAGGGAGTATGGAGAAGCTTGTCGAGATGTTCAAGGGAACGCGGCAGCGTATCCGACTGTGGAAGATATCGGCCTGCCGGGAGGGTGCGCGAGAAGCCTGGGCCATGATAAAAACGCAATATACCAAGCTGGATCCGAATCACATGGCCCGGGTCGGACCGGTAGGGTCAAATGGGGAAGAAATTCCCATTAGCTTAGTATATGGTCAAGTAGAGGTGGCTGCTAGATACTCCCAACAGGATTGTAAATTAGACCGCCTATTGGAAAGTATAGAGGAGGAAGTTTTTGAGTCCTAGGTGACTATGTACTTTCCTTCTAACTGGATAATAAAAACAATTGTCATGGCCGACCTTTTTTACTTCGACCTTTGGACCCGAAGGTGCGGAGTGTTTCCGAACACCCTTACGGCAGAATATACCGGGGTATGCATGGGAACCAGGCATAGGGGTCATAGTTGCTTGAACAGACAATGTGTATCCGTCTAGTTATGTTATATTACATTATGTAAGAAACATCTTCCAAAGAGAATAGTTCCATTAAGGGTTCCTTTCCCAGGGTGTGCATGCGTTTAATGTGCATGTCCGAAATGTGATTGAAAAAATCACAGAGTTAGTAACTTCTGGGGTTTCACAATGAAGTGAATGCGAAAACATCTTTAATTCGCCGACCGAAAATTCAATTAAGAACGCTAGCTTTCGGCTTCACCCAGTCTGAGGTAGACATCTGGATGACCCGGCAGTAACAATCGCAGAGGTGCTCCCTTTATTCCCTAGTCGAACTAATGGGAATGTAGGGCATAAGCACAGGAGCCAGGCAACCCAGCTTGGCCAAAACTTAAGTCACATCGATGCATACAGTGGCGAAGAAAAGGTACATATGGAAAAACGCATATGTGGTGAGCTTGATGCTCAAAGAATAATAGCAAGCTTCTATATGAGAAGCCCCCAGGTATAATGAATGTACATATGCAGAGATGTACACATCAGGTAAGGACGGTCTAGCCGTACTGAAACCGTAAGGCTAAAGAGCAAAACGAAAGAAAAAAGATAAAAAACGAAAAGAGAGAAAAAATAACGTTAATAACAGGAGGGAGACGACGAACACAGTAGTTCGGCGCTAGGCATAAAACCATCGTAGTCTGGCCGCATTCTAGCGGTTCGGCTCCAGGTGATTGTCTGACACATCACGCAGGTAGTACGCTCCTCCGGTGAGAACCTCGTCAATGATCAAGGGACCCTCCCACTTGGGCTTGAGCTTGTCCTTTTTCTTCTCCGGCAGGCGTAGAACGAGTTCACCAACATTATAAGTCTTGGCCCGCACTTCTCTGCTTTGATACCTGCGAGCCTGTTGCTGATAAAATGCGGAACGGGATTTTGCAACATCGCGCTCCTCCTCCAAGACATCAAGGTTGTCCTGCCGATCAAGCTCGACTTCTCTCTCTTCGTACATGCGTACTCGAGGTGAGTCATGAATAATATCGCAGGGTAACACTACTTCTACACCGTACACCATGAAGAAAGGTGTATATCCAGTGGTGCGGTTGGGTGTGGTCCGCAGCCCCCAGAGTACGGAGTCAAGTTCCTCCACCCAGTGCTTATATGATTCTTTCAAAGACCGCACTAGTCTAGGTTTGATGCCGCCCATAATAAGACCATTCGCCCGTTTGACTTGACCGTTTGTCTGCGGGTGGTAGACCAAGGCGTAATCGAGTTTAATACCGAGATTAGCACACCAAGTTGTCACTTCATCGGCTGTGAAATTAGAGCCATTATCGGTTATTATGCTGTGTGGGACACCATAACGGTGTACCACGCCGGATATGAAATCTATTACCAGCCCCGCTTCGTTCATTTTGACTGGTTTGGCCTCTATCCACTTAGTGAATTTATCCACCATGACCAGCAGGTACTTTCTCTTATGGCTTCCTCCTTTAAGGGGTCCGACCATATCTTGTCCCCAGACCACAAAAGGCCAAGTGATGGGGATTGTTTGTAAGGCCGTGGGGGGCATATGGCTTTGATTGTTGAAGAGTTGGCATCCGACACAACGTTGGACAAGGTCCTGTTCATCCGCTCGGGCCGTCGGCCAATAAAACCCTGTACGAAATGCCTTGCTACCAAGGGCCCGAGCTGCGGCGTGGTGACCGCCAAGCCCGGTGTGAATCTCGCCCAAGAGCTTCTGCCCCTCTTCCTCGGAGATACATCTTTGAAGAACTCCGGTAGCGCTTTTCTTATAGAGTTCTCCATCAGGAACCTTGTAGGCCTTCGAACGCCGTACAATGCAGCGTGCCTCATTTTGGTCCTCAGGAAGCTCCTTCCTATTAAGGTAGGCCAGGAAGGGTTCGGTCCATGGGGCAACGACTGCCATGATGAGATGCGCCAATGATGTTATTTCAGTGGCAGAGTCTCCGATGATGTCGGTGTTTTCGGAATCTGGGGTATGTGCGAATCTGGACTAGTGTTGCCTTTTTCCCCCTGCCACACCACGGATGGCTTAAAAAGCCTTTCCAGAAAGATATTAGGTGGGGCAGGGTCACGCTTGGCGCTGATACGAGCAAGAACGTCCGCCGCTTTGTGGCACACCGGCTCAGAGCAACCGGTTTACCATGCATTGCCAGCCCAGAGACCATGTCTTCTGGCAACACATAACATGTTTGTACAGAAAACAACCACTTTATTGATGCTAGCGAATCAAAGTTTACATTACAACAGGTAGCGAGGCCAAGCGGCACGCACGATGCGGCTGAACAATATGTACATTATTTAGTGAACATAAAGGCCTCGATCATAACAACTGCGTGGCAGCAGAACAACGTCTTAGCGGAAGCTCCATAGTACAGGGACACCGATTTGGACACGATCTAGACTCGGACAACACTCCTCTCCAACAAGGCTTTTCCTGAAATCTGGCATGACACGCCAGGTTAGTACATTGAATGTACTTGCAAGCTCACAACAGACATAAACATAATGACAAACAATATCATGATATTTAACCAATTATTAATAATGCAACAATATATTCAATATGTTGTGATCATATCCTTGTGAGGAAAAATTTCTCTTACCAACGGTGATCACTTCTTGGATCACCACCGTACCAACCTCAACATCTTAACCAAGAATATCTCGTGATCCATCCGGCGATCACAACCACAACCCATACTAGGCCTAGAACAATGATCCTTCCGGCGATCACAACCACGACCCATACCAGGTCTAAAATAATGATCCTTCTAGCGATCACAACCACGACCCATACTAGGTCTAAAACAATGATCCTTCCGGCGTTCACAACCACGACCAAAACTTGGTCCTTTCCAACCTGACGGCCTTCCCGCCATCATCAACAGTGCAGAGTTCATAACTTAGTGTGCAAATTTTATTAAATCTTGACCCATGGTGTGACCTACTTTCGAGCGTGTCCGTAACCGTGGACTCGGCTATCGATAGATTAATACACTCTGCAGAGGTAGCGCACTGTACCCACACGACGGAACCCATGGCCTCGTACTCCCATTCGGGTGGACCAACAGCATTCCGACGAAACCCCTCCATTGCCATGACACTCTCTCGGCCACTCTGACCCACTCCCCAACTAGGCTAGTCCTGGGTGGCCCCGTGTCTACCAAAGACACAACGACCACCATCATGGCCAAACGACCCTCACGGGGACCGTCCCTCACGGGGACCGGTACCAAAAAAATCTCAACAACGGGCTCACAAGGTTATGTCTCCTTACCATGCCAGGGTACCACACGCCATAACTTTCCCTAGTTGGAGGCACCGACCAGAGGCATGACAACGGACCGAATAAAGGCCTTCCCATATAGGCAAATGTGGTTGCACTGGGAAAAACTCGACTTAGTGGCACCATGACCCAGTCAATGATATATTCAAGTTGTATTATTATCAAGTTCAACTTAAATTGAAAATAACCGGTGTCATAGTACACCATGAAGTGCAACAATAACATATGCATCACATAATACCGGAAAAGACTGAGTCAACTATATCCACACTAAGCATAACCATCAACAACTCTTGACACTCCTCTGGTCAAGATTAAACCTCACATTAAACAAAATCTTTTCTAACAAGTTTTATCATTATTCTCATGCAAGAAAATAACTTCAATTAATTACTTATATCCATAACCATATTATTTCTACCATAGAAAAAATAAATCCTAGTCTCTTATCAACTTAGTTGGCTCTAAACATTCTGTAACCCAAGGCTATTAACTTGAACTAGCACTTAACAGAATGTGAATAACACAATAATGATATATATGCATGGGTTAAATCATTCATTCAACTAGGAAAATCACAAATATTGCAATGGCACCATGAAAATGTTGTTGTGGCTTGCCTTAGTGCAGATGAGGTTCACAAGCCTCCTGGTGATCCTCAAGACAAGCCTCACTGCTCTAAAAACAATTACAAACACAAAAATAAATCATCAAGAACCCTTCTGAAATTCACCAGAAAATCTAGGCAACAGGGAAAAATCCCATTTTTGGTGAGCTGCTAGATTTCTTTGCAAAGAACACGATGAAAAAAGAATCAATTCATTTGGACTTATGGTTGAAAAGTTATTGCTGTTTGAAACTCTCTGGATAAATATTAATTTGAATTTAAATAAACAGACTGGAGGGGGGGGGGGTGACGTCGAACGCGTAAAGCCTCAGGGCGCCACCACTCGTACCGCTTCGCGCGCGTACTAAGTGGCTGACTAGCGGGCCCCGCTAGTCAGATGAGGAGCAAACACCAATGACGAGGGCTCCTTGGCCAAAACGAGAGGGATGGATCGAGAGAGGAGATCGGGGCGCACCTGCCCGTACCCGTAGAGTAGCTAGGGGTGGTCGGACGGTGTCGGAATCTTCCTCTGTAGCGGAGATAGGAAGCAGAGCTCTCCGGAAACGAAGACGACGACGAGAAGAGGCGACTCCAGGGGTTCCAACTGGGCGGAACGGCACCACCGCAGAGTGGCGGAGGCCCTGGAAGGGTTGCCCAGGCCTGGGAGGGGCCGGAGCTACGGGAACGACCCGAGGGGATCGCCGGCAAGCTCCAGCTCGGGGACGGTGGCCCACGGCCTGCCCGGCCGGGCTACGGTCTTCTACTAGGTTGTGGAGTGTTTGAGAGTGGTGCATGATTCTCGAGGAGGCTAGGGGAGGGCTCTATTTATAGCCGAGCATCGAGGGGGGTTCGGGCTCCGCCGGTGGACACCTGGACACGGCGCCCGGCAACGAGCGGCGTCAATGAGAGAGGGAGAAGGAGACGGAGCTCACGCAGGGACTATGGGTGAGCGGGGATGAGCACAGGAGCACTGGGGTGACAATGAGCACAGTGCGCACCGCACTGTTTCGTTGGCCGGACCGTGCCCGTGCTTGCTACGGCGAGCTCCGGCATCGGCGAGCGCCAAGGGAGAGTTAATGGGGCTAAGACAAAGATGGTGGCGAGGCTTGGCACGCTTAGGCAGGCGGGGAAGCAAGCACGCGATCAACATAGGCTCGGGCGCGTTGCAGAGCACGTCAGCCACATGCCAGCATGCCTGGACGAACGTGGTCACCGCGTGAACTCTGACCTCATGCCGACCTAAGCCCAAACTTCATGTCTGGCATGTTGTTCCTGGTAGTTTTGAATGTTACCACACTTTGGTTTGGATCTAGACGCAGTAGAAAAGATTTCACAAGCCTAGTAAGTTTCTGATCAGTAACTTTGAGAGCTTACTATGGTCAAACGGTTAGGAGTTGGGAGCTGAGTTTTGGAGGGTAGCAATCATCTACTAGGGTGATGATGCACAAGAAAAATCAGCCCTAAAGGAGCAAGTAAAATGGTAGTTGCTGTAGAAATTACCATTTTTGTCCAGAACATAAAATATTTTTTGTAGCAAAAATATTCCAAAAATTATGCAATATTTTTTGCTCAGAAGGTGCCCTAGGGTTCCAAGAATTTTTGTGAATTTTCTCAGATTTTTGTGGGTAAGAAAAGTTGGGGTTGCTTTGGAGCACATTGATCTAGCTAGGGTTTAAGAGAGGGAAATGAATATTTTTCATTAAGGAAAAATATTCCAAATATTATTTTGAGATGAACCAGAGTGGGAATGATGGTTAGAGGGGGAAATGTAACATTTGGGTGAAAGCCAAGGGGTACCCAAGTGTTTAAGTCCATATGAAAGGATTTAAAAATTCCAAATTCAAAAATCAAACCAACCGAAAATCAGGCAAATAAAGGAGGGCAAAAACTAGGCTGTCACAAACCTCCCCCACTTAGAATGAATCTCGTCCTCGAGATTCCGTTGCTTGGGAAAACCATTCAGGATAATGTGTCTTGAGGGACTCTTCCCGTTCCCACCTGTATTCTGACTCTGTGTGATGCGCCCACTGAACCTTGTAGAACTTTCTTACTTTGCCGCATGTGACCCTTTCCATCTGATCCAAAATTTTAACCGGCCTCTCTTCATATGTTAAGTCCTTTGCCAACTCTACCTCAGTCACAGCAGTCTTTTTCTCAGGCGGCGATATGCATCGCCTCAACTGTGAAACATGAAACATGTTGTGCATGTCCGACAATTCAGGGGGCAGTTCCAACTGATATGCAACAGTACCCACTCGTGATATAACGGGAAATGGACCAATAAATTTGGGTGCCAACTTTCCACGAGTCTGAAATCTCTTGACTCCTTTCATAGGGGTGACTCGGAGGTATACTTGTTCTCAGGGTTCAAAACTGATCTGTCAGTGCTCTGCATCATAATAACTCTTCTGTCGAGATTTGGCCAATTGCAATCTGTCTCTGATTTCCCTAACTTGTTTCTCGGCTTCCATCATGAGATCCGTCCCGAAAATACGGCTATCTCCGGTTTGAGACCAATTTAAAGGAGTGCGGCACTTACGGCCATACAAAGCCTCATATGGTGACATCTTTAGACTGGTCTGGAAGCTGTTGTTATAAGAGAACTCGGCATATGGAAGACAATCTTCCCATTTAGATCCTCGGGCCAAAGCACAGGCTTGCAGCATATCTTCGAGTATTTGGTTCACCCGCTCTGTCTGGCCATCGGTCTGGGGATGATAAGCGGTACTATATTTCAGTGCTGTCCTTAAGGCTTGATGGAGACGTGACCAAAAAGCATAGGTAAAAAGTGAACCTCGGTCAGAAGTGATGGTTCGGGGTACTCCATGCAGACTGACTATCCTGGATACATACAACTGTGCAAGTTGATCTGCTCGATGTGTGGTTCTGATTGGGATAAAGTGAGCAACCTTGGTTAAGGTGTCCACTATGACCCAGATTGCATCATTGCCTCACGGAGTCTTGGGCAGCCCCGTGATGAAATCCATGCAGACATCATCCCATTTCCATTGTGAGACTGACAGTGGTTGGAGAAGTCCAGCTGGCTTCTAATGGTCTGCCTTTACCTTGTTGCATATGTCGCAACAGGCTACAAAATAAGCATTGTCTTTCTTCATCCCATCCCACCAAAATACTTGTCGCAGATCCTCATACATTTTCGTACCTCCAGGGTGAATAGAATACAAAGATTCATGTGCTTCCGATAGGATCTTCTGTTTTATATCCGCCTGATTTGGTACACAAATCCTTCCACAGAACCGGAGAGTACCAAATTGATCCTTTGAGAAATCTGAAGTCTGTCATGCTACCACATTCTTGGCACGTTTCTGCAGAACGGTGTCACCAGGTTGTTCCTTGCGGATCTCTTCTTCAAGGGTGGGAGCGACTTCCAAAATATTAGCAAGGCCAGCATCAACTATGGCCAGGTCTATCTGAGCAATATCCTCTTGAAGTTCAGGAGGCAAGGATTCCAATATGACATTCAGGCTGACAGGCTTTCGACTGAGTGCATCGGTGACCACGTTGGCCTTACCCGGGTGGTAATTTATTCCAAGATCATAGTCCTTGACTAACTCAAGCCACCTTCATTGACGAGGATTTAAATCTGGCTGAGTAAATATATACTTGAGACTTTTGTGATCGGTAAAAATTTGGCACCTCTTCTAGATGAGATAGTGTCTCCAAATTTTTAGAGCATGAACCACCACGGCCAATTCCAGATCATGAGTGGGATAATTTCCCTCGTGGGGTCGTAGCTGCCGTGATTCATAAGCTACTAACTTGCCCTCTTGCATAAGCACGCATCCAAGTACTTGTCTGGAGGCGTTGCAGTACACATCAATACTGTGGTAGATATCTGGAAGAGTTAACACCGGTGCAGTCGTCAGCCGTATCTTTAGCTCATTAAAACTTTTCTCATAGTCCTCCATCCATTCAAACTTCTTATCCTTTTTGAGCAGCTTCGTCATGGGTTTAGCAATCTTGGAAAACCCTTCAATGAAACGACGATAATACCCGGCTAATCCAAGAAAACTCCGGATCTGTGATACGGTTGTGGGTGGCAACCAATCGATCACATCCTTCACTTTGCTTGGGTCCACGGCTATACCTTCGGCGGATAGCTCATGTCCAAGAAATCCAACCCGCTTGAGCCAAAACTCGCATTTACTGAATTTGGCGTATAGCTGGTGGTCGCGGAGTCATTGTAACACTGCTCGGAGGTGTTCTTTGTGATCTTCCTCACTCCTTGAGTAAATAAGTATGTCATCGATGAAGACTACCATGAACTTATCGAGGAAGTCCATGAATACCTTGTTCATCATATGCATGAAGAAAGCAGGGGCGTTGGTGAGACTAGAAGACATCACTGTATATTCATAAAGACCGTACCGAGTGGTAAAGGCAGTCTTAGGAATATCCTCCTTTTTAATCTTGAGCTGATGATATCCAGTCCATAAATCAACCTTGGAGAATACTTTGGCCCCACTGAGTTGATCAAACAAATCATCAATCCTTGGCAGCGTGTATTTGTTTTTTATGGTGACATCATTCAGCTGACGATTGTTGGATTTCGGGTTCCGACAGACCCTTAAGGTTCGAACACTGGGGTGCGCGCGGAAATCTCGCCTTCAACCTCCCCGCCTTGATGGGATCTAAACTAGTAAAAGAGCTGCACGAAAGCCGCAAGATTTATACTGGTTCGGGCCACCGATGTGGTGTAATACCCTACTCCAGTGTGTGGTGGATGGATTGCCTCCTGGGGCTGGTGTGGATGAACAATAAAAGGAAGAACAGCCTCGCGAGGGTCTGTTCTTGGCTGTGGTGATGAACTGCTATGAAGAGTTCAGTCACCTTTCTCTCTCTTTCTCTCTCAGATCCCGGACTGAACAACCAGGAATCGAACCCTTTGCTATGTGCGTGGCTAGTCCTATTTATAGAGGCCCTGGTCCTCTCCCCAAATATTGAGCGGGAAGGGATCCAACAATGGCGGGCTAATTTGAAGGGGGACAGCGAGTACATCTATCCTGACAAAAGCAGTCTTCGCCTGCCAAAGGCTCTGGTGATGACGCCGCGCTGGGCTCCATGGTGACCTCCGTCTCGTAGACCTCCTGGTCTTGGTCTCGTTGCACCGAAGTGGCAACCTTTGCCTGATGCCTCGGTACTCCGCGGATACGCTTGCCCCCTTTGCACCAAAGAGGAAAGAGGGACGCTGCGCGCGCTGGCACCCGCCTGGTGCCTCGTGTCGTCATGGCTTGCGTCATGGGCACCTCGCGAGGTACCCCGCCTTGAACTCTCCGCCTCCTCGCGAGCCAGCCTGACGAGCCTGTGCCTGAGGATGCGCTGCGCCGTCCGCCTCGCGAGGCTTGGCCCCTCACGAGGGTCTTGAGCCTCGTGTCGATGAAGATGGGCCCCGCTGGGCCCCCATTTGAGCCACGCCGCAGGCCGCACGCAGGCAAGTCTGGGGACCCCCGTTCTCAGAACACCGACAGTAGCCCCTGGGCCCATGGTGCGCATGGACTTGGCCGTGCCGAGAGGCGAAAGGGCAAGGGCGAAGCGCCGCGGGCCCCAACAGCCTGCGACCTTGGATGCCGCGTGGCGGTTGATTGGACGTGGCGCCTCCGCTTCCCCACGACGCCTTGGTGATCGTGCGAGTTGGATAAGTCCCTGCATGAAGAACGTGTTATGATTACCTGTGATCATGGAGACCGGCGGTTGGCCTTCGCTGGCTATAAGTACGGCACCGCTCGTGCCCGTCCAGTCCATCTCCTCTTGCTCTCTCCTTTGCCTCAGTTCTTGCTCCGTCTTGGTGTGATGGCTCCATCGAGGAGGTACTCGGCCGTAGAGAAGGGGAAGGCCCTCTAGGTCGGTCCTGCCTCTCCCCCACCCAAGCGTGGTCGCGGGCGCCCTCGGAAGCACCCGGTGGTCGCCCCGGCAGCTTCCAGCGGCCATGGGGGCGGGGGGGGGGGGGGGGGGGGGGCGGCTCCCAGCACGGCGGCGGGCAAGCCGCCGCAACCGGAGGGTGCGCCTGGGTTGCGCGCTCCCCCAGGCCGCGCTTTCGCACTGTGCAGGCGCCGCCGGAATTCGTCGTTTGGTCGGCGGAGCCGGCTCGCGCCCGGCTCCCGCTCCCTCGCTTCCTCCTTGGTGAACTCCTGGCCGGCGCTCCTGGCGGCCTCTGGCTCCAGGCGGAGGGCTGCTGCAGCAGGTCCTCGTGGGTCGCGCTGGAGGTCTCCGCCAGCGGGGGCTTGGCCTTCACTCGCGGCTGGCAGGCGTTCGCCCACGCTCGCGGCCTGGAACGTGGGCGCACTCTGCACTTCAGGTTCGATGGCGACGCCACCCTCTACGTGAGGGTGTTTGGGGAAGATGGTCGCCGCGCGGGGTGCTGCCCTGAGGACGATGACCGTGTCCGCGGGCCCCGCTCGGATGGTGATGGGGGAGATAGCGCCCGAGCGGGCGGCGGCGTCAGCTACTCCCCCAGCTTCGTCAGCTCTTCCTCAAGCGACTCCTCCAGTGGTGGTAGCAGTCCTCCCCCGCGCCGTCGGGTTTGCCTAGGAGGTGGTGGTTCGTCTGCCCACCGTCGTGCCCTGGTGAAGCGCGGGAGGGAGTCCGCCTGAGGCCCTGAGGCAGCCTGTGTCGCTGCCGTGGGCCGAAGCGGGAGGGGCGGCGCCAGGCTCGTCTTTTTTCCTTTCTCTTTTGTTCCCTGTGTAAAACAGAACATATGCATGGAGCCCCCTTGGGGCGTGTTGGGAAATGTTGCCGCTTCAGCTATTACCTTGATCTCATTTTTGTACTTCCTGATTTCCCGCCTGTGCGTAGATAGCTTTCGACCCCTGCCGGGGAGTGGGGTGACCGACCTAGGCCCTGTGTGCGCGTCGCGGTACCCGAGGGGCACGGACTAGGAGGGGTGCTCCTGTAATGCGCCAGGGCCATGGAACCCTCCTATGGCTAGGGCAGAAACCCTCGCGAGGGCGTCTGAGCACCATCCCTCGCGAGGTTGTTCACGAGAGAAACCAAAGCGAGGGGCGAAAATCGACGAACCATAAACCAGCAACAGCGATAACTCCAATAAGACTCCAAATGCAAACGAACACGTCAACTGCGGAAAGCAAATGGAAAAGCCGCGTCCGGCACCTAATCTAGTCTTCGACGTCTTCTCACCAGCGCGGAGCTAAGTGCTGCCACTGGGCGTGGGAGGGAGCCCCAGGGCCTAAGGCCGGCGCTCCTGAGACTCCGGGGCGTGTACAGCCCCACTCATTATTACGTGAGAGTGTCACGGGGCAGCGAGCTTCACCGGCATTGGCCTTGCTTCACAGGCTCTGGGCCTTTTCCTCGAGCGCGAGGGCTTCACAGGCACTCGCCTTGCTTCACAGGCTCCGGGCCTTTCCAAAAGAGATGATCTTCATAGGCACTCGCCTTGCTTCACAGGCTCCGGGCCTTTCCAAAAGAGATGATCTTCACAGGCACTCGCCTTGCTTCACAGGCTGCGGGCCTTTCCAAAAGAGATGATCTTCACAGGCACTCGCCTTGCTTCACAGGCTCCGGGCCTTTCCAAAAGAGATGATCTTCATAGGCACTCGCCTTGCTTCACAGGCTCCGGGCCTTTCCAAAAGAGATGATCTTCACAGGCACTCGCCTTGCTTCACAGGCTCCGGGCCTTTCTTAGGGGTAGAACCTCCGGAGGTGCTGGATGTTCCACGCGTTCTGGACCGGCACTCCCTCCTGAGTCTCCAAGCGCGCGGAGCCAGGCCTGGAAACATTAACAACCTTGAACGGGCCCTCCCACATGGGAGAGAGCTTGTGCAATCCCTCCCTGGAGAGGACCCGCCTGAGCACGAGGTCTCCTACCTCGAGGGTCCTGGGGCGGACGTTGCGGCAGTGGTATCGCCGCAGCGCTTGCTGATACCTCGCCGCCCGCAGTGCGGCTTCCCGTCGTCGTTCCTCCCCCAACACGAGGTCCGTCCCCTGCATGGCGACCTGCTGCGCCTCGTCGAACGCCAGGACCTGCGCGGAGCGACGTCTGACCTCGTGAGGGAGGACTGCCTCCGCTCCATAGACTAGGAAGAATGGGGTCTCTCCAGTCGGCTTGGTCGCGGTGGTGCGGATGGACCACAACACGGATTGAAGCTCGTCGTACCAACCTCGGCTGTAGGCCTCCAGGTTCTTCTTGAACGTCCTGGTCTTGAGGCCTCTCAGGACCTCTGCGTTGGCTCGTTCGGCCTGGCCGTTTCTTCAAGGGTGCGCCACTGAAGCGTAGCATATCTGCATTCCAAGGTTAGCACAATATGTTTTGAAGAGGTTACTGGTGAACTGCGAACCGTTGTCTGTGATGATCTGGTTCGGCACCCCGAACCGGCTCACGATGCCCCTGATGAACTTGACCGCGGAGCCCGCGGGGATGGTGCGGATGGCCTCCACTTCAGCCCACTTGGTGAACTTGTCCACGGCGACGTAGAGGTAGCGGTAGTCCCCTGGCGCTCGAGGAAACGGGCCCAGGATGTCCAGCCCCCAGACTGTGAATGGCCACGAAAGGGGTATGGTCTGCAGGCCTCCGGCCGGCTGATGGATTTGCTTGGCATGGAACTAGCAGGCCTCACAAGCTTTCACCAGATCTACGGCGTCATTGAGTGCGGTAGGCCAATAAAACCCATTGCGGAAGGCCTTGCGGACGAGGGTCCGCGATGATGAGTGGTGCCCGCAGTCTCCGCCGTGTATGTCCTCCAGTAGTTCCTTTCCTTGCTCCCTGGAAATGCAACGCAGGAGTACATCGTTTGGTCGCTTTCGGTAGAGTTCCCTGTCTCTGATGCAGTACGCAGTGGCCTGCCGCGCCACCCGCTCCGCTTCCCCCTCCTTCTCCGGCATGGTCCCTTGCGTCAGTAACTCCGGAGCTCCGTGATCCAGCACTCCTCCTGAGGTTCCATCGTCAGGAGCAGGCGTGCTCCTGAGGCCGGGCCAAAGACCGGGGCTCCTGAGGCAGGTGGCTGGGGGAGCTCCTCCCAAGGCTGAGCCGTGTTTGATAGTGACGGCAAGGCTGAGGGCTTGAAGAGCCTCTCCTCGAAGACCCCAGGCCCCTGAGGCAGCCGTCTGGATGCCCGCTTGGCGATGTCGTCGGCCTCCTGATTGGTGCCACGGGGCACATGCTGCAACTCCAACCCCCAGAACTGCTTCTCCATCCTGGGGACCTCCGCAAGGTAAGCTTCCATGCGCTCGTCTTTCGGCTTGTACACCGTGTTGGAGAAGTTCACGAGGAGCTGTGAATCGCCCTTAATGGTAAGGCGCTTCACCCCCAGGGCTGCCGCGGCCTTCAGGCCCGCTATTAGATCCTCGTATTCCGCTATGTTGTTGGAGACCTTTTCACCTTGTTGGAAGCAGAGCTGTACGGCATAGTAGAGCTTGTCCTGAGTGGGCGATATAAGCACCGCTCCAGCCCCAGCACCATGTCTGGAGAACGCCCCGTCAAAGTGCATGACCCAGCCTTCTGGCGCCTCGCTCCCTGGGAAGAGGGACCAATCCTCGTAGGCCTTGAGGCCTGGTGCCTTTGTCCATTCTGCCACAAAATCTGCCAATGCTGCTCCTTTGATGACCTTGGTCATGCTGAATTCGAGCTGAAACACCTGCAGCTCTATGTTCCACTCAGCGACCCTTCCGGCTGAGTTAGGGCTCCTGAGCACCCTCTCCAGGGGGTATGAAGAGACGACTTTGATGGGGTGAGCCTGGAAGTAGTGATGCAGCTTGCGCGAGGCTATCAGTAGCGCGAGGAGGAGCTTCTGAGGCATTGGGTACCGTGCCCTTGCGTCCCGTAGCACCGTGCTGACAAAGTAAACTGGGTGCTCGACAAGACTGGGAGCATCTGGGGTTGCCGCGCCCTCGGGAGGTGAGGGCGCCTCACGAGGCATCCCGACCTCGGGAGGTGGACTACACGGTCGGGTGGCCTCTCCTGCCCCCGGTGCATTTCCCGGCTGCTGACCCTCCTCAGCTGTGGTTGTGGCTCCTGCAGGCTTTCCTTGTTCCTATTTTGTCCTGCCCCGGGCTGCCGCTGCGGCCTTTGTCGGCGTTCTAGGAACGGGGGTCCCCAGACTTGCCTGCCTGCGGCCTGTGGCGTGGCTCAAGTGGGGGCCCAACGCGGCCCATCTTCATCAACACGAGGCTCAGGACCCTCGCGAGGGGCCAAGCCTCGCGAGGCAGACGACACGGCTCATCCTCAAGCACAGCCTCGTATACTGGGTCGCGAGGAGGCGGAGAGTTCAAGGTGGGGTACCTCGCAAGGTGCCCATGACGCAAGCCATGATGACACGGGGCACCAAGCGGCTGCCAGCGCGTGCAGCGTCCCTCTTTCCTCTTTGGTGCAAAGGGGGCAAGCGTATCCGCAGAGTACCGAGGCATCAGGCAAAGGTTGCCACTTCGGTGCAACGAGACCAAGACTAGGAGGACTACGAGACGGAGGTCACCATGGAGCCCAACGCGGCGTCATCACAAGAGCCTTTGGCAGGCGAAGACTGCTTTTGTCAGGATAGATGTACTCGCTGTCCCCCTTCAAGTTAGCCCGCCATTGTTGGATCCCTTCCCGCTCAATATTTGGGGAGAGGACCAGGGCCTCTATAAATAGGACTAGCCACCCACATAGCAAGGGGTTCGATTCCTGGTTGTTCGGTCCGGGATCTGAGAGAGAAAGAGAGAGAAAGGTGACTGAACTCTTCATAGCAGTTCATCACCACAGCCAAGAACAGACCCTCGCGAGGCTGTTCTTCCTTGTATTGTTCATCCACACCAGCCCCAGGAGGCAATCCATCCACCACACACTGGAGTAGGGTATTACACCACATCGGTGGCCCGAACCAGTATAAATCTTGTGTCTTTCGTGCAGCTCTTTTAGTAGTTTAGATCCCATCGAGACGGAGAGGTTGAAGGCGAGATTTCCGCGCGCACCCCAGTGTTCGAACCTTAAGGGTCTGCCGGAACCCGAAATCCGACATTTGGCGCGCCAGGTAGGGGTGCGTCGGGATCCGTCTTCCACCGCTCCGCCCTCCTCCGGCCGCCGCAACCATGCGCGCCGCCAGCCGGGCTCGCGCCGCCCCGGCGGCCCCTACCGGTGGGCGCTCTCGTCGTCCCCCGCCGCCCGCCGTGAACACCGCCACCGGCTCGGTGGGAAACGAGCTGCAAGCACCACCCCAGCATCCGCATGCGCGATAGAGCAACTGCACCGCGGCACCGACGCCTCCGGTCATTGCAGCCCTCCTAGGCGGCTCGCAGGAGGCGCCCACAAGTCGCCACGTCAAGCCTTTTGCCCGCCGGGTTAGCACCGCTGCCGCGCGACATGGGGCTCCCCCGGACCGGGCGGCGAGCGAGGTCGATCTGACCTTCAGCTCGGAGGACCACCCCACCAACCCGGTCAGCTCAGGCGCGCTCCCCTTGTTGTGCACCCCCACCATCTGCCAGGTGGCCGTCACCCGGACCCTCGTCGACGGCGGCGCGGGCCTCAGCTTGCTTTCGGTCGAGACTTTCGACCTCTTCCGCATACCCTGGGAGCGGCTGCCACCCAGCCGATCCTTCTTGGGCGTCGGGGTGGATCATCCGACTACCTGGGGCAGATCCGGCTCCCGGTGACCTTCGGCACCTACGACAACTTCCGCACGGAGACGGTCGACTTCGACATCGCCCCCATCGGCCTTCCTTACAAAGCCATCCTTGGTTACCCGGCACTGGCCCAGTTCATGGCCGCCACGCACCCGGCGTACAACCTCATGAAGATGCCCGGGAGCAATGGTACCCTCACTGTGCGCGGGGACACCGGGGACGCCCTGCGAGTACTCGAGCTCGCCTTCAAGACAGCGGCGTCGGCACAGCCCGCCAACGCGGAGGCCCCTGAGCCCAAGGGGGCTGCGCTCGCCAAGAAGAAGCAGTTGTTCACCCAGGACAAGGCAGAGACCAAGCAGATACCCGTCGACAAGGACGGGTCCTCCAGTTCCACTTTCACCATAGGCACCAACCTTGAGCCTGAGCAGGAGGAGGCCTTGGTCAAGTTCTTGCGCGTGAATAAGAAGGTATTTGCTTGGGAGCCCGATCAGCTAGCGGGGATCCCCAGGAGCGTCATCGAGCATCACCTCAACGTGTGCCCAAATGTGCGCCCCGTGAAGCAGAAGGCCAGGCGGCAGTCCACGGAGAAGCAGACTTTCATCACCCAAGAGACCCGCAAACTAGAGGCCGCCGGGGTCATTCACGAGGTCCGATACCCGGATTGGTCGGCCAACCCTGTCGCTGTGCCCAAGAAGGGGGGAAAGAACGCATGTGTGTCGACTTCACCAACCTCAACAAGGCATGCCCGCAAGATCCGTTCCCGCTCCCCTGCATCGACCAGATTGTCGATTCCACTGCGGAGTGCGACCTGCTGTGCTTCCTGGACGCCTTCTCCGGGTATCACCAGATCAAGATGGCAGTGGAAGACGTTGAGAAGACCGCCTTCTTGACCCCATGCGGGGTATACTGCTATACATGCATGCCGTTCGGGCTGCGTAACGCAGGGGCAACCTTTCAGCGACTGATGCACATCACCTTGGGCCAGCAGCTCGGAAAGAATGTCGAAGCCTACGTTGATGACATTGTAGTAAAATCTCGGGAGGCCAAGACCCTGATACAAGACCTGGAGGAGACCTTCGCGAGCCTCGATGCAGTAAGCCTGCGGCTCAACCCGGAGAAATGTGTGTTTGGCATCCCCTCGGGCAAGCTCTTGGGATTCCTCGTGTCCCATCACGGCATCGAGGCCAACCCCGAGAAGGTCAAGGCGGTCGAAGACATGAGTCCACCAAAGACCCTCAGAGAAATGCAGAAGCTCACTGGGCGCGTGACCGCGCTAGGGCGCTTCATCTCCAAACTAGGGGAGCGAGCGCTGCCTTTCTTCCAGCTGATGAAGAGAAAGGGGCCCTTTGAATGGACTGAAGAGGCAGATAAGGCGTTTCAAGATCTCAAGAGATACCTGACCAGTCCCCCAGTCATGGTGGCTCCGCGCCCTCAGGAGCCCCTGCTGCTGTACCTTGCCGCCACACCCTACTCCGCCAGCGCAGCCCTGGTGGCGGTTAGGGAGGAGCGCCAAGTCAAGGCCGCAGCGGCAGCCCGAGGCAGGACAAAACGGGAACAAGGAAAGCCTGCAGAAGCCGCGACCGCAGCTGAGGAGGGTCAGCTGCCGAGGAATGCACCGGGGGCAGGAGAGGCCGCCCGACCAGATGGTCCAGCTCCCGAGGCCACGACGCCCCGTGAGGCGCCCTTACCTCCCTAGGGCGCAGCAACCCCGGATGCTCCCAGGCTTGTCGAGCACCCAGTTTACTTTGTTAGCACGGTGCTACGGGACGCGAGGGCCTCGTACCCAATGCCTCAGAAGCTCCTCGTCACGCTACTGGTAGCCTCGCGCAAGCTGCGTCACTACTTCCAGGCCCATCCCATCAAAGTCGTCTCATCATACCCCCTGGAGAGAGTGCTCAGGATCCCTAACTCAGCCAGAAGGGTCGCTGAGTGGAACATAGAGCTACAGGCGTTTCATCTCGAGTTCAGCACAACCAGGGTCATCAAAGGAGCAGCGTTGGCGGATTTTGTGGCAGAATGGACGGAGGCACCAGGCCTCAAGGCCGATGAGGATCGGTCCCTTTCCCCGGGGAGCGAGGCGCCAGAAGGCTGGGTCATGCACTTCGACGGGGCGTTCTCCAGACATGGTGCTGGGGCTGGGGGGTGCTTATATCGCCCACTCAGGACAAGCTCTACTACGCCGTACAGCTCTGTTTCCAGCAAGGTGAAAAGGTCTCCAACAACATAGCGGAGTATGAAGGTTTGATAGTGGGCTTGAGGGCCGCGGCAGCCCTGGGGGTGAAACGCCTCACCATTAAGGGCGATTCGCAGCTCCTTGTTAATTTCTCCAACAAGGTATACGAGCCGAAAGATGAGCACATGGAAGCCTACCTTGCGGAGGTCCGCCGGATGGAGAAGCAGTTCTGGGGGTTGGAGTTGCAGCATGTGCCCCGTGGCACCAATCAGGAGGCCGACGACATCGCCAAACGGGCGTCCAGGCGGTTACCTTAGGAGCCTGGTGTCTTCGAGGAGCGGCTCTTCAAGCCCCCAGCCTTGACGTCGTTGTCAAACACGGCTCAGCCTCGAGAGGAGCTCCCCCAGCCACCTGCCTCAGGAGCCCCAGTCTGTGGCCCGGCCTCAGGAGGGGTGCTGGATCACGGAGCTCTGGAGCTACCTAACACAAGGGACCTTGCCGGAGAAGGAGGAGGAAGCGGAGCGTGTGGCACGGCAGGCCACGACGTACTGCATCAAGGATGGAGAGCTCTACCGGAAGCGACCAAACGATGTATCCCTGTGCTACATCTCCAGGGAGCAAGGAAAGGAACTGCTGGAAGACATACACGGCGGAGACTGTGGACATCATTCATCGTCACGGACCCTCGTCGGCAAGGCGTTCCGCAGTGGGTTTTATTGGCCCACCGCACTCAATGACGCCATCGAACTGGTGAAAGCTTGTGAGGCCTGCCAGTTCCACACCAAGCAAATTCATCAGCTGGCGGGAGGCCTGCAGACTATACCCCTTTCGTGGCCATTCGCAGTCTGGGGGCTAGAAATCCTGGGCCCGTTTCCTCGGGCGCCAGGGGGCTACCGCTACCTCTACATCGCCGTGGACAAGTTCACCAAGTGGGCTGAAGTGGAGGTCGTCCACACCATCCCCGCGGGCTCCGTGGTCAAGTTCATCAGGGGCATCGTGAGCCGGTTCGGGGTGCCGAACTGCATCATCACAGACAACGGTTCACAGTTCACCAGTAACCTCTTCAAAATATACTGTGCTAACCTTGGAACGCAGATATGCTACGCTTCAGTGGCGCACCCTCGAAGAAACGGCCAGGCCGAACGAGCCAACGCAGAGGTCCTGAGAGGCCTCAAGACCAGGACGTTCAAGAAGAAGCTGGAGGCCTGCGGCCGAGGTTGGTATGACGAGCTTCAATCCGTGTTGTGGTCCATCCGCACCACCGTGACCAAGCCGACTGGAGAGACCCCATTCTTCCTAGTCTATGGAGCGGAGGCAGTCCTCCCTCACGAGATCAGACGTCGCTCCGCGCAGGTCCTGGCGTTCGACGAGGCGCAGAAGGACGCCATGCGGGGGACGGACCTCGTGTTGGGGGAGGAACGATGACGGGAAGCCGCACTGCGGGCGGCAAGGTATCAGCAAGCGCTGCGGCGATACCACTGCCGCAACATCAGCCCCAGGACCCTCGAGGTAGGAGACCTCATGCTCAGGCGGGTCCTCTCCAGGGAGGGATTGCACAAGATCTCTCCCATGTGGGAGGGCCCGTTCAAGGTTGTTCATGTTTCCAGGCCCGGCTCCGCGCGCTTGGAGACTCAGGAGGGAGTGCCGGTCCAGAACGCGTGGAACATCCAGCACCTCCGGAGGTTCTACCCCTAAGAAAGGCCCGGAGCCTGTGAAGCAAGGTGAGTGCCTGTGAAGATCATCTCTTTTGGAAAGGCCCGGAGCCTGTGAAGCAAGGCGAGTGCCTGTGAAGATCATCTCTTTTGGAAAGGCCCGGAGCCTGTGAAGCAAGGCGAGTGCCTGTGAAGATCATCTCTTTTGGAAAGGCCCGGAGCCTGTGAAGCAAGGCGAGTGCCTATGAAGATCATCTCTATTGGAAGGGCCCGGAGCCTGTGAAGCAAGGCGAGTGCCTGTGAAGATCATCTCTTTTGGAAAGGCCCGGGGCCTGTGAAGCAAGGCGAGTGCCTGTGAAGATCATCTCTTTTGGAAAGGCCCGGAGCCTGTGAAGCAAGGCGAGTGCCTGCGAAGCCCTCGCGCTCAAGGAAAAGGCCCAGAGCCTGTGAAGCAAGGCCAATGCCTGTGAAGCTCGCCGCCCCGTGACACTCTCACGTAATAATGAGTGGGGCTGTACACGCCCCGGAGTCTCAGGAGCGCCGGCCTCAGGCCCTGGGGCTCCCTCCCGCGCCCAGTGGCAGCACTTAGCTCCGCGCTGGTGAGAAGAGGTCGAAGACTAGATTAGGTGCCGGATGCAGCTTTTCCATTTGCTTTCCACAGTTGACGTGTTCGTTTGCATTTGGAGTCTTATTGGAGTTATCGCTGTTGCTGGGTTATGGTTCGTCGATTTTCGCCCCTCGCTTTGGTTTCTCTCGTGAACAACCTCACGAGGGATGGTGCTCAGACGCCCTCGCGAGGGTTTCTACCCTAGCCACAGGAGGGTTTCACGGCCCTGGCGCATTACATGAGCACCCCTCCTAGTCCGTGCCCCTCGGGTACCACGACGCGCGCACAGGGCCTGGGTCGGTCGCCCCACTCCCCGGCAGGGGTCGAAAGCTATCCACGCACAGGCGAGAAATTAGGAAGTACAAAAATGAGATCAAGGTAATAGCTGAAGCGGCAACATTTCCCAACACGCCCCAAGGGGGCTCCATGCATCTGTTCTGTTTTACACAGGGAACAAAAGAGAAAGGAAAAAGACGAGCCTGGCGCTGCCCCTCCCGCATCAGCCCACGGTGGCGACACAGGCTGCCTCAGGGCCTCAGGAGGACTCCCTCTCGCGCTTCACCGGGGCACGACGACGGGCGGACGAACCACCACCTCCTAGGCAAACCCGGCGGCGTGGGGGAGGACTGCTGCCACCACTGGAGGAGTCGCTTGAGGAAGAGCTGACGAAGCTGGGGGAGTCGATGACGCCGCCGCCCGCTCGGGCGCTATCTCCCCCCATCACCATCGGAGCGGGGACCGCGGACGCGGTCATCGTCCTCAGGGCAGCACCCCGCACGGCGACCATCTTCCCCAAACACCCTCACGTAGAGGGAGGCGTCGCCATCAAACCTGAAGTGCAGAGTGCACCAACGCTCCAGGCCGCGAGCACGGCGAACGCCTGCTAGCCACGAGTGAAGGCCAAGCCCCCGCTGGCGGAGACCTCCAGCGCGACCCACGAGGACCTGCTGCAGCAGCCCTCCGCCTGGAGCCAGAGGCCGCCAGGAGCGCCGGCCGGGAGTTCGCCAAGGAGGAAGCGAGGGAGCGGGAGCCGGGCGAGAGCCGGCTCCGCCGACCAAACGACGAATTCTGGCGGCACCTGCACGGCGCGAGAGCGCGGCCTGGGGGAGCGTGCAACCCAGGCGCACCCTCCGGCTGCGGCGGCTTGCCCGCCGCCGCGCTGGGAGCCCCCCATGGCCGCTGGAAGCTGCCGGGGCGCCCACCGGGTGCTTCCGAGGGCGCCCGCGACCACGCTTGGGTGGGGGAGAGGCAGGACCGACCTGGGGGACCTTCCCCTTCTCTGCGGCCGCGTACCTCCTCGATGGAGCCATCACACCAGGACGGAGCAAGAACTGAGGCGAAGGAGAGAGCAAAAAGAGATGGACTGGACGAGCACGCGCGGTGCCGTACTTATAGCCGGCGAAGGCCAACCGCCAGCCCCCACGATCACAGGTAATCATAACACGATCTGCATGCAGGGACTTGCCCAGCTCGCACGATCACCAAGGCATCATGGGGAAGCGGAGATGCCACGGCCAATCAACCGCCACGTGGCTTCCAAGGCCGCACGCTGTTGGGGCCCGCGGTGCTTCGCCCTTGCCCTTTCGCCTATTGGCACGGCCAAGTCCATGCGCACCTTGGGCCCGGGGGCTACTGTCGGCGTTCTGGGAACGGGGGTCCCCAGACTTACCTGCCTGCGGCCTGTGGCGTGGCTCAAGTGGGGGCCCAGCGTGGCCCATCTTCATCAACACGAGGCTCAAGACCCTCGCGAGGGGCCAAGCCTCGCGAGGCAGACGACACGGCGCATCCTCAGGTACAGCCTCATTAGGCTGGCTCGTGAGGAGGCGGAGAGTTCAAGGCGGGGTACCTCGCGAGGTGCCCATGACGCAAGCCATGACGACACGGGGCACCAGGCGGGTGCCAGCGCGCAGCGTCCCTCTTTCCTCTTTGGTGCAAAGGGGGCAAGCGTACCCGTGGAGTACCGAGGCATCAGGCAAAGGTTGCCACTTCGGTGCAATGAGACCATGACCAGGAGGACTACGAGACGGAGGTCACCATGGAGCCCAGCGCGGCGTCATCACAAGAGCCTTTGGCAGGCGAAGACTGCTTTTGTCAGGATAGATGTACTCGCTGTCCCCCTTCAAATTAGCCCGCCATTGTTGGATCCCTTCCCGCTCAATATTTGGGGAGAGGACCAGGGCCTCTATAAATAGGACTAGCCACCCACATAGGAAGGGGTTCGATTCCTGGTTGTTCGGTCCGGGATCTGAGAGAGAAAGAGAGAGAAAGGTGACTGAACTCTTCATAGCAGTTCATCACCACAGCCAAGAACAGACCCTCGCGAGGCTGTTCTTCCTTGTATTGTTCATCCACACCAGCCCCAGGAGGCAATCCATCCACCACACACTGGAGTAGGGTATTACACCACATCGGTGGCCCGAACCATTATAAATCTTGTGTCTTTCGTGCAGCTCTTTTAGTAGTTTAGATCCCATCGAGATGGAGAGGTTGAAGGCGAGATTTCCGCGCGCACCCCAGTGTTCGAACCTTAAGGGTCTGCCCGAACCCGAAATCCGACAGCCTTGACTTTGCGTTCCTCCCTAACCGCCACCAGGGCTGCGCTGGCGGAGTAGGGTGTGGCGGCGAGGTACAGTAGCAGGGGCTCCTGAGGGCGTGGAGCCACCATGACTGGGGGACTGGTCAGGTACCTCTTGAGATCTTGAAACGCCTTATCTGCTTCTTCAGTCCACTCAAAGGTCCCTTTCTTCTTCATCAGCTGGAAGAAAGGCAGCGCTCGCTCCCCCAGTTTGGAGATGAAGCGCCCTAGCGCGGTCACGCGTCCCGTGAGCTTCTGCATTTCTCTGAGGGTCTTTGGCGGGCTCATGTCCTCGACTACTTTGACCTTCTCGGGGTTGGCCTCGATGCCATGATGGGACACAAGGAATCCCAAGAGCTTGCCCGAGGGGACGCCAAACACACATTTCTTCGGGTTGAGCCGCAGGTTTACTACGTCGAGGCTCGCGAAGGTCTCCTCCAGGTCTTGTATCAGGGTCTTGGCCTCCCGAGACTTTACCACTATGTCATCGACGTAGGCTTCGACATTCCTTCTGAGCTGCTGACCCAAGGTGATGTGCATCAGTCACTGAAAGGTTGCCCCTGCATTACGTAGCCCGAATGGCATGCATGTGTAGCAGTATACCCCGCACGGGGTCAAGAAAGCAGTCTTCTCGACGTCTTCCACGGCCATCTTGATCTGGTGATACCCGGAGAAGGCATCCAGGAAGCATAGCAGGTCGCACTCCACAGTGGAATCGACAATCTGGTCGATACGGGGGAGCGGGAACGGATCTTGCGGGCATGCCTTGTTGAGGTTGGTGAAGTCGACACACATGCGTTCTTTCCCCCCTTCTTGGGCATAACGACAGGGTTGGCCAACCAGTCCGGGTATCGGACCTCGCGAAAGACCCCTGCAGCCTCTAGCTTGCGGGTCTCTTGGGCGATGAAAGTCTGCTTCTCTGTGGACTGCCGCCTGGCCTTCTGCTTCACGGGGCTTACATTTGGGCATACATTGAGGTGGTGCTTGATGACACTTCTGGGGATCCCCGCCAGCTGATCCGGCTCCCAAGCAAATACCTTCTTATTCAAGCGTAGGAACTTGACCAAGGCCTCCTCCTGCTCGGGCTCTAGGTTGGCGCCTATGGTGAAAGTGGCGCTGGAGGACCCGTCCTCGTCGATGGGTATCTGCTTGGTTTCTGCTTTGTCCTGGGCAAACAACTGCTTCTTCTTGGCGGGCCCAGCCCCCTTGGGCTCTGGGGTCTCCGCATCAACGGGCCATGCCGGCGCCGCGGTCTTGAAGGCGAGTTTGAGTACTTGCAGGGTGTCCCCGGTGTCCCCGTGCACGGTGAGGGTACCGCTGCTCCCGGGCATCTTCATGAGGTTGTACGCCGGGTGCGTGGCGGCCATGAATTGAGCCAAAGCTGGGTAGCCGAGGATGGCGTTGTAAGGGAGGCCGATGGGGGCGATGTCGAAGTCGACCATCTCCGTGCGGAAGTTGTCGTAGGTGCCGAAGGTTACCGGGAGCCGGATCTGTCCTAGGGAGTTGGACGATCCGCCCCCGACACCTGAGAAGGATCGACTGGGTCGCAGCCGCTCCCGAGGTATGCAGAGGAGGCTGAAAGTCTCGACCGAAAGCACGATGAGACCCGCACCGCCGTCAACGAGGGTCTTGGTGACGGCCACCCGGCAGATAGTGGGCGTGCACAGCAGCGGGAGCGCGCCAGAGCTGACCGGGTTGGTGGGGTGGTCCGCCGAGCTGAAGGTCAAGCCGACCTCGGGCGCCGCCCAGTCCGGGGGAGCCCCCTGCCATGCAGAGACGGTGCTAACCCGGCGGGCAAAGGGCTTGACATGGCGACAGGTGGGCGGCGCCTGCGAGCCGCCCAGGAGGGCCGCGACGACCGGAGGCGTCGGCGCCGTGGTGCAGTCACTCCGTCGCGCGGGCGGGTGCTGAGACGAGGCCTGCTGCTCGCCCCCCGCCAGGCCGGTGGTGGCGTAGACGGCGGGCGACGGGGAACGACGAGGACGCCCACCGACGGGAGCCGTCTGGGCGATGCGAGAAGCGATGGCGGCCCGGTGCTTGGCGCGGGCCCGACGAGCGTCTGACATGGATGCGACAGTCGGAGGAGAGCGGAGCGGTGGGAGACGAATTCCGGCGCACCCCTACCTGGCGCGCCAAATGTCGGATTTCGGGTTCCGGCAGACCCTTAAGGTTCGAACACTGGGGTGCGCGCGGAAATCTCGCCTTCAACCTCCCCGCCTCGATGGGATCTAAACTACTAAAAGAGCTGCACGAAAGACGCAAGATTTATACTGGTTCGGGCCATCGATGTGGTGTAATACCCTACTCCAGTGTGTGGTGGATGGATTGCCTCCTGGGGCTGGTGTGGATGAACAATAAAAGGAAGAACAACCTCGTGAGGGTCTGTTCTTGGCTGTGGTGATGAACTGCTATGAAGAGTTCAGTCACCTTTCTCTCTCTTTCTCTCTTAGATCCCGGACCGAACAACCAGGAATCGAACCCTTAGCTTTGTGGGTGGCTAGTGCTATTTATAGAGGCTCTGGTCCTCTCCCCAAATATTGAGCGGGAAGGGATCCAACAATGGCGGGCTAATTTGAAGGGGGACAGCGAGTACATCTATCCTGACAAAAGCAGTCTTCGCCTGCCAAAGGCTCTGGTGATGACGCCGCGCTGGGCTCCATGGTGACCTCCGTCTCGTAGTCCTCCTGGTCTTGGTCTCATTGCACCGAAGTGGCAACCTTTGCCTGATGCCTCGGTACTCCGCGGATACGCTTGCCCCCTTTGCACCAAAGAGGAAAGAGGGACGCTGTGCGCGCTGGCACCCGCCTGGTGCCCCGTGTCGTCATGGCTTGCGTCATGGGCACCTCGCGAGGTACCCCGCCTTGAACTCTCCGCCTCCTCGCGAGCCAGCCTGACGAGGTTGTGCCTGAGGATGCGCCGCGTCGTCCGCCTCGCGAGGCTTGGCCCCTCGTGAGGGTCTTGAGCCTCGTGTCGATGAAGATGGGCCGCGCTGGGCCCCCATTTGAGCCACACCGCAGGCCGCAGGCAGGCAAGTCTGGGGACCCCCGTTCTCAGAACGCCGACAACGATAATCCACACACATGCGGAGGCTGCCATCCTTTTTGTCCACGAAGATTGCAGGTGATCCCCATGGTGAAGAGCTGGGACGGATATATCCCTTCTAGAGCATTTCATCAAACTATTTCTTTAGCTCCACTACTTCTGATGAGGGCATCCGGCAATACTTCTGGTATAATGGTGCAGTTCCGGGCACAAGATCTATTGCGAACTCAAGCTCTCGATCTGGTGGCATGCCTGGCAGCTCTTCCAGAAATACCTCGAGAAACTCACTGACCACAAGAATTAATTCCAATTCAGCCACAGCGGTGAAGGCCATTTCTTTCTTGGGTATGCTTCTGCGAGCATAGAATTTGGTAACCCGCCCCTCCTGACTGGTCAAAGTGACCTCTCGGGTTGCACAATTAATGCATACTTGGTATTAAGTCAGCCAATTCATACCCAAGATAACATCTAGTTTAGTAGACTCAATAAGTATCAAAGAAGTTGAAAAGCAGACTTCGTTGATCTTGATTTCCATATTATGACAGACCAAATTGCTCCTGATTAAGGATCCCGGGGTTTGTACCAGCATATTCTTGCCTGAAAGCGAACAAGGAAATTTGTTTTGGGCAACAAAACTCCGAGAGATAAAAGAGTGGGAAGCCCCAGAGTCAAATAAAATTACTGCATGTATGTTGTTAACAGGAAACATACCAATGATGACTTCGGGGTTTTCTTGGGCTTCATCTGCGGAGAGGTGATGAACGTGCCCAGTGATGTGGTGTTGGTCCGGGCATGATTCCATAAAGTTGACTTGTGGCCTGTATAGAGCATTCGCCTTGCCGTTCTTGGGACATTGTCTGGCATAATGTCCGGTTTGCCCACAACTGAAGCAAGCATTGATGCGCTGGTGCTCCTCGTGCACTGGGTTGGGCACGGCATTCTTGACTTGAGTGGTGGTCTTGTTAACATTTTGTTGCCAGTTGGGCTTGTATTCCACCTGAGTCCACTGCTGGGTATGAGCCTTTTGTACAAGTTCTCCATCCTTCTTTGGCTCAAACTTGCGCTTGTGATCGTTATTGACATGCCTATTGCCTGACACGAGCTTGTGCTCCCTTTCCGCAATAAAAGCTTTGTTCACCAGAGTTTGAAAATCTGGGAAATCAAACATGCTGAGAGTACACCGGAGTTGCGGGTTTAATCCACCAAGAAGTTTGTCAATCTTTCTTTCTTCAGTGGCCACGTCATGAAGGGAGTAACATGACAAATGATTGAATTTTTGCAAATATTCACCCACAAACTGATTTCCTTGGATGAGCGCGAGAAATTCTTGCTGCTTAGTCTTCATAATTCCAGTAGGGATATGATATTTCCGGAACTGATCCGTGAATTTTGACCAGGTGATTTCCTCATCAGTGGGTCACATGGCTTTTATATTTTCCCACCATATGACAACAGCGTCTTCAAGATAATGAGTTGCAAATGGAACTTTATCACCTTCTCCAGTACGAGCAATCTCAAGTTTCATTTCAATGGTTCGCAACCAATCGTCTGCTTCCAAGGGGTCAATAACCTGACTAAAACTGGGAGGCTTGGTCCTTTGAAAATCTGACAGCTTTGCGTGTTGACCGTTCTGATTCCCATTCTGTCAAACCATAGCTTGCACACTCTTTAGAATTTCAATCAGATCATTATTTTGTCTTTCCTCAACGTAGGTAGTATTTGCTCGGTGGAGGGCGGATTTGGCGGTGGAGGCGGTGGTGGAACGTATGGCTCAGGGGAGTGTCCTGCCTGTCATGCGAAACGACGAACAGGAGTACCCTCGCGAACGTTGCTACTGCTGCCTCCCCACAGCATCCTATTGTAATATTTCCCAAGACAACACAACCGAGATGAGAAGCAATCAAAATAATTGGGGAAAGGCCAGCAACAAAAGCCCGAGAAAAACCGAAAAGACGAATAAAACATGGCGAAAGAAATAGAGTTCCAACATAATTATACATAGACTCATACAAGAAAGACACATAACATGCCAGGTTCAACTACCCTCATACATGAAATGAAACCTCATGACTCGTACGACTACACTCGTACATCATCTGGACGATTGCGAGGAAACTCTACTGCTCTGCTGGTGCTGCGGGGTCCTCTCCTGACTCAGATCCTGAACTGACGTGGTTAACCGAGACCTCCTGGTTAAAGGTAACACATCGATGTTGCCTTGAGGGCTCTCCCTCAGGGGCAGGTGCAGGGTGAAGCATCGGGGCTACAGGAGTAGAGAGAAGTGAAACCCACTCCGCAGGAGCATTGAGAGGATTCACGGTCGAGGTGCCCGAGCTACTCGGAGGAGTAACCGATGAAATAGGGGAACTAGAATTGACTTGAATATAAGGAGTAAATCCCAGGGAGGATGGGGTAGTGGAAGATCCAGTAGAGACTAGAGCAGATGCTAAAGCAGTATGGGCACGATTCAGCTCTCGAGCCAGCTCGTGGATCATAAGGTAGCTAGCGGTGATGTAACGAGCAAGATGGCTAGCAACACTATCGGACTCCGGATCAATGATAGGGAAGCAGACACGACCATTATCGTGCAGAGAAGGATAGTAGTAGAAACCTGGGTGGTTCTGCATCCAGACCTCGTTGTAACAAAGCTCAACAAGGACCTCGAATGCAGCAAACTGGACAACTTGGGAAGCGGTGGAAGCGTAACCGCTCCGAGAGGTATGAGTGTAAGTGCTGGAGTCGGAACTGGTGCGCGGAGTAACCACCACATGATACTCGTACACTGAGTTAGCTAGACGCTCCTGGTACACACAATAAACTGGATCGCCACCGAGGGGGTACAGTCGACGCCACACGTTACGAAGAAGATGCGGCGACGTGTATGACATCAGCTGCAACTGGCACGGATACGGCACCGGAGCCATCCACACTCACAACCATTAGTAGGTTAGCATAAAAATAAGGCAAGTATATGCAATGCAACAACCAGCTACCAATGCTACCGACACTCAACATAAACTCGTATCTACCGTCCAGTCAACACGTCGTAGTCTAGCATGGCCTACAGTCAGCGTGGCTCTGATACCAAGCGTTGTGGCACCCCGGCTCAGAGCAACCGGTTTACCATGCATTGCCAGCCCAGAGACCATGTCTTCTGGCAACACATAACATCTTGGTATTGAAAACAACCGCTTTATTGATGCTAGCAGATCAAAGTTTACATTACAATAGGTAGCGAGGCCAAGCGGCACGCACGGTGCGGCTGAACAATATGTACATTATTTAGTGAACATAAAGGCCTCGATCATAATAACTTGGCGGCAGCGAAACAACGTCGTAGAGGAAGCTCCATAGTATAGGGACAGTGATACGTCTCCAACGTATCTATAATTTTTTATTGCTCCATGCTATATTATCTACTGTTTTGGACATTATTGGGCTTTATTACCCACTTTTATATTATTTTTGGGACTAACCTATTAACCGGAGGCCCAGCCCAGAATTGATGTTTTTTTGCCTATTTCAGGGTTTCGAAGAAAAGGAATATCAAACGGAGTCCAAACAGAATGAAACCTTTGGGAACATGATTTTCTCACCGAACATAATCCAGGGGACTTGGAACCTATGTCAAGAAACAAGGGAGGAGGCCACGAGGTAGGGGGGCGCGCCTACCCCCCCAGGCACGCCCTCCATCCTCGTGGGCCCCCTGTTGCTCCATCGACGTACTCCTTCCTCCTATATATATATATATATATATATATATATATATATATATATATATATACCTACGTACCCCCAAACGACCAGATACGGAGCCAAAACCCTAATTCCACCGCCGCAACTTTCTGTATCCACGAGATCCCATCTTGGGGCCTGTTCCGGAGCTCCGCCGGAGGAGGTATCCATCACGGAGGGCTTCTACATCAACACCATAGCCCCTCCGATGAAGTGTGAGTAGTTCACCTCAGACCTACGAGTCCATAGTTATTAGCTAGATGGCTTCTTCTCTCTTTTTGGATCTCAATACAATGTTCTCCCCCTCTCTTGTGGAGAACTATTCGATGTAATCTTCTTTTCGCGGTGTGTTTGTTGAGACCGATGAATTGTGGGTTTATGATCAAGTCTATCTATGAACAATATTTGAATCTTCTCTGAATTTTCTTATGTATGATTGGTTATCTCTGCAAGTCTCTTCGAATTATCAGTTTGGTTTGGCCTACTAGATTGATCTTTCTTACAATGGGAGAAGTGCTTAGCTTTGGGTTCAATCTTGCTGTGTCCTTTCCCAATGACAGTAGGCGCAGCAAGGCACGTATTGTATTGTTGCCATCGAGGATAACATGATGGGGTTTTCATCATATTGCATGAGTTTATCCCTCTACATCATGTCATCTTGCTTAAGGCGTTACTCTGTTTTCATGAACTTAATACTCTAGATGCATGCTGGATAGCGGTAGATGAGTGGAGTAATAGTAGTAGATGCAGGCAGGAGTCAGTCTAGTTGTCTCGGACATGATGCCTATATACATGATCATACCTAGATATTCTCATAACTATGCTCAATTCTTTCAATTGCTCAACAGTAATTTGTTCACCCACCGTAGAATACCTATGCTCTTGAGAGAAGCCACTAGTGAAACCTATGGCCCCCGGGTCTATCTTCATCATATTAATCTTTCAATACTTAGTTATTTCCTTTGCTTTTACTTTGCTTTTATTTTACTTTGCATCTTTATCATAAAAATACCAAAAATATTATCTTATCATATCTATCAGATCTCACTCTCGTAAGTGGCCGTGTAGGGATTGACAACCCCTTATCGCGTTGGTTGCGAGGATTTATTTGCTTTGTGCAGGTAAAAGGGACTCGCGGGTAGCCTCCTACTGGATTGATACCTTGGTTCTCAAAAACTGAGGGAAATACTTACGCTACTTTGCTACATCATCCCTTCCTCTTTGGGGAAAACCAACGTAGTGCTCAAGAGGTAGCAAGAAGGATTTTTGGCGCCATTGCCGGGGAGTCTACGCAAAAGTCAATATACCAAGTACCCATCACAATCCTTATCTCCCGCATTGCATTATTTTCCATTTGCCTCTCGTTTTCCTCTCCCCCACTTCACCCTTGCCGTTTTATTCGCTCTCTCTATCCTCCCTCTCTTGCTCTATTCGCCTCTTTTCCGTTTGCTTGTCGTTATGGCTAGCCCCTTATCCACTATGTTGTCCCCTGAGTTTGAAGTCTTTCACTTCAAACAAAGACAAGGAGAAAACTTAAAAGATGCCTGGTCGAGGATAATGGAGTCTTATCGTAACTGTACCTTTGAAGTGAACCTGAGAATTTTGCTTCGCAATTTCTATGTTGGATTAAATATGTCTCATAGACAACTCTTGGATTACGTTACCAAAGGCAATTTTATTGAAATAGATCCCCATATTGCACTTGAAATTGTAGAAGGTATAGTGGGAACACTACCTCAACAAAAGGGGCCTCATCCTACCCAGGAAGAGACACAAGTTTTTGAAAAAATTTGTGAAGTCACTAAAATTTACAGAAGTCTCTTGAACCTCTTAAGAACGTTAGCGGAAATATCAACCGTATGAATATGTTGATTACTCTTTGCAATAAGCGGTTGGATTCTTTAGATCTAAAAATTTCAGAATATGAAGGGAAACTTAAAGAACCTCCCGGTTTCGAGCTTGATTCCGCTAAAAAGTTGAAAACCAAAGATGGCAATACCTAGATCTATCCTTGCTATGCCTAGCTAGGGGCGTTAAACGATAGCGCTTGTTGGGAGGCAACCCAATTTTATTTTTATTCCTTCATTTTTCCTCCTGTTTAGTCATAAATAATTTATCTAACCTCTGTTTAGGTTATGTTTTTTGTGTTTAATTAGTGTTTGTGCCAAGTAGAACCGTTGGGAAGACTTGGGGAAAGTCTTGTTAATCTTGCTGTAAAAAACAGAAATTTTAGCGCTCACGAGAACTGCTGCCATTTTTATTTGGAAAGTGATATTTAGTTAATTATTTTTTCAGTTGATTAATAGATAAATTCCTCACGTCCATAAATTTATTTTAGAATTTTTGGGGTTCCAGATCTTGCGCTACCTACAGATTACTACAGACTGTTCTACTTTTGACAGATTCTGTTTTTCGTGTCTTGTTTGCTTATTTTGATGAATCTATGGTTAGTAAAATAGTTTATAAACCATAGAGAAGTTGGAATACAGTAGGTTTAACACCAATATAAATAAAGAATGAGTTCATTACAGTACCTTGAAGTGGTCTTTTGTTTTCTTTCGCTAACGGAGCTCACGAGATTTTCTACTTTAAGTTTTGTGTTGTGAAGTTTTCAAGTTTTGGGTAAAGATTTGATGGATTATGGAACAAGGAGTGGCAAGAGCCTAAGCTTGGGGATTCCCATGAAACTCCCAATATAATCTAAGGACACCTAAAATCCAAAGCTTGGGGATGCCCCGGAAGGCATCCCCTCTTTTCGTCTACTTATATCGGTAACTTTACTTGGAGCTATATTTTTATTCACCACATGATATGTGTTTTGCTTGGAGCGTCTTGTATTATTTGAGTCTTTATTTTTTAGTTTACCACAATCATCCTTTCTGTACACACCTTTTGAGAGAGCCATACATAATTTGGAATTTGTTAGAATACTCTATGTGCTTCGCTTATATCTTTTGAGTTATATAGTTTTGCTCTAGTACTTCACTTATACCTTTTAGAGCACGGTGGTGGATTTGTTTTATAGAAACTATTGATCTCTCATGCTTCACTTAGATTATTTTGAGAGTCTTAAATAGCATGGTAATTTGCTTAAATAATCCTAATATGCTAGGTATTCAAGATTAGTAAAAAAATCCTATGAATGTTTCGAATAGTAAGAGAAGTTTGATGCTTGATGATTGTTTTAAGATATGGAGGTAATAATATCGAAGTTGTGCTAGTTGAGTAGTTCTTGTGTTGAAGTTTGCAAGTCCCGTAGCATGCATGTATGGTAAACGTTATGTAACAAATTTGAACCATGTGGTGTTTTTTGATTGTCTTCCTTATGAGTGGCGGTCGGGGACGAGCGACGGTCTTTTCCTACCAATCTATCCCCCTAGGAGCATGCGTGTAGTGCCGAGGTTTTTGATGACTTGTAGATTTTTGCAATAAGTATGTGAGTTCTTTATGACTAATGTTGAGTCCATGGATTATACGCACTCTCACCCTTCCTTCATTGCTAGCCTCTTCGGTACCGTGCATTGCCCTTTCTCACATTGAGAGTTGGTGCAAACTTCACCGGTGCATCCAAACCCCGTGATATGATACGCTCTTTCACACATAAACCTCCTTATATCTTCCTCAAAATAGCCACCATACCTACCTATTATGGCATTTCCATACCATTCCAAAATATATTGCCATGCAACTTTCCACCATTCTGTTTATCATGACACATTCATCATTGTCATATTGCTTAGCATGATCATGTAGTTGACATAGTATTTGTGGCAAAGCCACCGTTCATAATTATTTCATACATGTCGCTCTTGGATCATTGCATATCCCGGTACACCGCCGGAGGCATTCATATAGAGTCATCTTTTGTTCTAGCATCGAGTTGTAATCATTGAGTTGTAAACAAATAGAAGTGTGACGATCATCATTTTCTAGAGCATTGTTCCAAGTGAGGAAAAAAAGAGAAAGGCCATAAAAAAGAGAAGGCCCAAAAAGAAACGAAAGGCCATAAAAAGAGAGAAGGCCCAATAAAATGAGAGAAAAAGAGAGAGGGGACAATGTTACTATCCTTTGCCACACTTGTGCTTCAAAGTAGCACCATAATCTTCATGATAGAGAGTCTTTTTGTTTTGTCACTTTCATATACTAGTGGGAATTTTCATTATAGAACTTGGCTTGTATATTCAAACAATGGGCCTCCTCAAGTGCCCTAGGTCTTCGTGAGCAAGCAAGTTGGATGCACACCCACTTAGTTTCTTTTGTTGAGCTTTCATACATTTATAGCTCTAGTGCATCCGTTGCATGGTAATCCCTACTCCTTGCATTAACATCAATCGATGGGCATCTCCATAGCCCATTGATTAGCCTCATTGATGCGAGACTTTCTCCATTTTTGTCTTCTCCATATAACCCCCATCATCATACTCCATTCCACCCATAGTGCTATGTCCATGGCTCGCTCTCATATATTGCATGAAAGTTTATATGTTTGAGATTGCTAAGGTATGAAACAATTGCTTGGCTTGTCATCGGGGTTGTGCATGATGAGAGCATTCTTATGTGATGAAAATGAAGCATGACTAAACTATATGATTTTGTAGACATAATTGCTTTGTTAGTATGCTTGAAGTATTATTATTTTTATGTCAATATGAACTCTTGTCTTGAATCTTTTGGATCTGAATATTCATACCACAATTAAGAAGAATTACATTAAAATTATGCCAAGTAGCACTCCGCATCAAAAATTCTGTTTTTATCATTTACCTACTCGAGGACGAGCAGGAATTAAGCTTGGCGATGCTTGATACATCTCCAACGTATCTATACTTTTTGATTGCTCCATGCTATATTATCTACTGTTTTGGACATTATTGGTCTTTATTATCCACTTTTATATTATTTTTGGGACTAACCTATTAACCGGAGGCGCATCCCAGAATTGCTGTTTTTTTTGCCTATTTCAGGGTTTCGTAGAAAAGGAATATCAAACGGAGTCCAAACGGAATGAAACCTTCGGGAACGTGATTTTCTCACCGAACATGATCTAGGGGACTTGGACCCTATGTCAAGAAACAAGGGAGGAGGCCACGAGGTAGGTGGGCGCGCCTACCCCCCAGGCACGCCCTCCACCCTCATGGGCCCCCTGTTGCTCCATCGACGTATTCCTCCTATATATACCTACGTACCCCCAAACGACCAGATACGGAGCCAAAACCCTAATTCCACCGCCGCAACTTTCTGTATCCACGAGATCCCATCTTGGGGCCTATTCCGGAGCTCCGCCGGAGGAGGTATCCATCACGGAGGGCTTCTACATCAACACCATAGCCCCTCCGATGAAGTGTGAGTAGTTCACCTTAGACCTACGGGTCCATAGTTATTAGCTAGATGGCTTCTTCTCTCTTTTTGGATCTCAATACAATGTTCTCCCCCTCTCTTGTGGAGAACTATTCGATGTAATCTTCTTTTCGCGGTGTGTTTGTTGAGACCGATGAATTGTGGGTTTATGATCAAGTCTATCTATGAACAATATTTGAATCTTCTCTGAATTTTCTTATGTATGATTGGTTATCTCTGCAAGTCTCTTCGAATTATCCATTTGGTTTGGCCTACTAGATTGATCTTTCTTGCAATGGGAGAAGTGCTTAGCTTTGGGTTCAATCTTGCGGTGTCCTTTCCCAGTGACAGTAGGGGCAGCAAGGCACGTATTCTATTGTTGCCATCGAGGATAACAAGATGGGGTTTTCATCATATTGCATGAGTTTATCCCTCTACATCATGTCATCTTGCTTAAGGTGTTACTCTGTTTTCATGAACTTAATACTCTAGATGCATGCTGGATAGCGGTCGATGAGTGGAGTAATAGTAGTAGATCCAGGCAGGAGTCGGTCTACTTGTCTCGGATGTGATGCCTATATACATGATCATACCTAGATATTCTCATAACTATGCTCAATTCTGACAATTGCTCAACAGTAATTTGTTCACCCACCGTAGAATACCTATGCTCTTGAGAGAAGCCACTAGTGAAACCTATGGCCCCCGGTTCTATCTTCATCATATTAATCTTTCAATATTTAGATATTTCCTTTGCTTTTATTTTACTTTAAATCTTTATCATAAAAATACCAAAAATATTATCTTATCATATCTATCAGATCTCACACTCGTAAGTGGCCGTGTAGGGATTGACAACCCCTTATCGCGTTGGTTGCGAGGATTTATTTGCTTTGTGCAGGTACGAGGGACTCACGCGTAGCCTCCTACTGGATTGATACCTTGGTTCCCAAAAACTGAGGGAAATACTTACGCTACTTTGCTGCATCATCCCTTCCTCTTCGGGGGAAAACCAACGCAGTGCTCAAGAGGTAGCAGACACCGATGTGGACACGATATAGACTCGGACAGCACTCCTCTCCAACAAGGCTTTTCTTGAAATCTGGCATGACACGCTAAGTCAGTACATTGAATGTACTTGCAATGTCACAACATACATAAACATAATGACAAACAATATCATGATATTTAACCAATTATTAATAATGCAACAATATATTCAACATGCTGTGATCATATCCTTGTGAGGACAAATTTCTCTTACCAACGGTGATCACTTCATGGATCACCACCGTACCAACCTCAACATCTTAACCATGAATATCTCGTGATCCTTCCGGCGATCACAATCACGACCCATACTAGGCCTAGAACAATGATTCTTCCGGCGATCACAACCACGACCCGTACCAGGTCTAAAACAATGATCCTTCCGGCGATCACAACCACGACCCATACTAGTTCTAAAACAATGATCCTTCCTGTTATCACAACCACGACCAACACTTGGTCCTTTCCAACCTGATGGCCTTCCCGCCATCATCAACAGTGCAGAGTTCATAACTTAGTGTGCAAATTTTATTAAATGTTGACCCATGGTGTGACCTACTTTCGAGCGTGTCCGTAACCGTGGACTCGGCTATCGATAGATTAATACACTCTCCAGAGGTAGCGCACTGTACCCACACCACAGAACCCATGGCCTCGTTCTCCCATTCGGGTGGACCAACGGCATTCCGATGAAACCCCTCCATTGCCATGACACTCTCTCGGCCACTCCGACCCACTCCCCAACTAGGCTAGTCCTGGGTGGCCCCGTGTCTACCAAAGACACAACGACCACCGTCGTGGCCAAACGTCCCTCACGGGGACCGGTACCAAAAATCTCAACAACGGGCTCACAAGGTTATGTCTGCTTACCGGGATAGGGCACCGCACGCCCATAACCTTCCCTAGTTGGAGGCACCGACCAGAGGCATGACAACAGACCGAATAAAGGCCTTCCCATACAGGCAAATGTGGTTGCACTGGGAAAAACTTGATTCAGTGGCACCATGACCCGGTCAACGATATATTCAAGTTGTATTATTATCATGTTCAACTTAAATCGAAAATAACCGGTGTCATAGTATGCCATGAAGTGCAACAATAACATATGCATCACATAATACCGGAAAAGATTGAGCCAACTATATCCACACTAAGCATAACCATCAACAACTCTTGACACTCCTCTGGTTAAGATTAAACCTCACATTAAACAAAATCTT
Organism: Triticum monococcum; assembly: GCA_034509565.1. NCBI lineage: Eukaryota > Viridiplantae > Streptophyta > Magnoliopsida > Poales > Poaceae > Triticum > Triticum monococcum. The sequence continues at coordinate 492,959,677 of CM067844.1, forward strand.
TTCTAACAAGTTTTATCATTATTCTCATGCAAGAAAATAACTTCAATTAATTACTTATATCCATAACCATATTATTTCTACCATAGAAAAAATAAATCCTAGTCTCTTATCAACTTAGTTGGCTCTAAACTTTCTGTAACCCAAGCCTATTAACTTGAACTAGCACTCAACATAATATGAATAACACAATAATGATCTATATGCATGGGCTAAATCATTCATTCAAGTAGGAAAATCACAAATATTGCAATGGCACCATGAAAATGTTGTTGTGGCTTGCCTTAGTGCAGATGAGGTTCACAAGCCTCCTGGTGATCCTCAAAACAAGCCTCACTGCTCTGAAAACAATTACAAACACAAAAAGAAATCATCAAGAACCCTTCTGAAATTCACCAGAAAATATAGGCAGCAGGGAAAAATCCCATTTTTGGTGAGCTACTAGATTTCTTTGCAAAGAACACAATGCAAAAAGAATCAATTCATTTGGATTTACGGTTGAAAAGTTATAGCTGTTTGAAGCTCTCTGGATAAATATGAATTTGAATTTAAATAAATAGACTGGAGGGGGGTGACGTCGAAGGCGTAAGGCCTCAGGGCGCGACCACTCGTACTGCTTCGCGTGCGTACTAAGTGGCTGACTAGCAGGCCCCGCTAGTCAGATGAGGGGGAGAGGGGAAATGAGACAGGGGGCGCGGCTTCGCCGGAGCAAACGCCAGCGACGAGGGCTCCTTGGCCAAAAGAAGAGGGAGGGATTGAGAGAGGAGACTGAGGCACACCTGAATGTACCCGTAGAGTAGCTAGGGGTGGTCGGACGGTGTCAGAATCTTCCTCTCTAGGGGAGACAGGAAGCAGAGCTCGCCGGAGATGAAGACGACGGCGAGCAGAGCCGACTCTAGGGGTTCCAACCGGGTGGAACGGCACCACCACAGAGTGGCAGAGGCCCTGGAGGGTTGCCCAGGCCTGGGAGGGGCCGGAGCTACGGGAATGACCCAACGGGACCACCGGCGAGCTCGAGCTCGGGGAGGGCGGCCCGCGGCCTGCCCGGCCGGGCTATGGTCTTCTACTAGGTTGTGGAGTGTTTGAGAGTGGTGGATGATGCTTGAGGAGGCTGGGGGAGGGCTCTATTTATAGCCGAGCGTCCAGGGGGTTCGGGCTCCGCCGGTGGACACCTGGACACAGCGCCCAGCGATGAGCGGCGTCAGTGAGAGAAGGAGAAGGAGACGGAGCTCACGCAAGGACTATGTGCGAGCGGGGACGAGCACAGGGGCACTGGGGTGACGACGAGCATAGTGCGCACCACACTGTTTCGTTGGCTGGACCGTGCCCGTGCTCGCTGCGGCGAGCTCCGGCGTCGGCAAGCGCCAGGGGAGAGTTAATGGGGTTAAGACGAAGATGGTGACGAGGTTTGGCACGCTTAGGCAGGCGGGGAAGCGCACGCGATTAACAGAGGCTCAGGCACGTCGTAGAGCGCGTCGGCCGCATGCCAGCACGCCTGGACGAACGCGGTCACTGCGTGAACTCTGACCTCATGCTGACCCAAGCCCAAACTTTATGTTTGGCATGTTGTTCGTGGTAGTTTTGAATGTTACCACTCTTTGGTTTGGATCTAGACGCAGTCGAAAAGATTTCACAAGCCTAGTAAGTTTCTGATCAGTAACTTTGAGAGCTTACTGTGGTCAAACGGCTGGGAGTTGGGAGCTGAGTTTTGGAGGGTAGCAATCATCTACTAGGGTGATGATGCACAGGAAAAATCAGCCCCAAAGGAGCAAGTAAAATGGTAGTTGCTATAGAAACTACCATTTCTGTCCAGAACATAAAATATTTTCTGTAGCAAAAATAGTACAAAAATTTATGCAATATCTTTTCTCAGGAAGGTGCCCTAGGGTTCCAAGAATTTTTGTGAATTTTCTCAGATTTTTGTGGGCAAGAAAATTTGGGGTTGCTTTGGAGCACATTGATCTAGCTAGGGTTTAAGAGAGGGAAGTGAATATTTTTCATGAAGGAAAAATATTCCAAATATTATTTTGAGATGAACCAGAGTGGGAATGATGGTTAGAGGGGGAAATGGGACACTTGGGTGAAATCCAAGGGGTACCCAAGTGTTTAAGTCCATATGAAAGGATTCAAAAACTCCAAATTCAAAAATCAAACTAACTGAAAATCAGGCAAATAAAGGAGGGAAAAAACCAGGCTGTCACACGCTTGATTACTTTCTTGAGCCACATGATGGAACTCGAGCCCTTCGAATCGGGTCGACGTTTTTATTACTGCGTTACGATAAGCTGCCATCTTCGAATCTTTGGTGTCGAAGTCTCCATTTATTTGAGATATTGCAAGGTTTGAGTCCCCGCGCACCTCTAGGCGTTGTATGCCCATGGAGACGGCCATCCGGAGACCATGTAATAAGGCCTCATATTCGGCCCCATTATTGGAGTATGTGTATAGTATTTGGAGTACGTACTGAACGGCGTATCCAGTAGGGGACGTTAAAATGATGCCCGCTCCTAGCCCTGCCAGCATTTTGGAGCCATCAAAATACATAACCCAATTGGAATATGTGTCGTACTCTTTAGGGAGTTCGACCTATGTCCTTCGGCGATGAAGTCAGCTAGTCCTTGGTATTTAATAGCTTGTCGTGGTTTGTATGTAATGCCGAATGGGAGGAGCTCAATGGCCCATTTGGCAATCCGGCCCGTGGCATCGCGGTTATTTATGATGTCATTGAGTGGTACTTCGGAAGCCACCGTAATCGAACACTCCTGGAAGTAGTGACGGAGCTTTCAGGATGCCATGAAGACCACGTATGCTATCTTTTGATAATGGGGGTACCGGGATTTGCAAGGTGTAAGGACAGTGGGTATGTAGTATACTAGCTTCTGAAGCGGGAATTTATGTCCGTCCTATTCTCGTTCAACGATGAGTATGGCGCTCACCACCTGATGTGTTGTCGATATGTATAATAACATAGGTTCGTTGGCGTTTGGTGCGACCAGGATTGGATTGCTCGCAAGAAGGGTTTTTATTTCCTCCAGTTCGGCTGTTGGCGCGTTCATCCACTCAAAGTGATCGGTTCGCCGTAAAAGGCGATAGAGTGGTAGTGCCTTTTCTCCCAATATGGAGATGAAGCGGCTTAGAGCTGCCACGCAGCTCGCAAATTTTTGAACTTGTTTAAGGTCTGTTGGCGTAGCCAATTGTGATAAAGCTTGGATTTTGGCTGGATTTGCTTCAATTCCTCTATCGGAAACGATGGAGCCCAGCAGTTTTCCGGCGGGGACGCTGAAAACACACTTTTCCGGATTGAGCTTGATGTCATACGCGCGGAGGTTATGGAATGTGATACGTAAATCGTCTATTAATGTTTCGACGCGCCTGGTTTTGATGACGACATCGTCCACGTAAGCTTCAACTGTCTTGCCGATCTGCTTCTCCAGGCATGTTTGAATCATGCGTTGGTATATGGCGCCGGCGTTCTTGAGTCCGAAGGGCATGGTGTTGAAGCAAAATGGCCCATATGGGGTAATGAATGCTGTTGCAGCTTGATCGGACTCCTTCATTTTGATTTGATGCACTACAAAAAAAAAGACACATCCGTGACATTTTGGGCCGAACGAATTTTTTTCTGTCATACATATGGCACTTCTATGACGATAATTGTGACAAAACCCGGTATCATCATAGATGTGGTGGGCTCCTACTTCTATGACAAAACATCATGACAGAAAATGGGCTTTTCGTCCTGGGCGGGCCGGAGACGCAGCTGCATGACATTCTTTGGGCCGTCCATGATGGAAAAAACCGTGGTAGAAGCGAGGGAGAGGAAAATTTCGGGGAGTTCCCGGTTACGGTGGGAGGTCGGGGGCCGAGCGATCCGTGTTTCTCTCGTACACGTACATGCGTGTGTGCGAGGCGTTGGCTCTAACTGAACCCGAGCGAGGCGTTGGGCTCTAACTGAACCCGAGCGATTGCACTGCAGGCTACGTGTTACTGAACCCGAGCGATCGATCCATGGCTGTTAATTGAACCCGATCGAGCAATTTCTTCGCTACTGCTGCTAATTGAAGCCGATCGATTGGATGAACCATGAGCGTTGGGGGGGGGGGGGTTGGATGAACAGTGAGCGGTGGCATTGCCTCTGGATGAACAGGACCCCGTGGTGTGGTGGAGGGCTGGATGAATAGTAGACGGTGGAGGGGTGCCTGTGGAGGGGTGGTTGAACAGGACCCCATGGTGTGGAGGGCTGGATGAACAGTAGACGGTGGAGGGGTGGTTGAAAAGTAGCCGATGGAGTAGCGCGCGGTGGAGGCTGGATGAACAGGAGCCCGTGGAGGCTGGAGGAGGTCGACGGTAGCCCATGGAGGCTGGAGGAGGTCGACGGTAGAGATGAACAGTATCCCGTGGAGTCCTGTTTTGCGGTACGCCACACCCCTCCCGATGAACAGGACCGACCGTAGCAGGTCCGTTTCGTCCGTTTTGCGGTACGCCACGCCTCTCCCGATCAACAGGACCCCCGTTTCGACTATAGGAGGTTCGTTTCCTCCGTTTTGCGGTACGCCACACCCCTCCCGATCAACATGACCCCCGTTTCGACCGTAGGAGGTCCGTTTCCTCCATTCTGCGGTACGCCAGGCATTGTTTCCATCGCCTGTTCCGTCCAAGCCCTCCCGATGAACACGACCATGCATTCCGTTCCGACCCAGCCGGTTGGCTCCCACGCGTTCCGTTGCCTCCTGATGAACACGACGCATTCCGTTGCCTCCCGATGAACACGACGCATTCCGTTGCCTCCCCATGAACACGATGCATTCTGTTGCCTCCCCATGAACACGACGACGACGCTGTTTCTACGTTCCGACCCAGCCATGTACACGAGCCCTGGCCGTACGTATGCACGAGTAGGCGTTCGAGACCCTGCTCGTATGTACACATACGTGACCGTATTTTCTTTCTTGCACCCTGGCCGCTGTACGTATGTGTACATGCTACGTGCGCGCCTCTACTACGACACGTGCGTGCCTCTACTACGACACGTGCGCGCCTCTACATCGACCAGTATGTACGTACACATCACGACCAGAATGAAAACGCTACGTACGCTTCGACAAGGTGGGTCCTGACTGTCAAGCACTTCCTTGCCTGCGAAGATGTAGCTGGTGGGTCCCAGTAGTCAGGGGGGCGAATCGTTTTGTTTTTTTTGCCCGGACGCACTTCCTTGCGTGCGTAGGTGTAGCTGCTGGGTCCCAGCAGTCAGGGGGGTGAATCGTTTTTTGCCCGGACGCATTTCCTTGCGTGCGAAGGTGTAGCTAGTGGGTCCCAGCAGTCAGGGGGCAAATCGTTTTTTTCCGACGCACTTCCTTGCATGCGAAGATGTAGCTGGTGGGTCCCAGCAGTCAGGGGCGCGAATCATTTTTTCTCGGACGCACTTCCTTGCGTGCGAAGATGTAGCTGGTGGGTCCCAGCAGTCAGGGGGCGAATCATTTTTTTCATGAAATACGGTGGCCCGTCCGGTGGGTCCCCGCTGTCAAGTGGAGGAATAATTATTTTGTGCGTAATAAGGAGGCACTTCCTTGCGGCTGCCATGGACCCAGCTGTCAGCCTCTCCACGTACAGTCCACGTCCGATGGAAGTCGTTCCTTGACCATGTTGACCACGCCACGCCGAGAGCACCAGGGCGGTGAACGACGGCGAGGCCTAGGAAGGGGACAACGCAGAGCCGGGGAAGATGCGGCAGTAGATGCACACATGGAGAGGAGTACGAGGGTTCACTGGTTCGGCTGCACTGCCGTCGCCGCAGAATAACAGGGGGTGTGCGTGAGTGGAGGGATGGCCTGGCCAGCGGTGGGAGTAGTAGGGGGCGGTGAGGCCTCCGTGGCAGCACAGCCGGCCACGGGAGGCAGGAGCAGGCGACACGACCAGCGCTGCTTTGGGCGGCTGGAGCAAGAAGACCAGAGGTTGAAGAAGCACGACGGCCGTTTGATGGACATCGTACGGTCACTGCAGCTAGAATCGTTTATATTGACTAAGTTGACAAAGCCCTTGGTATGCTAACTTAGTAGGCCCACAGGTCAGCTTCCGAAACGGTGCGCCCCAGATGTCAGGGGGAGGAATCATTTTTTGGGCGGGTGAAGCTAGAATATCCAAGATTGAAGAAGAAGCACGGCATCTATTGGATGGACATCCAACGGCCACTGCTGCTAGAACCGTGTGTTGACTATAAGTTGACAAAGCCTTGCATACGCGTCAACTCTGTTTTTTTAGGGGACACGTCAACTTAGTAAGGCCAGAAGTGTGTGGCAGAGAACCTATAGCCCATTTGAGATTTGTAAGAATGTGTAGCCCATTTTTGAATTCTAATGGAATTTACTACAACCCATTTACAGTTTGTTAAAAGTACAGCCCATTTCAACCAACCGTTCAAAACAGAATTCAATAAAATTTCCCACATTTTGATGAGATCTGAAATATTTTTATCCCAAAATTTCTAGTCAGATTAAATACAATTTCAATATAAATTTATATTACGTAAAAATCCAAAGAAACGTTGCGCTCGCAACAATTAATGAAATTAAAATTTTCAATATCCAAAAATAATATTTTATGAAGTAGTTACGTGTTTGGTGCATTTTTTATAGTTACTGCCCAGTTTTTATAATTACATCCCATTTTTTATTTCTTAAAGCCCATTTTCTTGTTAAGCCTAATGCATCCCTCCTAGGAAAGATTTGCAGCCCAGCGGGGCGGAGAATAACAACTTGACCTTGCCTGGGTATTCCTAAAAAAAAGTATAGCTGGGCTATCCATTTTTAGCTTGAAAAAAATTAATATCTGGGCTGGATATTTGGCCTGGGCTAGACGGGCCACAGCCTGCCCAGTTAATACCTGCAGCGATGTTTTCGTTGTTGTTCAGAGGAGAAAAATTAATATCTGGGCTAAACATCAAAAAAATCTGCAGTTCTCACACCTCAAAAACACAAATACTGCTCGAGCTGCTTGGTCCCAGCTGTCGTCTGCTTCTTGTGCAATTCTCTCGTTTATTGACTACTCCCTCGTTTCCGGTTTATAAGGCTCAATTCAAAAATCTCACCAACCAAGGTAGATGATGAGTGGTGGAATATTTTTTGTAGTTTGCAAAAGCACCCAATTAATGCTCTTGTTTTCCTCCAAAAATTATGTTTATGAATGCATTAATTGGAATGCATGCATGCATAAAGTGCATGCGTTGGTCAGTTTTCTCTTAATACTTGCATGCAATGATTTAATGCACCTTGAAGTCTGAACATGTGATGGGGAACTACCAAATTAGGCCTCAGAAAATGGAAAAAACTAAAAATTTTGAGATAAGCCCTATAAACCGGAAAGGAGGGAGTACTACATAGGTTGACAATGGTGTGGGACCGTGATGTCAGGAAACCAGGAGGAAGCAAAATAAATTATAGCTATATATAATAAGGAGGCACTTGCGTATGTAAGGCTATGGACCTGGTGGGTCCCCATTGTCATCCTCTCCAAGTAAAGTCATCTCCTCGCCCGCGCGCGCTTTCCACCCTAAGCAGTCAGCGCCGCCCTCCCCGCTTCCCGGTGCAGGCGATTGCTCCGCCTTCAAACGACACAAGTGCCGTCCGTCTGTCCATCTGCCACCCACATTAATGATACGCGGTTGCCGAGGCGGCTACTACGGCGCCACATGTTCGTCCCTCCGCCCGCCCACCATTGTTATATAAACTGCTGCGCCGGCCATAACCGCAGTCATCCGCATCCGTTCCCTTTCTCCTGTCCACACCACTACTGCCCACCATGGCTTCCTCGCGCTCCAACGCTCTTCGGGACGGGCGGACGACAGACCACAAGGGGATGGCAGCCATTGCTGCCGACCGGCTGGCCGGCAGGCAGCCGGAGGACGGCGACGTGCCAATGGAGAACATGGTAGTCGACGATCCGGCGCCAACCCCCTCCTCCGCGCCATCCTCGCCGGTGCATTGCACCATGACCATCGGCGAGGGCTATGCCCAATATATGGACAGGGTGAGGAAGATGCGTGAGGAGCAGTTCCGGGAGGCGCAGGCCGACGCCACCTACAACCACCATCTCCTCGAGGAGGACCTGCAGGCGGAGGAGCAGATCGCCGTGGAGCGGGTGGAGCAGGAGGCGCTACTCGACTTGTACTGCTCCGCCCGCAAGGTCCGCCTCGAGCACTGGCGGTACCGCATGCAAGTGGCGGAGGCTGCGGCCGCCTACAAAGAGGCTAGCAAAGAGGGCGCTGAAGTAGGCGAGGCGATGTTTGGCGAGACCGAGGACGAGGCACATGACAATGCCGGCTCTGACGAGTCCCCGCTCCGCTAGCGTCGATGAGGCCCTGCTCCGCCGAGGCCGCACGGCACCAACAATGAGGCAGAGGACACCGCCGGCTCCGCCGAGGCCCCGCCCCGCCAACAACGAGGCAGAGGACACCGCCGGCTCCGCCCCCGCCAACAACGAGGCAGAGGACATCGCCGACTCCGCTGAGGCCCCGCCCCGTTGCCAATGAGGCCGCGCCACACAGAAAACAAGGAAGAGTAGAACATGGTAGGTCGCTGCCTCCGTTTGAAGCCAAGCTAGGCGGGTTGACCATTGACGGCCGGTTAGCTTCTTGGCGGCGACGTGGAGTTGGAGAGCTGCGCTGGAGAAGAACGCTGCTTCTACTTAACTGCTGGTGCAGTTGGCTGACTGACACGTGGGCCCAACATGCCACATGTCAGTTATGCAACATCACCTGCAGTTAAGGCACTGAAGCTTCTGTTCGGCTCAGCGGGATACAGGTGGGTAGCTTCGGTTAATTAATTATACCTCCAGCGCACCCCTTTTTAGTTGAAGAATGTATGAAATGTAATGAAATCTGACATGTTTATATGAAATCCAACCGTGTATGAATGAATTTATTTCGATTAGTTCGAATTCCTGTATCACTGGCATTGGATGGACATGCAAAACAATACGTACTAGCATTATTCCCAGGGTGATCACCTCGTTTGCAGCAGTTTCACATGTACTCCCTTCGGTCCTTTCTAGTTTGCATACAAGTTTTGTCTGCAGTCAAAGTATCTCTACTTTGACCAATCTTATACAAAAAAGTATGCACTTTCGCAATGTGCGAAGTAAAAAGGAACAGAAGGAGTACAAAGAGTTTGAGCAGCTTTTTGGCGTTTCTGTACATTGCAATCAAACACACAGGCCTGGCAATTCATAGAGAACATTCAAAATAATCGATGATTATACATCTCAGTGACTCACATGTCAGAGGCAATATTTACTTGACAACTACAGAATAAAGAAAAAAATTGATCGACACTGCTGACAGCAAAGGGCGTCCCATTCGAAAATATCAAACACATGTCTTGCTAAAATCAATGAGCAAAATTTGACAAGGTTGTACCATTCCAAAATATCAAATGCCTACGATTGTGGAATGGGCAGGGTTTGCCATCAGTTCGGACATTGACATGGCACCTCGTGCTAAATAAACCAGCTGTTCTTTCTGTGCAGTTCCACCAAAATCAACCAAATTCGTGCGTAGCTTGTATGATTTCGCCCTTATATGTTGCAATGCCTTGAACTTATCGGCACCTCCTTTCTTGTGGTGGAAATGAATGATTCGATGTATTCATGAACATTTCGTGCAGTTCCCATTGAAATCAAACTGAGCACCCCTGTTTGCACAAATACAAAAAAGTGATTAGTATAAAGCAAACTGTACTATGAATTGACAGTTTCAACAGGCACATACATGGTCCATGTAGAGCACACTTTTAGAAAAATGGAACTCACCAGAAAGAATCCTAGAACAACATTGTACTCGCGCATCATAGCAAAAAGATGGAGATTTGTCAGTCCTTCTGAGCTGACGTTAGTTTGGTCTTGTGGGGAGTAATGTAACCATCCTTCAACTGCTCCTTCTGATGAGAAGATAGACAGGGCTTCTTCATCCTGGCATAATCGGAACTAGTCACTTCACGTACTCCATATTCTTCTTCAGAGGAAGATGATCCTGTTGTGCAAAGACAAGAGGACTACTAAATGCTAGCATCCCTGTTTGCTCGAAAAAGGAAAGGAAATATTTAAAACAGCACAGATGAAGCCCTTCTCAAGGACAATACCACTTTTTCATGACAGTATCTAAACAGTAGCACAACACCAATAGAGATGACAAAGCTCAATCATATGGTTGAAATCAGTGGGCGACTACCAACCCTTGTCAGGAGCCTTATTGTGTAGAGCATACAGATGAAGCACTTCTCCGAAACCATCTATTGCTACCTATGGTGGTGGCCATGCTTACTATATACTCCTCGATTAGTTTAATGTTTCAAACATCTTCTTGCGAAGTTCCACCAAAATATATGGTATCTTCAAAGAAGATCCCTGTTTGCACAAGTTGAGATAATTACATATTACACTAAGAGTGGCATCAAATCAGTGGCAAAACAATTGCTCATTCCAGCCATAGCAATAAATTAAGATGCAAAACTATATAATTACTTGTGTCATCACAGTTCCAGTGCTTCATTACAGCACCGGGAGTTGATTTTTGTTTTTCTTCCGCTTGTTCTTCCCCTTCATCACTTGGTTCAATAACAGACAAGCTTCGCCTTCAATGTAAGATTTGGCATGTCAATTAGGGAGCACAAGTATAGTACTAAACTTAATTTTCTGATGAAAGTGGGAAAATACAGGCCAACAGTTGTGAAATATCCTTATCTTACCTCAATGGGATATTACGGTGCACATAAAATTGGAAGTCTTGTCTCCATTTGTGCAGTTTACTAAAATCAAGCAACATTATCGTACAAGTAGCACAACATATGAAAGCACACTGCAGAATCATGTGAAAGAAGGCTAGTACTGACCTCTCATGATGCGGAATTCAAACAACTCACAAGAAGAAGATCTGAACCAAATTCGCCTTAACGGATAGGAAGTAAGATCTCCTCTTGTGCAGTTCCACTAAGATCAAGCAATCAAGCAACGTTGTCAGTGTGACATTTTGGTTGAACTGCACAAAACACTCTTAAAACAGAAGTGTTTTGTGCAGTGCAACAAAAGGTCACAATGGCAACGAGGTGAAGTAGATAACCCTGTTTACACAGAGGTGCAAAGGAAAAAAATTAGTGGTCAATAACTGTGGATGACACAGAAGCCAACAAAAAGAAGCATCTACCTTATCTAAATGGGAAAGAAAGCAAGACAGTAGCATTTCTCAAACGGTGGCATTGATTAATATTCATAGAGATTATATTAACAATAAAATTTGTTAAACATGTAATTTGCTTTTAACTGTGGCATTGCATCAATTTTCCAGCGGCATTATTAGAGGGTGTTTGTTTACAGGGACATTTTGGTGTAGGGACTAAAAAAATGCCGTGTCAGTCCCATCTAAACCAAACATGAGGGACTTTTAGGGACTAAAAGTGGGCATTTGGGACTAAAGAAAGAAGACCCCGAGGGAGTCTTTTTGGGACTTTTTCCAACAGTTGCCCCTGCCACGCATCGCACCTTGTCTCTATTAGTTCATTACTAGGGGTAACATGGTATTTTAGCATGTCATTTAATAACCTCTAGTCCATGTTTAGTCCCTGGAACCAAGCAGGTAGGGACTAGGTAGTTTTTAACCAAACAGGGCCTTAGATTAACAACAGCTAATGAGGTGCACGGGACAGTAGACGCACCAGCACCAGGTGCATCTACCGATGTACTGTGGTCATGCACAGTCTGTTGCAACAAAGAACAAACAACCAAGGAGCATATTTGTGTTGGTCCTAGTTTTGTTATCTTTAGACACCTTTCCCTATGTGAGCGCAGCAAATCTAGTCCTGATCAAACTCTACAGCCTTGTCCCTTCCTTTCCTTTTTGAACTAGTACATTCGCCCTTCCTTTCCTCTTTGAACCACGTCCTAGATTTATGCGATACAACTTTCCCCACAACTTTCCCCCATTCCTTTCCTCTTTGAACCACGTCCTAGATTCATGCTATATACAACTTTTCCCACTACTTTCCCCCACTCCTTTCCTCTTTGAACCACGTCCTAGATTCATGGTATACATGCAGCTAGAGCAATGCATGTGGAGTAAGTAAATTATATCTTAAGGTTCTTGGGGCGTGGTTCGGTGGGCGACGGGACGACGGCGAAGAAGAAGGGGTCAGAGGCCCTCCCACGGTGCCGCTGGGTGGAAAGTGAACAGTTGCGCCAGTAGTCCCTCGCTGACGGCGACAACATTAAGCCTCCTTCCCTTCCCGGTGGACGGATCCTGCCGGCTCTTTGAGCAGCAGTGAGGGGAGAGAGAGGCCAACAAAGTCTTGTTTAGATCTGCAGAGGGCGAGAGAGTGTGAAGAGAGCAACTACTCCCGCCGTTCCAAATTACTCGTCGAAGAAATGGATGTATCCAAAACTAAAATACATCTTGATACATCCATACCTGCGACAAGTAATTCGGAACGGAGGGAGAGGGCGAGAGAGTGTGAAGAGAGCAACTACAAGCGCTGAGGCTCCATCGTGTATATATATACTAGAGAGAGAGTGTGAAGCGTGCAAACCCTAGAAAACATTTTGACCAGTCAAAGAATCCTCCTAGCACAAATTATGCTCAAGTGTAGTTATCGAACCCGAGACCTCAAGTTAGAAGGTGCAACGGGACCAAGGTGCGTGCGTGTGTGTGTGTGTGTGTATGTGTGTGTGTGTGTGTGTGTGTGTTTAACAACACGTGTGTGTTAGAGAGAGCGATGGATCGACCTACTCCTACAGAGAGATGTTTTGTAGTGTACGATTTTAGACGCGAGAGTCGGTGCATCCTCTCGTTTCTGGGCGTGTCCGGTAGGGACATGCGGACAGCTGCCATGCCCACTCCTGACCAGCCTGGCCCACCCAAAGCCCCTCCATCGCCTGCGCGCGCTTCCCACCCGAAATGGTCAGTGCCGCTCAAAGAATCGGTGCCGCATTCATGCCCGGGCAGAGCGGATGCGACCTCTCACTAGCGCAAGAGTGATGGTTATTGCTGGGTCTATGTGATTTGACGACTCATTGGTCTTTATTACTGAGGTGGTAGGACTGCTGGATGTCCCACGCTTTCGGCAAAAGGAGGTACTACTACTAGATTACAATTTTCTCCATTCTTACAGCGGAGGCGTGCAAGAGCAGTGAAAACACGCAGGCTCAGTGATTACATGGCCCACCTCACACTATCACCGTGCGACACCTAACTCTTTACACAGTACTCCCTCCGTTCCTAAATATTACTAGATGAGTCCCCGCGCATTGCCGCGGAACAGCGGTATATCTCTCTGCACAAAATTATCGATTTCATAGAACTAAAAAAACTCTATAACCGCATGAAAAATGTGGTAGCCAAACTAAATAAATTCCCATCATCATTTAGATCATCCCACGTAAGGAAAAAGGACCAGCCAAGTCCTACTGCATAATGGGATTATATTTTTCTTTTTGACATGTTAATGGGACTTAAAAGCTCACTTACATGCATGCTACCGGTGCATGCTTGCATGCATACATCACTACAAAAAAATACACTTCCGTGATGATACGTGTTTGTCACAGTAGGTCGCGTTTTTTGTCATGCATGTACATCCATGACAAATTTATGGCAGAATCAAGATAGTCATACCTGTGCTGTCATAGAAGTGTTCCATGACATTACCAAAATTATCATCACGGAAGTGTCCCCTTCCATGACGATAAATCGTGCATCACAGAAGTGCTTTCGTCAAGGGTGACCGACACATGGCATCCACCGTAACAGAACACCGTTAAGCTATTGGGTCGGGTTTTGGATCCGATAACCCGTTAACAACCCCGACCAATGGGGATTTTCCACGTATAAAATCATCATTGGCTGGAGGAGACACGTGTCAGGTCCGCATTGGCACGGGTGTCACTCATCCAATGGGCGAGACGCGCCTATGATAGGTTGACACGTGGACCGGCCCATCAAGTTTAAATGGGCCGGCCCAACTGAAGGCCCACAAGATTTTGCAGACCATAATGGGCTGGCCCAGCTAAAGGCCCATGAGATTTTGCGGACCATAATGGGCTGGCCCAGCTAAAGGCCCATAAGATTTTGCGGGCCCTAATGGGTCGGCCCAGGTAAATGCCCACAAGATTTTTGTGTGCCATAATGGGCCGGCCCAGGGAAAGGCCCACAAGATTCTTGCGGATCATAATGGGCCGGCCCAGCTAAAGGCCCACGAGATTTCACTGACATTAATGGGCCGGCCCAGCTGTAGGCCCACAAGATTTTGAGGACCCTAGTAGGCCGGCCCATTAACTGGCTGCCATGTTTTGGGCCAAATGTCGGCCCATATTTGATCCGGTCCATTAATGGCCTGCCACGCTCCATGCCTAATAGTGGCCCATATGAGATCCGGCCCGTTAAAAGCCTACCACGTTCTAGGCCAAATTACGGCCCAGATCAGGTCCGGCCCTTTAAGAGGCTTTGGGCTCAACTATGGCCCATATCAGATTCGGCCCGTCAACTGGACACTATGTTTTTGGGCCCACTTGCTAAAGGCCCACTTAGTAATTCGGCCTGATATTAGTTTTGGCCTGTTAAGGGCCCGTTTAACATTTCGGCCCTATATTACTTTCGGACTATTAAAAGCCCGTCATATAGTTGGGCCTAACTACGGCCCGGTTTGCATCCGGCCTGCTCGCAGCCGATATCTGATTGGGCCAAACAAGGACCGAGACAATTTCGGCTTGTTAAAAGCCCGTGTTTTGATACGCACAATCATGGGTCGGGGTTCATTTCGGGCTGCTGCTGGCCCGTGAGCTGTTCAGCACGTTTCAGGCCCAACCTACATTGTGATTGCATGACGGCCTGATTATGTACCGTAATTTTATGGTTTGGCCGGTTTACTGCGAAGACAAGATATATATACAGTAAAATAACTGCAGCGTCGTGAATAAGAAAAAACCTAGACTATACAATAAAGAAATTATGGCATATTACATCCACTGGGCATCAAAGTTCGCCACTATGATAATAAAGCACAAGCAGACAACAGATTACATACACTGGGCATCAAAGATCGCCACCAGTGAAAATAAACATGTCGACAAAATAATATACAAAACCGACAACACTTCAATAGAGTTCAAGAAAGGTTAACCCTGCCGAGGAGCTGCAGCGCAAGCAGCTGAGCAAGATGATGAGACTGCGCTTGTTCAACACTTATATCTTCCTCACTCTGAAAGATAAACAAGCAGACAGATGACAGGTTTTGCACATAAAAGTATCAGTGCTGACAATTCATCACATTTCTTACTGACGAATAAAGTGACACATTTTAAAATTGCATTAACACAATATGGTATTGTTCAGGTCAAGACATGGCAGGAAATGACATTGTGAAGGAGTTGGCAGCTTCACGACACCACTGGATTACAGATCAAGAAGGCATAAGTATCAATGGTTAGTGTGCTGTCAATTTATACCATTTCAGATTGGCAAATAAAGGGACGGTTTAAATAATAGTAGAATGATATGACATTGTTCATAGTTAAGACATTGCAAAATATGACATTGTGCTGTAGTGGGTAGGTTCACCACACCACTGGATTACGGATGAAGAACAGAAGCATACATGCAGTGCAAAAGAAGATCACTTGCTCTGTATAGTTTAATTTACATGGTATGAAGAAGGAACTTGGTTGTACAACTGAAAACTTAAATTGAGAAAGGACAAACTTTTGTTTATGAACTACATAATAAACTTTAAACAAACAATTTGATGCAAACACCAAAAATAAACAGCTGTTTTAGTCATGCCTAACCAAATATATACAACAAAGTTTGAAGGCTTGAGATGGACAAACTTACATTATTGGTGAAGACAGGCTCTATAAAGGCCTTGTCCATGCTGATGGGGGGGGGGGGGGCAATTCAAGAAGTTTACCACATAATCTTCTTCAAAAGCATTGCCTTTATTCTACATTTTGTTAAGAGTAAATATAGATGTGATAATATACGAAAAAATGGAGAATATTTAACATAAGATGAAGAGTGATGCTACATAACCAAGTAGCTATAAATGTAAGTGCAGCGATACAGGCAAAAGGTACAGCCAAGAGCAATGCATAGTTAAACTTCTTCAGTACCAACCTTATGGTAAGAGTAAATATAGATCTGATGTGTAGAAAATGGAGGGCAAAGGAAAATAAGCTGCAGAGTGATGGTACATGAACAACTACCTGTCATTATAAGTACACTGATAAAGGACATCATGTACTTACAAGAACAATGCAAGGCTAAAAAAACATTGGTATTGGATATATTCTACACTAATGTAACCATTCATACAGATCAGATAATTTGGAGCGAACAATTGACAAGCAAGCTATCATGCATACTGCTGTCACATAATGAACCAGGTATGTATGCAAGTACAGTGATACAGGACAACAAGTACTAACAAGAGCAAAGCAGCGGGCAGCATATTTGCGATATCCTGTCGTTCTTGTCAAACTAGAATTCTTCTTCGAGCAGATTTCCTGCAAAAAAGATCTGTAAGGCACATGCGAAAAAGTAGAAGTTCAAATTGTCATGTGATTTCATAGACAATACCTCATCCTGGGAACGAGACCAGTGCATAACAAGGTTTTTCCATTCAATGTCTTCTAAATTTAGCACAGGAGACTTCACCGGAAATTCGTTTATAGACTTGCCATCAAAGTGTGATTTCATCAGGTAACACGGATACTGCTGCAATGCTTCCTTGAAAAGCAGAAGCAAGCTTTGCTCGTCATGAGTATCCAGATTGACCCTCGCCTAGTTACAACAATGTAATGTAAATCATTGATGTGTTCAATCAGCAGAAAATAGGAAAATAATAACCATGAATAATAGCACTTACACTTAAGTTGGACAGGAAGATGTGAAAATGGTGTTTCTCTTCACAATAATCTTCCCATGATGGGAATATATGCACGTAGTCCCTAACAACATTGAAAGCATTGTCTTTTAAACAGGGAATAAATGGAATGGGGTTCCAATCTGCAGGATTGGCCGTCTCTGCAGTTGGGATAGGTCTTCGGCCGGTGGACTTGCTGTACTTTTTGCTGGAGTGGGATTTTTCTGTGGTACAGCTGGTGCTATGGAAAATGAAATCGGTATACCTTTTGCTGGAGTGCGGGTCCTATATGGTGGGGCTAGTGGTGTGGCCAGTGAAGTATGGGTACAGTCTGCTGGAGTCGGTCCTACATTTGTTGTCACTAGTTGTACAGCCAATATAAGTGGGGTGATGTCTGATTTCTCCGGCACCACCACATTTTTCAAGGACTTTGCTGGTGCTCCTTCAGGTTCGGCAATCACCCTCTTCCTTTTTGATGTCTGATGCACAAGAACAACATTTGACTGGAAAAACATGGTATGATGACAGATGGAATATGTATTGATAATGGGTGGGCATGGCATCTCGACATATATGATGAGTAAACTAAGCAGATGGCGGTGCAACAAAGTAGAAGAAATGCAAGACAACATATACAAGATACCCGCAATCAATAAAACATTGCCAAATTAGAACACGCACCTTGAGAACAGGACAGGCCATCTGCCTTTGACTCCTTGAGGTTAGAATAGTCATTAGGATCATATTCTGAACAAGAATCAACAGGTGGGGAGCATATGAGTTTCATTGCATCTAGAATGGCACTCAATGCCTTGGTGCCAATTTTGTAAGTCATTGCAGTGTTTAGCTTCAAGAGTGGACTGCTGCTAGTGCGACACAAAGCAGCTACACAGATCATAGTCTAGATATAACGGTAAAACCTTAAGCATCAGAGTAAAATCAGCAAAGTGGAACTTGCTGGAATATCTATATCTATACCACTATATAGTGTGTGAATAACTTTGAATAACAACCATTGGATGAAGCCGATCTAACGATGGAGACGTGGCAAATCCGAGTGTTATTGACCGTTGGATCTTCTCATTACTTCACTGGATTCTTCCACGTGTACTATCTAGAAGATTCTATGGTTGGGCTAAAGCCATATGGACATTTTGCACAAAATTTAAAGCACACTTCTACTTTATTCTAGACTCTTCCATACTCAGACTCTCCTAACTTCTTTTTCTATCGAAACTATCATTCATTTTACTTCGTATTCAAGTCTATGTACCTTCATAAATCATATTTATCTTTACAGATACTGTAGAACATTAGCTTTGAGATAGCCAAAAAAGATACCTAGATAAAACACGCTCAGTATATTTTACGCGATTTTTGTATGTTATACTTCATGCATATGCCTCACAATTTCATTTGTCGGCATAACTAGCCAAAAAGGATACCTAGATAAAACAGGCACAATATATTTTACAGTAAGAATATGTCTATCTTTGGTTGTAGTTTGACTATATGAGCTCTCACGTGCTATGCACGTATAACTTACTAGTATGTGCTAGTATTGCCGGTACGGCTAGAAAGGCTTCGGATACCAGCTCTCTTCAAGTGAAGTTGTGGTACTGTTAATATCAGTGTAACTCTCAAAGGCGACATAGCTCCCCGCATTTCCTTGCTATTCCTATATGATTCAAGTGGGTAGGCCACTACAAATCCTATTCCTATGTTTACAAGATCCTACGAATCAAAGAGGCTCAAAGTTTCCATCACAACCGACCGTATAGACCTCTACACTACAAATGTCCCTGCTCATCTTCAGTACAAGGAACATACTATACTACTATCATACTCCCTCCGTTCCAAAATATAAGTCTTGGTAGAGATTTCCACTATGGATCACATACAGATGTATCCAGATACATTTTAGAGTGTAGATTCACTCATTTTGCTCCATATGTAGTCCATGGTGGAATCTATACAAAGACTTGTATTTAGGAACGAAGAGAGTACATATTAAAGAAGAACGGAAGAGGAACATGGTAAAGAAGAGCAAGCAGATTTTGGATAATAAAATGTTGGTTGCGCAGTGCCCACACATGATGAACCAGAGCGCATTAAGAATGCAACTCCCAGCTATCTCTTGACCATTTCAGGCGGTTGGATGAAGATCCTACGTCTCCTAACCCTTCTTCTTCCTCGTCTCTAATTCTTCCCATACAGAACACGCACGGGCCGTCGGCCGGACCACCGGACCCCACCGCCTGTGTTCCTCTGGCACCCCCACCCCCATCCCCGCCCAACCCCCACCCGCGTCGAGGTTTCTTCGTTTGGCAAGGCCCCACAACCACCCGAGCCCCTTCGATCGCATCGGCGAACTCCGGCGAGCTCTGGAAAATCGACTGACCCAATTATGAAATTTAGTCTACCGTGATTTAACTAGTGTGGAATATAAAAGGGGAAAACCATAAGCATTGGGAGTATAGTGTTGAGCGTGCCATGGCGGATCTGAAGGTGGAAACTCGACAAAGGCAACTTCGCAACCAAGACAAGAAATCAGAGTAAAGCAGTGGCGATCTATTTTCTTGCTGCGATAAATAAGTTGAGGAGATACGAAAGAGTACCGCCTCTGGTGCGGCGCCGTGTACGGATCTGCTGAGAATTTGACGGTGCTACGGTAGCGATGGCTGTCGGCAGCATGGAAGCAGATCTAGGAGGGTAGACGGTGGCGGCGGGGCGCGGTGGACGAGACGGTCGTCGGAGCGGCGCTGGCAAGGTGGACGACGACAGGGATGAAGCGAGAGGACGGGATGCAAGGATCCCGGTCCGAAGCCGTGGATGAGAGAGGTCGATCTCTTGTAATGGACGGCGGTGTCGGGGTATCAGCTCCGCCATGGTGGAGGAGGACGGCGGTGGATGGGGTGGCGGACAGCGGCAGACGGAGGAGGGTGAGGTGGAGAGGGTGTTTTGGCGTCCACGGAGTACGAATGGGGAAAAGGGAGGTAGAGAGGAAGGGGGAACCATGTATTCAGGGCGCGCTTGTGTAACGCTCTCAATGCGGCTATATCTCCCACGTGTCGAAGCACGACTTAGAGGCATAACCGCATTGACAGCAATGTCGCAAGTGAGGTAATCTTCACACAACCCATGTAATACATATGGGAAAAGATACATAGTTAGCTTACAATCGCCACTTCACACAAATACATGAATAAAGCATTACATCATCCAAATACAATCAGGGCCCGACTACGGAGCCAAAATAAAGTAGAACCACAAATGCGACACGGTCCTCGATCGACCCCAACTGGGCTCCACTACTGATCAACTAGAGCGAAACAACACAAAGGACAAGATCTTCATCGAGCTCCTCCTTGAGCTTGGTTGCGTCATCTGCACGGTTCAATGGCACCTGCAAGCTGGTTTTGGAAGTATCGTGAGTCACGGGGACTCAGCAATCTTACACCCTCGCGATCAAGACTATTTAAGCTTATGGGTAAGGTAAAGGTATGAGGCGGAGTTGCATCAAGCGACTAGCATATATGGTGGCTAACATACGCAAATGAGAGCGAGAAGAGAAAGCAAAGCACGTTCGAGAAAGTATGATCAAGAAGTGATCCTAAAGCAACCTACGTCAAGCATAACTCCAACACCGTGTTCACTTCCCGGACTCCACCGGAATGAGACCATCACGGTTACACACGCAGTTGATGTATTTTAATTAAGGTGAACTTCAGGTTTTCTACAACCGAACTTTAACAAATTCGCATTTGCCCATAACCGCGGGCACGGCTTTCGAAGGTTCAAAACCCTGTAGGGGTGTCCCAACTTAGCCCATGACAAGCTCTCACGGTCCACGAAGGAATAGACCTCCTCCCGAGACATTCCGATCAGACTCGGTATCCCGGTTCTACAAGACATCCTCGACAATGGTAAAACAAGTCTAGCAAGACCACCCAATGCGCCGACATCCCGATAGGAGCTGCACATATCTCGTTCTCAGGGCACACCGGATAAGCTAAGCGTACAGGAGCCAATGTAACCCAAGTTGCCAAGGGACGGCCCCGCACGGTGCTCTGGGTTGGACCAACACTTAGACAAGCACAGGCCCCGGGGACTTAAAATAAGATGACCCTCGGGATGCGTGACTCCCAAGGGAAAAAGGCTAGGTGGAAAATGGTAAAACCAAGGTTGGGCCTTGCTGGAGGAGTTTTATTCAAGGCGAACTGTCAAGGGGTTCCCATTATAACCCAACCGCGTAAGGAATGCAAAATCCGGGAACATAACACCGATATGACGGAAATTAGGGCGGCAAGAGTGGAACAAAACACCAGGCATAAGGCCGAGCCTGCCACCCTTTACCAAGTATATAGATGCATTAATTAAATAAGAGATATTGTGATATCCCAACAAGTAAACAATGTTCCAACAAGTAACGGCATCTCCATGTTCCAACAAGGAACAAACTTCAATCTTCACCTGCAAACTAACAACGCTATAAGAGGGGCTGAGCAAAGCGGTAACATAGCCAAACAACGGTTTGCTAGGACAAGGTAGGTTAGAGGCTTGGTTCAACAATATGGGAGGCATGATAAGCAAGTGGTAGGTATCACAGCATAGGCATAGCAAAAGAGCGAGCAACTAGCAAGCAAAGATATAAGTGATTTCGAGGGTATGGTCATCTTGCCTGAGATCCCGCAAGGAAGAAGAATGAGTCCATGAAGAAGACAAACGGACGTAGAAGAACGGATCCTCACAAACGCACGTTACCGGAACCAACACAGAGAAGCAAACACCGGAAAGAAGCACACAACATAGTAAACAACTAACACATGAACATGGTATGATATGCGGGATGTGGTATGCGATGCATATGCATGATTTGACAAGGAATGATTGAACCTGGCCTCAACATGGAAATCCAAGTGTGCCACTGGAAAGTTGAGGTGATTTCGGTTGAAATCGATATATAGATCACCGGAATCGGAGTCACGGTTTGGAAATGGCAAGCGATTCAAATATGACAACGGTCTGCGATATACATCAAGTAGCCTTCTAAATGCAACAAGATGAACATGCTACAGCACCCAAACATGGCATCGAAATACATGGCAGGGATCCATTCATGATGTTTAACAAAAGAGGAACACTGAGCTACGGCCAACTCATCCATTAACAGGTTCAAACAGGCACGGCAAAAGTGCAATTGGTAAACAGGGTTCAGACTTAGTGAAATTAACACAAGCCTAGAATTTCAGATCAGATAGCACACTTTGGAGCATGAAAACTATATGCTACAGGACCTGAACATGGCAAAGTAAAGCATGGCATGGAGCTACTCAAAGAGCTTAACAAAAGTCCCTTAGTGACCTTGAGCCAAAAGGGATTAGAAAATACAATTGCAAGCATGTGAACTTGGCAAAAACATAATCAGTTCTCAGACTTAGTGAAAACTGGAGCATGCTGAAACAGATATCAAGTAGGCATGTTTACGAGCTCGATGCACTCACTACAAAGCAAGGCATGACAATGTAAGCATACACCCATCAAGAATACACATTATACAAGCTAGACATGGCAAGAACAATAACATGGCATGCACGGATCAACTACAACATTCTCGGCAAAATCGATAACAAGTAGACAATCTGCCTAGATTCACGAAATAGCAAAAGTAGAGCTCGATTGACTCAAGCTAGGGTGCTCCATAATTGGAAAACAAAGACATGGATGGATAGATCACTACAAGAATAACAAATCATCCTTACTGATCATCCTCAAAAGAGGCACGGATCACTAGGGAACAACATGAACATATGGCATATTGAAATAAACAGTCCAAGGACTTAGTGAAATGCTAAGTCCCTGAAATTAGCATTAACGAATGCTCCACTTTGCAATCTTGTGCTAGTCACCACACACATCACAAAAATACAAGGATGGCACCTCTGGAAAGATGGCAAAGCATATAACAAAACACATGTAGAGCTCATGGTCATATCATGCACACATTAATCATGGCAAAAATGACAAATAGCTATTTGATGCAGCAGATCTGACAGTTAACTCAAATAACACTCTTCCAACAGCATTTCGGGCATCAAGATGAACTCAAATGAAAATGATGCAATGAGATGAAATGATGTGCTCTCTGAGACGAACATTTTGATATGCTATGTGCCCAAAACGGATCTACGGATGCAAAGTTACGATGCGATGAACATGGGCATATGCATCTGGAAATTTCGGGGACTTAGGGAAAAAGGCAACCTCTCTCAGATCTCAGATCTAGGGTTCATGCACGCAAACCGAGGCAACTCTGGTGAGCTTGCTGCAACTCCGGCGAGGGGGTGTCTTCTCCGGCGAGGACGGCCGCGGAGGGGGTAGGCGAGGAGCGGATCCGGGCGCTCCTGCCCGGATCTAGTTGAAGGCGGGGCCGGCACCGGCCATGGCGCGGCGCGGCGAGGTCGCCGGCCGGCGAGAGATGAAGGCGGCGACGAGGTCCCGGCGGCTGCGAGGCGGGCGACCACGGGCGGGCGGCGCCCGTGCGGCGGCGGCGGCGGTATTGGCCGCAGGGGCCCGGTTTGGGCTCCGCGGGCCTCGGGCAGCGGCGTGTCGGCGGGGACAGGTGGGGCCACGCGGTTGGCAGCGGCGAAGCGTCCGGCCAGGGCGGACATGTCCGGTGGCAGCGCGAGGGGATTTTGAGGGTTAGGGGAAAAGGGAGACCCGGGATTTTCGGGGAGAGACCTTTATGTAAGCATAGAGGGAGCTAGGAGAGTCCAAATGAGGTGCGGTTTTCGGCCACGCGATCTAGATCGAACGCTCTAGATGATGGAGGAGGTTTAGGTGGGTTTTTGGGCCACTTTGGAAGGGTGTTGGGCTGCAACACTCACGCGGCCTTTTCGGTCCCTCGGTTAACCGTTGGAGTATCAAACGAAGTCCAAATGGTATGAAACTTGACAGGCGGTCTACCGGTAGTAAACCAAGGCCGCATGACAAGTCTCGGTCCAATCCGGTAATGTTTAACACCCGCACACGAAAGGAAGGTAGAAATGACCACCGGAGGAGAACGGAGCGCCGGAATGCAAAACGGACAATGGGGAAAATGCTCGGATGCATGAGACGAACATGTATGCAAATGAAAAGCACATGATGACATGATATGCAATGCATGACACGCAAGCAACAACATGGCAACTACAGAGAATAATGGGAAGACACATGGCACAACGGTCTCGGGGCGTTACAACACTCCACCACTACGAGAGGATCTCATCCCGAGATCTAGAATGGCACCGGAGGGAAAACAGAAGAGAAAGAGAAGAGGTAAAACTAAGTTGCTTCTTTGACAAACGAGTGAAACCAAAGAACCTTGAGAGGTTGAACACATTGAAAGAAAGAATACAACGGAGATGAACAAAGTTGAAGGCACTCCGTTAAATGAGTAACGAGGAAGAACAAATTCGGGCAACACTCCGATTGAATAGTGGTACAAGACTTGATGAAATCACAATACACTGCCTCCGTAACTATTGAATGAATGGAACAAGGGGTAAGAAAGATCTCGGACAGCACTCCGGTTTAAAAGAGATGAAAAACTTGATAAAATGAAAAAGCTTGAGCAAAGGGACACAATACTCCGGTTAAAAGGATAAGCACGATCAAAACATGGTCCTGACAATCCGAGAAGATGGGTTGAAGAGAGCAACATCACAATGCCTCCGGAACAAAAGAAAGAATGGAATGGAATGAACGAAGGGAAACAAGATCTTCTATCTTGAATGAGCTTGAAAAGGCATCCTTAGGAGAAGTGTCGAACGGAGTTGTTGGAAAACCAACAATGAAAAGAGTAAGCTTGATATGGTATTATGGAATACATCTCAAATTATGAGGTGACAACCTGCCACTCACGGGAAAAGAATTGGATTGGAATGAACAAGGAGACGAGAAACTTATCACCGTAAGGATATATGAAGAACTTGGGTCAATTATAAGCACCATAAATAGCAACAAACCTTAGGGAAGGCTTTAGATAAAATATATCCCAAGATAACTCCAAAGAAGAGATTGATGGATTTAAAATATCTCATTCTTAACAACATGTGAATCATGGAAACATGAACTCAAATTATCAAGAATGACATAACACCACCTCAAAAGATAAGGAAGAACAATTGCACTCTGGATTACAAAATGAAGAAAAAACTTGAGCTCCTTTGAAAAAGAAAGTTGATGAACGCTTCGCGAACTGATTAAGTCCTTTATGGACCACCATGTAGGGACTTCATGAAGAACTCCGGTAAACAAAAGGATAACGAAAAAAAGAGAAGTTGAAAACACAAAGTGAAACCTTGCAATGATTAGATGGATCTCCGTGATAATTAGAGCTTGGAACTCCGGGAAAGAAAGATGAGCACTTGAAACCCAGAATAAGTATGATGAACCACTCCGGAAAAACAGGAATTGAACAAACTCGATGAAACAAGAATAAGAATTACATTATGCTTATCCTTCGCCAATTAAATTGATGACAATCAATGGATTCGACATATTACTTATTCTCGTAGAAAAGATTAAGATAGATATAGCGCCAACTTGGGAAAATATTGAACGAACCACCGGTAGGATAGAAATAACGACTGAATCAATACAATAACAAAGGAATAGAAATCTTGAGTGAGCCACTGGTAAGAATTGAAAACGAATGAAGGAAAAATAAAGGAACACCGGGAATAATTATGAAATGGACAGAGATACTTGAGAGAATTTAGATACAAGAGAACGAAGAGATCACGAGCCGATTGAAGATCACTAGAATGAAGGACCGGTAAACTAGGAGAATGATAACTGACAGCTGAGAATGAATAAACTTGAAATGATGGACTCCGGATAACAAACTGAGAAGACTCTTGAATTTCTCCGGGTAGGTGAAAAGAATACTCACGATCAAAACAATTACGAGAGGATGGCAACAAGCTAGAATCACGAATCTTGAAGAGAATGGAGCACGATTAAAGAGGAACTCTTCTTCGGTCTTCAAAATCCGAGAATGACGACGAGTAACCCCACCAAGAATTATTGAGGCACATCGGAATGAAGAATGGAAAAGTTGAGCCAACGATGAAAAGAATTTGGAAGATCTTGGAGAAAAACATAAGACTGATGATTATTCATTCTTACGTCAAACTTCGAAAAGAATTTTAAGGATATCTCCGGGAGAATTAGAAGAGTCAGGTAAGATCCTAGGAAAAGACCTGTGGGTTAGGGCCCACTCAAAAGAAACACAATTGAAAAGATTACTTGAAAAGAGATATTGCACCGGTAGAATTAAAAGGCTTGAATGAGATAACAGACTCGAGATATCTTGAACACACCAGAACAAATGAATAGTGAAGAGTGGATGATTATGAGGTGCACCAGTATGATAAAACTTCTGAAACGAGGAAAAGGATATGATCAACACCAAAAGCTTGAATTGAATCCACCGGAGAAGGAAAAGAACGAAGAATGAGGAATGACGAATTAGTAGAACATCTTCAAGAGAACCACCGGGTAAGACATTGACGGAAAAGGAATGGAGAAGCTTCCCATTAATAAAATGGATACTTGATGAAGAAATCTGCATCCTTGAAGAAAAACGGGTCGGTGGGTGGGAAAAAATACAACTTGGAGATGGATGAAACAAACACCGTTGAGAAGAACTGATACTTGATCTTGCAAATGTTGAAGTGATCGGATCCACTTGAAGAGAAACACGCCGGTAGAGAAGGAATTTAGATGACAATCTCGATGATCAAGAAGGATTTGTATTCACATAGGAATATGAGAACACTGCTTGGAAAAAGTATGGAATCAACATTTGACTTCGAAGCAACTCGAATAGCACATCTCAAAACAAAACAAGTATTGGCTTATAGAATAAGCCAGAACAAACATATGATAGAGATTTCGTCCGAAGTTTTCGTGGTGGGGCCTACACGGGCTCGATCGTATAGCACCATCATGTACAAGGCAGTGCACATGACATACAAAGCGTCCCCGAGTCGGCATAGCCAAGGACTCTTTAATACACAACGAGACCACTGTAAAACCAACCGTGAATAGGCGGACCACTAGATGTCGAACCCCAATTTCATATCATACATCTGTCAAAAAGATATCCTAAGAGCTACTTGAATTCCCACTTATAAACTCCCGAAATTTTCCCGGTTATGCAATCAGGTGTTGGGGATACAGGGGAATCATAATATCTCACCCAAAACTAGCAAATGCTACATCCAACTGTATCCATCCTTCAACACATAACCAATAAACCTTCAGAAGTTGTCTACCTCAACCTTCGAAAAGCATCCGTTATATGAGTTATGGAAATACTCCCGAACTCCCGCCCCAGTACTGGGTGGCGTCAAGGATATCTCACCAACGAACTGCATAAAAGAGATTTTCGATGTCGGTGTACTAAACTCAGGTATTCCAGAACTGCAACAATAAAATTGTGACGACAACACCTCGGAGCTCAACTCCCCGGGACACTGCCACAACCCCTAAAGACAGGAGGCAAAAAGACAATGTTCTCGTCACAAAACCATCGAAATGATTCCAAAATACCCACGTGATCCTAAATTTTTTTTAGTGAAATTTGAGAAGAGAAGAGTCAAAACTCTACGTCGGATGCCTTACCAGAGCGATGAGGAGACTGGGGAGTAAAAAGAATTCCTAAACTCTCTGATATATAATTCCTAAATGACTCAAAACATTTTTCTAGACTCAACAACGGCTACTAAAAATGATCAATCAGTGGGGGCTCCTAAGGTCGGGGGAAGGCTCTGATACCAACTTGTAACGCCCTTGATGTGGCTATATCTCCCACGTGTCGAAGCACGACTTAGAGGCATAACCGCATTGAAGGCAATGTCGCAAGTGAGGTAATCTTCACACAACCCATGTAATACATAAGGGAAAAGATACATAGTTGGCTTACAATCGCCACTTCACACAAATACATGAATAAAGCATTACATCATCCAAATAAAATCAGGGCCCAACTATGGAGCCAAAATAAAAGAAGAACCCCAAATGCGACACGGTCCCCGATCGACCCCAACTGGGCTCCACTACTGATCAACTAGAACGAAACAACACAAAGGACAAGATCTTCATCGAGCTCCTCCTTGAGCTTGGTTGCGTCATCTGCACGGTTCAACGGCACCTGCAAGCTGGTTTTGGAAGTATCTGTGAGTCACGGGGACTCAGCAATCTTACACCCTCGCGATCAAGACTATTTAAACTTATGTGTAAGGTAAAGGTATGAGGTGGAGCTGCAGCCAGCGACTAGCATATATGGTGGCTAACATACGAAAATGAGAGCAAGAAGAGAAAGCAAAGTACGTTCGAGAAAGTATGATCAAGAAGTGATCCTAAAGCAACCTACGTCAAGCATAACTCCAACACCGTGTTCACTTCCCGGACTCCACCGGAAAGAGACCATCACGGTTACACACGTGGTTGATGTATTTTAATTAAGGTCAACTTCAGGTTTTCTACAACTGGACGTTAACAAATTCCCATCTGCCCATAACCACGGGCACGGCTTTCAAAAGTTCAAAACCCTGCATGGGTGTCCCAACTAAGCCCATGACAAGCTCTCATGATCAATGAAGGAATATACCTCCTCCCGAGACATTCCGATCAGACTCGGTATCCCGGTTCTACAAGACATCCTCGACAATGGTGAAACAAGTCTAGCAAGACCACCCGATGCGCCAACATCCCGATAGGAGCTGCACATATCTCGTTCTCAGGGCACACCGGATAAGCTAAGCGTACGGGAGCCAACGTATCCCAAGTTGCCAAGGGACGGCCCCGCACGGTGCTCTGGGTTGGACCAACACTTAGACAAGCACTGGCCCGGGGGGGTTAAAATAAGATGACCCTCGGGATGCGTGACTCCCAAGGGAAAAAGGCTAGGTGGCAAATGGTAAAACCAAGGTTGGGCCTTGCTGGAGGAGTTTTATTCAAGGCGAACTATCAAGGGGTTCCCATTATAACCCAACCGCGTAAGGAACGCAAAATCCGGGAACATAACACCGATATGACGGAAAATAGGGCGGCAAGAGTGGAACAAAACACCAGGCATAAGGCCGAGCCTTCCACCCTTTACCAAGTATATAGATGCATTAATTAAATAAGAGATATTGTGATATCCCAACAAGTAAACAATGTTCCAACAAGGAACGACATCTCCATGTTCCAACAAGGAACAAACTTCAATCTTCACCTGCAACTAACAACGCTATAAGAGGGGCTGAGCAAAGCGGTAACATAGCCAAACAACGGTTTTCTAGGACAAGGTGGGTTAGAGGCTTGGTTCAACAATATGGGAGGCATGATAAGCAAGTGGTAGGTATCGCAGCATAGGCATAGCACAAGAGCGGGCAACTAGCAAGCAATGATATAAGTGATTTGGAGGGTATGGTCATCTTGCCTGAGATCCCGCAAGGAAGAAGAATGAGTCCATGAAGAAGACAAATGGGCGTAGAAGAATGGGTCCTAACAAAAGCGACGTTACCGAAACCAACCCGAAGAAGCAAACACCGGAAAGAAGCACACAACATAGTAAACAACCAACACATGAACATGGTATGATATGCGGGATGCGGTATGCGATGCATATGCATGATTTGACAAGGAATGATTGAACCTGGCCTCAACTTGGAAATCCAAGTGTGCCACTTGAAAGGTGAGGTGATTTCGGTTGAAATCGATATAAAGATCACCGGAATCGGAGTCACGGTTTGGAAATGGCAAGCGATTCAAATATGACAACGGTCTGCGATATACAGCAAGTAGCCTTCTAAATGCAACAAGATGAACATGCTGCAACACCAAAACATGGCATCAAAATACATGGCAGGGATCCATTCATGATGCTTAACAAAAGAGGAACACTGAGCTACGGCCAATTCATCCATTAACAGGTTCAAACAAGCACGACAAAAGTGCAACTGGTAAACAGGGTTCAGACTTAGTGAAATTAACACAAGCCTGGAATTTCAGATCAGATAGCACACTTTGGAGCATGAAAACTATATGCTACAGGACCTGAACATGGCAAAGTAAAGCATGGCATGGAGCTACTCAAAGAGCTTAACAAAAGTCCCTTAGTGACCTTGAGCCAAAAGGGATCAAAAAATACAATTGCAAGCATGTGAACATGGCAAAAACATAATCAGTTCTCAGGCTTAGTGAAAACTGGAGCATGCTGAAACAGATATCAAGTAGGCATGCTTACGAGCTTGATGCACTCACTACAGAGCAAGGCATGACAATCTAAGCATATACCTATCAAGAATACACATTATACAAGCTAGACATGGCAAGAACAATAACATGGCATGCATGGATCAACTACAACATCCTCGGCAAAATCGCTAACAAGTAGACAATCTGCCCAGATTCACGAAATAGCAAAAGTAGAGCTCGATTGACTCAAGCTAGGGTGCTCCATAATTGCAAACAAAGACATGGATGGATATGCTACATGCCCAAAATGGATCTACGGATGCAAAGTTACGATGCGATGAACATGGGCATATGCATCTGGAAATTTCGGGGACTTAGGGAAAAATTAACCTCTCTCAGATCTCAGATCTAGGGTTCATGCACGCGAACCGAGGTAACTCCGGCGAGCTTGATGCAACTCCGGCGAGGGGGAGGTCTTCTCCGGCGAGGACGGCCGTGGAGGGGGTCGGCGAGGAGTGGATCCGGGCGCTCCTTCCCGGATCTAGTCGGAGGCGGGGCCGGCACCGGCCATGGCGCGGCGCGGCAGTGCCGTGGCGGCGCGGCGAGGCCGCCGGCCGGCGGGAGATGAAGGCGGCGACGAGGTCCCGGCGGCTGCGAGGCGGGCGACCACGGGCGGGCGGCGCCCGTGCGGCGGCGGTGGCGGAATGGGCCGCGGGGGCCCGGTTCGGGCTCCACAGGCCTCGGGCGCAGCGTGTCGGCGGGGACAGGTGGCGCCACGCGGTTGGCGGCGGCGATGCGTCCGGCCAGGGCAGACATGTCCGGTGGCGGCGCGAGGGGATTTTTAGGGTTAGGGGAAAAGGGAGACCCGGGATTTTCAGGGAGAGACCTTTATATACGCATAGAGGGAGCTAGGAGAGTCGAAATGAGGTGCGGTTTTCGGCCACGCGATTGTGATCGAACGCTCTAGGTGATGGAGGAGGTTTAGGTGGGTTTTTGGGCCACTTTGGAAGGGTGTTGGGCTGCAACACCCACGAGTCCTTTTCGGTCCCTCGGTTAACAGTTGGAGTATCAAACGAAGTCCAAATGGTACGAAACTTGACAGGCGGTCTACCGGTAGTAAACCAAGGCCGCATGACAAGTCTCGGTCCAATCCGGAAATGTTTAACACCCGCACACGAAAGAAAGGTAGAAATGACCACCGAAGGAGAACGGAGCGCTGGAATGCAAAACGGACAATGGGGAAAATGCTTGGATGCATGAGACGAACATGTATGCAAATGAAAAGCACATGATGGCATGATATGCAATGCATGACACGCAAGCAATGACATGGCAACAACAACGAATAACGGGAAGACACGTGGCACAACGGTGTCGGGGCGTTACAGCTTGTCTCAAATGCGAGGAAATTTACAAACTTAGCCCCCATTTCAAATTTCTACTACATCACAGCAACATTAGTCGGTTGGGGATAGGACGGTAATCTTGCATACACCGAATATTTGCTGATGAGAGTTTGTTTTTGGCGCCCACCGTGTATGAATATGAATCGGGGAGGGAGTCGATTTCGGCCAAGGACATACTGTGTTTTGGCACCCACCGTGTATGAATCTGGGTGAGAGGCGGTTACGTCACGTTTGGGTGAAATTACGAACCTACCCCTATCAAAACCTATAGAAATCCAGCAGATAGGTTTTGTGTGGCAAGGATAGGCAGTAGTGATTTCCATCTCGCAGATTTTGGTTTCGGGCGGTTACTGCGACTTTCCCCGCTTCGTTCAAATTTTGCAGAGTGCACGTTTACCGTGCCAACTCAATTCGAATCCCGTTTGTATTCTAATTTTTTTCAGGCGGGATCCATTTTCAATTGGAATTACATTCTATATAAATCATTTTTTTGTATATACTTTCAAAAGCACAACAAAGAATTCTGCTCCTTTATATGTATAATATGATTTACAAATACAACGATCTCAAAATCTTAAAGTTGAATTCGAAAAAATTTAACCAAATTATGTTCTACTAAATGTATGGATCAGTAATATCTACATATTAAATAACATAGATGTGCGTGAATTCATATGAGTATGCATGTTTGATAGATCAATTTTGGTTCGAGTATGGATTACATGTATCATCATCTCGAATTCAAATATTTGAATCCCTTTTTTGTTCACTCCTTTCACGCCCATCTCTCTCGCATGCATGCTCCTTCAGGAAGCTATCACTCTCTTTTCTCCAGCTCACCCGCACGCTCACTTCATGTTTCTCCTATCCTCGCGAACATGGTCTCTCGACATTTCCCTTGAGAAGTGTCACATTCTCCCTATCATTGTACATTACACGGTTTTCATTATCTCTCATGTCTCTACTGTTCTCTGGGATCACTCGGTACCTAAGCTTTATTTTTCACCGCCACACACACAGTCTCCACTCGTCTTTCACTTTGTCTTTCTCTCTATGGGATTCTCTCACACACCCTATATGTCTCTACATATGACTCATACCACTAAAATTACTCTCTCTCTCTCTCTCTCTCCTGTAGACACATCATTTGTTGCGGTCTCCTTTTCGTCTCCATACCAGACTGACATTATTCATTTGTTTACCGATCAGACAACCCCGACTACCGTCTCCTCTCTCTCTCTCATGGACACACACACACAACTCCTGCTTCCACTCCCCTTCCCGACTACCGTCTCTCTCACACACACAAAACTCTCGCTTTCGCACCCCGACTCGTATTTCTCTCACAAACATTTATCGACTAGCTAGCCTCTAGATAGGTTTATACACCCGCACACTCGTGCTTCCACCATCGCATAATGTCTCTATCCCGCTCCTTGTATCTATGTAGTTTTTCCTTCCCTTCTTGAGACACGCCCTCTCGATCGTGCACACACACACTATCGCCTCATTTTAAGCTAATACCTATCGCGCACACACTCCTTGTGTCTTTGTCACACATGCACTCCGTCCTCCTCCACTCTCCCTCTCTCTCTCACACACATGGGCTTTTTGCAACAACTAGCAAGATGCCCATGCGTTGCACGGAACATCAAGACGCATTTGTATGAGTAGTTTATCTTGTGGGGGAAAAGGATGAACGAGGGAAGGCCTTATTTGCAAATGTGGAGAGGGGTGTGGGTATCTTTTTGCAAAATTGCCATAGTTTCCTTCCTATCCGTCAGATATAGATCGGACAACCTATATTGCAGGATGGCAGGCACACGATTATCACCGATAATGCTTTTTATAAGAGTAGGGATAAAAAAATAGAGTTGGTGATGATGGTGGGCCTGCCATCCTGCAATGTAGGTCGTCTGATTTATATCTGATGGATAGGAAGGAAAATATGGCAATTTACCCGCACTCTTCACCACATTTGTAGATAAGGCCTTCCCTCATTCATCCTTTTCTCCCACAAGATATTGATGTTCCGTGCAACGCACGGGCATCTTGCTAGTAAGAGTAGAAATTAGACATATACCACTTCTCAAATCTTGAAACCAACAACATTCCTCCCTTATCTGATCAAAACCGCCAAAGGAATATATTTTGAGTGAAACATAACATATTTTTAATGATATACGTATTTCAAAACTAGACATTTTTTCTATCAAATCGGTGAATATGTATTAATCTACTTTGATCGTGTGGCAACACATTGGCACATTGCGAGTAGTTATTATAATTTTTTGGACACCAGACAAACGGTGGAGTACATGTACGAAGAGAAGAGGCGCACGCATGCAGTCGGCCTCTCGCTGTCTCGCACACATGAGTGTTACGTAAAGGCGACGTTAACAAATAAACCCTAAAACCCTAGGTGCACGATTGCTGCATTTGCGGGTACCGGGTACGTGGTGGAGCACCTTTGTAGGAATAGTCAGCTCGCGTGATAATTTGATCCGTAGGAGTTGATGGTCGGGACCACAGGTGAATGACTTGGAGCGTGGTGGCTCGCCAGTTGCCACAGATCGAGTAGCCACATTTAAAATATCATTTTTAGCGGGGTTAAGAGTTCCGATTTTTAATGGCGCGTTATAAGTAGTAAGTAGTTTTTAGAACGATTGGTATGGAGCGAAAATGGAATTCATAGTACTACGTACCTCCTTGGCGTATGGTTGTATGGTTTTTTTTGCGATGGAGGTTGTATGGGTTTATGTTGCGAGATGTTGAACCTGGTAGTTCTAGGGCAAATACTATGCTTTAGATTTAGATGCTGGTTTTCAGTAATGAAAATTGGAAGGGGAAACCCTTCTTTGATTAAAAAAACTACTACCTCCATTCTGGTTTACTAGTCCCCATCGTACTTTGGGTCAAAGTTTGTCCACGGATTTTTCTTGTAAAATGTGATTGGAAAACGAGATGCATGCATGAACACTAGTTACTCTAACCCCCCTCTAACCCGCCTCTCTTCTTTAATTCTTTGCCACATCAGCATGTTTGGTATTCCCGTGTGCATGATACCAGCTAAGATACCACCATTATTGCCAGCCTTAATCATCGCATGCAATAATTTAGTGCACCTTGAAATATGAACATGTGTGAGGCATGTATGTTTTTGATGACTTGAGACTATACCTAGCCCAACATGAAAGATGACTTATTATGCACCGTTCCCCATACCTGCAGGAAGCCCGTTCGTCTCCAAATCTTTTCCTCTCCATGTGTGGAAACAATATGCCTGCCAAACTCTCCTTCTCCCTCTGGCGATCCCACCACTCCACCCCGTGTGAAAAAATCTGCATGCATGACTCCCCTCCCCCCACGCTCGTCCAATCCGTTGTGACAAGCAGTATTTCCACCCCTTCGCTCCCCCGTAATTTACTCCAACAAATATGCCCACATAGCTGTTACTTAACTGCAGTTGCATTGGGTCACTGACATATGGGCCCAACAGGAGTCTGGCCCACATGTCAGTGATGCAACTGGACCTGCAGTTAAGTCAGTGCAGCTTAGTCCATATCTTACGTAGGTGTGCCATTGCTCGCTATAAATATTGTGCCTCCCACGACATCGCTATCTCCTCCCCCTCACGTTCACGTTCATCGCTATCTCCTCCCCTCCCTCTCACGTCGACCACCATGGCATCGCCCCTCCCAAGCCCTAGGAGCCCCTCGCTGCACCGTGCGGACGGTCACACGTCGCCGTTCCGTTCCTCGCCACCACTAGTCGAGGAGGACGCGTCGGTGTTCTGCTCCTCGCCGCTATGCGACACGTCGCTGTTACGTTCCTCACCGCCACTAGTCGAGGAGGACGCGCCGGCGTTCCGCTCCTCGCCGCGATGCGACGCGTCGCTGTTCCGTTCCTCGCCGCCACTAGTCGAGGAGGACGCGTCGGTGTTCTGCTCCTCGCAGCGACGCGTCGAGATGGACGTGCCGGCGTTCCCAATCTCGCCAGCACGCGCGCCGGAGGACGCGTCGGCTCCCCGCTACCGCCCGCCGAGCCCCCCCAGCCTTGAGGAGCTTTGGAAAGAAATGGATTTCGCCTTGTGGGAGGCTTTGCCTCCAGCAGAGCGCGCCAAAATAGAGGCGGAGAAGAAGGCCGAGGAAGAGAAGCGCACCGCGGAACAAGCTTCCTGGGAGGCCTATGTCGCGTCCGAGAGAGTCAGGTGATTGGCTCTTTGGCAGAAGGCTCAAGCGAGGGCCGTGAGGGTGGCGGAGGACGCCCGTGCCGACACCCTGAGTGCAGTCGGGCCCAAGCGCCTCATCTACGCTTGGCGGTACGTGGACCGGGTGCACGCTTCTAGCGAGGAGGAGTACCTGTTGGCGCCGGATCACCACACCGGTGAGATCGCGCTTGCCCGCCGGCAAGTCGCCAATCAGCACCTCGCGAGTTGCGAGGCTGAGGAAGAGGCATTGTGTCGGCGCGCTGGGAAACGGCCGTGCACCAGGGCACTCGTGGCGCGCCACAAGCGCTCCTGCGAGCGCCGTGGCTTTTAGGAGGAGTATAATTTTTGTTTTGTAAGGCGATCTCATTAGTTTTGGGACACAAATGATAAATCCCGAACGTTCAGGAATTTTAGCGTCCTTACTTATGTCATACTCATTTTAAAAGGGAAAGTTTGGAAACATTGTGTATTCGTACTCATTTTGCAAGTACGTGCATATAGCACAAACTTTACTATATACTATCGCACTACACGTCTCTCTCGATATATGCTCACAGACTATGCTCCTCCCTCCGTCCAGGTCAATAAGTCATCTTTGGTTGTGCACCGTGACCAAGAAGGAGGGAAGACTTATACACCTAGACGGAGGGAGTACTACTATTACTTATGTACGTGCAAATGCACGTTTTAACATTACGATGCAGTTTTTGTAAAAGTAGAAAAACAACACTAGTCAAGCTTGTGAAAAGATTCAATGCAAAACAAATGCAAAAATGCTCGTTTGATTGTTTACTTTTAGCTTCCTTCTCTGTGGTTATTTCTCTGTCGTACTTTGTATGGAGTATCTCACTGGTTGGAAAGGCATGCAAATTCCCAAACCGCTTCCTACACCCTGTATCAAATTTTTTGCCTAACAAGTTGTGTCGTGCAATTGGAATTCCAACTTGAGTGCTACTACAAGTAGGAGTACTAGGGGCCAGTTCTTTTAGGCTTCTAGATTAGTAATCCCATAACTACTACCTCCGTCCTGGTTTATTGGTCCCCATTGTAATCTGTGTCAAATTTTGATCATAAATTTAACTAATGAAATGTTAGTGCATGTCACATGCACTACTCCATCCGTCTAAGTGAGTAAGTCATCTTAGAGCAAGGTTAATAGTAAAGCCTGTTGCCGACTCTATAGTAGAGCCATGCCACATGTAGCGTGTATTTGAAAAAGTTCATATAGTAGAATGGCTGTAGTGTTGGCTATACATTTAATGCATGCATGCTGTGCTAGGCAAAGGAAAGTGACAAGATTGGCTGGGGGGAGCAGAACGCCGGCTGTAGCGCTCGCATGGGCTGCATGCAGGCTCCTTTTCCTCATTGCTTGTGCTATCACCCGGCGACTCGCGAAGCGCCCGCTTGGTCCTTTCTTCTCAATTCTCTCTCCTCTAGCTATGATTTTGCTGATGTGGAAGATGCTATAGCCTGCTGACTAGTCTCTATTGTACTTGCTCTGAGGCTGTGCACCGTGACCAAGGAGGAGGAGAAAACGAGAAACATTAATGTTTATTTGCTAATTAATAGTATTGCATGCAATGAACTAACCACTTCATGTCGTGTTTGATATCTCAAGTCATTAAAAGCATGCACACTCTTTATCTCTTATTGGTTGATATGTCAAGAAACAAGAAACGAGGTAGAAGTTAATGCACCGCGCCTAAGTGTTTTGGGATTATTTGGTTTTCATAAGATGACTTACACACCTAGACGAAGGGATTACAATGGTGAGGAATAAACCAGTTAAATCTTTGGTCCAAATTTAGGAAAAATTACAATGGTGAGGAATAAACCAGGACGGAGTAGTAGTTTAGAAGCCCAAATAAATGAGTGAGGTGCCTTATTGTTACTCTCCACTATGACTAGTCTTGTGGGAGAAGCTGGGGAAGCCGCCAAAAGAACTGGCCCTAGGAGTAGTAGCTAGGGATTGAGTGCGCGAGATGAACCAGAGAAAGTAAATGCAGAGAGATAAAATGCAAAAAAGACGGAGGGATGTGATGGTTTCTTGTCCGTTTATTTTACGAGGCCACTTATTACTGGGAGTGGTTGGGTTTTGTGATATGACGGCTTTACTGCCTCGCCATGAGCGGGGTGAGAGGTGAGACTCCCGTGCAGCACCGCCCTCTACACTTGTACTACATCGGTCGTGGTTTATTAGTCCCCCATTGAATTTGACTGAAGATTTAACTAACAAAATGTTAGTGCATGTCAACAAAAACTATATCGTTGGATTCGTATTTGAACATAGTTTTGAATGATATAATTTTAGGTGACATGCATCAGCATTTATCGTACTATATATAATGTTAGTTCAATTTTTGGTCGTACTAATCTATAGTAGTAAGGTGCTCGTGCGTTGCACCGAAGAGTGAAATGCATTGATCGGGGAGTTGTTTATTTTGACAAAGGATGTCGGGGTCATCTCATGTGTAACAGGTATCGATAGGTTTCTTTGGATATTATTTCATCTCTAGAGCTCACAAACATCCGAGTGAAATAGATAAAAAGGTATCTTTTCCAAACAAAAGTGTTCAACTGTTCAACCTGCATCCAAAACTTGTGAAGAAATAACACTTATTGTGCTTTTGCAAGAAATGATCTTTTCTAACTATCAATACTACTATATAGTATACGAGTCCTGGATTGCACCTAGAGCATCAATCCTATCCACTCATCTCCTAAATCTAACGACTGATATTGGAGGGATTAGCAGTGAACAATGCCTGCAGCCGAATCTACTTGGTTCTGGAACCATCGCTGCACCGTGTCATACCTTCCTGAAAAGAAGACCTATGCCTCCTCTACTATGCTGCAATTGTCAGGTTGTGATGAGTAAAAGAAGAGTTGGTTGTGAGCCAATGTGAGATGGTCTGGAGGAGAAACTGAAGTTGAAGTAAACAATTTGTGGGTTCCACCACGTACTTCTTTTTATATTCTTCGAAAATTTCTGGATGACCGCAGGCAGTAGTTGCATTTTGTACTACCAATTAGTAAATTTCTAAACTCTATTTCGTGTGCATCAACAATATTTTTTTTGCTCAGAAATCATTTTTCAAAGTATTTTTTTGGTGGAATCACACCATACTGTTAAGACGTGCATTGCACATGCATACACACTAGTAAGAATTAGTTTTTGAGTATCGATTGTTATACATGTTGGCTACAGATGACATGGCACTTTCTTATAGTCAACAGTTGGCTATAATATTAAGTAATATTAACCATGCCCTTATACACCTAGACGGAGGGATTAAATCAGGATGACTTGCAAGCAGGCAGAGGAGATGTAAGAAATGGTTCATCGTAAGTCTTTCACCAGTACTGTAGTAAAAATTCATACATGGAAGATTCTAGACTAAACCATAAACGGATACACTTTTATTCATGCGCGATACTCCAATAGAGCAAGATCCTGCATGGAAGTCTCCACATGCTTCGACATCGGATTACATTGAGCGAAGTCTAATGATCAACATTTAACTTGATAATTCGTATGTCCAGGTGAACCTCCTTGGAGTCCCCGTGCACCGCGTCGGCGGGTAAAGGATGCCATGGGTTTTCTAAGTCCACATTGGCAGGATAGTCCCAGCTCCCCAGAGTCCAAGTCCGTTCGATGAGGCCGGTGTCGCCGCCCACGTGACCCGGAGGGGTAGTAACACTGAACATGCACCCGTACATCGGCCTCATGTCAGTGTCAGCGTCAGCGGCGTCGCCCTTGACGCACATTACAGAGACGGGGCGGCGGCCTGCGCGGGCCTCGCCGGTGCCCATGATCAAGAGGAAGACGCTGCCGTCCTCCTCCAAGACTAGCAGGCGGCGGTGATCCTCCAGCGACTCCGGCATGGTGAACGGGTAGCACGTCTCGTCCTTGATGTTCTCCGCCAAGGGCCAGCAATGACCGCTGCACGCATCCATGAGGTGATGCACCATGTCCGTTGGCGAGCCACAAAACGACATCGGGCACTCATAGCAGTGGACAAAGGGCTCCTTGGAGGCATCGACCAGGCCGTCCGTGAAACGGGAGTGGCTGTAGGGGACGTTGCGCCAGTTGAATATACGAGCAAGTTACTATGAGATTTAATTCGAATATGCACAAAATAAATCATGACAGCTATAATAGAGATGAAACTAATCATGTGGACTAGCATAGTAGTAGGATACAAAGTAGAAACATGAATTCTACCACGAGTTCGAACAGGAAGGACAAAAAACATACGGTGCAACGGGAGCAGCACCGTTGGCGTTGAGGTTGTCGCCCATGTCCAAACACCACGTAGGCACGGTCCCTGTTTGGATTCTCTAACTCAGTTAGAGGTTAGAGTTAGATTCTAACCTTGAACTAGCTCTGAACTAACTCTAACCAAAAAAATGTTTGGATGGCAGGGTTAGATGGAGCGCAGATACGGCGAGGTGCCTTCATGGGCGGTGCGAGAGGGAGGGAGGAAGAGGATGAGAAGCTTCAAGGAAGTGGGGTGGGATCTGCCATGGGAAGAGCGAGAGAAAATGTGTTTTTAGTGGTCCCGAGAAGAACTAACTCAAATAAGCACCTCTTGGGTGGGTTAGTTTTTTGGGGTGGGTTAGATGGATCTAACCCAAACTAACCCTCCTGTTTGGATATTTTTGGGTTACTAGTTGAGTCCAAACTAACCCAAAATAACTCTAACCCATATCCAAAAAGGGCCACGGTCTTTGAGCACGATTCGTAGTCGTTCCATGCTCGGGCATTGAAGTTTGTAACTATTTTATATTAGAATATAATACTCCTCCGGTGCTAGTAGTAGAGTAGAGTCCTACTCTACTACTCTACTCAAGCAAGTTAGCGCATAGCACTGTAGGGAGTACCAGTACTGTGATCACTCAAGCATGTTGTCTGGCATCGACATGACCCTACGCTGCTGGTATGTGTCTCGTAAGTCAAGCGGCATGCTGTAGTCATCATCACCTATCCACTTCCCGCAGCACATATTCGCTTCTCCATCAATAAATAATAAAAAATCCTCGCCAAAGATGAAGACCAGGGGGCCCACACCCAGTCCACGAGGGTGGGGGCGCCCTCCCTAGGGCGCGCCCCCTACCTCGTGGGCCCCTTGGAGACCTCCTGACTCCAACTCCAACTCTATATATCTGCTTTCGGGGAGAAAAAATAGGAGAGA
Organism: Triticum monococcum; assembly: GCA_034509565.1. Taxonomy (NCBI): domain Eukaryota; kingdom Viridiplantae; phylum Streptophyta; class Magnoliopsida; order Poales; family Poaceae; genus Triticum; species Triticum monococcum. The sequence goes on from CM067844.1 coordinate 493,000,616, forward strand.
AGAATTCATCGCGTTTTACGGTACGGAGCCACCGCCAGGCCCTAAAACCACTCGGGAGGGCTGATCTGGAGTCCGGTCAGGGCTCCGGAGAGGGGGATTCATCGCCGTCGTCATCACCAACCATCCTCCATCACCAATTTCATGATACTCACCGCCGTAGGTGAGTCATTCCATCATAGGCTTGCTGGACGGTGATGGGTTGGATGAGATTTATCATGTAATCGAGTTAGTTTTGTTAGGGTTTGATCCCTAGTATCCACTATGTTTTGAGATTGATGTTGCTATGACTTTGCTATGCTTAATGCTTGTCACTAGGGCCCGAGTGCCATGATTTCAGATCTGAACCTATTATGTTTTCATCAATATATAAGAGTTCTTGATCCTATCTTGCAACTCTATAGTCACCTATTATGTGTTATGATCCGTTAACCCCGAAGTGACAATAATCGGGATACTTACCGGTGATGACCGTAGTTTGAGGAGTTCATGTATTCACTATGTGCTAATGCTTTGTTCCGGTTCTCTATTAAAAGGAGGCCTTAATATCCCTTAGTTTCCATTAGGACCCCGCTGCCACGGGAGGGTAGGACAAAAGATGTCATGCAAGTTCTTTTCCATAAGCACGTATGACTATATTGGGAATGCATGCCTACATTATATCAATGAACTGGAGCTAGTTCTGTGTCACCCTATGTTATGACTGTTACATAATGAACCACATCCAGCATAATTATCCATCACTGATCTGATGCCTACGAGCTTTCCATATATTGGTTTAAGCTTATTTACTTTCCCGTTGCTATTGTTACAATCACTACAAAATACCAAAAACATTACTTTGCTTTCGTTACTCTTTTGTTACCGTTACCATCACTATCATATTACTTTGCTACTAAACACTTTGCTACAGATACTAAGTTTCCAGGTGTGGTTGAATTGACAACTTAGTTGCTAATACTTGAGAATATTCTTTGGCTCCCCTTGTGACGAATCAATAAATTTGGGTTGAATACTCTACCCTCGAAAGTTGTTGCGATCCCCTATACTTGTGGGTTAGCAGGACTAATTCTGGCGATGTTGCCGGGGAGCATAGCTCTATTCTTTGAGTCACTTGGGATTTATATCTGCCGGACACTATGAAGAACTTGAAAGACGCTAAGACAACAATTTATCCCTCAACTACGAGGGGAGGTAAGGAACTACCATCTAGCTCTGCACTTGATTCTGGTATTCGTTCTGATATGTCGCATGTTATTGATGATGCTACTTCTATTATACATGATACTTATGATGAAACTACTTCTATGCTTGATACTACTGTGCCACTTGGTGATTTTCTCGAGGAACGACTTGCTAGGGCTAGAGAGATTGAAAATATTGAATCTGATTATGATGATGAAAGTGATGATGAAGAATCACTGGTTATTCCTGAGGGTTATTTATTTGATCAAGAAGCTTCTTTAGATATTTTAGCTTGTAAAGATAGATATGAACTCAAAAGGTTATTAGCTAAATGGAATAAGCAATCTCTAAATGCTAGGATGAAACCTGACCCTGCTTTTGCTACTTCACCTATCTGTGTTACTGATATGGATTATGAATTCTCTGTTGATCCTGATATAATTACTTTAGTTGAATCTGATCCTTTTCATGGCTATGAATCTAAAACTGTTGTGGCACATCTTACTAAATTAAATGATATAGCCACCCTGTTCACTAATGATGAGAGATCTCGCTACTTTTATATCCTTAAAATATTTCCGTTCTCATTAAAGGGTGATGCTAAGATATGGTTTAATTCTCTTGATCCTGGTTGTGTGCGTAGTCCCCAGGATATGATTTACTACTTCTCTGCTAAATATTTCCCTGCTCATAAGAAACAAGTTGCTATAAAGGAAATATACAAGTTTGTGCAAATTAAAGAAGAGAGTCTCCCACAAGCTTGGGGGAGGCTTCTCAAGTTACTTAATGCTTTGCCTGATCATGCTCTTAAGAAAAATGAAATACTTGATATCTTTTATAATGGACTAACCGATGCTTCCAGAGATTACCTGGATAGTTGTGCTGGTTCTCTTTTCAGGGAAAGAACCCCGAATGAAGCTGAAATCTTATTGAATAATATGTTGACAAATGAAAATAATTGGGCACCTCCTTAGCCAGCTCCTACTCCAATTAATGATCCTATTCCTAAACCAACTCCGAAGAAGAGAAGTATTCTATTTCTCAGTCCCGAAGATATGCAAGAGGCAAAGAAATCTATGAAAGAAAAAGGTATTAAAGCTGAAGATGTTAAGAATTTACCTCCTATCGAAGAAATACATGGTCTTAATTTACCGCCTATTGAAGAAACATATGATCTTAATCCTTTATTTATTGAAGAACCTCCAGACCTTGATAACCCGACACAGGTAGTAAAGGTAAATTCTCTCTATAGATATGATAAAGCTAAAATCCCTCCTGCTAAAATTGCTAGTCAATGCTTGGATGCGTTTGATAATTTTATGTTTAAGCAAGAAAACTTCACTTATTTTGGTAGACAATTAAAACAAGATGCTGATATGATTAAATATTTGGGTGATTATATGGCTAATATTAGAGGTGAACTTAAACTTGTTAGTAAACATGCTTCTATGGTTACCACTCAAGTAGAACAAGTACTTAAAGCTCAAAAGGAATTGCTCAATGAGATGAATAGTAAGAAAAATAATTATGCTGTTAAAGTGGCTACTAGAACTGGTAGAATGACTCAGGAACCTTTGTATCCTGAAGGCCACCCTAAGAGAATTGAGCAAGATTCTCAGAGAAATAATATTGATGCCCCTAGTTCTTCTAAAAGGAAGAAAAAAGAAAAAAAGATAGAATTGTGCAAACTTCTAGTGAACCTATTGCTGAACCACCTGATAATCCAAATGGTATATCTATGTATAATGCCGAAACACAATCTGGCAATGAACATGAACCTAATGAAAATGTTAATGATGCTGTTCATAATGACGCTCAACCTAGTAATGAAAATGATGTAGAAATTGAACCTGCTATTGATCTTGATAACCCACAATCAAATAATCAACGTTATGATAAGAAAGACTTTGTTGCTAGGAAACATGGTAAAGAAATAGAGCCATGGGTTCAGAAACCCATGCCTTTTCCTCCCAAATCATCCAAGAAAAAGGATGATGAGTATCTTGAGCGCTTTGCTGAAATGATTAGACCTATCTTTTTGCGTATGCGATTGACTGATATGCTCAAAATGAATCCTTATGCTAAGTACATGAAAGATATTGTTACAAATAAAAGAAAGATACCAGAAGCTAAAATTTCCACCATGCTTGCTAATTATACTTTTAAGGGTGGAATACCAAAGAAACTTGGAGATCCAGGAGTACCTACTGTACCATGCTCCATTAAAAGAAACTATGTTAAAACTGCTTTATGTGATCTTGGAGCCGGTGTTAGTGTTATGCCTCTCTCTTTATATTGTAGACTTGACTTGAATAAGTTGACACCTACTAAAATATCTTTGCAAATGGCTGATAAATCAACTGTTATACCTGTCGGTATTTGTGAGGATGTGGCTGCTGTGGTGGCAAATGTTACTATTTTAACAGACTTTGTTATTCTTCATATTCCCGAGGACGATAGTATGTCTATTATTCTTGGAAGACCTTTTCTTAATACTGCAGGGGCTGTTATTGATTGCAACAAAGGCAATGTCACTTTTCATGTTAATGGTAATGAGCATACGGTACACTTTCCGAGGAAACAACCTCAAGTTCATAGTATCAATTCTATCGGAAAAATTCCATCGATTATATTTGGAGGTTTTGAATTTCCTCTTCCTACTGTCAAGAAGAAATATGATATACTTAGTATTGGGGATGTGCACATCCCCATTGAGTAACCTAGTGTTATTCGAAATTTTCTAGTTTCATGTTAATCGGAATGAGTTTGTTAACAAGACCTGATCAACCTTGTTAGTGGATTCCTTTTGACGAGCATGAGATGGATGAAACTAGAAGCACAACCTTTGTACCCTCTCTATACTTTCTGTTATTTAGTTGAAATAAAGTAAAAATAGTATTTTTTTTCTGTCTGTTTCCTTGTTTAAACCGTGCAATATAAAAATGTCCCGAAAATAAAAGTCCTCAGAATGACATGCCAATTTAATATGATTTTTCGGGAACATTTGAGGATTTATGGAGCAAAAATTACCGCAGGGGGAGCTGCCACCTGGTCACGAGGGTGGAGGGCGCGCCCTACCCCCCCTGTGCGCGCCCCCTGCCTCGTGGGCCCATGGTGGCCCTCCTCCACATATTCCTGCACCCATCCTCTTCTTCTTCCTCCCACAAACACGAAAAAGCAACTCAAGCACGAGTTCCAGCCCTCTTTGCTGCCATTTTCGATCTCCTTGCTCAAAGCACCTCTCACAAAACTGCTTGGGGAGATTGTTCCTTGGTATGTGACTCCTCCATTGGTCCAATTAGTTTTTGTTCTAGTGCTTTATTCATTGCAAATTTTTTCTGCTTAGGTGACCCTGTTCTTGAGCTTGCATGTCAAATTTATATGGTCAATAGTAGTTTTGATGCATGATATAGGCTCTAGGCACTTGTAGGAGTGGTTGCTATCAATATTATTGAGTTTGGTTTACTTTTATTTTGAAGTTACTAAAAATTTCAGAATTTTTCAGAAAATGATGAGGAGACTTTTGAGGGGCTCAACGAGCCAAAGCTCGAAGGAGAAGGCACCGAAGCCTAAGTATAATTTGCCTCGCACCACGGAGGTTCGGGCGTGTGCATGGCCTTCCGAGGATTTCTTAAGAGCAGCCGAGATTTATGAAGATTTTCATGAGTTGGCTCAGACTGCAGGCCTTACCGCTTTCCTCCACGACCAATGCGATCAGTATCTCTTGCTCACAAATACCTTTGTGCAAAACTTTCATTTTCATTCTAAGAACTCACCACCTACGGTGGAATTTCATTTATATGATGAGCATAAGGAGATGTCACTTTATGATTTCTGTCGGATTTGTTTAGTCCCTTTGGGGGCAAGACAGAAGAACCACATCGTGATGATGTGGAGGGATTTATTGACACTATCACTGTAGGGGAACACAAGGAAGGTTTCCGATGCACGAATCACTAGCATACATTTTCCTGTTTTACGCTACTTTGCATTATTTGCTAGTCGTTGCTTAATTGGTCGCGGAAACTGTGGAAACCTGAGTATCCCTGATATTATTGTTTTGCACCATGGCTTATACGGTGATAACTCTTTTAGTATGGGCGGCATTATTGCTAGACGGTAAAGTATGAACCGTACTAAGTGTCCCATGTTTGGAGGCATTTATGCTTCACGCCTAGATGCACATTTTAACATACCTATTAGGCATTATGAGAAGGAAGAAAAGGTGTTGCCTCGTATTTATTTAGATTATAAAAGTATGGTAGCACATGATTTTATTGTTAAGAATAGGGAAGGAGAGCTTAAATATCAATTGTTCTTTAATAAACATCATCCTGAGACTATTACCTTGCCTGCTCCTTCTTTGTTTGATTTGACTGTAGGCACATACATTGTTCCGTTGGTGGCTATTCACACCTACCAGAACCCTGCACCAGCCTCGGAACTGGAACCACAAGAGTAGCCTCCATGACAGTTTGTTTAGTCTTGGGATTCGGAGATGGCTGTCAGCCAATGGCAGTCAGAGTCTTCTTCATCACAGTACGACCCCAAGAACTATTATTATGGATATCAGCCAGGCCAGCCGTGGCCATAGACCAACTTAGGCCAAAAGCCTAAGCTTGGGGGAGTATGTATTTCACACCGACATTACATTTATGTTCACACACACTCATTGCTAGATGTCGGTGTTCATACTTTTTCATCGTATCATCCATGCTAGTTTATTTCCTTTTATGCTTTCTTCTTGTGTGCTTGATAAACCTTAAGAAAAAAAATTAGTAGTAGTTTACTTTTCTTGTTGTAGTAATAATTAAAAAGAAAACCCAAAAATATTTCCCGTTCTTCTTTTGCTTGTTGGGAGCTTTCCCGTGTAAATAGTTTTATTTCTTTTCTTTTCTTTGGGGGTCAATAGGAGAAGACCATGATTAAATTGTTGAAGTGGCTCTTATATGCTTTATTGTTGATTTAACCAAGAGCCCAAATTGCTTTGTCTTCTCCTGTTTATTGAATGCTCGCAGATTCCAGCTTAGTCCAATGCACGTGCACTCTTATTATCACTCACATCGTTCGGTCGTGCAAGTGAAAGGCAATTATGATGATATATGATGGACTGACTGAGATGAGAAAAGCTGGTATGAACTCGACCTCTTTTGTTTTTGTAAATATGATGAGTTCATCGTTCTTGATTCAGCTTGTTATGAATAAACATGTTTGCAATGACATTTAGAAATCATAGTTGCTTGTGCCATGCTTGATTAGCTATGAGTTATAATGGTTTACCTTGCGTGCCAACATGCTATTGATATGGTTATAATGTGGTATGATGGGGTGGTATCCTCCTTTGAATGATTTAAGTGACTTGACTTGGCACATATTCACGCATGTAGTTGAAACAAATCAACATAGCCTTCACGATATTTATGTTCATGGTGGATTATATCCAACTCATGCTTGTGTCCAATGTTTATTAATTTCAATGCATGTACATGGCTGTTGTCGCTCTCTAGTTGGTCGCTTCCCAGCTTTTGCTAGCCTTCACATGTACTAAGCAGGAATACTGCTTGTGCATCCAATCCCTTAAACCCCAAAGTTATTCCAGATGAGTCCACTATACCTTCTTATATGCGGTATCTACCTGTCGTTCCAAGTAAATTTGTATGTGCCAAACTCTAAACCTTCAAATAATCATCCTGTTTTGTATGCTCGAATAGCTCATGTATTAACTAGGGCTGTCTGTATCTTCCACGCTAGGTGGGTTATTCTCAAGAGGAGTGGACTCCGCTCCTCACTCACGAGAAAATGGCTGGTCGCCGGGATGCCCAGTCTCATGCTTTATGCAAACAAAATCAAAATAATTGCAAAACAAAACTCCCCCTGGGACTGTTGTTAGTTGGAGGCTCTCGTTGTTTCGAGCAAGCCATGGATTTATGTTTGTTGGTGGAGGGGGAGTACAAACTTTACCATTCTGTTTGGGAACTGCCTATAATGTGTGTAGCATGGAAGATATCGCCATCTCTTGGTTGTTATGTTGACAATGAAAGTATACCGCTCAAAATGTTAATTACCTCTGTTTCAAAACCGAGCTCTGGCACCTCTACAAATCCCTGCTTCCCTCTGCGAGGGGCCTATCTATTTACTTTTATGCTGAGTCATCATCCTCTTATTAAAAAGCACCAGTTGGAGAGCACCGTTGTCATTTGCATTCATTACTGTTAGTTTACATTGAGTATGACTTGATTGGATCTCTATTACCATGAATTACAATGTCTAGTCAGTCCTTGATTTTTAAAGGTGCTCTACATTTATGTTTTGCTGTCTCAGAAAGGGCTAGCGAGATACCATCTTGTTATATCATATTATGATTGTTTTGAGAAAGTGTTGTCATCCGAGATTTATTATTATGGCTTGCCAGTTGATTATGCTATTGAGAATTATTGGAAATATGGTTAGTTATAATCTTTGCTGAAAACTTGAATGCCAGCATGACATATTTACAACAACAAGAGCAAAGAGAGTTTGTAAAAGTTTTTCTTTATTTCTTTCAGTTTGTCAACTGAATTGCTTGAGGACAAGCAAGGGTTTAAGCTTGGGGGAGTTGATACGTCTCCGTTGTATCTACTTTTCCAAACACTTTTGCCCTTGTTTTGGAATCTAACTTGTATCATTTGAATGGAACTAACCCGGACTGACGTTGTTTTCAGCAGATCTGCCATGATGTTGTTTTATGTGCAGAAAACAAAAGTTCTCGGAATGACCTGAAACTCCACGGAATATCTTACAATAAATAATAAAAAATCCTTGCCAAAGATGAAGACCAGGGGGGCCACACCCTGTCCATGAGGGTGGGCCCCCCCTAGGGAGCGCCCCCTACCTCGCGGGCCCCCTGGAGACCTCCCGACTCCAACTCCAACTCTATATATCTGCTTTCGGGGAGAAAGAAATAGGAGAGAAGAATTCATCATGTTTTACGATACGGAGCCGCCGCCAAGCCCTAAAACCTCTCCGGGGGGCTGATCTGGAGTCTGTTTGGGGCTCTGGAGAGGGGGATTCGTCGTCATCGTCATCATCAACCATCCTCCATCACCAATTTCATGATGCTCACCGCCGTGCATGAGTAATTCCATCATAGGCTTGCTGGACGGTGATGGGTTGGATGAGATTTATCATGTAATCGAGTTAGTTTTGTTAGGGTTTGATCCCTAGTATCCACTATGTTCTGAGATTGATGTTGCTATGACTTTGCTATGCTTAATGCTTGTCACTAGGGCCCAAGTGCCATGATTTCAGATCTGAACCTTTTATGTTTTCATCAATATATAAGAGTTCTTGATCCTATCTTGCAAGTCTATAGTCACCTATTATGTGTTATGATCCGTTAACCCCGAAGTGACAATAATCGGGATACTTACCGGTGATGAGCGTAGTTTGAGGAGTTCATGTATTCATTATGTGCTAATGCTTTGTTCCGGTTCTCTATTAAAAGGAGGCCTCAATATCCCTTAGTTTCCATTAGGACCCCGCTGCCACAGGAGGGTAGGACAAAAGATGTCATGCAAGTTCTTTTCCATAAGCACGTATGACTCTATTCGGAATACATGCCTACATTATATCAATGAACTGGAGCTAGTTCTGTGTCACCCTATGTTATAACTATTACATAATGAACCACATCTGGCATAATTATCCATCACTGATCCGATGCCTACGAGCTTTCCATATATTGGTTTACGCTTATTTACTTTCTCGTTGCTATTGTTACAATCACTACAAAATACCAAAATCATTACTTTGCTTTTGTTACTCTTTTGTTACCGTTACCATCACTACCATATTACTTTGCTAGTAAACACTTTGCTACATATACTAAGTTTCCAGGTGTGGTTGAATTGACAACTCAGCTGCTAATACTTGAGAATATTCTTTGGCTCCCCTTGTGTCGAATCAATAAATTTGGGTTGAATACTCTACCCTCGAAAGCTGTTGTGATCCCCTATACTTGTGGGTTATCAATTGACATGACCCTACGCTGCTGGTATGTGTCTCGTAATTCAAGCGGCATGATGTAGTCATCATCACTTGTCCACTTCCCGCATCACGTATTCGCTTCTCCATCTTTGTCCGCACATAATATTGTCCAATCTTCCATCCCCGCTAAGGCGCCTCCCCCCCTTCATCTGAAACCGAAGCACTAACAATGGCAGAACTGAGAAGCGTCTGCCGAAAGAGTGGCTGGAATTCACTCCCCACAGAGGTAATCAAGCTCATTGTTTCACGTGTGGACAATCTTAGTACCATGCAAGGATCATGATGGCAGTGCGGTTTCGTTCATCAGGCAAAACTGTGTGTACACAGCATACCATGCGTCTCTGCATGCACCATACCCTGATATGTGCCACCACGCTCTAGAGCCCAAAGTAGGAGAGAGGGTCGCAAGTATCAGACTTCGACCTGCTGGCTGGATTTTCCCCCGTCAGGCACCCATCTGGTTCAAGCCGTCAACCAATCTCCACAGCTCAATAAATAGTAACGTCTAACTGAGCCAGTTAGTTAGATGCGTACACTTGGTGTAGTTGGATCTTTATTTAGTTTGATGCATACACTTGTTCTTTTTTGGTAGCCCTTTTGTAATGATGGCTGATGTTTGGTTTGGAAGAGAGAGCTGCGTCTTCACTCTTCTGGCCTGCTTACTGCTTCTATTGCACCCCCAGCCCTGGTTGTTGCTGCTGCTATTTTCAATGTACAATCAGTAGTATATTTCATCTGTTGGTTGAATAAATGTGTTGTTAGAACGACAAACACAATGTTTTGGAAGTCGTTGCATGGTTCGATCCTTTAGTGCCCCGTACCGTATGTAGCGCATACTATTTTTCGTACGGAACACATTTTCCACTTGTTGATAACAAGCAACCCACTAATGAAGGCCCAATAGAGAAGCCCATTATTAACTGGAAGGGAGGATCTCACATGAATCCGGCCTAGGTACATGCTCTTGGTCCCCTAAACATAAATAAGGAAATAAATAAATAAATAAAGCTAAATGCTCATGCACCAGTTCTTTGGGAAAATAGGTAGCCCAGTATTTCTTTTTGAAGAATACCTAAGCTAGGCCTATTTGTTTTCTCCGAATTACTGGGCTGCAAATCTTTCAAGACGAGGAGGGATGCATTCCGGCCTGGCTTAAGAGCATGGTCAATGTCTGTTAAAAATAATATCAAAAGGGGTTGAAAATTCCAAAAAATTTATAGCAAATGGGATATAAGTTTCTTTTTTTGTTTTTGTTCTTCACTAATATCTTATACGTATTTCATTGGATTTAACATGACATAGTACTAATTTATTTTTAAATTTGTTTTAGTATGGCTATTAGTTTTTGGATTAAGAATATTTCGTTCCCCATCAAAAATTTGCGAATTTTCAAAATTTCCCACATATTTAGTTAATTTTTTTACCCTGGTACTGACCAGAAAATGGCCAGCAATTCTAAAACTGGATAACGGGCTGCAATAAATTCCATAGGAATTAGAAAATGAGTAAAAATTATAAAAATAATAGCAAATGGACTATACACGCCATAGATTTCGAGGCTGACTTGTTTACGTAAGGCTTTGTCAGTGAACACACGATTCTAGCAGTAGTGACTATTGGATGTCCATCCAACGGCCGACGTGCTTCTTCAATCTCTGATCTTCCTACTCCAGCCGCCTAAACTAGCGCCGGCGGGACTGCGTGCTCCCTCCTCTTGTGGCCCTCTGTGATGCCGCGCAGGCTTCCCCGGCCCACCCTACTCCCTCCGCTAGCCTGGCCGCACGCAATCAACTGCCTCCTTATTATGCAAAAAAATATTCCTCCCACTGACATCTGGGGTGCACCGGTTGGGAGGCTGACCTGTGGGCCTACTAAGTTGACGCGTACACAGGGCTTGTCAACTTAGTCAACAAACGATTCTAGCAGCAATAACCGCTGGATTTGAATCGAACGGTCCTGCTGCTTCTTGAATCGCTGCTCTTCTTGCACCAGCCGCCCAAACCAGCGCCGGGGAGACCGCCTGCTCCTGCCTCCAGTGGCCGGCTGTGCTGCCGTTGAGGCCTCATCGCCCCCTACTACTCCCACCGCTAGCCAGGCCCTGTGGTGACGGCAGCCTCACACAGCAGCCGAACCAGTGAACCCATGTACTCCTCTCCGCGTGGGCATCCACTGCCGCGTCTTCCCCGGCTCCGCGTCATCCCCTTCCTAGGCCTCGCTGCCGTCCACCGCCTTGGTGCTCTCAGCGCGGCGTGGTCAACTTTGTGAACGACATTCCATTGGAAGAGTACTATACGTGCAAAGGCTGACAGCTGGGTCCACGGCCACAGCCCAGTTTTTTTGTGATTTGCCAAGTAAGTCGCTTTGTCAGGCCTGTTGGGCTGCAAATCTTTCAAGACGAGGAGAGCTTTCATTTAGCTGGCCGAGAAAATGGCCCATCAGTAATGAGAAATGGGTTGTACATTTTGAAGACACATCAAACCGACAATTAGTTTCAAATATCTTTTTTTTCATTTCGAGATTTTAAATTACATTAATTTTTATGCGTGGAGAATTTGTTGGATTTTATATTGATATACATTTATTTTTAAAATCAGTTTGAATGTGAGTCGAAATTTTGGGATTAAAAACAGTTCGGACCGCACCGAAATATGCAAAATTTCATATAATTTTTTAACCGTGGCCACAATATGGGTTGTAATGCTAACAAAAAGAGTATGGGCTCCAAAAAAACCTTAATAATTAGCAAATGGGCTGTAAATTATTAGAAATAATGGCAGATGGGCTGTATGCTATTTTCCACAGATTTGAGGCTTCCCTAAAAAAGGTTGACGCACAAGAAGTGATTGTTGGATGGCCATCCAACGACCGTCGTGCTTCTTCAATCTCTGCTCTTCCTGCTCCAGCCGCTCAAACAAGCGCCGGTAGGACTGCCTGCTCCCTCCTCCCCGCAGTCGGCTCTGCTACCGTGCAGGCCTCACCGCCCCACCGTACTCCCATCACTGGCCTAGCCATCCCTCTACTCACCCACACCTGCTGTTATTCTCTGGCGACGGCAGACGAACCAGTAAACCCTCGTACAGTCGTACAACCCTCCGCGTGGGAAACAACTGCCGAGTCTTCCCTGCCTCCGTGTCGTTCCCTTCCGAGGCCTCGCCATCGTCCACCGCCCTGGTGCTCTCTGCACGGCCTGGTCAACATGGTCAGTGACCGACATGCATCTGAAGTGGATTGTACGTGGAGAGGCCGACAGCTGGGTCCATGGCCGCACGCAAGGAAATGCCTCCTTATTACGCGCAAAATAATGATTCCTCCACCTAACATCAGGGACCCACCAAAAGGGCCTCTGTATTTCGCGAAAAAAACGTTACCGCCGCTGACAGCTCAGACCCACTAGCTATATCTTCGCACGCAAGGAAGTGCCTCCTTATTACGCACAAAAAAATGAATACTCCCCCTGTTAGCTGGGACCCAGTATAGTGGCAGGCTGACTTGTGGGCCTACTAAGTTGACGGGGACGGAGGGCTTTGTCAACTTAGTCAATATGCACGATTCTAGCTCCAGTGACCGTACGATGTCCATCCAACGGCCGTAGTGCTTCTTCAACCTCTGGTCTTCTTGCTCCAGCCGCCCAAACCAGCGTCGGTCGTGCCTCGTGCTCCTGCCTCCTATGGCCGGCTACGATGCGGCAGAGGCCTCACCGACCCTACTACTCGCATCGCTGGCCAGGCCATCCCTCTACTCACCCACACCCCCTATTATTCTGCGGCGACGACAGCCTCACACCGCAGCGAACCAGTGAACCCTCGTACTCCTCTATGCGTGGGCATCCACTGCCGCGTCTTCCCCGGCTCCGCATCGTCCCCTTCCTAGGCCTCGTCGTCGTCCACCGCCCTGGTGCTCTCGGCGCGACTTGGTCAACATGGTGAAGGAACGGCTTCCATCGGACGTGGACTGTACGTGGAGAGGCTGACAGCTGGGTCCACGGCCGCAGCAAGGAAGTGCCTCCTTATTACGTGCAAAATAATTATTCCTCCACCTGACAGCGGGGACCCACCGGACGGGCCACCGTATTTCGTGAAAAAACGTTTGCCCCTGACTGCTGGAACCCACCAGCTACATCTTCGCACGCAAGGAACTGCGTCCGGGAAAGAAAAACGATTCAACCCCCTGACTGCTAGGACCCACCAGCTACATCTTCGCAGGCAAGGAAGTGCCTGACAGTCGGGACCCACGTGGTCGAAGCGTACGTAGTGTTGTCATTCTGGTCGCGAATGTGTACATACATATATACTGGTGGATGTAGAGGCGCGCATGTGTCGTAGTAGAGGCGCGTACGTGTCGTAGTAGAGGCGCACACGTAGCATGTACACGTACGTACAGCGGCCAGGGTGCAAGAAAGAAAATACGGCCACATATGTGTACATACGGGCAGGGTCTCGAACGCCTACTCGTGCATACGTACGGCCAGGGCTCGTGTACATGGCTGGGTCAAAACGGAGAAACAACGTCATCGCCGTGTTCACGGGGAGGCAACGGAATGCGTCGTGTTCATGGGGAGGCAACAGAATGCGTGTTGTTCATCGGGAGGAAATGGAACGCGTGGGAGCCAACCGGCTGGGTCAGAACGGAATGCGTGGTCGTGTTCATCGGGAGGGCTTGGACGGAACAGGCGATGGAAACGAGGCCTGAACGGGGTCCTGTTGATCGGGAGGGGTCTGGCGTACCGCAAAATGGAGGAAACAGACTTCCTACTGTCGAAACGGGGGTCCTGTTGATCGGGAGGGGTGTGGCGTACTACAAAACGGATGAAACGGACATCCTACGGTCGAAACGGGGGTCCTGTTGATAGGGAGGGGTGTGCCGTACCGCAAAACAGACAAAACGGACCTCCTATAGTCGAAACGGGGGTACTGTTGATCGGGAGGGGTGTGCCGTACAGCAAAACGGACGAAACGGACCTCCTACGGTCGAAACGGGGGTCCTGTTCATCGGGAGGGGTGTGGCGTACCGCAAAACGGGACTCCACGGGATACTATTCATCTCCACCGTCGACCTCCTCCAGCCTCCACGGGCTACCGTCGACCTCCTCCAGCCTCCACGGGCTCCTGGTCATCCAGCCTCCACCGCGCACTACTCCACCGGCTACTGTTCAACCACCCCTCCACCGTCTACTGTTCATCCAGCCCTCCACACCACGGGGTCCTGTTCAACCACCCCTCCAAGGGCACCCCACCACTGTCTACTGTTCATCCAGCTCTCCACCACACCACGGGGTCCTGTTCATCTAGAGGCAACGACACCGCTCATTGTTCATCCAAACCCCCCGCAACACTCACTGTTCATCCCAGAGGCAGCATCGATCAGCTTCAGTTAGTAGCAGTAGCGAAGGACTCGCTCGTTCGGGTTCAGTTAACAGCCATCGATCGATCGCTCGGGTTCAGTAACACGTAGCCTGCAGTGCAATCGCTCGGGTTCAGTTAGAGCCCAACACCTCGCTCGGGTTCAGTTAGAGCCAACGCCTCGAACACATGCCCGTACGTGTACGAGAGAAACGCGCATTGCTCGGCCCCTGACCTCCCACCGTAACTGGGAACTCCCTGAAATTTTCCTCCCCCTCGCTTCTACCACGGTTTTTTCCGTCAGGGACGGCCCAAAGAATGTCATGCAGCTGCGTCTCCGGCCCGCCCAGGATGAAAAGCCCATTTTCTGTCATGATTTTTTGTCATAGAAGTAGGAGCCCACCACATCTATGATGATACCGGGTTTTTTCACAATTATCGTCATAGAAGTGTCATACGTATGATAGAAAAAATTCGTTCGGCCCAAAATGTCACGGATGTGTCTTTTTTTTGTAGTGCATGTTGATGTGATTTAAAACCCACTCACATGCATGTGCCATGGTATTTCTGCATGCTTGCATGTGGCTTAGTGCGGAGCCTCTCAACGTCTAGATCAGACGGCTATTATGGACTGATTTACTTCATCTAACGGCTACATCAATTTTGATGATGTGGCTCAAGGAGAGGATAGAGATTTCGTAGTAGTGGGGGCTAGCTATTACTAGTAGATAAGTCTTTGTAGAGATTCCACTACATACGGAACAAAATGAATGAATCTACACTTAAAACACATCTATATACATCCGCATGTGGTTCATGGTGAAATCTCTACGGAGACTTATATATAGGAATGAGGGAGACGGCGTACTAAGCAAGCTTCTCCTCGTTCTGCAAGTTGACAGGACACATCAAAAGTACTCTAGTGTATAGAGCCCTACCTCTAAGGTAGGCTCCACATGGTTTGCCTCTTTTTTTAATATAACACATCAAGTCGCAATTTGTTTGTTCACCCGTGATAGACGATCCTCCCTCCACCAAGTAGACAACCAGTACACGTGCCAAATTACCACATGGGCTACATTTTTCGTATAGAAATGAGCTCCACAGTGTACCCGTGCGGGTATGGTTGGGAAGGAGATGGGAGTACGTGCGCCCTGCATGCACCTCTTCTCTTCGTGCACGTCCCCCACCTACGTGGGTGTGTGTGAGAGATACAAACCGCGTTTGTGAGTGTTTTTTGTTTTGGGGTGGGGGTGGGGTGGGGTTGATTTCATGAATTATTTGTGGGAATATGTGTCAATGACATCTCAAACAAAATTTTGCATGCAATGTGTGTGAAATGGAGGCCTATCCATATCATACATAGAGGGTCGGGCAATCCACGAGAAGAGAGGGAGGGGTCATAGCTATCGATAGAGTCGAAGAGAGGATCAAGTGGGTGGGTGCGAGATCGATGAAGAGAGCCATCGAAATTGTGTGTGTGTGCAAGTCAAAAATATAGGGCGACTGGCCTACCGGAATGTTAGAGGGCACATGTCAAGTTTGTGTGTGGCAGGGAAGCATGACTAGAGCGCTCGATGTATTGGTGTGTGGGGGGGTGGGGGAGGGGTAGGCAGACGCCTAACTATAGAGGTAGAACGACTCGTATATGTGTTGAGAAGGAGAGACCCAGCTATGTCTTGAGGGAGATCGGTCGACATCCATACATAACTGAAGGACGGGAAATTTGATGGGACAGAGAGAGAGAGGAGAGAGAGGGAGGGAGGGAGAGGGGTAGAGTGCTGGATGGGTGATGGAGTTGCTTCTCAAAGATGGTGGGAGAGGCCTACTAGACAGACTGAGGGTGGAACTGCAATGTTATCAATAAGAGTGGGGATGTGTTTCTGTGTGTGCCTGTGCGTGATAGATCTGTTGGGACGCGCCCATGGATGATGAAGGGGAACCATATGTTTGGTAAGCAAACATAACTAGATCGGTAGATCAATTGTTGTTTGTCGAAGGAAGGGAGAGACACAACTAATGAGGTAGATCGATTGACGTGTGGGTAAAAATGAGTTATAAGGAACTAGCTAGCTATATGTATAGCAAGAGATCGATCGGTGTACGTCCATTTGTTAGAGGCAAATAAGGCCCAGCGAGACGGATAGACAGAGAGAATGGAGCTAGGAGGTGGTGCGAGAGGCCCAACTACTAGCTAGATACGAGGAGGAGTGTGCGGTTGTGAGATCGATGAAAAGAGGGGCGAGAGTTTACACGTGTGTATGACCGTATGAGAGACACGAGGCAAGGACACATAAAGGAGGAGATTGAAGGTGTGTGTATATGTTGTAGGCAGGCATCGCTGGAGAGGTTTATCGATCGGTGTGTGTCGGAAAGGAGTTGTGGAGACTCTGGGAGAACGACCTAAAGAATAAAAATGAATGTGCCCGGTGTATAGAATGCCGAGGGAGGGGGGGGGGCGAGGAGGGCGTGTGCATGCACGAGAGAAAATTAGTGGTAGCTACAAAGGTTAGAGGATTGTGTGGGTGTAAGAGACTAACAAAGATCATAATTAGATATGAAAGCGGATTCATATATTTGAATAGCAGATCATAGTGTTTTAAACATTGCATGCATGAATATAGCGGTGATACACATGCTGTGCACATGTTATACCATAATGTGATAATGCATGGCGTTTGTAACTCACAGCTAAATGCCAAACAATCTAAACCATACTATACATCAAACAATCTCACATTTTATTTGAATTTGTGATAATGTGTGGCGTTTGCAGCTTACAACTAAATGTCGAACAATCTAAACAATACTATATATCGAACATTCTCACATTTTATTTGAATTTGTGGTAATGTGTGGTGTTTGCAACTCACATCTAAATACTTGTAGGAGTAGGGGCGGGGCACCATACATAATGTGATAAACACATTATACATATGAGACATGGTTTAGATTATGAAGATCTAGCTAGAGCTAGAAATGTAATGTGACTTGAAATCAAAATAAAGTGGATTCAAAAAATCTAGTTCGAGTTCATATAGTACACATAGTTCATATGTAACTCGAGACTAATCATGTGGTGTGCTGTGAAGATAATACACAAACGATGGTTTAACTTGACAATAATGATGATTGTAGATCTTATTAAAATAGAGAAACGAATTCAAATGCTTTGACTTCACAACAATCATTGCTGTAGATCCTATTCAAATAGAGAAACGAAATCAAATTTAGTTCATATTGAAGCGGTAGTATATAGGTTTGGAATGCACTAAAATGTTCATTTGAGTAGTAGGTTGCATGCATTATACACGTAGCAAAATATTTTAATTGAACATAACATGAATTCAAAGTTTTGAATGACATTTGTAGTGCGCATTGATCTGGTACAGTACACGTTAGGCTTGTCCTGAAATTTCAACCCGTGCCTTGTTAGCCCGAAATATTTAAGATATATCTTTGTCTTGTTGTGCTCCGACAACTCCCTCCATCTCAACCCGCGCCTTGCTATTCCGAAATTACAACACGCGCGAAAACTCCCACCTCCTGTGAAATCCCGACACGCGAAATTCCCGTGGTACCCCTGAACCAAAAGAACCGCCTCAAATCGGTGGGGGTACTTTTGTAACTTACCCCACATTTTGGACAAGCGCGTCTCTAAGCCATGGTTCCCAGTACCATCCCATCCGCCCACCCATTCGTACAACGAGGCCGCGAAAACCCGTGACGAAACCCCACACCCTGCTCCGTCCGCCACCTAGCCGGAGCCTCTTCCCTGACGACGTCATCCACAACAACACCTCGACGTCCCTCATCCACCGTACGGGATGAGGATCCATCGTCGATCTCATCGTCCCGCCGGTTCAGCCACCCCGTCCTCCACCTCCAAGGAGCTGCCCCGACGTTCCCCTCATCTTTTGTGCCACCTCCATTCCCACACTGCCGTCTTCACCTGCACCACCGGAAGAGCGTCATCATCACCGTTTCCTCAGATGAAGCTACGGCCTAATCGGCGCCACCAAAGAGGTTGTACACTAATCTCTGCATTTTCTTCTTGATTCGATCTCACGGTGCTGCCGGCGCTCGGTCCCGAGCCGACACGGCACGGCTCCATCCACGGCGGCGTTGCTGGCCATTCCTCCACGGCGTCACTCCCTCGGCAGCGACGTCCACATCAGTAGGAGCTGCTGCTACTTTAGCTCTCGCTCGCACTGCTGCTCTGCTCTTGCTCTCAGTCCCCTGCCTGGTCTGCTCTTGCTATTGCTCTTGCTCGTGTTGCTGCTCTCGCTCTTGCTCTTGCTTGCGATGCTGCTTCGATTTAGCTACACTTCAGTCAACTGAATCAACTTTTGGGTCAGTCGATTTTCACGGGTTGGGGGTCTCGCCGGGGTGAAGGAAGAACTAGCCGCCGCGGGGAGGGGGCTCGCCGGAGAGGTACCCCACTATCTATCTTAGGGTTTCATCCCCCAGCCGATCGTGCCTCTAGCAACGAGCCACGCAGGAGCGCGCCCTCTGCCGGAGACGACGATCAAGCCGAGGTTGGCCAGCCGGCCGCTCCTCCAGCCGGCGCGACTACCTCCGCCGCCTAACCCAGCTCGTCTGCGGCCCCGCCGGCTTGATCTTCCGTTCTTTTTGTCCCTGTCTTTCTTTTTGGACAAATTTAAGTTTCTGCAATTCCACCCACTGGGGGTGTATCGAACAATGCTGGGTGTCGACCTCTCTGGAGGCTTTTGTGCAATATATTAATATATGCATGTGTTGGCGTTCATCCGAGTGTACTTTTTGTCCTTAGGCTCTTTCCTTTGCCGCCTTCCCTCTTTGGGAAGGCAAGTACTTGAGTTTTCTTGGATTTGAAGTAGACTGAATGTAAGCCGGCCGGCCGGCTACTCTGGTAGTCGGTCGGCGGGAGGCAGCAAGCCGGCTTTTGTTATATATGCGAGCCTGTTTGGTCCCTAGCCGTTTTTCATGTGCGCACCCTTTCCGGCTGGTGACTCTTGCCAGCCGGGCAGTCGGTTCTTCGAGCTGCGATTTCGGCAAGAGCCAAGCCTGGGTGTCGACACATTACTTGTCTGACTGCGGGTAGGGCTCCTAATATAACTCTAGTCGGCTAGTCCCCGGGCCGACTCGTCGGACCCGGTAGCGGACAAAATAAATGAAAAGGTAATATCATACGCATGATAACTTTCATTCATAAAACAACGGGTGGCAGTCCCCGAGTCTTTCTCGGGGAGCCTACTGTATCATACTAAGTACAAAAGTGGGCATGACACATACTGCGCTTTAGCTGTAAAACTTCCGAAGGAGATTTGCGTTCCATGGTCGCTCCGACTCCTTGCCGGAGTCGTCTCTCTTGCGTGCCTTCGGCTTCTGCGCGTCGATGAGGTAGTAGGCATCGTTGCCCAAGGCTCTGCTAATGATGAAGGGGCCTTCCCAGGGGGATGCGAGCTTGTGCTGGCCGGCTGTTCGCTGGATCAGCCGGAGCACAAGGTCGCCCTCCTGGAAGGATCTTGGGCGGACCCTCCGGCTATGGTAGCGGCGCAGACCCTGCTGGTAGATGGCGGACCGGCTGAGGGCTAACAGCCGGGCCTCTTCCAGCAGGTCGACACCGTCTTCTCGTGCTTCTTTGGCTTCCGCTTCCGTGTACATGGTTACCCGAGGTGAGTCGAACTCGATGTCTGTTGGGATGACCGCCTCGGCACCATATACAAGGAAGAAGGGGGTGAAGCCGGTTGATCTGTTGGGAGTAGTGCGCAGACTCCATAGGACAGCCGGCAGCTCATCGAGCCAGCAGCCGGCTGAACGCTCCAGGGGTACGACCAGTCGAGGCTTGATGCCGGACAGAATGAGGCCATTTGCTCGCTCCACTTGGCCGTTTGACTGCGGGTGGGCGACTGATGCAAGGTCCAGCCGGATACCCTGCGCAGCGCAGAACCGTGCCAAGGCACCTTTGGCAAAGTTCGGGCCGTTGTCGGTGATGATGCTGTGCGGTATGCCGTACCGGGTTGTTATATCTGCAATGAAGGTCACTGTAGTCGGCCCATTCAGCTTCTTGATCGGCTTCGCCTCGATCCACTTGGTGAATTTGTCAATGGCGACGAGCAAATGTGTCATGCCGCCGCGCGCCGTCTTGAATGGGCCCACCATATCCAATCCCCAGACGGCAAAGGGCCAGGTGATGGGAATGGTCTTGAGTGCTGAAGCCGGCATGTGTTGCTGCGAGCTGAAAAGCTGGCAGCCTTTGCAGTGTTTGACTAGCTCTTTGGCGTCGTCCAAAGCAGTCGGCCAGAAGAAACCGTGGCGGAAGGCTTTGGCGACAAGTGATCTTGATGCGGCGTGGTGGCCGCATTCTCCTTGGTGTATATCCGTGAGGATCGTGATGCCTTTCTCCTGCTCGACGCATCGCTGCAAGACTCCGGTGGCGCTGCGCTTGACAAGCTCTCTGTTGACGATTGTGTATGCTCCAGCCCGGCGCTGAACTTGTCTTGCTTCGTTTTTGTCAGCCGGCAGGTCATGGTTCACCAGAAAGTTGCAGATGGCGTGGGCCCATAATGGGGCGGCGACCTCCTCAGCCACCAATGTGGCCAGAGCCACCAGGGTGGGCGGGTTGGGCAGGGCAGCGCTGGAGTCGGCCGCCGCTTCCTGTGCTGAAGGAGTCCCCGGGCCGGCTACTGCAGTCCCCGGGCCGGGTGCGGCAGTCCCCGAGCCGAATATTGAAGTCCCCGGGCCGGCTGCTTGATTCTTCGAGCCGGACCCGGCCCCCTCGGGGTTAGGCGGCACGAAAATGGAGTCAGACTCCGGAGACGGCTTGATTGAAGGCTTGAGGAGGCGCTGCAGGGCGACGCCGGCTGGTATTGCTTGCCGCGTGGAGCCTATTCGGGCCAGGGCATCTGCTGGCTCGTTGTCGGCTCGCGGCACGTGGAGGAACTCACAACCGTCGAAGTATCCGCTGATTTGCTGCACTAGGAAACGGTAGCTCGCCATGTTTGCGTCCTTGGCGTCCCAGTCGCCAGAAGACTACTGCACCACCAAATCCGAGTCGCCATAGCACAGGATCCGGCGAATACCAAGCTCCTTGGCAAGCCGGAGCCCGTGTATGAGCGCCTCGTACTCGGCTACGTTGTTGGAGGCGGCGAAGTGGATCTGCAGCGTGTATTTGAGCTTGTCGCCCTTTGGAGAGGTAAGGACGACGCCGGCTCCCAAGCCGGTACGCATCTTTGATCCGTCAAAGTGCACGCGCCAATGGGTGGAGTCGGGCGCTGGTGGTAAGTACTGGGTCTCGGCCCAGTCGACGAGGAAGTCGGCCAGCGCTTGCGTCTTGATGGCGGTGCGGGGTTGGTAGAAGATGGTGTAGGGGGCCAGCTCTATGGCCCATTTGGCCACCCGGCCGGATGCATCCCGGCTGCCTATGATGTCAGCAAGCGGGGCAGTGCGTACGACCGTGATGGGATGCTCTTGAAAGTACGGCTTCAGCTTCTTGGCGGCGAAGTACACGCCATAGCACATCTTCTGATAGTGCGGGTAATTTTGTTTCAAGGTGGACAGCACCTCGCTCAGGTAATAAACCGGCCTCTGGACCGGCTGGGCTCGGCCTTCTTCGGGGTGTTCGACCACAATGACGGTGCTGACCACCCGGCTAGTGGCGGCAATATATAGGAGCATGGGCTCCTTCTCAGTCGGTGCCGCCAAGACAGGCGGCATGGACAGCATTTTCTTCAGCTCATGGAAAGCTTGGTCGGCCTGGTCGTTCCACTCAAAGTGAGTGCTCTTCTTCATGAGGCGGTAGAGGGGGAGAGCTTTTTCTCCAAGCCGGCTGATGAAGCGGTTAAGAGAGGCCAGGCACCCGGTGAACTTCTGAATCTCTCTGAGCTTGGTTGGGACCGCCATCCTCTCGATGGCCTTGATCTTCACAGGGTTGCACTCTATGCCGCGTTCAGAGACCAGGAAGCCTAGGAGCTGGCCGGCTGGCACTCCGAACACGCATTTCTCTGGGTTGAGCTTGATCCGGAACCGGCGTAGGTTCTCGAATGTCTCCTTCAAGTCTTCCAGCAGAGTGCCATGCTTCTCCGTCTTCACCACAACATCATCCACGTAAACGTGGGCGTTCTTGCCGAGCTGCGTGAGGAGGCACTTCTGCATGCAACGCTGAAAAGTGGCGCCGGCATTCCTCAAGCCGAACGTCATAGTCAGGTAGCAGAAGGCTCCAAACGGCGTGATGAAGGCGGTCTTCAGTTGGTCATCCGGGTTCAGCTTGATCTGGTGGTATCCAGAGTAGGCATCCAAAAAGCTCAACAGCTCGCATCCGGCTGTGGAGTCTATCACTTGATCAATTCTGGGAAGAGCAAAGGGATCTTTTGGGCAGGCTTTGTTGAGGCTCGTGTAATCTATACACATGCGCCACTTGTTATTCTTTTTCAGCACGAGAACCGGGTTCGCGAGCCATTCGGGGAAGAATACTTCCATGATGAAGCCGGCTGCAAGGAGCCGGGCTATTCTTCCCCTACGATCCTTCTCTTCTCTTCTGACAGTCGGCGGAGGGGCTGCTTGACTGGTTTAGCATCCTCCCGCACGTGCAATTTGTGCTCGGCGAAATCCGTCGGAACACCCGGCATGTCCTTGGGGGACCATGCAAAGATATCCCGATTCTCACGGAGGAAATCGGCGAGCTCGCCTTCCTATTTGCTATCCAGGCTCGCCCCGATGACGACAAACCTCTCGGGGTGCTCGGGGTCGAGCTGTATCTTCTTGGTCTCCTTGGCCGGCTGGAAAGTTCCTTGGGCATCATACTCCTTGGAGTCAGCGGGTTGGTTTAGCTGCGTGCTGGCCAGGGCCACGACCCGGTCCAGCATCTTCCTCTCGGCTGCGATCATGAGGGATTCGGCCAGCCGGCTGCTGGCCGCGGCGCAGTCGGCGGACTTCTTGTAGTCGCCAGCGATGGTGATGACACCCTTGGAGCTCGGTATCTTCATCTTGAGGTAAGCATAGTGGGGCACCGCCATGAACTTGGCCAAGGCGGGTCGGCCAAGCAAGCCATGATAAGGGCTATCCAGGTCCACCACCTCGAACCAGATTGCTTCCCGGCAGAAATGATCCTTGCCCCCAAAGAGTACATCGATCTTGAGCTTGCCGATGGGGGCACAGGACAGTCCGGGTACGATGCCATGGAACACCGTTCGAGTCGGCGCAAGTTGCTTGGCCTTGACGCCCAGTTTCTCCATGGTGTCGCGGTACGGGATGTTGATGCTGCTTCCGCCATCGATCAGCACGCGGGAGAAGCATGCGGCGCGCGTATCCGTTGTGAGGGTGGCCTCCAGGACCAATGCGTAGGAACCAGGGGATGGCATCACCTCTGGGTGGTCGGCCCGGCTCCAGCTGATGGGTTTCTCCGACCAGTGCATGTGGCCGGCTGGGCTGGCGGCGGCCATGTTGACCTCCTGTTGCTCTCGGCGCTTGCTGCGCCGGTCTTCGGGCTGGCTCGTGAAGATGACATAAGACGCTTGCTCGTCGGGGAACTCGTCCTGCACGGCGTCGACCGCGGGCCGGGCGGCTTTGGGCGGCGGAGCCGGCGGTGGCGGGCCGGCAGGCGGAGTCGGCGTGAGCCCTTCGCCCTTCGAGATTCGGGCGAGCCAGTTGCATTTGCGGGTCGTGTGGTTGGACGGCTTCGCGCCGCTGTGGAACTTGCACGGGGCATCAAGGGTTTGCTCGTAGGAGAAGGCCGGCTGCCAAGCCGGCCGACCGCCCTTGGGCTTCTTGGGTGCGGGCCGCCCTTTGGGCGGCGCGTCTTCGACCGTGGCCACCTGCCGACTGGCGGGAGGCGGCGCAGGGCCCTTGCGTTTTTGATCATTCTGGTGTTGGTGTCGGCCGCCGTCTCCAGCCGGCGCTTTGGGCGCCGGATTGAGCACCTTTCCGGATGCGTCCACCCGGAGCTCGGTCTTCATCGAGGAGTCGGCGGTGGCGTACTTGTCGGCGATGTTCAAGAGCTCGTCGAGGGTAGTCGGCTCATCGCAGAGAAGCTTGTGCTTGAGGAGGGTGCCCTCTCGGCACCCGGCTGTGAAGTATTCGATGGCTTGCACCTTGTGCACCCCCTCGCAGGAGTTGCGGAGCTCGGCCCAACGCGTCAGGTAGTCGCGAGTGGACTCGGCTGGGCCCTGTACACACAGGGAGAGCTGTCTGGGCTTGGGAGCCCGCTTGTAGGTGCTGGTGAAGTTGCGAACGAAGGCTTCAGTGAAGTCCACCCAGCTGTTGATGCTGAGCGGCTTAAGGCTGTTAAGCCAAGTCCGCGCCGTGCCTTGCAGCATGAGGGGCACGTACTTTACGGCAACACGCCGGTTGCCATTGGCGATGCTGACGGCTGTGGAGTAGTCGGTCAGCCAGTCTTCTGGCTTCACCGAGCCGTTATACTTGGGTGTGTCTCTTGGGAGCGAGAACCCTTTGGGGAAGGGCTCGTCGCGGATGCGGGGGCCGAAGCAAGGCGGGCCGACATCGTCTTCTTCTTCCAGTGCCAGGGATCGGGCCAGGCGGTCGATCCGGTGGCGGGCGTCGTTTTTGCCGATTCCCTCCCAGCGACCAAGCCGGCCGCTGAGAGTCGGGTGAGCCACTGGAGGCGGGGTTGGATATCTTTCTCCGCGAGCTCGAGGCAGAGGCGGGGTGCCCCGCCATTCCATGGCTCGGGGGCGGCCGTCCGCGTCTCGCTCGATGGAGACTTGGGTCCGGCTTCGGCTGGAAGCCGGCTCTTTCTCGCGCCGCGCGCGGGTGTAGCTGGTAGTCGGCGACCGGGAGGTCGCGCCGTGTTCGCGGCGCGGGGGAGGGCTCCCCGCGCAGGCGTCGGCCTCGTGCCGTCGTGCGGCCGCATCGATTAGTTGCTGGATGCGCCGCGTCATATGGGGGAGATCTTCGGCTTCCAAGCCGTCTAGCTCGTCTACGGCCGCCTGGGCGGCGCGCAGGTTCTCGAGCGGGGTAGCTTAGACCGGGCGATTCACGCCAAGCGTGTCGGCGATGACGGCGCCGCGTTGCCTGACAGCGCCGCCCCGGCTAGGGCCAGCCGGAGCCGGCGTGCCGAAGGCGGCGCGATCAGCTTCGCGCTGGTAGGCCTCGGTGAGGCGTCTTACGGAGGCCAACCGCCAGCCCTCCGCGAGGAGAGCGAGGCGGCGTGCCTCCAGAACTTCGTCGCTGGCGTCAGCCGGAAGGGGGACGGAGAAGTCTTGGGCTGCCGCGCGCGGGGAGTCGCGGGCGCCCTCGTCAGTCGGGTCGTCGAGGCTGATAACCATCACCTCGGGGCGTCAGAATCGCGATCGCCAGCCGGAGGGAGCGGGTCGTTGTAGACCGTGACGTTGGTGGGGAAGGTGTCGTAGGATGCCGCGTCGGAGTCGACGGGCATCGGGTCGGTGGAGCCAACCGACTCCAAGTCCGCAGCGGGCTCGCTGGAGACGTGGAGCTGGCTGAGGAGGTTGGCGAGGTGATCTGTGCACGCATCGGAAGCGAGCTCGTCGGAGATGCGGGCCTTGTCGAAGAGGCTGGCGAGGCAGCTAGCCGCGTAGGCGTCAGCGACGCCATGCAGCGCGTCGCGGCAAGCACCATCGGGCGAGCCAGGCTGGCTGCGCCCGCGAGGAAGGAAAAGGGTTCCCGTCCAGAACAGGTCTTCGGACGACGGTGCACCTGGCCCCACGGTGGGCGCCAAATGTCGGGTGGTAGGATCGACATATGCCAACGGGTGGCTTATCATTGCGGGGGCCAATAGAACGTCGCCGGTGCCTGGAAACGGGATGAGGCGTAGACATGCACGCCGGCGAATCTTACCCAGCTTCAGGGCTCTCCGGGGAGATAACACCCCTACTGCTGCTCTGCGGGGTCTCCACATGGTCACTAAGTTCATAGGTGGCTACAATGCTCCTTGAGCTGTTTGGGGGCGAGAGGAGGAAGAAGGGCTTAGCTCAGCCTGCTTCTTCTCCTTGTAAGTGCCTATGTCTAGAAAGGGAGTTCCACCCTTTGCATGGGTGCACCGGGGGGTTTCTATAGGCCTACCCCCCGGGGGTACAATGGTAATCCGACTGGGCGCGGGGCCCAGCTGTCGGTGACTATGCTCGCCGGCTTCTCCGCCGGCTTCTGGGGCCCGCCGGCTGGTGGGTCCCGCCGACTGCCGGCTCCTGGGTTGACAGGCCGGCCCCACCAGCCAGGGCCTTGTCGGCGGCCGGTTACTGTTGCTCCGTGTTTGTTGGCGCAGGCTTGGTCGGGGTAAGCGTGGCTACAGTAACGCCGCCTTGGCGGGCGATTACTGTAGCCCCGCCGCACCTTGTCTCCTTAATGGGCGTCTCCTTCGAGGAAGGCGGCAGGCCGGCTACGCGAAGCCGGCCCTCTGTCTCGCCGGCTTGAGAGGGGGTGTGGCCGCCTTCGGCATCTCTCTGCCCGAAGGGGCCCACCGCCTCGGGGGCCACACTTGCGGCCCGTCGAGGACGGCGTCGGAGCCGCCGAGGCTACAGTGCCGCGCCGGGCGGGCCGCAGTTGCCCGCACGACGCGCTGTACCAGGCGTGCTCCGGGTTTTGGGGGTGGCAGGCTCCACTGTAGCCACGCCCCGCTTCATCATCGCAGAGTGGACGCGTACATCGCGGGTACGGCGTTGACTGCTTTATCGGAGCCGGCCCGGCGGTAGCCGGCCGTGCCATAACCGGCCTTGCCATAGCCGGCCCTGCCGCAGCCGGCCATGTCGTAGCCGGCCCTCCATAGTTTTCTTCATGGGGGTAAAAAGGGCGGGCCGCCCCTCAAGCCGGCTAGGATGGCAGTCGGCTAGGGGGAGGCGGCCCAGGTCTTGAGTCTCCTTATGAGCCGGATGGGCTCATAATTTTTTCTGAGGGGCCAGGGGAAGCCGGCTGGGCTACCCGTGGCTATTTACCCCGACACTCGGGCTCCATCTCCAGACGCCTAAGATCTTCTTCCACTCCTCCGACAGCAAAGTCAGCTGGAGCACCCTTACCGGCCAACCCAATCACGCTGAGATCGACATGGCTTCGCGAAAGAGGTTGTACACTTGTTGCATCTCTCTTTTACTCTACATGTTATATATATTGTCCACTGAGCACACGGATGTGTTCCTTTAGTGTCTCCATGAAAGAAAAAATGTAGGAATTTTAATTTTCACTTGTCCTCCTTTTCAAATTCCTATTCATGAAGCACAAGACTAAGAATAGTAGCATAATAGCATTATAACCGTACATTTTCTTGTGGTTTGACTTAATCTCACCATGCTTCTTTGCATCCTGTGATCTTCCAATTGTTGTGAATCAAACACCCAGATTGGCAGAAATCCTGTGTTTTTAAATTCTCTGTTTTGCACGTGCATTCCTATCCTATTCCTTTCTATTTCCTATCCCTGCATTGTTGGAATCCTCCAATTCAAACGAGCCCTTACAGAATTACTTCTCTTATAGATAGTTGTCAAAGAAAACCTTGCGTGGTTTGTCCCGCTCCTGCTACGCCGTCGTCCACCCCAGCTCAGCTGCTCCAATGACAGAAGGGTCCAGCACAGTAGGGATCTGGCCTTCAGACTGTCTTTCGCCGCCTCAGATCTTCTTCCCCACCGCTGGCAGCCATGAAAACTGCATTACCATCATCAACCGAGCAGATGACCTCGAGGACTACACGGGTCCGCAAGAGAGGTCGCACTCTTTCATGTCTGCTTACGTTATGCATCGCTTAATATTACATGCTACTTTATCATCATGTTCACCGATTAGACTCTGAGTCAGCTCCAAACTAATGGTCAAACTTGAGTTTTTAAATGGTTGTGGGGTACATATCGGGGCCGCTATCAATAGTATCTATCTACTATCTGGTTAATCTCCGGTGTCTACTATGAGTTTCATGTTGGGTGGGAAACAAACAGTAAAGAAGCCATTATCTGTATTTTTTAACTGAAGCCATTATCTGCCTGCTATTATTGGTTTTGGGTCTATCCACAGGTTGCTACCATCACTCTGGATTTCTGCATGCACTCCTTACATAATCTCACTATGTTTTATTCCAATGCATGACTGTTATTGTAAACAATGTAACTGAACATGTGGAGCAAAAGAGACGAGCCTTGCGTGGCAATAAAATTTCATGCAGACGTTGCTCCATGGTAGGCGCAAAGGCAGCCCCCCTCCACGCATTTCAGATTGTAATCGAGAGGAAGATATCTGTTCTAAGGGGGATTCAGAAGGAGAAGACAACTCCTATTTACCCCTGAGGTCTTCGCTCTAACTTGGCATGCTGATGTTGGTTATATCATGCATATGGTGTCTTGCATTGCTTACTTTATACATCAAATATGTCATCTGCTTAGTTTAGACATCCTTTGTGCGAATGCCATTTGTTTAGTTTATTCATCGTTTATGTGAATTATGCAACGCCATCTTGTTTAGCCAGGCATCATATATGTGAATTTTGCAATGCCATCCTGCTTAGCCAGTCATCTTATATGTAAATTATATCAGGCCATCCTTTTTTTCGTTACATATTACATTTGTCAAAAATGTTAGTACATTCAACTGCTCTTCGTGTGCATCAGCCATTTGACACGGTGATGGCAAATTCTGGAGTGAAAACAAGGTCTTCAGAGCAGACTATGCTATCTGACGAAGCGCATATCTCGCTGGTTATAGATAGCTCCTCAAAGGAGGATTCAGAGATAGATGACCAGTCCTATCCCCCCCCCCCCGAGGTGTATGCTCTAACTTGGCAGGGTTATGTTGCTCATATCATGTGTATGGTGTCTCGCATTGCTATGTCATTTGATTAGTTTAGACATGCTTTGTGTGAATGCCACCTATTCAGTTTCTAATTACCATATATGTGAATTATGCATTGCCATCTTGTTGCAAGACATTATATATGTGAATTATACAATGCTATCTTGTTGCAAAGGCATTATATATGTGAATTATGCAATGCCATGTTGTTTAGCCAATCATCATGTATGTGAATTATATCATTCTATCATTTTTTGTATTACGTGTTCCATTTGTCGACAACGTTTGTATATTCAAGTACTCTTCCTGTGCATCAGCCATTTGAAGTGGTGATGGAAGTATCTAGAGTGAAAACAAGGTATTCAGAGCAGACAATGCTACCTGCTGAAGCAGACATCTTGCTGGTTACAGAGAGCTCCTTAGAGGAGGATTCAGAGACTGATGACCAGTCCTATTTCCCCCCTGAGGTCTATGCTCAAACTTGGCAGGGTTATATTACCCATGTCATGCATGTTGTCTTGCATTGCTTAGTTTTTACATCATATATGGATTGCCATCTGCTTACTTGCTTACTATATAAATCATATATTTGAATTATATCATGCCTTCATGTTTACATAGTACATACACATCATCTATCTGAATTATGGCATGGCAACCCATTTAATAAAGACATCATATAGTTATATCACCTCATCCTGTTTAGTGTTTACAGTCATCATATTTTGAATTATGGCATTCTATCCGTGAATGTATGTGAATTATGGCATGCCAACCTATTTAATAAACACATTATATAGTTATGTCATGTCATCATGTTTACATAGTCTCATATTTTGAACTATGTCTTTCCATCTTTTTTAGTTAGCCATCATAATGTGAAATTGTGTCATGCTATCCTGTTTAGTTAGCCATCATATATGTGAAATTGTGTCATGCTATCCTGTTTGGTTAGACAACATAAATATGAATTATTTCATGCCCTCTTTTATTCCCCACTGTCCATTGCACCTATCGATCATACAATGTCTATACTTTCAATTACTGTTCTTGTTTATCATCCATTTGAATTGGAGAGCATGATGGCAGTATCTAAGGGAGTAATAACACGATCTTCAGAAAAGATAGTGCTACCAGTTGATGCAGATAGAACCATGGTTGTACTTGCCCAAGGACCAGATCCACCACACATAACCCAAACTCTCGCAGATTGTACCCCTACCTAGTTGGACAGAGAACTAGCTACACCCCTTCTAACCCCAACCCCGGCAGATAGTAACCCAGTTCCAGTTGACACAGCACCGTCTCCACCACAGAGCACCCAAACACGAGCAGTTAGGAAGGGAACTGCAGTGCCCAAAGCACGAGGACCACCACTCCGAATCCCAACTCAATGCTTAAAGGAGAAGAAGATTTGTTCTCAGGTTAGGTTTTGTAGCTATGGTTCATACTCCTTTGCTCTTGCATTACTGTATTTACTCATATAAACTATTTTCAAATTTGAAGGATGGAATTGAAACTCCAATGGCGCAACAGGTATGTTTTAAACCTGTTTCTTTAACTGGTTTGTTGTTGTAACCTGCTCTATGTTGATTTCAGTTTCAATTGAATAAACAGTTATGTTCTCATGTCATGCACATTACAAGTGTTGTTATTGCTCTATAGTTACCCACACTTATATTCTGTCTATTCTGCTTTGTCTTGAACAAATATTATTTGAACTGTGTCTCTATCTTGATTTGGCAACAAAAACTAGAATAATATAGACCATAAAGTGACCATGGTACATAGATATATGTTTGTTTCATGTTGTTATCCTGTCCACTTTACTACTGAACTCATTTACCAAAATGAGTTTCATAGACAACATGATAAACATGTGATGTGTCTGCTTGTTTCTCTTTTAGAATGCGGACAAAATGTTGGAGAACAGTACCGCGTTATCCAATGGTAAAGGAAGTAATGCAGATAAGGTTCAAGATAGTGAGACATCCCTGTTGGTCTCCAAGAAAGCTGATATAAACTATCTTGATGACAGTGAGGGAACCCAAAAGTCATGTCTTGATGTAGTGTTCGAGTTACTGGCCACTACTGCTGGCACAAGCTCTTTGAACTCGTTGCCTTAATCAGTTCGTCTTCTTGAGTCTCAACTTCAAGTTGAAAGACATCGATCAGATGTGCTGCGACAGGAAGCTGAAGGACTGAGGAAGTCCCTGTAGAATTCAGATGCATATTTTCTGGTGCAACAGCAACCGCTGGAGGATTTAAGCGCCAAACAAGAGAAAGTCAATAAGCTTGCTAAGCATCTTGCCAGCATTATGGGTACCCAGGATATTGTTTCTTGAGATCTTCTGAAGTGGTTTCAGTTCTGGATTTGTTTTGCTGTGGCATTTATTTGCGCTGGTCGCCAACTTTGATGGCCAGTGTATATGATATGCTGATTTGTTCCCTATATTTGCACTGGTGGCGAACTTTGATGCCTAGTGGATGTAATATGTGTAATAGCCGTGATAGCCTAGCGTTAGTTGCTTGCTTATTTATTTCCTTGTTGTCTTGTTTATTTGTTTGCTTGTAGTCATTGCAGTTCTTTTTCCACGGTTAGCTAGTGGCTGCAATAACCTATTTTCTAAAACTAGACCACAATAACCATGGGCTAATATTTACTGTAGTGACACTGGGCCTCCTACTGGCCGTAGAAACAGTGGGCCTTCTACGGGCCGTAGAAACAATGGGCCTTCTACGGGCCGTAGAAACAATGGGCCTTCTATGGGCCGTATCATCAATGGGCCTTATACGGGCCGTATGATCGATTGGCCAAACATGGGCCAAACAGACCGCATTATGGTTGTAAACGGGCTAGAGTTGGAATCGTCCGTTCATGGGCCGACCATAACGGGCCATCGTTAATAGGCCGTATTTGATGACTCTATAAAAACGGCCCAAGGTATTAACGGACCACAAACAGTCCGAGTGTAACCACGGGCTGAATTTGGCCCGCAAGTAGAAAATGACAGTAATGGGCCGTAAGTAAACGAATGCTGGAAATGAGACCAAGAATAAATGGGCTCTGAGAAGGCCGAAAGATAACATGGGGTGGAAACGGCCCAACGGAGTAACGGGCCGTTAATGGGTATAAAGTGATACACTGTTCATTACGGGCCAGTTTCACCATGGGCCGCTAATGGGTGTAAAGTGATACACTGTTCATTACGGGCCAGTTTCAGCACGGGCCATTAATAGGCCAAGAGTTACATAGGGTCTCATATGGGCCGAAAGACGTCATGGGCCATACATGGGCCAGAGGTGAAAATGGGCTGGAATCATATTGGGTGGCCCAGATGACGCTACTGTGCCTAATTCGGATAGGGCGTAACGGGCCTTGGGTTTGCGGGCTGTAAATGGGCTATATGCGAACAAGCCATTAACAGGCTTTACATGGGCCGGCCTGCCACCTTTTGACCAAGTCAAATGGGCCGGCCTTTTCACAGGAATGGGCCTCTGTTGGGCCGTGCCACATGTCGACGTATCATAGGCGCCTTCTGTCCAATGAGTGGATGACATCTGTCCCAACGATGAGCCGGCATGTGTTTCCTCCAGCCAATGATGATTTTACACGTGGAAAATTCCCATTGGTCGGGGCTGTTAATGGGTTATCGTATCCAAAACCCGACCCGATAGCTTAACAGCGTTCCGTTACGGTGGATGCCACGTGTCGGTCACCCTTGACGAAAGCACTTATGTGACACGCAATTTATCGTCATGGAAGTGGACACTTTCGTGATGATAATTTTGGTAATGTCATGGAACACTTCTACGACAGCACAGGTATGACTATCTTGATTCTGTCATAAAATCGTCATGGATGTACATGCATGACAGAAAATGCGACCTACTGTGACAAACACGTATCATCACGGAAGTGTATTTTTTGTAGTGATGGTATCCGAAATATGCATCCAGGAAACACAGTTAGTCGTGTCCTGCAGTAGCATCAATGATTTGATCAATGCGGGGGAGGGGGAAGGTATCCTTAGGGAAAGCCTTATTGAGGTCTTTAAAATCGACGCACAACCGCCAGGATTTGTCCTTCTTTGGTACCATCACCAGGTTTGCCAGCCAGTCCGGATGTTTTATTTCTCTGATGAATCCGGCCTCGATTAACTTGGCTAGCTCCTCCCCATAGCTTGACGTTTGGGTTCGGAAAAGCGCCGCAGTGTTTGCTTGACCGGTTTATATCCTTTTAATATATTGAGGCTAGGTTCGGCCAGCTTGCGTAGGATTCCTGGCATATCAGAAGGGTGCCAGGCAAATATATCCCAATTTTCGCTCAGGAACTCTCGTAGCGCGGCGTCAACCGTTGGATATAATTGTGCTCCGATGGATGCTGTCTTCTTGGGGTCCGTTGGATGGACTTGGAATTTGACTATTTCTTCTGCTGGTTTGAAGGAGGTGGATTTGGGTCGTTTATCTAGGACGACATCATCCCTGTCCACCGAAGAGCACAACGCGTCTAGTTCTTCGGCCGCGAGGGCTTCAGATAACGCCTCGAGGGCCAAGGACGCGGTCTTATTCTCGGCGCGGAGTGCTATGTCCGAATCACTAGCTAGAGTGATTATACCATTGGGCCAAGGCATCTTAAGCTTCATGTATCTGTAATGGGGTACCGCTTGGAAGCGCATAAATGCGGCTGGCCCTAAGAGGGCGTGATACCACTGTTTTAAGGGGCCACTTGGAAGGTTATTTCTTCGGACCGATAATTCTCCGGCGTGCCGAATACCACGTCGAGTGTTATTTTTCCCGCACACCGCGCCTCCTGACTGGGGATAATTCCTCGGAAGGTCGTGCTGCTTTGCTCAATGCGGCTCCTGTCTATTGCCATTTTGTGGAGTGTATCTTCGTAGATGAGGTTTAGTCCGCTGCCGCCGTCCATAAGGACCTTGGTTAGCCGAAAGCCGTCCACAATTGGACTGAGGACCAAGGCGGCTGGTGCTCGGACTATCCTGTATTTTGGTTCGTCACTGGCATTAAAAGTTATAGCCATGTCGTTCCAAGGGTTTATTGCTTCTATTTGACAGACTTCAGCGACTCTGTGTAGTGCTCTCTTGTGCCTATTGTTGGAGGCGAATGTCTCAAGACCGTCAGTACTTTGGAGTCGTTGTCCTCTTGGGGGGTGTCATTCTGAGTTATTCTTGGTGCAGATATCCTCGCTGCTCTTTGCCACTTGCCGGAGTATCCAACATGCTCTAAGGCTATGTGTTGGTATGTTATCCGGTGTTGCGTGTATTTTGCATGGCCCATCGAGCCATCCTTCCAGAACGGTTCCGCGCCCCATACTGGACTTGTATTTCTGTACTACTGAACTGGGAGTGTTGCAAGGGTGCGCCTTTTTTGCTTGAATGAAGGGTTGAGTGGGGACCGATGATTCCCAACGAGCTGCTTGAGTTTTCCAGGCGCTTTCCATTGCACTGTTCTTCTGGAGGATGGTTGCCAAGTCAGCGAAGTGTAGGATGCGACGGCGGTTAATTGCGTGGAGGATCCCTTCGTCCCTGCAATTTTTGCGGAACACTGAGATCGCTTCCTCGTCGCGGCAATCTTTGATCTTGTTTTTGACAAGAACGAATCTGGCCCAGAAGTGGTGGACCATTTCCTGAGACTATTGTTTTATACTCGTGAGAGCACTTGTATTCGGGTGGGTGGGTGGATTTGAATCTGAACCCTGCCCTAGTTTTGGATCCGGAGTTTGAAGGTCTTCCGAACTGAACCGATTGGGCTCCGGGGTGTTTGCTGATTTCTTAAGCCCATCATCCGATTCTATGTTCAGAGGGCAGGATGCTTCACCTCGCGGGTAGGTGTCCGGCTCTTCGAGATCGGAGATCCGGACATAGTCCATCCTTAATATGGAGGAAGACTTATCGACCCGTTCCACGACTACCGCTATCTGGCGGGTGATCGGCGGAGATTTGATTTCTCTCTGGCCGGGTTTAAGCCCAATCTGATCGTAGTTTGTAGCGCCCCCCAGGGCGGCGATGCGATCTAGGAGCTTGTTTAAAGACGAAAGCTTCGCTGGATCCATCTGCTTGGAGTATTCGGAGTCGATACGAAGGGGGTTTTTTATGACCCAAGAGGCCATCGTCGGCTTAATGGCCGAACGGGCGGTCATGGTAAAGCCGTCCAGCCGGAGGGTTTGGCCTGGAGCTAGCGTTCCTCCAGTGGTAATATTATCCTTGAAAACAAGGTGATACATCGATCTTGTTGTCGACAGCACAGTGGAACTCTCAATGAAAGCACCAATGTCGGTGTCAAAACCGGCGGATCTCGGGTAGGGGGTCCCAAACTACGCGTCTAAGGTCGATGGTAACAGGAGACAAGGGACACGATGTTTACCCAGGTTCGGGCCCTCTCTATGGAGGTAATACCCTATGTCTTCCTTGATTGATATTGATGAGTATGAGTATTACAAAGTTGATCTACCTCGAGATCGTAATGGCTAAACCCTAGAGGTCTAGCTTGTATGGCTATGATAATGAGTGTCCTATCTGGGCTAAGTCCTCCAGTTTATATAGACACCAGGAAGATCTAGGGTTACACAAGGTCGGTTACAAAGAAGGAAATCTACATATCCGATCGCCAAGCTTGCCTTCCACGCCAAGGAGAGTCCTATCCAGACACGAGTACAATCTTCGGTCTTCATATCTTCACAGCCCATCAGTCCGGCCCATGGCTAACAGGCCGAATGCCCGAGGACCCCTTAATCCAGGACTCCCTCAATGGGCTTCCTCAAATTGCCCTAGGTCTTCGTGATCAAGCGAGTTGGATGCACACCCACTTAGTTTTCTTTTTGAGCTTTCATAAACTTATAGCTCTAGTGCATCTATTGCATGGCAATCCCTACTCACTCACATTGATATCTATTGATGGGCATCTCCATATAGACCATTGATACGCCTAGTTGATGTGAGACTATCTCCTTCTTTTCGTCTTCTCCACAACCACCTTCTATTCCACCATAGTGCTATGTCCATGGCTCACGCTCATGTATTGCGTGAAAGTTGAAAAAGTTTGTGAACATCAAAAGTATGAAACAATTGCTTGGCTTGTCATCGGGGTGTGCATGATTTGAATATTTTGTGTGATGAAGATGGAGCATAGCCAGACAATATGATTTTGTAGGGATAAGCTTTCTTTGGCGATGTTATTTTGAGAAGACATAATTATTTTGTTAGCATGCTTGAAGTATTATTGTTTTTATGTCAATATTAAACATTCGTTTTGAATCATACGGATCTGAACATTCGTGCCACAATAAAGGGAATTACATTGATAAATATGTTAGGTAGCATTCCACACCAAATATTCTATTTTTATCATTTACCTACTCGAGGACGAGCAGGAATTAAGCTTGGGAATGCTTGATACGTCTCCAACATATCTATAATTTTTTATTGTTCCATGCTATTATATTATCTGTTTTGGATGTTTTATATGCATTAATATGCTATTTTATATGATTTTGGGACTAACATATTAACCGAGAGCCCAGTGTCAGTTCCTGTTTTTTCCTTGTTTTAGAGTTTTGCATAAAAGGAGTACCAAACGGAGTCCAAATAGAATGAAACTTTCGCGATGATTTTTCTTGGACAAGAAGACATCCAGAGGACTTGGTGTACACGCCAGGGAAGCCATGATACATCTCCAACATATCTATAATTTTTTTTGCTCCATGCTATATTATCTACTGTTTTGGACTCTATTGGGCTTTATTTTCCACTTTTATATTATTTTCGGGACTAACCTATTAATCGGAGGCCCAGCCCAGAATTGCTGGTTTTTGCCCATTTCAGTGTTTCGAAGAAACAGAATATCAAACGGAGTCCAAACGGAATAAAATCTTCGGGAACATGATTTTCTCACCGAACGTGATCCCAGGAGACTTGGACCCTGCTCCAAGGAACAAAAGAGGTGGTCACGAGGTGGGGCGCCCCCCCCTAGGGTGCGCCCCCTGCCTCGTGGGCCCCTCGATGCTCCAGCGATGTACTTCTTCCTCCTATATATACACACGTACCCCCAAACGATCAGAAGAGGAGCCAAAAACCTAATTCCACCGCCGCAACTTTCTGTATCCACGAGATCCCATCTTGGGGCCTGTTCTGGAGCTCCGCAGGAAGAGGGCCGTCATCACGGAGGGCTTCTACATCATCATAGCCTCTTCAATGAAGTGTGAGTAGTTTGCCTCAGACCTTCAGGTCCATAGTTAGTAGCTAGATGGCTTCTTCTCTCTCTTTGAATCTCAATACAAAGTTCTCCCCCTCTCTTGTGGAGATCTATTCGACGTAATCTTCTTTTTGCGGTGTGTTTGTTGAGACCGATGAATTGTGGGTTTATGATCAAGTCTATCTATGAATAATATTTGAATCTTCTCTGAATTCTTTTATGTATGATTGGTTATCTTTGCAAGTCTCTTCGAAATATCTGTTTGGTTTGGCCAACTAGATTGGTAGTTCTTGCCATGGGCGAAGTGCTTAGCTTTGGGTTCGATCTTGCTGTGTCCTTACCCAGTGACAGAAGGGGCAGCAAGGCACGTATTGCATCGTTGCCATCGAGGATAACAAGATGGGGTTTATTTCATATTGCATGAATTTATCTCTCTACATCATGTCATCTTGCTTAAGGCGTTACTCTGTTTTTAACTTAATACTCTAGATGCATGCTGGATAGCGGTCGATGAGTGGAGTAATAGTAGTACGTGCAGAATCGTTTCGATCTACTTGTCACGGACGTGATGCCTATATACATGATCATGCCTAGATATTCTCATAACTATGCTCAATTTTGTCAATTGCTCAACAGTAATTTGTTCACCCACTGTAGAATACTTATGCTCTTGAGAGAAGCCACTAGTGAAACCTATGGCCCCTGGGTCTATTCTCATCATATCAATCTCCATCACTTTAATCTTGCTTTGCCTTTTACTCTGCTTTTACTTTTTACTTTGCATCTTTATACCAAAAATACCAAAAATATTATATCTATCAGATCTCACTCTCGTAAGTGACCATGAAGGGATTGACAACCCCTAATCGCGTTGGTTGCGAGTAGCTATCGCTTTGTGCAGGTACGAGGGACTTGAGTGTGGCCTCCTATTGGATTGATACCTTGGTTCTCAAAAACTGAGGGAAATACTTACGCTACTCTGCTGCATCATCCCTTCCTCTCCGGGGAAAACCAACGCAAGCTCAAGACGTAGCAAGAAGGATTTCTAGTGCCGTTGCCGGCGAGTCTACACAAAAAGTCAACATACCAAGTACCCATGACAATCCCTATCTCTCGCATTACATTATTTTCCATTTGCCTCTCGTTTTCCTCTCCCCACTTCACCCTTGCCGTTTTATTCGCCCTCTCTCTCTCTCTATCCTCCCTCTCTATTTGGCTCTTCTG
Source organism: Triticum monococcum (assembly GCA_034509565.1). NCBI lineage: Eukaryota > Viridiplantae > Streptophyta > Magnoliopsida > Poales > Poaceae > Triticum > Triticum monococcum. Next base: position 493,039,318 of record CM067844.1, read on the forward strand.
GCCCGTTTGCTTTTTGTTTGCTCGTATGGTTGGAATAGTCATTTATTTATTACTAAACAGAGAACCTAAGATTTATGGATCCTCATCCGCTTGCTAATCTTTTTAAGAGATCCAGTTATGTTGAACCAATTGCTAGTGAGTTTTGTGCACTAGATTATCTTTATGAAGTTTTGCTTGAAATTTGTGAATCTGAAAATTGCGATGAAGTATGTTATGAAGTGATTCATGATAGATCTTTGAATAAAAAGCATGATTTCAATGATGTTATTATAAATTCTATTAATGACAATTGTGCTAATAATATGCAAAACCCTAAGCTTGGGGGTTCTAGTTCTGTTATGTCCTCTACTTGTTGCAATGAGAATGATTGGGGTGATTCTTCTCTTTGATCTTGAAAATTTATTTAAACCCCATGATGAATATGAGATTGATTATAATGTTTGCAATAATATTGAAAGTGGGTTTGGAAGAATTTCAACTTTAGATCCCACATATTTAGAGAATGTTCAATCTTATGAAGTTTTTGATAAAAGTGCGTTTGGGAAGGTCATGACTTTAGTTAATGTTAATCCCACTATTTCGGAAAAGTGCCAACTTTGCATGCATGTGGATCATGTTGAGAATATTTTATGTGATAGCTATATTGTTGAATTTTCTTATGATTCTACATGTAATTACTATGATACAGGAAAATATGGTTGTAGAAATTTTCATGTTACTAAATTACCTCTCGTTATGTTGAGATTGCTATTGTTTCTTTCCTTTTCCTTGCATATGCTCGTTTTTGCTTGCCTTGATAATTTGTTTTCCTATAAGATGCCTATGCATAGGAAGTATGTCAGACTTAGATGTGTTTGTCGCATGCTTTATGATGCTCCTTTTGTGCTTCAATTCTTGTCTTTCATCTGAGCATCATTAAAATTATCAATGCCTTGCTATAAGGCTTTAAAGAAAAGCGCTTGTTGGGAGACAACCCAATATTTTTCCTTGCTGTTATTTAATAAATAAATTATTTAGCCTCTGTTTTGTTTGTGTCTTTTGTGTTTAATTAGTGTTTGTTCCAAGTAGAACCGTTGGGAAGACTTGGGGAAAGTCTTGTTGAACTTGCTGTAAAAAACAGAAACTTTAGCGCTCACGAGAACAGCTGTCATTTTTATTTTAAGACTCCTATCTAGTTAATTCTTTTTTCAGATGATTAATAGATAAATTACTCACGTCCACCAATTTATTTTAGAATTGTTGGGGTTCCAGATCTTGCGCTAGCTACAGATTACTACAGACTGTTTTGTTTTTGACAGATTCTGTTTTTCGTGTGTTGTTTGCTTATTTTGATGAATCTATGGCTAGTAAAATAGTTTATAATCCATAGAGAAGTTGGAATACAGTAGGTTTAACACCAATATAAATAAAGAATGAGTTCATTACAGTACCTTGAAGTGGTCTTTTGTTTTCTTTCGCTAACGGAGCTCGCGAGTTTTCTATTTTGAGTTTTGTGTTGTGAAGTTTTCAAGTTTTGGGTGAATTATTTTGATGGATCATGGAACAAGGAGTGGCAAGAGCCTAAGCTTGGGGATGCCCATGGCACCCCCAAGATAATCCAAGGACACAAAAAAGTCAAAGCTTGGGGATGCCCCGGAAGGCATCCCCTCTTTCGTCCACTTCCATCGGTAATTTACTTGGAGCTATATTTTTATTCACCAACATGATATGTGTTTTGCTTGGAGCGTCTTGTATTATTTGTATCTTAGTATTCCACAATCATCCTTTCTGTACACACCTTTTGAGAGAGCCATACATGAATTAAAATTTGATAGAATACTCTATGTGCTTCACTTATATCTTTTGAGCTAAGTAGTTTTGCTCTATGTGCTTCACTTATATCTTTTGAGTGTTATAATTTTGCTCTATGTGCTTCACTTATGTCTTTTGAGTGTTATAATTTTTCTCTATGTGCTTCACTTAGATCTTTTAGAACACGGTGGTGGGTTTGTTTTAAAGAAACTATTGATCTCTCATGCTTCACTTAAGTTATTTTGAGAGTCTCCTAATAGCATGGTAATTTGCTTAATAATAATATGCTTGGTATTCAAGATTTGTGACACTTTCTTTTGTGTGTGTTGAATACTAAGAAAAGATTGAAGCATGATAATTGTTTTGAGATATGGAGGTGATAATATTAAAGTCATGCTAGTTGAGTAGTTGTGAATTTAAAGAACACTTGTGTTAAAGTTTGTGATTCCCGTAGCATGCACGTATGGTGAACCGTTATGTGATGAAGTCGGAGCATGATTTATTTATTGATTGTCTTCCTTATGAGTGGCGGTCGGGGACAAGCGATGGTCTTTTCCTACCTATCTATCCCCCTAGGAGCATGCGCGTAATACTTTGCTTTGATAACTTCTAGATTTTTGCAATAAGTATATGAGTTCTTTATGACTAATGTTGAGTCCATGGATTATACACACTCTCACCCTTCCACCTTTGCTAGCCTCTCTAATACCGCGCACCTTTCGCCGGTATCATACACCTACCATATACCTTCCTCAAAACAGCCACCATACCTACCTATTATGGCATTTCCATAGCCATTCCGAGATATATTGCCATGAAACTTTCCACCATCTAGTTCATCATGACACAGTCCATCATTGTCATATTGCATATCCCGGTACACCGCCAGATGCATTCATATAGAGTCATATTTTGTTCTAAGTATCGAGTTGTAATTGTTGAGTTATAAGAAAAATAAAAGTGTGATGATCATCATTATTAGAGCATTGTCCCAAGTGAGGAAAGAATGATGGAGACTATGATTCCCCCATAAGTCGGGATGAGACTCCGGATGAAAAATAAATAAAATAGGCCAAAGAAGCCCAAATAAAAAAGAGGCCATAAAATAATAAGAAAAGAGAAAAGGCCCAAATAAAAAAATGAGAGAAAAAGAGAGAAGGGACAATGTTACTATCATTTTACCACACTTGTGCTTCGAAGTAGCACCATGATCTTCATAGTAGAGAGTCTCTCATGTTATCACTTTCATATACTAGTGGGAATTTTTCATTATAGAACTTGGCTTGTATATTCCAATGATGGGCTTCCTCAAATTGCCCTAGGTCCTCATGAGCAAGCAAGTTGGATGAACACCCACTTAGTTTCTTTTTGAGCTTTCATATACTTATAGCTCTAGTGCATCCGTTGCATGGCAATCCCTACTCACTCACATTGATATCTATTGATGGACATCTCCAAAGCCCGTTGATACGCCTAGTTGATGTGAGATTATCTTCTCCTTTTTGTCTTCTCCACAACCACCATTCTATTCCACCTATAGTGCTATATCCATGGCTCACGCTCATGTATTGCGTGAAGATTGAAAAAGTTTTGAAAAAGTTAGAGTATGAAACAATTGCTTGGCTTGTCATCGGGGTTGTGCATGATTTAAATATTTTGTGTGGTGAAGATACAGCATAGCCAGACTATATGATTTTGTAGGGATAACTTTCTTTGGCCATGTTATTTTGTGAAGACATAATTGCTTTGTTAGTATGCTTGAAGTATTATTATTTTTATGTCAATATAAACTTTTTTCTTGAATCTTTCGAATCTAAATATTCATACCACAATTAAGAAGATTTGCATTGAAATTATGCCAAGTAGCACTCATCATCAAAAACTCTCTTTTTATCATTTACCTACTCGAGGACGAACATGAATTAAGCTTGGGGATGCCTGATACGTCTCCAATGTATCTATAATTTTTGATTGCTCCGTGATATATTATCTACTGTTTTGTACTATATTGGGCTTTATTTTCCACTTTTATATTATTTTTGGGACTTACCTATTAACCGGAGGCCCAGCCCAGAATTGTTGTGTTTTGCCTATTTCAGTGTTTCGAAGAAACGGAATATCAAATCTAGTCCAAACGGAATAAAATCTTCGGGAACGTGATTTTCTCACCGAACATGATCCAGGAGACTTGGACCCTGCTCCAAGGAACAAAAGAGGCAGTCACGAGGGTGGGGGCGCCCCCCCCCCTAGGGCATGGCCCCCTGCCTCGTGGGCCCCTCGGTGCTCCATCGACGTACTTCTTCCTCCTATATATACACACGTACCCCCAAATGATCAGAAGAGGAGCCAAAAACCTAATTCCAGCGCCGCAACTTTCTGTATCCACGAGATCCCATCTTGGGGCCTGTTCCGGAGCTCCGCCGGAAGAGGGCCGTCATCACGGAGGGCTTCTACATCATCATAGCCTCTCCGATGAAGTGTGAGTAGTTTACTCAGACCTTCGGGTCCATAGTTAGTAGCTAGATGGCTTCTTCTCTCTCTTTGAATCTCAATACAAAGTTCTCCCCCTCTCTTGTGGAGATCTATTCGATGTAATCTTCTTTTTGCGGTGTGTTTGTTGAGACTGATGAATTGTGGGTTTATGATCAAGTCTATCTATGAATAATATTTGAATCTTCTCTGAATTCTTTTATGCATGATTGGTTATCTTGGCAAGTCTCTTCGAATTATCCGTTTGGTTTGGCCAACTAGATTGGTAGTTCTTGCCATGGGAGAAGTGCTTAGCTTTGGGTTCGATCTTGCGGTGTCCTTACCCAGTGACAGAAGGGGCAGCAAGGCACGTATTGCATCACTGCCATCGAGGATAACAAGACGGGGTTTATTTCATATTGCATGAATTTATCTCTCTACATGATGTCATCTTGCTTAAGGCGTTACTCTATTTTTAACTTAATACTCTAGATGCATGCTAGATAGTGGTCGATGAGTGGAGTAATAGTAGTAGATGCAGAATCGTTTCGATCTACTTGTCACGGACGTGATGCCTATATACATGATCATGCCTAGATATTCTCATAACTATGCTCAATTCTGTCAATTGCTCAACAGTAATTTGTTCACCCACCGTAGAATACTTATGCTCTTGAGAGAAGCCACTAGTGAAACATATGGCCCCCGGGTCTATTCTCATCATATCAATCTCCATCACTTCAATCTTGCTTTGCCTTTTACTCTGCTTTTACTTTTTACTTTGCATCTTTATACCAAAAATAGTATATCTATCAGATCTCACTCTCGTAAGTGACCGTGAAGGGATTGACAATCCCTAATCGCGTTGGTTGCGAGTAGCTATCGCTTTGTGCGGGTACGAGGGACTTGAGCGTGGCCTCCTACTGGATTGATACCTTGGTTCTCAAAAATTGAGGGAAATACTTACGGTACTCTGCTGCATCATCCCTTCCTCTTCGGGGAAAACCAACGCAAGCTCAAGACGTAGCAAGCCACGAGGCACCCACAAGGATGGATGGTGCGCCCAGGGGGGTAAGGCGCGCCCCCCACCCTTGTTGGCCCCTCATGACTCCACCGACCTAATTCTTCCGCCTATATATTCTCAAATACCCATAAACCTTCCAGGGGAGCCACGAAACCACTTTTCCACCACCGCAACCTTCTGTACCAGTGAGATCCCGTCTAGGGGCCTTTTCCGGCGTACTGTCGGAGGGGGATTCGATCACGGAGGGCTTCTACATCAACACCAATGCCTCTCCGATGAAGCGTGAGTAGTTTACCACAGACCTACGGGTCCATGGCTAGTAGCTAGATGGCTTCTTCTCTCTCTTTGATTCTCAATACCATGTTCTCCTCGATGTTCTTCGAGATCTATTCGATGTAATACTTTTTCCGGTGTGTTTGCCGAGATCCGATGAATTGTGGATTTATGATTAGCTTATCTACGAATATTATTTGAATCTCCTCTAAATTCTTATATGCATGATTTGATATCTTTGCAAGTCTCTTCAAATTATCGATTTGGTTTGGCCAACTAGATTAGTTTTTCTTGCAATGGGAGAAGTGCTTAGCTTTGGGTTCAATCTTGCGGTGCTCAATCCTAGTGACAGAAGGGGAACCGACACGTATTGTATTGCTGCCATCGAGGATAACTAGATGGGGTTTTCATCATATTGCTTGAGTTTATCCTGCTACATCTTGTCATCTTAATGTGTTACTCTGTTCTTATGAACTTAATACTCTAGATGCAGGCAGGAGTCGGTCGATGTGTGGATTAATAGTAATAGATGCAGAATCATTTCGGTCTACTTGATACGGACGTGATGCCTATATTTATGATCATTGCCTTAGATATCATCATAACTTTGTGCTTTCCTATCATTGCTTGGCAGTAATTTGTTCACCCACCGTAATATTTTCTATCTTGAGAGAAGCCTCTAGCGAAACCTATGGCCCCCGGGTCTATTTTCCATCATATAAGTTTCTGATCTATAATTTTAGTTTCCTATTTACTTTCTTTGCAATCTTTTACTTTCCGATCTATAAACCAAAAATACCAAAAATATTACTTTACTGTTTATCCATCTATATCAGATCTCACTTTGCAAATAACCGTGAAGGGATTGAGAACCCCTTTGTCGTGTTGGGTGCAAGTTGGGGTTTGTTTGTGCAGGTATTCAGTGGCTTGTGCGTTGTCTCCTACTGGATTGATACCTTGGTTCTCAAAAGCTGAGGGAAATACTTACTCTACTTTGCTGCATCACCCTTTCCTCTTCAAGGGAAAAACAACCGCAAGCTCAAGAGGTAGCAAGAGCCGCTCGCTCCGGCTGTCGCCTCAGCCGTTGAACCGGAAGTCATAGCCGCAACAGTTGATGAATTGAGCACCGGTTGTGTGCTGACTATGAAGATCGCGACTCTGTTCGGCGGCTCATAGGGGTCCGGAATACTGTCGCCATCGGAATAGCTCCCAAGCCCGCCGTCTTTCAGTTGATACATTGAATTGGTCTCTCCGATTGAGGACTCATCATCAGAGTAGATGGCCGTCCCTCCACCAGATACAGATCCTTCCTCAGGATCCGCCCCGTGAACGAAATCAACAAAGGCGTGCTTCACATCGGTCTAAACCTTGGCAGGTCGTGCACGTTGAGCCATCTCAATGATGTCAATGCAGGTGTCCGACTCAGGCTTCGACTCGCCGATCTTGCCAATGAAGACGTGGATTCCGCCGAAGGGGACCCGATACCCATACTCGATTGAATCGGCCTCGGGACCCAACTTGCGTCTTCGATGTAGATTTTGCCGCGGTGAATCTTGGTCATCCTCCCCATGGCGTATTGATACGTCTCCGTCGTATCTACTTTTCCAAACACTTTTGCCCTTGTTTTGGACTCTAACTTGCATGATTTGAATGGAACTTACCCGGGCTGACACTGTTTTCAGCAGAATTGCCATGGTGTTATTTTTGTGCACAAATAAAAGTTCTTGGAATGACCTGAAAATCAACGGAGAATTATTTTGGAATATATAATAAATATTGGAAGGAAGATCCACGCCAGGTGGGTCTCCACCTATCCACGAGGGTGGGGGGCGCGCCCCCTGCCTCATGGGCCCCCTGACGCTCCACCGACCTCAACCTTGACTCCATATATTCACATTCGGAGAGAAAAAACCAGGGAGAAGGATTCATCGCGTTTTACGATACGGAGCCGCCGCCAAGCCCTAAACACTCTCGGGAGGGCTGATCTGGAGTCCGTTCGGGGCTCCAGAGAGGGGAATCCGTCGCCATTCTCGTCATCAACCTTCCTCCGTCACCAATTTCATGATGCTCACCGCCGTGTGTGGGTAATTCCATCGTAGGCTTGCTGGACGGTGATGGGTTGGATGAGATTTATCATGTAATCGAGTTAGTTTTGTTAGGGTTTGATCCCTAGTATCCACTATGTTCTGAGATTGATGTTGCTGTGATTTTGCTATGCTTAATGCTTGTCACTAGGGCCCGAGTGCCATGATTTCAGATCTAAACCTATTATGTTTTCATCAATATATGAGAGTTCTTGAGCCTATCTTGGAAGTCTATAGTCACCTACTATGTGTTATGATCCGGCAACCCCGAAGTGACAATAGTCGGGACCACTCCCGGTGATGACCGTAGTTTGAGTTGTTCATGTATTCACTATGTGTTAATTCTTTGGTCTGGTACTCTATTAAAAGGAGGCCTTAATATCCCTTAGTTTCCAATAGGACCCCGCTGCCGCGGGAGGGTAGGACAAAAGATGGCATGCAAGTTCTTTTCCATAAGCACGTATGACTATATTTGGAATACATGCCTACATTACATTGATGAATAGGAGCTAGTTTTGTGTCACCCTAGGTTATGACTGTTACATGATGAACCGCATCCGGCATAATTCTCTATCACCGATCCATTGTCTATGAGCTTTCCATATATTGTTCTTTGCTTATTTACTTTTCCGTTGCTATTGTTATCATCACTATAAAACACCAAAAATATTACTTTTGCAACCGTTACCTTTTACCACTGTTACCACTACTATCATATTACTTTGCAACTAAACACTTTGCTGCAGATATTAAGTTTCTAGGTGTGGTTGAATTGACAACTCAGCTGCTAATACTTGAGAATATTCTTTGGCTCCCCTTGTGTCGAGTCAATAAATTTGGGTTGAATACTCTACCCTCGAAAACCGTTGTGATCCCCTATACTTGTGGGTTATCAAGACTATTTTCTGGCACCGTTGCCGGGGAGCATAGCTCTATTCTTTGAGTCACTTGGGATTTATATCTGCTTATCATTATGAAGAACTTGAAAGATCCAAGAACCAAGATTTATCCCTCAACTATGAGGGGAGGTAAGGAACTGCCATCTAGCTCTGCACTTGATTCACCTTCTGTTTTGAGTAAGCTTGCCACACCTAGACCTGCTTCTGCTATTAATTTTGATATGTCGCATGTTATTGATGATGCCACTTCTGCTATGCATGATACTTATGATGAAACTACTTCTATGCTTGATACTACTGTGCCACTAGGTGAATTTCTTGATGAACAACTTGCTAGGGCTAGAGAAAACGAAATTATTGAAACTGATAATATTGATGAAAGTGATGATGAAGATTCTCCCCCTAAATATGAATAGCCTGTTGTTCCTGAGGGTTACGTTATGGATGAAGAAACTGCTAGAGACTTTCTTGCCTGCAGTGATAGGAGTGATCTTAAGAAATTATTAGCTAACCTGAAACAAAAAACTTTGAATGCTAGAATGAAATATGATCCTGCTTATGCTACTTCACCTATCTTTGTTACTGATAAGGATTATGAATTCTCTGTCGATCCTGATATAATTACTTTGGTTGAATCTGATCCTTTCTATGGCTATGAATCTGAAACTGTTGTGGCACATCTTACTAAATTAAATGATATAGCCACCCTGTTCACTAATGATGAGAAAACTCGCTACTATTATATCCTTAAGATATTTCTGTTCTCATTAAAGGGTGATGCTAAGATATGGTTTAATTCTCTTGATCCTAGCTGTGTGCGTAGTTCCCAGGATATGATTTATTACTTCTCTGCTAAATATTTCCCCGCTCATAAGAAACAAGCTGCTTTCAGGGAAATATATAATTTTGTGCAAATTGAAGAAGAGAGTCTCCCACAAGCTTGGGGAGGCTTCTCCAATTACTTAATGCTTTGCCTGATCATCCTCTTAAGAAAAAATAAATACTTGATATCTTTTATAATGGACTAACCGATGCTTCCAGAGACCACCTGGATAGTTGTGCTGGTTGTGTTTTCAGGGAAAGAACACCAGATGAAGCTGAAATTTTATTGAATAATATGTTGACCAATGAAAATAATTCGACACTTCCTGAGCCAACTCCCAAGCCAAATCTGAAGAAAATGGGTGTTCTAATTCTCAGTCCTGAAGATATGCAAGAGGCAAAGAAATCTATTAAAAAAAAGGTATAAAAGCTGAAGATGTTAAGAATTTACCTCCTATCGAAGAAATACATGGTCTTAATTTACCGCCTGTTGAAGAAATACATTGTTTTAATCCATCACCTATTGAAGAAACATATGGTCTTGATAACCCGACACAGGTAGTAAAGGTAAATTCTCTCTATATATATGATAAAGCTGAAATCCCTCCTACTAAGTTTGCTAGTCAATGCATAGATGAGTTTGATAACTTTATGGTTAAGCAAGAAGATTTTAATGCTTATGTCGGTAGAAAATTGAAACATAATGCTTATATGATTGAACACTTGAGTGATTATATGGCTAATGTTAAAGGTGAACTAAAACTTATTACTAAACATGCTTCTATGATTACCACTCAAGTAGAACAAGTACTTAAGGCTCAGTATGATTTGCTCAATGAATTAAACAATAAGAATGATAATGTTGTTAGAGTTATAACTAGAGGTGTTAAAATGACTCAGGAACCTTTGTATCCTGAGGGACATCCTAAGAGAATTGAGCAAGATTCTCAGAGAAATAATATTGATGCACCTAGTCCTACTAAGAGGAAGAAAAAGAAAAATGATAGGATTTTGCATGCTTCTAGTGAACCTGTTGTTGACACACCTGAGAATCCTAATGATATTTATATTTCTGATGCTGAAACCCAATCTGGTAATGAGCATGAACCTAGTGATAATGTTAATAATGATGATCATGTTGATGCTCAACCTAGTAATGACAATGAAGTAGAGTTTGAACCTGCTGTTGATCTTGATAACCCACAATCAAAGAATCAACGTTATGATAAGAGAGACTTTGTTGCTAGGAAGCACAATAAAGAAAGAGAACCATGGGTTCAGAAACCCATGCCTTTTCCTCCTAAACCATCCAAGAAAAAGGATGATGGGGATTTTGAGCGCTTTGCTGAAATGATTAGACCTATCTTTTTGTGTATGTGTTTGACTGATATGCTTAAAATGAATCCTTATGCTAAATATATGAAAGAAATTGTTGCAAATAAAAGAAATATACCGGAAGCTGAAATTTCCACCATGCTTGCTAATTACACTTTTAGGGGTGGAATACCTAAGAAACTTGGAGATCCAGGAGTACCAACTATACCATGCTCCATTAAAAGAAACTATGTTAAAACTGCTTTATGTGATCTTGGAGCTGGTATTAGTGTTATGCGTGTCTCTTTATATCGTAGACTTGATTTGAATAAGTTGACACCTACTGAAATATCTTTGGAAATGGCTGATAAATCAACTGCTATACATGTCGGTATTTGTGAGGATGTGCCTGTTGTGGTTGCAAACGTTACTATTTTAACGGGCTTTGTTAGTCTTAATATTCCCAGGGACGATAGTATGTCTATTATTCTTGGAAGAACCTTTTTGAATACTGCAGGGGCTGTTATTGATTGCACCAAAGGTAATGTCACTTTTCATGTTGATGGCAATGAGCATACGGTACACTTTCCGAGGAAACAACCTCAAGTTCATAGTATAAACTCTATTGGAAAAATTCCAACTATTACTATTGGAAGTTTTGAATTTCCTCTTCCTGCTGTCAAGAAGAAATATGATATTCTAATTGTTGGGGATATGCATATCTCCGTTGAGGTAACCTAGTGTTATTCGAAAATTCTCCGGTTCCATGCAATTCGGAATGAGTTTGTTAACAAGACTTGATCAACCTTGTTAGTGGATTCCTTTCGATGAGCATGAGATGGATGAATTTAGAAAACACAACTCTCTGTACCCTCTTTTTTACTTTCTGTTATTTATATTAAATAAAGCAAAAATATTTTTTTTTCTGTCTGTTTTCTGAATTATCCATGCAATAAAAGAATACCCTGAAAATAAAAGCTCTCCAACTGCCCTGAAAATTAAATATGATTTTTTTAGAATATTTGAGAATATCTGGCACTGAAAACACAGCAGGATGAGCAAGCACCTGGCCACGACGGTGGAGGGCGCGCCCTACCCCCTGGGCGCGCCCCCTACCTCATGGGCCCACGGTAGCTCCCCTCCACTTATTCCAGCTACCACACACTCCTTCTTCCTCCTACAAACATCACTAACCAGCTCAAACCCGAGTCCAAGCTCATCTTGCTGCCATTTTCGATCTCCTTGCTCAAAGCTCCATTCAAAAAACTGCTTTGGGGGATTGTTCCTTGGTATGTGACTCCTCCAATGGTCCAATTAGTTTTTGTTCTAGTGCTTTATTCATTGCATATTTTTGCTGCTTAGGTGACCCTGTTCTTGATCTTGCATGTCAAATTTATGTGGTCAAAAGTAGTTTTAATGCATGATATATCCTCTAGGCACTTGTAGGAGTAGTTGCTATTAATTTTGTTGAGTTTGGTTCACTTTTATTTTGAAGTTACTAAAAATTTCAAAAAAAATCAGAAAAGATGAAGAGATTTTTGAGGGGCTCATCGAGCCGAAGCTCGAATGATAAGCAAAGTGAGGAGGATAAGAGGCCCAAATATAATCTCCCTCGCACCACGGAAGTTTGGCCGTGTGAATGGCCTTGTGATAATTTCTTGAGAGTAGCCGGGATTTATGATGATTTCTATGAATTGGCTGAGAATGCAGGCCTCACCGCCTTCCTCCACAACCAACGCAAATATTATCTCTTACTCACCAATATCTTTGTGCAAAACTTTCATTTCCATGCTAGGATCTCACCACCTTCGGTGGAATTTTATTTATATGATGAGCATAAGGAGATGTCACTTCGTGACTTTTGTCGGATTTGTTTGATCCCTTTTGAGGGTAGTGTAAGGAACCACATCGTGACGATGTGGATGGGTTTATTGATACCATTGCTGTAGGGGAAACGAGGAAGGTTTCCGACGCACGAATTACTAGCATACACTTTCCTGTTCTACGTTACTTTGCTATATTTGCTAGTAGATGCTTAATTGGTCGCGGAAACTGTGGCAACCTTAGTGCCCCTGATATTGTTATTTTGTGCCATGCCTTGTTCCGTGATGACACATTTAGTATGGGCACTATTATTGCAAAGTGGTTAAATCTTAACCGTACTAAGGGCCCCGTCCTTGGAGGCATCTTCGCCTCGTGCCTCGCTGCACACTTTAACATACCTATTAGGCATTATGAGAAGGAAGAGAAGTTGATGCCTCCTGTTTATCTAGATTATAAGAGTATGGTAGCCCATGATTTTATCATTAAGAATAGGAAAAAGGAGCTTAAGTACAAATTAATATTTGGTAAAAATCATCATGAGACTATTACCCTGCCTGCTCCTTCCTTGTTTGATTTATCTGCAGGCAAGTACCTTGTTCCATTGGAGGCCATTCACGCCTACTAGAACCATACATCAGCTACAGAGCCAGAGCCGTAACCACAATTTGATCCTCCAAGATAGTCTGATTACCAGTGGGATGCGGAGGTGATTGCCAACTAGTGGCAATCCGAAGCTTCTTCATAGTACGACCCCAACTATTACTTTGGATATCCGTCAGGCCAGCCGTGGCCACAGACCGACTTAGGCCAAAAGCCTAAGCTTGGGGGAGTACGTATTTCTCACCGACATTACATTCATGTTCACACACTCATGCTAGTTGTTGGTGGTCATACTTTTTCACTGTATCATCCATGCTAGTTTATTTTCCTTTTTATGCTTTCTTCTTGTGTGTTTAATAAACCTTGATAAAAATTTAGTAGTATCTTTTAATTAGTTTACTTTTCATGCTTGTAGTAATAATTAAAAAGAAAACCCAAAAATATTTCTTGTTCTTCTTTTGCTTGTTGGGAGCTTTCCCGTGCAAATAGTTTTATTTCTTTCTTGTTCTTTGGGGGTCGAGAGGAGAAGACCATAATGAAAATGTTGAGTGGCTCTTATATGCATTATTGTTGATCTAACAAAGAGCCCATATTACCTTGTCTTCTCTCTTGAATTGAATGCTTGCAGATTCCGGCTTAGTCCAATGCACGTGCACTATTATTATTATCCACACTATTTGGTCTTGCAAGTGAAAGGCAATAATGATGATTATATGTTGAACTTATTGAGATGAGAAAAGGTGGTATGAACTTGACCTCTCTTGTTTTTGTAAATATGTTTAGTTCATCGTTCTTGATTCAGCCTATTATGAATAAACATGTTTGCAATGACAATTAGAGATTATAGTTGCTTATGCATTGCTTAATTAGCTAGGAGTTTATAATGGTTTACCTTGCATGCCAACGAGCTATTAAAATGGTTGTGATGTGGTATGATAGGGTGGTATCCTCTTTTGAATGATTTGAGTGGCTTGACTTGGCACATGTTCACACATGTAGTTGAAACAAAATCAACATAGCCTCTACGATATTTATGTTCATGGTGCATTATATCCTACTCATGCTTGCATTCAGTGTTGATTAATTTTAATGCATGTTCATGACTGTTGTCGCTCTCTAGCTGGTCGCTTCCCAGTCTTTTGCTAGCCTTCACCTGTTCCAAGCGGGAATACTGCTTGTGCAACCAATTCCATAAACCCCAAAGTTATTCCATATGAGTCCACCATACCTATCTATATACAGTATCTACCTGCCGTTCCAAGTAAATTTGTATGTGCCAAATTCTAAACCTTCAAATAAACATTCTGTTTTGTATGGTCGAATAGCTCATGTATCAACTAGGGTTGTCCGTATCTTCCATGCTAGGCGGGTTATTCTCAAGAGGAGTGGACTCTGCTCCTCACTCCCGAGAAAATGGCTTGTCACCGGGATGCCCAGTCCCATGCTTTATGCAAATAAAATCAAAATAATCGCAAACAAAACTCCCCCGAGACGGTTGTTAGTTGGAGGTACTCGTTGTTTTGAGCAAGCCATGGATTGATGCTTGTTAGTGGAGGGGGGGTATAAGTTTTACCATTCTGTTTGGGAACTGCCTATAATGTGTGTAGCATGGAAGATATCGCCATCTCTCAGTTGTTATGTTGAAAATGAAAGTATACCGCTCAAAATATTATTCATATCTATTTCAAAACCGAGCTCTAGCACCTCTACAAATCCCTGCTTCCCTCTACGAAGGGCCTATCCATTTACTTTTATGTTGAGTCATCATCTTCTTAGTAAAAAGCACCAGTTGGAGAGCACCACTCTCATTTCCATTCGTTACTATTAGTTTACATTGAGTATGACTTGACTAGATCTCATTTACCATGAATTACAATGTCTACTCAGTCCTTGATCTTTAAAGGTCCTCTGCATTTATGTTTTGCGGTCTCAGAAAGGGCTAGCGAGATACCATCCTGTTATATCACATCATGATTGTTTTGAGGAAGTGTTGTCATCCGAGATTTATTATTATTGCTCGCTAGTTGATTATGTCATTGATATGACTAAACGTGAGACCTAAATGTTATTGTGAATGTGGTTAGTTCATAATCTTTGCAGAAAACTTGAATGTTGGCTTTACATATTTATAGCAAGAGCAAACAGAGTTTGTAAAAGTTTTTGTTTATCACTTTCAGTTTATCAACTGAATTGCTTGAGGACAAGCAAAGGTTTAAGCTTGGGGGAGTTGATACGTCTCCGTCATATCTACTTTTCCAAACACTTTTGCCCTTGTTTTGGACTCTAACTTGCATGATTTGAATGGAACTAACCCGGACTAACGCTGTTTTCAGCAAAATTGCCATGGTGTTATTTTTGTGCAGAAATAAAAGTTCTCGGAATGACCTGAAAATCAACGGAGAATTATTTTGGAATATATAATAAATACTAGAAGGAAGATCCATGTCAGGGGGGCCTCCACCTGTCCACGAGGGTGGGGGAGCGCCCAACCCCCCTGGGTGCGCCCCCTGCCTCGTGGGCCCCCTGATGCTCCACCGAATGTAACCTTGACTCCATATATTCACTTTCAGGGAGAAAAAACCCAGGGAGAAGGATTCATCGCGTTTTATGATACGGAGCCGTTGCCAAGCCCTAAACTCTCTCGGGAGGGCTGATCTGGAGTCCATTCGGGGCTCCGGAGAGGGAATACGTCGCCATCGTCATCATCAACCTTCCTCCATCACCAATTTCATGATGCTCACCGCCGTGCGTGAGTAATTCCATCATAGGCTTGCTGGACGGTGATGGGTTGGATGAGATTTATCATGTAATCGAGTTAGTTTTGTTAGGGTTTGATCCCTAGTATCCACTATGTTCTGAGATTGATGTTGCTGTGATTTTGCTATGCTTAATGCTTGTCACTAGGGCCCGAGTGCCATGATTTCAGATCTGAACCTATTATGTTTTCATCAATATATGAGAGTTCTTGATCCTATCTTGGAAGTCTATAGTCACCTACTATGTGTTATGATCCGGCAACCCCGAAGTGACAATAGTCGGGACCACTCCCGTGATGACCATAGTTTGAGGAGTTCATGTATTCACTATGTGTTAATGCTTTGGTCCGGTACTCTATTAAAAGAAGGCCTTAATATCCCTTAGTTTCCAATAGGACCCCGCTGCCACGGGGGGTAGGACAAAAGTTGTCATGCAAGTTCTTTTCCATAAGCACGTATGACTATATTCAGAATACATGCCTACATTACATTGATGAATTGGAGCTAGTTTTGTGTCACCCTAGGTTATGATTGTTACATGATGAACCGCATCCGGCATAATTCTCTATCACCGATCCATTGCCTACGAGATTTCCATATATTGTTCTTCGCTTATTTACTTTTCCATTGCGATTGTTATCATCACTATAATACACCAAAAATATTACTTTTTCCACCGTTACCTTTTACCACCGTTACCACTACTATCATACTACTTTGCTACTAAACACTTTGCTGGAGATATTAAGTTTCCAGGTGTGATTGAATTGACAACTCAGCTGCTAATACTTGAGAATATTCTCTGGCTCCCCTTGTGTCGAATCAATAAATTTGGGTTGAATACTCTACCCTCGAAAACTATTGCGATCCCCTATACTTGTGGGTTATCACGTATCCCTTTATCCCTGAGAGGCTGCCCTTCAAGAACTCAAAACCACCGTACGCTAGCCCCACGGTGGGCGCCAACTGTCGTGGTTTTGTCACGGCAGATGCCCTAGTGAAAGGACTTAGTTGTGGAGCCATCACAGGTAGTTAGCTTAAAGGGGTTGAATGGGAAACAAGAGACACAAGGGTTTACCCAGGTCCAGCCCCTCTCAGTGAGGTAAAAGCCTACTCCTGCTTCCAGTTGTATTGATTGGGTTTCGATTACCGGGGAGTGAATACGCTTGACCTGGTTCTCAATCGATTGTTTCTTGAGTTAACCCACCACCGGGTCACCCCTTTATATACAGGTTGATGCCCGGCGGCTTACAGAGTACTGGCCGGCTCACACAAATGTGACCGGCTCGGTTTGTAACTAAGCTTGCCTTACAAAACAAGTTAACATATGGCGGCTCACAGCTTTGGGCCTCGAGTCACCTCCGTGCCTTGAACCTTCAATAGGCTTACTCTATGAACCGCCATCTTCATATCTTCATGGACCTTATCGGGCCTCTTCATCTTTAAGTCGCTAGTGGTATGACTCGGCCCCTCCCAGGCGGGTTATACCTAGTAGTTATATCCCCAACAGGTTGGATGAGATTTATCATGTAATCGAGTTAGTTTTGTTAGGGTTTGATCCCTAGTATCCACTATGTTCCGAGATTGATGTTGCTATGACTTTACTATGCTTAATGCTTGTCAGTAGGGCCCGAGTGCCATGATTTCAGATCTGAACCTATTATGTTTTCATCAATATATGAGAGTTCTTGATCCTATCTTGCAAGTCTATAGTCACCTACTATGTGTTATGATCTGGCAACCCCGAAGTGACAATAGTCGGGACCACTCCCGGTGATGACCGTAGTTTGAGGAGTTCATGTATTCACTAAGTGCTAATGCTTTGTTCTGGTTCTCTATTAAAAGGAGGCCTTAATATCCCTTAGTTTCCATTAGGATCCTACTGCCACAGGAGGGTAGGACAAAAGATGCCATGCAAGTTCTTTTCCATAAGCACATATGACTATATACGGAATACATTCCTACATTATATTGATGAATTGGAGATAGTTTTGTGTCACCCTAGGTTATAACTGCTACATGATGAATATCGTCCAACACAATTATCATTGCCGATCCAATGCCTACGAGCTTTTCACATATTGATCTTTGCTAAGTTACTTTCGTTGCTACTGCTGTTACAATCACTACAAAACTACTATTGTTACTTTTTCAACCATTACCGTTACTTTCCATATTACTTTGCTACTAAATACATTCCTACATTATATTGATGAATTGGAGCTAGTTCTGTCTCACCCTAGGTTATAACTGCTACATGATGTATATCATCCAACACAATTATCATTGTCGATCCAATGCCTACGAGCTTTTCACATATTGATCTTTGCAAAGTTACTTTCGTTGCTACTACTGTTACAATCACTACAGAATTGCTACTATTACTTTTGCCACCGTTGCCGTTACTTCCATATTACTTTGCTACTAAATACTTTGCTGCTGATATTAAGTCTTTCAGGTGTGGTTCAATTGAAAACTCAACTGCTAATACTCATGAATATTCTTTGGCTCCCCTTGTGTCGAATCAATAAATTTGGGTTGAAGACTCTACCCTCGAAAACTGTTGCAATCCCCTATACTTGTGGGTTATCAAGACCTTTTTCTGGCGCTGTTGTCAGGGAGCATAGCTCTATTCTCTGAGTCACTTGGGATTTATATCTATTGATCACTATGAAGAATTTGAAAGATACCAAAACCAAGATTTTTCCCTCTGCACTTGATTCACCTTCTGTTCTGAGCAAGCTTGCGACACCTACACCTGCTATTGATTCTGATATGTCAGAAGTAATTGATGATGCTACTTTTTCTATGCATGATGCTTATGATGA
Organism: Triticum monococcum; assembly: GCA_034509565.1. Taxonomy (NCBI): domain Eukaryota; kingdom Viridiplantae; phylum Streptophyta; class Magnoliopsida; order Poales; family Poaceae; genus Triticum; species Triticum monococcum. The sequence goes on from CM067844.1 coordinate 493,058,002, forward strand.
TACTACTACTTTGCTTGATAATACTTTGCCAGTGGGTGAATTTCTTGATGAACAACTTGCTAGAGCTAAAGATATTGAGAATGCTGAAGCTGATGATATTTCTGAAACCGATGAAATTATTGAAACTGGAAACTTTGAAACACATGTGAGACCTAGCTCTCCTAGATATGGATTGCCTGTTTTACCTGAGGATTATGTTATGGATGAATTGCTTGTAAAGATAGAGAGGATCTTAAGAAATTGCTTGTCAAGTAGAAAGAAAAATCTCTGAATGCTAGAACGTAATATGATCCTAAGTTTGCTACTTCCCCTCTCTTTCTTACTGATAAGGATTATGAATTCCTTGTTGATCCTGAGTTAATTTCTTTGGTTGAATATGATCCTTTCCATGGTTATGAATCTAAAAATATTATGGCACATCTTACTAAACTGAATGATATAGCCACCCTATTTGCTCATGAGGAAAAAAGTCGCTATTACTATATTCTTAAGTTGTTTTCTTTCTCATTAAAGGGTGATGCTAAGATATGCTTTAATTCTCTTGCTCCTGGTTGTGTGCGTAGTCCCCGGGATATAATATACTACTTCTCTGGAAAATATTTTCCTACTCATAAGAAATAAGCTGCTTTACAAGAAATATTTAACTTTGTGCAAACTAAAGAAGAGAATGTCCCACAAGCTTGGGGGAGGCTTCTCCAATTACTTAATACTTTGACTGATCATCCTCACAACAAAAATGAAATACTTGATATCTTTTATAATGGACTAACCGATGCTTCTAGGGACCACCTAGATAGTTGTGCCGGTTGTGTTTTCAAGGAATGAACTGTTGAAAAAGCTAAAGTACTATTGAATAATATATTGAGTCATGATAATGATTGGACTCCTCCTGAACCACCTCCTAAGCCAACTCCGAAGAAGAGAGGTATTCTATTTCTCAGTCCTAAATATATGCAAGAGGCAAATAAATCTATGAAAGAAAAAGGTATTAAAGCTGAGGATGTTAAGAATTTATCACCTATCGAAGAAATACATGGTCTTGATTGCACAACATTGAAGGAAATATGCCCTAGAGGCAATAATAAAGTTGTTATTTATATTTCCTGATATCATGATAAATGTTTATTATTCATGCTAGAATTGTATTAACCAGAAACTTAGTACATGTGTGAATACATAGACAAACAGAGTGTCACTAGTATGCCTGTACTTGACTAACTCGTTAATTAAAGATGGTTAAGTTTCCTAGCCATAGACATGAGTTGTCATTTGATGAACGGGATCACATCATTAGAGAATCATGTGATTGACATGACCCATCCATTAGCTTAGCACTATGATCGTTTAGTTTATTGCTATTGCTTTCTTCATGACTTATACATGTTCCTATGACTATGAGATTATGCAACTCCCAAATGCCATAGGAACACTTAGTGTGCTATCAAACGTCACAACGTAACTGGGTGTTTATAAAGATGCTCTAGAGGTGTCTTCGATGGTGTTTGTTGAGTTGGCATAGATCGAGATTAGGATTTGTCACTCCGATTGTCGGAGAGGTATATCTAGGCCCTCTCGATAATGCACATCACTATAAGCCTTGCAAACAATGTAACTAATGAGTTAGTTGCGGGATGATGCATTACGGAACGAGTAAAGAGACTTGCCGGTAACGAGATTGAACTAGGTATGATGATACCGGCGATCGAATCTCGGGCAAGTAACATACCAATGACAAAGGGAACACCGTATGTTGTTATGCGGTTTGACCAATAAAGAACTTCATAGAATATGTAGGAACCAATATGAGCATCGAGGTTCCGCTATTGGTTATTGACCGGAGATGAGTCTTGGTCATGTCTACATAGTTCTCGAACCCGTAGAGTCTGCACGCTTAACGTTCGATGACAATATGTATTGTGAGTTATGTGATTTGACGTACCGAAGGTTGTTCGGAGTCCTGGATGTGATCACGGACATGATGAGGAGTCTCTAAATGGTCGAGACATGAAGATTGATATATTCGAAGGTTATGTTTGGACACCGGAAAGGTATCAGATAGGTTCGGGCATTTTTTCGAAGTACCGGGGCATTACCGGAACCCCCGAGGGGTTAATGGGCCTTAATGGGCTTTAGTGGAAGAGAGGAGGAGGAAACCAAGTGGAGGCGCGCACCCCCCCAAGCCCAATCTAAATTGGGAAGGGGGCCGGCCCCCCTTTCCTTCTCTCCCTTTTCCCTTTCCTAACCTCCTAGTTGGACTAGGAAAGGGGGGAACCTACTCCTACTAGGAGTAGGATTCCACCCCTTGGGGTGCACCCCATGAGGCCGGTCGGCCTCCTCCTCCACTCCTTTATATACGGGGAGGGGGCACCCCATAGACACACAAGTTGATTTCTTAGCCGTGTGCGGTGCCCCCCGCCCCCACATATTTCCACCTCGAGCTAGGTCTATGTGTAGATGTTATATGCACGATTAGAACACAAAGGAGTTGTGGGCATGGGTATATACATATTGCTTGCTGTCACTAGTTGTTTCTTGATTCGGCGGTATTGTTGGATGAAGCGGCTCGGACCGACATTACATGACCGCGTTCAAGAGACTGGTTCTATCGACGTGCTTTGCACACAAGTGGCTGGCGGTTGTCAGTTTCTCCAACTTTAGTTGAATTGGATTCAATGAACATGGTTCTTTCTGAAGATCAAAAAGCAATTACTATACCAAGTTGTGGTTTTGATGCGTAGGTAAGAACGGTTCTTGCTTGAAGCCCGTAGCAGCCATGTAAAACTTGCAACAACAAAGTAGAGGACGTCTAACTTGTTTTTGTAGGGCTTGCTGTGATGTGATATGGTCAAGACGTGATGATATATAAATTGTTGTATGAGATGATCATGTTTTGTAAAAGTTATCGGCAACTGGCAGGAGCCTTATGGTTGTTGCTTTACTGTGTGAAATGCAGTCGCCATGTAAGTGCTTTACTTTAGCACTAAGCGGTAGCGATGGTCGTAGAAGCAATAGTTGGCGAGACGACAATGATGCTTCGATGCAGATCAAGGTGTCAACCCGGTGACGATGGTGATCATGACGATGCTTTGGAGATGGAGATCAAAGGCACAAGATGATAATGGCCATATCCTATCACTTATTTGATTGCATGTGGTGTTTATCCTTTATGCATCTTATTTTGCTTAGTACGGCAGTAGCAATGTAAGATGATCCCTCACTAAATTTCAAGGTACAAGTGTTCTCCCTAAGTATGCACTGTTGCTACAGTTCGTCGTGCTGGGACACCACGTGATGATCGGGTGTGATAAGCTCTATGTTCACATACAATGGGTGCAAGCCAGTTTTGCACAAGTAGAATACTCGGGTTAAACTTGACGAGCCTAGCATATGCAAACATGGCCTCGGAACACTGAGATCGAAAGGTCGAGCGTGAATCATATAGTAGATATGATCAACATAGTGATGTTCACCATTGAAAACAACTCCATCTCACGTAATGATCGGACATGGTTTAGTTGATCTGGATCACGTGATCATTTAGATGACTAGAGGGATGTCTATCTAAGTGGGAGTTCTTAAGTAATATGATTAATTGAACTTAAATTTATCATGAACTTAGTCCTAATAGTATTTGCGTATCTATGTTGTAGATCAATTCCTCGTGTATAGCTTCCCCGTTTTATTTATGATATGTTCCTAGAGAAAACTATGTTGAAAGATGTTAGTACCAATGATGCGGACTAGCTCCGTGATCTGAGGATTATCCTCATTGCTGCACAGAAGAATTATGTCCCTGATGCACCGCCAGGTGATGGACCTTTTGCAGGAGCAGATGCAGACGTTATGAACGTTTGACAAACTCGGTATGATGACTACTTGATAGTTTAGTGCGCCATACTTTATGGCTTAGAACCGGGACTTCAAAAATGTTTTGAATGCCACGGAGCATATGAGATGTTCCAAGAGCTAAAATTGGTATTTCAGACTCATGCCCGTGTTAAGAGGTATGATACCTCTGATAAGTACTTTGCCTACAAGACGGAGGAGAATAGCTCAGCTAGTGAGCATGTGCTCATAATGTCTGAGTACTACAATCACTTGAATCAAGTGGGAGTTAATCTTCCAGATAAGATAGTGATTGACAGAGTTCTCTAGTCACTATCACCAAGTTACTAGAACTTCGTGATGAACTATAATACACAAGGGATAATGGAAACGATTCCCAAGCTCTTCGCGATGCTAAAATTGGCGAAGGTAGAAATCAAGAAAAAGCATCAAGTGTTGATGGTTGACAAGACCACTAGTTTCAAGTAAAAGGGCAAGGGAAAGAAAGGGAACTTCAAGAAGAATGGCAAGCAAGTTGCCACTCTTGTGAAGAAGCCCAAAGCTAGACCTAAGCCTAAAACTGAGTGCTTCTACTGCAAAGGGAATGGTCACCGGAAGCGGAACTACCCCAAATACTTGGCGGATAAGAAGGATGGCAAAGTGAACAAAAGTATATTTGATATACATGTTATTGATGTGTACTTTACTAGTGTTCATAGTAACCCTAGGGTATTTGATACCGATTCGGTTGCTAAGATTAGTAACCCGAAACAGGAGTTGCAAAATGAACAGAGACTAGTTAAGGGCAAGGTGACGATGTGTGTTGGAAATGATTCCAAGGTCGATAAGATCACCATCGCACACTCCTTTTACCTTCGGGATTAGTGTTGAACCTAAAATAAATGTTATTTGGTGTTTGCGTTGAGCATGAATATGATTGGATCTTGTTTATTGCAATACGGTTATTCATTTAAGTCAAAGAATAATTGTTGTTCTGTTTACACGAATAAAACCTTCTATGGTCATACACTTAATGTAAATGGTTTATTGAATCTCGATTGTAGTGATACACATATTCATAATATTGATGCCAAAAGATGCAAAGTTGATAATGATAATGCAACATACTTGTGGCACTTCCGTTTAGGTCATATTGGTGTAAAACGCATGAAGAAACTCCATGCGGATGGACTTTTGGAATCACTTGATTATGAATCATTTGATGCTTGCGAACCATGCCTCATGTGCAAGATGACTAAGACTCCGTTCTCCAGAACAATGGAGCGAGCCACTGACTTATTGGAAATAATACATACCGATGTACGGTAGGTATCGTTATTTTCTGGCCTTCACAGATGATTTGAGCAAATATGAGTATATCTACTTAATGAAACACAAGTCTGAAATGTTTGAAAAGTTCAAAGAATTTCAGAGTGAAGTGGAGAATCATCATAACAAGAAAATAAAGTTTCTATGATCTGATCGCGAAGACGAAATATTTGAGTTACGAGTTTGGCCTTCAGTTGAAACAATGTCGAATAGTTTCGCAACTCACGCCACCTGGAACACCACGGCGTTATGGTGTGTATGAACGTCATAACTGTACTTTATTAGATATGGTGCGATCTGTGATGTCTCTTACCGATTTTACCACTATCGTTTTGGGGTTATGCAATAGAGACAGCTGCATTCACGTTAAATAGGGCACCATCTAAAAATCTGTTGAGATGACACTTTATGAATTGTGGTTTAGCAAGAAACTTAAGCTGTCGTTTCTTAAAGTTTGGGGTTGCGATGCTTATGTGAAAAAGTTTCAGCCTGATAAGCTCAAACCCAAATCGGAGAAGTGCGTCTTCATAGGATACCCAAAAGAAAATGTTGGGTACACCTTCTATCATAGATCCGAAGGCAAGATCTTTGTTGATAAGAGTTGATCCTTTCTAGAGAAGGAGTTTCTCTCGAAAGAAGTGAATGGGAGGAAAGTAGAACTTGATAAGGTAATTGTACCTTCTCCCTAATTGGAAAGTAGTTGATCACAGAAATCAGTTCCAGTGATGCCTACACCAATTAGTGAGGAAGTTAATGATGATGATCATGAAACTTCAGATCAAGTTACTATAGAACCTTGTAGGTTAACGAGAGTATGTTCCGCACCAGAGTGGTACGGTAATCCTATTCTATAATTCATGTTACTAGACCATGACAAACCTATGAACTATGAGGAGGCGATGATGAGCCCAGATTCCGCGAAATGGTTTAAGGCCACGAAATCTGAGATGGGATCCATGTATGAGAACAAAGTATGGATTTTGATTGACTTGCCCGATGATCGGTGAGCCATTCAGAATAAATGGATCTTCAAGAGGAAGACGGACGCTGATAGTAGTGTTACTATCTACAAAGCTCAAATTGTCACAAAAGGTTTTCGAGAAGTTCAAGGTGTTGACTATGATGAGATTTTCTCACTCGTATCGATACTTAAAAGTCTGTCCGACTCATGTTAGCATTTGTCGCTTTTTATGAAATATGGCAAATGGATATCAAAACTACATTCCTTAATGGATTTATTAAAAGAGAGTTGTATATGATGCAACCAGAAGGTTTTGTCAATCCTAAAGGTGTTAACAAAGTGTGCAAGCTCCAGCGATCCATCTATGAACTGGTGCAAGCATCTCAGAGTTGGAATATATGCTTTGATGAGTTGATTAAAGCATATAGTTTTAAACAAACTTACGGTGAAGCCTGTATTTACAAGAAAGTGAGTGGAAGCACTACAACATTTCTGATAAGTATATGTGAATGACATATTGTTGAACGAAAATAATGTAGAATTTTCTGGAAAGCATAAAGGAGTGTTTGAAAGGAGTTTTTCAAAGAAAGACCTCGGTGAAACATGTTAATTATGACATATCTTCTCAAAAAGATCAATGTGCAAATGAATTAATTGCTACCGAGACAACAACCAAATTCTGGAACATCAGAAGCTATAGTTAAACACAACAACACTACAAGTTCTTACTTATGTACAATAAATAACAAATTGAACATTTTATGAGGAAGGTAAATATAACTGCCCAGCATAGCGACAGTGTTTGGATGACAGCAAATTGATACTAACAGGTGTGTACATGCACAAATTTAGTAACATAGAACTAATAGCACTAAGGTTGTCCACTATGTATGCCAAAACTGGGGTAAAGTCAATTGTTGCTACATCTTGCACCGGTGCCCTACACTGGCGAGTCGATGCAGTGGAAAGAAAATCAGGGACCCAGACTCTGAAGCACGTAGTTGCTCCGATGCCTAGTTCCTTCGTGCCATAAAGATTTAGTATTTTACTGCTTGGCTGCTCAGATGTGTGGACCAAAGTTGGCTGCACAAACTGCTGAAGCGTTGCTAAATAATTTTCTAATGGCACTGCTGATGAGATGGCAACAATTTAGGATACTAGGTACAAACTATGACACTATCTTAGGATGCGTTTGGTTGAAGGTGTGGTATGAATGGGTTGGGACCGTGACAGTGTCTGAATCACATCTAACAAATGATTTGTAACAACAAAAGAGGGTCTAAGCTTCTCTGCACATGCCAGAAACTTCCTCCAACTGTCCACAGATTCAAACGCAACTAGCTTCACGCATGGAGATTGATGGTGACAACGAGCAGATAGATCTTCAGCCACCCCACTCCATTTGTTGCCACTAATGGTCCTAGGGAGCTACAAGAGGAAGAAATGACTCAAATCGACCGCTGGGTAAAAATCCTTCATTCCAAGTCATAGCCCGAGAGAGAGAAGAGAGGCATACCCGGGTGGTGAAGGAGTCATCGCCGGAGGAGGAACCACTGGAGAGGTCTTTGAAGAAGACCATGGCGACCCCGGCGGTAGGATGCGAGACGACGAGAGCGAGGCAACGGCTATAGCTTAGGAAGGAAGGAAGGAGGAAACAGGGGAAATGTGACTTGTGGTCGGGGAGAAAAGGGGTGGGGAAGGGGGGAGGGGTGGGGGTAGATATTTTGGCGGTAGGCCAACATTTTGGAAATGTGGAGGGAAACTTTGCGTGTGGTGCCACCGGACCATTCACTTTGAACGATTGTGTGCATCGCAAATGATTTTTCTGCTTTACGCGCATGGGATGAGTTTGATAATTCAAATTTTGGTGGAAATTTCCCCAGGTACGTCATTGCATAATTTAACATCGCTTGCTAATTTGGGCACACAAAAGAGCGTACAATAGACATACCACACTTACTGGATCAAGCAATTTTAGTAATTAAATGGAGCCAGTTGACCTAAACATTTCTCTAACAAAATACCAACATTAAAAGCAAAGCCTAAGTACGCATAATTTTAACAAATCTGCCGCCGCACCGGCCTATGCATCGCCGGTGTGAGATGAGACGTCGATGACTAGTCCTAGCGACATGCCGCCGTTGGGGGACTCCGCGTCCCCCTGCTGAAGTCGACCGCATCCTTGCCCTCGTCATCGGCGCCGCCCTCAAGGTTGTATTACTCGTAGTAGTGGCTGCGCCATAGCTAGTGTTGGTACTCCACCGGTGATTCCTCGACGGACAAACTCTTCTCTACCTCGACCTCGGCCACGTGCAACTCCTCCTCCCAGCGCTCCTCGATCTCCGCCGCCTCCTGCATCTCCAGCTCCCACTCGATGACCTCATGAGGAAGCAGGTGCTCCATGGCCACCACCGCATTTTCGGACGTGGGTTGTGATAACCCACAAGTATAGGGGATCGCAACAGTTTTCGAGGGTAGAGTATTCAACCCAAATTTATTGATTCGACACAAGGGGAGCCAAAGAATACTCTCAAGTATTAGCAGCTGAGTTGTCAATTCAACCACACCTAGAAACTTAATATCTGCAGCAAAGTATTTAGTAGCAAAGTAATATGATAGTAGTGATAACGGTAACAAAAGGTAACGGTAGTAAAAGCAATGTTTTTGGTATTTTGTAGTGATGATAGCAATAGCAACGGTGTCGGGGTAAATAGCCATGGGTAGCCCAGCCGGCTTCCCCTGGCCCCTCAGAAAAAATTACGAGCCCATCCGGCTCGTAAGGAGACTCAAGACCTGGGCCGCCTCCCCCTAGCCGACTGCCATCCTAGCCGGCTTGGGGGCGGCCTGCCCTTTTTACCCCCATGAAGAAAACTGCGGAAGGCCGGCTACGGCATGGCCGGCTACGGCAGGGCCGGCTATGGCAAGGCCGGCTATGGCACGGCCGGCTACCGCCGGGCCGGCTCCGATAAAGCAGTCAACGCCGTACCCGCGATGTACGCGTCCACTCTGCGATGATGAAGCGGGGCGTGGCTACAGTGGAGCCTGCCACCCCCAAAACCCGGAGCACACCTGGTACAGCGCGTCGTGCGGGCCGCTGCGGCCCGCCCGGCGCGGCACTGTAGCCACGGCGGCTCTGACGCTGTCCACGACGGGCCGCCAGCGTGGCCCCCGAGGCGGTGGGCCCCTTCGGGCAGAGAGATGCCGAAGGCGGCTACACCCCCTCTCAAGCCGGCAAGACAGAGGGCCGGCTTCACGTAGCCGGCCTGCCGCCTTCCTCGAGGGAGACGCCCATTAAGGAGACAAGGTGCGGCGGGGCTACAGTAATCGCCCGCCAGCGCGGCGTTACTGTAGGCACGCTTACCCCAACCAAGCCTGCGCCAACAAGCACGGAGCAACAGTAACCAGCCGCCGACCAGGCCCTGGCCAGTGGGGTCGGCCTGTCGACCCGGGAGCCGGCAGCCGGCGGGCCCCAGAAGCCGGCGGAGAAGCCGGTGAACACAGCCATAGACAGCTGGGTCGTGCGCCCAGTCGGATTACCATTGTACCCCCGGGGGGTAGGCCTATATAAACCCCCCGGTGCACCCATGCGAAGGGTTGAACTCTCTTTCTAGTCATAGACACATACAAGGAGAAGAAGCAAGCTGAGCTAAGCCCTTCTTCCTCCTTCCACCCCAAACAGCTCAAGGAGCATTGTAGCCACCTGTGAACTTAGTAACCATGCGGAGACCCCGCAGAGCAGCAGTAGGGGTGTTATCTCCCCGGAGAGCCCTGAAGCTGGGTAAGATTCGCCGGCGTGCATGTCTACGCCTCATCCCGTTTCCAGGCACCGGCGACGTTCTATTGGCCCCCGCAATGATAAGCCACCCGTTGGCATATGTCGATCCTACCACCCGACATTTGGCGCCCAACGTGGGGCAATGTGCACCGTCGTCCGGAGACCTGTTCTGGACGGGAACCCTTTTCCTTCCTCGCGGGCGCAGCCAGCCCGGCTCGCCCGATGGCGCTTGCCGCGACGCGCTGCATGGCGTCGCCGACGTCTGCGCGGCTAGTGGCCTTGCCAACCTCTTCGACAAGGCCCGCATCTCCGACGAGCTCGCCTCCGATGCGGGCACAGATCACCTCGCCAGCCTCCTCAGCCAGCTCCACGTCTCCAGCGAGCCCGCTGCGGACTTGGAGTCGGTTGGCTCCACCGACCCGATGCCCGTCGACTCCGACACGGCATCCTACGACACCTTCCCCACCAACGTCACGGTCTACAATGACCCGCTCCCTCTGGCTGGCGATCGCGATTCTGACGCCCCCGAGGCGATGGTTATCGGCCTCGACGGCCCGACTGACGAGGGCACCTGTGACTCCCCGCGCGCGGCAGCCCAAGACTTGTCTGTCCCCCTTCCCGCTGACGCCAGCGACGAAGTTCTGGAGGCACGCCGCCTCGCCCTCCTCGCGGAGGGCCGGCGGCTGGCCTCCGTAAGATGCCTCACCGAGGCCTACCAGCGCGAAGCTGACCGCGCCGCCTTCGGCACGCCGGCTCCGGCTGGCCCTAGCCGGGCCGGCGCTGTCAGGCAACGCGGCGCCGTCATCACCGACACGCTTGGGGTGGATTGCCCGGTCTACACCACCCCGCTCGAGAACCTGCGCGCCGCCCAGGCGGCCGTAGATGAGCTGGACGGCTTGGAAGCCGAAGATCTCCCCCATATGACGCGGCGCATCCAGCAACTAATCGATGCGGCCGCACGACGACACGAGGCCGACGCCTGTGCGGGGAGCCCTCCCCCGCGCCGCGAACATGGCGCGACCTCCCGGTCGCCGACTACCAGCTACACCCGCGCGTGGCGCGAGAAAGAGCCGGCTTCCAGCCGAAGCCGGACCCAAGTCTCCATCGAGCGAGACGCGGATGGCCGCCCCCGAGCCATGGAATGGCGGGGCACCCCCGCCTCCGCCTCGAGCTCGCGGAGAAAGATATCCTACCCCGCCTCCAGTGGCTCACCCGACTCTCAGCGGCCGGCTTGGTCGCCGGGAGGGAATCGGCGAAAACGACGCCCGCCACCGGATCGACCGCCTGGCCCGATCCCTGGCGCTAGAAGAAGAAGACGATGTCGGCCCGCCTTGCTTCGGCCCCCGCATCCGCGACGAGCCCTTCCCCAAAGGGTTCTTGCTCCCAAGAGACACACCCAAGTACAACGGCTCGGTGAAGCCGGACGACTGGCTGACCGACTACTCCACGGCCGTCAGCATCGCCAATGGCAACCGGCGCGTTGCCATAAAGTACGTGCCCCTCATGCTGCAAGGCACGGCGCGGACTTGGCTTAACAACCTTAAGCCCCTCAGCATCAACAGCTGGGTGGATTTCACTGAAGCCTTCGTTCGCAACTTCACCAGCACCTACAAGCGGGCTCCCAAGCCCAGACAGCTCTCCCTTTGCGTACAGGGCCCAGCCGAGTCCACTCGCGACTACCTGACGCGTTGGGCCGAGCTCCGCAACTCCTGCGAGGGGGTGCACGAGGTGCAAGCCATCGAATACTTCACAGCCGGGTGCCGAGAGGGCACCCTCCTCAAGCACAAGCTTCTCTGCAATGAGCCGACTACCCTCGACGAGCTCTTAAACATCGCCGACAAGTACGCCACCGCCGACTCCTCGATGAAGACCGAGCTCCGGGTGGACGCATCCGGAAAGGTGCTCAATCCGGCGCCCAAAGCGCCGGCTGGAGACGGCGGCCGACGCCAACACCAGAACGATAAAAAATGCAAGGGCCCTGCGCCGCCTCCCGCCAGTCGGTAGGTGGCCACGGTCGAAGACGCGCCGCCTGAGGGGCGGCCCGCACCCAAGAAGCCCAAGGGCGGTCGGCCGGCTTGGCAGCCGGCCTTCTCCTACGAGCAAACCCTTGATGCCCCATGCAAGTTCCACAGCGGCGCGAAGCCGTCCAACCACACGACCCGCAAATGCAACTGGCTCGCCCGAATCTCAAAGGGCGAAGGGCTCACGCCGACTCCGCCTGCCGGCCCGCCGCCGCCGGCTCCGCCGCCCAAAGCCGCCCGGCCCGCGGTCGACGCCGTGCATGACAAGTTCCCCGACGAGCAAGCGTCTTATGTCGTCTTCACGTGCCAGCCCGAAGACCGGTGCAGCAAGCGCCGAGAGCAACAGAAGGTCAACATGGCCGCCACCAGCCCAGCCGGCCACATGCACTGGTCGGAGAAACACATCAGCTGGAGCCGGGCCGACCACCCAGAGGTGATATCATCCCCCGGTTCCTACGCATTGGTCCTGGGGGCCACCCTCGCAACGGATACGCGCGCCGCACGCTTCTCCCGCGTGCTGATCGACGGCGGGAGCAGCATCAACATCCTGTACCGCGACACCATGGAGAAGCTGGGCGTCAAGGCCAAGCAACTTGCGCCGACTCGGACGGTGTTCCACAGTATCGTACCCGGATTGTCCTGTGCCCCCATCGGCAAGCTCAAGATCGATGTTCTCTTTGGGGCCAAGGATCATTTCCGCCGGGAAGCAATCTGGTTCGAGGTGGTGGACCTGGAGAGCCCTTATCACGCCTTGCTTGGCCGACCCGCCTTGGCCAAGTTCATGGCGGTCCCCCACTATGCTTACCTCAAGATGAAGATACCGAGCTCCAAGGGTGTCATCACCATCGCCGGCGACTACAAGAAGTCCGCCGACTGCGCCGCGGCTAGCAGCCGGCTGGCCGAATCCCTCGTGATCGCAGCCGAGAGGAAGACGCTGGACCGGGTCATGGCCCTGGCCAGCAAACAGCTAAACCAACCCGCCGACTCCAAGGAGTATGATGCCCAAGGATCTTTCCAGCCGGCCAAGGAGACCAAGAAGATACAGCTCGACCCCGAGCACCCCGAGAGGTTTGCCGTCATTGGGGCGAGCCTGGATAGCAAATAGGAAGGCGAGCTCGCCGATTTCCTCCGTGAGAATCGGGATATCTTGGCATGGTCCCCCAAGGACATGCCGGGTGTTCTGAAGGATTTCGCTGAGCACAAATTGCACGTGCGGGAGGATGCTAAACCAGTCAAGCAGCCCCTCCGCCGACTGTCAGAAGAGAAGAGAAGGATCGTAGGGGAGGAGATAGCCCGGCTCCTTGCAGCCGGCTTCATCATGGAAGTTTTCTTCCCCGAATGGCTCGCGAACCCGGTTCTCGTGCTGAAAAAGAATAACAAGTGGCGCATGTGTATAGATTACACGAGCCTCAACAAAGCCTGCCCAAAAGATCCCTTCGCTCTGCCCCGGATTGATCAAGTGATAGACTCCACAGCCGGATGCGAGCTGTTGAGCTTTTTGGATGCCTACTCGGGATACCACCATTTCAAGCTGAACCCGGATGACCAGCTGAAGACCGCCTTCATCACGCCGTTTGGAGCCTCCTGCTACCTGACTATGACGTTCGGCTTGAGGAATGTCGGCGCCACTTTTCAGCGTTGCATGCAGAAGTGCCTCCTCACGCAGCTTGGCAAGAACGCCCACGTTTACGTGGATGGTGTTGTGGTGAAGACGGAGAAGCGTGGCACTCTGCTGGAAGACTTGAAGGAGACATTCGAGAACCTGCGCCGGTTCCGGATCAAGCTCAACCCAGAGAAATGCGTGTTCGGAGTGCCAGCCGGCCAGCTCCTAGGCTTTCTGGTCTCTGAACGCGGCATAGAGTGCAACCCTGTGAAGATCAAGGCCATCGAGAGGATGGCGGTCCCAACCAAGCTCAGAGAGATTCAGAAGTTCACTGGGTGCCTGGCCTCTCTTAACCGCTTCATCAGCCGGCTTGGAGAAAAAGCTCTCCCCCTCTACCGCCTCATGAAGAAGAGCACTCACTTTGAGTGGAACGACCAGGCCGACCAAGCTTTCCACGAGCTGAAGAAAATGCTGTCCACGCCACCTGTCTTGGCGGCACCGACTGAGAAGGAGCCCATGCTCCTATATATTGCCGCCACTAGCCGGGTGGTCAGCACTGTCATTGTGGTCGAACGCCCCGAAGAAGGCTGAGCCCAGCCGGTCCAGAGGCCGGTTTATTACCTGAGCGAGGTGCTGTCCACCTCGAAACAAAATTACCCGCACTATCAGAAGATGTGCTATGGCGTGTACTTCGCCGCCAAGAAGCTGAAGCCGTACTTTCAAGAGCACCCCATCACAGTCGTATGCACTGCCCCGCTAGCCGACATCATAGGCAGCCGGGACGCATCCGGCCGGGTGGCCAAATGGGCCATCGAGCTGGCCCCCTACACGATCTTCTACCAACCCCGCACCGCCATCAAGACGCAAGCGCTGGCCGACTTCCTCGTCGACTGGGCCAAGACCCAGTACTTACCACCAGCGCCCGACTCCACCCATTGGCGCATGCACTTTGACGGATCAAAGATGCGCACCGGCCTGGGAGCCGGTGTCGTCCTTACTTCTCCAAAGGGCGACAAGCTCAAATACACGCTGCAGATCCACTTCGCTGCCTCCAACAACGTAGCCGAGTACGAGGCGCTCATACACGGGCTCCGGCTTGCCAAGGAACTTGGCATTCGCCGGATCTTGTGCTATGGCGACTCGGATTTGGTGGTACAGCAGTCTTCTGGCGACTGGGACGCCAAGGACGCGAACATGGCGAGCTACCGTTTCCTAGTGCAGCAAATCAGCGGATACTTCGACGGGTGTGAGTTCCTTCACGTGCCGCGAGCCGACAACGAGCCAGCAGATGCTCTGGCCCGAATAGGCTCCACGCGGCAAGCAATACCAGCCGGCGTCGCCCTGCAGCGCCTCCTCAAGCCTTCAATCAAGCCGTCTCCGGAATCCGAATCCATTTTCGTGCCGCCTAACCCCGAGGGGGCCGGGTCCGGCTCGAAGAATCAAGCAGCTGGCCCGGGGACTTCAATATTCGGCTCGGGGACTGCAGTACCCGGCCCGGGGACTGCCTCACCCGGCCCGGGGACTGCAGTAGCCGGCCCGGGGACTGCGGTAGCCGGCCCGAGGATTTCTTCAGCGCAGGAAGCGGCGGCCGACTCCAACGCTGCACTGCCCAGCCCGCCCACCCTGGTGGCTGTGGCCACATTGGTGGCTGAGGAGGTCGCCGCCCCATCATGGGCCCAAACCATCCGCAACTTTTTGGTGAACCATGACCTGCCGGCTGACAAAAATGAAGCAAGACAAGTTCAGCGCCGGGCTGGAGCATACACAATCGTCAACAGAGAGCTCGTCAAGCGCAGCGCCACCGGAGTCTTGCAGCGTTGCGTCGAGCAGGAGAAAGGCATCGCGATCCTCAGGGATATACACCAAGGAGAGTGCGGCCACCACGCCGCATCAATATCACTGGTCGCCAAAGCCTTCCGCCACGGTTTCTTCTAGCCGACTGCTTTGGACGACGCCAAAGAGCTAGTCAAACACTGCAAAGGCTGCCAGCTTTTCAGCTCACAGCAACACATCCCGGCTTCAGCGCTCAAGACCATTCCCATCACCTGGCCCTTTGCCGTCTGGGGATTGGATATGGTGGGCCCATTCAAGACGGCGCGCGGCGGCATGACACATTTGCTCGTTGCCGTCGACAAATTCACCAAGTGGATCGAGGCAAAGCCGATCAAGAAGCTGAATGGGCCGACTGCAGTGACCTTCATTGCAGATATAACAACCCGGTACGGCGTACCACACAGCATCATCACCGACAACGGCACAAACTTTGCCAAAGGTGCCTTGGCACGGTTCTGCGCTGCGCAAGGTATCCGGCTGGACCTTGCGTCAGTCGCCCACCGGCAGTCAAACGGCCAAGTGGAGCGAGCAAATGGCCTCATTCTGTCCGGCATCAAGCCTCGACTGGTCGTACCCCTGGAGCGTTCAGCCGGCTGCTGGCTCGATGAGCTGCCGGCTGTCCTATGGAGTCCGCGCACTACTCCCAACAGATCAACCGGCTTCACTCCTTTCTTCCTTGTATATGGTGCTGAGGCGGTCATCCCAACAGACATCGAGTTCGACTCGCCTCGAGTAACCATGTACACGGAAGCGGAAGCCAAAGAAGCACAAGAAGACGGCGTCGACCTGCTGGAAGAGGCCCGGCTGTTAGCCCTCAGCCGGTCTGCTATCTACCAGCAGGGTCTGCGCCGCTACCATAGCCGGAGGGTCCGCCCAAGATCCTTCCAGGAGGGCGACCTTGTGCTCCGGCTGATCCAGCGAACAGCCGGCCAGCACAAGCTCGCAGCCCCCTGGGAAGGCCCCTTCATCATCAGCAGAGCCTTGGGCAACGACGCCTACTACCTCATCGACGCGCAGAAGCCGAAGGCGCGCAAGAGAGATGACTCCGGCAAGGAGTCGGAGCGACCATGGAACGCAAATCTCCTTCGGAAGTTTTACAGTTAAAACGCAGTATGTGTTATGCCCACTTTTGTATTTAGTATGAAACAGTAGGCTCCCCGAGAAAGACTCGGGGACTGCCACCCTTTATCTTATGAATGAAAGTTATCATGCGTATGATTTTACCTCTTCATTTATTTTGTCCAGTACCGGGTCCGACGAGTCGGCCCGGGGACTGGCCGACTAGAGTTATATTAGGAGCCCTACCCGCAGTCAGACAAGTAATGTGCCGACACCCAGGTTTGGCTCTTGCCGAAATCGCAGCTCGAAGAACCGACTGCCCGGCTGGCTAGAGCCACAAGCCGGAAAGGGTGCCCACATGAAAAATGGCTAGGGACCAAATAGGCTCACATATATAACAAAAGCCGGCTGACTGCCTCACGCCGACCGACTACCAGAGTAGCCGGCCGGCCGGCCGGCCTACATTCAGTCTACTTCAAGTCCAAGAAAGCCCAAGTACTTGCCTTCCCAAAGAGGGAAGGTGGCAAAGGAAAGAGCCTAAGGACAAAAAGTACACTTAGATGAACGCCAACACATGCATATATTAATATATTACACAAAGAGCCTCCAGAGAGGTCGACATCCAACATTGTTCGATACACCCCCAGTGGGTGGAATTGCAGAAACTTAAAATTGTCCGAAAAAGTAAAACAGGAACAAAAAGAATGGCAGATCAAGCCGGCGGGGCCGCAGACGAGCCGGGCTAGGCGGTAGAAGTAGTCGCGCCGGCTGGAGGAGCGGCCGGCTGGCCAACCTCAGCTTGATCGTTGCCTCCGGCAGAGGGCGCGCTCCCGCGTGGCTCGTTGCTGGAGGCACGGTCGGCTGGGGGACGGTCGGTCGTCTCACCAGTCGTGTCGGCATCTTCGCCGTCCTCCTCCTCATCGTCCTCGCCCTCGTCGCTGGAGGCAATCTCTTCGGCCGAGTCCTCGCCGTCCGCCGGGTTCAGCCCGAACCATTCCTCCGGCTGGGCGGCGCCATCGTCGTTGAGCTCCGGCGCGAAGACGCTGGTGTCGGTGCACTCGGCGATCGTCAAGGCGCGTTGCGCGATCGCCGGCCGCACCTCCTCCAGCTCGGCGTCGGCTTCCGACCGCCACGTCCGCAGCTGGTCCAGGCTTGGCCCTGGGTACCACGCGCGGACGAACTCCAGCGCGCGCCCGGCTCCAAGACGGGCCGCGGACGCCTTCCAGGACTCGAAGCGGCCGACTGCGACTTCGAGCCAGTCGGCCGTCCGGCTTGGGGTGCGGGGAATCGTCTGGCCGGGCCAGAGCGCGGCCAGCATCGTCGCCCCGACGCGTTGGAGCCGGCGGAGCAACCGGTGGGCCGGCTGCAGCCGCGCCTGGACGGCGATAAGCTGCTCCGATAACGTCCGGTTTGCATCCGGCGGAATCACAACCCCGGCCTGACGGCGCTCCTCGCGGTAGGCTTCGATGGCTTGGGCGGCAAGGACGGACTGGCCGGGGAAGTACTCTGCGCAAGACAACAAACACAAGTCAAAACAAAACCATAGGCGGCCGGCAGATGGAAGAAGAGCAAGAAAGACAGCCTACCATCGATGAGATCCTCGATCCGGCCGAAGCCTTCTTCCAGCGCCCGGTGCGTCTCGGCCCAGCTCGCCTCCCTGGCCTCGAACTCCGCCTTCAGGGTAGCCTCGCCGTCCTGCGCCTTTTGCAGGGCCGCCTTGTGGCTCTCCTCTTGGTCGGCCAGCTTCGTCGCCAGGCGGTCGCGCTCTTGAACCAAGTCAGCGTACTCGGCGTCCTTGGCACGAAGAGCGGCCTGCACCACGCCGAGTTCCCTCCGCAGGTCGGCGTTGGCCTCTGCATGAGCAAAAAATAAAGAGAAAAGTCAGCAAAGGAAAAGTCGTCGAGTAAGATCCGACCCGACTGCGCTGCAGTCGGCCCGGATCTCGGGGACTACACCCAGTGGGTGCGCTGTCGCGCCCCCACGAGAAATTAATAAGGACAAAACACTTACGCCGGCTGCTGGCGAGGTCTTCGGTCCTCCGGCTTAGCTCCCGAGCCTAGGAGTTGAAGGCGGCAGCGCGAGAATTGTGATAATCCTGGAGATCAGAAAAAACAGTCAAGATAGTAGTCAAGTAAGATCCGACCCGACTGCGCCGCAGTCGGCCCGGATCTCGGGGACTACACCCAGTGGGTGCGCCAGCGCGCCCCCACGGAAAAAATTCAAAGGACCAGAATGGTCAAGGAGTGAAGACTTACCCGGATTGCAGATCGCGTCGACAGAAACTCCTGAGTACATTGCCTCAGGAGGCCGGCCTGTGCCTGCAGCCGGCTCCGAACCTCTTGAGCCGCGACATTCAGCTCGCCGCTCCCTCTGCTAGGAGTCCAGCCGGACGTTGCGGAGCTGGCCGCCTCCAAGGCGTCTGCCGTCCGCTCAGCCCCCGCGGCTCGGCGCGTGTCCGGCGGGGCCGTGCTCCCTCCGGCGGGCCGGCCCGCCGCCAGCTTGATCTCAAGGCCGGCTCTGGCCTCGGGCGCGGCCCGGGCCGGCTCCTCCGGCACCGCCGACGATTGGCCGCCTTCGCCTGCTCCGGCTGGCGCTGCCGGCGACGTCCTCTCAACGGATACCTCGAAGACTTCGTCCCTCTGCACTGGCGGCTGCTCGGGGATAATCTCCTCCGCCGTGGGCAGAGGGATATCCGGATCCAAGTTCTGGAGGGGGATGGCGAGTAGCGGAGTCTGGCTGCGCGCGCCTTCCACCTCCGTCTCCGTGGCCGCCCGCTCCGACGGAGTCTCGGCCGCCGCGCTCGCTCGCCCTGGCGCCGTCTGGGCGGCCTCCCGCTCCGCTGCCGCCCGCTCCGCCGCCTCCCTCTCTCGGCGCGCCTCGCGAGCGTTGCGCTCCGTGGCTGCGTCAAGTTCGGCGCGGGGGTCCACTCGGCGGGACTCTGAGGATCCGGCACTCGGCCCGACCACGGAGCCGGCTGGGCCTCGCTCAAGGGAAAGCGGCGCCCTGCTCAGAAAATCAGAAAAGCATTCAAGAAAAGAAGACTTCAGAATAACAAGCACGTAGGCGGCTACTAGACTTACGCGGAAACTGAGGGGGGCTTCTTCACCTCCTTCCGGAAGCAAGCCGCCTTCGCCGCCGCCTCCTCGCGCTTTGTGGCCGCGGCGGAGGCCTTCGGTTTCTTCGGCCGGCTCCCGAAGAGCGGAAGCGCGGCCCGGCGCTTCCCCTTCCCACCACCGGCAGTCGACGCGGCAGACGAGCTCGCGCCGCGGCGGTCAGTTGCTGGCTGGCGGCGCGGGAGTTCTTCGGCTTCAAAATCGTCGGGCCAGTCGTCGAAACTGGCCGAGAGCCCGGTGCCGCCGAGCTCGGCGGCATCCCCCGTGGCGGCATCCTCCATGGCGACGGCGGAGAGATCCGGGTCGTCGTGGTCGTCCACCGTACGGTCCGGGGCGTACTCACGGTCGACTCCAGCCGCCCCGGATGGCGACGGAAGAAGAGGATTCTGACGAAAAGAAAAAAGAGAAGAGCCGCCTGGTCAGAAGCCGGCTGACCCAAGCCGGCAGACGACGAGAAGAAAACTTACCATAGGCGGAGGATGGGCGCGGGAGTACGGCGCCTTGCCGAATTGCCACTCGTCGATGAGCTTCAGGTTGGCGATGTAGTTCGCCATCAGAGCCACCTCGGCGTGGGGCATCTCCCATGTGCTCAGCCGGCAGGGGTCAAACCGGCCACTCATTTGGCACATCATGTGCGGCCGGCTCTGGAGGGGCAGAATCCGGCGCTCGACGAAGGCGGTCACCAGATCGGACGTGCGCAGGCCTTCCGACTGGACCATCACCCGCAGCCGGGAGATGGAAGCATTCCCAGCCGGAGATAAGGACTTCGACCGGTAGCCCCAGGTCCGCCGCTTCCCAGTCGGCGGGCCGGCTACGTAAGCTGGCAGATTGACGTAGTCGCCGTGCGGGGCGACGTTCTTAACGTAGAAATAAGACTTCTGCCAGAGCTTGACAGATTGGATCAGAGGGATGTGGGGGAAGGGGTTGTCGTCGCTTGCCCTCTTCATCGCGATGAAGGCGCCGCAGGGAGCCGGCATGCCGGCGGAGACGGTGCCGAGCTTGTTCTGGAACAGCTCCGCCCAGAGCTCCAGCCTCGGCAGCACCCCCAAGAACCCCTCGCAGAGCGAGACGAAGGCCGAGAGCTGCAGCACTGCGTTGGGCGTGACGTGGTGTGGTTGGAGATTGTAGAATTCAAGAAAGGAATGCATGAAGCTGCTCGCCGGGAAGCCGAAGCCACGAAGGAAGTGCGCGCGGAAGACGACGCGCTCGCCTTCCTCCGGGGCCGGCGAGACCTCCTTCGCGGGCGCCAGACGCAACTGCACAAGGTTGGCGGCGGGCAGGCGCCGGGTCTGGCGGAGGAACTCGATGTGATCATCGTGGACGTTGGACCCGTCCCACGAGCTCGACAAAGCCAGAGACATGGCGGCATGAGTGGGCTGCAGCGCGAAACTGCGTCGGGCGCAAGGAAGAAGAAGAGGAAGAAGAAGAGCAGGAGGGATGGGGAGCGGGAGAGCGAACAGGCCTGTGCCTCCCCTCCTCCCCCCTACTTGTAGGCGCGTGCGCCAGAGACGAGGAGGTGCGGCGTGGGGGATCGTGGGGATCGATCGTGCCCATCTCCCCCACGCCCGCTCTAATTATGCGCCTTGATGACGCGAGGTAACAGCCGCTCGGAGGCAAGCAGTCCCCTCGGGCCACAGAAGATCTGCGCCCGGGCCGAGGACAGGGAGTGGCGGGCCCGGGCCTGCGGGGGCGTCCCGTCGCGCGCGTGCGACAGCAGGGCTTCCCCGCCACGTGGCTCGTCGTGGGGCCCGCGGCAAGCCCGCGGGTCAACCACGGTCACCCTAGTAACGAAAAGCGCTCCGAAGTTGGCTGCAACGACGAGGTCAGCCCCTCACGGTATGAAGCCGGCCAAGCTTCCCGTCCTTCCGTCCGCCGTGAAGCTCGCCCGCCTTCGGGGACTACTGTCGGGGTAAATAGCCATGGGTAGCCCAGCCGACTTCCCCTGGCCCCTCAGAAAAAATTACGAGCCCATCCGGCTCGTAAGGAGACTCAAGACCTGGGCCGCCTCCCCCTAGCCGACTGCCATCCTAGCCGGCTTGGGGGGCGGCCCGCCCTTTTTACCCCCATGAAGAAAACTGCGGAAGGCCGGCTACGGCAGGGCCGGCTATGGCAAGGCCGGCTATGGCACGGCCGGCTACCGCCGGGCCGGCTCCGATAAAGCAGTCAACGCCGTACCCGCGATGTACGCGTCCACTCTGCGATGATGAAGCGGGGCGTGGCTACAGTGGAGCCTGCCACCCCCAAAACCCGGAGCACGCCTGGTACAGCGCGTCGTGCGGGCCGCTGCGGCCCGCCCGGCGCGGCACTGTAGCCACGGCGGCTCTGACGCCGTCCACGACGGGCCACCAGCGTGGCCCCCGAGGCGGTGGGCCCCTTCGGGCAGAGAGATGCCGAAGGCGGCTACACCCCCTCTCAAGCCGGCAAGACAGAGGGCCGGCTTCACGTAGCCGGCCTGCCGCCTTCCTCGAGGGAGACGCCCATTAAGGAGACAAGGTGCGGCGGGGCTACAGTAATCGCCCGCCAGGGCGGCGTTACTGTAGCCACGCTTACCCCGACCAAGCCTGCGCCAACAAGCACGGAGCAACAGTAACCAGCCGCCGACCAGGCCCTGGCCAGTGGGGCCGGCAGCCGGCGGGACCCACCAGCCGGCGGGCCCCAGAAGCCGGTGGAGAAGCCGGCGAACACAGCCACAGACAGCTGGGCCCTGTGCCCAGTCGGATTACCATTGTACCCCCGGGGGTAGGCCTATATAAACCCCCCGGTGCACCCATGCAAAGGGTTGAACTCTCTTTCTAGTCATAGACACATACAAGGAGAAGAAGCAAGCTGAGCTAAGCCCTTCTTCCTCCTTCCACCCCAAATAGCTCAAGGAGCATTGTAGCCACCTGTGAACTTAGTAACCATGCGGAGACCCCGCAGAGCAGCAGTAGGGGTGTTATCTCCCCGGAGAGCCCTGAAGCTGGGTAAGATTCGCCGGCGTGCATGTCTACGCCTCATCCCGTTTCCAGGCACCGGCGATGTTCTATTGGCCCCCGCAATGATAAGCCACCCGTTGGCATATGTCGATCCTTCCACCCGACAAACGGGAAAGTAAATAAGCGAAGAACAATATGTCGAAAGCTCGTAGGCAATGGATCGGTGATGGAGAATTATGCCGGATGCGGTTCATCATGTAAAAGTCATAACCTAGGGTGACACAGAACTAGCTCCAGTTCATTGATGTAATGTAGGCATGTATTCCGAATATAGTCATACATGCTTATGAAAAAGAACTTGCATGTCATCTTTTGTCCTACCCTCCGTGGCAGCGGGGTCCTTACGGAAACTAAGGGATATTAAGGCCTCCTTTTAAAAGAGAACTGAAACAAAGCATTAACACATAGTGAATACATGAACTCCTCAAACTACGGTCATCACCGGTAAGTATCCCGATTATTGTTACTTCGGGGTTAACGGATCATAACACATAATAGGTGACTATA
Organism: Triticum monococcum; assembly: GCA_034509565.1. Taxonomy (NCBI): domain Eukaryota; kingdom Viridiplantae; phylum Streptophyta; class Magnoliopsida; order Poales; family Poaceae; genus Triticum; species Triticum monococcum. The sequence goes on from CM067844.1 coordinate 493,081,003, forward strand.
GACTTGCAAGATAGGATCAAGAACACTCATATATTGATGAAAACATAATAGGTTCAGATTTGAAATCATGGCACTCGGGCCCTAGTGACAAGCATTAAGCATAGCAAAGTCATAGCAACATCAATCTCACAACATAGTGGACACTAGGGATCAAACCCTAACAAAACTAACTCGATTATATGATAGATCCCATCCAACCCATCACCGTCCAGCAAGCCTATGATGGAATTACTCACGCACGGCGGTGAGCATTATGAAATTTGTGATGGAGGATGGTTGATGATGATGATGGCGATGGATTCCCCTCTCCGGAGCCCCGAACGGACTCCAGATCAGCCCTCCCGAGAGGTTTTAGGGCTTGGCGGCGGCTCCGTATCGTAAAACGCGATGATTTCTTTTCTCTAATTTTTCCCCGAAACTCAATATATGGAGGTGGAGTTGGAGTCGGAGACGCAACAGGGGGCCCACGAGGTAGGGGGCGCGCCCCCCACCCTCGTGGCAAGGTGGTGGGCCCCTTGGCCTTCATCTTTTGTAGGTATTTTTCTTATTTTCTGAAAAGTGGCTCCGTGAAGTTTCAGGTCATTCCGAGAACGTTTGCTCCTACACATAAATAACACGATGGTAATTCTGCTGAAAACAGCGTCAGTCCGGGTTAGTTCCATTCAAATCATGCAAGTTAGAGTCCAAAACAAGGGCAAAAGTGTTTGGAAAAGTCGATACGTTGGAGACGTATCAACTCCCCCAAGCTTAAACCTTTGCTTGTCCTCAAGCAATTCAGTTGACAAACCGAAAGTGATAAAGAAAAACTTTTACAAACTCTGTTTGCTCTTGTTGTTGTAAATATGTAAAGCCAGCATTGAAGTTTTCAGCAAGGATTACAACTAACCACATTCACAATAACGCATAGGTCTCAAGTTTACTCATATCAATAGCATAATCAACTAGCAAGCCATAATAATAAATCTCAGATGACAACACTTTCTCAAAACAATCATAATATGATATAACAAGATGGTATCTCGCTAGCCCTTTCTGAGACCGCAAAACATAAATGCAGAGCACCTTTAAATACCAAGGACTGACTAGACATTGTAATTCATGGTAAAAGAGATCCGGTCAAGTCATACTCAATGTAAACTAACAATAATGAATGCAAATGATAGCGGTGCTCTCTAACTGGTGCTTTTTAATAAGAGGATGATGACTCAGCATAAAAGTAAATAGATAGGCCCTTCGCAGAGGTAAGCAGGGATTTGTAGAGGTGCCAGAGCTCGGTTTTGAAACAGAGGTGAATAATATTTTGAGCGGTATACTTTCATTGTCAACATAACAACCAAGAGATGGCGATATCTTCCATGCTACACACATTATAGGCGGTTCCCAAATAGAATGGTAAAGTTTATACTCCCCCTTCCACCAACAAGCATCAATCAATGGCTTGCTCGAAACAACGAGTGCCTCCAACTAACAAGAGTCCCAGGGGGAGTTTTGTTTGCAATTATTTTGATTTAGTTTGCATAAAGCATGGGACTGGGCATCCCGGTGACCAGCCATTTATCTCGTGAGTGAGGAGCGGAGTCCACTCCTCTTGAGAATAACCCGCCTAACATGGAAGATACAGACAGCCCTAGTTGATACATGAGCTATTCGAGCATACAAAACAGGATATTTATTTGAAGGTTTAGAGTTTGGCACATACAAATTTACTTGGAACGATAGGTAGATACCGTATATAGGTAGGTATAGTGGACTCATGTGGAATACCTTTGGGGTTTAAGGGGTTGGATGCACAAGCAGTATTCCCGCTTAGTATAGGTGAAGGCTAGCAAAAGACTAGGAAGCGACCAGCTAGAGAGCGACAACATTCATGAACATGCATTAAAATTAATCAACACCGAATGCAAGCATGAGTAAGATATAATCCACCATGAACATAAATATCATGAAGGCTATGTTGATTTTGTTTCAACTACATGCATGAACATGCGCCAAGTCAAGTCACTTAAATCGTTCAGAGGAGGATACCACCCTATCATACCACATCATAACTATCTCAATAGCATGTTGGCACGTAAGGTAAACCATTATAACTCATAGCTAATCAAGCATGGCACAAGAAACTATGATCTCTAATTGTCATTGCGAACATGTTTATTCATAATAGGCTGAATCAGGAACGATGAACTAATCATATTTACAAAAACAAAAGAGGTCAAGTTCATACCATCTTTTCTCATCTCAGCTAGTCCATAATATATCATCATAATTGCCTTTCACTTGCACGACGGAACGATGTGAATAATAATAATAGTGCACGTGCATTGGACTTAGCTGGAATCTGCGGGCATTCAATGAACAGGAGAAGACAAGGAAATATGGGCTCTTTTGTCAGATCAACAATAATGCATATAAGAGCCACTTCAACAATTTAATTATGGTCTTCTCCTATCGACCCCCAAAGAAAAGAAAAGAAATAAAACTATTTACACGGGAAAGCTCCCAACAAGCAAAAGAAGAACAGGAAATCTTTTTGGGTTTTCTTCTTTTTAATTACTACTACAAGCATGGAAATTAAACTAACTAAAAGCTACTACTCATTTTTTGGTTTTTCTTAAGGTTTATTAAACACACAAGAAGAAAGCATAAAAAGGAAATAAACTAGCATGGATGATACAATGAAAAAGTATGAGCACCGACATCTAGCAATGAGTGTGTGAACATAAATGTAATGTCGATGGGAAATACGTACTCCCCCAAGCTTAGGCTTTTGGCCTAAGTTGGTCTATGGCCACGGCTGGCCTGGCGGATATCCATAATAATAGTTGGGGTCGTACTGCGATGCAGCGGCTATCGCCTGCTGAGCTGCAGCATGGCGACAAGCGGCCTCCCCTCTCCTCTCGTACTCATCTGCCTCCTATCTGGTAATAGTATATCCTCCTCTTGCGTGAAGTTGAAAATTCAAACCTCCTCACAAAGGTACTGGTGAGGTTGTGGTACTGGCTGCACTTCTCTTCTTCGAAGCTCACGAGATCAGCGTTACGCAAATATGCGTTGAATTCTTCCTTAATTCCCACTCGATCCATAAAGTTCTCAGAAGGCCACTCACAAGGACGCACTGGAGCATCTCTTGGTGGCTCTTCATCAGCATCACGCATTGCAAGCCTGGGTCCTTGCTTCCTTGAAGAACCACCTTGGAACATTTTCCTAAGCATTTTTCCTTCTTTGGAAAATTCTGAAAATTTTTAGTAACTTCAAAATAAAAGTAAACCAAACTCAATAATATTGATAGCAACTACTCCTACAAGTGCCTAGAGCCCATATCATGCATCAAAACTACTTGGAACCATATAAATTTGACATGCAAGCTCAAGAACAGGGTCACCTAAGCAGCAAAAATTTGCAATGAATAAAGCACTAGAACAAAAACTAATTGGACCAATGGAGGAGTCACATACCAAGGAACAATCTCCCCAAGCAGTTTTGTGAGAGGTGCTTTGAGCAAGGAGATCAAAAATGGCAGCAAACCGAGCTTGGACTCGGGTTTGAGCTGGTTATTCGCGTTTGGGGGAGGAAGATGAAGTGTGTGGGTGCAGGAATAAGTGGAGGAGGGCCACCATGGGCCCACAAGGCAGGGGGCGTGCCCTAGAGAGGTGGGCGCGCCCTCCACCCTCGTGGGCAGGTGGTTGACCCCCTGGAGTGTTCTTAGTTCCATAAATCCTCAAATATTCTAGAAAAAATCATATTTGAATTTCAAGGCATTTGGAGAACTTTTATTTTTGAGGTATTTTTATATTGCACGGATAATCAGATAACAGACAGAAAAATATTTATTTTTATTTTATTTAATATAAATAACAGAAAGTAAAAGTGGGGTACAGAAGGTTGTGCCTTCTAGTTTCATCCATCTCATGATCATCAAAAGGAATCCACTAATAAGGTTGATCAAGTCTTATTAACAAACTCATTCCAAATAACACGGAACCGGAGAAATTTCGAATAACACTATGATACCTCAACGGGGATATGCACATCCCCAATAATAAGAATATCATATTTCTTCTTGACAGTAGGAAGAGGAAATTCAAAACCTCCAAATATAATCGATGGAAATTTTCCAATAGAGTTGATACTGTGAACTTGAAGTTATTTCCTCGGAAAGTGTACCATATGCTCATTGCCATTAACATGAAAAGTGACATTGCCTTTAGTGCAATCAAAACAGCCCCTGCAGTATTCAAAAAGGGTCTTCCAAGAATAATAGACATACTATCCTCCTCGGGAATATCAAGAATAACAAAGTCTGTTAAAATAGTAATGTTTGCAACTACAACAGGCGCATTCTCACAAATACCGACAGGTATAGCAGTTGATTTATCAGCCATTTGCAAAGATATTTCAGTAGGTGTCAACTTATTCAAATCAAGTATACGATATAAAGAGAGAGGCATAACACTAACACCGGCTCCAAGATCACATAAAGCAGTTTTAACATAGTTTCTTTTAATGGATCATGGTATAGTGGGCACTCCTAGATCTCCAAGTTTCTTTGGTATTCCACCCTTAAAAGTATAATTAGCAAGCATGGTGGAAATTCCAGCTTCCGGTATCTTTCTTTTATTCGTAATAATATCTTTCATGTACTTAGCATAAGGATTGGTTTTGAGCATATCAGTTAATCGCATACGCAAAAAGATAGGTCTAATCATTTCAGCAAAGCGCTCAAAATCCTCATCATCCTTTTTCTTGGATGGTTTGGGAGGAAAAGGCATGGGTTTCTGAACCCATGGCTCTCTTTCTTTACCATGTTTCCTAGCAACAAAATCTTTCATATCATAGCGTTGATTCTTTGATTGTGGATTATCAAGATCAACAGCAGGTTCAATTTCTATATCATTATCATTACTAGGTTGAGCATCATTATGAACATTATCATTAACATTACCACTAGTTTTAGGTTCATTACCAGATTGTGTTTCAGCATCAAAAATAGAAATATCATTTGGATTCTCAGGTGTTTCAACAATAGGATCACTAGAAGCATGCAAAATCTTATCATTTTTCTTTTTCTTCTTTTTTGACGAACTAGGTACATCTATATTATTTCTCTGAGAATCTTGCTCAATTCTCTTAGGGTGGACTTCAGGATACAAAGGTTCCTGAGTCATTCTACCAGTTCTAGTAGCCACTCTAACAACATTATCATTATCCTTACTATTCAATTCATTGAGCAAATCATTTTGAGCTTTAAGTACTTGTTCTACTTGAGTGGTAACCATAGAAGCATGTTTACTAATAAGTTTAACTTCACCTTTAACATTAGCCATATAATCACCCAAGTGTTCAAGCATATTTGAATTGTATTTCAATTGTCTACCAAAATAAGCATTAAAATCGTCTTGCTTAGCCATAAATTTATCGAACTCATCTAAGCATGGGCTAGCAAATTTAGTAAATGGGATTACAGCTTTATCATATCTATAGAGAGAATTTACCTTTACTACCTGTGTCGGGTTATCAAGACCATGAGTTTCTTCAATAGGTAAAGAATTAAGATTATATGTTTCTTCAACGGGCGGTAAATTAAGACCATGTATTTCTTCAATAGGAGGTAAATTCTTAACATCTTCAGCTTTAATACATTTTTCTTTCATAGATTTCTTGGCCTCTTGCATATCTTCGGGACTGAGAAATAGAATACCCCTCTTCTTCGGAGTTGGTTTAGGAATAGGCTGAGGAATTGGCTCCGGAGGTGTCCAATTATTTTCATTTGTCAACATATTATTCAATAGAATTTCAGCTTCATCCGGTGTTCTTTCCCTGAAATTAGAACCAGCACAACTATCCAGGTAATCTCTGGAGGCATCGGTTAGTCCATTATAAAAGGTATCAAGTATTTCATTTTTCTTAAGAGGATGATCAGGCAAAGCATTAATTAATTGGAGAAGCCTCTCCCAATCTTGTGGGAGACTCTCTTCTTCAATTTGCATAAAATTATATATATCCCTTAAAGCAGCTTGTTTCTTATGAGCAGGGAAATATTTAGCAGAGAAGTAATAAATCATATCCTGTGGACTACGCACACAACCAGGATCAAGAGAATTAAACCATATCTTAGCATCACCCTTTAATGAGAACGGAAATATTTTAAGGATATAAAAGTAACGAGTTCTCTCATCTTTAGTAAACAGGGTAGCTATATCATTCAATTTAGTAAGATGTGCCACAACAGTTTCAGATTCATAACCATGAAAAGGATCAGATTCAACCAAAGTAATTATATCATGATCGACAAAGAATTCATAATCCTTATCAGTAACAAAGATAGGTGTAGTAGCAAAAGCAGGTTCAGGTTTCATTCTAGCATTTAGAGATTGCTTACTCCATTTAGCTAATAATCTTTTGAGTTCAGTTCTATTTTGGCACGCTAAAATAGCTAAAGAAGCTTCTTGATCAAATACATAACCCTTAGGAATAACAAGTGATTCTTCATCATCACTTTCATCAGTATCATCAGATTCAATATTTTCAATTTCTCTAGCCCTAGCAAGTTGTTCATCAAGAAAATCACTAAGTGGCACAGTAGTATCAGGCATAGAGGTAGTTTCATCATAAGTATCATGCATAGCAGAAGTGGCATCATCAATAACATGCGACATATCAGAACGAATAGCGGAAGCAGGTGTAGGTGTCGCAAACTTACTCATAACAGAAGGTGAATCAAGTGCAGAGCTAGATGGCAGTTCCTTACCTCCCCTCGTAGTTGAGGGATAGATCTTGGTTTTTGGATCTCTCAAGTTCTTCATAATGATAAGAAGATATATATCCCAAGTGACTCAAAGAATAGAGCTATGCTCCCCGGCAACGGCGCCAGAAAATAGTCTTCATAACCCACAAGTATAGGGGATCGCAACAGTTTTCGAGGGTAGAGTATTCAACCCAAATTTATTGATTTGACACAAGGGGAGCCAAAGAATACTCTCAAGTATTAGCAGCTGAGTTGTCAATTCAACCACACCTGGAAACTTAATATCTGCAGCAAAGTATTTAGTAGCAATGTAATATGATAGTAGTGATAACGGTAACAAAAGGTAACGGTAGTAAAAGCAATGTTCTTGGTATTTTGTAGTGACGATAGCAATAGCAACGGGAAAGTAAATAAGCGAAGAACAATATGTCAAAACCTCGTAGGCAATGGATCGGTGATGGAGAATTATGCTGGATGCGGTTCATCATGTAACAATCATAACCTAGGGTGACACAGAACTAGCTCCAGTTTGATTGATGTAATGTAGGCATGTATTCCGAATATAGTCATACGTGCTTATGGAAAAGAACTTGCATGACATCTTTTGTCCTACCCTCCCATGGTAGCGGGGTCCTTACGGAAACTAAGGGATATTAAGGCCTCCTTTTAATAGAGAACTAGAAAAAAGCATTAACACATAGTGAATACATGAACTCCTCAAACTACGGTCATCACCGGTAAATATCCTGATTATTGTCACTTCGGGGTTAACGGATCATAACACATAATAGGTGACCATAGACTTGCAAGATAGGATCAAGAACACTCATATATTGATGAAAACATAATAGGTTCAGATCTGAAATCATGGCACTCGGGCCCTACTGACAAGCATTAAGCATAGCAAAGTCATAGCAACATCAATCTCAGAACATAGTGGACACTAGGGATCAAACCCTAACAAAATTAACTCGATTACATGATAGATCCCATCCAACCCATCACCATCCAGCAAGACTACGATGGAATTACTCACGCATGGCGGTGAGCATCATGAAATTGGTGATGGAGGATGGTTGATGATGACGATGGCAATGGATTCCCCTCTCAGGTGCCACGAACGGACTCCAGATCAGCCCTCTCGAGAGGTTTTAGGGATTGGCAGCGGCTCCGTATCGTAAAATGCGATGATTTCTTTTCTCTGATTTTTTTCTCCCCGAAACTCAATATATGGAGGTGGAGTTAGAGTCGGAGACGCAACAGGGGGGCCACGAGGTAGGGGACGCGCCCTAGGGGGGCAAGCGCGCCCCCCACCCTCGTGGCAAGGTGGTGGGCCCCCTGGCCTTCATCTTTTGCAGGTATTTTTCTTATTTTCTGAAAAGTGGCTCCGTGAAGTTTCAGGTCATTCCGAGAATGTTTGCTCCTGCACATAAATAAGACCATGGTAATTCTGCTGAAAACAGTGTCAGTCCGGGTTAGTTCCATTCAAATCATGCAAGTTAGAGTCCAAAACAAGGGCAAAAGTGTTTGGAAAAGTAGATACGTTGGAGACGTATCAGGTTGCATGCTGGAGTCCGAGGTGGCCTGAAATATCTTGGCGTGTGCATCCTCGATCTTGGCGTGGATGGCCTCAACCCGGGCCAGGGCGATATCGGCGGCACGGACGGCAGCTCGAGCGCTCTCGGCATTTGCAGCCACCATCGCAGCAGCTGCTGCTGCAGCCGTCTCGGCTGCCATAGACGCCCTCTCGATGGAAGCGGACGCGCTCAATGCGGATGCGGTGGCACTCTCGGAGTAGGCGTCCATGCTCTCGGTGCAGACGGCGACGCGCGGGGGGGACGGGGACGCGACCATCGTACGGGCCTTCACAAAGCGTTTCCACGGCGTCATCTTTGCAAGAAGGGGGTGCGGGAATGGGGATCGGAATTTGTGGATTCAGGGGCTGCCGGCACAGGAGCAGACGAGACGGCGAAGCTTAAGGATGGAGACTTAAATAGACCCAGATATTTTCATCGCAAACAATTCCTAGAAAACAACTATGTGTGATGTTGTAGATATTTTTTATTAGCTGTGAAAGACGAATTTGAAGTAAAGTGGCAACGGATGGTGTTTTAAATGCACGAGAAATTTTGTAGTACTAATACAACTCTCATGTCAAATTTTGGAAAATTTCAGTGGTCATTTGACCTTTTAAGACATTTAAGTGATTTTCTAGACATTTAATGACCGTAATTGAAATTTGAACTACATGTACATGTACATGCAACAGCTAACCATAACTGTTTGAAAACTCATATTTTGTGTACTTGTGTGCGATTTAATTCCATGTGTAGTAAATTGGAAGGAATTTTCAAACATATTGGTCTAACGGCTATGACACAATTGAGCATGGAGTGACATGGAATTTTAATTCCAAAAAATTAAAAATAATATCAAAAACACATGAAACCTTGATTGATGTAATGTCATGCCACCAAGATGCTGTGGTAAAAAATTTGGCATGTTTGACGAAAGTTTGGACACACACCCCTCATAAACCGGAGCAACTCACTAGAAGGCTCATGGTTTCGAGAGGGAACAATGCATGTTTGATGACGAACGGGAGATAGCTTCCTCTTACAGCCTTCAATTTTTTCTATGTTTAACGTGCACTAGTACAACTGTAATGTGAAATTTTGGAAAATTATAGGGGTCATTTGACCTTTTAAAGACATTTAAGTGATGTTATAGCCATTTAATGACCGTAATTCAAATTTGAACTACATCTACATGCAACGGCTAACCATAACGGTTTGAAAAATCATATTTGTGTACTTGTGTGTGAGTTAATTCCATGTGTAGCAAATTAGAAGGAATTTTCAAACATATTTGTCTCACGACATGGACACGTGCATATGTATGCATGGAGTGACATGGCATTTAATTCCAAAAAAATTAAAAAATATCAGAAACACATGAAACCTTGGTTGATGTAATGTCATGCCACCAAGATGATGTGGTAAAAAATTGGCATGTTTGACGAAAGTTTGGACACACACCCCTCACAAACCGGAGCAACTCACTAGAAGGCTCGTGGTTCCGAGAGGGAACAATGCATGTTTGATGACGAACGGGAGATAGCTTCCTCTTACGGCCTTTAATTTTTTTCCTACGTCTAACGTGCACTACTACAACTGTAATGTGAAATTTTGGAAAATTCTAGGGGTCATTTAACCTTTTAAATACATTTAAGTGATTTTCTAGCCATTTAATGACCGTAATTCAAATTTGAACTACATCTACATGCAACGCCTAACCATAACGGTTTGAAAAATTATATTTGTGTACTTGTGTGCGAGTTAATTCCATGTCCAGTAAATTAGAAGGAATTTTCAAACATATTTGTCTCACGACATGGACACATGCATATGTATGCATGGAGTGACATGGCATTTTAATTCCAAAAAACTAAAAAAAAGAAACACATGAAACCTTGCTTGGTGTAATGTCATGCCACCCAGATGATGTGGTAAAAAATTGGTATGTTTGAAGAAAGTTTGGACACACACCCCTCACAAACCGGAGCAACTCACTAGAAGACAGGTGGTTCCAAGAGGAAACAATGCATGTTTGATGACGAATGGGAGATAGCTTCCTCTTACGACCTTCAATTTTTTCTACGTTTAATGTGCAGTACTACAATTGTCATTGGAAAATTTGGAAAATTTCAGGGGTCATTTGACCTTTTAAAGACACTTAAGTGATTTTCTAGCCATTTAATGGCCGTAATTCAAATTTGAACTACATCTACATGCAATGCCTATCCATAATAGTTTGAAAATGATATTTTTGTGTACTTGTGTGCGAGTTAAAAAATCATCAGGCGGTGTAAATATTTGGTGTTCAAAAAAGAAAATGTAAAGATCTAGCAAGACAACCGGCCCCCACACAATTGGCACTCTATCTCGTGGCTCGAGGTTTGGTAGGTGAGTGGCGGGGATCATTCATCAGACACGGTTCTGTATTGGAAACCGTCAGCTATTATGTTCACACACGGATTTTTCTGTGGGAATCGTGTGTAATTCAAACTACACTACTCGTAAATTCCAGTGACCAGCGTGTGTACTATCCCCGTCGATCTAGATTCCGGCCGCCAATAAATACTAACTTGCTCACGTCGTCCCGCCTGCATTCTCATCTACATCCTTCCCTCGCTCGCCCTCTCTCTCTCTCAAATCTCTGCATGGCGCCACCGGTCTGCCCACGCACCGACAAGGAGTCTTCGCCCCCCAAGGACACTCACTCGAATAGCAGCGACAAGGACCCCTACGCACCGCCGGACGAGGTTGCGCCAGACCCCCCAACTTTGGATTGGTTTTGGGGCCAGCACAATCTTTGTCTATGGAAGTCGCTGTCGCCGGCTGAGAAAGCCAGGTAAGTGGCATTCAAGAAGTAGATGGTGGAGGAGGAAGCCAGATACCATGCGGCCTGTGAAGCCCGTGACACCGCCTGGAAAAAGGAGGCGGTGAAGCTTTGGGTGAGGGCACGTCGTCGTGCCAAGGAGGTGTACAAAGACAGGTACTTCACGAGGAAGGTCATAGGCGTTGGGCGCCTTGTAACGCCCCGAGACCGATGCGCTAGGTGTCTTCCAGTTATTCGTTGTTGTTGTCTTGTCATTTGCTTGCGTGTTGCATCTTGTCAAGTCATCATGTGCATTGCATCATCATGTTTTTCAAAACTTGCATCCGTCCCGGTCTCCTTGTTCCTTCCGTTGTCCGTTCTGAGCCCAGTCACACTTGCACGCGCCCGCGGCATGTCCGAAATAGTATTTTATAAGTGGCCGGAAAATGTTCTCGGAATGGGTTGAAAGTTGGCATGCGATCTTATTATAGTGTAGATAGGCCACCTGCCAAATTTCATCGCATTCGGAGATCGTTTGATGCCCCAACGGATAACGATAGCGGCAGTATAGCCGGTCTATCGTCGGATGTTTTTGGTCTCCGAAAACAGTCGCCGGGCTGCATTCATCCTCTTTCCTCTCCGTCCAACCCATCTGCACAGCTCTCTAGCCCGCCTACACTACCTAGTTGTTTCAGAACGTCCGATCGAGATCAAATGATCCGAAAGCGGACTAGTTCCCCTAACCCTTAAACCCCCCTAATCCGTCGCGCGTCCGGAACCGTCCGATCGCAATCGGAGGGCTCCAGATCACCCCCTAGACCCAAACCCTAGCCTCCCTGCTATTTAAGGAAGGCTTAGACCACCAGATTTGGTAACCCCCTCTCCTTCCTTGTTTTCAGCACCGGCCGAACCCGTCTTGGCCACTTGGCGCCGCCCCGCTCGTCTACCGCCACCAGCGCCCCCGCTCTCCTCCACTCTTAATGCTCCACGTCGCCCCCTGGCCTCCCCGCGCCGTCACGTAGCCCGCGGGCCCTGGGAAGCCCGCCCGATCCTGAGTCGTCGCCTGCTCGCTCCCGCTGCACCTCCTCGATCCGATCTAGATCGGGAGGGAGCCCGCCGCTCGAGCTCCCGCAAGACCCGCCGGCTAGTGGAGCCCACCTCATCGCTGGCGACCCCTGCTCCGGGACGTCGCCCAGGTCGCGTTCTCGGCCGCCCTCTCCTCCCTTCCTCCGTTTCTCTTCCTCCTTCCCTTATAGCTTGCTCTCTCTCTGGCCATGGACATCGCCGCCGCTCGGAGTTCCTCGCTGCCGCCCAGCTTCCGGCGTCATCCAGATTCGCCGGATCTGGCGCTCCCCGCCCCGGATCCGCCTCCCGCTCCGATCTCCGGCCTCCGCTTCATCTCGTGCTGCCCTCGTCGAAGAACCACACCGCCGGCTCGTCTCGCATCGTGGGGAGGACGACGACCGCGCCAGCGCTCCCCTGCCTCGTCTTCACCATGGGCCTCCAGCGCCAAGGCCCATCCCCCGGCCTACTGCATCCAATGCCTTGGGCCAAAGCCCATGGGTGAGAACCCCCAGCGCCTCATGTTATTTTTTCCCTTTTCCCCGCTATTGGGCCAGCAGTTCCGGCCCATGTAGTTTTTTTAGGCTATGCGATTTAGCTATTTTCCAGAGAGTGCCAGTTTCGCAGAATAGCCCCTAAACTTCATGCATTTAATAACTTCACAACCGTGCATCGGATCTAAATAATTTATATATGTAACTTGACTAGATTTTCATCTAGTTTCACAATATCCAACTTTCATGCGTGTTTGAGATGTTTAACTTGCTGTTTGCATTAATTTGCTCATATGCCATGCTAGAATGCTTTAATTCATAACTTTTTAACCGTAGCTCCAAATTTAATAATCTTTATATGTAAATGGGGTATAAAAATGCCTAGTTTACCATGGTGGCATCACTTTGCATGTTTAACAGCCCTAAAATTGTGTTTAGGGCAGAACTGTACCTAATTCATTAATATGCACATGAGGAGTTTCCGGACTTGTTGTTTGTTGTTCCGGCCTCATTTAAACTTGCCTAGTTAGGTAGTTTTATTATGCTTTGCCCTCTTGCCATGTTAATCAACATTTAATCTTGTTGGGTACATAAACGAGAGAGAACTAAATAAGTCATGTGGTGTTTTCTTCAATATGCAACTCCGTTGCATATTGAGCTCCACTTAATTTGTACTGTTGTTTGTTGCACTTTGCCTTGCCATGCTTCATTAAACCGGACATGCATCATACTTGGTTGTGCATCATGCCATGCTTATGTGGTGGTTGTTTACTATGTTGTTTGCTTCTTTCCGGTGTTGCCTCTTCGGGTTAGTTCCGATAATGTCGCATTTGTGACGATCCGTTCGACTCCGTTCGTTTGTCTTCTTCATGGACTCGTTCTTCTTCCTTGCGGGATCTCAGGCAAGATGACCATACCCTCGAAATCACTTCTATCTTTGCTTGCTAGTTGCTCGCTCTATTGCTATGCCGCGATACCTACCACTTGCTATATCATGCCTCCCATATTGCCATGTCAAGCCTCTAACCCACCTTTCCTAGCAAACCATTGTTTGGCTATGTTACCGCTTTTGCTCAGCCCCTCTTATAGTGTTGCTAGTTGCAGGTGAAGATGAAGTTTGTTCCATGTTGGAATATGCACATGTTGGGATATCACAATATCTCTTATTTATATTAATGCATCTATATACTTGGTAAAGGGTGGCAGGCTCGTCCTTATGCCTGGTGTTTTGTTCCACTCTTGTCGCCTTAGTTTCCGTCATACCGGTGTTATGTTCCTTGATTTTGCATTCCTTACACGGTTGGGTGTTATGGGGACCCCTTGACAGTTCGCTTTGAATAAAACTCTTCCAGCAAGGCCCAACCTTGGTTTTACCATTTGCCTCACCACCACCTACTTTTCCCTTGGGAGTCGCTCTCCCGAGGGTCATCTTTATTTTACCCCCACCCCCCGGCCAGTGCTTGTCTAAGTGTTGGTCCGAACCTGTCAGCCGCCGATGGCCACCAGGGATAACTCGGGGCTGGCCTGCCGGAATCTTGGACAATCCGGTGTTGCCCTGAGAACGAGATATGTGCAGCTCCTATCAGGATGTGAGCGCATCGGGCGGTCTTGCTGGTCTTGTTTTACCATTGTCGAAATGTCTTGTAACCGGGATTCCGAGTCTGATCGGGCCGTCCTGGGAGAAGGAATATCCTTTGTTGACCGTGAGAGCTTATGATGGGCTAAGTTGGGACACCCCTGCAGGGTTTTGAACTTTCGAAAGCCGTACCCGCGTTTATGGGAAGATGGGAATTTGTTAATGTCCGGTTGTAGAGAACTTGACACTTAACTTAATTAAAATGGATCAACCGCGTGTGTAGCCGTGATGGTCTCTTTCCGGTGGAGTCCGGGAAGTGAACACGGTTCTTGTGTTATGCTTGAACGTAAGTAGTTTCAGGATCACTTCTTGATCCCTTCTAGTTCACGACCGTGCTTTGCTTCTCTTCTCGCTCTCATTTGCGTAAGTTAGCCACCATATATGCTAGTGCTTGCTGCAGCTCCACCTCACTACCTTTTCCTACCCATTAGCTTAAATAGTCTTGATCTCGTGGGTGTGAGATTGCTGAGTCCTCGTGGCTCACAGATACTTCCAAACAGTTGCAGGTGCCGATGATACCAGTGCAGGTGATGCAATCCAGCTCAAGTGGGAGCTCGATGAAGATCGTGTTTGTGTTGTTTCGTTTCCAGTTGATCAGTAGTGAACCCAGTCGGGGCAATCGGGGATCTTTCGCATTTGGGGTTGTCTTTATTTTGGTTCCGTAGTCGGACCTTGATTGTATTCTGGATGATGTAATGCTATATTATGTATTGTGTGAAGTGGCGATTGTAAGCCAACTCTTTATCCCTTTCTTATTCATTACATGGGATGTGTAAAGATTACCCCTCTTGCGACATGCCTACTATGTGGTTATGCCTCTAAGTCGTGCTCCGACACGTGGGAGATATAGCCGCATCGTGGGTGTTACACGCCTTGTCGCTGCATGGAGGTGGGCCGATAAGCTCCAGCGTGCCACCGACGAGGAGCTCCGGTGGGCGCCCAACAAAATGGCAAGATCGTTCGCGCGCGTCCGCCGGCAAGAGGCAGATCAGTACGTCTAGTGCTACACGGCGGAGGAGGCAGAGTACTGCCTCTGCACTGGGAAGACGCCGTGCACCAGGTAGCTGCTAGCGAGGGGCTGCCAGAATACTGGCCCCAGGAGGGATTATTAGTTTTAGTATTGTTCGCTTTCAATTTTATGCATTGTACCTAGTAATTAAGTATCATCACGTATATGTGATGATATTATATATATATATATATATATTCTATGATGAACTAATGAACATGCATATATATATATATTATGAATTCCATTTTCTATCTGTTTTTGTATACTAATTTGAATCTAGTTGTTATCATCCACATATACAGAATGGAAAGCGTATATACACACATTGAAACAGAACATATAAGAACAGAAAACAAAGTACACAGATTGAAACAGAGGAATAAACAGAGCAATACTATGATTGTTGTGAATACATAACTATCCACGTCGAAACGACTCAACAAAATAAAACACGTCCATGAGACCATGACCAGCAGCCCTTGCCCACGGTAGCTCTTGGCTCTGCCTGAACATGTGCAGGCGTTCGTCCAAGCGGTTGACACACTCACGGTACATCTGGAGCGCGATCTCGAGCTTCAAGTTAGCTATTTCATCGGAGATCACCAGCTCGAGGATGCGACGGCCATGTTCCTCTACTTCGCCCAGGTGGACACCTGGGCCAAGGAGGCAGTCGAGCCTACGGACTAGCGTGTTAGCATCCAACGGGTCGCGGACAAGGCGAACGGTGCCACCCATGCGAACGGCGCGACGGGCGTCCGGTGCAAGTACGACGCGGCCGACCTATGGTGCAAGTACGGCGCTGAGGGCCTCTGCCCACTCCTGACGAGGAATGGGGGTACTGTCGGGACGTGTACCCAGCTGTGATGCCGTGTCGATAGCAGGAAAGCACCGATGGATTCGCTCTTGCTGTGCGGTGCTCCGCGCCTCTCGGTCTGCGGCGCTCCAACGGTCTCGTCGTGCGGCGAGCCACAGCCTATCAGCGCGGATGCGCCTAGCTTGCTCCGCGGCGTGCCATTGATCATGTTGAGCAGCGAGCTGCAGCTTGTCGGCGCTGACAAGCCTATCTTGATCCGCGGCGCTCAAGCGCCATGTGCCAAAGGTCTGCTCAACCTTGTCGATGACGCGCATCACAACGTCGTCCATCGCATTGCCGGGGAGCGCGTCGGCCTCGACAGGCCGTGGCTCCTGCTCATTTTCCTCGCCGACGAGGTTGATGGCCGAGGCGGCGCTTTGGTGGGTTGGCATGCTTGGAAAAGGTGGATGTGCTACAGGATGCGCTTGTCGCCTCCGTGCATCACGCGCCACCTAGGTTTATGCGCAATATCACTGGGTGGCGGGAAACAGGTGAGGAAATGGCGGGAAACGGTGGCATGTTCATAAAATGTCATCAATTAATGGAGCTAACACAAGAAGTAGATGATGATAAGATGAACACGAACCACACTAGGGAACCCGTCGGTGATGAATTCTTCAATCGCAAATGGTTGAATACTAGCAAGCGTTTGCCCACAACACACATGACTTATTCCATCACAAACAGGTCAGATGGATCAATTGTATGCCACGTATTGCACATTGTCAAAAAGTAATACGGTAGACCTTCTTTAACATGTGTTAAAAAACAAGGATCTCGAGGTTAAATTAACTCATGGGATGGGTCGTATCAGTCATTTAATTTGACAAATACGACCCATCCTATCAGTTAATTTAACATCAACACAACTTCCCATCCAATCACCCATCTGATGGCCGCTCCAGCCTGAGCACACTTAACTTGAGAGTTCTCTTACATGAGCTACTGGTGGAACAACTAGTCCTTGCTAATATAGGCCTCTTTGCATCCTTATGGCGTATCCGGATGACCGCCTATCCCCCAATGGCCAATAGATCTTGTGTAGACAAAGCATATCACATACGTCTTATTAGAAGCAATCGTTTGTGTTATTATCGGTCTTCGAACACATTTCTAATTACAGACCTATTTGCCGCGTATCACACACATCTTGTTATATTGAACCGTTTCTGTTCTCTTGTCTCAACGCAAACAATTCATTCGAGTGAACCGCATGTCGTATATCGCACACACCTTGATCTGGCTGACCGTTTCTTTTGTGTTGCCTAATCATAAACAGTTCATCCGAGTGAACCGTATGATGTATATCGCACACACCTTCATTCGGCTGCCCGTTTCTTTTGTTCCTCCTCATCGCAAACAGTTAATTGAACTGAACCGTATGCCCTACAACGCACACGCAACTAAAATCTGAACCGTGTTTGATGCATCCTCCATCGCAAACGTTTTATACCTTTTGACGATTTTTTTACACCACCGTTTGTAATTATTGCATCGCACAAAGTTTCATCGAAGGGTCTCTAATCGTAGTGTCGCATTAGTAGCATCCTCCAGTAGTGCTACTTTTTACTTTCTGTTATTTAGAATAAATAAAGCAAAAATACTATTATTTTTTGTTTTCTGAATTATCCGTGCAATAAAAATGACTAGAAAATAAAATTTCTTCAAAGCCTAGAAAATTTAGTATGATTTTTTCTGAAATATTTAAGAATTTTTGGCACTGAAAACACATCAGGGGGTGCACCAGTGGGCTAAAAGCCCACAGGGCGCGCCCACCCCCTGGGCGCACCTACAGGGCTTATAGGTCCCATGTGGGTCCCCCTCACTTATACCAGCACCCATTCACTTCGTCTTCCTTCAGAAAAATCCCACCATTGCTCAAACTCGTGTTCGAGCTCATTTTTCTACCATTTTCGGTATCCTTGCTCGGAGCTTTGTTTCCAAAACTGCTTCGGGGGATTGTTCATTGGTATGTGACTCCTCCAATGGTCCAATTAGTTTTTGTTCTAGTGCTTTATATATTGCAAATTTTTGTTGCTATGGTGACCTTGTTCTTGAGCTTGCATGTCAAATTTATGTGGTCCAAGGTAGTTTTGTTGCATGATATAGCCTCTAGACACTTGTGGGAGTAGTTACTATCAATCTTGTTGAGTTTTGTTCACTTTTATTTCAAGTCATTAAAAATTTCAGAAATTTTCAGAGGAAAGAAAAACCATGAGGAGGTGGTTAAGGGGTTCTTCAAGCTGGAATTCAAAGGGAAATGAGAATGAGGAGAGGAAGAAGCCCAAGCACATCCTTTCTTGCGCCGCGGAGGTTCGACCATGTGAATGGACAAGTGATGCGTTCTTGAGGGAGGCCGGAATTTATGATGATTTCTATTATTTGGCGGAGAATGCCGGCATCACCGCCTTCCTCCAAGATAAGTGTAACAAGTACCTCCTTCTCACTAATACCTTCGTGCAAAATTTTCACTTTGATTCTAGGAAGGATCCTCCCATGGTAGAATTTCACTTGTATGATGTGCCTAAGCGAATGACACTGTATGATTTTTGCGATGTTTGCAAATTACCTTATGAGGGTAGCGTGAGTGAACCACGTCCTAGATACATGGAGGACTTTATTGCTGAAACTACTATGTGGGAAAAGAGAGGGGTGTCGAAAGCGAGAGTGGCTAGCTTACATTTTTCCTGTTTTACGCTATTACTCATTATTTGCTAGGAGATGTTTGATTGGTCATGGGGAGAGTGGAGGCCTTAGTGCCCCTGACCTTGCTATTTTGCACCATGCTTTATATTGCAATAGAAGTTTTAGTTTGGGCGCTATTGTTGCTCGGCGGTTAAACACAAACCGCTCAAAGGGCCCTACCTTTGGAGGTATCTATGCCTCCCGCCTTGCTAGAAATTTTGAGATACCCATTAGGCTTGACAAGGAGGAGGAGATGTTGTTAACCACTAGATATTTAAACTATGCCAGTATGGTAGCACACGATTTTATTAAGAAAGACGATGACAAACGACTCCTCTACAACCTAGTATTTAGTCAGTGTACTTGTGAGACTATTGCTCTGCCTGCACCTTCTTTATTTGATATTTATTCAGGCAGGTACACTATTATGCCCGAGGACATCTACATATTTTGGGGTCTTTCACAACCCCCAGCACCTGAGCCAGCACCAGTTCGTGATCCATATCAGGAGCCTGCTTATTAGTGGGAGCCACAGGAGCTCTCCAACCAGTGGATCCCTCATGACCCTCCGGAGTATCGAGGAGAGGGTTATTTCAAGTTGTGGCCCTAGGCCAACTTAGGCCAAAAGCCTAAGCTTGGGGGAGTAAGTATTTCTCACCGATATTACATTCATGTTCACACATTCATTCCAGTTGTCGGTGTTCATACTTTTTTATTGTATTATCCATGTTAGTTTATTTTTCTTGCTTTCTTCTTGTGTGTTTGAAAAACTTTGATAAAATCCAAAAAAATAGTTCTCACTTCTTTCTAGTTTATCTTTTCAGATTATTTATTAGTAATATTAAAAGAAAGGGCCATTTGCATTTCTGTCGCTAACTCGAACCACCTAATCAGATATACCCCTAATTCGAAAGCCTACTCAAATTTGCCCATCCATCGTTAGGTGCCCTTATAGAAATGCCCTTTTGCGACGTTACCATCTGGTCAAACATCTTTGACCGCCTGAAAAAAATAGCAAAAAATATCTAAAAAATCTAAAATTTTATGAGATCGAAGATACTCATGTGCCCAAGGTGTGTGCAAATGTTCGTGGTATTTGGACATTCTAGGAGCTCGTGGCGAGGAAAAACAGTTAATCTGCATGCTTGTGAACAATAAATTTGAAATAAAATAGCAAAAAAAATTAAAAAATATGAATTTTTTTTGGCATCAAAGTGGCTTGGGTGCACAAGGTGCTTGCAAGTTTTTGTGATCAAATGACATGCGAGGAGCTCTAGCAAAAAAAATAGTCATTTTTCCCAAGTTTTTTCCCGAGCCAAATTTTGTTTTTTCTCCACAAGCGCCTCCAATGTCCAAACACAACAAAAATTTGCACGCAGCTTGCAGACCCAAGCCTCTTTGATGCCAAAAAATTTCATATTTTTTTCAATTTTCTTACTATTTTTTTGAATTTACTATTCACAGTCTTAGATATTTATTGTTTTTCCTGTGACATGAGCTCTTGGAATGTACGAACAGCACGAAACTTTGCACGCACCTTGTGAACCTAAGTATCTTTGATCCCACAAATTTTCAGATTTTTTAGATTTTTTTGCCATTTTTCAGGATGGTCAAAGCCCTTTAACCGGCTTTGACCTGCTTTGATCGGACGGTAATGACACAGAAGGGTAGTTCTGTAAGTGCACCTAACGGCGGAGGGGCAAATTTGAGCAGGCTTTGAAATTAGGGGTAAATCTGAGAGTGGGCGCAAATTAGGGGCATAGATGTAAACCATTTCTCGTTCTTCTTTTGCTTGTAGGGTGATTTCCCGTGTAAATCATTTTTCTCGTTTTCGTTTTACTTTCTTTAGAAAAACAAAAACTCCAAAAATATTTCAGTGTGTTTCTTTGAAATTCTTTTCTTTTCTTTGGGGGTCGAAGGGAGAAGACCATGATGAAAATGTTGAGTGGCTCTCATATGCATTATTGTTGATCTAACAAAGAGCCCATATTTCCTTGTCTTCTCCTTTGAATAAATGTTGTAGATACCAGCTTAGTCCAATGCATGTGCACTCTTATTATTATCCACACTGTTCAGTCGTGCAAGTGAAAGGCAATAATAACGATATATGATGAAATGATTGAGATGAAGAAAAGCTGGTATGGACTCGACCTATTTTGTTTTTGTAAATACGATTAGCTCATCGTTCTTGATTTGGCCCATTATGAATTAGACATGTTTGCAATGACAATTAGAGATTATAGTTACTCATGCCATGCTTAATTAGCTAGGAGTGGGTAATGGTTTATCTTGTGTGCTAACATGCTTTTAAAATGGTTATGATGTAGTATGATAGGATGGTTTCCTCCTTTGAATGATTCAAGTGGCTTGACTTGGCACATGTTCACGCATGTAGTTGAAACAAAAACAACATAGCCTCCATGATATTTGTGTTCGTGGTGATTTATACCCTACTCATGCTTGCGCTCAATGTTGGTTAACCTCAATGCATGTTTATGACCATTGTCGCTCTCTAGTTGGTCGCTCCTCAATCTATTTGCTAGCTTTCACTTGTACTAAGCGGGAATACTGCTTGTGCATCCACTTCCTTAAACCCAAAGTTGTTCCATATGAGTCCACCATACCTACCTATATGCGGTATTTACCTACCGTTCCAAGTAAATTTGCATGTGCGAAACTCTAAACCTTCAAATAATAATCTTTTTTGTATGCCTGAATCGCTCATGTAGCGACTAGGGGCTGTCAGTATCTTCCATGCAAGGTGGGTTATTCTCACAATGAGTGTTTATTCACTTGTCATTCACGAGAAAGTGGCTTGTATTCGGGATGCCCAGTTGCATGCTCTAAATCAAATCAAAATATAATAACCAAAAAAACTCCCCCAGGACTATTGTTGGTATGGACGGTACCCGTGGATTCGGCTAGCCGTGGAGTGTGATTGTTGGTGGAGGGGGAGTAAAAACTTTACCATTCTGTTTGGAAACCGCCTATAATGTATCTAGCATGGAAGACATTGAGATAGCTTGGTTGTTATGTTGACAATGAAAGCATACCACACAAAATCACATTCATCTCTGTTTCAAAAAGCTCGAGCTCTTGCACCTCTGCAGATTTCTGCTCCCCTCTGTGAAGGGCCTATGTATTTACTTTTATTGTTGAGTCATCATCTTCTTATGAAAAGCACCAGCTGGAGAGCACCATTGTCATTTATATGCTTTGTTTTTAATTGATTTTGAGTATGAGTGTGACTGGATCTCTTTTGTCATGAATTATAATGTCTAGTCAGTCCTTGATCTTCTAGGGTGCTCCGCATTTATGTTTTGCGGTCTCAAAAAGGGCTAGTGAGATACCATTTTGTCATATTATATCATGATTCTTTTGAAGAAAGTGTTGCCATCCAAGATTTGTTATTATTGCTCGCTAGTTGATTGTGCCATTGATATGAGTAAATGTGAGACCTAAATGTTATTGTGAATATGGTTAGTTCATAATCTTTGCTGAAAACCTGAATATTGGCTAGACATATTTGCAACAACAAGATCAAACAGAGTTTGTACAAGTTTTTCTTTGTCACTTTCAGTTTGTCAACTGAATTGCTTGAGGACAAGCAATGGGTTAAGCTTGGGGGAGTTGATATGTCTCCATCGTATCTACTTTTCCAAACTCTTTTGCCCTTGTTTTGGACTCTAATTTGCATGATTTGAATGAAACTAACCCGGATTGATCATGTTTTCAGTAGAATTGCCATGGTGTTATTTTTGTGCAGAAATAAAAGTTCTCGGATTGACCTAAAAATTTACGAAGAATTTTTGTAGAATATATAAAAAATACTGGCACAAGAATTAACAAGAGGGGGTCCACCAAGATGCCACAAGCCTGGGGGTGCCCCTCGGGGCGTGCCAAGAGGGCTTGTGGGCCCCCTAGACCTCCTATGACCCTAACTCCAACTCTGTATAACCCTATTCGGGGATAAAAAAATCGGAGAGAAGGATTCATCACGTTTTATGATACGGAGCAGCTGCTGCCTCCCGTTCTTCATCGGGAGGGCTGATCTGGAGTCCGTTCGGGCTCCAAAGAGGGGGATTCGTCGCCATCATTATCACCAACCTTCCTCCATCACCAATTTCATGATGCTCACCGTCGTGCGTGAGTAATTCCATCATAGGCTTGCTGGACGGTGATGGGTTGGATGAGATTTATCATGTAATCGAGTTAGTTTTGTTAGGGTTTGGTCCCTAGCATCCACTATGTTTTGAGATTGATGTTGCTATGACTTTGCTATGCTTAATGCTTGTCACTAGGGCCCGAGTGCCATGATTTCAGATCTGAACCTATTACGTTTTCATGAATATATTTGTGTTCTTGATCCTATCTTGCAAGTTGTAGACACCTATTACGAGTTATGATCCGCATACCCCAGGGTGGTAATAATTGGGATTCTTGCCGGTGATTACCATAGTTTAAGGAGTTCATGTATTCACCAAGTGCTAATGCTTTGTTCTGGTTCTCTATTAAAGGGAGGCCTTAGTATCCCTTAGTTTCCATTAGGACCCCGCTGCCACGGGAGGGTTGGACAAAAGATGGCATGCAAGTTCTTTTCCATAAGCACATATGACTATATACGGAATACATTCCTACATTATATTGATGAATTGGAGATAGTTTTGTGTCACCCTAGGTTATAACTGCCACATGATGAATATCGTCCAACACAATTATCATTGCCGATCCAATGCCTACGAGCTTTTCACATATTGATCTTTGCTAAGTTACTTTCGTTGCTACTACTGTTACAATCACTACAAAACTACTATTGTTACTTTTTCAACCATTACCGTTACTTCCATATTACTTTGCTACTAAATACTTTGCTGCCGATATTAAGTCTTTCAGGTGTGGTTGAATTGACAAGTCAACTCCTAATACTCGTGAATATTCTTTGGCTCCCCTTGTGTCGAATCAATAAATTTTGGTTGAATACTCTACCCTCGAAAACTATTGCGGTCCCCTATACTTGTGGGTTATCACGCGGCATGTATCATGACTCACCCAAGCTTTATAACTACCCAGTTACGGAGTAGCATTTGATATACCCTAAGTGAGTCGATTCTCATCCCGAGAACATGCGAGGGCCTCAAGTCTAGGACATGGCATAGACATTGTACTTGAGACTAACAGATAACAATATCTCACTGCGTCTCAAAGTGGGTATGTCCGACTCGGTGATCTCCATCCCCGTGTCCATACTATCGGTTTAGCATATCCATGCACATACCTTTTGAAACATAGTCATTAACCGAGTCATATACTAGTCAAGGATATGTGTTCGCATAACCTTACCAACTAGGGACCATTAGAACGATCATCATACAATACATTGTTCCACAAACAAGTCACATACTAATTGACACATATCATTTATGATGTTCAAGGACAATACAAAAGACTCATGAATACATAGGGAAATATCATCATCACATGATTGCCTCTAAGGCATATCTCCAACACCGTGCCCACGGGCCCCTAAGGTGAAGCACCCGGGAACCCCGTGAACATGGGCGTGTACCGTGCTGACGGGGTCTACTTAGCCCGTGCGCATGGGCTACACAAGGAGCTCTCTGAAGACTTCCTATTTTGCCCTTCCACTCGTCTCTCACCTCCGATCACCTATATATTATGTACCTAGGTCATTTGTTAGGGTTAGCAGAGTATTTGAGACTACTAGAGAGAGCTTTCTTCCTTGTACCTCCCTCTTGGGGATCAAGACCTCTCAAGGGAGGAGGATCCCCATCATAGGATCATCAAGACCTCCTAAGGGAGAAGGATCTCTCTAGATCATCAAGACCTCCTAAGGGAGAATGATCTCTCTAGATCATCAAGACCTCATCTCCTTTGGAGTGGGAAGAACCTTACCTTTGTGCTATTTTCCCTTGATTGTTCATTTTATACTTGTGGATCTCAGGTATGCTATTCTAGTGGATTTGTGATTTGGGCTTGCTGAGTGATTCCTCTTGTTGTTCTTGTTGCTCAACCCTTCCCCCTCCAAGTGTGAAAACATCATCAATTAGGGTTCCACCCTATAACATATAGCTCAGTTCACTCCACTCTTGCTCTGTCTGTTCTTCCCCTCTACTCCGATTTCTCCTATTTCAATCCACTCAGACGACTCCGGCCACCATCTCCAGCGCCAACAGCCGCTCCGACTCCAACCTCGATGTCAATGATAACCCACAAGTATAGGGGATTGTTTGTAGCCTTCTTAGATAAATAAGAGTGTCGAACCCAACGAGGAGCTAAAGGTAGAACAAATATTCCCTCAAGTTCTATCGACCACCAATACAACTCTACGCACACTTAACATTTGCTTTACCTAAAACAAGTATGAAACTATTTTAAAAGAATAAAATTATGAGTAAATTGCTAGGTAATTAAAGTGGATAGCTTTTGTCAATAAGAAAGTCATTTGTCCCTAGGCAATCAATAACAAGTACCCATAATCATTCTTGCAATTTTACATGAGGGAGAGGCATGAGCTAACATACTTTCTCTACTTGGATCATATGCACTTATGATTGGACCCATAGCAAGCATCCACAACTACTAAAGATCATTAAGGTCGTGAAACCCAGCCATAGCATTAAGTATCAAGTCCTCTTTACTCCCATACGCCATAACCCACTTATCCACGTTTAGGCTGTCGTCACCCCCGCAACACCGACAATAAGAAAACCATGAACATATTGCAACACCCTACAGCGAGGGCCCTCCGTTTGCGTGACACGGAGGGCACTGTAGGACAACACCATAAATAAAATATACAATCATACCAACCAAGATCATGATTAACCCATAGAACAAAATGGATCTACTCAAACATCATAGGATAACCATAGATCATTGGGAAATAATATATGGAGTTGAGCACCATGTTTAAGTAGAAATTACAGCAGGGAGTAGGGGTGTTACACCGCTGCATAAAGGGGGAGAAAGTTGGTGTTGACGGTAGCAAGATTGTTGATGTAGATCGCCGTCATGATCCTTGCCCCGGCGGCACTCCGGCGCCACCGGGAGAGAGGGGGAGAGAGCCCCCTCCTTCTTATTATTCCTTGGCCTCCCCCCTAGATGGGAGGAGAGTTCCCCCTCTGGTCCATGGCCTCCATGGCGGCGGAGGGGCGGGAGCCCCTCCGAGATTGGATATGTCTCTCTGTTCCCTTCTGTTTCACGTTCCCCAGATCTGACCGAAACCATTTCTTGTATTCCCGGAGATCCGTAACTCTGATTGCTCTGAGATTTTAACACGGTTTTTTCCAGATAAAAGCTTCCTTGCTTCTGAAGTAGAGCTCCAACCGACGTATGAGGTGGGTACAACCCACCACCGTGCACTTGGCCCCTGGGGCGCGCCCTAGTGTCTCTTGGTCACTGTGGGCCTCCGTTTGCATTGATTCCAAGTCCCAAAAATCACATATATTCCAAAATAATTCTCTGTAATTTTTTATCGCGTTGGGACTCGTTTGATATGGATTTTCTGCGAAACAGAAAACATGCAAAAAAACAGGAATTGGCACTGGGCACTGGATCAATAGGTTAGTCCAAATAAATCATATAAAATGTTGCGAAAAGTATGTGAAAGTTTTATAATATTGGCATGGAACAATCAAAAATTATAGATACGACGGAAACGTATCAATCAACAAGGAGCCAACCCTTGGCATTTCCCTTGAGAGGTCCAAGGTGTACACACGCGGGGGGGGGTGGCAGTTCCGGATCTGCTGCCTCACCTCTACCTCTTCGGCGCAGCGCGGATGCTAGAGTTGGCCCCTCCCACACAACACGGACACTGGAGTTAGCCCTTCCCGGCTCGCGCTCCGCTCTCACGTCATCCTGTGTCCCCGCCGGCCGCTGCTCCGCAAGGGGAACGGTGGGTGCTAGTGCCCGCCCCACTGGCCCGGCCGTGCTTGTCGGAATCGAGGCGCGTGCCGCCCGCCGCGAGAGGCACAAGCAAGGGAGAGGGAAGAGGCAGAGGAATTTGTGCGCCACCGCCACGGGCTGCCAGTGGAACCCTGTGAGGACGAGCGGCTCCTCGCTTGGGTCTACCACTTGTCCCTTACGAAGGTGGTGACGAACGCTCGGCGGCTCCGCCGAAAGAGCGCAAGGTGCTCCGGAGCGCGAGGTGGCAGAGGCAGCGGCTGAGGCAGCTCGGGTGGCGAAGCTCAAGCGGCAGCAGGACAGGGTCGTCTGATGGCTCAAAGGGCTCATCGTCCTCTTTGACTGCTTGTGCGACGATGACGACGGCCATGACACCTCCTCCGATGACTTGGACGATACACCACCAGCCGCGGGCTGCCGGTGGAGCCCCGTGAGGACGAGCGGCTTCTCGCTTGGGTCTACTGCCGGTCACTTACGAAGGCAGTGATGAACGCTCGGCGGCTCCGCCAAAAGAGCACCAAGGTGCTCCGGAGCGCGAGGTGGCAAAGACAGCGGTCGAGGCAGCTCGGGTGGCGAAGCTCAAGCGGCGGCAGGACAAGGCCGTCCGGCAGCTCAAAGGGCTCATCGTCCTCTTTGACTCCTCGTGCGATGATTACGACGACCACGGCGCCTCCTCCTCCGACTTCGACAATACACCACCAGCCATGGGCTGCCGGTGGAGCCCCGTGAGGACGAGCGGCTCCTCTCTTGGGTCTACCGCCGGTCGCTTACGAAGGCGGTGACGAACGCTCAGCGGCTCCGTCAAAAGAGCGCCAAGGCGCTCCAGAGCGCGAGGTGGTAGAGGCAGCGGCCGAGGCAGCTCGGGTGGCGAAGCTCAAGTGGTGGCAGGACAGGGCCGTCCGACGGATCAAAGGGCTCATCATCCTCTTTGACTCCTCGTGCGGCGATGACGACGACCACGACGCCTCCTCCGACGACTTGGACGATACACCACCAACCGTGGACGCCTACAACGGCATCGTTGGCCGGAAGGGCAAAGGGTCGGTGAGGAAGTGGTGAAGATTCGCCGTATCCACCTTTAATTTCAAGTTTTTAGTAATGTAGTTTAAACTTGTCCATCATTTATGTGCATTGTGTGAACTTTGGCGATGTTTTGGACATCCGTAGGTGATCTTTTGGTGAACGGAATGTTTATTTCTATGTCCTTTTTATGATCTACTGAAAGGATCGAGAAGAGGTGTCTAGAGGGGGGTGAATAGACTCTTAGCAAGAAAAGTTACAGTTTTTAATTTCTTTAAGTTGAAGTGGAGTTTTGGCACAAGTTTAAACATTCACAATACATATCAAGCAAGCATGACAAGCGTATATGAGCAGCGGAAAGTAAATCATGCAAGTTGCAAGAATGTAAAGGGATGGGATTGGTGTGTGCAAACGCAATTGGAGACACGAAGATTTTTGGCGTGGTTCTGATAGGTGGTGCTATCGTACATCCACGTTGATGGAGACTTCAACCCACGAAGGGTAACGGTTGCGCGAGTCCACGGAGGGCTCCACCCACGAAGGGTCCACGAAGAAACAACCTTGTTTATCCCATCATATCCATCGCCCACGAAGGACTTGCCTCACTAGGGTAGATCTTCACGAAGTAGGCGATCTCCTTGCCCGTACAAACTCCTTGGTTCAACTCCACAATCTTGACGGTGGCTCCCAAGTGACACCTAACCAATCTAGGAGACACCAATCTCCAAAAGGTAATAGATGGTGTGTTGATGATGAACTCCTTGCTCTTGTGCTTCAAATGAGAGCCTCCCCAACACTCAACTCTCTCTCATAGGATTGGATTTGGTAGAAAGATGATTTGAGTGGAAAGCAACTTGGGGAAGGCTAGAGATCAAGATTTATGTGGTTGGAATGGAATATCTTGACGTCAACACAAGTGTAGGTGGTTCTCTCTCAGAAAATGTATGTTGAAAGTGTAGGCATATTCTGATGGCTCGCTCCACGAATGAAGAGCGGGTGGAGGGGTATATATAGCCTCCACACAAAATCTAACCATTACACACAAATCACCAAACTCGGTGGGACCGAATCATAAAAATCGGTGGGACCGATTTGGTTCATAATGTGACTGTTAGGCATTTCGGTGGGACCGATATGATCAACTCGGTGGGACCAATGTGCTAGGGTTAGGGTAAAGCCTTATCTCCGTTGGACCAATTACGCAAACTCGGTGGGACCGATTTGGGTAATAAGCAAAACAAAGAGTTGGCCAAGCAAACTCGGTGGGACCGATTTCATATTTCGGTGAGACTGAAATTAATGCAATAGGCAATAGAGGGTTTGCAAACCCATCTCGGTGAGACCGAGATCCCATTGGTGAGACTGAATTGATTAGGGTTTCTGGCAGTGGCTATGTCAAGAGAACTCGGTGGCGCCGGATAGAAAGTTTCGGTATGGCCGAGTTTGACTTTTGGTTTGGGACAAATGTGGATGTGAGAGAGTGGTTGAGGACTTTGGAGCATATCACTAAGCACTTTGAGCAAGCAAGCCATTAAGCAACACCTCATCCCCTCTTAATAGTATTGGCTTTCCTATGGTCTCAATGTGATCTTGGATCACTAAACTGAAAAATGTAGAGTCCTGAGTTTTGAGCTTGAGCCAATCATTTGTTTTCATCATCTTGAAGGGGTCCCACATCCTCTAGTCCATGCTACTCCATTGTTGGACTTATCTGAAATATGCTAGATGAAAGTATTAGTCCAACAAGAGATATGTTGACATTAATTACCAAAATCACCCAAGGAGCACTTGTGCTTTCAATCTCCCCCTTTTTTGGTTGATGAGGTTCTTCTTGGTGTACTTCCTTGTTTTCTTCATCTTGATGTGTCCCACTCGTGGATGCTTCCGTATCAATTCTTGGTTCACCTTGTCGTGAGGTAGAAGCTTCCACTTGGACGGACGAGGTACTCTCCTTCACTTCCGTTGGACGGATCTTGCCAATATACAAGTCTTGGATTGCTTTCCAAGGATCTTTATCTCCTACATCAATTGGCAATTGCTCTACTTGCAAGCCGATAGATTCATCAAACTTCACATCTACCGTTTCTTCAACCTTTCGGGTGAAATTTTTCTAGACACGGTAAGTTTGAGAGTTTGAGCCATAACCAAGTAGGAACCCTTTGTGAGATTTAGGAGCAAATTTGGAATGACGATGCTTATCAAGAATGTAACACTTTGAGCCAAATACTCGAAAGTATCCAACTTGGGGTTTGTTACCGGTGAGGAGCTCATAAGCCGTCTTGCCGAGTAGCTTGTGAAGATACAAGAGATTTGTTGTATGACAAGCTGTCCCAACGGCTTCCGCCCAAAAGTGTTTTGGAGTCTTGTACTCATCAAGCATCGTTCTTGCCATCTCAATAAGACTTCGGTTCTTCCTCTCAACAACTCCATTTTGTTGAGGCGTGTACGTAGCCGAAAACTCGTGTGAAATCCCTTCTTCGTTAAGAAAGGTGTCCACATTTGCGTTCTTGAACTATGTTCCATTGTCGCTGTGAACCTTCTTGATCTTCAATTCAAATTGATTTTGGACCTTCCTAGCGAAGTTCTTGAAGATCTTTTGGACCTGTGATTTATCATCAAGAAAGAACACCCACGTAAATATTGAAAAATCATCAACTATAACTAGACCGAATGAGTTACCACCGAGACTCTTATAGGCATTGGGACCAAAAAGATCCATATGAAGTAGATCGAGAAGTCTTCTTGTGGTCATAATGTTCTTCATGGGGTGACTTCCTCCAACTTGTTTTCCTGCTTGACAAGCACTACAAAGTCTATCATTGTCAAATATAACATCTTTTACTCCAAGGATATGATCACCTTTAATAAGATTATCAAGATTTCACATGCCCATATGACCTAACCTTCTATGCCACAACCAACCTTTCGAGGATTTTGCAATTAGGCAAGTTCTAGGTTGAGCCTTTTTAGTGAAATCAACAATGTAAAGATCACCTCTACGTGTACATGTAAAGACCATTTTATGGTTATCTCTATAAAACACTTGGCAATCTACTTCAGTAAATATAACATTGAAACCAAAGTCAGCAAGTCTAGATACGGAAAGTAAATTGTAGCCAAGAGATTCAACGAGCATAACATTTTGTATGGAGCTATCATGTGAGATGGCCACCTTACCAAGGCCAACCACCTTACCCTTTGAGTTATCACCGAAAGTGACATACTTTCGAGGGCCGTTGTTTTCAGCAAGCTCACGAAACATATCTTTGTCTCCGGTCATATGATCAGTACATCCACTATCAAGGACCCATTCCTTTCCTCCGGCCATGTAGCCATGAAGATTAGCCATAAGACCAAAGTGTCTCATCGCATCATCAAGATCATAGTCACTATCATCATTCTCATCATAGTATCCATGTTCAACGTTATCATGTGATGGATCAATTCCTAGAGAGAGTGATTCATTAGAAGTATGGTCGTAACAATGTTCATCTCTATGAATTCTAATGACTTCGGAAATGATATTGCTAATGATTCCAACATCTCCTTTTGCACTCGTAAGATTAGTAAGCTCAAATAAGCAATCACCAAATTTGGGATCATTGGAACTCATCTTACTCAAGGCAATAGACTTATGAAGAATCTCATCTAGATTTTTCAAGGAATAATTTGGGAATCGTTCCTCAAGGAATCTCCATATGGTGTAGGCACAATCAAGAGTAGGCAAGCAACCAAGCAAATTTGTAGGCAAACCTCTAGTAATAAGATTAACAGTTCTAAGGTTGCGAATCATGTCAAGATCCTCATAGGGTGTGGGATGCAAGGGATCAACAATGCGAGCACAAGTACTAGTAATGTACTTGGTCAAATGATATTCATTGAAAATCTCAAGCATCTCACTTTTCCACTCATTAAAGTACTCTCCATCAAGTATAGGCACTCTATGTCTAATACTCCCCAACGTAGACTCATCCATCTTCCTCCAAAGGTGTTTAAACCAAAGCAATGGAGACCAATGTTCTGATACCAATTGAAAGGATCGAGAAGAGATGTCTAGAGGGGGGTGAATAGACTCTTAGCAAGAAAAGTTGCAGTTTTTAATTTATTTAAGTTGAAGTGGAGTTTTGGCATAAGTTTAAACATTCACAATACATATCAAGCAAGCATGACAAGAGTATATGAGCAGCGGAAAGTAAATCATGCAAGTTGCAAGAATGTAAAGGGATGGGATTGATGTGTGCAAACGCAATTGGAGACACGGAGATTTTTGGCGTGGTTCCGATAGGTGGTGCTATCGTACATCCACGTTGATGGAGACTTCAACCCATGAAGGGTAACGGTTGCGTGAGTCCACGGAGGGCTCCACCCACAAAGGGTCCACGAAGAAGCAACCTTGTTTATCCCATCATGGCCATCGCCCACGAAGGACTTGCCTCACTAGGGTAGATCTTCACGAAGTAGGCGATCTCCTTGCCCGTACAAACTCCTTGGTTCAACTCCACAATCTTGACGGAGGCTCCCAAGTGACACCTAACCAATCTAGGAGACACCAATCTCCAAAAGGTAACAGATGGTGTGTTGATGATGAACTCCTTGCTCTTGTGCTTCAAATGAGAGTCTCCCCAACACTCAACTCTTTCTCATAGGATTGGATTTGGTAGAAAGATGATTTGAGTGAAAAGCAACTTGGGGAAGGCTAGAGATCAAGATTTATGTGGTTGGAATGGAATATCTTGACCTCAACACAAGTGTAGGTGGTTCTCTCTCAAACAATGTATATTGAAAGTGTAGGCATATTCTGACGGCTCTCTCCACGAATGAAGAGCGGATGGAGGGGTATATATAGCCTCCACACAAAACTAACCATTACACACAAATCACCAAACTCGGTGGGACCGAATCATAAAACTCGGTGGGACCGATTTGGTTCATAATGTGACCGTTAGGCATTTCGGTGGGACCGATGTGCTAGGGTTAGGGTAAAGCCTTATCTCGGTTGGACCGATTACACAAACTCGGTGGGATCGATTTGGGTAATAAGCAAAACAGAGAGTTGGCCAAGCAAACTTGGTGGGACCGATTTCATATTTCGGTGAGACCAAAATT
Source organism: Triticum monococcum (assembly GCA_034509565.1). Lineage (NCBI taxonomy): Eukaryota > Viridiplantae > Streptophyta > Magnoliopsida > Poales > Poaceae > Triticum > Triticum monococcum. The sequence continues at coordinate 493,113,922 of CM067844.1, forward strand.
AATGCAATATGCAACAAAGAGTTTGCAAACCCATCTCGGTGAGACCAAGATCCCATCGGTGAGATCGAATTGATTAGGATTTCTGGCAGTGGCTATGTCAAGAGAACTCGGTGGCGCCGGATAGAAAGTTTCGGTGGGGCTGAGTTTGACTTTTGGTTTGGGACAAATGTGGATATGAGAGAGTGGTTGAGGACTTTGGAGCATATCACTAAGCACTTTGAGCAAGCAAGCCATTAAGCAACACCTCATCCCTTCTTAATAGTATTGGCTTTCCTAAGGACTCAATGTGATCTTAGATCACTAAAATGAAAAATGTAGAGTCCCGAGTTTTGAGCTTGAGCCAATCATTTGTCTTCATCATCTTGAAGGGGTTCCACATCCTCTACTCCATGCCACTTCACTGTTGGACTTATCTGAAATATGCTAGATGAAAGTATTAGTCCAACAAAAGATATGTTGACATTAATTACCAAAATCACCCAAGGAGCACTTGTGCTTTCATCTACATAGTTTTATTCATGTTGCATGCTTTAGTATGGATATTTTTTTTTGATGAATATGCAAATGTTTATCTTTTCATTGATAGAAGGAGAGTAGCACAACATGTGATTATAACGGCTCACTAAGCCATGTACACAAAGAGGCATGGAAATGAGCTCGGAGCATTGCAGACATAGGGTTGCTCAACCCCATAAAACGTCTAAGACTAGCTCTCGGGGATGATGTTTTGGATTCCGGTGGCGGCGGTCTTAGCCCATTGGTGCGCTTTGCCTTTGATGTTGTCGGATAGACGGGAGATAGAGGGCCGCTCGCCGTTGAAGATGCAAGCATTCCGGTGCTTCCAGAGGCACCAAGCTGTGAGGATGATTAGGAAGGCCAATCCTCTATACACCGGGGAAGGTGATCGGTCGCAGGATGTGGCCCACCAGGTATAGAAGTCGGCGTCTCAGGGTGAGTGTATGCGTGTATGTATTAGCGCTTGTGTCTGTACTGTGTTAAAAAAATACTCGAAGAAAGAGAGAAGGGACGCCGAAAACTGTACGTTCGGGTGTATGTGGGCTTTTTTTTGAAACTCGTCTACCTAGGCTTTTAATCTATAATTCTATAATACTATTAAAAGAGCAAACTTGAGTTTTTCTAAACCCACACCATAAAGTGTACACAGGATAACCACAACCCTTAGATCAAATTAAGTTAAACACATCCCACCGTCTACATCACGTTAATAGTCTGCCAATCAGATCAATGACTCAGATAAAATGTTCTGCCAAGCGTCGTGGTCTGCCAATCCTATTAGCGCTCCGCGGCCCCTCGCGCAACACGCGGATCACCCACCGGCCCACAACAGGGGGATCGATTCCACCCGCCTCCCCCTCCCTCCTCTCTCCTCGCTGCCGCTATGGGACGCCGTCGGGGTCGCTCTCATCCCTCGAGCAGCGTCGACAACGCGGGACGCAGCGGGCTCAACTTGCATCGACAGCGCCGATGTCCCTCTCCTCGGTCAAGCGTCGGCGGCGGCGGCGCGGGACGTAGCGGGCTGAACCTGCGTCGGCAGCGATGGCAACGGGTCTCCTCCATTCCCCTCCTCATGTTGCCCCTCCCCTTTTCCTTGCTTTCCTGCACCGGCGGAGAGGAAGACGCCCTCGGCTTCATGGCCTCCTCTCTAGGGCCAAGTGGTGGCTAGAGGACTCTCCAGGAGGGCAGCGAAAAAAGAAGCCGAGAGAAAATGGGAGGCAGAAGAAATCCGCCCGCACGCTCTCGCCGTCTCGCTCTACCTGATGGTGTTGTATGGTCGGTCGGACAAGGGAACCCGGTTGCTGCCTGATGTCAAACGCCTTCTCCCTGAGAACTGAGATCATGCTCCCAGGTGCGTGTGTGCTCAATCTAAGTGCTCAAATGTGAGGTTGCAAGTAGATGCTTGTTCTTTATTTATTTTTCATATAAACTCTGGAAATGGATGAATGCATATTATTTCTGAGCTTTCTAAACTCTAGGAACCACTGAAAATTTTGGCATTGCAAGAGAAATATACTGCTGGGCAAGAGTTCATACATTACTTACTATTTGTCTCTGTATGACAGTACTCGCATTAGTTGATGCAAAATATGTCTATGGTTTACCTATGAGTTATAATGAGATTTCACTCTCCTGTAGGCTAAATCAACACCACTTGCTGGGATGGAACATGGAAAGCTATTGGCCGCTTGCAGTCTCACAATCTGTCAGACGCACAAGTGGAATTTTGTTTGGCAATGCTTTTCTATTGAGCATATTAAGAGATCGTCATTTGTCTGTCTTTTTTATTAAGAAATGGCGAATCATTTAGTAAGAGTTTGTAACTGGTTCAAGTACATGACTGTCAAGATACGGTGCGTTTGACAACACATCTTCTATCAAGTTGCTGATTTTTTTTTGCGTAGTTGCCCGATTTCATTTTTGCAAATAAAAAATGTGTTCCTTTAATTTGATGTATGTACTTGTTTTTCTATAACCTATCATCATTTTCTTCTTTTTTTGCACTGACACAAAATGCATTCTTTCATACCAAAAATTGCAAGAGCACACGAGCGGTACACATATCCTTCCTTTTTGAATCTGCAGCCCCTTGCTTTGATTGTTATTTTTGGAAGGGTTTAGGCGAGTACATCACAAAGGTAACACTGATCTGCTTCACACTTGTTATTTTCTTCTTCTTGGTAATTTGTAGTTCCTTTGACCTTCTATTTTTTATACCACTATTCTGCATTGCAACCTTTTCTTTAACAGGGAGACGTGCCAAATTTTCAGTCAATTATAGCATGAATTGCATAACCTGCGACATTTGCCTACAGCCGATAGAATCTATGATCCCACGAGGGCTATCTCTATGAGCTAAACAATTACAGTACAAGACACACTCGAATTCAGAGTTTAGAGCCTCATGAGCAATGTTGTAAGAGCTGGTTGATGATCTGCTTGTTTCTCGCAAAATTGGGACGTCTTGGATGGTCCATGTGAGGCTATCTAAAAAAATTCCTCTTAATTCTGTTCTGTTTGTATGATGGAATTTGATTAGATAAGAAGCCACATCTGGCGGCACCGTCCGTCTCATGGCGCCCCCATCTCGCTGCTCCCCTGTCTCATGGCGTCCAATAACCAAAATGTTTTTTTTCAATTGGTATTATTTCTTTGCTGGTAATATTTATTATTGTAAATGGTGTGATCTGATGATGTATCTTGCGTACAATTCAGTTAATTAAATGATGCCGCAGTCACTCCTGTACAATATGATCTGTAGTATACCCAGCTCTATGTGAGGGCAATGTGAACCAATGTAAAGCACTAGGTTTTTCCTAAATAGCACTTGACACTTTGTTGTGTATTTTGGACCTATGAAGAATTTAGCTCTGTAGGTGCCATTGGTTTCGGGTATAGATGACATCCTTGATGCCACAGGTGGCTTTTCTTCGAAGATTGTATTCTTATTTAGTACTGTGCTGCAGTAAAGCCTTCTCTTTTGTGTAAAACTGTAACGAACCATGTGCTCTTATTATTTGGGCGGTAATCTCATGCTGCTTAATGTGAGAGTGAAATGCCAAAGTGGGCAAACTGCCTTGTGTCAGGTTCCAAGGAATATGCAGAATACAGTTCACGCACATTGCGCGTATATGCAGAACCACTGGTTTTTCAGTGCACATTACAGAGTAAGACAACGTTAATGATTCAACAAGAAAATAATGGTGTTTTCTTTGCATACAGTAGCATATTTGTACAGTAGACAACTTTAATGTTACAAGTACAAGGCATTTCATTCCATAGGCTTCGGAGTTCGGACCATCACCCACGAGAACACATGCAAAGTGTTAACATTTTCATTGCAGATCTTGATTAATTCTCAACATGACACAGATGCAGCCTGCACACACAAAAAGGAAGGCAAAATTCAGATACAAAGAGTACTTTTCTTCTCTTACACTTGCATGCTTTGCAATCTTCAAGAGTCAAGACCATTGCTCTTTGCTGGTCCATGTGAGCCTATTTGCTTTGTTTCTTCCTTTTGGGCGACCCCCTTGGCTTTGCTCAGTAATACATGTTGGTTGCAGTTTGATTTTGTGTGAATAAACTTCATGAAAGCTTTAAGGAACTTGGAGGGATAGTGGATTGCACATTGTGCCCCCCCCCCCCCCCCCCCCCGGCCGTTGGCTTCTGTCTTCCACGCTGGCACAATGAAGGGTACAGACCTTGGCTGGTTGGCCTGTGATTGCAGGTTGTTGGCAGCTCGAGAACAAGGTTTAGTGTCTGATTTTAAGGATTAGAAGTTTAAGTTGGTATAATAGTATGCATACAAGTTCAGGGTTCAGAATAAACTTAATGCAAACCTGTTTTTACTAAAGTCACACGTGGGTTGCACGTGCACAATTACTAATGTCTCTTAAACAGTGGACGCCCGGAAAATGTGAAGGTCCGTGGCAACATGCCGCGTTGAAGGAATAGGCGCATTGCCTCTGACATGTGGACGCCACGATACGTCAAGCAATATCTGTCCATCGCTCCTATCATTCAACCTCCCACAGTTTTCATGAGCTATCCCGACGGATCCGCTGGCCGCGCGGCGCACGGGCAGTATGTCGATGCAACCGCCCATCGTATGGCGCGTCCAGTCTCAGGCGGTGGTTGGAATCCTTGGGCGCGCGTGTGACCGCCGATGAGGGCAAAAATGGCCGTTCACGTCACGCTGCGGCCGAAGAGTCTGTGGGAAGCTCAAGATGCACGGCCCGTCTCGCGGCCGCGCGTGCCCCGGGCAGGGAGGGACTTTTCGTTTCGCCTCCTCGTCATTATCTCTGCCGTGAATTAGCGGCCGGGCTTGCCTGGCGTGAGTGCGTGGGCGACCCGGGGGACAGACAAAACGAAAAAGAAGACGGCTCCGCTCCGGGACGCAACCATGATTGACCTATTTTATATTGGGTGATAAGGTCTCGGCTCTCGGGCCGAATTTGGGAGGGCGACTTGTCTCCGAGTCCACGACGCCGGAGGCCGTATCTGAGAGAGGGCGCAAGTGATCAGTTAACGATCTCGTTAACGCTGTGTGCTTCGTCATACATGGCCAGGGTCGGAAAGGTTGGTAGTATTTAGCAAAAGTGGATGATTCAGGTTGCTCACGCGGCAGAATATACTATCGGCCGGTGCCGCTACGAACTCGCCAGGAGGCGTCGCGTCCTTACCTTTTTCTCATTCGATAAAAGAAAAAAATCAGATCTCACTCTTAAAGACATGACAACAAATATGTTAAACAAGTAGACTTTTTCTTTTCTCTCTCTCGCAAGCCAACTAGGGAAAGGCTTCCTTCCCTCGATCTCTGCCGGCGAGCCCGTGGATTCGCCAGACCCCCCCCCCCCCTTCGCCTACCACTCCGGCGGCCAGTGGCGGGAAGGGGGATTTCTGGTGCCTCGTTCCGGCTAGTAGATAGGTATGGTTTTAGTTCTCGCAGGGGCAGCGTTTGGACGGATGGCTCGAGTCGGTCTTTCGGGCTCCGATCCTCCTCAAGTTCGTCCACTGCGACTGATTAGATGTAGATCCAGCGTAGATTCCTGCTAGTTTCTCGGGGCAGTGAGGTTAGGGTTTCTCGTCATGCGTACGCAAAGGCGATATTTGGTGTCAAATTTTTCAGCTCGATTCAAGGATTCAACGACGACGACTGCAACTCCGGGACGCTGGTCCTTAGGGACACGTGCACGAAAACTTCCCGGCTGTTATCGACAAGGTCAGGCCGGCTACGGCATGGCAATGGCGCGTCGACGGCTCGTTCTGACGGTGACAATGGTTGTTCGGTGGTCCATGGAACTCGATGTAATTTTTATTTTATTTTTTTGACCATGAAGACTGCAGGGCTTGTACCCCACAACATTTTATTAATAAAAGCAAAAGGCATACAGGGTTTCCTCAAGGTGAGGAAAGAAAGAAAAAAAGAGAAAAGAAAAGGCTCTAAAGAAGGCTATACACAGAAGGGGTGCACTATACCTAATAATTACAAAGAAACAAAGAAGCAACTCTTCTCAAGGAGGAAGAAAATCAATCTACTTAAGAAGGGCGTCTCTATATTTCCGTTTGATTCGATGAGAGAGCAGAGTAAGATCATGAATGAAGCCATTCCTCCATGCCCTGAAAGATGGTTGGATGTTTCTGAAAGCTCTATCATTCCTGATCTTCCAAATATTTCACCAGGCCGTGAAAACCACCTCCCCAAAGAAAGGCTTGTTGAAATCCTTCCTAGCATGACGAGCAATTTCCACCATGTCATCACAATCTTTCCATTCAATTTGCAGATAGTTCCACGCTCGAACACTGAAATTGCACTGGAAAAAGAGGTGGTTTATGTCCTCCAGTATTCCAGTCGGGCAAAGAACACATTCTGGTCCTTCATTAATCTTCCAATGCCTCCTCTGAATCATGTCCTTGGTGTTAACCCTGTCCATTATAACAAGCCAAGCAAACATCTTGATCGACATAGTGCAGCAACTTTTCCATATCCACCCCAGAATGGGGTTTGATACCATTGGTTGGTAGACAAAATCATAAAACCTTTTTGCAGTATATTCTGATTTCTTGCCATGCCTCCATCCCCAGTGGTCATGGGAGTTACTGTCCAAATGGAAAGACCCCATTAAAGAGGAAAGCTGTTGTAGTTCCTGAAAAGCTTGTTCAGTAAGAGGCAAGTAAAAAAGGTCCTGGAAACTACTAGTCTCAAAGACTTCCTTGACTGAGAGATTTTTGTGGAGACAAAAAGAATATAGCCTAGGAAATCGATCTTGTAGAGGGACAGAACTGTTTCCAATTTGCCAATAGTCAGACCAGAATTGCACCGTATCTCCACTATGAACATCAACCGAAGTAACTGCCCTGAAAGTGTCCATCAACTTACAGACATCTCTCCACCAAAAAGAGCCACAAAGTACAGTATCATGTGGAATCCTTTCAAAATAGTAAGAATCCCAAACTAACTGCACTATGTTTGAGGTGCTTTGTAGTTTCGATGAATCTTTATAATATATCTGATTTTTTATGAAGAACAAACTAACTAAGAAAGTACCCTAAAAAGGCAGAGAAAAGACATCTAGGTGCCATAGTAAAGAAACGAGAGGCTAAGGCGAAAATGTTTTGCCCGTCGCTGCCGCAAACACCATTGAGGGCAAAACAAGAGAAAGTAAAACCCATAACAGTATATGTTTCCACACGAGCGTACGCCACCTTCATGGCCGTTGGATCTGTTCTTTATCAGACGGTCAAAACCCAGCCTCCGCCTATTCGACTTTTTTTCCAAGCCGGCCCATGTGTTCAGAAGGTTTGACCGCAACTCACCCGTTGTTGCAAACCAATGGCCACTTCGGTGACTCCAGTAGAGCTCCTTCGTTCTCGGTCCACTCCCACCGGCTCTTGAGCACGATCGTACCAGTGGTGGTGATGTACGCACCGACGAGGCCGGCTGGCAGTCGAGGACAAGGATTGACACAGGGCACATATATCCCTGGGAGCGCTGCGTCCTCGTGTAGGAAGAGGCGGACGCGGCGCTCGCCGGTTGAGGGCAGAAAGAGGATGCCACAGACGAGGTGTGGGAGGGGCAGGAGTCCGACGCCACCGGTGAGAGGCTTACCACTTTATTGCAAGTCGATCATGGCGGCTCACCGGATCAGTAAAGGTGGCGGAGCGAACGGAGGCGATGTAGTCGACGCGGTGGAGAGGGGTGTCGTAGTCGGAGAAGACGAACCTGGCGGGGAACGCAGTCGCGAGCGGAGATGGTTGTTTAGGCCTGTTGCAATTGCAATAAGACTTGTTGCAAAATGACCCCTGTTGCGGGCTTGTTAAAACCAAAAGTGTTATTTGGTGAACTATTGCCAGGGGACCAATCCCGACAAACACAATGCTCGCTCATCACTTGGGCTGAAGAGGGTTTCATGAACACTTGCGCTCAAAACATCCACTATGTATTTGAGTTTGGAAAATTCATTTGTAAAATTGGAAAATCCTAACTTCTCTATTTTGTGAAAGAATACAAATCCCTAATTTTAGTGGGGATTTTTTCTAATTTGCCATGTGCATTTTTATTATAGGTAGCATGGCAATCTTTTAAATTTAAACCATGGTATTTTTTTCTTCCAATACATGGCATTTGTGGTTTCTCACATGACATTTTTATTACGAAGAGCATGTCAATCAATAATTAGTAGCATGTTATTTTTCTTAATAAGTGGATGGCAGTTTTATTATTAAGAGCATGTCATTTTAAAAATTAGTAACTTGATATTTTTATTAATAAGAGGATGTCAATTTTATTATTAAGAGCATGGAATTTTAATAATTAATAACATGACATTTTTATTCATAAGAGGGTGACATTTTAATAGCCAATGACATGGAATTCTTATTTTTAAGTTGATGGCACTTTTATTATTAATAACATGGATTTTTAATAGTCAATAACATGACATTTTGAATTCTAAGAGGATGTCATTTTTATTATTAAGAGGATGAAATTTTTATTATTAGTAGATTGGAGTTTTTACATTTTGTGGCATGTCAATTTTTTATTTCTTTTTTTACCATGAAATTTCTACGTGTGATTTTTTTACGTTTTTGGAAACAATCCTACAACAGTATAGATCCTAATTGGGGCTTATCCAAATAAAACATTTTTTATGTACGGGGTGGCAATTTTAAAAGTTTCGCATGGTGACTTTGTTTTCTCTATATCACACGACCTTCTTTTTGTTTTTGAGCATACTCATTGTTGGGAAACATACGTACTAGAATCAACATATTGCAAGCGTACAGTTTTCATGATCCGGCAACGTTTCACTGTCCAGAGCTAATAACCATCGGAGAATTAGACAGAGAAGATTAGAACACACTGGGATTTTAATTATGAGCATTAGGTCTAGCTCTATTTTTTAGTGGAAGAGGTCTAGCTCTATTTTTTTTGCGGTAGAGGTCTTGCTCTAATTGGATCAACTAGAACTGGAGGCTCCAAAACTTGTGTTTCTCAAAAGCCACATCCACAAGTATATATAGGTTGGAGGAGAGGAGAGGGGGTGCCACAAAGGGGGAAGGTTTCCCCCTTGCACCGGCCATAGGAGGGGGAGTCCCCCTCCAATTAGGTCTCCCCTTCCTTCTATAGAAGAAAAGGGGGTGCCACCTCCTATTGGGTCCATGTGGCCACGTATCATTTTCACCACTTGGCCTTTTAAGCACCGTTGATATTTAATTAAATATACAAGTCTTCAAACTATTATTAAAGCCTTTTATTATTAATTTAACATCTCTAGAAACATTTTTCATCTATATATTATTCATCGGCATTACCCAGTAAACGCCGAAATCCTTCTGGTGACCCCGAAACGCTTCCGGTTCCTCCCAAAATTATTTTCAATATTAATGAAACTATTTCATAAATATTTCCTCATAAATATTACTCCAATAATACTTAGCAGATCGTTATTACCTTAAGGTTGTGACCCTGTAGGTTCGGTAAACATAGACATGAACAAAATCCCTTTCGCTCAATGACCGATAGCGGAATCATGGACATCCATATCAATCCCTATGAGTACACTCGAGTGAACCTTTGGTTATCATGTGTTATTCATTTTGCTTCGCGATACTTAACAAAACGTGAGGTGAGATATATGTTGGGGAACGCAGTAATTTCAAAAAAAATCCTACGCACACGCAAGATCATGGTGATGCATAGCAACAAGAGGGGAGAGTATCGTCTACGTACCCTCGTAGACCGTAAGCGGAAGCGTTATGACAACGCGGTTGATGTAGTCGTATGTCTTCACGATGGACCGATCTAGCACCGAAGGTACGACACCTCCGTGATCTACACACGTTCAGCTCGGTGACGTCCCACGAACTCACGATCTAGTAGAGCTTCGAGGGAGAGCTTCATCAGCACGACGGCATGATGACATTGATGATGTTGCTACCAGAACAGGGCTTCGCCTAAGCACCGCTACGATATTACCGAGGTGAATTATGATGGAGGGGGGCACCGCACATGGCTAAAGATCAATGATCAACTTGTGTGTTCTAGGGTGCCCCCCCTTGTCGGTGTCAAAACCGGCGGATCTCGGGTAGGGGGTCCCGAACTATGCGTCCAAGGTCGATGGTAACAGGAGACAAGGGACACGATGTTTACCTAGGTTCGGACCCTCTCTATGGAGGTAATACCCTACGTCCTGCTTGATTGATATTGATGAATAGGAGTATTACAAGAGTTGATCTAACTCGAGATCGTAATGGCTAAACCCTAGAGGTCTAGCTTGTATGGCTATGATAATGAGTGTCCTATCCGGACTAAGTCCTCCGGTTTATATAGACACCGGAAGGATCTAGGGTTACACAAGGTCAGTTACAAAGAAGGGAATCTACATATTCGGTCGCCAAGCTTGCCTTCCATGCCAAGGAGAGTCCCATCCGGACACGGGTGTAGTCTTCGGTCTTCGTATCTTCACAGCCCATCAGTCCGGCCCATGGCCAACAGGTCGGATGCCCGAGGACCCCTTAGTCCAGGACTCCCTCAGTAGCCCCTAAACCTGGCTTCAATGACAAGGTATCCGGCGCGTAGTGCTGTCTTCGGCATTGCAAAGCGGGTTCCTCCTTCTGAACTCTAGAATAGTCTTCGGACGAATTGATCGTGTCCGGACCTGTAACACACACCACACACAACCGTAGAGAGAATATAATAATACACGATTCCAATCCGCTGACAACTTTTACAACATGACATCACGTCCATCCGGTCATAATTTCGAACCGTTTTTTGCCTGCCGCTCCACGTTTCGAGACGCGGTTGCCATTGGCACGTCTTGTCGAAGCAGAGATCGTGTCCCCTTATTACGGGATTCTCATCAATAAAGGCGTGGGTAACCCAATCGTTCCATTTACACAACCCTTGGGAATAGGCGAATCTTGAGGCGAGTGGGGTGGCGTTCAATATTCACTGCCCTTATAAGGAGATAAGATTCTTCCTTCTTCCCCCACACCTTCTTCCTGCCTTTCTACTCTTGAGCTCTAGCGCCCAAGTTCTCATCTATTCCCCACTTGAGAAAGCACTCAACCATGTCCGGATCCGGAGCTGGTGGCAAGTGGATGGCTTCTTTTGTCAACAAGAAAGACATCAAGGAGCTTCGAGAGGCCGGATACCTGGCCAAGGAGATCGTTCACCGTCTCCCGGCCGAAGGACAGATCATCCCTACCCCAGAGCCCCATGAGAGGGTTGTATTTCTCGCACATTTTGTCCGTGGGCTGGGATTCCCTCTCCACCCATTTTTCCGCGGACTGATGTTTTACTACGGTCTGGATTTCCATGATCTAGCCCCGAACTTTATCCTCAACATCTCAGCATTTATAGTCGTTTGCGAGGCCTTCCTCCGTATCCATCCTCACTTCGGCCTATGGCTAAATACTTTTAACGTAAAGATGAAGGTGGTGAGACGCCAACAAGCAGAGTGCGGAGGCGCCATGGTGGGAAGGATGCCCAATGTTACATGGCCCGAGGGCTCCTTCGTGGAGACGGTGAAAGGGTGGCAGTCGGGGTGGTTCTACATCACCGAGCCGCACGACACCAACTGGGCGACGGCCCCTGAATTTCGATCTGGAACTCCGCTGCGGCTTACCTCCTGGCAAGAGAAGGGCCTCGCCTGGGGCTCTTCGAGCGAGCTGACTGGGCTCCAGACATGCGTTCAGAACATGCTAACCAAGAGGATCAAACTCGTGAACGTGATCCAGGTTATTCTCATTCGCCGGATCCTTCCGTGCCAACACTAGTCTTGCTATTTGTGGGAGTTCGACCTGGCCAAGCACCAGACGCTACGAGAGCTCTTCGGCACAACGCCTAAAGATATCTGGAAAGTGCTCGTCAAGGCCGGCGATACACCATCGCTCATGACCGAAGATTGTGGGCTCAGCTTAAAGTGCCAGGCCAATTCGGTAAGTTCTTTCATGTATTCAAGTTATTTCCTTTACTGGCATATTGTGGGAAGGAGTCTAAGCCTTCCTATCAATTTTTAGGCCTGGATCGACATAGCGGAGCGGATTAATTGTCCCGCTCCACTTCCCGAAGAGGAGGAAACCCCACTCCTAACGAAGATGCTATTTTCGGCGCCTTATGATGTGCCGGAGAAGAAGGCCAAGAAGACGGCTAAAGGGAGCAGGAGTGGCCTTCGCAGAAAGGGCGCTCCGGACATGCCGTCCGAAGACGAGACTGACTCCTCGGTCGCCGAAGACGACGGCAAGGAGGAATAAGAAAGTGGCTTTCCCCCGGAGGGGGGAAAGAACAAAAGAGAGGCCTCCATGAATCTGGAGGAAAAGGCGCCCAAGAGGGGGAAGGGCTCCCTTGCGGATAACTCCGCATGGGATGTTGAAAGCAGTCCGGAGCGAATGCCTCGGACCAAGCCTCGGGCTGCCTCGTAAGCGCTAAAACCCTATGCACCTCCCAATACCTGGCCCTTCCAGTTTATAATATTAATATGTTTAAACTATGCCATTACAGTCCGGCCCGCGACAGCTCCCCGCGATCCTCGACGGAGGATTCGCTAGACTCAAAGGAGATGGCTAGCATGTCTCCGCCGCCCGCTCATTCCGCCTCACCCAAGGGTGATGACGAGGTGGTGTCCCAAAGGATCTTCCCAGACCAGGGGGAGGTTCTAGAAACCGTTAAGGTGGTGCCGCAGGATGACTCCTCGGCTGCCGGACACAGGGGGGAAGAAGCCCCCATGGGGACTGGCAGTGGGTTCCAAGTTCTCTTCGGCCCTCAGCCCGATACCATTCCGGAGACCTACACGGCTCCGAAGTCCAGCGAACGGCCTTCCCCGAAAGGAGGAGGTGTGCCTGTTCCACCAATGACCTCTGTCCAACCAGAGGCATCGGACAATCTGCTAGAAGCGCTGCGAGGCACCGCCGTTGTGGATGAGCACTGTGTCCTTATGGGTATGGTGATCGAAAAGGTTTGATCCGCCAAAAGCAGACTGGCTGAGGCCTGCACTAGCCTTTTAACAGGCTTTGAGGTAACAATTGTAGAAAAAATATCACAATGTGGACAGTAGCCCCTGATGCCCTGTTCGGTGTCCGGAAAGGAAAAATCGAACAGGGGATCAAAATAATTTTCGCAGGAGTCTAACATAATATGTCTATGTGAATAAACAGGCGTCGCTGCTGGCTGCTGCCGCTCACACTGCGGAGGTCTCCAGACTGAAGCAGGACCTGGAGCGGGCCGAGAAAGAGCTCGGCCTCGTGATGAAGCGGCTAGAGGATAGCAAAGGTATGCAGTAACTTGCGTGTGTGTTTAGGAAGGATGAATGGTTTGTGCTGACTAAAGTGACATGAACTTTATTAGGGGCCACGACTGAGGTGGCGGCCCTCGAGAAGTGAGGGAGTCCTAGAGTAGGGGGTCTCTGGACAGCCGGACTATCTCCATTGGCCGGACTGTTAGACTATGAAGGTACAAGATTGAAGACTTCATCTCGTGTCCAGATGGGACTCTACTTGGCGTGGAAGGCAAGCTAGGAAATACGAATATGGATATCTCCTCCTTTGTAAACGACCTTGTGTAACCCTAACCCTCTCCGGTGTCTATATAAACCGAAGGGTTTTAGTCCGTAGGACAACAATCACAACATAAGCTAGCTTCTAGGGTTTAGCCTCTCTGATCTCGTGGTAGATCTACTCTTGTACTACCTATATCATCAATATTAATCAAGCAGGACGTAGGGTTTTACCTCCATCAAGAGGGCCCGAACCTAGGTAAAACATCATGTCCCTTGCCTCATGTTACCATCCAGCCTAGACGCACAGTTCGGGACCCCCTACCCGAGATCCACCGGTTTTGACACCGACATTGGTGCTTTCATTGAGAGTTCCTCTGTGTCGTCACCGTTAGGCTTGATGGCTCCTACTGTCATCGATAGCGATGCGGTCCAGGGTGAGACTTTTCTCCCTGGACAGATCTTCGTATTCGGCGGCTTTGCACTGCTGGCTAATTCGCTTGGCCATCTGGAGCAGATTGAAAGCTACGCCCCTGGCCATCAGGTCAGATTTGGAAGTTTGAACTGCACGGCCGACTCCCGCGGAGACTTGATCTTCGACGGATTCGAGCCACAGCCGGGCGCGCCGCACTGTCGCGATGGGTATGACCTAGCTCTGCCGCCGAACAGTACCCCAGAAGCCGCGCCCGCATCAGCTCCGACCCTTAGTTCGGAGCCAACTGCGCCAATCGAGGACATGTGGTTAGACACCGCCTCAGGGGATGCAGTCTCAACGCCGATCGAGCCGAACACCAGCATACCCCTCTGCGCAGCCCGTGACTCCAAGGTGCCGGACTCTTTTTCTGACTCCGAACTGCCCGCGCCCCTGCCAATCGAATCTGATTGGGCGCCGATCATGGAATTCACCGCCGTGGATATCTTTCAGCACTCGCCCTTCGGCGACATTCTGAATTCACTAAGGTCTCTCTCTTTGTCAGGAGAGCCCTGGCCGGATTATGGCCAACAGGATTGGGATGCGGACGACGAAGAAATTCGACGCCCACCCACCACCCACTTAATAGCCAATGTCGATGACTCAACCGACATGCTCGACTTCGACTCCGAAGACATTGACGGTATGGACGACGATGCGGGAGGCGAAGAGGAACCACCGCCCACAGGGCGCTGGACGTCCACTTCATCATATGACGTATACATGGTGGACACACCAAAAGAAGACGACGACGAGGAACGGAAGGATGCACCAAAGGCTTGTTCCCTCGAGAAGCAGTCAAAGCGGCGGCACAAGCGCCGCCCCAAATCCTGCCTCGGCAGAAATAACGATCATACAGACCCAGCGTTGGAGCAAGGCGAACCACTGCCGGACCACGGCAATACGGAGAATCAAACCGAACAAACCAATTCTGTCAAAGATAATAGTCCGAACGACATAACGCCGGACAGGCACCCGGAGCAGCAGAATGCCCGTCAAAGGCTTGTTGCCACCGCGAGGAGTCTGAAAAAGCAGAAGCAAAGGCTCAAGGCTGCGCAAGACACACTCCAACTCAGATGGAGTAAAGTACTCAACATAGCAGCGAGGTACGGCGAAAATCGCCCCACCAAGAGCTACCCAAAGCGGAAGTTGCTACCTGAATTCAATGAGGAGGCCTCAGACCCCCCACAACCAAAAATCAAAACAGCCACCTGGCCGGATAGACGACCTCATGGCCAACATCGAGCGGCAAACAATGCCACTCACAAGCCAATACGCGATCCACGCGAGAGCTCCCACCAAAAGGACGGCGCAACCGGATCCATCTATGGACCACGCAAGCGCGCCCCAGCATACAATGTAACACAACAAACATCTGAACAATGCGGTACACCCAGATACAGGGGTGCCGCACACCCCCTATGTTTCAGCGATGAGGTGCTGGACCATGAATTTCCAGAGGGATTCAAACCCGTAAACATAGAGGCATACGATGGAACAACAGACCTTGGGGTCTGGATTGAGGATTATATCCTCCTTATCCATATGGCTCAAGGAGATGATCTTCACGCCATCAAGTACTTACCCCTCAAGTTCAAAGGGCCAGCTCGTCACTGGCTTAAAGGCCTCCCCGAAAACTCCATTGGAAGCTGGGAAGAGCACGAAGATGCTTTTGCGGGCAAATTTCCAAGGGACTTATGTCCGACCTCCGGACACGGACGATTTGAGTCATATAACTCAACAGCCCGGAGAGTCAGCCCGAAAACTTTGGGACATGTTTTTTACTAAAAAGAACCAAATTGTCGACTATCCGGACGCTGAAGCCTTGGAAGCTTTTAAGCATAGCGTCCGTGACGAATGGCTCGCCAGACACCTCGGCCAAGAAAAGCCGAGAACAATGGCAACATTAATAAGCCTCATGACCCGCTTTTGCATGGGTGAGGACAGCTGACTAGCCAGATGCAGCACCAGCGACCCCAGTACATCTGAAGTTAGAGATGGAAACGGGAAATCACAGCGCAACAACAGTAACAAATGCTAGAATAAAGAAGACAGCATGAAGAGCACAGCAGTAAACGCCAGATTCAAAAGCTCTCGGCCAGGTCAGCAAAAGCCGCCCTCTAAAGGCGCCAGAGACGAACTGTCCAGCCTAAACAAAATTTTGGACAAAATATGTCAGATCCATAGCACCCCTGGTAAACCTGCTAATCATACCCACAAAGAATGTTGGGTCTTCAAGCAGTCCAGTAAGCTCAACGCCGTACACAAGGGGGAGGATACACCAAGCGAAGACGAGGATGAGCCTCTCAAGCAAGACACTGGGGAACAAAAGAAATTTCCACCAGAAGTCAAAACAGTAAACGTGTTACACGTGATCAAGGGAAGAAACAAAACGGCACTCCCAGAAAAATATGCCCAAGGGCCTATCACCGCAGAGTCCCGCCACTGGTCGTCTCAACCGATCACTTTCGACCATCGTGATTACTCAGCAAGTATCCAGCGGGCAGGATGGGCTGCCCTGGTATTAGACCCAATAATTGACGGATATCACTTCACACGAGTCCTGATGGACGGTGGCAGCAGTCTAAACCTGATATATCAGGATACAGTCCGCGAAATGGGGATAGACCCAACAAAAAATTGCCATAGCAATACTACCTTTAAAGGAGTAACGCCAGGCCCAGGGGCTCATTGCACGGGCTCCCTTCTACTAAAAGTCATATTCAGCTCCCCCGATAACTTCCGTAGCGAACATTTAACCTTCCACATCGCTCCGTTCGAAAGTGGCTATCAAGCACTACTCGGACGCGAAGCTTTCGCTCACTTTAATGAAATACCGCACTACGCTTCCCTCACACTCAAGATGCATGGTCCACGTGGCATCATTACAGTAAATGGAAATATTAAGCGATCTTTGCGCGCCGAAGAGAGTGCGGCTGCCTTGGCAGCCGCACACTAAAAACGGCCTCACCAACTAAAGCATTTAACAGGTCGTCAAGACCTCAGACACGGTTATACAAGTCCGGCACAGCTATATGTAATTCATACCGGATCAATGGTCACACCCCTATACAAGGGGCTCAACGCGCGCAGACAAGTGGCAATTTTTTACTCATCTTGAATTATACTTGGTTCCCTTAAAAACTATTCTTTTGCACGACAACTTTTTCACCTAAGTTCCCCTCTTTTACAGATGATCATCGTGCTACACCCGTCCAGGATACGGCAAAACGGAGATACAGGCGTAGACGTGCAACAGGGACCCGCTCCAAGGATTCTTTTTAGATTAAGACCTTGTGTAAACCTTTTTCTACTGTCTCTTGTTGATACATATCCACCGAATTCTCAGCACAGTTGAGAAGGATGCTGACGTCTTGGCATGTGGCCACGTCAGAATAATGCACATACCTGGACACAAGGGGCTTCTTACGAAGGGCACTATTTAGGCCCGGTTTATACCAGAAAGACCGAATACCTTAGGGAGTGTTCGGCGTCGCGAGTTTGGCCTTATATGCATCAGCTCCGGATCATTGTCTTTGGTCAAATGTTGGGTTTGCCTGGCTCCTGTGTTTTGGTGCCTTACGTTCCGTTTTAGTGGCTAAGGTAGCACCAGGAGAACTACTGCGATTGTGCCCTGGTTCATCCGGACGAGCACCTCAGTAGAGAAAGCCGAAAACTGACTGTCATGATATAGCGTGAGACTAGTCAACCACTCGGTGACCTATCAGAATGTTAGAATTCCTCCGCCTTAACGAAGGGCCGTTTTTCGGCCAAGCATGTACGCACCCCGTGATCGGGAGAGTGCAGAGCCACCAGGGGCTATCTAGTAGCCCCACTGTCAAACTCCTATGGCTAAGTGAAAGTGTTAAAACATTATAGTCTGGTTGCCTCGCTCGCTACGCTATCACCTCCTTAATAGGACCAAGACGTTGGGTTAAGTGTGACCACACATTTTCTGCGAGCACCTCCGCATTATATGCGTGGGGGTTGAAGCCGACGGCTGCAATCTTTCAGGTTATACACATGTATACATAAACGGCCGCGCAGGAGGCATCATACTACTTTCAGACAAAAGTATAAACATAACCTTATAAAAACTTCATAAAAGCATTGTGCTTACAATGAGAATACATATCGCTCAAACATAATATTCTTAGAGCACCGGGCCTCTATCAAACGAGCACCCTCGAGAACCTCCTCGAAATAGTGCTCGACAGCCACCTGGCCTATGGCCAAACCCTGTGCCGCAACAGTGGTAGCGTCCATCTCTGCCCAGTATGCTTTAACACGGGCAAGGGCCATCCGCGAGCCTTCTATGCACGCCGACCTCTTCATCGCATTAATGCGCGGCACCGCCTCAAGGAACTGCTGCACTAAGCTGAAATAGCTGTTTGGCTTTGGCCTTTCCGGCCATAGCTGATCCACAACAGACCTCATGGCGAGTCCGGACAACCTATTCAGTTCGGCCCATTCGGCTAGCTGGTCAGTCAATGTAAGCGGACGCTCTGGAACATGGAATTGCGTCCAAAACAGCTTGTCCACTTCACGATCTGTCTAACCTTGGAAATACTTGGCCGCATCGGCAGCGCTCGCCGCCAAATCCATATACGCATCTGCCGAACTCCACAGCCGATCCAGAGGGGCATACCGTGGATCTCCGAACTTCCTCTGTAACATGAAGGGTTTCCCAGCCGCAATATCCCTGGCTTCCCGCAGCTCGTCCTTCTTCGCTCTCAAAGCAGAATGGCTGTCTTTGTCCGCCGCCGCGGCCTTCTCAAGGTCCGTTGCCTTCACTCGGTTTTCTTTTTCAAGGACCCGGCAACGGTCGGCAGTGTCTTTTAATTCTACGGCCATCTTGGCCATCTTCTCTTGGCTCTCGCAATGTGCGGCCTTCTCGGCTTTCAACTCTTCGGCCGCCTTCAAAGCAGCCGCATTACTAATCCTCGCTTGTTCCTTGGCTCGGGCAAGTTCTGCCCGCAAGGCTTCTACGGTGGCAGCTCCATCTGCAGTCACAACATATTAAAGATACTGGCATCATGCTGCTCTTACTATGTGGCGTTCACCGGATAATAACACTTACCCTATGCCTCGTCAAGCCTCTTGTTAACAAGCTCGATGTCGGCGTTTGCCGCATCCAGTTGCCGTTTTAATTTGGCAAACTCACTAGTCCGGCTAGCCACTTGTCGGCGTTCTAGGAACGGGGGTCCCCAGACTTGCCTGCCTGCGGCCTACGGCGTGGCTCGAGTGGGGGGCCCAACATGGCCCATCTTCATCAAGCACAAGACTCAAGACCCTCGCGAGGCGGACGACACAGCGCATCCTCAGGCGCAGCCTCCTCAGGCTGGCTCACGAGGAGACGGAGATATCAAGGCGGGGTGCCTCGTGAGGTGCCCGTGACGCAAGCCATGACGACTCGAGGCACCAGGCGGGTGCCAGTGCATGCAGCGTCCTTCTTTCCTCTTTGGTGCAAAGGGAACAAGCATATCCGCGGAGTACTGAGGCATCAGGCAAAGGTTGCCACTTCGGTGCAATGAGACCAAGACCAGGAGGACTACGAGATGGAGGTCACCATGGAGCCCAGCCCGGCGTCTCCACCAGAGCCTTTGGCAGGCGAAGACTGCTTTTGTCAGGATAGACATACTCGCTGTCCCCCTTCAAATTAGCCCGCCATTGTTGGATCCCTTCCCGCTCAATATTTGGGAAGAGGACCAGGGCCTCTATAAATAGGACTAGCCACCGACATAGCAAGGGGTTGGGGGTTCATCGGTTCGGGTTTTGGAGAGAAAGAGAGAGAGAGAGAGAGAAAGGTGATTGAGCTCCTCCAGCAGTTCGTCACCCCAGCCAAGAACAGACCCTCGTGAGGCTGTTCTTCCTTGTATTGTTCATCATCACCAGCCCCCAAGAGGCAATCCATCCACCTCACACTGGAGTAGGGTATTACACCGCAATGGTGGCCCGAACCAGTATAAATCTCGTGTCTCTTATGTGATTCCCTTAGTAGTTTAGATCTTTGCGAGACGGGGAGGTTGAAGGCGAGGTTTCCGCGCGCACCCCAGTGTTCGAACCTTAAGGGTCTGCCGGAACCCGAAATCCGACATTTGGCGCGCCAGGTAGGGGTGCGCCGGAATCTGTCTTCCACCACTCCGTTCTCCTCCGACCGTCACGTCCATGTCCGACGCTCGTCGGGCCCGCGCCGAGCGCCGGGCCGCCATCGCTTCCCGCATCGCCCAAACGGCCCCCGTCGATGGGCGTCCTCGTCGTTCCCCGTCGCCCGCTGTCAACGCCAACACCGGCCCGGCGGGGGGCGAGCAGCAGGCATCGTCTCAGCACCCGTCCATGCGGCAAGACGGCCGCACCGCCACTCCATCACTCGCTCCAGCCGGTTCTTCGTCCCGCGTGCTCCACACACCCTTGGAGGCTCGAGCTGCGCTCATCGCGGCAAACGAGCTCCTGTGCTACCGCCCCGTCGACGACGTCTATGAGGAGTGGCTCTACCGCGTCACCGAGCTCGTCCGCGCCGCAGGGGGCTCTTCCGCGCCGTCCGTCCCTTTGCGCCGTACTCCGCCCCGCGCGGGCAACGAAGCTCCAGAGGCGCACCAGCCGCCTCCCCTCCAAGAAGATGCCATGGCCCCAAGGCCACTGGACCCTGGGCGGAACCCGCTCCGTCAGGCGCCAGCACAGCAAGAGCGAAGCTGCCAAGAAGTTCCTCGCCCGCAGGGGGCTGCCCGGGCGCTCCCTGCTCCAGCTCCGGCACGCCAAGACCCCGCCTTGCTCCTAGGTGCAGCGCATGGGGACCCTCAAGACCGAGCTCTCCACCAACCGAGGCCTTTCGTGGCCACCGCGGGCTGCCACGCCTACACCACTGAGCTGCGCAGCATCGCGTGGCCCGGCAAGTTCAAGCCCGAGCTGCCTCCTTGCTACGATGGCACGACTGACCCCGCGGAATTCCTCCAGCTCTATGAGCTGGGCATTGAGGCTGCCAACGGGGACGAGAAGGTCATGGCTAACTGGTTCCCCATGGCGCTGAAGGAAGGAGCGCGCACCTGGCTCCTGAATCTGGCTCCAGGAACGATCTCTTCCTGGGACCAGATGTGCACCCGCTTCATCGCCAACTTCCAAGGTACTTGCGACCGGCCGCCCGCCGTGAGCGACATGCGCTGCATCAAGCAACAACCCGGAGAGACCCTGCAAAAGTACATCCAGCGGTTCAACAGCGCGCGCCTCAAGATCCCCAAGGTGTTCGAGGAGGCCATCATCTCCCCCTTCTCTGACGGCGTGCGTGACGTCAAGATGAAGGAGGAGCTGGCGATGCACGAAGATCTCTGCACCTCCCTGGAGCTGTTCAACTTGGCGAACAGGTGCGCCAGGGCTGAGGAGGGACGCATCTCCCTCCTCGAGCTTCCTGCCGCGGACCCAGAAGAGAAGAAGCCCAAAGCCAAGGACGCGAAGCGCAAGGGGGCTGCCGTACTCGCGACAGAACCAGACACCAAGCGGGGCAAGGATCTGCCCGAACCCTCCAGAGGCAGTCGGTACTGTGTGTACCATGACCTCCACACCCACAACACCAACGAATGTCAAGAGCTCCGCACCGTGTGAGAAGGAAGGATCGGCCGTCGCCCTGACCGTGCTGACCGGGGGTACGACCGGGGAGGAGGAAGAAACCCAGGACGCTGGGAAGATCGCGGCCCGCGCCCGAGGTGGCGCGACCAGCCTCGCGAGGACCGCTGGCGGGACCTGCCTCGCGAGGGAGACTGGAGGGATCAACCTCGCGAGGATCGCCCTCATGGCAATGCAGGCCTACCTCCGATGCCGCCTCCATCAAGAAGGAACAAAGACCGCCATCAAGACGAGGGGGCTGGGGGCTTCCAGGAGCCGCGCGCGATCGCCTGCATCCTGGGCGGAGCTCAAGCCCCAGCCTCCCAATGTATCTTCAAGCAGCTTGCCCGCGAAGTGAATGCAGTTCTCCCCAAGCTCGAAGCAACACGCCCCCTCAGGTGGTCGGCGTGCCCCATCACGTTC
Source organism: Triticum monococcum (assembly GCA_034509565.1). Lineage (NCBI taxonomy): Eukaryota > Viridiplantae > Streptophyta > Magnoliopsida > Poales > Poaceae > Triticum > Triticum monococcum. The sequence goes on from CM067844.1 coordinate 493,135,930, forward strand.
AGCTCGGCAGACCAGCTCAAGTGTGCGGCCACTGCAGGAGTCCTCCCGATGCTTTGCTCCCCAGTCATCAGCAACGTGCTGGTCACCAAGACCCTCATCGATGGCGGGGCAAGGCTCAACGTCCTGTCCGTGGAAACATTCAACAACCTCCAAGTGCCCTATGACCAGCTTCAGCCAACCAGGCCTTTCTCTGGGATCACCGACGGTTCCACAGTCCCGATCGGGCAGGTCCGCCTCCCTGTCACCTTCGGGGCTCGCAGCAACTACCGCACCGAGCTCATCGACTTCGATGTCGCCCACATCCGCCTACCGTACAACGCCATCCTCGGGTACCCAGCGCCGGCCAAGTTCATGGCCGTGACCCACCACGGCTACAACGTCCTCAAGATGCCAGGAAGTGGCAGCGTCATCACAGTGCCCTGTGAGGAGAGAGATGCAGTGTGTTCCCTGGAGCGAGCCTTTCAGGCCGCGTCGCTAGAAGACCCAGATCGCGGAAGCAGGAGGCTTCCTGAGACCACCCCCAAGAAGAAGAAGACGTCGTCAGGCTCAGCCCCCCAGGAGGCAGGCCCCTCAGGGCCCGTGCCTGCTCGGGAGGACCCTCCATCCATCGCATAGGAAAGCATGCCCGGCGCCCTCCTCAGGCAGGGCTCGGGGGCTCTCACCTGGAGGGCCACCGACCTAGCCAGGGTCACGAGGGAGGCGCTTGGGCACCATGTGGAGGCGTGCTTCGCAGCACGTTTCCCTCGAGAGGGAGCCAGGCGAGGAAGATCAGACCAGCAAGAGTTTGTTGACAAGGCCATTCAAGAGCTACAGGAGACAAGGATCATGAGAGATTGCCGCTGCTTGCCAGCCGTGGCCCCACATCCAGGCGAGGATGGTGGGCTGCGCATCTGTGTCGACGTACCAGGGCTCAATCAGATCGCCACAACAGAGCGCCTCTGGCCCTCGCAAGTGGGGCGCTGCGGAGGTCCACCCCACAGCTATGTTCGCATGCCTTACGGCCTGCCGAGCATGGCTGCGGCGTACCAGCGCCTCATGAGGGGCATCGTGGAGGCTCAGGAAGACAGACGTTCCGCGGCCTTGGCGGAGATGGAGGCAGCTCGTGAGGAGTCACCAGCGCCTCCGGAGCCTCCCGAGGCCCCGGGGCCTGGGGGCTCGTGAGGATCGGCTTCTGCAGCCCATCAAGTCTGCTGCACCAACGCCACTACGCTGACGACATCCTCAGGTGACATCTTTCAAGTTCCGTTCTCAGCTGGGAGCACCCTCCCAGGGTTGCATCACTCCCAGGCCGCGTGGGTCCATCCCCGCGACATGTATCTGCATTTACCTTTCCGTCGTTAGTTTGCCTTGTTGGGGGCGCCCCTCGGGCTGCATCATCCCCAAGCCGTTCGGGCCAGACCCAGCGGCGTGTATCCCCCTAGCGTTTATTTCCAACTATGCATTGCCTATCACGCTTAGCTGCATGGTGCCCGTCCGCGGCATCTTTTCTTCCTATGTCGGCCACTTGCACGTTAAAGGGGGGGTGCCTGAGCATCGCGACTCAGGGCTCTTACTGGCTCTCCAGCCCTCACCCTCTGGCCTTGTCCATGGCATCGCGACCTGGCATACCAGCGACGGCTGAGACAAGCTCGAGGGCCGGGACCCGAGGACGTAGAGTACCGGCAACTAACCAAATTTTGCAGGGACACATCTCAAGATACAGCCCAGTGCCGGGTGCAACCCGCCAAGAGGTAGGGCCTCGTGAGTCCCGCGCTGGCTCACGGGTGCCCAGATACACCTCACCTAGCCCTACCGTGCCGGTCACGTGTCAGGGCGGGGCTGTATACGCCCCGGGGGCTCCTCCCGGAGGGGAGCCCCCTCCCACGTACTAGTGGAAGCACCATGCTCCGCGCTGGCTGACGACACTGCCGAGGAGCGGCTATGCCCGTACACATACGGAAGCGCTATGCTCCACGCTAGTGATAAACAACTGAGGGTGGCCCCCGGGCCGCATTAACCTCAGGGAGCCCAGAGCTCAGTGGCTGGCCCCATCGCAACGCCTCCCGTCGGGAGCGCCGCGCGAGGGGGCTGGGCACGGGGGCTACGGCTGGGTCACGCCCAGACATACGCCGCCCAGCCAGGCCCCTCGGGCCTGGTTCGTCGCGCGTCTCTCCCCGAGCGGAGCCAAGGTATGAAGGCCGTTTGCGCGTCAAGGGGGACTCCTGAGTATCGCGACTCAGGAGCCTAACTGGTCCCGTAGCCCCTCACTCCTTAGTTCCGAAAGGCTATGCTGGGTGAGGTACGCGCGGGGCCGGGCACTGCAGACGTAGAACGGTAGCCACGCTTACATCTCGCCTCATCACCCGCTGTTCGCGTGTCAAGGGGGACTCCTGAGCATCGCGACTCAGGGGCCTAACTGGCTCCATAGCCCCTCACTCCTTAGTTCCGAAAGGCTATGCTGGGTGAGGTACGCGCGGAGTCAGGCTCTGCAGACGTAGAACGGAAGACACGCCTACATCACGCTTCCCTACTTGTTGTTCACGCGCCAAGGGGGACTCCTGAGCATCGCGACTCAGGAGCCTAACTTGCCACGTGGCCCCTCACTCCTTTGGTCCCGTCCTGGTTTCCGGTCGGGGCTAATGCTGGGTGAGGCATGTGCGGGGCCGGGCTTTGCCGGCGTAGAACACAAGCAAGTAGGGAAGAAAAGCATAAAATTCAAGGAACTTAAAAGCAAATATTACAGTCCATACTGTCACCTCAATACCAAACGCAAGTTTAAATGCCTCCCCGAGGCGTGGTTCATGTGAAGGAATTGAAAGAAGAACAGGAATGGAACGGAGTCACTTGTCGGCGGTGAAGCTGTGCGGAGCGGCTTCGCCTCATGGAGCAGCGGGGCCGGCAGCGCCTTGCCTTGGCTTGGTGCTGAAGGCCCGGAACTTCATCAGCAGCGCCTCCGCGCGCCCCTTCACGGCTTCGATAGCGGCGGCAACACCCTCGCCGCTCACCGGTTCCAGCAGGCCGTCGAGGTCAGTGTCGGGATCGCGAAGGTAGACGTGGGCAAAGACCCGCGTCAGCGTAGCAGAAGACAAGACGTGCGCCTCGGCCTCGGCCGTGGGGCTGATGCCAAGGGCGACATCCCCAAGGGCCTTAACTAGGAAGGGAAGCAGCTTGGCAGGGCCGTCCCTGTCACTGGCTAGCGGGCTGTCCGGGCCGCCCTCGTAAAGCATCTTCAGCGAAGCACGGGCATCTTTCTCCATGTCCGCGAAGGCCACGCGATCCTCAGCAAGAACCCGGGCCTTGGCATCCAGCTCGGCCTTCGTCACCTCCAGCTCCTTCTTCAACGTGCCTAAGTGGTCGCGGCGCTTCTTGAGCTTGGCCTCCTGGTCCTCGAGTGCCGCCTCGCGCGCCTTCGCCCCCTTCTCCAGCTCTTGGCGTAGGCGGACCTCCTCCGCAAGCTGGCCCCGCAGGCCTCGCAGCTCGTCCTCCAGCGCCTTGCAACGGCCGCGGACTTCGACCACTTCTCCCAGGGCTGCGTCACGAGCAGCCTTCGCTTCGAGGGTGGCTTCCCTCTCTTCGTCACAAGCCGTCGAGGCCTGAACCAACGCTGCCCGAATCGAAGCATCAGAGCGAATCCACCCCGAAGCCAGTTCCAGGTGCCCGGCCACCAGGCGAGGGTCGGCGCCGAGAAGATCCTGCTGCAGTCGGTCCAGTTCGGCGATGGCATGCTCCAAGATGGAAGAAGGAGGCGGAGAAACATCGGTAAGCCCCAAGACAACAGGAGGGGCCGGGGAAGCAACGGTCACTGGAATGGGAGGAGAAAGTAGCAGCGACAAGGCCGCAGTGTCCTGGAGCAGAGTCCGCTGCGCCTCCGCAGCCGTAGCAGCGGCGCCAGACGAGGGCACCTCCGGAGTCAATTGGGACGTGGGGGCTCAGCTCGCCCTAGCCAGCTCAGCCAAGCCTCGCAAGGATGAACGGGCAGGAGAGGCCCGCGCAGCACGATCTCCCTCCCCTGTGGGCGAAGGCGTCGCCGCAGGTGGGACCTCAGGAGCCCCCTTCGGTTTCTTCGCCGCTGGCGCCAGCCTATCCAAGAGAAGCAATCATCAAGCCTCGTCGGTAGAACGAGGAACAAAAGATCAAGGATCAAGCACTTACGGGTCCTCGTCGGTGAGCTCGGGCAGCCTCCGGCCTAACTTGAAGCCTGACAGCCGGCTGGAAGGGTCGACCTCGGAAGCAGAAGGCGCGTCCACGGTTCGCCCCGGAGCCGGGATGGACCCGCGGGAGATCAGCGCGGTCCTGTCCTTCTTCGGAATCGGGGGCGAGCTCCCGCTGCCCAGCACATCATCATCATCATCATCATCATCATCATCATCATCATCATCATCATCATCGCTCGGCAAAATGCGGAGAGTACGGGGCGAGCGCCGAGGGAGGGGAGCCCTCGACTCTCCGTCGGTCGCCCCAGAGTCGGGCCCCTCTCCCCGCTCCTCTTCGACCTCCTCCTCATCGCTGGAGTCGCCGGAGGGCACATCCACCGGCCCTTCAGAGGCCAGCGCGGGCACGAGCCCATCCCTGTTAAAAACGGGCATGGACTTCACCACCCGCTTCCAGTCGTCGCGAAGGAACAAGGGCTCGAGAGCGCCCTTCGGCCTTGACACCTCGCCCCCGACCAGAGATTGGAGAGCCGCGGTCACATCCTCTTCATCCGCAGCCTCGGGGCACGGATGAGGCCTCCACATTGGAGGAGAGTACTCCCGGTGCGGGGCCAGCTGGTGCTCTAGGAACTCCTTCAGCAGCGACGCACCGGTCAACTTCGCTGTCGCCATGTTGGCTGGCCTCAGGTCCGCGTCCATCTTCTCCAACACCGGCTTCGCGCGGGGATCCGTGAGCTCCGCTCGACACCAGTCGCTGGTGCCCACGGGTTGCTCCATAGGCAAGATCAGCCGAGGGTGGATGCGCCCGACATCTGCCAAGACCCACTTGCTCCTGAAGCCCTCGATCCTCTTCCCGGGGGTTCGAGATGGCAATGGTGCCGCTATACGCGACGAAGCCCGCACATGCAGAAAGAGAGCTGCCGGTGATCCAGAGGTAGAAGTAGTGGCGCAGCAGGGCCACCGAAGGCTGCACCCCTACGTGGGCCTCGCAGTAGTAAGCGAAGATCGCCAGAAGGAGGACAGAGTTGGGGTGGAGATGCAGAGCCTGCAAGTCGTAATGGCGGAGGACGGAGAAGAAGAACTCGGAGAAGGGAGGCAACAAGCCCGCAGCAATGGAGCTCGCAAAGAGAGGATAAAAGGTGCTCCCTCGGTCCTCGGGGGTGGCGGAGCCGGCCTTGAACACCTCCGTCCCGTTGACGCCCTGCGCCGTCGCCATCCGGCACAGCCGGGCGAAGCTCGCCTTGGACACATTTGGTGGATCTAGAGCAGGGGAGTACCAAGCTTTCGCCGGAGGCTGGCGAGGCGCCATGGCTTCCTAGGTCACGCAGCTGGAGTAGATCTAGAAGTTTAGAGGAAGAAAGGGAAGGCGCAAGAAAGGGGATCTGAGCGATGACCAGAGAGAGCAAAAGGCGAAGTCTGGGCAGATGCCGCTCCTTTACCAACCTGCGTGGTTGCTGAGGCACCCACGTCCAATCAACCGCCACGCAGCGTCCAAGGCCGCAGGCTGTTAGGGCCCGCGGTGCTTCGCCCTTGCCCTTTCGCCTCTCGGCACGGCTAAGTCCATGTGCGCCTTGGGCCCGGGGGCTACTATCGGCGTTCTGGGAATGGGGGTCCCCAGACTTGCCTGCCTGCGGCCTGCGGCGTGGCTCGAGTGGGGGCCCAACATGGCCCATCTTCATCAAGCACAAGACTCAAGACCCTCGCGAGGGGCCAAGCCTCGCGAGCGCGGATGACACAGTGCATCCTCAGGCGCAGCCTCCTCAGGCTGGCTCGCGAGGAGACGGAGATATCAAGGCGGGGTGCCTCGTGAGGGGCCCGTGACGCAAGCCATGACGACTCGAGGCACCAGGCGGGTGCCAGCGCGCGCAGCGTCCTTCTTTCCTCTTTGGTGCAAAGGGGACAAGCATATCCACGGAGTACCGAGGCATCAGGCAAAGGTTGCCACTTCAGTGCAACGAGACCAAGACCAGGAGGACTACGAGACGGAGGTCACCATGGAGCCCAGCCCGACGTCACCACCAGAGCCTTTGGCAGGCGAAGACTGCTTTTGTCAGGATAGACGTACTCGCTGCCCCCCTTCAAATTAGCCCGCCATTGTTGGATCCATTCCCGCTCAATATTTGGGAAGAGGACCAGGGCCTCTATAAATAGGACTAGCCACCCACATAGCAAGGGGTTGGGGGGTTCATCGGTTCGGATTTTGGAGAGAAAGAGAGAGAGAGAGAGAAAGGTGATTGAGCTCCTCCAGCAGTTCATCACCCCAGCCAAGAACAGACCCTCGCGAGGCTGTTCTTCCTTGTATTGTTCATCATCACCAGCCCCCAAGAGGCAATCCATCCACCTCACACTGGAGTAGGGTATTACACCGCAATGGTGGCCCGAACCAGTATAAATCTCGTGTCTCTTGTGTGATTCCCTTAGTAGTTTAGATCTTTGCGAGACGGGGAGGTTGAAGGCGAGGTTTCCGTGCGCACCCCAGTGTTCGAACCTTAAGGGTCTGCCGGAACCCGAAATCCGACACCACTGGAGCTTCCACCACCTGCACATAGGGGAAGTCTGGTTATTGCCTGGGAATATGATCCTCTGTTCACCGCCGTTCTCGACGACAACCAGAGTATCAGGGGCTAATATCTACACAGGGCACGCCTAACATGTGAAGTACTATCACATATTATCTCACGTACCTCAAAGCCTGTCAGTAGACTCATAAAGGCTTCATGTAATCCGCTTTTGGCGGACGAGATTCTCTCCATCATCGTACCCATCAGCATACGGTGTTCTTCTGAGATGGCCGCTCACCCCACCAACTCCCTCAGAACTTCCGACCGCACACCAGACGGGGCCGGACTCTTTTGTATGCTCTCTTTGGGAGCCGGACACTGGGAACTTCGGGGGTCTACGGGATTATCTTCTGGCCTCACCGAATCCGGAGAGGCCCTCTGTGATGACACTTTGGGGTCGCCCGCTTCTGGAGCGGAGGAGTCCGGGGGAGGCATTTCGCTCTCCATCATCTCTGGAAGAAGATCACCCGAAGACGACCTCGTTTGAGAGGGGCTAAGGCCCGAACTGCAAGATATATGTGGTGGTTATTTTCTCAGAGAAAAAATATAGCATACCTTTACTATTAAAGTATTTTGGATCACTTACGACTCATTGGAGGGCTGACCCCCCCGCGGACTTTGTGCGGCAAAAGCACCCCCCGAGGCAGGACCCTCTGTGGGAGACTTCTTCTCCCGTTTGGAGGCTTCGGCCTCCGGATCCTCGGAACCAGTCCTTTTCCTCCCCCGCTCGTCCTCCTTCGTGGAGACGCTTGTTCCCTCAGTTGGAACATGCAGCGATGGGGGCCCGTGTCCTCCCGTATTATCCCCCCCAGTATCTTCCTTCAAGGGCTCCAGGCAAGGTGCGACCTCGAGCATCTTTTCCAATACCAGATTTTCCAAACCCTCAGGGAGGGGGGCCAAACACCGAATCATCTTCACCTTTGTTAGCCAGACCTAGTCAAAAAGCGAACTCTCAGAAATAACTTCGAATAAAAGACAGTGTGTTCGGCTAGAGGATTTCTTACTTGTTCGGCGGCGCGGTTACTGCTCAGGCCCACGTCCTCGGTAATATCCGGACATTCTACTTGAGGTCCAAAGAATGACTTGTACATCCCCTCGTGCGTCAGGCCGAGGAAACTTTGAATGGCACATGGTCCCTCTGGGTTGAACTCCCACAAGCGAAAGGGCCGGCGTTTGCAAGGCTGGACTTGACGGACCAACATAACTTGTATTACCGCAACCAAATTAAAATCTCCCTCGAAGAGATCTCGGATGCGGCTTTGCAGTATTGGCACGTCCTTGGCTGGACCCCAGCTCAGACCTCTGCTAATCCATGACATCAGTTGTGGTGGGGGGCCCGAGCGGAAAGCGAGGGCAGCCGCCCACTTGGCACTTATGGGAGCCGTGACATAAAACCACTCCCGTTGCCATAATTCGGACACCTCTGGAAAGGAACCTTTCGGCCATGGAGCTCCTGCCATCTTGCCTATTGATGCACCTCCGCACGCTGCATGTTGCCCCTCGATCATCTTTGGCTTTACTTCAAAGGTCTTGAGCCACAGGCCGAAGTGAGGGGTAACACGGAGGAAGGCCTCACACCCGACAATAAATGTCGAGATGTGGAGAAAGGAGTCCGGAGCTAGATCATGGAAATCTAGCCCATAATAGAACATCAAACCCCTGACAAAAGGATCCAAAGTGAGGCCTAGACCTCGGAGGAAGTGGGAGATGAACACAATGTTCTCGTTGGGTTCGGGAGTAGGGACGATCTGCCCTCGAGCAGGCAGCCGATGTGAAACCTCGGCGGTCAGGTATCTGGCCTCCCTCAACTTCTTAATGTCCTCTTCCATAACGGAGGAGGGTGTTCATCGGCCTTGAAGGCTGGATCTGGACATGGTTGAAGATCCGGAGCACCTAACCTGGGCTTTGGGTGTTAGAACTCGAGGCGGGGGAAGGGTTCGATTGAGCACGAGAGGGAAAAAGTGAAAACCTTGTCCCCTTATAAAGGGGGTGAATATCAAGCGTCCTCTCCGTAGCCGTTTGGGACTTGCCTACAATCTAGGAGTCCTAGAAACGGTTTGGTTGCCCATGCCCGTATTGATGAGAATCCCGTAATTGGGGGAACACGATCTCCGCTTCGGCAAGACGTGTCAAGAAACCGCCTCGCGTTATGTGTGGAGCTGGTTAAAAGAAACGGTTCGAATAATCACCGGGCCATGACATAACGTCATGTTGCCAAAACAAGTCAGCAAATTAGATCTGCGAAAAAATTATTCTCTCTGCGGTGGAATGTGGAACTTATTTTGCAGGGTCGGACACTATCCTCGTATTCAAATTCTTCTGTGATGTATTCGGAGAAGGAACCCGCCTTGCAATGCCGAAGATAATACTGCGCGCCGGACTCATCGTCATTGAAGCCTGGTTCAGGGGGTACTGAGGGAGTCCTGGAGTAGGGGGTCTCCGGATAGCCGGACTATCTCCATTGGCGGGACTGTTAGACTATGAAGGTACAAGATTGAAGACTTCGTCTTGTGTCCGGATGGGACTCTACTTGGCGTGGAAGGCAAGCTAGGCAATATGATTATGGATATCTCCTCCTTTGTAACCGACCTTGTGTAACCCTAACCCTATCCGGTGTCTATATAAACCGAAGGGTTTTAGTCCATAGGACAACAATCAGAACATACAATCATACCATAGGCTAGCTTCTAGGGTTTAGCCTCTCTGATCTCGTGGTAGATCTACTCTTGTACTACCTATATCATCAATATTAATCAAGCAGGACGTAGGGTTTTACCTCCATCAAGAGGGCCCGAACCTGGTTAAAACATCGTGTCCCTTGCCTCCTGTTACCATCCAGCCTAGACGCATAGTTTGGGACCCCCTACCTGAGATCCGCCGGTTTTGACATCGACAGGAAGGCTTTAGAGAAGGCCGAGGACAAAGCGGCCAAGGAACATGTCTCGCGCGAGAAGCACGAGGCCCGGGTCACCGAGGTTCAGCAAGAGCTCCAGGACGCGGTCAAGAAGTGTGAGTCCTTGGAGCGTGATTCGAAGATGCAAGCATCCAAACTTGCGAAGGCCCTCCAGAGCGCGCAAGAGGCTCGAGCCGAAGCCCAGAGCGCCCTTCAGGAAATCCAGGCGGCCCGGAAGATCGCAGCGGGTAAGGCTTTCATTATGCAAAGCAAGTCTGTGAAGGAAGCATTCCTTTTACTTACCCGAATTTGGAGTTCTCCAGGGGCGTTTACGGATTTGCCGCGTAGCATATCAGATGCTGCCGAGTTCTATCGAGCCGAAGAAGGGAGTTCTACGGAGAAGCTATTTTGTTCTCAATATCTTGGACCAGAACATCTGTTATCCTTCAGCGACCAGCTGAAACAACTGGTTGAGCTGCACAAGGCGGCCGAGCTAGCCATGAAGGAGCTTATAGTCTGACTGTGGCCTGCCGCGCCGATGCCCAGCAGCTACTTCGGACTTGTGAAGCGGCTTGTTGATGCCTGCCCCCGGCTTGAGGTTATAAAGCGGTCGGTCTGCATCAAAGGTGCACGGATGGACTTTGCCCGCGTCAAAACGCACTGGGCGAAGATGGATGCCAAGAAGCTAATGACCGAGGGGCCACCTGAGGGCAAGGAGCACCGCCGACCCGAGTTGTATTTTGATGGTGTCCTGGAGGGATCCCGCATTGTTGCGGATCACTGTGCGAAGGACACTATCTTTGAATGAATGTATGCGAGCTCCCTCTGCCTTGTATGATAAAACAAAGTGTTTATGCAATATAATGCTTATTATGTTTTTAAATTTTTACTTCTTGTGTGGCCGTGTTGTATGAAATCTGAGGGTTAACCAGTCATCGGCTTCTGCCCCCATGTAGGTAGTATGAGGGTGTTCGGGATGGAATCTAAACAATCTTGATCCAATTAGATGGTCCTTGAAGGAGTTGTTTAGCGCAACGAACTAGGCAACTAGACTATGCGGCTGTAACGCCCTCACTTAGCCATAGGAGTGCGACAATAAAAACATGGACGCAGCCCCTAGTATTCGAACTAGAGTGCTATAAGCGTCTGATTGGGAAGTACCAATCCTTCGCGTAATGCGGAAGAAATCTCCAATGATTTGCGACCTCCGAACAACTGACCGACTCTCGCCGCATCATGACAGTCAGTTTTCGGCTTTCTCTACTGAGGTGCTCCTTTGGATAAACCAAGGCACAATCGCAGTAGTTCTCCCTTTACTACCTTAGTCGATATAGCGGAACGTAAGGTAGCAAGCACAGGAGCCGGGCAACCCAACTATTGACCAAAGACATGATTCGGAGCCAATGCATATAATGCTAAATTCGGGGTGCCGAACTATACTTATAAAAAGTGTTTGGACTTTTGTTGCCATAGTGTGGGGTGCTGTGCAGCCCCTGGCGAACATGATACGTACCAAAGTGTACGGGTGTGACCTGATAGGGTTATCCACAGGGGAGCTGAAAAAAGAGAAAGAAAACAGAGAAGGTACAAAGGTAAAAAGCTGGGGTCCTGAAGCTCCAGCTAAAAACTGTTCTCATTGTAATTTAAGTAGCACGTCAAAGCGCGTTGATACAGGTAGTGCGATAGGAATCAAGCAATTTAACATGACGGAACCAAGGGAGAGCTGCATGTGGGTCCTGAAAAACAGGTAAAGTTATCGTTAACGGAATTACCTAAAAAGTCCCCCATACTTCTGCGTTTCTCGCCGTCTTGGTGTGTTTATCCTTCAAGAGGGCCGATGACCAGACCATCAGATGGTGCCTGTGGGATTGAGACCTGAAAAGGAAACAAGTAAAAGTGAAAGTATGTATGTATCCGATGTCGGTTGAGCCGTACTATAGACCATAAGCTAGCTATGCCTCCGTCGATGCCCATGGGATTTTGAGTGTGTAGTTATGTACGCATGACACGATTGCCACCACTAGATCGGAACTGTGACGGAGGCCGGATTGCTAGTCAGGCTCCTGACGAGCCGAGCTCTCCTGCAGCAGAGTAGTTCGGATCCTCTTAACGGTGTTCATGGGCTCGGCAGCCAAATTAAGGTTCTGCTTGAGAAGGCTGCTCTGTATTTCTGCTGCTAAGGCAGCTGCATGCTCTTCTATACAGAGGGAGCGTTACGTATTTCCGTTGACTGTTATGATGCCGCGTGGACCGGGCATCTTGAGCTTGAGATAAGCATTGTGTGGTACCGTGTTGAATCGAGCAAACGCGGTTCATCTGAGCAGTGTGTGATAGCCGCTGCGAAAGGGGACGATATCGAAGATTATCTCCTCGCTTCGTAAGTTGTCCGGAGATCCGAAGACAACCTCTAGTGTGATTGAGCCCTTACAACGGGCCTCTACACCTGGTATGACTCCTTTGAAGGTAGTCCTGGTGGGCTTGATTCGAGATGGGTTAATGCCCATTTTTCGCGCTGTATCCTGAGGATGCGAGTCAGGTGGAACCCATCAATTATTGGGTCTAAGACCAGTGCGGCTGAGCCACCATGGCGGATACTGGTCGAATGATCCCGGCGATCAAAGGTGATCGGGCGTGACGACCATGGATTAAATTTTGGGGCGACTGGCTCTATCGCGTAGACGTCCCTGAGCGCACGCTTGCACTCCCTCTTAGGGATGTGGGTAGCGTATATCATGTTCACCGTTTTGACCTGAGGGGGAAACTTCTTCTGTCCCCCTGTGTTCGGTTGCTGGGGCTCTTCGTCATCGTCCTTGCTTTGCGATCCCTTTTCTCGATTCTCGGCGTTTAATTTGCCGGTCTGCTTAAAAACCTAGCAATCTCTATTTGTAGGATTAGGTGGCTTGTCTGGGGTTCCATGAATCAGGCACGGATGATCGAGTATGCGGTCCAGGCTGGATGGGCCCGAATTGTTCTTTTGGAACGGCTTCTTCCACTGACCGGACTTAGGGCCCCTGAATCCGACATTGACTGATGTGTCCTCGGTGTTATCACTGTTGTTTCAATGCTTGTATCTATTGTGTTGAGACTTGTCTTTGCTAGTTTTAGCTTCCGGGGTGCCGACGTCGCTTGCATTGTTTTTGCTATGGGCCAACCAACTGTCCTCGCTCGCACAGAAGCGGGTCATGAATGCCATGAGGGCTGCCATGGATTTTGGCTTTTCTTGGCCGAGGTGGCGAGCGAGCCATTCGTCGCGGATGCTGTGTTTGAAGGCTGCTAGGGCTTCAGCATCCGGACAATCGACGATTTGGTTCTTTTTAGTTAAGAACCTAGTCCAGAATTTCTTGGCGGACTCTCCGGGCTGTTGAACTATATGGCTTAAGTCATCAGCGTCCGGAGGTCAAACATATGTACCTTGGAAGTTATCTAGGAAGGCCTCTTCCAAGTCCTCCCAGCTGCCAATAGAATTTGCATGCAGACTGTTGAGCCAGTGCCGAGCTAGCCCCTTGAGTTTTAAAGGGAGGGATTTGATGGCGTGGAGGTCATCGCCGCGGGCCATATGAATGTGGAGAATAAAGTCTTCGATCCACACCGCGGGGTCCGTGGTTCCATCATATGATTCTATATTCACAGGTTTGAACCCTTCTGGGAATTCATGATCTAGGACCTCATCAGTGAAGTAATGAGGGTGTGCGGCGCCTCTATATCGGGCCGTATCGCGACGTGGCTCTGATGGAGTCCGTCTGCAGTTTTCGGCTAGCGCATGACTAAGTTTGTCACATCCGAATAGGTGGCCGTCATCGCGTGTCAAGGCATGCCCTCGTGATCCGTAGATTGATCTAGTATGTCCTGTTTTATTGTTCAGGTTTTACCGGAGGTCGTATGTATGACCGTGGGCTAACTTACCTCTACCTGTGCGCTGAGGCGGGGCTGGCTGGTGTTCAGCGTGAGTTGCCGCTTTGTCTCGGCCACGTGGTGGCCGGTCTGCCACATTGTACGATGGAGGGATGTATTCCGGCGCCTCCTTGTCCAACCGAGGTAGCAATTTGTTCTTTGGGTAGCTTTTGGCTGGGCGCTTGAGGCCGTATTCTTCGGCTGCTAGGACATCGGTCCATTTATCATTGAGCAGATCTTGGTCAGCTTGAAGCTGCTGTTGCTTCTTTTTCAGGCTCCTCGCAGTGGCGATTAGCTAGCGCTTGAAGCGCTGCTTCTCAAGAGGTTCCTCAGGCACGATGGAATCCTCGGTGCCAAGGCTCACGTCGTCCTCGGAGAGCGGAAGGTAATTATCGTCCTCTGAATCTTCATGCGTGGCCTGCTTGCCAGGGCTAGCCTGCCCATCTTCCCGTTCATCTTGTTCATTAGCTGTTTCAATGGGGTCTTTGTTGTCTTCAGCACCTTCTGGAGTATTATCTTCTCCCGTGCCGGTGTTGCTGTCTTTACTGCGGCGTGACTTAGAGTGGCGCCGCTACTGCTGGCGCTTGGACTGTATTTCATAAGGTTTATCCTCTGCTGGATCTTCCTTGTCCTCGCCGTTGTTCTCCTTTGGTGCATCCACCATGTATACGTCATACGAGGAAGTGGCCGTCGAGTGTCCGGTGAACTGCGGGTTCTGGGCCTCTTCTTCTCCGGCGTCGTCGTCCATACCATTGATGTCTTCGGAGTCGTAATCAAGCTCGTCGGTCAAATCCTCGACCGTGGCTATGAAGTGGGTGGCGGGTGGGAAGCAAAATTCTCCACCATCAGCCCCTAGTTCGAGCCAGATATAGTCCGGCTGTGAGTCATCCGCCAAGGACAGGTTTTTTTAATGGGTTCAGCACATCACCCAAAGGCGACTGCTGGAAGATGTCTGCGGCGCTGAATTCGAAGATCAATAAATGATCAAGCTTGGTGTCCGCGGGTTCATGTGGTTCAGAACTTATGACCGGAGGCGAGTCCGGGGTTCCGCTGACAAAAACATTGTGAGAGGTTAAGTCTATGTGCGGCTCCAACGCCGTGGAATCTATGGCCTCCGTAGTGGAGTTGATCCTCCCGTCCTTGGAAGGCGCAGCTTGCTCCGGATCTGGGGCCAGAGAAATTACAGGAGGAATCTCCTAGATGCGGCCTGATGACAGATTTAGGTCATGATCATCGGGGTGACCGGGAGCGGCTACCGCGGTCTCGAATCCGGCGAAGATCAAGTCTCCACGGATGTCCGCAACATAGTTCAAGCTCCCAAATCTGACCTGATGGCCAGAGGCGTAGCTTTCGATCTGCTCTAGATGGCCAAACGAGTTGGCCCACTATGCGAAGCCACCGAACACGAAGATATATCTGGGGTGGAAAGTTTCTCCTTGGACAGCGTCATTATTGACGATCGAAGGGGCCATCAAACCTTTTGGCGACAGCACCGTGGAACTCTCAATGAAAGCACCAATGTCGGTGTCAAAACCGGCGGATCTCGGGTAGGGGGTTCCGAACTGTGCGTCTAAGGTCGATGGCAACAGGAGACAAGGGACACGATGTTTACCCAGGTTCGGGCCCTCTCTATGGAGGTAATACCCTACGTCCTTCTTGATTGATATTGATGAATAGGAGTATTACAAGAGTTGATCTACCTCGAGATCGTAATGGCTAAACCCTAGAGGTTTAGCTTGTATGGCTATGATAATGAGTGTCCTATCCGGACTAAGTCCTCCGGTTTATATAGACACCGGAAGGATCTAGGGTTACACAAGGTCGGTTACAAAGAAGGTAATCTACATATTCGGTCACCAAGCTTTCCTTCGACGCGAAGGAGAGTCCCATCCGGATACGGGTGTAATCTTTGGTCTTCGTATCTTCACAGCCCATCAGTCCAGCCCATGGCCAACAGGCCGGATGCCCAAGGACCCCTTAGTCCAGGACTCCCTCACCCCTGCCCCCGTATATAAAGGAGCAAGGGGAGGGGGCCGGCGGCCTCATAGGATGCGCCCCAAGGGGGGAATCCTACTCCTACTAGGAGTAGGTTCCCCCTTTCGTAGTCCAAATAGGAGGGGAAGCAAAGAGGGGGCCGGCCCCCAAAGCCATAAACCAATTCGGTTTGGGCCTAGGGGGGCGCACCCCGCACTTCCTTGCTGCCCTCTCTTCCCACTAAGGCCCATTGACCCCTCCGGCGAATTCCTGTAACTCTCCGGTACTCCGAAAAATACCTGAATCACTTGAAACCTTTCCGATGTCTGAATATAGCCGTCCAATATATCGATCTTTACATCTTGATCATTTCGATACTCCTCGTCATGTCCGTGATTTTATTCGGGACTCCGAACAACCTTCGGTACATCAAATCACATAAACTCATAATACCGATCGTCACCAAACGTTAAGCGTGCGGACCCTACGGGTTCGAGAACTATGTAGACATGACCGAGACACATCTCTGGTCAATAACCAATAGCGCAACCTGGATGCTCATATTGGTTCCTACATATTCTACGAAGATCTTTATCGGTCAAACCGCATAACAACATACTTTGTTCCCTTTGTCATTGGTATGTTACTTGCCCGAGATTCGATCGTCGGTATCATCATACCTAGTTCAATATTGTTACCGGCAAGTCTCTTTACCCGCTCCATAATGCATCATCCCGCAACTAACTCATGCATTACCGAGAGGGCCCAGAGATACCTCTCCGATACCCGAAGTGACAAATCCTAATCTCGATCTATGCCAACCCAACAAACACCTTCGGAGACACCTGTAGAGCATCTTTATAATCACCCAGTTACGTTGTGATGTTTGATAGCACACAAGGTGTTCCTCCGGTATTCGGGAGTTGCATAATCTCATAGTCATAGGAACATGTATAAGTTATGGAGAAAGCAATAGCAACAAACTAAACGATCATCGTGCTAAGCTAATAGATGGGTCAAGTCAATCACATCATTCTCTAATGATGTGATACCGTTAATCAAATGACAACTCATGTCTATGGTTAGGAAACATAACCATCATTGATTTAACGAGCTAGTCAAGTAGAGGCATACTAGTGACTCTCTGTTTGTCTATGTATTCACACATGTACTAAGTTTCTGGTTAATACAATTCTAGAATGAACAATAAACATTTATCATGATATAAGTAATTATAAATAACAACTTTATTATTGCCTCTAGGGCATATTTCCTTCAGTCTCCCACTTGCACTAGAGTCAATAATCTAGTTCACATCGTCATGTGATTTAACACCAATAGTTCACATCTTTATGTGATTAGTTCACATCTCCATGTGACTAACACCCAAAGGGTTTGCTAGAGTCAATAATCTAGTTCACATCGCTATGTGATTAACACCCAAAGAGTGATCATGTTTTGCTTGTGAGAGAAATTTAGTCAACGGGTCTGCCACATTCAGAGTCGTGTGTATTTTGCAAATTTTCTATGTCTACAATGCTTTGCATGTAGCTACTCTAGCTAATCGCTCCCACTTTCGATATGTATCTAGATCGAGACTTAGAGTCATCCAGATCAGCGTCAAAGCTTGCATCGATGTAACTCTTTACGACGAACTCTTTGTCACCTCCATAACCGAGAAACATTTCCTTATTCCACTAAGGATATTTTTTACCACTGTCCAGTGATCCACTCCTGGATCACTATTGTACCCTCTTGCCAAACTTATGGTGAGGTACAAAATAGGTCTGCTACATAGCATATCATACTTTATAGAACCTATGACTGAGGCATAGGGAATCACTTTTCATTCTCTTTCTATTTTCTGCCGTGGTCGGGTTTTGAATCTTTACTCAACTTCACACCTTGCAACATAGGCAAGAACTCCTTCTTTGACTTATCCATTTTGAACTACTTCAAAATATTGTCAAGGTATGTACTCATTGAAAATATATCAAGCGTATTGATCTATCTCTATAGATCTTGATGCTCAATATGTAAGTAGCTTCATCGAGGTCTTTCTTTGAAAAACTCTTTTCAAATACACCTTTATGCTTTCCAGAAAATTCTACATTATTTTTTATCATGAATATGTCATTCACATATACTTATCAAAAATGATGTAGTGCTCCGACTCACTTTCTCGTAAATACAGGCTTCAACGCAAGTCTGTATAAAACCATATGCTTTGATCACTTTATCAAAGTATATATTCCAACTCTGAGATGCTTGCACCAGTCCATAGATGGATCGCTGGAGCTTGCACACTTTGTTAGCACCTTTAGGATTGACAAAACCTTCTTGTTGCATCATATACAACTCTTCTTTAAGAAATCCATGAAGGAATGCGGTTTTGACATCCATTTGCCAGATTTCATAAAATGTGGCTATTGCTAACATGATTCGGACAGACTTAAGCATCGCTACGAGTGAGAAAATCTCATCATAGTCAACATCTTGAACTTGTTGAAAACCTTTTGCGACAATTTGAGCTTTGTATATAGTAACACTACTATCAGTGTCCGTCTTCCTATTGAAAATCCATTTATTCTTAATGGCCCACCGATCAACGGGCAAGTCAATCAAAGTCCATACTTTGTTCTAATACATGGATCCCATCTCAGATTTCATGGCTTCAAGCCATTTCGCGGAATCTGGGCTCATCATCACTTCCTCATAGTTCGTAGGTTCGTCATGGTCAAGTAACATGACCTCCAGAACAGGATTACCGTACCACTCTGGTGCGGAACATATTCTGGTTGACCTACGAGGTTCGGTAGTAACTTGATCTGAAGTTTGATGATCATCATCATTAACTTCCTCACTAATTGGTGTAGGAATCACTAGAGCTGATTTCTCTGATGAACTACTTTCCAATTCGGGAGAAGGTACAATTACCTCATCAAGTTTTACATTCCTCCTAATCACTTCTTTCGAGAGAAACTTCTTCTCTAGAAAGGATCCATTCTTAGCAACGAATATCTTGCCTTCGGTTCTGTGATAGAAGGTGTACCCAACAGTTTCCTTTGGGTATCTTATGAAGATGCATTTCTACGATTTGGGTTCGAGCTTATGAGGTTGAAACTTTTTCACATAAGCATCATAGCCCCAAACTTTAAGTAACGACAGCTTAGGTTTCTTGCTAAACCACAGTTCATATGGTGTCGTATCAACGGATTTCGATGGTGCCCTATTTAATGTGAATGCAGCTGTCTCTAATGCATTACCCCAAAACGATAGTGATAAATCGGTAAGTGACATCATAGATTGCACCATATCTAATAAAGTATGGTTATGACGTTCGGACACACCATTACGCTCTGGTGTTCCAGGTGGCGTGAGTTGCGAAACTATTCCGCATTGTTTCAAATGAAGAACAAACTCGTAACTCAAATATTCTCCTCCACGATCAGATCGCAGAAACTTTATTTTCTTGTTATGATGATTTTCCACTTCACTCTGAAATTCTTTGAACTTTTCAAATGTTTCAGACTTATGTTTCATCAAGTAGATATACCCATATCTGCTCAAATCATCTGTGAAGATCAGAAAATAACTATACCCACCGCGAGCCTTAATACTCATCGGATTGCATACATCAGTATGTATTATTTCCAATAAGTCAGTTGCTTGCTCCATTGTTCCGGAGAACGGAGTTTTAATCATTTTGCCCACGAGGCATCACTACAAAAAAAATACACTTCCATGATGATACGTGTTTGTCACAGTAGGTCGCGTTTTTTGTCATGCATGTACATCCATGACGATTTTATGACAGAATCAAGATAGTCATACCTGTGCTATCGTAGAAGTGTTCCATGACATTACCAAAATTATCATCACGGAAGTGTGCACTTCCATGACGATAAATCGCGCGTCACAGAAGTGCTTTCGTCAAGGGTGACCGACACGTGGCATCCATCATAACGGAACTCCGTTAAGCTATCAGGTCGGGTTTTGGATCCGATAACCCCGACCAATGGGGATTTTCCATGTGTAAAATCATCATTGGCTGGAGGAAACACGTGTCGGCTCATCGTTGGGACAGATGTCATCCACTCATTGGAAAGAAGGCGCCTATGATACGTCAACACGTGGCACGGCCCAACAGAGGCCCACTCGTGTGAAATGGCCGACCCGTTTGACTTGGTCAAAAGGTGGCGGGCCAGGCCATGGAAAGCCTGTTAACGGCCTGTTCACATATAGCCCATTTACAGCCCGCTAACCCAAGGCCCGTTACACCCTATCCGAATGAGGCCCAGTAGCGTCATCTGGGCCATCCAATATGATTCCAGCCCGTTTTCACTTCTGGCCCATGTATGGCCCATGACGTCTTTCGGCCCATATGAGGCCCTATGTAACTCTTGGCTTATTAACGGCCCGTGGTGAAACTGGCCCGTAATGAATAGTGTATCACTTTACACCCATTAACGACCCGTGGTGAAACTGGCCCGTAATGAACAGTGTATCACTTTATACCCATTAACGACCCATTATTCCGTTGGGCCGATTCCAGCCCATGTTATCTTTCGGCCTTCTCAGAGCCCATTTATTCTTGGGCTCATTTCCAGCATTCGTTTACTTACGGCCCGTTACTGTCATTTTCTGCTTGTGGGCCAAATTCAGCTCGTGGTTATAGTCGGCCCGTTTGTGGTCCGTTAATACGTTGGGCCGTTTTCATAGCATCATCAAATACGGCCTATTAACGATGGCCTGTTATGGTCGGCCCATGAACGGACGATTCCAACTCTAGCCTGTTTACGGCCATAATGCGGCCTGTTATTGGCCCATGTTTGGCAAATCGATCATACGGCCCGTATAAGGCCCATTGATGATACGACCCGTAGAAGGCCCATTGTTTCTACGGCCCTTAGAAAGCCCATTGTTTCTACGGCCCATAGAAGGCCTACTGTTTCTATGGCCCGTAGAAGGCCCATTGTTTCTACGGCCCGTAGGAGGCCCAGTGTCACTACAATAAATATTAGCCCATGGTTATTGTGGCCTAGTTTTAAAAAATAGGTTATTGCGGCCACTAGCAAACCGCGGAAAAAGAACTGCACTGACTACAAGCAAACAAATAAACAAGACAACAAGGAAATAAATAAGCAAGCAACTTATGCTAGGCTATCACGGCTATTGCACATATTACATCCACTGGGCATCAAAGTTCGCCACCAGTGCAAATATAGGGAACAAAGCAGCATATAAACGCCACAGCAAAACAAGTCTAGAACTGAAACCACTTTAGAATAGTTCAAGAAACAATATCCTGGGTACCCATAATGCTGGCAAGATGCTTAGCAAGCTTATTAACTTTCTCTTGTTTGGCGCTTAAATCCTCTAGCGCTTGCTGTTGCACAAGAAAGTACACATCTGAATTCTGCAGGGACTTCCTTAGTCCTTTGACTTCTTGCCGCAGCACAGCTGACTGATGCCTTTCAGCTTGTAGCTGAGACTAAAGAAGCCGAAGTGATTCAGGCAGCGAGTTCGAAGAGCTTGTGCCAGCGGTACTGGCCAGTAACTCGAACACTACATCAAAGCAGGACTGTGGGGGTTTTCTCACTGTCTACAAGATCGTTTTTATCACCTTTCTTGGAGACCAACAGGGTTGTCTCACTATCTTGAACCTTATGTGCATTAATTTCTCTACCATTGCATAGTGGGCTGCTCTTCTCCAATATTCTATTTGCATACTACAAGAGAAACAAGCAGACACATCACAGGTTTAGCTTGTAGTATACGAAACTCATTTTGGTAAACCGGTTCAGTAGTAAGGTGGACAGGATAACAGCATGAAACAAACATATATCTATGTACTATGGTCACTGTATTGTCCATATCATTCTAGTTTATGTTCCCTAATCAAGATAGAGACACAGTTCAACTCATATATTTTGAAGACACGACAGCATAGACAGAATATAAGTGTGAGAAACTACACAGCATTGGTAGCACTTGTAATGTGCATCACATGAGAACATAACTGTTTATACAACTTAAACTGAAATCAACATAGAGCAAGAAGTTAGAACAGCAATCCAGTTAAAGAAATAGGTTTAAAACATACCTGTTGCGCCATTGGAGTTTCAATTGGATCCTTCAAATTCGAAAGTAGTTGGTATGTGTAAATACAGTGATGCAACAGCAAAGGAGTATGGACCATAGCTACGGAATTTGACCTGAGAACAGTTGCTCTTCTGCTTTAAACGTGGAGTTTGGGTTAGCTGTGGTGGTCTTCGTGCTTTGGGCACTGCAGTAGCTTTACAAACTGCTCGTGTGGGGGTACTCTGTGGTGGACATGGTGCTTTGTCAACTATAAGTGGGTTACTATCCGCTGGGGTTGCGGTTAGATGGGTTGTAGCTGGTTCTCTGCCCAACGGTGTAAGTGTGCAATCTGGAAGAGTCTCGATTATGTGTGGTGGTGCTAGTTTGTGGGCCAGCACAACCATGGTTCTATCTGCATCGACGGGTAGCGCTGTCTTTTGTGAAGAACGGGTTTTTGCTCCCTTAGATACTGCCATCACCCCCTCCAATTCAAATGGCTGATAAACAAGAAAAGAAATTTAACGTACAGACATTGTTTGATAGACAGATGTGGTAATTCACATATATGTTGTCTAACCAAACAGGACAACATGACACAGTTTCACATATATGATGCCTAACTAAACAGGATAGCATGACACAGTTTCAGATATATGATGGAT
Source organism: Triticum monococcum (assembly GCA_034509565.1). Classification (NCBI taxonomy): domain Eukaryota; kingdom Viridiplantae; phylum Streptophyta; class Magnoliopsida; order Poales; family Poaceae; genus Triticum; species Triticum monococcum. Next base: position 493,158,125 of record CM067844.1, read on the forward strand.
AACTTAACAGGATATAATGGCATAATTCAACATATGATGAGTACTTAAACAGGATGACATGACAAAACTATATGATGCCTTTCTAAAATAGGTTGGGATGAAATAATTCACATACATGTTGTCTAAGTATACAAGATGGCATGATATAATTGACATAATTGATTCATATACTAAGCAGCTGGCACTCGCATGTATGATCTCTAAACTAAGCAGATAGAATTCAATATTTGTGCATATCATGTCTAAACTAAGCAATGCAAGACACCATATGCATCATATGAGAAATATAAACATTGCAACTTAGAGCATACACCTCAGGTGGGATATAGGACTGGTCATCTGTCTCTGAATCCTCCTCTAAGGAGCTCCCTGTAACCATCGAGATATATGCTCCAACAGGTACCATTGCCTGCTCTGAAGACCTTGTTTTCACTCCAGATTTTTCCATAACCGGCTCAAATGGCTGATACACATGAAGAGTAGTTCAATATACACAGATTGTCGACAAATGGAATACGTAATGAAAAAAAGATGGCATGAGATAATTCACATATATGATGCATGGATCCATGGTGGTGCATAATTCACATATATGATAACTGGTTGAAAAACATGGCATTGCGTAATTCACATATCTGATATAGAAAGCAAACAGGAGGCATTCACACAAAGCATGCATGTCTAAGCTAAGAAGATGGCATGGCAATGCAAGACACCATATGCATGATATGAGCAATATAACCCAGCCAAGTTAGAGCATGCACCTTAGGGGGGGGGGATATGACTAGTCATCTCTCTCTGAATCCTCCTCTGAGGAGCTATCTGTAACCAGCAAGAAATCGGCATCGACAGGTAGCACTGACTGCTCAGAAGACCTTGTTTTCACTCCAGATTTTTCCCATGACCGACTCAAATGGCTGATGCACAGGAAGAGTAGATGAATGTATAAACATTGTTGACAAATGGAATACATTATGGAAAAAATATGGCACGATACAATTCACATATACGATGACTGGCTAAACAGGATGGCATTGCATGATTCACGTATATGATGCCTGGCTAAAGAAGATGGCATTGCATAATTCCCATTTACTCCCTCCGTTCCTAAATATTCGTCTTTAGATTTCAAATGGACTACCACATACTAATGTATATAGACACATTTTAGAGTGTAGATTGACTCATTTTGTTCCATATGTAGTCACTTGTTGAAATCTCTAAAAAGAGAAATATTTAGGAATGGTGGGAGTATGATATAGAAACCAAACAGGTGGCATTCACACAAAGAAAATCTAAACTAAGCTGATGACATATAAGATGTATAATGTAAGCAATGCAAGGCGCCATATGCATGATATGACCAACATCAGCATGCCAGGTTAGAGCAAACACCTCAGGTGGTAAACAGGTGTGGTCGGCTCCTTCTGAATCTCCATCTGAACAGTTATCTTCCTTTGGAATACAATCTGGAAATGCAGGAGGGGGGGGGCACTTCGCCCACCATGGAGCGGCATCTGCATGACATTATATTCGCACGCAACGATCTTCTCTTTTTCTCTACATGTTCAGTACGATTGTGTACAATATCTGACATGCATAATAAAAAAATAGTTAGATTTTGTAAGGCCTAAGGGGTGCATGCAAAAATCAAGACTGATGGTAGCAAACGAGTGGATGGATCCAAAACTAATGATAGCAGGTAGATTATAGCTTCAGTTTAAAAAGATAGACAATGGATCATCTATTGTTTGTTGCCCACCCAACATGAACCACACAGAAGACCCCAGATGAACCAGATAGTAGACAGATACTATTTGTTGCTGGCTCGATATGAGACCCATGGGCAATTCAAAACTCAAGATTGAACGATAAAGTAGCAGGTAATAATAACCGATATATAATGTAAGCAAACACGAAAGACTGCGACCTCTCTTCCGGAACTGTGTAGTCCTCAGGTTCATCTGCTCAGTCGATGATGGTAATGCAGTTGGCATGGCTGTCGGCAATGGGGAAGATGATCTGAGGCGGCCAAAGGAAGTCTGCAGGGGGGATCTCTGCTGCAGTGAACGCTTCTGTCGATGGTGCACCTCAGGTGGGGTGGATGACAGCACGGCAGGAGCAGGACATAACACACAGAGTTTTCTTTGACGCCTATCTGAAAATGAAGTAAATCTATAAGGGCTCCTTACAATTGGAGGATTCTATAATCATAGGGATAGGAAACACACAGGAATAGGATAGGAATGCACATGCAAAACAGAGCGTTTGGAAACATAGGATTCCAGTCAACCTGGGAGTTTGGCTCACATGAATTGGAAGAACAGATGAATGGAGAAACAAAGTGATGCAACGAGTGTACAATCTCTTTGGCATAGCCTTGTGGACCTCAGCATCATTGGGTTGGACGTGGAGGATGGTGATGATGCTGGTGTGACTGTCGGAGGCGGGGAAGAAGATCCGAGGCCTCTGGAAACGGCGCCGAGGGTACTGCTCCGCTGTGATGGACGGTTCCGTCGTTGGAGCAGCTCTGCTAAGGTGTACGGCGACGAGGCTGAAGCATGACAAGATAGACAATGTTAATCTGAAGTGGGACCCTAATATCATCTGCAATAGATGATGTGAAATACATCACCAAAAAGTGCTAGATGTAAAACGCATCAGCCGCGCCACGGCCGCTCCGACAGATGCTGTAAGTACTGTTCACTCTGAACTTAACTGAAGAAAATGAACTTCATAGTTGAAACTGAATTTTACTGTCGAAACTGATTGAATTAGTATCAGAGCATTGCAATAGATTTTTAGGGCATTCGAGCACTAGTAGCAGAGAAGCAGTGATCTAAATCAGCAAATGCTCGAGCAGGGAACGCACTAGCAGAGAGCAAGTCGTGAAGTAGCACCACGAGCGAGTGCTAAAGCAGCAACTCCTGTAGGTGCCGGAGGTCGTGCAGCAGCAGCAGCAGTGCAAGCAAGAGCAAGAGCAGAGCAGCAGCACGAACGAAAGCAGGAGCAGTGCAGCAGCGCGACCGACAGCAAGAACAGAGCCGCAGCGCGAGCGAGAGCCGGAGCAGCTACAGCTAGTGCCGTTGTGGAAGTCGCCGCCGAGGAAGCAACACTACTAGGAAAACGGTTTTTAACGACCGTATATGTGGTCGCTAAAAGTCTAATTGTGGTCGTTAAAGGTCATTAACGACCACAATCTACTGGTCATAGAAGGCTCTGTCGTTAAAAGTATAACGACCACATACCTTTGGTGGTCATTGTTCTTGTAACAACGGGATGATGTGTCGTTGTTAATTCCAACGCGATAACGACCACAATTGTAGCATTAACGGCCACTTTTGTCATCGCTAATAATGTTATCATGCTGGCCAAAGTATCATTACCGAGCACTCTCATCACAATATCTTTCAGAACCACATATATTTAGTATAACATTCTGTTTAGTGATCACTTTATGCAGCATCCAACATTTCAATATTAACATCCACCTTAAGATGGAGACAAAAGAATTTGAATTGAAAGGATCATAGCATCTTTTATTAATAGAAATACCAATATTCTCACATACAGTTCTGAAATTAAAATATCATGTAAGAAATTTGAGTTAAAAGCACTCCTTATATTACCAATGCACTTGATCATATCTATCTACAAAACGAGACAACTAGAAAAGATAATTGATAATATTTATTAATCTTCAATCGAGGGACAACATCGTTGTTTGATCTTCATCGGCGATTACAATGCCTCCTTGTGCTTCTATATATTACGGTGGACCATCAGTCCTACAAAATGTTGAGTAGTTTATTAAAGTCGGTCCATGTAAATAAATGGTCTCAAAGTATAATGACATATAAAATCAATCTATGAGAACAACTTACTTGATCATTTTGACGTTCATGAGAACCATCACTTAGAGATCTACCGGACAGAAGGCACTGAATTTCTGACACTTCTTAGCACCATGCCATTGACCTTTTCTTCGAGTACTTGTTTTGCTTTCTCAGAAGCTTGAAGTTTAGAAACCAATTCAGCCTTACTCAATGCTCGTCCTCGCAAACCTCTTGCTCTAATTCCACCACCAAAGCCAACTATGCGACCATGCCACTTAGATGTATCACATTTTTGCATGACTTCATCATTTGAAAAACCAGGATTCAACTGAAATAAAATAGTTTATCCATAGTTGGTGGCTTGTTTTCCTTCCCTCCCTGTTCCAAAATAGGCAAGTGTCTATTATTTTTGAAATAAAATGGCAAGATAAATCACTGATCTTATATTATTGGAAATGAAGAACAAGAGAAGTTAAAGCGTGTACCATGTCCTTGCACTTCACTTTCTAGATTTTCATCAACTAATCCAGTTGGATTTTCGTGCTTACTAGTCTTTGAGGTAGCGGCAAGGCCCATGGTTACCCTGCGATTCTTCACTTTCCAAATCTTTATTACCCATTAATTCAGCTACACCATTTGTAGCGTCCTAAAATATACAACCTATTGGTCAGCACAGTGGAAGCAGTAAAAAATGATAATTTTCATACCATAAAATTCATCCATGTCACCATTATTGCTGGCATCAACTTCACCATTCATATCTGCAATATATTATGAGTTACTTGAAGACAATAAAGTGTGCAAACAATTCTTGGTATAGTACATGATACTTAGAACTCACTTTCGGAATCATTAGCATCCCAATTTGTAGTAAACAAGATTGGTGTATTTGTTGGCGCATCATTTCCATCTATCAAAACAAGCAACCACATTGTATCATCCAATAGAAGATAGCTTGAATAATAATTTTATGATTGCGTACTACCTGTGTATCTAACTCGTACTTTTTCCATAGTTCCTAATCTTGCAAATGAGGCCTATGAGTAACCCTTTTTCAACTAAAATCTGCTATTTGACTTGATTTCTTTGGCAAGGTCTGCCTAGCAATACCTTGGTGTACCAGTCCAGACTTATTCAGCTATGAGCGGCATCTTTCCCGAGCTAATGCTGTCAAGTTTGAAGTGTGCACAAAGGCTATACAAAGAAATCAAATAAGTGAATGTTGATGTACTAAAAATGAATTACTGAATGCTTAATCAAATAAAGTAAGTACAGAACTACTGGTGTCACTATTTATTAAGAAGGTAAAAGGTAAAATATGAAGAAAATCGATTAGTACAGATTAAGAGCTGCATAAACTAGTGCCATCATGTTGTTCTCTTTTTACGTGATGGCGTTATCAAATTTTAAAGCATCTCGTCTTCATTGCCATTGTCAAATTCAGCTTCGGAGGCTTCATCATCAGACTGTGCATGTGGTACAATGTAAGCATGATGTGATGGATTTTCACAACTGTGCGCCATCCTTTTATAAGATTGTCCTCAACGAAAAACACTTGAGAAACTTTGCTAGCCAGAACGAAATTCTACTTACATATTTAGTAATCAGGATCAGCAACAGTGCTTGAAGGCCAGGCAACAAAAAAACAGAGCAAGGAGGAATACGAACCAACCTGCAGCGGAGTTGCGTTGGCGGCCGGTGATGTACAGGCAGCAACGCGAGCGCACCAGAGTCAAGGCTAACCGGCGACATGGAGGCGGCAGCCCGGGCGCGCCGACATCGAGGTGAGCCGGATGTGCTGGCAGCGGCGGGGGCGTACCGGGTCGAGGCTACCTATGACGTGCAGGCAGCATCGCGTACACGCTGGGGTCGAGGCGACTGGCGAGGTGGGGGCTGTAGTGCGGATAGGCGTAGAACAAAAAAGAGATGCGATCTATGAACTATGGAGGTGTCGTCGATTGAGCAGGGGAGGGGAGGGGAGAAGACGAGAAAGAGGCGCAGGGAGATTAGATCCTAACAGATTACATAATTATTCTGATCGCAAAAAAAAGATTACATAATTATTCCCTGTTATTACGAAGGGTTATCTAATGGAAATTGCCAACACTTAGTGCCAATATTTGGATAAACCGATAACATTAGTTGGGCTGTTTGCCGAGGAGAATGGAGAGGAGAGATATTTTTTTTCTTTTTGAGCGCAAGAAGAGTAAGTTTGTTAAGAGTTGTACGTACATGCAAACCATATCACAACAGTAACGACCGGTCACGTAGCGACGGGCAGACCCGTGGTTGTTGAAGGTATTACATAGACCGGTTTCCACCACACAGGGATTCCACTCAGGTGTTCAACGACCAACAGTTTTTAGGCACGGTCGTTAATGCCACTATTTCTAGTAGTGAACGACATGGGGGAGAGACGCCGTGGATGATGTGGCCGGCGACGGCGCCGTCGATGGAGACACGACATGTCTGCTCGGTATCGAGCACTGGCAGCCCCGTGAGATCAAATAAAAGATAAAATGCAGCGGTGAATGCAGAACCTCCTTGGTGGCGCCGAGTTGGCCTTGGCTTCGTTGGAGGAATTGGTGAGGGTGTTGCGGTTCCGGTGGGGCAGGTCAAGACGGCGCTGTGGGGATTGAGGTGGCGCGATAGACGAGGCGAACATCGGGGCAGCTCCTTGGAGGTGGAGGACGGGACGGCTGATCCGGCGGGACGACAAGATCGACAACGGATCCTCATCCGGTGCGGTGGATGAGGGACGGCGAGCTGTTGCGGTGTACGACGTAGTCGGGAAAGAGTCTCTGGCTGGGTGGCGGTCGGGAGGCCGACGGAGGAGCGTGGGGTTTCGCGGGTTTTGGCGGCCTCAGTGTACGAATGGGGGGCGAAGGGGGAGGGGAGCCAAGCTTAGGGACGCGCTTGTCCCAAATGTAGGGTAAGTTACCAGCATACCTCCACCGGTTTTGACACCGCGACGTGGAGCTTCATTTCTGGCTGAGGGGTAGAAGGGGGATTTTGCGTGTCTGGGCTGCGGGAGCGATTTCGGATGAGGAGGGAGTTCTCGCGCGCGTCCAAATTTCGGGATAACAAGGCGCGGCGCGGGTTGAAGATGCGGGAGTTTCAAAGCAGGTGATACAAAAGATACTCGAGCTTGAAAATTTCAGGATAACAAGGTGCGGATTCCTTGTTCGGCAGCACAAACTTAACGTGTAAAAAAACAATTCATACAAGACACAAGAGAGTCATGTCCCCTTTTACTATATTGCTATAGATGCCATTGAAAAAACTACAAGAAAAATGTAAAAAAATCGGGAGAACAAGATTACCCTGCACAGTACCAAATCGATTCGCACTTCCCTCAACAACAACAAAAAACAAATCTATTCCCACCAAAGAAAGAGTAATGTCCCTTTTTATATGATTACAGATGCCATGATCTCGAATTTCAATTTTTGAATCCACGTTATGTTGAATTCAAATATATCATTAGGTGACCTTGCGGTTTATAATTGATGTAGTCGTACATTTTGATCTTCCATCATATATGAACATTTTACTCCACCATGTGAACATATATATTGTCGTCTACCATATGGACTAAATTTGAATCAATTTTCCTTATTTGAATACGATTGTTGTGAAGTTATACAATAATTTAAATATTATCTTGATAACAAAAAACATACATATAGCAGTAATCATATTTCAGTATGAACTACATGTACCATATGCTCTCCAATTCAAATATTTTTATCCATTTTATGTTGAATTCAAATCGTAGTACATTATTGGTCTAGGTAGCGAGATGTTTGGGATAATCTAAACCCTGTTTTCATCCGTATAATTTTTGGCTGAATTGGGACAAGTTTTGGTATAAGCCTCTTGCAAAACCGGAGATTCTCTCAACAAGCCTCGTGGTTCCGAGAGGGAACATGTCACCTTTGTGTGCGAAACGATATACGCTGCTTCCCCCTGATTTTATTTACAGAGGCAACATAGAACTATATGAGTGCCCTGTTAAATTTTGGAATTATTTCGGGTTCATTTGGCCTTTTTATACATTAATTGAGTTTTTGGACTTTTAATGTGCATAATCTAAATATGAATTGCATGCACATGCTCCGGTGCACCAAAGTGGGTTGAAAAATCACATGTGTGTCCTTGGTTGAATTTCTAGGTCCCATGGAAGAAATGAGAATGAAATTCAAACATCTGGGCGTCATAACTCGGCCGAGAACGTCGAGAAACTTTGATTTTAAATTCATGTAAATCCAAAAGTCGCCAGGAAATCATGAAACTTGGCATGGTGTCATGTCATGGCACTAACATGTTGTGGTAAAAAAATGGGCCGATTTGGAAGCTCATGGTTTTAAGAGCATCTCCAATAGTGTAACATCCCAAATTTTCAATTTGGAATGTTATACACATAGGTCATCATGCATATCATATTTTCTTGCATTTTGCCGATCCTAGAAATTTCACGCAACTCAAGGACCCTCGGAGAGAGTTGGAGATTTCGCCTTTTTCATATTTGAGTCTTTTGAAGAAAAGCATCATTGGTTTTGTCGGAGTCTTATTCGCCTTTTATTTGGATAGGGAAAAATGCGTGTTTTAAAAAGTTTGCATTTTAGGCCCGGAGAAAAGTTCATTTTGTTCGACATTTTTTTAGGAGTCGGGGAAAATTTACTTTATTAGATTTGGAGTTCATTTAGACCTCTTTCTGTTTTTTTCCGAGCGCGGAACCATTTAAAAAAAACAGATCCAGCGACTTGGGCCAAAGGCCCAAGCCACCGCGCCAGCCGGCCAAGGGCCAAAGGCCATCGCCGCCGCACCCCAGGCGCCAAGCGCCAGGCGCCAGGAGGAGCCGCCGCCGCTGGGAGTCCTTGTTGGACTCCACTTTCATTTTTTTAGATCTCTTTCCTCTTTTCTTTCCTAGTCCTAGTCTAATTCCTTGACCCCTACCCCAAGTTTTCTCCCCCCTCCCCAATATAAATACTCCCACACCCCCCCTCTAAACCCATCAAATCCAAAGCCCCAAGCACCCCGCGCCCCACACCCCGCGCCGCGTCCTGCGTCACCCGCGCCGCCCTAGTGCCCCGCGCGCTGCCCTAAGCCGCCGCACCACCGCCGCCGCACCTTGCCGCCGCCCCACGCCCACGCCGCCGGAGTTCCTCACCGGAGGTAGCACGCGCTACATCTATTCTTTTCATCGGATCGTTTTCTTCTAATCGTTCCGATTCTTCTTTTCCGATTCGTTTTTCTCTCCGGTTCTTCGCGAAACCGTTCCGGTTTTCTAGATCGGTTTTCTTCTCCGAAACCCTAGATCAGATTCGTTTTCTTCTCCGATTTAGTTGCCCGAGACCATTCGCCGGACCGTTCGTCCTAATGAACATGATCACCGGATTTCTTCTAGGTTAACGAACGTCCGTTCGTTTAACCGTTCTTCTTTTTCTTCTCGTCGGATTTATTCCGCGATCGCGATCTCAGATCCGATCTTCTTTCTAGTCTATCTTCTCGCTCGTTTATCGGAATCATGTGATTCAAGCGCCTGGAGTTTCATTTCGAAACCGCCGTTCCGTCTAATCAACTTTAACTAAGTTTTGCTACCGTAAAATTTGACCTAGTTTCAACTTGCTAGAACCGAGTTGTTTTCCGCCGTTTGTTTTCGGTTTCTTTGTTCGGTTCGTTCTTTCTTTGCAACCGGAGTTCTTAAGTTGAACTTTCTGGTTCGATCTCTTGTTCGAGTTTTACCTGTGCATTAGATGAGTACTTATTGTATGCTTGTTGTTTGTCTGCGATAGATTACCCGGATTGCGCCGCTTGTTACTTCGAATCCCTAGGACTCACGGATCATCAGCAAGGCAAGTAACACTTTGATCATACCTTTTGTACAACCCAGTTTTATTGCATTAGATCCATCCTCACACACTGCATGATTAGGATCTAATTAAATTGTGGGATGGGAAGTAGATGAGGTAGTACCTATTACCTGTTTATTATGAAACCTTTGGGAGTTACTTCTACGTTTGCTTATTTATGCCATGCTATGCTAGTGGACGTGGATTGGGTGAGTGATATCCATGACAGATGTGAGATTGATAATTTTAATGGTTTATCTAAGGTGGCAACTTAAATACACATCTGGGTGGATTGAGGCACCTGATGTCTATCAGGACTTGCCTATTTTATTTTGGACCGCCACCCAGCCTCAAAGGGATCATAAGATCATTCATGCTAAATACTTCCGTGTGCAACCACAAGCCATTATGGGCTCTGGCATAGTTGACTAAGTCATGCGAACTCTTACAGGGTAGACTAGCAGATGTAGGGGAAAGTAGGTGTACCGGTCTATCCATCGTAAGGTGCTAGCGCTTCTGAAAGACTATGTCTGGGTCATCCGTTTCTCAAACACCAGTAGTGCGAGAAAACCAACGGAGGCGATCGAGTCTTGTGGGGAAAAGTGCGCAAACCTTTGCAGAGTGTAACAAACTAATCATGATTAGCCGCGTCCCCGGTTATGGACAATCTTGAGTATCTAGTACTTGAATATCATGTGAATCTCAACATGTTACTTCTAATTAATATTGTTGGGTTTTAAATGACTACTTTTAATTGGGATTGAGAATGCTGTCAACCATTCTCAATGTTTAACAACCACCATGATAGTTAAATAAATTTATTCCTTTGCAGTAGGGAAAAATTGGCTTTATGCAAAACAGTAACCATAGAGCTTTCCACCAGCCAAATATGCATATAGTATAGCTGTTTCATTCCATTACTCTCTATGTGTTACCTTGCCAGCATATTCCATGTGCTGACCTGTTTCGGGCTGCAACATTAATGTTGCAGACTTTTCAGACGACGATTGAGGTGTTTTTAGGTCGTGGTTCTATACTCAGTGATGCCGTTGGAGTTGATGGACCCATTTATCTTCCAAGTCTTCCGCTGTTATCGACACTAGATGGCCTTAAGCCATATTTATGTAATAAATTCTCTTTTGAGACATTGTTGTAATAAGTGTGTGATTGCCACTCTGCTATAAATCCTTCGAAGTACTGTGTGGTGTCAGCATTACTGATCCAGGGATGACACCGGAGCACAGAGATCAGACTGTTTGAGGTTTGGTCGCTACAAACAGGCGCCGAACGCGGCACGCGCTAAAAACTGCTTTGTCGCGCGCCCATCACCTGGTTTGGTGCGGCGCGCAGCGCTGGCTCCAGCAGCCGCGCTAAAATGCAGCGCGCGCACGCTGCTCCAGCAGTGCGCAAAAAATGCAGCGCGCGCGTTCATTCTACAACAACATTTTTACATAGATAAAATGATAGATTGCATAGATAAAAAACGATACAAAGGTATTTTACATCGGTGCAACTAGATAGATAGTTCGAAAGCATAGATAGATAAAACTACGGTGCAACTAGATAGAAACTACTACGGCATACATAGATAGAAACTACTCCAAGTCACTACCATCACCACCATCATCATCCTCGTCGGTGTCGTCCGAGGTATCGAGCCATATGTCCAACCAACGTTCATCGTCTGACGTGAAGATCGACCTCCCACCTGCTGCAACGATATCGGGCTGCGCATTTGCCAATGCCTTCCGCCGACGCCGGTCCACCCGCTTCGTGCGGCGCCTTGCCGTCATCTCCGCCCAGTAGGCACGCTCGTCGGCGACGTCCTCCGAGTGGCGACGGCGCTACTCCGCCATGGCTCGCTCGTCCTCCTCGGCGATGAGGAGGTAGCGCTGCCGCCGAGCATGGTCGGCACGGTCCATGTCAGTGATGAGACGCGGCGGAGGGGCGACGCGCTGTGCCTGCTCGTGCGTGAAGACGTCCCGGAAGTTCATCTGCGACCGGGGCCTGTCCAAGCGCCACGCCACCGCGTCGTACGTGCGGGCCGCCTCGTGCGCGCTCCGGAACGACCCGAGGCCGAGCCGGACGTCGCCGGACCAGATCTCAGTGGAGTACCAGCCATTGGGGCACTCGCGGACGCCGCGGTAGCCTGAAGAACCCCGGCGGCGCAGCGGCATGGTGGCGCGGTGGTGGTGCGGAAAGCGGGGAAGCGGCGAGGTGGCGAAGCGCCGAGGTTGCGAAGCGGCGAGGTTGCGAGGGGAGGGCGCCTGGCTGTGTTCTGTGCGTGTGGCGAGCACGGGATTTAATAGGCGCGCGCGAAGCGGCGCGCCAAATCTACCGCGCCGCGTGCCGCTTTCTCCCACGCGCGCGCAAGCGCTTCCCGCGCGCGGTAAGTTCCCGCCACCGCTGGAGCGCGCGGAACCAGCCCGCGCGCGCTAAAACCAAGATTTACCGCGCGGGCGCGCCTTTTGCCGCGCCTATTGGAGATGCTCTAAGAGGGAACGTGCCACCTTTGAGTGTGAAACGATATATGCTGCCCCCCTTGAGTTTCTTAACAAAGGCAACATAGAAGTACATTAGTGCCCTGTTAAATTTTGGAATTATTCCAGGTTCGTTTGTCGTTTTTTATACATTAATTGAGTTTTTGGTCCTTTAATGTGCATAAGTCAAATTTGAACTACAAGCACATGCTCTCGTGCACCAAAGTTGGTTGAAAAATCACATTTGTGTCCTCGGGTGAATTTCTAGGTCCCATGCAAGAAATGAGAATAAAATTAAAACATCTGGGCATCGTGGCTCGGCTGAGAACATTGAGAAACTTGGTTTTAAAATTCTTGTAAATCCAAAACACGTCCGAAAATCATGAAACTTGTCATGGATGTCATGTCATGGTACTACCATGTTGTGGTTAAAAAATTGGCCGAATAGGAACAGATTTTGGTATAAGCTTTTGCAAACCGAAGCTTCTCTCAAGAAGGCTCGTGGTTCTAAGAGGGAACGTGCCACCTTTGAGTGTGAAACGATATACATTGTCCCCCTTGAGTTTATTTACAAAGGCAACATAGAACTACATGAGTGCTCTGTTAAATTTTGGAATTATTCCGGCTTCGTTTGGCCTTATTTACACATTAATTGAGTTTTTGGTCATTTAATGTGCATAATTCAAATTTGAACTACAAGCACATGCTCCTGTGCACCAAAGTTGGTTGAAAATCACATTTGTGTCCTCGGGTGAATTTCTACTCCCTCCTTCCATCTATATAGGTCCTAATGCGTTTTTCAAGGCTAACTTTGACCAAACGTTAGAGCAATAATATATGACATGCAACTTACACAAAGCATACCTTCAATTTTGTATGTCAAAGGAGCTTCCAATAATATAATTTTCATAGTATACATCTCATGTGCTATTAATCTTGTCAATAGTCAAAGGCTGTCTTGAAAAACACATTAGGCCCTATATAGATGGAAGGAGGGAGTAGGTCCCATGCAAAAAATGAGAATAAAATTCAAACATCTGGGCATTGTGGCTTGGTCGAGAACATTGAGAAACTTGGTTTTAAAATCATGAAACTTGGCATGGTGTCATGTCATGGTAGTACCATGTCGTGGTAAAAAAAATTCTGAATAGGAACAAATTTTGGTATAAGCTTCTTGCAAATCGGAGCTTCTCTCAAGAAGGCTCGTGGTTCTGGGAGGGAACATGTCACCTTTGTGTGCATAATTCAAATTTGAAATACAAGCACATGTTCCAATGCACAAAAGTTGGTTGAAAAATCACATGTGTGTCCTAGGGTAAATTTCTAGGTTCCATGCAAGAAATGGGAATGAAATTCAAAATTATGGGCGTCGTGGCTGGGTTGGAAACATTGAGAAACTTAGTTTTTTAATTCCTGTAAATCCAAAACATGCATGAAAATAATGAAACTTGGCTTGGTGCCATGACATGGCACCAACTTGCTGTGGTAAATTTGCAGTCCCATTTGCGAAGGCGCATACATTAACATGACATGGCACCAACTTGCTATGGTAAATTTGCAGTCCGATTTGCGAAGGCGCACACATTTTGGAACAAGTGCTGTCATGTTACAATTGGAAACACAAGTATTATTGAAACCGTGGGCGTTCTACTTACTAGTACCATTTACGTGCCGCCACGCTTCCCCATTTTTATTAGCTAGGAGGCGCCATGCAGGGTAGCTATTTGAGTACGAGAGGCGTGCGATTAGACCCCTGCATGTGCTTATCGGGAGGAGAGCACTTTGACCTCCATCTGCCGTCCACCTCTCTCCCAAGGTCTCTATTAATGGCGCCCGAGCCTCTGTTTAATGGCGTGGCTATGTCTCACTCGACTGAGATTTAAGAGAGAAAAAAGAAAATCTGAAAGCACGGATCTTGATGTAAGATCCGACGGACCTATATAGCATCTACTGCGACTTATAGCAAGACTGATGAATATATAAGGATGATTAAATTTTTTTTGATCAAAGAAGGGCTTGCCCCTTCCGATTTTCATTATTGAAAACCACCACAATCCACAAGAAGTTCAGCACAACTCCAGCCTAACACGAAGGACTAAAAGCTATCAGATTGAAATCGCAACATCCCAAGAGGCCAACAAAGGCCAAACATCCGCGCTAGAACCCAACATTTCACAACCGACGACACAATCCACATCCTAAACCGATTATTACATCAAAAGAAACCAGGAAACTAGTCTCCACGGCAAGCGGCGATGAGCTCTTTCGTGTCCTCAAGACCCTGCTTGAGAACATCCACGGATTCCTCCACCAGCCTTTGGCGCTCGTTGCGGAGCATGTCATTCTCGTCCATAAGTTTCTTCAACAAGGCACTGGTCTCCTCCTGCAGGTCTGCACTTTGGACGATCTTCTCCCTCAGCAGGTCACGCTCGGCCCGGAGCCTCTCATTGCCCTCCCTTATTTGTCGGATGACGCCGGTAGCCTGTTCAAACGAGGCTATCATGTCATCATGCAACCTCGCCGAGCCGGAGATCTGATCCATCTAGCTATGGACGATCGCATGCATGCGTCTGTAACAGTCGTCGCCTGCCGACGGCGGGACATCTCTGCTGCATTCATGGCGTGGCGGGACATCTCTGCTGCTTCCGCGGCGCGGCCGGACCAGTCTACTGCATCGACGGCATGGCGGGACCTCCGTGCTACTTCAGCAGCGCGGCGGGACCTCTGTGCTGCTACTTCCGCATGGCGGGACATGTCGGCTTCTCTCGCAGCAAGGCGGGACATCTCTCGTGCTTCGGCTTCCATGCTCGCCTCTCCCTGGTGGCAATCTCTCGACCCAGAACTCATGCTGGCCATGGCAGACGCAAGGGAAGGATGCTGAATGACTTGTTTGTTTTTGTGGATGAGGAGTTGAGGAGGAATGTGCAGTCATCTTGGCATACTAGTATTTATAACCGAGTACTAATACGCTCCTAAGTGGGAAACCGTTTAGGTTGTGATCGGTGTGAATAGGTTTGCAATTCAATATAGCATGGAGTAATTTGGAATGTGACGAGACGCAAGCTCAAAATTTATTGACGGTTCTAGATTCAAAGTGCGGCATTATTCCCGGATGGAGTACTTCTTTTTCTACTCCCTCCTTTCCGATTTTATAGGGCTTATCTCAAAATTTTAGTTTTTCCATTTTATAAGGCTCAATTTGGTTGTTCCCCAACACATTTTCAGATTCCAAGGTGCATTAAATCATTGCATGCAAGTACTAAGAGAAAATTGACCAATGCATGTACATTATGCATGCATGCATTGCAATTAATGCATTAAACCTATCTCTCGGGACTTCTCGCACGCACCATCATGCCACCCACAAAAACTTGTACTCTGAGTTTAGTAGTACGTTATACAGGAAGAGAAGAGGTGCACATACGCACTCGTCCTCTCACACACACGTCTGTTTTTTCTGTAAAAGGAGGATGATGACCCCCGGCCTCTACATCTGGGAGTCACACACGCAAATTATTGAAATATATCGAGTGAAGTGCTTTGATGTGTCGCGTCAAATCGTACATCAACGAGAAGTTTGATTATCCTCTACCTCACGGACTTAACTGCACCTACCTTTGGCTGTATGACAGGTTGGCCACACACCTATAGGGCCCACCTGTCATACACGCAAAGGCAGGAGCGTCCCTCTCTCGCCCATGAGCGTGGTGGCTGGCAAGACTAGGAGAAGCTTTCGCTACATGCTCTCCCTCCCGCACGCGGTGGACATGCAGCAGTTCAATCGGTGTCAGATGGCCAGAAGCGTACTGTAGTACTCCTCCAGTGTAGTAGTATTCCATCATTGTTCGACTTCCCGAAGAGGCGAAGAGCCAAGCGCAGCTTGGACGCTCGTGTGGCAGTTTCATGTGTATAGTAGTCTAGGATAGCGTGTACCGTGCCTGTAAGCTTAAAATCGTTGGGGTTGGCTCCATGCTATGTGGCCGTCTCGAAGTTTTTAAAAAAGAATTAAAATAGTCTTCTGGCCCTACCCGAAAACTGCCGCGCGTACTGCCCGGGAAAAGCCCCGCCCTCAACTTTTAACTATGCTAAAATAGTTCGAGCTTGTTCGTTCTATATAAATACAGTACTTACTGTATGTTTATTCACCCGTGGGGTTGTTCAATTAATGGAGGGGCAGGGAGCACAAGTGAACAATATTGTAGTACTACTAGTAGTAAGTACAAGTCATACAATAGTCACCTTAAATAGAGAGTTTCTTTTCTTTAATGCCACATACACAAATTGAAACGCTTGTTGTCGAGAGAAAGAAGATAATCACTCCACTATATATGGACGCAGGGGCCTGAGCGCTTGCTTTACTAGAGTTGCTCTCTTCATTCTCTCATCATCTCCAGATATAAACAAGACAGCGGTAGCGACATTTTCTCTCTGCTCACCGCTGGTCACAGATCCGGTCGGATCCCTTCGGCCGGTGTGTGTAGAGGACTAAAAGGTGCATCATTCACACGGTCATCGCCGCCGAGGGAGGAAACCCACAGCTGCCGGAGGGGCCCGATCCTCTGCCCGTGTCGTTCTCTCCGACACATGGCCGGCTTGGGAGGTCCTCCGACCCTTCTTCCTCCCTGCCGTATTGTCCGCAGATCCGACCTGCCACTGCCGACATCCCAGCGACCCTCAGGTATAAGTTCTTCGAAAGCGGCCTTGCTCTACTGCCCCAACTCCCCACTTGTCTGCATGTGCATCTTTTTCTACTCCCATCAGCTCTTCCAAAGCCACCTAAATTTTAGTATTATTAGAGGTAAAGCTACTTCATGCATTTGAATCTAGGGCTTTGCTCAAAAAACAAAGAAAGGGGGGAAGTTGTAGCATGAATCTAGGACTTGATTCAAAGAGGAAATAATATGGTGAAAGTAGTAGAGACCAGATACCCAACCGGTCTCTTGGTTGAAAAGGGAAATAATGGGAAAACGCAGTACAAACTGGATAAGGAACAGATCTATTATTGGTTGAAAAAAGGATAGAAAGTGGCGGCTGGTGGACAAGTCAACAAAGTATGTCCAGGATTAGATTTGCTGCCATCGCATAGTAAAAGGTCTCCATGATTAGATTTGTTGCCCTCACATAGTAAAAGGTCTGAGGATTAGATTTTCTTCCCTCACATAGTAAAAGGTCTCCATGATTAGATTTGCTGCCCTCACATAGTAAAAGGTCTCCAGGATTAGATTTGCTGCCCTCACATATTAAAGGTCTCCAGGATTAGATTTTCTGCCCTCACATAGTACAATGGCACTCTTGCTGTTTTCCCCAGTATGATAAGTAAGTTGCTCCTTTACGCTGCTGAGTGTCCTAGTGTCCCCATGGTCCCATGCCCTTAAACCAATTCTTTATCTGTTGTTGATTTACTGTGTCTGGTAAACAAGCAATGCCACCATTAAAGTAATCCCATATTTGAGGAATCTCATTGTTGATCATAATTCTTCTGGTAACATGAAGCATTGCTGACGTTTTAAAATTTCTACTATCCTTGCGTGATTGCCATGAACATAATTAAGATGCTTCTTTTCATTTTGTATATGTTTCGTATATTCTTATTGACCAGCAACTGTTTACTTTCTATCTTTTTGTGCAGATAGGGATATCCATTTCACCTTGTTGCTATTGTGACCTTTTGGTGAACTGCACAAAACACTTTTTTTGGAATGAGTGTCTTGTGTAGTTCCACTAAAATGTCACGTGGGCAACATCTCTCAATTTTGGCGGAATTGCACAAAATGGTGATTGGAGTTTCCAAAATCTCCGTCAAGTTCTGCTGGTAATCTTGTGCAACATTTTATTAGCCTTTGCAAGATGGAGCCATCACTGTCACCACAATGGCACTTTATTTTAGTGGAACTGCACAAAAGGATAAGAAAATTATAGTTGCACCTTACATGAGTCGGACAGCCAACCTTAATGTTCCTCAATTTTAGTGCAACTACTAAAGAAGAACCTGCCAGCTCACAAGAGCAAGTACTTCTTGCTGGCTGAATGATGCAATCTTTGCTTCATTTCAGGTGAACTGTAGAAAAAGGCGCATGAATTGAATCATGGAACTCCAGGCAGACCTCATCCAAGTAGAGCTGGAGGTTGAGTTCAAGGAGGCCGCTATTAAAGTGAAATCATGCTCTCTTGTCTCCGTGTTTGTGCTGTGCAAACATGCTGTGCAAACAAGAATACTCAACTACAGATGTTGTGACGGTCAAGAGCATTCGCCAAGTTCTTCGATTGTATGACATGGCTAGCCAAGATGGATTTAATCCCGATATTCACTTTATCAAAAGGCTCTAATGGGTTGGTTCTGAATCTTGCAAGCTGGGAATCAGTGAGATGTGTAGGCATCTTTGTTGTACTTATTATTTGAATCTTATTTGTTGGTTCTGAATCTTGCAAGCTGGGAATCAATGAGATGTGTAGGCATCTTTGTTGTACTTATTATTTGGATCTTATTTGTTGGTTCTGAATCTTGCAAGCTGGGAATCAATGAGATGTGTAGGCATCTTGGTTGTACTTATTATTTGGATATTATTTGTTGGTTCTGAATCTTGCAAGCTGGGAAACACGGCATGATGATGCAGAGGACAACAACCATAACAAACAGTTCAAACTTGGTAGTATTATCTTTGTGAAAGTGCGACAAATGTGCTGATCATGTCCGTCCTGACAATAATAATTCTAATTGTTGTGCATGTTGATCCTGTGGCACTGATAGAACGAGCGAATGCATTGCTTGTTTTAAGTACAAATTTCTATTAAAGCTAATTAAATTTAAGTAAAGTGACCACTAACTCCTGTTATTATAGTACCAATATAGACCCGCTCGTGAACCGACGTGTGGCCGAGGGTGCATCTTCTGTCGGGCGTGCAGTGGACGAGGGAGGGGTAGTAACTGTTGTCGCCTGTACACACTTAGCTTACTGTCGAATCCAGTTCCCCAAGAGTTGAAAAACTAACTGCTGCCGCCGCCTACACACTCTTCACTCGAAGAGACTCCAATGGCGATCCGAGGGGTGAGCCTGCTGGATATGGACTTCAGCAAGGAGTTCCCCTTTGAGTTCGCTGTTCAGTCCTATGGCTGCACCAAGTTGAATGTGATGTACACCAACGATACAGACTCGGTGAAGCTCTGCCTCGCCTCAGTCCTATGGCTGCACCAGGTTCTGGAGCATTCACCCATTTTGTCGACATCGCCGACTGCACCTTCGCTACGGTGGAGAGAAGGAAGAACGCGACGATTCTGCCATCTGGTGCAACAAGCTTGTCGACATCCAGAAGCAATACAAGATCATCAGCAACGGGCAGGAGAAGGACTCCGTGGTTGACCTTGCTGAGACCATCATCGACCCCTGATATGCCAACATGAAAGAAGACGACCTGAACACGTGGGAGGTACCTCTGAATCTAGCCTACATAACCTACGCGGCCAAGGACGCATACGCATGCTTCGACATGTACAGACAGATCTTGGACATGAGGGCATGTCTGCTTCCCGTAACCGACGAGTACACACACAGCCGCAGCGTCATGATCAAGCATGCCAGGAAGGTCTAGATGTTGTACTTTATCTGTTTATAAGCACCTTTATCATCTGAGTGTTTGATGCATTAGCCTATGTGTCGTAATTATCTGTTTTGTCTGAAATATTTCTTTTAAGAACCCATTAACCTGATTGCTTTTTTAGTGGCTATTTGCTGATATATGTAAACTAGTTCACTTGTCCGTAAAAAAAACTAGTTCACTCGGCTGCCGTGCTTTGAATCTCCTTCCTCCCAACATATTCCCCTCCTCAGGTGGACCCAGCAGGTCTCTGAATTTTCTCCCACTTTCTTTTTCGATGTAAACTGAGTTTTCTCCCATTACTTTCCCCTAGAACCAACTCAACTGACCCACGTCTAGCCTAAAAAATAATAATACCCCACATACTATTAACTCATCAAATTAAAATGATATTTTATTTCGTAAGTTGAAAGTTCTTACAAAATAATAATAATAATTGTTTATATATAACTTGGCAAGTTAACTCCTAGTGATTGCGTACATAAGCTTGCAAACATTTTACTGACGTGCAATCATGTGTTTATGTTTTTATAACATCTCTCCATCTAGCCCAACATGATATTTTCTCCCAGCCCAGCAAGTCCGTGGATTTCGAGAAAAATGCAGATGGGATTTAAACGGGCTGCATAGATGCTACATCATTGTTTCACCCAGCCCACCAAATGGACTAAAAAACAAATGGACTGACAGCTGGGTCCACGGCCACAACCTAGTTTTTTGTGATTTGCCAAGTAAGTCGCTTTGTTAGGCCTGTTGGGCTGCAAATCTTTCAAGACGAGGAGAGCTTCATTCGGCTGGCCGAGAAAATGGCCTATCAGTAATGAGAAATGGGTTGTACATTTTTAAAACACATCAAACCGGCAATTAGTTTCAAATATCTTTTTTTCATTCCGAGATTTTAAATTACATTAATTTTTATGCATGGAGAATTTGTTGGATTTTATATTGATATACATTTATTTTTAAAATCAGTTTGAATGTGAGTCGAAATTTCGGGATTAAAAACAGTTCGGACCGCACCGAAATATGCAAACTTTCGTATAATTTTTTAACTGTGGCCACAATATGGGCTGTAATGCTAACAAAAAGAATATGGGCTCCAAAAAAACCATAATAATTAGCAAATGGGCTGTAAATTATTAGAAATAATGGCAGATGGGCTATATGCTGTTTTCCACAGATTTGAGGCTTTCCTAAAAAGGTTGACGTACAAGCAGTGATTGTTGGATGGCCATCCAATGGCCGTCATGCTTCTTCAATCTCTGCTCTTCCTTCTCCAGTCGCTCAAACAAGCGCCGGCGGGACTGCCTGCTCCCTCCTCCCCGCGGCCGGCTCTGCTGCCGCGCAGGCCTCACTGCCCCACCGTATTCCCATCGCTGGCCTAGCCATCCCTCTACTCACCCACACCTGCTGTTATTCTCCGGCGACGGCAGACGAACCAGTAAACCCTAGTACAATCGTAATCTCCTCCGTGTGGGAAACAACTTCCGTGTCTTCCCTGCCTCCATGTCGTTCCCTTCCTTGGCCTCGCCTTCATCCACCGCCCTGGTGCTCTCGGCGCGGCCTGGTCAACGTGATCAACAACCGACATGCATCTGAAGTGGACTATACGTGGAGAGGCCGACAGCTGGGTCCACGGCTGCACGCAAGGAAATGCCTCCTTATTACGTGCAAAATAATGATTCCTCCACCTGACATCAGGGACCCACCGAAAGGGCCTCTGTATTTCGCAAAAAAAACATTACCGCCGCTGACAGCTCGGACCCAACAGCTATATCTTCGCACGCAAGGAAGTGCCTCCTTATTATGCACACAAAAAATGAATGCTCCCCCTATTAGCTGGGACCCAGTATAGTGGCAGGCTGACTTGTGGGCCTACTAAGTTGATGGGGAAGGAGGGCTTTGTCAACTTAGTCAATATGCATGATTCTAGCTCTAGTGATCGTACGATGTCCATCCAACGGCCGTAGTGCTTCTTCAACCTCTGGTCTTCTTGCTCTAGCCGCCCAAACCAGCGCCGGTCGTGCCTCGTGCTCCTGCCTCCCGTGGCCGGCTGCGATGCGGCGGAGGCCTCACTGCCCCCTACTACTCCCACCGCTGGCCAGGCCATCCCTCTACTCACCCACACCCCCTGTTATTCTGCGGCGACGGCAGCCTCACACCGCAGCGAACCAGTGAACCCTCGTACACCTCTATGTGTGGGCATCCACTGCCGCGTCTTCCCCGGCTCCGTGTCGTCCCCTTCCTAGGCCTCGCCGTCATCCACCTCCCTGGTGCTCTCGGCGCGGCGTGGTCAACGTGGTCAAGGAACGGCTTCCATCGGACGTGGACTGTACGTGGAGAGGCTGACAGCTGGCTCCACGGCCGTAGCAAGGAAGTGCCTCCTTATTACATGCAAAATAATTATTCCTCCACCTGACAGCGGGGACCCACCGGACAGGCCACCGTATTTCGCGAAAAAATGTTTGCCCCTGACTGCTAGGACCCACCAGCTACATCTTTGCATGCAAGGAAGTGCATCCGGGCAAAAAAATGATTCGCCCCCTGACTACTGGGACCCACCAGCTACATCTTTGCAGGCATGGAAGTGCCTGACAGTCGGGACCCACCTAGTCGAAGTGTACGTAGTGTTGTCATTCTGGTCGCGAACGTGTACGTACATATGTACTGGTGGATGTAGAGGCGCGCACATGTCGTAGTAGAGGCGCGTACATGTCGTAGTAGAGGCGCGCACGTAGCATGTACACGTACGTATAGCGGCCAGGTTGCAAGAAAGAAAATACGGCCATGTATGTGTACATACGGGCGGGGTCTCGAACGCCTACTCACGCATACGTACGGCCGTGTACATGGCTGGGTCGGAACGGAGAAATAGCGTCATCGTCGTGTTCATGGGGAGGCAACGGAATGCGTCGTGTTCATGGGGAGGCAACGGAATGCGTCGTGTTCATGGGGAGGCAACGGAATGTGTCGTGTTCATCGGGAGGCAACGGAACGCGTGGGAGCCAACCGGCTGGGTGAGAATGGAATGCGTGGTCGTGTTCATCGGGAGGGCTTGGATGGAACAAGCTACGGAAATGAGGCCTGAACGGGGTCCTGTTGATCGGGAGGGGTCTGGTGTACCGCAAAATGGAGGAAACGGACCTCCTACGGTCGAAACGGGGGTCCTGTTGATCGGGAGGGGTGTGGCGTACCGCAAAACGGACGAAACGGACATCCTACGGTCAAAACGGGGGTCCTATTGATCGGGAGGGGTGTGTCGTACCGCAAAACGGACGAAACAGACCTCCTACGGTCGGCCGGGGGTCCTGTTCATCAGGAGGGGTGTGGCGTACCGCAAAACGGGACTCCACGGGATACTGTTCATCTCCACTGTCGACCTCCTCCAGCCTCCACGGGCTACCGTCGACCTCCTCCAGCCTCCACGGGCTCCTGTTCATCCAGCCTCCACCGGCTACTGTTCAACCACCCCTCTACGGGCGCCCCTCCACCGTCTACTGTTCATCTAGCCCTCCACACCACGGGGTCCTGTTCAACCACCCCTCCACGGGCACCCCTCCATCGTCTACTGTTCATCCAGCCCTCCACCACACCACGGGGTCCTGTTCATCTAGAGGCAACGCCACCGCTCACTGTTCATCCAACCCCCCCGGCAACTCTCACTATTCATCCAATCGATCGGCTTCAGTTAGCAGCAGTAGCGCAGGAATCGCTCGATCGGGTTCAGTTAACAGCCATCGATCGATCGCTGGGTTCAGTAACGCGTAGCCTACAGTGCAATCGCTCGGGTTCAGTTAGAGCCCAACGCCTCACTCGGGTTCAGTTAGAGCCAATGCCTCGCACACATGCGCGTACGTGTACGAGAGAAACGCGCATCGCTCGGCCCTGACCTCCCACCGTAACCAGGAACTCCCCGAAATTTTCCTCCCCCTCGCTTCTACCATGGTTTTTTCCTTCATGGACGGCCCAAAGAATGTCATGCAGCTAGGTCTCCGGCCCGCCCAGGACGAAAAGCCCATTTTCTGTCATGATTTTTTGTCATAGAAGTAGGAGCCCACCACATCTATGATGATACCAGGCTTTGTCACAATTATCGTCATAGAAGTGTCATATGTATGACAGAAAAAAAATTCGTTCGGCCCAAAATGTCACGGATGTGTCTTTTTTTGTAGTGCATGGTTCGCAAGCATCAAATGGTTCATAATAAAGTGATTCCAAAAGCCCATCAGCATGGAGTTTCTTCATGCGCTTTACACCAATATGACCTAAACGGCAGTGCCACATATAAGTTGCACTACCATTATTAACTTTGCATCTTTTGGCTTCAATATTATGAATATATGTATTACTACGATCGAGATTCAATAAACCATTCACCTTGGGTGTATGACCTCAGAAGGTTTTATTCATGTAAACAAAATAACAATTATCCTTGACTTAAATGAATAACCGTATTGCAATAAATATGATCCAATCATATTATGCTTGACGGAAACACCAAATAACATTTATTTTAGGTTCAACACTAATCCAGAAAGTAAAGGAAGTGTGCGATGGTGATCTTATCAACTTTGGAATCACTTCCAACTCACATCATCAGCTCGCCCTTAACTAGTCTCTGTTTATTTTGCAACTCCCGTTTCGAGTTACTACTCTTAGTAACTGAACCAATATCAAATACTGAGGTGTTGTTATAAACACTAGTAAAGTACACATCAATAACATGTATATCAAATATATACTTTTGTTCACTTTGCCATCCTTCTTATCCGCCAAGTATCTAGGGCAGTTCCACTTCCAGTGACCATTTCCTTTGCAGTAGAAGCACTCAGTTCCAGGCTTGGGTCTAGCTTTGAGCTTCTTCATGGGAGTGGCAACTTGCTTGCCTTTCTTCTTTGAAGTTCCTCTTTCTTTCCGTTTGCCCTTTTCTTGAAACTAGTGGTCTTGTTAACCATCAACACTTGATGCTATTTCTTGATTTCTACATTCACCGATTTCAGCATCGCAAAGAGCTTGGGAATTATTTTCGTCATCCCTTGCATATTATAGTTCATCACTAAGTTCTAGTAACTTGGTGATAGTGACTAGAGAACTTTATCAGTTACTATCTTATCTAGAAGATTAACTCCCACTTGATTCAAGCAATTGTAGTACCCAGACAATCTGAGCACATGCTCACTGGTTGAGCTATTCTCCTCCACCTTGCGGGCAAAGTACTGTCAGAGGTCTCATAGCTCTCGACACGGGCATGAGTATGAAATACCAACTTCAACTCTTAGAATATCTTATATGTTCCGTAGTGTTCAAAACGTTTTTGAAGTCCTAGTTCTAAGCCGTAAATCATGGTGCACTAAACTATTAAGTAGTCATCATACCGAGCTTTGTCAAACGTTCATAACGTGTGCATTTGTCCTGCAATAGGTCTGTTACCTAGCGGTGCATCAAGGACATAATTCTTCTGTGCAGCAATGAGGATAATCCTCAGATCATGGACCCTGTCCGCATCATTGCTACTATCATCTTTCAACTTATTTTTCTCTAGGAACATATCAAAAAATAAACGGGGAGCTACATCGCAAGCTATTGATCTACAACATAGATATGCAAATACTATCAGGACTAAGTACATGATAAATTAAAGTTAAATTAATCATATTACTTAAGAACTTCCACTTAGATAGACATCCCTCTGGTCATCTAAATGATCACGTGATCCAAATCAACTAAACCATGCCCAATCATCATGTGAGATGGAGTAGTTTTCAATGGTGAACATCACTATGTTGATCATATCTACTATATGATTCACGCTCGACCATTCGGTCTCTAGTGTTCCGAGGCCATATCTGCATATGCTAGGCTCGTCAAGTTTAACCCGAGTATTCCGCGTGTGCAAAACTGTCTTGCACCCGTTGTATGAGAACGTAGAGCTTATCACACCCGATCATCACGTGGTGTCTCGGCACGACGAACTGTTGCAACGGTGCATACTCAAGGGGAACACTTATACCTTGAAATTTAGTGAGAGATCATCTTATAATGCTACCGCCGAACTAAGCAAAATAAGATACATTAAGGATAAACATCACATGCAATCAAAATATGTGACATGATATGGCCATCATCATCTTGTGCCTTTGATCTCCATCTCCAAAACACCGTCATGATCTCTATTGTCACCGACATGACACCATGATCTTCATCACCTTGATCTTTATCAATGTGTCGCCACATGGTCGTCTCACCAACTATTGCTTTTGCAACTATTGCTACCGCATAGCAATAAAGTAAAGCAATTATATGGCGTTTGCATCTTATGCAATAAAGATACAACCATAAGGCTCCTGTCAGTTGCTGATAACTTTAACAAAACATGATGATCTCATAAAATAATTTATATCTCATCATGTCTTGACCATATCACATCACAATAGGCCCTGCAAAAACAAGTTAGACGTCCTCTACTTTGTTGTTGCAAGTTTTACGTGGCTGCTACGGGCTGAGCAAGAACCGTTCTTACCTACGCATCAAAAACCACAACACGGTATAGTGATTGCTTTTTGATCTTCAGAAAGAACCCTGTTCATTGAATCCGATTCAACTAAAGCTGGAGAATCAGACATCCACTAGCCACCTCTGTGCGAAGCACGTCGGTAGAACCAGTCTCACATAAGCGTACGCGTAATATCGGTCTGGGCCGCTTCATCCAACAATGCCGCTGAATCAAGAATCAACTAGTGACGGCAAGCAATATGTATATACCCACACCCACAACTCCTTTGTGTTCTACTCGTGCATATAACATCTATGCATAAACCTGGCTCGGATGCCACTGTTGGGGAATGCAGTAATTTCAAAAAAAAATCATACGCACACGCAAGATCATGGTGATGCATAGCAATGAGAGGGGAGAGTATCGTCTACGTACCCTCGTAGACCGTAAGCGGAAGCATTATGACAACTCAATTGATGTAGTCGTACGTCTTCACGATGGACCGATCTAGCACCGAAGGTACGGCACCTGCGTGATCTGCACACGTTCAACTCGGTGACATCCCGCGAACTCACGATCCAGTAGAGCTTCGAGGGAGAGCTTCGTCAGCACGACGGCATGATGACGGTGATGATGTTGCTACCGGAACAGGGCTTTGCCTAAGCATCGCTACGATATTACCGAGGTGGATTATGGTGGAGGGAGGCACCACACACGGCTAAAGATCAATGATCAACTTGTGTGTTCTAGGGTGCCCCCTGCCCCCGTATATAAAGGAGTAAGGGGAGGGGGCCGGCGGCCTCATAGGATGTGCCCCAAGGGGGGAATCCTACTCCTACTAGGAGTAGGTTCCCCCTTTCCTAGTCCAACTAGGTGGGGAAGGAAATAGGAGGAGGGGAGAAGGAAAGAGGGGGCCGGCCCCCAAAGCCCCGAACCAATTCAGTTTGGGCCTAGGGGGGCGCACCCCACACTTCCTTGCTGCCCTCTCTTTCGACTAAGGCCCATGAAGGCCCATTGACGCCTCCAGCGAATTCCCGTAACTCTCCGGTACTGTGAAAATTACCCGAATCACTTGGAACCTTTCTGATGCCCGAATATAGCCTTCCAATATATCGATCTTTACGTCTCGACCATTTCGAGACTCCTCTTCATGTCTGTGATCTCATCCGGGACTCCGAACAACCTTCAGTACATCAAATCACATAAACTCATAATACCGATCGTCACCAAACGTTAAGCGTGTGGACCCTATGGGTTCGAGAACTATGTAGACATGACCGAGACTCATCTCCGGTCAATAACCAATAGCGGAACCTGGATGCTCATATTGGTTCCTACATATTCTACGAAGATCTTTATCGGTCAAACCGCATAACAACATACTTTGTTCCCTTTGTCATCGGTATGTTACTTGCCCGAGATTCGATCGTCGGTATCATCATACCTAGTTCAATCTCGTTACCGGCAAGTCTCTTTACTCGCTCTGTAATGCATCATCCCACAACTAACTCATTAGTCACATTGCTTGCAAGTCTTATAGTGATGTGCATTACCGAGAGGGCCCAGAGATACCTCTCCGATACTCGGAGTGACAAATCCTAATCTCGATCTATGCCAACCCAACAAACACCTTCGAAGACACATGTAGGGCATCTTTATAATCACCCATTTACGTTGTGACGTTTGATAGCACACAAGGTGTTCCTCCGGTATTCGGGAGTTGCATAATCTCATAGTCATAGGAACATGTATAAGTTATGGAGAAAGCAATAGCAACAAACTAAACGATCATCGTGCTAAGCTAATGGATGGGTCAAGTCAATCACATCATTCTCTAATGATGTGATCCCGTTAATCAAATGACAACTCATGTCTATGGTTAGGAAACATAACCATCATTGATTCAACGAGCTAGTCAAGTAGAGGCATACTAATGACTCTCTGTTTGTCTATGTATTCACACATGTACTAAGTTTTCGGTTAATACAATTCTAGAATGAATAATAAACATTTATCATGATATAAGGAAATATAAATAACAACTTTATTATTGCCTCTAGGGCATATTTCCTTCAATATATTGGTATCCTCATGAATCATTCTCATGCTCACTATACCGGTCTCCTCGTTACCAGTTTTGTTCTTCTTTCTCATTGACATGTTTGGACATCCCCGTGATCTAGTCACTTGTGTTTGGCCAAACGATGATGGATGCCATTGTTAGTGAAGCAAGGGATACAACTAAATACAAGCTTGCACGAGTAAAGGCAAGAGGCGGGGGGGGGGGGTAAATATAAGCTTGAAGGCGACAACAAAACCTTTACAAACAAGGTTAGGGCTCTCTCCACAAACGGATTGTAGGCTCCCAACGAAACCACGAGCTTCACCACAATGGAATGTGGCTCTGAGGTGGCCTCAACCGTCTAGGGTGCTCAAACACCCAAGAGTAACAAAATCCACACAAGAAAGTATGGAGGAATCAAATATCCTCTGGTGGAAGTGTAGATCTAGGTCTCCTCCTTCAATCCCTAGCAAATCAACAAGTTTGAGTGGCTACAGAGAGAGATTGGGCAAGAAAGCTTGAAGGGTATTAATGGTGGGGAGAGAGGCAAGATGTAAAAGAGGTAGGTGGAAGAACCTCCTTTATATAGGAAACCCTAAAATTCAGCCGTTGTCGTAGTTATTGCACTGCAGCGGTACAACCGCTCCTTACCCCGGTACAACCGGGATTCATGGTTACACTGTAGAAAACCCGACACGCGGTACAACCGGACACCTGAGCGGTAGTACCGGTAAACAAGTTCAACCAGAACAACCGCTCCTCTACCGCTCAATAACCGCTTTGAAACAGAAGGGAGTCACCCCGTGAGCAGTGGTCGAGAGGTAGTGCGCCGGAACTACCGCCTGGCCCTGGCACCGGGCGTGGATAAGTTCTAAGCGGTAGAACCCCTTAGAGCACCGGTAGTACCGGTGTGCAAAGCACTACCAGAAAAACCAGGCCACCACCGCCCAAGTACCGGTCCAAAACAGAAGCTAGCCCAGTTGTAGAGCGGTACCTGGCTGGTACAACCGCCAAGGATGCAACACCCAGATCTTCAAGCATGGTGGCGGTACAACCGCCCGGGGGCAGCGGTACAACCTCTTGGCAAGATCCTGGGAGGTCCAACCCCAAGGTATCACCCCTGGGGCGGTGGTTGGGCTGGTACAACTGGGCCAGCGGTACAACCGTTGAAAGGAAGGGCCACAGAAATAGTATGGAAAGAAGGGAACTCTCTCTCAAACGAGGAACGGAAGGAAAGAGTGGGGGAGAGAAATGTGAACGTGCAATGATTCCCCTAAAGCCTTCCGATGAGGATTCCCTCTTAATAGTACGGGTTTCCTACGACCAACAAGATAAACACATAGAAAAACAACGTCTTCAATCTTTTCCTTCTAGAGAGAATGGCTAATCGATGCATACCTAAACACCGAGAACCTGAAGCACATATCACATGATTAGACCAACAGAGAGTTGTCATCATCATCCAAAACACAAAGATGGGAAACGACCCAACAATCTCCCCCTTTATGGTGGATTATGACAACAATACAATTTGCTTAAGAGGTCTAGAAATAATAGACGGGATCCCCATAGATGTGCGCACTAATTAGATTTTGCTTTTGGAGTGCAAAGGTACACATTAGGAGCAAGACTCCCCCTAGATTTTATAGACCCGCCACTCCTACTAGACACGAGTAAGATAAGCAGTAAGCGCATAAAAAGAAAATAAAGACTTAAAGGATAACCGATACGAACGATAGTAAATGAAGGAGTGCATGTCTCACGCCATGCAAGACGAGACAACCAACAAGGTCCACAAACTAAAGTTCAACTCCCAGCACGAAAAAAAGAACATAACACAACCCAAGAAAATCACATGCAAATCCCGAGACCTAATAGAACTCTCTCCCCCTTTGGCATCAAGTCACCAAAAAGAAAAAGAGCGATGCTAGCGGCCCAGAGCTCAGTAGTCCTCCTCTGACTCCTCGGTCGCATCTACATCCTCATAATTAGACTCCTCATCATCATCCTCAGCACCGTCCTTCATGATATCATCAACAACAGCAAAGGAGGAAGAAGGCAGGCTAGGAGCCTCATCATCCGACCATGTGCTATGTGCAGAGATCCACCAGTCCCCAGGGGTGATGCTCTTCTCAGATCCACTCTTTACAGCCATGTTGAGGTGCTTCATCATAGCAATCTGACAACGCTAGGCAAGCTTCTCATTGACATGGGCCTCATACATCTTCTTCTGAATGTCAGTCTGAAGGTAGAAAGTCTTCTTCACTTTAGCAGTGAGCTTGGTCACCCATGAAGGCTTGGCCCCTGGTTCCATCTCAAAGTCCTCATCATCTGAAGTGGCATAGACATCCTCGGGGTCATTAGCAGGAAAGCAAGGCTCGACATGCTTCTTCTTGTTGAGTTGCTTGACCTCATGCACGGTGAGGTTATCTAGAGAAGTGAGAAGATCTCTAGGGCGGCAAACAACCCAAACTGAGTTCAGAAAGCACATGACGAAAGGAGCATACATGGGGACCTTTTTGTAGATGACCATGTTGTACATCTCATGCCACATCCAGTTGGACACATCAAAAGTAGCACCAGAACCCACCTTGGTCCTCATATCAACAAGCAAGTCAACAAGGTACCCATAGACCTCATGCTGATTTCCAACCTTGGGCGAAAGCACATTGTGAAACACACGATGCATTATATGATAGACCTTCTCAAGATCCTTGGACTCTCCAATGATGCCTCGTCCACAAATGTACAGAGTAGCAAGTTTCTCATTAGGCATGGGATGAGGGTGGTCGTGAGGACGAATATCGCCATTCCCTCAAGACCGGTATCTCATACCCAATAGCATTACAGAAAGCCCTCCAGGGCACTTGAAATAACTCATCACGGCACATGAAAGAGAGAGTGTGAGCGTCATGTTCTCCAAAGTGAACAGTGGCATAAAACTGATGGATAAGCTAAACATCAAAGTCATAGTTGACAGACATGAGCTCGACAAATCAAACTCCTCACAAAGAGCCAAGGCCTCACTGAAGTAGTTGAAGGAAATATGCCCTAGAGGCAATAATAAAGTTCTTATTTATATTTATTTATATCATGATAAATGTTTATTATTCATGCTAGAATTATATTAATCGGAAACTTGATACATGTGTGGATACATAGACAAAACACAGTGTCCCTAGTAAGCCTCTACTAGACTAGCTCGTTAATCAAAATGGTTAAATTTCCTAACCATAGACATGTGTTGTCATTTGATGAACGGGATCACGTCATTAGGAGAATGATGTGATGGACAAGACCCATCCGTTAGGTTAGCATAATGATCGTTAAGTTTTATTGCTATTGATTTCTTCATGACTTATACATATTCCTTTGACTATGAGATTATGCAACTCTCGAATACTGGAGGAACACCTTGTGTGCTATCAAATGTCACAACGTAACTGGGTGATTATAAAGATGCTCTACAGGTGTCTCCGAAGGTGTTTGTTGGGTTGGCATAGATTGAGATTAGGATTTGTCACTCCGAGTATCGGAGAGGTATCTCTGGGCCCTCCCGATAATGCACATCATAATAAGCATTGCAAGCAATGTGACTAATGAGTTAGTTGCGGGATGATGCATTACAGAACGAGTAAAGAGACTTGCCGGTAACGAGATTGAACTAGGTATGGAGATACCGACGATCGAATCTCAGGCAAGTAACATACCGATGACAAAGGGAATAACGTATGTTGTCATAACGGTTTGACCAATAAAGATCCTCATAGAATATGTGGGAACCAATAGGAGCATCTAGGTTCCGCTATTGCTTATTGACCGGAGAGGTGTCTCAATCATGTCTACATAGTTCTCGAACTCGTAGGGTCCGCATGCTTAATGTTGGATGACGATTTGTATTTATGAGTTATGTGTTTTGGTGACCGAAGTTTGTTCAGAGTCCCGGATGAGATCATAGACATGACGAGGAGTCTCGAAATGGTCGAGATGTAAAGATTGATATATTGGAAGATAGTATCCAGACACCGGAATGGTGCCAGAGTGTATCGGGTACATACTGGAGTACCAAAGGGGTTACCAGAACCCCCCCGGGGAAAGATATGGGCCATATGGGCCATAGGAGGGAGGCTAACCAGCCCACAAGGGGCTGGTGTGCCCCCCACAAGGGAGGAGGCCGAATTGGACTTGGGAAGGGGGCGCCACCCCCCTTTCCTTCTCCTACTCCCTCTCCTTCCCCTTTTACCCCTCCGGTAGAAGGAAAAAAAGGGGGCGAATCCTACTAGGACTGGAGTACTAGTAGGACTCCCCTCTCCTCAGCGCGCCCCTTGTGGCCGGCCTCCTCCCCTCCTCCTTTATATACGGGGGCAGGGGCACCCCAAAGCACATCAATTGTTCTCTTAGCCGTGTGTGGTGCCCCCTCCACAGTTTACTCCTTCGGTCATAGCGTCGTAGTGCTTAGGCGAAGCCCTGCGTGGATCACATCACCATCACCGTCACCACGCCGTCGTGCTAATGGAACTCTCCCTCAACCCTCTACTAGATCAAGAGTTCGAGGGACGTCATCAAGCTGAACGTGTGTTGAACACGGAGGTGCCGTACGTTTGGTACTTGGATCGGTTGGATCATGAAGACATTCGACTACATCAATCACGTTAACCTAACGCTTCCGCTTTCGGTCTACGAGGGTACATGGACACACTCTCCCCGTCTCGTTGCTATCCATCTCCTAGATAGATCGTGCGTGATCATAGGAATTTTTTTGAAATTGCATGCTCCGTTCCCCAACAGTAGTCCAAATTGTTCCTCCAGTGGTCAAGGTCAATAGTCCACTACTTGGCGTACTGATTCTTGTTATGCTCAAATAGCTCATGAACAATCCTTACTTGCATCTCATTCCAAACCTGAACAGTGGTCCAACAAGGCACAACAGGAACCAAGTATGGATTCGTTGTCCGGAAGGCTTCCCATTCCTTGGCTTTCCATTTGTGCAGAGGCATGACCACACCTTGCTTGGTAGCGGCAGACTTCTCACAGCGAGTAGGCTTGGTGGGAATCACAACTTCTTCCTCTCCATCAGTCTCAACCGGGCGCTTGCATCTCCGAACCCTCTTCTTGGTCTTGCTACGAGGAGCAGAGCGAGAACCAGAGCCACCTGCACACACACATGGGAAGAACACAAGAAACCCAGCAAATATGAGAGGATTGCACACAAGAGCGGAGGAATAAATTGATTGCGAATCAGAGAAGGTAGAATAGTGCTATGTGGTTCAGAAATCATGGTTGTACCAGTTCTACAGACGGTAGTACCGCCCAAGCGGTTGTTCCGCCCATAGGGGCGGTAGAACCACTGGATGAGTAGCACTACCAACCTGAGAACAACTACCCATGAGATTTGAATCAACGTAACAGTATTCTAAGATCCATGGCAATGCAAACAAAATAGGAGGCATATAGATCTCTTCCACCCAATAGTTTGAACAATAAACACGGAATGTCAAGCAATGCCCTAGGAGGAGGGAAAGGAAACCATGGAAAGAAGAAAACGGGGCATTACCGGCATCCATGGGAAGAGATCGGGAAGGAGGGGGCCTCCACGGAGCGGATCCACTAAGAGCCCACGGATCCGGAGCACCTAAGAGCACTCCAGGGCAGGGGCAATGGCGACTGGCGGCTAGGGCGGGAGAAGGGAAAGGAGATAAAGGGAAAAGAGAAAATGCCTTCAGCCCCGACCCTTAAATATGCCCGTAGACGTGAAGCGGTTGTACCGCTCTGAGAAGCGGTTGTACCCCTCCCTGGCACATACCAGTGGTTGTGGGCGGTACTTCTGCTGCCTAGAAGGCAGCGGTAGTACCGCCTATGACCAAGCGGTAGTACCGGCCAGGAGCATGACCTAGGGGCCAGCGATGGAACCGCCCAGACACCCCTGGTAGTACTCCTGGAACAGCACGAAATAGTGTACTAGCGGTTGAACCGCCAGGGACACCGGTTGTACCACCCAGTCAACATCACCCATACCAAGATCAAGTTGTGTGCAATTGGATTAGATGGTTAAGAGGTAGAGGAGGGTTTGGGATGGAGAAAGACACTGAATTAGGGTGTGATGACCTCCAAGAGAGCAAGAACCAACCAACGAGAAAAAACCCCACTTGGAGATCACAACACCTAGGACCTAACAGAGAACTAGCAGAGAAAATAAGATCCAAAGAAACCAACTCCCCTTTTTAAGAAAAAGGGTGGTGGCCGAGGCCACCTATGTTTGAGTGTAAAGGTATGGCACCGCGAAGATTTTAACCTTGGGTCCATGACCAGAACTCATCTTTAAAGCACAAGTGCCATCAAAGATGGATAATGTGAAAGACTTGATCAATTTATGCATAATGGGGGAGGAAGAGTTCATTGAGAGAACAATACTTCCCCTATTTCCATGCCTACATCTAGAACAAGACATCAAGACGACAGAGGTAGGGTGTGCAAAGGCTCAAGCCACATTGCTCAAATCAATGATATTTAGCTCATGCCTTAACTCATGAAATCTTGCTTCCTCCAAAGGCTTCGTGAAGATATCTGTAAGGTTATCATGAGTGTTGACATAGTTGAGCTTGATCTCCCCTCGCCTAATGTGATCCCGGATGAAGTGATACCGAATCTCAATATGCTTCATCTTGAAGTGTTGCACCGGTGTCGGGGTAAATAGCCATGGGTAGCCCAGCCGGCTTCCCCTGGCCCCTCAGAAAAAATTACGAGCCCGTCCGGCTCATAAGAAGACTCAAGACCTTGGCCGCCTCCCCCCTAGCCGACTACCTTCCTAGCCGGCTTTGGGGGCGGCCCGCCCTTTACCTTCATGAAGAAAGCTGTGGAGGGCCGGCTACGGCAAGGCCAGCTACGAGAGGCCGGCTACAGCAAGGCCAGCTGTAGCCAGGCCAGCTCCCATAGAGCAGTCAAAGCCGTACCCGCAATGTACGCGTCCTCTCTGCGATGATGAAGCGGGGCGTGGCTACAGTGGAGCCTGCCACCCCCAAAACCCGGAGCACGCCTGGTACAGCGCGCCGTGCGGGCAGCCACGGCCCGCCCGACGCGGCACTGTAGCCACGGCGGCTCTGACGCCGTCCACGACGGGCCGCCAGCGTGGCCCCCGAGGCGGTGGGCCCCTTCGGGCAGAGAGATGCCGAAGGCGGCCGCACCTCCTCTCAAGCCGGCAAGATAGAGGGCCGGCTTCCCATAGCTGGCCTGCCACCCTCCTCGAAGGAGACGTCCATTAAGGAGACAAGATGCGGCGGGGCTACAGTAATCGCCCGCCAAGGCGGCGTTACTGTAGCCACGCTTACCCCGACCAAGCCTGCGTCAACAACACGGAGTAACAGTAACCAGCCACCGACCAGGCCCTGGCCGGTGGGGCCGGCCTGTCGACCAAGGAGCCGGCAGCCGGCGGGCCCTAGAAGCCGGCGCAGAAGCCGGCGAGCATAGTCACAGACAGCTGGGCCCCGCGCCTAGTCGGATTACCATTGTACCCCCGGGGGGTAGGCCTATATAAACCCCCGGTGCACCCATGCAAAGGGTTGGACTCTCATTCTAGACCTAGACACCATACAAGGAGAGGAAGCAAGCTGAGCTGAGCCCTTCTTCCTCCTTCCACCCAAAACAGCTCAAGGAGCATTGTAGCCACTTGTTCGCTTAGTAACCATGCAGAGACCCCGCAGAGCAGCAGTAGGGGTGTTATCTCCACGGAGAGCCCTGAAGCTGGGTAAGATTCGCCGGCGTGCATGTCTTCGCCTCATCCCGTTTCCAGGCACCGGCGATGTTTTATTGGCCCCCGCAATGATAAGCCACCCGTTGGCATATGTCGCTCCTACCACCCGACATTTGGCGCCCACCTTGGGGCCAGGTGCACCGTCGTCCGGAGACCTGTTCTGGACGGGAACCCTTTTCCTTCCCCGCGAGCGTAGCCAGCCCGGCTCGCCCGATGGCGCCTGCCGCGACGCGCTGCATGGCGTCACCAACATCTGCGCGGCGAGCGGCCTCGCCGACCTCTTCGACAAGGCCCGCATCTCCGACGAGCTTGCCTCCGACGCGGGCACTGATCACCTCGCCAACCTCCTCGGCCAGCTCCACGTCTCCAGCGAGCCCGCTGCGGATTTGGAGTCGGTTGGCTCCACCGACCCGATGCCTGTCGACTCCGACACGGCATCCTCGATACCTTCCCCACCAACGTCACGGTCTACAATGACCCGCTCCCTCCGGCTGGCGATCGCGATTCTGACGCTCCCGAGGTGATGGTTATCGGCCTCGACGGCCCGACTAACGAGGGCGCCCGTGACGCCCCACGCGCGGCGGCCCACGACTTGTCCGCCCCCCTTCCGGCTGACGCCAGCGACGAAGTTCTGGAGGCACGCCGCCTCGCCCTCCTCGCGGAGGGCCAGCGGCTAGCCTCTGTAAGACGCCTCACCGAGGCCTACCAGCGCAAAGCTGACCGCGCCGCCTTCGGCACGCCGGCTCCGGCTGGCCCAAGCCGGGCTGGCGTTGTCAGGCAACGTGGCGCCGTCATCGCCGACACGCTTGGAGTGGATCGCCCGGTCTACGCCACCCCGCTCGAGAACCTGCGCGCTGCCCAGGCGGCCGTAGACGAACTGGTAAGCCGAAGACCTCCCCCACATGACACGGCGCATCCAGCAACTAATTGATGCAGCCGCCCGACGGCACGAAGCCGACGCCTGCGCGGGGAGCCCTCCCCCGTGCCACGATCACAGCGCGACTTCCAGGTCGCCGACTACAAGCAACACCCGCGCGCGGCGCGAGAAAGAGCCGGCTTCCAGCCGAAGCCGGACTCAAATCTCCATCGAGCGAGACGCGGACGGCCGCCCCCGAGCCATGGAATGGCGGGGCACCCCGCCTCCGCCTCGAGCTCGCGGAGAGAGATACCCCACCCCACCTCCAGTGGTGTACCCGACTCTCAGCGGTCGGCTTGGTCGCCGCGAGGGAGTCGGCGAAAACGATGCCCGCCACCGGATCGACCGCCTGGCCCGATCCCTGGCACTGGAAGAAGAAGATGATGTCGGCCCGCCTTGTTTTGGCCCCCACATCCGCGATGAGCCCTTCCCCAAAGGGTCCTCGCTCCCAAGAGACACGCCCAAGTACAACGGCTCGATGAAGCCGGAAGACTGGCTGACCGACTACTCCACAGCCGTCAACATCGCCAACGGCAACCGGCGCGTTGCCGTGAAGTACGTGCCCCTCATGCTGCAAGGCACGGCACGGACTTGGCTTAACAGCCTCAAGCCTCTCAGCATCAACAGCTGGGTGGATTTCACTGAAGCCTTCGTTCGCAACTTCACCAGCACCTACAAGCGGGCTCCCAAGCCCAGACAGCTCTCCCTGTGCGTACAGGGCCCAGCCGAGTCCACTCGCGACTACCTCACGCGTTGGGCCGAGCTCCGCAACTCCTGCGAAGGGGTGCACGAGGTGCAAGCCATCGAATACTTCACTGCCGGGTGCCGAGAGGGCACCCTCCTCAAGCACAAGCTTCTCTGCGATGAGCCGACTACCCTCGACGAGCTCCTGAACATCGCCGACAAGTACGCCACCGCCGACTCCTTGATGAAGACCGAGCTCCGGGTGGACGCGTCCGGAAAAGTGCTCAATCCGGCGCCCCAGGCACCGGCTGGCGATTCCGGCCGCCGCCAACACCAGAACGATCAGAAGCGCAAAGGCCCTCCGCTGCCTCCCGCCAGCCGGCAGGTGGCCACGGTCGAAGATACGCCGCCTGAGGGCGGCCCGCGCCCAACAAGCCCAAGGGCGGCCGGCCGGCTTGGCAACCGGCCTTCTCCTACGAGCAAACCCTTGATGCCCCGTGCAAGTTCCACAGCGGCGCGAAGCCGTCCAACCACATGACCCGCAAATGCAACTGGCTCGCCCGAATCTCCAAGGGCGAAGGGCTCACGCCGACTCCGCCTGCCGGCCCGCCGCCGCCGGCTCCGCCGCCCAAGGCCGCCCGGCCCGCGGTTGACGCCGTGCAGGACGAGTTCCCCGATGAGCAAGCATCTTATGTTGTCTTCACGAGCCAGCCCGAAGACCGGCGCAGCAAGCGCCGAGAGCAACAAGAAGTCAATATGGCCGCCACCAGCCCAGCCGGCCACATGCACTGGTCAGAGAAACCCATCAGCTGGAGCCGGGCCGACCACCCAGAGGTGATGCCGTCCCCCGGCTCCTACGCTTTGGTCCTGGAGGCCACCCTTGCAACGGATACGCGCGCCGCACGGTTCTCCCACGTGCTGATCGACGGTGGAAGCAGCATCAACATCCTGTACCGCGACACCATGGAGAAGCTGGGTGTCAAGGCAAAGCAGCTTGCGCCGACTCGAACAGTGTTCCACGGCATCGTACCCGGTTTGTCCTGCGCCCCCATCGGCAAAATCAAGATCGATGTACTCTTTGGGGGCAAGGATCATTTCCGCCGGGAAGCAATCTGGTTCGAGGTGGTGGACCTGGAGAGCCCTTACCACGCCTTTCTTGGCCGACCCGCCTTGGCCAAGTTCATGGCGGTCCCCCACTATGCTTACCTCAAGATGAAGATACCAAGCTCCAAGGGTGTCATCACCATCGCTGGCGACTACAAGAAGTCCGCCGACTGTGCCGCGGCCAGCAGCCGGCTGGCTGAATCCCTCGTGATTGCCGCAGAGAAGAAGACACTGGACAGGGTCGTGGCCCTGGTCAGCAAGCAGCTAAACCAGCCCGCCGACTCCAAGGAGTATGATGCCCAAGGATCGTTCTAGCCGGCCAAGGAGACCAAGAAGATACAGCTCGACCCCGAGCACCCCGAGAGGTTTGCCGTCATTGGGGCGAGCCTGGATAGCAAATAGGAAGGCGAGCTCGTCGATTTCCTCCGTGAGAATCGGGATATCTTTGCATGGTCCCCCAAGGACATGCCGGGTGTTCTGAAGGATTTCGCTGAGCACAAGCTACACGTGCGGGAGGATGCCAAACCAGTCAAGCAGCCTCTCCGCCGACTATCAGAGGAGAAGAGAAGGATCGTAGGGGAGGAGATAGCCCGGCTTCTCGCAGCCGGC
This sequence comes from Triticum monococcum, assembly GCA_034509565.1. Classification (NCBI taxonomy): domain Eukaryota; kingdom Viridiplantae; phylum Streptophyta; class Magnoliopsida; order Poales; family Poaceae; genus Triticum; species Triticum monococcum. The sequence continues at coordinate 493,197,504 of CM067844.1, forward strand.
TTCATCATGGAAGTTTTCTTCCCTGAGTGGCTCGCGAACCCGGTTCTCGTGCTGAAAAAGAATAACAAGTGGCGCATGTGTATAGATTACACAAGCCTCAACAAAGCCTGCCCAAAAGATCCCTTCGCTCTGCCCAGGATTGATCAAGTGATAGACTCCACAGCCGGATGCGAGCTGTTGAGTTTTTTGGATGCCTATTCCGGATACCACCAGATAAAGCTGAACCCGGATGACCAACTGAAGACCGCCTTCATCACGCCGTTTGGAGCCTTCTGCTACCTGACTATGACGTTCGGCTTGAGGAATGCCGGCGCCACTTTTCAGCGTTGCATGCAGAAGTGCCTCCTCACGCAGCTCGGCAAGAACGCCCACGTCTATGTGGATGATGTTGTGGTGAAGACGGAGAAGCATGGCACTCTGCTGGAAGACTTGAAGGAGACATTCGAGAACCTGCGCCGGTTCCGGATCAAGCTCAACCCGGAGAAATGCGTGTTCGGAGTGCCAGCCGGCCAGCTCCTAGGCTTTCTGGTCTCCGAACGCGGCATAGAGTGCAACCCTGTGAAGATCAAGGCCATCGAGAGGATGGCGGTCCCAACCAAGCTCAGAGAGATTCAGAAGTTCACCGGGTGCCTGGCCTCTCTGAACCGCTTCATCAGCCGGCTTGAAGAAAAAGCTCTCCCTCTCTACCGCCTCATGAAGAAGAGCACTCACTTTGAGTGGAATGACCAGGACGACCAAGCTTTCCACGAGCTGAAGAAAATGCTGTCCACGCCGCCTGTCTTGGCGGCACCGACTGAGAAGGAGCCCATGCTCCTCTATATTGCCGCCATTAGCCGGGTGGTCAGCACCGTCATTGTGGTCGAACGCCCTGAAGAAGGACGAGCCCAGCCGGTCCAGAGGCCGGTTTATTACCTGAGCGAGGTGCTGTCCGCCTCGAAACAAAATTACCCGCACTACCAGAAGATGTGCTACGGCGTGTACTTCGCCGCCAAGAAGATGAAGCCGTAATTTCAAGAACATCCCATCACGGTCGTATGCACTGCCCGCTGGCCGAGATCATAGGCAGCCGGGATGCATCCGGCCGGGTGGCTAAATGGGCCATTGAGCTGGCCCCCTACACGATCTTCTACCAGCCCCGCACCGCCATCAAGTCGCAAGCACTGGCCGACTTCCTCGTCGACTGGGCCGAGACCCAGTACTTACCGCTAGCGCCCGACTCCACCCATTGGCGCATGCACTTTGACGGATCAAAGATGCGCACCGGCTTGGGAGCCGGCGTCGTCCTTACCTCTCTTAAGGGCGACAAGCTGAGATACACGCTGCAGATCCACTAAGCCGCCTCCAACAACGTAGCCGAGTACGAGGCGCTCATACACGGGCTCCGGCTTGCCAAGGAACTTGGCATCCGCCGGATCCTGTGCTATGGCGACTCGGATTTGGTGGTGCAGCAATCTTCTGGCGACTGGGACGCCAAGGACGCAAACATGGCGAGCTACCGCTTCCTAGTGCAGCAAATCAGCGGATACTTCGACGGATGTGAATTCTTTCATGTGCCGCGAGCCGACAATGAGCCAGCAGATGCTCTGGCCCGAATAGGCTCCACGTGCCAAGCAATACCAACCTGCGTCGCCCTGCGGCGCCTCCTCAAGCCATCCATCAAGCCGTCTCCGGAATCCGACTCCATCTTCGTGCCGCCTAACCCCGAGGGGGCCGGGTCCGGCTCGAAGAATCAAGCAGCCGGCCCGGGGACTTCAATACTCGGCTCGGGGACTGCAGTACCCGGCTCGGGGACTGCCACACCCGGCTCGGGGACTGCGGTAGCCGGCCCGGGGACTGTGGTGGCCGGCCCGGGGACTTCTTCAGCACAGCAAGCGGCGGCCGACCCCAGCACTGCATTACCCAGCCCGCCCACCCTGGTGGCTGTGGCCACATTGGTAGCAGAGGAAGTCGCCGCTCCATCATGGGCCCAAACCATCCGCAACTTTCTAGTGAACCAAGATCTGCCGGCTGACAAAAACGAAGCAAGACAAGTCCAGCGCCGAGCTGGAGCATACACAATCGTCAACAGAGAGCTTGTCAAGCGCAGCGCCACCAGAGTCTTACAGCGATGCGTCGAGCAGGAGAAAGGCATTGCAATCCTCAGGGATATACACCAAGGAGACTGCGGCCACCACGCCGCATCTAGATCACTTGTCGCCAAAGCCTTCCGCCACGGTTTCTTCTGGCCGACTGCTTTGTACGACGCTAAAGAGCTAGTCAAACACTGCAAAGGCTGCCAGCTTTTCAGCTCCCAGCAACACATGCCGGCTTCGGCACTCACGACCATTCCCATCACCTGGCCCTTTGCTGTCTGGGGATTCGATATGGTGGGCCCATTCAATACGGCGCGCGGCCGCATGACACATTTGCTCGTCGCCGTCGACAAATTCACCAAGTGGATCGAGGCGAAGCCGATCAAGAAGCTGAATGGGCCGACTGCAGTGACTTTCATTGCAGATATAACAACTCGGTACGGCATACCGCACAGCATCATCACCGACAACGGCACGAATTTTGCCAAAGGTGCCTTGGCACGGTTCTGCGTTGCGCAAGGTATTCGGCTGGACCTTGCGTCAGTCGCCCACCCGCAGTCAAACGGCCAAGTGGAGCGAGCAAATGGCCTCATCCTATCTGGCATCAAGCCCCGACTGGTCGTACCTCTGGAGCGTTCAGCCGGCTGTTGGCTCGATGAGCTGCCGGCTGTCCTATGGAGTCTGCGTACTACCCCCAACAGATCAACCGGCTTCACTCCCTTCTTCCTTGTATATGGTGCCGAGGCAGTCATCCCAACAGATATCGAGTTCGACTCGCCTCGGGTAACCATGTACATGGAAGCGGAAGCCAAAGAAACAAGAGAAGACGGCGTCGACCTGCTGGAAGAAGGCCGGCTGTTAGCCCTCAGCCGGTCTGCCATCTACCAGCAGGGTTTGCGCCGCTACCACAGCCGGAGGGTCCGACCAAGATCCTTCCAGGAGGGCGACCTTGTGCTCCGGCTGATCCAGCGAACAGCCGGCCAGCACAAGCTCACAGCCCCCTGGGAAGGCCCCTTCATCGTCAGCAGAGCCTTAGGCAACGATGCCTACTACCTCATCGACGCGCAGAAGCCGAAGGCACGCAAGAGAGACGACTCCGGCAAGGAGTCGGAGCGACCATGGAATGCAAATCTTCTTCAGAAGTTTTACAGTTAAAATGCAGTATGTATTATGCCCACTTTTGTATTAAGTACGAAATAGTAGGCTCCCCGAGAAAGACTCGGGGACTGCCATCCTTTATTTTATGAATGAAAGTTATCATGCGTATGATATCACCTGTTCATTTATTTTGTCCGGCACCGGGTTCGACGAGTCGGCCCGGGGACTAGCCGACTGGAGTTATATTAGGAGCCCTACCCGCAGTCAGACAAGTAATGTGCCGACACCCAGGCTTGGCTCTTGCCAAAATCGCAGCTCGAAGAACCAACTGCCTGGCTGGCAAGAGTCACAAGCCGGAAAGGGTGCGCACACGAAAAACGGCTAGGGACTAATAGGCTTATATATAACAAAAGCCGGCTTGCTGCCTCCCGCCGACCGACTACCAGAGTAGCCGGCCGGCCGGCTCACATTCAGTCTGCTTCAAATCCAAGAAAGCTCGAGTACTTGCCTTCCCAAAGAGGGAAGGCGGCAAAGGAAAAAGCCTAAGGACAAAAAAGCGCACTTGAATGGAAGCCAACACATGCATATATTAATATTTACACAAAGGACCTCCAGAGAGGTCGACATCCAACATTGTTCGATACACCCCCAGTGGGTGGAATTGCGGAAACTTAAAATTGTTCGAAAAAGCAAAAGCAGGAACAATAGGAACGGCAGATCAAGCCGGCGGGGCCGCTGACGAGCCGGGCTGGGCGGTGGAGGCGGTCGTGCCGGCTGGAGGAGCGGCCGGCTGGCCAACCTCGGCTTGATCATCGCCTCCGGCAGAGGGCGCGCTCCCGCGTGGCTCGTTGCTGGAGGCACGGTCGGCTTGAGGGTGGTCGGCCGTCTCACCAGTCGGCTCGGCGTCTTCGCCGTCTTCCTCCTCGTCATCCTTGCCCTCGTCGCTGGAGGCGATCTCCTCGGCCGAGTCCTCGCCTTCCGCCGGGTTCAGCCCGAACCACTCCTCCGGCTGGGCGGCGCCATCATCATTGAGCTCCGGCGCGAAGACGCTGGTGTCGGTGCACTCGGCGATCATCGAGGCGCGCTGCGCGATCGCCGGCCGCACCTCCTCCAGCTCCGCGTCGGCTTCCGACCGCCAAGTCCGCAGCTGGTCCAGGCCTAGCAATGGGTACCACGCGCGGACGAACTCGAGCGCACGCCCGGCTCCAAGACGGGCTGCGGACGCCTTCCAAGCCTCGAGGCGGCCGACTGCGACTTCTAGCCAGTCGGCCGTCTGGCTTGGGGTGCGGGGAATCGTCTGGCCAGGCCAGAGCGCGGCCAGCACCGTCGCCCCGGCATGTTGGAGCCGGCGGAGCAGCCGATGGGCCGGCTGCAGTCGCGCTTGGGTGGCGATGAGCTGCTTCGACAGCGTCCGATTCGCTTCCCGCGGAATCACAACTCCGGCCTGACGGTGCGCCTTGCGATGAGCCTCGATGGCTTGGGCGGCGAGGACGGATTGGCCGAGAAAGTATTCTGCGCAAGACAACAAGCACAAGTCAAAACAAAACCTTAGGCGGCCGGCAGATGGAGGAAGGGCAAGAAAGGCGGCCTACCATTGATAAGATCCTCGATCCGGCCGAAGCCTTCTTCCAGCGCCTGGCGCGTCTCGGCCCAGCTCGCCTCCCTGGTCTCGAACTCCGCCTTCAGGGCAGCCTCGCCGTCCTGCGCCTTTTGCAGGGCCGCCTTATGGCTCTCCTCTTGGTCGTCCAGTTTCTTGACCAGGCGGTCGCGCTCCTGAACCAAGTCAGCGTACTCGGCGTCCCTGGCACGAAGAGCGGCCTGCGCTTCGCCGAGTTCCCTCCGCAAGTCGGCGTTGGCCTCTGCGCGAGCAAAAGACAAAGAGAAAAAGTCAGCAAGGGAAAAGTCGTCAAGGAAGATCCGACCCGACTGCGCTGCAGTCGGCCCGAATCTCGGGGACTACACCCAGTGGGTGCGCTGTCGCGCCCCCACGAGAAACAGATAAAGGCAATACACTTACGTCGGCTGCTGGCCAGGTCTTCGGTCCTCCGGCTCAGCTCCCGAGCCTGGGAGTTGAAGGCGGCGGCACGAGAATTGTGATAATCCTAAAGATCAGAAAAAAACAGTTAAGATAGTCGTCGAGTAAGATCCGACCCGACTGCGCTGCAGTCGGCCCAGATCTCGGGGACTACACCCAGTGGGGGCGCTAGCGCGCCCCCACGGAAAAAATTCAGAGGACCAGAACGGTCAACAAGTAAAGACTTACCCAGATTGCAGACCGCGTCGACAGAAACTCCTGAGTGAATAGCCTCAGGAGGCCGGCTTGTGCCTGCAGCCGGTTCCGAATCCCTTGGGCCGCGACGTTCAGCTCGCCGCTTCCGCCGCTGGGAGCCCACCCGGACGTGGCGGAGCTGGCCGCCTCCAAGGCGTCTGTTGTCTGGTCGGCACCCGCGGCTCAGCGCGTGTCCGGCGGGGCCGTGCTCCCTCCGGCGTGCTGGCTCGCCGCCAGCTCGATCTCAAGACCGGCTCCGGCCTCGGGTGCAGCCCGGGCCGGCTCCTCCGGCACCGCCGATGACTGGCCGCCTTCGCCCGCTCCGGCTGTCGCTGCCGGCGGCGTCCTCTCTGTGAAGATCTCGAAGAGTTCGTCCCTCTGCACCGGCGGCTGATCGGGGGTGATCTCCTCCGCCGTGGGCAGAGGGATGTCCGGATCCAAGGTGTGGAGGGGGATGGCGAGCAGCGGAGGCCGGCTACGCGCGCCCTCCGCCTCCGTCTCCGTGGCCGCCCGCTCCGATGGAGTCTCGGCCGCCGCGCTTGCTCGCTCCGTCGCCGTCCGGGCGGCCTCCCGCTCCGCCGCCTCCCGCTCCGCCACCTCCCTCTCTTGTCGCGCCTCGCGAGCGTTCCGCTCCGTGGCTTCTGCAAGGTCGGCACGGGGGTCCACGCGGCGGGGCCCGGAAGATCTATTACCCGGCCCGACCACAGAGCCACCTGGGCCTCGCTCGTGGGAGAGCGGCGCCCTGCTCAAGAAATCAGAGAAGAATTAAAACAAAGGAAGACTACAAAATAACAAGCACGTAAGCGGCCAGAGGGCTTACGCGGAAACTGATGGAGGTTTCTTCACTGCCTTCCGGAAGCGGGCCGCCTTCGCCGCCGCTTCGTCTCACTTCGTGGCCGCGGCGGAGGCCCTCGTCTTCTTCGGCCGGCTTCCGAAGAGTGGAAGCGCGGCCCGACGTTTCCCCTTTCCACCACCGGCAGCCGGCGCGACGGACGAGCCCGCGCTGTGGCGGTCGATTGCCGGCTGGTGGCGCGGGATTTCTTCGGCGTCGAAATCGTCCGGCCAGTCGTCGAAACTGGCCGAGAGCCCCGTGCCCCCGGGCTCGGCGACGTCCCCCGTGGCGGCGGCGTCCATGGCGACTGCAGCCAGGTCCGGGTCGTCGAGGTCATCCACCGTGCGGTCCGGGGCATACTCCCGTTCGACTCCTGCCGCCCCGGCTGGCGGCGGGAGAAGAGGGTTCTGATAAAAGAGAAAAGAGAAGAGCCGCCCGGTCAGAAGCCGGCCGACTCAAGCCGGCTGACGACAGAAAGAAGGACTTACCATAGGCGGAGGATGGGCGCGGGAGTACGGCGCCTTGCCGAATTGCCATTCGTCGGTGAGGTTCAAGTTGGCGATGTAGTTCACCATAAGTGCCACCTCGGCATGGGGCATCTCCCATGTGCTCAGCCGGCAAGGGTCGAACCGGCCGCTCATCTGGCGCAACATGTGGGGCCGACTTTGAAGGGGAAGAATCCGGCGCTCGACGAAGGCGGCTACCAGGTCGGCTCCGCGCAGGCCTTCCGACTGGATCATCACCCGCAGCTGGGCGATGGAGGCGTTCCCAGCCGGAGACAAGGACTTAGACCGGAAGCCCCAAGACGGCCGCCTCCCAGCCGGCGGGCCGGCTACGTAAGCCAGCAGATTGACGTAGTCGCCGTGTGGGGCGACGTTCTTGACGTAGAAGTAAGATTTCAGCCAGAGTTTGACAGACTGGATTAGAGGAATGTGAGGGAAGGGGTTGTTGTCGCTTGCCCTCTTCATCGCGATGAAGGCCCCGCAGGGAGCCGGCATGCCGGCGGAGACGGTGCCGAGCTTGTTCTGGAAGAGCTTCGCCCAGAGCTCCAGCGCCGGCAGCACCCCCAAGAAACCTTCGCAGAGGGAAACAAAGGCCGACAGCTGCATCACCGCGTTGGGCGTGAGGTGATGCGGCTGAAGGTTGTAGAAGTCGAGCAAGGATCGCATGAAGCCGCTCACCGGGAAGCCGAAGCCACGCAAGAAGTGCCTGCGGAAGATGACGCGCTCGCCTTCCTCCGGCGCCGGCGAGACCTCCTTCTCCGGCACCAGGCGAACCTGCACGAGGTTGGCGGCGGGCAGGCACCGGGTCTGGCGGAGAAACTCGATGTGGTCCTCGTGGACGTTGGACCCGTCCCACGAGCTTGACAGCGCCAGGGACATGGCGGCGTGGGCGGGCTGCGGCGCGAGACTGCGTCGGGCGCGAGGAAGAAGAAAGGGAAGAAGAAGAGCAGGGAGGGACGGGGAGCGGGGGAGCGAACGAGCCTTTGTCTCTCTCCCTCCCCCTCCTACTTGTAGGCTCGTGCGCCAGAGCCGAGGAGGCGTGGCGTGGGGGATCGTGGGGATCGATCGTGCCCATCTCCCCCACGCCCGCGTTAATTACGCGCCTTGATGATGCGAAGAAACGGTCGCGGGGAGGCGAGCAGTCCCCTCGGGCCACAGAAGATCTGCGCCCGGGCCGAGGCCAGGGAGTGGCGGGCCCGGGCCTGCGGCGGCGTCCCGTCGCGCGCGTGCGACAGCAGGACTTCTCCGCCACGTGCCCCGTCATGGGGCCCATGGCCAGCCCGCGGGTCAACCACGGTCACCTTAATAAACAAGAAAGTTCTCCGAAGTCGGCCTGCGACGGCAAGGTTGGCCCCTCAGGGTATGAAGCCGGCCAAGCTTCCCGTCCTACTGTCCGCCGTGAAGCTCGCCCGGCTTCGGGGACTACTGTCGGGGTAAATAGCCATGTGTAGCCCAGCCGGCTTCCCCTGGCCCCTCAGAAAAAATTACGAGCCCGTCCGGCTCATAAGAAGACTCAAGACCTGGGCCGCCTCCTCCCTAGCTGACTACCTTCCTAGCCGGCTTCGGGGGCGGCCCGCCCTTTACCTTCATGAAGAAAGCTGTGGAGGGCCGGCTACGAGAGGCCGGCTACAGCAAGGCCGGCTGCAGCCAGGCCAGCTCCCATAAAGCAGTCAAAGCCGTACCCGCAATGTACGCGTCCTCTCTGCGATGATGAAGCCGGGCGTGGCTACAGTAGAGCCTGCCACTCCCAAAACCCGGAGCACGCCTGGTACAGCGCGCCGTGCGGGCAGCCACGGCCCGCCCAGCGCGGCACTGTAGCCACGGCGGCTCTGACGCCGTCCACGACGGGCCGCCAGCGTGGCCCCCGAGGCGATGGGCCCCTTCGGGCAGAGAGATGCCGAAGGCGGCCGCACCTCCTCTCAAGCCGGCAAGATAGAGGGCTGGCTTCCCATAGCCGGCCTGCCACCCTCCTCGAAGGAGACGTCCACTAAGGAGACAAGATGCGGCGGGGCTACAGTAATCGCCTGCCATGGCGGCGTTACTGTAGCCACGCTTACCCCGACCAAGCCTGCGTCAACAACACGGAGTAACAGTAACCAGCCACCGACCAGGCCCTGGCCGGTGGGGCCGGCCTGTCGACCAAGGAGCCGGCAGCCGGCGGGACCCACCAGCCGGCGGGCCCCAGAAGCCGGCGCAGAAGCCGGCGAGCATAGTCATAGACAGCTGGGCCCCGCGCCCAGTCGGATTACCATTGTACCCCCGTGGGGTAGGCCTATATAAACCCCCCGGTGCACCCATGCAAAGGGTTGGACTCTCATTCTAGACCTAGACACCATACAAGGAGAGGAAGCAAGCTGAGCTGAGCCCTTCTTCCTCCTTCCACCCAAAACAGCTCAAGGAGCATTGTAGCCACTTGTTCGCTTAGTAACCATGCGGAGACCCCGCAGAGCAGCAGTAGGGGTGTTATCTCCCCGGAGAGCCCTGAAGCTGGGTAAGATTCGCCGGCGTGCATGTCTTCGCCTCATCCCGTTTCCAGGCACCGGCGATGTTTTATTGGCCCCCGCAATGATAAGCCACCCATTGGCATATGTCGCTCCTACCACCCGACAACCGGGTTGAGAGAAATCTTGATGGCACTTTCATTCTCACACCAAAGATGCACTTTGTCACTAATGACACCGTAATCCTTTAAAGTTTTCCTCATCCAAAGAAGTTGAGCACAACAACTACCGACGGCCACATACTCCACTTCGGTGGACAAGAGAGACACACAACTTTGCTTCTTAGAAGACCAACTCACCAAAGAGCAACCAAGAAATTGGCACCCTCCGGAAGTTGACTTCATATCCACTTTGTCTCCTGCCCAATCCGAGTCTGAAAATCCCACAAGGTTGAAGTTAGCTCCTCTTGGGTACCATAAGCAAAAGTTTGGGGCATGAGCCAAATATCGGAAGATTCGCTTGACCGCCACATAGTGGCTTTCCTTGGGTGCGGCTTGAAACCATGCACAGATTCCCACACTCAACATGATATCCGATATAGATGCACAAAGGTAAAGCAAGGAGCCAATCATGGAGTGATATACCTTTTGATCCACCGCTTTACCATTAGGATCTATGTCAAGTTGGCATTTGACGGGCATTGGAGTGGAAGCCGGCTTGACATCATTTAGCTTGAATCTCTTGAGCATGTCTTGAGTGTATTTGCTTGGTTGATGAAGGTTCCTTCTCTTCTTTGTTTGATTTTGAACCCGAGAAAGAACTTCAACTCTCCCATCATGGACATCTTGAACTTGGAGGTCATGCGAGCGGCAAATTCCTCATTGAAAGCTTTGTTAGGGGAACCAAAGATAATATCATCAACATATAGTTGGCATACAAACAACTCCCCTTTGACATTCTTAGTAAAATGAGTGGGGTCAATTTTCCCAATTTCAAACCCACGATCTTGCTACAACTCGGTAAGGTGCTCATACCACGCACGTGGGGCTTGTTTAAGGCCATAGAGTGCCTTATCGAGTTGGTACACATGGTTGGGGAACTCGGGATCCTCAAACCCTGGGGGTTGTTTGACATACTGATGTCTACTACGCAACTTTATTCTGTAGACATGTGTTGGGCATCCAAGCGCATAGTTTTGTAGGACAGTAGCAATTTTCCCTCAAGTGTATCACCTAAGGTTTATCAATCTGTGAGAGGTGTAGGATGAAGATGGTCTTCTCAAACGACCCTGCAACCAAATACAAGAAATCTCTTGTGTCCCCAACACACCCAATACAATGGCAAATTGTATAGGTGCACTAGTTTGACGAAGAGATGGTGATAAAAGTGTAATATGGATAGTAGATATTGGTTTTTATAATCTGAAATTGTAAAAACAGCAAGGTAACTAATAGTAAACGGGCACAAAAATGGTGTTGCAATGCTTAAAAATCAGGCCTAGGGTCCGTACTTTCGCTAGTGCAATTTCTCAACAGTGTTAACATAGTTGGATCATATGATTATCCCTCAAAGTACAATAAAGAATCACTCCCGAGTTCCTATTAGCGGATAACAAAAGATAGAAAATGTTTGTAGGGTATGAAATCACCTCAAAGCTATTCTTTCCGCTCGATCTATTCAAGATTTCATACTAAAATAAAGAAAAGCTTTTTTCCGTTTGATCTATCCTAGAGTTCATACTAGAATAACACCAAAGCATATTCATATTCGTAATACTCAATCCACAAAAAGAACTACAAAGAGTGCCCCAAGATTTCTACCGGAGAAACAAAGACAAGAACATGCATCAACCCCTATGCATAGATTACCCCAATGTCACCTCGGGAATCCGCAAGTTGAGTGTCAAAACATATATCAAGTGAATCAATACGATACCCCATTGTCACCACGAGTATTAAACTGCAAGACATATATCAAGTGTTCTCAAATATGAATATTCAATCCGACAAGACAAAACTTCGAAGGGCAAAGATTCAATTCATCACAACAAGAGTATAGAGGGGAGAAACATCATATGATCCGACTATATTAACAAATCCCATGATATAGATCACGAGAGAGAGAGAGAGAGAGAGAGAGATTAAACACATAGCTACTGGTACAAACCCTCAGCCCCGAGGGTGGACTACTCCCACCTCATCATGGTGGCCGCCGGGATGATGAAGATGGTCACTGGAGATGATTCCCCCCTCCGACAGGGTGCCGGAACGCGTCTAGATTGGTTTTCGGTGGCTATGGAGCCCTGCAGTGGCGAAACTTCTGTCTAGGTTAACCCCGAGGGGTTTCGGAATATTTGGGAATTTATAGTGCAAAGAAGGGGTACGGGAGGCCACCGAGGTGGGCACAACCCACCTAGGCACACCAGGGGGCCCTGGCGCGCCCTTATGGGTTGTGTCCCCCTCGGGGCACCCCCCCCCAGGTGCAGCTCTAGCCCATTGGGTTCCTTCTGGTTCAAAAAAATCTCCAAAAAGTTCACGTTGTTTGGACTCCGTTTGATATTGATTTTCTGCGATGTAAAAAACAAGCAAAAAAACAGCAACTGGAACTGGGCACTGGGTCAATAGGTTAGTCCCAAAAAAATGATATAAAGTTGCTATAAAATGGTTGTAAAACATCCAAGAATGATAATATATTGGCATGAATACTTCATAAATTATAGATACGTTGGAGACGTATCAACATCCCCAAGCTTAATTCCTACTCGTCCTCGAGTAGGTAAATGATAAAGAAATAATTTATGAAGTGTGAATGCTAGCAAAGTGCAAAAGTTTGGCCAATGAAAATTTAATCACTTTCCTAGCATCATAACAACAATTCTTTCTTATGAAACTTCTCATGTTATAGTGGCAACCAATTCACATGTTAAGGTTCAAACAATGAATTCTCTTGAAACCCAACAACCTATGTTGTTAGTCACCAAGCAATTGTAATTCAACTTATTCAATAGAGTTTAAGTAAGAGCTACACATACTCAACCATCATATAGTCTTCTGTGATTGCTAACACTCACCGCATACACATGAGCAAAACGTTTCAACCGGACACATAGAAAGATAGGGGCTTATTGTTTTGCCTCCCAATGTATTCACCTCAAGGGTGATGTCAACAATAATAACTCATGCTACCCATATTCAACTGGACATATGTGCCAAGATCTTTCCTCACCACATGATGCTTACCAAAAGAGAAAATAAAAAGGAATAGAGAGGAATACTTTGACTCTTTGCATAAAAGTAAAAACTGGAAAGTAAAAGATAGGCCCTTCGCAGAGGGAAGCAGAGGTTGCCATGCGCTTATTTGTTTTTATGATCAACCCCTTAGTGCAAAAAAACATCACGTTATATTACCCCTTATGATAGCAACCTTTATTATGCAGCCCATCGCTTTTATTACTTTTCCATCACAAGTTCGTACAACGCTCAATTTTCTCTTACACTAAATGATCTTACACTTTTAGAAGCAATTTTTATTGCCTTATTGCACCGATGACAACTTACTTGAAGGATCTTGCTCAATCCTTAGGTAGGTATGGTGGACTCTTGAAAATAAGATTTGGGTTTAAGGGGTTTTGGATGCACAAGTAGTATCTCTACTTGTTGCGGAATTTTTGTATAGCAAAGATGGGGGGCAAGCACCACATGTTGAAGGATCTATGACAATATAACTTCTATGTGAATATGAACAAACATAAACCATTATGTTGTCTTCCTTGTCTAACGTCAACAATTTTGGCATATAATATTTTGATGGGGGCTCAAAATCACAAAATATTTCCATGATAGTGCATTTGCATGTGAAAGTTCTCTTCCTTATACTAATTACTCGTTAATTGCTTGTATGACCAATATTGTGATTGTCAAGCCTCAAAAGATTTCACTTTCTAAGCCCAATGTGAAGCTACGACTAGGCATGATATGATTTCAACTTCATGTCATTCAATTTATTCAACAATTTACTCATAGGATATAAGTGAAGCTCAAGAGTAAATGACATAGGAAAGAGCTTCGTTGACGGGATGTGAATGCCGCTTACTTAGCTGCCTTGGCAACTATTTGAGGACTCTATTTTATTTAAAACTTTCAGATCTAAGTATTTTATTAAAACAACAAGCAAAACAAAACAAAATGACATTTCTACAATAGCACACATCATGTGAAGAAGCAATAACTTAGGATCAACCGATACTAACAGATAATTGTTGAAGAAGAAAGGTGGGATGCCTACCAGGGCATCCCCAAGCTTAAATGCTTGAGACTTCTTGAAATATTATTTTGGGATGCCTTGGGAATCCCCAAGCTTGAGCTTTTGTGTCTCCTTAATTCTTCTCATATCACGGTTTTCCTAATTCTCAAAAGCTTCATCCACACAAAACTCAACAAGAACTCGTGAGATAGGTTAGTATAAACCAATGCAAAAACCTTATCATTCTCTACTGTACCAAATAACTAAAATTATTATTCAACATTTCTTACTAAATTCCTCTGCATATTTAATACTCCTATCCTCAAAAAAAATCATTAAACAAGCAAACATATGCAAACAATGCAAACATAACAGCAATCTGCCAAAACAGTACAGTCTGTTAAGAATGCAAGAGTATCAATACTTCCCTAACTCCAAAAATTATGAAAATTTTAAAAACTATAAAAAAATTATCAGATCTCATTTTGAAAAAAGTTTCAACATTTTATCACATTCTTACTTTTCTAGGGACTGGTTGCAACAGAGGTAAACTTTCTGTTTTCAAACAGCAACATGTATACTTGAAAAATAAGCATTGCAAAAGCTATCATTGCCACTTTTATTGAAATAAAAGATGCAAAACATTATTCCAAATAACAGCAAGAAAATACTAACAAAATAAATTGATGCTCCAAGCAAAACACATATCATGTGACGAATGAAAACATAGCTCCAAGTGAGGTTACCGATAATGTTGGAGACGAAAGAGGGGATGCCTTCCGAGGCATCCCCAAGCTTAGTTGCTTGGATATTCAATGAATATTTCCTTTAGGTGACTTGGGCATCCCCAATCTTATGTTCTTGTCATTCCTTATTCTCCTCATATCGATATCTCACCCAAAACTTGAAAAACTTCAATCACACAAAACTTAACGGGACTTTGTGAGATAGGTTAGTATGATAAAGAGCAAACCATTTCACTTTGGTACTATCAAAGACAAGATTCATAATTTTTTTACACGCAATGATTACTGTAGCATATCATTTCTACAATTTATATTAAGCAATATAAGCCATAGAAACTAGAAAACAAGCAAACTATGCATTGAAAATAGAATCTGTCAAAAACAGAACAGTCTGTAGTAATCTGTACACAAACCATACTTCTCCTACTCCAAAAATTCTGAAAAATTAGGAAAACCTGAGAAATTTATCTATTAATATTCTTAGAAAATAATCAGCATTTAATCACGCTTCTATTAAAAATGAGAATTATTTTCCTAAGAGCTAAAGTTTATGTTTTTTTCAGCAAGATCAAATCAACTATCACCCAACAAGATCCTAAAGGCTTTACTTGGCACTTTATTGAAACAAAAGCAATAAAACATGATTTATGCAGTAGCATAATCATGTGAACACACAAAAACAGTAGGTAAAAGTGTTGGGTTGTTTCCCAACAAGCGCTTTTCTTTAGTGCCTTTTAGCTAGGCATGATGATTTCAATGATGCTCGCATAAAAGATTAGAACTGAAACATAAAGAGAGAGTCACGAAGCACATGACAAGCACATTTAAGTCTAACCCACTTCCTATGCATAGGGATTTTTTGAGCAAACAATTTATGGGAACAAAAATCAACTAGCATAGGAAGGCAAAAATAAACAAAACTTCAAGATTTTCAACACATGGAGAGGAAACTTGATATTATTGCAATACGTAAAAGCATATGTTCCTCTCTCATAATAATTTTCAGTAGCATCATGAATGAATTCAACAATATAGATATCACATAAAGCATTCTTTTCATGATTCACAAGCATAGAAATTTTGTTACTCCCTACATAAGCAAATTTATTATCATTTATAATAGTGGGAGCAAACTCAACAAAATAACTATCATGGGAGTGAAAATTAAAATCATGATGACAAGTTTCATGGTTATAATTATTCTTTATAGCATACATGTCATCACCATAATCATCATAGATAGGAGGCATGCTTTCATCATAATAAATTTTCTCATCAAAACTTGGGGAGCTAAAAATATCATATTCATCAAATATAGCATCCCCAAGCTTATGGCATTGCATATCATTAGCATCATGGTTATTCAAAGAATTCATACTAGCAATATTGCAATCATGCTCATCATTCAAATATTTTGTGCCAAGCATTTTATTTACTTCTTTTTCTAACAATAGAGCACAATTTTTCGAACCATCATTTTCAAGAAAGATATTATAAAGATGATCAATAATATGATGCAACCTAAATTCCATTATTTGTAGTTTTCTTTTATAAACCGAACTAGTGATAAAACAATAAACTCAAAGATTCAATTGCAAGATCTAAAGATATACCATCAAGCACTCACCTCCCCGGCAACGGCGAAAGAAAAGAGCTTGATGTCTACTACGCAACTTTATTCTTGTAGACACGTGTTGGGCCTCCAAGCGCAGAGTTTTGTAGGACAGCAGCAATTTTCCCCCAAGTGGATGACCTAAGGTTTATCAATCCGTGAGAGGTGTAGGATGAAGATGGTCTCTCTCAAACGACCCTGCAACCAAATACAAGAAATATCTTGTCTCCCCAACACACCCAATACAATAGCAAATTGTATAGGTGCACTAGTTCGGCGAAGAGACGGTGATAAAAGTGTAATACAGATAGTAAATATTGGTTTCTGCAATCTGAAATTATAAAAATAGCAAGGTAACTAATAGTAAATGGGCACAAAAACGGTGTTGCAATGCTTAAAAATGAGGCCTTGGGTCCGTACTTTCGCTAGTGCAATTTCTCAACAGTGCTAACATAGTTGGATCATATGATTATCCCTCAAAATACAATAAAGAATCACTCATGAGTTCCTATTAGCGGATAAAAAAAGATAGGAAATGTTTTTAGGGTATGAAATCACCTCAAAGCTATTCTTTCTGCTCGATCTATTCAAGAGTTCATACTAAAATAATGCAAAGCTATTTTTCCGTTCGATCTATCCTAGAGTTCGTACTAGAATAACACCAAAGCATATTCATATTCGTAATACTCAATCCACACAAAGAACTACAAAGAGTGCCCCAAGATTTCTACCGGAGAAACAAAGACAAGAACGTGCATCAACCCCTATGCATAGATTACCCCAATGTCACCTCGGGAAGCCGCGAGTTGAGTGCCAAAACATATATCAAGTGAATCAATACAATACCCCATTGTCACCACGAGTGTTCAATTGCAAGACATATATCAAGTGTTGTCAAATCTGAATATTCAATCCAACAAGACAAAACTTCAAAGGGCAAAGATTCAATTCATCACAACGAGAGTATAGAGGGGGGAAACACCATATGATCCGACTATATTAACAAAGCCCATGATATAGATCATGAGAGAGAGAGAGAGATTAAACACATAGCTACTAGTACATAGCCCCGAGGGTGGACTACTCCCTCCTCATCGTGGCAGCCGCCGGGATGATGAAGATGGCCATCGGAGATGATTTCCCCCTCCGGCTGGGTGCCAGAACGGGTCTAGATTGGTTTTCGGTGGCTACGGAGCGAGGGTTTAGGAATATTTGGGAATTTATAGTGCAAAGAAGGGGTACGGGAGGCCACCGAGGTGGGCGCAACCCACGTGGGCGCAGGGGGGCCCTAGCGCGCCCTGATGGGTTGTGCCCCCCACGGGGTACCCCCAGGTGCAGCTCCGGCCCATTGGGTTCCTTCTGGTCCAAATAAAATCTCCAAAAAGTTTCGCGGTGTTTGGACTCCGTTTGATATTGATTTTCTACGATGTAAAAAATAAGCAAAAAACAGCAACTGGCACTAGGCACTGGATCAATAGGTTAGTCCCAAAAAATGATATAAAGTTGCTATAAAATGATTGTAATACATCCAAGAATGATAGTATATTGGCATGAATACTTCATAAATTATAGATATGTTGGAGACGTATCACATACACCAACTCATTAATAGGACCGTTAAGAAAAGCAATCTTCACAACCATTTGTTGCAACTTGAAGTTATGATGAGAATCATAAGTAATCAACAAACAAATATATTCAAGGTGAGCAACGGGAGCGAAGGATTCACCGTAGTCGATACCCTCGACTTGGGAGTAGCCTTATGCTACCAAACAAGCCCTGTTGCGAACGATAATCCCATGAGCATCTTGCTTGTTCTTGAATATTCACTTGGTTCCAATGACATTATGGTTCCCTGTTGGCCTTGGCACCAATCTCCACACCTTGTTGTGCTCGAAGTTGTTGAGTTCTTCGTGTTGGGGAACGTCGTATTTCAAAAATTTGCCTACGACCACACAAGATCTATCTAGGAGAAGCATAGCAACGAGCGGGAAGAGTGTGTCCTCGTACCCTCGTAGACCGAAAGCGGAAGCGTTATGTAACGCGGTTGATGTAGTCGAACGTCTTCGCGATCCAACCGATCAAGTACCAAACGGACGACACCTCCGTGATTTGCACATGTTCATCTCGGTGACGTCCCTCGAACTCTAGATCCAGCTGAGGCTGAGGAAGAGTTTCGTCAGCATGACGGCGTGGTGATGGTGATGATGAAGTTACTGACGCAGGGCTTCGCCTAAGCACTACAACAATATGACTGAGGTGGAAATCTGTGGAGGGGGGCACCGCACACGGCTAAGAGATCAACTTGTGTGTCTATGGGGTGCCCCCTCCCCCGTATATAAAGGAGTGGAGGAGGGGGACGGCCGGCCTCATAGGGCGCGCCCTAAGGAGGGAATCCTACTCCTACTAGGAGTAGGTTCCCCCCTTTCCTAGCCCAACTAGGAGGGGAAGGAAAGGGAAGAGGGGAAGAAGGAAAGGGGGCTAGCCCCCTCCCCAATTCGGATTGGGCTTGGGGGGCGCGCCCCTCCTCTTAGAAAATGCCCGAACCTTCCGAAACCTCTCCGGTGTCCAAACATAACCTTCCAATATATCAATCTTCATGTCTCGACCATTTTGAGACTCCTCGTTATGTCCGTGATCGCATCCGGGACTCCGAACAACCTTAGATACATCAAATCACATAACTCACAATACATATCGTCATTGAACGTTAAGCGTGCGGACCCTACGAGTTCGAGAACTATGTAGACATGGCCGAGACTCATCTCCAGTCAATAACCAATAGTGGAACCTGGATGCTCATATTGGTTCCTTCATATTCTATGAAGATCTTTATCGGTCAAACCACATAACAACTTATGTTGTTCCCTTTGTCATCGGTATGTTACTTGCCCGAGATTCGATCGTTGGTATCGTCATACCTAGTTCAATCTCATTACCGGCAAGTCTCTTTACTCATTCCGTAATACAACATCCCATAACTAACTCATTAGTCACATTGCTTGCAAGGCTTATAGTGATGTGCATTATCGAGAGGGCCCAGAGATACCTCTCCAACAATCGGAGTGACAAATCCTAATCTCGATCTATGCCAACTCAACAAACACCATTGGAGATACCTGTAAAGCATCTTTATAATCAACCGGTTATGTTGTGACTTTTGATAGCACACAAAGTGTTCCTCCAGTATTCGGGAGTTACATAATCTCATAGCCATAGGAACATGTATAAGTTATGAAGAAAGCAATAGCAATAAACTAAACGATCATAGTGCTAAGCTAAAGGATGGGTCTAGTCCATCACATCATTCTCTAATGATGTGATCCCATTCATCAAATAACAACACAAGTCTATGGCTAGGAAACTTAACCATCTTTGATTAACGAGCTAGTCTAGTAGAGGCATACTAGGGACACTCTGTTTGTCTATGTATTCACACATGTACTAAGTTTCCGGTTAATACAATTCTAGCATGAATACTAAACATTTATCATGATATAAGGAAATATAAATAACAACTTTATTATTGCCTCTAGGGCATATTTCCTTCACTTCGTGCATGGCATTGAGCCAATCCGGATCCTCGAGCGCCTCATAGACCTTTTGGGGTTCAACACAAGAGACAAACACATGATGTTCACAATAGTTTTCTAATGTTCTATGAGTTCTTACCCCCTTTCTTATGCTTCCAAGCACATTCTTCATGAGATGATCTTTGGTAGTGAGCTTGGAGGCAATCTTGGCGCACAACGCTCCAATTCCTCCTCAAGAGAGAGTTGAGGAGCGGTAACTTGATCATCTTGAGCGTCGTCTTGAGATTGTTCTTGATATTGTGTTTGCTCTTGATCTTGAACTTGCTCAATGGTGAGAACTTGACCTTGGGCATCACTTGGTGGTTCACCACCATGTTGAAGTTTATCTTGCCCTTGATCTTGTTCATTTGGTTGAGGGCCTTCACGTTGTTCTTCGGAAGCGTGTGGGTCTTGGGTTGGTGATCGTTCCACTTGAGTGGAACATTGTTCTTATGGCTCGGGGAGGAATTTCATCACCTACATCACAAGTATCACTTTGCTCCACTTGGGAGCCATTATTATCATAAACTCCATGTTACACGTCTCCTCAAGGAGTCCGGTGGACTTGTTGTGGACATGGTAAGCATGAGAGTTTGTAGCATAACCAAAAAATATGCCCTCATGAGCTCTAGCCTCAAATTTAGACAAACGAACACCTTTATTGAGAATGAAACACTTACAACTGAACACCCGGAAGTACTTGAGGTTGGGCTTGTTGCTGATAAGTATCTCATATGGAGTCTTGTTCAAGACTTTGCAGAGATAGAGCCTATTGGATGCATGAAAAGCAGTGTTGATGGCTTCGGCCCAAAATTTGTATGGAGACTTGAACTCCGCCATCATGGTCCTTGCCGCATCCATCAACGTCCGGTTCTCCCTCTCCGCAACACCATTTTGTTGAGGGGTGTAAGGTGCGGAATATTGATGGTTGATCCCCTCACTAAGAAACTCATCCAAGGTGTAGTTCTTTAACTCGGTGCCATTGTCACTTTTTATTGTCATGATCTTTACGTTGTGTTGACGTTGAGCTTCATTTGCAAAGTCGATGGTAGTTTGTTGGGTCTCACCCTTCCTGAAGAAATATACCCAAGTGTATCTTGAATAATCATCCACAATCACCAAGCAATACTTTCTACCCCCAAGACTATCAAAGGATGGAGGTCCAAAGAGATCCAAGTGAAGGATCTCCAAGGGCCTTTTCAAGTAGATGTTAGTAGTGGGATGGTGAGCCTTCTCATGTAGCTTTCCGTCGATACAAGCACTGCAAGCACGATTTTTGGCAAAACTAACATTTGTTAGTCCAGAGACATAGTCCCCCTTGAGAATACTTTGCAAAGATCTCATATTGATGTGGGCCAAACGGCGATGCCAAAGCCATCCCACGTCAACTTTAGCCATTAGGCATGTCGCGGTCTTAGTGGGTCGCTCTAAAAAGTTAATCACATAAAGACCATTCTCGACATGCCCAACAAAGGCTACTTTAAGAGTCTTTCTCCACTAGAGGGCCATGGTATCAATATCAAATAAAGTGGCAAAGCCCATGATTGCAAGTTGATGAACGGAAAGTAAATTATACGCAAGGGACTCAACAAGCATGACTTTATCGATCGTGAGATCATGAGAAATGACAACCTTGCCAAGACCCAATACCTTAGAAGATAAGGCATCACCCCACTCGACATTGGTGGGCATAGATGAAATCTTGTGCACGTCCACCACCAAGTCCTTGCTTCCGGTCATATGATTTGTGCCTCCACTGTCGAGCAACCATGATCCTCCACCGGAAGCAAACACCTACAAGAGATCAATGCTTGGTTTTAGGTACCCATTTTGTAGTGGGTCCTTTGATGTTGGTAACAAGGGTCTTAGGAACCCAAATAGACCATTCAATGTACTCATAAGGAGAACCAACAAATTTGGCATAAACATGCCCATCACTAGCAAGCGTAACACATAAGAAGGGTTAAAGTCACCGGCTTTGTTGGAAGGCATGGCATTGCCCTTCTTGACACCGCCACCCTGCACATTGTTCTTCTTCTCCTTAGGAGCACCCTCTCCCTCCTTCACAAAAGTTTGCTTGAGAGGAGGAGGTCGTTTGGCCTTGTCATTCTTCTTCTTGTTCTTGGAATTGGGTGCAAACCCAATTCCCTCCTTGCCCAAAACTTCCTTTTGATTGCTCAAAAGTTCGTTGAGGTTCTTTTCGCCTTGTATGCAAGACACAAGGCCTTTCTCAAGTTGCTCCTTTAACTTGGCACTCTCCTCCACAAGATGCACATGCTCACAACACGGGTTAGTAGCATTTGCATTATCAATTAAAACCATATAAGGAAATGTGGCTTTCTCCTTGGTTAGCTTCACTTGGAGTTTATCATGAGAATCTTTGAGGCTAGCATGAGCACCCTTCAAGGCTTTGTAATCCTTGTCAAGTATATCAAACTCCTCCTTGAGTCTAGCAAGATCAACCCCAAGTTTAGCCTTCTCAGAATTGAGCACACGAGATACAACAAGTGCATGATCAAGATCTTTCTTTAATTTAGCATGATCATCATTGTGTGACTCCTGAAGAGCCAAACGATGATCATGCTCTTCCTCAAGCGCATTAGAGAGATCCGATATTTCATCGGCATTGTCACGACTATGCCCCTTCATCTTAGAGATGGTTTCTTTGTGAGCCTCGATCATGTCATTGGCTTCACCAAGTTGTTCCAAGAGAGCAATGAAGTGCTTCTTGGGTTTCCCTTTGAGCTTACTCATAAAAGACTCAAATTCATTTTCTTCCTCCTTCGACCCCTCATTTTCATCAATGCAATCTGTCAAGGAGGGATTAGTAGTGACGGTGGTTTTGATGTTGGGGGTTACCTTGTTGGTGGCATTGGCCAAGAGGCACTTGGCGGTGATGTTCTCGTTGGGTGAGTCAAAGAGGGACACACGTGGAGTTGTTGCAATAGAAACGGAGGCCATGGCAACCTGCTCACCGTCTTCACCATCATCATCATCCTCATTGTACTCTTCTTGTGCCACCAATACCTTGGGAGGAGTCTTATTGGTGAATTTGTTCTTGTTGGGGAAAGACTTGGCCTTGTCTTTTTAGATAAGCTTGCCACTGATACATCTCCAACGTATCTATAATTTTTGATTGTTCCATGCTATTATATTATATGTTTTGGATGGTTAATGGGCTTTAATATACCTTTTTATATTATTTTTGGGACTAACCTATTAACCGAAAGCCCAGTGCAAATTGCTATTTTTTTGCCTATTTCAGTGTTTCACAGAAAAGGAATATCAAACGGAATCCAAACGGAATGAAACCTTCGCGAGGATCTTTTTTGAACAAACGCAATCCAGGAGACTTGGAGTGGACATAAAGGAAGCAGCGAGGAAGCCACGAGGTAGGAGGGTGCGACCCAGGGGGGGTGGGTGCACCCCCACCCTCGTGGGCCCCTCGCAGCTCCACCGACCTACTTCTTTCGCCTATATATACTCTTAAACCCTGAAACCTTCGGGGAGAGCCACAAAACACCTTTTCCACCACCGCAACCTTCTATACCCGTGAGATCCCATCTTGGGGCCTTTTCCGGCAATATGCCGGAGGGGGATTCGATCACGGAGGGCTTCTACATCAACACCATAGCCTCTCCGATGATGTGTGAGTAGTTTACCACAGACCTTCGGGTCCATAGTTATTAGCTAGATGGCTTCTTCTCTCTCTTTGGATCTCAATACAAAGTTCTCGTCGATCTTCTTGGAGATCTATTCGATGTAACTCTTTTGCGGTGTGTTTGCTGAGATCCGATGAAATGTGGGTTTATGAACTTGATTATATATGAATATTTTTTGATTCTTCTCTGAATGCTTATATGCATGATTTGATATCTTTGCAAGTCTCTTCGAATTATCAGTTTAGTTTGGCCTACTAGATTGATCTTTCTTGCAATGGGAGAAGTTCTTAGCTTTGGGTTCAATCTTGCGGTGCTTGATCCCAGTGACAGAAAGGGAAACGACACGTATTGTATTGTTGCCATCGAGGATAAAAAGATGGGGTTTCTATCATATTGCTTGAATTTATCCCTCTACATCATGTCATCTTACCTAATGCGTTACTCCGTTCTTATGAACTTAATACTCTAGATGCATGCTGGATAGCGGTCGATGTGTGGAGTAATAGTAGTAGATGCAGAATCGCTTCGGTCTACTTGTCACGGATGTGATGCCTATATTCATGATCATTGCCTTAGGTATCATCATAACTATGCACTTTTCTATCAATTGCTCGTTAGTAATTTGTTCACCCACCATAATACATGCTATCTTGAGAGAAGCCACTAGTGAAACCTATGGCTCCCGGGTCTACTTTACATCATATAAGTTTCCAATCTACAATTCTAGTTTACTATTTATTTTGTCAATCTTTATTTTCCAACCTATACCACAAAAATACCAAAAATATTTATCTTATTATCTTTATCAGATCTCACTTTTGCAAGTGGCCGTGAAGGGATTGACAACCCCTTTATCGCGTTGGTTGCAAGGTTCTTATTTGTTTGTGCAGGTACTAGGCGATTTGCCTGTAGTCTCCTACTAGATTGATACCTTGGTTCTCAAAAACTGAGGGAAATACTTACGCTACTTTGCTGCATCACCCTTTCCTTTTCAAGGGAAAACCAACGCATGCTCAAGAGGTAGCAAGAAGGATTTATAGAGCCGTTGCCGGGGAGATCTACGCACAAGTCAAGACATATCAAGTACCCATCACAAACTCTTATCCCTCACATTACATTATTTGCCATTTGCCTATCGTTTTCCTCTCCCCCACTTCACCTTTGCCATCATATTCACCCTTTTTTCGTTCGTCTCTTTTTGCTTGCTTCTTCTGTGCTTGCTTGATGGATTGATTGATTGTCATGATGGCTCAAGATAATACTAAATTGTGTGATTTTTCCAATACCAACAATAATGATTTTATTAGCACTCTAATTGCTCCTATTACCGATGTTGAATCTTGTGAAATTAATGCCGCTTTATTGAATCTTGTCATGAAAGATCAATTTTCTGGCCTTCCTAATGAAGATGCCGCTACCCATCTAAACAACTTCGTTGATTTGTGTGATATGCAAAAGAAGAAAGATGTGGATAATGATATTGTTAAATTGAAGCTATTTCCATTTTCTCTTAGAGATCGTGCTAAAACTTGGTTCTCTTCTTTGCCCAAAAATAGTATTGATTCATGGAATAAGTGCAAAGATGATTTTATCTCTAAGTATTTTCCTCCCGCTAAGATCATCTCTCTTAGAAACGATATTATGAATTTTAAGCAACTTGATCATGAGCATGTTGCACAAGCTTGGGAGATGATGAAATTAATAATACGTAATTGCCCTACACATAGTTTGAATTTACGGATGATTATACAAAATTTTATGCTGGATTGAATTTTGCTTCTACAAATCTTTTAGATTCGGCCGCTGGAGGCACTTTTGTGGAAATCACTTTACGATAAGCTACTAAACTCCTAGATAATATTATGGTTAATTATTCCCAATGGCACACCGAAAGATCTACTAGCAAAAAGGTTCATGCGATAGAAACATGGGTGAACTTATGAAATTGTTTGCTAATAAGAGTGTTTCTTCTGATCCTAATGATATGCCTTTGTCTACTTTGATTGAGAATAATAATGAATCTATGGATGTGAATTTTGTTGGTAGGAACAATTTTGGTAACAACGCGTATAGAGGAAACTTTAATTCTAGGCCGTTCCCTAGTAATTCCTCTAATAATTATGGTAATTCCTACAACAACTCTTATGGAAATTTTAATAAGATGCCCTCTGATTTTGAGACTAGTTTTGAAGAATTTATGATTTCGCAAAAGAATTTCAATGCTTTGCTTGAAGAAAAATTGCTTAAGATTGATGAGCTGGCTAGGAACATGGATAGAATTTCTCTTGATGTTGATTCTTTTAAACTTAGATATATTCCACCTAAGCATTATATCAATGAGTCTCTCAAAGCTATGAGAATTTCCATTGATGAGTGCAAAGAAAGAACCGCTAGGATGCGTGCTAAAAAAGATTGCTTTGTGAAAGAGTGTTCTTCTAGTTTTCATGATAATAATGATGAAGATCTAAAAGTGATTGATGTGTCTCCTATTAAATCTTTGTTTTCCAATATGAATCTTGATAAAGATGGGACTGGAGATGAGTCAACTTTAGTTAAAAGGCGTCCCAATGATTCAGATTTTTTAGATCTTGATGCAAAAATTGGTAAAAGTGGGATTGAAGAGGTCAAAACTTTACATAGCAATGAACCCACTATTTTGGATTTCAAGGAATTTATTTATGATATTTTTTCTTTAATATATTGTATTTGCTTGTTGCAATCTGTGTTAAATTCTCCTCATGCTTATAGTCAAAATAAAGCTTTTACCAAACATATCATTGATGCTTTAATGCAATCCTATGAAGAAAAGCTTGAGTTGGAAGTTTCTATCCCTAGAAAAATTTATGATGAGTGGGAACCTCCTATTAAAATTAAGATAAAAAATCATGAATGTTATGCTTTATGTGATTTGGGTGCTAGTGTTTCCACAATTCCAAAAACTTTGTGTGATGTGCTAAGTTTCTGTGAATTTGATGATTGCTCTTTAAATTTGCATCTTGCGGATTCCACCATTAAGAAACCTATGGGAAGGATTAATGATGTTGTTATTGTTGCAAATAGGAATTATGTGCCCATAGATTTCATCGTTCTTGATATAGATTGCAATCCTACATGTCCTATTATTCTTGGTAGACCTTTCCATACAACGATTGGTGAAATTATTGACATGAAAGAAGGAAATATTAGATTCCAATTTCTGTTAAGGAAAGGCATGGAACACTTTCCTAGAAAGAAATTTAAATTACCTTATGAATCTATTATGAGAGCCACATATGGATTGCATACCAAAGATGAAAATACTTAGATCTATCCTTGCTTTTATGCCTAGCTAGGGGCGTTAAACGATACCGCTTGTTGGGAGGCAGCCCAATTTTATTTTTATTCCTTGCTTTTTTGTTCTTGTTTATTAATAAATAAATCATTTATCCTCTATTATGATTGTATTTTTTATGTTTTAATTAGTGTTTGTGCCAATTAAAGCCTTCAGGATCTTCTTGGGTGATTGTTATTTGATCTTGCTGAAAAAAACAGAAAGTATGCGCTCACGAGAATAATTTTCATTTTTACCACACGGTGATAAAATACCAATTCCAACTGCAGTAGATCAATATAAAAATTATTTAGGACGTCCTAATTTTTCAGGATTTTTCGAGTTACAGAAGTATTCGAAACCTACATATTGCTACAGACTGTTCTGTTCTTGACAAATTCTGTTTTTTGTGTGTTTTTTGCTTATTTTGATGAATCTATGGCTACTATCGGGGGGTATGAGCCATAGAGAAGTTGGAATAAAATAGGTTTAACACCAATATAAATAAATAATGTGTTCATTACAGTACCTTAAGGTGGTGATTTGTTTTCTTATACTAACAGAGCTCATGAGATTTTCTGTTGACTTTTGTGTTGTGAAGTTTTCAAGTTTTTGGGTAAATATTTGATGGATTTTGGAACAAGGAGTGGCAAGAGCCTAAGCTCATCCCCAAGGTAAAATCCGAGGACAACCAAAAACCTAAGCTTGGGGATGCCCCGGAAGGCATCCCCTCTTTCGTCTTCGTCTATCGGTAACTTTACTTGAGGCTATATTTTTGTTCACCACATGATATGTCTTTTGCTTGGAGCGTCTTGTATGATTTGAGTATTTTTTTAGTTTACCACAATCATCCTTGCTATATACACCTTTTGGGAGAGACACTATTGAATTGGAATTTATTAGAATACTCTATGCGCTTCACTTATATCTTTTGAGCTAGATAATTTTGCTGTAGTGCTTCACTTATATTTTTTAGAGCAGGGTGGTGGTTTTATTTTGTAGAAATTATTGATATCTCATGATTCACTTATATTATTTTGAGTGTATTTTAGAACAGCATGGTAATTTGCTTTGGCTATAAAATTAGTCCTAATATGATAGGCATTCAAGATGGGTATGATAAAAACTTTCATATAGAGTGCATTGAATACTATGATACTTGATAGATGTTTTGAGATATAAAGGTGGTAATGTTAGAGTCATGCTAGTTGGGTAATTGTGAAATTGTGAAATACTTATGTTAAAGTTGGCAAGTCCCGTAGCATGCACGTATGATAAACGTTGTGTGACAAATTTGAGGCATGGGGTGTGTCGGTGTCAAAACTGGCGGATCTCGGGTAAGGGGTCCTGAACTGTGCGTCTAAGGTTGATGGTAACAGGAGACAGGGAACACGATGTTTACCTAGGTCCAGGCCCTCTCTATGGAGGTAATACCCTACTTCATGCTTGATTGATCTTGATGAATATGAGTATTACAAGAGTTGATCTACCTCGAGATCGTAATGGCTAAAACCCTAGAAGTCTAGCCTATGTGATTATGATTGTCTCTGCCTCTAAGGACTAAACCCTCCAGTTTATATAGACATCGGAGGGGACTAGGGTTATACAAAGTCGGTTACAGAGAAAGGAATCTTCATATCTGAACGCCAAACTTGCCATCCACGCCAAGGAGAGTCCCATCCGGCACGGGTGAGAGTCTTCGGTCTTGTATCTTAATAGCCCATCAGTCTGGCCCATGTCCAACATGCCAGACGCCCGAGGACCCCTTAGTCCAAGACTCCCTCAGTAGCCCTTGAACCAGGCTTCAATAATGAGGTGTCCGGTGCGCAGATTGTCTTCGGCATTGCAAGGCGGGTTCCTCCTCCAAATACTCTAACGCAGTCTTCGAACACAACGAACGTGTTCGGATCTTTAAAACAAGTACCACACACCACCGCGGAGAGTATAATATTTCATGAGTCCAATCTGCTGACAACTTTTTGGTAACGTGATATCATGTCCCTTCCCGGTTATTATTTCAAACCGTTTTTCGGCCTGCCGCTCCGTTCGAGATATGGGTTTATTGGCACATCTTGTCAAAGCAGAGATCATGTCCCCTTATTGCGGGATTCTATTCAATACGGGTATGGGTAATCCAACCGCGCCACCAGCGCGGCCCCTGGGGAATAAGCGAGTTTTATCGTGAGTGGGGAGCCGCTTGATATTCACTGCCTTTATAAGGAGATAAGGATTCACATCTTTCACCCACGCCTTCTCTCTTTCCGCCTACCCACTCTCGAGCTCCAGCGCCCAAGTTCTCATCTTTTCTGCCACAAGAAAGCACTCTGACCATGTCCGGAGCACAGGGCAAGTGGATGGCCTCCACCGTCAAGGAGAAGGACATCACCCAGCTTCGGGAGGCCGGATATTTGGCCAAGGAGGTAGCCCATCGGCTTCCGACCAAGGGACAGATCGTCCCTACCCTGAAGCCCCATGAGAGGGTAGTTTTCATCCCCCACTTCGTATATGGGCTGGGATTTCCACTCCACCCCTTTGTCCACGGGCTCATGTTCTACTATGAGCTGGATTCCATGATCTGGCCCCAAATTCCTTCCTCACTATCTCGGCATTCATCGTTGTATGTGAGGCCTTCCTCCGCACCCCACCCCACTTCGGATTGTGGATGAAGACCTTCAATGTGAAGCCGAAGGTGGTGGGCGGCCAACACGCAGAGTGCGGAGGCGCCATGGTGAGCAAAATGTCCAACGTCCCATGGCTCAAAGGCACCTTCATGGAGACCGTCAAGGGGTGGTAGAAGTTGTGGTTCTATGTCACAAAGCCCCGTGACACTACCTGGGCCGCGGCTCCCAGATTCAAATCCGGGGCCCCAATGCGGCTTACTTCCAAGCAAGAGAAGGGCCTGGATTGGTCCTCATCGGACGAGCTGACAACGCTTCAGACACGCATCAGGAGCATGATGGACAAGAATGTCAAGCTTGTCGATGTGATTCAGGTAATGCTAGTTCGCCGGATCCTTCCATGCCAGAGCCGGGCTTGCCACCTATGGGAGTTCGATCCGGCCGAGCACAAGACCTTGCAACGGTTCTTCGGAACTACGCACGAAGATATCTGGAAGGTGCTCTTCAAGGCCAACGAGACGTGGCCGAAGACGACCGAGGAACGTGGGCACGACCTGGCCCGTCCCGCCAGTTCGGTAAGTTTTTCGTGTTTCAAGGTGTATCCCTAGTTGCTTACTCAAGGAGGATGTCCAAACTTCCCCATTTGTTTTTTCAGGGTTGGGTAAAGAAGGCGAAGCGGATTCAGTGTCTGGCTCCACTGCCCAAGGAACCAGCCATCCTGCTTTTGACGAAGATGCTGGTTCCGGCGCCCTACAAGGCGACGGAGAAGAAGGCCAAGGGGACCAGAGGTGGCCTCCGTCCCAAGGGTACTTCGGACATGGCGTCCGAAGACGCCGAAACTCACTCCTCCACCGCCGAAGATGATGAGGAGGAGGAAGAGGAAGAAGAAAGCAACTCCCCCCTCCCCGAGGGGGGAAAGAAGAGGGCGGCCTCCACAAATCTGGAGGCAGAGGCGTCCAAGAAGGGGAAGGCCTCCCTCGCGGATAGCTCCACGTGGGACATTGACAGCAGCCCAGAACGGCGCCCCCGAGATAAGCCCCTGGCCGAATCATGAGTATCCGAAGACCCTGACGCATTCATATATCAGCCTCTTTACTTCATAATTTTAACATGTTGAATCATGCACTTGCAGTCCGGCTCGTTCCGCCCTCGAGCGATTCTCGTCTTCGGGGAACTCGTTGGACCCGAAGGTGATGGACAGCGGGTCCCTTTTGACGGCCTACTCTCCCAGGGCCATGGATGACACCGAGGTGTTATCCCGAAGGATCCCAGGCTAGGGAGAGACACAGGAGGCCATCAGGGCGGCACCAGAGGGCGAGACCTCAGCCGCCGGACACATGTGGGAGCAGATCCCCATGGAGACTGGCGATGGGGGCCATGTCCAATTCGGCCCCCAGTCGAATACGGTCCCGGAGACCTATACGGCTCCGGAATCCGGCAAGCAGCCTCCTTCGTCGGAAGGAGGTGTGACCATTCCGCTGGTGACCTCTGTCCAACCAGAGGCACCGGATACTATACTGGAAGCACTGCGAAGTGCTTCCATCGTTGAGGAACACTGTACCCTCATGGGTGCGGTGATTGAGAAGATTCACTCCGCAAAGAGCGGACTGGCCCAAGCCTGCACAAGTGTTTTAATAGGCTTTGAGGTAAGCAATGCAATTTGTGAAAAGAAAGTCACATTATAGATAGTAGCCCCTGAGACTCTGTCCAGTGTTCAGAAAGAAGAGCCGAACAAGGGATCAAATATTTTTTCGTAGGAGACTAACTAGATATGTCTATGTGAATAAGCAGGCGTCGCTGCTAGCCACGACTTCTCATGTTGCCGAAGTTTCCGGATTGAGGCAGAGTCTGGAGCAGGCCGAGGAAGACCTCGGCTGAGTGAAAAAGCAGCTGGCGGACAAGCAGGGTATGTAATGACCTATTCAGATATAGAACGATAGGAATTGCTTGTGTTGATCGTATGATAATTTGTAGGGGCGGCGTCCGAGGTGGAAACCCTCAAGGCAGCGCTGGCCGAAGCCTAGAAGAGGGCGACAGATGAACAGGCCGCTCGCCAAAAGCACGAGGCCAGGGTCAATGAGGTCCAGCAGGAGCTATAGGACACCGTGAAGAAATGCGAGTCATTGGAGCGTAAGAATGCGGACCAAGAGTCCGAACTTGCCAAGGCCCGTCAAAGTGCACAAGAGGCCCGGGTCAAAGCCCAGGGTGCCCTCCAGGAAATCCAAGAGGCGAAGAAAATTGCGGCGGGTAAGGCTTTTATTATGCAGAGCAAGTATGTGAAGAAGAGATATATCTTGCTAACCCGGATTTGGAGTTCTCTAGGGGCATTTGCGGATCTGCCATGTAGTGCTTGTGACGTTGCGGAATTCTTCCGAGCCGAAGAGGGGAGCTCAACAGAGAAGCTGTTCTGGTCGCAATACCTTGCGCCAGAACATCCGATGCCCTTTAGCGACCAGCTAAAATAGCTGGTCGAGCTGCATCGGGTGGCCGAACTAGCCATGAAGGATTTAATAATCCGGCTGTGGCCTGCAGAAGATATACCCGGCAGCTACTTGAAACATGTGAGGGGGCTGGCCAATGCCTGCCCTCGGCTTGATGCCATCAAGCGGTCGATCTGCATAGAAGGTGCGCGGATGGCCTTCGCCCGTGTTAAGATACAATGGGCGAATATGGACGCCGTCAAGCTCGCGACCGAAGGACCGCCCACAGGCAAGGAGCACCGCACGCCCGAGCGATATTTTGAAGATGTTCTGAAGGGATCCCGCATTGTGGCAGAGCAATGTGCTAAGGACATTATTTTTGAATGAATACATTCATTTAATCCCGTCATGTATGATGAAAACAAGGCTTGATATGTAATATAATGCTTTGTTGTTTTGTTTATTTAAAATTTTACCTCCTGTGTGGCCGTTTCATCAAATCTGAGAGTTGGCCAGTCGTCGGCTTCAGCCACCACGTAGGTAGTACGAGGGTGTTCGGGATGAATCACTCTTTATCCAAGAATTTGGTCCTTGAAGGAGGTGTTTAGCGCAACGAACCAGGCAATCAGACTATGTGGCTTTATCACCCTCACTTAGGCATAGGAGTTTGACAATAAAAATTTGGGCGCAGCCCCTAGTATCCGAACTAGTGTGCTGTAAACACCTGATCGGATAGGAACCGATTCATCGCATAATGCGGAAAAATTGCTAAAGATCTGAAACCTTCGAAGAGCTGACCGACTCACATCGCATCATGACAGTCAGTTTTTGGCTTTCTCTACTAAGGTGCTCATCCGGATAAACCAGGACACAATCATAGTAGTTCTCCCTTTACTACCCTAGCCGATATAGCGGAATGTAAGGTAGTAAGCACAGGAGCCGGGCAACCCAACAATTGACCAAAGACATGATTCGGAGCCAATGCATATAATGCTAAATTCAGGGTGCCGAACTATACTGTAAAAAGTGTTCGGACTTTGTTGCCGTATTATGGGGTGCAATGAAGCCCCTAGCGGATTAAAGCGTACCAAAGTGTACGGGTGCGATTTGATAAGATTATCAAAAGAGAAAGCTAGTGCCGCAGAAGTTGGGCTGCAAACTGTTTCCATTATAGTTTGATTGATACATCGAAGCATATTTGTACAAGTAGTGCAATAAGCAAGATGGCTATTTAATATGCCACAACCAAGGGAGAGCTGCGTGCGGGTCCTGAAAACAGGTAGAGTGATCGTTAAAGAGACCACCTAGAAATTCCCTTATACATCAGTGCTTTTTGCCGTCTTGGTGTATCTATCCTTTCAAAAGGACCTGTGATCAGGCCGTCACGAAGGGCCTGTAGAAAAGAAACCTGAAAAGGGGAAAAAGGAAAGAAAAAGTGAAAGTATGTGTGTCCAGGGGAGGTCGAGCCGTATTATGGATCACAACCTAGTTATGCCTCCGTCTATGCCCATGGTATTTTGAGTGCATAGTTATGTACGCGCGACACGAACGCCGCCACTTGGTAGGGTCTGGGATGGAGGCCAAATTGCTAGTCGAGCGCTTGACGAGCTGGGTTGTCTTGCTGCGGAGTAGTTCAGACTCATTTAACAGTGTCCAGGAGCTCGGCCACCGAATTAAGGTTCTGCTTGAAGAGGCCGCTCTATACTTCTGCTGCTAAAGCAGCGGTGTGCTCCTCGGTACGGAGGGAGTGTGTCACACCCCGGATATGATTTACCCAATTTGTACTCCAACTCTTGCCGTTTCCGGCCTTAAGTTATTTTATTTTCTCGGGTTCGGGTTTTTGTCTCCGTGCGTTGTTATCGTTGTCATGCATCTCATATGATGTCATCATGCGCATTGCATTTGCATACGTGTTCATCTCATGCATTCGAGCATTTTCCCCGTTGTCCGTTTTGCATTCCGGCGCTTTGTTCTCCTCCGGTGGTCATTTCTAGTTTTCTTTCGTGTGTGGGGATCAAACATTTCCGGATTGGACAGAGACTTGCCAAGCGGCCTTGGTTTACTACCGGTAGACCGCCTGTCAAGTTTCGTATCATTTGGACTTCGTTTGATACTCTAACGGTTAAACGAGGGACCGAAAAGGCCTCATATGTGTTGCAGCCCAATGCCTCTCCAATTTGGCCCAAAACCCACCTAAACCTGCTCCATCATCTAGAGCGTTCGATCACGATCGCGTGGCTGAAAACCGCACCTCATTTGGACTCTCCTAGCTCCCTCTATGCCTATTTAAAGAACCCCCATTCCAAATCTCGGATCCCCTCCCCGAAACCCTAGTCTCCGTCATCTCCACGCGCCGCCGGACAATTTCCCGCGGGCTGGACACGTCCGGATCGACCACGCCGCCGCCATGTGTCGCCTCCTCACTGGTCCGCGCCGCCGCCCCACTTCGTCGCCGCCGCCGGCCCGGGAGGCCCAGATCGGGCCCCCGAGGCCCATCCGCCGCCCCGCGCCTCACTGCTCCCTGCCGCCCCATCGCCGCCTCCCTCGCCAACGCCGGCGACCGGAGCTCCCCTCCGTCCGCTCCGGCCACCGCAGTCGTTGCCGCCCCGCCGCTCCTCGAAGCCCGCCGCCGCCGCCGTCAGCACCGGCCCGGGAGAGCCCGGCCTCGCCTCCCTTTCTTCTCCCCGCCGACGAGCCGACCTCGCCGGAGCTACAGTCCTCTCTGGAGCCACCTCGGTTCGCGTGCCACCGAAACCGTAGATCTGGTGGTGTTTTTTTTCTAAGTCCCCGGAATTTTCTAGTCCAAGTGCTCATGTTCATAGCCTCGTAACTTTGCATCCTTAGCTCCGATTCATGCATATAGCATATCAAAATGTTCGTCTCATAAAGTACATCATTTCATTCCATTGCATCATTTTCATTTGAGATCATCTTGATGCCCGAAATGCTATTAGAAGAGGGATACTTGAGATAATTGTCAGATCTGCTACTCCATTTAGACTTTTGTCATTTTTGCCATGATTAATGTGTGCATGATATGCCCCTGAGTTATACATATGTTTTGTTAAGGGTTTTGTCATCTTTCCAGAGGTGCAACCCATGTATTTTTGTGATGTGTGTGGTGACTAGCACGAGCTTGCAAAGTGGTGCACTTAGTAATTCTGTTTTCAGGGACTTAGCGTTTCCACTAAGTCCTTGAGCTGTTTAGTTCATGATGCCATATGTTCATGTTGTTTCCTAGTGATCCGTGCCTCTTTTGAGGATGATCAGTAAGGATGTTTTGTTAATCTTGTAGTGCTCTATCCATCCATGTCTTTGTTTGCATATATGGAGCACCCTAGCTTGAGTTAATCGAGCTCTACTTTTGCTACTTTGTGAATCTGGGCAGATTGTCAACTTGTTTGCAATTTTGCCGATGATGTTGTAGTTGATCCATGCATGCTATGCTATTGTTCTTGCCATGTCTAGCTTGCATTTTGTGTGTTCTTGATAGATGTATCCTTAGCTTATCATGACTTTCACCGTAGTGAGTGCATCGAGCTCGTAAACATGCCTACTTGATATCTGTTTTCAGCATGTCCCAGTTTTCACTAAGTCTGAAAACTGATTATGTTTTTGCCATGTTCACATGCTTGCAAATGTATTTTGTGATCCCTTTTGGCTCAAGGTCACTAAGGGACTTTTGTTATTCTCTTTGAGTAACTCCATGCCATGCTTTACTTTGCCTTGTTCAGATCCTGTAACATGTAGTTTTGTTGCTCCGAAGAGGGCTACCTGATCTGAAATTCCAGACAAGTGTTAATTTCACTAAGTCTGAGATTTGTTTTCCATATGCAGTTTTGCCGTGCCTGTTTGAACCTGTTAATGGATGAATTGGCCGTAGCTCAGTGCTAGACTTTTGTTAAGCATCTTGAATGCATCCCTGCCATGTATTTTCTTGCCATGTTTGGGTGGTGTAGCATGTTCATCTTATTGCATTTAGATGACTACTTGCTGTAAATCGCACATCGTGGTCATATTTGAATCGCTTGCCATTTCCAAACCGTAACTCCGATTCCGGCGTTCTTTATATCATTTTCAAGCGATTTCATCTCATCTTTCCAGTGGCACACTTGGTTTTCCAAGTTGAGGCCAGGTTCATGCATTCCCTATCACATCTTGCATATGCATCCCGCATCGCATCCCGCATAACATATCATCTTGCATCATATTGTTTGATCCTTGCACGTGGTTGATTGTGTCCTTGTTGTTTGTTTGTCTTGTTTGGGTAGAGCCGAGAGATGAGTTCGCTAACGAGGAGCCCGTTGAGTTTGCTTTCGAGGATCTAGTCAACTCTGACAACCTTGCAGGCAAGATGATCATACCCTCGAAATCACTACTATGTTTGCTTTGCTAGATGCTCGCTTTTTTGCTATGCCAATGCTATGATGCCTTCCACTTGCTTTCAAGCTTCCCAAATTGCCATGTTCAGCCTCTAACCCACCATGTCCTAGCAAACCGTTGATTGGCTATGTTACCGCTTTGCTCAGCCCCTCCTATAACGTTGCTAGTTGCAGGTGAAGATTGAAGACCGTTCTTTGTTGGAACATGTATTTACTTGTTGGGATATCATTATATTGCCATGTTATCTTAATGCATCTATATACTTGGTAAAGGGTGGAAGGCTCGGCCTCTCGCCTAGTGTTTTGTTCCACTCTTGCCGCCCTAGTTTTCGTCATATCGGTGTTATGTTCCCAGATTTTGCGTTCCTTACGTGGTTGGGTTATAATGGGTTTTCCAGCAATGCCCAACCTTGGTTTTACCATTTGACACCTAGCCTCTTTTCCCCTTGGGTTTCCGGAGCCCGAGGGTCATCTTATTTTAAACCCCCCCGGGCCAGTGCTCCTCTGAGTGTTGGTCCGAACTAGAGTCCTGTGCAACTCCCCCTCGAGGAAACTCGAGGTTTGGTTTTAGTTGTATGGAGAGCTCATCTGAGTGTGCCCTAAGAACGAGAAATGTGCAGCTCCTATCGGGATTTGTCGGCACATTCGGGTGGTGTTGCTGGTCTTGTTTTAACCTGTCGAAGTGTCTTGAAGAACCGAGGTACCGAGTCTGATCGGAACGTCTCGGGAGGAGGTCTATTCCTTCGTTGACCGTGAGAGCTTGTCATGGGCTAAGTTGGGACTCCCCTGCAGGGATTTGAACTTTCGAAAGTTGTGCCCGCGGTTATGGGCGGATGGGAATTTGTTAATGTCTGGTTGTAGATAACTTAAATATTAACTTAATTAAAATGAATCAACTGTGTGAGTTACCGTGATGGCCTCTTCTCGGCGGAGTCCGGGAAGTGGACACGGTGTTGGAGTAATGTTTGCCGCAGGATTGCCCTCTTTAGTTATGCGTTCGCGCTTTGCTTTCTCTTCTCGCTCTCTTTTGCGAATAGGTTAGCCACCATACATGCTAGTCGCTTGCTGTAGCTCCACATATTTTTACCTTGCCTTACCTATTAAGCTTAAATAGTCTTGATCGCGAGGGTGCGAGATTGATGAGTCCCTCTGGCTCACAGATTACTATTACACCAGATGCGGGGCCAGATGATACAGCTCCAGATGGCGCGCTTGAGCTCAAGTTGGAGTTCGACGAGGACTCTCAACGTTACTATGTTTCTTTTCCTGATGATCAGTAGTGGTGCCCAGTTGGGGTGATCGGGACCATGTCGCATGTTGGGTTATCTTTCATTTTGGCGCCGTAGTCGGGCCATGAGTGTTTGGATGATGTATGTTATTTATGTACTTGATTGACATGGCGAGTGTAAGCCAACTATGTTATCCCTTTTATTTATCTATCTTACATGGGATGTTTGTGATGATTGCCTGACTTGCGACATATGCCTTCAATGCGATTATGCCTCTAAGTCGTGCCTCGACACGTGGGAGATATAGGCACATCGAGGGTGTTACAAGTTGGTAATCAGAGCCTTCCCCGAGCTTAGGAGCCCCCATTGATTGATCGTTATTAGCGGCCGAGTTGTGTCTAGAAAAAATGTTTTGAGTCATTTAGGTATTATATATTGGAGAGTTTAGGAATTCCTTTTACTTCCCAGTCTCCTCATCGCTCTGGTAAGGCATCCTGACGTAGAGTTTTGACTCTTCTCTTCTCAAATTTCACTAAATTTTTTTTTAGGATCACGCTGGTATCTTGGAATCATTTCGATGGTTTTATGATGAGAACATTGTCTTGGTGCCTCCTGTCAGGGATTTAGTGGAAGTGTCCCGGGGAGTTGAGCTCTGAGGTGTTGTCGTCATAATTTTATCGTTGCAGTTCTGGAATACCTGAGTTTAGTACGCCAACATCGAAAATCTCTTTTATGCAGTTCGTTGGTGAGATAACCTCGACGCCACCCAGTACTGGGGCGGGAGTGCGGGAGTATCGCCATAACTTGTATAACGGATGCTTTTCGAAGGTTGAGGTAGATGGTTTCCGAAGTTTTTCTTGGTTATGTGTTGAAGGATGGATACAGCTGGATGTAGGATTTGCTAGATTAGGGTGAGATATTATGCTTCCCCTGTATCCCCAACACCTGATTGCATAACCGGAAAGGTTCGGGAGTTTCATAGGTGGGAATTCTTGTAGCTCTAGTTCTTCTTCCACGGATATTGGTTTGAGACTGGGATTTCTTACCGATTATTCGTTCTTGATCCGTACCTTGTTGATTTATTTTCTTCTACCTTAATTCTACGTGGCTTCTCAATTTATGGATATGTGATCATTTCAAGAGGAATGCATTCGTTCATTTTGTTCGGATGTGAAGACTTTATGTTGCAATTTTCATTCCATTGGATTCAGCTTCATTTGTCTATCAATGTGCTAATGGATGTCAACCTCTTCAGGATGGCTCCTCCAACGCGCACGACTCCGAATCCTGATCCGCCACCACCTCCACCTCCTCCAGAGGCATGGCAAGCTATGATGGCCGCAACCAATGCAAACACGCAGTTGATCATGCAAATTCTTCAAGAGCACAATCAAGGCAACCAAGGGAACCAAGGCAACAGTCAGAATCACTTTGCTACACTCAACCAGTTCCTTGCTAATGGGCCAAAGACTTTCAACAATTGTGTTGAGGCAACCGATGCTGACGATTGGCTTGTGGATCTATGCAAGCATTTTGAGTGCAGTAACGTCAGGCCTGAGGATTTCGTCAAGTTCGCTTCCTTCCAACTCAAAGATCAAGCTGCAGAATGGTTCTAGCAGTACAAGGACTCCAGAGGTGGACGTGTTATCACTTGGGATGAATTCCGTCAAGATTTTCGAGCTCATCACATCCCTCAGAGTGTGACTGAAAGCAAGCGTGAGGAATTCCGCAACCTGAAGCAAGGCTCTTTGTTTGTCTATGACTACAACAAGTTGTTCCAGAAGCTTGCCCACTTTGCCAAGCAGGACGTCCCTGATGAGAAGAGCATGATATACCAGTTCAGGGGTGGTCTCAGAGAAGAAATTCAGCTAGCTCTTGTTCTCTTTGAGCCCTTGAGGTACGATGAGTTCTACAACATGGCACTGAAGCAAGAGGCCGCTCAACTGAGGTGTGATGCTTCCAAGAAGCGAGCCAAAGACACTACTCCTTCTTCCTCTACTCAAGTGGCCAAGCAGCAGAAGTATTGGCTTCCTCCTCCTCCGTTCCGTCAGCCATATCAGAAGAGCAAAGGTGGCAGTGGTTCTTCCCACCCACCCAACCCTAGCTTTCAGAACAAGACTTCGTCTCAAGCTCCAAGATCGAGTGCTCTGTACCACCGTCCGCTTTCAGAGGTCACGTGCAACAAGTGCCAACAGAAGGGTCACTATGCCAACAAGTGTTTCAACCAGAGTGTCTTCCTCCTCCTCCTCCTCCTGTCAGATCGACAAGTACAGCTGTGGTCAAGCATAACCCCAAGCACGCCAAGGTCAACTTGATGAACACAGCTCAGGCAGAGGACTCGTCAGATGTCATCATGGGTAACCTTCCTGTTAATGATATTCCTGCAAAAGTTCTTTTTGACACGGGTGCATCACATTGTTTCATTTCCAAACCTTTTGCATCAAAGTATGAGTGTGATTATCAGCATCTGCAAAGTTCCTTGCAAATTGTGTCACCGGGCAAGCAAATGACAGCTAATTTCTGCATCCCGAATATTTCTATCACGTTGGGCGACTACAAATTTCTAGCTTCTCCTATTGTTCTGGGCGACTCAGATATTGATCTTATTCTCGGAATGGATTGGCTTTCTAAGCACAAGGCGCATCTTGATTGTACAGCAAGGCAGATTCAATTGACTCATTCGTCTTAGGATGTAATTGTCTTTGCCGCTCGTGATGATACCATATGTCTATTTTCTCTCAGTGAGAAGGGTGAACTGGATGCTATCTCGCAGATTCCAGTTGTTTGCGAATATCAAGACGTCTTTCCAGAAGAGCTTCCAGGAATGCCTCTGCACCGGCCAGTTGAATTCGTTATTGAACTTGAGCCTGGCACGGAACCTGTGTGCAAGTGTCCTTACAAGCTCGGACCTGAAGAGTTGAAGGAGCTGAAGAAGCAACTCGATGTTCAAGAAAGAATGGGTCTCATCCGGCCTAGTTCTTCTCCGTGGGGTTGTGGTGTTCTTTTTGTGAAGAAGAAGGATGGAACGGACCAACTTTGTGTTGATTACCGTCCATTGAACAAGAAGACAATCAAGAACAAATACCCACTTCCCAACATCAACGAGCTGTTCGAACAACTCAAAGGTGCCCAAGTATTCTCCAAGCTTGATCTTTGTATGGGTTATCATCAGATTCGAATTCGTGAGCAAGATATTCCCAAGACGGCTTTCAGGACAAGCTATGGTTCATATGAATACACTGTCATGTCTTTTGGTCTCGTCAATGCTCCTCCGACGTTCTCTCGCATGATGAACTTCATCTTCAACGCCTACACCAATGACTTCGTTTGGTCTATCTCGACGACATTCTGGTTTTCTCCAAGAACAAGGAAGATCATGCCAAGCACCTGCGTTTGGTACTCGATAAGCTGAGGGAACACCAGTTCTACGCTAAGTTCTCCAAGTGCGAATTTTGGCTCGATGAGGTTCTTTATCTTGGTCATATCATCTCTGCCAAGGGCATTTCCGTGAATCCTGAGAAGGTGTCTGCAATTGTGAATTGGGAACCTCCTCAGAACGTGAAGCAACTTCGTAGCTTCCTCGGTCTCGCAAGCTATTGCCGAAGATTCGTTGAAAACTTTTCTAAGATCGCGAAGCCTCTCTCAAATCTTCTCCAGAAGCACGTCAAGTACGTTTGGTCTCCGGAGTGTGATATTGCTTTCAACACTTTGAAAGAGAAATTGATCACTGCTCCAGTTCTGACTCCGCCTGATGAATCCAAACCGTACGTGGTCTTTTGTGATGCCTCTCTCCAAGGTCTTGATGCAGTGTTGATGCAAGAGAAGAAAGTTGTGGCTTATACCTCTCGCCAGTTGAAGCCTAATGAGAAGAACTACCCCACTCATGATCTCGAGTTGGCGGCAGTTGTGCATGCTCTTTTGACTTGGAGACATCTTCTATTGGGAATAAAAGTGGACATTTTCACTAATCACAAGAGTCTCAAGTACATCTTCACTCAGCCTAATCTCAACCTCAGGCAAACTCGATGGGTCGAAATGATTCAAGAGTATAATCCGAGTATCGAGTATACTCCAGGCAAGGCCAATGTGATTGTTGACGCATTGAGCAGGAAGGCTTACTGTAACAGTCTTATTCTCAAGCCTTATCAACCTAAGCTTTGTCAAGCTTTCCGCAAACTTAATCTGCAAGTTGTTCCTCAAGGTTTCCTCGCCAACCTTCAAGTCTCTCCTACCTTGGAAGACCAGATTCGCCAAGCTCAGCTTCTTGATGCTATGGTGAAAAAGGTGAAGATTGGGATTGCTAAGAGTCAACCCAAGTACAAGTGCTACCGCCTTGATGACAAGGATACTCTCTTCTTCGAGGATCGTATTGTTGTGCCCAAAGGTGAACTTCGTAAAGTGATCATGAACGGGGCTCACAATTCTCTCCTCTCCATCCACCCTGGGAGCATGAAGATGTATCAGGACCTTAAGCAGGCTTATTTGTGGACTCGAATGAAGTGCGAGATTGCTCAATTCATGAATGAGTGTGATGTCTGCAGAAGAGTGAAGGCAGAACACCAAAGGCCAGCTGGTCTCCTCCAACCTCTTGCCATTCCAGAATGGAAGTTTGACCACATTGAAATGGACTTCGTGACTGGGTTTCCAAAATCCAAGCATGGCAATGATGCTATATTCGTTGTCATCAACAAACTCACCAAAGTGGCTCACTTTCTGCCTATCAAAGAGTCAATCACTGCAGCTCAATTGGCGGAACTCTATACCTCTCGAATTGTCTCTCTGCACGGTATTCCTCAAGTGATCTCTTCAGACCGTGGCAGCATCTTTACCTCCAAGTTTTGGGATTCTTTTCAAAAGGCCATGGGCACCAACATCCGCTTCAGCACAGCTTTCCATCCTCAAACTAGCGGTCAAGTCGAGCGTGTCAACCAGATTCTTGAAGATATGCTCAGGGCTTGTGTGATCTCCTTCGACATGAAATGGGAGGATTATCTTCCTTATGCTGAATTCTCCTACAACAACAGTTTTCAAGCAAGTTCGGGCAAGGCCCCATTTGAAATTCTGTATGGCAGGAAGTGCCGTACCCCTCTCAACTGGTCTGAAACTGGTGAACGTCAGCTTTTGGGAAATGACTTAATCACAGAGGCAGAAGAAATGTGCAAAGTCATTCGTGATAACCTCAAAGCAGCCCAATCTCGTCAGAAGAGCTACTATGACAGTAAGCACTGTGATTTGGCTTTCGAGATCGGAGATCATGTTTACCTCCGCGTCTATCCTATGAAAGGTACTCATCGCTTCGGTATCACAGGGAAGCTTGCCCTCAGATACGTCGGACCTTTCAAGATTGTCAGCAAGAGAGGCGACATCGCCTATCAACTCGAGCTTCCTTCAAACTTTGCAAATGTTCATGATGTGTTCCATGTCTCCCAACTCTGAAAGTGCTTCAAGACTCCTGACCGCACCGTCAACTTCGAGGACATTGAGCTCCAAGAAGATCTCTCCTATCGTGAGCACCCCATTGCTATCCTTGAAGAGACTGAACGCAAGACTCGCAACAAGTCGATCAAGTTCCTCAAAGTCAAGTGGTCACACCATTCCGACCGTGAAGCTACCTGGGAACGCGAGGATCACCTCCATTCTGAGTACCCGGTGTTCTTTCAGTACTAGATCTCAGAATGAGATCATTTCGTAGTGGTGGAGTGTTGTCACACCCCGGATATGATTTACCCAATTTGTACTCCAACTCTTGCCATTTCCGGCCTTAAGTTATTTTATTTTCTTGGGTTCGGGTTTTTGTCTCCTTGTGTAGTTATCGTTGTCATGCATCTCATATCATGTCATCATGCGCATTGCATTTGCATACGTGTTCATCTCATGCATTTGAGCATTTTCCCCGTTGTCCGTTTTGCATTCCGGCGCTTCGTTCTCCTCCGGTGGTCATTTCTAGCTTTCTTTCGTGTGTGGGGATTAAACATTTCCGGATTGGACCGAGACTTGCCAAGCGGCCTTGGTTTACTACCGGTAGACCGCCTGTCAAGTTTCGTATCATTTGGACTTCGTTTGATACTCCAACGGTTAACCGAGGGACCGAAAAGGCCTCGTGTCTGTTGCAGCCCAACGCCTCTCCAATTTGGCCAAAACCCACTTAAACCTGCTCCATCATCTAGAGCATTCGATCACGATCGCGTGGCCGAAAACCGCACCTCATTTGGACTCTCCTAGCTCCCTCTATGCCTATTTAAAGAATCCCCATTCCAAATCTCAGATCCCCTCCCCGAAACCCTAGTCTCCGTCGTCTCCACGCGCCGCCGGACAATTTCCCGCGGGCCGGACACGTCCGGATCGACCCCGCCGCCACCACGTGTCACCTCCTCACTGGTCCGCGCCGCCGCCCCACTTCGTCGCTGCCGCCGGCCTAGGAGGCCCAGATCGGGCCCCCGAGGCCCATCCGCCGCCCCGCGCCTCCCTGCTCCCCGCCGCCGCATCGCCGCCTCCCTCGCCAATGCCGGCGATCGGAGCTCCCCTCCGCTCGCTCCGGCCACCACGGTCGTCGCCGCCCCGCCGCGCGGTCGTCGCCGCCCAGACGCGCCGTCGTCACCGCCCCGCCGCTCCTCGAAGCCCGCCGCCGCCGCCGTCAGCACCGGCCGGGGAGAGCCCGGCCTCGCCTCCCTTTCTTCTCCCCGCCGATGAGCCGACCTCGCCGGAGCTACAGTCCTCGCCGGAGCCACCTCGGTTCGTGTGCCACCGAAACCCTAGATCAGGTGGTGTTTTTTTTTCTAAGTCCCCGGAATTTTCTAGTCCAAGTGCTCATGTTCATAGCCTCGTAACTTTGCATCCGTAGCTCCGATTCATGCATATAGCATATCAAAATGTTCGTCTCAAAGAGTACATCATTTCATTCCATTGCATCATTTTCATTTGAGATCATCTTGATGCCCGAAATGCTATTAGAATAGGGCTACTTGAGATAATTGTCAGATCTGCTACTCCATTTAGACTTTTGTCATTTTTCCCATGATTAATGTGTGCATGATATGCCCCTGAGTTATACATATGTTTTGCTAAGGGTTTTGTCATCTTTCCAGAGGTGCAACCCATGTATTT
The DNA here is from genome assembly GCA_034509565.1 of Triticum monococcum. Classification (NCBI taxonomy): domain Eukaryota; kingdom Viridiplantae; phylum Streptophyta; class Magnoliopsida; order Poales; family Poaceae; genus Triticum; species Triticum monococcum. Next base: position 493,241,616 of record CM067844.1, read on the forward strand.
TGGTGATGTGTGTGGTGACTAGCACGAGCTTGCAAAGTGGTGCACTTAGTAATTCTGTTTTCGGGGAGCACCCTAGCTTGAGTCAATCGAGCTCTACTTTTGCTACTTTGTGAATCTGGGCAGATTGTCAACTTGTTTGCAATTTTGCCGATGATGTTGTAGTTGATCCGTGCATGGTATGCTATTGTTCTTGCCATGTCTAGCTTGAATTTTGTGTTTTCTTGATAGATGTATGCTTAGCTTATCATGACTTGCACCGTAGTGAGTGCATCGAGCTCGTAAACATGCCTACTTGATATCTGTTTTCAGCATGTCCCATTTTTCACTAAGTCTAAAAACTGATTATGTTTTTGCCATGTTCACATGCTTGCAAATGTATTTTGTGATCCCTTTTGGCTCAAGGTCACTAAGTGACTTTTGTTAAGCTCTTTGAGTAGCTCCATGCCATGCTTTACTTTGCCTTGTTCAGATCCTGTAACATGTAGTTTTGTTGCTCCGAAGAGGGCTACCTGATCTGAAATTCCAGACAAGTGTTGATTTCACTAAGTCTGAGATCTGTTTTCCATATGCAGTTTTGCCATGCTTGTTTGAACCTGTTAATGGATGAATTGGCCGTAGCTCAGTGCTAGAATTTTGTTAAGCATCTTGAATGCATCCCTGCCATGTATTTTGTTGCCATGTTTGGGTGCTGTAGCATGTTCATCTCATTGCATTTAGATGACTACTTGCTGTAAATCGTAGATCGTGGTCATTTTTGAATCGCTTGCCATTTCCAAACCGTAACTCCGATTCCGGCGTTCCTTATATCGTTTTCAAGCGATTTCATCTCTTCTTTCTAGTGGCACACTTGGTTTTCCAAGTTGAGGCCAGGTTCATGCATTCCCTGTCACATCTTGCATATGCATCCCGCATTGCATCCCGCATAGCATATCATCTTGCATCATATTGTTTGATCCTTGCACGTGGTTGATTGTGTCCTTGTTGTTTGTTTGTCTTGTTTGGGTAGAGCCGGGAGACGAGTTCGCTTACGAGGAGCCCGTTGAGTTTGCTTTCGAGGATCCAGTCAACTCTGATAACTTTGCAGGCAAGATGATCATACCCTCGAAATCACTACTATCTTTGCTTTGCTAGATGCTCGCTCTTTTGCTATGCCAATGCTATGATGCCTAGCACTTGGTTTCAAGCCTCCCAAATTGCCATGTTCAGCCTCTAACCCACCATGTCCTAGCAAACCGTTGATTGGCTATGTTACCGCTTTGCTCAGCCCCTCCTATAGCGTTGCTAGTTGCAGGTGAACATTGGAGACCGTTCTTTGTTGGAACATTTATTTACTTGTTGGGATATCATTATATTGCCATGTTATCTTAATGCATCTATATACTTGGTAAAGGGTGGAAGGCTCGGCCTCTCACCTAGTGTTTTGTTCCACTCTTGCCGCCCTAGTTTCCGTCATATCGGTGTTATGTTCCCGGATTTTGCGTTCCTTACACGGTTGGGTTATAATGGGAACCCCTTGATAGTTCGCCTTGATTAAAGCTTTCCCAGCAGTGGCCAACCTTGGTTTTACCATTTGACACCTAGCCTCTTTTTCCCTTGGGTTTCCGGAGCCCGAGGGTCATCTTATTTTAAACCCCCCCGGGCCAGTGCTCCTCTGAGTGTTGGTCCGAACTAGAGTCCTGTGCAACTCCCCCTCGGGGAAACTCGAGGTTTGGTTTTAGTTGTATGGAGAGCTCATCTGAGTGTGCCCTGAGAACGAGATATGTGCAGCTCCTATCGGGATTTGTCGGCACATTCGGGCGGTGTTGCTGGTCTTGTTTTAACCTGTCGAAGTGTCTTGAAGAACCGAGGTACCGAGTCTGATCGGAACGTCTCGGGAGGAGGTCTATTCCTTCATTGACCGTGAGAGCTTGTCATGGGCTAAGTTGGGACTCCCATGCAGGGATTTGAACTTTCCAAAGCCGTGCCCGCGGTTATGGATAGATGGGAATTTGTTAATGTCCGGTTGTAGATAACTTAAATATTAACTTAATTAAAATGAATCAACTGTGTGAGTTACCGTGATGGCCTCTTCTCGGCGGAGTCCGGGAAGTGGACACGGTGTTGGAGTAATGTTTGCCGCAGGATTGCCCTCTTTAGTTATGCGTTCGCTCTTTGCTTTCTCTTCTCGCTCTCTTTTGTGAATAGGTTAGCCACCATACATGCTAGTCGCTTGCTGCAGCTCCACATATTTTTACCTTGCATTACCTATTAAACTTAAATAGTCTTGATCGCGAGGGTGCGAGATTGCTGAGTCCCTGTGGCTCACAGATTACTATTACACCAGATGCAGGGCCATATGATACAGCTGCAGATGGCGCGCTTGAGCTCAAGTGGGAGTTCGACGAGGACTCCCAGCGTTACTATGTTTCTTTTCCTGATGATCAGTAGTGGTGCCGAGTTGGGGTGATCGGGACCATGTCGCATGTTGGGTTATCTTTCATTTTGGCGCCGTAGTCGGGCCATGAGTGTTTGGATGATGTATGTTATTTATGTACTTGATTGACATGGCGAGTGTAAGCCAACTATGTTATCCCTTTTATTTATCTATCTTACATGGGATGTTTGTGATGATTGCCTAACTTGCGACATATGCCTTCAATGCGATTATGCCTCTAAGTCGTGCCTCGACACGTGGGAGATATAGGCGCATCGAGGGTGTTACAGATTGTTCCGTGTTTCCATTGACTGTTATGATGCCGCATTGTCCAGGCATCTTGAGCTTGAGATAAGCATAGTGTGGCACTACGTTGAATCAAGCAAATGCGGTTCGTCCCGGCAGTGCGTGATAGCTACTACGGAAAGGGATGATATCAAAGATCAACTCTTCGCTTCGGAAGTTGTCCGGGGATCCGAAGACAACCTCTAGTGTGATTGAGCCCGTACAGTGGGCCTCTACACCTGGTATGACTCCTTTGAAGGTAGTCTTTGTGGGCTTGATCCTTGAGGGATTAATACCCATTTTGCGCATTGTATCCTGATAGAGCAGGTTCAAGCTGCTGCCACCATCCATAAGGACTCGCATGAGATGGAATCCGTCAATGATTGGGTCAAGGACCAGTGCGGCTGACCCGCCATGATGGATACTGGTCGGATGGTCCCTGTGATCGAAAGTGATCGAGCAGGAAGACCATGGGTTGAACTTTGGGGCGACTGGCTCCATCGCGTAGACGTCCCTGAGCGCGCGTTTGCGCTCCCTCTTGGGGATATGGGTAGCGTATATCATGTTCACTGTTTTAACTTGGGGGGGGGGACTTCTTCTGTCCCCATGTGTTCGGCAGACGAGACTCCTCGTCATTGTCCTTGCTTTGCGACCCCTTCTCCTTGTTCTCGACATTCAATTTGCCGGCCTGTTTAAAAACCCAACAATTCCTGTTGGTATGATTGGTTGGTTTTTCTGTGGTGCCATGGATCTGGCATGGATGATCGAGTATGCGGTCCGAGCTGGATGGTCCAGGATAGTTTCTTTCATATGGCTTCTTCTGCTGGCCGGACTTGGAGCCACTGAATCCGGCATTGACCGTTGTGTCATCGGTATTGTCACCGTTGCTTCGACACTTGTGCCTGTTGCATCGGGGCTTGCCGTTGCTTTTTTTGGTCCCAGAGGTGCCAGCCTCGCTTGCAGTGTTTTTGCTACGGGCTAGCAAACTATCCTCGCCTGCGCAAAAATGGGTCAGGAGTGCCGTTAGGGCTGCCATGGACTTCGGCTTTTCTTGCCGAGGTGATGGGCGAGTCATCCATCGCGGATGCTATGCTTAAAGGCCGCTAGGGCTTTGACATCCGTACAGTCGACGATCTGGTTCTCTTTAGTTAGGAACCTAGTCCAGAATTTCCTGGCTGACTCTTCGGGCTGTTGAACTATGTGACTTAAGTCATCAGCATCCGGAGGTCGTACGTATGTACCTTGGAAGTTGTCGCGGAAGGCATCTTCCAAGTCCTCCCAGCTGGCAATAGAGTTTTCAGGCAGACTGTTTAACCAGTGCCGAGCTGGCCCTTTGAAGTTTAGTGGGAGGTATTTGATGGTGTGAAGGTCATCACCACGGGACATATGAATATGGAGAAGAAAATCTTCAATCCATACCGCGGGATCTGTTGTTCCATCGTATGATTCGATGTTCATGGGTTTAAACCCTTCAGGGAATTCATGCCCCATTACTTCATCAGTGATGTGCGGCGCCTCTATATCAGGCCATATCGTGACGTAGCTTGGATGGAGTGCGTCTGCGGCATTCGTACGGGTGTGATTAGGCTTGTCATGTCCGAATAGATAGCCGTCATCGTGTGTCGGGGCACGCCCCCGCGATCCGTAGATCGATCTGCTATGTCCTGCTCTACTGTCCAGGTCCTGCCGAAGGTCCTATGTATATGCCCTAGATGTTTTATCCCTGCCTTTACAGTGAGGTAGTACGGGCTGGTGTTTGGCTTGGTTTGCTGCTTTGTCCCGACCATGTGGTGGTTGATACGTCTCCAACATATCTATAATTTTTGATTGCTCCATGCTATATTATCTACTGTTTTGGACTATATTGGGCTTAATTTTCCACTTTTATATTATTTTTGGGACTAACCTATTAACCGGAGGCCCGGCCCAGAATTGCTGTTTTTTTGCCTATTCCAGTGTTTCGGATAAACGGAATATCAAATGGAGTCCAAACGGAATAAAATCTTCGGAAACGTGATTTTCTCACCGAACGTGACCCAGGAGACTTGGACCCTACTGCAAGGGATCAATGAGGTGGTCACGAGGGTGGGGGCGCCCCCCCTAGGGCGCGCCCCCTGCCTCGTGGGCCCCTCGGTGCTCCACCGACGTACTCCTTCCTCCTATATATACACACACGTACCCCCAAATGATCAGAACGGGAGCCAAAAACCTAATTCCACCGTCGCAACATTCTGTATCCACGAGATCCCATCTTGGGGCCTGTTCCGGAGCTCTGCCGGAAGAGGGCCGTCATCACGGAGGGCTTCTACACCATCCTAGCCCGTCCGATGAAGTGTGAGTAGTTTACTTCAGACCTTCGGGTCCATAGTTAGTAGCTAGATGGCTTGTTCTCTCTATTTGAATCTCAATACAAAGTTCCTCCCTCTCTCGTGGAGATCTATTCGATGTAATCTTCTTTTTGCGGTGTGTTTGTTGAGACCGATGAATTGTGGGTTTATGATCAAGTCTATCTATGAATAATATTTGAATCTTCTCTGAATTCTTTTATGTATGATTGGTTATCTTTGCAAGTCTCTTCGAATTATCCGTTTGGTTTAGCCAACTAGATTGGTAGTTCTTGCCATGGGAGAAGTGCTTAGCTTTGGGTTCAATCTTGCGGTGTCCTTACCCAGTGACAGAAGGGGCAGCAAGGCACGTATTGTATCGTTGCCATCGAGGATAACAAGATGGGGTTTATTTCCTATTGCATGAATTTATCTCTCTACACCATGTCATCTTGCTTAAGGCGTTACTCTGTTTTTAACTTAATACTCTAGATGCATGCTGGATAGCGGTCGATGAGTGGAGTAATAGTAGTAGATGCAGAATCGTTTCGATCTACTTGTCACGGACGTGATGCCTATATACATGATCATGCCTAGATATTCTCATAATTATGCTCAATTCTATCAATTGCTCAACAGTAATTTGTTCACCCACCGTAGAATACTTATGTTCTTGAGAGAAGCCACTACTGAAACCTATGGCCCCCAGGTCTATTCTCATCATATCAATCTCCATCACTTTTATATTGTTTTGCTATTTACTTTGCTTTTACTTTTTACTTTGCATCTTTATATCAAACATACCAAAAATATTCTATCTTTCAGATCAAACTCTCATTAGTGACCGTGAAGGGCTTGACGACCCCTAATCGCGTTGGTTGCGAGTAACTATCGCTTTGTGCAGGTACGAGGGACTTGAGCGTGGGCTCCTACTGGATTGATACCTTGGTTCTCAAAAACTAAGGTAAATACTTATGGTACTCTGCTGCATCATCCCTTCCTCTGCGGGGAAAACCAACGCAAGCTCAAGACGTAGCAAGAAGGATTCTGGCGCCGTTGCCGGGGAGTCTATGCAAAAAGTCATATACCAAGTACCCATCACAATCCCTATCTCTCGCATTACATTATTTGCCATTTGCCTCTCGTTTTCCTCTCCCCCCAATTCACCCTTGCCGTTTTATTCGTCCTCTCTCTCTATCCTCCCTCTCTGTTTGCCTCTTTAGTCTGCTTGTCGGGGGTTTGGTGCGACATATGCCAACGGATGGCTTATCATGGTGGGGGCGAGTAGAACGTCGCCGGTGCCTAGAAACGGGATGAGGCGAAGGCATGATCGCCGGCGAATCTTACCCAGCTTCGGGGCTCTCCGGGGAGATAATACCCCTACTGCTGCTCTGCGGGGTCTCCGCATGATCACTATGGCAAAGTGCTTACACGGTTGCTCCTTGAGCTGTTCTTTGGTGGGCGAAGAGGGCAAGGCTAGCTCTCTCCCTTCTATATGATCTGGTCTAGAGCTAATGGGTTCCAACCCTTTGCGTGGGTGCCCTGGGGGGTTTATATAGGCCTACCCCCAGGGGTACAATGGTAATCCGGCTGGGCGCGGGCCCAGCCGTCAGTGTCTCTGGCCTCCGTCTTCTCTGCCGTCCACTGGGGCCCGCTGACTGGCGGGCCCCGCCGACTGGCTGGGTACGGAGCCGACAGGCCGCGTCCGCCGCAGGCGGGTCTTGTCGGCTACTGATTACCGTAGCCGTACTTCTGATGACGCGGGCTTGATCATGAGGTCGTGGCAACAGCCCCGCCACCTGGCGGGCGATCACTATGGCCACTCCCCATCTCATCTTGATTAATGGCGCGTGGGCCCCGGGGGAAGGCTCGGCCGACTCCCCCGGGCCGACTCCCGACGGGTCCGACTGGCGGTTCTCCCGCCGTCTCCCGAGGTCTCACCGACTGGTGGGCTCTGCTGCCTCCAGGCCGTACAGACAAGCCGTTGTAGGTGCAGGATTCGGCCCTGCGGTGCTGATGTCAGGGCCGGCATGGCAACAGTGCCATGCCGCACGGAGATCTTCCGGGGTACGGCGTGCTGTGGCCATGCCTGCCCTCGGTAAGGGGCGGGAGTGGGCTTCACTGTAGCCACGCCCCTGCCTCGTCCCCTTCGATGAGGTCACGGGTTTGTTGGAGTCGCCGGCCGACTCCCCAAAGCCGACTTCTCTGGAAGTCGTCCCTGGGACTCGGCCGTGAGCGGGCAGTCGGCCGCCCTGCCGTCGACTCCTCAAGAGACGGCTCTTCGCCCTGGGGTCTTGAGGGGCGCAGCCTGCCCTGATGTCTTGAAAGGTTATGGGACTCGGGTTGGCCTACCCGTGGCCCATTACTCCGACAGTAGTCCCCAAAGCTGGTGAGGCACCACGGACAATCGGCCGAGAAGCCTCAGCAGTTTCTCTTTCCGAGTGCTCAACACATGGTCTTGATTAACTTCTGCCGGGCCGACTAGAAGGAGTCGGACTTGCTCAACTCGGACTCACTTGATTCCGGCTCGCTCAACATTTCGAACGTCGTGGCGGGATTTAAGCGGCGTGCTAGCTAAGCCTCCAGGACACCGCCCGTTCTTGGCCTGTTATGCGAGGGCACATGGCTAGGCCATCCTGCCAGCCTACACGCGCGACGGGACAGGCCCACAGGCGGGGCCCGCCACTACCGCGCCTCGGCGCCCGAGCGGATCCGCTTCGGCCCTGGTGGATGGTTGAGATTCCCGTGGAGTTACTGCGCGCAGTAACTTTATGGTGGATCATGGGGTTCGTGGGGTCATGGGCGCAGTAAATCCCCGCGTCCGCCCCCTCGGCTTCGCAGCCCACGGGGCTATAAGTAGGGGAAAGAGGGGGGCACGCGCGCCCCTCCTTCTCACTAATCCTCATTATCTTCCTCCTTGTTGCTCCTCCTTTCTCTTCTCTTCTTTGCTCCGCCGCACGCCCAAGCTCCGGCGAACGCTGCAGCGACAGCTCGCGATGACTTGTTCCTCCGCGCCGCACCTCCCCCAGTGCGCTCCGGCACCTGGGATGGCTCCGAAGTCCATTACAACCACGTTGAGTTCCTTCGCCAGACTCGTCGGCTCCCCGGCGAGGATCACGTGCGGGTGCGCCTCGCGCCGAAGGGGGAGATTTCCCCCGCGCCGTAGGAGGGCGAGCGGGTCATCTTCCGCTCGCACTGCCTGCGCGGGTTGGGGCTGCCGGCGAGCAGTTTCTTCCGATCTTTCCTGGAGTTCTACGGCCTCCAGCCGCACCACCTCACCCCCAACACAGTGGTGCTGCTGTCCGCCTTCGTGGCCTTGTGCGAAGGCTTCCTCAGAGTCCTCCCCACCCTCGAGATCTAGGGGGAGTTCTTCTTCTCCAAGCTCGGCACCTAGGCCGCGGGCGTGCCGGCTCAATGCGGCGCCTTCATCGCCGTGCGAAGGTCAGGAGCCGACAACCCCTTCCCCTCCATCTCGTTGATAAAGTTGGTGAAGATGTGGCAAAGATCCTACTTTTACGTCAGGAGCGTCTCCGCGAGGGGGGACTGGGTCAACCTACCGGCTTTCGAAGCCGGCCCGCCGGCTGGGAGGCTGCCCAACTGGTCGTACCGGGCCAAGTCGCTGACGCCTGTGGGAGCCGGTGCCATCGCGCGACTCCGAGTGCTGACACAGCCGGAGGGTCTGACTGGTCCGAACCTGCTGGCCACCTTCGTTTCACGCCGAGTTCTCCCACTCCAAGGCCGCCCTCATATGATATGCCAGATGAGCGGGCACCGCGACCCGAGTCAGATGTGCACCAAGGACATGCCTCACGAAGAGGTGGCCTTCATGGTGAACTACCTCTCGGACAACAGGCTTCTGGAGGACTGGCGATTCGGCAAGGAGCCATACTCCCGCGCCAACCCCCCGCCCGCGGTGAGTCGCCTTTCTTTTCTTTCTTTGGATTGTCTTCTTCTTGCCGAGTTTGGTTTTGACTAGTCGGCTTTGGTTAGAATCCCCTCCTTCACCCACCAGCTGGCACCTCGGGGCCGGCCCGTGAGTTCCTCGCCGACCGGGCGGAGAGCGAAGTCGATGACCCTGATCTGGGAGCGGCGGCTCCGGAAGATGACGCCAAGGGAGAAGGAGGAATAGCGGGCGACTTCAGGCATTCGGCCACTTTCGCCGACTGGCCTGACAATGACGCCGAGGGAGAAGTCGCCCCGCGCTATCGGTCAGGAGCTAGCCAGCCTGGCATGGGTTCTTCGGCCGCACCGGGCGCTCCAGGCGGCGGGAAGAAGCACAAGGCCGTGCCAACCTTGTTCGGCAGTCGGCCGAAGAAGCCCAAGGGTTCGGGTGCGGCGACCCGGCGGGACGAGGCGGCCACAAAGGCCATCCACTTACGTAAGGAAGTGAAGAAGCCGCCTTTGGTCTCCGCGTAAGTATTCTGTCTTCAAAGTTTTATTCTTTCTTCGTGATTTGTCTGAGTCTCTGCTTGCCCCTCTTGCTTCAGGGCTCCCCTCTCTCTTGAGAGGGTCACCGCCGCCCCTGTCATGGGGTCAGTGGAGACGTCCGCCACTACTCGGCGGATTGACCCCGCTGCTGATCTCCGGGAGGTGATGGAGCAGAATGCGCAGGAGAAGCACAACGAAGAAGAGGCCCTCCACCTGGAGAAGGCGGAGGCCGACAGGGCGGAGGCCTCCGTTAAGAAAAAACTAGCGGAGGCCGAAGCCGCCGCCGCGGCGAAGCAGCAGGCTAAGGAAGCCGCACGCCGCCAGTCGGCGTTGCTCATCGCCCCGTTGAACTCTGCGCCGCCGCTCTGGAGTTCACGGGGCAGACTGGACAAGCCGGCGGGGAGAACCCCTCCGTGGAGAGGGAAGGCGGCGATCCCTCTGCACCGGACGTGAATTTTCCGCCGCCGCCTCCACCGCCGTCTGAAGGTGCGCAAGGCAGGCAGCCAGTGGGCCCTCCGGTGCCGCCGACCGAAGACGAGGCCGTGGCGAGGCTACTTCTCCAAGTCGGCTCGCCAATGTGCCGCCGTCTGGGGAAGGCGACTTCGGCACCCCGCCCCCTGGAAGCCGGCACCACCAGCTCGGCTATCCCAAACGCCGAAGCGACGAGCACCGCACCCGTTGGGTGGGTGCGAGGAGGCGGCACAGGGCCGCTGAACCAGGCGCTCTTGGACGTCCAGGCGAAGCTTCACGCTGAGGGCGACGTTCTCCAGAGCTGCACCAAGGCATTCCTGGCATCGCGGGCAGCCGTCCGGGTATGTTTTTCCTTTTGGCCTTTGTTTTTCTTGTTCCTCTCTGTGGGGGCGCGCCAGCGCACCCACTTGGTGTAGTCCCCGAGTTTCGGGCCGGCTGCTGAGCAGGCGGCCCGGAAGTCCAATTGATGAACTTCTGGGTACTAACTTTGTCTGAAATGCTTGTCGCGGGATTACCACAACCTCCGCGTCACTGCCTTCAACCGTAATGTTGAAGAGCTGGGCAAGCGGACCGCCGATTTGGCGGAGAGTCGGAGTAAGTCCTTTTTTCTTCTCTACAGGGGCGCGCTAGCGCACCCGCGGGCTGTAGTCCCCGAGATTTGGGCCGACTGCTGAGCAGTCGGGCCGGATCTCCCCGGCGACCTACTTTATTGACGACTATTATCTTTCTTCCTTTTCTTCAGGAGTCAACACTGCTCTTCAACAGTAGCTGAGCGAAGCCAACTCCACCCTGCGCGCCAAAGGGGAGGAGTGCAGCAGGCTCGCCACAGAGCGCGATCTGCTGGCCACTCAGTTGGCAGAGCAGAAGGAGCTGCTTGTGAAGTCGCAGAGGGAGGCGGAGGAGACGGAAACCGCCCTCTTGGTCGAGTTCGCGAGCGAGCGCTCCTCCTGGTCTAACAAGGAGGCGCTGCTGTCCTCCGGCTTCCACGAGATTGAAGACATCGTTGATGGTGAGTCTCTTTATTTTCATTCTTCAAGCTGCCGATTTAAATCATGCTGACTCCTGGTTTTTGACTAGCTTCTTCGTTTCTTCGCGTCTTTGCAGACTTCTTCCCTGGGTAGTCGCAGGCCGCCATCCAGGCCATCGAGGCTGACCGTGAAAGTCGGAGGGCGGAGGGTGCAGAGATCGCCGCCGATGCCCCCGAACTCTTGACGAGCCCATCCTGAGCATCGAGGCTCGCCTCCGGCCGGCTCACCGGATGTTGCGCCGGCTTCAGCGCGTCGGTGCCCAGGTGATTGCCGCCCTTTGGCCGGATATGCGGGCTCCGCGCACCCCCAGCCTGACGGCTGACTGGCTGGAGGTCGCAGCTGGTCATCTTGAGGCCTGGAAGGGCTCTTTGTAGGACCTTGAAGTAGATGTGTCTAGAGGGGGGTGATTAGACACTTCATGCCAAAGTTGCAATTTTTAAGCTTTTTCGATTTGAGTGGAGTTTAAGCATGATTTCAACAATCACAATACATATCAAGCAAGTATGCAAAGTGTATATAGCCAGCGGAAAGTAAAGCATGCGACTTGCAAGAATGTAAAGGGAAGGGTTTGGAGAATTCAAACGCAATCGGAGACACGGATGTTTTTCCCATGGTTCGGATAGGTGGTGCCATCCTACATCCACGTTGATGGAGACTTCAACCCATGAAGGGTAACGGTTGCGCGAGTCCTTGGAGGGCTCCACCCATGAAGGGTCCACGAAGTAGCAACCTTGTCTATCCCACCATGGCCATCGCCCACGAAGGACTTGCCTCACTAGCGGTAGATCTTCACGAAGTAGGCGATCTCCTTGCCCTTACAAACTCCTTGGTTCAACTCCACAATCTTGTCGGAGGCTCCCAAGTGACACCTAGCCAATCTAGGAGACACCACTCTCCAAGAAGTAACAAACGGTGTGTTGATGATGAACTCCTTGCTCTTGTGCTTCAAATGATAGTCTCCCCAACACTCAACTCTCTCTCATAGGATTTGAATCTGATGGAAAGAAGATTTGAGTGGAAAGCAACTTGGGGAAGGCTAGAGATCAAGATTCATATGGTAGGAATGGAATATCTTGGCCTCAACACATGAGTAGGTAGTTCTCTCTCAGAAATAGGATGCTGGAAGTGTAGGCTTAGTCTGATGGCTCTCTCCTTGAATGAAGAGGAGGTGGATGGGGTATATATAGCCTCCACACAAAATCCAACCGTTACACACAGTTTTCCAATCTCGGTGGGACCGAGTCAACGAACTCGATCGGACCAAAAAGGTAAACCTAGTGACCGTTAGAGATTTCGGTGGGACCGACTGAATCAACTTGGTGGGACCGATGTGCTAGGGTTAGGGTAAATCCAAAACTCGGTTTGACCGATTACTCAAACTCGGTGGGACCGATTTGGGTAATAAGCGAAATAGAGAGCTGGCCAAGCAAACTCGGTGGGACCAATTGCATATCTCGGTGGGACCGAGAATAATGCAATAGGTAACAGAGAGTTTGCAAGCCCATCTCGGTGAGACCAGATCCCATCGATGAGACCGAATCGATTAGGGTTTGGCAGTGGCTTATGACATATGAAACTCGGTGGCGCCGGATAGATAGAATCGGTATGACCGAGTTTGGCTTAGGGTTTAGGTCATTTGTGGATATGGGAAAGTAGCTGAGGATTTTGGAGCATATCATTAAGAACTTGAGCAAGAGGCTCATTAAGCAACTCCTCATCCCTCCTTGATAGTATTGGCTTTTCCTATGGACTCAATGTGATCTTGGATCACTAAAATGTAAAATGAAGAGTCTTGAACTTCAAGCTTTAGCCAATCCTTTGTCCTTAGTATCTTGGAGACCTTCCCACAACCTTTAGTCCATGCCACTCCATTGTTGAACTTATCTGAAACACACTAGATGAAAACGTTAGTCCAACAAGAGATATGTTGTCATCAATTATCAAAACCACCTAGGGAGCACTTGTGCTTTCACTCTTCTGCCCGAGCTGGAGCGCGCCGGGCCTTGGAGTTCGTCAAGTCATGGTATCTAGGGCTGGACCTAGACCGGCTGACCACTCTTTGGTCGGAGGCCCAGCCGGAGCTGGCGGCCGCGGAAGACGCCCTCGTCAAGCGAGCTGTGGTGATCGCCGAGTACACCAACACCAACATCTTCGTCCCCGAGCGGTCTGAAGACGGCGAGGAGGTACCGCCGGAGTGGTTTGGGATGAACCCAGACTACGACAAGGACTCGGCGGAGGTGATTGGCTCCAGCGTCGAGGAAGAGGGCTAGGCGGAGGACGGAGGCGAGGCGGAGGCACCAGAAGACGGAGCAGACGGCCAGCCTCAGCTTGACCGTGCCTCCAGCAACGAGCCGCGTACAACCGACCGGACTGCTGCCGAAGGCGATCAAGCCGAGACTAGCCAGCCGGCCGCCCCGATGCCTGATGCTGGCGCCTCCTCTGACCCTCCGAGTCCGTCCGCTGCTTCCTAAGCTGCCGCTGTGTCTTTGTTTTGTCTGCTTCAGTAGTCTTTGAAGAACTTTGTTAATTCGCACAATTCCACCCACAGGGTGTATTTTGAACCTCTACTCGACAATTCGGCCAAGGGCCTATGTTATGTAAATATATATATCTATATTTTCTTGCTCATTGTTCTTTTGGCTTTTTCCTTTGCCGCTTTCTCTTAGTTGCCTGCCTTGCCAATCGGACAGCCGCTCTGCGGACTGTTGCTGGATCAACTGCTAGGCTACTTTGGGAAAGCAAGTACTTAGCCGGTTTCAAGATTTTTTTTTGAGCAGGTTGGATAGGAAGCGGCAGTTCGACTATCCGAGAGTCAGTATGCGTGAAAGGCTGGAAGCTGTCTTGAGCTATGTTTTATGCCTTGAGTCCTTAGCCATTTTTCATGCGAATGCCCATTCTACCTTACTGCTGCCCACCGTACAGTCGCTCTGCGAGCTGCGGCTTCTGACAGGAGACGGTTTAGGCGTTTACGCACTACTTGTTCGATTGCAGGAAGCATTTCATAGTGCAAGGCGGCAAGTCCCCGGGCCGACTTGTCGAGCCTGGTGCCAAACGGTGCATCAACTGTAAAATCGTCGGAGGAGATTTGCATTCCATGGCCGCTCTGTCTCCTTGCCGGAGTCGTCCCTCTTGCGTGCTCAGGGCTTCTGAGCATCGATCAGGTAGTAGGAATCGTTGCCCAGTACTTTGCTGACGATGAAAGGGCCTTCCCAAGGCGGCGACAGCTTGTGCTGGCCGGCTGTTTGCTGGATCAGCTGGAGCACAAGGTCGCCTTCTTGGAAAGATCTTGGCCTGACCTTCCTGTTGTGGTATTGGCGCAGGCTCTGCTGGTAGATGCTGGACCGGCTGAGCGCCAACAGCCGGCCCTCTTCCAGCAGATCGACGCCGTCTTGTCGTCCTTCTTCTACTTCCTCCTCGGTTTACATGGTGACTCGTGGGGAGTCAAACTCTATGTCCATTGGGATGACGGCTTCGGCACCATAGACGAGGAAGAAGGGCGTGAAGCAGGTTGACTTGTTTGGAGTCGTGCGCAGACTCCAGAGGACGGCTGGCAGCTCGTCGAGCCAGCAGCCAGCCGAGCGCTCCAGAGGCTCGATCAACCGAGGCTTGATGCCGGACAGGATGAGGCCGTTTGCTCGCTCCACTTGGCCGTTTGACTGCGGATGGGCGACGGACGCTAGGTCCAGTCGGATGCCCTGTGTTGCACAGAAACGAGGCAAGGCGCCTTTGGCAAAATTTGTGCCATTGTCGGTGATGATGCTGTGTGGTATGCCGTACCGAATTGTGATATCGGTGATGAAGGTCACGGCAGTTGGACCGTTCAGTTTCTTAATTGGCTTCGCTTCCACCCACTTGGTGAACTTGTCCACTGCGACAAGTAGGTGAGTTAAACCACCTCGTGCTGTCTTGAATGGTCCCACCATGTCTACACCCCAAACTGCGAAAGGCCAGGCAATGGGGATGGTCTTGAGCGCAGAAGCTGGCTGGTGCAGCTTGGAGCTGAACTTTTGGCATCCTTTGCATTTTTGGACCAACTCCTTGGCCTCTTCCAAGGCAGTCGGCCAGAAGAAACCGTGCCGAAAGGCTTTGGCGACGAGTGCTCTTAAAGCCGCATGGTGGCCGCATTCGCCTTGTTGGATGTCTTTGAGAATCGCTTGGCCTTGCTCTGGCTCTATGCAGCGCTGGTAGACATCAGTGACGCTGTGCCTGACCAGCTCTCTGTTGACTATGGTATAGGCTGCCGCCCGGCGTTGTACTTGCCGAGCTGAGGTCTCATCAGTTGGTAGCTCTTTGTTCACCAGGAATTTGAGGATGGGCTGGGCCCATGAAGGTGTTGCTATTTCTTCGACTACCAGAACTGTGACTTGGACGAGGGCAGCTGGGCTGGGAGACGGCGGGTTGGAGTCAACAGCCACTTGTTGGGTTGATGAAGTCCCCGGGCCGACTGGCGCGGTCCTTGGGCCGAGTTCTGGAATCTTCGAGTCCGCCACCGCAGTCCCCGGGCCGGGTTTCGCAGTCCCTGGGCTAGACTCGACTGTGGCGGCTCCGGAGTCATCTGCCGAGATCCTCGTGCCGCCTGCCGGGGCTCTGGAGTCGGATCCGACGTCTTCGGGAGGAGCCGGTACGAAGATGGAGTCTGATTCTGGCGAGGGTTGACGAATGGCTTGAGAAGGCGTTGAAGGGCGACACCAGATGGTATTGCTTGGCGGGTAGGCTGATTCGTGCCAAGGTGTCTGCTTGGTCGTTGTCGTTTCTTGGCACATGGAGGAACTCACACCCTTTGAAATATCCGCTGAGTTGCTGCATGAGGAAACGGTAGCTCACCATGTTTGCGTCTTTCGCGTCCCAGTCGCCAGATGACTGCTAGACCACTAAGTCCGAGTCGCCATAACACAAAATCCGGCGGATGCCAAGTTCTTTGGCAAGCCGGAGCCCGTGAATGAGCGCCTCGTACTCGGCGACATTGTTGGAGGTGGCAAAATGGATTCGTAGTGCATATTTGAGCTCGTCTCCTTTAGGAGAGGTGAGGACGACGCCGGCTCCCAAGCCGGTGCGCATCTTGGAGCCGTTGAAGTGCATCCGCCAATGGGTGGAGTCAGGCGCTGGAGGCAGGTACTGGGTCTCGGCCCAGTCGACGAGGAAGTCGGCCAGTGCTTGTGATTTGATAGAGGTGCGGGGCTGGTAGTGGATGGTGTAAGGAGCCAGCTCTATGGCCCACTTGGCCACTCGACCAGAAGCATCTCGGCTACCGATGATCTCGGCAAGTGGGGCCGTGCAGACCACCGTGATTGGATGCTCTTGAAAATAAGGCTTCAATTTCTTGGCAGCAAAGTGTACGCCATAGCACATCTTCTGGTAGTGGGGGTAGTTCTGCTGGGAGGTCGACAGTACCTCGCTCAGGTAATATACCGGTCTCTGGACAGGCAGCGCCTTGCCTTCCTCCTTGCGCTCCACTACAATGACTGTGCTGACTACTCGGCTGGTGGCGGTGATGTACAGGAGCATAGGTTCCTTGGGAGTCGGAGCCGCCAGGACGGGTGGAGTAGTCAGCATCTTCTTCAACTGGTGAAAAGCTTCGTCCGCCTTATGGTTCCACTCGAAAAAGTGGTCTTCTTCATGAGTTGGTATAAGGGGAGAGCTTTCTCGCCCAGCCGAGTAATGAATCGGTTGATGGACGCTAAGCAGCCGGTGAACTTCTGCACATCCAGCAGTCAGCTGGGTACCTCCATTCTCTCAATGGCCTTGATTTTTACTGGGTTGCATTCTATGCCGCGTTCAGAGACCAGGAAACCTAGCAGCTGGCTGGCTGGTACTCCGAAGACACGCTTCTCGGGGTTGAGCTTGATCTGGAACCGGCGCAGGTTCTCTAAGGTCTCCTTGAGGTCTTCCAGCAGTGTCCCATGCTTTTCCGTCTTCACCACCACGTCGTCCACGTAAACGTGGGCGTTCCGGCCAAGCTGCTTGAGGAGACACTTCTGCATGCAACGCGGAAAGGTGGCGCCGGCATTCCTCAAGCTGAACGTCATGGTGAGGTAGCAGAATGCTCCAAACGGCGTGATGAAGGCGGTCTTCAATCTGTCAGCCGGGTTCAGCTTGATCTGGTGATATCCTGAGTATGCATCCAAGAAACTCAACAGCTCGCATCTGGCTGTGGAGTCTATCACCTAATCGATTCTTGGTAGAGCAAATGGGTCCTTGGGGCAGGCTTTGTTGAGGCTTGTGTAGTCAATACACATTCGCCACTGCTTGTTCTTCTTCAGTACCAGGACCGGATTTGCTAGCCATTCTGGAAAGAACACTTCCATAATGAAGCCGGCTGCTAGGAGTCGGGCTATCTCTTCTCCGACAACTCTTCTCTTCTCTTCTGATAAGCGGCGCAGGGGTTGTCTGACCGGTTTTGCATCAGATCGGACATGTAACTTGTGCTCGGCGAATTCCGTTGGTACACCTAGCATGTCTTTGGGGGACCATGCGAAGATGTCTCGATTCTCACGGAGGAAATCAATGAGCTCACCTTCCTATTTGCTGTCGAGGTTTGCACCTATGACAGCGTACCTCTCTGGGTGCTCCTAGTCCAAGGGTATCTTCTTTGTCTCTTTGGCCGGCTTGAACGAACCTTCAGCTTCCAACTCTCTTGGGCTGGGCGATACCTCAGGCTGCTTGCCAGCCATCGCCACAACTCGCTCAAGGAGCCGCTTCTCAGCCGCGATTACCAGGGACTCGGCCAGCCGACTACTCTCAGCTGCACAAGCAGACGACTTCCGGTAGTCACCAGCCACAGTCAGAATTCCCCGGGAACTGGGCATCTTCATCTTGAGGTAGGCTGTAACGCCCCGAGTCCGATGTGCCAGGTGTCCGTCAGTTATTCGCTGTCGTTGTCAGGTCTTTTGCTTGCGTGTTGCATCTTATCATGTCATCATGTGCATTGCATCATCATGTTTTCAAAACTTGCATCCGTCCCGGCCTCCTCGTTCTCTCCGTTGTCTGCTCTGAGCCCAGACACACTTGCACTACGCCCGCGGCATGTCCGAAATAGTATTTTATAAGTGGCCGGAAAATGTTCTCGGATTGGGTTGAAATTTGGTGTGCGGTCTTATTATAGTGTAGACAGACCGCCTGTCAAGTTTCATCGCAATCAGAGTTCGTTTGACGCCCCAATGGATAAATATAGCGGCAATAGTAGCTGGGCTAACGTCGGACGTTTTCGGTCTCCGGAAACAGTTGCCGGGCCCTCTCTCTCTCTTCTCCCCCTCGCAGTCCACCTAGGCCCAGCCTAACCTCTCTCGTCAGCCCGCAGCCCTCCTCGCGCGCGCGTCCGAAATTTGTCCCGGACCCGACCTGGGCAGTCGTCACCGTTGGATCCGGATCATCCCCAAACGTCTACAAAACGTCTCCGTTTTGTTCATTGGGCTCCCTAGCCTATTTATCCGATATCGTCCAATTTTGATCGGAGGGTCCAAACCTAATCTTTTTGTCTCTATATATAGACCAACCCCTACCCAAATCGGATCAAACCCTAAAATCTAGGAGAGGTGTCCCGTCGCCCGCCGCCACTTCCAATCCTCTCGGGATCCCCTCACTCAATCTCCCTCGATCCCATCGCCCAGCCAACCAGAGCCGCACCCACACCCAGATCCAAACCACAGCCAACCACTACCCGAGCTCCTTCTTCCCCAAACTAGCGCAACCACCAGACCCCGTCGAGCGCCACCGCAGCAACAGCAACCGAGGCCCCCTGCTCCTGCCTCCTCCTCGTCGTCCAGCAGCAGCAACGGAGCCGTCGCCAGGCCAGCCCCTCGCGCCCCTCTCCTTTTTCCCTTCTCCCTGGCGTCATCTCCTCCCTGTCTCTCTCTAATACCTGCCATGGCCGTCCTCGCAGGTAACCAAGCTCCAAGCACGCCGCCCCGACGCAAGGATGCCGCCCTTCAGGGCTCGTCTTCGACCAATCCGAGCATAGGAACACGCTCGTCCCCGTCTTCCTGGTCTCCTCTGCGTCGCGCTTCATCCCTCTGTCAGGAGCAGACAGAGGAGGAAGATCCCCTGCCTACCTCGCCGGAGAGATCCATCCCCGCACCCAGACCCGCCAGATCCCGCTGTCCCAGCTCCTCCTCACCTCATCCGCATCGCCGGGATCGCGCCGGACTCCACCGCCGCCGCGCCAAGCACCTCCCTGTGGCCTTCATCCCTCGTCGTGCCGCTCCTCTTTTTTGATCGAGCAGAGGAGGACGAGCAGCGCCCGTGCCCGTTGACCGTGTCGCCTCGAGCCGGCCCTTCTCTGCTCTCGGGCCACAAGCGCCACTTCTTCCACAGCCCAGCCGCGCCTCCACCAATCTAGGCTTCAGCCCATGGTGAGGCCACCCAGTGTTTTTTTTCCTTCTTATGGGCTAGCAGTTTCGGCCCGTGATGTTTTTTCCTCCCAGGACCATTTTATCTAATTTCCAGGAGATTACAGTTTTGCAGAAAACCCCCTAGCTTCATGCATTAAATAACTTTCAAACCGTCCATCGGATTAAAATAATTTATATATGAAACTTGCTTAAAATTATGTGTAGATTAATAATATGCCACTTTCATCCATGGTTAAAATGCTTAAAATGTTGTTTGATTAATTTTTGCTCTATGTCATGTTAAAATGATTTAATTCATAACTATTAAACCGTAGCTCCGAACTTAATAAACTTTATATGTAAATGGGGTAGAATTTTGCCTAGTTTATCATGGTGCACTCATCTTGCATGGTTAACAACTCTAAAATAATGTTTAGGGCAGAACAGTACCAAATCTAAAATATGCTATGGGGATTTACCGGAATTGTTGTTCCTTGCTTCCGGCCTCATTTAACCTTGACTAGATAGGTAGTTTTACTTTGCTTCACCCTATTGCCATGTTTAACAACATTTAATATTGTTGGGTACATAAACAAGGTCGAACTAAATAATTGATGTGGTGCTCCGTCAATATGCAACTCGTTGCATATTGAGCTCCACTTAAATTTGTAGGATTGCTTGTGCACTTTGCCATGCCATGCCTCTTTAAACCGGACATGCATCATACTTGTTTGCGCATCATGACATGCTTATGTGGTGGTTGTTTACTATGTTGTGTGCTTCTTTTCCGGTGATTGCTTCTTCGGGTTGGTTCCGGTAATGTCGTGTTATGAGGACCCGTTTGTCTATGTCTGTTTGTCTTCTTCATGGACTCGTTCTTCTTCCTTGCAGGATCTCAGGCAAGATGATCATGCCCTCGAAATCACTACTATCTTTGCTATGCTAGTTTGCTCGCTCTTTTGCTATGCCAATGCTACGATGCCTACCACTTGCCTGTCAGCCTCCCAAATTGCCATGTTCAGCCTCTAACCCACCTTGTCCTAGCAAACCGTTGTTTGGCTATGTTACCGCTTTGCTCAGCCCCTCTTATAGCGTTGTTAGTTGCAGGTGAAGATTGAAGTTTGTTCCATGTTGGAACATGGAGATGTTGTTCCTTGTTGGAACATGTTTTACTTGTTGGATATCACAATATATCTTATTTAACTAATGCATCTATATACTTGGTAAAGGGTGGAAGGCTCGGCCTTATGCCTGGTGTTTTGTTCCACTCTTGCCGCCCTAGTTTCCGTCATATCGGTGTTATGTTCCTGGATTTTGCGTCCCTTAAGCAGTTGGGCTATAATGGGAACCCCTTCACAGTTCGCCTTAAGTAAAGCTTCTCCAGCAATGCCCAGCATTGGTTTTACCATTTGCCACCTAGCCTTTTCTTTCCCTTGGGTTCTGTAGACTCAAGGGTCATCATTATTTTAACCCCCTCGGGCTAGTGCTCCTCTGAGTGTTGGTCCAACCCAGAGCACCGTGCAGGGCCATCCCTTGGCAACTTGGGTTACGTCGGCTCCTGTACGCTTAGCTTATCCGGTGTGCCATGAGAAAGAGATATGTGCAGCTCCTATCGGAATTTGTCGGCACATTCGGGCGGTGTTGCTGGTTTAGTTTTACCCTGTCGAAATGTCTTGTTGTACTGGGATACCGAGTCTGATCGGAATGTCTCGGGTGGAGGTCTGTTCCTTCGTTGACCGTGAGAGCTTGTCATGGGCTAAGTTGGGACACCCCTGCAGGGATTTGAACTTTCGAAAGCCGTGCCCGCGGTTATGGGCAGATGGGAATTTGTTAATGTCCGGTTGTAGAAGACCTGAAGTCGACCTTAATTAAAATGAATCAACCGCGTGTGTAACCGTGATGGTCTCTTTCCGGCGGAGTCCGGGAAGCGAACACGGTTGTTGGAGTTATGCTTGACGTAGGTAGTCCAGGATCACTTCTTGATCATACTTTTATCGACCGTGCTTTGCCTTCTCTTCTCGCTCTCTTTTGCGAATAGGTTAGCCACCATATATGCTAGTTGCTTGCTGCAGCTCCACCTCATACTTTTACCTTACCCATAAGCTTAAATAGTCTTGATCGTGAGGGTGCGAGATTGCTGAGTCCCTGTGGCTCACAGATTACTTCCAAAACCAGTTGCAGGTGCCGTTGAGTACGTGCAGATGACGCAACCAAGCTCAGGAGGAGCTCGTTGAAGATCTTGTCCTTTGTGTTGTTTCGTTTTAGTTGATCAGTAGTGGAGCCCAGTTGGGGTCGATCGGGGACCTCTGTCGCATTTGGGGTTCTTCTTTTATTTTGGTTCCGTAGTCGGACCTTGAGTGTATTTATATGATGTAATGCTTTATTCATGTATTTGTGTGAAGTGGCGATTGTAAGCCAACTATGTATCTCTTTCAATTATTATATTACATGGGTTGTGTGAAGATTACCTCACTTGCGACATATGCCTTCAATGCGATTATACCTCTAAGTCGTGCCTCGACACGTGGGAGATATAGTCGCATCGAGGGTGTTACAAGTTGGTATCAGAGCCTTCCCCGACCTTAGGAGCCCCCACTGATTGATCGTTTTTAGCGGCCGAGTTGTGTCTAGAAAAATGTTTTGAGTCCTTTAGGAATTATATATCGGAGAGTTTAGGAATTCTTTTTACTCCCCAGTCCCTTCGTCGCTCTGGTGAGTCATCCTGACGTAGAGTTTTGACTCTTCTCTTCTCAAATTTCACTAAAAAAAATTTTAGGATCACGCGAGTATCTTGGATTTGTTCCGATGGCTTATGATGACAATACTGTCTTGGTGCCTCCTGTCAGGGGTTTAGTGGAAGTGTCCCGGGGAGTTGAGCTCTGAGGTGTTGTCATCATAATTTTATCGTTGCAATTCTGGAATACTTGATGTATGTTCGCCGACATCGAAAATCTCCTTTATGCAGTTCGTTGGTGAGATAACCTCGACGCCACCCAGTACTGGGGCGGGAGTTCGGGAGTATCGCCATAACTTGTATAACGGATGCTTTTCGAAGGTTGTGGTAGATGATTTCCGAAGGTTTCTTGGTTATGTGTTGAAGGATGGATACAGCTGGATGTAGGATTTGTTAGTTTGGGTCAGATATTATGCTTCCCCTGTATCCCCAACACCTGATTGCATAACCGGAAAATTTCGGGAGTTTATAAGTGCGAATTCAAGTAGCTCTTAGGATATCTTCTGACAGATGTGTGATATGAAATTGGGGTTCGACGTCTAGTGGTTCGCCTATTCACGGTCGATTTTACAGTGGTCTCGTTGTGTCTTAAAGCGTCCTTGGCTATGCTGACTCGGGGACGCTTCGTATGTCATGTGCACTGCCTTGTACATGATGGTGTTGTACGATCGAGCCCGTGTAGGTCCCACCACAAAAACTTCGGACGAAATCTCTATCATATGTTTGCTCCGGCTTATTCTGCAAGCCAACCCTTTGTTTTTGTTTTGAGTTGTGGTATTCGGGTTGCTTCAATGTCAAGTGTTGATTCCATACCTTCCTCAAGTGGTGTTCTCATATCCCTATGCGAATACTAATCCTTCGTGATAATCAAGATTGTCATGTTAATTCTCTTCAACCGGTGTGTCTCTCCTCAAGTGGATCCGTTCACTTCAACATTTACAAAATCAATTATTAGTTCTTCTCAACGGTGTTTGTTTCATCCGTCTCCAAATTGCCTTTGTTTTTCCCGCCCACCCACCCTTTTCTTCAGTGATTCAGATTTCTTATTCAAGTATACTTTTATTGATGGGAAATACCTCCATTCTTTTCTGTCAATGTTCTTATCCGGTGATTCTCATGAAGATTCTAACGGAGCCTCAAGTTCATCATTGTTCGTTCTCTTTCTTCTCCGGTGGATTCAAGTCAAGTTTTGTTGATCATACCTTTTTCCTCATTTCAATACCTTTTCATGCTGGTGCACCTCATAATCTTTGACCGCTCGCTATTCTATTGTTTCGGAGTGCTCAAGATATCTCGAAGATTCGTGTTTTCCACTCTGCTTTCTTTCAAGACCTTCCCAGGTTGTTTATCTTGTTCAAGCCATTTAATTCAACCGCTGCATTCCCTCTTTTAAATTGTTCTACGGTGTTTCTTTTGAGTGGGCCCTAACCCACAGGTCTTTTCCCAGGATCTGACCTAACTCTTCTTATTTTCCCAGAGCTACCATCAAATTCTTTTGAAGTTTGACGTAAAAATGATTCATCATCAGTCATATGTATTTCTCCAAGATCTTTCAATTTCTTTTGATCATTGGCTCAACCTTTCCATTATTGATTCCGGAGTGCCTCAACAATTCACGTTGGTGTTTCTCGTTGTCATTTGAAGACCGAAGAAGAGTTTCGCTTTAATCTTGCTCCATTCTCTTCAAGATTTGTGATTCTAGCTTGTTACCATCCTCTCATAATTATTTTTCGATTGTCAGAATTCTTTTCACCCATCCGGAGTAATTCAGGAGTATTTTTCAGTTTGATTTCTCTAGAGGCCATCAACCGAGAAGTATTCATCTCAGCTTTCAGCTATCATTCGCCAAAGCTTACCGGTGCATCGCTCAAATATTATCTAATCAGTTCATGATCTCTTCGTTCACTTGTATCAAAAATCTCTTGGGTATCCCCGTTCATTTGCTAATTCTTCCCGGTGTTTTCTTTATCTTCTCTTCGTTCTTTTTCAATTCTTATGGTGGTTCGTACAAGATTCCTCTTCTTTCGTTATCATATCAATTCTTTCGTTGTTTCGATTCCACCGGTGTTTCGTTGAAGGCATTCTCAAGTTGTGCTATATCTATCTTAATCCTTTCTACGAGAATAAGTAGTGTGCCAAATCCGTTGAATGTCATCAATTTAAATTGGTGAAGGATAAGCATAATGTAATTCTTACTCTTGTTTCATCCAAGTGATTTAATTCCTTATGCCGGAGGTTCATCAAAATTCTTGATTTCTTTTGTTCCTCTTTCCTTTCCGGAGCTCCAAGTTATTTCAATTATATCTCCACGGAGATTCATCTAAATCGTCGCAAGGCTTCGCTTGTGTTTTCAACTTCTCTTCGTTTTGATCATCCTTTATTACCGGAGTTCTTCACGGAAGTTCTACATGATGGTTCATCAAGGATTTAATTCATTCTCAAAGTGTTCATTGAGATTCTTTTCAAAGGAGCTCAAGCATTCTTCATCTTGCATTCCAAAGTGCAATTCTTGTAACCGTATCATTCGAGGTGGTATTATATCATTCTTGATAATTTCAGTTCTTGTTTTCATGATTCACATGTTGTCAAGATTGGGATATTTTAAATCCATCAATCTCGTCATTGGAGCTATCTTGGGTTATATTTCACCTAAAGACTTCCCTAAAGATTGTTGCTATCTATCGTGTTTATAAATGACTCAAGTTCTTCTTTTATCCTCCCGGTGAAATAAGTTTCTCGTCTCTTTGTTCTTATCAATCCAATTCTTTTCCCGTGAGTGGCAGGTTTTTCATCTCTTAATTTGAGAGGTATTCCACAAGACCATATCAAGCTTATTATTTTCGTTGTGGGTTTTCCAACAACTCCGTTCTAGCTTCTGTTGTAACCGTGCCCTCTCAAGATATTGTTTTCCTTCGTTCACTCCATTCCATTCTTACTTTTGTTCCGGAGGCATTGTGATGTTCATCTTTTCAACCCATCATCTCGTTTTGTCAAAGATCATGATCTTTCCATGCCTATCCTTTTAATCTGAGTGTTGTGTCCTCTTTTCAAGTAACCTCTCATCTTGTCAAGTTCAATTCCTTCCATTTACAGACGGAGTGCTGTCCAAATTATATCACTCTTATTCCTTCCCTATCTTCCTTAACCGGAGTATTG
Source organism: Triticum monococcum (assembly GCA_034509565.1). Taxonomy (NCBI): domain Eukaryota; kingdom Viridiplantae; phylum Streptophyta; class Magnoliopsida; order Poales; family Poaceae; genus Triticum; species Triticum monococcum. The sequence goes on from CM067844.1 coordinate 493,266,782, forward strand.
TGCCCCTTTGCTCAAATCCTTTTCGCCTTATCAAGTCTTGCATCCTTTCTCAACCGGAGTGTTGTTCGAATTTGGTCTTCCTTGATCCCCTTCCTTAACCGGAGTGTTTTCGACCTAGTTCACCTTCGTGGTATTCTTTCCTCGAATTTGTTCAATCTCGCAAGGTTCTTTGGTCTCACTCGTTTGTCGAAGAAGCAACTTAATTTTACCTCTCCTCTTTCTCTTCCGTTTTCCCTCCGGTGCCATTCTAGATCTCGGGACGAGATCCTCTCGTAGTGGTGGAGTGTTGTAACGCCCTGAGTCCGATGTGCCAGGTGTCCGTCAGTTATTTGCTCTCGTTGTCAGGTCTTTTGCTTGCATGTTGCATCTTATCATGTCATCATGTGCATTGCATCATCATGTTTTCAAAACTTGCATCCGTCCCGGCCTCCTCGTTCTCTCCGTTGTCTGCTCTGAGCCCAGACACACTTGCACTGCGCCCGCGGCATGTCCGAAATAGTATTTTATAAGTGGCCAGAAAATGTTCTCGGATTGGGTTGAAATTTGGTGTGCGGTCTTATTATAGTGTAGACAGACCGCCTGTCAAGTTTCATCGCCATCGGAGTTCGTTTGACGCCCCAATGGATAAATATAGCGGCAATAGTAGTCGGGCTAACGTCGGACGTTTTTGGTCTCCGGAAACAGTTGCCGGGCCCTCTCTCTCTCTTCTCCCCCTCGCAGTCCACCTAGGCCCAGCCTAACCTCTCTCGTCAGCCCGCAGCCCTCCTCGCGCGCGCGTCCGAAATTTGTCCCGGACCCGACCTGGGCAGTCGTCACCGTTGGATCCGGATCATCCCCAAACGTCTACAAAACGTCTCCGTTTTCTTCATTGGGCTCCCTAGCCTATTTATCCGATACCGTCCAATTTTGATCGGAGGGTCCAAACCTAATCTTTTTGTCTCTGTATATAGACCAACCCCTACCCAAATCGGATCAAACCCTAAAATCTAGGAGAGGTGTCCCGTCGCCCGCCGCCACTTCCAATCCTCTCGGGATCCCCTCACTCAATCTCCCTCGATCCCATCGCCCAGCCAACCAGAGCCGCACCCACACCCAGATCCAAACCACAGCCAACCACTGCCCGAGCTCCTTCTTCCCCAAACCAGTGCAGCCACCAGACCCCGTCGAGCGCCACCGCAGCAGCAGCAACCGAGGCCCCCTGCTCCTGCCTCCTCCTCGTCGTCCAGCAGCAGCAACGGAGCCGTCGCCAGGCCAGCCCCTTGTGCCCCTCTCCTTTTTCCCTTCTCCCTGGCGTCATCTCCTCCCTGTCTCTCTCTAATACCCGCCATGGCCATCCTCGCAGGTAACCAAGCTCCAAGCACGCCGCCCCGACGCATGGATGCCGCCCTTCAGGGCTCGTCTTCGACCAATCCGAGCATAGGAACACGCTCGTCCCCGTCTTCCTGGTCTCCTCTGCGTCGCGCTTCATCCTCTGTCAGGAGCAGACAGAGGAGGAAGAGCCCCTGCCTACCTCGCCGGAGAGATCCATCCCCGCACCCAGACCCGCCAGATCCCGCTGTCCCAGCTCCTCCTCACCTCGTCCGCATCGCCGGGATCGTGCCGGAGTCCACCGCCGCTGCGCCAAGCACCTCCCTGTGGCCTTCATCCCTCGCCGCACCGCTCCTCTTTTTTCATCGAGCAGAGGAGGACGAGCAGCGCCCGTGCCCGTTGACCGCGTCGCCCCGAGCCGGCCCTTCTCTGCTCTCGGGCCACAAGCGCCACTTCTTCCTCAGCCCAGCCGCGCCTCCACCAATCTGGGCCTCAGCCCACTTCTTCCTTCTGATGGGCTAGCAGTTTCGGCCCGTGATGTTTTTTTCCTGCCAGGACGATTTTATCTAATTTCCAGGAGATTATAGTTTTGCAGAAAACCCCCTAGCTTCATGCATTAAATAACTTTCAAACCGTGCATCGGATTAAAATAATTTATATATGAAACTTGCTTAAAATTATGTGTAGATTAATAATATGCCACTTTCATCCATGGTTAAAATGCTTAAAATGTTGTTTGATTAATTTTTGCTCTATGTCATGTTAAAATGATTTAATTCATAACTATTAAACCGTAGCTCCGAACTTAATAAACTTTATATGTAAATGGGGTAGAATTTTGCCTAGTTTATCATGGTGCACTCATCTTGCATGGTTAACAACTCTAAAATAATGTTTAGGGCAGAACAGTACCAAATCTAAAATATGCTATGGGGATTTACCGGAATTGTTGTTCCTTGCTTCCGGCCTCATTTAACCTTGACTAGATAGGTAGTTTTACTTTGCTTCACCCTCTTGCCATGTTTAACAACATTTAATATTGTTGGGTACATAAACGAGATCGAACTAAATAATTGATGTGGTGCTCCATCAATATGCAACCCGTTGCATATTGAGCTCCACTTAAATTTGTAGGATTGCTTGTGCACTTTGCCATGCCATGCCTCTTTAAACCGGACATGCATCATACTTGTTTGCGCATCGTGACATGCTTATGTGGTGGTTGTTTACTATGTTGTGTGCTTCTTTTCCGATGATTGCTTCTTCGGGTTGGTTCCGGTAACGTCGTGTTGTGAGGACCCGTTCGTCTACGTCTGTTTGTCTTCTTCATGGACTCGTTCTTCTTCCTTGCGGGATCTCAGGCAAGATGATCATACCCTCGAAATCACTACTATCTTTGCTATGCTAGTTTGCTCGCTCTTTTTCTATGCCAATGCTACGATGCCTACCACTTGCCTGTCAGCCTCCCAAATTGCCATGTTCAGCCTCTAACCCACCTTGTCCTAGCAAACCGTTGTTTGGCTATGTTACCGCTTTGCTCAGCCCCTCTTATAGCGTTGTTAGTTGCAGGTGAAGATTGAAGTTTGTTCCATGTTGGAACATGGAGATGTTGTTCCTTGTTGGAACATGTTTTACTTGTTGGATGTCACAATATATCTTATTTAATTAATGCATCTATATACTTGGTAAAGGGTGGAAGGCTCGGCCTTATGCCTGGTGTTTTGTTCCACTCTTGCCGCCCTAGTTTCCGTCATATCGGTGTTATGTTCCCGGATTTTGCGTCCCTTACGCGGTTGGGCTATAATGGGAACCCCTTGACAGTTCGCCTTAAGTAAAGCTTCTCCAGCAATACCCAACATTGGTTTTACCATTTGCCACCTAGCCTTTTCTTTCCCTTGGGTTCTGCAGACTCAAGGGTCATCATTATTTTAAGCCCCTTGGGCCAGTGCTCCTCTGAGTGTTGGTCCAACCCAGAGCACCGTGCAGGGCCATCCCTTGGCAACTTGGGTTACGTCGGCTCCTGTACGCTTAGCTTATCCGGTGTGCCCTGAGAAAGAGATATGTGCAGCTCCTATCGGGATTTGTTGGCACATTCGGGCGGTGTTGCTGGTTTAGTTTTACCCTGTCGAAATGTCTTGTTGTACTGGGATACCGAGTCTGATCAGAATGTCTCGGGTGGAGGTCTATTCCTTCGTTGACCGTGAGAGCTTGTGATGGGCTAAGTTGGGACACCCCTGTAGGGATTTGAACTTTCGAAAGCCGTGCCTGCGGTTATGGGCAGATGGGAATTTGTTAATGTCCTGTTGTAGAAAACCTGAAGTCGACCTTAATTAAAATGAATCAACCGCATGTGTAACCGTGATGGTCTCTTTCCGGCGGAGTCCGGGAAGTGAACACGGTTGTTGGAATTATGCTTGACGTAGGTAGTCTAGGATCACTTCTTGATCATACTTTTATCGACCGTGCTTTGCCTTCTCTTCTCGCTCTCTTTTGCGAATAAGTTAGCCACCATATATGCTAGTCGCTTGCTGCAGCTCCACCTCATACTTTTACCTTACCCATAAGCTTAAATAGTCTTGATCGCGAGGGTGCGAGATTGCTGAGTCCCTGTGGCTCACAGATTACTTCCAAAACCAGTTGCAGGTGCCGTTGAGTACATGCAGATGACGCAACCAAGCTCAGGAGGAGCTGGTTGAAGATCTTGTCCTTTGTGTTGTTTCGTTTTAGTTGATCAGTAGTGGAGCCCAGTTGGGGTCGATCGGGGACCTTTGTCGCATTTGGGGTTCTTCTTTTATTTTGGTTCCGTAGTCGGACCTTGAGTGTATTTGTATGATGTAGTGCTTTATTCATGTATTTGTGTGAAGTGGCGATTGTAAGCCAACTATGTATCTCTTTCAATTATTATATTACATGGGTTGTGTGAAGATTACCTCACTTGCGACATATGCCTTCAATGCGATTATACCTCTAAGTCATGCCTCGACACGTGGGAGATATAGTCGCATCGAGGGTGTTACATAGGCATAGTGGGGGACCGCCATGAACTTGGCCAAGGTAGGTCGGCCAAGCAGCGCATGGTATGGGCTCTCAAGATCCACCACCTCAAACCAAACGGGCTTTCTATGGAAGTGATCTTTGTCCCCAAAGAGGACGTCCATCAGGATCTTGCTGATCAGCGAGCAGGAAAGCCCAGGTACAATGCTGTGGAACACTGTTCGGCTGTTCTGAAGCTGTCTTTGCTTGATCCCTAACTTCTCCATGGTGTCCTTGTACAGGATATTGATGCTGCTGCCTCCGTCTACCAGAACTCGCGAGAAACGCGCGGCTCGTCTGTCCATAGCAAAGGTGGCGTCCAGGACCAAGGCGTAGGAGCCCGGACTCGGCATTACCTCTGGGTGGTCAGCCCTGCTCCAGCTAATGGGCTTCTCAGACCAGTGCATGAACTCTGCCGTCTCCGACGCTACTGCATTCACCTCTTGTCGCTGCAGCCGCCTGCTGCGTCGATCATCAGCGACACTGGTGAACACCACATAGGCTCCATGCTCTTCAGGGTATTTGTCTTGTACTGCGCCGACTGGCCTGACTGCCGGCTGCTGGGGCGGAGGCAGAGGCGGCTGCCCAGCCGGTGGGGGAGGCAGGAGGCCGTCTCCCTTGGCGATCCTAGTGAGCCAGTGGCACTTTCGGGTGGTGTGATTCGACGGCTTTGCGCCGCTGTGGAACTTGCAAGGTCCATCCAAGGTCTGCTCATAGGAGGAGGCCGGCAACCAGTTTGGCTTGCCGCCTTTCTGTCGCTTGGGCGGGGGCTGCTCTTCTGGCTGCTGGGCTTCAACGGTCGCGACCTGCCGGCTGCTGGAAGCCAGCTCTGGGGCCTTGCGCTTGTTGTCGCCCTGCTGTCGTTGCCGGCCGGCGTCTGCCGCCAGAGTTCTTGGAGCTTGAGGAGCTACTTTGCCAGTTGTGCTGATTTGAATTTCCGCCTTCATGGAGGAGTCGGCCGTGGCGTACTTGTCCGCTATGATCAGCAGCTCGTCGAGGGTTTCTTGCTCGTCACAGAGGAGCTTGTGCTTGAGGAGAGTGCCTTCCCTGCACCCGGCTGTAAAGTACTCGATAGCCTGCACCTCGTGCACGCCCTCACAGGAGTTCCGGAGCTCGGCCCAACGCATGAGGTAATCACGAGTAGACTCGTCGGGGCCTTGCATGCACAAGGAGAGCTGACGAGGCTTGGGAGGACGCTCGTACGTGTTGGTGCAGTTGCGGAGGAACGCTTCGGTGAAGTCGACCTAGCTATTGATACTGCGGGGCTTTAGGCTGTTCAGCCATGTCTGGGCCGTGCCTTGGAGCATGAGCGGAACATACTTTACGGCGACATGCTTGTTGCCGTTTGCTATGCTGACAACCGTGGAGTAGTCGACTAGCCAGTCTTCCGGCTTCACGGAGCCGGTATACTTGGGCGTGTCTCTTGGGAGCATGAACCCTCTGGGAAAGGGCTCATCCCGAATGCGAGGCCTGAAACAAGGTGGACCCAGCTCGTCTTCTTCTTCCAGCGCCAAGGACCGGTGAAGTCGGTCGATCCGGTGGCGGGCGTCATTCTCTCCAACTCCCTCTCGGCGGCCAAGGCGGTCACCAAGAGTCGGATGGTCAACAGGCGGCGGGGAAACTCGCCTCTCCTTATGGGGAGGGGAAGGCGGACAGTCGTCCCGTCGTTCCACTGCTCTCGGGCGGCCATCTCGGTTGTGCTCTATGGTAATGCGAGTCCGACTGTGACTGACAGCCGGCTCCTTGTCCTTTCTTCCTCGGGTGCCGCCAGTCGGCGTCTAAGACGTCGCGCCTTGATCTTGGCGTGGGTCGTCGTTTGGTCGTTGCGGCGCCTCCGTGCGGCAGCCGGCCTCATTCTGCACGACAGCCGCGTCGAGGAGCCACTGGACTCGCTCCAACATGAGGCGGCGTTCTTCGCCCTCGAAATTGTCCAGCTCATCCGCCGCTGCCTGGGCGGCTCGGATGTTCTCCGCTAGTGTAGCGTACACGGGGCGGCTAGCCCCAAATAGGCTGGCGATGGCTACGCCGCGCTGCCGGACCGCGCCAAGGCGGCTGGGCTCCACCGGGGCTGGCGAGCCGCCGACGGCGCGATCCATCTCCCGCTGGTAGGCTTCTGACAAGCGCCTCATGCTGGCCAGCTTCTTCGCGCCTTCAACGAGCTGAAGGCGGCGGGCCTCCAACGTTTCTGCGTCAGCGTCTTCCGGAATGGGCGCAGTTAGGTCTTGCAGCGCCGCGCCGAGTGAGTCGGGCGCTCCTCCGTCGGGGAACTCGTCAGTGACGGTGCTTCCGTCACTGACGTAGACCACCTTAGTGATGGTGCTTCCGTCGCTCTCTGCGTGGGGGAGAGGTTCGTCGTAGACCACCACGTTGGCGGGGAACGCGTCGATCGACGCGGTGTCGGAGTCAACCAGCATCGGGTCGGTGGAGCCTACGGACTCCAAGTCTACGGCAGGCTCGCCGGAAACATGGAGTTGATCGAGGAGGCCCGCGAGGAGGTTCTCGGGACCACCCGCGCCTGCATCAGACGCAGGTTCGTCGGAGAGGCGGACCTCGCCGACAAGCTCGGCCAAGGAGCTGGCTGCGCTGGCGATCTCAACGTCGCGCAATGCGTCGATGCAAACTTCGTCTGGCGTGCCTGGCTCGCTGCGCTCGCCAGGGAGGAAAAGGGTTCCCGTCCAGAACAGATCTCCGGACGGCGGTGCACTAGGCCCCATGGTGGGCGCCAAATGTCGGGGTTTTGGTGCAACATATGCCAACGGATGGCTTATCATGGTGGGGGCGAGTAGAACGTCGCCGGTGCCTGGAAACGGGATGAGGCGAAGGCATGCTCGCCGGCGAATCTTACCCAGCTTCGGGGCTCTCCGGGGAGATAATACCCCTACTGCTACTCTGTGGGGTCTCCGCATTATCACTATGGCAAAGTGCTTACACGGTTGCTCCTTGAGCTGTTTTCTGGTGGGCGGAGAGGGCAAGGCTATCTCTCTCCCTTCTATATGATCTGGTCTAGAGCTAATGGGTTCCAACCCTTTGCATGGGTGCCCTCGGGGGTTTATATAGGCCTACCCCCTAGGGGTACAATGGTAATCTGGCTGGGCGCGGGCCCAACCGTCAATGTCTCTGGCCTCCGTCTTCTCTACCGACCGCTGGGGCCCGCCGACTGGCGGGCCCCGCCGACTGGCCGGGTACGGAGCCGACAGGCCGCGTCTGCCGCGGGCGGGTCTTGCCGACTGTTGATTACTGTAGCCGTACTTCTGATGATGCGGGCTTGATCATGAGGTCGTGGCAACAGCCCTGCCGCCTGGCGGGCGATCACTGTGGCCACTCCCCATCTCATCTTGATTAATGGCGCATGGGCCCCGGGGGAAGGGTCGGCCGACTCCCCCGGGCCGACTCCCGACGGGTCCGATTGGCGGTTCTCCCGCCGTCTCCCGAGGTCTCACCGACTGGTGGGCCTTGCTGCCTCCAGGCCGTACAGACAAGCCGTCGTAGGTGCAGGATTCGGCCCTGCGGTGCTGATGTCAGGGCCAGCATGGCAACAGTGCCACGCCGCACGGAGATCTTCCGGGGTACAACGTGCTGTGGCCATGCCTGCCCTTGGTAAGGGGCAGGAGTGGGCTTCACTGTAGCCACGCCCCTGCCCCGTCCCCTTCGATGAGGTCACGGGTTTGTTGGAGTCGCCGGCCGACTCCCCAAAGCCGGCTTCTCTAGAAGTCGTCCCTGGGACTCGGCCATGAGCGGGCAGTCGGCCGCCCTGCCGTCGACTCCTCAGGAGACGGCTCTTCGCCCTGGGGTCTTGAGGGGCGCAGCCTGCCCTGATGTCTTGAAAGGTTATGGGACTCGGGTTGGCCTACCCGTGGCCCATTACTCCGACACCGCTTGCTTTTTTTTGCTTGTGTGCTAGTTTGATTGCTTGCCGTCATGGCTAGTCTCATATCTTCTCCATTATCTCCCGGGAGTGAAGTTCTAAATTTTAAACAAAGGGAGGGAGAAAATCTAAAAGATGCTTGGTATAGGATTTGCAATGCTCAAAATAGATCTACCAGGAAACAATCTACCTTAGTTCTTCTCCACAATTTTTTATGTAGGTATTCATCCTTGGAATAGATATATCCTTGATACCATTACCGGAGGGAATTTCTTGGGTAGCCATACTTTTGATTCTTATAATGCTATGTTAGATTTATTTGGCTCACCACCTCTTTTGGTTAATGGAACCATGTTAACTTTGGAGCATGTTATGCAAAGACTTGAAATTATTGAAAATAAAGTTGCTACTATTGAATCAATTGAAAATCTTGATAAAGAGATCCACAATCAAATCACTCAATATGGATCTAAGGTAGGAATGACTTTGAAAAATATTAAGGAAAAGGAACCCATAGTTAATGAGAGGATGAACTTAGATTCTACTAGAATTGATAAACTTGAGGGTATCATTACAAATTTGGGAACTGCTTTTTCTTCCGTAAAGAATACTCCTGGTCCTCCTACTAAAATTGCCAAGCTCATGTATGTTCCTAAAAATAAGGGTGAATCATCTAGTAAGGAAACTGCTGATCTTAAATCTATAAGTATTCATCCCAATCTTTTTGCTATCATTAAAGAACTATTTATTACAAATGAATTTTTCGATCTTGTGCCTAAAAGTTTGATAATTAATAAAAATAAAGAAATTCCTAAAGACGGTAGATGCCTAATTGAAGAATTTCCTACCAAAGATGGCAATACCTAGATCTATTCTTGCTCGTTATGCCTAGCTAGGGGCGTTAAACGATAGCGCTTGTTGGGAGGCAACCCAATTTTATTTTTATTCCTTTCTTTTTGCTTCTGTTTAGTAATAAATAAATTATTTAGCCTCTATTTTGGTTGTGTTTTTTGTGTTTAATTAGTGTTTGTGCCAAGTAGAACCGTTGGGAAGACTTGGGGAAAGTCTTGTTGAACTTGCTGTAAAAAACAGAAACTTTAGCGCTCACGAGAACTGCTGTCATTTTTGTTTGAATAGTGATATTTAGTTAATTCTTTTTGTAGATGATTAATAGATAAATTCCTCACGTCCAGAAATTTATTTTAGAATTTTTGGGGTTCCAGATCTTGCGATAGGTACAGATTACTACAGACTGTTCTGTTTTTGACAGATTCTGTTTTTTCGTGTGTTGTTTGCTTATTTTGATGAATCTATGGCTAGTAAAATAGTTTATAATCCATAGAGAAGTTGGAATACAGTAGGTTTAACACCAATATAAATAAAGAATGAGTTCATTACAGTACCTTGAAGTGGTCTTTTGTTTTCTTTCGCTAACGGAGCTCACGAGTTTTCTATTTTGAGTTTTGTGTTGTGAAGTTTTCAAGTTTTGGGTGAATTCTTTTGATGGATCATGGAACAAGGAGTGGCAAGAGCCTAAGCTTGGGGATGCCCATGGCACCCCCAAGATAATCCAAGGACACCAAAAAGTCAAAGCTTGGGGATGCCCCCGGAAGGCGTCCCCTCTTTCGTCCACTTCCATCGGTAATTTGCTTGGAGCTATATTTTTATTCACCAACATGATATGTGTTTTGCTTGGAGCGTCTTGTATTATTTGTGTCTTTGTTTTTTAGTATGCCACAATCATCCTTGCTGTACACACCTTTTGAGAGAGCCATACATGAATTAAAATTTTATAGAATACTCTATGTGCTTCACTTATATCTTTTGAGCTAAGTAGTTTTGCTCTATGTGCTTCACTTATATCTATTGAGCTAAGTAGTTTTGCTCTATGTGCTTCACTTATATCCTTTGAGCTAGATAATTTTGCTCTATGTGCTTCACTTATATATTTTGAGCGTTATAATTTTGCTCTATTTGCTTCACTTAGATCTTTTAGAGCACGGTGGTGGATATGTTTTAAAGAAACTATTGATCTCTCATGCTTCACTTAAATTAATTTGAGATTCTCTTAATAGCATGGTAATTTGCCTAATAATAATATGCTTGGTATTCAAGATTTGTGAAACTCTCTTTTGACTGTGTTGAATACTAAGAAAAGATTGAAGCATGATAATTGTTTCGAGTTATGGAGGTGATAATATTAAAGTCATGCTAGTTGAGTAGTTGTGAATTTAAAGAATACTTGTGTTGAAGTTTGTAATTCCCGTAGCATGCATGTATGGTGAACCGTTGTGTGATGAAGTCGGAGCATGATTTATTTATTGATTGTCTTCCTTATGGGTGGCGGTCGGGGACGAGCGATGGTCTTTTCCTACCAATCTATCCCCCTAGGAGCATGCGTGTAATACTTTGCTTTGATAACTTCTAGATTTTTGCAATAAGTATATGAGTTCTTTATGACGGTATCATACACCTACCATATACCTTTGCTAGCCTCTCTAATACCGCACAATTTTTGCCGGTATCATACACCTACCATATACCTTCTTCAAAACAGCCACCATACCTACCTATTATGGCATTTCCATAGCCACTTCAAGATATATTGCCATGCAACTTTCCACCATCTAGTTCATCATGACACACTTCATCATTGTCATATTGCATATCCCGGCACACCGCCGGATGCATTCACATAGAGTCATATTTTGTTCTAAGTATCGAGTTGTAATTGTTGCGTTATAAGAAAAATAAAAGTGTCATGATCATCATTATTAGAGCATTGTCCCAGTGAGGAAAAAATGATGGAGACTATGATTCCCCCATAAGTCGGGATGAGACTCCAGACGAAAAAAAGAGGCCATAAAAAAAGACAGAAATGCCCAAAAAATGATGAGAGAAAAAGAGAGAAGGGACAATGTTACTATCCTTTTACCACACTTATGCTTCAAAGTAGCACCATGATCTTCATAGTAGAGAGTCTCTCATGTTATCACTTTCATATACTAGTGGGAATTTTTCATTATAGAACTTGGCTTGTATATTCCAATGATGGGCTTCCTCAAATTGCCCTAGGTCTTCATGAGCAAGCAAGTTGGATGCACACCCACTTAGTTTCTTTTTGAGCTTTCATATACTTATAGCTCTAGTGCATCCGTTGCATGGCAATCCCTACTCACTCACACTGATTTCTATTGATGGGCATCTCCATAGCCCATTGATACGCCTAGTTGATGTGAGGCTATCTTCTCCTTTTTGTCTTCTCCACAACCACCATTCTATTCCACCTATAGTGCTATATCCATGGCTCACGCTCATGTATTGCGTGAAGATTGAAAAAGTTTTGAAAAAGTTAGAGTATGAAACAACTGCTTGGCTTGTCATCGGGGTTGTGCATGATTTAAATACTTTGTGTGGGGAAGATGGAGCATAGCCAGACTATATGATTTTGTAGGGATAACTTTCTTTGGCCATGTTATTTTGAGAAGACATAATTGCTTTGTTGGTATGCTTGAAGTATTATTATTTTCTATGTCAATATAAACTTTTATCTTGAATCTTTCTAATCTGAATATTCATACAACAATTAAGAAGATTTGCATTGAAATTATGCCAAGTAGCACTCCGCATCAAAAATTCTCTTTTTATCATTTACCTACTTGAGGACGAGCATGAATTAAGCTTGGGGATGCCTGATACGTCTCCAACGTATCTATAATTTTTGATTGCTCCATGCTATATTATCTACTGTTTTGGACTATATTGGGCTTTGTTTTCCACTTTTATATTATTTTTGGGACTAACCTATTAACCGGAGGCCCAGCCCAGAATTGCTGTTTTTTGCCTATTTCAGTGTTTCGGATAAACGGAATATCAAACGGAGTCCAAATGGAATAAAATCTTCGGAAACGTGATTTCCTCACCGAACGTGATCTAGGAGACTTGGACCCTACTGCAAGGGATCAACGAGGTGGTCACGAGGGTGGGGGCGCCCCCCTAGGGCGCGCCCCTACCTCGTGGGCCCCTCAGTGCTCCACCGACGTACTCCTTCCTCCTATATATACAGACGTACCCCCAAACGATCAGAACGGGAGCCAAAAACCTAATTCCACCACCGCAACTTTCTGTATCCATGAGATCCCATCTTGGGGCCTGTTCCGGAGCTCCGCCGGAAGAGGGCCATCATCACGGAGGGCTTCTACATCATCCTAGCCCCTCCGATGAAGTGTGAGTAGTTTACTTCAGACCTTCGGGTCCATAGTTAGTAGCTAGATGACTTCTTCCCTCTCTTTGAATCTCAATACAAAGTTCTCCCCCTCTCTCGTGGAGATCTATTCGATGTAATCTTCTTTTTGCGGTGTGTTTGTTGAGACCGATGTATTGTGGGTTTATGATCAAGTCTATCTATGAATAATATTTGAATCTTCTCTGAATTCTTTTATGTATGATTGGTTATCTTTGCAAGTCTCTTCGAATTATCCGTTTGGTTTGGCCAACTAGATTGGTAGTTCTTGCCATGGGAGAAGTGCTTAGCTTTGGGTTCGATCTTGCGGTGTCCTTACCCAGTGACAGAAGGGGCAGCAAGGCACGTATTGTATCATTGCCATCGAGGATAACAAGATGGGGTTTATTTCATATTGCATGAATTTATCTCTCTACATCATGTCATCTTTCTTAAGGCGTTACTTTGTTTTTAACTTAATACTCTAGATGCATGCTAGATAGCGGTCGATTAGTGGAGTAATAGTAGTAGATGCAGAATCGTTTCGATCTACTTGTCACGGACGTGATGCCTATATACATGATCATGCCTAGATATTCTCATAATTATGCTCAATTCTATCAATTGCTCAACAGTAATTTGTTCACCCACCGTAGAATACTTATGCTCTTGAGAGAAGCCACTAGTGAAACCTATGGCCCCCGGGTCAATTCTCATCATATCAATCTCCATCACTTTTATATTGTTTTGCTATTTACTTTGCTTTTACTTTTTACTTTGCATCTTTATATAAAAAATACCAAAAATATTCTATCTATCAGATCTCACTCTCATAAGTGACCGTGAAGGGCTTGACAACCCCTAATCGCGTTGGTTGCGAGTAGCTATCGCTTTGTGCAGGTACGAGGGACTTGAGCGTGGGCTCCTACTGGATTGATACCTTGGTTCTCAAAAACTGAGGGAAATACTTACGCTACTCTGCTGCATCATCCCTTCCTCTTCGGGGAAAACCAATGCAAGCTCAAGATGTAGCAGTGGTCGGTCAGCCGCATTGTGCGCTGATGGTACGAGCTCCAACGCCTCGTCATCGAATTGAGGTAGTAATTTGCGCTTCGGGTAACTTTTGAGTGGTCGCTCAAGGCCGTATTCCTCGGCTGTCGGGACGTTAGTCCATCTATCATTGAGCAAATCTTGATCAGCTTGAAGATGTTGCTGCTTCTTTTCAGGCTCCTTGCAGTGGCTATTAGCCGGCGCTTAAAGCGCTCCTGCTCGAGAGGTTCCTCAGGCATGATAAAATCCTCGTTGTCGAGGCTCACCTCATCCTCGGAGAGTGGAAGATAATTACTGTCCTCCGAGTCTTCCTGCACGGCCTGTTCATCAGGGCTGACTCGCCCATCTTCCCGTTCGTCCTATTCGGAAGTTGGATCAACGGGGTCTTCATTGTCTCCGGCATCGTCTAGATTATTGTTTTCTCCTGTGCCGGTATTGCTGTCTTTTTCACGGCGTGACTTAGAGCGGCTCCGCTGTCGTCGGCGCTTTGGCTGTATCTCAGGAGGTTTACCTTCCACTGGGTCTTCTTTGTCATCGCCGTTAACTTCTTTGGGTGTGTCCACCAAGTATACGTCGTAGGAGGAGGTGGTCGTCCAGCGCCCGGTAAATGGCGGGTTTTGGGCCTGCTCCTCTTTGACATCGTCGTCCATACCGTCGATGTCTCCGGAGTCGTAGTCGAGCATGTCGGTTAGATCTTCGATAGTGGCTATTAAGTGGGAGGTGGCTGGGAAGCGAAATTCCCCAACATCAGCCCCCAATTCAAACCGGATATAATTCAGTTGTGAGTCTCCTGCTAAAGAGAGGGTTTTTAATGAGTTTAGCACATCGCCTAAAGGTGAGTGCCAGAAGATGTCCGCGAAACTGAATTCGATGATCGACGCCTGGTAAGGCTCGGTGGACGTGGATGCACGTAGTTCGGAACCAGTGGCCAAAGATGAATCCGGGGGTCCGGTGACGTAGACCCTGCTCGAGATTGGGTCTGTGTGTGACTCCAATGCCGCTGAGTCTGCGGCCTCCCTGGCAGGGCTAAGCTTTCCGTCTTTGGATGGTGCAAGTTGCTCCGGATCTAGGACCAGAGCGCTTACAAGCGTAATCTCCTGGGTATGGTCCGATGACAGATTTAGGTCATGTTCATCGAGGTGGTAGGGAGCGGCTGCCATGGGCTCAAATCCGTCGAAGATCAAGTCTCCATGGATATCAGCGACGTAGTTTAAGCTTCCAAACCTGACCTGACGGCCAGGGGCGTAGCTGTCGATCTACTCTAGATGGCCGAGCGAGTTCGCCCGCAGTGCGGAGCCGCCGAATACGAAGATTTGGCTAGGGAGAAAGACATCCCCCGGGCAGCGTTGTTGTAGATGATGGATGGAGCCATCGAACCTTCTGAGGACGACACAACGGAACTCCCAATGAAAGCACCGATGTCGGTGTCAAAACCGGCGGATCTCGGGTAGGGGGTCCCGAACTATGCATCTAAGGTTGATGGTAACATGAGACAGGGAACACAATGTTTACCCAGGTTTGGGCCCTCTTTATGGAGGTAATACCCTACTTCTTGCTTGATTGATATTGATGAATATGAGTATTACAAGAGTTGATCTACCTGGAGATCGTAATGGCTAAAACCCTAGAAGTCTAGCCTATGTGATTATGATTATCTCTGCCTCTACGGACTAAACCCTCCAGTTTATATAGACACTGGAGGGGACTAGGGTTATACAAAGTCGGTTACAGAGAAAGGAATCTTCATATCCGAACACCAAACTTTCCATCCACGCCTAGGAGAGTCCCATCCGGACATGGGTGAGAGTCTTCGGTCTTGTATCTTCATAGCCCATCAGTCTGGCCCATGTCCAACAGGTCGGACGCCCGAGGACCCCTTAGTCCAGGACTCCCTCAGGGTGTTCTTTGAGTCCTTTCCTTATGAGTGGCGGTCGGGGACGAGCGATGGTCTTTTCCTACCAATATATCCCTCTAGGGGCATGCGTAGTAGTACTTTGCTTCGAGGGCTAATAAACTTTTGCAATAAGTATATGAGTTCTTTATGACTAAGGGAGCACGCCCGAACCGATGGTGGTGACCGAGTGATCCCCCGAGTCAAAGGTCAGGTCGGCCTTGGGCGCCGCCCAACCCGGGGGAGCCCCCTACCGCGTGGAGGCGGCGCCGATCCAGCGAAATAACGGCTTGGTTTGACGGTCCGAGGGCGGTGCCTGCGAGCCACCGAGGAGAGCCGCGATGACAGGGGGTGCTAGTCCCCCGAAGCGCGCAATGAAGAGGTCATGCAGATCCTCCCAGGAGGCAACAGAAGATTCCGGTAGATGGAGGAGCCAGGCGTGCAGCATGCCAACGAGGGCCATTGGGAGCCAGTTGGCCATGACTTAATCGTCGCCCCTGGCCTCCAGGATGGCCTCCTCGTATGCCAGCAGGAAGGCTGCCGGATCCGCCGCACCATCGTAATGGGGCGGCATCTCTGGCTTGAACTTGTGCGGCCACCGTGCCCGCTGCAAGGCGGGGGTGAAGGCCTGGAGCCCCACAACGCTGCGGAGGGTGCCCGTCGATCCAGTCGGAGAAGCGGCGGTATGCATGAGAGCCGGTCAGAGAGGCAAGGCCGTCGGGGGGGGCAAGACTTCGGCGCACCCCTACCTGGCGCGCTAAATGTTGGATTTCGGGTTCCGACAAAACCCTTGAGGTTCGAACACTGGGGTGCGCACAAAGATCTCTCCCCCTCTCTAGCTCGCACACATCATGATCTCGCGGCCTAGCTCGACGAATCCAAAGAACAAGAGACACAAGAGTTTATACTGGTTCGGGCCACTGATGTGGTGTAATACCCTACTCCAGTGTGGTGTGGTGGATTGCCTCTTGGGCTGAGGATGAATAGTTACAAGGGAAGAACGGCCTCCTGAGGAGAGGTGTTCTTGTGCCTGGTGGACTTGTGTGGTTGTGGATGGTCTATCTCTAGATTAGCCAATCAGACCCCCCCCCCCACTACAGTGGTGGCTAGTCCTATATATAGAGGCATGGGTCCTCTTCCCAAATATTTAAGCGGGCAGGGATCCCACAACGGCCAATTTAAAGGGGGACAACTAGTACAAGCTATCCTGACAAAAGTAGTCTTCGCCTGCCAAAGGCTTTGGTGGTGACGCCGTCTTGGGCTACACGGTGACCTTTGTCCTACTGTCCTGCTGGTCTTGGTCTTGTCGCACCGATATGGAAACCTTTGCCTAATGCCTCGGGACTCCTCGCCTGCGCTTGCCCCTTTAGCACAAAAGATGAAACGAGGACACTGCGCGCTGGCGCCCGCCTCGCTCTAGTCGTCATGGCTTGCGGCACACAAACCTCGTGAGGTATCCCTTGCCTTGATCTTTCTGCCCCTCACGAGCCTGCCTGGCGAGGCCGCCCCTGAGGAGGTCTTGCGTCATCCACCTCGCGAGGCTTGGCCCCTCGCGAGGGTCTTGAGTGTTTGCTGGAGAAGATGGGTCGTACAAGGCCGCTGATGGAGCCACACCATGGGACGTAGGCAGGCAAGACTGGGGACCCCCGTTCCCAGAACGCCGACAACCCCGTCCTTAGCCAATCTTTGCTTAATCCGTAGCCCCTGTTTCAAGTTGCAAATGTTAGCAACTGAACCAGTATCAAATACCCAAGCACTACTGCGACCATTAGTAAGGTACACATCAATAACATGTATATCAAATATACCTTTCACTTTGCCATCCTTCATTTCTGCCAAATACTTGGGGTAATTCCGCTTCCAGTGACCAGTTCCTTTGCAGTAAAAGCACTCAGTCTCAAGCTTAGGTCTATACATGGGTTTCTTCACTTGAGAAGCAACTGGCTTGATGTTCTTCTAGAAGTTCCCCTTCTTCCCTTTACCCTTTTTCTTAAAACTGGTGGTCTTGTTGACCATCAACACTTGATGCTCCTTCTTTATTTCTACCTCCGCAGCCTTTAGCATTGCGAAGAGCTCGGGAATCGTCTTATCCATCCCTTGCATATTATAGTTCATCACGAAGCTCTTGTAGCTTGGTGGCAGTGATTGAGGAACTCTGTCAATGACACTATCATCAGGAAGATTAACTCCCAATTGAGTCAAGTGGTTGTGGTACCCAGACATTCTAAGTATATGTTCACTGAAATAACTATTCTCCTCCATCTTGCATCTGTAGAACTTATTGGAGACTTCATATCTCTCAATCCAGGAATTTGCTTGAAATATTAACTTCAACTCCTAGAACATCTCATATGCTACCATCATCTTCCAGCTTAGCTTTCTCTAGGAACGCATTAAAATTTAACGGAACAACAGCACGGGCCATCTACATACAACAACATAGACATGCAAAATACTATCAGGTACTAAGTTCATGATAAATTAAAGTTCAATTAATCAAATTACTTAAGAACTCCCACTTAGATAGACATCTCTCTAATCATCTAAGTGGTCACTTGATCCATATCAACTAAACCATGCCCGAGAGTAGTTTTCAATGGTGAACATCACTATGTTGATCATATCTACTATATGATTCACGGTCGACCTTTTGGTCTCAGTGTTCCAAGGCCATATCTGCATATGCTAGGCTCGTCAAGTTTAACCCGAGTATTCCGCGTGTGCAAAACTGGCTTACACTCGTTGTATGTGAACGTAGAGCTTATCACACCCGATCATCACGTGGTGTCTTGGCACGACGAACTGTAGCGACGGTGCATACTCAGGGAGAACTCTTATACCTTGCAATTTAGTGCGAGATCATCTTATAATGCTACCGCCAAACTAAGCAAAATAAGATGCATAAAGGATAAACATCACATGCAATCAATATAAGTGATATGATATGGCCATCATCATCTTGTGCCTTTGATCTCCATCTCCAAAGCACCGTCATGATCACCATCTTCACCGGCTTGACACCTTGATCTCCATCGAAGCATCATTGTCGTCTCGCCAACTATTGCTTCTATGACTATCGCTACCGCTTAGTGATAAAGTAAAGCAATTACATGGCGATTGCATTTCAAACAATAAAGCGGCAACCAATATGGCTCCTGCCAGTTGCCGATAACTGTGTTACAAAACATGATCATCTCATACAATAAAATTTAGCATCATTTCTTGATCATATCACATCACAACATGCCCTGCAAAAACAAGTGAGACGTCCTCTACTTTGTTGTTGCAAGTTTTACGTGGCTGCTAAGGGCTGAGCAAGAACCGTTCTTACCTACGCATCAAAAACCACAATGCGGTATAGTGATTGCTTTTTGATCTTCAGAAAGAACCCTGTTCATTGAATCCGATTCAACTATAGTTGGAGAAACTAACACCCACCAGCCACCTGTGTGCGAAGCATGTCGGTAGAACCAGTCTCGCGTAAGCGTATGCGTAATGTCGGTCTGGGCCTCTTCATCCAACAATACCGTTGAATGAAGAATCAACTAGTGACGGCAAGCAATATGTATATACCCACGCCCACAACTCCTTTGTGTTCTACTCGTGCATATAACATCTACACATAAACCTGGCTCGGATGCCATTGTTGGGGAACATAGTAATTTCAAAAATTTCCTATGCACACACAAAATCATGGTGATGCATAGCAACGAGAAGGTAGAGTATTGCCTATGTATGCTCGTAGACCGTAAGCGGAAGCGTTATGACAATGTGGATGATGAAGTCACACGTCTTCACGATTGACTAATCCTAGTACCAATAGTACGACACCTCCGCGATCTTCACACATTCAGCTCGGTGACGTCCCACGAACTCATGATCCAGCAGAGTGTCGAGGGAGAGCTTCATCAGCACGATGGCGTGATGACGGTGATGATGATGCTACCGGAACAGGGCTTCACCTAAGCACCGCTATGATATGCCCGAGGTGGATTATGGTGGAGGGAGGCACCGCACACAGCTGGAAACAATCAACTTGTGTGTCCTAGGGTGCCCCCTACCCCGTATATAAAGGAGCAAGGGGGAGGCCGGCCGGCCCTTGGGGCACGCCAAGAGAGGAGGAGTCCTCCTCCTAGTAGGAGTAGGACTCCCCTTTCCTACTCCTACTAGGAGGGGGAAAGGAAGGAGGAGAGGGAGAAGGAAAGGGGGGCGCCCCCCCTTCCATAGTCTAATTCGGACCAGAGGGGGATGGGGCGCGCGGCCTGCCCTAGCCGTCCCTCTCTCTCTCTCCACTAAGGCCCATGTGGCCCATTAGTTCTCCCGGGGGTTCCGGTAACCCTCTGGTACTCCGGTTTTCTCTGAAATCACCCGGAACACTTCCGGTGTCCGAATATAGCCATCCAATATATCAATCTTTATGCCTCGAGCATTTTTAGACTCCTCGTCATGTCCGTGATCACATCCGGGACTCTGAACTACCTTCGGTAGATCAAAAACACATAAACTCATAATACCGATCGTCACCGAATGTTAAGCGTGTGGACCCTACGGGTTCGAGAATTATGTAGACATGACCAAGACACGTCTCCGATCAATAACCAATAGCGGAACCTGGATGTTCATATTGGCTCCCACATATTCTACGAAGATTTTTATCGGTCAAACCGCATAATGATATACGTTGTTCCCTTTGTCATCGGTATGTTACTTGCCCGAGATTCGATCGTCGGTATCTCAATACCAGGTTCAATCTCGTTACCGGCAAGTCTCTTTACTCGTTCTATAATGCATCGTCCAGTAACTAACTCATTAGTCACATTGCTTGCAAGGCTTATAGTGATGTGCATTACCGAGAGGGCCCAGAGATACCTCTCTGACAATCGGAGTGATGAATCCTAATCTCGATCTATGCCAACTCGACAAACACCATTAGAGACACCTTTAGAGCACCTCCATAATCACCCAGTTATGTTGTGATGTTTGGTAGCACGCAACGTGTTCCTCCGGTATTCGGGAGTTGCATGATCTCATAGTCATAGGAACATGTATAAGTTATGGAGAAAGGAATAGCAACAAACTAAACGATCATCGTGCTAAGCTAACGGAATGGGTCAAGTCAATCACATCATTCTCTAATGATGTGTTCCCGTTAACAAATGACAACTCATGTCTATGGTTAGGAAAACATAACCATCTTTGATTCAACGAGCTAGTCAAGTAGAGGCATACTAGTGACACTCGGTTTGTCTATATATTCACACATGTACTAAGTTTCCGGTTAATACAATTCTAGCATGAATAATAAACATTTATCATGATATAAGGAAATATAAATAACAACTTTATTATTGCCTCTAGGGCATATTTCCTTCACTTTATCACTAGTAGCTTCCCCTTGTCGGAGTTATCATCCGTCACCTTGTTAGTGGGATCGACCACTTCCAACGGTGCGGTGGATAATATAAGACCATCAAGAAAATTCTTAAGCATGCCTTTGACCTCGGCCATCATGGAGGTTTTCAATATGTCCAAGGCCACATTGAACTCCTCACGAGAGACCGAGGGTCCCCCATCGTCCGTAGACAAAGACGGACTCGCACCGGAGTGCTCCTCCCCACCGTCTATGGTGTCAACCATACTCTTCGGATGGCAAAGTCCTTAATAAAGAGACGATGCTCTGATACCAATTGAAAGGATCGATATAGTTGACTAGAGGGGGTGAATAGGCAACTAACAATTTTTAGCTTTTCTTTACCAAATTAAACTTTGCATCAAACTAGGTTGTCTAGATATGAAACTAGGTGAGCAACCTATATGATGCAACAACAACAAGCACACAAGCAAGCAAGGGATACAACTAAATATAAGCTTGCACAAGTAAAGGTAAGAGATAACCATAAGTGGAGCCGGTGGAGACGAGGGTGTGTTACCAAAGTTCCTTCCCTTTGAGAGGAAGTATGTCTCTGTTGGAGCGGTGTGGAGGCACAATGCTCCCCAAGAATCCACTAGGGCCACTGTATTCTCCTCAGGCCCTCACACAATGCGAGATGCTGTGATTCCACTATTGGTGACCTTGAAGGCGACAACCGAACCTTTACAAACAAGGTTGGGGCTCTCTCCACAACCGAATTGGAGGCTCCCAACGAAACCACGGAGCTTCACCACAATGGAATGTGGCTCCTGAGGGAGTCCTGGACTAAGGGGTCCTCGGGCATCCCGCCTGTTGGACATGGGCCGGACTATTGGACCATGAAGATACAAGATAGAAGACTTTCTCCTGTGTCCGGATAGGACTCTCCTTTGCGTGGATGGAAAGCTAGGAGGCCGGATGTACTATTTCCTTTCTATGTAACCGACTTTGTACAACCCTAGTCCCCTCTGGTGTCTATATAAACTAGAGGGTTTATTTCATAGGGACAATCATAATCAGATGGGCTAGACTTCTAGGGTTTTAGCCATTACGATCTCGTGGTAGATCAACTCTTGTAACCCCCATACTCATCAATATTAATCTAGCAGGACGTATGGTTTTACCACCATCGAGAGGGCCCGAACCTGGGTAAACATTGTGTTCCCTGTCTCCTGTTACCATCAACCTCAGACGCACAGTTCGGGACCCCCTACCCGAGATCCGCTGATTTTGACACCGACATTGGTGCTTTCATTGAGAGTTCTGTTGTGTCGTCATCAGGAGGTTCGATGGCCCCGTCAATCGTCTACAACAACATTGTGAGAAACCTTCCTTCTCGGGCAGATCTTTGTATTCGGCTACTTCGCACTGCGGGCCAACTCGTGTGTCCATCTAGAGCAGATCGATAACTACGCCCCTGGTTGTCAGGTCAGATATGGAAGCTTGAACTACGTCGTGGATATCCGCGGAGACTTGATCTTCGACGGATTCGAGACCATGGCAGCCGCTCCATGCCACCACGATGAACATGACTTAAATATGTCATCGGACCATGCCCAGGGGATAGCGCATGTAACTGCTTCGGCCCTGGATCTAGAGCAGATTGCACCATTCGAGGATTGGAGGCTCAAACCCGCCACGGAAATCGCAAACTCAGCAGCGTCAGAGCCGCACACCGACCCAACCTCGAGTGGGATTCGTGTCACCGGAACCCCGGACCCGTTTCCGGCTACAAGTTCTGAACCATGTGCGTCCGCGCACGACGAGCTTCATCAGGCATCGATCATCGAATTCAGCTCCGCGGGCATCTTTCGGCACTCACCTTTAGGCGACGTGCTAACTCATTAAAAACACTCTCCTTAGCGGGGGACTCTCAGCTGAATTATATCCGGTTTGAACTGGGGGATGACGATGGAGAATTCCGCTTCCCACCCCCACCCACTTAATAGCCATTGTCGAAGACTTAATCGACATGCTCGATTATGGCTCCGAAGACATCCACGGTATGGACGACGATGCTGGAGAGGAGCAGGCCGAAAACCCACCGTTCACCAAACAATGGACGGCCACCTCCTCATATGATGTACACATGGTAGATGCGCCAAAAGAGAATAGTTGCAATGATAAGGAAGATCCAGCTGAGGATAAACCTCCTGAGATACAACCAAAACACCGGCGTCAGTGGCGCCGCTCTAAATCATGCCGCAGCAAAGACAGCAACACCGGCACAGGAGAAGATAAAACTCCGGATGGTGCCAAAGACAATGAAGACCCTATTGAGGCAACTTCCGAACAATATGAACGGGAAGATGGGTGAGTCGGCCCTGATGAACAGGCCGCACATGAAGACTCGGAGGACATCCATTATCTTCCACTCTCTGAGGATGAGGTAAGCCTCTGCAACGACGATTTTATCATTCCTGAGGAACCACTCGAGCAGGAGCGCTTCAAGCGCCGACTAATAGACACTGCAAGGAGCCTAAAAAAGAAGCAGCAACAACTTCAAGCTGATCAAGACCTGCTCAATGACAGATGGACTAATGTCCTGGAAGCCGAGGAGTACGGCCTCAAGCGACCACTCAAAAGTTACCCGAAGCGCAAATTACTACCTCAATTTGATGATGAGGTGTTGGAGCTCGTGCCATCAGTGCACAATGCGGCTGACCGACCACCACGTGGTTAGGACAAAGCGGCAACCCAAGCCGAACACAAGCCCGTACCACCTCGCCGTAAACACAGAGACAAAACTGCTCAGGGATACACATATGATCTCCGGCAGGGCCTGAAGAATAAATCAGGTCCGGCCAGATCGATCTATGGATCACGGGGGCGTGCCCCGACGCGCGATGACGGCTATCGAGCCGAACATGGCAAGCATAGTTACGTCTGAGCCGAAAATCGCAGACGGACTCCATCCGAAATACGTCGTGACCTGGCCCGATATAGAGGCGCCGCACACCCCCTCTGCTTCACTGATGAAGTAATGGAACATGAATTCCCAGAAGGGTTCAAACCCATGAATATCGAATCATATGATGGAACCACAGATCCTGCGGTATGGATTGAAGACTTTATCCTCCATATTCACATGGCGCACGGCGATGATCTTCATGCCATCAAATACCTCCCCCTAAAACTCAAGGGGCCAGCCCAACACTGGCTGAACAGCCTGCCTAAAAACTCCATTGGCAGCTGGGAGGACTTGGAAGAAGCCTTCCTTGACAACTTCCAAGGTACATATGTTCGACCTCTGGATGCCGACGACTTAAGTCACATAATCCAACAGCCCGGAGAGTCAGCCAGGAAATTCTGGACTAGATTCTTAACCAAAAAGAACCAGATCATCGACTGTCCAGACGCCGAAGCCCTAGCGGCATTTAAACATAGCATCCGGGACGAATGGCTCGCCCGACACCTCGGCAAAGAAAAGCCGAATTCCATGATAGCCCTCACGGCACTCATGTCCCACTTTTGCGCGGGCGAAGATAGCTGGCTAGCCCGTAGTAATAACAATACAAACGAACCTGGCACTTCGAAAGCCAGAAATAGCAACGGCAAGCCCCGACACAACAGACATAAACATCAAAGCAACGGTGATAATACCGATGACACGGCGGTCAACGCCGGATTCAGTGGCTCCAAGTCCGGTCAGCGGAAGAAGCCATATAAAAGAAATAATCAGGGCCCTTCCATCCTGGACCGCATACTCGATCGCCCATGTCCGATCCATGGCACCCCTGATAAACCAGCCAATCATACCCACGGGAGTTGTTGGGTCTTCAAACAGGCCGGCAAGTTAAATGCCGAAGACAAGGAGAAGGGGTCGCCATGCGAGAACGACGACGAGGAGCCCCGTCCACCGAACACAGGGGGATAGAAGAAGTTTCCCCCTCAAATCGAAAGGGTGAACATGATATACGCCACCCATATCCCCAAGAGGGAGCGCAAATGCGCAATCAGGGACGTCTATGTGATAGAGCCAGTCGCCCCAAAATTCAACCCATGGTCATCATGCCCGATCAGTTTCGATCGTAGGGATCATCTGACCAGTATCCATCATGGCGGGTCAGCCGCACTGGTCCTCGACCTAATAATTGATGGATTTCACCTCACACGAGTCCTCATGGATGGTGGCAGCAGCCTCAACCTGCTTTACCAGCATACAGTGTGCAAAATGGGCATCGATCCATCAAGGATCAAGCCCACCAACACTACCGTTAAAGGAGTTATACCAGGTGTAGAGGCCCGTTGCTCGGGCTCAATCACATTGGAGGTCGTCTTTGGATCTTCGGACAACTTCTGAAGCGAGGAGTTAATCTTTGATGTCGTCCCCTTCCGCAGTGGCTATCACGCACTGCTCGAACGAACTGCGTTTGCCCGATTCAATGCGGTGCCGCACTATGCTTATCTCAAGCTCAAGATGCTCGGACCACGCGGTGTCATAACAGCAAATGGAAATGCAGAGCACTCCCTCCGTACCGAGGAGGACACCCCTGTCCTAGCAGCAGAAGTACAGAGCGGACTCCGCAAGCAGAACCTTAATTCGGCAGCCATACTCCTGGACATTGTCAAACGAGTCCGGACTACCATGCGCCAGGATAGCCCAGCTCGTCAAGAGCTCAACTAGCAATTCGGCCTCCGTCCCAGACCACACCAAGTGGCGGCGTTCGCGCCGCGCGTACATAACTACGCACTCAAAACACCATGGGCATAGACAGAGGCATAACTAGATTGTGATCCATAATAAGGCTCGACCTCCCCTGGACACACATACTTTAACTTTTTCTTTTTTCCTCTGCAGGTTTCCTTTCCGCAGGCCCCTCTCGCCGGCCTCATAATCGGTCCTTTCGAAGGACGGACACACAAAGGTGGCAAGTAGCACAGACGTGTGGGGTATCTCTAGATGTCCTTCTTGGCGACCACTACCTGTTTTCAGGACCCGTACGCAGCTCCTCCTTGGTCTTGGCATGTTAAATAGCCATGGTTGCTTCTCGCACTTTTTGTTCAAGTACGCTCTGACGTATTAATTAAAATTATAATGGAAACAGTTTGCGGCCCAACATATGTGGCACTAGCTTCTTCTTTATTTTTATTTTTGCTATTTTAATTTGCATCCGTACACCTTGGTACGCTGTAATCCGCCAGGGTCTTTATTGCGCCCCACACTATGGCAACAAGTTCGAACACTTTTACCATATAGTTCGGCGTCGTGAGTTTGGCCTTATATGCATCAGCTCCGAATCATGTCTTTGGTCAATAGTTGGGTTGCCCGGCTCCTGTGCTTACTACCTTACGTTCCGCTATATCGGCTAGGGTAGTAAAGGGAGAACTACTGCGATTGTGTCCTGGTTTATCCGGATGAGCACCTCAGTAGAGAAAGCCGAAAACTGATTGTCATGATGCGGCATGAGCCGGTCAGCTCTTCGGAGGTTTCAAATCTTTAGCGATTTTACGCGCATTATGCGACAAATCGGTTCTTATCCGATCAGGTGTTTACAACACCCTAGTCTGGATACTAGGGGTTGCGCCTATATTTTCATTGTCAAACTCCTATGGCTAAGTGAGGGTAATAAATCCACATAGTCTGATTGCCTGGTTCGTTGCGCTAAACACCTCCTTTAAGGACCAAACTCTTGAATAAAGAGTGTTTAGATTCATCCCGAACACCCCCATACTACCTACGTGGGGACTGAAGCCGACGACTGGCCAACTCTCAGATTTGATGAAACGGACGCACAGGAGGTAAAATTTTAAATAAACAAAACAGCAAAGCATTATATTACATATCAAGCCTTGTTTTCATCATACAGGACGGGATTACATGAATGTATTCATTCAAAAATAATGTCCTTAGCACATTGCTCCGCCACAATGCGGGATCCCTTCAGAACATCTTCAAAATACCGCTCGGGCATGCGGTGCTCCTTGCCCGCGGGCGGTCCTTCAGTCGCGAGCTTCACGACATCCATCTTCGCCCATTGTATCTTGACGTGGGCGAAGGCCATCTGCGCACCTTCTATGCAGACCGACTGCTTGATGGCATCAAGCTGCGGGCAGGCATTGACCAGCCGCTTCACGAGGCCGAAGTAGCTGCCGGGTATAGCTTCTGCAGGCTACAGCCAGATTATTAAATCATTCATGGCTAGTTCGGCCACCCTATGCAGCTCGACCAACTGTTTTAGCTAGTCGCTAAAGGGCACTGGATGTTCTGGTCCAAGGTATTGCGACCAGAACAGCTTCTCCATTGAGCTCCCCTCTTCAGCCCGGAAGAATTCCGCAGTGTCGAAAACACTGCGCGGCAAATCCGCAAACGCCCCTGGAGAACTCCAAATCCGGGTCAGTAAGAGATACCTCTGGCTCACATACTTGCTTTGCATAATAAAAGCCTTACCCGCCATGATCTTCTTGGCCTCTTGGATCTCCCGGAGGGCTCCTTGGGCTTCGGCCCGGGCCTCTTGTGCTCTTTGGCAGGCCTTAGCGAGTTCGGACTCTTGGTCAGCATTCTGGTGCTCCAAGGACTCGCATTTCTTCACTGCATCCTGGAGCTCCTGCTGGACCTCACCAACTCTGGCCTCATGCTTTTCTCGGGCGGCTTTTTCCTTTACCGCTCTCTCCTCGGCCTTGGCCAGCACCTTCTTGAGGGCCTCTACCTCGGGCGCCGCCCCTAATAAATGTCATGGCACTATGATCAGCTTACATCATTCACCCCTTCCGGACATACACAAGATCATTGCATACCTTGGGCATCCTCCAACTGCTTTTTCGCACGGCCAAGCTCTTCCTCCATCCGTTCCAGCCTCTGCTTCAGCCGCAGACTTCGGCAGCATGAGAAGTCGCGGCCAGTAGTGACGCCTGCTTATTCACAAAGACATATATGATTAGTCTCCTATGAAAAACTATTTGATCCTCTATTCGGCTTTTCTTTCCGAACACCAGACAGAGTCTCAGGGGCTACTGTCTATACTGTAAGTTTCTCTTCACATAAATGCAGCGCTTACCTCAAAGCCTATTAGAAGGCTCGCGCGGGCTTTGGTCAGTCCGCTCTTCGCAGATTGAATCTTCTCAATCACCGCACCCATGAGGGTATGGTGTTCCTCAACGATGGAAGCGCTTCACAGCGCCTCTAGTAGAGTATTCGGCGCCTCTGGTTGGACAGAGGTCACCGGCGGAATGGGCACACCTCCTTCCGATGAAGGAGGCTGCTTGCCGGATTCCAGAACCGTATAGGTCTCTGGGACCATATTCGGCTGGGGGCCGAATTGGACATGGCCCCCATCGCCAGTCTCCATGGGGATCTGCTCCCCCATGTGTCCGACGGCTGAGGTCTCGCCCTCTGGCGCCGTCCTGACGGCCTCCTGCGTCTCTCCCTGACCAGGGGTCCTTCGGGACAACACCTCAGTGTCGTCCATAGCCTTGGGAGAGGAGGCCGTTGGAAGGGACCCGCTATCCATCACCTTCGGGTCCAGCGAGTTCCCCGAAGACGAGGATCGCTCGAGGGCGGAACGAGCTGGACTGCACATGCATGATTCAACATGATAGAATTATGAAGTGAAAGAGGAGAATATATGAATGCATCAGGGTCTTCAGATACTCATGATTCGGCCAGGGGCTTATTCCAAGGGCACCGCTCTGGGCTGCTATCGACGTCCCACGAGGAGCTATCCGCAAAGGACGCCTCCGCTTCTAGATCTGTGGAGGCCGCCCTCTTCTTTTACCCTTGGGGAGGGGGAAGTTGCTTTCTTCCTCCTCTTCCTCCTCCTCGTCGTCTTCAGCGACAGAGTGAGTTTCGGCGTCTTCTGGTCCCCTTGGCCTTCTTCTTGGCCTTCTCTCCGGCGCCATGTAGGGCGCCTGAACCAGCATCTTCGTCAAAAGCGGGATGGCTGGTTCCTCGGGCAGTGGAGCTGAACACCATCCAACCCTGAAAAGGCAAAATAGGGAAGTTGGGACATCCTCCTTGAGCAAGCCAGAAAGGGATACGCCTTGAAGCATGGAAAACTTACCGAACTGGCAGGATGAGCCAGAGCGTGCCCGCAGTCTCGGTTGTCTTCGGCCACGTCTCATTGGCCTTGAAGAGCACCTTTCAGATGTCTTCGTGCGTAGTTCCGAAGAATTGTCATAGGGTCTTATGCTTGGCCGGATTGAACTCCCATAGGTGGCAAGCCCGGTTTTGGCATGGAAGGATCCGGTGAATTAGCATCACCTGAATCACATCGACGAGCTTTACATTCTCGTCCATCATGCTCCTGATGCGCGTTTGAAGCGCAGTCAACTCGTCTGACGAAGACCAATCCAGGCCCTTCTCCTGCCAGGAGGTAAGCTACATTGGGGCCCCGGACTTGAATTCGGGAGCCGCGGCCCAGGCAGCGTCGCAGGGCTCAGTAACGTAGAACCACAGCTTCTGCCACCACTTGACGGTCTCCATGAAGGTGCCTTTGGGCCACAAGACGTTGGACATTTTTCTCACCATGGCGCCTCCGCATTCTGCGTGTTTGCCGCCCACCTGTTGGGGAACGTAGTAATTTCAAAAAAATTCCTACGCACACGCAAGATCATGGTGATGCATAGCAACGAGAGGGGAGAGTGCTGTCTATGTACCCTCGTAGACCATAAGCGGAAGCGTTATGACAACGCGATTGATGTAGTCGTACGTCTTCACGATTGACCGATCCTCAGTACCGAACGTACGGCACCTCCGCGTTCAACACATGTTCATCTCGGTGACGTCCCGCGAACTCACGATCCAGTAGAGCTTCGGGGAAGAGCTTCGTCACCACGACGGCGTGGTGATGGTGTTGATGAAGCTACCGACGCAGGGCTTTGCCTAAGCACCGCTATGATATGACCGAGGTGGATTATGGTGGAGGGGGGCACCGCACATGGCTAAGAGATCAGTGATCAATTGTTGTGTCTCCAAGGGGTGCCCCCCTCCCCGTATATAAAGGAGTGGAGGAGGGGGAGGGGGTCGACCTCCTATGGCACGCCCCATGAGGAGTCCTACTCCCATCGGGAGTAGGACTCCCCCTTCCAGGTAGGAGTAGGAGAGGAGAAGGAAGGGAGACAAGGAGAGAAGTAAAGGGGACGCCGCCCCCTCCTTGTCCAATTCGGACAAGAGGGGGAGGGGGCGCGCGGCTGCCCTGGCCGGCCCCTCCTCTTCTCCCACTAGGGCCCATTAGGCCCAATATACTCCCCGAGGGTTCCGGTAACCCCCCGGTACTCCGGTATATGTCTGAAACCTTCCGAAACACTTCTGGTGTCCGAAGATAGTCGTCCAATATATCGATCTTTGCGTCTCGACCATTTCGAGACTCCTCATCATGTCCGTGATCATATTCGGGACTTCGAACTACCTTCGGTACATCAAAACACAAAAACTCATAATACTGATCGTCACAGAACTTTAAGCGTGCGGACCCTACGGGTTCGAGAACTCTGTAGACATGACCGAGACACATCTCCGGTCAATAACCAATAGCGGAACCTGGATGCTCATATTGGTTCCTACATATTCTATGAAGATCCTTATCGGTCAAACCGCATAACAGCATACGTTGTTCCCTTTGTCATCGGTATGTTACTTGCCTGAGATTTGATCATCGGTATCTTAATACCTAGTTCAATCTCGTTACTGGCAAGTCTCTTTACTCGTTCCATAATGCATCATCCCATAACTAACTCATTAGTCACATTGCTTGCAAGGGTTATAGTGATGTGCATTACTGAGAGGGCCCGGAGATACCTCTCCGACAATCTGAGTGATAAATCCTATTCTCGATCTATGCCAACTCAATGAACACCATCGGAGACACCTGCAGAGCACCTTTATAATCACCCAGTTACGTTGTGACGTTTGGTAGCACACAAAGTGTTCCTCCGGTATTCGGGAGTTACATAATCTCATAGTCATAGGAACATATATAAGTCATGAAGAAAGCAATAGCAACATACTAAACAATCAAGTGCTAAGCTAACGGAATGGGTCATGTCAATCACATCATTCTCCTAATGATGTGATCCCGTTAACCAAATGACAACTCATGTCTATGGCTAGGAAACTCAGCCATCTTTGATCAACGAGCTAGTCAAGTAGAGGCATACTAGTGACACTATGTTTGTCTATGTATTCACACATGTATTATGCTTTCGGTTAATACAATTCTAGCATGAATAATAAACATTTATCATGATATGAGGCAATAAATAATAACTTTATTATTGCCTCTAGGGCATATTTCCTTCAGTCTCCCACTTGCACTAGAGTCAATAATCTAGATTACACAGTAATGATTCTAACACCCATGGAGTCTTGGTGCTGATCATGTTTTGCTCGTGGAAGAGGCTTAGTCAACGGGCCTGCAACATTCAGATCCGTATGTATCTTGCAAATCTCTATGTCTCCCACCTGGACTTGATCGCGGATGGAATTGAAGTGTCTCTTGATGTGTTTGGTTCTCTTGTGAAATCTGGATTCCTTTGCCAAGGCAATTGCACCAGTATTGTCACAAAAGATTTTCATTGGACCCGATGCACTAGGTATGACACCTAGATCGGATATGAACTCCTTCATCCAGCCTCCTTCATTTGCTACTTCTGAAGCAGCTATGTACTCCGATTCACACGTAGATCCCGCCACGACGCTTTGTTTAGAAATGCACCAACTGTCAACTCCACCGTTCAATATAAACACGTATCCGGTTTGCGATTTCGAATCATCCAGACCAGTGTCAAAGCTTGCATCGACGTAACCATTTGCGACGAGCTCTTTGTCACCTCCATAAACGAGAAATATATCCTTAGTCCTTTTCAGGTAGTTCAGGATGTTCTTGACCGTTGTCTAGTGATCCACTCCTGGATTACTTTGGTACCTCCCTTCTAAACTAATAGCAAGGCACACATCAGGTGTGGTACACAGCACTCCATACATGATAGAGCCTATGGCTGAAGATAGGGAAGATTCTCATTTTCTCTCTATCTTCTGTAGTGGTCGGGCATTGAGTCTTACTCAATTTCACACCTTGTAACACAGGCAAGAACCCTTTCTTTGCTTGATCCATTTTGAACTTCTACAAAACTTTATCAAGGTATGTGCTTTGTGAAAGTCCAATTAAGTGTCTTGATCTATCTCTATAGATCTTGAAGCCCAATATATAAGCAGCTTCTCCGAAGTCTTTCATTGAAAAACTCTTATTCAAGTATCCTTTTATGCTATCCAAAAATTCTATATCATTTCCAATCAACAATATGTCATCCACATATAATATTAGAAATGCTACAGAGCTCCCACTCACTTTCTTGTAAATACAGGCTTCTCCAAAAGTCTATATAAAACCATATGCTTTGATCACACTATCAAATCATTTATTCCAACTCTGAGAGGCTTGCACCAGTCCATAAATGGATCGCTGGAGATTGCACACTTTGTTAGCACCCTTTGGATCAACAAAACCTTCTGGTTGCATCATATACAACTCTTCTTCCAGAAATCCATTCAGGAATGTAGTTTTGACATCCATCCGCCAAATTTCATAATCATAAAATGCAGCAATTGCTAACATGATTCGGACAGACTTAAGCATCACTACGGGTGAGAAGGTCTCATCATAGTCAATTCCTTGAACTTGTCGAAAACCTTTTGCGACAAGTCGAGCTTTGTAGACAGTAACATTACCGTGAGCGTCAGTCTTCTTCTTGAAGATCCATTTATTTTCAGTTGCTTGTCGATCATTGGGCAAGTCAACCAAAGTCCACACTTTGTTCTCATACATGGATCTCATCTCAGAATTCATGGCCTCAAGCCATTTCGCGGAATCTGGGCTCATCATCGCTTCCTCATAGTTCGTAGGCTCGTCATGGTCAAGTAACATGACCTCCAGAACAGGATTGCCGTACCACTCTGGTGCGGATCTCACTCTGGTTTACCTACGAGGTTCGGTAGTAACTTGATCTGAAGTTACATGATCATCATCATTAGCTTCCTCACTAATTGGTGTAGTAGTCACAGGAACAAATTTCTGTGATGAACTACTTTCCAATAAGGGAGCAGGTATAGTTACCTCATCAAGTTCTACTTTCCTCCCACTCACTTCTTTCGAGAGAAACTCCTTCTCTAGAAAGGATCCATTCTTAGCAACAAATGTCTTTCCTTCGGATCTGTGACAGAAGGTGTACCCAATAGTTTCCTTTGGGTATCCTATGAAGACACATTTCTTTGATTTGGGTTCGAGTTTATCAGGTTCAAGTTTTCTGACATAAGCATCGCAACCCCAAACTTTAAGAAACGACAACTTTGGTTTCTTGCCAAACCACAGTTCATAAGGCGTCGTCTCAACGGATTTCGATGGTGCCCTATTTAACGTGAATGCAACCGTCTCTAAAGCATAACCCCAAATTGATAGCGATAAATCAGTAACAGACATCATAGATCGCACCATATCTAGTAAATTACGATTACGACATTCGGACACACCATTACGCTATGGTGTTTTGGGTGGCGTGAGTTGCGAAACTATTCGGCATTGTTTCAAATGTAGACCAAACTCGTAACTCAAATATTTTCCTCCACGATCTGATCGTAGAAACTTTATTTTCTTGTTATGATGATTTTCCACTTCACTCTGAAATTCTTTGAACTTTTCAAATGTTTAAAACTTATGTTTCATTAAGTAGATATACCCGCATGTGCTCAAATCATCTGTGAAGGTGAGAAAATAACGATACCCGCCATGAGCCTCAATATTCATTGGACCACATACATCAATATGTATGATTTACAATAAATCTGTTGCTCGCTCCATTGTTCTAGAGAACGACGTTTTAGTCATCTTGCCCATGAGGCATGGTTCGCAAGTACCAAGTGATTCATAATCAAGTGATTCCAGAAGTCCATCAGTATGGAGTTTCTTCATGCGCTTTACACCAATATGACCTAAATGGCAGTGCCGCAAATAAGTTACACTATCATTATCAACTCTGCATCTTTTGGCATCAACATTATGAATATGTGTATTACTACTATCGAGATTCAACACAAATAGACCACTCTTTAAGGGTGCATAACCATAAAAGATATTACTTAGAACAACCATTATTCTTTGATTTAACTGAATAACCGTCTCGCATCAAACAAGATCCAGATGCTTAACGCTAGCACCAAATAACAATTATTCAGGTCTAAAATTAATCCTGAAGGTAGATGTAGAGGTAGTGTGCCGACGGTGATCACATCGAATTTGGAACCATTTCCCACACGCATCGTCACCTCGTCCTTAGCTAATCTTCGCTCAATCCGTAGTCCCTGTTTTGAGTTGCAAATATTAGCAATTGAACCAGTATCAAATACCCAGATGCTACTGCGAGCTCTAGTAAGGTACACATCAATAACATGTATATCACATATACCTTTGTTCACCTTGCCATCCTTCTGAGAACTTGGGCGCTGGAGCTCGAGAGTGGGTAGGCGGAAAGAGAGAAGGCGTGGGTGGAAGAGATGAATCCTTATCTCCTTATAAAGGCAGTGAATATCAAACGCCTCCCCACTCGCCATGAAACTCGCCTATTCCCCAGGGGCTGTGCGGGCGGCACGGTTGGATTACCCATACCCGTATTGATGAGGATCCCGCAATAAGGGGACATGATCTCTGCTTTGATGAGACGTGCCAATAAAGCCACATCACGAAATATGGAGCGGCAGGCCAAGAAACGGTTTGAAATAATAACTGGGCAGGGACATGATGTAATGTTACAAAAGGTTTTCATCAGATGGGACTCGTGAAATATTATACTCGCTACGGTGGTGTGTGGTACTCGTTTTGCAGATCTGGACACATTCGTTGTTCGAAGACTGTGTCAGAGTATTCAGAGAAGGAACCCGCCTTGCAATGCCAAAGACAATCTGCGCGCCGGACACCTCGTCATTGAAGCCAGGTTCAGGGGCTACTGAGGGAGTCCTGGACTAAGGGGTCCTCGGGCGTCCGGCCTGTTGGACATGGGCCGGACTATTGGGCCATGAAGATACAAGATAGAAGACTTTCTCCTGTGTCCGGATAGGACTCTCCTTTGCATGGATGGAAAGCTAGGTGGCCGGATGTACTATTTCCTTTCTATGTAACCGACTTTGTACAACCCTAGTCGCCTCTGATGTCTATATAAACTGGAGGGTTTATTTCATAGGTACAATCATAATCAGATAGGCTAGACTTCTAGGGTTTTAGCCATTACGATCTCGTGGTAGATCA
The DNA here is from genome assembly GCA_034509565.1 of Triticum monococcum. Lineage (NCBI taxonomy): Eukaryota > Viridiplantae > Streptophyta > Magnoliopsida > Poales > Poaceae > Triticum > Triticum monococcum. The sequence continues at coordinate 493,301,792 of CM067844.1, forward strand.
ACTTTGTAACCCCCGTACTCATCAATATTAATCTAGCAGGACGTAGGGTTTTACCTCCATCGAGAGGGCCCGAACCTGGGTAAACACCGTGTTCCCTGTCTCCTGTTACCATCAACCTCAAACGCACAGTTCGGGACCCCCTACCCGAGATCCGCCGGTTTTGACACCGACAGCTCCGAAGTGACCTCAACCGTGTAGGGTGCTCAAACACCCAAGAGTAACAAAATCCACACAAGAAAGTATGGGGGAATAAAATATCCTTTGGTGGAAGTGTAGATCTAGGTCTCCTCCTTCAATCCCTAGCAAATCAACAAGTTTGAGTGGCTAGAGAGAGAGATTGGGCAAGAAAGCTTGAAGGGTATTAAAGGTGGGGAGAGAGAGGCAAGAGGTAAAAGAGGTAGGTGGAAGAACCTCCTTTATATAGGAAACCCTAAAATCCAACTGTTACCATAGTTGCTATGGTACAACCGCTCCTTACCCTGATACAACCAGGATTCACGGTTACACTGTAGAAAACATGTTAGGCGGTACAACCGGACACCCGAGTGGTAGTACCGATAAACAAGTTCAACCGGAACAACCGCTCCTCTACCTCTCAATAACCGCTTTGAAACAGAAGGGAGTCACCCCCGTGAGCAGTGGTCGAGCGGTAGTGCGCCGGAACTACCGCCTGGCCCTGGCACCGAGCGTAGCTAAGTTCTACGCGATAGAACCGCTTAGAGCACCGGTAGTACCGGTGTGCAAAGCACGACCGGAAAAACCGGGCTACCATCGCCCAAGCACCTGTCCAAAACAGAATCTAGTCCGGTTGTAGAGCGGTACCTGGCCGGTACAACTGCCAAGGATGCAACACCCAGATCTTCAAGCATGGTGGCGGTACAACCGCCCAGGGGCAGCGGTTGTCGGTGTCAAAACTGGCGGATCTCAGGTAGGGGGTCCCGAACTGTGCGTCTGAGGTTGATGGTAACAGGAGACATGGAACACAATGTTTACCCAGGTTTGGGCCCTCTCGATGGAGGTAAAACCCTACGTCCTGCTAGATTCATATTGATGAGTATGGGGGTTACAAGAGTTGACCTACAACGAGATCGTAATGGCTAAAACCCTAGAAGTCTAGCCTGTATGACTATGAGTATGATTCTCTGTCCCTATGGACTAAGCCCTCCAGTTTATATAGACACCGGAGGGGACTAGGGTTGTACAAAGTCAGTTACAGAGAAAGGAATCTTCATATTGGGACGCCAAGCTTGCCTTCCACGCCAAGGAGAGTCCCATCCGGACACGGGTGAGAGTCTTCGGTCTTGCATCTTCACAGTCCATCAGTCCGGCCCATGTACCATAGTCCGGATGCCCGAGGACCCCCTAATCCAGGACTCCCTTAGTAGCCCCTGGACCAGGCTTCAATGACGAGGTGTCTAGCGCGTAAATTGTCTTCGGCATTGCAAGGCGGGTTCCTTCCCCGAACACTCCAACACAGTCTTCGGACGCAACGAATGTGTCCGGCTCTGCAAAACAAATACCACACACCACCGTAGTGGAAATAATATTTTGTGAGTCCAATCTGCTGACAATTTTTCTGCGACATGATATCACGTCACCACCTGGTTATTATATCGAACCGTTTTTTTCGCTTGCCGTTCCACGTTCCGAGACGCAGTTTCATTGGCACGTCTTGTCGAAGCAGAGATCGTGTCCCCTTATTGCGGGATCCTCATCAACACGGACGTGGGTATTCCAACCGTCCGGTTGGCATGATTCCTTAAGAATAGGCAGGTTTCAAGGCCGAAGAGGAGGCGTTCGATAGTTATTACCTTTATAAAGGGACTAAGGCCCCTCTCGCTTCTTTAAGCCAACCCTTGCCTCATCCTCTCCAACCTCGAGCTCCAGCACCCAAGGTTTTGATTGTTTCAAGCTTCCTAGTCATGGTTGGCCCCAGTCCTCAAGGTCGGTGGGTGCTTTCCTCCGTCACAAAGGAGGACATCGCGAAGCTCCGGGTGGCCAGATACTTGACCGCGGAAATCCCCCACAGGCTTCCTGCTCAAGGGCAGGTTATTCCTACTCCCAGATCCAGCGAGAGGGTCGTGTTCATCTCCCACTTCCTCCGAGGGCTAGGGTTCGCCCTCCACCCCTTTGTCCGAGGGCTTATGTTCTATTACGGGCTAGATTTTCACGATCTAACTCCGGACTCCTTCCTTCATATCTTGGCGTTCATTATCACGTGCGAGGCTTTCCTCCGTATTCCCCCACACTTTGGCTTGTAGCTTAAGACCTTTAATGTGAAGCCAAAGGTAGTCGACGGGGGACGAGCAGAGTGCGGTGGTGCTACAGTGGGAAAACTTATCAACGCTCCCTGGCTAAAAGGATCCTTCGTAGAATCTTCCGACTTATGGCAGCGGGAGTGGTTTTACATCACTGAACCCCGTGGCACCAAGTGGGCAGCTATACCTGTGTTCTGATCTGGCCCTCCAATTCAGCTCGCATCATGGCTCAATAAGGGGTTGGACTGGGGATCAACCGATGAATTGCAGACTCTACAGAGCCGCATCCGGAGTCTCCTTGATAAGAATGCCGAACTCATCGACATGATTCAAGTAATGCTAGTCCGCCGGTCCTCCCGTGCCAAAGACGGCCCCTCCGTATGTGGGAGTTTAATCCAGAAGGACCACGAATCCTTCAACACTTCTTCGGTGCGACGCACAGAGGAATGTGGAAGTTATTTTTTAGGAAATGAAAACAGTGGACGGATACTACAGAGGACGTCGGCCTTAACTGCAACCATCTGGATACCTCGGTAAGCACTTGACTCTCGAATGCAGCTTAGATACGCACCTCATAATAAGATGCTGAGAAAACCATCTTCTTCCAGGGCTGGATAAAGAAGGCACAGCAAATCAGGTGTTCGGCTCCTCTTCCCGAAGACTCAGCTAATCCCATACTTACAAGGATGCTGGTCCCGTCGCCATACCAGGCGACGGTGGAAGAGGAGAATGAGGAGAGCGGGGGAGCCAAAGGTGGCTTCCATCCTGGAGGCAAACCACACACTGTGTCCGGGGAGACTAGGGCTCCCTCTTCAGAAGACAAAAGAGAAGGAGAAATTGACATCCCTTCTTCCTATGGTAAGAAAAGGGCCACCTCCGAGAGTTGGGAGGTAAGGGCTCCTAAGTGGGGCCAAACGCCCCTCTTGGGTGGTTTAGGCTCGGAAGGTGTCATTGTCACACAATCCCTTTGTAAGGACAAGCCTCCAGCCAAATCGTAAGTGAACAAAGATATTTTAAACATACCCTGTTCCTTTTCTATTTGCAAAGGTAACATCTAGAATATGCGTTTTGTAGTTCGGCACACGGTCTTCCTCAACAATCCTCCTCCTCGGGGGACCTTCTACCAGAGATGATGGAAAGCGAAATGCCTCCGCAAGCTTCCTTGCCCAACAGGGTGGACAACGTCGAGGTGTCGTCCCGGAGGGTCTCTCCCGATCAGGGGATAATGGAGCCAGCGCCCCAAGGTGAAACTTCGGCCGCCCAGGGTCCGAAGTGTGCGGTCCCTACAAGGGTTAACAATAAAGGCTCCAGACTATTTGGTTTACAGCCGGAGACGACTCTAGGGTCGAGTAGACATACCCTTTCAAAGGGAGTCCATACTATCACAGCTGCTTCCGGGAATCCGGATGCGCCGGATACACTGACGGACATGTTACGATATTCGTCAATCTCGTAGGAGCATCGTACCTTGATGGGTACGGTGGTTGAGAGGATTCTGTCCGCGAAAAGCGGATTGAATGAAGCCTTCATGGGCCCGCTAAGAGGCTTTGAGGTATGTAATGTTATATCTTTGATTGTCCTCTATACGCAAAATGCACCTGTATATAGATAGTAGCCCCTGAGACTCTGGTTGGCGCCCAAAGGTAGGCAATCAGAGGATCAAAAAAGATGTCCTCAGGTAATAATCTAATGACTGGAAACACACGTTGTTACCTCCATGATGACTGCCCACGCTACAGACGTTGCAGGTCTGGAGCATAAGCTTGATGTGGCGGATAACGACATCACGCTTATTAACAAGCGAATCGACGAGGCGCAAGGTATGTGTTAGAGTATGTATATGTAACATCCCAAATTTTCAATTTGGAATGTAGATCATCACGCATATCATATTTTCATGCATTTTGGCGATCCTAGAAATTTCACGCAACTCAAGGACCCTCGGAGAGAGTTGGAGATTTCATCTTTTCATATTTGAGTCTTCTCAAATTTTGAAGAAAGGATCATTGGTTTTGTCGGAGTTTCATTTGCCTTTTATTTGGATAGGGAAATATGCGCGTTTTCAAAATTTGCATTTTAGGCCCAGAGAAAAGTTCATTTTGTTCGACTCATTTTTAGGAGTCGGGGAAAATTTACTTTATTAGTTTTGGAGTCCGGTAGAATTGTTTTTCTGTGTTTTTCCGAGCGCGGAACCGATTTAAAAAAAATCCCGAGCGCCTGGGCCAAAGGCCCAGCAAGCCAGCCGGCCGGCCAGGCCAAGGCCAGCGCCGCGCGCGCGCACCAGGGAGCCGCCGCCGTTGCCCTTTTTGATTCCTAGTAGGACTCTTGTCCTACTTCATTTATTTTTCTAGATCTTTCCTTCCCTCTTTTTCTTTCCTAGTCCTATTCTAATTCCTTGATCCCTCCTCCAAGTAAACCCTCTCGTCCCCAATATAAATACCCAAGCACCCCCCCCCCTCTAAACCATCAAATCCAAAGCCCCAAAGCCCCAAGCACCACCGCGCCCACACCCCGCGCCGCGCCGCCTTTGTGCCCCGCCGCCACCGCACCCCTCACCCGCGCGCCACACCACCGCCGCCGCACCTTGCCGCCGCCGCCCCACGCCCACGCCGCCGGAGCCCCTCGCCGAAGATCGAGCCGGAGGTAGCCCCGCGCCGCATCACTTCTTTTCATCGGATCGTTTTCTTCTAATCGTTTCGATTCTTCTTTTCCGATTTGTTTTTCCTCTCCGGTTCTTCGCGAAACCATTCCGGTTTTCTAGATCGGTTTTACGATCGTTTTTCTTTTCTCGAAACCCTAGATCGGATTCGTTTTCTTTTCCGATTTAGTTGCCCGAGACCGTTCGTCCTAACGAACGTGATCACCGGATTCTTCTAGGTTAACGAACGTCCGTTCATTCAACCGTTCTTCTTTTTCTTCTCGTCAGATTTATTCCGCGATCGCGATCTCAGATCCGATCTTCTTTCTAGTCTATCTTCTCGCTCATTTATCGGAATCAGGTGATTCAAGTGCCTGGTGTTTCGTTGCGAAACCGCCATTCCGTCTAATCAACTTTAACTAAGTTTTGCTACTGTAAAATTTGACCTAGTTTCAACTTGCTAGAACCGAGTTGTTTTCCGTCGTTTGTTTTCGGTTTCTTTGTTCGGTTCTTTCTCTCTTTGTAACCGGAGTTCTTAAGTTGAACTATCTGGTTCGATCTTTTGTTCGAGTTTTTACCTGTGCATTAGATGAGTACTTATTGTATGCTTGTTGTTTGTCTGCGATAGATTACCCGGATTGCGCCGCCTGTTACTTTGAATCTTTAGGACTCGCGGATCATCAGCAAGGCAAGTAACACTTTGATCATACCTTTTCTACAACCCAGTTTTATTGCATTAGATCCATCCTCACACATTGCATGATTAGGATCTAATTAAATTGTGGGATGGGAAGTAGATGAGGTAGTACCTATTACCTGTTTATTATGAAACCTTTGGGAGTTACTTCTACGTTTGCTTATTATGCCATGCTATGCTAGTAGACGTGGATTGGGTGAGTGATATCCATGACAGATGTGAGATTGATAATTTTAATGGTTTATCTAAGGTGGCAACTTAAACACACATCTGGGTGGATTGAGGCACCTGATGTCTATCAGGACTTGCCTGTTTTTTTTGGACCGCCACCCAGGCTCAAAGGGATCATAAGATCTTTCATGCTAAATACTTACGTGTGCAGCCACAAGCCATTATGGGCTCTAGCATAGTTGACCAAGTCATGCGAACTCTTATAGGGGTAGACTAGCAGATGTAGGGGTTGTAGGTGGTACGGTCTACTCCATCGTAAGGTGCTAGCGCTTCTGAAAGACTGTGTCTCGGTCATCCGTTTCTCAAACACCAGTAGTGCGAGAAATCCAACGGAGGCGATCGAGTCTTGTGGGGAAAAGTGCGCAAACCTCTGCAGAGTGTAACAAACTAATCATGATTAGGCGTGTCCCGGTTATGGACAATCTTGAGTATCTAGTACTTGAATATCATGTGAATCTCAACATGTTACTTATAATTAATATTGTTGGGTTTTAATTGTTCACTTTTAATTGGGATTGAGAATGCTGTCAACCATTCTCAATGTTTAACAACCACCATGATAGTTAAATAAAATTTATTCCTTTGGAGTAGGGAAAAATTGGCTTTATGCAAAATAGTAACCATAGAGCTTTCCACCAGCCAAATATGCATATAGTATAGCTGTTTCATTCCATCATTCTCTATGTGTTACTTTGCCAGCATATTCCATGTGCTGACCCGTTTCGGGCTGCAACGTTAATGTTGCAGACTTTTCAGACGATGATTAAGGTGCTTTTAGGTCGTGGTTCTATACTCAGTGATGCCGTTGGAGTTGATGGACCCATTTATCTTCCAAGTCTTCCGCTATTATCGTTATTAGATGGCCTTAAGCCATATTATTGTAATAAGTTCTCTTTTGAGACATCGATGTAATAAGTGTGTGATTGCCGCTCTGGTATAAATCCTTCGAAGTACTGTGTGGTGTCAACATTACTGATCCAGGGATGACACCGGAGCACAGAGATCAGACTGTTTGAGGTCTGGTCGCTACAGAGATGGTATCAGAGCACACGCTGACTGTAGGACACGACCACTAAGTTAAAGCCATAGATCACTATTCTCTCCTCATTTTCTAACTCCTCATCTTTTCTACTCTTTAGGATGAAGGACGCGAAGATTAAGTACGCTCAACCGGATGAAGGCACACCTTTTGGATTTCACTTGAAGGAAGTCACCAAGTACCTAAACATTGGATTACCAAGCTTCACGGGAACTTTCAACGCCACTCTGCCTGAAGAGGAGCGCTGGAAGATTCAAGCTCATGTTCCGGGAAGAACATTCGCGCCAATCACGAAGCCCATAGATAGTGTTTTCAATGCACCAACTTGGAGTCTAGGAAAGAGCATGGCAGCCCATATCACCATAAGACGCATTGGAGAAGTTTATCAAGAAGACCTCAAGGACACTATCTACCAGATTTGCGGATGCCGAGATGAACAATGGGAGTTAGTCACCACCAAGAAGGATAGATCCATTGCAGCATTCATCCAGGAGTTAAACCAGCACATTCGACGCCACGAGAACTAGATGTGCAATGATATGATGGAGTTGAAGAATGCGAAGACAAGGATCATCGAGCTAGAAGGAGAACTGAAGGCTACACGCAAGGACTACATGGACGAGATCGTAGCTCTAGCAAGACACAACGTCGATCTTAAGCAGGAGATTGAAGAACTCAAGAGGAAGTTAGCATCCAAGGAGGAAGACGAGTACGTCGCATGCCCGGATAACTACATCATCATAGACGACACCGATTCGGATCCAAGTGAACCCGACTTTGACGACGAAGCTGGAGCGGACATCATGGAGTCTTCCGTCGGTTCAAATTTCTAGATGACCACCAAATATTAGTAGTATTTTCCCCCATGTAAACACTATAGTTCGAGCACTCTTGCGATAGTTAGATCGATTGTATGCCCTTGTTTGATTGAATGAAGTGATTTTGTGTGAATTTGCTCATGTGCATTGGGGTAGTGTTTTCTCTTTAGACCTCATTCTATTCTTATATCTCTTCTTTTCTAAACCCTCAAATGCCTCCGAGACGTGACAATGGATTCCCACCGGAGCTCACTCAGTTGATCCAACAGCAGAATCAGTTGATGCAGATGTTAGTCCAGAACCAGCAGAACAACAACAACAACCCACCACCACCACCCCCTGTTGACCACTTAGCCCGTTTCCTTAGGCTAAATCCGCCGGTGTTTTCTAGTAGCATCGAGCCGATAGTAGCAGACAATTGGCTCCGCAAGATAGGAAGGGAGTTGACCACTGCAGGATGCATGGATGGTGAAAAAGTGAAGTTTGCCACACATCAGTTAGAAGGACCCGCGGCAGCATGGTCGGAGAATTTCACAGCCACTTTCCCAGTTGACACTGTCACATGGGATCAGTTCCAGCAAGCTTTCCGCACTGCACATGTTTCAGCAGGAGCTATGGCCATGAAGAAGCGTGAGTTTCGCAACTTACGCCAAGGAGGAAGGACAGTTGGCCAGTATGTTGATGACTTCAGCAAGTTAGCACGTTATGCCCCAGATGACGTTGCTACGGATGCGGCTAAGCAGGAGAAGTTTCTGGAAGGATTGAATGATGAGCTAAGCATGCAGTTGATGGTAGCAAGTTTCAGAAACTACCAGGAGTTGGTAGATCGTGCCATCATGATTGAAGGGAAGCAACAGCAGATTGAGAACCGCAAGAGGAAGTATGGACAGTGGAAGTATAACTCTGGAGCCCAGCAGAAGCCCCGTTTTACCCCTAAATCGGGATTTCAGTTTCAGCATACTCATGGAGGAAGTAGTACGCACAACCACAATGGCCACAAGAATGGTAATGGGAATGGAGGAAGCAACGGCCAGAACCGGACCACCCCATCAACCCCATCCAAGAGAGATCTGAGTCAAGTCACCTGTTTCAAGTGTTCCAAGACCAGACATTATGCCAATGAATGTCCTAAAGGCCAGAATGGAAATGGCAATGGAAGCTCAGGGAAGAAGCCGAACCCTTTCAATAGGGGACAGGTGAACCACGTTAGCGTGGAGGAGGTTGAAGATCAGCCTGATGCGGTGATCGGTAAGTTTTTGGTTAAGTCATTTACCGCACTCGTTCTTTTCGATACTGGTGCATCGCATTCATACATATCAGGGGGATTTGTGGATAAATATAACCTGCCAACCCAAGCCCTTAGGTCACCCATGTTAGTAAGCTCACCAGGAGCGGAGTTTATGGCTAGACAATGGTGTGATCGGTTACCATTAAGGATTGGTAACTATGTTTTTCCCTCAGACCTGATAGTATTGGAATCTCAAGGGTTGGATGTAATCCTCGGTATGGATTGGTTGTCGATGTATGGAGGAAACATCGACTGTGCTAGTAAGTCGATTTTTCTTACAACGCCGGAAGGAAGAAGGATCGAGTATGTATCTCGGCATGTGCCAAATAGGACAAAAGTAAATTGCCTGACAGGAGTAGTGCAAGAGGAAGTACCAGTGGTAAAGGATTTTCCTGATGTATTTCCGGAAGAGTTGCCAGGCATGCCACCGGATAGAGGCATTGAGTTTTTGATTGAGTTGTTGCCAGGTACAGGCCCAATATCAAAGAGAACATATCGGATGCCAGCAAAGGATTTGGTAGAAATTAAGAATCAAATTAAGGAGTTATTGGAGAAAGGTTACATACGCCCAAGTTCTTCACCTTGGGGATCACCCGTACTTCTAGTGGAGAAGAAGGATGGATCATTAAGGATGGTTGTTGATTATCGTGGATTGAATGAAGTAACCATCAAGAACAAGTACCCACTGCCAATGATAAATGATCTGTTTGATCGTTTGCAAGGAGCTAAAGTGTTTTCCAAGATCGATTTGTGATCAGGGTACCACCAGTTGAAGATTCGAGAGCAGGATATACCTAAGACAGCATTCACCACAAGATATGGACTGTATGAGTATACCGTTATGTCATTTGGATTGACTAACGCGCCTGCCTATTTTATGAACATGATGAACAAAGTGTTTATGGAGTTTTTGGATAAGTTCGTCGTAGTGTTCATTGCTGATATCTTGGTTTATTCGAAGAATGAAGAAGAGCATAAGGAACATTTGTGTCTGGTATTGGAGAAGCTAAGGGAACATCAGTTATATGCCAAATTCAGCAAATGTGAGTTTTGGTTGAAGGAAGTAGGATTCCTCGGACACGTTATATCCGGAGAAGGGATAGCAGTTGACCCCACAAAGGTTGAGACTGTAACCAAATGGGAAGCCCCAACGACGGTTGGAGAGATCCGGAGTTTTCCTGGACTCGCAGGATACTACCGGAGATTCATTGAGAACTTTTCAAAGATTGCGAAGCCTATGACAGAATTGTTGAAGAAGGATACCAAGTTCAATTGGACTGAGGAGTGTGAGGCTAGTTTCCAGGAGTTGAAGAAACGATTAGTTACCTCACCAGTGTTGATTTTGCCAGATCAGACCAAGGATTATGAGGTGTATTGCGATGCTTCACGTCGAGGACTTGGAGCAGTGCTTATGCGGGAAGGGAGAGTTGTTTCGTATGCTTCACGACAACTGAAACCTCATGAGTGGAATTACGCCACGCATGATTTGGAGTTAGCAGCCGTAGTGCATGCATTGAAGACGTGGAGACATTTCCTCATTGGAAATCATTGTGAGGTGTACACAGATCACAAGAGTTTGAAGTACATTTTCACGCAGAAGGAGTTGAATCTAAGACAAAGGAGATGGTTGGAGCTCATCAAGGATTATGATATGAGATTGCATTACCATCCCGGTAAAGCTAATGTAGTAGCTGACGCATTGAGCCGTAAGAGCCATGTCAATACGTTAATGACGGGAAATATACCAAAGGAGTTATCAGAAAAGCTTCATGAACTAAGTTTGGAGATAGTTCCGAAAGGCTATGTAGCAGCATTGGAGATTCAATCTACATTGATGGCTAAAATCATAGAGGCTCAGAAATCTGACAAGGAGATTGTTGCTATAAAGGAGAAACTAATCAAAGGAAAAGCAAAGGGATTTCGTGAGGATGAGCACGATACCCTATGGTTTGAGGACCGTGTTTATGTGCCAAATGACCCGGAGATCGGGAAGTTGATTTTGCAAAAGGCACATGATTCACCCTATTCGATTCACCCAGGAAATACCAAAATGTATTTGGATTTGAAGAAAACATTCTGGTGGACCGGAATGAAGAAGGATATTGCAGCATATGTAGCAGTTTGTGACGTATGTCATAGAGTGAAGGTAAAGCATCAGAAGCCAGCCGTATTGTTACAACCATTGCCGATACCTGAATGGAAGTGGGATAAGATAGGCATGGATTTTATCACATGAGTACCCAGGACGAAAGCAGGATATGACTCGATATGGGTAGTAGTTGATCGTTTGACGAAGGTAGCACATTTCATTCCAGTTAAGACCACTTACACCAGTGCTAAGTTGGCAAAGATATACATGACTAGGATCATTTGTTTGCATGGAGTTCCGAGGAGTATTGTATCAGACAGAGGAAACCAATTTACCTCAAAGTTTTGGAATTAGTTGCATGAGACTTTAGGAACCAGGCTAGAGTTCAGCACAGCTTTTCATCCACAGACAGATGGACAGACCGAGAGAGTCAATCAGATTTTGGAAGATATGCTGAGAGCTTGTGCACTAGATTATGGATCTAGTTGGGACGATAATTTGCCGTACGTGGAGTTTTCTTATAACAACAGTTACCAAACCAGTTTGAAGATGGCACCTTTCGAAGCTTTATACGGAAGGAGGTGCAGGACACCGTTGTCATGGGACGAAGTTGGAGACCGTCAGTTCTTTGGACCAGATCTGATTAAGGAGTCTGAACGGAAAGTTAAGTTGATTCGCGATAGGCTCAAGGTAGCCCAGTCTAGGCAGAAGAGCTACGCAGATTCTAAACGCAAGGAGACAGTTTACGAAACCGGAGACAGAGTGTATCTCCGAGTATCCCCACTTCGAGGAGTTAAGCGCTTTGGAGTTAAGGGAAAGTTAGCACCGCGTTTTGTTGGACCATATAAGATCTTGCAACGTATGGGAGAAGATGCTTATAAGTTGGAATTACCAGAGGGACTGTCAGGAGTTCATGATGTATTCCATGTTTCTCAGCTGAAGAAATGTCACGCCGAGATGGCGGAGGTACCGTTAAGAGATACAGTGCCGCTAGAAGCGATTCAGTTGAAGGACGACTTAACATATGAAGAGAAACCAGTCAAGATTCTCGAGTTTGCCAGTAGGGTTACCCGCAGCAAGGTTATCAAGTTTTGCAAGGTTCAGTGGAACCACCACTCAGAGAATGAAGCCACCTGGGAGAGAGAAGAAGATTTGCTCAAAGACCACCCTCACCTATTTTCTAGCCAACCCGAATCTCGAGGGCGAGATTCATCTTAAGGGGGGTAGGTTTGTAACATCCCAAATTTTCAATTTGGAATGTTATACACTAGATCATCATGCATATCATATTTTCATGCATTTTGGCAATCCTAGAAATTTCACGCAACTCAAGGACCCTCGGAGAGAGTTGGAGATTTCGTCTTTTTCATATTTGAGTCTTCTCAAATTTTGAAGAAAGGATCATTGGTTTTGTCGGAGTTTCATTTGCCTTTTATTTGGATAGGGAAAAATGCGCGTTTTCAAAATTTGCATTTTAGGCCCGGAGAAAAGTTCATTTTGTTCGACTCATTTTTAGGAGTCGGGGAAAATTTACTTTATTAGTTTTGGAGTCCGGTAGAATTGTTTTTCTGTGTTTTTCCGAGCGTGGAACCGATTTAAAAAAATCCCGAGCGCCTGGGCCAAAGGCCCAGCAAGCCAGCCGGCCGGCCAGGCCAAGGCCAGCGTCGCGCCAGCGCCGCGCGCACGCACCAGGGAGCCGCCACCGTTGCCCTTTTTGATTCTTAGTAGGACTCTTGTCCTACTTCGTTTATTTTTCTAGATCTTTCCTTCCCTCTTTTTCTTTCCTAGTCCTATTCTAATTCCTTGATCCCTCCTCCAAGTAAACCCTCTCCTCCCCAATATAAATACCCAAGCACCCCCCCTCTAAACCATCAAATCCAAAGCCCCAAAGCCCCAAGCACCACCGCGCCCACACCCCGCGCCGCGCCGCCTTTGTGCCCCGCCGCCGCCGCACCCCTCACCCGCGCGCCGCACCACCGCCGCCGCACCTTGCCGCCGCCGCCCCACGCCCACGCCGCCGGAGCCCCTCGCCGGAGATCTCGCCGGAGGTAGCCCCGCGCCGCATCTCTTCTTTTCATCGGATCGTTTTCTTCTAATCGTTCCGATTCTTCTTTTCCGATTCGTTTTTCTCTCCGGTTCTTCGCGAAACCGTTCCAGTTTTCTAGATCGGTTTTCTTTTCTCGAAACCCTAGATCGGATTCGTTTACTTTTCCGATTTAGTTGCCAGAGACTGTTCGTCCTAACGAACGTGATCACCGGATTCTTCTAGGTTAACGAACGTCTGTTCATTCAACCGTTCTTCTTTTTCTTCTCGTCGGATTTATTCCGCGATCGCGATCTCAGATCCGATCTTCTTTCTAGTCTATCTTCTCGCTCGTTTATCGGAATCAGGTGATTCAAGTGCCTGGTGTTTCGTTGCGAAACCGCCATTCCGTCTAATCAACTTTAACTAAGTTTTGCTACTGTAAAATTTGACCTAGTTTCAACTTGCTAGAACCGAGTTGTTTTCCGCCGTTTGTTTTCGGTTTCTTTGTTCGGTTCTTTCTCTCTTTGTAACCGGAGTTCTTAAGTTGAACTATCTGGTTCGATCTTTTGTTCGAGTTTTTACCTGTGCATTAGATGAGTACTTATTGTATGCTTGTTGTTTGTCTGCGATAGATTACCCGGATTGCGCCGCCTGTTACTTTGAATCTTTAGGACTCGCGGATCATCAGCAAGGCAAGTAACACTTTGATCATACCTTTTCTACAACCCAGTTTTATTGCATTAGATCCATCCTCACACATTGCATGATTAGGATCTAATTAAATTGTGGGATGGGAAGTAGATGAGGTAGTACCTATTACCTGTTTATTATGAAACCTTTGGGAGTTACTTCTATGTTTGCTTATTATGCCATGCTATGCTAGTAGACATGGATTGGGTGAGTGATATCCATGACAGATGTGAGATTGATAATTTTAATGGTTTATCTAAGGTGGCAACTTAAACACACATCTGGGTGGATTGAGGCACCTGATGTCTATCAGGACTTGCCTGTTTTTTTTGGACCGCCACCCAGGCTCAAAGGGATCATAAGATCTTTCATGCTAAATACTTACGTGTGCAGCCACAAGCCATTATGGGCTCTGGCATAGTTGACTAAGTCATGCGAACTCTTATAGGGGTAGAGTAGCAGATGTAGGGGTTGTAGGTGGTACGGTCTACTCCATCGTAAGGTGCTAGCGCTTCTGAAAGACTGTGTCTCGGTCATCCGTTTCTCAAACACCAGTAGTGCGAGAAATCCAACGGAGGCGATCGAGTCTTGTGGGGAAAAGTGCGCAAACCTCTGCAGAGTATAACAAACTAATCATGATTAGCCGTGTCCCGGTTATGGACAATCTTGAGTATCTAGTACTTGAATATCATGTGAATCTCAACATGTTACTTATAATTAATATTGTTGGGTTTTAATTGTTCACTTTTAATTGGGATTGAGAATGCTGTCAACCATTCTCAATGTTTAACAACCACCATGATAGTTAAATAAAATTTATTCCTTTGTAGTAGGGAAAAATTGGCTTTACGCAAAACAGTAACCATAGAGCTTTCCACCAGCCAAATATGCATATAGTATAGCTGTTTCATTCCATCATTCTCGATGTGTTACTTTGCCAGCATATTCCATGTGCTGACCCGTTTCGGGCTGCAACGTTAATGTTGCAGACTTTTCAGACGATGATTAAGGTGCTTTTAGGTCGTGGTTCTATACTCAGTGATGCCGTTGGAGTTGATGGACCCATTTATCTTCCAAGTCTTCCGTTGTTATCGTTATTAGATGGCCTTAAGCCATATTATTGTAATAAGTTCTCTTTTGAGACATCGATGTAATAAGTGTGTGATTGCCACTCTGGTATAAATCCTTCGAAGTACTGTGTGATGTCAGCATTACTGATCCAGGGATGACACCGGAGCACAGAGATCAGACTGTTTGAGGTCTGGTCGCTACAGTATAGTAACATGATGACGAAGCTAGAATTATGTTCTGAGACATGCGTATCTACAGATGCTGCTGCCATGGTTGAGACCCTTCAGGCTAAACTTGCCCGAGCCAAGGAGCAAGCCTGGATGAGTAATGTGGCTGCCAAGAAGGCAGCTGATGAGTTAGAAGCCGAGCAGGCTGCTCAGCGCTAGTGTGTGGAGAGAATGGCCACTATGGCGCACGAGCTGAAGGAATCCACTGTCCGGTGCGAATTCCTCGAGAAGGATAACAAGGCCAAAGCAGCCAATCTTGACAAGGCATTACAAGAGGCAAAAGAAGCACGATCTGAGTCTAGAGTGGCTCGGGAAGAGATCCGGCAAGTTGGGGAGATAGCGGCCGGTAAGCCTTTCTTATTACAGACTAAGTTCGGCGATCTGAAGTATGCCCCGCTTAATCAAATGTGGAGCTCCCCAGACTCCTTTTTGGACTTGCCGAAGAGTGCCTCCAATGAGGTGCAGTTTTATGAAGCGTAGGAAGGGCATGCAACGGAGAAGCTTTTTTGGTCACAATTCGGCACGCCGAAGCGCCCACTATTGCTGAAAGAACAGATGGCCCAGTGGGCTGAGCTCCACAAGATATCCAGTTCTGCCATGAAGGACGTCGTAGTCCGGCTGTGGCCGACTAAGCCAATTCCGAAGAGTTATTTCGGTTTGGTACGTCGACTAGGTGATGCGGTGCCATGTATCGACGCTGTTAAGCGGTCCACGTGCATTGAAGTTGCACGGATGGCCCTTGCCCGTGTGAAGACGTACTGGGCGAAGATGAAGGCCACCGATGTTGCAGCAAAAAGTCCACCTGAGGGCAAGGAGCATCACACGCTAGAGTATTATTTTGAGGATGTCTTAGAGGATGCCCGCTTGATAGAGGGTCAGTGCTCGAAAGAGATGATGTTCGAGTGAAATGTATTGAAATTGTAAAAACAATATTATTATATTTTAAGATTATGCCTAGAAGTTGTGGCTTCTCCTGTGTGGCCGTTTTTGTATAATCTAAAAGTTTTCTAGTCGTCGGCTTCAGCCCCCTGGCATAAAATAGGGGGGTGTTCGGAAAAGCACTTGATCACTCTTGATCCAACGTCTTGGTCTATGAAGGAGGTGTCAATGCGGCGAACTAGGCAATCAGACTATAGGGCTTTAGCACTTTCACTTAGTCATAGGAGTTTGACGGTGGATTTACGATATAGTCCCTAGTATGTACGCAGTTATCCGAATACGGTGCGTTACATGAGTGACCATAAGAACGGTCCTTCGTGCAATATGGAAGGAATCGCGAAAGATTTTAATAAGTCATCGAGTGGTTGACCAGCTCTCGCCGTATCATGATAGTCAGTTTTTGGCTTTCTCTACTGAGGTGCTCATCCGGATAAACTGGGACACAATCGCAGTAGTTCTCCCTTTACTACCCTAGCCGATATAGCAAAACATAAGGTAGTAAGCACAGGAGCCGGGCAACCCAACTATTGACCAAAGACATGATTCAGAGCTGACGCATATAAGGCCAAACTCGCGACGCCTAAGTGTGCTATAAAGCTGTTTGGACTTGTCGGCAATTCATTTGTTCCCATATCGAGCCCCTGGCAACCCGTGCCGAGGTGCGAGTGTGAAACAACCAGAGAAATTCAGCTTTTTTTTAGAAAAATCGAATACTGGATATGGATTATGTTTACTGGAATCTAATCGATATGTCAATTGCCATTTTACAAATAATAATGCCACGACCCAGGCTATTTGACATGCCGGTGGTCGAAGGCTGAGGGAGAAGGTACTTTACAGGCTCAAAATAGAGAGTGCGGTCTACAAAATTATTTGGACCTCCTGTCACACGTCTGCGCCGCCTTGCCTCGGTTAAAGGATTCCTTTAACAAGAACAACCTTGGGGTAAGTGTATGAAGCCGAACTCCGAAAGAGTCTGTGAGATGACCAATATTTTGCGTCACATGTGATAAGATAAAAAGAAACATTTAGAAATGAAAAGGAGGAAATGGGAGTGCTTGTAGGCTTTCCCGTATTGTGCCTCCGCCGATGGCCAGGGTATTTTAAGTGCATAATTATATGTGCGCGGTATAAACTTCGCGTGACTGTGAGGCGAACGACAGAGGATGAACTACTAATCCTGCTCCGAGACATATTGGTTCCATTTAATGGAAACCCGCGGCTTAATGGTCGATGAGTTGTGCGGCTTGACGAGGCCCCTTTATGCTTCGGCTGTAATGGCCGTAGTACAATCCCCTGTATAGAAGGAGTGTCCCGTATTTCCGTTTATTGTTATGACGCCGCGCGGACCTGGCATTTTAAGTTTTGCGAGGGCGTAGAGTGGGACCGCATTTAAATCGAGCAAAAGCGGTATGCCCCAGAAGTGCATGGTAGCCACTGTGGGACGGGGCAATATCAAACGTCAACCCTCGCTTCGGAAGTTGTTTGGCGAACCAAAAACGACTTCCAGTGTGACGGAGCCCGTGCAGTGAGCTTCTACGCCGGGTACTGTTCCTTTCAGGATTGTTGTGGTGGGTTTGATTCTAGAAGGGTCAATGCCCATTTTGTGGACAGTGTCTTGGTACACTAGATTAAGGCTACCACCGCCGTCCATAAGGACTTTCGTGAGATGGAACCAATCAATAATTGGATCGATAAATAGAGCTGCCAATCCTTCAGGATGGGTATGACCAATTTTTGGGGGAACCTGCTCTATGGCGTATGTGTCCCGTAGTGCGCGCGTGTGCTCCCCTGTAGGGGTGTGCGTCGCATATACCATATTTACGGTTTTCACTTTGGGGGAATTGCTTCTGAACCCTGGTATTCGGCAGGCGAGTCTCTTCGTCATCGTTGTCACTGGGCAGCCCCTTCCTCTTGTGTTCGGCTTTTAGCTTGCCGTCTTGTTTGAAGACCCAACATATTCTGTTAGTATGGGTAGCTGGTTTATAGAGGGTGCCATGAATCTGGCAGGACCGATCCAATATCTTATCGAGATTGGATGGTCCGTCTCTATTTGCCTTGGATGCCTTTTTCCGTTGATCGGGCTTGGAGCCGCTGAATCCGGCGTTAACTGTTGTGTCTTGTGTTATTTCATCATTATTACGACATTTGTGTTTATTGTGTCATGGCTTTCCGTTGTCGTATCGGACTTCGGAAGTGCCCGGGTCGCTGGCGTCGTTGCTCCTACGAGTGAGCCAGTTGTCTTCTCTTGCGCAAAAGCAGGTCATTAGAGCAATAAGGGCTGTCATGGATTTTGGTTTTTCTTGACCGAGGTGGCGGGCGAGCCATTCATCCTGGACGCTGTGTTTGAAGGCCGCGAGGGCTTCGGCGTCCGGACAATCGACAATTTGGTTCTTTTTAATTAAGAACCTAGTCCAGAGCTTCTGGCTGACTCTCCTGGCTGCTGGATGATGTGACTTAAGTCATCGGCATCTGGTGGCCGGACATATGTACCTTGGAAGTTATCGCGAAAGGCGTCTTCCAGGTCTTCCCAGCTGCCAACGGAGTTCTCTGGAAGGCTGTTTAACAAGTGCCAAGCTGGTCCCTTTAGTTTTAGTGGTAGGTATTTAATGGCATGGAGATCATCGCTGCGGGCCATGTGGATATGGAGAAGAAAGTCCTCAATCCATACCGCGGGATTTGTTGTTCCATCGTATGATTCGATATTCATGGATTTAAACCCTTCTGGGAATTCGTGGTCCATTACTTCGTCGATGAAGCAAAGTGGGTCAGCGGCGCCTCTATATCAGGCCACCTCGCGACGTAGCTCGGATGGAGTCTGTCTGCTTTTCTCGGCCCGGGCGTGAGTATGGCTATTGCGTCCGGCTAGATAGCCGTTATCGCGTGTCGGGGCACGTCCCCGTGATCCATAGATCGATCTGTCCTGACCTGCTCTACCGTTCAACTCCTACCATAGGTCATATGTGTGTCCCCGAGCTGTTTTATCTCTGCCTTTACGGCGAGGTAGGGCAGGCTGGTGTTCGGCTTGAGTTGCCGCTTTATCCCGACCGCGTGATGGTCGGTCAGTCGCATTGCGCGATGATGGTACGGGCTCCAACGCCTCGTCATCAAACTGGGGTAGCAATTTGCGCTTTGGGTAACTTTTGGCTGGGCGCTTGATGCCGTATTCCTTGGCTGCCAGGACATCAGTCCATCTATCATTGAGTAGAGCTTGATCAGCTTGAAGCTGCTGTTGTTTCTTTTTAAGGCTCCTTGCAGTGGCTATTAGCTGGCACTTGAAGTGCTCCTGCTCGAGAGGTTCCTCAGGCACGATAAATCCTCAGTGTCGAGGCTAGCCTCATCCTCGGAGAGCGGAAGATAATTACTGTCCTCCAAGTCTTCATGTGTGGCATGTTCATCAGGGCTAACTTGCTCGTCTTCCCGTTCATCTTGTTCGAAAGTTGCCTCAACGGGGTCTTCATTGTCTTCGACACCGTCCAGAGTGTTATCTTCTCCTGTTCTAGTGTTGTTGTCTTTGCTGCGGCGTGACTTAGAGCGGCGTCGCTGACGTCGACGCTTTGGTTGTATCTCGGGAGGTTTATCCTCAACTGGATCTTCCTTGTCATCGCCGCTATTCTCTTTTGGTGCATCCACCATGTTGGGGAACGTAGTAATTTCAAAAAAATTCCTACGCACATGCAAGATCATGGTGATGCATAGAAATGAGAGGGGAGAGTGTTGTCTACGTACCCTTGTAGACCGGCAATGGAAGTGTTGACACAACGTAGAGGAAGTAGTCGTACGTCTTCCCGGTCCGACCGATCCAAGTACCGAACGTACGGCACCTCCGAGTTCTACACACGTTCAACTCGGTGACGTCCCTCGAGTTCCGATCCAGCAAAACGTTGAGGGAGAGTTTCGTCAGCACGACGGTGTGATGACGGTGATGATGTTCTACCGACGCAGGGCTTCGCCTAAGCACCGCTACGATATGGCCGAGGTGGAATATGGTGGAAGGGGGCACCGCACATGGCTAAGGAACGATCACGAGGATCAACTTGTGTGTCATGGGGTGCCCCCTTGCCTCGGTATATAAGGAGGGAGAGGGGGAGGTGCGGCCGGCCCTATGGGTGCGCCTGGAGGATTCCTACTCCAACCGGGAGTAGGACTCCCACCTCTTGCCTTGTTGGAAAAGGAAGGAGGAAGGAAGAGAGAGGAAAGGGGGGTGCCGCCCCCCCTTCCTTGTCCTATTCGGACTAGGGGGGAGGGGGCGCGCGGCCTGCCCTGGCCGGCCCTCCTCTTCTCCCTTATGGCCCATGTAGGCCCAATAACCCCCGGGGGGTTTCCGGTAACCCCCCGGTACTCCGGTAAAATCCCGATTTCACCCGGAACATTTCCGATATCCAAATATAGGCTTCCAATATATCAATCTTTATGTCTCGACCATTTCAAGACTCCTCGTCATGTTCGTGATCACATCCGGGACTCCGAACAACCTTCGGTACATCAAAACACAAAAACCCTAACTACGATCGTCACCGAACTTTAAGCGTGCGGACCCTACGGGTTCGAGAACTATGTAGACATGACCGAGACACGTCTCCAGTCAATAACCAATAGCGGAACCTAGATGCTCATATTGGCACCTACATATTCTACGAAGATCTTTATCGGTCAGACCGCATAACAACATACATTGTTCCCTTTGTCATCGATATGTTACTTGCCCGAGATTCGATCGTCGGTATCTCAATACCTAGTTCAATCTCGTTACCGACAAGTCTCTTTACTCGTTCCGTAATACATCATCCTGAAACTAACTCATTAGTTGCAATGCTTGCAAGGCTTAAGTGATGTGCATTACCGAGAGGGCCCAGAGATACTTCTCCGACAATCGGAATGACAAATCCTAATCTCGAAATACGCCAACCCAACAAGTACCTTCGGAGACACCTATAGAGCACCTTTATAATCACCCAGTTACGTTGTGACGTTTGGTGGCACACAAAGTGTTCCTCCGGTAAACGGGAGTTGCATAATCTCATAGTCATAGGAACATGTATAAGTCATGAAGAAAGCAATAGCAACAAACTAAACGATCAAGTGCTAAGCTAACGGAATGGGTCAAGTCAATCACATCATTCTCCTAATGATGTGATCCCATTAATCAAATGACAACTCATGTCTATGGTTAGGAAACATAACCATCTTTGATCAACGAGCTAGTCAAGTAGAGGCATACTAGTGACACTCTGTTTGTCTATGTATTCACACATGTATTATGTTTCCGGTTAATACAATTCTAGCATGAATAATAAACATTTATCATGATATAAGGAAATAAATAATAGCATTATTATTGCCTCTAGGGCATATTTCCTTCAGTCTCCCACTTGCACTAGAGTCAATAATCTAGTTCACATCGCCATGTGATTTAACATCAATAGTTCACATCACCATGTGATTAACACCCATAGTTCACATCGACATGTGACCAACACCCAAAGGGTTTACTAGAGTCAATAATCTAGTTCATGTCGCTATGTGATTAACACCCAAAGAGTACTGAGGTGCGATCATGTTTTGCTTGTGAGAGAAGTTTAGTCAACGGGTCTGCCACATTTAGATTCGTAAGTATTTTGCAAATTTCTATGTCAACAATGATCTGCATGGAGCTATTCTAGCTAATTGCTCCCACTTTCAATATGTATCCAGATTGAGACTTAGAGTCATCTAGATCAGTGTCAAAACTTGTATCGACGTAACCCTTTACGACGAACCTTTTGTCACCTCCAGAATCGAGAAACATATCCTTATTCCACTAAGGATAATTTTGACCAATGTCCAGTGATCTACTCTTAGATCACTATTGTACTCCCTTGCCAAACTCAGGGCAGGGTATACAATAGATCTGGTACACAGCATGGCATACTTTATAGAACCTATGGCTAAGGCATAGTGAATGACTTTCATTCTCTCTCTATCTTCTGCCGTGGTCAGGTTTTGAGTCTTACTCAACTTCACACCTTGTAACACAGGCAATAACTTCTTCTTTGACTGTTCCATTTTGAACTACTTCAAAATCTTGTCAAGGTATGTACTCATTGAAAAACTTATCAAGCATCTTGATCTATCTCTATAGATCTTGATGCTCAATATGTAAGCAGCTTCACCGAGGTCTTTCTTTGAAAAACTCCTTTCAAATATTCCTTTATGCTTTGCAAAATAATTCTACATTATCTCCGATCAACAATATGTCTTTCACATATACTTACTAGAAATGCTGTAGTGCTCCCACTCACTTTCTTGTAAATACAGGCTTCACCGCAAGTCTGTATAAAACTATATGCTTTGATCAACTTATCAAAGCATATATTCCAACTCCAAGATGCTTGCACCAGTCCATAGATGGATCGCTGGAGCTTGCATATTTTGTTAGTACCTTTAGGATTGACAAAACCTTCCGGTTGCATCATATACAACTCTTCTTTAATAAATCCATTAAGGAATGCAGTTTTGTTTATCCATTTGCCAGATTTCATAAAATGCGGCAATTGCTAACATGATTTGGACAGACTTAAGTATAAATACGAGTGAGAAACTCTCATCGTAGTCAACACCTTGAACTTGTCGAAAAACTTTTTGCGACAATTCTAGCTTTGTAGATAGTAACACTACTATCAGCATCCGTCTTCCTCTTGAAGATCCATTTAATCTCAATGGCTCACCGATCATTGGGCAAGTCAATCAAAGTCCATACTTTGTTCTCATACATTGATCTCATCTCAGATTTCATGGCCTCAAGCCATTTCGCGGAATCTGGGCTCATCATCGCTTCCTCATAGTTCATAGGCTCGTCATGGTCAAGTAACATGACCTCCAGAACAGGATTACCGTACCACTCTGGTGCGGATCTCACTCTGGTTTACCTACGAGGTTCGGTAGTAACATGATCTGAAGTTACATGATCATCATCATTAGCTTCCTCACTAATCGGTGTAGTAGTCACAGGAACAGATTTCTGTGATGAACTACTTTCCAATAAGGGAGCAGGTACAGTTACCTCATCAAGTTCTACTTTCCTCCCACTCACTTCTTTCGAGAGAAACTCCTTCTCTAGAAAGGATCCATTCTCAGCAATGAATAACTTGCCTTCGGATCTATGATAGAAGGTGTACCCAACATTTTCTTTTGGGTATCCTATGAAGATTTACTTCTCCGATTTGGGTTCGAGCTTATCATGTTGAAACTTTTTCATATAAGCACTGCAGTCCCAAACTTTAAGAAACGACAGCTTAGGTTTCTTGCCAAACCACAGTTCATACCGTGTCGTCTCAACGGATTTAGATGGTGCCCCTTTTTAACGTGAATGTAGTTGTCTCTAATGCATAACCCCAAAACGATAGTGGTAGATCGGTAAGAGACATCATAGATCGCACTATATCTAATAAAGTACGGTTATGACGTTCGGACACACCATTACACAGTGGTGTTCCAGGTGGCGTGAGTAGTGAAACTATTTCACATTGTTTTAACTGAAGGCCAAGCTCGTAACTCAAATATTTTACTTCTGCGATCATATCATAGAAACTTTTATTTTTGTTACCATGATTCTCCACATCACTCTGAAATTCTTTGAACTTTTCAAATATTTCAGACTTGTGTTTCATCAAGTAGATATACTCATATCTGCTCAAATCATCTGTGAAGATCAGAAAATAATGATACCTGCCACAAGCCTCAATATTCATCGGACCACATACATCAGTATGTATGATTTCCAACAAATCTGTTGCTCTCTCCATTGTTCTGGAGAACGGAGTCTTAGTCATCTTGCCCATGAGGCATGGTTCGCAAGCATCAACTGATTCAAAATCAAGTGATTCCAAAAGCCCATCAGCATGGATTTTCTTCATGCGCTTTACACCAATATGACCTAAACGGCAGTGCCACAAATAAATTGCACCATCATTATTAACTTTGCATCTTTTGGTTTCAATATTATGAATATGTGTATCACTACGATCGAGATCCAACGAACCATTTTCATTGGGTGTGTAACCATATAAGGTTTTATTCATGTAAACAGAACAACAATTTATTCTCTTACTTAAATGAATAACTGTATTGCAATAAACATGATCAAATCATATTCATGCTCAGCGCAAACACCAAATAACACTTATTTAGGTTCAACACTAATCCCAAAAGTATAGGGAGTGTGCGATGATGATCATATCAATCTTGGAACCACTTCCAACACACATCGTCACTTCACCCTTAACTAGTCTATGTTCATTCTGTAACTCCCGTTTTGAGTTACTACTCTTAGCAACTGAACCAGTATCAAATACCAAGGGGTTGCTACAAACACTAGTAAAATACACATCAATAATCTGTATATGAAATATACCTTTGTTCACTTTGCCATCCTTCTTATCTGCCAAATACTTGGGCCAGTTCCGCTTCCAATGACCAGTCCCTTTGCAGTAGAAGCACTTAGTCTCAGGCTTAGGACCAGACTTGAGCTTCTTCACTTGAGCAGCAACTTGCTTGTCATTCTTCTTGAAGTTCCCCTTCTTCCCTTTGCCCTTTTCTTGAAACTAGTGGTCTTGTCTACCATCAACACTTGATATTTTTCTTGATTTCTACCTTCGTCGATTTCAGCATTACGAAGAGTTTGGGAATCGTTTCCGTTATCCCTTGCATATCATAGTTCATCACGAAGTTCTACTAACTTGGTGATGGTGACTAGAGAATTCTGTCAATCACTATTTTATCTGGAATATTAACTCCCACTTGATTCAAGCGATTGTAGTACCCAGACAATCTGAGCACATGCTCACTGCTTGAGCTATTCTCCTCCATCTTTTAGCTATAGAACTTGTTGGAGACTTCATATCTCTCAACTCGGGTATTTGCTTGAAATATTAACTTCTACTCTTGGAACATCTCATATGGTCCATGACGTTCAAAATGTCTTTGAAGTCCCGATTCTAAGCCGTTTAAGCATGGTGCACTAAACTATCAAGTAGTCATCATATTGAGCTAGCCAAATGTTCATAACATCTATATCTGCTCCTGCAATAGGTTTGTCACCTAGCGGTGCATCAAAGACATAATTCTTCTGTGCAGCAATGAGGATAAACCTCAGATCACGGATCCAATCCGTATCATTGCTACTAACATCTTTCAACTTAGTTTTCTCTAGGAACATATCAAAAATAAAACAGGGGAGCTAAACGCGAGCTATTGATCTACAACATAGATATGCTAATACTACCAAGACTAAGTTCATGATAAATTAAAGTTCAATTAATCATATTACTTAAGAACTCCCACTTAGATAGACATCCCTCTAATCCTCTAAGTGATCACGTGATCCAAATCAACTAAACCATGTCCGATCATCACATAAGATGGAGTAGTTTCAATGGTGAACATCACTATGTTGATCATATCTACTATATGATTCATGCTCGACCTTTCGGTCTCCGTGTTCCGAGGCCACATCTGTTATATGCTAGGCTCGTCAAGTTTAACCTGAGTATTCCGCGTGTGCAACTGTTTTGCACTCGTTGTATTTGAACGTAGAGCCTATCACACCCGATCATCATGTGGTGTCTCAGCACAAAGAACTTTCGCAACGGTGCATACTCAGGGAGAACACTTATACCTAATTTAGTGAGAGATTATCTTATAAAGCTACAGCCGAACTAAGCAAAATAATATGTATAAAAGATAAACATCACATGCAATCATAATATGTGACATGATATGGCCATCATCATCTTGTGCCTTTGATCTCCATCTCCAAAGCATCATCATGATCTCCATCGTCACCGGCATGACACCATGATCTCCATCATCTTGATCTATATCAATGTGTCGTCACATGGTTGTCTCGCCAACAATTGCTCTTGCAACTATTGCGATCGCATAGCGATAAAGTAAAGCAATTATTTGGCGCTTGCATCTTATGCAATAGAGAGATAACCATAAGGCTTCTGCCAGTTGCCGATAACTTCAACAAAACATGATCATCTCATACAACAACTTATATCTCATCACGTCTTGACCATATCACATCACAACATGCCCTGCAAAAACAAATTAGACGTCCTCTACTTTGTTGTTGCAAGTTTTACGTGGCTGCTACGGGCTTAGCAAGAACCGTTCTTACCTACGCATCAAAACCACAACGATAGTTTGTCAAGTTGGTGTTGTTTTAACCTTCGCAAGGACCGGGCATAGCCACACTTGGTTCAACTAAAGTTGGAGAAACTGACACCTGCCAGCCACCTGTGTGCAAAGCACATCGGTAGAACCAGTCTCGCGTAAGCGTACACGTAATGTCGGTCCGGGCCGCTTCATCCAACAATACCGCCGAACCAAAGTATGATATGCTGGTAAGCAGTATGACTTATATCGCCCACAACTCACTTGTGTTCTACTCGTGCACAACATCAACGCATAAAACCTAGGCTCTGATGCCACTGTTGGGGGACGTAGTAATTTCAAAAAAATTCCTACGCACACGCAAGATCATGGTGATGCATAGCAACGAGAGGGGAGAGTGTTGTCTACGTACCCTTGTAGACCGGCAACGGAAGTGTTGACACAACGTAGAGGAAGTAGTCGTACGTCTTCCCGGTCCGGCCGATCCAAGTACCGAACGTACGACACCTCCGAGTTCTGCACACGTTCAACTCGGTGACGTCCCTCGAGTTCTGATCCAGCAAAGCATTGAGGGAGAGTTTCGTCAGAACGACGGCGTGATGACGGTGATGATGTTCTACCGACGTAGGGCTTTGCCTAAGCACCGCTACGATATGACCGGGGTGGAATATGGTGGAAGGGGGCACCGCACATGGCTAAGGAACGATCACGAGGATCAACTTGTGTGTCATGGGGTGCCCCCTTGCCTTAGTATATAAAGGAGGGAGAGGGGGAGGTGCGGCCGGCCCTATGGGTGCGCCTGCAGGAGTCCTACTCCAACCGGGAGTAGGACTCCCCCCTCTTGCCTTGTTGGAAAAGGAAGGAGGAAGGGAGAAAGAGGAAAGGGGGGCGCCGCCCCCCTTCCTTGTCCTATTCGTACTAGGGGGGAGGGGGCATGCGGCCTACCCTCCTCTTCTCCCTTATGGCCCATGTAGGCCCAATAACCCCCGGGGGGTTTCCGGTAACCCCCCGGTACTCCGGTAAAATCCCGATTTTACCCGGAATGTTTCCGATGTCCAAATATAGGCTTCCAATATATCAATCTTTATGTATCAACCATTTCGAGACTCCTCGTCATTTCCGTGATCACATCTGGGACTCCGAACAACCTTCGGTACATCAAAACACAAAAACCCTAATTACGATCGTCACCGAACTTTAAGCGTGCGGACCCTACGGATTCGAGAACTATGTAGACATGACTGAGACACATCTCCGGTCAATAACCAATAGCGGAACCTAGATGCTCATATTGGCTCCTACATATTCTATGAAGATCTTTATCGGTTAGACCGCATAACAACATACGTTGTTCCCTTTGTCATCGGTATGTTACTTGCCCAAGATTCGATCGTCGGTATCTCAATACCTAGTTCAATCTCGTTACCGGCAAGTCTCTTTACTCGTTCCGTAATACATCATCCTGCAACTAACTCATTAGTTGCAATGCTTGCAAGGCTTAAGTGATGTGCATTACCGAGAGGGCCCAAAGATACTTCTCCGACAATCGGAGTGACAAATCCTAATCTCGAAATACGCCAACCCAACAAGTACCTTTGGAGACACCTGTAGAGCACCTTTATAATCACCCAGTTACGTTGTGACATTTGGTGACACACAAAGTGTTCCTCTGGTAAACGGGAGTTGCATAATCTCATAGTCATAGGAACATGTATAAGTCATGAAGAAAGCAATAGCAACAAACTAAACGAAAAAGTGCTAAGCTAACGGGATGGGTCAAGTAAATCACATCATTCTCCTAATGATGTGGTCCCGTTAATCAAATGACAACTCATGTCTATGGTTAGGAAACATAACCATCTTTGATCAACGAGCTAGTCAAGTAGAGGCATACTAGTGACTCTCTGTTTGTCTATGTATTCACACATGTATTATGTTTCCGGTTAATACAATTCTAGCATGAATAATAAAAATTTATCATGATATAAAGAAATAAATAATAGCTTTATTATTGCCTCTAAGGCATATTTCCTTCACACCATGTATACGTCATACGAGGAAGTGGTCGTCCAGTGTCCGGTAAACAGCGGGTTTTGGGCCTCTTCTTCTCCGACATCGTCATCCATACCGTCGATGTTGTCGGAGCCGTAATCGAGCATGTCAGTTAAGTCTTCGATAGTGGCTATTAAGTGGGCGGGGGTGGGAAGCGAAATTCTCCGTCATCAGCCTCCAGTTCGAACCGGATATAATTCAGTTATGAGTCCGCCGCTAAGGAGAGTGTTTTTAATCAGTTTTGCACGTCGCCTAAAGGAGAGTGCCGGAAGATGTTCGCGGAGCTGAATTCAACGATCGACGCCCGATCAAGCTCGTCGTGCGTGGACGCACATGCTTCGGAACCTGTAGCCGGAAATGTGTCCGAGGTTCTGTTAACACAGATCTCACTTGAGGTTGGTCTGTGTGCGGCTCCAACGCCGCTGAGTCTGCAGCCTCCGTGGCGGGGTTGAGCCTCCCATCCTTGGATGGCGTGATCTGCTCCGGATCTAGAGCCGGAGTAGTTGTAGGTTCTATCTCCTGGGTGTGGTTCGATGACAGATTTATGTCATGTTCATCATGGTGACAGGGAGCGGCTACTGCTGCGGTCTCGAATCCATCGAAGATCAAGTCTCCACGGATGTCCGCGACATAATTCAAGCTTCCAAATCTGACCTGATGGCCAGGGGCGTAGCTATCGTTCTGCTCTAGATGGCCAAGCGATTTGTCCCGCAGTACGAAGCCGCCGAACACGAAGATCTGTCCGGGGAGGAAGGTTTCTCCCTGGGCACTGTTGTTGTGGATGATTGACGGGGCCATCGAACCTCTTGACGATGACTTGGTGGAACTCTCAATGAAAGCACCAATGTCGGTGTCAAAACCAGCGGATCTCGGGTAGGGGGTCCCGAACTGTGCGTCTGAGGTTGATGGTAACAGGAGATAGGGAACACAATGTTTACCCAGGTTCGGGCCCTCTCGATGGAGGTAAAACCCTACGTCATGTTAGATTAATATTGATGAGTATGGGGGTTACAAGAGTTGATCTACCACGAGATCGTAATGGCTAAAACCCTAGAAGTCTAGCATGTATGACTATGAGTATGATTCTCTGTCTCTACGGACTAAGCCCTTCAGTTTATATAGACACCGGAGGGGACTAGGGTTGTACAAACAGAGAAAGGAATCTTCATATTGGGACGCCAAGCTTGCCTTCCACGCCAAGGAGAGTCCCATCCGGACACGGCTGAGAGTCTTCGGTCTTGCATCTTCACAGTCCATCAGGCCGGCCCATGTACCATAGTCCGGACACCCGAGGACCCCCTGATCCAGGACTCCTTCAGCGGTACAACCGCTTGGCAATTTCCTGGGAGGTCCAACCCCAGGGTATCACCCCTGAGGGCGATGGTTGGGCTGGTACAACTGGGCCAGCGGTACAACCGCTCAAGTGAGCGGTACAACCGCTAAAAGGAAGGGCCACAACAACAGTACGGAAAGAAGGGAACTCTCTCTCAAACGAGGAACGGAAGGAAAGAGTAGAGGAGAGAAATGTGTACGTGCAATGATTCCCAAAAGCCTTCCAATGAGGATTCCCTCTTAATAGTACGGGTTTCCTACGACCAACAAGATAAACACGTAGAAAAACATCGTCTTCGATCTTTTCTGTCCAGAGAGAATGACTAATCGTTGCATACCTAAACACCGAGAACCTGAAGCACATATCACACGATTAGACCAACAGAGAGTTGTCATCATCATCCAAACACACAAAGATGGGAAATTACCTAACAAACCTTAAGCGTGCGGACCCTACGGGTTTGAGAACTATGAACACATGACCGAGACATATCTCCGGTCAATAACCAACAGCGGAACCTGGATGCTCATATTGGTTCCTACATATTCTACGAAGATCTTTATCGGTCAAACCGCAATGACAACATACGTTATTCCCTTTGTCATCGGTATGTTACTTGCCTGAGATTCGACCGTCGGTATCCTCATACCTAGTTCAATCTCGTTACCGGCAAGTCTCTTTACTCGTTCCGTAATGCATCATCTCGCAACTAACTCATTAGTCACATTGCTTGCAAGGCTTATCGTGATGTGCATTATCGAGAGGTCCCAGAGATACCTCTTCGATACTCGGGGTGACAAATCCTAATCTCGATCTATGCCAACCCAACAAACACCTTCGGAGACACCTATAGAGCATCTTTATAATCACCCAATTACGTTGTGACGTTTGATAGCGCACAAGGTGTTCCTCCGGTATTCGGGAGTTGCATAATCTCATAGTCAAAGGAATATGTATAAGTCATGAAGAAAGCAATATCAATAAAACTTAACGATCATTATGCTAAGCTAACGGATGGGTCTAGTCCATCACATTATTCTCTAATGATGTGATCTCGTTCATCAAATGACAATACATGTCTATGGTCAGGAAACTTAACCATCTTTGATTAACGAGCTAGTCAAGTAGAGGCATACTAGGGACACTCTGTTTTGTCTATGTATTCACACATGTATCAAGTTTTCGGTTAATACAATTCTAGCATGAATAATAAACATTTATCATGATATAAGGAAATATGAATAACTTTATTTTTGCCTCTAAGTCATATTTCCTTCAGCCATCACACCAAGATGGGCCTAAGAATATCTCTCCATTGTTGAAGGAGCAAATCCCACTCCTCGGCTATCTAGCCTCTCATCAAATTTTTCAATAAACCTATAAGTTGTCGTTATAATCACCCTGTTACATATGACATTTGGGCAACCCAAAGTCCATCATACGTCTTGTAAATATCATAGCATACATGATGCACTACAAAATTTGCTCTATTTTGTGACGCTTCACTTGTGTCACATATAACCGTTTTTTGTCACGGAAAATACCCCGGTGACGTTAACCAGCCGTCACTCCCACCATCACTGAAGCTTCCAAGGTGTCTTTTATTCCCCTTTTTACTTTTTACTTTTAATCTACTTTTTTAGTTTTCATTTTATCATTTTTAGTGTTTTTTCAAATTCCCCAACACATTTTTGAATTTGTTTGTTAATTCGTATTGTTTGTCTAATTTTTGAATATTTTTAAAATTGGCAAATGGTTTTTAGATTCATGATATTTTAAAATTTTGCAACCATTTTTCAAATTTATGAACATTTATAAAAACTGTCAAAATTAGAGTAAAGTTTCAAACTCATGAACATTTTTTAACTCACGAACAAATTTTAATTTGTGAAGATACTTTTAATCCGAGAACGTTGTTTACAAATTCATATAAATTTATAAATTCACTATATATTTGCATATTTGTGAATATTTTGAAAATTGGTATTTAATCAACCAAAAAGAAGAAGAAGAAAAAAAGGTGTGCCCTCATTTGCTAGTGGCTGCTTGCACTCGCTGGGCCATGGTTATGTACGGTAGCGTGTGAGTGACGCGAGTTTAGAGCTCACTACTTTATTTATATCATTATAAAAAGATCTAAAGGGGCAGATTCAATTAATCTTGATCATCAAATCATGTCAATTCAACTACCTAGACTGTTTCGATGTCAAGCGCTCAACATGTTTAGTGTACAATTAATTTCATTGTCAAATATAGTGCTAATCAAATAATAGCACACAAATAATATCCTACTAAATATCTGCATACACATAATATACTTTTAAATTAACGTACATTGCACGTACACATTGACTAGTAATCACAAGGGATATATCTCGCTTACTGCAGGATATATCCTCATCTTGCCTCTCGCAGTTGGTGCGTGCACGCCATAGTGGGCCGGCCATTCTGTGATGGGTTTCATTGGCTTTCTTTCAATTTTCTTTCCGTTATTTCTATTCTTTGTTTTATATTTTATTTTCTGAATACCTTATTGAATTTATCTAAATTACGCATTCAACACTTCTTGTATATAGTTTGAAATTTTCTTATATGCACGTTAATTATTTTTCAAATGCACGTTGAATAATTTTCCAAATACATGTTGCACGTTTCGTAAAATGCACATTGAGCATTTTTGTAATAAACAATGAACATTTCTAAACACATGTTTGAACATTTCTCAAAAATGGCATGACCATTTTTTTAAAACGCGCAAACGTGTTTCTATATGTTTATAACCATTTTTTAAATGTCAAAACCTTTTTCTTAAATGGCACAGACCATTTTTGAATGCCGGGCGAATATTTCGTAATGATTTTTTTGTAAAGTATCACTGACCTTTTTTAAGGCATGTGAACATTTTTTAACGCCGGAGAAACATTTTTATACGTTATGAAAGTTTTGAAAATATACATGATGGAAAGTGGCCCAGGCCTTTGGCGTACAATCCGGTGGGCCACGCCACCTCGCGAGAGAAGAAACGGGGGAGAGCACGGGCGCGCGGCGCGCCACGCGTCGAGCTCGCCGGGCGCTGCGACCTGCAACTGCGCGCCTCGACGACATCTCCGCCGGGAGCCGCGACCGATGGATGCGGTGCCTGTGCGAACGCGCGCGCTTGTCGGGCTCCTTCCATATATACGCACGGCGAGCCGAGAAGGGGGAGATAACCTGCGAGGGGTGGAGGAGGCTCACCGCCGCGAGAGGAAGATCCGGTAGATCGGAGAAGAAGGGTTTGTCAGGGAGCGATGGATGAGGAGTACGACGTGATCGTGCTGGGGACGGGGCTCAAGGAGTGCATCCTCAGTGGCATCCTCTCCGTCGATGGCCTCAAGGTGAGCACCGAGTTCCCTTGGAAATGTTGCTGGATACATCATCACCAAGTGTTCACAAAGGGCAACATTATCTTGAGCTATCATTTCTCTTTGCACCTTGTGTACCTACAGGTTCTTCACATGGACAGGAATGACTACTACGGTGGAGAATCTACATCCCTGAATCTGGCCAAGGTGCGCTAGCATGACCCTTGCAAACACCATGTATCACAAATGTTCTCCAAAATTCACAAAAGATCTTAAAATTCTCGTGAATCTTAAGTTATGTTGTCTTACGTTTCGTTCTGTTCGCTTTATAGATCTGGAAGAGATTCAAAGGCAGCGACACCACTCCTGACCATCTGGGTGTCAGCAAGGAGTACAACGTCGACATGGTGCCCAAGGTCTGTAGGCGCCTGTAAACTCTAATTCCTTTGTCTTTCCTGTGCTTCTGCTGTTATACAGATCACCGTAAAATGTGAGTTTGCAGTTCATGATGGCCAACGGTGCATTGGTACGTGTCTTGATCCGCACCAGCGTGACAAAGTATCTGAACTTCAAGGCCGTCGATGGCAGCTTCGTCTACAACAACGGGAAGGTATGGATCTGATATCAAACGTGATACTGCTATTAAAGATAATTTGACATTAGTATGTGCTCCCTCCGTTCGGAAATACTTATCTTAGAAATGGTTGTATCTAGGACAAGTATTTCCGAACGGAGGGAGTACTAGTTTTTGTAACATGGTGTTCTGATTCACATTTCCTTCTTTGGTAATGATGATAGATCCACAAAGTCCCTGCGACAGATGTTGAAGCCTTGAAATCTAACCTAATGGGCTTGTTTGAAAAGCGCCGCGCTAGGAAGTTCTTCATTTACGTTCAGGACTACGAAGAGGATGACGCAAAGTCACACGAAGGCCTAAATCTGCACAAAGTCACGACGAGGGAACTCATCTCGTAAGTTGCTTTGGCTTGTGTTGTACTCCGTATTTGGGTCACTGCTCAGTGATAAAAGAAGTAGAAAACCAAGTTGAATTTCGCCACCATTTCCTAATGCAACGTCAATGATGTTTGCTTGGATCAGCAAATATGGACTGGAGGATGACACGATTGACTTTATTGGTCATGCATTGGCACTTCACCGCGATGACAGCTATCTCGATGAGCCCGCAATTGACACTGTCAAGAGAATGAAGGTACTACATTTCCACCTACTAAACAAAACAAGCCTCCCTTTTCGGAAAAAAAACAAGCCTGTTGGAGTCAGCATACATTTTGATTAGTATCACAAAACCATGCCTTGATGAATTCTTTATGCATCTGGGAATTTCTTCAAGGTCGCGAGCCAACTATTTTTTGCCTTAAAAGGAGAATATCCTAAGGCGTAATATTGGAGCATAGATTACAGAGAGGACATATACTGTAACTCTGTAAGAGCATGATTGAAGTTGCTGCTAGGGACCAATTTCGCGTCCTCTCATTTCTGTGGTCGTCCTTTTTCATTCAGTATGATTAAGATTAATAAGCATTAGGTTAAGCACATGCATGTGAAAATGACCTTAAAATGGCAAAGATTGTTATGCCACTTTTGTATCATACTCTGTTCCGCAATGTAAGGCCTATAAGTTCACTAAGTTTATAGAGAAAAATATTTACATCTACAATATCAAGTAAATACACTATAGGAACATATATTATGATGGACCTGTTGATGTTTTTCTATAAACTTGCAATACTTCTAGGCTTATTTTTCTGAACCAGAACATGCATAATTTGGTCACCAAAAGATATATACGTGGTTTCACCCCACATCAGATGATTTTTCTAAACCAAAGTTTTAGGTGGCAATTTCTACAACACATTGCATTGGAAAGTTCCACATGAGTTCATAAATAGCTTTTCTATCTTAAAAAAGAATTATCTGTCATGTCATGCGGAATAGTTTTCAGCTAAAAATATACAATTGGTGAAACAAAAAACGTGAAGACATGACAGATAGTTTGACAATAAATATATTGGGGTTTGCGGAGGAAAAGACAATTAAAATCTGATCTCCACATTGGTCTTCTTTCAATAGCTGTATTCGGAATCATTGGCACGCTTCCAAGGTGGATCACCTTATATCTACCCCTTGTATGGTCTCGGAGAGCTCCCTCAGGTATGGCCATGCCAATTTACCATGAATTCACATACGTTTCAACTTTGGTCAACTGAAATTGAGAATGTTTTGTTAGGCCTTTGCTCGTCTGAGCGCTGTTTATGGTGGCACATACATGCTTAACAAACCAGAATGCAAGGTAACTGTTTTATCCATTTCCAGAGAGTCCATCACTCAAAAAATACTGGAATGCTACTTTCTAAATCTTCAGTCAAAGATGCTTATATTTGGAATTGTTTGCAGGTTGAGTTCGATGAGAGTGGTAAAGCATTTGGTGTGACATCCGAAGGGGAGACGGCAAAATGCAAAAAAGTTGTTTGTGACCCATCATACTTGCCTGACAAGGTATTTATACATCTGTGGCTTGCAAACCGGTACATTTCAGATTCAGGCTTGTGGTAGTATATGA
Source organism: Triticum monococcum (assembly GCA_034509565.1). NCBI lineage: Eukaryota > Viridiplantae > Streptophyta > Magnoliopsida > Poales > Poaceae > Triticum > Triticum monococcum. Next base: position 493,337,268 of record CM067844.1, read on the forward strand.
CCTTGAAATCCTTCAAAAAATGTACAGGTGAAGAAGGTTGGAAGGGTGGCGCGTGCGATATGCATAATGAAGCATCCCATTCCTGACACCAAAGATTCTCACTCCGTGCAGATTATCCTCCCAAAGAAACAGCTGAAGCGCAAATCAGACATGTAAGTAATTTTAAAATGAAAGCAAACCATCGAACTTTTAAACAATCTTACTTAGATAAGGTGTATTATTGTTCAGTTGGTTCTCGCTGTTATGATTGTTTTTAAACATGAGCTGTCTTGCTTAGATAAAGCACTATAGCAGTACCTGACACAATTATTTTGCAGGTACGTGTTCTGTTGCTCGTACGCTCACAACGTTGCACCGAAAGGCAAGTTCATCGCCTTTGTGTCGACTGAAGCTGAGACCGACAAGCCTGAGATCGAGCTGAAACCCGGGATCGATCTGCTCGGCCCCGTGGAGGAGACGTTCTTCGACATGTACGATCGATACGAACCTGTTAATGCTGCTGAGGAGGACAACTGTTTCTTGACAACTGTAAGCTGAAGCAACCATAGTTTACTCACTCGACAACACTGCAGGATTGTTCTTAATTCGTTGGTTTTTACAGAGCTATGACGCGACTACCCATTTTGAGACAACGGTGAAGGATGTGCTCGCCTTGTACAGCAAGATCACTGGAAAGGTAATTGTGCCTGCTCTTTTTTTTTTCGCACAACGTCAATATTTTCAATACTGAATGATAGACGATTAAAAGACCAAAGGAAGATCTGAATGGAAAACTCAACAATTTGCTCTGTTATAATGCAGGAACTTGATCTTTCCGTGGATCTGAATGCTGCCAGTGCCGGTGAAAATGATGCCGCTTGAACATCTGTTGCTAGTAGATAATTTCAGTTTTCTTTCTTTCTTTGTCCATCGATTCGTTCATAGATGGATCGGTCCCATTCGATCCATTTCTTGCTTTTGGGCTTCCATTCGTCCTTCCTGATACAAAGTACAGTACCATGGATTAACTATATATATATATATATACGTCGAATAATCTCCGCATTTCTTCACTAGCGTGAACCTGTGAGTGAGAATTGCATTGTTCATCTATGCTCATTCTGAACAAATCTCTTGTGTTACCACTGCTGAACATCGCGAAAGGATCCGTGTTAGAGTACGTAATGGGCCTAATGGCCTGGGCTGGCGGTATAGCCCGTTAGTCTTAGGGTTAATTAGAGATAAGGGTCGCTTTTTTAGGGGTCAAGTAAGCCTTGCTTGAGAGTCAAGTAAACCTCTCTATATAAAGAGAGGAGATGTATCAATCTAATCAAGCAAGAATTAAGAAGGAAATCCCTTCCCTCTTGCCCGGCCGTGGGCAAAAAGACCCCCGGCCGGTCCTCTCGCGCCCTCCTTCTAGCAGCGCCATAACAATTTGGTATCAGCTAGCTTCGGTTCGATCATGTCTTCACTGCCGCCCAACCCGTCTCTTTCGCTGCCGGTCACGACCGTCACCCCGCTCCTGCCCGTGCCGGGATCCTCCGTCGCGCCCGCCCCCGTCGTCCTCACCCCGGAGGTGTCCGGGGCGCTACGGGACCTAACACAGGCGGTCCAGGAGATCCACCTGTTCTTGGCCGGGTCCTATGGGACGCACCCGGCTGCGCCGCCCATCACCGCCACCGTGCCGCCGTGGCTGCCGTGGCAGCCGCCGCACCAAGCGGCCCCCGCCGCGCTCGCCGGGCTGCTGCAGCAGCCGCCGCAGCCGCCATCCATCGCCCCGTCCTGGCTGTCGTGGCAGTCGCCGCACCAGGCGGCCTCCGCCGCGCTCGTCAGGCTGCTGCAGCAGCCGCTACAACTGCCATCCACCGCCACCACCGCCCCGTCCCGGCTGCCGTGGCAGCCGCCGCACCAGGTGGCCTCCGCCGCGCTCATCGGGCCGCTGCAGCAGCTGCCATCCACCGCCCCGCCCTGGCTGCAGTGGCAACCACCGCTCCTGGCGACCTCCGTCGCTCCCGGCGCTCCGCCGCAGCAGCCGCTGCAACTGCAGCAGCCATCACCGATCAGCTCCGGCCCCGCATCGACCGCGCCGACGGGAGTCCCGATCCACCAGATCAAGTTCCCGCCGTCGCCATCACCGCTTCCCCAAGGCGTCCCCATCCAGCAGATCAAGCTTCCACCGTCGCCGTCATCGCTACCAGCTTGGATCACTACTCGCCACATGTTGGCGACGGTGAGGCTGCAGGCTGCTGCACGCGGCCTCCTAGCGCGTCGGCGTGTGCGGGAGTTGCGTGGTCTGCAGCTGCCGCTCCTCCTAGTTGCGCTTCGCTGCGCAAAGGACCTCGATCTCGTCCACTGCGTCGGGGATCTTGGGCATGCTGTTTTCCCCACGGACAACACCCTCAAAATCTGCGACATCGGTGGTTGGGGAGGCGCACCCCTCCTCGCCATTGTCCATCTACAACCCTCCACTCTTCTATGTGCGGTGCCGACCAACAGCCGTTCGGCGGGGAGAAGGCATGGTGTCACCGACAAGAGCGCACCGCGTAGCACCACTGCATTCCGCCGTCGGCCGCCGCGAGGGCGCCTCTGCTGGTCGCTCTTGCGACCACTTCCAGGTAGCCATACACATGCACTCCTTTTGTCCAGATGGTGTCCATGGGATCCAGGTGGCTGTACACGTGCACGTCCGACATGCGGATGGTATCCTTTTTTGTTAAGAGGTCCAAAATAAATTATCCCAGTCCATTTCAGGTTGAGAGTAATAAAACAAGCCGAGATGTAAAAGACTTGTTTTTAGGTGTTAGGTTTGTGTTGCCTCGAGTCATGGCTATAAGTTGGTGGACAAGCTGCATGTCCAGGTGGGGTGTAGTGTTAGGGTACATAATGGACCTAATGGCCTGGGCTGGCGGTATAGCCCGTTAGTCTTAGGGTTAATTAGAGATAAGGGTCGCTTTCTTAGGGATCAAGTAAGCCTTGCTTGGGAATCAAGTAAACCTCTCTATATAAAGAGAGAAGATGTATCAATCTAATCAAGCAAGAATTAAGAAGGAAATCCCTTCCCTCTTGCCCGCCCGTGGGCAAAAAGGCCGCCGGCCGTCTCTCTCGCGCCCTCCTTCTAGCAGCGCCATAACAATCCGTAAAAAGAAAAACATCGCCGTGGCCCCAGAATAAGGGGAAGAAGAAGGGCACGACTCTCGGATATATAAAAATAGGGTTCGAGATTTGGACAGAGGGAACAGATATTCCAGTGTCCATCTACCTATTGTCCTGATGACAGTAGGAAAAATTAAATGCACGATGTTGCGGTCCTTCCACGCCTTCCAACTTTTTCCATGAGCAGAACCAGAATTAATTCAGCATGGCGCAGACGCGACAGAGGAAAACGGAGAACGGATTGGGTTTTCAAATAATTCAGGCCTGTGGTTGGTGAGACCCTGATAATAATTCAGCATGTTACCCGTAGTGGTTAACTAAAACTTGCCTAATAAACGGCTTTATCCAGGCCAGACAGAAAACGGCGTGGGCTCCATCATACATTGAAGGAAAAGGATCAAAGGTTAGCGGCCTTTATTATGGTGCTATAGTAGCAGTACAGCACCGTCATGGACCAAATCATTTCATTTACCATCCTCTCAAGCTGCGCACTGGGCTGGACTGGAGTAGCGTCTTGAAATGACACCCATATCGTATCATGGTAGCAGATATCCTTTTTCGTTGGAGCCAACCAATCTATTAGGGTCAGAAAGTGGCGGCAAAAGAAAATGCTGCCCCTTTCGTAGGTTTGGTGAAAAGTAGTGCTTTTAAGAAATGTAAGCAGATTTCTCGACAATTGCTTTTTAAGACAGTACTAGTTTTGATTATAGTGAGCAGGCACACCAAGCAAGGAGTTGAATTGTGTAGGAGTAGTACTGAACTAAGAGCATCTCTAATAGACTCCTTAAAACGCATGAAATTATAAAATAACCGCCGGTTTACAGTTTTAAACGGAAATAACGACCCGAATAGAACCCGTAAACGACACCGACCCTTCAAATATTTTAAGGGGCACGGTAAAAAACTCCTCCCGATTTGCAAAAATAGAGGTTTCGCGTCCGCTTCTACAATGTGTTGTATCAGGAGAAAGCAGTTGGCGGGAGCCCAACTGCCACGAAAACATCCATGTCCGCCGTCCGCGCTGCCCCGCCCTCCCCGACGGAGGAGCTAGCTACGTCCGTCGGCTGGAATCAATTCAGATATCTTACTAGCTAGCTCTCTGTCCGCTCAATTCAGCTAGCTAGCTAGCTCCTGCAACTGCTGCAATCGGCACTGTTGTTGGCCCTGGCCCAGTTGCGCTCGGTGGCTAGTACGAGGAGGCGTTCGCGGAGGCAGGGCGTGCACACGCCGAGGGGACAGAGGTCGATAGGGAAAGGGCGTGAGGAAGAAGATGGTATATTTAGAGAAATTCTTTTACGGTTTGATGATACGTCTCCAACGTATCTATAATTTTTGATTGTTTTATACTATATTATATTCTGTTTTGGACACTATTGGGCTTTATTATACACTTTTATATTATTTTTGGGACTAACCTATTAACCGGAGGCCCAGCCCAGAATTGTTGATTTTTTTTGCCTATTTTAGGGTTTCGCGGAAAAATAATATCAAACAGAGTCCAAATGGAATGAAACCTTTGGGAACGTGATTTTCGGAACGAACATGATCTAGAGGACTTGGACCTACGTCAAGCAATCAACGAGGAAGGCACGAGGTAGGGGGCGCGCCTACCCCCCCCCCCCCCCCGCCCCCCAGGCGCGCCCTCCACCCTCGTGGGCCCCCTGTTGCTCCACCGACGTACTCCTTCCTCCTATATATACCTACGTGCTCCAAACTACCAAATACAGAGCCAAAACCCTAATTCCACCGCCGTAACTTTCTGTATCCACGAGATCCCATCTTGGGGCCTTTTTCGGAGCTCCGCCGAAGGGGGTATCGATCACGGAGGGCTTCTACATCAACACCATAGCCTCTCTGATGAAGTGTGAGTAGTTTACTTCAGACCTACGGGTCCATAGTTATTAGCTAGATGGCTTCTTCTCTCTTTTTGGATCTCAATACAAAGTTCTCCCCCTCTCTTGTGGAGATCTATTCGATGTAATCTTCTTTTGCGGTGTGTTTGTTGAGACCGATGAATTGTGGGTTTATAATCAAGTTTATATATGAACAATATTTGAATCTTCTCTGAATTTTTTATGTATGATTGGTTATCTTTGCAAGTCTCTTCGAATTATCAGTTTGGTTTGGCTTACTAGATTGATCTTTCTTGCAATGGGAGAAGTGCTTAGCTTTGGGTTCAATCTTGCGGTGTCCTTTCCCAGTGACAGTAGGGGCAGCAAGGCACGTATTGTTTTTTTGCCATCGAGGTTAACAAGATGGGGTTTATATCATATTGCATGAGTTTATCCCTCTACATCATGTCATCTTGCTTAAAGCGTTACTCTGTTCTCTTGAACTTAATACTCTAGATGCATGCTGGATAGCGGTCGATGTGTGGAGTAATAGTAGTAGATGCAGGCAGGAGTCGGTCTACTTGTTTTGGACGTGATGCCTATATACATGATAATACCTAGATATTCTCATAAGTATGCTCAATTCTGTCAATTGCTCAACAGTAATTTGTTCACCCAACGTAAATACTTATGCTCTTGAGAGAAGCCACTAGTGAAACCTATGGCCCCGGGTCTATCTTCCATCATATTAATCTTCCAATACTCAGTTATTTCCTTTGCCATTTATTTTACTTGCATCTTTTATTTCTCTTTATCATAAAAATACCAAAAATATTATCCTATCATATCTATCAGATCTCACTCTCGTAAGTAACCGTGTAGGGATTGACAATCCCTTATCGCGTTGGTTGCGAGGATTTATTTGTTTGTGTAGGTGCGAGGGACTCGTGCGCGGCCTCCTACTGGATTGATACCTTGGTTCTCAAAAACTGAGGGAAATACTTACGCTACTTTGCTGCATCACCCTTTCCTCTTCAAGGGAAAACCAACGCAGTGCTCAAGAGGTAGCAAGAAGGATTTCTGGCGCCGTTGCCGGGGAGGTTCGCGCAAGACAAGTCAAGATTTGACTCCCGACAACGAGTCACTTGTGGCGCCGTTGCAAGTCAAGACATACCAAGTACCCATCTGAAAGTGCAACTATCCCTAGGTGGTTTCGGTAATTCCTAACAACATATAGCTCATTGAGCTAATGCCATTTCAAGATTAATATCTCAGGAAAGCTCAATGATTGGCATGGCATAAATGAGAAAAATGGAGCCCTCAAAATGATAAGGACAAAAGGATTGGCTCAAGCTCATAGACCAAGACTCTACATTGAGTCTACAGGAAAAGCCAATACTATCAAGGAGGGATGAGGTGTTGCTTAATGAGGCTCTTGCTCAAAGTGCTTAGTGATATGCTCCAAAACCTTCAACTACTTTCTCACATCCACATATGACCTAAACCAAAAATCTAACTCGGCCCCACCAATTCTTTCTATCCGGCGCCACCGAGTTCAAATGTCATAGCCACTGCCACAAACCCTAGGCAAATCGGTCTCACCGATAGGGATCTCGGTCTCACCGAGATGGGGTTGTAATCTCTATGTTTCCCTTCGTAATGTTTCGGTCCCATCGAGATGAGCGAATGGTCCCACTGAGATTGCAATGTAAATTCTCTATTTCGCTTACATAACATTTCGGTCACACCGAAATGAGCGAATCGGCCCCACCGAGTTTACCTGACCAACTCTCTTGTTAGCATATTACCAAAATCGGTCTCACCAAGTTTGTGTAATCGGTCTCATCGAGATTACGTTATGCCCTAACCCTAACCATATCGGTCCTACCGAGTTGCATGTCGGTCCCACCGAAAACCCTAACGGTCACTAGCTTTGCTGAATCGGTCCGACCGAGTTTATCAATTCGGTCCCACCGAGATTGGCAAGTTGTGTGTAATAGTTAGATTTTGTGTGGAGGCTATATATACCCCTCCACCTCCTCTTCATTCGTGGAGAGAGCCATCAGAACAAACCTACACTTCCAACTTACTATTTCTGAGAAGAGAACCACCTACACTTGTGTTGAGGCCAAGATATTCCATTCTTACCATATGAATCTTGATCTCTAGCCTTCCCCAAGTTGCTTTCCACTCAAATCCTCTTTCCACCAAATCCATATCCTGTGAGAGAGAGTTGAGTGTTGGGGAGACTATCATTTGAAGCACAAGAGCAAGGAGTTCATCATCAACACACCATTTGTTACTTCTTGGAGAGTGGTGTCTCCTAGATTGGCTAGGTGTCACTTGGGAGCCTCCGACAAGATTGTGGAGTTGAACCAAGGAGTTTGTAAGGGCAAGGAGATCGCCTACTTCATGAAGATCTACCGCTAGTGAGGCAAGTCCTTCGTGGGCGATGGCCATGGTGGGATAGACAAGGTTGCTTCTTCATGGACCCTTCGTGGGTCGAGCCCTCCGTGGACTCGCGCAGCCATTACCCTTCGTGGGTTGAAGTCTCCATCAACGTGGATGTACGATATCACCACCTATCGGAACCACGACAAAAACATCCATGTCTCCTATTGCGTTTGAATCTTCCAAACCCCTCCCTTTACATTCTTGCAAGTTGCATGCTTTACTTTCCAATGCTCATATACTCTTTGCATGCTTGCTTGAATTGTGTTAAGATTGCTTGACTTGTCCAAAGTTGCTAAAATCTGCCAAGAACTAAAATTGGGAAAAGGATAAGTTTTTATTTGGTCAAGTAGTCTAATCACCCCCCTCTAGACTTACTTACGATCCTACAAGTGGTATCAGAGCTTTGGTCTCCATTTGCTTTGACTTCCATAGCATTTGGTTGTCATAGCCTTGGTTTCACAACCTAGGAGAGTATGGTGTCTAGCGAGGGAAATTACCACCGTAGAGGTCCTTACTTTGATGGTACTAATTTTGCTAGTTGGAAGCATAAGATGAAAATGCATATTCTTGCACATAACCCCGCCGTATGGGCTATTGTGTGTATTGGTTTGCAAGGTGAATTCTTTGATGGGAAAGAACCGAACCATGAAGCTACCATGGAAGAGTTGAAGATGCTGCAATACAATGCTCAAGATATCCTCTTCAACGGATTGTGCCCCGAAGAATTCAACAAAATCAGCCGTCTTGAGAATGCAAAGGAAATTTGGGATACTTTGATTGATATGCACGAAGGTACCGACTCCGTCAAGGAATCCAAGTTGGATGTGCTTCAAAGTCAGCTTGACAAGTTCAAAATGAAGGATGGTGAAGGTGTCACTGAAATGTACTCTAGGCTTGCTCTTATCACAAATGAGATCGCCGGCTTAGGAAGTGAAGAGATGACCGACAAATTCATCATCAAGAAGATCCTAAGAGCTTTGGACAGAAAATATGATACCGTATGCACATTGATCCAAATGATGCCCAATTACAAAGATCTCAAGCCAACGGAAGTCATTGGAAGAATTGTTGCTCATGAGATGTCACTCAAGGATAAGGAGGAGCTCCATAACAAGTCAAGTGGTGCTTACAAAGCCTCATGTGAAGCTCCCACATAATCAAGTGAGAAACAAACCTTTAATGAAGAATTGAGCCTAATGGTGAAGAACTTCAACTAGTTCTACAAGAGTAGAAGCAAAGGGAGAAGTTCCAAGTCAAGGTCCTACAGTGACAAAAGATCTTCTAGTCGAGAGCGAAATTGCTATAAATGTGGAAGACCCGGACACTATTCCAATGAGTGTACGGCACCCTACAAGAGAAGAGAAGATTCTCCAAAAAGAAGAAGTAGAAGAGAAGAATCACCATCAAGAGAGAGAAGGAGTAGAGATGATCATTATGAACGAAGAACATCCCGGAGAAGCAAGGATTCGGAAAGGAAGGACAAGTCATCAAGGAGCTACACAAAACGAAGACATCAAGCTCATGTTGGTGAATGGATATCCGGTTCTGACTCCGACAATCACTCCGAGAGAAGCTATCACTCCGACTCCGGATATACTCAAGATGAAGGTGTTGCCGGTCTAGCACTTGTGTCAACCAACTCCTACGACATATTTTATTCACCAAACGAAGGACTTGGAAGATGCTTCATGGCTAAAGGCCCAAAGGTATCACACCCCGAGTATGTTGATTTCAATAGTGATGAAGATGACTTGTTAGGTGATGATGATTTACTTGTTGACAACTCTAGTGATGAATACTATGATGAAACGCCAATTAATCATGCTAATCAAGATAAAACGAATGACAATGATAAGGAGAAGATTGAGTTTCTAACTAAAGAACTAAACACTCTTAAGTTAGCTCATGAAACTATCTTAGGAGATCATCGAGAACTTTTAAGGACTCATGAGAAATTATGTTTTGAAAAGCTCAACCTTGAGCAAGAGCATGAGTTCTTAAAGGCAATCAATGATGATCTTCGCAAGAAAAGTTCTTCTTACATTGCCAAGTGTTTACTCTTATCCACTTACATGCCTCAAGTCAAGTCTAGTAACAAGAACAAGAAAGATTCTTCCTCTAGTAGTAACAATAATCATGCTAAATCCAATGTTGTTGCTTCTAGTAGTTCTCTTGATTCCACTAATGATTCTCTTAGCCAAGTTACACTTGAGCAAGAAAATAGCTTATTGACGGGAATTATAGAGGAAGGTGTTTACAAGAGCCTTGCCGGGAGTAAGCAATTCGAGGAAATTGTACGCAAGCAAGGAAGACACCGAAAGAACCAAGGTGTTGGTTTTGAACGAAAGTTCAATGCCAATGGAGTTGAGTGGGAACAAGATCAATACCCCAAGACGAAGTTTGTTCCTCAACAAGAGAAGTATGATCCTACTTCCTCCAAAGGGACACAAGCTCAATATGATCTTCCACCACAAGACCACGAGCAAAAAGGCAAGGATAAGCTTCATGAGGAAATTGATGCATTTGAAGAAGCACCTAAGGCCTTGGTCAAGTGGGTTCCCAAGACTACATCAAGTTCTACTTCATCAAGTACTACTACAACTCCAAGGATTCCCATCAAGATGATGTGGATCCCGAAGAATAAGAACTAGAGAGTTCTTGAGGGTGACTCCGCCAACATACTTCACTCTTATCATTTTGGCAAGAACAAGTGCAATCAACTTCCACATCTTGCACTAGTTCAAGGAGTCACAAACCCTCTTGTTGGTAAGACAAGGGACAAGGTAACCTAATGCTTTCATAGACATCATCTTGTGTGTGCATCAGTCTATGTCTATGGATATTCTTGTTTGTTCCTTGTGGGACTAACCTGTGTAGGTATTGAAAGTGCAACTCACTCCAAAGGATTGCTCCAAATGATCTACATCAACATTGAGCATCCACATCTTCAACACCTACATGAAGTCATCATCGACAAAACCCAAGGTTAGTTCATCCCTCTTAGGGGGGATCTCACATCTAGGGGGAGCTTTACTTTAAGAATTGAGCTAAAGCAACTCTAATGGTGTGAACACAACAACGCTTTATGTAAAAGTGGTAACCCCACTTGTGCTTAAACGATGAGTATGACCTACGACCAAATGTTCTCATTTGACTCCTAAGTCAATATACTCATATATAGATGACCTAGTCATCGCCAATTGCTTGATAGATGCTAGAATTGGTTGTGCATGCTTTGCCACATATTTTATTTTCCATTTTATTGTGTGAGCATGTTGGTTGCATAATTTACTCATTCGAGGACATCCACTTGTTGTTTTGATTGTTTGGTTCCTTTTCTTTTGCCAAGTGGATGGATAAGAATGCCTAAGAACCTTCTCTAGCTATCTATGCTTTTCTTGTCTCAAACTCTATTCATGCTACATCACAAAGTTTGATCAAGTCAGATTCGAACCACTCTATGTGAGGAGCACTCGGAGTCCCAGATTTGTCATAGACTTAAACTTCCAAAACTTCTTTGTGCATTTTGGTCTGACCGATCCATCCATTTCAGTCATACTGAGATCACTAAGTCGATCTAGGTTTTCAATCTCGGTGCAACCGATTTGAACTTTTTGGTCACACCGAGTTGCAGTAACTGCTTGCAGTTATGCATCTTGGTGCCACCAAGTTATTTCACTCGGTCACACCAACAGGGTCAGGCTATATATATCCCCGGGACAAAATTTGGAAAATTTTCCGAACCCCTTCGCCCGCGCTCAGCCTGCTCTGCCTCCCTAGGTCTCCAGATCATCCTCCTCATCGCCAGCTGCCTCCCGCCGCTGGTCTCCACCGCCATCAAAGGGATTCGTCTCCGTCGTTGCCGCCGTAGCAGGTCCATCGCCGCACTAGGGTATGGACTTGATCCTTGTGCTAATCCCTCTCCGATTCCTAGCACATTGTTTTTCCATGTATCTTGCCACGATTGAGATCATTCTATCTAGTGAAATTACTCTGTAGTTTAGTCGTGGATTGCAAATTTAGGGTTAGGTTTCCGCTGAAATCATCTCAGACCAACCGAGTTGTTGAAATCGGTTCCACCGATTTGGCTAAGGCCATTGCACATGTGATTCTCGGTCTGACCGAGAATTGGAAATCGGTGTGACCGAGTTCAATACTTTGTGAAACCCTAGCAGTCTCGGTGCCACCGAACTGTGACTCGGTCTGACCGAGTTCACTGGTTTAGGTTCCAAAAGCTACTTTGGTATCATCGAGTTTTCAAATCGGTAGATCCGAAATGCTTTATGTGGAAAACTAAAACTAAGTTTTTGACTCGTTCTTTTGCAAAAACCTCTGTACTTTGTGATGCTCATCCAATCTACCTCATCTATAATCTATTCACAGGGTCTGCTGTCAGTGTTTGCATCATGTCAGATCAGAGTGACAGCCAGAACAAGTCTGAGGAGCAAGTCAACATGAGTGAGGGCACTAGTCCCTCTAGCAGCTTTGATGAGGGAAGCAGGAGTACACCTAGCAGCTTGCCTAAGGCAGCCACCAGGACCAGAAAGAAGAGAACCTCAGATTCTGAGTATGAGGACTATGTGCCTGTTGAGGAAGAGGCCACCTCAAAGAAGAATGTTCTGAAAAAGGAATATGGCACAACTTCTACCACTAAGCCAGGAATGAAGACAAAGATTCCTGCCAAGAGAGTGCCTATGTCAAAGGCTAGAGCATCCACTGCTGAAACCTCCAAGCCATCAGAAGAGGCAGTTGGAGAAGGCAAGAAAAGGAAAGAAAGGGTCAAGAAGACCACTGCCAGAGTGCTTGGCAGATCCTCAATAATGAGAGATTCTGAAGAAGAGGAAGAGGAAGAGGAAGAGGAAGAGAATGCAGCACCAGCACCCAAAGCTCAAAAGCTTATGGGAGATGCTATAAGGGCAGGGGCTGCTCCATCTAAGCCCAAAACTGCTCCTAAGACTGTTGCTCCAGCTCCAAAGCCAAAACCCAAGAGGAGCACCAGGAACATCCCTGCTGAGGAGAAGAACAAGGCCCCAGTGCCTCAAGCTGCTGAAGAAGAAGATGATTCTGTTGTTTTGAGGAAGTTGAAGCCGAAGATTCCAGATCACAACGATGCTCATCCAGTTGCAGATAATATGAAAATCAGGAAGAATTCAGGATTGAGGCTATGGAGAGAGTCTAATCCATATGCCACCAGGAGAAGGACTGCTATGGACTACAGGTTCCATACAAAGGAATAGCAGGACTTCCATGAAACTATTTTACTTGACAAGAAGCCCATAGTGTGTGACATGAGATGGGTTGATTGGAAATTCATTGAGGAAAATGAGGATCACTTCCCTGGTGTATATGACAGCTTCAAGGCGTGTGGAGTCTATGAGTTTATGGCTCAGAAGCTCACAAAGTGGAATGATGAGCTTATTATGCAGTTCTACTCCACATCTCATTTCTACCCAGATGGCAGAATTGTCTGGATGTCTGAAGGTACTAGGTACCAGTTAACAGTTGAAGAATGGGAAAAACTGATCAATGCTCCCGAGGAGAATGAAGATGACTTGGATGTCTATGCCAAGAAGAAGAAGGATCACAACACCATGGCACATATGTACAAAGAGATCCCAGATGCTGCTCTTGAGACACACAAGTTTGGATCGGTACATTACCTTCTGTTAGGCTTGCCAACCATCAACTGGATCCTCAGGCACACTCTCTTGCCAAAGTCAGGTGATCACAAGATGATCAGAGGCCATGCAATTAACCTACTCCACATATTTGATGTGTCTCAAAAGTTCAAAGTCATGAGCCTAATTGTAGAAACCATAAAGAGAACAGCTGTAGATCAGAAGAGAAGTTGTGGGTATGCCCTACAGATCCAGGAGCCAATCAACTCCAAGATGGGCACTAGCACATATCTCTTGGACAAGGAACACATGCCCATCTACCCAGACTTTGAGGACAACACTGTGGTGATGGATGAAAATGAACCATCTTCTGTGCAAGCACAATCAAAGAGGGAGAAGGCAAGGGCTGAAAAGGCTGCAAAGATGCCAACCACTGATGAGGCATCTCAGTACCTTCTAAAGAGCAAGCAAGATCAGCTTGGCTACTTGATTGCCTCCACTCTGAGGATTGAGAAGGGATTGGCCACCCTGACTCAAAACCAGAAGAGCTCGGAGAGAATCGTGGAACAGAAGTTCTATGACTTAGATGTGAAGGTCACCGAGATCCAATCAGTTGTTGAGCAACTTCAGGATGAAGTGTAGGAGAAGAAGGGCAAGTCTACCACTGATGCTTTTGCTAGAGTGCCCAGAGGACAGAGATCTACTGCAGTGCCTATTACAGACACCAGAGCAACTTCATCTGCACCAGCTACAACTTCAGTGCCACCAGCTCCAGCACCCACTCCACCAGCTCCATCTACATCAATTGATGCCTTCGTCCTCGGAGTTTTATCTACACCACCACTTGAAGACCAAGCCTGAGAGTCGATCTAGCACTATGCATTTTTATGAACTTTTTGGTAACTTGTTGCCAAAGGGGGAGAAAATGTATAGGTCATAGGCTTCGAGAGAGAGTGTTGCTTTTTATTCTCTCTTATTGTTTGGTGGTTGAACTTTGTTTATTTGCTCGTTTGAGATACTTTATGCTTGTGTGTGATACTTGGATGATCATGTGTTTGATCATATGCTACCTTAATGCTTGTTGGATGACATTATCCTTTTATATCCCCATATGATCATTCACTTTGCTTGGTGATGAGTGCATGTATTTAATTATTATAATTTTGAGCGCTCCACCAAGATGTATGTGACGTGGAAGAGTAACCCACAATCCTAACTCATTGTGCATTTGCAGTCCAAAGCAAATCTTAAACTATGCACAAATTTAGGGGGAGCTCTTGCTTTTCACATACTTCTCAAAGCGACAATGTTTTTCATTCTTATTATCATTTGTCGAAGCTTTGATCTATATGTTGTCATCAATTACCAAAAAGGGGGAGATTGAAAGTGCAACTATCCCTAGGTGGTTTTGGTAATTCCTAACAACATATAGCTCATTGAGCTAATGCCATTTCAAGATTAATATCTCAGGAAAGCTCAATGATTGGCATGTCATGGATGAGAAAAATGGACCCCTCAAAATGATAAGGACAAAAGGATTGGCTCAAGATCAAAGCTCAAGACTCTACATTTTCTATTTTAGTGATCCAAGATCACATTGAGTCTATAGGAAAAGCCAATACTATCAAGGAGGGATGAGGTGTTGCTTAATGAGGCTCTTGCTCAAAGTGCTTAGTGATATGCTCCAAAACCTTCAACTACTTTCTCACATCCACATATGACCTAAACCAAAAATCTAACTCGGCCCCACCGATTCTTTCTATCCGGCGCCACCGAGTTCAAATGTCATAGCCACTGCCACAAACCCTAGGCAAATCGGTCTCACCGATAGGGATCTCGGTCTCACCGAGATGGGGTTGTAATCTCTATGTTTCCCTTCGTAACGTTTCGGTCCCATCGAGATGAGCGAACGGTCCCACCGAGATTGCAATGTAAATTCTCTATTTCGCTTTCGTAACATTTCGGTCACACCGAAATGAGCGAATCGGTCCCACCGAGTTTACCTGACCAACTCTCTTGTTAGCATATTACCAAAATCGGTCTCACCAAGTTTGTGTAATCGGTCTCATCGAGATTACGTTATGCCCTAACCCTAACCATATCGGTCCTACCGAGTTGCATGTCGGTCCCACTGAAAACCCTAATGGTCACTAGCTTTGTTGAATCGGTCCAACCGAGTTTATCAATTCGGTCCCACCGAGATTGGCAAGTTGTGTGTAACGGTTAGATTTTGTGTGGAGGCTATATATACCCCTCCACCTCCTCTTCATTCGTGGAGAGAGCCATCATAACAAACCTACACTTCCAACTTACTATTTCTGAGAAGAGAACCACCTACACTTGTGTTGAGGCCAAGATATCCCATTCTTACCATATGAATCTTGATCTCTAGCCTTCCCCAAGTTGCTTTCCACTCAAATCCTCTTTCCACCAAATCCATATCCTGTGAGAGAGAGTTGAGTGTTGGGGAGACTATCATTTGAAGCACAAGAGCAAGGAGTTCATCATAAACACACCATTTGTTACTTCTTGGAGAGTGGTGTCTCCTAGATTGGCTAGGTGTCACTTGGGAGCCTCCGACAAGATTGTGGAGTTGAACCAAGGAGTTTGTAAGGGCAAGGAGATCGCCTACTTCGTGAAGATCTACCGCTAGTGAGGCAAGTCCTTCATGGGCGATGGCCATGGTGGGATAGACAAGGTTGCTTCTTCATGGACCCTTCGTGGGTCGAGCCCTCCGTGGACTCGCGCAGCCATTACCCTTCATGGGTTGAAGTCTCCATCAACGTGGATGTACGATAGCACCACCTATCGGAACCACGACAAAAACATCCATGTCTCCTATTGCGTTTGAATCTTCCAAACCCCTCCCTTTACATTCTTACAAGTTGCATGCTTTACTTTCCGATGCTCATATACTCTTTGCATGCTTGCTTGAATTGTGTTAAGATTGCTTGACTTGTCCAAAGTTGCTAAAATCTACCAAGAACTAAAATTGGGAAAAGGATAAGTTTTTATTTGGTCAAGTAGTCTAATCACCCCCTCTAGACTTACTTTCGATCCTACACCATCACAAACCCTTATCTCCCGCATTACATTATTTTCCATTTGCCTCTCGTTTTCCTCTCCCCCACTTCACCCTTGCCATTTTATTCGCCCTCTCTCTCTCCATCCTCCCTCTCTTTCTCCGTTTACCTCTTTTTGCCCGTCTCTTGTTTGCTTGTGTGTTGGATTGCTTGCTTTTCACGATGGCTCAAGATAATACTAAATTGTGTGACTTCACCAATACCGACAACAATGATTTCCTTAGCACTCGGATTGCTCCTCTTACCGATACTGAGTCTTGTGAAATCAATGTTGCTTTGTTGAATCTTATCATGAAAGATCAATTCGCCGGCCTTCCTAGTGAAGATGCCGCTACCCATCTGAATAGCTTCGTTGATTTATGTGATATGCAAAAGAAGATAGATGTGGATAATGATATTGTTAAATTGAAGCTATTTCCTTTTTTGCTTAGAGATCATGCTAAAGCTTGGTTTTCGTCTTTGCCTCAAAATAGTATTGATTCGTGGAATAAGTGCAAAGATGCTTTTATCTCTAAGTATTTTCCTCCCGCTAAGATCATCTCTCTTAGAAATGATGTTATGAATTTTAAGCAAGTTGATCATGAACATGTTGCATAAGCTTGGGAGAGGATGAAATTAATGATACGTAATTGCCCTACACATGGTTTAAATTTGTGGATGATTATACAAAAAAAAACTATGTCAGATTGAATTTTGCTTCTATAAATCTTTTAGATTCGGCTGCGGGAGGCACTTTTATGGAAATCACTTTAGGAGAAGTTACTAAACTCCTAGATAATATTATGGTTAATTATTCTCAATGGCACACTGAAAGTCTACTAATAAGAAAGTGCATGCGATAGAAGAAATTAATGTTTTGAGTGGAAAGATGGATGAACTTATGAAATTAGTTGCTAATAAAAGTGTTTCTTCTTATCCTAATGATATGCCTTTGTCTACTTTGATTGAGAACAATAATGAATCTATGGATGTGAATTTTGTTGGTAGGAATAATTTTGGTAACAACGCGTATAGAGGAAACTTTAATCCTAGGCCGTATCCTAGTAATTCCTCTAATAATTATGGTAATTCCTACAACAATTCTTATGTAAATTATAATAATTTGCCCTCTGATTTTGAATCTAATATTAAAGAATTTATTACTTCGCAAAAGAATTTCAATGCTTTGATTGACGAAAAATTGCTTAAGATTGATGAGTTGGTTAGGAACGTTGATAGAATTTCTCTTGATGTTGATTCTTTGAAACTTAGATCTATTCCACCTAAGCATGATATCAATGAGTCTCTCAAAGCCATGAGAATTTCCATTGATGAGTGCAAAGAAAGAACCACTAGGATGTGCGCTAAGAAAGATTGCTTTATAAAAGCGTGTTCTTCTAGTTTTCATGATAATAAAGATGAAGATCTAAAAGTTATTGTTGTGTCCCCTATTAAATCTTTGTTTTGCAATATGAATCTTGATAATGATGGGACTGAATATGATCCACCTTTACCTAGACGGGGTTCCAAAAATTCGGAGTCTGTAGATCTTGATGCTAAAATTGTTAAAAGTGGGATTGAAGAAGTCAAAACTTTAAATATTAATGAACCCACTATTTTGGATTTCAAGGAATTTAATTATGATAATTGCTCTTTGATAGATTGTATTTCCTTGTTTCAATCCGTGCTAAATTCTCCTCATGCTTATAGTCAAATAAAGCTTTTACTAAACATATTGTTGATGCTTTGAAGTAATCTTATGAAGAAAAACTTGAGTTGGAAGTTTCTATCCCTAGAAAACTTTATGATGAGTGGGAACCTACTATTAAAATTAAAATTAAAGATCATGAATGCTATGCTTTGTGTGATTTGGGTGCTAGTGTTTCCACGATTCCAAAGACTTTGTGTGATTTGCTAGGTTTCCATGATTTTGATGATTGCTCTTTAAACTTGCACCTTGTGGATTCCACTATTAAGAAACCTATGGAAAGAATTAATGATGTTCTTATTGTTGCAAATAGGTATTATGTGCCCGTAGATTTTATTGTTCTTGACATAGATTGCAATCCTTCATGTTCTATTATTCCTGGTAGACCTTTCCTTAGAACGATTGGTGCAATTATTGATATGAAGGAAGGGAATATTAGATTCCAATTTCCGTTAAGGAAAGGCATGGAACACCCCCATAGAAAGAAAATTAAATTACCTTATGAATCTATTATGAGAGCCACTTATGAATTGCCTACCAAAGATGGCAATACCTAGATCTACCCTTGCTTTTATGCCTAGCTAGGGGCGTTAAATGATAGCGCTTGTTGGGAGGCAACCCAATTTTATTTTTGTTCCTTGATTTTTTCTCCTGTTTAGTAATAAATAATTTATCTAGCCTATTTTTTTGTTGTGATTTTTGTGTTTAATTAGTGTTTGTGCCAAGTAGAACCGTTGGGAAGACTTGGGGAAAGTCTTTTTAATCTTGCTGTAAAAAACAGAAACTTTAGCGCTCATGAGAATTGCTGCCAATTTTATTTGGAAAGTGATATTTAGTTAATTCTTTTTTCAGATGATTAATAGTAAATTCCTCACGTCCAGAAATTTATTTTATAATTTTTTGGGTTCCAGATCTTGCGTTAGCTACAGATTACTACAGACTGTTCTGTTTTTGACAGATTCTGTTATTCGTGTGTTGTTTGCTTATTTTAATGAATCTATGGCTAGTAAAATAGTTTATAAACCATACAGAAGTTTGAATGCAGTAGGTTTAACACCAATATAAATAAAGAATGAGTTCATTACAGTACCTTGAAGTGGTGTTTTGTTTTCTTTCGCTAACGGAGCTCACGAGATTTTCTACTTTAAGTTTTGTGTTGTGAAGTTTTCATGTTTTGGGTAAAAGAT
Organism: Triticum monococcum; assembly: GCA_034509565.1. Classification (NCBI taxonomy): domain Eukaryota; kingdom Viridiplantae; phylum Streptophyta; class Magnoliopsida; order Poales; family Poaceae; genus Triticum; species Triticum monococcum. Next base: position 493,356,261 of record CM067844.1, read on the forward strand.
TTGATGGATTATGGAACAAGGAGTGGAAATATCCTAAGCTTGGGGATGCCCATGGCACCTCAAGATAATCTAAGGACACCTAAAAGCCAAAGCTTGGGGATGCCCCGGAAGGCATCCCCTCTTTCGTCTACTTCCATCGGTAACTTTACTTGGAGCTATATTTTTATTTACCACATGATATGTGTTTTGCTTGGAGCGTCTTGTATTATTTGAGTCTTTATTTTTTATTTTTCCACAATCATCCTTGCTGTACACACCTTTTGAGAGAGACACACATGATTCGGAAATTGTTAGAATACTCTATGTGCTTCACTTATATCTTTTGAGTTATATAGTTTTTGCTCTAGTGCTTCACTTATATCTTTTAGAGCACGTCGGTGGATTTGTTTTATAGAAACTATTGTTCTCTCATGCTTCACTTAGATTATTTTGAGAGTCCTACAAAACAACATGGTAAGTTTCTTTAATTATGTTAGGCATTCAAGATTAATAAAAAATTTCTTATGAGTGTGTTGAATACTATGAGAAGTTTGATACTTGATAATTGTTTTGAGATATGGAGATGGTAATATTAGAGTCATGCTAGTCGAGTAGTTGTGAATTTGAGAAATACTTGTGCTAAAGTTTGTGATTCCCGTAGCATGCACGTATGGTGAACTATTATGTGATGAAGTTGGAGCATGATTTATTTATTGATTGTCTTCCTTATGAGTGGCGGTCGGGGATGAGCGATGGTCTTTTCCTACCAATCTATCCCCCTAGGAGCATGCGCGTAATACTTTGCTTTGATAACTTGTAGATTTTTGCAATAAGTATATGAGTTCTTTATGACTAAGGTTAAGTCCATGGATCATACGCACTTTTCTTCCTTCCACCATTGCTAGCCTCTCTAATACCGCACACCTTTCGCCGGTATCATACACCCACCATATACCTACCTCAAAATAGCCACCATACCTACCTATCATGGCATTTCCATTGCCATTCCAAGATATATTGCCATGCAACTTTCCACCGTTCTGTTTACTATGTCACGCTCCATCATTGTCATATTGCTTTGCATGATCATGTAGTTGACATTGTATTTGTGGCAAAGCCACCATTCATAATTATTTCATACATGTCACTCTTGATTCATTGCATATCCCGGTACACCGCCGGAGGCATTCACATAGAGTCATATTTTTTTCTAAGTATTGAGTTGTAATTATTGAGTTGTAAGTAAATAAAATTGTGATGATCATCATTTTTAGAGCATTGTCCCAAGTGAGGAAAGGATGATGGAGACTATGATTCCCCCACAAGTCGGGATGAGACTCCGGACGGAAAAAAGAGGCCATAAAAAAAGATAAAAGGCCCAAATAAAAAAACAGGAGAGAAAAAGAGAGAAGGGACAATGCTAGTATCCTTTTACCACACTTGTGCTTCAAAGTAGCACCATGATCTTCATAGTAGAGAGTCTCCTATGTTATCACTTTCATATACTAGTGGGAATTTTTCATTATAGAACTTGGCTTGTATATTCCAATGATGGGCTTCCTCAAAATTCCCTAGGTCTTCGTGAGCAAGCGAGTTGGATGCACACCCACTTAGTTCCTTTTGTTGAGCTTTCATATACTTATAGCTCTAGTGCATCCGTTGCATGGCAATCCCTACTCACTCACACTGATATCTATTGATGGGCACCTCCATAGCCCATTCATACGCCTAGTTGATGTGAGACTATCTTTCCCTTTTTTTGTCTCCTCCACAACCACCATTCTATTCCACCTAAAGTGCTATGTCCATGGCTCACGCTCATGTATTGCGTGAAGATTGAAAAAGTTTGAGAACACCAAAAGTATGAAACAATTGCTTGGCTTGTCATCGGGGTTGTGCATGATTTAAATACTTTGTGTGGTGAAGATAGAGCATAGCCAGACTATATGATTTTGTAGGGATAACTTTGTTCGGCCATGTTATTTTGAAGAGACATAATTGCTTAGTTAGTATGCTTGAAGTATTATTATTTCTATGTCAATATTGAACTTTTGTCTTGAATCTTTTGGATCTGAATATTCATACCACAATTAATAAGAATTACATTGAAATTATGCCAAGTAGCATTCCACATCAAAAATTCTGTTTTTATCATTTACCTACTCGAGGACGAGAAGGAATTAAGCTTGGGGATGCTTGATACCTCTCCAACGTATCTATAAGTTTTATTGTTCCATGCTATATTATATTCTGTTTTGGACATTATTGGGCTTTATTATACACTTTTATATTATTTTTGGGACTAACCTATTAACCAGAGGCCCAGCCCAGAATTGCTGTTTTTTTGCCTATTTTAGGGTTTCGCAAAGAAGAATATCAAACGGAGTCCAAACGGAATGAAACCTTCGGGAACGTGATTTTCGGAACAAACATGATCCAGAGGACTTGGACCCTACATCAAGCAATCAACAAGGAAGGCACGAGGTAGGGGGCGCGCCTACCCCCCCAGGCGCTCCCTCCACCCTCGTGGGCCCCCTGTTGCTCCACCGATGTACTCCTTCCTCCTATATATACCTACGTACCCTCAAACTACCAGATATAGAGCCAAAACCCTAATTTCACCACCGTAACTTTCTGTATCCACGAGATCCCATCTTGGGGCCTTTTTTGGAGCTCCACCGGAGGGGGTATCGATCACAGAGGGCTTCTACATCAACACCATAGCCTCTCCGATGAAGTGTGAGTAGTTTACTTCAGACCTACGGGTCCATAGTTATTAGCTAGGTGGCTTCTTCTCTCTTTTTGGATCTCAATACAAAGTTCTCCCCCTCTCTTGTGGAGATCTATTCGATGTAATCTTCTTTTGCGGTGTGTTTGTTGAGACCGATGAATTGTGGGTTTATGATCAAGTTTATCTATGAACAATATTTGAATCTTCTCTAAGTTCTTTTATGCATGATTGGTTATCTTTGCAAGTCTCTTCGAATTATCAATTTGGTTTGGCTTACTAGATTGTTCTTTTTTGCAATGGGAGAAGTGCTTAGCTTTGGGTTCAATCTTGTGGTGTCCTTTCCTAGTGATAGTAGGGGCAGCAAGGCACGTATTGTATTGTTGCCATCGAGGATAACAAGATGGGGTTTATATCATATTGCATGTGTTTATCCCTCTACATCATGTCATCTTGCTTAAAGCGTTACTCTGTTCTCTTGAACTTAATACTCTAGATGCATGCTGGATAGCGGTCAATGTGTGGAGTAATAGTAGTAGATGCAGGCAGGAGTCGGTCTACTTGTTTCGGACATGATGCCTATATACATGATCATACCTAGATATTCTCATAACTATGCTCAATTCTGTCAATTGCTCAACAGTAATTTGTTCACCCACCGTAAATATGTATGCTCTTGAGAGAAGCCACTAGTGAAACCTATGGCCCCCGGGTCTATATTCCATCATATTAATCTTCCAATACTTAGTTATTTCCTTTGCCATTTATTTTACTTGCATCTTTTATTTCTCTTTATCATAAAAATACCAAAAAAATTATCCTATCAGATCTCACTCTCGTAAGTGACCGTGTAGGGATTGACAACCCCTTATCGCGTTCGTTGCGAGGATTTATTTGTTTATGTAGGTGCGAGTGACTTGTGCGCGGCCTCCTACTGGATTGATACCTTGGTTCTCAAAAACTGAGGGAAATACTTACGCTACTTTGCTGCATCACCCTTTCCTCTTCAAGGAAAAACCAACGCAGTGCTCAAGAGGTAGCCGTTGATTATATGGGCTCTGTCTGGCCGTAGCTAAAATCGGCCCTTAAAACATGTTTTTCTCAGCTCTTATAATGACTTGAAGGGTCCGTGCGATAAGGGCTATACTAGAGATGCTCTAAGTGAAGGAAATATGCCCTAAAGGCAATAATAAAGTTGTTATTTATATTTCCTTATATCATGATAAATGTTTATTATTCATGCTAGAATTGTATTAACCGGAAACTTATTACATGTGTGAATACATAGACAAAACAGAGTGTCCCTAGTATGCCTCTACTTGACTAGCTCGTTAATCAAAGATGATTAAGTTTCCTGACCATAGACATGTGTTGTCATTTGGTGAACGAGATCACATCATTAGAGAATGATGTGATGGACAAGAACCATTTGTTAGCTTAGCATAATGATCCTTAAGTTTTATTGATATTGCTTTCTTCATGACTTATACATATTCCTCTGACTATGAGATTATGCAACTCCCGAATACCGGAGGAACACCTTGTGTGCTATCTAACGTCACAACGTAACTGGGTGATTATGAAGATGCTCTACAGGTGTCTCCGAAGGTGTTTGTTGGGTTGGCATAGATCAAGATTAGGATTTGTCACTGCGAGTATCGGAGAGGTATCTCTGGGCCCTCTCGGTAATGCACATCACTATAAGCCTTGCAAGCAATGTGACCAATGAGTTAGTTGCGCTGATGCATTACGGAACAAGTAAAGAGACTTGCCGATAATGATATTGAACTAGGTATGAGGATACCGACGATCGAGTCTCGAGCAAGTAACATACCGATGACAAAGGGAATAACGTATGTTGTCATTGCGGTTTGACCGATAAAGATCTTCGTAGAATATGTAGGAACCAATATGAGCATCCAGGTTCTGCTATTGTTTATTGACTGAGATGTGTCTCGGTCATGTCTACACAGTTCTCGAACCCGTAGGGTCCTCCTCCTTAACATTCGATGATGATTTGTATTATGAGTTATGTGTTTTGGTGACTGAAGAGTGTTCGGAGTCCTGGATGAGACCACGGAGATGACGAGTTGTCTCGAAATAGTCAAGAGGTAAAGATTGATATATTGGACGAAGGTATTCGGACACCGGAATGGTTTTGAGACGTTTCGGATATTTATCGGGGTACCGAGGGGTTACCGGAACCCACCGGGGAAGTAACGGGCCTTCATGGGCCATATGGGAGAAAGAGAGGGGAGCCCGCAGGGTGGTCCCCCCCTCCCCAAGGGAGTCCGAATTGGACAAGGGGGAGGGGGTGCGGCCCCCTTTCCTCTTTCCCTCTCCCTCTCCCTCTGCTTCCCTCTTTCCCCTCCATGAGAAAGGAAAAGGGGGGCGAATACTACTAGGAGTGGAGTCCTAGTAGGACTCCCCCCTTGGCGCGCCCCCTTTGTGGCCGGCCTCCTCCTCCCCTCCTTTATATACAGGGGCAGGGGGTACCCCAAAGCACAATAGTTGTTCTCTTAGCCGTGTGCGGTGCCTCCCTCCACATTTTACTCCTCCGGTCATAGCATCATAGTGCTTAGGCGAAGCCCTGCGTGGATCACATCACCATCACCGTCACCACACTGTCGTGCTGACGAAACTCTCCCTCGACCCTCTGCTGGATCAAGAGTTCGAGGGACATTATCGAGTTGAACGTGTGCTGAACTCGGAGGTGCGTACGTTCGATACTAGATCGGTTGGATCGCGAAGACATTCGACTACATCAACCGCGTTAACCTAATGCTTCCGCTTTCGGTCTACGAGGGTACGTGGACACACTCTCCCCCTCTCGCTGCTATGCATCTCCTAGATAGATATTGTGTGATCGTAGAATTTTTTTTGAAATTGCATGCTACGTTCCCCAACAATGGCATCCGAGCCAGGTCTATGCATAGATGATATGCACGAGTAGAACACAAAGAGTTGTGGGTGGTGATAGTCATACTGCTTACCACCAACATCTTATTTTGATTCGACGGAATTGTTGGATGAAGTGGCCCAGACTAACATTACATGACCATGTTCATGAGACCGGTTCCACCGACAGGCATGCACCTAGTTTTGCATAAAGGTGGCTGGCGGGTGTCTGTATCTCCAACTTTAGTTGAATCGAATTTGATTGCAGTCAGTCCTTGTTGAAGGTTAAAACAGCAAACTTGACAAAACACTATTGTGGTTTTGATGCGTAGGTAAGAACTGTTCTTGCTAGAAGCCCGTAGCAGCGACGTAAAACTTGCAACAACAAACTAGAGGACATCTAACTTGTTTTTGCAGGGCATGTTGTGATGTGATATGGTCAAGACATGATGTGATATAAGTTATTGTATGAGATGATCATGTTTTGTAAAAGTTATCGGTAACTGGCAGGAGCCTTATGGTTGTCACTTTATTGTATGAAATGCAATCGCCATGTAATTGCTTTACTTTATCACTATGCGGTCACGATAGTTATAGAAGCAATAGTTGGCGAGATGACAACGATGCTACGATGGAGATCAAGGTGTCAAGCCAGTGACGATGGAGATCATGATGGTGCTTTGGAGATGGAGATCAAAGGCACAAGATGATGATGGCCATATCATGTCATATATTTTGATTGCATGTGATGTTTATCTTTTATGCATCTTATTTTGCTTAGTACGGTGGTGTAATGTTGCTACAGTTCGTCGTGCCGAGACACCACGTGATGATTGGGTATGATAAGCTCTACGTTCACATACAATGGGTGTAAGATAGTTTTTCATGTGCAGAATACTCAGGTTAAACTTGACGAGCCTAGCATATACAGATATAGCCTCGGAACATTGAGACTAAAAGGTCGAACGTGAATCATATAGTAGATATGATCAACATAGAGATGTTCACCATTGAAAACTACTCCATCTCACGTGATGATCGGACATGGTTTAGTTGATATGGATCACGTGATCATTTAGATGACTAGAGGGATGTCTATCTAAGTAGGAGTTATTTAGTAATATGATTAATTGAACTTAAATTTATCATGAACTTAGTCCTGATAGTTTGTGCATATCTATGTTGTTGTAGATCAATGGCATGTGCTACCGTTCCCTTGAATTTAATGCGTTCCTAGAGAAAGCTAAGTTGAAAGATGATGGTAGCAACTACACGGACTGGGTTCGTGAGGATTATCCTCATTGTTGCACAACAGAATTACGTCCTTGAGGCACCGCTAGGTGCAAGGCTCGATGCAGGAGCAACTCCGAACGTTATGAACGTCTAGCAAACTAAAGTTGATGACTACTTGATAGTTCAGTGTGCCATGCTTTATGGCTTAGAATCGGGACTTCAAAGACGTTTTGAACGTCATGGAGCATATGAGATGTTCCAGGAGTTGAAGTTAATATTTCAAGCAAATGTCCGAGTTGAGAGATATGAAGTCTCCAACAAGTTCTATATATAGCTGCAAGATGGAGGAGAATAGTTCAGTCAGTGAACACATACTCAGAATGTCTGGGTACCATAACCACGTACTTGACTCGGCTGGGAGTTAATATTCCTGATGATATTGTCATTAACAGATTTCTTCAATCACTACCACCAAGCTATAAAGGCTTCATGATGAACTATAATATGCAAGGGATGGAAAAGACAATTCCCGAGCTCTTCGCAATGCTTAAGGCTGTGGAGGTAGCAATCAAGAAGGAGCATCAAGTGTTGATGGTTAACAAGACCACTAGTTTCAAAAAAAGGCAAAGGGAAGAAGGGGAAATTCAAGAAGAATAGCAACCAAGTAGCTGCTCAACGGAATAAGCCCAAGTATGGACCTAAGCCTGAAACTGAGTGCTTCTACTACAAAGGGACTGGTCACTGGAAGCGGAACTGCCCCAAGTATTTGGCGGATAAGAAGGATGGCAAAGTGAAAGGTATATTTGATATACATGTTATTGATGTGTACCTTACTAATTCTCATAGTAGCGCCTGGGTATTTGATACTGGTTCTGTTGCTCATATTTGCAACTCGAAACAGGGGCTACGGATTAAACGAAGATTGGCTAAGGACGAGGTGACGATGCGCGTTGGAAATGGTTCCAAGGTCGATGTGATCGTCGTCGGCACGCTACCTCTACATCTACCTTCGGGATTAGTTTTAGACCTAAATAATTGCTATTTGGTGCCAGTGTTGAGAATGAACATTATATCTAGATCTTTTTTGATATGAGACGGTTATTCATTTAAATCAGAGAATAATAGTTGTTCTATAAATATGAGTAATATCTTTTATGGTCATGCACCCTTGATGAGTGGTCTATTTTTGTTGAATCTCGATCATAGTGATACACATATTCATAATATTGAAGCCAAAAGATGCAAAGTTAATAATGATGGTGCAACTTATTTGTGGCACTGCCGTTTAAGTCATATTGGTGTAAAGCGCATGAAAAAACTCCATGCAGATGGGTTTTTGGAATCACTTGATTATGAATCACTTGATGCTTGCGAACAATGCCTCATGGGCAAGATGACTAAGACTCCGTTCTCCAGAACAATGGAGCGAGCCACTGACTTACTGGAAATAATACATACTAATGTATGTGGTCTGATGAGCGTTGAGGCTCGCGATGGGTATCGTAATTTTCTGACTTCACAGATGATTTGAGCAGATATGGGTATATCTACTTAATGAAACATAAGTCTGAAACATTTAAAAAGTTCAAAGAATTTCAGAGTGAAGTAGAAAATTATCGTAACAAGAAAATAAAGTTTCTACGATCTGATCGCGAGGCGAATATTTGAGTTACGAGTTTGGTCTTCATTTGAAACAATGTGGAATAGTTTCGCAACTCACGCCACCTCGAACACCACAGCGTAATGGTGTGTCTGAACGTCGTAACCGTACTTTATTAGATATGGTGCGATCTATGATGTCTCTTACCGATATACCACTATCATTTTGGGGTTATGCTTTAGAGACAGTTGCATTCACGTTACATAGGGCACCATCTAAATTCATTGAGATGACACGATATGAACTGTGGTTTAGCAAGAAACCTAAGTTGTCGTTTCTTAAAGTTTGGGGTTGCGATGCTTATGTGAAAAAGCTTCAGCCTGATAAGTCCGAACCCAAATCGAAGAAATGTATCTTCATAGGATACCCAAAAGAAATTGTTGGGTATACCTTCTATCACATATCCGAAGGCAAGATATTCGTTGCTAAGAATGGATCCTTTCTAGAGAAGGAGTTTCTCTCGAAAGAAGTGAGTGGGAGGACAGTAGAACTTGATGAGGTAATTGCACCTTCTCCCGAATTGGAAAGTAGTTCATCACAGAAATTAGTTCCAATGATGCCTACACCAATTAGTGAGAAATTTAATGATGATGATCATGAAACTTCAGATCAAGTTACTACTGAAACTCATAGGTCAATCAGAGTACGGTCCGCACCAGAGTGGTAAGGTAATCCTGTTCTGGAAGTCATGTTACTAGACCATGACAAACCTACGAACTACGAGGAAGCAATGATGAGCCCAGATTCTGCGAAATGGCTTGAGGCCATGAAATCTAAGATGGGATCCATGTATGAGAACAAAGTGTGGACTTTGGTTGACTTGCCCGATGATCGACAAGCCATAGAGAATAAATGTATCTTCAAGAAGAAGACTGACACTGACGGTAATGTTACTATCTACAAAGCTTGACTTATTGCGAAAGGTTTTCAAAAAGTTCAAGGAGTTGACTACGATGAGACTTTCTCACACATAGCGATGCTTAAGTCTTTTCGAATCATGTTAGCAATTGCCGCATTTTATGATTATGAAATTTGGCAAATGGATGTAAAAACTGCATTCCTTAATGGATTTCTTAAAGAAGAGTTGTATATGATGCAACCAGAAAGTTTTGTTGACCCTAAAGGTGCTAACAAAGTGTGCAAGCTCCAGCGATCCATTTATGGACTGGTGCAAGCCTCTCGGAGTTGGAATAGACGCTTTGATAGTGTGATCAAAGCATATGGTTTTATACAGACTTTTGGAGAAGTCTGTATTTAAAAGAAAGTGAGTGGGAGCTCTGTAGCATTTCTAATATTATATGTGGATGACATATTGTCGATTGGAAATAACACATAATTTCTGGATAGCATAAAAGGATACTTGAATAAGAATTTTTCAATGAAAGACCTCGGTGAAGCTGCTTATATATTAGGCATCAAGATCTATAGAGATATATCAAGACGCTTAATTGGACTTTCACAAAGCACATACCTTGATAATGTTTTGAAAAAGTTCAAAATGGATCAGTCAAAGAAAGGGTTCTTGCCTATGTTACAAGGTGTGAAGTTGAGTCAGACTCAATGCCCGACCACTGCAGAAGATAGAGAGAAAATGGAAGTCATTCCCTATGCCTCAGCCATAGGTTCTATCAAGTATGCAATGTTGTGTACCAGACCTGATGTGTGCGTTGCTATAAGTTTAGTAGGGTGGTACCAAAGTAATCTAGGAGTGGATCATTGGACAACGGTCAAGAACATCCTGAAATACCTGAAAAGGCCTAAAGAATATGTTTCTAGTTTATGGAGGTGACAAAGAGCTTGTTGTAAATGGTTACGTCGATGCAAGCTTTGACATTGATCCTGGTGACTCTAAGTCGCAAACCAGATACATATTTATATTGAATGGTGGAGCTATAAGTTGGTGCAGTTCCAAGCAGAGTGTCGTGGCGGGATATACGTCTAAAGCGGAGTACATAGCTGCTTCAGAAGTAGCAAATGAAGGAGTCTGGATGAAGGAGTTCTTATCCGATCTAGGTGTAATACCTAGTGCATCGGGTCCAATGAAAATCTTTTCTGATAATACTGAAGCAATTGCCTTAGCGAAGGAATCCAGATTTCACAAGAGAGCCAAACACATCAAGAGACGCTTCAATTCCATCCGCGATCAAGTCAAGGAGGGAGACATAGAGATTTGCAAAATACATACGGATCTGAATGTTGCAGACCCGTTGACTAAGCCTCTTCCACAAGCAAAACATGATCAGCACCAAGACTCCATGGGTGTTAGAATCATTACTATGTAATCTAGATTATTGACTCTAGTGCAGGGAGACTGAAGGAAATATGCCCTAGAGGCAATAATAAAGTTGTTATTTATATTTCCTTATATCATGATAAATGTTTATTATTCATGCTAGAATTGTATTAACTGGAAACTTAGTACATGTGTCAATACATAGACAAAATAGAGTGTCCCTAGTATGCATCTACTTAACTAGCTCGTTAATCAAAGATGGTTAAGTTTCATGACCATAGACATGTGTTGTCATTTGATGAATGGGACCACATCATTAGAGAATGATGTGATGGACAAGACCCATCCGTTAGCTTATGATAACCCACAAGTATAGGGGATCGCAACAGTTTTCGAGGGTAGAGTATTCAACCCAAATTTATTGATTCGACACAAGGGGAGCCAAAGAATATTCTCAAGTATTAGCAGCTGAGTTGTCAATTCAACCACACCTGGAAACTTAGTATCTGCAGCAAAGTATTTAGTAGCAAAGTAATATGATAGTAGTGGTAACGGTAGAAAAAGGTAACAGTAGTAAAAGTAATGTTTTTGGTATTTTGTAGTGATGATAGCAATAGCAACGGAAAAGTAAATAAGCGAAGAACAATATATGGAAATCTCGTAGGAAATGGATTGGTGATGGAGAATTATGTCGTATGCGGTTCATCATGTAACAGTCATAACCTAGGGTGACACAGAACTAGCTCCAGTTCATCAATGTAGGTAGGCATGTATTCCGAATATAGTCATACGTGATTATGGAAAAGAACTTGCATGACACCTTTTGTCCTACCCTCCCGTGGCAGCGGGGTCCTCACGGAAACTAAGGGATATTAAGGCCTCCTTTAGTAGAGTACCGAAACAAAGCATTAACACATAGTGAATACATGAACTCCTCAAACTACGGTCATCACCGGTAAGTATCTCGATTATTGTCACTTCAGGGTTAACGGATCATAACACATAATAGGTGACTATAGACTTGCAAGATAGGATCAATAACTCTCATATATTGATGAAAACATAATAGGTTCAGATCTGAAATCATGGCACTCGGGCCCTAGTGACAAGCATTAAGCATAGCAAAGTCATAGCAACATCAATCTCAGAACATAGTGGATAGTAGGGATCAAACCCTAACCAAACTAACTTGATTACATGATAGATCCCATCCAACCCATCACCGTCTAGCAAGCCTACGATGAAATTACTCACGCACGACAGTGAGCATTGATACGTCTCCAACGTATCTATAATTTTTGATTGCTCCATGCTATGTTATCTACTGTTTTGGGCAATATTGGGCTTTATTATCCACTTTTATATTATTTTTGGGACTAACCTATTAACCGGAGGCCAAGCACCAGAATTGCTGTTTTTTTTGCCTATTTCAGTGTTTCGAAGAAAAGGAATATCAAACGGAGTCGAAACGGAACGAAATCAACTAGAGAAGTTATTTTTGGAAGGAAAGCTACCGGAAAAGCTTGGAGTGCACGTCAGGAAAGAAGGGAGGTGCCCGCGAGGGTGGGGGCGCCCCCTGTCTCGTGGCCCCCATTCGGTGCACCGACATGCTTCTTTCACCCATATATACCTACGTATCCTAAAACTTACAGGGGATTACAATAGATCGGGAGTTTCGCTGCCAGAAGCCTCCGTAGCCACCGAAAGCCAATCTAGACCCGTTCTGGCACCCTGCCGGAGGGGGAATCCCTCTCCGGTGGCCATCTTCATCATCCCAGTGCTCTCCATGATGAGGAGGGAGTAGTTCTCCCTCGGGGCTGAGGGTATGTACCAGTAGCTATGTGTTTGATCTCTCTCTCTCTCTCGTGTGCTAGAGGTGATACGATCTTGATGTATCGCGAGCTTTTCTATTATAGTTGGATCCTATGATGTTTCTTCCCCCCTCTACTCTCTTGTAATGGATTGAGCTTCACCTTTGAAGTTATCTTATCAGATTGAGTCTTTAAAGATTTGAGAACACTTGATGTATGTCTTGCCGTGTGTATCTGTGGTGACAATGGGATATCACGTGATTCACTTGATGTATGTTTTGGTGATCAACTTGCGGGTTCCGCCCATGAACCTATGCATAGGGGTTGGCACACGTTTTTGTCGTGATTCTTCGGTAGGAACTTTGGGGCACTCTTTGAGGTTCTATGTGTTGGTTTAATAGATGAATCTGAGATTGTGTGATGCGTATCGTATAATCATACCCACGGATACTTGAGGTGACATTGGAGTATCTAGGTGACATTAGGGTTTTGGTTGATTTGTGTCTTAAGGTGTTATTCTAGTACGAACTCTAGGGCTGTTTGTGACACTTATAGGAATAGCCCAACGGATTGATTGGAAAGAATAACTTTGAGGTGGTTTCATACCCTACCATTAGGGTTTGTTCTCCGCTATTAGTGACTTTGGAGTGACTCTTTGTTGCATGTTGAGGGATAGTTATGTGATCCAATTATGTTATTATTGTTGAGAGGACTTGCACTAGCGAAAGTATGAACCCTAGGCCTTGTTTCCTAGCATTGCAATACCGTTTACGCTCACTTTTATCATTAGTTACCTTGCTGTTTTTATAATTTCAGATTACAAAAACCTTTATCTACTATCCATATACCACTTGTATCACCATCTCTTTGCCGAACTAGTGCACCCATACAATTTACCATTGTATTGGGTGTGTTGGGGACACAAGAGACTCTTTGTTATTTGGTTGCAGGGTTGCTTGAGAGAGACCATCTTCACCCTACGCCTCATACGGATTGATAAACCTTAGGTCATCCACTTGAGGGAAATTTGCTACTGTCCTACAAACCTCTGCACTTGGAGGCCCAACAACGTCTACAAGAAGAAGGTTGTGTAGTAGACATCAAGCTCTTTTATGGCGCCGTTGCCGAGGAGGTGAGTCCTAGAATGTACATATTTAGATTTTGCAATCGAGTCTTTTAGTTTCTTGTTTTATCACTAGTTTAGTTTATAAAAGAAAACTATAAAAAAAATGGAATTGAGTGTGTCTCATACGCTTCACCTTTTTAATATCTTTCGTGAGTATGATGGAAAGGATAATTTTGCTCAAGTGCTAGAAGAATAAATCTATAAAATGTTTGGCACTAAATATTTGAATGATGAGCATGATTGCAATGTTGTAAGTATGAATTCTTTGAATATCCATAATACTAATGATGATTGCACAAGTTATGGTGAAAATGTCTCCTATAAACATGTAATTTTTTGTGGAGTGCATTGGGTTTGTAAGTACACACCAAATAGGGAAGATAGATATTGCAAGAGGAATAAGTACTTAGAAACCAAATTGTTGCAAGAAAGTCTTGATGATTGTGCTGAAAAATTCAATATTTTTCGCGCACCTTGTGAACTTTGCAATGAACATGGTCATTTAAATCTCCAATGCAAATTGTTTCTTGACTGAATCGTATCCAAAAATTGTGCTAATTTGATTACCCTTGAGCATCATAAAGAGCTTAGTCTTCTTTTAGGGCATGAGGAAATGAAACGTATAACTGAGGGTATTCCAAAGTTTAATCTTGATAAACTTCTTGGATTTGATCTAGAGGAAATTTATATGTATTGTGCGATGAATTGTATTGAAAATCCTTATATTGCCAACTACATAAAGAAAAGAAAACAAATAGAAGATGAAGAGAATACTAATGAAAGGGAAGAGACTTCCCAATATCCTTCTATTATTTCTTATGATGAATCAGGTAACGAGGAGGAGCCTCCTATTCAACCAATCTCATTAATAAGGAGCTCCAAAAAGAGGATTGAACCCACACATGATGTGGTAAAGAAGAAGAAAAGAAAAGGAAGAGAGGTCAAAAGATATCTCTCTCAAATAATGCTGCTCCTATTACTATTGTGCCTCATGAAAATATACATGTGGAAGATAATGATACTTCTTATGATCTTGAAAATCTTTTTGGCACTTGCTTGGAAGAATATGATAATTGCTATACTATTGGTGCTATCCATACTATTAATGATGAGAGTGATTATGCTTATAATATGAAAAGGCCCAAGCTTGGGGATGCTATGTTTGATGAAGATGATGTTTTTGAGAATGTATTTTCTGCAATTAATGTTTGTCCCAAGCTTGGGGATGCTACACTTAATGAAGATGATATTTTTAGTATCCCAAGTTTTGATATGCAAATTTATAATGATAATAACATGCCTCCTACTTATGATAATTATTGTGATGATACAAATGCTATAAAAAGTAGTGAGGATTATATTTATAAAACTTGTCATGATTATGGTTACCCCTTTTCTAAAAATTACTCTTTTGATGTGGAAACAATTTATAGTATTCGAGTCTCTTATGATACTCCCACTATTCCGAATGAGAAGAATCTTGCTTATGTGGAGATTAATAAATTTTCTATGCTTGTAGATCATGAAAAGAATGCTTTAGGTACTGGTTATATTGTTGAATTCATTCATGATGCTACTGAAAATTATTATGAGGGAGGAACATATGCTTGTGGGAATTGCAATAATATCAAGGTTCCTCTCTACGTGCTTAAAGTTTTGAAGTTATGCTTGTTTTACCCTCCTATGCTAGTTGATTATTGTTCCGACAAGTTGTTTGCTCACAAAATCCCTATGAACAGGAAGTGGGTTAGACTTAAATGTGCTAGTCATATTCTTCATGATGCTCTCTTTATGTTACAATTCTTATCCTTTATATGAGCATCATTGAAATCATCATGCCTAGCTAGGGGCGTTAAATGATAGCGCTTGTTGGGAGGCAACCCAATTTTATTATTGTCCCTTGCTTTTTGCTCCTGTTTAGTAATAAATAATTTATCTAGCTTATGTTGTTGTTGTTGTGTTTAATTAGTGTTTGTGCCAAGTAGAACCGTTGGGAAGACTTGGGGAAAGTCTTGTTAATCTTGCTGTAAAAAAACAGAAACTTTAGCGCTCACGAGAATTGCTGCCATTTTTATTTGGAGAGTGCTATTTAGTTAATTATTTTTTAAGATGATTAACAGATAAATTCCTCAGGTCCAGAAATTTATTTGAGAACTTTATGAGTTCCATAAGTATACGTTTGATCCAGATTACTACAGACTGTTCTGTTTTTGACAGATTCTGTTTTTCATGTGTTGTTTACTTATTTTGATGAATTTATGGCTCGTGAAATAGTTTATAAACCATAGAGAAGTTGGAATACAGTAGGTTTAACACCAATATAAATAAAGAATGAGTTCATTACAGTACCTTGAAGTGGTGATTTACTTTCTTATACTAACGGAGCTTACGAGTTTTATGTTAAGTTTTCTATTGTGAAGTTTTCAAGTTTTGGGTAAGGATTCGATGGACTATGGAATAAGGAGTGGCAAGAGCCTAAGCTTGGGGATTCCCAAGGCACCCCAAGGTAATATTCAAGGATATCCAAGATCCTAAGCTTGGCGATGCCCCGGAAGGCATCCCCTCCTTCGTCTTCTTTCATCGGTAACTTTACTTGGAACTATATTTTTATTCACCACATTATATGTGTTTTGCTTGAAGCGTCATTTCATTTTATTTTGTTTTGCTTGCTGTTTGAATAAAATACCAAGATCTGAAATTCTTTAATGTTAGAGAGTCTTCATATAGTTGCATAATTATTTGACTACTCATTGATCTTCACTTATATCTTTCGGAGTAGTTTGTTGTTGCTCTAGTGCTTCACTTATATCTTTTTAGAGCAAGGTGGTGGTTTTATTTTGAAGAAACAGATGAACTCTCATGCTTCACTTATATCATTTTGAGAGTTTTAAATAGCATGGTAATTTTCTTAAATAATCCTAATATGCTGGGCATCTAAGAATAGTAAAAACTTTCATATAGAGTATTGAATACTAAGAGAAGTTTGATGCTTGATGATTGTTTTGAGAAATGGAGATGGTGATATTAGAGTCATGCTAGTTGAGTAGTTGTGAATTTGAGAAATACTTGTGTTCAAGTTTGTGATTCCCGTAGCATGCACGTATGGTGAACCGTTATGTGATGAAGTCGGAGCATGATTTATTTATTGATTGCCTTCCTTATGAGTGGCGGTCGGGGACGAGAGATGGTCTTTTCCTACCAATCTATCTCCATAGGAGCATGCGCATAGGACTTTGTTTCGATAACTAATAATTTTTTGCAATAAGTATGTGAGTTCTTTATGACTAATGTTGAGTCCATGGATTATACGCA
Source organism: Triticum monococcum (assembly GCA_034509565.1). NCBI lineage: Eukaryota > Viridiplantae > Streptophyta > Magnoliopsida > Poales > Poaceae > Triticum > Triticum monococcum. The sequence goes on from CM067844.1 coordinate 493,373,241, forward strand.
CTCTCACCCTTCCACCATTGCTAGCCTCTCTAATACCGTGCACATTTCACCGGTATCATAAACCCACCATATACCTTCCTCAAAACTGCCACCATACCTACCTATCATGGCATTTCCATATCCATTCCGAGATATATTGCCATGCAACTTTCCATTGTTCCGTTATTATGACACGCTTCATCATTGTCATATTGCTTTGCATGATCATGTAGTTGACATCGTATTTGTGGCAAAGCCACCATTCATAATTCTTTCATACATGTCACCCATGAATCATTGCACATCCCGGTACACCACCAGAGGCATTCATATAGAGTCATATCTTGTTCTAAGTATCGAGTTGTAATTCTTGAGTTGTAAGTAAATAAAAGTGTGATGATCATCATTATTAGAGCATTGTCCCAGTGAGGAAAGGATGATGGAGACTATAATTCCCCCACAAGTCGGGATGTGACTCCGGACGAAAATAAATAAATAAAAGAGGCCAAAGAAGCCCAAATAAAAAAAGAGAAAAGAGGCCATAAAAAAGAGAAGGCCCAAATAAAAAATAAAAAAATTATAGAAAAAGAGAGAAGGGGCAATGCTACTATCCTTTTACCACACTTGTGCTTCAAAGTAGCACCATGATCTTCATGATAGAGAGTCTCCTATGTTGTCACTTTCATATACTAGTGGGAATCTTTCATTATAGAACTTGGCTTGTATATTCCAATGATGGGCTTCCTCAAAATGCCCTAGGTCTTCGTGAGCAAGCGAGTTGGATGCACACCCACTAGTTTCTTTTGTTGAGCTTTCATACACTTATAGCTCTAGTGCATCCGTTGCATGGCAATCCCTACCCACTCACATTGATATCTATTAATGGGCATCTCCATAGCCCGTTGATACGCCTAGTTGATGTGAGACTATCTTCTCCTTTTTGTCTTCTCCTCAACCACCATTCTATTCCACCTATAGTGCTATATCCATGGCTCACGCTGATGTATTGCGTGAAGATTGAAAAAGTTTGAGAACATCAAAAGTATGAAACAATTGCTTGGCTTGTCATTGGGGTTGTGCATGATTTAGGTATTTTGTGTGGTGAAGATAGAGCATAGCCAGACTATAGGATTGCGTAGGGATAGCTTTCTTTCGCCATGTTATTTTGAGAAGACATAATTGCTTAGTTAGTATGCTTGAAGTATTATCATTTTTATGTCAATATGAACTTTTGTCTTGAATCTTTCAGATCTGAATATTCATACCACAATTAAGAAGAACTACATAGAAATTATGCCAAGTAGCACTCCGCATCAAAAATTCTGTTTTTATCATTTACCTACTCGAGGACGAGCAGGAATTAAGCCTGCGGATGCTTGATACGTCTCCAACGTATCTATAATTTTTGATTGCTCCATGCTATGTTTTCTACTGTTTTGGGCAATATTGGGCTTTATTATCCACTTTTATATCATTTTTGGGACTAACCTATTTACCGGAGGCCCAACCCAGAATTGCTGTTTTTTTGCCTATTTTAGTGTTTCGAAGAAAAGGAATATCAAACGGAGTCGAAACGGAACGAAATCAACTAGAGAAGTTATTTTTGGAAGGAAAGCTACTGGAAAAGCTTGGAGTGCACATCAGGAAAGAAGGGAGGTGCCAATGAGGGTGGGGGCGCGCCCACCCGCTAGGGCGCGCCCCCTGCCTCGTGGCCCCCACTTCGCTCCACCGACGTGCTTCTTTCACCCATATATACCTACGTATCCTAAAACTTCCAGGGGAGCACAATAGATCGGGAGTTCCGCCGCCAGAAGCCTCCGTAGCCACCGAAAGCCAATTTAGACCCGTTCCGGCACCCTGCTGGAGGGGGAATCCCTTTGCGGTGGCCATCTTCATCATCCCTTTGCTCTCCATGACAAGGAGGGAGTAGTTCTCCCTCGGGGCTGAGGGTATGTACCAGTAGCTATGTGTTTGATCTCTCTCTCGTGTGCTAGAGGTGATACGATCTTGATGTATCGCGAGCTTTTCTATTATAGTTGGATCCTATGATGTTTCTTCCCCCTCTACTCTCTTGTAATGGATTGAGTTTCCCCTTTGAAGTTATCTTATCGGATTGAGTCTTTAAAGATTTGAGAACACTTGATGTATGTCTTGACGTGCGTATCTGTGGTGACAATGGGATATCACATGATTCACTTGGTGTATGTTTTGGTGATCAACTTGCGGGTTCCGCCCATGAACCTATGCATAGGGGTTGGCACACGTTTTTGTCGTGATTCTCCGATAGGAACTTTGGGGCACTCTTTGAGGTTCTATGTGTTGGTTGAATAGATGAATCTGAGATTGTGTGATGCATATCGTATAATCATACCCACGGATACTTGAGGTGACATCGGAGTATCTAGGTGACATTAGGGTTTTGGTTGATTTGTGTCTTAAGGTGTTATTCTAGTACGAACTCTAGGGCTGTTTGTGACACTTATAGGAATAGCCCAACGGATTGATTGGAAAGAATAACTTTGAGGTGGTTTCGTACCCTACCTTAATCTCTTTGTTTGTTCTCCGCTATTAGTGACTTTGGAGTGACTCTTTGTTGCATATTGAGGGATAGTTATGTGATCCAATTATGTTATTATTGTTGAGAGGACTTGCACTGGCGAAAGTATAAACCCTAGGCCTTGTTTCCTAGCATTGCAATACCGTTTACGCTCACTTTTTACATTAGTTACCTTGCTGTTTTTATAATTTCAGATTACAAAAACCTTTATCTATTATCCATATACCACTTGTATCACCATCTCTTCGCCGAACTAGTGCACCCATACAATTTACCATTGTATTGGGTGTGTTGGGGACAAAAGAGACTCTTTGTTATTTGGTTGCAGGGTTGCTTGAGAGAGACCATCTTCATCCTACGCCTCCTACGGATTGATAAACCTTAGGTCATCCACTTGAGGGAAATTTTCTACTGTCCTACAAACCTCTGCACTTGGAGGCCCAACAACGTCTACAAGAACAAGGTTGTCTAGTAGACATCAAGCTCTTTTCTGGCGCCGTTGTCGGGGAGGTGAGTGCTTGAAGGTATATCTTTAGATCTTGCAATCGAGTCTTTTAGTTTCTTGTTTTATCACTAGTTCAGTTTATAAAACAAAACTATAAAAATGGAATTGAGTTTATCTCATACGCTTCACCTTTTTTAATATCTTTCGTGAGTATGATGGAAAGGATAATTCTGCTCAAGTGCTAGAAGAAGAAATGTATAAAATGTTTGGCACTAAATATTTGAATGATGAGCATGATTGCAATGTTGTTAGTATGAATTCTTTGAATATCCATAATACTAATGATGATTGCACTAGTTATGATGAAAATGTCTCCTATAAACATGTCAATTTTTGTGGAGTGCATTGGGTTTGTAAGTACACACCAAATAGGGAAGATAGATATTGCAAGAGGCATAAGTACTTAGAAACTAAATTGTTGCAAGGAAGTCTTGATGATTGTGCTGAAAAACTCAATATTTTTCGCGCCCCTTATGAACTTTGCAATGAACATGGTCATCTAAATCCCCAATGCAAATTGTTTCATGACCGAATCGTATCCAACAATTGTGATAATTTGATTACCCTTGAGCATCATAAAGAGCTTAGTATTATTTTAGGGCATGAAGAAATGAAACGTATAACTGAGGGTATTCCAAAGTTTAATCTTGATAAACTTCTTGGATTTGATCTAGAGGAAATTTATATGTATTGTGCGATGAATTGTATTGAAGATCCTTATATTGCCAACTACATAAAGAAAAGGAATCAAATAGAAGATGAAGAGAGTACTAATGAAAGGGAAGAGACTTCCCAATATCCTTCTATTGTTTCTTATGATGAATCAGGTAACGAGGAGGAGCCTCCTATTCAACCAACCTCATTAATAAGGAGCTCCAAAAAGAGGATTGAACCCACACATGATGTGGTAAAGAAGAAGAAAAGAAAAAGGAAGAGAGGTAAAAAGATATCTCTCTCGAATAATGCTGCTCCTATTACTATTGTGCCTCATGAAAATATAATTGTGGAAGGTAATGATACTTCTTATGATCTTGAAAATCTTTTTGGCACTTTCTTGGAAGAATATGATAATTGCTATACTATTGGTGCTATCCATACTATTAATGATGAGAGTGATTATGCTTATAATATGAAAAGGCCCAAGCTTGGGGATGCTATGTTTGATGAAGATGATGTTTTTGAGAATGTGTTTGCTGCAATTAATGTTTGTCCCAAGCTTGGGGATGCTACACTTAATGAAGATGATATTTTTAGTATCCCAAGTTTTGATATGCAAATTTATAATGATAATTACATGCCTCCTACTTATGATAATTATTGTGATGATAGATATGCTATAAAAAGTAGTGAGGATTATATTTATAAAACTTGTCATGATTATGGTTACCCCTTTTCTGAACATTACTCTTTTGATGTAGAAACAATTTATAGTATTCGAGTCTCTTATGATACTCCCACTATTCCGAATGAGAAGAATCTTGCTTATGTGGAGAGTAATAAATTTTCTATGCTTGTAGATCATGAAAAGAATGCTTTAGGTACTGGTTATATTGTTGAATTCATTCATGATGCTACTGAAAATTATTATGAGGGAGGAACATATGCTTGTAGGAATTGCAATAATATCAAGTTTCCTCTCTACGTGCTTAAAGTTTTGAAGTTATGCTTGTTTTACCCTTCTATGCTAGTTGATTATTGTTCCGAAAAGTTGTTTGCTCACAAAAGCCCTATGCATAGGAAGTGGGTTAGACTTAAATGTGCTAGTCATATTCTTCATGATTCTCTCTTTATGTTACAATTCTTATCCTTTATATGAGCATCATTGAAATCATCATGCCTAGCTAGGGGAGTTAAACGATAGCGCTTGTTGGGAGGCAACCCAATTTTATTCTTGTCCCTTGATTTTTCCTCCTTTTTAGTAATAAATAATTTATCTAGCCTCTGTTGTTGTTGTGTTTAATTAGTGTTTGTGCCAAGTAGAACCGTTGGGAAGACTTGGGGAAAGTCTTGTTAATCTTGCTGTAAAAAAATAGAAACTTTAGCGCTCACGAGAATTGCTGCCATTTTTATTTGGAGAGTGATATTTAGTTAATTCTTTTTGAAGATGATTAATAGATAAATTACTCAGGTCCAGAAATTTATTTGAGAACTTTATGAGTTCCATAAGTATACGTTCGATCCAGATTACTACAGACTGTTCTGTTTTTGACAGATTCTGTTTTTCATGTGTTGTTTACTTATTTTGATGAATCTATGGCTAGTAAAATAGTTTATAAACCATAGAGAAGTTGGAATACAGCAGGTTTAACACCAATATAAATAAATAATGAGTTCATTACAGTACCTTGAAGTGGTGATTTACTTTCTTATACTAACGGAGCTTATGAGTTTTATGTTAAGTTTTCTGTTGTGAAGTTTTCAAGTTTTGGGTAAGGATTCGATGGACTATGGAATAAGGAGTGGCAAGAGCCTAAGCTTGGGGATGCCCAAGGCACCCCAAGGTAATATTAAAGGATATCCAAGAGCCTAAGCTTGGGTATGCCTCGGAAGGCATCCCCTCCTTCGTCTTCGTTCATCGGTAACTTTACTTGGAACTATATTTTTATTCACCACATGATATGTGTTTTGCTTGGAGCGTCATTTCATTTTATTTTGTTTTGCTTTCTGTTTGAATAAAATACCAAGATCTGAAATTCTTTAATTTTAGAGAGTCTTCATATAGTTGCATAATTATTTGACTACTCATTGATCTTTACTTATATCTTTCGGAGTAGTTTGTTGTTGCTCTAGTGCTTCACTTATATATTTTTAGAGCACGGTGGTGGTTTTATTTTGAAGAAACAGATGAACTCTCATTCTTCACTTATATCATTTTGAGAGTTTTAAATAGCATGGTAATTTGCTTAAATAATCCTAATATGCTAGGCATCTAAGAATAGTAAAAACTTTCATATAGAGTATTGAATACTAAGAGAAGTTTGATGCTTGATGATTGTTTTGAGATATGGAGATGGTGATATTAGAGTCATGCTAGTTGAGTAGTGGTGAATTTGAGAAATACTTGTGTTGAAGTTTGTGATTCCCGTAGCATGCACATATGGTGAACCGTTATGTGATGAAGTCGGAGCATGATTTATTTATTGATTGCCTTCCTTATGAGTGGCGGTCGGGGACGAGAGATGGTGTTTTCCTACCAATCTATCTCCATAGGAGCATGCACGTAGTACTTTGTTTCGATAACTAATAATTTTTTGCAATAAGTATGTGAGTTCTTTATGACTAATGTTGAGCCCATGGATTATAAACACTCTCAACCTTCCACCATTGCTAGCCTCTCTAATAGCGCGCACCTTTCACCGGTATCATAAACCCACCATATACCTTCCTCAAAACAGCCACCATACCTACCTATCATGGCATTTCCATAGCCATTCCGAGATATATTGCCATGCAACTTTCCACCGTTCCATTATTATGACATGCTTCATCATTGTCATATTGCTTTGCATGATCATGTAGTTGACATCGTATTTGTGGCAAAGCCACCTTTCATAATTCTTTCATACATGTCACTCATGAATTATTGCACATCCCGGTACACCACCGGAGGCATTCATATAGAGTCATATTTTGTTCTAAGTATCAAGTTGTAATTCTTGAGTTGTAAGTAAATAAAAGTGTGATGATCATCATTATTAGAGCATTGTCCCAATGAGGAAAGGATGATGGAGACTATGATTCCCCCACAAGTCGGGATGAGACTCCAGACAAAAATAAATAAATAAAAGAGGCCAAAGAAGCCCAAATAAAACAGAGAAAAGAGGCCATAAAAAAAGAGAAGGCCCAAATAAAAAAAAATTAGAGAAAAAGAGAGAAGGGGCAATGCTACTATCCTTTTACCACACTTGTGCTTCAAAGTAGCACCATGATCTTCATGATAGAGAGTCTCCTATGTTGTCACTTTCATATACTAGTGGGAATCTTTCATTATAGAACTTGGCTTGTATATTCCAATGATGGGCTTCCTCAAAACGCCCTAGGTCTTCGTGAGCAAGCGAGTTGGATGCACACCCACTAGTTTGTTTTGTTGAGCTTCCATACACTTATAGCTCTAGTGCATCCGTTGCATGGCAATCCCTACTCACTCACATTGATATCTATTAATGGGCATCTCCATAGCCCGTTGATACGCCTAGTTGATGTGAGACTATCTAGTCCTTTTTGTCTTCTCCACAACCACCATTCTTTTCCACCTATAGTGCTATATCCATGGCTCACGCTCATGTATTGCGTGAAGATTGAAAAAGTTTGAGAACATCAAAAGTATGAAACAATTGCTTGGCTTGTCATCGGGGTTGTGCATGATTTAGATATTTTGTGTGGTGAAGATAGAGCATAGCCAGACTATATGATTGTGTAGGGATAGCTTTCTTTGGCCATGTTATTTTGAGAAGACATAATTGCTTAGTTAGTATGCTTGAAGTATTATCAGTTTTATGTCAATATGAACTTTTGTCTTGAATCTTTCAGATCTAAATATTCATACCACAATTAAGAACTACATTGAAATTATGCCAAGTAGCACTCCGCATCAAAAATCCTGTTTTTATCATTTACCTACTCGAGGACGGGCAGGAATTAAGCTTGGGGATGCTTGATACGTCTCCAACGTATCTATAATTTTTGATTGCTCCATGCTATGTTATCTACTGTTTTGGGCAATATTGGGCTTTATTATCCACTTTTATATTATTTTTGGGACTAACCTATTTACCAGAGGCCCAACCCAGAATTGCTGTTTTTTTGCCTATTTTAGTGTTTCGAAGAAAAGGAATATCAAACGGAGTCAAAACGGAACGAAATCAACTAGAGAAGTTATTTTTGGAAGGAAAGCTACCGGAAAAGCTTGGACTGCACGTCAGGAAAGAAGGGAGGTGCCCACAAGGGTGGGGGCGCGCCCACCCCCCTAGGGCGCGCCCCCTGCCTCGTGCCCCCCCTTCGGTCCACCGACGTGCTTCTTTCACCCATATATACCTACGTATCCTAAAACTTCCAGGGGAGCACAATAGATCGGGAGTTCCGCCGCTAGAAGCCTCCGTAGCCACCGAAAGCCAATCTAGACCCGTTCCGGCACCCTGCCGGAGGGGGAATCCCTCTCCGGTGGCCATCTTCATCATCCCGGTGCTCTGCATGACAAGGAGGGAGTAGTTCTCCCTCGGGGCCGACGGTATGTACCAGTAGCTATGTGTTTGATCTCTCTCTCGTGTGCTAGAGGTGATACTGTCTTGATGTATCGCGAGCTTTTCTATTATAGTTGGATCCTATGATGTTTCTTCCCCCCTCTACTCTCTTGTAATGGATTGAGTTTCCCCTTTGAAGTTATCTTATCGGATTGAGTCTCTAAAGATTTGAGAACACTTGATGTATGTCTTGCTGTGCGTATCTGTTGTGACAGTGGGATATCATGTGATTCACTTGATGTATGTTTTGGTGATCAACTTGCGGGTTCCGCCCATGAACCTATGCATAGGGTTTGGCACACGTTTTTGTCGTGATTCTCCGGTAGGAACTTTGGGGCACTCTTTGAGGTTCTATGTGTTGGTTGAATAGATGAATCTGAGATTGTGTGATGCATATCGTATAATCATACCCACGGATACTTGAGGTGACATTGGAGTATCTAGGTGACATTAGGGTTTTGGTTGATTTGTGTCTTAAGGTGTTATTCTAGGATGAACTCTAGGGCTGTTTGTGACACTTATAGGAATAGCCCAACGGATTGATTGGAAAGAATAACTTTGAGGTGGTTTCGTACCCTACCATAATCTCTTCGTTTGTTCTCCGCTATTAGTGACTTTGGAGTGACTCTTTGTTGGATGTTGAGGGATATTTATGTGATCCAATTATGCTATTATTGTTGAGAGGACTTGCACTAGCGAAAGTATGAACCCTAGGCCTTGTTTCCTAGCATTGCAATACCGTTTACGCTCACTTTTATCATTAGTTACCTTGCTGTTTTTATAATTTCAGATTACAAAAACCTTTATCTACTATCCATATACCACTTGTATCACCATCTCTTCGCCGAACTAGTGCACCCATACAATTTAGCATTGTATTGGGTGTGTTGGGGACATAAGAGACTCTTTGTTATTTGGTTGCAGGGTTGCTTGAGAGAGACCATCTTCATCCTATGCCTCCTACGAATTGATAAACCTTAGGTCATCCACTTGAGGGAAATTTGCTACTGTCCTACAAACCTCTGCACTTGGAGGCCCAACAACGTTTACAAGAAGAAGGTTGTGTAGTAGACATCAAGCTATTTTCTGGCGCCGTTGCCGGGGAGGTGAGTGCTTGAAGGTATATCTTTAGATCTTGCAATCGAGTCTTTTAGTTTCTTGTTTTGTCACTAGTTTAGTTTATAAAAGAAAACTATAAAAAATGGAATTGAGTTTGTCTCATACGCTTCACCCTTTTAATATCTTTCGTGAGTATGATGGAAAGGATAATTGTGCTCAAGTGCTAGAAGAAGAAATCTATAAAATGTTTGGCACTAAATATTTGAATGATGAGCATGATTGCAATGTTGTTAGTACGAATTCTTTGAATATCCATAATACTAATGATGATTGCACAAGTTATGATGAAAATGTCTCCTATAAACATGTCAATCTTTGTGGAGTGCATTGGGTTTGTAAGTACACACCAAATAGGGAAGATAGATATTGCAAGAGGCATAAGTACTTAGAAACTAAATTGTTGCAAGGAAGTCTTGATGATTGTGCTGAAAAACTCAATATTTTTCGCGCCCCTTATGAACTTTGCAATGAACATGGTCATCTAAATCCCCAATGCAAATTGTTTCATGACCGAATCGTATCCAACAATTGTGATAATTTGATTACCCTTGAGCATCATAAAGAGCTTAGTCTTATTTTAGGGCATGAAGAAATGAAACGTATAACTGAGGGTATTCCAAAGTTTAATCTTGATAAACTTCTTGGATTTGATCTAGAGGAAATTTATATGTATTGTGCGATGAATTGTATTGAAGATCCTTATATTGCCAACTACATAAAGAAAAGGAATCAAATAGAAGATGAAGAGAGTACTAATGAAAGGGAATAGACTTCCCAATATCCTTCTATTGTTTCTTATGATGAATCAGGTAACGAGGAGGAGCCTCCTATTCAACCAACCTCATTAATAAGGAGCTCCAAAAAGAGGATTGAACCCACACATGATGTGGTAAAGAAGAAGAAAAGAAAAAGGAAGAGAGGTAAAAAGATATCTCTCTCGAATAATGCTGCTCCTATTACTATTGTGCCTCATGAAAATATAATTGTGGAAGGTAATGATACTTCTTATGATCTTGAAAATCTTTTTGGCACTTTCTTGGAAGAATATGATAATTGCTATACTATTGGTGCTATCCATACTATTAATGATGAGAGTGATTATGCTTATAATATGAAAAGGCCCAAGCTTGGGGATGCTATGTTTGATGAAGATGATGTTTTTGAGAATGTGTTTGCTGCAATTAATGTTTGTCCCAAGCTTGGGGATGCTACACTTAATGAAGATGATATTTTTAGTATCCCAAGTTTTGATATGCAAATTTATAATGATAATTACATGCCTCCTACTTATGATAATTATTGTGATGATACATATGCTATAAAAAGTAATGAGGATTATATTTATAAAACTTGTCATGATTATGGTTACCCCTTTTCTGAACATTACTCTTTTGATGTGGAAACAATTTATAGTATTCGAGTCTCTTATGATACTCCCACTATTCCGAATGAGAAGAATCTTGCTTATGTGGAGAGTAATAAATTTTCTATGCTTGTAGATCATGAAAAGAATGCTTTAGGTACTGGTTATATTGTTGAATTCATTCATGATGCTACTGAAATTTATTATGAGGGAGGAACATATGCTTGTAGGAATTGCAATAATATCAAGTTTCCTCTCTACGTGCTTAAAGCTTTGAAGTTATGCTTGTTTTACCCTCGTATGCTAGTTGATTATTGTTCCCACAAGTTGTTTGCTCACAAAATCCCTATGCATAGGAAGTGGGTTAGACTTAAATGTGCTAGTCATATTCTTCATGATGATCTCTTTATGTTACAATTCTTATCCTTTATATGAGCATCATTGAAATCATCATGCCTAGCTAGGGGCGTTAAACGATAGCGCTTGTTGGGAGGCAACCCAATTTTATTCTTGTCCCTTGCTTTTTGCTCCTGTTTAGTAATAAATAAGTTATCTAGCCTCTGTTGTTGTTGTGTTTAATTAGTGTTTGTGCCAAGTAGAACCGTTGGGAAGACTTGGGGAAAATCTTGTTAATCTTGCTGTAAAAACCAGAAACTTTAGCGATCACGAGAATTGCTGCCATTTTTATTTGGAGAGTGATATTTAGTTAATTATTTTTGAAGATGATTAATAGATAAATTCCTCAGGTCCAGCAATTTATTTGAGAACTTTATGAGTTCCATAAGTATACGTTTGATCCAGATTACTACAGACTGTTCTGTTTTTGACAGATTCTGTTTTTCATGTGTTGTTTACTTATTTTGATGAATCTATGGCTAGTAAAATAGTTTATAAACCATAGAGAAGTTGGAATACAGTAGGTTTAACACCAATATAAATAAATAATGAGTTCATTACAGTACCTTGAAGTGGTGATTTACTTTCTTATACTAATGGAGCTTACGAGTTTTATGTTAAGTTTTCTGTTGTGAAGTTTTCAAGTTTTGGGTAAGGATTCGATAGACTATGGAATAAGGAGTGGAAAGAGCCTAAGCTTGGGGATTCCCAAGGCATCGCAAGGTAATATTCAAGGATATCCAAGATCCTAAGCTTGGGGATGCCCCGGAAGGCATCCCCTCCTTCGTCTTCGTTCATCGGTAACTTTACTTGGAACTATATTTTTATTCACCACATGATATGTGTTTTGCTTGGAGCGTCATTTCATTTTACTTTGTTTTGCTTGTTGTTTGAATAAAATACCAAGATCTGAAATTCTTTAATGTTAGAGAGTCTTCATATAGTTGCATAATTATTTGACTACTCATTGATCTTCACTTATATCTTTCGGAGTAGTTTGTTGTTGTTCTAGTGCTTCACTTATATCTTTTTAGAGCACGGTGGTGGTTTTATTTTGAAGAAACAGATGAACTCTCATGCTTCACTTATATCATTTTGAGAGTTTTAAATAGCATGGTAATTTGCTTAAATAATCCTAATATGTTGAGCATCTAAGACTAGTAAAATCTTTCATATAGTGTATTGAATACTAAGAGAAGTTTGATGCTTGATGATTGTTTTGAGATATGGAGATGGTGATATTAGAGTCATGCTAGTTGAGTAGTTGTGAATTTGAGAAATACTTGTGTTGAAGTTTGTGATTCCCGTAGCATGCACGTATGGTGAACCGTTATGTGATGAAGTCGGAGCATGATTTAGTTATTGATTGCCTTCTTTATGAGTGGCGGTCGGGGACGAGAGATGGTCTTTTCCTACCAATCTATCTCCATAGGAGCATGCGCATAGTACTTTGTTTTGATAACTAATATTTTTTGCAATAAGTATGTGAGTTCTTTATGACTAATGTTGAGTCCATGGATTATACGCACTCTCACCCTTCCACCATTGCTAGCCTCTCTAATACCATGCACCTTTCACCGGTATCATAAACCCACCATATATGAGGGAGTCCTGGATTAGGGGGTGTTCGGGTAGCCGGACTATACCTTCAGCCGGACTCCAGGACTATGAAGATACAAGATTGAAGACTTTGTCCCGTGTCCGGATGGGACTTTCCTTGGCGTGGAAGGCAAGCTTGGCGATGCGGATATTCAAGATCTCCTGCCATTGTAAACGACTTTGTGTAACCCTAACCCTCTCCGGTGTCTATATAAACCGGAGGGTTTTAGTCCATAGGACAACATCATCATACAACAATCATACCATAGGCTAGCTTCTAGGGTTTATCCTCCTTGATCTCGTGGTAGATCTACTCTTGTACTACCCATATCATCAATATTAATCAAGCAGGACGTAGGGTTTTACCTCCATCAAAAGGGCCCGAACCTGGGTAAAACATCGTGTTCCTTGCCTCATGTTACCATTCGGCCGAGACGCACAGTTCGGGACCCCCTACCCGAGATCCGCCGGTTTTGACACCGACATTGGTGCTTTCATTGAGAGTTCCTCTGTGTCGTCGCTTTTAGGCCCGATGGCTCCTTCGATCAACAACAACGATGTAGTCCAGGGTGAGACTTTTCTCCCCGGACAGATCTTCGTCTTCGGCGGCTTCGCACTGCGGGCCAATTCGCTTGGCCACCTTGAACAGATCGAAAGCTACGCCCCTGGCCATCAGGTCATGTTTGGAAGCCTAAACTACACGGCTGACATCCGCGGGGACTTGATCTTCGACGGATTCAAGCCACGGCCAAGCACGCCGCACTGTCTCGATGGGCATGATATAGCTCTGCCGCCGAACAGCGCCTTGGAGGCCGCACACGCATCGGTTCCGACCATTGATTCGGAGCCTACGACGCCGATCGAGGATCAGCGGTTGGACGCTGCCTCAGGGGCTGCGATCTCAGAGGCGATCGAGCCGGACTCCAGCCCCGCACTCCGCATGGCCCGTGACTCCAAGGAGCCGGGTTCCTCTCCGAACTCCGAGCCCCCCGCGCCCCTGCCAATCGAATCCGATTGGGCGCCGATAATGGAGTTCACTGTCGCAGACATCTTTCAGCACTCGCCCTTCGGCGACATCCTGAATTCGCTAAAGTCTCTCTCTTTATCAGGAGAGCCCTGGCCGGACCATGGTCAGAAAGGATGGGATTCGGATGATGAAGAAATTCAAAACCCACCCACCACCCACTTCGTAGCCACTGTCGATGACTTAACCGACATGCTCGACTTCGACTCCGAAGACATCGACGGTATGGACGACGATGCAGGAGACAACCAAGAACCAACACCTACAGGGCATCGGACAGCCACCTCATCTCACGATGTGTACATGGTGGATACCCCTAAAGGAAGCAACAACGAGGAAAACAGGGACGGAAAGAGGGATCGATCTCTCGAAAAACAATCAAAGCGTCGGCGTAAACGCCGACCCAAGCCCCGCCATGATAAAGACCCAGCCATAGAGCAGGATGAGCTGGTAGACGACGAGCATGCCTTAGAGCAACCGTCCCAACAGGACAACCCAGATAGAGAAGCCGAACATCCCTCCCCCGGCGAAAATGGCATTCCGGACGACCCTACGCCGGACAAGCCCACGAAGCAGAAGAACCTCCACAAACAGCTCGTTGCAACTGCACGCAGCCTGAAAAAGCAGAAGCGGAAGCTAAAAACTGCGGAAGATGCACTCAGGATCAGATGGAGTAAAGTAATCAATACCGCAGACAAATACGGTGACAGTCGCCGCACTAAAAGCTATCCGAAGAGAAAGCTACTGCCTGAATTCGACGAGAAGGACTTCCTGAAAATAGTGCTCGGAGGGTACTCGGCTTTTGTCCGAATCTCGGGATGCAACAATGGTGGTCTCCATCTCTGCCCAGTATGTCTTGACACGGGCAAGAGCCATCCGTGCGCCCTCTATGCATGCTGACCTCTTCATTGCATTGATACGTGGCACCGCGTCAAGGAATTGCTGCACCAAGCTGAAATAACTTTTCGGCTCAGATCTCCCCGGCCACAGATGACCCATGACATACTTCATGGCGAGTCCGGACAATCTATTCAGTTCGGCCCATTGAGCCAGATGATCGTCCACTGCCAGCGAACGCTCTGGATTCTGGAACTGCGACCAGAAAAGCCTTTCCACTTCACGATCTTCTTGATATCGAAAGTATTCGGTCGCATCAGCAGCACTCGCTGCCAAATCTAGATAGGTGTCCTCCGCACTCCACATCCGGTCCAACGGAGCAAACTTTGGATCGCAATACTTCCTCTGCAGCATAAAGGGCTTTCTAGCCGCAATCTGTCCGGCCTGACGCAGCTCCTCCTTCGCAGCTCTCATCGCAGAGCGAGCGTCCTTGGCATCAGCAACGGCCTTCTCTAAGTCCGTCTGTCTCGCCGGGTCTTCTTTCTCAAGAAACTTGCAACGGTCGGCAGCACTTTTTAACTTCACGGCCATCTCGGCCATCTCCTTCTTGCTTCGGCAGTGAGCAGCCTGTTCGGCTCTCAGCTCTTCAAGGGCCTTCTCGGCAGCCGCATCACTTTTCCTGGCTTGTTCCTTAGCTCGGGCAAGTTCCGCCCGAAGACTTTCCACGGCGGCCGCACCATCTGCGTCAAGCACACACATTCTAAGATACTAGCATAAAGCCCCTCTTACCAGATGCCGCCCGAGGAATTGCATACCTTGAGCCTCATCAAGCCGCTCGTTGACGAGCGCGATGTCGGCATCTGCCACGTCAAGTTGCCGCTTTAGTTCGGCAAAATCATCAGTTCGGCTCGATTTCGGATGCTTCGCCACCTGTATACAAAGGCGACATTTTAGACCTGGGATTATGATCCTCTGCGTGCCATCAATTTTGACAACGCACAGAGTCTCAGGGGCTACTATCTACACAGGGCGCATCTTGTTTATGCGCAACTGACAAAGAAGTACATTATCAAACGTACCTCAAAACCCGTCAGCAAACTTCTAACGGCCTCATGCAATCCACTTTCCGCGGATGAAATCCTTCCAATCACCATACCCATCAATGCACGGTGCTCCTCTGAGATAGAAGCTTGCCCCAGCAGAATCGTCAACTCCTCCGACCGTGCATCGGATGGTGCCGGACTCGTCCTATGACCTACATCGAAGGCCGGACGCGGAGAACCTTGGGGGGACATATGGCTACCTTCCACCCCTGTCGGTTTCGGAGAAACCCTCCGCGACAACACCTCAGGGTTGCCCGCCTCGCCAGGCGGTACGTCAGGGGGAGGCGTTCCACTCTCCATCATCTCCCGAAGAAGATCCCTCGAAGACGAGCTCTGCTGAGAAGGGCTGAGGTCCGATCTACAAAGTAAAATTTTGGTTAATCTTATCAGATAAAAAGCAAGGATTTCTCTCATCCCTCTAAAGGAAAATCTTTCTCTACTTATGGCTCGCTGGAGGGCTGATCCCCTTGAGGGCGTAGTTCGGCCGAGGATCTCCCCGACGTCGGACCCTCTGACGAGGACTTTTCCCCCCGCTTTGAGGCCATGGTCTCCGGGTCGTCAGAGGCGGCCCTCTTCTTCCCCTTAGGAGAGGAATTGTTGGTTCCTCCCTTCGGAGCAGCCTCCTTCGAGGAGGCCATAGTTTCCTTGTCCTCCCCCTCACTTCCCTCCAAAGGCACGATCTTCAACATCCTGACTAGCACGGGATCCGGCCTGGTCTCAGGAAGGGGAGCTGGACACCTGATCAGCTTTGCCTTCGCTATCCACTCCTGTTTAAAAGGACAGCTCTTTTAGGGGCGAATTTATGACAATTTTACGGATAGCGAGTGCAGGCACAAGGTTACTTACTTGAGTATCCGGGCGATTGCATCTTAAACCTGCGTCCTCGGTCAAATCCGGACACATTGCTTGTGATCCGAAGAACATTTTATACATCTTCGCGGGCGTTGCGCCCATAAAATGCTGGAGAGCTCGTGGTCCCTCCGGATTAAACTCCCACAGACGAAGGGAGTGACGTTTGCCGGGCAGTGTTCGGCGAATCAGCATGACCTGTGTCACCTTGACCAGGTTGAGGTCTCTTTCTAAGAGATCCCTAATGCGGCCCTGCAACAGGGGCACGTCTTTGGATAACCCCCAATCTAATCCTTTGTTGACCCATGACGCTAGCCGTGGTAGGGGACCCCGACGAAAGGCAGGTGGCACCACCCACTTGGTGCTCCTGGGAGCGGTGATATAGAACCACTCTCATTGCCACAAGCCGAGCTCCTCTTGGAAGGAGCCCTCGGTCCATGGAGCATCAGCATTCTTACTTATGACAGCGCCTCCGCACTCTGCGTGCCGTCCCTTGATCATCTTCGGCTCCACTCCAAAAGTCTTGAGCCATAATCCAAAGTGAGGAGTAACATGGAGGAACGCTTCGCACACAACGATGAATAAGGAAATGTGGAGGATGGACCCCGGAGCTAAGTCACGAAATTCCAGCCCATAATAGAACATCAGCCCCCTCACGAAGGGATCCATCGGGAAGCCTAACCCCCGAAGGAAGTGAGACATGAACACTATGCTCTCACCGGGCTGGGGACTGGGAATAGCCTGCCTTTGAGCAGGCAACCTATGCGAAATTTCGGCGGTCAAGAACTTAGCCTCTCTCAACTTTAGCACGTCCTCCTTTGTGACGGAGGAGGGCATCCATCAGCCTTGAAGGTCGGAACCGGACATTGTCGAAGGTCCGAGGTGCCCGGAATCTGGAGCCTAGGGTGTTGGAACCCGAGGCGACAGGCGAGCTTGTTTTGAGATTGGAGAAAAGGAGTAAGGCCCTAGTCTCTTTATAAGAGGTTGAATACCAGGAGCCCTCCCCGTAACCGTTTGGGACTCGCCTTTAATCGATAAGACATGCTGACGGGCACGATTGGGTTACCCACGTCCGTATTGATGAGAATCCCGTAAATAAAGGGGACACGATCTCTGCTTTGACAAGACGTGCCAAGGAAACCGCCTCGCAAAACACACTGAGGTGGAAAAGTGAAAACGATTTGAATAAAGGCTTGGCCGTAGTGTGATGTCACGCTGCAGAATACGTCAGCGGATTAGATTTGTGTTAATATTATTCTCTCTGTGGCAATACGTGGAAACTTATTTTGCATAGCCAGACACTACTCTTGGTGTTTACAAACTTTTATGAAGAATTTGGAGGAGTAACCCGCCTTGCAATGCCGAAGACACTCTACGCGCCGGACTCGTCGTCATTGAAGCCTGGTTCAGGGGCTACTGAGGGAGTCCTGGATTAGGGGGTGTTCGGGTAGCCGGACTATACCTTCAGCCGGACTCCAGGACTATGAAGATACAAGATTGAAGACTTCGTCCCGTGTCCGGATGGGACTTTCCTTGGCGTGGAAGGCAAGCTTGGCGATGCGGATATTCAAGATCTCCTACCATTGTAACCGACTTTGTGTAACCCTAACCCTCTCCGGTGTCTATATAAACCGGAGGGTTTTAGTCTGTAGGACAACATCATCATACAACAATCATACCATAGGCTCGCTACTAGGGTTTAGCCTCCTTGATCTCGTGGTAGATCTACTCTTGTACTACCCATCTCATCAATATTAATCAAGCAGGATGTAGGGTTTTACCTCCATCAAGAGGGCCAGAACCTGGGTAAAACATCGTGTTCCTTGCCTCCTGTTACCATTCGGCCTAGACGCACAGTTCGGGACCCCCTACTCGAGATCCGCCGGTTTTGACACCGACAATATACCTTCCTCAAAACAGCCACCATACCTACCTATCATGGCATTTCCATAGCCATTCCGAGATATATTGCCATGCAACTTTCCACCGTTCCGTTATTATGACATGCTTCATCATTGTCATATTGCTTTGGATGATCATGTAGTTGACATCGTATTTGTGGCAAAGCCAACGTTCATAATTCTTTCATACATATCACTCATGAATCATTGCACATCCCGGTACACCACCGGAGGCATTCATATAGAGTTATATCTTGTTCTAAGTATCGAGTTGTCATTCTTGAGTTGTAAGTAAATAAAAGTGTGATGGTCATCATTATTAGAGCATTCTCCCAGTGAGGAAAGGATGATGGAGACTATGATTCCCCCACAAGTCGGGATGAGACTCCAGACGAAAATAAATAAATAAATAAAAGAGGCCAAAGAAGCCCAAATAAAAAAAGAGAAAAGAGGCCATAAAAAAGAGAAGGCCCAAATAAAAAAATAAAAAAAATAGAAAAAAGAGAGAAGGGGCAATATTACTATCCTTTACCACACTTGTGCTTCAAAGTAGCACCATGATCTTCATGATAGAGAGTCTCCTATGTTGTCACTTTCATATACTAGTGGGAATCTTTCATTATAGAACTTGGCTTGTATATTCCAATGATGGGCATCCTCAAAACGCCCTAGGTCTTCGTGAGCAAGCGAGTTGGATGCACACCCACTAGTTTCTTTTGTTGAGCTTTCATACACTTATAGCTCTAGTGCATCAGTTGCATGGCAATCCCTACTCACTCACATTGATATCTATTAATGGGCATCTCCATAGCCCGTTGATACGCCTAGTTGATATGAGACTATCTTCTCCTTTTTGTCTTCTCCACAACCACCATTCTATTCCACCTATAGTGCTATATCCATGGCTCACGCTCATGTATTGTGTGAACATTAAAAAAGTTTGAGAACATGAAAAGTATGAAACAATTGCTTGGCTTGTCATCGGGGTTGTGCATGATTTAGATATTTTGTGTGGTGAAGATAGATCATAGTCAGACTATATGATTGTGTAGGGATAGCTTTCTTTGGCCATGTTATTTTGAGAAGACATAATTGCTTAGTTAGTATGCTTGGAGTATTATCATTTTGATGTCAATATGAACTTTTGTCTTGAATCTTTCAGATCTGAATATTCATACCACAATTATGAAGAACTACATTGAAATTATGCCAAGTAGCACTCCGCATCAAAAATTCTGTTTTATCATTTACCTACTCGAGGATGAGTAGGAATTAAGCTTGGGGATGCTTGATACGTCTCCAACGTATCTATAATTTTTGATTGCTCCATGCTATGTTATCTACTGTTTTGGGCAATATTGGGCTTTATTATCCACTTTTATATTATTTTTGGGACTAACCTATTTACCGGAGGCCTAGCCCAGAATTGCTGTTTTTTGCCTATTTCAGTGTTTCGAAGAAATGGAATATCAAATGGAGTCGAAACGGTACGAAATCAGCTAGAGAAGTTATTTTTGGAAGGAAAGCTACTGGAAAAGCTTGGAGTGCACGCCAGGAAAGAAGGGAGGTGCCAACGAGGGTGGGGGCGCGCCCCCTGCCTCGTGGCCCCCCCTTTGGTCCACCGACGTGCTTCTTTCACCCATATATACCTACGTATCCTAAAACTTCCAGGGGAGCACAATAGATCGGGAGTTCCGCCGCCAGAAGCCTCCGTAGCCACCGAAAGCCAATCTAGACCCGTTCCGGCACCCTGCCGGAGGGGGCATCGCTCTCCGGTGGCCATCTTCATCATCCAGGTGCTCTCCGTGACGAGGAGGGAGTAGTTCTCCCTCGGGGCTGAGGGTATGTACCAGTAGCTATGTGTTTGATCTCTCTCTCGTGTGCTAGAGGTGATACGATCTTGATGTATCGTGAGCTTTTCTATTATAGTTGGATCCTATGATGTTTCTTCCCCCCTCTACTCTCTTGTAATAGATTGAGTTTCCCCTTTGAAGTTATCTTATCAGATTGAGTCTTTAAAGATTTGCGAACACTTGATGTATGTCTTGCCGTGCGTATCTATGGTGACAATGGGATATCACGTGATTCACTTGATGTATGTTTTGGTGATCAACTTGCGGGTTCCGCCCATGAACCTATGCATAGGGGTTGGCACACGTTTTCGTCGTGATTCTCTGGTAGGAACTTTGGGGCACTCTTTGAGGTTCTATGTGTTGGTTGAATAGATGAATCTGAGATTGTGTGATGCATATCGTATAATCATACCCACGGATACTTGAGGTGACATCGGAGTATCTAGGTGACATTAGGGTTTTGGTTGATTTGTGTCTTAAGGTGTTATTCTAGTACGAACTCTAGGGCTGTTTGTGACACTTATATGAATAGCCCAACGGATTGATTGGAAAGAATAACTTTGAGGTGGTTTCGTACCCTACCATAATCTCTTAGTTTGTTCTCCGCTATTAGTGACTTTGGAGTGACTCTTTGTTGCATGTTGAGGGATAGTTATGTGATCCAATTATGTTATTATTGTTGAGAGGACTTGCACTAGCGAAAGTATGAACCCTAGGCTGTCGGCGTTCTGGGAATGGGGGTCCCCAGACTTGCCTGCCTGCGGCCTGTGGCGTGGCTCAAGTGGGGGCCCAGCGCGGCCCATCTTCATCAACATGAGGCTCAAGACCCCCGCGAGGGGCCAAGCCTCGCGAGGCGGAGGACACGACGCATCCTCAGGCACAGCCTACTCAGGCTGGCTCGCGAGGAGGCGGAGAGTTCAAGGCGGGGTACCTCGCGAGGTGTCCATGACGCAAGCCATGACGACTCGAGGCACCAGGCGGGTGCCAGCACGCGCAACGTCCTTCTTTCCTCTTTGGTGCAAAGGGGGCAAGCGCAGCTGCGGAGTTCCGAGGCGTCAGGCAAAGGTTGCCATTCCGGTGCAACAAGACTAGGACCAAGCGGACTACGAGACGGAGGTCACCATGGAGCCCAGCACGGCGTCATCACCAGAGCCTTTCGCAGGCGAAGACCACCTTTTGTCAGGATAGATGTACTCGCTGTCCCCCTTCAAATTAGCCCGCCATTGTTGGCTCCCTTCCCGCTCAATATTTGGGAAGAGGACCAGGGCCTCTATAAATAGGACTAGCCACCCACATAGCAAGGGGTTCGGTTGGTCAGTTGGGATCTGGAAGAGAGGAAGAGAGAAAGAGAGAGATAGAGAGAGGTGGCTCAACTCCCCATAGCAGTTCATCACCCCAGCCAGGAGCAGACCCTCGCGAGGCTGTTCTTCCTTGTATTGTTCATCCTCACCAGCCCCAGGAGGCAATCCACAAACCACACACTGGAGTAGGGTATTACACCACATTGGTGGCCCGAACCAGTATAAATCTTGTGTCTTTCGTGTAGTTCTTTTAGTAGTTTAGATCTCATCGAGACGGAGAGGTTGAAGGCGTAATCTCCGCGTGCAACCCAGTGTTCGAACCTTAAGGGTCTGCCGGAACCCGAAATCCGACATTTGGCGCGCCAGGTAGGGGTGCGCCTGAGTTCGTCTTCCACCACTCCGTGCCCCGTCGGGTCTTCATCACCATGCCCGGCGACCAGGAGGGCAACCCCGACCCGTGGGCTGCGTGGCCCAAACGCGCGGAACCGCTCGCCTCGGGCGACCCCGCGCCCCACGCAGCTCGTGGTCCGCAGGGCGCTGTGGCCCACGGGCGACGCAGGCAGACTTCAGCAACTCTTACGCCGCGGCAGGCTTGGTCAGCAGCAAGGACCTCCAATCACGCCGCGACAACGACACCATACACCCGCCGGGAGCAGGCGAACTTGAGGGCCGCGCTCACAGTGGCCCGGGAGCTGCTGCGCTGCAGGCTGCTGGAGGGCGGCCACGACGTGCTGCTGGAGCGAGTGGCGGAGCTCCTGGGCTTCGCCGCCTCGGGGGCTCACCCTTTCTCCACCCAGCTCCCATCTCAAGCCCAGAGCGACCCGCACGGGGGCTCTGCGCGCGCCCGCGGGCTTCAAGGCTACTCTGACACCAGTGAAACTGTCAGCACCGGACCGGTGGCGGTGCTGCCCCCGCCCCCGGCCCGTGAAGGAGAAGGACTCGACGCGACCCGTGGCCCCGGAAGGCGGCCGCGTTGCCACCCCATGGCAGGCATGACAGGTGGGGCCGCATGGCATGCGGGGCGCCACGGCATGGCATACGGGATGACGGCGACGGAAGAGTACGTGACCCTCATGATGGACCAAGGACACCCTCACGAGGATGGGAAGGGCTCACTCCTCGGCCCCAGCTGGGGGGACGAGATGATGGAGGCTGAGCCCTTCCAGGAGCTCCGGGACGAGCCCGCTGGCCACGCTAGAGGCAGCAATCACCGGGCGCCGCAAACTCTTCAGGGGCAGGTATACGCTAACCATGGATCGCAGGAGGTGCAGGTCGCCGCGGCAAGCGGCTGCCCCGCTCCTACAGTCTCCCACCCCTCGGGAGGAGGGTGCAGGGGGCTGCAGGGGAGGGGCCGGGATACGACATCACCACCACGGCGTTCGGAGCAAGGCGTTCTCAGGAGGTAGGCCCTCTGCTGGGGAGGTGCCTCAGGGCCTGCCCCTAGCAGAGGAGCCGTGGTCGTCGGGGGAACCGCTGGCGACCGCTCTACCCCATCGGGCGGCGTCCTGGGTTCCGGTCGTTGCTGATGGCACTAGAGTGTGGCGCAAGGCGGGGCCCTCGTCTGGCGATATGAAGCAAGGCCAGTACCTGTGAAGAAGGCCCAGTGCCTGTGAAGCTCGCCGCCCTGTGACACTCTCACGTAATAATGAGTGGGACTGTACACGCCCCGGAGTCTCAGGGGTGCCGGCCTCAGGCCCTGGGGCTCCCTCCTGTTGGAAATATGCCCTAGAGGCAATAATAAATTGGTTATTGTTATATTTCCTTGTTCATGATAATCGTTTATTATCCATGCTAGAATTGTATTGATAGGAAACTCAGATACATGTGTGGATACATAGACAACACCATGTCCCTAGTAAGCCTCTAGTTGACTAGCTCATTGATCAATAGATGGTTACTGTTTCCTGAACATGGACATTGGATGTCATTGATAACGGGATCACATCATTAGAAGAATGATGTGATGGACAAGACCCAATCCTAAGCATAGCACAAGATCGTGTAGTTCGTATGCTAAAGCTTTTCTAATGTCAAGTATCATTTCCTTAGACCATGAGATTGTGCAACTCCCGGATACCGTAGGAGTGCTTTGGGTGTGCCAAACGTCACAACGTAACTGGGTGGCTATAAAGGTACACTACGGGTATCTCCGAAAGTGTCTGTTGGGTTGGCACGAATCGAGACTGGGATTTGTCACTCCGTGTGATGGAGAGGTGTCTCTGGGCCCACTCGGTAGGACATCATCATAATGTGCACAATGTGATCAAGGAGTTGATCACGGGATGATGTGTTACGGAACGAGTAAAGAGACTTGCCGGTAACGAGATTGAACAAGGTATCGGGATACCGACGATCGAATCTCGGGCAAGTATCATACCGCTAGACAAAGGGAATTGTATACGGGATTGATTAAATCCTCGACATCGTGGTTCATCCGATGAGATCATCGTGGAACATGTGGGAGCCAATATGGGTATCCAGATCCCGCTATTGGTTATTGGCCGGAGAGGTGTCACGGTCATGTCTACATGGTTCCCAAACCCGTAGGGTCTACGCACTTAAGGTTCGGTGACGCTAGAGTTGTTATGGGAAATAGTATGTGGTTACCGAAGGTAGTTTGGAGTCCCGGATGAGATCCCGGACATCACGAGGAGTTCCGGAATGGTCCGGCGGTGAAGATCGATATATTGGACGAAGGGTATTGGAGTCCGGAAGTGTTCCGGAGGTACCAGGCTATGACCAGCATGACCGAAAGGTGTTTCGGGAGCCCCGGCAAGTGTTGGGGGGCTTCATGGGCCAAGGGAAGGGGGCAAACCAGCCCACTAAGGGGCTGTGCGCCCCCCTCACCTATTCCCACGTGACCAGGGGGTTTGGGGCGCCCCATCTAGGGTTCCCACCTCCTGGCTTGGGGGCCAAGTCACCCAAGGGGGAGATCCCATCTGCCCTGGCCCCCCCCCCCTAGGGGAAACCCTAGGGCGCCTCCCCCTTCCCCTTGCCCCTATATATAGTGGAGGTTTTGGGGCTGCCCAATACAGGAGATGACCTCTTCCCTAGCGCAGCCCTGCCTCTCTCTTCCTCCTCTCCTGCGGTGCTTGGCGAAGCCCTGCAGGATTGCCATGCTCCTCCACCACCACCACGCCGTTGTTCTGCTGCTGGATGGAGTCTTCCTCAACCTCTCCCTCTCTCCTTGCTGGATCAAGGCATGGGAGACGTCACCGGGCTGTACGTGTGTTGAACACGGAGGTGCCGTCCGTTCGGCGCTAGGATCATTGGTGATTTGGATCACGACGAGTACGACTCCATCAACCCCGTTCTCTTGAACGCTTCCGCTTAGCGATCTACAAGGGTATGTAGATGCACTCTCCTTCCCTCGTTGCTAGATTACTCCATAGATTGATCTTGGTGATGCGTAGAAAATTTTGAATTTCTGCTACGTTCCCCAACAGTGGCATCATGAGCTAGGTCTATTGCGTAGATTCTATGCACGAGTAGAACACAAAGTAGTTGTGAGTGTTGATTTTGTCAATTTACTTGCTGTTACTAGTCTTATCTTGATTCGGCGGCATCGTGGGATGAAGCGGCCCGGACCGACCTTACACGTACTCTTACGTGGGACTGGTTCCACCGACTGACATGCACTAGTTGCATAAGGTGGCTAGCGGGTGTCTGTCTCTCCCACTTTAGTCGGATCGGATTCGATGAAAAGGGTCCTTATGAAGGGTAAATAGCAATTGGCATATCACGTTGTGGTTTTTGCGTATGTAAGAAACGTTCTTGCTAGAAACCCATAGCAGCCACGTAAAACATGCAAACAACAATTAGAGAACGTCTAACTTGTTTTTGCAGGGTATGCTATGTGATGTGATATGGCCAAAAGGATGTGATGAATGATATATGTGATGTATGAGATGATCATGTTCTTGTAATAGGAATCACGACTTGCATGTCAATGAGTATGACAACCGGCAGGAGCCATAGAAGTTGTCTTAATTTATTTATGACCTGCGTGTCAACATAAACGTCATGTAATTACTTTACTTTATTGCTAACCGTTAGCTGTAGTAGTAGAAGTAATAGTTGACGAGACAACTTCAAGAAGACACGATGATGGAGATCATGATGATGGAGATCATGGTGTCATGCCGGTGACAAGATGATCATAGAGCCCCGAAGATGGAGATCAAAAGGAGCAATATGATATTGGCCATATCATGTCACTATTTGATTGCATGTGATGTTTATCATGTTTATACATCTTGTTTACTTAGAACAACGGTAGTAAATAAGATGATCCCTCATTAAAATTTCAAGAAAGTGTTCCCCCTAACTTTGCACCGTTGCAACAGTTCGTTGTTTCGAAGCACCACGTGATGATCGGGTGTGATAGATTCTAACGTTCACATAAAACGGGTGTAAGACAGATTTACACACGCGAAACACTTAGGTTGACTTGACAAGCCTAGCATGTGTACAGACATGGCCTCGGAACACAGAAGACCGAAAGGTCGAGCATGAGTCGTATAGAAGATACGATCAACATGAAGATGTTCACCGACGTTGACTAGTCCGTCTCACGTGATGATCGGACACGGCCTAGTTGACTTGGATCATGTAATCACTTAGATGACTAGAGGGATGTCTATCTGAGTGGGAGTTCATAAGATGAACTTAATTATCCTGAACATAGTCAAAAGGTCTTCACAAATTATGTCGTAGCTCACGCTTTAGTTCTACTGTTTAGATATGTTCCTAGAGAAAAAATAGTTGAAAGTTGATAGTAGCAATTATGCAGACTAGGTCCGTAAACTGAGGATTGTCCTCATTGCTTCATAGAAGGCTTATGTCCTTGATGCACCGCTCAGTGTGCTGAACCTCGAACGTCGTCTGTAGATGTTGGGAACATCTGACATACAAATTTTGATAACTACGTAATAGTTCAGTTAAACGGTTTAGAGTTGAGGCACCGAAGACGTTTTGAAACGTCGCGAAACATATGAGATGTTTCGAGGGCTGAAATTGGGATTTCAGGCTCGTGCCTACATCAAGAGGTATAAGACCTCCGACGATTTTCTTAGCCTACAAACTAAGGAGAAAAGCTCAATTGTTGAGTTTGTGCTCAGATTGTCTGAGTACAACAATCATTTGAATCGAGTGGGAGTTGATCTTCTAGATGAGATAGTGATGTTTCTCCGAAGTCATTACCACCAAGCTGCTAGAGCTTCGTGATGAACTATAATATATCAGGGACATATATGATGATCCTTGAAACATTCACGATGTTTGACACCGCGAAAGTAGAAATCAAGAAGGAGCATCAATTGTTGATGGTTAGTGAAACCACTAGTTTCAAGAGGGGCAAGGGAAAGAAAGGATACTTCATGAAATGGCAATTCACCTGCTGCTCTAGTGAAGAAACCCAAGGTTGAACCCAAACCCGAGACTAAGTGCTTCTGTAATAAGGGGAACAACCACTGGAGCAGAATTACCCTAGATACTTGGTAGATGAGAAGGCTGGCAAGGTCTATAGAAGTATATTGGATATACATTGTGTTGATGTGTACTTTACTAGTACTCCTAGTAGCACCAGGGTATTAGATACCGGTTCGGTTGCTAAGTGTTAGTAACTCGAAATAAAAGCTACAGAATAAACGGAGACTACCTAAAGGTGAGATGACGATATGTGTTGGAAGTGTTTCCAAGCTTGATGTCATCAAGCATCGCACGCTCCCTCTACCATCGAGATTGGTGTTTGCGTTGAGCATAGACATGATTGGATTACGTCTATCGCAATACGGTTATTCATTCAAGGAGAATAATGGTTACTCTGTTTATTTGAATAATACCTTCAATGGTCTTGCACCTAAAATGAATGGTTTATTGAATCTCGATCATAGTGATACACATGTTCATGCCAAAAGATATGAGATAGTAATGATAGTACCACCTACTTATGGCACTGCCACTTAAGTCATATTGGTATAAAACGCATGAAGAAGCTCCATGTTGATGGATCTTTGGACTCACTCATTTTTCAAAGGATTGAGACATGCGAACCATGTTTGTTGGTAGATATGCATGAAGAAACTCTATACAGATGGATCGTTTGGACTCACTTGATTTTGAATCACTTGAGACATGCAAATCATACCACATGGGCAAGATGACTGAAAGCCTCGTTTTCAGTAAAATGGAACTAGAAAGCAACTTGTTGGAAGTAATACATTTTGATGTGTGCAGTCCAATGAGTGCTGAGGCATGTAGTGGATATCGTTATGTTTTTACTTCACAGATGATTTGAGTAAATGTTGAGTATATTTACTTGATGAATCACGAGTCTGAATTATTGAAAGGTTCAAGTAATTTCAGGGTGAAGTTGAAAGATCGTCGTGACAGGAGGATAAAATATCTATGATATGATCATAGAGATGAATATCTGAATTACGAGTTTGGCACAGAATTAAGACATTGTGGAAATTATTTCACAACTAATACAGCCTGGAACACCATAGTGTGATGGTGTGTCCGAACATCATAACTGCACCCTATTGGATATGATGCATACCATGATGTCTCTTGTCGAATTACCACAATAGTTTATGGGTTAGGCATTAGAGACAACCACATTCACTTTAAGGGGCACCACGTAATTCCGATGAGATGACACCGTATGAACTATGGTTTAGAGAGACCTAAGCTGTCATTTCTTAAAAGTTTGGGGCTGCGACGCTTATGTGAAAAGTTTCAGGCTTATAAGCTCGAACCCAAAGCGGATAAATGCATCTTCATAGGACACCCAAAACAGTTGGGTATACCTCCTGTCTCAGATTCGAAAGCAATAAGGGATTGTTTCTAGAATCAGGTCCTTTCTCGAGGAAAAGTTTCTCTCGAAAGAATTGAGTGGGAGGATGGTGGAGACTTGATGAGGTTATTGAACCGTCTCTTCAACTAGTGTGTGGCAGGGCACAGAAGTTGTTCCTGTGGCACCTACACCAATTGAAGTGGAAGCTTATGATAGTGATCATGAAACTTCAGATCAAGTCACTACCAAACCTCGTGGGATGACAAGGATGCGTACTACTTCAGAGTGGTACGTAATCTTGTCTTGGAAGTCATGTTGCTAGACAACAATGAACCTACAAGCTATGGAGAAGCGATGGTGGGCCCGGATTCCAAAATGGCTCGAGGCCATAAAATCCGAGAGAGGATCCATGTATGAAAACAAAGTGTAGACTTTGGTGGAACGGCTCAATGGTTGTAAGGCTATTGAGTACAGATGGATTTTAAAAGGAAGACGGACAATGATGGTAAGTTTCACCATTAAGAAAGCTCGACTTGTCGTTAAGATGTTTTCCGACAAGTTCAAGGAGTTGACTACGATGAGACTTTCTCACTCATAGCGATGCTAAGAGTCTGTTGGAATTATATTAGCGATTACTGCATTATTTGTGAAATCTTGCAGATAGGATGTCAAAACATTGTTTCCTCGACGATTTTCTTGAGGAAAGGTTGTATGTGATACAACCGGAAGGTTTTGTCAATCCTGAAAGATGCTAATAAGTATGCAAAGCTCCAGCAATCCTTCTAAGGACTGGAGTAAGCATCTCGGAGTTGGAATGTATGCTTTGATGATGATCAAAGATTTTGGGTTTATACAAAGTTTATGAGAAACTTGTATTTCCAAAGAAGTGAGTGGGAGCACTATAGAATTTCTGATGAGTATATGTTGTTGACATATTGTTGATCAGAAATGATGTAGAATTTCTGGAAAGCATATAGGGTTATTTGAAAAGTGTTTTTCAATGGAAAACCTGGATTAAGCCACTTGAACATTGAGCATCAAGATCTATAAGGATAGATCAAAACTCTTAATGGTACTTTCAAATGAGCACATACCTTGACATGATCTTGAAGGTGTTCAAGATAGATTAGTCAAAGAAGGAGTTCTTGCCTGAGTTGTAAGGTATGAAGTTAAGACTTAAAGCTCGACCACGGCAGAATAGAGAGAAAGGACGAAGGTCGCCCCCTATGCTTTAGACATAGGCTCTACAGTATGCTATGCTGTGTACCGCACCTGAAGTGTGCCTTGCCATGAGTCAGTCAAGGGGTACAAGAGTGATCCAAGAATGGATCACAGGACAGCGGTCAAAGTTATCCTTAGTAACTAGTGGACTAAGGAATTTTTCTCGATTATGGAGGTGGTAAAAGAGTTCGTCGTAAAGGGTTACGCCGATGCAAACTTTGACACTAATCCAGATTATTCTGAGTAGTAAACTGGATTCGTATAGTAGAACAGTTATTTGGAATAGCTCCAAATGTAGCGTAGTAGTTGCATCTACAAGATGACATAGAAATTTGCGAAGTACATACGGATCTGAATGTTCCAGACCCGTTGACTAAAACCTCTCTCACAAGCAACATGATCAAACCTAGAACTCATTGAGTGTTAATCACATAGTGATGTGAACTGGACTACTGACTCTAGTAAACTCTTGGGTGTTAGTCACATGGTGATGTGACCTGTGAGTGTTAATCACATGGCGATGTGAACTAGATTATTGACTCTAGTGCAAGTGGGAGACTGTTGGAAATATGCCCTAGAGGCAATAATAAATTGGTTATTATTATATTTCCTTGTTCATGATAATCGTTTATTATCCATGCTAGAATTGTATTGATAGGAAACTCAGATACATGTGTGGATACATAGACAACACCATGTCCCTAGTAAGCCTCTAGTTGACTAGCTCGTTGATCAATAGATGGTTACTGTTTCCTGACCATGGACATTGGATGTCATTGATAACGGGATCACATCATTAGAAGAATGATGTGATGGACAAGACCCAATCCTAAGCATAGCACAAGATCGTGTAGTTCGTATGCTAAAGCTTTTCTAATGTCAAGTATCATTTCCTTGGACCATGAGATTGTGCAACTCCCGGATACCCTAGGAGTGCTTTGGGTGTGCCAAACGTCACAACGTAACTGGGTGGCTATAAAGGTTACACTACGGGTATCTCCGAAAGTGTCTGTTGGGTTGGCACGAATCGAGACTGGGATTTGTCACTCCGTGTGATGGAGAGGTGTCTCTGGGCCCACTCGGTAGGACATCATCATAATGTGCACAATGTGATCAAGGAGTTGATCACGGGATGATGTGTTACGGAACGAGTAAAGAGACTTGCCGGTAACGAGATTGAACAAGGTATCGGGATACCGACGATCGAATCTCGGGCAAGTATCATACCGCTAGACAAAGGGAATTGTATACGGGATTGATTAAATCCTCGACATCGTGGTTCATCCGATGAGATCATCATGGAACATGTGGGAGCCAATATGGGTATCCAGATCCCGCTATTGGTTATTGGCCGGAGAGGTGTCACGGTCATGTCTACATGGTTCCCGAACCCGTAGGGTCTACACACTTAAGGTTCGGTGACGCTAGAGTTGTTATGGGAAATAGTATGTGGTTACCGAAGGTAGTTCGGAGTCCTGGATGAGATCCCGGACGTCACGAGGAGTTCCGGAATGGTCCGGCGGTGAAGATCGATATATTGGACGAAGGGTATTGGAGTTCGGAAGTGTTCCGGAGGTACCAGGCTATGACCAGCATGACCGAAAGGTGTTTCGGGAGCCCCGGCAAGTGTTGGGGGGCTTCATGGGCCAAGGGAAGGGGGCAAACCAGCCCACTAAGGGGCTGTGTGCCCCCCTCACCTATTCCCACATGACCAGGGGGTTTGGGGCGCCCCATCTAGGGTTCCCACCTCCTGGCTTGGGGGCCAAGTCACCCAAGGGGGAGATCCCATCTGCCCTGGCCGCCCCCCCACCTAGGGGAAACCCTAGGGCGCCTCCCCCTTCCCCTTGCCCCTATATATAGTGGAGGTTTTGGGGCTGCCCAATACAGGAGATGACCTCTTCCCTGGAGCAGCCCTGCCTCTCTCTTCCTCCTCTCCTGCGGTGCTTGGCGAAGCCCTGCAGGATTGCCATGCTCCTCCACCACCACCACGCTGTTGTGCTGCTGCTCGATGGAGTCTTCCTCAACCTCTCCCTCTCTCCTTGCTGGATCAAGGCATGGGAGACGTCACCGGGCTGTACGTGTGTTGAACACGGAGGTGCCGTCCGTTCGGCGCTAGGATCATCGGTGATTTGGATCACGACGAGTACGACTCCATCAACCCCGTTCTCTTGAACGCTTCCGCTTAGCGATCTACAAGGGTATGTAGATGCACTCTCCTTCCCTCATTGCTAGATTACTCCATAGATTGGTCTTGGTGATGCGTAGAAAATTTTGAATTTTTGCTACGTTCCCCAACACCTCCCACGCCCAGTGGACAGCACTTAGCTCCACGCTGGTGAGAAGACGTCCAAGACTAGATTAGGTGCCAGACGCGGCCTTTTGTCTACCTTTTGTTGCCCTTCCCTTTGGTTGTAGCTTTTTCTCTCGCTGGATTTAAGTTGGATTCGAATTTGAGATTTGCGTGTGTTCGGCGAGGGGTGCTTGTTCTTGCTCGAGCTATTTCTCGCATTCTGGTTGCCGCTTCGTCACAGCTGCCTCCCCTCGCGAGCCCCTCGTGAGTCGGGTCAGGCCAGGCTCGTGCGGAGCCCAGGCTGCCGCTGTTGCTCCCTCTCGGGAGGATTTTCAGGTGACTGCGGAGGTTGCCCTATTCGGAAAAGGCCCAGAGCCTGTGAAGCAAGGCGATTGACTGTGAACCTCTCGCGCTCAAGGAAAAGGCCTAGAGCCTGTGAAGCAAGGCGAGTGCCTGTGAAGCTCACGCGCTCGAGGAAAAGGCCCAGAGCCTGTGAAGCAAGGCGAGTGCCTGTGAAGCTCTCGCGCACGAGGAAAAGGCCCAGAGCCTGTGAAGCAAGGCGAGTGCCTGTGAAGCTCTCGCGCACGAGGAAAAGGCCCAGAGCCTGTGAAGCAAGGCGAGTGCCTGTGAAGCTCTCGCGCATGAGGAAAAGGCCCAGAGCCTGTGAAGCAAGGCGAGTGCCTGTGAAGCTCTCGCGCTCGACGAAAAGGCCCAGAGCCTGTGAAGCAACGCGAGTGCCTGTGAAGCTCTCGCGCTCGAGGAAGAGGCCCAGAGCCTGCGAAGCAAGGCGAGTGCCTGTGAAGTCATCACGCTCGGGAGAAGGCCCAAAGCCTGTGGAGAAGGCCAATGCATGAGGAGTTTCTCATCAGCGACAACCTCACATCCTGAGGACCCAACTAGAAAGCTCCCAAGGCGTCGCGCCCTCCTGCAGGCCGCCTCGGAACCAGCGTGGGACAAAGGTAAACCAGCCCACCGTCAGGCACGAGCGCAGTTTAATTACTACTGATATGACGGACACAGGTTTTTACATGAGGGGCTTCCCCTCCCAAAATGCTCTCACACGCCACCAAGTCAAAAGCCTGAGTTCTATTCATGCAGAGTGAAAAAGACAGGAGCGATACGCGCTCAGTCGGACCAATCCCCCAATGCGTCCCCGGAAGCACCTCCTAAGCCTTCGCCGGAGTCGTCGAGCTCGCCATCGACGCCTGCGTCGCTGCCGGCGGCGTCAGGGCCGCTCGCCGCGCCGTCCTCGTCAGCACCCACGACCACATCGCTATCATCCGAAGCGAAGGCCCTGACAAGGGTGTCCACATTATCCTCCACCCAGCGCGCCAAGTCGTGCCGGACAGCCTGGGAGACTGGGGCGATGACAGCGTCAAAATCAAAGTGGGGATTCATGTTCTGGAGATGGCTGAAGACACGGGAAAAGGCGCGCTTGAGCAAGGCGCGGCTCCTCTCCTCCACCAACCTGTCGGCCCTGACCGACCGCGCCTCCAGCTGCGTCACCACGGCGGTGAAGAACTGCAAGTTACCGGCATAATTGATCGTGTGTGGTTCGCCGACGGACGCCTCGCAGATGTTGCCCAAGGCCACGTTAGCCCTCTCCCTAAGCGTGGTGAACATGGGGCCATGCGCGTGCTCCAGGAGTCACCGCTGGTGTATTTCGTCGGCGTTCTGGCGCTCAACGGCCTCGGCCTCTTCCATCCGCTGGCAAAGACGGAGCACCTCGACTTGAGAGGCGGCCAGCTCCTTTTGCGCTGCCTCAAGGGCGGACCGGGAGGCGTCGGCCAGCCGCATCGCCTCGTCCCGTTGGGTCCTCAGGGCCGCGGTTCTGCCTTCGGCTTCGACCTAGATCATCCCCAGCTTCCCCTCGAACTCACGCTCGAGGCCTTGGCGCGCTGTCGCCACCCGACGACAAACCTCCTCCAGGACACGTGCTTCTCGCGCTGCGACATTGTCCTCCGCCTGCGTCACTAGGCGCTCCCTCGTGTCCGGCCTCTAGTACTCGCGGGAGCGTTCGGCGGCCTCTAGCACCAACGCTTCCTCGCGCTTCAGAAGCTCAGCTGGGTCACCGAAAGCCACCTCCATCGACGCGAGGGCTGCCTCGCGCAGCTCCGCTTGCTCCTCCAACGAGTGGCATCGGGCCAGGAGCTCGTGAGCTCGCTCCTCCACCGCCTCTCGCCACCCGTCAGCTCTCCGGGCCTCCTCGATGGCCTGGGAGCGGGCCACTCGGGAGGCCTCCAGCGACGCCTTCGCCTCTTCATCATCAAGGTCACGTTGGCGGCGCGCAAGGGCGACGGCGGCCTCCAGCTCGCGCCTCCCTGCAGCCAGGCGCAGGCCCTCGGCCTCCAGGCGAGCATCTTCAGCGGCAAGCTCTTCCCCAAGCAGGTCCACCGCGTCGGCCGCTCGTCGAAGGAACCCTTGGCGGCGAGTGCGGCGCTCCTGGGCGCGCTCGAGCACATCTTCCATGCCATCGTCCGCCCCAAGCAAGCACCGGGGGCTGCGAGTCATCGTCCCTCCTCCGGGCAGGGGGCTGGGGGCTGGCGCCCCCGTGGTGGCCGGACGCGCCACATCAGAAGCCCGACCAAGGGCCAGCCCGCCTCCAGATGAGGGGCGTAGGAGGCGCCTCAACCTATCGCAGCCCAAGACCAGACGGGAGGCACCCGACAGACTGGCTATCCCCTGAGAAGGCCCGCGAAGGTGAAGCGCGGGGAATGAAGGGCCGCAGCGCACCTCGGGATGATCCGCCCCATCAGACACCCTTACCACGAGGGCAGAGCTGCTCGGAGCACTTGAGGATGGCGGAGGAGGCGAAGCCAAAGGAGGTGGTACCTCGGCGACTTCCGTGACCTTCGCTGGAAGGGGCCTACAGAGCAAGGATCAGCGAAAGCAACAAAAGGATCAGGAGTCAGAGAGGAAAAAGACTTACTCGTCGGTGGCGAAGTACTTCCTATGCTTCAGCATGCGACAAGGGGAGTCATCACCCAGAGCCTCCCTCTTCCTCCGGAGGGCCTCGAAGTCCACGCGGAAGCGGCCCAAGAGAAGAGCGCAAGGATCAACCTGCCGCGGGGACGAAGCATCAGGACGGTCCGCGTCGGGATCGCCCACCTGGCGCGTGCCACCCATCACCTCGTCAGAAGGCGGGACTAGGGCCTCCAAGGCCTCAGCCCCGGGTGCTGGAGGCGGCTGCCTACCACCTTCAGCCGCAGCAGTACGGGCCTCAGGAGCTGCCCCCTCGCGAGCGGCACCCAGCGCTGCCACTTCCTCAGGAGCCCCTCGGCCTTGGGTGCCTCCTGCCTCCCTGCTCCGCCGCTTGAGGAGGAGTCGCCTTAGCCGATAGGGAGGGGAGTCACCACTACAGGGTTCTCGCGAGGTCCTTGGAGGCCGGCGGGGTGCAGCCCCCACTCATCAAAGACGGGCATCTGCTTCACGAAGTCAGCCCTGCTCTGGCTGAGATACAGCAAGGCCCCTCCCTACCGGATGTTGCCAGGATTGGGGTCCCCGGCCAAGGTCAAGAGCGTCGACTTCAGCGCCGCAGGAGCCAGGTCTTCTTCCTGGAGCCTCATGTCGTCCTCGCACCCCTGGAAGGCCCACATTCAGTGAGAGTGGCGCTGCAGGGGAGCGACGCGGCACAGCAAAAACTCCTTCACCACTTTGGGCGCCGTCACGCCGAGTTTCCTCAGGAGCGCGAAGCGGGGCCAGACGAAGACAAGCCGGGGGTTCTTCAGCGTCTCCTGGCCCCAACCCGAATTGGGGATAGCAGGCGAGGTCAGCTCCGATAGCAGGGGGCTGGGCACCCCTGCGTCCACGTACAACCACCGCTCGCGGAACCCAGCCGCGGGCTGGGGGAGTTTGAAGTTAATTCCAGATGCCTCGGTCTCAGGCTCGGCAGCAAAGCTCGCGCATGCCCAACGCTGGGAGGGATCGACAAGACGCAGCAAGAAGAAGTGGCGCAGCAAGGCAACCGAAGGAGGGATGCCCACCATGGCTTCGCAAACGAAGGCGAAGACTGAAAGGAGGGTGATGGACTCAGGACTTAGATGCATCAAGTGGATCTGGTAGTGGGAAAGCACGGCATTGAAGAAATCGGAGAAGGGGGGAACCAGACCCGCCCACAAGGCATCGGTAAAACATGGGACCTCGGTTGCTGTCCTGTCAATGGAGAAGAGGGACGCGGGCCATGCAGTCGTCCTCCCGCACTCGTTGAAGACGGTGGCCAGAGCCAAGCTGTCCCTGCCCAGGCACTCTTGGTTGAGTATGGTCGACTGGCCGGCAGCGGGGGCCACCGCCGGCGGCGCACAAGATGAAGGCATGGGTTCCTCCACTCTCTCCTTCCCCGTCAGAGTCATGGCGACAAGAAGGGGGGGAGGATTCGAGATTGGATTGAAGGCAGGAGCAGGCGTTCGAAGGAAGGAAGAACAGGGGACGCCCGAGCAATAGGAAGGGGAGCGGTTGTGTACAACTACTAGTCCGCCTAGCAGGGCGCACAATAAGGAAGCGTGGGGGAACGGTGCCGCCCACGTCCAATCAACCGCCACGCGGCGCCCAAGGCCGCAGGCTATTAGGGCCCACGGCGCTTCGCCCTTGCCCTTTCGCCTCTCGGCACGGCCAAGTCCATGCGCGCCTTGGGCCCGGGGGCTGCTGTCGGTGTTCTGGGAACGGGGGTCCCCAGACTTACCTGCCTGCGGCCTGTGGCGTGGCTCAAGTGGGGCCTAGCGCGGCCCATCTTCATCAACACGAGGCTCAAGACCCTCGCGAGGGGCCAAGCCTCGCGAGGCGGATGACACGGCGCATCCTCAGGCACAGCCTCCTCAGGCTGGCTCGCGAGGAGGCGGAGAGTTCAAGGCGGGGTACCTCGCGAGGTGCCCATGACGCAAGCCATGACGACTCGAGGCACCAGGCAGGTGCCAGCGCGCGCAGTGTCCTTCTTTCCTCTTTGGTGCAAAGGGGGCAAGCGCAGCCACGGAGTACCGAGGCGTCAGCCAAAGGTTGCCATTCCGGTGCAACAAGACCAGGACCAAGCGGACTACGAGACGGAGGTCACCATGGAGCCCAGCACGGTGTCATCACCAGAGCCTTTCGCAGGCGAAGACCACCTTTTGTCAGGATAGATGTACTCGCTGTCCCCCTTCAAATTAGCCCGCCATTGTTGGCTCCCTTCCCGCTCAATATTTGGGAAGAGGACCAGGGCCTCTATAAATAGGACTAGCCACCCACATAGCAAGGGGTTCGGTTGGTCAGTTGGGATCTGGAAGAGAGGAAGAGAGAAAGAGAGAGATACAGAGGGGTGGCTGAACTCCCCATAGCAGTTCATCACCCCAGCCAAGAGCAGACCCTCGCGAGGCTGTTCTTCCTTGTATTGTTCATCCTCACCAGCCCCAGGAGGCAATCCACAAACCACACACTGGAGTAGGGTATTACACCACATTGGTGGCCCGAACCAATATAAATCTTGTGTCTTTCGTGCAGTTCTTTTAGTAGTTTAGATCCCATCAAGACGGAGAGGTTGAAGGCGTAATCTCCGCGCGCACCCCAGTGTTCGAACCTTAAGGGTCTGCCGGAACCCGAAATCCGACATAGGCCTTGTTTCCTAGCATTGCAACACCGTTTATGCTCACTTTTATCATTAGTTACCTTGCTGTTTTTATAATTTCAGATTACAAAAACCTTTATCAACTATCCATATACCACTTGTATCACCATCTCTTCGCCGAACTAGTGCACCCATACAATTTACCGTTGTATTGGGTGTGTTGGGGACACAAGAGACAATTTGTTATTTGGTTGCAGGGTTGCTTGAGAGAGACCATCTTCATCCTACGCCACCTATGGATTGATAAACCTTAGGTCATCCACTTGAGGGAAATTTTCTATTGTCCTACAAACCTCTGCACTTGGAGGCCCAACAACGTCTACAAGAAGAAGGTTGTGTAGTAGACATCAAGCTCTTTTCTGCCGCCGTTGCCGGGGAGGTGAGTGCTTGAAGGTATATCTTTAGATCTTGCAATCGAGTCTTTTAGTTTCTTGTTTTATCACAAGTTTAGTTTATAAAAGAAAACTATAAAAGATGGAATTGAGTTTGTCTCATACGCTTCACCTTTTTAATATCTTTCGTGAGTATGATGGAAAGGATAATTGTGCTCAAGTGCTAGAAGAAGAAATCTATAAAATGTTTGGCACTAAATATTTGAATGATGAGCATGATTGCAATGTTGTTAGTACAAATTCTTTGAATATCCATAATACTAATGATGATTGCACTAGTTATGATGAAAATGTCTCCTATAAACATGTCAATTTTTATGGAGTGCATTGGGTTTGTAAGTACACACCAAATAGGGAAGATGGATATTGCAAGAGGCATAAGTACTTAGAAACTAAATTTTTGCAAGAAAGTCTTGATGATTGTGCTGAAAATTTTAATATTTTTCGCGCCCCTTGTGAACTTTGCAATGAACATGGTCATTTAAATCTCCAATGCAAATTGTTTCATGACCGAATCGTATCCAAAAATTGTGATAATTTGATTACCCTTGAGCATCATAAAGAGCTTAGTCTTCTTTTAGGGCATGAGGAAATGAAACGCATAACTGAGGGTATTCCAATGTTTAATCTTGATAAACTTCTTGGATTTGATCTAGAGGAAATTTATATGTATTGTGCGATGAATTGTATTGAAAATCCTTATATTGCCAACTATATAAAGAATAGAAAACAAATAGAAGATGAAGAGAATACTAATGAAAGGGAAGAGACTTCCCAATATCCTTCAATTATTTCTTATGATGAATCAGGTAACAAGGAGGAGCCTCCTATTCAACCAATCTCATTAATAAGGAGCTCCAAAAAGAGGATTGAACCCACACATGATGTGGTAAAGAAAAAGAAAAGAAAAAGGAAGAGAGGTAAAAAGATATCTCTCTCAAATAATGCTGCTCCTATTACTATTGTGCCTCATGAAAATATAATTGTGGAAGATAATGATACTTCTTATGATCTTGAAAATCTTTTTGGCACTTGCTTGGAAGAATATGATAATTGCTATACTATTGGTGCTATCCATACTATTAATGATGAGAGTGATTATGCTTATAATATGAAAAGGCCCAAGCTTGGGGATGCTATGTTTGATGAAGATTATGTTTTTGAGAATGTATTTGCTGCAATTAATATTTGTCCCAAGCTTGGGGATGCTACACTTAATGAAGATGATATTTTTAGTATCCCAAGTTTTGATATGCAAATTTATAATGATAATAACATGCCTCCTACTTCTAATAATTATTGTGATGATACATATGCTATACAAAGTAGTGAGGATTATATTTATAAAACTTGTCATGATTATGGTTGGCCCTTTTCTGAACATTACTCTTTTGATGTGGAAACAATTTATAGTATCCGACTCTTTTATGATACTCCCACTATTCCGAATGAGAAGAATCTTGCTTATGTGAAGAGTAATAAATTTTCTATGCTTGTAGATCATGAAAATAATGCTTTAGGTACTGGTTATATTGTTGAATTCATTCATGATGCTACTAAAAATTATTATGAGGGAGGAACATATGCTTGTAGGAATTGCAATAATATCAAGTTTCCTCTCTATGTGCTTAAAGTTTTGAAGTTATGCTTGTGTTACCCTCCTATGCTAGTTGATTATTGTTCCCACAAGTTGTTTGCTCACAAAATCCCTATGCATAGGAACTGGGTTAGACTTAAATGTGCTAGTCATATTCTTCATGATGCTCTCTTTATGTTACAATTCTTATCCTTTATATGAGCATCATTGAAATCATCATGCCTAGCTAGGGGCGTTAAACGATAGCGCTTGTTGGGAGGCAACCCAATTTATTCTTGTCCCTTGCTTTTTTCTCCTGTTTAGTAATAAATAATTTATCTAGCCTCTATTATTGTTGTGTTTTTTGTGTTTAATTACTGTTTGTGCCAAGTAGAACCATTGGGAAGACTTGGGGAAAGTCTTGTTAATCTTGCTGTAAAAAAACAGAAACTTTAGCGCTCACGAGAATTGCTGCCATTTTTATTTGGAGAGTGCTATTTAGTTAATTATTTTTGAATATGATTAATAGATAAATTCCTCAGGTCCAGCAATTTATTTGCGAACTTTATGAGTTCCATAAGTATACGTTTCATACAGATTACTACAGACTGTTCTGTTTTTGACAGATTCTGTTTTTCATGTGTTGTTTACTTATTTTGATGAATCTATGGCTAGTAAAATAGTTTATAAACCATAGAGAAGTTGGAATACAGTAGGTTTAACACCAATATAAATGAATAATGAGTTAATTACAGTACCTTGAAGTGGTGATTTCCTTTCTTATACTAACGGAGCTTACGAGTTTTATGTTAAGTTTTCTGTTGTGAAGTTTTCAAGTTTTGGGTAAGGATTCGATGGACTATGGAATAAGGAGTGGCAAGAGACTAAGCTTGGGGATGCCAAAGGAACCCCAAGGTAATATTCAGGGATATCCAAGAGCCTAAGCTTGGGGATGCCCCGGAAGGCATCCCCTCCTTCGTCTTCGTTCATCGGTAACTTTACTTGGAACTATATTTTTATTCACCACATGATATGTGTTTTGCTTGGAGCGTCATTTCATTTTATTTTGTTTTGCTTGCTGTTTGAATAAAATACCAAGATCTGAAATTCTTTAATGTTAGAGAGTCTTCATATAGTTGCATAATTATTTGACTACTCATTGATCTTCACTTATATCTTTCGGAGTAGTTTGTTGTTGCTCTAGTGCTTCACTTATATCTTTTTAGAGCACGGTGGTGGTTTTATTTTGAAGAAGTAGATGAACTCTCATGCTTCACTTATATCATTTTGAGAGTTTTAAATAGCATGGTAATTTTCTTAAATAATCCTAATATGTTGGGCATCTAAGAATAGTAAAATCTTTCATATAGAGTATTGAATACTAAGAGAAGTTTGATGCTTGATGATTGTTTTGAGATATGGAGATGGTGATATTAGAGTCATGCTAATTGAGTAGTTGTGAATTTGAGAAATACTTGTGTTGAATTTTGTGATTCCCGTAGCATGCACGTATGGTGAACCGTTATGTGATGAAGTTGGAGCATGATTTATTTATTGATTGCCATCCTTATGAGTGGTGGTCGGGGACGAGAGATGGTCTTTTCCTACCAATCTATCTCCATAGGAGCATGCGCGTAGTACTTTGCTTCGATAACTAATAATTTTTTGCAATAAGTATGTGAGTTCTTTATCACTAATGTTGAGTCCATGGATTATACGCACTCTCACCCACCGGTATCATAAACCCACCATATACCTTCCTCAAAACAGCCACCATACCTACCTATCATGGCATTTCCATAGCCATTGCGAGATATATTGCCATGGAACTTTCCACCGTTCCGTCATTATGACACGCTTCATCATTGTCATATTGCTTTGCATGATCATGTAGTTGACATCGTATTTGTGGCAAAGCCACCGTTCATAATTCTTTCATACATGTCACTCATGAATCATTGCACATCCCGGTACACCACCGGAGGCATTCATATAGAGTCATATCTTGTTCTAAGTATCGAGTTGTAATTCTTGAGTTGTAAGTAAATAAAAGTGTGATGATCATCATTATTAGAGCATTGTCCCAGTGAGGAAAGGATGATGGAGACTATGATTCCCCCACAAGTCGGGATGAGACTCCGGACGAAAATAAATAAATAAAAGAGGCCAAAGAAGCCCAAATAAAAAAAGAGAAAAGAGGCAAAAAAAGAGAAGGCCCAAATAAAAAAAATAAAAAAAATAGAGAAAAAGAGAGAAGGGGCAATGCTACTATCCTTTTACCACACTTGTGCTTCAAAGTAGCACCATGATCTTCATGATAGAGAGTCTCCTATGTTGTCACTTTCATATACTAGTGGGAATCTTTTATTATAGAACTTGGCTTGTATATTCCAATGTTGGGCTTCCTCAAAACGCCCTAGGTCTTCGTGAGCAAGCGAGTTGGATGCACAGCAACTAGTTTCTTTTGTTGAGCTTTCATACACTTATAGCTCTAGTGCATCCGTTGCATGGCAATCCCTACTCACTCACATTGATATCTATTAATGGGCATCTCCATAGCCCGTTGATACACCTAGTTGATGTGAGACTATCTTCTCCTTTTTGTCTTCTCCACAACCACCATTCTATTCCACCTATAGTGCTATATCCATGGCTCACGCTCATGTATTGCGTGAAGATTGAAAAAGTTTGAGAACATCAAAAGTATGAAACAATTGCTTGGCTTGTCATCGTGGTTGTGCATGATTTAGATATTTTGTGTGGTGAAGATAGAGCATAGCCAGACTATATGATTGTGTAGGGATAGCTTTCTTTGGCCATGTTATTTTGAGAAGACATAATTGCTTAGTTAGTATGCTTGAAGTATTATCATTTTTATGTCAATATGAACTTTTGTCTTGAATCTTTCAAATCTGAATATTCATACCACAATTAAGAAGAACTACATTGAAATTATGCCAAGTAGCACTACGCATCAAAAATTCTATTTTTATCATTTACCTACTCGAGGACGAGTAGGAATTAAGCTTTGGGATGCTTGATACGTCTCCAATGTATCTATAATTTTTGATTGCTCCATGCTATGTTATCTACTGTTTGGGGCAATATTGGGCTTCATTATCCACTTTTATATTATTTTTGGGACTAACCTATTTACCGGAGGCCCAGCCCAGAATTGCTGTTTTTTTGCCTATTTCAGTGTTTCGAAGAAAAGGAATATCAAACGGAGTCGAAATGGAACGAAATCAACTAGAGAAGTTATTTTTGGAAGGAAAGCTACCGGAAAAGCTTGGAGTGCATGTTAGGAAAGAAGGGAGGTGCCCACGAGGGTGGGGGCGCGCTCACCCCCCTAGGGCGCGCCCCATGCCTCATGGCCCCCCCTTCGGTCAACCGACGTGCTTCTTTCACCCATATATACCTACGTATCCTAAAACTTCCAGGGGAGCACAATAGATCGGGAGTTCCGCTGCCAGAAGCCTCCGTAGCCACCTAAAGCCAATCTAGACCCGTTCCGGCACCCTGCCGGAGGGGGAATCCCTCTACGGTGGCTATCTTCATCATCTCGGTGCTCTCCATGACGAGGAGGGAGTAGTTCTCCCTTGGGGCTGAGGGTATGTACCAGTAGCTATGTGTTTGATCTCTCTCTTGTGTGCTAGAGGTGATACGATCTTGATGTATCACGAGCTTTTCTATTATAGTTGGATGCTATGATGTTTCTTCCCCCCTCTACTCTCTTGTAATGGGTTGAGTTTCCCCTTTGAATTTATCTTATCGGATTGAGTCTTTAAAGATTTGAGAACACTTGATGTATGTCTTGCCGTGCGTATTGGTGGTGACAATGGGATATCACGTGATTCACTTGATTTATGTTTTGGTGATCAACTTGCGGGTTCCGCCCATGAACCTATGCATAGGGGTTGGCACACGTTTTCATCGTGATTCTCTGGTAGGAACTTTGGGGCACTCTTTGAGGTTCTATGTGTTGGTTGAATAGATGAATCTGAGATTGTGTGATGCATATCGTATAATCATACCCGCGG
Source organism: Triticum monococcum (assembly GCA_034509565.1). NCBI lineage: Eukaryota > Viridiplantae > Streptophyta > Magnoliopsida > Poales > Poaceae > Triticum > Triticum monococcum. Next base: position 493,416,778 of record CM067844.1, read on the forward strand.
ATACTTGAGGTGACATTGGAGTATCTAGGTGACATTAGGGTTTTTGTTGATTTGTGTCTTAAGGTGTTATTCTAGTACGGACTCTAGGGTTGTTTGTGATACTTATAGGAATAGCCCAACGGATTGATTGGAAAGAATAACTTTGACGTGGTTTCGTACCCTACCATAATCTCTTCGTTTGTTCTCCGCTATTACTGACTTTGGAGTGACTCTTTGTTGCATGTTGAGGGATAGTTATGTGATCCAATTATGTTATTATTGTTGAGAGGACTTGCACTAGCGAAAGTATGAACCCTAGGCCTTGTTTCCTAGCATTGCAATACCGTTTACGCTCACTTTTATCATTAGTTACCTTGCTGTTTTTATAATTTTAGATTACAAAAACCTTTATCTACTATCCATATACCACTTGTATCACCATCTCTTCGCCGAACTAGTGCACCCATACAATTTACCATTGTATTGGGTGTGTTGGGGACACAAGAGACTCTTTGTTATTTGGTTGCAGGGTTGCTTGAGAGAGACCATCTTCATCCTACGCCTGCTACGGGTTGATAGACCTTAGGTCATCCACTTGAGAGAAATTTGCTACTGTCCTACAAACCTCTGCACTTGGAGGCCCAACAACGTCTACAAGAAGAAGGTTGTGTAGTAGACATCCAGCATCATGAAATTGGTGATGGAGGATGGTGGATGATGACGATGGCGACGGATTCCCCTCTCCGGAGCCCCGGACAGACTCCAGATCAGCCCTCCCGAGAGGTTTTAGGGCTTGGCGGCGGCTCTGTATCGTAAAACGCGATGAATTCTTGTCTCTAATTTTTTTCTCCCCGAAACACAATATATAGAGTTGGCTGGATGATGACTCAGCATAAAAGTAAATAAATAGGCCCTTCGCATAGGGAAGCAGAGATTTGTAGAGGCGCTAGAGCTCGGTTTTGAAATAGAGGTGAATAATATTTTGAGCGGTATACTTTCATTGTCAACATAACAACCAAGAGATGGTGATATCTTCCATGCTACACACATTATAGGCGGTTCCCGAACAGAATGGTAAAATTTATACTCCCCCTTCCACCAACAAGCATCAATCCATGGCTTTCTCAAAACAACAAGTGCCTCCAACTAACAAGAGTCCCAGGGGGAGTTTTGTTTGCAATTATTTTGATTTTATTTGCATAAAGCATGGGACTGGGCATCCCGGTGACCAGCCACTTTCTCGTGAGTGAGGAGCGGAGTCCACTCCTCTTGAGAATGACCCGCCTAACATGGAAAATACAGACAGCCCTAGTTGATACATGAGCTATTCGAGCATACAAAACAGGATATTTATTTGAAGGTTTAGAGTTTGGCACATACAAATTTACTTGGAACGGCAGGTAGATACCGTATATAGGTAGGTATGGTGGACTCATATGGAATAACTTTGGGGTTTATGGAGTTGGATGCACAAGCAGTATTCCCACTTAGTACAGGTGAAGGCTAGCAAAAGACTGGGAAGCGACCAGCTAGAGAGCGACAACTATCACGAACATGCATTAAAATTAATCAACACTGAATGCAAGCATGAGTAGGATATAATCCACCGTGAACATAAATATAGTGAAGGCTATGTTGATTTTGTTTCAACTACATGCGTGAACATGCGCCAAGTCAAGTCACTTAAATCATTCAGAGGAGGATACCACCCTATCATACCACATCACAACGATTTTAATAGCATGTTGGCACGCAAGGTAAACCATTATAACTCATAGCTAATCAAGCATGGCACAAGAAACTATGATCTCTAGTTGTCATTGCAACCATGTTTATTCATAATAGGTTGAATCAGGAACGATGAACTAATCATATTTACAAAAACAAAAGAGGTCGAGTTCATACCAGCTTTTCTCATATCAGACAGTCCATCATATATCGTCATAATTGCCTTTCACTTGCATGACCGAACGATGTGAATAATAATAATAATAGTGCACATGCATTGGACTAAGCTGGAATCTGCAAGCATTCAATAAACAGGAGAAGACAAGGCAATATGGGCTCTTTTGTCAGATCAACAATAATGCATACAAGAGCCACTTCAACAATTTAATTATGGTCTTCTCCTATCGACACCCAAAGAAAAGAAAAGAAATAAAACTATTTACAGGGGAGAGCTCCCAACAAGTAAAAGGAGAACATGAAATATTTTTGGGTTTTCTTTTTAATTACTACTACAAGCATGGAAAGTAAACTAATTAAAAGCTACAACTAATTTTTTTGGTTTTTCTTAAGGTTTATCAAACACACAAGAAGAAAGCATAAAAAGGAAATAAAGTAGCATGGATGATACAATGAAAAGTATGAGCAACCGACATCTAGTAATGAGTGTGTGAACATAAATGTAATGTCGGTGGGAAATACGTACTCCCCCAAGCTTAGGCTTTTGGCCTAAGTTGGTCTATGGCCACGGCTGGCCTGGCGGATATCCATAATAGTAGTTGGGGTCGTACTGAGATGCAGCGGCTATCGCCTCCTAAGCTGCAGCGTGGCGACGAGCGGCCTCCGCTCTCCTCTCATACTCATCTACCTCCTCTCTGGTAATAACATAACTTCCTTTTTGCCTGATGATCAAAGAAGGCAGGAGCAGGGAGAGTAATATGGACGGCACGGTGTCTATCAAAGATTAGTCGATACAGGAGAGGCGATTCATTCCTCTCGAGAAACTGGTGGTGAACCATAGCATTAAAGTCTAGGTAAGCAGGGGGTAATTCGATATCATCTTCGCGTATGGCTATACCAAGAAAATTAGCTATGCGGGTTGCATAAATTCCTCCAAAGAAATCTCCATTAAATCTATTAAGATGCAACCTAGGTGCAACAATGGCTCCCAAATTATAAGATTTATCTCCTAACACAGCACTCCTAAGAATACTGAGGTCAGGGACACACATGTGACATGCCTCATCTTTACCATTAATGCATCTACCTATGAAGAGAGCAAAATAATGTACAGCAGGAAAGTGGATGCTCCCTATGGTAGCTTGTGTTATATCTCTAGATTCTCCCATAGTTATGCTACCAAGAAAATCCCTAAATTCAATTTGCGAGGATCCCTTATACTACCCCATTGTGGAAGTTTGCAAGCAGTGGTAAAATCCTCTAAGTCCATAGTATAAGAATTTTCATAAAGATCAAACAGGACAGTTGGAGAATTACGTGAAGATGAAAAATTCAAACCTCCTCACAAAGGAACTAGTGAGATTATGATACTGGCTGCACTTCTCTTCCTCGAAGCTTACAAGATCAGGGTTATGCAAATATGCGTTAAATTCTTCCTTAATTCCCGCTCGATCCATAAAGTTCTCAGAAGGCCATTCACAAGGACGCACTGGAGCGTCTCTTGGTGGCTCATCATCAGCATCACGCATTGGAAGCCTGGGTCCTTGCTCCCTTGAAGAACCACCCTGGAACATTTTCCTAAGCATATTTCTTCCTCTGAAAAATTCTGAAAAAATTTAGTAACTTCAAAATAAAAGTAAACCAAACTCAATAATATTGATAGCAACTACTCCTACAAGTGCCTTGAGCCTATATCATGCATCAAAACTACTTTTGACCATATAAATTTGACATGCAAGCTCAAGAATATGGTCACCTAAGAAGCACAAATTTGCAATGAATAAAGCACTATAACAAAAACTAATTGGACCAATGGAGGAGTCACATACCAAGGAACAATCTCCCTAAGCAGTTTTGTGAGAGGTGCTTTGAGCAAGGAGATCGAAAATGGCAGCAAAATGAGCTTGGACTCGGGTTTGAGCTGGATATTCGTGTTTGGGGGAGGAAGAATGAGTGTGTGGGTGAAAGGATAAGTGGAGGAGGACCACCGTGGGCTCACGAGGCAGGGGGCGCGCCCTCCACCCTCGTGGGCAGGTGGTTGACCCCCCTGTTGTGTTCTCAGTGCCAAATATTCTCAAATATTCCAGTAAAAATCATACTTAAATTGCAGGGCATTTGGAGAACTTTTATTTTCAGGGTATTTTTATGTTACACGGATAATCAGATAACAGACAGAAAATACTATTTTATTTTATTTAATATAAATAACATAAAGTAAAAGGAAGGTACAGAAGGCTGTGCCTTATAGTTTCATCCATCTCATGATCATCAAAAGGAATCCACTAACAAGGTTGATCAAGTCTTGTTAACAAACTCATTCCGAATAACATGGAACCAGAGAAATTTCGAATAACACTATGTTACCACAACGGGGATATGCACATCCCCAATAATAAGAATATCATATTTCTTCTTGACAGTAGGAAGAGGAAATTCAAAACCTCCAAATATAATCGATGAAAATTTTCCAATAGAGTTGATACTATGAACTTGAGGTTGTTTCCTCGGAAAGTGTACCGTATGCTCATTACCATTAACATGAAAAGTGACATTGCCTTTAGTGCAATCAATAATAGCCTCTGTAGTATTCAAAAAGGGTCTTCCAAGAATAATAGACATACTATCGTCGTCGGGAATATCAAGAATAACAAAGTCCGTTAAAATAGTAACGTTTGCAACTACAACAGGCACATCCTCACAAATACCGACAGGTATAGCAGTTGATTTATCAGTCATTTGCAAAGATATTTCAGTAGGTGTCAACTTATTCAAATCAAGTCTACGATATAAAGAGAGAGGCATAACAGTAACACCGGCTCCAAGATCACATAAAGCAGTTTTAACATAGTTTCTTTTAATGGAGCATGGTATAGTAGGTACTCCTGGATCTCCAAGTTTCTTTGGTATTCCACCCTTAAAAGTATAATTAGCAAGCATGGTGGAAATTTCAGCTTCCGGTATCTTTCTCTTATTTGTAACAATATCTTTCATATACTTAGCATAAGGATTCATTTTGAGCATAACAGTTAATCGCATACGCAAAAACATAGATCTAATCATTTCAGCAAAGCGCTCAAAATCCTCATCATCCTTTTTCTTGGATGGTTTGGGAGGAAAATGCATAGGTTTCTAAACCCATGGTTCTCTTTCTTTACCGTGTTTCCTAGCAACAAAGTCTTTCTTATCATAACGTTGATTCTTTGATTGTGGGTTATCAAGATCAACAGCAGGTTCAATTTCTATATCATTATCATTACTAGGTTGAGCATCATCATGAACATTATCATTAACTTTATTACTAATTTTAGGTTCATTACCAGATTGAGTTTCAGCATGAGAAATAGAAATGTCATTTGGATTCTCAGGTGTTTCAACAATAGGATCACTAGAAGCATGCAACGTCCTATCATTTTTCTTTTTCTTCCTTTTAGAAGGACTAGGTGCATCTATATTATTTCTCTGAGAATCTTGCTCAATTCTCTTGGGATGGCCTTCAGGATACAAAGGTTCCTGAGTCATTCTACCACCTCTAGTCATAACTCTAACAGCATTATCATTATTCTTACTATTCAATTCATTGAGCAAATCATTTTGAGCTTTAAGTACTTGTTCTACGTGAGTGGTAACCATAGAAGCATGTTTACTAATAAGTTTAAGTTCACCTTTGACATTAGCCATATAATCACCCAAGTGTTCAAGCATATTTGAATTGTATTTCAATTGTCTACCAAAATAAGCATTGAAGTCTTCTTGCTTAGCCATAAATTTATCAAACTCATCTAAGCATGGGCTAGCAAACTTAGTAAATGGGATTTCAGCTTTATCATATCTATAGAGAGAATTTACCTTTACTACCTGTGTCGGGTTATCAAGATCATGAGTTTCTTCAATAGGTAAAGGATTATGATCATATGTTTCTTCAACAGGCGATAAATTAAGACCATGTATTTCTTCAATAGGAGGTAAATTCTTAACATCTTCAGCTTTAATACCTTTTTCTTTCATAGATTCCTTTGCCTCTTGCATATCTTCAGGAGTGAGAAATAGAATACTCCTCTTCTTCGGAGTTGGTTTAGGAATAGGCTCAGGAATTGGCTCCGGAGGTGTCCAATTATTTTCATTTGTCAACATATTATTCAATAGAATTTCAGCTTCATCCGGTGTTCTTTCCCTGAAAACGGAACCAGCACAACTATCCAGGTAATCTCTGGAGGCATCCGTTAGTCCATTATAAAAGATATCAAGTATTTCATTTTTCTTAAGAGGATGATCAGGCAAAGCATTAAGTAATTGGAGAAGCCTCCCCCAAGCTTGTGGGAGACTCTCTTCTTTAATTTGCGCAAAATTATATATATCCCTTAAAGCAGCTTGTTTCTTACGAGCAGGGAAATATTTAGCAGAGAAGTAATAAATCATATTCTGGGGACTACGCACACGACCAGGATCAAGAGAATTAAACCATATCTTAGCATCACCCTTTAATGAGAATGGAAATATTTTAAGGATATAAAAGTAGCGAGTTCTCTCATCATTAGTGAACAGGGTAGCTATATCATTTAATTTAGTAAGATGTGCCACAACAGTTTCAGATTGATAGCCATGAAAATGATCAGATTCAACCAAAGTAATTATATCAGGATCAACAAAGAATTCATAATCCTTATCAGTAACACAGATAGGTGAAGTAGCAAAAGCAGGGTCAGGTTTCATTCTAGCATTTAGAGATTGTTGATTCCATTTAGCTAATAACCTCTTGAGTTCGTATCTATCTTTGCAAGCTAAAATAGCTAAAGAAGCTTCTTTATCAAAAAATAACCCTCAGGAATAACAGGTAAGTCTTCATCATCAATTTCATCAATATTATCAGATTCAATATTTTCAATCTCTCTAGCCCTAGAAAGTTCTTCGTCAAGAAATTCACCAAGTGGAACAGTAGTATCAAGCCTAGAAGTAGTTTCATCATAAGTATCATGTATAGCAGAAGTAGCATCATCAATAACATGCGACATATCAGAACGAATAGCAGAAGCAGGTTTAGGTGTCACAAGCTTACTCAAAACAGAAGGTGAATCAAGTGCAGAGCTAGATGGCAGTTCCTTACCTCCCCTCGTAGTTGAGGGATAAATCTTGGTTCTTGGATCTTTCAAGTTCTTCATAATGATAAGCAGCTATAAATCCCAAGTGACTCAAAGAATAGAGCTATGCTCCCCGGCAATGGCGCCAGAAAATAGTCTTGATACCCACAAGTATAGGGGATCGCAATAGTTTTCGAGGGTAGAGTATTCAACCCAAATTTATTGATTCGACACAAGGGGAGCCAAAGAATATTCTCAAATATTAGCAGTTGTGTTGTCAATTCAACCACACCTGGAAACTTAGTATCTGCAGCAAAGTATTTAGTAGCAAAGTAATATGATAGTAGTGGTAACGGTAGCAAAAGGTAACAGTAGTAAAAGTAATGTTTTTGGTATTTTGTAGTGATGATAGCAATAGCAACGGAGAAGTAAATAAGCGAAGAACAATATATGGAGAGCTCGTAGGCAATGGATCGGTGATGGAGAATTATGTCGGATGCGGTTCATCATGTAACAGTCAAAAACTAGGGTGACACAGAACTAGCTCTAGTTCATCAATGTAATGTAGGCATGTATTCCGAATATAGTCATACGTGCTTATGGAAAAGAACTTGCATGACATCTTTTGTCCTACCCTCCCGTGGCAGCGGGGTCCTTACGGAAACTAAGGGATATTAAGGCCTCCTTTTAATAGAGTACCGGAACAAAGCATTAACACATAGTGAATACATGAACTCCTCAAACTACGGTCATCCGGTAAGTATCCCGATTATTGTCACTTCAGGGTTAACGGATCATAACACATAATAGGTGACTATATACTTGCAAGATAGGATCAAGAACTCTCATATATTGATGAAAACATAATAGGTTCAGATATGAAATCATGGCACTCGGGCCCTAGTGACAAGCATTAAGCATAGCAAAGTCATAGCAACATCAATCTCAGAACATAGTGGATACTAGGGATCAAACCCTAACAAAACTAACTCGATTACATGATAGATCCCATCCAACCCATCACCGTCCAGCAAGCCCACGATGAAATTACTCACGCACGGCGGTGAGCATCATGAAAATGGTGATGGAGGATGGTTGATGATGATGATGGCGACAGATTCCCCTCTTCGGAGCCCTGAACGGACTCCAGATCAGCCCTCCCGAGAGGTTTTAGGGCTTGGCGGTGGCTCCGTATCGTAAAACATGATGAATTCTTCTCTCTGATTTTTTTCTCCCCAAAACACAATATATAGAGTTGGAGTTGGAGTCGGAGGAGCTCCAGGGGGCCCACGAGGTAGGGGGCGCGCCCTAGGGGGCAGGCGCGCCCCCACCCTCGTGGACAGGTGGTGGGCCCCCTGGCCTTTATCTTTTGCAGGTATTTTTTATATTTTCCAAAAAGTTACTCCGTGAAGTTTCAGGTCATTCCGAAAACTTTTGTTTCTGCACATAAATAACACCATGGTAATTCTACTGAAAACAGCGTCAGTCCGGGTTAGTTCCATTCAAATCATGCAAGTTAGAGTCCAAAACAAGGGCAAAAGTGTTTGGAAAAGTAGATACGACGGAGACATATCAGCTTAGCATAATGATCGTTAAGTTTTATTGCTATTGCTTTCTTCATGACTTATACATATTCCTCTGACTATGAGATTATGCAACTCCCGAATACCGAAGGAACACCTTGTGTCCTATCAAACATCACAACGTAACTGGGTGATTATAAAGATGCTCTACAGGTGTCTCCGAAGGTGTTTGTTGGGTTGGCATAGATCAAGATTAGGATTTGTTACTCCAAATATCGGAGATATATCTCTGGGCCCTCTCGGTAATGCACATCACTATAAGCCTTGCAAGCAATGTGACTAATGAGTTAGTTGCAGGATGATGCATTACAGAACGAGTAAAGAGACTTGCCAGTAACGAGATTGAACTAGGTATGGGGATACCGACGATCGAATCTCGGGCAAGTAACATACCGATGACAAAGGGAATAACGTATGTTGTCATTGTGGTTTGACCGATAAAGATGTTCGTAGAATATGTAGGAACCAATATGAGCATCCAGGTTCCGCTATTGGTTATTGACCAGAGATGTGTCTCGGTCATGTCTACATAGTTCTCAAACCCGTAGGGTCCGCACACTTAACGTTTGATGAGGATTTGTATTATGAGTTATGTGTTTTGGTGACCGAAGATTGTTCGGAGTCCTAGATGAGATCACGGACATGACGAGGAGTCTCGAAATAGTCGAGAGGTAAATATTGATATATTGTACGAAGGTATTCAAACATGGAATGATTTCGGGACGTTTCCGATATTCATCGGGGTACCGAAGGGTTACCGAAACCTCCTGGAAAAGTAATGGCCCTTCATGGGCCATAGGAGAGAAAGAGAGGGGAGCCCGCAAGGTGCCCCCCCCCCCAGGGAGTCCGAATTGGACAAGGGAGAGGGGGCGCAGCCCCCTGTCCTCTTTCCCTCTCCCTCTTCCTCTCCTTCCCTCTTTCCCATCCATGAGAAACGAAAAAGGGGGAGGGATCCTACTAGGAGTGGAGTCCTAGTAGGACCCCCCTGGTGTGCCCCCTTGGTGGCCGGCCTCCTCCTCCCCTTCTTTATATACAAGGGCAAGGGGCACCCCAAAGCATAACAGTTGTTTTGTTAGCCGTGTGTGGTGCCTCCCTCCACAGTTTACTCCTCTGGTCATAGCGTCGTAGTGTTTAGGCGAAGCCCTGCGTGGATCACATCACCATCACGTCACCACGCCGTCGTGCTGACGAAACTCTCCCTCGACCCTCTGCTGGATCAAGAGTTTGAGGGACGTCGTCGAGCTGAACGTGTGCTGAACTCAAAGGTGTCGTACGTTTGGTACTAGATTGGTCGGATCACGAAGACGTTTGACTACATCAACTGTGTTAACCTAACGCTTCCGCTTTCGGTCTACGAGGGCACGTGGACACACTCTGTCCCTCTCGTTGCTATGCATCTCCTAGATAGATCTTGCGTGATCATAGATTTTTTTAAAATTGCATACTACGTTCCCCAACACTAAGAGATCGGGAGTTCCGCCGCCAGAAGCCTCCGTAGCCACCGAAAGCCAATCTAGACCAGTTCCGGCACCCTGCCGGAGGGGGAATCCCTCTCCGGTGGCCATCTTCATCATCCCGGTGCTCTCCATGATGAGGAGGGAGTAGTTCTCCCTCGGGGCTGAGGGTATGTACCAGTAGCTATGTGTTTGATCTCTCTCTCATGTGCTAGAGGTGATACGATCTTGATGTATCGCGAGCTTTTCTATTATAGTTGGATCCTATGATGTTTCTTCCCCCTCTACTCTCTTCTAATGGATTGAGTTTCCCCTTTGAAGTTATCTTATCGGATTGAGTCTTTAAAGATTTGAGAACACTTGATGTATGTCTTGCCGTGCGTATCTGTGGTGACAGTGGGATATCACGTGATTCACTTGATGTATGTTTTGGTGATCAACTTGCGGGTTCTGCCCATGAACCTATGCATAGGGGTTGGCACACGTTTTGGTCGTGATTCTCCGGTAGGAACTCTGGGGCACTCTTTGATGTTCTATGTGTTGGTTGAATAGATGAATCTGAGATTGTGTGATGCATATCGTATAATCATACCTACGGATACTTGAGGTGACATTGGAGTATCTAGGTGACATTAGGGTTTTGGTTGATTTGTGTCTTAAGGTGTTATTCTAGTACGAACTCTAGGGCTGTTTGTGACACTTATAGGAATAGCCCAACGGATTGATTGGAAAGAATAACTTTGAGGTGGTTTCGTACCCTACCATAATCTCTTTGTTTGTTCTCCGCTATTAGTGACTTTGGAGTGACTCTTTGTTGCATGTTGAGGGATAGTTATGTGATCCAATTACGTTATTATTGTTGAGAGGACTTGCACTAGCGAAAGTATGAACCCTAGGCCTTGTTTCCTAGCATTTCAATACCGTTTACGCTCACTTTTATCATTAGTTACCTTGCTATTTTTATAATTTTAGATTACAAAAACCTTTATCTACTATCCATATACCACTTGTATCACCATCTCTTCGCCGAACTAGTGCACCCATACAATTTACCATTGTATTGGGTGTGTTGGGGACACAAGAGACTCTTTGTTATTTGGTTGCAGGGTTGCTTGAGAGAGACCATCTTCATCCTACGCCTGCTACGGGTTGATAGACCTTAGGTCATCCACTTGAGAGAAATTTGCTACTGTCCTACAAACCTCTGCACTTGGAGGCCCAACAACGTCTACAAGAAGAAGGTTGTGTAGTAGACATCAAGCTCTTTTCTGGCGCCGTTGCCGGGGAGGTGAGTGCTTGAAAGTATATCTTTAGATCTTGCAATCGAGTCTTTTAGCTTCTTGTTTTATCACTAGTTTAGTTTATAAAAGAAAACTATAAAAAATGGAATTGAGTTTGTCTCATACGCTTCACCTTTTTAATATCTTTCGTGAGTATGATGGAAAGGATAATTGTGCTCAAGTGCTGGAAGAAGAAATCTATAAAATGTTTGGCACTAAATATTTGAATGATGAGCATGATTGCAATGTTGTTAGTATGAATTCTTTGAATATCCATAATACTAATGATGATTGCACTAGTTATGATGAAAATGTCTCTTATAAACATGTCAATTTTTGTGGAGTGCATTGGGTTTGTAAGTACACACCAAACAGGGAAGATAGATATTGCAAGAGGCATAAGTACTTAGAAACTAAATTGTTGCAAGAAAGTCTTGATGATTGTGCTGAAAAATTCAATATTTTTCGCGCCCCTTGTGAACTTTGCAATGAACATGGTCATTTAAATCTCCAATGCAAATTGTTTCATGACCGAATCGTATCCAAAAATTGTGATAATTTGATTACCCTGGAGCATCATAAAGAGCTTAGTCTTCTTTTAGGGCATGAGGAAATGAAAAGTATAACTGAGGGTATTCCAAAGTTTAATCTTGATAAACTTCTTGGATTTGATCTAGAGGAAATTTATATGTATTGTGCGATGAATTGTATTGAAAATCCTTATATTGCCAACTACATAAAGAAAAGAAAACAAATAGAAGATGAAGAGAATACTAATGAAAGGGAAGAGACTTCCCAATATCCTTCTATTATTTCTTATGATGAATCTGGTAATGAGGAGGAGCCTCCTATTCAACCAATCTCATTAATAAGGAGCTCCAAAAAGAGGATTGAACCCACACATGTTGTGGTAAAGAAGAAGAAAAGAAAAAGGAAGAGAGGTAAAAAGATATCTCTCTCAAATAATGCTGCTCCTATTACTATTGTGCCTCATGAAAATATAATTGTGGAAGATAATGATACTTCTTATGATCTTGAAAATCTTTTTGGCACTTGCTTGGAAGAATATGATAATTGCTATTCTATTGGTGCTATCCATACTATTAATGATGAGAGTGATTATGCTTATAATATGAAAAGGCCCAAGCTTGGGGATGCTATGTTTGATGAAGATGATGTTTTTGAGAATGTATTTGCTGCAATTAATGTTTGTCCCAAGCTTGGGGATGCTACACTTAATGAAGATGATATTTTTAGTATCCCAAGTTTTGATATGCAAATTTATAATGATAATAACATGCCTCCTACTTATGATAATTATTGTGGTGATACATATGCTATAAAAAGTAGTGAGGATTATATTTATAAAACTTTTCATGATTATGGTTACCCCTTTTCTGAACATTACTCTTTTGATGTGGAAACAATTTATAGTATTCGAGTCTCTTATGATACTCCCACTATTTCGAATGAGAAGAATCTTGCTTATGTGGAGAGTAATAAATTTTCTATGCTTGTAGATCATGAAAAGAATGCTTTACGTACTGGTTATATTGTTTAATTCATTAATGATGCTACTGAAAATTATTATGAGGGAGGAACATATGCTTGTAGGAATTGCAATAATATCAAGTTTCCTCTCTACGTGCTTAAAGTTTTGAAGTTATGCTTGTTTTACCCTCCTATGCTAGTTGATTATTGTTCCCACAAGTTGTTTGCTCACAAAATCCCTATGCATAGGAAGTGGGTTAGACTTAAATGTTCTAGTCATATTCTTCATGATGCTCTCTTTATGTTGCAATTCTTATCCTTTATATGAGCATCATTGAAATCATCATGCCTAGCTAGGGGCGCTAAATGATAGCGCTTGTTGGGAGGCAACCCAATTTTATTCTTGCCCTTGCTTTTTGCTCCTGTTTAGTAATAAATAATTTATCTAGCCTCTGTTGTTGTTGTGTTTAATTAGTGTTGGTGCCAAGTAGAACCGTTGGGAAGACTTGGGGAAAGTCTTGTTAATCTTGCTGTAAAAAAAACAGAAACTTTAGCGCTCACGAGAATTGCTGGCATTTTTATTTGGAGAGTGCTATTTAGTTAATTATTTTTGAAGATGATTAATAGATAAATTCCTCAGGTCCAGAAATTTATTTCAGAACTTTATGAGTTCTATAAGTATACGTTTGGTCCAGATTACTACAGACTGTTCTGTTTTTGACATATTCTGTTTTTCATGTGTTGTTTACTTATTTTGATGAATCTATGGCTAGTAAAATAGTTTATAAAACATAGAGAAGTTGGAATACAGTAGGTTTAACACCAATATAAATAAAAAATGAGTTCATTACATTACCTTGAAGTGGTGATTTACTTTCATATACTAACGGAGCTTACGAGTTTTATGTTAAGTTTTCTGTTGTGAAGTTTTCAAGTTTTGGGTAAGGATTCGATGGACTATGGAATTAGGAGTGGCAAGAGCCTAAGCTTGGGGATGCCCAAGGAATCCCAAGGTAATATTCACGGATATCCAAGATCCTAAGCTTGGGGTTGCCCCAGAAGGCATCCCCTCCTTCGTCTTCGTTCATCGGTAACTTTACTTGGAACTATATTTTTATTCACCACATGATATGTGTTTTGCTTGGAGCGTCATTTCATTTTATTTTGTTTTTCTTGCTGTTTTAATAAAATACCAAGATCTGAAATTCTTTATTGTTAGAGAGTCTTCATATAGTTGCATAATTATTTGACTACTCATTGATCTTCACTTATATCTTTCAGAGTAGTTTGTTGTTGCTCTAGTGCTTCACTTATATCTTTTTAGAGCACGGTGGTGGTTTTATTTTGAAGAAATAGATGAACTCTCATGCTTCACTTATATCATTTTGAGAGTTTTAAATAGCATGGTAATTTTCTTAAATAATCCTAATATGTTGGGCATCTAAGAATAGTAAAAACTTTCATATAGAGTATTGAATACTAAGAGAAGTTTGATGCTTTATGATTGTTTTGAGATATGGAGATGGTGATATTAGAGTCATGCTAGTTGAGTAGTTGTGAATTTGAGAAATACTTGTGTTCAAGTTTGTGATTCCCGTAGCATGCACGTATGGTTAACCGCTATGTGATGAAGTCGGAGCATGATTTATTTATTGATTGCCTTCTTTATGAGTGGCGGTCTGGGACGAGAGATGGTCTTTTCCTACCAATCTATCTCCATAGGAGCATGCGCGTAGTACTTTGTTTTGATAACTAATATTTTTTGCAATAAGTATGTGAGTTCTTTATGACTAATGTTGAGTCCATGGATTATACGCACTCTCACCCTTCCACCATTGCTAGCCTCTCTAATACCGTGCACCTTTCACCGGTATCATAAACCCACCATATACCTTCCTCAAAACAGCCACCATACCTACCTATCGTGGCATTTCCATAGCCATTCCGAGATATATTGCCATGCAACTTTCCACCGTTCCGTTATTATGACACGCTTCATCATTGTCATATTGCTTTGCATGATCATGTAGTTGACATCGTATTTGTGGCAAAGCCATCGTTCATAATTCTTTCATACATGTCACTCATGAATCATTGCACATCCCGGTACACCACCGGAGGCATTCATATAGAGTCATATCTTGTTCTAAGTATCAAGTTGTAATTCTTGAGTTGTAAGTAAATAAAAGTGCGATGATCATCATTATTAGAGCATTGTCCGAGTGAGGAAAGGATGATGGAGACTATGATTCCCCCACAAGTTGGGATGAGACTCCGGACGAAAATAAATAAATAAAGAGGCCAAAGAAGCCCAAATAAAAAAAGAGAAAAGAGGCCATAAAAAGAGAAGGCCCAAATAAAAATAATAAAAAATAGATAAAAAGAGAAGGGGCAATGCTACTATCCTTTTACCACACTTGTGCTTCAAAGTAGCACCATGATCTTCATGATAGAGAGTCTCCTATGTTGTCACTTTCATGTACTAGTGGGAATCTTTCATTATAGAACTTGGCTTGTATATTCCAACGATGGCCTTCCTCAAAATGCCCTAGGTCTTCGTGAGCAAGCGAGTTGGATGCACACCCACTAGTTTCTTTTGTTGAGCTTTCATACACTTATAGCTCTGGTGCATCCGTTGCATGGCAATCCCTACTCACTCACATTGATATATATATTAATGGGCATCTCCATAGCCCATTGATACGCCTAGTTGATGTGAGACTATCTTCTCCTTTTTGTCTTCTCCACAACCACCATTCTATTCCACCTATAGTGCTATATCCATGGCTCACGCTCGTGTATTGCGTGAAGATTGAAAAAGTTTGAGAACATCAAAAGTATGAAACAATTGCTTGGCTTGTCATCGGGGTTGTGGATGATTTAGATATTTTGTGTGGTGAAGATAGAGCATAGCCAGACTATACGATTGTGTGGGGATAGCTTTCTTTGGCCATGTTATTTTGAGAAGACATAATTGCTTACTTAGTATGCTAGAAGTATTATCATTTTTATGTCAATACGAACTTTTGTCTTGAATCTTTCAGATCTGAATATTCATACCACAATTAAGAAGAACTACATTGAAATTATGCCAAGTAGCACTCCGCATCAAAAATTCTGTTTTTATCATTTACCTACTCGAGGAGGAGTAGGAATTAAGCTTGGGGATGCTTGATACGTCTCCAACGTATCTATAATTTTTTATTGCTCCATGCTATGTTATCTACTGTTTGGGCAATATTGGGCTTTATTATCCACTTTTATATTATTTTTGGGACTAACCTATTTATCGGAGGCACCGCCCAGAATTGCTGTTTTTTGCCTATTTCAGTGTTTCGAAGAAAAGGAATATCAAACGGAGTCAAAACGGAACAAAATCAGCTAGAGAAGTTATTTTTGGAAGGAAAGCTACCGGAAAAGCTTGGAGTGCACGTCAGGAAAGTAGGGAGGTGCCCACGAGGGTGGGGGCGCGCCCACCCCCCTACGGCGCGCCCCTGCCTCGTCGCCCCTCCTTCGGTCCACCGACGTGCTTCTTTCACCCATATATACCTACGTATCCTAAAACTTCCAGGGGAGCACAATAGATCGGGAGTTCTGCCGCCAGAAGCCTCTGTAGCCACCGAAAGCCAATCTAGACCCGTTCCGGCACCCTGCCGGAGGGGGCATCCCTCTCCGGTGGCCATCTTCATCATCCTAGTGCTCTCCATGACGAGGAGGGAGTAGTTCTCCCTCGGGGCTGAGGGTATGTACCAGTAGCTATGTGTTTGATCTGTCTCTCGTGTGCTAGAGGTGATACGATCTTGATGTATCGCGAGCTTTTCTATTATAGTTGGATCCTATGATGTTTCTTCCCCCCTCTACTCTCTTGTAATGGATTGAGTTTCCCCTTTGAAGTTATCTTATCGGATTGAGTCTTTAAAGATTTGAGAACACTAGATGTATGTCTTGCCGTGCGTATCGGTGGTGACAATGGGATATCACGTGATTCACTTGATTTATGTTTTGGTGATCAACTTGCGGGTTCCGCCCATGAACCTATGCATAGGGGTTGGCACACGTTTTCATCGTGATTCTCTGGTAGGAACTTTGGGGCACTCTTTGAGGTTCTATGTGTTGGTTGAATAGATGAATCTGAGATTGTGTGATGCATATCGTATAATCATACCCACGGATACTTGAGGTGACACTGGAGTATCTAGGTGACATTAGGGTTTTTGTTGATTTGTGTCTTAAGGTGTTATTCTAGTACGGACTCTAGGGCTGTTTGTGATACTTATAGGAATAGCCCAACGGATTGATTGGAAAGAATAACTTTGAGGTGGTTTCGTACCCTACCATAATCTCTTCGTTTGTTCTCCGCTATTAGTGACTTTGGAGTGACTCTTTGTTGCATGTTGAGGGATAGTTATGTGATCCAATTATGTTATTATTGTTGAGAGGACCTGCACTAGCGAAAGTATGAACCCTAGGCCTTGTTTCCTAGCATTGCAATACCATTTACGCTCACTTTTATCATTAGTTACCTTGCTGTTTTTATAATTTAGATTACAAAAACCTTTATCTACTATCCATATACCACTTGTATCACCATCACTTCGCCGAACTAGTGCACCCATACAATTTACCATTGTATTGGGTGTGTTGGGGACACAAGAGACTCTTTGTTATTTGGTTGCAGGGTTGCTTGAGAGAGACCATCTTCATCCTACGCCTCCTACGGATTGATAAACCTTAGGTCATCCACTTGAGGGAAATTTGCTACTGTCCTACAAACCTCTGCACTTGGAGGCCCAACAACGTCTACAAGAAGAAGGTTGTATAGTAGACATCAAGCTCTTTTCTGCCGCCGTTGCCGGGGAGGTGAGTGCTTGAAGGTATATCTTTAGATCTTGCAATCAAGTCTTTTAGTTTCTTGTTTTATCACTAGTTTAGTTTATAAAAGAAAACTATAAAAAATGGAATTGAGTTTGTCACATACGCTTCACCTTTTTAATATCTTTCATGAGTATGATGGAAAGGATAATTGTGCTCAAGTGCTAGAAGAAGATATCTATAAAATGTTTGGCACTAAATATTTGAATGATGAGAATGATTGCAATGTTGTTAGTACAAATTCTTTGAATATCCATAATACTAATGATGATTGCACTAGTTATGATGAAAATGTCTCCTATAAGCATGTCATTTTTTGTGGAGTGCATTGGGTTTGTAAGTACACACCAAATAGGGAAGATAGATATTGCAAAAGGCATAAGTACTTAGAAACTAAATTTTTGCAAGAAAGTCTTGATGATTGTGCTGAAAAACAATATTTTTCGCGCCCCTTGTGAACTTTGCAATGAACATGGTCATTTAAATCTCCAATGCAAATTGTTTTATGACCGAATCTGTCGAGGGTTTCTGATCCCTCGCACACCTATGAGGATCGGCGGACCGAGCCCCTTTTGGTTCGGTAGGGGGCGGTGGATGCACAAAGAGCAGATCGAGGCGAAACACACGAGCGAGACGATCGATTTACCCAGGTTCGGGCCGCACGGATGCGTAAAACCCTACTCCTGCTTTGGTGGTAGTATTGAGTTCTTGCTCGGGAGCGGCGAGTGCTACAGTACACTCAAGCAGCTGGCGAGACCGAGCGTGAGAATGGCTGTCCTCCCCCCTCTCTGTTGCGCATGGGCCTACTTTTATATGTCTAAGGGGTCACCGACACGTGGCAACAGAGGTGCGGGTAAAAATGTAAAAGGGGTGGTAGTTGGCTCCACCGCCTACATGTCGCATCCTACCTAACTCTAACGGCAGGGGACAAGGGCATTAAATGCCCGTATGTGTCACCTTGACGGCCCAGAGAGGGACCGCTAGGAACACCACCGTTTGCCACGATGGTTCCTTGTCAGCGTCTGCTTGCCACTGCATGCCCCCGGCTGCACAGCCTCCCGCCACGTACGCCAGGAATGGTCCCAGGGCGACACGTTGGTGGGTGAGCTGGAGCGCGGGCTGCGGGGTAGTAGCTTGCCGCGACAAGCGCCTTGCCGCGGATGTGGCCTTGTCGCGTTCGGGAGCTTGTCGCTCACCGGGTCTTGTCGGGGCGCGCGGTGCGCCGCAGCGAGTCTCTTGAGATGCTCTGGTTGTCTTCCCGGCAAGCTCCTCTTGCCGGGGTCTCGTCTCCTTCCCGGCAAGCTCCTCTTGCCGGGGCCTTGTCTCCTTCTCGGCAAGCTCCTCTTGCCGGGGTCTTGTCTCCTTCCCGGCAAGCTCCTCTTGTCGGGGCCTTGTTTTGCTCTTTGGATACTTTGTTCTTGAATGGCTCCAGAGGAACCACGGAGGGTCTTGGCGGTCGCCCGGCAAGCCTTGCCGCGGGTCGCTGCGACTGCCCGTACATAAGTTTGGGATACTAAGGTACCCCTACTTTAGTACACCGACAGGAGCCCCCGGGCCTGGGCCATACACGGTGCCGAGCGCTGTTGGGCCGGGCCCAAAACAGTGCACGGGCACACGCGGCCTAGGGCACGCCACATCTGACTCCGCACCCACCGCACCCTCCCCAAACGGCACGCGTCCAACACGGCGCCGTGCGTGACGTGGGCGGCGTGCGCGGGGCCGCGCCCTGCGCGCATGCGTCACGTCGTGGTAAAAGAGGACGGTTGGCGCACCCCTCCCCGTAAACGGAGGGAGGCGTGGAGGCGTGGTGGGCGGAATCGTGGGTAGCTGTTTATTCGCGACAGCGAAACATCCGCCCCCCTCCCCTCCCTCTTTATAAGCAGAGGAAACAGGGGTACGGCGCCATCTGCCCGTTGCTGCTTCCAATCTCAAAACCTCCGCCGCTCCCCGTCTTCTCAGAGCAACAAGAGAACAACGCCCTGCTCCCCCCATTGTCACCTGCACCACCACCACCATCGGCCTCCTCCACCACCTTCGCCATGGCTCCGAAGGGCGACAAAGGGAAAGCGGTGAACTCGACCGAGGCGCAGCGGCTCGCGATGATGCGGAAGGAGCGAGCCATCTTCCCTCCCAAGCTCGGCGCGAAGCCGTTGCGGGAGCGGTATTACCTGTTCTGGTCGGTGGAGACGCGAGCTCACCCGCGGACCAGGGTGCTCCCGGCTGAAGCCCACGCGAAGGCTCCTGACGGGTACCCTTTCTTTGCTGTGTTCTTCTACTGCGGGCTCTGCCCGCCCTTTTCCGAGTTCTGCTATGATATTATGAACACATATGGCTTCTACCTCCTTGACTTCACCCCCAACGCCGTTCTCACCATGGCAGTTTTCGCACATCTTTGCGAAAACTTTGTCGGAGTCCACCCTAGTGTAGCTCTCTTCCGCCATTTCTTTATCCCTCGAGTAGAGAGAGGAGAGACTCTGTCCGGCGAAATCGCCTGGATCTCCAGAGCCGGCAAGAAGGAATCTTATCTAGAGGGGGAGTTCTGCGGCAAGTGGGAGGAGTGGAGAGCAGATTGGTGCTGGATTATCGAGGAGAGCCCGCAGTCATTCACTATCCGGCGCCAAGCAGCAGCAGTGCGCGGAAATGACTGGAGCGACTTGGCCCCGGAAGACAGCAAGCTGACGATTGCCATCACCAGGATCCGGCGCCTTAGGCTTGCCGGACTCACCGTAGGCGCTGTTGGCGCAGGGTTTCTTCGCCGCCGCATTGCCCTCTGCAGGAACGGGGAAGGCCTGCCTGGGAGTTCAAGAACGCGGCGGACATTATGAGGTTGCGCCCAGGCCTCAACTATAATTTCACTGTCCTCGAGCACACTAGCATGCTGCAGGAGCTCTTCAAATATGATTCGGATCACCCCGAAGTCTTCAGGCTGCCGCAGGGCGTCGTTTCTTTGTGCAACAACTCTGCGCTTGACCGCATCCGAGCGATGATGCCGTTGTGCGACTCGCACGGAATCGAGCCGACTTGGCAAGAGCCCGCAGACGAGGTCGTGTAGCAGTTCTTCGACGACCTGGTGGAAGTGCCAATCCGCGCCGACAAGAGGGACGGCCTCATCCACGACACCACCGAGGCGGAGCTGGCGTACATAGCCACCAGGTTGGAAGAGGCAGCGGCAGGCGAATTTGGGTTTACTCTGGAGGAAGCGGCGGTAGAAGAGGCAAAGACTCGTGCCGAACAAGAGGAGTTCCTCGGCAAGAAAGAGCTCGTCCGGCAAGAGGAACTTGCCGGCAAGGAAGATCTTGCCGGGGGCAGTGCCGAGCCGGGCGAGCCTGCCGGGGATGCAAGCGACTCGCTGGAGATCGACTCTTCCTCCACTTCGTCTTCCGACAGCCCGCCGCTGGCTGCGCCTCCGTCTCCACCAAGAAAGCGTCTCCGCAAGGCCACGGATGTAGCGAGGCGGCAGGATGCCCAGCAGTCGCCGCGCCGCACGACGCGCTCCACCGCGGCAAGCACTGTTGCCGCGGGAGCGCCCCATGCCGCTGCTTCGACTGGAGCGGGGTCTTCCCGGGCTGCCGCCTCTGCTCCCGCCAAGCGACCAAGGGAGCCTACCCCTCCTTCCCGCGCCAGCCGCGGGCCGGACTTCGACTTCTCCGTGTTTAGCTCCGACGAGGAAGAAGAGGAGGAGTAAGTTCTTCTCATTGTACTTGTAATTCTTTGATTTCCGCTGTTTTTGTCTTGCCTTGTTTCTCACTTGCCTTCCTCTGCATCTCTTCCTTTTCAGGACTCTGGCGCAGAGGGCGGCGAAGAGGGCCAGGGTGCCGGTGATCGTCATCGAGGACGAACCCACTTCATCAACAGGGGACGTGCCTGAGACGAACCCGCCGGACCCGGCGACTGATCCTCAGAGCAGCCCCCAGCGTAAGTGTTTTGCTTACTTCCCGCTGTTGGGTGCGCCTGAAGATCCTTGCTATGCTGATACTTGTTTGTTGACTTGTGCAGGAGCAGAGCAGCCTCACCAGGGGAGCCTGGAGACCACCCCTGAAGCGCCAAGGGGGAGTCCTCCGACGAGAGAGAGGTCTCCGGCAAGGGAGACCTCTCTGGCAAGGGAGGAGGCTCCGACAAGGGAGGAGCCCCCGGCAAGGGAAGGGACTCCGGCAAGGGAGGAGCCCCCGGCGAGGGAGGAGAATCCGGCAAGGGAGGAGCCCCCGGCTCGACAAGGATCTCTGGCAAGGGACCGCGCCAGCGATCCCCCGGCGACGGAGACCACAGCGGCCGGCCCTGGCACAGGTAACTCCCTTGCTTCCAAACTCCTCTTGCTTCTTCGGCTTCTTGATCTTCCTCTTGGATTTTGCTCAAACTTTGCTTGAATCTTCTCCCCTCTTCCGGCCATCAGGTCCATCTGCCGCAGAGCCGATGGAGACGGAGCTCGCCGCCGAGGAAGCAGCCGGCGCCGGCGAGGAGGCTGCCAGGGCTGCCGCCGCGGAGGTGGGCGGGGAGTCTGGCGGTCATACCGTCAGCCCGGAGGCCACAGGAACGTCAGGCGCTGCTCCGACCACTGGCTTCTCCGCTGCTGCCGCCGCGGCAGGCTCCGAAGAGCCCCAGCCCGGCATCTACCTGAAGGCCAGCGAGAACATCTTCATCAGCCTCCCCTGGGCGTCAAGCTCCAGGGCGCCGATCGAGGGGGAGAGGCTGGACGGAGAGGTGCTTGCCTCTGCCGGGCTGAAGCTGGTTGACGCGCCAAGCAGCGGCAGCGGCGATCCTGAAGAGGAGCGCCTGCTGCGGAAGCTAGTGGCGCTCTACCGCACCCGGCAGGCCAAGCTGGAGTCCCGCGAAGCACTCGTGGCGAAGGCTGGCGCTGACATCAAGAAGCGCGCAGAAGAGCTCCGGGGCACCCACCAAGAAGCTCTCCGCTCCCTGGCAAGGGAGCGGGAGGAACTTGCCGAGGCGCAGCAAGCCTTCCTTCTCGAGAAGGCGGACGTCGAAGAGCGCCAGCGCCTTGCCGCGGAGAAACTGTCTTCGCAGGAGGGTGACTTGGCGCAGCGGAAGGTCGACCTCGACGGCCACGAGGAGGAACTTCCCGCGCGCGAGCGGGCAGTTGGCGGAGCCGCCAAGCAAGCCGAAGACGCTGTCGCAGCTGCTGAGGCTGCCAAGGCTAAGCTGGAGCTGAAGGTGACGCAGCTGGAGGCGGACCTCAAGGCGAGCGGCGACGAGCTTGCCGCGCTCAAGCTCGAGCGGGAGAAGGACGCCAGCGGCTACTTGGAGCTGCAGGCCCTTTTCGCCGAGAGGGGCAAGGAGCTGGACGCCGCCAAGAACTCCAATGCCGATCTCGAAGGGAAGCTGGCGGCCCTGACCAGATCTCTGGACGGCGCTAAGGAGCAGGAGACGGCCTTGAAGGAGGCGGTCAAGGCCGGCAAGGTGCTGTTGGCGAAGGCCGCCGCCGCCCGGAAGACCTTGGCGGAGGACATGGAGCGCTGGACGGAGGGTCTGGTGGACGTCGCCGCGGATGTCGACAAGGAGCTGGCGCAGTTGGGGATGGTGGATCTCGCATACTCCTCCGACGAGAACCTCCAACCCAGCACCAAGCTTCCCCTGTTCTTCAAAGGCGTGGCGACGGTGCTCCAGCGAATCCGGGAACAGTTCCCGAAACAGCTTGCCGACGAGTCGCGCAAGATCTGCGCAGGAGCTCTCCAGAAGGTGCTGATGAAGGTGGCCTTCCACAACCCAGGCCTCCGCCTCAACAATGTCCTCCGAAGCCTGCCGCCATATGCTGATCAGGAGGAGCTCAAGGCCCTTGTCGCACCTATCGTGGACAAGGTGAGCGGGATCAGGAGGGTCGAAGGCGACCGTGTAGACTAGGCCACTTATCTTCTTCTTTCCTTGTCGCTGCCAATCATGTTATGACAAACAGTCTGTTAGAGCTGCGACAAGTTATTCTGTAATATACTCTTATCCTTGGCTAATAATTGCTATGTTATTTCCTTTACTTGCTTCCTCCCCTTGTACGCTTTTACCCTACGCTTTTAGGGAACTTGTCAGCGCAGGCTCCTCTGCCGCGAGCGCTGAGTGCGGAACATCAGCAGCTCGCTTGCAGTGCCACAGCCGGCAAGAACCTCGTCGCAGAGCTAGTCGCGGCTCGCTTAAGTTGTTGAGCGGACTCGAAACAACAGTAAGAGCGCAACTTAGCTACGAGTTGGTTGGTGCCTGCGCCGACAAGAAACCTTGTCGCAGCTAGCCGCGGCTTGCCTAAGTTGTTGAGCGGGGCTCGAAACAACAGTAAGGGCGCGGCCAACCACGAGTCAGTTCCTCCGCGCACAGGTTTTCCATACAAGGGACGATCGCAAGAAGGAAGATAACTCTATAAATTTAATTGCTATGTTATTTCCTTTACTTGACTCCTTCCTTTGTATGTTTTTACCTTGCGCATATAGGGAACTTGCCGGCGCTGGCACGCTTGCCGCGAGTGCTGAGTGCGGAACGTCAGCGATCTGCGGGCGGTGCTGCGGCCGACAAGAAACCTTGTTGCGGAGCTAGTTGCAGCCCACTTAAGTTGTTGAGCGGGGCTCGAAACAACAGTAAGGGTGCAACTAGCAACGAGTCGGCTCCTCCGTGCCCCGGTCCCACATACAAAGCATTGGCGTTCAAGGAAAATAACTTAAAAATCTAAAGGAAATCTGATTGCTCAAGCTTTAGCACTTATCTTTCTCTGTTGTTTGCCTTCCCGGGGTATGTGTTGGGCACATAATCTTTATGCACGGGGTCTGCGCTCGGCTTTGTACAAAGGATTACATGCAACAGCGGCAAGACTTTGCACAAATGGGTGGTTGCCGGACAGGGTCCGACAACCGCGCCTCACGGGCAAAGCTTGCGAAGACGCGCAATATTCCATGAGTCGCTCACTGGTACGCAATCTTCGGTCCCAAGGCGGACTGCGCCAAGCCTGGTGACTTGCTTCACCCGGTAAGGGCCTTCCCACTTCGGCGTCAACTTGTCGGAAACCTTGGCGGACTGATCACGCCAAAGAGACAAGGTCGCCTTCCTCGAAACTTCTGGCTTTAACTTTGCGGCTATGATAGCGGCGCAAAATCTGCTGGTAGCGAGCGGCTCGCACAGCAGCCTGAAGACGATCTTCCTCAAGGAGCAGCACGTCATCTTGCCGCAGCCGCTCTTGCTCAAGCTCATCACAAGCGAGCACTTGAGGTGACCCGTATACGAGTTCCGTGGGGATAACTGCTTCCGCTCCATAGACTAGAGCGAAGGGTGTCTGGCCGGTGGCTCGATTTGGCGTCATTCTGATCGACCAAAGAACCACCGGCAGCTCCGCGCCGAAGCCTCTGTCGGGGCGACGGCGGAAAACGGTGCGGGGAACGAGATATGCTCGGACTTCTAACTGCGTTAGAAGGAGCAACATCTCGTCCGAGCGATCACGCCACGCTTGCGCCAGCATGTTGGCGTACATGCAGGTCCTGAGCACTCCGGGATCCGCCAGCTTGATCTTGGCCCAGCAGACATATGGTACCGTGGGTACCATGACGCTGCTGGTCCCGCGCCTCCTAGGATGGGCGCGGTGCATGTACGGACGCCGAGGTCTTGGAGTGCGCGCGGTCATTATGGGAGGCGACCGCGCCGCCGACGTGCGGCGCACCCTGGTCCTTGGACCTGGCAGCGCCACGAGTCTCCCCATCGGCGCCCGCTCTTCCGCCGGCGCCTGCTCCACCAGCCGTCCGCTCTGGCGACGGCGGGCTCGGCGCAGACGGAGCAGCTGCCTCCGAAATCTTCTTCTTCGGTGGCATGTTGATGAAGACGATGAAGATGCGGCTCGTGCGAACGCCGGATCAGGTTCGCACAACCTCAACGCACCCCCCTACCTGGCGCGCCAAAGATGTCGGGGGTGTCTAATCCCTCGCACACCTATGGGGATCGGCGGACCGAGCCCCTTTTGGTTCGACAGGGAGCGGTGGATGCACAAAGAGCAGATCGAGGCAAAACACACGAGCGAGACGATCGATTTACCCAGGTTCGCGCCGCACGGATGCGTAAAACCCTACTCCTGCTTTGGTGGTTGTATTGAGTTCTTGCTCGGGAGCGGCGAGTGCTACAGTACACTCAAGCAGCTGGCGAGACCGAGCATGAGAATGGCTGTCCTCCCCCCTCTCTGTTGCGCATGGGCCTCCTTTTATATGTCTAAGGGGTCACCGACACGTGGCAACAGAGGTGAGGGTAAAAATGTAAAAGGGGTGGTAGTTGGCTCCACCGCCTACATGTCGCATCCTACCTAACTCTGACGGTAGGGGACAAGGGCATTAAATGCCCGTCTGTGTCACCTTGACGGCCCAGAGAGGGACCGCTAGGAATGCCACCGTTTGCCACGATGGTTCCTTGTCAGCGTCTGCTTGCCACCGCATGCCCCCGGCTGCACAGCCTCCCGCCACGTACGCCAGGAATGGTCCCAGGGCGACACGTTGGTGGGTGAGCTGGAGCGCGGGCTGCGGGGTAGTAGCTTGCCGCGGCAAGCGCCTTGCCGCGGATGTGGCCTTGTCGCGTCCGGGAGCTTGTCGCTCACCGGGTCTTGTCGGGGCGCACGATGCGCCGCAGCGAGTCTCTTGAGATGCTCTGGTTGTCTTCCCGGCAAGCTCCACTTGCCGGGGTCTCGTCTCCTTCCCGGCAAGCTCCTCTTGCTGGGGCCTTGTCTCCTTCCCGGCAAGCTCCTCTTGTCGGGGTCTTGTCTCCTTCCCGGAAAGCTCCTCTTGCCGGGGCCTTGTTTTTCTCTTTGGATACTTTGTTCTTGAATGGCTCCAGAGGAACCACGGAGGGTCTTGGCGGTCGCCCGGCAAGCCTTGCCGCGGGTCGCTGCGACTGCCCGTGCACAAGTTCGGGATACTAAGGTACCCCTACTTTAGTACACCGACAGAATCGTATCCAAAAATTGTGATAATTTGATTACCCTTGAGCATCATAAAGAGCTTAGTCTTCTTTTTGGGCATGAGGAAATGAAATGTATAAGTAAGGGTATTCCAAATTTTAATCTTGATAAACTTCTTGGATTTGATCTAGAGGAAATTTATATGTATTGTGCGATGAATTGTATTGAAAATCCTTATATTGCCAACTATATAAAGAATAGAAAACAAATAGAAGATGAAGAGAATACTAATGAAAGGGAAGAGACTTCCCAATATCCTTCTATTATTTCTTATGATGAATCAGGTAACGAGGAGGAGCCTCCTATTCAACCAATCTCATTAATAAGGAGCTCCAAAAAGAGGATTGAACCCACACATGATGTGGTAAAGAAAAAGAAAAGAAAAAGGAAGAGAGGTAAAAAGATATCTCTCTCAAATAATGCTGCTCCTATTACTATTGTGCCTCATGAAAATATAATTGTGGAAGATAATGATACTTCTTATGATCTTGAAAATCTTTTTGGCACTTGCTTGGAAGAATATGATAATTGCTATACTATTGGTGCTATCCATACTATTAATGATGAGAGTGATTATGCTTATAATATGAAAAGGCCCAAGCTTGGGGATGCTATGTTTGATGAAGATTATGTTTTTGAGAATGTATTTGCTGCAATTAATATTTGTCCCAAGCTTGGGGATGCTACACTTAATGAAGATGATATTTTTAGTATCCCAAGTTTTGATATGCAAATTTATAATGATAATAACATGCCTCCTACTTATGATAATTATTGTGATGATACATATGCTATACAAAGTAGTGAGGATTATATTTATAAAACTTGTCATGATTATGGTTGGCCCTTTTCTGAACATTACTCTTTTGATGTGGAAACAATTTATAGTATTCGACTCTTTTATGATACTCCCACTATTCCGAATGAGAAGAATCTTGCTTATGTGAAGAGTAATAAATTTTCTATGCTTGTAGATCATGAAAAAAATGCTTTAGGTACTGGTTATATTGTTGAATTCATTCATGATGCTAATGAAAATTATTATGAGGGAGGAACATATGCTTGTAGGAATTGCAATAATATCAAGTTTCCTCTCTACGTGCTTAAAGTTTTGAAGTTATGCTTGTTTTACCCTCCTATGCTAGTTGATTATTGTTCCCACAAGTTGTTTGCTCACAAAATCCCTATGCATAGGAAGTGGGTTAGACTTAAATGTGCTAGTCATATTCTTCATGATGCTCTCTTTATGTTACAATTCTTATCCTTTATATGAGCATCATTGAAATCATCATGCCTAGCTAGGGGCGTTAAACGATAGCGCTTGTTGGGAGGCAACCCAATTTTATTCTTGTCCCTTGCTTTTTTCTCATGTTTAGTAATAAATAATTTATCTAGCCTCTGTTATTGTTGTGTTTTTTGTGTTTAGTTACTGTTTGTGCCAAGTAGAACCGTTGGGAAGACTTGGGGAAAGTCTTGTTAATCTTGCTGTAAAAAACAGAAAGTTTAGCGCTCACGAGAATTGCTGCCATTTTTATTTGGAGAGTGCTATTTAGTTTATTCTTTTTGAAGATGATTAATAGATAAATTCCTCAGGTCCATCAATTTATTTGAGAACTTTATGAGTTCCATAAGTATACGTCTGATACAGATTACTACAGACTGTTCTGTTTTTGACAGATTCTGTTTTTCATGTGTTGTTTACTTATTTTGATGAATCTATGGCTAGTAAAATAGTTTATAAACCATAGAGAAGTTGGAATACTGTAGGTTTAACACCAATATAAATAAATAATGAGTTCATTACAGTACCTTGAAGTGGTGATTTCCTTTCTTATACTAACGGAGCTTACGACTTTTATGTTAAGTTTTCTGTTGTGAAGTTTTCAAGTTTTGGGTAAGGATTCGATGGACTATGGAATAAGGAGTGGCAAGAGCCTAAGCTTGGGGATGCCAAAGGCACCCCAAGGTAATATTCAAGGATATCCAAGATCCTAAGCTTGGGGATGCCCCGGAAGGCATCCCCTCCTTCGTCTTCGTTCATCGGTAACTTTACTTGGAACTATATTTTTATTCACCACATGATATGTGTTTTGCTTGGAGCGTCATTTAATTTTATTTTGTTTTGCTTGATGTTTGAATAAAATACCAAGATCTGAAATTCTTTAATGTTAGAGAGTCTTCATATAGTTGCATAATTATTTGACTACTCATTGATCTTCACTTATATCTTTCGGAGTAGTTTGTTGTTGCTCTAGTGCTTCACTTATATCTTTTTAGAGCACGGTGGTGGTTTTATTTTGAAGAAATAGATGAACTCTCATGCTTCACTTATATCATTTTGAGAGTTTTAAATAGCATGGTAATTTGCTTAAATAATCCTAATATGTTGGGCATCTAAGAATAGTAAAAACTTTCATATAGAGTATTGAATACTAAGAGAAGTTTGATGCTTGATGATTGTTTTGAGATATGGAGATGGTGATATTAGAGTCATGCTAGTTGAGTAGTTGTGAATTTGAGAAATACTTGTGTTGAAGTTTGTGATTCCCGTAGCATGCACGTATGGTGAACCGTTATGTGATGAAGTCGGAGCATGATTTATTTATTGATTGTCTTCCTTATGAGTGGCAGTCGGGGATGAGAGATGGTCTTTTCCTACCAATATATCTCCATAGGAGCATGCGCGTAGTACTTTGTTTTGATAACTAATAATTTTTTGCAATAAGTATGTGAGTTCTGTATGACTAATGTTGAGTCCATGGATTATACGCACTCTCACCCACCGGTATCATAAACCCACCATATACCTTCCTCAAAAAAGCCATCATACCTACCTATCATGGCATTTCCATAGCCATTCCGAGATATATTGCCATGCAACTTTCCACCGTTCCGTTATTATGACACGCTTCATCATTGTCATATTGCTTTGCATGATCATGTAGTTGACATCGTATTTGTGGCAAAGCCACCGTTCATAATTCTTTCATACATGTCACTCATGAATCATTGCACATCCCGGTACACCACCGGAGGCATTCATATAGAGTCATATCTTGTTCTAAGTATCGAGTTGTAATTCTTGAGTTGTAAGTAAATAAAAGTGTGATGGTCATCATTATTAGAGCATTGTCCCGGTGAGGAAAGGATGATGGAGACTATGATTCCCCCACAAGTCGGGATGAGACTCCGGACGAAAATAAATAAATAAAAGAGGCCAAAGAAGCCCAAATAAAAAAAGAGAAAAGAGGCCATAAAAAAGAGAAGGCCCAAATAAAAAATAAAAAAATTAGAGAAAAAGAGAGAAGGGGCAATGCTACTATCCTTTTACCACACTTGTGCTTCAAAGTAGCACCATGATCTTGATGATAGAGAGTCTCCTATGTTGTCACTTTCATATACTAGTGGGAATCTTTTATTATAGAACTTGGCTTGTATATTCCAATGATGGGCTTCCTCAAAACGCCCTAGGTCTTCGTGAGCAAGCGAGTTGGATGCACACCAACTAGTTTCTTTTGTTGAGCTTTCATACACTTATAGCTCTAGTGCATCCGTTGCATGGCAATCCCTACTCACTCACGTTGATATCTATTAATGGGCATCTCCATAGGCCGTTGATACGCCTAGTTGATGTGAGACTATCTTCTCCTTTTTGTCTTCTCCACAACCACCATTCTATTCCACCTATAGTGCTATATCCATGGCTCACGCTCATGTATTGCGTGAAGATTGAAAAAGTTTGAGAACATCAAAAGTATGAAACAATTGCTTGGCTTGTCATCGGGGTTGTGCATGATTTAGATATTTTGTGTGGTGAAGATAGAGCATAGCCAGACTATATGATTGTGTAGGGATAGCTTTCTTTGGCCATGTTATTTTGAGAAGACATAATTGCTTAGTTAGTATGCTTGAAGTATTATCATTTTTATGTCAACATGAACTTTTGTCTTGAATCTTTCAGATCTGAATATTCATACCACAATTAATAAGAACTACATTGAAATTATGCCAAGTAGCACTCCGCATCAAAAATTCTGTCTTTATCATTTACCTACTCGAGGACGAGCAGGAATTAAGCTTGGGGATGCTTGATACGTCTCCATCGTATCTATAATTTTTGATTGCTCCATGCTATGTTATCTACTGTTTTGGGCAATATTGGGCTTTATTATCCACTTTTATATTATTTTTGGGACTAACCTATTTACCGGAGGCCCAGCCCAGAATTGCTGTTTTTTTTTTTGCCTATTTTAGTGTTTTGAAGAAAAGGAATATCAAACAGAGTCAAAACAGAACGAAATCAGCTAGAGAAGTTATTTTTGGAAGGAAAGCTACCGGAAAAGCTTGGAGTGCACGCCAGGAAAGAAGGGAGGTGCCCACGAGGGTGGGGGCGCGCCCACCCCCCTAGGGCGCGCCCCCTGCCTCGTGCCCCCCCCCCTTCGGTCCACCGACGTGCTTCTTTCACCCATATATACCTACGTATCCCAAAACTTCCAGGGGAGCACAATAGATCGGGAGTTCCACCGCCAGAAGCCTCCGTAGCCATCGAAAGCCAATCTAGACCCGTTCCGGCACCATGCCGGAGGGGGAATCCCTCTCCGGTGGCCATCTTCATCATCCCGGTGCTCTCCATGATGAGGAGGGAGTAGTTCTCCCTCGGGGCTGAGGGTATGTACCAGTAGCTATGTGTTTGATATCTCTCTTGTGTGCTAGAGGTGATACGATCTTGATGTATCGCGAGCTTTTCTATTATAGTTGGATGCTATGATGTTTCTTCCCCCCTCTACTCTCTTGTAATGGGTTGAGTTTCCCCTTTGAAGTTATCTTATCGCATTGAGTCTTTAAAGATTTAAGAACACTTGATGTATGTCTTGCCGTTCGTATCTGTGGTGACAATGGGATATCACGTGATTCACTTGATGTATGTTTTGGTGATCAACTTGCGGGTTCCGCCCATGAACCTATGCATAGGGGTTGGCACACGTTTTCGTCATGATTCTCCCGTAGGAACTTTGGGGCACTCCTTGAGGTTCTATGTGTTGGTTGAATAGATGAATCTGAGATTGTGTGATGCATATCGTATAATCATACCCACGGATACTTGAGGTGACATTGGAGTATCTAGGTGACATTAGGGTTTTGGTTGATTTGTGTCTTAAGGTGTTATTCTAGTATGAACTCTAGGGCTGTTTGTGACACTTATAGGAATAGCCAACGGATTGATTGGAAAGAATAACTTTGAGGTGGTTTCATACCCTACCATAATCTCTTCATTTGTTCTCCGCTATTAGTGACTTTGGAGTGACTCTTTGTTGCATGTTGAGGGATAGTTATGTGATCCAATTATGTTATTATTGTTGAGAGGACTTGCACTAGCGAAAGTATGAACCCTAGGCCTTGTTTCCTAGCATTGCAATACCGTTTACGCTCACTTTTATCATTAGTTACCTTTCTGTTTTTATAATTTCAGATTACAAAAACCTTTATCTACTATCCATATACCACTTGTATCACCATCTCTTCTCCAAACTAGTGCACCGATACAATTTACCATTGTATTGGGTGTGTTGGGGACACAAGAGACTCTTTGTTATTTGGTTGCGGGGTTGCTTGAGAGAGACCATCTTCATCCTACGCCTCCTACGGATTGATAAACCTTAGGTCATCCACTTGAGGGAAATTTGCTACTGTCCTACAAACCTCTGCACTTGGAGGCCCAACAACGTCTACAAGAAGAAGGTTGTCTAGTAGACATCAAGCATCATGAAATTGGTGATGGAGGATGGTTGATGATGACGATGGCGACGAATTCCCCTCTCCAAAGCCCCGAACGGACTCGAGATCAACCCTCCCGAGAGGTTTTAGGGCTTGGCGGCGGCTCTGTATCGTAAAACGCGATGAATTCTTCTCTCTGATTTTCCCCCCGAAACACAATATATAGAGTTGGAGGACCTCCAGGGGGGCCACGAGGTAGGGGGCGCCCCCACCCTTGTGGACATGTGGTAGGCCCCTGGCCTTCATCTTTTGCAGGTATTTCTTATATTTTCCAAAAAGTTGCTCCGTGAAGTTCCAGGTCATTCCGAAACTTCTGTTTCTGCACATAAATAACACCATGGTAATTCTGCTGAAAACAGTGTCAGTCTGGGTTAGTTCCATTCAAATCATGCAAGTTAGAGTCCAAAACAAGGGCAAAAGTGTTTGGAAAAGTAGATACGATGGAGACGTATCAACTCCCCCAAGCTTAAACCTTTGCTTGTCCTCAAGCAATTCAGTTGATAAACTGAATGTGATAAAGAAAAACTTTTACAAACCCTGTTTGCTCTTGTTGTTGTAAATATGTAAAGCCAGCATTCAAGTTTTCAGCAAATATTATAACTAACAATATTCACAATAACGCTTAGGTCTCAAGTTTACTCATATCAATAGCATAATCAACTAGCGAGCAATAATAATAAATCTCGGATGACAACACTTTCTCAAAACAATCATAATATGATATAACAAGATGGTATCTCGCTAGCCCTTTCTGAGACCGCAAAACATAAACGCAGAGCACCTTTAAAGATCAAGGACTGACTAGACATTGTAATTCATGGTAAAAGAGATCCAGTCAAGTCATACTCAATGTAAACTAACAGTAATGAATGCAAATGACAACGGTGCTCCCCAACTGGTGCTTTTTTATAAGAGGGTGTTGACTCAGCATAAAAGTAAATAAATAGGCCCTTCACAGAGGGAAGCAGGGATTTGTAGAGGCGCTAGAGCTCGGTTTTGAAATAGAGGTGAATAATATTTTGAGCGGTATACTTTCATTGTCAACATAACAACCAAGAGATGGCGATATCTTCCATTCTACACACATTATAGGCGGTTCCCAAACAGAATGGTAAAATTTATACTCCCCCTTCCACCAACAAGCATCAATCCATGGCTTGCTCGAAACAACGAGTGCCTCCAACTAACAAGAGTCCCAGGGGGAGTTTTGTTTGCAATTATTTTGATTTTATTTGCATAAAGCATGGGACTGGGCATCCCGGTGACCAGCCACTTTCTCGTGAGTGAGGAGCGGAGTCCACTCCTCTTGGGAATAACCCGCCTAACATGGAAAATATGGACAGCCCTAGTTGATACATGAGCTATTCGAGCATACAAAACAGGATATTTATTTGAAGGTTTAGAGTTTGGCACATACAAATTTACTTGGAACAGCAGGTAGATACCGTATATAGGTAGGTATGGTGGACTCATATGGAATAACTTTGGGGTTTATGGAGTTGGATGCACAAGCAGTATTCCCGCTTAGTACAGGTGAAGGCTAGCAAAAGACTGGGAAGCGACCAGCTAGAGAGCGACAACTATCATGAACATGCATTAAAATTAATCAACACCGAATGCAAGCATGAGTAGGATATAATCCACCGTGAACATAAATATAGTGAAGGCTATGTTGATTTTGTTTCAACTACATGCGTGAACATGCGCCAAGTCAAGTCACTTAAATCATTCAGAGGAGGATACCACCCTATCATACCACATCACAACGATTTTAATAGCATGTTGGCACGCAAGGTAAACCATTATAACTCATAGCTAATCAAGCATGGCACAAGAAACTATGATCTCTAGTTGTCATTGCAACCATGTTTATTCATAATAGGCTGAATCAGGAACGATGAACTAATCATATTTACAAAAACAAAAGAGGTCGAGTTCATACCAGCTTTTCTCATCTCAGATAGTCCATCATATATCGTCATAATTGCCTTTCACTTGCACGACCGAACGATGTGAATAATAATAATAATAGTGCACATGCATTGGACTAAGTTGGAATCTGCAAGCATTCAATAAACAGGAGAAGACAAGGCAATATGGGCTCTTTTGTCAGATCAACAATAATGCATACAAGAGCCACTTCAACAATTTAATTATGGTCTTCTCCAATCGACCCCCAAAGAAAAGAAAAGAAATAAAACTATTTACACGGGAGAGCTCCCAACAAGTAAAAGGAGAACATGAAATCTTTTCGGGTTTTCTTTTTAATTACTACTACAAGCATGGAAAGTAAACTAATTAAAAGCTACAACTAATTTTTTTGGTTTTTCTTAAGGTTTATCAAACACACAAGAAGAAAGCATAAAAAGGAAATAAAGTATCATGGATGATACAATGAAAAAGTATGAGCAACCGACATCTAGCAATGAGTGTGTGAACATAAATGTAATGTCGGTGGGAAATACGTACTCCCCCAAGCTTAGGCTTTTGGCCTAAGTTGGTCTATGGCCACGGCTAGCCTGGCGGATATCCATAATAGTAGTTGGGGTCGTACTGAGATGCAGAGGCTATCGCCTCCTGAGTTGTAGCGTGGCGACGAGCGGCCTCCGCTCTCCTCTCGTACTCATCTGCCTCCTCTCTGGTAATAACATATCTTCCTTTTTGCCTGATGATCAAAGAAGGCAGCAGCAGGGAAAGTAATATGGACGGCACGGTGTCTATCAAAGATTAGTCGATACAGGAGAGGTGATTCATTCCTCTCGACAAACTGGTGGTGAACCATAGCATTAAAGTCTAGATAAGCAGGGGGTAATTCAATATCATCTTCGCGTATGGCTATACCAAGAAAATTAGCTATGCGGGTTGCATAAATTCCTCCAAAGAAATCTCCATTAAATCTATTAAGATGCAACCTACGTGCAACAATGGCTCCCAAATTATAAGATTTATCTCCTAACACAGCACTCCTAAGAATACTGAGGTCAGGGACACACATGTGACATGCCTCATCTTTACCATTAATGCATCTACCTATGAAGAGAGCAAAATAATGTACAGCAGGAAAGTGAATGCTCCCTATGGTAGCTTGTGTTATATCTCTAGATTCTCCCACAGTTATGCTAGCAAGAAAATCTCTAAATTCAGATTTGCGAGGATCCCTTATACTACCCCATTGTGGAAGTTTGCAAGCAGTGGTAAAATCCTCTAAGTCCATAGTATAAGAATTTTCATAAAGATCAAACAGGACAGTTGGAGAATTACGTGAAGATGAAAAATCAAACCTCCTCACAAAGGAACTAGTGATATTATGATACTGGCTGCACTTCTCTTCCTCGAAGCTTACAAGATCAGGGTTATGCAAATATGCGTTAAATTCTTCCTTAATTCCTGCTCAATCCATAAAGTTCTCAGAAGGCCATTCACAAGGACGCACTGGAGCGTCTCTTGGTGGCTCATCATAAGCATCACGCATTGCAAGCCTGGGTCCTTGCTTCCTTGAAGAACCATCCTGGAACATTTTCCTAAGCATATTTCTTCCTTTGAAAAATTCTGAAAAATTTTAGTAACTTCAAAATAAAAGTAAACCAAACTCAATGATATTGATAGCAACTACTCCTACAAGTGCCTAGAGCCTATATCATGCATCAAAACTACTTTTGACCATATAAATTTGACATGCAAGCTCAAGAATATGGTCACCTAAGCAGCACAAATTTGCAATGAATAAAGCACTAGAACAAAAACTAATTGGACCAATGGAGGAGTCACATACAAAGGAACAATCTCCCCAAGCAGTTTTGTGAGAGGTGCTTTGAGCAAGGAGATCGAAAATGGCAGCGAAATGAGCTTGGACTCGGGTTTGGGCTGGATATTCGTGTTTGGGGGAGGAAAAATGAGTGTGTGGGTGAAAGGATAAGTGGAGGAGGGCCACCGTGGGCTCACGAGGAAGGGGGCGCGCCCTCCACCCTCGTGGGAAGGTGGTTGACCCCCCCCCCCCCTGATGTGTTCTCAATGCCAAATATTCTCAAATATTCCAGTAAAAATCATATTTAAATTTTAGGGCATTTGGAGAACTTTTATTTTCAGGGTATTTTTATATTACACGGATAATCAGATAACAGATAGACAAATACTATTTTATTTTATGTAATATAAATAACATAAAATAAAAGGAAGGTACAGAAGGATGTGCCTTATAGTTTCATCCATCTCATGATCATCAAAAGGAATCCACTAACAAGGTTGATCAAGTCTTGTTAACGAACTCATTCCGAATAACATGGAACCGGAGAAATTTCGAATAACACTATGTTACCTCAACGGGGATATGCACATCCCTAATAATAAGAATATCATATTTCTTCTTGACATTAGGAAGAGGAAATTCAAAACCTCCAAATATAATCGATGAAAATTTTCCATTAGAGTTGATACTATGAACTTGAGGTTGTTTCCTCGGAAAGTGTACCGTATGCTCATTACCATTAACATGAAAAGTGACATTGCCTTTAGTGCAATCAATAACAGCCTCTGCAGTATTCAAAAAGGGTCTTGCAAGAATAATAGACATACTATCGTCCTCGGGAATATCAAGAATAACAAAGTCCGTTAAAATAGTAACATTTGCAACTACAACAGGCACATCCTCACAAATACCGACAGGTATAGCAGTTGATTTATCAGTCATTTGCAAAGATATTTCAGTAGGTGTCAACTTATTCAAATCAAGTCTACGATATAAAGAGAGAGGCATAATAGTAACACCGGCTCCAAGATCACATAAAGCAGTTTTAACATAGTTTCTTTTAATGGAGCATGGTATAGTAGGTACTCCTAGATCTCCAAGTTTCTTTGGTATTCCACCCTTCAAAGTATAATTAGCAAGCATGGTGGAAATTTCAGCTTCCGGTATCTTTCTCTTATTTGTAACAATATCTTTCATATACATAGCATAAGGATTCATTTTGAGCATAATAGTTAATCGCATACGCAAAAAGATAGATCTAATCATTTCAGCAAAGCGCTCAAAATCCTCATCATCCTTTTTCTTGGATGGTTTGGGAGGAAAAGGCATAGGTTTCTAAACCCATGGTTCTCTTTCTTTACCGTGTTTCCTAGCAACAAAGTCTTTCTTATCATAACGTTGATTCTTTGATTGTGGGTTATCAAGATCAACAGCAGGTTCAATTTCTATATCATTATCATTACTAGGTTGAGCATCATCGTGAACATTATCATTAACTCTATTACTAATTTCAGGTTCATTACCAGATTGAGTTTCAGCATGAGAAATAGAAATGTCATTTGGATTCTCAGGTGTTTCAACAATAGGATCACTAGAAGCATGCAACGTCCTATCATTTTTCTTTTTCTTCCTTTTAGAAGGACTAGGTGCATCTATATTATTTCTCTGAGAATCTTGCTCAATTCTCTTGGGATGGCCTTCAGGATACAAAGGTTCCTGAGTCATTCTACCACCTCTAGTCATAACTCTAACAGCATTATCATTATTCTTACTATTCAATTCATTGAGCAAATCATTTTGAGCTTTAAGCACTTGTTCTACTTGAGTGGTAACCATAGAAGCATGTTTACTAATAAGTTTAAGTTCACCTTTGACATTAGCCATATAATCACCCAAGTGTTCAAGCATATTTGAATTGTATTTCAATTGTCTACCAAAATAAGCATTGAAGTCTTCTTGCTTAGCCATAAATTTATCAAAATCATCTAAGCATGGG
Source organism: Triticum monococcum (assembly GCA_034509565.1). Lineage (NCBI taxonomy): Eukaryota > Viridiplantae > Streptophyta > Magnoliopsida > Poales > Poaceae > Triticum > Triticum monococcum. The sequence goes on from CM067844.1 coordinate 493,454,850, forward strand.
CTAGCAAACTTAGTAAATGGGATTTCAGCTTTATCATATCTATAGAGAGAATTTACCTTTACTACCTGTGTCGGGTTATCAAGACCATGAGTTTCTTCAATAGGTAAAGGATTAAGATCATATGTTTCTTCAACAGGTGGTAAATTAAGACCATGTATTTCTTCAATAGGAGGTAAATTCTTAACATCTTCAGCTTCAATACCTTTTTCTTTCATAGATTTCTTTGCCTATTGCGTATCTTCAAGAGTGAGAAATATAATACTCCTCTTCTTCGGAGTTGGTTTAGGAATAGGCTCAGGAATTGGCTCCGGAGGTGTCCAATTATTTTCATTTGTCAACATATTATTCAATAGAATTTCAGCTTCATCCGGTGTTCTTTCCCTAAAAACAGAACCAGCACAACTATCCAGGTAATCTCTGGAGGCATCCGTTAGTCCATTATAAAAGATATCAAGTATTTCATTTTTCTTAAGAGGATGATCAGGCAAAGCATTAAGTAATTGGATAAGCCTCCCCCAAGCTTGTGGGAGACTCTCTTCTTTAATTTGCGCAAAATTATATATGTCCCTTAAAGCAGCTTGTTTCTTACGAGCAGGGAAACATTTAGCAGAGAAGTAATAAATCATATTCTGGGGACTACGCACACAACCAGGATCAAGAGAATTAAACCATATCTTAGCATCACCCTTTAATGAGAACGGAAATATTGTAAGGATATAAAAGTAGCGAGTTCTCTCATCATTAGTGAGCAGGGTAGCTATATCATTTAATTTAGTAAGATGTGCCACAACAGTTTCAGATTCATAGCCATGAAAATGATCAGATTCAACCAAAGTAATTATATCAGGATCAACTGTAAGTGCATCTAGTGCCACCCCTAGTTGGTTTTGGAGTATTAATGACAAACCTAGTTGAGGGACTAATGTGTTTGTGAGAATTGCAGGATAACACAGGTAGAAGTCCCTCATTGATTCGGTTTTACTACCAGAGATGACCCCTAAAAATGTACGAAGACATTGAAGTCAATGGTGGTACATGAAGATATTCACGTTGAAGACTATGACATGAGAAGACACCACATGAAGCCTATGGAACTCGAAGACTTAGATCCTTCGTAGTTCTATTTCATTTGTGTTAAGTCATAGGAACCACCGTACTGTTAAGTGGGGTCCAAGAGAACCATTCAGAACGACTGAAGTGATGCCTAATTCAAAACCTATATCTTCGAGCGAAGACTATGAGAGCAAATCTTGTCCAGAGTCGGACAAGTCAGCTTTACTTGTAGCCCAAGTAAAGTTGCCGTGTGAGTTTGAAATCTGACCGTTGGTACACGTGTCAGTTTCTTAGTGACCCAGGGTCATTTCGGACAAATCAGGTCGGGTTGCCCACTGGCTATAAATAGTCCACCCCCTACAACCATAAACGGGTGGCTGCTCAGATTTCAGTGCACGGCTTTTGTCGTTTGAGAGCAACCCACCTCGAAGCTTTTGAGAGAAAATTTCCTAGCGAGGAGAAAAGCCCTAACCACCCAGAGCCAGAGAGAATTGGGCATCACTTAAGTCTTCTTGTCTGAGTGATCTGAAGACTTATTACACTTGAGGATTGTGAATCCTCCAGACGGTTAGGCGTCGCGTTCTGAGCATCCAAGAGACATTGTGGATTGCCGGTGAACGAAGTCTGTGAAGGTTTGGGAGTCTACCTTGAAGACTTACCAGAGTGATTGGGCGAGGTCTGTGTGACCTTAGCTCAAGGGGAATACGGTGAGGACTGGTTGTCCTGAGCTGCGTGTTCAGGACTGGGTGTCCGGGACTGTGTGTCCTTTGGTTTAAATACCTAGCCGCCCTAACCAAACGTACAGTTGTCACAGCAACTGGAACTGGTCCAACAAATCATTGTCTTCAACGTGTTACTGGTTTCATCTTCACCTCCTTTTACTTACCGTTACATATTGTGAAGCCATTGCATGCTTGCTTTATCTTCTGTCTTCACAATGTAACTGTATGATTTGTTTGGCTTCATAACTTCTTCCTACCTGATCCTTATTACACTGAAGCTGTTTGTCACTGTGCTTTCACTATATTGAATACTTGACCATGGCTTGCCTTGTGTAATCTAACTTCCGCTGCATAGTGATAGGCTTGTCTATTCTGTTTGTCTTCATAACTTCCACGTTTTGAAGACTTTCATAAAAATCGCCTATTCACCCCCCCCCCCTCTAGTCGATATAACGCACTTTCAATTGGTATCAGAGCAAGGTGCTCCCTTGTTCTATGTGATTCGGTTTAACCACCTGGAGTTTTAGCTATGTCGACTGCAGGGATAAGCAAAGTCTCCGTTGCGTGCCCCGTCTTCGATGGAACTGAATATCCCTACTGGAAGAATAAGATGCGCATGCATCTTGAAGCCATTGACGTCGACCTATGGTATGTCGTCGAGAACGGCGTTCCCAAGGCTGGAGAAGGTGTCACTGCTGCTGATGTCAAGAAGTTCACTCAACTGGACTCTACTGCCAAGAATATCATCTGTGGTCATCTGACCAAAGGACAGTATGGCCGTGTGAGTGCCTTGAAGACATCCAAGCTGGTCTGGGACTGGCTCTCCAAGGTCAATGAAGGCCTCTCGACTCAGAGAGATCAAAGAATTAGTGTTCTTCGCAACCTCTTCAACCGCTTCAAGCGAAATGACAATGAGAATGTCCAGCACACATTTGACCGGCTCACTGACATCACAAATGAGCTTCAAGCCCTCGGCGCCACTGAGATCATCAAACATGAAATCGTCAAGACGCTGCTGAGATCACTTGATAGTTCATTTGACATCCTAGCCCTGATGATTCAAGAACGTCCAGACTTCAAGACACTCGATCCGTCTGACATACTTGAGAGCCTCAACACACATGAGTTTCAGCTTTCTGAGAAAAGAGATATCTACGGTCCAAACTATGGGCGAACTCGTGCCTTGAAGGCAAAATCTGTGTCCTCATCTAAAGAAGAATCTGACAGCAGTTCTGATGATCCTGAAGACATTGGAAGGGAACTTGCAATGGTAGTGAAGAAGTTCCAGAAATTCACCAAAAAGAAAGGCTTCAGAAAGTCTTCACGATCAAGCTCAAGGAATGATGAAGCTTCTGCTCATGACTACAAGAAGAAAACATGTCACAAGTGCAAGAAAACTGGACACTTCATCTCTGAGTGTCCACAGTGGGACAATGAGAACAAAAAGAAGAAGAAGAGCAAGGAATATGACTCTGACGACAAGAAGAAGAAGAAATACTCAAAGTCTTCTTCCAAGTCTTCCTCAAAGTCTTCATCACAAAAGAAGAGCTCAACTGGCAAGGCTCGTGCGTTTGTTGGCAAGGAAATGGATTGAGAGGAGGAGTCCGCTTCTGAGGAGGTAGAGGTGGAGTCTGAGGAGGAATCTGATTCTAGCATTGCGAGTCTGGCTACAGCTTACGTCGCCAAGTCCATCTTCAACACTGAAGACAATGACTTCATCACCAACACCGATGCAAATGACAAGGACGACTCCACTCCTACCTACTGCTTCATGGCACGCGGTGCCAAGGTAAACACACGCACTACTCACTATCAAACATCCAGTGACGATGATTCTGATTGTGATTCAAAACCCAGCTACAAAACACTTGCTAAAATTGCAACTGAACAACAGAAAGCCATGGAACATATTCAAAAACTGATAGACAGAAGCGATGATCTATTGGGTGCTAAAATGACTCGATCTGAATCCTTAATTAAAGACATAAAAAATCTTCATGTTAAGTATCAGGAACTTGAAGATCGTCATGATACTCTCTCAACAACTCATGAAAAGCTCTCCTATGATTATCTTCAAAGGAAGCAAGATCTTGAGAAATTGAGAGCGGCTCATGAAGATCTTCAAAAGGAAAACGAGTCACTTCGCGCCGAACAGATCAGTTCCGCTCAGGAAGGATTTGAACCACCATGCCTTAAATGCATTGAGCGTGATAATGCTACTTCTGTTGCTGAATGTTCCACTGCTACTACTGTTGCAATATCTTCAACTGTTGAAGTGGTAACTAACCCCTCTGCTGAGGATACCACTGCTATTGCTGATGAGAATGCTAGGTTGAAGACATTGCTTGAAACAGGGATGTACAAAAGTCTCAAAGGACATCAGACATTATGTGATGTCCTCAAGAAGCAGATTCTGAACTAAAACCCTAGGAAAGAGGGTGTTGGGTTCGTGAGGAAAATAAATGCAGATGGCTCTTACTTGAAACCTGAGCAGTACCCCAAAACCACATGGGTAATCCTCGGCAGATCCATTCTGGCATCACCTGTGCTAACCCAATTATCATTGATGAATCCTTTGATGCAAACTATAAGCTGTTTAGAAATCAGAATGGTGAAGTGTTTGCCAGGTACATTGGTACTAACTGCAGGAATGGACCGCCTATGAAGAAGATCTGGGTTCCAAAAACGTGTCTGGAGAATCTTCCTGTGAATGTCCTCATGACACCTCACATGAAGAAGACAAACCTCAGACCAAAGGCTTCATATGGTCCAAAGGCTTCATACAGACAGAGGACCCACCTGAGTCGCACTAACGCAAATGTTTTGCAGGGAAACCATACTCAGGCATATGAATATGAGAGCGGTTCTTCAAACCGTCATGTTCATATGACCAAGAACTATTCTGCCTATTCTTATGAGTACTATTGCCCACCGGCTAGACTGTTTGCTAGGGCTCCAAAGCCAAAATTCTCAGATGCTGCACTTAGACTTATTGCTTCTAAGCCACCCTTGAAGATGTGGGTGGTTAAGAAAGCTTAACTCTCTTTTGCAGGGAAAGGTCTCCAGCAGAAAACCAAAATCTTCTGACGCTATTGCTGGGGACCTTAAAAATCTTGTGGGGCGCAAGATCAAATGCCCGAATGGCATCACTATGTATTTCGTTCCTGCATCGCATGCTACTCTCCCTATTAGTCCTAACCTGGATCTAAGTTTTCATAACCCACTGGTTCGTCAAATGTTTTTGCTTCACAATTCTCTTTGTGAAGCCTATCCCCCTAACTGCACTGTAGGGTACAACACCAGCGTCTTCAGAATGGATTATTGACAGTGGGTGTACAAATCACATGACTGGCAAAAGAAGCCTTCTTATGGACTCAACCTTACGTCCATCCGACAAGAGCCACATCACATTTGCTGACACTGGTAAAAGTAAGGTATTGGGTCTAGGTAGAGTTGCAATCTCAAAGGATCAACACATGGACAAAATCATGCTTGTTGAATCCCTTGGCTTCAACTTAATGTCTGTCTCAATGCTTTGCGATTTGAACATGGTCGTAATATTTGGAAAATATCGTTGCCCGGTACTAATGGAATCTAACAAGTCTCTAGTGTTTGAAGGGTATCGGAAAGATTATCTGTATGTGGTAGATTTCTCAGCAGGGCCACAGCTTGCAGTATGCCTTCTGGCAAAGGCTTCAGAATGTTGGCTTTGGCATCAGAGGCTTGGGCATGCTGGCATGAGGAACCTCCACACCCTTGCAAAGAAGAAGCATGTCCTAGGCATCGAAGGCGTCAAGTTCAAGAAAGATCACTTATGCGGTGCCTGTGAAGCAGGGAAGATGACGAGGGCAAAACATCCCTCGAAGACAATCATGACCACTACTCGACCCTTCGAACTGCTTCACATGGATCTTTTTGGTCCCACTCACTACTCAACTTTTTCCACTACTGCTTGCCTCTATGGCTTTGTCATTGTTGATGATTACTCTAGATATACTTGGGTGCACATAATCCTTTACAAGACTGAAGTGCAGGATGTCTTCAGACGCTTCGCCAATTGAGCTATGAACAATTATGGCACCAAGATAAAGCACATCAGAAGTGACAATGGCACTGAATTCAAGAACACTGGCCTTGACACATATCTTGATACCTTGGGCATCACACATGAATTCTCAGCTCCGTACACACCACAGCAGAATGGCATCATCGAACGCAAGAACAGAACACTCATTGAGATGGCCAGAACGATGCTAGATGAGTACAAGACTCCAAGAAAATTCTGGCCTGAAGCCATTGACACTACATGCCATACAATCAACCGTGTTTATCTTCACAAGCTTCTGAACAAGACATCTTATGAACTCCTAACTGGCAAGAAGCCAAATGTCAGTTACTTCAGAGTATTTGGCGCAAGATGCTGGATCAAGGACTCACACCACACCTCAAAATTTGCACCAAAAGCACATGAGGGTTTTATGCTTGGATATGGAAAGGATTCGCACTCCTACAGAGTCTTCAATCTCTTTCACTACAAAGTGGTTGAAACAGTTGATGTGCGGTTCGATGAGACCAATGGTTCACAAAGAGAGCAACTGCCATATGTGCTAGATGAAGTTCCAGCTAGTGAATCAATCAAGCTAATGGGAACTGGAGAAATTATACCTTCTGAAGCTCATCCTGAAAAAGAACTTATCATCTCAGCACCTGATCCACATGAAGACAATGCTCAGCCTGAAGACATTCCTCCCAACGACAACATAGATCAGCAAGAGCAAAGTCTTCGACCTATACATCCTCGTGTTGCCAATGAAGTGCAGATTGACAGAATAATTGACAGCATCAATGCATCTGGTCCACTGACTCGTTCAAGGGCAACTCAACTGGCAAATTTCTGCGGGCACTTTGCATTCATTTCAATCACAGAACCCAAGAAAGTTGAAGAAGCTTTCATGGAACCTGAATGGATTCAAGCTATGCAAGAAGAGCTTCAACAGTTTGAGCTGAACAATGTATGGGAACTGGTTAAGCGTCCTGATCCACGGAAGCACAATATAATAGGCACCAAATGGATATACCGCAACAAGCAAGATGAGCATGGTCAAGTTGTCAGGAACAAAGCTCGTCTCGTTGCTCAAGGATATACTCAAGTGGAAGGCATTGACTTCGATGAAACATTTGCTCCTGTGGCCAGACTTGAAGCCATCCGTATACTGCTAGCCTATGCAAATCATCATAACATACTTTTATATCAAATGGATGTGAAGAGTGCCTTTCTCAATGGCAAGATTGAAAAAGAAGTGTATGTTGCACAATCACCTGGGTTTGAAGATCCAAAACATCCTGACATGGTTTACAAGCTCAATAAGGCACTGTATGGCCTCAAACAAGCCCCTCGGGCCTGGTATGACACACTCAAATACTTCCTGAAGAGCAAAGGCTTCATACCTGGCTCCCTAGATCCCACTCTCTTCACGAAGACATATGATGGTGAACTGTTTGTGTGCCAAATATATGTGGATGACATTATCTTCGGCTGCACCAATCAGAAGTACAGTGAGGAGTTTGGATATATGATGCAAGAGCAATATCAGATGTCTATGATGGGGGAGCTGAAGTTCTTCCTCGGTCTTCAGATACGGCAACAACGCAATGGCATCTTCATATCTCAAGAGAAGTATCTCAAAGATTGCCTGAAGAAGTTCGGTATGCAAGACTGCAAAGGCTTCACAACACCAATGCCAGCCAAACATCATCTGGGTCCTGACGACAATGGTAAAGACTTCGATCAAAAGGTATACCGCTCCATGATTGGTTCTTTGCTTTATTTATGTGCATCTAGGCCAGATATTATGCTTTGTGTTTGCATGTGTGCTCGATTTCAAGCGGCACCAAAGGAGTCGCATCACTTAGCAGTGAAGCGAATTCTTCGATATTTGGCTCACACCCCAACTCTAGGGTTATGGTATCCAAAGGGCTTAGAGTTTGATCTGGTTGGATTCTCGGATGCTGATTATGCTGGTGACAAGGTGGATCACAAGTCTACATCAGGCACATGTCATTTTCTGGGACGATCACTTGTATGTTGGTCTTCTAAGAAGCAGAACTGTGTATCTCTCTCCATTGCTGAATCTGAATACATTGCTGCTGGATCTTGCTGTGCTCAGCTTCTATGGATGAAGCAAACTCTCAAGGACTATGGCATTCATCTGAAGCAAGTGCCACTCTACTGCGACAATGAAAGCGCCATCAAGATTGCTAACAACCCAGTTCAGCACTCGAAGACAAAGCACATTGAAATTTGTCATCACTTTCTCAGAGATCATGTTGTGAAGGAAGATATTGATATCATACACGTCAACACTGAAGAGCAATTGGCAGATATGTTCACCAAGCCCTTGGATGAGAAGAGATTTTGCAAGTTACGGTGTGAGCTAAATATCTTGGAATCCTCAAATGTCCTGTGATCAGGCACACATCCTAACACTTATGCATATTGATGACTTAGATGTGCAACACACGAAGTAACGTATATCTTCAATCAATGAAGACATACATTCTAAGTGTGAATACATCAATGTGGAATTTGACTTCGGAGCGCCACGATAATTGTGCGTCGTGTCTGGGTCTAATACTTCCTATACGGTGGGTAACACCACCACCAAACGTTCTATTTTGAAGTGTTTCACTCATGGCGTTACCTTGCAATGTCTTCACATTTGGTTTGGCTTACATCTCAACATGTCTTCATGATTATCCTCACTACATGGATTATATAGATATATAGATATATATATATATATATATATATATATATATATATATATACTAGTGTTCTGTCCTCTACAGCATTCACTTATAGCTATGTCTTCTTGTTTGAATCTTTTGAACTAAGTGAATGTGATCGGACCCTAATCTCTCTATGCTTTCTATCTCAAATTCTATCTCTCCAAGTCATATGCATTCTATTGAAACTGTCGAATGTCTTCTCTGCGTCCTTGTCAGCAGAAGACAAAGAGACAAACTTTAAAACCGTTTTTAATGCTCATTCATCCACAAGAAATCCGGAGAAGTAGGAACGACCACCCGACAATCCAGGCGTGCATGGGATGTGGAACTGCCCCCGAGATTCCGCATGATGGACACGTGTTGTTCAGAGGCGAATCGCCAGGGCACCTGTGTAATAGCACAGTGCCGCCCCTGTAACTATAAATACACCCTCACCACGGTCATTATCTCCTTCTTCCTCCCTCACACGAACCCTAGCGCCACCGCTAGCTCTCGACGACGCCGGCGACGAAGCGCTTCACTGCCGCAACCTCTCCGATGTCGTCTTCACGCCGATCGCGGACATCGTCCTCTCCGCCGTCGCCGTAGGTGTCTTCCGTCGCCAAGTTAGGGCATGGAGGATCGAACTGCTTGGCCTCATCTCCCACTCCGTCTAGCAGTTCCAAGTGTGGTAAATAAAACCTCTTTTTACAGCCTCTTTTGATCCTATGGTTCTGTCACTTTCTACCATAAGAAGTTTCTATTCACACAAGTTAGATCTCTCTCAATCCGCATCTCATAACATGCCTAGAATATTCACTTATGCTTCATAAAGTAGTTAGATTCCTCACTTGTACTGATCTGTGGGTTCGTACAAATCTGGAACCAACTTCTTATCTATGAGTGAATGTCTTCGCACAATGAGGTCAATGTCTTCTAAACTGATTTATCTTCAAAATCTTCTGAGAATGCATATGACCTCTTCCCCTTCCCTCGGACCTTAATGCTGTCACAGGTACATGTCCGTGGGAGAATCCCTTGGTTCTCATAGTCTGCATTCATTTGCAGAATTCTTACAGCATCATATAAATTCTCCCGAAGCCAATTCCTGTTTGACCAGCAAGAGAAAGCCTTTGAAGCCTTTGAACATATTGAAGCCATTCAGTTTAAAGTTCATGGCTGCAGAAAAATCAGCAAGGAAGGGTGGCAGAAAGCGTCGAGGAGAAACATCAAGAGATCTGCCCGATGACCTCTTAGAGCTGTACAAGACAGATCCTGAAGAGGATTACAATCAGTGCAAGACACGAATCCAATGGATTCGACGCTATTGGGCGGAGCAATGGTTCCAATACCACTTCGTCACCAAGGAGTACGCTGAGAAAAGCGCCATCAAGAGACCATGGGGAGACGTACTATACAAAAATCTCGTGCCCAGGTCCAGAGATGAAGCCATTGCTCAAGGCTTCTACCCATGCATGGTTCGTGGGCCACAGCCAGCTGAAGCACATCCGTCGTCACTACTCTGGTGTCGTGATGATAATCTGTTCAAGCGCAACTTCCAGTTTGCCCAGAACTCAGCGAAGCAAAACAAGAAGAAATTGGGCTTAGACTTCAACCCTGGTCCCTCCGCACCAAGGGCAGATGGCACACGCGAGGCAGACCAGAATATCATCGGACCATACGCCAACTCACAGTTCATGAGCCTGCTTCCACAGAGGCTCCTGAAGCTGAAGACATTCCAGCAGCCGACCCCATCGCTGCTGAAGACATTGGTCATCAGGACAATGTACAAGATGATGCAGCTCTTCCTCAGCTTGAAACAAGCGAACTCATCAGCATTGGTTGTCCTCTGACGCCAATTGCTCAAGATGCGTCATGGGCGGATCGCCCACAAGTGGAAGAAGAATCTGAGGTCCAGCCCACTCCAACTCCACAGGCGTCGTCTGCATTTCACAGGCTTCGCAAAGGTCCAAGGCCTCAGGACTCTGCTGACGACATTCCGGCTGCATCAGCCGAAGAAGATGAAGAAGCACCACAAGATCCCACTCCCCCACTCCACCAAGACACAGTTCTCTAGGAGAACGTGCCTGAGTCTGACCCTCCAGCTAGTCAAGTGGAGGCTGAAAATGTTGAGGCTGCCACAACCAACACTGAAGCCAATGTGGAGCCCTCCCCACCAAAAGCTTCAGCAGACAGCGAAGCTACTGATCCTGACACGTCTGTTCCTGAGTCTGCTGCAGGTCCTCAATTTGATTACCATGTTGAGCATAGGCCTCATGTACGGACGCCAATCCCAAGACTGCCAAGGTTCCCAGGTCCTTCATCAGCACCTGGCTCCTTTAACATCACTAGCTTCAAGGCAGATAATACGTTCTTCAACAGCTCCAAGAACCCCTATTCAAGGGAACGGATTGCATCAGACAGGTTCTGGAGCTATCCTCGGCGCAGCTACTATTCATGCATCCTATACAACCAAGGTCGCATCTTCCTGCACAAGCGCCTTGATGTTGAAGCTGTTGCTGGTCTGCCCTGTTTAGAGGAAGCTTTGTATTGCTTCAAGCAAGTGGGTCTGCTACAGTTTGTAACTGATGAAGAGCACTGGAATGAAGAGCTTCTATTACAATTCTATGCCACCCTCCACATCAAAGGATACAACAGAGATCCGAAGACTTGGGTCCTGGAGTGGATGACCGGTCATGTTCATCACGAAGCCAATGCATTTGATATCATTGAGCTCACCGGCCTGCCCACTCCTGGCGCATTCTTCAAAGAAGGTTGTCAACTACATGCTGAAGCTACTGAGAGCATCTTTCAGCGACCAGAACCTGATATGAGTCAAATGCTCTCCATGATGAAGCCATTGCCTCAAGATGCTCCTTATCCCTCAGAGTTCTTCGTTGAAGACCTTGAGTACCTGCCCAGAACCATCTATCACATCATCAGGCGGACTCTTTGGCCTATCAAAGGGCACTCTCCAAATGCCAAGATCGAGGGTGCAATGAAGACTCTGATATTTTATATCCTTCATGGCAAATGCTTCAACGCACAGGATTTCTTTATACGCCAACTGTTGGGGAACGCAGTAATTTCAAAAAATTTCCTACGCACACGCAAGATCATGGTGATGCACAGCAACGAGAGGGGAGAGTGTTGTCTACGTACCAACGCAGACCGACTGCGGAAGCGATCACACAACGTAGAGGAAGTAGTCGTACGTCTTCTTCCCGATCCGACCGATCCAAGCACCGTTACTCCGGCACCTCCGAGTTCTTAGCACACGTTCAGCTCGATGACGTTCCCCGGGCTCCGATCCAGCAAAGCGTCGAGGAAGAGTTTCGTCAGCACGACGGCGTGATGACGATCTTGATGTACTACCAACGCAGGGCTTCGCCTAAGCACTACAACGGTACGATCGAGGTGGAATTTGGTGGCAGGGGGCACCGCACACGGCTAAGGAACGATCTCAAGGATCAAGTTGTGTGTCTATGAGGTGCCCCCTGCCCCCGTATATAAAGGCCAGGGGCAAGGGGGTCGGCCGGCTAGGAGGGAGGCGCAGGGAGGAGTCCCACTCCTACCGGGAGTAGGACTCCTTCCCCCAAGTCCTATTCCTAGTAGGACTCTTCGGGAGAAAGAGAAGAGAGGGGGGCCGGCCCCTTCTCCTAGTCCTAATAGGACTAGGGAAGGGGGGTTCGGCCGGCTAGCCTGTGGGCTGCCCCTTCTCTCTTTTCCACTAAGGCCCAATAGGCCCATTTGCCTCCCGCGGAGTTCCGGTAACCCTCCCGGTAATCCGGTAAAATCCCGATTTCACCCGGAACACTTCCGGTGCCCAAACATAGGCTTCCAATATATCAATCTTTACGTCTCGACCATTTCGAGACTCCTCGTCATGTCCGTGATCTTATCCGGGACTCCGAACAACCTTCGGTACATCAAAATGCATAAACTCATAATAACTGTCATCGTAACGTTAAGCGTGCGGACCCTACGGTTCGAGAACAATGTAGACATGACCGAGACACGTCTCCGGTCAATAACCAATAGCGGGACCTGGATGCCCATATTGGCTCCTACATATTCTACGAAGATCTTTATCGGTCAGACCGCATAACAACATACGTTGTTCCCTTTGTCATCGGTATGTTACTTGCCCGAGATTCGATCGTCGGTATCCAATACCTAGTTCAATCTCGTTACCGGCAAGCCTCTTTACTCGTTCCGTAATACATCATCTCACAACTAACTTATTAGTTGCAGTGCTTGCAAGGCTTATGTGATGTGCATTACCGAGAGGGCCCAGAGATACCTCTCCGACAATCGGAGTGACAAACCCTAATCTCGAAATACGCCAACCCAACATCTACCATTGGAGACACCTGTAGTACTCCTTTATAATCACCCAGTTACGTTGTGACGTTTGGTAGTACCCAAAGTGTTCCTCCGGTAAACGGGAGTTGCATAATCTCATAGTTACAGGAACATGTATAAGTCATGAAGAAAGCAATAGCAACATACTAAACGATCGGGTGCTAAGCTAATGGAATGGGTCATGTCAATCAGATCATTCTACTAATGATGTGACCTCGTTAATCAAATAACAACTCCTTGTTCATGGTTAGGAAACATAACCATCTTTGATTAACGAGCTAGTCAAGTAGAGGCATACTAGTGACACTCTGTTGGTCTATGTATTCACACATGTATTATGTTTCCGGTTAATACAATTCTAGCATGAATAATAAACATTTATCATTATGTAAGGAAATAAATAATAACTTTATTATTGCCTCTAGGGCATATTTCCTTCAGTCTCCCACTTGCACTAGAGTCAATAATCTAGATTACACTGTAATGATTCTAACACCCATGGAGCCTTGGTGCTGATCATGTTTTGCTCGTGGAAGAGGCTTAGTCAACGGGTCTGCAACATTCAGATCCGTATGTATCTTGCAAATCTCTATGTCTCCCACCTGGACTAAATCCCGGATGGAGTTGAAGCGTCTCTTGATGTGTTTGGTCCTCTTGTGAAATCTGGATTCCTTTGCCAAGGCAATTGCACCAGTATTGTCACAGAAGATTTTCATTGGACCCGATGCACTAGGTATGACACCTAGATCGGATATGAACTCCTTCATCCAGACTCCTTCGTTTGCTGCTTCCGAAGCAGCTATGTACTCCGCTTCACATGTAGATCCCGCTACGACGCTTTGTTTAGAACTGCACCAACTGACAGCTCCACCGTTTAAAGTAAACACGTATCCGGTTTGCGATTTAGAATCGTCCGGATCAGTGTCAAAGCTTGCATCAACGTAACCTCTTACGGTGAGCTCTTTGTCACCTCCATATACGAGAAACATATCCTTAGTCCTTTTCAGGTATTTCAGGATGTTCTTGACCGCTGTCCAGTGATCCATTCCAGGATTACTTTGGTACCTCCCTGCTAAACTTATAGCAAGGCACACATCAGGTTTGGTACACAGCATTGCATACATGATAGAGCCTATGGCTGAAGCATAGGGAACATCTTTCATTTTCTCTCTATCTTCTGCAGTGGTCGGGCATTGAGTCTTACTCAACTTCACACCTTGTAGCACAGGCAAGAACCCTTTCTTTGCTTGATCCATCTTGAACTTCTTCAAAATTTTGTCAAGGTATGTGCATTGTGAAAGTCCAATTAGGCGTTTTGATCTATCTCTATAGATCTTTATGCCTAATATGTATGCAGCTTCCCCGAGGTCTTTCATCGAAAAACTTTTATTCAAGTATCCCTTTATGCTATCCAGAAATTCTATATCATTTCCAATTAGCAATATGTCATCCACATATAATATCAGAAATGCTACAGAGCTCCCACTCACTTTCTTGTAAATGCAGGCTTCTCCAAAAGTCTGTATAAAGCCAAATGCTTTGATCACACTATCAAAGCGTTTATTCCAACTCCGAGATGCTTGCACCAGTCCATAAATGGATCGCTGGAGTTTGCATACTTTGTTAGCTCCTTTTGGATCGACAAAACCTTCTGGTTGTACCACATACAACTCTTCTTCCAGAAATCCATTCAGGAATGCAGTTTTGACATCCATCTGCCATATTTCATAATCATAAAATGCGGCAATTGCTAACATAATTCTGACGGACTTAAGCATCGCTACGGGTGAGAAAGTCTCATCGTAGTCAACCCCTTGAACTTGTCGAAAACCTTTTGCGACAAGTCGAGCTTTATAGACAGTAACATTACCGTCAGCGTCAGTCTTTTTCTTGAAGATCCATTTATTCTCAATTTCTTGCCCATCATCGGGCAAGTCAACCAAAGTCCATACTTTGTTCTCATACATGGATCCCATCTCAGATTTCATGGCCTCAAGCCACTTTGCGGAATCTGGGCTCACCATCGCTTCTTCATAGTTCGTAGGTTCATCATGATCTAGCATCATGACTTCCAGAACTGGATTACCGTACCACTCTGGTGCGGATCTCACTCTGGTTGATCTATGTGGTTCAGTAGTATCTTGATCTGAAGCTTCATGATCATCATCATTAGCTTCCTCACTGATTGGCATAGGTGTCGCAGAAACAGTTTTCTGTGATGCACTAATTTCCAATAAGGGAGCAGGTACAGTTACCTCGTCAAGTTCTACTTTCCTCCCACTCACTTCTTTCGAGAGAAACTCCTTCTCTAGAAATGATCCATTCTTAGCAATGAATGTCTTGCCTTCGGATCTGTGATAGAAGGTATACCCAACAGTTTCCTTTGCGTATCCTATGAAGACACATTTCTCCGCTTTGGGTTCGAGCTTATCAGGTTGAAGTTTTTCACATAAGCATCGCAGCCCCAAACTTTAAGAAATGACAACTTTGGTTTCTTGCCAAACCATAGTTCATAAGGCGTCGTCTCAATGGATTTTGATGGTGCCCTATTTAACGTGAATGCGGCCGTCTCTAAAGCATAACCCCAAAACGATAGCGGTAAATCAGGAAGAGACATCATAGATCGCACCATATCTAGTAAAGTACGATTACGACGTTCGGACACACCATTACGCTGTGGTATTCCGGGTGGCGTGAGTTGCGAAACTATTCCACAATTTTTCAAATGTACACCAAACTCGTAACTCAAATATTCTCCTCCACGATCAGATCGTAGAAATTTTATTTTCTTGTTACGATGATTTTCAACTTCACTCTGAAATTCCTTGAACTTTTCAAATGTTTCAGACTTATGTTTCATTAAGTAGATATACCCATATCTGCTTAAATCATCTGTGAAGGTGAGAAAATAACGATATCCGCCGCGAGCCTCAATATTCATCGGACCACATACATCGGTATGTATGATTTCCAACAAATCTGTTGCTCTCTCCATAGTACCAGAGAACGGTGTTTTAGTCATCTTGCCTATGAGGCACGGTTCGCAAGTACCAAGTGATTCATAATCAAGTGATTCCAAAAGCCCATCAGTATGGAGTTTCTTCATGCGCTTTACACCGATATGACCTAAACGGCAGTGCCACAAATAATTTGCACTATCATTATTAACTTTGCATCTTTTGGCTTCTACATTATGAATATGTGTATTACTATCTTCGAGATTCAACAAGAATAGACCACTCTTCAAAGGTGCATGACCATAAAAGATATTATTCATATAAATAGAACAACCATTATTCTCTGATTTAAATGAATAACCGTCTCGCATTAAACAAGATCCAGATATAATGTTCATGCTCAACGCTGGCACCAAATAACAATTATTTAGGTCTAATATTAATCCCGAAGGTAGATGTAGAGGTAGCGTGCCGACCGCGATCACATCGACTTTGGAACCGTTTCCCACGCGCATCGTCACCTCGTCCTTTGCTAGTGTCCGCTTATTCCGTAGTCCCTGTTTCGAGTTGCAAATATTAGCAACAGAACCAGTATCAAATACCCAGGTGCTACTGCGAGCTCTAGTAAGGTACACATCAATAACATGTATATCACATATACCTTTGCTCACTTTGCCATCCTTCTTATCCGCCAAATACTTGGGGCAGTTCCGCTTCCAGTGACCAGTCTGCTTGCAGTAGAAGCACTCAGTTTCAGGCTTAGGTCCAGACTTGGGTTTCTTCTCCTGAGCAGAAACTTGCTTGCTGTTCTTCTTGAAGTTTCCCTTCTTCTTCCCTTTGCCCTTTTTCTTGAAACTAGTGGTTTTGTTAACCATCAACACTTGATGCTCCTTCTTGATTTCTACCTCCGCAGCTTTCAGCATTGCGAAGAGCTCGGGAATAGTCTTGTTCATCCCTTGCATATTATAGTTCATCACGAAGCTCTTGTAGCTTGGTGGCAGTGATTGGAGAATTCTGTCAATGACGCAGTCATCTGGAAGATTAACTCCCATCTGAATCAAGTGATTATTATACCCAGACATCTTGAGTATATGCTCACTGACAGAACTGTTCTCCTCCATCTTACAGCTATAGAACTTATTGGAGACTTCATATCTCTCAATTCGGGCATTTGCTTGAAATATTAACTTCAACTCCTGGAACATCTCATATGCTCCATGACGTTCAAAACGTCGTTGAAGTCCCGATTCTAAGCCATAAAGCATGGCACACTGAACTATCGAGTAGTCATCAGCTTTGCTCTGCCAGACGTTCATAACATCTGGCGTTGCTCCAGCAGCAGGCCTGTCACCCAGCGGTGCTTCCAGGACGTAATTCTTCTGTGCAGCAATGAGGATAATCCTCAGGTTACGGACCCAGTCCGTGTAATTGCCACCATCATCTTTCAACTTTGCTTTCTCAAGGAACGCATTAAAATTTAACAGAACAATAGCACGAGCCATCTATCTACAAGCAACATAAACAAGCAAGATACTATCAGGTACTAAGTTCATGATAAGTTTAAGTTCAGTTAATCAAATTACTTAGGAACTCCCACTTAGATAGACATCCCTCTAATCCTCTAAGTGATCACGTGATCCAAATCAACTAAACCATAACCGATCATCACGTGAGATGGAGTAGTTTTCAATGGTGAACATCGTCATGTTGATCATATCTACTATATGATTCACGCTCGACCTTTCGGTCTCTGTGTTCCGAGGCCATATCTGCATATGCTAGGCTCGTCAAGTATAACCTGAGTATTCTGCGTGTGCAAAACTGGCTTGCACCCGTTGTAGATGGACGTAGAGCTTATCACACCCGATCATCACGTGGTGTCTGGGCACGACGAACTTTGGCAACGGTGCATACTCAGGGAGAACACTTCTTGATAATTTAGTGAGAGATCATCTTATAATGCTACCGTCAATCAAAGCAAGATAAGATGCATAAAAGGATAAACATCACATGCAATCAATATAAGTGATATGATATGGCCATCATCATCTTGTGCTTGTGATCTCCATCTCCAAAGCACCGTCATGATCACCATCGTCACCGGCGCGACACCTTGATCTCCATCGTAGCATCGTTGTCGTCTCGCCAATCTTATGCTTCCACAACTATTACTACCGTTTGGTAATCTAGTAAAGCATTACATCGCGATTGCATTGCATACAATAAAGCGACAACCATATGGCTCCTGCCAGTTGCCGATAACTTAGTTACAAAACATGATCATCTCATACAATAAAATCAGCATCATGCCTTGACCATATCACATCACAACATACCCTGCAAAAACAAGTTAGACGTCCTCTACTTTGTTGTTGCAAGTTTTACGTGGCTGCTACGGGCTTAAGTAAGAACTCATCTCACCTACGCATCAAAACCACAACGATAGTTCGTCAAATAGACTCCGTTTTAACCTTCTCAAGGACCGGGCGTAGTCACACTTGGTTCAACTAAAGTTGGAGAGACAGTCTTCCGCAAGCCATCTATGTGCAAAGCACGTCGAGGGAACCGGTCTCGCGTAAGAGTACGCGTAAGGTTGGTCCGGATCGTCTCAACCAACAATACCGCCGAACCAAAGTATGACATGCTGGTAGGCAGTATGACTTGTATCGCCCACAACTCACTTGTGTTCTACTCGTGCATATAACATCAAACCATAAAACCTAGGCTCGGATGCCACTGTTGGGGAACGCAGTAATTTCAAAAAATTTCCTACGCACACGCAAGATCATGGTGATGCACAGCAACGAGAGGGGAGAGTGTTGTCTACGTACCAACGTAGACCGACTGCGGAAGCGATCACACAACATAGAGGAAGTAGTCGTACGTCTTCTTCCCGATCCGACCGATCCAAGCACCGTTACTCCGGCACCTCCGAGTTCTTAGCACACGTTCAGCTCGATGACGTTCCCCGGGCTCCGATCCAGCAAAGCGTCGAGGAAGAGTTTCGTCAGCACGACAGCGTGATGACGATCTTGATGTACTACCAACGCAGGGCTTCGCCTAAGCACTACAACGGTACGATCGAGGTGGAATTTGGTGGCAGGGGGCACCGCACACGGCTAAGGAACGATCTCAAGGATCAAGTTGTGTGTCTATGGGGTGCCCCCTGCCCCCGTATATAAAGGCCAGGGGCAAGGGGGTCGGCCGGCTAGGAGGGAGGCGCAGGGAGGAGTCCCACTCCTACCGGGAGTAGGACTCCTTCCCCCAAGTCCTATTCCTAGTAGGACTCTTCGGGAGAAAGAGAAGAGAGGGGGGCCGGCCCCTTCTCCTAGTCCTAATAGGACTAGGGAAGGGGGGTTCGGCCGGCTAGCCTGTGGGCTGCCCCTTCTCTCTTTTCCACTAAGGCCCAATAGGCCCATTTGCCTCCCGCGGAGTTTCGGTAACCCTCCCGGTAATCCGGTAAAATCCCGATTTCACCCGGAACACTTCCGGTGCCCAAACATAGGCTTCCAATATATCAATCTTTACGTCTCGACCATTTCGAGACTCCTCGTCATGTCCGTGATCTTATCCGGGACTCCGAACAACCTTCGGTACATCAAAATGCATAAACTCATAATAACTGTCATCGTAACGTTAAGCGTGCGGACCCTACGGTTCAAGAACAATGTAGACATGACCGAGACACGTCTCCGGTCAATAACCAATAGCGGGACCTGGATGCCCATATTGGCTCCTACATATTCTACGAAGATCTTTATCGGTCAGACCGCATAACAACATACGTTGTTCCCTTTGTCATCGGTATGTTACTTGCCCGAGATTCGATCGTCGGTATCCAATACCTAGTTCAATCTCGTTACCGGCAAGTCTCTTTACTCGTTCCGTAATACATCATCTCACAACTAACTTATTAGTTGCAGTGCTTGCAAGGCTTATGTGATGTGCATTACCGAGAGGGCCCAGAGATACCTCTCCGACAATCGGAGTGACAAACCCTAATCTCGAAATACGCCAACTCAACATCTACCATTGGAGACACCTGTAGTACTCCTTTATAATCACCCAGTTACGTTGTGACGTTTGGTAGTACCCAAAGTGTTCCTCCGGTAAACGGGAGTTGCATAATCTCATAGTTACAGGAACATGTATAAGTCATGAAGAAAGCAATAGCAACATACTAAACGATCGGGTGCTAAGCTAATGGAATGGGTCATGTCAATCAGATCATTCTACTAATGATGTGACCTCGTTAATCAAATAACAACTCCTTGTTCATGGTTAGGAAACATAACCATCTTTGATTAACGAGCTAGTCAAGTAGAGGCATACTAGTGACACTCTGTTGGTCTATGTATTCACACATGTATTATGTTTCCGGTTAATACAATTCTAGCATGAATAATAAACATTTATCATGATGTAAGGAAATAAATAATAACTTTATTATTGCCTCTAGGGCATATTTCCTTCACCAACTTGCGGCATCAGGCTCAGATTTATTCGGTTTGAAGTTCTATGCTCCTTGGGTGATGAGGCTGATCAAACTTCACTCTGTGATCTCATATCAGCCCTCTGCCCGCAACCATCGGATCTTCTTGCCAGATGTGGATACCTCTGATGAAGCCATATACCCGGAGCCTGCCAAGCAACCTTTGAGTCTTCAGAATGCAGAACACCAGAGCTTCACTCAGAACGTTGACGGTGTTGAAGCCATCTCCAGGGTGTATCCGTTGGCTGGCACTACACGTGCACCACGCCCTGCATCAACTGAAGCCACTGACAGCACACCTGCTCAAAGACCCAAGAAGCAGGCTCGTGCTCTCAATGACCGAGAGCTTCTTGTGGCCCTTCATCAAAAGCAGGATAGGCATCACGACTGGTTGAAGAGACAGATGAAAAGCCTCTTGGTGGATGTCAATCGCATCAGAAATCTTGGCACCAAGAATGCATTCGTTGCACATGAAACCTGCCGCCGCACCTGGAAAGGACTCACCATGATGTGTTCTGAAGCTGATCTTCAAGAGGATGGCTTCAAAGAGCGATTCAAGTTTGACTCCACACCTCCCAGACGGGCTGTGCTGCGTGGCACTCCATCACTTGAAGACTCAGAGTTCTCCTCATCTGCTGCCACAGTGACTGCAAGGATTATCGAGGAAGAAGACGATGCTACATCACCACCACCTCCTTCAGCACGTGTCGACACTGCACCAAGCTCTTCAGCACCACCAAACAACTCCAACGACCCTGCTGCGCATGGGAACGCATAGAAAACTCTATGTCTTCAAACCTTTTTGGTCATCACTGACAAAAGGGGGAGAAGCATATGACGTTGATAGTCTTCAAGCGGGTCAATATGTGCGGGTGCCTTATATTTTGCTACATTTTGCTTCGTGCTTACAACTCTCGTTTTGCTACATTTGGGTCTTTGAGTTGTAACACTTAAACTCGATGGTCGTTGTAAGTGCATCTAGTGCCACCCCTAGTTGGTTTTGGCGTATTGACGACAAACCTAGTTGAGGGACTAATGTGTTTGTGAGAATTGCAGGATAACACAGGTAGAAGTCCCTCAATGATTCAGTTTCACTACCAGAGATGACCCCTAAAAATGTACGAAGACATTGAAGACAATGGTGGTTTATGAAGATATTCATATTGAAGACAATGACATGTGAAGACTCCCTATGAATCTTATGGAACTCGAAGACTTAGATCCTTCGTAGTTTTACTTCATTTATGTTGTGTCATAGGAACCACCGTACTGTTAAGTGGGGTCCAGGAGAATAGTCAGAATGACTGAAGTGGTGTATAATTCAAAACCTATATCTTCGAGCGAAGACTATGAGAGCAAATCTTGTCCAGAGACGGACAAGTCAGCTTTGCTTGTAGCCCAAGTAAAGTTGCCGTGTGAGTTCGAAATCCGACCGTTGGTACACGTGTCAGTTCCTTAGTGACCCAGGGTCATTTCGGACAAATCAGGTCGGGTTGCCAAGTGGCTATAAATAGTCCACCCCTACAACCATAAACGGTTGGCTGCTCAGATTTCAGTGCACGGCTTTTGTCGTTTGAGAGCAACCCACCTCGAAGCCTTTGAGAGAAAATTCCTAGCGAGGAGAAAAGCCCTAACCACCCAGAGCCAGAGTAAATTGGGCATCACTTAAGTCTTCTTGTCTGAGTGATCTGAAGACTTATTACACTTGAGGACAGTGCATCCTCCAGCCAGTTAGGCGTCGCGTTCTGAGCATCCAAGAGAAATTGTGGATTGCCGGTGAATGATGTCTGTGAAGGTTTGGGAGTCTACCTTGAAGACTTACCAGAGTGATTGGGCGAGGTCTGTGTGACCTTAGCTCAAGGAGAAAACGGTGAGGACTGGGTGTCCTGAGCTGCGTGTTCAGGACTGGGTGTCCGGGACTGTGTGTCCTTTGGTTTAAATACCTAGCCGCCCTAACCAGACGTACAGTTGTCACAGCAACTGGAACTGGTCCAACAAATCATTGTCTTCAACGTGTTACTGGTTTCATCTTCACCTCCTTTTACTTACCGTTACATATTGTGAAGCCATTGCATGCTTGCTTTATCTTCTGTCTTCACAACGTAACTGTATGATTTGTTTGGCTTCATAACTTCTTCCTACCTGATCCTTATTACACTAAAGTTGTTTGTCACTGTGCTTTCACTATATTGAATACTTGACCATTGCTTGCCTGGTGTAATCTAACTTCCACTGCATAGTGATAGGCTTGTCTATTCTGTTTGTCTTCATAACTTCCATGTTTTGAAGACTTTCATAAAAATCGCCTATTCACCCCCCCCACTCTAGTCGATATAACGCACTTTCAATTGGTATCAGAGCAAGGTGCTCCCTTGTTCTGTGTGATTCGGTTTAACCACCTGGAGTTTTAGCTATGTCGACTGCAGGGATAATTAAAGTCTCCGTTGCGTGCCCCGTCTTTGATGGAACTGAATATCCCTACTGGAAGAATAAGATGCGCATGCATCTTGAAGCCATTGACGTCGACCTATGGTATGTCGTCGAAAACGGTGTTCCCAAGGCTAGAGAAGGTGTCACTGCTGCTGATGTCAAGAAGTTCACTCAACTGGACTCTACTGCCAAGAATATCATCTGTGGTCATGTGACCAAGGGACAGTACGGCCATGTAAGTGCCTTGAAGACATCCAAGCTGGTCTGGGACTGGCTCTCCAAGGTCAATGAAGGCATCTCAACCCATAGAGATCAGAGAATCAGTGTTCTTCGCAATCTCTTCAACCGCTTCAAGCGAAATGACAATGAGAATGTCCAGCACACATTTGACCGGCTCACTGACATCAAAAATGAGCTTCAAGCCCTCGGCGCCACTGAGATCACCAAACATGAAATCGTCAAGACGCTGCTGAGATCACTTGACAGTTCGTTTGACATCCTAGCCCTGATGATTCAAGAACGTCCAGATTTCAAGACACTCGATCCGTCTGACATACATGAGAGGCTCAACACACATGAGTTTCAGCTGTCTGAGAAAAGAGATATCTACGGTCCAAACTATGGGCGAACTCGTGCCTTGAAGGCAAAAGCTGTGTCCTCATCTGAAGAAGAATCTGACAGCAGTTCTGATGATCCTAAAGACATTGGACGGGAACTTGCAATGCTAGTGAAGAAGTTCCAGAAATTCACCAAGAAGAAAGGCTTCAGAAAGTCTTCACGATCAAGCTCAAGGAATGATGAAGCTTCTGCTCATGACTACAAGAAGAAAACATGTCACAAGTGCAAGAAAACTGGACACTTCATCTCTGAGTGTCCACAATGGGACAATGAGTGCAGAAAGAAGAAGAAGAAGAGCAAGGAATATGACTCCGACGACAAAAAGAAGAAATACTCAAAGTCTTCTTCCAAGTCTTCCTCAAAGTCTTCATCACACAAGAAGAGCTCAACTGGCAAGGCTCGTGCGTTTGTTGGCAAGGAAATGGATTCAGAGGAGGAGTCCGCTTCTGAGGAGGCAGAGGTGGAGTCTGAGGAGGAGTCTGATTCTGGCATTGCGAGTCTGGCTACAGCCTACGTCGCCAAGTCCATCTTCAACACTGAAGACAATGACTTCATCACCAACACTGATGCAAATTACAAGGACGACTCTACTCCTACCTACTGCTTCATGGCACGCGGTGCCAAGGTAAACACACGCACTACTCACTATCAAACATCCAGTGACGATGACTCTGATTGTGATTCAAAACCCAGCTACAAAACACTTGCTAAAATTGCAACTGAACAACAAAAGGCTATGGAACATATTCAAAAACTGTTAGACAGAAGCGATGATCTATTGGGTGCTGAAATGACTCGTTCTGAATCCTTAATTGAAGACATAAAAAATCATCATGTTAAGTATCAGGAACTTGAAGATCGTCTTGAGACTCTCTCAACTACTCATGAAAAGCTTTCCTATGATTACCTTCAACAGAAGCAAGATCTTGAGAAGTTGAGAGCGGATCATGAAGATCTTGAAAAGGAAAACGAGTCACTTCGAGCCGAACAGATTAGTTCCGCTTAGGGAGGATTTGAACCACCATGCCTTAAATGCATTGAGCGTGATAATGATGCTTCTGTTGCTGAATGTTCCACTGCTACTGCTGTTGCAATATCTTCAACTGTTGAAGTGGTAACTAACCCCTCTGCTGAGGATACCACTGCTATTGCTGATGAGAATGCTAGGTTGAAGACATTGCTTGAAACAGGGATGTACAAAAGTCTCAAAGGACATCAGACATTATGTGATGTCCTCAAGAAGCAGATTCTGAACCGAAACCCTAGGAAAGAGGGTGTTGGATTCGTGAGGAAAATTAATGCAGATGGCTCTTACTGGAAACCTGAGTAGTACCCCAAAACCACATGGGTTGCTGCAAAGGAATCCTCAGCAAATCCATCCAATCTATCTGGCTTCACTTGTGCTAATCCTATTATCATTGATGAATCCTTTGATGCAAACTATAAACTATTTAAGAATCAAAATGGTGAAGTATTTGCCAGGTACATTGGTACTAACTGCAGGAATGGACCGCCTATGAAGAAGATCTGGGTTCCAAAAACGTGTCTGGAGAATCTTCCTGTGAATGTCTTCATGACACCTCACATAAAGAAGACAAACCTCAGACCAAAGGCTTCATATGGTCCAAAGGCTTCATACAGGTAGAGGACTCACCTGAGTCGCACTAACGCAAATGTTTTGCAGGGAAACCATGCTTAGGCATATGAGAGCGGTCCTTCAAACCGTCATGTTCATATGACCAAGAACTATTCTGCCTATTCTTATGAGTACTATTGCCCGCCTGCTAGACTGTTTGCTAGGGCTCCAAAGCCAAAATTCTCAGATGCTGCACTTAGACTTATTGCTTCGAAGCCACCCTTGAAGATGTGTGTGGTTAAGAAAGCTTAACTCTCTTTTGCAGGGAAAGGTCTCCAGCAGAAAACCAAAATCTTCTGACGCTATTGCTGGGGACCTTAAAAATCTTGTGGGGCGCAAGATCAAATGCCCGAATGGCATCACTATGTATTTCGTACCTGAATCGCATGCTACTCTCCCTATTAGTCCTAACTTGGATCTAAGTTTTCATAACCCACTGGTTCGTCAAATGTTTTTGCATCACAATACTCTTCGTGAAGCCTATCCCCCTAACTGCACTGTAGGGTACGACACCAGCGTCTTCAGAGTCTTCAGAATGGATTATTGACAGTGGGTGTACAAATCACATGACTGGCAAAAGAAGTCTTTTTATGGACTCAACCTAACGTCCATCCGACAAGAGACACATCACATTTGCTGACACTGGTAAAAGTAAGGTATTGGGTCTAGGTAGAGTTGCAATCTCAAAGGATCAACACATGGATAAAGTCATGTTTGCTGAATCCCTTGGCTTCAACTTAATATCTGTCTCAATGCTTTGCGATTTGAACATGATTGTAATTTTTGGAAAATATCGTTGCCTGGTACTAATGGAATCTGACAAGTCTCTAGTGTTTGAAGGGTATCGGAAAGATGATTTGTATGTGGTAGATTTCTCAGCAGGGCCACAGCTTGCAGTATGTCTTCTGGCAAAGGCTTCAGAATGCTGGCTTTGGCATCGGAGGCTTGGACATGCTGGCATGAGGAACCTCCACACCCTTGCGAAGAAGAAGCATGTCATAGGCATCGAGGGCGTCAAGTTCAAGAAAGATCGCTTATGCGGTGCCTGTAAAGCAGGGAAGATGACAAGGGCAAAACATCCTTCGAAGACAATCATGACCACTACTCGACCCTTCGAACTACTCCACATGGATCTCTTTGGTCCCACTCACTACTCAACTTTTTCCACTACTGCTTGCCTCTATGGCTTTGTCATTGTTGATGATTACTCTAGATATACTTGGGTGCACATAATCCTTTACAAGACTGAAGTGCAGGATGTCTTCAGACGCTTCGCAAATCGGGCTATGAACAATTATGGCGCCAAGATAAAGCACATCAGAAGTGACAATGGCACTGAATTCAAGAACACTGGCCTTGATACATATCTGGATACCTTGGGCATCACTCATGAATTCTCAGCTCCTTACACGCCACAGCAAAATGGCATCGTCGAACGCAAGAATAGAACACTCATTGAGATGGCCAGAACAATGCTAGATGAATACAAGACTCCAAGAAAATTCTGGACTGAAGCTATTGACACTGCATGCCATACAATCAACCGTGTTTATCTTCACAAGCATCTGAACAAGACATCTTATGAACTTCTAACTGGCAAGAAGCCAAATGTCAGTTACTTCAGAGTATTTGGCTCAAGATGTTGGATCAAGGACCCACACCACACCTCAAAATTTGCACCAAAAGCACATGAGGGCTTTATGCTTGGATATGGAAAGGATTCGCACTCCTACAGAGTCTTAAATCTCTTTCACTACAAAGTGGTTGAAACAGTGGATGTGCGGTTCGATGAGACCAATGGTTCACAAAGAGAGCAACTGCCATATGTGCTAGATGAAGTTCCAGCCAGTGAATCAATCAAGCTAATGGGAACCGGAGAAATTATACCTTCTGAAGCTCATCCTGAAGAAGAACTTATCATCTCAGCACCTGATCCACATGAAGACAATGCTCAGCCTGAAGACATTCCTCCCCACGACGACATAGATCAGCAAGAGCAAAGTCTTCGACCCATACATCCTCGTGTTGCCAATGAAGTGCAGATTGACAGAATAATTGACAGCATCAATGCACCTGGTCCCCTCACTCGTTCAAGGGCAACTCAATTGATAAATTTCTGTGGGCACTTCGCATTCGTCTCAATCTCAGAACCCAAGAAAGTTGAAGAAGCTTTTATGGAACCTGAATGGATTCAAGCTATGCAGAAAAGCTTCAACAGTTTGAGCTGAACAATGTATGGGAACTGGTTAAGCGTCCTGATCCACGGAAGCATAACATAATAGGCACCAAATGGATATACCGCAACAAGCAAGATGAGCATGGTCAAGTCGTCAGAAACAAAGCTCGTCTTGTTGCTCAAGGATATACTCAAGTGGAAGGCATTGACTTCGATGAAACATTTGCTCCTGTGGCTAGACTTGAAGCCATCCGTATACTGCTGGCCTATGCAAATCATCACAACATAATTCTGTATCAAATGGATGTGAAGAGTGCCTTTCTCAATGGCAAGATTGAAGAAGAAGTGTATGTTGCACAACCACCTGGGTTTGAAGATCCAAAACATCCTGACATGGTTTACAAGCTCAATAAGGCACTATATGGCCTCAAACAAGCCCCTCGGGCCTAGTATGACACACTCAAATACTTCCTGAAGAGCAAAGGCTTCATACCTGGCTCCCTAGATCCCACTCTCTTCACGAAGACATATGATGGTGAATTGTTTGTGTGCCAAATATATGTGGATGGCATTATCTTCGGTTGCACCAATCAGAAGTACAGTGAGGAGTTCGGATATATGATGCAAGAGAAATATCAGATGTCTATGATGGGGGAGCTGAAATTCTTCCTCGGTCTTCAGATACGGCAACAACGCAATGGCATCTTCATATCTCAAGAGAAGTATCTCAAAGATTGCCTGAAGAAGTTCGGTATGCAAGACTGCAAAGGTTTCACAACACCAATGCCAGCCAAACATCATCTGGGTCCTGACGACAATGGTAAAGACTTCGATCAAAAGGTATACCGCTCCATGATTGGTTCTTTGCTTTATTTATGTGCATCTAGGCCAGATATTATGCTTAGTGTCTGCATGTGTGCTCGATTCCAAGCGGCACCAAAGGAGTCGCGTCACTTAGCAGTGAAGCGAATTCTTCGATATTTGGCTCACACCCCAACTCTAGGGTTATGGTATCCAAAGGGCTCAGAGTTTGATCTGGTTGGATTCTCGGATGCTGATTACGCTGGTGAGAAGGTTGATCGGAAGTCCACGTCAGGCACATGTCACTCTCTGGGCCGATCACTTGTATGTTGGTCTTCAAAGAAGCAGAACTGTGTATCTCTCTCCACTGCTGAATCTGAATACATTGCTGCTGGATCCTGCTGCGCTCAGCTTCTATGGATGAAGCAAACCCTCAAGGATTATGGCATTCATCTGAAGCAAGTGCCACTTTACTGCGACAACGAAAGCGCCATCAAGATCGCCAACAATCCAGTTCAGCACTCGAAGACAAAGCACATTGAAATTCGTCATCATTTTCTCAGAGATCATGTTGCAAAGGAAGATATTGATATCATACACGTCAACACTGAAGAGCAATTGGCATATATCTTCACCAAGCCCTTGGATGAGAAGAGATTTTGCAAGTGACGGTGTGAGCTAAATATCTTGGAATCCTCAAATGCCCTGTGATCAGGCACACATCCTAACACTTATGCATGTTGATGACTTAGATGTGCAACACATGAAGTAACGTATATCTTCAATCAATGAAGACATACATTCTAAGTGTGAATACATTAACATGGAATTTGACTTCGGAGCGCCACGATAATTGTGCGCCGTGTCTGGGTCTAATACTTCCTATACGGTGGGTAACGCCACCACCAAATTTTCTGTTTGAAGTGTTTCACTCATGGCGTTACATTTGCTATGTCTTCACATTTGGTTTGGCTTCAATCAATTTGTCTTCATGATTATCTTCACTGCGTTAATTATATATATATATATATATATATGTACTGGTGTTCTGTCCTCTACAGCATTCACTTATAGCTATGTCTTCTTGTTTGAATCTTTTGAAGTAAGTGAATGTGATCGGACCCTAACCTCTCCATGCTTCCTACCTCAAACTCTATCTCTCCAAGTCGTATGCATTCTATTGAAACTGTCGAATGTCTTCACTGCATCCTTGCCAGCAGAAGACACAGAGACAAACTTTAAAACCGTTTTCAATGTTTTTTTCATCAACAAGAAATACGGAGAAGTAGGAACGACACCCGTCAATCAAGGCGTGCGTGGGATGTGGAACTGCCCCCACAATACCGCATGATGGCCACGTGCTGTTCAGATGCGAATCGCGGGGGGCACCTGAGTAATAGCACAGTGCCACCCCTATCCCTATAAATACACGATTCACTGCGGTCATTATCTCTTCTTCCACCCTCGCACGAACCCTAGCGCCACCGCTAGCTCTCGACGACGCCGGCGACGAAGCGCTTCACTGCCGCAACCTCTCCGACGTCGTTTTCATGCCGACTGCGGACATCGGTCTCTCCGTCGTCGCTGTAGGTGTCTTCCGTCGCCAAGTTAGGGCACGGAGGATCGAACTGCTCGGCCTCATCTCCCACTCCATCTAGCAGTTCCAAGTGTGGTAAATAAAACCTCTTTTTACAGCCTCTTTTGATCCCATAGTTCAGTCACCTACTGCCATAAGAAGTTTCTGCGCTCATAAGTTACATCTCTCTCAATCTGCATCTCATAACCTGCCTAGTATATTCACTTGTGCTTCATGAAGTAGTTAGATTCCTCACTTGTACTGATCTATGGGTTCGTACAAATCTGGAACCAACTTCTTTTCTATAAAGTGAATGTCTTCGCATGATGAGGTCAATATCTTCTAAACTGATTTATCTTCAAAATCTTCTGAGAATGCATATGACCTCTTCCCCTTCCCTCGCACCTTAATGCTATCACAGGTACATGTCCGTGGGAGAATCTTTTGGTTCTCATAGTCTGCATTCATTTGCAGAGTTCTTACAGCGTCACATCAATTCTCCTGAAGCCAGTTCCTGTTGGTCCAGCAAAAGAAAACCTTTGAAGCCTTTGAACGCTTTGAAGCCTTCCAAGTTAAGCTTCATGGCAGCAGAAAAACCAGCAAGGAAGGGAGGCAGACAGAGACATGGTGAAACGTCCAAAGATCTGCCTGATGAATTGGCAGAAATGTACAAAACTGATCCTGAAGAGAGCTACGGTCAGCACAAGACACGAATCCAATGGATTCGACGCTATTGGGCAGAGCAGTGGTTCCAATACCGCTTCGTCACTGAGGAATATGCAGAAAAGTGCGCCATCAAGAGACCGTGGGGAGACGTATTGTACAAAAATCACATACCCCGGTCCAGAGACGAAGCCATTGCTCAAGGCTTCTATCCATGCATGGTCAGAGGACCACACCCAGCTGAAGCACATCCGTCATCACTTCTCTGGTGTCGCGATGACAAGCTGTTCAAGCGCAACTTCCAATTTGCTCAGAACTCTGCGAAGCAAAACAAGAAGGAGCTGGGGTTGGACTTCAACCCTGGTCCCTCTAAACCAAGGGCGGATGGCACACGCGAAGCCAATCCCAATATCATCGGTACGTATGCAAATCTTGAGGGCCTCATCACCCGCATTCTAGTCCAAGGGACTGCCGTGAACGACCCTCCAGCAGACACTGAGTCTGATGACGCTCCTGCTGCACCGAAGCCGGAGCAGACGAAGAAGCCAAAAGCTTCAAAGCCAGCCGCTTCTCCCAAAATCTCCAGAGCGAAGCCATTGGCAACTTCACCTCCTGAAGCCAGTGTGCAGTCTGAAGACTTATCACGAGTCTCCAAGCCCCAAGAAGCAAAGAAGCCTCAGCCACACACAGGCAAAGAGCTCACAGCTGCCGCTATTCTGCGCTGCGAAACCATTGATCTGTCCAGCGACGAAGATCTTGGAGATGACGCTCTTGAGTAGCTCATCAAGAGCAAGGAGGAGGCTGAAATCTTCAACAATCTGCCTCTGTTTGATGCAGCAATCATCCACAACTTCATCGATGAGTGGTTTGATACACCCAATATCAGCTTCGATGATCTGCAGCTGCCCATTGGCCTCAGCGTCGCCTTCCAAGGCGCTATTGCTTCAGAACTTGCAATTGCCCAGCGCATTGTTGAACTGAAGCAGAAAATTGACTTTGAAAAGGCTCAGTTCAAGCAGAATATGGTCAAGCTCAGCGTCCAAGAAGTCAAGGACTTCAAGATCATGTTGCACGAGTTAAAGGAAAACTTTCTGAAGAAACATGCAGAAGCTCAGGGTTCGCGGGAGCGAATGAAGACTCTGGATGATCGTTGTGTGCAGGCCTATAATGAGGCCGAGAAGCGCAAGGCACTTGGGCGTCCCGGCATCGACCCCAGGATGGCCGCAAAGAAAAAGAAGAAGCCTGCTGTGGCTGAACCAGAGGCACCAAGGTCAGAAGCTGTTCCGATTGTCTTCCCCACTGCTACGACTGGCTCGAAGCCAAAGAACCGGTCAACCACTTCAGAGCTCAAGAAGACACGGACAGCCGAAGCTGAAGCAAGGAAGAGGAAACACTCTGAAGCCTCTCCTTCTGACCCCACCAAGAAGAAGCGCAAGACCAAGAAATCTTGGGCTGCTCCCACAGAGCCCTTGATAGTCGAACCCCTCTTCGTCCGCTATCCTGACGAAGATCGTCAGTTGACAGTGCATGAGCCTGCTTTCACAGAGGCTCCGCACGCTGAAGACATTCCAGCAGCCGACCCCAACGTTGCTGAAGACATTGG
Source organism: Triticum monococcum (assembly GCA_034509565.1). Taxonomy (NCBI): domain Eukaryota; kingdom Viridiplantae; phylum Streptophyta; class Magnoliopsida; order Poales; family Poaceae; genus Triticum; species Triticum monococcum. Next base: position 493,486,710 of record CM067844.1, read on the forward strand.
TCTCCAAGACAATGTACAAAGTGATGCAGCCCTTCCTCAGCTTGAGACAAGCAAACTGATCAGCATTGGTCGTCCATTGACACCAATCACACAAGATGCATCGTGGGCAGATCACCCACAGGAGGAAGATAATGAGCCCCAGCCCACTGCAACTCCACTGGCGTCGCCTACATTCCGTAGGCTTCGCAAAGGGCCAAGGGCTCAGGCTGCTGACAACATTCCGGCTGCATCCGCCGAAGATATTGAAGAAGAACCTCAAGCTCCATCTCCCCCGCACCAACAAGAAGCAGTGTTCTAGGAGAACGTACCTGAATCCGTCCCTCTCACTACACGTGTTGAGGCTGAAAACGTTGAGGATGCCACAACCAACACTGAAGCAATTGTGGAGCCCTTCCCACCAACAGCTTCAAGAGACGCTGAAGCTACTGCACCTGAACCTTCTGTGCCTGAGTCTGCTGCCGGTCCACAATTCAACTATCATGTTGCGCACAGGCCCCAGGTCCAGAAGCCGATCCCACGACTGCCAAGGTTCCCAGGTCCTGCATCAGCTCCTGGCTCCTTCAACATCAACAGCTTCAGGGCAGATAACACGTTCTTCAATCGCTCCAAGAACCCTTATTCAAGGGAACGGATTGTATCAGATAGGTTCTGGAGCTACCCACAACGCAGCTATTATTCATGCATCCTATACAACCAAGGCCGCATCTTTCCTCACCAGCGCCTTGAGGTTGAAGCTATTGTTGGTCTGCCTGATCTGGAAGAAGCACTGGATTGCTTCAAGCAAGTGGGTCTGCTGCCGTTTATCACCGATGAAGAGCACTCGAATGAAGAGCTTCTGATCCAGTTCTATGCCACCCTGCACATCAAAGGCTATAACAGAGATCCGAAGACTTGGGTCCTGGAGTGGATGACCGGCAATGTCCATCATGAAGCTAATGCATTCGATATCATTGAGCTTACCGGCCTACCCACTCCTGGCGAACTCTTCGAAGAAGGCTGCCAACTCCATGCTGAAGCAATTGAGAGCATATTCCAGCGGCCTGAGCCAAATATGAGTCAGATGCTCTCAATGATGAAGCCCTTGCCTCATGATGCACCTTATCCAACTGAGTTCTTCTTTGAAGACTTAGAGTACCTGTCCAGAACCATATATCACATCGTCAGGCGGACTCTATGGCCCATTAAGGGGCACTCTCCATATGCCAAGGTTGAAGGTGCAATGAAGACTCTCATCTTCTGTATCCTGCATGGCAAATGCTTCAACGCACAGGATCTCTTTATACGCCAACTTGCAGCGTCTGGCTCAGATCTCTTTGGTTTGAAGTTTTATGCTCCTTGGGTTATGCAGGCTCAGATCTCAGATCTCTTTGGTTTGAAGCAATATATCCTGAGCCTGCCAAGCAACCATTAAGTCTTCAGAATGCAGAACACCAGAGCTTCACTCAGAATGATGAAGGTGTTGAAGCCATCTCAAGAGTGTATCCAATGGCTGGCACCACACGTGCCCCTGCATCAACTGAAGCCACTGACAGCACAGCTGCACCAAGACCCAAGAAACGCGCTCGAGCACTCAATGACCGAGAACTTCTTGTGGCTCTACACCAAAAGCAAGATAGGCATCACGACTGGCTCAAGAGGCAGATGAGAAGTATCATGCAAGACGTCAATCGCATCAGAAATCTGGCCACCAAGAATGCATTCGTCGCACATGAAACCTGTCGCCGCACTTGGAAAGGCCTCACCATGATGTGCACTGAAGCTGAACTTCAAGAGGATGGCTTCAGAGAGAGATTCAAGTTTGACTCCACACCCCCCAGAAGAGCTGTGCTGCGCGGAACTCCGTCCCTTGAAGATTCTGAGTTCTCTTCCTCTGCTGCCACCATGACTGGAAGAATCATTGAGGAAGAAGATGACGCTACATCACCACCATCTCCTTCAGCGCGCGTCGACCCTGCACCAAGCTCTTCACCACCACCAAACGCCTCCACCGACCCTGCTGCGCCTGGGGACGCGTAGAAAACTCTATGTCTTCAAACCTTTTTGGTCATCACTGACAAAAGGGGGAGAAGCATATGATGTTTATAGTCTTCAAGCGGGTCAATATGGGCGGGTGCTTTATATTTTGCTACATTTTTCTTCGTGCTTACAACTCTCATTTTGCTACATTTGGTTCTTTGAGTTGTAACACTTAAATTTGATGGTCGTCTGCTACTTGTTTGCCATTATGTTTTTGCGAAGATAAATTCTGCATGTACGACGATAATTTCCGCACTCATATCATTTCGCAGACGTCCATTTTTCATTATGCATGCCATTCTCTTCATATACTTTTACATGCATGGTGGATTGTCATCATAAGTTGAAGTGGATTTCCACAAGTACAACCTGCCATGTGCATTTGCGTTCCAGAAGCAAATTACTTATGTGCACATCTTCAGGGGGAGCCCTTGCAGCTTATGAAGACAATTCCTTTACAATTTCACAAATTATATTCCCCGTTGAAAACTTCAACTAGTTTCTCATCAATCACCAAAAGCGGGGAGATTGTAAGTGAATCTAGTGCCACCCCTAGTTGGTTTTGGAGTATTGACGACAAACCTAGTTGAGGGACTAATGTGTTTGTGAGAATTGCAGGATAACACAGGTAGAAGTCCCTCAATGATTCGGTTTCACTACCAGAGATGACCCCTAAAAATGTACGAAGACATTGAAGACAATGGTGGTTTATGAAGATATTCATATTGAAGACAATGACATGTGAAGACTCCCTATGAAGCTTATGGAACTCGAAGACTTAGATCCTTCGTAGTTTTACTTCATTTATGTTGTGTCATAGGAACCACCGTACTGTTAAGTGGGGTCCAAGAGAACCAGTCAGAATGACTGAAGTGATGCCTAATTCAAAACCTATATCTTCGAGCGAGGACTATGAGAGCAAATCTTGTCCAGAGACGGACAAGTCAGCTTTGCTTGTAGCCCAAGTAAAGTTGTCGTGTGAGTTCAAAATCCGACCGTTGGTACACGTGTCAGTTCCTTAGTGACCCAGGGTCATTTCGGACAAATCAGGTCGGGTTGCCAAGTGGCTATAAATAGTCCACCCCTACAACCATAAACGGTTGGCTGCTCAGATTTCAGTGCACGGCTTTTGTCGTTTGAGAGCAACCCACCTCGAAGCCTTTGAGAGAAAATTCCTAGCGAGGAGAAAAGCCCTAACCACCCAGAGCCAGAGTAAATTGGGCATCACTTAAGTCTTCTTGTCTGAGTGATCTGAAGACTTATTACACTTGAGGACTGTGCATCCTCCAGCCGGTTAGGCGTCGCGTTCTAAGCATCTAAGAGAAATTGTGGATTGCCGGTGAACGAAGTCTGTGAAGGTTTGGGAGTCTACCTTGAAGACTTACTAGAGTGATTGGGCGAGGTCTGTGTGACCTTAGCTCAAGGAGAAAACGGTGAGGACTGGGTGTCCTGAGCTGCGTGTTCAGGACTGGGTGTCCGAGACTGTGTGTCCTTTGGTTTAAATACCTAGCCGCTCCAACCAGACGTACAGTTGTCACAGCAACTGGAACTGGTCCAACAAATCATTGTCTTCAACGTGTTACTGGTTTCATCTTCACCTCCTTTTACTTACCGTTACATATTGTGAAGCCATTGCATGCTTGCTTTATCTTCTGTCTTCACAACGTAACTGTATGATTTGTTTGGCTTCATAACTTCTTCCTACCTGATCCTTATTACACTGAAGCTGTTTGTCACTGTGCTTTCACTATATTGAATACTTGACCATGGCTTGCCTTGTGTAATCTAACTTCCGTTGCATAGTGATAGGCTTGTCTATTCTGTTTGTCTTCATAACTTCCACGTTTTGAAGACTTTCATAAAAATTGCCTATTCACCCCCCCTCTAGTCGATATAACACACTTTCAGTCGTTTGCTACTTGTTTGCCACTATGTTTGCGAAGATAAATTCCGCATGTGCGACGATAAATTCCGCACTTAGATCATTCCGTAGACGTCCATTTTTCATTATGCATGTCATTCTCTTCATATACTTTTACATGCATAGTTGATTGTCATCATAAGTTGAAGTGGATCTCCACAAGTACAACCTGCCATGTGCATTTGCGTTCCAGAAGCAAATCACTTATATGCACATCTTCAGGGGGAGCCCTTGCAGCTTATGAAGACAATTCCTTTACAATTTCACAAATTATATTCCCCGTTGAAAACTTCAACTAGTTTGTCATCAATCACCAAAAAGGGGGAGATTGTAAGTGCATCTAGTGCCACCCCTAGTTGGTTTTGGAGTATTGACGACAAACCTAGTTGAGGTACTAATGTGTTTGTGAGAATTGCAGGATAACACATGTAGAAGTCCCTCATTGATTCGGTTTTACTACCAGAGATGACCCCTAAAAATGTACGAAGACATTGAAGTCAATGGTGGTATATGAAGATATTCACATTGAAGACTATGACATGAGAAGACACCACGTGAAGCCTATGGAACTCGAAGACTTAGATCCTTCGTAGTTCTCTTTCATTTGTGTTGAGTCATAGGAACCACCGTACTGTTAAGTGGGGTCCAAGAGAACCATTCAGAACGACTGAAATGATGCCTAATTCAAAACCTATATCTTCGAGCGAAGACTATGAGAGCAAATCTTGTCCAGAGTCGGACAAGTCAGCTTTACTTGTAGCCCAAGTAAAGTTGCCGTGTGAGTTTGAAGTCTGACCGTTGGTACACATGTCAGTTCCTTAGTGACCCAGGGTCATTTCGGACAAATCAGGTCGGGTTGCCCAGTGGCTATAAATAGTCCACCCCCTACAACCATAAACGGGTGGCTGCTCAGATTTCAGTGCACGGCTTTTGTAATTTGAGAGCAACCCACCTCGAAGCCTTTGAGAGAAAATTTCCTAGCGAGGAGAAAAGCCCTAACCACCCAGAGCCAGAGAGAATTGGGCATCACTTAAGTCTTCTTGTCTGAGTGATCTGAAGACTTATTACACTTGAGGACTGCGAATCCTCCAGACGGTTAGGCGTCACGTTCTGAGCATCTAAGAGACATTGTGGATTGCCGGTGAACGAAGTCTGTGAAGGTTTGGGAGTCTACCTTGAAGACTTACCAGAGTGATTGGGCGAGGTCTGTGTGACCTTAGCTCAAGGGGAATACGGTGAGGACTGGTGTCCTGAGCTGCGTGTTCAGGACTGGGTGTCCGGGACTGTGTGTCCTTTGGTTTAAATACCTAGCCGCCCTAACCAGACGTACAGTTGTTACAGCAACTGGAACTGGTCCAACAAATCATTGTCTTCAACGAGTCACTGGTTTCATCTTCACTTCCCTTACTTACTGTTACTCTTTGTGAAGCCATTGCATGCTTGCTCTATCTTTTGTCTTCACAACGTAACTATATGATTTGATTGGCTTCATAACTTCTTCCTACCCGATCCTTATTACACTGCAGCTACTTGTCATTGTGCTTTCACTCTATTGAATAATTGACCATGGCTTGCCTAGTGTAATCTAACTTCCGCTGCATAGTGATAGGCATATCTCTACTGTTCGTCTTCATAACCTTCACGTTTTGAAGACTTTCATAAAAATCGCCTATTCACCCCCCCTCTAGTCGATATAACGCACTTTCATCAACAGAGAATTCATAATCCTTATCAGTAACACAGATAGGTGAAGTAGCAAAAGCAGGGTCAGGTTTCATTCTAGCATTTAGAGATTACTGATTCCATTTAGCTAATAACCTCTTGAGTTCGTATCTATGTTTGCAAGCTAAAATAGCTAAAGAAGCTTCTTTATCAAAAACATAACCTGTAAGTGCATCTAGTGCCACCCCTAGTTAGTTTTGGAGTATTGACGACAAACCTAGTTGAAGGACTAATGTGTTTGTGAGAATTGCAGGATAACACAGGTAGAAGTCCCTCATTGATTCGGTTTTCCTACCAGAGATGGCCCCTAAAAATGAATGAAGACATCGATGGAAAAGGTGGTATATGAAGATATTCACATTGAAGACTATGACAAGAGAAGACGTGACATGAAGCATATGGAGCTCGAAGACTTAGATCTTTCATAGTTCTGTTTCTTATTTATTGAGTCATAGGAACCACCGTACTGTTAAGTGGGGTCCAAGAGAACCAGTCAGAATGACTGAAGTGATGCTTAACCAAAACCTATGTCTTTGAGTGAAGACTATGAGAGCGAATCTTGTCCAGAGTCGGACAAGTCAGCTTTGCTTGTAGCCCAAGTAAAGTTGTCGTGTGAGTTTGAAATCTTACCGTTGGAACACGTGTTAGTTCCTTAGTGACCCAGGGTTATTTCGGACAAATCAAGTCGGGTTGCCTAGTGGCTATAAATAGCCCACCCCCTACAACCATAAATGGTTGGCTGCTCAGAGTTAGAGTACGGCTTTTGTCGTTTGAGAGCAACCCACCTCGAAGCCTTTGAGAGAGAATTCCTTGCGAGGATAAAGCCCTAACCACCCAGAGCCAAAGAGAATTAGGCATCACTTAAGTCTTCTTGTCTGTGTGATCTGAAGACTTATTACACTTGAGGACTGTGAATTCTCCAGCCGGTTAGGCGTCGCGTTCTGAGCGTCCAAGAGACATTGTGGATCGCCGGTGAACGAAGTCTGTGAAGGTTTGGGAGTCTACCTTGAAGACTTCCCAGAGTGATTGGGCGAGGTCTGTGTGACCTTAGCTCAAGGGGAATACGGTGAGGACTGGGTGTCCTGAGTTGCGTGTTCAGGACTGGGTGTCCTGGACTGTGTGTCCTCAGGTTTAAATACCTAGCCGCCCTAACCAGACATACAGTTGTCACGGCAACTGGAACTGGTCCAACAAATCATTGTCTTCAATGAGTCACTGGTTTCATCCTTCCCTTCCCTTTACTTGCTGTTGTTCCTTGAGAAGTCATTGTATGATTGCACTATCTTTTGTCTTCACTGAGTGACTGTGTGTTCTGTTTGGCTTCTTAATATCTTCCTACCTGATCCTTACTACCTAGCTGCTATTAGTCATTGTGCTTTCACTTCATTGAATACATGACTGTGGTTTACCTAGTGTAGTCTACCTTCCGCTGCATGGTTATAGGTTCATTTCTATCGTTTGTCTTTGAAACTTCCACGTTTTGAAGACTTCCATAAAAATCGCCTATTCACCCCCCCTCTAGTCGATATAACGCACTTTTATAACCCTCAGGAATAACAGGCAAGTCTTCATCATCAATTTCATCAATATTATCAGATTCAATATTTTCAATCTCTCTAGCCCTAGCAAGTTGTTCGTCAAGAAATTCACCAAGTGGCACAGTAGTATCAAGCATAGAAGTAGTTTCATCATAAGTATCATGTATAGCAGAAGTAGCATCATCAATAACATGCGACATATCAGAACGAATAGCACAAGCAGGTTTAGGTGTCACAAGCTTACTCAAAACAGAAGGTGAATCAAGTGCAGAGCTAGATGGCAGTTCCTTACCTCCCCTCGTAGTTGAGGGATAAATCTTGGTTCTTGGATCTTTCAAGTTCTTCATAATGATAAGCAGCTATAAATCCCGAGTGACTCAAAGAATAGAGCTATGCTCCCCGGCAATGGCGCCAGAAAATAGTCTTGATAACCCACAAGTATAGGGGATCGCAACAGTTTTCGAGGGTAGAGTGTTCAACCCAAATTTATTGATTCGACACAAGGGGAGACAAAGAATATTCTCAAGTATTAGCAGCTGAGTTGTCAATTCAACCACACCTGGAAACTTAGTATCTGCAGCAAGGTATTTAGTAGCAAAGTAATATGATAGTAGTGGTAACGGTAGAAAAAGGTAACAGTAGTAAAAGTAATGTTTTTGGTATTTTGTAGTGATGATAGCAATAGCAACGGAAAAGTAAATAAGCGAAGAACAATATATGGAAAGCTCATAGGCAATGGATCGGTGATGGAGAATTATGTCGGATGCGGTTCATCATGTAACAGTCATAGCCTAGGGTGACACAGAACTAGCTCCAGTTCATCAATGTAATGTAGGCATGTATTCCGAATATAGTCATACATGCTTATGGAAAAGAACTTGCATGATATCTTTTGTCCTACCCTCCCGTGGCAGCGGGGTCCTTACGGAAACTAAGGGATATTAAGGCCTCCTTTTAATAGAGTACCGGAACAAAGCATTAACACATAGTGAATACATGAACTCCTCAAACTACGGTCATCACCGGTAAGTATCCCGATTATTGTCACTTCGGGGTTAACGGATCATAACACATAATAGGGACTATAGACTTGCAAGATAGGATCAAGAACTATCATATATTGATGAAAACATAATAGGTTCAGATATGAAATCGTGGCACTCGGGCCCTAGTGACAAGCATTAAGCATAGCAAAGTCATAGCAACATCAATCTCAGAACATAGTGGATACTAGGGATCAAACCCTAACAAAACTAACTCGATTACATGATAGATCCCATCCAACCCATCACCGTCCAGCAAGCCTACGATGAAATTACTCACGCACGGCGGTGAGCATCATGAAAATGGTGATGGAGGATGGTTGATGATGACGATGGCGACGGATTCCCCTCTCCGGAGCCCCGAACAGACTCTAGATCAGCCCTCCCGAGAGGTTTTAGGGCGTGGCGGCGGCTCCGTATCGTAAAACGTGATGAATTCTTCTCTCTAATTTTTTTCTCCCTGAAACACAATATATAGAGTTGGAGTTGGAGTCAGAGGAGCTCCAGGGGGCCCACGAGGTAGGGGGCGCGCCCCCACCCTCGTGGACAGGTGGTGGGCCCCCTGGCCTTTATCTTTTGCAGGTATTTTTTATATTTTCCAAAAAGTTACTCCGTGAAGTTTCAGGTCATTCCGAGAACTTTTGTTTCTGCACATAAATAACACCATGGTAATTCTGCTGAAAACAGCGTCATTCCGGGTTAGTTCCACTCAAATCATGCAAGTTAAAGTCCAAAACAAGGGCAAAAGTGTTTGGAAAAGTAGATACGACAGAGACGTATCATCTTAGCATAATGATCGTTAAGTTTTATTGCTATTGCTTTCTTCATGACTTATACATATTCCTCTGACTATGAGATTATGCAACTCCCGAATACCGAAGGAACACCTTGTGTGCTATCAAACGTCACAACGTAACTGGGTGATTATAAAGATGCTCTACAGGTGTCTCCGAAGGTGTTTGTTGGGTTGGCATAGATCAAGATTAGGATTTGTTACTCCGAATATCGGAGATGTATCTCTGGGCCCTCTCGGTAATGCACATCACTATAAGCCTTGCAAGCAATGTGACTAATGAGTTAGTTGCAGGATGATGCATTACAGAACGAGTAAAAAGACTTGCCGATAACGAGATTGAACTAGGTATGAGGATACCGACGATCGAATCTCGGGCAAGTAACATACCGATGACAAAGGGAATAACGTATGTTGTCATTGCGGTTTGACCGATAAAGATCTTCATAGAATATGTAGGAACTAATATGAACATCTAGTTTCCGCTATTGGTTATTGACCGGAGATGTGTCTCGTTCATGTCTACATAGTTCTCAAACCCGTAGGGTCCGCAAACTTAACGTTCGATGACGATTTGTATTATGAGTTATGTGTTTTGGTGACCGAAGATTGTTCGGAGTCCTAGATGAGATCACGGACATGACGAGGAGTCTCGAAATAGTCGAGAGGTAAATATTGATATATTGGACGAAGATATTCGAACATGGAATGATTTCGGGGCGTTTCCGATATTCATCGGGGTACCGAAGGGTTACCGAAACCTCCTGGAAAAGTAATGGGCCTTCATGGGCCATAGGAGACAAAGAGAGGGGAGCCCGCAAGGTGCCCCCCCAGGGAGTCCTAATTGGACAAGGGGGAGGGGGCGCATCCCCCTTTCCTCTTTCCCTCTTCCTCTCCCTCTCCTTCCCTCTTTCCCATCCATGAGAAAGGAAAAAGGGGGAGGGATCCTACTAGGAGTGGAGTCCTAGTAGGACCCCCCTGGTGTGCCCCCTTGGTGGTCGGCCTCCTCCTCCCCTTCTTTATATACGAGGGCAAGGGGCACCCCAAAGCATAACAGTTGTTCTGTTAGCCGTGTGCGGTGCCTCCCTCCACAGTTTACTCCTCCGGTCATAGCGTCGTAGTGTTTAGGCGAAGCCCTGCGCGGATCACATCACCATCACGTCACCACGCCGTCGTGCTGACGAAACTCTCCCTCGACCCTCTGCTGGATCAAGAGTTTGAGGGACGTCGTCGAGCTGAACGTATGCTGAACTCAAAGGTGTCGTACGTTCGGTACTAGATTGGTCGGATCACGAAGACGTTCGACTACATCAACTGCGTTGACCTAACGCTTCCGCTTTCGGTCTACGAGGGCACGTGGACACACTCTCTCCCTCTCGTTGCTATGCATCTCCTAGATAGATCTTGCGTGATCATAGATTTTTTTTAAATTGCATACTACGTTCCCCAACACTAAGAGCATATCCACTCGCGCCGCCAACAGCCCCCCCCCAGGGCGAGTTTTTTCGCGCTGGCGCAAAAAAACCCAGTCGCGCCCCCAGGACTCCGAAATCCACCGGCTCGGCCCATTTTTTGGTCCGGCGATCCCAGGCCGAACCCAGCGCACTGGGGCGCTTGGGGGCTCCGGCGGAAGGAAGAACCGCGCCTGGGCCACCATTGTCAAGTGGAAAAAGCATCTTGCACTTCCAGATTTGCCCCCCCCCCCCGAGCGCGCGTGCACGTCCTTCCGTTGCCGTGCTGATCTCGGCGCCGTCTGCCCACTCACCGCCGCCGGAAAGAGAGGGTTCGCCGCGGCAACCTCCACCCCGCTCCTGGGCGAGCTTTCCGGCGCTCCGGCCACGCAGGGCGGGAATACCGGCGGTTGTGCGCCTACCACACCCGCCAGGTGTTCGGAGACTTGTCTGTTCGGCGATGAACTCAGACGACGAGGAGGCATTCGTGGCGTTGTTGGAGGAGGAAGCTGATGCTGATGCCTAGGACGAAGAGCATCTCATGGTCCTCGCGCTCTGGCCGGCCTGTTCGCGAGCAATGCAAAGCCACGGCGAGGTGGCTCGGCACCGGGCCGGCCAAAGGCAAAGCAGAGGCATCGACTGGAAGGCTATTGCTTGCTCTACTCTGACTACTTCGCCGACACTCCACTGCATGGCGAGAAAGTATTTCGGCGCCATTGTCGGATGAGCCGAAAGCTCTTCCTCGGGATTTTGAATTCCATCTGTGAGTTCGGCAGCTACTTCAAGTGCAAGATGGATTGTACCGGCACACTTGGATTCACCTCACTCCAGAAGTGCACGACATCTATGAGGATTCTTGCATACAGAGCTCTCGGTGATTCACTGGAAGATTATGGACGCATGGCCGAGATCCACGACCATTGAGTGTTTTGTACACGTTTCTGCACGGCAGTGGTGGCAGTTTTTGGACCTCAATACTTGCGATCACCCAATGTTGAAGACACTGCTCGGATTCTAGCACGGAATGCAACAAGAGGATTTCCTGGGATGCTTGGAAGCATCGACTGCATGCACTGGAAATGAAAAAATTGTCCATTTGCTTGGCAGGGGATGTACAAAGGCGCCAAATGCGGTTGCAGTGTGGTACTTGAGGCAGTGGCCACACACGACCTCTGGATTTGACACTTCTTCTTTGATATGCCAGAAACTCACAATAACATCAACGTATTGCAGTGCTCGAATGTCTTTGCCAAGCTTGTTGAAGGTCATGCTCCTCCGGTGAACTTCGAGGTCAATGGGTGACACTACAACAAGAGATACTATCTAGCAGATGTCATCTATTCAAGATGGTCAACATTTGTGAAGACTATTTCAAACCCTGTGCCAGGAGGCAAGAACTCCTACTTTGCCAAGTGTCAGGAGGCTTGCAGGAAGGATGTCGAGCGGGCATTTGGTGTGCTCCAATCTCGATTTGTTGTTGTCCAGTACCCCGCTCAGACCTGGTCGAAAGATCAAATATGGGAGGTCATGACTTGCTGTATTATCTTACACACCATGATCATTCAGAGCGAGCAGGAAGAGCCAGCGTTTAGCACTGAACCATATTACAGGCAAGGTCCTCTTGTCCAAATTGATCACCAGCTACCGCCAACCTGGAATGCCTTCCTCAATATGCGTCAGGAGATCCGAGACCCACAGGTGCATGAACAATTGCAACAGGATCTGGTGGAGCACCTATGGAGGCTCAAGGGCAATGCCTAGCTCGACATGTGTTGAAATATGAGTTTTTACTTGTTGAACTATTTGATTATATTGATTTTCTGTGATGAACTATGTGATAAAAAAAATAGTTTCTGCTGAATTTGTGCCAAAGCACGTCGAATATGAGTCAAAATTGATCCAATCTGCATCGAAAGTAGGCTGAAAGTGGACCAATTTACGTCAAAAGTGGCCTTGGGGCGACCTTGAGAAGGGGGGGGGGAGCTGGAAACCCGAGCCCCTCATATCGATTTTTTTGCCAGCGCGCCCTCAGGCGGCGTTATTTCAAATCTCTAGGGGCAAACGGCTGGAGATGCTTTAAGAACACTGCTATGTAAACGAAGAATGTACACAAGACAAGTCACCGACACCATTAGATATCCATTATTTTAATTTGTGCGTCTTTAAAGTCGTATATTGTGCGCAAATCGTGCATGAAACATCACGTGCACAGCAATTTCGATGAACTATTGTACTACGACTGTCGTTCACGTGTTGTGGTAGCCTGAATGCCGAAACTATTTTCACTGGAGTAGTGCTCGTACTTGTGGTGCATGACCTGGCCAGCTGCCGAGCTGGAGGATAGTAGTAGTACAACTTTTTTGCTTGCACGGGACGTATACTGGCTGGAGTAAGCTCGAAATGAACGCCCTAGCCGGTACTACCCATGAAGCAAAGCTGCAGGCACCGATAGTCCGTCCGTAGAAGCGAGCAACTTTTGTTTATTACAGTTTTCCTTTTTGGCGTGGGGCTGGTAGAAGCGAGAAACCGTCCGTCCGTCCGTCCGTCCGTCCGGACTTTAACAACTCTTTCACCATCATGCTGGTCAGCGAGGACGCGCCGCTGAGCTTCTGGGGGCCATCGGGGTCGCGTTTGTCGTGCACGTTGTCGCCCTCCTCTCGGTGGCAGCACCAAGGTGACATGCAACATATGCACCATCGTCGGTTTTGTAGGCTTCTGTCCGCCGCAACGCATACACGGATCGTATCGGGATCTCGAGAGATGCGTAGACATGTGCCTAAGTGCGGCCCATCGTTAAAGAAATACAGTACTAACATTTCTCTTCGTGCGATTCAAACGTGCCCTGACGAAAATCAACTCTACGGGCATCGAACCGCACGTCGTACGACTCCGAGGCTTTTTGTGGTCCCTCATACGCATATAGGGGTAGGATATACAATTTTTGGTCACGATTGCAAAAGCAAAAGAAAGAATTACCAAGTTTTGGTAATTACCTCCCCGTTCTTGATAAACCACACACAATGATAGGTGTCGTACACGTTCTTATACGACCATAATGCCAAGGCTCATTCGCTATCCTTCGTATGGGCATCTCCAACGGTAACCTGTAAATTTTCTCCTACATCCGTCTGTGGACAGTTCACATACATGAATGTAGGAGAACGTCATCCAACGCTAGCCACATACATTTCAAACTCTTTTTTACAAACCAAATGAAGTTCATGCAAACACGGCGGATTTAATTACATTTCAAACAAAAAAAGACCCGCCCCTAAACCTATCCTACGGCAGCGGCGCCCGGCGTTCAAGCTCATGTCGTCCTCCTTCCGCCATCTTCATAAGCACCGGCGATAAGACTGATGAAGTGAAGGTGCAGTCTCCGGCAAGGGAGAGTAGAAGACGGGAGACGAACCGGCCCACGTGGGACACCAGGCCCCACCGCCTCCCTTGGCCTGCTCACCCTCGGAGGAGTACGTGCCTTGCCCGTTGCTGGTGGACGTGAGGTCCACGAGGGAAATGATGGCGCCGGCGTTGTAGTCGTCCCACCGAGCCGGCTGATGGTTCGTCGTCAGCGCGTAGGAGGCACAACTGGTGTTGTTCTCCTCCACAATCGCCTGCAGCTGCGCCGCCGCCGTTGCCGCTTCCTGGCAAGCGGCGGCTTGAGCGCGGATGGCATCGTAGATGGCACGTTGTTCCTTGACGAAATTTGGGTTCGTCGCAGCCATGGCCGCCACGGCCTCCTCGCTCGCGTGCTCGTTGTAGATCCGGCCCTCCGTCAGCCGGTGCTGGTCCAGGAGGAACATGTTGTACCATTGTTCCTCCTGCACCTGCTAGAACACCGTCAAAGGAGTCGACGCAGGCTGTACCTGCGCCATGGCGGCGTTGTAGTGTGCCTGTGCTCCATGGTGAAGCCGGCTTGCACAGTAGGTGCGGGAGCCGGGGCAGAGTCGTCGGAGCCCGTCTCCATCATGGTGTCGTCCTTGTCCTCGGAGACCTCGGGCAAGTTGGCCGGCAAGCCGGCCTTGATCCGGTTGGCACGACGGCTATGCCAGGCGGCGGCAAAGGCGGCCACCGCGTGCTTCATCTCCGGCGATAGACTGTCCCCAATGCTTTCCCGTCGGCGTTCATGGCGGATGTAGTGCAAGGAAGGAGGATGTGAAGGGGTTGTGTGTTGTGGTGTGGAGTTAGCCAGGTGTGGCCGCCTTTATATAGCGGATTCCGGTGAGGTGGGGCGCCCAGGTGCGTCAATGCACGGGGCGGAGTGGGTTTCTCGGCCGGCGAGCCTGCTTAATGGCGGCATACGGATGGACAACAACATTGAACGAGCCTGGTAGATATCTGTTCCGTCCCGTCCAGTCATGCGTCTCCGGCATTGAACGAACGCGGACACCTGAGACACGTGCGGGCGGCGCCCTTGGCCAATGGCCGCTTCAATGGCGGAGGCAGTGAGAGGTCGCGCCCGTCCTGAGCCGTCTTCAATGTTGAGCGGCGCGCTCTACAGCGGCATAAATGCGGGCAGCTGACGCCGGATGGGAACACGCGCGAGCGAGAGAGGAGGGGTTTTGATGGGCCAGAGTGGTCAGAAGCGGACGTGGGATCGGTCTGAACTCGTGTAAATCTTCCCCACATTTGTCTTCAATTTGCGAGAGAAATCTCGTCCGGACTGCGCCGCGGACCGATACAGGACCGGCTTGGATGTCTTTCGTGGTCCGAACTGTCGCGGGAGGTTTACGGATCCACCTTGAAGATGCCCTAACACAATCAAACATTGACATCTTCCAAAAAAAAATTGACATCAATTATTTTATAAAATTTAGAAGTAAAAATTTATAGATACATACATGCCAACATTTAAATACTCCATCCGTTTGAAAAGGTAGTGCTTACTCTATTCTCGTGCTTCAGCTTTGACCATAAATATAACCAACGAGACCGACTGCGACGGGAGCAAAATTTATACCATTGAATTCATATTCAAAAGAAGTTTACAATTATATAATTTTTCTCCCGTCGCAGTCGGTCTCGCTGGTTAAATTTGTGGTCAAAGTTGGACCTCGAAAAGCGCAGACGCACTATATTTTAAATTGGAGGGAGTATAAGGAACTGCAAGACATGAACTTAATACATAAATATATATAATAAATTAAATATATATAATAAATTGAATGCTATTTGAATGACTGACCACACAGAACGCACAAAACACACACAGGAAAAAGAGGAGTTAGATTGTCTCGTCATGAACACAAAAGATGCACTTCTCGCTTCCTTGCCAATTGCGACGGACGAGGTTATATTTGGTCAGTACAACTCCCCTCCGAAGATATCACATGATGATTTTAATTTTTAGTGAAATCTCCAACTTTCAAATTTTCTTGTTATTATCCATTGGGACCTTTAAATTCGTGAGTGCATGGTACATAGAGTCAACTGTGAAGGATCATATGTAGTGAGGTTCCAATTAAACACATCTCGCCCTTGTGCCAGATTAACCGAAATCAATCGGGATAAAAATTTTTGTCAGATCAAATCTTGCGTGAAATAAATGCCCGGCGGGGATGAAGTGAGCACCGTCGCAAGAGTATCACTCTTATCATGAACAACGCGGTACAAAGCTGGATATTATTCTCGAAAGTTGGCATCGCCTAGCTAGTTGTCCTCCCAGAAACGAATCTTCGACCCGTCATGTTACCGCGAAGGATCCGAAGCGGAAAAGATCCATTAAACCAGCCCAAAAGTGCAACAGGGTTTGTCCAACGCCATCCTCAACGAATAATTTAAACAACCATTTATTAAATAAGACATCATACCTGTAGGTTATGAATGTCAAGGCCACCTTGATCTTTCGGTTTTCCAAACAACCCTTCATGAAATTTCATGCGTACACCATTTCCAATTTATTTTGGTTATGGCCGCGTGTACATTTTTTAGATTATTTTGAAGCGCGGAAAATGCATTTTCGATGAAAAAAAAACGAAGGGTTCCATGGAGCCTCAGCCACCAGACGCACTTTCCGGGGTCATTTCATGCTGATCTTGTCGCTCGGGGTTAATTCTGTAATCCTGGCCTCGCCTCGGCATCGTAAATGCCGTCGCATCGCTCCTACAAGAGCAGAAGCTCCGCGCGTCGGTCGCTGCAGTAATAATCAGGGCACGGCGCGCGCCGCGTCGTACCGCACGCACCCGTCCCGGCTCCCGAGTTGCTTGCACGAAACGGTGCGGCCTCGCCATCTCCATCCACCTCGCAGTCACACCAGCTCAGCACTCAGCAGCAGCTTCTGCTCCGCTCGCCCCCCTCCACCCCCACCAGCAGCCAGCGACCGAGCCCCCCGTCCGGCTCTATTCTGCTCTACTAACCGATAGTTGCCCCGTCCGTGCGCCTCGACGCCGCCGGCGAGCGAGCGAATGCCGGGGCTCTAGCGCTCCGCGTATCGCCGACGACGGGCGGGCGGGCGGCCATGAGGAAGCACCTGCCGCAGCCGGGCCGCCACAGGTGGATGCGCTCGCTGCTGCTCGCGCTGCCGCTCCTCTCGCTCCCGATCCTCTACGCCGCGCTCGGGCCGGCGCGCACGCAGCAGCCGCCCTCCCCGCCGCGGCTCGGGGGGAGGCAGCAGCAGCAGCAGCCCCTGCCGCCGCCCAGGCTGGCGTACCTCATCTCGGGCGGCCCCGGCGACGG
This sequence comes from Triticum monococcum, assembly GCA_034509565.1. Classification (NCBI taxonomy): domain Eukaryota; kingdom Viridiplantae; phylum Streptophyta; class Magnoliopsida; order Poales; family Poaceae; genus Triticum; species Triticum monococcum. The sequence continues at coordinate 493,503,869 of CM067844.1, forward strand.
CCCGCGGATCCGCCGCCTCCTGCGGGCGCTCTACCACCCCTGGAACTACTACCTCGTCGGGGTCTCGGGGGAGGAGGAGCGCGCGGATCTCGAGGCCTTCGTGCGCGGCGAGGAGGCGCCCCGGAGGTACGGCAACGTCAGGGTCGCGGCGCCGGGGGAGTGGCCCGTGGTCTCGCGCCGGGGCCCCACCGAGCTGGCCGCCACGCTCCACGGCGCCGCCCTGCTGCTCAGGGAGTTCGACGGGTGGAGCTGGTTCATCAATCTCAGCGCCTCCGACTACCCGCTCATGCCCCAAGATGGTAATTTCAGCTCCTTCCTCGATGGATTGCCCCCGATTAGTTTGCAATTTTAAGCGCGCCTTTGCTTGTTAATTTTAGAGTATCTAGTACACGTGTAGCTACCAAAACTACAGATTGTGCTCCTTAGTGCTAGCTTGTTGTAGCTTCTCTTCATTTAGGAGCTTTGGATTATGGATTTCTTTGTGTGACCTATCCGTTTCACCAAGCTTGGGTCTCCTATCTAGTTCTCTGCCGTCTGATATCTAGTTCTGCAAGTGGTAGTTGCCCTTATGATGCTGCTCTGTAAGGTTTTCATTTGCAGAACTCCTTACAGCAAGTTTTTCTGTCATGTTTTAAAATAGTGCTACTTTGCCCTTTGGTGTAGTCCAGTATTGCTAACAGATAAGTTCAGACTGAGTTTAGATACATTACCATGTTCAACACACTGGCGATCCAGTTACATCTTGACATTTTTTCAGAAACTTGGTATGTCTCAGTAACTCTGCAACGACACTCAAACTGCACCAAGTATTTCAGCTGTTACCATTGCCTCAATTAAATTGCAATAAATACTGCAGCATTGGTGTTCCTTTCGTAGAAAATATTGCAGTATTGGTTTTCCTTTCGTAGAGAATACTGCAATAAATACTAAGGATTTAATGAGTTAGGTTATTGGGCTAGACATTATTGGTGTTCCTTTCACAGAAAATGTTGTGCTGTCGTAAAAAAGTAGTGAACTTCATCATTTTGTGTAAATTCTACTGGATGTTACATCAACTCGAGTGGTGGTGCTGTATGTCTATTTATAATATCATTATGATTTTAAGGAATGAGTGTCAGAGCAAAGAGCCAAATATAACTTGTGCTTCTGGCCTCATTTACACTTCTTCATGTTATGTTACGAGTTTACGTAGTCGTACACTAGGAAGGTCAACCCAGCTGCAAGACGAAGTAGATGCAGCAGTTTAGGACATGAAGCGTATCTTTTAGTAATTGGCTAATTACCAAGGTTTCTACGAGTAAAAAGAGTTATGCTAGGAAAGGATAGGTCTCACGGTTTGAATTAGATAGTCCATGAGGCTTGAGTTAGCCATGGGTCTCTGGCGACTGCTATGTACTCGTGAAAGCCAAGCAAACGATGAGAAGTAGGAGTATTTTCCTAGCTATCTTCTACTCCCTCCGTTCACAAATAAAAGATGTTCTAACTTTTCTAAATCGGATGTATATAGACACATTTTAGTGTGTTTGTTCACTCATTTCACTCCGTATGTAGTCCATATTGAAATATCCTAAACATCATGCATTTGTGAGCGGATGCAGTATCTTTCTGCCCTAGTTATCAATACAGCGCCATCCACGGCGCATGTCTACTTGCCGGTTTTTGGCCCAAGAGCTCCCCCAGGTCTTGACTAAGCCTTGAGATCCAGGAGCTTTATCACTTGAGTTCTCAATTTTTACCTGGTTGTTACAGCAAATTACTGACGTAGACCTGTATGTTGATCACATTTATGGATTGCAGTGCTGTACCGAAATAGTTGGTGCCACTTCTGAAACTAACATACCTGTTCTTGCCCTTGACAGACCTCCTTCATATCTTCTCATATCTTCCAAGAGATCTGAACTTTATCGACCACACAAGCAATATTGGTTGGAAGGAGTAAGGATATTTATTTCGGTGTGTTTCTTAGCGATCTGAATATCTGATATGTTCTTTATCATGATTCTTTGGTTGCATGTGCAGGCATCAAAGGGCTAGACCAATCATCGTGGATCCAGCATTGCAGATCTCAAACAAAACTGAGGTTGTGACAACAAAGGAGAAAAGAAGCTTGCCTTCAGCTTTCAAAATATTTGTAGGTATTGTCTCATGCTTGTTTTGTACTTAACATGGTCGAAATATTCTGCACTAATTCAAAATAATACTTTGCTGTTGCCTCTCACCTTCTATTTCTGTTAAGAATAATCTCTTGAGTGCAATACTGATAGATTCCCATACATTACTGTGGAATAAATTAGTATATCGCTGTAGAACCATAATAACACCCTTATTTTCCTTCAAGAAAACGCAAAGGATTTTGTGTCTTGTTTGCATTGATGGATAAAGAGAGTTTGTGTACAAGCCCAGAGAAGGGCCACACCCGGGAGTTACAACACAACACCCCTAAGTTGGAAGAAGTGTTGCTAGACCCACTGCCCCTGCTTTCGCCCACAGTCGGGCCTCAGCCCTAATAGTGTCAAGCAGGCTAGCAATGTGAGGCTGCGGGCCGTCGAAGATGACCGAATTTTGTGTTATCTGGGAAATTTTCCTTGATGAAGCCACTATTCTCTTGAAGATGGAACTGACACGTGCCTGTGTTGACTGCCAACAGCCAAATGCTACTCTTTGTTGTCGTGTAAATTTTGAGCTCTAACCGATGACCTTATTCTCCCGATGCAGGTTCGTCGTGGGTAATATTGAGCCGATCATTCCTGGAGTTCTGCATATTGGGATGGGACAACCTTCCTCGCACGCTGCTCATGTACTTCACCAATTTCCTGTCGTCCTCGGAGGGATACTTCCACACGGTGATCTGCAACTCAAAGTACTACCAGAACACCACCATCAACAACGATCTCCGTTTCATGGCATGGGACAACCCCCCTCGGACGCATCCTCTCAACCTGACGGCCGAGTATTTTGACGCAATGGCGAACAGCGGGCTGCCATTTGCGCACTCTTTCACGCGTGACGATCCAGTCTTGGATATGATTGATACTGAGCTGTTGAGACGAGCGCCCGACCGCTTCACACCAGGTGGATGGTGCCTGGGTAGCCTGGTGGGTGGCAAAGACCCTTGTACCGTTTTCGGAAGGTCATTTGTTCTCAGGCCGATGAAAGGCTCGGGGAAGCTAGAGAAGTTGTTGTTGAAACTTTTGGAACCTGACAACTTCAGGCCTAAACAGTGTATATAACGCTCTTGTTACATGTAGCCAGCTTTTACGGAGTAGTATTTTGGTAGTGTGCGCTGTGCGGGGGCAAAAGTGTTCCTGAGGTGGTTGGTTATCATTGTTCTGGCGGCAGGTACAGTTACACGGCGTGCTTTTGTATACTTGCAACTGGAAGCTCGAAGAGTGACTGAAATCATACATGTACACACTTCATGTCCCATCTTTTCATGGATGTGCATATACAAATTACAGAAATCCATAATCCAAAGAAAACACAATCTATTTGCTTCTCTGCTCTCTAGGGTTTCTTTTCTACCTTAAACTCGGAAAATGGTTGTTTCAACTATAAATTACCATGAGACTTTTAACGACCACCGTTGGATGACTAAAAGTGTCAGGACAAGTTTGATAGGGACATTTGAGACAGATTTGATGACCCGTGTTGCTGCGTTGGATTGCTCTTACCATGTACTACCTCCGTCTGAAAAAGTTTGTCGCTCAAATGGATGTATCTAGCTTCAAATTAGTGCTAGATACATTCATTTGAGAAACAAGCTTGAGACAAGATTTTCCGGACGGAGGGAGTAGGAAATACTCGAAGGTAGCGAGAAACCCGTAAAACTTGAGAAGTGAAGAGAAGTGGATAGAGTGAAAAACTTGGGAATTTGATTATGGATCTTGAGATATGGTTCATCCCTAACTATCCGCATGTGCCCCTCTAGATAGTATGGTTGTTCTTGCATTCACTGTGAGTCTTGAATCAACTAAAATGCATAAATTACTATCAGCTCGAGGAACTAACCATTTGTAATCACAAAAGGCAGGTATCTCCATTGAGGTTTTCACTATCAAAATGACGAAGCTAGGATCACCCGCTACCCCTCCCCTTGCTACCCCCATAGCCGAGAGAATGAGCCACAACCGTTGATTCGCTGCTCGTTGCAGAGCCAAGCACACGACCTCTCCATCCAGACCACAAGAAACCTAACCATCTGAGCTATGCATGAGAAGTGGAGAGGCCATGGACCATATTGGTCATGCACAAACGCTCAGGACGACATGAGTGTGCATATCCTGTGGTCCCACCTCTAAAATGCCAGTACCATGCTACCATCTTTCAAGAAAGAAATGTAATTATTTCAAAAAGAATTGCTTTTCGAGTGAATATTCATAACATGTCTAGAATTACAAGAAATTTCAAATATTTTTTTTGCATATTCAAAGTTTGAAATTGCTAGCCAGGCCTGTCGCCTGGTAAGAAATTTCAAATATTAATTCGGAATACACATTTTTTTTACTAACCGGGCTACTCCTTTCCATTAAATTTTACTAACACATATACTCCCTCCGTTTCTAAATATAAGTCTTTATAGAGATTTCACTATGAACCACATACGGATATATATAGATGCATTTTAGAGTGTAGATTCATTCATTTCGCTCCGTACGTGGTTTATAGTGGAATCTCTCAAAAAACTTATATTTAGGAACGGAGGGAGTAGTTCACGAGCGACCATAGAGATAAAGGAGACGGGAAAGAAAGAGTAGCGAGTTCGGGCATCAGGAAACCACTGCTCATGCCTACAATCAAGACATGAACCATGGGGCGAATACCTGACACCACCCTTCATCGCAAAGCTACAACCTAGACCAGCGAACAACCAGTCTCAAAATAGCATAACAGGCAACAAAGCTCATCAAAAAAAGAACAGACCAAAACGACTAAGGGCGATGCAGGCTACAACTAACATCCCAGCAAATCTACGGCTTCACTCCTCGCGGGTATCAGCTCCAGGCAAAGGAGGGCCACACAACAACACCATATGAGAATCGTTCTCCTTCAGCAGCTCCGCACCGCGCTTAACAGCCAAGAATGCAGCCAAGACCATCAACTAGCATCTTCAGAGGCTCGGGCGAGACAAGTTCCACTAGTTCCAGTGATTTTTGACGAAAACGGCTGTTTCATTTACATTTTATTGTCTTGATCTCTATACATCAATAATTTTACTTCAAGTAGCTTTGCTGAATGGGCAGTGATCTTTACAGTTTACACGATGGTGAAGTTTGAAACAATCTTAAATTCTTAATGTCATACCTGTAAAGGCGTAAGCGCAATAGATATGGTTTTCTTCTCGTGATATAACCAAGCAGAAGTGCAGCAGCTGGATATCTTACTTCATTCTCTCTGCAACAAAATGTACAGCAGTAAATGGGATTACACGCTTCAGTGTGAATGCTATCGACGCACAAGCTCCACCAATTTTCTGGCCATATGTATGATTTCTTGTACCACCGGCTTTGAGTTGCTGTTCGATTTTGTTTTACTGATGAATTCCAGCCTGTTCCTGGATATTTCCACCTTTGATGAGCTTACACTCAACAATGTGCATTTTACAAAACATATACGTAGATATATCTAACCAATATGTATAATGACCCAACTGGACCATGGTTACGAAATCACATGAAGCAAATCATGCGAGAAGCATATGCCCATTCCAGAAGTTGCAGCGAAGTACTGTTAGTAACTACTCTAAGCATCCATGGTAGCAAAGGGAGTGCATTGAAGCCTTACAAGTTACAAGCCTTTGCTCTCGTTCTTTATTTGCTTCCTGTCTTCGGACTTGTGCTTCTCGGCATCCTTCACCATGCGTTTCTTCTTCACCACGCGCTCGAACTCCTCCTTGCTCAACCAACCTTCCTCGTTTTCCTTCTTTACTTGCTTCTTGTCCTCGGACTTGTACTTCTCAGCATCCTGCAACATGCGCCTCTTCTTTACCATGCCCTCGATCTCCTTCTTGCTCAGCCAACTCCTCGCCATTTTCCTTCTTCATTTGTTTCTTGTCCTTGTCGTTTTCCATCTTTATTTTCTTTATTTGTTTCTTGTCCTCGGACTTGTACTTCCCAGCATCCCGCATCATGCGATTTATCTCCTCCTTCCTCAGCCCACCCTTGTCGATGGTGACACTGCTCTTGTTTCCAGTCGTCAGGTCCTCCGCCGACACCCTCATGATACCGTTCGCTTCGACATCATATGTCACTCTGAGTCGTGCCATGCCCTTAAGCTCTGGGGGAATACCAGAGACCGTGACCTGTCCCAGGAGGTTGTTGTCCTTGGTAAACTCCCCTTCACCTTCGTACACCGGGAAGGTCACGCTGGTCTGGTAGTCGTATATGGTTGTGTAAGGCCCATCTCTCTTAACGGGGATGGTGGTGTTCCTGGGTATCAGCACGCTCATGATACCAGGGTCACCCATGATACCACTTACTATCTCTACCCCGAGCGAGAGTGGTGTGACGTCAAGAAGGATCAAGTCCTGCACCTTCTGGTTGCCTTCACCGCTGAGGGTGGCGGCTTGTACAGCAGCGCCAATGGCGACAGCCTCGTCAGGGTTGATGCTCTTGCATAATTTCTTCCCGTTGAAGAAATCATTAAGCAGCTGCTGAATCTTGGGGATCCTGGTGGAGCCTCCCACAAGCACGACATCGTGGATTTGAGACTTCTCCACCTTGGCGTCGCTGAGGCACTTCTCGACGTGCTCAATGCACTTGCGAAAGAGGCCCATGTTAAGCTCCTCAAACCGGGCACGAGTGATGGTCCCATAGAAGTCAATGCCATCGTGGAGCGAGTCAATCTCAATTTTGGCCTGCACTGTGGAAGTTAGCATCCTCTTTGCCCTCTCGCAAGCCATCCTCAGCCGCATGAGCGCCCTCGGGTTGCTTCTGATGTCACTCTTGTGTCTCCTAAGAATATCCTGCACGAAGTGCTGCACCATCTGGCTGTTAAGATCCTCCCCACCAAGGTGAGTGTCACCAGCAGTGGCCTTGACCGTAAAGATTCCCTTGTCAATATTGATAACCGAGATATCCAAGGTACCGCCGCCAAGATCAAATATGAGCACCGTCTTCACTTCACTGCTGCTGGACGTCCTGTCAAGACCATAAGCGATGACTGCAGCTGAGGGCTCGTTGATGATGCGCATGACGTTGAGGCCAGCAATGGTGCCGGCGTCAAGGGTAGCCTGGCGCTGGGAGTCATTGAAGTAGACCGGGACAGTGATGACGGCGTTCTTCACCGCTGTGCCTAGGTAGGCCTCGGCCACCTCACGCATCTTCATCAGCAACATGGAGGAGATCTCTGCAGCAACGAACTGCTTCTCCAACCCCCTGTACTGCACCACGATCACCGGCCGGTCACCAGGACCTTGAATGACTTTGAAAGGCCATAGCTTGATATCACTTTGTACGGACGTGTCACTGAATCGCCGGCCAATAAGTTGCTTTGCGTCTGAAGAAAATAGGAGTGGTTAATTTCATGAATAAATATCACAAGGATGATCTTACAGAACTAGTACAAATTTAGGTATCAGTTGCATCACAACGAACATATTTTAAGTCCAGTTCGCAGAACTATAGATTTGCGAACTATCATTAAACTACAGCTGCGCAATGCATTTCCATGAAACAGGATCCTGTATGTCATACTCGATGTTGTTTTATGATATGGTTGATGGCTAAGCGTGCAGTTCTCTAAAATTGGTTCTTATAGTTTTACGGAATTTGCATCGAGCTTTCAAAACCACTCATTCCAATGAGAATTCAGATGACATAGCAAAAGTAATAAGCCATTCAATGTTTGCTCGTCAAAAACCTGCAATCTTTCCTGGATATATTCAGATTATAATATATAGGTTGTCTGTTGTCCTGTGATATTATGCAGTGAGATAATAATTTGTTGGTTTTCAGTGACACTAAATAATTTTGGTGAATAGGAGTACTTAACAGTTGATGAGATAATCCTTTCATCACAAACAACGAAAAGGGCAAGGCAAAAAGGGGAAAGACGGAGGGATCTGAACGGCGGACTAGGCTCACAGAAGACGGCGGGGATCTGAACGGCGGACTAGGCTCAGCATCTTGGGGACTCTACTGCGGTCTATACATGTAACGCCGTGGCACAATCCCGTGGACCTGAGAAACCTAACGAGTATACAACAGCAGATCGAAGTGCTGCCAAGAATTCAAGCACTAGCTAGCACGAAGACAGCTCTGGACGTCCCTCCGCTTTAGCCGGTGGCGTGTAGACATATGACCGACCATCTTGAGGGCACCAAGTCTATGTATATGTAACACAAACACACAACTACACAAGGCCGGGTGTAGCTCAATTGAACTGGTGCAGGATCAGATCAGCGTCAGGGGTTCTTAGTTCTTACCGAAGACGGTGTTGACGGAGTTCATTGCGGCCTGGTTCATGGCCGCGTCGCCGATGAGACGGCAGGTGTCGGTGAAGGCAACGCAGGACGGCGTGGTGAGGTTGCCCTGGTCGTTGGGGATGACCTCGACACGGTTGTGCGACGGCCGCCACACGGCCACGCAGGAGTAGGTCGTCCCGAGGTCGATGCCGATCGCCGGCCCCTCGTCCTTCGCGCCCGCCATCTCCGCGCAAGAGAGGCGTACGGAAAAGGAAGATTGAAGTAGGGCAGGGCGTGGAATTTAGGAAGCCGAAGGATTTAAAATAAGCAGGAGTATTTTTTTTGGGTGGCACTTTCAGATTTCGGGTTGTAAGACTATACACATTGGGAGTAACATAGATAATAAACATTACACATATCTAGACAAAATAGATGATGTATTAAGCAATTAATGGAGAAAGGGAAACATGTGGTAACATAGCTACTACCTCTGTTTTTGTGTATAAGTCATTCATGTAGTTCTAGGCCGACAGTTTAACTGCCTAAATATGTACCACTGTAAAGAAATATAAGAGCTTTAGATCACTAAAATAGTGATCTAACGTTCTTATATTTGTTTACGAAGGGAGAATTATATATGACAAAAAATATATATTTGGAAACTACATCCGTGTAGAAATGTAGTGATATATTTTTCATGACATATAACACATATTTAATTCCTCAAATTGATGACCTAGAACTACGTGAATGACTTATACACCGAAACGGTGGTAGTAGTTAGTACTAGTAGTATGAGGAACATCACATTTATGAAGGCAAGATGAGTCTATAACCTAATAAATTAAGTGTTGCATGACATCACACATATGTTACTCCCCACTATAGAGATAGTAACATAAACTGATAACACATGCATGTTACTAATCTAAATTACTCCCTACTATGGCTAGTCTAATGGGAGCATCATAGTTTGTATGATGCATGTCAACTAGGCAATTTTGATGAGGTGTCACAAATTAAATGAAAAAAAGAGAATTGCGTATCATATCATGATACCGTATCATAATGAATGTTGGAGACATATCAACATGATGGTCATTATTATTAGTGTTCCCTATTAGTGAGGAAAAGAATGGTGAAAACTAATGAGTCCTCGAGAAAGTGGGGATGAGGTCTATGAGACTGTTCTAAAAAATGAGAGAGAGAAAAGAGAAGGGCAACATTACTATTCATTTTTCACACTTGTGCTTCAAAGTAGCATCATGTTTTTCATATGAGGGTCTCCATGATTTGTCACTTTCTTATACTAGTGGGATTTTTACATTATAGAGCTTGACTTGTATATTTCGATGATGAGCTTTCTCAAACGCTCGAGGTCTTCATGAGTAAGCAAATTGGATGCACACTCACTTAGTTTCATATAAAGAGCTTTTCATACACTTATAGCTCTAGTGCATTCGTTGCATGACAATCTCTACTCCTCGCATTGACATCGATCGTAAGGCTTCTCCATTACCTAACGACCAGCCGCGTCGATGTGAGATTTTCTCTATTTTTGTCCTCCCTTATAAACCCCAATCATCATTCTCTTTGCCATCCAAGTGCTAAGTCCATGGCTCACACTCATTTATTGAGTGAAGTTGAAAAGGCTTAAGCGAGAAAAAATATGATCCAATTGCTTGGTTTGCCACCGGGGAGTTCATGATTTATAATTTATGTTAGGAAGACCTAGCTATGCCATGCATACAATATTAAATGTTTAGGAATAATGTTCTTTAGCATTTTCTATTTTGAAAAGCAATGATTATTTTCTTGTATTCTTGCATATTATAATTTTGATATCAAATCAATGAAATAATGCTTTAATTCAATCTCTTCCCATTATTCATACATCAAATGATTACATGGTCAAGACTGTGTTAGGTAGCATTTCACATTAAAAATTATCTTTGTGTTATCATTTACCTACTGAGGGACCAACAAGAATTAAGCTTCGGATTGTTGATACGTCTTCGATATCTATATATTTTTGTTGTTTCATGCCATTATCTTACTACTTCCACATACTTTTTGAAAAAAAATATTTGGACTAACATATTAACCCAGTGCCAAAGGTCAATTCTTGTTTTCTGCCCTTTGGGGGGTTTTAGGTGAAAAAATCACAGAGCCGAAATGACCTAAAATTTTACGTCGATTTTTTATGGAATATATCTTAATTTTTGGCGCAGGAATCAACGCAAAAGGGGGCCCACGGGCTCCACAAGGCAGGGGCACGCCCGCCCTCCCTAGGGTGCTCTGGGGTGGCTTGTGGGCACCCCGTAAGTCGGTTGGAGTTCTCCTTATAGTGCAAGGAAGATAATATTAGGGGGGTCGTGTTAAAATTTCAACCTGATTGGAGTTACAGATCTTCTGATATTTAAGAAACGGTGCTCGGCTAGGAAAATAGTCCCGAAAAACAAAGAAGGAAACCTAGAGAGAGAGAGAGAGAGAGAGAGAGAGAGAGAGATCCAATCTCGGAGGGGCTCCCGCCCCACGTGGGTCATGGAGGCCAAGTACTAGAGGGAAATCCTTCTCCCATCTAGGGGGAAGGCCAAGGAAGAAGAAGAAGAAGGAGGGGGCTCTCTCCCCTTCTCTCCCGATGGCGTCGGAGCGCCGCTTGGGAAATCATCGTGACGGTGATCTACACTAACAACTTCGCCGCCATCAACACCAACTTTCTCTCCCTCTATGCAGCGGTGTGACCCTTCTTTTCCCGTTGTAATCTCTACTTGAACATGATGCTCTATGCTATATACTATTATCCAATGGTGTGTTGCACCTCTATGGTGTTTGAGTACATTTGTTTTGTCCTATGGGTTGGTTGGTGATCATGATTGGCTTGAGTTACATGTTTTATTTTGTTGTTGGCCTTTGGTGCCCTCTTTGTGCGCACACGTGTGGGATTACCGATGTAGGGTGTTGGGGAACGTAGTAATTTCAAAAAAAAATCCCTATGCACACGCAAGATCATGGTGATGCATAGCAACGAGAGGGGAAGAGTGTTGTCCACGTACCCTCATAGACCGAAAGCGGAAGCGTTAGCACAATGCGGTTGATGTAGTCGTACGTCTTCACGATCCGACCGATCAAGTACCGAACGTACGGCACCTCCGAGTTCAGCACACGTTCAGCCCGATGACATCCCTCAAACTCCGATCTAGTCGAGTGTTGAGGGAGAGTTTCGTCAGCATGATGGCGTGGTGACGATGATGATGTTCTACCGACGCAGGGCTTCGCCTAAGCACCGCTACCGTATTATCGAGGTGGATTATGGTGGAGGAGGGCACCGCACACGGCTAAAAGATCAAACGATCAATTGTTGTGTCTCTAGGGTGCCCCCTGCCCCTGTATATAAAGGAGAAAGGGAGTGCGGCCGGCCAGGAGAGAGGGCGCGCTAGGAGGAGTCCTACTCCCACTGGGAGTAGGACTCCCCCACTTTCCTAGTTGGATTAGGACTTGGGAGGGGGAAAGAGGAGGGGGAAAGAGTAGGGAGAGAGGAAGGAAGGGGGGCGCCGCCCCCTTCTCCTTGTCCTATTCGGACTAGGGGGAAGGGGCGCGCGGCCCAGCCCTGGCTGCCTCTCCTCTTCTCCGTAAAGGCCCACTAAGGCCCATTAACCTCCCGGGGGTTCTGGTAACCTCCCGGTACTCCGGTAAAATCCCGATTTCACCCGGAACACTTCCGATATCCAAACATAGGCTTCCAATATATCGATCTTCATGTCTCGACCATTTCGAGACTCCTCGTCATGTTCGTGATCACATCCGGGACTCCGAACAACCTTCAATACATCAAAACATATAAACTCATAATATAACTGTCATTGAAACGTTAAGCGTGCGGACCCTACGGGGTCGAGAACTATGTAGACATGACCGAGACACGTCTCCGGTCAATAACCAATAGCGGAACCTGGATGCTCATATTGGTTCCCACATATTCTACGAAGATCTTTATCAGTCAGACTACATAATAACATACGTTGTTCCCTTTGTCATCGGTATGTTACTTGCCCGAGATTCGATCGTCGGCATCTCAATACCTAGTTTCAATCTCGTTATCGGCAAGTCTCTTTACTCGTTCCGTAATACATCATCCTGCAACTAACTCATTAGTTGCAATGCTTGCAAGGCTTAAGTGATGTGCATTACCAAGAGGGCCTAGAGATACCTCTCCGACAATCGGAGTGACAAATCCTAATCTCGAAATACGCCAACCCAACAAGTACCTTTGGAGACACCTGTAGAGCACCTTTATAATCACCCAGTTACATTGTGACGTTTGGTAGCACACAAAGTGTTCCTGCGGTAAACGGGAGTTGCATAATCTCATAGTCATAGGAACATGTATAAGTCATGAAGAAAGCAATAGCAACATACTAAACGATCGTGTGCTAAGCTAACGGAATGGGTCAAGTCAATCACATCATTCTCCTAATGATGTGATCTCATTAATCAAATGACAACTCTTTGTCTTGTTGGGGAACGTAGTAATTTCGAAAATTTTCCTACGCACACGCAAGATCATGGTGATGCATAGCAACGAGGGGGAGAGTATTGTCTACGTACCAACGCAGACCGACTGCGGAAGCGATCACACAACGTAGAGGAAGTAGTCGTACGTCTTCTTCCCGATCCGACCGATCCAAGCACCGTTACTCCGGCACCTCCGAGTTCTTAGCACACGTTCAGCTCGATGACGTTCCTCGGGCTCCGATCCAGCAAAGCGTGGAGGAAGAGTTCCGTCAGCCGACGGCGTGGTGACGATCTTGATGTACTACCGACGCAGGGCTTCGCCTAAGCACTGAAACGGTATGATCGAGGTGGAATTTGGTGGCAGGGGGCACCGCACACGGCTAAGGAACGATCTCAAGGATCAACTTGTGTGTCTTGGGGTGTCCCCTGCCCCCGTATATAAAGGTTGGAGGGAGGGAGGCTGGCCGGCCATAGAGAGGGAGGCGCAGGAGGAGTCCTACTCCTACCGGGAGTAGGACTCCCCCCTCCAATCCTAGTCCAACTAGGAATCCTTAAAGGGGAGAGAGAGAGAGGTGGCCGGCCCCTCTCCTAGTCCTAATAGGACTAGGGAGAGGGGGGGAGGCGCAGCCCTATGTGGGCTGCCCTCTCACCTTTCCACTAAGGCCCATGTTGGCCCATTTGGCTCCCGGGGGGTTCCGGTAACCCTCCCGGTAATCCGGTAAAATCCCGATTTCACCCGGAACACTTCCGATGTCCAAACATAGGCTTCCAATATATCAATATTTACGTCTCGACCATTTCGAGACTCCTCGTCATGTCCGTGATCTCATCCGGGACTCCGAACAACCTTCGGTACATCAAAATGCATAAACTCATAATAACTGTCATCGTAACGTTAAGCGTGCGGACCCTACGGTTCGAGAACAATGTAGACATGACCGAGACACGTCTCCGGTCAATAACCAATAGCGGGACCTGGATGCCCATATTGGCTCCTACATATTCTACGAAGATCTTTATCGGTCAGACCGCATAACAACATACGTTGTTCCCTTTGTCATCGGTATGTTACTTGCCCGAGATTCGATCGTCGGTATCCAATACCTAGTTCAATCTCGTTACCGGCAAGTCTCTTTACTCGTTCCGTAATACATCATCTCACAACTAACATATTAGTTGCAGTGCTTGCAAGGCTTATGTGATGTGCATTACCGAGAGGGCCCAGAGATATCTCTCCGACAATCGGAGTGACAAACCCTAATCTCAAAATACGCCAACCCAACATCTACCATTGGAGACACCTGTAGTACTCCTTTATAATCACCCAGTTACGTTGTGACGTTTGGTAGTACCCAAAGTGTTCCTCCGGTAAACGGGAGTTGCATAATCTCATAGTTATAGGAACATGTATAAGTCATGAAGAAAGCAATAGCAACATACTAAACGATCGGGTGCTAAGCTAATGGAATGGGTCATTTCAATCAGATCATTCAACTAATGATGTGACCTCGTTAATCAAATAACAACTCTTTGTTCATGGTTAGGAAACATAACCATCTTTGATTAACGAGCTAGTCAAGTAGAGGCATACTAGTGACACTCTGTTTGTCTATGTATTCACACATGTATTATGTTTCCGGTTAATACAATTCTAGCATGAATAATAAACATTTATCATGATATAAGGAAATAAATAATAACTTTATTATTGCCTCTAGGGCATATTTCCTTCAGTCTCCCACTTGCACTAGAGTCAATAATCTAGTTCACATCGCCATGTGATTTAGCAGCAATGGTTCACATCACCATGTGATTAACACCCATAGTTCACATCGTCATGTGACTAACACTCAAAGGGTTTACTAGAGTCAGTAATCTAGTTCACATATCTATGTGATTAACACCCAAAGAGTACTAAGGTGTGATCATGTTTTGCTTGTGAGATAATTTTAGTCAACGGGTCTGTCACATTCAGATCCGTAAGTATTTTGCAAGTTCTATGTCTACAATGCTCTACACGGAGCTACTCTAGCTAATTGCTCCCACTTTCAATATGTATCCAGATTTAGAATCATCTGGATCAGTGTCCAAAACTTGCATCGACGTAACCCTTTACGACGAACCTTTTTGTCACGTCCATAATCGAGAAACATTTCCTTATTTCACTAAGGATAATTCTGACCGCTGTCCAGTGATCTACTCCTAGATCACTATTGTACTCCCTTGCCAAATCAGTGCAGGGTATACAATAGATCCGGTACACAGCATGGCATACTTTATAGAACCTATGAATGAGGCATAGGGAATGACTTTCATTCTCTTTCTATCTTCTGCCGTGCTCGGGCTTTGAGTCTTTACTCAACTTCACACCTTGTAACACAGGCAAGAAACTTTTTCTTTGACTGTTCCATTTTGAACTATTTCAAAATCTTGTCAAGGTATGTACTTATTGAAAAACTTATCAAGCGTCTTGATCTATCTCTATAGATCTTGAGGCTCAATATGTAAGCAGCTTTACCGAAGTCTTTCTTTGAAAAACTCCTTTCAAACACTCCTTTTATGCTTTACAGAATAATTCTACATTATTTCCGATCAACAATATGTCATTCACATATACTTATCAGAAATGCTGTAGTGCTCCCACTCACTTTCTCGTAAATACAGGCTTCACCGCAAGTCTGTATAAAACTATATGCTTTGATCAACTCATCAAAGCGTATATTCCAACTCCGAGATGCTTGCACCAGTCCACAGATGGATCGCTGGTGCTTGCACATTTTGTTAGCACCTTTTGGATTGACAAAACCTTCTGGTTGCATCATATACAACTCTTCTTTAATAAATCCATTAAGGAATGCAGTTTTGTTTATCCGTTTGCCAGATTTCATAAAATGCAGCAATTACTAACATGATTTGGACAGACTTAAGCATAGATACGAGTGAGAAAATCTCATCGTAGTCAACACCTTGAACTTGTCGAAAACCTTTTGCGACAATTCTAGCTTTGTAGATAGTAACACTACTATCAGCGTCCGTCTTCCTCTTGAAGATCCATTTATTTTCTATGGCTTGCCGATCATCGGGCAAGTCAACTAAAGTCCATACTTTGTTCTCATACATGGATCATATGTCAGATTTCATGGCTTCAAGCCACTTTGCGGAATCTGGGCTCACCATCGCTTCTTCATAGTTCGTAGGATCATCATGATCTAGTAGCATGACTTCCAGAACAGGATTACCGTACCACTCTGGCGCGGATCTTACTCTGGTTGATCTACGAGGTTCAGTAGTGTCTTGTTCTAAAGTTTCATGATCATCATCATTAGCTTCCTCACTAACTGGTGTAGGTGTCACAGAAACATTTTTCTGTGATGTACTACTTTCCAATAAGGGAGCAGGTACAGTTACCTCGTCAAGTTCTACTTTCCTCCCACTCACTTCTTTCGAGAGAAACTCCTTCTCTAGAAAGGATCCATTATAAGCAACGAATGTCTTGCCTTAGGATCTGTGATAGAAGGTGTACCCAACAGTCTCCTTTGGGTATCCTATGAAGACATATTTCTCCGATTTGGGTTTGAGCTTATCAGGATGAAACTTTTTCTCATAAGCATCGCAACCCCAAACTTCAAGAAACGACAACTTTGGTTTCTTGCCAAACCATAGTTCATAAGGCGTCGTCTCGACGGATATAGATGGTGCCCCTTTTTAACGTGAATGCAGCTATCTCTAATGCATGACCCCAAAAATGATAGTGGTAAATCGGTAAGAAACATCATAGATTGCACTATATCCAATAAAGTACGGTTACGACGTTCGGACACACCATTATGATGTGGTGTTCCAGGTGGCGTGAGTAGTGAAACTATTTCACATTGTTTTAACTGAAGACCAAACTCGTAACTCAAATACTCTTTCCATGATCAGATCATAGAAACTTTATTTTCTTGTTACGATGATTTTCCACTTCACTCTGAAATTCTTTGAACTTTTCAAATGTTTCAGACTTATGTTTCATCAAGTAGATATACTCATATCTGCTCAAATCATCTGTGAAGATCAGAAAATAATGATACTTGTCGCGAGCCTCAATATTCATCGGACCACATACATCAGTATGTATGGTTTCCAACAAATCTGTTGTTCGCTCCATTGTTCCGAAGAACGGAGTTTTAGTCATCTTGCCCAAAAGGCATGGTTTGCAAGCATCAAGTGATTCATAATCAAGTGATTCCGAAAGCCCATCAGCATGGAGTTTCTTCATGCTCCTTATACCAATATGACCTAAACGGCAGTGCCACAAATAAGTTGCACTATCATTATTAACTTTGAATCTTTTGGTTTCAATATTATAAATATGTGTATCACTATGATCGAGATCCAACGAACTTGTTTCATTGGGTGTATGATCATCAAAGGTTTTAT
Organism: Triticum monococcum; assembly: GCA_034509565.1. Classification (NCBI taxonomy): domain Eukaryota; kingdom Viridiplantae; phylum Streptophyta; class Magnoliopsida; order Poales; family Poaceae; genus Triticum; species Triticum monococcum. Next base: position 493,521,207 of record CM067844.1, read on the forward strand.
TCATGTAAACAGAACAACAATTATTCTCTGACTTTAATGAATAACCGTATTGCAACAAACATGATCAAATCATATTCATGCTCAACGCAAAAACCAAATAACACTTATTTAAGTTCAACACTAATCCCGAAAGTATAGGGGAGTGTGCGATGATGATCATATCAATCTTGGAACCATTTCCAACACACATCGTCACTTCACCCTTAACCAGTCTCTGTTTATTCTGCAACTCCCGTTTCGAGTTACTAATCTTAGCAACTGAACTAGCATCAAATACTAAGGGGTTTCTATAAATACTAGTAAAGTACACATCAATAACATGTATATCAAATATACTTATGTTCACTTTGCCATCCTTCTTATCCGCCAATCACTTGGGGTAGTTCCGCTTCCAGTGACCAGTCCCTTTGCAGTAGAAGCACTTAGTCTCAGGCTTAGGATCAAACTTGGGCTTCTTCACTTGAGCAGCAACTTGCTTGCCGTTCTTCTTGAAGTTCCCCTTCTTCCCTCTGCCCTTTTCTTGAAACTAGTGGTCTTGTCAACCATCAATACTTGATGTTTTTCTTGATTTCTACCTTCCTTGATTTCAGCATCACGAAGAGCTTGGGAGTTGTTTCCGTTATCCCTTGCATATTATAGTTCATCACGAAGTTCTACTAACTTGGTGATGGTGACTCGAGAATTCTGTCAATCACTATCTTATCTGGAAGATTAACTCCCACTTGATTCAAGTGATTGTAGTACCCAGACAATCTGAGCACATGCTCACTAGTTGAGCGATTCTCCTCCATCTTTTAGCTATAGAACTTGTTGGAGACTTCATATCTCTCAACTCGGGTATTTTCTTGAAATATTATCTTCAACTCCTGGAACATCTCATATGGTCCATGAAGTTCAAAACTTCTTTGAAGTCCCGATTCTAAGCCATTAAGCATGGTGCACTAAACTATCAAGTAGTCATCATATTGAGCTAGCCAAACGTTCATAACGTCTGCATCTGCTCCTGCAATAGGTCTGTCACCTAGCGGTGCATCAAGGACATATTTTTTCTGTGCAGCAATGAGGATAAACCTCAGATCACGGATCCAATCCGCATCATTGCTACTGACATCTTTCAACACAATTTTCTCTAGGAACATATCAAAATAAACACAGGGAAGCAACAACGCGAGCTATTGATCTACAACATAATTTGAAAAATACTACCAGGACTAAGTTCATGATAAATTTAAGTTCAATTAATCATATTACTTAAGAACTCCCACTTAGATAGATATCCCTCTAATCCTCTAAGTGATCACGTGATCCAAATCAACTAAACCATAACCGATCATCACGTGAGATGGAGTAGTTTTCAATGGTGAACATCATTATGTTGATCATATCTACTATATGATTCACGCTCGACCTTTCGGTCTCCGTGTTCCGAGGCCATATCTGTATATGCTTGGCTCGTCAAGTATAACCTGAGTATTCCGCGTGTGCAACTGTTTTACACCCGTTGTATTTGAACATAGAGCCTATCACACCCGATCATCACGTGGTGTCTCAGCACGAAGAACTTTTGCAACGGTGCATACTCAGGGAGAACACTTCTTGATAATTTAGTGAGAGATCATCTTATAATGCTACCGTCAATCAAAGCAAGATAAGATGCATAAAAGGATAAACATCACATACAATCAATATAAGTGATATGATATGGCCATCATCATCTTGTGCTTTGTGATCTCCATCTCTGAAGCACCGTCATGATCACCATCGTCACCGGTGCGACACCTTGATCTCCATCGTAGCATCGTTGTCGTCTCGCCAATCTTATGCTTCCACGACTATCACTACCGCTTAGTAATAAAGTAAAGCATTACATCGCGATTGCATTGCATACAATAAAGCGACAACCATATGGCTCCTGCCAGTTGCCGATAACTCGGTTACAAAACATGATCATCTCATACAATAAAATCAGCATCATGCCTTGACCATATCACATCACAACATACCCTGCAAAAACAAGTTAGACGTCCTCTACTTTGTTGTTGCAAGTTTTACGTGGCTGCTACGGGCTTAAGTAAGAACTCATCTCACCTACGCATCAAAACCACAACGATAGTTCGTCAAATAGACTCCGTTTTAACCTTCTCAAGGACCGGGCGTAGCCACACTTGGTTCAACTAAAGTTGGAGAGACAGTCTTCCGCAAGCCATCTATGTGCAAAGCACGTCGAGGGAACCGGTCTCACGTAAGAGTACGCGTAAGGTTGGACCGGATCGTCTCGTCCAACAATACCGCCGAACCAAAGTATGACATGCTGGTAGGCAGTATGACTTGTATCGCCCACAACTCACTTGTGTTCTACTCGTGCATATAACATCAAACCATAAAAACCTAGGCTCGGATGCCACTGTTGGGGAACGTAGTAATTTCGAAAATTTTCCTACGCACACGCAAGATCATGGTGATGCATAGCAACGAGGGGGAGAGTATTGTCTACGTACCAACGCAGACCGACTGCGGAAGCGATCACACAACGTAGAGGAAGTAGTCGTACGTCTTCTTCCCGATCCGACCGATCCAAGCACCGTTACTCCGGCACCTCCGAGTTCTTAGCACACGTTCAGCTCGATGACGTTCCTCGGGCTCCGATCCAGCAAAGCGTGGAGGAAGAGTTCCGTCAGCACGACGGCGTGGTGACGATCTTGATGTACTACCGACGCAGGGCTTCGCCTAAGCACTGAAACGGTATGATCGAGGTGGAATTTGGTGGCAGGGGGCACCGCACACGGCTAAGGAACGATCTCAAGGATCAACTTGTGTGTCTTGGGGTGTCCCCTGCCCCCGTATATAAAGGTTGGAGGGAGGGAGGCTGGCTGGCCATAGAGAGGGAGGCGCAGGAGGAGTCCTACTCCTACCGGGAGTAGGACTCCCCCCTCCAATCCTAGTCCAACTAGGAATCCTTAAAGGGGAGAGAGAGAGAGGTGGCCGGCCCCTCTCCTAGTCCTAATAGGACTAGGGAGAGGGGGGGAGGCGCAGCCCTATGTGGGCTGCCCTCTCACCTTTCCACTAAGGCCCATGTTGGCCCATTTGGCTCCCGGGGGGTTCCAGTAACCCTCCCGGTAATCCGGTAAAATCCCGATTTCACCCGGAACACTTCCGATGTCCAAACATAGGCTTCCAATATATCAATCTTTACGTCTCGACCATTTCGAGACTCCTCGTCATGTCCGTGATCTCATCCGGGACTCCGGACAACCTTCGGTACATCAAAATGCATAAACTCATAATAACTGTCATCGTAACGTTAAGCGTGCGGACCCTACGGTTCGAGAACAATGTAGACATGACCGAGACACGTCTCCGGTCAATAACCAATAGCGGGACCTGGATGCCCATATTGGCTCCTACATATTCTACGAAGATCTTTATCGGTCAGACCGCATAACAACATACGTTGTTCCCTTTGTCATCAGTATGTTACTTGCCCGAGATTCGATCATCGGTATCCAATACCTAGTTCAATCTCGTTACCGGCAAGTCTCTTTACTCGTTCCGTAATACATCATCTCACAACTAACATATTAGTTGCAGTGCTTGCAAGGCTTATGTGATGTGCATTACCGACAGGGCCCAGAGATACCTCTTCGACAATCGGAGTGACAAACCCTAATCTCGAAATACGCCAACCCAACATCTACCATTGGAGACACCTGTAGTACTCCTTTATAATCACCCAGTTACGTTGTGACATTTGGTAGTACCCAAAGTGTTCCTCCGGTAAACGGGAGTTGCATAATCTCATAGTTATAGGAACATGTATAAGTCATGAAGAAAGCAATAGCAACATACTAAACGATCGGGTGCTAAGCTAATGGAATGGGTCATGTCAATCAGATCATTCAACTAATGATGTGACCTCGTTAATCAAATAACAACTCTTTGTTCATGGTTAGGAAACATAACCATCTTTGATTAACGAGCTAGTCAAGTAGAGGCATACTAGTGACACTCTGTTTGTCTATGTATTCACACATGTATTATGTTTCCGGTTAATACAATTCTAGCATGAATAATAAACATTTATCATGATATAAGGAAATAAATAATAACTTTATTATTGCCTCTAGGGCATATTTCCTTCATGTCTATGGTTAGGAAACTTAACCATCTCTGATCAATGAGCTAGTCAAGGAGAGGCATACTACTGACATACTGTTTGTCTATGTATTCACACATGTATTATGTTTCCGGTTAATACAATTTTAGCATGAATAATAAACATTTATCATGGTATAAGGAAATAAATAATAACTTTATTATTGCCTCTAGGGCATATTTCCTTCAGTCTCCCACTTGCACTAGAGTCAATAATCTAGATTACAGAGTAATGATTCTAACACCCATGGAGCCTTGGTGTTGATCATGTTTTGCTCGTGGAAGAGGCTTAGTCAATGGGTCTGCAACATTCAGATCCATATGTATCTTGCAAATTTCTATGTCTCCCACCTGGACTAAATCCCGGATGGAATTGAAGCGTCTCTTGATGTGCTTGGTTCCCTTGTGAAATCTAGATTCCTTCGCCAAGGCAATTGCACCAGTATTGTCACAAAAGATTTTCATTGGACCCGATGCACTAGGTATGACACCTAGATCGGATATGAACTCCTTCATCCAGACTCCTTCATTTGCTACTTCTGAAGCAGCTATGTACTCCGCTTCACACGTAGATCCCGCCACGACGCTTTGTTTAGAATTGCACCAACTGACAGCTCCACTGTTCAATGTAAACACGTATCCGGTTTGTGATTTAGAATCGTCCGGATCAGTGTCAAAGCTTGCATCAACGTAACCATTTACGATGAGCTCTTTGTCACCTCCATAAACGAGAAACATATCCTTAGTCCTTTTCAGGTATTTCAAGATGTTCTTGACCGCTGTCCAGTGATCCACTCCTGGATTACTTTGGTACCTCCCTACTAGATTTATAGCAAGGCACACATCAGGTCTGGTACACAGTATTGCATACATGATAGAGCCTATGGCTGAAGCATAGGGAATATCTTTCATTTTCTCTCTATCTTCTGCATTGGTCGGGCATTGAGTCTTACTCAACTTTACACCTTGTAACACAGGCAAGAACCCTTTCTTTGCTTGATCCATTTTGAACTTCTTCAAAACTTTGTCAAGGTATGTGCTTTGTGAAAGTCCAATTAAGCGTCTTGATCTATCTCTATAGATCTTGATGCCCAATATATAAGCAGCTTCACCGAGGTCTTTCATTGAAAAACTCTTATTCAAGTATCCCTTTATGCTATCCAGAAATTCTATATCATTTCCAATCAACAATATGTCATCCACATATAATATTAGAAATGCCACAGAGCTCCCACTCACTTTCTTGTAAATACAGGCTTCTCCAAAAGTCTGTACAAAACCAAATGCTTTGATCACACTATCAAAGCGTTTATTCCAACTCTGAGAGGCTTGCACCAGTCCATAAATGGATCGCTGGAGCTTGCACACTTTGTTAGCTCCCTTTTGATCGACAAAACCTTCCGGTTGCATCATATACAACTCTTCTTCCAGAAATCCATTTAGGAATGCAGTTTTGATATCCATTTGCCAAATTTCATAATCATAAAATGCGACAATTGCTAACATGATTCGGACAGACTTAAGCATCGCTATGGGTGAGAAGGTCTCATCGTAGTCAATCCCTTGAACTTGTCGAAAACCTTTTGCAACAAGTCGAGCTTTATAGACAGTAACATTACCGTCAGCGTCAGTTTTCTTCTTGAAGATCCATTTATTCTCAATTGCTTGCCGATCACCGGGCAAGTCAACCAAAGTCCACACTTTGTTCTCATATATGGATCCGATCTCAGATTTCATGGCCTCAAGCCATTTTGCGGAATCTGGGCTCACCATCGCTTCTTCATAGTTTGTAGGTTCGTCATGGTCTAGTAACATAACTTCCAGAACAGGATTATCGTACCACTCTGGTGCGGATCTTACTCTGGTTGACCTACGAGGTTCAGTAACAACTTGATCTAAAGTTTCATGATCATCATCATTAACTTCCTCACTAATTGGTGTAGGTGTCGCAGAAACCAGTTTCTGTGATGAACTACTTCCCAATAAGGGAGCAGGTACAGTTACCTCATCAAGTTCTACTTTCCTCCCACTCACTTCTTTCGAGAGAAACTCCTTCTCTAGAAAAACTCCAAATTTAGCAACAAAAGTCTTGCCTTCGGATCTGTGATAGAAGGTGTACCCAACAGTCTCCTTTGGGTATCCTATGAAGACACATTTCTCCGATTTGGGTTCGAGCTTATCAGGTTGAAGCTTTTTCACATAAGCATCGCAGCCCCAAACTTTCAGAAACGACAACTTTGGTTTCTTACCAAACCACAGTTCATAAGGCGTCGTCTCAACGGATTTCAATGGTGCCCTATTTAACGTGAATGCGGCCGTCTCTAAAGCATAACCTCAAAACGATAGCGGCAAATCAGTAAGAGACATCATAGATCACACCATATCTAGTAAAGTACGATTACAACGTTCGGACACACCATTATGCTGTGGTGTTCCGGGTGGCGTGAGTTGCGAAACTATTCCGCATTGTTTCAAATGAAGACCAAACTCATAACTCAAATATTCTCCTCCACGATCAGATCGTAGGAACTTTATTTTCTTGTTACGATGATTTTCAACTTCACTCTAAAATTCTTTGAACTTTTCAAACGTTTCAGACTTATGTTTCATTAAGTAGATATACCCATATCTGCTTAAATCATCTGTGAAGGTGAGAAAATAACGATATCCGCCACGAGCCTCAACATTCATCGGACCACATACATCTGTATGTATGATCTCCAACAAATTTGTTGTTCTTTCCATAGTACCGGGAATGGCGTTTTAGTCATCTTGCCCATGAGCCACGGTTCGCAAGTACCAAGTGATTCATAATCAAGTGGTTCCAACAGTCCATCAGTATGGAGTTTCTTCATGCGTTTTCCACTGATATGACCTAAACGGCAGTGCCACAAATAAGTTGCACTATCATTATCAACTCTGCATCTTTTGGCTTCAATATTATGAATATGTGTATCACTACTATCGAGATTCAACAAAAATAGACCACTCTTCAAGGGTGCATGACCATAAAAGATATTACTCATATAAATAGAACAACCATTATTCTCTGATTTAAATGAATAACCATCTCGCATCAAACAAGATCCAGATATAATGTTCATGCTCAACGCTGGCACCAAATAACAATTATTTAGGTCTAATACTAATCCCGAAAGTAGATGTAGAGGTAGCATGCCGACCGTGGTCACATCGACTTTGGAACCATTTCCCACGCGCATCATCACCTCGTCCTTAGCCAATCTTCGCTTAATCCGTAGCCCCTGTTTCGAGTTGCAAATATTAGCAACAGAACCAGTATCAAATACCCAGGTGCTACTGTGAGCATTAGTAAGGTACACATCAATAACATGTATATCACATATACCTTTGTTCACCTTGCCATCCTTCTTATCCGCCAAATACTTGGGGCAGTTCCGCTTCCAGTGACCAGTCTGCTTGCAGTAGAAGCACTCAGTCTCAGGCTTTGGTCCAGACTTGGGTTTCTTCTCCTGAGCAGCAACTTGCTTGTTGTTCTTTTTGAAGTTCCCCTTCTTCTTCCCTTTGGCCTTTTTCTTGAAACTGGTGGTCTTATTGACCATCAACACTTGATGCTCCTTCTTGATTTGCACCTCCGCTGCCTTTAGCATTGCGAAGAGCTCGGGAATTGTCTTATCCATCCTTTGCATATTATAGTTCATCATGAAGCTCATGTAGCTTGGTGGCAGTGATTGGAGAATTCTGTTAATGACGCTATCATCCGGAAGATTAACTCCCAGTTGAATCAAGTGATTACAGTACCCAGACATCTTGAGTATATGCTCACTGACAGAACTATTCTCCTCCATCTTGCAGCTGTAGAACTTATTGGAGACTTCATATCTCTCAATCCGGGCATTTGCTTGAAATATTAACTTCAACTCTTGGAACATCTCATATGCTCCATGGCGTTCAAAACGTCATTGAAGTCCCGGTTCTAAGCCGTAAAGCATGGCACATTGAACTATTGAGTAGTCATCAGCTTTGCTCTGCCAAACGTTCTTAACATCGTCAGTTGCATCAGCAGTAGGCCTGGCACTTAGCGGTGCTTCCAGGACGTAACTTTTCTGTGCAGCAATGAGGATAATCCTCAAGTAACGGACCCAGTCCGTGTAATTGCTACCATCATCTTTCAACTTTGCTTTCTCAAGGAACACATTAAAATTCAACGGAACAACAACACGGGCCATCTATCTACAATCAACATAGACAAGCAAGATACTATCAGGTACTAAGTTCATGATAAATTTAAGTTCAATTAATCATATTACTTAAGAACTCCCATTTAGATAGACATCCCTCTAATCCTCTAAGTGATCACGTGATCCATGTCAACTAAACCATGTCCGATCATCACGTGAGATGGAGTAGTTTCAACGGTGAACATCACTATGTTGATCATATCTACTATATGATTCACGCTCGACCTTTCGGTCTCTGTGTTCCGAGGCCATATCTGTTATATGCTAGGCTCGTCAAGTTTAACCTGAGTATTCCGCGTGTGCAACTGTTTTGCACCCGTTGTATTTGAACGTAGAGCCTATCACACCCAATCATCACGTGGTGTCTCGGCACGTAGAACTTTCGCAACGGTGCATACTCAGGGAGAACACATTATACTTTAATAATTTAGTGAGGGATCATCTTATAATGCTACCGTCAATCAAAGCAAGATAAGATGCATAAAAGATAAACATCACATGCAATCAATATAAGTGATATGATATAGCCATCATCATCTTGTGCTTGTGATCTCCATCTCTGAAGCACCGTCATGATCACCATCGTCACCGGCGCGACACCTTGATCTCCATTGTAGCATCGTTGTCGTCTCGCCAATCTTATGCTTCTACGACTATCGCTACCACTTAGTGATAAAGTAAAGCATTACAGGGCGATTGCATTGCATACAATAAAGCGACAACCATATGGCTCCTGCCAGTTGTCGATAACTTGGTTACAAAACATGATCATCTCGTACAATAAAATGTTAGCATCATGTCTTGACCATATCACATCACAACATGCCCTGCAAAAACAAGTTAGACGTCCTCTACTTTGTTGTTGCAAATCTTACATGGCTGCTACGGGCTTAGCAAGAACCGTTCTTACCTACGCATCAAAACCACAACGATAGTTTGTCAAGTTGGTGCTGTTTTAACCTTCGCAAGGACCGGGCGTAGCCACACTCGGTTCAACTAAAGTTGGAGAAACTGACACCCACCAGCCACCTGTGTGCAAAGCAAGTCGGTAGAACCAGACTCGCGTAAGCGTACGCGTAATGTCGGTCCGGGCTGCTTCATCCAACAATACTGCCGAACCAAAGTATGACATGCTGGTAAGCAGTATGACTTATATCGCCCACAACTCACTTGTGTTCTACTCGTGCATATGACATCTACGCATAAAACCTGGCTCGGATGCCACTATTGGGGAACGTAGTAATTTCAAAAAAATTCCTATGCACACGCAAGATCATGGTGATGCATAGCAACGAGAGGGGAGAGTGTTGTCCACGTACCCTCGTAGACCGAAAGCAAAGCGTTAGCACAACACGGTTGATGTAGTCGAACGTCTTCACGATCCGACCGATCAAGTACCGAACGTACGGCACCTCCGAGTTCAGCGCACATTCAGCCCGATGACGTCCCTCAAACTCCGATCCAACCGAGTGTTGAGGGAGAGTTTCGTCAGCACGACGGCGTGGTGATGATGATGATGTTCTACCAACGCAGGGCTTCACCTAAGCACCGCTATAGTATTATCGATGTGGATTATGGTGGAGGGGGGCACCGCACACGACTAAAAGATCAAACGATCAATTGTTGTGTCTCTAGGGTGCCCCATGCCCCAGTATATAAAGGAGCAAGGGGGGGTGCGGACGGCCAGGAGAGAGGGTGCGCTAGGAGGAGTCCTACTCCCACCGGGAGAAGGAGTCCCCCCTTTCCTAGTTGGATTAGGACTTGGGAGGGGGAAAGAGGAGGGGGAAAGAGGAGGGAGAGAGGAAGGAAGGGGAGGGGGCGCCGCCCCCTTCTCCTTGTCCTATTCGGACTAGGGGGAGGGGCGTGCGGCCCAGCCCTGGCCGCCTCTCCTCTTCTCCGTAAAGGCCCATTAACCTCCCGGGGGGTTCCGGTAACCTCCCGGTACTCCGGTAAAATCCTGATTTCACCCGGAACACTTCCGATATCCAAACATAGGATTCCAATATATCAATATTCATGTCTCGACCATTTCGAGACTCCTCGTCATGTCCGTGATCACAGCTGGGACTCCGAACAACCTTCAGTACATCAGAACATATAAACTCATAATATAACTGTCATCAAAACGTTAAGCGTGCGGACCCTACGGGTTCGAGAACTATGTAGACAAGACCGAGACACGTCTCCGGTCAATAACCAATAGCGGAACCTGGATGCTCATATTGGTTCCCACATATTCAACGAAGATCTTTATCGGTCAGACCGCATAACAACATACGTTGTTCCCTTTGTCATCGGTATGTTACTTGCCCGAGATTCGATCGTCGGTATCTCAATACCTAGTTTCAATCTCGTTACCGGCAAGTCTCTTTACTCATTCCGTAATACATCATCCCGCAACTAACTCATTAGTTGCAATGCTTGCAAGGCTTAAGTGATGTGCATTACCGAGAGGGCCCAGAGATACCTCTCCGACAATCGGAGTGACAAATCCTAATCTCGAAATACGCCAACCCAACAAGTTCCTTCGGAGACACCTGTAGAGCACCTTTATAATCACCCGGTTACGTTGTGACATTTGGTAGCACACAAAGTGTTCCTCCGGTAAATGGGAGTTGCATAATCTCATAGCCATAGGAACATGTATAAGTCATGAAGAAAGCAATAGCAACATACTAAACGATCATGGGCTAAGCTGACAGAATGGGTCAAGTCAATCACATCATTCTCCTAATGATGTGATCTCATTAATCAAATGACAACTCTTTGTCTATGGTTAGGAAACTTAACCATCTCTGATCAATGAGCTAGTCAAGTAGAGGCATACTAGTGACATACTATTTGTCTATGTATTCACACATTTATTATGTTTCCGGTTAATACAATTCTAGCATGAATAATAAACATTTATCATGATATGAGGAAATGAATAATAACTTTATTATTGCCTCTAGGGCATATTTGTTGGGGAACGTAGTAATTTCAAAATTTTCCTACGCACACGCAAGATCATGGTGATGCATAGCAACGAGAGGGGAGAGTGTTATCTACGTACCCTCGTAGACCGAAAGCGGAAGCGTTAGCACAACGCGGTTGATGTAGTCGTACGTCTTCACGATCCGACCGATCAAGTACCAAACATACGACACCTCCGAGTTCAGCACACGTTCATCTTGATGACGTCCCTCGAACTCCGATCCAGCCGAGTGTTGAGGGAGAGTTTCGTCAGCACGACGGCGTGGTGACAATGTTGATGCTCTACCTATGCAGGGCTTCGCCTAAGCACCGCTACAGTATTATAAAGGTGGACTATGGTGGAGGGGGGCGGCTAAAAGATCAAACAGATCAATTGTGTGTCTTTGGGGTGCCCCCTGCCCCCATATATAAAGGAGTGGAGGAGGGGGGGGGCGGCCCTCTCTATGGCGCGCCCTAGGGGAGTCCTACTCCCACCGGGAGTTGGATTCCCCCTTTCCTAGTAGAACTAGGAGCCCTTCCAAGTAGTAGGAGTAGAAGGGAAGGAAAGGGAAGGGAAAAGGAGAAGGAAGGAAGGGGGCGCCCCCCTCCCTAATCCAATTCAGACCAGCCCATGGGGAGGGGTGCGGCCACCCTTTGAGGGCTTTCTCTCCTTTCCCGTATGGCCCATTAAGGCCCAATATGAATTCCCGTAACTCCGCGGTACTCCCGAAAATACCCGAATCACTCGGAACCTTTCCGATGTCCGAATATAGTCGTCCAATATATCGATCTTTACGTCTCGACCATTTCGAGACTCCTCGTCATGTCCCCGATCTCATCTAGTGTCACATCCCTAGCTTCTGGTAATGCTCTAGGCTAGCTTCATGTGTGCATCATGTCTATATTCCGAAAGTTGAAATGAGGAAATTGAAAGCCTCGGAAATCATTTTAATAAAAGGGAAAGAAACCCTAAAATTGCAATCAGTAAATCCAAAATGCCCTAGAAATAGCTCTGACAATTTTGGCAAGAGTTATAAATCAAACCAAAATTTTGGAACATTTCTAAGGAATTATTTGGGCTCTGATTTTAAATCAATATTCTATTTGAATTTGGAGTTATATTCATAATATATAATGAATATATTTTCAAATGCCATGAGATATTTTATGTATATGAGGAGTAGACCTTAAGTGATATAAAATTATCCAGGGGAGTTTTGGCACTGTTTTAAAATTTGTTTGAATTTGAATTCAGTGGCAATTAAATAAAACAAAACAGAAGAAAAATTAAAAAAAGAGCAGAAGACCTACCAGGCGCTTACCTGTCCAGCCTGCTACTGTGCGGCCCAGCCCACAGCACCGTGCCAGTCACCCTCAACCTCCTGCCAGGAGGATGAGAGGAGCGTGGCCACCGCGCGCGAGCACGTGCCCCGCCACCTCCTGCTTCCCACCGCTGCCTTGACACGCCCAGACGACACCACGACACCCCTGGCTCCCTCTCTCTCTCTATCTTCTTCCTCACTCGTCGCCCTCTCTCCCCTCCTCTGCTCTCTCTTCCCGAGCACCACCGAGCGGAGGTCGTCGCCGCCGACACCGCTCACCGCGGCCACAACCACCTCCTCGCCCCTCCCCCGTGTCTGGAAGGTCCGGCGCGACTTCCTCTTCCTCTTCGCCGAGCCACGCAAGCCAAGGATCGCCACGCCGTCGTCTTCGAGCTTGTCACCACCGCATCTGCTTGCTGGACTTCACCGACCGATTCGCCGTCTCTGACGCGTCCCCGAGGCCGCTGAACTGCTCTTCGACCTCCCTGTGAGCTCCTGTTGTTTCCCCCTCGCTCTCCCCTCCGTTCCCGTTCCCTATCCCCGTCTTCTGATCGAGCCCGAAGCTCCCCGCCACCGGCCATGTCGCCATCGTAGCTACGGCCGCGCAACCTCGCGTTCGAGCTCACTGTTGCACTCACCGCACTTCCGTGAGTCGAAGACGACTAACCACGGCTCCTCCCTTGCTCGGCATCGCCCAAAACATTGCCAGCCGAACTCCGGCCGCCGCCCAACTCGCCGTCGCCGCCGCTACAGGCCACCCCAGCTCCAGTCGCTGCCACCAGTGGATGCGCCACTCCTCCAGCTCCCCGTAGAGCCAAACCCCGTCGCAAACCACCCTCTATAGCGCCGTCCCAAGCCACTCCGGTGAGCCTCCGCCGTGTGTTATGGTCGTCGCCGGCCGTGCTCCGGCGAGTGCCGACGTGGCGCGTCATTAGCGCTAACCACCGCCAGCTAGATCACCCACATACGCTGACAGATGGGCCCCAGCGCCCACTAATTTTGTAATTAGGCTAAACACACCCCTGTTTAACCCTATGACACTGACGTGTGGACCCCACACGTCAGGTTTGACCTGGACCGAGCCGTTGACCCGCTGACGTCACTATGAGGTCATGCTGACGCAATAATTCCTTTCTGGAATTTAAATAAATCTTAAATGATTTACTATTTTCAGAAAATATCCAAAACTTTGAAAAATCATAGAAATTAATCTATAGCTCCAAATGAAATAAAGTATATATGAAAAATTATCAGAAAAAATCAAGGAATCCATCTGTACCATTTTCATGCATGTTTGAGCAAGTTAACCTCACTGTTTAGGATGAAACATGATTAGGGCAAATTTCATAATAGGTTTGGAGTTGGAATTTGATATAGTTTTGAATTCCACTTCAATTAAAATGACTTTCTGTTGCATTAGCCCAAAACACATTCGTATTGCCATGTCATAGCATGCATCATATTGTTGCATATCACCATGTGTTGATTGTGTTCTTTCTCAATTGCCGGTGTTTGTCCCCCCTCAGTAGACGTTGATCCAGCGATGAATTCGATGACACCGATGAAGAGCTATACTATCTTCAGAAGTGCCAGGCAAGCAAAACCCCCTTGTTCATTCTAATACAATCCCACTCTCTCGCTCCTGCTCTCTTTTACTGCATTAGGACAACAACGATTCAACTGTTACATGCTACGGTGGTTGAACCCCTTTTCCTCTACATGACCTGTCATTGCCACAGTAAATAGATGAAACCCACTAGCATGAGTAGGAGTTGTTTGAGTCCTGATGTGCCTACTCATTCGTGCTTGTATGTCATGCCTGCTACTGCTTAGAATTGAGTCAGGTCTGATTCATCGGGGATGAATTGGAATGTGGTGAACATGTCCTACCGTTGAGAGCTAAGTGTGTGAACACGATTTGGTAAAGGTAGCGGTGAGAGGCCATGTAGGAGTACATGGTGGGTTGTCTCATTGCAGCCGTCCTCAGGAACTGAGTTCCGTGTTTGTGATCCATGAACAGCTACTACCACACATTGGAATGCTTAAGTGCCCCTCTCGACTTATTAATCAACATGATCTCTGTCTAGGAGTTGCAACTAGTTTCTAGTGTTTGTAGGTAGTGTTAGTAGTCTACCAAGTGGCACCCGGTACAGGTGGGCTTGGGACAGACTAGGCACAGTGGCACGGTGTACCAAGTGGCACCCGGATGGTGGGCTTGGGAACCCTGCTCACATCATTTGGGACCGTGAGCGACACCCCGGCCGGATCTCCTTGCGGATGGAACCCGAATAGGCGATAAACCTGGACTAGAGACTTGTTGGTTAGTCAGGTCATGGCCGACTCCCTCGCCCGGCTTCCGCTTGAAGGTTGCCGAGGTACATGACGTGTACAGGGCGATAAGTGGCGAGAGCGTGTGTGAAGAAGTACACCCCTGCAGGGTTATCATTATCTATTCGAATAGCCGGATTCCTCGGATATGGAAACTTGGACCCCTTGCATAGTTCATAGACAAGTGAAAGTGGTTACTCTAAAACTCGCAAGATAAGCGTGAGTGCTATGGATGGCGTTCTCGCAGGGAGACGGGAGCGGATCCATAGTGGTGTATTGGTATGGTGAATTTGTGGACTCGTGTGCGCCACCTCAAAAGAGTTACTTGCAGTCGTAGTTCAGGATAGCCACCGAGTCAAAGCTGGCTTGCTAAAGTTAAACTCCACCACCCCTTTGTTGATATCGATGCATATGTAGATAGTTCTGATGTATGTCTTGATGGGTACATTTGTACTCATGTTTGCCTATTTTATGTTTTTTGCAGAGAGACTTCAGTCTCGCTAGTAGTTCCGCGTGAACTTCGACGTTTAGCTTGTTACCTCAGCTACGTTCTTGTACCCTTGGGAGGGTCTTGTAGATAGTCAGGCTTCTCAGCCTTTTCAATTGTAGATGTCTGTACTCAGACATGTTAAGCTTCCGCATGTGTTTTGACTTGTATGCTCTGAATGTTGGGTCATGAGACCCATGTGTTGGGGAACGTAGTAATTTCAAAAAAATTCCTACGCACACGCAAGATCATGGTGATGCATAGCAACGAGAGGGGAGAGTGTTGTCTACGTACCAACGCAGACCGACTGCGGAAGCGATCACACAATGTAGAGGAAGTAGTCGTACGTCTTCTTCCCGATCCGACCGATCCAAGCACCGTTACTCCGGCACCTCCGAGTTCTTAGCACACATTCAGCTCGATGACGATCCTCGGGCTTCGATCCAGCAAAGTGTCGAGGAAGAGTTCTGTCAGCACGACGGCGTGGTGACGATCTTGATGTTCTACCGACGCAGGGCTTCGCCTAAGCTCTACAACGATATGACCGAGGTGGAATTTGGTGGCAGGGGGCACCGCACACGGCTAAGGAACGATCAACAATGATCAACTTGTGTGTCTATGGGGTGCCCCCTGCCCCTGTATATAAAGGATGGAGAAGGAGGAGACCGGCCAAGGCAAAGGTGCGGCCAGGATAGGGAGTCCTACTAGGACTCCAAGTCCTAGTAGGAGTCCCCCAAAAGGGGAGGAAGGGAGAAGGAATAGGAGGAGAAGGAGAGGTGGCCGGCCCCCTTTTCCCTAGTCCAATTCGGACCAAAGGGGAGGGGGGCGCAGCAGCCTTTTCCTCTTCCCACTAAAGCCCATCAAGGCCCATTACCTCTCCCGTAACTACCCGGTACTCCGAAAAATACCCGAATCACTCGGAACCTTTCCGATGTCCGAATATAGTCGTCCAATATATCGATCTTTACGTCTCGACCATTTCGAGACTCCTCGTCATGTCCCCAATCTCATCCGGGACTCCGAACTCCTTCGGTACATCAAAACTCATAAACTCATAATATAACTGTCATCGAAACCTTAAGCGTGCGGACCCTACGGTTCGAGAACAATGTAGACATGACCGAGACACGTCTCCGGTCAATAACCAATAGCGGGACCTGGATGCCCATATTGGCTCCTACATATTCTACGAAGATCTTTATCGGTCAGACCGCATAACAACATACGTTGTTCCCTTTGTCATCGGTATGTTACTTGCCCGAGATTCGATCGTCGGTATCCAATACCTAGTTCAATCTCGTTACCGGCAAGTCTCTTTACTCGTTCTGTAATACATCATCCCACAACTAACTCATTAGTTGCAATGCTTGCAAGGCTTAAGTGATGTGCATTACCGAGAGGGCCCAGAGATACCTCTCCGACAATCGGAGTGACAAATCCTAATCTCGAAATACGCCAACCCAACATCTACCTTTGGAGACACCTGTAATGCTCCTTTATAATCACCCAGTTACGTTGTGACGTTTGGTAGCACCCAAAGTGTTCCTCCGGCAAACGGGAGTTGCATAATCTCATAGTCATAGGAACATGTATAAGTCATGAAGAAAGCAATAGCAACATACTAAACGATCGTGTGCTAAGCTAATGGAATGGGTCATGTCAATCAGATCATTCAACTAATGATGTGACCTCGTTAATCAAATAACAACTCTTTTGTCCATGGTTAGGAAACATAACCATCTTTGATTAACGAGCTAGTCAAGTAGAGGCATACTAGTGACACTCTGTTTGTCTATGTATTCACACATGTATTATGTTTCCGGTTAATACAATTCTAGCATGAATAATAAACATTTATCATGATATTAGGAAATAAATAATAACTTTATTATTGCCTCTAGGGCATATTTCCTTCAGTCTCCCACTTGCACTAGAGTCAATAATATAGTTCACATCGCCATGTGATTTAGTAGCAATAGTTCACATCACCATGTGATTAACACCCATAGTTCACATCGTCATGTGACCAACACTCAAAAGGTTTACTAGAGTCAGTAATCTAGTTCACATCTCTATGTGATTAACACCCAAAGAGTACTAAGGTGTGATCATGTTTTGCTTGTGAGATAATTTTAGTCAACGGGTCTGTCACATTCAGATCCGTAAGTATTTTGCAAAATTCTATGTCTATAATGCTCTGTATGGAGCTACTCTAGCTAATTGCTCCCACTTTCAATATGTATCCAGATTGAGACTTTAGATTCATCTGGATCAGTGTCAAAAACTTGCATCGACGTAACCCTTTACGACGAACCTTTTTGTCACGTCCATAATCGAGAAACATATCCTTATTTCACTAAGGATAATTCTGACCGCTGTCCAGTGATCTACTCCTAGATCACTATTGTACTCCCTTGCCAAATCAGTGCAGGGTATATAATACATCTGGTACACAGCATGGCATACTTTATAGAACCTATGAATGAGGCATAGGGAATGACTTTCATTCTCTTTCTATCTTCTGCCGTGGTCGGGCTTTGAGTCTTTACTCAACTTCACACCTTGTAACACAGGCAAGAAACTTTTTCTTTGACTGTTCCATTTTGAACTACTTCAAAATCTTGTCAAGGTATGTACTTATTGAAAAACTTATCAAGCGTCTTGATCTATCTCTATAGATCTTGAAGCTCAATATGTAAGCAGCTTTACCGAAGTCTTTCTTTGAAAAACTCCTTTCAAACACTCCTTTTATGCTTTATAGAATAATTCTACATTATTTCCGATCAACAATATGTCATTCACATATACTTATCAGAAATGCTGTAGTGCTCCCACTCACTTTCTCGTAAATACAGGCTTCACCGCAAGTCTGTATAAAACTATATGCTTTGATCAACTCATCAAAGCGTATATTCCAACTCCGAGATGTTTGCACCAGTCCACAGATAGATCGCTGGAGCTTGCATATTTAGTTAACACCTTTAGGATCGACAAAACCTTCTAGTTGCATCGTATACAACTCTTCTTTAGCAAATCCATTAAGGAATACAGTTTTGTTTATCCATTTGCCAGATTTCATAAAATGCGGCAATTGCTAACATGATTCGGACAGACTTAAGCATAGATACGAGTGAGAAAATCTCATCGTAGTCAACACCTTGAACTTGTCGAAAACCTTTTGCGACAATTCTAGCTTTGTAGATAGTAACAATACTATCAGCGTCCGTCTTCCTCTTGAAGATCCATTTATTTTCTATGGCTTGCCGATCATCGGGCAAGTCAACCAAATTCCATACTTTGTTCTCATACATGGATCATATCTCAGATTTCATGGCTTCAAGCCACTTTGCGGAATCTGGGCTCACCATCGCTTCTTCATAGTTCGTAGGATCATCATGATCTAGTAGCATGACTTCTAGAATAGGATTACCGTACCACTCTGGCGCAGATCTTACTCTGGTTTATCTACGAGGTTCAGTAGTGTATTGTTCTGAAGTTTCATGATCATCATCATTAGCTTCCTCACTAACTGGTGTAATGTACTACTTTCCAATAAGGGAGTAGGTACAGTTACCTCGTCAAGTTCTACTTTCCTCCCACTCACTTCTTTCGAGAGAAACTCCTTCTCCAGAAAGTTTCCGAATTTAGCAACAAAAGTCTTGCCTTCGGATCTGTGATAGAAGATGTATCCAATAGTTTCCTTTGGATATCCTATGAAGATGCACTTCTCCGATTTGAGTTTTGAGCTTATCAGGATGAAACTTTTTCATATAAGCATCACAACCCCAAACTTTAAGAAACGACAACTTTGGTTTCTTGCCAAACCATAGTTCATAAGGCGTCGTCTCGACGGATATAGATGGTGCCCCTTTTTTTAACGTGAATGCAGCTGTCTCTAATGCATGACCCCAAAAACAATAGTGGTAAATCGGTAAGAGACATCATAGATTGCACTATATCCAATAAAGTACGGTTATGACGTTCGGACACACCATTATGATGTGGTGTTCCAGGTGGCGTGAGTAGTGAAACTATTTCACATTGTTTTAACAGAGGACCAAACTCGTAACTCAAATATTTGTCTCCGTGATCAGATCGTAGAAACTTTATTTTCTTGTCACGATATTTTTCACTTCACTCTGAAATTCTTTGAACTTTTCAAATGTTTCAGACTTATGTTTCATCAAGTAGATATACTCATATCTGCTAAAATCATTTGTGAAGATCAGAAAATAATGATACCTGTCGCGAGCCTCAATATTCATTGGACCACATGCATCAGTATGTATGATTTCCAACAAATCTTTTCTCGCTCCATTGTTCCGGAGAACGGCGTTTTAGTCATCTTGCCCAAAAGGCATGGTTCGCAAGCATCAAGTGATTCATAATCAAGTGATTCCGAAAGCCCATCAGCATGGAGTTTCTTCATGCGCTTTATACCAATATGACCTAAACAGCAGTGCCACAAATAAGTTGCACTATCATTATTAACTTTGCATCTTTTGGTTTCAATATTATGAATATGTGTATTATTAAGATCGAGATCCAATGAACTATTTTCATTGGGTGTGTGACCATATAAGGTTTTATTCATGTAAACAGAACAACAATTTATCTTTTACTTAAATGAATAACCGTATTACAATAAACATGATCAAATCATATTCATGCTCAACACAAACACCAAATAACACTTATTTAGGTTCAACACTAATCCCGAAAGTATAGGGGAGTGTGCGATGATGATCATATCAATCTTGGAACTACTTCCAACACACATCGTCACTTCACCCTTAACTAGTCTCTGTTTATTCCGCAACTCCCGTTTCGAGTTACTACTCTTAGCAACTGAACTAGCATCAAATACTAAGGGGTTGCTATAAACACTAGTAAAGTACACATCAATAATATGTATATCAAATATACTTATGTTTACTTTGCCATCCTTCTTATCCGCCAATCATTTGGGGTAGTTCCGCTTCTAGTGATCAGTCCCTTTGCAGTATAAGCACTTAGTCTCAGGCTTAGGATCAGACTTGGGCTTCTTCACTTGAGCAGCAACTTGCTTGCCGTTCTTCTTGAAGTTCCCCTTCTTCCCTTTGCCCTTTTCTTGAAACTAGTGGTCTTGTCAACGATCAACACTTGATGTTTTTCTTGATTTCTACCTTCGTTGATTTCAGCATCACGAAGAGCTTAGGAATTACTTTTGTCATCCCTTGCATATTATAGTTCATCACAAAGTTCTACTAACTTGGTGATGGTGACTAGAGAATTCTGTCAATCACTATCTATCTGGAAGATTAACTCCCACTTGATTCAAGTGATTGTAGTACTCAGACAATCTGGGCACATGCTCACTAGTTGAGCGATTCTCCTCCATCTTTTAGCTATAAAACTTGTTGGAGACTTCATATCTCTCAACTCGAGTATTTGCTTGAAATATTAACTTCAACTCCTGGAACATCTCATATGTTTCATGACGTTCAAAACGTCTTTGAAGTCCCGATTCTAAGCTATTAAGCATGGTGCACTAAACTATCAAGTAGTCATCATATTGAGCTAGCCAAACGTTCATAACGTCTGCATCTGCTCCTGCAATAGGTCTGTCACCTAGCGGTGCATCAAGGACATAATTCTTCTGTGCAGCAATGAGGATAAACCTCAGATCACGGATCCAATCCGCATCATTGCTACTAACATCTTTCAACACAATTTTCTCTAGGAACATATCAAAATAAACACAGGGAAGCAACAACGCGAGCTATTGATCTACAACATAATTTGCAAAATACTACCAGGACTAAGTTCATGATAAATTTAAGTTCAATTAATCATATTACTTAAGAACTCCCACTTAGATAGATATCCCTCTAATCCTCTAAGTGATCACGTGATCCAAATCAACTAAACCATAACCGATCATCACGTGAGATGGAGTAGTTTTCAATGGTGAACATCGTTATGTTGATCATATCTACTATATGATTCACGCTCGACCTTTCGGTCTCCGTGTTCCGAGGCCATATCTGTATATGCTTGGCTCGTCAAGTATAACCTGAGTATTCCGCGTGTGCAACTGTTTTGCACCCGTTGTATTTGAACGTAAACCTATCACACCCGATCATCACGTGGTGTCTCAGCACGAAGAACTTTCGCAACGGTGCATACTCAAGGAGAACACTTCTTGATAATTTAGTGAGAGATCATCTTATAATGCTACCGTCAATCAAAGCAAGATAAGATGCATAAAAGATAAACATCATATGCAATCAATATAAGTGATATGATATGGCCATCATCATCTTGCGCTTGTGATCTCCATCTCCGAAGCACTGTCATGATCACCATCGTCACCGGCGCGACACCTTGATCTCCATCGTAGCATCGTTGTCGTCTCGCCAATCTTATGCTTCCACGACTATCACTACCGCTTAGTAATAAAGTAAAGCATTACATCGCGATTGCATTGCATACAATAAAGCGACAACCATATGGCTCCTGCCAGTTGCCGATAACTCGGTTACAAAACATGATCATCTCATACAATAAAATTAGCATCATGTCTTGACCATATCACATCACAACATGCCCTGCAAAAACAAGTTAGACATCCTCTACTTTGTTGTTGCAAGTTTTACGTGGCTGCTACGGGCTTAAGCAAGAACTCATCTTACCTACGCATCAAAACCACAACGATAGTTTGTCAAATAGACTCCGTTTTAACCTTCTCAAGGACCGGGCGTAGCCATACTCGGTTCAACTAAAGTTGGTGAGACAGTCTCCCGCAAGCCATCTATGTGCAAAGCACGTCGAGGGAACCGGTCTCGCGTAAGCGTACGCGTAAGGTTGGTCCGGGTCGTCTCATCCAACAATACAGCTGAACCAAAGTATGACATGCTGGTAGGCAGTATGACTTGTATCGCCCACAACTCACTTGTGTTCTACTCGTGCAAATAACATCAAACCATAAAACCTAGGCTCTGATGCCACTGTTGGGGAACGTAGTAATTTCAAAAAATTTCCTACGCACACGCAAGATCATGGTGATGCATAGCAACGAGAGGGGAGAGTGTTGTCTACGTACCAACGCAGACCGACTGCGGAAGCGATCACACAACGTAGAGGAAGTAGTCGTACGTCTTCTTCCCGATCCGACCGATCCAAGCACCGTTACTCCGGCACCTCCGAGTTCTTAGCACACGTTCAGCTCGATGACGATCCTCGGGCTTCGATCCAGCAAAGCATCGAGGAAGAGTTCTGTCAGCACGACGGCGTGGTGACGATCTTGATGTTCTACCGACGCAGGGCTTCGCCTAAGCTCTACAACGATATGACCGAGGTGGAATTTGGTGGCAGGGGGCACCGCACACGGCTAAGGAACGATCAACAATGATCAACTTGTGTGTCTATGGGGTGCCCCCTGCCCCTGTATATAAAGGATGGAGAAGGAGGAGGCCGGCCAAGGCAAAGGTGCGGCCAGGATAGGGAGTCCTACTAGGACTCCAAGTCCTAGTAGGAGTCCACCAAAAGGGGAGGAAGGGAGAAGGAATAGGAGGAGAAGGAGAGGTGGCCGGCCCCCTTTTCCCTAGTCCAATTCGGACCAAAGGGGAGGGGGGGCGTAGCAGCCTTTTCCTCTTCCCACTAAAGCCCATCAAGGTCCATTACCTCTCCCGTAACTACCCGGTACTCCGAAAAATACCCGAATCACTCGGAACCTTTCCGATGTCCGAATATAGTTGTCCAATATATCGATCTTTACGTCTCGACCATTTCGAGACTCCTCGTCATGTCCCCAATCTCATCCGAGACTCTGAACTCCTTCGGTACATCAAAACTCATAAACTCATAATATAACTGTCATCGAAACCTTAAGCGTGCGGACCCTACGGTTCGAGAACAATGTAGACATGACCGAGACACGTCTCCGGTCAATAACCAATAGCGGGACCTGGATGCCCATATTGGCTCCTACATATTCTACGAAGATCTTTATCGGTCAGACCGCATAACAACATACGTTGTTCCCTTTGTCATCGGTATGTTACTTGCCCGAGATTCGATCGTCGGTATCCAATACCTAGTTCAATCTTGTTACCGGCAAGTCTCTTTACTCATTCTGTAATACATCATCCCACAACTAACTCATTAGTTGCAATGCTTGCAAGGCTTAAGTGATGTGCATTACCGAGAGGGCCCAGAGATACCTCTCCGACAATCGGAGTGACAAATCCTAATCTCGAAATACGCCAACCCAACATCTACCTTTGGAGACACCTGTAATGCTCCTTTATAATCACCCAGTTACGTTGTGACGTTTGGTAGCACCCAAAGTGTTCCTCCGGCAAACGGGAGTTGCATAATCTCATAGTCATAGGAACATGTATAAGTCATGAAGAAAGCAATAGCAACATACTAGACGATCGTGTGCTAAGCTAATGTTATGGGTCATGTCAATCAGATCATTCAACTAATGATGTGACCTCGTTAATCAAATAACAACTCTTTTGTCCATGGTTAGGAAACATAACCATCTTTGATTAACGAGCTAGTCAAGTAGAGGCATACTAGTGACACTCTGTTTGTCTATGTATTCACACATGTATTATGTTTCCGGTTAATACAATTCTAGCATGAATAATAAACATTTATCATGATATAAGGAAATAAATAATAACTTTATTATTGACTCTAGGGCATATTTCCTTCACCATGTTTGTAATATCTTGCTCTTCGGAGCCTAATGAATAAATACTTTGAGTCGTAGAGTCTTGTTGTGATGCCATGTTGTATTGCACATATTGAGCATATTGTGTGGATGATTGGAATGCTTGGTATGTGTGGGATCCGACAACCTAGTTGTTTGTTCTTGGTAGCCTCTCTGATGGGGAAATGTAGTCTTGTGCTTCCATGAGCCATAGTAGTCCGCTACAGCCCGGTTCACCAGAGTCCAGCTAGCCCAGCACTACTGCTCCGGAACACTTGATTGGCCGGCATGTGATTCACTTCGTTCCTGTGTCTGTCCCTTCGGGGAAATGTCACGCGGTGACATCCGGAGTCCTGCCTAGCCTGCTACAGCCCGGTTCACTGGAGTCCTGTTAGCCCAGTGCTACAGCCCCGATTCGCACGCTGCTGACCGACATGCTCGATGTTGATTCATGTATGCCTGTCCCTGTAAGTTAGTGCCACTTTGGGTTCAAGACTGGTCATGTCGGCCTAGGTTCTCTGTCATATGGATGCTAGCGACACTATCATATACGTGAGCCAAAAGACGCAAACAGTCCCGGGCCATAGTAAGGCGATACCCGTGGGAATACCATGCATGAGGCCGCAAAGCGATATGAGGTGTTACATGCTAGATCGATGTGATCTGGAATCGGGGTTCTGACAGCTTTGATATTAGAGCCTGACTGCCTGTAGGATTACCAAGCCATACTGGTCGAAGTTGAGTCTAGAAATGCTTTAGTTATATAATGGAATTGATTGTGGAAGGGAACATAAGGCTCTTTTTACTCCTTTACCTTATGCCCTTCCGATCTGAGTCAACCTCTTCTTTTCTACGGGGTTAAGAACTAGGCTTCTCTTCTATCTCTCAGGATGACGTGTTACTAAACCGTAGTTGCCTAGGATTGTTGGGTTTAAGCCTCAGTTCAGCTCCTACTACTTCCATATGTTCATAGCTGGCCTCTGAACCTTGATATTGTTCATAGCTGGCATCACAACAAGACTCTACGACTCAAAGTATTTATTCATTAGGCTCCGAAGAGCAAGATATTACAAACATGGTGAAGGAAATATGCCCTAGAGGCAATAATAAAGTTATTATTTATTTCCTTATATCATGATAAATGTTTATTATTCATGCTAGAATTGTATTAACCGGAAACATAATACATGTGTGAATACATAGACAAACAGAGTGTCACTAGTATGCCTCTACTTGACTAGCTCGTTAATCAAAGATGGTTATGTTTCCTAACCATGAACAAAGAGTTGTTATTTGATTAACGAGGTCACATCATTAGTTGAATGATCTGATTGACATGACCCATTCCATTAGCTTAGCACCCGATCATTTAGTATGTTGCTATTGCTTTCTTCATGACTTATACATGTTCCTATAACTATGAGATTATGCAACTCCCGTTTACCGGAGGAACACTTTGGGTACTACCAAACGTCACAACGTAACTGGGTGATTATAAAGGAGTACTACAGGTGTCTCCAATGGTAGATGTTGGGTTGGGGTATTTCGAGATTAGGGTTTGTCACTCCGATTGTCGGAGAGGTATCTCTGGGCCCTCTCGGCAATACACATCACATAAGCCTTGCAAGCATTATAACTAAGATGTTAGTTGTGAGATGATGTATTACGGAACGAGTAAAGAGACTTGCCAATAACGAGATTGAACTAGGTATTGGATACCGACGATCGAATCTCGGGCAAGTAACATACCGATGACAAAGGGAACAACGTATGTTGTTATGCGGTTTGACCGATAAAGATCTTTGTAGAATATGTAGGAGCCAATATGGGCATCCAGGTCCCGCTATTGGTTATTGACCGGAGACGTGTCTCGGTCATGTCTACATTGTTCTCGAACCATAGGGTCCGCACGCTTAATGTTACGATGACAGTTATTATGAGTTTATGCATTTTGATGTACCGAAGGTTGTTCGGAGTCCCGGATGTGATCACGGACATGACGAGGAGTCTCGAAATGGTCGAGACATAAATATTGATATATTGGAAGCCTATGTTTGGACATCGGAAGTGTTCCGGGTGAAATCGGGATTTTACCGGATTACCGGGAGGGTTACCGGAACCCCCCGGGAGCCAAATGGGCCTACATGGGCCTTAGTGGAAAGGTGAAAGGGGCTGCCATGGAGGGCAGCGCGCCTCCCCCCTCCCCTAGTCCTATTAGGACTAGGAGAGGTGGCCGGCCACCTCTCTCTCTCTCTTTCCCCCTTGGAGTCCTAGTTGGAATAGGATTGGAGGGGGGAGTCCTACTCCCGGTAGGAGTAGGACTCCTCCTGCGCCTCCCTTGCTTGGCCGGCCAGCCCTCCCCCTCTCATCCTTTATATACGGGGGCAGGGGGCACCTCTAGACACACAAGTTGATCCTTGAGATCGTTCCTTAGCCGTGTGCGGTGCCCCCTGCCACCAAATTCCACCTCGATCATACCGTTGTAGTGCTTAGGCGAAGCCCTGCATCGGTAGTACATCAAGATCGTCACCACGCCGTCGTGCTGACGGAACTCTTCCTCGACGCTTTGCTGGATCGGAGCCCGAGGATCGTCATCGAGCTGAACATGTGCTAAGAACTCGGAGGTGCCGGAGTAACGGTGCTTGGATCGGTCGGATCGGGAAGACGTACGACTACTTCCTCTACGTTGTGTAATCGCTTCCGCAGTCGGTCTGCGTTGGTACGTAGACAACACTCTCCCCTCTCGTTGCTATGCATCACCATGATCTTGCGTGTGCGTAGGAATTTTTTTGAAATTACTACGTTCTCCAACAGTGGCATCCGAGCCTAGGTTTTATGGTTTGATGTTATTTGCACGAGTAGAACACAAGTGAGTTGTGGGCGATACAAGTCATACTGCCTACCAGCATGTCATACTTTGGTTCGGCGGTATTGTTGGACGAGACGACCCGGACCAACCTTACGCGTACGCTTACGCGAGACCGGTTCCCTCGACATGCTTTGCACATAGATGGCTTGCGGGCGACTGTCTCTCCAACTTTAGTTGAACCGAGTGTGGCTACGCCCGGTCCTTGAGAAGGTTAAAACGGAGTCTATTTGACAAACTATCGTTGTGGTTTTGATGCGTAGGTGAAGATGAGTTCTTGCTTAAGCCCGTAGCAGCCACGTAAAACTTGCAACAACAAAGTAGAGGACGTCTAACTTGTTTTTGCAGGGCATGTTGTGATGTGATATGGTCAAGGCATGATGCTGATTTTATTGTATGAGATGATCATGTTTTGTAACCAAGTTATCGGCAACTGGCAGGAGCCATATGGTTGTCGCTTTATTGTATGCAATGCAATCGCAATGTAATGCTTTACTTTATTACTAAGCGGTAGTGATAGTCATGGAAGCATAAGATTGGCGAGACGACAACGATGCTACGATGGAGATCAAGGTGTCGCGCCGGTGACGATGGTGATCATGACGGTGCTTCAGAGATGGAGATCACAAGCACAAGACGATGATGGCCATATCATATCACTTATATTGATTGCATGTGATGTTTATCTTTTATGCATCTTATCTTGCTTTGATTGACGGTAGCATTATAAGATGATCTCTCACTAAATTATCAAGAAGTGTTCTCCCTGAGTATGCACCGTTGCCAAAGTTCGTCGTGCCCAGACACCACATGATGATCGGGTGTGATAAGCTCTACGTCCATCTACAACAGGTGCAAGCCAGTTTTGCACACGCAGAATACTCAGGTTAAACTTGACGAGCCTAGCATATGCAGATATGGCCTCGGAACACAGAGACCGAAAGGTCGAGCATGAATCATATAGTAGATATGATCAACATGACGATGTTCACCATTGAAAACTACTCCATCTCACGTGATGATCGGTTATGGTTTAGTTGATTTGGATCACGTGATCACTTAGAGGATTAGAGGGATGTCTACGATGAGACCTTCTCACCTGTAGCGATGCTTAAGTCCGTCAGAATCATGTTAGCAATTGCCGCATTTTATGATTATGAAATATGGCAGATGGATGTCAAAACTGCATTCCTGAATGGATTTCTGGAAGAAGAGTTGTATATGATGCAACCAGAAGGTTTTGTCGATCCAAAGGGAGCTAACAAAGTGTGCAAACTCCAGCGATCCATTTATGGACTGGTGCAAGCATCTCGGAGTTGGAATAAACGCTTTGATAGTGTGATCAAAGCATTTGGCTTTATACAGACTTTTGGAGAAGCCTGTATTTACAAGAAAGTGAGTGGGAGCTCTGTAGCATTTCTGATATTATATGTGGATGACATATTGCTGATTGGAAATGATATAGAATTTCTGGATAGCATAAAGGGATACTTGAATAAAAGTTTTTCGATGAAAGACCTCGGGGAAGCTGCTTACCTATTAGGCATAAAGACCTATAGAGATAGATCAAGACGCTTAATTGGACTTTCACAAAGCACATACCTTGACAAGATTTTGAAGAAGTTCAAAATGGATCAAGCAAAGAAAGGGTTCTTGCCTGTGTTACAAGGTGTGAAGTTGAGTCAGACTCAATGCCCGACCACTGCAGAAGATAGAGAGAAAATGAAAGATGTTCCCTATGCTTCAGCCATAGGCTCTATCATGTATGCAATGCTGTGTACCAGACCTGATGTGTGCCTTGCTATAAGTTTAGCAGGGAGGTACCAAAGTAATCCAGGAGTGGATCACTGGACAGCGGTCAAGAACATCCTGAAATACTTGAAAAGGACTAAGGATATGTTTCTCGTATATGGAGGTGACAAAGAGCTCACCGTAAGAGGTTACGTTGATGCAAGCTTTGACACTGATCCGGACAATTCTAAATCGCAAACCGGATACGTGTTTACTTTAAACGGTGGAGCTGTCAGTTCGTGCAGTTCTAAACAAAGCGTCGTAGCGGGATCTACATGTGAAGCGGAGTACATAGCTGCTTCGGAAGCAGCGAACGAAGGAGTCTGGATGAAGGAGTTCATATCCGATCTAGGTGTCATACCTAGTGCATCGGGTCCAATGAAAATCTTTTGTGAAAATACTGGTGCAATTGCTTTGGCAAAGGAATCCAGATTTCACAAAAGGACCAAACACATCAAGAGACGCTTCAACTCCATCCGGGATCTAGTCCAGGTGGGATACATAGAGATTTGCAAGATACATACGGATCTGAATGTTGCAGACCCGTTGACTAAGCCTCTTCCACGAGCAAAACATGATCAGCACCAAGGCTCCATGGGTGTTAGAATCATTACTGTGTAATCTAGCTTATTGACGCTAGTGCAAGTGGGAGACTGAAGGAAATATGCCCTAGAGGTAATAATAAAGTTATTATTTATTTCCTTATATCATGATAAATGTTTATTATTCATGCTAGAATTGTATTAACTGGAAACATAATACATGTGTGAATACATAGACAAACAGAGTGTCACTAGTATGCCTCTACTTGACTAGCTCGTTAATCAAAGATGGTTATGTTTCCTAACCATGAACAAAGAGTTGTTATTTGATTAACGAGGTCACATCATTAGTTGAATGATCTGATTGACATGACCCATTCCATTAGCTTAGCACCCGATCGTTTAGTATGTTGCTATTGCTTTCTTCATGACTTATACATGTTCCTATAACTATGAGATTATGCAACTCCCGTTTACCGGAGGAACACTTTGGGTACTACCAAACATCACAACGTAACTGGGTGATTATAAAGGAGTACTACAGGTGTCTCCAATGGTAGATGTTGGGTTGGCGTATTTCGAGATTAGGGTTTGTCACTCCGATTGTCGGAGAGGTATCTCTGGGCCCTCTCGGTAATACACATCACATAAGCCTTGCAAGCATTATAACTAAG
Source organism: Triticum monococcum (assembly GCA_034509565.1). Taxonomy (NCBI): domain Eukaryota; kingdom Viridiplantae; phylum Streptophyta; class Magnoliopsida; order Poales; family Poaceae; genus Triticum; species Triticum monococcum. Next base: position 493,551,248 of record CM067844.1, read on the forward strand.
ATGTTAGTTGTGAGATGATGTATTATGGAACGAGTAAAGAGACTTGCCAGTAACGAGATTGAACTAGGTATTGGATACCGACGATCGAATCTCGGGCAAGTAACATACCGATGACAAAGGGAACAACGTATGTTGTTATGCGGTCTGACCGATAAAGATCTTCGTAGAATATGTAGGAGCCAATATGGGCATCCAGGTCCCACTATTGGTTATTGACCGGAGACGTGTCTCGGTCATGTCTACATTGTTCTCGAACCGTAGGGTCCGCACCCTTAACGTTACGATGACAGTTATTATGAGTTTATGCATTTTGATGTACCGAAGGTTGTTCGGAGTCCCAGATGTGATCACGGACATGACGAGGAGTCTTGAAATGGTCGAGACATAAAGATTGATATATTGGAAGCCTATGTTTGGACATCGGAAGTGTTCCGGGTGAAATCGGGATTTTACCGGATTAGCGGGTGGGTTACCGGAACCCCCCGGGAGCCAAATGGGCCTACATGGGCCTTAGTGGAAAGGTGAAAGGGGCTGCCATGGAGGGCTGCGCGCCTCCCCCCCTCCCCTAGTCCTATTAGGACTAGGAGAGGTGGCCGGCCACCTCTCTCTCTCTCTCTCTTTCCCCCTTGGAGTCCTAGTTGGAATAGGATTGGAGGGGGAGTCCTACTCCCGGTAGGAGTAGGACTCCTCCTGCGCCTCCCTTGCTTGGCCGGCCAGCCCTCCCCCTCTCATCCTTTATATACGGGGGCAGGGGGCACCTCTAGACACACAAGTTGATCCTTGAGATCATTCCTTAGCCGTGTGCGGTGCCCCCTGCCACCAAATTCCACCTCGATCATACCGTTGTAGTGCTTAGGCGAAGCCCTGCGTTGGTAGTACATCAAGATCGTCACCACGCCGTCGTGCTGACGGAACTCTTCCTCGACGCTTTGCTGGATCGGAGCCCGAGGATCGTCATCGAGCTGAACGTGTGCTAAGAACTCGGAGGTGCTGGAGTAACGGTGCTTGGATCGGTCGGATCGGGAAGACGTACGACTACTTCCTCTACGTTGTGTAATTGCTTCCGCAGTCAGTCTATGTTGGTACATAGACAACACTCTCCCCTCTCGTTGCTATGCATCACCATGATCTTGCGTGTGCGTAGGAATTTTTTTGAAATTACTACGTTCTCCAACAATTGAGTGGTTATGCCACCATTTTGCAGGATGTCTCAAAATCTTTTTGAGCATTTACAGCCGTTATGCTGTCCAAGTCATCCCAAGTTTCTAAACAATCTGATGCATTTGCAAATCCCTTTCTCCTTTGTTCGATGTCTTTTGGGCCAGTCTAACCGTACTATCCGATGCATTGAGGTAATATATTGCCTCGACATATATGTTGGAGTTATTATTACGATCCTAGGTGTCTCGGAAGATTACCTAGTAATCTAGATATGTTTTGTGTTCCCCGTGTGATGATTCTAGCCATCATTCTTAAAAGCATCCTGTGATGCCATTTAGTAGTAGGTATTCTACTCATGTGTTCTTGACCCAAGAATCACTCTGTTCACTTCGTGTTGATATTGTTGCTAGTTCCTTTAGGATATTAGTAACCTTTGCGATAGTCCTCGAGGTCCATGGTATTTCCTTCTTCCAAATACCATGAACCATTAAGGCAGAAGTTCTTTGAACCAAAAGATCACCATTAGAGTACTCCTGAGGAGTTCTCCATTCATAATTGTGATTTTGCCAGCTCTACCTTTCTGCATGGGTTATCCGGAAGAAATATGTTGAACTCGTTCGACATACTAATCTATGCATCCACAACTCATAAAGTTATATGTTCCTTTGAGTTGTCCCCCTTCAGTTATATTCCGACCTTTCATCTATCAATTGATAGTCAAGAGTATGTGAGCATTCGTTCATCGGTGCCTATTATTCTTGTGGTCCGTCAGCCATTCTATTTCAGAATGACTAGGAGAAACAAACTCCAGTACCTCATCCATATCCAGGATTGGGTCAAAGTAGTTGTATTTCGCAGATCAAAATGCCAATCCAGCTTTTGCTTTGTTCTACCTTGGAGTGTTACCATCTTTATGTCAGAAATGTCATGAGAATTGCACCGCCTCCTATGAACTCTTGACGCAGTGATACTTCTCTCCATCATTATTCATTTCTCGGTCCCGTGTTTTTGTAACCGGAATGCCGACAAGTGAATCGTGATGTGTGAAATCAATACTTCGAGCAACTCGTTGCTTGGTAGTAAATGGACAATATTCTCATTCTTAGCGTGTTGGTTATTGAACTACCATTCTAAGATTGTGCTACCTAGACCATTTTCCTGGTGTACCCTTCGATCTTGAGCTAGGATTGAATCCCTTGCTTATTTGACCATATCATCTTGCCCTGAAAAGCAAGATTGTTCTCGAGCTTAGTAACATATCGGTGGTTCGTGATTTTCCGAATATCTTCTCGGAAGTGTTACCAGGTTGTCACCTGACCGCTATGTTGAGTTCGTGATCAAGTTGGTTCCTTGTAGCCACGCCTTTTCTCCAAGAACCTGTGTTGGATACCCCTGAGCTAGTTGGTTAAGCTAAACAACAACTTGGAGAGTTGGAAGATAAGAGCTTGTCTGACCTAGTTCATGTTAAGGGATATCTTTGTGTGTGTGTGTGTGTGTCGAAGAAGGATGATATCTTCATCAATTGGTCCTCGTGATCAGTTGTTGGATCTATTGTCTTGTCCAAACTTTGATTTGAGTGTGGGCTATCCTCAAATCAAATCAGAACCAACGATGTTCGTAATGTTGTCTTACTCGTGTTTGATCCCTCGGGCATACACCATTACATCCTTTCTTCTGACCAATGCTATCACCGTGTTCACCTAATTACGAAATTCCATCTATATGGCAATCTGGATGAATTGTTGTTGAGCCCATCGACAACATCCTTATCTTCTCCATGATTATGTTGAACATCCAACTAGTGTTGGAAATTTGTGAGCAATGCTTTCGTGATCCGTTCATGAAGCATATGTCCGGATGAAAGAAGTGACTTTCTCTAAGTTCACGTGCATTAGGTGTAAGTTGCCACCATGAATTTGAGAAAGGATTGTTTTGTTTCCCTTGGAATCATCCCAAATCAGTCATGCATACATGCGAAGTATTCTATGGTTTGGTAGATTAATTACCTCCACTCCATATGTGTTCCTAGCACACCAAGCCACTGATTGATTTGTTCGAGGAGAAGAAGTTCCTTTTTAAGAGCTAACCCGGGCTTAATCAAGGACTTCGTTATCCGCAATGATGGTTCCCCACCTGAACTCGGTAGTGTTTCATTGTAAGACTACTACGTGGTCATGCTTGTCTGGGACAGCGTGTTCACATGTTTGTAGCAGAACCAGCTCATGTTTTGGAGCTTACCACCGTAGTCCATTTCCCGAGAATCCTACAACGTCATCTCATCGACTTGTGTTGCAAACTTTCGTTTTTCTCTCTGGACTTGATGAGTCTGGAATATCCTGACACCAACCCGATCTAAATCTCAGACAGATATGATGGTTGGACCTTTTCCCAGGAATTATAATGTTGGTCTTTCTAACCCGGTAAGGTGGATGTCGTGGCCAACACACCCAGCCGGAAGACCTATCATTGTAGTATCTTGATTGAGGAAGTTGGCCACCTCCCCATAAGGATTTCGTAGGATTTACTCCAGTAGTTATTCCTCATGGATTCTTGTGCTCCCGAAGTCCGACCTTTTACTTGATGTTCTAGATACCAAACCATATCTATAAATGGGTTACGCTACCACATCAAGGAGAACATTAGAAGCGGAGTGCTAAATGTCTCTCGGTCGAACATCCAGATTTCGTTTCCTTGGCATCGCTAAGGTGAAATCTGAGAAAGTGTTGTCCTCCTTTGTATCTGCATTGACCATCACTATTCATCATGGTAGTAGGATATGTTGCCAGGATCCTCGGCACGGATGTTGGTAGAACCTTGATGAATATGGAAATGCTCAAGTTCTTGAGAGCATGCGCAAGCAAAATCATCCATTGCGTTGTCTTCAACCAGGTAGTCCACATAATCCATTCTAGTTGGAATATGCCATTCTTCCGAACCCCTTCAAGCAATCGATTGCAAATTTCCTTGGGCTGGTATGAAGATTTTCAATGATCTATGTGTCAAACGTAATTCTTTTTGCCACTTAAGGGAATAATTCTACGAGCCACCTTCCCTAAGGTGCCCCGTTATGGAGTCATGGCAATTAACTCCTTGCTACTTTGAAGCCATGCACCATCTTATTCAGCGTGGAATTGTGCTTATCAACTTGAATCCTCGCTCTCTGTTCCACTCTATCCCTCCTGATGTATGTTTTGTGTCTCAGCTCGAGAGATGTTTCAATGTCTCACTCTGTGAGTTGATCCTGAGTTGTTCGACCTTCGATAAGATCGATCCCTCTCGAGCTTTCCTTCTCCTCTCATTGTCATGTTAGTTGGAGTTCTCGGGACAAGACATTGAGACAAAGATGGTGCTTGAATCAACGTTCATTTGAAGTGCAACCTGGATCATGAAGATTGCGTTAGTTGCGTTCCCCCATCATCTTACCCTACGCTTGAATCTCGGGACGAGATTCTTGTTTAGTAGGGGTGAGCTGTCACATCCCTAGCTTCTGGTAATGCTCTAGGCTAGCTTCATGTGTGCATCATGTCTATACTCCGAAAGTTGAAATGAGGAAATTGAAAGCCTCGAAAATCATTTTAATAAAAGGGCAAGAAACCCTAAAATTGCAATCAGTAAATCCAAAATGCCCTAGAAATAGCTCTGACAATTTTGGCAAGAGTTATAAATCAAACCAAAATTTTGGAACATTTCTAAGGAATTATTTGGGCTCTAATTTTAAATCAATATTCTATTTGAATTTGGAGTTATATTCATAATATATAATGAATATATTTTCAAATTCCCTGAGATATTTTATGTATATGAGGAGTAGACCTTAAGTGACATAAAATTATCCAGGGGAGTTTTGGCACTGTTTTCAAATTTGTTTGAATTTGAATTCAGTGGCAATTAAATAAAACAAAACAGAAGAAAAATTAAAAAAAGAGCAGAAGACCTACCAGGTGCTTGCCTGTCCAGCCTGACCGGCCTGCTACTGTGCGGCCCAGCCCACAGCGCCGTGCCAGTCACCCTCAACCTCCTGCCAGGAGGATGAGAGGAGCGTGGCCACCGCGCGCGAGCACGCGCCCCGCCACCTCCTGCTTCCCACCGCTGCCCCAACGCGCCCAGACAATGCCACGACACCCCTGGCTCCCTCTCTCTCTTCTCCCTCACTCATCGCCCTCTCTCCCCTCCTCTGCTCTCTCTTCCTGAGCACCACCGAGCGGAGGTCGTCGCCGCCGACACCGCTCACCGCGGCCACAACCACCTCCTCGCCCCTCCCCCGTGTCTGGAAGGTCTGGCGCGACTTCCTCTTCCTCTTCGCCGAGCCACGCAAGCCAAGGATCGCCACGCCGTCGTCTTCGAGCTCGTCACCGCCGCATCTGCTTGCCGGACTTCACCGACCGATTCGCCGTCTCCGACGCGTCCCCGAGGCTGCTGAACTGCTCTTCGACCTCCCTGTGAGCTCCTGTTGTTTCCCCCTCGCTCTCCCCCTCCGTTCCCATTCCCTATCCCCGTCTTCCGATCGAGACCGAAGCTCCCCGCCGCCGGCCATGTCACCATCGTAGCTACGGCCGCGCAACCTCGCGTTCGAGCTCACCGTTGCACTCACCGCACTTCCGTGAGTCGAACACGACTAACCACGGCTCCTCCCTTGCTCGGCATCGCCCAAACCATTGCTGGCCGAACTCCGGCCGCCGCCCAGCTCGCCGCCGCCGCCGCTACAGGACACCCCAGCTCCAGTCACTGCCACCAGTGGATGCGCCACTCCTCCAGCTCCCCGTAGAGCCAAACCCCGTCGCAAACCACCCTCTGTAGCGCCGTCCCGAGCCACTCCGGTGAGCCTCCGCCGCGTGTTATGGTCGTCGCCGGCCATGCTCCGGCGAGTGCCGACATGGCACGTCATTAGCGCTAACCACCGCCAGCTAGATCACCCACATATGTTGACAGATGGGCCCCAGCGCCCACTAATTTTGTAATTAGGCTAAACACACCCCTGTTTAACCCTGTGACACTGACATCTGGACCCCACATGTCAGGTTTGACCTGGACCGAGCCGTTGACCTGCTGACGTCACTGTGAGGTCATGCTGACGCAATAATTCCTTTCTGGAATTTAAATAAATCTTAAATGATTTATTATTTTCAGAAAATATCCAAAACTTTGAAAAATCATAGAAATTAATCTATAGCTCCAAATGAAATAAATTATATATGAAAAATTATCAGAAAAAATCAAGGAATCCATCTGTAAAATTTTCATGCATGTTTGAGCATGTTAACCTCACTGTTTAGGATGAAACATGATTAGGGAAAATTTCATAATAGGTTTGGAGTTGGAATTTGATATAGTTTTGAATTCCACTTCAATTAAAATGACTTTCTGTTGCATTAGCCCAAAACACATTCATATTGCCATGTCATAGCATGTATCATATTGTTGCATATCGCCATGTGTTGATTGTGTTCTTTCTCAGTTGCCGGTGTTTGTCCCCCCTCAGTAGACGTTGATCCAGCGATGAATTCGATGACACCGATGAAGAGCTATACTATCTTCAGAAGTGCCAAGCAAGCAAAAACCCCTTGTTCATTCTGATACAATCCCACTCTCTCGCTCCTGCTCTCTTTTACTGCATTAGGACAACAACGATTCAACTGTTACATGCTGCGGTAGTTGAACCCCTTTTCCTCTGCATGACCTGTCATTGCCACAGTAAATGGACGAAACCCACTAGCATGAGTAGGAGTTGTTTGAGCCCTGATGTGCCTACTCATTCGTGCTTGTATGTCATGCCTGCTACTGCTTAGAGTTGAGTCAGGTCTGATTCATCGGGGATGAATTGGAATGTGGTGAACATGTCCTACCGTTGAGAGCTAAGTGTGTGAACATGATTTGGTAAAGGTAGCGGTGAGAGGCCATGTAGGAGTACATGGTGGGTTGTCTCATTGCAGTCGTCCTCAGGAACTGAGTTCCGTGTTTGTGATCCATGAACAGCTACTACCACGCCTTGGAATGCTTAAGTGCCCCTCTCGACTTATTAGTCAACATGATCTCTGTCCAGGAGTTGCAACTAGTTTCTAGTGTTTGTAGGTAGTGTTAGTAGTCTACCAAGTGGCACCCGGCACAGGTGGGCTTGGGACAAACTAGGCACAGTGGCACGGTGTACCAAGTGGCACCCAGATGGTGGGCTTGGGAACCCTGCTCACATCGTTTGGGGCCATGAGCGACACCCTGGCCAGATCTTCTTGCGGATGGAACCCGAATAGGCGATAAACCTGGACTAGAGACTTGTTGGTTAGTCAGGTCATGGCCGAATCCCTCGCTCGGCTTCCGCTTAAAGGTTGCCGAGGTACATGACATGTACAGGGCGATAAGTGGTGAGAGCGTGTGTGAAGAAGTACACCCCTGCAGGGTTATCATTATCTATTCGAATAGCCGGATTCCTCGGATATGGAAACTTGGACCCCTTGCATAGTTCATAGACAAGTGAAAGTGGTTACTCTAAAACTCGCAAGATAAGCGTGAGTGCTATGGATGGCGTTCTCGCAGGGAGATGGGAGCGGATCCATAGTGGTGTATTGGTATGGTGAATTTGTGGACTCGTGTGCGCCACCTCAAAAGAGTTACTTGCGGTCGTAGTTCAGGATAGCCACCGAGTCAAAGCTGGCTTGCTGCAGTTAAACTCCACCACCCCTTTGTTGATATCGATGCATATGTAGATAGTTCTGATGTAAGTCTTGTTGGGTACATTTGTACTCACGTTTGCCTATTTTATGTTTTTTGCAGAGAGACTTCAGTCTCGCTAGTAGTTCCGCGTGGACTTCGACGTTTAGCTTGTTACCTCAGCTACGTTCTTGTACCCTTGGGAGGGTCTTGTAGATAGTTAGGCTTCTCAGCCTTTTTTAGTTGTAGATGTCTATACTAAGACATGTTAAGCTTCCGCACGTGTTTTGACTAGTATGCTCTGAATGTTGGGTCATGAGACCCATGTTTGTAATATCTCGCTCTTCGGAGCCTAATGAATAAATACTTTGAGTCGTAGAGTCTTGTTGTGATGCCATGTTGTATTGCACATATTGAGCATATTGTGTGTATGATTGGAATGCTTGGCATGTGTGGGATCCGACAACCTAGTTTTTTATCCTTGGTAGCCTCTCTTATGGGGAAATGTAGTTTTGTGCTTCCATGAGCCATAGTAGTCCGCTACAACCCGGTTCACCGGAGTCCTGCTAGCCCAGCACTACTGCTCCGGAACACTTGACTGGCCGGCATGTGATTCACTTCGTTCCTGTGTCTGTCCCTTCGGGGAAATGTCACGCGGTGACATCCGGAGTCCTGCCTAGCCTGCTACAGCCCGGTTCACCGGAGTCCCGTTAGCCCAGTGGTACAGCCCGGATTTGCACGCTGCTAACCGACATGCTCGATGTTGATTCATGTATGCCTGTCCCTGTAAGTTAGTGCCATTTTGGGTTCACGACTAGTCATGTCAGCCCGGGTTCTCTGTCATATGGATGCTAGCGACACTATCATATACGTGAGCCAAAAGACGCAAATGGTCCCAGGCCATAGTAAGGCGACACCCGTGGGAATACCGTGCGTGAGGCCGCAAAGCGATATGAGGTGTTACATGCTAGATCGACGTGATCTGGAATCGGGGTCCTGACATCCAGGACTCCGAACTCCTTCGGTACATCAAAACACATAAACTCATAATATAACCATCATCAAACTTTAAGCGTGCGGACCCTACGGGTTCGAGAACTATGTAGACATGACCGAGACACGTCTCCGGTTAATAACCAATAGCGGAACCTAGATTCTCATATTGGCTCCTACATATTCTACGAAGATCTTTATCAGTCAAACCGCATAACAACATAAGTTGTTCCCTTTGTCATCGGTATGTTACTTGCCCGAGATTCGATCGTCGGTATCTCAATACCTAGTTCAATCTCATTACCAGCAAGTCTCTTTACTCGTTCCGTAACACATCATCCCGCAACTAACTCATTAGTTGCAATGCTTGCAAGGCTTATAGTGATGTGCATTACCGAGTGGGCCCAGAGATACCTCTCCGACAATTGGAGTGACAAATCCTAATCTCAAAATACCCCAACCCAACAAGTACCTATGGAGACACCTGTAGAGCACCTTTATAATCACCCAATTACATTGTGACGTTTGGTAGCACACAAAGTGTTCCTCCGGTAAACGGGAGTTGCATAATCTCATAGTCATAGGAACATGTATAAGTCATGAAGAAAGCAATAGCAACAAACTAAACGATCAAGTGCTATGCTAACGGAATGGGTCAAGTCAATCACATCATTTTCCTAATGATGTGATCCCGTTAATCAAATGACAACTCATGTCTATGGTTAGGAAACATAACCATCTTTGATCAACGAGCTAGTCAAGTAGAGGCATACTAGTGACACTCTGTTTGTCTATGTATTCACACATGTATTATGTTTCCGGTTAATACAATTCTAGCATGAATAATAAACATTTATCATGATATAAGGAAATAACTAATAACTTTATTATTGCCTCTAGGGCATATTTCCTTCAGTCTCCCACTTGCACTAGAGTCAATAATCTAGTTCACATCGTCATGTGATTTAATACCAATAGTTCACATCACCACGTGATTAACACCCATAGTTCACATCGACATGTGACCAACACCCAAAGGGTTTACTAGAGTCAATAATCTAGTTCACATCGCTATGTGATTAACACCCAAAGAGTACTGAGGTGTGATCATGTTTTGCTTGTGAGAGAAGTTTAGTCTAACGGGTCTGCCACATTCAGATCCGTAAGTATTTTGCAAATTTCTATGTCAACAATGTTCTGCACAGAGCTACTCTAGCTAATTGCTCCCACTTTCAATATGTACCCAGATTGAGATTTAGAGTCATCTGGATCAGTGTCAAAATTTGCATCGACGTAACCCTTTACGACGAACCTTTTGTCACTTCCATAATCGAGAAACATATCCTTATTCCACTAAGGATAATTTTGACCAATGTCCAGTGATCTACTCCTAGATCACTATTGTACTCCTTTTCCAAACTCAGGGCAGGGTATACAATAGGTCTGGTACACAGCATGGAATACTTTATAGAACCTATGGCTGAGGCATAGGGAATGACTTTCATTCTCTCTCTATCTTCTGTCGTGGTCGGGTTTTGAGTCTTACTCAACTTCACACCTTGTAACATAAGCAAGAACTCCTTTGACTGTTCCATTTTGAACTACTTCAAAATCTTGTCAAGGTATGTACTCATTGAAAAACTTATCAAGCATCTTGATCTATCTCTATAGATCTTGATGCTCAATATGTAAGAAACTTCACTGAGGTCTTTCTTTGAAAAAACTCCTTTCAAACATTCCTTTATGCTTTGTAGAATAATTCTACATCATCTCCGATCAACAATATGTCATACATATACTTATTAGAAATGCTGTAGTGCTCCCACTCACTTTCTTGTAAATACAGGCTTCATCGCAAGTCTGTATAAAACTATATGCTTTGATCAACTTATCAAAGCGTATATTCCAACTCCGAGATGCTTGCACCAGTCCGTAGATGGATCGCTGGAGCTTGCATATTTTGTTAGCTCCCTTTGGATCGACAAAACCTTCTGGTTGCATCATATACAACTCTTCTTCCAGAAATCCATTCAGGAATGCAGTTTTGACATCCATTTGCCAAATTTCATAATCATAAAATGCGGCAATTGCTAACATGATTCGGACAGACTTAAGCATCGCTACGGGTGAGAAGGTCTCATCGTAGTCAATCCCTTGAACTTGTCGAAAACCTTTCGCAACAAGTCGAGCTTTGTAGATAGTAACATTATGGTCAGCGTCAGTCTTCTTCTTGAAGATCCATTTATTCTCAATTGTTTGCCGATCAACAGGCAAGTCAACCAAAGTACACACTTTGTTCTCATACATGGATCCCATCTCAGATTTCATGGCTTCTAGCCACTTTGCGGAATATGGGCTCATCATCGCTTCCTCATAGTTCGTAGGCTCGTCATGGTCAAGTAACATGACCTCCAGAACAGGATTACCGTACCACTCTGGTGCGGATCTCACTCTGGTTTACCTACGAGGTTCGGTAGTAACTTGATCTGAAGTTACATGATCATCATCATTAGCTTCCTCACTAATTGGTGTAGTAGTCACATGAACAGATTTCTGTGATGAACTACTTTCCAATAAGGGAGCAGGTACAGTTACCTCATCAAGTTCTACTTTCCTCCTACTCACTTCTTTCAAGAGAAACTTCTTCTCTAGAAAGGATCCATTCTCAGCAATGAATAACTTGCCTTCGGATCTATGATAGAAGGTGTACCCAACATTTTCTTTTGGGTATCCTATGAAGATGCACTTCTCCGATTTGGGTTTGAGCTTATCAGGTTGAATTTTTTTCACATAAGCATTGCAACCTCAAACGTTAAGAAACGACAGCTTAGGTTTCTTGCCAAACCATAGTTCATACGGTGCCGTCTCAACGGATTTAGATGGTGCCCTATTTAACGTTAATGTAGTTGTCTCTGATGCATAACCTCAAAACTATAGTGGTTAATCGGTAAGAAACATCATAGATTGCACTATATCCAATAATAGTACGGTTATGACGTTCGGACACACCATTATGCTGTGGTGTTTCAGGTGGCACAATTTTGTGAAACTATTCCACATTGTTTTAATTGAAGACCAAACTCGTAACTCAAATATTTGTCTCTGTGATCAGATCGTAGAAACTTTATTTTCTTTGTCACGATGATTTTCCACTTCAGTCTGAAGTTTTTGAAATTTTCAAATGTTTCACTCTTATGTTTCATCAAGTAGATATACCCATATCTGCTCAAATCATCTGTGAAGGTCAGAAAATAACGATACCCGCCGCGAGCCTCAACATTCATCGGACTGCATACATCAGTATGTATTATTTCCAATAAGTCAGTTGCTTGCTCCATTGTTTCGGAGAACGGAGTCTTAGTCATCTTGCCCATGAGGCACGGTTCGCAAGCATCAACTGATTCATAATCAAGTGATTCCAAAAGCCCATCAGCATGGATTTTCTTCATGTGCTTTACACCAATATGACCTAAACGGCAGTGCCACAAATAAGTTGCACTATCATTATTAACTTTGCATCTTTTGGCTTCAATATTATGAGAATGTGTATCACCACAATCAAGATCCGACAAACCATTTTCATTGGGTGTATGACCATAGAAGGTTTTATTCATGTAAACAAAACAACAATTTATTCTCTTACTTAAATGAATAACCGTATTGCAATAAACATGATCAAATCATATTCATGCTCAACGCAAACACCAAATAACACTTATTTAGGTTCAACACTAATCCCGAAAGTATAGGGAGTGTGCGATGATGATCATATCAATCTTGGAACCACTTCCAACACACATCGTCACTTCACCCTTAACTAGTCTCTGTTCATTCTGCAACTCTCATTTCAAGTTACTACTCTTAGCAACTGAACCAGTATCAAATACCGAGGGGTTGCTACGAACACTAGTAAAATACACATCAATAATCTGTATATCAAATATACCTTTGTTTACTTTGCCGTCCTTCTTATCCGCCAAATACCTGGGGCAGTTCCACTTCCAGTGACCAGTCCCTTTGCAGTAGAAGCACTTAGTCTCAGGCTTAGGACCAGACTTGGGCTTCTTCACTTGAGCAGCAACTTGCTTGCTGTTCTTCTTGAAGTTCCCTTTCTTTACCTTTGCCCTTTTCTTGAAACTAGTGGTCTTGTTAATCATCAACACTTGATGCTCTTTCTTGATTTCTACCTTCATCGATTTCATCATCATGAAAAGCTCAGGAATCGTTTTCATCATCCCTTGCATACTATAGTTCATCACGAAGTTCTACTAACTTGGTGATGGTGACTAGAGAATTCTGTCAATCACTATTTTATCTGGAAGATTAACTCCCACTTGATTCAAGCGATTGTAGTATCCAGACAATCAGAACATGTGCTCACTGCTTGAGCTATTCTCCTCCATCTTTTAGCTATAGAACTTGTTGGAGACTTCATATCTCTCAATTCGGGTATTTGCTTGAAATATTAACTTCAACTCCTGGAACATCCATATGATCCATGACATTCAAAACATCTTTGAAGTCCCGATTCTAAGCTGTTAAACATGGTGCACTAAACTATCAAGTAGTCATCATATTGAGCTAGCCAAACGTTCATAACGTCTGCATCTGCTCCTGCAATAGGTCTGTCACCTAGTGGTGCATTAAGGACATAATTCTTCTGTGCAGCAATGAGGATAAACCTCAGATCACGGATCCAATCCGCATCATTGCTGCTAACATCTTTCAACTTAGTTTTCTCTAGGAACATATCAAAAATAAAACAGGGGAGCTAAACGCAAGCTATTGATCTACAACATAGATATGCTAATACTACCAGGACTAAGTTCATGATAAATTTAAGTTCAATTAATCATATTACTTAAGAACTCCAACTTAGAAAGACATCCCTCTAATCTTCTAAGTGATCACGTGATCCAAATCAACTAAACCATAACCGATCATCACGTGAAATGGAGTAGTTTTCAATGGTGAACATCACTATGTTGATCATATCTACTATATGATTCACGCTCGACCTTTCAATCTCAGTGTTCCGAGGCCATATCTGCATATGCTAGGCTCGTCAAGTTTAACCTGAGTATTCTGCGTGTGCAAAACTGGCTTGCACCCGTTGTAGATGGACGTAGAGCTTATCACACCCGATCATCACGTGGTGTCTGGGCACGACGAACTTTGGCAACGGTGCATACTCAGGGAGAACACTTTTATCTTAAAATTTAGTGAGAGATCATCTTATAATGCTACCATCAATCAAAGCAAGATAAGATGCATAAAAGATAAACATCACATGCAATCAATATAAGTGATATGATATGGCCATCATCATCTTGTGCTTGTGATCTCCAGCTCCGAAGCACCGTCATGATCACCATCGTCACCGTTGCGACACCTTGATCACCATCGTAGCATCGTTGTCGTCTCGCCAATCTTGTGCTTCCACGACTATCGCTATCGCTTAGTGATAAAGTAAAGCATTATAACGCAATTGCATTGCATACAATAAAGCGACAACCATATGGCTTCTGCCAGTTGCCGATAACTTGGTTACAAAACATGATCATCTCATACAATAAAATTTAACATCATGTCTTGACCATATCACATCACAACATGCCCTGCAAAAACAAGTTAGACGTCCTCTACTTTGTTGTTGCAAGTTTTACGTGGCTGCTACGGGCTTAGCAAGAACCGTTCTTACCTACTCATCAAAACCACAACGATAGTTTGTCAAGTTGGTGATGTTTTAACCTTCGCAAGGACCGGGCGTAGCCACACTCGGTTCAACTAAACTTGGAGAAACTGACACCCGCTAGTCACCTGTGTGCATAGCACGGCCCAGTCTCACGTAAGCGTACGCGTAATGTCGGTCCGGGCCACTTCATCCAACAATACCGCCGTGACATGCTGGTAAGCAGTATGACTTATATCGCCCACAACTCACTTGTGTTCTACTCGTGCATATTACATCAACGCATAAAACCTGGCTTAGATGCCACTGTTGGGGAACGTAGTAATTTCAAAATTTTCCTACGCACACGCAAGATCATGGTGATGCATAGCAACGAGAGGGGAGAGTGTTGTCTACGTACCCTCGTAGACCGAAAGCGGAAGCATTAGCACAACGCGGTTGATGTAGTCGTACGTCTTCACGATCCGACCGATCAAGTACCGAACGTACGGCACCTCCGAGTTCAGCACACGTTCAGCCCGATGACGTACCTCGAACTCCGATCCAGCCGAGTGTTGAGGGAGAGTTTCGTCAGCACGACGGCGTGGTGATGATGTTGATGTTCTACCTACGCAGGGCTTCGCCTAAGCACCGCTACAGTATTATCGAGGTGGACTATGGTGGAGGGGGGCACCGCACACGGCTAAAAGATCAAACAGATCAATTGTGTGTCTTTGGGGTGCCCCCTGCCCCCGTATATAAAGGAGTGGAGGAGGGGGAGGGTCGGCCCTCTCTATGGCGCGCCCTAGGGGAGTCCTACTCCCACCGGGAGTTGGATTCCCCCTTTCCTAGTAGAACTAGGAGCCCTTCCAAGTAGTAGGAGTAGGAGGGAAGGAAAAGGAAGGGAAAAGGAGAAGGAAAGAAGGGAGCGCCCCCCTCCCTAGTCCAATTTGGACCAGCCCATGGGGAGGGGTGCGGCCACCCTTTGAGGCCTTTCGCTCCTTTGCCGTATGGCCCATTAAGGCCCAATACGAATACCCGTAACTCCCCGGTACTCCCGAAAATATCCAAATCACTCGGAACCTTTCCGATGTCCGAATATAGTCGTCCAATATATCGATCTTTACGTCTCGACCATTTCGAGACTCCTCGTCATGTCCCCGATCTCATCCAAGACTCCGAACACCTTCGGTACATCAAAACACATAAACTCATAATATAACCGTCATCAAACTTTAAGCGTGCGGACCCTACGGGTTCGAGAACTATGTAGACATAATCGAGACACGTCTCCGGTCAATAACCAATAGCGGAACCTGGATGCTCATATTGGCTCCTACATATTCTACGAAGATCTTTATCGGTCAAACCGCATAACAACATACGTTGTTCCCTTTGTCATCGGTATGTTACTTGCCCGAGATTCGATCGTCGGTATCTCAATAACTAGTTCAATCTCGTTACCGGCAAGTCTCTTTACTCGTTCCGTAACACATCATCCTGCAACTAACTTATTAGTTGCAATGCTTGCAAGGCTTATAGTGATGTGCATTACCAAGTGGGCCCAGAGATACCTCTCCGACAATTGGAGTGACAAATCCTAATCTCGAAATACGCCAACCCAACAAGTACCTTCGGAGACACCTGTAGAGCACCTTTATAATCACCCAGTTACGTTGTGACGTTTGGTAGCACACAAAGTGTTCCTCCGGTAAACGGGAGTTGCATAATCTCATAGTCATAGGGACATGTATAAGTCATGAAGAAAGCAATAGCAACAAACTAAACGATCAAGTGCTATGCTAACGGAATGGGTCAAGTCAATCACATCATTTTCCTAATGATGTTATCCCGTTAATCAAATGACAACTCATGTCTATGGTTAGGAAATATAACCATCTTTGATCAACGAGCTAGTCAAGTAGAGGCATACGAGTGACACTCTGTTTGTCTATGTATTCACACATGTACTATGTTTCCGGTTAATACAATTCTAGCATGAATAATAAACATTTATCATGATATAAGGAAATAAATAATAACTTTATTATTGCCTCTAGGGCATATTTCCTTCAATATTTCCTTCATAGGGTGTTGCAATATGTCCGTGATTCGCTTATAGTGGGTGGCAGGGGTGACAGAAGCCTAAACCCGAGTAAGGTAGTTCTTGCATATGGGATTAAAGGGGACCTTACATTCAATGTCATGGTTGGTTTTACCTTAATGAATCTTTAGTATTTGCGGATGCTTGGTACAGTTTCAATCATAAGTCCATATGATCCCAACACGGAAAGTATGCTAGCTAAGCCTTTCCCTCACATAAAACTGCATTGACGATTAACGGTCTAGTTATCAATCACCTAGAGACAGACCTTTTCTCATTGTTCTCCAAAAGCTCTCTACTAAAACAAAAACTAATTTTTATTATCTTGCAAAGCTATCTTTTTATTGATGTAAACTAGTTTTATTAATTGTTTTAGGTAAAGTAAACACAAGTGTGCGTAGAGTTGTATTGGTGGTCGATAGAACTTGGGAGAATATTAGTTCTACCTTTAGCTCCTCGTTGAGTTTGACGCTCTTATTTATCGAAAAAGCTACCAACGATCCCCTATACTTGTGAGTTACCAATATCAACATGCTTCAGCGTTCTCTGGTGTTCGAAAGGCTTGCAGAAGGCAACTGTCCAACAGTCAATTTTGTTATCAATGGCCACCACTACAATAAGGAATACCGCCTAACCGATGGTATCTACCCTCAGTGAACAACTCTTTTTGAAGACAATCTCCGATCCGATAGGAGAGAAGATGGTTAGGTTTGCTCAAGCACAAGAAAGGGCTAGGAAGGATGTGGAGCTTGATTTTGATGTGCTTCAATCTTGATGGGCCATCATTCAGTATCCTGCTAGAACTTGGAGCACAAAGAAGTTGTGGACGGTGATGACTGCTTGTGTGATCTTGCACACCATGATCGTAGAGGATGAGCGCGAGGATGAAATCTTTGATCAAAAGTCTCAATTTCAGGGTAAAAGTGTTGTGCCTAAGCATTGAGGAGCAGCAACATTTGCATAGTTCACCCAATTTCATCATGCATCATGAAATGTGTGATTGGACAACTCACATTCAACTCCAACATGATTTGGTTGAGCATATGTGGGATCACCTTGGCAACCAATAGATGTATCTGCTCCCTTTCTTTTTAATATATTTATGACAATTTAAATTTCATTTGGTTTGTAAACTCTAACTTGATTGTAAACCATGAGATTTTTGTTTGATTGTGAACTACATGATTTAAACTTTGAGCAATAGTTAGATTTGTATGTAAAAGAATATGAGCACATACCGGCCGCACGGATGAAATGTTTCAACGCGTTGGGGGCACTGACCAACAAAACTTGGACGGGCCGGGCACCATCCAAAGCGCCGACCCAAACGAATAAAAACCGGACAAAACGTGTGTCGGTTTACGTCGGCGCGTTGGAGCTGCCCTTATACACAACGTTGCATAATTTAAAGGAGACATGCACATGTTACATGATTGTCGCTAAAATCCCTTTAACTCTTAAACAAAAAAAGCTAAGGCCTCTTTTGGTTCATAGGATAGGATTATCATAGAAATAGGAATCTTATAGGAAATGAGATGACATGTATCTCAAATCCTATGAGTAGGAATAGGAAACAAGATGTCATTTGGTTGACACCAAAGAAATTTTTCCATTGAGTCTAGGCTTTTTTTTATTTTTCTATGAAATGTGGAGGATAGGAACCAATCCTATGTAGGAATAGGAATCCATTCCTATGAACCAAAGGGCTCTAAAGGAAAAAATCCTATATGAATCCTATCCTCTAGAATTCCTATGAAATTCCTCTAAACCAAAGGAGGCCTAAGTGGTTCGCCGATTTAGGTGGTGTTTGATTCTCTAGTCCTAGGACTTTTTCTAGTCCCAACTAAAAAGTCCCTAGTCCCTAAAAAGTCCCTCCCTGTTTGTTTCCAGAGACTAAAAAGTCCCTAGTCCCTTCCTAGAGGCTATTAAATGACCATGTTGCCCCTAGTATATAGAAAAATAAAAATCAAACAACACCATGGGGTGGCGGGCCAATGGGTGCATGAAGGGGCATTGATGGAAAAGTCCCAAAAAGTCTCAAAAAGACTCTCCTTGAGAGTTTTCTTTATTTAGTCTCAAATACCTAGTTTAGTCCCTAAAAAGTCCCTCCCGTTTGGTAAAAAAAGTCTCTATGAGGGACTTTTTCTAGTCCCTACATAAAAAAGTCAGTCCCTGGAAAAAAACACCCCCTTAATTACACCGAACAGAGGAAGAAGTATAACATAAGCATTGATGACATGTGCAGAGCCCGGGATCACAGCGTGTATCTCCCTGCAATCGGTCCGGATGCTATTGTGTTGTGTTGGTGCGCGTTTGGTCGAGCAATCATCCCGCCGCCGCGGTCTTTTGCGGCATGAATCGCTGCCGTGGTACACTTGCGGCAGCAGATTCAGACTCGGTCGAAGCGGCACCAAGCAGACACCTGCTCGACCCACATCTATCCACGCAACAACCTACTCGTTGCTGAAATGTAAAATTTGTCTGTATACTGTATACATTAGATAATGGTGAAACCACTGCCAGAGACAGGAAAAGCATCAGTACAAAATACCTACAAGGTCCAGCCACTGTTTTGTATGCGGTTTGCACATATGGAGTTGCAAACAAAAGTGCACGAAAACTCTTTTTTTTAAGACAGAAATGCACGAAAACTCTTGATGCATTTTTATGTGTTGAGCGTAGTAAGCTCACCAGAGACAGAAATTTCCAAAAGGCCCAACTCATCATGTAACCAGAACTAAAACTGGGCTGATGCAACAGGGGAAATTGCAAATGCCACAAATCACAGCCGGTGGTAAACCGAGACGGAAATCTCGCAAACCAACTGAACTGGCCGTACGCCGCAGATCAACAGCACCAAAAGTGCCTATTCATCAGGCAGATGGTAGACATGCAACCGATATATATAAGTTCACTCAGTTGTTCCAGAACCACATGAAGCATATTAACAACTATACTAGGCTAGAAGAATGGCCATTCCTGAAGTTGCAGAGGGCACTGATACTAAACATGAACTATAGCAAAAGCAACGCGATCATAGGCTTGCAGAAGCACATTGAGCACCTTACCAGCCTCCGCCTTCGTTCTTTATCTTCTTAACTTGTGTCTTGTCTTCGGACAGCATCATGCGCTTCTTCTGCACCATGCGCTCGAACTCCTCCTTGCTCACCCAACCCTCCCCGTCTTCCTTCTTTATTGTTTTCTTCATTTCCTTCATGTCATCCGACTTGTACTTCTCAGCATCTCGCACCATGCGATCAATCTCCTCTTTGCTCAGCCCACCCTTGTCTGTGATGATGGTGATGCTGTTCTTGTTTCCAGTCGTCGTATCCACAGCGGACACCTTCAGAGTACAGTTGGCTTCGATTTCGAATGTCACATTGAACTGTGGCACGCCCTTTGGCGCTGGGGGGACACCGCAGAGAGTGAACTTGCCAAGGAGGTTGTTGTCTTTAGTCATCGACCCTTCACCCTCATACACCCTGAAGAGAACGCTGGTCTGGTTGTCAGAGATGGTCGTGTAGATCCGGTCCTTCTTGGAGGGGATGGTGGTGGTCCTGGGGATCACCACACTCATGAAACCACCTACTATCTCTACCCCGAGCGAGAGGGGCGTGACATCAAGAAGGAGCAAATCCTTCACCTTCTGGTCACATTCACCATTAAGGGCTGCGGCCTGGACAGCGGCACCGTAGGCAACAGCCTCATCAGGGTTGATGCTCTTGCAGAGCATCTTCCCATCGAAGAAATCCTGGAGTAGCTGCTGCACCTTGGGGATCCGGCTGGAGCCACCCACGAGCACGACATCATGGATTTGGGATTTGTCCATCTTGGCATCAGCGAGGCACTTCTCGACATGTTCGGTGCATTTACGGAAAAGGTCCATGTTGAGCTCCTCAAAACGGGCACGGGTGATGGTGCCATAGAAGTCAATGCTGTCGTGGAGTGAGTCGATCTCAAATTTTGCCTGCACCATGGAAGACAGCATTCTCTTGGCCCTCTCACAGGCCGCCCTCAGACACATGAGCGCCTTTGGGTTGTTTCTGATGTCACTCTTGTGTCTCTTAAGGAAATCCTGCACAAAGTGTTCCACCATCCGGCTGTTGATATCCTGCCCGCCGAGGTGCGTGTCACCAGATGTGGCCTTGACAGTGAAGATGCCCATGTGAATTGTTATAATTGACACATCCAAGGTACCACCACCAAGATCAAAGATGAGCACTGTCTTTCCTTCACCTTTGCGAGATCCCTTGTCAAGACCGTAGGCAATGGCTGCAGCAGAGGGCTCATTGATGATACGCATGACATTAAGACCAGCAATGGCGCCGGCATCGATGGTGGCCTGGCGTTGGGAGTCAGTGAAGTAGACTGGAACGGTGATGACAACATCTTTCACCGCTGTGCCGAGATAGGCCTCAGCGATCTCCCACATCTTGACGAGCATCATAGAGGAGATCTCCTCAGCTGCGAACCGCTTCACCTCATCCTTGTACTTCACCACAATCAACGGCCGGTCACCAGGGCCTGAAATGACCTTGAATGGGAATAGCTTGATATCTCCTTGCACACATGCATCGGTGAATCGACAACCAATTAGTCGCTTGGCATCTGAAGAAAATTGGAATAATTAGTTCCAGCATTTTATTTTGCAAAAGTAATGGTATATCACAAAATTCAAGATTTTAAGACCAATTTCACAGAATTGCATATTTAGGAACCAATTCCATCACAAAATGCATATTTAGAAAGTAGTTTCAAAGCAATGCCAATTAGGGCAATCCCAGTGCACTATATCTTAAGCTATATAAATAGATGTTTAGATATAACAGTTCCAACGCATTATATATTAGTGCTTTTCTGAAATAACCCCCATTTATTGTCTTTTGTGAGAGAAAAGTTATGAGATGCCATTATATATTAGTGTTGTTTCTAAAAATAACCCTCATTTAATGTCTTTTGTGAGAGAAAAGTTATGAGATGCCTTGGATTTTGTGCTAAGATCAATATCTAGATTAAGATATGGTTGCTCTCTCTTTCTTCATTAAATAGGGTGCCACATCAAATTTTTGCCTATGAAACCATACTAAAGATACAAGCATTGGGAGTGGCCTTATGTAGGGTAAACTACAGTTTGCAATGCATTACACACAATGAGGCCCACAAACATCCAAACATCGTATCGCAAGGTATCCTATATCTGTTGCACAATGAACTTGTAGCTGTGAAGTTTACATCAACTTTTCTGCATGACTCATTTACGAACGAAATTCAGGGATATTTTATGCTAATAAACTAACATTCTTTTCCTGTCAAAAATCTATGGGATTTCCTGGATATATGTACATTTGGTTTTTGCAGGATGCTCCAACTAAAATGCCACTGACTGTTTACTTGTCAAGAAACTGCAAGCAGCACTCCTGCATATATTCAGTTTATAAGTATATATTCAGTTTACAAGATTGAAATTATCATCATGTATCTCATATATAATTTACTAATGAGAGGCTTCATAGAAATCCAATATTATTCACGAAAAGAAACATATATCTAGATCATGTAATTTCTAGACATGGCTGAGATGGTATCATTTTAACCCACGTGCGTTGAGACAGCATCACAGCCAAGCTTTCAGGCACAAGCACAAGTGGGTATGACACATGTATTAATGTATATGACTCATTTTGATGTTTGTACCATATACAACACGAGATATGTATATTTTGAGACAGAACAACGGATATATAGAATTATTATGAACTAAACAAATTACAAAGTGATTATCTCTAAGCTACCACCTTATTTCTGAGGTAAAAAACAGGCCAGCTATCAAGTTAACTGGAAGAAAATGGCTTTTAAGTAAATCCATTATCTGTGGTTGTGCACATCACAATGATGCAGAGGCCAGGGGTGTACCCTCCTTTTCAATAAAATGTAATTTCATGACCTCTATTATCTATATGCATGGCTTGGATGATGTTGGATCTCATACTATATGCATATACTACCATGTCCTCTTTAGATTTGATATTACATGTGCGTTCTACAATAAAATCATATGCATCGAACTAAGATTTTGGATGAACGACAACAAAAAGAGAAGTCATGTTTGCTACGATAGATTGATAGAGCACATAAGCTGATAAGAATATGGGTTCCAGTCATGTACAAGAACTAACCACATTTTTGGAAGAATAATCTATGAACAAATCCAACAAAGATTGTTGCATCTAGGTTGTGACATGGAAATAGGTCTGCAAATCCTACAATTGTAATATCATCCTACTGTAACACAATTAGGAAATCATACAACTACAACGCAACTGGAAACCATCTAATCAGAGACTTTGAAGGAACATAAAACTTCAATAGTAACTTTTCAGAAGTGTGTTCCTATTCGTTTTTGTTGCACAAGGATGCTGGTACTTTTGTTTGCTTCGTTACCTATTTTTCACAATATTTCACATCTTCAGATTTTGTATTAGAACTTCATGTTTTCCAAAATTGCTAGCCCAGTTGATGACTACCTGAGCTAATTTTTCGGTGTCAGATAACTCTAAATAATGTTAGTACCGGAGATAAGCCTTTCTAGACGTTCCCTGGCCATAAACAAAATCTAGTTTATTTTGGATATGTAGAAGGCAAGTACACCATTTTTTGCACATGGATTTTCCCGATGTACGAAACAGGTTCGCGTGAAGAATCCAGCGAAAAGTTGGAGGGTTTTGCAGCGTAATAGTACTTTCTAGGGTATTTTAGGGTAAGCAAACAATTAATCGCGCGCCCAAATAAAAAGCGCATCACCACAAACAACAGCAGCAGCAGCAGCAGCAAAACAAGGGGGGGGGGGGGGGGGGGGGGGGGGGGGGGGGGGAGACATCGATGGCGGGGATCTTAACAAAGATCCATCGACCTAGCAAACTTGACGAGTGACGAACAGAGCTGCCGCTGCTGAGAAATCAAACATATAGACCAGCAGATCGAGATCAGATCTAGTTATTACCGAATACGGTGTTGACGGGGTTCGTGGCGGCCTGGTTCATGGCCGCGTCGCCGATGAGCCTCATGGTGTCGGTGAAGGCGACGCAGGAGGGCGTGGTGAGGTTGCCCTGGTCGTTGGGGATGACCTCGACGCGGTTGTGCGACGGCCGCCACACGGCCACGCAGGAGTAGGTCGTCCCGAGGTCGATGCCGATCGCCGGCCCGTCGGCCTTCGCTCCCGCCATCTCCGCGACCACGAGGCGCAGGCGGGAGGCGGCTGGGGAGGGGGGAGATTTTTTTCACTTGCTCTTTTTGAACTTTGGAAGAGGGAAAGTTAAGGCGGCGTTGCCTCCGTGATGGGTGGGAAACTGGGAACTGGGAAGGGAAGAGGCGGAGGGTTAAGGCTAGTTAGTGGGAGTAACTTAGTAGTAACGTAGCGCATTTCGAGGAATTTTTACTTATGTGGCATGTAGTTAATAAGAAGTGATAACATAATATATTATTATAACATAGCAGTTTCCAAAACAAGATGAGTCTATAAGCTAATAAATGAAGCCACATATGACATTACTAGTATGTTACTTTATACTATGAAGATAGTAACTTAGTTAGTGTCATATGCATGACACTAGTCTAAGTTACTCCCCACTATGACCAGCCTAATAATTGAGGTGGAGCGAACCTCCGGCAATAGTTATACTACAAAGACGGTCAAAGGAAAAAAACACGGTACCATGAAGCGGTTATCTTGAATGGTCTAGTATTGGGAAATGCGTACCGTATCGCTCTTCGGGGCTGTTTGTTTCAGCCCAAGTTAGCCCCCGCCAAATCATTGACGCTGTTGGCGAGCCAAAAAATTGGCCAATGATTCCATCGCCCTCGCCTTTACCAACAGATTGGCGTAAAAAAAGTAGAGGAAAGGTGAGGCGGACTGGTGTGCCAATTATTTGGATCCCATCCAAACACGCACCCTACAGCTGGTCAATGGCCAATTTTTTGATCTGGCGCCTCAGGGCAGTAAACCAAACAGCCTCGAAATTTTTTAAGGACCAACCGAGGGAATATGAGGATAATTGGTTTGACGCCAATATTTGACATTGTCAATACTTGGCAAGCCAACAATTGGCAATATCAAAAGTTGCCAACAATTGGCAACTTTTGTGAGGTTAACAAGTAAACATGGCAGCCAACCAAGCATTAGCCGATATTTGGCATTTGCCAAATGTTGGCATGCCAATTTTTGGCATCAAACCAATTATGCTCTATAAGTTTATAACAATCTCGTCTCGAATGCTGATTCAACTGTTCGTTTTTCGGCATGAATCTTGAAAAATAAGATCTGCCATGTCACTTTTCTCGATCCTTCGTGTTTGATAGATATATACACCAGCGAGCGAACGACGAGGTTGCTCCCCTTCCCCTCGTCCCACATTGTATCCACTCACTCCGCCGCATTAGGAATGGATGGGAGGAAGAGAGGAGGTGCGGCGGGTGCGGCTCATCGGCAGCTCGCCAATGTGGCCGAGTGGAAAGCGGTCCGGGTCCATCGGCTCGAAATAATGTCCTGGCGGAGGCCAAGCGCCGCCGCCGCTGGCGTCGTGGCCGCCTTCCCTCCTCAAGCTCTTCCTGCGACGTTGATAATCACGCCTCCGCCGCGCTCCGGTACGCCTACCTCTTCAAGCTCTTTGCTGACCGGCTCGACGTGTCATCGCGCCACCTGCTCGCCCACGCCAACGTGGCCGGCGGCGGGGCTGCCTCTCTACGCGTGGTCCTAGCATGCCTCCTACTTGTGATAGGTGTTAGGATTTCCTTAAAGAGGAAGAGTGATGTAGTATAGTAATAGAATGTATTTCCTTCAGCTAAGAACCAAGATTTATCGATCCAATAGGAGATTCACGCAAACAAAAGTCGACAGTACTTGTAGACACACACAAAAATACTTGCACCTAACGCAGACAAAGAGGGTTGTTAATCCCCTTATACTCGTTAATTGCAAGGATTAATTTTGATAGTGGTAGATATATAAATTGCAAAACTAAATAAAAGAAAATAAATTACAACAAGGTTTTCAGGATTTTAACAATATGAGGTGAATGGACTCGGGGGCTATAGACTTCACTAGAGGCGTCTCTCTCAAGAACATAGCAACAGTGGGTACACAAATTACTGTTGGGCAATTGATAGAAAAGCGCATAGTTATGATGTTATTCATGACAAGATCAGTACATAAGCATTTCGTTCGTGACAAATAAACTGTTAAACTTATTGACGCCTACTACTATACTCCACTTCGAGAACGCTTCTATGCTTGCCTCTCTAGATATTAAGTTAATGACAAATAGAGTAATGCTTTAAGCATGATGACAAGATGTAGATAAAATAAGACCAAGCAATATGATCGAACCCCGACTTTACCCTTAGTAGCAACAATGCAAATACGTGTCTCGTTACTCCTCCTGTCATAAAGTGAGGACACCGCAAGATCGAGCCTACCACAAAGCATCTCTCCCATTGAAAATAAATCAATCTAGCTGGGCAAACTAAACGAATAGATCATACATAAATACAAAGTTATAACAATCACACATAATAAACTTCATAAATAACTCAATTACTTTCAATGAACAATTTGATCATAAACCCATAAATTCATCGGATCCCAACAAATGCACCGCAAAAGATTACATCGAATTGATCTCCGAAGAGAACGTTGTATTGAAGATAAAAAAAGAGCCATCTAGCTACTGCTATAGACCCGTAGGCCCAGTGAGGAACTAATCACGCATCATCGGAGAAAAAAAATTACTACTATGGACCCGTAGGTCCTGTGAGGAACTACTCACGCATCATCGGAGAGACAGCAAGGTTGATGTAGTGGCCCTCTGCGATCAATTCTCCCCCCGGCGGAGTACCGAAAAGGCCTCTAGATGGGATCGCAGAAGAATAGGGACTTGTGGCGGCGAAACAATTGTTTCGGGTCTCGCCCTGGGTTTTTTTGAAATATTTGGGAATTTATAGCACTGGAATTAGATCATACGGAGCCACGAGGGGCCCACAAGAGGGCATGGCCCTACCCCCTGGGCGCGCCGTGCTGCCTTGTCGTCTCCTCGTCTGTCGTCTGGACTCCCTCCCCCGAAGCTTCTAGGGTCCCTCCTGGTATAGAAAAAATCATCAAAATGTTTCGTCGCGTTTGTACTTTGTTTGGTAGGATTTTCTGTAAAACCAAAAACATGCAGAAAACAACTGACACTGGGCATTGGGTTAATAGGTTAGTTCCCAAAATGATATAAAATGACATATATAAAGCAAACAAGATTGATAATATAATAGCATGGGACAATAAAAAATTATAGATACATCGGAGAAGTATCACGCCATGACGAGTACTAGTGCATCGTGCCCGTAGACACCGCCGAGGGATGCCGCCGAGGTGGTATGTCGTTGTTTCTGTTGGGGAACGTAGTAATTTCAAAATTTTCCTATGCACACGCAAGATCATGGTGATGCATAGCAACGAGAGGGGAGAGTGTTGTCCACGTACCCTTGTAGACCGAAAGCGGAAGCGTTAGCACAACACGGTTGATGTAGTTGTACGTCTTCATGATCCGACCGATCCAAGTACCGAACGCACGGCACCTCCGAGTTCAGCACACGTTCAGCTCGATGACATCCCGCAAACTCCGATCCAGTAGAGCTTCACGGGAGAGTTCCGTCAGCACAATGGTGTGGTGACGGTGATGATGTTGCTACCGACGCAGGGCTTCGCCTAATCACCGCTACGATATGACCGAGGTGGAATATGGTGGAGGAGGGCACCGCACACGGCTGGGAGAGATTAACTGATCAACTTGTGTGTCTAGAGGTGCCCCCCTGCCCCTGTATATAAAGGAGCAAGGGGGGAGGCCGGCCGACCCTCTATGGGCGCGCCAGGAGGAGGAGTCCTCCTCCTAGTAGGAGTAGGACTCCCCTTTCCTACTCCTACTAGGAGGAGGAAAGGAAGGAGAAGGAAGGAGAAGGAGGAAAAAGAGGAAAGGGGGGCCGGCCCACTAGTCCAATTCGGTTTGGGCTAGGGGGCCGCGCGCCCTTCCTCCTCTCTTCCACCACTTGGCCCATGAGGCCCATTACTTCTTCCTCGTATTCCCGTAACTCCCCGGTACCCTCGAAAATACCCGAATCACTCGGAACCTTTCTGATGTCCGAATATAGTCGTCCAATATATCGATCTTTACGTCTCGACCATTTCGAGACTCCTCGTCATGTCCCTGATCTCATCCGGAACTCTGAAATACCTTCGGTACATCAAATCACATAAACTCATAATACAATCATCACCGAAACTTTAAGCGTGCGGACCCTACGGGTTCGAGAACTATGTAGACATGACCGAGACATGTCTCCGGTCAATAACCAATAGCGGAACCTGGATGCTCATATTGGCTCCCACTTATTCTATGAAGATCTTTATCGGTCAGACCGCATAACAACATGCGTTGTTCCCTTTGTCATCGGTATGTTACTTGCCCGAGATTCGATCGTCGGTATCTGAATACCTAGTTCAATCTCATTACCGACAAGTCTCTTTACTCATTCCGTAATACATCATCCCGCAATTAACTCATTAGTTGCAATGCTTGCAAGGCTTAAGTGATGTGCATTACCGAGAGGGCCCAGAGATACCTCTCCGACAATCGGAGTGACAAATCCTAATCTCGAAATACGCCAACCCAACAAGTACCTTCGGAGACACCTGTAGAGCACCTTTATAATCACCCAGTTACGTTGTGACGTTTGGTAGTACACAAAGTGTTCCTCCGGTAAACGGGAGTTGCATAATCTCATAGTCATAGGAACATGTATAAGTCATGAAGAAAGCAATAACAACAAACTAAACGATCAAGTGCTATGCTAACGGAATGGGTCAAGTCAATCACATCATTCTTTAATGATGTGACCCCGTTAATCAAATGACACCTCATGTCTATGGCTAGGAAACTTAACCATCTTTGATTCAACAAGCTAGTCAAGTAGAGGCATACTAGTGACACTCTGTTTGTCTATGTATTCACACATGTATTATGTTTCCGGTTAATACAATTCTAGCATGAATAATAAACATTTATCATGAAATAAGGAAATAAATAATAACATTATTATTGCCTCTAGGGCATATTTCCTTTAGTCTCCCACTTGCACCAGAGTCAATAATCTAGTTCACATCGGCATGTGATTTAACATCAATAGTTCACATCACCATGTGATTAACACCCATAGTTCACATCGTCATGTGACCAACACCCAAAGGGTTTACTAGATTCAATAATCTAGTTCACATCGCTATGTGGTTAACACCCAAAGAGTACTAAGGTGTGATCATGTTTTGCTCGTGAGAGAAGTTTAGTCAACGGGTCTGCCACATTCAGATCCGTAAGTATTTTGAAAATTTCTATGTCAACAATGCTCTGCACGGAGCTACTCTAGCTAATTGCTCCACTTTCAATATGTATCCGGATTGAGATTTAGAGTCATCTGGATCAGTGTCAAAATTTGCATCGACGTAACCCTTTACGACGAACCTTTTTGTCACCTCCATAATCGAGAAACATATCCTTATTCCACTAAGGATAATTTTTGACCAATATCCAGTGATCTACTCCTAGATCATTATTGTACTCCCTTGCTAAACTCAGGGCAGGGTATACAATAGGTCTGGTACACATCATGGCATACTTTATAGAACCTATGGCTGAGGCATAGGGAATGACTTTCATTCTCTCTCTATCTTCTGTCGTGGTCGGGTTTTGAGTCTTACTCAACTTCACACCTTGTAACATAGGCAAGAACTCCTTCTTTGACTGTTCCATTTTGAACTACTTCAAAATCTTGTCAAGGTATGTACTCATTGAAAAACTTATCAAGCGTCTTTATCTATCTCTATAGATCTTGATGCTCAATATGTAAGCAGCTTCACTGAGGTCTTTCTTTGAAAAACTCCTTTCAAACATTCCTTTATGCTTTGCAGAATAATTCTATATTATTTCCGATCAACAATATGTCATACACATATACTTATCTGAAATGTTGTAGTGCTCCCACTCACTTTCTTGTAAATACAGGCTTCACCGCAAGTCTGTATAAAAACTATATGCTTTGATTAACTTATCAAAGCGTATATTCCAACTCCGAGATGCTTGCACCAGTCCATAGATGGATCACTGGAGCTTGCATATTTTGTTAGTACCTTTAGGATTTACAAAACCTTCTGGTTGCATCATATACAACTCTTCTTTAATAAATCAATTAAGGAATGCAATTTTGTTTATCCATTTGCCAGATTTCATAAAATGCGGCAATTGCTAACATGATTCGGACAGACTTAAGCATAGGTACGAGTGAGAAACTCTCATCGTAGTCAACACCTTGAACTTGTCGAAAACCTTTTGCGACAATTCCAGCTTTGTAGATAGTAACACTACTATCAGCGCCCGTCTTCCTCTTGAAGATCCATTTAATCTCAATGACTCGCCGATCATTGGGCAAGTCAATCAAAGTCCATACTTTGTTCTCATACATGGATCTCATCTCAGATTTCATGGCCTCAAACCATTTCGCGGAATCTGGGCTCATCATCGCTTCCTCATAGTTCGCAAGTTTGTCATGGTCTAGTAACATGACTTCTAGAACAGGATTACCGTACCACTCTGGTGCAGATCTCACTCTGGTTTACCTACGAGGTTCGGTAGTAAGTTGATCTAAAGTTACATGATCATCATCATTAGCTTACTCACTAAGTGGTGTAGTAGTCACAGGAATAGATTTCTGTGATGAACTACTTTCCAATAAGGGAGCACGTATAGTTACCTCATCAAGTTCTACTTTCCTCCCACTCACTTCTTTCGAGAGAAACTCCTTCTCTAGAAAAGATCCATTCTTAGCAATGAATATCTTGCCTTCGGATCTGTGATAGAAGGTGTACCCAACATTTTCTTTTGGGTATCCTATGAAGATTTACTTCTCCGACTTGGGTTCGAGCTTATCAAGTTGAAACTTTTTCACATAAGCATCGCAGTCCCAAACTTTAAGAAACGACAGGTTAGGTTTCTCGCCAAACCATAGTTCATACGGCGTCATCTCAACGGATTTAGATGGTGCCCTATTTAACGTGAATGTAGCTGTCTCTAATGCATAACCCCAAAACGATAGTGGTAATCGGTAAGAGACATCATAGATCGCACCATATCTAATAAAGCACGGTTGCGACGTTCGGACACACCATTATACTATGGTGTTCCAGGTGGCGTGAGTAGTGAAACTATTTCACATTGTTTTAACTGAAGGCCAAACTTGTAACTCAAATATTTTACTTCTGCGATCATATCGTAGAAATTTTTATTTTTGTTACGGTGATTCTCCACTTCACTCTGAAATTCTTTGAACTTCTCAAATATTTCAGTCTTGTGTTTCATCAAGTAGATATACTCATATCTGCTCAAATCATCTGTGAAGATCAGAAAATAATGATACCTTCCGCGAGCCTCAGTATTCATCGGACCACATACATCAGTATGTATGATTTCCAACAAATCTGTTGCTCGCTCCATTGTTCTGGAGAACGGAGTCTTAGTCATCTCGCCCATGAGGCATGGTTCGCAAGCATCAACTGATTCATAATCAAGTGATTCCAAAAGCCCATCAGCATGGATTTTCTTCATGCGCTTTACATCAATATGACCTAAACGGCAGTGCCACAAATAAGTTGCACTATCATTATTAACTTTGCATCTTTTGGCTTTAATATTATAAAAATGTGTATCACCACGATCGAGATCCAACAAACTATTTTCATTGGGTGTATGACCATAGAAGGTTTTATTCATGTAAACAGAACAACAATTATTCTCTAACTTACATGAATAACCGTATTGCAATAAACATGATCCAATCATATTTATGCTTAACGCAAACACCAAATAACATTTATTTAGGTTGAACACTAATCCCGAAAGTATAGGGAGTGTGCGATGATGATCATATCAATCTTGGAACCACTTCCAGCACACGTCGTCACTTCACCCTTAACTAGTCTCTGTTCATTCTGCAACTCCCGTTTCGAGTTACTACTCTTAGCAACTGAACCAGTATCAAATACCGAGGGGTTGCTATGAACACTAGTAAAATACACATCAATAATCTGTATATCAAATATACATTTGTTCACTTTGCCATCCTTCTTATCCGCCAAATACTTGGGGTAGTTCCGCTTCTAGTGACCAGTCCCTTTGAAGTAGAAGCACTCAGTCTCAGACTTAGGTCCAGACGGGCTTCTTCACTTGAGCAGCAACTTGCTTGCCGTTCTTCTTGAAGTTCTCTTTCTTCCCTTTGCCCTTTTTGAAACTAGTGGTCTTTGTCAACCATCAACACTTGATGCTTTTCTTGATTTCTACCTTCGTCGATTTCAGCATCACGAAGAGCTTGGGAATTACTTTTGTCATCCCTTGCATATTATAGTTCATCACTAAGTTCTAGTAACTCGGTGATAGTGACTAGAGAACTTTGTCAATTACTCTCTTATCTGGAAGATTAACTCCCACTTGATTCAAGCAATTGTAGTACTCAGATAATCTAAGCACATGCTCGCTGCTTGAGCTATTCTCCTCCATCTTTTAGCTATAGAACTTGTTGGAGACTTCATATCTCTCAACTCGGGTATTTGCTTGAAATATTAACTTCAACTCCTGGAACATCTCATATGTTTCCATGACGTTCAAAACATCTTTGAAGTCCCGATTCTAAGCCGTTAAGCATGGTGCACTAAACTATCAAGTAGTCATCATATTGAGCTAGCCAAACGTTCAGAACGTCTGCGTCAGCTCCTGCAATAGGTCTGTCACCTAGCGGTGCATCAAGGACATAATTCTTCTGTGCAGCAATGAGGATAATCCTCAGATCACGGATCCAATCCGCATCATTGCTACTAACATTTTTCAACTTAGTTTTCTCTAGGAACATATAAAAATTAAACGGGGAGCAACATCGCGAGCTATTGATCTACAACATAGATAT
Source organism: Triticum monococcum (assembly GCA_034509565.1). Classification (NCBI taxonomy): domain Eukaryota; kingdom Viridiplantae; phylum Streptophyta; class Magnoliopsida; order Poales; family Poaceae; genus Triticum; species Triticum monococcum. The sequence goes on from CM067844.1 coordinate 493,583,857, forward strand.
GCTAATACTACCAGGACTAAGTTCATGATAAATTAAAGTTCAATTAATCATATTACTTAAGAACTCCCACTTAGAAAGACATCCCTCTAATCTTCTAAGTGATCACGTGATCCAAATCAACTAAACCATAACCGATCATCACGTGAAATGGAGTAGTTTTCAATGGTGAACATCACTATGTTGATCATATCTACTATATGATTCACGCTCGACCTTTCGGTCTCAGTGTTCTGAGGCCATATCTGCATATGCTAGGCTCGTCAAGTTTAACATGAGTATTCTGCGTGTGCAAATTTGGCTTGCACCCGTTGTAGATGGACGTAGAGCTTATCACACCCGATCATCACGTGGTGTTTGGGCACGACGAATTTTGGCAACGATGCATACTCAGGGAGAACACTTTTATCTTGAAATTTAGTGAGAGATCATCTTATAATGCTACCATCAATCAAAGCAAGATAAGATGCATAAAAGATAAACATCACATGCAATCAATATAAGTGATATGATATGGCCATCATCATCTTCTGCTTGTGATCTCCATCTCCGAAGCACCGTCATGATCACCATCGTCACCCGCGCGACACCTTGATCTCCATCATAGCATCGTTGTCGTCTCTCCAATCTTATGCTTCCACGACTATCGCTACGGCTTAGTGATAAAGTAAAGCATTACAACGCAATTACATTGCATACAATAAAGCGACAACCATATGGCTCCTGCCAGTTGCCGATAACTTGGTTACAAAACATGATCATCTCATACAATAAAATTTAGCATCATGTCTTGACCATATCACATCACAACATGCCCTTCAAAAACAAGTTAGACGTCCTCTACTTTGTTGTTGCAAGTTTTACATGGCTGCTACGGGCTTAGCAAGAACCGTTCTTACCTACGCATCAAAACCACAACAATAGTTTGTCAAGTTGGTGCTGTTTTAACCTTCGCAAGGACCGGGCGTAGCCACACTCGGTTCAACTAAAGTTGGAGAAACTGACACCCGCCAGCCACCTGTGTGCAAAGCACGTCGGTAGAACCAGTCTCGCATAAGCGTACGCGTAATGTCGGTCTGGGCCGCTTCATCCAACAATACCACCAAACCAAAGTATGACATGCTGGTAAGCAGTATGACTTATATCGCCCACAACTCACTTGTGTTCTACTCGTGCACAACATCAACGCATAAAACCTAGGCTCTGATACCACTGTTGGGGAACGTAGTAATTTCAAAATTTTCCTACGCACACGCAAGATCATGGTGATGCATAGCAACGAGCGGGGAGAGTGTTGTCCACGTACCCTCGTAGACCGAAAGCGGAAGCGTTAGCACAACGCGGTTGATGTAGTCGTACGTCTTCATGATCCGATCGATCCAAGTACCGAACGCACGGCACCTCCGAGTTCAGCACACGTTCAGCTCGATGACGTCCCGCGAACTCCGATCTAGCAGAGCTTCACGGGAGAGTTCCGTCAGCACAACGGCGTGGTGACGGTGATGATGTTGCTACTGACGCAGGGCTTCACCTAAGCACCGCTACGATATGACCGAGGTGGAATATGGTGGAGGGGCGCACCGCACACGGCTGGGAGAGATCAACTGATCAACTTGTGTGTCTAGAGGTGCCCCCTGCTGCTGTATATAAAGGAGCAAGGGGGGAGGCCGACCGACCCTCTATGGGCGCGCCAGGAGGAGGAGTCCTCCTAGTAGGAGTAGGACTCCCCTTTCCTACTCCTACTAGGAGGAGGAAAGGAAGGAGGAGAAGGAGAAGGAAGGAGAAGGAGGAAAGGGGGGCCGGCCCCCTAGTCCAATTCGGTTTGGGCTAGGGGGCCCGCGCGCCCTTCCTCCTCTCTTCCACCACTTGGCCCATGAGGCCCATTACTTCTTCCTCGTATTCCCGTAACTCTCCGGTACCCCTGAAAATACCCGAATCACTCGGAACCTTTCCGATGTCCGAATATAGTCGTCCACTATATCGATCTTTACGTCTCGACCATTTCGAGACTGCTCGTCATGTCCCCGATCTCATCCGGAAATCTGAACTACCTTCGGTACATCAAATCACATAAACTCATAATACAATCGTCACCGAAACTTTAAGCGTGCGGACCCTACGGCTTCGAGAACTATGTAGACATGACCGAGACATGTCTCCGGTCAATAACCAATAGCGGAACCTGGATGCTCATATTGGCTCTCACTTATTCTACGAAGATCTTTATCGGTCAGACCGCATAACAACATGCGTTGTTCCCTTTGTCATTGGTATGTTACTTGCCCGAGATTCGATCGTCGGTATCTGATGAAGGCATGCACCTACGGTAGGGGCACGGGCCCGTCCTAAGAGCCCTACCATAGGACATCCTTAGAGGAAGTCACCTTTCAATCGACTCGAAGGGCGTCCCACTCGACGGGGCCAAGACACTCGACCAAGAAGCTGTCACTCGACCGCCAGGAGACCTCAAATCACTTGGGTCGACGAGCTTCCATCAGTGCTATGGGGATTAAGGACTACCCCTAACCGGTCGACTGGAAGGACCCCGTTCTTTCTGGTTTATGGAGCCGAAGCTGTCCTGCCAAGCGATCTCCTTCACAATGCGCCTCGAGTTGAACTTTACACCGAAGATGAAGCAGAGCAGGCCCGGCAAGATGCAGTCGACCTCTTGGAGGAAGAAAGGGAGATGGCAATGATCAGATCGACCATTTACCAGCAGGACTTGCGTCGATTCCACGCCCGGAATGTGAAGAGTCGAGCCTTTCAAGAAGGAGATTTGGTCCTCCGAGTGGATCAACAGAAACCTCACAAGCTCGCTCCCACTTGGGAAGGCCCCTTCATCATCACCAGAGTCCTCCACAATGGAGCATATCACCTTTACAATGTTGATCGACAAATCGACGAACCTCGAGCTTGGAACGCGGAGCTTCTCCGCCCCTTTTACACTTAAGTCCGCTCTTAAACCAGATGTAATAAGAAAAACTCCTAAGGTTCATTTAATAAGAGTGTTCCAATAATTGTTGTCACTGTTGTATGTACCCGAAATCCCCCAGTGGGTGACTTAGCTGCGAATCCGGTTCGCCTAAGTTTGAAAAATCCTACCGAGTGGAGAGCAATCCTCCCACTCGGGGGCTTAGCTGCAGTTCAGCACTCGCCTAAGTTCTCCACGAAGAGACTTAGCTGCAGTCAGACACTCGCCTAAGTTTGAAAAATCCTACCGAGTGGAGAGCAATCCTCCCACTCGGGGGCTTAGCTGCAGTTCAGCACTCGCCTAAGTTCTCCACGAAGAGACTTAGCTGCAGTCAGACACTCGCCTAAGTTTGAAAAATCCTACCGAGTGGAGAGCAATCCTCCCACTCGGAGGCTTAGCTGCAGTTCAGCACTCGCCTAAGTTCTCCACGAAGAGACTTAGCTGCAGTCAGACACTCGCCTAAGTTTGAAAAATCCTACCGAGTGGAGAGCAATCCTCCCACTCGGGGGCTTAGCTGCAGTTCAGCACTCGCCTAAGTTCTCCACGAAGAGACTTAGCTGCAGTCAGACGCTCGCCTAAGTTTGAAAAATCCTACCGAGTGGAGAGCAATCCTCCCACTCGGGGGCTTAGCTGCAGTTCAGCACTCGCCTAAGTTCTCCACGAAGAGACTTAGCTGCAGTCAGACACTCGCCTAAGTTTGAAAAATCCTACCGAGTGGAGAGCAATCCTCCCACTCGGGGGCTTAGCTGCAGTTCAGCACTCGCCTAAGTTCTCCACGAAGAGACTTAGCTACAGTCAGACGCTCGCCTAAGTTTGAAAAATCCTACCGAGTGGAGAGCAATCCTCCCACTCGGGGGCTTAGCTGCAGTTCAGCACTCGCCTAAGTTCTCCACGAAGAGACTTAGCTGCAGTCAGACACTCGCGTAAGTTTGAAAAATCCTACCGAGTGGAGAGCAATCCTCCCACTCGGGGGCTTAGCTGCAGTTCAGCACTCGCCTAAGTTCTCCACGAAGAGACTTAGCTACAGTCAGACGCTCGCCTAAGTTTGAAAAATCCTACCGAGTGGAGAGCAATCCTCCCACTCGGGGGCTTAGCTGCAGTTCAGCACTCGCCTAAGTTCTCCACGAAGAGACTTAGCTGCAGTCAGACACTCGCCTAAGTTTGAAAAATCCTACCGAGTGGAGAGCTCCGCCACAAATACAATGTACAACAACTGGGTGTGGGGTGTGGGTCGACTGCCACCTTCTCTCGAGAGCTCCGCCACAAATACAATGTACAACAACTGGGTGTTGGGTGTGGGTCGACTGCCACCTTCTCCCGAGAGCTCCGCCACAAATACAATGTACAACAACGGAGTGTGGGTCGACTGCCGCCTTCTCCCGAGAGCTCCGCCACAAATACAATGTACAACGACAGGGTGGGGGTCGGCCATCAAGACTCTCATGACAGTTCCAGACCACGGAGACATTCAGCAAAAATAAAGTTCGGATAAAGCTTAAAAGGCCCCGGGCCCCGAATCAAAGTACTCGAGCCCTCAGCTCGGCAGAGTTTAAACGACTACAAATCCACTCGGCATCTCGAGGCTAATTTAAGGAAAGGCATAAAAAGTTTTCTCACTCCTCAAGAGGAGGGCTGGCAGGAGCGACGAACTCATCCAAGTCGATCCCGTCCGCAATGCGAGTAGCTGCAGCGATGAAGGTCTCCATGAAGTCCTGGAAGCTGTGCCTCTTGGTATTGGCGACTTGGATGGCGGCCAGCTTTTCTTCTCGCGCCTCCTTGCAATGAACGCGGACTAAGGATAGAGCCACGTCAGCGCCGCACCGGGCAGAGGACTTCTTCCACTCCTGCACTCGATCGGGGATTTTGTCAAGTCGAGCCATAAGAGACTCGAGATCGTTCTGGAGCACAGATTCTGGCCAAAGTGTCGAGTCGATCCGCGACACGGCAACCTTCAGTCGAGCCAGGTAATCCACGGCGCCGTCGATTCGAGATTCCAGTCGGAGAAAGTTCATGGCAGTGTCGTCTTTCACCGGGGAATTGATTGGGTCAAGACCCGTTTCGATCCGCCCGGTCTCCTCTTCGAAGTTCTGACAGAATTCTGCACACAAGACCTAAAGATAAGCCAACGACCACAGGATTGAGTCGACACAAAAAGTACAAAATAGTCAAAATTAGATGTGCACCTTCAAGTTTGATGTACAGCCTCTTGGCGAGGCTCCTCAGGAAGCTCTCCAGGTCGTCCCTCCTACGGGCGACGCCTTCCATCTCCTCACCCAAGAGTAGGTGCTTCTTCTTCCAACTGGCAGCCAGCTTGTTGGCATCAGTCAGAGCGGCCTGCAACCTAATGTTCTCTTGCTCCAACTGGCCGACCGAAGCCAGCTTCTGTTCGGCCAGAACCATCTTGTCGTCAGCCGCCTTACGAGCAACAGCCAGGTCCTGGTCCTTCCTCGCCAATGCTCTCTCCAATTCTCCTACAAAGAAACGGCGATTGAATCAGAAACAGCAAAGGAATGCCCAAGCCTGAAAACAGAACCAGTCGACAAAGTCACTTTACCTGCGGCGCCCTCCCTGACCTTCTGCAACTCCGTCCTGGCCAGCTCTAAATCAAGGTCCAGCTGAATCTTCTGCTTCTCCAATTCAGCATAACGAGCGACAAGTTCGCAAGATCTCTGCAAAAGAAAAAACCAGCCGACAGACGTTCGAGATAAGTTGCTCCCGAGTAACTAAGGAACAATGGTGACGTTTCTAAGACCACAGCCGAATAAAAAATATTCGACCGTAGTCTCGGGGACTACACCCAGTGGGTGCACTCAGCGTGCCCCCACTGGTTCGACCAAAAAAACGACTGCATACAGTCGACAGGACACGAACCGCTCGACCTGGCAGATCAGACCGAGCGAAGAAGTACAGATCCACAAACACAATCTACAGACTACAGTCGACTGCCAGCAGTCCACCGTAGTCTCGGGGACTACACCCAGTGGGTGCACTCAGCGTGCCCCCACTGGTTCGACCAAAGAGGAAACACACCCAGTGGGTGTACGAGTACAGATACAAAGATCTTCAAAAAAGGAAGAGAAAGAGAGAGAAAGACTCTTCAAACAAACAAACATCAAGTCAACTGACCTGGACGTTACTCTGAAGCGCCGAACTCGCGTCGTAAGCCGCCTGGCTGGCCTCCCGAGCCCTCTTCACCTGCTCCATCATGACCCCTGCCTGGTGTATGGCCTCCTTCGCAGCGGCCACTTCGTCTTCAGGGGCAGAGTACGCGACAAAGAGTGACAAAGAGTGAAGTCGGATCGGCAGTCGACGCCGAGGGCTGCGCACTCGACGGAGGATTGGCAGTCGGATTGGCAGCCGACGCCGAAGGCTGCGCACTCGACAAGGGATTGGCGAAGGACACAGAGGCCCGAGGGGCATCGCCGCCGTCCCGTTCCGCGGCCTCAGGCGCCAGAGCAGGCTGGGGAGCCCTGTCAGTCGACGGCCTCCTGGTCCTCCCTATCCTCAGCGGCTCATTGTCATCGTCATCCGGGAGGTCGATAACTTGAGGAGGAGCTGCAGGAAGAACTTTCAATCGACAAGAATTGCAAGAAACGACCGAGTCAACTCAAAAACAAAACGTCGATGATCGTACCAGGGTTGGAGGTTGCAGCGTCCCCCATCTCTTGGTCGTCATCCTTGGCTGAGACCTCGGAGGTAGCGGCACTGCAAATTTCGAAGAATCAACCAGTTCAGCATAATGAGTCGACTCAGGATCTGTCCTCCAATCGACGAAAGAAGTCAAAGCTTGTTACCCGGAGATGACAGGGACAGTTATCTTCATCTTCGGCAGAGTCTTGGGCGGCTTGGACTGCGTCGTGCGCGGTTGCTTGGGAACCTTCCCAGTCGGTGTTGGAGAAGAGGTCCGAGGGCGTTTCGACGATGGCCCGACGGAAGCAGTCGCCTGACCATGTCCCTGCGCCGGGTCGTGCACGAGCTTGGATCGTCTCTCTGGGCGGGGAGGTTCGGCTTCTTCCTCCTCCTCCTCGCTGGAGAAGATGTCGTCGCCTTCCTCTCCTTCGCCGTCTGACTCCCACTCGCCCTGGTCGTCCCCGCTCTCACCTCCGCTCCCCTCACCTTCCTCAGTCGACCCCTGCGCCCCGTTGGGCGTCAAATACATCTCAGTGGTTGCCTAAAAGACAGCAGGCAAAAAGGAAAGTCAGTCGACTCGCTCAAAAGAAGACCAGTGCAGAAAGCAAGATTTCAGTCGAAAACGCAAAGACACACCTGGTCGACCTCATAAGAGCTGTCGAGTGGAACGACCCTCCTGGCTCCTCGGGGGTTGTCTTTTTCCCTGTAATGCTTGACAGCCACCCCTCCAACATCTCGTCGGTGACCTCCTCTGGGTGGACCCGAGTGGAGTCCTCGAGGCCGGAGTACAACCACATCGGGTGATCCCGAGCCTGGAGGGGTTGGATTCTCCTCCTGAGGAAGACTTCGAGCAGGTCCATCCCCGTCACGCCCTCACGGACAAGTTCGACCACTCGACCCGCCAGTATCTTGACATGGGCCTTTTCTTCGGGCGTCACCTTCAGAGAAGCCGGCTTTTTAGCTCGGTCGAGGGTGAAGGGTGGGAGTCGAGTCGACTGCCCCGGGGTCACTTGATCCTGGCAGTAGAACCAAGTCGCCTGCCACCCTCGAACCGACTCCGGGAAAGTGATGGAGGGAAAACAACTTTTCCCCCTTGTCTGGATCGCCAAGCCCCCGCACAGCTGGATCACCTGTGTCCTCTCGTCACTCGACTTAGCCTTCTTCACCGACTGAGAGCGAACGGTGAAGATATGCTTGAAAAGTCCCCAGTGCGGGCGGCACCCCAGGAACGCCTCGCACATAGAAAAAAAAGCGGCGAGATAGACTATGGAGTTTGGAGTGAAGTGGTGGAGCTGCGCCCCGAAGAAATTCAGGAAATTGTGGAAAAAGGGGTGGGGCGGCAAGGAGAAACCACGGTCAATGTGAGTCGCTAGGAGGACGCGCTCACCGTCACGTGGCTGGGGCTCGATTTCTCTCCCCGGAAGACGCGCCGCCTTGTGGAGGATGACTCCTCCCTCGACCATGTCGTCGAGGTCCTCCTGACGAAGCACCGAGGGCATCCAGTCGCCCTGGATCCACCCCTTGGGCAGGGCCGTCCGAGAAGAAGAGCCCCCGCGCGCAGACTTCTTCCCCTTCCCGGCCGCCGCCGCCTTCTTCACGCGCTCCAGGGCGGTCGTCTTGCCCTTCACCATCGTTGCCGGCAAGGTCTCAGGCTGGTGTCTGTGGTGGCGGGGCGAGAGCGAAGGAAGCGGAGGAGACGACGGAGAGACAGAGAGAGGAGTAGAAGAGATGAGCACGCGTACTGAAGAGAGGTTCCGGGCCAACTATTTATAAGGGGCCACTCCCGAGTGGCTGACAGGTAGGCCCGAGCTATCCAGTCAAATCCTGTGGCAGGCGCGCGCGCTGTACGTGGCAAAAAAGGCGGCGCGGGAATCGAGGAGCCTTCGCACTGTCGCTCCCGATTACTGCGGCCGCCCCCGTCCCGCGCGCTTCCCAAAAAATCCGAATCCCGCGATCTCCGCCGGGTGCAGAACAACTTGGCGAAACGGAAATCCCGCGCACGCCGGCGCCCGATGCCTCGCAGGTAGAAGAATCCACTCGATGAAAGGCCTGGAATGGATCAAGGCGACTGAAAGTGGTTAATAACGTCATCCGTGACAGTCGACCCAGAACGAAGCACCTATAATAACCCGAAGGGTCGGTTGGAAAGGTCCCAAACCCTTTTTCTCACTCCAGCCTCGATCCGTTCGGGGGCTAATGATGAAGGCATGCACCTACGGTAGGGGCACGGGCCCGTCCTAAGAGCCCTACCATAGGACATCCTTAGAGGAAGTCACCTTTCAATCGACTCGAAGGGCATCCCACTCGACGGGGCCAAGACACTCGACCAAGAAGCTGTCACTCGACCGCCAGGAGACCTCAAATCACTCCCAGGCAAACGGTCAGCTATTAAGTAGTCTTTATGATCATCATGACGCTTTATTAGGGATGTTATCAGTAACACCCACCTTAAATGTACCTTAAACCCTGCATTACTGAGGGCAGGAGAGGGCTGGCGAACTCTATATAAGCCACCCCCCTCCTCAGTATGAAAGGTTCGCACCCCGGTCATCTTACTCACGCATAATCCAATCGACCGCCTCCGGGCACCGAGACGTAGGGCTGTTACTTCCTCAGAGAAGGGCCTGAACTCGTAAACCTTGCGTGCTCACAACTTCCCAATAGCTAAGGCCTAGCCTCTTCATACATACCCCCCTACCTCACTGTCAGACTTAGAACCACGACAGTATCTGAATACCTAGTTCAATCTCATTACCGACAAGTCTCTTTACTCGTTCCGTAATACATCATCCCGCAACTAACTCATTAGTTGCAATGCTTGCAAGGCTTAAGTGATGTGCATTACCGAGAGGGCCCAGAGATACCTCTCCGACAATCGGAGTGACAAGTCCTAATCTCGAAATACGCCAACCCAACAAGTACCTTCGGAGACACCTGTAGAGCACCTTTATAATCACCCAGTTACGTTGTGACGTTTGGTAGCACACAAAGTGTTCCTCCGGTAAACGGGAGTTGCATAATCTCATAGTCATAGGAACATGTATAAGTCATGAAGAAAGCAATAGCAACAAACTAAACGATCAAGTGCTATGCTAACGGAATGGGTCAAGTCAATCACATCATTCTTTAATGATGTGACCCCGTTAATCAAATGATAACTCATGTCTATGGCTAGGAAACTTAACCATCTTTGATTCAACGAGCTAGTCAAGTAGAGGCATACTAGTGACACTCTGTTTGTCTATGTATTCACACATGTATTATGTTTCCGGTTAATACAATTCTAGCATGAATAATAAACATTTATCATGAAATAAGGAAATAAATAATAACTTTATTATTGCCTCTAGGGCATATTTCCTTCAGTTTCCCCTCTGCCACCACCAGCCATTCCCTCGGTATCAGAGGAGGTCGAGGACTTGGCCTCAAGGTTGAACTCGACCATTATGACATCCACACACAAGGCCTCTACCGACATTGGCTCCCTCCCCTACAGGTAATACCTCACTTTCCCCTTCAAATTGCCATGATTGTCCTAGGGAGAGGCACAACTTATTTTGGGTGAAATCATGCATATCATTGTGTAGGTTGTACTTTGTAGAACGCCTGGCAATTTTTTCTCTATCCATGTTCATAAACGATGGCAATTTCATGCGATTGCCATGGCAAATTTTTATGTAAACACGAATTTCGCATCACAGCTGAATAGTATGTTGATTTTTGTAAAAATAAATTGACTAGTTTGATTGATGCTGCTTTTCGTACTTGTTGATGGTGTCTTGGACTTCTTGGCCTAAGGGGTTATCACCATGACCACATGATAATTTACAAGTGGGCCACATTCCTCGGGCCCAAAAGCACCAAGCTAGGGTATTTCCAAAGACTTGGCGCCTACTGCAAGACTAAGAGGTCATTTGTGTCGCGATCCCCTTAGATGCAACTGACCTATGTATAAACCCTAGACACCCCCAGTACCAACATAAACCGAGGGTAGGGATCATATAGGTGATGACTCATACGCACACAGATCCCGCGGTAGATCAACATGTAATCTGTACTCCATCGAAATCAATACAATCAAACGGGACGTAGGGTATTATCTCTTCGAGAGAGCCCGAACCAGGGCAAAATCTTGTGTCTTTGTTACCATGGCACCAAGGATGCTTGTTCGCCACGCTCCTACCTGAGATCTGTTGGCTTTGACTCCAACATTGGTGGCCCATACAGGTCCCTCTGAGTGGTCACAGTGGTTCGATGGCACTCCGGATCAACGACCAGGTTGGATCGACATGACTTTCTTGTAGGGACAACTCTTTGTCTTCGGAAGTGTGACCCTCTTCACTGATTCAGATGGCTGCCTCGAACAGATCAAAACTAAGCCCCTGGATGGATCATCAGATCCAGGAACCTAAAATACGCCGCGGACTCCCGTGGCGAAGTTACCTTTTTGAGCTGGGTGTCAAACCTGGTTGAAGATCATGACAGAGCACCCGTTTAGACCATGGGGTCAATCGTGGCTCAGGATGATGGCGAAGCTGATGTCTCAGATCCTACATTGAGGCTAGATCCGACCTTGAGCCCGTATCCGAGCACCATGCTAGACGACCATACGGTCGGTCTGGTTGCAGATGAGAAACTGAGCCCATGCCAGATCGGGTCTTAAGAAAATTACCATTGGTCCTAACTCTTGATCGGGACATGGATGAAAACGAGAAAATACTTCCGAACGATATGTTAGAACGGATTCAAAAACTCATGATCTCGGATAATCAAGCCTTGGTTTATGATGAGATCTAGGAAACACCGAGGAAGGTAGAAATTTGCGACCCACCCACCATCGACCTAGTCACCAATGTCGAAGATTTAACCAACATTCTCACAAAGTGCCTCTGAGGAGACAACCGACATGGATGACGATGCGAGAGAATGTTTGGACAATGCACCACCAGCTGTTGCGCGCACAGCACGATGGACCGTAACCTCCACATATGACGTCTACATGGTAGACACCCCCAAGAGCGGAGGAGGAGATAGCCCCAGTCACGGGGACAGAGGCCTTCACTATAGTGGGGGCGGAAACACCAACAATGGTGGTGGCGACAAAAGCAATGATAACGGGAAGGAGGCAACAACAATGACGGGGAGGATTACAACCCCAATGGTGATGTGGAAAGAGTCCTCGGCCCCAACGATAAGGATGCCCTGAACCAATCTCTAGAAAATCCCAACTATGACACATTGCGTTAAGGCTGGTCAGTGCTACTTGTGATAATGTTGGGCTTTCCTTAAAGAGGGAAGGTGATGTAGTGTAGTAGCAAACGTATTTCCCTTAGTTAAGAACCAATGTTTATCGAACCAATAGGAGACGCCACACATACAAACACACACATATGCTACAAAAAACACTTCCGTGACAATACATGTTTGTCACAGTAGGTCACATTTTCTGTCATGCATGTACATCCGTGACGATTTTATGAAAAAATCAAGATAGTCATACATGTGTTGTCGTAGAAGTGTTCCACGACAATACTGAAATTATCATCACGAAAGTGTCCACTTCCATGATGATAAATGGCGCGTCATAGAAGTGTTTTGTCAAGGGTAACCAACATGTGGCATCCACCGTAACAGGCCGCCTTTAACATATCGGGTTCGGGTTTGGATCGGATAACCCGTTAAAAGCCTAGACCAATGGCGATTTTCCATGTGTAAAATTCTTCGCCAGAGGATTGCTACCTCTTGATCATGCGTTGGTTTTCCCTTAAAGAGGAAAGGGTGATGCAACACAGTAGCGTAAGTATTTCCCTCGGTTTTGAGAACCAAGGTATCAATCCAGTAGAAGACAACACACAAGTCACCTAGTACCTACAAAAACAATCAAGAACCTTGCAACCAATGTGATAAAGGGGTTGTCAATGCCTTCACGGTCACTCACAAAAGTGAGATCTAATAGAGTTAGTAAAGTAAATATTTTTGGTATTTTTGTTGTTGTAGCGACCGACCCGAATGGATCAAGTCTCTGTGCTTAAGTGTCATCCCTGGATCGGTATGCTGACACACATAGTACTCGAGGATTTATAACAGAGGTAAATCACATGTATAAAGTAACGTAAATACTATTACCTCAATCCATGTAGCAGAAGTAACAACAAGGTTGTGGATTCCCATCAACACCAATGGCGAAGTTGAGTGTAGACATCGTAACCCTAACGCATCACTTACTCATCGTAAGAATCCTGCAACATGAGACATTGCATCCATGTAGGTCAGAACATTGAATGTAATGGCAAATTCACACCATAGGATAAAAATGAGAATGGCTATCTCTATATGCATATTTGGCTCGTGGAGGCTCTAAGTTTAATTTTGCATAAAGCTAATTTTTTCCTACAACAAAGGAATAAATTTTATTTAACTACAAAGTTTGTTGAAATTATTAAGAAGGTAACCCCAACTCAATCCCAAATCGACATTAGCCCAACAAATTATTAATTAAATAGAGTGATGAGATCAACATAATGATTCAAGTACCAGATACTCAAGATGTCCATAACCGGGGACACGGCTAATCATGATTAGTTTGTACACTCTTCAGAGGTTTGCGCACTTTTGCCCAGAAGACTCGATCTCCTCCATTGGATTTCTCACACTTCATGGTGTTTGAGGAACGGATGACCGAGACACAATCTTTCCGAAGAGGTCCCCTTAACCGATAGATAGGCCGGTACACCTACAATCCCCTACATCTGCTAGCCCATCATGGAAAGGTTTCCCACAACTTACTCAACTATGACAGAGCCCATAATGGCTTGTGGATGCACACAGAAGTTTCTAGCATGAACAATTTTATGATCCCTTTGAGCCTGGGTGGCGAACCATAGGATGATTACACGGATACTCCGGGATCTCCTAGGACAACACTAGATTCCCCAGGTGTCCGGGCAAGCCACTGGTATCCCCAGGGTGCCCCAACCAATCCACCCAGATGTGTATTAAATTAGCCACCTTAAGTTAACCCTTAGATATAAATAACTCTCACATCTTTCATGAATCTCACAAACCAATCCACGTCTACGAGCATAGCATAGAAGTATAAGCATAACGTATTAACACCCAGGAGTTTGTATATAAGACAGTAGGTTCCTACCTCATCAACTACTTCCCAAATACCCACATGTTATCACATCCTACTCATGCAATGTTTGAGGGTGAAACTAATGCATAAAAACTGGGTATGAAAAATATGATCAAAGTGTGAACTTGCCTTGTACTATTGATGAAGATGTTTCGCACTCATAACTCCTGATAGTTCTACTCATCACACTCCGTTCAATCTATCATGAGCAAGCAATTGCATACATAAGCACTCATGCAAAAGAATCGAACAAAAGATCTCAGAAAACTTTGAAAACAAGCAATTAACTCTTGCAACAGAAAACAATTTCTAACAGTACCAAAATTACATGAATTTGACCTTATCAGAAAGTCTAGGTCAAGAGCTTCGATTTGCAAAAAGAATCAATTAAATCGGAGTTACAAAACTCAAGTTATGATCAAAAGAAGTTTGAATATGAATATGTTTGAAATCAAATTTTAAACTTTCAAAAATATGATTAAGTTGTTTTACTGGATAGAGGGGATCATAACGAAGAAGTGAGCGTTGGTTTCGTTGGATTTGGATAAATGAGCAAAAAGTTGTGATCGTTTAAAGATCAGGGACTAATCTGCAAAGAAAACTATTTACATCTAGGTCCCTGGCCCAAAATTAATAAGAAAAAGAAAAATCTATCGAACGAACGTCCGCTACCAAAACCTAACGAACGAAACCGTTCACTGCGAAGACCTAACCTAGCAAACGTTCGCTACTTAGAAAATAACGGTTTGCAAGAAAAAAACTAGCAGATCTAATCTATAGCGTCGAAACTAGATCGGACGGTCGAGGGCTTACCGCGGTGGTGAGACAGAGATGACGGAGGGGTCAGCTCCTGTGGTTGACTGTGGCGACATCTTCGGCGATCGCCGGCGGTGACGGAGGGGTCAGGCGGACGCGGCGGAGAAAGGCTAGTCTGAGGGTGGTCTCGGCGAGACTTGGGGACGTTGGGACGAGGCGAGGTGGTGACGGAGGTGCTCGCGGGCTCCAGCGACTCGGGAGAGCTCGAGAGCGGCACTCTGGTGGTTCTAGGGCTCAGGAGAGTGTTTGGGTAGGTGTAGTAGACGGAGGGGAGCACGATGATGGTGTGGGCGGGTCTTGGGAAGGTCGGAGGCGACGATGGCGAGCAATGCCACGCGGCGGTGCTACCTCTTGAGCACTTGCGTTGGTTTTCCCTTGAAGAGGAAAGGGTGGTGCAGCAACGTAGCGTAAGTATTTCCCTTAGTTTTTGAGAACCAAGGTATCAATCCAGTAGGAGGCTACGCGTGAGTCCCTCGCACCTACACAAAACAAATAAATCCTCGCAACCAACGCGAGAAGGGGTTGTCAATCCCTACACGGTCACTTACGAGAGTGAGATCTGATAGATACGATAAGATAATATTTTTGGTATTTTTATGATAAAGATGCAAAGTAAAATAAAAGCAATGAAAATAACTAAGTATTGGAAGATTAATATGATGAAGATAGACCTGGGGGCCATAGGTTTCACTAGTTGCTTCTCTCAAGAGCATAAGTATTTTACGGTGGGTGAACAAATTACTGTTGAGCAATTGAAAGAATTGAGCATAGTTATGAGAATATCTAGGTATGATCATGTATATAGGCATCACGTTCGAGACAAGTAGACCGACTCCTGCCTGCATCTACTACTATTACTCCACACATCGACCGCTATCCAGCATGCATCTAGAGTATTAAGTTCAAGAGAACAGAGTAATGCTTTAAGCAAGATGACATAATGTAGAGGGATAAATTCATGCAATATGATAAAAACCCCATCTTTTTATCCTCGATGGCAACAATAAAATACGTGCCTTGCTGCCCCTACTGCCACTGGGAAAGGACACCGCAAGATTGAACCCAAAGCTAAGCACTTCTCCCATTGCAAGAAAGATCGATCTAGTAGGCCAAACCAAACTGATAATTCGAAGAGACTTGCAAAGATAACCAATCATACATAAAAGAATTCAGAGAAGATTCAAATACTGTTCATAGATAAACTTGATCATAAACCCACAATTCATCGGTCTCAACAAACACACCTGAAAGTGCGTTATATCGACTAGAGGGGGGGTGAATAGGCGATTTTTATGAAATTCTTCACTGAGGAATTTGCCGGTGAGGAAATTCCTTAGCGAAGAACTACTAGCAGCAGAATAAGTACTCAAAAGTAAATATAACAGAATACAAGCATAGTCATCATGATGAAATGAAGACAGGCACAGAGTACATGAAGCGTAATCACAGGATGACACAGGATGAAGACAAACAGACTGAAGAAATTGAACTGAGGAAATTGAGAAAGTCTTCAGTCAAAGTCTTCAAACACAGATATGAACAAACACACGACACAGTTATGAGGAAATGAAAGAGTTGATGGAATAGAAGCAGTAAGCTTGGTGAAGACAATGATTTGGTAGACCAGTTCCAACTGCTGTCTCAGTTGTACGTCTGGTTGGAGCGGCTGAGTATTTAAGCTCGAGGACACACAGTCTCGGACACCCAGTCCTGAACACGCAGCTCAGGACACCCAGTCCTCACCGTATTCTCCTTGAACTAAGGTCACACAGACCTCGTCCAATCACTCGTGGTAAGTCTTCAGGTGACTTCCAAACCTTCACAAACTCGGTCACTTGGCGATCCACAATTCCTCTTGGATGCTCTAGACCATGACGCCTAACCGTCTGGAAGAAGCACAGTCTTCAAAGGTAACAAGCGTCGGATCCATGCAGGATCAATCTCTTTAGTGATGCTCAATCACTTGGGGTTTGTAGGTGTTTGGGTTTTGGGTTTTTGGTTTTTCCTCACTTGATGATTTTCGCTCAAAGTCCTCATAGGATGGGTTGCTCTCAAATGACAAGTGTCAGTTTCTCTCGGAGCAGCCAACCAGCTAGTGGTTGTAGGGGGCGGCTATTTATAGCCTAGGGAGCAGCCCGACATGATAAGACATAAATGCCCTTCAATGATATGACCGTTAGGTGGATAGATATTTTGGGACAGCTGGCACATAGCACAACAACGGTCAGAATTTTGAGTAGCAAAATCCTCAGGGCTATCATGTTCCTCACTGTGTAGGCAATCCGCACTGGCGAATTACTAACTCCTCAGTTAGGACAAATTCCTCAAAGACCAGAAGAACTTCGTCTCTGTCACTGAAGAAATTGACTGAACTGTATGGGATTTCCAATGGCTTCACTCGAAGGGATTGGTAGGTGTAGGATTTTGAGTTGAGCATCACATGGAAAATTTTCCTTAGTATTTCCTCGACCCCCTTTAACAGTACGGTGTTTCCTATGACTCAAGAAAGAGAAAATGAAACTACGAAAACAAAAGTCTTCACGCTTCATGTTCCTTGAAAGAATGCCAAGTCTTCAAGGTCACACCAATTTCTTCACTTTGAAAGTCTTCAGAATTCCAAAGTCTTCAGTCGAAGGACTTCATTTTTAGGGGTCGACTTTCTCTGTAAATATCAAACTCCTCATAGACTTATAGACCTGTGTACACTCACACACGCATTAGTCCCTTAACCTATAAGTCTTCAATACACCAAAATCACTAAGGGGCACTAGATGCACTTACAATCTCCCCTTTTTGGTGATTGATGACAATATAGGTTAAGTTTTCAACGGGGATAAACATATGAAGTGTAAATACTGATATTGAGGAATTTGATTGCAAGATATAGAAGAACTCCCCCTGAAGATGTGCATAGTGAGGAATTTGCTTTTGAAGCAATGCACACTTGAAGAGTTGAATCATGGAGATCTCCCCCTATATCTTGTAATTCATACACGCATTTAACATATAATATGAAGAATTTGAATTGCATGATGAAATATGGTGCCTGATGAAATTCAGCATACGTGCAATAATATTAACGAGGAATAAGCATGCAGAATAGTGCATCAAAGGTATCAGAGCACAGTGCATGAAAAGTATCAAAGCACCATCGGGTATCGGGTTTAAGATTACAACTCGATCCAATAAAGTTTCAGAAGAACGAGAGTTGTAACTTAGTAAAAAAACGCCCATATAATAGACCCGCTTGAAGACTAACTCATATTTCTCCCCCTTTGTCATCGAATGACCAAAAGGATCGAAAATGAGGACTAACACCCTGAGGATAATCATGTTGATGAAGGAGCGCCAGCGTTGTTGGGGTCGTTTGTTGATGTAGGGCCTGCCACAGTGTCGTCCAAATCTTCATGTTCATCAGTGTCGCGCGATGAAGAATATGAGCTGGCCACCAGAGAAGGAACCTTGACCTTCTTGAAGTTCTTCGGTGGAGGTGCAGACCAGTCAAAATCTTCATTGAGACCCATGTTCTTCAGATCTTCTTCACCATACAGATGTGACAGGATTGCCCAGGTGCGACCGAAGACTTGATAGAGGTAGTAGTGGTTTTTCTTCACTGCATTGTGTGTGGCAGTCATGTTGTGAAGAAGTGAACCAAACTGACGCTTAACCCATTTGTGATTTCGATCCACCTTCTGGTGAAGACTAAGCAGAAGTTCACGGCCAGTCATCACGCGCGGAGCAGTGGCTTGAGGAGTGGACTTGGGTGCATTGGCAGAGTCATGTGTGGCAGAGTCATCATTGGTGGAATAAGATGCAGCTTTGCGAAACTGACCATCCAATGGACGAATGCCTTCATCTATTACAGCTGGTGCCTTGCCCTTTCCATCAACTGAGGAATATGTCTGCTTGAGGACTTCAATTGGGGGCGAGTAGCTGACGTGATTCTGGAAATCAGCTTTGTAGTTGAGTGAAGACCTTGTCCTGAGGAATCTCATAATCCAAGGTGCATAAGGCTTCAGCTCAAACGGAGACAGTGCAACATTGGCCATAGTCCTCATGAAGAAATCATGATAATTGACAGGAATGCCATGAACGATGTTGAATACCAGATTCTTCATGATGCCAACAATTTCCTCATCAGATGAGTCGTGCCCTTTGATGGGACTGATTGTCCTCGTAAGAATATGATAGACAGTTCTGGGCACGTACAACAATTCCTTCACGAGGAATTTGGTTCTTGGTGCTTGACCTGGCTTTAAAGGTTTCATCAGCACCTACATATAATGATGTGTGAGCTCAGGTTCACTGTAGATGCAGCGAGCTTCTTCAAGGGGAGGACTGAGTGGTAGAGCACGAAGCAATTCACAGGCTGGTGCAGTGTAGTGAGTGTTTTCAGACATCCAGTCCAGCACCCATGAATTCACATCTTCAGCATCTCCGATGATGTGCAGCGTTGCATAGAATTGAAGAATCAGTTCTTCATTCCAATCGCAGGTGTCACAGCAAAAGTTTAGCAGTCCAGCATCGTGAAGAACACTGAGGACTGGTGCGAAGCACGGCAGAGATTCCATATCCACGTGAGGAATATGCTCATGGTAGAAGATCTTCTCCTTGTTGAACAACACTAAGGAATAGAAATTGGCTTGACTAGCAGTCCAGAAACGCCTCTTCCTAATGCGAGCAGAGTCATATGGGTTGTAATCTTTGAAGAATACGTGCTCACCGAAGAAATCATCAGCCTTGAACTTTTGCTTGCGTGAGAATGGATCCTTTGGCTTCGGCAGAGGAGTGTCAGTGAGTTGCATCACGACCTCAGGAATCTCAATCGCAGGTTCTTCAGGCTGAGGAATTTCTGGTTCCTCCTCAGTGGCAAGAACCACTGCCACCTTTGCTCTTCTGCTGATACGGCTGACGGAACGGAGGAGGAGGAAGCCAATACTTCTACTGCTTGGCCACTTGCGTAGAGGACGAAGACGTAGTGTCTCTGACTCGCTTCCTGGAAGCATCACACCTGAGCTGAGCAGCCTCTTGCTTCAGTGCCATGTTGTAGAACTCATCGTATCTCAGCGGCTCGAAGAGGACAAGAGCGAGCTGAATTTCTTCACGAAGACCACCCCTGAACTGATAGATCATGCTCTTCTCATCAGGAACATCCTGCTTGGCAAAACGGGCGAGCTTCTGGAACAACTTGTTGTAGTCATAGATAGACAAAGAGCCTTGCTTCAGATTGCGGAATTCTTCACGTTTGCTTTCAGTCACACTCTGAGGAATGTGATGAGCGCGGAAATCACGACGGAAACCATCCCAAGTGATCAAACGTCCACCTCTGGAATCCCGGTACTGCTGAAACCACTCTCCGGCCTGATCCTTGAGCTGGAAAGACGCGAACTTGACAAAATCTTCAGGTCTGACGTTGCTACATTCAAAATGCTTGCCCAGATCGACTAACCAATCATCAGCATCGGTAGCCTCAACGCAGTTACTGAACGTCTTTGGACCATTTGCGAGGAACTGATTCAGAGTTGCAAACTGGTTCTGGTTGCTGCCTTGATTCGCCTGACTGCTTTGATTCCGCTCTTGGATGATTTGCATGATCAGCTGAGTATTTGCATTAGTAGCAGCCATCACAGCCTGCCATGCTTCCGGAGGAGGCGGAGGTGGCGGAGGATCTTGATTCTGGTTCTGACTGGTGCTCTTAGCGGGAGCCATCCTGAAGAGGTTGACCACCATTAGCACACAAATAGAGAAATATAGAAGGTGAATCCAACGGAATGAAAAATTGCAACATAAGTCTTCACATCCGAACAAAATGAACGAATGCACTTCTCTTGAAGTGGTCACATATTCCTAAATTGCGAAGCCACGAAGAATCAGGTAGAAGAGGTACATCAACGAGGGATGGAATCAACATATGACGTCGAAGAAGGACGAATACCACCACTCGAAATAAAACCAAGGGTTGGCTTGCGGAATAAGCCAGAACAAACACATGATAGAAATTTCGTCCGAAGTGTTCGTGGTAGGACCTACACGGGCTCGACCGTACAGCACCATCATGTATAAGGCAGTGCACATGACATACGAAGCGTCCCCGAGTCAGCATAGCCAAGGACTCTTTAAGACACAACGAGGCCACTGTAAAATCGACCGTGAATAGGCGAACCACTAGACGTCGAACCCCAATTTCATATCACACATCTGTTGGAAAGATATCCTAAGGCCACTTGAATTCCCACCTATGAAATTCCCGAAACTTTCCGGTTATGCAATCAGGTGTTGAGGATACAGGGGAAGCATAATATCTCACCCAAGCTAGCAAATCCTACATCCAGCTGCATCCATCCTTCAACACATAACCAAGAAACCTTCGAAAACCATCTATCTCAACCTTCGAAAAGCATCCGTTATACAAGTTATGGCGATACTCCCGAACTCCCGCCCCAGTACTGGGTGGCGTCGAGGTTATCTCACCAACGAACTGCATAAAGGAGATTTTCGATGTCGCGCACATATCTCAAGTATGCCAGAATTGCAACGATAGAATTATGATGACAACACCTCAGAGCTCAACTCCCCGGGACACTTCCACTAAACCCCTGACAGGAGGCACCAAGACAGTATTCTCATCATAAGCCATCGGAACAAAACTAAGATACTCGCGTGATCCTAAATTTTTTTTTAGTGAAATTTGAGAAGAGAAGAGTCAAAACTCTACGTCAGGATGCCTTACCAGAGCGATGAGGAGACTGGGAAGTAAAAAGAATTCCTAAGCTCTCCGATATATAATTCCTAAGGACTCAAAACATTTTTCTAGACACAACTCGGCTGCTAAAAACGATCAAGCAATGGGGCTCCTAAGGTCGGGGAAGGCTCTGATTACCAACTTGTAACACCCTCGATGCGACTATATCTCCCACGTGTCGAGGCACGACTTAGAGGCATAATCGCATTGAAGGCATATGTCGCAAGTGAGGCAATCTTCACACAACCCATGTACATAATAATATAAAGGGGGAATAAATAATAATAGTTGGCTTACACTCGCCACGTCACATCAAGGTACATAAATAGCATCCATCATACAAACACTCATGGCCCGACTACGGCGCCAAAATAGAAAAGACTCCCCAACATGCGACTAAAAGCCCTGAATCGAACCCCGAGCAGGCACCACTACTGATCATCAGGAAAAGAAACATAGTATCGCTGAGAGTCCTCGTCGTACTCCCACTTCAGCTCGAACGCGCCATCCGGAGGAGTATCATCGGTCCCTGCATCTGGTGTAATAGTAATCTGTGAGCCACAAGGACTCAGCAATCTCGCACCCTCGCGATCAAGACTATTTAAGCCAAATAGGTAAGGAAGGGGTAATGTGAGTGGAGCTGCAGCAAGCGACTAGCATATATGGTGGCTAACTTATTCGCAAAAGAGAGCGAGAAGAGAAGGCAAAGCACGAGCGGAAAACTAAATAGAGCAGACTACGCAGACATAACTCCAACGCCGTGTCCACTTCCCGGACTCCGCCGAGAAGAGGCCATCACGGCAACACACGCAGTTGATTCATTTTAATTAATTAAGTTCAAGTTGTCTACAACCGGACATTAACAAATTCCCATCTGCCCATAACCGCGGGCACGGCTTTCGAAAGATCAATCCCTGCAGGGGGTCCCAACTTAGCCCATAACAAGCTCTCACGGTCAACGAAGGAATAGACCTCCACCCAGGACCCACCGATCAGACTCGGTATCCCGGTACAATAAGATGATTCGACAGGTCAAAACTAGTCCAGCAACACCGCCCGAATGTGCCGACAAATCCCGATAGGAGCTGCACATATCTCTTTCTCAGGGCACGCTCGGATAGGTCAAGCTACGAGTAAAACCAACCCTCGAGTTTCCCCGAGGTGGCCCCGCAGGCTGCCTGGTTCGGACCAACACTCAGAGGAGCACTGGCCCGTGGGGGGCTAAAATAAAGATGACCCTCGGGCTCCGGAAACCCAAGGGAAAAAAGGGGTAGGTGGCAAATGGTAAAACCAATGTTGGGCATTGCTGGAAAAGCTTTAATCAAGGCGAACTATCAAGGGGTTCCCATTATAGCCCAACCGCGTAAGGGACGCAACAATCCGGGAACATAACACCGATATGACGGAAACTAGGGCGGCAAGAGTGGAACAAAACACTAGGCGAGAGGCCGAGCCTTCCACCCTTTACCAAGTATATAGATGAATAATGATAACATAGCAATATAATGATACCCCAACAAGTAAATGAATGTTCCAACAAGGAACGGCTCCAATCTTCACCTGCAACTATCAACGCTATAAGAAGGGGCTGAGCAAAGCGGTAACATAGCCAATCAATGGTTTGCTAGGACAAAGGTGGGTTAGAGTCTCAATCATGGCAATTGGGAGGCTGACAAGAAAGTGGTAGGCATCGTAGCATTGGCAAAGCAAAAGAGCGAGCAAACTAGCATAGCAAAGATAGTAGTGATTTCAAGGGTGTGGTCATCTTGCCTGCACAGTTGTCAGAATTGACTGGATCCTCAAAAGCAAACTCAACGGGCTCCTCGTTAGCGAACTCGTCTCCCGGCTCTACCCAACAACACAAACAAGCAACAAGGATACAATCAACCACGTGCAAAGGCAACCAATAAGATGCAAGATGATATGCTATGCGGGATGCGACGCGGGATGCATAATGCAAGATGTAATAGGAAATGCATGAACCTGGCCTCAACATGGAAATCCAAGTGTGCCACTGGATAGAGGGGAAGAAATCCCCTGAAAACGATATAAAGATCATGGCAATCGGAGCTACGGTTTAGAAATGGCAAGCGTTTTACTAAACGAACCGATCTGCGATTTACAGCAAGTAGGCTCCTAAATGCAACAAAATGAACATGCTACAGCCACCCAACATAAAAACAAATTGCATGGCAGTGATGTACTCATCAAGCTTAACAAATCATCATGACTGAGGCATAGGCAAATTCATCCATTAAGGGCTTCAAACAAGCATGGCAAAACTGAATAAGCAAAACAGATTTCAGACTTAGCGAAATTAATGCTAGTCTGGAATTTCAGACCACGATGCTCTTTTCGGAGCAGCAAAACAACATGAAGGAAAACCTGAACATGGCAAGTAAGAACATAGCATGGCGCTACTCAACAAGCTTAACAAAACACCCAAAATGACCTGGGGCCAAAAGGGTTCACAAAATACTCTACCGAGCACACGAACATCGATGAAGCACAATCAGTTTTCAGACTTAGTGAAAACTGGGACATGCTGAAATAATAACTCACGGAGGCATGTAAACGAGCTCGATGCTCTCACTACGGTGCAAGTCATGGCAAGGCAAGCATATATCCACTAAGAAGGCACAAAATGCTAGCTAGACATGGCAAGAACAATGGCATAGCATGCATGGATCACTAGCAATAACTCCGGCAAAATCGCAAAAGAGTTCACGATCTGCCCAAAACAGCAACTATCCAAAAGTTGAGCTCGATTGAGTCAACCTAGGGTGCTCCAACATAACAAGTAAAGACATGGATGTATTAAGCACAACAAGCATAACAAATCACTCTTACTGATCATCCTCAAAAGAGGCACGGATCACTAGGAAACAAGCCGGACATATAGCATCGTGAACTAAAACGGCTCAGACTTAGTGATTTTCACCAAGTCCCTGAAATCAGTAATCTCAGGTAGCCCTCTTCGCAAGCTTGCACAAGACAACACACACATCCTAAAAATACATGGAAGGCACCTCTGGAAAGAAGACAACATGCTTAACAATTCATCCCAAAGGGGCACAGGCATATCATGCACGGATTAAATATGGCAAAAATGACAAAAGTGCATGTTGGATTAACGGATCTGCAATTTAACTCAACATGCCTCCTTACAACAGCATTTTGGGCAACAAGATGACCTCAAATGCAAATGATGCAATGGAATGAAATGATGTACTCGTCGAGATGAAGATTTTGACATATCATACGCCCAAATCGGAGCTACGGTTGTGGAGATATGAGCGGTCAAAGTAGCAAGAAAAATATTAAACGGGGGAGGAAAAGTCAACCTAGTCTGAAATTCAGATCTAGGGTTTACTGTAGCGGTGGCACTGTAGCAGGACGACGCCGGCGATGGCGCGGCGGCCGGATCCGGCGAGGGCAGCGGCTCCGGCGACCTCGGCCGGCGTCGAGGGAAGGCGGACCGGCGAGGAGAGGGCGGCGGGGAGCCGGAGTGGCGCCGGGGCCCCGCGGTGGTGGCCGGCGACTTGGACGGGCTCCGGCGAGCCGGAGCAGTGCGGTACCGGCGAGGTTCGCACGGCGGCCGGAGGAGCGAAGGTGGCGGCGGGCGGCGGCCGGCCACGGTGAAGACGACGGCGGCGCGGGGCGCGGAGGAAATGGCCCGCGGGCGAGGAGGCGGGCTCCCCGTGGGCCGGGCGGGCCGCGGCGGCGGCGGCGGTCGGGAGGCCATGTGGCGGGATTTGATTGGGCGCAGGGGCGGCGGCGGCTTTGTCCGGCACGGGCGGATAATGTCCGGCGCGCCGCGGAGGGATTTAGGGTTTCGAGAGGGGGAGAGATCCGAATTTCGGGGGGGGGGGGGGGGTCTATTTATAGACCTAGAGGGAGCTAGGAGAGTCCAAATGAGGTGCGGTTTTCACCCACACGGTCGTGATCGAACGACCGAGACGATGGAGCTGAGTTTGGTGGGTTTTGGGCCAAATTGGAGGGGTGTTGGGCTGCACACACACGAGGCCTTTTCGGTCCCTCGGTTAACCGTTGGAGTATCAAACGAAGTCCAAATGACCCGAAACTTGACAGGCGGTCTACCGGTAGTAAACCAAGGCCGCATGGCAAGTTCGGCCCAATCCGGAAATGTTTAATCCCCACACACGAAAGAAAGCTAGAAATGGCCACCGGAGGAGAACGAAGCGCCAGAATGCAAAACGGACAACGGGGAAAAAGCTCGAATGCATGAGATGAACATGTATGCAAATGCGATGCACGTGACGACATGATATGAGATGCACGAAAAACAAAACAACACATGGAGACAAAGACCCGAACCCGAGAATTAAATATAACTTAATGCCGGAAACGGCAAGAGTTGGAATACAATTGGGGAAGGTTACATGTGGGGCGTTACAACACTCCACCACTACGAAAAGATCTCGTCCCGAGATCTAGGACTGAAAGAACTCCGGGTACTCAGAATGGAGGTGATCCTCGCATTCCCAGGTAGCTTCACGGTCGGAATGGTGTGACCACTTAACTTTGAGAAACTTGATTGACTTGTTGCGAGTTTTGCGTTCAGTCTCTTCAAGGATTGCAACTGGGTGCTCACGGTAGGAGAGATCTTCTTGGAGCTCAATGTCCTCGAAGTTGACGGTGCGCTCAGGCGTCTTGAAGCACTTTCGGAGTTGCGAGACGTGGAACACATCATGAACATTGGCAAAGGTTGCAGGAAGCTCGAGTTGATAGGCGAGGTCGCCTCTCTTGCTGACGATCTTGAAAGGCCCGACGTATCTGGGGGCAAGCTTCCCTTTGATACGGAAGCGACGAGTCCCTTTCATAGGAGAGACGCGGAGGTAGACATGATCTCCGATCTCGAAGGCCAAATCGCGGTGCTTGCTGTCGTAGTAGCTCTTCTGACGAGATTGGGCTGCTTTGAGGTTATCACGAATGACCTTGCACATCTCTTCTGCTTCTGTGATCAGGTCATTACCCAGCAGCTGGCGTTCACCGGTTTCAGACCAGTTGAGAGGTGTACGGCACTTCCTCCCATACAGAATTTCAAACGGGGCCTTGCCGGAACTTTCTTGGAAACTGTTGTTGTACGAGAATTCAGCATAAGGAAGGCAATCCTCCCACTTCATGCCGAAGGAGATAACACAAGCTCTGAGCATATCTTCAAGAATCTGGTTGACACGCTCGACTTGACCGCTTGTTTGAGGGTGGAAAGCAGTGCTGAAGCGAATGCTGGTGCCCATGGCCTTCTGAAAAGAATCCCAGAACTTGGAGGTAAAGATGCTGCCACGGTCTGAAGATATCACTTGAGGAATACCGTGCAGAGAGACAATGCGAGAGGTGTAGAGCTCCGCCAATTGAGCTGCAGTGATTGACTCTTTGATAGGCAAGAAATGAGCCACTTTGGTCAGCTTGTCGATGACAACGAATATAGCATCATTGCCACGCTTGGACTTAGGAAACCCAGTCACGAAGTCCATTTCAATGTGGTCAAACTTCCATTCTGGAATGGCGAGAGGTTGGAGGAGACCTGCTGGCCTTTGGTGTTCTGCTTTCACTCTTCTGCAGACATCACATTCGTTCACGAATTGAGCAATCTCGCGCTTCATTCGAGTCCACCAATAAGTTTGCTTCAGGTCTTGATACATCTTCGTGCTCCCAGGGTGGATGGAGAGGAGAGAGTTGTGAGCCTCATTCATGATCACTTTACGAAGTTCACCTTTGGGCACAACAATTCGATCCTCGAAGAAGAGAGTGTCCTTGTCATCAAGTCGGTAGCACTTGTACTTGGACCGACTCTTTGCAATACCAATCTTCACCTTTTTCACCATAGCATCAAGAAGCTGGGCTTGGCGAATCTGGTCTTCCAAGGTAGGAGAAACTTGAAGGTTGGC
This sequence comes from Triticum monococcum, assembly GCA_034509565.1. Classification (NCBI taxonomy): domain Eukaryota; kingdom Viridiplantae; phylum Streptophyta; class Magnoliopsida; order Poales; family Poaceae; genus Triticum; species Triticum monococcum. Next base: position 493,611,063 of record CM067844.1, read on the forward strand.
AAGGAAACCTTGAGGAACAACTTGCAGATTAAGTTTGCGGAAGGCTTCACACAGCTCGGGTTGATAAGGCTTGAGAATCAGACTGTTGCAATATGCTTTTCTGCTCAAAGCGTCAGCAATCACATTAGCCTTGCCTGGAGTATACTCGATACTCGGATTGTACTCTTGAATCATTTCGACCCATCGAGTCTGCCTGAGGTTAAGATTAGGCTGAGTGAAGATGTACTTGAGACTCTTGTGATCAGTGAAGATGTCCACTTTCCTTCCCAAGAGAAGATGTCTCCAAGTCAACAATGCGTGCACAACTGCCGCCAACTCGAGATCATGAGTGGGGTAGTTCTTCTCATTTGGCTTCAACTGACGAGAGGTATAAGCAACAACTTTCTTCTCTTGCATCAGTACTGCACCGAGACCTTGGAGAGAGGCATCACAAAAGACCTCGTACGGCTTGGTTTCATCAGGCGGAGTTAGAACTGGAGCAGTGATCAATTTCTCTTTCAAAGCATTGAAAGCAACATCACACTCCGGAGACCAAACGTACTTGACGTGCTTCTGAAGAAGATTTGAGAGAGGCTTCGCGATCTTGGAGAAGTTTTCAACGAATCTTCGGCAATAACTTGCAAGACCGAGGAAGCTACGGAGTTGCTTCACATTCTGAGGAGGTTCCCAATTAACAATTGCCGACACCTTCTCAGGATCCACGGAAATGCCCTTGGCAGAGATAATATGACCAAGATAAAGAACTTCATCGAGACAAAACTCACACTTAGAGAACTTGGCATAGAATTGATGTTCCCTTAGCTTGTCAAGAACCAAACGCAAGTGTTTGGCATGATCTTCCTTGTTCTTCGAGAAAACCAGGATATCATCGAGATAGACCAAAACAAAGTCGTTGGTGTAGGGGTTGAAGATGAAGTTCATCATGCGAGAGAACGTCGGAGGAGCATTAGCGAGGCCAAAAGACATAACAGTGTATTCATATGACCCATAGCTTGTTCTGAACACCGTCTTTGGAATATCTTGTTCACGAATGCGAGTTTGATGATAACCCATACGGAGATCAAGCTTGGAGAATACTTGGGCACCCTTGAGTTGTTCGAATAGCTCATTAATGTTGGGAAGTGGATATTTGTTCTTGATGGTCTTCTTGTTCAATGGACGGTAATCAACACAAAGTCGGTCCGTTCCATCCTTCTTCTTCACAAAAAGAACACCACAACCCCACGGAAAAGTACTAGGCCGAATGAGACCCATTCTTTCTTGCACATCAAGCTGTTTCTTCAACTCCTTCAACTCTTCGGGGCCGAGCTTGTAAGGCCGTTTGCACACCGGTTCCGTACCGGGCTCGAGTTCAATAACGAATTCAACAGGCCGGTTTGGAGGCATGCCTGGAAGTTCTTCAGGGAAGACATCTTGATACTCACAAACAATCGGAATCTGTGAAATAGCATCCAATTCACCCTTTTCATTGAGAGAGAATAACCGGATGGTATTATCCCGAGCAGCAAAAACAATGACATCTTCAGAAGAATGAGTCAGTTGAATCTGCCTGGCTGCACAATCGAGGTGAGCTTTGTGTTTAGAGAGCCAGTCCATCCCAAGAATGAGGTCGATATCAGAATTACCAAGAACCACCGGAGAAGAGAGAAACTTGTGATCACCCAACGTGATAGAAATATCCGGGACGCAATTGTTAGAAGTCATTTGCTTGCCCGGAGACACTATCTTCAACGGAATAGGAATCCTTTCGGTCACAATATCATGCTTGGCCACAAATGGAGTTGAAATAAAAGAAAGCGATGCACCAGTGTCAAAAAGTACTCTAGCAGGAATGTCGTTGACAGGAAGATTACCCATAATCACATATGGCGAGTCCTCTGCCTGAGCTGCATTCAGCAAGTTGACCTTGGCGTGCTTGGGATTATGCTTGACCACAGCTGTACTTGCCGATCTGACGGGAGGAGGAGGAGGAAGACGCCTCTGGTTGAAACACTTGTTGGCATAGTGACCCTTCTGTTGGCACTTGTTGCACGTGACCTCTGAGAGCGGACGGTGGTACGGAGCACTCGATCTTGGAGCTTGAGACGAAGTCTTGTTCTGAAAGCCTGGGTTGGGTGGGTGGGAAGAACCACTGCCACCTTTGCTCTTCTGCTGATACGGCTGACGGAACGGAGGAGGAGGAAGCCAATACTTCTGCTGCTTGGCCACTTGCGTAGAGGACGAAGACGTAGTGTCTCTGACTCGCTTCCTGGAAGCATCACACCTGAGCTGAGCAGCCTCTTGCTTCAGTGCCATATTGTAGAACTCATCGTATCTCAGCGGCTCGAAGAGGACAAGAGCGAGCTGAATTTCTTCACGAAGACCACCCCTGAACTGATAGATCATGCTCTTCTCATCAGGAACATCCTGCTTGGCAAAACGGGCGAGCTTCTGGAACAACTTGTTGTAGTCATAGACAGACAAAGAGCCTTGCTTCAGATTGCGGAATTCTTCACGTTTGCTTTCAGTCACACTCTGAGGAATGTGATGAGCGCGGAAATCACGACGGAAATCATCCCAAGTGATCAAACGTCCACCTCTGGAATCCCGGTACTGCTGAAACCACTCTGCGGCCTGATCCTTGAGCTGGAAAGACGCGAACTTGACGAAATCTTCAGGTCTGACATTGCTACATTCAAATTGCTTGCCCAGATCGACTAACCAATCATCAGCATCGGTAGCCTCAACGCAGTTACTGAACGTCTTTGGACCATTTGCGAGGAACTGATTCAGAGTTGCAAACTAGTTCTGGTTGCTGCCTTGATTCGCTTGACTGCTTTGATTCCGCTCTTGGATGATTTGCATGATCAGCTGAGTATTTGCATTAGTAGCAGCCATCACAGCCTGCCATGCTTCCGAAGGAGGCGGAGGTGGCGGAGGATCTTGATTCTGGTTCTGACTGGTGCTCTTAGCGGGAGCCATCCTGAAGAGGTTGACCACCATTAGCACACAAATAGAGAAATATAGAAGGTGAATCCAACGGAATGAAAAATTGCAACATAAGTCTTCACATCCGAACAAAATGAACGAATGCACTTCTCTTGAAGTGGTCACATATTCCTAAATTGCGAAGCCACGAAGAATCAGGTAGAAGAGGTACATCAACGAGGGATGGAATCAACATATGACGTCGAAGAAGGACGAATACCACCACTCGAAATAAAACCAAGGGTTGGCTTGCGGAATAAGCCAGAACAAACACATGATAGAAATTTCGTCTGAAGTGTTCGTGGTAGGACCTACACGGGCTCGACCGTACAGCACCATCATGTATAAGGCAGTGCACATGACATACGAAGCGTCCCCGAGTCAGCATAGCCAAGGACTCTTTAAGACACAACGAGGCCACTGTAAAATCGACCGTGAATAGGCGAACCACTAGACGTCGAACCCCAATTTCATATCACACATCTGTTGGAAAGATATCCTAAGGCCACTTGAATTCCCACCTATGAAATTCCCGAAACTTTCCGGTTATGCAATCAGGTGTTGAGGATACAGGGGAAGCATAATATCTCACCCAAGCTAGCAAATCCTACATCCAGCTGCATCCATCCTTCAACACATAACCAAGAAACCTTCGAAAACCATCTATCTCAACCTTCGAAAAGCATCCGTTATACAAGTTATGGCGATACTCCCGAACTCCCGCCCCAGTACTGGGTGGCGTCGAGGTTATCTCACCAACGAACTGCATAAAGGAGATTTTCGATGTCGCGCACATATCTCAAGTATGCCAGAATTGCAACGATAGAATTATGATGACAACACCTCAGAGCTCAACTCCCCGGGACACTTCCACTAACCCCTGACAGGAGGCACCAAGACAGTATTCTCATCATAAGCCATCGGAACAAAACTAAGATACTCGCGTGATCCTAAATTTTTTTTAGTGAAATTTGAGAAGAGAAGAGTCAAAACTCTACGTCAGGATGCCTTACCAGAGCGATGAGGAGACTGGGAAGTAAAAAGAATTCCTAAGCTCTCCGATATATAATTCCTAAGGACTCAAAACATTTTTCTAGACACAACTCGGCTGCTAAAAACGATCAAGCAATGGGGCTCCTAAGGTCGGGGAAGGCTCTGATTACCAACTTGTAACACCCTCGATGCGACTATATCTCCCACGTGTCGAGGCACGACTTAGAGGCATAATCGCATTGAAGGCATATGTCGCAAGTGAGGCAATCTTCACACAACCCATGTACATAATAATATAAAGGGGGAATAAATAATAATAGTTGGCTTACACTCGCCACGTCACATCAAGGTACATAAATAGCATCCATCATACAAACACTCATGGCCCGACTACGGCGCCAAAATAGAAAAGACTCCCCAACATGCGACTAAAAGCCCTGAATCGAACCCCGAGCAGGCACCACTACTGATCATTAGGAAAAGAAACATAGTATCGCTGAGAGTCCTCGTCGTACTCCCACTTCAGCTCGAACGCGCCATCCGGAGGAGTATCATCGGTCCCTGCATCTGGTGTAATAGTAATCTGTGAGCCACAAGGACTCAGCAATCTCGCACCCTCGCGATCAAGACTATTTAAGCCAAATAGGTAAGGAAGGGGTAATGTGAGTGGAGCTGCAGCAAGCGACTAGCATATATGGTGGCTAACTTATTCGCAAAAGAGAGCGAGAAGAGAAGGCAAAGCACGAGCGGAAAACTAAATAGAGCAGACTACGCAGACATAACTCCAACGCCGTGTCCACTTCCCGGACTCCGCCGAGAAGAGGCCATCACGGCAACACACGCAGTTGATTCATTTTAATTAATTAAGTTCAAGTTGTCTACAACCGGACATTAACAAATTCCCATCTGCCCATAACCGCGGGCACGGCTTTCGAAAGATCAATCCCTGCAGGGGGGGTCCCAACTTAGCCCATAACAAGCTCTCACGGTCAACGAAGGAATAGACCTCCACCCAGGACCCACCGATCAGACTCAGTATCCCGGTACAACAAGATGATTCGACAGGTCAAAACTAGTCCAGCAACACCGCCCGAATGTGCCGACAAATCCCGATAGGAGCTGCACATATCTCTTTCTCAAGGCACGCTCGGATAGGTCAAGCTACGAGTAAAACCAACCCTCGAGTTTCCCCGAGGTGGCCCCGCAGGCTGCCTGGTTCGGACCAACACTCAGAGGAGCACTGGCCCGTGGGGGGCTAAAATAAAGATGACCCTCGGGCTCCGGAAACCCAAGGGAAAAAAAGGGGTAGGTGGCAAATGGTAAAACCAATGTTGGGCATTGCTGGAAAAGCTTTAATCAAGGCGAACTATCAAGGGGTTCCCATTATAGCCCAACCGCGTAAGGGACGCAACAATCCGGGAACATAACACCGATATGACGGAAACTAGGGCGGCAAGAGTGGAACAAAACACTAGGCGAGAGGCCGAGCCTTCCACCCTTTACCAAGTATATAGATGAATAATGATAACATAGCAATATAATGATACCCCAACAAGTAAATGAATGTTCCAACAAGGAACGGCTCCAATCTTCACCTGCAACTATCAACGCTATAAGAAGGGGCTGAGCAAAGCGGTAACATAGCCAATCAATGGTTTGCTAGGACAAAGGTGGGTTAGAGTCTCAATCATGGCAATTGGGAGGCTGACAAGCAAGTGGTAGGCATCGTAGCATTGGCAAAGCAAAAGAGCGAGCAAACTAGCATAGCAAAGATAGTAGTGATTTCAAGGGTGTGGTCATCTTGCCTGCACAGTTGTCAGAATTGACTGGATCCTCAAAAGCAAACTCAACGGGCTCCTCATTAGCAAACTCGTATCCCGGCTCTACCCAACAACACAAACAAGCAACAAGGATACAATCAACCACGTGCAAAGGCAACCAATAAGATGCAAGATGATATGCTATGCGGGATGTGACGCGGGATGCATAATGCAAGATGTAACAGAAAATGCATGAACCTGGCCTCAACATGGAAATCCAAGTGTGCCACTGGATAGAGGGGAAGAAATCCCCTGAAAACGATATAAAGATCATGGCAATCGGAGCTACGGTTTAGAAATGGCAAGCGTTTTACTAAACGAACCGATCTGCGATTTACAGCAAGTAGGCTCCTAAATGCAACAAAATGAACATGCTACAGCCACCCAACATGAAAACAAATTGCATGGCAGTGATGTACTCATCAAGCTTAACAAATCATCATGACTGAGGCATAGACAAATTCATCCATTAAGGGCTTCAAACAAGCATGGCAAAACTGAATAAGCAAAACAGATTTCAGACTTAGCGAAATTAACGCTAGTCTGGAATTTCAGACCACGATGCTCTCTTCGGAGCAGCAAAACAATATGAAAGAAAACATGAACATGGCAAGTAAGAACATGGCATGGAGCTACTCAACAAGCTTAACAAAACACCCAAAATGACCTGGGGCCAAAAGGGTTCACAAAATACTCTACCGAGCACACGAACATCGATGAAGCACAATCAGTTTTCAGACTTAGTGAAAACTGGGACATGCTGAAATAATAACTCACGGAGGCATGTAAACGAGCTCGATGCTCTCACTACGGTGAAAGTCATGGCAAGGCAAGCATATATCCATTAATAAGGCACAAAATGCTAGCTAGACATGGCAAGAACAATGGCATAGCATGCATAGATCACTAGCAATAACTCCGGCAAAATCGCAAAAGAGTTCACGATCTGCCCAAAACAGCAACTATCCAAAAGTTGAGCTCGATTGAGTCAATCTAGGGTCCTCCAACATAACAAGTAAAGACATTGATGGATTGCACAACAAGCATAACAAATCACTCTTACTTATCATCCTCAAAAGAGGCACGGATCACTAGGAAACAAGCCGGACATATAGCATCGTGAACTAAAACGGCTCAGACTTAGTGATTTTCACCAAGTCCCTGAAATCAGTAATCTCAGGTAGCCCTCTTCGCAAGCTTGCACAAGACAACACACACATCCTAAAAATACATGGAAGGCACCTCTGGAAAGAAGACAACATGCTTAACAATTCATCCCAAAGGGGCACAGGCATATCATGCACGGATTAAATATGGAAAAAATGACAAAAGTGCATGTTGGATTAACGGATCTGCAATTTAACTCAACATGCCTCCTTCCAACAGTATTTTGGGCAACAAGATGACCTCAAATGCAAATGATGCAATGGCATGAAATGATGTACTCGTCGAGATGAAGATTTTGACATATCATACGCCCAAATCGGAGCTACGGTTGCGGAGATATGAGCGGTCAAAGTAGCAAGAAAAATATTAAACGGGGGAGGAAAAGTCAACCTAGTCTGAAATTCAGATCTAGGGTTTACTGTAGCGGTGGCGGCGGGCACTGTAGCAGGACGACGCCGGCGATGGCGCGGCGGCCGGATCCGGCGAGGGCAGCGGCTCCGGCGACCTCGGCCGGCGTCGAGGGAAGGCGGACCGGCGAGGAGAGGGCGGCGGGGAGCCGGAGTGGCGCCGGGGCCCCGCAGTGGTGGCCGGCGACTTGGACGGGCTCCGGCGAGCCGGAGCAGTGCGGTACCGGCGAGGTTCGCACGGCGGCCGGAGGAGCGAAGGCGGCGGCGGGCGGCGGCCGGCCACGGTGAAGACGACGGCGGCGCGGGGCGCGGAGGAAATGGCCCGCGGGCGAGGAGGCGGGCTCCCCGTGGGCCGGGCGGGCCGCGGCGGCGGCGGTGGCCGGGAGGCCATGTGGCGGGATTTGATTGGGCGCGGGGGCGGCGGCGGCTTTGTCCGGCGCGGGCGGACAATGTCCGGCGCGCCGCGGAGGGATTTAGGGTTTCGAGAGGGGGAGAGATCCGAATTTCGGGGGGGGGGGTCTATTTATAGACCTAGAGGGAGCTAGGAGAGTCCAAATGAGGTGCGGTTTTCGCCCACACGATCGTGATCGAACGACTGAGACGATGGAGCTGAGTTTGGTGGGTTTTGGGCCAAATTGGAGGGGTGTTGGGCTGCACACACACGAGGCCTTTTCGGTCCCTCGGTTAACCGTTGGAGTATCAAACGAAGTCCAAATGACCCGAAACTTGACAGGCGGTCTACCGGTAGTAAACCAAGGCTGCATGGCAAGTCTCGGCCCAATCCGGAAATGTTTAATCCCCACACACGAAAGAAAGCTAGAAATGGCCACCGGAGGAGAACGAAGCGCCGGAATGCAAAACGGACAACGAAGAAAAAGCTCGAATGCATGAGATGAACATGTATGCAAATGCGATGCATGTGACGACATGATATGAGATGCACGAAAAACAAAACAACACATGGAGACAAAGACCCGAACCCGAGAATTAAATATAACTTAATGCCGGAAACGGCAAGAGTTGAAATACAATTGGGGAAGGTTACATGTGGGGCGTTACACCTTCTCAAATTTCCACTTTTCTTCTTGAATGAAGTGGGTCAGCATGTGACTCTGGCCAGGAGTCAGCTTGAAGTCAGGCATGGGAGTGTTGGGGTCCTTGTGCCAATCATCAATGTAGTCGAGGATCAGCTTGGGATCCAAAAGCAGTGGCACCTCTGATCCTTTGGCTCTAGCGGCCCTGACTTGCCTGTCTTTGATGATTTCTGCAAGTTCATCATCATCAGCTTCGTCTTCATCAGACGGCACTTGGAAGGTGACTTGCTTCTTCTGAGGAATAGGGCGAGGACCTCGTCCAGCAGTGGCCTTAGTCTTCAGTAGAGAGGGTCCCGTTGAGGAAGTTGGTGCAGCTGAGGAACTAGCTGAGACACCTGAGGCAATGGAGATGCCGGCAGTCCTTTGGCACGAGGCAAGATGCACATGTGCTGAGGATTTAGTCGGAACAACTGAGGATTTTGGAGGAATAGGAGCAGCATAAGGAATTTGCCGTGAGGGCTTTGAGGATTCTGGCTGTGAGGGCATTGCTGAGGAACTTGGCCTTGAGGGCATTGTTGGTGAAGCACTTGGCTTGCGCGCAGGCTTCTTTGACATAGCCTTCTTTGGCTTGACAGCAGAGGCCCCAGCAGAGGCAGCAGCAGCAGCAGAGTCTTCATTGAATTTCCTCACTGCTTCTCTGGCTTACTTAGCCAACTTGGCTTGGCGCTTGGCCCATTCATCAGGATAGTCCTCACCGCGCTTGAGGCTGGTGGGATCTGCTATTTGGCTAGGTGCCAATGGAGCTCTTGGGCATGGAGGATTGAGTGCGAATTTCTTCATGTACTTTGGAGTTACATACATGTACTCCCTTCATTCTCTTGCCCATATCCTTTCTATCCTCTGTATGCGCACCTTGCGCTGATTTTTGTCCTCTTTTCCAAACTTGGCCTCATCAGGAGTGCAGTAATCTTTGTATATGTCCTCAGGGATCTCAAAGGCAGTCATGACCTCAGGCTTCTTTCCTCCTTTCTGTGGCCTTTTACCATCAGCCATTTTCTTCAGTTGAGGAATTTGAACAATCGAATTCTCTGAAGAAGTATGCAACTTTTCTTCTAGGAACGCTGCAAATGAGTTAAGTTGATGAGAACCTAGTGATTCATCAGCTGACATGAGTACCCGTGAATAGAGTATAATTGCGAGGAATTTGGAGAGGTCATATGCGTTCTCAGAAGGTTTTTCAAAAAAGAACAAGTTTGAGGAATTTAACCAGATGAGTCTTGAATATTTTCACTAAGCGTTATTTGTCTTAGGTTCCAGAATTGTATAGATCGAAGATCCACACAATTAAGGAATCTTGAAGAAAAATGATGCTTAGAGAAACGGATCAAGAACAGATGACTTGTGAGGTGTTCAGTGTGTGAAGATATGAAGAAAAACACTTTTGAAGATTTTGTAGATAATCATTCGAATCAATGAGGGCAGTAAAAGTAACTTTTAATTACCCTGGATGAAGAACACGAAAAACAGTGAAGTGGAGAGGTGAAGTTCGTCTGTGTAGATCTTCCACGCCCTAACTCGGCGGAGGAACACGACTACGGCGGCGGCGGAGTGAAGATTTCCGCGATCGGCGCGAGTACGTCGACGACGAGGTTGAGGCAGTGAAGCTCTTCCTCACCGGCGGCGATGAAGTAGCGGCGGCGCTAGGGTTTGAGAAGCTCGAGCTGGAGAGAGAGGGGTCGAGCGGAGTAAAAGAAGTGAGGAAGAGAAGGAGGGGTATTTATAGCCACGGTGAAAAACTGCTCGTCCGAAGAAATTGGACGAACGTGCCCCCGACCCTTCTCATTCGCATAACATGTGTCACCCACGTAGTGAGAGGTGGAGATCGTGTTAGATCGTGGGTGAGTGGATAAGTATATCGTGGGATGCGGAACGGTTTGAGCGGAAAAACCGAAATTTTTTATAAAATAGGTTTTAAAGTTCCGTTTGCAATTTCTTCAGCTGACAAGGACACAGTGAAGATTTTGAACGAGTTTCAAATAAAACGCACATGAAAAATTTGTGAACAGATTGGATTGAGTATAGCATAGAGGGGAAGGGTCCGATCACATTCACTTAGCAGAGAACCAACTTGAAGAAATAGCAATACGTGAATGTTGTAGAGGACTCCACTTTTGTACTTCCAAGAGTACATACTCCCACCTCTTTGGATATACCTAATCCCAAGAAGCAAACAGCCACGCAAGAAAAAAAAAGAATTGATGCATGGAACGACCGCACACATGCATGCGTCTCGTTGATCCTAAAATTAAGGGATTCAATACCATACGCCTAATCCATCCATATGCATACACTGTTTAGCAAAAATAGAATCCATACATTTTTTATGTCTCTGGAAGAAAAAAGGGATATACTATTGTTTTTATTGAGTATATACTATTTTTATCCAATTGAGTGTGTACTGCATTTTTTATCAAGTATATTCTTTTTTTTGCGGGTACCGTATATACTGCTTGGTTTCATAAATATTGTGTCTTTTTTTCAGTTAGAAAGAGGTACGTACTGATTTTATTGAGTATATACGACTTTTATCCTAATGAGTTCGTACTGCCTTTTATATGAGTATATACATATTTTTTGTACGTAGAGTATGTACATCATTAGATGCTTGGTTTCATAATATGCATATATTGGGACTGTTGATGAGTACGTATGCCTGTGATCAAAAGAAGTATGTACTGGTTTTATTGAGTATATACTACTTATATCCAAATTAGTGTGTACTACCTTTTTAATGAGTATATACAACTTTATTTTGAGGGTAGAGTATATACTGCTTGGTTTCGTAATAGGCATATAATAGGTTTTTTTTTCCTTCGGAAGGGCCATGTACTACTAGTACTTCATCACCAAAAACTGAAAGAAGTATATATTGCCCGACAACTTTGTCCGTGTGTGTTAATCTAATGGGTATATACTGCTTGGTTTCATAATAGGCATATTTACTTAGCAAACAGAGGATTGTCGATTAGTAGTATATACAGTACTATGTACTTTGGCAAGCAAGGAGAATGCACAATGGAATTTATCTGATATACTTCAAAAAGAAGTATCCATATTTTTTTAACCGAGTAAGGGGCATCACAGTACATGTAAACAAAAATCACTCTGCTTCTTCAGAGATTTATCAAGTGGCACCATGGTTAACAGGTTACGTGATCCATTGATACATGATGTATAGAAATTTGCATCTTAATAGAAACATGTACACCGACTAAGCAAACTGGACTATGCAACACTTTTACATCTTCAAAAAGGCTTAAATGCACGAAAACTGAAGAGAAAAAGGGCATCTCTTCCAGCAAGCTTCATATAACATCACATGTACTTCTGGAGGTCGAATATAATGGAGGTGCTCCTATGGAAAACAGTTACAACATAAGTTAGACTTGATTCAGAAACAATACTGAATTGGGTACTATGAGAAAAGAAACAGAAAAAAGAGCTTCAGAAATTGTTTACACCAGAAACTGTAAGTAACCTGATCTACGTAATTTGTTAAGATGTTTAACATTAACATTTTAATTAGGTAGATTGGGTGACACATGGTGCTTCTCATCTGGTTCTACAATTAATTTGGCCAGTGGCCGTGACAGTTAAACAGAGAACTGAACAATATACTGACAAACATACTCAGTTACTCACTTTACCAGAATTTGCACTAGCGGGATGATGAGTCGGTCTCATATCCTCGCTAAAGTTGAGATGAATATACCCATTATTTGGCAATCGCTAATACATCGGACACTCCATTATAAGAAAAATTACAGAAAATACTGCACGCAACCAAGTCGTACCAGATCTATGATGTTTCTGCATAGTTGCCTCAAAGAAAGATTTAGAAGAAGAGCGGCTAAAATCAATGCCGCTCTAGGAGAGGAATTGTTGCTGCGAGGAATTTTGTATGATGATAGCGAGGAAAATCGATCAGGTACCTGACAAGTGATCGGTGGACTCCAAAGCTGCCTGCGGTTGGAGAACTCGGAGACTTGGAATAGACTTCTCCATCGACCAGTAAGATTGTTTTCATCGATGTCACTCTGTTGTTGGCGACGCGGAAGGCAGTGGTCGCCGATTCCAGCCACCTAGAAACCGTCAAAGAATGAGAGTTGAGTGCCTCTGTACAAGATCTGATTTCGAACAGGAGAGTAGCATGCCCGAAACAAACCTGGTCAGTCAGGCCACAATTGGCTGGAGAGAAGATGAGCTGTTGCCAATGGAGGCTCCTGCCGAGCGAGCTCCTTTCCCTTGGAGGCCGATGTAGTCCTCCATCCGTGCGAGCCGTCGCCGCCGCCGTCGCCGCCGCAACATAATGCCAATGAGACGGGAGTAGAGATGTATAAGTCCAACGCATATAGAAACACCTGAAAAATCGGAGCAATGGCCTGTGTTTGTTGGTGGAGTTTTTTTCACTTATTATTTCTTTAACTAAAAGCTAAATGACTTTCAGCGGTAGAATTCTATTGCACCAACGACCACCACCTGGGTAGGAGTACCTACTCCTAAGAGTACCAACCCATTTTCCTATCTCTACTCCTAATGGAGCAATTGGTGAATAGTCCGCGCGGTTTATTTTCACTGATTTATTTTCGTCATCCTTCCTCCCGGTTTTTTTTCGTCATCCTCCCACCTCTGCTTACTCGCTACCCTCCAGCGAAATAAACCGGTGCCAAAAAAACCCACTCCTATCGATCCCCTAGAGACACAGCGCTCCTCTCGCGAACGAGGTCCCGATCCGCTCTTCCTCCTCTCCCGAGGATACGCAGCCGCCGCCGCCGTCGATCTGCCAATCCGGGCAACGCAGCCGCCGCCGATTTGCCGATCCGGGCATCGCAGCCGCCGCCGATCTGCCGATCCGGGCAGACGCGGCCTTCACGGATCACGAGATCACCAGCGCCGGACTCCTCCATGCCGCGCCACACGCCCTCCATATCGAACTCCACCAGTGTGCCCTTGTCCACGGGGACGCCGCCGGTGGTGGCGGCCACGGGCCAGTGGACAAGGAAGAGGTCGAGGTAGGCGAGGCCGAGGCGGGCGAGGGAGTCGCGGAGCGCCGGGACGACGCGGCCCGGGCGCGCGTCGGAGATCCAGAGCTTGGAGGTGACGAAGAGGTCATCGCGGGAGCGCATGGCGCCGGCGCGGACGGACTCGGCTACGGCGGCGCCCACCGTCGGCTCCGTGCGGTACATGGATGCCGTGTCCAGGTGGCAGTAGCCGAGACGGACGGCATGCACGATGATGTCCGCCAGGTCCGTCGGCTCGCTTGCCGAGCCCGTGCCGAACCCCAGCACCGGCATCGCGTGGCCCGTGTTCAGGATCACGGACAGGATCACCGTTGCCCCGGCGCCAGCGCCGTGCCCATCGTCGCCGGCTCCAGTGGCCATGGATGGAGTTCTTTTGTGATCGGTTGAGCGGTTGGGTCCAGTGCTTTTGACTTGTACTAGCACAATGGAACTCAGGAGAGGGTGAAAGCCTCCTGCTTGGCCAAGCACGGATCATCTGATTGCCATCTGCCAAGCTGAGAAGGAACTGACGCCACGTCAGGATCCAAGCGACGTGTAGGCGATATGTGATGTTGTTTTTTCACAATAGCAACATGTGGGTCACTGAACATGGGGCCGGTATGGTGTGATCTGCCGGGAACATGATGGTTGGCTTGTTGCTTCTGATCTGATTGCTCCAGGACTCCTTTTGTTTTTCTGCCACAAAGCTCCTTCCACCTATGATATGTGTATCAAGCAGTCGATCACACCAGTTCACCAATCAGCCCTATTTGCTTCACCAGCCGGATCTCCTAGGTATACTATTAATCACTAATTCACTAACCATTGTCACTACATGTATGCTGGCAATTAGATTATTTTAGCTCAACAGATTTTGTAATTGTTGTGTTTTAGCACTGCCTGATATTATATCATCTGGAAAGTATTGATTTGGTAATGAGCAAGAAAAAGGAAAATAGGCTTATGGATGAGTTAATATAATTACAGAGAGGAACTATGGATAAATTTTATCAAGAGTAATAGGGGCACTTTGACGAGTTGGCAGTAATTCCCGTGGACGAACCAACTACTGATGTTAAGAATCAAGTGTTTATGATTCTATTTGTTATTTGAATCAACATTAAGATGTTTTGTAAAAATTATTTTAGTGCATTGAATATTACGTCCTAAATTGATGAGTATTATAACACTACATACATAAATTTTAATGTGGCCCCGTTGCAACGCACGGGCGTTCTTCTAGTATATATATATATATATAGACAATGAAGAAAAACGATGGAACCAGTGAAGACTATGCAACGTTGAAGAATATGAATAATTTGAGAAATTTTAACTTTTGGTGGTGGCGTGACCCATCGTATAAGAATAATGATTTCAGACACCGCGTACAATTATCATAGGGTTCTGAGAATCAAATTCTTCATTAATTTCTTCACACTAAGAGTGTTATTCTTCATTGATTGAAGAAAAACGTTTCTTCATGTGTTGCACATCTAAGTCATCAATTTTGCATAAGTGTTAGGATGAGTGTCCTTTTCAAAGAACATTCGAAGATTCTAGGATATTTAGCTCACACCGCAACTTGCTAAATCTCTTCTCATCCAAGGGCTTTGTGAAGATATCGGCTAGCTATTCTTCAGTCTTCACATGCTCAATAAAAATGTCGCCCTTCAACACATGATCACGGAGAAAATGATGACGAATCTGAATGTGCTTTGTCTTCGAGTGCTGAACTAGGTTGTGAGCAATCTTGATGGCACTCTCATTATCACAGAAGAGAGGCATATTCTTCATGTTGACGCCGTAGTCTCTGAGAGTTTGCTTCATCCATAGCAATTGAGCACAGCAAGAAACAGCGGCAATGTACTCAGCTTCAGCAATAGATAGTGATACGCAGTTCTGTTTCTTCGAGGACCAACAGACCAAAGATCGTCCGAGGAAATGACATGTACCAGATGTTGACTTGCGGTCCACATGATCACCAACATAGTCAGAGTCAGAATATCCAATGAGATCAAAAGCCGAGCCCTTGGGGTACCATAATCCAAGTGTTGGTGTGTGAGCTAGATATCAAAGAATATGCTTCACAGCCTTATGGTGTGATTCCTTCGGTGTAGCTTGAAATCGGGCACACATGCAAACACTAAGCATTATATCTGGCCTAGATGCACATAAGTACAATAAGGAACCTATCATGGAGCGGTATACCTTATGATCGAAGTCAATACCATTTTCATCAATGCACAGATGGCCATTTGTGGGCATAGGAATTTTGACGCCTTTGCAATCTTGCATGCCGAATTTCCTCAGTACATCCTTGAGGTATTTCTCCTTACATATGAATATGCCATTGCGTTGTTGACGAATTTGAAGACCTAAGAAGAATTTCAACTCTCCCATCCCAGACATTTGATATTCTTCACTCATCATATAGGCAAATTCATCACTATAACGTTGGCCAGTACAACCAAAGATAATATCATTAACATATACTTGGCACACAAGTAATTCACCATCATAAGATTTAGTGAAAAGAGTAGGGTCGAGTGAACCGGGTTTGAAGCCTTTCTTCATGAAGAGTTCCTTCAAGGTATCATACCAAGCCCGTGGGGCCTGCTTGAGGCCACAAAGGGCCTTGTTGAGTCTGAAGACTTTGTCAGGATTCTTTGGATCTTCAAAACCTGGGGGTTGAGCAACATATACTTCTTCCTCAAGCTTACCATTAAGGAATGCACTTTTCACATCCATTTGATATAAAGTGATATCATGATGGTTAGCATAAGCAAGTAATATGCGAATAGCCTCAAGTCTAGCAACAGGTGCAAAAGTTTCATCGAAATCAATTCCTTCAACCTGTGTGTAGCCTTGAGCTACAAGCCATGCCTTATTCCTCACCACAAGACCATTTTCACCTTGCTTGTTGCGGTAGATCCACTTTGTGCCGATGATATTGTGCTTGCGAGGATCTGGACGTTTGACCAGTTCCCAGACATTGTTGAGCTCGAACTGATGTAATTCTTCTTGCATGGCCTGAATCCACTCAGGCTCCAGAAATGCTTCATCTACCTTAGTGGGCTCTGTAATAGAGACAAAAGCATAGTGCCCACAAAAGTTAGACAAATGCGAAGCTTTTGAGCGTGTGAGAGGACCTGGCGCTTTGATGTCATTGGTGATCTTTTCAACTTGCACTTCTTTTGCAATGCGAGGATGGCTGGTTGTCGTTGAAGAGTTTGATCAGTGTTTTCTTCAGCACCATTTTCTTCAGCATTTTCTTCATGTGTATTAGCTCGACGTTCTTCATGTTCTGGAATGAATTCTTCAGCAGATTCTTCAGTAGGAATGACATCCTCAGTAGCCTTGAACTTGATAGTTTCCTCAGGTGCTGGTTCATCTATCATAGTAGGTAGGTGATCTCTTTGCGAGCCATTAGTTTCATCGAACCGCACATCTACAGTTTCAACAACTTTGTGAAGAACGTTGTTGAAGACTCTGTAGGTGTGCGAGTCCTTTCTGTAACCGAGCATAAAACCTTCATGTGCTTTCGGTGCAAATTTCGAGTTGTGATGAGGATCTCTAATCCAACATTTAGCACCGAAGACTTTGAAATAACTTAAATTGGGTTTCTTATCAGTGAGGAGTTCATAGGCAGTCTTTTTGAAGAATTTGTGAAGATATACTCTGTTGATGATGTGGCACGCAGTATCAATTGCCTTAGTCCAGAAACGATGAGGCATTTTGTATTCATCAAGCATAGTGCGAGCCATCTCAGCAAGAGTCCTGTTCTTGCGCTCCACGACGCCATTCTGCCGAGGAGTGTAAGGAGCAGATAACTCATGAGTAATACCAAGTTCATCGAGATAGTCATCGAGACCAGAATTCTTGAACTCGGTGCCATTGTCACTTCTGATGTGCTTGATCTTCACACCAAAGTTGGTTGAAGCCATCGAGGAAAATCGTTTGAAGACTTCCTGCACTTCATGTTTGTAAGTAACAATGTGTACCCATGTGTAGCGAGAATAATCATCAACAATAACAAAGCCATATTGAGATGCTTCATTTGAAATAGCAGAATAATGATTAGGACCAAAGAGATCCATGTGAAGCAATTCAAATGGGCGAGTGGTGGTCATGATAGTCTTTGCTGGATGCTTCGCCTTGGTCATCTTCCCAGCTTCATAGGCTCCGCATAGGTGATCCTTGAGGAATTTGACATTCTTGATGCCAATGACATGCTTCTTCTTCGCAAGCGTGTGCAAATTCCTCATGCCTGCATGACCAAGTCGTCGATGTCAGAGCCAGCCTTCTGAAGCTTTTGCAAGTAAGCACACAGCTGGTTGTGGTCCTGTAGAGAAATCAACAATATACAGGTCTCCTCTCCTAAAGCCTTCGAGGACTTTGGAATTGTCAGCTTCCATAACCACAACACAATGGTACTTGCCAAAGACAACAACCATATCAAGATCACAAAGCATTGAGACAAACATAAGGTTGTATCCTAAGGACTCAACAAGCATGACTTTGTCCATGTGTCGATCCTTTGTAATCGCAACCTTACCTAGACCCAATACCTGACTTTTGCCTTTGTCAGCAAAGATGATATGCTTCAGATGCGACGGAGATAATGGAGCATCCATCAATAGATTCTTGTCACCAGTCATGTGGTTTGTACATCCACTATCGAGGACACACTCAGTGGCTTTGGGTTGATCATCTTGCAGATGAATTAGTGCAGCTTACAAACTCATATACTTCATCAGTGAAGAATATGACATCAATTCATTAGATCAATTTCATCAAGTAAAAGAACTAATAACACAATATGAGGACGTGAGAAATAAAGGTTCATTTCTTCATGATTAGCCTGCGTCCTATCAGGCATGCTCAGGTCTCCAGCAAATTCTTCAGACGATTACGTACGTCTGGAGACCTGACCCTGCAGAAGAGATTAGTTCTTTTTCTTCACCACCCACATCTGAAGGGGTGGCAAAGAGTTCATCATTCTGCGAGCTCCATACGAGAAGGATGGCATAGAAGCCAGTCCATTTTGTTTCACATAAGAGGGGTTAGAGTAAGCATAAGAGTATGCAGAGAAATTCTTCAAGGACTTATGGACATAATGATTTGAAGAATAATGCACATATCCATAATCCTTAGATCTTCCCTGCGAAACAGACGGGTTAGCACGATGATGTTCATATGAGGACTTTGATCCATATGAGGAATTTGGTCCGTATGAGGACTTGAATCCATATGAAGAATTTGGTCCATATGAAGAATTTGATCTGGGGTTCCTATTCTTCACAGGTGGCGTCATGATGACATTCACCTGAAGATTTTCAAGGCATCTTTTGGGAACCCAGATTTTCTTCATAGGGGAGCCGTTCCTGCAGTTAGTGCCAATATATCTAGCAAATACTTCACCATTTTGATTTTTGAACAGTTTATAGTCAGAGTCAATTGACTCATCATTAGAATGAGGAGATTCACATGCAAATCCAGATAAGTTAGATGGATCAACTAGAGGTCCCTTTGCAGCAACCCATGTGGTTTTGGGGTACTGCTCAGGCTTCCAATATGTACCATCAACATTGAGTTTCCTCTCAAAGGCGATACCCTCTTTCCTAGGGTTCCTGTTGAGGATCTGCTTTTTAAGCACAGCACAAAGAGCCCGATGCCCTTTGAGGCTTTTGTACATGCCTGTCGTGTACAATTCCTTCAGCCCTGCATCGTCAGTGATACTAGCAATGTCCTCAGATGAGGAATTAGTGATAGTAGAGGCATGTGAAGAATTTGAAACATTAGCAGCATTTGAACATTCATGTGAAGAATTAGCAGATTCACGTTCAATGCACTTCAAGCATGGAGGAACAAATTCTTCCCGAGAAGCACTGATTTGTTGAGTAAGTAATGAATCGCGCTCCTTCTGAAGATCTTCATAACTCACTCTTAGCTTCTTAAGGTCTTGCTTTCTTTGAAGAAATTCATAAGAAAGCTTCTCATGATCGGATAAGAGAGTGTTATGATGACTTTGAAGATTGTCAAACCTGGTCTGAAATCTCTAAAGATTTTCAGTCAGGGCTTTAGTGCGATCCATTTCTTCACCCAACATATCATCACTTTTGTCTAGCATGTTTTGAACCTTTTCTAAAGCCCTTTGTTGTTTTACAGCAATCTTAGCAAGTTTAGAATAGATGGGCTTAAGATTTTCATCAGATTCATTCTCACTTGATTCAGATGAGGTATATTTGAGTACCTTGGCACCCTTTGCCATGAAGAAGTAGGTGGGAGCATAGTCATCATCCCCTTCATCAACTTTGTTGGTGAGGTTATTTTCTTTAGTGTTGAAGATAGACTTGCTGACGAATGCAGTAGCGAGAGCTAGGCTCGCCACTCCGGATTCGGACTCCTCAGATGACTCCTCTTCCTCATTTTCTTCAGATTTAGCCTCAGAGTCCATTTCCTTGCCAATGAATGCCCTGGCCTTCTTGGAGCTGCTCTTCTTATGATATGAAGGCTTTGAGGATTTTGATGATGAGGATTTTGAGGCTTTCTTCTTTTTCTTCGCATCATCAGAACTATAATCCTTGTATTTCTTCTTCTTTGATTCCTTTTCCCATTGAGGATAGTCTTGAATGTAATGTCTAGGCTTCTTGCATTTGTGGCAGAGCCTCCTCTTGTAGTCACTTGATGAGGAATCATTGCTCCCTGAGGGTCTTCCAAGGCGACCAAGCCTTGAGAACTTTTGGAACTTCTTCACGAGCAGAGCCAGATCATGGCTCAGTTCTTCAGGATCACCAAGGCTGCTACCAGAGTCTTCATCTTCGGACTCAGATACTGCCTTGGCCTTTAGTGCACGTGATCTGCCATAGCTTGAACCATAGAGATCTCTCTTTTCAGCAAGTTGGAACTCATGAGTATTTAGCCTCTCGAGAATATCAGCGGGATCAAGTGACTTGTAATCAGCACGTTCTTGTATCATCAATGCCAGAGTGTCAAATGAGGAATCAAGCGATCTCAACAATTTCTTCACCACCTCATGGTCGGTGATATCAGTGGCACCAAGTGCTTGAATCTCATTTGAGATGTCAGTGAGGTGATCGAAGGTTTGTTGAACATTTTCATTGTCGAGTCTTTTGAAGCGGTTGAAGAGATTGCGAAGAACATCAACTCGAGAGTCACGCTGAGTTGAGACTCCTTCATTTACTTTGAACAACATGTCCCAGATAAGCTTAGCTGTCTCCAAAGCGCTCACTCTACCATACTGTCCTTTGCTCAGATGGCCACATATGATATTCTTTGCTTGAGAGTCAAGTTGCTTGAATCTCTTCACATCAGCAGCATTTAGAGAAGGTGTGACCGAGGGAACACCATTTTCCACAACATACCAGAGATCGTTATCAATTGCTTCAAGATGCATTCGCATCTTATTCTTCCAGTAGGGGTAGTCCATCCCATCGAAGGTAGGACACCCAACAGAGACCTTGATCATACCTGCGGTCGACATAACTAAAACTCCAGGCGGTTAAACCAAAATCACACAGAACAAGGGAGTACCTTGCTTTGATACCAATTGAAAGTGCGTTATATCGACTAGAGGGGGGGTGAATAGGCGATTTTTATGAAATTCTTCACTGAGGAATTTGCCGGTGAGGAAATTCCTTAGCGAAGAACTACTAGCAGCGGAATAAGTACTCAAAAGTAAACATAACATAATACAAGCATAGTCATCATGATGAAATGAAGACAAGCACAGAGTACATGAAGCATAATCACATGATGACACAGGATGAAGACAAATAGACTGAAGAAATTGAACTGAGGAAATTGAGAAAGTCTTCAGTCAAAGTCTTCAAACACAGATATGAACAAACACACAACACAATTATGAGGAAATGAAAGAGTTGAGGGAATAGAACCAGTAAGCTTGGTGAAGACAATGATTTGGTAGACCAGTTCCAACTACTGTCTCAGTTGTACGTCTGGTTGGAGCGGCTGAGTATTTAAACTCGAGGACACACAGTCCCGGACACCCAGTCCTGAACACGCAGCTCAGGACACCCAGTCCTCACCGTATTCTCCTTGAACTAAGGTCACACAGACCTTGTCCAATCACTCGTGGTAAGTCTTCAGGCGACTTCCAAACCTTCACAAACTCGGTCACTCGGCGATCCACAATTCCTCTTGGATGCTCTAGACCATGACGCCTAACCGTCTGGAAGAAGCACAGTCTTCAAAGGTAACAAGCGTCGGATCCACGCAGGATCAATCTCTTCAGTGATGCTCAATCACTTGGGGTTTGTAGGTGTTTGGGTTTTGAGTTTTGGGTTTTTCCTCACTTGATGATTTTCGCTCAAAGTCCTCAGAGGATGGCTTGCTCTCAAATGACAAGTGTCAGTTTCTCTCGGAGTAACCAACCAGCTAGTGGTTGTAGGGGGCGGCTATTTATAGCCTAGGGAGCAGCCCGACATGATAAGACATAAATGTCCTTCAATGATATGACCGTTAGGTGGATAGATATTTTGGGATAGCTGGCGCATAGCACAACAACGGTCGGAATTTTGAGTAGCAAAATCCTCAGGGCTATCATGTTCCTCATTGTGTAGGCAATTCGCACTGGCGAATTCCTAACTCCTCAGTCAGGACAAATTCCTCAGAGACCAGAAGAACTTCGTCTCTGTCACTGAAGAAATTGACTGAACTGTATGAGATTTCCAATGGCTTCACTCGAAGGGATTGGTAGGTGTAGGATTTTGAGTTGAGCATCACATGGAAATTTTTACTTAGTATTTCCTCGACCCCCTTTAATAGTACGGTGTTTCCTATGACTCAAGAAAGAGAAAATGAAACTATGAAAATAAAAGTCTTCACGCTTCATGTTCCTCGAAAGAATACCAAGTCTTCAAGGTCACACCAATTTCTTCACTTTCAAAGTCTTCAGAAAGTCTTCAGAATTCCAAAGTCTTCAGTCGAAGGACTTCATTTTTAGGGGTCGACTTTCTCTGTAAATATCAAACTCCTCATAGACTTATAGACCTGTGTACACTCACACACGCATTAGTCCCTTAACCTATAAGTCTTCAATACACCAAAATCACTAAGGGGCACTAGATGCACTTACAACACCGCAAAAGAAGATTACATCGAATAGATCTCCACAAGAGAGGGGGTGAACTTTGTATTGAGATCCAAAAAGAGAGAAGAAGCCATCTAGCTAATAACTATGGACCCGTAGGTCTATGGTAAACTACTCAAACTTCATCGGAGAGGCTATGGTGTTGATGTAGAAGCCCTCCGTGATCGATGCCCCCTCCGGTGGAGCTCCGGAATAGGCCCCAAGATGGGATCTTGTGGATACAGAAAGTTACGGCGACGAAATTAGGGTTTTGGCTCCGTATCTGATCGTTTGGGGGTACGTAGGTACATATAGGAGGAAGAAGTACGTAGGTGGAGCAACAGGGGGCCCACGAGGGTCTCCCCGTTGGTTGCTTGACGTAGGGTCCAAGTCTCCTGGGTCTTGTTCGTTCCAAAAATCACGTTCCCGAAGGTTTCATTCCATTTGGACTCCATTTGATATTCCTTTTCTTCAAAACCCTAAAATAGGCAAAAAAACAACAATTCTGGGCTGGGCCTCCGGTTAGTAGGTTAGTCTCAAAAATAATATAAAAGTGTATAATAAAGCCCAATAATGTCCAAAACAGTAGATAATATAGCATGGAGCAATCAAAAATTATAGATACGTTGGAGACGTATCAAGCATCCTCAAGCTTAATTCCTGCTCGTCCTCGAGTAGGTAAATGATAAAAACAGAATTTTTGATGTGGAATGCTACTTGGCATATTTTCAATGTAATTCTTCTTAATTGTGGTATGAATATTCAGATCCGAAAGATTCAAGACAAAAGTTCAATATTGACATAGAAATAATAATACTTCAAACATACTAACTAAGCAATTATGTCTCTTCAAAATAACATGGCCAAAGAAAGTTATCCCTACAAAATCATATAGTCTGGCTATGCTCTATCTTCACCACACAAAGTATTTAAATCATGCACAACCCCGATGACAAGAAAAGCAATTGTTTCATACTTTTGATATTCTCAAACTTTTTCAATCTTCACGCAGTACATGAGCGTGAGCCATGGACATATCACTTTAGGTGGAATAGAATGGTGGTTGTGGAGGAGACAAAAAGGAGAAGATAGTCTCACATCGACTAGGCGTATCAACGGGCTATGGAGATGCCCATCAATAGATATCAATGTGAGTGAGTAGGGATTGCCATGCAACGGATGCACTAGAGCTATAAATGTATGAAAGCTCAAAAAGAGAAACTAAGTGGGTGTGCAGCCAACTTGCTTGCTCACGAAGACCTAGGGCATTTTGAGGAAGCCCATCATTGGAATATGCAAGCCAAGTTCTATAATGAAAAATTCCCACTAGTATATGAAAGTGATAACAAAGGAGACTCTCTATCATGAAGATCATGGTGCTACTTTGAAGCACAAGTGTGGTAAAAGGATAGTAGCATTGTCCCTTCTATCTTTTTCTCTCATTTTTTTGTTTGGGCCTTCTCTTTTTTTATGGCCTCTTATTTTTCGTCCGGAGTCTCATCCCGACTTGTGGGGGAATCATAGTCTACATCATCCTTTCCTCAATTGGGACAATGCTCTAATAATGATGACCATCACACTTTTATTTTCTTACAACTCAAGAATTACAACTCGATACTTAGAACAAGATATGACTCTATATGAATGCCTCTAGCGGTGTACCGGGATATGCAATGACTCATGAGTGACATGTATGAAAGAATTATGAACGGTGGCTTTGCCACAAATACAATGTCCACTACATGATCATGCGAAGCAATATGCCAATGATGGAGCGTGTCATAGTAAACGGAACGGTGGAAAGTTGCATGGCAATATATCTCGGAATGGCTATGGAAATGCCATAATAGGTAGGTATGGTGGCTGTTTTGAGGAAGGTATATGGTGGGTGTATGATACCGGCGAAAGGTGCGCGATATTGGAGAGGCTAGCAATGGTGGAAGGGTGAGAGTGCGTATAATCCATGGACTCAACATTAGTCATAAAGAACTCACATACTTATTGCAAAAATCTATTAGTTATCGAAGCAAAGTATTACGCGCATGCTCCTAGGGGGATAGATTGGTAGGAAAAGACTATCGCTCGTCCCCGACCGCCACTCATAAGGAAGACAATTAATAAATAAATTATGCTCCGACCTCATCACATAACGGTTCACCATACGTGCATGCTACGGGAATCACAAACTTTAACACAAGTATTTATAAAATTCACAACTACTCAACTAGCATGACTCTAATATCACCATCTTCATATCTCAAAACAATTATCAAGTATCAAACTTCTCATAGTATTCAACACACTCATAAGAGAATTTTATTATTAATCTCGTATACCTAGCATATTAGGATTATTTAAGCAAATTACCATGCTATTTAAGACTCTCAAAATAATCTAAGTGAAGCATGGGAGATCAATAGTTTCTATATAACAAATCCACCACCGTGCTCTAAAAGATATAAGTGAAGTACTAGAGCAAAACTATATAACTCAAGAGATATAAGTGAAGCACATAGAGTATTCTAATAATTTCCGAATCATGTGTGTCTCTCTCAAAAGGTGTGTACAGCAAAGATGATTGTGGTAAACTAAAAAGCAAATACTCAAATCATACAAGACGCTCCAAGCAAAACACATATCATGTGGTGAATAAAAATATAGCTCCAAGTAAAGTTACCGATAGAAGTAGACGAAAGAGGGGATGCCTTCCGGGGCATCCCCAAGCTTTGGATTTTAGGTGTCCTTAGATTATCTTGGGGGTGCCATGGGCATCCCCAAGATTAGTCTCTTGCCACTCCTTGTTCCATAATCCATCAAATCTTTACCCAAAACTTGAAAACTTCACAACACAAAACTTAAAGTAGAAAATCTCGTGAGCTCCGTTAGCGAAAGAAAACAAAAGAACACTTCAAGGTACTGTAATGAACTCATTCTTTATTTATATTGGTTTTAAACCTACTTTATTCCAACTTATCTATGGTTTATAAACTATTTTACTAGCCATAGATTCATCAAAATAAGCAAACAACACACGAAAAACAGAATCTGTCAAAAACAGAACAGTCTGTAGTAATCTGTAGCTAGCGCAAGATCTGGAACCCCAAAAATTCTAAAATAAATTTCTGGACGTGAGTAATTTATCTATTAATCATCTGCAAAAATAATTAACTAAATATCACTTTCCAAATAAAAAGGCAGCAGTTCTCGTGAGTGCTAAAGTTTCTATTTTTTACAGCAAGATTAACAAGACTTTCCCCAAGTCTTCCCAACGGTTCTACTTGGCACAAACACTAATTAAACACAAAAAACACAACCAAAGCAGAGGCTAGATAAATTATTTATTACTAAACAGGAGCAAAAAGCAAGGAATAAAAATAAAATTGGGTTCCCTCCCAACAAGCGCTATCGTTTAACGCCCCTAGCTAGACATAAAAAGCAAGGATAGATCTAGGTATTGCCATCTTTGGTTGGCAATCCATAAGTGGCTCTCATAATAGATTCATAAGGCAATTTAATTTTATTTCTAGGAAAGTGTTCCATGCCTTTCCTTAACAGAAATTGGAATCTAATATTTCCTTCCTTCATATCAATAATTGCACCAATCGTTCTAAGGAAAGGTCTACCAAGAATAATAGGACATGAAGGATTGCAATCTATGTCAAGAACGATAAAATCTACGGGCACATAATTCCTATTTGCAACAATAAGAACATCATTAATTCTTCCCATATGTTTCTTAATAGTGGAATCCGCAAGGTGCAAGTTTAGAGAGCAATCATCAAAATCACGGAAACCTAACAAATCACACAAAGTCTTTGGAATCGTGGAAACACTAGCACCCAAATCACACAAAGCATAGCATTCATGATCTTTAATTTTAATTTTAATAGTTGGTTCCCACTCATCATAAAGTTTTCTATGGATAGAAACTTCCAACTCAATTTTTTCTTCATAAGATTGCATCAAAGCATCAATGATATGTTTGGTAAAAGCTTTATTTTGGCTATAAGCATGAGGAGAATTTAGCACGGATTGTAACAAGGAAATACAATCTATCAAAGAGCAGCTATTATAATTAAATTCCTTGAAATCCAAAATAGTTGGTTCATTAACATCTAGAGTTTTGATCTCTCCAATCCCACTTTTATCAAATTTAGCATCAAAATCTAAAAACTCTGAATTTTTGGAACGCCTTCTAGGTAAAGGTGTATCATATTCAGTCCCATCATTATCAAGATTCATATTTCAAAACAAATATTTAATAGGGGACACATCAATAACTTTTAGATCTTCATCTTTATTATCATGGTAACTAGAAGAACACGCTTTTATAAAGGAATCTTTCTTAGCATGCATCCTAGCGGTTCTTTCTTTGCACTCATCAATGGAAATTCTCATGGCTTTGAGAGACTCATTGATATCATGCTTAGGTGTAATAGATCTAAGTTTCAAATAATCAACATCAAGAGAAATTCTATCAATGTTCCTAGCCAACTCATTAATCTTAAGCAAATTTTCTTCAATCAAAGCACTGAAATTCTTTTGCGAAGTAATAAATTATTTAATATTAGATTCAAAATCAGATGGCGTCTTATTATAATTTCCATAAGAATTGTTGTAGGAATTACCATAATTATTAGAGGGATTACTAGGATAAGGCCTAGGATTAAAATTTCCTCTATACGCGTTGTTACCAAAAATTTTCCTACCAACAAAATTCACATCCATAGATTCATTATTATTCGCAATCAAAGTAGACAAAGGCATATCATTAGGATCAGAAGAAACACTTTTATTAGCAAATAATTTCATAAGTTCATCCATCTTTCCACTCAAAACATTAATTTCTTCTATCGCATGCACTTTCTTATTAGTAGATCTTTCAATGTGCCATTGAGAATAATTAACCATAATATTATCTAGGAGTTTAGTAGCTTCTCCTAAAGTGATTTCCATAAAATTGCCTCCCGCGGCCGAATCTAAAAGATTTCTAGAAGCAAAATTCAATCCGGCATAAATTTTTTGTATAATCATCCACAAATTCAGACCATGAGTAGGGCATTTATGTATCATTAATTTCATCCTCTCCCAAGCTTGTGCAACATGTTCATGATCAAGTTGCTTAAAATTCATAATATCGTTTCTAAGAGAGATGATCTTAGCGGGAGGAAAATACTTAGAGATAAAAGCATCTTTGCACTTATTCCACGAATCGATACTATTTTTAGGCAAATACGAAAACCAAGGTTTAGCACGATCTCTAAGCGAAAAAGGAAATAGCTTCAATTTAACAATATCGTTGTCCACATCTTTCTTCTTTTGCATATCACACAAATCAACAAAGCTATTTAGATGGGTAGCGGCATCTTCACTAGGAAGGCCGGAAAACAGATCTTTCATGACAAGATTCAGCAAGGCAGCATTAATTTCACAAGATTCAGCATCGGTAAGAGGAGCAATCGGAGTTCTAATAAAATCATTGTTGTTGGTATTGGTAAAGTCACACAATTTAGTGTTATCTTGAGCCATCGTGACAAGCAAGCAATGCAACACACAAGCAAACAAGAAATGGGAAAAAAGAGGCAAATAGAGAAAGAGAGGGAGGATAGAGAGAGAGAGAGGGCGAATAAAACGGCAAGGGTGAAATGGGGGAGAGGAAAACGAGAGGCAAATGGCAAATAATGTAATGCGGGAGATAAGGGTTTGTGATGGGTACTTGGTATGTTTGACTTTTGCGTAGACCTCCCCGGCAACGGCGCTAGAAATCCTTCTTGCTACCTCTTGAGCACTTGCGTTGGTTTTCCCTTGAAGAGGAAAGGGTGCTGTAGCAAAGTAGCGTAAGTATTTCCCTCAGTTTTTGAGAACCAAGGTATCAATCCAGTAGGAGGCTACGCGCGAGTCCCTCGCACCTACACAAAACAAATAAATCCTCGCAACCAACGCGATAAGGGGTTGTCAATCCCTACACGGTCACTTACGAGAGTGAGATCTGATAGATATGATAAGATAATATTTTTGGTATTTTTATGATAGAGATGCAAAGTAAAATAAAAGCAATGAAAATAACTAAGTATTGGAAGATTAATATGATGAAGATAGACCCGGGGGCCATG
The DNA here is from genome assembly GCA_034509565.1 of Triticum monococcum. NCBI lineage: Eukaryota > Viridiplantae > Streptophyta > Magnoliopsida > Poales > Poaceae > Triticum > Triticum monococcum. The sequence goes on from CM067844.1 coordinate 493,639,739, forward strand.
GGTTTCACTAGTGGCTTCTCTCAAGAGCATAAGTATTTTACGGTGGGTGAACAAATTACTGTTGAGCAATTGACAGAATTGAGCATAGTTATGAGAATATCTAGGTATGATCATGTATATAGGCATCACGTCCGAGACAAGTAGACCGACTCCTGCCTGCATCTACTACTATTACTCCATACATCGACCGCTATCCAGCATGCATCTAGAGTATTAAGTTCAAGAGAACAGAGTAACGCTTTAAGCAAGATGACATGATGTAGAGGGATAAATTCATGCAATATGATAAAAACCCCATCTTGTTATCCTTGATGGCAACAATACAATACGTGCCTTGCTGCCCCTATTGTCACTGGGAAAGGGCACCACAAGATTGAACCCAAAGCTAAGCACTTCTCCCATTGCAAGAAAGATCAATCTAGAGTAGGCCAAAGCAAACTGATAATTTGAAGAGACTTGCAAAGATAACCAATCATACATAAAAGAATTCAGAGAAGATTCAAATATTGTTCATAGATAAACTTGATCATAAACCCACAATTCATCGGTCTCAACAAACACACCGCAAAAGAAGATTACATCGAATAGATCTCCACAAGAGAGGGGGAGAACTTTGTATTGAGATCCAAAAAGAGAGAAGAAGCCATCTAGCTAATAACTATGGACCCGTAGGTCTGAGGTAAACTACTCACACTTCATCGGAGAGGCTATGGTGTTGATGTAGAAGCCCTTCGTGATCGATGCCCCCTCCGGCGGAGCTCCGGAATAGGCCCCAAGATGGGATCTCGTGGATACAGAAAGTTACGGCGGTGGAATTAGGGTTTTGGCTTCGTATCTGATCGTTTGGGGGTACATAGGTATATATAGGAGGAAGAAGTATGTCGGTGGAGCAACAGGGGCCCACGAGGGTGGAGGTCACGCCTGGGGGGGGGGGGGTGTAGGCGCGCCCCTACCTCGTGGCCTCCCTGTTGGTTGCTTGATGTAGGGTCCAAGTCTCCTGGGTTTTTTCGTTCCAAAAACCACGTTCCCGAAGGTTTCATTCTGTTTGGACTCCGTTTGATATTCCTTTTCTTCGAAACCCTAGAATAGGCAAAAAACAACAATTCTGGGCTGGGCCTCCTGTTAGTAGGTTAGTCCCAAAAATAATATAAAAGTGTATAATAAAGCCCAATAAAGTCCAAAACAGTAGATAACATAGCATGGAGCAATAAAAAATTATAGATACGTTGGAGACGTATCAGGCGGCAGAAAGCTTCTCCGGGCAGGGATTTGCGAGTGGTGCAACGGCTCCGGTGGTTCTCAGGCTCGTTCGAGGGCATGGGGAGGTGCAACGTGGAAAGGCGAGATCGATGGTGATGGCGGAGGTGGTCGGAAAGGGCGGGTGGAGACGCGGTAAGGCGGTGGAGCTCGGTGAAACTTCACAAACTCCGGCGAGATCGGGAGGACTCCCTAGGGCACGGTAGATCGAGATTTTTGCGAAAATCGGACGAGGATGAGGTGGTAAGTATTTATAGGAGGTCGGACTTGCGCGAGGGGCAACAAACATATCGGATTGGGCCAGATTTGGGATCGGGGCTCTCTGTCCGTGATGAACACGAAAGAAGGAGACATAGGAGGGGGGTGACAAGCGGGGTCCACCCGTCGGTGACAGCGGGGAAAGGGGCGCGAGTCGGGTGGCCGTCTCGACGGGGGCCTCGGGCGCGTGTGAAGCAGTTGTGCTGGGCTTGGCCTGGCCCGGTTGGTTGGCCGGCCCAGTTCGGCAGAGGAAACATTTTTTTGTTTTTTAAACAATTTTACAAACAACAAAAATAAGAATAGACAACAAATAATAAAAAATGTTATATAGGCATATTATATATCAAAAATTTCAGAACAATTTTTCTACAACATGAACATTTTTCTAATGTCAACTAAAATCCACAAAAATTTAAACAAAGCGAATAGTGCTACTGGTTCATTTAAAAATCAGATAAAAATATTTTATAATACCGAAATGATTTCAAAACCATTTTCTCCAATTTTCTACTACAGGGAATCATTTTACCCTATTTTCCATATATTTTATTTTTGGAGAAAAATAATTTGAATAAAACCCAAATAACTCCAAATTGAAAATAATTTCAAAGGGACTTTAAATTTGATTCTTTGAAACTCCCAATTCATGTTTCATATGTTTTGAAGAAGTCATTTTATCCTCTCTCATGAAAATCATTGAGTTGCTTAATGTTTTCGAATTTTGAAAAATTTCCAAATGGAATTCAAATCTTTTCAAAATCCTTTTGATTTATTTAAATGGAAGAAGTCATATTATCTTCACTCCAGGGTTTTGTGTTGAAAAGAATTTGAATTTATGGAGATCATAAATGCAAGGTGAAAGTTTGGGAAAGTCATTTTATTCCCTCTCATTTAACTTTCAAAAAGTTTCCAATTTCTCTCAATTTCACACGTCACAATCAAACAATCAATCAAAACTATTTATTTAATATGCATTCCAAAATTTAGAATTTTGGGATGTTACAAACCTACCACCCTTAAAATGAATCTCGTCCTCGAGATTCGGAAAGGCTAGAAAGAAAAGGGGTAGGTTCGGGGGTCTTCTTAGAAATCCATCAATCGTCACAGAGGGTGTGGGGTGCTACCACCCTTAGAAACATGGTTACAGTTCCATCAAAACTCATATACTCCATCCTTATCGTTGAGAGTGTCCATCTTCTCAGATTCTCAGAAAAAATCCTACTCTGGCTCTTCCGGTAGTGGCATTAATCTTTTCCCCAATTCTTCTGTCCTTTTATCTTGGTACGGTCCTCCTGTGGCTGGGTCTTCTTAGCTGACAGGTCTGGCACCAATTCTAAACAACTATCGATATCTCATGGTGGTCATCAAAAAATTTGACTGGGTCCCTGCAGAAAACGGGTCTGGGTTTCATTCTCACCGTATGACCTACGATTGGCAACAGCTGCCTTGTACAAGGGAAAATAGTCATACCATTCTAAGGTTTAAACAAGGTTTTGTATCGTCGTCGCTCTACTATGGGTAAGTCACTCAGATTTACCATCTTGTATAGCAAGGTGAATATTAAGTGTAAGTCGGTATGGTGATCAATCCATCCCGCACCCAAATCATTACCTTGTATATGGTTTAGCGAATCTCGCATTCTAACACTCGGTCATCCTCACAAGCATTGCAGAATTTCTCTTGTCGACCAACTAAGTTCAGATAAATCCATGAATTTTGCAAGCCAAACAAACATATATCATTCCTTCACAACTCTCTGGTTTTGCGTTACTCGTATAAGATCGTCTGTTGATAAAGGCATATCCTCTTCCAGGGTTTTTCCTTCAGCAAGAGTGTGCTTGCTTCTTGGTGAAGGAAATATGCCCTAGAGGCAATAATAAAGTTATTATTTATTTCCTTATATCATGATAAATGTTTATTATTCATGCTAGAATTGTATTAACCGAAAACATAATACATGTGTGAATACATAGACAAACAGAGTGTCACTAGTATGCCTCTACTTGACTAGCTCGTTAATCAAAGATGGTTATGTTTCCTAACCATGGACAAAGAGTTGTTATTTGATTAACGGGATCACATCATTAGTTGAATGATCTGATTGACATGACCCGTTCCATTAGCTTAGCACCCGATCGTTTAGTATGTTGCTATTGCTTTCTTCATAACTTATACATGTTCCTATGACTATGAGATTATGCAACTCCCGTTTGCCGGAGGAACACTTTGGGTACTACCAAATGTCACAACATAACTGGGTGATTATAAAGGAGTACTACAGGTGTCTCCAAAGGTAGATGTTAGGTTGGCGTATTTCGAGATTAGGATTTGTCACTCCGATTGTCGGAGAGGTATCTCTGGGCCCTCTCGGTAATGCACATCACATAAGCCTTGCAAGCACTGCAACTAATATGTTAGTTGTGGGATGATGTATTACGGAACGACTAAAGAGACTTGCCGGTAACGAGATTGAACTAGGTATTGGATACCGACGATCGAATCTCGCGCAAGTAACATACCGATGACAAAGGGAACAACGTATGTTGTTATGCGGTCTGACCGATAAAAGATCTTCGTAGAATATGTAGGAGCCAATATGGGCATCCAGGTCCCGCTATTGGTTATTGACCGGACACGTGTCTCGGTCATGTCTACATTGTTCCCGAACCGTAGGGTCCGCACGCTTAAGGTTTCGATGACAGTTATATTATGAGTTTATGAGTTTTGATGTACCGAAGGAGTTCGGAGTCCCGGATGAGATCGGGGACATGACAAGGAGTCTCGAAATGGTCAAGACGTAAAGATCAATATATTGGACGACTATATTCGGACATCGGAAAGGTTCCGAGTGATTCAGGTATTTTTCGGAGTACCGGGTAGTTACGGGAGAAGTAATGGGCGTTGATGGGCTTTAGTGGGAAGAGGAAAAAGGCTGCTGTGCCCCCTCCCCTCTAGTCCGAATTGGACTAGGGAAAAGGGGGCCGGCCACCTTTCCTACTCCTCCACTTCCTTCTCCCTTCCTCCCCTCTTGGTGGACTCCTACTAGGACTTGGAGTCCTAGTAGGACTCCACACCTGGCGCGCCTCTCCTATGGCCGGCCTCCTCCCCCTTGCTCCTTTATATACGGGGGCAGGGGGGCACCTCTAGACACACAAGTTGATCATTGAGATTGTCCTTAGCCGTGTGCGGTGCCCCCTGCCACCATATTCCACCTCGATAATACCGTTGTAGTGCTTAGGCGAAGCCCTGCGTCGGTAGTACATCAAGATCATCACCACGCCGTCGTGCTGACGGAACTCTTCCCCGAAGCTTTGCTGGATCGGAGCCTGGGGATCGTCATCGAGCTATACGTGTGCTAAGAACTCGGAGGTGCCGGAGTAACGGTGCTTGGATCGGTCGGATCGGGAAGAAGACGTACGACTACTTCCTCTACGTTGTGTCAACGCTTCCGTTGCGATCTACAAGGGTACGTAGATCAGACTCTCCCCCTCGTTGCTATGCATCACCATGATCTTGCGTGTGCATAGGAAATTTTTTGAAATTACTACATTCTCCAACAGTGGCATCCGAGCCTAGGTTTTATGGTTTGATGTTATTTGCACGAGTAGAACACAAGTGAGTTGTGGGCGATACAAGTCATACTGCCTACCAGCATGTCATACTTTGGTTCGGCGGTATTGTTGGACGAGACGACCCGGACCAACCTTACGCGTACGCTTACGGGAGACCGGTTCCCCCGACGTGCTTTGCACACAGGTGGCTTGCGGGCGACTGTCTCTCCAACTTTAGTTGAACCGAGTGTGGCTACGCCCGGTCCTTGCGAAGGTTAAAACGGAGTCTATTTGACAAACTATCGTTGTGGTTTTGATGCGTAGGTGAGATTGGTTCTTGCTTAAGCCCGTAGCAGCCACGTAAAACATGCAACAACAAAGTAGAGGACGTCTAACTTGTTTTTGCAGGGCATGTTGTGATGTGATATGGTCAAGACATGATGCTAAATTTTATTGTATGAGATGATCATGTTTTGTAACCGAGTTATCGGCAACTGGCAGGAGCCATATGGTTGTCGCTTTATTGTATGCAATGCAATCGCGATGTAATGCTTTACTTTATCACTAAGCGGTAGCGATAGTCGTGGAAGCATAAGATTGGCGAGACGACAACGATGCTACGATGGAGATCAAGGTGTCGCGCCGGTGACGATGGTGATCATGACGGTGCTTCGGATATGGAGATCACAAGCACAAGATGATGATGGCCATATCATATCACTTATATTGATTGCATGTGATGTTTATCTTTTTATGCATCTTATCTTGCTTTGATTGACGGTAGCATTATAAGATGATCTCTCACTAAATTATCAAGAAGTGTTCTCCCTGAGTATGCACCGTTGCCAAAGTTCGTCGTGCCCAGACACCACGTGATGATCGGGTGTGATAAGCTCTACGTCCATCTACAACGGGTGCAAGCCAGTTTTTGCACACGCAGAATACTCAGGTTAAACTTGACGAGCCTAGCATATGCAGATATGGCCTCGGAACACGGAGACCGAAAGGTCAAGCGTGAATCATATAGTAGATATGATCAACATAACGATGTTCACCATTGAAAACTACTCCATCTCACGTGATGATCGGTTATGGTTTAGTTGATTTGGATCACGTGATCACTTAGAGGATTAGAGGGATGTCTATCTAAGTGGGAGTTCTTAAGTAATATGATTAAATTGAACTTAGTCCTGGTAGTATTTTGCAAATTATGTTGTAGATCAATAGCTCGCGTTGTTGCTTCCCTGTATTTATTTTGATATGTTCCTAGAGAAAATTGTGTTGAAAGATGTTAGTAGCAATGATGCGGATTGGATCCATGATCTGAGGTTTATCCTCATTGCTGCACAGAAGAATTATGTCCTTGATGCACCGCTAGGTGACAGACCTATTGCAGGAGCAGATGCAGACGTTATGAACGTTTGGCTAGCTCAATATGATGACTACTTGATAGTTTAGTGCACCATGCTTAATGGCTTAGAATCGGGACTTCAAAGACGATTTGAACGTCATGGACCATATGAGATGTTCCAGGAGTTGAAGTTAATATTTCAAGCAAATACTCGAGTTGAGAGATATGAAGTCTCCAACAAGTTCTATAGCTAAAAGATGGAGGAGAATCGCTCAACTAGTGAGCATGTACTCAGATTGTCTAGGTACTACAATCACTTGAATCAAGCGGGAGTTAATCTTCCAGATAAGATAGTGATTGACAGAATTCTCTAGTCACCATCACCAAGTTAGTAGAACTTAGTGATGAACTATAGTATGCAAGGTATAACGGAAACGATTCCCAAGCTCTTCGTGATGTTAAAATCGACGAAGGTAGAAAGCAAGAAAAAACATCAAGTGTTGATGGTAGACAAGACCACTAGTTTCAAGAAAAGGGCAAAAGGAAGAAGGGGAACTTCAAGAAGAACGGCAAGCAAGTTGCTGCTCAAGTGAAGAAGCCCAAGTCTGGTCCTAAGCCTGAGACTAAGTGCTTCTACTGCAAAGGGACTGGTCACTGCAAGCAGAACTGCCCCAAGTATTTGGCGGATAAGAAGGATGGCAAAGTGAACAAAAGTATATTTGATATACGTGTTATTGATGTGTACTTTACTAGTGTTTATAGCAACCCCTCAGTATTTGATACTGGATCAGTTGCTAAGAGTAGTAACTCGAAACAGGAGTTGCAGAATAAACAGAGACTAGTTAAGGGTGAAGTGACGATGTGTGTTGGAAGTAGTTCCAAGATTGATATGATCATCATCGCACACTCCCCTATACTTTCGGAATTAGTGTTGAACCTAAAATAGTGTTATTTGGTTTTTGCGTTGAGCATGAATATGATTTGATCATGTTTATTGCAATACGGTTATTCATTAAAGTCAGAGAATAATTGTTGTTCTGTTTACATGAATAAAACCTTCGATGGTCATACACCCAATGAAACAAGTTCATTGGATCTCGATCGTAGTGGTACACATATTCATAACATTGAAACCAAAAGATGCAAAGTTAATAATGATAGTGCAACTTATTTGTGGCACTGCCGTTTAGGTCATATTGGTGTAAAGCACATGAAGAAACTCCATGCTGATGGGCTTTTGGAATCACTTGATTATGAATCACTTGATGCTTGCGAACCATGCCTTATGGGCAAGATGACTAAAACACCGTTCTCCGAAACAATGAAGCAAGCAACAGATTTGTTGGAAATCATACATACTGATGTATGTGGTCCGATGAATATTAAGGGTTGCAGCAGGTATCATTATTTTCTGACCTTCACAGATGATTTGAGAAGATATGGGGATATCTACTTGATGAAACATAAGTCTGAAACATTTGAACAGTTCAAAGAATTTCAGAGTGAAGTGGAAAATCATCGTGACAAGAAAATAGAAGTTTCTACGATATGATCGCAGAGGTAAAATTTTTGAGTTACGAGTTTGGCCTTCAGTTAAAACAATGTGAAATAGTTTCACTACTCACGCAACCTGGAACACCATAGTGTAATGGTGTGTCTGAACGTCATAACCGTACTTTATTAGATATAGTGCGATCTATGATGTCTCTTACCGATCTACCACTATCGTTTTGGGGTTATGCATTAGAGACAGCTGCATTCACGTTAAATAGGGCACCATCTAAATCCGTTGAGACGACACCGTGTGAACTATGGTTTGGCAAGAAACCTAAGCTGTCGTTTCTTAAAGTTTGGAGTTGCGATGCTTATGTGAAAAAGTTTCATCTCGATAAGCTCAAACTCAAATCGGAGAAATATGTCTTCATAGGATACCCAAAGGAGATAGTTGGGTACACCTTCTATCACAGATCCGAAGGCAAGACTTTTGTTGCTAAATTCGGAAACTTTCTGGAGAAGGAGTTTCTCTCGAAAGAAGTGAGTGGGAGGAAAGTAGAACTTGATGAGGTAACTGTACCTCCTCCCTTATTGGAAAGTAGTACATCACAGAAACCGGTTTCTGTGACACCTACACCAATTAGTGAGGAAGCTAATGATGATGATCATGAAACTTCAGATCAAGTTACTACCGAATCTCGTAGGTAAACCAGAGTGAGATCCGCATCAGAGTGGTACGGTAATCCTGTTCTGGAAGTCATGTTACTAGACCATGACGAACTTGCGAACTATGAGGAAGCGATGATGAGCCCAGATTCCGCGAAATGGTTTGAGGCCATGAAATCTGAGATATGATCCATGTATGAGAACAAAGTTTGGACTTTGGTTGGCTTGCCCGATGATCGGCAAGCAATTGAGAATAAATGGATCTTCAAGAGGAAGACGGACGCAAATAGTAGTGTTACTATCTACAAAGCTAGAATTGTCGCAAAAGGTTTTCGACAAGTTCAAGGTGTTGACTATGATGAGAGTTTCTCACTCGTATCTATGCTTGAGTTTGTCCGAATCATGTTAGTAATTGCCGCATTTTATGAAATCTGGCAAATGGATAAACAAAACTGCATTCCTTAATGGATTTATTAAAGAAAGAGTTGTATATGATGCAACCAGAAGGTTTTGTCAATCCGAAAGGTGCTAACAAAATGTGCAAGCTCCAGCGATCTATCTGTGGACTGGTGCAAGCATCTCGGAGTTGGAATATACGCTTTGATGAGCTGATCAAAGCATATAGTTTTATACAGACTTGCGGTGAAGCCTGTATTTACAAGAAAGTGAGTGGGAGCACTGCAACATTTCTGATAAGTATATGTGAATGACATATTGTTGATCGGAAATAATGTAGAATTATTCTGTAAAGCATAAAGGAGTGTTTGAAAGGATTTTTTCAAAGGAAGACTTCGGTGAAGCTGCTTACATATTGAGCTCCAAGATCTATAGAGATATATCAAGACGCTTGATAAGTTTTTTCAATGAGTACATACCTTGACAAGATTTTGAAGTAGTTCAAAATGGAGCACTCAAAGAAAGAGTTCTTGCCTGTATTATAAGGTGTGAAGTTGAGTAAGACTCAAAGCCCGACCACGGCAGAAGATAGAAAGAGAATGAAAGTCATTCCCTATGCCTTGGCCATAGGTTCTATAAAGTATGTCATGTTGTATACCAGATCTATTATATACCCTGCACTGATTTGGCAAGGGAGTACAATAGTGATCTAGGAGTAGATCACTGGACAGCGGTCAGAATTATCCTTAGTGAAATAAGGATATGTTTCTCGATTATGGACGTGATAAAAAAGGTTCGTCGTAAAGGGTTACGCCGATGCAAGTTTTGACACTAATCTAGATGACTCTAAGTCTCGGTCTAGATACATATTGAAAGTGGGAGCAATTAGCTAGAGTAGCTCCATGCAGAGCATTGTTGACATAGAAATTTGCAAAATACATGTGGATCTGAATGTGGCAGACCCGTTGACTAAGATTTTCTCACAAGCAAAACATGATCACACCTTAGTACTCTTTGGATGTTAATCACATAGCGATGTGAACTAGATTACTGAATCTAGTAAACCCTTTGGGTGTTGGTCACATGGCGATGTGAACTATGGGTGTTAATCACATGATGATGTGAACTATCGATGTTAATCACATGGTGATGTGATCTAGATTATTGACTCTAGTGAAAGTGGGAGACTGAAGGAAATATTACCTAGAGGCAATAATAAAGTTATTATTTATTTCCTTATATCATGATAAATGTTTATTATTCATGCTAGAATTGTATTAACCGGAAACATAATACATGTGTGAATACATAGACAAACAGAGTGTCACTAGTATGCCTCTACTTGACTAGCTCGTTAATCAAAGATGGTTATGTTTCCTAACCATGGACAAAGAGTTGTTATTTGATTAACGGGATCACATCATTAGTTGAATGATCTGATTGACATGACCCGTTCCATTAGCTTAGCACCCGATCGTTTAGTATGTTGCTATTGCTTTCTTCATAACTTATACATGTTCCTATGACTATGAGATTATGCAACTCCCATTTGCCGGAGGAACACTTTGGGTACTACCAAATGTCACAACGTAACTGGGTGATTATAAAGGAGTACTACAGGTGTCTCCAAAGGTAGATGTTGGGTTGGCGTATTTCGAGATTAGGATTTGTCACTCCGATTGTCGGAGAGGTATCTCTGGGCCCTCTCGGTAATGCACATCACATAAGCCTTGCAAGCACTGCAACTAATATGTTAGTTGTGGGATGATGTATTACGGAACAAGTAAAGAGACTTGCCGGTAACAAGATTGAACTAGGTATTGGATACCGACGATCGAATCTCGGGCAAGTAACATACCGATGACAAAGGGAACAACGTATGTTGTTATGCGGTCTGACCGATAAAAGATCTTCGTAGAATATGTAGGAGCCAATATGGGCATCCAGGTCCCGCTATTGGTTATTGACCGGAGACGTGTCTCGGTCATGTCTACATTGTTCTCGAACCGTAGGGTCCGCACGCTTAAGGTTTCGATGACAGTTATATTATGAGTTTATGAGTTTTGATGTACCGAAGGAGTTCGGAGTCCCGGATGAGATCGGGGACATGACGAGGAGTCTCGAAATGGTCGAGACGTAAAGATCGATATATTGGACGACTATATTCGGACATCGGAAAGGTTCCGAGTGATTAAGGTATTTTTCGGAGTACCGGGTAGTTACGGGAGAAGTAATGGGCCTTGATGGGCTTTAGTGGGAAGAGGAAAAAGGCTGCTGCGCCCCCCTCCCCTCTAGTCCGAATTGGACTAGGGAAAAGGGGGCCGGCCACCTTTCCTACTCCTCCACTTCCTTCTCCCTTCCTCCCCTCTTGGTGGACTCCTACTAGGACTTGGCGTCCTAGTAGGACTCCACACCTGGCGCGCCTCTCCTATGGCCGGCCTCCTCCCCCTTGCTCCTTTATATACGGGGGCAGGGGGGCACCTCTAGACACACAAGTTGATCATTGAGATCGTTCCTTAGCCGTGTGCGGTGCCCCCTGCCACCATATTCCACCTCAATAATACCGTTGTAGTGCTTAGGCGAAGCCCTGCGTCGGTAGTACATCAAGATCGTCACCACGCCGTCGTGCTGACGGAACTCTTCCCTGAAGCTTTGCTGGATCGGAGCCCGGGGATCGTCATCGAGCTGTACGTGTGCTAAGAACTCGGAGGTGCCGGAGTAACGGTGCTTGGATCGGTCGGATCAGGAAGAAGACGTACGACTACTTCCTCTATGTTGTGTCAACGCTTCCGTTGCGATCTACAAGGGTACGTAGATCAGACTCTCCCCCTCGTTGCTATGCATCACCATGATCTTGCGTGTGCGTAGGAATTTTTTTGAAATTACTACGTTCTCCAACACTTGGTAGGTCCTGGGCATGTGGGTTGTGGCCCATCTCATCACTCGCAATCCTTGAAATCATCATCGGGGCAACTGCTCGTTATTCCAACATCCAACTTCCTAGCATTCTTAATTCCATTCAATTATACTGTCTCCCTTCCTTCTATTTGTACCAAACCAAGACGTGATTACTCAGACTCATCGTGGGGTTACACTTGCTCCACATTACCAACATTATACCTCCTTTATATCCAATAGTACTTCATCCCTTCATAATCTTGGGGTATCCCACATATGCAGATAAAACTCGTACTTATTTTGTCCAAAGTCCACTCCTTGGAATATCATAATCCTTTCCAGAGGTCAAGTGTCCTCATAGGGTACTACCACCCTTGAAAGGCACAAATCTTCCAGAGACCATATTTCTCATATCCTCGAAAATGGTCAAAATCTTTCTTCATAGAGTAACTACTCATAAAATCCAAATCGGTACCAAACGATGCTATCTTTATTGATTCTCAAATTATTACAATCTCCCGCATTTCCATCACATGCCTCAACACCTCAATATAAAAGAACTGTTCCCACTACTACTACTATATTTGTCACAAACTCAACTATTTAACACGAATATCCTCATTGGGACAATCTCTAGCAAAGTGCCCTACTTCATTACAGCAAAAACATATTACTTCTGACAAGTCTCGTGGTTTCTTTGTGATTTACAAGCCTCCTTGGGTCCTCGGCTTCCTTTTTGGGCAACCGCTGAAGTAGTGCCCTGACTCCTTGCACCTGAAACATGTGATATGACTCAGGTCCTTCCTGGAATCCAATATATTTCTCTTCCTGGACTTTTCCGTTCCAATCAGGGCTTCTATTTCCCATGGGCCATACTCTACTTCCTCTGTCGGGAATTCTACTAGGTCCCCATTCAAAAAATTTTGGGAGATGTGTCCTTCTTCTCCACATGAATAGCATGACTTGGTGCAGGCTTTAATTCTGTTTCCTTTGTGTGTGTCCTTGACATCTTCCTTCATCACCGGTTCTTCTGAAAGTTCCATGAGGGCTCCTTTAATTTCTTCTTTCTTCTGCTGGATGGTTCTTTGTACCATGGGGTAAATGTGACACTGAGCAGGGTAGTGGGTAGTCCCTTCACACAAGAAACAAGTAATATGCCTAGTTGGGAATTCTTCAGCTGGGTGACTTCCTTCACAATTGGGGCATTCATGATTCATCATTGTGTTCTTTATGGTTGTGTCCTATTTCTCCACAGAGCTTGCATGCATAGGGTTTCTTCATACCATTTCCATAAGGCTTCAATTTTGGGGACATGATGTCTACTACACAACCTTCTTCTTGTAGATGTTGTTGGGCCTCCAAGTGCAGAGGTTTGTAGGACAGTAGCAAATTTCCCTCAAGTGGATGACCTAAGGTTTATCAATCCGTAGGAGGCATAGGATGAAGATGGTCTCTCTCAAGCAACCCTGCAACGAAATAACAAAGAGTCTCTTGTGTCCTCAACACACCCAATACAATGGTACATTGTATAGGTGCACTAGTTCGGCGAAGAGATGGTGATACAAGTGGTATATGGATGGTAGATATATGTTTTTGTAATCTGAAAATATAAAAACAGCAAGGTAACTAATGGTAAAAGTGAGCACAAATGGTATTGCAATGCGTTGAAACAAGGCCTAGGGTTCATACTTTCGCTAGTGCAAGTTCCCTCAACAATAATAACATAATTGGATCATATAACTATCCCTCAACATGCAACAAAGAGTCACTCCAAAGTCACTAATAGCGGAGAACAAACGAAGAGATTATGGTAGGGTACAAAACCACCTCAAAGTTATTCTTTCCAATCAATCCGTTGGGCTATTCCTATAAGTGTCACAAACAGCCCTAGAGTTCATACTAGAATAACACCTTAAGACACAAATCAACCAAAACCCTAATGTCACCTAGATACTCCAATGTCACCTCAAGTATCCGTGGGTACGATTATACGATATGCATCACACAATCTCAGATTCATCTATTCAACCAACACATAGAACCTCAAAAAGTGCCCCAAAGTTCCTGCCGGAGAATCACGATGAAAACGTGTGCCAACCCCTATGCATAGGTTCATGGACGGAACCCGCAAGTTGATCACCAAAACATACATCAAGTGAATCACGTGATATCCCATTGTCACCACAGATACGCACGGCAAGACATACATCAAGTGTTCTCAAATCTTTAAAGACTCAATCCGATAAGATAACTTCAAAGGGGAAACTCAATCCATTACAAGAGAGTAGAGGGGGGAGAAAACATCATAGGATCCAAATATAATAGCAAAGCTCGCGATACATCAAGATCGTAACACCTCAAGAACACGACATAGAGAGAGAGAGATCAAACACATAGCTACTGGTACATACCCTCAACCCCGAGGGATAACTACTCCCTCCTCGTCATGGATAGCACCGGGATGATGAGGATAGCCACCGGAGAGGGATTCCCCCTCCGGCAGGGTGCCGGAACGGGTCTAGATTGGCTTTCGGTGGCTACAGAGGCTTCTGGCGGCAGAACTCCCGATCTATTGTGCTCCCCAGTCGTTTTAGGGTATATGGAGATATATAGGCGGAAGAAGTACGCCGGGGGAGCCACAAGGGTCCCACGAGGGTGGAGGGTGCGCCCAGGGGGGGTGGGCACGCCCCTACCTCGTGGCTTCCTCGAAGCTTCCTTGATGTGGACTTCAAGTCTCCCGGGCTGCTTTCCTTCCAAAAATAAGTTCTGTGAAGTTTCAGGTCAATTGGACTCCGTTTGATTTTCCTTTTCTGCGATACTCTAAAACAAGGAAAAAACAGAAACTGGCACTGGCGCTGGGCTCTAGGTTAATAGGTTAGTCCCAAAAATCATATAAAATAGCATATAAATGCATATAAAACATCCAAGGTTTGATAATATAATAGCATGGAACAATAAAAAATTATAGATACGTTGGAGACGTATCAGGACATAAGACGAGACCTTTGCAGAGTCAACTTAATTTTTTCCCAAGTGGTTACTTTTTGCCACCCATTGATGGTTTGGTACCTCCTCCACCAAGTAGCAGCACCTCTTTCAAAGCACTGAAGAGCATGCTGGGTCATATCCTTTCCGGCTATAGGGTTATTCTTCATGTGACCTTCCATGTTCTGAATCCATCGGTCCGTCTCCAATTGACTTATCGGTCCCGGAAATATGAGTTCATCTCCATTCATCCTCTATTAGGTCCATGGGTTTTGGGGGGTAAGATAAGAGAGATAGGAAGGGATACACACAATACAAACAATTTTTTTTGAAAAGACATATTTTATTTGTGGTTGTTGGAAAAACATCAAGCAAATGACAGCTCACAAACATCGCATCTAATGTAGGTATATAACAGGGGTTTGGTCTTCCAAAGGTCAATAAATCTTCAAAGTTGCCAAACTCTTCAAACCTTGTTCATGTCTCCGATGTCTTCTTCCAATCGTGCTTGTCCTTCTCAAGTTCTTTTGCCAGATCATCTCTGTTGACGCGAAGTCTCTCATGACGTCCTTCAATATTCTGGAGTTGCATTTCAAACTTCTAGGTTTCAACATCCTTGGCATGAACCATGCTCCTACTGTCCTTTAGTTCCTGATGAATCTCCGGTATCTCGAGGTTTTGCTCCTCCAGTTTGGCTACTTTTAGCTTCTAGGTCCTGAGTTATTCACGAAATACTTCCTTATCAAATACAGCTTCATGAAGGTCCATCTTAAAATTCTTGATGTAATACTCCAGATCCTGGTGATACACTGGCTAAGGTTAAAACTGCATCCTTTACTGATAGATGCTCCATCAGCCTTCTACCGTCCAATCCTTTCGAAGAAATGCATGCTTAACTCAGCATGGTGACAATAGCATAAGCAGGCGATAACATCATGGATAGCCGTGTTTCCGCCCTTGTCATTGCCATGAGCTATCATTCCATAGTTGATATCTCCCGCCTTAGGGTTTTCTTGACAAAACTTTGAGTTTTAACGCTCCATGTTCCGGTATTTCTCTAACACACCTTCATCTCAGGTATCGACAACTTCAATTAGGCTGACAAATTCCATAAGGGTAGCTTTCCTAGATCATACCAATCTGGGAATTCTCTAGAACCTTCAAATCCCCTTAGTCTTCGGAGTATTCAACCATTTGTAGTTTCCATTATTATAATGCATGGTAAAATCCTCTTCATTCCGAAGTGGTCTTAGTTGTCTGATATCTTGTACTTCTTGGAGTGGTCTCATCAATCGAATCTTTGTGTGGTCAAAAGGGGAAAGGGGTATAGTCTAACTAAAAGGGAAATATTTTGATAGATCTTAGAAAGGAAGAGAGGTAAAAGATCTTTTTGAAAATAAAGTTTTTAGAGAAAATCTTTCCTATGGGCTTGCCAGTTTCTTGGGGTCACGTCCTACAATTAACATGTGCTATCATACCATCTTGAAGCGACCCGACCCGAATGGATCAAGTCTCTGTGCTTAAGTGTCATCCCTGGATCGGTATGCTGACACACACAGTACTCGAGGATTTATAACAGAGGTAAACCACATGTATAAAGTAACGTAAATACTATTACCTCAATCCATATAGCGGAAGTAACAACAAGGTTGTGGATTCCCATCAACACCAATGGCAAAGTTGAGTGTAGACATCGTAACCCTAATGTATCACTTACTCGTCGTAAGAATCCTGCAACATTAGACGTTGCAGCCATGTAGGTCAGTACATTGAATGTACTGGTAAATTCACACCATAGGATAAAAATGAGAATGGCTATCTCTATATGCATATTTGGCTGGTGGAGGCTCTAAGTTTAATTTTGCATAAAGCTAATTTTTCCCTACAACAAAGGAATAAATTTTATTTAACTACAAAGTTTGTTGAAATTATTGAGAAGGTAACCCCAACTCAATCCCAAATCAACATTAACCCAACAAATTATTAATTAAATAGAGTGATGAGATCAACATAATGATTGAAGTACCAGATACTCAAGATGTCCATAACCGGGGACATGGCTAATCATGATTAGTTTGTACACTCTGCAGAGGTTTGCACACTTTTCCCCACAAGACTCGATCTCCTCCATTGGATTTCCCGCACTTCATGGTGTTTGAGAAATGGATGACCGAGACACAGTCTTTCTGAAGAGGTCCCCTTAACCGATAGATAGGCCGGTACACCTACAACCCCCTACATCTGCTAGCCCATCATGGAAAGGTTTCTCACAATGATACGTCTCCAACGTATCTATAATTTTTGATTGTTCCATGCTATTATATTATCTGTTTTGGATGTTTATTGGGCTTTAATATACCTTTTTATATTATTTTTGGGACTAACCTACTAACCAAAGGTCTGGTGCAAATTGCTGTTTTTTTGTCCATTTCAGTGTTTCGCAGAAAAGGAATATCAAAACGGAATGAAACCTTCGGGAGAGTTATTTTTGGAACAAACATGATCCAGGAGACTTAGAGTGGACGTCAAGAAAGAAGCGAGGAGGCCACGAGGAAGGAGGGCGCGCCCAGGGGGCACTACAAAAAAAGACACATCCGTGACATTTTGGGCCGAACGAATTTTTTCTGTCATACATATGACACTTCTATGACAATAATTGTGACAAAACCCGGTATCATCATAGATGTGGTGGGCTCCTACTTCTATGACAAAAAATCATGACATAAAATGGGCTTTTCGTCCTGGGCGGGCCGGAGACGCAGCTGCATGACATTCTTTGGGCCGTCCATGACGGAAAAAACCATGGTAAAAGCGAGGGCGAGGAAAATTTCGAGGAGTTCCCGGTTACGGTGGGAGGTCAGGGCCGAGTGATGCGTGCTTCTCTCGTACACGTACGCGCGTGTGTCCGAGGCGTTGGCTCTAACTGAACCCGAGCGAGGCGTTGGGCTCTAACTGAACCCGAGCGATTGCACTGCAGGCTACGCGTTACTGAACCCGAGCAATCGATCGATGGCTGTTAACTGAACCCGATCAAGCGATTCCTTCACTACTGCTGCTAACTGAAGCCGATCGATGCTGCCTCTGGATGAACAGTGATCGTTGAGGGGGGGGGGGGGTGGGGGGTGGATGAACAGGACCCCCTGGTGTTGCCTTTGGATGAATAGGACCCCGATCGATCGAGTCGGTTGGGGCTGGATGAACAGGACCCCGTGGTGTGGAGGGCTGGATGAACAGGACCACCCCGTGGAGGGCAAGATGAACAGTATACAATGGAGGGCAGGATGAACAGTAGCCCGTGGAGGGGTGGTTGAACAGGAGCCCGTGGAGAGGGCTGGTTGAACAGTAGCCGGTGGAGTAGCGCGCGGTGGAGGCTGGATGAACAGGAGCCCGTGGATGAACAGTCGCAGGTGGAGGCTGGAGGAGGTCGACGGTGGATGAACAGTAGCTCGTGGAGGCTGGAGGGGGTCGACGGTGGAGATGAACAGTATCCCATGGAGTCCCGTTTTGCGGTACGCCACACCCCTCCCGATGAATAGGACCCCCATTTTGACCGAAGCGCTCCAACACAAGTCCGTTTCGTCCGTTTTGCGGTACGCCACACCCCTCCCGATCAACAGGGCCCCTGTTTCGACCGTAGGAGGTCCATTTCCTCCGTTTTGCGGTACGCCCTACCCCTCCCGATGAACAGGATCCTGTTTCGAACGTGGCCGGTCGAACACAAGGCCGTTTCCTCCGTTCTGCGGTACGCCAGGCCTTGTTTCCATTGCCTGTTCCGTCCAAGCCCTCCCGATGAACACGACGCATTCCGTTGCTTCCCCATGAACACGAAGCATTCCGTTGCCTCCCCATGAACACGACGCATTCCGTTGCCTCCCCATGAACACGACGACGACGTTGTTTCTTCGTTCCAACCCAGCCATGTACACGAGCCCTGGCCGTACGTATGCGTGAGTAGGCGTTCGAGACCCCGCTCGTATGTACACATACGTGGCCGTATTTTCTTTCTTGCACCATGGCCGCTGTACGTACGTGTACATGCTACGTGCGCGCCTCTACTACGACACCTGCGCGCCTCTACATCGACCAGTATATATGTACGTATACATTCGCAACCAGAATGACAACGCTACGTACGCTTCGACCAGGTGGGTCCCGACTGTCAGGCACTTCCTTGCATGCGAAGATGTAGCTGGTGGGTCCCAGCAGTCAGGGGCAAACATTTTTTTCACGAAATACGATGGCATGTCCGGTGGGTCCCCGCTGTCAGGTGGAGGAATAATTATTTTGCGCGTAATAAGGAGGCACTTCCTTGCTGCGGCCGTGGACCCAGCTGTCAGCGTCTCCACGCACAGTACTCTTCCGATGGAAGTCGGTCGTTGACCACATTGACCACGTCGCGCCGAGAGCACCACGGCGGTGGACGACGTGGAGCTGGGGAAGACGCGGCAGTGGAAGCCCGCGCAGAGAGGAGTACGAGGGTTCACTGGTTCGGCTGCGGTGTGAGGCTACTGTCGCCGCAGGGCCTGGCCAGCGGTGGGAATAGTAGGGGGCGGTGAGGCCTCCGCGGCAGCACAGCCGGCCACGGGAGGCAGGAGCATGCGGCGCGACCAGCACTGCTTTGGGCGGCTGGAGCAAGACGACCAGAGGTTGAGGAAGCACTACGGCTGTTGGATGGACATCGTACGGTCACTGGAGCTAGAATCGTTCATATTGACTAAGTTGACAAAGCCCTTCGTCCCCGTCAACTTAGTAGGCCCACAAGTCAGCCTCCCACCAAGGTGGGTCCCAGCTAGCCGGGGGAGTATTCATTTTTTTGTGCTTAACAAGGAGGCACTTCTGGTGGGTCCGAGCTGACAGCGGGGGGAACATTTTTTTCGCGAAATACGGTGGCCCGTCTGGTGGGTCCCAGCAGTTAGGGGGAAACGATTTTTTCACAAAATATTGGTGGCCCGTCCGGTGGGTCCCCGCTGTCAGGTGGAGGAATAATTATTTTCCGCGTAATAAGGAGGCACTTCCTTGCGGCTGCCGTGGACCCAGCTGTCAGCCTCTCCACGTACAGTACTCTTCCGATGGAAGTCGGTCGTTGACCACATTGACCACGCCGCGCCGAGAGCACCACATCAGTGGATGACGGCGAGGCATAGGAAGGGGACGACGCGGAGCCAGGGAAGACGTGGCAGTGGATGCCCACGCGGAGAGGAGTACGAGCATTCACCGGTTCGGCTGCGGTGTGAGGCTGCCATCATCGCAGAATAACAGGGGGTGTGGGTGAGTAGAGGGATGCCCTGGCCAGCGGTGGGAGTAGTAGGGGCACTGAGGCCTGCGCGGCAGCACAACTGGTGACGGGAGGCGGGAGTAGGCGGTCCCGCCGACGCTGCTTTGGCGGCTGGAGCAAGAAGATCAGAGATTGAAGAAACACGACGGCCGTTGGATTGACATCCAACGGTTACGTCTGCTAGAATCGTTTGTTGATGTATATAATAACTAAAAAAATCTTGCATACGCGTCAACTAAACAGGCCCACAAGTTAGACCACTCCCTCTTTTTTTTAATAATTTATATATAGCTCATGGCAACTTCTTATGCAATTTATTACAGTCATTTTTTTGGTTGGCCAGGGCCAATTTCGCATATTTCTGTGGGTTCCAACTATTTTTAATACCGAAATGTCTGGCCAGATTTAAAGTACTTTGAAGATATATTTAAATTAGGTTAATGCCCAGTGAAATAGGAATCTGAAAATGTAATAAAATTCAGAAATTATAAAGTAATTGCCGATTTGTCATCTGTTTTTATATTTACAACCCATTTCATATTACTTTCAAGATTTGCAGGCGTCTTGAAAGAGTTGCAGCCCATCGGGCCATAGAAAAATAAGTAGGCCTGGATTGGGTATTCTTCAGAAAAAATAAACTGGGCTCATTTTCACAAAGAAAAAATAGCTGGGCCGGTCACATGGTGAACATAAAATATAAGCCTGGGCTAGACGGGCCACAGCCCAGTTCAAACCCTGCTCCGTCTCAACAATACCAAACAAAAAAATACTACTCGAGTAGCTATGTCCCAGGTGTCAGCTGATCTTGTGCTGTTTCTTGTCTATTGACTATATACGCTCACAATGTCGTGGGTCCCAGATGTCAGGAAAACACTAGGAGGAAGCATTTTATTTTTCCATACGCTGACGTGGTGGGCCCCTACTGTCATCATCTCCACGTACTTCTGTCGATTCCTATTGTTTGTTGACCATGTTGACAACACGAGAGGGTGGCGCCGCGGCGAGCGCACCAAAGCGCGCGGAGGATGTCGGCGTTAATGATTTAGGAGACGGTGGGGCGGCGATGCATGTGCTGAGGCGCAACCAGCCGTGGGAGGCGGAAGCAGGCGGCCCCGCCGGCGCTGGTTTGGTTTTGGCGGCTGGAGGAAGACAAGACTGAAGAAACACGACAGACTGTAAAAGCAGCAGGAGTACTTAACAACCTTAACTGAAACCAGCAGGGGCACTTAACAACCAAAGCTGAAAGCAGTATGAGAACTTATACAGGTTCAACCGTACAAAGCATGCCTCGAACAGTGCTACTTTGCCTACAGTTAACCAAGGGTGAGGCCGCCAAGCCCCAGGACAAGGCCCAGGCGCCACCCCGCACATCCACAACCTTCTGAAAGCGGCTTCATCTTGCAACATGGTCAATAAACAGGATATTCATTTTAGAGCCATGGAAAAGCATGAACATAATCTTCTGTCCTATTCTCCAAGATGGACGGGCCTTCATTATTTGAGACCACCCATGAATAAGTATCTTTTCACCTCCAAGGGGAATTGAGTAGGTCGACATAAACATCATGTTGTGACCAAGCGCAAGTCTGACCCGACCATGGTCAGGCATCTATATAGGAACAATAGAACTCGGCAGTTCCTGTTTCAAGAAGATCACAGCTGTAAAACTGTTTATAAGCAATAGTTTATGAACAACATATATAACAGAAAATAGCTCATACTATAAGTTTCTCGACACATTTGGACCTGTTCAATGAGTGCAGCAGTGGCACACATATCCCACGTGGCCTTCCACCATTGAAACGCCCCACAAGGACCTCAAGACGATCAATAAAGTGTATGAACTTGTGGATGTCGATCCAGTCAACTTCAGTGCCATTAGTAATAGTCGTGTTATTACAGAGTAACAAACGAGCAGATTGCTTAACTCTAAAAAAACCTACATGTGCCACCAATTATAAGAAAATATTAGTTAGAAGTATCATCTTCGTGAGTGATTCGTTGCTACTTCTAAAGTTAAATTGTTATTAGTTAGACAGAACAGGTGGATTAAGAAGTAATCGAGGAAACAAGCAAGAACCAGATACAAAACTAACATGGATGAACAATTGGAACGACGTAGGGGTGGAAGATCGCAGTGAAGATGAGACCAGGTTCTGCTATTTCCATCAACATTCGTGCGCCAACTTTCAGTTCGTAACACTTGAGAAAGTTTATCCAAGTTCGGCCATAAAAAAGCAGCGATCTTCTTGGTTCATGAACCCAACTCGGAACTTATATCCATGGCTTGTCTTCACTGTGACCATTAAACTAGTGTATTCAGTTATGGCAAGGCCGAGCATCTTGAGTACATGTGTTCTGGCAGAGCAAATAATACACTACAGGAAAAATAATATGAGAACACAACATGTTCAAAAAAACCCCACCCTCCCGGATAGAAAAGAGGATTCTAGGAACATACTGTGCGTGTTTCAAAATGTTGTGTTAGGATGAGAAGGAACAAGTGTGGAGTCTCGTCGAGGGCGCAGAAACCTGTAGGGTACTCGCACTTTGGGCACTGCAAATGAAACACACTAGATTCAGTAGGAAGAAAAATGCATCAACGGCGGTGGCTGCCATCCTAGGATTACCTACGACCAAGGGACTTGGGTTTATCGGGGATGGATGAAGAATTCGTACCTGGTTCTCCATGAGAAAACCCTATGCAATCGCCGAGAGGGGGTTTTCTCTGAACAAGCAGACGAGGGAGAAGGGGATTCAGGCCCAGTGAAATATTGCCTCTTTGTCCGTCCAGCTTACTGCTAAAGCTGGAAAGGGGAGTTGTGATTTGACGGCTCATTGGGCATTATCGCGGCGCTACGACCGAGGTGTGTCTACCGTGAAGTTGTGCGCTCTAATTTGTGCATATGGCACGTGGACCCCATTGCCGGTTGCCCCACATATCAGCGAAAGGAAGTAGAAAGACAGGAGTAACTAGTTACACATAAATATATTTTTTGACAGAGAGATACTCCCTCTGTAAAGAAATATACAAATCTTTTATATCACAGGCTCACCTTGCCGAGAAATATACTCCCTCTGCAACGCACGGGCATTATGGGGGTTCAACCTTTTTATGTGGGTTCAGCTGAGAATATAATACTCAGATAGGCTCAAGGTTCTAGACTTTGGGCCGCAGGCCGACCCTGCATGTTTGGGGGCCCATGTGTTCTACCTCAGCGCTTTTCATATTGCAAGTGATCGGTACAGCGCTGGTTTTAGATGTTGTCGCAAGGCGAATACACAAAATTGAATAAAGCACGGTAGCTGTTGGAATGAAATCGAACAACAGTTCCTAACCAGCAATCAGAGTTGCAATTCTATCAACTATATACCATGTGATAAAAAATACTGTCGTACTACTTATACACACAGGACACTTGTTTCACCATGACAGATTATTACATCAAAATCTCTCGGAGGATAGATCAGTTCGGCAGTTGCGTGCTGCTACTGAAGAATTTCAAAGTTGATCTGGACCAGCTCTCCTTGCCGAGAAAGTTCGATTTTGACATCATCCCCTACCGCAAGATATGATTTAGATTTGAACCTTGACCATCCTTTAGCATCAATCATCATGCGACCATCCTTTGTACTTACGGTATATTGAGCAGGTTCATTCACACCAAGGCTGTGCATGGTAAGAGAAACTTGGCCACGGTCACCCGGATTGTTGAACGACTCCCTCGTTGCTCTAGGAATTCTCTGTTTGCAAACAAGAAGACATACCCAGACAGTTAGATCAACACAGTGAATCATGTGAAACAACATGGAAAGAAAAAAGAATGAAGCACTTGGGCGGACAATGCTTACCAAGAAGGTGGACATGTCGGTTTTTGTAAGGACTATGGTATATGAAGTGCGAACTGCAGCCCAGTCTGTTGCCGGTGCAACTGCACGGGACGGAGCAGATGCAAGTGCAAGTGTTGGTGCAGGTGCCGAAGCCGCTGCTGCTGCCGGAGATGGTGCTCCTTGTAGAACTGGTGCCGGTGTCGGAGCAGGTGCCGGTGTCGATGCCCGATCCTCCGGTAGACCAGACTGATCCGCTGACTTGGTCGGTGCGCAATCCTCAGCTGGATCAGACCGAGCTGCTGCCGCTGTCAGTGCTAGAGCAACTGCCGGTGCTCGATCTGTGCGAGACAGCGGCGATTGTGTCTGGTCTGCTATGATCAACTTTCTAACTTGACTAGGATCCGTGACCGTGATCCAGTCTTTTTATTCATTTCTTTTAAACACGAGAAGGACTAATGGTGGCGTTTTTGTTAAACCAAACTGCAGTTCATCATAGGGATTCAGCTTGTACTCAGACAACAGACTGATCCAATTTTTTCCAGTAATATAAGTGATGGACGGTGCCTTCGTTACTGACACGACATAAGAAGTGAAACCTGCAAAAATAGCCATCGTAGAGCAAACCAAATGGTTTATTCTGTGATGAATGTCACATGGCAAAACCTGCATAGTAAAATTGCAGGAAAAGAAAGAAAACATGACATTAAATCAATAAGATTTAGAGAGTAATTCAATAAGATTTACTTGATGTGGCACGAGTGAATCCTTACCAGGAAATCACTATGTTGAAGTACTAAATAGAAGATTGATCGTCCAACTACGCGTGGCATGTAGGGGCCCCGCCTACTCCCACAAGCAGGACAGTCCAAAGGCCATGACAAATCGTATGGACCGAACATCCATGGGGCTGGAAATCCTGGTGGGTGCGATAAACCCTGCAATGCATATAGATATTGGAGTGTAACCATAATTGATAGACCGTCCTCACAAAAAGTATGATATGGATACTTCAAAATATACAGACTGAATTGAGTCGACAAACATTAACATAGACCATTCTCAGGACTGACCACACACCAAAAGCGGCACTACTAATAAACAATATAGGGTTCACAAACACAAATCAAGTACTGAACAATAGTACTTACTACAGACAAGCAAAGTTACACTAACTAAACTTTGCAGACTATTTTTTGCCACCGACCTACGGGATGAACCCCACATAACTGACTCGGCCATGGACTTCGTGTGAGATGTCTACATGCACCATCACCATCTTGTCAACCTTGGATAACCTAACAGAGTGGTCTTTCCACTCATAAACATGATGATGAAGACAGGCCGCATCAGATTTGTTGGGAAGCTTTACAAGAACCACACCCTTCGTAATTGAAGGCACAGCCAGGAAATTGTTGTGGTCAAGTACAACCTCGAGAACACGCCTGACAACAATGCTACAAGAAAACACTAGTTTAGGACACGTGGCGACAAGGACACAACAGCTGGATAGTTCAGCAGTAGAACTCATCATTAGGTCTTCCAGTTCACACGACATGACTTTGAGAACTTCATCTCCACCGCGGACCTGGTTCTAATTCAAACAGAAACCATATTTTATTACTACCACCGTTCAGAAATATAAGATGATTTTCGATATTATACTCCATATATGACTACATATACGCACAGAAATGAGTGAACAAAGACACTAGAACATGTCTTCAAAGGCATGAGAGCAGAGGGATTACATGCAATATCCATAACACAAGTTACTGAGGCAAATATACCCTCTTAAAAGGTAGCATTGATGTTCATAAAGTACTCCCTCCGTCCCAAAATTCTTGTCTTAGATTTGTCTAGATACAGATGTATCAAGTCACATTTTAGTATTAGATACATCCGTATCTAGACAAATGTAAGACAAGAAATTTGGGACAGAGGGAGTAGTTGAAAGTAATCTATAAGAAATCAGTGTCAACCTCTCGCATGTTTTGGTCAAAAGAGGAATTTAGAATCGTCATTTGGCACACAAAAATCATATGCAAGATCACCCAGAAAGTTGTACTACTAGTACTAGTACTGCGTGTTAGGTGAAAAAACATGATCAAGATCGAGAAAAAGATCGTCAAGAAGAGATATTACCTGGACTTGCTTAATGAGGGATCCCGGAGAGGGGGGCTTGGACAGGGCGATGACTTTGAGCTTGCCTGCCGTAGTCTCGGCGGGGTGCTTACGCTTCTTTGTACCATGAGCCTCGACGGTTTTGGCCGGAGCCATAGACATCACTTCGGCCGGTGCTCTAGCATCCATCAAGAAACTGTCAAATAGAAATAAAAGAAAAGAAACCATAATCACAAACCCAAAAGAAGAAAAGAGAGGGAGTTATAGGATCAGTCTCGGGGTTGCAAGACTGGGCCTTAGCCAGAATCAACACCATTGATGCGCTCACCTTTCCTTCTTTGGGAGAGAAGAACAATGTCAGAAGCAGGTCGGGGTTTTCTTGAAGAAATGAGGAACAAGATGAGGCAGAAGCAAGGGTTGGGTAGAGAGGAAGCTAAGAGAGAAGAGTGAAATGATGGTTGCTTCGTCCGTCCAACTTACTGCTGGAAAGGAGGGGGTTTTGTGATTTGACGGCTCATTGGGCATTACTGCAGCGCTTTGATCAGGGTAGTCTACCGTCACTCTACTACGGAGTAATTTAGTGCATGGCTGGTGGACCCCGATGCTGGCTGTCCCACACGTCGGCGAAAGTGAGTAATTTAGTGCATGGCTGGAGGAGGATCCGCATGGTAGAGCGTGTCCACTATTTTTCAGAAGAAAAAAAATGATTACAGTAAGCGTTTCCACTCTTACGACGGAGGAGTGCGAAACACGGCAGTCACTTGAACATACACAATGCTCCTACTACTAGGCATGTGCAGTGGTTCATAAGTCAGTACTACACAATCTTGTTGCTAGTGTAGTAAGATATGACGATAACAAATGATGTTGTGCGCATGTCAACTACTCCTATATGTAACATAGTACCACTTTTTCGACTGTCCGGTCGAGAATGAACGGTGAGATCAATGTTAACAGAACTAGGTCCACAACGCACGGAGAGTACAGTGCTACAGTACTCCACGAAACATGAACCATAAGAAGCACGAACAGTGTTAGGCAGGGTCTATGAAGGGTGCACGGGATGGGAGCAAAATTTCCCTTCTTGACCCACTTTTGGGTGTTTGGCTGTAGTGACCCGACCCGAATGGATCAAGTCTCTGTGCTTACGTGTCATCCCTGGATTGGTATACTGACACACACAGTACTCGAGGATTTATAACAGAGGTAAATCACATGTAAAAGTAACGTAAATACTATTACCTCAATCCAAATAGTGGAAGTAACAAGGTTGTGGATTCCCATCAACACCAACGGCAAAGTTGAGTGTAGAAATCATAACCCTAACGTATCACTTACTTGTCGTAAGAAATCCTGCAACATGAGACGTTGTAGCCACAGAGGGTCAGTACATTGAATGTACTGGCAAATTCACGCCATATAGAAATGATGAACAATGGCTATCACTACATGCATATATGGCTGGTGGAAAAACTCTATGGTTATAAGGTTTTTGCGAAAAGCCAATTTTTTTCCCTACTGCAAAGGAATAAATTTTATTTAACTATCAGGGTGGTTGTTAAACATTGAGAATGGTTGACAGCATTCTCAATCCCAATTAAGTAACATCATTAAACCCAACAAAGTTAAGTTAAAGTAACGTGATGAGATTCACATGATAATCCAAGTACTAGATACTCAAATTGTCCATAACCGTGGACACGGCTAATCATGATTAGTTTATACACTCTGCAGAGGTTTGCACACTTTTCCCCACAAGAACCGATCTCCTCCGTTGGGATTCTCGCACTACAAGATGTTTGAGAAACGGATGACCGAGACATAGTCTTTCAGAAGCGCTAGCACCTTACGATCAGGTAGACCGTTACACCTACTTTCCCCTACATCTACTAGTCTACCACTATAAGAGTTCGCACGACTTAGTCAACTATGCTAGAGCCCATAGTAGCTTGTGGCTGCACACGGAAGTTTCTAGTATGAATAATCTCATGATCCCTTTAAGCCTGGGTGGCGGTCCATAAAAAAACAGGCAATCCTGGAATACCCAGGTGCCTAGACAAGCAATCGCTGGAATACCCAAGTGCCTCAATCCACCTAGATGTGTGTTAAAGTTGCCACCTTTAGTTGAACCATTAATTAACAATCTCACATCTATCATGAATACTCTCAAACCCAATCCACGTCTACGAGCATAGCATGGCAATATAAGCATAATGTAATGGTAACTCCTAAGGTTTGAATGCAGGGCAATAGGTTCCTACCTCATCAACTACTTCCCAATACCCACATGTTATCAATCCTACTCATGCAATGTTTGAGGTTGAAACTAATGCATAAAAACTGGGTATGAAAGGAATATGATCAAAGTGTGAACTTTCCTGCAATGTTGGTGAAGATGATTCGCACTCAAAACTCTTGATAGATCTACTCGTCTCACTCCGGTCAATCTATCGTAAGCAAGCAATAGTAACCACACATAAGCAATCACTCAAAAGATCGGAAAGATCGAAGAAGACGATTCGGAAAACTTCAAAACCAAGCAAATAACTCTTGCAACATAAAACAATTTCTAACAGTACCAAAATTATGTGAATTTGGCCTTATCAGAAAGTTTAGGTCAAGTGTTTCACTTTGCAAAAAGAATCAACTCAAACGGAGTTACGGAACTCAAGTTATGATCAAACAAAGTTTGGATTCAAATCTGGTCTAATTCAAAATTTTAGAATTTCAAAAACATGTTTGAGTTGGATTACTGGATAGAGGAGATCATAACGAAGAAGTGGGCGTTGGTTTCATTGGATTTGGACAAACGAGCGAAAAGTAATGATCGTTTGAAGTTCAGGGACTAAACTATAGGGAACTAATTACGAATAGGTCCCTGACTGAAACTAACAGAAAAAGAAAAGACTGAATAACGAACGTTCGCTAACTAGTTCTAAACAGAGAACGTTCTTTGAATAGATCTAACTAAAAGTAAAAACCGATCTAAACCTAACTAACTGAAAAGAAAACCGAACTAAAACAATAAATCGGACCGGGCGATTTGTACCGGTTCGTCTCGACGGCGGCGAGCGGCGGCGGTTAACTCCAGCGAGATGGCGCGGCTCCGGCGAGGTGTGGGCGACGGCGGCGGCGCGGGGCGACGGGCGGTGGCGAGCAGCGAGGCAGGGTGGCGGACTAGGCGGCGGGGCGGCTCGCCGGCGGCGACGGCAGGCGAGCTCCGGTGCGGCGCGTCTTGCGGCGGGAGGGCGGAGGCGCGAGGGGAGAGAGAGGGGTCGGGGCAGCCTATTTAATGGAGGCGGGGTGGAGCGCCTTGGGCAAGGGGGCAGAGGTGCCCTACCTCGGCACGGACGCCGAGGTCGGTGGCGGCAGTCGTGGCGGCGGCGGTCTCCTGCTCGGGTGGAGGGAGGCAGTGCGGATGGGCTGGGCCGTGGCCTGGCCGGTTGGCTGGGCCGGCCCAGTTTGGCGGAAAGGTTTTTTTTAAATAATGGTGATGATTTTTTTCCATACAAACAAAACAAATAAAAGCAAAATAAACAAAAATATTATATAGGCATATAATATACCAAAATTTGCAGAAAAAGATTTTCTACAACTTGGACATTTTTATTATGCCAAATAAAATCCACACAAATTCAAATAATTAAAAGAGTGCTACTGGTCTAATAAAATCCAATAAAAATCATTTTAAAAATACCAAAATGATTTCAAATTAATTTTTCTCCAATTTTCTATTGTAGGGAATCATGTTACCCTATTTTCCATGTATTTTATTTTTGGAGAAAAATAATTTGAATAAAACTCAAATAACTCCAAATTTGGAAATAAATTCAAAGGGGCTTTGAATTTAATTCTTTGAAACTCCCAACTTATATTTCATATGTTTTGAAGAAGTCATTTTATCTTCGCGCTTGAAAATCATTGAGTTGCATAAAGTTTCTGGACTGGAAATATTTTCCAAATGGAATTCAAATCTTTTCAAAACCCTTTTCATTTATTTAAATGGAAGAAGTCATGTCATCTTCTCTCTAGGGTTTTGTATTTGAAAAGAATTTCAATCACGGATATCAAAATGCAAAAGGTGAAAGTTTGGGAAAGTCCTTTTATTCCCTCTCATTTAACTTTCAAAAGTTTCGAATTTCACTCAATCAATCACACAACAATCAAACAAACAATCAATCAATCTATCTATTTATTATAACATTCCAAAATTTAGAATTTTGGGATATTACAAACCCACCACCCTTAAAATGAATCTCATCCTCGAGATTCGGAGAGGCTAGCAAGAAAAAGGTTAAGGTTTGGGGGTCTCCTCAAAATTCATCAATTGTCGCAGGAGGGGTCTGGGGTGCTACCAGCCTTAGAAGCATGGTTACAGTTCCATCAAAACTCATATACTCCATCCTTATTCTTAACAGTGTCGGTCTTCTCAGATCTTCAGGAGAATTCCTTATCTAGGCTCTTCTTGCAACGGCATAACCTTTTCCTCAATTCTTTTGTCCTTTTTCTTGGTAAGGTTGTCCGGAGACTGGGTCTTCTTAGCTGACGGGTCTGGCGCCAATACTAAACAACTATCGATATCTCGTGGTGGTCAACAATTTATGGTTTCTTCGGCAGGAAATGGCTCTAGGTTGAACCTTGCCGTATATCCTACGATTGGCACAGCTGCCTTGTACAAGGGAAAATTGCTATACCATTCTAAGGTTCAAACAAAGTTTTGATCGTCGGCTCTCTACTATAGGTAAGTCACTCAGATTTACCATCCCATATAGCAAAGCGAATAATAAGAGTAAGTCGGTATGGTGATCAATCCATCCCGCACCCAAATCATTACCTTGTATACGGTTTAGCGAATCTCGCATTCTAACACTCGGTCACCCTCACAAGCATTGCAGAATTTCTCTTGTTCATGAACTATGTTCAGAATTATCCATTGATTCCGCAAGCCAAACAAACACCTATAGTTTCCTTCACAACTCTCAGGTTTTGCGTAAACTCCTATAAGATCGTCTGTCGTTAAACGTAACTTCTACTTCCAGTGTTTTTCCTTCAGCAAGAATGTGCTTGCTTGTTGGCAGGTCCTGGGGCCTGTGGGTTATGGCCCATCTCATCACTTGTAGTCCTGGAACTTATCATCGGGCAACTGATCATTATTCCAACTTCCAACTTCCTAGTATTCTTAAATCCATCCAATTGTACTGTCTTCCTTCCTTCTATTGGCACCACACTAGGACATGATTACTCAGACTCATAATGGAGTTTCCATTGATCCATATTTCTGACATCATACCTCCTTTATATCCAATAGTAATTTATCTCTTCATCCTCGTGGGATATCCCTCATACCGAGATAAAATTTATACTCATGAAGTCCATACTCTACTTCGTGGAACATCATTATCCTTTCCAGGGTCAAGCGTCCTTACAGGGGAATATTGGCAATCTCTGCATGGCACTTCTTCAACTGGGAAACGTGAAACACATCATGAACTCCTAACAGTCTTTTGGGTGACTCCAACTTGTTGGCCACTTCTCCCATACGCTCCAAAACTCGGTATGGTCTTACAAATCTCGGAGCTAACTTTCCCTTAACTACAAATCGTTTAACTCCTCGCAGAGGGGGCACACGGAGACATGCTCTGTCTCCAATTTCATAGACTACCCCCTTGCATTTTTTAGTCTGCATAACTCTTCTGCCTGGATTGAGCTACCTTCAGTCTATCTCGAATCAACTTAACATTCTCTTCTGACTCCTTGATCACACTTGGTCCAAACAACTGACGGTCTCCAACTTCATCCCACATACTCTTGGAGTATCACACATATCGAGATAAAACTCGTATTCATTTTGTCCGAAATCCACTCAGTGGAGTATCCTTATCTTTTCCAGGGGTCAAGGGTTCTTACAGGGTACTACCACCCTTAAAATGTAAAAATCTTCCATAGACCATATTTCTCATATCCTCAAAATGGCCAAAATTCTTCTTCATAGAGTAACAACTCATAAAATCCATATCAGTACCAACGATGCTAACTTTATTCACTCTCAATTGATTACAATCTCTTGCTTTTCCATTACATGTCTCAACTCAATACCTCAATATAAAAGAAAATGTTCTCACTTCTACTACTCCATTTCTTTTGTTGCAAACTCAAATATCTAGCACAAGTTTCCTTCTCCTTGGGGCATTCTCTGGAAAAGTGCCCTGCTCCATTACAACTAAAACATATTACTTCTGACAAGTATCGAGGTTTCCTTTTTGGGCAACTGTTGAGGTTGCCCTGACTCCTTGCACCTGTAACAGGTGATATGACTCAGGTCCCTCATGGGCTCCAATCGGCTTCTCTTCCTGGACCTTTCCATGCCAATCATGGCTTCTATTTCTTGTGGGTCATATTCTACTTCCTCCGTCGAGAATTCTACTAGATCCCCATTCATACAATTCTGGGAGATGTGTCCTTCTTCTCCACATGAATAGCAAGACTTAGTGCAGGGTTTACTCGGGTCTTCTTTAGGTGTGTCCTCCACATCTTCCTTCATCACGGGTTCTTCTAAGATTTCCATAAGGGCTCCTTTCTTTACTTCTTTCTTCTGTTGTACGGTTCTTCATACCATGGGGTAAATGTGACACTGAGCAGGATAGTGGGTAGTCCCTTCACACAAGAAACAAGTAATCTGCCTAGTGGGGCATTCTTCAACTGGGTGACTTCCTTCATAATTAGGGCATTCATCCTTGTGTTCTTTATGGGTGTGTCCTATTTCTCCACAAATCTTGCATGCACAAGGTTTCTTCATATCCTTTCCATAAGGCTTCAACTTCAGGGACACAAGACGTGACTTTGGTAGAGTCAACTTAAATTCTTTCCAAGTGGTTACTCCTTACCATCCATTGATGGTTTGGTACATCCTCCACCAAGTAGCAGCACCTCTTTCAAAACACTGAAGAGCATGCTTGGTCATATCCTTTTCAACTATAGGGTTATTCTTCATGTGATCCTCCATGTTCTGAATCCATTGGTCCGTCTCCAATTGACTCATCGGTCCAGAAAATATAAGCTCATCTTCATTCATCCTCTATTGGGTCCATGGGTTTGGGGTGAGATAGGAGAGATAGAGGGGGATACACACAATGCAAACAAAAGTTTTGAAAAATCAGATTTTTATTTTGCGGCTGTCGGAAAAACATCAAACAAATGACAGATCACAATCGTCGCATCTAACGTAGGTATATGACAGGGGTTTGGTCATCTAAAGGTCAATAAATCTTCAAAATCGCCAAACTCTTCAAGTCTTGTTTATGTCTCCGATGGCTTCTTCCCATCGTGCTTGTCCTTCTCAAGTTCTTTTGCCAGATCATCTCCGTTGACGTGAAGTCTCTTGTGACGTCCTTTAATATTCTGGAGTTGCATTCCAAACTTCTGGGTTTCACATCCCTGGCATGAACCATGGTCCTACTGTCCTTTAGTTCCTGACAAATCTCCGGTATCTCGAGGTTTTGTTCCTCCAATTTGGCTACTTCAGCTTCTGGGTCCTGAGTTCTTCACGAAATGCTTCCTTGTCTAATACGGCTTCCTGGAGCTCCACCTTAAACTTCTTGATGTACTACTCCAGATCCTGGTGATACACCGGCTAAGGTTAAAACTTCATCTTACTGATAGGTGCTCCATCAGCCTTCTTCCATCAAATCCATTCTGAAGAAATGCATCCTTAACTCAGCACAGTGACAATAGCATCAGCGGCGATGACATCATGGATAACCGTGTTTCTGCCCTTGTCATTGCCATGAGATATCTTCCATAGTTGATATCTCCTGCCTTAGGGTTTTCTTGACAAAACTTTGAGTTCTCATGCTCCATGTTCTGGTCTTTCTCCGATACACATTGATATTGGGTATTGACAACTTCCATAGTCTGCCAAGTACCATAAGGGTAGCCTTCCTAGGTCACACAAATCTGGAAATTCTTCAGAGCCTCCAATTCTCCTAGTCTTCAGAGTCTTCAACAGTTGTAGTTTCCAGTATCATAATGTATAGTAAAATCCTCTTCATTCAGAATGGTCTCAGTTGTCCTAATATCTTGCACTTCTTGGAGTGGTCTCATTAGTCGAATCTTTGTGTGGTCAAAAAGGGAAAGGGGGTATAGTCTCATTAAAGGGAATATTTGAATAAGCTCAGAAGAGAAGGGAGGTAAAAGATCCTTTTAAAAAGAGAGTTTGTAGAGAAAATATTTCCTATGGGCTTGCCAATTTCTAGGGCCACGTCCTACAATCAACATGTGCTCTGATACCATCTTGTAGCGACCCGACCCGAATGGATCAAGTCTCTGTGCTTAAGTGTCATCCCTGGATCGCTATGCTGACACACACAATACTCGAGGATTTATAACAGAGGTAAATCACATGTCAAGTAACGTAAATACTATTACCTTAATCCAAATAGCGGAAGTAACAAGGTTGTGGATTCCCATCAACACCAACGGCAAAGTTGAGTGTAGAAATCGTAACCCTAACGTATCACTTACTCGTCGTAAGAAATCCTGCAACATGAGACGTTGCAGCCACAGAGGGTCAGTACATTGAATGTACTGGCAAATTCACACCATAGAGAAATGATGAACAATGGCTATCACTACATGCATATATGGCTGGTGGAAAAACTCTACGGTTATAACGTTTTTGCAAAAAGCCAATTTTTCCCTACTGCAAAGGAATAAATTTTATTTAACTATTAGGGTGGTTGTTAAACATTGAGAATGGTTGACAGCATTCTCAATCCCAATTAAGTAACATCATTAAACCCAACAAAGTTAAGTTAATGTAACATGATGAGATTCACATGATAATCCAAGTACTAGATACTCAAATTGTCCATAATCGGGGACACAGCTAATCATGATTAGTTTATACACTCTGCAGAGGTTTGCGCACTTTTCCCCACAAGACCCGATCTCCTCCGTTGGGATTCTCGCACTACAAGATGTTTGAGAAACGGATGACCAAGACATAGTCTTTCAGAAGCGCTAGCACCTTACGATCGGGTAGACCGTTACACCTACTTTCCCCTACATCTGCTAGTCTACCACTGTAAGAGTTCGCACGACTTAGTCAACTATGCTAGAGCCCATAGTAGCTTGTGGCTGCACACGGAAGTTTCTAGTATGAATAATCTCATGATCCCTTTGAGCCTAGGTGGCGGTCCATAAAAAAGGCAATCCTGGAATACCCAGGTGCCTAGACAGGCAATCGCTGGAATACCCAAGTGCCTCAATCCACCCAGATGTGTGTTAAAGTTGCCACCTTTAGTTGAACCATTAATTAACAATCTCACATCTGTCATGAATACTCTCAAACCCAATCCACGTCTACGAGCATAACATGGCAATATAAGCATAACGTAATGGTAACTCCTAAGGTTTGAATGCAGGGCAATAGGTTCCTACCTCATCAACTACTTCCCAATACCCACATGTTATCATTCCTACTCATGCAATGTTTGAGGTTGAAACTAATGCATAAAAACTGGGTATGAAAGGAATATGATCAAAGTGTGAACTTGCCTGCAATGTTGGTGAAGATGATTCGCACTCAAAACTCTTGATAGATCTACTCGTCTCACTCCGGTCAATCTATCGTAAGCAAGCAATAGTAACCACACATAAGCAATCACTCAAAAGATCGGAAAGATCGAAGAAGACGATTCGGAAAACTTCAAAACCAAGCAAATAACTCTTGCAACATAAAACAATTTCTAACAGTACCAAAATTATGTGAATTTGGCCTTATCAGAAAGTTTAGGTCAAGTGTTTCGCTTTGCAAAAAGAATCAACTCAAACGGAGTTACGAAACTCAAGTTATGATCAAACGAAGTTTGGATTCAAATCTGGTCTAATTCAAAATTTTAAAATTTCAAAAACATGTTTGAGTTAGATTACTAGATAGAGGAGATCATAACGAAGAAGTGGGCGTTGGTTTCGTTGGATTTGGACAAACGAGCGGAAAGTAATGATCGTTTGAAGTTCAGGGACTAAACTATAGGGAAACTAATTACGAATAGGTCCCTGACTGAAACTAACAGAAAAAGAAAAGACTAAATAACGAACGTTTGCTAGCTAGTTCTAAACAGAGAACGTTCTTTGAATAGATCTAACTAAAAATGAAAACCGATCTAAACCTAACTAACTGAAAAGAAAACCAAACTAAAACAATAAATCGGACCGGGTGGTTTGTACCAGTTCGTCTCGACGGCGGCGAGCGACGGCGGTTAACTCCGGCGAGACGGCGCGGCTCCGATGAGGTGCGGGTGACGGCGGCTGCGCAGGGCGGCGTAGGGCGAAGGGCGGCGGCGAGCAGCGAGGCGGGGCGGCTCGCCGGCGGCGATGACAGGCGAGCTCCGGTGCGGCGCGGCTTGCGGCGGGAGGGCGGCGGCGCGAGGGGAAAGAGGGGTCGGGGCGGCCTATTTAATGGAGGCTGGGCGGAGCGCCTTGGGCAAGGGGGCAGAGGTGCCCTACCTCGGCACGGACGTCGAGGTCGGTGGCGGCAGTCGTGGCGGCGGTGGTCTCCCGCTCGGGTGGAGGGAGGCGGTGCGGCTGGGCTGGGCCGTGGCCTGGCCGGTTGGCTGGGCCGGCCCAGTTCGGCGGAAAGTTTAAAAAAAATAATGGTGATGATTTTTTCCATACAAACAAAACAAATAAAAGCAAAATAAACAAAAATATTATATAGGCATATCATATACCAAAATTTGCAGAAAAAGATTTTCTACAACTTGGACATTTTTGTAATGCCAAATAAAATCCACACAAATTCAGATAATTCAAAGAGTGCTACTAGTCTAATAAAATCCAATAAAAATCATTTTAAAAATTCCAAAATGATTTCAAATAAATTTTTCTCCAATTTTCTATTGTAGGGAATCGTGTTACCCTATTTTCCATGTATTTTATTTTTGGAGAAAAATAGTTTGAATAAAACTCAAACAACTCCAAATTTGGAAATAAATTCAAAGGGGCTTTGAATTTAATTCTTTGAAACTCCCAACTCATATTTCATATGTTTTGAAGAAGTCATTTTATCTTCGCTCTTGAAAATCATTGAGTGGCATAAAGTTTCTGGATTGGAAATATTTTCCGAATGGAATTCAAATCTTCAAAACCCTTTTCATTTATTTAAATGGAAGAAGTCATGTCATCTTCTCTCTAGGGTTTTGTATTTGAAAAGAATTTGAATCACAGATATCAAAATGCAAAAGGTGAAAGTTTGTGAAAGTCCTTTTATTCCCTCTCATTTAACTTTCAAAAGTTTCGAATTTCACTCAATCAGTCACACAACAATCAAACAAACAATCAATCAATCTATTTATTATAACATTCCAAAATTTAGAATTTTGGGATGTTACATTGGCAGAGTGCATGAAGGATGCATGAGTCCACACTAGTAGGTTGACAAAAATACACGAAGAGGAAACAACTATATTGGGATGAGAATGCAACCAAACACACCCACACGCTTTGTGCTACAGTGACTGATCTACACCGTCTGAGTTTGATCCAATGGTAATGTAGCGCCGAGACATGGACATGCCCATGCAGAGGGCGCCTAAACACCACTGAAGTCCCTCTGCTTCTCGAGGCGCACGACGTTGGTGATGCAGGGTGCAACCGCCCGCAGAGCCCGCTCCCGGTCGACGGGAGCCAGCTCGTCAAAGACGGTGTCCAATGGCACGAATGGATTCCGGTGACGGAGCCCTAAAAGCAAGGTTCTAAAAATCGTGATTTTGAATCGAATCGGAGCTCTGGTGGCAGGATCGCAAATCGTAGAATCTTCACTATCAGGATCGTAGAAACGTAGATTCCATGAACTAAAATCGTAGAATCAGAGTGGTAAGTTTGGATCGGTAAAGTCATAGAATCGTATAACAAAATCGCGATTCTGACAACCTTGCCTGAAAGGATTCGCCCGGCAACGGTGACGGCAGCCCACAACCCCTCTTTGTCTAGCTCAGCCCCCACCATCGCGCGGAGACAGCTCAGCTCCTTGGAGATATATGTGAAGAAGGAGACCAGGTCAGGAAGCCGCAGCTTGTTGAAGTCGACCGTGTGGTCGAATGGGTTTAGCCCGACGGCCGGCATCGTCGTGCTAGCACGACGGTAGGCATCACGCAGCCGCAACATGTGCGTGGAAACTTGGTTCACCAAGTGGCTGAGGCGATCCCGGACCTCGTCACGATCGGCCCACTCACGCTCTAGCCGGCTCCCCTGACGGCCTATCATATCTCCCGCTTTCTGCAGCAACGCCGCCGACGCCTCGAGCATCTTTGTGGTGGACGCCTGCCGTTTTTGAAGCTCCGTGAACTCCCGCACATAACGGAGGAGCATGGCACTCCTCTCCTCCTTGAGCTCACGAAGCTCCACGTCCTTGGCCCCGAGCTCTGCATCCTTGGCATGGAGCTCGTGTGTCAGGAGCCTCACCTCGGACTCCGTGATCTGCTGCGCCGCCATGGCACCAGGTAGAAGCAATGGGGAGAGGAAGCGAAGGGGGCGAAACGGCTGAAAGGCAATGCAATCTACGGGAAGGCGGAGGGAGCGACGAATCTTTTGGTTTTCACCACGGTAAAACACCAGTCGACGACTTCTCACATCAGGGGGTACAGGCGGAGTCATCGTGACTAATTGCTGCCGCGCCTGCTCCCGTCAATCAAAAAATTAAAATCCTGCCGCGCCTGCTGCCGTCAATCAAAAAATTAAAAATCCCGCCGCACCCAAACACCAGAGCAACGCCGCGGTGGATATTTAAATTTACCTGCCGAC
Organism: Triticum monococcum; assembly: GCA_034509565.1. Lineage (NCBI taxonomy): Eukaryota > Viridiplantae > Streptophyta > Magnoliopsida > Poales > Poaceae > Triticum > Triticum monococcum. The sequence goes on from CM067844.1 coordinate 493,678,623, forward strand.
AAGTAGATAAAAAAGGGCTGAAAAAACCAATGTGCCGGCGGCCTAGCTAATCGGTCGAACTAGCCCAACTAGCTAGCCACCGTGCTTCACTGATGTACTCGGTGGGAAAGGTGGTATTTCGTGATTTGACGACTCATTTACTTGCTTCGGCGCTATGACCGAGGAGGACCCAAAAAATGCGCGGTAGGGCGTCCCACGTCAGGAAGAATATATGCGTGCACCACCCGGGAGGACCCCGAAACCGCGCGGTAGGGTGTGCCACGTCTCGGCACGGAGGAAAAATGTGCGTGTAAAAATATACTGTATCAGACATAGTACCTATGGTTCGACCTCGGGACCCAGCCAGTCGGTTGAAAACACCCCACTAGCCACACAGCTTCATCATGCAAACGTGGCACGGAGGATAGATGTGGTTAGCTCCGTCTCGACCAGCCACAACGTCTCTTGTTCTAGGCGATTCTTCTATTTTCCAAGTTTTTTTAGTTGTAAGAACACCACGGCAAGCTAGCGCCGCTCTTCGTGTGTGCCCGTGCAAAGGTTAGACGATGGAGAGAAGAGAGATTGAGATCGCAGACCTGGGACCCACCAGTAAGTCAGATAACGGTCATGCACGTGTTGACGGGGCACTCCCTCTACTCTACTCAATGCAAGTACTGTATAAAATCAAGTTATGGGACAAAGCCAACAACCGTTCGTTTTTCAGGCTATCGACTTACGCTTTGTAGTCTAGGTTGCCAGTTCGAATCTCGTCTTTCAGATTTGTTAGTTTTAGGTCCAAATTTGATTAATGACAAGTGGGAGCCCCGTGTGTTGTTCCGATATTTCAGTGTAGGATGGTTTTTTTGAACAAACACTTTGCACGGTTAGACAAGTAACAACACGAGTTACACATTTTTTTGCAAGTTTACGAACAAAAATGATAGCGGCATAGAATATCACATCCACCCCGCAGCTTAGATACTATGGTGATACGAGTTTTTACACCGTTGGAAGTGAGATCCAATGGCTTGGGAGTAGTCTTTGTAATTATGCGCAATTTCCAAACTCTCCAAAGGTTTTTTTGCAAATAAAACATTCAGGCCTCGTGTGTGACGCTGCATCTTCGATCCAACGGCTCCCCGGTGCTCATATTAGGTGCTCCCCGTAGCTTAATTACCCGCTACGGTGATTGGAGTAGTTGTGGGCCAAATGCTACGAAAATATAATCTAAACCAACCAGAATAAATGCCTACACAAATTAATCCAAGGTTGGAGTGCCCCTCGCAATGTAAATAGCTCCGGCTTTGCGAGGGATGGAGAGGTAGTAGCTTCAACGCGTGGAAGATACGGTGTGAGAAAGCGAGGTTAATCGAGAGACATATAGATAGAGAGACAAAGTGGCTGTGGTCCGACATTCATTGAACAAATATATATGCTCTGGAGAGATATTGTCTGATTGAGCTTTTTGGCAAGGGTGAGGGCTGTAAGATAGAGCTTGAGAGATGATCCAGTCACAGACGTGTAGATATATTTTATGCGTGGGAGGAAGCAAGGTCAACCGATCACATAGGGTCGCCGTGCGATCGAAAGAGTGAGACGGGTTGGAGAGAGTGACCTAGATAGACGATGTGCGTGAGAGAGTATACAATGTGAATAGGTCGAATTGGGCTCAAACATGGTGATATATCATTTTTGTACGAGAAAGAGCGAGGTCAATCGAGGCATACGAAGAGAGAGAGAGAGAGAGAGAGAGAGATTGAGTGAGCGTGGCCCACCATGAGGTCGAAAGAGTGGTGGCGGCTTGGATGGACTGACCTAGATAGACAATCTGCGTGAGAGAGTATAGAGTGTGTCGATCGAGGCCCGAATAGGGAGATATATCATTTGTGTGTGAAAGAAAACGAGGTTAAACGAGACTCAGATAAAGAGAGCGAGATTGAGCGAGTGTGGCCCGCCGTGCGAAAAAAAGAGTGAGACAGTCTCGAGGGAGTGACCTAGATATACAACGTGCGTGTGTGTGCATGCACGAGAGGTTGGGGGGCTAGATAGGCAATGCATGTATTTTAGCGCGAGAGGGTGAGAGGGAGAGGGGGGATAAAGAGAGAGCTCGGCATGGGGTGCAATGGCGGGTGTGTGAGGTAAATACATTTGGTAACAGAGTGGAAAAAGGGGTTGTGTAGTTGGGAGACTTAGAGATTGAAACATGGAGAGAAAGAATGAACGTGTGTTGGAAACCGATAGCTTCCTAAGGTGGTTAGGAGAGGAAGATTGACCGATACAGGAAGTATGTAGCGTTTGTGCAGGGGGGGGGGCTAAAAACAACATTTGAATGTACATAGTACGAGACTTAATATCGATGTTTCAATTTGGTGTACATTGTAAGATTTGAACCGAGGACCAGACATACGGGTAATTATTTCGAATTCATGCCGTACTAAGTTTCGAAAAGTTGACATTGACTCAGTTTGTTGTGCTATTTTGTAGGTCATATGTTTGAATCCATCCAAAAGTTTTCTCACTACCATGGTGTTCATCATATACATATGAATTTGTATTAAAAAGTAGCGTGGATACAGTGAAATGCGAAATCCACGTTAGAATTAGAGATCGCTACATGACACACACTCTAATTCAAATAACTAACTACGTGACACACACTCTAATTCAAATACCTAATTATGTGACACACACTCTAATCCACATTAGCGTGGGTATCGTTTTGATTTTTTTTTCAAATAACTCCTCATTAATTAATTTATAGTACTCCCTCTGTTCACTTTTATAAGACCTTGAAGACATTTCAGACAATGTGCAAAACAGTTCATTTTAAGTTGTCTGAAACGACTTACAAAAGTGAACGGATGGAGTATCTCGTTTCGAATGACTAATTATTGCAAGAAAAACACGGGCATGGTAACACATACAGATTCGTTTGCAAATGAAAGAAGATTCGTTTGCATTCTCAAATGTAGGCGCACCAGGCAAACCAGGGTTGTGTTGGGGTGGACGCTGCTTCGGTGCCTTAAAGGCAACTGCCTTTGGGTCATTGACATGTGGGCCAGCCACCTGTTGGGCTCATATGTCATGGAAACAAAGGTAGGTGCCTTAAGGCACCGAAGCATAGTCCTGTTGGGGTGGTCGCGTGTGTCGGACGGGCGCGTAGCACCCAGCCACCCCCCAAAGGACGACGACAATATAAGTTCGCGCTTCCACGTTTCGGATTGAAATATCTGGCGGCCCCAATTCCAGCCCTGCAAAATCTCTCTTCTCCACCGTCCCCTTGCGCGCCCAGATTGCTCAAATCCCTAATTCGCCGCCAACCCTCGAATCGCCCCTCGTCTCGTCTCTTTCCCCACCGTTCCCCACCTCTGTGCCGGACGACAACGACGAAGACGACGGTCACGCTTCACCACTGCACCGGAGCTACCTCATCTACGCCCTCGTCCACCGCACCGAGTGGTCCACCGACAACGTCGGCCGCCGCAACCGACATGCCTCACAGACACCGAGTTCCACCGCATCAGGTGCGCTTCACCGACGCCGTCTCCCAGCTCACCGGGGCTACTTCACCGAGCACATCGTCGCACCTCCGCCCCCGAGGCCGTTGGGGCTTCACCAATGGTCTCGTCCACCGCATCGTAGCGCTCCGCTGCCACTCAAGATCTGCATCCGTGCGCGGCCAGCCAACGCCAGCGCATCACCCTCAATGGCTCTGAAGTGACCCGTAGTCTAGCTAGGCGAGCATGCCCAAACGCCGGCCCGAACTAGGTATCCACACATCACTCCCTTGTGCACTATTCCGACGATGTTTGGATATCCTTTCACTGCTCTCTTAGCTTACACGCATATGCAACTCTAACCTTAACTCTTATTTCTTCTGGAGATATCATCTGAAACAAGCAAATCCATATTTTAGCGAAGCATGATGGCGCTACGGGATCTGGTACACATCCTGCACACCCGTATAACCTTGTAAGTATCTGTCCTCCGGTACAACATCAAGGTCGATTCCTCTTATTTGATCAACCATTCGCCGTGTCAAAAATGTAGAGGGGGATGCAAGGAGCACAAGGCCTGCACATCCAAGCAAGTGGTAACATGGACTTATACATGGAACATCCCAAGCGCAAGTAGAGCTGCAGTGAGCTTGTAAAACAAGCTAGCGTAAGTCCCTGCAGTTCATATAATTCGTACTGGCATTCGTGTATGATTTGTGTGAAGTGGCTGATCCATGAATTCAAGTTACCAGGGGCGAACATTTAACTTAAAAAATATGAAGGCACTTACACTCCGGAAATCAACATAACTTGAGAAATGTGAAGCTACATGCACTTTGAAAACTAGCTAATGATCCAAAGTAGTTCAGATTATAAACACTAAATGATGCAAGCACCAAAAAACACAAAATGCAACATGGTGTACAAGGACTACAAACATGGTATGTACCTGCTTGAATTATTCGTTCTCTGGCTGAAAATATCGAAGTGTAATTGCACGTATAACCACTGCGCAAACTGCATATCAATATATCTATCCTGCAAAAGTATGCCAATAGTTTCAAACAACAGATTAGAAAAGTATTATGCTATGTTGTCACGATACGGGGACTTTCTGGTAGATGGCCTCGACGTTTCCTCAAGCTATGAAAATGCACTATAATTTGCTTGTCATCAATGCCTGCGAATCTCTGTCTCTCTCAACATAGTAGATCATCATTAGCCACTAAATCCTTCAATGAGATTGCAAAATGCTTGCATTAGATCCCTCATTAGACACTATATGTTCATCAGCAGGAGCATGTAAAATGTTTGCATCAAATCCTTCATTAGCAGTCTGTTCATTAGACACTTCAGGCTCAAGAACAACATGAGCTTGTATGTTTGCACCGGAAACTTGATTAGATACATCAGATTCAGGCAGCTCAGTATTGATTGGGGGAGTTATAAAATAAGTAGAAATTGGTTTCATTTTCTCATAGATTCCCTACATACAAGCAGTTTTACAACATACTCAGGTTTAACTATTGGCCAGAAATTTAAGAGTTGAATTAGATATAATCAAGGATGTGATGTACCTGCTCGTTGTGCATGCTACTCTTGCAAGCTGCAACTCTCCGTTTGCGCAAGCTCGATGCCATGCCCGTGCTGCCGCCGCTGCCTCCCACGCAGGCTACACCCAGGGTTGGATCTTCATCTTCTTGTCCTTCCGTTCGCTTGAAGCACGACGACCGCCCTCCAACGAGGGCGCGAGGAAGTGCTGTGTCGGTTTGTCCAGCGACGGCTAGGTTAGGAGCGAACCAGACTGGAGGCTGGAGCGAATGAATTGGGATTTTTCCTGGCGTCGATCGATATGGGAGGCGCTCGTTTGGGCCGCGAGCCTGCTATAGGGCCTGCCTTGCACTTATGTTATTGGCCCGTCCAAATTGAAACATTTTTCTTCATTTTTTACATTGCCTGCTCGTGCGTTGGGACGAACAAAACTAGCGTGGGCCAACATGGACGACTCAAACTAGGTGCACACTTTCCAGCCACCTGAGGCGGCCGCCCATACCAGCCCCTATGGTGGCGTCGCCCCTTTTTGCGTGTATGATTGGATAGTGAAAAATATTCCAGTGGCGCTTTTGATTTACCCACATAATGGTTGAATTGCTTGTTTCTATGAACTGAGTTTGCCTATAATGTGAAGGATTCTAGTCTTTTCATCCTATTGTAGATTGCTTAGATCTCGATATGCAAAAGTAATCGCATGAAATATACTGTAAAAGCCAGTGTGATGTGTTTGGCTACAACTAGTCTGACTACACGTCCTCATATAACATACCAGATTAACCATTCGACTTACCCATGCAGTGTGGGAAGAAAGAAGTATTGGGACTACGTATCCAAGCAATTGATGCCATGGACTCCTTCGTACAACCTTGTAAGCGAAAAAGAAGTTGCAGTGTGCCTGTACAAAGAACTAGCATAAGTTCAGTTACCTGCTTCTCGGCATTTTAGTTAGCCACTTATTGCAAAATTGTTCAATTACGTTGCTTGGCTTAATTTAGTTTGCTACTGATTACATAATGGCACAACCTGTTAATCATATTGTAGACTGCGCCTATCTATGTGTTCGATACTTACTGTTAAGAATTACCTGTTTGCCTTAACTTAAATATCTACTTGTTTGTTTAACTGCTTTGCTGCTGCAACATTGGGTTACAATGATGTTAATAACTACTTTTCAGCATCCAATTGAAACTCTTTAATTCCTTGTTTGTTTAACTGGTTTGCTGTTATAACTCCCAGTTGAGATGTTTTGCTAACTTCAACTTTTCTGAATCCAATCAGAACTTTAATGGCAAAACAGGTTAGCCCAGATCAAAGAGCGTGGTCCCCATGGATGTTGCATCATCCCACAGCAGTGGCACCGGCCCAATCGTGCATTATGAATTGCCAACTGCTGATGCTCTAGAGGCTAAACTAGTGGTAGAAAGAGATTCTGCTTCTACACTTAGAGATGAAGTTGACATGTTGAGGAAGCAAACAGCACAATCACAAGCAGTACTCAAGACAACCATTAAATATTTGGTGGATTTCAAAACAAAGCAAGCTGAGACTAGCCATATTGTTAAGGTCCTGAAGGAAAAAAGGAAATTAAATTCCTACTTGGTAAATCATAGGTGAAATGTTCTTTCCATAGTTGAATAACCTTTGTGTTGTCTGTTCATGTAATCAATCAAACCATTTGTTTTAGAGATCATGTAATAATTGTTTTTTTTGTTTTTTGTTTGTAACTTTATTTGAGCACAAGTCTGTATTAATTGATAAGACTCGGAGACATTTCATTTGGATTGATGTGCCAGACCTACAAATATGCCAATCGGGCTAAATGTGCATTCAGCAATAGTAGTATAGATGGACCATAAGTGGCACGCATCGGAAATGGCCAAGATGCTGGCTAAAAAAAGGATGCTGTTGTAGCCAAAAAAAAGTACAGCGGCCTGGCTTATGTATGTTAGTTGATATTATTGATCCATATACTCTATAAGTGTTTATATGTCTGTTAGTTCCGTACATTCTTGGTTGATTGACTCGGTATTTGAATCTTGATACATCGCTTGTGTACATATCTAAATGGAAGTACACATTATGCTGCGTGTGACATTTGAGTTGGACATGAAGTGTTCCAAATATTCGACTTCACCTTAAACTGGATTCTAGTTTCTGAATTTGAGTATCGGCATTTGTAAACCATATTCATATATGACAGTGGAATACATCTTTGTCGTCCTTTTAAAGATATATAAAAACACATAGAATGATTTATAAAGATTCATATAGGAATACAAAATGGATTCGAATTTAGTTGCCAAGGTAAACGTGGATGCTTATTGTCCCAAAATTCGAAAGAAACGGCAAAATGTCCACTCCCACATCGACTGCCCGAAGCCAAGTGTTTGGGAGATGGAAATTACTATCTACCCATTACACGGACAATCCATCGGCCCAATTTCCACTGCTCTAAATAGGGGTAGGTTAGTAACTTCAATTAGATGTGACACGACTGCCTCTGAGCCCATTCCTACACGGTGGCGTCAAACATGGGCGGCAAAACTCATTTGATTCAAGCTCGTCCAAAAGACCTCTATTTCTCCCTCCATTCCCCATTCATACACGGTGGGCGGCAAAACACCCTCTCCTCGTCCGAAATAGATGTAGGCTAATATTTTAAATAGGGGCAGATGTGTAACTTCCATCAGACATGACACAACCGCCCTACCTGTCAGCCCCGTTCATACACCGTGGGTGCCAACCGTGGGCGGCAAAACACCGTCTCCTCGCCCGAAATCGATGTAGGCTAATATTTTAAATAGGGGCAGATGTGTAACTTCCATCAGACGTGACACAACCGCCCTACCTATCAGCCCCGTTCATACACCGTGGGCGCCAACCGTGGGTGGCAAAACACCCTCTCCTCGCCCGAAATAGTTACCGGCAAATATTTGGGAGATGCGAGATTACCGTCCTATCCCCAACCGACGAGACGTCCAAATTTGAAACGGGGGATAAGTTCGTAACTTTCCCATATTTCAGACAAGCGCTTCCCAAAAACATGGTTCCCCGTACCTCTCCCTCCATTTTCCCATTCATACACCGTCCGCGCTAGAACACCCCATTCCCACACCAGCCTCCGTCCGCCACCCCATCCATCGCCGCTGTCCTCCACCACATCCATCGCCACCGTCCTCCACCATGCCGGAGTGCCTACCAAGACCGCATCGTCCACTGCTAGAGATGGACGTTTCTCATCCACGGCGACGGACCAATAGCCTTGCATCGCGTCCTCTCGCTTCATCGGCGCCGTCGTCCTCTTTGCCGGGGCCGCTCACACGACCTTCTCTTCTACCGCAATGGGACTTATCCCCCGATGCACCCGTCTACCATCGCAGATCTTCTTCAATGCCACTGACAACATCGCACCCCCGATGCCTACACGGCGCCGCAAGAGAGGTGGTACTTCATATCTCCTCAACTTTTTGATCTCAACCAGAAAATAGATCTTGACTTGGTTACTCTACTTTCTTTTCAGCTCTTAGAATTTAGTTCTTAGTTCAAAGCAAACAATGGATGCTAAATATCATTTCTCCGGTTTGCAGCTTCAAATCTGACATGGCACATCCATAATACGGTTTAATTGATCATGCTTAGGGTTTAATTGATCATGTTGGTTCTGTGGTGGTTTCATTAATAGAAATCAGAGGGGAAACCCTCTTTTGCAAAAAAATGAGTTTCCCCCTTTTATGATCACTATACGATTAGAATAAATGCTTCGTGTCATAATAACACTGCTCCACCCATCAAGCTAAACAAGCTTAGTTGTTCAAATATGAATCTGATATTATTAAAACAGAGTTGTTTAATTGGTCAGCTAAATGTTCCTAAATTAGTTTCGAAAATGCATGTTCACCGCTCGGGTGTGTATCTCTGTGTGTGGTCTGGTCAGCACGGTTGGGGAGGTGAACTTTGCATATGCATGGGTTTATAGGGAGACACTCTCCGAGTTGAAACCACAATGCATTCCATAGATAATCTGACTACTTTTTATGTTTTCATGAATCTCAGATTCTGAACAGCATCATAATGATTATGAGCTTGCGCGCATGAAAAGAATAAAGCAGAACAATGCCATGGCTGTCAAACTTGGCATTAAGGGACTAAAATCAAGTTCGGATGCAATGCAATGCAAACACTCTCCACCTATAGATTCATGCTCAGAATATGATCCTAACAGTGATTCTGAGCTAGAGGGAGACCTAAGTCAATGTAGCTCCCTAGTGGAGGAGTCAGAGGAAGATGCCCTATCTTATTCACCCATCAAGGTACTTGCTCTAACTTTCCAAGGTTACATTGCTCGCACATATCTTGCAACCAATGCTTTGCATTGCTTCTACTTTGTTGAACTGCCATTAGCTTAGTTTACACATCGTGTATGTGAATACGCCCTGCCTATCCATTTTCAGTACATATTTCATCTGTCATCATACCATATTTATCCATTCAAATGTTGTTCTTGTGTATCAGATGTTCAAAAGGAAGAGGGTGATTGCTGATCGTGGAGGAGCACAAGCAAAGTATTTGGAAAAGGGAGTGGCACCTAATAAATCAGATAGCTCATTAGGTGTAGTTGCAATATCACCTGACCCACAAAATACCCCAACTCTAGCAGACTCTAGCCCTACTACACTGGTCATTTCTGATGCCCCAACTCAGCAAACCCAACTGCAGCAAACAGTATGATTATGCCAGTTGACATAGCACCAGCTGTACGACGCAAAACCCCCATTCCAGCAAAGAGTACACCAAATCCAGTTGCCAAATCCCTTTTCGAACCAGAGAGAGCCCCAATTGCAGCAAATAGGACCCTTGTTCCATTTCTTCCCAGTTTAGAAGACGAAGCTTATGTTGTTGTCAGGAACTTTGTGCACATCTTTCCTTCATGGAAAGATTATACCGCAGACACAGAACAATTTCCAGTCTTCCTGCGCAACTTACGCGTAAGTAATGTACTAATGTTATTCATGGTCATTACTGCATATATTTCTGCTGACAGAAGACACAAGATTTCATTCTTTTAAATAGGCGAGGCGCAAACTGGATTGTGATGACGAGCAGGGGTTGGTTGCGCTTTTCAAGCACTCGTTGATGAAGTATCGTTCCTACCTGAGGCAAGCGCACTTCGATGGCAAGCCTCTGAATGAAATTTCTGTAAAGTCTCCGATGCTACATTTATCCGACGGTGACTGAATAATCTTGTTACACATTGGTCTCGACTGCAGCATAAGGTACTGTCTATGATATCACATCACAATTTGAACTACATTTCTGCATTTGCCTTAAAGTCTCACTTGTACGAAAACTGTTAGCAGAAGAACATTTGTTCTCAAGGGACCACAGAATCTCGCAACTATATTGCACACTGCATTGCTCTTGTGAGTACCTCTTGCCCTGTATGACCATACTTACTTTCATAGCTATTTGCTTATGTAGCATCACTGCACATGTTAGCCTCGTAATCATCCATTTGGTGGACATTATAAGATTCGTATGGACTCTTACATAAATTTAGAATCAACCCAATGCTTTTGAAGAGGTTTAGCTCTACAGTCCTCTTGTAAGGAATGACGTGGTCTATCACTGTACTTACATTGACAACTACTCCCTCCGTCCCATAATATAAGAATGTTTTGTATAGTACACTAGTGTTCAAAACACTCTTGTATTATGGGAAGAGGGATTGGTTCATTTTGTAGCATTCTGCATCTTATCTCCCTCGCCCACCATTTACTAAAAAAGATCAGATCTATATTTAATCTTACCAGCAAGTAGAATACACAGACAATGCCAGTGCAGGAGTGTAGCCCATTGCTCTTGTCAGTATATTTTGTCCTGTAATGCTTGTACTTCGAGGGATTGGTAGTTGATTATGTAGCATCAATCTGCATCTTATCTTCATTATCCTCTATCCCTTCTAGTATTATCATATCTATAATACTCTCTACAAAATGTAGAGTACAGGCAATGCTTATGAAGAAGATTCTGTGCTGAAATTCTTAAGTTATCCTTCCCTTGCCATGGAGAAGGGCATTATAAAGCCAGTGTTAACTGTTAATGTAAGTCAGTCCTTCTAAAGCCTTTATCCTCAACTGCTGTTTAATTTGCTCATACTCCCTATTGTTTACTGCTGTTTAGTTTGCTGTTTCTACCAAAATGCATGTTCGTAAGAACCGTAAGTTCTAAGTTTTACTTGTAAAACCAAATTCCTTATTCATACCATGCACATTACTTAATACTCCCTATATGTATGCTTGTTTTTGTGGATCTATAATCCAGTGTGTGGTGAAGCAGCCCACGTTTTCACATTGTCATCTCCTGTTTTTATCTTACTGATGTGGCTGATGATATGAACAACATGCCATGCACATTATCCAAAATAGATACAATGATTTTCTTTGCCCTTCATCTATGCTTGTTATGTTGACATGGTAATCCAGTAGTGTGGTGAAGCTCCCTGCATTATGAACAATGCCAAATTATGCTATTGATATTTTGAACATACTCTTTATTTTCTAATTTGAAATTGGATAGAATTGACAAAACATTTATCATCTTTGTTTATACATGTGCAAAACCTGTCATCTCTCTGCTTTGTTTCAGGGTGATATGCCTGATGGCATGCACAAGTCTGCTGAAGGCTGTGAGACAAACTCAACATATATTGCAGCTAAGAAGGCAAAACATCTTGAAGATAGCGAGACAACCCCAAAGTCTTGTCTTGATGCAGTGTTCAAGTTACTTGAGACTAACAGTCAGACAAGCTCACAGAATTCGTTGTCTGAATCAGTTCGACTTCTTCAGTCCCAAGTTCTAGCAGAAAGGCATTCTGCAACTCAACTTTGACTTGAAGTCCTATCTCTAAGAAAGATTGCGGAGAACACCAATGAGAACCTCATCGCTAAACAGCTACACCTGGAAGCTATGACCGACATGCTAGGTCGGTCTCACAGCCTTGCTCAGCAGCTTGCGTAGCAGTTCCCCCGCAAGGCTAACCTTTCTTGAACTGTCTTGGAAGTGGTCTCGGTTCAGTATTATTTTGTTACGCTGCAATGGTGCCCAGTTTTTGTAATCTGCTTCTTCATTGCGCTTTATGATCACTGGTGGCGAACTTTGATGCCCAGTGGATGTAATATACCTTAAATCCTTTATTGTGTAGTGTAGGTTTATTCTTAGTTACTATGCCGTAATTTCTTTATTGTATAGAGTAGGTTTGTTCTTAATTCCTACTAGTTACGTAGCAGCCCGAAATGAACCCCGACCCATGATTGTGCGAATCAAATCACGGGCTTTTAACAGGCCAAAATTGTCTGGGTCCTTGTTTGGCCCAATCAGATATCGGCTGCGAGCAGGTCGGATGCAAACCGGGCCGTAGTTAGGCCCAACTATATGACGGGCTTTTAACATGCCGAAATTAATATAGGGCCGAAATGTTAAATGGGCCCTTAACAGGCCAAAACTAATATCAGGCCGAATTACTAAGCGGGCCTTTATCAAGTGGGCCCAAAAGCATAGTGTCCAGTTGACGGGCCGAATCTGATATGGGCCATAATTGAGCCCAAAGCCTCTTAAAGGGCCGGACCTGATCTGGGCCAAAATTTGGCCCAGAACGTGGTAGGCTTTTAACGGGCCGGATCTCATATGGGCCACTATTAGGCCCGGAGCATGGCAAGCCATTAATGGACCAGCTCAAATATGGGCCGACATTTGGCCCAAAACATGGCAGCCAGTTAATGGGCCGGCCTACTAGGGTCCTCAAAATCTTGTGGGCCTACAGCTGGGCCGGCCCATTAATGTCGGCGAAATCTCGTTGGCCTTTAGCTGGGCCGGCCCATTATGACCCGCAAGAATCTTGTGGGCCTTTACCTGGGCCGGTCCATTATGGCACACAAAAATCTTGTGGGCCTTTACCTGGGCCGGCCATTATGGCCCGCAAAATATTGTGGGCCTTTAGCTGGGCCAGCCCATTATGGTCCGCAAAATCTCATGGGCCTTTAGCTGAGCCGGCCCATTATGGTCCGCAAAATCTTGTGGGCCTTTAGTTGGGCCGGCCCATTTAAACTTGTTGGGCCATGCCACGTGTCGACGTATCATAGGCGCCTTCTGTCCAGTGAGTGGATGACATTTGTCCCGACGATGAGCCGACACGTGTTTCCTTTAGGCAATGATGATTTTACACGTGGAAAATCCCCATTGGTCGGGGCTGTTAACGGGTTATTGGATCCAAAACCCGACCCGATAGCTTAACGGTGTTCTGTTATGGTGGATGCCACGTGTCGGTCACCCTTGACGAAAGCACTTCTGTGACCCGTGATTTATCGTCATGGAAGTGGACACTTTCGTGATGATAATTTTGGTAATGTCATGGAACACTTCTACGACAACACATGTATGACTATCTTGATTCTGTCATAAATTTGTCATGGATGTACATGCAAGACAAAAAAGCGACCTATTGTGACAAACACGTATCATCACAGAAGTGTATTTTTTGGTAGTGGGGGTAGGCATGCCCCCCACCCTCATGGGCCCCTCGCAGCTCCACTGACGTACTTCTTCCTCCTATATATACCCATATACCCCGAAAACATCCAGGAGCACCACGAAACCCTATTTCCACCGCCGCAACCTTCTGTAGCCGTGAGATCCCATCTTGGGGCCTTTTCTGGCGCTCCGCCGGAGGGGGAATCGATCACGGAGGGCTTCTACATCAACACCATAGCCTCTCCAATGATGTGTGAGTAGTTTACCACAGACCTTCGGGTCCATAGTTATTAGCTAGATGCCTTCTTCTCTCTCTTTGGATCTCAATACAAAGTTCTCCTTGATTCTCTTGGAGATCTATTCGATGTAATTCTTTTTGTGGTGAGTTTGTCGAGATCCGATGAATTGTGGGTTTATGATCAAGATTATCTATGCACAATATTTGATTCTTCTCTGAATTCGTTTATGCATGATTTAAATATCTTTGCAAGTCTCTTCAAATTACCAGTTTGGTTTGGCCTAGTAGATTGATCTTTCTTGCAATGGGAGAAGTGCTTAGCTTTGGGTTCAATGTTGTGGTGTCCTTCCCCAGTGACATCAGGGGCAGCAATGCACTGTTGGGGAACGTAGTAATTTCAAAAACATTCCTGCGCACACGCAAGATCATGGTGATGCATATCAACGAGAGGGGAGAGTCATCCACGTACCCTCGTAGACCGTTAAGCGGAAGCATTATGACAACGTGGTTGATGTAGTCGTACGTCTTCACGATCGACCGATCCTCAATACCGAACGTACGACACCTCCGCGTCCAGCACACATTCAGCTCAGTGATGTCGCGCGAACCCACGATCTAGTAGAGCTCGAGGGAGATTTCCATCAGCACGATGACAAGGTGACGATGTTGATGAAGCTACCGTTGCAGGGCTTCGCCTAAGCACCGCTACAGTATTACCGAGGTGGATTATGGTGGAGGGGGGCACTGGACACGGCTGGGAGAGATCAATGATCAACTTGTGTGTCTAGAGGTGCCCCCTGCCCCCGTATATAAAGGAGCAAGGGGGGAGAGGCGGCCGGCCAAGGAGGGCGCGCCAAGGGGGGAGTCCTACTCCCACCGGGAGTAGGACTCCTCCTTTCCTAGTAGGAGTAGGAGAGGGGGAAGGAAAGGGAGAGGAGGAGAAGGAAAGAGGGCCCGGCCCCCTTGGCCTAAACCAATTCGGTTTGGGCCTTGGGGGGCACGCCCCACACTCCCCTTGCTGCCCTCTATTTCCACTAAGGCCCATGTAGGCCCATTAAGCCCCCCCTCGGGGGGGGGGGGGTCCGGTAACCCCCGGAACCCTTCTGGTGTCCGAATATAACCTTACAATATATCAATCTTCATGTATCTACCATTTCGAGACTCCTCGTCATGTCCGTGATCACATCCGGGACTCCAAACTACCTTCGGTACATCAAAACATATAAACTCATATTACCGATCGTCACAGAACTTTAAGCGTGCGGACCCTACGGGTTCGAGAACTATGTAGACATGACCGAGACACGTCTCCGGTCAATAACCAATAGCGGAACCTGGATGTTCATATTGGCTCCTACATATTCTATGAAGATCTTTATCGGTCAAACTGCATAACAACATACGTTGTTCCTTTTTTCATCGGTATGTTACTTACCCAAGATTCGACCGTCGGTATCTCAATACCTAGCTCAATCTCGTTACCGGCAAGTCTCTTTACTCGTTCCGTAATGCATCATCTCGCAACTATCTCATTAGTCACATTGCTTGCAAGGCTTATAGTGATGTGCATTACCGTGAGGGCCCAGAGATACCTGTCTGACAATCGGAGTGACAAATTCTAATCTCGATCTATGCCAACTCAACAAGTACCATTGGAGACACCTGTAGAGCACCTTTGTAATCACCTAGTTACGTTGTGACGTTTGGTAGCACACAAAGTGTTCCTCCGGTAATCGGGAGTTGCATAATCTCATAGTCATAGGAACATGTATAAGTCATGAAGAAAGCAATAGCAGTAAACTTAAATGATCAAGTGCTAAGCTAACGGAATGGGTCAAGTCAATCACACCATTCTCCTAATAATGTGATCCTGTTAATCAAATGACAACTCATGTCTATGTCTAGGAAACTCAACCATCTTTGATCAACGAGCTAGTCAAGTAGAGGCATATACTAGTGACACAATGTTTGTCTATGTATTCACACATGTATTATGTTTTCGGTTAATACAATTCTAGCATGAATAATAAACATTTATCATGATATCAGGAAATAAATAATAACTTTATTATTGCCTCTAGGGCATATTTCCTTCAGTCTTCCACTTGGACTAGAGTCAATAATCTAGATTACATAGTATTGATTCTAACACCCATGGACTCTTGGTGTTGATCATGTTTTGCTCGTGGAAGAGGCTTAGTCAATGGGTCTGCAACATTCAGATCCATATGTATCTTGCAAATCTCTATGTCTCCCACCTGGACTTGATCCCGGATGGAATTGAAGCGTCTCTTAATGTGCTTGGTTTTTTTGTGAAATCTAGATTCTTTTGCCAAGGCAATTGCACCAGTATTGTCACAAAAGATTTTCATTGGTCCCGATGCACTAGGTATGACACCTAGATCGGATATGAACTCCTTCATCTAGACTCCTTCATCCAGACTCCTTCATTTGTTGCTTCCGAAGCAGCTATGTATTCTGCTTCACACGTAGATCCCGCCATGACGCTTTGTTTAGAACTGCACCAACTGACAGCTCCACCGTTCAATGTAAACACGTATCCGGTTTACGATTTAGAATCGTCTGGATCAGTGTCAAAGCTTGCATCGACGTAACCATTTATGACGACCTCTCTGTCACCTCCATAAATGAGAAACATATCCTTAGTCCTTTTCAGGTATTTCAGGATGTTCTTGATCGATGTCCAATGATCCATTCCTGGATTACTTTGGTACCTCCCTGCTAAGCTAATAGAAAGGCACACATCAGGTCTGGTACACAACATTTCATACATGATAGAGCCTATTGCCGAAGCATAGGGAACACTTTTCATTTTCTCTCTATCTTCTGTAGTGGTCGAGCATTGAGTCTGACTCAACTTCACACCTTATAACACAGGCAAGAACCCTTTCTTTGCTTGACCCATTTTGAACCTTTTCAAAACTTTGTCAAGGTATGTGCTTTGTGAAATTCCAATTAAGCGTCTTGATCTATCTCGATAGATCTTGATGCCCAATATGTAAGCAGCTTCACCGAGGTCTTTCATTGAAAAACTCTTATTCAAGTATCCTTTTATGCTATCCAAAAATTCTATATCATTTGCAATTAGCAATATGTCATCCACATATAATATCAGAAATGTTACAGAGCTCCCACTCACTTTCTTGTAAATACAGGCTTCTCCAAAAGTTTGTATAAAACCATATGCTTTGATCACACTATCAAAACGTTTATTCCAACTCCGAGAGGCCTGCACCAGTCCATAAATGGACCGCTGGAGCTTGCACACTTTGTTAGCTCCCTTTGGATTGAGAAAACCTTCCGTTTGCATCATATACAACTCTTCTTCCAGAAATCCATTCAGGAATGCAGTTTTTACATCCATTTGCCAAATTTCATAATCATAAAATGCGGCAATTGCTAACATGATTCAGACAGACTTAAGCATCGCTACGGGTGAGAAAGTCTCATCGTAGTCAACTCCTTGAACTTGTCGAAACCTTTCGCAACAAGTCGAGCTTTGTAGACAGTAACATTACCGTGAGCGTCAGTCTTCTTCTTGAAGATCCATTTATTCTCTATGGCTTGCCGATCTTTGGGCAAGTCAACCAAAGTCCACACTTTGTTCTCATACATGGATCCCATCTCAGATTTCATGGCCTCAAGCCATTTTTCGGAATCTGGGCTCACCATCGCTTCTTCATAGTTCGTAGGTTCGCCTTGGTCAAGTAACATGACCTCCAGAGTAGGATTACCGTACCACTCTGGTGCGGATCTTACTCTAGTTGACCTACGAGGTTCGGTAGTAACTTGATTTGAAGCTTCATGATCAACATCATTAGCTTCCTCACTAATTGGTGTAGTTGTCACAAGAACCGGTTTCTGTGATGAACTACTTTCCAATAAGGGAGCAGGTACACTTACCTCATCAAGTTCTACTTTCCTCCCACTCACTTCTTTCGAGAGAAACTCCTTCTCTAGAAAGGATCCATTCTTAGTAACAAATGTCTTGCCTTCAGATCTGTGATAGAAGGTGTACCCAACAGTTTCCTTTGGGTATCCTATGAAGACACATTTCTCTGATTTGGGTTCGAGCTTATCAGGTTGAAGCTTTTTCACATAAGCATCGCATCACCAAACTTTAAGAAAAGACAACTTTGGTTTCTTTCCAAACCACAGTTCATAAGGCGTCGTCTCAACGGATTTCGATGGTGCCCTACTTAACGTGAATGAAGCCGTCTCTAAAGCATAACCCCAAAACGATAGCGGTAAATCAATAAGAGACATCATAGATCATACCATATCTAGTAAAGTACGATTACGACGTTCGGACACACCATTTCGCTGTGGTGTTCCGGGTGGCGTGGGTTGTGAAACTATTCCGCATTGTTTCAAATGTAGACCAGACTCGTAACTCAAATATTCTCCTCCACGATCAGATCATAGAAACTTTATTTTCTTGTTACGACGATTTTCCACTTCACTCTGAAATTCTTTGAACTTTTCAAATGTTTCAGACTTATGTTTCATCAAGTAGATATATCCATATCTGCTCAAATCGTCTGTGAAGGTGAGAAAATAACGATACCCGCCATGAGCCTCAATATTCATCGGACCACATACATCAATATGTATGATCTCTAACGATTCTGTTGCTCGCTCCATTGTTCCGAAGAACGCTGTTTTAGTCATCTTGCCCATGAGGCATGGTTCGCAAGTACCAAGTGATTCCAAAAGTCCATCAATATGGAGTTTCTTCATGCGCTTTATACCAATATGACCCAAACGATAGTGCCACATATAAGTTGCACTATCATTATCAACTCTGCATCTTTTGGCTTCAATATTATGAATAAGTGTATCACTACTATCGAGATTTAGTAAAAATAGACCACTCTTCAAGGGTGCATGACCATAAAAGATATTTGTCATATAAATAGAACAACCATTATTCTCTGATTTAAATGAATAACCATCTCGCATCAAACAAGATCCAGATATAATGTTCATTCTCAACGCTGGCACCAAATAACAATTATTCAGGTCTAAAACTAATCCCGAAGGTAGATGTAGGGGTAGCGTGCCGACCGCAATCACATCGACTTTGGAACCATTTCCCACGCGCATCGTCACCTCGTCCTTAGCTAATCTTCGCTTAATCCGTAGTCCCTGTTTCGAGTTGCAAATATTAGCAACAGAACCAGTATCAAATACCCAGGTGCTACTGCGAGCATTAGTAAGGTACACATCAATAACATGTAATCACATATACCTTTGTTTACCTTGCCATCCTTCTTATCCGCCAAATACTTGGGGCAGTTCCGCTTCCAGTGACCAGTCTGTTTGCAGTAGAAGCACTCAGTCTCAGGCTTAGGTCCAGATTTGGGTTTCTTCTCCTGAGCAACAACTTGTTTGCCGTTCTTCTTGAAGTTCCCCTTCTTCTTCCCTTTACCCTTTTTCTTGAAACTGGTGGTATTGTTGACCATCAACACTTGATGCTCCTTTTTGATTTATACCTCCACAGCCTTTAGCATTGCGAAGAGCTCGGGAATTGTCTTATTCATCCCTTTCATATTATAGTTCATCACAAAGCTCTTGTAGCTTGGTGGCAGTGATTGAAGAACTCTGTCAATGACACTATAAACTGGAAGATTAACTCCCAACTGAGTCAAGTGGTTATGGTACCCATACATTCTGAGTATATGTTCACTGACAGAACTGTTCTCCTCCATTTTGCAGCTGTGGAACTTATTGGAGACTTTATATCTCTCAATCCAGGCATTTGCTTGAAATATTAACTTCAACTCCTGGAACATCTCATATGCTCCATGACGTTCAGAAGGTCATTGAAGTCCCGGTTCTAAGCCGTAAAGCATGGCACACTGAACTATTGAGTAGTCATCAGCTTTGCTATGCCGGACGTTCTTAACGTCGTCAGTTGCATCTGTGGCAGGCCTGGCACTCAGCGCTGCTTCTAGGACGTAATTCTTCTGTGTAGCAATGAGGATAATCCTCAAGTTATGGACCCTGTCCGTGTAATTGCTACCATCATCTTTCAACTTTGCTTTCTCAAGGAACACATTAAAATTCAACGGAACAACAGCACGTGCCATCTATCTACAACAACATAGACAAGCAAAATACTATCAGGTACTAAGTTCATGATAAATTTAAGTTCAACTAATCATATTACTTAAGAACTACCACTTAGATAGACATCCCTCTAATCATCTAAGTGATCGCGTGATCCAAATCAACTAAACCATGTCCGATCATCACGTGAGATGGAGTAGTTTTCAATGGTGAACATCACTATGTTGATCATATCTACTATATGATTCACGCTCGACCTTTCGGTCTTAGTGTTCCGAGGCCATATTTGCATATGCTAGGCTCGTCAAGTTTAACCCGAGTATTCTGCGTGTGCAAAACTGGCTTACACCCATTGTATTTGAACGTATAGCTTATCACACCCGATCATCATGTGGTGTCTCGGCACGACGAACTTTTGCAACGGTGCATACTCAGGGAGAACACTTATACCTTGAAATTTAGTGAGGGATCATCTTGTAATGCCACCATCAATCAAAGCAGAATAATATGCATAAAGGATAAACATCACATGCAATCAATATAAGTGATATGATATGGTCATCATCATATTGTGCCTTTGATCTCCATCTTAAAGCACCGTCATGATCACCATTGTCACCGGTGCGACACCTTGATCTCCATCATAGCATTGTTGTCGTCTCGCCAACTATTGCTTCTACGACTATCGCTACCGCTTAGTGATAAAGTAAAGCAATTACAGGGCGATTGCAATGCATACAATAAAGCGATAACCATATGGCTCCTACCAGTTGCCGATAACTCCGTTACAAAAGATGATCATCTCATACAAAAATATAGCATCATGTCTTGATCATATCACATCACAACATGCCCTGCAAAAACAAGTTAGACGTCCTCTACTTTGTTGTTGCAAGTTTTACGTGGCTGCAATGGGCTGAGTATGAACCGTTCTTACCAACGCATCAAAACCACAATGATAGTTTGTCAAGTTAGTGCAGTTTTAACCTTCTCAAGGACCGGGCGTAGCCACACTCGGTTCAACTAAAGTTGGAGAAACTGACACCCGCCAGCCACCTGTGTGCGAAGCATGTCGGTAGAACCAGTCTCGCGTAAGCGTACGCGTAATGTCGGTCCGGGCCGCTTCATCCAACAATACCGCCAAACCAAAGTATGACAATGCTGGTAAGCAGTATGACTTGTATCGCCCACAACTCACTTGTGTTCTACCCGTGCATATAACATCTACGCATAAACCTGGCTCGGATGCCACTGTTGGGGAACATAGTAATTTCAAAAAAATTCCTACGCACACGCAAGATCATGGTGATGCATAGCAATGAGAGGGGAGAGTCGTCCACGTACCCTCGTAGACCGTTAAGCGGAAGCGTTATGACAACGCGGTTGATGTAGTCGTACGTCTTCACGATCGACCGATCCTCAGTACTGAACATACGACACCTCCGCGTTCAACACACGTTCAGCTCGGTGACGTCCCGCGAACCCACGATCCAGTAGAGCTCGAGAGAGAGTTTCGTCAGCACGACAGCGTGGTGACGATGTTGATGAAGCTACCGTCGCAGGGCTTCGCCTAAGCACCGCTATAGTATGACCGAGGTGGATTATGGTGGAGGGGGCACCGCACACGGCTGGGAGAGATCAATGATCAACTTGTGTGTATAGAGGTTCCCCCTGCCCCCGTATATAAAGGAGCAAAGGGGGAGAGGCGGCCGGCCAAGGAGGGCGCGCCGAGAGGAGGAGATGGAAAGAGGGGGCCGACCCCCCTTGCCCTAAACCAATTAGGTTTGGGCCTTGGGGGGCATGCCCCACACTCCCCTTGCTGCCCTCTATTTCCAGTAAGGCCCATGTAGGCCCATTAAGCCCCCCCCCCGGGGGGGGGGGGGGTTCCGGTAACCCTCGGTACTCCGGTATTTTTCCGGTAACCCCCGGAACCCTTCCGGTGTCCGAATATAACCTTCCAATATATAAATCTTTATGTCGACCATTTCAAGACTCCTCGTCATGTCCGTGATCACATCCGGGACTCTGAACTACCTTCGGTACATCAAAACATATAAACTCATATTACCGATCGTCACAGAACTTTAAGCGTGCGGACCCTACGGGTTCGAGAACTATGTAGACATGACCGAGACACGTCTTTGGTCAATAACCAATAGCGGAACCTGGATGTTCATATTGGCTCCTACATATTTTTACAAAGATCTTTATCAGTCAAACCGCATAATAACATACGTTTTTCCTTTTATCATCGGTATGTTACTTGCCCGAGATTCGATCGTCGGTATCTCAATACGTAGCTCAATCTCGATACCGGCAAGTCTCTTTACTCATTCCGTAATGCATCATCCCACAACTAGCTCATTAGTCACATTGCTTGCAAGGCTTATAGTGATGTACATTACCGAGAGGGCCCAGAGATACCTCTCCGACAATCGGAGTGACAAATTCTAATCTCGATCTATGCCAACTCCACAAGTACCACCGGAGACACATGTAGAGCACCTTTATAATCACCCAGTTACATTGTGACGTTTGGTAGCACACAAAGTGTTCCTCTGGTAATCAGGAGTTGCATAATCTCATAGTCATAGGAACATGTATAAGTCATGAAGAAAGCAATAGCAGTAAACTTAAACAATCAAGTGCTAAGCTAACGGAATGGGTCAAGTCAATCACATCATTCTCCTAATAATGTGATCCCGTTAATCAAATGACAACTCATGTTTATGGCTAGGAAACTCAACCATCTTTGATCAATGAGCTAGTAAAGTAGAGGCATACTAGTGACACAATGTTTGTCTATGTATTCACACATGTATTATGTTTCCGGTTAATACAATTCTAGCATGAATAATAATCATTTATCATGATATGAGGAAATAAATAATAACTTTATTATTGCCTCTAGGGCATATTTCCTTCAGGCACGTATTGTATTGTTGCCATCGAGGATAAAAAGATTGGGTTTATATCATATTGCTTGAGTTTATCCCTCTACATCATGTCATCTTGCCAAATGCGTTACTCTGTTCTTATGAACTTAATACTCTAGATGCATGTTGGATAACGGTCGATGTGTGGAGTAATAGTAGTAGATGTAGAATCATTTCGGTCTACTTATCACGGACGTGATGCCTATATACATGATCATGCCTAGATATTCTCATAATTATTCACTTTACTATCAATTGCTCGACAATAATTTGTTCACCCATCGTAGAATTTACTATCTTGAGAGAAGCCACTAGTGAAACCTATGGCCCCCGGGTCTATCTTCCATCATATTATTTTCATATCTATTTGCTATTTCTATGGTAGTTTATTTTGCAATCTTCATTTTCCAATCTATATCATAAAAATACCAAAAATATTTATCTTATTATCTCTATCGGATCTCACTTTCATAAGTGACCATGAAGGGATTGACGACCCCTTTATCGCGTTGGTTGTGAGGTTCTTGTTTGTTTGTGCAGGTACTAGGTGACTTGCGGGTTACCTCTTACTGGATTGATACCTTGGTTCTCAAAACTGAGGGAAATACTTACACTACTGTGCCGCATTAACCTTTCCTCTTCAAGGGAAAACCAACGCATGCTCAAGAGGTAGCAAGAAGGATTTCTGGCGCCGTTGCCGGGGAGGTTGCACCAAGTCAAGTCAAAGACTTGATCTACCAACAACTAGTCATTTTTGGCGCCGCCTACACACAAGTCAAGGCATACAAAGTACCCATCACAAACTCTTATCCCTCGCATTACATTATTTGCCATTTGCCTCTCATTGTCCTCTCCCCCACTTCACCCTTGCCGTTTTATTCGCCTCTTTTCCGTTTGCCCTTTTTCCATCCGTCCTTCTGTTTGCTCGTGTTACCATGTTCCTTCTATTAGCTTGCATCTTCGCTTGCTAAATATCTATTGATATGGATCCTCATCCGCTTGCCAATCTTTTTAAGAGATCCAATTATGATGAACCAATTTCTAGTGAGTTGTGCACTAGATTATCTTTATGAAGTTTTGCTTGAAATTCGTGAATCTAAAATTTGTGATGAAGTACTTTATGAACTGATTCATGATAGATCTTTGAAGAAAAAGCATGATTGCAATGATGTTATTATAAATTCTATGAATGTCAATTGTTCTAATAATATGCAAAACCATAAACTTGGATGCTAGTTTTGCTATGTCATCTACTTGTTGCAATGATCATGATTGGGGTGATTCTTCTTATGATCTTGAAAATTTATTTAAGCCTCATGATGAATATGGGATTGATAATAATGTTTGCAATAATATTGAAAGTGGGTTTGGAAGAGTGTCAAATTTAGATCCCACATATTTGGGGAATGTTCAATCTTATGAAGTTTTAGATAAAAGTTGGTTTGGAGAGGTCATGACTTTAGTTAATTTTAATCCCACTATTTTGGAAGAGTGTCAACTTTGCATACATGTGGATCGTGTTAAGAATATGTTTTGTGATAGCTATATTGTTGAATTTGATTATGATCATACATGTAATTATTATGAGAGAGGAAAATATGGTTGTATAAATTTTCATGTTACTAAATTACCTCTCGTTATGTTGAGATTGCTATTGTTTCTTTTCGCTTCCTTACATATGCCAGTTTTTGCTTGCCTTGATAATTTGTTTGCCTATAAGATTCCTATGCATAGGAAGTATGTTAGACTTACATGTGTTTGTCACGTGTTTTATTGTGCTCTCTTTGTGCTTCAATTCTTGTCTTTCATGTGAGCATCATCGAAATTGTCAATGCCTAGCTAGGGGCGTTAAACGATAGCGCTAGTTGGGAGGCAACCCAATTTTATTTTTGTTTCTTGTTTTTTGTTCCTGTTTAGTAATAAATAATTCATATAGCCTCTGTTTAGATGTGGTTTTATATTTTTAAGTAGTGTTTGTGCCAAGTAGAAGCTTTGGGAAGACTTCGGGGAAGTCTTTGCGATCTTGCTGTAAAAAACAGAAACTTTAGCGCTCACGAGATTTGCTTCCATTTTTTTACTGGAGAGTGCAATTAGGTTGATTCTTTTTGCAGATTATTAATAGACAAATTCCTCACGTCCACCAATTTATTTCAGAATTTTTGGGGTTACAGAAGTATTCTAAACCTACAGATTACTACAGACTGTTCTTTTTTTGACAGATTCTGTTTTTCGTGTGTTGTTTGCTTATTTCGTTGAATCTATGGCTAGTATCGGGGGGTATGAACCATAGAGAAGTTTGAATATAGTAGGTTTAACACCAATTTAAATAAATAATGTGTTCATTACAGTACCTTGAAGTGGTTTTTTGTTTTCTTATACTAACAGAGCTCATGAGATTTTCTGTTGAGTTTTGTGTTGTGAAGTTTTCAAGTTTTGGGTAAAGATTTGATGGATTTTGTAATAAGGATTGGCAAGAGCCTAAGCTTGGGGATTCCCAAGGCACCCCAAGGTAAAATTAAAGGACAACCAAAAGCCTAAGCTTGGGGGTGTCCCGGAAGGCATCCCCTCTTTCGTCTTCATCCATCCGTAACTTTACTTGAGGCTATACTTTTATTCACCACATGATATGTGTTTTGCTTGGAGCATCTTGTATGATTTGAGTATTTGCTTTTTAGTTTACCACAATCATCCTTGTTGTACACACTTTTTGTAGAGACACACATGAATCGGAATTTATTAGAATACTCTATGTGCTTCACTTATATCTTTTGAGCTAGATAATTTTGCTCTAGTGCTTCACTTATATCCTTTTAGAGCACGGTGGTGGTTTTATTTTATAGAAATTATTGATCTCTCATGCTTCACTTTTATTATTTTGAGAGTATTATAGAACAGCATGGTAATTTGCGTTGGTTATAAAATTAGTCCTAATATGATAGGCATCCAAGATGGGTATAATAAAAACTATCATAAAAAGTGCATTGAATACTATGAGAAGTTTGATGCTTCATGATTGTTTTGAGATATGAAGATGGTGATATTAGAGTCATGCTAGTTGATTAGTTTTGAATTTTATAAATGCTTGTTCTAAAGTTTGTGATTCCCGTAGCATGCACGTATGGTGAACCGTTATGTGATGAAGTCGGAGCATGATTTATTTATTGATTGTCTTCCTTATGAGTGGCGGTCGGGGACGAGTGATGGTCTTTTCCTACCAATCTATCCCCCTAGGAGCATGCACGTAGTACTTTGTTTCGATAACTAATACATTTTTGCAATAAGTATGTGAGTTCTTTATGACTAATGTTGAGTCCATGGATTATACGCACTCTCACCCTTTCACCATTGCTAGCCTCTGTAGTACCGCACAACTTTCGCCGGTATCATACACCCACCATATACCTTCCTCAAAACATCCACCATACCTACCTATTATGGCATTTCCATATCCATTCAGTGATATATTGCCATGCAACTTTCCACCATTCCGTTTGTTATGACACGCTTCATCATTGTCATATTGCTTTGCATGATCATGTAGTTGACATCGTATTTTTGGCAAAGCCACATTTATAATTCTTTCATACATGTCACTCTTGATTCATTGCATATCCCGGCACACCACCGGAGGCATTCACATAGAGTCATATTTTGTTCTAAGTATCGAGTTGTAATTCTTGAGTTGTAAAGTAAATAAAAGTGTGATGATCATCATTATTAGAGCATTGTCCCATGTGAGGAAAGGATGATGGAGACTATGATTCCTCGACAAGTCGGAATGAGACTCCGGACGAACAATAAAAAAAGAGGAAAAAAGAGGAAAAAGAAGAAGACAAAAATGAGAGAAAAAGAGAGAAGGGACAATGCTACTATCCTTTTACCACACTTGTGCTTCAAAGTAGCACCATGATCTTCATGATAGAGAGTCTCCTATGTTGTCACTTTCATATACTAGTGGGAATTTTTCATTATAGAACTTGACTTGTATATTCCAACGATGGGCTTCCTCAAAATTCCCTAGGTCTTCGTGAGCAAGCGAGTTGGATGCACACCCACTTAGTTTCTTTTTGAACTCTCATACACTTATAGCTCTAGTGCAACCGTTGCATGGCAATCCCTACTCACTCACATTGATATGTATTGATGGGCATCTCCATATCCCGTTGATACGCCTAGTTGATGTGAGACTATCTTCTCCTTTTTGTCTTCTCCACAACCACCATTCTATTCCACCTATAGTGCTATGTCCATGGCTCACGCTCATATATTGCGTGAAGATTGAAAAAGTTTGAGAACATCAAAAATATGAAACAATTGCTTGGCTTGTCATCGGGGTTGTGCAAGATTTAAATATTTTGTGTTATGAAGATAGAGCATAGCCAGACTATATGATTTTGTAGGAATAACTTTCTTTGGCCATGTTATTTTGAGAAGACATGATTGCTTTGTTAGTATGCTTGAAGTATTATTATTTTTATGTCAATATTAAACTTTTGCCTTGAATCTTTTGGATCTGAACATTCATGCCAAAATAAATAAAATTACATTGAGAATTATGCTAGGTAGCATTCTACATCAAAAATTCTGTTTTTATCATTTACCTACTCGAGGACGAGCAGGAATTAAGCTTGGGGATGCTTGATACGTCTCCAACGTATCTATAATTTTTTATTGTTCCATGCTATTATATTATTTGTTTTGGATGTTTAATGGGCTTTAATATACCTTTTTATATTATTTTTGGGACTAACATACTAACCAAAGGCCCAGTGCAAATTGCTGTTTTTTTGCCTATTTCAGTGTTTTGCAGAAAAGGAATATCAAACGGAATCCAAACAGAATGAAACCTTCGAGAGAGTTATTTTTGGAACAAACATGATCCAGGAGACTTGGAGTGGACTTCAAGAAAGAAATGAGGAGGCCACGAGGCTGGTGAGCGCGCCCAGGGGGGTAGGCGTGCCGCCACCCTCATGGGCCCCTCGCAGCTCCACCAACGTACTTCTTCCTCCTATATATACCCATATACCCCGAAAACATCCAGGAGCACCACGAAACCCTATTTCCACCACCGCAAACTTCTGTACCTGTGAGATCCCATCTTGGGCCTTTTTCCGGCGCTCTGCCGGAGGGGGAATCGATCACGGCGGGCTTCTACATCAACACCATAGCCTCTCCGATGATGTGTGAGTAGTTTACCACAGACCTTCGGGTCCATAGTTATTAGCTAGATGGCTTCTTCTCTCTCTTTGGATCTCAATACAAAGTTCTCCTCAATTCTCTTCGAGATCTATTCGATATAATTTTTTTTGCGGTTTGTTTGTCGAGATCCGATGAATTGTGGGTTTATGATCAAGATTATCTATGAACAATATTTGATTCTTCTCTGAATTCTTTTATGCATGATTTAAGTATCTTTGCAAGTCGCTTTGAATTGTCAGTTTGGTTTGGCCTACTAGATTGATCTTTCTTGCAATGGGAGAAGTGCTTAGCTTTGGGTTCAATCTTGCGGTGTCCTTTCCGAGTGACAGCAGGGCAACAAGGCACGTATTGTATTATTGCCATGAAGGATAAAAAGATGTGGTTTATATCATATTGCTTGAGTTTATCCCTCTACATCATGTCATCCTGCCTAATGTGTTACTCTATTCTTATGAACTTAATACTATAGATGCATGCTGGATAGTGGTCGATGTGTGGAGTAATATTAGTAGATGCAGAATCGTTTCGGTCTACTTGTCGCGGACATGATGCCTATATACATGATCATGCCTAGATATTCTCATAATTATTCGCTTTTCTTTCAATTGCTCAACTGTAATTTGTTCACCCACCGTAGAATTTGCTATCTTGAGAGAAGCCACTAGTGAAACCTATGGCCCCCGGGTCTATCTTCCATCACATTATTTTCATATCTATTTTCTATTTCTATCGTAGTTTATTTTGCAATCTTTACTTTCCAATTTATATCATAAAAATACGAAAAATATTTATCTTATTATCTCTATCAGATCTCACTTTTGTAAGTGACCGTGAAGGGATTGACAACCCCTTTATCGCGTTGGTTGCGAGGTTCTTGTTTGTTTGTGCAGGTACTGGGCGACTTGCGTGTTACCTCCTACTGGATTGATACCTTGGTTCTCAAAACTGAGGGAAATATTTATGCTACTGTGCTGCATCACCCTTTTGCTCTTCAAGGGAAAACCAATGCATGCTCAAGAGGTAGCACACAACTTACTCAACAATGCAAGAGCCCATAATGGCTTGTGGCTGCACACGGAAGTTTCTAGCATCAACAATTTTATGATCCCTTTGAGCCTGGGTGGCGAACCATCGGACGATCACACGGATACCCCGGGATCTCCTAGGACAACAATGGATTCCCAGGTGTCCGGGCAAGCCACTGGTATCCCCAAGGTGCCCCAACCAATCCACCCAGATGTGTATTAAAGTAGCCACCTTAAGTTAACCCTTAGATATAAATAACTCTCACATGTTTCATGAATCTCACAAACCAATCCACGTCTATGAGCATAGCATAGCAGTATAAGCATAACGTAGTAACACCTAGGGGTTTGTATATAAGACAGTAGGTTCGTACCTCTTCAACTACTTCCCAAATACCCACATGTTATCACATCCTACTCATGCAATGTTTGAGGGTGAAACTAATGCATAAAAACTGGGTATGAAAAATATGATCAAAGTGTGAACTTGCCTTGTACTGTTGATGAAGATGATTCGCACTCATAACTCCTGATAGTTCTACTCGTCACACTCTGTTCAATCTAGCGTGAGCAAGCAATTGCATACATAAGCACTCATGCAAAAGAATCGAACAAAAGATCTCGGAAAACTTCGAAAACAAGAAATTAACTCTTGCAACAGAAAACAATTTCTAACAGTACCAAAATTAAGTGAATTTGGCCTTATCAGAAAGTTTAGGTCAAGCGCTTCGATTTGCAAAAAGAATCAATTAAATTGGAGTTACAAAACTCAAGTTATGATCAAAAGAAGTTTGAATATGAATCTGTTTGAAATCAAATTTTAAACTTTCAAAAAGATGTTTAAGTTGTTTTACTGGATAGAGGGGATCATAACGAAGAAGTGAGCGTTGGTTTCGTTGGATTTGGATAAATGAGCAAAAAGTTATGATCGCTTAAAGATCAGGGATTAATCTGCGAAGAAAACTATTTGCATCTAGGTCTCTGGCTGAAAATTAAAAAGAAAAATAAAAATCTATCGGACGAACGTCCGCTACCAAAACCTAACGAATGAAACCGTTCGCTGCGAAGACCTAATCTAGCGAATGTTCGCTACTTAGAAAATAACGGTTTGCAAGAAAATACTAGCAGATCTAATCTACAGCGTCGAAACTAGATAGGATGGTCGAGGGCTTACCGCGGCTGTGAGACGAAGACGACAAAGAGGTCAGCTCCTGTGGTTGACAGTGGCGACGGAGGGGTGAGGCGAACGCGGCGGAGAAAGGCGAGTCCAGGGGTGGTCTTGGCGGGACTCGGGGACATCGGGACGAGGCGAGGTGGTGACGGTGGTGCTCGCGTGCTCCGGCAACTCGGGAGAGCTCGAGGGCGGCACTCTGGTGGTTCTCGGGCTCAGGAGAGTGTTTGGGTAGGCGTAGTAGAGGGAGGGGAGCACGATGATGGCGTGGGTGGGTCTTGGGGAGGTCGGAGGCGACGGCGGCGAACAATGGCGCGCATCGGCAGAAAGCTTCTCCGGCGAGGGATTTGCTGGTGGTGCAGCGGCTCCGGTGGTTCTCGTGCTCGTCCGAGGGCACGAGGAGGTGCAACGTGGAAAGGCGAGATTGATGGTGATGGCGGAGGTGGTTGGAAGGGGCGGGTGGAGGCGTGGTAAGGCGGTGGAGCTCGGTGAAGCTTCGCGAACTCCGACGAGATCGGGAGGACTCCCTAGGGCACGGTAGATCGAGGTTTTCATGAAAATCGGATGAGGATGAGGTGGGAAGTATTTATAGGAGGTTGGGCTTGCGCGAGGGGTAATAAACGGATCGAATCAGGTGAGATTTGGGATCGGGGCTCTTTGTCCGTGATGAACACGAAAGAAGGAGACACAGGAGGGGGATAAAAAGCGGGGTCCACCCGTCGGTGGCAGCGGGGAAAGGGGCACGGGTCGGGTGGCCATCTCGACGGGGGCCTCAGGCGCGTGTGAAGCAGCTGGGCTGGGCTTGGCTTGGCCCGGTTGGTTGGGCCGGCCCAGTTCGGCAGAGGAAACATTTTTTTTGTTTTTTAAACAAGTTTACAAACAACAAAAATAAGAATAAACAACAAATAATAAAAATGATATATAGGCATATTATATATCAAGATTTTCAGAAACAATTTTTCTACAACATGAACATTTTTCTAACGTCAAATAAAATCCACAAAAAATTAAATAAAGCAAACAGTGCTACTGGTTCATTTAAAAATCACATAAAATATTTTAAAATACCAAAATGATTTCAAAACCATTTTTCTCCAATTTTCTACTGTAGGGAATCATTTTACCCTATTTTCCATATATTTTATTTTTGAGAAAAATAATTTGAATAAAACCCAAATAACTCCAAATTGAAAATAATTTCAACGGGACTTTAAATTTGATTCTTTGAAACTCCCAACTCATATTTCATATGTTTTGAAGAAGTCATTTTGTCTTCTCTCATGAAAATCATTGAGTTTCTTAAAGTTTCCGAATTTTGAAAAATTTCCAAATGGAATTCAAATCTTTTCAAAACCCTTTTCATTTATTTAAATGGAAGAAGTCATATTATCTTCACTCAAGGGTTTTGTGATGAAAAGAATTTGAATTTATGGAGATCATAAATGCAAGGTGAAAGTTTGGAAAAGTCATTTTATTCCCTCTCATTTAACTTTCAAAAAGTTTCCAATTTCACTCAATTTCATACATCATAATCAAACAATCAATCAAAACTATTTATTTAATATAACATTCCAAAATTTAGAATTTTGGGATGTTACAGTTGTATAGATTGGAAAGTAAAGATTGCAAATAGTAAACATGATGCGATGTAAATAAAAGAGATGTAATATAATAGGAACAAGACCCGGGGGCCATAGGTTTCACTAGTGGCTTCTCTCAAGATAGCATGTATCATGGTGGGTGAACAAATTACTGCTGAGCAACTGATAGAAAAGCGCATAGTTATGAAGATATCTAAGGCAATGATCATGAATATAGGCATCATGTCCGTGTCAAGTAGATCGAAATGATTCTACATCTACTACTATTACTCCACACATCGATCGCTATCCAGCATGCATCTAGAGTATTAAGTTCATAAGAACAGAGTAACGCTTTAAGCAAGATGACATGATGTAGAGGGATAAACTCAAGCAATATGATATAAGCCCCATCTTTTTTATCCTCGATGGCAACAATGCAATACATGCCTTGCTGCCCCTACTGTCATTGGGAAAGGACACTGCAAGATTTCCCAAAGCTAAGCACTTCTCCCATTGCAAGAAAGATTAATCTAGTAGGCCAAACTAAAGCAACAATTAGACGAGACTTGCGAAGATATAAAATCATGCATATAAGAATTCAGAGAAGAACCAAATAATATTCATAGATAATCTTGTTCATAAATCCACAATTCATCGAATCTCGACAAACACACTGCAAAAGAGTATTACGTCGAATAGATCTCCAAGAACATCGATGAGAACTTTGTATTGAGAATCAAAGAGAAAGAAGAAGCCATCTAGATAATAACTATGGACCCGAAGGTTTATGGTAAACTACTCACGCTTCATTGCAGAGGCAATGGTGTTGATGTAGAAGCCCTCCGTGATCGATTCCCCCTCCGGCAGGTCGCTGGAAAAGGCCCCAAGATGGGATCTCACAGGTACAGAAGGTTGCGGCGGTGGAAAAGTGGTTTCGTGGCTCTCCCTAATGTTTCTAGGGTATAAGAGCATATTTAGGCGAAAGAAGTACGTCGGTGGAGCTACGAGGGGCACACGAGGGTGGGGGGCGCGCCCTCCTACCTCGTGGCTTCCCCGTGGAGTTCCAAACTTCGACTCCAAGTCTTCTGGATTGCTTTCGGTCCAAGAAAGATCATCGCGAAGGTTTCGTTCCGTTTGGACTCCGTTTGGTATTCCTTTTATGCAAAACTCTAAAATAGGCAAAAAAAAACAAAAACTGGCACTAGGCCTCTAGTTAATAGGTTAGTCCCAAAAATAATATAAAAGAACATATTAAAGCCCATTAAACATCCAAAATAGATAATATAATAGCATAGAACAATAAAAAATTATAGATACGTTGGAGACGTATCAAGCATCCCCAAGCTTAATTCCTGCTCGTCCTCGAGTAGGTAAATGATAAAAACAGAATTTTTGATGTGGAATGCTACCTAACATAATTATCAATGTAATTTTCTTTATTGTGACACGAATGTTCAGATCCGAAAGATTCAAGGCAAAAGTTTAATATTGACACAAAAACAATAATACTTCAAGCATACTAACAAATCAATCATGTCTTCTTAAAATAACATGGCCAAAGAAAGCTATCCCTAAAAAATCATATAGTCTTCCTATGCTCTATCTTCATCACACAAAATATTTAATCATGCACAACCCCAATGACAAGCCAAGCAATTTTTTCATACTTTTTATGTTCCCAAACTTTTTCAATCTTCACGCAATACATGAACACTATAGGTTGAATAAAGGGGTGGTTGTGGAGAAGAAAAAATGGAGAAGATAGTCTCACATCAACTAGGCGTATCAACAGGCTATGGAGATTCCCATCAATAGATATCAATGTGAGTGAGTAGGTATTGCCATGCAACGGATGCACTAGAGCTATAAATGTATGAAAGCTCAACAAAAGAAACTAAGTGGGTGTGCATCCAACTTGCTTGCTCACGAAGACCAAGGGTATTTTGAGGAAGCCCATCATTGGAATATACAAGCCAAGTTGTATAATGAAAAATTCCCACTAGTATATGAAAGTGAAAAAATAAGAGACTCTCTATCATGAAGATCATGGTGCCACTTTGAAGCACAAGTGTGGAAAAGGGAGAGTAGCATTGTCCCTTCTCTCGTTTTCTCTCATTTCTTTTTGTTTTTTGAGCCCTCTCTTTATTTTTTTTATCTTTTTCGTACGGAGTCTCATCCCGACTTGTGGGGGAATCATAGTCTCAATCATCCTTCCTCACTGGGACAATGCTCTGATAATGATGATCATCACACTTTTATTTACTTACAACTCAAGAATTACAAGTCGATACTTAGAACAAAATATGACTCTATGTGAATGCCTCCGGTGATGTACCGGGATGTGCAACGAATCAAGAGTAACATGTATGAAAGAATTATGAATGGTGGCTTTGCCACAAATACGATGTCAACTACAGGATCATGCAAGGCAATATGACAATGATGGAGAGTGTCATAATAAACGGAACGGTGGAAAGTTGCATGGCAATATATCTCGAAATGGCTATGGAAATGCCATAATAGGTAGGTATGGTGGCTGTTTTGAGGAACGTAAATGGTGGGTTTATGGTACCAGCAAAAGTTGCGCGGTACTAGAGAGGCTAGCAATGGTGGAAGGGTGAGAGTGCGTATAATCCATGGACTCAACATTAGTCATAAAGAACTCACAAACTTATTGTGAAAATCTATTAGTTATTGAAACGAAGTACTATGAGCATGCTCCTAGGGGGATATATTGGTAGGAAAAGACCATCGCTTGTCCCCGACCGCCACTCATAAGGAAGACAATCAATAAATAGATCATGCCCCAACTTCATAACATAACGGTTCACCATATGCGCATGCTACGGGAATCACAAACTTTAACACAAGTATCTCTAAAATTCACAACTACTCTACTAGCATGACTCTAATATCACCATCTTCATATCTCAAAACAATCATAAAGAATCAAACTTCTCATAGTATTCAACGCACTTTATATGGAAGTTTTTATTATACCCATCTTGGATGCCCATCATATTAGGACTAGTTTTATAGCCAAAGCAAATTACAATGTTGTTATAAAAGACTCTCAAAATAATATAAGTGAAGCATGAGAGATCAATAATTTCTATAAAATAAAAGAGCCACCGTGCTCTAAAAAGATATAAGTGAAGCACTAGAGCAAAATTATCTAGCTCAAAAGATATAAGTGAAGCACATAGAGTATTCAAATAAATTCCGATTCATGCGTGTCTCTCCCAAAAGGTGTGTACAGCAAGGATGATTGTGGTAAACTAAAAATCAAATACTCAAATCATACAAGACGCTCCAAGCAAAACACATATCATGTGGTGAATAAAAATATAGCCTCAAGTAAAGTTACCAATAGACGAAGACGAAAGAGGGGATGCCTTCCGGGGCATCCCCAAGCTTAGGCTTTTGGTTGTCCTTGATTTTTACCTTGGGGTGCCTTGGGCATCCCCAAGCTTAGGCTCTTGCCACTCCTTATTCCAAAATCCATCAATTCTTTACCCAAAAATTTGAAAACTTCACAACACAAAACTTAAAAGTAAATCTTCGTGAGCTCCGTTAGTAAAAGAAAATAAACCACCACTTTAAGTTACTGTAATGAACTCATTCTTTATTTATATTGGTGTTAAACCTATTGTATTCCAACTTCTCTATGGTTCATACCCCCCGATACTACTTATAAATTCATCAAAATAAGCAAACAACACACGAAAAACAGAACCTGTCAAAAACAGAATAGTCTCTAGCAATCTGTAACTTCCTAATACTTTTGTAACTCCAACAATTCTGAAAAAATAGGACAGACTGGGCAATTTGTATATTGATCTACTTCAAGTGGAGTAGGTATTTTATCGCTCTCTGGTAGAAAATTAAAATTAATTTCGTGAGCTTAAAAGTTTCTATTTTTTCAGCAAGATCATGAAGGAAATATGCCCTAGAGGCAATAATAAAGTTACTGTTTATTTCCTTATATCATGATAAATGTTTATTATTCATGCTAGAATTGTATTAACCAGAAACTTAGTACATGTGTGAATACATAGACAAACAGAGTGTCACTAGTATGCCTCTACTTGACTAGCTCGTTGAATCAAAGATGGTTAAGTTTCCTAGCCATAGACATGAGTTGTCATTTGATTAACGAGATCACATCATTAGAGAATGATGTCATTGACTTGACCCATTCTGTTAGCTTAGCACGATGATCGTTTAGTTTGTTGCTACTGCTTTCTTCATGACTTATACATGTTCCTATGACTATGAGATTATGCAACTCCTGAGTACCGAAGGAACACTTTGTGTGCTACCAAACGTCACAACGTAACTGGGTGATTATAAAGGTGCTCTACAGGTGTCTCCAATGGTGCTTGTTGAGTTGGCATAGATCGAGATTAGGATTTGTCACTCCGATTGTCGGAGAGGTATCTCTGGCCCCTCTCGGTAACACACATCACTATAAGCCTTGCAAGCATTGTGACTAATGAGTTAGTTGCAGGATGATGTATTACGGAACGAGTAAAGAGACTTGCCGGTAATGATATTGAACTAGGTATTGAGATACCGACGATCGAATCTCGGGCAAGTAACATACCGATGACAAAGGGAAAAACGTATGTTTTTATGTGGTTTGACCAATAAAGATCTTCGTAGAATATGTAGGAGCCAATATGAACATCCAGGTTCCGCTATTGGTTATTGACCGGAGACGTGTCTCGGTCATGTCTACATAGTTCTCGAACCCGTAGGGTCCACACGCTTAACGTTCGGTGACGATTGGTATTATGAGTTTATGTGATTTGATGTACCGAAGGTAGTTTGGAGTCCCAGATGAGATCGGGGACATGATGAGGAGTCTCACAATGGCCGAGATGTAAATATCTATATATTTGACGACTATATTCGGACATCGGAAAGGTTCCGAATGATTCGGGTATTTTTCAGAGTACCGAGGAGTTACGGGAATACAGGGATGAAGTACTGGGCCTCATGGGACAAGTGGTGGAAGAGAGGAGGCAGGGCACGTAGCCCCCTAGCCCAAACCGAATTGGACTAGGGGGCTGGCCCCTCTTTCCTCCCTCTCCTTCCTTCTCCCCTTCCCCCTTCCTTTCCTCCTCCTAGTAGGAGTAGGAAAGGGGAGTCCTACTCCTACTAGGAGGAGGACTCCTCCTCCTGGCGTGCCCTAGCAGCGTCGGCCGGCCTCCCCCTTGCTCCTTTATATACGGGGGCAGGGGGAACCCTAGAACACATAAGTTGATCATTGATCCCTTAGCCGTGTGTGGTGCCCCCCTCCACGATTATCCACCTCGATCATATCGTAGCGGTGCTTAGGCGAAGCCCTGCGTCGGTAGCAACATCATCACCATCATCACGCCGTCGTGCTGACGGAACTCTCCTGTGAAGCTCTGCTGGATCGGAGTTCGTGGGACGTCATCGAGGTGAACGTGTGATGAACTCGGAGGTGCTGTGTGTTCGGTACTTGGATCGGTCGGATCGTGAAGATGTTCGACTACATCAACCGCGTTCTCATAACGCTTCTGCTTACGGTCTACAAGGGTACGTGGACGATACTCTTGCCTCTCGTTGCTATGCATCACCATGATCTTGCGTGTGCGTAGGATTTTTTTGATATTACTACATTCCCCAACAATGGCATCAGAGCCAGGTTTATACGTAGATGTTATATGCACGAGTAGAACACAAGTGAGTTGTGGGCGATACAAGTCATACTGCTTACCAACATGTCATACATTGGTTCAGCGGTATTGTTGGATGAAGCGGCCCGGACCGACATTACGCGTACGCTTACGCGAGACTGGTTCTACCGACGTGCTTTGCACACAAGTGGCTGGCGGGTGTCAATTTCTCCAACTTTAGTTGAATTGAGTGTGGCTACGCCCGGTCCTTTTGAAGGTTAAAACAACACATACTTGACGAAATATCGTTGTGGTTTTGATGCGTAGGTAAGAACGGTTCTTGCTCAGCCCGTAGCAGCCACGTAAAACTTGCAACAACAAAGTAGAGGGCGTCTAACTTGTTTTTGCAGGGCTTGTTGTGATGTGATATGGTCAAGACGTATTGAGATATAAGTTGTTGTATGAGATGATCATGTTTTGTTGAAGTTATCGGCAACTGGCAGAAGCCTTATGGTTGTCTCTTTATTGCATAATATGCAAGTGCCATGTAATTGCTTTACGTTATGGCTATGCGATAGCAATAGTTGCAAAAGCAATAGCTGGTGAGGCGATGATACGTCTCCAACGTATCTATAATTTTTGATTGTTCCATGCTATTAAATTATCTGTTTTGGATGTTAATGGGCTTTATTTTCCACTTTTATATTATTTTTGGGACTAACCTATTAACCGGAGGCCCAACCCAAATTGCTGTTTTTTTGCCTATTTCAGTGTTTCGTAGAAAAGGAATATCAAACAGAGTCCAAATGGAATGAAACCTTCGGGAACATGATTTTTGGAACAAACGTGATCCGGAGGACTTGGAGTGGACGTTAAGCAATCAACAAGGCGGCCACGAGGCAGGGGGCGCGCCTACCCCCCGGGCGTGCCCTCCCCCTTGTGGGCCCCTCGTAGCTCCACCAACCTACTTCTTCCTCCTATATATGTTCACATACCTCGCAAACATCCAGCAGCACCACGAAACCCTATTTCCACCGCCGCAACCTTCTGTACCCAAGAGATCCCATCTTGGGGCCTTTTCCGGAGCTCCGCCGGAGGGGGCATTGATCACGGAGGGCCTCTACATCAACTTCATGGCCCCTCCGATGATGTGTGAGTAGTTTACCTCAGATCTGCGGGTCCATAGTTATTAGCTAGATGGCTTCTTCTCTCTCTTTGGATCTCAATACAAAGTTCTCTTGGAGATCTATTCGATGTAACTCTTCTTTTTGCGGTGTGTTTGTCGAGATCCGATGAATTGTGGGTTTATGATCTAGATTATCTATGAACAATATTTGAATCTTCTCTGAATTCTTTTATGTATGATTGGTTTATCTTTGCAAGTCTCTTCGAATTATCAGTTTGGTTTGGCCTACTAGATTGACCTTTCTTGCAATGGGAGAAGTGCTTATCTTTGGGTTCAATCTTGCGGTGCTCGATCCCGGTGACAGAAAGGGAAATGACACGTATTGTATTGTTTCCATCGAGGATAAAAAGATGGGGTTTATATCATATTGCATGAGTGTATCCCTCTACATCATGTCATCTTGCTTAAGGCGTTACTCTGTTCTTATGAACTTAATACTCTAGATGATGCTGGATAGCGGTCGATGTGTGGAGTAATAGTAGTAGATGCAGGCAGGAGTCGGTCTACTTGTCACGGACGTCATGCATATATACATGATCATGCCTAGATATTCTCATAATTATTCGCTTTTCTATCAATTGCTCGACAGTAATTTGTTCACCTACCGTAATACTTATGCTATCTTGAGAGAAGCCACTAGTGAAACCTATGGCCCCCGGGTCTATTTTCCATCATACAAGTTTCCAATCTATTTTATTTTGCAATCTTTACTTTCAGTCTATATCATAAAAATACCAAAAATACTTATCTTATTATTATCATCTCTACCAGATCTCACTCTTGCAAGTGGCCGTGAAGGGATTGACATCCCCTTTATCGCGTTGGTTGCGAGGTCCTTATTTGTTTCTGTAGGTATGAGGTGACTCGCGCGTGGTCTCCTACTGGATTGATACCTTGGTTCTCAAAAACTGAGGGAAATACTTACGCTGATTTACTGCACCACCCTTTCCTCTTCAAGGGAAAATCAACGCAGTGCTCAAGAGGTAGCAAGAAGGATTTCTGGCGCCGTTGCCGGGGAGATCTACGCCAAGTCAAGACATACCAAATACCCATCACAACTCTTATCCTTCGCATTACATTATTTGCCATTTGCCTCTTGTTTTCCTCTCCCCCACTTCACCCTTGCCGTTTTATTCGCCCTCTTTTTCTGTTCGCCTCTTTTTTGCTTGCTCCTTGTTTGCTTGTGTGTTGGGTTGCTTGCTTGTCACAATGGCTCAAGATAATACTAAATTGTGTGACTTTGCCAATACCAACAATAATGATTTTATTAGCACTCCGATTGCTCCTCTTACCGATGCTGAATCTTGTGAAATTAATACCGCTTTGCTGAATCTTGTCATGAAAGATCCGTTTTCTGGCCTTCCTAGTGAAGATGCCGCTACCCATCTAAACAACTTTGTTGATTTGTGTGATATGCAAAATAAGAAAGATGTGGACAACGATATTGTTAAACTTAAGCTATTTCCGTTTTCTCTTAGAGATCGTGCTAAAGCTTGGTTTTCGTCTTTGCCTAAAAATAGTATTGATTCATGGAATAAGTGCAAAGATGCTTTTATCTCTAAGTATTTTCCTCCTGCTAAGATCATCTCTCTTAGAAATGATATTATGAATTTTAAGTAACTTGATCATGACATGTTGCGCAATCTTGGGAGAGGATGAAATTAATGATACGTAATTGCCCTACACATGGTTTGAATTTGTGGATGATTATACAAATTTTGTACACCGGATTGAATTTTGCTTCTAGAAATCTTTTAGATTCGGCCACGGGAGGCACTTTTATGGAAATCACTTTAGGAGAACCTACCAAACTCCTAGATAATATTATGGTTAATTATTCTCAATGGCACACTGAAAGATCTACTAGTAAAAAGGTGCATGCAATTGAAGAGATTAATGTTTTGAGTAGAAAGATGGATTAACTTATGAAATTGTTTGCTAATAAGAGTGCTCCTACTGATCCTAATGATATGCCTTTGTCTACTTTGACTGAGAATAATAATGAATCTATGGATGTGAATTTTATTGGTGGGAACAATTTTGGTAATAACGCGCATCGAGGTAATTTTAATTCTAGGCTGTTTCCTAGTAATTCCTCTAATAATTATGGTAATGTCTACAACAATTCTTATGGAAATTATAATAAGATGCCCTCTGATTTTGAATCTAGTATTAAAGAATTTATTACTTCGCAAAAGAGTTTTAATGCTTTGATTGAAGAAAAAATTCTTAAGATTGATGAGTTGGCTAGGAACATGGATAGAATTTCTCTTGATGTTGATTCTTTGAAACTTAGATCTATTCCACCTAAGCACGATATCAATGAGTCTCTCAAATCCATGAGAATTTCCATTGATGAGTGCAAAGAAAGAACTGCTAGGATGCGTGCTAAGAAAGATTGCTTTGTGAAAGCGTGTTCTTCTAGTTTTCATGACAATAAAGATGAAGATATAAAAGTAATTGATATGTCCCCTATTAAATACTTGTTTTGCAATATGAATATTGATAATGATGGGACTGGAGATGAGTCAACTTTAGTTATAAGGCGTCCCAAAAATTCGGAGTTTTTAGATCTTGATGCAAAAATTGGTAAAAGTGGGATTGAAGAGGTCAAAACTTTAGATATCAATGAACCCACTATCTTGGATTTCAAGGAATTTAATTATGATAATTTCTCTTTGATATATTGTATTTCCTTGTTGCAATCTGTGCTAAATTCTCCTCATGCTTATAGTCAAAATAAAGCTTTTACTAAACATATCATGGATGCTTTGATGCAATCTTATGAAGAGAACCTTGAGTTGAAGTTTCTATCCCTAGAAAACTTTATGATGAATGGGAACCTAAAATTAAAATTAAAATTAAAGATCATGAGTGCTATGCTTTGTGTGATTTGGGTGCTAGTGTTTCCACGATTCGAAAAACTTTATGTGATTTTCTAGGTTTCCGTGAATTTGATGATTGTTCTCTAAACTTGCACCTTGCGGATTCCACCATTAAGAAACCTATGGGAAAGATCAATGATGTTCTTATTGTTGCAAATAGGAACTATGTGCCCATAGATTTCATTGTTCTTGATATAGATTGCAATCCTTCATGTCCTGTTATTCTTGGTAGACCTTTCCTTAGAACGATTGGTGCAATTATTGATATGAAGGAAGGGAATATTAGATTCCAATTTCCGTTAAGGAAGGGCATCTAACACTTTCCTAGAAATAAAATTAAATTACCTTATGAATCTATTATTAGAGCCACTTATGGATTGCATACCAAAGATGACAATACCTAGATCTATCCTTTCTTTTATGCCTAACTAAGGGCGTTAAACGATAGCGCTTGTTGGGAGGCAACCCAATTTTATTTTTATTCCTTGCTTTTTTCTCCTGTTTAGTAATAAATAATTTATCTAGCCTCTGTTTTGGTTGTGTTTTTTTGTGTTTAATTAGTGTTGTGCCAAGTAGAACCGTTAGGAAGACTTGGGGAAGTCCTTTTGATCCTACTGTAAAAAATAGAAACTTTAGCGCTCGCGAGAATTGCTTCCATTTTTTACTGGAGAGTGCTATTTAGTTAATTACTTTTGCAGATGATTAATAGATAAATTACTCACGTCCAGAAATTTATTTTAGAATTTTTGGGGTTCCAGAAGTGCTCGAAACCTACAGATTACTACAGACTGTTCTGTTTTTGACAGATTCTATTTTTCGTGTGTTGTTTGCTTATTTTGATGAATCTATGGCTAGTAATAGAGTTTATGAACCATAGAGAAGTTGGAATACAGTAGCTTTAACACCAATATAAATATAGAATGAGTTAATTACAGTACCTTGAAGTGGTGGTTTGTTTTCTTTTACTAACGGAGCTCACGAAGATTTTCTTTTATGTTTTGTGTTGTGAAGTTTTCAAGTTTTGGGTAAGGATTTGATGGATTATGGAACAAGGAGTGGCCAGAGCCTAAGCTTGGGGATTCCCATGGCACCCCAAGGTAAAATCCAAGATCACCAAAAAGCCTAAGCTTGGGGATGCCCCAGAAGGTATCCCGTCTTTCGTCTTCGTCTATCGGTAACTTTACTTGGAGCTATATTTTTATTCGCCACATAATATGAGTTTTGCTTGGAGCGTCTTGTATGATCTGAGTGTTTGCTTTCTAGTTTACTACAAGCATCCTTGCTGTACACACCTTTTGGGAGAGACACACATGAATTCGAATTTATTAGAATACTCTATGTGCTTCACTTATATCTTTTGAGCTATATAGTTTTTTGCTCCATTGCTTCGCTTATATCTTTTAGGGCACGACGGTGGTTCTACTTTATAGAAATAATTGATCTCTCATGCTTCACTTATACCATTTTGAGAGTCCTTTAGAACAGCATGGTTATTTACTTTGGTTATAAATTTTAAATGCTAAGAGAAGCTGGATGCTTGATAGATGGTTTCGAGATATAAAGGTGGTAATATTAGAAGTGTGCTAGTTGAGTAATTGTGAAATTGATGAATACTTGTGTTTAAGTTGGCAAGTCCCATAGCATGCACGTATGGTGAACGTTATGTGACAAATTTGAAGCATGGGGTGTTCTTTGATTGCTTTCCTTATGAGTGGCGGTCGGGGACGAGCGATGGTCTTTTCCTACCAATCTATCCCCCCTAGGAGCATGCACGTAGTGCTTGGTTTTGATGACGTGTAGATTTTTGCAATAAGTGTGTGTGACGCCCGGATAATTAAGCTACAGCAACCCTCTGCTAATGATGCCACGTCACTTCAATTACTGTTGCTAATCTCGAGGTAGTTCGAAACCGATTCAAATTGAAATTCAAAATCCATCAAACAATAAAGGTTTTCAATTATTAAAACTAAAAGGTTCGGAGTGAACCAAATATTGCATAGGTAATTATGGTAGGGGAACCATACCTTTATAAAATGCTTCAATACTCTCTGATGAATAAAACAACAACATAACCAATTTAATAAATGCCTTTTATTATTTATAAAATGTTAGGCTATTTTGTTTCGGGTTTGAAATTTTTTTAGCTGATGTATAGTTAGTGATACTAAATTAGGTTCGACTTTCGTGTTTTTATAAAACTAAAATTAGATGAAACCAGAAAATAGAACAGAAAATAAAAATAAGTAAAAAGAAAAAAAAGAAAGGAGAAAACCCTCCCCTCCCCGATGGGCCTTGGCCCAGCTGGCCACACCTAGCCAGGCCAGTCCACCCGGCCCAGGCTGCCCTCCCTTATCCCCCCACCCTCACCAAACCCTAGGGCCCGACCACCCACTTCCCCCCCACGACATCCACTCCCCCCCGATCTGGATCGGGGGGCAACGGCGCCCCTCGCCGCTTGTCCGACCCCGTCGTGCCGCTGCCGCTCGAAGCAACCCCTCCCTCCGTCTACCTCGCCGGACCGCCGCACTTCACCCCCGATGCCTGCACCCAATCCCACGCCGCCCCACGCCCCCGACGCCGGCGCCCGTCCCCGGCGTCGTCCCGCCCCGACACGGTCGCTCCCGTCCTCGCCCGGAGCCATCGTCGACCACCACCTCGCCGCCCGTCCTCCTCCTACACCTCGACCGGCCTCCTCACGCCTCGTCGCCCCCTCTCCCCATCAACGACGGTGAGGCCCGGCCCCGTTCGCCTCTGCCCCCTCTCTGCCCTCGCACACGCGACCACTGCGCGCTGCGCGCCGCCACCCCCGCGTCCTGGTCGCGCCCAGGATCACCACGGCCGCGTCGTCGCCCGTCTACGCCTCACTGCTTTCGAACCCGCATCGCCCCGCCACCCGACGTTGTCGCCG
This sequence comes from Triticum monococcum, assembly GCA_034509565.1. Taxonomy (NCBI): domain Eukaryota; kingdom Viridiplantae; phylum Streptophyta; class Magnoliopsida; order Poales; family Poaceae; genus Triticum; species Triticum monococcum. Next base: position 493,723,051 of record CM067844.1, read on the forward strand.
GCGCCCATTCCGGCCTCTTCCAGCCACCATGGACCGCACCACCGGACGCGGCCTCGCGTGCACGTTCAATGGAGCCAAAGAACCCCCGATTTGGTGCACCGTACGAAAAACCCGGGCTCACTGGAGTTGTCGCCGTTGTTCGGACTCGCCAGAGAGCTCCAATGGTCGGCACCCTACGTGGCTACCACCTGGCGCTGCGGGCCCCACCTTTGTGCCACTGCCACTGGGAACCAATGGGCCCAGTTGACCCGGTCAACCACTAACGTGGCATGCCCGTGTTGCTGACATGCCAGCCCCGCAGTATAAAATGTTACAAAAATAAATAAAATTGTTAATTAGAAAGTTAATTGAACTGTTAGTTAAAATTATTAATTAACTAGACACTGACAGTAGGTCCCACTAGATAATTAAATTATTTAGTTAACCTAATCTTCTGTTAATTAGTCCAGCCTATGACAGGTGGGTCCCACCTGCCAGGGTTGACCGGTCAACTGGTCAGTTGACCTACTGATGTCATGGTGATGTCATAATGATGTCATCAGTCACTATTCTGGATAATGTCGAATTAAAATATTTAAATAAATGCTAAAAATGATTTAATATTTTAAAATCAATATAAAATAAATCGTAGCTCGGACGGAAAAACTTTGTACATGAAAGTTTTTCAGAACGACGAGACGAATCCGGATACGGAATCCGTTCGTCCGTCACACGTCCCTAGCATAGCGAACACGCAACTTTCCCTCTCCGGTTCCTCTGCCCGAAAACGCGAAACGCCGGGGATACTTTCCCGGATGTTTTCCCCCTTCACCGGTATCACCTCATACCGCGTTAGGGCACGCTTAGCATCACGCTTTGCTTTGTCATGCATCGTTATGCATCTGTTTGCATTGTATTTATTGTTTCTCCCCCTCTTCTGCCGCTAGACACCGAGACCGACGCCGCTGCTACCCAGTACGACTACGGAGTTGACGACCCCTCTCTCTTGCCAGAGCAACCAGGCAAGCCCCCCCCCCTTGATCACCAGATATCGCCTACTCTTCTCTATACTGCTTGCATTAGAGTAGTGTAGCATGTTACTGCTTTCCGTTATTCCTATCCTGATGCATAGCCTGTCCTTGCTACTACTGTTGTTACCATTACCTGCTATCCTACTGCTTAGTATAGGATGCTAGTGTTCCATCAGTGGCCCTACACTCTTGTTCGTCTGCCATGCTATACTATTGGGCTGTGATCACTTCGGGAGGTGATCACGGGCATATACTATATACTTTACATAGTTACATTACTTATGATACTGTTCGGAGATGGGGGCTGAAGGGGAAGGTGGCTCCATCCAGGTAGTGGTGGGCCTGGGTTCCCGACGGCTGCCGACTGTTACTTTGTGGTGGAGCGACAGGGCAGGTTGAGACCACCTAGGAGAGAGGTGGGCCTGGCCCTGGTCGGCGTTCGCAGATACTTAACACATTAAATGAGATCTTGGTATTTGATCTGAGTCTGGCCACTGGCTTATACGCGCTAACCATCTAGGCGGGGACAGTTATGGGCACTCGACGTCGTGGTATCAGCCGAAGCCTTCGTGACGTCAGCGACTGAGCGGCGCGCGCCGAGTTGGACCGCGTAGCGCAACTTCCTTTGTAATGGAGGTTACTAGGTCTGCTCACCGGCCGCATTCGCAACGTGCAGGTGTGCAAAGGGCGATGGGCCCAGACCCCTGCGCCATAGGATTTAGACCGGCATGCTGACCTCTCTGTTGGGCCTAGGTAGGGCTGCGATGTGTTGATCTTCCGAGGCCGGGCATGACCCAGGAAAGTGTGTCCGGCCAAATGGGATCGAGCGTGTTGGGTTATGTGGTGCACCCCTGCAGGGAAGTTAATCTATTCGAATAGCTGTGATCTTCGGTAACAGGACGACTTGGAGTTGTACCTTGACCTTATGACAACTAGAACCGGATACTTAATAAAACACACCCTTCCAAGTGCCAGATACAACCGGTGATCGCTCTCTCACATGGGGACGAGGGGAGGATCATCGGTTAGGGTTATGCTATGCGATGCTACTTGGAGGACTTCAGTCTACTCTCTTCTACATGTTGCAAGACGGAGGCTGCCAGAAGCGTAGTCTTCGATAAGACTAGCTATCCCCTCTTATTCCGGCATTCTGCAGTTCAGTCCACATATGATAGCCTTATTCCATTTGATACCAATGCATACATATGTAGTGTAGCTCCTTGCTTGCGAGTACTTTGGATGAGTACTCACGATTGCTTTCTCCCTCTTTTCCCCCAATCCCTTCTACCTGGTTGTCGCAACCAGATGTTGCAGCCCAGGAGTCAGACGCCACCTTCGACGACGACTCCTACTACACCGGAGGTGCCTACTACTACGTGCTGCCCGCTGACGACGACCAGGAGTAGTTTAGGAGGATCCCAGGCAGGAGGCCTGCGCCTCTTTCGATCTGTATCCCAGTTTGTGCTAGCCTTCTTAAGGCAAACTTGTTTAACTTATGTCTGTACTCAGATATTGTTGCTTCCGCTGACTCGTCTATGATCGAGCTCTTGAATTCGAGCCCTCGAGGCCCCTGGCTTGTAATATGATGCTTGTATGACCTATTTTATTTGTAGAGTTGTGTTGTGATATCTTCCCGTGAGTCCCTGATCTTGATCATACACGTTTGCGTGTATGATTAGTGTACGGTCGAATCAGGGGCGTCACAAGTTGGTATCAGAGCCGACTGCCTGTAGGAATCCCCTTTCCAAACTCCTTGGCCGAAGTTGAGTCTAGTTGATGAAAACTGTTTTTCTAACATGGCTGTGCGGCCCATGGGCCCATGTCGCCATTGGGTGGTATTAGGGTCTTTTACTCCTCGATCTTTACTCTGGGACTCTAATCTCTCCCCTATTCGGGTTAAATAATTTTGCTAAAATCCAACTCTAGGTTCTCGTTACCACTTCCTGCCGGAGAGCCCTTTAATACGGATGATCGACTGCTTCAACGAAAGATTCTGACAATACTCTCGGATGTTCCCTCGATACTTTGTGCCATCCCTCTTGCAATTCCCCTTCCACCGTAAACCCTTAAGGATAACTACTTACAGTTGTTATTCATACATTCATCCCCAGTTGGTCTTGTTATTACAAGATACCCCAAAACACTCGTCATTGTTTCGATAATCCTTTGAGCTCACTGCCTTGCAGTTCTTGACACATGAATATCCCTACGGATAATTACTCACACTTACCGAGTATCCTCTCATCCCCAGTTGATTCATGTATGTCATCAATCTTCGAAATACCATTCGATCTTCCAAAAATTCTCAGGAGCCTATTGCTCTTGAAATTCTTGCTTGCTTACATTTAGGTTAATCCCATAAATCTAGTAATCTTATTGGCATCCTTTGCCACTACCCTTTTGAGTCCATTGATTCAATAAGATGCGAATGCTCGCATTCCTCAGTCGAATCCTTGAATTCATCCTTCCGACTCAGTGTCAATTTGTACATGAGCTGGATCTCAACAAATCCAATTGCCGTCGATTGTACCCCTAAGGCTATTCAACTTATCCATCCCTAATCAGAACATTGCTTCTGATCCCTTGATTTGAAAATCATAATTCCTCTGCACTTGAGCTCTGGATTAGTCAGTTGTTCCCATAATCCAATGCCTTTGCATTCTTTCTTCTTCTAGTAGAGTACCGATACTCACATCAACTCCATTGTGGATCGTCAGATCCATTGTTTGATTTCATCCGACATCGTCCTTAATGTTCAATAACCTTGTGAGCCTTTCCACAGGTATATAATGCCTTTGGTAAATTGTATCCTCTGCCTTGTCAACCATGCTCTAGTTTTGAGCTTGTGTTATTTACTCCTGAAGTTTGTGATATATGTTCCTAAGATACCCGATGGGTCGAACCTATGCCTTCCTTAATATGTGTGAACTCAAAAGTTTTCACGAGTCATACACTTCTGGTATTTTGCCAGATAAAATTTCAACACTACAACTTCTTCTAAAGTGAGAAGTGAATGAAAGGTTATGCATTGGAGAAGTGGGAGTCGACCTTGAACTTTGTGTTCATGCCCATGGACACGATGCAGATCTTATCAGTAAAGCTTCTCTTAAATTAATTATTCCTTTGGTATAAGTTCATCTTATATCTGGGATCTGGCCTTTTGCAATCGTGGTTCCGACCATGTTCTCCTTTAAATGTCATTTCGCGTGCAAGTTTAAGCGCTTGTCTTCTGTAGAGCAATACCCCAGTCCAACCTCTACTTTGATCTGTCATCAAGTATTACCCCCTCTGGTATCTCGAGATTATCACGGAACTGCATAACTTCTTATGAGTTCTTCTTCAAGGATTATTTGACTTCCGCTGCATCATCATTTGACTTGATGTCATCGCCAACCGATTACATCTTCATGAAATCTCTCGACAAATGTATCATGGTCATCATCAACATCCTGAGCTCTTCCAAGATATATATCGAATTCTTGATGAGAAATACCATCCTCGCCCCTCAATGGTTTGTGTTATCACCGACCCCTTTATTGCCTCCCGTTCAACACAAACTTATTCGTGTTTTGTGTTATACCTTGAGATCCTTGCTATCTAGCATTTGTTCTTCTTTACCTTGGAATATTACCACCTTTTATGTCAAGAATGTCGTGGTAATTTTACCACCTCTTGAGAATTCTTGATATAGTAATATCTCTCGCCTCTTGCGTTCATTTCTTAGTCTCCGTGTTAATTCTATCCGGAATACCGACAAATGGTCTGTGATGTGTAAATTCTAAACTTCTAGCAACCCTATTGCTTTGAAGTTATTGGTCTACAGTTCCAGTCTAAGTCTATTGCTTATTGAATCATCATTCGAACATTGATCGTGCTACCTAGTCCAGATTCCTGGGTGCACCCTTCTATCATTGTTCAGTTGTGTATGTTTCCCTCGAGCATACATCATTATATCATTTGATCCGACAAATGATATTTCCTTGTTCACATAATTGTGGAAATCAATCCTTTGGAAATCTCGATGATTTGTTGCTCAGCCTATCAGCCACCTCATCCTCTCCTTGGTTTAATGATGAACTTCTGTTGCGGAACTCGCTTCCATAGTTCAATTCTCGAGAATCTTAAAATGTCGCTTGACAATTTGTGTTGCACTTTCTTCTCAGGTATCCTGAAATCTGAGTTATCCTAACACCATTCAGATCTGAATCTCAGTCAGATATGATGGTTGGAGCATATTTCCAAGAGTCATAACATTGGTCTTTATGTGACCCAGTAAGGTGATGTCGTGCCTAGCACACCTGCCCCGAGGCCCTATTGTTATAATTTCCTTCTTGGCAAGGTTAGTCATTCTTCCATGAGGAAATCGTAAGACTTATTCTATAAGTTGTTCTTGATGGATCCATTGTGTTTCCAAAGTCTGATCTTCACCTGATGACCATGTCAATGTTATCTTGTAGCATGTCTATGAGACTCCGATTCTCAACAAGAACATTTGAAGCCCAATGCTAAATGTTTCCTACTCAGTTATCCAATCACCGCTGTATGTGTAATGTCATGAAATTTCTCTCCCCTTACTTAAAGGGTTTTCTGCTTTCTATCATGTCATGGATAACATGCTCTGCTTGTCCTTGGGAAAGATATACCCCTGGAATATGGGTTTAAACACATTTTCATTTCCATTGTTCTGCTTAAACCTGATAATCATATTTTCCTTTCCATTGTTTGGTTTAACCTTTCTTGTGATCTATATGATCTAAGCAGTAATATTCTCCTGCTTTTGTAAACACCTCGGTGTACAATTCTGTCAGAAAGGCCCTATTACTTTTGTTAATGACATTCCGGTAACCACCGATGGACGAGAACTCTGCCTACTGGTCCGCCTCGTTCAACGAGCAGGAAAATGGTTCTCTTCGTCCCTCACCCTTGGTACCGACATTGTTGCCGACATAACTGATAGGCTACCCTCTGACATGTCTTGCTATCATGACCGTGCAAGATGTCAACACCCTTCCTACTTTAACCACATGGTGGGCCCATAACCCACAGTTCCACAGGATCGAAACCTGACACTCCTGTACACCCCTGCTTCCAAAGTTATTCCTCCCGCGTGGCCTCGTATGTAATTCACGAGCCACCTTCTGATGAGATCATCAATACTGGTATTAGACACAACACTTATTTCCATTACTCTGAACCCCCTCACGCCCTGTTTCAGGAATCGAACGGTTGCCTATGCACTTGAAACTTCTACTTTGCACCTTCTTACTTTTCTCTCGATAATTTCTTAAGTTTCAATTCGAGAGTTAATTTTCGCCACGTTCCCTAAGGATTATCTACCAGATAAGCAACCATGCAGAGTTCCATTCTTATGGTATACCCCCTTATTCTTTCGTAAGTACAATGGAGTTTCCAAAGAGAGGATGCCAACTTCATCATGAGAACCTGAAGCAGAGGAATGAAGACATCGATGTAATGGATCAACCTCTCCGAGAAGAGCAACCAAGACAGAGAAGACTTGATACAATCTCGTAGCCACATCTTTCCCTTACTCCCCTCTTAAATCTCGGGACAAGATTTCTTGTAGTGGAGGAGAATTGTGACGCCCGGATAATTAAGCTATAGCAACCCTCTGCTAATGATGCCACGTCACTTCAATTAGTGTTGCTAATCTCGAGGTAGTTTGAAACCGATTCAAATTGAAATTCAAAATCCATCAAACAATAAAGGTTTTCAATTATTAAAACTAAAAGGTTCGGAATGAACCAAATATTGCATAGGTAATTATGGTAGGGGAACCATACCTTTATAAAATGCTTAAATACTCTCCGATGAATAAAAGAACAACATAACCAATTTAATAAATGCCTTTTATTATTTATAAAATGTTAGGCTATTTTGTTTCGGGTTTGAAATTTTTGTAGCTGATGTATAGTTAGTGATACTAAATTAGGTTCGACTTTTGTGTTTTTATAAAACTAAAATTAGATGAAACCAGAAAATAGAACAGAAAATAAAAATAAGTAAAAAGAAAAAAAAGAAAGGAGAAAACCCTCCCCTCCCCGATGGGCCTTGGCCCAGCTGGCCACACCTAGCCAGGCCAGTCCACCCGGCCTAGGCTGCCCTCCATTATCCCCCCACCCTCACCAAACCCTAGGGCCCGACCACCCACTTCCCCCCCACGACATCCACTCCCCCCGATCTGGATCGGGGGGCAACGGCGCCCCTTGCCGCTTATCCGACCCCGTCGTGCCGCCGCCGCTCGAAGCAACCCCTCCCTCCGTCTACCTCGCCGGACCGCCCCACTTCACCCCCGATGCCTGCACCCAATCCCACGCCGCCCCGCGCCCCCGACGCCGGCGCCCGTCCCCGGCGTCGTCCTGCCCCGACACGGTCGCTCCCGTCCTCGCCCGGAGCCGTCGTCGACCACCACCTCGCCGCCCGTCCTCCTCCTACACCTCGACCAGCCTCCTCACGCCTCGTCGCCCCCTCTCCCCGTCAACGACGGTGAGGCCTGGCCCCGTTCGCCTCTGCCCCCTCTCTGCCCTCGCACACGCGACCACTGCGCGCTGCGCGCCGCCACCCCCGCGTCCTGGTCGCGCCCAGGACCACCACGACCACGTCGTCGCCCGTCTACGCCTCACTGCTTTCGAACCCGCATCGCCCCGCCACCCGACGTTGTCGCCGGCGCCCATTCTGGCCTCTTCCAGCCACCATGGACCGCACCACCGGACGCGGCCTCGCGTGCACGTTCAATGGAGCCAAAGAACCCCCGATTTGGTGCACCATACGAAAAATCCGGGCTCGCCAGAGTTGTCGCCGTCGTTCGGACTCGCCGGAGAGCTCCAGTGGTCGGCACCCTACGTGGCTACCACCTGGCGATGCGGGCCCCACCTTTGTGCCACTGCCACTGGGACCCAATGGGCCCAGTTGACCCGGTCAACCACTAACGTGGCATGCCCGTGTTGCTGACATGCCGGCCCCGCCGTTTAAAATGTTACAAAAGTAAATAAAATTGTTAATTAGAAAGTTAATTGAACTGTTAGTTAAAATTATTAATTAGCTAGACACTGACAGTGGGTCCCACTAGATAATTAGATTATTTAGTTAACCTAATCTTCTGTTAATTAGTCCAGCCTATGACAGGTGGGTCCCACCTGCCAGGGTTGACTGGTCAACTGGTCAGTTGACCTACTGATGTCATGGTGATGTCATAATTACGTCATCAGTCACTATTCTGGATAATGTCGAATTAAAATATTTAAATAAATGCTAAATATGATTTAATATTTTAAAATCAATATAAAATAAATCATAGCTCGGATGGAAAAACTTTGTACATGAAAGTTTTTCAGAACGACGAGACGAATCCGGATACGGAATCCGTTCGTCCGTCACACGTCCCTAGCATAGCGAACACGCAACTTTCCCTCTCCGGTTCCTCTGCCCGAAAACGCGAAACGCCGGGGATACTTTCCCGGATGTTTTCCCCCTTCACCGGTATCACCTCATACCGCGTTAGGGCACGCCTAGCATCACGCTTTGCTTTGTCATGCATCGTTATGCATCTGTTTGCATTGTATTTATTGTTTCTCCCCCCTCTTCTTCCGCTAGACACCGAGACCGACGCCGCTGCTACCTAGTACGACTACGGAGTTGACGACCCCTCTCTCTTGCCAGAGCAACCAGGCAAGCCCCCCCCCCTTGATCACCAGATACCACCTACTCTTCTCTATACTGCTTGCATTAGAGTAGTGTAGCATGTTACTGCTTTCCGTTATTCCTATCCTGATGCATAGCCTGTCCTTGCTACTACTGTTGTTACCATTACCTGCTATCCTACTGCTTAGTATAGGATGCTAGTGTTCCATCAGTGGCCCTACACTCTTGTTCGTCTGCCATGCTATACTATTGGGCCGTGATCACTTCGGGAGGTGATCACGGGCATATACTATATACTTTACACAGTTACATTACTTATGATACTATTCGGAGATGGGGGCTGAAGGGGCAGGTGGCTCCATCCAGGTAGTGGTGGGCCTGGGTTCCCAACGGCCCCCGACTGTTACTTTGTGGTGGAGCGACAGGGCAGGTTGAGACCACCTAGGAGAGAGGTGGGCCTGGCCCTGGTCGGCGTTCGCAGATACTTAACACGTTAAACGAGATCTTGGTATTTGATCAGAGTCTGGCCACTAGCTTATACGCACTAACCATCTATGCGGGGACAGTTATGGGCACTCGACGTCGTGGTATCAGCCGAAGCCTTCGTGACGTCAGCGACTGAGCGGCGCGCGGCGGGTTGGACCGCGTAACGCAACTTCCTTTGTAATGGAGGTTGCTAGGTCTGCTCACCGGCCGCGTTCGCAACGTGCAGGTGTGCAAAGGGCGATGGGCCCAGACCCCTGCGCCATAGGATTTAGACCGGTGTGCTGACCTCTCTGTTGGGCCTAGGTAGGGCTGCGACGTGTTGATCCTCCGAGGCCAGGCATGACCCAGGAAAGTGTGTCCGACCAAATGGGATTGAGCGTGTTGGGTTATGTGGTGCACCCCTGCAGGGAAGTTAATCTATTCGAATAGCCGTGATCTTCGGTAACAGGACGACTTGGAGTTGTACCTTGACCTTATGACAACTAGAACCAGATACTTAATAAAACACACCCTTCCAAGTGCCAGATACAACCGGTGATCACTCTCTCACAGGGCGACGAGGGGAGGATCATCGGTTAGGGTTATGCTATGCGATGCTACTTGGAGGACTTCAGTCTACTCTCTTCTACATGCTGCAAGACGGAGGCTGCTAGAAGCGTAGTCTTCGATAAGACTAGCTACGCCCCTCTTATTCCGGCATTCTGTAGTTCAGTCCACATATGATAGCCTTATTCCATTTGATACCAATGCATACATATGTAGTGTAGCTCCTTGCTTGCGAGTACTTTGGATGAGTACTCACGGTTGCTTTCTCCCCCTTTTCCCCCAATCCCTTCTACCTGGTTGTCGCAACCAGATGTTGGAGCCCAGGAGTCAGACGCCACCTTCGATGACGACTCCTACTACACCGGAGGTGCCTACTACTACGTGCTGCCCGCTGACGACGACCAGGAGTAGTTTAGGAGGATCCCAGGCAGGAGGCCTGTGCCTCTTTCGATCTGTATCCCAGTTTGTGCTAGCCTTCTTAAGGCAAACTTGTTTAACTTATGTCTGTACTCAGATATTGTTTCTTCCGCTGACTCGTCTATGATCGAGCTCTTGAATTCGAGCCCTCGAGGCCCCTGGCTTGTAATATGATGCTTGTATGACCTATTTTATTTGTAGAGTTGTGTTGTGATATCTTCCCGTGAGTCCCTGATCTTGATCGTACACGTTTGCGTGTATGATTAGTGTACGGTCGAATCGGGGGCGTCACAGTGTGTGAGTTCTTTATGACTAATTTTGAGTCCATGGATTATACGCACTCTCACCCTTCCACCATTGCTAGCCTCTTTGGTACCGTGCATTGCCCTTTCTCACCTTGAGAGTTGGTGCAAACTTCGCCGGTGCATCCAAACCCCGTGATATAATACGCTCTATCACACATAAGCCTCCTTATATCTTCCTCAAAATAGCCACGATACCTACCTATTATGGCATTTCCATTGCCATTTAGAGATATATTGCCATGCAACTTTCCACCGTTCCATTTATTATGACATGCATCATCATTGTCATCTTTGCATGATCATGTAGTTGACATCGTATTTGTGGCAAAGCCACCGTTCATAATTTTTTCATACATGTCACTCTTGATTCATCACAATCTCGGTACACCACCGGAGGCATTCACATAGAGTCATATTTTGTTCTAAGTATCGATTTGTAATTCTTGAGTTGTAAGAAAATAAAAGTGTGATGATCATCATTAGAGCATTGTCCCATGTGAGGAAAGGATGATGGAGACTATGATTCCCCCACAAAGTCAGGATGAGTCTCCGGACGAAAAAAGAGGCCAAAAGAAAAAAGAAGGCCCAAATAAAAAAGAATAATAATAATAAATAAATGAGAGAAAACGAGAGAAGGGACAATGTTACTATCCTTTTTCCACACTTGTGCTTCAAAGTAGCACCATGATCTTCATGATAGAGAGTCTCTTATTTTGTCACTTTCATATACTAGTGGGAATTTTTTATTATAGAACTTGGCTTGTATATTCCAATGATGGGCTTACTCAAATGCCCTAGGTCTTCGTGAGCAAGCGAGTTGGATACACAGCCACTTAGTTTCTTTGATGATCTTTCATATATTTATAGCTCTAGTGCATCCGTTGCATGGCAATCCCTACTCCTTGCATTGACATCAATCGGTGGGCATCTCCATAGCCCATTGATTATCCGCGTCAATGTGAGACTTTCTCCCTTTTTGTCTTCTCACACAACCTCAATCATCATATTCTATTCCACCCATAGTGCTATGTCCATGGCTCGCGCTCATATATTGCGTAAAAGTTGAAGCAGTTTGAAAAAGCTAAGTATGAAACAATTGCTTGGATTGTCATCGGGGTTGTGCATGATGAGAGCATTTTGTGTGACGAAAATGAAGCATGGCCAAACTATATGACTTTGTAGGGATAAGTTTTCTTTGGCTATGGTATTTGGATAAGACATAATTACTTGATTAGCATACTTGGAGTATTACTATTTTTATGTCAACAATAAACTTTTATCTTGAATCTTTTGGATCTGAACATTCATGCCACAATAGAGAAAAATACATTGAAGAATATTCTAGAAAGCACTCCACATCAAAAATTCTATTTTTATCATTTACCTACACGAGGACGAGCAGGAATTAAGCTTGGGGATGTTGATACGTCTCCAACGTATCTATAATTTTTGATTGTTCCATGCTATTAAATTATATGTTTTGGATGTTAATGGGCTTTATTTTCCACTTTTATATTATTTTTGGAACTAACCTATTAACCGGAGGCCCAACCCAAATTGCTGTTTTTTTGCCTATTTCAGTGTTTCGTAGAAAAGGAATATCAAACAGAGTCCAAGCGGAATGAAACCTTTGGGAATGTGATTTTTGGAACAAACGTGATCTAGAGGACTTGGAGTGGACGTCAAGCAATCAATGAGGCGGCCACGAGGCAAGGGACGCGCCCTCCCCCATCGTGGGCCCCTCGTAGCTCCACCGACCTACTTCTTCCTCCTATATGTGTTCACATACCCCGCAAACATCTAGGAGCACCATGAAACCCTATTTCCACCACCGCAACCTTATGTACCCAAGAGTTCCCATCTTGGGGGGCCTTTTCTGGAGCTCCGCTGGAGGGGGCGTTCATCACGGAGGGCCTCTACATCAACTCCATGGCCCCTCCGATGATGTGTGAGTAGTTTACCTCTGACCTACGGGTCCATAGTTATTAGCTAGATGGCTTCATCTCTCTCTTTGGATCTCAATACAAAGTTCTCCTTGATTATCTTGGAGATCTATTCGATGTAACTCTTCTTTTTGCGGCGTGTTTGTCGAGATCCGATGAATTGTGGGTTTATGATCCAGATTATCTATGAACAATATTTGAATCTTCTCTAAATTCTTTTATGTATGATTGGTTTATCTTTGCAAGTCTCTTCGAATTATCAGTTTGGTTTGGCCTACTAGATTGATCTTTCTTGCAATGGGAGAAGTGCTTAGCTTTGGGTTCAATCTTGCGGTGCTCGATCCCAGTGACAGAAAGGAAACGACACATATTGTATTGTTTCCATCGAGGATAAAAAGATGGGGTTTATATCATATTGCATGATTTTATCCCTCTACATCATGTCATCTTGCTTAAGGCGTTACTCTGTTCTTATGAACTTAATACTCTAGATGCATGCTGGATAGCGGTCGATGTGTGGAGTAATAGTAGTAGATGCAGGCAGGAGTCGGTCTACTTGTCAGAGGCGTGATGCCTATATACATGATCATGCCTAGATATTCTCATAATTATTCGTTTTTCTATCAATTGCTCGACAGTAATTTGTTCACCCACTGTAATACTTATGCTATCTTGAGAGAAGCCACTCGTGAAACCTATGGCCCCGGGGTCTATTTTCCATCATACAAGTTTCCAATCTATTTTATTTTGCAGTCTTGACTTTGAATCTATATCATAAAAATACCAAAAATACTTATCTTATCATTATCATCTCTATCAGATCTCACTCTTGCAAGTGGACGATACGTCTCCAACGTATCTATAATTTTTGATTGCTCAATGCTATATTATCTACTATTTTGGACATTATTGGGCTTTATTATCCACTTTTATATTATTTTTGGGACTAACCTATTAACCCAGAGCCCAGTGCCAGTTTCTGTTTTCCCCTTGTTTCAGTGTTTCGCAGAAAAGGAATATCAAACGAAGTCCAAACGGAATGAAACCTTCGGAAAAGTTATTTTTGGAAAGAAAGCAATACAGGAGACTTGGAGTGCATGTCAGGGGATCAGCGAGGAAGCCACGAGGCAGGGGGCGCGCCCACCCCCCTGGGCGCGCCCTCCACCCTCGTGGGCCCCTCGTGGCTCCCCTGATGTATTTCTTCCGCCTATATTTATCCATATACCCTAAAACTATCGGGGAACACAATAGATTGGGAGTTCCATCTCCAGAAGCCTCCGTAGCCATCGAAAACCAATCTAGACCCATTCCGGCACCCTGCCGGAAGGGGCAATCCCTCTCCGGTGGCCATCTTCATCATCCCGGTGCTCTCCATGACGAGGAGGGAGTAGTTCTCCCTCGGGGCTGAGGGTATGTACCAGTAGCTATGTGTTTGATCTCTCTCTCTCTCTTGTGTTCTTGATTTGGCACGATCTTGATGTATCGCAAGCTTTGCTATTATAGTTGGATCTTATGTTTCTTCTCCCCCTCTACTCTCTTGTAATGGATTGAGTTTCCCCTTTGAAGTTATCTTATCGGATTGAGTCTTTAAAGATTTGAGAACACTTGATGTATGTCTTGTCGTGTGTATCTGTGGTGACAATGGGATATCACATGATTCACTTCATGTATGTTTTGGTGATAAACTTGCGGGTTCCGCCCATGAACCTATGCATAGGGGTTGGCACACGTTTTCGTCGTGATTCTCCGGTAGAAACTTTGGGGCACTCTTTGAGGTCCTATGTGTTGGTTGAATAGATGAATCTGAGATTGTGTGATTCATATCGTATAATCATACCCATGGATACTTGAGGTGACATTGGAGTATCTAGGTGACATTTGGGTTTTGGTTGATTTGTGTCTTAAGGTGTTATTCTAGTACGAACTCTAGGGCTGTTTGTGACACTTATAGGAATAGCGCAACAGATTGATTGGAAAGAATAACTTTGAGGTGGTTTCGTACCCTACCATAATCTCTTCGTTTGTTCTCCGCTATTAGTGACTTTGGAGTGACTCTTTGTTGCATATTGAGGGATAGTTATGTGATCCAATTATGTTATTATTGTTGAGAGGACTTGCACTAGTGAAAGTATGAGCCCTAGGCCTTGTTTCCTAGCATTGCAATACCGTTTGTGCTCACTTTTATCATTAGTTACCTTGCTGTTTTTATATTTTTAGATTACAAAAACCTTTATCTACCATCCATATACCACTTGTATCACCATCTCTTCGCCGAACTAGTGCACCTACACAATTTACCATTGTATTGGGTGTGTTGGGGACATAAGAGACTCTTTGTTATTTGGTTGCAGGGTTGCTTGATAGAGACCATCTTCATCCTACGCCTCCTACAGATTGATAAATCTTAGGTCATCCAGTTGAGGGAAATTTGCTACTGTCCTACAAACCTCTGCACTTGGAGGCCCAACAACGTCTACAAGAAGAAGGTTGTGTAGTAGACATCAGTGGCCGTGAAGGGATTGACAACCCCTTTATCGCGTTGGTTGCGAGGTTCTTATTTGTTTGTGTAGGTACGAGGTGACTCGCGCGTGGTCTCCTACTAGATTGATACCTTGGTTCTCAAAAATTTAGGGAAATACTTATGCTGCTTTACTACACCACCCTGTCCTCTTCAAGGGAAAACCAACGCAATGCTCAAGAGGTAGCAGACGACCATGTGACGACACATTGATAAAAGATCAAGATGATGGAGATCATGGTGTCATGTCGGTAACAATGGAGATCATGACAGTACTTTGGAGATGGAGATCAAAAGCACAAGATGATGATGGCCATATCATGTCACATATTTTGATTGCATGTGATTTTAATCCTTTATGCATCTTATTTGCTTAGTTCGGCGGTAGCATTATAAGATGATCTCTTACTAAATTTCAAGGTACAAGTGTTCTCCCTGAGTATGCACCGTTGCCAAAGTTTGTCGTGCTGAGACACCACGTGATGATCGGGTGTTATCAGCTCAACGTTCATCTACAACGGGTGTAAGACAGTTTTGCACATGCAGAAATACTCGGGTTAAACTTGACGAGCCTAGCATATGCAGATATGGCCTAGGAACACTGAGACCGAAAGATCGAGCGTGAATCATATAGTAGATATGATCAACATAGTGATGTTTACCATTGAAAACTACTCCATCTCACATGATGATCGGACATGGTTTAGTTGATATGGATCACATGATCAGATAGATGATTAGAGGGATGTCTATCTAAGTGGGAGTTCTGAAATGTGATTAATTGAACTTTAATTTATCATGAACTTAGTCCTGATAGTATTTGCGTAACTATGTTGTAGATTAATAGCTCGCGATGTAGCTCCCCGTTTATTTTGATATGTTCATAGAGAAAAACTAAGTTGAAAGATGTTAGTAGCAATGATGCGGATTGGATCCGTGATCTGAGGATTATCCTCATTGCCGCACAGAAAAATTATGTCCTTGATGCACCACTAGGTCATAGACCTATTGCAGGAGCATATGCACACGTTATGAACGTTTGATAAAGCTCGGTATGATGACTACTTGATAGTTTAGTGCACCATGCTTTACGGCTTAGAACCGGGACTTCAAAGATGTTTTGAATGCCACGAAGCATATGAGATGTTCCAAGAGTTGAAATTAGTATTTCAGACTCATGCCCATGTCGAAAGGTATAAGACCTTTGACAAGTACTTTGCCTACAAGATGGAGGAGAATAGCTCAGCTAGTGAGCATGTGCTTAGAATGTCTGAGTACTACAATCACTTTAATCAAGTGGGAGTTAATCTTCCAGATAAGATAGTGATTGACAGAGTTCTCTAGTCACTATCACCAAGTTACTAGAACTTCATGATGAACTATAATATGCAAGGGATAATGGAAACGATTCCCAAGCTCTTCGTGATGCTGAAATCGACGAAGGTAGAAATCAAGAAAAGCATCAAGTGTTGATGGATGAGAAGACCACTAGTTTCAAGAAAAGGCCAAAGGGAAGAAGGGGAACTTCAAGAAGAACGACAAGCAAGTTGCTGGTCAAGTGAAGAAGCCCAAGTCTAGACCTAAGCATGAGACTAAGTGCTTCTACTACAAAGGGTCTGGTCACTGGAAGTAGAACTGCCCCAAGTATTTGGCGGATAAGAAGGATGGCAAAGTGAACAAAGGTATATTTGATATACATGTTATTAATGTGTACTTTACTAGTGTTTATAGCAACCCCTCAGTATTTGATACTAGTTCAGTAGCTGAGATTAGTAACTCGAAACGGGAGTTGCAGAATGAACAGAGATTAGTTAAGGGTGAAGTGACGATGTGTGTTGGAAGTGGTTCCAAGATTGATATGATCATCATCGCACACTCCCTATACTTTCGTGATTAGTCACGACAAAAAAATACACTTCCGTGATGATACGTGTTTGTCACAGTAGGTCGCTTTTTTTGTCATGCATGTACATCCATGACAAATTTATGACAGAATTAAGGTAGTCATACCTGTGCTGTTGTAGAAGTGTTCCATGACATTACCAAAATTATCATCATGGAAGTGTCCACTTCCATGATGATAAATCGCGCGTCACAGAAGTGCTTTCATCAAGGGTGACCGACACGTGGCATCCACCGTAACGGAATGTCGTTAAGCTATCGGGTCGGGTTTTGGATCCGATAACCCGTTAACAGCCCCGACCAATGGGAAATTTCGACGTGTAAAATTCTTATTGGCCGGACGAAACACATGTCAGCTCGCCAGTGGGTCAGATAGGCGCCTATGATATGTCGACATGTGGCACGGCCCAACAGTGGCCCATTCCGGTGAAAAAGGCCGGCCCAGTAAAAATTAGCAGGCCGGCCCATATAAGGCCTACTTGTGTCAGGTCCATTTAAGCCCACGGCCCATACGAGATGTGCCAATTCGGCCCGTTAAAGATTTGACACCATTGCAGCGCATCGTCAGTTCGAGCCCGTTAACAGCCCGCTATATACTTGGGCTCAATATCGGCCCGATGAGATTTCGGCCTGTTAACGGCCCATTTAATGGATGGGCCAATTTTCAGGATGTACATCTTTCGGCCTTTTAGCGACCCATTTAAATGTTGGGCTAATTTCCGGCCCGGTGTGTCTTTCAGCCTGTTGACGGCCCATAAATCTGACGGGCCATTTGTAGTCGGACCTGAGTTTCGGCCTTTTAGTGGCCCATTTAAGTGTTGGGCCAATTTCTGGCCCCGTGTCACTTTCAGCAGACGGCCCATAAATCAGTTGGGCCAATTGTAGTCGGACCTGATTTTTGGCCTTTTAGCAACCCATTTAAGTGTTGGGCCAATTCCCGGCCCTGTGTGCCTTTCGGCCTGTTAACGGACCATAAATGAGTTGGGCCATTTGTAGTCGGACCTTAGTTTTGCCCTCTTAATGGCCCATGCCCTTCATGGTCCAATACCATCCCGGTTTCTCTTTCGGCCTGCTAAAGGCCCACAACACAGTTTGGCCGT
This sequence comes from Triticum monococcum, assembly GCA_034509565.1. Taxonomy (NCBI): domain Eukaryota; kingdom Viridiplantae; phylum Streptophyta; class Magnoliopsida; order Poales; family Poaceae; genus Triticum; species Triticum monococcum. Next base: position 493,740,937 of record CM067844.1, read on the forward strand.
TTACAATACGACCTGACTTTCGGACTCTTAGCGGCCCATGCTCTTCATGGTCCAATACAAGCCCGCTGTCTCTTTTGGCCTGCTAAAGGCCTACAGTATAGTTGGGCCATATGTAGCCCAAACTTAGTAACGACCTGTTAACGACCCATGAAATAAATTGGGGCCACCTGTTGCCTGCTTCGATGTCGGCCTGTTAACGACCCGGGAGGTAAGAGGGCCGACCATTAACTTTCATCCTAGTAACAGCCCATTAACTTACCAAAAAAAGCTTTCGCCCCACTTTATAGATAAAGCAAACCACCAGAGCCATATAGTACCACAAGGTTAACCCACACACACACACACACACACAGACACACATAGTAGCACAACATGAAGTACACGGGGTTCTGCTGAGGGCACAGCTCAACAAGCCCTGAAAATAAAAAAAGGGGAGCGGTACAACCGCAACGTTTGACATAGCATCGAAGGATCTAATCCGGCTCGGGGGGTGGCGGGGGGAGCGGCGGAGCAAAGCGGAGAGCCATCAAGCGAAGGTCGGTGATGATGGAGGTGATGGCGTCGCGATCCTGGTGACGGCTAAGCGGCCGCCAAAGCTGCAAGAAGCCACACAATTTGAACACAGCGTCAGTAGCACGTCGAAGGGGGGCACGTTGAATGACAAGCTTATTTTGAACGGTCCATAGCGTCTAGGCAAGCACCCCAACGAGCAGCCACCTAATGTGGCGGCCGAACAAGGGGGAGGACTGAACCTCAGAGAGGAGATCAGGGAAGTTGGTATGACACCAGTGGCCACCGATGACCTCTCAGAGGCAGCCCCAAAGAAACTGGGCGGACACGCACGAGAAGAAGATGTGATTCGAGGTTTTCGCCGTCTCGCATAGGGGGAAGATACCATCACCGGGACCCTGGCGCCTCAGGACCTCCACGCCCGAGGGGAGCCGGCCACGGATCCATTGCCACATGAAGATTCTAATCTTGAGGGGGACGCGTATAGACCATATGGAGTCGAGGACACTTGGTCCGGGAGCATGCGCAATGGCGCAGTAAAGAGACTTCATGGAAAAGCAGCCCGAGGGCTCAAGGCACCAAGATAGGCGGTCGTCCAGGTGCTGCGATAAGTCAGGCTCATGGAGGGCCACCGTGTCAAGGAGCTCATGCCAAGCGGCAACCTTCGGCGGCGCAAATGGCTGCCGGAATGCGAGACACCCTAAGTCAATAAGGGCCAACTCGATGGAGATCCTGGGTTCAACCGCTATGGAGAATAGGTCAGGGAACCGGGCCGCGAAAGGGAGATCCCCTGCCCATCGATCAAACCAAAAGAGAGTGGCCGAACCGGTGCCAACGACGATGGATGTCCCAATGCGCAGGACTGGGAGGAGCTGAACAACAGACTGCCAAAACTGAGAGCCACCCGACCTGACGTAGAAAGCGAGGGGCTGGTCGCGTAGGTACTGGTGACGGATGATTTGCAGCCACAAGCCACCATCGCCGCTAGCAATGCGCCAAAGCCAGCGAGTGAGGAGGGCCAGGTTCATGCGTTTGGAGGACATGATACCGAGACCGCCCTGGTCACGGGGCTTGCAGATGTCCGGCCAGCGGACCATGTGGTATTTCTGCTTCCCATCCTCGCCAGCCCTGAAGAACCTATCTTGGATCAATCTAATCTTGTGGTGGAGCATTTCGGGGAGGCTGTAGAAGCTCATGATGAATAGGAGGAGACTGGAGAGGGACGAGTTGATGAGGACCGTGTGAGCAGCCTTAGAGAGCCACCTGCCCTACCAAGGCTCAATACGGTGTTGCAGCTTGAGGACCGAGGGACGGAGGTCGGCCACAGTAAGGAGCGAGTCACTAATGGGGATCCCCAGATAAGAAGTGGGGAAAGTCCCAAGCTGGCAGTTCAGGCGGTTAGCAATACTCAGGCTCTCAGAGGGGGAGTAGCCCAAGACCATCACCTCGCTTTTAGCAATGTTAATTTTGAGGCCCGACAGATGTTGAAAGCAGAGCAGGAGAAATTTGATGTTCACGATCTCAGCCTCTGATCCCTGCAACATACTGATGGTGTCATCGGCATATTGGAGGAGGGAGACGCCCCCTCCGTCCACAAGGTGCAGGGTGATGCCGCGGATGTGGCCGGCAGCATTGGCTTTATCCAGGATAGAAGCCAAGGCATCAACCACCATGTTGAACGGGAATGGAGAGAAGGGGTCACCCTGTCTAACCCCACAGAAGGTGGGGAAGTATGGGCCAATCTCTCCATTAATGTTGACCGCGGTGTGGCCGGATGACACCAACTGCATAACCCGGCAGACCCAACGATCATCGAAGCCTTTCTGAAGTAGTACTTCCCGAACGAAGGGCCAGCTAACCGTGTCGTATGCCTTATGGGAGTCAATCTTCAGGAACACTGCTTTGAGGTTTTTGGATTTGACCTCGTGAAGAACTTCATGGAAGACCAAGACTCCATCCAGGATATAGCGCCCCTGAATGAAGGCGGACTGATTCGGGTGGGTGATGCGGTCAGCCAAAGGGGCCACCCTATTGGCGTACCCCTTTGCGAGGATGCGGAAGATCACATTGATCACCGTAATGGGCCGGAACTGGCGAATGTCGGCGGCACCCGGGACCTTGGGGATGAAGGTAATAATCCCGTAATTAAGTCGGTGGAGGTCAATGGCTCCTACATAGAATTCCTCAAAGAGGGCCATGATCTCCGGTTTGATAGTGTGCCAGAAGGTCTGAAAGAACTTAACTAGCAAGCCATCAGGCCCTGGGGCGGATGCCGAGTTCATGCCTTTAATCGCAAGCCAAACTTCCTCCTCCGAGAGCGGGGCCGTGAGGGCCGCATTCTCCGCTTCCGACACGCATTGGCCGCCCACCCAGAAGGTAGGCGCAAGAGCCAAGCCCCCATGCAGGGGAGCCGTAAAAGGGCTTTATAAAAGCCGTCAACATGAGCGCGGAGTTCGGCCGGGTGCTACAGGAGGATCTCACCATCCCACAGAAGTGGGATGGTATTGCGGCGACGATGGCCATTGGCGATGGCCTGGAAGTATGCGGTGTTAGCGTCCCCCTTGAGAACCCACTTTTGGGTTCCCCTAAGACGCCAGTAGGCCTCCTCGTCCGTATATATGACCGTGAGCTGATCCTCAAGGTCGTATCGCTGCATCCACTCATCAGCGGATAGCCCGACCGAGTCAGCCTGGAGGTCAAGTGTCTGGATAGAGGTGAGAAGGACCTGCTTGCGGTCGCGGAGATCCCGCCCTAAGTTGGCACCCCAGCCCTTCATGAATTGGAGAGACCGCTTGGCGCAGAAATGCCAATTGTCCACCGCAGAGATGGATCGGTGGGGAGAGCTGCAGGCCTCCAGCCAACGGGCACGGACGGCTTCCGAGAAGCCGTTCTGGTTGAGCCAGAACGTCTCGAAGCGGAACCTGGGGGTGACGGGAGGGCGTTCGTCCTGAGAGGAGAGTAGCAAGGGAACGTGGTCTGAGCGAATACGGGTAATGGCACGAAGGGTAGCAGGGGACATCGCAACTCCCACTCAGGCGTGACCAGGACGCGGTCCAGGACAGAACGGGTCGAGTCAGCCTGGCGATTGGTCCAGGTGAATCTGGCACCAATCCTATCTAATTCCCACAGACCGAGGTCAGCGATGCAGTCGTTGAACATCTGCATCCGCGGGAGGTTTACTCGGTCGTTATTTTTGTCCTCCGCAAATCGGAGGAGGTTGAAGTTGCCGCCCACGATGACCGGAAGGCGGGTGGCAGACACCTTATTTTTGAGCTCATCAAGGAATGCCGCGGACCGGCGGTGGTCGGCAGGGCCATATACTAGGATGATCTCCCATTTGAAGTTCAGCACCCTCTTGAAAATCTCCATGCTGACAAAGAACTCCCCCTGTCCATGCTGCCCACCTCAAAGGTGGCATCCTTGACACCTAAGAGGATGCCACCCGAGTGACCAGCAATCCCACTAGAAGGGAGGCAGTGCCAGGCGAACAGGTCGGGACTAAGGTGGTCGAGCTTGGACAAGGAGAACTCAGTTCGCATGGTCTCTTGGATTGCAACAATGTCGATTCGCTCATCGCGCATGTACTCGATGAGCTGGCGGCGTCAGCCATCCTGGCCGAAACCGTGGATGTTCCAAAAAAGGGTCCGCATTAAACCACCATGGAGGGGCTGCTTGACCCCAGGACACGGGAGGCGCTTTGGGTGCGAAGGGCAGCAGTGCGAGACCGGGTGCGACCGCGGATTTCTAGAGGAGCGGGCGCTGCCTGCCCGGACGGCATGGGGGCGGGGCCACCCGTCCCAGATGCGGGAGTAGTAAAGCAGGCACGGGCTTCAGCCAACCGCCCATCGAGGACTTCACGTGCCTGGATAGCTGCAATTTGGACTAAGGGGGGATCGACCTCCCCCCTAAACACTATATCGGAATCAGCCGCGACCTTGGCGAGATGTCCGAGAGGAATAGACTCCAAAGCAGAAAACGAACATGTAGCGGAACTGGCAGGAATGACTGGAGTACCTGGCTCGAGGTTGCGCGCCGCTTCGTGGAGCTCAGCCCGCTCGGAGCGGGGGAGCCCGCGGGTCGCGAGGCGTCGATGCCGGCGCTGCGCCGAGATGACGTCACAGGGGTCAACGTCGAGCGGCCCCGCCTGGCGTAGGTCGAGGAGCGAGGCGGGAGAGGCGGAGCGGCCAGCGGAGTCGCCAAGGCGGCGTCCAGTCCGCACCCACCACGCAGGGGGTGGGAGAGGAAGCGCGCCAAGGCGAGGCTGGCGGGGAAGCCGCCCCCAGAGGTGCGGCCGTGGTGGCCGGCGGCAACGGCCCGGAGGGTATCACGGCCACCTCGGGCAGCGGTGAAGGCAAGACCATGGACGGAGGGGCCGGGGGTGTCACAGGAGGTGGAGACGCGGCCTGAGTGTCGAGGGGCGAGAGGGGCAGGACTGACCCAGAGGCGGGAGGGACCCCGGATGGCGGCAACGACAGCAGGGCGGCGGAGGACACCGGCTAAGCAACCGGCGAGCGCGGGGAGGATGCAGGGATGACCACGAGCCCCACACTGGAAGTGTCGCTAGGCTCAGTCTCCCCGGCGGGGGGTGACGGAGGCACCGGAAGCAGCCCCTCCGGCAGAGCGGCGAGGGACCTCCCGGTCTGCCGCCCACCCAGAGACGAGGAAGAGGGTGGGGGCAGCGGCGAGGGGGAGCGGGAGGGGCTGTCCTTCGATCCGTCATCATCATCCGAGTGGTCGGGGCGGGGGTGATGGCGACCATTGTAGTTGTCCTGCGGGCTGGGGTGGCCATCCGGAGGTCCGTCGTCAGAGAAGCGGGGACGCCCCACATGGTTGGGCGGCTCGAGGGCGATGCGAAGGTCGAACCCTTGATCATTGAAGAATACCTGGACCATGGCATGAATCTTGGTTGAATCGAGGCATTTGACCTTGACTCGAACCTCCTCCTCCTTGCAGAGGGAAAGCTCATCGACCACCACCACCTTCCCCAGGATCCGGGACATGCGACGGATGGTACACTCAGACCTCGCGATGTCCGGGAGCCCGAAGATGAGGATCCATGCCGTGTCAAGGACGGCCACAACCTTCGGGTCAAGGATCGGTTCGGAGATGTCGACGACAAGCTTGTTGTGGGCGAGAGTGATCTGGTCGCTGCGTGTGGTGTATCCGTGGCTGAGGACGTCAGGGAAGACCACAGAAAACTTGGTGCCGGAGATAGGGGTGACCGCCCAATCCCACTGCCGGCGGTAAAGATGGTTGAGCTCCACCTCGATCATCTCGGGGGAGGCCACACCATCAATCACTGTGACCACGGCCTGGAGGGAAGGGGGCGGGGGCGAGTCATCCGGGACCTCGATATGGAAGAACCCCAACCCCTCAATCCCATGCCCGTACATCCGTAGCTTTTCGTGGACCGGCTTGTCAGGGCATAGCAGGGCGGGGTGGCCGGGGTCCTTGCAAATGTAGCAGCAGGCGGAGTTAGAGCAGTCAACCTGAGAATGGCCAACCGTGCCACAGTTGAAACAGGTGGGTCGGGTGGCGTCGGACACGGGAGTCATAGTCGAGGGATTCTCGCGGCCGGCATGATTCTGCGCGACACGCCCCTGGCCCCTTCTCTTCTTCTTCTTGGCTGGGCCCTGGCGGCCGCGTTGTTGCTGGCCACCACCCCCAGCCCCCGAAGCCGGTGGAGCAGCCAAGGCAGCATGGGGGGACGTACTTGTGGAACGGGGCCGCGTCCACCGGAGCCACGGGCCGGGGCGAGGCGGGGCGCTGGTGCCGGGGCGAGGCGGGGTGCTGGTGCTGGGGCGACGGGGAGCGCGCCCGATGACGCGAGGGGGAGGGGGAGTGGCAGCGGGGAGGAGGGGAGCGCGACCGGCCGCGCTAGTCGGACCGGCCAGGCGAGCGGGGTGCCTCGCGGCGGTCCTCCTGGCCGGAAGGGCGGGGGGCATCGCGGTCCCAGTCCCGGCCCCGCAGCTCACGGCGGAGGTCTTCCTCGCGTCAGAGGGCGTCCGACGAAGGGCGGGGGGCTTCCCGGCGGTCGTCAAGCCGGCGTTTGCGCCTAGCCTCCCCATCGTCCCAGTCCCGCGTCATGGACGGGGGGAGCGAGCCGAGGGAGGCGGCAGCGGCGCTGGGGAGGAGGGAGGGGGTGCAGGCACGGGCGGGAGAAGAGGTTCAGTCGAGGGACAGCAGGTGGCGGCTGTAGAGGACTGGGGGCGGAGGGGGAAGCCGTAGGGCAACCAAATGTTGGGTGCAGGGGTGGTGGGCCTAGGGCAGGGACATGGCCCAGCCATGATGGGCCGGCCCACCAAAGCCACTCCAGCTGGGGACGAGTCCAGAGCACGACGGGCCGGGCTGGTCATCCCCGCCACATAGGCTACTTGGCCACGGCCTAGGACGGCAGGGCCCAAGGAGCGGGGCAGGGTACCCGCACGGAGGGTTTCCCCTCGACGTGCAGGCATCGCCGCCGCCGGCTCCGCGGCTGCGGGGGAGCATGGCGCGAACGGCCGGACGCGGCGGAGCGGCCACGAGGCCTGGAAATAGCCAGAGGATCCAAAACGCGCAATAAAGGGCCAGAACAGAGAGCTACGGGCGGGGAGAGCAGGGCCGTGCGCCATGGTCGAGGAGCTCAGGCAGGGGCAGGCGGACGACGGTCCAGTGGCTGGAGGGGGTGGGGAGGAGGAGGCCGGGGAGGACCTCCACGAGGCATGGGCAGGTCCAAGGTTGGACCGTCCGGTGACGCCCCATGAGCGAGGCCGGCGCCGGCAAGCGCCACCGCGTCCCAAGGCCCGACCTTTCACACTGGACCCCGGCCACCGCGACGGCAACCCCCGCGAGCCCGAGTCGGAGCCTCTCACGAGGGAGGCTGGACACGGGGCCACGTTGGGCGGTGCGGCTACGGCGGTGAGGGTCAGGCAGCGGGGTGGGGAAGGCAGCGCAGGCGAGCAGGGCGGCTCGAGGTCCGAGTCCTCGTCTGCGAGATCCGACCACCGAGGCAGCGGGGAAGGGCTCCGACGGGAGGGCTCAAACGCAGGCGCGGGACTAGGGGTCGGCGGCGAGGCAGGGGCCGGAGCAGAGAGGGGGCGGCGGTGGAGGTGGCCTCGGCCGGCGACGGCGCGGGCGGGTCGCCCGAGCACAGAGCCGCGGGAGCCATCAGCCGCTCGTCCCCACAACAACAGTTTTACTAGCTTCGTCTCATCAGAGACAGTGTGGCAAAGCCGCTCGTCCCCATTAACTCAATGGGCCCACTAAAGTTCGTTCATGTCTTTAGGCCAAATTAGATAATTTGAGCCCATTACGACGAGCAATGGTACGGCATACAGGGAATAGCGTTGCACATCCAGAATATATTACAGGAAATTACATCCACTGGGCAATCAAAGATTGATGCCAGTGCAAATAAATGAGCAGAACCTAACCATCTACAACGTCACAATCTGCAACCTCAGCACAGATGACGCCCATAAGCATGTGGGCAAATTCTTGCTGCTTTGCCACACTGTCTCTGAAAACATTGATCAGTTGTTGTGTCGCACGACTCTGCACCTCTGATTCATCCACCATTTCCATCATTGCTTCAGCCATTAATTGGTTCACAAACATACATTTATTCTGTTGCATTCGAGACAGAGGATACTGAACATATTCAGATGGCGATTTTGGCAGGCTTGTATTATTGATAGTGGAGAGTGTCTTGACCACTACATCATAACGTAAATTAGAACGGGAACCAAACAGGTTAATCATGAGTTATTGTCATATTACCTGGCCTAGATTTACTAGAAAGAAACAATGGGGTTGCCTTGCTGTTTTCAGAGTTTGTCTTCTTATCTTCAGCAACCTGCACAAAATTAACACACTAGCATTGCTATCATTGGCCAAGTCAGATAATAGGAAAGCAACATTGACACAACGAACGTTTGGGCAACTAGCCTACACCAAATTAACACAATATGGCATAGCTATCATCAACCAGGTAAGGTAATACGAAAGCAACATTGACACAATGAATGAATGGGCAACCAGAGAAGCACTACAATTCAATAATGTGCGTGATATGAGATAGCACATTCATGCAGCTCAGTACGCAAAACTACGAGGCAGTTTTCCTTACAAAAATCAACATTGACGCCTTTAACATTTTGCTACAACTAATTTTAGATCAGATAAAGGTTAGATTCACGCCAATTAACAAAATACATGCTGATGTAAAAATATAGTGATATACAACAGGTATTTACATTAGCACTGGAGCACAGAGAATTCCCGCAAGATATTTTCCTTGAATACGATCCCAATGGAGGAAGTCTTGTATCGTTTAACCTTATTTTCTAAAAGAGAGACGGGTAGGAAACATGTAGAAAAGATGACCAGAATGCTATAAAATTTCAGGATGCGAGGATACGCACACGCTTCTTAGAATGGAGTTGACATTCTTTTGCTAGACTGGAACGGACTAGTTCTTTGGCCACTGGAATCTGCTTATTATCAATGGGAGTTGGGTTTCTCTGTGCTGGAGCAGTATCTATGAAAAATGGAGTTGGTTTATTATCTCCTGGCGTTTGGATCTTTTACAAAGACCTGGTTTGTAACCCTTCAGATTCTAACATAGTCGTCTTCCCCTTGCATGCCTTATATAGAAGAATGGTGATTCAGTTATAAAACATGCTACAACAGAGATGGAATAGGTACTGAAGAATAGAAAGGAATGACATATTGACATGTATTCACTCCATCCGGAAATAAATGGATGGGTCTAGGCGTATTTCAGTTCTAGATACATCCACTTTTATCCATTTCTGCGACATTTAATCCGGACGGAGGGAGTATGATGTAAGAGCTAGGGATACAACAGGTCAACACAGTAAAAAAACACTGAAAAACCCACTGCAGAACCAAAGTATTCAAACCCACTGATATGAGATAGTACACTCATGTAGCTCAGGATGCAAAACTACCAGGCAGTTTTCCTTGCAAAAATCAACATTGTGGCCTTTAATCATACATTTTGCTACAACTAAATTTAGATCAGATACATCTTGGATTCACGCCAATTAACAAAATACATGCTGATGTAAAAATATAGTGATATACAACAGGTACTTACATCTACATTGGAGCACAGAGAATTCCTGCAAGAATCTTTCCTCATAAACGATACCATTGCAGAAAATCTTCTATCTACTAAGCTTATTTTCTAAAAGAGAGATGGGTAAGAAACATGTAGAAAATATGATCATCATGCTATAAAATTTCATGATGCAAGGATACGCACACGCTTCTTAGAATTGAGTTGACATATTTTTGCTGGACTGGAGCGGACTAGTTCTTTGGCCACTAGAATCTGCTTATTATCAGTAGGAGTTGGGTTTCTCTGTGCTAGAGCAGTATCTACAAAAACTGGAGTTGGTTTTATTATCTCCTGGCATTTGGATCTTTTGCAAAGGCCTTGTTTGTAACCCTTCAGATTCTAACATAGTCGTCTTCCCCTTGCATGCCTTGTATAGAAGAATGGTGCTTTAATTATAAAACATGCAGCAGCAGAGAGATGGAATAGGTACTGAAGAATAGAAAGGCATGACATATTGACATGTATTCCCTCCATCTGGAAGAAAATGGATGGGTCTAGGTGTATTTCAGTTCAAGGTACATCCTTTTTATCCATTTCGGCAACATGTAATCCAGATGGAGGGAGTATGGTGTAAGAGCTAGGGATACGACAGGACAACACAACAAAAAAACACTAGTTGAATGTAAAACTGTATGCTAGCGGAATGTAAAACAGGAAGGCATGACATATTTACATGCATGATCAACATGCTAAGCACATGGCATTGCAACAGAGTAGATACACTCCAGGACATTATATGCATGTTGTACCCATATCACAGGCCAAGTTAGAGCAAGGACCTTGTGGGGTGAAGAGGATTCATCATCTTTCTAGAAGTCTTCTAAAGAACTGCCTTTACATGTTCCATCATATTGGGTATCATTGACATCAAGTTTATTGTCCTTTACATTGCTCCGTGAGGTTCTTGTGGATATATCAGTGTGTGCAATTATATCTGACATGCATGGAAGACAACTAGTAGTTAGATTTATGTAATGAGTGCCTGTAGGAGATGACATAAATAGTAGGACTGGGGTTAACTAGAAGCAACAGGTCTCATAAACTAAAGGGAGAACACAGATGAAAGCTACAGAATATGTATCGTTTGTACTCGAGATTAACTAGATGGCACACAAAAGTATTAAAGAACAACATAGGAAATACTAGAAGTGGTGTAATACTATAATCACCAGCCTGTGGGATAGCATTGGCTGATCGATGATAACTATGGAACAGTGTTACCTAAAGAACAAGTATCTTAGCTGAACTATGGAACAACGTTAACTCCTGAACAAGACCCGTAAGAGATCAACATGAATATACACTGAAATGTGATGATCTATTTTCCATGCTTAGCTGAATAACAAAGCCATAAATGTTGCACACAAGTAAGATGAGGGTACAACCTATCGGGCTGCCATCCATAGGAGTGAGCATCATGTGCCGACCTGTCGATGGCCCTGCAATTATTGTGGCTGTGCATGTCGGGCACACGCATTCGATGCAGGGAACTGTTGAGTGGGGACTATAGCTCCCTTCTGGTGTATGCTTCCCTTGTTGGAGCAGTTGCGGTGAGTCGAAAGACGGTGTGTCTGAAGATGCAGATAACACATAATGTTAAGAATGACATATCTCTTTGATCTGAAGAAATACACTAAGGGATCAACAGCAAGGTACGAGAGTGGTCACACGTCTGTTGACTGAAGACTAAATTGGGGTCACACGATTTCATTTTATTTTGGTATTGTCCGATCTACGCCGGATGGCTGGCCGTCTTGTGCCTCCCGACTGACACTGTTCGGAATCTTCCCCGAAGAGCCAGCGACCAACGGCACAGCAGCCTGCCTCCGCCGTCCGTGGCCCCGGCCAAAACCCCGCTCCCCGCCCCACCGCACTGCCGTGGTTGCGCCGCCCCCGGGCCAATCCACAAAGACTCCCCGTCATCCAGATCAGGTGGCGGCAGTACCTTCAACCCACGCAACTCTAAAAGATAGCCATGTAAGCGCTGCTTTCGCGGCGAACTTGCGGCACCGCACCCTTACGTTAGACACCAGCCAACCGGCAGCCGAGGAGCTCCGCCGCCTCAAGGGGTGCTGCTTCCCGTTGCAAATCGATTGGCCTAGAATAAAAATTCAGACAACTGACGCCTAAATAAAGTGATTTGAGATGAGGGTGCAACCTATCTGGCGGCATGGTAAAGTAGGCAGGTCAAGCTGACGAGTCGGTGAGGCCGGCGCGGTTGCGGTGGCGACCGGCGGCAGGGAAAGAGCGATATTGTGACGGTCGACGGCTACGCCGAAGCAGCGCCAGGACTCTGGACGGATCCGAAGTTGGAGCCGCTCCGGCACCGTGAACAACGGCGGGGGTGAATCGGCTCCGGTACGGTTCACGCGGCCGTCGTCGAGGCAGCACTAGCATCACGGAGTAAGAGGCACACGACCCAGTGCACGACGGCAAATGGACAGCGTCTCCGACATTAGGGAGGAGGGTGCTGTGAAATTGGTGCGGTGGGGGCGCCATGGAGGTGGGGCTGAGGTTTCGCGGCTCAGGAGAAGGGAGCTTCCCTGGGAGAAGGTGATTTGGCGCCCACGAGGTATGAATGGGTGCGTGCGGGGGGGGGGGGATTGGGAGGGGAGCGGAACCATGTCTTACGAACGCATTTGTCTAAAATGTGAGGGGGAGTTACAGTTCTACCCTTGCCTATAGGCTTCTCGGCTTGGGTCTGTGTACTGAGGGTTGGGGATAGTAGAGTAACTTTGCTTCTCCCCAAATAGTGGGCGGGAGCGATTTCGGGCGAGCAGGGCGTGTTTTGAACTATAGTGGGCGTGAGCGATTTCGGGCGAGGAGAGCGTGTTTTGAAATAGTGGGCGCGAGCTATTTCGGGCGAGGAGAGCGTGTTTTGCTGACCATGGTTTATGAATTATTCGGCACATGTCATTTCGGCCGAGGAGAAGGCGCGCTTGGATGAAGTTACGAACCTACCCTGGATGTACAACGGGCCAATTGATGCGTGCCCCACATAGGACGGTAATTTCGCGTCCCCCATTTATTTGCTCGGGCGAATTCCACCGAGCAGAGAGGATGTTTAACGGTTTGTTCAAATTTTGGGAGAACGAGCATCCACGTCTACCTTACCAAGTCGATTCGGATCAAATTTTGAAATATTAGCTTGCCACTTCTTTTTTAGATGGAGAGATGATGCTCGGGAGTAATGTGTTTTTACATGCTCGTTGCTAGCGATTTACTATATGACAAATAGTTGACCCACTCAAAAACGCGAATCAAACCCAAAATGAAATATCTCGATTCAATGAAATAGCTCGTTCAATAGGTCAAAATAGTGAACTAAATCCAAAATTGAGCACCTCAATCGAGTAGCATGTTGTACAGTATTATAGTACTCCATGAACATGTTGAAAGTCAAATTAATGAACTTGTTTGATATACGCATATATCCGTTCATGTGTGGATTGCAGACAACATGTTCTCCAATTTACATATTTGAATGCAAGTTTATATCGAAACATGGTTTATATCAGTCTTTGATGCATGAAACGCGACCTCTCCCTCTCCCGGACTCCTGGTCTCTCTCTCTCTCTCTCTCTCTCTCTCTCTCTCTCTCGCCGACAATCTTCAATTCTGTCGCACGCATCCGACACAAAAACCTTGTTGGTCCCTCTCCCTTTCTCTCCATCTCTCTCTCTCTCTCTCGTTGTGTGTGTGTGGGGGGGTCTTTCTAGTTCGCATGCATATATACACCATCTATAGGTCTCTCTCGCACACTATGTATGATACTCTAGCTAGTCCAAGCTAGATATCTTGGGTGCACTCATCATACGCACACATATTCCTTGTCTCTTTGCCTGTAACTCTCTCACGCACCACTATGTCGTCTCGGAGCTCTTCCCCCCCTCTCTCAAACTCTCCATCCACCTGGGTCACACATACACATGCATATCTCACTTACACTCGATAGGCCCATCTAAAACTCTATCTCTCCCCCTCGTTCTCTCTCCATCTCACATATGCACGCACACAATCTCATGCCCAGCTAGCCAAGTATGATGCTCTCTCACTCAATTGTAGGCACACGCAGTCCCCCCTATATGTATATGACTAGCTAATCTTAGTCTCCATCACAAACATGTGCATGGTCTATCTCGATTTTCACGGGGCATCTTTCTATCGTGCACGCACTCCCTCGATCTCCCACGCATATAGTCCCCTCACGATCTCGACGGGATCTCTCTATCACAAACACACCCTCTCTTCCTCCCCATGCATCCATGCCATCCATGTTTCCCTCTCGACCTTTGTTCCTTGTTGGCCACACCTCTATTGGACATGTGCTACAGGGGTGTCTCTCTCCATTGCAAACAATCACACACTAGCTATCTCCGTGTATCTCCTTGCCTCGCTTTTCCATCTCGGAGATGCATGCGTGATATGTTCGCATAAGAAATGAAAAAACACTCTCTCTTTCTAATTTATCGTTTGTTGTCACTTTCTCTTTCACACGCATACTATTTTTGCACACTTACTCATTCTCCTTCACACACACTTGATCTGTCTCGACTGAGGCACTCTCCTCGGTCCATAGCATACAGATTTATTGAAAAGTCAAACATCACAAAGTTTGACCATGTACATGGAGAAAAAGAATTACATCTAGTACGACAAACATATACCATTAGATTCATCATGAGATGTAGTTTTGTATGATGTATCTTTGGTATTGTAGATATAAATAACATTTGCGTAAACCTGATCAAACTTTCCAAAGTTTGACTTCTAAAAAATTTACATGCACTGCATTATCGAGCGGATGGAATATCTCTTTCCCCCTCTCAGCTATCTGACGCACCACTCAGCCTTATCAGGGCTCCTCAATCTCTCTCAAACTTTATTGGTCAATTTGGTTCGTGACTTGACCCTCTTGCCTTGATGGCCGGTACTGCCTGGTGTGGACGTGAGATGTAAAATATTTCTGCCTGGCTAGGCTTGTGTGGTGCTGAAGCGTTTGGTTCATGCCTGGGCTAGGCAAAGCATCAACGTCCCATCAATCAATCCGTGAATCAATTATTTAGTGATAATATCCATCCGTGTTGCTGTTAGCCTCGTGGCCACACGACCAGGCACGGTCAGGTGTTCGAAATCGGTCGCTTGGGCCAGGCTACTTGCAGTGTCTGGAGTTCAGCCAGGCTAATTAAAGTGCAAGGGAACCCATGCCAGGCAGGCTTTCTTTTTCACAGGGTAGCAACCAAACAAGCGTGCTTGAAATCTAGCCACAACCCCAGGCCAGGCAAAAGATGCTCAGGACACAAGCCAAACTGGCCTTATATCTCCCTGGTTCACACATACACATGTCTCACTCGCGCTATACATATAGACCCATCCAACACTCACCGCCCTTGTTCTCTCTCCATGTGACACCCCCCCTAAGTACCATAATCCCTCAATCCATCATAGGCGCAAGCACTCCCCCCTCGATCCTAAGTATGATTATCTCTTACTAGCCATCAGGAACACACGTATTGTCTCCTTCCATCCATATGTCTATCTCGATATCTCTCGGGGCATCTTCTATCGCGCACACACCTTGTCACTCGATCTCCCACCCATGTAGTCCCATCACGATCTCCAGGGGATCTCTTTATGACAAACATACACTCTCTCCTCCCCATGTCTGCATTTTCTCCATACGTCTCTCTCGACCTCTCTCCCTTGTTTGTCAGACCCTCTTTGCCACGTTCTAGGGGTCTTGCTCTCTCGGTTCCAAACAACCACACACTATCTCCTCACCTTGCCTCCGTTGTCGAAGATGCATGTGTGGTATGTTTGCATAAGACACGTACGCTTTTTCTCTACTTTTATCGTGTGTTGTCCATGTCTCTTTCACGCACGCACACACACACTTTTTTCATTCTCTCTCTCTCTCTTGTTAGGGACTCTGTCACGTCCATCATAAGCATATGGATGTTTTGAAAAGTCAAACCTCAGAAAAGTTTGACCAGGTATATGTGGAGAAAAATATTTACATCTGGAACGATCATTAGATTCATCACAACATGTACTTACTTCATACTATCATTTACCTTTGCTATTGTAGATATAAGTAATTTCTTTATAAACTTGGTCAAAGTTTCAAAAGTTTGACTTAAAAAAATGTTGGAACTACATTATCGAACGGAGGGAGTAGCTCTTTCTCTCTCTCTCTCTCTGCTATCTCTCACGGGCCTCCCCTCTCACTCGAACTCCCTATACCAACGGATTATACGCTCACTGTGTCAGCGTATAGCTCCATACATTGTTTAGTTGACTGGTCAACCAATCCACATGCTACCTTGTCAGCTCGTGTTCTGTATCTTCGTGTGCTGGCCCATGTGGCAGTGGGTGAAAATAAGTAAACTAGAGGCCCAACTGACACGCGGTGAAGTAAACAAAGTTGAAACCACTCGGGGTAGCACCCCACACGCTAGTAAATTGAGGGCACATTGAGGACAAACTTCTTGCGTGGGAAGGACGCACTCGTGCACAATTCACCACTACGCGGTGACATGCACAGAAGGACGCACTCGCGCACACCCAACACATGTGTACACCAGCGTCGCCGCCGGTTGAGATGGACGGTGAGGCAGCCAACAAGCGGAGGCGGCTCGAGCCCACATCCGGTGAGCCTGGACTTCATCAGCAGCCTCCCCGACGACACACTTCTCATCATCATCGGCCTCCTCCCCACCAAATCTGCTGTGCGGACCGCCCTGCTCTCCCGGTGGTGGCGCCCCCTCTGGCGCTGCGTCCCCCTCAACCTCACCGTCGACAGCTGCCTCTGCGACGGGGATTGCAAACGCATGGCCGCAGTCTCCAAGATCCTTTCATCGCACCCTGGCCCAGCCAAACGCCTTGACATCCGCATGTTCAGTACCAACTGCAAGGTCCAACCCAAGTTCGACGAGTGGTCCTTATCCCCCGCCCTAGATCAGCTCGAGGAGCTCAGCTTTGAAGCTGGACGATGTCGCTCTCTGCCATCGTCCGTGCTGCGCCTCACGCCAACCCTGCGCCGCGCCAGTTTTAGTTCCTGCTATCTTCCCCAGATTAATGCCGCGCCCGCTCTTCTTCTCCCTCCACTCAAGCAGCTCGACCTCTTCGACGTTGTCATCTCGAAGAAGGCTATGGAGCACCTGCTCCGCATCTGTACTACGCTCGAGTACCTTCGTCTTGAGCAGATCCACGGGTTCATTAGCCTCCACATCGCCTCGACGAATCTGTGATTTATTTATGTGTCTTGCTGGCCCCGCAACAAGACATCAATTGGGAAGAGATCACTCCAGCTGTTCAACGTTATGGTCTTTGAGAATGCGCCTTTCCTTGAGAGTTTGCTTGTATCGGATCTAGAAGGTCCAACAAAAATTAGGGTCATTGACGCGCCGAAATTGACAGCGTTGGTGTACTCGTCTGCCAAATTCTCCGAACTCTTTATTGGATCCGTAATCGTTCAGGTACAACACTCATCTTCTTCTCCGTCTTCTTGAAATTCACATTTTTAAATTTCTTCTTTATGTATTTATGACCGTCTTCCAGAAAATGATTCCCACAAGCTTGACCCAGTCCATGCGCACAGTGAAGCTCTTAGCACTAAAATCTATCGGCCCCAATCTGGATCAAGTTGTTGGATTCCTTACATGCTTTCCGTGCACGGAGAAGCTACTCATCGAGGTGAAACTTCTTTCCTATAAGTAAACGGTAATCACAACGTAGCTCAATTTTTTGTAATTTTCCCAAATTACGATGACAAGTGTAGTGTTCAAAACTACATCTACGCACTGCACCGAAAGAAATGTTTTTAGTATTTTTTCTCACGTGATCACCTGCATCGTTTTTATGCTGTACTACTATAGTAGCCTAGGCTAGTCATAGTGGAAAGTAACTTATGGTTACCCTAAGAGAAAGTACTACCTCCGTCCTGGTTTACTCTTCCAATTTTGTTGTATCAAAATTTGACCATAGATTTAACTGACAAAATGTTAATGCATGTCACTAAGAACTATATCATTGGATTCGTATTTGAACACAATTTCAAATGGAGTAATTTTTAGTGACATGCATTGGCATTTTCTTAGGTAAATCTATGGTCAAAATTTTATACTAAATACGAGGTAGTATTACAAAAGTGGGCTATGTAGGCGAAAACATGTGCCAAATTCACTTGTGATGCATTTGGCATCGATGCCCCTCCATTGCTCACCTGGTGTCCCAATCTGGATCACCTACTTTGCTCCGGTGCCAAATTAACTCACGCAATGAAAAAACACTGCGTGGGAGAGAGAGAGAGGACTGAGGCAATAAAAAGCACTTGTTTGGGAGAGTGAGAGGCTGGTGTAGTTGGTTTGATTGATTTGTTTATACATGTGGGTCTGTGTGCACAGCGGTGTCAACTCTCTCACATCGCGAGAGCGGTGCCAAAATCTTTTGATTTGACATCGATGCGTATTATGTGGCATACTTTTGCGAAATATGGCATCGGCCACATAGTGGAAGGCAACAAATGCCCAAGCTCTTCACGTGCTCCTAGTTAAATGAGAGGAAACAGAGAGAGAGAGAGAGAGAGAGAGAGAGAGAGAGTGAAAAAATATCACTAGCCAGCCAACCCTATCGTATGAGCGAATGATATTGGTACCTCTTGATGACACGGCAATCTTATGCAGCCAGCTGCTCTAATATGTTCTCTTCTTTTGCAGATAAAAAAAGACCCGAAAGTGAAAAATGTGTTGCACTATAACAATCTCATCGAATGCCTTGATCTCCATCTTACAGAAATTGATTTGATCGACTACCGAGGCAGCACATCTGAGATTAAATTGGCTAGGTTCTTTGTTCTGGAGGCAAGTGTGCTCAAGGTAATGAGGTTTGGCGTTCTCTGGCGCAACAATGAATGGCGTGCTGATCACCACAAGCGTCTAAGCCTAAATGACAAAGTCTCCGCAGAAGCTGAATTTGTTTTTGAAACATCAAGTGGCCAGAGACTCGAAAACTTATTTGCCCATTAGTGACTTGTCAGGGCGGTGGATTTTAGTTAGTACGATAATGCTGCATCCACCTAAAGTAACAAAAGTTCTTACGTAAACTTCCTAGTAATTCCCTCTTCGTAGGTGCAACATTACTCCTAACATTTGTAATATCAGTTTCAAACTTGTAATATTGCCATGTCCTATTCCTGGGTTTTCAAAATCCTGCGAATCAAGCATGTCCTGAGTTGGTGATGATGTTGTGCCTCCCATCTTTCACCAATAGCCGTCGGATCTAGATCTGACTCATACAAACCAAGCTTCTCCATTTTTGCAAAAAGATGCCCGCACTTGTTCCCTATTTACAAACAACTCCTTGTCTCTCAGAATCAGCCTCATCTCCTCCCCACCACATCTAGGAGTAGAAGGCCATGGAAAAATCTAGCGCGATGGACGCTGCCGGAGCCGTCCACCCCCAATATTGGTGTTCCGTGCAATGCACGGGCATTTACGCACGGGAAATTATGTCGAACGGGGCTAGTTGTAAGCAGGCTAGCTCTACAGCCATGATGATAGTGACT
Organism: Triticum monococcum; assembly: GCA_034509565.1. Classification (NCBI taxonomy): domain Eukaryota; kingdom Viridiplantae; phylum Streptophyta; class Magnoliopsida; order Poales; family Poaceae; genus Triticum; species Triticum monococcum. The sequence goes on from CM067844.1 coordinate 493,760,136, forward strand.
GTAGACGGTGAGGCTGACTATGGTATGCTGAACACGGCGCCTATACTCAGATGTCATCTCCGGCGCAGGGTCTTGTCACTTCACTGTGAGGAGCAACACGTAATAATTTGACCAACGGGTAGTACAGTGCTAGTACTCCTACTACTACATTGGTAGTACTACTACTAGTACTAGTAGCACCACCGTTTGGATTTAGGAGTACTACCACGTCCATCTGGATTTTAGTATTGACTAGCAATATCTAGTAATGCATGTCACCAAAAATGTACTACTCCCTCTGTAAATAAATACATGGTGTTTTATTCCTATCGGTGAGAGAACTTAATGTTTTTTTGCTAACTAGAGAACTATAATAGGATTACATGCAATGAACTAAACACTGCATGTCATGTTTGGTACTAGTCTCAAGTCATTGAAAGCATGCACGGCCCACATCTCTCATTGGTTGATATGTCACGAAATAATAAACAAGGAGGGAGTTAATGCACCATGCCTAAGTATTTTGGGATTATTTGGTTTTCGTAAGGTGACTTACACAACATTTTTGTTTACATGCATTAACATTTTATTAGTTAAATCAAAGGTCAAAACTTGGCGCAAAATGCAAATGGGACCAATAAACCAGTAAACATCAAACTTCTCTCGTTTGGCCCCAACTAGAGGTCCGGTGAGATGACTATACTACACCGGCACGGAGGGGGACGCAACTTCATTGACTTATAGCAACTGCCTTTGGGTGAATTACACGTGGCCCCAGGGGGTGGCTGGCCCACCTATCATACCACCAAAGGCAGGTGCAGTAGAGGGCTGAGGAGTAGTACGAAATCCTACGCACCTACGCACGCTAACCAAGGGCTGAGTGATCACTCGAATCGCAAGATCAGTTGACTAGAAGCTACGCTAGACCCATGGAGGCGATGAGCGCGAGCATCAGCCGGCTGTGCCAGATGGTCCACGATGCCGGCCTGTGGCCCGACAGGTAGTATTGCTTGAGGCCGCCAGGGCGAGGGGCCGCTGTTGGGGAACGCAGTAATTTCAAAAAAATTCCTACGCACACGCAAGATCATGGTGATGCACAGCAACGAGAGGGGAGAGTGTTGTCTACGTACCAACGCAGACCGACTGCGGAAGCGATCACACAACGTAGAGGAAGTAGTCGTACGTCTTCTTCCCGATCCGACCGATCCAAGCACCGTTACTCCGGCACCTCCGAGTTCTTAGCACACGTTCAGCTCGATGACGTTCCCCGGGCTCCGATCCAGCAAAGCGTCGAGGAAGAGTTTCGTCAGCACGACGGCGTGATGACGATCTTGATGTACTACCGACGCAGGGCTTCGCCTAAGCACTACAACGGTACGATCGAGGTGGAATTTGGTGGCAGGGGGCACCGCACACGGCTAAGGAACGATCTCAAGGATCAAGTTGTGTGTCTATGGGGTGCCCCCTGCCCCCGTATATAAAGGCCAGGGGCAAGGGGGTCGGCCGGCTAGGAGGGAGGCACAGGGAGGAGTCCCACTCCTACCGGGAGTAGGACTCCTTCCCCCAAGTCCTATTCCTAGTAGGACTCTTCGGGAGAAAGAGAATAGAGGGGGGCCGGCCCCTTCTCCTAGTCCTAATAGGACTAGGGAAGGGGGGTTCGGCCGGCTAGCCTGTGGGCTGCCCCTTCTCTCTTTTCCACTAAGGCCCAATAGGCCCATTTGCCTCCCGGGGGGTTCCGGTAACCCTCGTGGTAATCCGGTAAAATCCCGATTTCACCCGGAACACTTCCGGTGCCCAAACATAGGCTTCCAATATATCAATCTTTACGTCTCGACCATTTCGAGACTCCTCGTCATGTCCGTGATCTCATCCGGGACTCCGAACAACCTTCGGTACATCAAAATGCATAAACTCATAATAACTGTCATCGTAACGTTAAGCGTGCGGACCCTACGGTTCGAGAACAATGTAGACATGACCGAGACACGTCTCCGGTCAATAACCAATAGCGGGACCTGGATGCCCATATTGGCTCCTACATATTCTACGAAGATCTTTATCGGTCAGACCGCATAACAACATACGTTGTTCCCTTTGTCATCGGTATGTTACTTGCCCGAGATTCGATCGTCGGTATCCAATACCTAGTTCAATCTCGTTACCGGCAAGTCTCTTTACTCGTTCCGTAATACATCATCTCACAACTAACTTATTAGTTGTAGTGCTTGCAAGGCTTATGTGATGTGCATTATCGAGAGGGCCCAGAGATACCTCTCCGACAATCGGAGTGACAAACCCTAATCTCGAAATACGCCAACCCAACATCTACCATTGGAGACACCTGTAGTACTCCTTTATAATCACCCAGTTACGTTGTGATGTTTGGTAGTACCCAAAGTGTTCCTCCGGTAAACGGGAGTTGCATAATCTCATAGTTACAGGAACATGTATAAGTCATGAAGAAAGCAATAGCAACATACTAAACGATCGGGTGCTAAGCTAATGGAATGGGTCATGTCAATCAGATCATTCTACTAATGATGTGACCTCGTTAATCAAATAACAACTCCTTGTTCATGGTTAGGAAACATAACCACCTTTGATTAACGAGCTAGTCAAGTAGAGGCATACTAGTGACACTCTGTTGGTCTATGTATTCACACATGTATTATGTTTTCGGTTAATACAATTCTAGCATGAATAATAAACATTTATCATGATGTAAGGAAATAAATAATAACTTTATTATTGCCTCTAGGGCATATTTCCTTCAGTCTCCCACTTGCACTAGAGTCAATAATCTAGATTACACTGTAATGATTCTAACACCCATGGAGCCTTGGTGCTGATCATATTTTGCTCGTGGAAGAGGCTTAGTCAACGGGTCTGCAACATTCAGATCCGTATGTAGCTTGCAAATCTCTATGTCTCCCACCTGGACTAAATCCCGGATGGAGTTGAAGCGTCTCTTGATGTGTTTGGTTCTTTTGTGAAATCTGGATTCCTTTGCCAAGGCAATTGCACCAGTATTGTCACAGAAGATTTTCATTGGACCCGATGCACTAGGTATGACACCTAGATCGGATATGAACTCCTTCATCCAGACTCCTTCATTTGCTGCTTCCGAAGCAGCTATGTACTCCGCTTCACATGTAGATCCCGCTACGACGCTTTGTTTAGAACTGCACCAACTGACAGCTCCACCGTTTAAAGTAAACACGTATCCGGTTTGCGATTTAGAATCGTCCGGATCAGTGTCAAAGCTTGCATCAACGTAACCTCGTACGGTGAGCTCTTTGTCACCTCCATATACGAGAAACATATCCTTAGTCCTTTTCAGGTATTTCAGGATGTTCTTGACCGCTGTCCAGTGATCCATTCCAGGATCACTTTGGTACCTCCCTGCTAAACTTATAGCAAGGCACACATCAGGTCTGGTACACAGCATTGCATACATGATAGAGCCTATGGCTGAAGCATAGGGAACATCTTTCATTTTCTCTCTATCTTCTGCAGTGGTCGGGCATTGAGTCTTACTCAACTTCACACCTTGTAGCACAGGCAAGAACCCTTTCTTTGCTTGATCCATCTTGAACTTCTTCAAAATTTTGTCAAGGTATGTGCATTGTGAAAGTCCAATTAAGCGTTTTGATCTATCTCTATAGATCTTTATGCCTAATATGTATGCAGCTTCCCCGAGGTCTTTCATCGAAAAACTTTTATTCAAGTATCCCTTTATGCTGTCCAGAAATTCTATATCATTTCCAATTAGCAATATGTCATCCACATATAATATCAGAAATGCTACAGAGCTCCCACTCACTTTCTTGTAAATACAGGCTTCTCCAAAAGTCTGTATAAAGCCAAATGCTTTGATCACACTATCAAAGCGTTTATTCCAACTCCGAGATGCTTGCACCAGTCCATAAATGGATCGCTGGAGTTTGCATACTTTGTTAGCTCCTTTTGGATCGACAAAACCTTCTGGTTGTACCATATACAACTCTTCTTCCAGAAATCCATTCAGGAATGCAGTTTTGACATCCATCTGCCATATTTCATAATCATAAAATGCGGCAATTGCTAACATAATTCTGACGGACTTAAGCATCGCTACGGGTGAGAAGGTCTCATCGTAGTCAACCCCTTGAACTTGTCGAAAACCTTTTGCGACAAGTCGAGCTTTATAGACAGTAACATTACCATCAGCGTCAGTCTTTTTCTTGAAGATCCATTTATTCTCAATTGCTTGCCGATAATCGGGCAAGTCAACCAAAGTCCATACTTTGTTCTCATACATGGATCCCATCTCAGATTTCATGGCCTCAAGCCACTTTGCGGAATCTAGGCTCACCATCGCTTCTTCATAGTTCGTAGGTTCATCATGATCTAGCATCATGACTTCCAGAACTGGATTACCGTACCACTCTGGTGCGGATCTCACTCTGGTTGATCTACGTGGTTCAGTAGAATCTTGATCTGAAGCTTCATGATCATCATCATTAGCTTCCTCACTGATTGGCATAGGTGTCGCAGAAACAGTTTTCTGTGATGTACTATTTTCCAATAAGGGAGCAGGTACTGTTACCTCGTCAAGTTCTACTTTCCTCCCACTCACTTCTTTCGAGAGAAAATCCTTTTCTAGAAATGATCCATTCTTAGCAACGAATGTCTTGCCTTCGGATCTGTGATAGAAGGTATACCCAACAGTTTCCTTTGGGTATCCTATGAAGACACATTTCTCCGCTTTGTGTTCGAGCTTATCAGGTTGAAGTTTTTTCACATAAGCATCGCAGCCCCAAACTTTAAGAAACGACAACTTTGGTTTCTTGCCAAACCATAGTTCATAAGGCGTCATCTCAACGGATTTTGATGGTGCCCTATTTAACGTGAATTCGGCCGTCTCTAAAGCATAACCCCAAAACGATAGCGGTAAATCAGTAAGAGACATCATAGATCGCACCATATCTAGTAAAGTACGATTACGACGTTCGGACACACCATTACGCTGTGGTGTTCTGGGTGGCATGAGTTGCGAAACTATTCCACAATTTTTCAAATGTACACCAAACTCGTAACTCAAATATTCTCCTCCACGATCAGATCGTAGAAATTTCATTTTCTTGTTACGATGATTTTCAACTTCACTCTGAAATTCCTTGAACTTTTCAAATGTTTCAGACTTATGTTTCATTAAGTAGATATACCCATATCTGCTTAAATCATCTGTGAAGGTGAGAAAATAACGATATCTGCCGCGAGCCTCAATATTCATCGGACCACATACATCGGTATGTATGATTTCCAACAAATCTGTTGCTCTCTCCATAGTACCGGAGAACGGTGTTTTAGTCATCTTGCCTATGAGGCACGGTTCGCAAGTACCAAGTGATTCATAATCAAGTGATTCCAAAAGCCCATCAGTATGGAGTTTCTTCATGCGCTTTACACCGATATGACCTAAACGGCAGTGCCACAAATAAGTTGCACTATCATTATTAACTTTGCATCTTTTGGCTTCTACATTATGAATATTTGTATTACTATCTTCGAGATTCAACAAGAATAGACCACTCTTCAAAGGTGCATGACCATAAAAGATATTATTCATATAAATAGAACAACCATTATTCTCTGATTTAAATGAATAACCGTCTCGCATTAAACAAGATCCAGATATAATGTTCATGCTCAACGCTGGCACCAAATAACAATTATTTAGGTCTAATATTAATCCCGAAGGTAGATGTAGAGGTAGCGTGCCGACCGCGATCACATCGACTTTGGAACCGTTTCCCACGCGCATTGTCACCTCGTCCTTTGCTAGTGTCCGCTTATTCCGTAGTCCCTGTTTCGAGTTGCAAATATTAGCAACAGAACCAGTATCAAATACCCAGGTGCTACTGCGAGCTCTAGTAAGGTACACATCAATAACATGTATATCACATATACCTTTGCTCACTTTGCCATCCTTCTTATCCGCCAAATACTTGGGGCAGTTCCGCTTCCAGTGACCAGTCTGCTTGCAGTAGAAGCACTCAGTTTCAGGCTTAGGTCCAGACTTGGGTTTCTTCTCCTGAGCAGCAACTTGCTTGCTGTTCTTCTTGAAGTTTCCCTTCTTCTTCCCTTTGCCCTTTTTCTTGAAACTAGTGGTTTTGTTAACCATCAACACTTGATGCTCCTTCTTGATTTCTACCTCCGCAGCTTTCAGCATTGCGAAGAGCTCGGGAATAGTCTTGTTCATCCCTTGCATATTATAGTTCATCACGAAGCTCTTGTAGCTTGGTGGCAGTGATTGGAGAATTCTGTCAATGACGCAGTCATCTAGAAGATTAACTCCCATCTGAATCAAGTGATTATTATACCCAGACATCTTGAGTATATGCTCACTGACAGAACTGTTCTCCTCCATCTTACAGCTATAGAACTTATTGGAGACTTCATATCTCTCAATTCGGGCATTTGCTTGAAATATTAACTTCAACTCCTGGAACATCTCATATGCTCCATGACGTTCAAAACGTCGTTGAAGTCCCGATTCTAAGCCGTAAAGCATGGCACACTGAACTATCGAGTAGTCATCAGCTTTGCTCTGCCAGACGTTCATAACATCTGGCGTTGCTCCAGCAGCAGGCCTGTCACCCAGCGGTGCTTCCAGGACGTAATTCTTCTGTGCAGCAATGAGGATAATCCTCAGGTTACGGACCCAGTCCGTGTAATTGCCACCATCATCTTTCAACTTTGCTTTCTCAAGGAACGCATTAAAATTTAACGGAACAATAGCACGAGCCATCTATCTACAAGCAACATAAACAAGCAAGATACTATCAGGTACTAAGTTCATGATAAGTTTAAGTTCAGTTAATCAAATTACTTAGGAACTCCCACTTAGATAGACATCCCTCTAATCCTCTAAGTGATCACGTGATCCAAATCAACTAAACCATAACCGATCATCACGTGAGATGGAGTAGTTTTCAATGGTGAACATCGTCATGTTGATCATATCTACTATATGATTCACGCTCGACCTTTCGGTCTCTGTGTTCCGAGGCCATATCTGCATATGCTAGGCTCGTCAAGTATAACCTGAGTATTCTGCGTGTGCAAAACTGGCTTGCACCCGTTGTAGATGGACGTAGAGCTTATCACACCCGATCATCACGTGGTGTCTGGGCACGACGAACTTTGGCAACGGTGCATACTCAGGGAGAACACTTCTTGATAATTTAGTGAGAGATCATCTTATAATGCTACCGTCAATCAAAGCAAGATAAGATGCATAAAAGGATAAACATCACATGCAATCAATATAAGTGATATGATATGGCCATCATCATCTTGTGCTTGTGATCTCCATCTCCGAAGCACCGTCATGGTCACCATCGTAACCGGCGCGACACCTTGATCTCCATCGTAGCATCGTTGTCGTCTCGCCAATCTTATGCTTCCACGACTATTACTACCATTTAGTAATCTAGTAAAGCATTACATCGCGATTGCATTGCATACAATAAAGCGACAACCATATGGCTCCTGCCAGTTGCCGATAACTTAGTTACAAAACATGATCATCTCATACAATAAAATTAGCATCATGCCTTGACCATATCACATCACAACATACCCTGCAAAAACAAGTTAGACGTCCTCTACTTTGTTGTTGCAAGTTTTACGTGGCTGCTACGGGCTTAAGTAAGAACTCATCTCACCTACGCATCAAAACCACAACGATAGTTCATCAAATAGACTCCGTTTTAACCTTCTCAAGGACCGGGCGTAGTCACACTTGGTTCAACTAAAGTTGGAGAGACAGTCTTCCGCAAGCCATCTATGTGCAAAGCACGTCGAGGGAACCGGTCTCGCGTAAGAGTACGCGTAAGGTTGGTCCGGATCGTCTCAACCAACAATACCGCTGAACCAAAGTATGACATGCTGGTAGGCAGTATGACTTGTATCGCCCACAACTCACTTGTGTTCTACTCGTGCATATAACATCAAACCATAAAACCTAGGCTCGGGTGCCACTGTTGGGGAACGCAGTAATTTCAAAAAATTTCCTACGCACACGCAAGATCATGGTGATGCACAACAACGAGAGGGGAGAGTGTTGTCTACGTACCAACGCAGACCGACTGCGGAAGCGATCACACAATGTAGAGGAAGTAGTCGTACGTCTTCTTCCCGATCCGACCGATCCAAGCACCGTTACTCCGGCACCTCCGTGTTCTTAGCACACGTTCAGCTCGATGACGTTCCCCGGGCTTCGATCCAGCAAAGCGTCGAGGAAGAGTTTCGTCAGCACGACGGCGTGATGACGATCTTGATGTACTACCGACGCAGGGCTTCGCCTAAGCACTACAACGGTACGATCGAGGTGGAATTTGGTGGCAGGGGGCACCGCACACGGCTAAGGAACGATCTCAAGGATCAAGTTGTGTGTCTATGGGGTGCCCCCTGCCCCCGTATATAAAGGCCAGGGGCAAGGGGGTCGGCCGGCTAGGAGGGAGGCGCAGGGAGGAGTCCCACTCCTACCGGGAGTAGGACTCCTTCCGCCAAGTCCTATTCCTAGTAGGACTCTTCGGGAGAAAGAGAAGAGAGGGGGCCGGCCCCTTCTCCTAGTCCTAATAGGACTAGGGAAGGGGGGTTCGGCCGGCTAGCCTGTGGGCTGCCCCTTCTATCTTTTCCACTAAGGCCCAATAGGACCATTTGCCTCCCGGGGGGTTCCGGTAACCCTCCCGGTAATCCGGTAAAATCCCGATTTCACCCGGAACACTTCCGGTGCCCAAACATAGGCTTCCAATATATCAATCTTTACGTCTCGACCATTTCGAGACTCCTCGTCATGTCCGTGATCTCATCCGGGACTCCGAACAACCTTCGGTACATCAAAATGCATAAACTCATAATAACTGTCATCGTAACGTTAAGCGTGCGGACCCTACGGTTCGAGAACAATGTAGACATGACCGAGACACGTCTCCGGTCAATAACCAATAGCGGGACCTGGATGCCCATATTGGCTCCTACATATTCTACGAAGATCTTTATCGGTCAGACCGCATAACAACATACGTTGTTCCCTTTGTCATCGGTATGTTACATGCCCGAGATTCGATCGTCGGTATCCAATACCTAGTTCAATCTCGTTACCGGCAAGTCTCTTTACTCGTTCCGTAATACATCATCTCACAACTAACTTATTAGTTGCAGTGCTTGCAAGGCTTATGTGATGTGCATTACCGAGAGGGCCCAGAGATACCTCTCCGACAATCGGAGTGACAAACCCTAATCTCGAAATACGCCAACCCAACATCTACCATTGGAGACACCTGTAGTACTCCTTTATAATCACCCAGTTACGTTGTGACGTTTGGTAGTACCCAAAGTGTTCCTCCGGTAAACGGGAGTTGCATAATCTCATAGTTACAGGAACATGTATAAGTCATGAAGAAAGCAATAGCAACATACTAAACGATCGGGTGCTAAGCTAATGGAATGGGTCATGTCAATCAGATCATTCTACTAATGATGTGACCTCGTTAATCAAATAACAACTCCTTGTTCATGGTTAGGAAACATAACCATCTTTGATTAACGAGCTAGTCAAGTAGAGGCATACTAGTGACACTCTGTTGGTCTATGTATTCACACATGTATTATGTTTCCGGTTAATACAATTCTAGCATGAATAATAAACATTTATCATGATGTAAGGAAATAAATAATAACTTTATTATTGCCTCTAGGGCATATTTCCTTCAGCCGCTTGGACGACAGCTTCGCATCCTTGTTCGACGAGGTCCTCATCGGTTTCCTCGACAAGTTCACCGTCGTCAAGAAGCTTGCGGACGACTTTGACGTAAGCCTCCAGCCGATGCGCCCAGGCTCTGCGATGCCTGCCACCCTCAACGGCCACTATGGTAACAACCTCTTCGACGCACTGGTGACCCTGCGACTGCCCGCCGTCGCGCCGGAGAATGTCCACCTCGAGGTCGCGCTCGCCGCGCAGCGCCTGGCGCAGCAAGACACCATCGACATAATCACCCACGTCTACGCGCAAATTGTCCACAAGGACTAGTACATGCAAGAGGAGGATGATAGGATGGTGGCCTTCTTGGAGCGCAGGGCAACCTTGGACAGCACTGTTCCGAAGCACGTTGAGCTCGCCGCGAACGCCGCTGCTCCTCACACGTCGGTTGGTGACCCGGCGCACTAGGGCGTGAGGATGTCGTTGAACGTTTATGGATCCATATGTATTTTTATTCTTCCGTCAAGTCCATGTAGTAGTATATGATACTACAGTAATTATCTTACCTTCCGCATCAACTTCATAATTTTCGTACGTACTCCATGCATGAACGGCGCCAAAAGCAAACTTCTCATTACTCTAGGCAAAATCGTTATTTTCTATCTATCGGTCGCGCCATGGAGCAGAACCAAAATTTACAAGTTACGAGTTCAAAAGGAAAAGCCTGCCGTGTTCGTGTCGCACCCCCACACGGTTGGTCCGGCACGCCGCTCAAGCGGGAATGCATGCGGTGTTGCATTCACTTACAAGTGGGATCACAGTTGAGCAAACCGACTATCGGCAAACCCCCACCCCGCCCACTGCGCAATGGCTGAGAAAAGAGGACAGGAGAGAGAAGAGATGGCTGTAGCACGGACTCCAAGAAAATTGGTGTCGGATGGGACTCGTGTGGGTGGCGTGTGCCGTACTGCTAGACGTGAATGCTAGTTATGGCCCATGCCACCCCACTATATCGAGCCTATATCGAGGTACGTAGAACAAATTTCCTGCAGTCCGTGCTTAGCCCTCCTCTATCTCTCTTCTCAGCCAGCCAGCGGACGCGCGGAGCCCATCATCTGTTTGCTCACATGCGGCCCCACATGTCAGTGAAAACACAATAGGACCCACTGAACCTACACATCTTTCACCTTGACATGCTGGTGATGAAAAACAAATCCAATAAAGATCTTCGGTGGCCGCTTTTGGAGTAAGATTATATTTACAGTTTAACCCAAGATGCACATCTCGTGGCTTCAACTACCACTCTATTTTCTTTCATGACATGACCTGGATGCTGGATGTCCCATGTGTCGGCAAAAGGAGGAAAAACCCAACCAAATCTTCAGTTTTGCTCTCGGATTATACTAGTTGTGCTAACTTAAAATTTTTAATGTGTACTCCCTCCGTTCCAAAATACTTGACTTCCATTTGTCCAAAAATGGATGTACCTATATACTAAGACATGTCTAGATACATATATATTGTGACAAATAGAAGGCATGTAGTATTGTGCAATGGAGGGAGTAGAATGGATGCAAGTTTTTGTATTGGGAAGAAGAGTACATCCATATATTGATAGAGAGCAATTTAGTAGATGTTCTATCACTTTTACCTAGTATAGAATAGAGGCTAGACATGAGACTAGATGCGAGGAAGCAACGTCTACTTCTTTACACTCGAAGAAGCAAGAAGCACGCAAGATCGAGCCTCCACAGATCAACAATGAATGCATCGAGAAGGCACTAATCCAACTTACTACAGGAGTAGTCAAAATTATCATTGGAGTTCGTGCAAAACAGAGGTCCACTTGGGGTCGTGCGTTGGAGTTGGCCTTACAAGTGGGACCGCAGTTAAGGAAACCGACTATCGGCAAACCTCCACCTCGCCCGCCGCGTGATGGCTGAAGTTAGAGAAACGACGAGGTTGAAGAGATTGCTCTCGCACGGACTCCAAGGAATAATATGGTGTCAGATGGATGTCGTGGTGGTGGCGTGTGCCGTACTCCTGGACGTGAATGCTTGTTCTGGCCCATGCCACCCTACTACTCCTACTACTTACTCCTACTATATAGTATACTAGTATCGAGGATTCGAGGTGCTGGTTACATACAACGAACACATTAACATATGGCTACAGTAAAAACACCCGCCCGACGCGCGAAGCATGTGAAGCTAGTACAAATAGTGTACTACTATTGTTGATTGGCCTCATCCGATAACCTGTTGCAATGCACGTACAATTATGTATTCGGAAAATAGTTTTTTGCCTCGTCGCACCACTCACTCAGAGAAGCGACTCGAAAGCCATTCATAAATTTAGTAAGTTTATCATAGGCATATCATTTTATTACATAGAACAACAGATCATCAACCCACATCGACAACGAGGATACATTATAAATACTAAAGTTTTCACCACACAAGAAATAACAAGCAATGAAATTAACTTCAACTCAACCATTCCTCGGCATTGAAAACACTTGCTTTGAACCACAAGTGATTCTCTGGGACGGGCCATGCATTGTCGATCTGGAGACCAACGCAGGACTGATCATCCAGGCTGAAGCGGCCTACTATATCAGTACCAGTGTAGGGAACCACGAAATGTCCGAGGTATAGACATAGTTGCTTCTCATAAATGTGTCAACAACGGTTGGATCGCCTTTCACCATCATTGGATAGTTTCGTCCAAGGAAGAGCGAGTTTTCTCCAAGACTATCAATTCTGTGCTAGGGAGAAGGAGTTGGCGCTAGCACACTAGTATCCATCCCGAACACCATGCAACGGGTGTTGGAATAGGTCCGGAGAGTGCGACCATGGGAGACTACACCTTCTTCCTTAGCAGTAACATCATCAATGGGCTGCATACACACAAGAAAAGGTGATCCATCGGAATTAGTTGCCAGGCGCCACAGAGTATATCGGTGCTGCTCGTCCTCATGCTCGTGATCATCACCATCGTCATCTCCCCCTTGGTTATAAAAATCTTCAAGTATAGGTGGTGGGATGTCCACAGGACCTTTGAAACACAAGAAGAAGGTTAATTAGTAAAGGGAAAGTTGCTAACCCGCATGCATGTGGATGAAACAATTATAATTACGGTGGAAGACAAATGTACCGAAAAAACGAGGATCCCATGCAAAAACAGTGCCATGAGAGGTGGCAGCAAACACAAGATCCTTGTATTCAATTGCATCATAGTACACATCCGTGTATAGAAACTGATTTTTGAGTAATATCCATCCAGTCGAACCATGAAGGACGGCAACTAGCTTGTAGAAGATAGCAACAACATCATAGTTTTTGTAATTCCAAGAGCGGTTGGGAACTCGACAAATTGCTATCTTCAGTACACGACAGTCACCATGATCGTATTTGAACGTACGTAGATCATCTGTGTGCTCAACCTCAGGGCACTCGGAGATTTTTGGAAGTGGAATCTGCTGACGAGTGTACACATTCACAAGTTCCCACTCGCAATTGTACCCAATATAAACAACCCAATCTCCATTTGCGCCAGCCCAGGACTTACCCTTAAGCGATGGCATCTTAACATCACACGTATCATTATCAAGCGGCATCAACTTGCACAAGGCGAGGTCTCCGTCGTCCGCTCGCCAGCGAGCAGGGTCACGACGAAGAAGATAGGGGAGATCAAACCGCTCCTTGACCCTTGGGTTCCTTGCAATGATGTTATTAATTGAGTCGAGAATGGGCTGGAACGAACCTGCCATGCTAGCCGAGGTGATAACATCGCACCGATCAATGAGTTACTCCACCACGTCATCTTTCAGATCGGTGCAAGAATAACGAGGTCGTTTCCGGCCTGTTCCCTCCATGGAGAAGACGATCGAACAATGGCAGAAGAAAGGGTGAAGGGCTGAAGGAAAATGGAGGAGGGAGAGGAAGAGCGTGCGACAGCAGTTCCAAATCGACAGGGAAAGGCGAAGAGTCGGTGGACGGTTGCGAGTTTGCCACGGTTCACGAAGAGGTGCCCCGGCCTACACGTCCGTTCGGAAATACTCCTACTACTCGCCGTCGTCTCACTGATATGTTGGAACGGGACCACATGTCAACGAAACATGGTGTGTAATTTCTCGTGCAAAATGCGATCTGGCCGCGTTGGCCCGAGGTGCCGCATTAGTTATCAACCTTTATTTTTTTAATGGCGTGCTGATCAGTTTTGAAGCACGACTAACTGGTACTATACGCAGAGAAAATATAAACTACTCTACCACTACCTCACCTCCAGTACTAGTAGTATAAAAAAGATATATATATATATATAGGCTGGAGCTTTAGCGCTTTCTTGCTAAGGGCTGCCCACTTTCTTCTCACACTACCACCCTCTCTCCAGATCTAAAAAAGACGGCCCCTCTCTCCCTCCTCACCGGTGGTCACAGATCCGCGGGGAAGAATAGGATGTGTAGCGTTGATGCACTCGTCGTCGGTGAGCGAGGTCACGCACTGACGACAAGGCCGTCCTCTCAGACCTAGTGCCCACGCGGGATGGCCTCCGTCCCAAGCTCGCTGCCGTAGTGTGTGCGGAGGACGACGACCACGAGCGAAGCCACTTACCGCCGACCCTCAGGTATGCTACCTCTTTTCGAGCCATAACCTTGTTCTATTGCCCCATCTGCTACGTCGTTGCATGTGGATCTTTTTCCACTCCACCATCTTCCCAATTTGCTATCCTCTACTCTGCTGGCCACACATACGAAAACCATAATTTGCACTATTAAAGGAAACCCTACTTCATGCAGACTAATCCATGTCTGGGTTGAATAAGGAAAGGAAGGGAGACTGTACTGTCCAAGAGAGTAGGCATCGAACCCGCATCTAGGTTGAAAAAGGGGAAAATCAGTAGCTAAGGAACGAGTCTCGTGTCTCTTGGTTGAAGAAGGGTAGAAAGGCATGACAACGCAATAGAGAATGACCAGGTCGATCGGTTTCTTGTCCCCGCATAGGAAAAGGGTGGCTAAAGAGAACAAAAATGGGACCGTAATCCACATATGTTGCCTGGATATTTGTTGCTCTAGGCAACCATACCTCCCTCACCACTCTGCGTCCGTGGAGGTACATCGTACTGGTGCCTCCCATGCTCTTATTGCCACTTTTTTCTGTTAGTATAACGCCAGCAGTCAAGTCAAGCAATGCTACTGCTAAAGTGATGCCACATTTAACTAATGCCGCTCTCAGTCTAATGCATCCCATAAATTTAAGCAATGCCATTTAATGTCACTGGATTATTTCAGGGTTAGCTGTTGATTGTGGATGTATTAAAGATTTTTTAGCTATAAGGCATTCTAATGCTGTTGCACAGCCAGTATACCAACGACGAAACTTGTTACTCCCATCAGATTTTTGCACTTTTAATGCTTATAGATTACATACCTCACTTTCATGAGATAAGTTAATTTTTTTGTACAGTGTCACCAAAATGCCAAGGCGTTGATGTCATTTTATTTTGGTTAAACTGCACAGACAATTAAGAAGACAAGAGGAAAGGTCAAGAGTGGGCACCTCCTCCTCCTCCGGCTGTTCTCTTGAGGAGGTCTGTATGTTTGTCTCTAATGCCTGTCAACTACATACCTGACATCATGATGTAATGTTAAGTCATTTCCTTTTGTATAGTGTCACTGAATTGTCAAGGCGGTGATGGCATTTCATTTTAGTAGAACTGCACAAAATTTGCTTAAAAGAAGAGGAAAGGTCAGGAATGGCTCACTTTTCCAGAAAAAACTATGTATGCCTTCCTCACATCAGTCGTTGTTGCTTTATTTATTCCTTCAAACAGGTGGTTAGAAACAGTCTTGCTACCTTTTCCCATTAATAAATTGGAATGCTTATATTTGTGAGTCTATGCTTCAACTAGTGCCACTTTTAGAGTAATCGCACTTTCAATATCTATGCAAACAGGGATGCTCGATTTTAGTGGAACTGCACAAAAAGTCCAGCTGGTTCAACATTAGGAGCATGTTTTTTTCCCAACCTTCATATCCAATTGGTGGCACTATGAGCTGTTCATTACGAAGGTACATGGTTTTCTACTATCTTGCTACTCTTTTTGTACTATCATTAGATAGTAATACTAGTGGTTTTCATGTGAATTTATTGGCAGGGTGGACCTACATTGGAGGTGCAGGACAGGATTCAATGATTGGATGCTCAATTTCGGTTGTATCGATTTCACCTCTTCCATCACTGCGAACATGGATATCCTTGGTCTGATGAAGAATAGGCGCTACATTTCTGCTCTGAACCAGCAAATCAATTCAGTATGAAATTGTCTAGGGAAAAACATAACTGTATCAGATTGTGCAGTGCAGAACATGACAGATGCTAAGCGGAAGAGACATGTTTAAACCGAAAAATACAAGGTGTGGTATATGTTTACTAGCTGCTTGATATTTGTGCAGACAGAGATGTCTGCCTGTTGCTATTTGGCAAACCAACAAAGTGCCCGCAATTTTGGTTGAACTACATAAGAGAATAGTATAGTCACTGCATGCAGTGCCATTTGAAAATAGACACAAAAAGATTGGATAGTCACTTCATGGACTGCAGAAAAGTAGTACTGTACTATTTATTGGCCAACACTAGGTGCTTCATTGCTTTGGTCTGATTATACAATGGGCATCATTTTGCCTAAGTTAAAGTTTGTATTCCGAAAATAGTCTCGCCGTGTGATCGAGAGAAGACCAAATCATATTGTAGTGGATGTTCCTCCATCATGTCTGGTTCATTCTCATGGTTCCAGCTGTTGGTGAAACCACTTACGTTTGCAAGAGGAATTGTAGACTTCACAAACAAATTTGTATTTCAGTCTGTACTGAATGTTGGCCAAGAGAAGCATCCATGTTAGTAGGAAGAACAGATGTTTTTTTCTAGATCTTTGCTTTTGGAGCTACATATTTGTATATGATCTGTGAGTCATTGAGATGCATTAACATGTTGATCTTATGTATGGGAATCGTACTAGTTAGTTTTAGTTGCGAGGCAAGATCCGAAGTGGCTGATCTTTGCTTTTGGAGCTACATATTTTTATATGATCTGTTAATCATTGAGATGCATTAACAGTTACTTATTTCTGTTCGCTCAGTGTTTACAAGTTACTGATCGATCACTAGCTAGCCTACAAATGAGCTCCTGCCAGTATTATTTGCGACGCAAGATGCCAAGTGGCAGTTTTTTGAATAAAAATGCCTACCTATGAAGAAACTGACAAGCTACACTATCGATCCTACACGGATAAAAATGCCTACCTCTGAAGAAACTGACACGCTACACTATCGATCCTACACGGATAAATAGCGGATCACGCACGTACTACCTCCTTTCTGGTTTGTAGGGCTCAATTCAAGAAATGACCTACTCGATCCTACACGAATAAATAGCGGATTGCGCATGTACTAGTACCTCCTTTCCGGTTTGCAGGGCTTAATTCAAACCTCTCACCAACCAAGGTACTCCCTCCGTCCGTTTTATTAGTCCCGTGAGCAAAGCAGCAAGACCAAGGCATGACACTAATTAACGGCATGCAGAAGTTTAAGCCTAATAAATTCCAGCGATTTAAGTGGCTGCATGCTGCTTCGCGTACTGCCTGCGAGCGATTCTGGGTGCCTGCATGCAGCCGGCTGTAATTAAGGCAGCTAATTGATGCGAAAAAAAGATACGCTTTAAATCCGTGGAATCATTATTGACAAGGAGGGAGATGATTCGAGTGGACTCGTTTGACCGCCATGCCGGTGTGCGACCCAGACGGACGGGATGGCACAGTCATAATTTCAGTTTCTCTAGTTTTCCACAACAAGCTGCTGCGCTAAGCCATTATGCATTGAATTCCAATGACCGTCGCGCTACCTTCCGCCTATAAGTACTGTTTCCTGGCCTTCTCAGGTGCCACCGTGACCCAACTCGCCATATCCTCATAAGCCCCCACCGGCCCGACATCGCTCGCCACGTCCGCCATGCCCCCGCCCGTCCGCGGTAGGCGACGCCGGAGGCGGTCACCGCCGGAACTAGTGTTCGGGTTTTCACCGGAAGATAGACGGAGGGAGGAGGCATTCTATCTGTCTTTAGATGGCAATGCGGAGATCGAGGAGTTGTTGGAGCCCGACCGCATGGCGGAGGAGCAGGAGTTGTTGGAGCACGACCGCCTAGCGGAGGAGCAGCGTCTCGCCGATTTGCGCCGCCAGTAGGACATGGAGTAGCAGCGCACCGACGCTCTGAGTCGCGAGAAGAGCACCCGCAACTGGGCCGACTACGTGGAGGCCGGCGCCCAGCAAATAGCCCTGGAGGCTGTCGGGCACGCACGCGTTCGCGACGCCGATTTTTACAACCAGCTCGTCAAGTGGGTTTCCCGCTTGGAAGCAGAAGCTTCGGTGGACCACGCCGGCATGGAAAGAGCCAACGCGCGCGAGCAACGCACCCTATCGCACCTCTGGCAAGTCGGAGGAGAGGCGGAGGACGCCGGTGCCGGTGTTTAGCATCGACAGCAGATGGCGGCCGGCATCGTCTAGTTAGCTAAGAGTAAGTTAGTACTTGTACGCTACTAGAGTGTTAGTGGGAGTAGATAGTTCACTTGGCTATGATGGTTGTCAACGTGGAAGTTCAGTACTCTATATGTGGATCAGACCTGTTACTTTGCTCTGAATGTTGAACTTTCCGTTTGAGCGTATGGAATGGGCTGTTATTTTTTTAAATGGGTTGTATTTGTCCTCCATGGTTTAGAGGCTGACTTGTGGGCCTAGCAAGTCGACGCGTACACAATCAGGAGATGATTGTACGTGGAGAGGATGACAGCAGGGACCCGCCAAGGTCATGGCAGTACGCAAGCAAGTGCCTCCTTATTTCAAGCCAATAAAAAATGGCTCCTCCTAGTGGATTTCTAACATCTGGGTCCCATGCCATTGTCAACGTAGTCAATAAATGAGAGAATTGCACAACGAGCGGCTGACACCAGGGACCCAGCAGCTTGCCCAGTTATTTTTTTTGGGTTAATTTGGTAAATGCCACTCCAAATCTGGTGTATCCGAGAAATGCCACTGCAATTTCCAAACTTTGAAAAATGCCATTTCTAGTGGCATTTTTCGAAGTCTGGAGTGGCGTTTTTCAAAGTTTGCAAACTGCAGTGGCGTTTTTCAAAGTTTGCAAAAATTGCAGTGGCATTTTTCAAAGTTTGGAAATTGCAGTGGCATTCTAATGAATCGCCATAATTAGACTGGCATTTATCTAATTTGTTTTTGAGACGGAAGCAGGGTGTCAACTGGGCTGTGTGGGACACTCTGGCCTGTCTAAACAACGTTTTCTTTTATGTTTACCACAGGCTAGCCCAGTAGTTTTTTTTTCTTTCTGAAAATGGCTAGCCCAGTTTTTTTTGTGATTTGTCAAGTAAGTCACTTTATCAGGCCTGTTGGGCTGTAAATCTTTCAAGACAAGGAGAGTGCCCTATCAGTAATGAGAAATGGGCTGTACATTTTTAAAACACATCAAACCGACAATTATTTTCAAATATCTTTTTTCATTTCGAGATTTTAAATTGCATCGATTTTTATGCGTGGATAATTTATTGGATTTTATATTGATATACATTTATTTTTAAAATCAGTCTGAATGTGACTCGAAATTTCAGGATTAAAAACAGTTCAGACTGCACTGACATATGCAAAATTTCGTATAATTTTTTAACCGTGGCCACAATATGGGCTGTAATGCTAACATAAAGAATATGGGCTCCAAAAAAACCCGTAAGAATTAGCAAATGGGCTGTAAATTATTTGAAATAATGGCAGATGGGTTGTATGCTGTTTTCCACAGATTTGAGGCTTTCCACAGATGGCCTGTATACTGTTGGATGTCCATCCAACGGCTGTCGTGCTTCTTCAATCCCTGCTCTTCGTGCTCCAGCCGCTCAAACAAGCACCGGCGGGACTGCCTGCTCCCTCCTCCCCGCGGCCGGCTATGCTGCCGCGCAGGGCTCACTGCCCCACCATACTCCCATCACTGGCCTAGCCATCCCTCTACTCACCCACACCTGCTGTTATTCTCCGGCGACGGTAGACGAACCAGTAAACCCTCGTACAGTCGTACTCCCCTCCGCGTGGGAAACAAAAACAACGGTCGAGTCTTCCCTGCCTTCGTGTCGTTCCCTTGCTAGGCCTCACCATCGTCAACCGCCCTAGTGCTCTCGACGTGGCGTGGTCAACGTGGTCAACGACCGACATGCATCTGAAGTGGACTATATGTGGAGAGGCTGACAGCTGGGTCCACGGCCGCACGCAAGGAAATGCCTCCTTATTACGCGCAAAATAATGATTTCCTCCACCTGACATCTAGGACCCACCGAAACGGCCTCAGTATTTCGTGAAAAAAACGTTACCGCCGCTGACAGCTCAGACCCACCAGCTATATCTTCGCACGCAAGGAAGTGCCTCCTTATTACACAAAAAAATGAATACTCCCCCTGCTAGCTGGGACCCAGTATAGTGGGCCTACTAAGTTGACGGGGACGAAGGGCTTTGTCAACTTAGTCAATATGCACGATTCTAGCTCGACTGACCGTACGATGTCCATCCAATGGCTGTAGTGCTTCTTCAACCTCTGGTCTTCTTGCTCCAGCCGCCCAAACCAGCGCCGGTCGTGCCGCCCGCTCCTGCCTCCCGCAACTGGTTGTGCTGCCGTGGAGGCCTCACCGCCCCCATACTACTCCCATCGCTGGCCAGGCCATCCCTCCACTCCACTCACCCACACCCGTTGTTATTCTGCGGCAATGGCAGCGCAGCCGAACCAGTGAACCCTCGCACTCCTCTCCGCGTGGGCATCCACTGCCGCGTCTTCCCCGGCTCCGTGTCGTCCCCTTCCTAGGCATCGCCGTCGTCCACCGCCGTGGTGCTATCGGCGCGCCGTGGTCAATGTGGTCAACGACCGAATTCCATCGGAAGAATACTGTACGTGGAGAGGCTGACAGCTGGGTCCACGACAGCCGCAAGGAAGTGCCTCCTTATTACGCGGAAAATAATTATTCCTCCACCTGACAGCAGGGACCCACCGGACGGGCCACCAGTATTTTGCGAAAAAATTGTTTCCCCATGACTGCTGGGACCCACTGGACGGGCCACCGTATTTCGCAAAAAAACGTTCCCCCGCTGTCAGCTCGGACCCACCGAAAGTGCCTCCTTATTACGCACAAAAAAAATGAATACTCCCCCGGCTAGTTGGGACCCACCTTGGTGGAAGGCTGACTTGTGGGCCTACTAAGTTGACGGGGATGAAGGGCTTTATCAACTTAGTCAATATGAATGATTCTAGCTCCAGTGACCGTACGATGTCCATCCAACGGCCGTAGTGCTTCTTCAACCTCTGGTCTTCTTGGTCCAGCCGCCCAAAGCAGCACCGGTCGTGCCGCATGCTCCTGCCTCTCGTGGCTGGTTGTGCTGCCGCGGAGGCCTCACCACCCCTACTATTCCCACCGCTGGCCAGGCCCTGCGGCGACGGCAGCCTCACACTGCAGCCGAACCAGTGAACCCTCATACTCCTCTCCGAGCGCGCGCGGGCTTCCACTGCCGCGGGTTCCCCGGCTCCCCGTCGTCCCCTTCCTAGGCCTCGCCATCATCCACCGCCTTGGTGCTCTCGGCGCGGCGTGGTCAACATGGTCAAGGAATGACTTCCATCGGATGTGGACTGTACGTGGAGAGGCTGACAACTGGGTCCATGGCCGCAGCAAGGAAGTGCCTCCTTATTACGTGCAAAATAATTATTCCTCCACCTGACAGCGGGGACCCACCGGACGGGCCACCGTATTTCGCCCCCCTGACTGCTGGGACCCACCAGCTACATCTTCGCAGGCAAGGAAGTGCCTGACAGTCGGGACCCACCTGGTCAAAGCGTACGTAGCGTTGTCATTCTGGTCGCGAACGTGTACGTACATATATACTGGTGGATGTAGAGGTGCGCACGTGTCGTAGTAGAGGCGGCCAGGGTGCAAGAAAGAAAATACGGCCACGTATGTGTACATACAGGCGGGGTCTCAAACGCCTACTCGCGCATACGTACGGCGAGGGCTCGTGTACGTGGCTGGGTCGGAACGGAGAAACAGCGTCGTCGTCGTGTTCATGAGTCGGAATGGAATGCATGGTCGTGTTCATCGGGAGGGCTTGGATGGAAGAGGCGATGGAAACGAGGCCTGGCGTACCGCACAACGGAGGAAACGGACCTCCTACGGTCAAAACGGGGGTCTTGTTGATCGGGAGGGGTGTGGTGTACCGCACAACGGACGAAACGGACCTCCTACGGTCGAAACGGGGGTCCTGTTGATCGGGAGGGGTGTGGCGTACTGCAAAACGGAGGAAACGGACCTCCTACGGTCGAAACGGGGGTCCTGTTGATCGGGAGGGTTGTGGCGTACCGCAAAACGGAGGAAACAGACTTGTGTTGGAGCGCTACGGTCGAAACGGGGGTCATGTTCATCGGGAGGGGTGTGGCGTACCGCAAAACAGGACTCCATGGGATACTGTTCATCTCCACCGTCGACCCCCTCTAGCCTCCACGAGCTATTGTTCATCCACCGTCGACCTCCTCCAGCCTCCACGGGCTCCTGTTCATCCAGCCTCCATCGCGCGCTACTCCACCGGCTACTGTTCAACCACCCCTCCAGTGTCTACTGTTCATCCAGCCCTCCACACCATGGGGTGCTGTTCAGCCACCCCTCCACGGGCACCCCTCCACCGTCTGCTGTTCATCCTGCCCTCCACACCACGGGGTCCTGTTCATCCACCCCTCCACGGGTACCCCTCCACCATCTACTATTCATCCAGCCCACCACCACACCACAGGGTCATGTTCATCCAGAGGCAACGCCACCGCTCACTGTTCATCCACCCCCCCCCCCCCCCGCAACTCTCACTGTTCATCCCATCGATCGGCTTTAATTTGCAGCAGTAGCCAAGGAATCGCTCGATCGGGTTCAGTTAACAGCCATCGATCGATCGCTCGGGTTCAGTAACGCGTAGCCTGCAGTGGAATTGCTCGGGTTTAGTTAGAGCCCAACGCCTCGCTTGGGTTCAGTTAGAGCCAACCCCTCGCACACACGCGCGTACGTGTACGAGAGAAACGTGCATCGCTCGGCCCCCGACCTCCCACCGAAACCGGGAACTCCCCGAAATTTTCCTCCCCCTCGCTTCTACCATGGTTTTTTCCGTCATGGACGGCCCAAAGAATGTCATGCAATTGCGTCTCCGGCCCGCCCAGGACGAAAAGCCCATTTTCTGTCGTGATTTTTTGTCATAGAAGTAGGAGCCCACCACATCTATGATGATGTTGGGGAACATAGTAATTTCAAAAAAATTCCTACGCACACGCAAGATCATGGTGATGCACAGCAATGAGAGGGGAGATTGTTGTCTACGTACCCTTGTAGACCCGAAGCGGAAGCGTTATAACAACGTGGTTGATGTAGTCGTATGTCTTCATGGCCCGACCGATCAAGCACCGAAACTATGGCACCTCTGAGTTTTTGCACATGTTCAGCTCGATGACGATCCCCGGACTCTGATCCAGCAAAGTGTCGGGGATGAGTTCCGTCAGCACGACGGCGTGGTGACGATCTTGATGTTCTACCGTCGCAGGGCTTCGCCTAAGCACCACTACAATATTATCGAGGATTATGGTGGAGGGGGGCACCGCACACGGCTAAGAGATCAATGATCAATTTTTGTGTCTCTGGGGTGCCCGCCTGCCCCCGTATATAAAGGAGTGGAGGAGGGGGCCAGCCAAGGAGGGTGGCGCGCCCAAGGGGGGAGTCCAACTCCCACCGGGAGTTGGACTCCCCCTTTTCCTATTAGGAGTAGGACAGGGAAGGAAGAGGAAGGAGGGAGGAAGGAAAGGGGGGTGCCGGCCCCCCTCCCAATTCAGATTGGGCTTGGGGGGGGGGCGCCCCCTCCCTTGCTCCTTTCCCCTCCTTTCCACTAAGGCCCAATAAGGCCCATATACCTCCCGGGGGGTTCCGATAACCTCCCGGTGATCCGGTATTGTCCCAATCTCACCCGGAACCTTTCCGGTGTCCAAATATAGTCGTCCAATATATCGATCTTTATGTATCGACCATTTCAAGACTCCTCATCAAGTCCGTGATCACATCCGGGACTTCGAACAACCTTCGGTACATCAAAATATATAAACTCATAATGAAACTGTCATCGTAACGTTAAGCGTGCGGACCCTACGGGTTCGAGAACAATGTAGACATGACCGAGACACGTCTCCGGTCAATAACCAATAGCGGAACCTGGATGCTCATATTGGCTCCTACATATTCTACGAAGATCTTTATCGGTCAGACCGCATAACAACATACGTTGTTCCCTTTGTCATCGGTATGTTACTTGCTCGAGATTCGATCGTCGGTATCTCAATACCTAGTTCAATCTCGTTACCGGCAAGTCTCTTTACTCATTCCGTAATACATCATCTTGCAACTAACTTATTAGTTGCATTGCTTGCAAGGCTTAAGTGATGTGAATTACCGAGAGGGCCCAGAGATACCTCTCCGACAATCGAAGCGACAAATCCTAATCTCGAAATACGCCAACCCAACATGTACCTTTGGAGACACCTATAGAGCACCTTTATAATCACCTAGTTACGCTGTGACGTTTGGTAGCACACAAAGTGTTCCTCCGGTAAATGGGAGTTGCATAATCTCATAGTCATAGGAACATGTATAAGTCATGAAGAAAGCAATAGCAACATACTAAACGATCGGGTGCTAAGCTAATGGAATGGGTCATGTCAATCACATAATTCTCCTAATGATGTGATCCCGTTAATCAAATGACAACTCATGTCTATGGTTAGGAAACATAACCATCTTCGATTAACGAGCTAGTCAAGTAGAGGCATACTAGTGACACTTTGTTTGTCTATGTATTCACACAAGTATTACGTTTCCGGTTAATACAATTCTAGCATGAATAATAAACATTTATCATGATATAAGGAAATAAATAATAACTTTATTATTGCCTCTAGGGCATATTTCCTCCAGTCTCCCACTTGCACTAGAGTCAATAATCTAGATTACACAGTAATGATTCTAACACCCATGGAGCCTTGGTGCTGATCATGTTTTGCTCGTGGAAGAGGCTTAGTCAATGGGTTTGCTACATTTAGATCCCTATGTATCTTGCAAATCTCTATGTCTCCCACCTGGACTAGATCCCGGATGGAATTGAAGCGTCTCTTGATGTGCTTGGTTCTCTTGTGAAATCTGGATTCCTTTGCCAAGGCAATTGCACCAGTATTGTCACAAAATATTTTCATTGGACCCGATGCACTAGGTATGACACCTAGATCGGATATGAACTCCTTCATCCAAACTCCTTTGTTTGCTGCTTCCGAAGCAGCTATGTACTCCACTTCACATGTAGATCCCGTCATGATGCTTTGTTTAGAACTGCACCAACTGACAGCTCCACCGTTTAATGTAAATACGTATCCGGTTTGCGATTTAGAATCGTCCGGATCAGAGTAAAAGCTTGCATCAACGTAACCATTTACGATGAGCTCTTTGTCACCTCCATATACGAGAAACATATCCTTAGTCCTTTTCAGGTATTTCAGGATGTTCTTGACCGCTATCCAGTGATCCACTCCTGGATTACTTTGGTACCTCCCTGCTAGACTTATAGCAAGGCACACATCAGGTCTGGTACACAACATTGTATACATGATAGAGCCAATGGCTGAAGCATAGGGAACATCTTTCATTTTCTCTCTATCTTCTACAGTGGTCGGGCATTGAGTCTTACTGAACTTCACACCTTGTAACACAGGCAAGAATCCTTTCTTTGCTTGATCCATTTTGAACTTCTTCAAATCTTTGTCAAGGTATGTGCTTTGTGAAAGTCCAATTAAGCGTCTTGATCTATCTCTATAGATCTTAGTGCCCAATATGTAAGCAGCTTCACCGAGGTCTTTCATTGAAAAACTCTTATTCAAGTATCCTTTATGCTATCCAGAAATTCTATATCATTTCCGATTAGCAATATGTCATCCACATATAATATCAGAAATGCTACAGAGCTCCCACTCACTTTCTTGTAAATACAGGCTTCTCCAAAAGTTTGTATAAAACCAAATGGTTTGATCACACTATCAAAGCGTTTATTCCAACTCCGAGATGCTTGCACCAGTCCATAAATGGATCGCTGGAGCTTGCACACTTTGTTAGCTCCCTTTGGATCGACAAAACCTTTCGGCTGCATCATATACAACTATTCTTCTAGAAATCCATTCAGGAATGCAGTTTTGACATCCATCTGCCAAATTTCATAATCATAAAATGCGGCAATTGCTAACATAATTCGGACAGACTTAAGAATCGCTACAGGTGAGAAGGTCTCATCGTAGTCAATCCCTTGAACTTGTCGAAAACCTTTTGCGACAAGTCGAGCTTTGTAGACAAGTAACATTACCGTCAGCGTCAGTCTTCTTCTTGAAGATCCATTTATTTTCAATTGCTTGCCGATCATTGGGAAAGTCAACCAAAGTCCACACTTTGTTCTCATACATGGATCCCATCTCAGATTTCATGGCTTCCAGCCATTTTGCGGAATCTGGGCTCACCATTGCTTCTTCATAGTTCTGAGGTTCATCATGATCTAGTAGCATGACTTCCAGAACAGGATTACCGTATCACTCTGGTGCGGATCTTACTCTGGTTGATCTACGAGGTTCAGTAGTAACTTGTTCTGAAGTTTCATGATCATCATCATTAGCTTCCTCACTAATTGGTGCAGGTGTCACAGAAACCGGTTTCTGTGATGTACTACTTTCCAATAAGGGAGCAGGTACAGTTACCTCATCAAGTTCTACTTTCCTCCCACTCACTTCTTTCGAGAGAAACTCCTTCTCTAGAAAGGATCCATTCTTAGCAACAAATGTCTTGCCTTCGGATCTATGATAGAAGTTGTACCCAAGAGTCTCCTTCAGGTATCCTTTGAAGACACATTTCTCCGATTTGGGTTCGAGCTTATCAGGTTGAAGCTTTCTCACATAAGCATCGCAGCCCCAAACTTTCAGAAACGACAACTTTGGTTTCTTGCCAAACCATAGTTCATAAGGCGTCGTCTCAACGGATTTTGATGGTGCCCTATTTAACGTGAATGCGGCCGTCTCTAAAGCATAACCCCAAAACGATAGCGGTAAATCTATAAGAGACATCATAGATCGCACCATATCAAGTAAAGTACGATTATGACGTTCGGACACACCATTACGCTGTGGTGTTCTGGGTGGCGTGAGTTGCAAAACTATTCCGCATTGTTTAAAATGTAAACCAAACTCGTAACTCAAATATTCTCCTCCACGATCAGATCGTAGAAACTTTATTTTCTTGTTACGATGATTTTCAACTTCACTCTGAAATTCTTTGAACTTTTCAAATGTTTCAGACTTATGTTTCATTAAGTAGATATACCCATATCTGCTTAAATCATCTGTGAAGGTGAGAAAATAACGATATCCGCCACGAGCTTCAACATTCACTGGACCACATACATCTGTATGTATGATTTCCAAAAAATCTGTTGCTCTCTCCATAGTACTGGAGAACGGCGTTTTAGTCATCTTGCCCATGAGGCATGGTTCGCAAGTACCAAGTGATTCATAATCAAGTGGTTCCAAAAGTCCATCAGTATGGAGTCTCTTCATGCGCTTTACACTGATATGACCTAAACGGCAGTGCCACAAATAAGTTGCACTATCATTATCAACTTTGCATCTTTTGGTTTCAACATTATGAATATGTGTATCACTACTACCGAGATTCATCAAAAATAGACCACTCTTCAAGGGTGCATGACCATAAAAGATATTACTCATATAAATAGAACAACCATTATTATCCGATTTAAATGAATAACCATCTCACATCAAACAAGATCCAGATATAATGTTCATGCTCAACGCTAGCACCAAATAACAATTATTTAGGTCTAATACTAATCCTGATGGTAGATGTAGAGGTAGTGTGCCGACCGCGATCACATCGACTTTGGAACCATTTCCCACGCGCATCGTCACCTCGTCCTTTGCCAGTGTTTGCTTAATCCGTAGTCCCTGTTTCAAGTTGCAAATATTAGTAAAAGAACCAGTATCAAATACCCAGGTGCTACTGCGAGCTCTAGTAAGGTACACATCAATAACATGTATATCACATATACCTTTGTTCACCTTGCCATCCTTCTTATCCGCCAAATACTTGGGGCAGTTCTGCTTCTAGTGACCAGTCTGCTTGCAGTAGAAGCACTCAGTTTCGGGCTTAGGTCCAGACTTGGGTTTCATCTCCTAAGCAGCAACTTGCTTGCTGTTCTTCTTGAAGTTCCCCTTCTTCTTCCCCTTGCCCTTTTTCTTGAAACTAGTGGTCTTGTTGACCATCAACACTTGATGCTCCTTCTTGATTTCTACCTCCGCAGCTTTTAGCATTGCGAAGAGCTCGGGAATTGTCTTATCCATCCCTTGCATATTATAGTTCATCATGAAGCTCTTGTAGCTAGGTGGAAGTGATTGGAGAATTCTGTCAATGATGCAATCATCCGGAAGATTAACTCCCAGTTGAATCAAGTGATTATTATACCCAGACATTTTGAGTATATGCTCACTGAAAGAACTGTTCTCCTCCATCTTGCAGCTATAGAACTTATTGGAGACTTCATATCTCTCAATTCGGGCATTTGCTTGAAGTATTAGCTTCAACTCCTGAAACATATCATATGCTCCATGACGTTCAAAACGTCGCTGAAGACCCGGTTCTAAGCCGTAAAGCATAGCACATTGAACTATCGAGTAGTCATCAGCTTTGCTCTGCCATACGTTCTTAACGTCGTCAGTTGCATCAGCAGTAGGCCTGGCACCAAGCGATGCTTCTAGGACGTAACTCTTCTGTGCAGCAATGAGGATAATCCTCAAGTTACAGACCCAGTCCATATAATTGCTACCATCATCTTTCAACTTTGCTTTCTCAAGGAACGCATTAAAATTCAACGGAACAACAACACGGGCCATCTATCTACAATCAAACATAAACAAGCAAGATACTATTAGGTACTAAGTTCATGATAAATTTAAGTTCAATTAATGATATTACTTAAGAACTCCCACTTAGAAAGACATCACTCTAATCTTCTAAGTGATCACGTGATGCAAATCAACTAAACCATAACCGATCATCACGTGAAATGGAGTAGTTTTCAATGGTGAACATCACTATGTTGATCATATCTACTATATGATTCACGCTCGACCTTTCGGTCTCAGTGTTCCGAGGCCATATCTGCATATGCTAGGCTCGTCAAGTTTAACCTGAGTATTCTGCGTGTGCAAAACTAGCTTGCACCCGTTGTAGATGGACGTAGAGCTTATCACACCCGATCATCACGTGGTGTCTGGGCACGACGAACTTTGGCAACAGTGCATACTCAGGGAGAACACTTTTATCTTGAAATTTAGTGAGAGATCATCTTATAATGCTACCGTCAATCAAAGCAAGATAAGATGCATAAAAGATAAACATCACATGCAATCAATATAAGTGATATGATATGGCCATCATCATCTTGTGCTTGTGATCTCCATCTCTGAAGCATCGTCATGATTACCATCGTCACCGGCGCGACACCTTGATCTCCATCGTAGCATCGTTGTCGTCTCGCCAATCTTATTCTTCTATGACTATCGCTACCGCTTAGTGATAAAGTAAAGCATTACAGGGCGATTGCATTGCATACAATAAAACGACAACCATATGGCTCCTGCCAGTTGCCGATAACTTGGTTACAAAACATGATCATCACATACAATAAAATTTAGCATCTTGCCTTGACCATATCACATCACAACATGCCCTGCAAAAACAAGTTAGACGTCCTCTACTTTGTTTGTTGCAAGTTTTACGTGGCTGCTACGGGCTTAGCAAGAACCAATCTTACCTACGCATCAAAAACCACAACAATAGTTTGTCAAGTTGGTGTTGTTTTAACCTTCGCAAGGACCGCGTGTAGCCACACTCGGTTCAACTAAAGTTGGAGAAACTGACACCCGCCAGCCACCTGTGTGTAAAGCACGTCGGTAGAACCAGTCTTGCGTAAGCGTACGCGTAATGTCGGTCCGGGCCGCTTCATCCAACAATACCGCCGAACCAAAGTATGACATGCTGGTAAGCAGTATGACTTATATTGCCCACAACTCACTTGTGTTCTACTCATGCATATAACATCAACACATAAAACCTAGGCTCGGATACCACTGTTGGGGAACGTAGTAATTTCAAAAAAATTCCTACGCACACGCAAGATAATGGTGATGCATAGCAACGAAGGGGGAGAGTGTTGTCTACGTACCCTCGTAGACCGGAAGCGGAAGCGTTATAACAACGCGATTGATGTAGTCGTACGTCTTCATGGCCCAACCGATCAAGCACCGAAACTACGGCACCTCCGAGTTTCTACACACGTTCAGCTTGATGATGATCCCCGGACTCCGATCCAGCAAAGTGTCGGGGATGAGTTCTGTCAGCACGACGGCGTGGTGACGATCTTGATGTTCTACCGTCGCAGGGCTTCGCCTAAGCACCGCTACAATATTATCGAGGATTATGGTGGAGGGGGGCACCGCACACGGCTAAGAGATCAATGATCAATTGTTGTGTCTCTGGGGTGCCCCCTGCCCCCGTATATAAAGGAGTGGAGGAGGGGGCGGCCTAGGAGGGTGGCGCGCCCAAGGGGGGAGTCCAACTCCCATCGGGAGTAGGACTCCCCCTTTTCCTATTAGGAGTAGGAGAGGGAAGGAGGGAGGAAGGAAAGGGGGGCCGCCCCCTCCCAATTCGGATTGGGCTTGGGGGGCGTGCCCCCTCCCTTGCTCCTTTCCCCTCCTTTCCACTAAGGCCCAATAAGGCCCATATACCTCCCGGGGGGTTCCGATAACCTCCTGGTGATCCGGTATTGTCCCAATCTCACCCGGAACCTTTCCGGTGTCCAAATATAGTCATCCAATATATCGATCTTTTTGTCTCGATCATTTCGAGACTCCTCGTCAAGTCCGTGATCACATCCGGGAATCCGAACAACCTTCGGTACATCAAAATATATAAACTCATAATGAAACTTTCATCGTAACGTTAAGCGTGCGGACCCTACGGGTTCGAGAACAATGTAGACATGACTGAGACACGTCTCCGGTTAATAACTAATAGCAGAACCTGGATGCTCATATTGGCTCCCACATATTCTACGAAGATCTTTATCGGTCAGACCGCATAACAACTTACGTTGTTCCCTTTGTCATCGGTATGTTACTTGCCCGAGATTCGATCGTCGGTATCTCAATACCTAGTTCAATCTCGTTACCGGCAAGTCTCTTTACTCGTTCCGTAATACATCATCTTGCAACTAACTTATTAGTTGCATTGCTTGCAAGGCTTAAGTGATGTGCATTACCGAGAGGGCCCAGAGATACCTCTCCGACAATCGGAGCGACAAATCCTAATCTCGAAATATGCCAACCCAACATGTACCTTTGGAGACACCTGTAGAGCACCTTCATAATCACCCAGTTACGTTGTGACGTTTGGTAGCACACAAAGTGTTCCTCCGGTAAATGGGAGTTGCATAATCTCATAGTCATAGGAACATGTATAAGTCATGAAGAAAGCAATAGCAACATACTAAATGATCGGGTGCTAAGCTAATGGAATGGGTCATGTCAATCACATCATTCTCCAAATGATGTGATCACGTTAACCAAATGACAACTCATGTCTATGGTTAGGAAACATAACCATCTTCGATTAACGAGCTAGTCAAGTAGAGGCATACTAGTGACACTTTGTTTGTCTATGTATTCACACAAGTATTATGTTTCCCGTTAATACAATTCTAGCATGAATAATAAACATTTATCATGATATAAGGAAATAAATAATAACTTTATTATTGCCTCTAGTGCATATTTCCTTCAGATGATACCGGGTTTTGTCACAATTATCGTCATAGAAGTGTCATATGTATGACAGAAAAAAAATTCATTCGGCCCAAAAGGTCACGGATGTGTCTTTTTTTGTAGTGAGTTTTGAACCTAAATAAATGTTATTTGGTGTTTGCGTTAAGCATGAATATGATTTGATCATGTTTATTGCAATATGGTTATTCATTTAAAGTCAGAGAATAATTGTTGGTCTGTTTACATGAATAAAACCTTCAATGGTCATACACCCAAGGTGAATGGTTTATTGAATCTCAGTCGTAGTGATACACATATTCATAATATTGAAGCCAAAAGATGCAAAGTTAATAATGATAGTGCAACTTATTTGTGGCACTGCCGTTTAGGTCATATTGGTGTAAAGCGCATGAAGAAAATCCATGTTGATGGGATTTTGGAATCACTTGATTATGAATCAGTTGATGCTTGCAAACCATGCCTCATGGGCAAGATGACTAAGACTCCATTCTCCGGAACAATGGAGCTAGCAACAGACTTGTTCGAAATAATACATACTGATGTATGCAGTCTGATGAGTGTTGAGGCTCGCGGCAGGTATTGTTATTTTCTGACCTTCACAGATGATTTGAGTAAGATATGGGTATATCTTCTTAATGAAACATAAGTCTGAAACATTTGAAAAGTTCAAATAATTTCAGAGTGAAGTGAAAATCATCATAACAAGAAAATAGAGTTTCTACGATCTGATCGCGGAGGCAAATATTTGAGTTACGAGTTTGGTCTTCATTTAAAACAATGTGGAATAGTTTCGCAACTCACGCCACCTGGAACACCACAACATAATGGTGTGTCCGAATGTTGTAATCATACTTTATTGGATATGGTGCGATCTATGATGTCTCTTACCGATTTACCACTATCTTTCGGGGTTATGCATTAGAGATAGCTGCATTCACATTAAATAGGGCACCATCTAAATCTGTTGAGACGACACCGTATGAACTATGGTTTGGCAAGGAACCTCAGCTGTCGTTTCTTAAAGTTTGGAGTTGCGATGCTTATGTGAAAAAGTTTCATCCTGATAAGCTCAAACCCAAATCGGAGAAATGTGTCTTCATAGGATACCCAAAGGAGACAGTTGGGTACACCTTCTATCACAGATCCGAAGGCAAGACATTCATTGCTAAGAATGGATCCGTTCTAGAGAAGGAGTTTATCTCGAAAGAAGTGAGTGGGAGGAATGTAGAACGTGATGAGGTAATTGTACCTTCTCCCAAATTGGAAAGTAGTTCATCACAGAAATCAGTTCTAGTGATCTCTACACCAGTTAGTGAGGAAGCTAATGATGATGATCATGAAATTTCAGATCAAGTTACTACCAAACCTCGTAGGACAACCAGAGTATGGTCCGCACCAAAGTGGTATGGTAATCCTTTCTGGAAGTAATGTTACTAGACCATGACGAACCAACAAACTATGAGGAAGCGATGATGAGCCTAGATTCCGCGAAATGGCTTGAGGCCATGAAATCTGAGATGGGATCCATGTATGAGAACAAAGTATGGACTTTGATTGACTTTCCCGATGATCGGTGAGTCATGAAGAATAAATGGATCTTCAAGAGGAAGACGGGCGCTGATAGTAATGTTACTATCTACAAAGCTCAAATTGTCGCAAAATGTTTTCGACATGTTCAAGGTGTTGACTACGACGAGATTTTCTCACTCGTATCGATGCTTAAAAGTTTGTCCGAATCATGTTAGCAATTACTGCATTTTATGAAATCTGGCAAATGGATGTCAAAACCGTATTCCTTCATGGATTTCTTAAAGAAGAGTTGTATATGATGCAACCAGAAGGTTTTGTTGATCCTAAAGATGCTAACAAAGTGAGCAAGCTCTAGCGATCCATCTATGGACTGGTGCAAGCATCTCGGAGTTGGAATATATGCTTTGATAAAGTGATCAAAGCATATGGTTTTATACAGACTTGAGGTGAAGCCTGTATTTACAAGAAAGTGAGTGGGAGCACTACAACATTTCTGATAAGTATATGTGAATGACATATTGTTGATCGGAAATAATGTAGAATTTTCTGGAAGCATAAAGAAGTGTATGAAAAGAGTTTTTCAAAGAAAGACCTCGATGAAGTTGCTTACACATTGAGCATCAAGATCTATAGAGATAGATCAAGACACTTGATAAGTTTTTTCAATGAGTACATACCTTGAAAAGATTTTGAAGTAGTTCAAAATGGAACAGTCAAAGAAGGAGTTCTTGCCTATGTTGCATGGTGTGAAGTTGAGTATGACTCAAAACACAACCACGGCAGAAAGTATAAAGAGAATGAAAGTCATTCCCTATGCCTCATTCATAGGGTTTATAAAGTATGCTATGCTGTTTACCAGTCCTATTGTATACCTTAGCATCTTTCTGGCAAGGGAGTACAATAGTGATTGAGGAGTAGATCACTTGACAATGGTCAAAATTATCCTTAGAGGACTAAGGAAATATTTCTCAGTTATGGAGGTGATAAAAGAGTTCGTCGTAAAGAGTTACGTCGATGCAAGCTTTTTACATCGATCTAGATGACTCTAGATTTCAATCTGGATACATATTGAAAGTGGGAGCAATTAGCTAGAGTAGCTCCGTGCAGAGCATTGTAGACATAGAAATTTGCGAAATACATATGGATCTGAATGTTGCAGACCCATAGACTAAACTTCTCTCACAAGCAAAATATGATCACTCTTTAGGTGTTAATCACATAGAGATGTGAACTAGATTATTGACTCTAGTAAACCCTTTGGGTATTACTCACATGAAGATGTGAACTAATCACATAAAGATGTGAACTAGATTATTGACTCTAGTGCAAGTGGGAGACTGAAGAAAATATGCCCTAGAGGCAATAATAAAGTTACTATTTATTTCCTCATATCATGATAAATGTTCATTATTCATGCTAGAATTGTATTAACCAGAAAGTTAGTACAAGTGTGAATACATAGACAAATAGAGTGTCACTAGTATGCCTCTACTTGACTAGCTCGTTGAATCAAAGATGGTTAAGTTTCCTAGCCATAGACATGAGTTGTCATTTGATTAACGGGACCACATCATTAGATAATGATGTGATTGACTTGACCCATTCCGTTAGCTTAGCACGATGATTGTTTAGTTTGTTGCTACTGCTTTCTTCATGACTTATACATGTTCCTATGACTATGAGATTATGCAACTCCCGAGTACCGAAGGAACACTTTGTGTGCTACCAAACGTCACAACATAACTGGGTGATTATAAAGGTGCTCTACAGGTGTCTCCGATGGTGCTTGTTGAGTTGGCATAGATCGAGATTAGGATCTGTCACTCCGATTGTCGGAGAGGTATCTCTGGGCCCTCTCGGTAATGCACATCACTATAAGCCTTGCAAGCATTGTGACTAATGAGTTAGTTGCGGGACGATGTTTTATAGAACGAGTAAAGAGACTTGCCGGTAACGAGATTGAACTAGGTATTGAGATATCGACGATCGAATCTTGGGCAAGTAACATACCGATGACAAAGGGAAGAACATATGTTGTTATGCAGTTTGACCGATAAAGATCTTCGTAGAATATGTAGGAGCCAATATGAACATCCAGGTTCTGCTATTGGTTATTGACCGGAGACGTGTCTCGGTCATGTCTTCATAGTTCTCGAACCCGTAGGGTCCGCACGCTTAACTTTCCGTGACGATTGGTATTATGAGTTTATGTGATTTGATGTACTGAAGGTAGTTCGGAGTCCCGGATGAGATCGGGGACATGACGAGGAGTCTCGAAATGGTCGAGACGTAAAGACCGATATATTTGACGACTATATTCGGACATCGGAAAGGTTCCGAGTGATTCGGGTATTTTTCGGAGTACCAAGGAGTTACAGGAATACGGGAAAGAAGTATTGGGCCTCATGGGTGCGGTGCCCCCCTCCACCATAATCCACCTCGATCATATCGAAGCGGTGCTTAGGCGAAGCCCTGCGTCGGTAGCAACATCATCACTGTCATCAGTCGTCGTGCTGACGGAACTCTCCTGTGAAGCTCTGCTGGATCGGAGTTCGTGGGACGTCATCGAGCTGAACGTCTGCTGAACTTGGAGGTGTCGTGCGTTCGGTACTTGGATCGGTCGGATCGTGAAGATGTTCGACTACATCAACCGCGTTCTCATAACGCTTCCGCTTACGGTCTACGTGGGTACGTGGACGATACTCTTCCCTCTCGTTGCTATGCATCACCATGATCTTGCGTGTGCGTAGGATTTTTTTTATATTACTACATTCCCCAACAGATCAAACAACTATCACCCAAGAAGATCCTAAATGCTTTACTTGGCACAAACACTAATTAAAACATAAAAAATACAATCATAACGGAATCTAGATGAATTATTTATTACTAAATAGGAGCAAAAAGCAGAGAACAAAAATAAAATTGGGTTGCCTCCCAACAAGCGCTATCGTTTAACGCCCCTAGCTAGGCATAAAAACAACAATAGATCTAGGTATTGCCATCTTTGGTATGCAATCCATAAGTGGCTCTCGTAATAGATTCATAAGACAATTTAATTTTCTTCCTAGGAAAGTGTTCCATGCCTTCCCTTAATGGAAATTGGAATCTAATATTTCCTTCTTTCATGTCAATAATTGCACCTATCGTTCTAAGGAAAGGTCTACCAAGAATAATAGGACATGTAGGATTGCAATCTATATCAAGAACAATGAAATCTATGGGCACATAATTCCTATTTGCAACAACAAGAACATCATTAATCCTTCCCGTAGGTTTCTTAATGGTGGAATCCGCAAGATGCAAATTTAAAGAACAATCATCAAATTCACGGAAACCTAGCACATCACGCAAGGTTTTTGGAATCGTGGAAACACTAGCACCCAAATCACACAAAGCATATCATTCATAATCTTTAATCTTAATTTTAGTAGTAGGTTCCCACTCGTCATAAAGTTTTCTAGGAATAGAAACTTCTAGTTCAAGCTTTTCTTCATAGGATTGCATTAAAACATGAAAAATATGTTTAGTAAAAGCTTTATTTTGATTATAAGCATGAGGAGAATTTAACACAGATTGCAACAAGGAAATGCAATATATCGAAGAGCAATTATCATAATTAAATTCCTTGAGATCCAAAATTGTGGGTTCATTGCTATGTAAAGTTTTGACCTCTTCAATCCCACTTTTATTGATTTTTGCATCAAGATCTAAAAACTCCAAATCATTGGGACGCCTTTCAACTAAAGTTGACTCATCTCCAGTCCCATATTTATCAAGATTCATATTGGAAAACAAAGATTTAATAGGAGTCCCATCAATCACTTTTAGATCATCATCATTATTATCATGAAAACTAGAAGAACACCCTTTCACAAAGCAATCTTTTTTTGCATGCATCCTAGCGGTTCTTTCTTTGCACTCATCAATGGAAATTCTCATGGCTTTGAGAGACTCATTGATGTCATGCTTAGGTGGAATAGATCTAAGTTTCAAAGAGTCAACATCAAGAGAGATTCTATCCACATTCCCAGCCAACTCATCAATCTTAAGCAATTTTTCTTCAACCAAAGCATTGGAATTCTTTTGTGAACTCGTAAATTCTTTAACACTAGTCTCAAAATCAGAGGGCATCTTATTAAAATTTCCATAAGAGTTGTTGTAGGAATTACCATAACTATTATAGGAATTACTAGGAAACGGCCTAGAATTAGAGTCTCCTCTATACGCGTTGTTACCAAAATTGTTCCTACCAACAAAATTCACATCCATAGATTCATTATTATTCTCAATTAAAATGGACAAAGGCACATCATTAGGATCAGAAGAAACACTTCCATTAGCAAACAATTTCATAAGTTCATCCATCTTTCCACTCAAAACATTAATCTCTTCAATCACATAAACTTTTTTACTAGTGGATCTTTCGGTGTGCCATTGAGAATAATTAACCATAATATTGTCTAGGAGTTTAGTAGCTTCTCCTAAAGTGATTTCCGTAAAAGTGCCTCCCGCGGCCGAATCTAAAAGATTTCTAGAAGCAAAATTCAGTCTGCCATAAAAGTTTTGTATAATCATCCACAAATTCAAACCATGTGTAGGGCAATTACATATCATTAATTTCATCCTCTCCCAAGCTTGCTCAACATGCTCATGATCAAGTTGCTTAAAATTCATAATATTGTTCCTAATAGAGATGATGTTAGAGGGAGGAAAATACTTAGAGATAAAAGCATATTTGCACTTATTCCATGAATCAATACTACTTTTAGGCAAAGAAGAGAACCAAGTTTTAGCACGATCTCTAAGCGAAAACATAAATAGCTTCAACTTAACAATATCATTATCCACATATTTCTTCTTTTGCATATCACACAAATCAACAAAGTTGTTTAGATGGGTAACGGCATCTTCACTAGGAAGGCCAGAAAATTGAGGTCTTTCATAACAAGATTCAACAAAGCGGTATTAATTTCAGAAGATTCGGCATCGGTAGTATGAGCAATCGGAGTGGTAATAAAATCATTGTTGTTGGTATTGGAAAAGTCACACAATTTAGTATTATCTTGAGCCATCATGACAAACAGTCAATCCAACACACAAGCACACAAGAAGCAAGTGAAAAGAGATGAATGGAAGAGGGGTGAAGAAAAGGCAAAGGTTTTCGAAAATCGTTTTAGAAGTGGGGGAGAGGAAAACAAGAGGCGAATGGTAAATAATGTAATGCGAGGGAGAAGAGTTTATGGTGGGTACTTGGTATGTCTTGACTTGGCGTAGATCTCCCTGGCAACGGTGCCAGAAATCCTTCTTGCTACCTCTTGAGCATGCGTTGGTTTTCCCTTGAAGAGGAAAGGGTGATGCGGCAAAGTAGCATAAGTATTTCCCTTAGTTTTGAGAACCAAGGTATCAATCCAGTAGGAGACAACGCACAAGTCACCTAGTACCTGCGCAAAAAATCAAGAACCCTGCAACCAACGTGATAAAGGGGTTATCAATCCCTTCACGATCACTCGCAAAAGTGAGATCTAATAGAGATAGTAAAGTAGATATTTTTGGTATTTTGTTGTATAGATTGGAAAGTAAAGATTGCAAAATAGTAATCGTGATGTGATGTAAATAAAAGAGATGTAATATAATAGGAAAGAGACCCGAGGGCCATAGGTTTCACTAGTGGCTTCTCTCAAGATAGCATGTATTATGGTGGGTGAACAAATTACTGTCGAGAAATTGATAGAAAAGTGCATAGTTATGAAGATATATAAGGCAATGATCATGAATATAGGCATCATGTCCGTGTCAAGTAGATCGAAACGATTCTGCATCTACTACTATTACTACACACATCGACCGCTATCCAGCATGCAACTAGAGTATTAAGTTCATAAGAACGGAGTAACGCTTTAGCAAGATGACATGATGTAGGGGGATAAACTCAAGCAATATGATATAAACCCAATCTTTTTATCCTCGATGGAAACAATACAATATGTGCCTTGCTGCCCCTACTGTCA
Source organism: Triticum monococcum (assembly GCA_034509565.1). Lineage (NCBI taxonomy): Eukaryota > Viridiplantae > Streptophyta > Magnoliopsida > Poales > Poaceae > Triticum > Triticum monococcum. Next base: position 493,799,459 of record CM067844.1, read on the forward strand.
CTAGGAAAGGGCACCACAAGATTGAACCCAAAGCTAAGCACTTCTCCCATTGCAAGAAAGATCAATCTAGTAGGCCAAACTAAACCGATAATTGGAAGAGACTTGAAAAGATATCAAATCATGCATATAAGAATTCATAGAAGAACCAAATAATATTCATAGATAATCTTGTTCATAAATCCACAATTCATCGGATCTCGATAAACACACCGCAAAGAGTATTACATCGAATAGATCTCCAAGAACATCGAGGAGAACTTTGTATTGAGAATCAAAGAGAGAGAAGAAGCCATCTAGAAAATAACTATGGACCCGAAGGTCTATGGTAAACTACTCACGCTTCATCGGAGAGGCAATGGTGTTGATGTAGAATCCCTCCATGATCGATTCCCCCTCCGGCAGATTGCCGGAAAAGGCCCCAAGATGGGATCTCACGGGTATAGGAGGTTGCGGCGGTGGAAAACTGGTTTTGTGGCTCTCCCTGATGTTTCTAGAGTATTAGAGTATATATAGGTGAAAGAAGTACGTCAGTGGAGCTACGAGGGGCCCACGAGGGTGGGGGGACCTACCCCCTGGGCCCGCCCTCCTGCCTCGTGGCTTCCTCATGGAGTTCTAGACTTTGACTCCAAGTCTTATGGATTGCTTTCGGTCCAAGAAAGATCATCGCGAAGGTTTCATTCCGTTTGGACTCCGTTTGGTATTCCTTTTATGCAAAACTCTAAAATAGGCAAAAAAACAAAAACTTGCACTGGCCTCCGGTTAATAGGTTAGTCCCAAAAATAATATAAAAGAGCATATTAAAGCCCATTAAACATCCAAAATAGATAATATAATAGCATGGAACAATGAAAAATTATAGATACGTTGGAGACGTATCATGGATCCATGTGTCGTCTCGGTGTTGTGACATATGTCATTCCTCCGATGGGCGAGATGCGCCTATGGTACATCGACATGTGGCATGACACAATAGCTGCCCATTTAAGCTAAATGGGCCAGCCCAGCCAAAGGTCCACAAGATTTTGTCAAACACTAGTGGGCCAACCCGTTAGCAGCCTGTCATAATTTGGGCCAAATTACGACCCACATCAGATCCAACCCCTTAGATGTCTTCCACGTTTTGGGCGAAATGAAGGCCCATACCAGATTCGGCCCGTTAACAGTCTGCCATGTTTTGGGCCAAATGACGGCCCATATCAGATCCATCCATTAACTGCCTCACATATTTTGGGCCAAATTACGACCATATAAGATCTGGCCCATTAACAGGCACTTTGCTTTTGGGCCCATTGGGGGCCTGATTTGAACTACGGCCTCTTAAAGGCCCATGTAATAGTTTGGCCCGATATTACTTTTGGTCTGTTAGTGGCCCTTGGTACATATGGGTCATTGTTGGCCCGGTTTCACTTTTGGCCATTTAACGGCTCATGCTGCATGTGGGCCTACTTCTGTTCTGAAGTGACTTTCGGCTTCTTAATGGACCGTAGTCTTCATGGATATAACTAGGCCTAATTATGGCCCGCTTTGCATTTGTCCTACTTACAACCCATCATGTTATTGGGCCAACTGTGCCCGACAAATATTTTGGCATGTTAAGGGCATGTGTTGTGGTTGGGCCAATCATGGGCCGACATCACAATTCAGGCCCAGTCTAGTTTTTAGACTGTTAAAAGCCCATTTTATTTTCTAGCCCAACATAGTCAACTGGTTTACTCGGCCTGTTATAGGCGCGAAACTAATAATTGGTGAGTTTACGTCTAGCCCTGTGATAACTCACGAGCTAGTATAGGCGACCGCAACAATTTTCGAGGGTTGAGTATTCAACCCAAATTTGTTGATTGAACACAAGGGGAGCCAAAGAATATTTGTAAGTATTAGCAGTTGAGTTGTTAATTCAACCACACCTGGGGATTAAATATCTGCAGCAAAGTGATCAGTAGCATAGTAGTATGATAGTTTGATAATAGTGGTAACGATAGCAACATCAATGGTAACAGTGACAGTACTAGCAATTGTTTTGTAGCAGTTGTAACAATAGCAATAGCAATAGTAACACAAAAAGAACAATATGTGAAAAGCTCGTAGGCATTGGATCAATGATAACGTTGGATAATATTCATCGTATAATAGTCATAACCTAGGGCGACACAGAACTAGCTCCCGTTCATCAATGTAATGTAAGCATGTATTCCGTAAATAGTCATACGTGCTTATGGAAAAGAACTTGCATGACATCTTTTGTCCTACCCTCCCGTGGCAGCGGGGCCCATAAGGAAACTAAGGGATATTAAGGCCTTTTAATAGAGAACTGAAACAAAGCATTAACTCATAGTAAATACATTAACTCCTCAAACTACGGTCATCACCGGAAAGTATCCCAATTGTTGTCACCTTGGGGTATGCGAATCATAACACGTAATAGGTGCATATAACTTGCAAGGTCAGATCTATAACATAGATATAATGGTGAAAACATAAACGGTTCAGATCTGAAATTATGGCACTCGGGCCCTAGTGACAAGCATTAAGCATAGCAAAGTCATAGCAACATCAATATCAAAACATAGTGGATACTAGGGATCAAGCCCTAACAAAACTAACTCGATTACATGATGAATCTCATCCAACCCATCACCGTCTAGCAAGCCTATGAAGGAATTACTCACTCCCGGCAGTGAGTACCATGAAATTGGTGATGGAGGATGGTTGATGATGACGAAGACGGAAGACCCCCCCTCTCCGGAGCCTCGACGGACTCCAGATCTCGCCTCCTGATGAATAACAGGGGGGTGGCGGCGACTCTGTATCATGAAATGTGATGAAACTTCCTCTCCTATTTTTTCTCCAAAAAAGGATTTTATAGCATTGGAATTAGGGTCAGCGAAGCCTCGTGGGCCCAACTACCCACCAGGGCGCTAGAGGGGGTGGCGCGCCCAGGTGCCTAGTGGACATCTGCCCCCCTCCAGTGGGTCTTGGTTCTAGTAATTTTTATATATTCCAAAATAATTCTCCAAAAAGTTTGGTCTAATTCCGAGAACTTTTATTTCTGCACAAAAAACAACACCATGGTAGTTCTGCTGAAAAGAGCGTCGGTCCGGGTTAGTTTCATTCAAATCATGCAAATTAGAGTCCAAACAGAAATGTTAGGAAAAGCAGATACACTGGAGACATATCAACGCCCCCAAGATTAACCCCTTGCTTGTCCTCAAGTACTTCAGTTGACAAACTGTAAGTGTTAAAGAAAAACTTTTACAAACTCTTTTGTTCTTGTGTCCATATATATGCTTAAATAGCACCCAAGTTTTCAGCAAAGATCATAACTAACCATGCGAACGATAACTCTTAGAAATTATATTCACTTATAACAATGACATAATCAACTAGCGAGTAATAATAAAATATTTTAAATGCCAACACTTTGTCAAAATAATCATGATATAATATGACAAGAGTGGTATCTCGCTAGCCCTTTCTGAGACCACGAAACATAAATGCAGAGCACCTCCAAAGTTCAAGTAGCGACTAAACATTGTAATTCATGGTAGAAGAGATCCATTCATGGTACACACAACATTAACTATACAGAATGCATGAGGATGACAATAGTGCTCTCAGTACTGGTGCTTATTTGAGAAGGTGATGACTCAACAATAAAAGTAATATAACATAAAATTAAATAGATAGGCCCTTCATAGAGGGAAGCATGTATTTGTAGAGGTGCCAGAGCTCAAAGCTTAACTCAGAGATAACTATAATTTTGGGAGGTATACCTTTCCTATCAACGTTACGACCAAGACTTTTCAATATCTTCCATGCTAAACAGTTTAGCGACGGTTCCCAAGCGGTAAAAGTAAATTATACCCCCCCCCTCCACCAACAAACACAAGCCATGGCTAGCTGAATCCACGGGTGCCTTCCAAACCAACAACAATACCGGTGGAGTTTTGTTTAATTATTTTCAATTTTTGATCATGGGACTGGGCATCCTGACTACTAGCCCCTCTCGTGCATGGACAAGTGAATAAACACTCATCATGAGAATAACCCGCTTAGCACGGAAGATACCGACCACCTCCTGTCGCTCCATGAGCGGTACTGGCACACAAAATAGATGATCATTTGAATTTTTAGAGGTGGCACATGCAAATTTACTTGGAACGGCAGAGTAATACCACATATGGGTAGATATGGTGGACTCATCTGGAATAACTTTGGTTTAAGGATTTTTATGCACAAGCAGTATTCTCACTTAGTATAGGCAAAGGCTAGCAAATAGGTTGAGAAGCGGCCAGCTAGAGAGCGAAAATGATCATGAATATACATTATGAATAATTAACATTGCATACTAGCATGAGTAGGATATAAGCACCATGAACATAAATATCATGGAGGCTATGTTGGTTTTGAATCAACTACATTCGTGAACATGTGCCAAGTCAAGCCACTTGAAACATTCAGAGGAGGATACCATATCATCATACTACATCACAATCATTTTAATGCATGTTGGCACTCTAGATAGATCATTATCCACTCCTAGCTACTTAAGCTTGTCATGAGCAACTATAATCTCTAATTATATTGCAAACATGTTTAATCATAACATGCTGAATCATGGATACTGGGTTAAACATATTTACAAAAACAAAAACAAGTTGAGTTCATACCCATTTTTTTGCCATAGTCACTTCATCAACTATCATCATTATACATCTTTCACTTGCATGACCGAATGATATGAAAATAATAGTAGTTCAAGAGTGTCGTGGACTAAGATGGAATCTGCAACATTTTATTCGAAGGAGAAGACAATAATATGGGCTCTTTGTCAGATCAACAATAATGCATACGGGAGCCACTCAACATTTACATCGTGGTCTTCTTGAAGGAAATATGCCCTAGAGGCAATAATAAAGTTGTTATTTTATATTTCCTTATTCATGATAAAGGTTTATTATTCATGCTAGAATTGTATTGATCGAAAACCTAAATACATGTGTGATTACATGAACAAACACCGTGTCCCTACTGAGCCTCTACTTGACTAGCTTGTTGATCAAATATGGTTAAGGTTTCCTAACCGTGGACATGTGTTGTCATTTGATAACAGGATCACATCATAACGATAATGATGTGATGAACAATACCCATTCGTTAGCTTAGCATAATGTGTTGGGGAACGTAGCATGCAATTTATAAAATTTCCTACGATCATGCAAGATCTATCTAGGAGATGCATAGCAACGAGAGGGGGGGAGTGTGTCCATGTACCCTCGTAGACCGAAAGCGGAAGCATTAGGTTAATGCGGTTGATGTAGTCAAATGTCTTCATGATCCAACCGATCCAAGTACCGAACGTACAACACCTCCGTGTTCAGCACACATTCAGCTCGATGACGTCCCTCGAACTCTTGATCTAGTAGAGGGTCGAGGGAGAGTTCCATCAGCACGACGGCGTGGTGACGGTTATGGTGATGTGATTCGCGCAGGGCTTCGCCTAAGAACTACGACGCTATGACCAGAGGAGTAAACTATGGAGGGGGGGCACCGCACACGGCTAAGAGAGAAATTGATGTGCTTTGGGGTGCCTCCTGCCCCCATATATAAAGGAGGAGGGGAGGAGGCCGGCCACCAGGGGCACGCCAAGTAGAGGGGAGTCCTACTAGGACTCCAGTGCTAGTAAATTCGGCCCTCCTTTTTTCCTTTCTAGCGGAGGGGGGAAGGGAAAGGAGAGGGATTAGGAGAAGGAAAGGGGGTGGCGCCCCCTTCCCTAGTCCAATTCGGCATCCTCCCTTATGGGGGGCACACCAGCCCCTTGTGGGCTGGTTAGCCTCCCTCTTGTGGCCCATATGGCCCATATCTTTCCCCGGGGGTTCCGGTAACCCCTGCGGTACTCCGGTATGTACCCGATCCGGAACCCTTCCGACGTTGGAATACTACCTTCCAATATATCAATCTTTACCTATCGACCATTTCGAGACTCCTCGTCTTGTCCGTGATCTCATCTGGGACTCCGAACAATCTTCGGTCACCAAAACACATAACTCATAATACAAATCATCATCGAACGTTAAGCGTGCGGACCCTACGGGTTTGAGAACTATGTAGACATGACCGAGACACATCTCCGGTCAATAACCAATAGAGGAACCTGGATGCTCATATTGGTACCTACATATTCTATGAAGATCTTTATCGGTCAAACCGCATAACAACATACGCCATTCCCTTTGTCATCGGTATGTTGCTTGCCCGAGATTCGATCGTCGGTATCATTATACCTACTTCAACTCATTGCCGGCAAGTCTCTTTACTCGTTCTGTAATGCATCATCCCGCAACTAACTCATTAGTCACATTGCTTGCAAGGCTTATAGTGATGTGCATTACCGAGAGGGCCCAGAGATACCTCTCTGATACACGGAGTGACAAATCCTAATCTTGATCTATGTCAACCCAACAAACACCTTCAGAGACACCTATAGAGCATCTTTATAATCACCCAGTTACATTTTGACGTTTGATAGCACACAAGGTGTTCCTCCAGTATTCGGGAGTAGCATAATCTCATAGTCAAAGGAATATGTATAAGTCATGAAGAAAGCAATAGCAATAATACTGAATGATCAACATGCTAAGCTAAAGGATGGGTCTTGTCCATTACATCATTCTCCTAATGATGTGATCCCGTTCATCAAATGACAAGACATGTCTATGGTTAGGAAACTTAACCATCTTTGATTAACAAGCTAGTCAAGTAGAGGCATACTAGGGACACTTTGTTTTGTCTATGTATTCGCACATGTATGAAGTTCCCAGTTAATACAATTCTAGCATGAATAATAAACATTTATCAGGATATAAGGAAATATAAATAACATCTTTATTATTGCCTCTAGGGCATATTTCCTACAGTCTCACACTTGCACTAGAGCCAATAATCCAGTTCACATCGCCATGTGATTTAACACCAATAGTTCACATCGTCATGTGATTTAACACTCTATAGTTCACATCACCATGTGACCAATACCCAAAGGGTTTACTAGAGTCAATAATCTAGTTCACATCGCCATGTGATGAACACCCAAAGAGTACTAAGGTGTGATCATGTTTTGCTTGTGAGAGATGTTTAGTCAACGGGTCTACCACATTCAGATCCGTATGTATTTTGCAAATTTTTATGTCTACAATGCTCTGCACGGATCTACTCTAGCTAATTGCACCCACTTTCAATATGTATCCAGATTAAGACTTAGATTCATCTAGATCAGTGTTAAATCTTGCATCAATGTAACCCTTTACGACGAACTTTTTGTCACCTCCATAACCGAGAAACATATCCTTATTCCACTAAGGATAATTTTGACTGTTGTCCAGTGATCCAGTCCTGGATCACTATTGTACCCTCTTGCCAAACGCATGGTGAGGTACATAATAGGTCTGGTACACAACATAGCATACTTTATAGAACCTATGACTAAGGCATTGGGAATGACTTTTCATTCTCTTTCTATTTTCTGTCGTGGTCAGGTTTTGAGTCTTTACTCAAATTCACACCTTGCAACACAGGCAAGAACTCTTTCTTTGACTGTTCCATTTTCAACTAATTCAAAATCTTGTCAAGGTATGTACTCATTGAAAAAAAAACTTACCAAGCATCTTGATCTATCTCTATAGATCTTGATGCTCAATATTTAAGCAGCTTCACCGAGGTCCTTCTTTGAAAAACTCCTTTCAAACACTCCTTTATGCTTTCCAGAAAATTCTACATCATTTCCAATCAACAATATGTCATTCACATGTACTTATCAGAAAGGTTGTAGTGCTCCCACTCACTTTCTTGTATATACAGGCTTCACCGCAAGTCTGTATAAAATTATATGCTTTGATCAATGCATCAAAGCGTATATTCCAACTCTGAGATGCTTGCACCAGTCCATAGATGGATCGCTGGAGCTTGCGCATTTTGTTAGCACTTTTAGGATTGACAAAACCTTCTTGTTGCATCATATACAACTCTTCTTTAAGAAATACATTAAGAAATATAGTTTTGACATCTATTTGCCAGATTCCATAAAATGTGGCAATTGCTAACATGATTCAGACAGACTTAAGCATCGCTACGAGTGAGAAAATCTCATAGTAGTCAACACCTTGAACTTGTCGAAAACCTTTTGCGATAAGTCGAGCTTTGTAGTTAGTAACACTACCATCAGCGTCTGTCCTCCTCTTGAAGATTCATTTATTCTCTATGGCTTGCCGATCACCGGGCAAGTCAACCAAAGTCCATACTTTGTTTTCATACATGGATCCCATCTCAGATTTCATGGCCTCAAGCCTTTTCGCGGAACCTGGGCTCATCATCGCTTCCTTATAGTTCATAGGTTCGTCATGGTATAGTAACATGACTTCTAGAACATGATTACCGTACCACTCTAGTGCGGAACATACTCTGGTTGACATACGAGGTTCGGTAGTAACTTTATCTGAAGTTTCAAGATCGTCATCATTAACTTCCTCGCTAATTGGTGTAGGTATCACTGGAACTGATTTCTGTGATGAACTACTTTCCAACTTGAGAGAAGGTACAACTACCTCATCAAGTTCTACTTTCCTCCCACTCACTTCTTTCGAGAGAAACTCCTTCTCTAGAAAGGATCCATTCTTAGCAAAAAAATCTTGCCTTTGGATCTGTGATAGAAGGTGTACCCAATAGTTTCTTTTTGGGTGTCCTATGAAGATGCATTTCTCTGATTTAGGTTGGAGCTTATCAGGTTGAAGCCTTTTTCACATAAGCATCGCAACCCCAAACTATAAGAAACGACGGCTTAGGTTTCTTGCCAAACCACAGTTCATATGGTGTCGTCTCAATGGATTTAGATGGTGCCCTATTTAACGTGAATGCAGTTGTATCTAATGCATAACCCCAAAACGATAGTGGTAAATCGGTAAGAGACATCATAGATCGCACCATATCTAATAAAGTGCGGTTACGACGTTCAGACACACCATTACGATGTGGTGTTTCAGGTGGCGTGACTTGCGAAAATATTCCACATTATTTCAAATAAAGACCAAACTTGTGACTCAAATATTCACGTCTGCAATCAGATCGTAGAAACTTTATTTTCTTGTTACGATGATTTTCTACTTCACTCTGAAATTCTTTGAACTTTTCAAATGTTTCAGACTTATGTTTCATTAAGTAGATATACCCATATTTGCTCAAATCATCTGTGAAGGTCAGAAAATAATGATACCCGCCACGAGCCTCAACACTCATCGGACCACATACATCGATATGTATCATTTCCAATAAGTCGGTGGCTCACTCCATTGTTCCGGAGAACGGAGTCTTAGTCATCTTGCCCATGAGGCATGGTTCGCAAGCATCAAGTGATTCCAAAAGCCCATCAGCATGGAGTTTCTTCATGCGCTTTACACCAATATGACCTAAATGGCAGTGCCACAAATATGTTGCACAATCATTATCGACTTTGCATCTTTTGTCATCAACATTATGAATATGTGTATCACTATGATCGAGATTCAATAAACCATTCACATTGGGTGTATGACCATAGAACATTTTATTCATATAAATAGAACAACAATTATTCTTTGACTTAAATGAATAACCATATTGCAATAAACATGATCTAATCATATTAATGCTCAATGCAAACACCAAATAACATTTATTTAGGTTCAATTATAATCGCGAAGGTAGAGGGAGTGTGCGATGGTGATCGTATCAACCTTGGAATTACTTCCAACACACATCGTCACCTTGTCCTTAACTAGTCTCTGTTTATCCTGTAATTCCTATTTCAAGTTACTACTCTTAGCAACTAAACCAGTATCAAATACCGAGGGGTTGCTATAAACACTAGTAAAGTACACATCAATAATATGTATATCAAATATACCTTTGTTCACTTTGCCATCCTTCTTATCTGCCAAGTATCTAGGGCGGTTCCACTTCCAGTGACCATTTCTTTTGCAGTAGAAGCACTCAGTTTCAGGCTTGGATCTAGCTTTGGGCTTCTTCATGGGAGTGGCAACTTTCTTGCCATTCTTTTGAAGTTTTCCCTTTCTTTCCCTTGCCCTTTTCTTGAAACTAGTGGTCTTGTTAACCATCAACACTTGATATTTTTTCTTGATTTCTACCTTCGCTGATTTCAGCATTGCGAAGAGCTTAGGAATCGTTTATGTCATCCCTCGCATATTATAGTTCATCACAAAGTTCTAGTAACTTGGTGATAGTGACTAGAGAACTCTGTCAATCACTATCTTAGCTGGAAGATTAAATCCCACTTGATTCAAGCGATTGTAGTACCCAGACATTCTGAGCATATGCTCACTAGCTAAGCTATTCTCGTCCATCTTGTAGGCAAAGTACTTTGTCAGAGGTCTCATACCTCTTAACACGGGCATGAGTCTGAAATACCAATTTCAACTCTTGGAACATATCATATGCTCCATGTCGTTCAAAACATTTTTGAAGTTCTAGTTCTAAGTCGTAAAGCATGGTGCACTAAACTATCAAGTAGTCATCATACCGAGCTTGTCAAACATTCATAACATGTGCATCTGCTCCTGCAATAGCTCTGTCACCTAGCGGCACATCAAGGACATAATTCTTCTATGTAGCAATGAGGATAATCCTCATATCACAGACCTAGTCCGCATCATTGGTATTATCATCTTTCAACTTAGTTTTACCTAGGAACATATCATAAATAAAATGGGGAAGCTATACGCGAGCTATTGATCTACAACATAGATATGCAAATACTATCAGGACTAAGTTCATGATAACTTTCAGTTCAATTAATCATATTACTTAAGAACTCCCACTTACATAGACATCCCTCTAGTCACCTAAATGATCAAGTGATCCACATCAACTAAACCATGTCTGATCATCACGTGAGATGGAGTAGTTTTGAATGGTGAACATCACTATGTTGATCATATCTACTATACGATTCACGTTTGACCTTTCGGTCTTAGTGTTCCGAGGCCATATCTGCATATGCTAGGCTCGTTAAGTTTAACTCGAGTATTATGCACGTGCAAAACTGTCTTGCACACGTTGTATCTGAATGTAGAGCTTATCACACTTGATCATCACGTGTTGTCTCGGCACGACGAACTGTTGCAACGGTGCATACTCAGTGAGAACACTTATACCTTGAAATTTAGTGAGGGGTCATCTTATAATTCTACCGCCGTACTAAGCAAAATAAGATGCATAAAAAGATAAACATCACATGCAATCAAAATATGTGACATGATATGGCCATCATCATCTTGTGCCTTTAATCTCCGTCTCCAAAGCACCGTCATGATATCCATTGTCACTGGCTTGACACTTTGATCTCCATCGTAGCGTCGTTGTCATCTCACCAACTATTCCTTCTACGACTATCGCTACAGCTTAGTGATAAAGTAAAGGAATTACATGGCGATTGCATTTCATACAATAAAGAGACAACTATAAGGCTCCTGCCAGTTGCCGATAAATTTTATAAAACATGATCATCTCATACAACAACTTATATCACATCACGTCTTGACCATATGACATCACAACATGCCCTGCAAAAACAAGTTAGACGTCATCTACTTTGTTGTTGCAAGTTTTACGTGGCTGCTATGGGCTTCTAGCAAGAACCGTTCTTACCTACGCACCAAAACCACAACGATTTTTCGTCAAGTGTTCTATTTTAACCTTCAACAAGGACCGACCGTAGTCAAACTTGATTCAACTAAAGTTGGAGAAACAGACACCCGCCAGCCACCTGTGTGTAAAGCACATTGGTAGAACCGGTCTCATGAACGTGGTCATGTAATGTTGGTCCGGTCCACTTCATCCAACAATACTGCCGAATCAAAGTAAGACGCTGGGGTAAGCGGTATGACTATTATCCCTGACAACTCTCTGTGTTCTACTTGTGCATATCATCTACGCATAGACCTGGCTCAGATGCCACTGTTGGGGAACGTAGCATGCAATTTCAAAAAAATTCCTATGATCACGCAAGATCTATCTAGGAGATGCATAGCAAAGAGATGGGGAGAGTGTGTCCATGTACCCTCGTAGACTGAAAGTGGAAGTGTTAGGTTAACGCGGTTGATGTAGTCAAACGCCTTCACGATCCAACCAATCCGAGTATCGAACGTACGACATCTCCGTGTTCAGAACATGTTCAAATCGATGACGTCCGTCGAATTCTTGATCCAGTAGAGGGTCGAGGGAGAGTTCAGTCAGCACGACGGCGTGGTGATGGTGATGGTGATGTGATCCGTGCAGGGCTTCGCCTAAGCACTATGACGTTATGACCGGAGGAGTAAACTGTGGAGGGGGGCACCGCACACGGCTAAGAGAACAATTGATGTGCTTTGGGGTGCCCCTGCCCCCGTATATAAAGGAGGAGGGGAGGAGGGCGGCCACCAGGGGTGCGCCAAGCAGAGGGGAGTCCTACTAGGACTCTAGTCCTAGTAGGATTCGCCCCCCCCCTTTTTCCTTTCTATCGGAGGGGGAAAAGGGGAAGGAGAGGGAGTAGGAGAAGGAAAGGGGGGTGATGCCCCCTTCCCTAGTCCAATTTGGCCTCCTCCCTTGTGGGGGAGCACCAGCCCTTGTTGGCTGTTAGCCTCCCTCCTATGGCCCATATCTTTCCCCGGGGGGTTCCGGTAACCCTTCCGGTACTCCGGTTTGTACCCGATACACTCCGAAACCCTTCTGGTGTCTGAATACTACCTTCCAGTATATATCAATCGTTACCTCTCGACCATTTCGAGACTCCTCATCATGTCCGTGGTCTCATCTGGGACTCCGAACAATCTTCGGTCACCAAAACACATAACTCATAATACAAATCATCATCGAACGTTAAGCGTGCGGACCCTACGGGTTTGAGAACTAAGTAGACATGACCGAGACACATCTCCGGTCAACAACATTCAGTCACCAAATCACAAAACTCATATAATATTATATCGTCATCGAACGTTAAGCGTGCAGACTCTACGGGTTCGACAAGTATGTAGACATGACCGACACACCTCTCCGGTCAATAACCAATAGCGGAACTTGGATGCCCATATTGGCTCCTACATATTCTATGAAGATCTTTATCGGTCGAACCGTTATGACAACATATGAAATTCCCTTTGTCTATCGGTATGTTACTTACCCAAGATTCGATCGTCGGTATCTTCATACCTAGTTCAATTTCGTTACCGGCAAGTCTCTTTACTCGTTACGTAATACATCACCTAGTGACTAAATCCTTAGTCGTTTGCTTGAAAGATTATGATGTGTGTATTATCGAGAGGGCCCAGAGATACCTCTCCGATACTCGGAGTGACAAATCCTAATCTCGATCTATGCCAACTCAACAAACACCTTCAAAGATACCTATAGAGCATCTTTAAAATCAAGTTATGTTGTGATGTTTGATAGCACATAAGGCATTCCTCCGGTATCCGGGAGTTGCATAATCTCATAGTCGAAGGAATATGTATTTGACATGAAGAAAGCAATAGCAATAAAACCAAATGATCATTATGAAGGAAATATGCCCTAGAGGCAATAATAAAGATGTTATTTATATTTCCTTATATCATGATAAATGTTTATTATTCATGCTAGAATTGTATTAACCGGAAACTTGATACATGTGTGAATACATAGACAAAACAAAGTGTCCCTAGTATGCCTCTACTTGACTAGCTCGTTAATCAAAGATGGTTAAGTTTCCTGACCATAGACATGTGTTGTCATTTGATGAACAGGATCACATCATTAGGAGAATGATGTGATGGACAAGACCCATCCGTTAGCTTAGCATATTGATCGTTCAGTTTTATTGCTATTGCTTTCTTCATGACTTATACATATTCCTTTGACTATGAGATTATGCAACTCCCGAATACCGGAGGAACACCTTGTGTGCTATCAAACGTCACAACGTAACTGTGTGATTATAAAGATGCTCTACAAGTGTCTCCTAAGGTGTTTGTTGGGTTGGCATAGATCAAGATTAGGATTTGTCACTCCGTGTATCAGAGAGGTATCTCTAGGCCCTCGCGGTAATGCACATCACTATAAGCCTTGCAAGCAAAGTGACTAATGAGTTAGTTGCGGGATGATGCATTACAGAACGAGCAAAGAGACTTGCCGGCAACGAGATTGAACTGGGTATGATGATACCGACGATCGAATCTCGGGCAAGCAACATACCGATGACAAAGGGAATGTCGTATGTTGTTATGTGGTTTGACCGATAAAGATCTTCATAGAATATGTAGGAACCAATATGAGCATCCAGGTTCCGCTATTGGTTATTGACCGGAGATGTGTCTCGGTCATGTATACATAGTTCTCAAACCTGTAGGGTCCACACGCTTAACGTTCGATGACGATTTGTATTATGAGTTCTCAAACCTGTAGGGTCACCAAAACACAGAACTCATAATACAAATCGTCATCGAACGTTAAGCGTGCGGACCCTACAGGTTTGAGAACTATGTAGACATGATCGAGACACATCTCCAGTCAATAACCAATAGCGGAACCTGGATGCTCATATTGGTTCCTACATATTGTATGAATATCTTTATCGGTCAAACCGCATAACAACATACGACATTCCCTTTGTCATCGGTATGTTACTTGCCCGAGATTTGATCGTCGGTATCATCATACCTAGTTCAATCTCGTTACCGGCAAGTCTCTTTACTCGTTCCGTGATGCATCATCCCGCAACTAACTCATTAGTCACATTGCTTGCAAGGCTTACAGTGATGTGCATTACCGAGAGGGCCCAGAGATACCTCTCCGATACACGGAGGGACAAATCCTAATCTCGATCTATGCCAACTCAACAAACACCATCAGAGACACCTATAGAGCATCTTTACAATCACCCAGTTACGTTGTGACATTTGATAGCACACAAGGTGTTCCTCCGGTATTCGGAAGTTGCACAATCTCATAGTCATAGGAACATGTATAATCCATGAAGAAAGCAATAGCAATATACTAAATGATCAAGTGCAAAGCTAACAGAATGGGTCATGTCAATCACATCATTCTCCTAATGATGTGACCCCATTAATCAAATGACAACTCATGTCTATTGTTAGGAAACATAACCATCTTTGATCAAGGAGCTAGTCAAGTAGTGGCATACTAGTGACAATCTGTTTGTCTATGTATCCACAATGTACTAAGTTTCCGGTTAATACAATTATAGCATGAATAATAAACATTTATCATGAAATAAGGAAATATATAATAATTTTATTATTGCCTCTAGGGCATATTTCCTTCAGTCTGCCACTTGCACTAGAGTCAATAATCTAGTTCACATCGGCATGTGATTTTTTTTCGTGAATACACTGAGCAGCGTATCATTTCATTGATAGGTGGAAGAAGAATACAGGGTGCAGCTCACTCGGGCGTACACAACTTGGCGTCCGAGAGAGTGCATAGCGAGCAGCGGAGGAGGATGCTCAGCCTTGGTACAAAGATCAAGTTACAGGGATGATCCTATCTAGACCTCTGTCGCCGGCCTTACCCTAGCGGCGAGCCTCGTCTTTGATCCGCTGCACAATCTCGTCAGTGGAAGGACGGGCACCATCAAAGATGGCTGCATTCCTGTGTTTCCAGATCTCCCAAGCTGTGAGGGCGATGATGGAGTTTAGTCCATGTCTGAGGCTTCCTGGGGAGGCCGCCACGGCCTGCAACCACCAGTCGAAGAAGTGGGTCGAGCCAAGCATAAGGGGTGCAACAAGTCGACACCAAGAGAGAATCTCATGCCAAGTGATCCGCGAGAAGACGCACCCCACAAGGAGATGATTGATAGTATCTAGCTCCTGGGAACATAATATGCACTCCGGGTCATGTGTAAGGCCGTGACGCGCACGACGCTCCGCAGTCCAACACCGGTCTAGGGATGCGAGTCAATAATCTAGTTCACATTGCCATGTGATTTAACACCAATAGTTCACATCACCATGTGATTAACACCCATAGTTTAGATCGCCATGTGACCAACACTCAAAGGGTTTACTAGAGTTAGTAATCTTAGTTCACATCACCATGTGACTAACACCCAAAAAGTACAAAGGTGTGATCATGTTTTTCTTGTGAGAGAAGTTTAGTCAACGGGTCTACCAAATTCAGATCCGTATGTATTTTGCAAATTTCTATGTCTACAATGCTCTGCACGGAGCTACTTTAGCTAATTGCTCCCACTTTCAATATGTATCCAGATTGTGACTTAGAGTCATCCAGATCGATATCAAAGCTTGCATCGACATAACTCTTTACGACGAAATCTTTATCACCTCCATAACCAAGAAATATTTCCTTAGTCCTCTAAGGATAATTTTGACCGCTGTCCTGTGATCCACTCCTAGATCAAAAATTGTACTCCCAAGCCAAACTCAGGGCAGGGTATACCATAGGTCTGGTACACATCATGGCATACTTTATAGAACCTATGGCTGAGGCATAGGGAATGACTTTCATTCTCTCTCTATCTTCTACCGTGGCCGGGCTTTGAGTCTTACTCAACTTCACACCTTGCAACATAGATAAGAACTCTTTCTTTGACTGTTCCATTTTGAACTACTTCAAAAACTTGTCAAGGTATGTACTCATTGAAAAATATATCAAGCGTTTTCATCTATCTCTATAGATCTTGATGCTCAATATGTAAGTAGCTTCACATAGGTCTTTCTTTGAAAAACTCCTTTCAAACGCTCCTTTATCCTTTCTAGAAAATTCTACATTATTTCCGATCAACAATATGTCATTCACATATACTTATCTGAAATGTTGTAGTACTCCCACTCACTTTCTTGTAAATGCGGGCTTCACCGCAAGTCTGTATAAAACCATATGCTTTGATCACTTTATCAAAGCATATATTCCAACTCCGAGATGCTTGCACCAGTCCATAGATGTATCGCTGGATCTTGCTTACCTTGTTAGCACCTTTAGGACCGGAAAAACCTTCAGGTTGCATCATATACAACTCTTCTTTAAGAAATCCATTAAGGAATGCAGTTTTGACATCCATTTGCCAGATTTCATAAAATGTGGCAACTGCTAACATGATTCGAACAAACTTTTAAGCATCGATATGAGTGAGAAAATCTCATCATAGTCAACACCTTGAACTTGACATCCATTTGGCAGATTACATAAAATGTGGCAACTGCTAACATGATTCGAACAAACTTTTAAGCATCGATACGAGTGAGAAAATCTCATCATAGTCTTTACGACGAAATCTTTATCACCTCCATAACCGAGAAATATTTCCTTTGTCCTCTAAGGATAATTTTGACCGCTGTCCTGTGATCCACACCTAGATCAAAAATTGTACTCCCCTGCCAAACTCAGGGCAAGGTATACAATAGGTCTGGTACACATCATGGCATACTTTATAGAACCTATGGCTGAGGCATAGGGAATGACTTTCATTCTCTCTCTATCTTCTACCATGGCCGGGCTTTGAGTCTTACTCAACTTCACACCTTGCAACACAGACAAGAACTCTTTCTTCGACTGTTCCATTTTGAACTACTTCAAAAACTTGTCAAGGTATGTACTCATTGAAAAATATATCAAGCGTTTTCATCTATCTCTATAGATCTTGATGCTCAATATGTAAGTAGCTTCACATAGGTCTTTCTTTGAAAAACTCCTTTCAAACGCTCCTTTATGCTTTCCAGAAAATTCTACATTATTTCCGATCAACAATATGTCATTCACATATACTTATCTGAAATGTTGTAGTACTCCCACTCACTTTCTTGTAAATACAGGCTTCACCGTATGCTTTGATCACTTTATCAAAGCATATATTCCAACTCCGAGATGCTTGCACCAGTCCATAGATGTATCGCTGGATCTTGCTTACCTTGTTAGCACCTTTAGGATCGACAAAACCTTCTGGTTGCATCATATACTACTCTTCTTTAAGAAATCCATTAAGGAATGCAGTTTTGACATCCATTTGCCAGATTTCATAAAATGTGGCAACTGTTAACATGATTCGAACAGACTTTTAAGCATCGATACGAGTGAGAAAGTCTCATCGTAGTCAACACCTTGAACTTGTCGAAAACATTTTGCGACAATTTGAGCTTTGTAGATAGTAACACTACTATCAGCGTCGGTCTTCCTCTAGAAGATCCATTTATTCTCAATGACTCACCGATCATTGGGCAAGTCAATCAAAGTCCATACTTTGTTATAATACATGGATCCCGTCTTAGATTTTCATGGCCTCAAGCCATTTTGCGGAATCTGGGCTCATTATCGCTTCCTCATAGTTCGTAGGTTCGTCATGGTCTAGTAACATGACTTCCAGAACATGATTACCGTACCACTCTGGTGCGGACCATACTCTGGTTGACCTACGAGGTTCGGTAGTAACTTGATCTAAAGTTTCATGATCATCATCATTAGCCTCCTCCCTAATTGGTGTAGGAATCACTAGAACTGATTTCTGTGATGAACTACTTTCCAATTCGGGAGAAGGTACAATTACCTCATCAAGTTCTACTTTCCTCCCACTCACTTCTTTCGAGAGAAACTCCTTATCTAGAAAGGATCCATTCTTAGCAGCAAAATATCTTGCCTTCAGATCTGTGATAGGAGGTGTACCCAACAGTTTCTTTTGGGTATCCTATGAATACACACTACTCCGATTTGGGTTCGAGCTTATCAGTTTGAAACATTTTTACATAAGCATCACAACCCCAAACTTTAAGAAACGACAGCTTTGGTTTCTTGCCAAACCATAGTTCATATGGTGTCATCTCAACGGATTTAGATGGTGCCCTATTTAACGTGAATGCAGTTGTCTCTAATGCATAACCCCAAAACGATAGTGGTAAATCAGTAAGAGACATCATAGGTTGCACTATATCCAATAAAGTTCGGTTATGACGTTCGGACACACCATTATGTTGTGGTGTTCCAGGTGGCATGTTTGTGAAACTATTCCACATTGTTTTAGTTGAAGACCAAACTCGTAACTCAAATATTCGTCTCCGCAATCAGATCATAGAAACTTTATTTTCTTGTTACGATGATTTTTCAGTTCAGTCTGAAATTCTTTGAACTTTCCAAATGTTTCAGACTTATGTCTCATCAAGTAGATATACCCATATCTGCTCAAATCATCTGTGAAGGTTAGCAAATAACGATACCTGCCGTGAGCATCAACACTCATTTGACTGCATACATAAGTATGTATTATTTCCATCAAGTCTATTGCTCGCTCCATAGTTCCGGAGAACATAGTCTTAGTCATCTTGCCCATGAGGCATGGTTCGCAAGCATCAAGTGATTCATAATCAAGTGATTCCAAAAGCCCATCAGCATGGAGTTTCTTCATGCGCTTTACACCAATAACCCAAACGGCAGTGCCTCAAATAAGTTGCACTATCATTATTAACTTTGCATCTTTTGGATTCAATATTATGAATCTGTGTATCACTATGATCGAGATCCAACAAACCATTTTCATTGGGTGTACAACCATAGAAGGTTTTATTCATGTAAGCAGAACAACAATTATTCTCTAACTTAAATGAATAATCATATTGCAATAAACATGATCAAATCATATTCATGCTCAATGCAAACACCAAATAACATTTATTTAGGTTCAACACTAATCCCGAAAGTATAGGGAGTGTGCGATGATGATCATATCATTCTTGGAACCACTTCCAACACACATAGTCACTTCACCCTTAACTAGTCTCTATTCATTCTGCAACTCCCATTTCAAGTTACTACTTGTCGGTGTTCTGGGAAAGGGGTTCCCCAGACTTGCTTACCTGCGGCCCACGGTGTGGCTCTGTGAGCGGGCCCGTATGACCCATCTTCACCAGCAAGGACTCAAGGCCCTCGCGAGGGGCGAAGCCTCGTGAGGCGGACAACACAAGACCTCCTCGGGAGCGGCCTCACCAGGCTGGCTTGCGAGGGGTGGAGAGTTCGAGGCCAGGTGAACCTCGCGAGGTTCTAGTGACATGAGCCATGACGACCAAGGCGAGGCGGGCGCCAGCGCGCACAGTGTCCTTGTTTCCTCTTCGGTGCAAAGGAAGCAGGCGTAGGCGCGGAGTACCGAGGCGTCAAGTAAAGGTTTCCATATCGGTGCAACAAGACCAAGACCAGAAGGACGGTAAGATGGAGGTCACCGAGGAGCCCAAGACGGCGTCACCACCAGAGCCTTTGACAGGCGAAGACTGCTTTTGTCAGGATAAGTTGTACTAGCTGTCCCCTTTCAAATTGGCCGTTGTTGGCTCCTGAGGGAGTCCTGGATTAGGGGGTATACAGACAGCCGGATTATATCTTTGGCCGGACTGTTGGACTATGAAGATACAAGATTGAAGACCTCGTCCTATGTCTGGATGGGACTCTACTTGGCATGGAAGGCAAGCTAGGAAATATGGATATGTATATCTCCTCCTTTGTAACCGACCTTGTGTAACCCTAGCCCCCTCCGATGTCTATATAAACTGGAGGGTTTTAGTCCGTAGGACAACATACAATCGTACCATAGGCTAGCTTCTAGGGTTTAGCCTCTCAGATCTCGTGGTAGATCAACTCTTGTACTACTCATATTATCAAGAATAAACAAGAAGGACGTAGGGTTTTACCTCCATCAAGAGGGCCTGAACCTGGGTAAAACATCATGTCCCCTGCCTCCTGTTACCAGCCGCCTTAGACGCACAGTTCGGGACCCCCTACCCGAGATCCGCCGGTTTTGACACCGAGATTGGTGCTTTCATTGAGAGTTCCTCTGTATCGTCACCGTTAGGCTTGATGGCTCCTTCAATCATTGATAGCGATGCAGTCCAGGGTGAGATTTTTCTTCCCGGACAGATATTTGTATTCGGCGGCTTCGCACTGCGGGCCAACTCGCTTGGCCATCTGGAGCAGATCGAGAGTTATGCCCCTGGCAACCAGGTCAGGTTTGGAAGCTTAAACTACACGGCCGACATCCGCGGAGACTTGATATTCGACGGATTCGAGCCCCTGCCGAGTGCGCCGCACGGCCACGATGAGCATGAATTAGCTCTACCATCGGACAGTGTTCAGGAGACCGCACCGGCGACCGCTCCGACCCACAATTCGGAGCCAATTGCGCCATCCATGGACAGGTGGATAGACCCCGCCATGGAGGTCGTATTCTCAACAGCGATCGAGCCGAATATCGACCTTACCCCTCATGAGAGCCGTGATGCCAAACTGCCGAATTCTTCCCCGGCCACGGACTCCGAACCGCCTGCGCCCATGCCTATCGAATCCGACTGGGTGCCGATCATGGAGTTTACCTCCGTGGATATCTTTCAGCACTTTCCCTTTGGCGACATACTGAACTCATTAAGGTCTCTCTCCTTGTCAAGAGAATCCTGGCCGAACTATGTCTGGCAGGATTGGGATGCGGATGACGAAGAAATTCGCCGCCCACCCACCACCCACTTAGTAGCCATTGTCGATGATTTGACCTATGTCGGTGTCAAAACCGGCGGATCTCGGGTAGGGGGTCCCGAACTATGCGTCTAGCCCGGATGGTAACAGGAGGCAAGGGACACGAAGTTTTACCCAGGTTCGGGCCCTCTTGATGGAGGTAAAACCCTACGTCCTACTTGATTAATATTGAAGATATGGGTGTTGCAAGAGTAGATCTACCACGAGATCAGAGAGGCTAAACCCTAGAAGCTAGCCTATGGTATGATTGTATGTTGTGATTGTTGTCCTACGGACTAAAACCCTTCGGTTTATATAGACACCGGAGAGGGTTAGGGTTACACAAGGTCGGTTACAAAGGAGGAGATATCCATATACATATTGCCTAGCTTGCCTTCCACGCCAAGTAGAGTCCCATCCGGACACGAGACGAAGTCTTCAATCTTGTATCTTCATAGTCTAACAGTCCGGCCAATGGAGATAGTCCGGCTGTCCGGAGACCCCCTAATCCGGGACTCCCTCAATAGCCCCTGAACCAGGCTTCAATGACGATGAGTCTGGCGCGCAGTTGTCTTCGGAATTGCAAGGCGGGTTCCTTCTCCGAATACATCACAGAAGAATTTGAATACGAGGATAGTGTCCGACCCTACAAAATAAGTTCCCCATTCCACCGCAGAGAGAATATTTTTTTTTCACAGATCTAATTTGCTGGCTTGTTTTGACAGCATTGTAAGTGCATCTAGTGCCACCCCTAGTTGGTTTTGGAGTATTGACAACAAACCTAGTTGAGGGACTAATGTGTTTGTGAGAATTGCAGGATAACACAGGTAGAAGTCCCTCATTGATTCGGTTTTCCTACCAGAGATGGCCCCTAAAAATGTATGAAGACATCGATGGCAAAGGTGGTATATGAAGATATTCACATTGAAGACTATGACAAGAGAAGACGTGACATGAAGCATATGGAGCTCGAAGACTTAGATCTTTCGTAGTTCTGTTTCTTCTTTATTGAGTCATAGGAACCACCGTACTGTTAAGTGGGGTCCAAGAGAACCAGTCAGAATGACTGAAGTGATGCTTAACCAAAACCTATGTCTTCGAGTGAAGACTATGAGAGCGAATCTTGTCCAGAGTCGGACAAGTCAGCTTTGCTTGTAGCCCAAGTAAAGTTGCCGTGTGAGTTTGAAATCTGACCGTTGGAACACGTGTCAGTTCCTTAGTGACCCAGGGTCATTTGGGACAAATCAGGTCGGGTTGCCTGGTGGCTATAAATAGCCCACCCCCTACAACCATAAAGGGTTGGCTGCTTAGAGTTAGAGTACGGCTTTTGTCATTTGAGAGCAACCCACCTCGAAGCCTTTGAGAGAGAATTCCTTGCGAGGATAAAGCCCTAACCATCCAGAGCCAAAGAGAATTAGGCATCACTTAAGTCTTCTTGTCTGTGTGATCTGAAGACTTATTACACTTGAGGACTGTGAATCCTCCAGCCGGTTAGGCGTCGCGTTCTGAGCGTCCAAGAGACATTGTGGATCGCCGGTGAACGAAGTCTGTGAAGGTTTGGGAGTCTACCTTGAAGACTTACTAGAGTGATTGGGCGAGGTCTGTGTGACCTTAGCTCAAGGGGAATACGGTGAGGACTGGGTGTCCTGAGCTGCGTGTTCAGGACTGGGTGTCCGGGACTGTGTGTCCTCAGGTTTAAATACCTACCCGCCCTAACCAGATGTACAATTGTCACAGCAACTGGAACTGGTCCAACAAATCATTGTCTTCAACGAGTCACTGGTTTCATCCTTCCCTTCCCTTTACTTACTGTTGTTCCTTGTGAAGTCATTGTATGATTGCACTATCTTTTGTCTTCAATGAGTGACTGCGTGTTATGTTTAGCTTCTTAATATCTTCCTACCTGATCCTTGCTACCTAGCTGCTATTAGTCATTGTGCTTTCACTTCATTGAATACATGACTGTGGTTTACCTAGTGTAGTCTACCTTCCGTTGCATGGTTATAGGTTTATTTCTATCGTTTGTCTTCGAAACTTCCACGTTTTGAAGACTTTCATAAAAATCGCCTATTCACCCCCCCCTCTAGTCGATATAACGCACTTTCAATTGGTATCAGAGCAAGGTACTCCCTTGTTCTGTGTGATTCGGTTTGACCACCTAGAGTTTTAGCTATGTCGACTGCATGGATAATTAAAGTCTTTGCTGCGTGCCCCGTCTTTGATGGAACTGAATATCCCTACTGGAAGAATAAGATGCGCATGCATCTTGAAGCCATTGACGTCGGCCTATGGTATGTCGTCAAGAACGGCGTTCCCAAGGCTGGAGAAGGTGTCACTACTGCTGATGTCAAGAAGTTTGTTCAACTAGACTCTACTGCCAATAATATCATCTGTGGTCATCTGACCAAAGGACAGTATGGCCGTGTAAGTGCTTTGGAAACATCTAAGCTAGTCTGGGACTGGCTCTCCAAGGTCAACGAAGGCGTCTCAACCCAGAGAGATTAGAGAATCAGTGTCCTTCGCAACCTCTTCAACCGCTTCAAGCAAAATGACAATGAGAATGTCCAGCTCATGTTTGATCGACTCACTGACATCACAAATGAGCTTCAAGCCCTCGGCGCTACTGAGATCACCAAGCATGAAGTCGTCAAGACACTACTGAGATCACTTGACAGCTCGTTTGACACCCTAGCCCTGATGATTCAAGAACGTCCTGATTTCAAGACACTCGATCCGTCTAACATACTTGAGAGGCTCAACACACATGAGTTTCAACTTTCTGAAAAAAGAGATATCTACGGTCCAAACTATGGGCGAACTCGTGCCTTGAAGGCAAAAGCTGTCTCCTCATCTGAAGAAGAATCTGACAGCAGTTCTGATGACCCTGAAGACATTGGAAAGGAACTTGCTATGCTTGTGAAGAAGTTCCAAAAATTCACCAAGAAGAAAGGCTTCAGGAAGTCTTCACGATCAAGCTCAAGGAATGATGACGCTTCTGCTCATGACTACAAGAAGAAAACATGCCACAAGTGCAAGAAAACTGGCCACTTCATCTCTGAGTGTCCGCAGTGGGACAATGAGAACAAAAAGAAGAAGAAGAGCAAGGAATATGACTCTGACGACGAGAAGAAGAAGAAGAAATACTCAAAGTCTTCTTCCAAGTCTTCCTCAAAGTCTTCATCACACAAGAAGAGCTCATCTAGCAAGGCACGTGCGTTTGTTGGCAAGGAAATGGATTCAGAGGAGGAGTCCGCTTTTGAGGAGGCGGAGGTGGAGTCTGAGGAGGAGTAAGATTCTGGCGTTGCAAGTCTGGCTACAGCATACGTTGCCAAGTCCATCTTCAACACTGAAGACAATGACTTCATCACCGACACCAATGCAAATGACAAGGACTACTCCGCTCCTACCTACTGCTTCATGGCACGCGGTGCCAAGGTAAACACACGCACTACTCACTATCAAACATATAGTGAAGATGACTCTGATTGTGGTTCAAGACCCAGCTACAAAACACTTGCTAAAATTGCAACTGAACAACAGAAAGCTATGGAACATATTCAAAAACTGTTAGACAAAAGCGATGATCTATTAGGCGCTGAAATGACTCGATCTGAGTCCTTAATTGAAGACACAAAAAATCTTCACGTTAAGTATGAGGAACTTGAAGGTCGTCATGAAACGCTCTCAACAACTCATGAAAAGCTTTCCTATGATTATCTTCAAAGGAAGCAAGATCTTGAGAAATTGAGAGCGGCTCATGAAGATCTTCAAAAGGAAAACGAGTCACTTCGCACCGAACAGATCAGTTCCGCTCAGGAAGGATTTGAACCACCATGTCTTAAATGCATTGAGCACGATAATGCTACTTCTGTTGCTGAATGTTCTACTGCTGCTACTGTTGCAATATTTTCAACTGTTGATGTGGTAACTAACCCCTCTGTTGAGGATACCACTGCTATTGCTGATGAGAATGCTAGGTTGAAGACATTGCTTGAAACAGGGATGTACAAAAGTCTTAAAGGGCATCAGACACTATGTGATGTCCTCAAAAGGCAGATTCTGAACTGAAACCTGAGGAAAGAGGGTGTTGGGTTCGTAAGGAAAATGAATGCTGATGGCTCTTACTGGAAACCTGAGCAGTACCCCAAAACCACCTGGGTTGCTGCAAAGGAACCTTCAGCAGATCCATCCAATCTATCTGGCTTCACTTGTGCTAACCCCATTGTCATTGATGAATCCTTTGATGCAAACTATAAACTGTTTAAGAATCAGAATGGTGAAGTGTTTGCCAGGTATATTGGTACTAACTGCAGGAATGGGCCGCCTATGAAGAAGATCTGGGTGCTGAAAAAGTGTTTGGAAAATCTTCCTGTGAATGTCATCATGACACCATAGGTGAAGAAGACAAACCCCAGACCACAGGCTTCATACGGTCCAAAGGCTTCATACAGACAGAGGACTCACCTAAATCGCACTAACGCAAATGTTTTGCAGGGAAACCATACTCAGGCCTATGAATATGAGTGCGGTTCATCGAACCTCCATGTTCATAAGACCAAGAACTATTCTGCTTATTCTTATGAGAACTATTGTCCGCCTACAAGACTTTTTGCTAGGGCTCCAAAGCCAAAGTTCTCAAACGCTGCACTTAGACTTATCGCTTCTAAGCCACCCTTGAAGATGTGGGTGGCTAAGAAAGCTTAACTCTCTTTTGCAGGGAAAGGTCTCCAGAAGAAAACCAAAATCGTCTGACGCTATTGCTGGGGACCTTAAACATCTTGTAGGGCGCAAGATCAAATGCCCGAATGGTCTTACTATGTACTTCGTTCCTGAATCGCTTGCTACTCTCCCTATCAGTCCTAATCTGGATCTAAGCTTTCATAACCCACTGATTCGTCAAATGTTTTTGCTTCACAATTCTCTTCGTGAAGCCTATCCCCCTAACTGCACTGTAGGGTACGACACCAGCGTCTTCAGAATGGATTATTAATAGTGGGTGTACCAACCACATGACAGGCAAAAGAAGCCTTCTTATGGACTCAACCTTACGTCCATCCGACAAGAGGCACATCACATTTGCTGACACTGGTAAAAGTAAGGTATTGGGTCTAGGTAGAGTTGCAATCTCAAAGGATCAACACATGGATAAAGTCATGCTTGTTGAATCCCTTGGCTTCAACTTAATGTCTGTCTCAATGCTTTGCGATTTGAACATGATCGTAATATTTGGAAAATATTGTTGCCTTGTTCTAATGGAATCTGACAAGTCTCTAGTGTTTGAAGGGTATCGGAAAGATGATTTGTACGTGGTAGATTTCTCAGCGGGACCACAACTTGCCGTATGTCTTCTAGCAAAAGCTTCAGAATGCTGGCTCTGGCATCGGAGGCTTGGGCATGCTGGCATGAGGAACCTCCACACCCTTGCAAAGAAGAAGCATGTCATAGGCATCGAGGGCTTCAAGTTCAAGAAAGATCACTTATGCGGTGCCTGTGAAGCAGGAAAGATGACAAGGGCCAAACATCCCTCGAAGACAATCATGACTACTACTCGACCCTTCGAACTGCTCCACATGGATCTTTTCGGTCCCACTCATTAATCAACTCTTACTACTACTGCGTATCTCTATGGCTTTGTCATTGTTGATGATTATTCTAGATATACTTGGGTGCATATAATCCTCTACAAGACTGAAGTGCAGGATGTCTTCAGACGCTTCGCCAATCGAGCAATGAACAACTATGGCGCCAAGATAAAGCACATTAGAAGTGACAATGGCACTGAATTCAAGAACACTGGCCTTGATACATATCTTGATACCTTGGGCATCACACATGAATTCTCAGCCACGTACACGCCACAGCAGAATGGCATCGTCGAACGCAAGAATAGAACACTCATTGAGATGGCTTGAACGATGCTTGATGAATACAAGACTCCAAGAAAATTCTGGCCTGAAGCCATTGATACTGCATGCCATACAATCAATCGTGTTTATCTTCACAAGCTTCTGAACAAGACATCTTATGAGCTCCTTACTGGCAAGAAGCCAAATGTCAGTTACTTCAGAGTATTTGGCGCCAGGTGCTGGATCGAGGATCCACATCACACTTCAAAATTTGCACCAAAATCACATGAGGGTTTTATGCTTGGATATGGAAAGGATTTGCACTCCTACAGAGTCTTCAATCTCTTTCATTATAAAGTGGTTGAAACAGTGGATGTGCGATTTGATGAGACTAACGGTTCACAAAGAGAACACCTGCCAAATGTGCTAGATGAAGTTCCATCCAGCGAATCAATCAAGCTAATGGGAACTGGAGAAATCATACCTTCTGAAGCTCAACCTGAAGAGGAACTTATCATCTCCACACCTGATCAACCTGAAGACAATGCTTAGCCTGAAGACAATCCCTCTAACAACGACAATGATCAGCAAGAGCAAAATCTTCGCCCTGTACATCCTCGTGTTGTCAATGAAGTGCAGATTGAGAGAATAATTGATAGCATCAATGCACCCGATCCGCTCACTCATTCAAGGGCAACTCAGCTAGCAAATTTCTGTGGGCACTTCGCATTCGTCTCAATAATAGAACCCAAGAAAGTTGAAGAAGCCTTCATGGAACCTGAATGGATTCAAGCTATGCAAGAAGAGCTTCAACAGTTTGAGCTTAATAATGTATGTGAACTAGTTAAGCGTCCTGATCCTCGGAAGCACAACATAATAGGCACCAAATGGATATACTGCAACAAGCAAGATGAGCATGGTCAAGTTGTCAGAAACAAAGCTCGTCTCGTTGCTCAAGGATATACTCAAGTGGAAGGCATTGACTTTGATGAAACATTTGCTCCAGTGGCTAGACTTGAAGCCATACGCATACTGCTGGCCTATGCAAATCATCATAACATACTTCTATATCAAATGGATGTGAAGAGCGCCTTTCTCAATGGCAAGATTGAAGAAGAAGCGTCTGTTGCACAACCGCCTGGCTTTGAAGATCCAAAACATCCTGACATGGTATACAAGCTCAACAAGGCACTGTATGGCCTCAAACAAGCCCCTCGGGCCTGGTATGACACACTCAAATACTTCCTGAAGAGCAAAGGCTTCATACCTGGTTCCCTCGACCCCACTCTCTTCACGGAGACATATGGTGGTGAACTATTTGTGTGCCAAATATATGTGGATGACATTATCTTCGGCTGCACCAATCAGAAGTACAGTGAAGAGTTTGGATATATGAAGCAAGAGCAATATCAGATGTCCATGATGGGAGAGCTGAAGTTCTTCCTCGATCTTCAAATACGACAGCAATGCAACGGCATCTTCATATCTCAAGAGAAGTATCTCAAAGATTGCCTGAAGAAGTTCGGTATGCAAGACTGCAAAGGCTTCACAATGCCAATGCTAGCCAAGCATCATCTGGGTCCTGACGACAATGGTAAAGAGTTCGATCAAAAGGTATACCGCTCCATGATTGGTTTTTGCTTTATCTATGTGCATCTAGGCCAGATATTATGCTTAGTGTTTGCATGTGTGCTCGATTTCAAGCGGCACCAAAGGAGTCGCATCACTTAGCTGTGAAGCGAATTCTTTGATATTTGGCTCACAACCCAACTTTAGGATTATGGTATCCAAAGGTTTCAGAGTTTGATCTGGTTGGATTCTCGAATGCTGATTGTGCTGGTGACAAAGTGGATCGCAAGTCTACATCAGGCACATGTCATTTTCTGGGACGATCACTTGTATGTTGGTCTGCAAAGAAGCAGAACTGTGTATCTCTCTCCACTGCTGAATCTGAATACATTGCTGCTGGATCTTGCTGCGCTCAGCTTCTGTGGATGAGGCAAACACTCAAGGACTATGGCATTCATCTGAAGCAAGTGCCACTCTACTGTGACAACGAAAGCGCCATCAAGATTGCTAACAACCCAGTTCAGCACTCGAAGACAAAGCACATTGAAATTCGTCATCACTTTCTCAGAGATCATGTTGTGAAGGAAGATATTGATATCATACACGTCAACACTGAAGAGCAATTGGCAGATATCTTCACCAAGCCCTTGGATGAGAAGAGATTTTGCAAGTTACGGTGTGAGCTAAATATCTTGGAATCCTCAAATGTCCTGTGATCAGGCACACATCCTAACACTTATGCATATTGATGACTTAGATGTGCAACACACGAAGTAAAGTATATCTTCAATCAATGAAGACATACATTCTAAGTGTGAATACATTAATGTGGAATTTGACTTCGGAGCGCCATGATAATTGTGCGTCGTGTCTAATACTTCCTATACGGTGGGTAACGCCACCACCAAATTTTCTGTTTGAAGTGTTTCACTCATGGCGTTACATTTGCTATGTCTTCACATTTGGTTTGGCTTCAATCTCAACATTTCTTCATGATTATCTTCACTATGTTGATTATATATATATATATACTAGTGTTCTGTCCTCTACAGCATTCACTTATAGCTATGTCTTCTTGTTGAATCTTTTGAACTAAGTGAATGTGATCGGACCCTAACATCTCTATGCTTTCTATCTCAAACTCTATCTCTCCAAATCATATGCATTCTATTGAAACTGTCGAATGTCTTCTCTGCGTCCTTGTCAGCAAAAGATACAGAGACAAACATTAAGTCCGTTCTCAATGCTCATTCCTTCACCTGAAACCCGGAGAAGTGGGAACGACCACCCGACAATCCAGGCGTGCGTGGGACGTGGAACAACCCCCGATATGCTGCATGATGGCCACGTGTTCCTCAAATATGAATCACCAGGGGCACCTGTGTAATAACACTGAGCCGCCCCTATCCCTATAAATACAAGCCTCACCACAGTCATTATCTCTTCTTCCACTCTCGCACGAACCCTAGCGCCACCGCTAGCCCTCGACGACGCCGGCGACGAAGCGGTTAGCTGCCGCAACCTCTCCGACGCCGTCTTCATGCCGACCGCGGACATCGTCCTCTCCGCCGTTGCCGTAGGTGTCCTCCGTCGCCAAGTTAGGGCGCGGAAGATCGACCTGCTCGGCCTCCTCTTCCACTCCGTCTAGCAGTTCTTCGTGTGGTAAATAAAACTTCCTTTTTACGGCCCCTTCGATCCTATAGCTTTATCACTTTCTACCACAAGCAGTTTCTATTCACACAAGTTGGATCTCTTTCATACTGCATCTCATAACATGCCTAGTATATTCACTTATGCTTCACTAAGTAGTTAGATTCCTCACTTGTACTGATCCGTGGATTCGTACAAATCTGGAAGCAACTCCTTATCTATGAGTGAATGTCTTTGCATGATGAGGTCAATGTCTTCTAAACTGATTTATCTTCAAAATCTTCTGACAATGCATATGACCTCTTCCCCTTCCCTCGCACCTTAATGCTGTCACAGGTACATGTCCGTGGGAGAATCCCTTCGTTCTCATAGTCTGCATTCATTTGCAGAATTCTTACAATATCGCATAAATTCTCCCGAAGCCAGTTCCTGTCTGTCCAGCAAGCGAAAGCCTTTGAAGCCTTTGAGCGTATTGAAGCCTTTCAGTTTAAAGTTCATGGCTTCAGAGAAATCAGCAAGGAAGGGTGGAAGAAAGCATCATGGAGAAACATCAAGAGATCTGCCCGATGACCTCTCAGAGCTGTACAAGACAGATCCTGAAGAGGATTACAATCAGCGCAAGACACGAATCCAATGGATTCGACGCTATTGGGCAGAACAGTGGTTCAAGTACAGATTTGTGACAAAGGAATATGCTGAAAAGAATGCCATCAAGCGATCATGGGGAGACATGCTCTACAAAAATCTTCAACCCAGGACTAGAGATGAAGCCATTGAACAAGGCTTCTATCCCTACATGGTCCGTGGGCCACAGCCTGCAGATGCACACTCATCGTCACTACTATGGTGTCGTGACGACATTCTGTTCAAGCGCAACTTCCAGTTTGCCCAGAACTCAGCAAAGCAGAACAAGAAGTCATTGGGACTAGACTTCAACCCTGGTCCTTCTGCTCCAAGGGCTGACGGCACATGAGATGCAGAACCCAATGTCGTCGGTCCTTTCTACAACCTTGAAGGTCTCATCACCCATATCTTGGTTCAAGGGACAGCCGTGAATGAGCCCGCAGATGACGCTGAATCAGATGAAGCGCCTGTAGTGTCGAAGCCAAAGAAGTAGCCTAAAGCTTCAAAGCCTGCCTATGCTCCAAAAATCTCACGGGCGAAGCCACTGGCAACTACACCTCCTGAAGACAGTGTGCAGTCTGAAGATTTGTCACGCATCTCCAAGCCCTAGAAGGTCAAGATGCCTCTGCCACACACCGGCCAAGAACTGACAGCTGCTGCTGTTCTGCGTAATGATGCCATTGATCTGTCCAGTGATGAAGATCTTGCAGATGACGCTCTTGAGCAACTGATCAAGAGCAAAGAAGAAGCAGAAATCTTCAATAATCTGCCTCTCTTTGACGTGGCAATCATCCACAACTTCATTGATGAATGGTTTGACACGCCCAACATCAGCTTCGAAGATGTGCAACTTCCCATTGGCCTCAGTGTCACCTTCCATGGCACCATTGCTTCAGAGTTAGCTATCGCCCAGCGCATTGTTGAACTGAAGCAGAAGATTGACTTTGAGAAATCTCAGTTCAAGAAGCATATGACCAAGCTCAGCGTGCAAGAGGTGAAGAACTTCAAGATTATGTTGCACGAGCTCAAGGAAGCCCTTCTCAAGAAACGTGCAGAAGCTCAGGGTTCTCGTTAGCGCATGAAGGTCCTGGCTGACAGGTGTGTGCAAGCCAACAATGAGGCTGAGAAGCGCAAGGCCCTTGGGCGTCCTAGCATCGACCCCAGGATGGCTGCAAAGAAGAAGAAGAAGCCCGCTATGGCTGAACCCGACGCACCAAGGCAGGAAGCAGTTCTCATTGTCTTCCCAACTAGCATGACTGGCTCGAAGCCAAAAGCCAGGTCTACTGCTTCAGAACTAAAGAAGACGAGGACTGCTGAGGCTGAAGCAAGGAAGAGGAAACATCTTGAAGCCTCTGCTACTGCCTCCTCCAAGAAGAAGCGAAAGACCAAGAAGGAACGGGCTGCTCCCACAGAGCCCTTGATTGTTGAACCCATCTCCATGGTTCACCCTGACGCTGAACCTCAAGAGCGCCAACTGACTGTCCATGAGCCTGCTTTCACAGGGGCTCGTGAAGCTGAAGACATTCCAGCAGCTGATCCCATCGCTGCTGAAGACATTGGTCATCATGACCATGTTGAAGATGATGCAATTCTTCCTCAGCTCGAGCACCAACAGGTATCATCGCCTGTGCTAACACACAGCGAACTCATCAGCATTGGTCATCCTCTGACGCCAATTGCTCAGGATGCATCATGGGCTAATCGCCCACAAGCACAAGAGGAAGAAGACTTTGAGGCCCAACCAACTCCAACTCCACAGGCGTCGCCAGCGTTACGCAGGCTTCGCAAAAGACCAAGGCCTCCAGTCTCTGAGTCTGAAGCTAAAGCTGCTGAAGACATTCCGGCTGCATCAGCCGATGAAGAAGAAACACCAAGCGCTATTACACCCCCGTCTCACCAAGAACCTGTTCTCGAGGAGAACATGACTGTGACCGACCCTCTAGCTCGTCAAGTGGAGGTTGAGAATCTCGAGGCTGTCACCACTAACACCAATGAAGCCAATGACGCTATCATGGCTGAAGCTAATGTGGAGCCTTCACCAACCCAAGCACCAGAAGTCAGCAAAGCCACTGATCCCACTTCTTCTGTTCCTGCGCGTGCTGCTGGTCCTCAGTTCGACTATCATGTTGAGCACATGCCTCAGGTCCAGAAGCCAATCCCAAGATTGCCCAGGTTTCCAGGTCCTGCATCAGCACCTGGATCCTTCAATATCAATGGCTTCAAAGCAAACAACACTTTCTTCAATAGCTCCAGGAACCCCTACTCAAGGGAAAGAATATCATCTGATCAGTTCTGGAGCTATCCGCTGCGAAGCTATTACTCCTGCATTCTATACAATCAAGGTCGCATCTTCCCACATAAGCGTCTTGACATTGAAGCAATAGTTGGTCTGCCCTGTCTGGAAGAAGCTCTGGATTGCTTCAAAGAGGTTGGATTGCTGCCGTTCGTTACCGACCAAGAGCATTGGAATGTAGAGTTGCTGCTCCAATTCTATGCCACACTTCACATCCGTGGGTACAACAGAGATCCGAAGACTTGGGTCCTGGAGTGGATGACAGGAAATGTTCATCACGAAGCCAAAGCCCTTGACATCATTGAGCTCACTGGTCTGCCCACTCCTGGCGATCTCTACAAACATGGCTGTCAGCTTCATAGTGAAGCTGTGGAGAGCATCTTTCAGAAGCCTGAACCTAACATGAGTCAGATGCTCAGTATGATGAAGCCATTGCCCCAAGATGCTGCATATCCCACGGAGTTCTTTGTTGAAGACCTTGAGTATCTGCCAAGGACTATCTATAACATCATAAGGCGAACTCTCTGGCCCATCAAAGGACATTCTCCACATGCCAAGCTAGAAGGTGCAATGAAGACTTTGGTCTTCTATATTCTTCATGGAAAATGCTTCAATGCACAGGACTTCTTCATCCGCCAACTTGCTGCATCAGGCTCTGATCTTTTTGGCTTGAAGTTCTACGCTCCATGGATAATGCGGCTGATCAAACTCCACTCCGCCATCTCATATCAGCCATCTGCTCGCAATCATCGGATCTTTCTGCCTGATGTGGATATGTCTGTTGAAGCAATTTATCCAGAGCCTGCCAAGGAACCTCTAAGTCTTCAGAATGCGGAGCATCAAAGTTTTTCTTAGAACATTGAAGGAGTTGAAGCAGTCAGTCGTGTGTATCCTTTGGCTGGAACTACACGTGCACCGCATCCTGCTCTCACTGAAGCCACTGATAGCACAATTTCCCAACGACCCAAGAAGCGCACTCGTGTTCTCAATGACCGAGAGATTCTTGTGGCTCTTCATCAGAAATAGGATAGGCATCATGACTGGCTGAAGCGTCAAATGCAAAGCCTCTTGGTGGATGTTAATCGCATTCGCAATCTTGCCACCAAGAATGCCTTTGTTGCACACGAAACCTCTCGACGCACCTGGAAAGGGCTGACACTAATGTGCTCTGAAGATGATCTTCAAGAGGATGGCTTCTGTGAACGCTTTAAGTTTGACTCCACACCTCCTCGAAGGGCAGTGCTGCGACGAACTCCATCTCTTGAAGACTCTGAGTTCTCTTCCTCTGCTGCAACTGTGAATGCCAGAGTGATCGAGGATGAAGACGATGCTACTTCACCGCCACCTCCTTCAGCATGCTTCGACACTGCTCCAAGTTCTTCTGCACCGCCGAACACCACTGACGACCCTGCTGCTTCACCTACTCTTCATGGGAACGAGTAGATGCTGTATGTCTTCGAACCTTTTTGGTCCTTACTGACAAAAGGGGGAGAAACATATGAGTTTGATAGTCTTCAAGTGGGTCCATATGGGCGGGTGCTTTATATTTTGCTTCGTGTTTACAACTCTCGTTTTGATACATTTGGTTCTTTGAGTTGTAACACTTAAACTCAATGGTCGTCTGCTACTTATTTGCCACCTTGTGATGCGATGATAAATTCCGCATGTGCGATGATAAATTCCGCACTTAGATCATTTTGTAGACGTCCATTTTCCATTATGCGTGTCATTATCTTCACATACCTTCAGATGCATAGTGGATTGTCATCATAAGTTGAAGAGGATCTCCACAAGCACAACCTGCCATGTGCATTTGCATTCCAAAAGCAAATAACTTATATGCACATCTTCAGGGGGAGCCCTTGCAACTTATGAAGACAATTCCTTATCCTTTACAATTTCACATAAAACTTCAACTAGTTTGTCATCAATCACCAAAAAGGGGGAGATTGTAAGTGCATCTAGTGCCACCCCTAGTTGGTTTTGGAGTATTGACGACAAACCTAGTTGAGGGACTAATGTGTTTGTGAGAATTGTAGGATAACACAGGTAGAAGTCCCTCATTGATTCGGTTTTCCTACCAGAGATGGCCCCTAAAAATGTATGAAGACATCGATGGCAAAGGTGGTATATGAAGATATTCACATTGAGGACTATGACAAGAGAAGACGTGACATGAAGCATATGGAGCTCGAAGACTTAGATCTTTCGTAGTTCTGTTTCTTCTTTATTGAGTCATAGGAACCACCGTACTGTTAAGTGGGGTCCAAGAGAACCAGTCAGAATGACTGAAGTGATGCTTAACCAAAACCTATGTCTTCGAGTGAAAACTATGAGAGCGAATCTTGTCCAGAGTCGGACAAGTCAGCTTTGCTTGTAGCCCAAGTAAAGCTGCCGTGTGAGTTTGAAATCTGACCGTTGGAACACGTGTCAGTTCCTTAGTGACCCAGGGTCATTTCGGACAAATCAGGTCGGGTTGCCTGGTGGCTATAAATAGCCCACCCCCTACAACCATAAAGGATTGGCTGCTTAGAGTTAGAGTACGGCTTTTGTCATTTGAGAGCAACCCACCTCGAAGCCTTTGAGAGAGAATTCCTTGCGAGGATAAAGCCCTAACCACCCAGAGCCAAAGAGAGTTAGGCATCACTTAAGTCTTCTTGTCTGTGTGATCTGAAGACTTATTACACTTGAGGACTGTGAATCCTCCAGCCGGTTAGGCGTCGCGTTCTGAGCGTCCACGAGACATTGTGGATCACCGGTGAACGAAGTCTGTGAAGGTTTGGGAGTCTACCTTGAAGACTTACCAGAGTGATTGGGCGAGGTCTGTGTGACCTTAGCTCAAGGGGAATACGGTGAGGACTGGGTGTCCTGAGCTGCGTGTTCAGGACTGGGTGTCCGGGACTGTGTGTCCTCAGGTTTAAATACCTAGCCGCCCTAACCAGACGTACAGTTGTCACAGCAACTGGAACTGGTCCAACAAATCATTGTCTTTAATGAGTCACTGGTTTCATCCTTCCCTTCCCTTTACTTACTGTTGTTCCTTGTGAAGTCATTGTATGATTGCACTATCTTTTGTCTTCATTGAGTGACTGCGTGTTCTGTTTGGCTTCTTAATATCTTCCTACCTGATCCTTACTACCTAGCTGCTATTAGTCATTGTGCTTTCACTTCATTGAATACATGATTGTGGTTTACCTAGTGTAGTCTACCTTCCGCTGCATGGTTATAGGTTTATTTCTATCGTTTGTCTTCGAAACTTCCATGTTTTGAAGACTTTCATAAAAATTGCGTCTTCACCCCCCCTCTAGTCGATATAACGCACTTTCAATATGACGTTATGTCATGGCCCAGTGATTATTCGAACCGTTTCTCTTAACCAGCTCCACACATAACGCGAGGCAGTTTCTTGACACGCCTTGCCGAAGCGGAGATCGTGTTCCCCTAATTACAGGATTCTCATTAATGCGGTCGTGGGTAACCCAACCGTGTCTAGGATCCCTAGATTATAGGCAAGTCCCAAACGGCTACGGAGAGGACGCTTGATATTCACCCTCTTTATAAGGGGACAAGGTTTTCGCTTTTGCCCTCTCGTGCTCAACCAAACCCTTCCCCCGCCTCAAGTTCAAACACCCAAAGCCCAGGTTAGGTGCTCCAGATCTTCAATCATGTCCGGATCCAGCCTTCAAGGCCGATGGATGCCCTCCTCCGTGACGGAAGAGGACATTAAGAAGTTGAGGGAGGCCAGATACCTGACCGCCGAGGTTTCGCATCGGCTGCCTGCTCGAGGGCAGGTCGTCCCTACTCCCGAACCCAACGAGAACATTGTGTTCATCTCCCACTTCCTCCGAGGTCTAGACCTCACTCTGGATCCCTTCGTCAGGGGCTTGATGTTCTATTATGGGCTAGATTTCCACGATCTAGCTCCGGACTCCTTTCTCCACATCATGACATTTATTGTCGTGTGTGAGGCCTTCCTCCGTGTGACCCCTCACTTCGGCCTGTGGCTCGAGACCTTTGAAGTACATCCGAAGATGATCGAGGGGCAACATGCAGCGTGCGGAGGTGCATCAATAGGCAAGATGGCAGGAGCTCCATGGCCGAAAGGCTCCTTTCCAGAGGTGTCCGAATTATGGCAACGGGAGTGGTTTTACGTCACGGCTCCTAGAAGTGCCAAGTGGGCGGCTGCCCCCGCTTTCCGCCCGGGCCCCCCACCACAACTGATGTCATGGATTAGCAGGGGTCTGAGCTGGGGTCCAGCCTAGGACGTGCCTATACTGCAAAGCCGCATCCGAGATCTCTTCGAGGGAGATTTTAATTTGGTTGCGGTAATACAAGTTATGCTGGTTCGTCAAGTCCAGCCTTGCAAATGTTGGCCCCTACGCTTGTGGGAGTTCAACCCAGAGGGACCACGTGCCATTCAAAGTTTCCTCGGCCTGACGCACGAGGAGATGTACAAGTCATTCTTCGAACCTCAAGTGGAATGTCCGGATATCACCGAGGACGTGGGCCTGAGCAGTAACCGCGCCGCCGAACAAGTAAGAAATCCTCTAGCCGAACATGCTGTCTTTTATTCTAAGTTATTTCTGAGAGTTTTCCTTTTGACCAGGACTGGCTAACAAAGGCGAAGATGATTCGGTGTTTGGCCCCCCTTCCTGAGGGTTTGGAAAATCCGGTATTGGAGAAGATGCTCGAGGTCGCACCTTGCCCGGAGCCCTTGAAGGAAGATACCGAGGGAGATAATTCAGGCGGACGCGGGCCCCCATCGCTATCCGCTCCAACCGAAGGAACGAGCGTCTCCATGAAGGAGGACGATCGGGGGAGGAAAAGGACTGCTTCCGAGGATCCGGAAGCCGAAGCCTCCAAACGGGAGAAGAGGTCTCCCACTGAGGGTACTGCCTTGGGGGGTGTTTTTGCCGCACAGAGTCCACGGGGGGATCAACCCTCCAACGAGTCGTAAGTGATCCAAAATATTTTAATAGTAAGGGTATGCTATCTTTTTCCTCTGAGAAAATAACCACCGCATCTATCTTGCATTCCGGGCCTCAGCCCCTCTCAAATGAGCTCGACTTCGGGGGATCTTCTTCCAGAGATGATGGAGAGCGAAACGCCTCCCCCGGACTCCTCTGCTCCAGAAGCGGGCGACCATAAAGTGTCGTCGCGGAGGGCCTCTCCGGATCCGGTGAGGCCAGAAGATAATCCCGTAGACCCCCCAAGTCCCTAGTGTCCGGCTCCCGAAGAGAGCATACGAAAGAGTCCGGCACCGTCTGGTGTGCGGTCGGACGTTCTGAGGGAGTTGGTGGGGCGAGCGGCCATCTCAGAAGAGCACCGTACGCTGATGGGTACGGTGATGGAGAGAATCTCGTCCGCTAAAAGCGGATTACATGAAGCCTTTATGAGTCTATTGATAGGCTTTGAGGTATGTGAGATAATATGTGATAGTACTGCACATGTTAGGTGTGCCCTGTGTAGATAGTAGCCCCTGAGACTCTGGTTGTCATCGAGAACGGCGGTGAACAAAGGATCATATTCCCAGTCAATAACCAAACTGCCTCTATGTGCAGGTGGTCGGAGCTCCGGTGGCTAGCCGGACTAGGGAGTTTGCCCAATTAAAACGGCAACTGGATGCGGCAGACGCCGACATCGAGCTTGTTAACAAGAGGCTGGACGAGGCACAGGGTAAGTGTTCTTATCCGGTGGATGCCA
The DNA here is from genome assembly GCA_034509565.1 of Triticum monococcum. Classification (NCBI taxonomy): domain Eukaryota; kingdom Viridiplantae; phylum Streptophyta; class Magnoliopsida; order Poales; family Poaceae; genus Triticum; species Triticum monococcum. The sequence goes on from CM067844.1 coordinate 493,838,660, forward strand.
CATAGTAAGAGCGGCATAATGCCAGTATCTTTAATATGTTGTGACTGTAGATGGAGCTCCCACCATGGAAGCCTTGCGGGCGGAACTTGCCCAAGCCAAGGAACAAGCGAGGATTAGTAATGTGGCTGCTTTGAAGGCGGCCGAAGAGTTGAAAGCCGAGAAGGCCGCACATTGCGAGAGCCAGGAGAAGATGGCCAAGATGGCCGTAGAATTAAAAGACACTGCTGACCGTTGTCGGGTCCTTGAGAAAGAAAACCGAGCGAAGGCAACGGACCTTGAGAAGGCCGCAGCGGCAGACAAAGACACCCGTTCTGCTATGAGAGCGAAGAAGGAGGAGCTGCGGGAAGCCGGGAATATTGCGGCTGGGAAACCCTTCATGTTACAGAGGAAGTTCGGAGACGCCCGATATGCCCCTATGGATCGGCTATGGAGTTCGGCAGATGCGTATATGGATTTGGCGGTGAGCGTTGCCGATGCAGCCAAGTACTTCCAAGGTCAGACAGATCGTGAAGTGTACAAGCTGTTCTGGACGCAATTCCACGTTCCAGAGCATCCTCTTTCATTGACTGACCAGCTAGTCGAATGGGACGAACTGAATAGGTTGTCCAGACTCGCCATGAGGTCTGTTGTGGATCAGCTATGGCCGAAAAGGCCAAAGCCGAACAACTATTTCAGCTTAGTGCAGCAGTTCCTTGATGCGGTGCCGCGCATTAATGTGATGAAGAGGTCGGCGTGCATAGAAGGCTCGCGGATGACCCTTGCCCATGTTAAAGCATACTGGGCGGAGATGGACGCTACCACCGTTGCGGCGCAGGGTTCGGCCATAGGCCGGGTGGCTGCCGAACACTATTTCGAGGAGGTTCTCGAGGGTGCTCGTTTGATAGAGGCCCAGTGCTCAAAAAATATTATGTTTGAGTGATATGTATTCTCATTGTAAGCACAATGCTTTATGTATTTTTATAAGGTTATTTTTATACTTTTGCCTGAAAGTAGTATGATGCCTCTTGTGCGGCCGTTTATGTATACTTGTGTATAACCTGAAAGATTGCAGCCGTCGGCTTCAACCCCCACGCATAAAATGCGGGGGTGCTCGCAAAAAACGTGTGTTCACACTTAACCCAACGTCTTGGTCCTATTAAGGAGGTGATAGCGTAGCGAGCGAGGCAACCGGACTATAATGCTTTAACACTTTCACTTAGCCATAGGAGTTTGACAGTGGGGCTACTAGATAGCCCCTGGTGGCTCCGCACTCTCCCGATCGCGGGGTGCGTACATGCCTAGCCGGGAAACGGCCCTTCATTAAGGCGGAGGAATTCTAACATTCCGATAGGTCACCGAGTGGTTGACCAGCCTCACGCTATATCATGACAGTCAGTTTTCGGCTTTCTCTACTGAGGTGCTCGTCCGGATGAACCAGGGCACAATCGCAGTAGTTCTCCTGGTGCTATCTTAGCCGGTAAAGCGGAACATAAGGCACCAAAACACAGGAGCCGGGCAAACCCAACATTTGACCAAAGACAATGATTCGGAGCTGATGCATATAAGGCCAAACTCGCGACGCTGAACACTCCCTAAGGTATTCGGTCTTTATGGTATAAACCGTGCCCAAATAGTGCCCTTTGTAAGAAACCCCTTGTGTCCAGGTACGTGCATTATTCTGACGTGGCCACATGCCAAGACGCCAGCATACTTCTCAACTGTGCTGAGAATGTGGTGGATATGTATCAACAAGAGACAGTAAAAAAAGGTTTACGCATGGTCTTAATCTGAAAAGAATCCTCGGAGCGGGTCCCTGCTGCACGTCTGCGTATGTGTCTCCGTTGTGCCGTATCCTGGACGGGTGTAGCACGATGATCATCTGTAAAAGAGAGGAGCTTAGGTAAAAAAGCTGTCTGCAAAAAGATAGTTTTTAAAGAAATCATGTATAATTCTAGGTAAGTAAGAATTGCCGCTTGTCTGCGCACGTTGAGCCCCTTGTATTTGTAATAGGGGTGTGATCATTGATCCGATATAAATTGCATATGGCTGCGCCGGATTCGTCTAGCCGTGTCCGAGGTCGCGATGACCTGCTAAATGCTTTAGTTGATGAGGCCATTTTTAGTGTGCGGCTGCCAGGGCAGCCGCATGCTCTTCGGCGCACAGAGATCGCTTAATACTTCCGTTCACTATAATGATGCCACATGGACCGGGCATCTTGAGCGTGAGGGAAGCGTAGTGTGGTATTGCGTTAAATCAAGTGAAAGCTTCGCGTCCGAGTAGTGCTTGATAGCCACTTTGAAACGGAGCGATGTGGAAGGTTAAATGTTCGCTACGAAAGTTATCGGGGAAGCTGAATATAACTTTTAGTAGCAGGGAGCCCGTGTAATGAGCCCCTAGGCCTGGCGTTACTCCTTTAAAGGTAATATTGCTATGGCAAATTTTTGTTGGGTCTATCCCCATTTCACGGATTGTATCCTGGTATATCAGGTTTAGACTGCTGCCACCGTCCATCAGGACTCGTGTGAAGTGGTATCCGTCAATTATTGGGTCTAATACCAGGGCGGCCCATCCTGCACACTGGACACTTGCTGAGTAATCACGATGGTCGAAAGTAATCGGTTGAGACGACTAGTGACAGGACTCGGCGGTGATAGGCCTTCCGGCGTATTTTGCTGGGAGTGCCGTTTTGTTTCTGCCATTGATCACGTGTAATACGTTTACTGTTTTGACTTCTAGTGGAAATTTCTTTTGTTCCCCAGTGTCTTCCTTGAGAGGCTCATCCTCATCTCCGTTTGGTGTATCATCCCCCTTGTGTACGTCGTTTAGCTTGCCGGACTGCTTGAAGACCCAACATTCTCTATGGGTGTGATTGGCTGGTTTGCCAGGGGTGCTATGGACCTGACATATTTGGTCCAGAATTTTGTTTAGGCTGGACAGTTCGTCTCTAGCACCTTTAGGGGGCGGCTTTTGCTGACCTGGCTGAGAGCTTTTGAATCCGGCATTTACTGTCGTGCTCTTCGTGCTGTCTCTTTTATTCCAGCGTTTGTTATTGTTGTTGCGCCGTGATTTCCCTTTTCCATCTCTAAGTTCAGATGTACTGGGGTCGCTGGAGCTGCATCGGGCTAGCCAGCTGTCTTCACCCACGCAAAAGCGGGTCATGAGGCTTGTTAATGCTGCCATTGTTCTCGGTTTTTCTTGGCCGAGGTGTCGGGCAAGCCATTCGTCACGGACGCTGTGCTTAAAAGCTGCCAAGGCTTCGGCGTCCGGCAGTCGACAATTTGGTTCTTTTTAGTAAGAAACCTGTTCCAAAGCTTTCGGGCTGACTCTCCGGGCTGTTGAGTTATATGACTCAAATCATCTGCATCCGGAGGTCGGACATAAGTCCCTTGAAAGTTTGCCCGAAAAGCGTCTTCAAGCTCTACCCAGCTTCCAATGGAGTTTTCGGGGAGGCCTTTAAGCCAATGATGAGCTGGCCCTTTGAGTTTGAGTGGTAAGTACTTGATGGCGTGGAGATCATCTCCTCGAGCCATATGGATGTGGAGGATATAGTCGTCGATCCAGACCCCAGGGTCTGTTGTTCTGTCGTATGCCTCTATGTTTAGAGGTTTGAATCCCTCTAGAAATTCATGATCCAGCACCTCGTTGGTGAAACATAGGGGTGTGCGGCTCCCCTGTATCTGGGTGTACCGTGTTGTTCGGATGTTTGTTGTGTTATATCGTATGCTGGGGCACGCTTGCGTGGTCCATAGATGCATCTGGTTGCGCTGTCCTTTTGGTGCAAGCCCTCGCGTGAATCGCGTATTGTCTTGTGGGTGGCATTGTTTGCCGCTCTATGTTGGCCGCCAGGTCGTCTATCCGGCCAGGTGGCTGTTTTGATTTTTGGTTGTGAGGGGTCTGAGGCCTCCTCATCGAATTCAGGTAGCAACTTCCGCTTTGGGTAGCTCTTGGTGGGGCGATTGTCGTCGTACTTCGCTGCTGTGTTGAGTACTTTACTCCATCTGATTTGGAGTGCAGCCTTGAGCCTTTACTACTACTTTTTCAGACTCCTCGCGGTGGCAACAAGCCTTTGACAGGCATTCTGCTTGTCAGATTTCGGGTTCTGGCAGACCCTTGAGGTTCGAACACTTGGGTGCGCGCGGAGATTTCACCTCCTACCTACCTGCACCCCTCCGCCTCGCAAGATCTAAGCTATGGAAAGAACAACACAAGAGACACAGGATTTATACTGGTTCAGGCCACCGTTGTGGTGTAATACCCTACTCCAGTGTGTGGTGTGGTGGATTGCCTCTCGGGCTCATGATGATGAACAATACAAGGAAGAACAGCCTCACGAGGGTCTGTTCTTGGCTGGGGCGATGAACTGCTGGGAGGAGTTCAGTCTCCCCTCTCTCTCTCTCTCTCGGATTTCGATCTCCAACCTCTAACCCAGCTGCCGAGCTGCTACCATCCTGCGGGTGGCTCGTTCTATTTATAGAGGCCCTGGTCCTCTTCCCAAATATCAAGCGGGAAGGGAGCCAACAATGGCGGGCTAATTTGAAAGGGGGCAGCTAGTACCAGCTATCCTGACAAAAGTAGTCTTCGCCTGCACAAAGCTCTGGTGGTGACGCCGTCTTGGGCTCCACGATGACCTCCGTCTTGCAGTCCTCCTGGTCTTGGTCTTGTTGCACCGAAATGGAAACCTTTGCCTGATGCCTCGGTACTCTGCAGCTGCGCTTGCCCCCTTTGCACCAAAGGGGAAAGGAGGACACTGCGCGGGCTGGCACCCGCCTGGTGCCCTTGGTCGTCACGGCTTGCGTCATGGGCACCTCATGAGGTACCCCGCCTTGATCTCTCCGCCTCCTCGCGAGCCAGCCTAACGAGGCCGTGCCTGAGGAAGCTCCGTGTCGTTCGCCCCGCGAGGCTTGGCCCCTCGCGAGGGTCTTGGGTTTGTGTTGGTGAAGATGGGCCGTGATGGGCCCCCCTTTGAGCCACGCCGCAGGCCGCAGGCAGGCAAGTCTGGGACCCCCGTTCTCAGAACGCCGACAGTAGCCCCCGGGCCCAAGGCGCGCCCAGACTTGGCCATGCAGGGAGGCGGAAGGGCAAGAGCGAAGCGCCGCGGGCCCTAACAGCCTGCGGCCTTGGGCGCCGCGTGGCGGTTGATTGGACATGGGCGCCTCCACTTCCCTATGGCGCCTCGGCAACTGCATGGACTGGACAAGTCCCTGCATGCAAAGTGGGTCATGATTACCTGCAATCATGGAGGTCGGCGGTTGGCCTTCGCCGGCCATAAGTACGGAACAGCGCGCGTCCTTCTAGTCCTTCCCTCCTTGCTTCTGCTTCTTCCCGGTCCTTGCTCCGTCTTGCTGTGATGGCTCTGATCTGCCGGTTCTCGACGGCAGAGAAGGGAAAGGCTTCCCGAGAGGAACCAGACCCACTCCCGCCGAAGAAACGGCTCGTCCTCCATGGCCCGGACGAGGGGGCCCATCAGGTTGTGTCGAGGCCTTGGTACGAGCGGGCACCACCGGGGTTCCCGCTTCCCCTGTACGCCCACATCGAGGGCCCTAAAGGAGCTAATGCTGATCGCCACGGGCGGCGCCGCCGTCGGCGCCGACGAGTCACGAAGGTGTGGGTCGTCCCTCCTGGGGTCCACACCGAGGGCTCCTCCCGAGAGTTCGTGCTCCATGTCGCCATGCCTCCTCAGTCTTGGATTCGCCTTCCTCCCTTCTTCGCCTCCATCATCCCGCAGGGAGAACTCCTGGAGTTTTGGCTGCAGCATGCCAGCTGCAGCACCCTTGCGACTGAGGCAGAGGTCGCGGTCGTTGCCCCAGGCGAGGTCTTCATGACTCGGGGCTGGAGTGAGATCGCCCGGGTTTGCAGGACAGGAAACGCCCTCGCGATCCACTTGGAGTACGACGGTGCTTCGGTGATGTTCTTCAAGGTCTTCGATGCGAACGGGCGCCGGCTGGAGTGCTGCACCAGGAGAGGTGGCCAGGACCCTGCTGCGATGAGGACTGGGCCCGCCAACCGCTCCCTTGGCGGCTCCTCAGGCGGTGGAGGCGTCGGAGGTTCCAGCGACTCCGGCGAGCTCTTCGCGACTCTGGAGACGAGCGACGACAGCTACGAGCCCCCTAGCCGGCGCCGCTCCTAGAGCAGGGCGGGCTCGTCAGGCCACCGCCGACTCTGATCTAGATGGGGTTGGCACCAGTGCTTGACGGCCCACTGTTGATGATGGCGTCTTTTGCAGGGACGTGCGTAGTTAGTGTCCCTTTAGGATCTGTTCCCTACGAGGAATCAAAGACGCGTCCCGTGGGGGTTTGTAAGATGCATGTGATCCTGTTTTGTTAATATAACCCTTGTCGTAGAATTGTGCGAGTTTCTCATTCCGTTTTAGCTCAGTCCTCCCTTTCGAACCTCACGAGGGCTTGGTGCTCTGCGCCGACAGGTCCCAGTCCCAAGGCGGCTTCAGCCGTCGCTGGTATTCCAGGTCGCGATGCCGTGGTCAAGGCCAGGAGGTGAGTGACCCGGAGTCCGGTAAGAGCCCCTGAGTCGCGATGCTCAGGAGGTCCCCTTTGGTGCTCAAGCAGCCGTCGTTCGGTGAGAAAGGAGAGCGGCACCGCTAACACGGGATTGCATTAGGTGTGGGGATGATGCCACGGTAGCTGGCGCTTCCGGGTGGTGACTTATCTCGAGAATCAGGGACCACTCTCTAGTGTATCGCCAGGTCCATCCATCGGCAGGCATGTGGTAGCTTGGCGAGGTCCTCGCGTGTCCCTCCCCTCTCGCCTTTGCTCCCCTTTCTGCTCTATGTCCTCGGGTCCCGGCCCTCGAGCGAGTCTCAGCTGTCACTGGTATGCCAGGTCGCGATGCCGTGGACAAGGCCAGAGGGTGAGGGCTGGAGAGCCAGTAGGAGCCCTGAGTCGTGATGCTCAGGCACCCCCCTTTAATGTGCAAGCGGTTCGCGCGGACGAGAGTGAAGGAGGCACCGCAAGGGCCTCGCCTGACGCAGCTCCTTCAGGAGATCCTGTAGGTCCATCATAGAAAAAACAAGGGGGTTGCCATGACAATTGACAGTCAGCCGTTGGTTGCTTCCAAGGGGTAATGAGGCACTGAAGGCTTGACAAGGTGGCGCCATGCGGGGATGCCGCGGCCAGAGCTCAGCCATTCAGGTTTGTCGGCGTTGCAGAGACGGACCCATGTGCAAGCGTCGTGCCGTTTGGGAGCAGTTCCGTCAGTTGAGCGGGCAACTAGGTCAAGCACATTAGGCGCGGAGGAGTGGATTCATTTAAATAGATGCTGGGAAGGCGGACATCACTGGGTCTGGCCCGAGCGACTTGGGGATCATGCAGCCCGAGGGGCGCCCCCAACAAGGTAATCTAACAACATGAAATAAAAGGGATACACGCCGCAGGGACGGACCCACGCAGCCTGGGAATAATGCAGCCCTGGGGGCGCGCTCCTAGCTAGAAATGAAACTTGAAAGATGTCACCTGATGACGTTGTGGACGAAGGAGTGTTGGTGTAGCAGACTCTATGATGGGCTGCGGAAGCCGATCCTCACGAGCCCCGAAGCCCGGGGGCCTCGGGAAGCTCCGGAGGTGCTGGCGGCTCCTTGCGGACCATCTCCATCCCCGCCAGGGCTGCGGAACGCCTGGCCTCTCGTGACTCCGTGATGCCCCTCATGAGGCGCTGGTACGTGGCAGCCGCGTTCGGCAAGCCGTAAGGCATGCGAACGTAGCTATGGGGTGGTCCTCCACAGCGCCCCACTCGCGAGGGCTAGAGGCGCTCCAGAGAGGCGACTCGGTTGAGCCATGGTATGTCGATGCAGACGCCCAGCCCACCATCCTCGCCTGGATGGGGAGCCACTGCTGGTAGGCAGCGGCCGCCTTTCATGACTCTTGACTCTTGTAGCTCGTGAATGGCCTTGCTGAGAAACTCCTGAGGGTCTGGCTCTCCTTGCCTTGCTCCTTCCTGAGGGAAACGCGCTTCGAAACACGCCTCTGTATGGTGCCCAAGCGCCTCCCTCGTGACCCTAGCTAGGTCGGTGGCCCTCCAGGGGAGAGCCCCCGAGCCCTGCTTGAGGGGGGGCGCCGGGCGCGCTTTCCTATGCGATGGAAGGAGGTTCCCCTGGGCAGGCACGGGCCTAGAGGGGCCTTCCTCCTAAGTGGTCGGGCCGGACAATGTCTTCTTCTTCTTGGGGTGGTCTCGGGAGGCCTCCTGCTTCCGTGATCTGGGTCTTCCAGTGACGCGGCCTGAAAGGCTCGTTCCAGGGAACACACCACGTCCTTCTCTTCACAGGGCACCGTGATGACTCCGCCACTTCCTGGCATCTTGAGGATGTTGTGGCCATGGTGAGTTACGGCCATGAACTTGGCCAGCGCTGGGTACCCAAGGATGGCGTTGTATGGCAGGCGAATGTGAGTGATGTCGAAGTCGATGAGCTTAGTGTGGTAGTTGTCACGTGCCCCGAAGGTGACAGGGAGGCGGACCTGCCCAATCGGGACCGTGGAGCCGTCGGTGATTCCGGAGAAAGGCTTGGTTGGCTGAAGCTGGTTGTAGGGCACTTGGAGATTGTTGAACGTTTCCACGGACAGGATGTTGAGCCCTGCCCCGCCATCGATGAGGGTCCTGGCGACCACCACGTTGCTGACGATTGGGGAACAAAGCATCGGGAGGACTCCGGCTGTAGCCGCACACTTGAGATGATCTGCTGAGCTGAACGTGATGGCGCAAGCCGGCCACCTGAGAGGGCACATGGCTTCGAGTCTGGGGAGGACTGCATTCACTTTGCGGGCGAACTGCTTGAAGATGCGTTGAGAGGCTGGGGTTTGAGCCCCGCCCAGGATGCAGGCGATCGCGCACGGCTCCTGGAAGCCCCTAGCCCCCTCATCTTGGTGGCGGTCCTTGTTTCTCCTTGGGTGCGGCGGCAGTGGAGGGAGGCCTTCGTTTCCTTGCAGGCGATCCTCGCGAGGCTGGTCCCTCCAGTCTCCCTCGCGAGGCGGGTCTTGCCAGCGATCCTCGCGAGGTTGATCGCGCCACCCTTGGCGCGGGCCACAGTCTTCCCAGCGTCATGCGTTCTTTCCTCCTCCTCGACCATAGCCCCGGTCACCGTGGTCAGGGCGACGGCCGATCCTTCCTTCTCGCACGGCTCGGAGCTCTTGACATTCGTTGGTGTTGTGGGTGTGGAGGTCGTGGTACACACAGTACCGGCTGCCCTTGGAAGGTTCGGGCTGATCTCTGCCCCGCTTGGTGTCTGGTTCTGCCGCGAGCACGACAGTCCCCTTGCGCTTCACATCCTTGGCCTCGGGCTTCTTCTCTTCTGGGTCTGCGGCAGGCAGCTCGAGGAGGGAGAGACGCCCTTCCTTAGCCCTGGCACACTTGGTTGCTAAGTTAAACAGCTCCAAGGAAGTGCACAGGTCTTCATGCATTGCCAGCTCCTCCTTCATCTTGACATTGCGCACGCCGTCGGAGAAGGCTGAGATGATGGCCTCCTCAGTCACCTTGGGAATCTTGAGGCATGCGTTGTTGAAGCACTGGATGTACTTCTGCAGGGTCTCCCCGGGCTGTTGCTTGATGCGGCACATGTCGCTCACAGCGGGTGGCCGGTCGCGAGTACCTTGGAAGTTGGCGATGAAGTGGGTGCGCATCTCGTCCCAGGAGGAGATTGTTCCTGGAGCCAGGTTCAGGAGCCAGGTGCGGGCCCCGTCCTTGAGCGCCATGGGGAACCAGTTCGCCATGACCTTCTCGTCTCCGTTGGCAGCTTCGATGCCCGGCTCGTAGAGCTGGAGGAACTCCGCAGGGTCAGCCGTGCCGTCGTAACGAGGAGGCAGGTCTGGCTTGAACTTGTCGGGCCACGCGACGCTGCGTAGCTCGGTGGTGAAGGCGCGGCAGCCCGCTGTGGCCACGGGAGGCCTTGGGTGATGGAGAGCTTGGTCTTGCATGTCCCCATGCACTGCAGCTGGGAGCAGAGCGGGGTCTTGATGCGCGGGAGCAGGAGCATGGTCGCGACGTGCTGGAGCAGCGAGCGCCCGGGCAGCTTCTTGCGGGCGAGGGACTTCTTGGCAGCTCTGCTCTTGCCGCGCTAGCACCTGACGGAGCGGGTTCCGCCTAGGGGCCACGCGGCTTGGAGCCATGGCGCCTTCCTGAGGAGGAGGCGGCCGGGGCGCCGCCGGAGCTTCATCGCCCACGCGGGGCAGGGTGCGGTGCAGTAGAACGGATGGCGCAGGAGAGCCCCCTGCGGCGCGGACAAGCTCGGCGACGCGGTCGAGCCATTCTTCATAGACGTCATCGACGGGACGGTAGCGCAGGAGCTCGTTTGCCGCGATGAGCGCAGCTTGAGCCTCCATGGGCGTGCGGAGCGCGTGGGATGAAGAACCAGCTGGGGTGAGCGAGGGAGTTGCGGTGCGGCCGTCTTGCCGCACGGACGGGTGCTGAGACGATGCTTGCTGCTCGTCCCCCGCCGGGCCGGTGGCGGCGCTGACGGCAGGCGACGGGGAACAGCGAGGATGCCCGCCGACAGGGGCCGTCTGGGCGATGCGGGAAGCGAGAGCGGCCCGGCGCTCGGCGCGGGCCCGACGAGCGTCAGACATGGGCGTGATGGTCGGAGGAGAACGGGGTGGTGGAAGACGAATTCCGGCGCACCCCTACCTGGCGCGCCAAATGTCGGATTTCAGGTTCCGGCAGACCCTTGAGGTTCGAACACTGGGGTGCGCGCGAAGATTTCGCCTCCTACCTACCTGCACCCCTCCGGCTCACAAGATCTGAGCTATGGAAAGAACAACACAAGAGACACAGGATTTATACTGGTTCGGGCCACCGTTGTGGTGTAATACCCTACTCCAGTGTTTGGTGTGGTGGATTGCCTCTCGGGCTGATGATGATGAACAATACAAGGAAGAACAGCCTCGCAAGGGTCTATTCTTGGCTGGGGCGATGAACTGCTGGGAGGAGTTCAGTCTCCCCTCTCTCTCTTGGATTTCGATCTCCAACCTCTAACCCAGCTGCCGAGCTTCTACCATCCTGCGGGTGGCTAGTCCTATTTATAGAGACCCTGGTCCTCTTCCCAAATATCGAGCGGGAAGGGAGCCAACAATGGCGCGCTAATTTGAAAGGGGACAGCTAGTACCAGCTATCCTGACAAAAGTATTCTTCGCCTGCACAAAGCTCTGGTGGTGACGCCGTCTTGGGCTCCACGATGACCTCCGTCTTGCAGTCCTCCTAGTCTTGGCCTTGTTGCACCGAAATGGCAACCTTTGCCTGATGCCTCGGTACTCTGCGACTGCGCTTGCCCCCTTTGCACCAAAGGGGAAAGGAGGACACTGCGCGGGCTGGCACCCACCTGGCGCCCTTGGTCGTCACGGCTTGCGTCACAGGCACCTCATGAGGTACCCTGCCTTGATCTCTCCGCCTCTTCGCGAGCCAGCCTGACGAGGCCGTGCCTGAGGAAGCTCCATGTCGTCCGCCCCGCGAGGCTTGGCCCCTCGCGAGGGTCTTGGGTTTGTGTTGGTGAAGATGGGCCGTGATGGGCCCCCCTTTGAGCCACGCCGCAGGCCGCAGGCAGGCAAGTCTGGGGACCCCCGTTCCCAGAACGCCGACACTGCTGCTCCGGGTGCTTGTCCGGCATTGTGTCGTCCGGACTATTATGTTTGACAGAATTGGTTTGTTCGGTTTGATTCTCCGTATTGCTGTGGTCTGGCAGTGGTTCGCCCTGCTCCATCGTTGGGTCTATGTTATCGTTATTTCTGGCGAGGCGTGATTTGGGGCGGCGCTTGCGCCGCCGCTTTGACTGCTTCTCGAGGGAATAAGCCTTCGGTGCGTCCTTCCGTTCCTTGTCGTCTTCCTTTGGTGTGTCCACCATGTATACGTCATATGATGAATTGGACGTCCAGCGCCCTGTGGTGGTGATTCCTCTTCGCCTCCCGCATCGTCGTCCATACCGTCGATGCCTGTAGAGTCAAAGTCAAGCATGTCGGTTGAGTCATCGACAATGGCTATTAAGTGGGTGGTGGGTGGGCGTCGAATTTCATTGTCTGCATCCCAATCCTGTTGGCCATAATCCGGCCAGGGCTCTCCTGACAAAGAGAGAGACCTTAGTGAATTCAGAATGTCGCCAAAGGGCGAGTGCTGAAAGGTATCTGCGGCGGTGAATTCCATGATCAGCGCCCAATCGGACTCGGTTGGCGGGGGCGCGGGTGGTTCGGAGTCAGAAAAGGAGTCCGACACCTTGGAGTCATGGGTTGCGCATAGGATTATGCTGGTGTTCGGCTCGATCGCCGTTGAGACTACAACCCCTGAGGCGGTGTCTAGCCACCCGTCCTCGATTGGCGCAGCTAGCTCCGAGCTAAGGGTCGGAGCTGATGTGGGCGCGGCCTCTGGGGTACCGTCAGGTGGCGGAGCTAGGTCATACCCATCGCGACAGTGCGGCGCGCCCGGGTCTGGCTCAAATCCGTCGAAGATCAAGTCCCCACGGATGTTGGCCGTGTAATTCAAACTTCCAAATCTGACCTGATGGCCAGGGGCGTAGCTTTCAATCTCCTCCAGATGGCCAAGTGAATTAGCCCGCAGTGCAAAGCCACCGAATACGAAGATTTGTCCGGGGAGAAAAGTCTCACCCTGGACCACATCGCTACCGATGATAGTAGGAGCCATCAAGCCTAACGGCGACGACACAGAGGAACTCTCAATGAAAGCACCAATGTCGATGTCAAAACCGGCGGATCTCGGGTAGGGGGTCCTGAACTGTGCGTCTAGGCCGGATGGTAACATGAGGCAAGGGACACGAAGTTTTACCCAGGTTCGGGCCCTCTTGATGGAGGTAAAACCCTACGTCCTGCTTGATTAATATTGAAGATATGGGTGTTACAAGAGTAGATCTACCACGAGATCAGAGAGGCTAAACCCTAGAAGCTAGCCTATGGTATGATTGTATGTTGTGATTGTTGTCCTACGGACTAAAACCCTTCGGTTTATATAGACACGGGAGAGGGTTAGGGTTACACAAGGTCGGTTACAAAGAAGGAGATATCCATATACGTATTGCCTAGCTTGCCTTCCACGCCAAGTAGAGTCCCATCCGGACACGAGATGAAGTCTTCAAGCTTGTATCTTCATAGCCTAACAGTCCGGCCAATGGAGATAGTCCGGCTGTCCGGAGACCCCCTAATCAAGGACTACCTCAACCGACATGCTCGACTTTGACTCCAAAGACATCGACGGCATGGACGATGATGCAGGAGGCGAACAAGAACCACTACCCACAGGGCGCTGGACAGCCACCTCATCATATGATATATATATATGGTGGACACACCGAAAGAAGGCAATGGCGACGGGACAGCGGAGGATGACCCCTCCAAGAAGAAACCCAAGCGCCGACCTCAGCGGCGCCGCCCTAAGTCTCACCAAGGCAAAAGCGGTGATACCGTCACAGGAGATAATAGCACTCCGGCCAGTGCCGAAGATAAAAACAATCCCCTCCAGCAAGATTTAGAGCAGGAGGATGGAGAAGCCAACCCTCCCGAGAGAGCGGTAGATGGAGAGGCGAAGGATGAAAATTACATGCCTCCCTCCGAAGATGAGGCAAGCCTCGACAATGACGAATTTGTCATGCCTGAGGATCCCCTCGAACAAGAGCACTTCAAGCGCCATCTTATAGCCACGACAAATAGCCTTAAGAAAAAGCAACAGCAGCTTCAAGCTGATCAAGATTTGCTAGCTGACAGATGGACTGAAGTCCTTGCGTCCGAGGAATATAAACTCGAACGCCCCTCCAAGAGTTACCCAAAGTGCAGGTTGCTACCCCGATTGGAGGAGGAAGCACCAAAACCTACATCTCCAGCGTATGACACGGTTGATCGGCCACCTCGTGGCCGCGATAGAGAGGCATTTCAGCCAAAAGCTCAGCATGCACCCCGACGCCATTCAAATAAAAATGTCAAGGCATGGGGAAATACGCCAGACCTGCGAGACATATTGGAGGACAAAGCAAGACACGCAAGATCGATCTACGGATCACGAGGGCACACCACTATGTGAGATGATAACTGTCACGCCAGATACAGTAAAAGTAAATCCGGCTGGGCCGAACACAGCGGACAAGACTCACTTGAGCTGCATCGCAATATAGCCCAGTACAGAGGCGATGCACATCCCCTATGCTTCACAGACGAAGTAATGGGTCACCAAATCCCAGAGGGTTTCAAACCTGTAAATATCGAATCATACGACAGCACAACAGATCCTGCGGTATGGATCGAGGACTTCCTCCTGCACATCCACATGGCCCGCGGTGATGATCTACACGCCATCAAATACCTCCCACTTAAACTCAAAGGACCAGCTCGGCATTGGCTCAACAGCCTGCCAGCAGAATCCATTGGTTGTTGGGAAGATCTGGAAGCCGCATTCCTCGACAACTTGCAGGGCACTTATGTGTGACCACCAGATGCCGATGCCTTGAGCCACATAATTCAGCAGCCAGAGGAATCGGCCAGGCAATTCTGGACATGGTTCCTGACAAAGAAAAATCAAATCGTCGACTGTCCGGATGCAGAGGCCCTAGCAGCTTTTAAGCACAACATCCGCAACGAGTGGCTCGCCCGGCACCTCACCCTCACGACACTCATGACCCACTTTTGCGCGGGAGAAGATAGCTGGCTAGCTCGCAGCAATAATATATCAAAGAACCATGGTACTTCGGATACCTAGGATGGCAATGGCAGGTCACGTCGCAACAAACACAAGCGCCGCATGAACAGCGACAATACCGAGGACATGGCAGTCAATGCCGGATTCAAAGGCTCTAAACCTGGTCAGCGGAAAAAGACATTCAAAGGAAGCACTCCGGGCCCGTCCATTTTGGACCGTATACTCGATCGCTTGTTCCAAATACATGGCACCCCCGACAAGCCAGCCAACCACACCAACAGGGATTGTTGGGTGTTCAAGCAGGCCGGCAAGTTAAATTCCAAAAACAAAGATATCGAGATACATAGCGATGACGAGAAGGAGCCCCGGCCACTGAGCACCAGAGGATAGAAGAGGTTCCCCCCACAAGTGCGGACGGTGAACATGATATACGCAACACACATCCCCAAGAGGGAGTGGAAGCGTGCGCTAAGGGACGTATATGCGTTGGAGCCAGTCGCCCCAAAGTTCAACCCGTGGTCCTCCTGTCCGATCACCTTTGATCGCGGGGACCATCCCACTAGTATCCGTCATGGCGAATTCGCCGCACTGGCCCTACACCCAAGCACCGATGGCTTCCACCTCACTCAAGTCCTTATGGACGGCGGCAGCAGCCTGAACCTGCTTTATCAGGACACAGTGCGCAAAATGGGTATAGACCCTTCAAGGATCAAACACACAAAAACGACCTTCAAAGGCGTCATACCAGGTGTAGAGGCCCATTGCAGAGGCTCAGTCACACTGGAAGTGATCTTCGGATCACCGGATAACTTCCAGAGCGAGGAGTTAATCTTTGATATAGTCCCATTCCGCAGTGGCTATCATGCACTGCTCGGGCGAACCGCATTTGCGAGATTCAACGCGGTACCGCACTATGCATATCTCAAGCTCAAGATACCAGGACCTCGGGGGGTCATCACAGTCAATGGAAACACAGAGCGCTCTCTCCGCACGGAGGAGCACACTGCGGCCCTCGCAGCAGAAGTGCAAAGCAGTATCTTAAGGCAATCCACCAGTTTGGCGATCAAAGACCCGGACACCTTCAAGCGCGCCCGGAGTAATCGGCAACAAGACCGCCTGGCACGTTTCGAGCTTGCATAGCAATGCGGCCCCCACCCCAGTCCCAGCCAAACGGCAAAGTCTGTGCCACGCGTACATAATTACGCATTGAAAATGCCATGGGCATAGATGGGGGGGCACGACTACGGCACGTCCCAAAACGAGGCTCAACAGCACTAGGGGCTTCCCGCCTTACTATTTTTTCTCTCTTTCAGGACTTTACTCTCTGGAAACCCTGTCTAGCAGTATAATTGCCGGACACACGATACAACAACCAAGGAGGCAGAAAGCTACGTCGCATCATGGAATTCTACCATTCCTCAGCTTGCCCTTGGAGGGGACATATCAAATAGTCCTACTTTTTGCTTATCGCTCTACTTGTATCACTCTGCTTCGACGCACCTTTTCGAATAAACAATGCATAGCACTAGACTATTATCGCATTCTCTATTCTTCTTGTGTGTGTGTGTGTGTGTGTGTGTGTATATATATATGTTCATTCATGACATTCAGCACCCGTACACTTTGGTACGGAAAATACGCCAGGGGCTTAAGCGTACCCCATAATACGGCGTGAGAAGTCCAAACACTTTTGACAGTGCGGCACCCCGAACTTATATCATTATATGCATCAACTCCGAATCATGTCTTGGGTCAATAGTTGGGTTTGCCCGGCTCCCATGTTTTGGTACCTTATGTTCCGCTATATCGGCTAAGGTAGCACTGGGAGAACTACTGTGATTGTGCCCCGGTTCAGCTGGGCTAAGCACCTCAGTAGAGAAAGCTAAAACTGACTGTCATGATAAGGCGAGAGCTGGTCGCTGTTCGAGAGGTCTCGAGTCCCTAAAGACTTATGCCTCTTAGAGCGAGGAGTCGGCTTTGTCCGGCTTAAGGCGTGTATAGCGCCTCGAATTCGGCCTTCCGAATACTAGGGGCTTCGCCAAAATTTAAAATTATAGACTTCTATGGCTAAGTGAGAGTGATAAAGCATTATAGTCCGATTGCCTCGTTCATTGTGCTGAGCACCTCCCTTGAAGGACCCAACAATGGGAAAAAGAGTGCTCAGGTTTATCCCGAACACCCCAGCACTCGTGGCATGGGGGCTGAAGCCGACGACTGGCCATCTCTCAGATTTGGTAAACAGCCACACATAAGGTAATATTTTAAATTCAAACAAGCGTTGCATAGCGCATATGAACAAGTTTTCATAATACAGGATCACACGAGAAAGTTCATTCACAAATTACATCCTTCGCACACACGTCCGCCACAAGACGGGCACCCTTCAGGACACCCTCATAATACATTTCGGGCTGGCGATGCTCCTTGCCCTGCGGTAGCCCCTCCTTCACCAGCTTCTCGGCATCCATCTTGGCCCAGTGCACCTTCGCACGGGCAAAAGCCCAGCGTGCACCCTCGATGCAGACGGACCACTTTATGACCTCCAGCCGTGGGCAGGCATCTACAAGCCGCCGCACCAGGCCGAACTAGCTGTTGGGGAGGGAGTCGCCAGGCCACATCCGGACTATAAAGCCCCGCATGGCTTGTTCGGCCACCTTGTGCAGCTTGACTAGTTGCTTCAGCTGGTCGCTCATAGGCATCGGGTGTTCGGTCCCAGTATACTGGGACCAGAACAACTTCTCCGTCGAGCTTCCCTCCTCGGCCTGGTAATATTTCACGGCATCTGACACGCCACGGGGCAAATCTGCGAATGCTCCTAGAGAGCTCCGGATTCGGGTAAGTAACAAGTAATTTACTTTCACATGCTTGCTTTGCATATTGAATGCCTTACCCGCCGCTATCTTCCTCATCGCCTCAATTTCCTGGAGGGCCTTTTGGGCTTCAGCCTTGGCATGCTTTGTGCTCTCGAGGGCCGAGGCAAGCTCGGACTCTCGTGTCTTCGAGTCAAGCTCCAAAGTCTCGTGCTTCGTCACGAGAGCCTGGAGCTCTTGCTGCACCTCGCCCACCCGTGCCTCTTGTTTTTCCCACTCGGTGCGCTCATTGGCCTCTTTGTTTTCAGCCTCGGACAGCGCTTGCTTCAGGGTCGCCACTTCAGTCATGGCCCCTGGCACATTCATGATGATCCTGTCATTTCGCAACCACATTTTCTTTTTTACATAGACAAGGTATTACTTACCTCTATTCTCCTCGAGCTGTCTCTTGGCATGGACGGGCTCTTTCTCGGACCGCTTGAGGTCCTGCTTCAGTGCAGCGACCTCCACAGTCAGTGCGGCAGAGGTCAGCAACAAAGCCTGCATACGCATACAGACATACTTATATTAGACTCCTGCAGATTTTATTTGATCCTCTATTTAGCTTTTCTTTGTGAACATCAAATAGAGCATCAGGGGCTACTGTCTATGCGGTAATATTTCCCTATATTTTAAATACTTACCTCAAAGCCTGTTAGAAGACTGGCATAGGCTTCAGTCAGTCCGCTCTTGGCACACTGAACCTTCTTGATCACCGCACTCATAATAGTGCGGTGCTCTTCATCGATGGAAGCGCCGCGAAGCGCTCCCAGCAGGACATCCAGTGCCTTTGGATGGACAGAGGTCACCGGCACGGATGGCTTGCCCCTTTTGGAAGGGGGTCGCATGCCCGTGTCCGAAGCCACTCGAGGTCCCAGCGCGGTGTTCGGCTGAGGGCCGAACTTGGAGCCCCCAGGAGCCTTGCTCCCTTTGCTCTTGGAGTCCGGAAGGTCGCTTTGAGGCGCCTCTGGGACTGTCTCCCCCTGGCTCGGTGCCCCTTGAGACAATACCTCGGCATTGTCTGTAGGGCAAGGAGAGGAGGCGGTTGGAAGTGTATCACTATTCATGTCCGACGAGTCCAAGGAACCGTCCGACGATGATACGGCGATACGGGCTTGGGGCGGACTGCATAATCATATTCGGCGTTAGGAGAAGCAGTGCGGCAAAGGTATGATATGAGTTATTCTGGTATCCGAATACTTACGACTTCGCCAGGGGCTTGGCCCTAAGTAGCCACTCATCTTCGCCGTCGGCGGCGGTGGTGAAGCAGTCCGGAAGGAGAGTCCTTCCCTTCTTGGACCCTTCGGCCTCCCTGGTTGGGGCGGCCTTCCTTTTCTTGTCTCCCCCGGCTGGAGGGGGAGCATCTTCATCTTCCTCCTCTTCGTTTTCATGGGAGGAGTGCGTCGCGGAGTTATCGGACGATGAGTCTGATACCACCTGGCACCGGGAACTCCTTCGGGGTCCCTTGGCCTTCTTCTTGGTCTTCTCTGGCACCTCATAAGGACCAGAGTCTGCATCTCCGTCAGGAGAGCGTCCGCAGGGTCTTCGGGCAAAGGGGCCGGAAAGTTAATCTGCTCCGATGCCTCCACCCAGTCCTATCAAAGGCATGGGAGCTCAGACCCCGCACATGGTTAAGCTATGGGAAATAAATACCCTACCAGATGTACAGAACTTACCGGATTCGCAGGGCGCTTTGCGCTTAGCCCGCGGTCCTCGGTAAGAGAAGGGGGGACGTCGGCGCCCTTGAACAGCACCTTCCAGATGTCCTCATGCGTCGTGTTGAAGAGCTCATCTAGAGTTTGGTGCTGGGCTGGGTCGAACTCCCATAAATTGAAAGCCCGTTGTTGACACGGGAGGATCTGGCGGAAGAGCATGACCTGGACTATGTTGACAAGCTTAAGTTTCTTGCTTATCATGTTCCGGATACACTTCTGGAGTCCGTCCATGTAACATCCCAAATTTTCAATTTGGAATGTTATATATTAGATCATCAATGCATATCATATTTCTTTTGCATTTTGGTTGATCCTAGAAATTCTATGCAACTCAATGACCCACGGAGAGAGTTGGGGATTTCGATATTTTTCATATTTGAGTTCTCTCAAATTTTAAGAATAGGATCATTTGATTTTATTTATTTTATCATTAGTTATTTCTAATACAGAAATATGAGAGAGGGAATAAAATGACTTTCCCAAAATAAAGAAATATTGAGGATTTAATAATAAAATCAAATAAGATTTTTATTTCGGAGTTTTTCGGTGTTTTATTTGAAATTAGGAAAAAATGCATTTTTCAAAATTGCATTTAGGTCCCAAATAAATGTTCACCTTGTGAGGCTTGATTTTAGCAGCCCGTGAAAATTTATTTCGGAAATTTTGGAGTCCGTTTAGTATTTCTTTTTTTTCTTTTTTTCTGAGCGAAATATTTAAAAAAACGCGTCGCGCGCTGACTGGGCCAAGGCCCAGCCGACGGCCCACCCCGCCGCCTGCGTCTCCTTCCAGGAGACCGGAGCCGCGCCGCCGCCCGAGTCCGGCTCGGGACCGCCGCCGTGCCCCCTCCCCCAAGGCAGCACCCCCTCCCTCTCTTAAATACCGAGCCGCCCCGCCGCCCCTCACCTCACCCCGCCCCACCGCCCGCCAAGCCGCAGCGGCCCCGCCGCCTGCGTTGCTGCCGCTGCCGCTGCTGCGCCGCCCCGCATAGCCACCGCCGCCGCCGGAGCCCCGCTCCGCCCGCCGGAGTACCTCACCGGAGGTATAGCCGCCGTCGTTCGCCGTTCGGTTTTTTTCTTTTAAAAAAACCGCCTCGGTTTTTTTTAAACCCTAGATCGGTTTATTTCTCCGGTTTATTTAATTAGTGAACGTTCACCGATTCGTTCGTTTTAACGAACGCGTTCATCGTTTAGCTTCAGATAACGAATGTTTGTTCGTTAATCTGTTCTTCGTTTTTCTTTTCTCGGATTAAATCCGCGATTTTTCTGATCGCGATTCCTGATCCGATTTTCGTTTTAGTTTATCTTTTCGCTCGTTTGTCGGAATCAGGCAATTCAAGCGCCTAGGGATTCGTCTCGAAACCCTCTATCCGTTTAACCAACCTAAAAAAGATTTTGCTACTGTAAAATTTGCCCTAGATCCAGAATGCTAGAACGAAGTTGTTTTCTTTCGCCGTTTGTCTTTCGTTGTTTCGTTTGATTTGATTCTTTTGCCAACCGGAGTTCTTAAGTTGAACCTTCTGGTTTGAGTTTTACCTATGCATTAGATGAGTACTTATTGTATGCGCGTTTGTTTGTTTGCGATAGAGTATCCGGAGTGCGTTGCCTGTTACTTTGAATCGCTAAGTTTCCCGGATCATCAGCAAGGCAAGTAACACTTTGATCATACCTTCTCTACTACCCAGTTTTATTGCATTAGATCAATCCACTCACATTGCATGATTAGGATCTAATTAAATTGTGGGATGGGAAGTAGATGAGGTAGTACCTATTACCAGTTTATTTTCAAACCTTTGGGAGTTACTTCTACGTTTGCTTATCATGCCATGCTATGCTAGTAGACGTGGATTGGGTGAGTGAAATCCATTAACAGATGTGAGATTGTTAATTAATGGTTTATCTAAGGTGGCAACTTAAACACACATCTGGGTGGATTGAGGCACCTGGGTATTCCAGGACATGCCTATTTTCTTTTGGACTGCCACCCAGGCTCAAAGGGATCATAAGACTATTCATACTAGAAACTTCCGTGTGCAGCCACATGCTATTATGGGCTCTACCATAGTTGACTAAGTTGTGCGAACTCTTACAGTGGTAGACTAGCAGATGTAGGGGATGTAGGTGGTACGGTCTACCCGATCGTAAGGTGCTAGTGCTTCTGAAAGACTATGTCTCGGTCATCCGTCTTCTCAAACACCATGTAGTGCGAGAAACCAAACGGAGGCGATCGAGTCTTGTGGGGAAAAGTGTGCAAACCTCTGCAGAGTGTACCAAACTAATCATGATTAGTCGTGTCCCCGGTTATGGACATCTTGAGTATCTAGTACTTGGATTATCATGTGAATCTCAAGATGTTACTCTAAATTAATTTTGTTGGGTTATGTTTAATGATGATGCTTAATTGGGATTGAGAATGCTGTCAACCATTCTCAATGTTTAACAACTACCATGATAGTTAAATAAAATTATTCCTTTGAAGTAGGGAAAAATTGGCTTTACGCAAAACTGTAACCATAGAGCTTTCCACCAGCCAAATATGCATATAGTATAGCTGTTTCATTCCATTACTCTCTATGTGTTACATTGCCAGCATATTCCATGTGCTGACCCGTTTCGGGTTGCAGCGTTAATGTTGCAGACTTTTCAGACAACGATTAAGGAGTTTTTAGGTCGTGGTTCTATACTCAGTGATGCCATTGGAGTTGATGGACTCACTTATCTTCCAAGCCTTCCACTGTTATCGTTATTAGATGGCCTTAAGCCATATTTATTGTAATAAGTTCTCTTCTGAGACACTTGATGTAATAAGTGTGTGATTGCTACTCTGCTATAAATCCTCTGAGTACTGTATGGTGTCAGCATTACTGATCCAGGGATGACACCGGAGCACAGAGATCAGACTGTTTGAGGTCTGGTCGCTATAGAGATGGTATCAGAGCACACGCTGACTGTAGGACATGACCACTAAGCTAAAAGACCTAGATCACTATTCACTCTCTTCTCTTCTGACATCTCATCTTTTCTACCTTTAGGATGGCGGATGCAAGGAACAAGTTCACACAACCGGATGAAGATACACCCTTTGGACGACACTTGAAAGAAGTCACTAGATACCTGAACATAGAAGTACCAAGCTTCATGGGAACCTACAAAGCCACTTTACCTGAAGAAGAGCGCTGGATGATTCAAGTTCAAGTTCCAGGAAGGACATTCATGCCAGTCACTGATCCCATAGAGTTTTCATTTGATGCACCAACTTGGAGTCTAGGAAAGAGCATGGCAGCTCACATCGCCATGGGACGCATTGGAGAAGTCTACCGCAAGGATCTCAAGGATACTATCTACCAGATTTGTGGGCGCCGAGATGAGCACTGGGAGATGATCAGCACCCGGAAGGATAGATCAATTGCAGCTTTTATCCAGGAGTTAAATCAGCACATTCGACGACGGGAGAACCAGATGTGCGCCGACATGATAGATCTGAAGAAGGCTAAGACTAGAATCAAGGAACTGGAGGAAGAACTCAAGACTACACGTCAAGATTATGAAAAAGAAATTGAAGTATTGGTGGAGATGAATGACGACCTGATCAAGAAGATTGGAATATTTATGGGAGGCCCAACACCAGTAGATGAAGACAAAGAACCCAAGGAAATTAACCTAGAGGACTACATCATCATCGACGGCGCCGACTATGAACCAGACAGTAGTGATGATGACTATGTTGATGAAGCTGGAGCAGATATCTTGGAGTCAACGACCGAAGAATATTTCTAGTAGACCACCTCCTCAGTAGTAGTAGTCCACCATGTAAATATAGTAGCTTGAGCACACTTGCGATAGTTAGATCGATTGTATGCCCTTGTTTGATTGAATGAAGTGAATTGTTTGCTTTTGCCTCATGTGCATATGGGTAGTGTTTTCTCTTTAGACCCTCTCTATTCTTATATCTCATCTTTTCTAAAACCTCAGATGCCTCCGAGAGGTGACCCCAGATTTGCCTTTCCATCGGAGCTCACCCAGTTGATCCAGCAGCAGAACACATTGATGCAGTTGCTAGTCCAGAATCAGAATCAAGGGAACAACAACAACAACCCACCACCACCTGTTGACCACTTAGCCCATTTTCTTAGGCTGAATTCGCTGGTGTTTTCTAGTAGCACCGAGCCAATAGTAGCAGATGATTGGCTCCGCAAGACAGCTAGGGAGTTGACCACAGCAGGATGCACAGATGCGGAGAAGGTGAAGTTTGTCGCACATCAGTTAGAAGGACCCGCAGCATCATGGTGGGAGAATTTCACAGCCACCTTCCCAGTCGACACTGTCACATGGGACCAGTTTCAGCAAGCTTTTTGTACTGCCCATGTTTCAGCAGGAGCTATGGCCATGAAGAAGCGTGAGTTTTGTAACTTATGCCAAGGAGGACGGATAGTTGGCCAGTATGTGGAGGAATTTAGTAAGTTAGCACGTTATGCCCCAGATGACGTCGCTACGGATGCAGCTAAGCAAGAGAAGTTTTTGGAAGGACTGAATGATGAGTTGAGCATGCAGTTGATGGTAGCCACCTTCAACAACTACCAGGAGTTGGCAGATCGTGCTCTTATGATTGAAGGGAAGCAGCAGCAAATTGAGAATCGCAAGAGGAAGTATGGACAAGGAAAGTACAATTCAGGAGCTCAGCAGAAGCCACGTTTTACCCCTAGACCAGGAGGACATTTTCAGCATACCCATGGAGGAGGTAGCTCGCACAATCACAATGGCACCAAGAATGGTAATGGCAATGAAGGAAGCAACGGCCAGAACCGCACCAACCCCTCAACCCCAGCCAAGAAGGACTTGAGCCAAGTCACTTGCTCTAAGTGTTCGAAGACCGGACATTATGCCAATGAATGTCCTGAAGGCCAAAATGGCAATGGAAGTTCTGGGAAGAAGCCGAACCCTTTCAACAGGGGATAGGTGAACCACGTTAGCGTGGAGGAGGTTGAAGCTCAGCCCGATGCAGTAATAGGTAAGTTTTTGGTTAAGTCATTTACTGCACTAGTTCTTTTTGATACTGATGCATCGCATTCATACATCTCAAGGGGATTTGTGGATAAGTATAACCTATCAACCCAAGCCCTTAGGTCACCCATGGTAGTAACCTCGCCTGGAGCAGAATATGTGGCTAGTCTATGGTGTGATCGGTTACCATTAAGGATTGGTAACTATGTTTTTCCATCAGACCTAATAGTATTGGAATCTCAAGGATTGGATGTGATATTAGGCATGGATTGGTTATCAAAGTATGAAGGGAATATTGAATGTGCTAGTAAGTCAATTTTGCTTACCACACCAGAAGGGAGAAGGATCAAGTATGTATCCTGGCATGTGCCAAAGAGGGCCTAGGTAAATTGCCTAACAGGAGTTGTGCAGGAGGAAGTACCAGTGGTAAAGGATTTCCCTGATGTATTTCCAGAAGAGTTGCCAGGCATGCCACCAGATAGAGATATTGAGTTTTTGGATTGAGCTATTGCCAGGCACAGGGCCAATATCAAAGAGACCATATAGGATGCCAGCAAAGGATTTGGTGGAAATTAAGAAGAAGATTGAGGAGTTATTGGATAAGGGATATATTCGCCCAAGTTCTTCACCTTGGGGATCGCCAGTACTTCTAGTGGAGAAGAAGGATGGATCGTTAAGGATGGTTGTTGATTATCGAGGATTGAATGAAGTAACGATCAAGAACAAGTACCCATTACCAATGATCAACGATCTGTTTGATCGATTGCAAGGAGCTAGGGTATTTTCCAAGATCGATCTGCGATCAGAATACCACCAGTTGAAGATTTGGGAACAGGATATTCCGAAGACAGCTTTTACTACCAGATATGGGTTGTACGGGTATACCATTATGTCATTTGGTCTGACTAACGCACCTGCCTATTTTATGAACATGATGAACAAAGTGTTTATGGAGTTTTTGGATAAGTTCGTCATAGTGTTCATTGATGATATCCTGGTTTATTCGAAGAATGAAGGGGAACATAAGGAGCATTTGCGTTTGGTACTTGGAAAGCTTAGAGAACATCAATTATATGCCAAGTTCAGCAAATGTGAGTTTTGGTTGAAGGAAGTAGGATTCCTCGGACATGTTATATCTGGAGAAGGTATAGTAGTAGATCCCGCTAAAGTCGAAATCGTGACCAAGTGGGAAGCCCCAACAACAGTTGGAGGGATCCGGAGTTTTCTTGGACTCGCAGGATACTACCGGAGATTTATTGAGAATTTCTCAAAGATTGCGAAGCCTATGACAGAGTTATTAAAGAAGGATACCAAGTTCATATGGACAGAGGAGTGTGAGGCTAGTTTCCAGGAGTTGAAGAAACGTTTGGTTACCTCACCAGTGTTGATTTTGCCAGACCAGACCAAAGATTATGAGGTGTACTGCGACGCTTCACACCGAGGACTTGGAGCAGTGCTTATGCAGGAAGGGAGAGTTGTTTCATATACCTCAAGACAACTGAAGCCTCATGAGTTGAATTATGCCACGCATGATTTGGAGTTAGCAGCCGTAGTGCATGCGTTGAAAACATGGAGACATTTTCTCATTGGTAATCATTGTGAGGTGTACACGGATCATAAGAGTTTGAAGTACATTTTCACCCAGAAGGAGTTGAATCTCAGACAAAGGAGATGGTTGGAGCTTATCAAGGATTATGATATGAAATTACATTATCACCCCGGAAAGGCTAATGTAGTAGCTGACGCATTAAGCCGCAAGAGCCATGTCAATACATTAATGACGGGAGAAATACCCAAGGAGTTAGCAGAAAATCTTCGTGAACTATGTGTGGAAATAGTTCCGAGAGGCTATGTAGCAGCATTGGAGATTCAGTCAACTTTGATGGATAGAATCAAAGAAGCTCAGAAAACTGACAAAGAGATTGCCGCTATAAAGGAGAAACTGAGCAAAGGAAAAGCTAAAGGATTTCGTGAGGATGAGCACGATAACCTATGGTTTGAAGACCGCGTTTACGTGCCCAATGACCCGGAGATCAGGAAGTTGATTTTGCAAGAGGCACACGATTCACCATATTCAATTCATCCAGGAAATACCAAGATGTATCTGGATTTGAAGGATATTTTCTGGTGGACCGGAATCAGGAGGGATATAGCGGAGTATGTAGCAGTTTGTGACATATGCCAGAGAGTAAAGGCAGAGCATCAGAAGCCAGCAGGATTGTTACAACCATTGCCGATACCCGAATGGAAGTGGGATAAGCTAGGCATGGATTTTATCACGGGATTGCCCAGGACTCGTTCAGGCTATGACTCAATTTGGGTTGTAGTTGATCGATTGACGAAAGTAGCTCATTTCATCCCAGTAAAGACCACTTACACCAGTGCTAAGTTGGTAAAGATATACATGACCAGGATTGTATGTCTGCATGGAGTTCCAAGGAGTATCATATCAGATAGAGGAACCCAGTTTACCTCAAAGTTCTGGAAGCAGTTGCACGAAACTTTGGGTACCAGGCTAGAGTTCAGTACAGCTTTTCATCCACAGACAGATGGACAGACCGAGAGGGTAAATCAGATTTTGGAGGATATGCTAAGAGCTTGTGCGCTAGATTATGGATCTAGTTGGGGCAACAATTTGCCATATGCAGAGTTCTCTTACAACAACAGTTACCAAACTAGTCTAAAGATGGCCCCTTTCGAAGCCTTGTACGGAAGGAGGTGCAGGACACCGTTGTCATGGGACGAAGTTGGAGACCGTCAGTTGTTTGGTCCTGACTTGATTAAAGAGTCTGAACAGAAGGTGAAGTTGATTCACGATAGGCTCAAGGTAGCCCAGTCCAGGCAGAAGAGTTATGCGGATTCTAAACACAAGGAGATAGTTTACGAAGTTGGAGATAGAGCTTATCTTCGAGTATCTCCACTTCGGGGAACAAAGTGTTTTGGAGTTAAAGGGAAGTTAGCACCACGATTTGTAGGACCATATCGAGTATTGGAACGTATGGGGGAAGTAGCCTACAAGTTAGAATTGCCCGAAGGATTGTCAGGAGTTCATGATGTGTTCCACGTTTCTCAGCTGAAGAAGTGTCACGCGGAAATGGCCGACATACCGTTGAGAGATACAATGCCTTTGGAAACTATTCAGTTGGATAACGATTTGACCTATGAGGAGAAGCCAGTTAAGATCCTCGAGTTTGCCAACCGAGTTACTCGCAGCAAGGTTATCAAGTTTTGCAAAGTTCAGTGGAGCCACCACTCAAAGGATGAAGCCACCTGGGAGCGGGAGGAAGATTTGTTCAAGGACCACCCTCACCTATTTTCTAGCCAACCCGAATCTCGAGGGCGAGATTCATCTTAAGGGGGTAGGTTTGTAACCTCCCAAATTTTCAATTTGGAATGTTATACATTAGATCAGCAATGCATATCATATTTATTTTGCATTTTGGTTGATCCTACAAATTCTACGCAATTCAATGACCCACGGAGAGAGTTGGGGATTTCGATATTTTTCATATTTGAGTTGTCTCAAATTTTGAGAATAGGATCATTTGATTTTATTTATTTTATCATCAATTATTTCTAATACAGAAATATGAGAGAGGGAATAAAATGACTTTCCCAAAATAAAGAAATATTGAGGATTTAATAATAAAATCAAATAAGATTTTTATTTCGGAGTTTTTCGGTGTTTTATTTGAAATTAGGAAAAAATGTGTTTTTCAAAATTGCATTTAGGTCCCAAATAAATGTTCACCTTGTGAGGCTTGATTTTAGAAGCCCGTGAAAATTTATTTCGGAAATTTTGGAGTCCGTTTAGTATTTCTTTTTTTTCTTTTCTTCCGAGCGGAATATTTAAAAAAACGCGCCGCGCGCCGACTGGGCCAAGGCCCAGCCGACGGCCCACCACGCCGCCTGCGTCTCCCTCTAGGAGACCAGAGCCGCGCAGCCGCCCGAGTCCGGCTCGGGGCCGCCGCCGTGCCCCCTCCCCCAAGGCAGCACCCCCCACCCTCCCTCTCTTAAATACCGAGCCGCCCCGCCGCCCCTCACCTCACCCCGCCCCGCCGCCCGCCAAGCCGCAGCCGCCCCGCCGCCTGCGCTGCTGCCGCCTCCGCCGCGCGCCGCACGCCGCCACCTCCGCTGCCGGTGCTGCGCCGCCCCGCCGCCCGCATAGCCACCGGCGCCGCCGGAGCCCCGCCCCGCCCGCCGGAGTACCTCGCCGGAGGTATAGCCGCCGCCGTTCGCCGTTCGGTTTTCTTGTTTAAAAAAACTACCTCGGTTTTTTTTGAAACCCTAGATCGGTTTATTTCTCTGGTTTATTTAATTAGTGAACGTTCACCGATTCGTTCATTTTAACGAACGCGTTCATCGTTTAGTTTTAGATAACGAACGTTCGTTCGTTAATCTGTTCTTCATTTTTCTTTTCTCGGATTAAATCCACGATTTTTCTGATCACGATTCCTGATCCGATTTTCGTTTTAGTTTATCTTTTCACTCGTTTGTTGGAATCAAGCGATTCAAGCGCCTAGGGATTCGTCTGGAAACCCTCTATCCGTTTAACCAACCTAAACAAGATTTTGCTACTATAAAATTTGCCCTAGATCCAGATTGCTAGAACGAAGTTGTTTTCTTTCGCCATTTGTCTTTCGTTGTTTCGTTTGATTTGATTCTTTTGCCAACCGGAGTTCTTAAGTTGAACCTTCTGGTTAGATCTCTTATTTGAGTTTTACCTGTGCATTAGATAAGTACTTATTGTATGCTCGTTTTTTTGTTTACGATAGAGTATCCGGAGTGCGCCGCCTGTTACTTCAAATCGCTAGGTTTCCCGGATCATCAGCAAGGCAAGTAACACTTTGATCATACCTTCTCTACTACCCAGTTTTATTGCATTAGATCAATCCACTCACATTGCATGATTAGGATCTAATTAAATTGTGGGATGGGAAGTAGATGAGGTAGTACCTATTACCAGTTTATTTTCAAACCTTTGGGAGTTACTTCTACGTTTGCTTATCATGCCATGCTATGCTAGTAGACGTGGATTGGGTGAGTGAAATCCATTGACAGATGTGAGATTGTTAATTAATGGTTTATCTAAGGTGGCAACTTAAACACACATCTGGGTGGATTGAGGCACCTGGGTATTCCAGGACTTGCCTATTTTCTTTTGGACCGCCACCCAGGCTCAAAGGGATCATAAGACTATTCATACTAGAAACTTCCGTGTGCAGCCACAAGCTATTATGGGCTCTAGCATAGTTGACTAAGTTGTGCGAACTCTTACAGTGGTAGACTAGCAGATGTAGGGGATGTAGGTGGTACGGTCTACCCGATCGTAAGGTGCTCGTGCTTCTGAAAGACTATGTCTCGGTCATCCGTCTTCTCAAACACCATGTAGTGCGAGAAACCAAACGGAGGCGATCGAGTCTTGTGGGGAAAAGTGCGCAAACCTCTGCAGAGTGTAACAAACTAATCATGATTAGCCGTGTCCCCGGTTATGGACATCTTGAGTATCTAGTTCTTGGATTATCATGTCAATCTCAACATGTTACTCTAAATTAATTTTGTTGGGTTATGTTTAATGATGGTGCTTAATTGGGATTGAGAATGCTGTCAACCAGTCTCAATATTTAACAACTACCATGATAGTTCAATAAAATTATTCCTTTGAAGTAGGGAAAAATTGGCTTTACGCAAAACTGTAACCATAGAGCTTTCCACCAGCCAAATATGCATATAGTATAGTTGTTTCATTCCATTACTCTCTATGTGTTACATTGCCAGCATATTCCATGTGCTGACCCATTTCGGGCTGCAACATTAATGTTGCAGACTTTTCAGACGACGATTAAGGAGTTTTTAGGACGTGGTCCTATACTGAGTGATGCCGTTGGAGTTGATGGACTCACTTATCTTCCAAGCCTTCCGCTGTTATTGTTATTAGACGGCCTTAAGCCATATTTATTGTAATAAGTTCTCTTCTTAAACACTCGATGTAATAAGTGTGTGATTGCTACTCTGCTATAAATCCTCCGAGTACTGTGTGGTGTCAGCATTACTGATCCAGGGATGACACCAGAGCACAAAGATCAGACTGTTTGAGGTCTGGTCGCTACAGTCCAGCTCCACCGGTGAACCCTAGGACAGGCCCTTCTCCTTCCAGGAAGTGAGCCGCGTGGGGATTTCGGATCGAAACTCGGGGGCCGCCACCCATTTGGTGTCGCGCGGCTCGGTGATGTAGAACCACCCCGATTGCCACCCCTTTACGGTCTCCACGAAGGAGCCCTCGAGCCATATAACGTTGGGCATTTTGCCCACCATGGCTCCGCCGCATTCCGCTTGTTGGCCGCCTACTACCTTCGGCTTGATATTGAAGGTCTTCAGCCACAGGCCGAAGTGAGGCCGAATGCGGAGGAAAGCCTCGCACACGACGATAAACGTCGAGATGTTGAGGATGAAATTTGGGGCCAGATCATGAAAGTCCAGCCCATATTAGAACATAAGGCCGCGGACAAATGGATGGAGGGGAAACCCCAGTCCGCGGACGAAGTGGGGGAGGAAAACCACCCTTTCGTGAGGTTCTAGGGTAGGGACGATCTGCCCCACGGCTGGCGGCCGGTGCGTGATATCCGCGGGTAAGTATCCGGCCCCGCGCAGCTTTTTGATGTCTCTCTCCGTGACGGAGGAGACCATCCACTTGCCTCCCGCTCCGGACATGTTTGGAGAGGGTTAAGGAGAAGGATGTGGACTTGGGCGCTGGAGCTCGAGTGCGCAAGAATGGATGAGCAAGGAGGAAGAAGGCGTGGATAGAAAAGGGTGAACCCTTGTCCCTTTATAAGGACGGACGAAACTATGCGTCCCCACTAGCCTGGTAAAACTCGCTTATCCCCCAAGTGTTGTAATTGATGGTGCGATTGGGTTACCCACGTCCATATTGATGGGAATCCCGTGATAAGGGGACACGATCTCTGCTTCGACAAGACATGCCAAGGAAACCGCCTCGCGAAACACGCTGAGATAGGTTATGAAAAACGATTCAAAAAAAGACCTGGTTGTGGTGTCATGTTACACTACGGGGTACGTCAGTAGATTAGATTTGTGTAAATATTATTTCGTCTACGGTGGTATGTGGAACTTATTTTGCAAGGTCGGACACTATCCTTGTATTCAAACTCTTCCGTGGTGTATTCGGAGGAGGAACCCGCCTTGCAATGCCGAAGATAACACTACGCGCCGGACTCATCGTCATTGAAGCCTGGTTCAGGGGCTACTGAGGGAGTCCTGGATTAGGGGGTATCCGGACAGCCGGATTATATCCTTTGGCCGGACTGTTGGACTATGAAGATACAAGATTGAAGACTTTGTCCTGTGTCCGGATGGGACTCTACTTGGCGTGGAAGGCAAGCTAGGCAATACGGATATGTATATCTCCTCCTTTGTAACCGACCTTGTGTAACCCTAGCCCCCTCCGGTGTCTATATAAACCGGAGGGTTTTAGTCTGTAGGACAACACACAATCATACCATAGGCTAGCTTCTAGGGTTTAGCCTCTCGGATCTCGTGGTAGATCAACTCTTGTACTACTCATATTATCAAGAATAAACAAGCATGACGTAGGGTTTTACCTCCATCAAGAGGGCCCGAACCTGGGTAAAACATCGTGTCCCTTGCCTCCTATTACCATCCACCTTAGACGCACAGTTCAGGATCCGCGGGTTTTGACACCGACAGCTCCCTTCCCGCTCAATATTTGGGGAGAGGACCAGGGCCCCAATAAATAGGAGTAGCCACCATCGTAGCTAGGGGATCGATCGATCGGTCTGGCCAAGAGAGACCAAGACAACCACAAGTTCACCATGCACAAGAACGCCTCTCCTCAGGAGGTTGTTCTTCCCCTTGTACTATTCATCCTCAACCCAAGAGGCAATCCACCACACCACACTGAAGTAGGGTATTACACCACAACGGTGGCCCAAACCAGTATAAATCTTGTGTCCTTTGTGTTGTGAGTTCGTCGAGTTCGTTCATAAGATCTTAGCTGAGCTAGGACGTAGATTGGTAGGGGGGAGATCTTCGTGCATAGCCCAATGTTCGAACCTTGAGGATTTTGTCGGAACCCGTGATCCGACATTTGGCGTGCCAGGTAGGGGTGCGCCAGAGCTTCTCTCCTACCAGTCGATTCACCGACGCTCTGCAGTTCCGATGCCCGACGACTCAAGGACCAATGCCGACCACTGGGCAGCCTGGCCGGCCCGGGCGACGCCACCTGCCCAGGAAGACCTCAACCCCGCACTCCAGGCGGCACGAGCGCCACCTGACACTCCCGGGCGCGGGTGGCGCGGCCAAACGCCGTCCACCCTCACCCCACAACATGTGCAGGTTGCTGCAAGGGCCGCAAGCCACACCGCGGCAACGGTGCCGCACACCCGGAGGGAGCAGGCCAACATGCGACCAGCACTCACGGTGGCACAAGAGCTGCTACGATGCCGGCTCATGGAGAGCGGCCGGGATGCACTGCTGGAGCGCGTCGCCGAGCTACTGGATGTCGCAGCTTCAGGAGCGCCGCCCTTCTGTTCTCTGCTCATGCCACGAGCTACGGCCGGGTCGCATGGCGGGCCACGCCGCTCCCGCATGCCTACAGGCGCACCACTAGGCTTCATCGACATCGGCGTGACCAACGGGGCTGCACGTCCGCTCGCACCGGCGCCATCTCTGCTGGGTGTGGGCACGAGCGCTGCCACCTATGGTCTGGGCGGGAAGCAGCCCTACCATCCTTAAGGCGGCATGCTGGGTCGGGTGACGTGGAGCGTGGGGCATTATGGCGAGGTCTTTGAGGCGGCGGCCTCGGAGGCCTATTTGCCCCGCATGGTGGACGAGGAGTACGTGTAGGAAGACGACCCTGGCTCGCTCCTCGAGCCGGGCTGGGAGGAGGAGGCGCTAGAAGTCGGCGCCTTTCAGGACCCCTCCAGGATCCTCGCCGACCGCGCCGACGACAACTGCTATAGGGTACCACTAATTCCTCAAGAGGAGGCTTACGCTAACCATGGTACGCAGGGGGATCAGGTCGCATCAGCAGATGGCAGTCCCGGCTCATCGGTCTCCTGCTACCTCTTGAGCACTGCGTTGGTTTTCCCTTGAAGAAGAAAGGGTGGTGGAGTAAAGCAGCGTAAGTATTTCCCTCAGTTTTTGAGAACCAAGTATCAATCCATTAGGAGACCACGAGCGAGTCACCTCGTACCTACACAAACAAATAAGAACCTCGCAACCAACGCGGTAAAGGGGTTGTCAATCCCTTCACGGCCACTTGCAAGAGTGAGATCTGATAGAGATGATAATAATAAGATAAGTATTTTTGGTATTTTTATGATATAGATTGAATGTAAAGATTGCGAAATAAAATAGATTGGAAACTTGTATGATGGAAAATAGACCCGGGGGCCATAGGTTTCACTAGTGGCTTCTCTCAAGATAGCATAAGTATTACGGTGGGTGAAAAAATTACTGTGAAGCAATTGATAGAATAGCGAATAATTATGAGAATATCTAGGCATGATCATGTATATAGGCATCACGTCCGTGATAAGTAGACCAACTCCGGCCTGCATCTACTACTATTACTCCACACATCAAACGCTATCCATCATGCATGTACAGTATTAAGTTCATAAGAATAGAGTAACGCCTTAAGCAAGATGACATGATGTAGAGGGATAAACTCATGCAATACGATATAAACCCCATCTTTTATCCTCGATGGCAACAATACAATACATGTCGTTTCCCTTTCTGTCACTGGGATCGAGCACCGCAAGATTGAACCCAAAGCTAAGCACTTCTCCCATTGCAAGAAAGATCAATCTAGTAGGCCAAACCAAGCTGATAATTCAAAGAGACTTGCAAAGATAACCAATCATACATAAAAGAATTCAGAGAAGATTCAAATATTGTTCATAGATAAACTTGATCATAAACCCACAATTCATCGGATCTCGACAAACACACCGCAAAAAATGACTATTTACTGTGAAGCAAAAGCTCCACAGTCTTTTATTCAAATATATAAAAGAAGAGAGGTCCACCTATATACAAACTAAAAAATGCAGAATAGAGACTTACCTACTTACCTATGTTACAATATACAAATAAACCATATACAGTAAACTAAGGAAGATTATTAACCCAAGCTAAGAAAGCAGGCTTAACACTCTCCCTCACTCTATGATACAACAAGTTGATGTCATGTACAAATTTCCCCTCCACACCCCAAAAGAGGCCCTCTCGGATCTCAATATCTTGCCATTCCTAGTAGTCCAAATGCACCAAGCCTCCGTGAGCATGACCTCAAAGAAAAAAGGCTGATGAAAATTCTTCTTGGCGTGCAACAGGCAGGAGGTCACATCCTGACCTCCGGACCAATCAATCTGAAGATACGACCAGACCCGTTGACTGAAGTTGCAATTGAAGAAGAGGTGGAACCTATCCTCATGGAGACTGGCAGGACAAAGGACACAGTTATTATCCTCCTGATCAGACCTCCAATGTCGCCGGAGAAGCATGTCGCGAGTGTTCAGACGATCAAAAAAGAGCAACCAGCCAAAAACCTTGATCTTCATCGTGCATGAGCTTCTCCAAAGCCAAACACAGGGTGTAATTGTCAGAAGGTGCGTGTGCATTATGGTGTAGAAGCTCTTAGCAGAGTAACCAGCCTTCGACGGCCAAGACCAGACATCAGGAACAGTAGCATCTCTTTGCAGTATAGTGACCCAATGAAGAAGGTGCTCAAGTTCAGAAGCTACATTCCTAGAGATTGGCAAGTGAAACATTGATGCCACATCCTTAGTATCCAAGAAATGCATGGCCGAGATCTTATCATCCTTTACAAAGGAGAAAAGGTGAGGCAGACAGTCCCAAAGAGGTCTGTTAGAGTTGTTAACGATCCAGCTGTCAGACCAGAACAAAATTGAATCACCTTGATTCACAGTGGCCGAAGAGATTGCTCTGTAAGAATCAGCCAACTTGAAAACGTCCCTCCACCAGAAAGAGCCACACAGCACCGTGGCCTGAGGAACAACACCATCATAGTAAGAGTTCCAGATAAGAGAGACCCACGGGATATCTTCCTTATTGAAAAACTTATGAAGATGCTTTATGAGTAAGGCTTGGTTCTGAAGATGTAAGTTAATAATGCCAAGACCACCCTTATCCTTGGGCCTACAGACCAACTCCCATGCTGCAAGGGATTGTTTGGGTGTGTCTGAGTTGCCACGCCAGAGACACTGTCGTTGAATTTGTTCCAGTTCCTTAATTATGCCTATTGGGATGTCCAAAGTACAGAGAAAATATATAGGCATAGAGGATAGCACAGAGGTTAGCAACTGGAGCCTGGATCCTTGATTCAGCATGGCAGAACTAGCAG
Organism: Triticum monococcum; assembly: GCA_034509565.1. NCBI lineage: Eukaryota > Viridiplantae > Streptophyta > Magnoliopsida > Poales > Poaceae > Triticum > Triticum monococcum. The sequence goes on from CM067844.1 coordinate 493,874,232, forward strand.
TAAGCCTTCTTTCCATCCTATCAATCAAAGGCATAAGATCAATAATCCTTGGCTTAGTAGTTCCCATGGGAAGACCTAAGTATGTGAAAGGAAGTGTCCCCAAAGAGCAGCCAAACACAGCCGCAAGCCTAACGGCATCCTCATCGTCAACATTAAGGGGCACCATTGTGGATTTCTGAAAATTCACTTTGAGGCCAGTTGAAGCATAGAAAACATCCAACATTTCCTTGAGAGCAATAAGATGGGAGTCCACTGCGGGCACTACTAAAATAGTATCGTCAGCATATTGGATGATTGGAAAATGTGGATCATGGGAGGGAATTGGCAGGTTGAGGATTCCATCATGCAGCATTTTGTTGACAACTGATTGCAGAAGATCGGCAGCTATTACAAAGAGCAGAGGGGATAAAGGGTCCCCTTGCCTAACACCACATTTGCACTGAAATTGCTTGGCTGGCACTCCATTTAGCAAAACCGAAGAAGAGCCAGAAGATAGGATTTCCTTAACCCAAGCTAGCCATTTGACATCAAAATCCTTTTGTTGCAGGATTAACAAAATTGCTTCATGCTCTATCGTATCAAAAGCCTTAGCAAAGTCCAACTTTAAAATCAAAATAGGTCTCTTGGATTGTTTGCACTGGTGGATGCACTCAAAAGCCCACGCCAGGCAGTCTTGAATGGACCTGGACTTCAGGAATCCGTACTGATTTTTGTGGATACATTTAAGGATCACCAACTGAAGCCTATTAACAAGCAACTTAGTTAAGAACTTGAGACATGTGTTGGTCAAAGAGATGGGCCTGAAATCCCCTGGACCCTGAGGAGCAATCATTTTAGGAATGAGAGTTATCAGGGAGCCATTAATGCCCTCCAAGCTCAGGGAGCCAGCAGCAAATTGTTCAATCAACTTCAAAAAATCATTCTGAATAATAGGCCAGCATTTCTTAACAAAAAGTCCATTAAACCCATCAGGCCCAGGGGCCCTATCCGTAGGCAGTTCCTTCAAAACCTTATCAATTTCAGCTTGTGAAAAGGGCCTCGACAGATCATGCAAGCCATCTATGGGCTGGATGAGGTCAGCCAAACAGAAGCCCATCCGGATCCCTCTGGACTGGCCCATCCTAGATTTGAAAGAGTGCCAAAGAACTCCCGCCATTTGGTCATGATCATGAACAGTAACTCCATCATCCGATACCAGACTAGCAATGCTATTTTTCCGCATCCTCTCAGACGCCATAGCATGGAAAAATTTGGAGTTTTCCTCACCAACTTTGATGTAGCGAATCGTACAGCGCTGCTTCCAGTAAATATATTGCAACTGAAGCAAATCCTCATGATGTAGCTTAACTATCTTCCTGAAATTGAACTCGGGGACTATGAGAGGCCTGCACTCCTCCAGAGTATCCAAACAGAGAATCACTTTTGAGCAATTTAGAATAACTTTCTTTATGGAAGAAAGATTGATATGCCATCTCTTTAGATCACTCCTAAGGCGCTTGAATTTCTTTGAAATAACCACAGTTGCCGAGCCCACACAAGCTAAAGGAGCATTCCATGAGGCCGTGACACAGTCCATAAATCCAGGTAAATCCACCCAGTAGTTTTCAAACCGAAAGACTTTTGCTCTAGGGATGGTGGTGTCAATAGATACCAAGCACGGGATGTGATCAGAACCCGTACGAGCAAGCGGGTGAACGACTGTGTTAGGGTATAAGGAGATCCAAGAACTAGATGTGAAGAACCAGTCCAATTGTTCAAGGAGAGGCTGCTGCTGCATATTAGACCAGGTATAAGCCCTACCCTTCAACGGCAATTCTAGTAAACCAAGATGACCAATAATCTCATTGAACAAAAAGATATCATTCACATCACCACCAGGTAAATTCCTGTTGTCCAAAGATCTGATGAAATTAAAATCCCCCAGTAACATCCAGTTAGTATCCACGGGTATTAGCAGATGATATAGCCAATGAACAAAGTCATCACGCAAAGGGCCGTCACATGGGCCATACACAGAAACCAGATTCCAAACTTCAGAGTTATGAACTGAAGTAAAGGAAACCATGACAGCAAAATGCTGGATTTCTAGGAGACAACCAGTGAAAATAGCTGAATTCCAAACAACTAAGATACCCCCAGAGGCCCCATGCGAGGGAGCAAACGCAAAATTATCAAATCTACGCGGGCAAAATTGCCAGATGAACTTAAGATCAAAAGGTTCACATTTTGTTTCTTGCAAACAGACAATGGAGCGGTTACTTTCCTAAATCTTAGCACGGACGTCTCGTTGAAGTTTCTCAGAGTTTAAACCATGCACATTCTAGCATAGAACTTTCCAATTACGAAAACGCAGATTATCCATAAAGAAACTCAAAGGGGTAATCAAACAACTCCACTGCATAACAGAGAAGATAACTACCACCGGGTTCATACAGGCAGATAGATAATAGGTTCTCAGACACAGACCTAGCGCTGCCCATGAAATTAACATAAACTAGCCACCCCATAAGCTCACAAGAAACAGAGCAAAGTTCAGACTGCTGACACAAAAGCAAGGGCCGGCGAACATATGAAACAAAGCAAAAAAGGAATGACACTGCATTCTCGCCCAATTGACGTCTGCAAGCTTCACTTATCATCATGATCGGTGTGCTTGTCTTTGGCCTCAGGACTTGCCGTAAGCTTGTCCTCGGTGAGCTTCTCCGGTGAGATCCCCAGAGATTCTCCAATACGCTGCATGAAACTGATAGGCGTAGGTGGTGGAACTGCCGTGCTGTGCTCCTCCGCTGCAGACGAATTCTCATCCTGAGAAACAGAGCCAAACCTAGGCTTCTTAGCACGAGGACGCCGAAGGGGGGACGGCTTGTTGGGAATAGCAGAGGTAGGCTTAAAACCCGACTTCTTGGCGCAACTATGGGTCATTCGCTTAGTAGAAAAATCCTCTGGAGAACGAACGAGCTTGGGTCCCTGACGATGGCCACGTTTATGTTTGCCTAACATGGATGGAGTCTTGGACGTAAACTCGAAGTCATCAGGTTGATCCGGCACCGCAGAAGTAGCTTCAGATATGTCCATCAGAGTTGCAGATCCATCAAAGCTCCCCAGATCAACCGGCTCGGCAGAAGAAACCTGAGGTAAATCCCTGTCTGAAGCAAATCGTTCAGTTAAGCCATGAGGAGCAGCCGGACCAATCAGAGAAAGGAGGGAGTTTTCCAACTCTGGAGACCAAAACCTCAAGGCTAAAACAGCAGGTGGGAGCACTGAACGACAAACAGGCCTGTGAATGCTTTGACTCTCAAAATCGGGCAGGAGATTCCTGAAACAGCGCTCCCACATCATGGCAGGTGGAAGAACCGGACCAAAGACAACTCTGACGATACCCAAGTGGATTGGATCAAGATTGACCACAGGTGGATGCACAGCTGGAGGAACATATGGAACTATTGCACGCTCCAAATTCTCCTGAACCTCAATATGCTGAACCACTTCAACCTCCACTGGCTGATCTTCAGAAGAACTGTTGGACCCCAAGGAAGGATTTAGAACCATGGAGTTCTGATCTTGGGCTTCTTGAACTGCAGGCTCATGTACTGGAGCATTCTGTGCAACCACAGCCTCTTCCCAAGGGCCCCATCCTTCAGCATTATGATCTGGCTGTGGCTCCTGCTCCGGATGATCAGCTCCCCAGCCATGAGGTGGCACCAGATGGTGCTGGCCATTCGCAGGATTAACATCCCAGCCCAAAGCAGGAAAAGGTGGCATCCCCCAGAAAGGTTGAGGAGGAACATGACCCGGCATAGGATGAGGATTTCCGTCCAAGGGCATAGGGTCTTCATCAGCCCCCAACATTGCTTCCGCAAAATTATCAGTGAGAATATAAACCGCAGCAGTCCAAGAAACAATAGTACCTCCCCAAGACGCATACTCACGAAAAACCACTAATCGAGGCACCATAATGTTATCCGGAAAAGAAGCATAAACCAGAGACCTCACTAATCGTCGATCCGGCTCATCCCAGTAATGAAACTGACCAAAAGTACTAACAACATCAGACAGGTATCGGGTATTCCTGTAATCCAGCGGTACCCCAATGAACATTAACCAACCCGTTATGTGACCATGGATAGCCCTAAAACCCTCTCCCTAATTGTGTGGTATGAAACGCACAAAGAACTCATTACCATCTTCATCAAGGCCCATGGGAAAGGAGGATGTCGGGTAAACCAAGAACGCATCACCGGACTAGCCACTTCAAACAAACCAACCCCCTGGAACCAGGTTTGAGAAGAGCGAACAATCACCTGGAGATTCTCTTGCAAGAAGTTGAGAACTTGTTCCCGTCTGATGGCCACAAGATGAGCCGACGGCAATGGCTCAACAATAGCCACCATGAACTGTTCATGGGTTCTTTGGGGGGCCTGCATCAGGGTGTAGTATGTTCTTGGCAAGCGCGCTGCTCCTCCATCAATGATGTCATGGCTAGCAGGGAGAAAACGGCGGGGGTCAAGCTCGTAGACTGCCATGGGTGGAGGATCTGCTGCAGCAGGCGATGGCAGAGACGATTGGGGTTTCTCGGCAGATTGGTTCTGTGGGGGAGAGGTGGAGGTGGGCGGTGAAGGCAGCGAGCCCGAAGCGTCGGAGGGGGATTCTGTCAAGGCGCGAGGCTCAAAACCTAGAGACGGGACTTTAGGTGCCCAAACAGTGGAACCAGCATTAATACCCGGGCAGTCTTTCTTAACGTGACCGGACCGAAAACACAATCTGCAGCGTATACGATTCGTACACGTATCGGACATATGGCCCATACCCAAACAGTTCTGACAATCCCAATATTTAACTGCCATATCTTCAATCATCTCATTGAAACTCTGTAAATCATCCACAATTTCCTTTGGTGACAGAAAACAAACCGGAGATGATACCTCAAGCGAATCATCATTAGATAATAAAATTGGGCTGGTCAAAGAGCACCCATGGGCCAAATCCAAACCCGGCGGCGGAGTGCGAGGGGAACTGTCCAAAGAGCCATGGGTCGAGCCCAAAACAGATGATGGGGTGTTAGGGCTATCCGAAAGGATAATGACTGGAGGGGGCCCAGGGACATTTGAAATCCCAGAAAATCTAGGGTTGCCGCTTGACAAGCTAACCGTCTCCGGGGAAGGAGGGAAAGATCCAAACTGGATGGTCACCGGCAGCGACGACAGGCTCACCGAAGGCGAAGATGCAGTGATGTCCGACAATGTGATATCAGGAGAATCAACATCATAACCAGCCTCCCGGATAGTCAAAACTTCAAGAGCATTTGGACAATATTTATAACCCTTACAAACATCGTACTTCATGAAAGTAGCAAACCTCAAACTCTTAGAAGGCCCCGATCTAGGATTTGTGTGTAATGAGGACTTGACGGGTGGATTTCTCATGGCTAATAACCCTAGCTTAGCACGGTGTTTAGATGGACTAACCACCGACCACTCCTCGTTACACTCAATCTGCCAGAGACGAAACTCCTTCATCCAATCCGGTCCACCATGGCCCCAGAGATGGAAGAAACACTTAAACTGAGGGCAAACAAAGCTACGTTGATGCAAGATGAAAAACCCAACTTCGTTGCAGGAGACATGAAAAGAGAAAACCTGATCACGTAGACAAGAAACCTTGAGCTGAGAACAATATCCACCAATCGCAGATTCCAAGGCCAGGGCAACATTCTCCTCAGATAATCTGAAAGAATGCCTGGCAAACAAGACAACCATGATGAAGTGGCCAGAGTCTTCAGAAGGATGAACAGATCGGCGAAAAGAGCGCCAGATCTCCTGAGCCAGGCCCATCCCTGGGTTGAAATCAAACCCTAGAGAGATGGACGCATGAACAGCCATTGCGATGACAACCAGGAGCGTCGGGAGAGGACGCCGGAGACGATGGGTGGATCAGATGGCAAAAACCACGGCTAGGCGTGGAGATCGCCGGTGGGGTGGCAGTGGCTAGGGGTTAGGGTGGGAGGTGGGGTGACATTGGTTCGAAATTGCTTAAAGTTGATGATTTGGCTAGAAACGTTGAAGAAGATGAAGGAAATATGCCCTAGAGGCAATAATAAAGTTATTATTTATTTCCTTATATCATGGTAAATGTTTATTATTCATGCTAGAATTGTATTAACCGGAAACATAATACATGTGTGAATACATAGACAAACAGAGTGTCACTAGTATGCCTCTACTTGACTAGCTCGTTAATCAAAGATGGTTATGTTTCCTAACCATGAACAAAGAGTTGTTATTTGATTAACGAGGTCACATCATTAGTTGAATGATCTGATTGACATGACCCATCCCATTAGCTTAGCACCCGATCGTTTAGTATGTTGCTATTGCTTTCTTCATGACTTATACATGTTCCTATAACTATGAGATTATGCAACTCCCGTTTACCGAAGGAACACTTTGGGTACTACCAAACGTCACAACGTAACTGGGTGATTATAAAGGAGTACTACAGGTGTCTCCAATGGTAGATGTTGGGTTGGCGTATTTCGAGATTAGGGTTTGTCACTCCGATTGTCGGAGAGGTATCTCTGGGCCCTCTCGGTAATGCACATCACATAAGCCTTGCAAGCACTGCAACTAATAAGTTAGTTGTGAGATGATGTATTACGGAACGAGTAAAGAGACTTGCCGGTAACGAGATTGAACTAGGTATTGGATACCGACGATCGAATCTCGGGCAAGTAACATACCGATGACAAAGGGAACAACGTATGTTGTTATGCGGTCTGACCGATAAAGATCTTCGTAGAATATGTAGGAGCCAATATGGGCATCCAGGTCCCGCTAATGGTTATTGACCGGAGACGTGTCTCGGTCATGTCTACATTGTTCTCGAACCGTAGGGTCCGCACGCTTAACGTTATGATGACAGTTATTATGAGTTTATGCATTTTGATGTACCGAAGGTTGTTCGGAGTCCCGGATGAGATCACGGACATGACGAGGAGTCTCGGAATGGTCGAGACGTAAAGATTGATATATTGGAAGCCTATGTTTGGGCACCGGAAGTGTTCCGGGTGAAATCGGGATTTTACCGGATTACCGGGAGGGTTACCGGAACCCCCCGGGAGGCATATGGGCCTATTGGGCCTTAGTGGAAAAGAGAGAAGGGGCAGCCCATAGGCTAGCCGGCCGAACCCCCCTTCCCTAGTCCTATTAGGACTAGGAGAAGGGGCCGGCCCCCCTCTCTTCTCTTTCTCCCGAAGAGTCCTACTAGGAATAGGATTTGGGGGAAGGAGTCCTACTCCCGGTAGGAGTGGGACTCCTCCCTGCGCCTCCCTCCTAGCCGGCCGAACCCCTTGCCCCTGGCCTTTATATACGGGGGCAGGGGGCACCCCATAGACACACAACTTGATCCTTGAGATCGTTCCTTAGCCGTGTGCGGTGCCCCCTGCCACCAAATTCCACCTCGATCGTACCGTTCTAGTGCTTAGGCGAAGCCCTGCGTCGGTAGTACATCAAGATCGTCATCACGCCGTCGTGCTGACAGAACTCTTCCTCGACGCTTTGCTGGATCGGAGCCCGAGGAACGTCATCGAGCTGAACGTGTGCTAAGAACTCGGAGGTGCCGGAGTAACGGTGCTTGGATCGGTTGGATCGGGAGAAGACGTACGACTACTTCCTCTACGTTGTGTGATCGCTTCCGCAGTCGGTCTGCGTTGGTACGTAGACAACACTCTCCCCTCTCGTTGCTGTGCATCACCATGATCTTGCGTGTGCGTAGGAAATTTTTTGAAATTACTGCGTTCCCCAACAGTGGCATCCGAGCCTAGGTTTTATGGTTTGATGTTATATGCACGAGTAGAACACAAGTGAGTTGTGGGCGATACAAGTCATACTGCCTACCAGCATGTCATACTTTGGTTCGGCGGTATTGTTGGTTGAGACGATCCGGACCAACCTTACGCGTACTCTTACGCGAGACCGGTTCCCTCGACGTGCTTTGCACATAGATGGCTTGCGGAAGACTGTCTCTCCAACTTTAGTTGAACCAAGTGTGACTACGCCCGGTCCTTGAGAAGGTTAAAACGGAGTCTATTTGACGAACTATCATTGTGGTTTTGATGCGTAGGTGAGATGAGTTCTTACTTAAGCCCGTAGCAGCCACGTAAAACTTGCAACAACAAAGTAGAGGACGTCTAACTTGTTTTTGCAGGGTATGTTGTGATGTGATATGGTCAAGGCATGATGCTAAATTTTATTGTATGAGATGATCATGTTTTGTAACCGAGTTATCGGCAACTGGCAGGAGCCATATGGTTGTCGCTTTATTGTATGCAATGCAATCGCGATGTAATGCTTTACTTTATTACTAAGCGGTAGTGATAGTCGTGGAAGCATAAGATTGGCGAGACGACAACGATGCTACGATGGAGATCAAGGTGTCGCGCCGGTGACGATGGTGATCATGATGGTGCTTCGGAGATGGAGATCACAAGCACAAGATGATGATGGCCATATCATATCACTTATATTGATTGCATGTGATGTTTATCCTTTTTATGCATCTTATCTTGCTTTGATTTACGGTAGCATTATAAGATGATCTCTCACTAAATTATCAAGAAGTGTTCTCCCTGAGTATGCACCGTTGCCAAAGTTCGTCGTGCCCAGACACCACGTGATGATCGGGTGTGATAAGCTCTACGTCCATCTACAACGGGTGCAAGCCAGTTTTGCACACGCAGAATACTCAGGTTAAACTTGACGAGCCTAGCATATGCAGATATGGCCTCGGAACACGGAGACCGAAAGGTCGAGCGTGAATCATATAGTAGATATGATCAACATAACGATGTTCACCATTGAAAACTACTCCATCTCACGTGATGATCGGTTATGGTTTAGTTGATTTGGATCACGTGATCACTTAGAGGATTAGAGGGATATCTATCTAAGTGGGATTTCTTAAGTAATATGATTAATTGAACTTAAATTTATCATGAACTTAGTCCTGGTAGTATTTTGCAAATTATATTGTAGATCAATAGCTCGCGTTGTTGCTTCCCTGTGTTTATTTTTGATATGTTCCTAGAGAAAATTGTGTTGAAAAATGTTAGTAGCAATGATGCGGATTGGATCCGTGATCTGAGGTTTATCCTCATTGCTGCACAGAAGAATTATGTCCTTGATGCACCGCTAGGTGACAGACCTATTGCAGGAGCAGATGCAGACGTTATGAACGTTTGGCTAGCTCAATATGATGACTACTTGATAGTTTAGTGCACCATGCTTAATAGCTTAGAATCGGGACTTCAAAGACGTTTTGAACGTCATGGAACATATGAGATGTTCTAGGAGTTGAAGTTAATATTTCAAGCAAATACCCGAGTTGAGAGATATGAAGTCTCCAACAAGTTCTATAGCTAAAAGATGGAGGAGAATCGCTCAACTAGTGAGCATGTGCCCAGATTGTCTGAGTACTACGATCGCTTGAATCAAGTGGGAGTTAATCTTCCAGATAAGATAGTGATTGACAGAATTCTCTAGTCACCATCACCAAGTTAGTAGAACTTTGTGATGAACTATAATATGCAAGGGATGACAAAAGTAATTCCTAAGCTCTTCCTGATGCTGAAATCAACGAAGGTAGAAATCAAGAAAAACATCAAGTGTTGATGGTTGACAAGACCACTAGTTTCAAGAAAAGGGCAAAGGGAAGAAGGGGAACTTTAAGAAGAACGGCAAGCAAGTTGCTGCTCAAGTGAAGAAGCCCAAGTCTGATCCTAAGCCTGAGACTAAGTGCTTCTACTGCAAAGGGACTGGTCACTGGAAGTGGAATTACCCCAAGTGATTGGCGGATAAGAAGGATGGCAGAGTGAACATAAGTATATTTGATATACATGTTATCGATGTGTGCTTTACTAGTGTTTATAGAAACCCCTTAGTATTTGATGCTAGTTCAGTTGCTAAGATTAGTAACTCGAAACGGGAGTTGCGGAATAAACAGAGACTAGTTAAGGGTGAAGTGACGATGTGTGTTGGAAGAGGTTCCAAGATTGATATGATCATCATCGCACACTCCCTATAATTTCGGGATTAGTGTTGAACCTAAATAAGTGTTATTTGGTGTTTGCGTTGAGCATGAATATGATTTGATCATGTTTATTGTAATACGGTTATTCATTTAAGTAAGAGAATAAATTGTTGTTCTGTTTACATGAATAAAACCTTATATGGTTACACACCCAATGAAAATAGTTCGTTGGATCTCGATCGTAGTGATACACATAATCATAATATTGAAACCAAAAGATGCAAAGTTAATAATGATAGTGCAACTTATTTGTAGCACTGCCGTTTAGGTCATATTGGTGTAAAGCGCATGAAGAAACTCCATGATGATGGGCTTTTAGAATCACTTGATTATGAATCAGTTGATGCTTGCGAACCATGCCTCATGGGTAAGATGACTAAGACTCTGTTCTTCGGGACAATGGAGCGAGCAACAGATTTGTTGGAAATCATACATACTGATGTATGTGGTCCGATGAATATTGAGGCTCGCGACAGGTATCATTATTTTCTGATCTTCACAGATGATTTGAGCGGATATGAGTATATCTACTTGATGAAACATAAGTCTGAAATATTTGAAAAGTTCAAAGAATTTCAGAGTGAAGTGAAAAATCATCGTAACAAGAAAATAAAGTTTGTTTCTATGATCTGATCGTAGAGAAGAGTATTTGAGTTACGAGTTTGGCCTTCAGTTAAAAACAATTTGAAATAGTTTCATTACTCATGCCACCTGGAACACCACATCATAATGGTGTGTCCGAACATCATAACCGTACTTTATTGGATATAGTGCAATCTATGATGTCTCTTACCGATTTACCACTATTGTTTTTGGGGTCATGCATTAGAGACAGCTGCATTCATGTTAAAAAGGGGCTCCATCTATATCCGTCGAGACGACGCCTTATGAACTATGGTTTGGCAAGAAACCAAAGTTGTCGTTTCTTAAAGTTTGGGGTTGCGATGCTTATATGAAAAGGTTTCATCCTGATAAGCTCAAAACTCAAATCGGAGAAGTGCATCTTCATAGGATATCCAAAGGAAACTGTTGGATACACCTTCTACCACAGATCCGAAGGCAAGACTTTTTTTGCTAAATTCGGAAACTTTCTGGAGAAGGAGTTTCTCTCGAAAGAAGTGAGTGGGAGGAAAGTAGAACTTGACGAGGTAACTGTACCTGCTCCCTTATTGGAAAGTAGTACATCACAAAAAACTGTTTCTGTGACACCTACACCAATTAGTAAGGAAGCTAATGATGATGATCATGTAACTTCAGATCAAGTTACTACCGAACCTTGTAGGTAAACCAGAGTAAGATCCACGCCAGAGTGGTACGGTAATCCTTCTCTGGAAGTCATGCTACTAGATCATGATGAACCTACGAACTATGAGGAAGCGATGATGAGCCCAGATTCCGCGAAATGGTTTGAGGCCATGAAATCTGAGATATGATCCATGTATGAGAACAAAGTATGGACTTTGATGGATTTGCCCGATGATCGGCAAGCCATAGAAAATAAATGGATCTTCAAGAGGAAGACGGACGCTGATAGTAGTGTTACTATCTACAAAGCTAGAATTGTCGCAAAAGTTTTTGACAAGTTCAAGGTGTTGACTACGATGAGTTTTTCTCACTCGTATCTATGCTTAAGTCTGTCCGAATCATGTTAGCAATTGCCGCATTTTATGAAATCTGGCAAATGGATAAACAAAACTGCATTCCTTAATGGATTTATTAAAGAAGAGTTGTATGTGATGCAACTAGAAGGTTTTGTCAATCCAAAAGGTGCTAACAAAATATGCAAGCACCAGCGATCCATCTGTGGACTGGTGCAAGCATCTCGGAGTTGGAATATACGCTTTGATAAGTTGATCAAAGCATATAGTTTTATACAGACTTGCGGTGAAGCCTGTATTTACAAAAAGGTGAGTGGGAGCACTACAACATTTCTGATAAGTATATGTGAATGACATATTGTTGATCGAAAATAATGTAGAATTATTCTGTAAAGCATAAAAGGAGTGTTTGAAAGGAGTTTTTCAAAGAAAGACTTCGGTAAAGCTGCTTACATATTGAGCTTCAAGATCTATAGAGATAGATCAAGACGCTTGATAAGTTTTTCAATAAGTACATACCTTGACAAGATTTTGAAGTAGTTCAAAATGGAACAGTCAAAGAAAAAGTTTCTTGCATGTGTTACAAGGTGTGAAGTTGAGTAAAGACTCAAAGCCCGACCACGACAGAAGATAGAAAGAGAATGAAAGTCATTCCCTATGCCTCATTCATAGGTTCTATAAAGTATGCCATGCTGTGTACCAGATCTATTGTATACCCTGCACTGATTTGGCAAGGGAGTACAATAGTGATCTAGGAGTAGATCACTGGACAGCGGTAAAAATTATCCTTAGTGAAATAAGGATATGTTTCTCGATTATGGACGTGACAAAAAGTTTCATCGTAAAGGGTTACGTCGATGCAAGTTTTTGACACTGATCCAGATGAATCTAAAGTCTCAATCTGGATACATATTGAAAGTGGGAGCAATTAGCTAGAGTAGCTCCGTGTAGAGCATTGTAGACATAGAACTTGCAAAATACTTACGGATCTGAATGTGACAGACCCGTTGACTAAAATTATCTCACAAGCAAAACATGATCACACCTTGGTACTCTTTGGGTGTTAATCACATAGAGATGTGAACTAGATTACTGACTCTAGTAAACCCTTTGAGTGTTGGTCACATGACGATGTGAACTATGGGTGTTAATCACATGGTGATGTGAACTATTGCTGTTAAATCACATGGCGATGTGAACTAGATTATTGACTCTAGTGCAAGTGGGAGACTGAAGGAAATATGCCCTAGAGGCAATAATAAAGTTATTATTTATTTCCTTATATCATGATAAATGTTTATTATTCATGCTAGAATTGTATTAACCGGAAACATAATACATGTGTGAATACATAGACAAACAGAGTGTCACTAGTATGCCTCTACTTGACTAGCTCGTTAATCAAAGATGGTTATGTTTCCTAACCATGAACAAAGAGTTGTTATTTGATTAACGAGGTCACATCATTAGTTGAATGATCTGATTGACATGACCCATCCCATTAGCTTAGCACCCGATCGTTTAGTATGTTGCTATTGCTTTCTTCATGACTTATACATGTTCCTATAACTATGAGATTATGCAACTCCCGTTTACCGGAGGAACACTTTGGGTACTACCAAACGTCACAACATAACTGGGTGATTATAAAGGAGTACTACAGGTGTCTCCAATGGTAGATGTTGGGTTGGCGTATTTCGAGATTAGGGTTTGTCACTCCGATTGTCGGAGAGGTATCTCTGGGCCCTCTCGGTAATGCACATCACATAAGCCTTGCAAGCACTGCAACTAATAAGTTAGTTGTGAGATGATGTATTACGGAACGAGTAAAGAGACTTGCCGGTAACGAGATTGAACTAGGTATTGGATACCGACGATCGAATCTCGGGCAAGTAACATACCGATGACAAAGGGAACAACGTATGTTGTTATGCGGTCTGACCGATAAAGATCTTCGTACAATATGTAGGAGCCAATATGGGCATCCAGGTCCCGCTATTGGTTATTGACCGGAGACGTGTCTCGGTCATGTCTACATTGTTCTCGAACCGTAGGGTCCGCACGCTTAACGTTATGATGACAGTTATTATGAGTTTATGCATTTTGATGTACCGAAGGTTGTTCGGAGTCCCGGATGAGATCATGGACATGACGAGGAGTCTCGGAATGGTCGAGACGTAAAGATTGATATATTGGAAGCCTATGTTTGGGCACCGGAAGTGTTCCGGGTGAAATCGGGATTTTACCGGATTACCGGGAGGGTTACCGGAACCCCCCGGGAGGCATATGGGCCTATTGGGCCTTAGTGGAAAAGAGAGAAGGGGCAGCCCACAGGCTAGCCGGCCGAACCCCCCTTCCCTAGTCCTATTAGGACTAGGAGAAGGGGCCGGCCCCCCTCTCTTCTCTTTCTCCCGAAGAGTCCTACTAGGAATAGGATTTGGGGGAAGGAGTCCTACTCCCGGTAGGAGTGGGACTCCTCCCTGCGCCTCCCTCCTAGCCGGCCGAACCCCTTGCCCCTGGCCTTTATATACGGGGGCAGCGGGCACCCCATAGACACACAACTTGATCCTTGAGATCGTTCCTTAGCCGTGTGCGGTGCCCCCTGCCACCAAATTCCACCTCGATCGTACCGTTGTAGTGCTTAGGCGAAGCCCTGCGTCGGTAGTACATCAAGATCGTCATCACGCCGTCGTGCTGACGGAACTCTTCCTCGACGCTTTGCTGGATCGGAGCCCGAGGAACGTCATCGAGCTGAACGTGTGCTAAGAACTCGGAGGTGCCGGAGTAACGGTGCTTGGATCGGTTGGATCGGGAGAAGACGTACAACTACTTCCTCTACGTTGTGTGATCGCTTCCGCAGTCGGTCTGCGTTGGTACGTAGACAACACTCTCCCCTCTCGTTGCTGTGCATCACCATGATCTTGCGTGTGCGTAGGAAATTTTTTGAAATTACTGCGTTCCCCAACAGAAGATTACATCGAATAGATCTCCAAGGGAATCGAGGAGAACTTTGTATTGAGATCCAAAGAGAGATAAGAAGCCATCTAGCTACTAGCTATGGACTCGAAGGTCTGAAGTAAACTACTCACACATCATCGGAGGGGCCATGGAGTTGATGTAGAGGCCCTCAAGGATCAATGCCCCCTCCGGCGGAGCTCCAGAAAAGGCCCCAAGATGGGATCTCTTGGGTACAAAAGGTTGTGGCGGTGGAAATAGGGTTTCATGGTGCTTCTAGATGTTTGCGGGGTATGTGAACATATATATGAGGAAGAAGTAGGTCGGTGGAGCTACGAGGGGCCCACAATGGGGAGGGTGCGCCCAGGGGGTAGGTGTGCCCCCTGCCTCGTGGCTGCCTCGTTGATTGCTTGACGTCCACTCCAAGTCCTCTGGATCACGTTTGTTCCAAAAATCACGTTCCCGAAGGTTTCGTTCCGTTTGGACTCTGTTTGATATTCCTTTTCTATGAAACACTGAAATAGGCAAAAAAACAACAATTTGGGCTGGGCCTCCGGTTAATAGTTTAGTCCCAAAAATAATATAAAAGTGTAAAATAAAGCCCATTAACATCCAAAACAGATAATATAATAGCATGGAACAATAAAAAATTATAGATACATTGGAGACGTATCAGCATCCCCAAGCTTAATTCCTGCTCGTCCTCAAGTAGGTAAATGATAAGAACAAATTTTTTGATGTGCAATGCTTTCTAGAATATTTTTCAATGTATTTTTCTCTATTATGGCATGAATGTTCATATTCGAAAGACTCAAGATAAAAGTTTATTGTTGCCATAAAAATAGTAATACTGCAAGTATGCTAATCAAGCCATTATATCTTATCAAAATACCATAGCCAAAGAAAACTTATCCCTACAAAGTCATATAGTTTGGCCATGCTTCATTTTCATCACACAAAATGCTCTCGTCATGCACAACCCCGATGACAAGCCAAGCAATTGTTTCATACTTAGCTTTTTCAAACTCTTTCAACTTTTACGCAATATATGAGCACGAGCCATGGACATAGCACTATGGGTGGTATAGAATATGATGATTGAGGTTGTGTGAGAAGACAAAAAGGGAGAAAGTCTCACATTGACGCGGATAATCAATGGGCTATGGAGATGCCCACCGATTGATGTCAATGCAAGGAGTAGGGATTGCCATGCAACGGATGCACCAGAGCAATAAATATATGAAAGCTCATCAAAGAAACTAAATGGGTGTGCATCCAACTCGCTTGCTCACGAAGACCTAGGGCATTTGAGGAAGCCCATCATTGGAATATACAAGCCAAGTTCTATAATGAAAAATTCCCACTAGTATATGAAAGTGACAAAATAAGAGACTCTCTATCATGAAGATCATGGTGCTACTTTGAGGCACAAGTGTGGAAAAAGGATAGTAACATTGTCCCTTCTCTCTTTTCTCTCATTTATTTATTATTAATATTCTTTTTTATTTGGGCCTTTTTTTTTCTTTTGGCCTCTTTTTTTCGTCCGGAGTCTCATCCCAACTTGTGGGGGAATCATAGTGTCCATCATCCTTTCCTCACTTGGTCTGAAGTTTCATGATCATCATCATTAGCCACCTCACTAATTGGTGTACGAATCACTGGAACTGATTTCTGTGATGAACTACTTTCCAATTCGGGAGAAGGTACAATTACCTCATCAAGTTCTACTTTCCTCCCACTCACTTCTTTCGAGAGAAACTCCTTCTCTAGAAAGGATCCATTCTTAGCAGTAAAATATCTTGCCTTCGGATCTGTGATAGAAGGTGTACCCAACATTTTCTTTTGGGTATCCTATGAAGACGCACTACTCCGATTTGGGTTCGAGCTTATCAGTTTGAAACATTTTCACATAAGCATCGCAACCCCAAACTTTAAGAAACGAAAACTTTGGTTTCTTGCCAAACCATAGTTCATACGGTGTCATCTCAATGGACTTAGATGGTGCCCTATTTAACATGAATGCAACTGTCTCTAATGCATAACCCCAAAACGATAGTGGTAAATCGGTAAGAGACATCATAGATTGCACTATATCCAATAAAATTCGGTTATGACGTTCGGACACACCATTATGCTGTAGTGTTCCAGGTGTCATGAATTTGTGAAACTATTCCACATTGTTTTAGTTGAAGACCAAACTCATAACTCAAATATTCGTCTCCGCGATCAGATCATAGAAACTTTATTTTCTTGTTACGATGATTTTTCACTTCAGTCTGAAATTCTTTGAACTTTTCAAATGTTTCAGACTTATGTTTCATCAAGTAGATATACCCATATATGCTCAAATCATATGTGAAGGTTAGAAAATAACGATACCCGCCGCGAGCATCAACACTCATTGGACTGCATACATCAGTATGTATTATTTCCAACAAATCTATTGCTCGCTACATAGTTCCGGAGAACGGAGTCTTAGTCATCTTGCCCATGAGGCATGGTTCGCAAGCATCAAGTGATTCATAATCAAGTGATTCCAAAAGCCCGTCAGCATGGAGTTTCTTCATGCGCTTTACACCAATATGACCCAAACGGCAGTGCCTCAAATAAGTTGCACTATCATTATTAACTTTGCATCTTTTGGCTTCAATATTATGAATATTTATATCACTATGATCGAGACCCAACAAACCATTTTTATTGGGTGTATAACCATAGAAGGTTTTATTCATGTAAACAGAACAACAATTATTCTCTAACTTAAATGAATAATCGTATTGCAATAAACATGATCAAATCATATTCATGCTCAACGCAAACACCAAATAACATTTATTTAGGTTCAACACTAATCCCGAAAGTATAGGGAGTGTGCGATGATGATCATATCATTCTTGGAACCACTTCCAACACACATAGTCACTTCACCCTTAACTAGTCTATATTCATTTTGCAACTCCCATTTCAAGTTACTACTTGTCGGCGTTCTGGGAAAGGGGTTCCCAGACTTGCCTGCCTGCGGCCCACTGCGTGGCTCTGTGAGAAGGCCCGTACGGCCCATCTTCACCAGCAAGGACTCAAGACCCTCGCAAGGGGCCAAGCCTCGTGAGGCGGATGACACAAGACCTCCTCAGGAGCGGCCTCACCAGGCTGGCTCGCGAGGGGCGGAGAGTTCGAGGCCAGGCAAACCTCGCGAGGTTCTAGTGACGTGAGCCATGACGACCAAGGCCAGGCGGGCGCCAGCGTGCATAGTGTCCTTGTTTCATCTTCGGTGCTAAAGAATCAGGCGCAGGCACGGAGTACCGAGGTGCCAAGCAAAGGTTTCCATATCAGTGCAACAAGACCAAGACCAGAAGGACGGTAAGACAGAGGTCACCGTGGAGCCCAAGATGGCGTCACCACCAGAGCCTTTGACAGGCGAAGACTGCTTTTGTTAGGATAAGCTGTACTAGATGTCCCCTTTCAAATTGGCCCTTGTTGGCTCCCTTCCCGCTCAATATTTGGGGAGAGGACCAGGGCCCCAATAAATAGGACTAGCCACCACCGTAGCTAGGGGATCGATCAGTCTGGCCAAGAGAGACCAGGACAACCACAAGTTCACCAAGCACAAGAACGCCTCTCCTCAGGAGGCTGTTCTTCCCCTTGTACTATTCATCCTCAGCCCAAGAGGCAATCCACCACACCACATTGAAGTAGGGTATAACACCACAACGGTGGCCCGAACTAGTATAAATCTTGTGTCCTTTGTGTTGTGAGTTCGTCGAGTTAGTTCGTAAGATCTTAGCTGAGCTAGGACGTGGATCGGTAGGGGGGAGATCTTCGCGCGCCGCCCAGTGTTTGAACCTTGAGGGCTTTGCCGGAACCCGTGATCCGACATTTGGCACACCGGTAGGGGTGCGCCATAGCTTCTCTCCTGCCAGTCGATTCACCGATGCTCTGCAGTTCCGATGCCCAGCGACTCAAGGACCAACACCGACCGCTGGGCAGCCTGGCCGGCCCGGGCGGCGCCGCCTGCCCAGGAAGACCTCAACCCCACGCTCCAGGTGGCACGAGCGCCGCCTGACACTGTGGGGCGCGGGCGGCGCGGCCAGGCGCCGTCCACCCTCACCCCATGACAGGTGCGCGCTGCTGCAAGGGCCGCAAGCCACGCCGCGGCAACGGCGCCGCACACCCGGAGGGAGCAGGAAAACATGCGAGCTTCACTCACGGTGGCACGGGAGCTGCTATGATGATGGCTGATGGAGAGCGGTCGAGATGCACTGTTGGAGCGCGTCGCCGAGCTACTGGATGCCGCGGCTTCAGGAGCGCCGCCCTCTTGTTCTCTGCTCACGCCACGAGCTACGGCCGGGTCGCATGGTGGGCCACGCCGCGCCCGCATGCCTACAGGCGCACCACCAGGCTTCATCGACACCAGCGCGACCAACGAGGCTGCACGTCCGCCCACACCAGCGCCATCTCTACTGGGTGTGGGCATGAGCGCTGCCACCTATGGTCCAGGCGGGATGCAGCCCTACCATCCTCAAGGCGGCACGCTTGGTCGGGTGACGTGGAGCGTGGGGCACTATGGCGAGGTCTTTGAGGCAGCGGCCTCGGAGGCCTACGTGCCCCGCATGGTGAACAAGGAGTACGTGCTGGAAGACGACCCTGGCTCGCTCCTCGAGCCGGGCTGGGAGGAGGAGCCCTAGAAGCCGGCGCCTTTCAGGACCCGTCCAGGAGCCTCGCCAACCGCGCCGACGACAACTGCTACAGGGTACCACTAATTCCTCAGGAGGAGGCTGACACTAATCATGGTATGCAAGGGGATCTGGTCGCAGCAGCAGATGGTGGTCCCGGCTCATCGGCCTCCTGCTACCTCTTGACCACTGCGTTGGTTTTCCCTTGAAGAGGAAAGTGTGGTGCAGTAAAGCAGCGTAAGTATTTCCCTCTGTTTTTGAGAACCAAGTATCAATCCAGTAGGAGACCACGCGCGAGTCACCTCGTACCTACACAAACAAATAAGAACCTCGCAACCAACGCTATAAAGGGGTTGTCAATCCCTTCACGGCCACTTGCAAGGGTGAGATCTGACAAAGATGATAATAATAAGATAAGTATTTTTGGTATTTTTATTATATAGATTGAAAGTAAAGATTGCAAAACAAAATAGATTGGAAACTTGTATGATGGAAAATAGATCCGGGGGCCATAGGTTTCACTAGTGGATTCTCTCAAGATAGCATAAGTATTACGGTGGGTGAACAAATTACTATCAAGCAATTGATAGAATAGCGAATAATTATGAGAATATCTAGGCATGATCATGTATATAGGCATCACGTCCGCGACAAGTAGACCGACTCCTACCTGCATCTACTACTATTGCTCCACACATCGACCGCTATCCATCATGCATCTAGAGTATTAAGTTCGTAAGAACAGAGTAACGCCTTAAGCAAGATGACATGATGTAGAGGGATAAAGTCATGCAATACGATATAAACCCCATCTTTTATCCTCGATGGCAACAATACAATACATGTCGTTTCCCTTTCTGTCACTGGGATCGAGCACCGCAAGATTGAACCCAATGCTAAGCACTTCTCCCATTGCAAGAAAGATCAATCTAGTAGGCCAAACCAAACTGATAATTTGAAGAGACTTGCAAATATAAACCTATCATATATAAAAGAATTCAGAGAAGATTCAAATATTGTTCATAGATAAACTTGATCATAAACCCACAATTCATCGGATCTCGACAAACACACCGCAAAAGAAGATTACATCGAATAGATAGATTACATCGAATAGATCTCCAAGAGAATCGAGGAGAACCTTGTATTGAGATCCAAAGAGAGAGAAGAAGCCATCTAGCTACTAGCTATGGACCCGATGGTCTGAAGTAACCTACTCACACATCATCGGAGGGGCCATGGAGTTGATGTAGAGGCCCTCCATGATCAATGCCCCCTTCGGCGGAACTCCGGAAAAGGCCCCAAGATGGGATCTCTTGGGTATAGAAGGTTGCGGTGGTGGAATTCGGGTTTTGTGGTGCTCCTAGATGTTTGCGGGGTATGTGAACATATATAGGAGGAAGAAGTAGGTCGGTGGAGCTACAAGGGGCCCACGAGAGGGAGGGCGCGCCCTGGGGGGTAGGTGCGCCCCCTGCCTCGTGGCCGCCTCGTTGATTGCTTGACGTCCACTCCAAGTCCTCTGGATCAGGTTTGTTCCAAAAATCACATTCCCGAAGGTTTCATTCCGTTTGGACTCCGTTTGATATTCCTTTTCTATGAAACACTAAAATAGGCAAAAAAAACAATTTGGGCTGGGCCTCCGGTTAATAGGTTAGTCCCAAAAATAATATAAAAGTGTAAAATAAAGCCCATTAACATCCAAAACAGATAATATAATAGCATGGAACAATAAAAAATTATAGATACGTTGGAGACGTATCAGCATCCCCAAGCTTAATTCCTGCTCGTCCTCGAGTAGGTAAATGATAAAAATAGAATTTTTGATGTGGAATGCTTTCTAGAATATTCTTCAATGTATTTTCTCTATTGTGGCATGAATGTTCAGATCCGAAAGATTCGTGATAAAAGTTTATTGTTGACATAAAAATAGTAATACTGCAAGTATGCCAATCAAGCAATTATGTCTTATCAAAATACCATAGCCAAAGAAAACTTATCCCTACAAAGTCATATAGTTTGTCCATGCTTCATTTTCGTCACACAAAATGCTCTCATCATGCACAACCCCGATGACAAGCCAAGCAATTGTTTCATACTTAGATTTTTCAAACTCTTTCAACTTTTACGCAATATATGAGCACGAGCCATGGACATAGCACTATGGATGGAATAGAATATGATGATTGAGGTTGTGTGAGAAGACAAAAAGGGAGAACGTCTCAATTGACATGGATAATCAATGGGCTATGGAGATGCCCACCGATTGATGTCAATGCAAGGAGTAGGGATTGCCATGCAACGGATGCACTAGAGGTATAAATATATGAAAGCTCATCAAAGAAACTAAGTGGGTGTGCATCCAAGTCGCTTGCTCACGAAGACCTAGGGCATATGAGGAAGCCCATCATTGGAATATACAAGCCAAGTTCTATAATGAAAAATACCCACTAGTATATGAAAGTGACAAAATAAGAGGCTCTCTATCATGAAGATCGTGGTGCTACTTTGAGGCACAAGTGTGGAAAAAGGATAGTAACATTGTCCCTTCTCTCTTTTTCTCTCATTTATTTATTATTATTATTATTCTTTTATTTGGGCCTTTTTTTTCTTTTGGCCTCTTTTTTTCGTCCGTAATCTCATCCCGACTTGCGGGGGAATCATAGTCTCCATCATCCTTTCCTCACATGGGACAATGCTCTAATGATGATCATCACACTTTTATTTTCTTACAACTCGATACTTAGAACAAAATATGACTCTATGTGAATGCCTCTGGCGGTGTACCGGGATTGCGATGAATCAAGAGTGACATGTATGAAAAAATTATGAACGGTGGCTTTGCCACAAATACGATGTGAACTACATGATCATGCAAAGCAATATGACAATGATGATGCGTGTCATAATAAATGGAATGGTGGAAAGTTGCATGGCAATATATCTCAGAATGGATATGGAAATGCCATAATAGGTAGGTATGGTGGCTGTTTTGAGGAAGATATAAGGAGGCTTATGTGTGATAGAGCGTATCATATCACGGGGTTTGGATGCACCGGCGAAGTTTGCACCAACTCTCAAGGTGAGAAAGGGCAATGCACGGTACCGAAGAGGCTAGCAATGGTGGAAGGGTGAGAGTGCGTATAATCCATGGACTCAACATTAGTCATAAAGAACTCACACACTTATTGCAATAATCTACAAGTCATCAAAACCAAGCACTACGCGCATGCTCCTAGGGGTATAGATTGGTAGGAAAAGACCATCGCTCGTCCCCGATCGCCACTCATAAGGAAAGCAATCAAAGAACACCCCATGCTTCAAATTTGTCACATAACGTTCACCATACATGCATGCTACGGGACTTGCCAACTTCAACACAAGTATTCATCAATTTCACAATTACTCAACTAGCACACTTCTAATATTACCACCTTTATATCACAAAACCATCTATCAAGCATCCAACTTCTCTTAGCATTTAAAATTTATAACCAAAGTGAATTACCATGTTGTTCTAAAGGACTCTCAAAATGATATAAGTGAATCATGAGAGATCAGTTATTTCTATAAAGTAAAACCACTGCCCGCTCTAAAAGATATAAGCGAAGAACTAGAGCAAAAACTATATAGCTCAAAAGATATAAGTGAAGCACATAGAGTATTCTAATAAATTCCAATTCATGTGTGTCTCTCACAAATAGTGTGTACAGCAAGGATGATTGTGGTAAACTATAAATCAAAGACTCAAATCATACAAGACGCTCCAAGCAAAACACATATCATGTGGCGAATAAAAATATAGCTCCAAGTAAAGTTACCGATAGATGAAGACGAAAGAGGGGATGCCTTCCGGGGCATCCCCAAGCTTAGGCTTTTTGGTGTCCTTGGATTTTACCTTGGGGTGCCTTGGGCATCCCCAAGCTTACGCTCTTGCCACTCCTTGTTCCATAATCCATCAAATCCTTACTCAAAACTTGAAAACTTCACAACACAAAACTTAAAAGAAAATCTTCGCGAGCTCCGTTAGTAAAAGAAAACAAACCACCACTTCAAGGTACTATAATGAACTCATTATTGATTTATATTGGAGTTAAACCTACTGTATTCCAACTTTTCTATGGTTCATAAACTCTATTACTAGCCATAGATTCATCAAAATAAGCAAACAACACACGAAAAAAGTACCCCAAGGTGATATTCAAGGACAACCAAGAGCCTAAGCTTGGGGATGCCCCGGATGGCATCCCCTCTTTCGTCTTCGTTCATCGGTAACTTTACTTGGAGCTATATTTTTATTCACCACATGATATGTGTTTTTCTTGGAGCTTCATTTTAGTTTATTTTGTTTTGCTTGCTGTTTGAATAAAATACCAAGATCTGGAATTCTTAAATGTTAGAGAGTCTTCACATAGTTGCATAATTATTCGACTACTTATTGATCTTCACTTATATCTTTCGGAGTAGTTTGTCTATTGCTCTAGTGCTTCACTTATATCTTTTTAGAGCATGGTGGTGGTTTTATTTTATAGAAATAGATGAACTCTCATGCTTCACTTATATTATTTTGAGAGTCTTTAGAACAGCATGGTAATTTGCTTTGGTTATGAATCTAGTCCTAGTATGATGGGCATCCAAGAGGGGTATAATAAAAACTTTCATATAGGGTGCATTGAATACTATGAGAAGTTTGGTGCTTGATAATTGTTTTGAGATATGAAGATAGTGATATTAGAGTTGTGCTAGTTGAGTAATTGTGAATTTGAGAGATACTTGTGTTAAAGTTTGTGATTCCCGTAGCATACACATATGGTGAACCGTTATGTGATGAAGTCGGAGCATGATTTATTTATTGATTGTCTTCCTTATGAGTGGCGGTCGGGGACGAGCGATGGTCTTTTCCTACCAATCTATCCCCCCTAGGAGCATGCGTGTAATACTTTGCTTTGATAACTTGTAGATTTTTTGCAACAAGTATATGAGTTCTTTATGACTAATGTTGAGTCCATGGATTATACGCACTCTCATCCTTCCACCATTGCTAGTCTCTCTAATACCACGCACTTTTCACCGGTATCATACACCCACCATATACCTTCCTAAAAACAGCCACCATACCTACCTATTATGGCATTTCCATAGCCATTCCGAGATATATTGCCATGCAACTTTCCACCGTTCCGTTATTATGACACGCTTCATCATTGTCATATTGCTATGCATGATCATGTAGTTGACATCGTATTTGTGGCAAAGCCATCGTTCATAATTTTTATACATGTCACTCTTGATTCATTGCATATCCCGGTACACCGCTGGAGGCATTCACATAGAGTCATATTTTGTTCTAAGTATCGAGTTATAATTCTTGGGTTGTAAGTAAATAAAGTCTGATGATCATCATTATTAGAGCATTGTCCCAGTGAGGAAAGGATGATGGAGACTATGATTCCCCCACAAGTCGGGATGAGACTCCGGACGAAAAAAAAGAAAAAAAAAAGAAAGGAAAAAAAAGAGAAGGCCCAAAAAACAAAAAAATGAGAGAAAAAGAGAGAAGGGGCAATGCTACTATCCTTTTACCACACTTGTGCTTCAAAGTAGCACCATGATCTTCATGATAGAGAGTCTCCTATGATATCACTTTCATATACTAGTGGGAATTTTTCATTATAGAACTTGGCTTGTATATTCCAATGATGAGCTTCCTCAGAATGCCCTAGGTCTTCATGAGCAAGCGAGTTGGATGCACACCCACTTAGTTTCTTTTGTTGAGCTTTCATATACTTATATCTCTAGTGCATCCGTTGCATGGCAATCCCTACTCACTCACATTGATATCTATTGATGGGCATCTCCATAACCCGTTGATATGCCTAGTTGATGTGAGACTATCTTCTCCTTTTTTGTCTTCTCCACAACCACCATTCTATTCCACATATAGTGCTATATCCATGGCTCACGCTCATATATTGCGTGAAGATTGAAAAAGTTTGAGAACATCAAAAGTATGAAACAATTGCTTGGCTTGTCATCGGGGTTGTGCATGATTTAAATAGTTTGTGTGGTGAAGATAGAGCATAGCCAGACTATATGATTTTGTAGGGATAACTTTCTTTGGCCATGTTATTTTGAGAAGACATGATTGCTTAGTTAGTATACTTGAAGTATTATTATTTTTATGTCAATATTAAACTTTTGTCTTGAATCTTATGGATCTGAATATTCTTGCCACAATAAAGAGAACTACATGGATAAGTATGTTAGGTAGCATTCCACATCAAAAATTCTATTTTTATCATTTACCTACTCGAGGACGAGTAGGAATTAAGCTTGGGGATGTTGATACGTCTCCAACGTATCTATAATTTTTTATTGTTCCATGCTATTATATTATCAACCTTGGATGTTTTATATGCATTAATATGCAATTTTATATGATTTTTGGGACTAACCTATTAACCTAGAGCCTAGTGCCAGTTTCTGTTTTTTCCTTGTTTTTAACTATCACAGAAAAGGAAAATCAAACGGAGTCCATTTGACCTAAAACTTCATAGACATCATTTTTGGACCAAAAGAAGCCCACAGAGTACCGGAGGTGGGCCAGAAGAGTTCCGAAGCCACCACGAGGGTGGGGGGTGTGCCCTACCCCCTGATAACCCACCAGTATAGGGGATCGCAACAGTTTTCGATAAGTAAGAGTGTCAAACCCAACGAGGAGCTAAAGGCAGAACAAATATTCCCTCAACTTCTATCGACCACCGATACAACTCTACGCACGCTTGACGTTCGCTTTACCTAGAACAAGTATGAAACTAGAAGTACTTTGTAGGTGCTGTTGGATAGGTTTGCAAGATAATAAAGATTATGTAAATAAAAAGTAGGGGCTGTTTAGATAAAGACACAACTAAATTAGTTTTAGTAAAGAGCTTTTTGTTACGAGAAAGTTATTTGTCCCTAGGCAATCGATGACTAGACCGGTAATCATTATTGAAATTTTATATGAGGGAGAGGCATAAGCTAACATACTTTCTCTACTTGGATCATATGCACTTATGATTGGAACTCTAGCAAGCATCCGCAACTACTAAAGATCATTAAGGTAAAACCCAACCATAGCATTAAAGTATCAAGTCCTCTTTATCCCATACGCAACAACTCCATTACTCGTGCTTGCGTTTCAGTCACTCACGCAACCCACTATAAGTGAATCATGAATGTATTGCAACACCCTACCGTAGGGATCCCTCACGCTTGCGCGACACAGAGAGCACCATAGGATAGCACCAATAATAAAACATGCAACTCAAACCAATCTTGATCATCAAATAGCCCATAGGACAAAACGGATCTACTCAAACATCATAGGATAGCCATACATCATTGGGAAATAATATATAGTGTTGAGCACCATGTTTAAGTAGAGATTACAACATGTAAGAGAGAGGTTACACCGCTGCATAGAGGGGGGGAAGAGTTGGTGATGATGGCGGTGAAGTTGTTGGTGAAGATTGCGGCGATGATGATGATGATGGACACGGCAGCGTTCCGGCGCCACCGGAAGAGAAGGGGAGAGGGGGGCCCTTCGTATTCTTCTTCCTTGACCTCCTCCCTAGATGGGAGAAGGGTTTCCCCTCTGGTCCTTGGCCTCCATGGCATGGGAGGGGCGAGAACCCCTCCGAGATTGGATCTGTCTCTCTGTCTCTCTCTGTTTCTGCGTTCTCAGATTCTATCCTTTCACCATTTCTTATATTCTCGAAGATCCGTAAATCCGATTGGGCTGGAATTTTAACATGATCTCTATCTGGATATTAGCTTTCTTGCGGCGAAAGAAGGGCACCAACCGCCTTACGGGGTGGCCACGAGGGTCAGGGGCGCGCCTGCCCCCCTGGGGCGCACCCCCTGCCTTCTCATACTTGAAAAATTCTACCAAAATTAGGAAAAATAAAGAATTTGTATAGGAAGATAGTGCAAAAAGAATGAGAACCATTTGACGTTCCTTCTAAAAATGTAAAATCGCGCACTAAAGCCAAAGTTTCTGTCCTGCACCGTACAAACCATCAAGCAAATGTAAACAACCTAAAGGAAAACCTTGGCACATTATTTTTATAATACAAGGGAATTGTACAAGGGGATAATTATTTTTATTGAAAATTTTCTGTAATCAATATTCACAAAGTTTCCGTGATCATGAAAAAAGTTCAAGGAGCTCCCCCACTTCAACAATGCTTGTCTTTCTCACGTTCACTTTCCTTTTTGAAAAAGTTTTGGGTTCCCCTCTTTATTTTTGTTGTTTTTAAACTATATGAAAGCACTCAACAGAAATAAATTACTCTCTAAAACTTCCGGGTTGTCTCCCTGGCAGCGCTTTCTTTAAAGCCATTAAGCTAGGCATATAGTGCTCAAGTAATGAATCCACCCGGATCCCAAGGTATATCAAAGCCAATTTTAATTAACAATGATTTATAATTTAGTAGTGAGCACAAAGTAACATATATCATGCAACAACGAAGTCTAACTCTCTTCCTATGCATCGGCGTGTCATAAAAGAACAATTCATGCACACAAAGTAAAGGCCAATGCATAGTATAAACAGTTTTTTGCAATTTTATCGTATTGGAAACATGGAGAGGTGGAGATATAGTTCCTCTCTCATAATAATTGCAAGTAGGAGCAGCTAGCACATGCATATTATATTCATCAAAATCATCACGTGTAGTAGTAAAAGGCAACCCATCAATATAATCCTTAATAAGCACAAACTTCTCCGATATAGTGTAGTTTGGAGCATTCAAAAAGATAATAGGACTATCATGCGTGGGTGCAATAGCAACAATTTCATGTTTAACATAAGGAACTATAGCAAGTTCATCTCCATAAGCAAAATTCATATTGGCATCTTGGCCACAAGCATAGCAAGCATCATCAAAAAGGGATATTTCAAAAGAATCAACGGGATCATAGCAATTATCATAGCATTCAGCCTTCGGTAAGCATCAAGGGGAATTAAACAATGTATGAGTTGAAGAGTTACTCTCATTAGAAGGTGGGCATGGGTGATCAATCCGCTCTTCTTCCTTTTGTTCTTTGCTCTCCTCCTCATCTTTTTCATCCAATGAGCTCACAGTTTCATTCCACTTCTTCTTCCATAGATTCCTGCAAAATATTAGTCTCTTCTTGGACAGCGAAGACTTTCTAAATAAGTGCATTAATATCGGAATTGTATTCATAATTCTCATAGCAATATTTAAGGATAGCTAAATTTTCAGGTCTATAAACCGGATCATCAAAATCTTCAAACTCTTTAAACATAGATTCAATTTCATAAGCACCCATAAAAACAACAAATTCTTCTATTTGTTCCACATCATAGTAATCATATATACCATTAGCATAAGAAGCTAAGGTTTTATTATCATTAAATTCTCATAAAAAGGGAAGGTGTGGAGCCTTCATCCTAGAGCAACAAGTATAATCATATCTCAAGCATAGTTGCCTAGCATACCAATTCAATATATGAATTTGATCCCATAATAGTTTCCCTTTTGTGTCAAGCGATAATCCCTAAAGTATTCGCGTTGATCCAACGTTACTCCCATTACATAATTGAATGGGGTTTTCTCGGGATTATTAAAGTAGTACATAATATCTTTCACATAGCCAGCATCGAGGGTTTTAGGAGGTTCCCCATCTCCATGAGCAGAAAGTACACCTAATTTTTTTGGTATTTCGTGTTCCATATCCATAACTAAAGATAAAGAACAACTAAGAACAGCAAATAAAAATTACTTAGTGATAAAGCAAACAAGCACACACGAGAATATTCACCCCACGCTATTGCTCCCCGGCAACGGCGCCAGAAAAAGGTCTTGATAACCCACAAGTATAGGGGATTGCAACAGTTTTCGATAAGTAAGAGTGTCGAACCCAACGAGGAGCTAAAGGCAAGACAAATATTCCCTCAAGTTCTATCGACCACCAATACAATTCTATGCATGCTTGACGTTCGCTTTACCTAGAACAAGTATTAAACTAGAAGTACTTTGTAGGTGTTGTTGGATAGGTTTGCAAGATAATAAAGATTACGTAAATAAAAAGTAGGGGCTGTTTAGATAAAGACACAACTAAATTAGTATTAGTAAATAGTTTTTTGTTACGAGAAAGTTATTTGTCCCTAGGCAATCGATAACTAGACCGGTAATCATTATTGCAATTTTATATGAGGGAGAAGCATAAGCTAACATACTTTCTCTACTTGGATCATATGCACTTATGATTGGAACTCTAGCAAGCATCCGCAACTACTAAAGATCATTAAGGTAAAACCCAACCATAGCATTAAAGTATCAAGTCCTCTTTATCCCATACGCAACAACTCCCTTACTCGGGTTTGTGTTTCAGTCACTCACGCAACCCACTATAAGCGAATCATGAACATATTGCAACACCCTACAGCGGGGATCCCTCATGCTTGCGCGACACAGAGAGCACCATAGGACAGAACCAATAATAAAACATGCAACTCAAACCAATCTTGATCATCAAATAGCCCATAGGACAAAACGGATCTACTCAAACATCATAGGATAGTCATAAATCATTGGGAAATAATATATAGCCTTGAGCACCATGTTTAAGTAGAGATTGCAGCGGGTAAGAGAGAGGTTACACCGCTGCATAGAGGGGGGAAGAGTTGGTGATGATGGCAGTGAATTTGTTGGTGAAGATTGCGGTGATGATGATGGCCACGGCAGCGTTCCGGCGCCACCGGAAGAGAAGGGGAGAGGGGGCCCCTTTGTCTTCTTCTTCCTTGACCTCCTCCCTAGATGGGAGAAGGGTTTTCCCTTTGGTCCTCGGCCTCCATGGCATGGGAGGGGCGAGAGCCCCTCCGAGATTGGATCTGTATCTCTGTCTCTCTCTGTTTATGCGTCCTCAGATTCTATCCTTTCACCGTTTCTTATATTCCCGGAGATCCGTAACTCCGATTGGGCTGAAATTTTAACACAATCTCTATCCAGATATTAGCTTTCTTGCGGCAAAAGAAGGGCACTAACCGGCTTACGGGGTGGCCACGAGGTTCAGGGGCGCGCCCCCCTGCCTTGTGGCCCCCTCGGGCATCGTCTCGCGTGGATTTTTCTTCCCAAAAATCAAATATATTCCAAAAAAATCTCCGCAGTTTTTATCCCGTTTGGACTCCATTTGATATGGATATTCTGCGAAACAAAAAAAGTGCAACAAACAGGAACTTGCACTGGGCACTGGATCAATATGTTAGTCCCAAAAATAGTATAAAAAGTTGCCAAAAGTATATGAAAGTTGTAGAATATTGGCATGGAACAATCAAAATTATAGATACGACAGAGACGTATCACCCCTGGGCGCGCCCCCTGCCTCGTGGCCGCCTTGTGGCCCCCATGACCGGCTTCTTTCGACTATATATATCAACATACCCTAGAAACATCGCAGAGCAGAATAGATCGGGAGTTCCGCCGCCAGAAGCCTCCGTAGCCACCGAAAACCAATCTAGACCCGTTCCGGCACCCTGCCAGAGGGGGAATCCCTCTCCGGTGGCCATCTTCATCATCCTGACACTCTCCATGATGAGGAGGGAGTAGTTCTCCCTCGGGGCTGAGGGTATGTACCAGTAGCTATGTGTTTGATCTCTCTCTCTCTATCTATCTCTCTCTCGTGTTCTTGAGGTGGTACAATCTTGATGTATCGCGAGCTTTGCTATTATAGTTGGATCTTATGATGTTTCTCCCCCTCTACTCTCTTGTAATGGATTGAGTTTTCCCTTTGAAGTTATCTTATCGGATTGAGTCTTTAAGGATTTTAGAACAGTTGATGTATGTCTTGCATGTGCTTATCTATGGTGACAATGGGATATCATATGATCCACTTGATGTATGTTTTGGTGATCAACTTGCGAGTTCCGTGACCTCGTGAACTTATGCATAGGGGTCGGCACACGTTTTCATCTTGACTATCTGGTAGAAACTTTGGGGCACTCTTTGAAGTACTTTGTGTTAGTTTGAATAGATGAATCTGAGATTGTGTGATGCATATCGTATAATCATACCCACGGATACTTGAGGTGGCATTGGAGTATCTAGGTGACATTAGGGTTTTGGTTGATTTGTATCTTAAGGTGTTATTCTAGTATGAACTCTATGATAGATTGAATGGAAAGAATAGCTTCATGTTATTTTACTATGGACTCTTGAATAGATTGATCAGAAAGGAAAACTTTGAGATGGTTTTGTACCCTACCATAATCTCTTCGTTTGTTCTCCGCTATTAGTGACTTTGGAGTGACTCTTTGTTGCATTTTGAGGGATAGTTATATGATCCAATTATGTTATTATTGTTGAGAAAACTTGCACTAGTGAAAGTATGAACCCTATGCCTTGTTTCAACACATTGCAATACCGTTTGTGCTCACTTTTATCATTAGTTACTTTGTTGTTTTTATATTTTCAGATTACAAATACCCATATCTACCATCCATATTGCACTTGTATCACCATCTCATCACCGAACTAGTGCACCTATACAATTTACCATTGTATTGGGTGTGTTGGGGACACAAGAGACTCTTTGTTATTTGGTTGCAGGGTTGCTTGAGAGAGACCATCTTCATCCTACACCTCCCACAGATTGATAAACCGTAGGTCATCCACTTGAGGGAAATTTGCTACTGTCCTACAAACCTCTACACTTGGAGGCCCAACAACGTCTACAAGAAGAAGGTTGTGTAGTAGACATCACTGTCTTTGGCGGCGCCCCGCCATCGCCGCTTCAGCCTTGGCGTCAACACCCGGAGCACCCCCCCTTCGTCGGATTCCCCCTCGTCCCGGTCTGGATCGGCACCCGAGCCGATCCTTGACGCCCCGCCACCTCGTCGTCGGAACCACGCCGACCCCATGACCTCGAGGCCGTGCCCCGTCGCCCTACGTCATCGCGACCTTGACGCCGTTGCCTCGCCTCCTCAACTCCTCCTCGTCGGCCAACCCCAAGCCACGCCGACCCCTTCTCGGCAACGCTGTGAGTCTCCTCATTTTCCTCCTCCTCTTTCCTCTGCGATCACCACGCCACCCGTCGTGCCCCTCGCCACGTGTCGCGCACTCGTCGTCGTGGCCATGTACGGATCCTGCTCCCGCGCACAGGACCGCGCGCATGCACGCGCCCGCCTCTCCCTGCTAGGCCGCACCCCGTGCCCGCCTCCGCCCGAGCTCCGGCTCGACCCTGCTGCACCCCTCCTCACGCTCGCTCGCGCCCCTCGCGCGCCCATGGCCGCCCGCGCTTGCGCCACCGCAACCGCCGCTGCCCTTCCCCATCCCCGCTGCAGCCCTGCCTCTGCTACAGCGCCGCCGACACCCTGCCGCAAACCTTCGGCGGCCGCCCTCACATCGCCGCGGCTGCGCCTCGCCCCGCCTCTCCCTACGCCGCCGCCACCCACGCCGCGATGCTTCCCCCCCCCCCCCTCCACCGCGCCCGCTCGTCGCCCGATAACCCACAAGTATAGGGGATCGCAATAGTTTTTGATAAGTAAGAGTGTCGAACCCAATGAGGAGCTAAAGGCAGAACAAATATTCCCTCAAGTTCTATCAACCACCGATACAACTCTACGCACGCTTGACGTTCGCTTTACCTAGAACAAGTATGAAACTAGAAGTACTTTGTAGGTGTTGTTGGATAGAGTTGCAAGGTAATAAAGAGCATGTAAATAAAAAGTAGGGGATGTTTAGATAAGGACACAACTAAGTTAGTTTTAGTAAAGAGCTTTTTGTTACGAGAAAGTTATTTGTCCCTAGGCAATCGATAACTAGACCGGTAATAATTATTGCAATTTTATATGAGGGAGAGGCATAAGCTAACATACTTTCTCTACTTGGACCATATGCACTTATGATTGGAACTCTAGCAAGCATCCGCAACTACTAAAGATCATTAAGGTAAAACCCAACCATAGCATTAAAGCATCAAGTTCTCTTTATCCCATACGCAACAACCCCCTTACTCGGGTTTGTGTTTTAGTCACTCACGCAACCAACAATAAACGAATCATGAACGTATTGCAACACCCTACAGCGGGGATCCCTCATGCTTGCGCGACATGGAGAGCACCATCGGACAACACCAATAATAAAACATGCAACTCAAACCAATCTTGATCATCAAATAGCCCATAGGAGAAAACGGATCTACTCAAACATCATAGGATAGCCATACATCATTGGGAAATAATATATAGCGTTGAGCACCATGTTTAAGTAGATATTAAAGCGGGTAAGAGAGGGGTTACACCACTTCATAGAGGGGGAAGAGTTGGTGATGATGGCGATGAAGTTGTTGGTGAAGATTGCGGTGATGATGATGGCCACGGCAGCGTTCCGGCGCCACCGGAAGAGAAGGGGAGAGGGGGCCCCTTCGTCTTCTTCTTCCTTGACCTCCTCCCTAGATGGGAGAAGGGTTTCCCCTCTGGTCCTTGGCCTCCATGGCGTGGGAGGGGCGAGAGCCCCTCCGAGATTGGATCTGTCTCTTTGTGTCTCTCTGTTTCTGTGTTCTGTTATGCTGCCCTTTCACGTTTCTTTTATATCCGGAGATACGTAACTCCGATTGGGCTGAAACCTTTGCCCAGATCTTTTTCCAAAAATTAGCTTTCTTGCAGGCAAGATAGAGCATCAACCGCCTTACGGGTGGCCCACGAGGGTGGGGGCCGCGCCTGCCTATAGTGGCTGTGGGCCCCACCCTCGTGGCCACCTCGGGCACCGTCTCGCATTGATTTTCTTCCAAAAAATCACAAATATTCCAAAAAAATCTCCGTCAGTTTTTATCTCATTTGGACTCCGTTTGATATGGATATTCTGCGAAACAAAAAACATGCAACAAACAGGAACTGGCACTGGGCACTGGATCAATATTTTAGTCCCAAAAATAGTATAAAAAGTTGCCAAAAGTATACGAAAGTTGTAGAATATTGGCATGGAACAATCAAAAATAATAGATACGATAGAGACGTATCAGGATCCCCAATCTTAATTCCTGCTCGTCCTCGAGTAGGTAAATGATAAAAAAGATAATTTTTGATGTGGAATGCTACCTAGCATAATCTTGATCACATATCTAATCATGGCATGAATATTAAGACATGAGTGATTCTATCATTTGACATAAAAACAATAATACTCCAAGCCCACTAATAAATCAATCATGTCTTTTCAAAATAACAAGGCCAAAGAAAGTTATCCCTACAAAATCATATAGTCTGGCTATGCTCCATCTTCACCACACAAAATATTCACATCATGCACAACCCCGATGACAAGCCAAGCAATTGTTTCATACTTTTCAAGTTCTCAAACCTTTTCAACTATCACGCAATACATGAGTGTGAGCCATGGACATAGCACTATAGGTGGAACACAATGGTGGTTGTGGAGAAGACAAAAAGGAGAAGATAGTCTCACATCAACTAGGTGTATCAACGGGCTATGGAGATGCCCATCAATAGATATCAATGTGAGTGAGTAGGGATTTCCATGCAACGGATGCACTAAGAGCTATAAGTGTATGAAAGCTCAGACTAAAAACTAAGTGGGTGCGCATCCAACTTGCTTGCTCATGAAGACCTCAGGCATTTGAGGAAGCCCATCATTGGAATATACAAGCCAAGTTCTATAATGAAAATTCCCACTAGTATATGAAAGTGATAACTCAAGAGACTCTCTATATGAAGAACATGGTGCTACTTTGAAGCACAAGTGTGGTAAAAGGATAGTAACATTGCCCCTTCTCTCTTTTTCTCTCATTTTTTCCTTTTTTCTTTTTTTGGGCCTTCTCTTTTTGGACTTTCTCTTTTTTTATTTTTTTATTTTTTTCGTCCGGAGTCTCATCCCGACTTGTGGGGGAGTCATAGTCTCCATCATCCTTTCCTCACTGGGGCAATGCTCTAATAATGATGATCATCACACTTTTATTTACTTACAACTCGATATTACAACTCGATACTAGAACAAAGATATGACTCTATTTGAATGCCTCCAGCGGTGTACCGGGATGTGCAATGATCTAGCGTAGCAATGACATCAAAAACTAGACAAGCCATGAAAACATCATGCAAGCTATCTTACGATCATGCAAAGCAATATGACAATGAATGCTCAAGTCATGTATATGATGATGATGGAAGTTGCATGGCAATATATCTCAGAATGGCTATGGAAATGACATGATAGGTAGGTATGGTGGCTGTTTTGAGGAAGGTATATGGTGGGTTTATGGTACCAGTGAAAGTTGCGCGATACTAAAGAGGCTAGCAATGATGGAAGGGTGAGAGTGTGTATAACCCATGGACTCAACATTAGTCATAAAGAACTCACATACTTATTGTAAAAGTTTATTAGCCCTCAAAGCAAATTACTACTACGCATGCCCCTAGGGGGATAGATTGGTAGGAAAAGACCATCGCTCGTTCCGACCGCCACACATAAGGAAGACAATCAATAAATAAATCATGCTCCGACTTCGTTACATAACGGTTCACCATACGTGCATGCTACGGGAATCACAAACCTCAACACAAGTATTTCTACTAATCCACAACTACCCACTAGCATGACTCTAATATCACCATATTTATATCGCAAAACTATTGCAAGGAATCAAACATATCATATTCAGTGATCTACAAGTTTTATGTAGGATTTTATGACTAACCATGTGAATAACCAGTTCCTGTCATCTCTCTAAATAGATATAAGTGAAGCAAGAGAGTTTAATTCTTTCTACAAAAGATATGCCCGTGCTCTAACAAATATAAGTGAAGCAAAAGAGCATTCTACAAATGGCGGTTTTCTATGTAAAGAGAAACAGGCAATCCAAACTTCAAATGATATAAGTGAAGCACATGAAGCATTCTATAAAGCCGTACTCAAAAGATATAAGAGAAGTGTAAAGAGCATTCTATAAATCAACCAAGGACTATCTCATACCAGCATGGTGCATAAAAGAAAAATGAAAACTAGATGCAAAAGACGCTCCAAGATTTGCACATATCGCATGAACGAAACAAATCCGAAAACATACTGATATTTGTTGAAGAAAGAGGGGATGCCTTCCGAGGCATCCCCAAGCTTCGACGCTTGAGTATCCTTGAATATTTACTTGGGGTGCCTCGGGCATCCCCAAGCTTGAGCTCTTGCCTCTCTTCCTTCTTCTCACATCGAGACCTTCTCGATCATCGAACACTTCATCCACACAAACCTTCAACAGAAAACTCGGTAAGATCTATTAGTATAATAAAGAAAATCACTACTCTAAGTACTGTTGCAAACCAATTCATATTTTGTTTTTTCATTGTGTCTACTTTAATTTAACTTTTCCATGGATTAATACACTGATATAAATCGTTAGTTTCATCAAAACAAGCAAACTATGCATCAAAAACAGAATCTGTCTAAAACAGAATAGTCTGTAACAATCTGAACATTCACCATACTTCTGATACTTGAAATATTATTCCAAAATTAGGAAAAAAATAAAAACATTGTATATAAAGACAGTGCCAAAAGAATCAGAACAATTTGACGTTCCAACTAAAAATGTAAAATCGCACACGACAGTCAAAGTTTCTGTCCTGCACCATACAGACCATCAAGAAAATGTAAACATACTAAAGGCAAACCTTCCCACATTATTTTTATAATACAATGGGATTGTACAACGGGATAATTATTTTTGTTGAAAACTTTCTGTAATCAAGATTTACAAAGTTGCCGTCAGCATGAACAAAGTTCAAGGAGCTCTCCACTTCAACAATGCTTGTCTTTCTCACTTTCACTTTCCCTTCTGAAAAAGTTTTGGGTTCCCCTCTTTATTTTATTTTGTTTTTAAACTATATAAAAGCACTTAACAGAAATTAGTGACTCTCTAAAACTTCCGGGTTGTCTCCCTGGCAGCGGTTTCTTTAAAGCCATTAAGCTAGGCATATAGTGCTCAGGTAATGAATCCACCCGGATCCCAAGGTATATCAAAGCCAATTTTAATTAACAATGATTTTTAATTTAGTAGTGAGCACAAAGTAACATATATCATGTAATGATGAAGTCTAACTCTCTTCCTATGCATCGTCATGTCATAAAAGAACAATTCATGCTCACAATGTAAAGACCAATGCACAGTATAAATAGTTTCTTCCAATTTTATCGTATTGGAAACATAGAGAGGTGGAGATATAGTTCCTCTCTCTTTATAATTGCAAGTAGGAGAAGCAAGCACATGCATATTATATTCATCAAAATCATCATGTGTAGTAGTAAAAGCCAACCCATCAATATAATCCTTAATAAGCACAAACTTCTCTGATATAGTGTAGTTTGGAGAATTCAAAAAGATAATAGGACTATCATGCGTGGGTGCAATAGCAAAAATTTCATGTTTAACATAAGGAACTATAGCAAGTTCATCTCCATAAGCATAATTCATACTGGCATCTTGGCCACAAGCATAGCAAGCATCATCAAAAAGGGGTATTTCAAAAGAATCAACGGGATCATAGCAATTATCATAGCATTCATCCTTCGGTAAGCATGAAGGGGAATTAAACAATGTATGAGTTGAAGAGTTACTCTCATTAGAAGGTGGGCATGGGTGATCAATCCGCTCTTCCTCCTTTTGTTCTTCACTCTCCTCCTCATCTTTTTCATCCAATGAGCTCACGGTTTCATCAACTTCTTCTTCCATAGATTCCTGCAAAATATTAGTCTCTTCTTGGACGGTGGAGTCTTTCTCAATAAGTGCATTAATATCGGAATTGTATTCATAATTATCATAGCAATATTTAAGGATAGCTAAATTTTTAGGTCTGTAAACCGGGTCATCAAAATCTTCAAACTCTTTAAACATAGATTCAATTTCATAAGAACCCATAAAAGCAACAAATTCTTCTATTTGTTCGACATCATAGTAATCATATATACCATTAGCATAAGAAGCTAAGGTTTTATTATCATTAAATTCACATAAAAAGGGAAGGTGTGGAGCCTACATCCTAGAGGAACAAGTATAATCATATCTCAAGCATAGTTGCCTAGCATACCAATTCAATATATGAATTTGATCCCATAATAGTTTCCCTTTTTGTGTCAAGTGGTAATCCCTAAAGTATTCACGTTGATCCAACATTACTCCCATTACATAATTGAATGGGGTTTTCTCAGGATTATTAAAGTAGTACATAATATCTTTCACATAACCAGCATCGAGGGTTTTAGGAGGTTCCCCATCTCCATGAGCAGAAAGTACAACTATTTTTTTGGTATTTCGTGTTCCATATCCATAACTAAAGATAGAAAACAACTAATAACAACAAATAAAAGTTACTTAGTGATAAAGCAAACAAGCACACACGAGAATATTCACCCCACGCTATTGCTCCTCGGCAACGGCGCCAGAAAAAGGTCTTGATAACCCACACGTATAGGTGATCGCAACAGTTTTCGATAAGTAAGAGTATCGAACCCAACGAGGAGCTAAAGGCAGAACAAATATTCCCTCAAGTGCTATCGACCACCGATACAACTCTACGCATGCTTGACGTTCGCTTTACCTAGAACAAGTATGAAACTAGAAGTACTTTGTAGGTGTTGTTGGATAGGGTTGCAAGGTAATAAAGAGCATGTAAATAAAAAGTAGGGGCTATTTAGATAAGGACACAACTTAGTTAGTTTTAGTAAAGAGCTTTTTGTTACAAGAAAGTTATTTGTCCCTAGGCAATCAATAACTAGACCGGTAATCATTATTGCAATTTTATATGAGGGAGAGGCATAAGCTAACATACTTTCTCTACTTGGATCATATGCACTTATGATTGGAACTCTAGCAAGCATCCGCAACAACTAAAGATCATTAAGGTAAAACCCAACCATAGCATTAAAGCATCAAGTCCTCTTTATCCCATACGCAACAACCCCCTTACTCGGGTTTGTGTTTTAGTCACTCACACAACCCACTATAAGTGAATCATGAACGTATTGCAACACCCTACAGCGGGAATCCCTCACGCTTGCGTGACACGGAAAGCACCATAGGATAGCACCAATAATAAAACATGCAACTCAAACCAATCTTGATCATCAAATAGCTCATAGGACAAAACGGATCTACTCAAACATCATAGGATAGCCATACATCATTGGGAAATAATATATAGCGTTGAGCACCATGTTTAAGTAGAGATTACAGCGGGTAAGAGAGAGGTTACACCGCTGCATAGAGGGGGGAAGAGTTGGTGATGATGGCAGTGAAGTTGTTGGTGAAGATTGCGGTGATGATGATGGCCACGACAGCGTTTCGGCGCCACCAGAAGAGAAGGGGGGAGGGGGCCCCTTCGTATTCTTCTTCCTTGACCTCCTCCCTAGATGGGAGAAGGGTTTCCCCTCTGGTCCTTGGCCTCCATGGCGTGGGAGGGGCGAGAGCCCCTCCGAGATTGGATCTGTCTCTCTGTCTCTCTCTGTTTTGCATTCTGTTCTGCTGCCGTTTCATCGTTTCTTTTATATCCGGAGATCTGTTACTCCTATTGGGTTGAAACCTTCGCCCAGATCTTTTTCCAAAAATTAGCTTTCTTGCGGCCAAAGTAGAGCATCAACCGCCTTACGGGTGGCCCACGAGGGTGGGGGCGCGCCTGCTTGTAGTGGCCGTGGGCCCACCTTCGTGGCCACCTCGGGCATTGTATCGCGTGGATTTTTGTCCCAAAAATCAAATATATTCCAAAAAAATCTCCGTCCGTTTTTATCCCGTTTGGACTCCGTTTGATATGAATATTCTGCGAAACAAAAAACATGCAACAAACAAGAATTGGCACTGGGCACTGGATCAATATGTTAGTCCCAAAAATAGTATAAAAAGTTGCCAAAAGTATATGAAAGTTGTAGAATATTGGCATGGAACAATCAAAAATTATAGATACGACAGAGACGTATCATCTCTGTCCCCGCCTCTTGCGACGGCTCCGCCGCTCGCCGCTGTGCCGCTCCACGCCTTGGGACGTTTAAAAAATAAGAAGAATTAGAATTTGGAATAAATAAATAAGTAAAATTACATATTAAATAAATAACTTAATTAATTCTGTTTAAATTAACTAATTAAGATTAGTTAACCAAATAACTAATTAACCTAATTAACTACTATTAATTAGCTAAACAGTCCCTGACAGGTGGGACCCACCTGTCAGGTTAAGCAGGTCAACGGTCAATGTTGACTGCTGACATCATGCTGGCGTCATAATTACCTTTTCTAATTAAATTAATTCTAGAAAAGATAAAATCCTTTTTAAATTGATATAAAATAATCCGTAGCTCGGATGGAAAAACTTTGTACATGAAAGTTGCTTAGAACGACGAGACGAATTCGAATATACAGCCTGCTCGCCCGCCACAAATCCCTAGCATAGCGAACATGCAACTTTCCCCCTCTGGTCCGTCTGTCCAAAAGCGCGAAACACCGGGAATACTTTCCCGGATGTTTTCCCCCGTCGCTGGTATCGCCTACTACTATGTTAGGTCAACCCTAGCACCGTGTATTGCCATGTTATGCTTTGTGTTGCTTTGGTTGCTCTGTTATTTATTTGTGCTCCCCCTCCGTTACTTCTTTCCGGTAGACCTCGAGACCGCCGCCGATACCCCCATGATCGACTACATCGATGACGACCCCTCCTTGCCAGAGCAACCAGGCAAGCCCCCCCCCCTTGATCAACTCGATATCACCTATTCTTCTCTCTACTGCTTGCATTAGAGTAGTGTAGCATGTTACTGCTTTCCGTTAATCCTATTCTGATGCATAGCCTGTCTTTGTTACTACTGTCATTACCTTTACCCACAATCCTAAATGCTTAGTATAGGATGCTAGTATTCCATCAGTGGCCCTACATTCTTGTCTATCTGCCATGCTATAATATCGGGCCGTGATCACTCGGGAGGTGATCACAGGTATATACTTATATACATAACATATGATACTTGTGGTGACTAAAGTCAGGTCAGCTCGTAGAGTACTCGCGAGTGATTCACGGATTAGGGGCTGAAAGGACATTTGTCCTGACGACCCACTGGGTGGATCTTTGTGGCGGAGCGATAGGGCAGGTTGAGACCACCTAGGTGAGAGGTGGGCCTGGCCCTGGTCGGCGTCTGCGGTTACTTCAAAATAGCATGCTTAACGAGATCTTGGTATTTGATCTGAGTCTGGCCACTGGCTTATACACACTAACCAACTACGCGGGAACAGTTATGGGCACTCGACGTCGTGGTATCAGCCAAAGCCTTCGCGATGTCAGTGACTGAGCGACGCGCACCGGGTTGGACCGCATAACGCAACTTCCTTTGAAATGGAGGTTGCTAGGTCTGCTCACCGGCCGCCCTCGCAACGTGCAGATGTGCAATGGGCGATGGGCACAGACCCCTGCGCCATAGGATTTAAACTGGCGTGCTGACCTCTCTGTTGTGCCTAGGTGGGGCCACGACATGTTGATCTTCTGAGGCCAGGCATGACTCCGGAAAGTGTGTCCAGCCAGAGGGATCGAGCGTGTTGGGAAATGTGATGCACCCCTGCAGGGAAGTTTATCTATTCAAATAGCCATGTCCCTCGGTAAAAGGACGACCCGGAGTTATACCTTGACTTTATGACAACTAGAACCGGATACTTAATTAAACACACATTTTCAAGTGCCAGATACAACCTGGTGATTGCTCTCTAACAGGCGACGAGGAGAGGATCGTCGGGTAGGATTATGCTATGCGATGATACTTGGTGAACTTACCATCTACTCTATTCTACATGTTGCAAGATGGAGGCTGCCAAAAGCGTAATCTTTGATAGGACTAGATATCCCACTCTTATTCTGTCATTCTGCAGTTCAGTCCACAAATACTACTCATTTCATTGATACCAATGCATATGTAGTGTAGATCCTTGCTTGTGAGTACTTTGGATGAGTACTCATGGTTCCTTTGCTCCCCCCTTTTCCCCTTTCCTTTTTTCCTGGTTGTCGCAACCATATGATAGAGCCCAGGAGCCAGACGCCACCATTGACGACGACTGCTACTACACCGGAGGTGCCTACTACTACATGCAGGTCACTGACGACGACCAGGAGTAGTTTAGGAGGATCCTAGGCAGGAGTCCTATGCCTCTTTCGATCTATATCCCAGTTTGTGCTAGCCATCTTATGGAAACTTGTTTACTTATGTCTGTACTCAGATATGGTTGCTTCCACTGACTCATCTATGATCGAGCACTTGTATTCGAGACCTCAAGGCCCCTGGCTTGTATTATGATGCTTGTATGACTTATTTATGTTTTTAGAGTTGTGTTGTGATATCTTCCCGTGAGTCGCTGATCTTGATCGTACATGTTTGCGTGCATGATTAGTGTATGATTGAATCGGGGGTGCCACAAAAGGATAGTAGCATTGCCCCTTCTCTCTTTTCTCTCATTTTTTATTTGGGCCTTCTCTCATTTTTTGGCCTTTTTTTAAATCGTCCGGAGTCTCATCCCGACTTGTGGGGGAATCATTGTCTACATCATCCTTTCCTCACATGGGACAATACTCTAATAATGAAGATCATCCCACTTTTATTTACTTACAACTCAAGAATTACAACTCCATACTTAGAACAAAATATGACTCTATATGAATGCCTTCGGCTGTGTACTGGGATGTGCAATGAATCAAGAGAGACATGTATGAAAGAATTATGAACAGTGGTTTTGCCACAAATACGGTGTCAACTACATGGTCATGCAAAGCAATATGACAATGATGGAGCATGTCATATAAACGGAACGGTGGAAAGTTGCATGGCAATGTATCTCGGAATGGCTATGGAAATGCCATAATAGGTAGGTATGGTGGCTATTTTGAGGAAGGTATATGGTGGGTTTATGGAACCAGCGAAAGTTGCGCGGTACAAGAGAGGCTAGCAATGGCGAAAGGGTGAGAGTGTGTATAATCCATGGACTCAACATTAGTCATAAAGAACTCACATACTTATTGCAAAAATCTATTAGTCATCGAAACAAAGTACTACACGCATGCTCCTAGGGAGATAGATTGGTAGGAAAAGACCATCGCTCGTCCCCGGCCGCCACTCTTAAAGAAGACAATCAATAAATAAATCATGCTCCGACTTCATCACATAACGGTTCACCATACGTGCATGCTACGGGACTCACAAACTTTAACACAAGTATTTCTCAAATTCACAACTACTCACTAGCATGACTCTAATATCACCATCTTTATATCTCAAAAACAATCATAAGGAATCAAACTTCTCATAGTATTCAATGCACTTTATATGAAAGTTTTTATTATATCCCTCTTGGATGCCTATCATATTAGGACTAAATTTATAACCAAAGCAAATTACCATGTTGTTTTAAAGACTCTCAAAATAATATAAGTGAAGTGCGAGAGTTCATCAATTTCTATAAAATAAAACCACTGTCGTGCTCTAAAAAGATATAAGTGAAGAACTAGAGCAAATTTTCCTAGCTCAAAAGATATAAGTGAAGCACATAGAGTATTCTAATAAATAACGATTCATGCGTTTCTCTCTCAAAAGGTGTGTACAGAAAGGATGATTGTGGCAAACTAAAAAGCAAAGACTCAAATTATACAAGATGCTCCAAGCAAAACACATATCATGTGGTGAATAAAAATATAGCCTCAAGTAAAGTTACCGATAGACAAAGACGAAAGAGGGGATGCCTTCCGGGGCATCCCCAAGCTTAGGCTTTTGGTTTTCCTGGAATATTACCTTGGGCATCCCCAAGCTTAGGATCTTTCCACTCCTTATTCCATAGTCCATCAAATCCTTACCCAAAACTTGAAAAATTCACCACACAAAACTCAACAGAAAATCTCATAAGCTTCGTTAGTATAAGAAAATAAATCACCACTTTTGGTACTGTTGTGAACTCATTACTTATTTATATTGGTGTAATATCTACTGTATTCCAACTTTTTCATGGTTCATACCCCCGATACTAGCCATAGATGCACCAAAATAAGCAAACAACACGCGAAAAACAGAATTTGTCAAAAACAGAATAGTTTGTAGCAATCTGGAGATTTCGGATACTTCTGTAACTTCAAAAATCCTGAAAAATTAGGACGGCCTAAGAAATTTGTTTATTAATCCTCTATAGAAAGAATCAGTATTTTATCACACTTCTTCTAAAAATGAAAACTAATCTCCTCAGCACAAAAGTTTCTGTCTTTCAG
Source organism: Triticum monococcum (assembly GCA_034509565.1). Lineage (NCBI taxonomy): Eukaryota > Viridiplantae > Streptophyta > Magnoliopsida > Poales > Poaceae > Triticum > Triticum monococcum. Next base: position 493,918,817 of record CM067844.1, read on the forward strand.
CGAGATCAAATCAACTATCACCGTAAGCTATCCCAAAGGTCTTACTTGGCAAAAACACTAATTAAAACATAAAAACCACCTCTAACCAGAGGATAGATAAATTATTTAATGCAAAACAGGACCTAAAAAGCAAGAACAAAAATAAAATTGGGTTGCCTCCCAACAAGCGCTATTGTTTTATGCCCTTAGCTAGGCATAAAACACGAATAGATCTAAGTATTATCATCTTTGGCATGCAATCCATAAGTGGCTCTCATAATAGACTCATAAGGTAATTTAATTTTCTTTTTTGGAAAGTGTTCCATGCCTTTCCTTAACAGAAATTGAAATCTAATGTTTCCTTCTTTCATATCAATAATTGCACCAATCGTTCTAAGGAAAGGTCTACCAAGAATAATAGGACACGTAGGATTGCAATCTATATCAAGAACAATGAAATCTACGGGCACATAATTCCTATTTTCAACAATAATAACATCATTAATCCTTCCCATAGGTTTCTTAATAGTGGAATCCGCAAGATGCAAATTTAAGGAACAATCATCAAATTCACGGAAACCTAACACGTCACATAAAGTTTTTGGAATCGTGGAAAAACTAGCAACCAAATCGCACAAAGCATGGCATTAATAATCTTTAATCTTAATCTTAATAGTAGGTTCCCACTCATAATAAAGTTTTCTAGGGATAGAAACTTCCAATTCAAGCTTTTCTTCAAAAGATTTCATCATAGCATCAACGATATGTTTAGTAAAAGCTTTGTTTTGATTATAAGCATGAGGATAATTCAACATGGATTGCAACAAGGAAATACAATCTATTAAAGAACAATTATCATAATTAAATTCCATGAAATCCAAAAGAGTGGGTTCATTGCTACTTAAAGTTTTGACCTCCCCCATCCCACTTTTATCAATTTTTGCATCAAGCTCTAAAAACTCTGAATTATTGGGATGCCTTCTAAATAAAGTTGACTCATCTCCAGTCCCATATTTATCAAGATTTATATTGGAAAACAGAGAATCAATAGGAGTCACATCAATCACTTTAAGATCTTCATCATTATTCTCACGGAAACTAGAAGAACACGCTTTTATAAACCAATCTTTTTTAGCACGTGATAACCCACAAGTATAGGGGAGCTCAACAGCTTTCGAGGGTGGAGTATTCAACCCAAATTTATTGATTCGACACAAGGGGAGTTGATGTGACCATCTATGCCAAAACTACAGTTACTTGTCTAAAAAATATTCAAGTTGCACCTGTGCATGAGAAGTTGACTGTGACAGTACCAAAGGGGAAAGAAGCTGGTATTTTAGGGGCTTTTCCATGTGCTATACAGATTGGTTCGCTGATATTCCAGGTTCCTCCACGGCTGGAAGAAGTTAGACCAAATTTTAGAACTCCGCTAGAAAAAGTCTTGATCTGATCGGCCGGGAAGAAACGAGCAAGTTCAGCGCTCTACGTGACACATCGTGATAAGCATACACAGTGCATGTCGTTTTTTTTATTGGTCAAGTACTACTTACGTGAGGAATTCAAGTCTAGATAGAGTCCAAGGTAATCAACAGTGCCGAATAATTAATTAGTTAAATCCTTGATTAGTTTCGTTAGGAGAGTCCTAGTCTGCTACGTTTACATAGCGCGTGTCTCAAGTCTTTGTGTTGACTATAAAAAGGGCTGGCTGCGGCCGTTGTGAGGGAGTTAGTTTTGCATTGGATAATAAAATACCAGAAAAGCCTCATGTCGAGGGGCACCAAAGTTTTCTGTTCCTACGCTGATCTGTGATAGCGCGTTGCCGTGCGGAAGAGTTGATCTGCATCGTCTCTTACGCGAGTCCTCAACCCTAGTTCGTGCATCTTGCTTGGTCTTTGGGTGTCTACATCTTTTCTACATCTACTGCTGATTTCATTGAGTATCGTGAAAGATCAGACCGACTACACACACGAATTAGCGTCTCGCTAGTTTGTGCCTTATCAAGTGGTATTCAGAGCTAAGGTTGTTCACGGTACTGTGTTGATCAAGATGTCAACCTCGGTCAACAAGGGTGATGAGGTTGCTGCTGATTCTGAGGAAATAGTACGTCCAGTGTATGCGGATGATATTCCGCAAAATATTCGGGAAGGTTTTGACCACACATGCAACTACATCAAGCAATGTCATGATGCGCTCGGCAAAAGGATAGATGTCCTGATCACTCGGTTTGATGGTTTGGCAGACATCATCAATATGCCGGCAACGAATTCTGCACCACCACAGACTGCTCCAGCTGCTCCACTGCTTTATGCACCACCGGCTCATGACGGACATGCCGGCGTGCTTGATCATTGTCTAGCGACACAACTACATGCTGGAGATGATGGCCTCGATGACGGTATTGACCATGAGGCAACAGGGTACGCGCCACGACCACGACACTATGAGCCTCGTCCTGAAACTTCTGTTTGTGGTGGAGTGCATGACCGAGTTGGTCAAGCCGTGTGTGTGCCTTTGGATGATGGAATTAGGCACATAAAAATTTCAATCCCTTCGTTCTCCGGCAAGTGCGAACCAGAAGGCTATTTGGAGTGGGAGATGCGTGTTGATCAAATTTTTGATGCCCATCATTATAGCGAGGAGAAGAAAGTTCAACTTGCTGGAATTGAGTTCACCGGTTACGCGCTAATTTGGTGGAATCAAATTTGTCGTTCAAGACATCGGCCGACGACTTGGCGAGGTATGAAAGAATTCATGAGGCGACGTTTTTGTAGCGACCAGACCTCAAACGGTTTGATCTCTGTGCTCCGGTGTCATCCCTGGATCAGTAATGCTGACACCACACAGTACTTCGAAGGATTTATAGCAGAGTGGCAATCACACACTTATTACAACGTTGTCTCCGAAGAGAACTTATTACATAAATATGGCTTAAGGCCATCTAATAATGATAATAGCGGAAGACTTGGAAGATAAATGGGTCCATCAACTCCAACGGCATCACTGAGTATAGAACCACGACCTAAAACACCTCAATCGTCGTCTGAAAAGTCCGCAACATTAACGTTGCAGCCCGAAACGGGTCAGCACATGGAATATGCTGGCAAGGTAACACATAGAGAGTAATGGTATGAAACAGCTATACTATATGCATATTTGGCTGGTGGAAAGCTCTATGGTTACTGTTTTGCGTAAAGCCAATTTTTCCCTACTGCAAAGGAATAAATTTATTTAACTATCATGGTGGTTGTTAAACATTGAGAATGGTTGACAGCATCCTCAATCCCAATTAAAAGTACAATTAAAAACCCAACAATATTAATTAGAAGTAACATGTTGAGATTCACATGATATTCAAGTACTAGATACTCAGGATTGTCCATAACCGGGGACACGGCTAATCATGATTAGTTTGTTACACTCTGCAGAGGTTTGCGCACTTTTCCCCACAAGACTCGATCGCCTCCGTTGGATTTCTCGCACTACTGGTGTTAGAGAAACGGATGACCGAGACACAGTCTTTCAGAAGCGCTAGCACCTTACGATGGATAGACCGGTACACCTACTTTCCCCTACATCTGCTAGTCTACCCTGTAAGAGTTGGCACGACTTAGTCAACTATGCTAGAGCCCATAATGGCTTGTGGCTGCACACGTAAGTATTTAGCATGAAAGATCTTATGATCCCTTTGAGCCTGGGTGGCGGTCCAAAAAAAACAGGCAAGTCCTGATAGACATCAGGTGCCTCAATCCACCCAGATGTGTGTTTAAGTTGCCACCTTAGATAAACCCTTAAAATTATCAATCTCACATCTGTCATGGATATCACTCACCCAATCCACATCTACTAGCATAGCATGGCATAATAAGCAAACATAGAAGTAACTCTCAAAGGTTCCATAATAAACAGGTAATAGGTACTACCTCATCTACTTCCCATCCCACAATTTAATTAGATCCTAATCATGCAATGTGTGAGGATGGATCTAATGCAATAAAACTGGGTTGTAGAAAAGGTATGATCAAAGTGTTACTTGCCTTGCTGATGATCCGCGAGTCCTAGAGATTCGAAGTAACAGGCGGCGCAATCCGGGTAATCTATCACAGACAAACAACAAGCATACAATAAGTACTCATCTAATGCACAGGTAAAACTCAAACAAGGGATCGAACCAGATAGTTCAACTTAAGAACTCTGGTTGCCAAGAGAGAAAGAACCAAACAAAGAAACCGAAAACAAACGGCGGAAGAAAACAACTTGGTTCTAGCAAGTTGAAACTAGGTCAAATTTTACAGTAGCAAAACTTAGTTAAAGTTGATTAGACAGAACGGCGGTTTCGCAACGAAACTCCAGGCGCTTGAATCACCTGATTCCGATAAACGAGCGGGAAGATAGACTAGAAAGAAGATCGGATCTGAGATCGCGATCGCGGAACAAATCCGACGAGAAGAAAAAGAAGAATGGTTGAACGAATGGACGTTCGTTAACCTAGAAGAAATCTGGTGATCACGTTCGTTAGGACGAACAGTCCGGCGAACGATCTCGGGCAACTAAATCGGAAAAGAAGACGAATCCGATCTAGGGTTTCGGAGAAGAAAACCGATCGAAAAACCGATCTAGAAAACCGGAACGGTTTCGCGAAGAAAAACGAATCGGAAAAGAAGAATCAGAATGATTAGAAGAAAACGATCCGATGAAAGAATAGATGTAGCGCAGGGCTACCTCCAGCGAGGTCTCCGGCGAGGAACTCTAGCGGTGTGGGCGTGGGGCGGCGGCGGCATGGTGCGGCGGCGGTGGTGCGGCGCACGGGTGAGGGGTGCGGCGGCGGTGGGGCACTAGGGCGGCGCGGCACGGGGTGGGACGCGGTGGTGCTTGGGGCTTTGGGGCTTTGGATTTGATGGGTTTAGGGGGGGGTGGGAGTATTTATATTGGGGAGGGGGGATTTACTTGGAGTAGAGGACAAGGAATTAGACTAGGACTAGGAAAGAAAAGAGGGAAAAGATCTAGAAAAAAACGAAAGTAGGATGAATCCTACTAGGAAACCAACAAGGGCGGCGGCGGCCTCCCTGGCGCCTTGCGCCTGGGCGCTTGGGCGCGCGCGCGGCTCCTGGCCGGCCGGCTGGGCCTAAGGCCCAGGGCGCTGCCGTCCTTTTAAAAAAAACGGTTCTGCGCTCGGAAAAAAAATAGAAAGAGATCTAAACGAACTCCAAAACTAATAAAGTAAATTTTCCCCGACTCCTAAAAATGAGTCGAACAAAATGAACTTTTCTCCAGGCCTAAAATGCAAACTTTTAAAACGCGCATTTTTCCCTATCCAAATAAAAGGCAAATGAAACTCCGGTAAAACCAATGATCCTTTCTTCAAAATTTGAGGAGACCCAAATATGAAAAAGACGAAATCTCCAACTCTCTCCGAGGGTCCTTGAGTTGCGTGAAATTTCTAGGATCGCCAAAATGCAAGAAAATATGATATGCATGATGATCTATGTGTATAACATTCCAAATTGAAAATTTGGGATGTTACAAACCTACCCCCCTTAAGATGAATCTCGCCCTCGAGATTCGGGTTGGCTAGAAAATAGGTGAGGGTGATCTTTGAGCAAATCTTCTCTCTCCCAGGTGGCTTCATCCTCTGAGTGGTGGTTCCACTGAACTTTGCAAAACTTGATAACCTTGCTGCAGGTAACTCTGCTGGCAAACTCGAGAATCTTGACTGGTTTCTCATCATACGTTAAGTCGTCCTTCAACTGAATCGCTTCTAGCGGCACTGTATCTTGTAACGGTACCTCCGCCATCTCGGTGTGACATTTCTTCAGCTGAGAAACATGGAATACGTCATGAACTCCTGACAATCCCTCTGGTAATTCCAACTTATACGCGACTTCTCCCATGCGTTGCAAAATCTTATACGGTCCAACGAAACGCGGTGCTAATTTTCCCTTAACTCCAAAATGCTTAACTCCTCGAAGTGGGGATACTCGGAGATACACTCTGTCTCCGGTTTCGTAAACTGTCTCCTTGCGTTTTGAATCTGCGTAGCTCTTCTGCCTGGACTGGGCTACCTTGAGCCTATCGCGAATCAACTTCACTTTCTGTTCAGACTCCTTAATCAAATCTGGTCCAAAGAATTGACGGTCTCCAACTTCGTCCCATGACAATGGTGTCCTGCACCTCCTTCCGTATAAAGCTTCGAAAGGTGCCATCTTCAAACTGGTTTGGTAACTGTTGTTATGCGAAAACTCCGCATATGGCAAATTATCGTCCCAACTAGATCCATAATCTAGTGCACAAGCTCTCAGCATATCTTCCAAAATCTGATTGACTCTCTCGGTCTGTCCATCTGTCTGCGGATGAAAAGCGGTGCTGAACTCTAGCCTGGTTCCCAAAGTTTCATGCAACTGATTCCAAAACTTTGAGGTAAATTGGGTTCCTCTGTCTGATACAATACTCCTTGGAACTCCATGCAAACAAATGATCCTAGTCATGTATATCTTTGCCAACTTAGCACTGGTGTAAGTGGTCTTAACTGGAATGAAATGTGCTACCTTCGTCAAACGATCAACTACTACCCATATCGAGTCATATCCTGCTTTCGTCATGGGCAGTCCTGTGATAAAATCCATGCCTATCTTATCCCACTTCCATTCGGGTATCGGCAATGGCTGCAACAATCCGGCTGGCTTCTGATGCTCTGCCTTCACTCTATGACATACGTCACAAACTGCTACATATGCTGCAATATCCTTCTTCATTCCGGTCCACCAGAATGTTTCCTTCAAATCCAAATACATCTTAGTATTTCCTGGGTGAATCGAATATGGTGAATCATGTGCCTCTTGTAGAATCAACTTCCTGATCTCCGGGTCATTTGGCACATAAACACGGTCCTCAAACCATAGGGTATCGTGCTCATCCTCACGAAATCCCTTTGCTTTTCCTTTGCTTAGTTTCTCCTTTATAGCAGCAATCTCCTTGTCAGATTTCTGAGCTTCTCTGATTTTATCCATCAATGTTGACTGAATCTCCAATGCTGCTACGTAGCCTTTCGGAACTATCTCTAAACTTAGTTCACGAAGGTTTTCTGCTAACTCCTTTGGTATACTACCCGTCATTATCGTATTGACATGGCTCTTACGGCTCAATGCGTCAGCTACTACATTAGCTTTACCGGGATGGTAATGCAATCTCATATCATAATCCTTGATGAGCTCCAACCATCTCCTTTGTCTTAGATTCAATTCCTTCTGCGTGAAAATGTACTTCAAACTCTAGTGATCCGTGTACACCTCACAATGATTTCCAATGAGGAAATGTCTCCATGTCTTCAATGCATGCACTACGGCTGCTAACTCCAAATCATGCGTGGCATAATTCAACTCATGAGGTTTCAGTTGTCGTGAAGCATACGAAACAACCCTCCCTTCCTGCATAAGCACTGCTGCAAGTCCTCGACGTGAAGCGTCGCAATATACCTCATAATCCTTGGTCTGATCTGGCAAAATCAACACTGGTGAGGTAACTAAACATTTCTTTAACTCTTGGAAACTAACCTCACACTCCTTAGTCCAATTGAACTTGGTATCCTTCTTCAACAACTCCATCATAGGCTTCGCAATCTTTGAAAAATTCTCAATGAATCTTCGGTAGTATCCCGCGAGTCCAAGAAAACTCCGGATCTCTCCAACTGTTGTTGGTGCTTCCCATTCGGTTACGGTCTCAACCTTTGCGGGGTCAACTGCTATCCCTTCTCCGGATATAACGTGTCCGAGGAATCCTACTTCCTTCAACCAAAACTCACATTTGCTAAATTTGGCATATAACTGATGTTCCCTTAGCTTCTCCAATACCAAATGCAAATGTTCCTTATGCTCTTCTTCATTCTTCGAATAAACCAGGATATCATCAATGAACACTATGACGAACTTATCCAAAAACTCCATAAACACTTTGTTCATCATGTTCATAAAATAGGCAGGTGCGTTAGTCAATCCAAATGACATAACGGTATACTCATACAGTCCATATCTCGTGGTGAAAGTTGTCTTAGGAATATCCTGTTCCCGAATCTTCAACTGGTGGTACCCTGATCGCAAATCGATCTTGGAAAACACTTTAGCTCCTTGCAAACGATCAAACAGATCATTAATCATTAGCAGTGGGTATTTGTTCTTGATGGTTACTTCATTCAATCCTCGATAATCAACAACCATCCTTAATGATCCATCCTTCTTCTCCACTAGAAGTACGAGTGATCCCCAGGGCGAAGAACTTGGGCGAATGTAACCTTTCTCCAACAACTCCTTAATCTGATTCTTTATTTCCACTAAATCCTTTGCTGGCATCCTATACGGTCTCTTTGATATTGGGCCTGTGCCTGGCAACAACTCAATCAGAAACTCAATATCTCTATCCGGTGGCATGCCTGGCAACTCTTCCGGAAATACATCAGGAAAATCCTTTACCACTGGTACTTCTTCCTGCACGACTCCTGTCAGGCAATTTACTTGTGTCCTATTTGGCACATACTGGGATACATACTTGATCCTTCTTCCTTCTGGCGTTGTAAGCAAAATTGACTTACTAGCACAATCGATGTTTCCTCCATACATCGACAACCAATCCATACCAAGGATTACATCCAATCCTTGAGATTCCAGGATAATCAAATCTGTTGGGAAAACATGCCTTCCTATGCTTAATGGCACTTGAAAGCATCCTTGACTGGCCATGTATTCTGCTCCTGGCGAACTTAATAGCATAGGTGTTTTAAGAATCCTAGTGGGCAGGCTATATTTTTCCACAAATCCCCTTGATATGTATGAATGCGATGCACCAGTATCGAAAAGAACGAGCGCGGTAAATGACTTAACCAAAAACTTACCAATTACTGCATCAGGCTGATCTTCAACCTCCTCCGCGCTAACGTGGTTCACCTGTCCCCTATTGAAAGGGTTCGGCTTCTTCCCTGAGCTTCCATTGCCATTTCTATTCTGGCCTTCAAGACATTCATTGGCATAATGTCCGGTCTTGGAACACTTGAAGCAGGTGACTTGGCTCAGGTCTCTCTTGGATGGGGTGGATGGGGTGGTCCGGTTCTGGCCGTTGCTTCCTCCATTCCCATTACCATTCTTGTGGCCATTGTGGTTGTGCGTACTACTTCCTCCATGGGTATGCTGAAACTGAAATCCCGTTTTAGAGGTAAAATGGGGCTTCTGCTGGGCTCCAGAGTTATACTTCCCCTGTCCATACTTCCTCTTGTGGTTCTCAATCTGCTGTTGCTTCCCTTCAATCATGATGGCACGATCTACCAACTCCTGGTAGTTTCTGAAACTTGCTACCATCAACTGCATACTTAACTCATCATTCAATCCTTCCAGAAACTTCTCCTGCTTAGCTGCATCCGTAGCAATGTCATCTGGGGCATAACGTGCTAACTTGCTGAAGTCATCTACGTACTAGCCAACTGTCCTTCCTCCTTGGCGCAAGTTGCGAAACTCACGCTTCTTCATGGCCATAGCTCCTGCTGAAACATGTGCAGTGCGGAAAGCTTGCTGAAACTGATCCCATGTGACGGTGTCAACTAGGAAGGTGGCTGTGAAATTCTCCCACCATGCTGCCGCGGGTCCTTCTAACTGATGTGCGGCAAACTTCACTTTCTCACCATCCGTGCATCCTGCAGTGGTCAACTCCCTTCCTATCTTGCGGAGCCAATCGTCTGCTACTATCGGCTCGATGCTACTAGAAAACACTGGCGGATTCAGCCTAAGGAAGCGGGCTAAGTGGTCAACAGGTGGTGGTGGTGGTGGTGGGTTGTTGTTGTTGTTCTGCTGGTTCTGAACTAACATCTGCATCAACTGATTCTGCTGTTGGATCAACTGAGTGAGCTCCGGTGGAAATCCAGTGTCACGTCTCGGAGGCATCTGAGGGTTTAGAAAAGACGAGATTTAAGAATAGAGTGAGGTCTAAAGGGAAAACACTACCCCAATGCACATGAGCAAATTCACACAAAATCACTTCATTCAATCAAACAAGGGCTTACAATCGATCTAGCTATCGCAAAAGTGCTCGAACTATAGTGTTTACATGGGGGAAAATACTACTAATATTTGGTGGTCATCTAGAAATTTGAACCGACGGAAGACTCCATGATGTCCGCTCCAGCTTCGTCTTCGAATTCGGGTTCACTTGGATCCGAATCGGTGTTGTCGATGATGATGTAGTTGTCTGGACATGCGACGTACTCATCTTCCTCCTTGGATGCTAACTTCTTCTTGAGTTCTTCAATCTCTTGCTTAAGATCGCAGTTGTGTCTTGCTAGAGCTACGATCTCGTCCATGTAGTCCTTGCGTGTAGCCTTCAGTTCTCCTTCTAGCTCGATGATCCTTGTCTTCGCATTCTTCAACTCCATCATATCATTGCACATCTGGTTCTCGTGATGTCGAATGTGCTGGTTTAACTCCTGGATGAATGCTGCAATGGATCTATCCTTCTTGGTGGTGACTAACTCCCATTGTTCATCTCGGCGTCCGCAAATCTGGTAGATAGTGTCCTTGAGGTCCTCTTGATAAACTTCTCCAATGCATCCTATGGTGATATGGGCTGCCATGCTCCTTCCTAGACTCCAAGTTGGTGCACTGAAAACACTATCTATGGGCTTCGTGATTGGCGCGAATGTCCTTCTCGGAACGTGAGCTTGAATCTTCCAGCGCTCCTCTTCAGGCAGAGTGGCGTTGAAGGTTCCCGTGAACCTTGGTAGTCCAATGTTCAGGTACTTGGTGACTTCTTTCAAGTGAAATCCAAAGGTGTGCCTTCATCCGGTTGAGCGTACTTAATCTTCGCGTCTTTCATCCTAAAGAGTAGAAAAGATGAGGAGTTAGAAAATGAGGAGAGAATAGTGATCTATGGCTTTAACTTAGTGGTCGTGTCCTACAGTCAGCGTGTGCTCTGATACCATCTCTGTAGCGACCAGACCTCAAATGGTTTGATCTCTGTGCTCCGGTGTCATCCCTGGATCAGTAATGCTGACACCACACAGTACTTCGAAGGATTTATAGCAGAGTGGCAATCACACACTTATTACAACGTTGTCTCCGAAGAGAACTTATTACATAAATATGGCTTAAGGCCATCTAATAATGATAACAGCGGAAGACTTGGAAGATAAATGGGTCCATCAACTCCAACGGCATCACTGAGTATAGAACCACGACCTAAAACACCTCAATCGTCGTCTGAAAAGTCTACAACATTAACGTTGCAGCCCGAAACGGGTCAGCACATGGAATATGCTGGCAAGGTAAGACATAGAGAGTAATGGTATGAAACAGCTATACTATATGCATATTTGGCTGGTGGAAAGCTCTATGGTTACTGTTTTGCGTAAAGCCAATTTTTCCCTACTGCAAAGGAATAAATTTATTTAACTATCATGGTGGTTGTTAAACATTGAGAATGGTTGACAGCATCCTCAATCCCAATTAAAAGTACAATTAAAAACCCAACAATATTAATTAGAAGTAACATGTTGAGATTCACATGATATTCAAGTACTAGATACTCAAGATTGTCCATAACCGGGGACACGGCTAATCATGATTAGTTTGTTACACTCTGCAGAGGTTTGCGCACTTTTCCCCACAAGACTCGATCGCCTCCGTTGGATTTCTCGCACTACTGGTGTTAGAGAAACGGATGACCGAGACACAGTCTTTCAGAAGCGCTAGCACCTTACGATGGATAGACCGGTACACCTACTTTCCCCTACATCTGCTAGTCTACCCTGTAAGAGTTGGCATGACTTAGTCAACTATGCCAGAGCCCATAATGGCTTGTGGCTGCACACGTAAGTATTTAGCATGAAAGATCTTATGATCCCTTTGAGCCTGGGTGGCGGTCCAAAAAAACAGGCAAGTCCTGATAGACATCAGGTGCCTCAATCCATCCAGATGTGTGTTTAAGTTGCCACCTTAGATAAACCCTTAAAATTATCAATCTCACATCCGTCATGGATATCACTCACCCAATCCACGTCTACTAGCATAGCATGGCATAATAAGCAAACGTAGAAGTAACTCTCAAAGGTTTCATAATAAACAGGTAATAGGTACTACCTCAGCTACTTCCCATCCCACAATTTAATTAGATCCTAATCATGCAATGTGTGAGGATGGATCTAATGCAATAAAACTGGGTTGTAGAAAAGGTATGATCAAAGTGTTATTTGCCTTGCTGATGATCCGCGAGTCCTAGAGATTCGAAGTAACAGGCGGCGCAATCCGGGTAATCTATCACAGACAAACAACAAGCATACAATAAGTACTCATCTAATGCACAGGTAAAACTCGAACAAGAGATCGAACCAGATAGTTCAACTTAAGAACTCCGGTTGCAAAGAGAGAAAGAACCGAATAAAGAAACCGAAAACAAACGGCGGAAGAAAACAACTCGGTTCTAGCAAGTTGAAACTAGGTCAAATTTTACAGTAGCAAAACTTAGTTAAAGTTGATTAGATGGAACGGCGGTTTCGCAACAAAACTCCAGGCGCTTGAATCACCTGATTCTGATAAACGAGCGAGAAGATAGACTAGAAAGAAGATCAGATCTGAGATCGCGATCGCGGAATAAATCCGACAAGAAGAAAAAGAAGAACGGTTGAACGAACGGACGTTCGTTAACCTAGAAGAAATCCGGTGATCACGTTCGTTAGGACGAACGGTCCGGCGAACGATCTCGGGCAACTAAATCAGAAAAGAAGACGAATCCGATCTAGGGTTTCGGAGAAGAAAACCGATCAAAAAACCGATCTAGAAAACCGGAACGGTTTCGCGAAGAAAAACGAATCGGAAAAGAAGAATCGGAATGATTAGAAGAAAACGATCCGATGAAAGAATAGATGTAGCGCGGGGCTACCTCCGGCGAGGTCTCTGGCGAGGAACTCCGGCGGCGTGGGCGTGGGGCGGCGACGGCGTGGTGCGGCGGCGGTGGTGAGGCGCGCGGGTGAGGGGTGCGGTGGCGGTGGGGCACTAGGGCGGCGCGGCACGGGGTGGGGCGCGGTGGTGCTTGGGGCTTTGGGGCTTTGGATTTGATGGGTTTAGAGGGGGGTGTGGGAGTATTTATATTGGGGAGGGGGGATTTACTTGGAGTAGAGGACAAGGAATTAGACTAGGACTAGGAAATAAAAGAGGGAAAAGATCTAGAAAAAAAGAAAGTAGGATGAATCCTACTAGGAAACCAACAAGGGCGGCGGCGGCCTCCCTAGCGCCTTGTGCCTGGGCACTTGGGCACGCGCGCGGCTCCTGGCCGGCTGGCTGGGCCTAAGGCCCAGGGCGCTGCGGTCCCTTTTTTTTTAAACGGTTCCGCGCTCGGAAAAAAAACAGAAAGAGATCTAAACGAACTCCAAAACTAATAAAGTAAATTTTCCCCGACTCCTAAAAATGAGTCAAACAAAATGAACTTTTCTCCGGGCCTAAAACGCAAACTTTTAAAACGCGCATTTTTCCCTATCCAAATAAAAGGCAAATGAAACTCCGGTAAAACCAATGATCCTTTCTTCAAAATTTGAGGAGACCCAAATATGAAAAAGACGAAATCTCCAACTCTCTCCGAGGGTCCTTGAGTTGCGTGAAATTTCTAGGATCGCCAAAATGCAAGAAAATATGATATGCATGATGATCTATGTGTATAACATTCCAAATTGAAAATTTGGGATGTTACAGTTTTGTTCCTGAGCACTATAAAAGAGATATGTACAACAAGTTGCAGCGGCTCTCTCAGGGTAATATGAGTGTTGATGAATATTACAAGGAGATGGAATTGCTTATGATACGTACAGGGACAACGGAGGATCCAGAAGCGACTATGGCACGTTTCTTTAATGGTCTAAATATTGAGGTGCAGGATCGTGTTGAGATGGTGGTCTATTACAACATACAAGATCTTGTGCACCAAGCTGTGCGGGCAGAATAGCAGATTATGCGACGCCAAGTCAGCACAGTTCCTAGTACCACTTTGAGCACATGGCGACGCTCGCAACATAAGAGTGAGGATGATGGTTCTAGCTCTAGGATAGCGATTTCTAATCGCCCTCAAGCTTTCGTGCAAAAGGATGCTTTAAAATCAGGATTGCCAAGAGTTGATTCTAGTGCGCAGTCGGCCACACATACTAGTAATATAGAGTGTTTCAAGTGTGGAGGAAGGGGGCATATGAGACGTGAATGTCCTAATGAGAAAAGAGTGTTGCTCACAAGAGATGGCTATGCATCCGCTAGTGATGAAGAGGCAGTTTCTGACACTTCTAGTGCAAAATCTGAAGATGTTGAAAATGTGGTTGCGAGTTTTGAAGCTGCTGAATCATATACGTCTTTGATGGTGCAATGGGTGCAAGAAGATCGCATTGAGGATAAGGGGCAGCGATGGAATATTTTTCAAACTCAGTGTAAAATCAACAACACTAAATGTAAGTTGATCATAGATGGAGGAAGCTACACTAACGCGGTTAGCAAGGACTTGGTGGATGTTTTAGCTTTGCCTATCTGGAAGCACCCACAACCCCACTGCGTCGAATGGTTATATTAGTCGGGGAAATTGAAAGTTACACACAAGGTGCGCGTCAATTTTTCAGTTGGAAATTATACCGACACGGCGACACAGTTATCTGTGATGTTCTGCCCATGAATGCATGTCACTTGTCATTGGGGAGGCCATGGCAATATGATCATCGCGCTATACATGAGGGAAGGTCTAACACTTATTCTTTTTGGGACTCCAGAAGGCGACGTGTGTTGCAGCCGATGTTCGGCAGTGCTATCAAGAGCGATGTCCGCAAGGTCCCTAAAAATATCTTGAAGCTGAGGATGGCTTCATTTCAAGAGGGGGAGGATGATGTGACCATCTGTGCCAAAACTACAGTTACTTGTCTAAAAAATATTCAAGTTGCACCTGTGCATGAGAAGTTGACTGTGACAGTACCAAAGGGGAAAGAAGCTGGTATTTTAGGGGCTTTTCCATGTGCTATACAGATTGGTTCGCTGATATTCCAGGTTCCTCCACAGCTGGAAGAAGTTAGACCAAATTTTAGAACTTCGCCAGAAAAAGTCTTGATCTGATCGGCTGGGAAGAAACGAGCAAGTTCAGGGCTCTGCGTGACACATCGTGATAAGCATACACAGTGCATGTCATTTTTTTATTGGTCAAGTACTACTTACGTGAGGAATTCAAGTCTAGATAGAGTCCAAGGTAATCAACGGTGCCGAATAATTAATTAGTTAAATCCTTGATTAGTTTCGTTAGGAGAGTCCTAGTCTGCTACGTTTACATAGCGCGTGTCTCAAGTCTTTGTGTTGCCTATAAAAAGGGATGGCTGCGGCCGTTGTGAAGGAGTTAGTTTTGCATTGGATAATAAAATACCAGAAAAGCCTCATGTTGAGGGGCACCAAAGTTTTCTGTTCCTACGCTGATCTGTGATAGCGCGTTGCCGTGCGGAAGAGTTGATCTGCATCGTCTCTTACGCGAGTCCTCAACCCTAGTTCTTGCATCTTGCTTGGTCTTTGGGTGTCTACATCTTTTCTACATCTACTGCTGATTTCATTGAGTATCGTGAAAGATCGGACCGACTACACACACGAATTAGCGTCTCGCTAGTTTGTGCCTTATCAGGAGCCAAAGAATATTCTCAAGTATTAGCAGCTGAGTTGTCAATTCAACCACACCTGGAAACTTAGTATCTACAGCAAAGTGTTTAGTAGCAAAATAATATGATAGTGGTGGTAGCGGCAACAAAAGTAAAGACAGCAAAAGTAATGTTTTTCGTATTTTGTAGTGATTGTAACAGTAACAGCGGAAAAGTAAATAAGCGTAAACCAGTATATGGAAAACTCGTAGGCACCGGATCAGTGATGGATAATTATGCCGGATGCGGTTCATCATGTAACAGTCATAACATAGGGTGACACAGAACTAGCTCCAATTCGTCAATGTAATGTAGGCATGTATTCCGTATATAGTCATACGTGCTATGGAAAAGAACATGCATGGCATCTTTTGTCCTACCCTCCCGTGGCAGCGGGGTCCTATTGGAAACTTAGGGATATTAAGGCCTCCTTTTAATAGAGAACTGGAACAAAGCATTAGCACATAGTGAATACATGAACCCCTCAAACTATGGTCATCACTGGGAGTGGTCCCGATTATTGTCACTTCGGGGTTGCCGGATCATAACACATAGTAGGTGACTATAGACTTGCAAGATAGGATCTAGAACTCACATATATTCATGAAAACATAATAGGTTCAGATCTGAAATCATGGCACTCGGGCCCTAGTGACAAGCATTAAGCATAGCAAAGTCATAGCAACATCAATCTCAGAACATAGTGGATACTAGGGATCAAACCCTAACAAAACTAACTCGATTACATGATAAATCTCATCCAACCCATCACCGTCCAGCAAGCCTACGATGCAATTACTCACGCACGGCAGTGAGCATCATGAAATTGGTGATGGAGGATGGTTGATGATGATGACGGCGACGAATCCCCCTCTCTGGAGCCCCGAACGGACTCCAGATCAGCCCTCCCGAGAGGTTTTAGGGCTTGGCGGCGGCTCCGTATCCTAAAACGCGATGATTTCTTCTCTCTGATTTTTTTCTCTCCGAAAGCAAATATATAGAGTTGGAGTTGGCTTCGGAGGGTCAACAGGGGGCCCACGAGGTAGGGGGCGCGCCCTAGGGGGGCGCGCCCCCACCCTTGTGGAAAGGGTGTGGGGCCCCTGGTCTCCATATTTGGCGAGGATTTTTTATTGTTTTTTCTAAGACCTCCTGTGGAGTTTCAGGTCATTCCGAGAATATTTGTTTTCTGCACATAAAACAACATCATGGTAATTCTGCTGAAAACAGCGTCAGTCCGGGTTAGTTCCATTTAAATCATACAAGTTAGAGTCCAAAACAAGGGCAAAAGTGTTTGGAAAAGTAGATACGACGGAGACGTATCAACTCCCCCAAGCTTAAACCCTTGCTTGTCTTCAAGCAATTCAGTTGACAAACTGAAAGAAAGAAAGAAAAAACTTTTACAAACTATGTTTGCTCTTGTTGTTGTAACTATGTCAAGCGAGCATTCAAGTTTTCAGCATAGATCATAACTAACCACATTTGCAATAATTCTCAGGTCTCATAATAACTCGTATCAATAGCATAATCAACTAGCAAGTCATAATAATAAATCTCGGATGACAACACTTTCTCAAAACAATCATAATATGATATAACAAGATGGTATCTCGCTAGCCCTTTCTGAGACCGCAAAACATAAATGCAGAGCACCTTTAAAGATTAAGGACTGACTAGACATTGTAATTCATGGTAAAATAGATCCAATCATAGTCATACCCAACATAAATTAATAGTGATGAATGCAAATGACAGTTGTGCTCTCCAGCTAGTGCTTTTTAATAAGAGGGTGATGACTCAACATAAAAGTAAATGGATAAGCCCTTCGCAGAGGGAAGCAGGGATTTGTAGAGGTGCCAGAGCTCGGTTTGAAATAGAGATAAACTGTATTTTGAGCGGTATACTTTCATTGTCAACGTAACAACTAAGAGATGGTGATATCTTCCATGCTAAACACATTATAGGTGGTTCCCAAACAGAATGGTCAAGTTTATACTCCCCCTCCACCAACAAGCATCAATCCATGGCTTGCTCGAAACAACGAGTGCCTCCAACATACATCAGGTCCCAGGGGGAGTTTTGTTTGCAATTATTTTGATTTAGTTTGCATAAAGCATGGGACTGGGTATCCCGGTGACCAGCCATTTTCTCGTGAGTGAGCAGCGGAGTCCATTCCTCTTGAGAATAACCCGCCTAACACGGAAGATAAGGACAAACTTTGTTGATACATGAGCTATTCGAGCATACAAAACAGAATGTTTATTTGAAGGTTTAGAGTTTGGCACATACAAATTTACTTGGAACGGCAGGTAGAAACCGCATATAGGAAGGTATAGTGGACTCATCTGGAATAACTTTAGGGTTTAAGGGATTGGATGCACAAGCAACATTCCCGCTTAGTACAAGTGAAGGCTAGCAAAAGACTGGGAAGCGACCAACTAGAGAGCGACAACAGCCATGTACATGCATTAAAATTAATAAACATTGGATGCAAGCATGAGTAGGATATAATCCACCATGAACATAAATATCGTGAAGGCTATGTTGATTTGTTTCAACTACATGCGTGAACATGTGCCAAGTCAAGTCACTTAAATCATTCAAAGGAGGATACCACCCCATCATACCACATCATAACCATCTCAATAGCATGTTGGCGCACAAGGCAAATCATTATAACTCATAGCTAATCAAGCATGGCACAAGCAACTCTAATCTCTAATTGTCATTGCAAACATGTTTATTCATAATAAGCTGAATCAAGAACGCGGGACTCATCATATTTACAAAAACAAAAGAGGTCGAGCTCATCTCAGTCGGTCCATCATATATCATCATAATTGCCTTTCACTTGCATGACCGAATGGTGTGAATAATAATAAGAGTGCACGTGCATTGGACTAAGCTAGAATCTGCGAGCATTCAATAAACAGGAGAAGACAAGGCAATATGGACTCTTGGGTTAATTCAACAATAATGCATAAAAGAGCCACTTCAACAATTTAATTATGGTCTTATCCTACTGACCCCCAAAGAAAAGAAAAGAAATAAAACTATTTACACGGGAAAGCTCCCAACAAGCAAAAGAAGAACGGGAAATATTTTTGGGTTTTCTTTTTAATTATTACTACTACAACAGAAAAATAAACTATTACTAAATTAACTTATTTTTGTTTTTTCTGAAGGTTTATTAAACACACAAGAAGAAAGCAGGAAAAACGAAATAAACTAGCATGGATATTACAGTGAAAAAGTATGAGCACCGACATCTAGCAATGAGTGTGTGAACATAAATGTAATGTCGGTGAGAAATACGTACTCCCCCAACCTTAGGCTTTTGGCCTAAGTTGGTCTATGGCCACGGCTGGCCTGGCGGCTATCCATAATAATAGTTGTTGGGGTCATACTGTGACGAGGAGGAATAGTTGGGATCATATTGTGATGAAGAAGATGAAGGAAATATGCCCTAGAGGCAATAATAATGTTACTATTTTTATTTCATTATATCATGATAAATGTTTATTATTCATGCTAGAATTGTATTATCCGGAAACATAATACTTGTGTGAATACATAGACAAACCAAACGTCACTAGTATGCCTCTACTTGAATATCTCATTAATCAAAGATGGTTATGTTTCCACACCATAGACATGTGTTGTCATTTGATTAACGGGATCACATTATTAGGAGAATGATGTGATTGACATGACCCATTCCATTAGCTCAGCACCCGATTGTTTAGTATGTTGCTATTGCTTTCTTCACGACTTATACATGTTCCTATGACTATGAGATTATGCAACTCCCGTTTGCTGGAGGAACACTTTGTGTGCTACCAAACGTCACAACGTAACTGGGTGATTATAAAGGAGCTCTACAGGTGTCTCCAAAGGTACATATTGGGTTGGCGTATTTCGAGATTAGGATTTGTCACTCCGATTGTCGGAGAGGTATCTCTGGGCCCTCTCGGTAATGCACTTCACATAAGCCTTGCAAGCATTGCAACTAATGAGTTAGTTGCGAGATGATGTATTACGAAACGAGTAAAGAGACTTGCCAGTAACGAGATTGAACTAGGTATTGAGATACCGACGATCGAATCTCGGGCAAGTAACATACCAATGACAAAGGGAACAACGTATGTTGTTATGCGGTCTGACCGATAAAGATCTTCGTAGAATATGTAGGAGCCAATATGAGCATCTAGGTTCCGCTATTGGTTATTGACCGGAAACGTGTCTCGGTCATGTCTACATTGTTCTCGAACCCGTAGGGTCCACACGCTTAAGGTTTCGATGACAGTTATATTATGAGTTTATGAGTTTTGATGTCCGAAGTTAGTTCGGAGTCCCAGATGTGATCACGGACATAACGAAGAGTCTCGAAATGGTCGAGACATAAAGATTGATATATTGGACGGCTATATTCGGACACCGGAAGTGTTCCGGGTGATTTTGGAGAAAACCGGAGAGCCGGAGGGTTACCGGAACCCTACCGGGAGAAGTAATGGGCCATATGGGCCTTAGTGGAGAAAGAGAGGGGCAGCAAGGGTGGGCCACGCGCCTCCTCCCCCCTGGTCCGAATTGGACTAGGAGAGGGGGGCGGCGCCCCCCTTTCCTTCTCCTTCCCCACTTCCTTCCCCCTCCTAGTAGGAGTCCTACTCCTACTAGGAGGAGGACTCCTCCTTGGCGCGCCTATAGGGCCGGCCGGCCTCCTCCCCTTGCTCCTTTATATACGGGGGCAAGGGGCACCCCTAGACACACAAGTTGATCCACGTGATCATATTCTTAACCGTGTGCGGTGCCACCTTCCACCATAATCCTCGATAATATTGTAGCGGTGCTTAGGCGAAGCCCTGCGACGGTAGTACATCAAGATCGTCACCACGCCGTCGTGCTGATGGAACTCTTCCCAAACACTTTGCTGGATCGGAGTCCGGGGATCGTCATCGAGCTGAACGTGTGCTAAAACTCGGAGGTGCCGTAGTTTCGGTGCTTGATCGTTCGGGCAGTGAAGACGTACGACTACATCAACCGCGTTGTGCTAACGCTTCCACTGTCGGTCTACAAGGGTACGTAGATCACACTCTCCCCTCTCGTTGCTATGCATCACCATGATCTTGCGTGTGCGTAGGAATTTTTTTGAAATTACTACGTTCCCCAACAGTGGTATCAGAGCCTAGGTTTTATGTGTTGATGTTATATGCACGAGTAGAACACAAGTGAGTTGTTGGCGATATAAGTCATACTGCTTACCAGCATGTCATACTTTGGTTCAGCGGTATTGTTGGATGAAGTGGCCCGGACCGACATTACGCGTACGCTTACGCGAGACCAGTTCTCCCGACGTGCTTTGCACAAAGGTGGCTAGCGGGTGACAGTTTCTCCAACTTTAGTTGAACCGAGTGTGGCTACGCCCGGTCCTTGCGAAGGTTAAAACAGCACCAACTTGACAAACTATCGTTGGTTTTGATGCGTAGGTAAGATTGGTTCTTGCTTAAGCCCGTAGCAGCCACGTAAAACTTGCAACAACAAAGTAGAGGACGTCTAACTTGTTTTTGTAGGGCATGTTGTGATGTGATATGGTCAAGACATGATGCTAAATTTTATTGTATGAGATGATCATGTTTTGTAACCAAGTTATCGGCAACTGGCAGGAGCCATATGGTTGTCGCTTTATTGTATGCAATGCAATTGCGCTGTAATGCTTTACTTTATCACTAAGCGGTAGCGATAGTCGTGGAATCATAAGATTGGCGAGACGACAATGATGCTACGATGGTGATCAAGGTGTCGCGCCGGTGACGATGGTGATCACGACGGTGCTTCGAAGATGGAGATCACAAGCACAAGATGATGATGGCCATATCATATCACTTATATTAATTGCATGTGATGTTTATCTTTTATGCATCTTATCTTTCTTTGATTGATGGTAGCATTTTAAGATAATCTCTCACTAATTATCAAGAAGTGTTCTCCCTAAGTATGCACCATTGCGAAAGTTCTTCGTGCTGAGACACCACGTGATGATCGGGTGTGATATGCTCTATGTTCAAATACAACGGGTGCAAAACAGTTGCACACGCAGAATACTCAGGTTATACTTGATGAGCCAAGCATATACAGATATGGCCTCGGAACACGGAGACCGAAAGGTCGAGCGTGAATCATATAGTAGATATGATCAACATAGCGATGTTCACCAATGAAACTACTCCATCTCACGTGATGATCGGACATGGTTTAGTTGATTTGGATCACGTAATCACTTAGAGGATTAGAGGGATGTCTATCTAAGTGGGAGTTCTTTAGTAATATGATTAATTGAACCTAAATTTATCATGAACTTAGTACCTGATAGTATCTTGCTTGTTTATGTTTGATTGTAGATAGATGGCCCGTGCTGTTGTTCCGTTGAATTTTAATGCGTTCCTTGAGAAAGCAAAGTTGCAAGATGATGGTAGCAATTACACGGACTGTGTCCGTAACTTGAGGATTATCCTCATTGCTGCACAGAAGAATTACATCCTGGAAGCACCACTGGGTGCCAGGCCTGCTGCTGGGGCAACACCAGATGTTATGAACGTCTGGCAGAGCAAAGCTGATGACTACTCGATAGTTCAATGTGCCATGCTTTACGGCTTGGAATCGGGACTTCAACGACGTTTTGAACGTCATGGAGCATATGAGATGTTCCAGGAGTTGAAGTTAATATTTCAATTAAATGCCCAGATTGAGAGATATGAAGTCTCCAATAAGTTCTATAGCTGCAAGATGGAGGAGAATAGTTCTGTCAGTGAGCATATACTCAAAATGTCTAGGTATAATAATCACTTGATTCAATTGGGAGTTAATCTTCTAGATGATTGTGTCATTGACAGAATTCTCCAATCACTGCCACCAAGCTACAAGAGCTTCGTGATGAACTATAATATGCAAGGGATTAATAAGACTATTCCCGAGCTCTTCGCAATGTTGAAAGCTGCGGAGGTAGAAATCAAGAAGGAGCATCAAGTGTTGATGGTCAATAAGACCACTAGTTTCAAGAAAAAGGGCAAAGGGAAGAAGAAGGGGAACTTCAAAAAGAACAGCAAGCAAGTTGCTACTCAAGAGAAGAAACCCAAACCTGGACCTAAGCCTGAAACTGAGTGCTTCTACTGCAAGCAGACTGGTCACTGGAAGCGGAACTGCCCCAAGTATTTGGCGGATAAGAAGGATGGCAAGGTGAACAAAGGTATATGTGATATATATGTTATTGACGTGTACCTTACTAATGCTCGCAGTAGCACCTGGGTATTTGATACTGGTTCTGTTGCTAACATTTGCAACTCGAAACAGGGACTATGGATTAAGCGAAGATTGGCTAAGGACGAGGTGACGATGCGCGTGGGAAATGGTTCCAAAGTCGATGTGATCGCGGTCGGCACGCTACCTCTACATCTACCTTCGGGATTAGTATTAGACCTAAATAATTGTTATTTGGTGCCAGCGTTAAGCATGAACATTATATCTGGATCTTGTTTGATGCGAGACGGTTATTCATTTAAATCAGAGAATAATGGTTGTTCTATTTATATGAGTAATATCTTTTATGGTCATGCACCCTTAAAGAGTGGTCTATTCTTATTAAATCTCGATAGTAGTGACACACATATTCATAATGTTGAAGCCAAAAGATGCAGAGTTGATAATGATAGTGCAACTCATTTGTGGCACTGCCGTTTGGGTCATATCGGTGTAAAGCGCATGAAGAAACTCCATACTGATGGGCTTTTGGAACCACTTGATTATGAATCACTTGGTACTTGTGAACCGTGCCTTATGGGTAAGATGACAAAAACACCGTTCTCCGATACTATGGAGAGAGCAACAGATTTGTTGGAAATCATACATACAGATGTATGTGGTCCAATGAATGTTGAGGCTCGTGGCGGATATCGTTATTTTCTCACCTTCACAGATGACTTGAGCAGATATGGGTATATCTACTTAATGAAACATAAGTCTGAAACATTTGAAAAGTTCAAAGAATTTTAGAGTGAAGTTGAAAATCATCGTAACAAGAAAATAAAATTCCTACGATCTGATCGTGGAGGAGAATATTTGAGTTACGAGTTTGGTGTACATTTGAAACAATGCGGAATAGTTTCGCAACTCACGCCACCCGGAACGTCGTAATCATACTTTACTTGATATGGTGCGATCTATGATGTCTATTACTGATTTACCGCTATCGTTTTGGGGTTATGCTGTAGAGACGGCCACATTCACGTTAAATAGGGCACCACCAAAATCCGTTGAGACGACGCCTTATGAACTATGGTTTGGCAAGAAACCAAAGTTGTCGTTTCTGAAAGTTTGGGGCTGCGATGCTTATGTGAAAAAGCTTCAACCTGATAAGCTCGAACCCAAATCGGAGAAATGTGTCTTCATAGGATATCCAAAGGAAACTGTTGGATACACCTTCTATCACAGATCCGAAGGAAAAAACTTTTGTTGCTAAATTCGGAAACTTTCTAGAGGAGTTTCTCTCGAAAGAAGTGAGTGGGAGGAAAGTAGAACTTGATGAGGTAACTGTACCTGCTCCCTTATTGGAAAGTAGTACATCACAGAAACCAGTTTCTGTGACACCTACACCAACTAGTGAGGAAGCTAATGATGATGATCATGAAGCTTCGGAACAAGATACTACTGAACCTCGTAGATCAACCAGAGTAAGATCCGCACTAGAGTGGTACGGTAATCCTGTTCTGGAAGTCATGCTACTAGATCATGATGAACCTACGAACTATGGAGAAGCGATGGTGAGCCCAGATTCCGCAAAATGGCTTGAAGCCATGAAATCTGAGATGGGATCCATGTATGAGAACAAAGTATGGACTTTGGTTGACTTGCCCAATGATCGGCAAGCTATTGAGAATAAATGGATCTTTAAGAAGAAGACTGACGCTGACGGTAATGTTACTGTCTACAAAGCTCGACTTGTCGCAGAAGGTTTTCGACAAGTTCAAGGGATTGACTACGATGAGACCTTCTCACCCGTAGCGATGCTTAAGTCTGTCCGAATCATGTTAGCAATTGTCGCATTTTATGATTATGAAATTTGGCAGATGGATGTCTAAACTGCATTCCTGAATGGATTTCTGTAAGAAGAGTTGTATATGATGCAACCGGAAGGTTTTTGTCGATCCAAAGGAAGCTAACAAAGTGTGCAAGCTCCAACGATCCATTTATGGACTGGTGCAAGCCTCTCAGAGTTGGAATAAACGCTTGATAGTGTGATCAAAGCATTTTGTTTTGTACAGACTTTTGGAGAAGCCTGTATTTACAAGAAAGTGAGTGGGAGCTCTGTAGCATTTCTGATATTATATGTAGATGACATATTACTAATCAAAAATGATATAGAATTTCTGGATAGCATAAAGGGATACTTGAATAAGAGTTTTTCAATAAAAGATCTCAGTAAAGCTGCTTACATATTGGGCATTAAGATCTATAGAGATAGATCAAGACGCTTAATTGGACTTTCACAAAGCACATACCTTGACAAAGTTTTGAAAAAGTTCAAAATGGATCAAGCAAAGAAAGGATTCTTGCCTGTGTTACAAGGTGTGAAATTGAGTAAGACTCAATGTCCGACCAATGCAGAAGATAGAGAGAAAATGAAAGATGTTCCCTATGCTTCAGCCATAGGCTCTATCATGTATGCAATGCTGTGTACCAGACCTGATGTGTGTCTTGCTATAAGTCTAGCAGGTAGGTACCAAAGTAATCCAGGAGTGGATCACTGGACAGCGGTCAAGAACATCCTGAAATACCTGAAAAGGACTAAGGATATGTTTCTCATATATGGAGGTGACAAAGAGCTCATCGTAAATGGTTACGATGATGCAAGCTTTGACACTGATCCGGACGATTCTAAATCGCAAACCGGATACGTGTTTACATTAAACGGTGGAGCTGTCAGTTGGTGCAGTTCTAAACAAAGCATTGTGGTGGGATCTACATGTGAAGCGGAGTACATAGCTGCTTCGGAAGTAGCAAACGAAGGAGTCTAGATGAAGGAGTTCATATCCGATCTAGGTGTCATGCCTAGTGCATCGGGTCCAATGAAAATCTTTTGTGACAATACTGGTGCAATTGCCTTGGCAAAGGAATCCAGATTTCACAAGAGAACCAAGCACATCAAGAGACGCTTCAATTCCATCCGAGATCTAGTCCAGGTGGGAGACATAGAGCTTTGCAAGATACATACGGATCTAAATATTGCAGACCCGTTGACTAAGCCTCTTCCACGAGCAAAACATGATCAGCACCAAAGCTCCATGGGTGTTAGAATCATTACTGTGTGATCTAGATTATTGACTCTAGTGCAAGTGGGAGACTGAAGGAAATATGCCCTAGAGGCAAGAATAATGCTATTATTTTTATTTCCTTATATCATGATAAATGTTTATTATTCATGCTAGAATTGTATTATCCGCAAACATAATACTTGTGTGAATACATAGACAAACCAAACATCACTAGTATGCCTCTACTTGACTAGCTCATTAATCAAAGATGGTTATGTTTCCTAACCATAGACATGTGTTGTCATTTGATTAACGGGATCACATTATTAGGAGAATGATGTGATTGACATGACCCATTCCATTAGCTTAGCACCCGATTGTTTAGTATGTTGCTATTGCTTTCTTCATGACTTATACATGTTCCTATGACTATGAGATTATGCAGCTCCCGTTTGCCGAAGGAACACTTTGTGTGCTACCAAATGTCACAACATAACTGGGTGATTATAAAGGAGCTCTACAGGTGTCTCCAAAGGTACATGTTGGGTTGACGTATTTCGAGATTAGGATTTGTCACTCCGATTGTCGGAGAGGTATCTCTAGGCCCTCTCGGTAATGCACATGACATAAGCCTTGCAAGCATTGCAACTAATGAGTTAGTTGCGAGATGATGTATTACGAAACGAGTAAAGAGACTTGCCAGTAATGAGATTGAACTAGGTATTGAGATACCGACGATCGAATCTCGGGCAAGTAACATACCGATGACAAAGGGAACAACGTATGTTGTTATGCGGTCTGACCGATAAAGATCTTCGTAGAATATGTAGGAGCCAATATGAGCATCCAGGTTCCGCTATTGGTTATTGACCGGAAACGTGTCTCGGTCATGTCTACATTGTTCTCGAACCCGTAGGGTCCGCATGCTTAAGGTTTCGATGACAGTTATATTATGAGTTTATGAGTTTTGATGTACCGAAGTTAGTTCGGAGTCCCGGATGTGATCACGGACATAACGAGGAGTCTCAAAATGGTCGAGACATAAAGATTGATATATTGGACGGCTATATTCGGACACCGGAAGTGTTCCGGGTGATTTCGGAGAAAATCGGAGAGCCGGAGGGTTACCGGAACCCTACCGGGAGAAGTAATGGGCCATATGGGCCTTAGTGGAGAAAGAGAGGGGCAACAAGGGTGGGCCGCGCGCCTCCTCCCCCCTGGTTCGAATTGGACTAGGAGAGGGGGGGCGGCTCCTACTCCTACTAGGAGGAGGACTCCTCCTTGGCGCGCCTATAGGGCCGGCCGGCCTCCTCCCCTTGCTCCTTTATATACGGGGGCAGGGGCACCCCTAGACACACAAGTTGATCCACGTGATCATATTCTTAGCCGTGTGCGGTGCCCCCTTCCACCATAATCCTCGATAATATTGTAGCGGTGCTTAGGCGAAGCCCTGCGACGGCAGTACATCAAGATCGTCACCACGCCGTCGTGCTGACAGAACTCTTCCCCGACACTTTGCTGGATCGGAGTCCGGGGATCGTCATCGAGCTAAACGTGTGCTAAAACTCGGAGGTGCCGTAGTTTCGGTGCTTGATCGGTCGGGCCGTGAAGACGTACGACTACATCAACTGCGTTGTGCTAACGCTTCCGCTGTCGGTCTACAAGGGTACGTAGATCACACTCTCCCCTCTCGTTGCTATGCATCACCATGATCTTGCGTGTGCGTAGGAATTTTTTTGAAATTACTATGTTCCCCAATAGAAGAAGACTCCGACTGCCACTGGCTGACAGTCATCTCTGGATCCCAAGAATAAACAGATTGTCGTGGAGGCTCATCGTGTGGTTCCTGTTCTGGCTCCTCGGTAGGTGCAGGGTTCCGGTAGGTGTGAATAGCCGTCAACGGAACAAGGTATGTGCCTTCAGTCAAATCAAACAAAGAAGGAGCAGGCGAGGTGATAGTCTCAGGATGATGTTTATTAAAGAACAATTGATATCTAAGCTCCCCTGCCCTATTTTTAACAATAAAATCATGTGCCACCATACTTTTACGATCTAGATAAACTCGGGGTAGCACTTTTTCTTCCTTCTCAGCATGCCTAATAAGTATGTTAAAATGTGCGGCTAGGCGTGTGTCATAGATGCCTCCAAAGATGGGGCCCTTAGTACAGTTCATATTTAACCGTCTAGCAATAATACCGCCCAAACTAAAAGTGTTATCACCATATAAACCTTGGAGCAGAATAATTAAATCAGGGATACTCAGGTTTCCAGAATTTCCGCGTCCAATTAAACAACGACTAGCAAATAATGCAAAGTAACGCAAAACAGGAAAATGTATGCTAGTGATTCGTGCATCAGAAATCTTCCTAGTTTCTCCTACAGTGATATTATCAATAAACCCAGCCACATCATCATGATGTGGTTCTTCTGTCTTGCCCTCAAAAGGGACTAAACAAATCCAACAGAAATCATAAAGTGACATCTCCTTAGGCTCATCATATAAATGAAATTCCACCGTAGGTGGTGAGTTCCTAGGATAAAAATAAAAGTTTTGCACAAAGGTATTTGTGAGTAAGAGATACTGATCGCATTCCTGGTTTCTCCTACAGTGATATTATCAATAAACCCAGCCACATCATCATGATGTGGTTCTTCTGTCTTGCCCTCAAAAGGGACTAAACAAATCCGACAGAAATCATAAAGTGACATCTCCTTAGGCTCATCATATAAACGAAATTCCACCGTAGGTGGTGAGTTCCTAGGATAAAAATAAATTTTTTGCACAAAGGTATTTGTGAGTAAGAGATAATGATCGCATTGGTCGTGGAGGAAAGCAGTGAGGCCTGCATTGTGAGCCAATTCATGAAAATCTTCATAGACATCGGCTGCTCTCAAGAAATCTTCAGAAGGCCATTCACACGCCCGAATCTCCGTCGTGCGTGGCAAATTATACTTAGGCTTAGGTGCCTTTTCCTTTGAGCTTTGGCTTGATGAGCCCCTCAATAATCTCCTCATCATTTTTCTGAAACAATCTGAAATTTTAAGTAACTTCAAAATAAAAATAAACCAAACTCAATAAAACTGATAGCAACTACTCCTACAAGTGCCTAGAGCCTATATCAAGCATTAGAACTACTTGGAACCATATAAATTTGACATGCAAGCTCAAGAACATGGTCACCTATGCAGCACAAATTTGCAATGAATAAAGCACTAGAACAAAAACTAATTGGACCAACGGAGGAGTCACATACCAAGGAACAATCTCCCCAAGCAGTTTTGCGAGAGGTGCTTTGAGCAAGGAGATCGAAAATCATAGCAAAAGTGGCTGGAACTCATGCTTGAGTTGGTTTTTCAGGTTTGTGTGAGACATAGGAAGAAGATGGGTGCTGGGATAAGTGGAGGAGGGCCACCGTGGGCCCACGAGGCAGGGGGCGCGCCCACCACCCTCGTGGCCAGGTGGCAGCTCCTCCCGCGGTGATTTTTGCAGAGTAAATCCTCAAATATTCCCGAAAAAATCATATTAAATTGGCATGGCATTCTGAGGACTTTTATTTTCGGGATATTTTTATATTGCACGGATAAGTCAGGAAACAGACAGAAAATACTATTTTTACTTTATTTAATATAAATAACAAAAAATATAAAGAGGGTACAGAAGTTTGTGCTTCTAGTTTCATCCTTCTCATGCTCATAAAAAAGAATCCACTAACAAGGTTGATCAAGTCTTGTTAACAAACTCATTCCGATAATCATGAAACCAGAGAAATTTCGAATAACACTAAGTTACCTCAACGGGGATATGCACATCCCCAATAATAAGAATATCATATTTCTTCTTGACAGTAGGAAGAGGAAATTCAAAACCTCCAAATATAATCGATGGAATTTTTCCAATAGAGTTGATACTATGAACTTGAGGTTGCTTCCTCGGAAAGTGTACCGTATGCTCATTACCATTAACATGAAAAGTGACATTGCCTTTGTTGCAATCAATAACATCCCTTGCAGTATTAAGAAAAGGTCTTCCAAGAATAATAGACATACTACCATCCTCGGGAATATCAAGAATAACAAAGTCCGTTAAAATAGTAACGTTTGCAACCACAACAGGCACATCCTCACAAATACCGACAGGTATAGCAGTTGATTTATCATCCATTTGCAAAGATATTTCGGTAGGTGTCATCTTATTCAAGTCAAGTCTACGATATAAAGAGAGAGGCATAACACTAACACCGGCTCCAAGATCACATAAAGCGGTTTTAATATAATTTCTTTTAATGGAGCAAGGTATAGTAGGTACTCCAGGGTCTCCAAGTTTCTTTGGTATTCCACCCTTAAAAGTATAATTAGCAAGCATGGTGGAAATCTCAGCTTCCGGTATCTTTCTTTTATTAGTAATGATATCCTTCATATATTTAGCATAAGGATTTGTTTTGAGCACATCAGTTAATCGCATACGCAAAAAGATAGGCCTAATCATTTCAGCAAAACGCTCAAAATCCTCATCATCCTTTTTCTTGGATGGTTTTGGAGGAAAAGGCATGGGTTTCTGAACCCAAGGTTCCCTTTCTTTACCATGTTTCCTAGCAACAAAGTCTCTTTTATCATAACGTTGATTCTTTGATTGTGGGTTATCAAGATCAACAGCAGGTTCAATTTCTACATCATTATCATTACTAGGTTGAGCATCATCATGAGTATCAGCATTAATATTTTTACTAGGTTCATGTTCATTACCAGATTGTGTTTCAGCAACATACATAGAAATATCATTTGGATTATCAGGTGGTTCAGCAATAGGTTCACTAGAAGTTTGCACAATTCTATCATTTTTCTTCTTCTTCTTTTTAGAAGAACTAGGAACATCAATATTATTTCTTTGAGAATCTTGCTCGATTCTCTTAGGGTGGCCTTCAGGATACAAAGGTTCATGAGTCATTCTACCAGTTCTAGTAGCCACTCTAACAGCATAATCATTTTTCTTACTATTCATTTCATTAAGCACTTCTTTTTTAGCTTTAAGTACTTGTTCTACTTGAGTGGTGACCATAGAAGCATGTTTGCTAATAAGTTTAAGTTCACCTTTAATATCAGCCATATAATCACCCAAGCGTCTAATCATATAAGTATTTTCTTTTAATTGTCTACCAAAATAAGCATTGAAGTCATCTTGCTTAGACATAAAGTTATCAAACTCATCCAAGCACTGACTTCAGCTTTATCATATCTATAGAGAGAATTTACCTTTACTACCTGTGTCGGGATATCAGGATCAGGAGGTTCTTCAGTAAATAAATAATTGAGATCATATGTTTCTTCAACAGGCGGTGAATTAAGACCATGTATTTCTTCAATAGGAGGTAAATTCTTAACGTCTTTAGCTTTAATACCTTTTTCTTTCATAGATTTGTTTGCCTCTTGCATATCTTCGGGACTAAGAAATAGAACACCTCTCTTCTTCGGAGTTGGTTTAGAAATAGGCTCACTAATTGGAGCAAGAGTTGGCTCAGGAGCTGGTTCAGGAGGTGCCCAATTACTTTCATTTGTCAACATATTATTCAATAGAATTTCAGCTTCATCCGGTGTTCTTTCCCTGAAAAGAGAACCAGCACAACTATCCAGGTAATCTCTGGAAGCATCGATTAGTCCATTATAAAAGATATCAAGTATTTCAGGTTTCTTAAGAGGATGATCAGGCAAAGCATTAAGTAACTTGAGAAGCCTCCCCCAAGCTTGTGGGAGACTCTCTTCTTTAATTTGCACAAAGTTGTATATTTCCCTTAAAGCAGCTTGTTTCTTATGAGCAGGGAAATATTTAGCAGAAAAGTAATAAATCACACCCTGGGGACTACGCACACAACCAGGATCAAGAGAATTAAACCATATCTTAGCATCACCCTTTAATGAGAACGAAAATATTTTGAGTAAATAGAGGTGACGTGATCTCTCATTATTAGTGAACAGGGCAGCTGTATCATTTAACTTAGTAAGATGTGCCACAACAGTTTCAGATTCATAGCCATAAAATGGATCAGATTCAACCAAAGTAATTATATCAGGATCAACAGAGAATTGATAATCTTTATCAGGAACACATATAGGTGAAGTAGCAAAAGCAGGGCCAGGTCTCATTCTATCTCTAAGTGATTCTTTGTTCCATTTAATTAATAACCTCTTAAGCTCATATCTATCTTTGCAAGCGAAAATAGCAGCAGAAGATTCTCTATCAAAAAGATAACATTTAGGAATAACAGGCATGTTTTCATCATCACTATCATCATCGTATTCAGATTCAATAATTTCTTTTTCTCTAGCCCTAGCAATTTGTTCATCAAGAAATTCACCAAGGGGCACAATAGTATCAGACATAGAAGCAGTTTCATCATAAGTATCATGCATAGCAGAAGTGACATCATCAATAACATGCGGCATATCAGAACGAATAGCCGAAGCAGGCGTAGGTGTCGCAAACTTACTCATAACAGAAGGTGAATTAAGTGCAGAGCTAGATGGCAGTTCCTTACCTCCCCTCGTAGTTGAGGGATAGATCTTGGTTTTCGGATCTCTCAAGTTCTTCATAGTGTCCAGCAGATATAAATCCCAAGTGACTCAAAGAATAGAGCTATGCTCCCCGGCAACGGCGCCAGAAATTAGTCTTGATAACCCACAAGTATAGGGGGTCGCAATAGCTTTCGAGGGTAGAGTATTCAACCCAAATTTATTGATTCGACACAAGGGGAGCCAAAGAATATTCTCAAGTATTAGCAGCTGAGTTGTCAATTCAACCACACCTGGAAAATTAGTATCTGCAGCAAAGTGTTTAGTAGAAAAATAATATGATAGTGGTGGTAGCGGCAACAAAAGTAAAGACAGCAAAAGTAATGTTTTTGGTATTTTGTAGTGATTGTAACAGTAACAGTGGAAAAGTAAATAAGCGTAAACCAGTATATGGAAAACTCGTAGGCACCGGATCAGTGATGGATAATTATGCCGGATGCGGTTCATCATGTAATAGTCATAACATAGGGTGACACAGAACTAGCTCCAATTCATCAATGTAATGTAGGCATGTATTTCGTATATAGTCATACGTGCTTATGGAAAAGAACTTGCATGACATCTTTTGTCCTACCCTCCCGTGGCAGCGGGGTCCTATTGGAAACTTAGGGATATTAAGGCCTCCTTTTAATAGAGAACTGGAACAAAGCATTAGCACATAGTGAATACATGAACTCCTCAAACTATGGTCATCACCGGGAGTGGTCCCGATTATTGTCACTTCGGGGTTGCCGGATCATAACACATAGTAGGTGACTATAGACTTGCAAGATAGGATCTAGAACTCACATATATTCATGAAAACATAATAGGTTCAGATCTGAAATCATGGCACTCGGGCCCTAGTGACAAGCATTAAGCATAGCAAAGTCATAGCAACATCAATCTCAGAACATAATGGATACTAGGGATCAAACCCTAACAAAACTAACTCGATTACATGATAAATCTAATCCAACCCATCATCGTCCAGCAAGCCTACGATGCAATTACTCACGCATGGCGGTGAGCATCATGAAATTGGTGATGGAGGATGGTTGGTGATGACGACGGCGACGAATCCCCCTCTCCGGAGCCCCAAACGGACTCCAAATCAACCCTCCCGAGAGGTTTTAGGGCTTGGCGGTGGCTCCGTATCGTAAAACGCGATGATTTCTTCTCTCTGATTTTTTTCTCTCCGAAAGCAAATATATAGAGTTGGAGTTGGCG
Source organism: Triticum monococcum (assembly GCA_034509565.1). Lineage (NCBI taxonomy): Eukaryota > Viridiplantae > Streptophyta > Magnoliopsida > Poales > Poaceae > Triticum > Triticum monococcum. The sequence goes on from CM067844.1 coordinate 493,952,531, forward strand.
TTAGAGGGTCAACAGGGGGCCCACGAGGTAGGGGGCGCGCCCCCCACCCTCGTGGAAAGGGTGTGGGGCCCCTGGTCTTCATATTTGGCGAGGATTTTTTATTGTTTTTTCTAAGACCTCCCATGGAGTTTCAGGTCATTCCGAGAATATTTGTTTTCTGCACATAAAACAACATCATGGTAATTCTGCTGAAAACAGCGTCAGTCCGGGTTAGTTCCATTCAAATCATACAAGTTAGAGTCCAAAACAAGGGCAAAAGTGTTTGGAAAAGTAGATACGACGGAGACGTATCAGCACGCATCTTAGTGGTTCCTCATTTGCACTCATCAATGGAAATTCTCATGGCTTTGAGAGACCCATTGATATCATGCTTAGGTGGAATATATCTAAGTTTCAAGCAAGCAATATCAAGAGAAATTCTATCCACGTTCCTAGCCAAATCATCAATCTTAAGCAATTTTTCTTCAATCAAAGCATTGAAATTCTTTTGCGAACTTATAAATTCTTTAACACTATTCTCAAATTCAGAGGGCATCTTATTATAATTTCCATGAGAATTGTTGTATGAATTACCATAATTATTAGAGTAATTACTAGGGAACGGCCTAGGATTAAAATTACCTCTATACACGTTATTACCGAAATTGTTCCTACCAACGAAATTCACATCCATAGATTCATTATTATTCTCAATCAAAGTAGACAAAGGCATATCATTAGAATCAGTAGGAGCACTCTTACTAGCAAATAATTTCATAAGCTCGTCCATCTTTGCACTCAGAACATTAATCTCTTCTATAGCATGCACTTTTTTACTAGTGGAAGATCTTTCGGTATGCCATTGAGAATAATTGACCATAATATTATCTAAGAGTTTAGTAGCTTATCATAAAGTAATTTCCATAAAAGTACCTCCCGTGGCCGAATCCAAAAGATTTCTAGAAGCAAAGTTCAATCCGGCATAAAAGTTTTGTATAATCACCCACAAATTCAAACCATGAGTGGGGCAATTTCTTATCATCAATTTCATCCTCTCCCAAGATTGTGCAACATGTTCATGATCAAGTTTCTTAAAATTCATAATATCGCTCCTAAGGGAGATGATCTTAGCAGGAGGAAAATACTTGGAAATAAAAGCATCTTTATACTTATTCCATGAATCAATACTATTTTTAGGTAAAGATGAAGACCAAGTTTTAGCACAATCTCAAAGTGAGAACGGAAATAGCTTTAATTTGACAATCTCATTATCCACATCTTTTTTCTTTTGCACATCACACAAATCAACGAAATTATTAAGATGGGATGTGGCATCTTCACTTGGAAGGCCTGAAAATTGATCTTTCATAACAAGATTCAGCAAAGCAGCATTAATTTCACAAGATTCCGCATTAGTAGCGGGAGCAATCGGAGTACTAATAAAATCATTGTTGTTGGTATTGGAAAAGTCACACAATTTGGTATTATCTTGAGCCATCATAATAAAGCAAGCAATCCAACACATGATCACACAAAAAGCAAGCGGAGAAGAAGGGCGGAAGAGGGGCGAAGAAAAGGCAAATCTTTTCAAAAATCGTTTTAGAAGTGGGTGAGAGGAAAATGAGAGGCAAATAGCAAATAATGTAAGTGAGGGATGAGATTTTATGATGGGTACTTGGTATGTCTCATCTTGGCGTAGATCTCCCCGGCAACGGCACCAGAAATTCTTCCTGCTACCTCTTGAGCTTGCGTTGGTTTTCCCCTTGAAGAGGAAAGGGTGATGCAGAAAAGTAGAGTAAGTATTTCCCTCAGCTTTTGAGAACCAAGGTATCAATCCAGTAGGAGACAACGCACAAGCCACCGAATACCTACACAAACAAACACCAACTTGCACCCAACATGACAAAGGGGTTGTCAATCCCTTCAAGGTTATTTGCAAAGTGAGATCCGATATAGATGGATAAACGGTAAAGTAATATTTTTGGTATTTTTGGTTTATAGATCGGAAAGTAAAATATTGCAAAGAAAGTAAATAGGAAACTAAAATTATAGATCGGAAACTTATATGATGGAAAATAGAATATTATATGATGGAAAATAGAAGATTATATGATGAAAAATATACTCGGAGCCATAGGTTTCAGTAGAGGCTTCTCTCAAGATAGAAAATAATACGGTGGGTGAACAAATTACTGCTGAGCAATTGATATAAAAGCACAAAGTTATGACGATATCTAAGGCAATGATCATGAATATAGGCATCACGTCCGTATCAAGTAGACCGAAAGGATTCTGCATCTAGTACTATTACTCCACACATCGACCAACTCCTGCCTGCATCTAGAGTATTAAGTTCATAAGAACAGAGTAACACATTAAGTAAGATGACATGATGTAGTGGGATAAACTCAAGCAATATGATCAAAACCCCATCTTGTTATCCTTGATGGCAACAATACAATACGTGTCGGTTCCCCTTCTGTCACTAGGATCGAGCACTACCAGATTGAACCCAAAGCTAAGCACTTCTCCCGTCGCAAGAAAAACCAATCTAGTTGGCCAAACCAAATCGATAGTTTGAAGTGACTTGCAAATATATCAAATCATGCATAAAAGAATTCAGAGGAGATTCAATAATATTCATATATAAGCTGATCATAAATCCACAATTCATCAGATCTCGGCAAACAGACCGCAAAAAAGTATTACATCGAATAGATCTCCAAGAACATCGAGGAGAACATGGTATTGAGAATCAAAAATAAAGAAGAAGCCATCTAGATGAAGGAAATATGCCCTAGAGGCAATAGTGAAGTTGTTATTTATATTTCCTTATATCATGATAAATGTTTATTATTCATGCTAGAATTGTATTAACCAAAAACTTAGTACATGTGTGAATACATAGACAAAACATAGTGTCCCTTGTATGCCTCTACTTGACTAGTGCGTTAATCAAAGATGGTTAAGTTTCCTAGCCATTGACATGTGTTGTCATTTGATGAATGGGATCACATCATTAGAGAATGATGTGATGGACTAGACCCATCCGTTAGCTTAGCACTATGATCGTTTAGTTTATTGTTATTGCTTTCTTCATGACTTATACATGTTCCTATGACTATGAGATTATGCAACTCCCGAATACCGGAGGAACACCTTGTGTGCTATCAAACATCACAACGTAACTGGGTGATTATAAAGATGCTCTACAGCTGTCTCCAATGGTGTTTGTTGAGTTGGCATAGATCGAGATTAGGATTTGTCACTCCGATTGTCGGAAAGGCATCTCTAGGCCCTTTCGGTAATGCACATCACTATAAGCCTTGCAAGCAATGTGACCAATGAGTTAGTCACGGGATGATGCATTACAGAACGAGTAAAGAGACTTGCCGGTGACGAGATTGAACTAGGTATGATGATACCGACGATCGAATCTCGGGCAAGTAACATACCGATGACAAAGGGAACAACATATGTTGTTATGCGGTTTGACCGATAAAGATCTTCGTAGAATATGTAGGAACCAATATGGGCATCCAGGTTCCGCTATTGGTTATTGATCGGAGATGAGTCTTGGTCATGTCTACATAGTTCTCGAACCCGTAGGGTCCGCACGCTTAACGTTCGATGACGATATGTATTGTGAGTTATGTGATTTGATGTAATGAAGGTTGTTCGGAGTCCCGGATGTGATCATAGATATGACGAGGAGTCTCGTAATGGTCGAGACATAAAGATTGATATATTGGACCATGTTATTCGGACACCGGAAGTGTTCCGGATAGTTTTGGATAAAACCGGAATGCCGGAGGGTTACCGAAACCCCCCCTCCCCCGGGAAATCATGGGCCTTAGTAGGCCTTAGGGGAGAAAGAGGGCCGCAGCCAGGAGGTGGCGCCCCTTGCCCCAAGGGGAGTCCGAATAGGACAAGGGGAGGGGGTGCGGCCCCTCTTTCCCTCTCCCTCTCCCTCCTTCCTTCTTCTCCTAGTTGTACTAGGAAAGGGGGAACCTACTCCTACTAGGAGTAGGATTCCCCCCTTGGGCGCGCCCCTTGTGGTTGGTCGGCCCCCTCCTCCCCTCCTTTATATACGGGGGAGGGGGCACCCCATAGACACACAAGTTGATCTTTAGCCGTGTGCGGTGCCCCCCTTCATAGTTTTTCACCTCGGTCATATTGTCGTAGTGCTTAGGCGAAGCCCTGCGTTGGTAACTTCATCATCACTGTCAACATGCCATTGTGCTGATGGAACTCACCCTCGGCCTTAGCTGGATCAAGAGTACGAGGGACGTCACCGAGCTGAATGTGTGTAGATCGCGAAGGTGTCGTGCATTCGGTACTTGATCGGTTGGATCGCGAAGATGTTCGACTACATAAACCGCGTTACTTAACACTTCTGCTTTCGGTCTACGAGGGTACGTAGACACACTCTCCCCTCTAGTTGCTATGCATCTCCTAGATAGATCTTGTGTGATCGTAGGATTTTTTTTGAAATACTATGTTCCCCAACTGTGGCATCCGAGCCAGCTCTATGCGTAGATGTTATATGTACGAGTAGAAAACAAAGAGTTGTGGGCGATAATAGTCATACTGCTTACCAGCATGTCATACTTTGATTCGGCGATATTGTTGGATGAAGCGACCCAGACCGACATTACATGACCGCGTTCATGAGACTGGTTCTACCGACGTGCTTCGTACACAGGTGGCTAGTGGGTATCTGTTTCTCCAGCTTTAGTTGAATCGAGTGTGACTTCGCCCGGTCCTTGTTGAAGGTTAAAACAACACACTTGACGAAAAATCATTGTGGTTTTTGATGCGTAGGTAAGAACGGTTCTTGCTAAGCCCGTAGCAACCATGTAAAACTTGCAACAACAAAGTAGAGGACGTCTAACTTGTTTTTGCAGGGCATGTTGTGATGTGATATGGTCAAGACATGATTATATAAATTGTTGTATGAGATGATCATGTTTTGTAACAAAATTATCGGCAACTGGCAGGATCCATATGGTTGTCGCTTTATTGTATGAAATGCAATCACCATGTAATTGCTTTACTTTATCACTAAGTGGTAGCGATAGTCGTGGAAGCAATAGTTGGCGAGACAACAATGATGCTACGATGGAGATCAAGGTGTCAATCCGATGACGATGGTGATCATGACGGTGCTTTGGAGATGGAGATCAAAGGCACAAGATGATGATGGCCATATCATATCACTTATATTGATTGCATGTGATGTTTATCTTTTATGCATCATATTTTTCTTAGTATGGTGGTAGCATTATAAGATGATCTCTCACTAAATTTCAAGGTATAAGTGTTCTCCCTGAGTATGCACCGTTGCTACAGTTCGTCGTGCCGAGACACCACGTGATGATCGGGTGTGATAAGCTCTACGTTCACATACAATGGGTGCAAGCCAGTTTTGCACAGGCAGAATATTCAGGTTAAACTTGACGAGCCTAGCATATGTAGATATGGCCTCGGAACACTGAGACCGAAAGGTCGAGCATGAATCATATAGTAGATATGATCAACATAGTGATGTTCACCATTGAAAGCTACTCCATCTCACGCGATGATCGGACATGGTTTAGTTGATATGAATCACGTGATCACTTAGATGATTAGAGGGATGTCTATCTAAGTGGGAGTTCTTAAGTAATATGATTATTTGAACTTTAATTTATCACGAACTTAGTACCTGATAGTATTTTGCATGTCTATGTTGTTGTAGATAAATGGCCCGTGCTACTGTTCCTTTGAATTTTAATGCGTTCCTAGAGAAAGCTAAGTTGAAAGATGATGGTAGCAACTACACGGACTGGGTCCGTAACTTGAGGATTATCCTCATTGCTGCATAGAAGAATTACATCCTGGAAGCACCGCTAGGTGCCAAATTGAAGGAAATATGCCCTAGAGGCAATAATAAAGTTATTATTTATTTCCTTATATCATGATAAATGTTTATTATTCATGCTAGAATTGTATTAACCAGAAACATAATACATGTGTGAATACATAGACAAACTTAGTGTCACTAGTATGCCTCTACTTGACTAGGTCGTTAATCAAAGATGGTTATGTTTCCTAACCATGAACAAAGAGTTGTTATTTGATTAACGGGATCACATCATTAGGTGAATGATCTGATTGACATGACCCATTCCATTAGCTTAGCACCCGATCGTTTAGTATGTTGCTATTGCTTTCTTCATGACTTATACATGTTCCTATGACTATGAGATTATGCAACTCCCGTTTGCCGGAAGAACACTTTGTGTGCTACCAAACGTCACAACATAACTGGGTGATTATAAAGGAGCTCTACAGGTGTCTCCAAAGGTAGATGTTGGGTTGGCGTATTTCGAGAATAGGATTTGTCACTCCGATTGTCGGAGAGGTATCTCTGGGCCCTCTCGGTAATGCACATCACATAAGCCTTGCAAGCATTGCAACTAATGAGTTAGTTGCGAGATGATGTATTACGGAACGAGTAAAGAGACTTGCTGGTAACGAGATTGAACTAGGTGTTGGATACCGATGATCGAATCTCGGGCAAGTAACATACCGATGACAAAGGGAACAACGTATGTTGTTATGCGGTCTGGCCGATAAAGTTCTTCATAGAATATGTAGGAGCCAATATGGGCATCCAGGTCCCGCTATTGGTTATTGACCGGAGATTTGTCTCAGTCATGTCTACATTGTTCTCGAACCGTAGGGTCCGCACGCTTAACGTTATGATGACAGTTATTACGAGTTTATGCATTTTGATGTACCGAAGTTAGTTCGGAGTCCCGGATGTGATCACGGACATGACGAGGAGTCTCAAAATGGTCGAGACATAAAGATTGATATATTGGATGACAATATTCGGACACCGGAAGGGTTCCGGAGAAGTATCGGATAAAACCGGAGCACCGGGGGGTTCGGTAACCCCCCGGGGGGGTTAATGGTGAAGGAAATATGCCCTAGAGGCAATAATAAAGTTATTATTTATTTCCTTACATCATGATAAATGTTTATTATTCATGCTAGAATTGTATTAACCGGAAACATAATACATGTGTGAATACATAGACCAACAGAGTGTCACTAATATGCCTCTACTTGACTAGCTCGTTAATCAAAGATGGTTATGTTTCCTAACCATGAACAAGGAGTTGTTATTTGATTAACGAGGTCACATCATTAGTAGAATGATCTGATTGACATGACCCATTCCATTAGCTTAGCACCCGATCGTTTAGTATGTTGCTATTGCTTTCTTCATGACTTATACATGTTCCTGTAACTATGAGATTATGCAACTCCCGTTTACCGGAGGAACACTTTGGGTACTACCAAACGTCACAACGTAACTGGGTGATTATAAAGGAGTACTACAGGTGTCTCCAATGGTAGATGTTGGGTTGGCGTATTTCGAGATTAGGGTTTGTCACTCCGATTGTCGGAGAGGTATCTCTGGGCCCTCTCGGTAATGCACATCACATAAGCCTTGCAAGCACTGCAACTAATAAGTTAGTTGTGAGATGATGTATTACGGAACGAGTAAAGAGACTTGCCGGTAACGAGATTGAACTAGGTATTGGATACCGACGATCGAATCTCGGGCAAGTAACATACCGATGACAAAGGGAACAACGTATGTTGTTATGCGGTCTGACCGATAAAGATCTTCGTAGAATATGTAGGAGCCAATATGGGCATCCAGGTCCCGCTATTGGTTATTGACCGGAGACGTGTCTCGATCATGTCTACATTGTTCTCGAACCGTAGGGTCCGCACGCTTAACGTTACGATGACAGTTATTATGAGTTTATGCATTTTGATGTACCGAAGGTTGTTCGGAGTCCCGGATGAGATCACGGACATGACGAGGAGTCTCGAAATGGTCGAGACGTAAAGATTGATATATTGGAAGCCTATGTTTGGGCACCGGAAGTGTTCCGGGTGAAATCGGGATTTTACCGGATTACCGGGAGGGTTACCGGAACCCCCCGGGAGGCAAATGGGCCTATTGGGCCTTAGTGGAAAAGAGAGAAGGGGCAGCCCACAGGCTAGCCGGCCGAACCCCCCTTCCCTAGTCCTATTAGGACTAGGAGAAGGGGCCGGCCCCCCTCTCTTCTCTTTCTCCCGAAGAGTCCTACTAGGAATAGGACTTGGGGGAAGGAGTCCTACTCCCGGTAGGAGTGGGACTCCTCCCTGCGCCTCCCTCCTAGCCGGCCGACCCCCTTGCCCCTGGCCTTTATATACGGGGGCAGGGGGCACCCCATAGACACACAACTTGATCCTTGAGATCGTTCCTTAGCCGTGTGCGGTGCCCCCTGCCACCAAATTCCACCTCGATCGTACCGTTGTAGTGCTTAGGCGAAGCCCTGCGTCGGTAGTACATCAAGATCGTCATCACACTGTCGTGCTGACGAAACTCTTCCTCGACGCTTTGCTGGATCGGAGCCCGGGGAACGTCATCGAGCTGAACGTGTGCTAAGAACTCGGAGGTGCCGGAGTAACGGTGCTTGGATCGGTCAGATCGGGAAGAAGACGTACGACTACTTCCTCTACGTTGTGTGATCGCTTCCGCAGTCGGTCTGCGTTGGTACGTAGACAACACTCTCCCCTCTCGTTGCTGTGCATCACCATGATCTTGCGTGTGCGTAGGAAAAAATTTCGAAATTACTGCGTTCCCCAACAGTGGCATCCGAGCCTAGGTTTTATGGTTTGATGTTATATGCACGAGTAGAACACAAGTGAGTTGTGGGTGATACAAGTCATACTGCCTACCAGCATGTCATACTTTGGTTCGGCGGTATTGTTGGTTGAGACGATCCGGACCAACCTTACGCGTACTCTTACGCGAGACCGGTTCCCTCGACGTGCTTTGCACATAGATGGCTTGCGGAAGACTGTCTCTCCAACTTTAGTTGAACCAAGTGTGACTACGCCCGGTCCTTGAGAAGGTTAAAACGGAGTCTATTTGACGAACTATCGTTGTGGTTTTGATGCGTAGGTGAGATGAGTTCTTACTTAAGCCCGTAGCAGCCACGTAAAACTTGCAACAACAAAGTAGAGGACGTCTAACTTGTTTTTGCAGGGTATGTTGTGATGTGATATGGTCAAGGCATGATGCTGATTTTATTGTATGAGATGATCATGTTTTGTAACTAAGTTATCGGCAACTGGCAGGAGCCATATGGTTGTCGCTTTATTGTATGCAATGCAATCGCGATGTAATGCTTTACTAGATTACTAAACGGTAGTAATAGTCGTGGAAGCATAAGATTGGCGAGACGACAACGATGCTACGATGGAGATCAAGGTGTCGCGCCGGTGACGATGGTGATCATGACGGTGCTTCGGAGATGGAGATCACAAGCACAAGATGATGATGGCCATATCATATCACTTATATTGATTGCATGTGATGTTTATCCTTTTATGCATCTTATCTTGCTTTGATTGACGGTAGAATTATAAGATGATCTCTCACTAAATTATCAAGGAGTGTTCTCCCTGAGTATGCACCATTGCCAAAGTTCGTCGTGCCCAGACACCACGTGATGATCGGGTGTGATAAGCTCTACGTCCATCTACAACGGGTGCAAGCCAGTTTTGCACACGCAGAATACTCAGGTTATACTTGACGAGCCTAGCATATGCAGATATGGCCTCGGAACACAGAGACCGAAAGGTCGAGTGTGAGTCATATAGTAGATATGATCAACATGACGATGTTCACCATTGAAAACTACTCCATCTCACGTGATGATCGGTTATGGTTTAGTTGATTTGGATCACGTGATCACTTAGAGGATTAGAGGGATGTCTATCTAAGTGGGAGTTCCTAAGTAATTTGATTAACTGAACTTAAACTTATCATGAACTTAGTACCTGATAGTATCTTGCTTGTTTATGTTGCTTGTAGATAGATGGCTCGTGCTATTGTTCCGTTGAATTTTAATGCGTTCCTTGAGAAAGCAAAGTTGAAAGATGATGGTAGCAATTACACGGACTGGGTCCGTAACTTGAGGATTATCCTCATTGCTGCACAGAAGAATTACGTCCTGGAAGCACCGCTGGGTGACAGGCCTGCTGCTGGAGCAACGCCAGATGTTATGAACGTCTGGCAGAGCAAAGCTGATGACTACTCGATAGTTCAGTGTGCCATGCTTTACGGCTTAGAATCGGGACTTCAACGACGTTTTGAACGTCATGGAGCATATGAGATGTTCCAGGAGTTGAAGTTAATATTTCAAGCAAATGCACGAATTGAGAGATATGAAGTCTCCAATAAGTTCTATAGCTGTAAGATGGAGGAGAACAGTTCTGTCAGTGAGCATATACTCAAGATGTCTGGGTATAATAATCACTTGATTCAGATGGGAGTTAATCTTCCAGATGACTGCGTCATTGACAGAATTCTCCAATCACTGCCACCAAGCTACAAGAGCTTCGTGATGAACTATAATATGCAAGGGATGAACAAGACTATTCCCGAGCTCTTCGCAATGCTGAAAGCTGCGGAGGTAGAAATCAAGAAGGAGCATCAAGTGTTGATGGTTAACAAAACCACTAGTTTCAAGAAAAAGGACAAAGGGAAGAAGAAGGGAAACTTCAAGAAGAACAGCAAGCAAGTTGCTGCTCAGGAGAAGAAACCCAAGTCTGGACCTAAGCCTGAAACTGAGTGCTTCTACTGCAAGCAGACTGGTCACTGGAAGCGGAACTGCCCCAAGTATTTGGCGGATAAGAAGGATGGCAAAGTGAGCAAAGGTATATGTGATATACATGTTATTGATGTGTACCTTACTAGAGCTCGCAGTAGCACCTGGGTATTTGATACTGGTTCTGTTGCTAATATTTGCAACTCGAAACAGGGACTACGGAATAAGCGGACACTAGCAAAGGACGAGGTGACGATGCGCGTGGGAAACGGTTCCAAAGTCGATGTGATCGCGGTCGGCACGCTACCTCTACATCTACCTTCGGGATTAATATTAGACCTAAATAATTGTTATTTGGTGCCAGCGTTGAGCATGAACATTATATCTGGATCTTGTTTAATGCGAGACGGTTATTCATTTAAATCAGAGAATAATGGTTGTTCTATTTATATGAATAATATCTTTTATGGTCATGCACCTTTGAAGAGTGGTCTATTCTTGTTGAATCTCGAAGATAGTAATACACATATTCATAATGTAGAAGCCAAAAGATGCAAAGTTAATAATGATAGTGCAACTTATTTGTGGCACTGCCGTTTAGGTCATATCGGTGTAAAGCGCATGAAGAAACTCCATACTGATGGGCTTTTGGAATCACTTGATTATGAATCACTTGGTACTTGCGAACCGTGCCTCATAGGCAAGATGACTAAAACACCGTTCTCCGGTACTATGGAGAGAGCAACAGATTTGTTGGAAATCATACATACCGATGTATGTGGTCCGATGAATATTGAGGCTCGCAGCGGATATCGTTATTTTCTCACCTTCACAGATGATTTAAGCAGATATGGGTATATCTACTTAATGAAACATAAGTCTGAAACATTTGAAAAGTTCAAGGAATTTCAGAGTGAAGTTGAAAATCATCATAACAAGAAAATAAAATTTCTACGATCTGATCGTGGAGGAGAATATTTGAGTTACGAGTTTGGTGTACATTTGAAAAATTGTGGAATAGTTTCGCAACTCACGCCACCCGGAACACCACAGCGTAATGGTGTGTCCGAACGTCGTAATCGTACTTTACTAGATATGGTGCGATCTATGATGTCTCTTACTGATTTACCGCTATCGTTTTGGGGTTATGCTTTAGAGACGGCCGCATTCACGTTAAATAGGGCACCATCAAAATCCGTTGAGACGACGCCTTATGAACTATGGTTTGGCAAGAAACCAAAGTTGTCGTTTCTTAAAGTTTGGGGCTGCGATGCTTATGTGAAAAAACTTCAACCTGATAAGCTCGAACCCAAAGCGGAGAAATGTGTCTTCATAGGATACCCAAAGGAAACTGTTGGGTATACCTTCTATCACAGATCCGAAGGCAAGACATTCGTTGCTAAGAATGGATCATTTCTAGAAAAGGAGTTTCTCTCGAAAGAAGTGAGTGGGAGGAAAGTAGAACTTGACGAGGTAAATGTACCTGCTCCCTTATTGGAAAATAGTACATCACAGAAAACTGTTTCTGCGACACCTATGCCAATCAGTGAGGAAGCTAATGATGATGATCATGAAGCTTCAGATCAAGATTCTACTGAACCACGTAGATCAACCAGAGTGAGATCCGCACCAGAGTGGTACGGTAATCCAGTTCTGGAAGTCATGATGCTAGATCATGATGAACCTACGAACTATGAAGAAGCGATGGTGAGCCCAGATTCCGCAAAGTGGCTTGAGGCCATGAAATCTAAGATGGGATCCATGTATGAGAACAAAGTATGGACTTTGGTTGACTTGCCCGATGATCGGCAAGCAATTGAGAATAAATGGATCTTCAAGAAAAAGACTGACGCTGACGGTAATGTTACTGTCTATAAAGCTCGACTTGTCGCAAAAGGTTTTCGACAAGTTCAAGGGGTTGACTACGATGAGACCTTCTCACCCGTAGCGATGCTTAAGTCCGTCAGAATTATGTTAGCAATTGCCGCATTTATGATTATGAAATATGGCAGATGGATGTCAAAACTGCATTCCTGAATGGATTTCTGGAAGAAGAGTTGTATATGGTACAACCAGAAGGTTTTGTCGATCCAAAAGGAGCTAACAAAGTATGCAAACTCCAGCGATCCATTTATGGACTGGTGCAAGCATCTCGGAGTTGGAATAAACGCTTTGATAGTGTGATCAAAGCATTTGGCTTTATACACACTTTTGGAGAAGCCTGTATTTACAAGAAAGTGAGTGGGAGCTCTGTAGCATTTCTGATATTATATGTGGATGACATATTGCTAATTGGAAATGATATAGAATTTCTGGACAGCATAAAGGGATACTTGAATAAAAGTTTTTCGATGAAAGACCTCGGGGAAGCTGCATACATATTAGGCATAAAGATCTATAGAGATAGATCAAAACGCTTAATTGGACTTTCACAATGCACATACCTTGACAAAATTTTGAAGAAGTTCAAGATGGATCAAGCAAAGAAAGGGTTCTTGCCTGTGCTACAAGGTGTGAAGTTGAGTAAGACTCAATGCCCGACCACTGCAGAAGATAGAGAGAAAATGAAAGATGTTCCCTATGCTTCAGCCATAGGCTCTATCATGTATGCAATGCTGTGTACCAGACCTGATGTGTGCCTTGCTATAAGTTTAGCAGGGAGGTACCAAAGTAATCCTGGAATGGATCACTGGACAGCGGTCAAGAACATCATAAAATACCTAAAAAGGACTAAGGATATGTTTCTTGTATATGGAGGTGACAAAGAGCTCACCGTAAGAGGTTACGTTGATGCAAGCTTTGACACTGATCCGGACGATTCTAAATCGCAAACCGGATACGTGTTTACTTTAAACGGTGGAGCTGTCAGTTGGTGCAGTTCTAAACAAAGCGTCGTAGCGGGATCTACATGTGAAGCAGAGTACATAGCTGCTTCGGAAGCAGCAAACGAAGGAGTCTGGATGAAGGAGTTCATATCCGATCTAGGTGTCATACCTAGTGCATCGGGTCCAATGAAAATCTTCTGTGACAATACGGGTGCAATTGCCTTGGCAAAGGAATCCAGATTTCACAAAAGAACCAAACACATCAAGAGATGCTTCAACTCCATCCGGGATTTAGTCTAGGTGGGAGACATAGAGATTTGCAAGATACATACGGATCTGAATGTTGCAGACCCGTTGACTAAGCCTCTTCCACGAGCAAAACATGATCAGCACCAAGGCTCCATGGGTGTTAGAATCATTACAGTGTAATCTAGATTATTGACTCTAGTGCAAGTGGGAGACTGAAGGAAATATGCCCTAGAGGCAATAATAAAGTTATTATTTATTTCCTTACATCATGATAAATGTTTATTATTCATGCTAGAATTGTATTAACCGGAAACATAATACATGTGTGAATACATAGACCAACAGAGTGTCACTAGTATGCCTCTACTTGACTAGCTCGTTAATCAAAGATGGTTATGTTTCCTAACCATGAACAAGGAGTTGTTATTTGATTAACGAGGTCACATCATTAGTAGAATGATCTGATTGACATGACCCATTCCATTAGCTTAGCACCCGATCGTTTAGTATGTTGCTATTGCTTTCTTCATGACTTATACATGTTCCTGTAACTATGAGATTATGCAACTCCCGTTTACCGGAGGAACACTTTGGGTACTACCAAACGTCACAACGTAACTGGGTGATTATAAAGGAGTACTACAGGTGTCTCCAATGGTAGATGTTGGGTTGGCGTATTTCGAGATTAGGGTTTGTCACTCCGATTGTCGGAGAGGTATCTCTGGGCCCTCTCGGTAATGCACATCACATAAGCCTTGCAAGCACTGCAACTAATAAGTTAGTTGTGAGATGATGTATTACGGAACGAGTAAAGAGACTTGCCGGTAACGAGATTGAACTAGGTATTGGATACTGACGATCGAATCTCGGGCAAGTAACATACCGATGACAAAGGGAACAACGTATGTTGTTATGCAGTCTGACCGATAAAGATCTTCATAGAATATGTAGGAGCCAATATGGGCATCCAGGTCCCGCTATTGGTTATTGACCGGAGACGTGTCTCGATCATGTCTACATTGTTCTCGAACCGTAGGGTCCGCACGCTTAACGTTACGATGACAGTTATTATGAGTTTATGCATTTTGATGTACCGAAGGTTGTTCGGAGTCCCGGATGAGATCACGGACATGACGAGGAGTCTCGAAATGGTCGAGACGTAAAGATTGATATATTGGAAGCCTATGTTTGGGCACCGGAAGTGTTCCGGGTGAAATCGGGATTTTACCGGATTACCGGGAGGGTTACCGGAACCCCCCGGGAGGCAAATGGGCCTATTGGGCCTTAGTGGAAAAGAGAGAAGGGGCAGCCCACAGGCTAGCCGGCCGAACCCCCCTTCCCTAGTCCTATTAGGACTAGGAGAAGGGGCCGGCCCCCCTCTCTTCTCTTTCTCCCGAAGAGTCCTACTAGGAATAGGACTTGGGGGAAGGAGTCCTACTCCCGGTAGGAGTGGGACTCCTCCCTGCGCCTCCCTCCTAGCCGGCCGAACCCCTTGCCCCTGGCCTTTATATACGGGGGCAGGGGGCACCCCATAGACACACAACTTGATCCTTGAGATCGTTCCTTAGCCGTGTGCGGTGCCCCCTGCCACCAAATTCCACCTCGATCGTACCGTTGTAGTGCTTAGGCGAAGCCCTGCGTCGGTAGTACATCAAGATCGTCATCACGCCGTCGTGCTGACGAAACTCTTCCTCGACGCTTTGCTGGATCGGAGCCCGGGGAACGTCATCGAGCTGAACGTGTGCTAAGAACTCGGAGGTGCCGGAGTAACGGTGCTTGGATCGGTCGGATCGGGAAGAAGACGTACGACTACTTCCTCTACGTTGTGTGATCGCTTCCGCAGTCGGTCTGCGTTGGTACATAGACAACACTCTCCCCTCTCGTTGCTGTGCATCACCATGATCTTGCGTGTGCGTAGGAAATTTTTTTGAAATTACTGCGTTCCCCAACAAATGGGCCTCATGGGCCTAATGTGGAGAAGAGGAAGGGGCTGCCAGGGCAGGCCGCGCGCCCCCTCTCCCCCTATTCCGAATTGGACAAGGAGGGAGGGGCGGCGCCCCCCCTTTCCTATTCTCCCTCCACCTCTCCTAGTTGGACAAGGAAACGAGAGGGGAGTCCTACTCCCGGTAGGAGTAGGACTCCTCCTGCGCGCCCCGTGAGCCGGCCGCACCCCCTCCCCTTGGATCCTTTATATACGGGGGCAGGGGGCACCCCTAGACACACAAGTTGATCTACGTGATCGTTCCTTAGCCGTGTGCGGTGCCCCCTTCCACCATATTCCACCTCAATCATATCGTTGTAGTGCTTAGGCGAAGCCCTGCGTCAGTAGAACATCATCATCGTCACCACGCCATTGTGCTGACGGAACTCATCCCCGAAGCTTTGCTGGATCGGAGCCCGGTGAGCGTCATCGAGCTGTACATGTGCTAAGAACTCGGAGGTGCCGGAGTAACGGTGCTTGGATCGGTCGGATCGGGAAGACGTACGACTACTTCCTCTACGTTGCGTCAACGCTTCCGTTGCGGTCTACGAGGGTACGTAGACAATACTCTCCCCTCTCATTGCTATGCATCACCATGATCTTGCGTGTGCGTAGGAATTTTTTTGAAATTACTACAAAACCCAACAGTGGCATCCGAGCCTAGGTTTTATGGTTGGATGTTATTTGCACGAGTAGAAGACAAGTGAGTTGTGGGCGATATAAGTCATACTGCGTACCAGCATGTCATACTTTGGTTCGGCGGTATTGTTGGATGAAGCGGCCCGGACCGACATTACGTGTACGCTTACGCGAGACCGGTTTCCCCGACGTGCTTTGCACAAAGGTGACTTGCCAGTGACTGTTTCTCCAACTTTAGTTGAACCAAGTGTGGCTACGCCCGGTCCTTGCGAAGGTTAAAACGGCATCAACTTGGCAAACTATCGTTGTGGTTTTGATGCGTAGGTGAGATTGGTTCTTGCTTAAGCCCGTAGCAGCCACGTAAAACTTGCAACGACAAAGTAGAGGACGTCTAACTTGTTTTTGCAGGGCATGTTGTGATGTGATATGGTCAAGACATGATGCTAAATTTTATTGTATGAGATGATCATGTTTTGTAACCGAGTTATCGGCAACTGGCAGGAGCCATATGGTTGTCGCTTTATTGTATGCAATGCAATCGCGATGTAATGCTTTACTTTATCACTAAGCGGTAGCGATAGTCATGGAAGCATAAGATTGGCGAGACGACAACGATGCTACGATGGAGATCAAGGTGTCGCGCCGGTGATGATGGTGATCATGACGGTGTTTCGGAGATGGAGATCACAGCCACAAGATGATGATGGCCATATCATATCACTTATATTGATTGCATGTGATGTTTATCTTTTATGCATCTTATCTTGCTTTGATTGACGGTAGCATTATAAGATGATCTCTCACTAATTATCAAGAAGTGTTCTCCCTGAGTATGCACCGTTGCGAAAGTTCTTCGTGCTGAGACACCACGTGATGATCGGGTGTGATAGGCTCTACGTTCAAATACAACGGGTGCAAAACAGTTGCACACGTGGAATACTCAGGTTATACTTGACGAGCCAAGCATATACAGATATGGCCTCGGAACACGGAGACCGAAAGGTCGAGCGTGAATCATATAGTAGATATGATCAACATAATAATGTTCACCAAGGAAACTACTCCATCTCACGTGATGGTCGGACATGGTTTAGTTGATTTGGATCACGTGATCACTTAGAGGATTAGAGGGATGTCTATCTAAGTGGGAGTTCTTAAGTAATTTGATTAATTGAACTTAAATTTATCATGAACTTAGTACCTGATAGTATCTTGCTTGTTTATGTTTGATTGTAGATAGATGGCTCGTGCTGTTGTTTCGTTGAATTTTAATGCATTCCTTGAGAAAGCAAAGTTGAAAGATGATGGTAGCAATTACACAGACTGGGTCCATAACTTGAGGATTATCCTCATTGCTGCACAGAAGAATTACGTCCTGGAAGCACCGCTGGGTGCCAGGCCTGCTGATGGAGCAACACCAGATGTTATGAACGTCTAGCAGAGCAAAGCTGATGACTACTCGATAGTTCAGTGTGCCATGCTTTACGGCTTAGAATCGGGACTTCAACGATGTTTTGAACGTCATGGAGCATATGAGATGTTCCAGGAGTTGAAGTTAATATTTCAAGCAAATGCCCGGATTGAGAGATATGAAGTCTCTAATAAGTTCTATAGCTGCAAGATGGAGGAGAACAGTTCTGTCAGTGAGCATATACTCAAAATGTCTGGGTGTAATAATCACTTGATTCAATTGGGAGTTAATCTTCCAGATGATGGCGTCATTGACAGAATTCTCCAATCACTGCCACCAAGCTACAAGAGCTTTGTGATGAACTATAATATGCAAGGGATGAATAAGACTATTCCTGAGCTCTTCGCAATGCTAAAAGCTGTGGAGGTAGAAATCAAAAAGGAGCATCAAGTGTTGATGGTTAACAAAACCACTAGTTTCAAGAAAAAGGGCAAAGGGAAGAAGAAGGGGAACTTCAAGAAGAACGGCAAGAAAGTTGCTGCTCAAGAGAAGAAACCCAAGTCTGGACCTAAGCCTGAAACTGAGTGCTTCTACTGCAAGCAGACTGGTCACTGGAAGCAGAACTGCCCCAAGTATTTGGCGGATAAGAAGGATGGCAAGGTGAACAAAGGTATATATGATATACATGTTATTGATGTGTACCTTACTAATGCTCGCAGTAGCACCTGGGTATTTGATACTGGTTCTGTTGCTAATATTTGCAACTCGAAACAGGGACTACGGATTAAGCGAAGATTGGCTAAGGACGAGGTGACGATGCGCGTGGGAAACGGTTCCAAAGTCGATGTGATCGCGGTCGGCACGCTACCTCTACATCTACCTTCGGGATTAATATTAGACCTAAATAATTGTTATTTGGTGCCAGCGTTGAGCATGAACATTATATCTGGATCTTGTTTGATGCGAGACGGTTATTCATTTAAATCAGAGAATAATGGTTGTTCTATTTTTATGAGTAATATCTTTTATGGTCATGCACCCTTGAAGAGTGGTCTATTCTTGTTGAATCTCGATAGTAGTGATACACATATTCATAATGTAGAAGCCAAAAGATGCAGAGTTGATAATGATAGTGCAACTTATTTGTGGCACTGCCGTTTAGGTCATATCGGTATAAAGCGCATGAAGAAACTCCATACTGATGGACTTTTGGAACCACTTGATTATGAATCACTTGGTACTTGCGAACCGTGCCTCATGGGCAAGATGACTAAAACACCGTTCTCTGGTACTATGGAGAGAGCAACAGATTTGTTGGAAATCATACATACAGATGTATGTGGTCCGATGAATGTTGAGGCTCGTGGCGGATATCGTTATTTTCTCACCTTCACAGATGACTTAAGCAGATATGGGTATATCTACTTAATGAAACATAAGTCTGAAACATTTGAAAAGTTCAAAGAATTTCAGAGTGAAGTTGAAAATCATCGTAACAAGAAAATAAAGTCTACGATCTGATCGTGGAGGGGAATATTTGAGTTACGAGTTTGGTGTACATTTGAAAAATTGTGGAATAGTTTCGCAACTCACGCCACCCGGAACACCACAGCGTAATGGTGTGTCCGAACGTCATAATCATACTTTACTAGATATGGTGTGATCTATGATGTCTCTTACTGATTTACCGCTATCGTTTTGGGAATACGCTCTAGAGACGGCCGCATTCACGTTAAATAGGGCACCATCAAAATCTGTTGAGACGACGCCTTATGAACTATGGTTTGGCAAGAAACCAAAGTTGCCATTTCTGAAAGTTTGGGGCTGCGATGCTTATGTGAAAAAGCTTCAACCTGATAAGCTCGAACCCAAATCGGAGAAATGTGTCTTCATAGGATATCCAAAGGAAACTATTGGATACACCTTCTATCACAGATCCGAAGGCAAGACTTTTGTTGCTAAATTCAGAAACTTTCTGGAGGAGTTTCTCTCGAAAGAAGTGAGTGGGAGGAAAGTAGAACTTGACGAGGTAACTGTACCTGCTCCCTTATTGGAAAGTAGTACATCATAGAAAACTGTTTCTGCGACACCTACACCAATAAGTGAGGAAGTTGATGATAATGATCATGAAACTTCAGGACAAGATACTACTGAACCTCGTAGATCAACTAGAGTGAGATCCGCGCCAGAGTGGTACGGTAATCCAGTTCTGGAAGTCATGCTACTAGATCATGATGAACCTACAAACTATGAAGAAGCGATGGTGAGCCCAGATTCCGCAAAATGGCTTGAAGCCATGAAATCTGAGATGGGATCCATGTATGAGAACAAAGTATGGACTTTGGTTGACTTGCCCGATGATCGGCAAGCAATTGAGAATAAATGGATCTTCAAGAAGAAGACAGACGCTGACGGTAATATTACTATTTACAAAGCTCGACTTGTCGCAAAAGATTTTCGACAAGTTCAAGGGGCTGACTACGATGAGACCTTCTCACCTGTAGCGATGCTTAAGTCTGTCCGAATCATGTTAGCAATTGCCGCATTTTATGATTATGAAATTTGGCAGATGGATGCCAAAACTGCATTCCTGAATGGATTTCTGGAAGAAGAGTTGTATATGATGCAACCGGAAGGTTTTGTCAATCCAAAAGGAGCTAACAAAGTGTGCAAGCTCCAGCGATCCATTTATGGACTGGTGCAAGCCTCTCGGAGTTGAAATAAACGTTTTGATAGTGTGATCAAAGCATTTGGTTTTATACAGACTTTCGGAGAAGCCTGTATTTACAAGAAAGTGAGTGGGAGCTCTGTAGCATTTCTGATATTGTATCTGGATGACATATTACTGATTGGAAATGATATAGAATTTCTGGATAGCATAAAGGGATACTTGAATAAGAGTTTTTCAATGAAAGACCTCAGTGAAGCTGGTTATATATTAGGAATAAAGATCTATAGAGATAGATCAAGACGCCTAATTGGACTTTCACAAAGCACATACCTTGACAAAATTTTGAAAAATTTCAAAATGGATCAAGCAAAGAAAGGGTTCTTGCCTGTGTTACAAGGTGTGAAGTTGAGTCAGACTCAATGCCCAACCACTGCAGAAGATAGAGAGAAAATGAAAGATGTTCCCTATGCTGCAGCCATAGGCTCTATCATGTATGCAATGCTGTGTACCAGACCTAATGTGTGCCTTGCTATAAGCTTAGCAGGGAGGTACCAAAGTAATCCAGGAGTGGATCACTGGACAACGGTCAAGAACATCCTGAAATACCTGAAAAGGACTAAGGATATGTTTCTCGTATATGGAGGTGACAAATAGCTCGTTGTAAACGGTTACGTTGATGCAAGCTTTGACACTGATCCGGACAATTCTAAATCGCAAACCGGATACGTGTTTACATTAAACGGTGGAGCTGTCAGTCGGTGCAGTTCTAAACAAAGCGTCGTAGCGGGATCTACATGTGAAGCAGAGTACATAGCTGCTTCGGAAGCAGCAAATGAAGGAGTCTGGATGAAAGAGTTCATATCCGATCTAGGTGTCATACCTAGTGCATCGGGTCCAATGAAAATCTTTTGTGACAATACTGGTGCAATTGCCTTAGCAAAGGAATCCAGATTTCACAAGAGAACCAAGCACATCAAGAGACGCTTCAATTCCATCCGGGATCTAGTCCAGGTGGGAGACATAGAGATTTGCAACATACATACGGATCTGAATGTTGCAGACCCGTTGACTAAGCCTCTTCCACGAGCAAAACATGATCAGCACCAAAGCTCCATGGGTGTTAGAATCATTACTGTGTAATCTAGATTATTGACTCTAGTGCAAGTGGGAGACTGAAGGAAATATGCCCTAGAGGCAATAATAAAGTTATTATTTATTTCCTTATATCATGATAAATGTTTATTATTCATGCTAGAATTGTATTAACCGGAAACATAATACATGTGTGAATACATAGACAAACTTAGTGTCACTAGTATGCCTCTACTTGACTAGCTCGTTAATCAAAGATGGTTATGTTTCCTAACCATGAACAAAGAGTTGTTATTTGATTAACGGGATCACATCATTAGGTGAATGATCTTATTGACATGACCCATTCCATTAGCTTAGCACCCGATTGTTTAGTATGTTGCTATTGCTTTCTTCATGACTTATACATGTTCCTCTGACTATGAGATTATGCAACTCCCGTTTGCCGGAGGAACACTTTGTGTGCTACCAAACGTCACAACGTAACTGGGTGATTATAAAGGAGCTCTACAGGTGTCTCCAAAGGTAGATGTTGGGTTGGCGTATTTCGAGAATAGGATTTGTCACTCCGATTGTCGGAGAGGTATCTCTGGGCCCTCTCGGTAATGCACATCACATAAGCCTTGCAAGCATTGCAACTAATGAGTTAGTTGCGAGATGATGTATTACGGAACGAGTAAAGAGACTTGCCGGTAACGAGATTGAACTAGGTGTTGGATACCGACGATCGAATCTCGGGCAAGTAACATACCGATGACAAAGGGAACAACGTATGTTGTTATGCGGTCTGACCGATAAAGATCTTCGTAGAATATGTAGGAGCCAATATGGGCATCCAGGTCCCTCTATTGGTTATTGACCGGAGATTTGTCTCAGTCATGTCTACATTGTTCTCGAACCATAGGGTCCGCACGCTTAACGTTACGATGACAGTTATTATGAGTTTATGCATTGTACCGAAGTTAGTTCGGAGTCCCGGATGTGATCACGGACATGACGAGGAGTCTCGAAATGGTCGAGACATAAAGATTGATATATTGGATGACTATATTCGGACACCAGAAGGTTTCGGAGAAGTATCGGATAAAACCGGAGCACCGGGGGGGGGGGGGGGGTTACCGGAACCCCCCGAGGGGTTAATGGGCCTCATGGGCCTAATGTGGAGAAGAGGAAGGGGCTGCTAGGGCAGGCCGCGCGCCCCCTCTCCCCCTAGTCCGAATTGGACAAGGAGGGAGGGGCGGCGCCCCCCCCCCCCTTTCCTATTCTCCCTCCACCTCTCCTAGTTGGACAAGGAAACGAGAGGGGAGTCCTACTCCCGGTAGGAGTAGGACTCCTCCTGCGCGCCCCATGAGCCGGCCGCACCCCCTCCCCTTGGATCCTTTATATACGGGGGCAGGGGCACCCCTAGACACACAAGTTGATCTACGTGATCGTTCCTTAGCCATGTGCGGTGCCCCCTGCCACCATATTCCACCTCGATCATATCGTTGTAGTGCTTAGGCGAAGCCCTGCGTCGGTAGAACATCATCATCGTCACCACGCTGTTGTGCTGACGGAACTCATCCCCAAAGCTTTGCTGGATCAGAGCCCGAGGAGCGTCATCGAGCTGTACGTGTGCTAAGAACTCGGAGGTGCCGAAGTAACGGTGCTTGGATCGGTCGGATCGGGAAGATGTACGACTACTTCCTCTATGTTGCGTCAACGCTTTCGTTGTGGTCTACGAGGGTACGTAGACAATACTCTCCTCTCTCGTTGCTATGCATCACCATGATCTTGCGTGTGCGTAGGAATTTTTTTGAAATTACTACGAAACCCAACACAAACCCGCTGCAGGAGCAACTCTAGATGTTATGAACGTCTGGCAGAGCAAAGCTGATGACTATTCAATAGTTCAGTGTTTTGAACGTCGTGGAGCGTATGAGATGTTCCAGGAATTGAAGTTAATATTTCAAGCAAATGTCCGGATTGAGAGATATGAAATCTCCAATAAGTTGTATAGCTGCAAAATGGAGGATAATAGTTCTGATAGTGAGCATATACTCAGAATGTCTGGGTACCAGAATCACTTGACTCATCTCGGAGTTAATCTTCCAGTTGATAGTGCCATTGATAGAGTTCTTCAGTCACTGCCACCAAGCTACAAAAGCTTCATGATGAACTATAATATGCAAGGTATGGATAAGAAAATTCCCGAGCTCTTCGCAGTGCTAAAGGTTGCGGAGGTAGAAATCAAGAAGGAGCATCAAGTGTTGATGGTCAACAAGTCCACTAGTTTTAAGAAGAAGGGCAAAGGGAAGAAGAGGAACTTCAAGAAGAACGACAAGAAAGTTGCTGCTCAAGTGAAGAAGCCCAAGCCTGGACCTAAGCCTAAGACTGAGTGCTTCTACTGCAAAGGGACTGGTCACTGGAACCGGAACTGCCCCAAGTATTTGGCGGATAAGAAGGATGGCAAAGTGAAAGGTATATTTGATATACATGTTATTGATGTGTACCTTACTAATGCTCGTAGTAGCGCCTGGGTATTTGATGTTGGGGAACGCAGTAATTTCGAAAATTTTCCTACGCACACGCAAGATCATGGTGATGCATAGCAACGAGAGGGGAGAGTGTTGTCTACGTACCAACGCAGACCGACTGCGGAAGCGATCACACAATGTAGAGGAAGTAGTCGTACGTCTTCTTCCCGATCCGACCGATCCAAGCACCGTTACTCCGGCACCTCCGAGTTCTTAGCACACGTTCAGCTCGATGACGTTCCTCGGGCTCCGATCCAGCAAAGTGTCGAGGAAGAGTTCCGTCAGCACGACGGCGTGGTGACGATCTTGATGTACTACCGACGCAGGGCTTCGCCTAAGCACTGTAACGGTATGATCGAGGTGGAATTTGGTGGCAGGGGGCACCGCACACGGCTAAGGAACAATCTCAAGGATCAACTTGTGTGTCTTGGGGTGTCCCCTGCCCCCGTATATAAAGGTTGGAGGGAGGGGGGCTGGCCGGCCAAAGAGAGGGAGGCGCAGGAGGAGTCCTACTCCTACCGGGAGTAGGACTCCCCCCTCCAATCCTAGTCCAACTAGGAATCCTTTAAAGGGGAGAGAAAGAGAGGTGGCCGGCCCCTCTCCTAGTCCTAATAAGACTAGGGAGAGGGGGGAGGCGCAGCCCTATGTGGGCTGCCCTCTCACCTTTCCACTAAGGCCCATGTTGGCCCATTTGGCTCTCGGGGGGTTCCGGTAACCCTCCCGGTAATCCGGTAAAATCCCGATTTCACCCGGAACACTTCCGATGTCCAAACATAGGCTTCCAATATATCAATCTTTACGTCTCGACCATTTCGAGACTCCTCGTCATGTCCGTGATCTCATCCGGGACTCCGAACAACCTTCGGTACATCAAAATGCATAAACTCATAA
The DNA here is from genome assembly GCA_034509565.1 of Triticum monococcum. Lineage (NCBI taxonomy): Eukaryota > Viridiplantae > Streptophyta > Magnoliopsida > Poales > Poaceae > Triticum > Triticum monococcum. The sequence goes on from CM067844.1 coordinate 493,977,452, forward strand.
TAACGGTCATCGTAACGTTAAGCGTGCGGACCCTACGGTTCGAGAACAATGTAGACATGACCGAGACACGTCTCCGGTCAATAACCAATAGCAGGACCTGGATGCCCATATTGGCTCCTACATATTCTACGAAGATCTTTATCGGTCAGACCGCATAACAACATACGTTGTTCCCTTTGTCATCGGTATGTTACTTGCCCGAGATTCGATCGTCGGTATCCAATACCTAGTTCAATCTCGTTACTGGCAAGTCTCTTTACTCGTTCCGTAATACATCATCCCGCAACTAACTCATTAGTTGCAATGCTTGCAAGGCTTAAGTGATGTGCATTACCGAGAGGGCCCAGAGATACCTCTCCGACAATCGGAGTGACAAATCCTAATCTCGAAATACGCCAACCCAACATCTACCTTTGGAGACACCTGTAGTACTCCTTTATAATCACCCAGTTACGTTGTGACGTTTGGTAGCACCCAAAGTGTTCCTCCGGCAAACGGGAGTTGCATAATCTCATAGTCATAGGAACATGTATAAGTCATGAAGAAAGCAATAGCAACATACTAAACGATCGTGTGCTAAGCTAATGGAATGTGTCATGTCAATCAGATCATTCAACTAATGATGTGACCTCATTAATCAAATAACAACTCTTTGTTCATGGTTAGGAAACATAACCATCTTTGATTAACAAGCTAGTCAAGTAGAGGCATACTAGTGACACTCTGTTTGTCTATGTATTCACACATGTATTATGTTTCCGGTTAATACAATTCTAGCATGAATAATAAACATTTATCATGATATAAGGAAATAAATAATAACTTTATTATTGCCTCTAGGGCATATTTCCTTCAGTCTCCCACTTGCACTAGAGTCAATAATCTAGTTCACATCGCCATGTGATTTAGCAGCAATAGTTCACATCACCATGTGATTAACACCCATAGTTCACATCGTCATGTGACCAACACTCAAAGGGTTTACTAGAGTCAGTAATCTAGTTCACATCTCTATGTGATTAACACCCAAAGAGTACTAAGGTGTGATCATGTTTTGCTTGTGAGATAATTTTAGTCAACGGGTCTGTCACATTCAGATCCGTAAGTATTTTGCAAAATTCTTTGTCTATAATGCTCTTCAAGGAGCTACTCTAGCTAATTGCTCCCACTTTCAATACGTATCCAGATTGAGACTTTTAGATTCATCTAGATCAGTGTCAAAAACTTGCATCGACGTAACCCTTTACGACGAACCTTTTTGTCACGTCCATAATCGAGAAACATATCCTTATTTCACTAAGGATAATTCTGACCGCTGTCCAGTGATCTACTCCTAGATCACTATTGTACTCCCTTGCCAAATCAGTGCAGGGTATATAATAGATCTGGTATACAGCATGACATACTTTATAGAACCTATGGCCAAGGCATAGGGAATGACTTTCATTCTCTTTCTATCTTCTGCCGTGGTCGGGCTTTGAGTCTTACTCAACTTCACACCTTATAATACAGGCAAGAACTCTTTCTTTGACTGCTCCATTTTGAACTACTTCAAAATCTTGTCAAGGTATGTACTCATTGAAAAAACTTATCAAGCGTTCTCTATAGATCTTGAAGCTCAATATGTAAGCAGCTTCACCGAAGTCTTTCTTTGAAAAACTCCTTTCAAACACTCCTTTATGCTTTACAGAATAATTCTACATTATTTCCGATCAATAATATGTCATTCACATATACTTATCAGAAATGTTGTAGTGCTCCCACTCACTTTCTTGTAAGTACAGGCTTCACCGCAAGTCTGTATAAAACTATATGCTTTGATCAACTCATCAAAGCGTATATTCCAACTCCGAGATGCTTGCACCAGTCCACAGATGGATCGTTGGAGCTTGCACATTTTGTTAGCACCTTTCGGATTGACAAAACCTTCTGTTGCATCATATACAACTCTTCTTTAATAAATCCATTAAGGAATGCAGTTTTGTTTATCCATTTGCCAGATTTCATAAAATGCGGCAATTACTAACATGATTCGGACAGACTCGAGCATAGATACGAGTGAGAAGCTCTCATCGTAGTCAACACCTTGAACTTGTCGAAAACCTTTTGCGACAATTCTAGCTTTGTAGATAGTAACACTACTATCAACGTCCGTCTTCCTCTTGAAGATCCATTTATTCTCAATTGCTTGCCGATCATCAGGCAAGTCAACCAAAGTCCATACTTTGTTCTCATACATGGATCATATCTCAGAATTCATGGCTTCAAGCCACTTTGCGGAATCTGGGCTCACCATCGCTTCTTCATAGTTCGTAGGTTCATCATGATCTAGTAGCATGACTTCCAGAAAAGGATTACCGTACCACTCTGGCGCGGATCTTACTCTGGTTGATCTACGAGGTTCAGTAGTATCTTGTTCTGAAGTTTCATGATCATCATCATTAGCTTCCTCACTAACTGGTGTAGGTGTCACAGAAACAGTTTTCTGTGATGTGCTACTTTCCAACAAGGGAGCAGGTACAGTTACCTCGTCAAGTTCTACTTTCCTCCCACTTACTTCTTTCGAGAGAAACTCCTTCTCCAGAAAGTTTCCGAATTTTAGCAACAAAAAGTCTTGCCTTCGGATCTGTGATAGAAGGTGTATCCAATAGTTTCCTTTGGATATCCTATGAAGACGCACTTCTCCGATTTGAGTTTGAGCTTATCAGGATGAAACTTTTTCATATAAGCATCGCAACCCCAAACTTTAAGAAACGACAGCTTAGGTTTCTTGCCAAACCATAGTTCACATGGTGTCGTCTCAACGGATTTAGATGGTGCCCTATTTAACGTGAATGCAGCTGTCTCTAATGCATAACCCCAAAACGATAGTGGTAGATCGGTAAGATACATCATAGATTGCACTATATCCAATAAAGTACGGTTATGACGTTCGGACACACCATTATGCTGTGGTGTTCCATGTGGCATGATTTTGTGAAACTATTTCACATTGTTTTAATTGAAGACCAAACTCGTAACTCAAATATTTTACCTCTGCGATCATATCATAGAAACTTTTATTTTCTTGTCACGATGATTTTCCACTTCACTCTGAAATTCTTTGAACTTTTCAAATGTTTCAGACTTATGTTTCATCAAGTAGATATACTCATATCTGCTCAAATCATCTGTGAAGATCAGAAAATAATGATACCTGTGGCGAGCCTCAATATTCATCGGACCACATACATCAGTATGTATGATTTCCAATAAATCTTTTCTCGCTCCATTGTTCCGGAGAACGGCGTTTTAGTCATCTTGCCCAAAAGGCATGGTTCGCAAGCATCAAGTGATTCATAATCAAGTGATTCCGAAAGCCCATCAGCATGGAGTTTCTTCAACTTATTTGTGGCACTGCCGTTTATGTCATATTGGTGTAAAGCGCATGAAGAAACTCCATGCGGATGGGCTTTTGGAATCACTTGATTATGAATCACTTGATGCCTGCGAACCATGCCTCATGGGCAAGATGACTAAGACTCCGTTCTCCGGAACAATGGAACGAGCAACAGACTTATTGGAAATAATACATACTGATGATGCGGTCAGATGAGTGTTGATGCTCATGGCGGGTATCATTATTTTCTAACCTTCACAGATGATTTGAGCAAATATGGGTATATCTACTTGATGAAACATAAGTCTGAAACATATGAAAAGTTCAAAGAATTTCATAGTGAAGTGGAAAATCATCGTAACAAGAAAATTAAGTTTCTATGATCTGATCGTGGAGGTGAATATTTGAGTTATGAGCTTGGTCTTTATTTGAAACAATGCGGAATAGTTTCACAACTCACGCCACCTGAAACACCAGATCGTAACGGTGTGTCTGAACGTCGTAACCGCACTTTATTAGATATGGTGCGATCTATGATGCCTCTTATTGATTTACCGCTATCGTTTTGGGGTTATGCTTTAGAGACAGTTGCATTCATGATAAATAGGGCAGCATCGAAATCCGTTGAGAAGACACCATATGAACTGTGGTATGGCAAGAAACCCAAGTTGTCATTTCTTAAAGTTTGGGGCTGCGATGCTTGTGTGAAAAAGCTTCAACCTGATAAGCTCGAACCCAAATCGGAGAAATGTGTCTTCATAGGATACCCAAAGGAAACTATTAGGTACACCTTCTATCACAGATCCGAAGGCAAAATATTCGTTGCTAAGAATGGTTCCTTTCTAGAGAAGGAGTTTCTCTCGAAAGAAGTGAGTTGGAGGAAAGTAGAACTTGATGAGGTAACTGTACCTTCTCCCTCATTGGAAAGTAGTTCATCACAGAAATCAGTTCCAGTGATTCCTACACCAATTAGTGAGGAAGCTAATGATGATGATCATGAAACTTCCGATCAAGTTACTACCGAACCTCGTAGGTCAACCAGAGTAAGATCCGCACCAGAGTGGTACGGTAATCCTGTTCTGGAGGTCATGTTACTTGACCATGACGAACCTATGAACTATGAGGAAGCGATGATGAGCCCAGATTCCGTAAAATGGCATGAGGCCATGAAATCTGAGATGGGATCCATGTATGAGAACAAAGTGTGGACTTTGGTTGACTTGCCCAATGATCGGCAAGCCATAGAGAATAAATGGATCTTCAAGAAGAAGACGGACGCTGACGGTAATGTTACTATCTACAAAGCTCGGCTTGTTGTGAAAGGTTTTCGACAAGTTCAAGGAGTTGACTACGATGAGACCTTGTCACCCGTAGCAATGCTTAAGTCCGTCTGAATCATGTTAGCAATTGCCGCATTTTATGATTATGAAATTTGGCAAATGGATGTCAAAACTGCATTCCTTAATGGATATCTTAAAGAAGAGTTGTATATGATGCAACCAGAAGGTTTTGTCGATCGAAAAGGTGCTAACAAAGTGTGCAAGCTCCAGCGATCTATTTATGGACTGGTGCAAGCATCTCAGAGTTGGAATATATGCTTTGATAGTGTGATCAAAGCATATGGTTTTATACTGACTTTTGGAGAAGCTTGTATTTACAAGAAAGTGAGTGGGAGCTCCATAGCATTTCTGATATTATATGTGGATGACATATTGTTGATAGGAAATGATATTGAATTTCTGAATAGCATAAAAGGATACTTGAATAAGAATTTTTCAATGAAAGACCTCGGTCGAGCTACTTACATATTGGGCATCAAGATCTATAGAGATAGATCAAGACGCTTAATTGGACTTTCACAAAGCACATACCTTGATAAAGTTTTGAAGAAGTTCAAAATGGATCAAGCAAAGAAAGGGTTCTTACCTATGTTACAAGGTGTGAAGTTGAGTCAGACTCAATGCCCGACCACTTTAGAAGATAGAGAGAAAATGAAAGTCATTCCCTATGCCTCAACCATAGGCTCTATCATGTATGCAATGCTGTGTACCAGACCTGATGTGTGCCTTGCTATTAGTTTAGCAGGGAGGTACCAAAGTAATCCAGGAGTGGATCACTGGACAGCGGTCAAGAACATCCTGAAATACTTGAAAAGGACTAAGGATATGTTTATCGCTTATGGAGGTGACAAAGAGCTCGCCGTAAATGGTTACATCGATGCAAGCTTTGACACTGATCCGGATGACTCTAAGTCACAAACCGGACACGTATTTTTATTCAATGGTGGAGCTGTCAGTTGGTGTAGTTCTAAGCAGAGCATCGTGGCGGGATCTACGTGCTAAGCGGAATACATAGCTTCTTCGGAAGCAGCAAATGAAGGAGTCTGGATGAAGGAGTTCATATCCGATCTAGGTGTAATACCTAGTGCATCGGGTCCAATGAAAATCTTTTGTGACAATACTGGTGCAATTGCCATGGCAAAGGAATCCAGATTTCACAAGAGAACCAAGCACATCAAGAGATGCTTCAATTCCATCTGCGACCAAGTCGAGGAGGGAGACATAGAGATTTGCAAGATACATATGGATCTGAATGTTGCAGATCCATTGACTAAGCCTCTCTCACGAGCAAAACATGATCAGCACCAAGACTCCATGGGTGTTAGAATCATGACTGTGTAATCTAGATTATTGACTCTAGTGCAAGTGGGAGACTGAAGAAAATATGCCCTAGAGGCAATAATAAAGTTTTTTTAACTATAGAGGCAATAATAAAGTTGTTATTTATATTTCCTTATATCATGATAAATGTTTAATATTCATGCAAGAATTGTATTAACCGGAAACTTCGTACATGTGTAAATGCATAGACAAAACAGAGTGTCCCTAGTATGCCTCTACTTGACTAGCGCGTTAATCAAAGATGGTTAAGTTTCCTAGCCATGGACATGTGTTGTCATTTGATGAACGGGATCACATCATTAGAGAATGATGTGATGGACTAGACCCATCCGTTAGCTTAGCACTATGATCGTTTAGTTTATTGCTATTGCTTTCTTCATGACTTATACATGTTCCTATAACTATGAGATTATGCAACTCCTGAATACCGGAGGAACACCTTGTGTGCTATCAAACGTCACAACGTAACTGGGTGATTATAAATATGCTCTACAGCTGTCTCCGATGGTGTTTGTTGAGTTGGCATAGATCGAGATTAGGATTTGTCACTCCGATTGTTGGAGAGGTATCTCTGGGCCCTCTCGGTAATGAACATCACTATAAGCCTTGCAAGCAATGTGACCAATGAGTTAGTCACGGGATGATGCATTACGGAATAAGTAAAGAGACTTACCGGTGACGAGATTGAACTAGGTATGATGATACCGATGATCGAATCTCGGGAAAGTAACATACCAATGACAAAGGGAACAACGTATGTTGTTATGCGGTTTGACCGATAAAGATCTTCGTAGAATATGTAGGAACCAATATGAGCATCCAGGTTACGCTATTGGTTATTGATCGGAGATGAGTCTCGGTCATGTCTACATAGTTCTCGAACCAGTAGGGTCCACACGCTTAACGTTCGATGACGATATGTATTGTGGGTTATGTGATTTGATGTATCGAAGGTTGTTCCAAGTCCCGGATGTGATCACAGACATGACGAGGAGTCTCGAAATGGTCGAGACATAAAGATTGATATATTGGACCATGTTATTCGGACATCGAAAGTGTTCTGGATAGTTTCGAATAAAACCGGAATGCCGGAGGGTTACCGGAAACCCCCCGGAAGTTATGGGCCTTAGTGGGCCTTAGGGGAGAGAGAGGACCGCAGCCAGGAGGTGGCGCGCTGTAACGCCCTCGATGCGGCTATAGCTCCCACGTGTCGAGGCACGACTTAGAGACATAACCGCATTGAAAGCAATGTCGCAAGTTAGGCAATCATCACAACATCCCATGTAATATAAGTAATAAAGGGGAGATACATAGTTGGCTTACACTCGCCACGTCACATCAAAGTACATAAATAACATACATCATCCAAACACTCATGGCCCGACTACGGCGCCAAAATAGAAGAAAACCCAACATGCGACACGGTCCCGATCAAACCCCAACTAGGCACCACTACTGATCATCAGGAAAAGAGACATAGTAACATTGAGAGTCCTCGTCGAACTCCCACTTGAGCTCATATGCGTCACCTGGAGCGGAATCACCTGGACCTGCATCTAGAGTTATAGTATCTGTGAGCCACAGGGACTCAGCAATCTCACACCCTCGCGATCAAGACTATTTAAGCTTATAGGAAGGGGTAAGGCAAAATATGAGGAGCTGCAGCAAGCGACTAGCATATATGGTGGCTAACTTATACGCAAAAGAGAGCGAGAAGAGGAGGCAAAGCGCAAGCGAAAATCTAGAGGAACAACCTACGCAAACATTACTCCAACACCGTGTCCACTTCCCGGACTCCGCCGAGAAGGGGCCATCACGGTAACACACACGGTTGATTCATTTTAATTAAGTTTATGTTTAAGTTATCTACAACCGGACATTAACAAATTCCCATCTTCCCATAACTACGGGCACGGCTTTCGAAAGTTCAATCCCTGCAGGGGAGTCCCAACTTAGCCCATGACAAGCTCTCACGGTCAACGAAGGAAAAGACCTCCACCCGAGACATTCCGATCAGACTCGGTATCCCGGTACAACAAGACACTTCGACAGGTTAAAACAAGTCCAGCAACACCGCCTGAATGTGCCGACAAATCCCGATAGGAGCTGCACATATCTCTTTCTCAGGGCACACTCAGATTGTCTTAGGTACGGGTAGGCCAGCCCAGAGTTGCCCCTGGTGGCCACCGGCAGCTGACAGGTGGACCAACACTCAGAGGAGCACTGGCCCGGGGGGGTTTAAATAAGATGACCCTCGGGCTCCGGAAACCCAAGGGAAAAAGAGGCTAGGTGGCAAATGGTAAAACCAAGGTTGGGCATTGCTAGAAAAGCTTTAATCAAGGCGAACTATCAAGGGGTTCCCATTATAACCCAACCGCGTGAGGAACGCAAAATCCGGGAACATAACACTGATATGACGGAAACTAGGGCGGCAAGAGTGGAACAAAACACTAGGAGAGAGGCCGAGCCTTCCACCCTTTACCAAGTATATAGATGCATTAAGATAACATAGCAATATAATGATATCCCAACAAGTAAGTAAATGTTCCAACAAGGAACGGCTCCAATCTTCACCTGCAACTAGCAACGCTATAAGAGGGGCTGAGCAGAGCGGTAACATAGCCAATCAACGGTTTGCTAGGGCAAGGTGGGTTAGAGGTTCAACATGGAAATTGGGAGGCTAACAAGCAAAAGGTAGGCATCGTAGCATTGGCATAGCAAAGAGCGAGCAAACTAGCATAGCAAAGATAGTAGTGATTTCGAGGGTATGATCATCTTGCCTGCAAAGCTGTCAGAGTTGACTGGATCCTCAAAAGCAAACTCAACGGGCTCCTCGTTAGCGAACTTGTCTCCCGGCTCTACCCAAACAAGACAAACAAGCAACAAGGATACAATCAACCACGTGCAAGCTCAACCAATACGATGCAATGATGGTATGCTATGCAGGATGCGATGCGGGATGCAAAATGCAAGATATGACAGGAAATGTATGAACCTGGCCTCAACTTGGAAAACCAAGTGTGCCACTGGAAAGATGGGATGAAATCGCTTGAAAACGATATAAAGAACGCCGAAATCGGAGTTACGGTTTGGAAATTGCAAGCGATTTAAGAATGACACCGGTCTGCGATTTACAGCAAGTAGGCATCTAAATGCAATGAAATGAACATGCTACAGCACCCAAACATGACAACAAAATACATGGCAGGGAAGAATTCAAGATGCTTAACAAAAGACTAGCACTGAGCCACGGCCAATTCATCCATTATGAGGTTCAAACAAGCATGGCAAAAACGCAAATGCAAAACAGATTTCAGACTTAGTGAAATTATCACTTGTCTGAAATTTCAGATCAAGAAGCCCTCTTCGGAGCAGCAAAACAACATGGTACATGACCTTATTATGACAAAGAAGAACATGGCATGGAGCTACTCGACAAGCTTAACGAAAGACCCTAAGTGACCTGGGGCCAAAAGGGATCACAAAATATACTAACAAGCACACGAACATAGCTAAAACACAATCAGTTTTCAGACTTGGTGAAAACTGAGACATGCTGAAATTTAACTCACAAAGGCATGTAAACGAGCTCGATGCACTCACTACGGTGCAAGCCATGGCAAGGCAAGCATACATCCATTAAGAAGGCACAAAATTCTAGCTAGACATGGCAAGAACAAAGGTATAGCATGCACGGACCAACTACAATAGCATCGGCAAAATCGCAAACGAGTTGACGATCTCCCCAGATTCACAACGAAGCAAAAGTAGAGCTCGATTGACTCAAGCTAGGGTGCTCCATAATTGCAAGTAAAGACATGGATGGATAGAGCATAACAAGATTAACAAAACTCCTTTACTGATCATCCTCAAAAGAGGCACGGATCGCTAGGAAACAACATGAACATATGGCATCATGAACTGAATAATCCCAGACTTAGCGAAAACCACTAAGTCTCTGAAAACAGATTTACCGGGTGCCTCACTTTGCAAGCTTGCACAAGTCACCACACACATCCTAAAAATGCATGGGTTGCACCTCTGGAAAGATAACAAGATGCTTAACAAAACATATGAAGGACTCACAGGCATATCATGCACACAACAATCATGGCAAAAATGACAAAAGTCTAAGATGAACTAGCAGATCTGACAATTAACTCACAAAGCCTCCTTCTAACAGAATTTCGGGCATCAAGATGAACTCAAATGAAAATGATGCAATGGAATGAAATGATGTACTCATCGAGACGAACATTTTGATATACTATATGCCCAAATCGGAGCTACGGATGCGGAGATATGGTAGGTCAAAGTATGCACAAAAAATTAGGGTTTGGAGGAGAAAGTCAACCCGATTTGAATCTAGATCTGAGATCCGGCCGGAGTTACTGTTCACCGAGCGCGGAAACCGAGGACAACCAGCGCCGGAGCCGGTGGAGATCGTCGGCGAGGGAGAAGGAGGTCGGGGCGGCGAGGGGGCTCGTGGGGGGCGGCGCTCGCCGCGGAGGGAGGCGGCGGAGCTCCGGCCACCGGAGTCGAGTGGCGAGGCGACGGGGCGCTCTGGCCGCCGGAGTTGATGGACAGAGGCGGCGCGGTGGCACCGGAGAGGCGGCGCGGTGGCGCCGGCCACCGGGCGCGAGGAAGAGGGCGGAGGGGGCGCAGCCCGCGGTGGCGGCGTCGGGGGCCGGCCTTGGGCCTTCGGGCCCGGCGGCGGTGGTAGGTGGCGGCGCCACGTGGCGGCTCGGGAGAGGCGGAGGCGGTGTGTCCGGCCGGGTCGGACAGGTCCGGCCGGCGCGAGGGAATTTTAGGGTTTCGGGGAGAGGGAGAGATCCGAAAAATGGGGGGGGTGTATAAATAGGCATAAGTGGAGCTAGGAGAGTCCAAGTGAGGTGCGGTTTTCGGCCACGTGATCGTGATCGAACGCTCTAGATGATGGAGCGGAGTTTGGTGGGTTTTGGGCCAAATTGGAGGGGTGTTGGGCTGCAACACACACGGTGCCTTTTCGGTCCCTCGGTTAACCGTTGGAGTATCAAACAAAGTCCAAACGGTACGAAACTTGACAGGCGGTCTACCGGTAGTAAACCAAGGCCGCATGACAAGTCTCGGTCCAATCCGGAAATGTTTAAAGCCCACACACGAAAGAAAGCTAGAAATGACCACCGGAGGAGAACGAAGCGCCGGAATGCAAAACGGACAACGGGGAAAAAGCTCGAATGCAGGAGATGAACACGTATGCGAATGCAATGCACATGATGACATGATATGAGATGCATGAAAACGAAAACAACACACGGAGACAAAGACCCGAACCCGAGAAATAAATATAACTTAATGCCGGAAATGGCAAGAGTTGGAGTACAAATTGGGAAAGTTATATCCGGGGCATTACACGCGCCCCCCAAGGGGAGTCCTAATAGGACAAGGGGAGGGGGTGCGGCCCCTCTTTCCCTCTCCCTCTCCCTCTCCTTCCTTCTCCTAGTTGGACTAGGAAAGGGGGAACCTACTCCTACTAGGAGTAGGATCCCCCCCTGGGCGCGCCCCTTGTGGCTGGCCGGCCCCTCCTTTATATACGGGGGAGGGGGGCACCCCATAGACACCTAAGTTGATCTTTAGCCGTGTGCGGTGCCCCCTCCATAGTTTTCCACCTCGGTCATATTGTCGTAGTGCTTAGGCGAAACCTTGCATCGGTAACTTCATCATCACCGCCAACACGCCATCGTGCTGACGGAACTCACCCTCGGCCTCAGCTGGATCAAGAGTACGAGGGACGTCACTGAGCTGAATGTGTGCAGATCGCGGAGGTGCTGTGCGTTCGGTACTTGATCGGTTGGATCGCGAAGACGTTCGACTACATCAACCGCGTTACTTAATGCTTCCGCTTTCGGTCTACGAGTGTACGTAGACACACTCTCCCCTCTCGTTGATATGCATCTCCTAGATAGATCTTGCGTGATCGTAGGACTTTTTTGAAATATTGCGTTCCCCAACACTAGCTATGGACCCGTAGGTCTATGGTAAACTACTCACGCTTCATCGGAGAGGCAATGGTGTTGACTTAGAAGCCCTCCGTGATCGAATCCCCCTTCGGCAGGATGCCTCAAAAGGCCCCTAGATGGGATCTCATGGGTACAGAAGGTTGTGGCGGTGGAAAAGTGATTTCGTGGCTCCCCTGGAAGGTTTTGGGGTATTTGAGAATATATAGGTGGAAGAAATACGTCGGTGGAGCCACGAGGAGCCCACAAGGGTGGGGGCGCGCCCTCCGTTGTGGGTGCCTTGTGGCTTCCCTGACGTGTACTCCAAGTCCTCTGGATGTCTTCTGGTCCAAGAAAAATCATCGCAAAAGTTTCATTCCGTTTGGACTCCGTTTGGTATTCCTTTTCTGCGAAACTCTAAAACAAGGAAAAAACAGGAACTGGCACTGGGATCTAGTCCCAAAAATCATATAAAATAGCATATTAATGTATATAAAACATCCAAAACATATAATATAATAACATGGAACAATAAAAAATTATAGATACATTGGAGACGTATCAACACCTTCTCATGGTGCGGGGACGACGGTGGCCATGGCAATGAGCTCGACCATGGCGTCAGGGCTCGATGTAGACGAAGGGGCGAGCGAGACAGAGGGGAAAACTGAGGGCTAGGGTTTGCAGGGGGATCGGGGGTGGACTCCTTATCCACCAGGGGGTCGCGGGATGGCCGATGCTGGGAGATCCAGGGCGTGGATGGGTGCGTGTACAACGCGCCATGGATGAGCATGAAGGAGAAGGGAGGGGAGTTGTGTTGGTCTGCACCGTGCACTTGCAGCCCAGTCCAACAGTGGGAGGTTTTCTTTATTCTTTTCTTTTCCTGTTTTATATTTTCTTCACTATTTTGTATTTTTATTTAATACCAATGAATTTAGTTGAACTTAATATTTAGCACATAATTATTAGGCGACATTTTGAGTTAGCACAGACAGTTTCAATTTACTTTGAAATGTTTAAGTATTTCTTGAAATTGAAATGGCTCAATTTAATGATGTTGGTTGTGTCTAATAGATGTTAAGGGCATTTTTATAACCCATTTGATGTTGGTTAATTCATGACAATTACTTAGTGAATATTTGCAACCTAATAAACATTTTTTACTATTTGAAGAAATAACAATTTGACTTGTAATTTGGATTTGAATTTGTTTTTTATCAAGGGGCAATTAAGCTTGCAAAACCTGATGACATGCCATCATTAGCATGGGGTCCCTGTAGCTTAACTATGGGGGTGTTACATATGTTTCTTTAAAATCCCCGCCGCAACTCACAGACATGTTTGCTAGTTTATTTGATGGAAAAGAAGAAAGAAATTCAGATAGATAGACATACAGACAGATAGAGAGAACCAACCACACCCAAAAGAACTTCCAGCCCAACTACATTGACACCCTTGTTCATTGTCTTCCCCCTGTCCGCCAGCTCATCCAGCAAGCCACGTTGGCCATCTCATTGATTTGATGGCCAGAGAAGCCTCTGCCTCCTATAAAATGTGCTCCGACCCTAGGGTTCCCTCCTCGACCCATTTCCTCCCTCTCCAACCCTCGCCGCCGCCATGTAAGGTCGCTCCAAGCCACATCGTCACCATGGCCAAGAGCTAGGGAGCTTCATCGACCGAGTCTCTCCCTTCCTCTTCTTCGACCTCCGCAAGGCCGAGGAGGACGGCGACCCTTGCCACTGTCTCGCTCATCCACACCTGTGTCCACACACTCTAGGAACTTGTTGCTAGTGGTTTCTCCCTATTTCAGACTTTATAGAGTTATTTTAGAACTATAGAGTTTAAAAAAAAATATAGAGTTGCTTTTTTAGAATATGTTCCTCCTAGTTTGTTTTTTAAAAAATTATAAAGTTCCTTTTGTAGGGGAAATTATAGATTTTTTAGGGCACGGGAAATTATAGAGCTTTTTTTATAGGTATATAGAGTTTTTTTTGGGACAATTCATAGAGCTTTATTTAAGAGAAAGCATCCCTAGGACAATCACCCAATAAGCTGGTCACTAGAAAGCTTGGTGTTTCCTCGAGCCAGCTTCGGGGAGACCAACTAATCAGCAAGTACTCTTTTGGGAGCCCCGCAACGGGCACTTTTGGTGGGCTAAGAGCGCGCCACGTGACGCGCTCTCAGCCGCCGCCATCTGTCGCGCTCTAGGCGCCCCCTCCAGATTTTATTTTATTTCGTTTTGTACGCGTTTTGTGCTTTTAGATGATTTTCAGTGTTTTTTGGCTTTCCGGTATTACCCATGTTTTCTTATGTTTTGGGAAAAAATCTACATGGAAAAACGTGTTTTTTCCTTTCGTGAGAGACACAGATTTACTTCTCGTGGAGGCATGAATTTGCTTTCGCAAGCCTGTCCGAAAAGGAAAAAATGCATTTTTTTCCTTCCGCGAGAGGGACAAATTTAGTTCTCATGGAGGTAGGGATTTGCTTCCACGAGGGCACAGTCGTGCCTCTCGATAAAAGGAAAAAAACACGTGTTTCCTTTCGCGAGAGGCATAGATTTACTTCTCATGGAGGCATGATTTTACTTCTGCGAGAGGCATAGCCATGCCTCTTGAAAAAGAAAAAATATATATATTTCCTTCTACGAGAGGCATAAATTTACTTCTCACGGTGGCACAAATTTGCTTCTGCGAGAGACACAATAGTGCCTCTCTGAAAAGGAAAAAATACCAGGTTTTTTTCCTTCCTCAAGAGGTATAGATTTACTTCTCCGGAGGCACAAATTTTCTTCCAAGAGACACAATTGTGCCTCTTTGGAAAAGGAAAAAATGTGCTTTCGGTTTGGTTTTTTTCGTTCATTTTTTCATGAAAAAAGTTTATCGAAATCTATCAACATAGAATCTAGTTTTGAAAATCTCGACGCGTGGATTTCAACAGTGAAAATGGTTCATGATTTGAACGCACGGTTTTAAAAATAAAACATTTTGGATAAATGAATTAAAAAAAAGAAAAACTCTTAAGTTGTGACAAGTGGTGTACAGTGCGCCACTTGTCGTAACCTGAGGAGGTAGGAGTGATCTTTACAAAAAGTACTTTCTTTTTAGTAACTACAAAGAGTACTTCTTAATTAGAGTTGCTTCTATTTTTTTTTGAGACAATATAGTTGCTTATAGTTTTTTTCCTAGGCAGCAGTTTTTTGTTTGAGCCAATTTTGAGCAACAGTTACTTCTAGTTTTTTTTTTGAGACAAACAGTTACTTCTAGTGATTTAGCGGTCTATGCTATTGGGCCAAACAAGAGAAGAGGAGCCCATCCTCGTCCTCCCTGCGGCCCTGCCCGTCCTCGTCCTCTCTCTCTCCGCCTGCGCCGTGCACTTTCCAGAGGCAGCGGTCTGGACTCTGAAGCATCCTCTTTCTTCTTCCGGTCTTCTCCCTCTTACTGTATCCAGCAGCACGAGATCTCAAGCATCGAATCATGAACGGAGGAGGTAGCGCGACGCCCTTCTCCCGCACCACCACCACCCTCAGCACCACTTCTTCTTCTACCTTGGTATGCTCTTTATATTCTCTTGACCCATCTCTTTGCAAACAGCTGCCTGCGTTGTTGAATTGGTTTCTTGGGGCGACAGAGATCCCCAAAGAAGAAGTTCTTGTCGAACTTGAATTTCCGTATTTATTTTTTCAGATTTGCTAAGGCTCTCTCATCTAGATGAGAATTAACAGTCTCATCTAGATTTCCGTATTTATTTTACGCGGAGATTCGAGCATTTTTTTCTTTTATTTTTATGTTTGATTATTTTTTTATAGTGATGTTAGTTAGATGAGACTTAGTTAATTTTTATATAGATGAGAACTAGCCACATATTTTCTTCTTCTAATTTTCCAGATAATTGCAATGATTAAAAATCTATTTTTCTTTTTTTTTACTAGCAAGCAGGTGATTCGGGACAAGGGGATAGGGAAGCTGCTATTCAAGCCGAGATGGCCAGGGTTAACAACCTGCCAGCCAATAGTTCCTACGCGATTCACCGCATTAAGGTGCTGAACAAACTTCGCCATCTTTTATCTATAAAGGTAAGGTTTATGTAATTCTTTTTGTAGTGTGAGAAATTTGCAGTAGTTGTCACCAATTATGTTGCTGTATCTTCCTCCTTTTTTTTCTGAACTACTACCTTGTCCCCAAATAGATGGAGTATAAACCGAGTCAAAAAATACTGCTTTCTAAGTTTGACCAAGCATATATACAAAAAATATGAAGATAAAAAAATCCCAAATCAGTATCAACACCATTAGATATATTTCCCATAATCTGTTTATTCAGTTCTTAATAGTTTCTTCTATGTATTTGGTCAAACTTAGAAATAGTTGACTTCTTAATTGAATTTATGTGCCATCTATTTAGGGACGGAGGCAGGATATGCCTTTTTTTGCGGGGAGCTAGGATATGCCTTTGTCCTGCCAATTTCTGTCATCTCAGCAGCTTAGTGTGAACTGCAACTTAGAGCATCGTGTATCCCAGTATACATGTTTGCACTTTGCAATGTTAATAGAAGAAAAAGAAGAAAGCATTTATGTTTTTGTGTTTCATCACAAATGGGAGATAAGCAACATTGTTGTTGCATATTGCTGAAAGTGTATCTTATCTTTATATGTTTCTAGTAATCTGTGATAGCATAAACATGTTGGAGCTATTACTTCATAACAACGAGTCCCAGGAATAAATACAATCTACAGATTGATGGTCATAGACCTATGCAACTATACCATACATTCGTACCCAATCAGCGTTCCCAATAGTGTTTGTCAATACATACACCTATCGGTCTCTCCTACCCAATGATGCTCATCAAGACACACATATGCATGTTTCTCATACCCAATAACACTCATCAAGACATGCATCTATACAACTACGAGTCTTCCATACCCAGTAATGCTTGTTAAAACACTATATGATTGTACTATGTTCCTTGGAAGGTATCAAAGTAACATTCTGATGCTAGATACTTGGCCTCTTAAAAATATGTAACGGACCCATCGGGTGTAACAGTGCAAATGACCAATAAAGCCAGTACATTTCCTGTCAACTACATGTCAACTTATGATGACCCTATGTAGAGACCATGGTTTATTCTAGGAACAATCTGTATAACTATAACCCTATTAAGCTTTCTTTTTTCTTTCTTTTGTGAGATGGGTACCAAAGTGTTACAGTATGTCAGGCCTCACGGTGTCTCATGATCAAAATGCATGGGCTAGACCACTTCGGGGTGGATATATGTAGAGGATTTGCATATTTATTTAGTTTTCCTTTTTATAAGAAATAAATTGACACAGTTCCGATGCACTCACTCAAGCTTAGGCACCGGAAGCATTCCATTACCAAGTAATGAGAGGGCTATCTGTTAAGAATGAAAAGGGAGGGAACTTGCTTAGCAGGCGTACGAGAGCTAATCTTGTTTTGCTTACGGGCTGTTGCTACCGGGTCTAAAGGAGGCTGATCGTGAATCAGTTCCATCAACTTCATTGATATGCATGATATGCCCTTAGCTTCCTTAAAGAGATAGAGGGATGGTCGCTATTCCAAAACTGATTAGTACTATCCTAAATTAGAGCCTCTTTTTTATGCTTCTTTTGATTTAGCCTTTTGGATACCTCATTCACTTCAAGGGCGTCATGAGTGTGAGAATAGCTGGGCAGGAGCCCTTTACTTGGCTGATAAACCAAATTGATTTTCAAAAGCAAATATTTTAGTAGATAAATATATATATGTTGTGGTCTATATTTAGTTCGAGAATTTTCACATTTAGCCTTCTGTGGCCATGTGGCATCCATCCATCTGGGGGCTTTTAAATATAGCCTTTGTCTGGGGTTAGGACAATATAACTTACTGATGAAGTATTGTGGCAACATGATCAGATTAACCAATTGAGGTACCGATGTCCTAGACTCCTAGCGCGCAACACAAAAATATACTATAGTGCTAATTCATCAGATTCTAATAGTTTGACACTAGGAACATTGTCAATGACCTCATGTTACTGACGAGTTTTTGTGCTACTGACCACGATCAATTTTGAATATTGCTTACCTATTTTCTGCTGACAAGAAAAGATGGGACATTTCGCTTGAGCTTTTAACATTAACCGAGGGATTCCTTGGATCCTATGTTTTGACAAAAGCTAGTTTTGTTTAAGGTTTTAGCGTTAGGAAGGAATAGAGATAGATTGGCGTAATGCGTTGGATGTATTATTGAGCCTCGAGGGCGAGTATATATTGAGTACAAGACTTGGAGGGCAAGACGCCTCCTACAGATAAGATGGAAACAATTCCTATCTAATCCTGGACAATCCCTAAATACCAAAATATATCGCTAACAACCCCCCCCCCCCCCCCCCCCCCCCCCCCCGCGGTCGTAGCGTTGCGAACAACAGGAGCGTCGCGCACGGTCCGACCCGAGGGAATAGCATTCGACAGGCTGGCATCCTCCCGCGGTCGCAGCGGGAGCGTCGTGGACGATGTCGCTCGCGGGCGCGTGGACTGTAGAGGAAGCCGACGAGTTGCTCAGGCGAGGTGATAGCCCTTTGTGTCGTTGTCGAGTTAGCCGAGAGCGTAGGGTGGTGTAGCCGTGGTCGAGGTAGCCGTGCGAAGAACGTCGTGGTCGATTTCGAGTCAAGTTGGCCGGTGTCGAGGAAGTCGCCATGGAGCTGCGGGCGCAAAGAGGCGCCGAGTTAGTCATGGTCGTGGTGGTGTCGAAGTAGTGGTGCGCCAGGAAGAAGACGTTGTTGACGAGGCATCGCCCCGGGTTTGCCAAGGCCGGGCACACGTTGTGGATGAAGGCACACATCGTTGTTGGCAGCACCAGGCCTGCGTAGACGGATGAAGTCGATGTTGACGAGGCGTCGCACTAGGCTTCCCAGGCCCGGGGAAAGGTCGTGGACGAAGGCACGCGTCGGTGTTGCCAACGCCAGGCATGCTTAGACGGGAACCAACACGAGTTGTATGCCATGTCGAGGGGGCTAGCAGAGAAGGACTCGACGACGGTTGCAGCGCCAATCACCAATCGGCGTGAGGCCAATATCGCTCGCGGTGATCTGAGTAGATGAAGTGGTCGGGGAAGACGACGACGCTGGCAACGAGCTGGTGCTGGACGAAGATGATGAGGTGGACGGTGGGGGTGGCTACGGGGGTAGCAGCGGTGGTGGCTAGGTTAGGAGCGCGGCGGCGGTGCTCGAAGTAGGCGAGGGACCCGACAGCGTGACGAAGACCGGCATTGACGGTGGCGTTCCCGCGCTTAGAGAGGCGGCACGACGCACACCACGTAGAAGTCGACACATGGGGACGGCGGAGTGGACCGCGTGCCCCGACGCTACGGCCTGAAGGGGCGACGGTGGGAAGACCTCAGGGCGGAGGCGTTGACCGCGTGCGGCGGTGTGTGAACTTAGCTTGCCCGTTTAACTTCCCGTGGACCAACTCTTGGCATGATCCCCGATCATCCAGTTTACTTCAACTGACCACCTCGTGATCGATCCAACTCTCTGCCATCTTCGCTTCCCATACCTTAACTTAGATTTAGTTTGTTCATGGGGTTGATCAAATAGTGTGACTTACGGTGTCCCATTTCTAGGGACTTGGTATTCAATTAGATTTTAAACACTCTGCGGAGGTTGTACACTTTACCCACACCATGGACTAATAGTCCAACATCCTACTTACATCATGGCCCTCCTACCGTGCCACCGACCCCCCGCAGGCTAGCCCTGGGTGAGAGAAACTAGGTCCTTAACCTTCATGTGCCATTGACCAGCCATCCGGGATTCAATCAACTTTTCCTGTGCACATCTTAACAACCCAGGCTCTCGTGGCTGGACGACAATCCCCCGGCCAAAGGGATACTGCCCGTCCAACCATCCCTCTTTGGCGACATGCATGAGTCATTAACTATAAACGAATTAGGGCCTTCCCGCAAAGGCAAATGTGGTCGTATGGAAAGGCCCGGTTAAGTGGCACTATGAATTGACCAGCCATGAGGGTTTAATTTAATGAACTTGATTCTATTACAATTAACCCTTTAAAATATTACTTGAGCTAGAACAATTCATATTCATTTTAGAGCTAAAGTCTTTCCCTGATTATGATCATTCCAAGTCTAACGCCATTCCCCCAAATATGATATTCTACCAGTCACTCAAAGTCATTCCTTAAGGCAATCACTGCTAAAGCTAAAGTCTTTCCCCAAGGTGATCACTTTGATACTAAAATCATTTCTCCAATTCTACCATTTTTATTATTACGACCTATGTTTTTAAGGCGACGCCTTGCTTTAAGGCGCTGGGGGGGGGGGGGGGGGGGGGGCGCCTAAAGCGCAAAGCGCTGGGGGGGGGGGGGGGCGCCTTGACGCCTAGGCGTCGCCTTTGAACTACCGGTTCATCCACTCTCACTTCTTAGCTTACTCCTTAGTGAAAAACTACTAGCCAACTAACTCCAAATACTTGCAACACTACTGTGACCACAATTCTAGCACAATTACCATTCACACGACAATTTAAAGTAATTCAAGTAATTAAAGAAAATGCAAGTTGAAATCCATGGCCTTGCAATGCCATCAAACGAATGGAGGTGGTGGATTGCCTTGCTCAAATGGAGTCTCAACGAACTCCCGGTCTTCACGTCCTGAATTATTTCATTCTAAAAAAAATAAAAGCAAAAAGTAAATAAAGAAATAACCCAAACTTTCTGTCCAGAAATTCTAGACAAGTCAAATATATCTCAAATTTATTCAGCACATAAAGAATTCCAAAATAAAAGCAATGCAAAAAGAATCAACTCATTTGGACTTTAAAAGTTAGAGGGGGTCGAAGTTTGGTCAACAGACTTAATAAGAATGATTTAAAACAGTTTAACTGGAAAAAAACAGAAGCGGACATGTCGAAGGCGTATTTTGAGAATACGCCTCCACTTGCGTACCGCTTCGGGCGCGCACTGGGTCATTGACGGGCGGGGCCCACCCGTCAGGTTTTTATATTTCTAAAACGCAGGCAGTGGGGGTGGTGGTTCACCGGCGTGGAGGCCTCGGCGGCATGCGCGGGTGCATTGAATCGCCACGACGAAGGTGGTCACTCCCATACTCATAGCTTCTTCTAGGGTGCTGGGATGGCGTCGGCCCTTTCTTCTCCGGCGGTGGTCTTCGGGCGTCGGGGAACTCCGGCGATATGTCGAGGATTCGAGCCCGTAAGCTATGCATCGGGGTCAGTGAGGTGTGGGGAGGCTAGCAGTGGTGGTGGCGTGGTTTGGGGTGGCCTAGGCACGACGGGCGGCGACGATGCGGCTCGAACGGCAGCAGGAGGCCTGCCCGGCCTTGCTGCTGGGTGCTGCTGCCCGATTTGGTGAGGAGGGAGTGGGGCGTGGTCGATAGGAGAGGCAGGCGTGGCCTTTTCTAGCCACGACCGAGGCCAGTGGATAAGCGGGCTGGCCGTGCGTAGGGGGTGGGTAGGGGGGTTCTGGGGGCTGATCGTGTGGGCGGCGGAAGACACGACGATCACCGAGGGCCATGGGCGGCGTGTCCTCTGGTCGGGCAGGGGGGGGGGGGGGGGGCTGTCCGATCATGTGGGTGGTTCTAGTGCTGCGCAGGAGGCCGCGTGTGGCTGCCCGCGAGGCAGGGCGCGCCGGGGACGTGGAAGACGGCGCAGGTGTCCGGGTAGGGGTGAGGTAGCGTCCAGAGCATGCACTCTGCATGCCAGTGCCGTGGTCACCACGGTGCTGGGGGGCCTGGGTGCGTTTTGGTGGTTAGCAGCGTGTCTAGTAGTTTAGGGGTGGTGTGTGTGTAGTGTTCGTGGCTTGCAAGGAACTCCAGGTGCACTGGATGGACTGCAAGGTGGCCAAGTTCATTCTGGTAGGAAGGTGTTTGTGCTGTCTAGGGGAGAATGGAGGGGGGGCTGGATCTGGTCTTTGGTGTGGTGTAGTTATATGCTAAGGTGTGTGTGCCAAGTTTCAAAAGGTTTGCAAAAAGTTATAGAGTACTTGTTGTGTAAACTTAAATTTTGTTCAGGAAAGAGTTTGAAGATGGTGTGGTCATTTGAAAAAGTTTCTGTTTGAGTTAGTGGAATTTCTGGTGTTAGTTGATCTTAAAGAAATTGGGTGAATGATTTGGAAATTTCCAGAGGGGCAGAAAAGGTCGTTGCTTCACAACCCAAGTGCCTTGAGAGTATATATTCTTTTTGGAGAAAAGAGCACACTTAGAAAAGTTTGGAAAATGAGTTTGAGGTGAAATTGTTAGAGGGTTGGAGAGTTGGGCCCACTAGATAAGTCCAAGAAGAATAGTTTGGTTTTTAGTTGACTATAAGTCCAAGAAACAATTCCAAATAAGATACAAGGCAGAAATCCAAATGAAACCAATTTGATTTGAAGAAAAGAAAAGGGCCAAAATTCAGGGTCTTACATACGTGGCTGCTAGCGTCTGATGCAAGGAACGTAGGCGACATGCCATGCAATGAGCTCAGGCATCGGGTAGCTAACTGTGCCAGGGAAGACATTAGCTAACATTGTCTAAGTTAGGGATAAGATTTCCTTAAAGCATCTCCTCAAGAGGATATCATCTTAGATCGGTTTAAAGAGCGTCTCCTTACGAGATTGCACTGGAATCATTGTTACTTTGTTAGGCAATGGTTCTATTTGAATGATACTTGTTTATGTTCTTATGCAAAGAAGCCTTCCCAGAAAACACCATACTCAGAGCCGCTTTGGTCTAAGGAAATAAGTTATTTTGCATGGTATCTTAATTTTGATCACTTGAATTGTTAACAAATTTTCACTTAAACATTTGGATGGCCTTGCATTTTACTGTGCTCAGTTTTTTTTTTACCTTTTCCATCGCAGAGGACCACATCTCAGGATGAGGAGCTTGAACTCCTTTTCTCAAGCCTTTCGATTTGAAGTTTATCCTCAGTATCTACATGTACTAGGTAAGTTGCAGTTTGAGAATGCAACATTTTCATTGAATTTTTTGCGCCCTACTTCTTTTTTCTCTCTCTTTATATTTATATAATATAGGGATGCAGTTCTCTTTTTGGTATACTAAGCTATTATTTTTCTAGATCCAAAAAAGTTGAATATTAACTTCTTCCACCTGCAGGTGATGCCACTGTTTCGGTGTATCTGATCATCGATTGACCCCACCTGTCCAGTGTAACATATATTCCCAATGGTTATCAAGTTTGAAGGAATCACTTTTTATTCAAAGTGCTAGGGAACTTGATGAGTTGATAAATGATGTGTTCTCTTGGATGGAATTCCTAGCGGGGGTGAAATTTATCATGTGCATGTAATCTTTGTGACCAAAATTGGGCGCTGCCATAACTCTAGCCATATGGTGATGCATAGAACACCAGCTCAATAGTTATGTTATCAAGCATCACTGGTTTTGCTATTGCGAGAATAAATGGTCTCTATTGGGGAAGCATCAAGGACTCTGGGAAGCAGGGGAAAGTTCAGCTGCCTTGTTTGATATTTTGAGTGGATTCATTTTGGTAAACCTGGAATGCAGTATGTTTCTGACTAGTGTGGCACCAAAAAAGACTTGTATTAATGTGGCATATTGTCGTGTTAAGTGTTTTTTTTTATTGTGGCAGACTGGCCTTATTATGAATAAACATGTGTTGGTACGAACTGTTTTTCAGAAAGTTGAAAAATCAAATGAACACTATCAATTCCTGTATCGAAGACCAACCTTGTTTTACGTTTGCACGGGTTGGTTTGTTTGATATTTAATATTCTCATGATATTGCAAAAGATGATCTACAAGATATTGATCCTACATATTTAGGCACGTAGTTGTAAACTAGTGGGCTTCCTAAACGGATCCTGTTTGAATTATTTTTACTTTTTTTTGAAAGGGCCAGCCTTGGCTGGTGTTTCATTGATTTAAGCAGGGAGCAGTGGAAAAAGTGACATGTGTGGTGATCCGGAGATCAAGGACAAAAGAAGAAGAAATAGGAAAAAGGTGCCGAAGGCACATCCTCTGGCCTACTCTCAGGGCTGGTCCCCGAAGGGGCTCTGCAAAAACCTAACGCCACATTGTTGCCACATGCTGAGTTCTTGCATGCGTCCGATCACAGAATTTTTAGTCCCACAGAAGAATAACATTTTTGCCCTGTCAGGCCGGCTGTCCGAGTCTCCTCGCTCACTCTGCCGCTGGCTTCCCCTCACCACCCGCCTCCTTTTTGGTCGCCTTCATCTCGGCTGCCAAGCGCATCAACATTTTGACACGGATGGCACGCACGATCATCATCACATCATCACCCAACTCGTACATCCTGATGGTCAATATCTTGGTGTTCTTCGAAGCGGCCGCAAGCTCAACTCTCCTCTCTTCGAGCTTGGTCTTTTTCTTTTAAAGGCTGATTTTCTTCTCGATCGCTGGCATCAAGATGTTAAACCTCTCGACCTTTTTTCCTCCTTCACGTCGCCCCCACCTTCTTCACCAAGATGCCCTCGAAGCTCTCCGTCATCTTGGCCGCGAGAACTATAAATCAAGCATTTAAAAAATGTTAAATATGTATAGAAAAATATTGTCCATCTATTAAAAAAATGTTAATCTAAAATAAAAAAATGTAATCAAGCATTTGAATTTTTTTTTAAATGTGTGGAAACAATGTTGACCATGTATTAAAAAAATCAAATTTGTATTGAAAAAGTTTTAAACGTGTATTAGAATAATGTTGTTGAGATATACACAAAGTGTAGGATGAAAACCAAAAGAAAAAAAGAAAACCCAGAAAATGAAAAGCAAAAAAATAAAATGAAACATAAAACTGAAGAAACAAATGCAAAAATAATTCAGAAAACCAGAGAATATTAAAGAAAAAACACAAAAGAAACGAAAAAAAGAAAAAAAAAGAAAAATAAAAATAATGAAAGAAAAGAAAATAAAACAACCGAATGAAAACATAGAAAAACGGTGGAAAAACAAAATAAAACAATTCGCATCTTTTTTTCCTTTATTAACCCTACACAAATGGGCCGGCCCAAGCACTGTAGGTACCTTCAGACAGAGAACTGTCGGGCGCGCCTATGTCTCGCCTTCAGCGAGAGGGTAGGAACCCTCGCTGAAGGAGAGACCAAGATGGCCGACCCAGTACCGGGGAGGCCACAGCCTCCTTTTTTGTGTGTTTTCTGTTTTATTTTTGCTTTTGTTTATACTTCAAATATTCCAAATATATATATTACAGAAAAACACTATAAGAAAATTTAAAACAATGTTGATAAAGTATTTTAAAATGTTGAATGTCTATAGAGAAAATGTTTAAGATGCATACAAAAATGTATAAAAAATGTGTATACATTTTTTGATCATGTAATTAATTTTTTAATGAACATTGGTAATTTTTTAATAAGTATTTGAAAAATGTTTACAAGGATTTGAAAATTGTTAAATGTGTATAGAAAAAATGCTGACCATTTAATAAAAAATGATGAATTTGTTTTATCATATATATGAAAATGTTAATCAAGGATTAAAAAAAGGTTGATCAAGTATTTGAAAAAAAGGAAAGAAAAAAAATAAAAAAGTAAAGCCAAAGAAAAAACGAGTAAAGCCAAGGAAAAACAGAGAAAAAATGGTGGAAAACAAAACGAAAAAACCCAGGAAGAAATGGAGAGGAAACTGTGCAGAACCCGGCTTGTTTCGACTTAAGTATACCCGCACTACTACTCAATAATGATTTCGAGTCAGACACTTGGCTAGCCGCGCTCTCCCTCAACCAGGAGGTTCGAATCCCCTAGCGCTCGCGATAGCTGTCGGTCTCGCTTAATGCGAGATATAGCACTCGCGCGCCAACGCAGCCTTCGCGA
This sequence comes from Triticum monococcum, assembly GCA_034509565.1. Lineage (NCBI taxonomy): Eukaryota > Viridiplantae > Streptophyta > Magnoliopsida > Poales > Poaceae > Triticum > Triticum monococcum. Next base: position 494,003,333 of record CM067844.1, read on the forward strand.
ATCCCAGCAACTAAACCACTGGCCCACGAGAAAGACCCAAAAGGCCGCGCGAACCCCTAGCCCAGGGCTCTGCAGCTCTCCTGGTCGATCCCGCAGTCCCGCACCACCCGTTCATCCCCGGCGGCGCCCCTTCGCTCCCCCGACACATTTCCGCGAGCAGCTGGTGCGCGCGCGGAGCGGAGGCCATGGCGATGGCGAAGGCCAAATCCACCGCCCTCTCCGCCGCCGAAAAGTGCCGGGTACTTCTCGCCAGCATCCTCTGCGATTCGCTCCTCCGATTTTAGGCTCTGTCACTGACTCCCTCTCGCCCTTCGCAGAACATCCTGGGCGCCAGTTGGGAAGCCCACCTCAACACCATCAAAGCCGACGCCAAGGGAAGGTGCGCACGCCACTTCCTACAATCTCAATCTGTTGATCCATATGCTTGTGCGAGTAGCAGCTAAAATACCAAATTTCCTTGTTTTTGATTGGTCTTGCTCGGTGTTGTGGGCAGCAAGGGGGAGGTTTACACGTCGAGAGTGCACTACATGGTCCAAAAGGGCATGCCCTACTTGATCGTGCCCGAGAACGACATGCACAACATTGTAATGCTCTATCTTTTTCTTAGTTGGTTGATTGATTTGTAATAGTGGTTGCTGTTATGTTCTGATGAATTGCTTGTATGAAACGGCTGTCATATAGAACATTATAATCGACGAGCGGGGTTCTCTCTCGGTGTCCAGTCCAGTCCCAGGTCGCCTTGCCAGCTTGCTCAAGTCACTCAACAAGGTCGGTCCTTTCTCTATAAGCTCAAATGCAACACAATTTGCTGCATGGTTGCTTGATTGCCTTCTCTAGCGCGTGGTGATATTGTTGTCTTGTGCAGTTGCCTCCCCGGGTTGCTATGACCGGCGATGTCCTGCGCATGAAGGAGACAAAGGTAAGCCCATTTTGAAGACCCCCAGCATGGGTGAACCATGTTTGATTTCCCAGTTGTAGTTGGCAGAGTGGTACTGATTGTGCTTCATATGCTCTTCTTAAGGTTCCAGTTATAGCTGAGAGCCTTAAGAAAGCTATTCTGAAGGAACATAAAGCTGCTAGCGAAGCTACTTATGGGGTTTCAACGGTATTGTCTTCCGCAAGTGCTACTTGTAGGTCGCGCAGTGAAGGTCTCCTTAGCTTACTCAATGAAGAGAGCTCCTACAATATCTTGAAGTTTGAAATTGGGTGTGTAATATGCCTTTATGTTTTCTAATATTCATTATCTAGTCTTTATGTTTACCATTGGTGCATTAAATATCTGTTGATCATCTGTGTAATTAATTAAAAGGAACTATTTGTGATTGCGGAGATATCTATATTGCAGCTCGTGTGTCTTCATAGATTCATTGGGGAGCAGCCATAATATCGAGTTGGATACTTTTGAACCACCAAAAGCCGACCTGCTATGTAAGTTTCTACTTAATTGATTTCAGCTGGCCGGGTTTTGTACTCTATGAGGTTGTATACCTTGATGTGACAATTGGGTAAATAAAACTCCATTTATCGAGATTCTTTTTTCAGCTATGCATCTTTACTTATGTACCTTCCAACAACTTTACTGACTGGCAGCATTTAATTCTAGAAATGTCATTAAGATGCTAGTTGATTGCTTAAATGAATGTACTTTTCTACTTGCACCTTCTAACAGTAATAGTTCGGTTTCTAAATGCATATATTATTCTTTGTAGTGCCATTCTCTTCGAGGCTTATTGATGGTATCAACAGGAGTGACCCAAGGCGGAGAGCACTTATACTTTTCTGTTTCGAGTATTTTGATGTGACTGCCAGAGTAAGTGTCTTGTATATCTGGACAATGCGCAATGTAGGATAAGTGTATTATTAGTTTCTCATTTCTGAAGCTTTCCGCCCAAATTAACCAAGTCCTCTTATTGTCACAGTACTGTTGACTATCCTATTTTTCTTTGCTTGAAGGATGCACTCTTGCTCTCCGTTGATCACCATGGATTTGAGGTGCTCGCCAGGGTTCCTGAAAGAGCTACCGCACCTGATGTCCCTCAGCAGTACCATTGGAAAGAGTTCAGGTTCACATTCAAGGAAGCAGTCAAGGATGTTGAAGACTTCTGCCGCATGTTGGTCGAGCTAGAAGAAGAAGCTCTGCACAGCGTAAAGAGCTATAGCGGATTAGGTTGAAGGGGATAGTAGCTCTTTCTCAAACCAAAGGGCACAAGATTCAGATCTTCAGTTATGATAATATAAATCATCTGAAGAATATAACTTGAATCCATTTTTGTAGATGGTTTGCATTGTAAACTGACATCATTCGATTGAGAATCAACAGTTAGGTTTGTATGTCACCATAATTTTCAGCCTCTGTTTGGTACTTATTTACAAATCAGAAAGGAAACTTCTCTGCAGACCACTTGATACAAAAACCATGTTATTGTTCTATTTGTGTGCAGTTGGTGAATTGCACTTGACACATATTATTCTGTTTCTGTGCAGTAACACATGAAGCACTTGAAAATGTCACTTGAATTATGGCAGCGTCCCCGTCTCCAGAGAGGTCTTGACTCCCGTCTCTGTCTTGCCTTCTCCACGCCGAGAATTCAGGCAACTTACGGATAGCAAATTTAGGGGCTTTTTATTAATGTATGCTCAATATATTTCCGGAGGATGCTACCAGCACAGCCTGCTTCCTTGTCTTGCTGCTACTACACATGTTTGCAAATCACGACACTTCCTCCTTAATTATGCCCAAAATGTTTATCAGGTGACTTGATCATGCTAACTACTGCCTTACTAAAACAGCGTCACTTATTTTCAAACGGAGGGAGTAGCACTTTAATCAGCCGGTCACTCTGATGACGTTGCCTCTGAAACACTGTGTATAGCTGATGATAATTCTTCCATAAAGTGAAGGATCAAATCAAGAGAATCCGACCTGAAACGTGTTCAGCAGAAGGTAAACATTACTGTCCCAGGTTATTAATTCAGAATTCAGAAACTAAGAATGGGTTATGGCAGTGACAGAGAGATGCAGCCACAATCCTATTAAATCAAAAACAGGAAGTGGGGAATGTAAGAAATTTATAATGCTCAGACCGTAATATGAAAAAAAAAAGGCCGCATCTCAGAACATAGTTAAGGACCTAAACTTTGCCTAGAAGACATGGAATATAACAAATATTCTACATGAAGCTGTAAGGATCTCTTCAAAACAAGGGAAAAGCTTCCTGTCAGCCGGCTGATTAAGCCTGTGCGTCGACCGCTTCGGCTGCTTGACGCATGTCCCCGTGAGTCACACATCGTTGCTGAACCTTATCTCCTCAGGTATCCGTCTCCAAAAAATCTATCTCGCCGCTCTTCTCTCTCAGCAGCCAATCACTTGTTTCTCAAGTGCAGCCAATCTTCACTTTCTCCCTCCCGACTCTCATCTAGAGCCGCCACCACTCAGCCACGCAACAGATGCGCGCACGATCTCCCCCGCGCCAGAGGACGCCGCCGCCGACCCCCTTTCTCCTTTCGTCCTCCTCTCTCCTTACCCCTCTCTTCCCCGAACGATCTCCCATGGCACTCCGCTGCGAGCCCCTTTCCCCTTCCCTCCTCTCTCTCCTTACGCACCTCTCTCTCCACCCATGGCCCTCTCTCTGATTCTCTTCTCGGGTGTTTTCCTGCAACAAGATCTTTTGTTGCAAAAAAAAAAAAACTACAACAAGAGCTCCGTTGCAAAAAATCTGTAACAATATCTTTGTTGCAAAAAAAATCTGCAACAAGATTTCTGTTGCGAAAAAAATTCTGCAATAGGACCTTTGTTGCAAAACTTTTCTGCAACTGGACCTCTGTTGCAAAATTTCTGTAACAAGACCTGTGTTGCAATGGCGAAGGTGTCACTCAGCCGCTCGATGCGCCAGATCTGACAGCTCGCAACCCGGCCTATCTTTCTGGCAGACGCATAGCACGCCCTTTAAAACAAGGACCTTAAACGGGACTGTAAAGGATTCAAATCCTTGAGAATTGCTTGCACAGCTGTCTTGGGAGCTTCAGCATTCAACCCATAAATCTCTAGAGAAATACCGCATATCCAAACAGGCCCTTAGGTGTGTTTCCTATGAATGTATACGTATGACTGAGCAATCCATAGGAATATTTCCTAACTCCTAAGGATTTCTTTGCACTATATTTTATAGGACACTTTCCATCTACTCCAACCTCTTGGAAAGATCCTATCATATGGTGTAATCAAAAAGCCTTTGGTGCAAATTCATGAGGTATACAATCCTATATGATTCAAGATGGCATGACACTGACATATACCTTTAACTGTTGCTGCATTTCAGAATCCTGTGAATCAAAGAGGCACTACTTAAACAGATTACAGAGCTAAATGCGTATAGTTGATGAGCTTCATTAGATTTGACAATTGGAAATTCTTGAACTAAAGAAAATTTGTCAAAATGCACATGAGAAGCTTCCTTGATACCTTTGAACAATAACAATTCAAAATCTGCAATAGATAATTTTTATAAATGAGAATCTTACCGAATTTCAATTCATGAATTCAACATACCTGTCTAGCTTCTCATTGGTGATCTTTCAATCTCAGTTGTTGGTAACCCAATAGCACGGTCAACTAAACCCACTTTAAGCAAGGGCTGGATAAGCATGGCAATCACATCTTGATCATCGATGACAGTTGATATGAAGTCAATGCTCTGCACCCAGTAACTCACATAAGAAACTACCAAACAGGTGAACATATGCAAATGTAAAGGATGGGAATTTTTCAGCTGGACGATAGTATAATAAGATGAAAGTAGTTGTGATAGTTCAGCTGGGCTGACAATTTCAACCGAATCATATTACACATAACAACAGGCAACAATAGTTTTACAGTAGAATTGTGGAAAAATAAAGGAAAAGATATTCAATTCGGTGCTCAGGCTCGTCTGCACCCCGTGAACAGTAAATACTAAATACTCCCTTCATTTCAAAATATAGTGCGGTCGCGCTTCCCGAGGTCCAACTTTGACCATAAATTTATAGTGCACCCGCGCTTCCTGAGGTCCAACTTTGACCATAAATTTAACCAACGAGACCAACTGCGGCGGGAGAAAAAAATATATAATTGAAAACTTTTTTCGAATACGAATTCACTGATATAATTTTTGCTCCCGCCGCAATCGGTCTTGGTAGTTAAATTTACGGTCAAAGTTGAAGCACGTGGATAGAGGAAGCACTACATTGTGGAATGAAGGGAGTAATACTAAAAAAACTTTAAAAAATTCTGAATTTTTTTAGGTGGAAGATGTTACAGTGCGTGATGTTCTTGCCAAATTTCAGCTTGTTGGGACATCTGAGGAGTTCATAGCAAAAAAGACAAAATCGGTCAAAACAATACGTGAACAGTAAACTTTCTTACTGCCCTAATATTTGTCTTTTTTGCTGAGAGCCACTGAAATGTCCAAACTCCATGAAATTTGACACGAGCTTCACACACATAAGCATCTAGCATCACAAAAAAATCAGATTTTTTTGAATTCTTTTACTATTTTAAACGAATTTACTGATCACCTCGGGTGCAGACCGCATCTCCGAAAATAAAAGTTATTGTAGACCGATAAGCAAATACTCCCTCCGTCCCATAATATAAAACGTTATCACATTTAATATGCTCGGGAGTAGATGCTAGTTCAAAAGACCATAAGGCCTCTGCAGCTAAAATTTTGATAAAATTGCTAAGAGAAGAATTTTCACAGAAGAGAACCAAGCAATTGCCATGAAAAAAAATTGGACCTCACTCTGACAAAGGATAATTCTAACATTGTTTGGATAACCTGGATATGGTAGCAATGAATAAGACTGGACCATATAATAAGTGTTTGGGAAGATGAAACAGTCAATAGAAATTATTCGAGTCAGGGTATGGTGAACTGATAAACGAGTTGAGCAGACAAACGCAACACATATGCCTAACCATCATGTATAGAAGAATGAGTAAGATGATTAAGACAAATTTTTTGTTACAAAAGCCCTACAAAAGAAACATAACGTGTCCATATATGTCAAAATTTAAATTTAATTTTAGAAGAAGAGAAATCACCGAAGTTGTGAGGACCAACTCTACGGATTAGTCACAACAAGTTGCATATACAAATTCAGTACAATACCTTTTCAAGTAATGTAGAATTGTCTGTGTTCCCAACTATCCACAGAATACTTGATAGAATCTCATCAGGTAAAAAAGAGCTTGAGCACAAGAAACAGATGCATTGGTCCAAAGAATGGCAGCCAACAACCTTTCTATGAAATTTAGCAACAATACTCATTCCAACTATCTCGGGATTAAGAATTTCTTTTACAGACAGCAACACAAGTCGAAATAAACAAAAAAGAAAATTAAAACTTCTCAGTTCTCATTGTCTGCAACTCAGAACAATTAGAAAGCAGCTTCTCCAAGTTTTGACCATCAACTAACAGAAAAAAAAATCTAGGTTCTTATCCCCTATTAATATAACCTATTAAACACAGTTGAAAATTGTGGGCATTTGCATAGTTATGTGGTAATCGTGTAATGTGCTGAGCTAAACTTGCAACATCTATTTCACATGACAAATGTTTACTTTCACGGGATATCTTGCAATGCTAGAATAATAAACACCTTGTCAAACGGCCAATAATAAATAATGAAGAAATTGGTTCTAAAAAAAAACTCAGCCCGAACGTTTTAGAAAGGCATTTGATCATCTAGAAACAATTGCTCCACAGTCCATACTAGTTGCAATGAAACCTCTTCTAAAGCGATTGTAGCAACTAGAGATTCATGACAGGCTAAGTTCAGCAACCAGACATTCAATCAAAGATAAATAAATGTGAAATAACTGCAGATAGCCAAGTATACTGTCTTCTAGTACTACCTCCGTCACGGTTTAGAAGACGCGCTTGGAAATTCTCTGGGACCTAGGTGGTTATTGAGATGGGCTAAAAAATAGCATTCACACTATGCATGCATATAGAAATAGTATATCAAAGTACTAATTAGCTACTAGAAATAAATGCAATGCGCCCTAAACTTTGTCTATTGTGGAAACGCACGTAAATTTAATTGTGCCTTCTAAACTGTGACGGGGGAGTAGTACTAAATAATCATGTTTCAATACCAACTTAAACATAAGATGGGGCAATGTATATGCCTGAACGAAAAATTGCAGAACGATACTAGAATCCACCGTACAATGGAAGACACATTATTAAAGTATAGAATAGTAGGCGATCTAAATCTATCATTTAGTCGACCTCCTCAATCTTGGGCCCTGGGCCGCTGCTGCCGCCTGCGGCACTGGCCGGAGCATCCTCATCCATACCACCAGGCATTTCAGCGCCGGCACCCTGGTACATCTTGGCAATGATGGGGTTGCAAATGCCCTCCAGCTCTTTCATCTTGTCATCAAACTCTTCAGCCTCAGCGAGCTGGTTGTTGTCGAGCCAGGTGATGGCACCGTCAATAGCATCCTCGATCTTCTTCTTGTCGGCCTCGGGAAGCTTGGAGGCGATCTTGTCATCCTTGATGGTGTTACGCATGTTGTAAGCGTAGTTCTCCAGGGCGTTCTTGGAGTCCACCTTCTTCTTGTGCTCCTCGTCCTCAGCCTTGTACTTCTCGGCCTCCTGCACCATCTTCTCGATGTCCTCCTTGCTCAGACGCCCCTTGTCGTTGGTAATTGTGATCTTGTTCTTCTGCCCAGTGGTCTTGTCCTCCGCCGAGACGTTCAGGATACCGTTGGCATCAATGTCAAAGCACACGGTGATCTGGGGGACACCCCTGGGCGCCGGTGGGATCCCAGAGAGCTCGAACTTGCCGAGCAGGTTGTTGTCCTTGGTCCTCGCCCTCTCGCCCTCATACACCTGGATGAGCACGCCGGGCTGGTTGTCAGAGTAGGTGGAGAAGACCTGCTCCTTCTTGGTGGGGATTGTCGTGTTCCTCGGGATCAGCACGGTCATGACGCCTCCGGCCGTCTCCAGGCCCTGCGAGAGCGGCGTGACGTCAAGCAGGAGCAAGTCCTGCACCTTCTCGTTGCCCTCGCCAGTGAGGATGGCAGCCTGAACGGCGGCTCCGTACGCGACGGCCTCGTCAGGGTTGATGCTCTTGCAGAGCTCCTTCCCGTTAAAGAAGTCCTGGAGGAGCTGCTGCACACGGGGGATACGTGTGGATCCTCCGACGAGGACAACGTCGTGCACGGTGCTCTTGTCCATCTTGGCGTCCCGGAGGCACTTCTCAACGGGCTCCATGCACTTGCGGAAGAGGTCCATGTTGAGCTCCTCGAACCGGGCGCGGGTGATGGTAGTGTAGAAGTCGATGCCCTCGAAGAGGGAATCGATCTCGATGGTGGTCTGGGCGGTGGAGGAGAGTGTCCTCTTCGCCCTCTCGCACGCTGTCCTGAGCCGCCGGAGCGCCCTCGGGTTGCCGCTGATGTCCTTCTTGTTCTTCCTCTTGAATTCTTGCACGAAGTGGTTGACCATCCGGTTGTCGAAGTCCTCGCCTCCCAGGTGGGTGTCTCCGGCAGTGGCCTTGACCTCGAAGATACCCTCCTCAATGGTGAGGAGGGAGACATCGAAGGTACCGCCGCCGAGATCAAAGATGAGCACGTTCTTCTCGCCGACGCTGGTGGACTTCTTGTCGAGACCGTAGGCGATGGCGGCGGCGGTAGGCTCGTTGATGATCCGCATGACGTTGAGGCCAGAGATGACGCCTGCATCCTTGGTGGCCTGGCGCTGGGAGTCGTTGAAGTAGGCGGGGACGGTGACGACTGCGTTCTTGATGGTTGTGCCGAGGTAGGCCTCGGCCGTCTCCTTCATCTTGTTGAGCACCATGGAGGAGATCTCCTCGGCCGAGAACTGCTTGTCCTCGCCTCTGTACTGTACCCCGATCATCGGCTTGTCAGCGGGGCCGGGGATCACCTTGAATGGCCACAGCTTGGCGTCGCTCTGCACCGACGAGTCCGAGAAACGCCGGCCGATGAGCCGCTTCGCATCTGCAAACAAACAACAGGACACGGGCTCGTTTAGATCTGTGCCACACGGATCTCGATCTGCCAACGACATGAAAACAGAGGACTAGAGCAGATCAGAGCATAACAGAGGGATGTGCTTACCGAAGACGGTGTTGATCGGGTTCATGGCGACCTGGTTCTTCGCGGCGTCGCCGATGAGCCGCTCGGTGTCGGTGAAGGCGACATAGGACGGCGTGGTGCGGTTGCCCTGGTCGTTGGCGATGATCTCCACCCGGTCATGCTGCCAGACGCCGACGCAGGAGTAGGTCGTGCCGAGGTCGATGCCGATCGCCGGCCCGTCTCCTTTTCCGGCCATGATCTCGTCGACAAGTCGAGCGGAGAAACAACCTCGAAGGGAATTGCGGGATTGGTTGGATCTTGGAGCGGAGCACGCGGGTAGGGAGGGAGAATAGGTGGTGTACGAGGCAGAGAGGCGACACGCGGTTGGATTTAAAAGGTTGTGGTGCCGCGGCCGCGGATGGGCTCTAGAATGTTCCTTGGGTGGCCGCGGCCGTCGGATGCGATCTGGACGGACAGGAGGAAACCGCGGGGGTGGGGACGGGCGAGTCGTGGCGGAGTTGGACTCGGCTCCAGGGTGTGGGGTTTGGGTTCTGGAGAGCGCGGGAAGGTTCTGGAGACTGGCAGGTGGAGACATTCCTACCTTTTGTTCCAGACTTGTGGCCTTAGTTGGAAGGCATCGATTGGTTCGTGGCTACAATGGGGTGTACAGGTTTCCAGGCCGTTTGAGACGCGGGAGGTGCCGCCAATTTTGACCTGAGCAGGTTGGGGTGAAGGCCTTAGAGCAATTCCAATGGGGTGATCCGAATGGACGGGGCATTTGTTCATTTTTTGTTTGTTTGAATTGGTCGCTCGTCTGGCATCCGCTTAGTTTTGCATTTGGATTGGCAGTGCGCCAATGTGCCGACCTATTTCATGTCCGCATTTAATTTTTAAATAAAAAAGGCCCACGGCCGATCATGCCAGCGGCCATGTCTCATGTTGGCACCATGCCGGCTTCAGAAAATACCAAAGTTCATACTGGCGCACTCGCCAGCCGGTCAGCACACATGCCAACACACAAAAAAGGGTGGGACTTGAGTTCGACCACGCCATCACGGCGACCGTGGTCATGCCGGCACACCAGCCGGCATACAAAAAAGATGTCCCTCAACGCCATAGATCACTCGTCGTCGAATTTGAGCATGTCGGCCTGCATCTTCTCGAACCACGGCCTCTTCCTTGGTGACACGATGTTGAGATCCATCTTCATAATCTCCACCCCGGTCATCATGCTTGCAAGAGCCACTTCTTTCGCCTTTGTCTTGGTGTTGACGGCCTCGATCTCTAGCATCTTGGCTTGCTTCTTCGCCTCAAGCTCGAACATCTTGGCTTGCTTCTCGGTGTCAAGATCAAGCCTTCTCCTTTGGATCTCCATGAAAGCATCATTTGCTCCGCCTTGAAACGCCGGCGCTCCTCCTCCCTTGAGTCCTTCTTGTTAATCATGCCGTTCATGCTTGCGATCAAAGCGTTGGTGGCCGCATCTCGCTTGTCCTCCTTCTTGAAGTTGGTCTTCCCCCTCGGCCGTGCCGGCTTGCCCTCCCCAACATCCTCCATGGCATTCTTCCCCCCACGTGCCTTGAGGGCGGCATATTGCGCCTTGAACTTCTCTTCGTCCTTGATGACCCGACAACAATGGGAGAGGTTGAAGCACTTGCCATTGTGTTGAACCTTGAATGCCTCCAAAGCTTGAAATGCCTACAAAATGTTTCCATGCAAGCATATGGGCAAGTGATAGCAAATGAAGACGTAAAAGGGTGATCTTGATAGCACAAAAGAGGGCGGCTTGCTTGCTATCATACCATGTCTTGCACGCCGATGCCGCTCACGGGGCGGGCCTTGACGCTTTCAAGGGTGGCGCAAAACTTGTTACACTCTTGTTGGATCATCCTCCATCGCTTGAAAATGGAGACCCACCCGCACATGCTCACAAATTGGTAAGGTGGAAACTTCTTGAGCTCATGAAACTCGCGGTGCACACGAGTCCAAAAGGTCGAAAGCTTTTGCTCGGCGCCCGTCTTTGGGTCTTGTCCAATGTCTCGCCAACACTCGCAATTGTCTTTGGCAGCTATGTACGCCTTCGTGCGCTTGCTCTTGCGCTCCAGCTTAGGATCGGCGGCTTGGTTGGCGAGACAGTCCTCGAACAATGTCGGATGTCGGGTTCCGGCAGACCCTTGAGGTTCAAACACTAGGGTGCGCGCGGAGATTTCGCCTCCTACCTACCTGCACCCCTCCGCCTCGTTAAGGTCTAAGCTATGGAAAGAACAACACAAGAGACACAGGGTTTATACTGGTTCGGGCCACCGTTGTGGTGTAATACCCTACTCCAGTGTGTGGCGTGGTGGATTGCCTCTTGGGCTGATGATGATGAACAATACAAGGAAGAACAGCTTCGCGAGGGTCTGTTCTTGGCTGGGGCGATGAACTGCTGGGAGGAGTTCAGCCACCTTTCTTTCTCTCTCTCTCTCTCTCTCTCTCTCTCTCGCTGATCCCTTGATCCTTCGATTCATCGGTCCCTTCACCCTGCGGGTGGCCGGTCCTATTTATAGAGGCCCTGGTCCTCTTCCCAATATCGAGCGGGAAGGGAGCCAACAATGGCGGGCTAATTTGAAGGGGGACAGCTAGTATCAGCTATCTTGACAAAAGTAGTCTTCGCCTGCACAAAGCTCTGGTGGTGACGCCGTCTTGGGCTCCATGGTGACCTCCGTCTTGCAGTCCTCATGGTCTTGGTCTCGTTGCACCGAAATGGCAACCTTTGCCTTATGCCTCGGTACTCCGCGGCTGCGCTTGCCCCCTTTGCACCAAAGAGGAAAGGAGGACGCTGCGCGGGCTGGCACCCGCCTGGCGCCCTTGGTCGTCATGGCTTGCGTCACGGGCACCTCGTGAGGTACCCCGCCTTGGTCTCTCCGCCTCCTCGTGAGCTAGCCTGATGAGGCCGTGCCTGAGGAAGCTCCGCGTTGTCCGCCCCGCGAGGCTTGGCCCCTCGCGAGGGTCTTGGTTTTGTGTTGGTGAAGATGGGCCGCGCTGGGCCCCCCTTTGAGCCACGCCGCAGGCCGCAGGCAGGCAAGTCTGGGGACCCCCGTTCCCAGAACGCCGACAGTAGCCCCCGGGCCCAAGGCGCACCCAGACTTGGCCGTGCAGGGAGGCGGAAGGGCAAGAGCGAAGCGCCGCGGGCCCTAACAGCCTGCGGCCTTGGGTGCCGCATGGCGGTTGATTGGACGTGGGCGTCTCCACTTCCCCATGGCGCCTCGGCAACTGCACGGGTTTGACAAGTCCCTGCATGCAAAGCGGGTCATAATTACCTGCGATCGTGGGGGCCGTCGGTTGGCCCTCGCCAGCTATAAGTACGGATCGGCGCGTGCCCTTCCAGTCCTTCTCCCCTTGCTCCTCCTTCTGTTGGGGAACGTAGTAATTTCAAAATTTTCCTACACACACGCAAGATCATGGTGATGCATAGCAACGAGGGGGAGAGCATGATCTACGTACCCTTGTAGATCGCAACGGAAGCGTTGACACAACGTAGAGGAAGTAGTCGTACGTCATTTTCCTGATCCGACCGATCCAAGCACCGTTACTCCTGCACCTCCGAGTTCTTAGCACACGTACAGCTCGATGACGATCCCCGGGCTCCGATCTAGCAAAGCTTCGGTGAGGAGTTCCGTCAGCACGACGGCGTGGTGACGATCTTGATGTTCTACCGACGCAGGGCTTCGCCTAAGCACTACAACGATATGATCGAGGTGGAATATGATGGCAGGGGGCACCGCACACGGCTAAGGAACGATCTCAAAGATCAACTTGTGTGTCTATGGGGTGCCCCCTGCCCCCGTATATAAAGGAGCAAGGGAGGAGGGGCGGCCGGCCTAGGAGTGGGCGCGCCAAGGGGAGTCCTACTCCCACCGGGAGTAGGACTCCTTCTTTCCTAGTCCAACTATGAGAAGGGGGGAAAGGAGGGAAGTGGAGAAGGAAGGGAGAGGGGGCCCGCGCCCCAAATCCCTTGTCCAATTCGGACTGGGCTTGGGAGGGGCGCGCGCCACCTCCTGGCTCCTTCCCACTAAAGCCCATTAAGGCCCAATACTCTTCCCCGTATTCCTGTAACTCCCCGGTACCTCCGAAAATACCCGAATCACTCGGAACCTTTCCGATGTCCGAATATAGTCGTCCAATATATCGATCTTTATGTCTCGACCATTTCGAGACTCCTCGTCATGTCCCCGATCTCATCCGGGACTCCGAACTCCTTTGGTACATCAAAACTCATAAACTCATAATATAACTGTCATCGAAACCTTAAGCGTGCGGACCCTACGGTTCGAGAACAATGTAGACATGACCGAGACACGTCTCCGGTCAATAACCAATAGCGGGACCTGGATGCCCATATTGGCTCCTACATATTCTACGAAGATCTTTATCGGTCAGACCGCATAACAACATACATTGTTCCCTTTGTCATCGGTATGTTACTTACCCGAGATTCGATCGTCGGTATCCAATACCTAGTTCAATCTCGTTACCGGCAAGTCTCTTTACTCGTTCCGTAATACATCATCTCGCAACTAACTCATTAGTTGTAATGCTTGCAAGGCTTAAGTGATGTGCATTACCGAGAGGGCCCAGAGATACCTCTCCGACATTCGGAGTGACAAATCATAATCTCGAAATACGCCAACCCAACATGTACCTTTAGAGACACCTGTAGAGCTCCTTTATAATCACCCAGTTACGTTGTGACGTTTGGTAGCACACAAAGTGTTCCTCCGGCAAACGGGAGTTGCATAATCTCATAGTCATAGGAACATGTATAAGTCATGACGAAAAGCAATAGCAACATACTAAACGATCGGGTGCTAAGCCAATGGAATGGGTCATGTCAATCAGATCATTCAACTAATGATGTGATCCTGTTAATCAAATAACAACTCTTTGTCCATGGTTAGGAAACATAACCATCTTTGATTAACGAGCTAGTCAAGTAGAGGCATACTAGTGACACTCTGTTCGTCTATGTATTCACACATGTATTACGTTTCCGGTTAATACAATTCTAGCATGAATAATAAACATTTATCATGATATAAGGAAATAAATAATAACTTTATTATTGCCTCTAGGGCATATTTCCTTCAGTCTCCCACTTGCACTAGAGTCAATAATCTAGATCACATTGTCATGTGATTTAACATCAATAGTTCACATCTTTATGTGATTGGTTCACATCTCCATGTGACTAACACCCAAAGGGTTTACTAGATTCAATAATCTAGTTCACATCGCTATGTGATTAAGACCCAAAAAAGTGATCATGTTTTGCTTGTGAGAGAAGTTTAGTCAACGGGTCTGTCACATTCAGATCCGCATGTATTTTGCAAATTTCTATGTCAACAATGCTCTGCATGGAGCTACTCTAGCTAATTGCTCCCACTTTCAATATGTATCCAGATTGAGACTTAGAATCATCTGGATCAGTGTCAAAACTTGCATCGACGTAACCCTTTACGACGAACCTTTTGTCGCCTCCATAATCGAGAAACATATCCTTATTCTAGTAAGGATAATTTTGACCGCTGTCCATTGATCTACTCCTAGATCACTATTGTACTCCCTTGCCAAACTCAGTGGTAGGGTATATAATAGATCTGGTACACAGCATGGCATACTTTATAGAACCTATGACCAAGGCATAGGGAATGACATTCATTCTCTTTCTATCTTCTGCCGTGGTCGGGCTTTGAGTCTTACTCAATTTCACACCTTGTAACATAGGCAAGAAACTCTTTCTTTGACTGTTCCATTTTGAACTACTTCAAAATCTTGTCAAGGTATGTATTTATTGAAAAAGCTTATCAAGCGTCTTGATCTATCTCTATAGATCTTTATGCTCAATATGTAAGCAACTTCACCGAGGTCTTTCTTTGAAAAACTCCTTTCAAACACTCCTTTATGCTTTGCAGAATAATTCTACATTATTTCCGATCAACAATATGTCATTCACATATACTTATCAGAAATGCTGTAGTGCTCCCACTCACTTTCTTGTAAATACAGGCTTCACCGCAAGTCTGTATAAAACTATATGCTTTGATCAACTCATCAAAGCGTATATTCCAACTCCGAGATGCTTGCACCAGTCCATAAATGGATCGCTGGAGTTCGCACATTTTGTTAACACCTTTAGGATTGACAAAAACTTCTGGTTGCATCATATACAACTCTTCTTTAAGAAATCCATTAAGGATTGCAGTTTTGTTATCCATTTGCCAGATTTCATAAAATGCGGCAATTGCTAACATGATTCGGACAGATTTAAGCATAGATACGAGTGAGAAACTCTCATCGTAGTCAACACCTTGAACTTGTCGAAACCCTTTTGCAACAATTCTAGCTTTGTAGATAGTAACACTACTATCAGCGTCCGTCTTCTTCTTGAAGATCCATTTATTTTCTATGGCTTGCCGATCATCGGGCAAGTCAACAAAGTCCATACTTTGTTCTCATACATGGATCCCATCTCAAATTTCATGGCCTCAAGCCATTTTGCGGAATCTGGGCTCATCATCTCTTCCTCATAGTTCGTAGGTTCGTTATGGTCTAGTAACATAACTTCTAGAACAAGATTACCGTACCACTCTGGTATGGATCTCACTTTGGTTTACCTATGAGATTTGGTAGTAACTTGATCTGAAGTTACATGATCATCATCATTAGCTTCCTCACTAATTGGTGTAGTAGTCACAGGAACAGATTTCTGTGATGAACTACTTTCCAATAAGGGAGCAGGTACAGTTACCTCGTCAAGTTCTACTTTCCTCCCACTCACTTCTTTCGAGAGAAACTTCTTCTCTAGAAAGTATCCATTCTCAGCAACGAATGTCTTGCCTTCGGATCTGTAATAGAAGGTGTACCCAACTGTCTCCTTTGGGTATCCTATGAAGACACGTTTCTCCGATTTGGGTTTGAGCTTATCATGATGAAACCTTTTCTTATAAGCATTGCAACCCCAAACTTTAAGAAACGACAACTTTGGTTTCTTGCCAAACCATAGTTCATATTGTGTCGTCTCAACGGACTTAGATGGCGCCCCTTTTTAATGTGAATGCAGCTGTCTCTAATGCATGATCCCAAAACGATATTGGTAAATCGGTAAGAAACATCATAGATTGTACTATATTCAATAAAGTACGGTTATGATGTTCAGACACACCATTATGCCGTGGTGTTCCAGGTGGCGTGTGTTGCGAAACTATTCCGCATTGTTTCAAATGTAGACCAAACTCGTAACTCAAATATTTGTTTCCGCGATCAAATCGTAGAAACCTTATTTTCTTGTCACGATGATTTTCCACTTCACTCAGAAATTCTTTGAACTTTTCAAATGTTTCAGACTTATGTTTCATCAAGTAGATATACTCATATCTGCTCAAATCATCTGTGAAGATCAGAAAATAATGATACCTATCGCGAGCCTCAATATTCATCGGACCACATACATCAGTATGTATGATTTCCAACAAATCTGTTGCCCGCTCCATTGTTCCGAAGAACAGAGTCTTAGTCATCTTGCCCATGAGGCATGGTTCGCAAGCATCAAATGATTCATAATCAAGTGATTCCAAAAGCCCATCAGCATGGAGTTTCTTCATGCGCTTTACACCAATATGACCTAAACGGCAGTGCTACAAATAAGTTGCACTATCATTATTAACTTTGCATCTTTTGGTTTCAATATTACGATTATGTGTATCACTATGATCGAGATCCAACGAACTATTTTCATTGGGTGTGTAACCATATAAGGTTTTTATTCATGTAAACAGAACAACATTTTATTCTCTTACTTAAATGAATAACCGTATTACAATAAACATGATCAAATCATATTCATGCTCAACGTAAACAGCAAATAACACTTATTTAGGTTCAACACTAATCCCAAATTTATAGGGATTGTGCGATGATGATCATATCAATCTTGGAACCACTTCCAACACACATCGTCACTTCACCCTTAACTAGTCTCTGTTTATTCTGCAACTCCCGTTTCGAGTTACTAATCTTAGCAACTGAACTAGTATCAAATACTGAGGGGTTGCTATAAACACTAGTAAAGTACACATCAATAACATGTATATCAAATATACTTATGTTCACTTTGCCATCCTTCTTATCTGCCAATCACTTGGGGTAGTTCCGCTTCCAGTGACCAGTCCCTTTGCAGTAGAAGCACTTAGTCTCAGGCTTAGGTCCAGACTTGGGCTTCTTCACTTGAGCAGCAACTTGCTTGCTGTTCTTTTTGAAGTTCCCCTTCTTCCCTCTGCCCTTTTCTTGAAACTAGTGGTCTTGTCTACCATCAACACTTGATGTTTTTCTTGATTTCTACCTTCATCGATTTCATCATCATGAAAAACTTGGGAGTCGTTTTCGTCATCCCTTGCATACTATAGTTCATCACGAAGTTCTACTAACTGGGTCATGGTGACTAGAGAATTCTGTCAATCACTATCTTATCTGGAAGATTAACTCCCACTTGATTCAAGCGATTGTAGTACCTAGACAATCTGAGCACATGCTCACTAGTTGAGCGATTCTCCTCCATCTTTTAGCTATAGAACTTGTTGGAGACTTCATATCTCTCAACTCGGGTATTTGCTTGAAATATTAACTTCAACTCCCGGAACATCTCATATGGTCCATGACGTTCAAAACATCTTTGAAGTCCCGATTCTAAGCCGTTAAGCATGGTGCACTAAACTATCAAGTAGTCATCATATTGAGCTAGCCAAACGTTCATAACGTCTGCATCTGCTCCTGCAATAGGTCTGTCACCTAGCGGTGCATCAAGGACATAATTTTTCTGTGCAGCAATGAGGATAAACCTCAGATCACGGATCTAATCCGCATCATTGCTACTAACATCTTTCAACACAATTTTCTCTAGGAACACATCAAAATAAACACAGGGAAGCAACAACGCGAGCTATTGATCTACAACATAATATGCAAAATACTACCAGGACTAAGTTCATGATAAATTTAAGTTCAATTAATCATATTACTTAAGAACTCCCACTTAGATAGATATCCCTCTAATCCTCTAAGTGATCACGTGATCCAAATCAACTAAACCATAACCGATCATCACGTGAAATGGATTAGTTTTCAATGGTGAACATCATTATGTTGATCATATCTACTATATGATTCACGCTCGACCTTTCGGTCTCCGTGTTCCGAGGCCATATCTGCATATGCTAGGCTCGTCAAGTTTAACCTGAGTATTCCGCGTGTGCAAAACTGGCTTGCACCCGTTGTAGATGGACGTAGAGCTTATCACACCCGATCATCACGTGGTGCCTGGGCACGACGAACTTTGGCAACGGTGCATACTCAGGGAGAACACTTCTTGATAATTTAGTGAGAGATCATCTTATAATGCTACCGTCAATCAAAGCAAGATAAGATGCATAAAAAGATAAACATCACATGCAATCAATATAAGTGATATGATATGGCCATCATCATCTTGTGCTTGTGATCTCCATCTCCGAAGCACCGTCATGATCACCATCGTCACTGGCGCGACACCTTGATCTCCATCGTAGCATCGTTGTCGTCTCGCCAATCTTATGCTTCCACGACTATCGCTACCGCTTAGTGATAAAGTAAAGCATTACATCGCGATTGCATTGCATACAATAAAGCGACAACCATATGGCTCCTGCCAGTTGCCGATAACTCGGTTACAAAACATGATCATCTCATACAATAAAATTTAGCATCATGTCTTGGCCATATCACATCACAACATGCCCTGCAAAAACAAGTTAGACGTCCTCTACTTTGTTGTTGCAAGTTTTACGTGGCTGCTACGGGCTTAAGTAAGAATCAATCTCACCTACGCATCAAAACCACAACGATAGTTTGTCAAATAGACTCCGTTTTAATCTTCGCAAGGACCGGGCGTAGCCACACTCGGTTCAACTAAAGTTGGAGAAACAGTCACCCGCAAGCCACCTTTGTGCAAAGCACGTCGGGAGAGCCGGTCTCGCGTAAGCGTACGCGTAATGTCGGTCTGGGCCGCTTCATCCAACAATACCGCCGAACCAAAGTATGACATGCTGGTAGGCAGTATGACTTATATTGCCCACAACTCACTTGTGTTCCTACTCGTGCAAATAACATCAAACCATCAAACCTAGGCTCGGATGCCACTGTTGGGGAACGTAGTAATTTCAAAATTTTCCTACGCACACGCAAGATCATGGTGATGCATAGCAACGAGGGGGAGAGCATGATCTACGTACCCTTGTAGATCGCAACGGAAGCGTTGACACAACATAGAGGAAGTAGTCGTATGTCTTTTTCCCGATCCGACCGATCCAAGCACCGTTACTCCGGCACCTCCGAGTTCTTAGCACACGTACAACTCGATGACGATCCCCGAGCTCCGATCTAGCAAAGCTTCGGTGAGGAGTTCCGTCAGCACGATGGCGTGGTGACGATCTTGATGTTCTACCGACGCAGGGCTTCGCCTAAGCACTACAACGATATGATCGAGGTGGAATATGATGGCAGGGGGCACCGCACACGGCTAAGGAACGATCTCAAAGATCAACTTGTGTGTCTATGGGGTGCCCCCTACCCCCGTATATAAAGGAGAAAGGGAGGAGGGGCGGCCGGCCTAGGAGTGGGCGCGCCAAGGGGAGTCCTACTCCCACCGGGAGTAGGACTCCTTCTTTCCTAGTCAAACTAGGAGAAGGGGGGAAAGGAGGGAAGTGGAGAAGGAAGGGAGAGGGGGCCCGCGCCCCAAATCCCTTGTCCAATTCGGACTGGGCTTGGGAGGGGCGCGCGCCACCTCCTGGCTCCTTCCCACTAAAGCCCATTAAGGCCCAATACTCTTCCCCGTATTCCTGTAACTCCCCGGTACCTCCGAAAATACCCGAATCACTCGGAACCTTTCCGATGTCCGAATATAGTCGTCCAATATATCGATCTTTACGTCTCGACCATTTCGAGACTCCTCGTCATTTCCCCGATCTCATCCGGGACTCCGAACTCCTTCGGTACATCAAAACTCATAAACTCATAATATAACTGTCATCGAAACCTTAAGCGTGCGGACCCTATGGTTCGAGAACAATGTAGACATGACCGAGACACGTCTCCGGTCAATAACCAATAGCGGGACCTGGATGCCCATATTGGCTCCTACATATTCTACGAAGATCTTTATCGGTCAGACCGCATAACAACATACGTTGTTCCCTTTGTCATCGGTATGTTACTTGCCCGAGATTCGATCGTCGGTATCCAATACCTAGTTCAATCTCGTTACCGGCAAGTCTCTTTACTCGTTCCATAATACATCATCTCGCAACTAACTCATTAGTTGTAATGCTTGCAAGGCTTAAGTGATGTGCATTACCGAGAGGGCCCAGAGATACCTCTCCGACATTCGGAGTGAAAAATCCTAATCTCGAAATACGCCAACCCAACATGTACCTTTGGAGACACCTGTAGAGCTCCTTTATAATCACCCAGTTACGTTGTGACGTTTGGTAGCACACAAAGTGTTCCTCCGGCAAACGGGAGTTGCATAATCTCATAGTCATAGGAACATGTATAAGTCATGACGAAAAGCAATAGCAACATACTAAATGATCGGGTGCTAAGCTAATGGAATGGGTCATGTCAATCGGATCATTCAACTAATGATGTGATCCCATTAATCAAATAACAACTCTTTGTCCATGGTTAGGAAACATAACCATCTTTGATTAACGAGCTAGTCAAGTAGAGGCATACTAGTGACACTCTGTTCGTCTATGTATTCACACATGTATTATGTTTCCGGTTAATACAATTCTAGCATGAATAATAAACATTTATCATGATATAAGGAAATAAATAATAACTTTATTATTGCCTCTAGGGCATATTTCCTTCACCTTCTTCTTCATGGCCCCGTCGAGGAGGTTCTCGGCCGCAGAGAAAGGCAAGGCTTGCCAGGTTGAGCCCGCCTCTCCCCCGCCCAAGCGGGGCCGAGGGCGCCCTCGCAAACATCCTGTGGCCACCACGGCAGCTCCCCGCGGCCATGGAGGCGATTTTTAGCACAGCGACAGGCGGATTGCTGCGGCGGGGGGGGGGGGGGGGGGGGGGCGCTCTGGCTGCACGTCCCCCTATGCCGCGCTTTCGCGCTCCTGAGGTGCTGCCGAAGTTCGTCGTGTGGTCGGCGGAGCCGACTAGCACCCGGCTTCCACTTCCTCGCTTCCTCCTTGGCGGGCTCCCGGCCGGCGCCCCGGGCGGCCTCTCGCTTCAGGCCGACGGCTGCTGCAGCCGGGCCTCATGGGTTTCACTGGAGGTCTCCGCAGCCAGGAGCCTGGCCCTGGCTCGCGGTTGGCAGACGTTTTCCCGCGCGCGTGGCCTGGGCCATCGGTGTACCCTGCACTTCAAGTTTGACGGCGATGCCACCTTCTACGTGAGGGTGTTTGGGGAAGATGGTCGCCGCGCAGGGTGCTGCCCCGAGGACGACGACCGCGGCCGGGAACCCAGCTCCGGCGACGATGGAGAAGACAACGCTCGTGTGACCGGCGGCGCTCAGGGTTCCCCAAGCTTCTCCGGTTCTTCTTCAGGCGGCGACTCCTCTATCGGTGGCCGCGGTCAGCCTCCACGCCGTCGTATCTGCTTGGGAGGTGGTAGCGCGTCCGCCCGCCGTCACGCCCCGGTGAAGCGCGAGAGGGAGTCTGCCTGAGCCCCGGAGGCAGCTCGAGTCTTCCCTGCAGGCCGGTGTGAGGCGAGCCGCGCCTGATTTGTTCTTTTCTTTTCCCTTTCCCTGCGCAAAAAGATAGTAGTGTGGAGCCCCGCGGGGGCGTGTTTGGGTATTGCTGTCAATCACCGTTTTGCTTCCGTTATCGTACCTTCCGGCTACGTGCCCGCGCGTGGATAGTTCCCGGCCCCGGTCGTGGGGGACGACCGACCCAGGCCCTGTGTTTGTGTTGCGGTGCCCGTGGGGCACGGACTGGAGGGGTGCTCCTGTAATGGGCCCAGGTCGCGAACCCTTTGAACGACTAGGATAGGAACACTCGCGAGGGCGCTCGGCTGCGCCCCCCCTCGCGAGGCCTTGCACAAGAGAAATCAAGGCAGGAGAGTAAAAAATCAAAGAACCGCAAGCCAAAGACGGCAATAACTTCAATAAAACTTCGAATGAGAAGGAACAAGCCAACTGCGGAAAGCAAATGAAAAGCCGCGTCTGGCACCTAATCTAGTCTTCGACGTCTTCTCACCAGCGCGGAGCTAAGTGCTGCCACTGGGCGTGGGAGGGAGCCCCAGGGCCTGAGGCCGGCGCTCCTGAGACTCCGGGGCGTGTACAACCCCAACTCATTATTACGTGAGAGTGTCACGGGCGGCGAGCTTCACAGGCGTTGGCCTTCTTCACAGGCTCCGGGCCTTTTCCGAAATCTGATAGCTTCACAGGCATTCGCCTTCTTCACAGGCTCTGGGCCTTTTCCAAAACGCGATAGCTTCACAGGCATTCGCCTTCTTCACAGGCTCTGGGCCTTTTCCAAAACGCGATAGCTTCACAGGCATTCGCCTTCTTCACAGGCTCTGGGCCTTTTCCAAAACGCGATAGCTTCACAGGCATTCGCCTTCTTCACAGGCTTTGGGCCTTTTTAGGGGTAGAACCTCCGGAGGTGCTGGATGTTCCATGCGTTCTGGACTGGCACCCCCTCCTGAGTCTCCAAGTGCGCGGAGCCGGGCCTGGAAACATGAACAACTTTGAACGGGACCTCCCACATGGGAGAGAGCTTGTGCAGCCCCTTCCTGGAGAGAACCCGCCTGAGCACGAGGTCTCCTACCTCGAGAGTTCTCGGGCGGATGTTGCAGCAGTGATATCGCCGCAGTGCTTGTTGGTATCTCGCCGCTCGTAGCGCGGCTTCTCGGCGACGTTCCTCCCCCAGCACGAGGTCCATCCCCCGCATGGCGTCCTGTTGTGCCTTGTCGAACACCAGGATCTGCGTGGAGCGACGTCTGACCTCGTGAGGAAGGACCGCTTCGGCTCCGTAGACCAGGAAGAACGGGGTCTCCCCAGTCGGCTTGGTCGCGGTTGTGCGAATGGACCACAACACGGGTTGAAGCTCGTTGTACCAACCTCTGCCACAGGCCTCCAACTTCTTCTTGAACGTCCTGGTCTTGAGGCCCCTCAGGACCTCCGCGTTGGCTCGCTCGGCCTGGCCGTTGCTTCGGGGGTGCGCCACCGAAGTGTAGCATATCTGCGTTCCAAGGTTAGCACAGTATGTTTTGAAGAGGTTACTGGTGAACTGCGAACCGTTGTCCGTGATGATGCAATTCGGCACCCCGAACCGGCTCACGATGCCCTTGATGAACTTGACCGCGGAACCCGCGGGAATGGTGCGGACAGCCTCTACTTCAGCCCACTTGGTGAACTTGTCCACGACAACGTAAAGGTAGCGGTAGCCCCCTGGCGCCCGAGGAAACGGGCCCAAGACGTCCATCCCCCAGACTGCGAATGGCCACGTAAGGGGTATAGTCTGCAAGCCTCCTGCTAGCTGATGGATCTGCTTGGCGTGGAACTGGCAGGCCTCACAAGCTTTCGCTAGTTCGACGGCGTCATTGAGCGCGGTGGGCCAATAAAACCCACTGCGGAACGCCTTGCCAACGAGGGTCCGTGATGATGAATGATGTCCACAGTCTCTGCCGTGTATATCTTCCAGCAGTTCCTTCCCTTGCTCCCTGGAGATGCAGTGCAGGGATACATCGTTTGGTCGCTTCCGGTAGAGCTCTCCATCTTTGATGCAGTATGCCGTGGCCTGGCGTGCCACTCGCTCCGCTTCCTCCTCCTTCTCCGGCAGGGTCCCTTGCGTTAAGTAACTCCTGAGCTCCGCGATCCAACATCCCTCCTGAGGTTCCATCGTCAGGAGCAGGCGTGCTCCTGAGGCTGGGCCACAGGCCGGAGCTCCTAAGGCAGGTAGCTGGGGGAGCTCCTCCCGGGGCTGAGTCGTGTTTGATAATGATGGCAGGGCTGAGGGCTTGAAGAGCCACTCCTCGAAAACGCCAGGCTCCTGAGGTAACCGCCTGGACGCATGTTTGGCGATGTCGTCGGCCTCCTGATTGGTGCCATGGGGCACATGCTGCAACTCCAACCCCCAGAACTGCTTCTCCATCCCGCGGACCTCCGCAAGGTAGGCTTCCATGTGCTCATCCTTCGGCTCGTACACCTTGTTGGAGAAATTGACAAGGAGCTGCGAATCGCCCTTGATGGTGAGGCGTTTCACCCCCAGGGCAGCTGCGGCCTTCAAGCCCGCTATTAAACCTTCATACTCCGCTATGTTGTTGGAGACCTTTTCACCTTGCTGGAAACAGAGCTGCACAACGTAATAGAGCTTGTCCTGAGCGGGCGATATAAGCACCGCCCCAGCTCCAGCGCCATGCCTGGAGAACGCCCCATCGAAGTACATGACCCAGCCTTCTGGCGCCTCGCTTCCCGGGGATAGGGACCGATCCTCGTCGGCCTTGAGGCCTGGAGCCTCCGTCCATTCTGCCACAAAATCCGCCAACGCTGCTCCCTTGATGACTCTGGTCGTGTTGAATTTGAGCTGAAACGCTTGCAGTTCTATGTTCCACTCAGCGACCCTTCCATCTGAATTAGGGCCCCTAAGCACTCTCTCCAGGGGGTATGACGAGACGACCTTGATGGGGTGACCCTGAAAATAGTGCCGCAGCTTGCGCGAGGCCACCAGTACCGCGAGGAGGAGTTTCTGAGGCATGGGGTACCGTGCCCTTGCATCCCGCAACACCATGCTGACAAAGTACACTAGGTGGTCAACGAGGTGGAGTGCGTCAGTGCTGGTGGCTCCCTTCGGAGACCATGGCGCCTCTTGAGGCAATGAGGCCTCCTGAGACTGGCCATCTGGGAGAGGGGCCTCTTCCGCCTCCGGTGCGCCCCTCTGCAGCGGCTGATCCTCCTCAGCCGCGGTGGCGGTTTCTGTGGGCCTTCCTCGTTCCTGTTCTGCCTTATCCCGGGCCGCTGCCGCGGTTTTGATTCGACCCTCCTCTCTGACTGCCACCAAGGCTGCGCTGGCGGAGTAGGGAGTGGTAGCGAGGTAAAGCACCAGGGGCTCTTGAGGGCGCGGAGCCACCATGACCGGTGGGCTGGTCAGGTATCTCTTGAGATCCTGGAACGCCTTGTTGGCCTCTTTAGTCCACTCGAAGGGCCCCTTTTTCTTCATTAGCTGGAAGAATGGCAGCGCTCGCTCCCCCAACTTGGAGATGAAGCGCCCTAGCGCGGTCACGCACCCGGTGAGCTTCTGCATTTCTCTGAGGGTCTTTGGCAGGCTCATGTCTTCCACCGCCTTGACCTTCTCCGGGTTAGCCTCGATGCCTCGGTGGGACACGAGGAAACCCAAGACCTTGCCCGAGGGGACTCCGAACACACACTTCTCTGGGTTGAGCCATAGGTTCACTGTGTTGAGGCTCGCGAAGGTTTCTTCCAGGTCTTGTATCAAGGTCCTGGCCTCCCGAGACTTTACCAATATGTCATCGACGTAAGCTTCAACATTTTTCCCGAGCTATGGGCCCAAGGTGATGTGCATCAGCCGCTGAAAGGTTGCCCCTGCGTTACGCAGCCCGAATGACATGCATGTGTAGCAGTACACCCCACACGGGGTTAGGAAGGCTGTCTTCTCGACGTCTTCTACCGCCATCTTGATCTGGTGATACCCAGAGAAGGCATCCAAGAAGCATAACAGGTCGCATTCCGTAGTGGAATCGACGATCTGGTCGATGCGGGGGAGCGGGAACGGATCTTGCGGGCACGCTTTGTTGAGGTTGGTGAAGTCGACACACATGCGCTCCTTCCCACCCTTCTTTGGCACAACGACAGGGTTGGCCAACCAATCCGGGTATCGGACCTCGCGAATGACCCCAGCGGCCTCTAATTTGCGGGTCTCTTGGACGATGAAGGCCTGCTTTTCTATGGACTGCCGCCTGGCCTTCTGCTTCACAGGGCGCATGTTGAGATGATGCTCGATTACACTCCTGGGGATCCCTGCCAACTGGTCAGGCTCCCAAGCGAATACCTTCTTGTTTGCATGCAGGAACCCGACCAGGGCCTCCTCCTGCTCGGGTTTGAGGTGGGCGCCTATGGTGAAAGTGGCGTTGGTGGACCCGTCCTCATCGACGGGTATCTGCTTGGTTTCTGCCTTGTCTTGGGTGAACAACTGTTTCTTCTTGGCGGGTGCAGCCCCCTTGGGCTCGGGGGTCTCCAAGTCGGTGGGCTGTGCCGACGCCGCTGTCTTGAAGATGAGCTTGAGCACCCACAGAGCGTCCCCGGTGTCCCTGTGCACGGTGAGGACACCGCTGCTCCCGGGCATCTTCATGAGGTTGTACGCCGGGTGCGTCGCGGCCATGAACCGGGCCAGCGCTGGGTAGCCGAGGATGGCGTTGTAGGGGAGGCCGATGGGGGCGATGTCGAAGTCGACCAGCTCCGTGCAGAAGTTATCGTAGGTGCCGAAGGTTACTGGGAACCGGACCCGTCCCAAGGAGCTGGACGACCCGCCCCCAACGCCTGAGAAGGGCCGGCTGGGTTGCAGCCATTCCAGGGGTATGCAGAGGAGGTTGAAGGCCTCGACCGAGAGCATGCTGAGGCCCGCGCCGCCATCAATGAGGGTTCTGGTGACGGCCACCTGGCAGATGGTGGGGGTGCACACCATGGGGAGCGCACCCGAGCAGGCCGAGTTGGAGGGGTGGTCCTCCGAGCTGAAGGTCAGGCCGGTCTCGGGCGCCGCCCGGTCCAAGGGAGCCCCCTGCCGCGTGGAAGCGGCGCTGACCCGACGGATGAATGGCTTGACGTGGTGACTTGTAGGCGGTGCCTGCGAGCCGCCCAGGAGGGCCGCGATGACCGGGGGTGTTGGTGTAGCGCGATGGGCGGGGAAGAGGTTGCGGGGCTCTTCCCGAGAGGCCACGGAGGCTGCCGGCGGGTAGAGCAGCCATGTGCGCGGGGCGCCGGTGAGGGCCATGGGGAGCCAGTTGGCCACAACCCTATCGTCACCTCATGCTTCGAGAAGGGCCTCCTCGCTCGCCAGCAAGAAGGCCAGCGGATCTGTCGCGCCGCCGTAGCGCGGCGGCGTCGTTGGCTTGAGCTTGTCCGGCCACCGTACCCGTTGCAGGGCTGGGGCCAGGGCTCGGAGCCCCCTGGCCCCCGTGCTGGCGCCGGCGGCCGGAGCGGGCGACGCGCTGCTCATCACGAGACAAGCCGTGGCGGTGGCGGAAGAGAAAACTCCGGTGCACCCCTACCTGGCGCGCCAAATGTCGGATGTCGGGTTCCGGCAGACCCTTGAGGTTCGAACACTGGGGTGCGCGTGGAGATTTCTCCTCCTACCTACCTGCACCCCTCCGCCTCATTAAGGTCTAAGCTATGGAAAGAAAAACACAAGAGACACAGGGTTTATACTGGTTTGGGCCACCGTTGTGGTGTAATACCCTACTCCAATGTGTGGCGTGGTGGATTGCCTCTTGGGCTGATGATGATGAACAATACAAGGAAGAACAGCCTCGCGAGGGTCTGTTCTTGGCTGGGGCGATGAACTGCTGGGAGGAGTTCAGCCACCTTTCTCTCTCTCTCTCTCTCTCTCTCTCTCTCGCTGATCCCTTGATCCTTCGATTCATCGGTCCCTTCACCCTGCGGGTGGCCGGTCCTATTTATAGAGGCCCTGGTCCTCTTCCCAAATATCGAGCGAGAAGGGAGCCAACAATGGCGGGCTAATTTGAAGGGGAACAGCTAGTATCAGCTATCCTGACAAAAGTAGTCTTCGCCTGCACAAAGCTCTGGTGGTGATGCCGTCTTGGGCTCCACGGTGACCTCCGTCTTGCAGTCCTCATGGTCTTGGTCTCGTTGCACCGAAATGGCAACCTTTGCCTGATGCCTCGGTACTCCGCGGCTGCGCTTGCCCCCTTTGCACCAAAGAGGAAAGGAGGACGCTGCGCGGGCTGGCACCCGCCTGGCGCCCTTGGTCGTCATGGCTTGCGTCATGGGCACCTCGTGAGGTACCCCGCCTTGGTCTCTCCGCCTCCTCGTGAGCCAGCCTGATGAGGCCGTGCCTGAGGAAGCTCCGTGTCGTCCGCCCCGCGAGGCTTGGCCCCTCGCGAGGGTCTTGGTTTTGTGTTGGTGAAGATGGGCCGCACTGGGCCCCCCTTTGAGCCACGCCGCAGGCCGCAGGCAGGCAAGTCCGGGGACCCCCGTTCCCAGAACGCCGACAAACAAAGGCTCCACTTCGATGTCGCACTCGTCCTCTTCCTCTAGCCCATAGTCGTTCGGGAACTCGTGGTCGAGGGGGAAGCCGTCCAGGTCGATGCCGACCTGATCGCGCATGAAGGCCGCCTAGTCGGGATCATAGCCAGCGGCCGACGTGAACGTCTCGCGGCCGTCCTGGCTTTGTGTCTCCTCGGGATCGTAGCCAGCGCCCGGCGCACTACCCTCGAAGATGAGGTTTTGCATGTAGTCCTCGTCGACGGCGGACGGCATTTCCTCGAACAGGTTATGGGCGTCCCGAAGCCCCCCGGCCGGCGTTTGTCACGCGTGTTTCCTCGTGCCGCCGGACGACGAGCCACCGACCACCGGGGTGGCGTTGAGGTCAATGGGCGCGGGCGTGAGTGTGGAAGGTGCGACCATGCTCACGTCGGGTGAGCACTCCCCGGAGAGGCGGGAGGCCTGCGGGTAGACGTGGAAGTCGGGGACCGGGTTGCAAGCCGACGCGCGGGGTGAGTCGGGCATCACCATCCGAGGAAACGCCGACGAGCTGGTGCTGGCCGCGGCGACGACGGCTTGGAGGACGCTGTGCTGGCTAGGGTTTACCCCTAGCATGTAGAGCGCCTCCCTCATTGCCGCGGCGACGCGGGCGTTGGTGAACTCCTGCTGCGCGGCGGCGATGGCGGCGGCCTACACGGCGGCCTCATCCCTCGCGTCCGCGGTGTGCCTCCGGCCCTTCCTCGTGGCCGACTCCCTTGCCTGCTGTTCAGGTGTCAGCGCCTTCTTTGGCTTGGTCGTGGCGGCGGTCTTGTGCGGGGCACGAGGCTTGCCTTTCCCGGAGGGGGCAACGGCGTCGGACGAGGCGAGGGAGGCGAGGCCGATGGTGGCGTCGAGGTCGAGGTCGATGGCGTCCTCCATGGCTGGTTGGGGGGCGGAGGCGCGCAGGGGCGGGAGCGTTTTTGGGGAAAATGGGGGGAAATGGTGGTGGCTGCCACCGACCGGCGGGCCCAGAGAGAGAAGTAGGTGCGCGCGCGTCCGTCTCATGTCCGCGCCGACACAGATCCAGCTCAAAATTGGGACTGGAATGGGTCACCCGCGGACGAAAAATGGACGTGCGTCCGTTTGGGTCGGCGCGTTGGGCCGCCACTTTTATCCGCGCCGACCCAAACGGACGCCGACGGACGAAATGGGTCGCCCCATTGGAGTTGCTCTTATTTATCAGTCCTACCAGATGACTCGTTTTGTCATTGACGACTGGCATGAAGACTAATTGCGACGAAGAAATGAAGCGACTAATGCAACTAAGAACTATATGTGAATGATGTTTCTCGTGAATTGTCTGTAAATTATTTCGTTTGTATTTACTTTGTATATTTATTACTAACGACAAACAATGATGATCTTTGCCCATGTGCTTCTTCGATCGACAAGGGCAGAGACTCCTACTCAGAGCAACTGACGCGATCAATCCATATCTGTTGCGCCCTTGATGCAAAGTCCAATTGCAATCAGGAAATTAAGCAACATATGGACAACACGTTAAGTGTTCATTTTGTGATTATCCAGGAGAGCTTGCTTATTACGTCATACCCCAAGGCGGTTGCCCCTTTGTCTATAGACGGTGGCCTGGCATAGGATGGGACATGCAACACATCTTCTCGTTGTTCATGCCGAAGCTTTGTTTCGCTCTTTCGCATGGTTATTGCTCAGCTACCTGACCTTTTGGTCGGGGTAGAGGCATAACCTCCTTGCTAGCCAGACATGCCTTTGTCGGTTGTGTCGGGTTCACACCATGTGTCATTAAGGTGATCATTGTTACACGTCTGGGATCTCACTGTGTGCAAGGATTCCTCTTTATTTTAAGCCGAGTATGATGGGTGCTCTGTCAGCGCTATCACCGTTGAGAATCATGACGACCACGGTAGTACGGGCTTAATCTATTTGGAACAACATATCTATAACACCCCGGATGTATTTTACCTAATATGTACTCCAACTCTTGCCGTTTCCGGCGCTAAGTTATTTTATTTCCTCGGGTTCAAGTTTTTGTCTCCGTGTGTTGTTGTCGTTGTCATGCATCTCATATCATGTCATCATGTGCATTGCATTTGCATACGTGTTCACCTCATGCATCCGAGCTTTTTCCCCGTTGTCCGTTTTGCATGCCGGTGCTCCTATCTCCTCTGTTGGTTCTTTCTACCTTCCTTTCATGTGCGGGGGTTAAACATTTCCGGATTGGACCGAGACTTGCCAAGCGGCCTTGGTTTACTACCGGTAGACCGCCTGTCAAGTTTCGTACCATTTGGATTTCGTTTGAAACTCCAACGGTTAACCGAGGGACCGAGAAGGCCTCGTGTGTGTTGTAGCCCAACACCCCTCCAATTTGGCCCAAAACCCACCAAAACACTCTCCACCATCTTGAGCGTTCGATCACGATCGCGTGGCCGAAAACCGCACCTCATTTGGACTCTCCTAGCTCCTCCTACGTCTATTTAAAGACCCACTCCCGAAATTTCGGATCTCTCCTCCGAAACCCTAGCCTTTGTCTTCCTCCGCGCGCCGGACGTGTCCGACTTCCACCCCCGCTGCCACGTGGCATGCCCCCATTCGCCGCCGCCTCGCGCCCACATTGCCACCGCTTCGGCCCGGGAGGCCCAGATCGGGCCCCGAGGCCCACATCGCCACCCGCCGCCACCCGAGGCGTCCTCCCCGCCCAGCCGCCACATCGCCGCCCTTCGCCTCCAACTCCAGCGGCCCGCGCCACCCCGCGCCGTCGCCGGCGGCCGCCGCACTTCTCGCCGGCCGGAGCCGCACTGGCCGCCTCCTCTCGCCGTCCCCGCACCCTCCTCGCCGCTGACGTCGCCTCCTCGCCCGGATCCGTGCCGCCCCTGCCTCCACCTCCTCCACGGTGACGTCTCTGGCGAAGCCCCGGCGATCCTCGGCTTCCGTGGGCGAGATCTGGATTGGGTCAAACCCTAGGTTGACCCCGGGATATTTTCGAAGTCATTGTTCTGCAGTATTTTGATGCCATGTTCATCGCATCGTAACTCCGCATCCGTAGCTCTGATTTGCGCGTGCAGCATATCAAAATGTTTGACTCAGAGAGCAAATCATTTTCATTTGAGTTCATCTTGATGCCCGAAATGCTGTTGGAAGAGAGCTATTTGAGTTAATTGTCAGATCTGCTGCACCAAATAGCTATTTGCCATTTTTGCCATGTTTAATGTGTGCATGATATGCTCCTGAGCTCTACATGAGTTTTGTTATATGATTTGCCATCTTTACAGAGGTGCTATCCATGTATTTTTGTGACATGTGTGGTGACTAGCACAAGCTTGTAAAGTAGTGCATTCGTTAATGCTGATTTCAGGGACTTAGAAATTTCACTAAGTCCTTGATCTGTTTTTATCAATATGCCATATGTTCATGTTGTTTCCTAGTGATCTGTGCCTCTTTTGAGGATGATCAGTTAGGATGATTTGTTAATATTGTGGTGCTCTATCCATCCATGTCTTTGTTTTCAATTATTGAGCATCCTAGCTTGAGTCAATCGAGCTCTACTTTTTCTATTTCGTAATTCCTGGCAGATTGTCTACTTGTTAGCGATTTTGCCGAGGATGTTGTTGTTGATCCGTGCATGCTATGTTGTTGTTCTTGCCATGTCTAGCTTATATAATGTGTATTCTTGATGGGTGTATGCTTAGATTGTCATGCCTTTCTCTGTAGTGAGTGCATCGAGCTCGTAAACATGCCTACTCGTTAACAGATTTGCATGCTCCAGTTTTTCACTAAGTCTGTAATCTGATTATGTTTTTGCCATGTTCACATGCTTGCAATTGTATTTTCTGATCCCTTTTGGTTCAAGGTCACTAAGGGACTTTTGTTGAGCTCTTTGAGTAGCTCCATGCCATGCCTTGCTCTGCCATGTTAAGTTCCTGTAGCATATAGTTTTCTTGCTCCAAAGTGTGCTACTTGATCTGAAATTCCAGACTAGTGTTAATTTCACTAAGTCTGAAACCTGTTTATCATTTGCATTTTTGCCATGCTTGTTTGAACCTGTTAATTGATGATTTGGCCGTAGCTCAGTATTCATCTTTTTTCAAGCATCATGAGTGGATCCCTGCCATGTATTTTGTTGTCTCGTTTGAGTGCTGTAGCATAATTATCCCAATGCATTTAGATGGCTACTTGCTGTTTATAGCAGACCGTTGCCATATTTGTTTTGCTTGCCATTTCCAAACCGTGTCTCTGATTCCGGTGTTCTTTATATCGATTTCAACCAAAATCACCTCACCTTTCCAGTGGCACTCTTGGATTTCCAAGTTGAGGCCAGGTCCAATCATTCCTTGTCAATTCTTGTATATGCATCACATACTGCATCCCGCATAGCATACCATGTTTGCATCTTGTTGTTTGAGCATTGCACGTGGTTGATTGTGTTCCTTTTGCTTGTTTGTCTTGTTTGGGTAGAGCCGGGAGACGAGTTCGCTAACGAGGAGCCCGTTGAGTTTGCTTTCGAGGATCCAGTCAACTCTGACACCTTTGCAGGCAAGATGATCATACCCTCAAAATCACTTCTATCTTTGCTTTGCTTGATGCTCACTCTTTTGCTATGCCTATGCTATGATGCCTACCACTTGCTTATCATGTCTCCCAAATTGCCATGTCAAACCTCTAACCCACCATGTCCTAGCAAACCGTTGATTGGCTATGTTACCGCTTTGCTCGGCCCCTCTTATAGCGTTGCTAGTTGCAGGTGAAGATTGGAGATCGTTCCTTGTTGGAACATTATTTTCTTGTTGGGATATCATTATATAATCGTGTTATCTTAATACATCTATATACTTGGTAAAGGGTGGAAGGCTCTGCCTTTTGCCTAGTGTTTTGTTCCACTCTTGCCGCCCTAGTTTCCGTCATATCGGTGTTATGTTCCCGGATTTTGCGTTCCTTACGCGGTTGGGTAATAATGGGAACCCCTTGACAAATCGCCTTGAATAAAACTCCTCCAGCAATGCCCAACCTTGGTTTTACCATTTGCCACCTAGCCTCTTTTTCCCTTGGGTTTCCAGAGCCCGAGGGTCACCTTATTTAACCCCCCCGGGCCAGTGCTCCTCTGAGTGTTGGTCCACCTCGTCAGTCGCCGGTGGCCACCAGGGGCAACTCTGGGCTGGCCTACCGGAAGTTTGGACAATCTGAGTGTGCCCTGAGAACGAGATATGTGCAGCTCCTATCGGGATTTTTCGGCACATTCGGGCGGTGTTGCTGGATTTGTTTTAACTTGTCGAAGTTGTCTTGTAGAACCGGGATGCCGAGTCTGATCGGAATGTCTCGGGAGAAGGTATATCCTTCATTGACCGTGAGAGCTTGTGATGGGCTAAGTTGGGACTCCCCTGCAGGGATTTGAACTTTCGAAAGCCGTGCCCACGGTTATGGGCAGATGGGAATTTGTTAATGTCCGGTTGTAGATAACTTGAACCTTAACTTAATTAAAATGAATCAACGGTGTGTGTTACCGTGATGGTCTCTTCTCGACGGAGTCCGGGAAGTGAACACGGTGTTGGAGTAATGTTTGCCGTAGGTTGTTCTCTAGTTCTTCGTTCGTGCTTTGCCTTCTCTTCTCGCTCTCTTTTGCGAATAGGTTAGCCACCATATATGCTAGTTGCTTGCTGCAGCTCCACATATTACCTTGCCTTACCTATAAGCTTAAATAGTCTTGATCGCGAGGGTGCGAGATTGCTGAGTCCCCGTGGCTCACAGATTACTTCCAAACCAGATGCAGGGCCCGATGACTCCGTTCCAGATGATGCGATTGAGCTCAAGTGGGAGTTCGGTGAAGACTCACGCCGTTACTATGTGTCTGTCCCTGATGTTCAGTAGTGGTGCCCAGTTGGGGCGATCGGGACCATGTCGCTTGTTGGGGTTGATCTTTTATTTTGGTACCATAGTCGTACCATGATTGTGTTGGTTGATGTAATGCTATTTATGTACTTTGTGTGACGTGGTGAGTGTAAGCCAACTATGTACCTTTCCCCTTATTATCTATTTACATGGGTTGTTGTGAAGATTACCTTACTTGCGACATTGCTTTCAATGCGGTTATGCCTCTAAGTCGTGCTCCGACACGTAGGAGATATAGCCGCATCGAGGGTGTTACAAGTTGGTAATCAGAGCCTTCCCCGACCTTAGGAGCCCCCACTGCTTGATCGAATTAGCAGCCGTTGTTGAGTCTAGAAAAATGTTTTGAGTCATTTAGGAATTATATATCGGAGAGTTTAGGAATTCTTTTTACTCTCCAGTCCCTTCATCGCTCTGGTGAGGCATCCTGACGTAGAGTTTTGAATCTTCTCTTCTCAAATTTCACTAATTTTTTTTAGGATCATGCGGGTATCTTGGAATCGTTCTGATGGATTTGTGACGAGAACATTGTTCTTGGTGCCTGCTGTCATTTAGGGGTTGTGGCAGTGTCCCGGGGAGTTGAGCTCCGAGGTGTTGTCGTCACAATTTTATCGTTGCAGTTCTGGAATACCTGAGTTTAGTTCGCCGACATCGAAAATCTCTTTTATGCAGTTGTTGGTGAGATAACCTCGACGCCACCTAGTACTGGGGCGGGAGTTCGGGAGTATTGCCATAACTTGTATAACGGATGCTTTCCGAAGGTTGAGGTAGACGATTTCCGAAGTTTTTTTCCGGTTATGTGTTGAAGGATGGATACAGCTGGATGTAGGATTTGCTAGATTTGGGTGAGATATTATGCTTCCCCTGTATCCCCAACACCTGATTGCATAACCGGAAAGGTTCGGGAGTTTTATAGGTGGGAATTCTTGTAGCTCTAGTTCTTCTTCCACGGATATTTGGTTTGAGATTGGGTGATCCTTACGGAGTATTCGTTCTTGTTCCGTACCTTGTTGATTCATTCCTCTACCTAAATTCTAAGTGGCTTCTCAATTTATGGATATGTGACCATTCCTATTGGAATGCATTCGTTCTTTTTGTTCGGATGTGAAGACTATATGTTGCAATTTCAACCCGCTTGATTCAGCTTCAATCTTATCTATCAATGTGCTAATGGATGTCAACCTCTTCAGGATGGCTCCTCCAACGCGCATGACTCCGAATCCTGATCCGCCACCACCACCCCCTCCTCCGGAGGCATGGCAAGCTGTGATGGCCACTACCAATGCAAACACGCAGTTGATCATGCAAATTCTTCAAGAGCGCAACCAAGCAAACCAAGGCAACCAAGGCAACAATCAGAATCACTTTGCTACACTCAACCAGTTCCTTGCTAACCAGCCAAAGGCCTTCAACAATTGTGTTGAGGCAACTGATGCTGACAATTGGCTCGTGGACTTGTGCAACCATTTCGAGTGCAGTAACGTCAGGCCTGAGGACTTTGTCAAGTTTGCTTCCTTCCAACTCAAAGACCAAGCTGCAGAATGGTTCCAGCAGTACAAAGATTCCAGAGGAGGCCGTGTGATTACCTGGGATGAATTCCGTCAAGACTTCAAAGCACATCATATTCCTTAGAGCGTGGTTGAAAGCAAGCGTGAGGAATTCCGCAACCTGAAGCAAGGCTCTATGTCTGTCTATGACTACAACAAGTTGTTTCAGAAGCTCGCCCGTTTTGTTAAGCAGGACGTCCCTGACAAGAAGAGCATGATATACTAGTTCAGGGGTGGTCTCAGAGAAGAAATCCAGCTAGCTCTCAATCTCTTTGAGCCCAGGAGGTACGATGAGTTTTACAACATGGAAATGAAGCAAGAGGCTGCTCAACTGAAGTGTGATGCTTCCAAGAAGCGAGTGAGAGATGCTACTCCTTCTTCCTCTACTC
The DNA here is from genome assembly GCA_034509565.1 of Triticum monococcum. NCBI lineage: Eukaryota > Viridiplantae > Streptophyta > Magnoliopsida > Poales > Poaceae > Triticum > Triticum monococcum. The sequence continues at coordinate 494,039,511 of CM067844.1, forward strand.
AAGTGGCTAAGCAGCAGAAGTATTGGCTTCCTCCTCCTCCGTTCCGTCAGCCGTATCAACAGAAGAGCAAAGGTGGCAGTGGATCTTCCCACCCACCCAACCCTGGCTTTCAGAACAAGACTTCGTCTCAAGCTTCAAGATCGAGTGCTCCGTATCACCGTCCGCTTTCAGAGGTCACGTTCAACAAGTGCCAACAGAAGGGTCACTATGCCAACAAATGCTTCAATCAGAGGCATCTCCCTCCTCCTCCTGTGAGATCGGCAAGTACAGCTGTGGTCAAGCATAACCCCAAGCACGCCAAGGTCAACTTGATGAATGCAGCTCAGGAAGAGGACTCGTCAGATGTCATCATGGGTAACCTTCCTGTTAACAATGTTCTTGCAAAAGTACTTTTTGACACTGGCGCATCACATTGTTTCATCTCGAGACCTTTTGCATCTAAGCATGAGTTGTCTTCTCAAGTTTTGCATAAACCGTTAGCAGTTGTCTCACCGGGTAAATGTTTGCTCGCTAACCACGAGATTCCGGATATTTCTATCGTGATGGGTGATTTTAAGTTTCTGGCTTCTCCAATGGTCCTTGGTAACTCGGATATTGATCTTATTCTTGGAATGGACTGGCTTTCTAAGCACAAGGCTCAGCTTGATTGTGCAGCCAGGCAGATTCAATTGACTCATTCGTCTGAGGATGTAATTGTCTTTGTGGCTCGGGATAATACCATCCGCCTGTTTTTTCTCAATGAGAAGGGTGAACTCGATGCCATCTCTCAAATTCCAGTCGTTTGCGAATATCAAGACGTCTTTCTAGAAGAGCTTCCAGGAATGCCTCCGCACCGGCCAGTTGAATTCGTCATCGATCTTGAGCCTGGCACGGAACCGGTTTGCAAACGTCCTTACAAGCTCGGACTGAAGAGTTAAAGGAGCTGAAGAAGCAACTCGATGTTCAAGAACGAATGGGTCTCATCCGACCTAGTTCTTCTCCGTGGGGTTGTGGAGTACTTTTTGTGAAGAAGAAGGATGGAACGGACCGACTTTGTGTTGACTACCGTCCATTGAACAAGAAGACTATCAAGAACAAGTACCCACTTCCCAACATCAACGAGCTGTTCGAACAACTCAAAGGTGCCCAAGTATTCTCCAAGCTTGATCTCCATATGGGTTATCACCAGATTCGAATCCGTGAGCAAGATATTCCCAAGACGGCTTTCAGAACAAGCTATGGTTCATACGAATACACAGTCATGTCTTTTGGCCTCGTCAACGCTCCTCCGACTTTCTCTCGCATGATGAACTTCATCTTCAACGCCTACACAAATGATTTCATTTTGGTCTATCTCGACGACATTCTGGTCTTTTCGAAGAACAAGGAAGATCATGCCAAGCACTTGCGTTTGTGCTCGATAAGCTCAGGGAACATCAATTCTACGCCAAGTTCTCAAAGTGCGAGTTTTGGCTCGATGAGGTTCTTTATCTTGGCCATATCATCTCTGCCAAGGGCATTGCGGTGAATCCTGAGAAGGTGTCTGGAATTGTGAATTGGGAACCACCTCAGAACGTGAAGCAACTCCGTAGCTTCCTCGGTCTCGCAAGCTACTGTCGAAGTTTCGTTGAGAACTTTTCAAAGATTGCGAAGCCTCTTTCAAACCTTCTCCAGAAGCACGTCAAGTACGTTTGGTCTCCGGAATGTGACATCGCTTTCAACACCTTGAAAGAGAAATTGGTCACTGCTCCAGTTCTGACTACTCCTGATGAATCCAAACCGTTCGAGGTCTTCTATGATGCCTCTCTCCAAGGTCTTGGTGCAGTGTTGATGCAAGAGAAGAAAGTTGTGGCCTATACCTCTCGCCAGTTGAAGCCCAACGAGAAGAACTACCCCACTCATGACCTCGAGTTGGCGGCAGTTGTGCATGCTCTTTTGACTTGGAGACATCTCTTATTGGGAAGAAAAGTGGACATCTTCACTGACCACAAGAGTCTCAAGTACATCTTCACTCAGCCTAATCTCAACCTCAGGCAGTCTCGTTGGGTCGAAATGATTCAAGAGTATAATCCGAGTATCGAGTATACTCCAGGCAAGGCCAATGTGATTGCTGACGCTTTGAGCAGGAAGGCTTATTGCAACAGTCTGATTCTCAAGCCTTATCAACCCGAGCTTTGTGAAGCTTTCCGCAAACTCAATCTGCAAGTTGTTCCTCAAGGTTTCCTCGCCAACCTTCAAGTCTCTCCTACTTTGGAAGATCAGATTCATGAGGCTCAACTTCTGGATGCTATGGTGAAGAAGGTGAAGATTGGGATTGCTAAGAGTCAACCCAAGTACAAGTGCTACCGCCTTGATGACAAGGATACTCTTTTCTTCGAGGATCGTATTATTGTGCCCAAAGGTGACCTTCGCAAAGTTATCATGAATGAGGCGCAAAATTCACTCCTCTCCATCCACCCTAGGAGTACGAATATGTATCAGGACCTCAAGCAGGCTTATTGGTGGACTCGAATGAAGCGCGAGATTACTAAGTTCGTGAATGAATGTGATGTCTGTAGAAGAGTGAAGGCAGAACACCAAAGGCCAGCTGGTCTCCTTCAACCTCTTGCCATTCTAGAATGGAAGTTTGACCACATTGAGATGGACTTCGTGACTGGGTTTCCAAAGTCCAAGCGTGGCAATGATGCTATATTCGTTGTCATCGACAAACTCACTAAAGTGGCTCACTTTCTGCCTATCAAAGAGTCTATCACTGCAGCTCAATTGGCGGAGCTGTATACCTCTCGGATTGTCTCTCTGCACGGTATTCCACAGGTGATCTCCTCAGACCGTGGCAGCATCTTTACCTCCAAGTTTTGGGAGTCTTTTCAGAAGGCCATGGGCACCAACATCCGCTTCAGCACAGCTTTCCATCCTCAAACTAGCAGTCAAGTCGAGCGTGTCAATTAGATTCTTGAAGATATGCTCAGGGCTTGTGTGATCTCCTTCGGTATGAAGTGGGAAGATTGTCTTCCATATGCTGAATTCTCCTACAACAACAGTTTTCAAGTAAGTTCGGGCAAGGCCCCATTCAAAATTCTGTATGGCAGGAAGTGCCGTACTCCTCTTAACTGGTCAGAAACCGGTGAACGTCAACTTCTTGGAAATGACTTAATCACATAGGCAGAGGAAATGTGTAAAGTCATTCGTGATAACCTCAAAGCAGCGCAATCGCGCCAGAAGAGCTACTATGATAGTAAGCACCGTGATTTGGCTTTCGAGATCGGAGATCATGTTTACCTCCGTGTCTCTCCAATGAAAGGTACTCGTCGCTTTGGTATCAAAGGGAAGCTTGCCCCTAGATACGTGGGTCCTTTCAAGATCGTCAGCAAGAGAGGCGATCTCGCCTATCAACTCGAGCTTCCTTCAAACTTTGCAAATGTGCACGACGTGTTCCATGTCTCTCAGCTCCACAAGTGCTTCAAGACTCCTGACCGCACCGTCAACTTTGAAGACATTGATCTCCAAGAAGATCTCTCTTATCGTGAGCACCCCGTTGCTATTCTTGAAGAGACTGAACGCAAGACTCGCAATAAGTCAATCAAATTCCTCAAAGTCAAGTGGTCGCACCATTCCGACCGTGAAGCTACCTGGGAACGCGAGGATCATCTCCATTCTGAGTACCCGGCGTTCTTCCAGTCCTAGATCTCGGGACGAGATCCTTTCGTAGTGGTGGAGTGTTGTAACACCCCAGATGTATTTTACCTAATATGTACTCCAACTCTTGCCGTTTCCAGCGCTAAGTTATTTTATTTCCTCAGGTTCGGGTTTTTGTCTCCGTGTGTTGTTGTCGTTGTCATGCATCTCATATCATGTCATCATGTGCATTGCATTTGCATACGTGTTCGTCTCATGCATCCGAGCTTTTTCCCCGTTGTCTGTTTTGCATTCCGGCGCTTCTATCTCCTCCGGTGGTTCTTTCTACCTTCCTTTCGTGTGTGGGGGTTAAACATTTCTGGATTGGACTGAGACTTGCCAAGCGGCCTTGGTTTACTACAGGTAGACCGTCTGTTAAGTTTCGTACCATTTGGACTTCGTTTGATACTCCAACGGTTAACCGAGGGACCGAGAAGGCCTTGTGTGTGTTGCAGCCCAACACCCCTCCAATTTGGCCCAAAACCCACCAAAACACTCTCAATCATCTAGAGCGTTCGACCACGATCGCGTGGCCGAAAACCGCACCTCATTTGGACTCTCCTAGCTCCTCCTATGTCTATTTAAAGACCCACTCCCGAAATTTCGGATCTCTCCCCCGAAACCCTAGCTTCCGTCTTCCTCCACGCGCCGGACAACGTCCGCCGGCGCCGGACGTGTCCGACTTCCACCCCGCCACCACGTGGCATGCCCCCATTCACCGCCGTCTCGCACCCACATCGCCGCCACTCCGGCCCCCGAGGCCCAGATCGGGCCCCCAAGGCCCACATCGCCACCCGCTGCCGCCCGAGGCGTCCTCCCCGCCCGGCCGCCACATCGCCGCCCTTTGCCTCCAACTCCGGCGACCCGTGCCGCCCCGCGCCGTCGCCGGCGGCCGCCGCACTTCTCGCCGGCCGGAGCCGCACCGGTCACCTCCTCTCGCCGTCCCGGCACCCTCCTCGCCGCCGACGTCGCCTCCTCGCCTCCCCGCCCGGATTCGTGCCGCCCCGGCCTCCACCTCCTCCATGACGATGTCTCTGGCGAAGCCCCGGCGATCCTCGGCTTCCATGCGTGAGATCTGGATCGGGTCAAACCCTAGGTTGACCCCGGGATATTTCCCAAGTCATTTTTCTGCAGTATTTTCATGCCATGTTCATCGCATCGTAACTCTGCATCCGTAGCTCTGATTTGTGCGTGTAGCATATCAAAATGTTCGTCTTAGAGAGTAAATCATTTCATCTCATTGCATCATTTTCATTTGAGTTCATCTTGATGCCCGAAATGCTGTTGGAATAGAGCTATTTGAGTTAATTGTCAGATCTGCTGCACCAAATAGCTATTTGCCATTTTTGCCATGTTTAATGTGTGCATGATATGCTCCTGAGCTCTACATGAGTTTTGTTATATGATTTGCCATCTTTACAAAGGTGCTATCCATGTATTTTTGTGACATGTGTGGTGACTAACACAAGCTTTCAAAGTAGTGCATTCGTTAATGCTGATTTCAGGGACTTAGAAATTTCACTAAGTCCTTGATCTGTTTTTATCAATATGCCATATGTTCATGTTGTTTCCTAGTGATCTGTGCCTCTTTTGAGGATGATTTGCTATTTCGTAATTCCTGGCAGATTGTCTACTTGATAGCGATGTTGCCGAGGATGTTGTTGTTGATCCGTGCATGCTATGTTGTTGTTCTTGCCATGTCTAGCTTATATAATGTGTATTCTTGATGGGTGTATGCTTAGATTGTCATGCCTTGCTCTGTAGTGAGTGCATCGAGCTCGTAAACATGCCTACTCATTAACAGATTTGCATGCTCCAGTTTTCACTAAGTCTGTAATCTGATTATGTTTTTGCCATGTTCACATGCTTGCAATTGTATTTTCTGATCCCTTTTGGTTCATGGTCACTAAGGGACTTTTGTTAAGCTCTTTGAGTAGCTCCATGCCATGCCTTGCTCTACCATGTTAAGTTCCTTTAGCATATAGTTTTGTTGCTCCAAAGTGTGCTACCTGATCTGAAATTCCAGACTAGTGTTAATTTCACTAAGTCTGAAACCTGTTTATCATTTGCATTTTTGCCATGCTTGTTTGAACCTATTAATGGATGATTTGGTCGTAGCTCAGTGTTCATCTTTTGTCAAGCATCATGAGTGGATCCCTGCCATGTATTTTGTTGTCTTGTTTGAGTGTTGTAGCATAATTATCCCAATGCATTCAGATGGCTACTTGCTATTTATCGCAGACCGTTGCCATATTTGTTTTGCTTGCCATTTCTAAGCCGTGTCTCCGATTCCGGTGTTCTTTATATCGATTTCAACCGAAATCACCTCACCTTTTCAGCGGCACTCTTGGATTTCCATGTTGAGGCCAGGTTCAATCATTCCTTGTCAATTCTTACATATGCATCACATACCGCAACCCTCATAGCATACCATGTTTGCATCTTGTTGTTTGAGCATTGCACGTGGTTGATTGTGTTCCTTTTGCTTGTTTGTCTTGTTTGGGTAGAGCCGGGAGACGAGTTCGCTAACGAGGAGCCCGTTGAGTTTGCTTTCGAGGATCCAGTCAACTCTGACAACTTTGCAGGCAAGATGATCATACCCTCGAAATCACTTCTATCTTTGCTTTGCTAGATGCTCGCTCTTTTGCTCTGCCTATGCTACAATGCCTACCACTTGCTTATCATGTCTCCAAAATTGCCATGTCAAACCTTTAACCCACCATGTCCTAGCAAACCATTGATTGGCTATGTTACCGCTTTGCTCAGCCCCTCTTATAGCGTTGCTAGTTGCAGGTGAAGATTGGAGATCGTTCCTTGTTGGAACATTATTTTCTTGTTGGGATATCATTATATAATCTTGTTATCTTAATACATCTATATACTTGGTAAAGGGTGGAAGGCTCGGCCTTTTGCCTAGTGTTTTATTCCACTCTTGCCGCCCTAGTTTCCATCATATCGGTGTTATGTTCCCGGATTTTGCGTGCCTTACGCGGTTGGGTAATAATGGGATGCTGTAACGCCCTCGATGCGGCTATGTCTCCCACGTGTCGAGGCACGACTTAGAGACATAGGCGCATTGAAAGCAATGTCGCAAGTCGGGAATCATTACACAACCCAAGTACATATATAATATGAAGGGGGGATAAATATAGTTGGCTTACACTCGCCACGTCACATCAAAGTACATAAATAACATCCATCATACAAAACACTCATGGCCCGACTACGGCGCCAAAATGGAAAAGACCCCCAACAAGCGACTAAACCCTGAATCGAACCCCGAATAGGCACCACTACTGATCATCAGGAAAAGAAACATAGTATCTCTGAGAGTCCTCGTCGTACTCCCACTTCAGCTCGAACGCGCCATCCGGAGGAGTATCATCGGTCCCTGCATCTGGTGTAATAGTAATCTGTGAGCCACAAAGGACTCAGCAATCTCGCACCCTCGCGATCAAGACTATTTAAGCTTAATAGGTAGGAAAGGGGTAATGTATGTGGAGCTGCAGCAAGCGACTAGCATATATGGTGGCTAACTTATTCGCAAAAGAGAGCGAGAAGAGAAGGCAAAGCACGAGCGGAAACTAAATAGAGCAGACTACGCAAACATAACTCCAACGCCGTGTCCACTTCCCGGACTCCGCCGAGAAGAGGCCATCACGGCAACACACGCAGTTGATTCATTTTAATTAATTAAGTTCAAGTTATCTATAACCGGACATTAACAAATTCCCATCTGCCCATAACCGCGGGCACGGCTTTCGAAAGATCAATCCCTGCAGGGGGGTCCCAACTTAGCCCACAACAAGCTCTCACGGTCAACGAAGGAATAGACCTCCACCCAGGACCCACCGATCAGACTCGGTATCCCGGTACAACAAGATGATTCGACAGGTCAAAACTAGTCCAGCAACACCGCCCGAATGCGCCGACAAATCCCGATAGGAGCTGCACATATCTCATTCTCAGGGCACACTCAGATGAGACATCCTACGAGTAAAACCAACCCTCAAGTTGCCCCGAGGTGGCCCCGCAGTCTACTCGGTCGGACCAACACTCAGAGGAGCACTGGCCCGTGGGGGGCTAAAATAAAGATGACCCTCGGGCTCCGGAAACCCAAGGGAAAGAAAAGGGTAGGTGGCAAATGGTAAAACCAATGTTGGGCATTGCTGGAAAAGCTTTAATCAAGGCGAACTATCAAGGGGTTCCCATTATAGCCCAACCGCGTAAGGGACGCAACAATCCGGGAACATAACACCGATATGACGGAAACTAGGGCGGCAAGAGTGGAACAAAACACTAGGCGAGAGGCCGAGCCTTCCACCCTTTACCAAGTATATAGATGAGTAAAGATAAAATAGCAATATAATGATATCCCAACAAGTAAATAAATGTTCCAACAAGGAACGGCTCCAATCTTCACCTGCAACTAACAACGCTATAAGAAGGGCTGAGCAAAGCGGTAACATAGCCAATCAATGGTTTGCTAGGACAAAGGTGGGTTAGAGGCTCAATCATGGCAATTGGGAGGCTGACAAGCAAGTGGTAGGCATCGTAGCATTGGCAAAGCAAAAGAGCGAGCAAACTAGCATAGCAAAGATAGTAGTGATTTCAAGGGTGTGATCATCTTGCCTGCAAAGTTGTCAGAATTGACTGGATCCTCAAAAGCAAACTCACGGGCTCCTCGTTAGCGAACTCGTCTCACGGCTCTACCCAACAACACAAACAAGCAACAAGGATACAATCAACCACGTGCAAAGGCAACCAATAAGATGCAAAGATGATATGCTATGCGGGATGCGATGCGGGATGCAAAAATGCAACATGTAACAGGAAATGCATGAACCTGGCCTCAACATGGAAATCCAAGTGTGCCACTGGATAGAGGGGAAGAAATCCCCTAAAAACGATATAAAGATCATGGCAATCGGAGCTACGGTTAAGAAATGGCAAGCGATTTACTAAACGAACCGATCTGCGATTTACAGCAAGTAGGCTCCTAAATGCAACAAAATGAACATGCTACAGCCACCCAACATGAAAACAAATTGCATGGCAGTGATCTACTCATCAAGCTTAACAAATCATCAGGACTGAGGCATAGGCAAATTCATCCATTAAGGGCTTCAAACAAGCATGGCAAAACTGAATAAGCAAAACAGATTTCAGACTTAGCGAAATTAACGCTAGTCTGAAATTTCAGACCACGATGCTCTCTTCAGAGCAGCAAAACAACATGAAGGAAAACCTGAACATGGCAAGTAAGAGCATTGCATGGAGCTACTCAACAAGCTTAACAAAACACCCAAAATGACCTGGGGTCAAAAGGGTTCACAAAATACTCTACCGAGCACACGAACATCGATGAAACACAATCAGTTTTCAGACTTAGTGAAAACTGGGACATGCTGAAATAATAACTCACGGAGGCATGTAAACGAGCTCGATGCTCTCACTACGGTGCAAGTCATGGCAAGGCAAGCATATATCCATTAATAAGGCACAAAATGCTAGCTAGACATGGCAAGAACAATGGCATAGCATGCATGGATCACTAGCAATAACTCCGGCAAAATCGCAAAAGAGTTCACGATCTGCCCAAAACAGCAACTATCCAAAAGTTAAGCTCGATTGAGTCAACCTAGGGTGCTCCAACATAACAAGTAAAGACATGGATGGATTAAGCACAACAAGCATAACAAATCACTCTTACTGATCATCCTCAAAAGAGGCACGGATCACTAGGAAACAAGCCGGACATATAGCATCGTGAACTAAAACGGCCCAGACTTACTGATTTTCACTAAGTCCCTGAAATCAGGAAACTCAGGTAGCCCTCTTCGCAAGCTTGCACAAGACAACACACACATCCTAAAACTACATGGAAGGCACCTCTGGAAAGAAGACAACATGCTTAACAATTCATCCCAAAGGGGCACAGGCATATCATGCACGGATTAAATATGGCAAAAATGACAAAAGTGCATGTTGGACTAACGGATCTGCAATTTAACTCAACATGCCTCCTTCCAACAGCATTTTGGGCAACAAGATGACCTCAAATGCAAATGATGCAATGGAATGAAATGATGTACTCGTTGAGGCGAAGATTTCGACATATCATATGCCCAAATCGGAGCTACGGATGCGGAGATATCACTGGTCAAACATGGCATGAAAGATTAAGAGGAAGAGGGAAAAGTCAACCGTAAAAATCCCAGATCTAGGGTTTCACTGTAGCGACACTGTAGCCGGGCGCGAAAAACGAGGATTGCCGACGCCGGCGCCGGTGGACTCCGCCGGCGTTAGGAGAGGAGGAGGCCGACGCCGGGGAGGCGCGGCTCCCGGCGCGGAGGAGCGCGGGCGAGGCCGGGCGCGGCGGCTCGCGGCGGGGAGGCGGCGACTCCCGCCGGCGAGGGAGGCAGCGGCCGGCGACGAGGAGGTCCGAGGCGGGCCTCTCCCCGGCCGGAAATGGCGAGGCGGCGGCGGGCTGGCCGGGCGCCGAGACGAAGACGGCGGCGCGGGATGCGGGCACTGGCCCGAAGCGGGATGGGGCGGGCCCCGCGTGGGCCTGCGCGGGCCGGCGGAGGCGGCGGCGAACTGGTCCCGCGGCAGGGACACGTGGCGGGCGGCGATTGGCGGCGGCGGACGGGCGGACGCGTCCGGCCGGATTCGGACGTGTCCGGCCGGGTGCGGGGGCGATTTTTTTAGGGTTTGAAGAGGGGATCCGCGAATTTGGAGGAGGGGGGTCTATATATAGGCATAAGCGGAGGTAGGAGAGTCCAAATGAGGTGCGTTTTTCGCCCACACGATCGTGATCGAACGGCCGAGACGATGGAGCTGAGTTTGGTGGGTTTTTGGGCCAACATGGAGGGGTGTTGGGCTGCACACACACGAGGCCTTTTCGGTCCCTCGGTTAACCGTTGGAGTATCAAACGAAGTCCAAATGACCCGAAGCTTGACAGGCGGTCTACGGGTAGTAAACCAAGGCCGCATGGCAAGTCTCGGCCCAATCCGGAAATGTTTAACCCCCACACACGAAAGAAAGCTAGAAATGGCCACCGGAGGAGAACGAAGCGCCGGAATGCAAAACGGACAACGGGGAAAATGCTCGAATGCATGAGATGAACATGTATGCGAATGCAATGCACGTGATGGCATGATATGAGATGCACGAAAAACAAAAACAACACACGGAGACAAAGACCCGAACCCGAGTATTAAATATAACTTAATGCCGGAAACGGCAAGAGTCGGAGTACAATTGGGGAAGGTTACATATGGGGCGTTACAACACTCCACCACTACGAAAAGATCTTGTCCCGAGATCTAAGACTGAAAGAACTCCGGGTACTCAGAACGGAGGTGATCCTCGCGTTCCCAGGTAGCTTCACGGTCGGAATGGTGTGACCACTTTACTTTGAGAAACTTGATTGACTTGTTGCGAGTTTTGCGTTCAGTCTCTTCAAGGATTGCAACTGGGTGCTCACGGTAGGAGAGATCTTCTTGGAGCTCAATGTCCTCGAAGTTGACGGTGCGCTCAGGCGTCTTGAAGCACTCTCGGAGTTGCGAGACGTGGAACACATCATGAACATTGGCAAAGGTTGCAGGAAGCTCGAGTTGATAGGCGAGGTCGCCTCTCTTGCTGACTATCTTGAAAGGCCCGACGTATCTGGGGGCAAGCTTCCCTTTGATACCGAAGCGACGAGTCCCTTTCATTGGAGAGACGCGGAGGTAGACATGATCTCCGATCTCGAAGGCCAAATCATGGTGCTTGCTGTCGTAGTAGCTCTTCTGACGAGACTGGGCTGCTTTGAGGTTATCACGAATGACCTTACACATTTCTTCTGCCTCTGTGATCAGGTCATTACCCAGCAGCTGACGTTCACCGGTTTCAGACCAGTTGAGAGGTGTACGGCACTTCCTACCATATAGAATTTCAAACGGGGCCTTGCCGGAACTTGCTTGGAAACTGTTGTTGTACGAGAATTCAGCATAAGGAAGACAATCCTCCCACTTCATGCCGAAGGAGATAACACAAGCCCTGAGCATATCTTCAAGAATCTGGTTGACACGCTTGACTTGACCGCTTGTTTGAGGATGGAAAGCAGTGCTGAAGCGAATGTTGGTGCCCATGGCCTTCTGAAAAGAATCCCAGAACTTGGAGGTAAAGATGCTGCCACGGTCTGAAGATATCACTTGAGGAATACCGTGCAGAGAGACAATGCGGGAGGTATAGAGCTCCGCCAATTGAGCTGCCGTGATTGACTCTTTGATAGGCAAGAAATGAGCCACTTTTGTGAGCTTGTCGATGACAACAAATATAGCATCATTGCCACGCTTGGACTTAGGAAACCCAGTCACGAAGTCCATTTCAATGTGGTCAAACTTCCATTCTGGAATGGCGAGAGGTTGGAGGAGACCTGCTGGCCTTTGGTGTTCTGCTTTCACTCTTCTGCAGACATCACATTCATTCATGAATTGAGCGATCTCGCGCTTCATTCGAGTCCACCAATAAGTTTGCTTCAGGTCTTGATACATCTTCGTGCTCCCAGGGTGGATGGAGAGGAGAGAGTTGTGAGCCTCATTCATGATCACTTTACGAAGTTCACCTTTGGGCACAACAATTCGATCCTCGAAGAAGATAGTGTCCTTGTCATCAAGTCGGTAGCACTTGTACTTGGACCGACTCTTTGCAATACCAATCTTCACCTTTTCACCATAGCATCAAGAAGCTGGGCTTGGCGAATCTGGTCTTCCAAGGTAGGAGAAACTTGAAGGTTGGCGAGGAGACCTTGAGGAACAACTTGCAGATTAAGTTTGCGGAAGGCTTCACAAAGCTCGGGTTGATAAGGCTTGAGAATCAGACTGTTGCAATATGCTTTTCTGCTCAAAGCGTCAGCAATCACATTAGCCTTGCCTGGAGTATACTCGATACTCGGATTGTACTCTTGAATCATTTCGACCCATCGAGTCTGCCTGAGGTTGAGATTAGGCTGAGTGAAGATGTACTTGAGACTCTTGTGATCAGTGAAAATGTCCACTTTCCTTCCCAAGAGAAGATGTCTCCAAGTCAACAATGCGTGCACAACTGCCGCCAACTCAAGATCATGAGTGGGGTAGTTCTTCTCATTTGGCTTCAACTGGCGAGAGGTATAAGCAACAACTTTCTTCTCTTGCATCAGTACTACACCGAGACCTTGGAGAGAGGCATCACAAAAGACCTCGTACGGCTTGGTTTCATCAGGCGGAGTTAGAACTGGAGCAGTGATCAATTTCTCTTTCAAAGCGTTGAAAGCAACATCACACTCCGGAGACCAAACGTACTTGACGTGCTTCTGAAGAAGATTTGAGAGAGGCTTCGCGATCTTGGAGAAGTTTTCAATGAATCTTCGGCAATAACTTGCAAGACCGAGGAAGCTACGGAGTTGCTTCACATTCTGAGGAGGTTCCCAATTAACGATTGCAGACACCTTCTCAGGATCCACGGAAATGCCCTTGGCAGAGATAATATGACCAAGATAAAGAACCTCATCGAGCCAAAACTCACACTTGGAGAACTTGGCGTAGAATTGATGTTCCCTTAGCTTGTCAAGAACCAAACGCAAGTGTTTGGCATGATCTTCCTTGTTCTTCGAGAAAACCAGGATATCATCGAGATAGACCAAAACAAAGTCGTTGGTGTAGGGGTTGAAGATGAAGTTCATCATGCGAGAGAACGTCGGAGGAGCATTAGCGAGGCCAAAAGACATAACAGTGTATTCATATGACCCATAGCTTGTTTTGAACGCTGTCTTTGGAATATCTTGTTCACGAATGCGAATTTGATGATAACCCATATGGAGATCAAGCTTGGAGAATACTTGGGCACCCTTGAGTTGCTCGAACAGCTCATTAATGTTGGGAAGTGGATATTTGTTTTTGATGGTCTTCTTGTTCAATGGACGATAATCAACACAAAGTCGGTCCGTTCCATCCTTCTTCTTCACAAAAAGAACACCACAACCCCACGGAGAAGTACTAGGTCGAATGAGACCCATTATTTCTTGCACATCGAGCTGTTTCTTCAACTCCTTCAACTCTTCGGGGCCGAGCTTGTAAGGCCGTTTGCACACCGGTTTCGTACCGGGCTCAAGTTCAATAACGAATTCAACTGGCCGGTTTGGAGGCATGCCTGGGAGTTCTTCAGGGAAGACATCTTGATACTCACAAACAACCGGAATCTGTGAAATAGCATCCAATTCACCCTTTTCATTGAGAGAGAACAACTGGATGGTATTATCCCGAGCAGCAAAAAACAATGACATCTTCAGAGGAATGAGTCAGTTGAATCTGCCTGGCTGCACAATCGAGGTGAGCTTTGTGTTTAGAGAGCCAGTCCATCCCAAGAATGAGGTCGATATCAGAATTACCAAGAACCACTGGAGAAGAGAGAAACTTGTAATCGCCCAATGTGATAGAAATATCGGGAGCAACCAAACTTGAAGTCAACAGCTTGCCCGGAGAAACAACTTGCATGGCTTTGGGCATAATCTCAGTATCAACATTGTGCTTCGATGCAAACGGGCATGACAAGAAAGAATGCGATGCACCCGTATCAAAAAGTACTTTTGCGGGAACATCGTTAACAGGAAGGTTACCCATGATCACATCTGACGAATCCTCTGCCTGAGCTGCGTTCATCAAGTTGACCTTGGCGGACTTGGGGTTATGCTTGACCACAGCTGTACTTGCCGATCTGACAGGAGGAGGAGGAGGAAGACGCCTCTGGTTGAAACACTTGTTGGCGTAGTGACCCTTCTGTTGGCACTTGTTGCACGTGACCTCTGAGAGCGGACGGTGGTACGGAGCACTCGATCTTGGAGCTTGAGACGAAGTCTTGTTCTGAAAGCCTGGGTTGGGTGGGTGGGACGAACCACTACCACCTTTGCTCTTCTGCTGATACGGCTGACGGAACGGAGGAGGAGGAAGCCAATACTTCTGCTGCTTGGTCACTTGAGTAGAGGACGAAGACGTAGTGTCTCTGACTCGCTTCCTGGAAGCATCACACCTGAGCTGAGCAGCCTCTTGCTTCAGTGCCATGTTGTAGAACTCATCGTATCTCAGCGGCTCGAAGAGGACAAGAGCGAGCTGAATTTCTTCACGAAGACCACCCCTGATCTGATAGATCATGCTCTTCTCATCAGGAACATCCTGCTTGGCAAAACGGGCGAGCTTCTGGAACAACTTGTTGTAGTCATAGACAGACAAAGAGCCTTGCTTCAGATTGCGGAATTCTTCACGTTTGCTTTCAGTCACACTTTGAGGAATGTGATGAGCTCGAAAATCACGACGGAAATCATCCCAAGTGATCAAACGTCCACCTCTGGAATCCCGGTACTGCTGAAACCACTCTGTGGCCTGATCCTTGAGCTGGAAAGACGCGAACTTGACGAAATCTTCAGGTCTGATGTTGCTACATTCAAAATGCTTGCCCAAATCGACTAACCAATCATCAACATCGGTAGCCTCAACGCAGTTGCTGAACGTCTTTGGACCATTTGCGAGGAACTGATTCAGAGTTGCAAACTGGTTCTGGTTGTTGCCTTGATTCGCTTGACTGCTTTGATTCCGCTCTTGGATGATTTGCATGATTAGCTGAGTATTTGCATTAGTAGCAGCCATCACAGCCTGCCATGCTTCCGGAGGAGGCGGAGGTGGCGGAGGATCTTGATTCTGGTTCTGACTGGTGCTCTTAGCGGGAGCCATCCTGAAGAGGTTGACCACCATTAGCACACAATATAGAAATATAGAAGGTGAATCCAACGGAATGAAAATTGCAACATAAGTCTTCACATCCGAACAAAATGAACGAATGCACTTCTCTTGAAGTGGTCACATATTCCTAAATTGCGAAGCCACGAAGAATCAGGTAGAAGAGGTACATCAACGAGGGATGGAATCAACATATGACGTCGAAGAAGAACGAATGCCACAACTCGAAATAAAACCAAGGGTTGGCTTGCGGAATAAGCCGGAACAAACACATGATAGAAATTTCGTCCGAAGTGTTCGTGGTAGGACCTACACGGGCTCGACCGTACAGCACCATCATGTACAAGGCAGTGCACATGACATACGAAGCGTCCTCGAGTCAGCATAGCCAAGGACTCTTTAAGACACAACGAGGCCACTGTAAAATCGACCGTGAATAGGCGAACCACTAGACGTCGAACCCCAATTTCATATCACACATCTGTTGGAAAGATATCCTAAGGCTACTTGAATTCCCACCTATGAAATTCCTGAAACTTTCCGGTTATGCCATCAGGTGTTGAGGATACAGGGGAAGCATAATATCTCACCCAAGCTAGCAATTCCTACATCCAGCTGCATCCATCCTGCAACACATATCCAAGAAACCTTCGGAAACCATCTATCTCAACCTTCGAAAATCATCCGTTATACAAGTTATGGCGATACTCCCGAACTCCCGCCCCAGTACTGGGTGGCGTCGAGGTTATCTCACCAACGAACTGCATAAAGGAGATTTTCGATGTCGCGCACATATCTCAAGTATGCCAGAATTGCAACGATAGAATTATGATGACAACACCTCAGAGCTCAACTCCCCGGGACACTTCCACTAAACCCCTGACAGGAGGCACCAAGACAGTATTCTCATCATAAGCCATCGGAACAAAACTAAGATACTCGCGTGATCCTAAAATTTTTTTTAGTGAAATTTGAGAAGAGAAGAGTCAAAACTCTACGTCAGGATGCCTTACCAGAGCGATGAGGAGACTGGGAAGTAAAAAGAATTCCTAAGCTCTCCGATATATAATTCCTAAGGACTCAAAACATTTTTCTAGACACAACTCGGCTGCTACAAACGATCAAGCAATGGGGCTCCTAAGGTCGGGGAAGGCTCAGATTACCAACTTGTAACGCCCTCGATGCGGCTATGTCTCCCACGTGTCGAGGCACGACTTAGAGACATAGGCGCATTGAAAGCAATGTCGCAAGTCGGGAATCATTACACAACCCAAGTACATATATAATATGAAGGGGGGATAAATATAGTTGGCTTACACTCGCCATGTCACATCAAAGTACATAAATAACATCCATCATACAAAACACTCATGGCCCGACTATGGCGCCAAAATGGAAAAGACCCCCAACAAGCGACTAAACCCTGAATCGAACCCCGAATAGGCACCACTACTGATCATCAGGAAAAGAAACATAGTATCTCTGAGAGTCCTCGTCGTACTCCCACTTCAGCTCGAACGCGCCATCCGGAGGAGTATCATCGGTCCCTGCATCTGGTGTAATAGTAATCTGTGAGCCACAAAGGACTCAGCAATCTCGCATCCTCACGATCAAGACTATTTAATCTTAATAGGTAGGAAAGGGGTAATGTATGTGGAGCTGCAGCAAGCGACTAGCATATATGGTGGCTAACTTATTCGCAAAAGAGAGCGAGAAGAGAAGGCAAAGCACGAGCGGAAACTAAATAGAGCAGACTACGCAAACATAACTCCAATGCCGTGTCCACTTCCCGGACTCCGCCGAGAAGAGGGCATCACGGCAACACACGCAGTTGATTCATTTTAATTAATTAAGTTCAAGTTATCTACAACCGGACATTAACAAATTCCCATCTGCCCATAACCACGGGCACGGCTTTCGAAAGATCAATCCCTGCAGGGGGGTCCCAACTTATCCCACAACAAGCTCTCACGGTCAACAAAGGAATAGACCTCCACCCAGGACCCACCGACCAGACTCGGTATCCCGGTACAACAAGATGATTCGACAGGTCAAAACTAGTCCAGCAACACCGCCCGAATGCGCCGACAAATCCCGATAGGAGCTGCACAT
This sequence comes from Triticum monococcum, assembly GCA_034509565.1. NCBI lineage: Eukaryota > Viridiplantae > Streptophyta > Magnoliopsida > Poales > Poaceae > Triticum > Triticum monococcum. The sequence continues at coordinate 494,057,031 of CM067844.1, forward strand.
ATCTCGTTCTCAGGGCACACTCAGATGAGACATCCTACGAGTAAAACCAACCCTCAAGTTTCCCCGAGGTGGCCCCGCAGTCTACTCGGTCGGACCAACACTTAGAGGAGCACTGGCTCGTGGGGGGCTAAAATAAAGATGACCCTCGGGCTCCGGAAACCCAAGGGAAAGAAAAGGGTAGGTGGCAAATGGTAAAACCAATGTTGGGCATTGCTGGAAAAGCTTTAATCAAGGCGAACTATCAAGGGGTTCCCATTATAGCCCAACCGCGTAAGGGACGCAACAATCCGGGAACAAAACACCGATATGACAGAAACTAGGGCGGCAAGAGTGGAACAAAACACTAGGAGAGAGGCCGAGCCTTCCACCCTTTACCAAGTATATAGATGAGTAAAGATAACATAGCAATATAATGATATCCCAACAAGTAAATAAATGTTCCAACAAGGAACGGCTCCAATCTTCACATGCAACTAACAACGCTATAAGAAGGGCTGAGCAAAGCGGTAACATAGCCAATCAATGGTTTGCTAGGACAAAGGTGGGTTAGAGGCTCAATCATGGCAATTGGGAGGCTGACAAGCAAGTGGTAGGCATCGTAGCATTGGCAAAGCAAAAGAGCGAGCAAACTAGCATAGCAAAGATAGTAGTGATTTCAAGGGTGTGATCATCTTGCCTGCAAAGTTGTCAGAATTGACTGGATCCTCAAAAGCAAACTCAACGGGCTCCTCGTTAGCAAACTCGTCTCCCGGCTCTACCCAACAACACAAACAAGCAACAAGATACAATCAACCACGTGCAAAGGCAACCAATAAGATGCAAAGATGATATGCTATGCGGGATGCGATGCGGGATGCAAAAATGCAACATGTAACAGGAAATGCATGAACCTGGCCTCAACTTGGAAATCCAAGTGTGCCACTGGATAGAGGGGAAGAAATCCCCTGAAAACGATATAAAGATCATGGCAATCGGAGCTACGGTTAAGAAATGGCAAGCGATTTACTAAACGAACCGATCTGCGATTTACAGCAAGTAGGCTCCTAAGTGCAACAAAATGAACATGCTACAGCCACCCAACATGAAAACAAATTGAATGGCAGTGATGTACTCATCAAGCTTAACAAATCATCAGGACTGAGGCATAGGCAAATTCATCCATTAAGGGCTTCAAACAAGCATGGCAAAACTGAATAAGCAAAACAGATTTCAGACTTAGCGAAATTAACGCTAGTCTGAAATTTCAGACCACGATGCTCTCTTCGGAGCAGCAAAACAACATGAAGGAAAACCTGAACATGGCAAGTAAGAGCATGGCATGGAGCTACTCAACAAGCTTAACAAAACACCCAAAATGATCTGGGGTCAAAAGGGTTCACAAAATACTCTACCGAGCACACGAACATCGATGAAACACAATCAGTTTTCAGACTTAGTGAAAACTGGGACATGCTGAAATAATAACTCACGGAGGCATGTAAACGAGCTCGATGCTCTCACTACGGTGCAAGTCATGGCAAGGCAAGCATATATCCATTAAGAAGGCACAAAATGCTAGCTAGACATGGCAAGAACAATGGCATAGCATGCATGGATCACTAGCAATAACTCCGGCAAAATCGCAAAAGAGTTCACGATCTGCCCAAAACAGCAACTATCCAAAAGTTGAGCTCGATTGAGTCAACCTAGGGTGCTCCAACATAACAAGTAAAGACATGGATGGATTAAGCACAACAAGAATAACAAATCACTCTTACTGATCATCCTCAAAAGAGGCACGGATCACTAGGAAACAAGCCGGACATATAGCATCGTGAACTAAAACGGCCCAGACTTACTGATTTTCACTAAGTCCCTGAAATCAGGAAACTCAGGTAGCCCTCTTCGCAAGCTTGCACAAGACAACACACACATCCTAAAAATACATGGAAGGCACCTCTGGAAAGAAGACAACATGCTTAACAATTCATCCCAAAGGGGCACAGGCATATCATGCACGGAATAAATATGGCAAAAATGACAAAAGTGCATGTTGGACTAACGGATCTGCAATTTAACTCAACATGCCTCCTTCCAACAGCATTTTGGGCAACAAGATGACCTCAAATGCAAATGATGCAATGGAATGAAATGATGTACTCGTCGAGGCGAAGATTTCGGCATATCATATGCCCAAATCGGAGCTACGGATGCGGAGATATCACTGGCCAAACATGGCATGAAAGATTAAGAGGGAGAGGGAAAAGTCAACCGTAAAAATCCCAGATCTAGGGTTTCACTGTAGCGACACTGTAGCCGGGCGCGAAAAACGAGGATCGCCGACGCCGGCGCCGGTGGACTCCGCCGGCGTTAGGAGAGGAGGAGGCCGACGCCGGGGAGGCGCGGCTCCCGGCGCGGAGGAGCGCGGGCGAGGCCGGGCGCGGCGGCTCGCGGCGGGGAGGCGGCGACTCCCGCCGGCGAGGGAGGCAGCGGCCGGCGACGAGGAGGTCCGAGGCGGGCCTCTCCCCGGCCGGAAATGGCGAGGCGGCGGCGGGCTGGCCGGGCGCCGAGACGAAGACGGCGGCGCGGGATGCGGGCACTGGCCCGAAGCGGGATGGGGCGGGCCCCGCGTGGGCCTGCGCGGGCCGGCGGAGGCAGCGGCGAACTGGTCCCGTGGCAGGGACACGTGGCGGGCGGCGATTGGCGGCGGCGGACGGGCGGACGCGTCCGGCCGGATTCGGACGTGTCCGGCCGGGTGCGGGGGCGATTTTTTTAGGGTTTGAAGAGGGGATCCGCGAATTTGGAGGAGGGGGGTCTATATATAGGCATAAGTGGAGGTAGGAGAGTCCAAATGAGGTGCGGTTTTCGCCCACACGATCGTGATCGAACGACCGAGACGATGGAGCTGAGTTTGGTGGGTTTTTGGGCCAACATGGAGGGGTGTTGGGCTGCACACACACGAGGCCTTTTCGGTCCCTCGGTTAACCGTTGGAGTATCAAACGAAGTCCAAATGACCCGAAACTTGACAGGCGGTCTACGGGTAGTAAACCAAGGCCGCATGGCAAGTCTCGGCCCAATCCGGAAATGTTTAACCCCCACACACGAAAGAAAGCTAGAAATGGCCACCGGAGGAGAACGAAGCGCCGGAATGCAAAACGGACAACGGGGAAAATGCTCGAATGCATGAGATGAACATGTATGCGAATGCAATGCACGTGATGACATGATATGAGATGCACGAAAAACAAAAACAACACACGGAGACAAAGACCCGAACCCGAGAATTAAATATAACTTAATGCCGGAAACGGCAAGAGTCGGAGTACAATTGGGGAAGGTTACATATGGGGCGTTACAGATGCCCTTGACAAATCACCTTGAATAAAACTCCTCCAACAATGCCCAACCTTGGTTTTACCATTTGGCACCTAGCCTCTTTTTCCCTTGGGTTTCCGGAGCCCGAGGGTCATCTTATTTAAACCCCCCGGGCCAGTGCTCCTCTGAGTGTTGGTCCACCTCGTCAGCCGCCGGTGGCCACCAGGGGCAACTCTGGGCTGGCCTACCGGAAGTTTGGACAATCTGAGTGAGCCCTAAGAACGAGATATGTGCAGCTCCTATCGGGATTTGTCGGCACATTTGGGCGGTGTTGCTGGATTTTTTTAACTTGTCGAAGTTGTCTTGTAGAACCGGGATGCCGAGTCTGATCGGAATGTCTCGGGAGAAGGTATATCCTTCGTTGACCGTGAGAGCTTGTGATGGGATAAGTTGGGACTCCCCTGCAGGGATTTGAACTTTCGAAAGCCATGCCCGCGGTTATGGGCAGATGGGAATTTGTTAATGTCCAGTTGTAGATAACTTGAACCTTAACTTAATTAAAATGAATCAACGGTGTGTGTTATCGTGATGGTCTCTCCCGGCGGAGTCCGGGAAGTGAACACAGTGTTTGAGTAATGTTTGCCGTAGGTTGTTCTCTAGTTCTTCGTTCGTGCTTTTCCTTCCCTTCTCGCTCTCTTTTGCGAACAGGTTAGCCACCATATATGCTAGTCGCTTGCTGCAGCTCCACATATTACCTTGCCTTACCTATAAGCTTAAATAGTCTTGATCGTGAGGGTGCGAGATTGCAGAGTCCCCGTGGCTCACAGATTACTTCCAAACCAGATGCAGGGCCCGATGACTCCGTTCCGGATGATGCGCTTGAGCTCAAGTGGAAGTTCGACGAAGACTCACGCCGTTACTATGTGTCTTCCCCCGATGTTCAGTAGTGGTGCCCAGTTGGGGCGATCGGGACCATGTCGCTTGTTGGGGTTGATCTTTTATTTTGGTACCGTAGTTGGACCATGATTGTATTGGTTGATGTAATGCTATTTATGTACTTTGTGTGACGTGGCGAGTGTAAGCCAACTATGTACCTTTCCCCTTATTATCTATTTACATGGGTTGTTGTGAAGATTACCTTACTTGCGACATTGCTTTCAATGCGGTTATGCCTCTAAGTCGTGCTCCGACACGTAGGAGATATAGCCGCATCGAGGGCGTTACAGTATCTATGGTCGACTATGGTATGCACAAGAAGGAAGTACTTAGGATATACACACGCCTACGCTTGTTGTTCATGTTGAAGCTCTCTTTCACTCTTTCATACAATTATGCCTCAGCTACCCGTGTTTTTGTTTTTGGTAGAGGTCTAATCGCCCTTGCTAGCCGAACATGCTTTGATCGGTTGTGCCGGGTTCGCACCATATGTCATTGGTGTGATCATTGATAGGTGTCCGGGACCTCATTGCGTGGGAGGTCCCCTCTATTTTTTAGGTCAGATATGCAGGGCGCTCCATCCACGCTATCATCGTTGGGCATCATCACAACCATGAGAGCGTGGACTCAATCTGTTCGGAATGACGTATCCCCGGTCGGTATGGTATGCACCAAAAGAAAATACGTAAGACACCACCTGGGCCGCGGCTCCTGAATTCAAGTCCGGGCCCCCAATCCGGCTTACCTCCTGGCTAAAAAAGGGCCTTGACTGGTCATCGTCAGATGAGATATCAGCGCTGCAGGCGCACGTCAAGAGCATGGTGGACAAGAACATCAAGCTCGTCAATGTGATCCAGGTGATTCTTTTTCGCCGGATCCTTCCCTGCCAAAGCTAGACTTGCCATTTGTGGGAGTTCGATCCGGCCAAGCACCGGACTTTGTGATAGTTCTTCAGCTCCACACACGGAGGTGTCTGGAAGGTGCTTTTCAAGGCCAATCAGACGTGGCCGCGGACGTCCGAGGACCGCGGATACAACCTGACCCGTCTAGCTAGTCCGGTAAGTTCTTCATACTTCAAGGTGCATCTCTTCCTGTGCATTCAAGGAAGATGTCTAAGTTTATCCATTTGTCTTTTCAGAGATGGATAAAGAAGGTGGAGCGGATCCAGTGTCCGGCTCCGCTGCCCGAAAACCCAGCTATCCCGCTCGTGACGAAGATGCTGGTTCCGGCGCCCTACCAGGCGCCGGAGAAGAAGGCCAAGAAGAAGGGCCAGGAGACAAGAAACAGCCTCTGCCGTAAAGGCACTTCGGACGCAACATCTGAAGACGCCAAAACCCACTCCTCCCCCGCTAAAAACAACGAGGAGGAGGAAAGCAATTCTTCCCCCAAGAGGGGAAGGAAGAAAAGGGTGGCCTCCACGAATCTGGAGGCAGAGGCGGAGGCATCCAAGAAAGGGAGAGTCTCTCTTGCGGACGATTCCGAATCGGACACCGATAGCAGCCCCGAGTGGCGTCCCAGGAAGAAGCCCCTGGCCAGATTGTAAGTACTCAAATGCACTTACACACATATATATCTAGCTCCTTTACTTCGTGGCTTTAATATGTTGAATCATGCGCTGCAGTCCGGCTCTCGCCCACCACCATCGATCCTCATCTTCGGGGAATTCGCTGGATCCAAAGGTGATGGACAACGGATCGCTTCTGCCGGCCTCCTCCCCCAAGACTACGCACGATGCCGAAATGTTGTCCCGAAGGACCCTCCCAGGACAGGGAGAGGTACAGAAGGCTGCCGAGGGGGAGCCAGAGGGCGATACCTTGGTCGCTGGACACATGGGGGAGCAGACCCCCTGAGACTAGTGATGGGGCCATATCCAATTAGGCCCCAAGCCGAATACTATTTCGGAGGTCCATACGGCTCCGGAATCAGGTAAGCAACCTCCTTCAAAAGAAGGAGGTGCATCTATTTCGCCGGTGACCTTTGTCCATCCGGAGGCAGCGAATACTCTACTAGAAGCGCTCCAAGGTGCTTCCATTGTAGAATAACACCGTATCCTTATGGGTACGGTGGTTGAGAGGGTTCAGTCCGCTAAGAGCGGACTGACCGAAGCCTGCGCCGGCCTTCTAACGGGCTTTGAGGTACGTGACGCAATTATGCAAAAAGACGCCACAGTACAGACAGTAGCCCCTGAGACTCTACCCGGTGTTCGAAAAGAAAGGCCAGACAGAGGATCGAATAATTTTCGCAGGAGACTAATCATATATGTCTATGTGAGTAAGCAAGCGTCGATGCTGGCTGCGACCTCCCATTCTGCCGAAGTATCCAAACTGAAGCAGAGGCTGGAGCAGGCCGATGAAGAGCTCGGCCATGTCAAAAAATATCTTGAGGACAAACAAGGTACGCAATGGCCTATTCAGATCTTAAAATGATAAGAATTGTTTGTGTTGATCACGTTAATATGATGCTTCATAGGAGCTGCGACCGAGGTGGAGTCACTCCAGAATGCTCTGAGCGAGGCCCGGAAGAAAGCGGAGAAGGAACAAGCCGCCCGCAAGAAACACGAGTCAAGGGTCGGGGAGGTTCAGCAGGAGCTCGAGGACGCCATAAAGAAATGCGAGTCCTTGGAGCGAGAGATTGCGGACCAAGAGTCCGAACTTGCTAAGGCCCGCCAAAGCTCGAGGACGTCCAGGAGGCCAAGAAAATTGCAGCGGGTAAGACGTTTGCGGATCTACCTTGCAGTGTGGCTGATGCTGCAGAGTTCTTCCGAGACAAAGACGGGAGCTCATTGGAGAAGATGTTCTGGTCGCAATACCTCGCGCCAGAGCATCCGGTGGCCCTCAACGATCAGCTGAAACAGCTGTCCGAACTGCATAGGGTGGCCAGACTGGCCAGGAAGGATTTAATAATCCGTCTATGGCCTGCCGAAGCCGTGCCCAGCAGCCACTTCGGGCTCGTGAAGTGGCTGGTCGATGCCTACCCTTGTCTTGATGCCATAAAGCGATCGGCCTGCATCGAAGGTGCGCGGATGGCCTTCGCCCGCGTCAAGGTACAGTGGGCGAAGATGAACGCCGTCAAGCTTGCGACCGAGGGGCCGCCTGAGGGCAAAGAGCACCGCATGCCCGAGTGCTATTTTGATGACGTCCTAGAAGGATCCTGCATTGCAGCGGGCCAGTGTGTGAAGGACATTATCTTTGAATGAATGTATTCATGTTTATCTAGTCCTGTATTATGGAACAAAGCCTATATGTAATATATTGCTTATTTGTCGGATTTCGAGTTCCAGCAGACCCTTAAGGTTCGAACACTGGGGTGCGCGCGGAGATTACGCCTTCTACCTCTCCGTCTCGCAAAGGTCTAGACTACTGAAAGAACTGCACAAGAGACACAAGGTTTATACTGGTTCGGGCCACCGTTGTGGTGTAATACCCTACTCCAGTGTGTGGTGGGTGGATTGCCTCTTGGGGCTGATGGTGATGAACAATACAAGGAAGAACAGCCTCGCGAGGGTCTGTTCTTGGCTGGGGCGATGAACTACTGGGAGAAGTTCAGCCACCCTTTCTCTCTCTCTCTCTCTCTCTGCTTCCAACCGATCCCCCAGTCCCCTTGCTATGTGGGTGGCTGGTCCTATTTATAGTGGCCCTGGTCCTCTTCCCAAATATCGAGCAGGAAGGGAGCCAACAATGGCGGGCTAATTTGAAGGGGGACAGCAAGTATCAACTATCCTGACAAAAGCAGTCTTCGCCTGTGCAAAGCTCTGGTGATGACGCCGTCCTGGGCTCCACGGTGACCTCCATCTCGTAGTCCTCCTAGTTTTGGTCTCGTTGCACCGAAATGGCAACCTTTGCCTGATGCCTCGGTACTCCGCGGCTGCGCTTGCCCCCTTTGCACCAAAGAGGAAAGGAGGACGCTGCGCGGGCTGGCACCCGCCTGGCGCCCTGAGTCGTCATGGCTTGCGTCATGAGCACCTCGCGAGGTACCCCGCCTTGATCTCTCTGCCTCCTCGCGAGCCAGCCTGACGAGGCCGTCCCCGAGGAAGCTCCGTGTCATCCGCCTCGTGAGGCTTGGCCCCTCGGGAGGGTCTTGAGTCTTGTGTTGATGAAGATGGGTCGTGCTGGGCCCCCCTTGAGCCATGCCGCAGGCCGCAGGCAGGCAAGTATGGGGACCCCCATTCCCAGAACGCCGACAGTAGCCCCCGGGCCCAAGGCGCGCCTGGACTTGGCCGTGCCAAGAGGCGAAAGGGCAAGGGCGAAGCGCCGCGGGCCCTAACAGCCTGCGGCCTTGGGCGCTGCGTGGCGGTTGATTGGACATGGGCGTCTCCACTTCCCCACGACGCCTCGGTGATCGCGCGAGTTGGACAAGTCCCTACATGCAAATCGTGTCATGATTACCTGTGATCATGGAGGCCGGCGGTTGGCCTTCGCCGGCCATAAGTACGAAACTGCGCGTGCCCTTCCAGTTCACCCCCCTTGCTTCTCCTTTTTCTTCATGGCCCCGTCGAAGAGGTTCTCGGCCGTTGAGAAGGGGAAGGCTTGCCGGGTTGAGCCCGCCTCTCCCCCACCCAAGCGCGGCAGAGGACGCCCTTGCAAGCATCCTGTGGCCACCACAATGGCTCCCCGCGGCCGTGGAGGTGATCTTCAGCACGGCGACGGGCAGATTGCCGCAGCCGGGGGGCGCGCTCCGGCTGCGCGTCCCCCCAGTCCGCGCGTTCGTGCTGCTGAAGTTCTGCCGGAGTTCGTCGTGTAGTCGGCGGAGCCGGCTAGGACCCGGCTCCCGCTTCCTCCTTGGCGAGTTCCCGGCCGGCGCCCCGGGCGGCCTCTGGTTCCAGGCCGACGGCTGCTGCAGCCGGGCCTCATGGGTCTCCCTGGAGGTCTCCGCGGCCGGGAGCCTGTCCCTGGCCCGCGGTTGGCAGACGTTTGCCCGTGCGCATGGCCTGGGCCGTCGGTGCACCCTACACTTCAAGTTTGACGGCGACGCCACCCTCTATGTGAGGGTGTTTGGGGAAGATGGTCGCCGTGCGGGGTGTCGCCCCAAGGGTGACAACTGCGGCTGGGAACCCAGCTCCAGCGATGATGGAGGGAGCAGCGCTTGCGCGGCTGGCGGCGTTCGGGGTTCCTCAAGCTTCTCCGGCTCTTCTTCAGGCGGCGACTCCTCCAGTGGCGGCCGCGATCAGCCTCCACGCCGTCGTATCTGCTTGGGGGGTGGCAGCGTGTCCGCACGCCGCCGCGCCCTGGCGAAGCGCGAGAGGGAGTCCGCTTGAGCCCTGGAGGCAGCTCGGGCCTTCCCCTCGGGCTGGTGTGAGGCGAGCCACGCCGGATTTGTTCTTCCTTTCCCTTTTTCCTGCGTAACAAAGACAATAGTGCGGAGCCCCGCAGGGGCGTGTTTGGGTTATTGCTGTTAATCATTGTTTTGCTTTCGTTACCGTTCCTTCCGGCTATGTGCCTGAGCGTGGATAGTTCCCGACCCCGGCCGGGGGGGGGCGTGGGGCACGGACTGGAGGGGTGCTCCTGTAAGGGGCCCAGGTCATGAACTCTTTGAATGACTAGGATAGGAACGCTCGCGAGGGCGCTCAGCTGCCCCCTCGCGAAGCCTTGCGCAAGAGAAATCGAGGCAGGAGAGCGAAAAGCCGAAGAACCTCAAGCCAAAGACGGCAACAACTTCAATAAAACTTCAAATGAGAAGGAAGAAGCCAACTGCGGAAAGCAAATGAAAAGCCGCGTCCGGCACCTAATCTAGTCTTCGACGTCTTCTCACCAGCGCGGAGCTAAGTGCTGCCATTGGGCGTGGGAGGGAGCCCCAGGGCCTGAGGTCGGCGCTCCTGAGACTCCGGGGCGTGTACAGCCCCAACTCATTATTACGTGAGAGTGTCACGGGCGGCGAGCTTCACAGGTGTTGGCCTTCTTCACAGGCTCCGGGCCTTTTCCAAAACGCGATAGCTTCACAGGCACTCGCCTTACTTCACAGGCTCTGGGCCTTTTCCAAAACGCGATAGCTTCACAGGCACTCGCCTTGCTTCATAGGCTCTGGGCCTTTTCCAAAACGCGAGAGCTTCACAGGCACTCGCCTTGCTTCATAGGCTCTAGGCCTTTTCAGGGGTAGAACCTCCGGAGGTGCTGGATGTTCCATGCATTCTGGACCGGCACTCCCTCCTGAGTCTCCAAGCGCGTGGATTCGGGCCTGGAAACATGAACAACCTTGAACGGGCCCTCCCACATGGGAGAGAGCTTGTGCAGTCCCTCCCCAGAGAGGACCCGCCTGAGCACGAGGTCTCCTACCTCAAGAGTCCTGGGGCGGATGTTGCGGCAGTGATATCGCCGCAGCGCTTGCTCGTACCTCACCGCTCGCAGCACGGCTTCTCGGCGATGTTCCTCCCCCAACACGAGGTCCATCCCCCGCATGGCGTCCTGCTGCGCCTCGCCGAACGCCAGGACCCGCGTGGAGCAATGTCTGACCTCGTGAGGGAGGACCGCTTCCGCTCCGTAGACCAGGAAGAATGGGGTCTCACCAGTCGGCTTGGTCGCGGTGGTGCGGATGGACCACAGCACGGACTGAAGCTCGTCATACCAACCTCTGCCACAGGCCTCCAGCTTCTTCTTGAACGTCCTGGTCTTGAGGCCCCTCAGGACCTCCGCGTTGGCTCGCTCGGCCTGGCCGTTGCTTCGGGGTGCGCCACTTAGGCGTAGCATATCTGCGTTCCAAGGTTAGCACAATATGTTTTGAAGAGGTTACTAGTGAACTGCGAACCGTTGTCCGCGATGATGCGATTCGGCACCCCGAACCGGCTTATGATGCCCTTGATGAACTTGATCGCGGAACCCGCGGGGATGGTGCAGACAGCCTCTACTTCAGCCCACTTGGTGAATTTGTCCACGGCAACGTAGAGGTAGCGGTAGCCCCCTGGCGCCCGAGGAAACGGGCCCAAGATGTCCAGCCCCCAGACTGCGAATGGCCACGAAAGGGGGATAGTCTGCAAGCCTCCTGTTGGCTGATGGATCTGCTTGGCGTGGAACTGGCAGGCTTCACAAGCTTTCACTAGTTCCATGGCGTCATTGAGCGCGGTGGGCCAATAAAACCCACTGCGGAACGCCTTGCCGATGAGGGTCCGTGATGATGAATGATGTCCGCAGTCTCCGCCGTGTATATCCTCCAGTAGTTCTTTCCCTTGCTCCCTGGAGATGCAGCGCAGGGATACATCGTTTGGTCGCTTCCGGTAGAGCTCTCCGTCTCGGATGCAGTATGCCGTGGCCTGGCGTGCCACTCGCTCCGCTTCCTCCTCCTTCTCCGGCAAGGTCCCTTGCGCTAAGTAGCTCCGGAGCTCCGTGATCCAACATCCCTCCTAAGGTTCCATCGTCAGGAGCAGGCGCACTCCCGAGGCCAGGCCACAGGTCGGAGCTCCTGAGGCAGGTGGCTGGGGGAGCTCCTCCCAGGGTTGAGCCTTGTTTGATAATGACGGCAGAGCTGAGGGCTTGAAGAGCCGCTCCTCGAAAATGCCAGGCTCCTGGGGTAACCGTCTGGACGCGCGTTTGGCGATATCGTCGGCCTCCTGATTGGTGCCACGGGGCACATGCTGCAACTCCAACCCCCCAGAATTGCTTCTCCATCCTGCGGACTTCTGCCAGGTAGGCTTCCATGTGCTCATCCTTCGGCTCGTACACCTTGTTGGAGAAATTGACAAGGAGCTGCGAATCGCCCTTGATGGTGAGGCGTTTCGCTCCCAGGGCGGCCGCGGCCTTCAAGCCTGCTATTAAACCTTCATACTCCGCTATGTTGTTGGAGACCTTTTCGCCTTGCTGGAAACAGAGTTGTACAATGTAGTAGAGCTTGTCCTATGTGGGCGATATAAGCACCGCCCAGCTCCAGCGCCATGCCTGTAGAACACCCCATCGAAGTACATGACCCAGCCTTCTGGCGCCTCGCTTCTCGGGGATAGGGACCGATCCTCATCGGCCTTGAGGCCTGGCGCCTCCGTCCACTCTGCCACAAAATCTGCCAACGCTGCTCCCTTGATGACCCTGGTCGTGCTGAATTCGAGCTGAAATGCTTGCTGTTCTATGTTCCACTCAGCGACCCTTCCAGCTGAATTAGGGCTCCTGAGCACTCTCTCCAGGGGGTACGATGAGTCGACCTTGATGGGGTGACCCTGAAAATAGTGCCGCAGCTTGCGTGAAGCCACCAGTAGCGCGAGGAGGAGTTTCTGAGGCATGGGGTACCGTGCTCTTGCATCCCACAGCACTGTGCTGACGAAGTACACCGGGTGCTCAATGAGGCGGAGTGCATCAGTGCTGGTGGCTCCTTCCTGAGACCGTGGCGCCCCTTGAGGCAGCGTGGCCTCCTGAGATTGGCCATCTGGAAGAGGGGCCTCTTACGCCTCTGGTGCGCCCCTCTGCGGCGGCTGATCCTCCTCAGCTGCGGTGGTGGTTTCTCTAGGCCTTACTTGTCCCTGTTCTGCCTTTTGCCGGGCTACCGCCGTGGTTTTGATTCTGCGCTCCTCTCTGACTGCCACCAAGGCTGCGCTGGCGGAGTAAGGAGTGGCGGCGAGGTAAAGCACCAGGGGCTCCTGAGGGTGCGGTGCCACCATGACCAGTGGGCTGGTCAGGTATCTCTTGAGATCTTGGAACGCCTTGTCGGCCTCTTCAGTCCACTCGAAGGGCCCCTTTTTCTTCATTAGCTGGAAGAAGGGCCGGGCTCGTTCTCCTAACTTGGAGATGAAGCGCCCTAGCGCGGTCACGCGCCCCGTGAGCTTCTGCATTTCTCTGAGGGTCTTTGGCGGGCTCATGTCTTCCACCGCCTTGACCTTCTCTGGGTTAGCCTCGATGCCCCAGTGGGACACGAGGAAACCCAAGAGCTTGCCCGAGGGGACTCCGAACACACACTTCTCTGGGTTGAGCCGTAGGTTCAGTGCGTTCAGGCTCGCGAAGGTTTCCTCCAGATCCTGTATCAAGGTCCCGGCCTCCCGAGACTTTACCACAATGTCATCGACGTAAGCTTCAACATTCTTCCCGAGCTGCGGGCCCAAGGTGATGTGCATCAGCCGCTGAAAGGTCGCTCCTGCGTTACGCACCCCGAATGGCATGCACGTGTAGCAGTATACCCCACACGGGGTTTGGAAGGCTGTCTTCTCGATGTCTTCTACCGCCATCTTGATCTGGTGATACCCAGAGAAGGCATCCAGGAAGCATAACAGGTCGCATTCCGCAGTGGAATCGACGATCTGGTCGATGCGGGGGAGCGGGAACGGATCTTGCGGGCATGCTTTGTTGAGGTTGGTGAAGTCGACACACATATGCTCCTTTCCTCCCTTCTTTGGCACAACGACAGGGTTGGCCAACCAATCCGGGTATTGGACCTCGTAGATGACCCCAGCGGCCTCTAATTTGCGGGTCTCCTAGACGATGAAGGCCTGCTTTTCTGTGGACTGCCGCCTGGCCTTCTGCTTCACAGGCCGCACGTTGGGGCACACGTTGAGGTGATGCTCGATTATACTCCTGGGGATCCCTGCCAACTGGTCCGGCTCCCAAGCGAATACCTTCTTGTTTGCGTGCAGGAACCTGACCAGGGCCTCCTCCTGCTCGGGTTTGAGGTGGGCGCCTATGGTGAAAGTGGCGTTGGTGGACCCGTCCTCATCAACGGGTATCTGGTTGGTTTCTGCCTTGTCTTGGGTGAACAACTGCTTCTTCTTGGTGGGTGCAGCCCCCTTGGCCTCAGGGGTCTCCAAGTCGGCGGGCTGTGCCGACGCCGCCGTCTTGAAGGCGAGCTTGAGCGCCCGCAGCGCGTCCCCGGTGTCCCCGTGCACAGTGAGGACACTGTTGCTCCCGGGCATCTTCATGAGGTTGTACGCCGGGTGCGTCGCGGCCATAAATTGGGCCAGCGCTGGGTAGCCGAGGATGGCGTTGTAGGGGAGGCCGATGGGGGCGACGTCAAAGTCGACCAGCTCCGTGCGGAAGTTGTCGTAAGTGCCGAAGGTCACTGGGAGCCGGATCTGCCCCAAGGAACTGGACGACTTGCCCCCGACGCCTGAGAAGGGCCGGCTAGGTTGCAGCCGTTCCAGGGGTATGCGGAGGAGGTTGAAGGCCTCGACCGAGAGCACGCTGAGGCCCGCGCCACCATCAACGAGGGTCCTGGTGACGGCCACCTGGCAGATGGTGGGGGTGCACAACATGGGGAGCGCGCCCGAGCAGGCCGAGTTGGAGGGGTGGTCCTCCGAACTGAAGGTCAGGCCGGTCTCGGGCGCCGTCCGATCCGGGGGAGCCCCCTGCCGCGTGGAAGCGGCACTGACCCAGCAGATGAACGACTCGACGTGGTGACTTGTGGGCGGCGCCTGCGAGCCGCCCAGGAGGGCCGCGATGACCGGGGGTGTTGGTGTAGCGCGATGGGACGGCGCAGGAGAGCCCCCTGCGGCGCGGTCGAGCTCGGCGACGCGGTCGAGCCATTCCCCGTAGAATTTGTCGGCAGGGCGGCAGCGCAGGAGCTCGTTTGCCGTGAGGAGCACAACTCGAGCCTCCCAGGGTGCGCGAAGCGCGCAGGACGAAGAACCAGCTGGTGCGACCAATGGAGTAGCAGTGCGACCGTCTTGCCGCTCGGATGGATGCTGGGACGACGCTTGCTGCTCGCCCCCCGCCGGGCCAGTGGCGGTGTTGTTGGCGGGAGACGGGGAACGACGTGGACGTCCGCCGACAGGTGCCGTCTGGGCGACGCGGGAAGTGATGGCGGCCCGACGCTCAGCGCGGGCCCGACGAGCGTCGGACATGGATGCGACGGTCGGAGGAGAACGGGGCGGTGGACGACAAATTCCGGCACACCCCTACCTAGCGCGCCAAATGTCGGATTTAGGGTTCCGGCAGACCCTTAAGGTTCGAACACTGGGGTGCGCGTGGAGATTACACCTTCTACCTCTCCGTCTCGCAAAGGTCTAGACTACTGAAAGAACTGCACAAGAGACACAAGGTTTATACTGGTTCGGGCCACCGTTGTGGTGTAATACCCTACTCCAGTGTGTGGTGGGTGGATTGCCTCTTGGGGCTGATGGTGATGAACAATACAAGGAAGAACAGCCTCGCGAGGGTCTGTTCTTGGCTGGGGCGATGAACTGCTGGGAGAAGTTCAGCCACCCTTTCTCTCTCTCTCTCTCTCTCTCTCTCTCTCTCTCTCTCTCTGCTTCCAACCGATCCCCCAGTCCCCTTGCTATGTGGGTGGCTGGTCCTATTTATAGTGGCCCTGGTCCTCTTCCCAAATATTGAGCGGGAAGGGAGCCAACAATGGCGGGCTAATTTGAAGGGGGACAACAAGTATCAACTATCCTGACAAAAGCAGTCTTCGCCTGCGCAAAGCTCTGGTGATGACGCCGTCCTGGGCTCCACGGTGACCTCCGTCTCGTAGTCCTCCTGGTCTTGGTCTCGTTGCACCGAAATGGCAACCTTTGCCTGATGCCTCAGTACTCCGCGGCTACGCTTGCCCCCTTTGCACCAAAGAGGAAAGGAGGATGCTGCGCGGGCTGGCACCTGCCTGGTGCCCTGAGTCGTCATGGCTTGCGTCACGAGCATATCGCAAGGTACCCCGCCTTGACCTCTCCGCCTCCTCGCGAGCCAGCCTGA
Organism: Triticum monococcum; assembly: GCA_034509565.1. NCBI lineage: Eukaryota > Viridiplantae > Streptophyta > Magnoliopsida > Poales > Poaceae > Triticum > Triticum monococcum. The sequence continues at coordinate 494,072,847 of CM067844.1, forward strand.
CGAGGCCGTGCCCGAGGAAGCTCCGTGTCGTCCGCCTGGCGAGGCTTGGCCCCTCGCGAGGGTCTTGAGTCTTGTGTTGATGAAGATGGGCCGTGCTGGCCCCCCTTGAGCCACACCGCAGGCAGGCAAGTCTGGGGACCCCCGTTCCCAGAACACCGACATTATTGTTTTTCGAGAATATTTCCTCCGGTGCAACCGTTTATTTAGATCTGAGAGTTGGCCAGTTGTCAGCTTCAGCCCCCACGTAGATAGTATGGTGGTGTTCGGATTGGAAGCTAAACACACTTGACCCAAGAGTTTGGTCCTTGAAGGAGGTATTCAGTGCATCGAACCAGGCAATCGGACTATGTGGCTTTATCACCCTCACCTAGCCATAGGAGTTTGACAAATAGGAGTGTAGGCATAGCCCCTAGTTTGTTTATCCGGACTAGGGGCTGTAAACACCTGATCGGGTGGAAGCCGATCCGTCGCATAATGCGGAAAAAATCGCAAGAGATTTTAGCCACCGAATAGCTGACCAGCTCTCGCCGCATCATGACAGACAGTTTTTGGCTTTCTCTACTGAGGTGTTTATCCGGATGAACCAGAAACTGTTGGCGTTCTGGGAACTGGGGTCCCCAGACTTGCCTGCCTGCGGCCTGCGGCGTGGCTCAAGTGGGGGCCCAGCACGGCCCATCTTCATCAGCACAAGACTCAAGACCCTCGCGAGGGGCCAAGCCTCGCGAGGCGGACGACACGGCACCTCCTCAGGCGAAGCCTCATCAGGCTGGCTCGCGAGGAGGCGGAGACATCAAGGCGGGGTACCTCGCAAGGTGCCCATGACGTGAGCCATGACGACTCAGGGCACCAGGCGGGTGCCAGAGCGCGAAGCGTCCTTCTTTCCTCTTCGGTGCAAAGGGAACAAGCGCAGCCGCGGAGTACCGAGGCATCAGGCAAAGGTTGCCACTTCGGTGCAACGAGATCAAGGCCAGGAGGATTATGAGACGGAGGTCACCATGGAGCCCAGCGCGGCGTCATCACCAGAGCCTTTGGCAGGCGAAGACTGCTTTTGTCAGGATAGATGTACTCGCTGTCCCCCCTTCAAATTAGCCCACCATTGTTGGATCCCTTCCCGCTCAATATTTGGGGAGAGGACCAGGGCCTCTATATATAGGACTAGCCACCCACATAGCAAGGGGTTCGGTTGGGTTGGGTTGGGTTCGATTCGTTCGGTTCGGCTCTTGGTCATCAACAAGAGCAAGAGAGAGAGAGAGAAAGGTGGTGGAACTCCCCCTTGCAGTTCATCACCCAGCCAAGAACAGCCCCTCGCGAGGCTGTTCTTCCTTGTATTGTCATCCTCACCAGCCCCAAGAGGCAATCCACAAACCACACACCGGAGTAGGGTATTACACCACAACGGTGGCCCGAACCAGTATAAATCTTGTGTCTCTTGCGTGTTTCCTACAGTAGGTTAGTTCCTTGTGAGACGGAGAGGTTGAGGGCGTAATCTCCGCGTGCACTCCAGTGTTCGAACCTTAAGGGTCTGCCGGAACCCGAAATCCGACATTTGGCGCGCTAGGTAGGGGTGCGCCGGGATTTGTCTTCCACCACTCTGCTCTCCTCCGACCGTCACAACCATGTCTGACGTTCGTCGGGCCCGCGTCGAGCGCAGGGCCACCATCGCTTCTCGCGCTGCCCAGACCGCCCCTGTCGGTGGGCGTCCTCGTCGTTCCCCGTCGCCCGCCGTCAACGCTGCCACCCGCCCGGCGGGGGGCGAGCAGCAAGCATCGTCTCAGCACCCGTCCGTGCGGCAGGACGGCCGCACCGCTTCGCCATCGCTCGCGCCCGCCGACTCTTCGTCCCGCGCGCTCCGCACACCCTTGGAGGCTCGAGCTGCGCTCATCGCGGCAAACGAGCTCCTGCGCTACCGCCCTGTCGACGACGTCTACGAGGAGTGGCTCGACCGCGTTGCCGAGCTCGTTCGCGCCGCAGGGGGCTCTCATGCGCCGTCCGCTCCGCTGCGCCGCACTACGCCCCGCGTGGGCAACGAAGCACCAGGGGCGAGCCAGCAGCCTCCTCCCCAAGAAGACCCCGTGGCTCCAAGGCGCATGGGCCCTGGGAGGAACCCGCTCCGCCAGGTGCCAGCGCAGCCAGAACGAAGCTGCCAAGAAATCCCTCGCCCGCAAGGGGCTGCCCGGGCGCTCCCTGCTCCCGCTCCAACGCGCCGAGACCCCGCTCTGCTCTTAGCTGCAGCGCGTGGGGACCCTCAAGACCGAGCTCTTCACCAACCAAGGCCTTTCGTGGCCACCACGGGCTGCCTCGCCTACACCCCCGAGCTGCGCAGCGTCGCATGGCCCGGCAAATTCAAGCCAGACCTGCCTCCGCGCTACGACGGCACAACCGATCCCGCAGAGTTCCTCCAGCTTTATGAGCTGGGCATCGAGGCTACCGGAGGGGACGAGAAGGTCATGGCGAACTGGTTCCCCATGGCGCTGAAGGAAGGAGCTCGCACCTGGCTCCTGAATCTAGCTCCAGGAACGATCTCCTCCTGGGACCAGATGCACACCCGCTTCGTCACCAACTTCCAAGGTACTCGCGACCGGCCGCCCACCGTGAGCGACATGCGCCGCATCAAGCAACAACCCGGAGAGACCCTGCAGAAGTACATCCAACGCTTCAACAGAGCGCGCCTCAAGATCCCCAAGGTGTCCGAGGAGGCCATCATCTCGGCCTTCTCCGATGGCGTGCGCGACGTCAAGATGAAGGAGGAGCTGGCGATGCATGAGGATCTCTGCACCTCCCTGGAGCTATTCAACTTGGCGAACAGATACGCCAGGGCGGAGGAGGGGCGCCTCTCCCTCCTCGAGCTGCCTACTGCGGACCTAGAAGAGAAGAAGCCCAAGGCCAAGGACGTGAAGTGCAAGGGGGCTGTCATGCTCGCAGCCGAACCAGACACCAAGCGCGGCAGGGACCTGCCTGACTCCTCCAGAGGCAGCCAGTACTGCGTGTACCACGACCTCCACACCCACAACACCAATGAATGTCAAGAGCTCCGCGCCGTGTGAGAAGGAAGGATCGGCCGTCGTCCTGACCGCGCTGACCGGGGCTACGGCCGAGGAGGAGGAAGAAACCCAGGGCGCTGGGAAGACCGCGGCCCGTGCCAGGGGTGGCGCGACCAACCTCGCGAGGACCGCTGGCGAGACCTGCCTCGCGAGGGGGACTGGAGGGATTAGCCTCGTGAGGATCGCCCTCACGGCAACGCAGGCCTGCCTCCTCTGCCGCCTCCACCAAGAAGGAACGAAGACCGCCATCAGGACGAGGGGGCTGGGGGCTTCCAGGAGCCACGCGCAATCGCTTGCATCCTGGGCGGAGCTCAAGCCCCAGCCTCCCAACGCATCTTCAAGCAGTTCGCCCGTGAGGTGAATGCAGTTCTCCCCAAGCTCGAAGCAACGCGCCCCCTCAGGTGGTCAGCGTGCGCCATCATGTTCAGCTCAGCAGATCAGCTCAAGTGCTCGGCCACGGCCGGAGTCCTCCCGATGCTCTGCTCCCCAGTCATCAGCAACGTGTTGGTCACCAAGACCCTCATCGACGGAGGGGCAGGGCTCAGCATCCTGTCCGTGGAGACCTTGAACAACCTCCAAGTGCCCTACGACCAGCTAGCCGACCAAGCCTTTTTTCGGAGTCACCGACGGTTCCACAGTCCCGATCGGGTAGGTCCGCCTCCCTGTCACCTTCAGGGCCTGCAGCAACTACCGCACCGAGCTCATCGACTTCAACGTCGCCGACATCCACCTGCCGTACAACGCCATCCTCGGGTACCCAGCGCTGGCCAAGTTCATGGCCGTGACTCACCACGGCTACAACGTCCTCAATATGCCCGGGAGTGGCGGCGTCATCACGGTGCCCTGCGAAGAGAGAGACGTAGTGTGTTCCCTGGAGCGAGCCTTTCAGGCCGCGTCACTTGAAGACCCAGATCGCGGAAGCAGGAGGCTTCCCGAGATCGCTCCCAAGAAGAAGAAGATGTCACCAGGCTCAGCCCCTCAGGAGGCAGGCCCCTCAGGGCCCGTGTCTGCTCGGGAGGACCCTCCTTCCATCGCATAGGAAAGCGCGCCCTGCTTCCGCTCCAGCGCGCCGAGACCCTGCTCTGCTCTTAGCTGCAGCATGTGGGGACCCTCAAGACCGAGCTCTTCACCAACCAAGGCCTTTCGTGGCCACCACGGGCTTCCTCGCCTACACCCCCGAGCTGCGCAGCGTCGCATGGCCCGGCAAATTCAAGCCAGACCTGCCTCCGCGCTACGACGGCACAACCGATCCCGCAGAGTTCCTCCAGCTTTATGAGCTGGGCATCGAGGCTACCGGAGGGGACGAGAAGGTCATGGCGAACTGGTTCCCCATGGCCCTGAAGGAAGGAGCTCGCACCTGGCTCCTGAATCTGGCTCTAGGAACGATCTCCTCCTGGGACCAGATGCGCACCCGCTTCGTCACCAACTTCCAAGGTACTCGCGACCGGCCGCCCACCGTGGGCGACATGCGCCGCATCAAGCAACAACCCGGAGAGACCCTGTAGAAGTACATCCAATGCCTCAACAAAGCGCGCCTCAAGATCCCCAAGGTGTCCGAGGAGGCCATCATCTCGGCCTTCTCCGATGGCGTGCGTGATGTCAAGATGAAGGAGGAGCTGGCGATGCATGAGGATCTCTGCACCTCCCTGGAGCTGTTCAACTTGGCGAACAGATGCGCCAGGGCGGAGGAGGGGCGCCTCTCCCTCCTCGAGCTGCCTACTGCGGACCTAGAAGAGAAGAAGCCCAAGGCCAAGGACGTGAAGCGCAAGGGGGCTGTCATGCTCGCAGCCGAACCAGACACCAAGCGCGGCAGGGACCTGCCTGACTCCTCCAGAGGCAGCCGGTACTGTGTGTACCACGACCTCCACAACCACAACACCAACGAATGTCAAGAGCTCCGCGCCGTGCGAGAAGGAAGGATCGGCCGTCGCCCTGACCGCGCTGACCGGGGCTACGGCCGAGGAGGAGGAAGAAACCCAGGGCGCTGGGAAGACCGCGGCCCGTGCCAGGGGTGGCGCGACCAACCTCGCGAGGACCGCTGGCGAGACCTGCCTCGCGAGGGGGACTGGAGGGATTAGCCTCGTGAGGATCGCCCTCACGGCAACGCAGGCCTGCCTCCTCTGCCGCCTCCACCAAGAAGGAACGAAGACCGCCATCAGGACGAGGGGGCTGGGGGCTTCCAGGAGCCACGCGCAATCGCTTGCATCCTGGGCGGAGCTCAAGCCCCAGCCTCCCAACGCATCTTCAAGCAGTTTGCCCGCGAGGTGAATGCAGTTCTCCCCAAGCTCGAAGCAACGCGCCCCCTCAGGTGGTCGGCGTGCGCCATCACGTTCAGCTCAGCAGATCAGCTCAAGTGCTCGGCCACGGCCGGAGTCCTCCCGATGCTCTGCTCCCCAGTCATCAGCAACGTGTTGGTCACCAAGACCCTCATCGACGGAGGGGCAGGGCTCAGCGTCCTGTCCGTGGAGACCTTCAACAACCTCCAAGTGCCCTAGGACCAGCTACAGCCGACCAAGCCTTTTTCCAGAGTCACCGACGGTTCCACAGTCCCGATCGGGTAGGTCCGCCTCCCTATCACCTTCAGGGCCTGCAGCAACTACCGCACCGAGCTCATCGACTTCGACGTCGCTGACATCCGCCTGCCGTACAACGCCATCCTCGGGTACCCAGCGCTGGCCAAGTTCATGGCCATGACTCACCACGGCTACAACGTCCTCAATATGCCCGGGAGTGGCGGCGTCATCACGGTGCCCTGCGAAGAGAGAGACGTAGTGTGTTCCCTGGAGCGAGCCTTTCAGGCCGCGTCACTTGAAGACCCAGATCGCGGAAGCAGGAGGCTTCCCGAGATCGCTCCCAAGAAGAAGAAGATGTCACCAGGCTCAGCCCCTCAGGAGGCAGGCCCCTCAGGGCCCGTGTCTGCTCGGGAGGACCCTCCTTCCATCGCATAGGAAAGCGCGCCCTGCTCCCGCTCCAGCGCGCCGAGACCCCGCTCTGCTCTTAGCTGCAGCGCGTGGGGACCCTCAAGACCGAGCTCTTCACCAACCAAGGCCTTTCGTGGCCACCACGGGCTGCCTCACCTACACCCCCGAGCTGCGCAGCGTCGCATGGCCTGGCAAATTCAAGCCAGACCTGCCTCCGTGCTACGACGGCACAACCGATCCCGCAGAGTTCCTCTAGCTTTATGAGCTGGGCATCGAGGCTACCGGAGGGGACGAGAAGGTCATGGAGAACTGGTTCCCCATGGCGCTGAAGGAAGGAGCTCGCACCTGGCTCCTGAATCTGGCTCTAGGAACGATCTCCTCCTGGGACCAGATGCGCACCCGCTTCGTCACCAACTTCCAAGGTACTCGCGACCGGCCGCCCGCCGTGAGCGACATGCGCCGCATCAAGCAACAACCTGGAGAGACCCTGCAGAAGTACATCCAACGCTTCAACAGAGCGCGCCTCAAGATCCCCAAGGTGTCCGAGGAGGCCATCATCTTGGCCTTCTCCGATGGCGTGCGCGATGTCAAGATGAAGGAGGAGCTGGCGATGCATGAGGATCTCTGCACCTCCCTGGAGCTGTTCAACTTGGCGAACAGATGCGCCAGGGCGGAGGAGGGGCGCCTCTCCCTCCTCGAGCTGCCTACTGCGGACCTAGAAGAGAAGAAGCCCAAGGCCAAGGACGTGAAGCGCAAGGGGGCTGTCATGCTCGCAGCCGAACCAGACACCAAGCGCGGCAGGGACCTGCCTGACTCCTCCAGAGGCAGCCGGTACTGCGTGTACCACGACCTCCACACCCACAACACCAACGAATGTCAAGAGCTCCGCGCCGTGCGAGAAGGAAGGATTGGCCGTCGCCCTGACCGCGCTGACCGGAGCTACGGCCGAGGAGGAGGAAGAAGCCCAAGGCGCTGGGAAGACCGCGGCCCGCGCCAGGGGTGGCGCGACCAACCTCGCGAGGACCGCTGGCGAGACCTGCCTCGCGAGGGGGACTGGAGGGATTAGCCTCGTGAGGATCGCCCTCACGGCAACGTAGGCCTGCCTCCTCTGCCGCCTCCACCAAGAAGGAACGAAGACCGCCATCAGGACGAGGGGGCTGGGGGCTTCAAGGAGCAATGCGCAATCGCTTGCATCCTGGGTGGAGCTCAAGCCCCAGCCTCCCAACGCATCTTCAAGCAGTTCGCCGCGAGGTGAATGCAGTTCTCCCCAAGCTCGAAGCAACGCACCCCCTCAGGTGGTCGGCGTGCGCCATCACGTTCAGCTCAGCAGATCAGCTCAAGTGCTCGGCCACGGCCGGAGTCCTCCCGATGCTCTGCTCCCCAGTCATCAGCAACGTGTTGGTCACCAAGACCCTCATCGACGGAGGGGCAGGGCTCAGCGTTCTGTCCGTGGAGACCTTCAACAACCTCCAAGTGCCCTACGACCAGCTACAGCCGACCAAGCCTTTTTCCGGAGTCACCGACGGTTCCACAGTCCCGATTGGGTAGGTCCGCCTCCCTGTCACCTTCAGGGCCTGCAGCAACTACCGCACCGAGCTCATTGACTTCGATGTCGCTGACATCCGCCTGCCGTACAACGCCATCCTCGGGTACCCAGCGCTGGCCAAGTTCATAGCCGTGACTCACCACGGCTACAACGTCCTCAATATGCCCGGGAGTGGCGGCGTCATCACGGTGCCCTGCGAAGAGAGAGACGCAGTGTGTTCCCTGGAGCGAGCCTTTCAGGCCGCGTCACTTGAAGACCCAGATCGCAGAAGCAGGAGGCTTCCCGAGATCACTCCCAAGAAGAAGAAGATGTCACCAGGCTCAGCCCCTCAGGAGGCAGGCCCCTCGGGGCCCGTGTCTGCTCGGGAGGACCCTCCTTCCATCGCATAGGAAAGCGCGCCCGGCGCCCTCCTTAGGCAGGGCTTGGGGGCTCTCACCTGGAGGGCCATGGACCTAGCCAGGGTCACGAGGAAGGCGCTTGGGCACCATGTGGAGGCGTGCTTCGAAGCGCGCTTCCCTCGGGAAGGAGCCAGGTAAGGAAGACCAGACCAGCAAGAGTTCGTCAGCGAGGCCATTCAAGAGCTGCAGGAGGCAAGGATCATGAGAGGTTGCCGTCATCCACAAGCCGTGGCCCCACATCCAGGCGAGGATGGTGGGCTGCGCGTCTGCGTCAACATACCAGGGCTCAATCATATCGCCACAACGGAGCGCCTCTGGCCCTCGCAAGCGGGGCGCTGCGGAGGACCACCCCACAGCCGTGTTCGCATGCCTCACGGCCTGCCGAGCGTGGCTGCAGGGTGCCAGCGCCTCATGAGGGGCATCGTGGAGGCTCAGGAAGGCAGGCGTTCCGCAGCACTGGCGGAGATGAAGGCAGCTCGCGAGGAGCCACCAGTGCCTCCGAAGCCTCCCGAGGCCCCGGGGCCTGGGGGCTCGTGAGGGTCAGCTCCCGGAACCCACCGAGTCTACTGCACTAACGCCACTGCACCGACGACATTCCCAGGTGACATCTTCCAAGTTTCATCCTCAGCTGGGAGCGCCCTCCCAGGGTTGCATCACCCAGGCCGCGTGGGTCCGTCCCTGCGGCATGTATCTGCCTTTACCTTTCGGTCAATAGTCCGCCATGTTGGGGGCGCCCCTCAGGCTGCATCATCCCCAAGCCGCTGGGGCTAGGCCCAGCGGCGTGTATCTCTATCGCGTTTATTTCCAACCATGCATTCGCCTATCACGTTTGATTGCTTGATGCCCGTTCGCGGCAATCCTTCTTCTCCATGTCGACTACTTGCACGTTAAAGGGGGGGGTGCCTGAGCATCGCGACTCAGGGCTCTTACTGGCTCTCCAGCCCTCACCCTCTGGCCTTGTCCACGGTATCGCGACCTGGCATACCAGCGACGGCTGAGACAAGCTCGAGGGCCGGGACCCGAGGATGTAGAGTACCGGCATCTAACCAAACCTTGCAGGGACACGTTCCAAGATATGGCCCAGTGCCGGCCGCAACCCGCCCAGAGGTAGGGCCTCGTGAGTCCCGCGCTGGCTCATGGGTGCCCAGATACACCTCACCTAGCTCTACCGTGCCGGTCACGTGTCAGGGCGGGGCTGTATACGCCCCGAGGGCTCCTCCTGGAGGGGAGCCCCCTCCCACGTACCAGTGGAAGCACCATGCTCCGCGCTGGCTGACGACACTGCCAAGGAGCGGCTATGCCCGTACACATACGGAAGCACTATGCTCCGCACTGGTGATAAACAACTGAGGGTGGCCTCCGGACCGCGTTAACCTCAGGGAGCCCAGAGCTCAGTGGCTGGCCTCATCGCAACGCCTCCCCTCGGGAGCGCCGCGTGAGGGGGGTGGACACGGGGGCTATGGCTGGGTCACGCCCAGACATACGCCGCCTAGCCAGGCCCCTCGGGCCTGGTTCACCACACGTCTCTCCCCGAGCGGAGCCAAGGTATGAAGGCCGTTTGCGTGTCAAGGGGGACCCCTGGGCATCGCGACCCAGGGGCCTAACTGGTCCCATAGCCCCTCACTCCTTAGTTCCGAAAGGCTATGCTGCATGAGGTACGCGCGGGGCCGGGCTCTGCAGACGTAGAACGGTAGCCACGCTTGCATCTCGCTTCATCGCCCGCTGTTCGCGCGTCAAGGGGGACCCCTGGGCATCGCAACCCAGGGGCCTAACTGGCTCCGTAGTCCCTCACTCCTTAGTTCCGAAAGGCTATGCTGGGTGAGGTACGCGCGGAGTCGGGCTCTACAGACGTAGAACGGAAGATACACCTACATCACGCTTCCCTACTTGTTGTTCATGCGCCAACGGGGACTCCTAAGCATCGCGACTCAGGAGCCTAACTTGCCACGTGGCCCCTCACTCCTTTGGTCCCGTCCTGGTTTCCGGTCGGGGCTGATGCTGGGTGAGGCATGCGCGTGGCCGGGCTCTGCCGGCGTAGAACACAAGCAAGTAGGGAAGAGAAGAATAAAATCCAAGGAATTTAAAAGCAAATATTACAACTCATACTGGCGTCTCGATACCAAATGCAAGTTTAAATGCCTCCCCGAGGCGTGATACATGTGCAGGAACAGAAAGAAGAGTAGGGATGGAGCGGAGTCACTTGTCGGCGGTGGCTTTGCCTCGTGGAACGGCAGGGTCGGCAGCGCCTCGCTTCGGCCTGGTGCTGAAGGCCCGGAACTTCTCCAGCAGCACCTCCGCGTGCACCTTCACGGCTTCGACAGCGGCGGCAGCACCTTCGCCGCTCACCGGTTCCAGCAGGCCGTCGAGGTCGGCGTTGGGATCGCGGAGGTAGATGTGGGCGAAGACCCGCGTCAGCGCCGCAGAAGACAAGACGTGCGCCTCGGCCTCGGCCGCCGGGCCGATGCCAAGGGCGACGTCCCCAAGAGCCTTAACCAGGAAGGGAAGCAACTTGGCGTGGCCGTCCTCGTCACTAGCAAGTGGGCTGTCCAGGCCGCTCTCGTAAAGCATCTTCAGTGAAGCGCGGGCGTCCTTCTCCATGTCAGCAAAGGCCGCGCGATCCTCGGCGAGGACCCGGGCCTTGGCGTCCAGCTCGGCCTTCGTCACCTCCAGCCCCTTCTTCAACACGCCTAGTTGGTCGCGGCGTTTCTTGAGCTTGGCCTCCCGGCCCTCGAGCGCCACCTCACGTGCCTTCGCCCCCTTCTCCTGCTCTTGGCGAAGGTGAACCTCCTCCGCAAGTTGGCCCCGCAGGCCTTCAGCTCGTCCTCCAATGCCTTGCAGCAGTCGCGGACTTTGACTGCTTCCCCCAAGGCCGAGTCACGGGCAGCCTTCGCCTCGAGGTCAGCCCGCCTCTCCTCGTCACAGGCTGTCGAAGCCTGAACCAGCGCCGCCCGGATCGAAGCGTCAGAGCGAATCCACCCTGAAGCCAGTTCCAGGCGCCCGGCCACCAGGCGAGGGTCGGCGCCCAGAAGGTCCTGCCGTAGCCGGTCCAATTCAGCAACAACATGCTCCAGGATGGAAGAAGAAGGTGGAGAAACATCTGCGCGCTCCAAGAAAACCGGAGGAGCTGAGGAAGCAATGGTCAATGGAACGGGAGGAGAAGGTAGTGGCGGCGAAGCCGCCATGTCTCGAGGCGGAGTCCGCTGCGTCCCCGCTGCTTCTCCACCGGTCCTCCAGAAGACGCCACGGGCACGAGCCCGTCCCCGTTGAAAACAGGCATGGACTTCACCACCTGCTTCCAGTCGTCGCGAAGGAACAAGGGCTGGGGAGCGCCCTCCAACGCTGCCACATTGCCCCCGACCAGAGATTGAAGAACCGCGTTCACGTCCTCTTCGTCCACAGCATCGGGGCTCGGATGAGGCCTCCACATTGGAGGAGAGTACCGCCGAAGTGGAGCCAGCTGCTGCTCCAAGAACTCCCTCAGCAGTGACGCGCCCGTCAACTTCGCCGTCGACATGCAGGCCGGCTTCAAGTCCGCGTCCATCCTCTCCAACACCGGTCTCGCGCGAGGATCCGCGAGCTCCGCTCGACACCAGTCACCGGCGTTCATGGGCGGCTCCGTGGGCAAGATTAGCCGAGGGTGGATGCGCCCGGCATCTACCAAGACCCATTTGCTCCGGAAGCCATCAGCCCTCTTCCCGGGACACGAAATGGCATTGGTGCTGCCATGCGCAACAAAGCTCGCGCACGCGGAAGGAGATGCAGATGTCCGGAGGTAGAAGTAGTGGCGCAGCAAGGCCACCGAAGGCTGCACCCCCACGTGGGCCTCGCAGTAGTAAGCGAAGATCGCCAGAAGGAGAACGGAGTTGGGGTGGAGATGCAGAGCCTGCAAGTTGTAATGGCGGAGGACGGAGAAGAACTCAGAGAAGGGAGGCATCAAGCCCGCAGCGATGGAGCTTACGAAGAAAGGATAGAGGGTTCTCCCTCGGCCCTCGGGGGTAGCGGAGCCGGCCTTGAACACCTCCTCCCCGTCGAGGCCCTGCGCTGCCGCCATTCGGCGCAGCCAAGCAAGGCTAGCCTTGGACACGTTCGGCGCGTCCAGGGCAGGAGAATACCAAGCTTCGGCCGGGGGTTGGCGAGGCGCCATGGCTTCTTAGGTCGCGCAACCGGAGTAGATCTGGAAGTTTGGAGGAATAAAGGGGAGGCGCAAGAAAGGGGATCTAAGCAGCAACTAGAGGAAGCAAGGGCGGAGTCTGGAAAGATGCCTCTCCCTTATCAACCCGCGAGGTTGCTAAGGCACCCATGTCCAATCAACCGCCACGCAGCGCCCAAGGCCGCAGGCTGTTAGGGCCCGCGATGCTTCGCCCTTGCCCTTTCGCCTCTCGGCACGGCCAAGTCCATGCGCGCCTTGGGCCCGGGGGCTACTGTCGGCGTTCTGGGAACGGGGGTCCCCAGACTTGCCTGCCTGCGGCCTGCGGCGTGGCTCAAGTGGGGGCCCAGCACGGCCCATCTTCTTCAGCACAAGACTCAAGACCCTCGCGAGGGGCCAAGCCTCGCGAGGCGGATGACACGGCACCTCCTCAGGCGAAGCCTCATCAGGTTGGCTCGCGAGGAGGCGGAGACATCAAGGCGGGGTACCTCGCGAGGTGCCCATGACGTGAGCCATGACGACTCAGGGCACCAGGTGTGTGCCAGAGCGTGCAGCGTCCTTCTTTCCTCTTCGGTGCAAAGGGAACAAGCGCAGTCGCGGAGTACCGAGGCATCAGGCAAAGGTTGCCACTTCGGTGCAACGAGACCAAGGCCAGGAGGATTACGAGATGGACGTCACCATGGAGCCCAGCGCGGCGTCATCACCAGAGCCTTTGGCAGGCGAAGACTGCTTTTGTCAGGATAGATATACTCGCTGTCCCCCTTCAAATTAGCCCGCCATTGTTGGATCCCTTCCCGCTCAATATTTGGGGAGAGGACCAGGGCCTCTATATATAGGACTATCCACCCACATAGCAAGGGGTTCGGTTGGGTTCGGTTCGGTTTAGTTCGTTCGGTTCGGCTCTTGGTCATCAACAAGAGCAAGAGAGAGAGAGAGAGAAAGGTGGTGGAACTCCCCCTTGGAGTTCATCACCCAGCCAAGAACAGCCCCTCGCAAGGCTGTTCTTCCTTGTATTGTCATCCTCACCAGCCCCAAGAGGCAATCCACAAACCACACACTGGAGTAGGGTATTACACCACAACGGTGGCCCGAACCAGTATAAATCTTGTGTCTCTTGCATGTTTCTTACAGTAGGTTAGTTCCTTGTGAGACGGAGAGGTTGAGGGCGTAATCTCCGCGCGCACCCCAGTGTTCGAACCTTAAGGGTCTGCCGGAACCCGGAATCCGACAGAAACACAATTGCAGTAGTTCTCCCTTTACTACCCTAGCCGATAAACGGAATGTAAGGTAGCAAGCATAGGAGCCGGGCAACCCAACTATTGACCAAAGACATGATTCGGAGCCAATGCATATAATGCAATATTCGGGGCATCGAATTGTACTGTAAAAAATGTTCAGACTTTTTGCCAACATATGGAGCGCAATGGAGCCCCTGGAGAGTTAAGCTGTACCAAAGTGTACGGGTGCAATTGATAAAAATAGTTTAAACGTAATGAAGGAGTAAGCCAATGCCACATATGTTGGGCTGCAAACTGTTTACATTATAATCTGATTGATACGTCAACGCGTATTTGTACAAATAATGCGATAAGCAACAAGGCTATTTAACATGCCGAAACCAAGGGGAAGCTACGTGCGGGTCCTGCAAACAGGCATAGTGATCGTCAAGAAGATCATCTAGATTTTTCTGGCACACGTCTATGCTACCTGCCTCCTTGGTATGTCTATCCTTCGAAAGGATCGATGATGAGGCTGTCGTGAGGGGCCTGTGGAAAACAAACCTGAAAAGGATATCAAGAAAAAGGGAAAGTATGAGTGCCCGGATAAGGTCAAGCCGTATTGTGGACCATGATCGAGTTATGCCTCTGTCTTTGCCCGTGGTATTTTTAGTGCGTAGTTATGTACACGCGGTACATACGCCGTAGTTCGGTCAGGACTGGGACGGAGGCCGAATTGCCAGTCCAACTCCTGATGAGCCGGACTGTCATGCTGCGGAGTAATTCGGACTCGTTTAATAGTGTCGGGGGGCTTGGCCGCCGAATTGATGTTCTGTATGATAAGGCCGCCCTGTACTTCCGCTGCCAGGGCCGCAGTGTGCTCCTCGGTACGGAGGGAGCGTTCTGTGTTTCCGTTGACTGTTATGAAACCACGTGGGCCGGGCATCTTAAGCTTAAGATAGGCATAGTGTGGCACTGCATTGAAGCGAGCAAATGCAGTTCATCTGAGCGGTGCGTGATAGCCACTACGGAAGGGGACGATGTCGAAGATCAAGTCTTCGCTTTGGAAGTTGTCCGGTGATCGGAAGACGACTTCCAATGTGATTGAGCCTGTGCAACGGGCCTCTACACATGGTATTACTCCTTTAAAGGTAGTTTTGGTGTGCTTGATCCTTGACGGATCGATGCCCATCTTGCAGACTCTATCCTGATAGAGCAGGTTAAGGCTGCTGCCACCGTCCATGAGGACCCACGTGAGGTGGAATCCATCAATGGTTGGGTCGAGGACCAGTGTGGCTGAGCCGTCGTGATGAATACTGGTCGGATGGTCCCTGCGATCGAAAGTGAGCGGGCAAGATGACCATGGATTGAATTTTGGGGCGACTGGCTCTATCACATAGACGTCCCTGAGTGCGCGTTTGCGCTCCCTCTTGGGGATATGAGTGACATATATCATGTTCATGAAGGAAATATGCCCTAGAGGCAATAATAAAGTTATTATTTATTTCCTTGTATCATGATAAATGTTTATTATTCATGCTAGAATTGTATTAACCGGAAACATAATACATGTGTGAATACATAGACAAACTTAGTGTCACTAGTATGCCTCTACTTGACTAGCTCGTTAATCAAAGATGGTTATGTTTCCTAACCATAAACAAAGTGTTGTTATTTGATTAACAAGGTCACATCATTAGTTGAATGATCTGATTGACATGACCCATTCCATTAGCTTAGCACCCGATCGTTTAGTATGTTGCTATTGCTTTCTTCATGACCTATACATGTTCCTATGACTATGAGATTATGCAACTCCCGTTTACCGGAGGAACACTTTGTGTGCTACCAAACGTCACAACGTAACTGGGTGATTATAAATGAGCTCTACAGGTGTCTCCAATGGTAGATGTTGGGTTGGCGTATTTCGAGAATAGGATTTGTCACTCCGATTGTCGGAGAGGTATCTCTGGGCCCTCTCGGTAATGCACATCACATAAGCCTTGCAAGCATTACAACTAATGAGTTAGTTGCAAGATGATGTATTATGGAACGAGTAAAGAGACTTGCCGGTAACGAGATTGAACTAGGTATTGGATACCAACGATCGAATCTCGGGCAAGTAACATACCGATGACAAAGGGAACAACGTATGTTGTTATGCGGTCTGACCGATAAAGATCTTCGTAGAATATGTAGGTGCCAATATGGGCATCCAGGTCCCGCTATTGGTTATTGACTGGAGATGTGTCTCAGTCATGTCTACATTGTTCTCGAACCGTAGGGTCCGCACGCTTAACGTTATGATGACAGTTATTATGAGTTTATGCATTTTGATGTACCGAAGTTAGTTCGGAGTCCCGGATGTGATCACGGACATGACGAGGAGTCTCGAAATGGTCGAGACATACAGATTGATATATTGGAAGCCTATGTTTGGATATCGGAAGTGTTCCGGGTGAAATCGGGATTTTACCGGAGTACCGAGAGGTTACCGGAACCCCCCGGGAGCTATATGGGCCTTAGTGGGCTTTAGTGGAAAGGAGAAAGGGGCAGCCCAAGGTGGGCCGCACGCCTCCCCCCTCCCCTAGTCCTATTAGGACAAGGAGAGGTGGCCGGCCCCCCTCTCTCTCTTTCCCCCCACAAGGAATCCTATTCCAACTAGGATTGGGGGGGGGGGAGTCCTACTCCCGGTAGGAGTAGGACTCCTCCTGCGCCCTCCTCCTGCCGGCCGCACCCCTCCCCTTGGCTCCTTTATATACGGAGGCAGGGGGGCACCTCTAAACAGACAAGTTGATCCACATGATCGTTCCTTAGCCGTGTGTGGTGCCCCCTGCCACCATATTCCACCTCGATCATATCGTTGTAGTGCTTAGGCGAAGCCCTGCGTCGGTAGTACATCATCATCGTCACCACGCCGTTGTGCTGACGGAACTCATCCCCGAAGCTTTGCTAGATCGGAGCCCGAGGAGCGTCATCGAGCTGTACGTGTGCTAAGAACTCGGAGGTGCTGGAGTAACGGTGCTTGGATCGGTCGGATCAAGAAGACGTACGACTACTTCCTCTACGTTGCGTCAACACTTCCGCAGTCGGTATGCGTGGGTACGTAGACAACACTCTCCCCTCTCGTTGCTATGCATCACCATGATCTTGCGTGTGCGTAGGAATTTTTTTGAAATTACTGTGTTCCCCAATAGTTCACCGTTTTGACTTGGGGGGGGGGGGGGGGGGTTCTTCTGTCCCCCTGTGTTCCGTGGACGGGGCTCCTCGTCATCGTCCTCACTTGGTGACCCCTTCTCTTTGTCCTCGGTATGTAACTTACCGGCCTGTTTAAAGACCCAACAACTTGTGTTGGTATGATTGGCAGATTTATCGGGGGTGCCGTGGATCTGACATGGTCGATCGAGGATTCGGTCCAAGCTAGATGAACCCGAATTGTTTCTTTTAAATGGCTTCTTCTGCTAACCGGGCTTGGAGCCGCTGAATCCGGCGTTGGCCGCTGTGTCATCAGTATTGTCACCGTTGTTCCGACGCTTGTGCCTATTGCGTTGGGGCTTGCCGTTGCTATTTCTGGCTTCAGAGGTGCCAGGTTCGCTTGCATTGTTGCTGCTACGGGCTAGCCAACTATCTTCGCCCGTGCAAAATTGGGTCATAAGTGTCGTGAGGGCTGCCATGGACTTCATCTTTTCTTGGCCAATGTGTCGGGCAAGCCATTCGTCGTGAATGCTGTGCTTAAATGCCACTAGGGCTTCGGCATCCGGACAGTTGACAATCTGGTTCTTTTTAATTAGGAACCTAGTCCATAACTTTTTGGCCGACTCTCCGAGCTGTTGAACTATGTGACTTAAGTCATCGGCATCCGAAGGTCGGACGTATGTACCCTGGAAGTTGTCGCGGAAGGCGTCTTCCAGGTCCTCCCAACTGCCAATGGAGTTTTCTAGCAGGCTGTTTAACCAGTGCCGAGCTGGTCCCTTGAGTTTTAACGGGAGGTATTTGATGGCATGAAGATCATCACCGCGGGCCATATGAATATGGAGGAGAAAGTCTGATTCGATATTCACGGGTTTAAATCCTTCTGGGAATTCATGTTCCGTTACTTCATCAGTGAAGCAGAGGGGATGTGCGGCGCCTCTATAGCGGGCCTCGTCGCGACGTAGCTCTGATATAGTCCGTCTTCGGATTTTCGGCCCGGGCATGGTTATGGCTGTCATGCCCGGGTAGATAGCCGTCCTTGCG
This sequence comes from Triticum monococcum, assembly GCA_034509565.1. Classification (NCBI taxonomy): domain Eukaryota; kingdom Viridiplantae; phylum Streptophyta; class Magnoliopsida; order Poales; family Poaceae; genus Triticum; species Triticum monococcum. Next base: position 494,090,353 of record CM067844.1, read on the forward strand.
TGTTGGAGCACGCCTCCTCGATCCATAGATCGATCTGGTCTAGCCCGCTCTATTTTCCAAATCTTTCCATAGGTCGTAAGTATATTTCTGAGCTGTTGTGTCCCTACCTTTACGGTGAGGTGGTACGGGCTGGTATTCGGCTTGAGCTGCCATTTTGTCACAGCCACATGGTGGTCGGTCGGCCGCGTTACGCGCCGATGGTACGGGCACCAGCGCCTCATCGTCGAATTGAGGTAGCAGCTTGCGCTTCGGTTAACTCTTTGTTGGGCGCTCGAGGCCGTATTCCTCGGCTGCCAGGACGTTAGTCCACCTATCGTTGAGCAGATCTTGGTCATCTTGGAGCTGCTGCTGCTTCTTTTTCAGCCTCCTTGTTGTGGCTATTAGCCGGCGCCTAAAGCATTCCTGCTTAAGGGGTTCCTCAGGTATGATAAAGTCTTCTTCGTCAAGGCTCGCCTCCTCCTCGGAGAGTGGAAGGTAATTACTATCCTCCGAGTCTTCGTTTATAGCCTGTTCATCGGGGCTAATTTGCCCATCTTCCCAATCGTCCTGTTCGGAGGCTGGCTCGACGGGGTCTTGTTGGTCTTCGGCATCGTCCGAAGTATTGATGTCTCTGGTGCCGCTATTGCTGTCTTTTCCACGGCGTGACTTAGAGCGGTACCGCTAACGTCGACACTTTGGTTGTATCTTAGGAGGTGTATCCTCAACTGGATTTTTATCGTTATCGCTGTTACCCTCTTTGGGTGTATCCACCATGTACATGTCATACGAAGAGGTGGCCGTCCAACGTCCGGTGAACGGCGGGTTTTGGGCCTGCTCTTCTCCGGCATCGTCGTCCATGCCATCGATGTCTTCGGAGCTGTAATCGAGCATGTCGGTTAAGTCCTCGACAGTGGCTATGAAGTGGGTGGTGGGTGGGACGTAAAATTCCCCGTTCTCAGCCCCTAGTCCAGGCAGGGCATAGTTCGGACGTTGCCCCTTTGTAATGATGAGGGATCACATTAAGTCCAGAGCCTCGCTTAAAGGCGAGGTTCGGTCAGGGAGAAGGGAGTTCGTGGAGTATGGCAGGAAGGAAACTCCTTGGCCAAGCTCACACGATGCTGACCCCGAGGGCTCGGGGTCAGTGTTCGGAGAAGAGTTCGGCTTCATGATGATTGCCGGTGACACTGCTTCCTTCGGCTCTCTCATACTAGGCTTAATAGCCACAGAGAGTCCGGCGGGCTCGGGAATCCTGTCTTCGGACCTGGAGATGCGCTCCGGATTTAAGGCCAGAGCGGAGGTTGGGGTCACGAATCCTTGGAAGATCAAGTCTCCTCGGATATCAGCGACATAATCCAAATTTCCAAACTAATCTGGTGACCTGGGACATAGCTATCGATCTGCTCTAGATGGCCAATCGAGTTGGCCCATAGTGCAAAGCCGCGGAACACGAAGATCTGGCCGGGGAGGAAGACCTCCCTCAGGGTAGCATTGTTGTAGATGACTGATGGAGCCATCGAACCTTCTGGCAACGACACAGCGAAACTCTCAATGAAAGCACCAATGTCGGTGTCAAAATCGGCAGATCTCGGGTAGGGGGTCCCGAACTGTGCGTCCAAGGATTGATGGTAACAGGAGACAAGGGACACGATGTTTTACCCAGGTTCGGGCCCTCTTGATGGAGGTAATACCCTACGTCCTGTTTGATTGACTTTGATGAGTATAGGGGTTACAAGAGTTGATCTACCACGAGATCGTAATGGCCAAACCTTAATTGTCTAGCATGTATGATTATGATTGTCTCTACGGACTAAACTCTCCGGTTTATATAGAAACCGGAGGGGGCTAGGGTTGTATAGAGTCAGTTTACAGAGAAAGGAATATTCATATCTGCACACTAAGCTTGCCTTCCATGCCAAGGAGAGTCCCATCCGGACACGGGAGGAAGTCTTCTGTCTTGTATCTTCATGGCCCATTAGTCTGGCCCACGTCACATAGCCCGGACGCCCGAGGACCCCTTAATCCAGGACTCCCTCACCTACTACCTTCTCCTACCTTTATTAGCACCATACTATCAAAAACTGCTCTAGCCTCCTGGTCCACCAAGAGATGTAGACCTTACCAAGGACGAGTGAGATATGTCCTCCTCAACCATTCTCGTCGCACTCTCATGGCCAGGCCTTGCAACTTTAAATTCTTCACTCCAAAACCTCCAAAGCAAGTTGGTCTGCAAGTAGTTTGCCATGCCACCAAACATTGCCCTCCGTTCATTGATTCCTTCCCGTCCGAAAAAAGGCATGCATCCATTTGTCGATCTCTTCAAAAACCCATTGGGGTGCATCAATTACTAACAAATGATGTACCGGACACGCCGAAATCACACTCTTGACAAGCACAAGTATACCGGGTCTCTGGATCAATCCCCTTTGCCATGCTGGTATAAACCTCTTGACCTGATCGAGCATGGGCTGCAATTCCACCCGAGTGAGCTGGTGGACACTAAGCTGTAGACCAAGGTATTTGCATGGCCATTCTCCCATCCGACTGTTCAAATACTGTTTAACCCTTTCTCCATCTTCTTGTTGCCCTTGGATCACAATGGCCGAATGATGTCTACTACACAACCTTCTTCTTGTAGACGTTGTTGGGCCTCCAAGTGCAGAGGTTTGTAGGACAGTAGCAAATTTCCCTCAAGTGGATGACCTAAGGTTTATCAATCCGTAGGAGGCGTAGGATGAAGATGGTCTCTCTCGAACAACCCTGCAACCAAATAACAAAGAGTCTCTTGTGTCCCCAACACACCCAATACAATGGTAAATTGTATAGGTGCACTAGTTCGGCGAAGAGATGGTGATACAAGTGGTATATGGATAGTAGATAATGGTTTTTGTAATCTGAAAATATAAAAACAGCAAGGTAACTAATGATAAAAGTGAGCGTAAACGGTATTGCAATGATAGTAAACAAGGCCTAGGGTTCATACTTTCACTAGTGTAAGTTCCGTCAACAATACTAACATAACTAGATCACATAACTATCCCTCAACATGCAACAAAGAGTCACTCCAAAGTCACTAATAGCGGAGAACAAACGAAGAGATTATGGTAGGGTACGAAACCACCTCAAAGTTATTCTTTCCAATCAATCCGTTGGGCTATTCCTATAAGTGTCACAAACAGCCCTAGAGTTCATACTAGAATAACACCTTAAGACACAAATCAACCAAAACCCTAATGTCACCTAGATACTCCAATGTCACCCCAAGTATCCGTGGGTATGATTATACGATATGCATCACACAATCTCAGATTCATCTATTCAACCAACACATAGAACCTCAAAGAGTGCCCCAAAGTTTCTACCGAGAATCACGACGAAAACGTGTGCCAACCCCTATGCATAGGTTCATGGGCGGAACCTGCAAGTTGATCACCAAAACATACATCAAGTGAATCACGTGGTATCCCATTGTCACCACAGATACACACGGCAAGACATACATCAAGTGTTCTCAAATCTTTAAAGACTCAATCCGATAAGATAACTTCGAAGGGGAAACTCAATCCATTACAAGAGAGTAGAGGGGGGAGAAAACATCATAAGATCCAACTATAGTAGCAAAGCTCGCGATACATCAAGATTGTATCACCTCAAGAACACGAGAGAGAGAGAGAGATCAAACACATAGCTACTGGTACATACCCTCAGCCCCGAGGGAGAACTACTCCCTCCTCGTCATGGAGAGCACCGGGATGATGAAGATGGCCACCAGAGAGGGGTTCCCCCTCTGGCACGATGCCGGAACGGGTCTAGATTGGCTTTCGGTGGCTACGGAGGCTTCTGGCGGCGGAACTCCTGATCTATTGTGCTCCTCGGTAGTTTTAGGGTATATGGAGATATATAGGCGGAAGAAGTACGCCAGGGGGGCCACGAGGGGCCCATGAGGGTGGAGGGCGCGCCCAGGGGGGGTGGGCGCGCCCCTACCTCGTGGCCTCCTGGAAGCTTCCTTGACGTAGACTCCAAGTCTCCTGGGCTACTTTCCTTCCAAAAATGAGTTCCGTGAAGTTTCAGGTCAATTGGACTCCGTTTGATTTTCCTTTTCGTCGAAACCCTAAAATAGGCGGAAAAAACAGAAACTGGCACTGGGCTCTGGGTTAATAGGTTAGTCCCAAAAATAATATAAAAGTGTATAATAAAGCCCATAAACGTCCAAAACAGAAGATAATATAGCACGGAGCAATCAAAAATTATAGATACGTTGGAGACGTATCACCGAAGTTTTCCTGTAGGTAACTCGAAGGCCAGAAGCATCTCCGTACACTTGCAACATTTCTCTCACACATGAGAGGTCCTGAGCTGTGGGCCGGATGAATAGAGCCACATCGTCTGCATATATAGACAACCTATGATTTTCCTTGATGCCGTTGAAGGAGGACAACATGCCCTCGCTAGATGCCTTGCAGATAAGAGCTGAGAGAGCTTCCATTGCTATGATGAAGAGTAGTGGAGAACTTGGATCTCCTTGACACAGACCTTTTGCGTGAGCAAACCTATGACCTTGATTTCCATTGACAATGATTCTGGTAGATGCCGATTGGAGTACAATTGCAGTCCATCTCAAGAACTTGTTGCCGAAGCCCTTGGCTCTGAGTGCTTCTAATAGAAATGGCCACGAGATGGACTTAAAAGCTCGCGAGATATCGAGTTTCAGAAATACTCCTGGAGCTCTCCTGGCGTGAATCTTTCTAGCTACTTGTCTCACCAAGAGGAAGTTATCATGAAGATTTCTCCCTTGGCTGAAAGATGATTGGTTGACATTAATTAGCTCTTTCATCCTTCTTCGCACTCTGGATGCCATCATCTTGGAGAATAGCTTAGAGAAGCTATGTAGCAAACTGATAGGTCGATAGTCTTCTATCTATTCTGCGTCACTCTTCTTCGGGATGAGGACGCGCTTTGTTTAGTTTGGCGAAGCCCCTCCCATCGCATACATACAACTTCATGATCACGGCCATGATATCTTGCTTTATGATCAGCCAAGCTCGTTGATAAAATGCACCAGTGAATCCATCAGGCCCCGGAGCTCTATCCGGAATCTCTTTAATGACCTACCAAACTTCTTCTTCCGTGAAATTCTCATCAAGTTCATGAAGGTCAGTCGGCTGAATACCAAGGAACTCAAGATCCAGCGAGATGTCTCTGGCCTGTTCAGTCCCCATCATTTCTTTGTACGTAGAGGAGAAAACCTCTTCAATCAACGCTTGGTCTATGACTATCTCTTCTCCAATTTTGATCTTGGGTATAAAGTTTTTGGCACTCCTGCCATTGGTGAAAGCTTGGAACACCTTCGTGTTTGCATCCCCCTCTTTGACCCATCTCATTCTAGATCTTTGGTGCTCGATGGTGCACTCTAACGATGCCATACCCAACAAAGCCAGCTTCAAAGTGCACCTCAACCAAAGCTCCTGATCCGTGAGGATTCTATCTTCCCGTGCCTTATCCATCCGATAGGTTATGAGCATTGCTACCGCCATGAGAAGCTTGATGTTGCCCGTTGTCCTCTGTCCCCAAGATTGCAAGGAAGCGGCTGCATTTCTAAATAGCACATCGAGCCATTTAAAAGGGTCCACAATAAAATCACCGCAAACCGAAGCCTCCCTCACCGCATCATCAAAGCCCTCTAGCTTCAACCAAAAATCCTCGAATCTGAACCCCTTCTTTGGACAGCCCAATGCCCCAGTACTAAGATGTAGGGGGGCATGATCCGACACTCCAAATGACAAAGCTTGCAGCAAACAATCAGGGTATTCCAAGTCCCAATCAACCGACACGAACACACGGTCAATTTTAGTCATGGTCAATGTCATGGTTCTAAGTCTGAAAGTAGAATGGGGGGTAGGAATGTAGAGGCAAGATCCTAGCTATGGAGGAGTTGTACACGCGAGTTTTATGAGTTCAGGCCCTTCTCGGAGGAAGTAACAGCCCTATGTCTCAGAGCCCGGAGGCGGTCGACTGGATTATATGTGTGTGAGTTACAGGGGGTGCAAACCCTTATCCCAGAGGAGGGGGTGGCTTATATAGAGTGCGCCGAGACCCCAGCTCCCCTCCGTTACATAGGGTTCGATGTTCATATAGAGAGAGCGTTACAGGTAACGTCTGTAATAAAGTGCTACAAATGATCATTAAATATATGAGTAAATGCCCAACCGTTGTTGTGCAGAACGGCTTTAGGTCTCCTTGTACGTCAAGTGGTCTTTTACATGGTCGAGTGGTTGAATAGTCGAGTGACTCAAAGAAGAAGTAGTCTCCGAGTGAATGGTGGGTCGAGTGGATTGCACTCGATGCCTTTATTGGGTCCACCTTGTTTACTCTTGAACTTCTTTGCTTCTAAGACAAGGACCTTAGGTAGGACGTATAGGTCAGGCCTATTACCCTACCCCAGGTCCATGTCCTCATCATTAGCCCCCGAAAGGATTGAGGTCCGAGTGAAAAGAAGGTTGAAGTTGATCTTGCCTTGACTCTTGCCTTTCTCAAGAATTCATCTCTGAATGGAGGCCAGTGTTCAAACTTTCGGCTTCGTTTCAGTCGCCTTGATCGACTCAGCAATTACTGATTGGCTTTTATAATGTCGCTTGTCGAGTGTCATCTTTGATGCGAAATCTTTGGCGTGATCAGTTGCCGAGGATCCCGAATTTCGCGGGATTCAAAATTTCGGTAGGAGCACGCTAGACGGAACATGTCGTGGTAAGCAGAGTGGATAGACAGGGCGTTTTGATTTCCGCGCCAACTTTTTCGCCACGTATCCCGTGCGTGACTGTTTGAGGGATTTGACGGGATCGCCCGGACCCACGCGCCAGCCACTCGGAAGTGGGCCTTTAAAAGCGGCAAGACCGAGGCGTTCGCACTGTGTGTGCCCATTCTCCTTCTTCTTCCTCTTGATCCTTCACCCCATCCGGCTTCTCCACTCTCGACGCCACCGCTCCACCGCCATGGGGAAGGAGAGAACGGCAGCGCTGGAATGCGCGAAGAAGGCGACGGGGGCAGCGAAAAGCAGGAAGACGAATCGGGGGTCTTCATCGCGCTCGGGGCTGCCGTCGGATTGGATCCAGGGAGATTGGATCCGATCTTCGCTTAGACAGGAGGACTTGGACGATATGGCCGAGTTAGGGTTAATCGTCCATGAGTCTGTGCGGCTGCTGGAGGGGGAACGGAACCGCAGCCGCAGCCGCGACCGGGTGAGTGCGTTCTGCTCGCCACCCATGTCGACCGCGGCTTCTCGCTTCCTCCACACCCCTTCTTTCGTGGTTTCTTGAATTTCTTTGGGGCACAACTCCATCATTTTACTCCCAACACCATCACGTATCTTGCCGCGTTCGTATCCATGTGCGAGAATTTCCTGGGGTGTAGACCGCACTGGGGTCTTTTCAAGCACATCTTTACCATCCGCTCCCAAACAATGAAGAAAGCAAACTCGAACGACGAGAAAACCCATGTTATCTAGATGTGTGGGGGTCTGGGTATTCAGAAGAGGAAAAGAAGTTCTTTTCCCTCGATGACTCTTCCGGAGTCGGCCAGGGGCTGGCAGTCGACATGGTTCTACTGCCAGGACATCGTGACGCTAGGCCAGTCGACTGGACTTCCCCCTTTCTCTTTTGATCGTGTTCAAACTCCATCTTCGTTGAAAGTGAATGCCGCGGAGAAGGCGGGGACAGACATGCTCATCGAGAGAGTCATTCAGTTGATCAACCAAGGTGTCACTGGCATGGATCTATTAGAGGTGTTCCTCAGTCGGCGCATCCAACCACTCCAAGCTCGTGACCACTCCATGTGGATGTACTCTGGGGCTGGTGATACCACTCGGGTTCATCCAGAGGAGGTGGCAGCCAAAACAGTGGCCGAGTGGCTGAGGGGTATCACCGGGAACAAGGACAACCCCAGGGGCGCCAGGAGAGTCAACCCTTTCAGTGACAGAAACCAACCAGACAAGGTTTGGCCATTTCAACTGAGCTTTTAGACATGTTTTCTGACTGTTTTGTTGATCCAACTGACTTGCAGTCGGGTCCTTGTTTTGTAGATTTACACGGAGATGTATTCAATGCCCAATGGTGAACAAGCTCTGGAGCAAGACCAAGAGGGCGAGGACAATGCGGAGGAGAGCGGCGAGTGGGAGTCACCAGCCGACGATGATGAAGATGAGAGCGATGAGTTGGGCGATGAGGAAGTAGCCGACTCACCGCCTCGTTCTGAACGTCGATCCAAGCAGCACCATGATCCCATGGGCACGCGTAGTAAAGCTGTGGCGTCGAGTGCTCCATCTAAAAAACTTGCTCGGTCTTCGACTCCAGAATTGGCTGAGAAGGTCACCAAGTAGCCCAAGGTCAATCCTTCGAAGGCTCAGAAGACTTTGCCTAGAATCAAGATGGATGTTCTTGTTGCTTCTGGGTAAATGTTCTTCCTATATTTTCTTGTTTTGACCGACTTTTTTGTTCTGCCCGAATGGATGATGAACCTTTACAGCCCGACCTCAGCTGCAACTGACATGGACATTGACAAGAATCCTGTCAACGAGGAAACCAACGACGCAGCTACCTCCAAAGCCAGTACGTCTGCCCGATTCGAATTTATTTGGACGACCGCATTGTTTGTCAGCTATCCGTACGACTTTCTCTGTTTATTGCAGCTCCACGGGACGTTGTTGTGCTCTCGGATGATGAAGAAGAAGTACCGCTGAGGGGGAGGAGGAGGAAAGACAAGGAACTGGGCGGGAAAGCGTCTGAGGTCTAGGTTCTTCAGTCGACCGTGACGCTTGGGGCGGCAGTCGAGCAATCGACAGATCCGGCTCGAACTAACGTCACCTTCGCTGTCCCGCTGTCGACTGGTTGTCCATCAGGATCAGCTGCTCAGACTTCTGCTGCACCAATACAACTCCACGCTTTAGATCCTGCAGCTGCTTCGACTGCTCTGCTAACATCGCTTTTTACTACGTATCAGACTCCGGACGACACATCGACTGCTGCCAAGGAAGCTCTTCTTCAGTTAAATCTTGTGATGGGGTAAATGAAAGTGGTGCATGAGGCCAGCCAGGTGGCCTTCAACGCCGGAGCTGCTCTGCAAACCAATGTCCAGGTTAGTTGGTCATATTTCTCGTCTGATCACCCACTGGGGTGTGGCTGTTTTGAAATTGTATAAGTCACTTTGGATCGACTCAAGCTGAATCTTTGAACTAGTGGGGGCACTCTGAGTGCACCCACTGGGTGTAGTCCCCGAGACCATAGTTGACCACGGACCGTCGACTGTGGTCTGAGAATCTGAACTTTCTTTTTTACAACTCGCGTTGGGCGTACCATGCCGAGTGGAATTAAAACCAGTGGGGGCACGCTAAGTGCACCCACTGGGTGTAGTCCCCGAGACCATAGTTGACTGCGGGCAGTCGACTGTGTTCTGAGAATCTGAACCTCTCTTTTTTTGATGGTAGTCTTGGAGTAGCTGTTGCAGTGATGTCTTTCATTTCAGTCGACTGACAAGTCTTATGTGTTGGCCGTAGAAATCTTGTGATCTCGCTGCTCAACTCTCTTCACTGAACCAGCAACAAATCAGCCTCAACCTTGATCTGGAACTGGCCAAAAAGAATCTCAAGACTGCTCGCGATGAAGTAGCTGGCATGGGAGGTAACTGATCATGAACTGTTTATCTTACTGTTGCTGGCACTTTTCCTTTCCGTTTTTTGAACCGAGTGACTCCACTCGAGCAGATGTACGTAGTGAAAACCGTCAACTCCAAGCCCGTCTGAAGAATGTTATTTCTTTAGAGAAAATGAAGCAGGCTTTGGAGAAGAAGGATCTGGATCTCGCTGCTGCACAGAAGGAAGTGCGAGAAAAAACTGCGCTTGCCGACAAGAAGCTTGCTTCGGCTGACAAGCTAGAAGAAGAGAATTCCAAACTAAAGACTGTTGTTTCTGATGCCAATCGGGAGGTCGAGCGACTGAAGAAGGACAAGGAAAAGCTGACTGACGAGCTTGGGAGCCTCAAAGTTAAGAAGGGCGAGTTGGAGTCTTATCTGGGCCAGCTTGCTGCAAAGCTGGTCTTAAACCTTGAAGGTACTAATGGTTGACTGACTTGTTTCTGTCGACTTTCAAATCTAATTATATCGTCGAATCAGCATTCACTTGACTGTGCAGAGTTTTGTCAAGACTTTGAAGCGGAAAATGGATGGGTCGAGACGGGTCTTGACCCCATAAACTGTCCAGTCAAGGATGATGTTGTGATGAATGTGCTGCGGTTGGAATCTCGCATGGATAGCGCGGTTACTTATCTTGCCCGCCTGAAAGCGGCGATGACTCGGGTTGATGCTGAACTCTGGCCTCAGGCGGAACTGTCCCAAGATCTCGAGTCCCTGATGGCTCGACTGAATCAAATCCCCGACTGAGTGCAAGAATGGAAGAAGTCATCCGCTCGCTGTGGCGCTGATGTCGTGTTGTCCCTGGTCCGAGTGCACTACAAAGACGTCAAAGAAGACAAGCTGGCGGAACTCAAGGTTGATAACACCAAGAGACACGCTTTCCAGTCCTTCATGGACACTTTCCTTGAAGCCGCCACTCGTATTGCATACCTAGCCAGTCCTTCTCCTGACACGTGACCCAAAAACATTATGCTCCACCTTTATTTGCCTCGGAATGCCGAGTGATTGTGTAACCGTTAAAATCCTTCAGGCTTGATGCTCAATACTTTTGATCCGTCGCCTGGAACTTTTAGGATCTATCCGAACTTGGTTTATTTCTGAATATGCTTGTATTTGCCTTCACGTGGACTTTGCTCTTCAAGATGTAGCCCTGAAGTGGAGACTTCAATCGACCTGCGCCTCGTCGTCCCTGCGGACAGGAATGGAGCGCACGTTGTATTTGTGGCGTAGCTCGAAGAAGAAGGTCGCAGTCCACTTGCACCTCGTCGCCCTTGCAGATAGGGATGGAGCGTACGTTGTACTTGTGGCGTAGCTCCTAAGGAAAAGGTTGCAGTCAACCTGCACCTCGTTGTCCTTGCGGATGGGGATGGAGCGCACGTTGTATTTGTGGCGCAGCTCCAAAGGAGAAGGTTGTAGTCGACTTGCACCTCGTCGTCCTTGCTGATAGGGATGGAGCATACGTTGTACTTGTGGCGCAGCTCCTAAGGAGAAGGTTGCAGTAGACCTGCACCTCGTCATCCTTGCGGATGGGGATGGAGCGCACGTTGTATTTGTGGCGCAGCTCCAAAGGAGAAGGTTGTAGTCGACCTGTAGCTCGTCGTCCTTGCGGATGGTGATGGAGCGCATGTTGTATTTGTGGCGCAGTTCCAAAGGAGAAGGTTGCAGTCGACCTGCACCTCATCATCCTTGCGGATAAGGACGGACTTTAAACCTTAGGCGAGTACTGGACTGCAGCTAAAACCCCTGAATGAGAGGGTCGTTCACCACTTAGTAGGATTTTTTAAACTTAGGCGAGTACTAGACTACAGCTAAGCCCCCGAGTAGGAGGATTGCTCACCACTCGGTAGGATTTTTTAAACTTAGGCGAGTACTGGACTGCGGCTAAGCCCCCCAAGTGGGAAGGTTTCTCATCACTCGGTAGGATTTTTTAACCTTAGGCGAGTGCTGGACTGCAGCTAAGCCTCCGAGTGGGAGGGTTGCTCACCACTCGGTAGGATTTTACAAACTTAGGCGAGTACTGGACTGCAGCTAAGCCCCCGAGTGGGAGGGTTGCTCACCACTCGGTAGGATTTTTTAAACTTAGGCGAGTACTGGACTACAGCTAAGCCCCCAAGTGGGAGGATTGCTCACCACTCGGTAGGATTTTTTAAACTTAGGCGAGTACTGGACTGCAGCTAAGCCCCTGAGTGGGAGGGTTGCTCACTGTAACACCCTCGATGCGGCTATATCTCCCACGTGTCGAAGCACGACTTAGAGGCATAACCACATTGAAAGCAATGTCGCAAGTGAGGTAATCTTTGCAAACAACCCATGTAATACATAAAGGGAAAGAGATACATAGTTGGCTTACACTTGGCACGTCACACAAATACATAAATAGCATTACATTCATCCAAATACACTCAGGGTCTGACTACGGAACCGAAATAAAGATAAACCCCAAATGCAACATAGTCCCCGATTGCCCCAACTGGGCACCACTACTGATCATCTGGGAAAGACACGTAGTATCGTCCTGAGTCCTCATCGAACTCCCACTTGAGCTCAGTTGAATCTCCTGGAATGGTATCATCGGTCCCTGCATCTGGTTTTGGCAGTAATCTGTGAGTTACGAGGACTCGGCAATCTCACACCTCGCGATCAAGACTATTTAAGCTTATAGGAAGGGGTAAAGGTATGAGGTGGAGCTGCAGCAAGCGACTAGCATATTTGGTGGCTAATATACGCAAATGAGAGCGAGAAGAGAAGGCAAAAGCAGGGTCGAGAATCTATGATCAAGAAGTGATCCTAGAACAACCTACGTCAAGCATTACTCCAACACCGTGTTCACTTCCCGGACCCCGCCGAGAAGAGACCATCACGGCTACACACGCGGTTGATGCATTTTAATTAAGTTAAGTTTCAGGTTATCTACAACCGGACATTAACAAATTCCCATCCGCCCATAACCGTGGGCACGGCTTTCGAAAGTTCAAATCCCTGCAGGGGAGTCCCAACTTAGCCCATCACAAGCTCTCACGGTCAACGAAGGATATTCCTTCTCCCAAAACAATCCGATCAGACTCGGCATCCCGGTTACAAGACATCTCGAGGATGGTAAAACAAGTCCAGCAACACCGCCCGAATGTGCCGACAAATCCTGATAGGAGCTACACATATCTCGTTCTCAGGCCACACTCAGATAGGTCAAGCTATGAGTAAAACCAACCCTCGAGTTGCACCGAGGTGGCCCCGCAGGCTGCCCAGTTCGGACCAACACTCAGAGGAGCACTGGCCCAGGGGGTTGAAATAAAGATGACCCTCGGGCTCCGAAAACCCAAGGGAAAAAGAGGCTAGGTGGCAAAAGGTAAAACCAAGGTTGGGCATTGCTGGAAGAGTTTTATTCAAGGTGAACTGTCAAGGGGTTCCCATTATAACCCAACCGTGTAAGGAACGCAAAATCCGGGAACATAACACCAATATGACGGAAACTAGGGCGGCAAGAGTGGAACAAAACACCAGGCATAAGGCCGAGCCTTCCACCCTTTACCAAGTATATAGGTGCATTAAGATAAACAAGATAATATGATGATATCCCAACAATAAACATGTTCCAACAAGGAACGAACTCCAATCTTCACCTACAACTAGCAACACTACAAGAGGGGCTGAGCAAAGCGGTAACATAGCCAAACAACGGTTTGCTAGGACAAGGTGGGTTAGAGGTTTGACATGGCAATTTGGGAGGCATGATAAGCAAGTGGTAGGTATCGTAGCATAGGCATAGCAAAAGAGCGAGCATCTAGCAAGCAAAGATAGAAGTGATTTCAAGGGTATGGTCATCTTGCCTGCAAAGTTCTCAGAGTTGTCTTGATCCTCGTAGGCGTACTCAACGGTCTCCCCGATCACGTACTCGTCTCCCAGCTCTACCCAAACAAGAACAACAAGCAAAAGGGTGACAAAATCAACCACGTGCAATGCTCAAGCAACATGATGCAAACATGGTATGATATGCGAGATGCGATATGTGATGCATATGCATGATTTGCAAAGGAATGATTGAACCTGGCCTCAACTTGGAAATCCAAGATTGCCACTGGAAAGAGGAGTTGATTTCGGTTGAAATCGATATAAAGATCACCGGAATCGGATGCACGGTTTGGAAATGGCAAGCAAAACAAATATGGCACTGCTCTGTGATAATCAGCAAGAAACCATCTAAATGCATCAAGAACAACATGCTACATCACTCTAACATAGCAACAAAATGCATGGCAGGGATCCACTCATGATGCTTGACAAAAGATGAACACTAAGCTACGGCTAATTCACTCAATAGCAAGCTCAAACAAGCATGGCAAAAGTGCAAAAGATATCTGGTTTCAGACTTAGTGAAAATAATAGCATATCAGGAATTTAACATCAGGAAGCAATGTTTAGAGCATGATAACTACATGCTATAGGAACATATCATGGCAAAGAAAAGCATGGCATGAAGCTACTCAATGCATACAACAAAAGTCCCTTACCGACCTTGAGCCAAAAGGGATCAGAAAATACAATTGCAAGCATGTGAACATAGCAAAAACATAAACAAATTCAGACTTGGTGAAAAACTGGAGCATGGCAAAACAGATAACGAGTAGGCATGTTTACGAGCTCGGTGCACTCACCACAAGGCATTACATGATAAACTAAGCATACAACCAGCAAGTAGACATAGCATAGAAGCTAGACATGGCAAGAACAATATCGTAGCATGCACGGAACAACAAAAACAACAACAAGCTCGGCAAAATTGCTAAACATGTTAACAATCTGTCGGGAACATTTTATAGCAAAAGTAGAGCTCGATTGAGTCAAGCTAGGGTGCTCCATAATTGCAAACAAAGACATGGATGGATAGAGCACAACATTATCTACAAGACATCCTTACTGATCATGCTCAAAAGAGGCACGGATCACTCGGAAACAACATGAACATATGGCATAAAAATAATGACAGGGCAAGGACTTAGTGAAATTCTAAGTCCCTGAAATTAGCAACATTGAGTAAGCTACTTTGCATGCTTGTGCTAGTCACCACAAGGATCACAAAAATACATGGCATACACCCCTGTAAAGATGGCATGGCATACTTCAAAACTCATGTAGAGCTCAAGATCATATCATGCACACATTAATCATGGCAAAAATGACAAAAGTGCATTTGCTGAAACAGATTTGAAACTATAATCACATAGCCCTCTTCCAACAGCATTCCGGGCATCAAGATGAGCTCAAATGAAAATGATGCGATGAGATGAAATGGAGTACTTGTCGAGACGAACATTTTGATATGCTACACGCACGAATTGGAGCTACGATGATGAAGTTATAATGCGCCAAAATATGCATAAAACTAGGGTTTCGGGGAGAAAAAGTCAACCGAGGGGATGGATCCGGATCTGGGTCTCACAGTACTGTAGCAGCTCGAGGTTCGCCGGAGTTGTCCTATTCACCGGAGTTTGAAGGTGGCCGGACTTGGTGCGGGGCGGCGCCGGGGAGGTCGAGGACGACTGGAGGAGGCGAAGGCGCGGCGGCGGAGCTTGGCGACGTCGAGCTCCGGCAGCCGGAGCGGGAGAGGGCGGCGACCGAGGCGGGGGAGTGGGGCGGTGGCTCCCTGGCGCAGTCACCGGCGACGGCAACCGCGGCGGCGTGGTGACCGAAGTGGAGGAGGACGAAAACGGCGGGCGGCGCGGCTATACAGGCCCTCGGGGGCCGGCTGCGGGCTCGGCGGGCGTCGCGTGGGAGGCGGCCGGCGGCGCCATGTGGCACTACGCCACCGATGCGGGGCGGCGGCGCGATTTCGCCCGTCCGGGACAGACGTGTCCGGCGGGCGAGAGGGGAAGAGGATTAGGGTTTTGCCCGGGTTTGGAAAAGGGGGTCTATTTATAGAGGTAGAGGGAGCTAGGAAGCTCCAAATGAGGTGCGGTTTTCGGCCACGCGATCGTGGAGTATCAAATGAAGTCCAAATGGCATGAAACTTGACAGGCGGTCTACCGGTAGTAAACCAAGGCCACATGGCAAGTCTCGGTCCAATCCGAAAACGTTTAACACCCACACACTAAAAGTGGTAGAAAGGGACACCGGAGGACATCGGAGCGCCGGAATGCAAAACGGACAACGGGGAAATGCTCAAATGCATGAGACGAACACGTATGCAAATGCAATGCACATGACGACATGATATGAGATGCAAGATAAAGACAAAACACACGGAGACAAAAACCCGACAATGAGGAAATAGAATAACTTAGTGCCGGAAAAGGCAAGAGTTGGAATACAAATAAGGTAGGTTACATCCGGGGTGTTACACTCACCATTTGGTAGATTTTACAAACTTAGGCGAGTACTGGACTCTAGCTAAGCCCCCGAGTGGGAGGGTTGCTCACCACTCGGTAGGATTTTTTAAACTCAGGTGAGTACTGGACTACAGCTAAGCCCCCGAGTGGGAGGATTGCTCACCATTCGGTAGGATTTTTTAAACTTAGGTGAGTACTGGACTGCAGCTAAGCCCTCGAGTGGGAGGGTTGCTCACCACTCGGTAGGATTTTTTAACCTTAGGCGAGTACTGGACTGCAGCTAAGCCTCCGAGTGGGAGGGTTGCTCACCACTCGGTAGGATTTTACAAACTTAGGCGAGTACTGGACTGTAGCTAAGCCCCCGAGTGGGAGGGTTACTCACCACTCGGTAGGATTTTTTAAACTTAGGAGAAACGGATTCGCGGCTAAGCCTCTGAGTGGGAGGATTGCTCACCACTCGGTAGGATTTTACAAACTTAGGCGAGTACTGGACTGCGGCTAAGCCCCCGAGTGGGAGGATTGCTCACCACTCGGTAGGATTTTTTAAACTTAGGCGAGTACTAGACTACAGCTAAGCCCCCGAGTGGGAGGGTTGCTCACCACTTGGTAGGATTTTTTAAACTTAGGCGAAACGGATTCGCGGCTAAGCCTCCGAGTGGGAGGCTTGCTCACCACTCGGTAGGATTTTCTTTTAAACTTAGGCGGAACGGATTCGCAGCTAAGTCACCCACTGGGGGATTTCGGATGCAACTAAATGCAACAACAATCGTTTACAAGGACTATAAAGCTCTTGTCTTTGGTAAGCAAATTACAAAGGTATTTCTTATTACATTTTATTCGAATGAGTACTTAAGTGTAAAAGGGGCGGAGCAACTCCGCATTCCAAGCCCGTGGCTCGTCCTTCTTATGCTCGACATTGTAAAGGTGGTATGCTCCGTTGTGGAGCAACTCCGCATTCCAAGCCCGTGGCTCCTCCTTCTTATGCTCGACATTGTAAAGGTGGTATGCTCCGTTGTGGAGCACTCTGGTGACAATGAAGGGGCCTTCCCAAGCAGGAGCGAGCTTGTGTGGTTTCTGCTGATCCACTCAAAGAACCAAGTCTCCCTCTTGAAAGGCTCGACCTTTCACATTTCTGGCGTGGAATCGACGTAAGTCTTGCTGATAAATGGTCGACCGGATCAAGGCCATCTGTCATTCCTCCTCTAGGAGGTCGACTGCGTCCTGCCGAGCTTGTTCTGCTTCATCTTCAGAGAAGAGCTCGACTCATGGTGCATTATGAAGCAAGTCACTCGGTAGAACAGCTTCAGCTCCATAGACCAAGAAGAATGGAGTTCGGCCAGTCGACCGATTGGGGTTGTCCTCAATCCCCAAAGAACTGATGGAAGTTCATCAACCCAAGCGCCCGCTGCATGCTTGGGGTCTCGCATCAGTCGGGGTTTCAATCCTTTGAGAATCAGGACATTTGCTCTCTCTGCTCGTCCATTCGACTGGGGATGAGTGACTGAAGCATAGTCGACTCGTGTGCCTTGGGAGGCGCATAAAGCTCTGAACTCATCCGAATCGAAGTTCGATGCATTGTCAGTGATGATGCTGTGTGGAACTCCATTTCTGAACGCCAATTCTCTGATGAAGCTGAAGACAGTACTAACTTCCAGATTCTTGATAGGCTTGGCTTCAATCCACTTGGTGAACTTGTCGACTGCTACAAGCATGTGAGTGAAGCCGCTCCTACCAGTCCTCAGCGGTCCAACCATATCTAATCCCCAAACAGCAAAGGGCCAGACGAGTGGAATGGTCTTTAGGGATGACGCGGGTTTGTGGGACATATTGGAGTAAAACTGGCAGCCTTCACATCTGTCGACTATATCTTTCGCCATTTCATTTGCCCATGGCCAATAAAATCCAGCTCGGTATGCTTTAGCCACAATGGTCCTAGAGGACGCATGGTGGCCACAGGTCCCCGAGTGGATGTCGTTGAGGATTGCTAGACCTTCTTCCGGGGTTATGCATTTCTGGCTGACTCCGGTTACACTTTCCCTGAACAGCTGTCCTCTTATCACAGTAAAGGCTTTGGATTGACGGACGATCTGTCGAGCCTCTTCTTCATCCTCTGGGAGTTACTTCCTAAGGATATACGCAATGTACGGCACTATCCAGTCGGGAGTAATAACCAAAATATCCATGATTAGGTCGACCACGGCTGGAATCTCGACTTCAGTCGGATCGGTGGCACTCTTTGGCTGTGGGGGCTCTTAAGTGAAGGGATCTTCTTGAACTGAAGGTGCATGAATATGCTCCAGGAACACATTACTGGGAATGGTTTCTCTATTGAAGCCTATCTTTGCTAAATCATCGGCTGCTTCATTTTTCAGTCGGGGTATATGATGGAGCTCGAACCCCTCAAACTTCTTTTCCAACTTCCTCACCGCATTGCAGTAGCCAGTCATGGCTGGGCTTCTGACATCCCACTCCTTCATCACTTGATTGACTACCAAATCTGAGTCGCCATAGACCATGAGGCGATGGACACCGAGTGAGATGGCCATACGTAACCCATACAAGAGTGCTTCATATTCTGCTTCGTTATTGGAGGAATCAAAGTGAATCTGGAGGACATATCTGAGCTTGTCTCCTCGGGGGGATACTAGTACTACCCCAACACCGGAACCATTCAGCATCTTGGAACCATCAAAGAACATGGTCCAGTGCTCCGAGTGAACTTGAGTCGGCAGTTGCTGTTCGATCCACTCAGCGAGGAAATCCGCTATTGCTTGGGACTTGATAGCTTTCTATGCCTCGAACTTGATATCTAAGGGAAGGAGTTCAATCGCCCACTTTGCCACTCGACCAGTTGCATCTCTGTTGTTCAGAATCTCTGATAATGGTGCGTCGCTGATGACTGTAATGGAGTGGTCAGAGAAGTAATGTGCAACCTTCTTCGTGGTCATATAAATCCCATAAACAAGCTTCTGATAATGTGGATATCTTTGCTTTGATGGACTCAAAACTTCAGAGACATAGTATACTGGGCGCTGAATTTGTAAGCTTTTCCTTCTTCTTCCCGCTCAACCGTAAGTACTGTACTGACGACTTGTCCAGTGGCTGCAATGTAAAGTAGTAAAGATTCTTTGCTGATTGGAGCAGCAAGCACTAGCTGGGTGGAAAGTAGGGCTTTAAGCTCTGCAAATGCTGCATCAGCTTCAGGAGTCCACTCGAAATTATCTGACTTCTTCATTAGTCGATAAAGAGGCAGTGCCTTTTCACCGAGGCGAGAAATGAATCGACTTAGGGTGGCAAAACAACCAGTAATCGACACAGGGCGTTTCACCTGGAGTATGGCACCCACTTTCTTTGGGTTAGCGTCGATCCCTCGTTCGGAAATGAGAAAATCGAGTAATTTTCCACCTGGAACTCCAAACGTGCACTTTGATGGGTTAAGCTTGATATCATACCTTCTGAGGTTGGCAAAGGTTTTAGCAAGGTCAGCCAGTAGGTCGGAACCTTTACGTGACTTGACCACAATGTCATCCATGTATGCTTTCCACATTCCGACTGATCTGGGTGAGTAAACACTTCTGAATCATCCGCATGAATGTGGCTCCAGCGTTCTTCAAGCCGAATGGCATAGTGGCATAACAAAAGCACCCAAATGGGGTGATGAAAGCTGTTTTTATCTCATCAGGTCCATACAGACGGATCTGATGATACCCGGAATAAGCGTCCAAAAAGGACAAACGCTCACACCCCACAGTCGAGTCAACTATTTGGTCGATGCGAGGGAGAGGAAAGTGATCTTTCAGGCAGGCCCGATTGATATGTTTGAAGTCAATGCACATGCGAAGTGATTCATCCTTCTTTGGGACAATGACAACATTAGCTAACCACTTGGAGTGGTAAATCTCTCGGATAAACTCAGCTACTAGAAGCCGAGCTACTTCTTCACCGATTGCCTTTCTCTTCTGTAGGACGAACCGTCGAAGATGTTCTTTGACTGGTTTCACTTTTGGGTCGACTTGCAAATGATGCTCAACCAGTCCCCTGGGAACACCTGGCATGTTAGAAGGTTTCCATGCAAAGATGTCCCAGTTCTCACGGAGGAACTGGATGAGCGCTTCTTCCTATTTGGAGTCGAGTGTTGTTGAAATGTGAGTTGGAGTAGCATTGGGATCCGTTGGGTGAATATGAATCGGCTTCGTTGCACCAGACGACTGGAATGTTGAATGTGTGGCAGGCTTCTTAGATCGCAACAAATCACTCGGATCTGCATTTTTTTGATACTCCTGCAACTCCACTACTGCCATCTGTGCATCGATGATCTTTGAGCCCTTCTGGAAGCACTCTTCTACCTTCTTTCGATTGCCAGTGATAGTGATCACCCCTTTAGGACCAGGCATCTTCAATTTGAGGTACATGTAACATGGCCGAGCCATAAAACATGCATAAACTGGCCTGCCCAAAATAGCATGATAAGCACTCTGGAAATCCACAACTTCAAATGTCAACTTTTCTTTGCGGCAATTCTTGGAATCACCGAAAACTACATCAAGGGTGATCTTGCCGAGTGACGCAGCCTTCTTGCCAGGAATAACTCCATGGAAACTCATATTGCTTTCACTGAGTCTGGACATCGGAATGCCCATTCCTTTCAACGTCTCTGCATACAGTATATTCAGACCACTGCCACCATCCATCAGAACCTTAGTCAATCGAGTGCCTTCGACTACTGGGTCGACCACCAGCGCTTGCCTCCCAGGGGTGGCTATGTGTGCTGGGTGATCAGACTGGTCGAATGTAATGGCAGTCTGAGACCACTTCGAATAACTGGGTGTCACCGGAGCGGCCATGTTCACTTCTCTGTTGATGACTTTCAGTCGACTCTTACTCTCAACATCAGCGAAAATCATCAGAGTGGAATTGACGTGGGGGTAACCATCATCGTCCTCTTCCTCATCCTCAACTTTGTCCCCTTCCTTCTCCTTTTCCTTGGGTTGTTTCTCTTGGAATTGCTGGATTAGGAGTCGACACTATCGAGTGGTATGTTTCGGGTAAATGAAATTACCCTCTTCATCTTTCTTGGTGTGAGTGTGGCATGGTAAATCTAGCACATCATTTCCATCTTGATCTTTTACTTTCTTGGGGTTCCATGGTCCTTTGGGTTTCCCTTTGAACTTTCCTTGAGTCACGGCTAAGGCTTCTCCAGGAGCAGCTGGCTCGGCTTTGCGCTTCTGCTTCCGACTGGAGTTCCCTCCTTCGGTTTCATGGGCGACTGTTTTGTGCTTGCCACTCCGGAGTCGGTCTTCCTCTTCACCATTGGCGTATTTGATGGCAATCTCCATCATCTGAGTCAGAGTCATATCTCCTATCCGACCGAATTTCAGATTCAATTCCCGATACTTAATGCCTTCTTTAAAGGCACAAATTGCTTGGTGATCTGACACATTCTCCACTGTATGGTGTAAAGTGATCCATCTCTGGATATAATCTCTCAGAGTTTCATTCGGTTTATGAACGCAACACTGTAATTCTGCCAGCCCTGCTGGCCGTTTGCAAGTACCTTCAAATGTTCTGACAAATACTAGGCAAGATCTTCTCAAGTATAAATACTACCAGGCGCTAACTGATTCAGCCACGCTCTGGCCGAGTCCTCTAACATCAAAGGGAGATGCTTCATGGCAACTTCATCGTTGCCACCACCAATCTGTACAGCCACTTGGTAATCCTCAAGCCAAGTGTCAGGCTTGGACTCACCAGTGAACTTACTGACTCCAGTCGCCAACCTGAAGTTGGGAGGAATCACCGCAGCCCTGATGGCTCTGCTGAAGCACTCTAGACCTGAGACATGCACTCTGCTGCTGGTTGGAAAATCTCTATCGTGGCCTTCTCTGTGAGCTCTATTTCTGTCGACCAGACCCTGAACGAGAATAGATCTCCCATCAAAGCCCGGTTCCCTGGGGTCGACTGGAATCCTTCGCCCACCACTGTGAGGACGTCTGTCATCATGCTACCGAGGGACGTATGACCCACTCCTTGGGAGAGGCGTGGGCACTCGACGACGATCATCGTGATCGAGTCGGTGATCATACTGCTCGCGGTTTCTGTACTGATCTCATCGGTCCCCACGTCCATCACGCCTCAGGGGCGATCTCGGGCTGTGAGCCGACTGGACTGTGTCTGCAATCACGGATCTGCTATGGATCCTATTCCGCGACTAAGATACTGCTGTATTCTGCTCTCCCGCTGCTCGAAGCAAAGCCCGGATCTGCACACCAAACCTTGACCAGCTTCTAACTGGGAAGGTTGAATTGACTCCGCTATTCAGGCCGCAGCTGCGAGATTCTGGATCGGAGTTCGGTATACCTGAGTCGGAGGCAGAAAAAGTTGGCGTCGACTAGACTCGGGGATACGCTGCCGAGCACGCTCGTCGAGTGTGCAATGGAGGTTCTCCAGTCGAGTGCGCTCAGCCAAGTTGGCCAGGCGCGCCTCCTCCAAGGCCTGGGCCTCAGGGGTTTCTCCAACGATAGGAGTGTAAAGCGCATCCATGTTCCGGCGGCGAAGTTCTTCCCTCCGCTCCGAAGAGAGGGGTTCGGGGCGGTACTCTTCATGAACACGCGATGGATCGCTGCCCCCATCGCCTCAGTCTTCACGGGTGAAGCCAGGAGGACTGCGTGGTCCACTGACCATCAAAACTTCTGCCGCAGGGTCGCTGCTGTCGCACTCGAATGCAGTCTCTACGGAGCCAGTCGAACAGGCCGTAGAGAGTTTCGTCGGGCTCGATTGCCGCGACTTGGGGGGTGGCCGACTGCCGAGCCACCGCATGCCTCACCCACCGCTGAAGCCTCGATCGACCGGAACGTTTGCTCTGGTGGGCTGCAGGGAGGGAGGTCATCATAGGAGCCGACCGATACTGACTCGACGACTGCCGTAGGAGGACGCCATGGACGCACGCGCGAAAGTGCATTGCCCCGTGGATGGGGAGCGCCTTGACGTCAAGTGGCGCTTCTTGGAGCCAAGCGGAGTCGTCAGCGACGAATATGAGCGTGCCGAGACGGATCTCGCGACCCTCGGCCAAACCTCCGCCTGAAACCATGTTGATGGGGATTGGAAAAATCGCAACTTCTCCAACAAGTCGCTAAGAGACCGACCCCAAGGTGGGCGCCAACTGTCGTGGTTCTAAGTCTGACAGTAGAATGGGCGGTAGGAATGTAGAGGCAAGATCCTAGCTATGGAGGAGTTGTACATGCAAGTTTTACGAGTTCAAGCCCTTCTCGGAGGAAGTAACAGCCCTACGTCTCGGAGCCCGGAGGCGGTCGACTGGATTATATGCATGTGAGTTACAGGGGGTGCGAACCCTTGTCCCAGAGGAGGGGGTGGCTTATATAGAGTGCGCCAGGACCCCAACTCCCCTCTGTTACACAGGGTTCGATGTTCATAAAGAGAGAGCGTTACAGGTAACGTCTGTAATAAAGTGCTACAAAT
Organism: Triticum monococcum; assembly: GCA_034509565.1. NCBI lineage: Eukaryota > Viridiplantae > Streptophyta > Magnoliopsida > Poales > Poaceae > Triticum > Triticum monococcum. Next base: position 494,113,806 of record CM067844.1, read on the forward strand.
GATCATTAAATATACGAGTAAATTCCCGACCATTGCTGTGCAGAACGGCTTTAGGTCTCCTTGTACGTCGAGTGGTCTTTTACATGGTCGAGTGGTTGAATAGTCGAGTGACTCAAAGAAGAAGTAGTCTCCGAGTGAATGGTGGGTCGAGTGGATTGCACTCGACGCCTTTATTGGGTCCACCTTGTTTACTCTTGAACTTCTTTGCTTCTAAGACAAGGACCTTAGGTAGGACATATAGGTCAGGCCTATTACCCTACCTCAGGTCTATGTCCTCATCAGTCAACACATCCCTCTCATTAGACCAAGTGAACCTCTTCCCATGCATGCACATTTCTTTCAGCTCATTATTGCCCATGAAGCTTCGAAATTTGGGCATCATACTCCTATTGAGGTTGGTATTTTTTTTCTGAGGCACACAATATCATGTTGAAATCTCCTAGCACCATCCAAGGTCCCGGGCAAAGCGCCCTTCTATCATGCAACTCCTCTAAGAACGCTATTTTGAGTGCGTCTCCTTGCGGTCCGTAGACCACTGATAACCACCAATTCGCCCCTGCTCTGGTATGCACTTGACCCGTGATAAAGTCAGTGTCCCATTGAAAGTGATCGATCTCCATGATGGTCGAGTCCCAAGCTAGCAGGATGCCACCTCTAGTCTTCACCGCCGGCACATAAGCAAAACTGTCAAAAGACGGTCCTAAGCATTGCATAACATTGTAGCGATCAATTACATCCATTTTAGTCTCCTGGAGACAAACCACATTCAATCTAACAGTAGCTACAAATTCCCTGACCACATCTCTCTTGGCCGGGTTGTTTAAACCCCTCACGTTCCAACAAAGGACAGATGGGTTTGTATCCATAAAGGCATAACAAGCGCCAAAACTCCCTACAAGCTCGAGCTTAGTGCACTCCCACCACCGAGCTTCCGGATCCCAGATCTTCACTGATAGGCATTGACTTGCCAAACAACGATGCAATGACTCGTATGTGTTGCTCTCGGAGCGGCGAGTCAAACATCCTCTTGAGGTCCTCAACCATCTGCTCATCTACCTGAAGATCATTGGGCGCCAATCCCAGTGCTCGTAGCAGAACATTCTCCGCTGGGGTCGCCTTTGGGGTGCCTTGCACCACCGCTCGCTTGGCAGCTCCGGCAGTGCGCCTTTGGGGTGCCTTGCACCACCGCATCCGGCCGTAGTGTAGATGCCTGCACTTCTTTCAGCAGAGGGGGAGCCAACTTCTTCACGATGTTCACACAAAATGCTTTGAGCTTTGCGTAAGCAATAGCTTCCGGGGGTGTCATTCCATCCAATGGCATGTCGCTGTTTAGCTCTCCGTCTCCACATTTACCGATGCCTCATTCTCCTCATGCAAATCCTGCGCCGCACCAATCTCCAGAACCAAAGGTGCAGGGTTGAGCGATGTAGACGTTGTGCATGGCTGTTCCCCGCACGTAGCCACATCCACATGCAACGGGGCCTCATGATTTCCCTCGGGAATGACAGGTGCACGATCCTTATCATGGGTATCGATTTCAGCAACCGTCCGACACGTGTTCACATAGCCTTGGCCCATTGCTACATGATCCTGGACGAGCACCTCAGTCTCTGGGGCCAAACGACATGAGCTCTCCCTGGCTGGACCTATCGTGATTGTGGGGCCCGGCTGTGAAGCCACCTGTGCTGGAGCATGCACCTCTCTCTCAGCCTATAGTGGTTCCCGCATGGTTGTAGGCCCCACCTACTGTCCTCTCTTGCTGGTCCTATCTTGTGTAGCTGGTGGAAGCGGGTCCCCATGTGACACCTGAGCGGGCCTCAGCTAGATTACTAATGCTTCCAAGTGAACAGCTAGCTGTAGCTCATCCACTTGCTCCGCCCCCCCTAGGCGAGACCGCGGGCTCTGCAGGCCCCAAATTTGAACTCCGTGGCGGCAAAGCTGGCCTCTGTAGGATCCTAGGAGTATTCCAATTTCCTCTCTCTCCCTACCCAGTCCTCCTCTGGCTTTGGGTAAGCGCGCCACCCGTTCCAATCATTGGTCTCTCCAAGATTGGCGTTCTCTGATTCAAAACTCCGTCTCCCGAAGCATTTGTAGCCCCCACCGTCCTTGTCAGTCGGTCAAAAGCCGACTACCTAGTAGAAAGCCTCTCTTTCATAGGCTGAGGCGGCCCCGCGGTCGTGGTCCAGGTTCTTGATTCCATAGGCGGCAACCTCCAATCCGATGTCGCCGGCGGCGACCCAGTGACGGGGATGTGGCCCCCGCCTCCGCGTGGAACCAACATCTCCTCTCTGGTCTCTGACCCCGAACTGCCAACTTGGCCGACGACTAGAGACACCGATGGCATGCACGCCACCAGCTCTTGGCGACGACAGCCCACTCTGCCCATTATCTGATGAGACCTCAACGCTCCATGGCGGCTCCATGAAATCCCCAAAATCCTTCACCTCATCCAAATGAATGAGAACCTTGTATTGTAGTAAGGTTGGCTCATGCAACGGGGCCGTCAGACCCGGCTCTGGCACCACTAGCCATCGCAGGGAAGGGATGAAGTCCGAATTCGCCGTCCAAGCAGAGAGCTTGAATGAAGAAAGATCCCTTCTGGAGCTCCTTTCCAGCGCAATTGCGTCAAGGAGGCAGGACGTGCCTAACAGATCCTCCACAGTCTCCCTGTCCCAAGGATGCGCGGAATCCCCTCAATCACCAACGAGACTCTGCTGCTGAGCATGGAGTGCACCGCGAGCGCTTGCCGATTCCATTGCCTGAAGAACAATTTCCCCCCGCGGTGCTCCAGCGACGGTTTGGCACTGAGTCTGTTGCGATGCTCTGCTGAAGCAAAAACGACCAGGAAATCCTCTAGCCTGTAGCAGTGAACTGACACCTAGCATGGCTCGACGTTCAGAATCTCGTCTAGCGCCTCCAAAATGAACTCAGGCTGCAGGTCATGGCGCGCACTGCCCATGTATGCCACCATGGAAAATCCCAGCTTCTGTTCCAGATCCTCCGTAGACTGAGTGCGACAAACGATGCAAAGGTCAGTTGGATCGAACTCCTTCACGACGACATCCCTCCGCTAGCTCTACAGCAGAAGGTGTGGCCACTCTAGCACACACGCAGGGCCCCGCGACGGCAGCGGCGGCGATGGCGGTGGTGGCAGCCTCCCCGGGTTCGGTCGACCCCTCAGCACCTCTCGCTCACGCGGAGCCACCTTGGCCAGAGCCTGATGCCGCAGATCTTCCTTCAACGAGGGGCTTCGTGGGCTCTTGCATTCCTTGGATTGATGTCCTTCTTGACCACACCGGAAGCAGAAAATGGCATTGGTGCAATCATTCCCGAAGTGACCCTCCTTGAGACACCAAAACACTTGCCGTCCATGTCTGACGGCACCTCGCGACGCGTCGACACCGAGGCCCCTTCCTGCAGGACAGGGCTCCGCTCCGCTTGACGCCGCCTCCAGAGCTCTCTCTTGGATGACTTGGGATGGACGAAGGCCGCCTCGGGCCGGGATTCACCGTCCACCTCTGCAGACTCCGCCCTCCTGGAGCCCGGCGCCTCCGAGCTATCTGAAATCCCGAGCACGGAAACCACAGGTATCTCCTCGCTTCGCCGAGAGGACAAGGAAGATGACTACGGGCTAGCGGCCATGCCTAGCTGCGGACGCCGCATGAGGAAGGAGGGAGGAGGGGGGCGGAGGGTGGCCACCAAAGTCAGGGCGACCGGCGGCGGGGGTTGGTGGACGCCGGCATCGGAGTGGCGCACGACGGGTGATGGGAGGAGGACAACGGTGGACGCGCCCTGGTTAGTTACTGTTTTCGTTTGACAGAATATGAAACGAATAATGTAATGTCACATACTTTGGGAACCCGTATGTGGGCGTTTTTTGGAATGTGGGTGTTGTTGTATACACGGAGTACCTTAGGAGTGACTCAGCCATGATCGGCCCAATCCCCCAGTGTCATGCATTGCATCACGAGCCGTTGTGATCACAAGTAAAAACAGGACAGCGTACTGCTTGTGGTTTCATCTCATCAGTCACACCTCCTGCATTCCTGATGCAACCTGGGCCATAGCCTATCGTATGTGGGAGGCAGCCCCTGAATTCTAGGGGCCTAGGGTGGCAGCCCCTGCCCCTCCCCAGGGTTGGCCCTGGGTTTAGTTCCTAGAGGCAAGGTTTTTAGAGGTTAGAACTCACTCATACGATTTCGAGGTAGATCATCATGTACTTTGTACCACATCCACAATCAATACAATAAAAGCAGGATGTAGGATTTTACCTATTTGAAAGAGCCTGAACCTGAGTAAAGGAAAAGAACAAGCTGCAGGATTCCCATGCCCAACTGGGCGAAGAACTAAAAGATGTTCGAGCCCAGCTAGCTGACGCCGTCAAGGAGAATAGGAGGCTACAAGGCGACATATTCAGTATGCTTTTCAAACTTGCCTCCCTATAATTCGACGAGGGCATGAACTGACAGATTTATGTCTGCAGGTATGCTGACTGGCCATCCCGAAGAGGAAATGTCCGGATCTCAAGGCGACCTGCTACAAGAGCTATCTCGGATGCACGAGCGAGTTCGGAAAGCAATGCGGAGTGCTGCCAAGGCTTTATGGCCATCCTCCTCTCCTCCAGGAGGTATGGCGGAGCTCGTGGAGCTATTCAAAGGGGCACGGCGGCGTTTTCGATTATGGAAGATATCAGCCTGCCGGGAAGGTGCGCGAGAGGCCTGGGCCATGGTAAAAACACGGTATACCAAGCTTGATCCAAATCATATGGCCCGAGTCGGACCTCTAGGGTCAGATGGGAAAGAAATTCCCGTTAATTTGGTATATGACCAAGTAGAAGTAGCTGCCAAATATTCCCAACAGGATTGTAAGCTAGACAGCATGTTAGGTGGTATAGAGGAGGGAATTTTTGAGTCCAAGTGACTATGTACTTTCCTTGACATATTTGTCCCTAGCCAGATTGTAAAACGATTGTCATGGCTGACCTTTTCGCTTCGACCTCTGGACCCGAAGGTGTGGAGTGTTTCCCAATACCTGAGCGGAAAAATAGATCGGGGTATGCGTGGAAACCAGGCGTAGGGGTCATAGTTGCTTGAACAAACAAGTTGTATCTGGTTAGCTGTGTTATATTACATTGTGATTGTAAGAAACATCTTCCATAGAGAATAGTTCCGTTAAGGGTTCCTTTCCCTAGGTGTAGGTGCGTTAATGTGCATGTCTGAACTGTGATTGAAAAGATCAAAGTATACGTAACATCTGGGGGTTCATAGTGGAAGGAATGTAAAAACATGTTTAGTCCTCTAACCGAATATTCCCTTAAGAACGCTAGCTTTCGGCTTCACCCAGTCTGAGGTACACATCCGGATGACCCGGCAGTAACAATCACAGAGGTGCTCCCTTTATGCCCTTGTCGAACTAACGGGAATGTAGGGCATAAGCACAGGTGCTAGGCAACCCAGCTTGGCCAAAATTTAAGTCATATCGATGCATATAATGGCGAAGAATAGGTACATATGAGGAAAAAACGCATATGTGATGAGCTTGATGCTCGAAAAATAACAATAATAAGCTTCTATGCAAGAAGCCCCCAGGTATAATGGATGTACACATTTGAGGATGTGTACGTCATAGGTGCATGTTTTAGCCGCACGAAAGCTTTAAGGCTAAAAAAGAAAAAGCGAAAAGAGAGGAGAAAAAATAATGGAAACAATAGGGAGAAGGAGATGAACGAAGAGTTCGGCGCTAGGCATAGAATCTTCGGAGTCTAGCCGCGTTCCAGGGGTTCGGCTCTAGGCATTTGTCTGATGCATCACGCAGGCAGTACGCTCCTCCAGTGAGAACTTCGTCAATGATGAAGGGACCCTCCCACTTGGGCTTGAGTTTGTCCTTTTTCTTCTCCAGCAAGCGTAGAACGAGTTCGCCAACATTATAAGTCTTGGCCCACACTTCTCTGCTTTGATATCTGCGGGCCTGTTGTTGATAAAATGCGGAACGGGCTTTTGCAACGTCGCGCTCCTCCTCTAGGGAATCTAAGATGTCCTGCCAATCAAGCTCAGCCTCTCTCTCATCGTACATGTGCACTCGAGGTCAGTCATGAATAACGTCGCAGGGTAACACAGCCTCTGCGCCGTACACCATGAAGAAAGGTGTATATCCGGTAGTGCGATTGGGCGTGGTCCGCAGCTCCTAGAGTACGGAGTCGAGCTCCTCAACCCAGTGCTTGTCTGATTCTTTCAGAGACTGCACTAGTCTGGGTTTGATGCTGCTCATAATAAGACCATTGGCTCGTTCGCTTGACCGTTTGTTTGCAGATGATAGACGGAGGCGTAATTGAGCTTAATGCCTAGATTAGCACACCAGGCTTTCACCTCATTGGCTGTAAAATTGGAGCAGTTGTGGGTGATGATGCTGTGTGGGACACCATAATGGTGCACGACACTAGATATAAAGTCTATCACTGGTCCGGCTTCGGCCGTTTTAACTGGTTTGGCCTCTATCCACTTAGTGAACTTATCTACCATGACCAACAGATATTTTTTCTTATGGCTGCCTCCTTTAAGGGGTCCAACCATATCCAGTCCCTAGACCGCAAAAGGCTAAGTAATGGGGATTGTTTGTAGAGCGGTGGGCGGCATATGGCTTTGGTTGGCGAAAAGCTAGCATCCGACACAACATTGGACAAGGTCTTGTGCATCTGCTCGGGCCGTCAGCCAAAAGAAACCTGTACGGAAGGCCTTACTTACAAGGGCCCGAGCTGCGGTGTGGTGACAACCGAGGCCAACATGGATTTCAGCCAAGAGTTGTCGTCCCTCTGGAGATACATCTTTGAAGTATTCCGGTAGCGCTTTTCTTGTAGAGCTCTCCTTCGTGGACCTTGTAGGCTTTCGAACGCCAAATAATGCAGCAGCCTCATTCTGATCCTTAGGGAACTCTCCCCTATTAAGGTAGGCCAAGAAGGGTTCGATCCATGGGGAAATTATTGCCATTATTAGATGGGTCGACGATGTTGTTTCTGTGGCTGAGCCTCCGATGATATCGGTATTGTGTTCGGAATTGGGGGGTATAATCGTATCCGAACTAGTGTTGCCGCTCTCGTCCTGCCACACCACGGATGGCTTGAAGAGCCTTTCCAAAAAGATGTTGGCCGGGACGGGGTCAAGCTTGGCACCCATGCGAGCAAGAACATCCGTCGCTTGATTGCTTTCTCGAGCCACATGATGAAACTCGAGTCCCTCGAACCGAGCTGATATTTTGAGTACGGCGTTATGATAGGCCGCCATCTTTGGATCTTTGGCGTCGAAGTTTCCATTTATCTGGGATATTGCGAGATTTGAGTCCTCGCGTACTTCCAGGCATTGTATGCCCATGGAGGTAGCCATCTGAAGACCGTGCAATAAGTCCTCGTATTCGGCTGCATTGTTGGAGTCTATGTATAATATTTGGAGTACGTACTGAACTGTGTCTCCGGTGGGGGACGTTAAGACAACGCCCGCCCTTAAGCCCGCCAGCATTTTGGAACCATAGAAGTGCATGACCCAGTTGGAATATGTGTCGTACTCTTTAGGGAGTTCGGCCTCAGTCCATTTGGCGACGATGTCTGCCAGTACTTGGGATTTGATGGCCCGGTGCGGCTTATATGTTATGTTGAATGGAAGGAGCTCAATGACCCACTTAGCAATCCGGCCCGTGGCGTCGCGGTTGTTTATTATGTCATTCAGTGGTACCTCGGAAGCAACCGTGATCGAACACTCTTGGAAATAGTGTCGTAGCTTCTGGGATGCCATGAAGACCGCGTATGCTATCTTTTGATAATGAGGGTACCGGTATTTGCATGGAGTTAGGACAGTGGATACGTAGTATACCGGCTTCTGGAGCGGGAATTTGTGTCCGTCCTCCTCTCGCTCGACAACGAGTACTGCGCTCACCACCTGGTGTGTTGCAGAGATGTATAATAACATTGGTTCACCGACGCTTGGCGCGGCCAGGATTGGGTTGCTCGCTAAAAGAGCCTTTATTGCTTCCAATCCGGCCGTTGCCGCATCCGTCCACTCAAAGTGGTCGGTGCGTCGGAGAAGTCGATGAAGTGGCAATGCTTTTTCTCCTAGTCTGGAGATAAAGTGGCTTAAAGCTGCCATGCATCCGGCTAGTTTTTGGACCTGTTTAAGGTCTGTTGGTGTAGCCAATTGTGATAAAGCTCGGATTTTGGCTGGATTTGCCTCGATTCCTCTACTATAAACAATGAAGCCCATCAATTTTCCAGAGGGAACGCCAAAAACACATTTATCTGGATTGTGCTTAATGTCATATGTCCGGAGATTGTCAAATGTGAGGCGTAAGTCGTCTATTAATGACTCTACGTGCTTAGTCTTGATGACGATGTCGTCCACATATGCTTCAACTGTCTTGCCGATTTGTTTCTCTAGGCATGTTTGAATCATGCGTTGGTAGGTGATACGTCTCCAACGTATCTATAATTTTTGATTGCTCCATGCCATATTATCTACTGTTTTGGTCATTATTGGGCTTTATTTTCCACTTTTATATTACTTTTGGGACTAACCTATTAACCGGATGCCCAGCCCAAAATTGCTGTTTTTTGCCTATTTTAGGGTTTCGAAGAAAAGGAATATCAAATAGAGTCCAAACGGAATGAAACCTTCGGGAACGTGATTTTCTCACCGAACATGATCCAGGAGACTTGGACCCTACGTCAAGAAACAAAGGAGGAGGCCACGAGGTAGGGGGCGCGCCTACCCCCCAGGCCCGCCCTCCACCCTTGTGGGCCCCCTGTTGCTCCACCGACGTACTCCTTCCTCCTATATATACCTACGTACCCCCAAACGATCAGATACGGAGCCAAAAACCTAATTCCACCGCTGCAACTTTCTGTATCCACGAGATCCCATCTTGGGGCCTGTTCCGGAGCTCCACCGGAGGGGGTATTGTAACACCCTCGATGCGACTATATCTCCCACATGTCGAGGCACGACTTAGAGGCATAATCGCATTGAAGGCAATGTCGCAAGTGAGGTAATCTTCACACAACCCATGTAATACAATAGGGGAAAAAGGATACATAGTTGGCTTACAATCGCCACTTCACACAAATACATGAATAAAGCATTACATCAATCAAATACATTCAGGGCCCGACTACGGAGCCAAAATAAAAGAAGAACCCCAAATGCGACAAAGGTCCCCGATCGACCCCAACTGGGCTCCACTACTGATCAACTAGAACGAAACAACACAAATGAACAAGGTCTTCAACGAGCTCCTCCTGAGCTGGGTTGCGTCATCTGCTCGGTCTCATCGGCACCTGCAAGTTGGTTTTGGAAGTAACTGTGAGCCACAGGGACTCAGCAATCTCGCACCCTCGCGATCAAAACTATTTAAGCTTATGGGTAAGGTAAAGGTATGAGGTGGAGCTGCAGCAAGCGACTAGCATATATGGTGGCTAACCTATTCGCAAATGAGAGCGAGAAGAGAAGGCAAAGCACGATCGATAAAACTATGATCAAGAACTGATCCTGGACTACCTACGTCAAGCATAACTCCAACAACCGTGTTCACTTCCCGGACTCCGCCGGAAAGAGACCATCACGGTTACACACGCGGTTGATTCATTTTAATTAAGATCAAGTTCAGGTTTTCTACAACTGGACGTTAACAAATTCCCATCTGCCCATAACCGCGGGCACGGCTTTCGAAAGTTCAAATCCCTGCAGGGGTGTCCCAACTTAGCCCATGACAAGCTCTCACGGTCAACGAAGGAATAGACCTCCACCCGAGACATTCCGATCAGACTCGGTATCCCAGTACAACAAGACATTTCGACAGGGTAAAACTAAACCAGCAACACCGCCCGAATGTGCCGACAAATCCCGATAGGAGCTGCACATATCTCTTTCTCAGGGCACACTCAGATTGTCCTAGGTACGGGCAAGCCAGCCCAGAGTTGCCCCTGGTGGCCACCGGCTGCTGACAGGTTGGACCAACACTCAGAGGAGCACTGGCCCGGGGGGGTAAAATAATGATGACCCTTAGGAGCGCGACTCCCAAGGGAAAAGAAAAGGCTAGGTGGCAAATGGTAAAACCAATGTTGGGCATTGCTGGAGAAGCTTTACTTAAGGTGAACTGTCAAGGGGTTCCCATTATAGCCCAACCGCGTAAGGGACGCAAAATCCGGGAACATAACACCGATATGACGGAAACTAGGGCGGCAAGAGTGGAACAAAACACCAGGAATAAGGCCGAGCCTTCCACCCTTTACCAAGTATATAGATGCATTAATTAAATACGATATATAGTGATATACCAACAAGTAAATAAATGTTCCAACAAGGAACGGTATCTCCATGTTCCAACAAGGAACAAACTTCAATCTGCACCTGCAACTAACAACGCTATAAGAGGGGCTGAGCAAAGCGGTAACATAGCCAATCAACGGTTTGCTAGGACATTGGTGGGTTAGAGGCTGAACATGGCAATTTGGGAGGCTGGCAAGCAAGTGGTAGGCATCATAGCAATGGCATAGCAAAAGAGCGAGCAAACTAGCATAGCAAAGATAGTAGTGATTTCGAGGGTATGATCATCTTGCCTGAAATCCCGCAAGGAAGAAGAACGAGTCCATGAAGAAGACAAACAGAACGTAGATGAACGGGTCCTCACAAACTCGACGTTATCGGAACCAACCCGAAGAAGCAATCACCGGAAAAGAAGCACACAACATAGTAAACAACCACGACATCAACATGGCATGATGCACTATCGAGTATGATGCATGTCCGGTTTAAAGAGGCATGGCATGGCAAAATGCACAAGCAATCCTACAATTTAAGTGGAGCTCAATATGCAACGAGATGCATATTGACAAAACACCACATCAATTATTTAGTTCTCTCTCGTTTATGCACCCAACAATATTACATGTTGATTAACATGGCAAGAGGTGAAGCAAATAAAAACTACCTATCTAGTCAAGGTTAAATGAGGCCGGAAGCAACGAACAACAATTCCGGAAACTCCTCATGAGCATAAATTAGGTTTGGTCCTGATCTGTCCTAAACACAATTTTAGAGTTGTTTAACATGCAAAGTGATGCCACCATGATAAACTAGGCAAAATTCTACCCCATTTACATATAAAGTTTATTAAAATCCGAGTTACGGTTATTTAGTTATGAATTAATTCATATTAGCATGGCATAGGAGCAAATTAATGCAAACAACATTTTAAATATTTCAAACATAGGTGAAAGTTGGATATTATTAATCTACACAAAATTCTGAGCAAGTTTCATGTATAAATCATTTTAATCCGATGCACCATTTGTGAGTTATTAAATGCATGAAGAACAGGGACTATTCTGCAAAACTGCTGATCTCTGGATAAATAGGAAAAACCTAGGCGCGGAAAAAAAACATGACAGGCCGAATCGGGGCAAGCCCAACAGCAGGAAGGAAAAAAAAGAGGTGGGGCGCTGGGTGGCGGCGTATGATTGGTGCAGGAGGCGGCGCAGGTGACGTGGCGGCCTGCTATTGGCCCGAGCGACGTGGCTGGAGGCGGCGGACGCGTCCGGCGGCAGAGTGGACATGTCCGGCGGCGCTGAGGGAGGAGTTTTAGGGTTTAGACTGCGTAATGATCCAAAATTTCGGGGAGGGGTGCTCTTTTATAGGTAGAGGGAGCTAGGGGAGTCCAAATGAGGTGCGGTTTTCGGCCACGCGATCGTGATCGAACGACCGAGATGATGGAACAGAGTTAGGTGGGGTTTGGGCCAAAATGGAGGGGTGTTGGGCTGCAACACACACGAGGCCTTTTCGGTCCCTCGGTTAACCGTTGGAGTATCAAACGAAGTCCAAATGGTACGAAACTTGACAGGCGGTCTACCGGTAGTAAACCAAGGCCGCTTGGCAAGTCTCGGTCCAATCCGGAAATGTTTAATCCCCAAACGAGAAAGAAAAGTAGAAATGCCTACCGGAGGAGAACGGAACGCCGGAATGCAAAACAGACAACGGGGAAAAAGCTCAGATGCATGAGACGAACATGTATGCAAAAGAAATGCGCATGATGACATGATATGCAATGCATGACATGCAAGCAATGACAAGGCAACACCAGCGAATAACTGCACGACACCTGGCACATCGGTCTCGGGGCGTTACAGGTATCCATCACGGAGGGCTTCTACATCAACACCATAGCCTCTCCGATGAAGTGTGATTAGTTCACCTTAGACCTTCGGGTCCATAGTTATTAGCTAGATGTCCTCTTATCTCTTTTTGGATCTCAATACAATGTTATCCCCCTCTCTTGTGGAGATCTATTCGATGTAATCTTCTTTTTGCGGTGTGTTTGTTGAGACTGATGAATTGTGGGTTTATGATCAAGTTTATCTATGAACAATATTTGAATCTTCTCTGAATTCTTTTATGTATGATTGGTTATCTTTGCAAGTCTCTTCGAATTATCAGTTTGGTTTGGCCTACTAGATTGATCTTTCTTGCAATGGGAGAAGTGCTTAGCTTTGGGTTCAATCTTGCGGTGTCCTTTCCCAGTGACAGTAGGGGCAGCAAGGCACGTATTGTATTGTTGCCATCGAGGATAACAAGATGGTTTTTTTTTTTATCATATTGCATAAATTTATCCCTCTACATCATGTCATCTTGCTTAAGGCGTTACTTTGTTTTCATGAACTTAATACTCTAGATGCATGCTGGATAGCGGTCGATGAGTGGAGCAATAGTAGTAGATGCAGGCAGGAGTCGGTCTACATGTCTCAGACGTGATGCCTATATACATGATCATACCTATATATTCTCATAACTATGCTCAATTCTGTCAATTGCTCAACAGTAATTCGTTCACCCACCGTAGAATACTTATGCTCTTGAGAGAAGCTACTAGTGAAACCTATGGCCCCCGGGTCTATCTTCATCATATTAATCTTCCAATACTCAGTTATTTCCTTTACTTTTTACTTTGCTTTTATTTTACTTTGCATCTTTATCATAAAAATACGAAAAATATTATCTTATCATATCTATCAGATCTCATTCTCGTAAGTGACCATGAAGGGATTGACAACCCCTTATCGCGTTGGTTGCAAGGAGTTATTTGCCTTGTGAAGGTACTAGGGGACGCACGCGCAACCTCCTACTGGATTGATACCTTGGTTCTCAAAAACTGAGGGATATACTTACGCTACTTTGCTGCATCATCCCTTCCTCTTCGGGGAAATCCAACGCAGTGCTCAAGAGGTAGCAGTAGGTGGCGCCTGCGTTTTTAAGCCCAAAGGGCAGAGTGTTGAACCAGAAAGGCCCGTATGGGGTAATAAATGTTGTTGTGACTTGGTCGGATTCCTTCATTTTAACTTGATGGTATCCGTAATATGCGTCGAGGAAACACGGTGAGTCGTGTCCTGCAGTGGCATCAATAATTTGATCGATGCGGGGAGGGGGGAGGGATCCTTAGGGCAAGCTTTGTTGAGGTCTTTGAAATCGACGCATAGGCGCTAGGATTTATCCTTCTTTGGCACCATCACTAGCTTTTCTAGCCAGTCCGGGTGTTTTATCTCTATGATGAATCCGGCCTCAATTAACTTGGCTAGCTCCTCCCCCATAGCTTGTCGTTTGGGTTCGGAAAAGCGTCACAGTGTTTGCTTGACCAACTTATATCCCTTCAATATATTGAGGCTGTGCTCGGCCAACCTGCGTGGGATTCCTGGCATGTCAGAAGGGTGTTGATACGTCTCCATCATATCTATAATTTTTGATTGTTCCATGCCAATATTATGCAACTTTCATATACTTTTGGCAACTTTTTATACTATTTTTTGGGACTAACATATTGATCCAGTGCCCAGTGCCAGTTCCTGTTTGTTGCATGTTTTTTGTTTCGCAGTAAATCCATATCAAACAGAGTCCAAACGGGACATAAACTGACGGAGATTTTTTGGAATATATGTGATTTTTGGGAAGAAGAATCAACGCGAGACGATGCCCGAGGGGGCCACGAGATAGGGGCGCGCCCCAAGGGGTCAGGCGCGCCCTGGGCCCTCGTGGCCACCCTGTACGGCGGTTGATGCCCTTCTTTCGCCGCAATAAATCTAATATCTGGATAGAGACCGTGTTAAAATTTCAGCCCAATCGGAGTTACGGATCTCCGGGAATTTAAGAAACGGTGAAAGGGCAGAATCAGAGAACGCAGAAACAAAGAGAGACAGAGAGACAGATCCAATCGCGGAGGGGCTCTCGCCCCTCCGCTGCCATGGAGGCCATGGACCAGAGGGAAACCCTTCTCCCACCTAGGGAGAAGGTCAAGGAATAATAAGAAGGAGGAGGAGGGGGGCTCTCTCTCCCCCTCGCTTCCGGTGGCGCCGGAGTGCCACCGGGGGCCATCATCATAACCGCAATCTACACCAACACCTCCGCCATCTTCACCAACATCTCCATCACCTTCCCTCCTCTATCTATAGCGCTCCACTCTCCCGCAACCCGTTGTACCCTCTACTTGAACATGGTGCTTTATGTTTCATAGTATTATCCAATGATGTGTTGCCATCCTATGATGTCTGAGTAGATTTTCATTGTCCTATCGGTGGTTCATGAATTGCTATGATTGATTTAATTTGCTTGTGGTTATGTTGCTGTCCTTTGGTGCCCATCATATGAGCGTGTGGGTGGATCACACCATAGGGTTAGTTGTATGTTGATATGACTATGTATTGGAGGGCAAGAGTGACATAAGCTTCAACCTAGCATAGAAATTGATGCATACGAGATTGAAGGGGGACCAATATATCTTAATGCTATGGTTGGGTTTTACCTTAATGAATGTTAGTAGTTGCGGATGCTTGCTAATAGTTCCAATCATAAGTGCATAGAATTCCAAGTTAGGGATGACATGCTAGTAGTGGCCTCTCCCACATAAAACTTGCTATCGGTCTAGTAAATTAGTCAATTGCTTAGGGACAATTTCGCAACTCCTACCACCACTTTTCCACACTCGCTATACTAACTTTATTGCTTCTTTAACTAAAACAGCCCCTACTTTTTATTTATGCGCTCTTTATTATCTTGCAAACCTATCCGAAAACACCTACAAAGTACTTCTATTTTCATACTTGTTCTAGGAAAAGCGAACGTTAAGCGTGCGTAGAGTTGTATCGATGGTCGATAGAATTTGAGGGAATATTTGTTCTACCTTTAGCTCCTCATTGGGTTCGACACTCTTACTTATTGAAACAGGCTACAATTGATCCCCTATACTTGTGGGTTAGCAAGACCTTTTTCTAGCACCGTTGCCGGGGAACAATAGTGTGGGGTTAATATTCTCGTGTGTGCTTGTTTGCATTATCAATAAGTAATTTTTATTTGTTGTTCTAAGTTGTTCTCTATCTTTAGTTATGGATATGGAACACAAAATACCCAAAAAATTAGGTGTACCTGCTACTCATGGAGATGGGGAACCTCCTAAAACCCTCTAGGGTGGTTATGTGAAAAATATTATGTACTACTTTGATAATCCTAAGAAAACCCCATTCAATTATGTAATAGGAGACTGTAGGATCGAAAGTATGTCTAGAGGGGGGTAATTAGACTACTTGACCAAATAAAAACTTAACCTTTTCCCAATTTTAGTTCTTGGCAGATTTTAGCTATCTTAGGACAAGTCAAGCAATCATCACACAATTCAAGCAAGCATGCAAAGAGTATATTGGCAGCGGAAAGTAAAGCATGCAACTTGCAAGGATGTAAAGGGAAGGGTTTGGAGAATTCAAACGCAATTGGAGACACGGATGTTTTTCCCGTGGTTCGAATAGGTGGTGCTATCCTACATCCACGTTGATGGAGACTTCAACCCACGAAGGGTAACGGTTGCGCGAGTCCACGGAGGGCTCCACCCACGAAGGGTCCACGAAGTAGCAACCTTGTCTATCCCACCATGGCCATCGCCCACGAAGGACTTGCCTCACTAGCGGTAGATCTTCAGGAAGTAGGCGATCTCCTTGCCCTTACAAACTCCTTGGTTCAACTCCACAATCTTGTCGGAGGCTCCCAAGTGACACCTAGCTAGTCTAGGAGACACCACTCTCCAAGAAGTAACAAATGGTGTGTTGATGATGAACTCCTTGCTCTTGTGCTTCCAATGATAGTCTCCCCAACACTCAACTCTCTCTCATAGGATTTGGATCTGGTGGAAAGAAGGTTTGAGTGGAAAGCAACTTGGGGAAGGCTAGAGATCAAGATTCATATGGTAGGAATGGAATATCTTGGTCTCAACACATGAGTAGGTGGTTCTCTCTCAGAACATATGAGTTGGAATTGTGTATGTGTTCTAATGGCTCTCTCCACGAATGAAGAGGAGGTGGAGGGGTATATATAGCCTCCACACAAAATCCAACCGTTACACACAATTTACCAATCTCGGTGGGACCGAATCAATAAACTCGGTCGGACCGAAAAGGTAAACCTAGTGACCGTTAGAGATTTTCGGTGGGACTGACATGCAACTCGGTAGGACCGATTCTGTTAGGGTTTGGGCATAACGTAATCTCGGTGAGACCGATTACACAAACTCGGTGAGACCGAGTTTGGTAATAAGCTAACCAGAGAGTTGGTCAGGTGAACTCGGTGGGACCGATTTGCTCTTTCGGTGAGACCGAAAAGTTACAAAAAGGAAACAGAGAGTTTACATTGCAATCTCGGTGGGACCGATTCGCTCTTTCAGTGAGACCGAAAAGTTACGAAAGGGAAACAGAGAGTTTGCAATCCCATCTCGGTGAGACCGAGATCCCTATCGGTAGGACCGAATTGCTAGGGTTTGGTAGTGGCTTATGACAAATGAAACTCGGTGGCGCCGGATAGAAAGAATCGGTATGACCGAGTTTGGCTTAGGGTTTAGGTCATTTGTGGATATGGGAAAGTAGTTGAGGATTTTGGAGCATATCACTAAGCACATGAAGCAAGAGGCTCATTAAGCAACACCTCATGCCTCCTTGATAGTATTGGCTTTTCCTAAAGACTCAATGTGATCTTGGATCACTAAAATATAAAATGAAGAGTCTTGAGCTTTTGAGCTTGAGCCAATCCTTTGTCCTTAGCATTTTGAGGGTTCCACTTTCACATCCATGCCATGCCAATCATTGAGCTTTCCTGAAATAATCATCTTGGAATAGCATTAGCTCAATGAGCTATATGTTGTTATGAATTACCAAAACCACCTAGGGATAGTTGCACTTTCAATCTCCCCCTTTTTGGTAATTGATGACAACATATAGATCAAAGCTTCGACAAATGATAATAGGCATGAAATTTATCGTCGCTTTGAGAAGTATGTGACAAGCAAGAGCTCCCCCTAAATTTGTGCATATTTAAAATTTGCTTTGGACTGCAAATGCACAAAGAGTTAGAGTCATGGGTTACTCTTCCATGTCACATACATCTTGGTGGAGCGCTTAAAATGATAAGATTGAAATACATGCACCCATCACCAAGAATAGTGAATGATCACATAAGATAGATAGGATAATAATATTGAGCAAGCATTAAGTGTAGCTTATGATCAAACACATGATCATCAATGTCTCACAAGCAAAGACGTAGTATCTCTCACGAAAGCAAACAAAGTTCGAAAAACCACCAAATAAAACAAGAGAGAATAAAAGCAACACTCTCTCTCGAAGCCTATGATCTATACATTTTCTCCCCCTTTGGCAACAAGTTACCAAAAAGTTCCTAGAAAATGCATAGTGCTAAGTCGACACTCAGGCTTGATCTTCAGGTGGTGGTGGAGTCCGGAGCACTCCAAGGACGAAGCCTTCTATAGACGTGGTCGGAGTCGAGGCTGAAGTGGACGCTGGAGCTGGTGGAACTGAGGCTGTAGCTGGTGCAGACGTGGTGGCTCTGGTGTCAGCAACTGGCACTGCAGACGACCTCGGACCTCGTGGCACTCTGGCAAAGGCATCAGTTGTAGTCTTGCCTCTCCTCTCCTGCATGTCATCCTGGAGCTGCACCACTGCAGTCTGAATCTCTATCACTTTGACATCCAAGTCATAGAACTTTTGTTCCATGATCCTCTCTAAGCTTGCCTGGTTCTTAGTTAGGGTGGCTAGTCCTTGCTCAATCCGCAGGGTGGATGCAATCAAGTAACCAAGCTGCTCTTGTTTGGTTTTCAGGAAATATTCAGACGGCTCCTCTTGAGTAGGCATCTTGGCAGCTTTCACCTTCCTCGCCTTCTCCTTCTTGGCTTGTGCTTGGGCAGATGATGGCTCATTCTCAGTCATGACCACTTGATTATCTTCAAAGTCTGGACGGATGGGCAGGTGTTCCTTGTCCAATAAGTATATGCCCGTGCCCATCTTTGAGTTGATGAGCTCCTGAATCTGTGGGGCATATCCACAGCTCCTCTTCTAGTCTGCTGCTGTCCTCTTGATTGTTTCAATCATAAGGCTCATGACTTTGAATTTCTGTGGCACGTCAAAGATATGAAGCAAGTTGATCGTGTGGCCCCTGATCATCTTGTGATCTCCAGACTTGGGCAATAGGGTGTGCCTCAGAATCCAGTTGATGGTTGGCAGCCCTGACAGAAGATAGTGTACTGAGCCAAACTTGAAAGTGTCAAGTGCTTCATTTGGAATCTCCTTGTACATGTTTGACATTGAGTTGTGGTCCATCTTCTTCTTGGCATAAATGTCCAAGTCATCGTCATGCCCTTCTGGGGCATTAATCAAGTGAGCCCATTCAGCAACTGTAGACTGGTACCTCGTACCCTCTGACATCCATACAATCCTGCCATCTGGATAAAAATGGGCTGTGGAGTAGAACTGCATGATGAGTTCCTCGTTCCACTTTGTGAGCTTCTGCCCAACAAAGTCCTCTACTCCACATGCCTTGAAGCTGTCCTGCACTCCAGGGTAGTACTCTTCGTTGTCCTTGATGTATTGCCAATCAACCCATCTCATATCACAGACAATGGGCTTCTTATCTAGCAGCACTGTCTCATAAAAATCTTGCTGCTCCTTGGTGTGAAACCTGTAGTCAACTGCAGTCCTTCTCCTTGAAGCATACAGGTCTGCTTCTCTCCACTTCCTCAGCCCAGAATCTCTCCTGAGCTTCATATCCTCAGCCACAGGATGAGCATCGTTGTGGTCTGGGATCTTGGGCTTGAGCTTTCTAAGAACATTCTCTTCCTCTTCTTCTGGAGCTTCAGGCACTCGGGCCTTGTTCTTCTCAGTAGCTGGGATGCTTCTTGTGTTCCTCTTTGGCTTTGGCTTTGGAGCTGGCTTGGCCTTGGAAGCAGCTGCCCCTGATCTTATGGCATCACCCATCAGCTTGGGTGCCTTAGGTGCTGGTGCAGCTACCTCTTCTTCTTCCTCCTCATCTTCCATGATGGAAGCCTTGCCAAGCACTCTGGCTACAGTTTTCTTCACCCTTTCTTTCCTCTTCTTGCCTTCAGCAGCAACTGGCTCTATGGGAGTGGGCTTCTCAGTTGAAGCTCTGGCCTTTGACATAGGCTGCCTGCCTGCTGGCCTTTTGATCTTCATCCCTGGTTTTATGCCCTGTGCTGGCTCAACTCTCTTGGAAGTTGCTTCCTCTTCTGCCACATAATCCTCATCTTCTGAGTCTGAGGTTCTCTTCTTTCTCTGTCTTGTGGCAGCTTTAGGCAGATTGCTAGGGGTGCTCCTGCTGCCATCATTTGAGGAACTTGAGGGACTAGTGCCCTCACTCATCTGCACTTGCTGCTCTGACAAGTTCTGGCTATCACTTTGGTCTGACATGATGCAAACTCTGACTGCTGACCCTGTGAATAGGTTATAGATGAGATAGAGTGGATGAGCATCACAAAATGCAGAGATTTTTGCAAAAGAATAATTCAAAAACTTAGTTTTAGTTTCCCACTGAAAGCATCTCAGATCTACCGATTTCTAAACTCGGTGATACCGAAGCAGTTTTGGCACCTAAACTAGTGAACTCGGTCAGACCGAGTCACAGTTCGGTGGCACCGAGACTGCTAGGGTTTCACAGAGTTCCAAAATCGGTCACATCGATAAGTAATTCTCGGTCAGACCGAGTCTCACTTGTGCAATGGCATAAGCCAAATCGGTGGGACCGAGTTTTTCAACTCGGTGGGTCCGAGATGGTTTTGGCGGAAACCTAACCCTAAAATTTTCGAATTAAACCTAATCTATGAGTTCATTGACTGGATAGGAGTTTATCAAACATGGCAAGAATCATGATGATCACAATGTGCTAGGAATCGGATTGGAGAATAGCACAAAGATCGAGTCCATACCCTAGTTCGGCGGAGACTCACTACGGCGACAACGGCGGGGTAGAATTCCGTTGACGGCGACGGAGACCAGCGACTGGAGGCGGCTGGCAGCGAGGAGACGATCCGGAGACCAAGTTGGCAGAGCAGGCTATCGCGCGGGCGAAGGGGTTCGGAGAAATTTCCAAATTTTTGCCCGTGACTATATATAGCCCGACCCTGTCGGTGTGACCGAGTGGAACAACTCGGTGGCACCGAGATGCAAAACTGTATACAGTTGTTGCAACTCGGTGTGACCGAATGGTTCAAATCGGTTGCACCGAGATCGAAAACCTAGATCAACATAATGATCTCGGTAGGACCGAAAGTAGGGTATCGGTCAGACCGAGAATCATAAAGAGGTTTTCGAAGTTTAAGTCTATGAAGAATCGGGGACTCTGAGCGCTCCTCACACAGAGTGGTTCGAATCTGACTTGATCAAATTTTTTGATGTAGCATGAATAGAGTTTGAGACGAGAAAAGCATAGATAGCTAGAGGAGGTTCTTAGGCATTCTTGTCCATCCACTTGGCAAAGGAAATAAAACCAAACAACCAAAACAACAAATGGATGTCCTCGAATGAGTAAAATATGCAACCAACATGCTCACACAATAAGATGACAAATGAAATATGTGACAAAGCATGCACAACCAATTCTAGCATCTATCAAGCAATTTGCGATGACTAGGTCATCTATATATGAGTACATTAACTTAGGAGTCAAGTGAGAACACTTGATCATAGGTCATACTCATCGTTTAAGCTCAAGTGGGGTTACCACTTATACATAAAGCATTGTTGTGTTCACATCTTTAGAGTTGCTTTAGCTCAAGTCTTAGAGTAAAGCTCCCCCTAGATGTGATATCCCCCCTAAGAGGGATGAACTAACCTTGGGTTTTATCGATGATGACTTCATGTAGATGTTGAAGATGTGGATGCTCAATGTTGATGTAGATCACTTAGAGCTATCCATTTGAGTGAATTGCACTTTCAATACCTACATGGGTTAGTCCCACAAGGAACAAACAAGGATATCCATAGACATAGAGTGATGCACACACAAGATGATGTCCATGAAAACTTTTAGGTTACCTTGTCCCTTGTCTTACCAACAAGAGGGTTTGTGACTCCTTGAACTAGTGCAAGATGTGGAAGTTGATTGCACTTGTTCTTCCAAAATGATAAGAGTGAAGTATGTTGGCGGAGTCACCCTCAAGAACTTCCTAGTTCTTCTTCTTTTGGATCCACACCATCTTGATGAGAATCCTTGGAGTTGTAGTCATACTTGATAAAGTGGAACTTGAAGTAGTCTTGGGAATCCACTTGACTAAGGTCTTAGGAGCTTCTTCAAATGCATCAATTTTCTCTTGAAGCTTGTCCTTGCCTTTTTGCTTGTAGTCTTGTGGTGGAAGATCATCTTGAGCTTGTGTCCCCTTGAAGGAAGTATCATACTTCTCTTGTTGTGGAACAAACTTTGTCTTGGGGTATTGATCTTCTTCCCACTCAACTCCATTGGCATTGAACTTTCGTTCAAAACCAACACCTTGATTCTTCCGGTGCATTCCTTGCTTGCGCACAATTTCCTCGAATTGCCTACTCCCGGCAAGGCTTTTATACACTCCTTTCTCTATAATTCCCTTCAATAAGCTATTTTCTTGCTCAAGTGTAACTTGGCTAAGAGAATCATTAGTGGAATCAAGAGAACTACTAGAAGCAACAATATTGGATTTAGCATGATCATTGTTACTACTAGAGGAAGAATCTTTCTTGTTCTTGTTACTAGACTTGACTTGAGGCATGTAAGTGGACAAGAGTAAACACTTGGCAATGTAAGAAGAACTTTTCTTGCGGAGATCATCATTGATTTCTTTTAAGAACTCATGCTCTTGCTCAAGATTGAGCTTTGCAAAGCGTAACTTCTCATGAGCTCTTAAAAGTTCTCGATGATCTTCGAGGAAAGTTTCATGAGCTAACTTAAGAGTGTTAGTTCTTTAGTTAGAGCCTCAATTTTCTCCTTATCATTGTCATTCGTTTTATCTTGATTAGCATGATTAATTGATGTTTCATCATAATATTCATCACTAGAGTTGTCAACAAGCAAATCATCATCACCTAACAAGTCTTCTTCATCACTATTAAAATCAACATACTCAGGGTGTGTTACCTTAGGACCTTTGTCCATGAAGCATCTTCCAATTCCTTCATTTGGTGAGTCAAATATGTCGTAGGAGTTGGTTGACACAAGTGCTAGACCGGCAACACCTTCATCTTGAGTATCTTCGGAGTCGGAGTGATAACTTCTCTCGGAGTGGCTGTCGGAGTCGGAGCCGGATACCCATTCACCAACATGAGTTTGATGTCTTCGTTTTGTGTAGCTCCTTGATGATTTTTCCTTCCTTTCCGAATCCTTGCTTCTCCGTGAGTATCTCCGTTCATAACGATCATCTCTGCTCCTTCTCTCTCTTGGTGGTGATTCTTTGCTTCTTTTTGGAGAGTCTTCTCTTCTCTTGTGGGGAGCCGTACACTCATTGGAATAGTGTTCGGGTCTTCCACAATTGTAGCAGTTTCGCTCTCGACTAGAAGATCTTTTGTCATTGTAGGACCTTGACTTGAAGCTTCTATCTTTGCTTCTACTCTTGTAGAACTTGTTGAAGTTCTTCACCATTAAGCTCAATTCTTCATTGAAGTTTTGTTTCTCATTTGATGATGTAGGGACTTCACATGAGGCTTTGTAGGCACCACTTGATTTGTTGTGAAGTTCCTCTTTATCCTTAAGTGACATCTCATGAGCAACAATTCTTCCAATCACCTCCGTTGGCTTGAGATCTTTGTAATTGGGCATCATTTGGATCAATGTGCACACGGTATCATATTTTCCATCCAAGGCTCTTAGAATCTTCTTGATGATGAATCTATCGGTCATCTCTTCACTTCCTAAGCCGGCAATCTCATTTGTGATGAGAGCAAGCCTAGAGTACATTTCAGCGACACCTTCACCATCCTTCATTTTGAACTTGTCAAGTTGACTTTGAAGCACATCCAACTTGGATTCCTTGACAGAGTCGGTACCTTCGTGCATATCAATCAAAGTGTCCCAAATTTCCTTTGCATTCTCAAGACGGCTGATTTTGTTGAATTCTTCGGGGCACAATCCGTTGAAGAGAATATCACAAGCTTGAGCATTGTATTGCAACATCTTCAACTCATCCGCGGTAGCTTCACGGTTTGATTCTTTCCCATCAAAGAAGTCACCTTGAAAACCAACACACACAATAGCCCAAACGGCGGGGTTATGTCCAAGAATATGCATTTTCATTTTATGCTTCCAACTAGCAAAATTAGTACCATCAAAGTAAGGACCTCTACGGTGATAATTTCCCTCGCTAGACGCCATACTCTCCTAGGTTGTGAAACCAAGGCTATGACCACCAAAAGCTATGGAGATCAAAGCAAATGGAGACCAAAGCTCTGATACCACTTGTAGGATCGAAAGTATGTCTAGAGGGGGGGGTGATTAGACTACTTGACCAAATAAAAACTTAACCTTTTCCCAATTTTAGTTCTTGGCAGATTTTAGCTATCTTAGGACAAGTCAAGCAATCATCACACAATTCAAGCAAGCATGCAAAGAGTATATTGGCAGCGGAAAGTAAAGCATGCAACTTGCAAGAATGTAAAGGGAAGGGTTTGGAGAATTCAAACGCAATTGGAGACATAGATGTTTTTCCCGTGGTTCGGATAGGTGGTGCTATCCTACATCCACGTTGATGGAGACTTCAACCCACGAAGGGTAACGGTTGCGCGAGTCCACGGAGGGCTCCACCCATGAAGGGTCCACGAAGTAGCAACCTTGTCTATCCCACCATGGCCATCGCCCATGAAGGACTTGCCTCACTAGCGGTAGATCTTCATGAAGTAGGCGATCTCCTTGCCCTTACAAACTCCTTGGTTCAACTCCACAATCTTGTCGGAGGCTCCCAAGTGACACCTAGCCAATCTAGGAGACACCACTCTCCAAGAAGTAACAAATGGTGTGTTGATGATGAACTCCTTGCTCTTGTGCTTCAAATGATAGTCTCCCCAACACTCAACTCTCTCTCATAGGATTTGGATCTGGTGGAAAGAAGGTTTGAGTGGAAAGCAACTTGGGGAAGGCTAGAGATCAAGATTCATATGGTAGGAATGGAATATCTTGGTCTCAACACATGAGTAGGTGGTTCTCTCTCAGAACATATGAGTTGGAATTGTGTATGTGTTCTGATGGCTCTCTCCACGAATGAAGAGGAGGTGGAGGGGTATATATAGCCTCCACACAAAATCCAACCGTTACACACAATTTACCAATCTCGGTGGGACCGAATCAACAAACTCGGTCAGACCGAAAAGGTAAACCTAGTGACCGTTAGAGATTTTCGGTGGGGCTGACATGCAACTCGGTAGGACCGATTCTGTTAGGGTTTGGGCATAACGTAATCTCGGTGAGACCGATTACACAAACTTGGTGAGACTGAGTTTGGTAATAAGCTAACCAGAGAGTTGGTCAGGTGAACTCGGTGGGACCGATTTGCTCTTTAGGTGAGACCGAAAAGTTACAAAAAGGAAACAGAGAGTTTACATTGCAATCTCGGTGGGACCGATTCGCTCTTTCGGTGAGACCGAAAAGTTACGAAAGGGAAACAGAGAGCTTGCAATCCCATCTCGGTGAGACCGAGATCCCTATCGGTAGGACCGAATTGCTAGGGTTTGGCAGTGGCTTATGACAAATGAAACTTGGTGGCGCCGGATAGAAAGAATCGGTATGACCGAGTTTGGCTTAGGGTTTAGGTCATTTGTGGATATGGGAAAGTAGTTGAGGATTTTGGAGCATATCACTAAGCACATGAAGCAAGAGGCTCATTAAGCAACACCTCATCCCTCCTTGATAGTATTGGCTTTTCCTAAAGACTCAATGTGATCTTGGATCACTAAAATATAAAATGAAGAGTCTTGAGCTTTTGAGCTTGAGCCAATCCTTTGTCCTTAGCATTTTGAGGGTTCCACTTTCACATCCATGCCATGCCAATCATTGAGCTTTCCTGAAATAATCATCTTGGAATAGCATTAGCTCAATGAGCTATATGTTGTTATGAATTACCAAAACCACCTAGGGATAGTTGCACTTTCAGAGACACGTTGGATCAACATGAATACTTTAGGGATTATCGCTTGACTCAAAAAGGGAAACTATTATGGGATCAAATTCATATGTTGCATTGGTATGCTCGGGAACTATGCTTGAGATATGACTATACTTGTTGCTCTAGGATGAAGGCTCCACACCTTCCCTTTTCATCCAAATTTAATGATGATAAAACCTTGGCTTCTTATTCTAATGGTATATATGATTACTATGATGTGGAACAAATAGAAGAATTCATTGCTTTTATGGGTGCTTATGAAATTGAATCTTTGTTTAAAGAGTAGGAAAATCTTGATGATGTTATTTACAGACCTGAAAATTTTACTATACTTAAATATTGCTATGAGAATTATGAATTCAGTTTCGATATTGATGATTTTATTGAGAGAGTCTCTGCTGTCCAAGAAGAGACTAATATTTCGTAGGAGTCTATGGAAGAAGAAATTGATGAAACTGTGATCTCATTGGATGAAAAAGATGATGAGGAGAGCGAAGAACAAAAGGAGGAAGAACGGATTAGCTACCCGTTCCCATCTTCTAATGAGAGTAACCCTCCAACTCATACATTATTTAATGTCCCTTCCTTCTTTCTGAAGGATGAATGTTATGATGATTATTATGACCCCGTTGATTCTTTTGAAATATCCCTTTTTGATGATGCTTGCTATGCTTGTGGCCAAGATGCCAATATGAATTATGCTTATGGAGATGAACTTGCTATAGTTCCTTATGTCAAACATGAAATTGT
Organism: Triticum monococcum; assembly: GCA_034509565.1. Taxonomy (NCBI): domain Eukaryota; kingdom Viridiplantae; phylum Streptophyta; class Magnoliopsida; order Poales; family Poaceae; genus Triticum; species Triticum monococcum. The sequence continues at coordinate 494,140,041 of CM067844.1, forward strand.
TGCTATTGCACCCACGCATGATAGTCGTATTATCTATTTGAATTCTCCTGACTACACTATATTGGAGAAGTTTGCCCTTATTATGGATTATATTGATGGGTTGCGTTTCACTACTACACATGATGATTTTGATAGATGTAATATGCATGTGCTTGCTTCTCCTACTTTCAATTATTATGAGAGAGGAACTACATCTCCACCTCTCTATGTTTCCAACACGATAAAATTGCAAGAAACTGTTTATACTATGCATTGGCCTTTACTATGTGTGCATGAATTGTTCCTTTATGACATGCTGATGCATAGGAAGAGAGTTAGACTTTGTCATTACTTGATATATGTTGCTTTGTGCTCATTACTAAATGCCAAATCATTGCTAATTCAAATTGGCTTTGATATACCTTGGGATTCAGGTGGATCCATTACTTGAGCACTATATGCCTAGCTTAATGGTTTTAAAGAAAGCGCTGCCAGGGAGAAACCCCGGAAGTTTTAGAGATTCATTTATTTCTGTTGAGTGCTTTTATAAAGTTTAAAAACAAAAAAAATAAAGAGGGGAACCCAAAACTTTTCAAAAAGGAAAGTGAAAGTGAGAAAGACAACCATTGTTGAAGTGGGGGAGCTCCTTGAACTTTGTTCATGCTCACGAAAACTTTGTGAATCTTGATTACAGAAAATTTTCAACAAAAATAATTACCCCCTTTAACAATTCCATTGTATTATAAAAATAATGTGCCAAGGTTTGCCTTTAGGATGTTTTAGATTACTTGTTGGTTTGTGCGGTGCAGGATAGAAATTTTGGCTGTAGTGTGCGATTTTACATTTTGTACTGGAATGTCAAACGGTTCTGAAACTTTTTGCACTGTATTTACATAAAAAAAATTATCTTTACTAATTTTGGTAAATTTTTGGAGTACCATAAGTATGGTGAATGTTCATATTACTACAGACTGTCCTGTTTAAGACAGATTCTGTTTTTGATGCATAGTTTGCTTGTTTTGATGAAACTATCGATTCCTATCAGAGATTAAGCCATGGAAAGGTCATATTAAAGTAGCTATAATGCAAAAACAAAATATGAATTGGTTTTCGACATTACTTAGAGCAGTGATTTGGTTTATTATACTAACGGATCTTACCGAGCTTTTTGTTGAGTTTTGTGTGGATGAAGTGTTCGAAGATCGAGGATGTCTTGATGTGAGGAGAAGAAGGAGAGGCAAGAGCTCAAGCTTGGGGATGACCAAGGCACACCAAGTAAATATTCAAGGAGACTCAAGTGTCTAAGCTTGGGGATGCCCCGGAAGGCATCCCATCTTTCTTCAACAAATATCGGTATGTTTTCGGATTCGGTTCGTTCATGCGATATGTGCAAATCTTGGAGCGTCTTTTGCATTTAGTTTCCACTTGTATTTGATGCACCATGCTGGTATGAGATAGTCCATGGTTGATTTATAGAATTATCATTGCACTTCACTTATACCTTTTGAGTATGGCTTTATAGAATGCTTCATGTGCATCACTTATATCTTTTGAAGTTCTGATTGCCTGTTTCTCTTCACATAGATAACCGCCATTTGTAGAATGCTCTTTTGCTTCACTTATATTTGTTAGAGCATGGTCATATCTTTTTTAGAAAGGATTAAACTCCCTTGCATCACTTATATCTATTTAGAGAGATGACAGGAACTGGTCATTCACATGGTTAGTCATAAAATCCTACATAAAACTGGTAGATCACTGAATATGATATGTTTGATTCCTTGCAATAGTTTTGCGGTATAAAGATGGTGATATTAGAGTCATGCTAGTGGGTAGTTGTGGATTGTAGAAATACATGTGTTGAAGTTTGTGATTCCCGTAGCATGCACGTATGGTGAACCGGTATGTGATGAAGTCGGAGCATGAGGTATTTATTGATTGTCTTCCTTTTTAGTGGCGGTCGGGGACGAGCGATGGTCTTTTCTACCAATCTATCCCCCTAGGAGCATGCGCGTAGTACTTTGTTTCGATGACTAATAGATTTTTGCAATAAGTATGTGAGTTCTTTATGACTAATGTTGAGTCCATGGATTATACGCACTCTCACCCTTCCATCATTGCTACCCTCTTCGGTGTCGTGCATTGGCCTTTCTCACCTCGAGACTTGGTGCAAACTTCGCCGGTGCATCCAAACCCCGTGATACGATATGCTCTATCACACATATGCCTCCTTATATCTTCCTCAAAACAGCCACCATACCTACCTATCATGGCATTTTCATAGCCATTCCGAGATATATTGCCATGCAACTTCCATCATCATCATATACATGACTTGAGCATTTATTGTCATATTGCTTTGCATGATCATAAGATATCTAGCATGATGTTTTCATGGCTTGTCCATTTTTTGATGTCATTGCTACGCTAGATCATTGCACATCCCAGTACACCGCCAGAGGCATTCATATAGAGTCATATGTTTGTTCTAGTATCGAGTTGTAATATTGAGTTGTAAGTAAATAAGAGTGTGATGTACATAATTATTAGAACATTGTCCCATGTGAGGTTATCAAAAAATAAAGAAGGCCCAAATAAAAAAATGAGAGAAAAGGAGAGAAGGGACGATGTTACTATCCTTTTCCAACACTTGTTCTTCAAAGTAGCACCACGTTCTTCATATAGAGAATCTCCTTGAGTTATCACTTTCATATATGTCGGATCACGGGTTCCGGCAGACCCTTAAGGTTTGAACACTGGGGTGCGCACGGAGATCATGCCTTCTACCTCACAGTCTCGCAAAGATCTAGACTACTAAAAGAACTGCACAAGAGACACAAGGTTTATACTGGTTCGGGCCACCGTTGTGGTGTAATACCCTACTCTAGTGTGTGGTTGGTGGATTGCCTCTTGGGGCTGATGATGATGAACAATACAAGGAAGAACAGCCTCGCGAGGGTCTGTTCTTGGCTGGGGCGATGAACTACTAGGAGGAGTTCAGTCACCCTTCTCTCTCTCTCTCTCTCTCTCTCTCTCTGGTTTCGATCCCCTCTCCTCTCGTCCCCTCTACCCTGGGGGTGGCTTGTCCTATTTATAGGCAAAGGCCCTGGGCCTCTTCCCAAATATTGAGTGGGAAGGGTGCCAACAATTGGCCAATTCGAAGGGGAACATCTCGTACACTTATCCTGACTAAAGTTGGTCTTCGCCTGCCAAAGGCTCTGTGGTGACGCTGTGCCGGGCTCCATGGTGACCTCCGTCTCGTAGTCCGCCTGGTCTTGGTCTTGTTGCACCGAAATGGCAACCTTTGCCCGATGCCTCGGTACTCCGCGGCTGCGCTTGCCCCCTTTGCACCAAAGAGGAAAGAAGGACGCTGTGCGCACTGGCGCCCGCCTGGCGCCCTGAGTCGTCATGGCTTGCGTCATGGGCACCTCACGAGGTACCCTGCCTTGATCTCTCCGCCTCCTCGCGAGCCAGCCTGATGAGGCTGCGCCTGAGGATGCGCCGTGTCGTCCGCCCAGCGAGGCTTGGCCCCTCGCGAGGGTCTTGAGTCTTGTGTTGATGAAGATGGGCCGTGCTGGGCCCCCATTTGAGCCACGCCGCAGGCCGCAGTCAGGCAAGTCTGGGGACCCCCGTTCCCATAACGCCGACAATAGGCCCCGGGCCCAAGGTGCGCCCGAACTTGGCCGTGCTGAGAGGCGAAAGGGCAAGGGCGAAGCGCCGCGGGCCCTAATAGCCTGTGGCCTTGGGCACCGCGTGGCGGTTGATTGGACATGGGCGTCTCCACTTCCCCATGATGCCTCGGTGATCGCGCGAGTTGGACAAGTCCCTGCATGCAAATCGTGTCATGTTTACCTGTGATCGTGGAGGCCGGCGGTTGGCCTTCGCCGGCTATAAGTACGGAGCTGTGCGTGCCCTTCCAGTCCATCCCTTCTTGCTTTCTCCCTTGCCTCAGTTCTTGCTCCGTCTTGGTGTGATGGCTCCAATTCGCCGGTTTTCTATGGCGGAGAAGGGAAAGGCTCCTCGAGAGGGGCCAGACCCGCTCCCGCCCAAGAAACGGCTCGCCCTTTGCAGCCGGGACGAGGAGGACCGTCAGGTGGTGGCGAGGCCCTGGTGCGAGCGGGCTCCGCCGGGGTTCCCGCTTCCCTTGCATGCCCACGTCGAGGGTGCCGATGGTGTCGATGCCGATTTCCGCGGTCGGTGCCGTCGTAGGCGCCGTCGGGTCACGAAGGCGTGGGTTGTTCCTCCTGGAGTCCATGCCGAGGGCTCCTCCCAAGAGTTCATGCTCCACGTCGCCATTCCTCTCCAGTCCTGGATCCGTCTGCCTCCCTTCTTCGCCTCCATCATCCCTCCAGGAGGGCCCCTGGAGCTCTGGCTGCAGCACGCCGGCTGCAGCACCCTTGCGCCCGAGGCAGAGGTCGTGGTCGTTGCCCCGGGCGAGGTCTACATGTCCTGCAGCTGGAGAGAGATTGCCCGGGTTTGCAGGGAAAGGGGCGTCTTCGCGGTCCACTTGGAGTATGATGGCGCTGTGGTGATGTTCTTCAAGGTCTTCGACGCGAACGGGCGCCGGCTGGAGTGTTTCCCCGGGAGAGGTGGCCAGGACCTTGCCCTGGTGAGGGCTAGGCCCGTCGATCGCTCCCTTGGCGGAGGCGCCGGAGGGTCCAGTGACTCCGGCGAAATCTTCGCGACTCCGGAGACGAGCGACGACAGCTACGAGCCCCCGAGTCGGCGCCGTTCCCGGAGCAGGGCGGGCTCGTCTGGCCGTCGCCGACCCTGATCTGGATGGGGTTGGCGCCGGCGATTGACGGCCCACTGTTGATGATGGCATCTTTTGCAAGAGCTCGTGTAGTTAGTATCCCTTAGGATCCGTTCCCTGCGAGGAATCAAAATGCGCCCCACGGGGGCTTGTAAGGTGCCTGTAGTCCTGTTTGTTAATACATAACCTTTGCTGCAGAGCTGTGTGAGTTGCTGATTCCATCTTAGCTCAGTTCTCCCTTTCGAACCTCGCGAGGGCTTGGTGCTCTGCACCGACAGGTCCTAGTCCCAAGGCAGCGTCAGCCGTCGCTGGTATGCCAGGTCGCGATGCCATGGTCAAGGCCAGGAGGTGAGCGACCCGGGGTTCGGTAAGATCCCCTGAGTCGCGATGCTCAGGAGGTCCCCTTTGGCGCCCAAGCAGCCGTCGATTGGTGAGAAAGGGAAGCAACGTTGCTAGTACGGAATTGCTTTAGGTGCGGGGGTAGTGCCACGGCAGCCAGTGCTTTGGGTGGTGACTTATCTTGAGAATCGGGGATCGCCCCCAGCGCATCGACGAGTCCGTGGGGTAGTTGGGACGGAGTTGCTCGGCGAGGTCCTCGCGCGCCCCTTCTCCCTCGCCTTTGCTCCCCTTTCTGCTCTACGTCCTCGGGTCCCGGACCTCGAGCTGGTCTCAGCCGTCGCTGGTATGCCAGGTCGCGATGCCGTGGACAAGGCCAGAGGGTGAGGGCTAGAGAGCCAGTAGGAGCCCTGAGTCGCGATGCTCAGGCGTCCCCCCTTTAACGTGCAAGCGGTTCGCGCGGGCGAGGGTGAAGGGAACTCCGTGAGGGCCTTAGCTAGCGCAGTTCCCTCCAAGGATCCTGCAGATTCATTACAGAAAGAAGATGGGGTTGCCATGGCAGTCATTAGTCGATCGTTAGTCGCTCAAGAGCTCGCTGGTTGGAGCAGGTGAGGTGTACCAGGGCACCCGTGAGCCAGTGCAGGACTCACGAGGCCCTACCTCTAGGCGGGTTGCGCCTGGCACTGGGCCGTATCTTGAGATGTGTCCCTGCAAAATTTGGTTAGATGCCGGTACTCTACGTCCTCGGGTCCCGGCCCTCGAGCTTGTCTCAGCCGTCGCTGGTATGCTAGGTTGCGATGCCGTGGACAAGGCCAGAGGGTGAGGGCTGGAGAGCCAGTAAGAGCCCTGAGTCGCGATGCTCAGGCACCCCCCCTTTAACGTGCTAGTGGCCGACATGGAGAAGAAGGGATGCCACGGACAGGCATCAAGCAATCAAGCGTGATAGGCGAATGCATAGTTGGAAATAAATGCGAGGGAGATACACGCCGCTGGGCCTAGCCCGAGCGGCTTGGGGATGATGCAGCCCAAGGGGCGCCCCTAGCAAGGCAAACTAACGACCAAAAAATAAAAGGGGATACATGCCGCAGGGACGGACCCACGCGGCCTGGGAGTGATGCAACCCTGGGAGGGCGCTCCCAGCTGGGAATGAAGCTTGAAAGATGTCACCTGAGGATGTCGTCGGCGAAGTGGCGTTGGTGCAGCGGACTTGGTGGGCTGCGGAAGCCGACCCTCACGAGCCCCCAGGCCCCGGGGCCTCGGGAGGCTCCGGAGGCACTGGTGGCTCCTCGCGAGCTGTCTTCATCTCCGCCAGGGCCGCGGAACGCCTGTCTTCCCGAGCCTCCATGATGCCCCTCATGAGGCGCTGGTACGCTGCAGCCATGCTCGGCAGGCCGTAAGGCATGCGAACATAGCTGTGGGGTGGACCCCCGCAGCGCCCCACTTGCGAGGGCCAGAGGCGCTCCATCGTGGCGATCTGATTGAGCCCTGGTACGTCGACACAGACGCGCAACCCACCATCCTCGCCTGGATGTGGAGCCACAGCTGGTGGACGACGGCAACCTCTCATGATCCTTGACTCTTGTAGTTCTTGAATGGCCTTGTTAACGAACTCCTGCTGGTCTGACCTTCCTTGCCTGGCTCCTTCTCGAGGGAAACGTGCTTCGAAGCACGCCTCCACATGGTGCCCAAGCGCCTTCCTCGTGACCCTGGCTAGGTCGGTGGCCCTGTAGGTGAGAGCCCTCGAGCCCTGCCTGAGGAGGGCGTCGGGCGCGCTTTCCTATGCGATGGAAGGGGGGGTCCCCCTGGGCAGACACGGGCCCTGAAGGGCCTGTCTCCTGAGGGGCTGAGCCTGACGACGTCTTCTTCTTCTTGGGGCCGGTCTCAGGAAGCCTCCTGCTTCCGCGATCTGGGTCTTCCAGTGACGCGGCCTGAAAGGCTCGCTCCAGGGAACACACTGCATCCTTCTCTTCACATGGCACCGCGATGACTCCGCCACTTCCTGGCATCTTGAGGACGTTGTAGCCATGGTGAGTTACGGCCATGAACTTGGCCAGTGCTGGGTACCCGAGGATGGCGTTGTACGGCAGGCAGATGTGGGCGACATCAAAGTCGATGAGCTCGGTGCGGTAGTTGCTGCGTGCCCCGAAGGTGACAGGGAGGCGGACCTGCCCGATCGGGACTGTGGAACCATCGGTGACTCTGGAGAAAGGCTTGGTTGGCTGAAGCTGGTCATAGGGCACTTGGAGGTTGTTGAATGTTTCCACGGACAGGACGTTGAGCCCTGCCCCTCCGTCGATGAGGGTCCTGGTGACCAGCACGTTGCTGATGACTGGGGAGCAAAGCATCGGGAGGACTCCGGCCGTGGCCGCGCACTTGAGCTGGTCTGCTGAGCTGAACGTGATGGCGCACGCCGACCACCTGAGGGGGCGCGTTGCTTCAAGCTTGGGGAGAACTGCATTCACTTCGCGGGCAAACTGCTTGAAGATACGTTGAGAGGCTGGGGCTTGAGCTCCGCCCAGGATGCAGGCGATTGCGCGCGGCTCTTGGAAGCCCCCAGCCCCCTCGTCTTGATGGCGGTCTTCGTTCCTCCTTGGCTGAGGCGGCAGCGGAGGTAGGCCTGCATTGCCATGAGGGCGTTCCTCACGAGGCTGATCCCTCCAGTCCCCCTCGCGAGGCAGGTCCCGCCAGCGGTCCTCGCGAGGTTGGTCGCGCCACCCCTGGCGCGGGCCGCGATCTTCCTAGCGTCCTGGGTTTCTTCCTCCTCGGCCGTAGCCCCGATCAGCATGGTCAGGGCGACGGCCGATCCTTCCTTCTCGCACGGCGTGGAGTTCTTGACATTCGTTGGTGTTGTGGGTGTGGAGGTCGTGGTACACACAGTACCGGCTGCCCCTGGAGGATTCGGGCAGATCCTTGCCCCGCTTGGTGTCTGGTTCTGCTGCGAGTATGGCAGCCCCCTTGCGCTTCACGTCCTTGGCCTTGGGCTTCTTCTCTTCTGGGTCGCGGTAGGCAGCTCGAGGAGGGAGAGACGTCCCTCCTTAGCCCTGGCGCACTTGGTCGCCAAGTTGAACAACTCCAGGGAGGTGCAGAGGTCTTCATGCATCGCCAGCTCCTCCTTCATCTTGACATCGCGCACGCCATCGGAGAAGGCCGAGATGATGGCTTCTTTGGACACCTTGGGGATCTTGAGGCACGCAGTGTTGAAGCACTGGATGTACTTTTGCAGGGTCTCTCCGAGCTGCTGCTTGATGCGGCGCATGTCGCTCATAACAGGCGGCCGGTCGCAGGTACCTTGGAAGTTGGCGATGAAGCGAGTGCGCATCTGGTCCCAGGAGGAGATCGTGCCCGGAGCCAGATTCAGGAGCCAGGTGTGAGCTCCTTCCTTCAGCGCCATGGGGAACCAGTTCGCCATGACCTTCTCGTCCTCGCTGGCAGCTTCGATGCCCAGCTCATAGAGCTGGAGGAACTCTGCAGGGTCAGTCGTGCCGTCGTAGCGAGGAGGCAAGTCTAGCTTGAACTTGCCGGGCCACGCGACGCTACGCAGCTCGGTGGTGTAGGCACGGCAGCCTGCAGTGGCCACGAAAGGCTTCGGCTGGTGGAGAGCTCGGTCTTGAGGGTCCCCACGCGCTGCAGCTAGGAGCAGCGCGGGGTCTTGACGTGCCGGAGCTGGAGCAGGGTCGCGGCGTGCCGGAGCAGGGAGCGCGCGAGCAGCTCCTTGCGGGCGAGGGACTTCTTGGCAGCTCCATTCTTGCTGTGCTGGCACCTAGCGGAACGGGTTCTGCCCAGGGGCCACGCGCCTTGGAGCCATGGCGTCTTCTTGGGGAGGAGGCGGCTGGTACGCCCCCGGAGCTTCATTGCCCACGCGGGGCGGGGTGCGGCGCGGACGAGCTCGGCGATGCGGTCGAGCCACTCCTCGTAGACGTCATCGATGGGCGGTAGCGCAGGAGTTCGTTTGCCGCGATGAGCGCAGCTCGAGCCTCCAAGGGTGCGCGGAGTGCGCGGGACGAAGAGCCGGCTGGGGCGAACGATGGAGTAGCGGTGCGGCCGTCTTGCCGCACAGACGGGTGCTGAGACGATGCATGCTGCTTGTTCCCCGCCGGGCCGGTAGCAGCGTTGACGGCGGGCGACGGGGAACGACGAGGACGCCCACCGACGGGGGCCGTCTGGGCGACGTGAGAAGCGATGGCGGACTGGTGCTCGGCGCGGGCCCGACGAGCGTCAGACATGGATGCGACGGTCGGAGGAGAGTGGAGTGGTGGAAGACAGATTCCGGCGCACCCCTACCTGGCGCGCCAAATGTCGGATCACGTGTTCCGGCAGACCCTTAAGGTTCGAACACTGGGGTGCGCGCGGAGATCATGCCTTCTACCTCACCGTCTCGCAAAGATCTAGACTACTAAAAGAACTGCACAAGAGACACAAGGTTTATACTGGTTCGGGCCACCGTTGTGGTATAATACCCTACTCCAGTGTGTGGTTGGTGGATTGCCTCTTGGGGCTGATGATGATGAACAATACAAGGAAGAACAGCCTCGCGAGGGTCTGTTCTTGGCTGGGGCGATGAACTGCTAGGAGGAGTTCAGTCACCCTTCTCTCTCTCTCTGGTTTCAATCCCCTCTCCTCTCGTCCCCTCTACCCTGGGGTGGCTAGTCCTATTTATAGGCAAAGGCCCTGGGCCTCTTCCCAAATATTGAGCGGGAAGGGCACCAACAATTGGCCAATTCGAAGGGGAACATCTCGTACACTTATCCTGACTAAAGTTGGTCTTCGCCTGCCAAAGGCTCTGTGGTGACGCTGTGCTGGGCTCCATGGTGACCTCTGTCTCGTAGTCCTCCTGGTCTTGGTCTCGTTGCACCGAAATGGCAACCTTTGCCCGATGCCTCGATACTCCGCGGCTGCGCTTGCCCCCTTTGCACCAAAGAGGAAAGAAGGACGCTGCGCGCGTTGGCGCCCGCCTGGCGCCCTGAGTCGTCATGGCTTGCGTCATGGGCACCTCGCGAGGTACCCTGCCTTGATCTCTCCGCCTCCTCGCGAGCCAGCTTGATGAGGCTGCGCCTGAGGATGCACCGTGTCGTCCGCCCCGCGAGGCTTGGCCCCTCGCGAGGGTCTTGAGTCTTGTGTTGATGAAGATGGGCCGCGCTGGGCCCCCATTTGAGCCACGCCGCAGGCCGCAGGCAGGCAAGTCCGGGGACCCCCGTTCCCAGAACACCGACAATATACTAGTGGGAATTTTCATTATAGAACTTGGCTTGTATATTCCGATGACGTTGCATGGCAATCGCTACTCCTCACATTGACATCAATTGATGGGCATCTCCATAGCCCGTTGATTAGGCGCGTCGATGTGAGACTTTCTCCTTTTTGTCTTCCCCACACAAACTCCACCATCATATTCTATTCCACCCATAGTGCTATGTCCATGGCTCATGCTCATGTATTGCGTGAGAGTTGAAAAGGTTTGAGAATGTCAAAAGTATGAAACAATTGCTTGGCTTGTCATCGGGGTTGTGCATGATTTGAATATTTTGTGTGGTGAAGATGGAGCATAGACATACCATCTGATTTTGTAGGGATAACTTTCTTTGGCCTTGTTATTTTGAAAAGACATGATTGCTTTATTAGTATGCTTGAAGTATTATTGTCTCAATGTCAAATGATAGACTATTGCCTTGAATCACTCTTGTCTTAATATTCATGCCATGATTAGATTACATGATCAAGATTATGCTAGGTAGCATTCCACATCAAAAATTATCTTTTTTATCATTTACCTACTCGAGGACGAGTAGGAGTTAAGCTTGGGGATGCTGATACGTCTCCATCGTATCTATAATTTTTGATTGTTCCATGCCAATACTATACAACGTTCATATACTTTTGGCAACTTTTTATACTATTTTTGGGGACTAACATATTGATCCACTGCCCAGTGCCAGTTCCTGTTTGTTGCATGTTTTTTGTTTTGCAGTAAATCCATATCAAGCGCATTCCAAACGGGATAAAAACTGATGGAGATATTTTTTTTGGAATATATGTGATTTTTGGGAAGAAGAATCAACGCGAGACGATGCCCGAGGGGGCCACGAGGCAGGGGGCGCGCCCCAGGGGTCAGGCGCGCCCTGGGCCCTCGTGGCCACCCCGTAAGGCAGTTGATGCCCTTCTTTCGCAGCAATAAAGATAATATCCGGATAGAGATCGTGTTAAAATTTTAACCGAATCGGAGGTATGGATCTCTGGGAATTTAAGAAGCGGTGAAAGGGCAGAATCAGAAAACGCAGAAACAGAGAGAGACAGAGAGACAGATCCAATCTCGGAGGGGATCTCGCCCCTCCGGCGCCATGGAGGCCATGGACCAGAGGGGAAACCCTTCTCCCACCTAGGGAGAAGGTCAAGGAAGAAGAAGAAGGAGGGGGGCTCTCACCCCCTTGCTTCCGGTGGCGCCGGAGTACCACCGGGGGCCATCATCATCACCGCAATCTACACCAACACCTCCGCCATCTTCACCAACATCTCCATCACCTTCCCCCCTCTATCTAAAGTGGTCCACTCTCCCGCAACCTGTTGTACCCTCTACTTGAACATGGTGCTTTATGCTTCGTATTATTATCCAATGATGTGTTGCCATCCTATGATGTCTGAGTAGATTTTCATTGTCCTATCAGTGGTTGATGAATTGCTATGATTGATTTCATTTGCTTGTGGTTATGTTGCTATCCTTTGGTGCCCATCATATGAGTGTGCGCGTGGATCACACCATAAGTTTAGTTGTATGTTGATAGGACTATGTATTGGAGGGCAAGAGTGGCAGAAGCTTCAACCTAGCATAGAAATTGATGCATACGGGATTGAAGGGGGACCAGTATATCTTAATGCTATGGTTGGGTTTTACCTTAATGAACGTTAGTAGTTGTGGATGCTTGCTGATAGTTCCAATCATAAGTGCATAGAATTCCAAGTCAGGGATGACATGCTAGCAGTGGCCTCTCCCACATAAAACTTGCTATCGGTCTAGTAAAGTAGTCAATTGCTTAGGGACAATTTCGCAACTCCTACCACCACTTTTCCACACTCGCTATACTAACTTTATTACTTCTTTACCTAAAACAGCCCCTAATTTTTATTTACGCACTCTTTTGTATCTTGCAAACCTATCCAAAAACACCTACAAAGTACTTCTAGTTTCATACTTGTTCTAGGTAAAGCGAACGTTAAGCGTGCGTAGAGTTGTATCGGTGGTCGATAGAACTTGAGGGAATATTTGTTCTACCTTTAGCTCCTCGTTGGGTTCGACATTGTTACTTATCGAAAGACGATACAATTGATGCCCTATACTTGTGGGTTATCAGGTGCCAGGCGAATATGTCCCAGTTCTCGCGTAGGAACGCTCGTAGTGCGGCATCCACCATTGTGTCCAGCTGTGCCCCGATGGAGGCTGTCTTCTTTGGGTCCGTCGGGTGGACTTGAAATTTGACTATTTCGTCTCCTGGTTTGAAGGAGGTGGATTTGGAGTGCTTATCAAGGATTACATCGTCCCTATCCATCGCCGAGCGCAGCACGGTTAACTCTTCGGTCGCGAGGGCCTCAGATAGTGCCTCGAGGGCCAGGGATGTTGTTTTGTTTTCGGCACGAAGGGCTATATCCGGATCACTAGCGAGAGTGATAATACCGTTGGGCTTGGGCATCTTGAGCTTCATATACCCGTAATGAGGTATAGATGGCTTGAAAGCGTGTGAATGCATCTCGCCCCAATAGGGCGTGGTATCCACTGTTGAAATGGGCCACTTGGAAGGTTATCTCTTCGGACCAATAGTTCTCCGGCGTGCCGAATACCACGTCAAGTGTAATTTTTCCCGCACATCGTGCCTCCCGACTGGGAATGATTCCTCGGAAGGTCGTGCTACTTTGCTCGATACAGCTCCTGTCTATTTCCATTTTATTGTGTGTATCCTCATAGATGAGGTTTAATCCGTTGCCGCCGTCCATGAGCACTTAGGTGAGCCGAAAACCGTCCACAATTGGATTGTGGACCAAGGCGGCTGGTGCCCGGGCTGTCTGGAATTTTGGTTCGTCACTGCCATAGAAAGTTATGGCCGTGTCGTTCCAGGGGTTTATTGTTGTGACTTGGCAGACTCGGCGAGGTCGCAGAGGGCCCTTTTGCGCCGATTGTTTGAAGCGAAAGTCTCAAAGACGATCAATACCTTGAGGTCGTCGTCTTCTAGGGGGTATTGCTCTGAGGTATTTTTGGTGAGGATATCCTCGCCACTCTTGGCCACTTGCCGGAGTATCCAACATGCTCTAAGGCTGTGGGGAGGTATGGTATCCGGTGTTGTGTTTATTTTGCATGGCCTATCGAGCCATCCCTCCAAAACGGTTCCGCACCCCGTAATGGGTTTAGATTTCTTTACTTCTGTGTCGGGCGCCCCGTGAGGGTGCATCCTTTTTGCCCGGACGAGGGGTTGAGTGGAAACTGGTGGCTCCTAGCAAGCTGCCTGAGTTTTCCAGGTGCTTTCCATTGTGCAATACTTCTGTACTATGGTAGAACAAATATTCCCTCAAGTTCTATCGACCACCGATACAACTCTACGCACGGTTAACGTTCGCTTTACCTAGAACAAGTATGAAACTAGAAGTACTTTGTAGGTGTAACGGAATAGGTTTGCAAGAATATAAAGAGAATATAAATAAAAACTAGCGGTTGTTTTAGGTAAAGAAGCAATAAAGTTAGTATAGCGAGTGTGGAAAAGTGGTGGTAGGAGTTGCGAAATTGTCCCAAAGAAATTGGCTACTTTACTAGACCGATAGCAAGTTTTATGTGGGAGAGGCCACTTCTAGCATGTCATCCCTGACTTGGAATTATATGCACTTATGATTGGAACTATTAACAAGCATCCACAACTACTGACGTTCATTAAGGTAAAACCCAACCATAGCATTAAGATATATTGGTCCCCCTTCAATCTCGTATGCATCAATTTCTATGCTAGGTTGAATCTTCTGTCACTCTTGCCCTCCAATACATAGTCCTATCAACATACAACTAACCCTATGGTGTCATCCACGCGTGCGCTCATATGATGGGCACCAAAGTATAGCAACATAACCACAAGCAAATTAAACCAATCATACAAATTCACCAATTACCGATAGGACAACGAAAATCTACTCAGACATCACAGGATGGCAACACATCATTGGATAATAATATGAAGCATAAAGCACCATGTTCAATTAGAGTGCAAAGCGGGTTGCGGGAGAGTGGACCGCTGTAGATAGATGGGGGAAGGTGATTAATATGTTGGTGAAGATGACGGAGGTGTTGGTGTAGATTACGGTGACACGATGATGGCCCCGGCGGCGTTCCGGCGCCACCGGGAGGAGGGGGGAGGGCCCCGCTTCCTCTTCTTCTTCCTTGACCTTCTCCCTAGATGGGAGTAGGGTTTCCCCTCTGGTCCATGGCCTCCATGGAGGCGGAGGGGCGAGATCCCCTCTGAGATTGGATCTGTCTCTCTGCATCTCTCTGTTTGTGCGTTTCTGATTCTGCCCTTTCACCGTTTCCTATATTCCCGGAGATCCGTAACTCCGATTGGGCTGAAATTTTAACATGATTTCTATCCGGATATTGGTTTTCTTGCGGCGAAAGAAGGGCACTAGCCTCCTTACAGAGTGGCCACGAGGGCCTAGGGCGCGCCCCCCTGCCTCATGGCCCCCTCGGGCATCGTCTCGCATTGATTCTTCTTCCCAAAAATCACATATATTCCAAAACAAACTCCGTCAGTTTTTATCCCATTTGGACTCCGTTTGATATGGATTTTCTGCGAAACAAAAACATGCAACAAACAGGAACTGGCACTGGGCACTGGATCAATCTGTTAGTCCCAAAAATGGTATAAAAAGTTGCCAAAAGTATATAAAAGTTGTAGAATATTGGCATGGAATAATCAAATATTATAGATACGACAGAGACGTATCAGCATCCCCAAGCTTAATTCATGCTCGTCCTCGAGTAGGTAAATGATAAAAAAGATAATTTTTGATGGGAATGCTACCTAGCATAATCTTGATCATGTAATCTAATCATGTCATGAATATTAAGACACGAGTGATTCAAAGCGATAGTATATCATTTGACATTAAGACAATAATACCTCAAGCATACCAATAGAGCAATCATGTATTTTCAAAATAACATGGCCAAAGAAAGTTATCCCTACAAAATCATATGGTCTGGCTATGCTTCATCTTCACCACACAAAGCATTCAAATCATGCACAACCCCGATGATAAGCCAAGCAATTGTTTCATACTTTTGACGTTCTCAAACCTTTTCAACTTTCATGCAATACATGAGCATTAGCCATGGACATAGCACTATAGGTGGAATAAAATATGATGGTGGAGGTTGTGTGGAGAAGACAAAAATGAAGAAAGTCTCACATTGACGCGGCTAATCAATGGGCTATGGAGATGCCCATCAATTGATGTCAATGTGAGGAGTAGGGATTGCCATGCAACGGATGCACTAGAGCTATAAGTGTATGAAAGCTCAAACTGAAAACTAAGTGGGTGTGCATCCAACTTGCTTGCTCATGAAGACCTCGGGCATTTGAGGAAGCGCGTCATCAGAATATACAAGCCAAGTTCTATAATGAAAAAATTTCACTAGTATATGAAAGTGACAACATAGGAGACTCTCTTTATGAAGAACATGGTGCTACTCTGAAGCACAAGTGTGGTAAAAGTATAGTAACATTGTCCCTTCTCCCTTTTCTCTCATTTTTTTCATTTTTTTCTTTTTTTTTCTTTTTTTTCCTTTTTTGTAGGCTTCTTTGGCCTCTCTCTTTTTTTGGGGGGGGGGGCTTCTCTGGCCACTTTTATTTTGATAACCTTACATGGGACAATGTTCTAATAATGATGATCATCACACTTTTATTTACTTACAACTCAATATTACAACTCGATACTAGAACAAAGATATGACTCTATATGAATGCCTCCGGCGGTGTACCGGGATGTGCAATGATCTAGCGTAGCAATGACATCAAAAAACGGACAAGCCATGAAAACATCATGCTAGCTATCTTACGATCACGCAAAGCAATATGACAATGATTCTCAAGTCATGTATATGAAGATGATGGAAGTTGCATGGCAATATATCTCGGAATGGCTATGGAAATGCCATGATAGGTAGGTATGGTGGCTGTTCCGAGGAAGATATAAGGGGGCTTATGTGTGATAGAGCGTATCATATCACGGGGTTTGGATGCACCGGCGAAGTTTGTACCGACTCTCAAGGTGAGAAAGGGCAATGCATGGTACCGAAGAAGCTAGCAATGATGGAAGGGTGAGAGTGCGTATAATCCATGGACTCAACAGTAGTCATAAAGAACTCACATACCTATTGCAAAAATCTATTAGTCATCAAAACAAAGTACTACAAGCATGCTCCTAGGGGGATAGATTGGTAGGGAAAGACCATCGCTCGTCCCCGACCGCCACTCATAAGGAAGATACTCAATAAATACCTCATGCTCCAACTTCATTACATAACGGTTCACCATACGTGCATGCTACGGGAATCACAAACTTCAACACAAGTATTTCTACAATCCACAACTACCCACTAGCATGACTCTAATATCACCATCTTTATATCGCAAAACTATTGCAAGGAATCAAACATATCATATTCAGTGATCTACAAGTTTTATGTAGGATTTAATGACTAACCATGTGAATGACCAATTCCTGTCATCTCTCTAAATAGATATAAGTGAAGCAAGAGAGGTTTAATTCTTTCTACAAAAGATATGTCCATGCTCTAACAAATATAAGTCAAGTAGAAGAGCATTCTACAAATGGCGGTTTTCTATGTGTAGGGAAACCGGCAATCCAAAATTCAAATTATATAAGTGAAGCACATGAAGCATTCTATAAAGCCATACTCAAAATATATAAGTGAAGTGCAATGAGAATTCTATAGATCAACGATGGACTATCTCGTACCAGCATGGTGCATCAAAGAAAAGTGAAAACTAAATGCAAAAGATGCTCCAAGATTTGCACATATCACATGAACGAAACAAATTCGAAAACATACCGATACTTGTCGAAGAAAGATGGGATGCCTTCCGGGGCATCCCCAAGCTTAAACGCTTGAGTATCCTTGAATATTTACTTGGGGTGCCTTGGGAATCGCCAATCTTGAGCTTTTGCCTCTCCTCCTTCTCCTCATATCGAGACCTCCTCGATCTTTGATCACTTCATCCACACAAAACTCAACAGAAAGCTCGGTAAGATCCGATAGTATAGTAAAGCAAATCACTACTCTAAGTACTGTTGCAAACCAATTCATATTTTGGTTTTTACTGTAGCTACTGTAATATAACTTTTCCATGGCTTAAGCCACTGATAGAAATAGATAGTTTCATCAAAACAAGCAAACTATGCATCAAAAACAGAATCTATCTTAAATAGGACAGTCTGTAGTAATCTGAACATTCACCATACTTAGGTTACTCCAAAATTTCTGAAAAAATAGGAAAAATAAAAAATTTGTCTAGAAATATAGTGCAAAAAATTTCAGAATCGCTTGATGTTCCAGTAAAAAATGTAAAATCGCGCACTACAGCCAAAGTTTCTATCTTGCACCACACAAACCAACAAGCAATATAAACATCCTAAAGGCAAATCTTGGCACAGTATTCTTGTTTTTAAACTTTATAAAAGCACACAATAGAAATAAATGACTCTCTAAAACTTCCGGGTTGTCTCCCTGGCAGCACTTTCTTTAAAAGCCATTAAGCTAGGTATATAGTGCTCAAGTAATGGATCCATCCGGATCCTAAGGTATATCAAAGCCAATTTTAATTAACAATGATTTGTGATTTAGTAGTGAGCATAAAGTAACATATATCATGCGACAACGAAGTCTAACTCACTTCCTATGCATCGGCATGTCATAAAAGAATAATTCATGCACACATAGTAAAGGCCAATGCATAGTATAAATAGTTTCTTGCAATTTTATCTTATTGGAA
Organism: Triticum monococcum; assembly: GCA_034509565.1. NCBI lineage: Eukaryota > Viridiplantae > Streptophyta > Magnoliopsida > Poales > Poaceae > Triticum > Triticum monococcum. Next base: position 494,158,146 of record CM067844.1, read on the forward strand.
ACATGGAGAGGCGGAGATGTAGTTCCTCTCTCTTAATAATTGCAAGTAGGAGCAGCAAGCACATGCATATTATATCTTTAAAAATCATCATGTGTAGTAGTAAAATGCAACCCATCAGTATAGTCCTTAATAAGGGCAAACTTCTCCGATATAGTGGAGTCGGGAGAATTCAAAAAGATAATAGGACTATCTTGCGTGGGTGCAATAGCAACAATTTCATGTTTAACATAAGGAACTATAGCAAGTTCATCTCCATAAGCATAATTCATATTGGCATCCTGGCCACAAGCATAGCAAGCATCATCAAAAAGGGATATTTCAAAAGAATCAGCGGGATTACAATCATCATAGAATTCATCCTTCGGTAAACACGAAGGGAAATTAAACAATGTATGAGTTGAAGAGTTACTCTCATTAGAAGGTGGGAACGAGTAGCTAATCCACTCTTCCTCCTTTTGTTCTTCGCTCTCCTCGTCATCTTTTTCATCTAATGAGCTCACAATTTCATCAATTTCTTCTTCAATAGATTCCTGCAAAATATTAGTCTCTTCTTGTACAGCGGAGACTTTCTCAATAAATTCATCAATATCATAATTGTATTTATAATTCTCATAGCAATATTTAAGGATAGCTAAATTTTCAGGTCTATAAACTGAATTGTCAAAATCTTCAAACTCTTTAAACAAAGATTCAATTTCACATGCACCCTTAAAAGCAACAAATTCTTCTATTCGTTCCACATCATAGTAATCATATATACCATTAGCATAAGAAGCTAAGGTTTCATTATCATTAAATTTGCATGAAAAGGGAAGGTGTGGAGCCTTCATCCTAGAGCAACATGTATAATCATGTCTCAAGCATAGTTGTCGAGCATACCAATTCAACATATGAATTTGATCCCATAATAGTTTCCCTTTTTGAGTCAAGCGATAATCCCTAAAGAATCCCTAAAGTATTCACGTTGATCCAACATGTCTCCCATTATATAATTGAATGGGGTTTTCTTAGGATTATTAAAGTAGTGCATACTATCTTTCACATAATGAGCATTGAGGGTTCTAGGAGGTTCCCCATCTCCATGAGTAGCAAGTAAACCTGATTTTTTTTGGTATTTCGTGTTCCATATCCATAAATAAAGATAGAGAACAACTTAGAACAGCAAATAAAAATTACTTAGTGATAAAGCAAACAAGCACACACGAGAATATTCACCCCATGCTATAACTCCCCGGCAACGTCGCCAGAAAAAGGTCTTGATACCCACAAGTATAGGGGATCAATTGCAGCCTCTTTCAATAAGTAAGAGTGTCGAAACCAACGAGGAGCTAAAGGTAGAACAAATATTCCCTCAAGTTCTATCGACCAGTGATACAACTCTACGCATGCTTAATGTTCGCTTTACCTAGAACAAGTATGAAACTAGAAATACTTTGTTGGTGTAACGGAATAGGTTTGCAAGAATATAAAGAGGACGTAAATAAAACTAGGGGCTGTTTTAGGTAAGGAAGCAAGAAAGTTAGTATAGCAAGTGTGGAAAAGTGGTGGTAGGAGTTGCGAAATTGTCCCTAAGCAATTGACTACTTTACTCGACCGATAGCAAGTTTTATGTGGGAGAGGCCACTGCTAGCATGTCATCCCTGACTTGGAATTCTATGCACTTATGATTGGAACTATTAGCAAGAATCTGCAACTACTAACGTTCATTAAGGTAAAACCCAACCATAGCATTAAGATATATTGGTCCCCCTTCAATCCCGTATGTATCAATTTCTATGCTAGGTTGAAGCTTCTGTCACTCTTGCCCTCCAATACATAGTACTATAAACATACAACTAACTCTATGGTGTGATCCACGCGTGCGCTCATATGATGGGCACCAAAGGACAGCAACATAACCACAAGAAAATTAAACCAATCATAGGAATTCACCAATTACCGATAGGACAACAAAAATCTACTCAGACATCATAGGATGGCAACACATCATTGGATAATAATATGAAGCATAAAGCACCATGTTCAAGTAGATGGTACAGTGGGTTGCGGGAGAGTGGACCGCTGTAGATAGATGGGGCAAGGTGATGAAGATGTTGGTGAAGATGACGGAGGTGTTGGTGTAGATTGCGGTGACACGATGATGGCCCCGGCGGCGTTCCGGCGCCACCGGGAGACAGGGGGAGAGGGCCCCCCTTCTTCTTCTTCCTTGACCTTCTCCCTAGATGGGAGAAGGGTTTCCCCTCTAGTCCATGGCCTCCATGGCAGCGGCGGGGCGAGAGCCCCTCCGAGATTGGATTTGTCTCTCTGTCTCTCTCTGCTTCTGCATTTCTGATTCTGCCCTTTCACCGTTTCTTATATTCTCGGAGATATGTAACTCCGATTGGGCTGCAATTTTAACATGATTCCTATCCGGATATTGGCTTTCTTGTGGCGAAAGAAGGGCACAACCCGCCTTACAGGGTGGCCACGAGGGCCCAGGACGCGCCTGACCTCCTGGGGCGCGCCCCTTGCCTCATGGCCCCCTCGGGCATCGTCTCGCGTTGATTCTTCTTCGCAAAAATCACATATATTCCAAAAAAATCTCCGTCAGTTTTATCCCGATTGGACTCCATTTGATATGGATTGTCTGCGAAACAAAAAACATGTAACAAACAGGAACTGACACTGGACACTGGATCAATATGTTAGTCCCAAAAATAGTATAAAAAGTTGCCAAAAGTATATAAAAGTTGTAGAATATTGGCATGGAACAATCAAAAAATATAGATACGACAGAGACGTATCAGAGCACAGTGGCGAGATGGCACGTCGCCTTCCCTGATCCGAGCTCGTCGACGGGGTGGCTGATCATAGCCGTCGTTGCTAGTGCTCTCGCTAGAGGAGGAGCCGCCACCGTAGGGGCTGCCGCATCCGTCGCCAAGGGCAAGATCACCCTCGTCGTCGCCGTGGCCGTCGTCAAGGCCAACTCATCGTCACTGCTGCCGTCTTCGGGGCAGCACCCAGGCAGCGGCCGTCTTCCCTGAACACCCTCACATAGAGGGTCGCGAGGCCATCGTACTTGAAGTGGAGGGTGCACCTCCGGCTCAGGCCACGTGCCCGGGAAAACGCCTGCCAGTCATGGGTCAAGGACACGTTGCCGGCAGCAGTAACCTCGACCCCAGCCCATGAGGCCCTGTTACAGCAGTATGATACGTCTCCAACGTATCTATAATTTTTTATTGCTCCATGCTATTATATTATCTATTTTGGATGTTAATGTGCTTTATTTTACACTTTTATATCATTTTGGGGACTAACCTACTAACCGGAGGCCCAACCCAAATTGTTGTTTTTTGCCTATTTTAGAGTTTCGCCGAAAAGAAATATCAAACGGAGTCCAAACGGAATGAAACCTTCGGAAACATGATTTTCTCAACAAACGTGATCCAGGGGACTTGGAGTGTGCGTCAAGAAACAACCGAGGAGGGAACGAGGCAGGGGGGCGCGCCTACCCCTCCTGGGCGCGCCCTCCACCCTCATGGAGCCCTCCTTGCTCCACCGACATACTTCTTCCTCCTATATATATATATCCACGTACCCCCCCCCCCAAACATCCAGGAGCACCACGAAAACCTAATTCCACCGTCGAAACCTTCTGTACCCGAGAGATCCCATCTTGGGGCCTTTTCCGGAGCTCCACCGGAGGGGGCATTGATCACGGAGGGCCTCTACATCAACTCCATGGCCTCTCCGGTGATGTGTGAGTAGTTTATTTCATACCTATGGGTCCATAGTTATTAGCTAGATGGATTCTTCTCTCTCTTTGGATCTCAATACAAAGTTCTCCTCGATCTTCTTGGAGATCTATTCGATGTAATCTTCTGTTGGGGTGTGTTTGTCGAGATCCGATGAATTGTGGGTTTATGATCAAGTTTATCTATGAACAATATTTGAATCTCCTCTGAATTCTTTTATGTATGATTGATTTATCTTTTCAAGTCTTCGAATTATCAGTTTGGTTTGGCCTACTAGATTGATCTTTCTTGCAATGGGAGAAGTTCTTAGCTTTGGGTTCAATCTTGCAGTGCTCGATCCCAGTGATAGAAAGGGAACCGACACGTATTGTATTGTTGCCATCGAGGATAAAAAGATGGGGTTTATATCATATGGCATGAGTTTATCCCTCTACATCATGTCATCTTACTTAAAGCATTACTCTGTTCTTATGAACTTAATACTCTAGATGCATGCTGGATAGCGGTCGATGTGTGGAGTAATAGTAGTAGATGCAGAATCGTTTCGGTCTACTTGTCATGGACGTGATGCCTATATACATGATCATACCTAGATATTCTCATAACTATGCTCAATTCTATCAATTGCTCGACAGTAATTCGTTTACCCATTGTAATACTTATGCTCTTGAGAGAAGCCACTAGTGAAACCTATGGCCCCCGGGTCTATCTTCCATCATATTAATCTTCCAATACTTAGTTATTTCTATTGTCGTTTATTTTACTTTGCATCTTTATTTCTCTTTATCATAAAAATACCAAAAATATTATCTTATCATATCTATCAAATCTCACCATCGTAAGTGACCGTGAAGGGATTGACAACCCCTTTATCGCGTTGGTTGCGAGGTTCTTATTTGTTTGTGTAGGTGCGTGGGACTCGAGTGTGATCTCCTACTGGATTGATACCTTGGTTCTCAAAGATTGAGGGAAATACTTACGCTACTTTACTGCATCACCCTTTCCTCTACAAGGGAAAACCAACGCAGTGCTCAAGAGGTAGCACAGTCATCCGCCTGCAGCCAAAGGCCGCCGAGCCCCGTGGTCTGAAGTGCACCCTCAAAGAAGCATGGGAGCGGGCGCCAGATGCCCGCGGGCCTATCTGACCACACAAAAAACTCCGGGAACACGTCTACCGAGTGGAAGCGCGGCCGGGGAGGTCAGGCAACCATGGCCCGCCTTTCCTCGTTGCAGGAGCTGCCTTGGCCATGGCGCCTCCCGTTGCAAGAAGAAGGGCCAACGCGGCCGCCAGAGGCAGCGCCTGCTCTTGGAGGAGTGCGCCTGCACCCCTGAGGGACCACCGCCGGGGTCGAGGCATACTTATGGGGGCGTCCGCGGCCCCTCTTGGGCGGTGGTGAATCCGGACCCTCCTTGGGGGCCTTCCCCTTCTTAGCAGCGGAGAACTTCCTCGTCGGTGCCATGAGGACTTCGACAAGATGGCAAGATGAAGAAGAAGGAGTGGGCAGGGAGAAGATGGGGATGAGCGAGGGGGCTCTGCCCCTCCTCTCATTTATAGCCGGAGGGAGGCCAGCCGCTAGCCTCCATGATCCCACGCAATGTTGGTTTTCTCTCTGCATGCAGCAGAGTCTCGTCAAGTCGAAATGTTACCGAGGCCGCGTGGGGAAGCGGAAACGCCCACGTCCCATCAACCTCCATGTGTCCATCAAGGCCGGGGGTGCTTAGGGCCCGCGGCGCTCCGCACTTGCCCTTTGGCTTTTCCCCAAAGCCAAGTTCGAGCACGCCTTGGGCCCGAGGGCTACTATCGGCGTTTTGGGAACGGGGGTACCAAACTTGCCTGCCTGTGGCCCATGGCATGGCTCCATCGATGACCTGGCATGACCCGGCTTCAGCATCAATAACCCAAGACCCTCGCGAGGCGGACATCGGCAAGACCTCCACGAGGAGCGGCCTCCTCAGGCTGGCTCCCGAGGAGCAGAGATTTCTATGTGGGCTTCACCTCGTGAGGTTCAGATGATGTGAGCCATGACAACCAAGGCCAGGCGGGCGCTAGCGGGCGTAGTGTACTAGTTTCCTCTTTGGTGCTAAGGAGGCAAGCGTAGACGCGGAGTCCCGAGGAATCAGCCAAAGGTTTCCATTCGGGTGCTACAAGACCAAGACCGCCAGGACGACAGGACGGAGGTCGTCGCCGAGCCTACCGCAGTGTCACGACCATACGATTTTGCAGGCGAATACTACTTTTGTCAGTATAGCATGTACTAGTTGTCTTCCTTCGAATTTGGCCATTGTGGGATACCTTCCCGCCTTCATTTGGGAAGAGGACCAAGGCCACTTTAAATAGGACTTAGCCACCACCATGGAGGAGGAGATCGATTCCATCCACACACTCACCAGCTCACTCAAGCCCAAGAACACTCCTCCTGAGGTTGTTCCCTACCGTACTAGTTCATCCTCAGCCCCTCGAGGCCAATCCACCACAAAGCAGGAGTAGGGTTTTACACCGCAAGGTGGCCCGAACCTAGGTAAACTGTTGTGTCTCGTTTCCTTCTTGTTCATCAAGCTAGGCCGAGGGATTGGCAAGTAGGTAGACTGGGGAGGTTGCATTCTTTGCACGCACCCCGGAGATCGAACCTCTCAAGGGTCTGCGGAACCCGAGATCTGACACAATGCACCACGGCTACAACATCCTCAAGATGCCTGGCTGCAGTGGCATCATTACCGTCGCTTGCAATGAGAAGGATGCGGTTTCCTCCCTCGAGAGCATGGCTACCGGGCTGCCGTGACCAACGACCCTCACGGTGAGAACATCGTCGAGCCTCTTGAAGCCACCCTCACGAGGAAGAAGCAGCTCCTTCCCAAGAGCCTCCCTGAAGCCAAAAAGCAGCTGGTTGGTGGTGATGCCCAGACCTCCGCCTAGGCCGCCGGGGCGTGCCTTCCTCCCGTATAGGAAGGCGTGCCTGGTGCCTCCCTCAGGGCAGACTCAGGGGCTTCCATCTGGAGGGTGTCCGACCTGACTAGTGCGACGAGGGAGGTGCTTGGGCACCACTTGGAGGCGTGCTTCGATGCGCGCCCCCACAAGCAAGGAGCACAGCGCCAGCTGTCAGGAGCACAAGTATTCATCGACCAGGAGATCCGGGAGCTTCAGGAAGCACGGGCCATGCGTGGAAAGTGTCGTCCCACGAGCCCCACCGGCTCAGCTGCTGCTCCCGACATGGGCGGCGAGCTGCACGTGTGCGTCAATATCTCAGGCCTCAACATGTCTGCCTCTCAAGACCTCTTCTGGCCATCACACATCGGCCGGAGTGGGGCCGCCCCTGCAACTACATCTGCATGCCCTTTGGCCTGTTGAACGTGGGTTCCATGTACTAGTAGCTCGTGCAACTCACGCTGGCATCTCACGAGGCCCAACGCTTGGCGCTGGTGTCTCATGAGGCCCCGACCCCCGCGATCCCCTGGGGCCTCAGGAGCCACCAGGCGCCTGAGGGGAGATCCTTCGCGACGCGCTTCGCCGACTACCCGGATGCTTCCACAGCAGCAGAATTGCTAGGTGACTTTTTGGTTTGTTCAATTGAGGGCGCCCCTAGGCTGCATCATCCTCAGGTCAGTCAGGGTCCACCCCTATAGCCGTGTCGATTTTGGTTTTGTGTTGGACCTGGTTATGCTTTGATGAAATTCTCATGCTGGTATAAATTGTGTGATTGGTGCCTCGATGTCATTTGCATCACCACGCCCTCATGACACTGCTCTTGACCGCCCCATGACCAGAACCAGACATGGCATCTGTGCTCGGGTCCGTCCCTATAGCGCTGATAAACCACACTGCCAAGCTCTATCTCGCGGGCCAGTGTCGGGGTATGGGGTCCCGGCAAACCCTTAAGGTTCGAACACTGGTGTGCATGCGAAGTCTTTCCCTCCAATCGATCTATGCTCTAGCTTGCTAGGATCTTGCGGACGAACTCGACGAACTCACAACACATAAGGACACAGGGTTTATACTGGTTCGGGCCACCGTTGTGGTGTAATACCCTACTCCAGTGTGGTGGTGGTGGATTGCCTCTTGGGCTGATGATGAACAATACAAAGGAAGAACAGCCTCCTGAGGTTGAGGCGTTCTTGATCTCGGTGAGCTTGTGTGTGTAGGGGTGGTCTCTCTCAAGCTACGATCTGATACCTCCCCTCCGATCCTCTTTCCACCGTGGTGGCTAGTCCTATTTATAGAGGCCCTGGTCCTCTTCCCAAATATCGAGCGGGAAGGGAGCCAACAATTGCGGGATAATTTGAAGGGGGACAGCTAGTACAAGCTATCCTGACAAAAGTAGTCTTCGCCTCCACAAAGTTCTGGTGGTGACGCTGTTTTGGGCTCCATGATGACCTCCGTCTTGCAGTCCATGGTCTTGGTCTTGTTGCGCCGAAATGGCAACCTTTGCCTGAGGCCTCGGTACTCCGCGGCTGCGCTTGCCCCCTTTGCACCAAAGAGGAAACAAGGACGTTGTGCGCGCTGGCGCCCGCCTGGCGTCCGCCTAGTGTCGATCGTCACGGCTCACGTCACGAGAGCCTCGTGAGGTTCGACCCGCCTTGATATCTCCGCTCCTCGTGAGCCTGCCTAGCTAGGCCACTCCAGAGGAGGTCTTGCGTCGACCGCCTCGTGAGGCTTGGCCCCTCACGAGGGTCTTGAGTGTTTTGTTGGTGAAGATGGGTTGTACGGCCTGCTGGCTCAGCCACGCCGCGGCCCCCAGGCAGGCAAGTCTGGGGACCCCCATTCTCAGAACACCGACAGTAGCCCCCGGGCCCAAGGTGTGCTCGGGCTTGGCTTCGTGGCGAAGCCAAGGGTCAATCTCGAAGCACAGCGGGCCCCTAAATCCTGCAGCCTTGGTTGACGCTTGGCGATTGATTGGACGTGGGTGTCTCCGCTTCCCCATGCTGTTTCGGCAACTGCACGACTTGACAAGTCCCTGCGACATGCAAGGGAAACCATCATTACCTGTGATCGTGGGAGACGTCGGTTGGCCTTCTCTTGCTATGAATGGGGAGGGGGCAGAGCCCCCGTTACCCATCTCTTCCTTGCTTGGTTCCTCCTTCTCGCTCCACCGCTTGCTCCAATGGCGCCCATCAAAAGGTTCTCCGCCGAGGAGAAGGGGAAAGCCCCCCGGGATGCCCCGGAGCCACTCCCGCCAAAGAAGAGGTCGATCCATCACCGTGATGAGGCGGCATTGCAGGTGGTGGTGAGGCCTTTGTGCGAGCGGCCTCTGCCGGGGTACCCACTCCCTTGTATGCCCAAGACGTAGGCTCGGGAGGACGAAGTCGTGAGCAGCGTCACCCACACCGCACCTGGGGTCGCCGCGCCTCGGCGACGCGGGCCGTCCACGCTGCGGACTCCTCGCGCGAGTTGGTGTTGTGGACGACAACGCCTCCGAACTCCTGGATCCGCTTCCCATGGTTCTTCTCCGACGTGATGCCACCGAGGGGGCCTCTCGAGTTCTGGCTGCAGCATGCCGATTGTGGCGCTCCGGCGATCAGAGCGAAGATCGAAGCGGTCCCCATTGGCAAAATCTTCATGACTCGCGGCCGGGGCAAGATTGCACGGATCTGTCACGCGAGGGGTGCCCTCGCGATCCACTTCGAGTACGATGGTGCCTCCACGCTTCTCTTTAAGGTCTTTGACGTCGAGGGCCGCCACCTGGAGTGCTGCCCTGGAGAAGAGTGCGAGGCTGATACGCACTCCGCCCGCGACTACTCCAGCAGCAGCCCTTGGGAGTCCAGCAGTTCTCCTGAGCTCTACGAGACTCTGGAGATGAGCGACAACAGCTACGTCCCCCCCGAGCTCTCGTCGTGCCCGGGGCAAGGCTGCGGTGTCCGTCCGTCGCCGCTGATCTGGATGGGGTTGGCGCCGGCCTCCTGTGGCCCACTGTTGATGATGGCGTCCGCCACAGGAGGATGTAGATAGGATTCCTCTTAGCATCAGCTTTTGTTTCTTGTGAAGGATCATGAATCACCCTGTGGGGGCATGTAAGGATCTCCAATGCCTTTGTACTTGTTTCCCTTGTTATGAAGATTTGACGAACGCTCGTCCCGTTAAGGCTCGACCTCCCCTTTCTTTCCTCGCGATAGCTTGTTGCTCTACGCTGACAGGTCCCGATCCTAAGGCGGCTACAACCGTCACTGGTATGCCAGGTTGCGATGCCGTGGTCAAGGCCAGGAGGTGCGCGACCCGAGGTCCAGTAAGAGCCCCTGAGGCGCGATGCTCAGGAGGTCCCCCTTAGCGCCCAAGTAGCCATGGCAAGGAAAGAAAGGAAGATGATTTGGCCGCAACGGGGTTGCGGCATGGTGCGAGCGACTATAAGGCCCAAATATTTTGTTGATCCAAGGGCGAGACTTATCTTGATGACTTCGCGGTGATTCCTGATGTTGCGCTAGGGCTGCGCGCCAACTTACGCAATATAGCTAGGCCGGCCCGTGCGAGTTTTCCTTCTCCCGAGCTCCTTTTAATGCTCTACGTCCTCAGGTCCAGGCCCTCGAGCGAGCTCAGCCGCCGCTGGTATGCTAGGTAATGCCGTAGTCAAGGCCAGGGGTGAGGGCTAGAGAGCCAGTAAGAGCTCCTAAGTCACGATGCTCAGGAGCGCCCCTTTAACGCGCAAGCGAGTCGCATGAGAGGAAAGAAGACTCGCGGTGCCGCCTGCTACCCTTCCTGCGGGGTTCCTGTGAACAGGCATAAGGAGAAACATGGTTGCCGTTACTGCTGCCTGCCTGCCGCTGGTTGGTCTGGATGAAGTGAAGACACTGAGGGCCTGATGAGGTGACGTGCACGGCGCGTGCCGCGAGCCAGAGCTCGACCACTCAGATTTGTCGGCCGTGGCAGGGACGGACCCATGCACCAACGCCGTGCCTGTGAGGGGGCTCCGAGGAAGGTGATGATCGAGCAGGTGATAGCAGTTGGTAGGTTAAGCAGAAGCGCAGATTGCCTGAGATAAATGCAGGAAGGTACATGCCACTGGGTCTGGCCCGAGCGGCGTGGGGATGATGCAGCCCGAGGGGCGCCCCCAGCTAGGTAAACTTAGAAGCATAAGCAAAAGGGATAGATGCCACAGGGACGGACCCATGTGGTCTAGGAATAGTGCAGCCCGAGGGGCGCTCAAAGCTTAAATGAACTTGGAAGGTGTCACCTGAGCCTGTAGACGAAGTAGAGCCGGTGCAGCTGAAGCCACACATCGAAGGAATGACTCCTCATGAGCCATCGGGACCCTGAGCCTCGGGAGGCTCTGGAGGCTCAGGAGGTTCCCTGAAGGCCGTCGCCATCTCCTCCAGAACGGCATGGAACCTGGCCTCCTGAGCCGCCAGGACTTGCCGCACATTGCGATGATAGGCCGGCGCCACGCTCGGCAAGCCGAAGGGCACGCGAACGAAGTTTTGTGGTGGACCCTCACAGCGGCCCGCGTGTGATGGCCAGAAGCATTCCTGAGATGCGGCCCTATTGAGCCCTGGGATGTCGACGCAGGCGCGCAGCTTAGCACCCTCGCTTGGGTGGTGAGCCACACTCTGTGAGCGGCTGTCGCCATGCATGGCTCTTGCGTCTTATAGCTCTTGGGTGGTCTTGGTGATGAACTCCTGGGTGGTGGGCATTTCTTGTCCCATGTTCTCCTGAGGAACACGTGCCGTGAAGCACGCTTCCAAGTGGTTCCCAAGCGCCTCTCTCGTGAGATTGGCAAGGTCTGAGGCCCTCCAGAAGAGAGCCCCCGAGCCTTGCCTGGGGAGGGCACCGGGCACGTTTTCCTATGCGGTGGAGGGAGGCGCCCCTGGAGCGGGCGCCGATCCTGACGAGGCTCCTGATGTGACGCCATCTTCTTGGGGTCCCGCACGACACGGTAGCTTCTTTTTGGGGATGGTGTCCGGAGGGCCTTCACTTCTGCTGTCAGGGTTGTCGATTGCCGCGGCTTGGAAGGTGCGCTCAAGGGAGCACACCGCATCCCTTTCTTCACATGGGACCGTGATGATCCCCCCGCTTCCAGGCATCTTGAGAACATTGTAGCCGTGGTGAGTGACTGCCATGAACTTGGCCAGGGCCGGATACCTGAGGATGGCATTGTACGGCAGGCGGATGTGCGCGACGTCAAAGTCGATGAGCTCGGTGCGGTAATTCTTGCGCTCCCCGAAGGTGACAGGCAGGCGGACTTGCCCTATTGGTGTGGTGGAACCGTCAGTTACTCCTGAGAAAGGCTTGGTTGGCTGGAGCTGCTCATAGGGTACTTGGAGGTTGTCGAACGTGTCGGCGGATAGGACGTTGAACCCTGCGCCGTCGTCGATGAGAGTCTTGGTGACTTGCACATTGCTGATGACTAGGGAGCACAGCATGGGGAGTGTGCCAGCGGTGGCTGCGCACTTGAGCTGGTCGGCCGAGCTGAAGGTGATGGCGCACTGGGACCATCAGAGTGGGCGCGTGGCCTCGAGCTTGGGGAGCGCTGCGTTCACCTCGCGAGCGAACTGTTTAAAGATGCGCTGAGAGGCTGGGGCCTGAGCGCCGCCCAAGATGCAAGCAACCACACGCGGCTTCTGGAAGCGCCCACCCCCTCGTCCTGGTGGTGGTCATTGTTGGGGAACGTAGTAATTTCAAAAAAAAAATCCTACGCACACGCAAGATCATGGTGATGCATAGCAACGAGAGGGGAGAGTGTTGTCTACGTACCCTCGTAGACCGTTCGCGGAAGCGTTATATCAACACGGTTGATGTAGTCGTACGTCTTCACGTCCGACCAATCCAAGTACCGAAAGCACGGCACCTCCGAGTTCTGCACACGTTAGGCTCGGTGACGTCCTCGCCTTCTCGATCCAGCAAGAGGGGCGAAGTAGTAGATGAGTTCCGGCAACACGATGGCGTGGTGACGGTGTTGGTGAAGAACAATCTCCGCAGGGCTTCGCCTAAGCACTACGAAAACTATGACGGAGGATAAACTAGAGGGGACGGGGTTGCCGGCACACGGCTTGGTGTTTCTTGATGTGTCTTTGGTGCTAGCCCTACCCCTTTATTTATATGTTGAGCCCTGGGGTCGAAACTTTGAGTAAAAGCCTCCTCAAAGTCGGTTTCACCCGAAAGGCAAGAGTCCTTCTCGGACTCCAGGGCTAGACGCCAGGGTTCCCGGCGTCTACCCCCTAGACGCCAGGGTTCCTGGCGTCTAGCCTCTGGTCTCCGCAAAACTTCCTTTTGCACTTTCCAAAAGCCTCGTGGGCTTTCCCCTTTGGCCCAGATAAAGTGTTCTCGTGCCCAAACATTTCGGGAAACATCCGGAGCCCCTTCCGATGAATTCCGGAACCCTTCCGGAGATCAAACACTACTATCCCATATATGAAACTTTATCTTCGGACCATTCCGGAGTTCCTCGTCATGTCCGTGATCTCATCTCGGACTCCGAACAACATTCGGTCATCAACATACATAACTCATATAGTACTATATTGTCAACGAACGTTAAGCGTGCGGACCCTACGGGTTCGAGAACTATGTAGACATGACCGAGACACCTCTCTGGTCAATAACCAATAGCGGGACCTGGACGTCCATATTGGCTCCTACATATTCTATGAAGATCTTTATCGGTCAGACCGCATAACAACATACGTTGTTCCCTTTGTCATCGGTATGTTACTTGCCCGAGATTTGATCGTCGGTATCTCAATACCTAGTTCAATCTTGTTACTGGCAAGTCTCTTTACTCGTTCCGTAATACATCATTCCGCAACTAACTCATTAGTTGCAATGCTTGCAAGGCTTATAGCGATGTGCATTACCGAGTGGGCCCAGAGATACCTCTTCGACAGTCGGAGTGACAAATCCTAATCTAGAAATACGCCAACCCAACAAGTACCTTTGGAGACACCTGTAGAGCACCTTTATAATCACCCAGTTACATTGTGACGTTTGGTGGCACACAAAGTGTTCCTCCGGTAAACGGGAGTTGCATAATTTCATAGTCATAGGAACATGTATAAGTCATGAAGAAAGCAATAGCAACAAACTAAACGATCAAATGCTAAGCTAACGGAATGGGTCAAGTCAATCACATCATTCTCCTAATGATGTGATCCCGTTAATCAAATGACAACACATGTATATGGTTAGGAAACTTAACCATCTTTGATCAACGAGCTAGTCAAGTAGAGGCATTCTAGTGACACTCTGTTTGTCTATGTATTCACACATGTATTATGTTTCCGGTTAATACAATTCTAGCATGAATAATAAACATTTATCATGAAATATGGAAATAAATAATAACTTTATTATTGCCTCTAGGGCATATTTCCTTCAGTCTCCCACTTGCACTAGAGTCAATAATCTAGATTACACAGTAATGATTCTAACACCCATGGAGCCTTGGTGCTGATCATGTTTTGCTCGTGGAAGAGGCTTAGTCAACGGGTCTGCAATATTCAGATCCGTATGTATCTTGCAAATTTCTATGTCTCCCACCTGGACTAAATCCCGGATGGAATTGAAGCGTCTCTTGATGTGCTTGGTTCTCTTGTGAAATTTGGATTCCTTTGCCAAGGCAATTGCACCAGTATTGTCACAAAAGATTTTCATTGGACCTGATGCACTAGGTATGACACCTAGATCGGATATGAACTCCTTTATCCAGACTCCTTCATTTGCTGCTTCCGAAGCAGCTATGTACTCCGTTTCACACGTAGATCCCGCCACGACGCTTTGTTTAGAACTGCACCAACTGACAGCTCCACCGTTTAATATAAACACGTATCCGGTTTGTGATTTAGAATCATCCGGATCGTGTCAAAGCTTGCGTCAACGTAACCATTTATGATGAGCTCTTTGTCACCTCCATAAACAAGAAACATATCCTTAGTCCTTTTCAGGCATTTCAGGATGTTTTTGACCGCTGTCCAGTGATCCACTCCTGGATTACTTTGGTACCTCCCTGCTAGACTTATAGCAAGGCACACATCAGGTCTGGTACACAGCATTGCATACATGATAGAGCCTATGGCTGAAGCATAGGGAACATCTTTCATCTTCTCTCTATCTTCTGCAGTGGTCGGGCATTGAGTCTTACTCAACTTCACACCTTGTAACACAGGCAATAACCCTTTCTTTGCTTGATCCATTTCGAACCTTTTCAAAACTTTGTCAAGTTAGGTGCTTTGTGAAAGTCCAATTAAGCATCTTGATCTATCTCTATAGATCTTGATGCCCAATATGTAAGCAACTTCACCGAGGTCTTTCATAGAAAAACTTTTATTCAAGTATCCCTTTATGCTATCCAGAAATTCTATATCATTTCCAATTAGTAATATGTCATCCACATATAATATCAGAAATGCTACAGAGCCCCCACTCACTTTCTTGTAAATACATGCTTCTCCAAAAGTCTGTACAAAACCAAATGCTTCGATCACACTATCAAAGCGTTTATTCCAACTCTGAGAGGCTTGCACCAGTCCATAAATGGATCGCTGGAGCTTGCACACTTTGTTAGCTCCCTTTGGATCGACAAAACCTTCCGGTTGCATCATATACAACTCTTCTTCCAGAAATCCATTCAGGAATGCAGTTTTGACATCCATCTGCCAAATTTCATAATCATGAAATGCGGCAATCGCTAACATGATTCGGACAGACTTAAGCATCGCTACGGGTGAGAAGGTCTCATCGTAGTCAATCCCTTGAACTTATCGAAAACCTTTTGCAACAAGTCGAGCTTTGTAGATAGTAACATTACCGTCAGCGTCGGTCTTCTTCTTGAAGATCCATTTATTCTCAATTGCTTATCGATCAATGGGCAAGTCAACCAAAGTCCACACTTTGTTATCATACATGGATCCCATCTCAGATTTCATGGCTTCTAGCCATTTTGCGGAATCTGGGCTCACCATCGCTTCTTCATAGTTTGTAGGTTCATCATGATCTAGTAGCATGACTTCCAGAACAGGATTACCGTACCACTCTGGTGCGGATCTTACTCTGGTTGATCTACGAGGTTCAGTAATAACTTGATCTGAAGTTCCATGATCATCATCATTAACTTCCACACTAATTGGTGTAGGTGTCACAGAAACCGGTTTCTGTGATGAACTACTTTACAATAAGGGAGCAGGTACAGTTACCTCATCAAGTACTACTTTCCTCCCACTCACTTCTTTCAAGAGAAACTCCTTCTCTATAAAGGATCCATTCTTGGCAACGAATGTCTTGCCTTCGGATCTGTGATAGAAGGTCTACCCAACAGTCTCCTTTGGGTATCCTATGAAGACACATTTCTCCGATTTTGGGTTCGAGCTTATCAGGTTGAAGCTTTTTCACATAAGCATCGCAACCCCAAACTTTAAGAAATGACAACTTTGGTTTCTTGCCAAACCATAGTTCATAAGGCGTCGTCTCAACGGATTTCGATGGTGCCCTATTTAATGTGAATGCGGCCGTCTCTAAAGCATAACCCCAAAATGATATCGGTAAATCAGTAAGATACATCATAGATCGCACCATATCTAGTAAGGTACGATTATGACATTCCGACACACCATTACGCTGTGGTGTTTCGGGTGGCGTGAGTTGCGAAACTATTCCGCTTTGTTTCAAATGTAGACCAAACTCGTAACTCAAATATTCTCCTCCATGATCAGATCGTAGAAATTTTATTTTCTTGTTACGATGATTTTCAACTTCACTCTGAAATTCTTTGAACTTTTCAAATGTTTCAAATTTATGTTTCATTAAGTAGATATACCCATATCTGCTTAAATCATCTGTGAAGGTGAGAAAATAACGATATCCGCCACGAGCCTCAACATTCATCGGACCACATACATATGTATGTATGATTTCCAAATAATCTGTTGCTCTCTCCATAGTACCGGAGAACGGCGTTTTGGTCATCTTGCCCATGAGGCACGGTTCGCAAGTACCAAGTGATTCATAATCAAGTGATTCCAAAAGTCCATCAGTATGGAGTTTCTTCATGCGCTTTACACCGATATGACCTAAACGGCAGTGCCACAAATAAGTTGCACTATCATTATCAACTCTGCATCTTTTAGCTTCAACATTATGAATATGTGTATCACTATTATCGAGATTCATCATAAATAGACCACTCTTCAAGGGTGCATGACCATAAAATATATTACTCATATAAATAGAACAACCATTATTCTCTGATTTAAATGAATAACCGTCTCGCATCAAACAAGATCCAGATATAATGTTCATGCTCAACGCTGGCACCAAATAACAATTATTTAGGTCTAAAACTAATCCCGATGGTAGATGTAGAGGTAGCGTGCCGACCGCGATCACATCGACTTTGGAACCATTTCCCACGTGCATCGTCACCTCGTCCTTTGCCAGTGTTCGCTTAATCCGTAGTCCCTGTTTCGAGTTGCAAATATTAGCAACAGAACCAGTATCAAATGCCCAGGTGCTACTGCGAGCTCTAGTAAGGTACACATCAATAACATGTATATCACATATACCTTTGTTCACCTTGCCATCCTTATTATCCGCCAAATACTTGGGGCAGTTCCGCTTCCAGTGTCCAGTCTGCTTGTAGTAGAAGCACTCAGTTTCAGGCTTAGGTCCAGATTTGGGTTTCTTCTCCTGAGCAGCAACTTGTTTGTTGTTCTTCTTGAAGTTCCCCTTCTTCTTCCCTTTGCACTTTTTCTTGAAACTGGCGGTCTTATTGACCATCAACACTTGATGCTCCTTCTTGATTTCTACCTCCGTAGCATTTAGCATTGCGAAGAGCTCGGGAATCGTCTTATCCATCCCTTGCATGTTATAGTTCATCACGAAGCTCTTGTAGCTTGGTGGCAGTGATTGAAGAACTCTGTCAATGACACTATCAACAGGAAGATTAACTCCCAGTTGAGTCAAATGATTATGATACCCAGACATTTTGAGTATATGTTCACTGACAGAACTATTCTCCTCCATCTTGCAACTATAGAACTTATTGGAGACTTCATATCTCTCAATGCGGGCATTTGCTTGAAATATTAACTTCAACTCCTGAAACATCTCATATGCTCCATGACGTTCAAAACGACGTTGAAGACCCGGTTCTAAGATGTAAAGCATGGCACACTGAACTATCGAGTAGTCATCAGCTTTGCTCTGCCAGATGTTCATAACATCTGGTGTTGCTCCTGCAGCAGGGTTGGCACTTAGCGGTGCTTCCAGGAGGTAATTCTTCTGTGCAGCAATGAGGATAATCCTCAAGTTACGGAACCAGTCCGTGTAATTGCTACCATCATCTTTCAACTTTGCTTTCTCAAGGAACGCATTAAAATTCAACGGAACAACAGCACGGGCCATCTATCTACAATCAACATAGACAAGCAAAATACTATCAGGTACTAAGTTCATGATAAATTTAAGTTCAATTAATCATATTACTTAAGAACTCCCACTTAGAAAGACATCCCTCTAATCTTCTAAGTGAACACGTGATCCAAATCAACTAAACCATAACCGATCATCACGTGAAATGGAGTAGCTTTCAATGGTGAACATCAATATGTTGATCATATCTACTATATGATTCACGCTCGACCTTTCGGTCTTAGTGTTCCGAGGCCATATCTGCATATTCTAGGCTCGTCAAGTTTAACCTGAGTATTCTGCGTGTGCAAAAACTGGCTTGCACCCGTTGTAGATGGATGCAGAGCTTATCACACCCGATCATCACGTGGTGTCTGGGCACGACGAACTTTGGCAATGGTGTATACTCAGGGAGAACACTTTTATCTTGAAATTTAGTGAGAGATCATCTTATAATGCTATCGTCAATCAAAGCAAGATAAGATGCATAAAAGATAAACATCACATGCAATCAATATAAGTGATATGATATGGCCATCATCATCTTGTGCTTGTGATCTCCATCTCCGAAGCACCGTCATGATCACCATCGTCACCGGCGCGACACATTGATCTCCATCGTAGCATCGTTGTTGTCTCGCCAATCTTATGCTTCCACAACTATCGCTACCGCTTAGTGATAAAGTAAAGCATTACAGCGCAATTGCATTGTATACAATAAAGCGATAACCATATGGCTCCTGCCAGTTGCCGATAACTCGGTTACAAAACATGATCATCTCATACAATAAAATTTAGCATCATGTATTGACCATATCACATCACAACATGCCCTGCAAAAACAAGTTAGACGTCCTCTACTTTGTTGTTGCAAGTTTTACGTGGCTGCTACGGGCTTAAGAAAGAACCGTTCTTACCTACGCATCAAAACCACAACAATAGTTTGTCAAGTTGGTGCTGTTTTAACCTTCGCAAGGACCGGGCGTAGCCACACTTGGTTCAACTAAAGTTGGAGAAACTGACACCCGCCAGCCATTTGTGTGCAAAGCACATCGGTAGAACCAGTCTCGCGTAAGCGTGCGCGTAATGTCGGTCCGGGCCGCTTCATCCAACAATACCGCCGAACCAAAGTATGACATGCTGGTAAGCAGTCTGACTTACATCGCCGACAACTCACTTGTGTTCTACTCATGCACAACATCAACGCATAAAACCTAGGCTCGGATGCCACTGTTGGGGAACGTAGTAATTTCAAAAAATTTCCTACGCACACGCAAGATCATGGTGATGCATAGCAACGAGAGGGGAGAGTGTTGTCTACGTACCCTCGTAGACCGTTCACGGAAGCGTTATATAAACGCGGTTGATGTAGTCGTACGTCTTCACGTCCGACCGATCCAAGTACCGAAAGCACGGCACCTCCGAGTTCTGCACACGTTCGGCTCGGTGACGTCCTCGCCTTCTCGATCCAGCAAGAGGGGCGAAGTAGTAGATGAGTTCCGGCAGCATGACGGCGTGGTGACGGTGTTGGTGAAGAACAATCTCCGCAGGGCTTCGCCTAAGCACTACAAAAACTATGACGGAGGATAAACTAGAGGGGATGGGGTTGCCGGCACACGGCTTGGTGTTTCTTGATGTGTCTTTGGTGCTAGCCCTACCCCTCTATTTATATGTTGAGCCCTGGGTCAAAACTTGTAGTAAAAGCCTCCTCAAAGTCGGTTTCACCCGAAAGGCAAGAGTCCTTCTTGGACTCCAGGGCTAGACGCCAGGGTTCCCGGCGTCTACCCCCTAGACGCCAGGGTTCCTGGCGTCTAGCCTCTGGTCTCTGCAAAACTTCCTTTTGCACTTTCCAAAAGCCTCGTGGGCTTTCCCCTTTGGCCCAGATAAAGTGTTCTCATGCCCAAACATTTCGGGAAACTCCGGAACCCCTTCCGGTGAATTCCGGAACCCTTCCGGAGATCAAACACTACTATCCCATATATCAAACTTTATCTCCGGACCATTCCGGAGTTCCTCGTCATGTCCGTGATCTCATCTCAGACTCCGAACAACATTCCGTCATCAACATACATAACTCATATAGTACTATATTGTCAACGAACGTTAAGCGTGCGGACCCTATGGGTTCGAGAACTATGTAGACATGACCGAGACACCTCTCTGGTCAATAACTAATAGAGGGACCTGGATGCCCATATTGGCTCCTACATATTCTACGAAGATCTTTATCGGTCAGACCGCATAACAACATATGTTGTTCCCTTTGTCATCGGTATGTTACTTGCCCGAGATTCGATCGTCGGTATCTCAATACCTAGTTCAGTCTCATTACCGGCAAGTCTCTTTACTCGTTCCGTAATACATCATCCCGCAACTAACTCATTAGTTGCAATGCTTGCAAGGCTTATAGTGATGTGCATTGCCGAGTGGGCCCAGAGATACCTCTCCGACAATCGGAGTGACAAATCCTAATCTTGAAATACGGCAACCCAACAAGTACCTTTGGAGACACCTATAGAGCACCTTTATAATCACCCAATTATGTTGTGACATTTTGTGGCACACAAAGTGTTCATCCGGTAAACGGGAGTTGCATAATCTCATAGTCATAGGAACATGTATAAGTCATGAAGAAAGCAATAGCAACAAACTAAACGATCAAGTGCTAAGCTAACGGAATGGGTCAAGTCAATCACATCATTCTCCTAATGATGTGATCCCGTTAATCAAATGACAACACATGTATATGGTTAGGAAACTTAACCATCTTTGATCAACGAGCTAGTCAAGTAGAGGCATACTAGTGACACTCTGTTTGTCTATGTATTCACACATGTATTATGTTTCCGGTTAATACAATTCTAGCATGAATAATAAACATTTATCATGAAATAAGGAAATAAATAATAACTTTATTATTGCCTCTAGGGCATATTTCCTTCAGTCGTCGTTCCTCCTCGACGGCGACAATGCGGAAGACCAGCGTTGCCCAGGGGGCGATCCTCATGAGGCTCCCTCTAGGCGCCCTCGCGAGGTTGGTCCTGCCAACGGTCCTCACGAGGCCGGTCACACCACTCTTGGCACGGGCCACGGTCGTCCCAGCGTCCGCCTCCGCGTCCTCCTCCGCGGCCGTAGCCCCGGCCATTGCGCTCGGGGCGTCGGCCGAAGCGTCCTTCCCGAATGGCTCCGAGCTCTTAACAGTCGCTGGTGTTGTGGGTGTTTAGGTTGTGGAAGGCGCAGAATGGGCGGCCGTTCTTGGATGACTCGGGCTGATCTCTACCTCGCTTGGTATCAGGCTCTGCTGCAAGCACTACTGCCTCCTTGCGCTTCACGTCCTTGGCCTTGGTCTTCTTTTCCTCCACTCCTACAGCTGGCAGCTCAAGGAGAGAGAGGCGCCCCTCCTCTGCTCTTGCGCACCTGGTCGCCAGGTTGAACAGCTCCTGAGATGTGCAAAGATCCTCATGGATAGCCAGCTCTTTCTTCATCTTGACGTTGCGGACGCCGTCGTAAAACGCGAAGATGATGGCCTCGCCCGTGACCTTGGGGATCTTGAGGCATGTGATGTTGAAGCGCTGGATGTACTTCTGGAGGGTCTCTCCTGGCTGTTGCTTGATGCGGCATAGGTCGCCCGCGACCGGTGGGCGGTCACGAGTGCCCTGGAAGTTGGCGACGAAGCGGTCGCGCATCTCGTCCCAGGAGGAGATCGAGCCATGCTGCAGGTTCAGGAGCCAGGAGCGGGCCCCATCCTTGAGAGCCATGGGAAAGTAGTTCGCCATGACTTTTTCGTCGCCGTTGGCCGCTTCGATGCTCAACTCATAGAGCTGCAGGAACTCCGTGGGGTCGGCGGTGCCTTCGTACCGAGGAGGCAGATGTGGCTTGAACTTGCCTGGCTAAGCAACGCTACGCAACTCAGGGGTGAAGGCGCGGCAGCCTGCCGTGGTTGCCGGGGCCCGCTTCGGGGGCGGAGCTTGGTCTTGGCGAGGTCCGCACTGTGCCACTGCAGGCGGCGCGCGGTCTTGACGAGGCGGCGCGGGGAGCGCTAGCGCAGCTTCTCGCGTGTAACGCCCCGAGACCGATGTGCCAGGTGTCGTTCAGTTATTCGTTGTTGTTGCCTTGTCTTTGCTTGCGTGTTGCATTTCATCATGTCATCATCCGCATTGCATCATCATGTTTTCAAAACTTGCATCCGTCCCGGCCTCCTCGTTCTCTCCGTTGTCCGTTCTGAGCCCAAACACACTTGCACACGCCCGCGGCATGTCCGAAATAGTATTTTATAAGTGGCCGGAAAAATGTTCTCGGAATGAGATGAGATTTGACGTGTGGTCTTATTATAGTGTAGATAGACCGCCTGTCAAGTTTCATCGCATTCGGAGATCGTTTGATGCCCCAACGGATAACTATAGCGGCAATATAGCCGGTCTAACGTCGGACGTTTTCGGTCTCCGGAAACGGTTGCCGGGTTGCATTTCCCCTCTCTTCTCTCAGTCCACACACTTGACCTCGTTCGCCTAACCCCTCTTTGCACAGTGCCCGCGGCCCTCCTCGCGCGCGCGTCCGAAAAGTTGTCTCGGACCCGACCCGGACAGTCGTCACCGTTGGATCCGGATCATCCCCAAACATCTACAAAACGTCTCCGTTTTGTTAATTGGACTCCCTAGCCTATTTTACCGGACCGTCTGATTTTAATCAGAGGGACGAGATAGCCCCTAATCTAACCCACCTACTATATATACTAAGAAGACTAGGTCCGTAAGGGTTTCTTTTTCTGGTTTTTTTGGAATTATTTTTACCATGTTTCTTTGAGTGACGCGTGTGCAGGTGCAGCCCTTGTTTACCTTCACCTGTCCAGCCCATCGTAAAAGAGAGTTCCTTTGCTTTTTATATTTGTTTGACTGGGCTGTTTGCATGGTCAAGCTGACGTGCCTATTCTATATTTCCTGGGTTTCCTTCCTTCGACGCGTCTCCGTATGGGCATGCAGTCTGCGCCATGCACCTCGCCACGTTTGCCTCCACCGCTTTGAGAGCATGGTTAATAGAAACGCCGGCTACTGGCTGTATACGAGCTCCATGTCAGCAGTAGCCTTCATAAAAGAAATCTCGTGCAATAAGACTGGCTCTATACGAGCTGATGGATAGTTAAAGTAATCAATGTTTGCATGCATGCAAAACGCTATTCATTGGACAGTGGGACGCTGGGAATAGAAAACGGCAGCGCTAGCGCTTGCTTCGGGCTGCAAGCAGGCGGAAGTTTCTCGCGTCTTGTGTTGTAGCCGGGCGCTTGACGAAGCGCTCGTTAGCTTCTCTCTCCTGTCTTAACTCTCCTCCAGCTCAGAATATTGCTGATGTGGAATCCCTTATAGCCTGCTTAGTAGGACTATTGTACTTGCTCTGACCGGTCTATCTCTGTCTCTCCCGAAAATTCTAGCTCAATCCCGTGTCGTGGCTCTGTCTAGTAGCGTGGGTCTCTCCAGTCACCGCTGCACCCAGACCGCTCCTCACCAATACGCCCATCTCTTCTCCCGATGCTGCCCTCCAGCCGAGATCCCATGGCGCGCTACGTCGCCGCTCCGGCTGGCCGGCTGAGAGGTGCGCACAGGCTACAACATGAATCGGGAGAGCCATGTACCATCGCCTCCCATGGATCTTCCCCGGCTCCGGCTCCCTGCCTCCCATGGATCTTCCTCGGCTCCGCCCCCCTGGCCTGAAGGCGGATAAACAGCGGTGGCCTTTGCGTGATCCAAGGTGGCACACCTGCAGCTAGCAGCGGATAACTCGCTGCCCTGTTGCTCTCCATCCTAATCGGCTCTCCTTGGCCTTCCCCAGCTTCGGCCCCGGCTGCCGGTCCCCTCTATCCGCCCGACGGCCGTCCCTCCTCTGCAGCGCTCTTGCAAAGGTACGCATCGCATCTGCCTTTCCTCTCCTCTGATCTGCGTGGTTTCTTTGTAGATGAGTTATTAGTACTAGAATTTCAGATCTAAAGTTGGTGCATATGGTACAGATTCTTAATCTGAGAAGAATGTTCAGGTATTGCATGCAGGTCTGTGGTGAGGACAAAAAATTGGGTGTCTAGCTCCTTGCATGAATGTGCAAGGAATTTAGAACCTGCATCTTTTCTTCAGTATACCATGGTATATTTATTCTTGATCTCTCCTTGACGTTGTGTTGCATTTTTCTCGATGGAAGTAATTTTGGTTTAATTTCACATGATGTTAAAAGAAATAAACACATGATATGTTGAATAGCTGACATACAGAGGAAATGCTACAGCTTGATGATTATTGCAGTACTACATTATTTTCAGGTATGTATTGTTCCTTTTGTGATAGTTCTCTCTCCTATGAAAGTAAAATGAATCATTTTTATTTTTTGAACAAGGTTGCTCTCTCCTATATAGAAGTAAAATGACTCATTTTTAATTCTTTGAACAAGGTTGCCGAAAGTAGGGCGCTCAGCCATTGAGGCATTATCACTTTTTTAAGAAGCTTCGCAAAATCTGCTTACTAGAGAAATCTAATGTAGGTTTGTTAGCCTTATAGGGTACTAATATGCTGAACACATGATATTAAATATACAGTACATTGCACTGTGAAGAGTATGTATATACTATCCACACAGGATTTAGTATGTCACACTTGACTTCATCATCCTTTCTTTTCAGATGTATTCTTTAGGCATACACTAATGTGGTAGCTTGGTCATATCCTGTAGCTAATTTAGTCACCACAATACTCAGGATTTTTTCCCGGCTTTGAATATAAATAACTTCCACTTGCCATTTCACATGACAAGCACTACATTTCATTTATTTATGGCCTACAACTTATTATTTATGGATAGTCACAACTGAAGTCTTTAGTTTTTGAGTATCATAGAAGAACGACATTACTTTTTGTAGCGATAGAACAAATTGATCAACGTTTGACCTTTTTTCAGCTATTATTGGAACACTAAGATGCACAGAATCAACCTGTATTAGAGCCAATGGTCCTTTCCAAACGTGAAATCTTGCATGTGTTATTTATCAATTCCAAAAGGTGATGGTTGTGTTATTATGTTAGAAAAGAGGTACTTGTACAATTTTGCTACTAATTTTGGCTAAGGGTTTTTCGGTTCTCATCTCCATATGGATATGCTTTTTTCAGGTTAGTGGTTTAGGAGTTCCTGCCAAGACTGGCTTTTGGAATTTATCCTCGTTTCGCCAGTTGGGCTTAACAAGGACATAATTGATTCTTTGTTGGTAATTAGAAAAAGATATCTGGTTGGAGAAAACTTCTCTTTTGGTTAATTGATTGTTTCTGAATTTTAGTAATCTTTTTTAGATTTTCTTTTTTCAGGTTAGTAGTACGGGACTTCCTGTCAAGAACGACTTTTGGAAGTTATGCTAGCTTCATCAGTTGGGATTTCTGTATAGAACTAAGATAATTTATTTTGGTGCTTGCGATGAGTATTAGACAGAGGGGTGATGGACACATACTTCACCCAGTATATTTGTTCATTTATGTTGTTAATTAACTAATTAGGCAAAAAGCCTCTATCTGTATGGTGTTTGTGATGATGCTCTCAATTCACCAAACACTAAATACCGGGTTGTGCTTTTCAAATCTAGCAAATTAATTTTCTCTATTGCTTCTTTTCCAAACAGAAGTATTAGATCTACTGTGCTATGAGTCATACTATCAAAATATTATATAAGCCGCGCCGGATGATTATAGGTAACGTATATCAAGAACTTTGTTTTAGCAGCACAATTCGGATAACTTGCAGTTTTATACCAACGAAAAAACTATTACATACCAGATCAAAGATAGAAGCCAAGCTGAACATTGCGATCTTACAGATCTGCCAAGTGCATCCTCATGAAATAGATAGTAGCGTCGCTGATAAAAAAAGTAGATCGGCCAATCTAGGTAGCATCAGAAGTTGTCTCCATCGGAAAGAACACTGCCTAATGCCATCTTCCAGAAAGCTGGACATGCAAAAAATGACAAGAAATTAGTGTTGGACATTTCTCTCTGTAGCAACGAATAAATTCATTTTATTATTGTATAGCCATGGTGGCAATCTTTTTCGGATAATAACAAGAAACAATTCGCTCAAATATTCTCATCAGAGATAATATTGTGGTCTATCAGAAACAAAAATGTTAGCTATTTAATTAAATAGAGAACTCTGTCACTGTAGCAACAGATGCTAAACAGTCAGACTACCTGACAGAAAAGTATATATAGAGCAGTTAAATTTCTTCAATCCAAAAATAGATGTAGTGGTAGATGTTAATCGTACAACACGAGGATGATGTAGTGGCAGGGAAGCACTATCTAGGACCGTTTAGACACTAGCTAGAAGAGTGTTCTGTCTGCAACCGTATAGAGTTTAGACACTAGCTTGAAGAGTGTTCTGTCTACAAAGGTATAGAGAGACTAATAGTTTCATTTCTCATCTTGACAGTCAGCTACAAGAGTGTTTTGTCTCATTTCTCATTTTAGCATAATGAACTGTGATTTTGCCCACCAAATTATACACAAAGACATACAGTGTTAATAGCTGACCAGAATATGGATTTCCTTTCTCTGTCATGATGTGCGGTACATTTTGCTGCCACCTGGTGGTGATAGTCAATCCCCCCTTAGTACTATCTTATGTTAACCCTTATTTTCACCATATTTCCTTATGCAGAGCCGAAGAAGGAACAAATAATCAACATAACCAAAAGAAACAAATTTAGGATTTGAAGGATGGGAGCCAACACTCTATTAATATTATGAATGATCTGAATTGATCGTTTTCTTTAAATAAAAAAACACTACCAACAATGCCAGTCACCCTGAATATAAGAATTTAATCACTATTTTTCCTATTATGAAACGAGTCAAGTGCCCAAGTCCACTTATCTGCTTACTAAGCGTCCACGCAGGAACTGAGTATTCTAGAAAAAAACAATAACTCGTCAGGGATTCAGGAAAGCTCAACACATGCAGAAGAAGCCAAGGAAACGCACGGCCACGAGAACAGCAAGGGAAGCAAAGGAACTGAACCGAAGCTGAGGCACCCAAAGCGCCGGAATTTGCCATCTTCGCCGGCCAGCCCAAACACGGCCAGAATTCAGGAGCAAGGCCGGTCTGCTCACCCCATGAGCAGCTCCACCTATGTTGGCCCGCAGCACCACGAGAACATGAGTGAGATGCCGAGAATCGTATGTGTCAGAGGAGGCGAGGCGGGAGATGTATTCAATCAATTGTACTAGCTATCAACATCGATGGACAAATCACAGCTACAGAACATCATACTCTAAATTCTGTCCCAAGAAAGAAATCGACAAAACTGGAACAAATTCAGGCATCCGAGTTGAGCAACTACTGAACCGAATCGACAAGGATTTTATACCTTGAAGGCGTAGGCTTCAGCCTCAGAAAGAGCCCTCTTCAGCTCGCCGCTCCGGTACCTCTCTGCAAGCGCAACCATAACTGCAGCGCATCAGCTCGATTCGATCCGCTCTTCCACCGTCGGCGGGACCCTTTGTGGTTTCTCTCACCTTGAAGGCGACGACAGAGGGAGAGGACGCCTGAATACCGCCGGTGCTCGCGAGCGCGGCTGCCACATCCGCGACGACGGCAGTGGCGCCACAATCTTACAGGAACTCCATCTCCTCCTCCTCCTCCACGGCAGTGTTCCCGCGTCCAGGTGAGGGGGTTGTCGCTGTCGGGAGGAGCTCGCGTAGGCAGACCGGAGGTGGCCGGCGGCCGGCGGAAGGTGGTGGTGGTCTTTCGCGGTGTGATGTTTAGCTTAGCGCAACCAGGCATGAGGCAACGCAACAGCGAAAGGAGAGGAGGCAGTGCGCAGCAGGGGTGTGGACAGGTGGTGCGCACAAGGGGGTCGGTTGGTGGGTGGTGTTGGTGACTTGCTGCTCCTAATTTATTTTTTCTCTTTGTTTTTCTAGATAGTAGTAGAACTGAAGGTAAAACACAATTGGTGCTGAAATTATTTGTGTAGCTGTGACATTCTATATCTTCAGAAATAGAATCTCAAGGCTGAGATTATAATGCTACTACTGATATGGGCTGGCAGAGTATGGTGTTATGAAGATACACCTTTGTCAACCAATATGTTGTTACATTTATGGAGGTCTTTGGCATGACAGCACCAATGTCCAAAATACGTAGTACTAACAAGATGGATAAATGCAAGAAATTCTCTAGATACTAATAGAAGTATTTTACAATTCGGATAGAATATGTTGTACGTGTACTTTATTCTCAGTTAACCATTCAGTTGTGTTTTTTTGCATAATATTGACAATATATTCTATGTTGGCTGGAATATGCAAGGTCGTGTGGATGATAACAGCGGTAGCAATTCTACCAACTCCAATAATTTTTTCCATTCAGCATCATGTGCAGATTTAGTTTTCTGAAACATCTATGACAAGTTAGTGTGCTTAAAGTTTTGCTGACTTCCAACTCATGTGTTAATTCAGTGATCACGATGGGAGCAACATAAGCTGGGTAGTGCACAATTATTCTCTTCGCCACTACAAAGATATACACATGTTGAACATACAACAAATTCTCAAAAACTTCACAAAAACAACAAACCTCAAGCAAATCAACAGGGCCTTGTATGAACTATTTTGCCATTAATAAAATTTTGAGACGACTTACAAAATATTAAAAACTAAATAGCTTATCACTCCTTGTGGCGCGGCGTGCCGCCGCGCACTACCCGCTAGTATAGTCTATTCCTAGTTCATTTTGGACAACCCTAATTTCTAGGGATCCTACCCTAGCGCCGCCACCCCCACCTAACTCCGCTCGGCTTTCCGTGCCCGGCCAATCAAGAGCGCATGCCTCGATCTGGATCGAGAGGAGCGGCTTGCCTCTTCTTCGAACCAGGGAACAGAAACCCAAGGCCGCCTCGAGCTCCATCGCTGTGCTACGCCACCTCCTCCTTGGGTCCTTGCCGTTTCCCGCTCCCCGCGCCTTCCTTCTTGCCGGAGCCAAGCAACCGTTGCCACCCTTCCATCCCCGTCGGCATTGGCCTCGTCCCTCTTTGGATCGAGCAGATGAGTCGCCGCCCATCTCCTCTTTCTCCCCCCTGTTTTCCTCTCCTTCCTCCTCTAACCTCTCTCCCTCGTTTGTTTTCTTCTCTGCCAGGAAACTAACGGGTCTCACCCCCGATGCCATGGACGCCGGCGACCGAAGCCGCCATGTGTCCTCTCCATCCCGTCCCTATCGTCCCCGTCGCCTGCCGCCGCCAAGTCCCGCCGTGCATCATGCCTCTGCCGCTGCTCTGTACCACTCCGCCCTCAGGCCTACCTTCGCTGCTCCATCGTAGTTGCCAAGCCCCCGCCCTGCCTCTGCTTCTTCCGAACCAGGGAAGACGAGCGCCCCGCCCAGCTTTGACCGCCCGCTCGCCCATGTCGTCGACGAGTCGCCCTGCTGCATTGACTGGCCTTATCCACAACGCCTCCCTGGCCCAACTCCAAATTCCGGACTGAAGGCCCAGAGTATGCAGCTCCCACCAGCCCAGATCCATCAGATTTCGGCCCGTGTCGTTTTTTCCTATTCCAGCGAATTTAATCTTTTCCAGAGTTACCAGTTTTGCAGAAAAACCCTCGCTGTTCATGCATTTAATAACTAATAAACCGTGCATCGCATGTAAATAATTTATATATGGAGAATGACTAGAATTTCATCTAGGTTCATAATATGTCACTTTCATCCATGTTCAAAATGTCTAAAATGTTGTTTGCATTAATTTGCTCCTATACCATGTTAAAATGATTTAATTCATAACTAATTAACCGTAGCTCCAAATTTAATAAACTTTATATGTAAATGGGGTAGAATTTTGCCTAGTTTAACATGGTGGATTTACTTTGCATGTTTAACAACTCTAAAATAATGTTTGGGGCAGAACAGTACCAAACCTTTAAATATGCACATGAGGAGTTTCCGGACTTGTTGTTTTGTTGTTCCGGCCACATTTAAACTTGCCTAGATAGGTAGTTTTGTTGTGCTTCACCTCTTGCCATGCTAACAACATTTAATATTGTTGTGTACTTAAACAAGAGAGAACTAAATAATTGATGTGGTGTTTTGTCAATATGCATCCCGATGCATATTGAGCTCCACTTAATTTGTAGGATTGCTTGTGCACTTTGCCATGTCATGCTTCTTTAAACCGGAGATGCATCATACTTGATTGCGCATCATGCCATGATTATGTGGTGGTTGTTTACTATATTGTTTGCTTTCTTTCCGGTGTTGCTTCTTCGGGTTGGTTCCGATAACGTCGTGTTGTGAGGATCCGTTCGTCTATGTCCGTTTATCTTCTTCATGGACTCGTTCTTCTTCCTTGCGGGATCTCAGGCAAGATGATCATACCCTCGAAATCACTACTATCTTTGCTATGCTAGTTTGCTCGCTCTTTTGCTATGCTAATGCTACGATGCCTACCATTTGCTTGTCAGCCTCCCAAATTGCCATGTCAAACCCCTAACCCACCATGTCCTAGCAAACCGTTGATTGGCTATGTTACCGCTTTGCTCAGCCCCTCTTATAGCGTTGCTAGTTGCAGGTGAAGATTGGAGGCCGTTCCTTGTTGGAATATTTATTTAGTTGTTGGGATATCACAATATATCTTATTTAATTAATGCATCTATATACTTGGTAAAGGGTGGAAGGCTCGGCCTTATGCCCAGTGTTTTGTTCCACTCTTGCCGCCGTAGTTTCCGTCATATCGGTGTTATGTTCCCGGATTTTGCGTTCCTTACGCGGTTGGGCTATTATGGGAACCCCTTGACAGTTCGCCTTAAGTAAAGCTTTTCCAGCAATGCCCAACATTGGTTTTACCATTCGCCACCTAGCCTTTTTTCCCTTGGGTTTCGCGGACTCAAGGGTCATCATTATTTTACCCCCCCGGGCCAGTGCTCCTCTGAGTGTTGGTCCAACTTGTCAGCCGTCGGTGGCCACCAGGGGCAACTCTGGGCTGGCCTACCGGAAGTTTGGACGATCCGGTGTGCCCTGAGAAAGAGATATGTGCAGCTCCTATCGGGATTTGTCGGCACATTCGGGTGGTGTTGCTGGTTTAGTTTTACCCTGTCGAAATGTCTTGTTGTACCGGGATACCGAGTCTGATCGGAACATCTCGGGTGGAGGTCTATTCCTTCGTTGACCGTGAGAGCTTGTAATGGGCTAAGTTGGGACACCCCTGCAGGGATTTGAACTTTCGAAAGCCGTGCCCGCGGTTATGGGCAGATGGGAATTTGTTAACGTCCAGTTGTAGAAAACCTGAACTTGACCTTAATTAAAATGAATCAACCGCGTGTGTAACCGTGATGGTCTCTTTCCGGCGGAGTCCGGGAAGTGAACACGGTTGTTGGAGTTATGCTTGACGTAGGTTGTTCTAGGATCACTTCTTGATCATAGTTGTTCGACCGTGCTTTTGCCTTCTCTTCTCGCTCTCTTTTGCGAATAGGTTAGCCACCATATATGCTAGTCGCTTGCTGCAGCTCCACCTCATACCTTTACCTTACCCATAAGCTTAAATAGTCTTGATCGCGTGGGTGTGAGATTGCTGAGTCCCCGTGACTCACAGATACTTCCAAAACCAGTTTGCAGGTGTCGTTGAGTCCGTGCAAATGACACAACCAAGCTCAGGAGGAGCTCGATGAAGATCTTGTCCTTTGTGTTGTTTTCGTTCTAGTTGATCAGTAGTGGAGCCCAGTTGGGGTCGATCGGGAGACCTTTGTCGCATTTGGGGTTCTTCTTTTATTTTGGTTCCGTAGTCGGACCATGAGTGTATTTGATTGATGTAATGTTTATTCTTGTATTTGTGTGAAGTGGCGATTGTAAGCCAACTATGTATCTCTTTCCCTTATGTATTACATGGGTTGTGTAAAGATTACCTCACTTGCGACATATGCCTTCAGTGCGATTATGCCTCTAAGTCGTGCCTCGACACATGGGAGCTATAGTCGCATCGAGGGTGTTACATCGCGGCCGCGGGATTTCTTGGCAGCTCCTTTCTCCACGCGCGGGCGCCGGGCACGGCGGATCACACCGCGGCGGCGCGCGCCTTGGCGCCAAGGCACTGTCTTGGGGTCGAGGTGGTGGAGGCACGCCACGAGCCCTATCGCCCGCGGCCTGCTGAGGGGGAGGCAGAGAGTGGGACGGCGCCAGAGAGCCTCCCGCGGCACAGACGAGCTCGGCGACGCGGTCGAGCCACTCCTCATAGACGTCGTCGATGGGGCGGTAACGCAGGAGCTCGTTCGCCGCGATGAGCGCGGCCCGTGCCTCCATGAGAGCGTGGTGCGCGTGAGATGAAGAGCCAGCAGGGGTGAGCGATGGAGTAGCGGTGCGGCTATCCTGCCGCACCGAAGGATGTTGCGAGGACGCCCGCTGCTCGTTTCCCACAGGGCCGGTGGCAGCATTGGCGGCGAGGGACGGAGAACGATGAGGCGGCCCGCCGACGGGAGCCGTCTGAGCGACGCGGGCGGCGAGGGCGGCCCGACGCTCAGCTCGAGCGCCGCGAGCATCCGACATGGAGACGACGGAGCGACAGAGCGAGGAACTGATGGAAGGGAAGCTACGACGCACCCCTACCTGGCGCGCCAAATGTCGGGGTACGGGGTCCCAGCAAACCCTTAAGGTTCGAACACTTGGGTGCATGCGAAGTCTTTCCCTCCAACCGATCTACGCTCTAGCTCGCTAGGATCTTGCGGACAAACTCGACAAACTCACAGCACAGAAGGACACAGGGTTTATACTGGTTCGGGCCACCATTGTGGTGTAATACCCTACTCCAGTGTGGTGGTGGTGGATTGCCTCTTAGGCAGATGATGAACAATACAAAGGAAGAACAGCCTCCTGTGGTTGAGGCGTTCTTGAGCTCGGTGAGCTTGTGTGTGTAGGGCTGGTCTCTCTCAAGCTACGATCAGATGCCTCCCCTCCGATCATCTTTTCCACCATGGTGGCTAGTCCTATTTATAGAGGCCCTGGTCCTCTTCCCAAATATCGAGCGGGAAGGGAGCCAATAATGGCGGGCTAATTTGAAGGGGGACAGCTAGTACAAGCTATCCTGACAAAAGTAGTCTTCGCCTGCACAAAGTTCTGGTGGTGACACTGTTCTGGGCTCCATAATGACCTCCGTTTTGCAGTCCATGGTCTTGGTCTTGTTGCACCGAAATGGCAACCTTTGCCCGAGGCCTCGGTACTCCGCGGCTGCGCTTGCCCCCTTTGCACCAAAGAGGAAACAAGGACGCTGTGCGCACTGGCGCCCGCCTGGTGTCGATCGTCATGGCTCACGTCACAAGAGCCTCGTGAGGTTCGCCCCGCCTTGATATCTCCGCTCCTCGCGAGCCTGCCTAGCTAGGCCACTCCGGAGGAGGTCTTGCGTCGACCGCCTCGTGAGGCTTGGCCCCTCGCGAGGGTCTTGAATGTTTTGTTGGTGAAGATGGGCCGTACGGCCTGCTGGCTCAGCCACGCCGCGGGCCACAGGCAGGCAAGTCTGGGGACCCCCGTTCCCAGAACGCCGACAGCCAGCTCCTATGCACGTCACCTCTAGAGGTCCTAGGTGTCCCGTCCCGTCATGGGACCATCACGAGCAGGAGAGTAAGGGCGCGGCCCAGGTTATACAAATGTGAGTATGGTGCTTCGCCAACTCAGGTACCGCGCATGAGATGACCCGTCCCGTGATCATTCTGTTGGGAATCGTTGCATAGAAAACAAAAATTTATATCCACATGCAATGATCTATCCATGGAGATGCATAGCAACGAGAGGGGAGAGTGTGTCTACGTACCCTCATTGAATGTAAGCGGAAGCGTTTCACAATGTGGTTGATGTAGTCGAACTTTCTTCGCGCTCCAACCGATCTAGTGCCGAACGCACATCACCTCCGCATTCTGCACACGTTCAACTCAGTGATGCCCTCCGCCTTCTTGATCTAGTAAGACGACAAGGTGGTAGATGAGTTCTGGTAGCACGACGGTATGGTGACGGTGATGGTGATGTGATCTCCACAGGGCTTCGCCTAAGCACTACGAAAATATGACCGAGGGAGTAAATGGTGGACGGGGGCATCGGACACGGCTAAGACAATGTTGTGTTCTTGTGTGGCGCCCCCTCCGCACATATATATAGGTTGGAGGGAGGGAGGAGAAGCCAAAGGAGGCACCCAAGTAGGAGGAATCCTACTTGGGGTCCCACCCAAGTGCGCCATCCCCTTTCCTTATTTGGAGTGCGGGGAAGGCAGGGGAGGGTGGCGCCGCTCCTTTCCTTTCTCCCATGAGAGGGAAAGGCAGGAGGGCTAGCTGAAGTAAATATGCCCTAGAGGCAATAATAAAGGTGTTATTTTTATTTCCTTATTCATGATAAATGTTTATTATTCATGCTATAATTATATTGACCGGAAACCTAAATACATGTGTGAATACATAGAAAAACACTATGTCCCTAGTAAGCCTCTACTTGACTAGCGCGTTGATCAAAGATGGTTAAGGTTTCCTAACCATGGACATGAGTTGTCATTTTATAACGGGATCACATTATTAGGGGAATGATGTGATGGACAAGACCCATTCATCAGCTTAGCATTATGATCGTTCAGTTTTATTGCTATTGCTTTCTTCATGTCAAATACATATTTCTTCGACTATGAGATTATGCAACTCCTGAATACCATAGGAATGCCTTGTGTTCTATCAAACGTCACAACGTAACTGGTTGATTATAAATATGCTCTACAGATATCTCCAAAGGTGTTTGTTGGGTTGGCATAGATAAAGATGAGGATTTGTCACCCCGAGTATCAGAGAGGTATCTCTGGGCCCTCTCGGTAATGCACATCATAAGAAGCCTTGCAAGCAAAGTTACTAATGAGTTCGTTACAGGATGATGTATTCCGGAACGAGTAAAGAGAATTGCCGGTAATGAGATTGAACTAGGTATGAAGATACCGATGATCGAATCTTGGGCAAGTAACATACCGATGGACAAAGGGAATAACGTATGATGTTCTTACGGTTCGACTAATAAAGATCTTCATAGAATATGTAGGAGCCAATATGAGCATCCAGGTTATGCTATTGGTTATTGACCAGAGAGGTGTCTCTGTCATGTCTACATAGTTCTCGAACCCGTAGAGTCCGCACGCTTAACGTTCGATGACGATGTAGTATTATATGAGTTATGTGATTTGGTGACTGAATGTTGTTTGGAGTCCCGAATGAGATCACGAACATTACGAGGAGTCTCAAAATGGTCGAGAGGTAAATATTGATATATAGGACGGTAGTATTTGGACACCGGAAGTGTTCCGAAGGGTATCGGGTACATATAGGGTCACCGGAAGGGGTTCCAGGCACCCCCGGCAAAGATATTGGCTTAATGGGCCAAGGGAGGGACAAACCAGCCCACAAGGGGCTGGTGTGCCCCTCCACCAGGCTGGCCAGCCCTAGGGAAGGGAAAGGGGGGAGGGCAAGTCCCTCCTTCCTTCCCCTTCTCAAGGGACAAAGGAAAGGGGGCGCCAGCTCCCCCTTCCTTCCCCTGGCACCTATACAACGAAGGGGGGCCGAACCAAGGCAGGAGCCCCAAGTGGGATTTGGCCCCACTTGCGGTGCCCCTTATCCTCTCCCCTCTCCCTCCTACCTATATATACTAGGAGGGGGCGCCTAGAACACACAACAACAATTGTTAGCCGTGTGCGGTGCTCCCCCTCCATAGTTTACACCCCCGGTCATAGTTTTGCTGTGCTTAGGCAAAGCCCTGCGAGAATCACTTCACCATCACCATCACCACGCCATCATGCTGAAGAAACTCATCTACTATCTCGACACCTTGCTGGATCAAGAAGGCGAGGGACGTCATCGAGCTGAACTTGTGCAGAACTCGGAGGTGCCTTACGTTCGATGCTTGATCGGTCGGAGCTAGAAGAAGTTCGACTACATCAACTGCGTTGTCAAACGCTTTCGCTTTTGGTCTATGAGGGTACGTGGACACACTCTCCCCATCTCGTTGCTATGCATCTCCTAGATAGATCTTGCGTGAGCGTAGGAAATTTTTTAAATTGCATGCTATGTTTCCCAACACTAGCCCTCACCCTTTTCCTTCCCTAGGGCTGGCCAAACAAGGGAGGGGTGCACTAGCCCCTTTGTGGGCTGGTCTGTCCCCTCCTTTGGCCCATAAGGCCCATAACTTGCCAGGGGGGGGGGGGGGGGGTGCCCGGAACCCCTTTCGGTGACCTGATTCCTTCTCGATACGTCCCGAAACACTTCCGGTGTCCAAATACCATTGTCCTATATATCATTCTTTACCTCTCGACTATTTAGAGACTCCTCGTCATGTCTGTGATCTCATACGGGACTCCGAACAACATTCGGTCACCAAAACATATAACTCATATAACACTATATCATCCACGAACGTTAAGTGTGCGGACCCTACGGGTTCGAGAACTATGCAAAGATGACCGAGACACCTCTCCGATCAATAACCAATAGCGGAACCTGGATGCCCATATTGGCTCCTACATATTCTACGAAGATCTTTATCGGTCGAACCATTATGACAACATACGTAATTCCATTTGTCCATTGGTATGTTACTTGCCCGAGATTCGATCGTCGGTATCGTCATACCTAGTTCAATCTCATTACTGGCAAGTCTCTTTACTCATTTCGTAATACATTACCTTGTGACTAACTCCTTTAGTCATTTTCTTGCAAGCTTATGATGTGTAGTACCGAGAGGGCCCAGAGATACCTCTCCGATACTCGGAGTGACAAATCCTAATCTCGATCTATGCCAACTCAACAAACACCTTCAGAGATACCTGTAGAGCATCTTTATGATCACCCAATTACGTTGTGACGTTTGATAGCACACAAGGTATTCCTTCGGTATCTGGGAGTTGCATAATCTCATAGTCGAAGGAATATGTATTTGACATTAAGAAAGCAATAGCAATAAAAATGAACGATCATTATGCTAAGATAACAGATGGGTCTTGTCCATCACATCATTCTCCTAATGATGTTATCCCGTTATCAAATGACAACACATGTCTATGGTTAGGAAACCTTAACCATCTTTGATCAACGAGCTAGTCTAGTAGAGGCTTACTAGGGACATGGTATTTGTTTATGTATTCACACATGTATTTAAGTTTCCGATTGAGGGAGTCCTGGATTAGGGGGACCCCCGGGCGTCCGGGCTATGTGACATGGGCCGGAATGATGGGCCATGAAGATACAAGATAGAAAGCCTTCCCCCTTGTCCGGATGGGACTCTCCTTTGCGTGGATCGCAAGCTTGGCGTCTGGATGTGTAGTTTCCTTTCTCTGTAAACCGACTCTGTACAACACTAGGCCCCTTTGGTGTCTATATAAACCAGAGGGGTTTAGTCCGTAGAGGCTAAGACCAATCATATAGGCTAGACATCTAGGGTTTAGCCAGCATGATCTCGAGGTAGATCGACTCTTGTAACTCCTATATTCATCAAAGTCAATCGAGCAGGAAGTAGGGTATTATCTCCATTAAGAGGGCCTAAACCTGGGTAAACATCGTGTCCCCTGCCTCCTGTTACCTTTGATCCTCAGACGCACAGTTCGGGACCCCCTACCCGAGATCGGCCAGTTTTGACACCGACATTGGTGCTTTCATTGAGAGTTCCACTGTGCCGTCAACAGAAGGCTCGATGGCTCATTCGATCATCCACAATGATGCCGTCTCCAGGGAAGCTTTCCTCCCTGGCCAGACTTTCGTATTTGGTGGCTTCATTCTACGTGCCAACTCGATTGGCCACCTCGAACAGATCGGCAGCTACGCCCCTGGCCATCAGATTAGTTTCGAGAACCTAAATTATATCACTGATATTCAGGGAGACTTGATCTTCGAAGGGTTCGTGGCCCCGACCACTGCTTTGGCCTCAGATCCAGAGTAAACCACTAGGTCTGGAGATGGGAGTTTGGAGCCCACCAGACTCTCCGCTGCAAACCGCACTATCGAGGATCTGGAGGCGATTATGTCCCCGGCAAACTCGGAATCAGACTAGGTTCCCCCTATCATTGAGAGGCCGAACTCATCCCCAGACTCCAGATCCGAACTCTCGAAGTATAAGCCAAGCAAGCATGGCCAGGAGGCCTTCGCCCCGGCCAGCCCCGCGAACTCTCGTTTCCCTGTACGAACCTTTCTATTAAACGAGGCTCTGGATTTAATGCGATCCCTCACCATTACAGAGGAATCATTTCTGAACTACACCCAGCCCGGACTAGGGGCTGAGAGTGGGGAATTTTACGTCCCACCCACCACCCACTTCATAGCCACTGTCAAAGATTTAACCGACATGCTGGAATACGCCTCCGAAGATATCGACGACATGGACGACGATGTCGCAGACGAACAAGGCCAAGACCTACTGATTACCGGACGTTGGACGGCCACCTCCACATACGACATGTACATGGTGGACACACCCAAAGAGGATGATGATGCGGACAGGAAAGATCCGGTGGAGGACAAACCTGATGAGGCACCACCAAAGCGTCGACGCCAGCGACGCCGCTTAAAATCGCGTCGTGGCAAAGACAGTAATACCGGCACCATAGACAATAACACTCCGGAGGGTGCCGAAGAGCCCAAAGCCCTCGTCAAGCCCACATCCGAACAAGACGGCATGGAGGAGGGGCAAGTTAACCCCGACGATCCGGTCAAGAACGGGGACCCGGAAGACAGTAATTATCTACCGCTCTCCGAGGGCGATGTGAGCCTCGACGACGAAGACTTCATCATGTAGAGGAACCACTCGAGCAGGAATGCATTAAGCGCCAACTAATAGCTACTGCGAGAAGCCTAAAAAGCAGCAGCAGCGGCTCCAAGCCGAACAGGATACACTCAATGACAGGTGGACCCAAGTCCTAGCCACCCAAGAGTTTGGCCTTCAACGCCCAGCAAAGAGTTATCTAAAGCGCCGGCTACTACCACAATTAGACGACGAGGCCGTCAAGCCAAACCCGTCGAAACATGACCGCGCCAATGAACCAGATCGGCCACCACGTGGGCGTGACAAAGCAGCCACCCCCGCCAAACACCAACCCACACCACCTCGCTGTAAGGGCAGAGAGACAGCGGCTCTAGGATACACCTACGATCTATGACAAGACCTGAATAATAGAGCAGGCCAAACCAGATCAATCTACAGATCAAGGGGGCATGCCCCAACACGAGAAGACGAGCGTCAAGCTTGGCCTGACAGGCATAACCTCACCAGGGTCAGAAACCGCATACGGACTTCATCCGAATTGCGTCGTGATGTCGCCCGATACAAAGGCGCCGCACACCCCTTATGTTTCACTGATGAGGTAATGGAGCACCAGTTCCCAGAAGGGTTTAAACTCGTGAACATTGAATCATACGATGGAACGACAGATCCCGCAGTATGGGTCAAAGTTTTTCTTCTCCACATCCACATGGCCCGCGGTGACGATCTCCATGCCATCAAGTACCCCCCCCTCAAACTCAAGGGACCAGCACGACACTGGTTAAACAACCTCCTAGAAAACTCCATTGGTAGCTGGGAAGATCTGGAGGATGCCTTTAGAGACAACTTCCAAGGTACCTATGTTCGGCCTCCAGACGCCGATGACCTTAGTCACATAGTCCAGCAACCCGGAGAGTCAGCCCGGAAGCTCTGGACTAGGTTCTTAATTAAAAAGAACCAAATTGTAGACTGTCCAGACGGTGAAGCCCTTGCGGCCTTTAAACACAGCGTCCGGGACGAGTGGCTCGCCCGACACCTCGGCCAAGAAAAACTGAAGTCCATGGCAGCTCTCACCGCACTTATGAGCCGCTTTTGCACGGGAGAAGATAGCTGGCTAGCTCATAGGAGCAATAGCATAGCGACCCCGACACCTCCGAAGCTAGAGATGGCAATGGTAGGCCACGTCGCAATAAACACAAGCGTCAAAACAACAATGAAGATACCAAAGACACGGTGGTCAACGCCGGATTGATTGGCTCTAAAACCGGTCTGCAG
This sequence comes from Triticum monococcum, assembly GCA_034509565.1. NCBI lineage: Eukaryota > Viridiplantae > Streptophyta > Magnoliopsida > Poales > Poaceae > Triticum > Triticum monococcum. The sequence continues at coordinate 494,198,231 of CM067844.1, forward strand.
AAGAAGCCATTCAAAGGAAACAAAGACGGTCCATCTAGTTTGGCCAGAATACTTGATCGGCTTTGCCAGATTCATGGCACCCCTGACAAGCCTGCCAATCATACCAACAGAAATTGTTGGGTCTTTAAATGGGCCGGTAAGCTAAAAACCGAACATAAAGAGAAGGGTCCACCCAGCGAGGACGACGATGAAGAGCCTCACCCAACAAACACCGTGGGGCAAAAGAAATTTCCCCCTAAGGTAAAAATAGTGAACATGATCTCTGTCACTCATATCCCCAAGCGGGAGCGCAAGCGCGCACTAAGGGACGTTTATGCCATAGACCTAGTTGATAACCCACAAGTATAGGGGATCGCAACAGTTTTTGAGGGTAGAGTATTCAACCCAAATTTATAGATTCGACACAAGGGGAGACAAAGAATATTTGAAGGTATTAGCAGCTGAGTTGTCAATTCAACCACACCTAGAGATTAATTATCTGCAGCAAAGTGATCAGTAGCAAAGTAGTTTGAAAGTTTTGATAGTAGTGACAGCAGCAACAGTAACAGTAACAATTATAGAAGTAACTTCCTAGCAAGTGTAACAGTGATAATAGCAGTAGTAACTTAGTAGAGACAATATGGAAAAGTTCGTAGGCATTGGATCGGTGACTTCTTGGATGATATTCATCATGAGACAGTTATAACCTAGGGTGATACGGCACTAGCTCCAGTTTATTGATATAATGTAGGCATGTATTCCATAAATACTCATACGTGCTTTATTAAAAGAACTTGCATGACATCTTTTGTCCTAACCTCCCGTGGCAGCGGGGTCCATATTGGAAACTAAGGGATATTAAGGCCTCCTTTTAATAGAGAACTGGAACAAATCATTAACACATAGTGAATACATGAACTCCTCAAACTACGGTCATCACCGGGAGTGGGCCCAGTTGTTGTCACTCCGGGGTTGCCGGATCATAACCGTAGTAGGTGACTATAACTTGCAAGATCAAATCTAAAACATGGATATAATGATGATAACATAAACGGTTCAGATCTGAAATCATGGCACCCGGGCCCAAAGTGACAAGCATTAGGCATAGCAAAGTCATAGCAACATCAATCTAAGAACATAGTGGATACTAGGGATCGGGCCCTAACAAAACTAACTCGATTACATGATGCATCTCATCCAACTCCTCACCGAGCAGCGAGCCTACGAAGGAGTTACTCACTCCCGGTGGGGAGCATCATGGAATTGGTGATGGAGATGGGTTGGTGATGACGAAGAAAGAAGATCCCCCTCTCCGGAGCCCCAAACGGACTTCAGATCTGCCCTCCTGAGGAGGAACAGGGCCTGGCGGCGGCTCTGTCTCGTGGATTGCGATAATTCTTTCTCCCTGATTTTTTTCTACAAATATGTGATTTTATAGTATCAGGGGGGGTCGTCAGTGGGGCCACCAGGTGGGTACAACCCACCTAGGCACGCCAGGAGAGGGAGGCGCACCCTGGTGGGTTGTGCCCACCCAGGGGCCCCTCTTCGGTAGGTCTTGGCTCCAGAAATTCTTATTATTGATATAAAAATTCCTCAAAAAGTTTTGTTCCATTCCAAGAACTTTTATTTCTGCACAAAAACAACACCATGGTAGTTCTGCTGGAAACAACGTCAGTCGGGGGTTAGTTTCATTCAAATCATGCAAATTAGAGTCCAAAACAAGATAAAAATTGTGACAAAAAGTAGATATGTTGGAGACGTATCAAGTCCCGCAAGCTTAAACCTTTTCTTGTCCTCAAGCAATTCAGTTAATAAACTGAAAGTGAGAAATAAAAACGTTTACAAACTCTTTTGCTCTTGTTTGCGTAAATAAGCTTAAACAGCACCCAGGTTTTCAGCGAGCATTATAACTAACCATGTCAACAATAACTCTTAAAGATTATAATGATTCATATCAATGACATAATCAGCTAGCGAGCAATAAGAAGATATCTCAAATGGCAACACGTTGTCAAAACAACCATGATATAATATGACAATAGTGGTGTCTCGCTAGCCCTTTCCGAGACCGCAAAACATAAATGCAGAGCACCTCCAAAGTTCAAGCAGCGACTAAACATTGTAATTCATGGTAGAAAAGATCCAGTCATGATGCACCCAACATTAGCTACACACAATGCATAAATCATGACCGCTGTGCTCTACTCAGTTTCTGATGCTTGTTTATTAGAAGGTTATGACACAACATAAAAGTAAATAGAAAGTCCCTTCGCAGAGGGAAGCAGTGATTTGCAGAGGAGTCAGAGCTCAATTTTTAATACAGAGATAAATGCTATTTTGAGACATGCACCCTTCTTATTCACTTCACGACCATCAGTTATCAACATCTTCCACGCTAAGCACGCTAGTGGCGGTTCCCAAGCGGTAAAAGGAAAGTTTTTGACTCCATTTGGAGTTTTTGTTTAATTATTTCAGAGGTGAACTCTTTTTCATGTTTGCAGTTTGGGACTGGGCATCCCTATTACCGCCCATTTTCTCGTGCGATGGCGAGTGAATAAACACTCGACCTGAGAATAACCCGCTTAGCACGAAAGATATTGACCACCTCCTGTCATTCCATGAACGATCCAGGCACACAAAATGGATAATTTTTTTATAAGTTTTTAGAGGTGGCACATGCAAATTTACTTAGGACGGTAGGGTAATGCCATATATAGGTAGGTATGGTGGACTCATCTGGAATAACTTAGGGTTCAAGATTTTTGATGTACAAGCAGAATCCCCACTTAGTACAGGCGAAGGCTAGCAATTTAGATTGAGAAGCGGCCAGGTAGAGAGCAACAACGATCATAACCATGCATTATGCGTAAGTAACATTGGACACTAGCATGAGTAGGATATGAACACCATGAACATAAACATTATAGAGGCTATGTTGGTTTTTATTCAACTACATGCATGAACATGTACAAAGTCAAGCCACTCGAACATTCAGAGGAGGATACCATATCATCATACTACATCACAATCATTTTAATGCTATGTTGATATTCAAGCTAAATCATTATTAACTCCCAGCTACTTATGCATGGCATGAGAAACTATAATCTCTAATTGTCATTGCAAACATGTTTAATCATAATGGGCTAAAGCATGGATGCTAGGTTAAACATATTTACACAGACAAGACAGGTCGAGTTCATACCAGTTTCTCTTTGCCATGACCAATTCATCGAATGTCGTCATTATTGCCTTTCACTTGCATGACCGAATGATATGAAAATAATAATAGTGCAAGAGTGCCATGGACTAAGCTGGAATATGTAAACATTTTATTCAACAGGAGAAGAAAAGGTAAAATGGGCTCTTATTAGTTCAACAATCATTCGTATGAGAGCCACTCAACATTTTCATCATGGTCTTCTCCTCGGTACAACTCGAAATAAAAGAAAAAAAATTAGAGAAACACACTTAAATATTTTTGGAGTTTTTGGTTTTCTTCAACAAGCAAATAAAAGGGAAAAGCAAAAACGATAAAAACTATTTACACGGGAAAGCTCCCAACAAGCAAAAAGAAGAACAAGGAAATCTTTTTGGATTTTCTTTTTAGTACTAATACTAGCATGCATAGGAAGTAAATTAACTTCAACTATTTTTTTGGTTTTTCTATAGTTTTTCAAACACACAAGAAGAAAGCAAGAAAATAAATCTAAGCATGGATGATACAATGAAAAAGTATGAGCACTGACAAATGGGATAATATGCATGAATGTAATGTCGGTGAGAAACACGTACTCACCCAAGCTTAGGCTTTTGGCCTAACTTGGTAATGAATCAGTAGCCTGGAGGGTAGTAGGGGTGCCGAGGAGCGGGCATCCACTGATCCCACTGTGGAGGTGCCTCCGCAGCCTCTGCAGTAGCGTGAGCGTCCCATTAGGCAATGATGTCTGCAGGCATAATCCTGTATCCACTCCTGGCAACAAAATCAAACAAAGCAGGAGCAGACAATGGAATAACATCGCGAGCTTCAACATTATAGTCCAAGTTGTAGGGAATGGCAATGTCAGGACGATCGCATGCAAGAAAGTGATGGTGTTCCATGGCTGCACGATCTAGGTAAACCTTAGTCAGAGGGTAATCATCAGGGTGTATCTCTACCTCGAAATGAGCTGCCAAACGAGTGGCAAAAATCCCACCATGTATTTTCCCTTGGATTTATTAAGATGGAGGTGACGAGCCACAATAGCTCCCATGCTATAAGTGTTGTCGCCCTCTAATGCACGACGTAAAACAGCAAGGTATGGTGAACTGAGTGCACCCACCTTCTCCCTAGAAAGCAAGCACTTAGCAACAAATAAAGCAAAATAATGTACGACGGGAAAGTGTACGCTAGCAGCCATAGTGGCTGACACTCCTCTCTCATCACCCACTGTCAGACTGCGATAAAAATCCTCAAACCTAGTCGGTCTAGGCTCAACCAAGCTCCCATCAGACAAGATTATGCATATGTCACAAAACTCAGTAAGTGGTATCTGATGGATTCCAGCATATAAATTAAATCTCACTTCACGAGGATTATTTCTAGGCAAGAAAGTAAAGCTCTGAACAAAGTTGTTTGTGAGGATGTGGTGCTGGTCACGCTCATCTGCGGTGAAGTCGGTGAGGCCGGCATTAGCAATATATTGCATGAACTCCTCAAGAATTCCAACCTCTTGTAGGAACGGGGTGTGCGGCCATTCGCACGGCCGTACTTCCGCCAACCTCCGAGGGTGGAGATCATTGTCAGAAGACTCCCCAATAACACCCTTGGAGTTCTTCTTAGATCCAAACTTCCTGAAGATATTCATGTCCACGTACAATTTCTGAAAATAAAATTTTTTGAGTGACAAAAATTTGTCAACAAAACTTTGTAAGATTGATAGCAACTACTCATAGGGATACATAGAGGCCATAGCAAGCATTGAAACTACTTAGAACATTAAGAATTCAACATGCAAGCACATCTACAGTAGCACCAAGAGTAGCTAATTATTCAAAGTATAAGCCACTAAAACAAAAACTAATTGGACAAAAGGTGGAGTCACATACCAAGCAACAATCCCCCAAAATAGTTTAGGAAACGGAGCTTCGAGCAAAGAGATCGAAATCTGCGGGTTTGAGCTCAAGAACACGAGAGAGAGAGAGAGAGCAATGGGGATTTTTTCTGGAGGTAAGTGATGATGTGGTATGAAGAGATAAGTGAGAGGGCCCACGTGGGGACCACAACCCACCAGGGCGCACCCAGGTGGGTTGTGCCCACCTGGTGCACCTCCCTCTGATGTTATTTGCACCAAAAATTCTCAAATATTCAGAAAAAAATCGTATTAAATTTTCAGGTCATTCTGAGAACTTCTATTTTTGGGTCATTTTTTATTGCACATGAAATTCAGAAAACAGACAAAACATGGCATTTTATTTAATTTAACTAGTAAAAACTAGGGATAGAAATTAGTGCTTACTGAATTCATCAAATTCATACGATTAAAAAATGATCCATTAATAAGGTTGATCAAGTCTTATTAACAACCACTTTAGATTAGCATGAAACCGAAGAACTTTCGTAAATCACTAAGTTACCTCAATGGGGATATGCATTTACCCAACAATAAGCATTTCATATTTCTTTTTGATAGTAGGTAGAGGTATTTGAAAACTTCCAATAGTGATTGTCGGAGATTTTTCAATAACATTAATACCATTCACTTGGAATTGTTTCTTTGGAAAGTGCATCGTATGCTCATTACCATTAATATGAAAAGTGACCTTGCTTTTATTGCAACCAATAACAACCCCTGCAATATTCAAGAAGGGTCTACCAAGGATAATCGACATGTTGTCATCCTCGGGCATCTCAAGTATAACAAAGTCAGTCAAAATAGTAACATTAGCAACAACAACGGGCACATCCTCACAGATACCGATAGGTATGGCAGTTGATTTGTCAGCCATTTGCAAAGATATTTCAGTAGGTGTGAGTTTATTCAAGTCAAGTCTTTTATATAAAGAGAATGGCATAACACTAACACCAGCTCCTAAATCACACAGAGCAGTTTTCACATAATTCTTTTTGGTAGAGCAAGGTATAGTTGGTATTCTCGAATCTTTGAGTTTTTTAGGTACTCCATCTTTAAAAGTGTAATTAGCAAGCATAGTGGAGATTTTAGTTTCCGATATTTTTCTCTTATTTGTGATGATGCCTTTCATATATTTTGCATAAGGAGGCATTTTCAATATATCAGTCAAGCGAGTACGGAAAAAGACTAGCCTCAGCATCTCAGCAAAGCGTTCAAATTCTTCATCATCATTCTTTTTAGTTGACTTGGGTGGAAAAGGCATAGGTTTTTGAACCCATGGTTCTCTTTCTTTACCGTGTTTCCTAGCAACAAAGTCTCGTTTGTCACATCTTTTATTTTTAGCTCGTGGGTTATCAAGATCAACAGGTGGTTCTATCTCAACATCATTATATAGTTATTTTTCATTACTTGGTTGAGTTTCTTCATGAACTTCATCATTATCTTTTTCATTATCATTAGGTGAGTGTTCGTTACCAGATTGAGTTTCAGCATCAGAGATAGAAATTTCATTATCATTATCAGGAGGTTTTTCTATTTCAGGTTCACTAGAAGTGTGCAAAGTCCTATCATTTTTCTTTTTCTTTCTAGAAGGACTAGGTGCACTAGTGTTAGCTCTTTGTGAATCTTGTTCAATTCTTTTAGGGCGTCCCTCAGGATATAGTGATTCCTGAGTCATTTTACCTCCTCTAGTTGCAACTCTAACATCAAAGTCATGCATCTTATGATTCATTTCATCAAGTAATTCTCTTTGCGATTTAGCAATTTGTTCTAATTGAGTTTGAACCATAGAAGCATCTTCTCCAACACCTCTAACATCATTTGATATTCTAAATAACAAGTCACTCAAGCAAGTAATCATATCAGAATTATATTTCAATTGTTTCATAACATTTGCATTGAAGTGATCTTGTTTTCTAATGTAGTTTTCAAACTCATAAAGGCATTGACTAGGATGCATATTGTGAGGATTATCATTATCATTAAACTTCATAAGAGAATTTACCTCTACCACCTTAGGCATTGGTGGTGTATTGCCCATGTATTTCTTCAATAGGAGGTAAAATTTTAACATCCTCAACTTTAATACCTTTTTCCTTCATAGATTTCATTGCCTCTTGCATATCTTCAGGACTAAGATATAATATACCCCTCTTCTTCGGAGTGGGTTTAGGCGGTGGTTCAGGAATAGTCCAATCATCATAATTTTTCAATATTTTATTCGATAATTCTTTAGCTTGTCCAATAGTTCGTTCCCTGAAAACACAACCAGCACAACTATCTAGGAAGTCCCTAGAAGCATCGGTTAGTCCATTATAGAAGATATCAAGTATTTCATTTTTCTTAAGAGAATGATCAGGCAAAGCATTAAGTAACTGGCAAAGCCTCCCCCAATCTTGTGGGAGACTCTCTTCTTTAGTTTGCACAAAGTTAAATATTTCCTGTAAGGCAGCTTCTTTCATATGAGCAGGAAAATATTTTTCAGAGAAGTAATAAACCATATCCTGGGGAATACGCACACAACCAGGAGCAAGAGTGTTGTACCAAGCTTTAGCATCACCCTTTAATGAGAAAGGAAATAATTTGAGAATAAAGTAATATCAAGTTTTCTCATCATGAGTAAAAAGGGTGGCTATGTCATTCAACTTAGTAAGATGTGCCACAACAGTTTCAGTTTCATAACCGTGGAAAGGATCAGATTCAACCAGAGTAATTAACTCTTGGTCGAAAAAGAATTCATAACCCTTGTCATCAATAAATATAGGTGAAGTAGCAAACTTAGGATCACATTTCATTCTAGCATTCAGAGATTTTTCTTTATACTTGTGTAATAATTTCTCTAGATCATCTCTACCGTTTCAACCAAGAATATCTCTAATTGCTTCTTCACTCATAACAGAACCTTCCGGTACCTTAGGCAATTCATATCTAGGAGGGCTAATTCTAGCAGGTGTTTCAGGAGTTTCAGTTTCAAGCTCATCATCAGATTCAACATCATGTTGTATAACTCTAGCAAACTGTTTATTAAGAAATTCACCAAGTGGCACATCATCATTATCAAGCAAGGTACTAGCATCATCATAAGCATCATTCATGGTAGAAGTAGCATCATCAATAACTTGCAACATATCAGAATTAATAGCATGTGGTGGTGTTGCAAGTTTACTTATAATAGAAGGTGAATCTAAAGCAGAACTGGATGGCAGTCCCTTACCTCCCCTCGTCCTTGAGGGAAATATCTTAGTCTTTGGATCCTTCAGATTCGTCATAGTGATAATATGATAATAATCCCAAGTGACTCAACAAATATAGCTATGCTCCCCGGCAACGGCGCCAGAAAAAGGTCTTGATAACCCACAAGTATAGGGGATCGCAACAGTTTTCGATGGTAGAGTATTCAACCCAAATTTATAGATTCGACACAAGGGGAGACAAATAATATTTGAAGGTATTAGCAGCTGAGTTGTCAATTCAACCACACCTGGAGATTAATTATCTACAGCAAAGTGATTAGTAGCAAAGTAGTTTGATAGTAGTGACAGTAGCAACAGTAATAGTAACAGTGATAGCAGTAATTTTGTAGCAAGTGCAACAGTGATAATAGCAGTAGTAACTTAGCAGAAACAATATGGAAAAGTTTGTAGGTATTGGATCGGTGACTTGTTGGATGATATTCATCATGAGACAGTTATAACCTTGGGCGATACGGCACTAGCTCCATATCATCGATATAATGTAGGATGTATTCCGTAAATAGTCATACGTGCTTTATTAAAAAAACTTGCATGACATATTTTGTCCTACCCTCCCGTGGCAGCGGGGTCCATATTGGAAACTAAGGGACATTAAGGCCTCCTTTTAATAGAGAACCGGAACAAAGCTTTAACACATAGTGAATACATGAACTCCTCAAACTACGATCATCACCGGGAGTGGGCCCGGTTGTTGTCACTCCGGGGTTGCCGGATCATAACCGTAGTAGGTGACTATAACTTGCAAGGTCGGATCTAAAACATGGATATAATGATGATAACATAAACGGTTCAGATTTAAAATCATGGCACCCGGGCCCAAAGTGACAAGCATTAAGCATAGCAAAGTCATAGAAACATCAATCTAAGAACATAGTGGCCTAACAAAACTAACTCGATTACATGATGAATCTCATCCAACTCCGCACCGACCAGCGAGCCTACGAAGGAATTACTCACTCCTGGTGGGAGCATCATGGAATTGACGGTGGAGATGGGTTGGTGATGACGAAGAACGAAGATCCCACTCTTCGGAGCCCCAAACGGTCTCCAGATCTGCCCTCCCGAGGAAGAACAAGGCCTGGCGGCGGCTCTGTCTCATGGATCGCAATAATTCTTCCCCCTAATTTTTTTTTCTGAAAATATGTGATTTTATAGTATCAGGGGGTCGTCAGCGAGGCCACTAGGTGGGTACAACCCACCTGGCCGCGCCAGGAGATGGGGCACGCCCTGGTGGGTTGTGCCCACCCAGGGGCCCCTCTCCGGTAGGTCTTGGCTCTAGAAATTCTTATTATTAATATAAAAATTGCTCAAAAAAATTTGTTCCATTTCGAGAACTTTTATTTTTGCACAAAAACAACACCATGGTAGTTCTGCTGAAACAGCATCAGTCCGGGGTTAGTTTCATTCAAATCATGCAAATTAGAGTCCAAAACAAGAGAAAAAGCATGAGAAATAGTAGATACGTTGGAGACGTACCACCAGTCGCCCAAAATTTAACCCATGGTCAGCATGTCTGATCACTTTTGATCGCAGAGACCATCCGACCAGTATCCATCACAGAGGTTCGGCAACATTGGTCCTCGATCCAATTATCGACGGATTCCACCTCACATGCGTCCTTATGGACGGCGGTAGCAGTCTTAACCTGCTCTACCAGGACACTCTCCGCAAAATGGGAATTGATCCGTCAAGAATCAAGCCCAGCAAAACCGCCTTCAAAGCAGTGATACCCGGCGTAGAGGCCAGCTGTACGGGGTCCATAACGCTGGAGGTAATATTCGGCTCACCGAATAATTTCCGAAGCGAAGACTTGATCTTCGACATCGTCCCTTTCCGTAGCAGCTATTGTCGGATTTCGTGTTCCGGCAGACCCTTGAGGTTTGAACACTGGGGTGCGCGCAGAGATCTCTCCCCTACCGATCTACGTTCAATCTCCTCACGTGATCTAAGCTGGAAACAACGAACAACACAAGGGACACGAGGTTTATACTGGTTCGGGCCACCGTTGTGGTGTAATACCCTACTCTAGTGTGTGGTGTGGTGGATTGCCTCAGGGGCTGATGATGAATAGTACAAGGGAAGAACAGCCTCGCGAGAGGTTTTCTTGAGCTGGTGCGATGAACTTCTTGGGTGAGTTCAGTCGCATCTCTCTCTCTCTGCTAGGGCTCTATCAGATCTCTAGATGTCTAGGTGTGTCCCTCTCTTCTCTTCTCTTTCTACTCTGTGGTAGCTAGCTCTCTTTATAGAGGCCCTGGGCCTCTCCCCAAATAATGAGCGGGAAGGGTGCCAACAATTGGCCATTTTGAAGGGGAACATCTAGTACAAGTTATCCTGACCAAAGGTGGTCTTCGGCTGCCAAAAGTACTGGTGATGACGCTGTCTTGGGCTCCGCGGTGACCTCCGTCCTACCGCTCTGCTGGTCTTGGTCTCGTTGCACCAGAATGGCAATCTTTGCCCGATGCCTTGTCCTGTGCTTGCCCCCTTTGAACCAAAGGGGAAACAAGGACACTGCGCAGGCCGGTGCCCGCCTGGCGCCCGCCTGGTCTCGATCGTCATGGCTTGCGTCACGGGCTCCTCGCGAGGTACCCCTGCCTTGATCTCTCCACCTCCTCGCGAGCCTGCCTGATGAGGCTGCCTCTGAGGAAGCTTTCTGTTGTCCGCCCCGCAAGGCTTGGCCCCTCGCGAGGGTCTTGGGCTTGAGCTGATGAAGATGGGCCACGCTGGGCCCCCACTTGAGCCACGCCGCAGGCAGGCAAGTCTGGGGACCCCCATTCCCAGAACGTCGACAGTAGCCCCCAGGCCCAAGGCGCGCCCGGGCTTGGCCTAGCAGGGAAGCGAAGAGGCAAGCGCGAAGCGCCACGGGCCCCAATAGCCTGCGGCCTTGGGCGCCGCGTGGCGATTGATTGGACGTGGGCGCTTGCGCTTCCCCATGATGCCTTATGTGTGCCCGGCTAAGCGGGCCCGCAGTTGCACATAGTTGTTCCTACCTTCTGCTGCTCGCTTGCCTCCTACCTTTCCTTCTTCTTGGAGCTCTAGCCTCCGCCGCCAATCCGACTCGAGTTCTTCCTCCTCTTCACCGCCATGGCACCGATGAAGAAAGGAAGGGGAAAGAATCCCGCGCCTTCGCCTCACACACCTCCGACGGCGACCCCCGCCGTTGCCCGGTCGATCATACTCAATCCAGAAGCTTTGAACAAGGTCCGCTCCGCCCTTGCCACTATCTTCAACGAGTGCGGCAGGACCACAGTCTGGCCCGTGTCCCATGCCTCCCTTGATAGGATCGTCACGGAGGTACGATTCTATGTCGATGCCCTATGGGCGGGTCTGGTTCCCCCCTTTTCCGCCTTCTTCAATGCGGTGCTCTCCCATTATCAGATCCTCCCATAGGGCATTAGCGAAGAATCGGACCTCGGGCCAGAGTCCATTACTCTTCTGGCCATCTTTGCTTTTGTTTGCAAGGCGATGATAGGCATTCCTCCTTCCGTTTCCCTGTTGTGCCACTTCTTTTTTGTCGGCATTCTGGGAACGGGGGTCCCCAGACTTGCCTGCCTGCGGCCTGCGGCATGGCTCAAAGGGGGCCCAGTGCGGCCCATCTTCATCAACACAAGGCTCAAGACCCTCGCGAGGGGCCAAGCCTCGCGAGGCGGACGACACGGAGTTTCCTCAGGCATGGCCTCGTCAGGCTGGCTCGCGAGGAGGCGGAGAGATCAAGGCGGGGTACCTCGCGAGGTGCCCATGACGCAAGCCATGACGACTCAGGGCGCCAGGCGGGCGCCAGCGCACGCAGCGTCCTTCTTTCCTCTTTGGTGCAAAGGGGGCAAGCGCAGCCGCGGAGTACCGAGGCATCAGGCAAAGGTTGCCATTTCGGTGCAACGGGACCAAGACCAGGAGGACTACGAGACGGAGGTCACCATGGAGCCCAGCACGGCGTCACCACAGAGCCTTTGGCAGGCGAGGACCAACTTTAGTCAGGATAAGTGTACTAGATGTTCCCCTTCGAATTGGCCAATTGTTGGCGCCCTTCCCGCTCAATATTTGGGAAGAGGCCCAGGGCCTTTGCCTATAAATAGGACTAGCCACCCCCAGGGTAGTGGCATCTAGAGGAGACATGGGATCGAAATCAGAGAGAGAGAGAGAGAGAGAGAGAGAGAAGGGTGACTGAACTCCTCCTTGCAGTTCATCGCCCCAGCCCAGAGCAGACCCTCGCGAGGCTGCTCTTCCTAGTATTGTTCATCATCATCAGCCCCAAGAGGCAATCCACCCACCGCACACTGGAGTAGGGTATTACACCACAACGGTGGCCTGAACCAGTATAAATCTTGCGTCCCTTGTGCAGTTCTTTCAGTAGTTTAGATCTTTGCAAGACGGGGAGGTAGAAGGCGTAATCTCCACGCGCACCCCAGTGTTCGAACCTTAAGGGTCTGCTGGAACCCGTGATCCGACATTTGGCGCGCCAGGTAGGGGGTGCGCTGGAATCCGTCTTCCACCGCTCCGTCCTCCTCCGGCCGCCACATCCATGTACGGCGCCAGTCGAGCTCGCGTCGCCCCGGAGGCCCTCACCGGTGGGCGTTCTCGTTGTCCCCCGTCGCCCGCCGTCAACACCGCCACCGGCCCGGTAGGAAACGAGCGACAAGCACCACCCCAGCATCCGCCTACGTGACAGAGTAACTGCACCGCAACATCGACGCCTCCGGTCATTGCGGCCCTCCTGGGCGGCTCGCAGGCGCCGCCCACGAGTCGCCACGTCAAGCCTTTTGCCCGCCGGGTTAGCACCGTTTCCGCACGGCAGGGGGCTCCCCCGGACCGGGCGGCGCGCGAGGTCGGTCTGACCTTCAGCTCGGAGGACCACCCCACCAACCTGGTCGGCTCGGGCGCGCTCCCCCTGTTGTGCACCCCCACCATCTGCCAGGTGGCCGTCACCAGAACCCTCGTTGATGGCGGCGCGGGCCTCAGCATGCTTTCGGTCGAGACTTTCAACCTCCTCTGCATACCCCAGGAGCGGCTGCGACCCAGCCGATCTTTCTCGGGCGTCGGGGGTGGATCATCCAACTCCCTGGGACAGATCCGGCTCCCGGTAACCTTCGGCACCTACGGCAACTTCCGCACAGAGATGGTCGACTTCGACATCGCCCCCATCAGTGTCCCTTACAACGCCATCCTCGGCTACCCGTCACTGGCTCAGTTCATGGCCGCCACAGACACGGCGTACAACCTCATGAAGATGCCCGGGAGCAGCGGTACCCTCGCCGTGCACGGGGACACCGGGAACGCCCTGCGAGTACTCAAGCTCGCCTTCAAGACGGCGGCATCGGCACGGCCCGTCAACGCGGAGACCCCTGAGCCCAAGGGGGCTGCGCCCGCCAATAAGAAGCAGTTGTTCACCCAGGACAGGGCAGAAACCAAGCAGATACTCGTTGACGAGGACGGGTCCTCCAGTGCCACTTTCACCATAGGCGCCAACCTTGAGCCTGAGCAGGAGGAGGCCTTGGTCAAGTTCCTGCGCGCGAATATGAAGGTATTTGCTTGGGAGCCCGATCAGCTGGCAGGGATCCCCAGGAGTGTCATCGAGCATCACCTCAACGTGTGCCCAAATGTGTGCCCCGTGAAGCAGAAGGCCAGACGGCAGTCCGTGGAGAAGCAGGCCTTCATTGTCCAAGAGACCCGCAAGCTAGAAGCCGCTGGGGTCATTCGCGAGGTCCAATACCCGGATTGGTTGGCCAACCCTATCGTTGTGCCCAAGAAAGGGGGGAAGGAACGCATGTGTGTCGACTTCACCAACCTCAACAAGGCATGCCCGCAAGATCCGTTTCCGCTCCCCCGCATCGACCAGATCGTCGATTCCACTGCGGAGTGCGACCTGCTATGCTTCCTGGACGCCTTCTCCGGGTATCACTAGATCAAGATGGCGGTAGAAGACGTTGAGAAGACTGCCTTCTTGACCCCGTGCGGGGTATACTGCTATACATGCATGCTGTTCGGACTGCGTAACGCAGGGGCAACCTTTCAGTGGCTGATGCACATCACCTTGGGCCCGCAACTCGAAAAGAATGTCGAAGCCTATGTTGATGACATTGTAGTAAAATCTTGGGAGGCCAAGACCCTGATACAAGACCTGGAGGAGACCTTTGCGAGCCTCGACGCAGTAAACCTGCGGCTCAACACGGAGAAATGTGTGTTTGGCGTCCCCTCGGGCAAGCTTTTGGGATTCCTCGTGTCCCATCATGGCATCGAGGCCAACCCCGAGAAGGTCAGGGCGGTCGAGGAAATGAGTCCGCCAAAGACCCTCAGAGAAATGCAGAAGCTCACTGGGCGCTTGACCGCGCTAGGGCGCTTCATCTCCAAATTGGGGTAGCGAGCGCTGCCTTTCTTTCAGCTGATGAAGAAAAAGGGGCCCTTTGAATGGACTGAAGAGGCAGATAAGGCGTTTCAAGATCTCAAGAGGTACCTGACCAGTCCCCCAGTCATGGTGGCTCCACGCCCTCAAGAGCCCCTGCTGCTTTACCTCGCCGCCACTCCCTACTCCGCCAGCGCAGCCCTGGTGGCGGTTAGGGAGGAGCGCCAAGTCAAGACCGCAGCGGCAGCCCGAGGCAAGACAAAACGGGAACAAGGAAAGCCTGCAGAAGCCACAACCGCAGTTGAGGAGGGTCAGCTGCCAAAGAATGCACCGAAGGCAGGAGAAGCCGCACGCCCGGATGGTCCACCTCCCGAGGCCACGTCATCTCGTGAGGCGCCCTTACCTCCGGAGGGCGCCGCGACCCCAGATGCTCTCAGCCTTGTTGAGCATCCAGTCTACTTTGTTAGCACGGTGTTACGAGATGCGAGGGCATGGTACCCAATGCCTCAGAAGCTCCTCCTCGTGCTACTGGTAGCCTCGCGCAAGCTGCATCACTACTTCCAGGCTCATCCCATCAAAGTCGTCTCATCGTACCCCCTGGAGAGAGTGCTCAGGAGCCCTAACTCAGCCGGAAGGGTCGCCGAGTGGAACATGGAGCTGCAGGCGTTTCAGCTCGAGTTCAGCACAACCAGGGTCATCAAAGGAGCAGCGTTGGCGGATTTCGTGGCGGAATGGGCGGAGGCACTAGGCCTCAGGGACAACGAGGATCGGTCCCTCTCTCCAGGGAGTGAGGCACCGGAAGGCTGGGTCATGTACTTCGATGGGGCGTTCTCCAGGCACGGCGCGGGGGCTGGTGCGGTGCTGATATCACCCACTCAGGATAAGCTCTACTATGTCGTACAACTCTATTTCCAGCAAGGTGAAAAGGTCTCCAACAACATAGCAGAATATGAGGGACTGATAGCCGGGTTGAAGGCCGCAGTAGCCCTGGGAGTGAAACGCCTCACCGTCAAGGGCGACACGCAGCTCCTAGTCAACTTCTCCAACAAGGTGTATGAGCCGAAGGACGAGCATATGGAGGCCTACCTAGCGGAGGTCCGCAGGATGGAAAAGCAGTTCTAGGGGCTGGAGCTGAAGCACGTGCCCCGTGGCACCAATCAGGAAGCTGACGACATAGCCGGACGGGCATCCAGGCGGTTGCCGCAGGAACCCGGCGTCTTCGAAGAGCGGCTCTTCAAACCTTCAGCACAGCCGATGTTATCAGACACCGCTCAGTCTCGAGAGGAGCTACCCCAGCCGCCAGCCTCGGGAGCCCTGGTCTGTGGACCGACCTCAGGAGCATGCCTGCTCCTGACGATGGAACCTTAGGAGGAGTGCTGGATCACAGAACTCCGGAGTTATTTAACGCAAGGGGCCCTACCGGAAAAGGAAGAGGAAGTGGAGCATGTGGCGCGGCAGGCCACGGCATACTGCATCAGAGATGGAGAACTTTACCGGAAGCAACCAAACGATGTATCTCTGTGCTGCATCTCCAGGGAGCAAGGAAAGGAACTACTGGAGGACATACACGGTGGAGACTGCGGACACCACTCATCATCACGGACCCTCGTTGGCAAGGCATTCCGTAGTGGGTTCTATTGGCCCACCGCGCTCAACGACGCAATCGAATTGGTAAAGGCTTGTGAGGCCTGCCAGTTTCATTCCAAGCAGATCCATCAACCGGTGGGGGGCCTGCAGACTATACCCATCTCGTTGCCGTTCGCAGTTTGGGGGTTGGATATTCTGGGCCCATTCCCTCGGGCGCCAGGGGCTACCGTTACCTCTATGTCGCCATTGACAAGTTCACCAAGTGGGCAGAAGTGGAGGCTGTCCGTACCATCCCCGCTGGCTCCGCAGTCAAGTTCATCAGGGGTATCGTGAGCCGGTTCGGGGTGCCGAATCGCATCATCACAGACAACACTTCGCAGTTCACTAGTAATCTCTTCAAAACATATTGTGCTAACCTTGGGACGCAGATATGCTACGCTTCGGTGGCACACCCGCGAAGCAATGGGCAGGCCGAACGAGCCAACGCGGAGGTCCTGAGAGGCCTCAAGACCAGGACATTCAAGAAGAAGCTGGAGGCCTGCGGCAGAGGTTGGTACGACGAGCTCCAGTCCGTGTTGTGGTCAATCCGCACAACCACGACCAAACCAACTAGGGAGACCCCGTTCTTCCTGGTCTATGGAGCCGAAGCAGTCCTTCCTCACGAGGTCAGCCATCACTCCGCGCGGGTCTTGGCGTTCGACGAGGCGCAGCAGGACGCCATGCGGGGGATGGACCTCGTACTGGGGGAGGGACGCCGCCGGGAAGCTGCGCTGCGAGTGGCAAGGTACCAACAGGCGCTATGATGATATCACTGCCGCCACATCCGCCCCAGGACCCTCGAGGTAGGAGACCTCGTACTCAGGCGGGTTCTCTCCAGGGAGGGGCTGCACAAGCTCTCTCCCATGTGGGAGGGCCCGTTCAAGGTTGTTCATGTTTCCAGGCCAGGCTCCGTGCGCTTGGAGACTCAAGAGGGGGAGCCGGTCCAGAACGCGTGGAACATCCAGCACCTCCGGAGGTTCTACCCCTAAAAGGCCTAGAGCCTGTGAAGAAGGCGAACGCCTGTGAAGACCTTCCCTTTTTGGAAAAGGCCCAGAGCCCGTGAAGAAGGCGAATGCCTGTGAAGACCTTCCCTTTCTGGAAAAGGCCCAGAGCCTGTGAAGAAGGCGAACGCCTGTGAAGACCTTCCCTTTTTGGAAAAGGCCCAGAGCCTGTGAAGAAGGCGAACGCCTGTGAAGACCTTCCCTTTTTGGAAAAGGCCCAGAGCCTGTGAAGAAGGCGAACGCCTGTGAAGACCTTCCCTTTTTGGAAAAGGCCCAGAGCCTGTGAAGAAGGTGAATGCCTGTGAAGACCTTCCCTTTTTGGAAAAGGCCCAGAGCTTGTGAAGAAGGCGAACGCCTGTGAAGACTTTCCCTTTTTGGAAAAGGCCCAGAGCCTGTGAAGAAGGCGAACGCCTGTGAAGACCTTCCTTTTTTGGAAAAGTCCTGGAGCCTGTGAAGAAGGCGAGTGCCTGTGAAGTTGATTACCTCTAAGAACAAAGGCCCAGAGCCTGTGAAGAAGGCCAATGCCTGTGAAGCTCGCCGCCCCGTGACACACACGTAATAATGAGTGGGGTTGTACACGCCCCAGAGTCTCAGGAGCGCCGGCCTCAGGCCCTGGGGCTCCCTCCCACACCCAGTGGCAGCACTTAGCTCCGCGCTGGTGAGAAGACGTCGAAGACTAGATTAGGTGCCGGACGCGGCTTTTTCATTTGCTTTCCGCAGTTGACGTGTTTACTTGCATTTGAAGTCTTATCGAAGTTATCACTGTTGCTGATTTGTGGTTCGTCGATTTTCGCTCCTCGCTTTGGTTTCTCTCATAAACGACCTCGCGAGGGATGGTACTCAAACGTCCTCGCGAGCGTTTCTGCTCTAGCCGCTGGAAGGTTTCATGGCCCGGGCACGTTACAGGAGCACCCCTCTAGTCCGTGCCCCTCGGGCACCGCGACGCGCACACAGGGCCTGGGTCGGTCGCCCCCCCAGCAGGGGTCAAAAACTATCTACGCATAGGCGTGTAGTTAAGAGGCGCAAAAATAAGATCAAGGTAATGGCTAAAACGGCAATAATTCCCAACACGCCCCAGCGGGGCTCCATGCAGCTGTTTTGTCTTACATAGGAAACAAAAGGAAAATGAAAGGACGAGCCCGGCGCGGCCTTCCTCACATCAGCCCGCAGAGGCGACCCGGGCTGCCTCCGGGCCTGAGGCAGACTCCCTCTCGCGCTTCACCGGGGCACGACGGCGGGCGGACGAACCGCCACCTCCCAAGAAAGCTCGACAGCGCGGGGGTTGACTGCGGCCACCGCTGGAGGAGTCGCTGGAGGAAGAGTTGACGAAGCTTGGGGAGTCTCGGACGCTGCCATCCGTGCGGGCGCTATCTCCTCCATCACCATCGGAGCGGGGCCCCCGGCCGCGGTCGTCGTCCTCAGGGCAACACCCCGCGCGGCGACCATCTTCCCCAAACACCCTCACATAGAGGGTGGCGTCGCCGTCAAACCTGAAGTGCAGGGTGCACCGGCGCCCCAGGCCGCGAGCACGGGCGAACGCCTGCCAGCCACGAGTTAAGGCCAAGCCCCCGTTGGCGGAGACCTCCAGCGCGGCCCATGAGGACCTGCTGCAGCAGCCCTCCGCCTGGAGCCAGAGGCCACCAGGAGCACCGGCCGGGAGTTCACCAAGGAGGAGGCGAGGGAGTTGGAGCCGGGCGCTAGTCGGCTCCGCCGACCAGATGACGAACTCCGGCAGCACCTGCGCGGCGCGAAAGCACGGCCTGGGGGAGCGCGCAACCCAGGCGCGTCCCTCGGCCACAGCGGCTCGCCCGCCGCCGCGCTGGGAGCCGCCCCCATGACCACCAAACGCTACCGGGGTGGCCACCGGATGCTTCCGAGGGCGCCCACGACCGCGCTTGGGCGGGGGAGAGGCAGGATTGACCTGGAGGGCCTTCCCCTTCTCTGCAGCCGAGTACCTCCTCGATGGAGCCATCACACCAAGGCAGAGCAAGAATTGAGGCAAAGGAGAAAACAAGAAGAGATGGACTAGAAGGGCACGCGCCGTGCCGTACTTGTAGCCGGCGAAGGCCAACCATCGGCCTCCGCGATCGCAAGTAATCATGACACAATCTGCATGCAGGGACTTGTCCAACTCGCGCGATCACCGAGGCATCATGGGGAAGTGGAGATGCCCATGTCCCATCAACCGCCACGCGGCGCCCAAGGCCGCAGGCTGTTAGGGCCCGTGGCACTTCACCCTTGCCCTTTCGCCTCTCAGCACGGCCAAGTCCGGGCGCGCCTTGGGCCCGGGGGCTACTGTCGGCGTTCTGGGAATGGGGGTCCCTAGACATGCCTGCCTGCGGCCTGTGGCGTGGCTCAAAGGGGGCCCAGTGTGGCCCATCTTCATCAACACAAGGTTCAAGACCCTCGCGAGGGGCCAAGCCTCGCGAGGCGGACGACACGGAGTTTCCTCAGGCATGGCCTCGTCAGGCTGGCTCGCGAGGAGGCGGAGAGATCAAGGCGGGGTACCTTGCAAGGTGCCCATGACACAAGCCATGACGACTCAGGGCGCCAGGCGGGCGCCAGCGCGCGCAGCGTCCTTCTTTCCTCTTTGGTGCAAAGGGGGCAAGCGCAGCCGCGGAGTACCGAGGCATCAGGCAAAGGTTGCCATTTCGGTGCAACGAGACCAAGACCAGGAGGACTACGAGATGGAGGTCACCATGGAGCCCAGCATGGCGTCACCACAGAGCCTTTGGCAGGCAAAGACCAACTTTAGTCAGGATAAGTGTACTAGATGTTCCCCTTCGAATTGGCCAATTGTTGGCGCCCTTCCCGCTCAATATTTGGGAAGAGGCCCAGGGCCTTTGCCTATAAATAGGACTAGCCACCCCTAGGGTAGTGGCGTCTAGAGGAGACATGGGATCGAAATCAGAGAGAGAGAGAGAGAGGGTGACTGAACTCCTCCTTGCAGTTCATCGCCCCAGCCTAGAGCAGACCCTCGCGAGGCTGCTCTTCCTTGTATTGTTCATCACCATCAGCCCCAAGAGGCAATCCACCCACCACACACTGGAGTAGGGTATTACACAACAACGGTGGCCCGAACCAGTATAAATCTTGCATCCCTTGTGCAGTTCTTTCGGTAGTTTAGATCTTTGTGAGACGGGGAGGTAGAAGGCGTAATCTCCGCACGCACCCCAGTGTTCGAACCTTAAGGGTCTGCCGGAACCCGTGATCCGACATTTTCCTTGCGCTTGAGCGATCCCACTCAGTGCTCAGGGTGTGTGAGTTTCTTCGCCGTGCCAGAGATGGCCGCTTTAGGGATCGACTTCGGCCTTCTCCTCCTGAGGCCAGGTTCAGAGAGCGGTGGCTGTACGTGGACGTTGGGGTGCCCAACCCTCTGCTCTCGCACCCGACCTCGCCTGCTGTTCCTCACGCGGGTTGGGACCATGAGGTGCTCGCGAGCCCCCGGCTCGCCTTCGTCTGGTGCCGCTTCCAGAGTTTGAGGGCGCTCAATGTGACAACACCCAAGGTGGTGAAGGAGTTCCTCGAATGTCTAATTGCTCCTCTTCAGCGCGACTCTCGTCGGATGTGGGACTTTGCGGGGCATAGAGACCGCATGCGGTTTCAGGAGGAGGACTTGGCGCCTGAAGTGCTGCGAATGATGCTCAGGGTCTTGACTGGCGATCCTTCCCCAGGCAGCCTTCGGAGCAATGGTGTCCTCTTGTATCTTTGCTCCGGCAGGGCCGATTTTGTGAGGCAGATACCCAGCTTCGACGAGTGGGGGCTACGCCCGGCTGGCTGCACGGGGCCCTGCGACAACCCAGCCGCCGTGGTGGCTCCCCCTGCCGCCCACAACGGTCCTCCCTCGGGCAACAGGGCGGGGAGACAAGAACCGGCGGGAGTTGAGGCGACCGATGTTGAGGTACCGACGCCGTGAGAAGCCTCGAAGGCGGCATCTCCCGAGGCCCGCCCTGGAGCGGCGGCAGGTGCGGAGTCGCGGCCTATGGTTCCTGAGGCCGGGGCTCCTGAGCCCCCAGCCGTTCCTCGCGAGGCGACGCCTGACGGCGCCCCCAGGCTGACTCCTCCAGTGCTGATCATCTTGACGCTTCTTCCGCACCAGAGGCCGACCCCTGCGCCGAGCGCTTAGGTCGGTTCCACATAGACTTCGAGGCCCTCCACAAGAGGAAGGAGGCCTTGAATGGCAACGACCACCCTTGCCGCTTGCTGAAGTGTAGGAAATACTTTGCCATGGATGAGTACATCTTCTTCTTTCTCTGCTCATTTACTTTGCTAACCCTACGACTGATTGTGGCCTTTCAGGCCCTGCCCTGCGAAACTCGCCGAGTCAGCCTGGGAGCCATCCCCCCAAGCTTCGCCTTCTCCGCTGGCCCTGGGTGCGCCGAGCTCGAGCGGCACGCCTACTGCCAGACCGGTTAGTGGAGTGGTCCGTTCCATAGGGCACCTCGAGCCTGCGCACCCGCTGTCCTTTCTTCATGAGTCCTCCTGGGGCACATCTGGCTTGCCCCGCGTTCCTCCTTTGATCATAGATGGTGAATGGCTAAAGTCTGTCTTTGGCTCCACCTCCATGGGTGGACCGATGCCAGGCCGGATTTCCAAAGAGGTCCATTCAGCGATGGCTAGGGCGCCAGCCCCCAGCTCCGCGCCGGGAGGGGGCTTTGCCGCCTCGGGGCCCTCCGCATGCTCCGGTGGAAGAGGGTGATGCGGATGACGTGCTCAGGCGCGTCCGGGAGCGACGCGCCCTTCGCGGAGAGTTCCTCCAGAGGGCGGCGGATGCGGTGAGCCGGATCGGGGCAGAGCTTGCTGACGAGGATGCACGCCTCAAGGCCGAAGGTTTGCGCCTTGCTGAGGAAAGGCGCAAACTAAAGGTAGCCGTCGCCCTCGCGCGTCACCAACGTGATCTCGACAACGCGAAGGCTGAAGCGTCGCTGGTAGCTTCACGGGAGGCCTGCTCCCAGGCTGTTGAGGAGGCTCGGGAAGCAGACCGACGGCGCAAGGATGCGAAGGAGCACGCATGGGAGCTCCAAGCCTGGAGCAACTCCCTGGAGTAGCAAGTGGAACTGCGCCAGGCGACCCTTGAGTCGATGGAGGGGCCCTCTGTTGACTGGGCGGAGCTTCTGAAGCGCGAGGAGGCGCTGACGCTGGAGGCTGCCGAGCGCAATGTTGACCTTGAGCGGTTGGAGACGAGGGAGCACCTGGTGGCTCGGGCGGAGGATGACGTTGCCACGCGCGAAACCCGGGCCCAGGAGGAAGTCGATCGCCGCGTGGCGGAGGCTCGCTCGGCCTTTGAGCATGAATACGAGACGAGGTTGGGGCTGATCAGGGCCGAGGCTGAGGGCAGGATCGCAGACCTCAGGGCCAAACTGGCCGAAGCGACGCGGCGTGCGGACTCCTCCGCAGCCGCCCTTAGCACGGCACAGGCGGAGCTATCCTCTTCCCAGGCCGAGCAGCTTCTTCTCCAAGAGAGGGTTGATGATGCCGAGGCCGTCGCGCAGCGGAATGAGGACGAGATCCGTTGGCGGCGGGTTCTAGAGCGTGAGCATGCCCCCATGCTTCAAACGCTCAGAGAAAGGGCCAACACAGCTTTGGGCAACATCTGCGAGGCTGTCGCTAAGGAGCCGCACGAGGTCAACTACACCGGCAACCTCCAGTTTTTCACCGATGTGGTGATGCTTCTGGAGAACCACTCCGAAAGGTCCCGTTGGCTTGTCGAAGAGAGGAGCCGAGCCTTGCTCGGGCGTGCATTCTCCCGCGTCTTCAGCTATCTACTGGGCAGGGACCCCCACTTCGACTTCGACACTGCCATCGCACCCGTGCCCATAGCCGTTCGGGGCGACCTGGCGCGATGGGTGGAGGACAATGTGGACGCCCTCATCAGGGCCTTTGCGTATAATGATGACGGCGTGGTTGTGGCCGCCAATGAAGGCGGTGTTGTGGATGAGCCTGGCACTGACGGAGATGCTGGCGGTGGCGGCAATGTCAACGATGCCAGTGATGCCTCCGAGGATGCCCAAGAAGACGCGGTGAGTGATATGTCCGACTGACCGCATGTCACCGCTGTTTAACCTGCACGAAGAAGGTTCGGGCTTGGCCCTAAAGAATGTAAGAGCATTTTGAGAGGGGAAGCCCCTCATGTACAGGTTTGCAATTAGTACCCTGGTAAGTATAATGTTGCGCGTGAACTTAGCGGCTGGCCGGCTGATGGGTCAGCTGACTTGTGTACCTTCTAACCTCGATGAGTCCCGAGCGGGCCTGCGGGGGCCGCCGCACCTTGGGTGTCTTCTGATTAACTTGTAGATTCCGCGATGAAAACCTTGGGAAAGGATGCAGTAACAGCGGTCCTGGTTGTAAACGTGCCTAGCCTGGCCTGGCTCGCGAGGGGCTCACGAGGGGGGGGGGGGGGGCAGCCGATGCTAACTTTGGACGCAAAGCCGAAACCAGAACGTGAGAGATTGCTCGAACGAGACTAAACAACCCTTCCCCCAAACACACGCAAGCATCAAGCTCAAATCCAACTTAAATCCAAATCGAAGAACTTTGTCAATAAGGAAAGGCAAAAGCAAAAGGACGCGTCCGGCACCTAGTCTAGTCTTCGACGTCTTCTCACCAGCGCGGAGCTAAGTGCTACCATTGGGCCTGGGCGGGAGCCCCCGAGGCCCGAGGGCAGCTCTCCGGAGACTCTGGGGCGTGTACAACCCCACTCATTATTACGTGAGAGTGTCACGGGCGGCGAGCTTCACAGGCACTAGGCCTTCTTCACAGGTACCGGCCTTGCTTCATATCGCCAGACGAGGGCCCCGCCCTGCGCCTCACTCTACCGCCATCGACGGTGACCGGAAACTAAGGATGACACCAATGGGGCAGAGCGGTCGCCAGCGGTTCCCCCGACGATCACGGGTCCCCTGCCGGGGGCAGGCCCTGGGGCACCTCCCCGGCAGGGGGCCTACCTCCTGAGAACGCCTCGCTCCGACCGCCGCGGGGACGAACCCGAATCTCGGCCCCTCTCCTGCAGCCCCCTGCGCCCTCCTCCTGAGGGTTATGAGGCTGCAGAATTGGGGCAGCCACCTGCTGCGGCGACCTGTATCTCCTGTGACCCATGGTTAGCATAAGCTTGCTCCTGAGGGATGAGTGGTACCCGATAGTTGCCGCCGCCGGTGCAGTTGTAGAGGCTCTCCTGGTTTTCCTGAAAGAGCTCAGCCCCTGGCGTCTCCTCGCCCCAGCCTGGCCTGAGGAATGAGCCATGATCTTCTTCCAGTGCGCACCCCTGATCCACCATGCGGGGCACATAAGCTTCTGGGGCCACCGCCCCGTGCGCCTCGCCGTAGCGCCCCGCATGCCATGTAGCCTGGCTTGGAGCGCCGTCTTGGGGGTGATGGCATGGCGCTCCGCTGGAGCCGAAGGCCGCAACATGCACCCCTTCGCTGGCCTGAGAAGAGGCCGACGTGACTTGTCACCCGGTGCCGGCGGAGGTGTTGACGCTG
Source organism: Triticum monococcum (assembly GCA_034509565.1). Classification (NCBI taxonomy): domain Eukaryota; kingdom Viridiplantae; phylum Streptophyta; class Magnoliopsida; order Poales; family Poaceae; genus Triticum; species Triticum monococcum. The sequence goes on from CM067844.1 coordinate 494,223,014, forward strand.
AACGGGCCCTGAAGTCCACTGGAAGTTGCATGCGTGTGCAAGACGCTGCCATATGGCCCGCCTGGGGTCTGGGGTGGCAGCTGGACGCAGAAAGGAGGTGTTCCCGAGGCGGCGGCGTCCAGGAGCTCGGCTACTCGCTCCAGCAACACATCGCGGCCGCCTTCCAGTAGCCGGCACCGTAGAAGCTCTCCGTCTCGATGGGATCTAAACTACTGAAAGAACTGCACGAAAGACACAAGATTTATACTGGTTCGGGCCACCGATGTGGTGTAATACCCTACTCCAGTGTGTGGTGGATGGATTGCCTCCTGGGGCTGGTGGATGAACAATACAAGGAAGAACAGCCTCGCGAGGGTCTGTTCTTGGCTGTGGTGATGAACTGCTATGAAGAGTTCAGTCACCTTTCTCTCTCTTTCTCTCTCAGATCCCGGACCGAACAACCAGGAATCGAACCCCTTGCTATGTGGGTGGCTAGTCCTATTTATAGAGGCCCTGGTCCTCTCCCCAGATATTGAGCGGGAAGGGATCCAACAATGGCGGGCTAATTTGAAGGGGGACAACGAGTACATCTATCCTGACAAAAGCAGTCTTCGCCTGCCAAAGGCTCTGGTGATGACGCCGCGCTGGGCTCCATGGTGACCTCCGTCTCGTAGTCCTCCTGGTCTTGGTCTCGTTGCACCGAAGTGGCAACCTTTGCGTGATGCCTCGGTACTCCACTGATACGCTTGCCCCCTTTGCACCAAAGAGGAAAGAGGGACGCTGCGCGCGCTGGCACCCGCCTGGCGCCCCGTGTCATCATGGCTTGCGTCATGGGCACCTCGCGAGGTACCCCGCCTTGAACTCCCCGCCTCCTCGTGAGCCAGCCTGACGAAGCTGTGCCTGAGGATGCACCATGTCGTCCGCCTTGCGAGGCTTGGCCCCTCGCGAGGGTCTTGAGCCTCGTGTTGATGAAGATGGGCCGCGCTGGGCCCCCACTTGAGCCACGCCGCAGGCCGCAGGCAGGCAAGTCTGGGGACCCCCGTTCCCTGAACGCCGACAGTAGCCCCCGGGCCCAAGGCACGCATGGACTTGGCCGTGCCGAGAGGCGAAAGGGCAAGGGCAAAGTGCCGCGGGCCCTAACAGCCTGCGGCCTCGGACGCCGCGTGGCGGTTGATTGGACGTGGCGCCTCTGCTTCCCCACGACGCCTTGGCAATCGTGCGAGTTGGACCAGTCCCTGCATGTAGAATGTGTCATGATTACCCGTGATCGTGGAGACCGGCGGTTGGCCTTCGCCGGCTATAAGTACGGCACTGCTCGTGCCCGTCCAGTCCATCTCCTCTTGCTCTCTCCTTCGCCTCAGTTCTTGCTCCGTCTTGGTGTGATGGCTCCATCGAGGAGGTACTCGGCCGCAGAGAAGAGGAAGGCCCTCCAGATCGGTCCATCCTCTCCCCCATCCAAGCATGGTCGCGGGCGCCCTCGGAAGCACCCGGTGGCCGCCCCGGCAGCCCCCAGCGGCCGTGGGGGGGGGGGGGGGGGGGGCTACCAGCGCGGCGGCGGGCAAGCCGCCGCAGCCGGAGGGTGCGCCTGGGTTGTGCGCTCCCCCAGGCCGCGCTTTCGCGCCAGGCAGGCGCCGCCGGAATTTGTCGTTAGGTCGGCGGAGCCGGCTCGCGCCCGGCTCCCGCTCCCTCGCTTCCTCCTTGGCGAACTCCCGGCCGGCGCTCCTGGCGGCCTCTGGCTCCAGGCGGAGGGCTGCTGCAGCAGGTCCTCGTGGGTCGCGCTGGAGGTCTCCACCAGCGGGGGCTTGGCCTTCACTCGCGGCTGGCAGGCGTTCGCCCGCGCTCACGGCCTGGAGCGTCGGTGCACTCTGCACTTCAGGTTCGATGGCGACGCCACCCTCTACGTGAGGGTGTTTGGGGAAGATGGTCGCCGCGCGGGGTGCTGCCCTGAGGACGATGACCGTGTCCACGGGCCCCGCTCCGATGGTGATGGGGGAGATAGCGCCCGAGCGGGCGGCGGCTTTAGCGACTCCCCCGGCCTCGTCAGCTCTTCCTCAAGCGACTCCTCTAGTGGTGGCAGCAGTCCTCCCTCGCGCCATCGGGTTTGCCTAGGAGGTGGTGGTTCGTCCGCCCGCTGTCGTGCCCCGGCGCAGCGCGAGAGGGGGTCCGCCTGAGGCCCTGGGGTAGCCTGTGTCGCCGCCGTGAGCCGATGCGGGAGGGGCGGCGCCAGGCTCGTCCTTTTCCTTTCTCTTTTGTTCCCTGTGTAAAACAGAACAGATGCATGGAGCCCCCTTGGGGCGTGTTGGGAAATGTTGCCGCTTCAGCTATTACCTTGATCTTATTTTTGTACTTCCTGATTTCCCGCCTGTGCGTAGACAGCTTTCGACCCCTACCGGGGAGTGGGGCGGCTGACCCAGGCCCTGTGTGCGCGTCGTGGTACCCGAGGGGCACGGACTAGGAGGCGTGCTCCTATAATGCGGCAGGGCCGTGAGACCCTCCCGTGGCTAGGGCAGAAATCCTCGCGAGGGCGCCTGAGCACCATCCCTCGCGAGGTTGTTCACGACAGAAACCAAATCGAGGGGCGAAAATCGATGAACCATAAATCAGCAACAGCGATAACTCCAATAAGACTCCAAATGCAAATGAACACGTCAAGTGCGGAAAGCAAATGGGAAAGCCGCATCCGGCACCTAAACTAGTCTTCGACGTCTTCTCACCAGCGCGGAGCTAAGTGCCGCCACTGGGCGTGGGAGGGAGCCCCAGGGCCTGAGGCCGGCGCTCCTAAGACTCCGGGGCGTGTACAGCCCCACTCATTATTACGTGAGAGTGTCACGGGGCGGCGAGCTTCACAGGCATTGGCCCTGCTTCACAGGCTCTGGGCCTTTTTCCAAAGCGATGATCTTCATAGGCACTCGCCTTGCTTCACAGGCTCCGGGCCTTTCCAAAATGCGATAGCTTCACAGGCACTCGCCTTGCTTCACAGGCTCCGGGCCTTTCCAAAATGCGATAGCTTCACAGGCACTCGCCTTGCTTCACAGGCTCTGGGCCTTTCCAAAAAGAGATGATCTTCACAGGCACTCGCCTTGCTTCACAGGCTCCGGGCCTTTCCAAAAAGAGATGATCTTCACAGGCACTCGCCTTGCTTCACAGGCTCTGGGCCTTTCCAAAAAGAGACGATCTTCAGAGGCACTCACCTTGCTTCACAGGCTCCGGGCCTTTCCAAAAAGAGATGATCTTCACAGGCACTCGCCTTGCTTCACAGGCTCTGGGCCTTTCCAAAAAGAGATGGTCTTCACAGGCACTCGCCTTGCTTCACAAGCTCCGGGCCTTTCCAAAAAGAGATAATCTTCATAGGCACTCGCCTTGCTTCACAGGCTCTGGGCCTTTTCAGGGGTAGAACCTCCGGAGGTGCTGGATGTTCCACGCATTCTGGATTCGCACTCCCTCCTGAGTCTCCAAGCGCACAGAGCCGGGCCTGGAAACATGAACAACCTTGAACGGGCCCTCCCACATGGGAGAGAGCTTGTGCAACCCCTCCCTGGAGAGAACCCGACTGAGCACGAGGTTTCCTACCTCGAGAGTCCTGGGGCGGATGTTGCGGCAGTGATATCGCTGCAGCGCCTACTGATACCTCGTCGCTCGCAGCGCGGCCTCCTGGCGACGTTCCACCCCAGCACGAGGTCCATCCCCCGCACGGCGTCCTACTGCGCCTCGTCGAACGCTAGGACCCGCGCGGAGTGACGTCTGACCTCGTGAGGGAGGACTGCTTCCGCTCCGTAGACCAGGAAGAATGGGGTCTCCCCAGTCGGTTTGGTCGCGGTGGTGCGGATGGACCACAGCACGGACTGCAGCTCGTCGTACCACCCTCTACCGCAGGCCTCCAGCTTCTTCTTGAACGTCCTGGTCTTGAGGCCCCTCAGGACCTCTGCATTGGCTCGCTCTGCCTGGCCGTTGCTTCGAGGGTGCGCCACTGAAGCGTAGCATATCTGTGTTCCAAGGTTAGCACAGTATGTTTTGAAGAGGTTACTAGTGAACTGCAAACCGTTGTCTGTGATGATGCGGTTCGGCACCCCGAACCGGCTCACGATGCCCCTGATGAACTTGACCGCGGAGCCCGCGGGGATGGTGCGGACGGCCTCCACTTCAGCCCACTTGGTGAACTTGTCCACGGCGACGTAGAGGTAGCGGTAGCCCCCTGGCGCCCGAGGAAACGGGCCTAGGATGTCCAGCCCCCAGACTACGAATGGCCATGAAAGGGGTATAGTCTGCAGGCCTCCGGCCGGCTGATGGATTTGCTTGGCGTGGAACTGGCAGGCCTCACAAGCTTTCACCAGCTCTACGGCGTCATTGAGTGCGGTAGGCCAATAAAACCCACAGCGGAACGCCTTGCCGACGAGGGTCCGCGATGATGAGTGGTGCCCGCAGTCTCCGCCGTGTATGTCCTCCAGTAGTTCCTTTCCTTGCTCCCTAGAAATGCAACACAGGAGTACATCGTTTGGCCGCTTTCGGTAGAGTTCTCCGTCTCTGATGCAGTACGCAGTGGCCTGCCACGCCACTCGCTCCGCTTCCTCCTCCTTCTCCGGCATGGTCCCTTGCGTCAAGTAACTCCGGAGCTCCGTGATCCAGCACTCCTCCTGAGGTTCCATCGTCAGGAGCAGGCGTGCTCCTGAGGCCGGGCCACAGACCGGGGCTCCTGAGGCAGGTGGCTGGGGGAGCTCCTCCCGAGGCTGAGCCGTGTTTGATAGTGACGGCAAGGCTGAGGGCTTGAAGAGCCTCTCCTCGAAGACGCCAGGCTCCTGAGGCAGCCGCCTGGATGCCCGCTTGGCGATGTCGTCGGCCTCCTGATTGGTGCCACGGGGCACATGCTGCAACTCCAACCCCCAGAACTGCTTCTCCATCCTGCGGACCTCCGCAAAGTAAGCTTCCATGTGCTCGTATTTCGGCTCGTACACCTTGTTGGAGAAGTTCACGAGGAGCTGTGAATCGCCCTTAATGGTAAGGCGCTTCACCCCCAGGGCTGCCGCGGCCTTCAGGCCCGCTATTAGACCCTCGTATTCCGCTATGTTGTTGGAGACCTTTTCACCTTGTTGGAAGCAGAGCTGTACGGCATAGTAGAGCTTATCCTGAGTGGGCGATATAAGCACCGCTCCAGCCCCAGCACCATGTCTGGAGAACGCCCCGTCAAAGTGCATGACCCAGCCTTCTGGCGCCTCGCTCCCCGGGAAGAGGGACCGATCCTCGTCGGCCTTGAGGCCTAGTGCCTCTGTCCATTCTGCCACAAAATCCGCCAATGCTGCTCCTTTGATGACCCTAGTTGTGCTGAATTCGAGCTGAAACGCCTGCAGCTCTATGTTCCACTCAGTGACCCTTCCGGCTGAGTTAGGGCTCCTGAGCACCCTCTCCAAGGGGTATGACGAGACGACTTTGATGGGGTGAGCCTGGAAGTAGTGACGCAGCTTGCGCGAGGCTACCAGTAGCGCGAGGAGGAGCTTCTGAGGCATTGGGTACCGGGCCCTCGCGTCCCGTAGCACCGTGCTAACAAAGTAAACTGGGTGCTCGACAAGGCTGGGAGCATCTGGGGTTGCTGCGCCCTCTGGAGGTAAGGGCGCCTCACGGGGCGTCATGGCCTCGGGAGGTGGACCATCTGGTCGGGCGGCCTCTCCTGCCCCGGTGCATTCCTCGGCAGCTGACCCTCCTCAGCTGCGGTTGCGGCTTCTATAGGCTTCCCTTGTTCCCGTTTTGTCCTGCCTCGGGCTGCCGCTGCGGCCTTGACTTGGCGCTCCTCCCTAACCGCCACCAGGGCTGCGCTGGCGGAGTAGGGCGTGGCGGCAAGGTACAGCAGCAGGGGCTCCTGAGGGCACGGAGCCACCATGACTGGGGGACTGGTCAGGTATCTCTTGAGATCTTGAAACGCCTTATCTGCCTCTTCAGTCCATTCAAAGGGCCCCTTTCTCTTCATCAGCTGGAAGAAAGGCAGCGCTCGCTCCCCCAGTTTGGAGATGAAGCGCCCTAGCGCGGTCACGCGCCCAGTGAGCTTCTGCATTTCTTTGAGGGTCTTTGGTGGACTCATGTCTTCGACTGCCTTGACCTTCTCGGGGTTGGCCTCGATGCCATGATGGGACACGAGGAATCCCAGTTGCTTGCCCGAGGGGACGCCAAACACACATTTCTCCGGGTTGAGCCGCAGGTTTACTGCGTCGAGGCTCGCGAAGGTCTCCTCCAGGTCTTGTATCAGGGTCTTGGCCTCCCGAGATTTTACTACAATGTCATCAACGTAGGCTTCGACATTCTTTCCGAGCTGCTGGCCCAAGGTGATGTGCATCAGTCGCTGAAAGGTTGCCCCTGCGTTACGCAGCCCGAACGGCATGCATGCATAGAAGTATACCCCGCATGGGGTCAAGAAGGCGGTCTTCTCAACGTCTTCCACTGCCATCTTGATCTGGTGATACCCGGAGAAAGCGTCCAGGAAGCATAGCAGGTCGCACTCCGCAGTGGAATCGACAATCTGGTCGATGCGGGGGAGCGGGGATGGATCTTGCGGGCATGCCTTGTTGAGATTGGTGAAGTCGACACACATGCGTTATTTCCCCCCCTTCTTGGGCACAACGACAGGGTTGGCCAACCAATCCGGGTATCGGACCTCGCGAATGACCCTGGCGGCCTCTAGTTTGCGAGTCTCTTGGGCGATGAAAGCCTGCTTCTCCGTGGACTGCCGCCTGGCCTTCTGCTTCACGGGGCGCACATTTGGGCACACGTTGAGGTGATGCTCGATGACGCTCCTGGGGGATCCCCGCCAGCTGATCGGGCTCCCAAGCAAATACCTTCTTATTCGCGCGCAAGAACTTGACCAAGGCCTCCTCCTGCTCAGGCTCAAGGTTGGCGCCTATGGTGAAAGTGGCACTGGAGGACCCGTCCTCGTCGACGGGTATCTGCTTGGTCTCTGCCTTGTCCTGGGTGAACAACTGCTTCTTCTTGGCGGGCGCAGCCCCCTGGGGCTCAGGGGCCTCCGCGTTGGCGGGCCGTGCCGACGCCGCTGTCTTGAAGGCGAGCTCGAGTACCCGCAGGGCGTCCCCGGTGTCCCCGCGCACAGTGAGGGTACCATTGCTCCCGGGCATCTTCATGAGGTTGTACACCGGATGCGTGGCGGCCATGAACTGGGCCAGTGCCGGGTAGCCGAGGATGGCGTTGTAAGGAAGGCCGACGGGGGCGATGTCGAAGTCGACCGTCTCCGTGCGGAAGTTGTCGTAGGTGCTGAAGGTCACCGGGAGCCAGATCTGCTCTAGGGAGTCGGATGATCCACCCCCGACGCCCGAGAAGGATCGGCTGGGTCGCAGCTGCTCCCGGGGTATGCGGAAGAGGTCGAAAGTCTCGACCGAAAGCAAGCTGAGGCCCGCGCCGCCATCGACGAGGGTCCGGGTGAGGGCCACCTGGCAGATGGTGGGGGTGCACAACAAGGGGAGCGCGCCTGAGCTGACCGGGTTGGTGGGGTGGTCCTCCGAGCTGAAGGTCAGATCGACCTCGCTCGCCGCCCAGTCCGGGGAGCCCCCTGCCGCGCGGCGGCGGTGCTAACCCGGCGGGTAAAAGGCTTGATGTGGCGACATGTGGGCGGCGCCTGTGAGCCGCCCAGGAGGGCCGCAACGACCGGAGGCGTCGGTGCCGTGGTGCAGTTGCTCTGTCGCGTAGGCGGACACTGGGGTGGTGCTTGTAGCTCGTTACCCGCCGAGCCAGTGGCGGTGTTGACGGCGGGCGGCGCGGGACGACGAGAGCGCCCACCGGCGAGGGCCGCCGGGGCGGCGCGAGCCCGTCTGGCGCCGCGCATGGTTGCGGTGGCCGAAGGAGGGCGGAGCGGTGGAAGACGGATCCCGGCGCACCCCTACCTGGCGCGCCAAATGTCGGATTTCGGGTTCCGGCAGACCCTTAAGGTTCGACCACTGGGGTGCGCGCGGAAATCTCACCTTCAACCTCTCCGTCTTGATGGGATCTAAGCTACTAAAAGAACTGCACGAAAGACACATGATTTATACTGGTTCGGGCCACCGATGTGGTGTAATACCCTACTCCAGTGTGTGGTGGATGGATTGCCTCCTGGGGCTGGTGTGGATGAACAATACAAGGAAGAACAGCCTCGCTAGGGTCTGTTCTTGGCTGTGGCGATGAACTGCTATGAAGAGTTCAGTCACCTTTCTCTCAGATCCCGGACCGAACAACCAGGAATCAAACCCCTTGCTATGTGGGTGGCTAGTCCTATTTATAGAGGCCCTGGTCCTCTCCCCAAATATTGAGCGGGAAGGGATCCAACAATGGCGGGATAATTTGAAGGGGGACAACGAGTACATCTATCCTGACAAAAGCAGTCTTCGCCTGCCAAAGGCTCTGGTGATGACGCCGCGCTGGGCTCCATGGTGACCTCCGTCTTGTAGTCCTCCTGGTCTTGGTCTCGTTGCACCGAAGTGGCAACCTTTGCCTGATGCCTCGGTACTCCGCTGATACGCTTGCCCCCTTTGCACCAAAGAGGAAAGAGGGACGCTGCGCGCGCTGGCACCCGCCTGGCGCCCCGTGTCGTCATGGCTTGCGTCATGGGCACCTCGCGAGGTACCCCGCCTTGAACTCTCCGCCTCCTCGAGAGCCAGCCTGACGAAGCTGTGCCTGAGGATGCGCCGTGTCGTCCGCCTCGCGAGGCTTGGCCCATCGCGAGGGTCTTGAGCCTCGTGTTGATGAAGATGGGCCGCGCTGGGCCCCCACTTGAGCCACGCCGCAGGCCGCAGGCAGGCAAGTCTGGGGACCCCCGTTCCCAGAACGCCAACACATGCTGCCCAGCGGTCAGCGTTGGCAGCCGGGTCGCTTGACATCTGCGCGCCGAGGCGACGGAACGCGATGCGGAGGAAGAAGGATTCCGGCGCACCCCTACCCGGCGTGCCAAATGTCGGATTTCGGGTTCCGGTAGACCCTTGAGGTTCGAACACTGGGGTGCACGCGGAGATCTCTCCCCTACCGATCTACGTCCAATCTCCTCGCGTGATCTAAGCTGGAAACAATTAACAACACAAGGGACACGATGTTTATACTGGTTCGGGCCACCGTCGTGGTGTAATACCCTACTCCAGTGTGTGGTGTGGTGGATTGCCTCAGGGGCTGATGATGAATAGTACAAGGGAAGAACAGCCTCGCGAGAGGTGTTCTTGAGCTGGTGCGATGAACTGCTTGGGTGAGTTCAGTCGCCTCTCTCTCTCTCTCTCTCTCTCTGCTAGGGCTCTACCAGATCCCTAGATGTGTAGGTGTGTCCCTTTCTTCTCTCCTCTTTCTACTCTGTGGTGGCTAGCTCTCTTTATAGAGGCCCTAGGCCTCTCCCGAAATAATGAGCGGGAAGGGCGCCAACAATTGGCCATTTTGAAGGGGAACATCTAGTGCAAGTTATCCTGAGCAAAGGTGGTCTTCGGCTGCCAAAAGTACTGGTGATGATGCCGTCTTGGGCTCCGCAATGACCTCCGTCCTGCCCTCTGCTGGTCTTGGTCTCGTTGCACCGGAATGGCAACCTTTGCCCGATGCCTTGTCCTGTGCTTGCCCCCTTTGCACCAAAGGGGAAACAAGGACACTGCGCCGGCCGGCGCCCGCCTGGTCTCGATCGTCATGGCTTGCGTCACGGGCTCCTCGTGAGGTACCCCTGCCTTGATCTCTCCGCCTCCTCGCGAGCCTGCCTAATGAGGTTGCCTCTGAGGAAGCTTTCTGTCGTCCGCCCCGCGAGGCTTGGCCCCTCGCGAGGGTCTTGAGCTTGAGCTGATGAAGATGGGCCACGCTGGGCCCCCAGTTGAGCCACGCCGCAGGCCGCAGGCAGGCAAGGCTGGGGAACCCCGTTCCCAGAACGCCGACAGCTATCACGCACTACTCGGACGGACCGTGTTCGCCCGTTCAATGGAGTCCTGCACTGTGCTTATCTAAAGCTCAAGATGCATGGACCACATGGCGTTATAACAGTCATGGAAACATGGAGCACTCCCTCCGTACTGAGGAGCATACCGCGGCCCTCGCAGCCGAAGTGCAGGGTGGCCTTATCAAGCCGAATACTACATCGGCAGTCAAGCCACTAGACACCGTTAAACAAGTCCAGTCTACCGTAGAGAATGACAGTCTGGCTCGTCTAGAGCTAGATTAGCAATTCGGCCTCCGTCAAAGCCCCAATCTGGTTGCGGCATATGTATCGCGCGTACGTAATTACGCACTAAAAATACCATGGGCAAGGACGGAGACACACTAAAAACAAAGTCCACAATATGGCTTGACCCTATTCGGACCCTCATATCTTTCTTCTTTTCTTCTTATTTTCATTTTTCAGGTTCTTTACAACCCACATCAACTTAAAATGGTATGAAGGGCCCTTTTCCAGGCCCCTTATGCATACTCGATCGTTGATCCTCTCAAAGGATCCTACCCCAAGGCGAAAAGTAGCGCAGACGTGCGGTAGAGTGTCCAAAGGATCTTCAAGATCAATTTTTCCCTTTTTTGGACCTGTATACAGCTTTCTCTTGTTCTAAATTCTAGGCATGTAAAATAGCCCTGATAATCATGGCATTCACTGAAAAATACGTTTTGATGTATCAATCAGACTATAATGGATATAGTTTCGCCCAACCATGTTCGGTATTGGCTTATTTCCTAAATCTGTATTCCCCCTTTGTGTCAGATTCGCATATAAACCTCGGCGCGATTTAAATCACCAGGGGCTCTAGTCAGCCACATATATTCTTTTCTCAAGAAAAAGAGAAGACAAGTCCGAACACTTTTATAGTATACTTCGGCGTCTCGAATTTGGCATTATATGCATTGGCTCCGAATCATGTCTTTGGTCAATAGTTGGGTTGCCCGGCTCTTGTGGTTACCACCCTACGTTCCGCTTGTTCGGCTAAGGTAGTAAAGGGAGAACTACATCGATTGTGTTTCTGGTTCGTCCGGTCAAACACCTCAGTAGAGAAAGCTGAAAACTAGTTTTCATGGTATGGCGAGAGCTGGTCGCCTATTCAGCGACTTAATGTAAATCTCTTGTGATTTTTTCTATATTATACAAAGGGCTGACTTCGGTTCAGTCACGCGCCTAAGGCATCCCAGTTCGGACAGCCGCACGTGCACCAGGGGCTAGTTCTTAGCCCCATAGTCAAACTCCTATGGCTAAGTAAAAGTGCTAAAGCCGCATAGTCTAATTGCCTGGTTCGTTACGTAAGTCACCTCGTTTACGGACCAAGACGTTGGGTCAAGAGTGATCACACGTTATTATGAACACCCCCGTAGCATCTACGTGCGGGCTGAAGTCGACGACTGTCAAACTTTCAAGAATAATAAGATACGGCCGCACAGGGGGATAAAAGCATAAATATATTACAAAGCAATGGTTTAGAATACAAGGTCGGGGCAGTTCGGATACATTCACTCGAACACAATATCCTTCGAGCACTGACCCTCTATCAAACAAGCACCCTCGAGGACATCTTCAAAATAGTGCTCTGCTTGCGGTGGTCCTTGCCTCTAGGCGGACCCTCAACCGCCACAACGGCGGCCTTCATCTTCACCCAGTGCATCTTGACACGGGCAAAGGCCATCCGCGCACCTTCTATACACACCAAGCGCTTCAGAGCCCCAACTCGGGGCAAGGCGTCGCCGAGCTGCTTGACCAAGCCAAAGTAGCTGCTCGGAACAGGTCCGGCTGGCCATAGCCGGACTATGATGTCCTTCACGGCCAAATCAGACATCCTATGCAGCTCCGCCAGCTGCATCATCTGGTTGTTTAGCAGCGCTGGCCGCTCTCGTGCCAAGTACTGCGACCAGAAGAGCTTCTCTGTCATGTTCCCTTCTTGGGCCCGGAAATACTGGGCAACGTCAGCAGCACTCCTCGGGAGATCCGCAAAGGCGTCTGGAGCACTCCATAGTCGATTTAGCAAAGCATATCTTCGACCGCCAAATATACTCTGTAAAAGAAAAGGCTTACCAGCCGCTATCTGTTCGGCTTGCTTGATCTCCTCGCGAGCCGCCCAGGACACGGTCCGCGCCTCCTTTGCCTCTTGAAGAGCCTTGGTGAGTTCGGCCGCTTGGGCCTTATTACTTTCCTCCAAGGACTCACACTTGTTGGCAGCATCCTGGAGCGCTTGCTCCACTTCGGTTACCCTCTCCTCATACTAGTGGTGGGCGACATGTTCGGCCTTTAAATCTGCAGCCGCTTTGTCTGTGGCTGCTTTGCTCGCCCTTGCCTCCTCCTTGTCTTTGGCAAGCTGGCACTCTTGAGGGTCTCGACCTTGGTAGAACTGCCTACAATCATGTACATAACAGCACATGAGCTCAAACTCTGAGTTTGCAATACAATTCAGGCTTGTAAGGTGTCTTTTACAAGCATACCTTGGGCCTCATCGAACCGCTTGTTAATATGGTTGATCTCACCATCAGCTAGCTTTAGTCTCCGCTAGAGTTCGGAAACTTCAGCGTCCTTGGCTAAAGTCGCTAATAGTGAAGCATGTTTACCAAAATAGATAAGTATGTTATCTCCGGCGAATACTTGATCCTCTGTCTGGCCCCTTTTTTTCCAAAAAGCCGAACAGAGTCTTAGGGGCTACTATCTATACACAGGCATATTATTTGCACATATAAAAGCGGCTAAGAATACTACGTCGCATAGCTCAAAGCCTGTTAACAGGCTAGTGAAAGCTTCATTCAGTCCGCTTTTGGCGGACTGAACCTTCTCAACCACCGTACCCATCAGGGTATGGAGCTCCTCCATGACGGAAGCACATCGAAGTGCTTCCCTCAAATTTTCCGGCTCCTCCGGATGGATGGAGGCCGGCGGTGGAGTCGGCACTCCCCCCTCCCTTAAAGGGGGCTGCTCGCTCGATTCCGGAGCCGTGTGGGTCTCCGGAGTTGTATTTGGCTGGGGGCCGGACTGGTCTGGGCCCCCGTCGTCAGTTTCCATGGGGGTTGTGCCCCCCATGTTTTCGGTCACATAGGCATTACCCCTTGGCGCCGTTTTAGTGGCCTTCCGCACCTCTCCCTTGCCCGGAGAGGTCCTTTGGGACAACACCTTGGTGTCACCCGCAGCATATGGCGGAGAGGCTCGCAAAAGGCGTTTCGCTCTCCATCATCTCTGGCACCAAAGAGTTCCCCGAAGACGATGATTGTTGGGGGAGATCACGGGCCGTACTGAAATACATAAATGATATTTATCCTAGGATTTGTAAAAAACGGACATATGTATAGTGTCCTTGGACACTTATGATTCGGCCAGGGGCTTTGCCCTGGGGCGCCACTAGGGGATGGCTTCGACATCCGAGTCTGAGCCATCCGAGAGGGATATGTTCCCCCTTTGGATGCCTCTGCCTCTAGGTCGGCGGAGGTCGCCCTCTTCTTCTTCTCCTCCTTGAGGGGATAATTGCTTTCTTCCTCCTCCTCCTCTTCGTCTTCTTCTCCCTTGTGGGAGGAGAGAACTTCAGTATCTCCGAACACCGCGTCTGGAGTACCTTTACGGCGAAGGCCACTCTTGGCCCCCTTGCCCTTCTTTTTGGCCTTCTTCTCCAGTGCCTGGTATGACACCGGGATCAGCACCTTCGTTAGTAGAGGAATGGCTGGGTCTTCGGGCAGTGGAGCCAGACATCAGATCTGCTCGGCCTTCTTTGTCCAGCCCTGAGGGAAGAATTGTAAGCTCAGCATACCCCTTGGGTTTACAAATTGAAGTTATGTCCAGAAATCATAAAACTTACTGGAGTGGCCGGGTGAGAACAGTCGAGGCCGATGTCTTTGGTCGTCTCCGACCACGACTTCTGGGCCTTGAAAAGAAGCTTCCAGATTTCTTCGTGCATCGTGCCGGAGAATCGCTGCAGGGTCCGAGGGCCAGCCGGATTGAACTACCACATGTGGAGAGACCGGCACTGGTAGGGGAGAATCCGGCAAAAAAGCATCACCCGGATCACATCAGCAAGGCTGGTGTTCTTCTCCATCATATTTTTCATGCGCTTCTACAGCGTCATCACTTCATCGGATGATACCCAATCCAGACCCTTGTTAATCCACGATGCAGGCCGCATTAGGGGTCCGGATCTAAACGCAGGAGCGGCCACCCAGTTGGCGTCACGGAGTTCAGTGATGTAGAACCACTCCTGCTGCCATATGTTGACAGTCTCCACGAAGGCCCCTTTTGGCCAGGTGACGTTGGGGAGCTTGCTCACCATGGCGCCTCCGTAGTCTGCGTGCTGCCCGTCAAGCACCTCTGGCTTCACGTTGAAGACCTTAAGCCATAGGCCCAAGTGGGGGGATGCGGAGGAGCGCCTTGCACATGACGATGAACGCTGAAATGTGGAGGAAGGAATTTCGGGCTAGATCATGGAAATCTAGCCCATAATAAAACATGAGACCATGGAAGAAAGGGTGGAAGAGAAACCCTAGTCCGCAGAGAAAGTGGCGGATGAACACTATCCTCCCGTTAGGCTCCGGAGTGGGGATGATCTGCTTTTTGGTAGGGAGCCGGTGGGCGATGTCCGCGACCAAGTACCCCGCTTCCCGGAGTTCCTTAACGTTCCTCTCCATGACGGAGGAAGCCATCCACTTCCCCTATGTTAGGGGTGTCGTGTGACATATGCCAACGGATGGCTTATTATGGAGGGGACCAATAATACATTGCCGGTGCCAGGAAACGGGATAAGGCGCAAACATGCCCGCTAGTGAATCTTACCCAGGTTCGAGGCTCTCCTAGGAGATAACACCCCTACTCCTACTCTGCGGGGTCTTCGCATGATCACTCAAGCAACGATGGTGGCTACAAGCTTGCTCCTTGAGCTGTTTCTCTAAATGGGGAAGAAGAACAAGGCTAGCCTTAACTTACTCCCTCTATGTGTGTGTGCTAAGTTTTTGTGTGGCTGAACCCTTTGCATGGGTCCCCTAGGGGTTTATATAGGCCTACCCCCAGGGGTACAATGGTAATCTGGCCGGGTGTAGGACCCAGCTGTCAGTGTCTTATAGACGCCGGCTTCTCTGCTGACTGCTAGGGCCTGCCGCCTGGTGGGCCCTGCTGGCTATCTCGTACTTCACCGACAGGCCGCGCCCATCGTCTACGGGTCCTGCCGGCTGCTCATTACTGTAGCAAGGTCACTGATGATGCATGCTTTGTTGGGGGAGCGTGGCTATAGTACCCGCTGCCTGGCGGGCGTTCACTGTAGCCACTCCCCGTCTCTTCTGATTAATGGCACACAAACTCTAAGGAAAAGGGGAAGGTCAGCTGCTAGGAGCCGGCATTCCACCTGCCAGCTGGCGGATCCCACTGCCTTCTGGCTTCTCACCGACAGGTAGGGCCCGCCGTTGTAGGATCAAAAGTATGTCTAGAGGGGGGTGATTAGACTACTTGACCAAATAAAGATCTAGCCTTTTCCCAATTTTAGTTCTTGGCAGATTTTAGCAACTTTGGACAAGTGAAGCAATCTTAACACAATTCAAGCAAGCATGCAAAGAGTATATGAGCAGCGGAAAGTAAAGCATGCAACTTGCAAGAATGTAAAGGGAAGGGTTTGGAGGATTCAAACGCAATTGGAGACACGGATGTTTTTGTTGTGGTTCCGATAGGTGGTGCTATTGTACACCCACGTTGATGGAGACTTCAACCCACGAAGGGTAACAGTTGCGCGAGTCCACGGAGGGCTCCACCCACGAAGGGTCCATGAAGAAGCAACCTTTTCTATCCCACCATGGCCATCGCCCACGAAGGACTTGCCTCACTAGCGGTAGATCTTCACGAAGTAGGCGATCTCCTTGCCCTTACAAACTCCTTGGTTCAACTCCACAATCTTGTCGGAGGCTCCCAAGTGACACCTAGCCAATATAGGAGACACCACTCTCCAAGAAGTAACAAATGGTGTGTTAATGATGAACTCTTTGCTCTTGTACTTCAAATGATAGTCTCCCCAACACTCAACTCTCTCTCACAGGATTTGGATTTGGTGGAAAGAAGATTTGAGTGGAAAGCAACTTGGGAAGGCTAGAGATCAAGATTCATATGGTAAGAATGGAATATCTTGGTCTCAACACAAGTGTAGGTGGTTCTCTCTCAGAAAAAGTAAGTTGGAAGTGTAGGTTCATTCGGATGGCTCTCTCCATGAATGAAGAGGAGGTGGAGGGGTATATATAGCCTCCACACAAAATCTAAGTGTTACACATAACTTCCCAAACTCGGTGGGACCGAATGGTTAAACTCGGTCGGGCCGATTCAGCAAAGCTAGTGACCGTTATGGTTTTTGGTGGGACCGATATGATTAGGGTTAGGGCATAACGTAATCTCGGTGAGACCGATTACACAAACTCGGCGAGACCGATTTTGGTAATAATCTAACCAGAGCGTTGGCCAGGTAAACTCGGTGGGACCGATCGCTCATTTCGGTAGCACCGAAACGTTACGAACGGAAAACAGAGAGTTTACATTTCAATCTCGGTGGGACCAATCTCTCATCTCGGTGAGACCGAAATGTTATGAAGGGAAACAGATAGATTACAACCCCATCTCAGTGAGACCGAGATCCCTATCGGTGAGACCGATTTGCCTAGGGTTTGTGGCAGTGGCTATGACATTTGAAACTCGGTGGCGCCGGATAGGAAGAATCGGTGGGGGCCAAGTTTGACTTTTGGTTTAGGTCATATGTGGATGTGAGAAAGTAGTTGAGGGCTTTGGAGCATATCACTAAGCATTTGAGCAAGAACCTCATTAAGCAACACCTCATCCCTCCTTGATAGTATTGGCTTTTCCTATAGGCTCAATGCGATCTTGGATCACTAAAATGGAAAATGTAGAGTCTTGAGCTTTGAGCTTTGAGCTTTGAGCTTGAGCCAATCCTTTGTCCTTAGCATTTTTAGGGGTCCACTTTTCTCATCCATGCCATGCCAATCATTTAGCTTTCCTAAATATTAGTCTTGAAATAGCATTAGCTCAATGAACTATATGTTGTTAGGAATTACCAAAACCACCTAGGGATAGTTGCACTTTCAATATCCCCCTTTTTGGTAATTGAAGACAACATATAGATCAAAGCTTCGACAAATGATAGTAAGAGTGAAAAGCATTATCGCTTTGAGAAGTATGTGAAAAGCAAGAGCTCGCCCTAAATTTGTGCATAGTTTAAGGTTTGCTTGGACTGCAAATGCACAAAGAGTTAGGATCATGGGTTACTCTTCCATGTCACATACATCTTGGTGGAGCGCTCAAAATGATAATAATTAAAATACATCCACTAATCACCAAGCAAAGTGAGTGATCATATGGAATATAAAAGGATAATGTCATCCAACATGCATAAAGGTAGTATATGATCAAACAGATGATCATCCAAGCAAGCACAAAGTATAAAGTATCTCAAACAAGCAGATAATAAAGTTCAACCACCAAGGAGAAACGCAAGAGAGAACAAAAGCAACACTCTCTCTGGAAGCCTATGATCTATACATTTTCTCCCCCTTTGGCAACAAGTTACCAAAAAGTTCATAAAAATGCATAGTGCTAAATCGACTCTCAGGCTTGGTCTTCAGGTGGTGGTGTAGACAGAACTCCAAGGACGAAGGCGTCAGTCAATGTAGATGGAGCTGGTGGAGTAGGTGCTAGAGCTGGTGGCACTGAAGCTGTAGCTGGTGCAGATGAAGTTGCTCTGGTGTATGGAACAGGCACTGCAGCAGATCTTTGTCCTCTAGGCACTCTAGCAACAACATCAGTGGTAGACTTGCCCTTCTTCTCCTGCACTTCATCCTGAAGTTGCTCAACGACTAACTAGATCCCAGTGACCTTCACATCTAAGTCATAGAACTTCTGCTCCATGATCCTCTCCAAGCTCCCCTAGTTTTGAGTCAGGGTAGCCAATCCCTTCTCAATCCTCAGAGTGGAGGCAATCAACTAGCCAAGCTGATCTTGCTTGCTCTTCAAAAGATACTGAGATGCCTTTTCAGCCCTTGCCTTCTCCTTCTTGGCTTGTGCGTGCACAAAAGATGGTTCATTTTCATCCATCACCACAGTGTTGTCCTCAAAGTCTGGGTAGATGGGCAGGTGCTCCTTGTCCAGCATATATGTGCCAGTGCCCATCTTAGAGTTGATTAGCTCCTGGATCTGTGGGGCATACCCACAACTCTTCTGATCTGCAGCTGTCCTCTTTATGGTTTCCACAATTAGGCTCATGACCTTGAACTTCTGTGGAACATCAAAAATGTGCAGCAAGTTGATGGAGTGACCTATGATCATCTTGTAATCACCTGACTTTGGCAAGAGAGTGTGCCTGAGGATCCAGTTGATTGTTGGCAAGCCTGACAGAAGGTAATGCACTGATCCAAACTTGTGTGTCTCCAGGGCAACATCTGGGATCTCTTTGTACATGTGTGCCATGGTGTTGTGATCCTTCTTCTTCTTGGCATAGAAATCCAAGTCATCTTCTTGTTCTTCTGGGGCATTGATCAACTGAGCCCATTCTGAACTGTTGACTGGTACCTAGTGCCTTCAGACATCCAGACAATCCTTCCATGTGGGTAGAAATGAGCTGTGGAGTAGAACTGCATGATGAGCTCATCATTCAACTTTGTGAGCTTATGAGCCACAAACTCATCGACTCCACATGCCTTGAAGCTGTCATATACACCAGGGAAGTGATCCTCATTTTCCTCAATGAATTTCCAATCGACACATCTCATGTCACACACTATTGGCTTCTTGTCAAGCAACAATGTCTCATAGAAGTCCTGTTGTTCCTTGGTATGGAACATGTAGTCCACAACAGTTCTTCTTCTGGTGGCATATGGATCTGACTCTCTCCATAGCCTCAATCCTGAATCCTTCCTTATCTTCATGTTCTCAGCTACTGGATGAGCATCATTGTGATCTGGAATTTTTGGCTTCAACTTCCTCAAGACATGTGACTCATCATCTTCTTCTTCCATTGCAGCTTCAGGCACTGGGGCCTTGTTCTTTTCCTCAGCAGGAATGTTCCTGGTGCTCCTCTTTGGTTTTGGATTTGGAGCTGGAGCAGCAGTCTTAGGCTTAGATGGAACAACCCCTGCCCTTATAGCATCTCCCATAAGCTTTTGAGCTTTGGGTGCTGGTGCTGCATCCTCTTCCTCTTCCTCTTCTTTAAAGTCTTTCATTATTGAAGATCTCCCAAGCACTCTGGCAGTGGTCTTCTTAACCCTCTCTTTCCTTTTCTTTTCTGCCACAACCTAGTCTTTGGGTGCAGATCCGAAAGTCTATTGAGTGGATGTTATGGGTTTTGACATGGGAGCTCTCTTGGCAGGAACCTTTTGCTTCATCCCTGGCTTAGTGGCAGCAGCTGTGCCATATTCCTTCTTCAGGAATTTCCTCTTTGCGGTGGCCTCTTCCTGAATAGCCACATAGTCCTCATCCTCAAAATCTGAGGTTTTCTTCTTTCTAGTCCCGGTGGCTGCCTTAGGCAAGTTGTTGGGTGTGCTCCTGCTTCCATCATCTGAGCTACTGGAGGGACTAGTGCCCTCAATCATCTGAACTTGCTCCTCAGATTTGTTCTGACTGTCACTCTGATCTGACATGATGCAAACACTGACAGCAGACCCTATGAATAGATTGTAGATGAGGTAGAGTGGATGAGCATCACGAAGTGCAGAGGTTTTTGCAAAATAATGAATCAAAAACTTGGTTTTAGTTTTCAGCAGAAAGCATTTCGGATCTACCGATTTGAAATCTCGGTGATACCGAAGCAGTTGTTGGAACCTAAACTAGTGAACACGGTCAGACCGAGTCACAGCTCGGTGGCATCGAGACTGCTAGGGTTTCACAAAGACTCGAACTCGGACACACCGATTTGCAATTCTCGGTCAGACCGAGAATCACATGTGCAATGGCCTGAGCCAAATCAGTGGAACCGATTTCAACAACTCGGTTGGTCTGAGATGGTTTCGGCGGAAACCTTACCCTAAATTTTCAATCCACAACTAAACTACGGAGTGATTTCGATGGATAGAATAATCTTAATCATGGCAAGATACATGGCAAAACAATGTGCTGGGGAATCGGAGTGAGAACAGCACAAAGATCAAGTCCATACCCTAGTTCGGCGATGAACTTTCTATGGCGGCAACGGCGGAGACGATCCCGTTGACGGCGGCGGAGACCAGTGACTGGAGGCGGCTGGCGACGAGGAGGACGACCCGGAGACCCAGGGAGGCAGAGCAGGCTGAGCACGGGCGAAGAGATTCGGAAAGTTTTCCAAATTTTGGCTCGTGGGTATATATAGCCTGACCTTGTCGGTGTGACCGAGTGGAACAACTCGGTGGCACCGAGATGCATAATTGCAAGCAGTTACTGCAACTCGGTGTGACCGAAAAGTTCAAATCATTTGCACCGAGATTAAAAACCTAGATCGACTTAGTGATCTCGGTATGACCGAAATGGATGAATCGGTCAGACCGAAACGCACAAAGAAGTTTTGGAAGTTTAAGTCTATGACGAATCGGGGACTCCGAGTGCTCCTCACACAAAGTGGTTCGAATCTGACTTGATCAAACTTTGTGATGCAGCATGAATAGAGTTTGAGACGAGAAGAGCATAGATAGCTAGAGAAGGTTCTTAGGCATTCTTGTCCATCCACTTGGCAAGAGAAAAATAAACCAACCAATCAAAACAACAAGTGGATGTCCTCGAATGAGTAAATTATGCAACCAACATGCTCACACAATAAAATGACAAATGAAATATGTGGCAAAGCATGCACAAACAATTCTAGCATCTATCAAGCAATTGGCGATGACTAGGTCATCTATATATGAGTATATTGACTTAGGAGTCCAATGAGAACATTTGATCATAGGTCATACTCATCATTTAAGCACAAGTGGGGTTACCACTTTTACATAAAGCGTTGTTGTGTTCACACCATTAGAGTTACTTTAGCTCAATTCTTAGAGTAAAGCTCCCCCTAGATGTGAGATCCCCCCTAAGAGGGATGAACTAACCTTGGGTTTTGTCGATGATGACTTCATGTAGGTGTTGAAGATGTGGATGCTCGAAGTTGATGTAGATCATTCGGAGCTATCCTTTGGAGCGAGTTGCACTTTCAATACCTACACGGGTTAGTCCCACAAGGAACAAACAATGATATCCATAGACATAGAGTGATGCACACACAAGATGATGTCTATGGGAGCATTAGGTTACCTTGTCCCTTGTCTTACCAACAAGAGGGTTTGTGACTCCTTGAACTAGTGCAAGATGTGGAAGTTGATTGCACTTGTTCTTGCCAAAATGATAAGAGTGAATTATGTTGGCGGAGTCACCCTCAAGAACTATCTAGTTCTTCTTCTTCGGGATCCACACCATCTTGATGGGAATCCTCAGATTTGTAGTTGTACTTGATGAAGTGGAACTTGATGTAGTCTTGGGAACCCACTTGACCAAGGACTTAGGAGCTTCTTCAAGTGCATCAATTTCCTCTTGAAGCCTGTCCTTGCCTTTTTACTTGTGGTCATGTGGTGGAAGTTCATATTGAGCTTGTGTCCCTTTGAAAGAAGTAGGATCATACTTCTCTTGTTGAGGAACAAACTTCATCTTGGGGTATTGATCTTCTTCCCATTCAACTCCTTCAGCATTGAACTTTCGTTCAAAACCAATACCTTGATTCTTCCGGTGTCTTCCTTGCTTGCGTACAATTTCCTCTAATTTCTTACTCCCGGCAAGGCTCTTGTAAACAACTTTCTCTATGATTCCCTTCAATAAGCTATTTTCTTGCTCAAGTGTAACTTGGCTAAGAGAATCATTAGTGGAATCAAGAGAACTACTAGAAGCAACAATATTGGGATTAGCATGATTATTGTTACTACTAGAGGAAGAATCCTTCTTGTTCTTGTTACTAGACTTGACTTGAGGCATGTAAGTGGATAAGAGTAAACGCTTGGCAATGTAAGAAGAACTTTTCTTGCAAAGATCATCATTGATTGCCTTTAAGAACTCATGCTCTTGCTCAATATTGAGCTTCTCAAAACGTAATTTCTCATGAGTCCATAAAAGTTCTTGATGATCTCCTAAGATAGTTTCATGAGCTAACTTAAGAGTGTTTAGTTCTTTAGTTACAGACTCAATCTTCTCCTTATCATTGTCATTCGTTTTATCTTGATTAGCATGATTAATTGATATTTCATCATAGTATTCATCACTAGAGTTGTCAACAAGTAAATCATCATCACCTAACAAGTCATCTTAATCACTATTGAAATCAACATACTCGGGGTGTGATACCTTTGGACCTTTGGCCATGAAGCATCTTCCAATTCCTTCATTTGGTGAATCAAATACGTCGTAGGAGTTGGTTGACACAAGTGCTAGACCGGCAACACCTTCATCTTGAGTATATTCAGAGTCGGAGTGATAGCTTCTCTCGGAGTGATTGTCGGAGTCGGAGCCGGATACCCATTCACCAACATGAGCTTGATGTCTTCGTTTTTTGTAGCTCCTTGATGGCTTGTCCTTCCTTTCCGAATCATTGCTTCTCCGAGAGGGTCTTCGTTCATAACGATCATCCCTACTCCTTCTCTCCCTCGATGGTGATTCTTCTCTTCTACTTCTTCTTTTGGGAGAATATTCTCTTCTCTTGTAGGGGGCCATACACTCATTTGAGTAGTGTCCGGATCTTCCACAATTGTAGCAGTTTCGCTCTCGACAAGAAGATCTTTTGTCATTGTAGGACCTTGACTTGGAACTTCTCTCTTTGCTTCTACTCTTGTAGAACTTATTGAAGTTCTTCACCATTAGGCTCAATTCTTCATTGAAGGTTTGTTTCTCACTTGATGATGTGGGAGCTTCACATGAGGCTTTGTAAGCACCACTTGACTTGTTATGGAGCTCCTCCTTATCCTTGAGTGACATCTCATGAGCAACAATTCTTCCAATTACTTCCGTTGGCTTGAGATCTTTGTAATTTGGCATCATTTGGATCAATGTGCATACGTTATCATATTTTCCATCCAAGGATCTTAGGATCTTCTTGATGAGGAATTTGTCGGTCATCTCTTCACTTCCTAAGCCGGCAATCTCATTTGTGATAAGAGCAAGCCTAGAGTACATTTCAGCGACACCTTCACCATCCTTCATTTTGAACTTTTCAAGTTGACTTTGAAGCACATCCAACTTGGATTCCTTGACGGAGTCAGTACCTTTGTGCATATCAATCAAAGTATCCCAAATTTCCTTTGCATTCTCAAGACGGCTGATTTTGTTGAATTCTTCAGGGCACAATCCGTTGAAGAGGATATCACAAGCTTGAGTATTGTATTGTAGCATCTTCAACTCTTCTGCGGTAGCTTCATGGTTCGGTTCTCTCCCATCAAAGAGTTCACCTTGCTAGCCAATACACATAATAGCCCAAACAGCGGGGTTATGTCCAAGAATATGCATTTTCATCTTATGCTTCCAACTAGCTAGACACCATACTCTCCTAGGTTGTGAAACTAAGGCTATGACCACCAAAAGCTATGGAAATCAAAGCAAATGGAGACCAAAGCTCTGATACCACTTGTAGGATCGAAAGTATGTCTAGAGTGGGTGATTAGACTACTTGACCAAATAAAGATCTAGCCTTTTCCCATTTTTAGTTCTTGGCAGATTTTAGCAACTTTGGACAGGTCAAGCAATCTTAACACAATTCAAGCAAGCATGCAAAGAGTATATGAGCAGCGGAAAGTAAAGCATGCAACTTGCAAGAATGTGAAGGGAAGGGTTTGGAGGATTCAAACGCAATTGGAGACACAGATGCTTTTGTCGTGGTTCCGATAGGTGGTGCTATCGTACATCCACATTGATGGAGACTTCAACCCACGAAGGGTAACGCTTGCGCGAGTCCACAGAGGGCTCCACCCACGAAGGGTCCACGAAGAAGTAACCTTGTCTATCCCACCATGGCCATCTCCCACGAAGGACTTGCCTCACTAGCGGTAGATCTTCACTAAGTAGGCGATCTCCTTGCCCTTACAAACTCCTTGGTTCAACTCCACAATCTTGTCGGAGGCTCCCAAGTGACACCTAGCCAATCTAGGAGACACCACTCTCCAAGAAGTAACAAATGGTGTGTTGATGATGAACTCCTTGCTCTTGTGCTTCAAATGATAGTCTCCCCAACACTCAACTCTCTCTCACAAGATTTGGATTTGGTGGAAAGAAGATTTGAGTGGAAAGCAAGTTGGGAAGGCTAGAGATCAAGATTCATATGGTAGGAATGGAATATCTTGGTCTCAACACAAGTGTAGGTGGTTCTCTCTCAGGAAAAGTAAGTTGGAAGTGTAGGTTCGTTCTGATGGCTCTCTCCACGAATGAAGAGGAGGTGGAGGGGTATATATAGCCTCCACACAAAATCTAACCGTTACACATAACTTCCCAAACTCGGTGGGACCGAATGGTTAAACTCGGTCGGACCGATTCAGCAAAGCTAGTGACTGTTAGGGTTTTCGGTGGGACTGACATGCAACTCGGTAGGACCGATATGGTTAGGGTTAGGGCATAACGTAATCTCGGTGAGACCGATTACACAAACTCGGTGAAACCGATTTTGGTAATAAGCTAACCAGAGAGTTGGTCAGGTAAACTCGGTGGGACCAATCGCTCATTTCGGTGAGACCGAAACGTTACTAAGGGGAAACAGAGAGTTTACATTGCAATCTCGGTGGGACCGATCGCTCATCTCGGTGAGACCGAAATGTTACGAAGGGAAATAGAGAGATTACAACCCCATCTCGGTGAGACCGAGATCCCTATCGATGAGACCGATTTGCCTAGGGTTTGTGGCAGTGGCTATGACATTTGAAACTCAGTGGCGCCGGATAGGAAAAATTGGTGGGGCCGAGTTTGACTTTTGGTTTAGGTCATATGTGGATGTCAGAAAGTAGTTGAGGGCTTTGGAGCATATCACTAAGCATTTGAGCAAGAACCTCATTAAGCAACACCTCATCCCTCCTTGATAGTATTGGCTTTTCCTATAGACTCAATGTGATCTTGGATCACTAAAATGGAAAATGTACAATCTTGAGCTTTGAGCTTGAGCCAATCCTTTGTCCTTAGCATTTTGAGGGGTCCACTTTTCTCATCCATGCCATGCCAATCATTGAGCTTTCCTGAAATATTAGTATTGAAATAGCATTAGCTCAATGAACTATATGTTGTTAGGAATTACCAAAACCACCTAGGGATAGTTGCACTTTCAGCCGCCTAGGCCATTGTCGGATCACGGGTTCCGGCAAAACCCTTAAGGTTCGAACTCTGGGGTGCGCACGAAGATCTCCCCCATACCGATCCATGTCTTAACTCGGCTAAGATCTTATGAACTAACTCGACGAACTCGCCACACAAAGGATACAAGATTTACACTGGGCCACCGTTGTGGTGTAATACCCTACTCCAGTGTGGTGGTGGTGGACTGCCTCTCAGGCTGAGGATGAACAGTACAGGGGGAAGAACAGCCTCCCGAGGATAGGTGTGCTTGTGCTTGGTGGATGTGATTGTGGGGATGAACTAGTTCTAGTCTAAGATTGGGTCACCCCTCGTCTCGGATGAAGTCGCCCCTAGCTACGGCGGTGGCTAGTCCTATTTATAGGGGCCCTGGTCCTCTCCCCAAATATTGAGCGGGAAGGGAGCCAACAACGACCAATTTGAAAGGGGACAACTAGTACAGCTTATCCTGACAAAAGTGGTCTTCACCCGCAAAAGGCTCTGGTGGTGACGCCGGCTTGGGCTCCATGGTGATCTCCGGTTTGTCGTCCTTCTAGTCTTGGTCTTGTTGCACTGATATGGAAACCTTTTCTTGATGCCTCATTACTCCGCGCGTGCGCTTGCCCCCTTAGCACCAAAGAGGAAACAAGGACGCTGCACGCGCTGGCGCCCGGACGTCATGGCTCACGTCACTAGAACCTCACGGAGTTTGCCTGGCCTTGAACTCTCTGCCCCTTGCGAGCTTGCCTGGCGAGGCCGCTCCTGAGGAGGTCTCGCGTCGTCCGCCTCGCGAGCCTTGGCCCCTCGTGAAGGTCTTGAATGCCTTGTTGATGAAGATGGGCCGTACTGGCCTGCTAGCAAAGCCACACCATGGGCCGCAGGCAGGCAAGTCTGGGGACCCCCATTCCCAGAACGCCGACAGTAGCCCCCGGGTCCAAGGCGCGCTCGGGCTTGGCTTCGAGGTGAAGCCAAAGGTCAAGTGCGGAGCGCCGCGGGCCCCAGTAGCCTGTGGCCTTGGTCGACGCATGGCGGTTGATTGGACATGGGCGTCTTCGCTTCCCCACGTTGCCTCGTCAACTGCCTGACTTGACGAGTCCCTGCGACATGCAAGGAAAACCATCATTACCTGTGATCGGGGGGATGCTAGTTGGCCTTCTCCTGGTATAAATGGGAGGGGGCGGAGCCCCCGTCGCCCATCTTTCCTCTGCCTCTCCTGCTTCTTCTCCTTCCTTGCTCCACTCCTTGCTGGTGCAGTCATGGTGCTGATTCGGAGGTTCTTGGCCGCAGAGAAGGGCAAGGCTCCCCTCAACGAGCCCAAGCTGCTCTCGCCGAAGAAGAGCAGGTATCATCGCCGCGAGATGGTTGTGAGGCCGGTGGTGTCGCGACCTTGGTATGAAAGGCCGCCTCCTGGGTACCCGCTGCCCTTGTATGCTCACGTCGATGATTCCGGAGGAAGGAGCAGTGAGCGGCGCCGCCCGTGCCAGGGCCATGGTCTCCGTGCCGCAGAGGCGCACGCCGTCGGCCCAGGGGTCCTCGCCGCGGACTCCTCGCGCGAGTTCGTGCAGTGGGCGGCGATGTCCCCGAGCACCTGGATTCGCCTCCCGCAGTTCTTCACCGCCGAGATGCCACCGAGGGGCCTCCGTGAGCTTTGGCTGCAACATGCCAACTGCGACACCCCAGCGACTAGAGCGGAGATTGGAGCCGTTGCCTCCGGGAAGATCTTCATGACCCGAGGCTGGGGCGAGATTGCCCGAGTCTATCGCGCGGAGGGCGCCCTCGCAATCCACTTCGAGACGACGACGCCTCCGTGCTGTTCTTCAAGGTCTTCGATGAGGAAGACCGCCGCCTGGAGTGCTGCCGTGAAGGAGGTCGGCACGACGACGCTGCGACGGGCACTGGGCCCGCCGCAGGCCTCGCCTGCAACGATAGTGCCGACTCCCGGTGGTCTAGCGACTCTCCTGAGCTTGTGGAGTCTCCAGAGACGAGCGATGATAGCTACGTGCCCCCGAGCTCCCTCCGAGCCCAGAGCAAGGCTACGGCGTCCAGCCGCCTTCGCCGCTGATCTGGATGGGGATGGCGCCAGCCTCACATGGCGCACTATTGATGACGGCGTCGGCGACATCTGGTGCGTGTAGATAGAACTCCTAGGAATTCCTTCCCTTTTGTTCCCTATGAGGAATCAAGAAATGAACCCCGTGGGGGCATGTAAAGCGTTTGTAATGCCTTTTGTCAACACAGCCCTCATTATGAAGATTTGCATGCACATATCCTGCCAAGGCTCGGTCTCCCCTTTCCAAACCTGTGGCAGCTTGGTGCTCTATGCTGACAGGTCCCGGTCCCCAGGCAGGCTGCAGCCATCGCTGGTATGCCAGGTCACGTGCCATGGTCAAGGCTAGGAGGTGAGCGGCCCGAGGTCCAGTAAGAGCTCCTGAGGCGTGATGCTCAAGAGGTCCCCTTTAGCGCGCAAGTAGCTATCTTAGGATGGGAAAGGAAGAGAACGTTGTTGCAGCAGGGCAACAAAGGGAGTGAGCAAGGGTCTCGTGCCGTAGCGACTGGTGGATCCATAGTGAGAACTTATCTTGGCTGCCCGGGGTCGGCTCCTCGAGTCGTGCCGAACTCGTACATCGCCACTTTAGTGTAGCTTGGTCAGGCCCGTGTAGGTCTCCCCCTCCCCTCCATGTTCTTCTTGGTGCTCTGCGTCCTCAGGTCCCGGCCCTCGAGCGAGCTCAGCCGCCGCTGGTATGCAAGGTCGCGTGCCATAGTTAAGGCCAAGCGGTGAGGGCTGGAGAGCCAATAAGAGCTCCTGACGCGCGATGCTCAGGAGCCCCCCTTTTAATGTGCAAGCGAATCGCATGAGAGAAGAGGGAGAGTTCGCGGTACCGCATGCTGTGGCCCTCGGGAAGTTCCTGCAAGTTAGCACAAGGAAGGGCACTGGTCGCCGTGGTGATTGCTGGTTCGCTTCTAGTGCATGAGAGGGGACTCCCTACTGTAGAGAGCACCCGGGGCGTGTACAGCCCCGCCCTGACACGTGGCTTGCATGGAAGGGCTAGATGAGGTGTGGCTAGGCACTCGTGAGCCAACGCAGGACTCCCGAGGCCCTACCTCAAGGCGGGTTGCCCCTGGTCTTGGTTCTTGTTCGCTGTCTTGGTCCTGCGAGGTGGTTAGACAACCTGCGCTGAACGAATCTCCTGATGTCATCGCGTGAGAAGGCCAAGCACCAACGGCCCCAGGAAGTGACGTGAACGGGGTCGGCCCGCCAGACAGAGCTCAGCCGCTGGATTTATCGACGCTGCAAGGACGGGCCCGAGCACAGACGTCGTGCTTAACCCTCTCATGTGAAGGGTCCTGAAGAAAGACGGCCGGCGCGCGGCTCCCATGGTGGGTGGCGATCGAGAAGGTAATAATCACAGGTAGATTAAGCATGGAAGTAGCAGGCTTAAGTAAATGCAGGGAAGATGCATGCCACTGGGTCAGGCCCGAGCGGCTTGGGGATGATGCAGCCCGAGGGGCGCCCCCAGCAAGGTAAGCTAAAGGCATAAAAAGGGATACATACAACAGGGACGGACCCACACAGCCTGGTAATGATGCGGCCCTGGGGGCAGTCCCAACTAAATGACCTTGGAAAATGACACTTGGTTCTGTTGATGAAGGAGAGTTGGGGTAGCTGAAGGTACGCGTCGAAGGGGCTACTCCTCATGAGCCACCGAGGCCCTGAGCCTCGGGAGGCTCTGGGGGTCTAGGGGGTTCCTTGAGGACCTCTTCATCTCTGTTAGCACAGCGTGGTGACTGGCCTCCTCAGCCGCCAGGATGCTTCGTAGGTTGTGTTGATAGGCGGTCGCCACCCTCGGTAGGCCAAAAGGCATGTGAACATAGCTGTGAGGTGGGCCCTTGCAGCGTCACACGCGTGAAGGCCAGAAAATCTCCAGAGAGGCGGCCCGGTTGAGCCCTAGGATGTCGATGCAGACGTGCAGCCCGGCATCCTCGCCTGGATGGGGAGCTATGCCTGGTGAGTGGCAGCCACTAGGCATGGCCCTTGCGTCTTGCAGTTCCTGAGTGGTCTTGGTGATGAACTCCTGAACGGTGGGCACTCCATGCCATGTGTTCTCCTGAGGGAAACGTTCCTCGAAGAACGCCTCCAAGTGGTGCCCAAGCGCCTCCCTCATGATGTTGGCAAAGTATGTGGCCTTCTAGAAGAGAGCCCCCGTGCCCTGCCCAAGAGGGGCGCTGGGTGTGCTTTCCTATGTGATGGAGGGAGACGCCCCAGGCGCGGGCACCGATCCTGACGAGGCGCCGCTTTCCTGAGGCCCTGCATGGTGCAACTGCTTCTTCTTCACGTCCTTGGCCTTGGCTTTCTTCTCCTCCGGGTCCACAGTCGGGAGCTCGAGGACAGAGAGGCGCCCCTCCTCAGCTCTAGCGGACTTGGTCGCCAGGTTGAACAACTCCAGAGACGTGCACAGCTCCTCGTGGATGGCGAGCTCCTCCTTCATCTTGACGTCACGAACGCCATCAAAGAATGCGGAGATGATGGCCTCGTCTGTCGCCTTGGGAATCTTGAGACGAACGTTGTTGAAGTGCTAGATATACTTTAGGAGGGTCTCTCTTGGTTGTTGCTTGACGCGACGCAGGTCACCCGCGGCCGGGGGCGGTCACGAGTGCCATGGAAGTTGGCGGCGAAGTGGTCGCGCATTTCGTCCCAGGAGGAGATCGAGCCTGGAGGCAGGTTCAGGAGCCAGGAGCGGGTGCCATCCTTGATGGCCACGGGAAATCAGTTTGCCATGAATTTCTCGTCGCCGTTGGCTGCCTCGATGCTTAGCTCGTAGAGCTGCAGGAACTCCATGGGGTCAGGGGTGTCGTCGTAGCGAGGGGGCAGATCTGGCTTGAACTTGCCCGGCCAGGTGACGCTACGCAGCTCGGGGGTGAAGGGGCGGCAGCCGGCCGTGGTCACCGGGGCCTGCCTTGGAGGTGGAACTTGGTATTGGCGCCCGCGCGCTGCTATAGCAAGCGGCACGGGGCCTTGCCGCAGCAAACGATCCTGGTGCGGCGGTGCAAGGTGTGGCGGAGCGTTCTCTTGCGGTCGAGGGACTTCTTGACAGCTTCTTTCTTCACGCGCAGGCGCCGAACGCGGTGGGTCGCGCCGTGGAGCCATGCGCATTGGCGCTAGGGCGCCGTCTTGGTGCAGAGGTGGTGGAGGTGCTTCGTGAGCTACATCGCTTGTGGCTGGCGGGGGGCGAGGCAGAGAGAGGGACGGCGCAGGGGAGCCCCCTGCGGCGCGGACAAACTCGGCGATGCGGTCAAGCCAGTCCTCGTAGAGGTCGTCGACTGGGCGGTAGCGCAGGAGCTCATGCGCCATGAGGAGCGCGCCTCATGCGTCCGTGGGAACGCGATGAGTGTGAGATGATGAACCAGCGGGAGTCAATGATGGAGTAGCGGTGCGGCCGTCCTGTCACACCAAGGGGTGCAGCGAGGATGTTTGCTGCTCGTTCCCTGCCGGGCTAGTGGCAGCGTTGGCGGCAGGCGACAAAGAGCGACGGGGTGGCCCACCGACAGGGGTCGTCTGAGCAACACGGGTGGCGAGGGCAGCCCAATGCGCGGCGTGCGTCTGCCATGGAGACGATGAAGTGACGTGACGCGGAGCGACGAAAGGGAAGCTTTGGCGCACCCCTACCTGGCGCGCCAAATGTCGGATCACGGGTTCCGGCAAAACCCTTAAGGTTCCAACTCTGGGGTGCGCGCAAAGATCTCCCCCCTACTGATCCACGTCCTAACTCAGCTAAGATCTTACGAACTAACTCGACAAACTCGCCACACAAAGGACACAAGATTTATACTGGTTCGGACCACCATTGTGGTGTAATACCCTACTCTAGTGTGCTGGTGGTGGATTGCCTCTCGGGCTGAGGATGAACAGTAGAGGGAGAAGAACAGCCTCCTGAGGAGAGGTGTTCTTGTGCTTGGTGGATGTGATTGTGGGGATGAACTAGTTCTAGTCTAAGATTAGGTCGTCCCTCGTATCGGATGAGGTCGCCCCTAGCTACGGTGGTGGCTAGTCCTATTTATATGGGCCCTGGTCCTCTCCCCAAATATTGAGCAGGAAGGGAGCCAACAACGGCCAATTTGAAAGGGGACAGCTAGTACAGCTTATCGTGACAAAAGTGGTATTTGCCTGCAAAAGGCTCTGGTAGTGACGCCACCTTGGGCTCCATGGTGACCTCTGTCTTGCCGTCCTTCTGGTCTTGGTCTTGGTCTTATTGCACTGATATGGAAACCTTTGCTTGATGCCTCGGTACTCCGCGCCTGCGCTTGCCCCCTTAGCACCAAAGAGGAAACAAGGACGCTGCATGCGTTGGCGCCTGCCTGGTCTCGATCGTCATGGCTCACATCACTAGAACCTCGTGAGGTTTGCCTCTCCTTGAACTCTCCAACCCTCACGAGCCTGCCTGGTGAGGCCGCTCCTGAGGAGGTCTTGCGTCGTCCGCCTCGCGAGGCTTGGCCCCTCATGAAGGTCTTGAATGCCTTGTTGATGAAGATGGGCCGTACAGGCCTGCTAGCAAAGCCATGCCGTGGGCCGCAGGCAGGCAAGTCTGGGGACCCCCATTCCCAGAACGCCGTCAGTCGTACCGACAGCTTGTAGTGGGAGCATGGCCTTCTTTGCTATGGGTGATGTCACGGGAGGTGTGGCAACAGTGTTGTGCCGGGCGAGGGATGTCCGCCTAGAATGTCGCATTGTAGCCTCGCTCAGCCCTGGATTCGGGGGGTGGCAGGCATCACTGTATCTACACCCCGTCTCGTCGTCATAACGTGGTTCAAACTTTGAAGGCGTCTGGTGCCCTCTTCTAGGAGCCGGCCTCTTTGGAAGCCGCCTGCTAGGAGCCGACCCACCGCGGAGCCGTCTTCTGGGGGGTGCCGCTCCCGAGCAGCCGGTCGCTCAGACCAGCTGGCCTTGAGGAGGCGGATCATTGTCTTCGAGGCTTGAGGGGCGCATGTAACACCCACGATGCGGATATATCTCCCACGTGTCGAAGCACGACTTAGAGGCATAGCCCCATAGTAGCCATGTCACAAGAGGGGTAATCTTTACACATCCCATGTACTGAATAAGAAAGAGATAAAGAGTTGGCTTACAATCACCACATCATACAATACATAAATATAGCATTACATCATCCAGAATACAATCAAGGTCCGACTACGGAACCAAAATAAAGACAACCCCAAATGCATAGTTCCCCGATCGCCCCAACTGGGCTCCACTACTGATCGTCTGGAAAGGAAACATAGTAACGTCCTGAATCCTCATCGAACTCCCACTTGAGTTCGGTCGCATCCCCTGGACTGGCATCATCGGCACCTGCATCTGGTTTTGGAAGTAATTTGTGAGTCACGGGGACTCGGCAATCTCACACCCTCACGATCAAGACTATTTAAGCTTGTGGGTAGGAGAAGGTAGTGAGGTGGAGCTGCAGCAAGCACTAGCATATATAGTGGCTAACTTACGCAAATGAGAGCGAGACGAGAAGCAAAGCATGGTCGAGAAGCTACAAAGATCAAGAAGTGATCCTAAAAACTACTTACGTTCAAGCATAACACAAAGCCGTGTTCTCTTCCCAGACTCCACCGAAAAGAGACCATCACGGCTACACACGCTGTTGATTCATTTTAATTAAGTTAAGTGTCAGGTTTTCTACAACCGGATATTAACAAGTTCCCATCTGCCCATAACCGCGGGCATGGATTTTGAAAGTTCAAAACCCTGCAGGAGTGTCCCAACTTAGCCCATCACAAGCTCTCACGGTAAACGAAGGATATTCCTTCTCCCAGGATGACCCGATGTGCCGACAAATCCCGATAGGAGTCTCACGTATCTCGTTCTCAGGGCAACACTGGATGAGAAATGCTACGAGTAAAACCAAACCTCGAGTTTCCCCGAGGTGGCCCCGCAGGCGGCTCGGTTCAGACCAACACTTAGAGGAGCACTGGCCTGGGGGGGTTTAAAATAAGATAGACTTGATATACTTGTTGCGAGTCTTGCGCTCAGTTTCTTCGAGAATAGCAACGGGATGCTCATGATAAGACAGGTCTTCTTGGAGATCAATCTCTTCAAAGTTGATGGTGCGGTCAGGAGTCTTGAAACACTTGCGAAGCTGAGACACATGAAACACATCGTGTACGTTTGCAAAGTTGGATGGAAGCTCAAGTTGATAGGCGAGGTCACCTCTTTTGCCAATGATCTTGAAAGGACCCACATATCTAGGGGCAAGCTTCCCTTTGATACCGAAGCGACGAGTACCTTTCATTGGAGAGACGCGGAGGTAGACATGGTCTCCTATCTCGAAAGCCAAATCACGATGCTTTCTATCATAGTAACTCTTCTGGCGCGATTGCGCGGCTTTGAGATTTTCATGAATGACTTTGCACATTTCTTCAGCCTCTGTGATCAAGTCATTGCCAAGAAGTTGGCGTTCACCAGTCTCTGACCAATTAAGATGAGTACGACACTTTCTGCCATAGGGAATCTCGAATGGGGCCTTGCCCGAACTCGCTTGGAAGTTGTTGTAGGAGAACTCCGCATATGGAAGACAATCTTCCCACTTCATACCGAAAGAAATGACACAAGCCCTAAGCATATCTTCAAGAATTTGATTTACTCGCCCAACTTCTCCACTGGTTTGAGGATGGAAGGCTATGCTGAAGTGAATGCTGGTGCCCATAGCCTTCTTAAAGGAATCCCAGAACTTAGAGGTAAATATGCTTCCACGATCTGAAGATATCAACTTCGAAATGCCGTGCAAAGAGACAATCCTGGAGGTATATAGCTTTGCCAACTGAGCTGCTGTGATAGATTCTTTGATAGGAAGAAAATGAGCCACTTTTGTAAGCTTGTCGATGACAACAAAGATAGCATCATTGCCACGCTTGGACTTGGGAAATCCAGTCACGAAGTCCATCTCAATATGGTCAAACTTCCATTCTGGAATAGCAAGAGGTTGGAGGAGACCAGCTGGCCATTGGTGTTCTGCTTTCACTCTTCTGCAGACATCACATTCATTCACGAACTGAGCAATCTTGCGCTTCATTCGAGTCCACCAATACGACTGCTTGATGTCATGGTACATCTTTGTACTTCCAGGATGAATAGATAGAAGTGAATTGTGAGCCTCGTTCATAATGACTTTACGAAGGTCACCCTTAGGAACAACAATTCGATCCTCGAAGAATAGAGTATCTTTGTCATCAAGGCGATAGCACTTGTACTTGGGTTGGCTCTTGGCAATCCCAATCTTCACCTTCTTCACCATTGCATCAAGAAGTTGAGCCTCATGAATCTGATCTTCCAAAGTAGGACATACTTGGAGGTTGGCAAGAAATCCTTGAGGAACACCTTGGAGATTAAGTTTGCGGAAAGCTTCACAAAGATCCGGTTGGAAGGGCTTGAGAATCAAACTGTTGTAGTAAGCCTTCCTGCTCAAAGCGTCAGCAATGACATTGGCCTTGCCTGCAGTATATTCGATACTCAGATTATACTCTTGAATCATTTCGACCCAACGAGTCTGCCTGAAGTTGAGGTTGGGCTGAGTGAAGATGTACTTGAGGCTCTGATGATCAGTGAAGATGTCCACTTTCCTTCCAAACAAGAGATGTCTCCATGTTAAAATAGCATGGACAACTGCCGCCAACTCGAGGTCATGAGTGGGGTAGTTCTTTTCGTTGGGCTTCAACTGGCGAGAGGTATAGGCCACAACTTTATTCTCTTGCATTAACACAGCACTGAGACCTTGCAGGGAAGCATCACAGAAAACCTTGAAAGGTTTGGATTCATCAGGAGGAGTCAGAACTGGTGCCGTGACTAACTTCTCTTTGACGGTGTTGAAAGCCACGTCACATTCAGGCGTCCAGACATATTTCACATGCTTCTGGAGGAGGTTGGAAAGAGGCTTCGCGATCTTAGAGAAATTCTCAACGAATCTTCGACAATAGCTTGCAAGCCCAAGAAAGCTGCGGAGCTGCTTGACATTCTGAGGTGGTTCCCAATTCACAATTGCAGACACCTTCTCAGGATTAACAGCTATGCCCTTGGCGGAGATGATATGCCCAAGGTAGAGAACCTCATCGAGCCAAAACTCGCACTTTGAAAACTTCGCATAGAACTGATGTTCTCTGAGTTTGTCCAGCACCAATCTCAATTGCTTGGCATGATCCTCCTTGTTCTTGGAAAAGACCAAAATGTCATCGAGATACACCAAGACGAAATCATTTTTGTAGGGGTTAAAGATGAAGTTCATCATGCAAGAGAATGTTGGAGGAGCATTGACAAGGCCGAAAGACATGACAGTGTATTCATAGGAACCATAGCTTGTTCTGAATGTTGTCTTGGGGATATCTTGTTCATGAATGCGAATCTGATGATAGCCCATATAGAGGTCAAGCTTGGAGAATACTTGAGCACCCTTGAGTTGTTCGAATAGCTCATTGATGTTGGGAAGTGGGTACTTGTTCTTTATGGTCTTCTTGTTCAATGGACGGTAGTCGACACAAAGTCGGTCCGTGCCATCCTTCTTCTGGACAAAAAGAACACCACAACCCCATGGAGATGAAGTCGGTCTGATCAGACCCAGACGCTCTTGTTCATCGAGTTATTTCTTCAATTCCTTCAATTCCTTTGGTCCAAGCTTGTAAGGACGTTTGCAAACAGGTTTCGTGCCAGGCTCAAGATCAATGCCAAATTCAACTGGACAGTGAGGAGGCATTCCTGGAAGCTCTTCTGAAAGACGTCTTGATATTCACAAACGAATGGAATCTGAGAGATGGCATTCAACTCGCCCTTCTCATTGAGAGAAAACAGCCGAATGGTTTCATCACGAGCGGCATAGATGATCACTTGCTCAGAAGAGTGTGTCAATTGAATTTCTCTGGCAGCACAATCAAGCATAGCTTTGTGCTTAGAAAGCCAGTCCATGCCGAGAATTAGATCAATATTAAAGTCGCCCAGAACAATTGGAGAAGCCAGAAATTTGTAGTCGCCCATTTCAATACCGACATTCGGAACCATCATGGTAGATCTCAAACGCTTAGCCGGAGAAACAACTCGCAATGCTTTACGTATTGCCTTAGTGTCAAAGTTGTGCTCCAATGCAAATGGGAATGACATGAGAGAATGTGATGCACCAGTATCAAATAAGACTTTCACTTTTGAAGAGTCCTCTGCTTGAGCTGCGTTCATCATGTTGACCTTAGCATGCTTGGGATTATGCTTGACCACTGCATTGCTGGCAGATCTCACAGGAGGAGGAGGTGGAAGACGCCTCTGGTTGAAGCATTTGATTGCATAGTGACCCTTTTGCTGATACTTGTTGCACGTAACTTCTGAGAGCGGACGGTGATACGGAGCACTTGACCTTGGAGCATGAGACGAAGCTTTGTTCTGAAAGCCTGGGTTGGGTGGGTGGGAAGATCCATTGCCACCTTTGCTCTTCTGCTGATAAGGCTGACGGAATGGAGGAGGAGAAGGCAACCAGAACTTTTGCTGCTTAGTTGCCACTTGAGTTGAAGAGGAAGAAGGAGTTGCATCCCTGACTCTCTTCTTAGAAGCATCGCACTTGAGCTGAGCAGCCTCTTGCTTTAGTGCCATCTTGTATAACTCATCATGCTGTTTCAGCTCAAAAAGCACGAGAGCTAGTTGTAGATCTTCTCTGAGGCCACCTATGAATTGATAAATCATGCTCTTCTCGTCAGGGATGTCTTGTTTGGCGAAGCAAGCGAGCCTCTGGGACAGGATGTTGTATTGGTAAACAGACATACTGCCTTGCTTCAGATTGCGGAACTCCTCACGCTTACTCCCAACAACACTTTGAGGAATGTGGTGAGCTTTGAAATCTCAGCGGAAATCATCCCGGGTAATCACACGGCCTCCTCTGGAATCTTTGTATTGTTGATACCACTCAGCAGCTTGGTCTTAGAGTTGGAACGAAGCAAACTTGACAAAGTCCTCAGGCCTAACGTTGCTACACTCAAAATGTTTGCAGATATCCACGAGCCAATCGTCAGCGTCTGTGGCCTCGACACAGTTACTGAAAGACTTCGGCTGGTTTGCGAGGAACTGGTTGAGGGTAGCAAACTGAACATGATTGTTGCCATGGCCTTGATTTCCTTGGTTACGCTCTGGCAAGAGTTGCATAAGCATCCGCGTGTTGGCGTTGGTAGCGGCCATGACAGCTTGCCATGCCTCCGGAGGTGGAGGTGGTGGCGGAGGTTCCGGATTCTGACGCGTTGGAGGAGCCATCCTAAAGAGGGTGACATCCATTAGCATCTTGAAAGACATATATTCAAGCTGAATCAAATGGATCGAAATTGCAACATATAGCCTTAACATTCAAACAAGGATGAACGAATGAATTCCAAAGTAAATCATGACACTTCCATAAATTGAGAAGCCACTTAGATAGAGGTATATGAATAAAACAACAAGGTACGGACATGAAAAAATAATTGGTAAGGATTACCCAATCTTAAACCAAATATCTGTGGGAAGAAATACTAGAGCTACATGAATTCCCACCTATGAAACTCCCGAAACTTTCTGGTTATGCAATCAGGTGTTGGGGATACAGGGGAAGCATAATATCTCACCCAAAACTAGCAAATCCTACATCCAACTGTATCCATCCTTCAACACATAACCAAGAAACCTTCGGAAATCATTTACCTCAACCTTCGAAAAGCATCCGTTATACGAGTTATGGCAATACTCCCGAACTCCGGCCCCAGTACTGGGTGGCGTCGAGGTTATCTCACCAACAACTGCATAAAGGAGATTTTCGCTGTCGGCAAACTCAGGTATTCCAGAACTGCAACGATAAAATTGTGACGACAACACCTCGGAGCTCAACTCCCCGAGACACTGCCACAACCCCTAAATGTCAGGAGGCACCAAAAACAATGTTCTCATCACAAAACCATCAGAACGATTCCAAGACACCCGCGTGATCCTAAAAAAAATTTAGTGAAATTTGAGAAGAGAAGAGTCAAAAATCTACATCAGGAAGCCTCACCAGAGAGATGAAGGGACTGAGGAGTAAAAAGAATCCTACTCTTCAATATATATAATCCTAAAAGACTCAAAACATTTTTCTACACTCAACAACGCCAGCGATTCGATCAAGCAGGGGGCTCCTAAGTCGGGGAAGGCTCTGATTACCAACTTGTAACACCCACGATGTGGCTATATCTCCCATGTGTCGGAGCACGACTTAGAGGCATAACCGCATAGTAGGCATGTCGCAAGAGGGGTAATCTTTACACATCCCATGTACTGAATAAGAAAGAGATAAAGAGTTGGCTTACAATCGCCACTTCATACAATACATAAATATAGCATTACATCATCCAGAATACAATCAAGGTCCGACTACGGAAACAAAATAAAGACAACTCCAAATGCATAGGTCCCCGATCGCCCCAACTGGGCACCACTACTGGTCGTCTGGAAAGGAAACATAGTAACGTCATGAATCCTCGTCGAACTCCCACTTGAGTTCGGTCGCATCCCCTGGACTGGCATCATCGGCACCTACATATGGTTTTGGAAGTAATCTGTGAGTCACGGGGACTCAGCAATCTCACACCCTCGCGATCAAGACTATTTAAGCTTATGGGTAGGAAAAGGTAGTGAGGTGGAGCTGCAGTGAGCACTAGCATATATAGTGGCTAACTTACGCAAATGAGAGCGAGAAGAAAAGCAAAGCATGGTCGAGAAGCTACAAAGATGAAGAAGTGATCCTAAAAACTACTTACATTCAAGCATAACACGAGACCGTGTTCTCTTCCCGGACTCCGCCGAAAAGAGACTATCACGGCTACACACGCTGTTGATTCATTTTAATTAAGTTAAGTGTCAGGTTTTCTACAACCGCATATTAACAAATTCCCATTTGCCCATAACCGCGGGCATGACTTTCGAAAGTTCAAAACCCTGCAGGGGTGTCCCAACTTAGCCCATCACAAGCTCTCACGGTCAACGAAGGATATTCCTTCTCCTAGGACGACCCGATCAGACTCGGAATCCCAGTTACAAGACATTTCGACAATGGTAAAACAAGACCAGCAAAGCCACCTGATGTGCCGACAAGTCTCGATAGGAGTCGGACATATCTCGTTCTCAGGGCAACACCGGATGAGACAGGCTACGAGTAAAACCAAACCTCGAGTTTCCCCGAGGTGGCCCCGCAGGCGGCTCGGTTCGGACCAACACTCAGAGGAGCGCTGGCCTGGGGGGTTTAAAATAAGATGACCCTTGAGTCTGCAGAACCCAAGGGAAGATATATGGTGGTAGGTAGGCAAATGGTAAAACCAAGGTTGGGCCTTGCTGGAGGAGTTTTATTCAAAGCAAACTGTCAAGGGGTTCCCATAACACCCAACCGCGTAAGGAACGCAAAATCAAGGAACATAACACCGGTATAATGGAAACTAAGGCGGCAAGAGTGGAACAAAACACCAGATATAAAGCCGGGCCTTCCACCCTTTACCAAGTATATAGGTGCATTAAATTAAACAAGATATAATAATGATATCCCAACAATAATCAAGTTCCAACAAGGAACAAACTCCATCTTCACCTGCAACTAGCAACACTATAAGAGGGGCTGAGCAAAGCGGTAACATAGCCAAACAATGGTTTGCTAGGAAAAGTGGGTTAGAGGCTTGACATGGCAATATGGGAGGCATGATGAAGCAAGTGATAGGTATCGCGGCATAGCAATAGAGCGAGCAACTAGCAAGCAAAGATAGAAGTGATTTCGAGGGTATGGTCATCTTGCCTGCAAAGTTCTCCAAGTTGGCGTAAGCTTGATCCTCGTAAGCGTACTCAACGGGTTCCTCGACCATGAAATCGTCTCCCGGCTCTACCCAAGGCAAGAACACAAGCAAAGGAAACCACAATCAACCATGGTGCAATGCGCAAGCAACATGATGCAAAACATGGCATGATATGCGGGATGTGATATGCAAAGCATATGCGAGCTCCGGTAGGAAAAGATTGAACCAGGCCTCAACTTCACAAACCAAGTGCGCCGCTGGAAAGATGAGTTGATTTCGGTCAAAATTGATATAAAGATCACCGGAATCGGATGCACGGTTTGCAAATGGCAAGCAAAACAAGAATGACACGATTCTGCGATTAACAGCACGATGCCATCTAGAATGCAACAAGAAACTAAGCTACTGCACTCTAACATAGCCACAAAGCACATGGCAGTGATATACTCAAGATGATTGACAAAAGATGAACACTGAGCTATGGCTAAATCACACAAGAGCAGGTTCAAACAAGCATGGCAAAAGTGCAAAAGATATCAGCTTCACAGACTTAGTGAAAATACTAACATGTTAGGAATTAACATCAGGAAGCAACGTTAGGAGCAAGCAAACAACATGCTACAGGAACAGGACATATCAAAGCAAGGCATGGCATGAATCTACTCAAAGCATATAACAAAAGTCCCTTACTAACCATAAGCCAAAAAGGATCAGAAGATAAGATGACACCCATGTAAACATAGCAAGTTTCGTTAACAGATTCAGACTTAATAGAAAACTGGACATGGCAAATACAGAGTTATGAAGGCATGTTTGCGAGCTCGATGCACTCAACACAAGGCATTGCATGA
The DNA here is from genome assembly GCA_034509565.1 of Triticum monococcum. Taxonomy (NCBI): domain Eukaryota; kingdom Viridiplantae; phylum Streptophyta; class Magnoliopsida; order Poales; family Poaceae; genus Triticum; species Triticum monococcum. The sequence continues at coordinate 494,263,850 of CM067844.1, forward strand.
AAAGATAAGCATACTACCAGCAAGAAGACATGATTAAGAATCTAACCATGGCAAGAACAATCTCATAGCATGCATGGATCAACTACAACAACCTTGGCAAAATTGATTAACACGTAAACAATCTGCCAAGAACATTTTATAGCAAAAGTAGAGTAAGATTGAGTCATGCTAGGGCACTACATAAATGCAAACAGAGACATGGATGGATAGAGCATAACCATGTGTCAAAATCATCCTTACTGAACATACTCAAAAGAAGCATGGATCACTCTGTAGCAGCATGAATACATGGCATAAAAATAACAGCAGGGAAAAGACAGTGAAATTCCAAGTCCTTGAAATCAGCAACATCACGAGAGCTACTTTGCATGCTTGTGCTAGTCACCACATTTATCACAAAAATACATGGCATATACCTCTATAAAGATGGCATGGCATAGCCCAAAACACATGTAGAACTCATGACCATATGCAGCACAAAATAATCATGGCAAAAATGACAAATGCTCAAGATCTGCTAAGTAACAGGAACTAACATTATGAAGCACTCTTCCAACAGCAATTTGGGCATCAAGATGGACTCAAACAAGCATGGTGCAATGGAACAAAATGAAGAGGACATCCCGATGAACATTCTGATATATGGCACGCCCATAACGGAGCTACCGATGCGGAGTTATGGCATGATGAAAAGTGCTCCAGGATGCGAAAATAAAAGACTTAGTGGAAAAAGGAAGTCAACCCTAGGGTTTCGGATCCAGATCTGGGCGGCGTGGATCCCGAGGTTCATCGGAACTCTTGCCGGAGTTTAATAAGAGGACGGCGGTGCGGGCACGGAGTTCGCCGGATCAGGGTCGTGGAGGCCGGATCCGGTGAGGACGACGGCGAGGAGGTCCGGCCGGTGCCGCGGCGAGGAACGGCGGCGAGGGCGCACTGGCGAGGAAGCGGAGCTCGGCTCCGGCCAGCAAGGGGCGGCGGCGGCCGGCGGAGGAGGCGCGGGGCGGCACGGCTCCTCTCGTGGGGCGAGGGCGGCGGAGAGACGCAGCGCTGCGGGCGGGCCGCGGGGGCCCCGCATGGGCCGACGGGCCGGCGCGGGTGTGGCGAAGTGGGCACAGCGGCTCGCCCAATCAGGGACCGACACGTGGCGCAGTGAGGGCAGCGGACATATCCGGCTAGTGGAGAGAAGCGTCCGGCGACGCGAGGAGAGGGATAGTTAGGGTTTCATCCACGAATTTCGGAGTGGGAGGCCTATTTATAGGTAGAGGGAGCTAGGAGAGTCCAAATGGAGTGCGGTTTTCAGCCACGCGATCGTGATCGAATGGCCGAGAGGATGGAGGGGGTTTGGATAGGTTTTGGGCCACTTATGCAGAGGTGTTGGGCTACAACACACACGAGGCCTTTACGGTTCCCCGGTTAACCATTGGAGTATCAAACGAACTCCAAATGGCACGAACCTTGACAGGCGGTCTACCAGTAGTGTACCAAGGCCGCTTGGCAAATCTAGGTACAATCTGGGAACGTTTAGCACCCACGCATGAAAAGAGACAAAAGGGGGCGCTGGAGGACGTAGGAGTGTCGGAATGCAAAACGGACAACGGGGAAAATGCTCGGATGCATGAGACGAACACGTATGCAAATGCGATGCACATGATGACATGATATGAGATGCATGACATGAACAAAATGCAAAACAAAGACAAAACCCAACCATGAGGGAATCTCATAACTTGGAGCCGAAAATGGCAAGAGTTGGAGTACAAATATGGTAGGTTACATCCGGGGCGTTACAGCGCAGCCGGCCCCGATGTGTTGAAACAGCATGGTAGGATGATGAGGCTACCCGTGGTCATTTACTTTGACAGTAGTTCCCGAAGCTGGTGGGGCGCCTCTGCTGGGAAGGCGAGAAGCCTCAGCAGCTTTCTACCCCGAGTGATCTGGCGATCTGGCTTCGTCCGGCTTCCGAGGCACCGGCTGGTAGGAGCCGGATGGTGCACCAGCCAGGCACCAGGCTGGCCGCCTGCTGCCTGTGTGCCACGCGGCGCCAGCATTCTGGGCCTTCCTTCCATCCCATCTGTGTGACGGGACGTCGCTGCAAGCCGGGTCCGCCACTACCGGGCCTTGGCACGCGCGCGGATCCGGTGGTGCCGAAGCAGCCGGTTGCTATTCCAAGGCATAGTAACTACACGTAGTTACTACACGGTAAACGCGGGGTCCTGGGGTCGTGGGCGCAGTTAATCCCACGACCCCCACGTTATCACCCCCTTGGCTTCGCCATCTGGGGCTATAAGTAGGGGGAGGAGGGAAGTGGCAGACGCACGCACGCCCTCCCCCTTCTTCCTCCTTTCTCTCCTTGCTGCTGGCACCGCACCCCTGCCTCTCGCCTGAGTACCATAGCAGCCCACCACCGTCCAGTGCATCCTTCCTATAGTGTCACTGCTCCGTTGTAGGCTTGCCAACTCATCGTCGTCGCACATCATGCGCGAATCCTCATGGCGCTAGCCGGGGCTTGGGACGGCTCCAACGTCCATGAGGACCACATCGCGTTCCTCTGCCACACGCGGCGTCTGCCCAGGAAGGCTTCATGGAGGCGCGTCCCCCGCCCGAGATGGAGATCTCGTCGGTGCCGCCGGAAGGCGAGCGGGTCGTCTTCCACTCGCACTTCATCCGCGGCCTCGGCTTGTCGGCGAGCGACTTCTTCCGCTCCTTCTTCTGCTTCTACCGCCTCCAGCCGCACCACCTGACGCCGAATACGGTGGTGCTACTGTCGGCGTTCATCACCCTCTGCGAGGGATATCTTGGCATTCCCCCCACCATCGAGCTGTGGGGGGAATTCTTCTACACCAAGCTCGGAACCGCGGCCAAGAATGAGGCGGCCCAATGCGGTGCCTTCATTGTGGTAAGGCGCCCGGGGACCGGCAACTCCTTCCCAACCATCAGCTTGACGCAGTCTGTCAAGCTGTGGCAAAAATCCTACTTCTACGTGAAGAACATGCACCCGGAGCATGACTTCGTCAACCTGCCAGCCTATCAAGCCGGCCCGCCGGCTGAGCCCCGCCACAACTGGACTTTCAAGCCAAAGAAGCTGTCGGCCGCCTCTGCAGCTGCCATCGCCCAGCTCGAGGAGATGGTGGAGTCAGAAGGCCTCCAGGCCTCAGATCTGCTGACCGCCTTCATGGCGCGCCGGGTTCTCCCTCTTCATAGCCGGCCTCATCTGATTAGCTGGATTAGTGGGCACCATGACCCGTGCCGGATGTGCACGAAGGAGATGCCAGACATGGAGGTGGCCCTTCTGGTTAACTACATCTCGAACAGCAAGCTCTCGGAGGGGGAGTTTCAGTTTGGCAAGCGGCCGTACTCCCGAGCCAACCCTCTACCTGCCGTAAGTCGTTCCCTTTCTCTTTTCTTCTTTCTCTTGTGTCGGGTTCTGCTTTCGTCGGCCGATCAGCCATCCACTTGTGCAAATTCTTTCGTCCCAGCAGGCGGCTGACGCCCTAGAGGAGGGCCAGGAGTACCTGCCGGACAGGTCCAGGAGCAACGTGGACGACCCTGATTTGTTAGTGGCCGCCTTGGAGGGCGACGCCACAGGCGGTGGTGGTGGAGGAGGCGGGTCCGGGGGAGGCGGCGTCGAGACGTGGCCAGATGATGATGATGTCGGTGCCAGACCCAGACATGGCTCGAGTGTTTGGTGGCGACGGAAAAGATTGAACCTTGGGTGCTGGAGCTCGAGGATGGAAGGGCTGAGGAAGAAGAAGGCGTGAGGTAAAAAGATGGGTCCTTATCCCCTTATAAAGGCAGTGAATGTCAAGTGCCCCCTCACAAGCCTTAAAACTTGCTTATTCCCGAGGGATCATGCGAATGGCACGGTTGGATTATCCAAAACCGTATTGATGAGAATCCCGTGATAAGGGGACACGATCTCTACTTTGACAAGACATGTCAATGAAGACCGCACCTCGAAACACGAAGCGAGAGGCTAGAAAACGGTTCGAAATAATAATAAGGCCAGGCATAACATCTCACCGAAAAAGCTGTCAGTGGACATGACTTATTTTGTTTGCCCCTGTGGTTCAGGGTTGTAACTGTTATACAGAGCCGGATATAGTTCTCTTGTTCAACTGCTTTGGAGTATTCAGAGGAGGAACCCACCTTGCGATGCCGAAGACAATCTGCGCGCCGGACATATCGCCATTGAAGCCTGGTTCAGGGGCTACTAAGGGAGTCCTTGACTAGGGAGTCCCTGGGCTATGTGACATGGGCCGGACTGATGGGCCGTGAAGATACAAGATAGAAGGCCTTCCCCCGTGTCCGGATGGGACTCTCCTTTGCGTGGATGGCAAGTTTGGCGTCCAGATGTGTAGTTTCCTTTCTTTGTAAACCGACTCTGTACAACCCTAGGACCCTCCGGTGTCTATATAAACTGGAGGGGTTTAGTCCGTAGAGGCTAAGACAAATCATATAGGCTAGACATCTAGGGTTTAGCCATCACGATCTCAAGGTAGATCAACTCTTGTAATCCCTATACTCATCTGTAAGGGCATATTTATCCCTAAGGTGTTTTGGTGATTGATGAGAATGCTTTTGAGGACTAATTGTGTGCCTTGAGTATTTTAGACATTTCATTACTAGGCACAAGACGGTTTGATGCCCCTCGAAGATTATTGAAGACGGCGTTTTTCTACGTTTCTTTTTCTGTGGATTTGAGTCGTAGGAAAGTCGTACTATTAAGAGGGGGTCCGCCTTGGAAAGGTTTGGGTGGAATCATCACGTACACGTTTACTCCTTTTTGCACCGCCTTTCCCTTAGCACTATGGAGCATCCTTCGTTTCTTCATGTTTATGCAAAAAAGAAGAATTCTTAGTGTTGCTGTTCTGGGGCTTGCGGTAGTACGGCTCTTCGGAGCGGTAGTACCGCAGGTCATTGCGGTAGTACCGCAGGTGGTCATGGTAGCACCGCTCCTTGTGAGCCATAGTACCATGAGTCCTAGCCTGGCACAGCGACATGATCGGAAGTAGGGGCGGATGTAATTTTTCACATTCGCTCCCTGCGCAATAATACCGCGTGCCTTGTGCGGTAGTACCGTGTCGGATTTTTGCACTGTTTGAAAGTCAGCGGAAGTTGCCACGGACGTTTGTTTATTTGTCCGCGCCCTTCCCGGGCTAGTCCAATCATGCCTTGCGGTAGTACCGCAAGGGGGTATGGTAGTATCATGCGAGCGGCAGTACTGCCTCCAGCTTCTTTGCTATAGGCCTGGGCTAGCTCCTGCCATGGCCATGGTAGTACCGTGGCTGGCTGCGGTAGTACCGTGAGCCCTTGCGGTAGTACCGCGGGTTCGGTGCAGTAGTACCGCAGGTCGCGGGCTGGTTAAGTGGATAACGGTTGGATTTGTCTCTCCACTATATAAGGGGTGTCTTCTTCTCCGAGTTGACCACCTCTTCCAACCCTAAGCTCCATTGTTGCTCCAAGCTCCAGTTTCGCCCGATCTCTCTCCCTAGCCAATCAAACTTGTTGATTTTCTAGGGACTGGTTGAGAAGGCCTTGATCTACACTTCCACCAAGAGAGATTCGATTCCCCCACTAATCCCTTGTGGATCTTGTTACTCTTGGGTGTGTGAGCACCCTAGACGGTTGAGGTCACCGCGGAGCCATATTCCATTGTGGTGAAGCTTCGTGGTGTTGTTGGGAGCCTCCGATTAAGTTGTGGAGATTGCCCCAACCTTGTTTGTAAAGGTCCGGTTGCCGCCTCCAAGGGCACCAATAGTGGAATCACGACATATCACATTGTGTGAGGGCGTGAGGAGAATACGGTGGCCCTAGTGGCTTCTTGGGGAGCACTGTGCCTCCACACCGCTCCAATGGAGACGTACTTCCCCTCAAAAGGAAGGAACTTCGGTAACACATCCTCGTCTTCACCAGCTCCACTCTTGGTTATCTCGTACCTTTACTTGTGCAAGCTTATTTTTGTTATTTCCCGTGCTTGCTTGTGTGCTTGTTGTTGTTGCATCATATAGGTTGCTCACCTAGTTGCATATCTAGACAACCTACTTTGATGCAAAGTTTAATTTGGTAAAGAAAAGCTAAAAATTGTTAGTTGCCTATTCACCCCCCCTCTAGTCAACTATATCGATCCTTTCATCATCAAAGTCAATCGAGTAGGAAGTAGGGTATTACCTCCATTAAGAGGGCCTGAACCTGGGTAAACATCGTGTCCTCTACCTCATGTTACCTTCGATCCTCAGACGCACAATTCGGGACCCCCTACCCAAGATCGGCCGGTTTTGACACCGACACCGATTGAGGGAGTCCTGGATTAGGGGGTGTCCGGATAGCCGGACTATACCTTCGGCCGGACTCCTGGACTATGAAGATACAAGATTGAAGACTTTGTCCCGTGTCCGGAAGGGACTTTCCTTGGCGTGGAAGGCAAGCTTGGCGATACGGATATGTAGATCTCCTACCACTGTAACCGACTCTGTGTAACCCTAGCCCTCTCCGGTGTCTATATAAACCGGAGGGTTTTAGTCCGTAGGAGGAACAACAATCATACCATAGGCTAGCTTCTAGGGTTAGCCTCCTTGATCTCGTGGTAGATCTACTCTTGTACTACCCATATCATCAATATTAATCAAGCAGTACGTAGGGTTTTACCTCCATCAAGAGGGCCCGAACCTGGTTAAAACATCGCGTCCCCTGCCTCCTGTTACCATCCGCCTATACGCACAGTTCGGGACCCCCTACCTGAGATCCGTCAGTTTTGACACCGACATTGGTGCTTTCACTGAGAGTTCCTCTGTGTCGTCACTTTTAGGCCCGATGGCTTCTCCGATCATTAACAGCGATGCAATCCAGGGTGAGACCTTTCTCCCCGGACAGATCTTCGTATTTGGCGGCTTTGCACTGCGGGCCAATTCGCTTGGCCATCTGGAGCAGATCGAAAGCTACGCCCCTGGCCATCAGGTCAGATTTGGAAGTTTGAGCTACACGGCCGACCTCCGCAGAGACTTGATCGTCGACGGATTCGAGCCGCAGCCGAGCGCGCCGCACTGTCACGATGGGCATGATCTAGCTCTGCCGCTAAACAGTGCCCTAGAGGCCGCACCCACATCAGCCCCGACCCTTAATTCGGAGCCAACTGTGCCAATCGAGGATGGGTGGTTGGACACCGCCTCGGGGGCTACAATCTCTACGGCGATCGAGCCGAACACCAGCCCTATTCTCTACGAAGCCCGTGACTCCAAGGAGCCGGGCTCCTCTCCAGACTCCGAGCCCTCCGCGCCCCTACCGATTGGGTGCCGATCATGGAGTTCACCGCCACGGACATCTTTCAGCACTCGCCCTTTGGCGATATTCTGAATTCACTAAAGTCTCTCTCTTTATCAGGAGAGCCCTGGCCGGACTATGGTCAGCAAGGTTGGGATGCGGATGATGAAGAAATTCAAAGCCCACCCACCACCCACTTCATAGCCACTGTCGATGATTTAACCGACATGCTCGACTTCGACTCCGAAGACATCGATGGTATGGACACCGATGCAGGAGACGATCAAGAACCAGCGCCTATAGGGCACTGGAAAGCCACCTCGTCGTATGATATATACATGGTGGACACCCCAAAAGAAGGCAATGGCGATGGAACATCGGAGGATGACCCCTCCAAGAAGCAGCCTAAGCGCCGGCGTCAGCGGCGCCGCTCTAAATCCCGCCAAAGCAAAAACGGTGATTCTGGCACGGGAGATAATAACACCCCGGATAGTGCCGAAGACAACCACCTCCAGCAAGATTCAGCATAGGAGGATGGAGAAGCCAGCCCTCATGAGAGAGCAGCAGACAGAGAGGTCGAGGACGATAATTATATGCCTCCCTCCGAAGACGAGGCAAGCCTCGACGACGATGAATTTGTCATGCCGGAGGATCCCGTCGAACAAGAGTGTTTCAAACGCAGGCTTATGGCCATGGCGAGCAGCCTCAAGAAAAAACAGCAACAGCTTAGAGCTGATCAAGATTTGCTAGCCGACAGATGGACTGAAGTCCTTGCGGCCGAAGAGTATGAACTCGAACGCCCCTCCAAGAGCTACCCAAAGCGCAGGTTGCTACCTCGATTAGAGGAGGAAGCACCTAAACCTACATCACCAGCGCATGATGCGGCCGACCGGCCACCCCGTGGCCGCGACAGAGAGGCCTCTTGGCCCTCCACTCAAGCCGCATCCCGGCGCCGCACAAAAAATACCAAGGCATGGGAAAATGCGCCAGACCTGCAAGATATATTGGAGGACAAGGCAAGGCAAACAAGATCGATCTACGGATCGCGTGGGCACCCCACGGCACGAGACGGTAATCGTCACTCCGGATACAGTAAATCCGGCCGGGCCGAACACAGTAGACAAAGCTCGTGTGAGCTGCGTCATGATATAGCCCAATACAGAGGTGTCGCACACCCACTATGCTTCATAGATGGAGTAATGGATCATCAAATCCCCGAGGGTTTCAAACCCGTGAACATCGAATCATACGATGGCACAACAGATCCTGCGGTATGGATCGAGGACTATCTCCTTCATATCCACATGGCCCGCGGTGATGACCTACACGCCATCAAATACCTCCCACTCAAGCTTAAAGGACCTGCTCGGCATTGGCTTAACAGCTTGCCAGCAGAATCAATTGGTTGTTGGGAGGACCTAGAAACCACATTCCTCAACAATTTCCAGGGCACTTATGTGCGACCACCAGACGCCGATGACCTTAGCCACATAATTCAGCAGCCAGAGGAATCGGCCAGACAATTCTGGACACGGTTCCTAACCAAGAAAAATCAAATCGTCGACTATCCGGATGCAGAGGCCCTAGCAGCCTTCAAGCATAACATCCGCGACGAGTGGCTTGCACGGCACCTAGGACAGGAAAAGCCGAAATCTATGGCAGCCCTCACGACACTTATGACCCGCTTTTGCGCGGGAGAAGACAGCTAGCTCGCAACAATAACATGACCAAGAGCCCTGGTAATTCGGATACCAAGGACAGCAGTGGTAGGTCGCGTCGCAACAAGCAAAAGCGCCGCATTAATAGCGACAATGCTGAGGATACGACAGTTAATGCCGGATTCAGAGGCTCTAAACCCGGTCAGCGGAAAAAGCCATTCAAAAGAAATACTCCGGGCCCGTCCAGTTTGGACCGAATACTCGACCGCTCATGCCAGATACATGGCACCCCCGAAAAACCAGCCAATCACACCAACAGGGATTGTTGGGTGTTCAAGCAGGCAGGCAAGTTAAATGCCGAAAGCAGAGACAAGGGGCTGCATAGCGATGACGAGGAGGAGCCCCGCCCGCCGAACAACAGTGGATAGAAAGGTTTTCCCCCACAAGTGCGGACGATGAACATGATATACGCAACCCACGTCCCCAAGAGGGAGCGGAAGCGTGCGCTAAGGGACGTATACGCGATGGAGCCAGTCGCCCCAAAGTTCAACCCATGGTCTTCCTGCCCGATCACTTTTGATCGAAGGGACCACCCCACTAGCATCCGTCATGGTGGATTCGCCGCATTGGTTCTAGACCCAATTATTGACGGATTTCACCTCACTAGAGTACTTATGGACGGCGGCAGCAGCCTGAACCTGCTTTACCAGGATACAATGCGGAAAATGGGCATCAATCCCTCAAGGATTAAACCCACTAAAACGACCTTTAAAGGCGTCATACCAGGTGTAGAGGCCAACTGTACAGGCTCAGTTACACTTGAAGTGGTCTTCGGATCTCCGGATAATTTCCGAAGCGAGGAGTTAATCTTCGACATAGTCCCGTTCTGCAGTGGCTATCACGCACTGCTCGGGCGAACCGCATTTGCCAAGTTCAATGCGGTGCCGCACTACGCATACCTCAAGCTCAAGATGCCAGGCCCTCGAGGAGTCATCACGGTCAATGGAAACACCAAACGCTCTCTCCGAACGGAGGAGCATACGGCGGCCATCGCAGTGGAAGTACAAAGCACCCTCTCAAGGCAATTCTCCAGTCTGGCCATTAAACGTCTGGACACCGTCAAGCACCCGGAGTAAGCTACAACAAGACCGCCTGGCACGTTCCGAGCAAGCATAGCAATGCAGCCCCAACCCCAGCCCTCGCGAACTTGCGAAACCAGTGTTGCGCGTACATAACTACGCTCTGGAAATACCATGGGCACAGGGGGAGGGGCACCATCACGGCACGCCTGAAACGTGGCTTAAACTGCACTAGGGGCTGCTGATTTCTTAATTTTCTCTTATTTTCAGGACTCCATTCTTCGGAAGGCTTGTCCGGCAGTACAATTGCCACACAAACGATACAACCAGGGAAGCAGAAAGCTACGCCACACTATGGAACTCTAAGGTCGTCTCTATAACGAGCAGTATACCTGTTTCACATAACATTCTGTAGCTCGCCCCTGGAAAGGACCTATTAAATAGTCCCATCTTTTGCTTATTGCACTATTTGTATCGTTCTGCTTTGATCACAGCTTCTTTTAAATAAACAATGCATAGCTTCCATCTATTATTGCATTACTCTTTTTTACGAATATATGTTCATTAATGACATGTTGCACCCGTACACTTTGGTACGACCAATACGCCAGGGGCTTAAGTACCCCACAATACGGTGTGAGAAGTCCGAACACTTTCACAAGTGCGGAACCCCGAACTTATAGCATTATATGCATCGGCTCCAAATCATGTCTTGGGTCAATGGTTGGGTGTGCCCGGCTCCTATGTTTTGGTACCTTATGTTCCGTTATATCAGCTAAGGTAGCACTACGAGAACTACTGCGATTGTGCCCCAGTTGAGCTGGGCTAAGCACCTCAGTAGAGAAAGCTAAAACTAACCGTCATGATGAGGCGAGAGCCGGTCGCTGTTCGAGAGGTTTTCGAGTCCCTAAAGACTTATGCCGCTCAGAGCGAGGAGTCGGCTTTGTCCGTCCTAGGCGTGGATAGCGCCCCGAACTCGGTCTTCCGAACACTAGGGGCTTCACCAAAATTTAAAATTATAGAATTCTATGGCTAAGTGAGAGTGTTCAAGCATTATAGTCTGATTGCCTTGTTCGTTGTGTTGAGCGCCTCCCTCGAAGGACCCAAGAATGGGAAAAGAGCGCTCATGTTTATCCCGAACACCCTAGCACTCGTGGCATGGGGGCAGAAGTCGACGACTCGCCATCTCTCAAATTTTATAAACGGCCGCACAGAAGGTAATATTTTAAATTCAAAAGCGTTGCTTAGCGCATATGAACAAGTTTTCAGCGTACATGATCACAAATGCGAGTTTACTCAAAAATTACATCTTTGGAGCATTCATCCGCTATAAGGCGGGCACCCTTCAGGACGCCCTCATAATACGCTTCCGGGATGCGATGCTCCTTGCCCGGCGGCGACCCGTCCTTCACCAGCTTCTCCGCATCCATCTTGCCCCAGTGCACTTTAGCACAGGCAAGCGCCCTACGGGCACCTTCGATGCAGATAGAGCGCTTGATTACTTCAAGTCGGGGACAGGCATCCACCAGCCGCCTCACCAGCCCAAAGTAGCTCCCAGGCAGAGCCTCTCCAGGCCAAAGCCGAACTACGAGGCCCTTTATGGCTTGTTCGGCCACCTTGTGGAGCTCGACCATTTGCTTCAGCTGGTCGCTCAAAGGCACCAGGTGTCCGGCCTCAGCATACTGAGACCAGAACACCTTCTCCATCGAGCTCCCCTCCTCGGATCGGTAGTAGGTGGCGGCATCAGACGCACTATGGGGAAAATCTGCGAATGCTCCTGGAGAGCTCCGGACTCGGGTAAGTAACAAGTAATTCACTTTCACGTGCTTGCTTTGCATAATGAATGCCTTACCCGCCGCTACCTTCTTCATCGCTTCAATTTCTTGGAGGGCTTTCTTGGCTTCGGCCTTGGCAGACTTCGCGCTTTCGAGGGCTGCCGCAAGCTCGGACGCTTGCATCTTTGAGTCAAGCTCCAAACTCTCGTGTTTTTACACGAGAGCCTGGAGCTCTTTTTGCACCTCCTCCACCCGCGCCTCCTGCTTCCCTCTCTCTGTGCTCTCTGCGGCCGCTCTGTTTTTGGCCTCGGACAGCGCTTTCTTAAGGGTTGCCACCTTGGTCGTGGCCCCTATAATAGCACGTTGATCCTGCCATTTTTTGCAACCACATCTTCTCTATATGCTTGCGCAAGGTATTACTTACCTTCCTTCTCCTCGAGTTGCCTCTTGGCATGGCCGAGCTCGTTCTCGGACCGCGCAAGGTTTTGCTTCAGCGTATCCACCTCCGCAATCAGTGCGGCGGAGGCCAGTAGCGAAGCCTGCATACGCATATTGACTTGATTATGTTAGACTCCTGCGAATGTTATTAGATCCTCTATTCGGCTTTTCTTTCCGAACACCGAACAGAGCATCAGGGGTTACTGTCTATGCGGTAATATTTTTTACATATTCTTTACTTACCTCAAAGCATGTTAGAAGGCTGGCACAGGCTTCAATCAGTCCGCTCTTGGCGGACTGAACCTTCTGGATCACCGCACTCATAATAGTGCGGTGCTCCTCGTCGATGGAGGCGCCTTTAAGCACCTCCATCAAATTGTCCGGTGCCTCCGGTTGGACGGAGGTCACCGGCTCGGTAGGCTTGCTCCTCTTGGAAGGAGGCTGCCTACCGGAGTCCGGAACTGTTGAAGGTTCCGACGCGGTGTCCGGCTCAAGGCCGGACTCGGGGCCCTTGGGGGTTTTATCCCCTTTGCGCCTGGAGTCCGGGAGGTCACCTTGCGGCGCCTCCAGGACCACCTCCTCCTGGCTTGGAACCTATTGGGACAGCACCTCGGCGTCGTCCGTAGGGTGGGAGGAGGTAGCGGGCGGAAGTGAATTCACGTCTGACGAATCCAGGGAGCGGCTCGACGACTCGTCAAGCCCGGCCTTGGGCGGACAGCATAGTCATATTCGGCGTAAGGAGGAGCTGTGCAAGAAAGGAACACTATGAATTGCTCTGGTGTCCGAATACTTACGATCTCGCCAGGGGCTTGGCCCTGTGCGGCCACTCCTCTTCGCCGTCGTCGGCGTTGGTGGATGTAACGCCCTTGATGCGGTTGTATCTCCTACGTGTCGAAGCACGACTTAGAGGCATAACCGCATTGAAAGCAAAGTCGCAAATAAGGTAATCTTCACAACAACCCATGTAAATAGATAATAAGGGGAACGGTACATAGTTGGCTTACACTCGCCACGTCACACAAAGTACATAAATAGCTTACATCATCCAATCACTCATGGTCCAACTACGGTACCAAAATAAAAGATCAACCCCAACAAGTGACATGGTCCCGATCGCCCCAACTGGGCACCACTACTGATCATCAGGGAAAGACACATAATAACGACATGAGTCTTCGTCAAACTCCCACTTGAGCTCAAGCGCATCATCTAGAACGGAGTCATCAGGCCCTGCATCTGGTTTGGAAGTAATCTGTGAGCCACGGGGACTCAGCAATCTCGCACCCTCGCGATCAAGACTATTTAAGCTTATAGGTAAGACAAGGTAATATGTGGAGCTGCAGCAAGCGACTAGCATATATGGTGGCTAACCTGTTCGCAAAAGAGAGCGAGAAGATAAGGCAAAGCACGAACAAAGAACTAGAGAACAACCTACAACAAACATTACTCCAACACCGTGTTCACTTCCCGGACTCCGCCGAGAAGAGACCATCACGGTAATACACATGGTTGATTCATTTTAATTAAGTAAAGGTTCAAGTTATCTACAACCGGACATTAACAAATTCCCATCTGCCCATAACCACGGGCACGGCTTTTGAAAGTTCAAATCCCTGCAGGGGAGTCCCAACTTAGCCCATGACAAGCTCTCATGGTCAACGAAGGATATACCTTCTCCCGAGACATTCCGATCAGACTCGGTATCCCGATTCTACAAGACAACTCCGACAAGTTAAAACAAATCCAGCAACACCACCCGAATGTGCCGACAAATCCGGATAGGAGCTGCACATATCTTGTTCTTAGGGCACACTCAGATGAGACATCCTACGAGTAAAACCAAACCTCAAGTTGCCCCGAGGTGGCCCCGCAGTCTGCTCGGTTGGACCAACACTCAGAGGAGCACTGGCTCGGGGGGGTTTAAATAAGATGACCCTCGGGCTTCAGAAACCCAAGGGAAAAAGAGGCTAGGTGGCAAAGGGTAATACCAAGGTTGGGCATTGCTGGAGGAGTTTTATTCAAGGCGGACTGTCAAGGGGTTCCCATTATCACCCAACCGCATAAGGAACGCAAAATCCGGGAACATAACACCGATATGACGAAAACTAGGGCATCAAGAGTGGAACAAAACACTAGGCAAAAGGCCGAGCCTTCCACCCTTTACCAAGTATATAGATGCATTAAGATAACAAGATAATATAATGATATCCCAACAAGAAAATAATGTTCCAACAAGGAACGATCTTCAATCTTCACCTGCAACTAGCAACGCTATAAAAGGGGCTGAGCAAAGCGGTAACATAGCCAATCAACGGTTTGCTAGGACATGGTGGATTAGAGGTTTGACATGGCAATTTGGGAGGCATGATAAGCAAGTGGTAGGCATCGTAGCATAGGCATAGCAAAAGAGCGACCATCTAGCAAAGCAAAGATAGAAGTGATTTCGAGGGTATGATCATCTTGCCTGCAAAGTTGTCAGAGTTGACTGGATCCTCGAAAGAAAACTCAACGGGCTCCTCGTTAGCGAACTCGTCTCCCGGCTCTACCCAAACAAGACAAACAAGCAAAAAGGACACAATCAACCACGTGCAAAGCTCAAATAACATGATGCAAAAATGGTATGCTATGCGGGATGCGGTATGTGATGCATATGCAAGATTTGACAAGGGATGAATGAACCTGGCCTCAACTCGGAAATCCAAGAGTGCCATTGGAAAGGTGAGGTGATTTCGGTTGAGATCGATATAAAGATCACCGGAATCGGATGCACGGTTTGGAAATGGCAAGCGAATCAAATATGGCACCGGTCTGCGATAAACAGCAAGTAGCCATCTAAATGCAACAAGAAAATTATGCTACAGCACCCAAACATGGCAACAAAATACATGGAAGAGATCCACTCATAATGCTTGACAAAAGGTGAACACTGAGCTACGGCCAATTCATCCATTAACAGGTTCAAACAAGTATGGCAAAAGTGCAATTGGCAAATAGGTTTCAGACTTACTGAAATCAACACAAGCCTGGAATTTCAGATCAGGTAGCACACTTTGGATCATGAAAACCATATGCTACAGGAACTTAACATGGCAAAGTAAAGCATGGCATGAAGCTACTAATAGAGCTTAACAAAAGTCCCTTAGTGACCTTGAGCCAAAAGGGATCAGAAAATACAATTGCAAGCATGTGAACATGGCAAAAACATAATCAGATCTCAGACTTAGAGAAAAACTGGAGCATGCAAATCTGTTAACGAGTAGGCATGTTTACGAGCTCGATGCACTCACTACAGAGCAAGGCATGATAATCTAAGCATACACCCATCACTAATACACATTATATAAGCTAGACATGGCAAGAACAACAACATAGCATGCACGGATCATCAACAACATCCTCGGCAAAATCGCTAACAAGTAGACAATCTGCCCAAATTCACGAAATAGCAAAAGTAGAGCTCGATTGACTCAAGCTAGGGTGCTCCATAAATGCAAACAAAGACATGGGTGGATAGAGCCCACAATATTAACAAATCATCCTTACTGATCATCCTCAAAAGAGGCATGGATCACTAGGAAACAACATGAACATATGGCATATTGATAAAAACAGATCAAGGACTTAGAGAAATTCTAAGTCCCTGAAATCAGCAATAACGAATGCACTACTTTGCGAAATTGTGCTAGTCACCACACATATCACAAAAATACATGGATAGCACCTCTGGAAAGATGACAAATCATATAACAAAACACATGTAGAGCTCATGAGCATATCATGCACACAATAATCATGGCAAAAAATGACAAATAGCTATTTGGTGCAGCAGATCTGACAATTTACTCAAATAGCACTCTTCCAACAGCATTTCGGGCATCAAGACGAGCTCAAACGAAAATGATGCAATGAGATGAAATGATGTGCTCTCTAAGGCAAACATTTTGATATGCTACACGCGCGAAACGGAGCTATGGATGCAAAGTTACGGCATGATGAAATATGCTTAAAAGAAAGAACAGGGACGAGGACTTAGACCAAAAAAACAACCTCCGAAATCGATCCGGATCTATGGTTTGCTGGGTCCGCGAACCGAGGCGGCGGCGCACGCACTCCGGTGAGGCGGTGGTGGCCGGGGTCGGCGAGGAAAGGGCGGATCCGACCGGCTCCTGCCCGGATCCGGTTGGAGGAGCCGCCGGCAACGGCGGGGAGTGGCGGCGGAGGTCTTCGGCGGCACGGGGCGACGAGGAGGCAAAGCCCGGCGAGGTGCGGCCGGGCCGAAGTTCGCCGGCGATGGCGCCTGCTGCGGCCGGGTGCGAGGCGACAAGGAGGGCGGCTCGCCACGCGGGAGGACGATGGCGGCACGCGGAGGAAGCGGCGCGGGCGAGGCTGCAGGCCGGGAGGGCCTCCCGCGGGCCCTGCGGGCCGGCGAAGTGGGCGCGGGAGGCGGGCGAACCAAAGAGCGCCACGTGGCGGCAGCTGTCACACCCTAGCTAGTTCAAGCATTAGAGTGTGCATCATGTTTAATTTCCTTTTAAGTTTGAAATGGGGATGACGGAACCCCCAACACCCCCCTGGAAACAACTAGGGTTTACTAAAATTATTTCAATGAACCTGAAATGCCCTTCTAAAAAGTTCACTCTCTTTGTCTTGGGTTGGAACCTCTGGCAAAATTGGTGCACAATTTTCTAGGTCAACAGAAGGTCATTGAATTAAATCATAAGTATTTGATTTTGGGCATTTAAATGCTATAAAATAATTTAAATGCTCAAATAATTCTGGAAATTAATGTTTGCTGTTGGAAATATTCTAAACAGAGCCCACAATAATTTTCAGGATTTTTGGAAACGTTTTAGTATTTTTAATAAAGCCCAACAGTTGCAGAAAAAAAATAGAAAATAGAAACAAATAAGAAAAAGAGAGAGAGAGGGAAACCCACCTGGGCCTCACCTGTGCTGGCCCAGCCCACCTGGCTCGGCCCAGCCGACTGGCCTTGCCAGTCGTCCTCCTCCTCCCGCCAGGAGGACGAGGAGCGCGTGGCCGGCGCCCGCGGCCATACGCCGGCCACCTCCTGCTTCTGCCGACGCCCTAGAGGCGTCTAGGGGTGCCACGCCGACCCCCACGTCCCCCTCTCTCCCTCCCTCACTCTCCCCCTCGTCTCCCTCACCCTCTCCCGCGATGGCCGAGCGTGATCCCCGCCGCCGTTCGCCGTAGTCGTCACCAGAGCCACCCCCTCGCCCCCCCGACAAGCCCATTAGCTCCGCGCTGCCGTCCTCGACCTCCTCGTCGACTCACGCGACGCCGGACGCCTCCAAGCACCTCCCCGACGCCTTCTTCTTCCTCGGTCCGCCGAGATCGCCGGCAACGCCCCGACGACGTCCGACCTCCCCCGAGCCCGCTGAGACACATTCTGCAACCGCTGTGAGCCCATCTTTCTTCCGCCCCTCTCCCCGCACTCGTCCGCATCCTCCAACCCCCTCTGCCATCGAGGCCGAGAGCTCGGCTCCGCCGGCCATGTCGCCGACGTGGCCACAGACGCGTAAGCTCGAATCCGAACATGCCTTCGTCTTCCACGCGCTCCCAGGAGCCCGTAGCACCATTCCACGCGCCTCGCCGTGCCCCGCAGCCTCGGTTTCGGCCTCACCCGAACTCCGGCGGCCGCCAAGGTCGTCACCGGCGATGTTTCCGGGCACCCTAGCTCCACCCACTGCCACCACTCGATGCGGTTTGCTCCCAGCTATGTGTAGATGCTCTCCGTTGTTGTTTTGGTTGCCGGAGCACGAAACCCGCAGCCCTCCGCCGCGTCTGGCCTCGCCGGTGGCTAAACGCCGGCGAGTTTGACTCAGTTTGACCCCTGTGTGGGCCCAGGTAGACCCCCCTAAGTCTATGATAGGTGGGGCCGGTCTGCTAATTAGTTTAGGATTAGTTTTAACTAAGTTTAATTAGTTCAGTCACTGACATGTGGGCCCAGGCCCCACTAACAGCTAATTAGTGTTAATCTAATTCTGTTAACTGGTTGTGACACTGACAGAGAGGGCCCACCAGTCAGGTTTGACCTGGCCGACCGAGTTGACCGCTGACGTCACCATGCTGACGCATTAATTCAATTACTAGAATTATTTTTAAATAGGAAATTCCAGAAAATAGTCAAAACTTCTAAAAATCATAGAAAATCAACCATAGCTCCAAATGCAAAGATTTATATATGAAAAATGATCAGAAAAATTCAATCTATCCATCTGTAATGGTTTCATGCATGACAAAACAAGTTAACCTTGCTGTTTAAGCAGAATAAGGTAATGCACCAATAAGGCCATGTTTAATGAGCTAATATTTGAATCTTTGATTCAAATGAGTTCATTCCCTTCTGTTTTAGCTTGCATTAGGCCAAGACACTTTCATCTTGCGATGTCATAGCATGCATCATATTGTTGCATATTGCCTTGTGTTGATTATGTTCAGTGTGTCTTTCATGGTAGGTTCTGCCTCTGAGGATAACCCCGAGTATCCGTCTGAAGGGCAGTACCCTACTACCTCTACAATAGGCAAGCAACCCATTGATCATTCTGATACAAACCCATGTTCTCGCTTCTGCTCTTTCATTACTGCATTAAGATAACGCAATTCAAACTGTTGTGTGCTATGGTAGTTGAACCCTTATCCTCTGCATGACCTGTCATTGCCACAGTAACTAGATGAAACCCACTAGCAAGTGTAGGAGTTGATTGAGCCATGTATGTGATTCCTACATTGCTATGCCTGCTATGCTTAGAGTTGTGTCAGGTCTGGTTCATCCGGGTGATGGGCTAGAGTGATATGATTATGCCGGTAATATGAGGGATGTGTTGAACATGTTTTGGTAAAGGTATCGATGAGAGGCCTTGTAGGAGTACATGGTGGGTTGTTTCATTGAGACCGTCCATAAGAACTGAGATCTGTATGTGTGATTTAAGATGCAGTTACTACCGTACATTGGGCCCGAAACCAATGGACCCTCTCGGCTTCTTAATCACCCTAGTACTCTGTCCAGGAGTTGCAAATAGTTTCTAGTGTTTGTAGGTTATGTGTTGGCGGCCATGCATAGCGCTGACCCTAGGGGTGGGCTATGTTGCGGTAGATACACCATGGCCGAGTATGCCGGGCACCTGTTTGGCGTCTCGGGACCCTATTCACATCGTTCGGGGCCGTATGTGGAAACCTCGGCCGGACTCCCTGTGGATGGAACCTGGATAGGTGATAAACCTGGACTAGAGACTTAAGTGTTTAGGTAGGCCGTGGCCGACACCCTCGTTGGGCTTCCGCTTGAAGGTTGCCGAGTACATGTCGTGTAAACGGCGGTAAGTGGTGAAAGCGTGTATGAAGAAGTACACCCCTGCAGGGTATAAAACTATTCGAATAGCCATGTCCGCGGTAAAGGACTACTTGGTTGCCTATACAGTTCATAGACAAGTTAATGGATACTACTAAAAGACTCAAGATAAGTGTGAGTAACGAGGATGGCCCTCTTGTAGGATGACGAGGGAGGATCCCCGGTGGAGTATTGTGTTGGTGAGTAGTGGACTCGTGTGCGAAAACTATTTTACTAGTGGAGTTCCGTAGGATAGCTTAGCCAAGAGTCAAAGCTGGCTTGCTGCAATAACCCCACCACCTTCTTGAGAATGAGCATGTATAGTAGGTTCTGTTGTAAGACTTGCTGAGTACCTTTGTACTCATGTTTGCTTAATTACTGTTTTCAGACGACAACACCGCCCCCTCCGATGGGTTCTACGTAGACCTTGACATCGACAAGTGACTAGCCACCCAGGTGGTGATCCTGGCCATGGAGGGCCCTATGTAGATAGACAGGCTTCGAGAAGCCTCCTTTCTTTCTATTGTCTGTACTCAGACTAGTTGCTTCCGCATGTGCTTGTATGATTGTATGACTTGAGTGTCGGGTCATGTGACCCCTATCTGTATGAACATGTTATGTATGGCTCTCTTGAGTCTTTAAATAAAGTACTTGAGTTGTACAGTTTTTTTGTGATGCCATGTTGTATGTACTCATATCGAGCATGTTGTATGTATGATTGAAATGATTGGTATGAGTGGGATCCGACAATCTAGTTGTTTATCCTTGGCAGCCTTTCTTATGGGGAAATGTAGTCTAGTGCTCCTCGAGCCATAGTAGTCCGCTACAGCCCGGTTCACCGGAGTCCTGCTAGCCCAGCACTACTGCTCAGGACACTTGACTGGCCGGCATGTGTTTCACGTCGTTCCTATGTCTGTCCCTTCGGGGAAATGTCACGCGGTGACTTCCGGAGTCCTGCCTAGCCTGCTACAGCACGGGTTCCCCGGAGTCCTGTTAGCCCAGTGCTACAGCCCGGAATCACTCGCTGATGACTGACATGCTCGATGTGATTCATGTATGCCTGTCTCCATAGGTCTGTGCCGCTTTGGGTTCACGACTAGCCATGTCGGCCCGGGTTCTCCATTATATGGATGCTAGCGACACTATCATAGACGTGAGCCAAAAGGCGCAAACGGTCCCGGGCCGTGGTAAAGCGACACCCATGGGATACCGTGCGTGAGGCCGCAAAGTGATATGAGGTGTTACCGGCTAGATCGATGTGGCTTGGAATCGGGGTCCTGACAGCGGCGGCTGGGTCGGACACGTCCGGCCCGAAGCGGACGCGTCCGGCGGCGAGAGGTGGGAGGAGACTAGGGTTAGGGGAAGAAGAACCGGGATTTTCGGGAGAGGGTCTTTATATAGGCATAGAGGGAGCTAGGAGTGTCCAAATGAGGTGCGGTTTTCGGCCACGCGATCATGATCGAACGCTCTAGATGATGGAGAGGGTTTTGGTGGGTTTTGGGCCAAATTGGAGGGGTGTTGGGCTGCAACACACACGAGGCCTTCTCGGTCCCTCGGTTAACCATTGGAGTATCAAACGAAGTCCAAATGGAACGAAACTTGACAGGCGGTCTACCGGTAGTAAACCAAGGCCGCTTGGTAAGTCTTAGTCCAATCCGGAAATGTTTAATCCCGACACATGAAAAGAAGGTAGAAATGATCACTGGAGGAGATAGAAGCGCCGGAATGCAAAATGGACAACGGGGAAAATGCTCGGATGCATGAGACGAACACGTATGCAAATGCAATGCACATGATGACATGGTATGAGATGCATGACAATGACAACAACACATTGAGATAAAAACCCGAACCCGAGGAAATAAAATAACTTAGTGCCAGAAATGGCAAGAGTTGGAGTACATATTAGGTAAATTACATCCGGGGTGTTACAACACTCCACCACTACGAAAGGATCTCGTCCCGAGATCTAGGACTACAAGAACGCCGGGTACTCAAAACGGAGGTGATCCTCGCGTTCCTAGGTGGCTTCATGGTCGGAATGGTGTAACCACTTGACTTTGAGGAATTTGATTGACTTATTGCGAGTCTTGCGTTCAGCCTCTTCAAGAATGGCAACGGGGTGCTCACGATAAGAGAGATCTTCTTGGAGCTCAATGTCTTCGAAGTTGACAATGCGGTCAGGAGTCTTGAAGCACTTGCAGAGTTGGGAGACATGGAACACGTCGTGCACATTTGCAAAGTTTGAAGGAAGCTCAGGTTGATAGGCGAGATCGCCTCTCTTGCTAACGATCTTGAAAGGTCCCATGTATCTAGGGGCAAGCTTCCCTTTGATACCAAAGCGACGAGTACCTTTCATTGGAGAGACGCGGAGGTACACATGATCTCCGATCTCGAAAGCCAAATCACGGTGCTTACTATCATAGTAGCTCTTCTGGCGTGATTGCACTGCTTTGAGGTTATCATGAATGACTTTGCACATCTCCTCTGCCTCTGTGCTCAAGTCATTTCCCAGAAGTTGACGCTCACCGGTTTCTGACTAGTTGAGAGGAGTACGACACTTCCTGCCATACAGAATTTCGAATGGGGCCTTGCCCGAACTTGCTTGAAAACTGTTGCTGTAGGAGAATTTGGCATAAGGAAGACAATCTTCCCACTTCATACCGAAGGAGATCACACAAGCCCTGAGCATATCTTCAAGAATCTGATTGACACGCTCGACTTGACCGCTAGTTTGAGGATGGAAAGTTGTGCTGAAGCGGATGTTGGTGCCCATGGCCTTCTGAAAAGAATCCCAAAACTTGGAGGTAAAGATGCTGCCACGGTATGAAGAGATCACCTGTGGAATACCATGCAGAGAGACAATCCGATAGGTATACAGTTCCGCCAATTGAGCTGCAGTGATAGACTCTTTGATAGGCAGAAAGTGAGCCACTTTAGTGAGTTTGTCGATGACAACGAATATAGCATCATTGCCACGTTTGGACTTTGGAAACCCAGTCACGAAGTCCATCTCAATGTGGTCAAACTTCCATTCTGGAATGGCAAGAGGTTGGAGGAGACCAGCTGGCCTTTGGTGTTCTGCCTTCACTCTTCTGCAGACATCACACTCATTCACGAACTGAGCAATCTCACGCTTCATTCGAGTCCACCAATAAGCCTGCTCGGGGTCCTAATACATCTTCGTACTCCCAGGGTGGATGGAGAGGAGTGAATTGTGAGCCTCATTCATGATCACTTTACGAAGATCACCTTTGGGCACAACAATACGATCCTCGAAGAAGAGAGTATCCTTGTCATCAAGGCGGTAGCACTTGTACTTGGGTTGACTCTTGGCAATCCCAATCTTCACCTTCTTCACCATAGCATCAAGAAGTTGAGCCTGCCGAATCTGGTCTTCCAAGGTAGGAGAGACTTGAAGGTTGGCGAGGAAACCTTGAGGAACAACTTGTAGATTGAGTTTGCGGAAAACTTCACAAAGCTCGGGTTGGTAAGGCTTGAGAATCAGACTGTTGCAATAAGCCTTCCTGCTCAAAGCGTTAGCAATCACATTGTCCTTGCCTGGAGTATACTCGATACTCGGATTATACTCTTGAATCATTTTGACCCATCGAGTCTGCCTGAGGTTGAGATTAGGCTGAGTGAAGATGTACTTGAGACTCTTGTGGTCAGTGAAGATGTCCACTTTTCTTCCCAATAAGAGATGTCTCCAAGTCAGAAGAGCATGCACAACTGCCGCCAACTCGAGGTCATGAGTGGGGTAGTTCTTCTCGTTGGGCTTCAACTGGCGAGAGGTATAAGCTACAACTTTCTTCTCTTGCATCAACATTGCACCAAGACCTTGAAGAGAGGCATCGCAGAAGACCTCGAACGGTTTGGATTCATCAGGAGGAGTCAGAACTAGAGCGGTGACCAATTTCTCTTTCAAAGTGTTGAAAGCGATATCACATTCCGGAGACCAAACATACTTGATGTGCTTCTGGAGAAGGTTTGAAAGAGGCTTCGCGATCTTTGAAAAGTTCTCAACGAACCTTCGACAATAGATTGCGAGACCGAGGAAGCTACGAAGTTGCTTCACGTTCTGAGGCGGTTCCCAATTCACAATTGCAGACACCATCTCAGGATTCACCGCAATGCCCTTGGCAGAGATGATATGCCCAAGATAAAGAACTTCATCGAGCCAAAACTCGCACTTTGAGAACTTGGCGTAGAACTGATGTTCCCTGAGCTTATCGAGCACCAAACGCAAGTGCTTGGCATGATCTTCCTTGTTCTTTGAAAAGACCAGAATGTCGTCGAGATAGACCAAAATGAAGTCATTTGTGTAGGCGTTGAAGATGAAGTTCATCATGCGAGAGAAAGTCGGAGGAGCGTTGACGAGGCCAAAAGACATGTCAGTGTATTCGTATGAACCATAGCTTGTTCTGAAAGCTGTCTTGGGAATATCTTGCTCACGGATTCGAATCTGATGATAACCCATACGTAGATCAAGCTTGGAGAATACTTGGGCACCTTTGAGTTGTTCGAACATCTCATTGATGTTGGGAAGTGGGTATTTGTTCTTGATAGTCTTCTTGTTCAATGGACGGTAGTCAACACAAAGTCGGTCCGTTCCATTCTTCTTCTTCACAAAAAGAACTCCACAACCCCACGGAGAGGAACTAGGTCGGATGAGACCCATTCGCTCTTGAATATTGAGTTGTTTCTTCAACTCCTTCAACTCTTCAGGTCCGAGCTTGTAAGGATGTTTGCACACCGGTTCCGTGCCAGGCTCAAGATCGATGAAGAATTCAACTGGCCGGTGCGGAGGCATTCCTGGAAGCTCTTCTAGAAAGACGTCTTGATATTCGCAAACGACTGGAATTTGCGAGATGGCATCCAGTTCACCCTTCTCATTGAGAGAAAACAGACGGATGGTATCATCACGAGCGGCAAAGACAATTACATCCTCGGACGAATGAGTCAATTGAATCTGCCTGGCAGCACAATCAAGGTGCGCCTTGTGCTTAGAAAGCCAATCCATTCCGAGAATAAGATCAATATCCGAGTTGCCAAGAACCATCGGAGAAGAAAGAAACTTGTAGTCGCCCAACATGATAGAGATATCGGGAGCAACCAAACTAGAAGTCAAAAGCTTGACGGGAGAAACAACTTGCATGACTTTGGGCATGACCTCAGTATCAACATTGTGCTTCGATGCAAATGGGCATGACAAGAAAGAATGCGATGCACCAGTATTAAAAAGTACTTTTGCAGGAACATCATTAACAGGAAGGGTACCCATGATGACATCTTACGAGTCCTCTGCCTGAGTTGCATTCATCAAGTTGACCTTGGCGTGCTTGGGGTTATGCGTGACCTCTGAAAGCGGACGGAGCACTCGATCTTGGAGCTTGAGACGAAGTCTTGTTCTGAAAGCCAGGGTTGGGTGGGTGGGAAGATCCACTGCCACCTTTGCTCTTCTGCTGATACGGCTGACGGAACGGAGGAGGAGGAAGCCAATACTCCTGCTGTTTAGCCACTTGAGTAGAGGAAGAAGGAGTAGCATCTCTCACTCGCTTCTTGCAAGCATCACACTTCAGTTGAGCAGCCTCTTGCTTCAATGCCATGTTGTAGAACTCATCGTACCTCAAGGGCTCAAAGAGAACAAGAGCTAGCTGGATTTCTTCTTTGAGACCACCCCTGAACTGGTATATCATGCTCTTCCCATCAGGGACATCATGGTTAGCAAAGCGGGCGAGCTTCTGAAACAACTTTTTGTAGTCATAGACAGACAAAGAGCCTTGCTTCAGGTTGCGGAATTCCTCATGCTTGCTTTCAACCACGCTCTGAGGAATATGATGAGCTTTGAAGTCTTGACGGAATTCATCCCAGGTAATCACACGGCCTCTTCTGGAATCCTTGTACTGCTGGAACCATTCTGCAGCTTGGTCTTTGAGTTGGAAGGAAGCGAACTTGACAAAGTCCTTAGGCCTGACGTTACTACACTCGAAATTCTTGCACAAGTCCACAAGCCAATCGTCAGCATCAGTTGCCTCAACACAATTGCTGAAGGTCTTTGGCTGGTTAGCAAGGAACTGGTTGAGTGTAGCAAAGTGATTCTGATTGTTGCCTTGGTTGCCTTGGTTTGCTTGGTTGCGCTCTTGAAGAATTTGCATGATCAACTGCGTGTTTGCATTGGTAGACGCCATCACAGCTTGCCATGCCTCCGGAGGAGGAGGTGGTGGTGGCAGATCAGGATTCGGAGTCGTGCGCGTTGGAGGAGCCATCCTGAAGAGGTTGACATCCATTAGCACACTGATAGATAAATATTGAAGCTGAATCCAACGGGTAGAAATTGCAACATATAGTCTTCACATCCGAACAAAATGAACGAATGCATTCCAATTGAAATGGTCACATATCCATAAATAGCGAAGCCACTTAGAATTTAGGTAGAGGAATAAATCAACAAGGTATGGAACAAGAACGAATACTCGGTAAGAAATCCCAATCTCAAACCAAATATCCATGGAAGAAAAGCTAGAGCTACAAGAATTCCCACCTATGAAACTCCCGAACCTTTCCGGTTATGCAATCAGGTGTTGGGGATACAGGGGAAGCATAATATCTCACCCAATACTAGCAAATCCTACATCCAGCTGTATCCATCCTTCAACACATAACCGAGAAAAACTTCGAAAATCGTCTACCTCAACCTTCGAAAAGCATCCGTTATACAAGTTATGGCAATACTCCCAAACTCCCGCCCCAGTAATGGGTGGCGTCGAGGTTATCTCACCAACAACTGCATAAAAGAGATTTTCGATGTCGGTGAACTAAACTCAGGTATTCCAGAACTGCAATGATAAAATTGTGATGATAGCACCTCGGAGCTCAACTCCCCGGGACACTGCCACAACCCCTAAATGACAGGAGGCACCAAGAACAATGTTCTCGTCACAAATCCATCAGAACGATTCCAAGATACCTGCGTGATCGTAAAAATTTTTAGTGAAATTTGAGAAGAGAAGAGTCAAAACTCTATGTCAGGATGCCTTACCAGAGCGATGAAGGGACTGGGGAGTAAAAAGAATTCCTAAACTCTCTGATATATAATTCCTAGATGACTTAAAACATTTTTCTAGACTCAACAACGGCTGCTAAAAACGATCAATCAATGGGGGCTCCTAAGGTCGGGGAAGGCTCTGATTACCAACTTGTAACGCCCTCGATGCGGCTATATCTCCTACGTGTCGAAGCACGACTTAGAGGCATTACCGCATTGAAAGCAATGTCGCAAATAAGGTAATCTTCACAACAACCCATGTAAATAGATAATAAGGGGAAAGGTACATAGTTGGCTTACACTCGCCACGTCACACAAAGTACATAAATAGCATTACATCATCCAATCACTCATGGTCCGACTACGTTACCGAAATAAAAGATCAACCCCAACAAGCGACATGGTCCCGATCGCCCCAACTGGGCACCACTACTGATCATCAGGGAAAGACACATAGTAACGGCGTGAGTCTTCATCGAACTCCCACTTGAGCTCAAGCACATCATCTGGAACACAGTCATCAGGCCCTGCATCTGGTTTGGAAGTAATCTGTGAGCCACGGGGACTCGGCAATCTCGCACCCTCGTGATCAAGACTATTTAAGCTTATAGGTAAGACAAGGTAATATGTGGAGCTGCAGCAAGCGACTAGCATATATGGTGGCTAATCTGTTCGCAAAAGAGAGCGAGAAGAGAAGGCAAAGCACGAACGAAGAACTAGAGAACAACCTACAGCAAACATTACTCCAACACCGTGTTCACTTCCCGGACTCCGCCGAGAAGAGACCATCACGGTAACACATACGGTTGATTCATTTTAATTAAGTTAAGGTTCAAGTTATCTACA
Source organism: Triticum monococcum (assembly GCA_034509565.1). Taxonomy (NCBI): domain Eukaryota; kingdom Viridiplantae; phylum Streptophyta; class Magnoliopsida; order Poales; family Poaceae; genus Triticum; species Triticum monococcum. Next base: position 494,291,296 of record CM067844.1, read on the forward strand.
ACCGGGCATTAACAAATTCCCATCTGCCCATAACCGCGGGCACGGCTTTCGAAAGTTCAAATCCCTGCAGGGGAGTCCCAACTTAGCCCATGACAAGCTCTCACGGTCAACGAAGGATATACCTTCTCCCGAGACATTCCGATCAGACTCGGTATCCCGGTTCTGCAAGACAACTCCGACAAGTTAAAACAAATCCAGTAATACCACCCGAATGTGCCGACAAATCTCGATAGGAGCTGCACATATCTCGTTCTCAGGGCACACTCAGATGAGACATCCTACGAGTAAAACCAAACCTCAAGTTGCCCCGAGGTGGCCCTGCAGTCTGCACGGTTGGACCAACACTCAGAGGAGCACTGGCCTGGGGGGGTTTAAATAAGATGACCCTTGGGCTCCGGAAACCCAAGGGAAAAAGAGGCTAGGTGGCAGAGGGTAAAACCAAGGTTGGGCATTGCTGGAGGAGTTTTATTCAAGGCAGACTATCAAGGGGTTCCCATTATTACCCAACCACGTAAGGAACGGAAAATCCGGGAACATAACACAGATATGACGGAAACTAGGGCGGCAAGAGTGGAACAAAACACTAGGCAAAAGGCCGAGCCTTCCACCCTTTACCAAGTATATAGATGCATTAAGATAACAAGATAATATAATGATATCCCAACAAGAAAATAATGTTCCAACAAGGAACGATCTTCAATCTTCACCCGCAACTAGCAACGCTATAAAAGGGGCTGAGCAAAGCGGTAACATAGCCAATCAACGGTTTGCTAGGACATGGTGGGTTAGAGGTTTGACATGGCAATTTGGGAGGCATGATAAGCAAGGGGTAGGCATCGTAGCATAGGCATAGCAAAAGAGCGAGCATCTAGCAAAGCAAAGATAGAAGTGATTTCGAGGGTATGATCATCTTGCCTGCAAAGTTGTCAGAGTTGACTGGATCCTCGAAAGCAAACTCAACGGGCTCCTCGTTAGCGAACTCGTCTCTCGGCTCTACCCAAACAAGAGAAACAAGCAAAAAGGACACAATCAACCACGTGCAAAGCTCAAACAACATGATGCAAACAGGGTATGCTATGCGGGATGCGGTATGTGATGCATATGCAAGATTTGACAAGGGATGAATGAACCTGGCCTCAACTTGGAAATCCAAGAGTGCCACTGGAAAGGTGAGGTGATTTCGGTTGAAATCGATATAAATATCACCGGAATCGGATGCACGGTTTGGAAATGGCAAGCGAAACAAATATGGCACCGGTCTGCGATAAACAGCAAGTAGCCATCTAAATGCAACAAGAAAATTATGCTACAGCACCAAAACATGGCAATAAAATACATATCAGGGATCCACTCATAATGCTTGACAAAAGGTGAACACTGAGCTACGGCCAATTCATCCATTAACAGGTTCAAACAAGCATGGCAAAAGTGCAATTGGTAAACACGTTTCAGACTTAGTGAAATCAACACAAGCCTGGAATTTCAGATCAGGTAGCACACTTTGGAGCATGAAAACCATATGCTACAGGAACTTAACATGGCAAAGTAAAGCACGACATGAAGCTACTCAAAGATCTTAACAAAAGTCCCTTAGTGACATTGAGCCAAAAGGGATCATAAAATACAATTGCAAGCATGTGAACATGGCAAAAACATAATCAGATCTCAGACTCAGAGAAAAACAGGAGCATGCAAATCTGTTAACGAGTAGACATGTTTACGAGCTCGATGCACTCACTACAGAGAAAGGCATGAAAATATAAGCATACACCCATCAAGAATACACATTATATAAGATACACATGGCAAGAAAAACAACATAGCATGCACGGATCAACAACAACATCCTCGGCAAAATCGCTAACAAGTAGACAATCTGCCCAGATTCACGAAATAGCAAAAGTAGAGCTCGATTAACTCAAGCTAGGTTGCTCCATAAATGCAAACAAAGACATGGATGGATAAAGCACCACAATATTAACAAATCATCCTTACTGATCATCCTCAAAAGAGGCATGGATCACTAGGAAACAACATGAACATCTGGCATATTGATAAAAGCAGATCAAGGACTTAGAGAAATTCTAAGTCCCTGAAATCAGCATTAACGAATGCACTACTTTGTGAGTTTGTGCTAGTCACCATACATATCACAAAAATACATGGATAGCACCTCTGGAAATATGACAAATCATATAACAAAACACATGTAGAGCTCATGAGCATATCATGCACACAATAATCATGGCAAAAATGACAAATAGCTATTTGGTGCAGCAGATCTGACAATTAACTCAAATAGCGCTCTTCCAACAGCATTTCGGTCATCAAGATGAGCTCAAATGAAAATGATGCAATGAGATGAAATGATCTGCTCTCTGAGGCAAACATTTTGATATGCTACACGCGTGAAACGGAGCTATGGATGCAAAGTTACGGCATGATGAAATATGCTTAAAAGAAAGAACAGGGACGAGGACTTGCACAAAAAAACAACCTCCGAAACCGATCCGGATCTAGGGTTTGCTGGGTCGGCGAACTGAGGTGGCGGCGCACGCACTCCGGTGAGGCGGTGGTGGCCGGGGTCAGCGAGGAAAGGGCGGATCCGGCCGGCTCCTACCCGGATCCGGTTGGAGGAGCCGCCGGCGACGGCAGAGAGTGGCGACGGAGGTCTTCGGCGGCGCGGGGCGACGAGGAGGCAAAGCCTGGCGAGGTGCGGCCGGGCTGGAGTTCACCAGCGATGGTGCCTGCGGCGGCCGGGCGCGAGGCGACGAGGAGGGCGGCTCGCCGCGCGGGAGGACGATGGCGGCGCGCGGAGGAAGCGGCGCGGGCGAGGCTGCAGGCCGGGAGGGCCTCCCGCAGGCCCTGCAGGCCGGCGAAGTGGGCGCGGGCGGCGGACGAACCGAAGAGCGCCACGTGGCGGCGGTGGCTGGGTCGGACACGTCCGGCCCGAAGCGGACGCGTCCAGCGGCGAGAGGTGGGAGGAGACTAGGGTTAGGGGAAGAAGAACCGGGATTTTCGGGAGAGGGCCTTTATATAGGCATAGAGGGAGCTAGGAGTGTCCAAATGAGGTGTGGTTTTCGGCCACGCGATTGTGATTGAATGCTCTAGATGATGGAGAGGGTTTTGGTGGGTTTTGGACCAAATTGGAGGGGTGTTGGGCTGCAACACACACGAGGCCTTCTCGGTCCCTCGGTTAACCGTTGGAGTATCAAACGAAGTCCAAATGGAAAGAAACTTGACAGGCGGTCTACCGGTAGTAAACCAAGGCTGCTTGGCAAGTCTCGGTCCAATCCGGAAATGTTTAATCCCCACACAGGAAAAGAAGGTAGAAATGATCACCGAAGGAGATAGAAGCGCCGGAATGCAAAACGGACAACGGGGGAAATGCTCGGATGCATGAGACGAACACGTATGCAAATGCAATGCACATGATGACATGATATGAGATGCATGACAATGACAACAACACACGGAGACAAAAACCCGAACCCGAGGAAATAAAATAACTTAGTGCCGTAAATGGCAAGAGTTGGAGTACATATTAGGTAAATTACATCCGGGGTGTTACAGTGGAGTAGTCCGGAGGAAGGGTCTTTCCCTTCTTGCACCCTTCGGCCTCCCAAGTTGGGGCGGCCTTCCTTTTCTTCCCTCCTCCCACTGGAGGGGGAGAGGTCTCTTCTTCCTCCTCCTCGTCTTCATGGGAGGAGTGCGCCTTGGAGTCGTCGGATGATGAAACCAACACCCACTGGCGTCGGGCACTCTTTCGAGTCCCCGTGGCCTTCTTCTTGGCCTTCTTCTCTGGCACCACATAGGGTGCCGGAACTAGCAGCTTTGCCAGGCGAGCGTCCGCTGGGCCTTCGGGCAAAGGAGCCGGACAGTTGATCTGTCCGAACGTCTCCTGCCAATCCTGTCAAAGGTAAGGGAGCTTAGATCCCGCATGGAGTCAAACTATGAAAAACTAATACCCTGTAAAAGGTAAAAACAGCTTACCGCACGAGCGTGACGCTGCGTGCTGAATCCGCGATCCTCGGTAGCGGATGCGGGGGCCTCGGCGCCCTTGAAAAGCACCTTCCAGGCATCTTCGTATGTCGTGTCGAAGAGCCTGCTCAGAGTTCAGTGTCGCGCCGGGTCGAACTCCCACAGGTTGAAAGCCCGTTGTTGACACGGGAGTATCCGGCGGATGAGCATAACCTGGACTACGTTGACAAGTTTGAGCTTCTTGTCCACCAGGGTTTGGACGCATGTTTGGAGTGCGGTCAGCTCTCCTTTTTTACCCCACGATAGGCCCGTCTCTTTCTAGGAGGTGAGCCGCGTAGGGGGTCCGGATCGGAACTCGGGGGCTGCGACCCATTCAGGGTCACGCGGCTCGGTGATGTAAAACCACCCTGATTGCCACCCCTTTAGGGTCTCCACAAAGGAGCCCTCGAGCCATAGGACGTTGGGCATCTTGCCCACCATGGCGCCTCCGCACTCCGCCTGGGTGCCGCGCACCACCTTCGGCTTGACATTGAAAGTCTTGAGCCATAGGCCGAAATGGGGGCGGATGCAGAAGAAAGCCTCGCACACGGCGATAAACACCGCGATGTTGAGGACAAAGTTCGGGGCCAGATCGTGGAAATCCAGGCCATAGTAGAACATGAGCCCCCGGACAAATGGGTGGAGAGGGAAGCCCAGTCCGCGGAGGAAATGGGGGAGGAACACCAGCCTCTCATGGGGCCTAGGGGTGGGGATGAGCTGCCCCTCTTCGGGAAGCCGGTGCGCAATGTCATTAGACAAGTATCCGGGCTTCCTCAGTTTTTTTATGTGTCCCTCCGTGACAGAGGAGACCATCCACTTGCCTCCCGCTCCGGACATGGCTGGAGAAGGTTGAGGTGGGGTGTGCAGACTTGGGCGCTGGAGCTCGAGTGCACGGAAATGGATAGACAAATGAGGAAGAAGGCATGGATGAAAAGGTGGATCCTTATCCCCTTATATGGGTGGACGCGACTATGCGTCCCCACCAGCCTGGTAAAACTCGCTTATCTCCCAAGCGCTGTAATCAATGATGTGTTGGGTTACCCACGCCCGTATTGATGAGAATCCCGGAATAAGGGGACACGATCTCTGCTTTGGCAAGACGTGCCAAGGAAACCGCCTCGCTAAACACGCTAAGGTGGGATAGTAAAGCGATTCGAATAAAGACTTGGCCGTGGTGTGATGTCACGCCACGAAATATGTCAGCAGATTAGATTTGTGTAAATATTATTCTCTCTATTGCAATATGTGGAAACTTATTTTGCAGAGCCGAACACTACCTTTGTGTTCAAAATCTTCTATGAAGTACTTGGAGGAGGAACCCGCCTTGCAATGTCAAAGACAATCTGCGCGCCAGACTCGTCGTCATTGAAGCCTGGTTCAGGGGCTATTGAGGGAGTCCTGGATTAGGGGGTGTCCGGATACCCGGACTATACCTTCAGCCGGACTCCTGGACTATGAAGATACAAGATTGAAGACTTCGTCCCGTGTCCGGAAGGGACTTTCCTTGGCATGGAAGGCAAGCTTGGCGATACGAATATGTAGATCTCCTACCATTGTAACCGACTCTGTGTAACCCTAGCCCTCTCTGGTGTCTATATAAACCGGAGGGCTTTAGTCCGTAGGACGAACAACAATCATACCATAGGCCAGCTTCTAGGGTTTTGCCTCATTGATCTCGTGGTTGATCTACTCTTGTACTACCCATATCATCAATATTAATCAAGCAGGACGTAGGGTTTTACCTCCATCAAGAGGGCCCGAACCTGGGTAAAACATCGCGTCTCCTTCCTCCTGTTACCATCCGCCTAGACGCACAGTTTGGGGCCCCCTACCCGAGATCCGCCGGTTTTGACACCGACACCGATCAATACAATTCTAGCATGAATAATAAACCTTTATCATGAATAAGGAAATATAAAATAACAACTTTATTATTGCTTCTAGGGCATATTTCTTTGAGTCTGCCACTTGCACTAGAGTCAATAATCTACTTCACATCACCATGTGATTTAACACCCATAGTTCACATCGCCATGTGACCAACACCAAAAGAGTTTACTAGAGTCAGTAATCTAGTTCACATTGCCATGTGATTAACACCCAAAGAGTACTAAGGTGTATTCATGGTTTGCTTGTGAGAGAGGTTTAGTCAATGGGTCTGTCACATTCAGATCTGTATGTATTTTGCAAATATCTATGTCTACAGTGCTCTGCATGGAGCTAATCTAGCTAATTGCTCCCACTTTCAATATGTATCCAGATCAAGACTCAGAGTCATCCAAATCGGTGTCAAAGCTTGCATCGATGTAACTCTTTATGACGAACTCTATATCACCTCCATAACCGAGAAACATTTCCTTAGTCCTCTTTAGGTACCTAAGGATAATTTTGACCGCTGTCCAATGAGCTACTCCTGGATCACTATTGTACCCCCTTGCCAAACTCATGGCAAGGCACACAACAGGTTTGGTACACAACATGGCATACTTTATAGAACCTATGACTAAGGCATAGGGAATGACTTTCATTCTCTCTATATATTCTATAATGGTCGGGTTTTGAGTCTTACTCAACTTCACACCTTTTAACACTGGCAAGAACCCTTTCTTTGACTGATCCATTTTGAACTTCTTCGAAACTTTATCAAGGTATGTGCTTTGTGAAAGTCCTATCAAGCATCTTGATCTATCTCTATAGATCTTGATGCCTAATATATAAGTAGCTTCGCCGAGGTCTTTCATTGAAAAATTCTTATTCAAGTATCCTTTTATGCTACCTAGAAATTTTATATCATTTCTAATCAACAATATTTCGTCCACATATAATATTACAAATGCTATAGAGCTCCCACTCACTTTCTTGTAAATACAGGCTTCACCGTAAGTATGTATAAAACCATATGCTTTGATCACCTCATCAAAGAGTATATTCCAACTCCGAGATTCTTGCACCAGTCCATAGATGAATCGCTAGAGCTTGCACACTTCGTCAGCACCTTTAGGATCGACAAAACCTTCAGGTTGCATCATATACAACTCTTCTTTGAGATATCCATTAGGGAATGCAGTTTTGACGTCCATTTGCTAGATTTCATAAAATTCGGCAATTGCTAACATGATTCAGACAGACTTAAGCATCGCTACAGGTGAGAAAGTCTCATCATAGTCAACCCCTTGAAATTGTCAAAAACCTTTTGCGGCAAGTCGAGCTTTCTAGATAGTAACATTACCATTAGCGTCAGTCTTCTTATCAAAGATCCATTTATTCTCTATGGCTTGCCGATCATCGGGCAAATCCACCAAAGTCCACACTTTGTTCTGATACATTGATCCTATCTCAGATTTCATGGCCTCAAGCCATCTGTCAGAATCTAGGCTCATTATAGCTTCTTCATAGTTCATAGGTTTGCCTTGGTCTAATGACATGACTTCCAAAACAAGATTATTGTACCACTCTGGTGCGTATCTTGTTCTGGTTGGCCTACGAGGTTCAGTAGAAACTTGATCTAAAGCTTCATGATCATTATCATTTCCTTCCTCTCTAGTTGGTGTAGGCATCATGGGAACGGATTTCTCTGATGTGCTACTTTCCAAATTGATAGAAGGTACAATTACCTCATCTAGTTGTACTTTCCTCCCACTCACTTCTTTCGAGAGAAACTCCTTCTCTAGAAATGTTCCATTCTTCGCAACAAAGATCTTGCCTTCGGATATGTGGTAGAAGGTGTACCCAATTGTGTCCTTAGGGTATCCTATGAAGACGCACTTCTTCGATTTGTGTTGGAGCTTATCAGGCTGAAGCCTTTTGACATAAGTGTCGCAACCCCAAACTTTAAGAAACAACAACTTAGCTTTCTTGCCAAACCATAGTAAATACAGTGTCATCTCAACGGATTTAGATGGTGCCCTATTTAACGTGAATGCGGCTGTCTCTAATGCATAACTCCAAAATGATAGTGGTAAATCGGTAAGAGACATCACAGAATGCACCATATCCAATAAAGTATGGTTACGACGTTTGGATACACCATTACGTTGTGGTGTTCCAGGTGGCGTGAGTTGTGAAACAATTCCACATTATTTTAAATGAAGGCCAAACTCGTAACTCAAATATTCGCCTCCACGATCAGATCGTAGAAACTTTATTTTCTTGTTACGATGCTTCTCCACTTCACTCTGAAATTCTTTGAACTTTTTAAATGTTTCAGACTTGTGTTTCATCAAGTAGATATACCCATACCTACTCAAATAATCCGTGAAGGTCAGAAAATAACGATACCCGTCGCGTGCTTCAACACTCATCAGACCGCATACATCGGTATGTATTATTTCCAATAAGTCATCAGCTCGCTCTATTGTTCCGGAGAACATAGTTTTAGTCATCTTGCCCCTGATGCATGGTTCGCAAGTATCAAATGATTCATAATCAAGTGACTCCAAAAGTCCATCTGCATGGAGTTTCTTCATGCGCTTTACACCAATATGACCTAAACAGCAGTGCCACAAGTATGTTGCACTATCATTATCAACTTTGTCATCTTTTGGCATCAATATTATGAATATGTGTATCACTATGATCGAGATTCAATAAACCATTCACATTGGGTGTATGACCATAGAAGGTTTTATTCATGTAAACAGAACAACAATTATTCTCTGACTTAAATGAATAAACATATTGCAATAAACATGATCTAATCATATTCATGCTCAACGCAAACACCAAATAACATTTATTTAGGTTCAACACTAATCCCGAAGGTAGAGGGAGTGTGCAATGGTGATCACGTCAACCTCGGAATGATTTCCAACACACTTCGTCACCTCGCTTTTTACTAGTCTCTACAACTCCTATTTCAAGTTACTAATCTTAGCAACTGAACAAGTATCAAATACCTAGGGTTACTATGAATACTAGTAAAATACACATCAATAACATGTATATCAAATATACCTTTGTTCACTTTGCCATCCTTCTTATCCGATAAGTATTTGGGGCAGTTCCGCTTCCAGTGACCAGTCCCTTTGCAGTAGAAGCACTCAATTTTAGGCTTGGGTCCAGCTTTGGGCTTCTTCTCGGGAGTAGCAACTTGCTTGCCATTCTTCTTGAAGTTCCCTTTCATTCCCTTTCCCTTTTTCTTGAAACTAGTGGTCTTGTTAACCATCAACACTTGATGCTCCTTCTTGATTTCTACCATCGCCGATATCAGCATAGCGAAGAGCTCGGGAATCATTTTCGTCATCCCTTGCATATTATAGTTCATCACGAAGTTCTAGTAGATTGGTGATAGTGACTAGAGAACTTTGTCAATCACTATCTTATCTGGAAGATTAACTCCCACTTGATTCAAGCGATTGTAGTACCCAGACATTCTGAGCACATGCTCACTGGTTGAGCTATTCTCCTCCAACTTGTAGGCAAAGTACTTGTCAGAGGTCCCATACCTCTCTACACGGGCATGAGTCTGAAATACCAATTTTAGCTCTTGGAACATCTCATATGCTCTGTGGCGTTCAAAACGTTTTTGAAGTCCCGGTTCTAAGCCGTAAAGCATGGCGCACTAAACAATTAAGTAGTCATCTTGCCAAACGTTTAGAATGTCTGCATCTGCTCCTGCAATAGGTCTGTCACCTAGCGGTGCATGAAGGACATAATTCTTATGTGCAGCAATGAGGATAATCCTCGGATCATGGACCTAGTCCGCATCATTGCTACTATCATCTTTCAACTTATTTTTCTCTAGGAAGATATCAAAAATAGGGGAGCTATATTGCGAGCTATTGATCTACAACATAGATATGCAAAAACTATTAAGACTAAGTTCATGATAAATTTAAGTTCAATTAATCAAATTACTAATGAACTCCCACTTAAATTAACATCCCTCAAGTTATTTAAGTGATACATGATCCAAATCAACTAACCCATGTCTGATCATCATGTGAGATGGGGTAGTCATCAATGGTGAACATCTCTATGTTGATCATATCTACTATATGACTCATGTTCGACCTTTCGGTCTCTAGTGTTTTCAGACGATGTCTGTACATGCTAGGCTCGTCAAGTTTAACCCAAGTATTCTGCATGTGTAAAACTGTCTTACACCCATTGTATGTGAACGTATCGTCTATCACACCCGATCATCACGTAGTGTCTCGAAATGACGAACTATAGCAATGGTGCATACTCAAGGAGAACACTTTTATCTTGAAATTAAGTGAAGGGGTCATCTTATAATGCTACCACCGTTCTAAGAGAAATAAGATGCATAAAAGATAAACATCACATGCAATCAAAATATGTGACATGATATGGCCATCATCTTGTGCTTTTGATCTCCATCTCCAAAGCATCGCCATGATCTCCATCATCACCATCTTGACACCTTGATCTCCATCGTAGCATCGTTGCGTCAAGGTCATCAGGCCAACTACTACTTCTACAACTATCGCTAATGCATAGTGATAAAGTAAAGCAATTACATGTCACTTGCACTTCATACAATAAAGAGACAACCCTAAGGCTCCTGCTGGTTGTCAATAATACAAAACATGATCATCTCATACATCAACATATATCACATCATATCTTGACCATATCACATCACAACATGCCCTACAAAAACAAGTTATACGTCCTCTACTTTGTTGTTGCAAGTTTTACGTGGCAGCTACGGGCTTCTAGCAAGAACCGTTCTTACCTACGCATAAAACCACAATGGTGATTCATCAAGTTTGTTGTTTTAACCTTCTTCAAGGACCGGCCGCAGTCAAATTCGATTCAACTAAAGTAGGAGAAACAGACACCCGCTAGGCACCTTTATGCAAAACTAGTTGCATGCCAGTTGGTGGAACTGGTCTCATGTGCGTGGACATGTAAGGTTGGTACGGGCCGCTTCATCCCACAATACCGACGAATCAAAATAAGACGTTGGTGGTAAGCAGTATGACTATCATCGCCCACAACTCTTTGTGTTCTACTTGTGCATATCATCTACACATAGACCTGGCTCATCATGCCACTGTTGGGAATCATTACACGGAAAACAAAAAAAATTCTACGCACACACAATGATCTATCCATGGAGATGCATAGCAACGAGAGGGGGAGAGTGTGTCTATGTACCCTCGTAGATAGTAAGCGGAAGAGTTTCACAACGCGGTTGATGTAGTCAAGCTTTCTTCGTGCTCCAACTGATCTAGTACCGAACGCACGGCACCTCCGTGTTCTGCACACATTTAGCTCGGTTACGTCCTCCGCCTTCTTGATCCAGCAAGATGGCGAGGCAGTAGTTGAGTTCCGATAGCATGATGGTGTGGTGACGGTGATGGTAATGTGATCTCCGCAGGGCTTCGCCTAAGCACAAGGAAAATATGACCGAGGGAGTAAACAGTGGACGGGGGTGCCACACACTGCTAACACAATGTTGTGTTCTTGTGTGGTTCCCCCTCCCCACATATATATAGGTGGGAGGGAGGGAGGAGCAGCCAAAGGAGGCGCTCAAGTAGGAGGAATCCTACTTGAGGTTCCTCCCCTTTCCTTATTTGGAGTGTGGGGAAAGGCAGGGGAGGGTGGCACCCTCCTTTCCTTTCTCCCATGAGAGGGAAAGGCAGGAGGGGCTAGCCCTCCCCCTTTTCCTTCCCTAGGGCTGGCTAAACAAGGGAGGGGGCGCACTAGCCCTTTGTGGGATAGTATGTGATGTTGGCTAGGACTACGTTGGTATTTCCCCAAAGAGGAAGGGAAGATGCAGCACAGCGACGGTAGGTATTTCCCTCAGTGATGAGACCTAGGTTATCGAACCAGTAGGAGAACCAAGCAACAAAACGTAAACACACGGGTGCGCGTCGGTCCTAAACAAACGGTTTTTAACCCCTTTCCACGAAGGCATTTGAAACCGTTGCCAAGTGAGTGTGTGCGATAGGGTGTCCTTCCCACACGACCCAGAAATCATCGGGGATAGGCCCTCCTAGGACCCAGGCTGGGGCCGTGCACGATCGGGCGAGGCATCAAAACCCAATCATTTCCATAGGTATGTACATCCCACACTGTAATACGAGAAAATCATTTCCGTAGGTATGTACATCCCACATGGTGAATCCCAAAAAATCATCTCCGTTCGTATGTATATCACACACAGTAAATCCAAGGAATATGTTTTCGTTCTTATGTACATCCCACACAGTCAATCCAGGGAAAACATTTCCGTTCAGATGTACATCCCACGTGGTTTTATGTATACACTCGTGTGTGAAAGGTGTAACTATCACACACGGTCTGCCTTGCTTAACTGTTTGCTTTCATTAACTACATCACACACGATTTGATGTAGAAAACTGTGTGGCATTGGGTTATCCATCACAAGCGCTTTTACTGCCAGAACCATTTGCAAAGTTCCATGACCGTCTGTTCTCTTTTTATTTTTGCTTGTAATTTATTATTCTAATTGGAAATTTTGAAAGACGAAACATGCAATTCAAATTCTCAGCACAATGGTTCAACAAGGAATCCATAAATAAAGTTGTCAGTACAATATGTTCAGTAATTACAGGATTAGGCAGCAATTAACTATGATGAACCACAATATTTAAAGGTGGTAAAGGTGAAGAGACAAGTGTAAATCATTTTGACTGCCGATAGTGTTGAAGAAGCGGAATGCCCATAATGTGCCTTCCTGCATGCCATAGGCACGAACCACTTTTGTCCAACCCCTTGTGACGATCGCCCGCCCATCCTTCACCGCCTTCAGGAAGACTTCTAGAGCATTATCATGGTAGCATGAATTATATACTTTAACCTTAGTTGCCTCCACTCCGGTCATGTAGTTTGCAAGGTAATCATCAGTAAATAGCTTCATAAACCACTGAAAAGAGAAAAATATCAGATACTGAGGTCTAATAGAGTAACTTGTTGTGGGCAGGGGGAAAAGGCAACACATTACTTACCATCCTAAAGTTCACTGTTGTCTTCAACAAAGTGTAAATAAAGAGCTTAATTCCAATCACTCGTTTCTTTCGCCTAACAATCTTTCTTAATTTCCTCACTTGATGTTTGTTCATGAATATCTCATTGCCCCATACGGAGAAGGGATCGAAGTGTGGATCAGTACCGCTCATATATGTACCTACAAGCAACTAGTAAATGTTAGAAGCCAAACTGAGATTGCACAAATGATGTAAAATACAACTACATATGCTCCTAAGTATAAGTATTTTTTTAGATTTCAATATGAACTACATACGGATGTATATATAATTATAGATATAGTTTAGATTAGAATATAGATTCACTCATTTTGCTCCTTATGTAGTCTATATTGGAATCTCTAAAAATACTTTTATTTAGGAATAGATGGTGTATAAGACATGGGATGCAGCTAACCTCGACGGCAAACAATAACATCGCCCATTGTAGCCATGTGTAAGTACATGGAAAGCCAATGTTAACTACAACAGGGTTAACATCCACCAAAAATAGCAAATGGTAATAAAAACGGCAGCATTTGTAGTGATATCTTCATTTCGAAAGAGTAGCACGCTAGCAAAGGGACGGATTAAAAATGGATTCAACTATTAATTGTGAAAGGCTTAACAACAACCTAATTCATGTTTTGTAAGTTTGTAGCCATTGAAATACAACTCTTTAAAAATGGATACAACTGTTAATTGCAAGAGGCTTAATGGCCATTGAAACTGGTACTGATAAAAATGCAATTGGCAGAGTTAAACATCACAAGGCAGGTGCTGCCAGAGCAGATAATGGCCCAGTTGTCTATAAAAACGTAGGGAAAATAGCTCAAACATGTTAGGCATGTTTACTACAACATGCTTAATACATCGACAGTACAAAGCATAGCCATTAATTGCAACTGGTATTGGTAAGATTGAACTGGTGGGTACATACTTGGTAAGTCCTGAGAGGTAGTTGCTGGGGCACTTCATCTTGGCCAGAGCCCGCGCAAAGTCAGCAGCGGCGGAGGCGAGCTGTTCCTCCGGGTCGAAGTGTGGATCAGTGCCACTAACATGTGTACCTACAGGCAACCAGTAAATGGTAGAAGTTAAACTGCAATTGCACAAATGATGTGAAATATTGTAAAACATGGGATGCAGCTAACCTTGACGGCAAACAATAGCATCGGTCGTTATGACCCTACGTAAGTACATGGACAAGCATGTTAAGTAAAACAGGGTTAGCATCGACCAAAAATAGCAAATGGGGCAGCATCTCTAGTATATCTTCACTGCGGAGAGTAGCATGGTAGCAAATGGACAGATTAAAAAATGGATACAACTGTTAACTACAATAGGCTTAACAGCATCCTAAGTCATGTTTTGTAAGTCTGTAGCCATTGAAATACAACTGTTTAAAAATTGATTCAATTGTTAATTGTAACAGGCTTAATAGACATTGAAACCGGTACTGATAAAAATGCAATTGGCATAGTTAAACATCACAAGGCAGGTGTTGCCAGAGCAGAGAATGTCCCAGATGTCTATAAAAAGGTAGGGAAAGTAGCAAAAACGTTTTAGGCATGTTTACTAGAACATGCTTAATACATCGATCGTACAGAACATAGCCATTATTGGCAACTGGTATTGGTAAGATTGAACTGGTGAGTACATACTTGGTAAGTCCTCAGAGGTAGTTTCTGGGGCACTTCATCTTGGCCAGAGCTCGCCCAAAGTTAGCGGCGGCGGAGGCGAGCTGTTCCTCAGGGTCGAAGCATGGATTAGTGGCATTGACATGTGTACCTACTAGCAACCAGTAAATGGTAGAATTTAAACTACAATTGCAAAAATTATGTGAAATATTGTAAGACATGGGATGCAGCTCACCTCGACAGCAAACAAAAGCATCGGCCGTTATGACCCTGCGTAAGTACATGGACAGGCATGTTAAGTACAACAGGGTTAGCATCCACTAAAAATAGCAAATGGGCAGCATCTCTAGTGATAACCTAAGTCATGTATTGTAAGTTTGTTGTTGGTATTGGTGAAATTGAGCTGGACACGGTAATATTTAAACATCACATAGTGTGTAGTACTAAAATAAACAAGGAACGAACATGCTTAATACGTCAACCGTACAAATCATAGCCGTTGCAAGTGGTATTGGTAAGATTTAGCTGGTCAGATCTTACCTGTTAAGTCTTGGGGGTAGTCGATGGGGGACTTCATCTGGGCCAGAGCCTGCACCATGTCGGCAGCGGCGGTGGAGGCGAGGTGTTCCTTTGGGTCAACACGCACGGCGGCCATCGCGCCATGGACCGCCATCAGCTCCTGGCGGGGGGGATCTGGAGGCATGAGGATGTTTCGCAGGCGCCATTTAAGCAATCAGGCCAGGGACGTGATAGAGATTGGTGGGTTACCTAACTAGATCCGAGCAGAATGTAGATGTGATTGCACTTGTGGTTGCGGCGGCGGCGGTTTGAGATGCCGGTAGGGGGAGGGGCGATGGAGGGGGATACTGAGGGGAAGGGGATGTGGCTGGAGGAATAAATTCTGAAATTGTGCGCCTAATGAAAATTTCAATGCGAAACTTGAAACTTGGGCGGGGGAAACACACAACTTAGACGAAGCACGTAAAATACTCGTCTGCAAGAAAAAAGAAAGTTGGCAGATCCCGTCTCCAAAAAAAATGTACACGTGTACTTGATTTTTTCCGGTCAATGGTACACCTGGTTTATTTGGAAATATCGCACAGGTAACTGACTTATGGGTCATTAACGCAAAAAATGCAGACGGGTACGGCATAGAAACCGTGTGTTTTGTGATCTTCTAATGATTAACACAAAAAAACGCACACGGGTACACATGCTAATCAACGCTCAAAGCCCTCAAAGGATGTTCTTACCGACATTGTACGTTAATACTACAAACTTAAAGTACCACTGGTAATTTGCTCTAATACTACAAACATAAACTACTTCTCACATGCTGCCATCAGGGCATGCTGGCCAGACACCGGCGTTCTCCTTCCCGGCCTTGTAGGCGGCAGCCCACCGTGCTTCGATCTCCGCCAAGCTCTCCTCACCACGGCGTGCGAACTCTTTTTTCTTGCGGCAGTGGGACTCTCTTTTCTTGACTGCTTTCTGCCTTTTCCGCTCCTTCTGTGCGGCTTTGGCCACCTCAAAGTCCGCCCATGTAATTTTCTGGCCGCCGACAGTGATTAACTCAGTGCGGCGAGATGCCATCGCGTCCTTACCATGTGTGCGGTCGTGGGCGGCGAGGAACGCGACGCGGCGGGATGGCATCGCTTCCTTACCAGGTACTGTGTGCCCGGTGCCATGGACGATGCCTGGAGAGAGCTCTGGGACGGAGGGCCCGAGCAGTCGTACAGTGCGGTGGTATTCAAGATGTCAACGACAAATGACAATAGAAATTTGGCTTCCCTTACAATTTTGCTCGTTCATTATCGCACATGGTTCATCTCCATCGCTTCCGGAAACAGTGTGCACTAAGCCTACTGTGTGTTGCGGTATGATTGGCCGGAACCCCAGCCACGCGGATCGCGCGTGTGCATCGTTGGATGCACCATGATCGAACGGCAATCCACGCCCCTCACATCACACCCGTGCACCTGTAGCTGGATTGGATTTATTTGCGCTAAATGCCTAGAAAATGCACATAATCCCCTAAATATGGTAAATGAGCCCGAAAAAATGCCAAATTTGAACACGGTGATTTGGAGGGTGTATGTTCATCATAGAAAAAAACTCCAGGGCAAAGAACAAAAAAATTGGATTCCCTTTCAATCTTGAGGATTTCCCTCTCGAAAGCATGGAACTTTCTCGGAGATGGTTCGATTTATGAAGGGCATGCATGACAACATAAGCCAAACCTTCTTAAATTTTTACCAGGGCATGGTGAGGTCATACCGTGGCACCATGCCAAGCGTCATGTTTTTTAAGTATTTATTTCATTTTTTCTATAGTTGAAAACCCAACAAACAAACATTTGTGGTTGACTATTGCCACACATTTCATCGAAAAATCTGTCCATTCCTTGTAAAAGGCATGAGAATTTACTAAATGGCACGAGCATGGTTTTCTAGGCCGTTCTTGTGGACCCTTTCATGCATCGATTGTTTGAACTTGAATTATGCGCATTAATGCCTAGGAAATGCAAATAATCCCCTAAATATGGCAAATGAACCCGGAAAAGTGCCAAATTTGAACATGGTGATTTGTAGGTTGTATGTTCATCGTAGAAAAAAACTTATGGACAAAGGACAAAGTAAATTTGGACCCCCTTCAATCTTGGTGATTTCCCCCTTGGAACCATGAAACTTCCGCGGTGATGGTTCGATTTATGAAAGAAGCGCATCACGACATAAGGAAAACATTCTCCAATTTTTACCAGGGCATGGTGAGGCCATACCATGGCACCATGACAGGCGTCAGGTTTTCCATCCATGTGTTTCATTTTTTGTATAGTTGTTAACCGAGTAAACGACACGTTTATGGTTGACTCTTACCACACATTTCCTTGAAATATCTGTCCATTCCTTGTAAGAGGCATGAGAATGTACTAAATAACACGAGCATGGTTTTCTAGACCGTTCTTGTGCACCTTTTCATGCACCGATTGTTCGAATTTGAATTATGTCCATTAATGCCTAGAAAATGCACATAATCCCCTAAATATGGTAAATGAGCCCGGGAAAATGTAAAATTTGAACATGTTGCATTTGAGGCGGTATGTTGATCGTTGGAAAAAGCCTGAATGACAAACTAGGATGGAAATTTGGATTCCCCTTCAATCTTGGGGATTTTCCCTCTCGAAAGCATGGAACTTCCTCGGTGATGGTTCGATTTATGAAGGACGTGCATGACGACATAAGCCAAACCTTCTCAAATTTTTACGAGGGCATGGTGATGTCATACCATGCCACCATGACAGGCCTCATGTTTTGTAAGCATTTATTTCATTTTTTTCTATAGTTGAAAACCCAACAAACAAACATTTGTGGTTGACTATTGCCACACATTTCAACAAAATATATATCCATTATTCCTTGTAAAAGGCATGAATTTACTAAATGGCACGAGCATGGTTTTCCAGGCCGTTCTTGTGGACCCTTTCATGCACCGATTATTTCAACTTGAATTATGTGCATTAATGCCTAGGAAATGCACATAATCCCCTAAATATGGCAAATGAACCCAGAAAAGTGCCAAATTTGAACACGGTGATTTGTAGGTTGTATATTCATCATAGAAAAAACTTGTGGACAAAGGAAATTTGGATCCCCCTTCAATCTTGGTGATTTCCCCCTCGAAACCATGAAACTTCCTCGGTGATGGTTCGTTTTATGAAAGACGTGCATGACGACATTTTTACCAGGGCACAGTGAGGTCATACCATGGCACCACACCAGGCGTCATGTGTTTTCCAAGCATGTATTTCATTTTTGTATAGTTGTTAACCCAGTAAACGACACGTTTATGGTTGACTATTGCCACACATTTCCTTGAAATATCTGTCCATTCCTTGTAAAAGGCATGAGAATGTACTAAATAGCACGATCATGGTTTTCCAGACCGTTCGTGTGCACCCTTTCATGCACCGATTGTTTGAATTTGAATTACGTGCATTAATGCCTACAAAATGCACATAATCCCCTAAATATTGTAAATGAACCCGGAAAAGTGTCAAATTTGAACACGATGATTAGCAGGGTTTATGTTCATCATAGAAAAAAACTCATGGATGAAGGACAAAGGAAATTTGGGTTCCCATTCAATCTCGGTGATTTACTATCGCACACGATTCATCTTCGTCGCCTCTGCGAACCGTGTGTGTTCACTCACACATGCAAAAGGAAAATAAAACCCTCACCCACTTCGTCCCCACTCACTCACCGTGGAACCCTCCACAGCTCTGCACCCTAAGCTCGACGGCTGTTGGCAGCGGGTGCTGGTCGCTCTCCAAATGGCACCGGATTTCGCCTCCACCGCTTTCCGCCGCCTATCTGCACCGACATGCTAGACTCTGGTCGACTGGGGTTTTCTACGGGATTGGGCCGGGGATTTTTCTCATGGAGAAGGTAATCAACTTAATTAGCGAAATGCATCTCTTATCGCAGTCCGTCCATCGTTGTTAATCAACCAGCGGAAATCGCCATGGAATCATTTTTGTTCTAGCTAATTTGTGGGTGTTCATTCATGTGTCCACTATGCGAGCACAAATCGGGCAACTGTCGTCGTGGCCAGTCAGAAACGAAGTTCTATCTCACCATTCCGGATGACTTCAGGGAGCGCTCGGTATGTTCAATCTCCACCTACCATGGTCGGCATGGCCTAAATTTGTGAACATATATCGTCTGTTGCTAAATTATCTATATATTTGCATCAAATCTTTATTACATTATCTACTTTTAATTCTATATTTTTGTATTTTGCTTTCATATATATATATATATATATGTATGCAGCCGGTCTATTCTCATAACATTATGAGAATAATATTCTCATAACACTTCTGAACTGCATTGAAAAACTGCATTGGAAAGCTATACGCACTGCTTCCTTCTTCTGTTGCGAACCACATAGAGGTGCAGCAGGAAACCTTCATGGAGCAGCGTTTCTGGCTAGTTTGATCGATTTCTATTGGTTTATTTGTGTGTGCGCTGATTTAATATGTGGTTAAGCACTGAATTCAGCGAGAAAATGACGGAAATCCTTTGATTTGGCGGATCTGCGTCCGTTCTTCCGGTGGTGGAGGAGTTTCGCATCCTGCTGCTGGCTGTTCGTATTCGTTTTTATCGCGTTGATGTTTGTGTTATTCCGCGACAGATTAATATGCTAATAGGATTGAAATTTCAGTATAATTTGTCGAGTATCTCTCTGTTTCTAGCGGAAAAACGTCTGTTCTCTGTTCTTCCCCGTCCGGATCGAAATTGTTGCGTTTTTGTATGTAATATTCTGTTATTTTTGGCAATTACGGGCTGCCTTTGATCTATGCGTATGAATTGGAGCGGATTAAGTTGTTAATTTTGAAGAATTTAAGTTTTTTGTCCATGTTTATTGCAGCGCCACTGGCTCTGGTCGTTTCTCAAAGATGTTTTTTGAGATTTTTTTGCATTATATAGTTGTTAGAACTGCATTGCAGGCTGTGTTTTTCGTCTGTGAATCGTGGTCAATAGCGGTGGACTGCAGTAATATGCAATGCGCGGGTGAATTTTTGTAGTGCGGCGAACTGCATTAATGTGCAATGCGAGCCTGTATGAACTGCATTACAGCCACGGGGGTGTGTGGGGACTAGTTTGATAAGTTTTTTTGCTTGATCAAGCGCGGTGGACTGCAGTAATACGCAATGCGAAATGCACATTGTTATGTAACCGCACTGCTTTATGGCTATGTTTTTATAGGCATGCAAAGTGTTTGGAAATCAAGTTAAATTTGCTTTAGATCAGTCTTGCTTGAGCAGTAGCAGCATGAGACATTTTTGTTGTAATAATTTGACATTTTTTGCGTGGCTTCTAGTGTATTTTACATGTAGTTTTTCATGTGCATCCTATCAGCAGCAGCAGTTGAAGAACATCCATACTGGAAACCCCCACCGAGCTTTTCCTTTTTTTAACCCACATTCGAAACTAGAGTTTTTTTAATAAAAGAGGACTGCATCAACCTTTCTTAATAGCAGCAGTTTTGTGAAAGAATACTCTATGTGAACTGCTTTGATAGTTTTGTTTTTTATGTGTATCATAGCTACAGCAGCAGTTTTGAAGCAATATACATACTGAGAACAGACTATTTGAGAACTGCATATAGTTGATAGATAGAAACCAAGGTTCTGCGCTCATAATTAACATAGTGCATCATCAAGCAAACTAACGCAACATAAGCAAACATTGTCCCAAAGCAAACTACAACGAAAGCAAACTAATCTACATACGCAGAGGGAAACTAATCGAGCACTTGCGACAGGGAATCCTTGGCTTTCAGCATCTGGCCTGCTTCACTAGTTCCACCTGTTGGAGTTGGAGGTGGAAGTTGATGCCCCCTTGCCCCACCCCCTCTAGGATGACCTCGGGCGCTTCCTGGTCTTCTCTTTTTCAGCGCACGCGAGGCCTCTCTTCATTGTGGTGATTCGGTTCCATATCTCGAACGCAGTGTAGGCGTCCTTGGCAGCATACTCGATGTGCCTGGTGCTGAGAATGGAAGTCCACAGGCTGTGGTCGTGGTTTGACATCTTCGTCTTCATGTCTGCGTACTCGTCGTCGATGATGGCAGCAGCTACATCGCCAAGCGAGTCCAGTGGCTTCGTTCCATCAGGCACCCTCCAGTTCGTCTGGATGTCGACAAAGTTGGTGATGTGGAGGTTGCAGCGTGCGAGCTTCTCCTTGTCCTGCTTGATGGCGAAGCCAGCGAACTCGAACCTAAGGAAAGTGAACCGCAAGTTATACCTTTCGGAACTGCATACACAGGCATATAGAACTGCAACACGTACTCGGCAGAGAGAATTGCTTACCTTGGGTCGGCGAGGAACCTGTCGAAGGGGATGCATCTCTTGCCCAATGTACCACATACCTGGAAAAGAAGCACTGGGTGGTACTTGCCGATGGATAGTTGAACCAGGGCCGCCCTGTCGTGGTCAGGTGTGTACTCCACGTTGATGCCGACGATCTTTTGGCGGCGTAGCTGGAGAACTGTCTTGAACTCTTCGACGTACGTCGCCATGGCGTCGACGTCGGTGGTGTACATCACCTTCAGCTTCGTGTTCCCGTGCGCATGGACGTCGTCGTAGGTCCTGCTGAACCCCATTGCTGCAAAGAGGAGGAAGAGGAGGAGGAAGGGGCAGCGTCGTGTGTTTTGTGCGGACGGTCTGGTTGATGGAGCGCGGGATTTAAATGGGAGCGGCAGCAACTTCTGCCGAGGCCACGATCTCGTCTCCCAACCGTGTTGGCGATCGTGGGTTCGTGATGATCGTGGCGTTCGTGCGGCGTGCAACCGGCGGGATAGAGGAGGGGGGCGTGATGCTTCAGGAGATAGTGGGCGCATTTATTTTAGGGCAGGCGAACCGAATCGTCCGCCGTAAGCGAACTGCATCGCTTCAGAAGCGGAATCGTTTCCTGTAAACGAACTGCAACACTTCAGAAGCCGAGGCGGTTTTCCGTAAGCGAACTGCATCGTGTTACAACACCGAGACGTTTTTTTTATTTTTTTATCTATGACCTGTGGGCCTGTCGGTCGGGCTTTTATTCATTAAGTCTCTCTTGCAGCCCCCTTGCCCGCTCCCGCTTCCCTCTCCCTCGTGCCCGCACAGACCCCCCCCCCCCCCCGCCCTCGTGCTCTCGTGGTGGAGAGCAACGACGCCCGCAGCCGCCGCCGTTCGTAGGGGCTCTCTCGTGGTGGAGGGCGACGACGCCCGCAGCCGCCGCCGTCCGTAGGGCGCTTCCTCCACCGTTGCCGTCCGCACCCGCCTCGTCCGGCCGTCACTTTGCCCCATGGTGAGCCCCAAATCGCCCCTAATCCGTTCCAGATCTTGTGCTAGGGTTATTTTTCGTGCCAGCATTCTCTTCTTAAGGTTGTTTTGTATGCTTGAAATTGCAACGCCCTATGGATTGAAAGTTTTTCTCTGCCTGAATTTGGGGTTTGCTGTCTAGGGTTTAATTATTATCCCTTGCTGATTGGAGGCACAGTATGGCTTCTTCCTCCCCAATTGATGCGTCACCAGTTAGAACGGCTTCTCCATCTGGTAACTACATCAAAGTGAATTGCAGTTTTCATTCAGGGTCAATTTACTTGTTTTTTGTTGAACGAAATAGTGCACTGCATCTTAGATTCCTTTTTTAGTAAGGCCTTTTTTAAGACACGTGTGGCAAACTGATATGAACTGCGTCAAGTTAATTTTTTTTTACTTTTTTGGAAGGACATTAAGTTAGTTGTTATGTTTTTTGTCAAACATAAACTGCTAAAAGAGCACTGCAGTTTGGACACTGCTTTGTATTTTTTTGTCTATGCACTATGCGGTTTGCGAAATTGATATGAGCTGCATTAAGTTTTAGTTTTTTCCTCTCACAGAACTGCATGAATTTGTTTTTTTGCATGTCTAAGCACACTTCTTTTTTTTTATATGCGGTCAATTGGTCACTTGAACGAATTAGTGCACTGCATCATATATCCCTGTACCAATGTCCACTTTCGGACACGCGTGAATATGATATTTCAAGCGACATGAACTACATTTTTTAGGTTTACTGTTATGTTTTTAATTGTTAAACATAAACTGTTGGAAAAGTGCACTGCATTTCTACATTTTTTTTGTTTTTCCAAGTTGATATGAGCTGCATTAAGTTTAGGTCTTCATCTCACACACACATCTTTTCTTATGTTTTATCTCACCCACAGTTTTATCTCCTGGTGGGTCAGGGGGTGGTGGCGTTAACTATTTGATTACACGTTATTTCACAGCCGATGTTGTCGGTGGCGGTACATCTGATCAGGTCAACATTCCACCTGAATTGAGTGAAACCCAGTCGCAATCTGTTGATGGCACAGAGCCAGTTACACAGGATTGGATGGTCCCTGATCAGATTGCAGCCGATGTTGAGAGGAGAAGGCAGAAAGCTATTGCACTCGGTAATACTTTCGTGAAGGCTCATAGGGCGAAGCAAGTAAAGTTAGGGGAGGGTAAGGAGATAGGAAGGAGGATTGCAGATTCAAAGAAGTCTGCTAAATTTGCCCCCGCAAAGAATCCTGTGAAGAGGAAACTCAACACTGTCGCAGAGCAAGGTTTAAGTTCTCCACGCCGGAGCCCGCGTGTTGATTACTCAAAGAGACCTAATTACGCCGAGGTTGGTGTGGGTGGGATTCAAGGAAAGCGGAGACATGCGGACGATCACTCTGGTGTTGATTCTGAGCGTCGATCTAAGCTTGCGCGGGAAAATGCAGCTGAAGAAGCTCTGAACGGTGATTCTGATGAGGAGGATGTTGATGTTAGTAAGGTATACACTGTTTATTTTACTTTTTCTTCTGTTTTTTTAAGTTGTCTTTGGCATGAGTTTGCTGATGTGAACTGCATTTTTTTATTCTTTTGTTTTTTTGTAGGCTGCTAAGAGTACGAAGAGGAAGAGGTCTGAAGATGATGTTGCGCATGAATGGCGTTTCAACAAGACTGTTCGGCTGTCCATTCCAAATGTAATCAAAGCTGTCGCTTTGCTGGGTGAGGTGCACAGAACTTTGGTGCGGCAAGCAGGTTTTGGCATTGTCTTTGACCTGAAATTAGAGAAGAATGTTTCTCGTGTTTTGATGTGCAAGCTGATGGGAAAGATCGACCCCGACACAATGAGATTGGACTGTGGGCCAAACAAGGTTCTGGAAATCAATCGCGAGGCTGTCCATCACATTTTTGACTTCCCTATGGGTTCTCACACTGCTCCCAGGCCTGCTGCCAGCGGCCATGATGATTTGCTGACTAATCTGAAGGATGAACTCGGTTTCAACCGTTCTCGTAGCATAGATGCGAAGGACCTGCTTACATTACTTCGCACGCTGGCTGCTGACCCTGCGAAGGTTGATAAGACGGTGAAGGTTTTTTTTCTCATTGTCTTCCAGTGCTTGATTTGTCCTAGCCCCGCAACTCGGTTGTCCAGGGTAGTTGCTATGGTTGAAAACTTGGATATTGCATCTATGGCTAGCATGGACTTTTGTCAGCTTATTGTCGGCGAGCTGCAGGCCGCTGTGTACAAGTGGAATTCTAAAGGGAGCAAGCAGAACTGCGCTGAGGGTTGCACCATCGTTCCCCTGTTCATGTACTGGATTCCTTGAATCTTCGAAAAGTATCGGTGATGGATAAACGCACTCCACGCGCCGCGATACTGTCCCATGTGCAGTTGAAGAAGATTCAGAACGCCGACATCGTTGTCAGGGGAAAGATACACCTGGACTCTTACAAGTTTGGCAAGCTGCCGGTGAGTGCATAGCCATGCTTTGTTTTTGTTTTTATTCCTTTTTTCGCGCATGCTAAATGTGAACCTCTTACGTGCTTTTTTTGTGAACTGCATCTCTTTTTTTTGTTAATTTTTTCAGTGGAAGGCGGAAGCGGATATTGTGTACAAGCGGACTGCAGTTGCCGAAGCCCCTGAAATGTTTTGTGAGCCTCTTTCTAGGGCGGCTCCAATTCAACAGGGTCGTGGTTTTGCTAGGGCAGCTGCTGGAGGTTTTTCTGGCCATGCTTCTGCTGATCGTAATAAATTTGTTCAGGTCGATGAGCTTCTCGATAGGGTCATCAATATAACTAGTGATTTCCCAACATCCGGTTCCAGGATGAGGAATATTGCCAGGTTGTTTCCTGAAGGCAAAGGCCCTTCTGAAGCAGAAATCGAGGCCGCTCATAACTTTGACCGCGGGCAGCTTGAATTCCTGAAGCAGGCTGTAACGAATATCAGATCTTCATTCGTTCAGTTTAAGCAGTCTCAGGATGACAGGTGTGCTACGTATGAGCAGGAAGCGGATGCAATCGTGAAGGAAATGAACAGGCATGAAGATGTTGTTCGGCCTTCTTCGCCCGACCCCGCAGATGTGGATGTATGTCTTTTTTCCATATGTGAATAGTTTTTTTACCCATATTTTGTTATCTATTTTTTCCGTGCGTTTGTGGCATTGACTATTTGTTTTTTCTATCCTTTTGTTCTTTTCGCAGTGTGTTGGAGAATCTTCCAAGGCTAACGCTTGTCGTGTTGATGACCACCAGGACCACGACGGTGTTGATTCTGATTACTTGCTTGACAGGCCATTATCCCCCGTTGGTGAAGCTGCCAAAGACAATCCTATTGACGAAGTCGTCATCGACAAGGTTTGATTTCTTCCTTTTTTTGTTACAGTGAACTTCATTGTTTGATTTTTTTTGTAGTGTCCAAAACAAACAATCATATTTTTTTTGCACCAGCAGTGGCAGCGAACTGCAGTTTTAACTTTTTTTGTATTTTTATGCACCAGAAGTGGTAGTGCACTGCAGTTGTTGTCTAGAGAAGAAGCATCATCTTTTTTTAGCAGGGAACTGCATGATCTGGTGTTGGTTTTTTAGTTGTAGAACTGTAGATTTGGATAATAGCTTTATTTATGTTTTAATGTTTTTTAGGTTGCCGAATCAAACGTGGAGATACATGTGAAGGAGGCAGATGGTGACGACGCTGGCAAGGATGAGGAGGCTGACAAGTGTAAAAAGATGGAAGGCGACGACGCTTCCCTGGTGAGTATAGAGAATTTTTGCATTTTTGTGTTTTATTTTATTTTTTCGTGGGAGCTTCATGGTCCTTTTTATTAGTGAACTGCATTTCTATCTTTTTTGTGTAATGTGTTTTATTTTTTAACTCATCAGAACTGCGGATTAAATGTGGAAATCCAAGCGGAGCGCAACATTGGGGATGATAATGTGGAAGGGAGAGGAGGGGAGGAGCCTGATGCGGAGGTTGATAAGGCAGAAGGTAGAGAAGGAGGGGAGTGTCCTGTTGAGGCTGATAAGGCACAAGAGAGAGAAGGAAGGGAGGATATCCTGGATTGTGATAAGCACGAAGAGAAAGAAGGAGCTCCTGGTGTTACAGTTGAAGTTGCAGAAGAGACAGAAGGAACTCGTAGAGTCGGATTTGACGATGCTGGGACATCCGCTGGCATCGATGGTGTTGTTGTGCCTACTGTTTTGTTGGTTGGCGGCGAGGTGCCTGAGAAATTTTGTGTGGTCCCTCGCGCCCCCGAGCAATCTATCGGCAATCTGGCTTTCCCAGCCAATACAACCAAAGTCCCACCCGAGACAGTTTCGATTGATTCCGGAGAGGAACAGCCAAGACTTTCTCGGGACATGAGCAATCAAGCGCCGCTTGACGATGATATTACCGGGCTGGAGCACTTGACGCTCAGTGAAGATGTATATGAGCAGCAGAAGGAAGTTTATTCTGAAACCGAAGGTAAGCGAACTGCATTATTTTTGTTCTTTTTTCCGGGGGCGAAATGGACCGTGTGTGTTTTATCATCTGATATCGTTCCCACTCTGTATGCAGATGAGGAATTACCTGTTGTTACTACTTCAAGGATTGATCCAGCTCTTATGAGAAGATACAATGAGTTGTATGACGCTGTTACGAGGGCTAGGAGGGACAAGAAGAAGAAGTACGACATTTTTTGTCTTACGCCCCAGTTAATTAATATGTTATTTTTTCAGGGACGCTCCCATCTTATCACTTTTTGCTGTGCTTTTTTCTTCTTGTCTGAAGGCATCTAGTTGCGTTCAAGGACGAGTTTGGTGATATTACTATCGGTCATGTTGGCGAGTCTTTTTGGTCGTATGGAACGCTGAGCACGCGCCTCGCAAACATTGGCGTGTCTATGCTAGCTGAAAGGTTCAAAGGATCTCAAACTATGATTGTCCCGTACAACCTATGTGTAAGCATTTTCATTAATTTATATTTGTATCCCCTCGTCCAATTTTTATTTGTGCTATAACCATTTTTCATTAACTCTCTGGTTTTGTCTTTTTGCAGAATTCCATTTGGAACGGTGGTGCCACAAATAGGGCTCTGAAAAAGATGTTTTCTTCAAGCGCAGAGGAACGTGTGGACAAGAAAAAATTGGTAACGCATCTTGACCATTTTTTCGTCATCTTGAAAATAAGTTTTCTGTTTTTTCTATTTTTTCTCATCTGGTTTGTTTTATTCTTTTTTTTATTTCAGATTATGTTTGCAACATTTGACCCTCCTCCCGCAACAATGAAGGACGCGATAGGCCACTACTGCTTGGTCACTTTGAACCTGCGAGAGAAGCGTTTTGAGCTTCTCGACTCATTGAATAAAGGAGGCAGCGCTGCTGCAAATGTTGTCTTCAGGAAAATGGTCAGGAACATCAAAAAAGTCTGGAAAGATGGCAGCGCAAGCTGCGACGAGCCGTTGAACCCTCCCACCATGGACGGCTTTATGCTAACTCGTGTTAATGTCCCGCAACAGGGAAACGGGTTTGTACCTGTTCTCCTCTTTTCTTTTTCCTCCTTCATTTTTTTTGTGTAAGTGAGCTGCATTGTTTTTACTAAATTAGAAGCACCTTTTTCCCTTGAGCGAACTGCATTACTAATGTGTTATTGGTTGTTTCCCCCTCGGTCTCTTGTGTGTATGGAGCTGCATTGTTTTACTAACATGAGTAGCTCTTTTCATTACTGAGTGAACTGCATTATTAATGTGTTTTGTGTTGGTTTTTTTTTTTGCAGGCATGATTGTGGATTTTACATGTTCCAATTCATGCGGACCTGGGATGGTGAAACGATTGCCAAGTTTGGGAAGGAGCATATTGGCTACATCAGGAAGGCAATGCTCTATAGTTGGCTGACCTCGTCGCATTGCTGTCTGGACCTGACTTCACTTTTAATTTTTAAAGAAGGTTATTACATTTTTTTCCAGTCACACACCTTTTTTATTAAGTGAACTTCATTGGTACAGAGAGGGGAGGTCCACTACTTTTGTTAAGCTTTTTTAGTAGAACCCCATTTGTGTGTTTAAAATGACTTTTCCTTAGGGAACTTGATGATTCTTTTTCATTTTGCTCATTATCCATTTTTTTGTGCAGGCTTTGATGAAGGCACACACCAAGGTGGTATTTCCTTGTTTGAAACTCAGGTTTATACTCCAACTATTCAGAAAGTTGTCCTTGATGAACCCCCCGTTAAGGTTGTGAAAGAACCTGTGCGTAAGATGTTGGGGAGTGGCACCGGCACTTCGAATGAAAAAGCTCTTGAGAAATCTCCTGTCAATGTCAAGCATGGGAAGAAAGCTGCGAGCCCTCCTAATGCTGAAGATAGCGATGATGATTTTGAGAGGCCACCACCAGTGCCTAGGAGGACCAGGAGCACAGCTGTGGAACGCCCGACGGACAGCGAGGCACTAATTCTATCAAATAGGAGGCCTGTGCAGAAGCCATCAAAGTTTCGATCTCCTGTACAGAAGTTGAATCCTGCGAGATTCAGCTATCTTGTGGAGATGAGGAAAGTCTTGCAACTCATCACGAGCACACAATTCAGGCAGAAATACAGCGAGCCAGTTCTTTTTTTGTTAGTTTTTTATATTTTTTTGATTTTTAATGTGTGTAATGTTCTTTTCTGTGTTTTTGCTTTTGTGCTACTAACCCCCCCCCCCACCTTCGCCGTTTCTTTTGTGCAGGTGCGCGCTTTTCATGCACAGGAATCCTATCGAAGTCTACACCGCGACTGTGGACTACATGTTCCTAACTTTCACCAAAGGTGGTTTTATGGACTCGGATTTGATGGATCATATCATCAGGTTCTGGAAGAATGACGAGAGTATGAATGTGGTTTATCGATCTGGGGAACGCGTTCTGCTGTCCCCTTTGTTTATCACGGTATTTCTCTTTTTTTTTCTTTTTTTTTCTGCTAGAGTGAACTGCAGTAAATAGTGTATAATAATTCGTTTTTAGAATGTACTGAACCGCATACATGTTTTTTGTGTCTTAACCCATGCATCTCAGACGAAACAAATTTACGGCGAGAATTTTTGTGAACTGCATACTATTTTTTAGAAGAAGGGTGATCTGTTTTTTTATTAAGCGTCGGAGCGAACATCTTAAGGTGAACGGCATTAACGTTCTTTTTGTGAATTACCCACACGCAGTATGTGCTTCAAATGAATGATCACGCGGATAGAGATGAAGATGGAAATGTTGTGTTGCCTTTTGTCCACGGCAAGTTTAACGTCGAAGATGCAGCATAGCAGTTCAAACTTTATGTTCGTGATGACGAGAACCTTCTTGATTGCAAATTAGTAAGTTATCAGATTTGCTTTTGTTCAGCCTTTTTGTATTTATTTTCTCTCCCTATTTTTCCCAGTAATCCTTTTTCACTCATCAAACCCATAAGAAATTTGATGAAACAAAATCAGATTCTGTTACCACGGATGAAAGACCAGCATTATTCGCCATACACGATGAATAGGCACCGCGAGACCCTTGACATTCATGACACTAGGAGGTACAGCGGACCGGTTGATCAAACGACGAGGTGGCATAAGTCTGAATACCACAGCGACCGCACTGAAATGGTAAAAATTTTCCTTTTTTCACCTTTCTTGTTTTTTTCATGCGTGTGCGTGTTGAACAATATTTTGTTGTGATGTGTATTTTTGTTTTTTTTTATTTTCCACCAGATGATCAGGATGACTGCATTGTTGAAGAAGGTTTACGAAGAAAAGGAGTACAAGAGAAAGGAGTCGGTAGACTGGG
This sequence comes from Triticum monococcum, assembly GCA_034509565.1. Taxonomy (NCBI): domain Eukaryota; kingdom Viridiplantae; phylum Streptophyta; class Magnoliopsida; order Poales; family Poaceae; genus Triticum; species Triticum monococcum. Next base: position 494,321,531 of record CM067844.1, read on the forward strand.
TCGATGTTTCAAAGAAAGCTAGCTATTTGGGCACCCCTGAGCAGGGCCCCAACGAGTGCGGCTTTTATGTTCTGAAGATGGCTCAGTATTACGACGGCAAATCCTTTGTTGTGAAATTCGCAAAGCGTAGTGTAAGTATCTTCTTTTTAACCCAGCAATATCTCCTCATTCCTTGATATTTTTTTCGTCAGTTTCTTTTTTTGTAGATGATGTTGTATATTTGTTTATTTTATTTTTTTTCTTCATCACAGGAAGCTGTTATTCAGGATTGGAAGGCTGAGTTTTTGTTCCAGATTCTGTTCCACCCAGAAAACATGGTCGTTGCCACCGAGTTCTCGGAGGATCTAAGAAATCTCTGCATTTCTCTTGCCTTCTCTCCAAGTCTGCATTCGCAGGAGCAGGATGAGGCATAAATGATAGCAGATCTTTTTCTATGTGTGTTGATGTCTTTTTCGTGTGTGCTCCAGAACTTTATGTAAACAGTAATGTATGGTCGTTGTGTGTAGTTCTCAATGTGCAAAACTGTTAACACCATGTTGTGTGCTTTTGTATATACTGGTCTAGTTAGTTTTTGTGTTTTTTTTGGTGGCAGATGGTGACAATGTCAAATATGTACATAATGGAGCTTTCAGCCAACTCCTCTTTGTGAGTTGTAACATGTTCGCAGCGCACTGCATTCTATCATATGAGTAGCAGCCAAGTTTTTCTAAATATACGCATCCGCACTGCATCTGACCTTATCACATGGGACTGCAAAGACGAATTCAACGTGTTTGTCGTCGAGTTTCAAAATTCATCCGCACTGCAGCCAAGTTTTTTTACATTTTTTTGCACTAAGCGCACTGCACTGTGTACTCGAAGCGTACTGCACTGCAAGCTTTTAAACGCACCACGCACGCACTGTAGTGTACGTGAATCCTAGTCTGACTCTACATTTTTTTTCTTCTCTAATTGCATTCTGTATTGATTCACGGTCATGTCAGATTCTATACGAGGAAGAGAACTGCATTCTCAAAATGACATTCCGATCTCAGGTTTTTCATACAGAAGAGAACCGCATTCTGAGAGTGGCATTCTCATCTTATTTTCTTTTCATATAGAAGAGAACTGCATTTTATCAAGCATCCCCCCCCCCCGAAGCACATTGGTCACAAAGTAAGTATGGCATATGTTGTATCTTTTCATTTTTTAACTTCAGTATTACATGTTGAATTCCTTTTTTCTGGCAGTCCACTGAACACAGGCTATATATATTATATACGATACGATATATATAAAGGATGAAGTTAATATGTTTTTTTTAAATGTAAAACTGCATACGTGTTGATCTACGTCCTTTTCCTGGTGCTTCTTCTCAGATTGTGCACTGCATTTGTTTCAATGGTTGTTGCTGCTTCTGTCTTGCTCTTGTTGTTCGCATTACCCCTCGTAACGGGACCGTGCGACCGCGATGCTTGCTTACGCGCTGGATTCTGCGTTTTGTCTCTCCCACTCGTTTTTGATGATGGTTCTTCGATTTCTTCATCTGCTTCTTCTTCTTCCTCGTCTTCTTCTTCTTCCTCATCTTCCTCCTCGGTTTCATCAGCTTCGCTCGCTACCTCGCTCTCTTCTCGGTCAGCATCTTCTTCGTCATCTTCTTCATCTTTTTCCTTTGTTCTATTTGGACAAGTTCTCGTGTTATGCTTCTCTCTCTTGTTGCAGACGCTACATAGTCTTCTCTTTGTCGTATCATCTTGTTGGTCAGCTCGGTGATTTGTGGTGGCATTTTCAGCCTGGTTTTGTTTCAGCCTCTCCTTACATGTTCTTGAGTTGTGTCCCGCAATCTTATTGCATGATTTACACATCCTTACCCCCAGTGGTCTTCCTTCGCTGTCCAGTTCTGGCTCAGGCCTGCTATTTTTTTCAGGGCTTTTTTCATTTGCTGCAGCTTTTTTATTGGCTGATCTGCTCTCTTTCTTTCTCCCTTTTGTGTTTGAAACAGGCGGGGGAAGAATTGTGTCATCCATATTATGAACTGCACCATCAGCAGCATGCTCGCGCTCCTTTCCTTGTTCTTCACCCCGCGCATCCATGATCTTCTCTGCCTCTTCTTCTTCGTTTATTACGTTCACTTCTTGTATGAGTTCTCTCATCCCAGCTAAAGCTCTGTTGTACCCTCTATCCAATTTGACACCTCTGTTCGCCAGGTCCATTGCAGTTTCTGCAAGTAGTCTCCTACGGCAGAACATCGAACTCCCATCTGGAGCAGTTTGCTCATAGTCTCTGCGGTCAAAAGTTGGATTTTGGCGTGCGTTCCGTGTGTATCTCTTCAATATGTACTCTTCAGGTATCTTGTCCACCCGCAGCTGATCCAACATGGAAATGATGTGCACGCAGAACAGACCTGCAGCAAAAGAAAATTTTTGGGTTATTCGTGCCAGCAAACTTCACATAAATAGGCAACATTTTTCATTTTTTTGGTTTTGTGAAGTGCATTATAAATAGGTCCTGGGTTTGCTGCTATAGTGAACTTCACTAAATATTTTTTGTTTTTCATCTCTTTTTTTGCTACCAGTAATAAGTGAACTTCATTATGTTTTATGTGTGCTTATTTTTTTGGTTTCCTGTCTCACTTACCTGTGTGTGTCCACAGCTTGCATTCGCATTCATAGATACCGTTCGTCACATCAGCAACCACCTAGAACTCGTGTCTTGCCCAATCAAAATCATCAGACCGGTTGTAGTGGCGCACCAAATATTTCGTCGGGTTGTCAGTGGACTGCTCTGATCTGAATGCAGTGTTGCGGTAGTGCGCTTGCTTGAAGTCAGCAAACACCGCCCTGGTGTAAATCTTGGAGAGCTGAACCTCGAAACCAAACTGAGTAGTAGTCTTTATTTCCGTCTATGAAACAAAGAAAACCAGTTAAGTAGTTGTCTTTTCGCAGCAAAAATCAAGAAAGCGAGTAGTGTTTTTTATTAATTGCTCATCCATCTTAAAAACTTTGCTCTGTTTATATACCTCGTTAGCTATGGTCTCCGCGTGCTTGACGCCGTTCCTTGTCTGGATGCACCTATCCACCTGCGACGCAAAGATGTGTAGGTCGTGTCTTTCCTTGACAAAGTTCCTCTTCAAGATCCGGTTCATGCTTTCACTTCTCTGTGTCGACGTCATCCGTGCACAGAACACCTCCTTGTAGTAAGCCGATATCCATTCTTTTCTGTTTTTCCAGAGCACCTTCATAATCTCATCATTCTGCATGTTATACTTTTCCATGAGCTCATGCCAAGCGCGTTCAAACTCTGATGGCATCAACGGGTGGTTGAGAACGGAGGTCAGCTCATCCTTGAATTTCTCATACGTTTTGTACAGCAAGGACAGGTGATCCTTGTATTTTTTCAGTATATGCCAACGGCATAACTTGTGCAGCGTGCCTATTAGCGTACTTTTTATCGCGGCATCCATGGAGGGGCATTGATCTGCATGTTTTTGAAAAAAAACCAAGCAGCAAGTTATTGAGAGAACTGCATATCCTTTTTCTGCTTTTTTTCTTTTTTTTCATTGGATGTAAGAAATGGACTACAAAAGTTGGCAGTGAACTGCATTGTTATTTAATTTCACTCTTTTTTTCAGCATACCTGTGAGTATGCAGATTGGCCGCTTGTTGTTCATGCAACGCAATAACGTCCGGAACACCCACTCGAAAGTCGGTATTGTTTCGTCTCTGATGAGAGCCACAGTGAATATTGTACTTTGGAGGTGGTGGTTGACTCCAACGAAGATGGCGAGAGGCATGTGGAACTTGTTGGTCTTGTAGGTCGTGTCAAATGTGACACAATCTCCAAAATCTTCGTACGATCCCCTGCAGCTGGCGTTCGCCCAGAATATGTTCCGCACACGGTTATCGACGTCTTTGTCGTAATCATAGAAGAACTCCGGGTTTATTTGCTGCATCTTCTCAAACAAAGCCAGGAGTTTCTTCACATCGTCCTCTGTTTCCTCCCTCGCGAATTGATGCTTCCTGCAGTTCGAAATAACAATATACTTGCAGCATTATGGACATACAGAAAAATGCGCAAAGCGGACTGCATGAAATAGACGATATATCGTTTTTTTGTTTTAGTGAATGTACCTGTTCACCCAGTCACGGCTGGTGCGCCCCATAAAGTGCAGCCCTCCTGACATCCTTGACAGGGTTGACATCATCTGCGTGTGCGTCAGGTTGTCGCTCTGCATGTCCTTCACTAGTTTATCGAGCAACGGATCATCCATCTTATGCGAGTGCATGTGCAGAAGCATAGCCGGGCTGTCAATCATCCTGTGGTTGTGATTGAGCTCAATCTCTGCTATCACAAACACATCCTTGATTTTTTTTCAATCTCATTCCCGCCTTGCAGCCAGTCCTCTTTGATGTTTTTTCTCGCTTTCTGTCATAATCTGTGATAGTTTCTTTGCCTCTGCCTTCCTTTGAGCACACGATGTATCTGTTTGTTTTGGATCCACCATTTTTGCGTGTGCCGAAGCCTGCATGCCTCGCATACGTGTTGTAGAATTCTCGCGCCGCATCTTGTGATGTGAACTGCATACCTTTCACAGGCACAAGTTCTTGGAGCATGTTCTCATCCTGCACACACACAATATGGAATGTTTTTTTTGTTAATGAGAATGCACAAGCTGAAAGAAATGCGTAATAAGTGAACTGCAGTAATTAGGTAAGGATGCTTACGTGCGTGTATTGTTTTTCTTCTAACGGTGTTTGCAGCTCACCGATGTTTATTGGGCATGGAGGGGTGACAACAGATCTGTGTAATTGAGGATCGCGAGGAGGCAGGAGTGTGGAGAACTTTACTTTTTTGGTTGCTTGCGGCCCTCCTTGATTCTGCTTCCGATTCTTTTGTTGGGCAGTAGGCGGCCTTGGTGGAATTCCACTATCCCTTTGTCGACGAATCGTTTGCTCATGGACCTGCCGAACTTGCTGGGTTTCAACATCGGCTTCTGGAGGTGCTATATCATCCGTTCTGATCTGCTGACCAAATGTTTCAGAGACACGCGTGTACCTTGGCTGCATAACTGTTATGATTTGCTCTTCGTCATCATCCTCCTCCTCATCATTTTTTTGCGCGTGCTCCCCTATGAAGACCAGATCGTCGTCGTCCTCCTTCTCATCCTGCGGGTTTTTTGTTTCACTGCATTCTCCATCTCGAATGATGTTTGGTTCACTGTTTTCATGTTTATCCTCTACATCTTCCTCCACGGAGTATGCAGTTCTGTTTGTTGTGTTAAAGAAACCCCTAGGTATTTCAGGTGTTATCCATCCAGGCATCTGCCACTCTTCTCTTCCAATGCAGTTCAGGGGCTCGGGGTCGCAAATGATTCGAGGCATCTTCTGTTTTTGAGGCATAGTAAATTCCTGCAGGTTATTAAGCCAAAGCTTTTTTTATGCATGTCAACAGTGAAATGAACTGCATCTTTTCATACTATATATCATTATATTTTTGCAACTGTAAGAAATTGCACTTCAATTTGTCATTCTACAGCAGGGGCACTGTTAGTTAACATGAAGAAACAATGCACTTCACTTCTAGGCACAGCGCTCTACATATTTTAAGTCATTGTGGACTGCAATTTTGATCCATATAGCGTTTTTTATTTTTCGAAGTATCCTTTTCTGTTTTTCTACTTTGGAGACACATGTGACTGCAGTCGACGCAAGATGGGGCACTGCATGGGTATAAAAATGGCACTGCAAACTGGATTTGGGGGTTTGGTATGTGATTTTCTTACCTTATATGCAGTCCCCCTCTTTTGCAGACGCAGCTCTTGCTGCTGTTGGCGTGCAGTCCACCTCCGCTGCAGGAACTCATGCGCTTTTTCCACCTTCGCCATTGTTGCGGGAGAAGGCTGGACGTGCACCATTGCAGTTCGCATCCACGACGACTGCGATGGAGAAGGCATCCTTGCAGTTCTCTTCCCCATGCCATGCATCACCGAGGCTCGATGCTTCAGCAGCAGATCCCCCAGGTGGTGTTGGGGCGAAGGTGAGATGCGGCGTCGCTTCCTAAACGCCGCCGCGGAAATATCGTCGCGGACGGACTGCATCGCCGGCCGCTTGGCGCGCGCTCCGCGGTGCTGGGCGCGGAAGAAGGCGGGGAAGGGGTGCGGGTTGCCGCCGGCCGCCGCGGTGCTGGGTGCGGAAGAAGGCGGGGAAGGGGTGCGGGTCGCCGCTGGCCGCCACGGTGCTGGGCGCGGAAGAAGGCGGGGAAGGGGTGCGGGTCGCCGCCGGCCGCCGTGGCGCTCCCGCGCTAGGAGGCGGGGAGGGGTGGGGGAGGACGCCGGCCGCCGTGGCGCTCCCGCGCTAGGAGGCGGGGAGGGGTGGGGGAGGACGCCCGGCGTCGTGGCGCTGGTGCTAGGAGGCGGGGAGGGGTGGGGGAGGACGCCCGGCGTCGTGGCGCTGGCGCTAGGTAGCGGGGAGTGGAGGGGTAGGGGTGTTAGGAGAATAAGGTTTTTGTTAGGAGAATAAGGTCTTAAGGGGTGTTATGAGAATAGACCCACCCTATATGTATGTATGTATGTATATGTATGTATGTATGTATGTATGTATGTATGTATGTATGTATGTATGTATGTATGTATGTATATATGTATATATATATATATGGATCTGTTCTATCACTTACTCCCATATTTGCATCTTACTCTATTATTTCAATATATCTAATTTACGATCTTAATTTTCATTTCAAGCAATACATCCCTTGCTTTGCAAGAATAGGAGTAGAAGGAAATCTTGGGCTTTACTTTGTTGATGACTCCCAGGATGTCATATTGACAATGCAGCATGGATTTATAATGACGGTTAGCGTAAAACTTGATAAAGATGGTCACTCCTATTTTAATATGGACCTTTGGAGAAAAATGCCTAAGTGTTATAAACTGAAAGCTGGCAATAAAATTCTAGTGCGTGCACCACAGCCTGGTCTAATTAACATGGATGCTTACTTCCCCAACGTCATCAGCCGATCAAAGTTTGATCGAGGTTAGTGTCCTTTCAACTTTCTCCTTGCTGTCATATTACTATTTAAGCAACCAATTGGTCACTATTTAAGCAACCAATTGTGATATCATATTCTGACTCCGTTCCTATGCAGTAACAAATTCTATTTACCAATTTATGTGCACTAAATATTCTTCTGCCATGTTCTGAATAAATAACACCTTTCCATCTTTTAAGCAGGATATGTTGGATGCATAGTGAACGATCTGTATGTTACTAAGCGTACCAAATTTCACTGGAAGGACTTGAAGCATGTCATAACTTTGTTGATAATCTTATAGAGATAGCATAGCGTATGAACGCTGGATTTTGGATGGGATTAATTAGACCTATGGTGCACACACTGAACAAGACCAATTGTGTGCACAAAACGCTGGTAAAAAGTCTTATTTTAATGTTGATGCTCATAAACTATATATATCTTCAACGATATGTTACAATTGTTTTTATTCTACATGTCAACAGAAATTTCCCACTGTAGCAGTTCCTGGATCGATTTCCCGGCGTGGTCAAATTACACTTGTGCCTGCTAATAACGCCAAAGTGATTGCAAGGTACTGCATTTCCCGCAGAAATGGAAGCATTCAAATTAACAAGTTCTCGCTTCTCGTGGCAATGCATCCATATTGGAAAATTGGAGACACTGTTCTACTCATGATCTACCAAGGCACAGGAGGGCTCTTCCTTTTCATTGACGAGATGCCGAGTCACCGTGATCAAGCTTCTTCTAGTGGATAGTTGTGGTTGTTGGCCCTCAGCCTATTAAAATGTGCTAGTTGTTACTATATATGTTAAGTATGTAGATATGGACCATATGGTTGTTGGCCCTTAGCCTCTTAAAATGTGATAGTTGTTACTATGTTAAGTATGTAGATATGGACCATATGGTTGTCAAAATCGTGTTACGAAGATCCTCCTTTTGTCGAATAGTGTAACCACTATATATATGTTACTCAAATGTTGTTACCCAAGTTCATAAATTTTCATGGAAAGTATTAGTAACGTACACAGTTCATTGAGTTTAAGCGTGTGCCCGATGACCAGAAGGCATTTGTAGATTAACTGTCCATATTGCAAATTCACACACATGTTAACATAAGGAAACGTATGTGTAACATACTAATCATCACACACGAGTACTCACAGATGCATCGTGTGCAATACTCCGCCATCGCAAGCAACTAGTTTGCATTTTTCAAAGTTTTTTGTACACACAGAATCGCACATGAAGTAACTGCATTGACCGTTTGTTTTGTAATTTCACATCGCAAACAGTTCATCCGAGTCGGCTGTTTGCCACGTCTCATACACATCTTGTTTACACGACTCGTTTGTGTTCTTTTGGCTCATCGCAAACAATTCATCCATGTGAACTGTATGCCGCATATCACACACATCTTGTTAAGTTGAACCGTTTCTGTTGTGTTCCCTAATCAAAAATAGTTCGTCCGAGTTAACCGTATGCCATATATCGCACACACATTGATATGGTTGCCCATTTATGTTGTTCTACCTCATCGCAAACAGTTCGAACGGATTAACCGTGTGTCCTGCATCGCACACACATTGTTATGGCTGTCCGTTTCTGTTGTTCTGCCTCATCGCAGACAGTTTGAATGGATTAACCGTGTGTCCTGCATCGCACACGCAAATAAAATCTGAATCGTGTTTGATGCATCCTCCATCGCAAATGTTTTGCACCTTTTTGACGGTTTTTTAACACTACCGTTTGCGATTATTGCATCGCACACAGTTTCAGCAAAGGGTCTCTGATCGTAGAGTCGCGTTAGCAGTATCCTGCAATAGTAGCAGCACCTGCACACAAATAACAAATACTCACAACCCAATGTATTAAAAGGGTTGTCAATCCCTTTCGGGTAACGGCGCCAGAAATTGGCAAACGGACGTGAGAAAGTTGTAAATATTGATAGATCGAACGCCAAATAAAATAAATTGCAACGAGGTACTTTTGTATTTTTGGTTTAATAGATCTGAAAATAAAAGCAAATAAAAATAGATCGCAAAGGCAAATATATTAAAGAAAAGACCCGGGGGCCGTAGGTTTCACTAGTGCCTTCTCTCAAGAAAAATAGCAAACGGTGGGTAAACAAATTACTGTTGGGCAATTGATAGAACTTCAGATAATCATGACGATATCCAGGCAATGATCATTATATAGGCATCACGTCCAAGATTAGTAGACCGACTCCTGCCTGCATCTACAAATATTACTCCACACATCGACCGCTATCCAGCATGCATCTAGTGTATTAAGTTCATGGAGAAACAGAGTAATGCAATAAGAACGATGACATGATGTAGACAAGATCTATTTATGTAGAAATAGACCCCATCTTGTTATCCTTAATAGCAATGATACATACGTGTCGGTTCCCCTTCTGTCACTGGGAACAAGCACCGTAGGATTGAACCCATCACAAAGCACCACTTCCCATTGCAAGAAAAATAGATCAAGTTGGCCAAACAAAACCCAAATATCTAAGAAGAAATACGAGGTTATAAGAAATAATGCATATAAGAGATCAAAGAAACTCAAATAACTTTCATGGATAAAAAGAGATAGATCTGATCATAAACTCAAAGTTCATCGGCCCAACAAACACACCACAAAAGAATTACATCATATGGATCTCCAAGAGACCATTGTATTGAGAATCAAACGAGAGAGGAAGCCATCTAGCTACTAACTACGGACCCAAAGGTCTACAAAGAACTACTCACGCACCATCGGAGAGCCACCAATGGAAGTGGTGAACCCCTCCGTGATGGTGTCTAGATTGGATCTGGTGGTTCCGGACTCTGTGGCGGCTGGAATTGATTTTTGTTGACTCCCCCAGGGTTTCTAGAATATTGGGGTATTTATAGAGCAAAGAGTGAGCTCAGGGGGCACCCGAGGTGGGCACAACCCACCAGGGCGCGCCCTGGTGCGTTGTGCTCCCCTCAGAGCACCCCCCCAGGCGCTTCTCCGGCCCATTGGATGTCTTTTGGTCCAAAAAAATCCACAAAATGTTTCACTGTGTTTGGACTCCGTTTGGTATTGATTTCCCGCGATGTAAAAAACATGCAGAAAACAGCAACTGGCAGTTGGCACTATGTCAATAGGTTAGTACCAAAAAGTGATATAAAATGACTATAAAATGATTATAAAACATCCAAGAATGATAATATAATAGCATGGAACAATCAAAAATTATAGATATGTTGGAGACGTATCAGCATCCCCAAGCTTAATTCATGCTCGTCCTCACATAGGTAAATGATAAGAACAAAAAAATTGATGTGGAATGTTGCCAAACATGTCATCTCATATTCTTTTCTTTATAGCATGGACATTTGGACTTTTATATTGTTCAAAGAAATAGTCTAGTTTTGACATGATAATTTAGATACTCAAGCATACCAACAAGCAACCATGTCTTTCAAAATATCAGTGCTAAAATAAGCTATTCCTAGCCCATCATGCTCAATCATTGATCCATTCATGAAACACACTCGCATATTAGCTACACCCAATGCTCAAGTACGATCATAGTGCCCCCTAGTTGGTGCTTTATAAGAGAAGATGGAGACTCAAATTAAAAATAAAAATTGCATAAAGTAAAAGAAAGGCCCTTCGCAGAGGGAAGTTAGGATTTGTAGAGGTGCTAGAGCTCAAAGAAAAAATTGAAAGATAAAAACATTTTGAGAGGCATACTTTTCCCACCAACGAAAATGACTTAGAATTCCCAACACTTTCCATGCTAGATATATCATAGGCGGTTGCCAAATAGAAAATAAAGCTTATTCCTTTTTCCGCCATACTTTCAGTTTCCATGGCTAACCGTATCCACGAGTGTCTTCCATACCAACACTTTCCAAGGAATTTATTATTTGACAACATAAAGTAAATTCATTTTTCATTTCGGGACTGGGCATCCCTAATACCTTTGCCTTACTCTCGTGCAATGACAAGTGAATAAACACTCATCATGAGAATAACACATCTAGCATGGAAAATATTAGCCACCCCTCACCGCCTCGCGAGCGGTACAAGCACACAAAAGAGAAACTCATTTTGAATATTAGAGATGACACGTACAAATTTGCTTCGAATGGCAAAAGAATACTGCATATAGGTAGATATAGTGGAATCATGTGGCAAAACTGGTTTAAAGGATTAAGTAGTGATCATACTTAGTGCAAAATGAAGGCTAGCAAAAAATTGAGAAGCGACCAACCAAGAAACGAATAATCTCATAAGAGAGAATTAAGCATAATTAACACCGAATAGTGCACCACAAGTAGGATGTAATTTTGAAAGTGCGTTATATCGACTAGAGGGGGGTGAATAGGCGATTTTTATGAAAGTCTTCAGAATGTGGAAGTTATGAAGACAAACAGTAGAGATATGCCTATTACTATGCAGCGGAAGGTAGACTACACTAGGCAAGCCATCGTCAAGTATTCAATAGAGTGAAAGCACAATGACAAATAGCTGAAGTGTAATAAGGATCAGGTAGGAAGATATTATGAAGCCAAACAGATCATACAGTCACGTTGTGAAGACAAAAGATAGAGCAAGCATGCAATGACTTCACAATGAGTAACAGTAAGTAAAAGGAAGTGAAGATGAAACTAGTGACTCGTTGAAGACAATGATTTGTTGGACCAGTTCCAGTTGCTGTGACAACTGTACGTCTGGTTGGAGCGACTAGGTATTTAAACCTTAGGACACACAGTCCCGGACACCCAGTCCTGAACACGCAGCTCAGGACACCCAGTCCTCACCGTATTCTCCTTGAGCTAAGGTCACACAGACCTCGCCCAATCACTCTGGTAAGTCTTCAAGGTAGACTCCCAAACCTTCACAGACTTTGTTCACCGGCAATCCACAATGACTCTTGGATGCTCAGAACGCGACGCCTAACCGGCTGGAGGATGCACAGTCCTCAAGTGTAATAAGTCTTCAGATCACTCAGACAAGAAGACTTAAGTGATTCCCAATTCTCTCTGGCACTGGGTGGTTAGGGCTTTCTCCTCGCTAGGAATTCTCTCTCAAAGGCTTCGAGGTGAGTTGCTCTCAAACGGCAAAAGCCATGCACTAAATCTAAGCAGCCAACCGTTTATGGTTGTAGGGGGTGGACTATTTATAGCCACTAGGCAACCTGACCTGATTTGTCCGAAATGACCCTGGGTCACTAAGGAACTGACACGTGTTCCAACGGTCAGATTTCAAACTCACACGGCAACTTTACTTGGGCTACAAGCAAAGCTGACTTGTCCGACTCTGGACAAGATTTGCTCTCATAGTCTTCGCTCGAAGACATAGGTTTTTAATTAGGCATTACTTCAGTCATTCTAACTGGTTCTCTTGGACCCCACTTAACAGTACGGTGGTTCCTATGACTCAACACAAATGAAAGAGAACTACGAAAGATCTAAGTCTTCGAGTTCCATAGGCTTCATGTGGTGTCTTCTCTTGTCATAGTCTTCAATGTGAATATCTTCATATACCACCTTTGACATCAATGTCTTCATACATTTTTAGGGGTCATCTCTGGTAGTAAAACCGAATCAATGAGGGACTTCTACCTGTGTTATCCTGCAATTCTCACAAACACATTAGTCCCTCAACTAGGTTTGTCGTCAATACTCCAAAACCAACTAGGGGTGGCACTAGATGCACTTACAATCTCCCCCTTTTTGGTGATTGATGACAAACTAGTTGAAGTTTTCAACGGGGAATATAATCTATGAAAGTTGTAAAGGATAAGGAATTGTCTTCATAAGTTGCAAGGGCTCCCCCTGAAGATGTGCATATAAGTAATTTTCTTTTGGAATGCAAATGCACATGGCAGGTTGTACTCGTGGAGATCCACTTCACCTTATGATGACATTCCACTATGCATGTGAAAGTATATGAAGATAATGACATGCATAATGAAAAATGGACGTCTGTAGAATGATCTAAGTGCGGAATTTATCGTCGCACATGCGGAATTTATCTTCGCAAAACAAGGTAGCAGACGACCATCGAGTTTAAGTGTTACAACTCAAAGAACCAAATGTAGCAAAACAAGAGTTGTAAGCACGAAGCAAAATATAGCAAAATATAAGGCACCCGCCCATATGGACCCGCTTGAAGACTATCAACCTCATATGCTTCTCCCCCTTTTGTCAGTGAGGACCAAAAAGGTTTGAAGACATAGAGTTTTCTACTCGTTCCCATGAGCAGCAGGGTCGTTGGTGGTGTTTGGCGGTGCTGAAGAGCTTGGTGCAGAGTCGACGCGTGCTGAAGGAGGTGGCGGTGAGGTAGCATCGTCTTCATCGTCGATTATTCTGGCAGTCACTGTGGCAGCAGCTGATGAGAACTCAGAGTCTTCAAGGGATGGAGTTCCTCGCAGCACAGCCCTTCGAGGAGGTGTGGAGTCAAACTTGAATCGCTCTGTGAAGCCATCCTCTTGAAGATCAGCTTCAGAACACATCATCGTGAGTCCTTTCCAGGTGCGGCGACAGGTTTCATGTGCAATGAAGGCATTCTTGGTGGCAAGATTTCGAATGCGATTTACATCCACCAAGAGGCTTTTCATCTGACACTTCGGCCAGTCATGATGCCTATCCTGATTTTGATGAAGGGCCACAAGAAGCACTCGGTCATTGAGAACACGAGCGCGCTTCTTGGGTCTTGGATCAGTTGTGCTGTCAGTGGCTTCAGTTGACGCAGGGCGTGGTGCACGTGTAGTGCCAGCCAACGGATACACCCGAGAGACTGCTTCAATTCCTTCAATGTTTTGAGTGAAGCTCTGGTGTTCTGCATTCTGAAGACTTAAAGGTTGCTTGGCAGGCTCAGGATAGATGGCTTCAGCAGAGGTATCCACATCAGGCAAGAAGATCCGATGGTTGCGGGCTGAGGGCTGATACGAGATAGCAGAGTGAAGCTTGATCAGCCACATTACCCAAGGGGCATAATACTTCAAACCAAACAGATCTGAGCCTAATGCAGCAAGTTGGCGTATGAAGAAGTCCTGTGCAGCAGAAGGTAGACTACACTAGGCAAGCCATCGTCAAGTATTCAATAGAGTGAAAGCACAATGACAAATAGCTGAAGTGTAATAAGGATCAGGTAGGAAGATATTATGAAGCCAAACAGATCATACAGTCACGTTGTGAAGACAAAAGATAGAGCAAGCATGCAATGACTTCACAATGAGTAACAGTAAGTAAAAGGAAGTGAAGATGAAACCAGTGACTCGTTGAAGACAATGATTTGTTGGACCAGTTCCAGTTGCTGTGACAACTGTACGTCTGGTTGGAGCGACTAGGTATTTAAACCTTAGGACACACAGTCCCGGACACCCAGTCCTGAACACGCAGCTCAGGACACCCAGTCCTCACCGTATTCTCCTTGAGCTAAGGTCACACAGACCTCGCCCAATCACTCTGGTAAGTCTTCAAGGTAGACTCCCAAACCTTCACAGACTTTGTTCACCGGCAATCCACAATGACTCTTGGATGCTCAGAACGCGACGCCTAACCGGCTGGAGGATGCATAGTCCTCAAGTGTAATAAGTCTTCAGATCACTCAGACAAGAAGACTTAAGTGATGCCCAATTCTCTCTGGCACTGGGTGGTTAGGGCTTTCTCCTCGCTAGGAATTCTCTCTCAAAGGCTTCGAGGTGAGTTGCTCTCAAACGGCAAAAGCCGTGCACTAAATCTGAGCAGCCAACCGTTTATGGTTGTAGGGGGTGGACTATTTATAGCCACTAGGCAACCCGACCTGATTTGTCCGAAATGACCCTGGGTCACTAAGGAACTGACACGTGTTCCAACGGTCAGATTTCAAACTCACACGGCAACTTTACTTGGGCTACAAGCAAAGCTGACTTGTCCGACTCTGGACAAGATTTGCTCTCATAGTCTTCGCTCGAAGACATAGGTTTTTAATTAGGCATTACTTCAGTCATTCTAACTGGTTCTCTTGGACCCCACTTAACAGTACGGTGGTTCCTATGACTCAACACAAATGAAAGAGAACTACGAAAGATCTAAGTCTTCGAGTTCCATAGGCTTCATGTGGTGTCTTCTCTTGTCATAGTCTTCAATGTGAATATCTTCATATACCACCTTTGACATCAATGTCTTCATACATTTTTAGGGGTCATCTCTGGTAGTAAAACCGAATCAATGAGGGACTTCTACCTGTGTTATCCTGCAATTCTCACAAACACATTAGTCCCTCAACTAGGTTTGTCGTCAATACTCCAAAACCAACTAGGGGTGGCACTAGATGCACTTACAATCTCCCCCTTTTTGGTGATTGATGACAAACTAGTTGAAGTTTTCAACGGGGAATATAATCTGTGAAAGTTGTAAAGGATAAGGAATTGTCTTCATAAGTTGCAAGGGCTCCCCCTGAAGATGTGCATATAAGTAATTTTCTTTTGGAATGCAAATGCACATGGCAGGTTGTACTCGTGGAGATCCACTTCACCTTATGATGACATTCCACTATGCATGTGAAAGTATATGAAGATAATGACATGCATAATGAAAAATGGACGTCTGTAGAATGATCTAAGTGCGGAATTTATCGTCGCACATGCGGAATTTATCTTCGCAAAACAAGGTAGCAGACGACCATCGAGTTTAAGTGTTACAACTCAAAGAACCAAATGTAGCAAAACAAGAGTTGTAAGCACGAAGCAAAATATAGCAAAATATAAGGCACCCGCCCATATGGACCCGCTTGAAGACTATCAACCTCATATGCTTCTCCCCCTTTTGTCAGTGAGGACCAAAAAGGTTTGAAGACATAGAGTTTTCTACTCGTTCCCATGAGCAGCAGGGTCGTTGGTGGTGTTTGGCGGTGCTGAAGAGCTTGGTGCAGAGTCGACGCGTGCTGAAGGAGGTGGCGGTGAGGTAGCATCGTCTTCATCGTCGATTATTCTGGCAGTCACTGTGGCAGCAGCTGATGAGAACTCAGATTCTTCAAGGGATGGAGTTCCTCGCAGCACAGCCCTTCGAGGAGGTGTGGAGTCAAACTTGAATCGCTCTGTGAAGCCATCCTCTTGAAGATCAGCTTCAGAACACATCATCGTGAGTCCTTTCCAGGTGCGGCGACAGGTTTCATGTGCAACGAAGGCATTCTTGGTGGCAAGATTTCGAATGCGATTTACATCCACCAAGAGGCTTTTCATCTGACACTTCAGCCAGTCATGATGCCTATCCTGATTTTGATGAAGGGCCACAAGAAGCACTCGGTCATTGAGAAAACGAGCGCGCTTCTTGGGTCTTGGATCAGTTGTGCTGTCAGTGGCTTCAGTTGACGCAGGGCATGGTGCACATGTAGTGCCAGCCAACGGATACACCCGAGAGACTGCTTCAATTCCTTCAATGTTTTGAGTGAAGCTCTGGTGTTCTGCATTCTGAAGACTTAAAGGTTGCTTGGCAGGCTCAGGATAGATGGCTTCAGCAGAGGTATCCACATCAGGCAAGAAGATCCGATGGTTGCGGGCTGAGGGCTGATACGAGATAGCAGAGTGAAGCTTGATCAGCCACATTACCCAAGGGGCATAATACTTCAAACCAAACAGATCTGAGCCTAATGCAGCAAGTTGGCATATGAAGAAGTCCTGTGCATTGAAGCATTTGCCATGAAGGATACAGAATATCAGAGTCTTCATTGCACCCTCGATCTTGGCATTTGGAGAGTGCCCTTTGATAGGCCAGAGAGTTTGCCTTATGATGTGATAGATGGTTCTGGGCAGGTACTCAAGGTCTTCAATGCAGAACTCTGTGGGATAAGCAGCATCTTGGGGCAATGGCTTCATCATGGAGAGCATTTGACTCATATCAGGTTCTGGCCACTGAAAGATGCTCTCAATAGCTTTAGCATGTAGCTGACAGCCTTGCTTGAAGAGATCGCCAGGAGTGGGCAAGCCGGTGAGTTCAATGATGTCAAACGCATTAGCCTTGTGATGAACGTTGCCAGTCATCCACTCCAGGATCCAAGTCTTCGGATCTCTGTTGTACCCTTTGATGTGAAGTGTGGCATAGAATTGTAGCAACAGCTCTTCGTTCCAATGCTCTTCGTCAGTAATGAATGGCAGCAGTCCAACTTGCTTGAAGCAATCCAAGGCTTCTTCTAGGCAGGGCAGCCCAGCAATAGCTTCAACGTCAAGGCGCTTGTGTGGAAAGATGCGACCTTGTTGTACAGTATGCAGGAGTAGTAGCTGTGCTGAGGATAGCTCCAGAACCGATCTGATGAAATCCTTTCCCTTGAGTAGGGGTTCTTGGAGCTATTGAAGAAGGTATTGTCTGCCCTGAAGCCATTGATGTTGAAGGAGCCAGGTGCTGATGCAGGACCTGGGAACCTTGGCAGTCTTGGGATTGGCTTCTGTACCTGAGGCCTGTGCTCAACATGATAGTCAAATTGGGGACCAGCAGCAGACTCAGGAACAGAAGTGTCAAGTTCAGTGGCTTCGCTGTCTTCTGAAGCTTTTGGTGGGGAGGGCTCCACATTAGCTTCGTTGGTAGTTGTGGCAGCCTCACAATTTTCTCCCTCCACTTGACTAGCTGGAGGGTCGGTCACAAGCACGTTCTCCTGGAGAACTGCTTCTTGGTGAAACTGAGGTTCTTGTGGTACTTCATCATCTTCGGCTGATGCAGCCGGAATGTCTTCAGCAGAGACTTGAGGCCTTGGACCTTTGCGAAGCCTGCGGAATGCAGACGACGCCTGTGGAGTTGGAGTGGGCTGGGCCTCATGGTCTTCTTCCTCTTGTGGGCGATCTGCCCATGAAGCATCCTGTGCGATTGGCGTCAGTGGACGACCAATGCTGATGAGTTCATTGTTTTCAAACTGAGGAAGGACTGCACTATCTTCTACATTGTCATGATGACCAATGTCTTCAGCAGCGATGGAGTCAGTTGCTGGAATGTCTTCAGCTTCATGAGCCTCTGTGGAAGCAGGCTCATGGACAGTTAGTTGGCGTTCTGCTTCGGGATAGACCACCGAAAGGGGTTCAACCATCAAGGGCTCTGTGGGAGCAGCCCGATCTTTCTTGGTCTTCCTTTTCTTCTTGGAGGGGGCAGTTGGAGAGGCTTCAGAGTGTTTCCTCTTCCTGGCTTCAGCCTCAGCAGTTCTTGTCTTCTTGAGCTCTGAAGCGGTTGATCAGCTCTTTGGCTTCGAGCCAGTCATTGTAGTTGGGAAGACAATCGGAATTGCTTCCTGCCTAGGTGCATCAGGTTCAGCCGTAGCAAACTTCTTCTTTTTCTTTGCGGCCATCCTGGGGTCGATGCCAGGACGCCCAAGTGCCTTGCGCTTCTCAGCCTCATTATGGGCTTGCACACATCTGTCAGCCAGAGTCTTCATGCGCTCACGCGACCCCTGAGCTTCTGCATGCTTCTTCTGAAAGTTTTTCTTGAGCTCATGCATCATTGTCTTGAAGTTCTTCACTTCTTGCACACTAAGCTTGGCCATATGCTTCTTGAACTGAGCCTTTTCATGGTCAATCTTATGCTTCAATTCAACAACGCGCTGGGCAATAGCAAGTTCTGAAGCAATGGCGCCTTGGAAGGCGACACTGAGGCCAATGGGTAGCTGCAGATCATTGAAGCTGATGTTGGGCGAGTCAAACCACTCGTCAATGAAGGTGTGGATGATGGTGACATCAAAGAGAGGCAGATTATTGAAGATTTCTGCTTCTTCTTTGCACTTGATGAGTTGCTCAAGAGCGTCATCTGCAAGATCTTCATCACTTGACAGATCAATGGTGTCGTTGCGCAGAATAGCAGCAGCTGTTAGCTCTTGGCCGGTGTGTGGCTGAGGCATCTTGCTCTTCTGGGGCTTGGAGATGCGGGATACGTTTTCAGACTGCACACTGTCTTCAGGAGGTGCAGTTGCCAATGGCTTCGCCCTTGAGATTTTTGGTGAAGGGGTCGGCTTTGAAGCTTTTGGCTTCTTCAACTGCTTTGGCTTCGGCACAGCAGGCGCGTCATCAGATTCAGAGTCAGCTAGAGGCTCATTCACTGCAGTCCCTTGAATTATGATGCGGGTGATGAGGCCTTCAAGATTGGCATAAGGACCGATGACATTGGGTTCTGCCTCGCGTGTGCCATCTGACCTTGGTGCTGAGGGACCAGGGTTGAAGTCTAACCCAAACTT
Organism: Triticum monococcum; assembly: GCA_034509565.1. Classification (NCBI taxonomy): domain Eukaryota; kingdom Viridiplantae; phylum Streptophyta; class Magnoliopsida; order Poales; family Poaceae; genus Triticum; species Triticum monococcum. The sequence goes on from CM067844.1 coordinate 494,340,725, forward strand.
CTTCTTGTTCTGCTTCACTGAGTTTTGGGCAAACTGGAAGTTGCGCTTGAACAGATTGTCGTCACGACACCATAGCAGTGACGACGAGTGTGCATCAGCAGGCTGTGGTCCACGAACCATGCATGGATAGAAGCCTTGAGCAATGTCTTCATCTCTGGACCTGGGTAAAAGATTCTTGTATAGAATGTCTCCCCACGGTCTCTTGATGGCGTTTTTCTCAGAATACTCTTGTGTTGTGAAGCGGTATTTGAACCATTGTTCTGCCCAATAGCGTCGAATCCATTGGATTCGGGTCTTGCGCTGACCATAATCCTCTTCAGGATCTGTCTTGTACATTTCAGCAAGTTCATCTAGCAGATCTATGGATGTTCCGCCACGACGCTGTCTGCCCCCCTTCCTTGCTGCTTTATCTGAAGCCATAAACTTTAACTTGAAAGGCTTCAAGACGTTCAAAGGCTTCAGAGGCTTTCTCTTGCTGGACCAACAGGAACTGGCTTCAGGAGAATTTATGTGATGTTGTAAGAATTCTGCAAATGAATGCAGACTATGAGAACCAAAGGATTCTCTCACGGACATGTACCTGTGACAGCATTAAGGTGCGAGGGAAGGGGAAGAGGTCATATGCATTCTCAGAAGATTTTGAAGATAAATCAGTTTAGAAGAAATTGACCTCATCGTGCGAAGACATTCACTTATAGATAAGAAGTTGGTTCCAGATTTGTACGAACCCACAGATTAGTACAAGTGAGGAATCTAACTACTTTGTGAAGCATAAGTGAATATACTAGGCATGGCATGAGATGCAGTATGAGAGAGATCTAACTTGTGTGAATAGAAACTTCTTATGGTAGAAAGTGACAAAGCCATAGGATCAAAAGGGGCTGTAAAAAGAAGTTTTATTTACCACACTAGGAACTGCTAGATGGAGTGGGAGATGAGGCCGAGCAGTTCAGTCTTCCGTGCCCTAACTTGGCGACGGAGGCCACCTATGGCGATGGCGGAGAGGACGATGTCCGCGATCGGCGTGAAGACGGCGTCGGAGAGGTTGCGGCAGTGAAGCGCTTCGTCGCCGGCGTCGTCGAGTGCTAGCGGTGGCGCTAGGGTTCGTGCGAGGGTGGAAGAAGGGATAATGACCGCTGTGAGTGTGTATTTATAGTTATAGGGGCGGCACTGCGCTATTACACAGGTGCTCCTGGCGATTCGCATCTGAGTAACACGTGGCTATCATGCAGAATTTTGGGGGTAGTTCCACGTCCCACGCACGCCTGGATTGTCGGGTGGTCGTTCCAACTTCTCCGGGTTTCATGTGGAGGAATGACCATTGAAAACGGATTTAATGGTTGTCTGTGTATCTTCTGCTGGCAAGGACGCGGAGAAGACATTCAACAGTTTCAATAGAATGCATATGACTTGGAGAGATAGAATTTGAGATAGAAAGCATAGAGAGGTTAGGGTCCGATCACATTCACTTAGTTCAAAAGATTCAAACAAGAAGACATAGCTATAAGTGAATGCTGTAGAGGACAGAACACTAGTATATATATATATATACAATCAACATAATGAAGATAATCATGAAGACATGTTGAGATTGAAGCCAAACCAAATGTGAAGACATTGTAAGGTAACGCCATGAGTGAAACACTTCAAAATAGAACGTTTGGTGGTGGCGTTACCCATCGTATAGGAAGTATTAGACCCAGACTCGGCGCACAATTATCGTGGCGCTCCGAAGTCAAATTCCACATTAATGTATTCACACTTAGAATGTACGTCTTCATTGATTGAAGATATACGTTACTTCGTGTGTTGCACATCTAAGTCATCAACATGCATAAGTGTTAGGATGTGTGCCTGATCACAGGACATTTTAGGATTCCAAGATATTTAGCTCACACCGTAACTTGCAAAATCTCTTCTCATCCAAGGGCTTGGTGAAGATATCTGCCAATTGCTCTTCAGTGTTGACGTGTATGATATCAATATCTTCCTTCGCAACATGATCTCTGAGAAAATGATGATGAATTTCAATGTGCTTTGTCTTCGAGTGCTGAACTGGGTTGTTGGCGATCTTGATGGCGCTTTCGTTGTCGCAGTAAAGTGGCACTTGCTTCAGATGAATGCCATAATCCTTGAGGGTTTGCTTCAACCATAGAAGCTGAGCGCAGCAGGATCCAGTAGCAATGTATTCAGATTCAGCAGTGGAGAGAGATACACAGTTCTGCTTCTTTGAAGACCAACATACAAGTGATCGGCCCAGAAAGTGACATGTGCCTGATGTGGACTTCCGATCAACCTTTTCACCAGCGTAATCAGCATCCGAAAATCCAACCAGATCAAACTCTGAGCCCTTTGGATACCATAACCCTAGAGTTGGGGTGTGAGCCAAATATCGAAGAATTCGCTTCACAGCTAAGTGATGCAACTCCTTTGGTGCCGCTTGGAATCGAGCACACATGAAAACACTAAGCATAATATCTGGCCTAGATGCACATAAATAAAGCAAAGAACCAATCATGGAGTGGTATACCTTTTGATCGAACTCTTTACCATTGTTGTCAGGACCCAGATGATGCTTGGCTGGCATTGGTGTCGTGAAACCTTTGCAGTCTTGCATACCGAACTTCTTCAGGCAATCTTTGAGATACTTCTCTTGAGATATGAAGATGCCATTGCGTTGTTGCCGTATCTGAAGACCGAGGAAGAATTTCAGCTCCCCCATCATAGACATCTGATATTGCTCTTGCATCATATATCCGAACTCCTCACTGTACTTCTGATTGGTGCAGCCGAAGATAATGTCATCCACATATATTTGGCACACAAACAGTTCACCATCATATGTCTTCGTGAAGAGAGTGGGATCTAGGGAACCAGGTATGAAGCCTTTGCTCTTCAGGAAGTATTTGAGTGTATCATACCAGGCCCGAGGGGCTTGTTTGAGGCCATATAGTGCCTCATTGAGCTTGTAAACCATGTCAGGATGTTTTGGATCTTCAAACCCAGGTGGTTGTGCAACATACACTTCTTCTTCAATTTTGCCATTGAGAAAGGCACTGTTCACATCCATTTGATACAGAATTATGTTGTGATGATTTGCATAGGCCAGCAGTATACGGATGGCTTCAAGTCTGGCCACAGGAGCAAATGTTTCATCGAAGTCAATGCCTTCCACTTGAGTATATCCTTGAGCAACGAGACGAGCCTTGTTTCTGACGACTTGACCATGCTCATCTTGCTTGTTGCGGTATATCCATTTAGTGCCTATTATGTTATGCTTCCGTGGATCAGGACGCTTAACCAACTCCCATACATTGTTCAGCTCAAACTGTTGAAGCTCTTCTTGCATAGCTTGAATCCACTCAGGTTCCATAAAAGCTTCTTCAACTTTCTTGGGTTCTGTGATTGAAACGAATGCGAAGTGTCCGCAGAAATTTGCCAGTTGAGTTGCCCTTGAACGAGTCAGTGGACCAGGTGCATTGATGCTATCAATTATTCTGTCAATCTGCACTTCATTGGCAACACAAGGATGTATGGGTCGAAGACTTTGCTCTTGCTAATCTATGTTGTCATGGGGAGGAATGTCTTCAGGTTGAGCATTGTCTTCGTGTGGATCAGGTGCTGAGATGATAAGTTCTTCTTCAGGATGAGCTTCAGAAGGTATAATTTCTCCAGTTCCCATTAGCTTGATTGATTCACTGGCTGGAACTTCATCTAGCACATCTGGCAGTTGCTCTCTTTGTGACCCATTGGTCTCATCGAACCGCACATCCATTGTTTCAACCACTTTGTAGTGAAAGAGATTGAAGACTTTGTAGGAGTGCGAATCCTTTCCATATCCAAGCATAAAGCCCTCATGTGCTTTTGGAGCAAATTTTGAGGTGTGGTGAGGGTCCTTGATCCAGCATCTTGAGCCAAATACTCTGAAGTAACTGACATTTGGCTTCTTGCCTGTTAGAAGTTCATAAGATGTCTTGTTCAGAAGCTTGTGAAGATAGACACGGTTGATTGTATGGCATGCAGTGTCAATGGCTTCAGTCTAGAATTTTCTTGGAGTCTTGTACTCATCTAGCATTGTTCTGGCCATCTCAATGAGTGTTCTGTTCATGCGTTCGATGATGCCATTCTGCTGTGGCGTGTACGGAGCTGAGAATTCATGAGTGATGCCCAATGTATCAAGATATGTGTCAAGGCCAGTGTTCTTGAATTCAGTGCCATTGTCACTTCTGATGTGCTTTATCTTGGCGCCATAATTGTTCATAGCCCGATTTGCGAAGCGTCTGAAGACATCCTGCACTTCAGTCTTGTAAAGGATTATGTGCACCCAAGTATATCTAGAGTAATCATCAACAATGACAAAGCCGTAGAGGCAAGCAGTAGTGGAAAAAGTTGAGTGGTGAGTGGGACCAAAGAGATCCATGTGAAGCAGTTCGAAGGGTTGAGTAGTGGTCATGATTGTCTTCGAAGGATGTTTTGCCCTTGTCATCTTCCCTGCTTCACAGGCACCGCATAAGTGATCTTTCTTGATCTTGACGCCCTCGATGCCTATGACATGCTTCTTCTTCGCAAGGGTGTGGAGGTTCCTCATGCCAGCATGCCCAAGCCTCCGATGCCAAAGCCAACATTCTGAAGCCTTTGCGAGAAGACATACTGCAAGCTGTGGCCCTACTGAGAAATCTACCACGTACAAATCATCTTTCCGATACCCTTCAAACACTAGAGACTTGTCAGATTCCATTTGTACCAGGCAATGATATTTTCCAAAGATTACAATCATGTTCAAATCGCAAAGCATTGAGACAGACATTAAGTTGAAGCCAAGGGATTCAACAAACATGACTTTATCCATGTGTTGATCCTTTGAGATTGCAACTCTACCTAGACCCAATACCTTACTTTTACCAGTGTCAGCAAATGTGATGTGGCTCTTGTCAGATGGACGTAAGGTTGAGTCCATAAAGAGACTTCTTTTGCCAGTCATGTGATTTGTACACCCACTGTCAATAATCCATTCTGATGACTCTGAAGTCGCTGGTGTCGTACCCGACAGTGCAGTTAGGGGGATAGGCTTCACTAAGAGTATTGTGAAGCAAAAACATTTGATGAACCAGTGGGTTATGAAAACTTAGATCCAAGTTAGGACAAGTAGGGAGAGTAGCATGCGATTCAGGTACGAAATACATGGTGATGCCATTCGGGCATTTGATCTTGCGCCCCACAAGATTTTTAAGGTCCCCAGCAATAGCGTCAGAAGATTTTGGTTTTCTTCTGGAGACCTTTCCCTGCAAAAGAGAGTTAAGCTTTCTTAACCACCCACATCTTCAAGGGTGGCTTAGAAGCAATAAGTCTAAGTGCAGCATCTGAGAATTTTGGCTTAGGAGCCCTGACAAACAGTCTAGCAGGCGGTTAATAGTACTCATAAGAATAGGCAGAATAGTTCTTGGTCATATGAGCATGACGGTTTGAAGAACCGCTCTCATATGCCTGAGCATGGTTTCCCTGCAAAACATTTGCATTAGTGCGACTCAGGTGAGTCCTCTGCCTGTATGAAGCCTTTGGACCATATGAAGCCTTTGGTCTGAGGTTTGTCTTCTTCATGTGAGGTGTCATTAGGACATTCACAGGAAGATTCTCCAGACACGTTTTTGGAACCCAGATCTTCTTCATAGGCGGTCCGTTCCTGCAATTAGTACCAATGTACCTGGCAAATACTTCACCATTCTGATTTTTAAACAGTTTATAGTTTGCATCAAAGGATTCATCAATGATAATCGAATCAGCACAAGTGAAGCCAGATAGATTGGATGGATCTGCTGAGGATTCCTTTGTAGCAACCCATGTGGTTTTGGGGTACTGCTCAGGTTTCCAGTAAGATCCATCTGCATTAATTTTCCTCACGAACCCAACACCCTCTTTCCTAGGGTTTCGGTTCAGAATCTGCTTCTTGAGGACATCACATAATGTCTGATGTCCTTTGAGACTTTTGTACATCCCTGTTTCAAGCAATGTCTTCAACCTAGCATTCTCATCAGCAATAGCAGTGGTATCCTCAGCAGAGGGGTTAGTTACCACTTCAACAGTTGAAGATATTGCAACAGCAGTAGCAGTGGAACATTCAGCAACAGAAGTAGCATTATCATGCTCAATGCATTTAAGGCATGGTGGTTCAAATCCTTCCTGAGCAGAACTGATCTGTTCGGCTCAAAGTGACTCGTTTTGCTTTTGAAGATCTTCATGATCCGCTCTCAACTTCTCAAGATCTTGCTTCTTTTGAAGATAATCATAGGAAAGCTTTTCATGAGTAGTTGAGAGAGTCTCAAGACAATATTCGAGTTCCTGATACTTAACATGAAGATTTTTTATGTCTTCAATTAAGGATTCAGAACGAGTCATTTCAGCACCCAACAGATCATCGCTTCTGTCTAACAGTTTTTGAATATGTTCCATGGCCTTTTGTTGTTCAGTTGCAATTTTAGCAAGTGTTTTGTAGCTGGGTTTTGAATCACAATCAGAGTCATCGTCACTGGATGTTTGATAGTGAGTAGTGAAGGAAATATGCCCTAGAGGCAATAATAAAGTTATTATTTATTTCCTTATATCATGATAAATGTTTATTATTCATGCTAGAATTGTATTAACCGGAAACATAATACATGTGTGAATACATAGACCAACAGAGTGTCACTAGTATGCCTCTACTTGACTAGCTCGTTAATCAAAGATGGTTATGTTTCCTAACCATGAACAAAGAGTTGTTATTTGATTAACGAGGTCACATCATTAGTTGAATGATCTGATTGACATGACCCATTCCATTAGCTTAGCACCCGATCGTTTAGTATGTTGCTATTGCTTTCTTCATGACTTATACATGTTCCTATAACTATGAGATTATGCAACTCCCGTTTACCGGAGGAACACTTTGGGTACTACCAAACGTCACAACGTAACTGGGTGATTATAAAGGAGTACTACAGGTGTCTCCAATGGTAGATGTTGGGTTGGCGTATTTCGAGATTAGGGTTTGTCACTCCGATTGTCGGAGAGGTATCTCTGGGCCCTCTCGGTAATATACATCACATAAGCCTTGCAAGCATAATAACTAAGATGTTAGTTATGAGATGATGTATTACGGAACGAGTAAAGAGACTTGCCAGTAACGAGATTGAACTAGGTATTGGATACCGACGATCGAATCTCGGGCAAGTAACATACCGATGACAAAGGGAACAACGTATGTTGTTATGCGGTCTGACCGATAAAGATCTTCGTAGAATATGTAGGAGCCAATATGGGCATCCAGGTCCCGCTATTGGTTATTGACCGGAGACGTGTCTCGGTCATGTCTACATTGTTCTCGAACCGTAGGGTCCGCACGCTTAACGTTACGATGACAGTTATTATGAGTTTATGCATTTTGATGTACCGAAGGTTCTTCGGAGTCCCGGATGAGATCACGGACATGACGAGGAGTCTCGAAATGGTCGAGACGTAAATATTGATATATTGGAAGCCTATGTTTGGACATCGGAAGTGTTCCGGGTGAAATCGGGATTTTACCGGATTACCGGGAGGGTTACCGGAACCCCCCGGGAGCCAAATGGGCCAACATGGGCCTTAGTGGAAAGGTGAGAGGGCAGCCCACATAGGGCTGCGCCTCCCCCCCTCTCCCTAGTCCTATTAGGACTAGGAGAGGGGCCGGCCACCTCTCTCTCTCTCCCCTTTAAAGGATTCCTAGTTGGACTAGGATTGGAGGGGGGAGTCCTACTCCCGGTAGGAGTAGGACTCCTCCTGCGCCTCCTCCTCTTTGGTCGGCCAGCCCCCCTCCCTCCAACCTTTATATACGGGGGCAGGGGACACCCCAAGACACATAAGTTGATCCTTGAGATCGTTCCTTAGCCGTGTGCGGTGCCCCCTGCCACCAAATTCCACCTCGATCATACCGTTGTAGTGCTTAGGCGAAGCCCTGCGTCGGTAGTACATCAAGATCGTCACCACGCGATCGTGCTGACGGAACTCTTCCTCGACGCTTTGCTGGATCGGAGCCCGAGGATCGTCATCGAGCTGAACGTGTGCTAAGAACTCGGAGGTGCCGGAGTAACGGTGCTTGGATCGGTCGGATCAGGAAGAAGACGTACGACTACTTCCTCTATGTTGTGTGATCGCTTCCGCAGTCTGTCTGCGTTGGTACGTAGACAACACTCTCCCCTCTCGTTGCTGTGCATCACCATGATCTTGCGTGTGCGTAGGAAAATTTTCGAAATTACTACGTTCCCCAACAGTGGCATCCGAGCCTAGGTTTTATGGTTTGATGTTATATGCACGAGTAGAACACAAGTGAGTTGTGGGCGATACAAGTCATACTGCCTACCAGCATGTCATACTTTGGTTCGGCGGTATTGTTGGACGAGACGATCCGGACCAACCTTACGCGTACTCTTACGCGAGACCGGTTCCCTCGACGTGCTTTGCACATAGATGGCTTGCGGAAGACTGTCTCTCCAACTTTAGTTGAACCAAGTGTGACTACGCCCGGTCCTTGAGAAGGTTAAAACGGAGTCTATTTGACGAACTATCGTTGTGGTTTTGATGCGTAGGTGAGATGAGTTCTTACTTAAGCCCGTAGCAGCCACGTAAAACTTGCAACAACAAAGTAGAGGACGTCTAACTTGTTTTTGCAGGGTATGTTGTGATGTGATATGGTCAAGGCATGATGCTGATTTTATTGTATGAGATGATCATGTTTTGTAACCGAGTTATCGGCAACTGGCAGGAGCCATATGGTTGTCGCTTTATTGTATGCAATGCAATCGCGATGTAATGCTTTACTTTATTACTAAGCGGTAGTGATAGTCGTGGAAGCATAAGATTGGCGAGACAACAACGATGCTACGATGGAGATCAAGGTGTCGCGCCGGTGACGATGGTGATCATGACGGTGCTTCGGAGATGGAGATCACAAAGCACAAGATGATGATGGCCATATCATATCACTTATATTGATTGCATGTGATGTTTATCCTTTTATGCATCTTATCTTGCTTTGATTGACGGTAGCATTATAAGATGATCTCTCACTAAATTATCAAGAAGTGTTCTCCCTGAGTATGCACCGTTGCAAAAGTTCTTCGTGCTGAGACACCACGTGATGATCGGGTGTGATAGGCTCTACGTTCAAATACAACGGGTGCAAAACAGTTGCACACGCGGAATACTCAGGTTATACTTGACGAGCCAAGCATATACAGATATGGCCTCGGAACACGGAGACCGAAAGGTCGAGCGTGAATCATATAGTAGATATGATCAACATAACGATGTTCACCATTGAAAACTACTCCATCTCACGTGATGATCGGTTATGGTTTAGTTGATTTGGATCACGTGATCACTTAGAGGATTAGAGGGATGTCTATCTAAGTGGGAGTTCTTAAGTAATATGATTAAATTGAACTTAAATTTATCATGAACTTAGTCCTGGTAGTATCTTGCAAATCATGTTGTAGATCAATAGCTCGCGTTGTTGCTTCCCTATGTTTATTTTGATATGTTCCTAGAGAAAATTATGTTGAAAGATGTTAGTAGCAATGATGCGGATTGGATCCGTGATCTGAGGTTTATCCTCATTGCTGCACAGAAGAATTATGTCCTTGATGCACCGCTAGGTGACAGACCTATTGCAGGAGCAGATGCAGACGTTATGAACGTTTGGCTAGCTCAATATGATGACTACTTGATAGTTTAGTGCACCATGCTTAACAGCTTAGAATCGGGACTTCAAAGACGTTTTGAACGTCATGGACCATATGAGATGTTCCAGGAGTTGAAGTTAATATTTCAAGCAAATACCCGAGTTGAGAGACATGAAGTCTCCAGCAAGTTCTATAGCTAAAAGATGGAGGAGAATCGCTCAACTAGTGAGCATGTGCTCAAATTGTCTGGGTACTACAATCGCTTGAATCAAGTGGGAGTTAATCTTCCAGATAAGATAGTGATTGACAGAATTCTCTAGTCATCATCACTAAGTTAGTAGAACTTCGTGATGAACTATAATATGCAAGGGATAACGGAAACAACTCCCAAGCTCTTCGCGATGCTGAAATCAACGAAGGTAGAAATCAAGAAAAACATCAAGTGTTGATGGTTGACAATACCACTAGTTTCAAGAAAAGGGCAAAGGGAAGAAGGGGAACTTCAAGAAGAACGGCAAGCAAGTTGCTGCTCAAGTGAAGAAGCCCAAGTCTGATCCTAAGCCTGAGACTAAGTGATTTTGCTGCAAACGGACTGGTCACTGGAAGCGGAACTACCCCAAGTGATTGGCGGATAAGTAGGATGGCAAAGTGAACAACAGTATATTTGATATACATGTTATTGATGTGTACTATACTAGTGTTTATAGCAACCCCTCAGTATTTGATGCTAGTTCAGTTGCTAAGATTAGTAACTCGAAACGGGAGTTGCAGAATAAACAGAGACTAGTTAAGGGTGAAGTGACGATGTGTGTTGGAAGTAGTTCCAAGATTGATATGATCATCATCGCACACTCCCCTATACTTTCGGGATTAGTGTTGAACTTAAATAAGTGTTATTTGGTTTTTGCGTTGAGCATGAATATGATTTGATCATGTTTATTGTAATACGGTTATTCATTTAAGTAAAAGAATAAATTGTTGTTCTCTTTACATGAATAAAACCTTATATGGTTACACACCCAATGAAAATAGTTCATTGGATCTCGATCTTAATAATACACATATTCATAATATTGAAACCAAAAGATGCAAAGTTAATAATGATAGTGCAACTTATTTGTGGCACTGCTGTTTAGGTCATATTGGTATAAAGCGCATGAAGAAACTCCATGCTGATGGGCTTTCGGAATCACTTGATGCTTGCGAACCATGCCTTTTGGGCAAGATGACTAAAACGCCGTTCTCCGGAACAATGGAGCGAGAAAAGATTTATTGGAAATCATACATACTGATGTATGTGGTCCGATAAATATTGCTCGCGACAGGTATCATTATTTTCTAATCTTCACAGATGATTTGAGCAGATATGAGTATATCTACTTGATGAAACATAAGTCTGAAACATTTGAAAAGTTCAAAGAATTTCAGAGTGAAGTGGAAAATCATCGTGACAAGAAAATAAAAGTTTCTACGATATGATCGCAGAGGTAAAATATTTGAGTTACGAGTTTGGTCTTCAATTAAAACAATGTGGAATAGTTTCACAAAATCATGCCACATGGAACACCACAGCATAATGGTGTGTCCGAACGTCATAACCATACTTTATTGGATATAGTGCAATCTATGATGTATCTTACCGATCTACCACTATCGTTTTGGGGTTATGCATTAGAGACAGCTGCATTCACGTTAAATAGGGCACCATCTAAATCCGTTGAGATGACACCGTGTGAACTATGGTTTGGCAAGAAACCTAAGCTGTCGTTTCTTAAAAATTTGGGGTTGCGATGCTTATATGAAAAGGTTTCATCCTGATAAGCTCAAACTCAAACGGAGAAGTGCGTCTTCATAGGATATCCAAAGGAAACTATTGGATAAACCTTCTATCACAAATCCGAAGGCAAGACTTTTGTTGCTAAAATTCGGAAACTTTCTGGAGAAGGAGTTTCTCTCGAAAGAAGTGAGTGGGAGGAAAGTAGAACTTAACGAGGTAACTGTACCTGCTCCCTTATTGGAAAGTAGTACATCACAGAAAAATGTTTCTGTGACACCTACACCAGTTAGTGAGGAAGCTAATGATGATGATCATGAAACTTCAGAACAAGACACTACTGAACCTCGTAGATCAACCAGAGTAAGATCCGCGCCAGAGTGGTACGGTAATCCTGTTCTGGAAGTCATGCTACTAGATCATGATGATCCTATGAACTATGAAGAAGCGATGGTGAGCCCAGATTCCGCAAAGTGGCTTGAAGCCATGAAATCTGAGATATGGTCCATGTATGAGAACAAAGTATGGACTTTAGTTGACTTGCCCGATGATCGGCAAGCCATAGAAAATAAATGGATCTTCAAGAGGAAGACGGACGCTGATAGTAGTGTTACTATCTACAAAGCTAGAATTGTCGCAAAAGGTTTTCGACAAGTTCAAGGTGTTGACTACGATGAGATTTTCTCACTCGTATCTATGCTTAAGTCTGTCCGAATCATGTTAGTAATTGCCGCGTTTTATGAAATCTGGCAAACGGATAAACAAAACTGCATTCCCTAATGGATTAATTAAAGAAGATTTGTATATGATGCAACCAGAAGGTTTTGTCAATCCAAAAGGTGCTAACAAAATGTGCAAGCACCAGCGATCCATCTGTGGACTGGTGCAAGCATCTCGGAGTTGGAATATACGCTTTGATGAGTTGATCAAAGCATATAGTTTTATACAGACTTGCGGTGAAGCCTGTATTTACGAGAAAGTGAGTGGGAGCACTACAGCATTTCTGATAAGTATATGTGAATGACATATTGTTGATCGGAAATAATGTAGAATTATTCTGTAAAGCATAAAAGGAGTGTTTGAAAGGAGTTTTTCAAAGAAAGACTTCGGTAAAGCTGCTTACATATTGAGCTTCAAGATCTATAGAGATAGATCAAGACGCTTGATAAGTTTTTCAATATGTACATACCTTGACAAGATTTTGAAGTAGTTCAAAATGGAACAGTCAAAGAAAAAGTTTCTTGCCTGTGTTACAAGGTGTGAAGTTGAGTAAAGACTCAAAGCCCGACCACGGCAGAAGATAGAAAGAGAATGAAAGTCATTCCCTATGCCTCATTCATAGGTTCTATAAAGTATGCCATGCTGTGTACCGGATCTATTGTATACCCTGCACTGATTTGGCAAGGGAGTACAATAGTGATCTAGGAGTAGATCACTGGACAGCGGTCAGAATTATCCTTAGTGAAATAAGGAAATGTTTCTCGATTATGGACGTGACAAAAAGGTTCGTCGTAAAGGGTTACGTCGATGCAAGTTTTTGACACTGATCCAGATGATTCTAAATCTGGATACATATTGAAAGTGGGAGCAATTAGCTAGAGTAGCTCCGTGTAGAGCATTGTAGACATAGAACTTGCAAAATACTTACGGATCTGAATGTGACAGATCCGTTGACTAAAATTATCTCACAAGCAAAACATGATCACACCTTAGTACTCTTTGGGTGTTAATCACATAGATATGTGAACTAGATTGCTGACTCTAGTAATCCCTTTGAGTGTTGGTCACATGACGATGTGAACTATGGGTGTTAATCACATGGTGATGTGAACCATTGCTGCTAAATCACATGGCGATGTGAACTAGATTATTGACTCTAGTGCAAGTGGGATACTAAAGGAAATATGCCCTAGAGGCAATAATAAAGTTATTATTTATTTCCTTATATCATGATAAATGTTTATTATTCATGCTAGAATTGTATTAACCGGAAACATAATACATGTGTGAATACATAGACCAACAGAGTGTCACTAGTATGCCTCTACTTGACTAGCTCGTTAATCAAAGATGGTTATGTTTCCTAACCATGAACAAAGAGTTGTTATTTGATTAACGAGGTCACATCATTAGTTGAATGATCTGATTGACATGACCCATTCCATTAGCTTAGCACCCGATCGTTTAGTATGTTGCTATTGCTTTCTTCATGACTTATACATGTTCCTATAACTATGAGATTATGCAACTCCCGTTTACCGGAGGAACACTTTGGGTACTACCAAATGTCACAACGTAACTGGGTGATTATAAAGGAGTACTACAGGTGTCTCCAATGGTAGATGTTGGGTTGGCGTATTTCGAGATTAGGGTTTGTCACTCCAATTGTCGGAGAGGTATCTCTGGGCCCTCTCGGTAATATACATCACATAAGCCTTGCAAGCATAATAACTAAGATGTTAGTTATGAGATGATGTATTACGGAACGAGTAAAGAGACTTGCCAGTAACGAGATTGAACTAGGTATTGGATACCGACGATCGAATCTCAGGCAAGTAACATACCGATGACAAAGGGAACAACGTATGTTGTTATGCGGTCTAACCGATAAAGATCTTCGTAGAATATGTAGGAGCCAATATGGGCATCCAGGTCCCGCTATTGGTTATTGACCGGAGACGTGTCTCGGTCATGTCTACATTGTTCTCGAACCGTAGGGTCCACACGCTTAACGTTACGATGATAGTTATTATGAGTTTATGCATTTTGATGTACCGAAGGTTGTTCGGAGTCCCGGATGAGATCACGGACATGACGAGGAGTCTCGAAATGGTCGAGACATAAATATTGATATATTGGAAGCCTATGTTTGGACATCGGAAGTGTTCCGGGTGAAATCGGGATTTTACCGGATTACCGGGAGGGTTACCGGAACCCCCCGGGAGCCAAATGGGCCAACATGGGCCTTAGTGGAAAGGTGAGAGGGAAGCCCACATAGGGCTGCGCCTCCCCCCCTCTCCCTAGTCCTATTAGGACTAGGAGAGGGGCCGGCCACCTCTCTCTCTCTCCCCTTTAAAGGATTCCTAGTTGGACTAGGATTGGAGGGGGGAGTGCTACTCCCGGTAGGAGTAGGACTCCTCCTGCGCCTCCTCCTCTTTGGCCGGCCAGCCCCCCTCCCTCCAACCTTTATATACGGGGGCAGGGGACACCCCAAGACACACAAGTTGATCCTTGAGATCGTTCCTTAGCCGTGTGCGGTGCCCCCTGCCACCAAATTCCACCTCGATCATACCGTTGTAGTGCTTAGGCGAAGCCCTGCGTCGGTAGTACATCAAGATCGTCACCACGCCGTCGTGCTGACGGAACTCTTCCTCGACGCTTTGCTGGATCGGAGCCCGAGGATCGTCATCGAGCTGAACGTGTGCTAAGAACTCGGAGGTGCCGAAGTAACGGTGCTTGGATCGGTCGGATCAGGAAGAAGACGTACGACTACTTCCTCTACGTTGTGTGATCGCTTCCGCAGTCGGTCTGCATTGGTACGTAGACAACACTCTCCCCTCTCGTTGCTGTGCATCACCATGATCTTGCGTGTGCGTAGGAAAATTTTCGAAATTACTACGTTCCCCAACAAGTAGTGCGTGTGTTTACATTGGCACCGCGTGCCATGAAGCAGTAGGTAGGAGTAGAGTCGTCCTTGTCATTTGCATCGGGGTTGGTGATGAAGTCATTGTCTTCAGTGTTGAAGATGGACTTGGCGACATAGGCTGTAGCCAGACTCGCAATGCCAGAATCAGACTCCTCCCCAGAATCCACCTCTGCCTCCTCAGAAGCGGACTCCTCCTCTGAATCCATTTCCTTGCCAACAAATGCACGAGCCTTGCCAGTTGAGCTCTTCTTGTGTGATGAAGACTTTGAGGAAGACTTGGAAGAAGACTTTGAGTATTTCTTCTTCTTGTCGTCGGAGTCATATTCCTTGCTCTTCTTCTTCTTTCTGCTCTCATTGTCCCACTGTGGACACTCAGAGATGAAGTATCCAGTTTTCTTGCACTTGTGACATGTTTTCTTCTTGTAGTCATGAGCAGATGCTTCATCATTCCTTGAGCTTGATCGTGAAGACTTTCTGAAGCCTTTCTTCTTGGTGAATTTCTGGAACTTCTTCACTAGCATTGCAAGTTCCCGTCCAATGTCTTCAGGATCATCAGAACAGCTGTCAGATTCATCTTCAGATGAGGACACCGCTTTTGCCTTCAAGGCACGAGTTCGCCCATAGTTTGGACCGTAGATATCTCTTTTCTCAGAAAGCTGAAACTCATGTGTGTTGAGCCTCTCAAGTATGTCAGACGGATCGAGTGTCTTGAAATCTGGACGTTCTTGAATCATCAGGGCTAGGATGTCAAACGAACTGTCAAGTGATCTCAGCAGCGTCTTGGCGATTTCATGTTTGGTGATCTCAGTGGCGCCAAGGGCTTGAAGCTCATTTGTGATGTCAGTGAGCCGGTCAAATGTGTGTTGGACATTCTCATTGTCATTTCGCTTGAAGCGGTTGAAGAGATTGCGAAGAACACTGATTCTCTGATCTCTCTGGGTTGAGATGCCTTCATTGACTTTGGAGAGCCAGTCCCAGACCAGCTTGGATGTCTTCAAGGCACTCACACGGCCGTACTGTCCCTTGGTCAGATGACCACAGATGATATTCTTGGCAGTAGAGTCCAGTTGAGTGAACTTTTTAACATCAGCAGCAGTGACGCCTTCTCCAGCCTTGGGAACGCCGTTTTCGACGACATATCATAGGTCGACGTCAATGGCTTCAAGATGCATGCGCATCTTATTCTTCCAGTAGGGATATCCAGTTCCATCGAAGACGGGGCACGCAGCGGAGACTTTAATTATCCCTGCAATTGACATAGCTAAAACTCCAGGTGGTTAAACCGAATCACACAGAATAAGGGAGCACCTGCTCTGATACCAATTGAAAGTGCGTTATATCGACTAGAGGGGGGGTGAATAGGCGATTTTTATGAAAGACTTCAAAACGTGGAAGTTATGAAGACAAGCAGAATGGACAAGCCTATCACTATGCAGCGGAAGTTAGATTACACAAGGAAAGCCGTGGTCAAGTATACAATATAGTGAAAGCACAGTGACAAACAGCTTCAATGTAATAAGGATCAGGTAGGAAGAAGTTATGAAGCCAAACAAATCATACAGTCAAGTTGTGAAGACAGAAGATAAAGCAAGCATGCAATGACTTCACAATGTGTAATGGTAAGTAAAGGGAGGTGAAGATGAAACCAGTGACACGCTAAAGACAATGATTTGTTGGACCAGTTCTAGTTGCTGTGACAACTGTACGTCTGGTTGGAGCGGCTAGGTATTTAAACCAAAGGACACACAGTCCCGGACACCCAGTCCTGAACACGCAGCTCAGGACACCCAGTCCTCACCGTTTTCTCCTTGAGCTAAGGTCACACAGACCTCGCCCAATCACTCTGGTAAGTCTTCAAGGTAGACTCCCAAACCTTCACAGACTTCGTTCACCGGCAATCCACAATTTCTCTTGGATGCTCAGAACGCGACGCCTAACCGGCTAGAGGATGCACAGTCCTCAAGTGTAATAAGTCTTCAGATCACTCAGACAAGAAGACTTAAGTGATGCCCAATTACTCTGGCTCTGGGTGGTTAGGGCTTTTCTCCTCGCTAGGGATTTTCTCTCAAAGGCTTCGAGGTGGGTTGCTCTCAAACGACAAAAGCCGTGCACTGAAATCTGAGCAGCCAACCGTTTATGGTTGTAGGGGTGGACTATTTATAGCCACTTGGCAACCCGACCTGATTTGTCTGAAATGACCCTGGGTCACTAAGGAACTGACACGTGTACCAACGGTCAGATTTCAAACTCACACGGCAACTTTACTTGGGCTACAAGCAAAGCTGACTTGTCCGTCTCTGGACAAGATTTGCTCTCATAGTCTTCGCTCGAAGACATAGGATTTGAATTAGGCATCACTTCAGTCATCCTGACTGGTTCTCTTGGACCCCACTTAACAGTACGGTGGTTCCTATGACACAACATGAATGAAGTAAAACTACAAAGGATCTAAGGCTTCGAGTTCCATAAGCTTCATAGGGAGTCTTCACATGTCATTGTCTTCAACATGAATATCTTCATAAACCACCATTGTCTTCAATGTCTTCGTACATTTTTAGGGGTCATCTCTGGTAGCTAAACCGAATCAATGAGGGACTTCTACCTGTGTTATCCTGCAATTCTCACAAACACATTAGTCCCTCAACTAGGTTTGTCGTCAATACTCCAAAACCAACTAGGGGTGGCACTAGATGCGCTTACATGAAGCCTTTGCAGTCTTGCATACCAAACTTCTTCAGGCACTCTTTGAGATACTTCTCTTGAGATATGAAGATGCCGTTGCGTTGCTGTCGTATTTGAAGACCGAGGAAGAACTTCAGCTCCCCCATCATAGACATCTGATATTGCTCTTGCATCATATAGCCAAATTCTTCACTGTACTTCTGATTGGTGCAGCCGAAGATAATGTCATCCACATAAATTTGGCACACAAACAGTTCACCATCATATGTCTTCGTGAAGAGAGTGGGATCTAGGGAACCAGGTATGAAGCCTTTGCTCTTCAGGAAGTATTTGAGTGTGTCATACCAGGCCCGAAGGGCTTGTTTGAGGCCATACAGTGCCTTGTTGAGCTTGTATACCATGTCAGGATGCTTTGGATCTTCAAACCCAGGCGGTTGTGCAACATACACTTCTTCTTGAATCTTACCATTGAGAAAGGCACTCTTCACATCCATTTGATATAGAAGTATGTTATGATGATTTGCATAGGCCAGCAGTATACATATGGCTTCAAGTCTAGCCACAGGAGCAAATGTTTCATCGAAATCAATGCCTTCCACTTGAGTATATCCTTGAGCAAAGAGGCGAGCTTTGTTTCTGACGATTTGACCATGCTCATCTTGCTTGTTGCGGTATATCCATTTGGTGCCTATTATATTGTGCTTCCGTGGATCAGGACGCTTAACCAGTTCCCATACATTGTACAGCTCAAACTGTTGAAGCTCTTCTTGCATAGCTTGAATCCATTCAGGTTCCATGAAGGCTTCTTCAACTTTCTTGGGTTTTGTAATTGAGACGAATGCGAAGTGCCCATAGAAGTTTGCCAGTTGAGTTGCCCTTGAACGAGTGAGTGGACCAGGTGCATTGATGCTGTCAATTATTCTGTCAATCTGCACTTCATTGGCAACACGAGGATGCATAGGGCGAAGACTTTGCTCTTGCTGATCTGTGTTGTTGTTGGGAGGAATGTCTTCAGGCTGAGCATTGTCTTCATGTGGATCAGGTGCTGAGATGATAAGTTCTTCTTCAGGATGTGCTTTAGAAGGTATAATCTCTCCAGTTCCCATTAGCTTGATTGATTCACTAGATGGAACTTCATCCAGCACATTTGGCTGTTGTTCTCTTTGTGAACCATTAGTCTCATCGAACCGCACATCCACTGTTTCAACCACTTTGTAATGAAAGAGATTGAAGACTCTGTAGGAGTGTGAATCCTCTCCATATCCAAGCATAAACCCTCATGTGCTTTTGGTGCAAACTTTGAGGTGTGGTGTGGGTCCTTGATCCAGCACCTTGCGCCAAATACTCTGAAGTAACTGACATTTGGCTTCTTGCCAGTTAGGATTCATAAGATGTCTTGTTCAGAAGCTTGTGAAGATAAACACGATTGATTGTATGGCATGCAGTGTCAATGGCTTCAGGCCAGAATTTTCTTGGAGTCTTGTATTCATCTAGCATCGTTCTGGCCATCTCAATGAGTGTTCTGTTCTTGCGTTCGACGACGCCATTCTGTTGTGGCGTGTATGGGGCTGAGAATTCATGTGTGATGCCCAAGGTATCAAGATATGTATCAAGTCCAATGTTCTTGAATTCAGTGCCATTGTCACTTCTGATGTGCTTTATCTTGGCGCCGTAATTGTTCATAGCTCGATTGGCGAAGCGTCTGAAGACATCCTGCACTTCAGTCTTGTAAAGGATTATGTGCACCCAAGTATATCTAGAGTAATCATCAACAATGACAAAGCCATAGAGGCAAGCAGTAGTGGTAAAGGTTGAGTAGTGAGTGGGACCAAAAAGATCCATGTGAAGCAGTTCGAAGGGTCGAGTAGTGGTCATGATTGTCTTCGAGGGATGTTTTGCCCTCGTCATCTTCCCTGCTTCACAGGCACCGCATAAGTGATCTTTCTTGAACTTGACGCCCTCGATGCCTATGACATGCTTCTTCTTTGCAAGGGTGTGGAGGTTCCTCATGCCAGCATGCCCAAGCCTTCGGTGCCAAAGCCAGCATTCTGAAGCTTTTGTGAGAAGACATACTGCAAGCTATGGCCCTGCTGAGAAATCTACCACATACAAATCATCTTTCCGATACCCTTCAAACACTAGAGACTTGTCAGATTCCATTAGTACCAGGCAACGATATTTTCCAAATATTACAATCATGTTCAAATCGCAAAGCATTGAGACAGACATTAAGTTGAAGCCAAGGGATTCAACAAGCATGACTTTATCCATGTGTTGATCCCTTGAGATTGCAACTCTACCTTTACCCAATACCTTACTTTTACCAGTGTCAGTGAATGTGATGTGGCTCTTGTCGGATGGACGTAAGGTTGAGTCCATAAGAAGGCTTCTTTTGCCGGTCATGTGATTTGTACACCCACTGTCAATAATCCATTCTGAAGACGTTGGTGTCGTACCCTACAGTACAGTTAGGGGGATAGGCTTCACGAAGAGTATTGTGAAGCAGAAACATTTGACGAACCAGTGGGTTATGAAAACTTAGATCCAGATTAGGACTAATAGGGAGAGTAGCATGCGATTCAGGAACGAAGTACATAGTGATGCCATTCGGGCATTTGATCTTGCGCCCTACAAGATTTTTAAGGTCCCCAGCAATAGCGTCAGAAGATTTTGGTTTTCTGCTGGAGACCTTTCCCTGCAAAAGAGAGTTAAGCTTTCTTAGCCACCCACATCTTCAAGGGTGGCTTAGAAGCAATAAGTCTAAGTGCAGCATCTGAGAATTTTGGCTTTGGAGCCCTAGCAAACAGTCTAGCAGGTGGACAATAGTACTCATAAGAACAGGCAGAATAGTTCTTGGTCATATGAACATGGCGGTTTGATGAACCACTCTCATATTCATATGCCTGAGTATGGTTTCCCTGCAAAACATTTGCGTTAGTGCGACTCAGGTGAGTCCTCTTTCTGTATGAAGCCTTTGGATCGTATGAAGCCTTTGGTCTGAGGTTTGTCTTCTTCATGTGCGGTGTCATGAAGACATTCACAGGAAGATTTTCCAGACACCTTTTTGGAACCCAGATCTTTTTCATAGGCGGTCCATTCCTGCAGTTAGTACCAATGTACCTGGCAAACACTTCACCATTCTGATTCTTAAACAGTACATAGTTTGCATCAAAGGATTCATCAATGATAATGGGGTTAGCACAAGTGAAGCCAGATAGATTGGATGGATCTGCTGAAGGTTCCTTTGCAGCAACCCACTTGGTTTTGGGGTACTGCTCAGGTTTCCAGTAAGAGCCATCTGCATTCATTTTCCTTACGAACCCAACACCCTCTTTCCTAGGGTTTCGGTTCAGAAACTGCTTCTTGAGGACATCACATAATGTCTGATGGCCTTTAAGACTTCTGTACATCCCTGTTTCAAGCAATGTCTTCAACCTAGCATTCTCATCAGCAATAGCGGTGGTATCCTCAGCAGAGGGGTTAGTTACCACATCAACAGTTGAAGATATTGCAACAGCAGTAGCAGTAGAACATTCAGCAACAGAAGTAGCATTATCACGCTCAATGCATTTAAGACATGGTGGTTCAAATCCTTCCTGAGCGGAACTGATCTATTTGGCGCGAAGTGACTCGTTTTCCTTTTAAAGATCTTCATGAGCCGCTCTCAATTTCTCAAGATCTTGCTTCCTTTGAAGATAATCATAGGAAAGCTTTTCATGAGTTGTTGAGAGAGTATCATGACGATCTTCAAGTTCCTGATACTTAATGTGAAGATTTTTTATGTCTTCAATTAAGGATTCAGATCGAGTCATTTCAGCACCCAATAGATCATCGCTTCTATCTAACAGTTTTTGAATATGTTCCATAGCTTTCTGTTGTTCAGTTGCAATTTTAGCAAGTGTTTTGTAGCTGGGTTTCGAACCACAATCAGAGTCATCGTCACTAGATGTTTGATAGTGAGTAGTGCGTGTGTTTACCTTGGCACCTCGTGCCATGAAGCAGTAGGTAGGAGCGGAGTAGTTCTTGTCATTTGCATCGGTGTCGGTGATGAAGTCATTGTCTTCAGTGTTGAAGATGGACTTGGCGACGTATGCTGTAGCCAGACTTGCAATGCCAGAATCAGACTCCTCCTCAGACTCCACCTCTGCCTCCTCAGAAGCGGACTCCTCCTCTGAGTCCATTTCCTTGCCAACAAACACACGTGCCTTGCCAGATGAGCTCTTCTTGTGTGATGAAGACTTTGAGGAAGACTTGGAAGAAGACTTTGAGTATTTCTTCTTTTTCTTGTCGTCAGAGTCATATTCCTTGCTCTTCTTCTTCTTTCTGTTCTCATTGTCCCACTGTGGACACTCAGAGATGAAGTGTCCAGTTTTCTTGCACTTGTGGCATGTTTTCTTCTTGTAGTCATGAGCAGAAGCTTAATCATTTCTTGAGCTTGATCGTGAAGACTTTCTGAAGCCTTTCTTCTTGGTGAATTTTTGGAACTTCTTCACAAGCATTGCAAGTTCCCTTCCAATGTCTTCAGGATCATCAGAACTGCTGTCAGATTCTTCTTCAGATGAGGAAACAGCTTTTGCCTTCAAGGCACGAGTTCGCCCGTAGTTTGGACCGTAGATATCTCTTTTCTCAGAAAGCTGAAACTCATGTGTGTTGAGCCTCTCAAGTATGTCAGGCGGATCGAGTGTCTTGAAATCAGGGCGTTCTTGTATCATCAGGGCAAGGATGTCAAACGAACTATCAAGTGATCTCAGCAGCGTCTTGACGACTTCATGTTTGGTGATCTCAGTGGCGCCGAGGGCTTGAAGCTCATTTGTGATGTCAGTGAGTCGATCAAATGTGTGCTGGACATTCTCATTGTCATTTCGCTTGAAGCGGTTGAAGAGGTTACGAAGGACACTGATTCTCTGATCTCTCTGGGTTGAGATGCCTTCATTGACCTTGGAGAGCCAGTCCCAGACCAGCTTGGATGTCTTCAAAGCACTCACACGGCCATACTGTCCTTTGGTCAGATGACCACAGATGATATTCTTGGCAGTAGAGTCAAGTTGAGTGAATTTCTTGACATCAGCAGTAGTGACACCTTCTCCAGCCTTGGGAACATCGTTCTCGACGACATACCATAGGTCGACGTCAATGGCTTCAAGATGCATGCGCATCTTATTCTTCCAGTAGGGATATTCAGTTCCATCGAAGATGGGGCACGCAGCGGAGCCTTTAATTATCCCTGTAGTCGACATAGCTAAAACTCCAGGTGGTTAAACCGAATCACACAGAACAAGGGAGCACCTCGCTCTGATACCAATTGAAAGTGCGTTATATCGACTAGAGGGGGGGTGAATAGGCGATTTTTATGAAAGTCTTCAGAACGTGGAAGTTATGAAGACAAACAGTAGAGATATGCCTATTACTATGCAGCGGAAGGTAGACTACACTAGGCAAGCCATCGTCAAGTATTCAATAGAGTGAAAGCACAATGACAAATAGCTGAAGTGTAATAAGGATCAGGTAGGAAGATATTATGAATCCAAACAGATCATAAGTCACGTTGTGAAGACAGAAGATAGAGCAAGCATGCAATGACTTCACATTGAGTAACAGTAAGTCAAAGGAAGTGAAGATGAAACCAGTGACTCGTTAAAGACAATGATTTGTTGGAACAGTTCCAGTTGCTATGACAACTGTACATCTGGTTGGAGCGGCTAGGTATTTAAACCTTAGGACACACGGTCCCGGACACCCAGTCCTGAACACGCAGCTCAGGACACCCAGTCCTCACCGTATTCTCCTTGAGCTAAGGTCACACAGACCTCGCCCAATCACTCTGGTAAGTCTTCAAGGTAGACTCCCAAACCTTCACAGACTTCGTTCACCGGCAATCCACAATGACTCTTGGATGCTTAGAACGCGACGCCTAACCGGCTGGAGGATGCACAGTCCTCAAGTATAATAAGTGTTCAGATCACTCAGACAAGAAGACTTAAGTGATGCCCAATTCTCTCTAGCACTGGGTGGTTAGGGCTTTCTCCTCGCTAGGAATTCTCTCTCAAAGGCTTCGAGGTGGGTTGCTCTCAAACGACAAAAGCCGTGCACTAAATCTGAGCAGCCAACCGTTTATGGTTGTAGGGGGTGGACTATTTATAGCCACTAGGCAACCCGACCTGATTTGTCCGAAATGACCCTGGGTCACTAAGGAACTGACACGTGTTCCAACGGTCAGATTTCAAACTCACACGGGAACTTTACTTGGGCTACAAGCAAAGCTGACTTGTCCGACTCTGGACAAGATTTGCTCTCATAGTCTTCGCTCGAAGACATAGGTTTTTAATTAGGCATCACTTCAGTCATTCTGACTGGTTCTCTTGGACCCCACTTAATAGTACGGTGGTTCCTATGACTCAACACAAATGAAAGAGAACTACGAAAGATCTAAGTCTTCGAGTTCCATAGGCTTCATGTGGTGTCTTCTCTTGTCATAGTCTTCAATGTGAATATCTTCATATACCACCTTTGACATCAATGTCTTCATACATTTTTAGGGGTCATCTCTGGTAGTAAAACCGAATCAATGAGGGACTTCTACCTATGTTATCCTGCAATTCTCACAAACACATTAGTCCCTCAACTAGGTTTGTCGTCAATACTCCAAAACCAACTAGGGGTGGCACTAGATGCACTTACAAATTTCATTGCATGACTATTGACTTTCGTGCTTGCATAGGGAATCACAAACCTTAACACCAATATTCTTACTAAAGCACAATTACTCATCAACATGACTCACATATCACATCATCATATCTCAAAACTATTACAAGGAATCAAGTTTATTTTGTCCAATGATCTTCATGAAAGTTTTTATTATATCCTTCTTGGATATCTATCACTTTGGGACTATTTTTCATGTGTTGCTTTTGATAGGCTCAAACAAATATAAGTGAAGATCATGAGCATAATATTTCTTTCTCTCAAATTAATTTAAGTGAAGCAAGGGAGAATTTCTTAAAAAAAAATCTAACTCTCCAATAAATCTAAGTGAAGCAAGAGATCATTTCTTCAAAAATACTAAAGCACACCGTGCTCAAAAAGATATAAGTGAAGCACTAGAGCAAATCCATAGCTCATAAAAATTTAAGTGAAGCATATAGAGCAATTCTAACAAGTCATGGGATAATTTTGGAACTCTCAAATAGGTGTGTCCAGCAAGGTATCAAGACATAAAACACAAAGAAAAATAAGAAAAGACACATATCATACAAGATGCTCCAATCAAAACTCATAGTATGTGACGAAGAAAAATATAGCTTCGAGTAAAATACCGATGGTCGTTGGAAAAAAGAGGGGATGCCACTCAGGGCATCCCAAGCTTAGTTGCTTTCTTATATTTGGATAATAGCTTGGTATGCCATGGGCATCCCCAATATTAGTCTCTTCTTACTCCTTATTCCTTCATCCATCGTAAGATAACCCAAAACTTGAAAACTTCAATCACACAAAACTCAACAAAACCTTCGTGGGATCCGTTGGTACAAGAAAGAAAATCACTACTATAAGTGTTATAGTAAACAAATTCATATTTTATTCTTGCATTATATCTACTATATTCCAACTTTTATATGGCAAAAACTCATCAAAGAAAACCATAGAATCATCAAAACAAGCACACAACGCAAAGAAAACAGAATCTGTCAAAAACAGAACAGTCTGTAGCAATCTGGGTATTTCGAATACTTATGTAACTCCAAAAATCTTGAGAAATTAGGAAAACCTGATAAATCTGCATAAGCATGCAATGACTTCACATTGAGTAACAGTAAGTAAAAGGAAGTGAAGATGAAACCAGTGACTCGTTGAAGACAATGATTTGTTGGAACAGTTCCAGTTGCTGTGACAACTGTACGACTGGTTGGAGCGGCTAGGTATTTAAACCTTAGGACACACGGTCCCGGACACTCAGTCCTGAACACGCAGCTCAGGACACCCAGTCCTCACCGTATTCTCCTTGAGCTAAGGTCACACAGACCTCGCCCAATCACTCTGGTAAGTCTTCAAGGTAGACTCCCAAACCTTCACAGACTTCGTTCACCGGCAATCCACAATGACTCTTGGATGCTCAGAACGCGACGCCTAACCGGCTGGAGGATGCACAGTCCTCAAGTATAATAAGTCTTTAGATCACTCAGACAAGAAGACTTAAGTGATTCCCAATTCTCTCTGGCACTGGGTGGTTAGGGCTTTCTCCTCGCTAGGAATTCTCTCTCAAAGGCTTCGAGGTGGGTTTCTCTCAAACGACAAAAGCCATGCACTAAATCTGAGCAGCCAACCGTTTATGGTTGTAGGGGGTGGACTATTTATAGCCACTAGGCAACCCGACCTGATTTGTCCGAAATGACCCTGGGTCACTAAGGAACTGACACGTGTTCCAACGGTCAGATTTCAAACTCACATGGCAACTTTACTTGGGCTACAAGCAAAGCTGACTTGTCCGACTCTGGACAAGATTTGCTCTCATAGTCTTCGCTCGAAGACATAGGTTTTTAATTAGGCATCACTTCAGTCATTCTGACTGGTTCTCTTGGACCCCACTTAATAGTACGGTGGTTCCTATGACTCAACACAAATGAAAGAGAACTACGAAAGATCTAAGTCTTCGAGTTCCATAGGCTTCATGTGGTGTCTTCTCTTGTCATAGTCTTCAATGTGAATATCTTCATATACCACCTTTGACATCAATGTCTTCATACATTTTTAGGGGTCATCTCTGGTAGTAAAACCGAATCAATGAGGGACTTCTACCTATGTTATCCTGCAATTCTCACAAACACATTAGTCCCTCAACTAGGTTTGTCGTCAATACTCCAAAACCAACTAGGGGTGGCACTAGATGCACTTACAAATTTCATTGCATGACTATTGACTTTCGTGCTTGCATAGGGAATCACAAACCTTAACACCAATATTCTTACTAAAGCACAATTACTCATCAACATGACTCACATATCACATCATCATATCTCAAAACTATTACAAGGAATCAAGTTTATTTTGTCCAATGATCTTCATGAAAGTTTTTATTATATCCTTCTTGGATATCTATCACTTTGGGACTATTTTTCATGTGTTGCTTTTGATAGGCTCAAACAAATATAAGTGAAGATCATGAGCATAATATTTCTTTCTCTCAAATTAATTTAAGTGAAGCAAGGGAGAATTTCTTAAAAAAAATCTAACTCTCCAATAAATCTAAGTGAAGCAAGAGATCATTTCTTCAAAAATACTAAAGCACACCGTGCTCAAAAAGATATAAGTGAAGCACTAGAGCAAATCCATAGCTCATAAAAATTTAAGTGAAGCATATAGAGCAATTCTAACAAGTCATGGGATAATTTTGGCACTCTCAAATAGGTGTGTCCAGCAAGGGATCAAGACATAAAACACAAAGAAAAATAAGAAAAGACGCATATCATACAAGACGCTCCAATCAAAACCCATAGTATGTGACGAAGAAAAATATAGCTTCGAGTAAAATACCGATGGTCATTGGAAAAAAGAGGGGATGCCACTCAGGGCATCCCCAAGCTTAGTTGCTTTCTTCTATTTGGATAATAGCTTGGTATGCCATGGGCATCCCCAAGATTAGTCTCTTCTTACTCCTTATTCCTTCATCCATCGTAAGATAACCCAAAACTTGAAAACTTCAATCACACAAAACTCAACAAAACCTTCATGAGATCCGTTGGTACAAGAAAGAAAATCACTACTATAAGTGTTATAGTAAACAAATTCATATTTTATTCTTGCATTATATCTACTGTATTCCAACTTTTATATGGCAAAAACTCATCAAAGAAAACCATAGAATCATCAAAACAAGCACACAACGCAAAGAAAACAGAATCTGTCAAAAACAGAACAGTCTGTAGCAATCTGGGTATTTCGAATACTTATGTAACTCCAAAAATCTTGAGAAATTAGGAAAACCTGATAAATTTGTATATTAATATTCTGCACAAATAATTGGTATTTTATCACACTCTAGTTAAAAATGAGAATTATTTTCGTGAGCGCAAAAGTTTCTGTTTTTCAGCAAGATCAAACAACTATCACCAAGAAGATCCTAAAGGCTTTACTTTGCACAAACACTAATTAAAACACAAAAAAACAATCATAACAGTAGCATAATTAAAATAAAGCAAAAAGAAAAAATAAATTTTATTCATTGGGTTGCCTCCCAACAAGCGTTATTGTTTCACGCCCCTAGCTAGGCATAAAGCGAGGGTCTAAGTTTTGTCATCTTTGCTTCGAGATCCATAAGATACCCTCATGATTGATTCATAAGGTGGCCTAATTCTTGTTCTAGGGAAGTGTTCCATACCCTTCCTTAGTGGAAATTGTTGCCTTCTTTCATATCAATCACGACATCGATAGTGCGTAAAAACAGTCTACCAAGAATAATTGGATAAGGCGGATTGCAATCAATATCAAGAACAATAAAATCTATGGGAACATAATTCCTATTTGCAAGAATAAGAACATCATTAATTCTTCCGATAGGTTTTTTAATAGTAGAATCCGCCAAGTGCAAATTCAAAGAACATTCTTCAATATTGGTAAGACCAAACACGTCACATAAAGATTTCAAAATTGTAGAAACAATAGCACCCAAGTAACACAAAGCAAAACACTCATAATTTTTAATCTTGACTTTGATAGTAGGTTCCCATTAATCATGTAATTTTCTAGGAATTGAAACTTCTAATTCCAACTTTTCTTCTAAAGCTTTCATCATAGCATCAACAATATGTTTAGTAAAAGCTTTATTTTGTTCATAAGCATGGGGTGAATTTATCATGGATGGCAAAAAAGAAATACAATCAATCAAAGAGAAACTATCATAATTAAAGTCTTTGTAATCCAAAAGAGTGGGCACATCATTAGTTAAAGTTTTGACCTCTTCAAACCCACTTTTGTCAATTTTCTCAACAAGATTTTCACCCTCCGAATTATCGGGACGCCTTCTAGCTAAAGTTGACTCTTCTCTAGTCCCTTTTTCATCAATCTTAACTTTACTAAACAAGGAATCAATAGAATAAATACCAATCATTTTAAGATCTTCCTCGCTTTTACGAAAGTAATCACTAGAAAACGCTTTTTCTAAAAATTCTCTTCTAGCTCTGAGCATAGCGGTTCTTTTCTTACTTCCATCCATAGAAACATAAAGAGCTTTAATTGATTCCTCAACCTTAGGCACAAAAAATTTCATCTTGAGATTTTCTACATCATGAGAAATCCTATCAACACTTCTAGACAAATCATCAATCTTATTCAACTTTTCTTCCATGGTAGTGTTGAAAACTTTTTGCGTGTTGATAAATTATTTAATATTATTCTCAAGATCAGAGGTGTTACTATTATTATTATAAGAAGGATTTCCATAGGAATTACCATAATTATTAGAGGAATTACTAGGAGAAGGCCTAGGATTAAAATTACCTCTATAAGCATTGTTATTGAAATTGTTTCACGAGATAAAATTCATATCTACGACATCACTATTTTGCTCAATCAAAGTAGACAAAGGCATATCATTAAAATCAATAGGAGCACTTTTACTACCAACCAATTTCATAAGAGCATCAGCTTTTTCACTCAAAGAAGAAATTTCTTCAACCGAATTAACTTTTTTACTAGTAAGAGCTCTTTCGGTATGCCATTGTGAATAATTTGCCATAATATTATCAAGAAATTTGGTGGCTTCACCCAAAGTAATTTCCATAAAAGTACCACCCGCGGTGGAATCTAGAAGATTACGAGAAACAAAATTCAACCCCGCATAAAAAATTTGTATGATCATCCAAAGATTTAACCCATGAGTTGGACAATTCCTTAGCATCATTTTCATCCTTTCCCAAGATTGTGCAACATGCTCATGTTCAAGTTGCTTGAAATTCATGATCTGGGTTCTAAGGGGAATAATTTTTGCGGGCGGAAAATACTTAGTGATAAAAGCATCTTTGCACTTATTCCAAGAATCGATACTATTACGAGGTAAAGAAGAAAACCGAATTTTTGCAGAATCACGCATAGAAAACGGAAATAAGTTCATCTTCACAACATCTTTTGCATATCGCATAATTCCACAAAGGTATTAAGATGGGGCGCGACATCCCCATTAGGAGTACCAGAAAATTGATCTTTCATAACAAGATTCAGCAAAGCAGTATTAATATCACAAGATTTCGCACTAGTGGCGAGAGGAGCAATAGGAGTGCCAATAAAACCATCGTTGTTGGTATTTGAGAAACCACACAACTTGGTGTTCTCCTGAGCCATGGTGACTACGCAACAAGATTGCACTCAAAAACAGACCCGACAAGAAAACGGCGAATAAAACGACAATTTTTTGTGAAGTGGGGGAGAGGAAAACGAGAGGCAAATGGCAAATAATGTAAATTGCGAGGATATGAGATTTGTGATTAGGAACCTGGTAGACATTGAAGATCCTCCCCGGCAACGGCGTCAGAAATTCCTTTTGATGTCAGCTAGGACTACGTCGGTATTTCCCCAAAGAGGAAGGGATGATGCAGCACAGCGACGATAGGTATTTCCCTCAGTGATGAGACCAAGGTTATCGAACCAGTAGGAGAACCAAGCAACACAACGTAAACAACACCTGCACACAAATAACAAATACTCGCAACCCGACGTATTAAGGTGTTGTCAATCCCTTTCGGGTAACGGCGCCAGAAATTGGCAAACGGACATGAGAGAGTTGTAAATATTGATAGATCGAACGCCAAATAAAATAAATTGCAGCAAGGTATTTTTGTATTTTTGGTTTAATAGATCTTAAAATAAAATCAAATAAAAATATATTGCAAAGGCAAATATATTAAAGAAGAGACCCGGGGGCCGTAGGTTTCAATAGTTGCTTCTTTCGAGAAAAATAGCAAACGGTGGGTAAAAAATTACTGTTGGGCAATTGATAGAACTTCAAATAAGCATGACGATATCCATGCAATGATCATTATATAGGCATCACATCCAAAATTAGTAGACCGACTCCTGCCTGCATCTACTACTATTACTCCACACATCGACCGCTATCCGCATGCATCTAGTGTATTAAGTTCATGGAGAAACGGAGTACTACAATAAGAACGATGACATGATGTAGACAAGATCTATTTATATAGAAATAGACCCCATCTTGTTATCCTTAATAGCAACGATACATACGTGTCGGTTCCCCTTCTGTCACTGGGATCAAGCACCATAAGATCGAACCCATCACAAAGCACCTCTTCTCATTGCAAGATAAATAGATCAAGTTGGCCAAGCAAAAGCCTAATATTGGAGAAGAAATACGAGGCTATAAGCAATCATGCATATAAGAGATCAAAGAAACTCAAATAACTTTCACGGATAAAAAGAGATAGATCTTATCATAAACTCAAAGTTCATCGGATCCCAACAAACACACCGCAAAAGAATTACATCGTATGGATCTCCAAGAGACCATTGTATTGAGAATCAAACAAGAGAGAGGAAGCCATCTAGCTATTGAAGGAAATATGCCCTAGAGGCAATAATAAAGTTATTGTTTATTTCCTTATATCATGATAAATGTTTATTATTCATGCTAGAATTGTATTAACCGGAAACATAATACATGTGTGAATACATAGACAAACAGAGTGTCACTAGTATGCCTCTACTTGACTAGCTCGTTAATCAAAGATGGTTATGTTTCCTAACCATGAACAACGAGTTGTTATTTGATTAACAAGGTCACATCATTAGTTGAATGATCTGATTGACATGACCCATTCCATTAGCTTAGCACCCGATCGTTTAGTATGTTGCTATTGCTTTCTTCATGACTTATACATGTTCCTATGACTATGAGATTATGCAACTCCCGTTTACCGGAGGAACACTTTGGGTACTACCAAACGTCACAATGTAACTGGGTTATTATAAAGGAGTACTACAGGTGTCTCCAATGGTAGATGTTGGGTTGGCGTATTTCGAGATTAGAATTTGTCACTCCGATTGTCGGAGAGGTATCTCTGGGCCCTCTCGGTAATACACATTACACAAGCCTTGCAAGCATTGCAACTAATGAGTTAGTTGCGGATGATGTATTACAGAACGAGCAAAGAGACTTGCCGGTAACGAGATTGAACTAGGTATTGGATACCGATGATCGAATCTCGGGCAAGTAACATACCGATGACAAAGGGAACAATGTATGTTGTTATGCGGCCTGACCGATAAAGATCTTCGTAGAATATGTAGGAGCCAATATGGGCATCCAGGTCCCGCTATTGGTTATTGACCGGAGACGTGTCTCGGTCATGTCTACATTGTTCTCGAACCGTAGGGTCCACACGCTTAACGTTACGATGACAGTTATTATGAGTTTATGCATTTTGATATACCGAAGGTTGTTCGGAGTCCCGGATGTGATCACGGACATGACGAGGAGTCTCAAAATGGTCGAGACATAAAGATTGATATATTGGAAGCCTATGTTTGGACATCGGAAGTGTTCCGGGTGAAATCGGGATTTTACCGGAGTACCGGGAGGTTACCGGAACCCCCCGGGAACCAAATGGGCCTTATTGGGCCTTAGTGGAAAGGTGAAAGGGGCAGCCCAAGGTGGGCTGCGCGCCTTCCCCCTCCCCTAGTCCTATTAGGACTAGGAGAGGTGGCCGGCCCCCTTCTCCCTCTCTCTCTCTCTCGAGGAATCCTATTAGGAATAGGATTGGGGGGGAATCCAACTCCCGGTAGGAGTAGGACTCCTCCTGCGCCTCCATAGCTTGGCCGGCCAGCCCTCCCCTGGCAACCTTTATATACGTGGGCAGGGGGCACCTCTAGACACACAAGTTGATCATTGAGATCGTTCCTTAGCCGTGTGCGGTGCCCCCTGCCACCAAATTCCACCTTGATCATACCGTTGTAGTGCTTAGGCGAAGCCCTGCGTCGGTAGTACATCAAGATCGTCACCACGCCGTCGTGCTGACGGAACTCTTCCTCGACGCTTTGCTGGATCGGAGCCCGAGGATCGTCATCGAGCTGAACGTGTGCCAAGAACTCGGAGGTGCCGGAGTAACGGTGCTTGGATCGGTCGGATCGGGAAGAAGACGTACGACTACTTCCTCTACGTTGTGTCAACGCTTCCGTTGCGATCTACAAGGGTACGTAGATCAGACTCTCCCCCTCGTTGCTATGCATCACCATGATCTTGCGTGTGCGTAGGAAATTTTTTGAAATTACTACGTTCCCCAACAGTGGCATCCGAGCCTAGGTTTTATGGTTTGATGTTATTTGCACGAGTAGAACACAAGTGAGTTGTGGGCGATACAAGTCATACTGCCTACCAGCATGTCATACTTTGGTTTGGCGGTATTGTTGGACGAGATGACCCGGACCAACCTTACGCGTACACTTACGCGAGACCGGTTCCCTCGACGTGCTTTGCACATAGATGGCTTGCGGGCGACTGTCTCTCCAACTTTAGTTGAACCGAGTATGGCTACGCCCGATCCTTGAGAAGGTTAAAACGGAGTCTATTTGACAAACTATCGTTGTGGTTTTGATGCGTAGGTGAGATGAGTTCTTGCTTAAGCCCGTAGCAGCCACGTAAAACTTGCAACAACAAAGTAGAGGACGTCTAACTTGTTTTTGCAGGGCATGTTGTGATGTGATATGGTCAAGGCATGATGCTGATTTTATTGTATGAGATGATCATGTTTTGTAACCAAGTTATCGGCAACTGGCAGGAGCCATATGGTTGTCGCTTTATTGTATGCAATGCAATCGCGATGTAATGCTTTACTTTATTGCTAAGCGGTAGTGATAGTCATGGAAGCATAAGATTGGCGAGACGACAACAATGCTATGATGGAGATCAAGGTGTCGCGCCGGTGACGATGGTGATCATGACGGTGCTTCGGAGATGGAGACCACAAGCACAAGATGATGATGGCCATATCATATCACTTATATTGATTGCATGTGATGTTTATCTTTTATGCATATTATCTTGCTTTGATTGACGGTAGCATTATAAGATGATCTCTCACAAAATTATCAAGAAGTGTTCTCCCTGAGTATGCACCGTTGCCAAAGTTCGTCGTGCCCAGACACCACGTGATGATCGGGTGTGATAAGCTCTACGTCCATCTACAACGGGTGCAAGCCAGTTTTGCACACGCAGAATACTCAGGTTAAACTTGACGAGCCTAGCATATGCAGATATGGCCTCGGAACACAGAGACCGAAAGGTCGAGCGTGAATCATATAGTAGATATGATCAACATAACGATGTTCACCATTGAAAACTACTCCATCTCACGTGATGATCGGTTATGGTTTAGTTGATTTGGATCACGTGATCACTTAGAGGATTAGAGGGATTTCTATCTAAGTGGGAGTTCTTAAGTAATTTGATTAACTGAACTTAAACTTATCATGAACTTAGTACCTGATAGTATCTTGCTTGCTTATGTTGATTGTAGATAGATGGCTCGTGCTATTGTTCCGTTGAATTTTAATGCGTTCCTTGAGAAAGCAAAGTTGAAAGATGATGGTAGCAATTACATGGACTGGGTCCATAACCTGAGGATTATCCTCATTGCTGCACAGAAGAATTACGTCCTGGAAGCACCGCTGGGTGCCAGGCCTGCTGCTGGAGCAACACCAGATGTTATGAACGTCTGGCAGAGCAAAGCTGATGACTACTCGATAGTTCAGTGTGCCATGCTTTACGGCTTAGAATCGGGACTTCAACGACGTTTTGAACGTCATGGAGCATATGAGATGTTCCAGGAGTTGAAGTTAATATTTCAAGCAAATGCCCGAATTGAGAGATATGAAGTCTCCAATAAGTTCTATAGCTGCAAGATGGAGGAGAACAGTTCTGTTAGTGAGCATATACTCAAAATGTCTGGGTATAATAATCACTTGATTCAGATGGGAGTTAATCTTCCAGATGATTGCGTCATTGACAGAATTCTCCAATCACTGCCACCAAGCTACAAGAGCTTCGTGATGAACTATAATATGCAAGGGATGAACAAGACTATTCCCGAGCTCTTTGCAATGCTAAAAGCTGTGGAGGTAGAAATCAAGAAGGAGCATCAAGTGTTGATGGTCAACAAGACCACTAGTTTCAAGAAAAAGGGCAAAGGGAAGAAGAAGGGGAACTTCAAGAAGAACAACAAGCAAGTTGCTGCTCAGGAGAAGAAACCCAAGTCTGGACCTAAGCCTGAAACTGAGTGCTTCTACTGCAAGCAGACTGGTCACTGGAAGCGGAACTGCCCCAAGTATTTGGCGGATAAGAAGGATGGCAAGGTGAACAAAGGTATATGTGGTATACATGTTATTGATGTGTACCTTACTAGAGCTCGCAGTAGCACCTGGGTATTTGATACTGGTTCTGTTGCTAATATTTGCAACTCGAAATAGGGACTACGGAATAAGCTGACACTAGCAAAGGACTAGGTGACGATGCGCGTGGGAAACGGTTCCAAAGTCGATGTGATCGCAGTCGGCACGCTACCTCTACATCTACCTTCGGGATTAATATTAGACCTAAATAATTGTTATTTGGTGCCAGCGTTGAGCATGAACATTATATCTGGATCTTGTTTAATGCGAGACGGTTATTTATTTAAATCAGAGAATAATGGTTGTTCTATTTATATGAGTAATATCTTTTATGGTCATGCACCTTTGAAGAGTGGTCTATTTTTGATGAATCTCGATAGTAGTGATACACATATTCATAATGTTGAAACCAAAAGATGCAGAGTTGATAATGATAGTGCAACTTATTTGTGGCACTGCCGTTTAGGTCATATCGGTGTAAAGCGCATGAAGAAACTCCATACTGATGGACTTTTGGAACCACTTGATTATGAATCACTTGGTACTTGCGAACCGTGCCTCATAGGCAAGATGACTAAAACACCATTCTCCGGTACTATGGAGAGAGCAACAGATCTGTTGGAAATCATACATACCGATGTATGTGGTCCGATGAATATTGAGGCTCGTGGCGGATATCGTTATTTTCTCACCTTCACAGATGATTTAAGCAGATATGGGTATATCTACTTAATGAAACACAAGTCTGAAACATTTGAAAAGTTCAAAGAATTTCAGAGTGAAGTTGAAAATCATCGTAACAAGAAAATAAAGTTTCTACGATCTGATCGTGGAGGAGAATATTTGAGTTACGAGTTTGGTGTACATTTGAAAAATTGTGGAATAGTTTCGCAACTCACGCCACCCGGAACACCATAGCGTAATGGTGTGTCCGAACGTCGTAATCGTACTTTACTAGATATGGTGCGATCTATGATGTCTCCTACTGATTTACCACTATCATTTTGGGGTTATGCTTTAGAGACGGCCGCATTCACGTTAAATAGGGCACCATCAAAATCCGTTGAGACGGCACCTTATGAACTATGGTTTGGCAAGAAACCAAAGTTGTCGTTTCTTAAAGTTTGGGGCTGTGATGCTTATGTGAAAAAGCTTCAACCTGATAAGCTCGAACCCAAAGCGGAGAAATGTGTCTTCATGGGATACCCAAAGGAGACTGTTGGGTACACCTTCTATCACAGATCCGAAGGCAAGACATTCGTTGCTAAGAATGGATCATTTCTAGAGAAGGAGTTTCTCTCGAAAGAAGTGAGTGGGAGGAAAGTAGAACTTAACGAGGTAACTATACCTGCTCCCTTATTGGAAAATAGTACATCACAGAAAACTGTTTCTGCAACACCTATACCAATTAGTGAGGAAGCTAATGATGATGATCATGAAACTTCAGGACAAGATACTACTGAACCACGTAGATCAACCAGAGTGAGATCCGCACCAGAGTGGTACGGTAATCCAATTCTGGAAGTCATGCTACTAGATCATGATGAACCTACGAACAATGAAGAAGCGATGGTGAGCCCAGATTCCGCAAAGTGGCTTGAAGCCATGAAATCTGAGATGGGATCCATGTATGAGAACAAAGTATGGACTTTGGTTGACTTGCCCGATGATCGGCAAGCAATTGAGAATAAATGGATCTTCAAGAAAAAGACTGACGCTGACGGTAATATTACTGTCTATAAAGCTCGACTTGTCACAAAAGGTTTTTGACAAGTTCAAGGGGTTGACTACGATGAGACCTTCTCACCCGTAGCGATGCTTAAGTCTGTCAGAATCATGTTAGCAATTGCCGCATTTTATGATTATGAAATTTGGCAGATGGATGTCAAAACTGCATTCCTGAATGGATTTCTGGAAGAAGAGTTGTATATGATGCAACCAGAAGATTTTGTCGATCCAAAAGGAGCTAACAAAGTGTGCAAGCTCCAGCGATCCATTTATGGACTGGTGCAAGCCTCTTGGAGTTGGAATAAATGCTTTGATAGTGTGATCAAAGCATTTGGTTTTATACAGACGTTTGGAGAAGCCTGTATTTACAAGAAAGTGAGTGGGAGCTCTGTAGCATTTCTGATATTATATGTGGATGACATATTGCTGATTGGAAATGATATAGAATTTCTGGATAGCATAAAGGGATACTTGAATAAAAGTTTTTCGATGAAAGACCTCAGGGAAGCTGCTTACATATTAGGCATAAAGATCTATAGAGATAGATCAAGACGCTTAATTGGACTTTCACAAAGCACATACCTTGACAAGATTTTGAAGTAGTTCAAAATGGATCAAGCAAAGAAAGGGTTCTTGCCTGTGTTACAAGGTGTGAAGTTGAGTCAGACTCAATGCCCGACCACTGTAGAAGATAGAGAGAAAATGAAAGATGTTCCCTATGCTTCAGCCATAGGCTCTATCATGTATGCAATGTTGTGTACCAGACCTGATGTGTGCCTTGCTATAAGTTTAGCAGGGAGGTACCAAAGTAATCCAGGAGTGGATCACTGGACAGCAGTCAAGAACATCCTGAAATACCTGAAAAGGACTAAGGATATGTTTCTCGTATATGGAGGTGACAAAGAGCTCACCGTAAGAGGTTACGTTGATGCAAGCTTTGACACTGATCCGGACGATTCTAAATCGCAAACCGGATACGTGTTTACTTTAAACGGTGGAGTTGTCAGTTGGTGCAGTTCTAAACAAAGCGTCGTAGCGGGATCTACATGTGAAGCGGGATACATAGCTGCTTCGGAATCAGCGAACGAAGGAGTCTGGATGAAGGAGTTCATATCCGATCTAGGTGTCATACCTAGTGCATCGGGTCCAATGAAAATCTTTTGTGACAATACTGGTGCAATTGCTTTGGCAAAGGAATCCGGATTTCACAAAAGGACCAAACACATCAAGAGACGCTTCAATTCCATCCGGGATCTAGTCCAGGTGGGAGACATAGAGATTTGCAAGATACATACGGATCTGAATGTTGCAGACCCGTTCACTAAGCCTCTTCCACGAACAAAACATGATCAGCACCAAGGCTCCATGGGTGTTAGAATCATTACTGTGTAATCTAGATTATTGACTCTAGTGCAAGTGGGAGACTGAAGGAAATATGCCCTAGAGGCAATAATAAAGTTATTATTTATTTCCTTATATCATGATAAATGTTTATTATTCATGCTAGAATTGTATTAACCGGAAACATAATACATGTGTGAATACATAGACAAACAGAGTGTCACTAGTATGCCTCTACTTGACTAGCTCGTTAATCAAAGATGGTTATGTTTCCTAACCATGAACAAAGAGTTGTTATTTGATTAACGAGGTCACATCATTAGTTGAATGATCTGATTGACATGACCCATTCCATTAGCTTAGCACCCGATCGTTTAGTATGTTGCTATTGCTTTCTTCATGACTTATACATGTTCCTATGACTATGAGATTATGCAACTCCCGTTTACCGGAGGAACACTTTGGGTACTACCAAACGTCACAACGTAACTGGGTGATTATAAAGGAGTACTACAGGTGTCTCCAATGGTAGATGTTGGGTTGGCGTATTTCGAGATTAGAATTTGTCACTCCAATTGTCGGAGAGGTATCTCTGGGCCCTCTCGGTAATACACATTACACAAGCCTTGCAAGCATTGCAACTAATGAGTTAGTTGCGGATGATGTATTACAGAACGAGTAAAGAGACTTGCCGGTAACGAGATTGAACTAGGTATTGGATACCGACGATCGAATCTCGGGCAAGTAACATACCGATGACAAAGGGAACAACGTATGTTGTTATGCGGTCTGACCGATAAAGATCTTCGTAGAATATGTAGGAGCCAATATGGGCATACAGGTCCCGCTATTGGTTATTGACCGGAGACGTGTCTCGGTCATGTCTACATTGTTCTCAAACCGTAGGGTCCGCACGCTTAACGTTACGATGACAGTTATTATGAGTTTATGCATTTTGATATACCGAAGGTTGTTCGGAGTCCCGGATGTGATCACGGACATGACGAGGAGTCTCGAAATGGTCGAGACATAAAGATTGATATATTGGAAGCCTATGTTTGGACATCGAAAGTGTTCCGGGTGAAATCGGGATTTTACCGGAGTACCGGGAGGTTACCGGAACCCCCCGGGAACCAAATGGGCCTTATTGGGCCTTAGTGGAAAGGTGAAAGGGGCAGCCCAAGGTGGGCTGCGCGCCTCCCCCCTCCCCTAGTCCTATTAGGACTAGGAGAGGTGGCCGGCCCCCTTCTCCCTCTCTCTCTCTCTCTCTCTCGGAATCCTATTAGGAATAGGATTGGGGGGGAGTCCTACTCTCGGTAGGAGTAGGACTCCTCCTGCGCCTCCATAGCTTGGCCGGCCAGCCCTCCCCTGGCAACCTTTATATACGGGGGCAGGGGGCACCTCTAGACACACAAGTTGATCATTGAGATCATTCCTTAGCCGTGTGCGGTGCCCCCTGCCACCAAATTCCACCTCGATCATACCGTTGTAGTGCTTAGGCGAAGCCCTGCGTCGGTAGTACATCAAGATCGTCACCACGCCGTCATGCTGACGGAACTCTTCCTCGACGCTTTGCTGGATCGGAGCCCGAGGATCGTCATCGAGCTGAACGTGTGCCAAGAACTCGGAGGTGCCGGAGTAACGGTGCTTGGATCGGTCGGATCGGGAAGAAGACGTACGACTACTTCCTCTACGTTGTGTCAACGCTTCCGTTGCGATCTACAAGGGTACGTAGATCAGACTCTCCCCCTCGTTGCTATGCATCACCATGATCTTGCGTGTGCGTAGGAAATTTTTTGAAATTACTACGTTCCCCAACAGCTACCAACTATGGACCCGAAGGTCTATAAAGGACTACTCACGCATCATCGGAGAGGCACCAATGGAAGTGGTGAACCCCTCCGTGATGGTGTCTAGATTGGATCTGGTGGTTCTGGACTCTGCGACGGCTGGAATTGATTTTCGTCGACTCCCCCAAGGTTTCTAGAATATTTGGGTATTTATAGAGCAAAGAGACGGTTCAGGGGGCACCCAAGGTGGGCACAACCCACCAGGGCGCGCCTGGGCCTCCAGGCGCGCCCTGGTGGGTTGTGCTCCCCTCGGAGCACCCCTCCCCCCCAGGCGCTTCTCTGGCCCATTGGATGTCCTCTGGTCCAAAAAAATCCACAAAAGGTTTCACTGCGTTTGGACTCCGTTTGGTATTGATTTCCTGCGATGTAAAAAACATGTAGACAACAACAACTGGCACTTGGCACTATGTCAATAGGTTAGTACCCAAAAAATGATATAAAATGACTATAAAATGATTATAAAACATCCAAGAATGATAATATAACAGCATGGAACAATCAAAGATTATAGATACGTTGGAGACGTATCGGTATGTCCCCTCCTTTGGCCCATAAGGCCCATACCTTGCCGGGGGGTGCCCGGAACCCCTTCCGGTGACCCGATTCCTTTCTGATACGTCTCGAAACACTTCCAGTGTCCAAATACCATAATCCTATATATCAATATTTACCTCTTACCATTTAGAGACTCCACATCATGCCTGTTATCTCATTCGGGACTCCAAACAATATTCGGTCACCAAAACACATAACTCATAATACAAATCGTCATCAAACGTTAAGCTTGCGGACCCTACGGGTTCGAGAACTATGTAGACATGACCGAGACACCTCTCCAGTCAATAACCAATAGCAGAACCTGGATGCCCATATTGGCTCCTACATATTCTACGAAGATCTTTATCGGTCGAACCATCATGACAACATATATACGTAATTCCCTTTGTCCATCGGTATGTTACTTGCCCGAGATTCAATCGTCGGTATCTTCATACCTAGTTCAATCTCGTTACCGGCAAGTCTCTTTACTCATTTCGTAATACATCACCTTGTGACTAACTCATTTAGTCATTTGCTTGCAAGCTTATGATGTGTAGTACCGAGAGGGCCCGGAGATACCTCTCCGATACTCGGAGTGACAAATCCTAATCTCGATCTATGCCAACTCAAAAAACACCTTCGGAGATACCTGTAAAGCATCTTTATGATCACCCAGTTACGTTATGACGTTTGATAGCACACAAGGTATTCCTCCGGTATCCGGGAGTTGCATAATCTCATAGTCGAAGGAATATGTATTTGACATTAAGAAAGAAATATCAATAAAATTGAACGATCATTATGCTAAGCTAACGGATGGGTCTAGTAGAGGCTTACTAGGGACACGAATTTTGTTTATGTATTCACACATGTATTTAAGTTTCCTATCAATACAATTCTAGCATGAATAATAAACCTTTATCATGAATAAGGAAATATAAAATAACAACTTTATTATTGGCTCTAGGGCATATTTCCTTCACATTCCATGAGGAAACCCGACATGGCGTCTATGCTCGGGCCCGTCCCTGCAGCATCGCTAAATCCAAGTCACCGAGCGGTGTCTGACGGGTCAGACCCGTGCACGTCACCTCCATTGGTCCTTGGTGTCCAACCTCCGCATGCAATGGTCTCGGGACGACTGTCTGGCGTGCGTTACCCCCACGTCATCAGATCCGCAAACACGCAGGTACTGCCGAGGTTCCCTCGTGAGGCTCCCCTGGGTGGCCGCCTCTCGAGGTCGCAGGAGAATCCATCGAGGCCTAGATCCCAACGCAGCTCAGCTACTAGCGGAGAACGGTGTCCCTGTGCTTATCGCCTGGGACGCCCAACACCTCCAGTTCTGCCGTGGCTCCCACGTGCACGAACAGGACAGGGCTATACACGCCCGGAGACTCTTAAACAGAGCTCCCACCCACGCCAAGTGGAAGCCCCATGCTCCGCGTTGGCGAAACGGTCCGACCCTGACCATGCCCACGCCCAAGTGAAAAGCCCCATGCTCTGCGCTGGTGGATAAACAACTGAGAAGCACCCTCTGGGCCGCAGTAACCTTAGGATGGCCCATACTCATGGTGGACGTCGCTCAACCTTTCTGCAGGGCACACCCGCAGCTCACCCCTGAGCTTTACACGTGCGGAGGCGACACGGTGCCTGCAATCGGGTCAGTCCCCCGGCAGCGCTGAGAAACCCAAGGGTCGGGCTCTGGCTCGCGGGCCTGCTCCCGTGCGACGTCACCCCACCAAGGCCCTTGGCGTATGGTCTTCTCGCGTAACACCCAGGTGAAAGCTTGCGAGTGCGCATCATCCGGGACAGAGCCTCTCACAAATGGGTTCCCCTCAGGTAGCGTTTTCCCTCGCGGGCCGCTTGCGCATCAAGTTTTGAAATTTTGCCCCCTCAAAATTGGATTTTTTTTTTGAAAACACAAACATGTTATGACATTCCTAACATTGTTTTCCTAAAAGTGAACATATTTTAAACACAAACAATTTTAAAAATTAGTGTACGATGTTTTAACACTTATTTTTTTAATTTATATATTTTAGATAAGAAACAAAGAAGAAAAAAGAAACAGGGAAATATAAAAATAAAAGGAAATAAAAATAAGGACAATAACAGAAAAACAGTTCACTGAGTTGCTCCTGTACGAATCAATGTCAGCTAGGCGCAAGAGGGAGCTCCTATATCACGCTTCAGGCGCCCGTTTGCGAAGGGGCACTCACGCAGCCCCTTTGCACCGGCCCAACG
Organism: Triticum monococcum; assembly: GCA_034509565.1. Taxonomy (NCBI): domain Eukaryota; kingdom Viridiplantae; phylum Streptophyta; class Magnoliopsida; order Poales; family Poaceae; genus Triticum; species Triticum monococcum. Next base: position 494,383,616 of record CM067844.1, read on the forward strand.
CGCTGGCTCGCTCTTTTGCTAAATAAAAATTAAACTTCCATCGCTGGGTCGCTGCACTGGTCAACCATGGACCGGTAAAAAAAATGAAAATTTCATAAATTAAATAATCTTGATGAATTTTTAAAAAGTTGATTAGTTTTGGAAAAAGTGTATTAATTTTGAAATTAATTTTTGGAAAAAGTGTATCAATTTTGAAAAAGTGTAACCAAAGTTGATTAGTTTTGGAAGGGAGTTCCGTCGTATTTTGGACCAACAAGTCGTTAGTTTGAATCCAACCTAGTTGACAGTTTGTTAATAATAAATAGATGGGTCTGCCCAGCTCGCAGGGAGGGTGTCCGCCCGTTTGGAAAATGCCATCAAATACGAAGCGAGAAGGCAGGACGGGGAAATCCTATTTGACGCTCATTGTGTCAGAATGTCGAGCTTTCGCACAAACGATCTCCTCAAGCGTGAGAATTGGGCCGGCCCACTTCCCCACAGCGAGGTAGCCGGTTTTGGGAACCTTCCAGAAGGTTCCCTGAACCGGTTTTTTTATTTTTATACTAGTTTTGTGGTTTTTATTTGTTTTTGTTTTTTTGTTTCATTAATTTTTTCCGTTATTTGTTTCCTTTTCTTCTTTCTTTCACCTTTTCACTTTTATTTTTTATTTTTCCATTTTTTGTTTTTTGTTTCTTTTAAAAAAAATTCGGCAATTTAAAAATTAGTTCGTGGTTCAAAAAATTGTTCAAAATTTTAACAAATATTTGTGTTTCTAAAATTTGTTCATAAATTTAAAAAATGTTCGCATTTTAAAAAAATATTTGGACATTTCAAACAATGTTCTTGTTTTTTTTAAAAGTGTTTAGAATGTTTTCGTTCAAATCTTTCACAATTTTATAAAATATTAATTTTTTGTTTCTTTTTCGTTTCTTCCTTTTCAAATTTACTTTCATTCTTTATTTTGTTAGAAAAATTCAAAATTTGTTCAGATTTTCAAAAAAATCCTATCAAAATTTTTTTGGACATTCAAAAAATGTTCATGTTTCAAGAAATGTTCACAAATGTTCCTCATTTGAAAACTTCTTCATAAATTCAAAAAATGTTCTTGTTTTCAAATTTCTGATCACGTACTAAAAATTGTTCATGCTTCAAATTTGTCAGGGATTTTCAGAATTGTTCTCCATTTCGAAATTTGTTCTAAAAATTCAGAATTTGTGCGTGATTTTAGTTTTTTCACAATTTCCAGAAAATGTTTGTGTTTACAAAAAGTTCTAAAATTATCCTTTAAATTTTGTTCAAAAACGCAAAGCAAGTATTTCAAAAAAGTTACCATTTCCGAAATTTGGTCACAAATTCAAAAAATGTTCACATGGTTATTTTTTTAGCAAATTGGAAAATGTTTGGGAATTCCAAAAAATATTCCTGGTTACAAATTTTGTTCACAAATTCAAAAACTATTTTCCTTTTCAAAATTTGTTGACATATTCATAAAAATTCATGTTTGAAAATTGGTTTACAAATTCAAAAAATGTTTGCTTGTTTTTGCTTTTGTTCACAAATTATAAAATGTATGTGGATTTCAAAAAAATCTTGATTTCAACATTTGTCACATATTCAAAAAATTCTAGATATTCAACAAATACTCATGATGATTTTTCAAAATTTGGTGTTGTTGGAAACTCACATTTCTTCAATCGGAGAACATTTTTTGGAATAAAAAAAATAGTCATGATGATTGTTTTAAAAACAAATCAGTGAACATTTTCATAATGCACAAACAACATTTCGATTTCACTTCATATTTTGAAATCTTCAATTCTTTTCAATGATTGAACATTTTATAAAATTCATGAACATTTCAGAATTCCAATTTTTCCAAATTTGTGAATGTTTTTGAATTTAATTGAACAGTTTTGGAAATCCTGAAAGGGAACATAAAAAAAGTATAAAAGAAAAATAGAGTAGAAATAGACGGAAGGAAATTAACTAGGTACCTCGCCCCGGAATAGGCCGGCCCAAAGCGCGTGCGGTGGGTGCGGTTTTGCAACGTCCATCCGGTCCTACAGGCCTTGGTTATGCGCAATGCTATATCTTTGTTGGGACTCCAATCGTGGTATGCGCTAGGAGGAGTGGCAGCGCGCACCCGACGCTTCCAAAGCGCGCCTGTTTGGGATTATAAAAGGTTTGATTCATTTTTAAAAAAAATGTGCATTTTGAACAAAAACATTATAATGTTTGCGGATTCAGAAAATGTTCATGAATTAAAAAAAATGGAAAAAAATTCATGGTTTAAGACAATGTACACGAATTCAAAAAAGTTTCATGATTTAAAAAATAGACATGATTTTAAAGAAAATGTTCGCGAGTTCAAAATATGTTTATGGTTGAAGAGAATGTTTACGAGTTTAAAACTCTTCAATATTTCGATTTTTTAATGAATTTCCAAAATGTCTCAGGTTCTAAAAAATTCAAGAATTTTTCGAAAAAATAATTCATGATAAAAAATGTCCGTGAATTTATAAAATGTTCATCATTTCAAAAAATATTCACGATTTTAGAACACATTCATCAATTTAAAATATATTGTAAAATTGAAAAAACAAAGAATGAAAATACAAAAGGGAAAATAGAAAAGAAAACTAAAAAAGAGAATAGAAAAAGAAACAACAAATAAAAATGGTAAAAAGGAAGAAAAACTGAAAGAGAAGATAAAGGCGAACAAAAAACCGGTTCCGAGAAGGTACTCGAACCTTCCCTTAACCGGATTGGATGAAACCCGAAAGAATGGACCAGCCCATGTAAAAAACCAGCGCCAGCATACGCGCGCCGTCGCTAACTGCAGCACTTTAGTGGGCCGGTCCATCAACACACAAGCAATGTAAAAAGTATTTATAGCGGAATAAAAATTCACAAATAATGGCTCGAGAGAAGATTCGAACCCGCACAATTTACCTCCACTACGCAGTTGGCAAACGATAGAGCTATGTAACATTCCAAATTTTCAATTTGGAATGTTATACATTAGATCATCATGCATATCATATTTTATTTGCTTTTGGGTTTTGATCCTAGAAAATTCTAAGCAACTCAAAGACCCATGAAGAGAGTTGGGGATTTCGTTATTTTCATATTTAAGTTTTCTCTAATTTTGAAAATAGGATCATTTGATTTTATTTATTTTATCATCGATTATATCTATTACAAAAATATGAGAGAGGGAATAAAATGACTTTCCCAAAATATAGAAATATTGATGATTTAATAAAAAAATCAAGTAAGATTTATTTCGGAGTTTTTCGATTTTTTTGAATTTAGGAAAAATACGCGTTTTCCAAATTGCATTTAGGGCCCAAATAAATGTTCACTTTGTCGGGCTTGATTTTAGAAGCCCGGGAACATTTATTTCGGGATTTTTGAGTCCGTTTAGTATTTCTTTTTATTTTTTTCCAAGCGTAATAAAAAAGAAACCGACCTTGGGCCGTGCCCGAGCGGGACTCCGCCCCGGGGCGCCTTTATATAGCGCCGCACCCGAGCCCCAGCCCACACCAGCCCCGCGCCCGATCCGCCGCCGCCGGAGCAGCGCGCCGCCGCCTCGAAATCCGTGCCGTTTTAAAAAAACGGATCGGTTTTCGTCGGTTTTATTTTCGATTTTTTTTCGGATTAATCCGTTCGTCGTTTTTCTTTTTCGTCGTTTTTTCCGCGGTTATTTTCTGATCGCGATTTCTGATTCGATTTTCGTTTTAGTATAACTTTTTGCTCGTTTATCGGAATCAGGCGATTCAAACGCCTGGAGTTTCGTCTTGAAACCCTCTATTCGAATAATCAACTTAAACACGTTTTTGCTACTGTAAAATTTGACTTAGATACAGATTACTAGAACGAAGTTGTTTTCTTTCGCCGTTTGACTTTCTTTGCTTCGTTCGATTTGATTCTTTTTGCCAACCGGAGTTCTTAAGTTGAACCTTCTGGTTAGATCTCTTATTTGAGTTTTACATGTGCATTAGATGAGTACTTATTGAATGCTTGTTTGTTTGTCTGCGATAGAGTACCTGGAGTGCGCCGCCTGTTACTTCGAATCCTTAGGTTTCACGGATCATCAGCAAGGCAAGTAACACTTTGATCATACCTTTTCTACTACCCAGTTTTATTGCATTATATCAATCCTCACACATTGCATGATTAGGATCTAATTAAATTGTGGGATGGGAAGTAGATGAGGTAGTACCTATTACCTGTTTATTATCAAACCTTTGAGAGTTACTTCTACGTTTGCTTATTATGCCATGCTATGCTAGTAGACGTGGATTGGGTGAGTGATATCCATGACAAATGTGAGATTGATAATTAATGGTTTATCTAAGGTGGCAACTTAAACACACATCTGGGTGGATTGAGGCACCTGGGTATTCCAGGACTTGCCTGTTTTCTTTTGGACCGCCACCCAGGCTCAAAGGGATCATGAGACTATTCATACTAGAAACTTCCGTGTGCAGCCACAAGCTATTATGGACTCTTGCATAGTTGACTAAGTCGTGCGAACTCTTACAGTGGTAGACTAGCAGATGTAGGGGATGTAGGTGGTACGGTCTACCCGATCGTAAGGTGCTAGCGCTTCTGAAAGACTATGTCTCGGTCATCCGTTTTCTCAAACACCATGTAGTGCGAGAAACCAAACGAAGGCGATCGAGTCTTGTGGGGAAAAGTGCGCAAACCTCTGCAGAGTGTAATAAACTAATCATGGTTAGCCGTGTCCCCGGTTATGGACATCTTGAGTATCTAGTACCTGGATTATCATGTGAATCCCAACATGTTACTCTAAATTAAAATTGATGGGTTTTGTTTAATGATGATGCTTAATTGGGATTGAGAATGCTGTCAACCATTCTCAATGTTTAACAACCACCATGATAGTTAAATAAAATTTATTCCTTTGAAGTAGGGAAAGATTGGCTTTACGCAAAACTGTAACCATAGAGCTTTCCACCAGCCAAATATGCATATAGTATATAGCTGTTTCATTCCATTACTCTCTATGTGTTACCTTGCCAGCATATTCCATGTGCTGACCCGTTTTCGGGCTGCAACGTTAATGTTGCAGACTTTTCAGACGATGATTAAGGAGATTTTAGGTCGTGGTTCTATACTCAGTGATGCCGTTGGAGTTGATGGACTCACTTATCTTCCAAGCCTTCCGCTGTTATCGTTATGAGATGGCCTTAAGCCATATTTATTGTAATCCGTTCTCTTTTGAGACATTCGATGTAATAAGTGTGTGATTGCTACTCTGCTATAAATCCTCCGAGTACTGTGTGGTGTCAGCATTACTGATCCAGGGATGACACCGGAGCACAAAGAGCAGACTGTTTGAGGTCTGGTCGCTACAGAGATGGTATCAGAGCACACGCTGACTGTAGGACACGACCATTAAGCTATAGACCTAGATCACTCTCTTCTCTTCTGACTTCTCATTTTTTCTACTCTTTAGGATGGCGGATGCAAGGAACAAGTTCACACAACCAGATGAAGATACACCCTTTAGACGCCACTTGAAGGAAGTCACTAGATACCTGAACATAGGAGTACCAAGCTTCACGGGAACCTACAACACCACTTTACCTGAAGAAGAGCGCTGGATGATTCAAGTTCAAGTTCCAGGAAGGACGTTCATGCCAGTCACTGAGCCCATAGAGTTTTCTTTTGATGCACCAACTTGGAGTCTAGGAAAGAATATGGCAGCTCACATCGCCATGGGACGCATTGGAGAAGTTTACCGCAAGGATCTTAAGGATACTATATACCAGATTTGTGGGCATCGAGATGAACACTGGGAGATGATCAGCATAAGGAAAGATAGATCAATTGCAGCTTTTATCCAAGAGTTAAACCAGCACATTCGACGACAGGAGAATCAGATGTGCGCCGACATGATAGATCTGGAGAAGGCTAAGACTAGAATCAATGAACTGGAGGAAGAACTCAAGGCTACACGTGAAGATTATGAAGAAGAAATAGAAGTATTGGTGGATAAGAATGCCGACCTAACAAAGAAGATTGGAATATTTATGGGAGGCCCGACACCTGTAGATGAAGACGAAGAACCCAAGGAGATTAGCCCGGAAGACTACATCATCATCGACGACACCGACTCGGAAGTAGATAGTAGCGATGATGACTATGTTGATGAAGCAGGAGCAGATATTATGGAGTCAACAACCGTAGAATATTTCTAGTAGACCACCTCATCAGTAGTAGTAGTCCACCATGTAAATATAGTAGTCCGACCACTTTGCGATAGTTAGATCGATTGTATGCCTTTGTTTGTTTGAATGAAGTGAATTGTTTGCTTTTACCTCATGTGCATATGGGTAGTGTTTTCTCTTTAGACCCCCTCTATTCTTATACCTCATCTTTTCTAAACCCTCAGATGCCTCCGACACGTGACCCCGGATTTGCCTTTCTACCAACCCAAGCCCTTAGGTCACCCATGTTAGTAACCTCGCCCGGAGCAGAGTATGTGGCTAATCTATGGTGTGATCGGTTACCATTAAGGATTGGTAACCATGTTTTTCCCTCAGACCTAATAGTATTGGAATCTCAAGTATTGGATGTGATATTAGGCATGGATTGGTTATCAAGGTATGAAGGGAATATTGAGTGTGCTAGTAAGTCAATTTTGCTTACCACACCAGAAGGGAGAAGGATCAAGTATGTATCCCGGCATGTGCCAAAGAGGACCCAAGTAAATTGCCTAACAGGAGTTGTGAAGGAGGAAGTACCAGTGGTAAGGGATTTCCCTGATGTATTTCCAGAGGAGTTGCCAGGCATGCCACCGGATAGAGATATTGAGTTTTTGATTGAGCTATTGCCAGGCACAGGGCCAATATCCAAGAGACCATATAGGATGCCAGCAAAGGATTTGGTGGAAATTAAGACACAGATTAAAGAATTACTAGATAAGGGATATATTCGCCCAAGTTCTCCACCTTGGGGATCGCCAGTACTACTAGTGGAGAAGAAGGATGGATCGTTAAGGATGGTTGTTGATTATCGAGGATTGAATGAAGTAACGATGAAGAACAAGTACCCACTACCAATGATCAATGATCCTTTTGATCGATTGCAAGGAGCTAAGGTATTTTCCAAGATCGATCTGCGATCAGGATACTGCCAGTTGAAGATTCAAGAACAGGATATTTCGAAGACAGCTTTTACCACCAGGTATGGGCTGTATGAGTATACCGTTATGTCATTTGGTCTGACTAATGCGCCTGCCTATTTTATGAACATGATGAACAAAGTGTTTATGGAGTTTTTGGATAAGTTCGTCGTAGTGTTCATTGATGATATCCTGGTTTATTCGAAGAATGAAGAGGAACATAAGGAGCATTTGCTTTTGGTACTTGGAAAGCTCAGAGAACACCAATTATATGCCAAGTTCAGCAAATGTGAGTTTTGGTTGAAAGAAGTAGGATTCCTCGGACATGTTATATCTAGAGAAGGTATAGCAGTAGATCCCGCTAAAGTTGAAACCGTGACCAAGTGGGAAGCCCCAACAACAGTTGGAGAGATCCAGAGTTTTCTTGGACTCGCAGGATACTACCGGAGATTTATTGAGAATTTCTCAAAGATTGCGAAGCCTATGACTGAGTTGCTGAAGAAAGATACCAAGTTCATATGGACAGAGGAATGCGAGGCTAGTTTCCAAGAGTTGAAGAAACGTTTGGTTACCTCACCAGTGTTGATTTTGCCAGACCAGACCAAAGATTATGAGGTGTATTGCGATGCTTCACGTCAAGGACTTGGAGCAGTGCTTATGCAGGAAGGGAGGGTTGTTTCATATGCCTCAAGACAACTGAAGCCCCATGAGTTGAATTACGCTACGCACGATTTGGAGTTAGCAGCCGTAGTGCATGCTTTGAAAACATGGAGACATTTCCTCATTGGAAATCATTGTGAGGTGTACACGGATCATAAGAGTTTGAAGTACATTTTCACACAGAAGGAGTTGAATCTCAGACAAAGGAGATGGTTGGAGCTTATCAAGGATTATGATATGAAATTGCATTATCACCCCGGAAAGGCTAATGTTGTAGCTGACGCATTAAGCCGTAAGAGCCATGTCAATACGTTAATGACGGGAGAAATACCCAAGGAGTTAGCAAAAAATCTTCATGAACTATGTTTGGAAATAGTTCCAAGAGGCTATGTAGCCGCATTGGAAATTCAGTCAACTTTGATGGATAGAATCAGAGAAGCTCAGAAAGCTGACAAAGAGATTGCCGCTATAAAGGAGAAACTGAGCAAAGGAAAAGCTAAAGGATTTTGTGAGGATGAGCACGACACCCTATGGTTTGAAGACCGTGTTTATGTGCCCAATGACCCGGAGATCAGGAAGTTGACACTGCAAGAGGCACATGACTCACCATATTCAATTCACCCAGGAAATACCAAGATGTATCTGGATTTGAAGGATATTTTCTGGTGGACCGGAATGAAGGACATAGCGGGGTATGTAGCAGTTTGTGATGTATGCCAGAGAGTAAAGGCAGAGCATCAGAAGCCAGCAGGATTGTTACAACCATTGCCGATACCCGAATGGATGTGGGATAAGTTAGGCATGGATTTTATCACGGGATTGCCCAGGACTCGTTCAGGCTATGACTCGATTTGGGTGGTAGTCGATCGATTAACAAAAGTAGCTCATTTCATCCCAGTAAAGACCACTTACACCAATGCTAAGTTGGCAAAAATATACATGACCAGAATAGTATGTCTGCATGGAGTTCCGAGAAGTATTGTATCAGATAGAGGAACCCAATTTACCTTAAAGTTCTGGAAGTAGTTGCACGAAACTTTGGGAACTAGGCTATAATTCAGTACAACTTTTCATCCACAGACAGATGGACAGACCGAGAGAGTTAATCAGATTTTGGAGGATATGCTGAGAGCTTGTGCGCTAGATTATGGATCTAGTTGGGACGATAATTTGCCATATGCAGAGTTCTCTTACAACAACAGTTACCAAACCAGTTTAAAGATGGCCCCTTTCGAAGCCTTGTACGGAAGGAGGTGCAGGACACCGTTATCATGGGACGAAGTTGGAGACCGCCAGTTGTTTGGTCCTGACTTGATTAAGGAGTCTGAATAGAAGGTGAAATTGATTCGCGATAGGCTCAAGGTAGCCCAGTCCAGACAGAAGAGTTATGCAGATTCTAAACGCAAGGACACAGTTTACGAAGTTGGAGACAGAGCTTATCTTCGAGTATCTCCACTTCGGGGAACAAAGCATTTTGGAGTTAAAGGGAAGTTAGCGCCACGATTTGTAGGACCATATCAAATTTTGGAGCGTATGGGAGAAGTGGCCTACAAGTTGGAATTGCCCGAAGGATTGTCAGGAGTTCATGATGTGTTCCACGTTTCTCAGTTAAAGAAGTGTCACGCGGAGATAGCTGACGTACCATTGAGAGACACAGTGCCTTTGGAAACTATTCAGTTGGATAACGATTTGACCTACGAGGAGAAACCAGTTAAGATCCTCGAGTTTGCCAACCGAGTTACCCGCAGCAAAGTTATCAAGTTTTGTAAGGTTCAATGGAGCCATCACACGGAGGATGAAGCCACCTGGGAGCGAGAGGAAGATTTGCTCAAGGACCACCCTCACCTATTTTCTAGCCAACCCGAATCTCGAGGGCGAGATTCATCTTAAGGGGGGTAGGTTTGTAACATCCCAAATTTTCAATTTGGAATGTTATACATTAGATCATCATGCATATCATATTTTATTTGCTTTTGGGTTTTGATCCTAGAAAATTCTAAGCAACTCAAGGACCCACGGAGAGAGTTGGGGATTTCATTATTTTCATATTTGAGTTTTCTCAAATTTTGAAAATAGGATCATTTGATTTTATTTATTTTATCATCGATTATATCTATTACAAAAATATGAGAGAGGGAATAAAATGACTTTCCCAAAGTATAGAAATATTGAGGATTTAATAATAAAATCAAATAAGATTTATTTCGGAGTTTTTCGATTTTTATTTGAATTTAGGAAAAATACGCGTTTTCAAAATTGCATTTAGGGCCCAAATAAATGTTCACTTTGTCGGGCTTGATTTTAGAAGCCCGGGAAAATTTATTTCGGAATTTTTGGAGTCCGTTTAGTATTTCTTTTTATTTTTTTCCAAGCGTAATAAAAAAACGAAACCGACCTTGGGCCGTGCCCGAGCGGGACTCCGCCCGGGGGCGCCTTTATATAGCGCTGCACCCGAGCCCCAGCCCACACCAGCCCCGCGCCCGATCCGCCGCCGCCGGAGTAGCGCGCCGCCCGAGGTTCGCCGCTGCCTCGAAATCCATGCCCTTTTTTAAAAAAAACTGATCGGTTTTCATCGGTTTTATTTTCGGTTTTTTTTCTGTTTTTTTCAGATTAATCCGTTCGTCGTTTTTCTTTTTCGTCGGATTTTCCGCGGTTATTTTCTGATCGCGATTTCTGATCCGATTTTCGTTTTAGTATAACTTTTCGCTCGTTTATCGGAATCAGGCGATTCAAGCGCCTGGAGTTTCGTCTCGAAACCCTCTATCCGAATAATCAACTTAAACAAGTTTTTGCTACTGTAAAATTTGACTTAGATCCAGATTACTAGAACGAAGTTGTTTTCTTTCGCCGTTTGACTTTCTTTGCTTCGTTCGATTTGATTCTTTTTGCCAACCGGAGTTCTTAAGTTGAACCTTCTGGTTAGATCTCTTATTTGAGTTTTACATATGCATTAGATGAGTACTTATTGTATGCTTGTTTGTTTGTCTGCGGTTTAGTACCTGGAGTGCGCCGCCTGTTACTTCGAATCGTTAGGTTTCACGGATCATCAGCAAGGCAAGTAACACTTTGATCATACCTTTTCTACTACCCAGTTTTATTACATTAGATCAATCCTCACACATTGCATGATTAGGATCTAATTAAATTGTGGGATGGGAAGTAGATGAGGTAGTACCTATTACCTGTTTATTATCAAACCTTTGGGAGTTACTTCTACGTTTGCTTATTATGCCATGCTATGCTAGTAGACGTGGATTGGGTGAGTGATATCCATGACAGATGTGAGATTGATAATTAATGGTTTATCTAAGGTGGCAACTTAAACACACATCTGGGTGGATTGAAGCACCTGGGTATTCCAGGACTTGCCTGTTTTCTTTTGGACCGCCACCCAGGCTCAAAGGGATCATGAGACTATTCATACTAGAAACTTCCGTGTGCAGCCACAAGCTATTATGGGCTCTAGCATAGTTGACTAAGTCGTGCGAACTGTTACAGTGGTATACTAGCAGATCTACGGGATGTAGGTGGTACGGTCTACCCGATCGTAAGGTGCTAGCGCTTCTGAAAGACTATGTCTCGGTCATCCGTCTTCTCAAACACCATGTAGTGCGAGAAACCAAACGGAGCCGATCGAGTCTTGTGGGGAAAAGTGCGCAAACCTCTGTAGAGTGTAATAAACTAATCATGGTTAGCCGTGTCCCCGGTTATGGACATCTTGAGTATCTAGTACCTGGATTAACATGTGAATCTCAACATGTTACTCTAAATTAATTTTGTTGGGTTTTGTTTAATGATGATGCTTAATTGGGATTGAGAATGCTGTCAACCATTTTCAATGTTTAACAACCACCATGATAGTTAAATAAAATTTATTTCTTTGAAGTAGGGAAAAATTGGCTTTACGCAAAACTGTAACCATAGAGCTTTCCACCAGCCAAATATGCATATAGTATAGCTGTTTCATTCCATTACTCTCTATGTGTTACCTTGCCAGCATATTCCATGTGCTGGCCCGTTTTCGGGCTGCAACGTTAATGTTGCAGACTTTTCAAACGACGATTAAGGAGTTTTTAGGTCGTGGTTCTATACTCAGTGATGCCTTTGGAGTTGATGGACTCACTTATCTTCCAGGCCATCCGCTGTTATCGTTATTAGATGGCCTTAAGCCATATTTATTGTAATCAGCTCTCTTTTGAGACATTCGATGTAATAAGTGTGTGATTGCTACTCTGCTATAAATCCTCCGAGTATTGTGTGGTGTCAGCATTACTGATCCAGGGATGACACCGAAGCATAGAGATCAGACTGTTTGAGGTCTGGTCGCTACAAGCTACTAGGGTTTACGTAATTATTTCAGCACACACGGGTTAAGAGGAAAACTTTAACCATGCTATTTAGAAAAACATGATTTATTTTCAAAAATAAATGTGAACCAAATCTGAATTTCCACAAATTTCAAAAAACATCATCAATTAGAAAAAGTTCATTTCTTTGAAAAAACTACACGAATTTTAAAAAATTGATGAAATTGAAAAAAAAATCATCCATTTAAAAAAATCATTCAATTTGAAAAACAAATTCTCAGAATTTGAAAAAGGTTGATCAAATTTGAGAAATATCCAGACTTAAAAAAGTCCATTCATTTTGAAACAAGTTCATTGAATTTGAAAAAATTCATTAAATTTGAAAATAGTTCATCTAATTTGTAAAAAAGTGCATGTATTTTTTCAAAAGTTCACCAAAATATTAAATAACTTCGTCAAATTATAAAGGTTCATTGTTTTCTATAGAAAGTTCATCAAAATTGGAAAAAGTTCACAAATTGTAAAACAAAGTTCATCAATGATGAAAAAATTTCTCTACTTTTTAAAATGTTCACCAATTTGTAAAAGAAAGCCCCCAATTTTCCAAAAAGTTTGTTGATTTTGGAGAATAATAATTGGGTTTGGGAAAAAAATAACAAATTTCATTAAAAAATCACCAAATAAAAAAATTAGCTCTTATCAAAAAGAGAAAAGGAATAAAATCATTTCAAAAAGGAGAGAAAAAAGGTCTTTACAACTATGAAAGAATAAAAATGGAATAACTGAAGGAAATATGCCCTAGAGGCAATAATAAAGTTGTTATTTATATTTCCTTATATCGTGATAAATGTTTATTATTCATGCTAGAATTGTACTAACCGGAAACTTAGTACATGTGTGAATACATAGACAAACAGAGTGTCACTAGTATGCCTCTACTAGACTAGCTCATTAATCAAAGATGGTTAGGTTTCCTAGTCATGGACAAGAGTTTCCATTTAATGAATGAGATCACATCATTAGAGAATGATGTGGTTGACTTGACCCAAGCATATCAAGAGACGCTTCAATTCCATCCGTGATCAAGTCAAGGAGGGAGACATAGAGATTTGCAAAATACATACAGATCTGAATGTTGCAAACCATTTGACTAAGCCTCTCTCACGAGCAAAACATGATCAGCACCAAGACTCCATGGGTGTTAGAATCATTACAACGTAATCTAGATTATTGACTCTAGTGCAAGTGGGAGACTGAAGGTAATATGCCCTAGAGGCAATAATAAAATTGTTATTTATATTTCCTTATATCATGATAAATGTTTATGATTCATTCTAAGCTTAGTACATGTGTGAGTACATAGACAAACAGAGTGTCACTAGTATGCCTCTACTAGACTAGCCCGTTAATCAAAGATGGTTAAGTTTCCTAGCATGGACAAGAGTTGTCATTTGATGAACGGGATCACATCATTAGAGAATGATGTGATTGACTTGACCCATCTGTTAGCTTAACACTATGATCATTTAGTTTATTGCTATTGCTTTCTCCATAACTTATACATGTTCCTATGACTATGAGGTTATGCAACTCCCGAATACCGGAGGAACACTTTGTGTGCTATCAAATGTCACAACTTAACTGAGTGACTATAAAGATGCTCTACAGGTGTCTCCGATGGTGTTTGTTGAGTTGGCATAGATCAATATTAGGATTTGTCACTCCGTGTATCGGAGAGGTATCTCTGGGCCCTCTCGGTAATGCACATCACAATAAGCCTTGCAAGCAATGTGACTAATGAGTTAGTTGTGTGATGTTGCATTACGGAACGAGTAAAGAGACTTGTCGGTAACGAGATTGAACTAGGTATTGAGATACCAACAATCGAATCTCGGCAAGTAACATACCAATGACAAAGAGAACAACGTATGTTGTTATGCGGTTTAACCGATAAAGATCTTCGTAGAATATGTAGGAACCAATATGAGCATCCATGTTCCGCTATTGGTTATTCACAGGAAGTGACTCTCGGTCATGTCTAAATAGTTCTCGAACCCGTAGGGTCCGCACGCTTAACGTTCGGTGACGATCAGTATTACGAGTTTATGTGTTTTGATGTACCGAAGGTAGTTCAGAGTCCCAGATGTGATCATGGACATGAGAGGAGTCTCGAAATGGTCGAGACATAAAGATCGATATATTGGAAGGCTATGTTTGGACATCGGAATGGTTCCGGATGAGTTCGGGCATTTTCCGGAGTATCAGGAGGTTACTGCTTCACGGCCATGCTTTACGGCTTAGAACCGGGACTTCAACAACGTTTTGAACGTCATGGAGCATATGAGATGTTCCAGGAGTTGAAGTTAATATTTCAAGCAAATGCCTGGATTGAGAGATATGAAGTATCCAACAAGTTCTATAGCTGCAAGATGGAGGAGAATAGTACTGTCAGTGAACATATACTCAGAATGTCCGGGTACAACAATCACTTGACTCAGTTGGGAGTTAATCTTCCTGATGATAGTGTCATTGACAGAGTTCTTCAATCACTGCCACCAAGCTATAAGAGCTTCGTGATGAACTATAATATGCAAGGGATGGATAAGACAATTCCCGAGCTCTTTCAATGCTAAAGGTTGCGGAGGTAGAAATCAAGAAGGAGCATCAAGTGTTGATGGTCAACAAGACCACCAGTTTTAAGAAGAAGGGCAAAGGGAAGAAGGGGAACTTCAAGAAGAAGAACAAGCAAGTTGCTAAGTGAAGAAGCCCAAGTCTGGACCTAAGCCTGAGTGCTTCTACTGCAAAGGGACTGGTCACTGGAAGCGGAACTGCCCCAAGTATTTGGCGGATAAGAAGGATGGCAAACTGAAATGTATATTTGATATACATGTTATTGATGTGTACCTTACTAATGCTCGCAGTAGCGCCTGGGTATTTGATACTGGTTCTGTTGCTAATATTTGCAACTCGAAACAGGGGATACGGATTAAGCGAAGATTGGCTAAGGACGAGGTGACGATGCACGTGGAAAATGGTTCCAAAGTCGATGTGATCGCTGTCGACACACTACCTCTACATCTACCTTCGGGATTAGTTTTAGACCTGAATAATTGTTATTTGGTGCTAGCGTTAAGCATGAACATTATATCTGGATCTTGTTTGATGCGAGACGGTTATTCATTTAAATCAGAGAATAATGGATGTTCTATTTATATGAGTAATATCTTTTATGGTCATGCACCCTTAATGAGTGGTCTATTTTTACTAAATCTTGATAGTAGTGATACACATATTCATAGTATTGAAGCCAAAAGATATAAGTTTAATAATGATAGTGCAAATTATTTGTGGCACTGCCATTTGGGTCATATTGGTGTAAAGCGCATTGTCGGTGTCAAAACCGGCGGATCTCGGGTAGGGGGTCCTGAACTGTGCGTCTAGGCGGATGGTAATAGGAGGCAGGGGACACGATGTTTTACCCAGGTTCGGGCCCTCTTGATGGAGGTAAAACCCTACGTCTTGCTTGATTAATATTGATGATATGGGTAGTACAAGAGTAGATCTACCACGAGATCAGAGAGGCTAAACCCTAGAAGCTAGCCTATGGTATGATTGTTGTTCGTCCTACGGACTAAAACCCTCCGGTTTATATAGACACCGAAGAGGGCTAGGGTTACACAGAGTCGGTTACAATGGTAGGAGATCTACATATCCGTATCGCCAAGCTTGCCTTCCACGCCAAGGAAAGTCCCTTCCAGACACGGGACAAAGTCTTCAATCTTGTATCTTCATAGTCCAGGAGTCCGGCCGAAGGTATAGTCCGGCTATCCGGACACCCCCTAATCCAGGACTCCCTCAGTAGCCCCCGAACCAGGCTTCAATGACGACGAGTCCAGCGCACAGATTGTCTTCGGCATTGCAAGGCGGGTTCTCCAAATTCCGTGTACCTGTTGAAAATGTCCGGTTTCTTGTAACGCTCCTTGGCTTCTACGCCCAATAATGGCCGTCTTCCACGTGTCAAACGAATACGAAAAGTCGGGGTGTTTTTTATATTTACACCCCTAGTCGCGTGAATGAGCCGCCTATTTAAGGGGACGAGGATCTAGATCCAAACCACACCTTCTCCCTTCCGCGAGTATTCATCAGAGCGTATCCGACAGAGGTCCATTCTATCATGGCCGGCCGCCGCAGCTCCTCCTCTCGCCCTTCCAGCCCTCAGCCTGGAGATTGGAAGAGGTGCTCCATCCCGCACAGCGAGCCAGCAACACTCCAGACCAAGGGATTTCTCCCCCCGGCCTATATGGTCCCGGTTCAAGCCGGACTTGCCACCTATAATAGTGGGGAGCAAGCGGAGAGCGCCCCCATCCCTCCCAAGGAGAGCGGGTATGCCTTGTCCCTTACTTAATAAGAGGGCTCGGATTTCTGATTCATCCATTTCTCCGAGGGCTCCTGGAGTTCTATGGCCTCCAGCTGCACAACCTCACGCCTGCCTCCATATTGTATATTGCGGGCTTCGTAGCCCTTTGCGAGCTATTTTTGGGCTGTGAGGCTCATTTCGCGCTGTGGAAAAGGCTATTCTGCCTTGTGCCCCGTTCTAAGAAGGGGTCAATATATCAAGTGGGCGGAGCCGAAGTGTGGCACATCGTCGGGACCGGATATCTATCCGGAACCCCAAAGAAGGCGTCCAAAGACTGGCCTTCGGAATGGTTTTATATAGAGTACGCCCTGCTGCCGGATCCTATCTGGATCGGCCTCCCTGAGTTCGACAGTGCTCCCCTAAAGAAGCGCCTCAGCTGGCGTCCATGGAGCCCTCAGAGGGAAAGCGACAAGGACGTTCTTTATGGGCCGGATAAGATTGTTAGCTCATTCCAGACTTACCATGATTGGGGTGATGGCCGTACGCATCATGGGTGGGTGCAGCCGCTTCAGTATAGAGGCCGCCCCATGTGGGACTTCAACGGGGAGGACGACGCCACCCGCCACGGCCGTAAGGGGCCGAATTCGGCTGCCACTCTAATAAAGATCTTGTCCACTTTGTACAAGGGAGAAGAGGAGGAATTTCTCCGCGTCAACCCTCAGGGTGGATTTTCTATGTACAATCCCCCAAGTTGGGTAAGTGGACACTTCTACTTGCCCATCCATTTTATATTCCCATTGTTAAAAATTCAGCCTAACGACTTCAACGCAGGAACTGCGCCAGGCTGCTAAAGAAATAAACAACCCTCCTCCACAACCCGAGGATCCGGGACGGTCCCTCGACCCGGCCTCTCAAGAGGATCCGGACTTATCTGTGGAGCTGATTGATGGGGTGTTTCATCAATTGAGCAAGGACAACGCCTTGGTGGCCATTACGGCCAATTACCCAGGGCTACTCCCAGCCTCATAGGTAGCTGAGACCGAAGTCCCAGCACTTTGAAAAGAGATCTATCCTCGCGTGTTTTTGATTGCCGTATGACAACCATGTTTTGCAGGGAAGGTCCTTGAGACGGGAGGCCGAGCCTGCGGCGACTAGCCAACGAGGGGCGGCAAGGCCCCGCGGGCTGAAAAGAAGTGCGGTCCGGACTGAGATGCCAGCGCAAAGGTATAGCGCGCCATCTTATTCCCGGGTGTTATTACTTCAAGGCATACTAACGCTCGTGCTCTCTTCAGGACGAAGAGACCTCGCCGGACTATATCCGGAGAGGTTGCCAATCGCGCCTCCACCAGCCAGGCTCCAAAGCCTGGTCTGGATGCGGAGGCGAACACGAGGCACGCACCGGATGCTTCTTCGACAAAGGATGCGGACAGGCTGTCTGCCACCAATTCCGAGGTGGAGAGTGCCATGAACCACAGGCGTCGCCGGACAGTTCTTCGCGACGCTTGTTTCTCCCAAGAGGCATTGGATGCCTTCAATTCGGGAGATGCGTACCTCTGTGCTGCTCAAAATGGTCTAGCCAGAGCCACGGAGCAATATGTAGAAGGCATACGGGTAAGAAAATTTTGGTAATTATATATATACCAGTAGCCCCCGAGACTTGAAACAGTTAGAATAACTGATTTAAGGATCATTTGTTATGCAGGTTCTTACAGAAAAGAATACCCTACTGTCCCAGGAGCTGGAAGAGTGCAAAGCCCAACTTGAGGCCGCACTAGCCGCAGCAGGGGAGCCCAAGGAGACCCCCTCTGGTAATATACGCTTCGAAAGATAAGTATTTTGCGAAGTGCGGTGTGGGTGAAAATCTGACAAATGAAATTGCAGATGGCGCCGGATTAAATCCGGAAGAGCAACAACTCTGACGCCAGCTAAAGGCTGGTGAGAGCGTGCTGACAAAGGTGCGGCGGGAGAAGAACGATCTCCAAGATGCCAACACCAAGCTGGGTGTTGAACTGAAGGATGTTCGTGCCCAGCTGTTGGACTCCGTGAAGGAGAATCAGCGGCTTCGACGTGGCATATATAGTAAGTGCTTAAACGAACTTTGAAAAAAGAGTTCGGCGAGGAAGTTGACTAATAGAGTAATGTCTGTAGGTATGCTAACAGGTCGTCCTGTAGAGGAAATGCCCGGTTCTACGGGTGACCTTCTTCCCAAGCTCTCACAATTGCACGAGCGAGTTCGGCAGGTGATGCAAAGCGTCGCCCAGGCCTTGTGGCCATCCGTCTCCATGCCCGAAGGCCTTGGAGAGCTTGTAGAGAAGCTGAAGGGAGCGCGGCGGTGCTTCCGATTGTGGAAGATGTCTGCCTGCCGTCAAGGCGCCAAGGAGGCCTGGGCCATGGTGAAGACGCGGTACACGAAGGATGATCCAAACCACATGGCCGAGGTCGGACCTGTGGGGCCCGATGGGAAGGAGATCCATGTGAGCTTAGTATACGGCCAAGTAGAATTGGCCGCAAAGTATTCCCAACAGGACTGTAAACTAGACAGCCTGTTAGATGGTATTGAAGAGGAATACAATCAGTCAGATTGACTATGTAATTATAATTGACATGTGTAATGCCTTCCAGCCGGATTGTAGATCGTTTGTCATGGCCGACCTTTTCGCTTCAACCTCGGGACCTGACGGTCCGGAGTGTGTCCGAATACCCTCGTGGTTACATAAGAACCAGGGTACGCATGGAGACCAGGCGTAGGGGTCATTAGTGCTTGAACAGACAAGTGCCCAACTAGTTATGTTTTATTACATGGTTAGTAAGAAACATCTTCCAGGGAGAATAGTTCCGTTAGGGGTTCCTTTCCCTGGCACGCATGCCCTAAAGTGCATGTCCATTCTGCGGAAAGAGATGCAGGAAAAACATCGGGGGGCGTATAGATAAATAAGTGAAAAAGGATCATCTTTAGTTCATCGACCGAATATTCCCTTAAGAACGCTAGCTTTCGGCTTCACCCAGTTTGAGGTACACATCCGGCTGACCTGGCAGTAACAATCGCAGAGGTGCTCCCTTTACCACCTAGCCGAACAATCAGGAACGTAGGGGTAAGCACAGGAGCCAGGCAACCCAGCTTGGCCAAAACTTAAGTCATATCGATGCATATAATGGTGAATAAAAGGTACATGCGGAAGTGTGACACATGTGTTGGGCATGAAGCCCGTATAAATAAGCTTCTGTTTAAGGAAGCCCCCAGGTTTAATGAGCGCGGATAGCGCATCACTGTATGAGCCTTTAAAGGCTATAAGAGAGAGAGAGGAGAAGGAGAGAAATGTAAGACAGAAAGTATATAAAAATGGATAGAGGAAGGAGACGAACACAGAGTCCGACGCTAGGCGTAGAATCTTTGGAGACGGGCTGCGTTCCATGGGTTCGGCTCGAGTCGGTTATCCGATGCATCTCGCAGGCGGTACGCTCCACCAGTCAGGACTTGGTCAATTATGAAGGGACCTTCCCACTTGGGCTTGAGTTTGTCCTTTTTGTTATCCAGCAGGCGTAGAACTAATTCGCCAACGTTGTAATTTTTGGCCCGTACTTCTCTGCTTTGGTATCTTCAAGCCCGCTATTGGTAAAACGCGAAACGGGCTTTTGCCACGTCACGCTCTTCCTCCAAGGTGTCCAAACTGTCCTGCCGATCAAGCTCGGCTTCTCTTTCTTCATACATGCGCACTCGAGGTGAGTCATGAATTATGTCGCAGGGTAAAACTGCCTCTGCGCCATGCACCATGAAGAATGGTGTGTATCCGGTGGTGCGATTCGGCGTGGTCCGCAGCCCCTAGAGTACGGAGTCGAGCTCCTCTACCCAGTGCATATTAGATTCCTTAAGGGACCGCACTAATCTGGGTTTGATGCAGCTCATGATAAGACCATTTGCATGTTCGACCTGACCGTTAGTTTTTGGGTGATAGACGGAAGCATAATCGATCTTGATGCCCATGTTTTTGCACCAGAGTTTTTACCTTGTCGGCCATAAAGTTCGTGCTGTTATTAGTGATGATGCTGTGGGGGACGCCGTAACGGTGTACAACCCCGGAT
Organism: Triticum monococcum; assembly: GCA_034509565.1. NCBI lineage: Eukaryota > Viridiplantae > Streptophyta > Magnoliopsida > Poales > Poaceae > Triticum > Triticum monococcum. Next base: position 494,404,155 of record CM067844.1, read on the forward strand.
ATAAAGTCTATCACCGGTCCGGATTCGGCCGTCTTAACAGGCTTGGCTTCTATCCATTTGGTGAACTTATCCACCATGACCAGTAAGTATTTTTTCTTGTGGGTTCCGCCTTTAAGGGGTCCAACCATGTCAAGCCCCCAGACCGCGAAGGGCCAAGTGATGGGGATAGTTTGGAGGGCGGTGGGTGGCATATGGCTTTGGTTTGCAAAAAGCTGGCACCCGACGCATCGTTGGACTAAGTCCTGGGCGTCTGCTTGGGCCGTCGGCCAATAAAAGCCTGTACGGAAGGCCTTGCTTACAAGGGACCGAGCTGCAGCGTGATGACCACCGAGTCCGGCATGAATTTTAGCCAGGAGGTTCCGCCCTTCCTCTTCGAAGATGCACCTTTGAAGGACTCCGGTAGCGCTTTTCTTATAAAGCTCTCCCTCATGGACTTTATAGCCTTTAGATCGCCGCACTATGCAGCGTGCCTCATTTTGGTCCTCGGGGAGTTCCTGCCTAGTAAGGTAGGCGAGGAATGGTTCTATCCACGGGGCGATGACGGCCATTATTACGTGGGCTGAAGGTGTTATTTCATTGGCAGAGCCTCCAATTATGTCAGAGTGTTCGGTGTCGGGCAGTGCGGTTGGGTCCGGGCTGTTATTGCCAGGTTCCCCTTCCCATACTATGGATGGCTTGAATAGCCTTTCCAAGAATATGTTGGGGGGGGGACTACATCACGTTTTGCGCTGATGCGTGCCAGGACATCTGCCGCCTGCTTATTTTCCTGGGCTATATGGTGAAATTCGAGCCCTTCGAACTGAGCTGACATTTTTAGGACGGCGTTGCGATAAGCTGCCATTTTTGGATCCTTGGCATCAAAGTCTCCATTTATTTGGATATTGCGAGGTTCGAGTCCCCGCGCACCTCTAGGCATTGAATGCCCACGGATACTGCCATCCGGAGACCATGTAAAAGGGCCTCATATTCGGCTGCATTGTTGGAGTCTGTGTACATTGTCTGGAGTACGTATTGAACTGTGTCTCCTGTGGGGGACGTCAAAATGACGCCAGCCCCTAGATTGGCCAACATTTTGGAGCCGTCGAAGTGCGTGACCCAGTTTGAATATGTGCCATACTCTTTAGGGAGTTCGGCCTCCGTCCATTCTGCAACGAAGTCGGCCAAAACTTGTGACTTGATAGCTCGCCGTGGCTTGTAAGTTATGTCGAATGGGAGGAGCTCAATGGCCCATTTTGCAATCCGGCCCGTCGCGTCGCGGTTGTTTATAATATCGTTAAGTGGCACTTCCGAGGCTATTGTTATTGAACACTCTTGAAAGTAGTGTCGCAGCTTCCGGGATGCCATAAATACTGCGTACGCAATCTTTTGATAATGCGGGTATCGTGACTTGCACGGAGTAAGGACAGTGGACACATAGTAAACCGGCTTTTGAAGGGACGGCGAGCACTGCGCTTACGACCTGATGGGTTGCTGCAATGTATAATAGCATTGGTTCACCAATGTTTGGCGCGGCCAGGACTGAGTTAGTTGCCAAGATGGCTTTTATTTTGTCGAGTCCGGCCGTGGCTGCATCTGTCCACTCGAAGTGTTCGGTGCGCCGAAGGAGGCGGTAAAGGGGTAGGGCCTTTTCTCCCAAGCGGGAGATAAAGCGGCTTAGAGCCGCCACGCATCCGGTTAATTTTTGTATTTGTTTGAGGTCCTTCGGGATATCCAATTGTGACAGAGCTTGGATCTTGGCTGGATTTGCTTCAATTCCTCTACCGGATACAATGAAGCCCAAGAGCTTTCCGGCTGGAACGCCGAAAACGCATTTTTCCGGGTTGAGCTTGATGTCGTATGTTCGGAGGTTACCGAATGTTAGCCTCAAGTCGTCTACTAGAGATCTGACATGTCTTGTTTTAACGACCACATCATCTACGTATGCCTCCACTGTTTTGTCGATCTGGTTTGCCAGACATGTTTGAATCATGCGCTGATATGTTGCCCCGGCGTTTTTGAGCCCAAAGGGCATTGTGTTGAAGCAGAATGGGCCGTATGGTGTGATGAATGCCGTTGCGGCTTGGTCTGACTCTGCCATCTTTATTTGATGGTAGCCGGAGTATGCATCGAGGAAACACAATGAATCGTGTCCTGCGGTGGCATCGATAATTTGATCGATGCGTGGGAGAGGGAAGGGATCCTTTGGGCAAGCCTTGTTAAGGTCTTTAAAATCAACGCACAGCCGCCAGGATTTGTCCTTCTTTGGTACCATCACCAGGTTTGCTAGCCAGTCCGGATGTTTTATATCTTTGATGAATCCGGCCTCTAGTAGCTTGGCTAGTTCCTCTCCCATGGCCTATCTCTTAGGTTTGGAAAAAAGCCGAAGAGCCTGTTTGACTGGCTTGAATCCTTTTAGGATATTTAAGCTGTGTTCGGCCAGCCTGCGTGGGATTCCTGGCATGTCTGAAGTGTGCCAGGCGAAAATGTCCCAGTTCTCTCGTAGGAACTCTCGCAGTGCGGCATCTACATCAGGGTTTAACTGTGCTCCGATGGAAGCTGTTTTATTGGGGTCCGTTGGATGGACCTGGAATTTGACTATTTCGTCCGCCGGTTTAAAGGAGGTGGACTTGGATCTTTTGTCGAGTATCACATTGTCCCTATTCACTGTGGAGCGCAGCGCAGTCAGTTCCTTAGCCGCTAGGGCTTCGGATAGCGCCTCGAGGGCCAGTGCGGCTGTCTTGTTTTCGGTGCGGAGTGCTATGTCCGGATCACTAGCGAGAGTGATGATTCCGTTAGGCCCAGGCATCTTGAGCTTCATGTACCCGTAATGGGGTATTGCTTGGAAGATTGTAAACACTTCCCGCCCTAGCAGAGCGTGATATCTGCTACTGAACGGGGCCACTTGGAACGTGACCTCTTCGGACCTGTAATTATTCGGCATGCCGAACACCACATCTAGTGTGATTTTTCCTGTACAACGCGCTTCCCGACTGGGGATTATTCCTCTAAAGGTTGTGCTGCTTTGCTCAATGCGGTTCCAGTCTATTTCCATTTTTTGAAGGGTTTCCTCATAAATGAGGTTCAATCTGTTGCCGCCATCCATGAGTACCTTGGTAAGACGAAAGCCGTCCACTATTGGACTGAGGACCAATGCGGCTGGTGCTCGGGCTGTTCGGAATTTAGGTTCATCACTGGCGTTAAAAGTGATAGCCGTGTCACTCCATGGGTTTATTGTTGCTACTTGGTAGACTTCGGCAAGGCTGCGGAGTGTTCTTTTTCGCATATTATTTGATGCGAAAGTCTCGAACACTGTTGATACCGTACCGGTGTCTCTAGGGTGGCTTTCTTTGGCTTCTGGAATTAGAAGATCTTCGCCAAATTTTGCCACCTGCCGGAGTATCCAACATGCTCTAAGGCTATGAGTTGGTGTGGTGCCCTCTGCACTGTGAATTTTACGGGGTCCATTAAGCCATCCTTCCAGCACGGTTCCGTGCCCTGTAGAGGGCTTTTGCCTTTTGGTATTGAACCCGGGTGTTTGGCGATGATGCACCCTTTTATTTTGGACTGGGTTTGTATTCAAGGCCGGATTGTCCCAAAATTTTATTTCGGTTTTCCAGGCGCTTTCCATCGCACAGTACTTTCGTACTATGGACGCCAAGTCAGCGAAGCGTGTAATATCACAGCGACTTATGGCGTCGAGGATTCCCTTGTCCGTGCAATTATTGCAGAAGAATGAAATTGCGTCTTCCTCACGGCAGTCCTTTATCCTGTTCATAACCAGGAGGAATCTGGCTCAGTAATGATGTACTGTTTCTTCTGGCTCTTGCCTAATTTGAGATAGATCGCTTATGTACGGGTGGGTGGGTGGAATCAAATCCGAAACCTCACCCAATCTGAGACCCAGGGGCCAAGGAGTTTCCGAACTCAGAAGTTTGGATTCTTGGATGCTGTCCAATGAATCTAGCCCGTCGCCCGACTTTAAGTTCAGGTCTTGAGTGATGTCCTCCCCTCCGCAGGTATCCGACTTGGAGGGATCGGGAAACCGGACATAGCTAGTCCTTAAGATAGATGAAGGGTCGCCGCACTGTCCCTCTACCACAGCAACGTGATGGGCGACCTGGGGAGAGTTAATCTCTCTCAGATCGGGTTTAGGCCCAATCTGGTCGTAATCCGTAGTGACTCCTAGGGCGGCGAAGCGATCCAAGAGCTCGTTTAGGGAAGAGAGCTCCATTGGATCTATCTGCTCGGTGAATTGCGAGCTGACGTGAAGATTGCTTTCGATGACCCGAGAGGTCATCGTCGGCGCATCAGCCGAACGGGCGGTCATAAGGAAACCACCTAGCCTGAGAGTCTGGCCGACAGCCAAAGCTCCCTTAGCAACGATGCCGTCTTTAAAGACGGGATGAGGCATCCTTCCTGATGGCGACGGCACAGAGGAACTCTTAATGAAAGAACCAATGTCGGTGTCAAAACTGGCGGATCTCGGGTAGGGGGTCCCGAACTGTGCGTCTAGGCGGATGGTAACAGGAGGCAGGGGACACGATGTTTTACCCAGGTTCGGGCCCTCTTGATGGAGGTAAAACCCTATGTGCTGCTTGATTAATATTGATGATATGGGTAGTACAAGAGTAGATCTACCACGAGATCAGAGAGGCTAAACCCTAGAAGCTAGCCTATGGTATGATTGTTGTTCGTCCTACGGACTAAAACCCTCCGGTTTATATAGACAGTGGAGAGGGCTAGGGTTACACAGAGTCGGTTACAATGGTAGGATATCTACATATCCGTATCCCCAAGCTTGCCTTCCATGCTAAGGATAGTCCCTTCCAGACACGGGACGAAGTCTTCAATCTTGTATCTTCATAGTCCAGGAGTCCGGCTGAAGGTATAGTCCGGCTATCCAGACACCCCCTTGTCGTGGTGTTTCTCACGAGGGGCTTGCGAGTCGACAGATGCCACAAGGGCTTAGTGTGTGGGTAAGACTACTGCTGATAGGCCCGGGAGCGGGTATGCGAGTAGCACGCGCTAGTTTACCCAGGTTCGGGGCTCTTCGGAGAGATAACACCCCTACTCCTGCATGTCTGAGTATATCTGGTACAAAGTGCTCCTGGAGCTGTATCTGAGATCAGTGCCATGGGCATCTGATCTCGTATATGCGTGCGTATGGCCGGCTCTAGTGGCCAAGTATGGCCATGGCTTGTGGCCGTGAGTGGCCTTGTGGCCAAAATGAATGTGGCGTGAGTCCATCCCCTGGATGGATGGATGTGTGCCCCTTTTATAGTGTGGGCTAGCTTACTATGTAAGCTATGTGGGTAGGCATGGGTAAGGCATGGTGCATGTCATGCTTGTCCCCTGGGTCACTTCATAAATAGTGCCAGGGGACAAGTGGCACTGTACATGATGTCATCGCGGTATGGTTGTCTTGTCCGTGGTATGGCCGTCTCGTCGGTGTCTTGTCGGTGTCGGATTGGGCTGCAGTCTGCAGCCGGCTGGTTGGCGGAGTCGGCAGCCGGCTGGTTGGCGTAGTCGGCAGCCGGCTGGTTGGCGCAGTCGGCAGCCGGCAGGCAGACTGAGGGGTTTTGCCAGCCCCGATGTCTTGAAATATCATCTTGCCGTCTTCGGGGTATCCATGTCCAATTACTCCGACAGTAGCCCCCAAGCCTCCGGGCAACTTGGCAAAGTTGGGCGGGGGTTTTTTGGCGATGGTTCATGGAAATGATCATGAAAAAGAAAAAGTTAATCCATGCAGATATATCAAATGCTTGCTTTTAGCATTGCAAGTTTTATGCGGAGGGTGCCGACTCGGTTTCGTCCGAGCCCCCTTCAATCTTTTTCGTGTTCCCTCCACTCTTTGGCTTGTGCTCTTGCTTGCCAGACAGCCGCTCTGTGGTCTGTGGCTGAGAGTGGGACGCGAAGTGGAGTGTACAGTACTCAGAGTCTGGGAGCAGATTCAACCGAGTAGATACTTGTAAAGGAAACGGTCGGGTCGCCCGAACGTTTTTCTTCCCGGGCGTTTTTCGCGTGGGTGGCCTCCAGCGATCACTCTTGATAGTCGGACAGCCGCTCTGCGGTCTGTGACTAAGAGTGGGCCTTTGGTACCACGCACGGTACTAAGCCGTCTGCGGGAACTAACGTCTCAGGCCAAGCGGCCAGCCCCCGGGCCAACTCTGGCTGGCGCCAGGGTGAACAGTGATGCTACTGTAATAGAATGCGGAGATAACCCCCGAGCATCGCTCGGGTTTATCCGTGCTCTCGCAGTGCAAAAATATGCGGGTGAGGAGCTCACATTGATTTTCGTGTAGTCGCGGTCGTCGAAGACAGCCGGCGCGACTCGGCGCTCGCGGAGCGCGTCGGCGCACCCGCTGGGTGTAATTGGACCTTCCGGGTGCTCGAAGGGGGGTCCCGGCCGGTCAGGCTCGACCGGCCAGGCGGCGAGGCGTCTTGCAGCACCTGTCTTCTTCTTTTTCTCTTCTGCTGGTTGTTCGGAGCCGGACAAAATTCTTCCCTTATTTGCAATCTTCCATGGGGGCGCGCCAGCGCACCCACTGGGTGTAGCCCCCGAGATTCGGGCCGACTGCTGAGCAGTCGGGCCGGATCTTCCGGCAACTACTTTGTCTTCTCTTCCTCCGCGGGGGCGCGTCAGCGCACCCGCTGGGTGTAGCCCCCGAGATCCGGGCCGACTGCTGAGCAGTCGGACCGGATCTCCCGGCAACTACTTTTTTTAGCCGGCTGGGCAGGCGGACTCCGACACAGCAGTCGGGATTTTTGCAGCCGGCCAGGCAGCTAGCGGTCGAACGTACGTCAGACGCACATTTCTCTCATATTTTCTTTTATTCCAGCCAACTTCTTTTTCTCTGTATGAGCAGCCGGACAGGGCCGGGACGCGGCGAAAGTCGGCGGCCGGGTCGCAGCGGAAGCCGACAGGCCGGGTCGCGGAAGCCGGCCAGGGCACGCGGAAGCCGGGCGGAGGAGCGGAGGCGAGGTGTCGGCGACCCGGCGGTCGGGTGCCGCGGGAGTCGGCCGGGCGCAGCGGTGAGGAGACCCGGCGAGGTGGAGTCGACGCCAGACGCGGGGGCCGACTGGCGGGGGCGAAGCCGGACCCGGCCGAGCTGGCACGAGTAGCGGGCGGGAGGCCGGGTAGCGGGGCGAGCCGGACCCGGCTAAGCACGGGGCTATAACATCCCAAATTTTCAATTTGGAATGTTATACACTAGATCATCATGCATATCATGTTTTCTTATATTTTGCCGATCCTAGAAATTTCACGCAACTCAAGGACCCTCGGAGAGAGTTGGAGATTTCGTCTTTTTCATATTTGAGTCTTCTCAAATTTTGAAGAAAGGATCATTGGTTTTGTCGGAGTTTCATTTGCCTTTTATTTGGATAGGAAAAAATGCGCGTTTTCAAAAATTGCATTTTAGGCCCGGAGAAAAGTTCATTTTGTTCGACTCAATTTTAGGAGTCGGGGAAAATTTACTTTAGAAGTTTTGGAGTTCGTTTAGATCTCTTTTCTGTTTTTTTTCTGCGCGCGTAACCGATTTTTTTTTTAAAAAAGAGATCCCGCAGTGCCTTGGGCCAAAGGCCCAAGCCAGCAGCCGACCGGCCAAGGCCAGGCCGCGCGCGCCAGCGCCAGGCGCAGGGAGCCGCCGCCGCCGCCTGGAGTCCTAGTTGGACTCCATTTGCCCTTTTTCTTTTAGGATTCCTTCTCCTATTCTTATTTCTTGCCCCCTACCCCAAGTTACCTCTCCCCTCACCTATATAAATACCCAAGCACCCCCCCCTCTAAATCCCACACCAAAACCCCAAGCCCAAGCCGCGCCTCACCCCGCCGCCGCGCCCCTTGCCCCGCGCCGCCGCCCTGCGTCACCCGCGCCGCCGCCCTGCGTCCCCCGCCGCCGCCGCCCTTAGCCACCGCCGCCGCCTAGCAACGCCGCCGTCGCTGCCCTTGCTCGCCGCCGCCGGAGCCCCGTTCGCCGGAGACCTCGCCGGAGGTACCGCGCCGTATCTTTTTCTTTTCCTCGGATCGGTTTTCTTCTAAATCATTCCGATTCTTTTCTTCTCTAAACCGTTCCGGTTTTCTAGATCGGTTTTTTGTTCAGTTTTCTTTTCTCGAAACCCTAGATCGGATTCGTCTTCTTTTCCGGTTTAGTTGCCTCGAGACCGTTCGCCGGACCGTTCGTCCTAACGAACTTGATCACCGGATTCTTCTAGGTTAACGACGTCCGTTCGTTTAACTGTTCTTCTTTTCTTCTCGTCGGATTTATTCCGCGATCGCGATCTCAGATCCGATCTTCGTTCTAGTTTATCTTCCCGCTCGTTTATCAGAATCAGGTGATTCAAGCGCCTAGAGTTTCGTTTCGAAACCGCCGTTCCGACTAATCAACTTTAACTAAGTTTTTGCTACGGTAAAATTTGACCTAGTTTCAACTTGCTAGAACCGAGTTGTTTTCCGCCGTTTGTTTTCGATTTCTTTGTTCGGTTCTTTCTCTCTTTGCAACCGGCGTTCTTAAGTTGAACTATCTGGTTCAATCTCTTGTTCGAGTTTTACCTGTGCATTAGATGAGTACTTATTGTATGCTTGTTTTTTGTGTGCGATAGATTACCCGGATTGCGCCGCTTGTTACTTGTTGTATGCTTGTTGTTTGTGTACTCATCAGGGCACACGCTGACTATAGGACACGACCACTAAGTTAAAGCCATAGATCACTATTCTCTCCTCATTTTCTAACTCCTCATCTTTTCTACTCTTTAGGATGAAGGACGTGAAGATTAAGTACGCTCAACCGGATGAAGGCACACCTTTTGGATTTCACTTGAAGGAAGTCACCAAGTACCTAAACATTGGATTACCAAGTTTCACGAGAACCTTCAATGCCACTCTGCCTGAAGAGGAGCGCTGGAAGATTCAAGCTCACGTTCCGGGAAGGACATTCGCGCCAATCACGAAGCCCATAGATAGTGTTTTCAATGCACCAACTTGGAGTCTAGGAAGGAGCATGGCAGCCCATATCACCATAGGACGCATTGGAGAAGTTTATCAAGAAGACCTCAAGGACACTATCTACCAGATTTGCGGATGCCGAGATGAACAATGGGAGTTAGCCAGCACCAAGAAGGATAGATCCATTGCATCATTCATCCAGGATTTAAACCAGCACATTTGACGCCACGAGAACCAAATGTGCAATGATATGATGGAGTTGAAGAATGCAAAGACCAGGATCATCGAGCTAGAAGGAGAACTGAAGGCTACACGCAAGGACTACATGGACGAGATCGTAGCTCTAGCAAGACACAACGTCGATCTTAAGCAGGAGATTGAAGAACTCAAGAGGAAGTTAGCATCCAAGGAGGAAGACGAGTACGTCGCATGCCCAGATAACTACATCATCATCGACGACACCGATTCGGATCCAAGTGAACCCGAATTTGAAGACGAAGCTGGAGCGGCCATCATGGAGTCTTCCACCGGTTCAAATTTTTAGATGACTACCAAATATTAGTAGTATTTTCCCCCATGTAAACACTATAGTTCGAGCACCTTTGCGATAGCTAGATCGATTGTAAGCCCTTGTTTGAATTGAATGAAGTGATTTTGTGTGAATTTGCTCATGAGCATTGGGGTAGTGTTTTCTCTTTAGACCTCATTCTATTCTTATATCTCTTCTCTTCTAAACCCTCAGATGCCTCCGAGACGTGACAATGGATTTCCACCAGAGCTCACTCAATTGATCCAGCAGCAGAATCAGTTGATGCAGATGTTAGTCCAGAACCAGCAGAACAACAACAACAACCCACCACCACCACCACCCCCTGTTGACCACTTAGCCCGTTTCCTTAGGCTAAATCCGCTGGTGTTTTCTAGTAGCACCGAGCCGATAGTAGCAGACGATTGGCTCCGCAAGATAGGAAGGGAGTTGACCACTGCAGGATGCACGGATGGTGAGAAAGTGAAGTTTGCCGCACATCAGTTAGAAGGACCCGCGGCAGCATGGTGGGAGAATTTCACAGCCACCTTCCCAGTTGACACTGTCATATGGGATCAGTTCCAGCAAGCTTTCCGCACTACACATGTTTCAGCAGGAGCTATGGCCATGAAGAAGCGTGAGTTTCGCAACTTACGCCAAGGAGGAAGGACAGTTGGCCAGTATATTGACGACTTCAGCAAGCTAGCACGTTATGCCCTAGATGACGTTGCTACGGATGCAGCCAAGCAGGAGAAGTTTCTGGAAGGACTGAATGATGAGTTAAGCATGCAGTTGATGGTAGGAAGTTTTAACAACTACCAGGAGTTGGTAGATCATGCCATCATGATTGAAGGGAAGCAACAGCAGATTGAGAACCGCAAGAGGAAGTATGGACAAGGGAAGTATAACTCTGGAACCCAGCAGAAGCCCCGTTTTACCCCTAAATCGGGATTTCAGTTTCAGCATACCCATGGAGGAGGTAGTTCGCACAACCACAATGGCCACAAAAATGGTAATGGGAATGGAGGAAGCAACGGCCAGAACCGGACCACCCCATCAACCCCATCCAAGAGAGACCTAAGCCAAGTCACCTGTTTCAAGTGTTCCAAGACCGAACATTATGCCAATGAATGTCCTGAAGGCCAGAATGGAAATGGCAATGGAAGCTCAGGGAAGAAGCCGAACCCTTTCAATAGGGGACAGGTGAATCACGTTAGCGTGGAGGAGGTTGAAGATCAGCCTGATGCAGTGATCGGTAAGTTTTTGGTTAAGTCATTTACCACACTCGTTCTTTTCGATACTGGTGCATCGCATTCATACATATCAAGGGGAATTGTGGATAAATATAACCTGCCAACCCAAGCCCTTAGGTCACCCATGTTAGTAAGCTCACCAGGAGCGGAGTTTATGGCTACACGATGGTGTGATCGGTTACCATTAAGGATTGGTAACTATGTTTTTCCCTCAGACCTAATAGTATTGGAATCTCAAGGATTGGATGTAATCCTCGGTATGGATTGGTTGTCGATGTATGGAGGAAACATCGATTGTGCTAGTAAGTCAATTTTGCTTACAACGCCAGAAGGAAGAAGGATCAAGTATGTATCCCGGCATGTGCCAAATAGGACACAAGTAAATTGCCTAACAGGAGTAGTGCAGGAAGAAGTACCAGTGGTAAAGGATTTTCCTGATGTATTTCCAGAAGAGTTGCCAGGCATGCCACCGGATAGAGACATTGAGTTTCTGATTGAGTTGTTGCCAGGTACAGGCCCAATATCAAAGAGACCATACCGGATGCCAGCAAAGGATTTGGTAGAAATTAAGAATCAGATTAAGGAGTTATTGGAGAAAGGTTACATTCGCCCAAGTTCTTCGCCTTGGGGATCACCCGTACTTCTAGTGGAGAAGAAGGATGGATCATTAAGGATGGTTGTTGATTACCGTGGATTGAATGAAGTAACCATCAAGAACAAGTACCCACTGCCAATGATAAATGATCTGTTTGATCGTTTGCAAGGAGCTAAAGTGTTTTCCAAGATCGATTTGCGATCAGGGTACCACCAGTTGAAGATTCGAGAGCAGGATATTCCGAAGACAGCATTCACCACAAGATATGGACTGTATGAGTATATTGTTATGTCATTTGGATTGACTAACGCGCCTGCCTATTTTATGAACCTGATGAACAAAGTGTTTATGGAGTTTTTGGATAAGTTCGTCGTAGTGTTCATTGATGATATACTGGTTTATTCAAAGACTGAAGAAGAGCATAAGGAACATTTGCGTTTGGTTTTGGAGAAACTAAGGGAACATCAGTTATATGCCAAATTTAGCAAATGTGAGTTTTGGTTGAAGGAAGTAGGATTCCTCGGACACGTTATATCCGGAGAAGGGATAGCAGTTGACCCCGCAAAGGTTGAGACCGTAACCGAATGGGAAGCACCAACGACAGTTGGAGAGATCCGGAGTTTTCTTGGACTCGCAGGATACTACCGGAGATTCATTGAGAACTTTTCAAAGATTGCGAAGCCTATGACGGAGTTGTTGAAGAAGGATATCAAGTTCAATTGGACTAAGGAGTGTGAGGCTAGTTTCCAGGAGTTGTAGAAACGTTTGGTTACCTCCCAGTGTTGATTTTGCCAGATCAGACCAAGGATTATGAGGTATATTGCGACGCTTCACGTCGAGGACTTGGAGCAGTGCTTATGCAGGAAGGGAGAGTTGTTTCATATGCTTCACGACAACTGAAACCTCATGAGTTGAATTATGCTACGCATGATTTGGAGTTAGCAGCCATAGTGCACGCATTGAAGACATGGAGACATTTCCTCATTGGAAATCATTGTGAGGTGTACACGGATCACAAGAGTTTGAAGTACATTTTCACGCAGAAGGAGTTGAATCTCAGACAAAGGAGATGGTTGGAGCTCATCAAGGATTATGATATGAAATTGCATTACCATCCCGGAAAAGCTAATGTAGTAGCTGACGCATTGAGCTGTAAGAGCCATGTCAATACGTTAATGACGGGAGGTATACCCAAGGAGTTAGCAGAAGACCTTCGTGAACTAAGTTTAGAGATAGCTCCGAAAGGCTATGTGGCAGCATTGGAGATTCAGTCAACATTGATGGATAAAATCAGAGAAGCTCAGAAATCTGACAAGGAAATTGCTGCTATAAAGGAGAAACTAAGCAAAGGAAAAGCAAAGGGATTTCGTGAGGATGAGCACGATACCCTATGGTTTGAGGACCATGTTTATGTGCCAAATGACCTGGAGATCAGGAAGTTGATTCTGCAAGAGGCACATGATTCACCATATTCGATTCACCCAGGAAATACCAAGATGTACTTGGATTTGAAGGAGACATTCTGGTGGACCGAAATGAAGAAGGATATTGCAGCATATGTAGCAGTTTGCGACATATGTCATAGAGTAAAGGCAGAGCATCAGAAGCCAGCCGGATTGTTACAGCCATTGCCGATACCCGAATGGAAGTGGGATAAGATAGGCATGGATTTTATCACAAGACTGCCCAGGGCGAAAGCAGGATATGACTCGATATGGGTAGTAGTTGATCGTTTGACGAAGGTAGCACATTTCATTCCAGTCAAGACCACTTACACCAGTGCTAAGTTGGCAAAGATATACATGACTAGGATCATTTGTTTGCACAGAGTTCCAAGGAGTATTGTATCAGACAGAGGAACCCAATTTACCTCAAAGTTTTGGAATCAGTTGCATGAAACCTTAGGAACCAGACTAGAATTCAGCACCGCTTTTCATCCGTAGACAGATGGACAGACTGAGAGAGTCAATCAGATTTTGGAAGATATGCTGAGAGCTTGTGCACTAGATTATGGATCTAGTTGGGACGATAACTTGCCGTACGTAGAGTTTTCTTATAACAACAGTTACCAAACCAGTTTGAAGATGGCACCTTTCAAAGCTTTATACGGAAGGAGGTGCAGGACACCATTGTCATGGGACGAAGTTGGAGACCGTCAGTTGTTTGGACCAGATTTGATTAAGGAGTCTGAACAGAAGGTGAAGTTGATTCGCGATAGGCTCAAGGTAGCCCAGTCCAGGCAGAAGAGCTACAGAGATTCTAAACGCAAGGAGACAGTTTACGAAACCGGAGACAGAGTCTATCTCCGAGTATCCCCACTACGAGGAGTTAAGCGCTTTGGAGTTAAGGGAAAGTTAGCACCGCGTTTCGTTGGACCTTATAAGATCTTGCAACGTACGGGAGAAGTCGCTTATAAGTTGGAATTACCAGAGGGACTATCAGGAGTTCATGACATATTCCATGTTTCTCAGCTGAAGAAATGTCACGCCGAGATGGCAGAGGTACCGTTAAGAGATACCGTGCCGCTTGAAGCAATTCAGTTGCAGGACGACCTAACGTATGAAGAGAAACCAGTCAAGATTCTCGAGTTTGCCAGCAGAGTTACCCGCAGCAAGGTTATCAAGTTTTGCAAAGTTCAGTGGAACCACCACTCAGAGGATGAAGCCACCTGGGAGAGAGAAGAAGATTTGCTCAAGGACCACCCTCACCTATTTTCTAGCCAACCCGAATCTCGAGGGCGAGATTCATCTTAAGGGGGGTAGGTTTGTAACATCCCAAATTTTCAATTTGGAATGTTATACACTAGATCATCATGCATATCATGTTTTCTTGCATTTTGCCGATCCTAGAAATTTCACGCAACTCAAGGACCCTCGGAGAGAGTTGGAGATTTCGTCTTTTTCATATTTGAGTCTTCTCAAATTTTGAAGAAAGGATCATTGGTTTTGTCGGAGTTTCATTTGCCTTTTATTTGGATAAGGAAAAATGCGCGTTTTCAAAAATTGCATTTTAGGCCCGGAGAAAAGTTCATTTTGTTCGACTCAATTTTAGGAGTCGGGGAAAATTTACTTTAGAAGTTTTGGAGTTCGTTTAGATCTCTTTTCTGTTTTTTTTCTGCGCGCGTAACCGATTTAAAAAAAAGAGATCCCGCAGCGCCAAAGGCCCAAGCCAGCAGCCGGCCGGCCAAGGCCAGGCCGTGTGCGCCAGCGCCAGGCGCAGGGAGCCGCCGCCGCCGCCTGGAGTCCTAGTTGGACTCCGTTTGCCCTTTTTCTTTTAGGATTCCTTCTCCTATTCTTATTTCTTGCCCCCTACCCCAAGTTACCTCTCCCTTCACCTATATAAATACCCAAGCACCCCCCCCTCTAAATCCCACACCAAAACCCCAAGCCCAAGCCGCGCCCTCACCCCGCGCCGCGCCCCTTGCCCCGCGCCGCCGCCCTGCGTCACCCGCCGCCGCCGCCTAGCAACGCCGCCATCGCCGCCCTTGCTCGCCGCCGCCGGAGCCCCGTTCGCCGGAGACCTCGCCGGAGGTACCGCGCCATATCTTTTTCTTTTCCTCGGATCGGTTTTCTTCTAAATTGTTCCGATTCTTTTCTTCTCTAAACCGTTCCGGTTTTCTAGATCGGTTTTTCGTTCGGTTTTCTTTTGTCGAAACCCTAGATCGGATTCGTCTTCTTTTCCGGTTTAGTTGCCTCGAGACCATTCGCCGGACCGTTCGTCCTAACGAACTTGATCACCGGATTCTTCTAGGTTAACGACGTCCGTTCGTTTAACCGTTCTTCTTTTCTTCTCGTCGGATTTATTCCGCGATCGCGATCTCAGATCCGATCTTCGTTGTAGTTTATCTTCCCGCTCGTTTATCGGAATCAGGTGATTCAAGCGCCTAGAGTTTCGTTTCGAAACCGCCGTTCCGACTAATCAACTTTAACTAAGTTTTTGCTACGGTAAAATTTGACCTAGTTTCAACTTGCTAGAACCGAGTTGTTTTCCGCCGTTTGTTTTCGATTTCTTTGTTCGGTTCTTTCTCTCTTTGCAACCGGAGTTCTTAAGTTGAACTATCTGGTTCGATCTCTTGTTCGAGTTTTACCTGTGCATTAGATGAGTACTTATTGTATGCTTGTTGTTTGTCTGCGATAGATTACCCGGATTGCGCCGCTTGTTACTTTGAATCTCTAGGACTCGCGGATCATCAGCAAGGCAAGTAACACTTTGATCATACCTTTTCTACAACCCAGTTTTATTGCATTAGATCCATCCTCACACATTGCATGATTAGGATCTAATTAAATTGCGGGATGGGAAGTAGATGAGGTAGTACCTATTACCTGTTTATTATGAAACCTTTGGGAGTTACTTCTACGTTTGCTTATTATGCCATGCTATGCTAGTAGACGTGGATTGGGTGAGTGATATCCATGACAGATGTGAGATTGATAATTTTAATGGTTTATCTAAGGTGGCAACTTAAATACACATCTGGGTGGATTGAGGCACCTGATGTCTATCAGGACTTGCCTGTTTTATTTTGGACCGCCACCCAGGCTCAAAGGGATCATAAGATCTTTCATGCTAAATACTTACGTGTGCAGCCACAAGCCATTATGGGCTCTGGCATAGTTGACTAAGTCGTGCGAACTCTTATAGGGGTAGACTAGCAGATGTAGGGGTTGTAGGTGGTATGGTCTACTCCAACGTAAGGTGCTAGCGCTGCTGAAAGACTATGTCTCGATCATCCGTATCTCAAACACCAGTAGTGCGAGAAAACCAACGGAGGAGATCAAGTCTTGTGGGGAAAAGTGCGCAAACCTCTGCAGAGTGTAATAAACTAATCATGATTAGCCGTGTCCCCGGTTATGGACAATCTTGAGTATCTAGTACTTGAATATCATGTGAATCTCATCATGTTTCTTCTAATTAATATTGTTGGGTTTTAATTGTACTTTTAATTGGGATTGAGAAGGCTGTCAACCATTCTCAATGTTTAACAACCACCATGATAGTTAAATAAATTTATTCCTTTGCAGTAGGGAAAAATTGGCTTTACGCAAAACAGTAACCATAGAGCTTTCCACCAGCCAAATATGCATATAGTATAGCTGTTTCATTCCATCATTCTCTATGTGTTACCTTGCCAGCATATTCCATGTGCTGACCCGTTTCGGGCTGCAACGTTAATGTTGCAGACTTTTTAGACGACGATTAAGGTGCGTTTACGTCGTGGTTCTATACTCAGTGATGTCGTTGGAGTTGATGGACCCATTTATATTCCAAGTCTTCCGCTGTTATCGATTTTAGATGGCCTAAAGCCATATTTATGTAATAAGTTCTCTTCGGAGACATCGATGTAATAAGTGTGTGATTGCCACTCTGCTATAAATCCTTCGATGTACTGTGTGGTGTCAGCATTAGTGATCCAGGGATGACACCGGAGCATAGTAGACTTGATCCATTTGGGTCGGGTCACCACAGGGGCGGCGTCGGGGAGCCGGAGGCGGCCGGTGCGGAAGCCGGCACGGGGCGAGGAAGACCTGGCGTGGCGACGGGGAGCCGGCCCGAGGCAGGGATCGCAGGCGGAGCAACGGCGGGCCGGAGTGGCGCGCAGGTTGGCCTGCGGTGAATCGGACGGGGCTGGACGCTGGGAAGGCCAGATGCTCAGGAGGCACAGCTGGCGTCTGGATCGCGGTAGAAGCTGGCGTCCGCGTTGCGGGGAAGCCGGTGCGGGGCGAAGCCGGCAGGCCGGCAGGTGGGCGGAGCCGGCCGTCCGGAGCAGGCATGGGCGCGAGTGTGAAGTCGGGCAGCCGGACGGAGCCAGCGGGACGGAGCACCCGGACGCGGGCAGGGCGCCGGCTCCCGGCGCCGGGATGCGGCCGGGCACGGGACGGCCAGCGCAGGGGGCGCCCGGGAGGCGGCAGAGCTGGGTGGCGGAGCAAGCGGACCGGCCGGACTTGGTGAAACGACCCGAAGCCGGTGGGGGCGCGACGCGGGCGGGGCCTGCTCGGGGCAAAGCGGCACGAGGTGACGCGATGGAGCAAGGCCGACACGAGGCGGCGTGGCGCAAGGCCATCCAGCGGGGAGGCGGCGCAGCGAGACAACGGTGGGGCAGAGCAAGGCGGCCAGCGAGGGAGGAGCTGGACTCGCCGCCATCGGCGGAGACGGCGCGGGAGGAGCCGGACTCAGCACGGACAACGGAGGCGGCAGAACATGAGGCAGGATGTGGTGGCGATGCAGACGGGCCTGCCGCAGGATGCGTGACGGCGGCGCGGTGTAGGGAGACTCGCAACAGCGCAGCTCAGGTACAAAAGTAGCCGAAGCTGGGCGCACCGCAAAGGAGCTCGGCCTCAGGCACGAGCAGTGGCAAGAAGGTGAGGATGCTGGGCAGCTGGAGCAAGGCAAGGCCGGTCAATGGAGGTGCTGCAGAGGGACGCGGTCCGCCATTGGCGCGAGCGCGGTGGCGAGGAGCAGGCCGGAGCGCAGCGGCAGGGAAGCAGCCTGGTGGCGATGTTGTGTGCCCAGCATACGAGTAGTGTCTGGCCATTGTCTGAGGCGTATATGGGTAGTGTATGAGGCATATATGAGGATTTATCTGACCATTATCCGAGGCATGTAACGCATGCATAGTTTTCATCTGGC
The DNA here is from genome assembly GCA_034509565.1 of Triticum monococcum. Lineage (NCBI taxonomy): Eukaryota > Viridiplantae > Streptophyta > Magnoliopsida > Poales > Poaceae > Triticum > Triticum monococcum. Next base: position 494,422,079 of record CM067844.1, read on the forward strand.
AAGTGTATGGGCAGTGTCTGACTAATGCATAGGTGGTGTTTGGCTAATGGTTTGACCATGGTTGACTAGCATCTAGCTAGCTTGTAGATGGTATGGAGTGGAAAATGCGTGCTTCGGCCGGAGCAAGGCACAACGCGGAGGGGAGCAGACGCGAGCAGCGCGTGGATGGCCCCGGCCGACCGAAACGAGGCGCGCGCGTGGCGCGCGCGCGGACTGACGGCCGACATTGCAGTGGTGATGACGAAGGCGCGGCCGACGGCGAGGACGCGCCGCCCCTCGCGGCCATTCCGGGGGCGTGTCGATGTCGAGCCCCAGACCGCTATCGGAGAGACGTCGCGATGCCACGGTGGTGAAGACGAAGAGGCCGACGGCGAGGACGCGCCACCCCTCGCGGCCGCTCCGGGGGCGGGTCGATGTCGAGCCCCCGAGCGCTACCGGAGAGACGGCGCGACGCCGCGGCGGAGGCGATGAAGAAAAAAGGGTCCCGCCAGAACAGCGAAATCAGCAGCAGCATGGTAGCATAGTAGTACCGCCCCACGGTGGGCGCCAACTGTCGTGGTGTTTCTCACGGGGGGCTTGCGAGTCGACAGATGCCACAAGGGCTTAGTGTGTGGGTAAGACTGCTGCTGATAGGCCCGGGAGCGGGTATGCGAGTAGCACGCGCTAGTTTACCCAGGTTCGGGGCTCTCCGGAGAGATGACACCCCTACTCCTACATGTCTGAGTATATCTGATATATCTGGTACAAAGTGCTCCTGGAGCTGTATCTGAGATCAGTGCCATGGGCATCTGATCTCGTATATGCGTGCGTATGGCCGTCTCTAGTGGCCAAGTATGGCCATGGCTTGTGGCCGTGAGTGGCCTTGTGGCCAAAATGAATGTGGCGTGAGTCCATCCCCTGGATGGATGGATGTGTGCCCCTTTTATAGTGTGGGCTAGCTTACTATGTAAGCTATATGGATAGGCATGGGTAAGGCATGGTGCATGTCATGCTTGTCCCCTGGGTCACTTCATAAATAGTGCCAGGGGACAAGTGGCACTGTACATGATGTCATCGCGGTACGGTTGTCTTGTCCGCGGTATGGCCGTCTCGTCGGTGTCTTGTCGGTGTCGGGTTGGGCTACAGTCGGCAGCCGGCTGGTTGGCGTAGTCGGCAGCCGGCAGGCAGACTGAGGGGCGTTGCTAGCCCCGATGTCTTGAAATATCATCTTGCCGTCTTCGGGGTATCTGTGTCCAATTACTCCGACACCCCTAATTCAGAACTCCCTCACGCATGAAGAAACTCCATGCTGATGGACTTTTGGAATCACTTGATGCTTGCGAACCATGCCTCATGGGCAAAATGACTAAGACTCCATTCTCTGGAACAATGGAACGAGCAACAGACTTATTGGAAATAATACATACTGATGTATGCGGTCCGATGAGTGTTGATGCTCGTGGCGGGTATCGTTATTTTCTGACCTTCACAGATGATTTGAGCAGATATGGGTATATCTACTTGATGGAACATAAGTCTGAAATGTTTGAAAAGTTCAAAGAATTTCAGAGTGAAGTGGAAAATCATCGTAACAAGAAAATAAAGTTTCTACGATCTGATTGTGGAGGAGAATATTTGAGTTACGAGTTTGGTCTTCATTTGAAACAATGCGGAATAGTTTCGCAACTCACGCCACCTGGAACACCACAGCGTAATGGTGTGTCCGAACGTCGTAACCACACTTTATTAGATATGGCGCGATCTATGATGTCTCTTACTGATTTACCGCTATCGTTTTGGGTTTATGCTTTAGAGACGGCTGCATTCACGTTAAATAGGGCACCATCGAAATCCGTTGAGACAACACCTTATGAACTGTGGTTTGGCAAGAAATCCAAGTTGTCATTTCTTGAAGTTTGGGGCTGCGATGCTTATGTGAAAAGGCTTCAACCTGATAAGCTCGAACCCAAATCGGAGAAATGTGTTTTCATAGGATACCCAAAGGAGACTGTTGGGTACACCTTCTATCATAGATCCGAAGGCAAGATATTCGTTAAGAATGGATCCTTTCTAGAGAAGGAGTTTCTCTCGAAAGAAGTGAGTGGGAGGAAAGTAGAACTTGATGAGGTAACTATACCTACTCCCTTATTGGAAAGTAGTTCATCGCAGAAATCAGTTCTAGTGATTCCTACACCAATTAGTGAGGAAGCTAACAATGATGATCATGAAACTTCTGATCAAGTTACTACCGAACCTCGTAGGTCAACCAGAGTAAGATCCGCACCAGAGTGGTACAGTAATCCTATTCTGGAAGTCATGTTGCTTGACCATGACAAACCTACGAACTATGAGGAAGCGATGATGAGCCCAGATTCCGCGAAATGGCTTGAGGCCATGAAATCTAAGATGGGATCCATGTATGAGAACAAAGTGTGGACTTTGGTTGACTTGCCCGATGATCGGCAAGCCATAGAGAATAAATGGATCTTCAAGAAGAAGACTGACACTGATGGTAATATTACTGTCTACAAAGCTCGACCTGTTGCAAAAGGTTTTCGACAAGTTCAAGGAGTTGACTATGATGAGACTTTCTCACCCGTAGTGATGCTTAAGTTCGTCCGAATCATGTTGGCAATTGCCGCATTTTATGTTTATGAAATTTGGCAAATGGATGTCAAAACTGCATTCCTTAATGGATATCTTAAAGAAGAGTTGTATATGATGCAACTAGAAGGTTTTGTTGATCCAAAAGGTGCTAACAAAGTGTGCAAGCTCCAGCGATCCATTTATGGACTGGTGCAAGCCTCTCGGAGTTGGAATATACACTTTGATAGTGTGATCAAAGCATATGGTTTACAGACTTTTGGAGAAGCCTGTATTTACAAGAAAGTGAGTGGGAGCTCTGTAGCATTTCTGATATTATATGTGGATGACATAGTGTTGATCGGAAATGATACTGAATTTCTGAATAGCATAAAAGGGTACTTGAATAAAAAAGTTCAATGAAAGACCTCGATGAAGCTTCTTATATATTAGGCATCAAGATCTATAGAGATAGATCAAGAAGCTTAATTGGACTTTCACAAAGCACATACCTTGATAAAGTTTTGAAGAAGTTGAAAATTGATCAAGCAAAGAAAGGGTTCTTGCCTGTGTTACAAGGTGTGAAATTGAGTCAGACTCAATACCCGACCACTGCAGAAGATAGAGAGAAAATGAAGGTCATTCTCTATGCTTCAGCCATAGGCTCTATCATGTATGCAATGCTGTGTACCAGACCTGATGTGTGCCTTGCTATTAGTTTAGGAGGGAGGTACCAAAGTAATTCAGGAGTGGATCACTGGACAGCGGTCAAGAACATCCTGAAATACCTGAAAAGGACTAAGGATATGTTTCTCGTTTATGGAGGTGACAAAGAGCTCGTCGTAAACGATTATGTCGATGCAAGCTTTGACACTGATCCGGATGACTCTAAGTCACAAACTGGATACGTATTTTTATTGAATGGTGGAGCTGTCAGTTGGTGCAGTTCCAAGCACAACGTCGTGGCGGGATCTACGTGTGAAGCGAAGTACATAGCTGCTTCAGAAGCAGCAAATGAAGGAGTCTGGATGAAGGAGTTCATATCCGATCTAGGTGTCATACCTAGTGCATCGGGTCCAATAAAAATCTTTGTGACAATACTGGTGCAATTGCCTTGGCAAAGGAATCCAGATTTCACAAGAGAACCAAGCACATCAAGAGACGCTTCAATTCCATCCGTGATCAAGTCAAGGAGGGATACATAGAGATTTGCAAAATACATACAGATCTGAATGTTGCAAACCATTTGACTAAGCCTCTCTCACGAGAAAAACATGATCAGCACCAAGACTCCATGGGTGTTAGAATCATTACAACGTAATCTAGATTATTGACTCTAGTGCAAGTGGGAGACTGAAGGAAATATGCCCTAGAGGCAATAATAAAATTGTTATTTATATTTCCTTATATCATGATAAATGTTTATTATTCATTCTAAGCTTAGTACATGTGTGAGTACATAGACAAACAGAGTGTCACTAATATGCCTCTACTAGACTAGCTCGTTAATCAAAGATGGTTAAGTTTCCTAGCCATGGACAAAAGTTGTCATTTGATGAACGGGATCACATCATTAGAGAATGATGTGATTGACTTGACCCATTTGTTAGCTTAGCACTATGATCATTTAGTTTATTACTATTGCTTTCTCCATAACTTATACATGTTCCTATGACTATGAGGTTATGCAACTCCCGAATACCGGAGGAACACTTTGTGTGCTATCAAATGTCACAACTTAACTGAGTGACTATAAAGATGCTTTACAGGTGTCTCCGATGGTGTTTGTTGAGTTGGCATAGATCAATATTAGGATTTTTCACTCCGTGTATCGGAGAGGTATCTCTGGGCCCTCTCGGTAATGCACATCACAATAAGCCTTGCAAGCAATGTGACTAATGAGTTAGTTGCGGGATGTTGCATTACGGAACGAGTAAAGAGACTTGCCGGTAACGAGATTGAACTAGGTATTGAGATACCGACGATCGAATCACAGGCAAGTAACATACCGATGACAAAGGGAACAACGTATGTTGTTATGCGGTTTGACCGATAAAAATCTTCGTAGAATATGTAGGAACCAATATGAGCATCTAGGTTCCGCTATTGGTTATTGACCGGAAGTGAGTCTCGGTCATGTCTACATAGTTCTCGAACCCGTAGGGTCTGCACGCTTAACGTTTGATGACGATCGTATTATGAGTTTATGTGTTTTGATGTATCGAAGGTAGTTTGAAGTCCCGGATGTGATCACGGATATGACGAGGAGTCTGGAAATGATCGAGACATAAAGATCGATATACTGGAAGGCTATGTTGGACACCGAAATAGTTCCGGATGAGTTCAGGCATTTTCCGGGGTACCGAGAGGTTACCGGAACCCCCGGGGAATCAATGGGCCTTATTGGGCCTTAATGGGAGAGAGGAGGAGGCCGCCAAGGTGGGGCCGCCCCCCAAGCCCAATCCGAATTGGGAGGGGGGGCCATTTCCTTCTCTCCTTCTCCCTCTTCCTTCTTCTCCTACTCTAACTAGGAAGGGAAGAAACCGACTCCTACTGGGAGTAGGACTCCCCTCCTTGGGCGCGCCCTATGAGGGCCGGCCCTCTCCTCCTCCCCCATTTATATACGGTGGAGGGGGGCACCCCATAGACACACAAGTTGATTGTTTAGTTGTGTGTGGTGCCCTCCTTCACATGTTTCCACCTCGATCATATCGTTATAGTGCTTGGGCGAAGCTCTGCGTCGGTAACTTCATCATCACTGTCATCACGCCGTCGTGCTGACGAAACTCTCTCTCGATCTCAATTGGATCAAGAGTACGAGGGACGTCATCGAGCTGAACGTGTGCAGATCACGAAGGTGCCGTGCGTTCGATACTTGATCGGTTGGATCGCGAAGACGTTCGACTACATCAATCGCGTTTCATGATGCTTCCGCTTTCGGTCAATGAGGGTACATAGACATACTCTTTCCCTCTCCATACTATGCATCATCTAGATGGATCTTCCGTGTGTGTAGGATTTTTTTTTAAATTACTCCGTTTCCCAACAATAACAAATTTAAGAAGCACACGGTGTGATGGTTAGTGGTTGGTACGCTGTTTTGTGGAGGTCGAGGTCTGGAGTTTGAGAATCCGTCACTCCCACACCTTTTTCTCCAGTGTTTTAACCGCGAGAAGAAATCAAATGGGCCGACCCAAGCATGCAGGTGGTGTGCGCCGGTTATGAAAACATACTATAACGAGTGCTTAATGCGCCGAATAGGAACTGCCTAAATGGTGACCTGCACGCCAAATAGAGTTCCCCATCTCGGTTATACCGTATATAGCCGCCTCATCAGTCAAGTCCCTTGGTCACTAGATCAGCCACTTGCTTGATCGTTCTACTTAAGCGTTTAGTCCCCTTTTTTCCGTCTTTCCATTTTTTCCTTTAGTTTCTTTTCTATTTATCTATTTTCATCGTTTTCTTTCTTTCTTTCATGGTTTTAATCGGTTTTCTATTTTTTTCTTGATTCTTGTTTCCCTTTCTTTCATTTTACTGCTCTTTGTATTGCTTTCATTGTTTTCCTTTGTTTTTCTCTATTTTTTGTGTTCCTTTTTCGGCATGTATTGATTTTCTTCATTTTCTTTATATACAGGTTTAACATGTTTGACATCTTATATTTTTTGATTCCCACTTTTTCAATACACACTGTACATTAGCTGTATATGCTAGGTACAATTTTTATATACATGTTTAACACTTTGAAAATAAATGAATAATATTTTATAAAACATATACTTTTGTTGTCTACTTTTTTCATAAACATTTTGTTTTTTTGTATTAATAAATAACATCCATATATACCCGTTTCATGTTTTACAAATAATGATGAACATTTTTTAAAACTACTTTTTATATCTACTTGTTTCTATACATATTATTGAATTTTCTGTATATATATATCACCTTTTTTTTTTCAAAAACACGTTTGAGAATGTCCAAATACATGATTAGCATTATTTAAATGCATGACTAAGAATTTTTAAAGAATGCTGAAAACTTATATATTTTTGGTTTCTATTTATTAATGTTAATCATACATTTGAAAAATGCTAAACATGCATAGAAAAATGTAGTCATGTGTATAAAAAATGTTTGAGACATCTGAAAAATGTCATGCGTTTAAAAAAATATGTGCGACATATAATGGAATGTTTAATCAAATGTAAAAAAATGTTCGCATAATTTACAACAAATATTCATACATTCATACAAAATGTTGATTATTACAAATATTTCATACATTCAAACAAGTATTTCATAAAATATATTTGTGTCATTTTATAAAAAGGTCTATACAATAGAAAAAATATTCGTAATGTAAAAAATGTTTCATACCATTTAAAAATGTACATGTGACATTCTAAAGAAAACTCCGTGATTCACAAAAATTGTTGTGAAAATTTAAAAAATGCTTATACAATGTAAAATATTTCATCATAGGTTCGAAAATGTTTGATTCCATTGAAAAATGTAAGTGAAATTTTAAAGAAATATTGATGTATGTCAAAAAATGTTGTTAATTTGTTTTACAATGTTTTAAATTTTGAAAAAATGTCAGTGTAATTTAGAAAAAAATATTTTTCTTAAGAAAATGTATAACGTACATTTGGAAAAAGCTACCGCGTATTCGAAAAAGTGTACAAAACATGTATTTTAAAGAAAGTTGTAAAATACATGTGTCATAAAACCATTTCACGCGTGTGCTAAAAATGTGCATTGTGTACTAAGAAAATGTAAACATGTGTTAAAAAAGGAACACCGATTAAAAACGACAAAGATGCAAAGAAGGAAAAAAATAGACAAATACAATGAAAACCAGTAAAGAAACAAAATAAAACCAAAAGTTTAAGAAACAAGAAAGAGAAGAAAACTAGTGAAAAACGAAGAATAACGAAGGGAAAAGGGAAAACCCCCGAAGAAAACCGATGAAAAACCAATGACAAAAAAAACAAAGTAAAATCAAAATAGAGCGAGAGAACCTACAACTTTTTTTTTGAGACCAAGCAAACCAACAGCTACGGATGAGCTGCGCGAGCGACTGTGTTAATGGGCTGGGCCGATTCTCCAATCCATTCCTAATAGGAATCTTTGTGGACGGGACATAGCCCTGGCGGAAAATATAGGCTCCGTGTGAAATCGGGAATTCAGGGAAATTTCTATTTGCTGCTCTATGTGACAAACTGGAGGGCAACTAGTTAACGAGCTCATTCGGAAGCCTCGTAATGATCAGCGCCGCTGAGCGCGCTCTCAGCCATCGCCACGTGTCGCGCTCTGGGCGCTCCCTCCGGATTTTTTTTTCGCACGTGTTTTCGGCTTTTTAAACGGTTTTTTTCAAGGTTTTGGTTTTTCACCTGTCTTCCTTAGCTTTTCGACAAAAAAATTTGTGCGAAAAAACGCGACTTTTTTCCTTTCGCAGGAGTCACGGTTTTGCTTCGTGAGAGGCACGGTTTTGCTTTCGCGAGAGTCACGACCATGCCTCTCGGAAACGAAAAAAACACGTTTTCTATTTTTTTCCTTTTGCCAGAGGCACGGGTGTGCTTTCGCGAGAGTCATGGCCGTGCCTCTCGAAAATGAAAAAAACACATTTTTTTGTTTTTTTCGCGAGAGTCACGGTTTTGCTTCCGTGAGAGGCACGGTTGTGCTTTAGGGAGAGTCACGGCCGTGCCTTTCGGAAACGAAAAAAAAATGTGTTTTCTGTTTTTTCTTTCACGAGAGTCATGGTTGAGCTTCCGCGAGAGACACGGTTGTGCTTTTGCGAGAGTCACGCCGTGCATCTCGGAAACGAAAAAAATGCGTTTTCTATTTTTTTTTTCTTTCGCGAGAGTCACGGTTTTGCTTCCACGAGAGTCATGGTTGTGCTTTCGCGAGAGTCACGACTGTGCCTCTCGAAAATGAAAAAAATAACGCGTTTCTGTTTTTTTCCTTTCGCAAGAGTCATGGTTTTGCTTTCGTGAGAGGAACGGTTGTGCTTTCGCGAGAGTCACGGCCGTGCCTTCTGGGAAACGAAAAAAAATGTGTTTTCTTATTTTTTTTCTCCCGCGAGAGTCACGGTTTTGCTTCTGTGAGAGGCACGGTTGTGATTTCGTAAGAGGCACGGGCATGCCTCTTTCGGAAAGGGAAAAAACCCATGCTCCCGGTTCGGTCTTTTCGTCCAGTTTTTTCGTGAAAAAATGTTCGTCAAAACCTATCAACATGGGATCTAGTTTTGAAGATCTCGACGTGAGGAATCCAACGGTGAAAGCGGTTCGGGATTTGGACGCACGGTTTGAGAGATAAAACATTTTTGAATAAACAGATCTACAAAAAAGGGGAAAACTCCCAGGTTGTGACAAGTGGTGCGCTGCTTGTGCGCCACTTATCACCACCAGGGGAGTTGGAGTGATCTTTGCAACGAGTACTCCTCAACTAGTGATTTCGGACAAACTGTCGTTGATTCGCATAGAGCTAGCGACTAGCGAATACGGTGGGCCGGCCCAATTGCAAAATAAGGACGTGCTATAGTTTTCAGTTTACAAATTCAAAAAATGGTCGTGAATTATAATTTGATTACAGATTTGAAAAATATTCACAGATTCAATGGAAGTTTTTGAATTTGAAAAAGGTTCAAGAAGCAAAAAATTGTCCATGAATTCAAAAAATGTGTGGGAATTGGAAACAATGTTTGCATTTTTATATTGAAAAGAAAATATTGAAAATTTAGAATATTTTTCTGGATTTTCAGAAAAATGCAAAATTTTTATGAAAAAGCGTGAACATTCTGTGAAAGCATATATTTAAATGAATAATTATGAAATTTCGATTTTTTGATTAATGAATTAAAATAAAAAATAAGAAAAGGAAAAACATGGAGGAAAGAAAAGAATAAAGAACATAGAAAAAATAAAAGAAAAACAGAAAAAGGAGCTAGTTCCAAAGGTGATGAGCTTGCTGCACCACCTCCTACTGTTGCGGTAGTGAGTGCCCCGATCACCTCGGGTGAAGCATTCACCGACGCGCTCATCTCCACTCCTTCGACCCACATCGGAGCTGCTAGAAGTTTTCAACACCTGCAACCATGGATCAATGTGCCTCGAGTGACACTTAGATCATCTCAAAAAATTTGGTATCTTGACGCCAAAGGCGGAGAGTTGATATGGGATTAAGCTTTGAGTGTGAGAGAGTTCGTTTGCTTTTCTAAGTTACATCCTTACTATTTCATTTGATTCTTTGGGATGTAAATATATTTATCATGTGTGTGATGACCAAACTTGCTTGCTACTGCATTTCGTTATGCTTTAATGCATCTTATCATGGTCATGCACATGTGTTTTTGGTGTCACGCGGTATTTTATTTTTTTATATTCTTTTGAGTGCTCCACCAAGTTGTATGTGACATGGAAGAGTTACTCCATATGTCCAATCGATTGTGCATTTGCATTCAAACGCAAATTCAAATAATGCACAAATTTATAAGGAGCTCTTGCATATCACATACTTCACAAAGCGATGACGTTATTCAAGATTATATCCTATGTGGGAGATTTGATCTATATGTTGTCATCAATTACCAAAAAGGGGGAGATTGAAAGTGCATCTAATCCCCATATGGTTTTGGTAATTCACCGCAACATATATCTCATTGAACTAATGCGTATTCAAAAGAATATTTCAAGCAAGTTCATTCTAGGTACAACTTTGGGTTGTGAATGTGGACCCTCTCAAAATGCTAAGGACAAGTGTCGTTCAATGCCTCAAGACTCCATTTTATGTGTAAGTGACCCAAGATCATATTGAGTCCATAGGTATGCCAATAGTACCAAAAGGGGGTGAGGTTGTGATCATGGACACACTGCTCAGGTGCTAAGAAATGATGCTCCAAAAGCCTGATTCAAATTCCCACATTCCACTATGTCACAAACCCTAAGTAATACTTGGACTCACGGACATAGATACACCCGGAGCACTGAGCCATTCATGACCTAGTCATTCCTAAACCCTAGAATTTTGGTTCCACCAAGTTGACCCTTCTATCCCACCGAAGAGCACTTGCCAACCTTCTGTTGCCAACTGAAATTCATTCGGAATTTCTGAATGGTTTTAGTCGGTGATACCGAAGTATGTAAAGTGCTTAGGTCATCACAACTCGGAGGCGTCGACCGTATTCACTTGGCCTCACTGAAACTCGTAAAGTACAAAGCTTTTGTTCTAATCAGTCTCACCGAGTGGTTTTTACGTTCTCACCGAGTAGTGCATAAAGGTGTGTAACGGTTGGTCTTTGGTTCTGCCTATATATACCCACACACTCCACCAAATTCTCATAGAGCAACCAGAGCGAATCATGCATACATATTTCATACCCATATTTCTGAGAGAGAGAGAGATCCCCATCCTTGTGTTGAGATGAAAGGGATTCCACTCCAACCATAGAACCTTCGATTTCTAGTCACCTCAATGCTTCAGCCCAAACCCTCTCCTAACCAAAGCTAAAATCTATGAGAGAGTGTTTGAGAGTTGAGGACATTACCTTTTGAAGCGCAAGAGAAAGGAGTTCATCCTCAACAACCCCACCTTTTACCTTTTGGAGGGTGGTGCCTCTTAGATTGGCTAGGTTTGCTTGGGAGTCTCCTAATTGTGTGGATAAACTAAGAAGTTTGTGAGGGCAAGGAGATCGCTTACTTTGTGAAGATCTACCCTGAGTGAGGCTAGTCCTTTGTGCGCGTAAGCCATGGTGGGATAGGCAAGGTTGCTTCTTCATGGACCCTTTATGGGTGGACCCCTTCGTGGGCTTGATTCCTTAGTGGAATCTCGCAACCGTTACCTTGAGATCATTGATCCTTGAAATTGAAGCCTCTATCAACATGGAAGTATAGTAGCACCACCTATCGGAACCACAGGTCAAAATCTTCCGTGTCACCATAACGTTTGCATTTCTCCAAACCCATCCTTTAATTACTATCACTTGAAGTGTCTTTACTTTTCGCTGCCTATGATTATACTTGCATGTGTAGGGTGTTACTAGACTTGCTAAAATCTGCCAAGGACTAAAAATAGGAAAATAATAATTTTTAATTTTGCAAGAAGTCTAATCACCCCCTCTAGATATAGTTTCAATCCTACAAGTGGTATCGGAGCATCGGTCTCCATTGTTTTGGTTTCATCACCAGGATGACTATGACGTATAGTGAGGGTAGTTATCACCTTAGAGGTCCTTACTTTGATAGTATTAACTCTTCTAGTTGGAAACATAAGATGAAAATGCATATTCTTGGCCATAACCCCACCGTCTGGGTTGTTGTTCGTGTTGGCTTGCAAGGTTAATATTTTGAGGACTGGAGAATACCAGATCATGAAGCAACCACCATTGAATTGAAGATGTTGCAATTAAGATTGTGGCATACTCTTCAATGATTTGTGCCCCAAGGTATTCAACAGATCAACCGTCTTGAGAATACCAAGGAGATTTGGGATACTTTGTTGAAATGCATGAAGGCACCGAGTTCGTGAAGGTATCAAAGTTGGATGTGCTACAAGGTCAACTTGATAAGTTCAAGATGAAGGATGGTGAAGGCGTTGCCTAAATGTACTCTAGGCTAGCTCTCATCACCAATGAGATTGTCGGCTTAGGTAGCGAGGAGATGACCGACAAATTCATCATCAAGAAGGTCTTAAGAGCTTTGGATAGAAAATATGGCACACCGTGTGCACCTTGATCCAAATGATGCCAAACTACAAAGATCACAAACCAATGGTGAAGGAAATATGCCCTAGAGGCAATAATAAAGTTGTTATTTTATATTTCCTTATTCATGATAAAGGTTTATTATTCATGCTAGAATTGTATTGATAGGAAACTTAAATACATGTGCAAATACATAAACAAATACCGTGTCCCTAGTAAGCCTCTACTAGACTATCTCGTTAATCAAAGATGGTTAAGGTTTCCTAACCATGGACATGTGTTGTCATTTGATAACGGGATCACATCATTAGGAGAATGATGTGATGGACAAGACCCATCCATTAGCTTAGCATAATGATCGTTCAGTTTATTTCTATTGCTTTCTTCATGTCAAATACATATTCCTCTGACTATGAGATTATGCAACTCCCGGATATCGGAGGAATACCTTGCGTGCTATCAAACGTCACAACATAATTGGGTGATCATAAAGATGCTCTATAGGTATCTCCGAAGGTGTTTGTTGAGTTGGCATAGATCGAGATTAGGACTTGTCACTCCGAGTATCAGAGAGGTATCTATGGGCCCTCTCGGTAATACACATCATAAGCTTGCAAGCAAATGACTAAGGAGTTAGTTACCACCCCTAGTTGGTTTTGGAGTATTGACGACAAACATGGTCGAGGGACTAATGTGTTTGTGAGAATTGCAGGATAACACAAGTAGTAGGCCCTCGTTGATTCAGTTTACATACCAGAGATGACCCCTAAAAATGTATGAAGACATCAAAGACAATGGTGGTTCGTGAAGACATTCACGTTGAAGATAATGACATGTGAAGACATTCACTTGAAGACTATGGAGTGCAAAGACATAGTTTCTTTCATAGTTTCCTTTTCTTCTTTATTGAGTCATAGGAACCACCGTACTGTTAAATGGGGTCAAAGTGAACAAAGTCAGAAGACTGACGTGATGCTCAACCAAAATCCTATGCCTTCGAGCGAAGACAATGGGAGCAAATCTTATCCAGAGTTGGATGAGTCAGCTTTGCTTGTAGCCCAAGCCAAGCTGTCGCGTGTGTTTGAAATCCGACTGTTGGACACATGTCGGTTCCTTAGTGACCCAGGGTCATTTCTGACATATTATGCCGGGTTGCCTCCTGGCCATAAATAGCCCACCCCCTACACCATAAATTGGTGGCTGCTCAGAGTTAGTGCATGCCTTTTATCGTTTGAGAGCAACCCACCTCAGAAGCCTTTGAGAGAGAGATCCTTGTGAGGACAAAGCCCAAAACACCCAGAGTCAAAGAGTGTTAGGCATCACTGAAGTCTTTCTGTCTGCTTGACCTGAAGACTTGTTACACTTGAGGACTGTGCATTCTCTAGCCGGTTAGGCGTCACGTTCTGAGGATCCAAGAGTCATTGTGGATCGCCGGTGAATGGAGTCTGTGAAGGTTTGGAAGTCTACCTTCAAGACTTACCAAAGTGATTGGGCGAGGACTGGGTGTCCTTAGCTCAAGGGGAATAAGGTGAAGACACTGTCTTCTGAGTTCAATCTCAGGCTCCCTAACCAGACGTACAGTTGTCACAGCAACTGGAACTGGTCTACCCGATCCTTGTCTTCACCAAGCTACTGGTTCTATTCCCTACCTTCTTTACATTTCAGTTTATCTTCATGAAGTCATTGCTTGCTTGCCTAATCTGTTTGACTTCACTTTGCGAAGACTATTACCTGTTTGGCTTCATACTGTCTTCCATTCCGATCTGTTCTACTTAGCTGCCATTTGTCTTCGTGCTTTATCTATATTGCTTACTTGACTATGGTCTGTCTAGAGTAGTTTATCTTCCGTTGCATATCATATTAGTTCAACTTGATTGATTGTCTTCAAAGACCTTACGTTTTGAAGACTTTCATAAAAATCGCCTATTCACCCCCTCTAGTCGATAACTAACACTTTCAATTGGTATCGGAGCAAGGTGCTCCCTTATTCTATGTGAAGGTTTAACCACCTGGAGTTTTAGCTATGTCGACTGCAAGGATAATCAAGGTCTCCGCTGCGTGCACCGTCTTCGATGGCACTGATTACCCCTACTGGAAGAATAAGATGCGTATGCATCTTGAAGCCATTGACATCGACCTCTGGTATGTCATCAGGACAGGTGTTCCCAAGGTCGGTGAAGGTGTCACCGCTGCTAATGTCAAGAGGTTTGTGCAACTGGACTCAATCGCCAAGAACATCATTTGTGGTCATCTGACCAAAGGACAGTATGGCCGTGTGAGTGCTCTGGAAACTATGAAGCTAGTCTGGGACTGGCTCTCCAAGGTCAACGAAGGCGTATCAACTCAAAGAGACTCAAGGATTGATGTTCTTTGCAATCTCTTCAACCACTTCAAGAGAAATGACAATGAGAATGTCCAACTCACTTTCGATCGCCTCACTGATATCACAAATGAGCTTCGCGCACTCGACGCCACTGAGATCACCAAGCATGAAATTGTGAAGAAGCTACTGAGATCACTTGACAGCTCATTTGACACTTTGTCCCTGATGATTCAAGAACACCCTGACTTCAAAGATCTCGATTCGCCTGACATACTTGAGAGGCTCAATACACATGAGTTCCAGCTATCTGAGAAAAGAGATATCTATGGCCCCAACTATGGCCGATCCCGTGCTTTGAAGGCAAAAGTTGTTTCCTCATCCGAAGAAGAATCTGACTGCAGTTCTGGTGATCCTGAAGACATTGGCAAAGAGTTAGCAATGCTTTTGAGAAAATTCCAAAAGTTATCTAAGAAGAATCACTTTGGAAAGTCTTCAAGATCCAGCTCAAGGAATGATGAAGCTTCCTCTCATGACTACAAGAAGAGAACATGCCACAAATGCAAGAAGCCATGCCACTACATATCTGAATGTCCTCAATGGGACAAGGAATCTAAGAAAAAGAAGAAGAGCAAGGAATATGATTCTGATGACAAGAAGAAGAAATCCTCAAAGTCTTCATCATACAAGAAGAGCTCATCTAGAAAGGCTCGTGCATTCATTGGCAAGGAGATGGATTTAGAGGAGGAGTCTGCGTTTGAGGAGGCAGAGGTGGAGTCTGAGGAGGAGTCTGATTCAGGCGTGGCAAGCCTGGCTCTATCTTCTACATTCGTCGCCAAGTCCATCTTCAACACTGAACACAATGGTCACGCCGCCAACGCTGAAGCTGATGATGATGACAACTCTGCTCCGACCTACTGCTTCATGGCATGAGGTGCCAAGGTAAACTCACGCGATGCTTACTTTCAAAACTCCAGTGAAGATGACTATGAATGTGAATCCAAACCTAGCTATAAAACTCTTCCTAAAATTGCAACTGAACAACAAACTTCTATGGAACACATTAAAAAATTGCTAGACAAAAGCGATGACCTGTTGGACGAGGAAATGATTCGAACTCAGTCCTTAATCGAAGACATAAAAAATCTTCATGTTAAGTACGAAGAACTTGAAAGTCGTCATGAAACCCTCTCAACCACCCATGAGAAGCTTTCCTATGATTATCTTCAAAGGAAGCAAGATCTATAGAAACTGAAAGAGTCTCATGAAGATCTTCAAAAAGAGAACGAATCACTACTCGCTCAAACAGATCAGTTCTGCTCAGGAAGATTTTGTTCCACCATGTTTAAAATGCCTTGGGCGTGACAATGCTGTCTCTATTGCCGAATGCTCTACTGCCTCTGATGCTGCAATATCTTCAACTACTGATGTGGTAACTGATGACCCACAAGTATAGGGGATCTATCATAGTCCTTTCAATAAGTAAGAGTGTCAAACCCAACGAGGAGCAGAAGGAAATGATAAGCGGTTTCCAGCAAGGTATTCTCTGCAAGTACTGAAATAAGTGGTAACAGATAGTTTTGTGATGGGATAATTTGTAACGAGCAACAAGTAACAAGGTGGCCCAGTCCTTTTGTAGCAAAGGACAAGCCTGGACAAACTCATATATAGAGAAAAGCGCTCCCGAGGACACATGGGAATATCATCAAGCTAGTTTTCATCATGCTCATATGATTCGCGTTCGGTACTTTGATAATTTGGTATGTGGGTGGACCGGTGCTTGGGTACTGCCCTTACTTGGACAAGCATCCCACTTATGATTAACCTCTATTGCAAGCATCCGCAACTACAACAAAAGTATTAAGGTAAACCTAACCATAGCATGAAGCATATGGATCCAAATCAGCCCCTTACGAAGCAACGCATAAACTAGGGTTTAAGCTTCTGTCACTCTAGCAAACCATCATCTACTTATTACTCCCCAATGCCTTCCTCTAGGCCCAAACAATGGTGAAGTGCCATGTAGTCGACGTTCACATAACACCACTAGAGGAGAGACAACATACATCTCATCAAAATATCGAACGAATACCAAATTCACATGACTACTAATAGCAAGACTTCTCCCATGTCCTCAGGAACAAAAGTAACTACTCACAAAGAATAAACATGTTCATAATCAGAGGGGTATTAATATGCATATAGGATCTGAACATATGATCTTCCACCAATTAAACCAACTAGCAACCTACTAGCACCAATCCCGGACTTGGAGACAAGAATTGGATACAAGAGATGAACTAGGGTTTTGAGAGGAGATGGTGCTAATGAAGATGTTGATGGAGATTGCCCTCTCTCGATTAGCGGAGCGTTGGTGATGATGATGGCGATGATTTCCCCCTCCGAGAGGGAAGTTTGCCCGGCAGAACAGCTCTGCCAGAGCCCTAGATTGGTTCCGCCAAGGTTCCGCCTCGTGGCGACGGAGTTTTGTCCGAGAAGAAGGCTTATGATTTTTTTCCCATCGAAAGAGTTCATATAGCAGAAGATGGCCATCGGAGGGCCACCAGGGGCCCATGAGGTAGGGGCGCGCCCAGGGGGGTAGGGTGCGCCCCCACCCTCGTGGGCAGGGTGTGGCCCCCCTGGTGAGTTTCTTCCGCTGAGTATTTTTTATATATTCTAAAAACGTCTTCTGTGAAGTTTCAGGACTTTTGGAGCTGTGCAGAATAGGTCTCTAATATTTGCTCCTTTTCCAGCCCAGAATCCCAGCCGCCGTCATTCTCCCTCTTCATGTAAACCTTGTAAAATAAGAGAGAATAGGAATAAGTATTGTGACATAATGTGTAATAATAGCCCATAATGCAATAAATATCGATATAAAAGCATGATGCAAAATGGACATATCAACTCCCCCAAGCTTAGACCTCGCTTGTCCTCAAGCAAAAAGTCGAATTCGAAGAATATGTCGACATGTTTAGAGATAGAGGTGTTGATAAAAATAAAATATGGACATGAGGGCATCATGATCATTCTTAGAACAGTAACTTATATAATTCTTGTCATGCGATTTCTTATGCTAGAGTAATAATTCAATCACAATTTCAATTATGAATCGTAAACTTCATTGAAAACTAACAAACTATAATCTCAGTCATTGGAGCAAATTGCAATTTATCATAACATAGGAAAGAGTCAATATATAAGAGCTTTTCAGCAAGTCCACATACTCAACTATCATATAGTCTTTC
The DNA here is from genome assembly GCA_034509565.1 of Triticum monococcum. NCBI lineage: Eukaryota > Viridiplantae > Streptophyta > Magnoliopsida > Poales > Poaceae > Triticum > Triticum monococcum. The sequence continues at coordinate 494,439,906 of CM067844.1, forward strand.
ACAATTGCTGACACTCACGCAATACTTATGGGTATGGAGTTTTAATCGAACACAGAGAAAGATAGGGGCTTATAGTTTTGCCTCCCAACGTCTTACCTCAAGGGTAATGTCAACAATAATAGTTCATGAAAACTCACATCCAATTAGCCATATATACCAGGATCTTTCCAACATACTGTGCTTGCCAAGGGAATAAAATGTAAAAAGGAAAGGTGAAGATCACTGTGACTCTTATGCAAGGTAGGAGATAAAAGTAAAAGATAGGCCCTTCGCAGAGGGAAGCAGAGGTTGTCATGCGCTTTTATAGTTGGATGCACAAAATCTTAATGCGAAAGAACATCACTTTATATTGCCACTTGTAATATGGACCTTTATTATGCAGTATGTCGCTTTTATTTCTTCCATATCACACGATCGTATAAAGCTTATTTCTCCCACACTAATAAGTCATACATATTTAGAGAGCAATTTTTATTGCTTGCACCGATGACAACTTACTTAGAGGATCTTACTCAATCCATAGGTAGGTATGGTGGACTCTCATGGCAAAACTGGTTTAAGGGTATTTGGAAGCACAAGTAGTATCTCTACTTGGTGCGATGAATTTTAGCTAGCATGAGGGGGAAAGGCAAGCTCAACATTGTTGGATGATCCACGACAATATAATTTATCTCAGATGTAAGAAAACATAACCCATTATGTTGTCTTCCTTATCCAACGTCAACTCTTTTAGCGTGTCATATTTTAATGAGTGCTCACAATCATAAAAGATGTCCAAGATAGTATATCTATGTGTGAAGACCTCTCTTTCTTTATTACTTCCTATTAATTGCAACGATGACCAAAACTATGTTTGTCAACCCTCAACAACTTTTATTCATCATACTTTTTCTATGTGAGCTCATTACTCTCCATAAGACTCACATGATCTCTTTGTTTCTTTTTATTTCTTTCTCTTTTCTTTTATTCACTTAGGATCATGGCCAAATAATCAAGCCCTTGACTCAACACTAATCTTTATTATATATAGCTCATGGACTCGATTACATAGAGGGACCATAAAGCAAAACTCAAAACTAGATCATACTAAAGACTTTTATTCTACTAGATCAAGATATTACCAAAAGGATCGAACTAAGAAAAACGGTAAAGATAAAAGTGATGGTGATACGATACCAGGGCACTCCCCCAAGCTTGGCAGTTGCCAAGGGGGGGTGCCCATACCCATGTGATTATGTCTCCTTTGTTGGTGAAGAAGGTGGAGTTGTTGATGATGGATAGTCGCACATCGAGCGTAGGAGGTCTTCTAACTTGCGGATAATGCCCTTGAGTGCGATGATATGCTCCTTCAACAAAATATTTTTCACGTGTGAGATACTTATTTTGTATATGAGCTAACTCAATCATCTTGAAAGCTTCGATCTCTGTTGGGGTGAGAAGATTGTGATCAAGTTGAAGGGTGTCTTCTGTTGCCGAAACTTGGTCCTCCGTGGCTTTCTTGATCCCTTCATCCTTGTTGATCTCCATGGGTTCTTCTCTCTTCAGCTCTATCTTCATTAGCCAAGCATCGTTGCCCTCATGGTTGGAGGAGGAAGGAGATGACATAGTGCCTGGCCTTGACAACCCTGACAGAAAATAGCTCGAAACAAAGACAGGAGATTTTTGCGTGATACGGGAGTCAAAACCTCCGGGAGATTATATAATGAATTTTTACCGACCAAAATATGTGTCGTGTATGAAAACGGAGTCCGGAGAGCACACGAGGGGCCCACGAGGTAGGGGGGTGCGCCCAGGAGGGTAGGGCGCGCCCTCCACCCTCGTGGAGCCCTCGTGTCCTTCCCGGACTGCTACTTATTTTTCTATTTTTCTAAATATTCCAAAACGGAGAAATATTGCCTTAAAAATTGTTTTGGAGTCGGTTTACTTACCGTACCACATACCTATTCCTTTTCGGAGTCTGAAACGCTCTGGAAAGTGTCCCTTATGTATTCCTCCGGGGTTACGGTTTCAATAATATTGGTTTCAACATTTATGGGATTACCTGAAATATAATGTTTGATTCTTTGACCGTTCACCACTTTCGGATTTGTGCCTTCGAAGTTGTTGATTTTTATGGCACCGGAACAATAGACCTCCTCGATAACGTAAGGACCTTCCCATTTAGAGAGAAGTTTTCCTGCAAAAAGTCTTAAACGAGAGTTGTATAGCAATACATAATCACCTACATTAAACTCACGCTTTTGTATCCTTTTGTCATGCCATATTTTAACTTTTTCTTTAAACAACTTGGCATTTTCATAGGCTTGGGTTCTCCATTCATCAAGTGAGCTAATATCAAATAACCTCTTCTCACCGGCAAGTTTGAAATCATAATTGAGTTCTTTAATAGCCCAATATGCTTTGTGTTCTAGTTCGAGAGGTAAGTGACATGCGTTTCCATAAACCATTTTATACGGGGACATACCCATAGGATTTTTATATGTAGTTCTATAGGCCCATAATGCATCATCAAGTTTCTTGGACCAATTTTTTCTAGATCTATTAATAGTCTTTTGCAAAATTAATTTGAGCTCTCTATTACTCAATTCTACTTGACCACTGGACTGAGGATGATAAGGGGATGCAATTCTATGATTAACATCATATTTAGCAACGGAAAGCACCATGAATAAAATGTGAACCACCATCAGTCATTAAATATCTAGGGACTCCAAACCTTGGAAAAATAACTTTAAGCATTTTAATAGAAGTGTTATGATCATCACTACTAGTTGGAATAGCTTCTACCCACTTAGTAACGTAATCAGCAACAACTAAAATATGTGTATATCCATTAGAGGAAGGAAAGGGTCCCATATAATCAATGTCCCAAACATCAAATGGTTCAATTACGAGTGAATAGTTCATAGGCATTTCTTGACGTCTACTAATATTACCAATTCTTTGACATTCATCATAAGATAAGACAAACTTACGGGCATCCTTGAAGAGAGTAGGCCAATAAAAACTAGATTGCAATACCTTATGTGCAGTTCTATCTCCAGCATGGTGTCCTCCATAAGCTTCGGAGTGACACTTGCGTAGGATCTGTTCCTATTCATGCTCAGGTACACAACGTCTAATAACACCATCTACTCCTTCTTTATAAATATGTGGGTCATCCCAAAAGTAATGCCTCAAATCATAGAAGAACTTTTTCTTTTGCTGGTATGTGAAACTAGGTGGTATAAACTTAGCAACAATGTAATTAGCATAATCAGCATACCGTGGAGCAGTATGAGAAGCATTTATGACATTTAATTGCTCATCAGGAAAGCTATCATCAATAGGAAGTGGGTCATCAAGCACATTTTCTAACCTAGACAAGTTGTCTGCAATGGGGTTCTCAGCTCCCTTTCTATCAACAATATGTAAGTCAAATTCTTGTAGCAAGAGAACCCATCTAATAAGTCTAGGTTTAGCATCTTTTTTTCCATAAGATATTTAATAGCAGCATGATCAGTGTGAATAGTTACTTTAGAATCAACAATATAATGTCTGAACTTATCCCAAGCAAATACAACTGCTAAGAATTCTTTTTCAGTGGTAGCATAATTTCTTTGAGCATTGTCTAGGGTTTTACTAGCATATTGAATAACATTTAATTTCTTATCAACTATTTGCCCTAGAATAGCACCTACATCATAATCACTAGCATCACACATGATTTCAAAGGGTAAATTCCAATCAGGTGGCTGAACAATAGGTGTAGAGATTAATGCTTTCTTAAGTATTTCAAATGCTTCTACATAATCATCATAAAAAACAAATGGTATATCTTTTTGTAATAAATTAGTCAAGGGCCGAGAAATTTTTGAGAAGTCCTTAATGAACCTCCTATAAAATCCAGCGTGACCAAGGAAACTTCTTATACCTTTGATGTCCTTGGGACATGGCATCTTTTCAATAGCATCAACCTTGGCTCTATCAACTTCAATACCTCTTTCAGAAACTTTATGCCCCAAGACAATACCTTCATTAACCATAAAGTGGCACTTTCCCCAATTCAAGACAAGATTAGTTTCTTCACATCTCTGCAAAACTCGATCAAGATTGCTCAAGCAATCATCAAAAGAAGATCCATAGACGGAGAAATCGTCCATGAAAACCTCACAAATCTTTTCACAAAAGTCAGAGAATATAGCCATCATGCATCTTTGAAAGGTAGCAGGTGCATTACATAAACCAAAAGGCATACGTCTATAAGCAAAAGTACCAAAAGGCATGTAAAAGTAGTCTTTGATTGATCTTTGGCTGACACGGGTATTTGGGAGAAACCAGAATAACCATCTAGAAAGCAAAAATGTGTATGTTTGGATAATCTTTCTAGCATTTGATCGATAAAAGGTAAGGGGTAATGATCCTTTTTAGTTGCCTTATTTAATTTATGGAAATCAATTACCATCCTATAACCTGTGATAATTCTTTAAGGGATCAATTCATCTTTATCGTTAGGAACAACAGTAATACCTCCCTTCTTAGGGACACAATGGACATGACTTACCCACTGACTATCAGCAACGGGATAGATTATACCTGCCTCAAGGAGCTTTAGTATTTCCTTTCTTACCACTTCTTTCATTTTAGGATTCAGCCATCGTTGATGATCACGAACTGGTTTAGCATCTTCTTCCAAATTAATTTTATGTTGACATAGAGTGGGACTAATGCCCTTAAGATCATCAAGAGTATACCCAATAGCAGCACAGTGCTTCTTCAGAGTTTTCAATAATCTCTCTTCCTCATGCTCTGAAAGGTTAGGACTAATAATAACAAGATATATCTTTTTCTCATCAAGATAAGCATATTTAAGAGTATCAGGCAACGGTTTAAGCTCAAACACGGGATCACCCTTGGGTGGAGGAGGATCCCCTAATATTTCAACAAGCAATTGTGCTTCAGAATAGGTTCCTGTTTAAAGAATACTTCATATATTTCCCTTCTTTCATTCATAAACATGTCATTTTCATGGTCTAGCAAATAATGTTCTAAGGGATCACTAGGAGGTACCACAATAGAAGCAAGACCAATAATTTCATCCTTACTAGGTAATTCTTCTTCATGGTGTTGTCTACTAAATTTAGAGAAATTAAATTCATGAGTCATATCATCTAAACCGATAGTAACAACATCCCTTTTGCAATCTATGGTAGCATTAACAGTGTGTAAGAAGGGTCTACCAAATATAATGGTACAAAAACTATCTTGTGGGGAACCTAGAACAAGAAAATCAGCAGGATATTTAGTTTTCCCACACAAGACTTCAACATCTCTAACAATTCCCATTGGTGAAATAGTATCTCTATTGGCAAGTTTAATTGTGACATCAATATCTTCTATTTCAGCAGGTGCAATCTCATGCATAATTTCTTTGTATAAGGAATGAGGTATTGTGCTAGCACTAGCACCCATATCACATAAGCCATGATAACAATGATCTCCTATTTTAACAGAAATAACAGGCATGCCTACCACAAGTCTAGGTTTTTCTTTAGCACAAGGTTTAGCAATTCTAGCAGTTTCATCACAGAAATAAATAACATGCCCATCAATATTATCAGACAAGAGATCTTTAACAATAGCAATATTAGGTTCAACTTTAACTTGCTCAGGAGGTGTATATATTTTAATATTGCTTTTACGAACCACAGTTGAAGCTTTAGCATGATCGTTTATCCTAACAGGGAAAGGTGGTTTCTCAACATACGCAGTAGGAACAATAGGATCATTATAAGTGACCATCTTTTCTTCAACTTTAATAGGTGCAGCTACTTTTACTTCTATGGGAGGATGATATTTAAACCACTTCTCCATGGGGAGATCAATATAAGTAGCAAAAGATTCACAGAAAGAAGCTACTATCTCAGAGTCAAGTCCATATTTAGTGCTAAATTTACGGAAAATATCGGTATCCATAAAAGATTTAACACAATCAAAACTAGGTGTCATACCTGACTCCTTACCTTTGTAGAGGTCCCAATCTTGAGAGTTGCGTTTAATTCTTTCCAATAAATCCCATTTGAATTCAATAGTCTTCATCATAAAAGAGCCATCACAAGAAGTATCAAGCATGGTGCAATTGTTATCAGAAAGCCAAGCATAATTTTTTTGAATAATCATTTCTCTTGAGAGCTCATGATTGGGGCATGAATATAACATTGATTTAAGCCTCCCCCAAGCTTGAGTGATGCTTTCTCCTTCGCGAGGCCAAAAATTATATATATAATTGCAATCACGATGAACAAGATGCATATGATAAAACTTCTGATGAAATTCCAATTTCAATCGTTTGTAATTCCAAGACCCCATATCATCACATAGCCTATGCCATGTCGATACATCTCCCTTCAAAGATAAAGGGAAGACCTTCTTCTTAACAACATCTCCGGGTACACCTACAAGCTTAAATAATCCACAAACTTCATCCACATATATCAGATGCTCATTAGGGTGTTTTGTTCCATCTCCTAAAAAGGGATTAGCTAGCAGTTTTTCTATCATACCCGAAGGAATTTCAAAGCAGACATTTTCATTTTCAGTAGGTTGAGGAGCAACTCTTTGCTCTATTGGTCGGGGTGAAGATACCCTGAACAAGCCCCTCAGAGGATTACTTTCCATAGTAACAAGTGACAGTAAATTTCAGCACACTATATAAATTTTTCCTTACCAAATTCCACCTACCAAAGGCGCTTCACTCCCCGACAACGGCGCCAGAAAAGAGTCTTGATGACCCACAAGTATAGGGGATCTATCGTAGTCCTTTCAATAAGTAAGAGTGTCGAACCCAACGAGGAGCAGAAGGACATGATAAGCTGTTTCCAGCAAGGTATTCTCTGCAAGTACTGAAATAAGTGGTAACAGATAGTTTTGTGATGGGATAATTTGTAACGAGCAACAAGTAACAAAAGTAAATAAAGTGCAGCAAGGTGGCCCAATCCTTTTGTAGCAAAGGACAAGCCTGGACAAACTCTTATATAGAGAAAAGCGCTCCCGAGGACACATGGGAATATCGTCAAGCTAGTTTCCATCACGCTCATATGATTCGCGTTCGGTACTTTGATAATTTGGTATGTGGGTGGACCGGTGCTTGGGTACTGCCCTTACTTGGACAAGCATCCCACTTATGATTAACCTCTATTGCAAGCATCCACAACTACAACAAAAGTATTAAGGTAAACCTAACCATAGCATGAAACACATGGACCCAAATCAGCCCCTTACGAAGCAACGCATAAACTAGGGTTTAAGCTTCTGTCACTCTAGCAACCCATCATCTACTTATTACTCCCAATGCCTTCCTCTAGGCCCAAACAATGGTGAAGTGTCATGTAGTCGACGTTCACATAACACCACTAGAGGAGAGACAACATATAACTCATCAAAATATCGAACGAATACCAAATTCACATGACTACTAATAGCAAGACTTCTCCCATGTCCTCAGGAACAAAAGTAACTACTCACAAATCATAAACATGTTCATAATCAGAGGGGTATTAATATGCATATAGGATCTGAACATATGATCTTCCACCAATTAAACCAACTAGCATCAACTACAAGGAGTAATTAACATTACTAGAAACCTACTAGCACCAATCCCGGACTTGGAGACAAGAATTGGATACAAGAGATGAACTAGGGTTTTGAGAGGAGATGGTGCTGATGAAGATGTTGATGGAGATTGCCCTCTCTCGATGAGAGGAGCATTGGTAATGATGATGGCGATGATTTCCCCCTCTGGGAGGGAAGTTTCCCCGGCAGAACAGCTCCGCTAGAGCCCTAGATTGGTTCCGCCAAGGTTCCCCCTCATGGCGGCAGAGTTTCGTCCAAGAAGAAGGCTTATGTTTTTTTCCCATCGAAAGACTTCATATAGCAGAAGATGGCCAGCGGAGGGCCACCAGGGGCCCACGAGGTAGGGGGCACGCCCCCCCACCCTCGTGGGCAGGGTGTGGCCCCCTGGTGAGTTTCTTCCACTGAGTATTTTTTATATATTCTGAAAACGTCTTCCGTGAAGTTTCAGGACTTTTGGAGCTCTGCAGAATAGGTCTCTAATATTTGCTCATTTTCCAGCCCAGAATCCCAGCTGCCGGCATTCTCCCTCTTCATGTAAACCTTGTAAAATAAGAGAGAATAGGCATAAGTATTGTGACATAATGTGTAATAACAACCCATAATGCAATAAATATCGATATAAAAGGATGATGCTAAATGGACGTATCAGTAACTAACCCCTCTTCTGAGGATACCACTACTATTGCTGATGAGAATGCCAGGTTGAAGACATTTCTTAAAATAGGCATGTACAAAAGCCTCAAAGGGCATCATACACTATGTGATGTCCTCAAGAAACATATTCTGAACCAAAACCCTAGGAAAGAGGGTGTTGGGTTTGCGAGGAAAATGAATGTCGACGGTACTTACTAGAAGCTTGAGCAGTACCCCAAAACCACATGGGTTGCTGCAAAGGGCCCTTTAGTGGATCCATCCACCTTATCTGGCTTCACTTGTGCTAACCCCATTATCATTGATGAGTCATTTGATGCCAATTATAAGTTGTTTAAGAAGTAGAATGGTGAAGTGTTTGCCAGGTTTATTGGTACTAACTGCAGGAATGGACCATGAAGAAGATCTAGGTTCCTAAGTGTTGTCTTGAGAAACTTCCTATGAATGTCATCATGACACCACCATGGAATAAGACAAACCCCAGACCAAAGGCTTCATATGGCCCAAAGGCTTCATACAGACAAAGGACCTCACAAGGTCATCCTAACACTAACGTTTTGTAGGGAAATTATCATCAGACTCATGAATATGAGTGTGTTTCTTCTAACCGCTATGTTCACAAATCAAAGAACTTTTCTGCATATTCATTTGAGTACTATTCACCTCCTGCAAAACTATTTGCTAGGGCTCCAAAGCCAAAGTTCTCAGATGCCGCACTCAGACTCATTGCTTCTAAGCCACCCCTTAAGATGTGGGTGGTTAAGAAGAATTAACTTCTCTTGCAGGGAAAGGTCTCCAGCCGAAAATCATTGACTTCTGAAGACAATGCTGGGGGACCTAAAACATCTTGTGGGATGCAAGATAAAGTGCCAAAATGGTCTTACCATGTATTTCGTCCTAGGGTTTCTTGACGAGCATCCTATCTTACCAAACAAGAATCTTAACTTTGATAGTATGCTTGTTCATTATATGTTTGTGCTTCACAATACTCTTGGTGAAGCATATCCCGCTATAACTGCACTGTAGGGTACGACTCTGAAAGCTACTGAGTGGATAATGGACAGTGGATGCACTAACCACATGACTGGTGATCGAAGTCTTCTCATGGATTCAACCCTACATCCATCTACTAAAAGCCACATCACGTTCGCTAACACTAGTAAAAGCAAGGTATTGGGCCTAGGTAGAGTTGCTATCTCAAAGGATCAACACATGGATAAAGTGATGCTTGTTGAATCCCTTGGATAGAATTTAATGTCTGTCTCAATGCTTTGTGATCTGAACATGATTGTGATATTTGGAAAATATCGTTTCCTTGTGCTTGTGGAAACTAACAAATCTCTAGTCTTCAAAGGTTACCGAAGAGGTGATCTGTATATGGTAGATTTCTCCGCGTGACCACAGCTTGCCGTATGTATTCTAGCAAAAGCTTCAGAGTGTTGGCTTTGGCATCAAAGCCTAGGACATGCGGGCATGAGGAACTTGCACACTCTAGTGAAGAAGAAGCATATCATTGGCATCGAGGGCATCAAGTTCAAGAAGGATCATCTATGTGGTGCTTGTGAAGCCGGGAAGATGACTAGGGCCAAGCATCCCTCGAAGACAATCATGACTACATCACGCCCCTTCGAGCTGCTATGCATGGATTTATTTGGCCCTACTCACTACTCTACCCTTACTACCACTTCACATCTCTATGGCTTCGTAATTGTGGATGATTATTCGAGATACACCTGGGTGCACATAATTCACTATAAGACGGAAGTGCAGGATGTCTTCAGATGCTTCATCAACCGTACCATGACCAATTATGGCATCAAGATCAAGCACATCAGGAGTGACAATGGCATGGAATTCAAGAACAATGGCCATGGCACTTATCTTGATACATCGGGCATCACTCATGAGCTCTCTGCTCCATACACACCTCAGCAGAATGGCGTCGTGAGCGCAAGAACAGAACCCTCATTGAGATGGCACGTACGATGCTTGATGAGTACAAGACTACAAGAAAGTTCTGGCCCGAAGCCATTGATACTGCTTGCCACATCATCAACAGAGTTTATCTTCATAAGTTCTTCAAGAATACATCCTATGAACTCCTTGAAGGAAATATCCCCTAGAGGCAATAATAAAGTTATTATTTATTTCCTTATAATGTTTATTATTCATGCTAGAATTGTATTAACCGGAAACATAATACATGTGTGAATGCATAGACAAATAGAGTGTCACTAGTATGCCTCTACTTGACTAGCTCGTTGATCAAAGATGGTTATGTTTCCTAGCCATAGACAAAGAGTTGTCATTTGATTAACGGGATCACATCATTAGGAGAATGATGTGATTGACTTGACCCATTCCGTTAGCTTAGCACTTGATCATTTAGTTTGTTGCTATTGCTTTCTTCATGACTTATACATGTTCCTATGACTATGAGATTATGCAACTCCCGTTTATCGGAGGAACACTTTGTATGCTACCAAATGTCACAATGTAACTGGGTGATTATAAAGGTGCTCTACAGGTGTCTCTGAAGGTACTTGTTGGGTTGGCGTATTTCGAGATTAGGATTTGTCACTCCGATTGTCGGAGAGGTATCTCTGGGCCCACTCGGTAATACACATCACTTAAGCCTTGCAAGCATTGCAACTAATGAGTTAGTTGCGGGATGATGTGTTACGGAACGAGTAAAGAGGCTTGCTGGTAACAAGATTGAACTAGGTATTGAGATACCGACGATCGAATCTCGGCCAAGTAACATACCGATGACAAAGGGAAAAAACGTATGTTGTTATGCGGTTTGACCGATAAAGATCTTCGTAGAATATGTAGGAGCTAATATGAGCATCCAGGTTCCGCTATTGGTTATTGACCGGAGACGTGTCTCAGTCATGTCTACATAGTTCTCGAACCTGTAGGGTCCACACACTTAAAGTTCGTTGATGGTTATATTATGAGTTTATAGTTTTTGATGTACCGAAGGTAGTTTGGAGTCCCGGATGTGATCATGGACATGTCGATGAGTCTCGAAATGTTCGAGACTTAAAGATCGATATATTGGACAACTATATTTGGATACCGAAATGGTTCTGGGTGAGATCAGAATAATACCGGAGCATCGGGAGGTATATGGGCCTTAATGGGCTTTAGTGGAAAGGAGGGTAAAGGAGCAAGGGAGGGGGCACGCCCCCCAAGCCCAATCCGAATTGGGAGGGGGCTGACCCCCTTTCCTTCCTCCATCCTTCCTCTTCCTTCCCTCTCCCTCTCCAAATAGGAAAAGGAGGAGTCCTATTCCTGGTGGGAGTAGGACTCCCCCCTTGGGTGCGCCTCCTCCCCTTGGCCGGCTCTCTCCTCCCCTCCTTTATATATGGAGGAGAGGGGCACCCCATAGATACAACAATTGATCTCTTGGATCTTTTAGCCGTGTGCGGTGCCCCTCTCCACCATAGTCCACCTCGATAATATTGTAGCGGTTCACCACGCCGTCGTGCTGACGGAATTCTTCCTCAAAGCTCGGCTGGATCGGAGTTCGAGGGACGTCATCAAGTTGAACGTGTGCTGAACTCGGAGGTGCCGTGCGTTCGGTACTTGATTGGTCGGATCGTGAAGACGTACGACTACATCAACCGCATTGTGCTAACGCTTCCGCTTTCGGTCTACGAGGGTACGTGGACACACTCTTCCCTCTCGTTGCTATGCATCACCATGATCTTGCGTGTGCGTGGGAATTTTTATGAAATTACTACGATCCCTAACACTCCTGACTGGTAAGGAGCCAAACGTTAGCTATTTCAAAGTCTTTGGTGCCACGTGCTGGAGCAAGGATCCACATCACACTTCTAAATTTGCACCGAAAGCACATGAAGGATTTATGCTTGGTCACGGAAAGGTTCACACACCTACAGAGTCTTCAACCTCTTTCACTATAAAGTGGTTGAAACTTTAGATGTGTGGTTCGATGAGACTAACGGCTCACAAAGAGAGCACCTGGAAAATGTGCTAGATGAAGTTTCCCCTAGTGAATCTATCAAGCTGATGGGTACTGGAGAAATCATACCTACCGAGGAACAGGCAGAAGAGGAAATCGTCGTTCCAGCTCGCACTACACGTGAAGACAATGCTCAGTGTGAAGATAATGCCAAAGATGATGCCAGTATTCAGCAAGAGCAAAGTCTGTGCCCTGCTCATCCTTGGGTTTCCAATGAAGTTTAGATTGAGAAGATCATCGATAGTAGAAAGGCATTTGGTCCTCTCACTCGATCAAGAGCAACACAACTAACAAATTTCTGTGCGCAATTTGCATTTGTCTCTATATTTGAACCCATTGATGAAGCCTTCATGGAACCTGAATGGATTCAAGCTATGCAAGAAGAGCTTCAACAATTTGAGCTGAACAATGTCTGGGAGCTAGTCAAACATCCTGATCCTCGCAAGCACAATATTATTGGCACCAAATGGATCTATCACAACAAGCAATATGAACATGGTCAAGTTGTCAGAAAAAAAGCTCGTCTCATTGCCCAAGGCTATACACAAGTGGAAGGAATTGACTTCAATGAAACAACCTTTGCTCCCATGGCTAGGATTGAAGCCATTCGCATATATTGTTAGCGTATGCTAACCATAACAACATCCTTCTATATCAAATGGATGTGAAGAGTGCCTTCCTCAACGGCAAACTTGAAGAAGAAGTGTATGTAGCTCAACCACCTGGTTTTGAAGATCCAAAGCGTCTTGATATGGTCTACAAACTCAACAAGGCACTATATGGCCTCAAACAAGAACCTCGCGCGTGGTATGACACACTCAAAGACTTCCTGAAGAGCAAAGGCTTCAAACCTGGTTCTCTTGATCCCACTCTCTTCACGAAGACATATGATGGAGAACTATTTGTATGCCAAATCTATGTGGATGACATTATCTTCGGCTGCACTGATAAGAGATACAGTGATGAGTTTGGCCATATCATGCAAGAGCAATATCAGATGTCCATGATGGGAGAGCTGAAATTCTTTCTTGGTCTTCAAATCCATCAACAGAGAAATGGCATCTTCATATCACAAGAAAAATACCTCAAAGATTGCCTGAAGAAGTTTGGAATGCAAGACTGCAAAGGATACATGATGCCAATGCCAACCAAAGGCCAATTGGGCCTCGACGACAATGGTAAAGAGTTCGATCAAAAGGTATACCGCTCCATGATTGGTTCTTTATTGTACTTATGTGCATCTAGGCCAAATATAATGCTTAGTGTTTGCATGTGTGCCCGATTCCAAGCGGCACCAAAGGAATCACATCACCTCGCGGTGAAGCGAATACTTTGATATTTGGCTCACACCTCAACGCTAGGATTATGGTATCCAAAGGGCTCAAAGTTTTATCTAGTTGGATTTTTAGATGCTGATTATGTTGGTGATAAGGTTGATCGCAAGTCCACATGAGGCGCATGTCACTTTCTTGGACCATCTCTTGTCTGTTGGTCTTCAAAGAAGCAGAACTATGTATCACTCTCCACCATTGAATCTGAATAAATTGATGCAGGATCTTGCTGCACTTAGCTTCTCTGGATGAAGCAAACACTCAAGGATTATGGAACATACCGATGACAAAGGGAACAAACGTATGTTGTTATGCGGTTTGACCGATAAAGATATTCATAGAATATGTAGGAGCCAATATGAGCATCTAGGTTCCGCTATTGTTTATTGACCGGAGACGTGTCTCGATCATGTCTACATAGTTCTTGAACCTGTAGGGTCCGCATGCTTAAAGTTCGATGATGATTATATTATGAGTTTATAGTTTTTTATGTACCGAAGGTAGTTCGAAGTCCCGGATGTGATCATGGACATGACGAGGAGTCTCGAAATGTTTGAGACGTAAAGATCGATATATTGGACGACTATATTTGGATGCCGGAATGGTTCCGGGTGATATCGAAATAATACCAGAGCACCGGGAGGTTATCGGAACCCCCCGGGAGGTATATTGGCCTTAATGGGCTTTAGTGGAAAGGAGGGGAAAGGAGCAAAGGAGGGGGCGCGCCCCCCACGCCCAATCCGAATTGGGAGGGGGCCGGCCCCCCTTTCCTTCCTCCCTCCTTCCTCTTCCTTCTCTCTCCCTCTCCAAATAGGAAAAGGAGGAGTCCTACTCCCGGTGGGAGTAGGACCCCCCCCCCCTTGGGCGTGCCTCCTCCCCTTGGCCGTCCCTCTCCTCCCCTCCTTTATATACGGAGGAGAGGGGCACCCCATAGATACAACAATTGATCTCTTGGATCTTTTAGCCATGTGTGGTGCCCCTCTCCACCATAGTCCACCTCGATAATATTGTAGCGGTGGTTAGGCGAAGCCCTGCGATAGTAGAACATCAACATCGTCACCACGCCGTCGTGCTGACGGAACTCTCCCTCAAAGCTCAGCTGGATCGGAGTTCGAGGGACGTCATCGAGTTGAATGTGTGCTGAACTCGGAGGTGCCGTGCGTTCGGTACTTGATCGGTCGGATCGTGAAGACGTACGACTACATCAACCGCGTTGTGCTAACGCTTCCGCTTTCGGTCTACGAGGGTACGTGGACACACTCTTCCCTCTCGTTGCTATGCATCACCATGATCTTGCGTGTGCGTAGGATTTTTTTTGAAATTACTACGTTCCCCAACACTCCTGACTGGTAAGGAGCCAAACATTAGCTATTTCAAAGTCTTCGATGCCAGGTGCTGGAGCAAGGATCCACATCACACTTCTAAATTTAAACCGAAAGCACATGAAGGTTTTATGCTTGGTTACGGAAAGGATTCACACACCTACAGAGTCTTCAACCTCTTTCACTATAAAGTGGTTGAAACTTTAGATGTGCGGTTCGATGAGACTAGCGGCTTGCAAAGAGAGCACTTGCCAAATGTGCTAGATGAAGTTTCCCCTAGTGAATCTATCAAGCTGATGGGTACTTGAGAAATCATAACTACTGAGGAACAAGCAGAAGAGGAAATTGTTGTTCCAGCTCCCACTACACGTGAAGACAATGCTCAGTCTGAAGATAATGCCAAAGATGATGCCAGTAATTGATACGTCTCCAACGTATCTATAATTTTTGATTGCTCCATGCTATATTATCTACTGTTTTAGACATTATTGGGCTTTATTATCCACTTTTATATTATTTTTGGGGCTAACCTATAAACCGAAGGCCCAGCCCAGAATTGTTGTTTTTTGCCTGTTTTAGGGTTTCAAAGAAAAGGAATATCAAACGGAGTCCAAACGGAATGAAACCTTTGGGAACGTGATTTTCTCAACAGATAAGACTCGGGAGACTTGGACCCTACGCCAAGGCACGTAACAGGAGGCCCCGAGGTAGGTGGGCGCGCCCTACCCTACCAGGCGCGCCCCCACCCTCGTGGGCCCCCTGTTGCTCCACCGACGTACTTCTTCCTCCTATATATATCCACATACCCCTAAACAATCAGAACAGGAGCCAAAACCCTAATTCCACCGCTGTAACTTTCTGCATCCATGAGATCCCATCTTGGGGCCTGTTCCGGAGCTCCGCCGGAGGGGGCATCGATCACGGAGGGCTTTTACATCAACACCATAGCCCCTCCGATGAAGTGTGAGTAGTTCACCTTAGACCTACGGGTCCATAGCTAGTAGCTAGATGGATTCTTCTCTCTTTTTGGATCTCAATACAATGTTCTCCCCCTCTCTTGTGGAGATCTATTTGATGTAATCTTCTTTTTTGTGGTGTGTTTGTTGAGACCGATGAATTGTGGGTTTATGATCAAGTCTATCTATGAACAATATTTGAATCTTCTCTCTGAATTCTTTTATGTATGATTGGTTATCTTTGCAAGTCTCTTCGAATTATCAGTTTGGTTTGGCCTACTAGATTGATCTTTCTTGCAATGGGAGAAGTGCTTAGCTTTGGGTTCAATCTTGCGGTGTCCTTTCCCGGTGACAGTAAGGGCTGCAAGGCACGTATTGTATTGTTGCCATCGAGGATAACAAGATGGGGTTTTCTTCATATTGCATGAGTCTATCCCTGTACATCATGTCATCTTGCTTAAGCCTTACTCTGTTTTTAACTTAATACTCTAGATGCATGCTAGATAGCGGTCAATGAGTGGAGTAATAGTAGTAGATGCAGGCAGGAGTCGGTCTACTTGTCTCGGATGTGATGCCTATATACATGATCATGCCTAGATATTCTCATAATTATGCTCAGTTTTGTCAATTGCTCAACAGTAATTTGTTCACCCACCATAGAATACTTATGCTCTCGAGAGAAGCCACTGGTGAAACCTATGGCCCCCGGGTCTATCTTTATCATATTGTTCTCCTACTACTTTGCTATTTACTTTGCTTTATTTTACTTTGCATCTTTATCATAAAAATACCAAAAATATTATCTTATCATATCTATCAAATCTCACTCTCGTAAGTGGCCTTATAGGGATTGACAACCCCTATTTGCGTTGGTTGCGAGGATTTATTTGTTTTGTGCAGGTACGAGGGACTTGTGCGTAGCCTCCTACTGGATTGATACCTTGGTTCTCAAAAACTGAGGGAAATACTTACGCTACTTTGCTGCATCATCCCTTCCTCTTCGGGGAAAACCAACGCAGTGCTCAAGAGGTAGCAAGAAGGATTTCTGGCGCCATTGCCGGGGAGGTCTTCGCAAAAGTCAACATACCAAGTACCCGTCACATACCCTTATCTCCCGCATTACATTATTTGCCATTTGCCTGTCATTTTCCTCTCCCCCACTTCACCCTTGCCGTTTTATTCGCCCCCCCTCTCTCTCTCTCTCCTCCCTCTCTATTTGCCCGCTTGCTTTTTGTTTGCTTGTGTGTTAGTTTGCTTGCTTGTCACGATGGCTCAAGATAATACTAAATTGTGTGACTTCACCAATACCAACAACAATGATTTTATTAGCACTCCGATTGCTCCTCTTACCGATGCTGAATCTTGTGAAATTAATACTGCTTTGCTGAATCTTGTCATGAAAGATCCATTTTCCGGCCTTCCTAGTGAAGATGCCGCTACCCATCTAAATAGCTTCGTTGATTTGTGTGACATGCAAAAGAAGAAAGATGTGGATAATGATATTGTTAAATTGAAGCTATTTCCATTTTCGCTTAGAGATCGTGCTAAAGCTTGGTTTTCGTCTTTGCCTAAAAATAGTATTGATTCATGGAACAAGTGCAAAGATGCTTTTATCTCTAAGTATTTTCCTCCCGCTAAGATCATCTCTCTTAGAAACGATATTATGAACTTTAAGCAACTTGATCATGAACATGTTGCACAAGCTTGGGAGAGAATGAAATTAATGATACGTAATTGCCCTACTCATGGTTTAAATTTATGGATGATTGTTCAGAATTTTTATGCCGGATTGAATTTTGCTTCTAGAAATCTTTTAGATTCGGCCACAGGAGGCACTTTTATGGAAATCACTTTAGGAGAAGCTACTAAACTCCTAGATAATATTATGGTTAATTATTCTCAATGGCATACTGAAAGATCTACTAATAAAAAGGTGCATGCGATAGAAGAAATTAATGTTTTGAGAGGGAAGATGGATGAACTTATGAAATTATTTGCTAATAAGAGTGTTTCTTCTGATCCTAATGATATTCCCTTGTCTACTTTCATTGAGATTAATAATGAATCTATGGATGTGAATTTTGTTGGTAGGAACAATTTTGGTAACAACGCGTATAGAGGAAATTTTAATCCTAGGCCTTATCCTAGTAATCCCTCTAATAATTATGGTAATTCCTACAACAATTCTTATGCAAATTATAATAAGATTCCCTCTGATTTTGAATCTAATATTAAAGAATTTATTACTTCGCAAAAGAATTTTAATGCTATGATTGAAGAAAAATTGCTTAAGATTGATGATTTGGCTAGGAACGTTGATAGAAATTTCTCTTGATGTTGATTCTTTGAAACTTAGATCTATTCCACCTAAGCATGATATCAATGAGTCTCTCAAAGCCATGAGAATTTCCATTGATGAGTGCAAAGAAAGAACCGCTAGGATGCGTGCTAAGAAAGATGCCCTTATAAGAGCGTGTTCTTCTAGTTCCTATGAAAATAATGATGAAGATCTAAAAGTTATTGATGTGTCCCCTATTAAATCTTTGTTTTGCAATATGAATCTTGATAATGATGGGACTGAATATGATCCACCTTTACCTAGAAGGCGTTCTAAGAATTCGGAATTTGTTGATCTTGATGCTAAATTGGATAAAAGCGGGATTGAAGAAATTAAAACCCTAGATGTTGCTAAACCCACTATTATGGATTTCAAGGAATTTAACTATGAAAATTTCTCTTTGATTGATTGTATTTCCTTGTTGCAATCCGTGCTAAATTCTCCTCATGCTTATAGTCAAAATAAAGCGTTTACTAAACATATCGTTGATGCCTTGATGCAATCTTATGAAGAAAAACTTGAATTGGAAGTTTCTATCCCTAGAAAACTTTATGATGAGTGGGAACCAACTATTAAAATTAAAATTAAATATCATGAATGCTATGCTTTATGTGATTTGGGTGCTAGTGTTTCCACGATTCCAAAGACTTTGTGTGATTTGTTAGGTTTCCGTGATTTTGATGATTGCTCTCTAAACTTGCACCTTGCGGATTGCACTATTAAGAAACCTATGGGAAGAATTAATGATGTTCTTATTGTTGCAAATAGGAATTATGTGCCCGTAGATTTTATTGTTCTTGACATAGATTGCAATCCTTCATGTCCTATTATTCTTGGTAGACCTTTCCTTAGAACGATTGGTGCAATTATTGATATGAAGGAAGGAAATATTAGATTCCAATTTCCATTAAGGAAAGGCATGGAACACTTTCCTAGAAATAAAATTAAATTACCTTATGAATCTATTATGAGAGCCACTTATGGATTGCCTACCAAAGATGGCAATACCTAGATCTATTCTTGCTTGTTATGCCTAGCTAGGGGCGTTAAACGATAGCGCTTGTTGGGAGGCAACCCAATTTTATTTTTATTCCTTGATTTTTGCTCCTGTTTAGTAATAAATAATTTATTTAGCCTATGTTTTGGTTGTGTTTTTATGTTTAATTAGTGTTTGCGCCAAGTAGAACCGTTGGGAAGACTTGGGGAAAGTCTTTTTGAACTTGCTGTAAAAAACAGAAACTTTAGCGCTCACGAGAACTGCTGCCATTTTTGTTTGGGGAGTGATATTTAGTTAATTATTTTTGCAGATGATTAATAGATAAATTACTCACGTCCATAAATTTATTTTAGAATTTTTGGGGTTCCAGATCTTGCGTTAGCTACAGATTACTACAGACTGTTCTGTTTTTGACAGATTTTGTTTTTCGTGTGTTGTTTGCTTATTTTGATGAATCTATGGCTAGTAAAATAGTTTATAAACCATAGAGAAGTTGGAATACATTAGGTATAACACCAATATAAATAAATAATGAGTTCATTACATTACCTTGAAGTGGTCTTTTGTTTTCTTTCGCTAACGGAGCTCACGAGATTTTCTACTTTAAGTTTTGTGTTGTGAAGTTTTCAAGTTTTGGGTAAAGATTTGATGGATTATGGAACAAGGAGTGGCAAGAGCCTAAGCTTGGGGATGCCCATGGCACCCCCAAGATAATCTAAGGACACCTAAAAGGCAAAGCTTTGGGATGCCCCGGAAGGCATCCCCTCTTTCGTCTACTTCTATCGATAACTTTACTTGGAGCTATATTTTTATTTACCACATGATATGTGTTTTGCTTGGAGCTTCTTGTATGATTTGAGTCTTTGCTTGTTAGTTTACCACAATCATCCTTGCTGTACACACCTTTTGAGAGAGCCATACATGATTTGGAATTTGTTAGAATACTCTATGTGCTTCGCTTATATCTTTTGAGTTATATAGTTTTGCTCTAGTACTTTACTTATACCTTTTAGAGCACGGTGGTGGATTTGTTTTATAGAAACTATTGATCTCTCATGCTTCATTTAGATTATTCTGAGAGTCTTAATAGAATGGTAATGTGCTTAAAGTCCTAATATCCTAGGTATTCAAGATTAGTAAAATTTTCTTAAGAGTGTTGTGAATACTAAGAGAGGTTTGATGCTTGGTGATTGTTTTGAGATATGGAGGTAATAATATCAAAGTCGTGCTAGTTGAGTAATTGTGAAATTGAGAAATACTTGTGTTGAGGTTTGCAAGTCCCATATAATGCACATATGGTAAACATTATGCAACAAATTTGAAACATGAGGTGTTATCTGATTGTCTTCCTTATGAGTGGCGGTCGGGGACGAGCGGTGGTCTTTTCCTACCAATCTATCCCCCTAGGAGCATGCGTGTAGTACCGAGGTTTTTGATGATTAGTAGATTTTTGCAATGAGTATGTGAGTTCTTTATGACCAATGTTGAGTCCATGGATTATACACACTCTCACCCTTCCATCCTCGCTAGCCTCTTCGGTACCGTGCATTGCCCTTTCTCACATTGAGAGTTGGCGCAAACTTCGCCGGTGCATCCAAACCCCGTGATATGATACGCTCTTTCACACATAAACCTCCTTATATCTTCCTCAAAACAACCACCATACCTACCTATTATGGCATTTCCATAACCATTCCGAGATATATTACCATGCAACTTTCCGTCATTCCGTTCATCATGACACATTCATCATTGTCATATTGCTTAGCATGATCATGTAGTTGACATAGTATTTGTGGCAAAGCCACAGTTCATAATTCTTTCATACATGTCACTCTTGGTTCATTGCATATCCTGGTACACCGCCGGAGGCATTCATATAGAGTCATCTTTTGTTCTAGTATCGAGTTGTAATCATTGAGTTGTAAATAAATAGAAGTGTGATGATCATCATTTTCTAGAGCATTGTCCCAAGTGAGGAATATATAAAAAAAGAGAAAGGCCATAAAAAAGAAAAGGCCATATATTAAAAAATGAGAGAAAAAGAGAGAAGGGACAATGTTACTATCCTTTGCCACACTTGTGCTTCAAAGTAGCACCATAATCTTAATGATAGAGAGTCTCTTGTTTTGTCACTTTCATATACTAGTGGGAATTTTCATTATAGAACTTGGCTTGTATACTCCAACAATGGGCCTCCTCAAGTGCCCTAAGTCTTCGTGAGCAAGCAAGTTGGATGCACACCCACTAGTTTCTTTTGTTGAGCGTTCATACATTTATAGCTCTAAGTGCATCCGTTGCATGGCAATCCCTACTCCTTGCATTAACATCAATTGGTGGGCATCTCCATAGCCCATCGATTAGCGTCGTTGATGTGAGACTTTATCCTCTTTTGTCTTCTCCACATAACCCCCCTCATTATATTCTATTCCACCCATAGTTCTATGTCTATGGCTCGCGCTCATATATTGTATGAAAGTTTATAGGTTTGAGATTACTAAAGTATGAAACAATTGCTTGGCTTGTCATCGGGGTTGTGCATGATAAGAGAATTCTTGTGTGAAGAAAATGAAACATGACTAAACCATATGATTTTGTAGGGATGAACTTTCTTTGGCCATGTTATTTTGAGAAGACATAATTTCTTAGTTAGTATGCTTGAAGTATTATTATTTTTATGCCAATATGAACTTTTGTCTTGAATCTTTTGGATATGAATATTCATACCACAATTAAGAAGAATTACATTAAAATTATGCCAAGTAGAACTCCGCATCAAAAATTCTGTTTTTATCATTTACCTACTCGAGGACGAGCAGGAATAAAGCTTGGGGATTCTTGATACGTCTCCAATGTATCTATAATTTTTGATTGCTCCATGCTATATTATCTACTGTTTTAGACATTATTCGGATTTATTATCCACTTTTATATTATTTTTGGGACTAACCTATTAACCAGAGGCCCAGCCCAGAATTGCTGTTTTTGCCTATTTTAGGGTTTTGAAAAAAAGGAATATCAAACGGAGTCCAAACGGAATGAAACCTTCGGGAACGTGATTTTCTCAACAGATAAGACCCGGGAGACTTGGACCCTACGCCAATGCACGTAACAGGAGGCCATGAGGTAGGGGGGCACGCCCTACCCTACCAGGCGCGGCCGCCACCCTCGTGGGCCCCCTGTTGCTCCACCGACGTAATCTTCCTCCTATATATATATCCACGTACCCCCAAACGATCAGAACAGGAGGCAAAACCCTAATTCCACCGTCGTAACTTTCTGTATCCACGAGATCCCATCTTGGGGCCTGTTCTGGAGCTCCGTCGGAGGGGGAATCGATCGCGGAGGGCTTCTACATCAACACCATAGCCCCTCCGATGAAGTGTGCGCAGTTCACCTCAGACCTATGGGTCCATAGCTAGTAGCTAGATGGCTTCTTCTCTCTTTTTGGATCTCAATACAATGTTCTCCCCCTCTCTTGTGGAGATCTATTCGATCTAATCTTCTTTTTTGCGGTGTGTTTGTTGAGACCGATGAATTGTGGGTTTATGATCAAGTCTATCTATGAACAATATTTGAATCTTCTCTAAATTCTTTTATGTATGATTGGTTATCTTTGCAAGTCTCTTCGAATTATCAGTTTGGTTTGGCCTACTAGATTGATCTTTCTTGCAATGGGAGAAGTGCTTAGCTTTGGGTTCAATCTTGCGGTGTCCTTTCCCAATGACAGTAACGACATCAAGGCACGTATTGTATTGTTGCCATCGAGGATAACAAGATGGGGTTTTCTTCATATTGCATGAGTCTATCCCTGTACATCATGTCATCTTGCTTAAGCCTTACTCTGTTTTTAACTTAATACTCTAGATGCATGCTAGATAGCGGTCAATGAGTGGAGTAATAGTAGTAGATGCAGGCAGGAGTCGGTCTACTTGTCTCGGATGTGATGCCTATATACATGATCATGCCTAGATATTCTCATAATTATGCTCAGTTTTGTCAATTGCTCAACAGTAATTTGTTCACCCACCATAGAATACTTATGCTCTCGAGAGAAGCCACTGGTGAAACCTATGGCCCCCGGGTCTATCTTTATCATATTGTTCTCCTACTACTTTGCTATTTACTTTTCCTTTATTTTACTTTGCATCTTTATCATAAAAATACCAAAAATATTATCTTATCATATCTATCAGATCTCACTCTCGTAAGTGGCCTTATAGGGAATGACAACCCCTATTTGCATTGATTGCGAGGATTTATTTGTTTTGTGCAGGTACGAAGGACTCGTGCGTAGCCTCCTACTGGATTGATACCTTGGTTCTCAAAAACTGAGGGAAATATTTACGCTACTTTGCTGCATCATCCCTTCCTCTTCGGGGAAAACCAACGCAGTGCTCAAGAGGTAGCATTAATCAGCAAGAGCAAAGTCTTTGCCCTGCTCATCCTTGGGTTGCCAATGAAGTTCAGATTGAGAAGATCATCGATAGTATCAAGGCACTTGGTCCTCTCACTCGATCAAGAGCAACACAACTAACAAATTTTTGTGCGCACTTTGCATTTGTCTCTATATTTGAACCCATTGATGAAGCCTTCATGGAACCTGAATGTATTCAAGCTATGCAAGAAGAGCTTCAACAATTTGAGCTGAACAATGTCTGCGAGCTAGTCAAACGTCCTGATCCTCGCAAGCACAATATTATTGGCACCAAAT
This sequence comes from Triticum monococcum, assembly GCA_034509565.1. Taxonomy (NCBI): domain Eukaryota; kingdom Viridiplantae; phylum Streptophyta; class Magnoliopsida; order Poales; family Poaceae; genus Triticum; species Triticum monococcum. The sequence continues at coordinate 494,463,820 of CM067844.1, forward strand.
GGATCTATCACAACAAGCAATATGAACATGGTCAAGTTGTTAGAAACAAAGCTCATCTCATTGCCCAAGGCTATACACAAGTGGAAGGAATTGACTTCCATGAAACAACCTTTGCTCCCATGGCTAGGATTGAAGCCATTCGCATATACTGTTAGCCTACGCTAACCATAACAACATCCTTCTATATCAAATGGATGTGAAGAGTGCCTTCCTCAACGACAAAATTGAAGAAGAAGTGTATGTAGCTCAACCACCTGGTTTTGAAGATCCAAAGCGTCCTGATATGGTCTACAAACTCAACAAGGCACTGTATGGCCTCAAACAAGAACCTTGCGCATGGTATGACACACTCAAAGACTTCCTGAAGAGCAAAGGCTTCAAACCTGGTTCTCTCGATCCCACTCTCTTCACGAAGACATATGATGGAGAACTGTTTGTATGCCAAATCTATGTGGATGACATTATCTTCGGCTGCACTGATAAGAGATACAGTGATGAGTTTGGGCATATGATGCAAGAGCAATATCAGATGTCCATGATGGGAGAGCTGAAATTCTTTCTTGGTCTTCAAATCCATCAATAGAGAAATGGCATCTTCATATCACGAGAAAAATACCTCAAAGATTGCCTGACGAAGTTTGGAATGCAAGACTGCAAAGGGTACATGATGCCAATGCCAACCAAAGGACAATTGGGCCTCGACGACAATGGTACAGAGTTCGATCAAAAGGTATACCGCTCCATGATTGGTTCTTTATTGTACTTATGTGCATCTAGGCCAAATATAATGCTTAGTGTTTGCATGTGTGCCTGATTCCAAGCGGCACCAAAGGAATCGCATCACCTCGCGGAGAAGTGAATACTTCGATATTTGGCTCACACCCCAACGCTAGGATTATGGTATCCAAAGGGCTCAAAGTTTCATCTAGTTGGATTTCCAGATGCTAATTATGCTGGTGACAAGGTTGATCGCAAGTCCACATGAGGCGCATGCCACTTTCTTGGACCATCTCTTGTCTATTGGTCTTCAAAGAAGCAGAACTATGTATCACTCTCCACCATTGAATCTGAATACATTGATGCAGGATCTTGCCGCGCTCAGCTTGTCGGGACCCCAATTCTAAGTCACACCGATCTAGCATGTAACACCTCATATCACTTTGTGGCCTCACACACGGTATTCTGCTACGTCTTGAGCTTGCGGTGGATTTCCCCGAAGAGGAAGGGATGATGCAGTAGAGTAGCATAAGTATTTCCCTCAGTTTTTGAGAACCAAGGTATCAATCCAGTAGGAGGCCACGCTCAAGTCCCTTGTACCTGCACAAAACGATAGCTACTCGCAACCAACGCGATTAGGGGTTGTCAATCCCTTCACGGTCCCTTACGAGAGTGAGATCTGATAGATATAATATTTTTGGTATAGATATGCAAAGTGAAAAGTAAAAGGCAAAGTAAAAAGCAATCAAGATTAAAGTGATGGAGATTGATATGATGAGAATAGACCCAGGGGCAATAGGTTTCACTAGTGGCTTCTCTCAAGAGCATAAGTATTCTACGGTGGGTGAACAAATTACTGTTGAGCAATTGACAGAATTGAGCACAGTTATGAGAATATCTAGGCATGATCATGTATATAGGCATCACGTCCATGACAAGTAGACCGAAACGATTCTGCATCTACTACTATTACTCCACTCATCGACCGCCATCCAACATGCATCTAGAGTATTAAGTTAAAAATAGAGTAACGCTTTAAGCAAGATGACATGATGTAGAGAGATAAATTCATGCAATATGAAATAAACCCCATCTTGTTATCCTCGATGGCAACGATGCAATACGTGCCTTGCTGCCCCTTCTGTCACTGGGAAACGACACCGCAAGATCGAACCCAAAGCTAAGCACTTCTCCCATGGCAAGAACTACCAATCTAGTTGGCCAAACCAAACGGATAATTCGAAGAGACTTGCAAAGATAACCAATCATACATAAAAGAATTCAGAGAAGATTCAAATATTATTCATAGATAGACTTGATCATAAACCCACAATTCATCGATCTCAACAAACACACCGTAAAAAGAAGAAGATTACATCAAATAGATCTCCACAAGAGAGGGGGAGAACTTTGTATTGAGATCCAAAAAGAGAGAAGAAGCCATCTAGCTACAAACTATGGACCCGAAGGTCTGTGGTAAACTACTCACACTTCATCAGAGAGGCTATGATGATGTAGAAGCCCTCCGTGATGACGACCCTCTCCGGCGGAGCTCCGGAACAGGCCCCAAGATGGGATCTCGTGGATACAGAAAGTTGCGGCGGTGGAATTAGGTTTTTGGCTCCTGTTCTGATCGTTTGGGGGTACATAGGTATATATAGGAGGAAGGAGTACGTCGCTGGAGCACCGAGGGGCCCATGAGGCAGGGGGCGCGCCCCCACCCTCATGACCGCCTCTTTGACTCCTTGGAGTAGGGTCCAAGTCTCCTGGATCACGTTCGGTGAGAAAATCACATTCCCGAAGGTTTTATTCCGTTTGGACACCGTTTGATATTCCGTTTCTTCGAAACACTGAAATAGGCAAAAAAATAGCAATTCTGGGCTGGGCCTCCGGTTAATAGGTTTGTCCCAAAAATAATATAAAAGAGGAAAATAAATCCCAATATAGTCCAAAACAGTAGATAATATAGCATGGAGCAATCAAAAATTATAGATACATTGGAGACGTATCATATTCCCACGGGTGTCGCCTTACCATGGCCCGGAACCGTTTGCGCCTTTTGACTCACGTATATGATAGTATCGCTAGCATCCATATGACAGAGAACCCAGGCCGACATGACTAGTTGTGAACCCAAAGTGGCACTAACTTACGGGGGCAGGCATACATGAATCAACATCGAGCATGTCGGTCAGCAGCGTGCGAATCCGGGCTGTAGCACTGGGCTAACAGGACTCTAGTGAACCGGGCTATAGCAGGCTAGGCAGGACTCCAGATGTCACAGCGTGACATTTCCCCGAAGGGACAGACATAGGAACAAAGTGAATCACATGCCGGCCAGTCTCCCGAAGGGACAGACACAGGAACGAAGTGAATCACATGCCGGCCAGTCTAAGTGTTCCAGAGCAGTAGTGCTGGGCTAGCAGGACTCCGGTAAACCGGGCTGTAGCGGACTACCAAGGCTCAGTGGAAGCACTAGACTACATTTCCCCATAAGAGAGACTACCAAGGATAGACAACAAGGTTGTCGGATCCCACACATAGCAATACACGTTACACGTACGCATAACATGCAAGTATGTGCTATACAACATGGCATCACAACATAACATGAACTCATATAGATAAAGGCCCAGAAGAGCCACATAGCATTAAATACAAATAGGGGTCACATGACCCATCATTCAGAGCATACAAGCAACGGAAGCATTACATGTCTGAGTACAGACAACTACAAAAGAAAAAGGCTGAGAAGCCTGACTATCTACAAGTCCCTCCCAAGGGTACAAGATCGTAGCTGAGGTAACAAGCTACTCGTCGAAGTCCAAGCGGTACTACTAGTGAGACAGATGTCTCACCTACAAAACATAAATAAAGCAAACGTGAGTACAAAGGTACTCATCAAGACTTACATCAGATCATATCATACATGCATTAGTATCAAGAAGGTAATGTGGGGTTTAGTTGCAGCACGCCAGCTTTGACTCAGTGGCTATCCTGTTCTATGACTACGAGAAACTTCTTTGAGGTGAGGCAACGCACACGAGTCCACTAATCACCACATCAATACACTACTATGGATTCATCCTCGTCTTCTTATGAGAAGGCCATCCATAGCACTCACACTTGTCTTGAGCATTTTAGAGTATCCACTTTAAGTTGTCTATGTACCACTTAAGCATCCAAGAAGTCCATAACCAAGGACACGGCTATTTGAATAGATCATGATAACCCTGCAGGGGTGTACTTCTTCACACACGCTATCGCCACTTACCGTCATGTACATGTCATGTACCTCGGCAACCTTCAAGCGGAATCCTAGCGAGGGTGTCTGCCACGACCTGACTAACCACACAAGTCTCTCATCCAGGTTTATCGCCTATTCGGGTTCCATCCGCAAGGAGATCCGGCCGGGGTGTCACTCACGACCCCAAACGATGTGAGCAGGGTTCCCAAGCCCACCATCCGGATGCCACTTGGTACACCATGCCACTATGCCTAGTCTGTCCCAAGCCCACCTGGCCGGGTGCCACTTGGTAGACTAGTAACACTACCTACAAACACCAGAAACTATTTGCAACTCCTGGACAGAGATCAAGTTGGCTAATAAGTCGAGAGAGCTTGGAGCGCCCGAAGCCCAATGTGTGGTAGTAACTAGTCATTGGACAACTTACACAGAACTCAGTTCTTAAGGACGGTCCCAATGAGACAACCCACCATGTACTCCTACATGGCCTCTCATCGCTACCTTTACCAATCGTGTTCACACGCTTAACTCTCAGCACCAGAACATATCGTAACACTCCAATTCATTCCCGACGAATCAGACCTGACACAACCCTAAGCAATAGCAGACATGGCATGGTTGGAACACAACATGGCTCAATCAACTCCTACACAAGCTAGTGGGTTTTAACTATTTACTGTGGCAATGACAGGTCATGCAGAGGAATGGGTTCAACTACCGCAACATAAAGTAGAAGTTGAATCATTGTTGTCCTAATGCAATAAAAGAGAGCAGAGTGAGAGGGTAGGACTGTATCGGAATGAACAAGGGGTTTGCTTGCCTGGTAGATCAATAGGGGGGCACTGCTCCTCAGAGAGGTACCCTGGAGCACTCTCCGGAGCAGGACCTATCGAGAAGGAACAGTGTCGACAAATCAAAACACAATCATATGCAACAATATTATGCATGAACATGGCATGTAGATGTGATGCTATTTGAGCTAATGCAGCTAGCATTCATTTGGATGAAGTCCATTTGAACCAAGAATTCAAATGCAACTCCAAGTTAATTCTTTATGAATGCCATTAATATGTTTTCACCTATACAACAAGTATAAGTTGGTTTATCATGCATGAAAATGGTACAAATGGATAGATTGCATTTTTCTGATGATTTTTCATATATAAATTATTTCAATCTGAGCTACGGTTGAAATTCTATGAAATTTTGAAGTTTATATCATTTTCTGGATTTTCCTGATTTATTTTTAAACCAGAAAATGATATATTGCGTCGGCACAGCATCATGCTTACGTCAGCAGGTCAATGGCGCTGACCAAGTCAAACCTGACATGTGGGGTCCACACGTCAGTGACTCAGTTAGTAAGCAGGGGGGGTTTATTTAGTCTAATTAGGATTAGTGGGCACCGGGCCCACTGGTCAGCGACTAACTAGCTAACTAACCTAGGTTAATTAGTGCTAAACTAATACTAACTAAAAATGTCAGGGGGGTGGCCCACGCGTCAGTGACATAAGGGGGAAGTTCAAACCCCGGTCAGCGGGTTCAAACCCGCCGGCGACTCGACGCCGGCGAGGCCAGACACGGCGGAGGGCCTCGGATTTGGTCCTTCGGTGACCAAATGGGCCGCGGAGACCATTTCCGAGGAGCTGGTGCTCGCGCACATCTAGTGGAGGCGACGGGAGGACGCGGGGTGGCCGGAGCTCGCTGGAGCGGAGCTCGCAGCAGCGGCCGGAGCACGGGTTCGGGCAGAATCGAGCTACGGGGCACGGCAGGGGCTGCGCAGTGCCTCGACGGCCTCCTGACATTGCACTGAGCATGGTGGTGTGCTCGGTCGCGGCCCTAGGTGACAATGGCCATGACGGCGACATGAACGGCGACGAAGAGCTACGACCATGGTGGTGGACGGGGCTACGGCGCGTGAACGGCTAAACGAAGAGAGGGAGAAGGAGCAGGAGCTCACAGCGGTCCCGGTGGGCTTGACGGCGAGCTCGGGGACACACTGGAGACGGCGGGGCGGCGAAGACGATCTCCGGTGGCCGGAGATGATGACGATGGTGATGGAGGCGCCTCGGGGCACTCCAGCTTGCGTGGTTGAGGGAGACAATGCAGGGCAATGGCGTGGAGCTCGTGGGCACGATGAGAGGGCGAGGGGGAGGCGGTGAGCGTGACAACGGCGAGCGGCGGCGAAGGGCGTGCTCGGCCATGAGAGAAAGAGCGAGGGGGAAGAGGGAATGGCATGGGAGAGAGCGAGAGAGGCTTGGGGGGGGGGGGACGTCTGGCGTGAGGAGAAGGCCTGGAAAGGCCAGGCAGGCAGCTGCGTGCCGTTGCGCATGGCGTCGGGCACCGCTTCCCCTCTGCCTACTGGCAAGAGGAGGAAGACGGCTATGCCCCTGGTGTGCTGCACCAGAACAGAAACGGGCCGGCCAGAGGCGCCAGGTAAGTTTCTCCCCTTTTCTCTATTTTGTTTCTATTTTCTATTTTTCTGACATTTGTTTGGTTTAATAATAATACTAAACCATTTTATTTTCTTATGCCAATTTTTGTAGGGGCTAATGGTATTATTCCAGAGCTCCTCACCTACTAGCATAATTTCTGGACAATATTATATATATAACAATATATATCCAAATCAAATAATTATTGCATTAATTCCAAATGCCCAAAATAAATACTTATGAGCTCCTGAAAATGTTGGTTTGATTTTTATCTCTGTCCAAAATTTTCAGAGAGCAACATGAACATTTTCTTGGACCTTTTTGTAGCAATTTTTATCTGGGTCATTTCCAAAAATAAATTCTGAGGGTTTCACAAATCCCCATTTCAAATTTAAATGAAATTTAAACATGATGCACACATGACCAGCTAGTCCAGGTCATACCAGAACTAGGGATGTGACAACTCGCCCCCACTCGAAAAAATCTCGTCCCGAGATTCAGGAGTCGGCGGAAAGAAAGTGGGGTACTCAAGTCGAAGACGATCTTCACGCTCCCAGGTAGCTTCTCTCTCGGAATGATGAGACCACTGAACCTTGAGAAACTTTATGTTATGACATCAGGTGACACGCTCTGCTTGATCAAGGATGCAAACAGGGTACTCTCGATATGTGAGGTTATCTTGGAGATCAAGCGTTTCGTGGTCCACTCCGCGGATGGGATCCGAGAAGCAACGCCTGAGTTGAGAGACATGGAAGACATCATGTACTCGGGAAAGATGTGGGGGTAGTTCCAATTGGTAGGCAACCTCTCCTCATTTAGCGAGAATGAGAAAAGGACCAATATAACGAGGAGCCAACTTGCCCTTGATACCGAAACGATGAGTACCCTTTAGAGGAGTAACCCGAAGGTAAGCCTTGTCGCCAACTTCATAAGCCACTTCCTTATGATGACGGTCATACTGGCTCTTTTGAGGAGATTGGGCCATTTTCAAATTCTCACAAATGATGCGAACTTGTTCTTCTACCTCCTGGATCATATCCGGTCCAAAGAATTGTCTTTCACCAGTTTCTGACTAGTTCAAAGGTGTTCGACATCTTCGTCCATACAAAATCTCAAAAGGAGCTTTCTTGAGGCTGGATTGGTAGCTATTGTTATAAGCAAACTCGGCGAAGGGAAGACACTTCTCCCAATCCATACCGAATGAGATAACACAAGCTCTAAGCATGTCTTCGAGAATTTGGTTGACCCTTTCCACCTGACCACTTGATTGAGGGTGGAAAGCGGTACTGAAGGAAAGATGGGTGCCCATGGCAGTTTGGAAACTCTTCTAGAAATGAGAAGTGAAAAGACTACCACGGTCTGAATTGATCTCTAGTGGAACACCATGAAGTGACACTATTCGAGAAATATATAAGTCAGCAAGCTGACTAGCAGTGATACTCTCTCGAACAGGTAGGAAGTGAGCCACTTTGGAAAGATGATCAATGACTACGAAGATAGCATTATTCCCTCTCTTGGTCCTAGGAAAGCCGGTGATGAAGTCCATACCAACTTTATCCCATTTCCACTCAAGAATAGCTAAAGGCTGAAGGGTGCCAGCAGGCCTTTGATGCTCTGCCTTAACGTGACGACAAACATTGTAGTTAGCAATAAACTGAGCAATTTCTCTCTTCATCCTAGTCCACCAGAACCTCTGGCGTAGGTCCTGATACATTTTAGTACTAGCGGGATGAATCGTGAGTGGAGATTCATGGGCCTCCTTAAGAATCAGTTGTCGCAGATGTTGATTCTTGGGAACCACCAAGCGATTTTCAAAGAAAACAACACCTCGATCATCTATGGAGAAACTGCCACCAACTCCTTTGTCAATATTTCTCTTGATCCGGGGAATTCTCGTATCCTGCTTCTGAGCAGAGATGATCTGATCCACAAGAGTAGGTTTCACCACCAAGGTAGAAAGGAATACATGAGGAGCAATGTGAAGATTAAGCTTACAGAATTTCTCATGGAGAAATGGTTGGCCCTGCTGCAACATAAGATTTTTGCAATAGGACTTACGACTTAGCGCATCAGCCATGACATTGCCCTTGCCTGGGGTGTAGGTAATCCCTACGTCGTAGTCTGAGATCAACTCCAACCAACGTCTTTGCCTAAGGTTCAAATCTGGTTGGGTGAAGATATACTTGAGACTCTAGTGATCGGTGTAAATCTTGCAATGCTTACCAAGAAGGTAAGGTCGCCAGGTCTTAAGTGCATAGACTATGGCCGCAAGCTCTAGATCATGTGTAGGATAATTCTCCTCATGTGGATGCAACTGTCGAGATGCATAGGCAATCACATGACGATCCTGCATAAGAATGCAACCTAGTCCCTGTCGTGAGGCGTCACAGTAGATAACAAAGTCCTTAGTGAAATTCGGTGGCACAAGTATGGGAGCAGAAGTCAGGCATCTTTTCAGTTCCTGAAAACTGTGCTCACACTGTGGGGACCACTCAAACTTTTTTATCTTTCTTGAGAAGTTCCGTGAGAGGTTTGGCCACTTTGGAGAAGTTCTCAACGAAGCAGCGACAATAACTGGCTAGACCAAGGAAACTCCTAACTTGTTTAACTCTCTCAGGATTGACAGCAATGCCCTTACCAGAGATCATGTGGCCTAGGTAGGTCACTTCTGGCAACCAAAATTCGCACTTGGAGAACTTGGCATAAAGGCGATGTTCTTTGAGTTTCTCTAACACAAGTCTAAGATGTTCGGCATGTTCTTCCTCGTTCTTCGAGTAAATAAGGATATCATCGAGGTAAACCACGACGAACTTGTCTAACTACTCCATGAAAATCGAGTTCATCAAGCGGGAGAATGTAGCTGGATCATTGGTTAGACTAAAGGACATGATGGTGTACTCGTACTGGCCATAACGAGTGACAAAAGCCATCTTAGGAATGTCCCCATTTCTGATCTTGATTTGGTGGTAGCCTAACCTCAAATCCATCTTGGAAAAGACTGAGGATCCAGCGAGCTAATCATACAGATCGTTGATCCTGGGGAGCGGATACTTGTTCGTTATCGTGACAAAATTAACGGGACAATAATCTACAACCATCCGGTCCATACCATCCTTATTCTTGACGAAGAGGACGGGGCAAGCCCAGGGAGAAGAACTAGGACGGATGAAACCCTTTTGCAAGGATTCATCGAGTTGTTTCTTAAGCTCAACTAGCTCTAAGGGTGCCATCTTGTAAGGTCTCCTAGAAATTGGGGCAGTTCCGGGGATAAGATCTATGACAAACTCTACATCTTTGTCAGGTGGAATACCTGGCAGTTCCTCTGGAAAGACATCCGGAAAGTCACGGACTATCGGGATATCTTCAAGGTCTGGAAGAGGGCTGGCATGAAGAGAGTAGAGTTGATGCTTTGCAACTCTGGTGGAGACAGTGACTATCTTGCCAGATGGGTGTGTAAGCTGAACGGACCTGGTGTAACAATCAATCTTGGCATAATGAGATTTCATCCAGTCCATACCCAAGATGATGTTAATATCTGTAGACTTGAGGGCTACAAGTGAGGCAAGGAATACAAGTCTGTCAACAAGGATTTCATTACCATGGCTTACACTAGAAGTTTGCCATTTGGATCCAGGAGTTTGAATGACTAGTGGAGAGGGCATATCACAAAATGACATGTTGTGCAAGTTAGCATAGCTTTCGGAAATGAAGGAATGAGATGCTCCAGTGTCGAACAGGACCGATGCTGGATGCCAATTGACAAGGAGTGTACCAAGAACGACATCCGAATCATCATGAGCGTCTTTAGCTGAGACGTGATGCACACATCCACGTTCAATGGGAGCTGACTTGACACTGATCATCTTGCGTGATGGCTTACCACGGCCAACAAACTTCTCAGGCTGGGGTGGAGCATAGTTGGTTTGAGAGCAGTCACGTGCATAGTGTCCTGGCTCTCCGCATGTGAAGCAAGTCCCTGAAGTAGGACGTGGACCCGCATTGACAAGCGGTCTACCAGTAGGCCTGGGTGGAGCATATAACTGAACTGGGTGAGGCGCCACATAAGAGGACCTCGGTGAATAACCGGGTGGAAGAGCGGAGTTCGGAACCCAAATCTGACGCTTCTGAGAACTAGAACCGGAGGAAGAACCCAAATCACGGGTGTGCTTACGAGACTCCTCGTAAGTGAGTTGAGGTGTCTCTGCATTAATGGCCTTGTTCATAAGAGCTTGGAATGTATTGCAATGATGCAAGTGGAGATCACGACGCAATTTGGGGTTGAGACCCTTCCGGAACCTAGCCTGCTTCTTAGCATCTGTGGACACCTCTTCTGTAGCATAGCGGGCGAGGTTCTCAAACTCTCTACTGTAAGCATCAACAACCATCTTACTCTGGGTGAAACTACAGAACTCTTCTCTCTTGCGATCAATGAGAGCCTGAGGGATGTGATGCTCGCGAAAAGCCTCAGTGAAATCTCTCCAGGTGGGTATCTGGCCAGCTGGAAGCATAGCGTCATAGTTCTGCCACCAAAGACTAGCAGGACCTTCCAAGTGATATGCAGCATAGGTGACCTTGTCACCTTCAGCTACGTTCGCAGAACGCAGCTTGATAGTGATACTACGGAGCCAGTCATCTACATCGAGTGGTTCAATAGAATGATGGAAGGTAGGTGGTTTCAGACCAATGAAATCATAGATGGTCGCTAACTCTTTGCACTGGGGTGCGGTGTTCTCCTCGATACGTGCTAACAAGCGGTTAGACTCACGCTTGTTCCTCTCCATCTCTAACATGAATTCTGCCAACGAAGACTGGTCGGGAGGATCCTCATCCCTACCATCTCCGGGGTTCCGACTACAAGCAACATAACTTCGGTTAACTGACGACATCCTGAAGAACCAACCAAGGAAACAAGGATGGATTCAACATCATCATAAGGATGTAGGATATAGTACAGGGAAAATACTATCTCCTGAACTCCTAGGACAATTCCGGCAGCATAACGGCAGTAAAATGCTCAAAATGAGACATTCTGCAAAAGACGGTGTAGCACCATACTCAACATCATCACTCAAGGTTCTGAGATATTACTACACAGGCTACACCGGAGGTACTCGAACTGGGATATGACTCAGATCAACCAATCCTTAGAGACTACGGAGTAGTAACACGTGATCCTGATAGACAGAAGAGGAAGCCTAGTTCCTTAACCCCGTAGGAAAGATAGGATGACTCAGATCAGAAGGCATGAGGTATAAGGAGTAAAAAGAGACTCACGTTCCCTTCCACAATCAATTCCCTTATATAACTAAAGAGTTTCTAGACTCAACTTCGACCAGGTTGGCTTGGTAATCCTACAGGCAGTCAGGCTCTGATACCAAAGCTATCGGGACCCCGATTCTAAGTCACACCGATCTAGCATGTAACACCTCATATCACTTTGCGGCCTCACGCACGGTATTCCCACGGGCGTCGCCTTACCATGGCCCGGGACCGTTTGCGCCTTTTGGCTCACGTATACGATAGTATCGCTAGCATCCATATGACAGAGAACCCGTGCCGACATGACTAGTCGTGAACCCAAAGTGGCACTAACTTACGGGGACAGGCATACATGAATCAACATCGAGCATGTCGGTCAGCAGCGTGCGAATCCGGGCTGTAGCACTGGGCTAACAGGACTCCGGTGAACGGGCTGTAGCAGGCTAGGCAGGACTCCGGATGTCACAGCGTGACATTTCCCCGAAGGGACAGACACATGAACAAAGTGAATCACATGCCGGCCAGTCTAAGTGTTCCGGAGCAGTAGTGCTGGGCTAGCAGGACTCCGGTAAACCGGGCTGTAGCGGACTACCATGGCTCGGTGGAAGCACTAGACTACATTTCCCCATAAGAGAGGCTGCCAAGGATAGACAACTAGGTTGTCGGATCCCACACATAGAAATACACGTTACACGTACGCATAACATGCAAGTATGTGCTGTACAACATGGCATCACAACATAACGCGAACTCATATAGATAAAGGCCCAGAAGAGCCACATAGCATTAAATACAAACAGGGGTCACATGACCCATCATTCAGAGCATACAAGCAACGGAAGCATTACATGTTTGAGTACAGACAACTACAAAAGAAAAAGGCTGAGAAGCCTGACTATCTACAAGTCCCTCCCAAGGGTACCAGATCGTAGCTGAGGTAACAAGCTACTCGTCGAAGTCCAAGCGGCACTACTAGTGAGACAGATGTCTCACCTGCAAAACATAAATAAAGCAAACGTGAGTACAAAGGTACTCATCAAGACTTACATCAAATCCTATCATACATGCATTAGTATCAAGAAGGTAATGTGGGGTTTAGTTGCAGCAAGCTAGCTTTGACTCAGTGGCTATCCTGTTCTATGACTATGAGAAACTTCTTTGAGGTGAGGCAATGCACACGAGTCCACTAATCACCACATCAATACACTACTATGGATTCATCCTCGTCTTCTTACGAGAAGGCCATCCATAGCACTCACACTTGTCTTGAGCATTTTAGAGTATCCACTTTAAGTTGTCTATGTACCACGTAAGCATCGAAGAAGTCCATAACCAAGGACACGGCTATTCGAATAGATCATGATAATCCTGCAGGGGTGTACTTCTTCACACACGCTCTCGCCACTTACCGCCATGTACATGTCATGTACCTCGGCAACCTTCAAGCGGAAGCCTGGCAAGGGTGTCGGCCACGACCTGACTAACCACACAAGTCTCTCATCCAAGTTTATCGCCTATTCGGGTTCCACCCGCAAGGAGATCCGGCCGGGGTGTCGCTCACGGCCCCAAACGATGTGAGCAGGGTTCCCAAGCCCACCATCCGGGTGCCACTTGGTACACCGTGCCACTGTGCCTAGTCTGTCCCAAGCCCACCTGGTCGGGTGCCACTTGGTAGACTAGTAACACTACCTACAAACACCAGAAACTATTTGCAACTCCTGGACAGAGATCAAGTTGGCTAATAAGTCGAGAGAGCTTGGAGCGCCCGGAGCCCAATGTGTGGTAGTAACTAGTCATTGGACAACTTACACAGAACTCAGTTCTTAAGGACGGTCCCAATGAGACAACCCACCATGTACTCCTACATGGCCTCTCACCGCTACCTTTACCAAATCGTGTTCACACGCTTAACTCTCAGCACCAGAACATATCGTAACACTGCAATTCATTCCCGATGAATCAGACCTGACACAACTCTAAGCAATAGCAGGCATGGAATGGTAGGAACACAACATGGCTCAATCAACTCCTACACATGCTAGTGGGTTTTAACTATTTACTGTGGCAATGACAGGTCATGCAGAGGAATGGGTTCAACTACCGCAGCATAAAGTAGCAGTTGAATCGTTGTTGTCCTAATGCAATAAAAGAGAGCAGTAGCAAGAGGCTAGGATTGTATCGGAATGAACAAGGGGGTTTGCTTGCCTGGTAGATCAATAGGGGGGCACTGCTCCTCAGAGAGGTACCCTGGATCACTCTCCGGAGCAGGACCTATCGAGAAGGAACGGTGTCGACAAATCAAAACACAATCGTATGCAACAATATGATGCATGAACATGGCATGTAGATGTGATGTTATTGGAGCTAATGCAGCTAGCATTCATTTGGATGAAGTCCATTTGAACCAAGAATTCAAATGCAACTCCAAGTTAAGTCTTTATGAATGCCATTAATATGTTTCACCTATACAGCAAGTATAAGTTGGTTTATCATGCATGAAAATGGTACAGATGGATAGATTGCATTTTTCTGGTAATTTTTCATATATAAATTATTTCAATCTAAGCTACGGTTGAAATTCTATGAAGTTTTGAAGTTTATATCATTTTCTGGATTTTCCTGATTTATTTTTAAACCAGAAAATGATATATTGCATCAGCACAGCGTCATGCTTACGTCAGCAGGTCAATGGCGCTGTGTAGGACCTTTGAAGTAGATGTGTCTAGAGGGGGGTGATTAGACACTTAATGCTAAAGTTGCAATTTTTAAGCTTTTTCGGTTTAAGTGGAGTTTAGGCATAATTTCAACATTCACAATACATATCAAGCAAGTTTGCAAAGAGTGTATAGGCAGCGGAAAGTAAAGCATGCAACTTGCAAGAATGTAAAGGGAAGGGTTTGGAGAATTCAAACGCAATTGGAGACACGGATGTTTTCTCGTGGTTCGGATAGGTGGTGCTATCCTACATCCACGTTGATGGAGACTTCAACCCACGAAGGGTAACGGTTGCGCGAGTCCATGGAGGGCTCCACCCACGAAGGGTCCACGAAGTAGCAACCTTGTCTATCCCACCATGGCCATCGCCCACGAAGGACTTGCCTCACTAGCGGTAGATCTTCACGAAGTAGGCGATCTCCTTGCCCTTACAAACTCCTTGGTTCAACTCCACAATCTTGTCGGAGGCTCCCAAGTAACACCTAGCCAATCTAGGAGACACCACTCTCCAAGAAGTAACAAACGGTGTGTTGATGATGAACTCCTTGCTCTTGTGCTTCAAATGATAGTCTCCCCAACACTCAACTCTCTCTCATAGGATTTGGATCTGGTGGAAAGAAGGTTTGAGTGGAAAGCAACTTGGGGAAGGCTAGAGATCAAGATTCATATGGTAAGAATGGAGTATCTTGGCCTCAACACATGAGGAGGTAGTTCTCTCTCAGAAATAGGATGCTGGAAGTGTAGGCTTAGTCTGATGGCTCTCTCTTCGAATGAAGAGGGGGTGGAGGGGTATATATAGCCTCCACACAAAATCCAACCGTTACACACAATTTACCAATCTCGGTGGGACCGAATAAACAAACTCGGTCGGGCCGAAATAGTAAACCTAGTGACCGTTAGAGATTTCAGTGGGACCGACTGGATCAACTCGGTGGGACCGATGTGCTAGGGTTAGGGTAAATCCAAAATTCGGTTTGACCGATTACTCAAACTCGGTGGGACCGATTTGGGTAATAAGTGAAACAGAGAGTTGGCCAAACAAACTCGGTGGGGCCGATTGCATATCTCGGTGGGACCGAGAATATTGCAATAGGTAGCAGAGAGTTTGCAAGCCCATCTCGGTGAGACCGAGATCCCATCGGTGAGACTGAACTGATTAGGGTTTTTGGCAGTGGCTATGACAAGTGAAACTCGGTGGCGCCGGATAGAAAGAATCGGTAGGTCCGAGTTTGGCTTTGGGTTTTAGGTCATATGTGGAAGTGGGAAAGTAGCTGAGGATTTTGGAGCATACATTAAGCACATGAAGCAAGAGGCTCATTAAGCAACTCCTCATCCCTCCTTGATAGTATTGGCTTTTCCTATGGACTCAATGTGATCTTGGATCACTAAAATGTAAAATGAAGAGTCTTGAGCTTGAAGCTTTAGCCAATCCTTTGTCCTTAGCATCTTGGAGAACTTCCCACAACCTTTAGTCCATGCCACTCCAATGTTGAACTTATCTGAAACATACTAGATAGGAACGTTAGTCCAACAAGAGATATGTTGTCATTAATTACCAAAACCACCTAGGGAGCACTTGCGCTTTCAATCTCCCCCTTTTTGGTAATTGATGGCAACATACATCAAAGCTTTAGATAAAGATATAAAGAACAGCAAGTAAAGCTTTGGAAGGACATGTAACAAACATAGGCTCCCCCAACATGTATGCAATCATATGAATATAAAATATAGAAGCATGTGAGAGCATAATCATGACAGAGTAGGCAATGTGTTACATGTATCTTGGCCATATGCATCAGAGCAAAAGATTATCAAGGAAAATACCTTCATGCTCATGAGTCCTTCTTGCAAACAGTATGTACATAAGAAAGAATTCCTCATACTCATGATTTTGATGCATACACTTACCTTGTAGTCTTTGGTTGGCTTAGGATGGAATGAACCTGCACAAACAAAGTTAGATAACACAGGTACATCCACTAGCCAGAGCAAACAAAAGAAACCACAAGAATACCAAGACTGGGATGACATGTAGAGAGTAAGTACTAGGTACTACATTGAATTCAACATGTCCCCAAGAGTAAAGATATGCAATGAATTTGACTGATTTCTTTCCCTTAGGTGTCTTGCTCCCCCTGAATCTTACATGGGATATTGGGAGAAGATGGGAAACAGAAAATTAGAGCTGAAAGATACATATGAACATGTCTTTCCCCCTAAAAAGACATGTGACATCTCTCCTCTTGAACATCAAGCATCTGGGATCCTTGAGTATTTTCTCTCGCCCCTAGAAATCTCTTTCTCCCCCTTAATACTTTCTCTCTTGTAGGTTTGGTCCTTGAGACTTTTTCTCCCTTTAGCTTTGATGTTATCTCTCTCTCCCCCTTTAACATCAATTTCCAAGAAGGGCTTTCTGGAATCCGTCGTATAGGTTTGGTCCTTGAGACTCAGCACAAAGCAATGGATAAAACTGTGATGCTTGTAGAGGACAAGATTCATTTAGTAGAGCTAGATCAGAAGAAATATGGAACCAGTGGCAAACTGTTTGTCTTGTTGCGAAGTCGGTGGCACGTTTCGGTGGTACCGAAAAGATTCGGTTGGACCGAAAATTACAAGTCGGTGAAACCGAGTTCACCCAGAGAAAAAACACTTGTCACCTCAGCTCACTAGACATGTAGGATCTCACAAAGATTTGCAAAGAATTAAATGCAGAAAATGCAAAACAAAAACAAAAAGAAACGAGAAGAAACTGAAAGATCTAGATGAAGTTTTTTTTGTTTTTGAAGAAGAGAAAGAAACTAAACATGCATGAGACAAACACAAAAAGAACACAAGAGAACTTCATCTAGAGTTGGGCGGTGACATAGTCACCTATGTTAGAGTATATTGACTTAGGAGTCAAGTGAGAACACTTGATCATAGGTCATACCCATCGTTTAATCTCAAAATGGGGTTACCATTTTTCGTTTAAGCATCTTGATGTATTCACATCTTGTTGAGTTGCTTTTACTCATGTCTTGGAGTAAAGCTTCTCTAAGATGGAATAACATACCTTGGGTGGTGGTGTGGTTCTTGCTCATGTAGTTGAACTTGTGTGGGTGCTCAAAGTTGATGTAGCTCATCAAGAGTTGGGAGCACCACTTGGAGTTTGGGTTCATCTACCTACATGGGTTAGTTCTTGCAAGGAAGAGCACTTGTGTATCCAAAAATGACAATCATGAAGCTCAATGTAGAACTTGTCAAAGGATATGTTTGAATGGTTTTGTGCTTCCTTGTCTTCAACCACCGTTGTGTAGAGACTTGGTGATGTAGAGTTTGCTCAAGATGTGAGTGAGTCGCAATCTCATGGAATTAGATTCAACCAAGCACCTACATGGGTTAGACAACATGCAAGGTACAAATATATCCAAGACATAAGATAGTCATCATAAGAGATATATCATGGATTAGTCATAACCTCATGTCTTGCATGTATCCAATGGAGTTCCCACTCCAAGTTTGAAGCATCAATGATGTTCAATTCTCCTCTCAGGCTGCAAAACACTTTCTCATCAAGTGGTTTAGTAAATATATCCGCTAATTGCTTATCGGTGCGAACATGCTTAAGATTAATGTCACCCTTAGCAACATGGTCTCGAATGAAATGATGACGAACTTCAATATGCTTAGTTCGAGAATGTTGTACAGGATTATGACCAATTTTGATAGCACTTTCATTGTCACAAAGCAGTGGAACATGTTTCACATAGATCCCATAATCTTTAAGAGTTTGGGTCATCCAAAGTAATTGAGCACAACATGAACCAGCGGCAATGTATTCCGCTTCAGCAGTGGATAAGGATACCAAGTTTTGTTTCTTGGAAGACCAAGACACAAGAGATCTACCAAGAAATTGACAAGTACCCGAAGTTGACTTTCTATCAACCTTGTCTCCGGCATAATCCGAGTCGGAATAGCCAACAAGATCAAAAGAAGACCTCTTAGGATACCAAATGCCAAAGTTTGGTGTATGAATTAAGTATATTACTATCCTTTTCACGGCCTTAAGATGACATTCTTTAGGAGCAGCTTGATATCGTGCATACATGCACACACTTAGCATAATATCGGGACGTGAAGCACATAGGTATAACAATGAACCAATCATAGAGCGATAAACCTTTTGATCAACCGGTTCACCATCTTTGGTCAAATCATTATGTCCACTAGTAGGCATGGGTGTAGACATACCTTTGCATTCTTGCATATTGAACTTCTTGAATAAGTCCTTGGTGTACTTTTTTTGAGAGACAAATGTACCTTCCTTAGTTTGCTTGATTTGCAAACCGAGAAAGAATTTGAGTTCACTCATCATAGACATCTCAAACTTCTCTGACATTAGCTTTCCAAACTTTTCACTAAAGAGAGGGTTAGTTGAACCAAATATGATGTCATCAACATAAATTTGGCATACAAATAGTTCTCCATTAACCCTTTTAGTAAAAAGAGTAAAATCAATTTTACCAATTTCAAAACCACTTGCAATAAGGAACTTGGTCAAGCATTTATACCATGCTCTAGGAGCTTGTTTAAGACCATAAAGAGCTTTGTGAATTTTGTAAACATGATTTGGTTTCTTAGGATTGACAAAGCCGGGAGGTTGTTTGACATAAACTTCCTCCTATATTTCACCATTCAGAAAAGCACTTTTAATGTCCATTTGGTACAAGGTGATATTATGGTGATTAGCATAGGCAAGTAAGATGCGAATGGACTCAAGTCTAGCAACGGGAGCATATGTCTCACCATAGTCCATACCTTCGACTTGTGTGTACCCTTGGGCGACGAGACATGCTTTGTTGTGAACCACTTGTCCATCTTCATCTTGCTTGTTGCGAAACACCCATTTGGTACCAATGATGTTGTGGTTGTCGTCGGGCTTCTCAACCAATGTCCAAACTTGGTTTCTCTCAAAGTTGTGTAGCTCTTCATGCATAGCGTTTATCCAATCCGGATCTTCCAATGCTTCTTCAACCTTCATAGGTTCAATGCTAGAGATGAATGAATAGTTTTCACAAAAGTTAGCTAAATGAGTCTTTGAGCGAGTGATTCTCTCGGTTTGTATATCATTGAAGATTTGCTCGACGGGATGATCTTTGGCAATTCTTGCTCGAACTCATGAGAGCTTTTGCTTGGGTCTTTGTTGAACATCTTCTTCATCTTGTTCTTCTTCTTGGCCTTCTTCATTGTTGACGTTGTCGTTCTCTTGTCGTGGTGGAGAAGGAGGTTGTTGATGTTCGTCTTGATGCATTTCCTTGTCTTCTTCATCTTGGTGTGTCCCGCTTGTGGATGCTGTCGGACTTCGGGTTCCGGCAGACCCTTAAGGTTCGAACACTGGGGTGCGTGCGGAGATTATGCCCTCAACCTCTCCGTCTCACAAGGAACTGACCTACTGCAAGAAACACGCAAGAGACACAAGATTTATACTGGTTCGGGCCACCGTTGTGGTGTAATACCCTACCCCAGTGTGTGGTTTGTGGATTGCCTCTTGGGGCTGGTGAGGATGAATAATACAAGGAAGAACAGCCTCGCGAGGGTCTGTTCTTGGCTGGGTGATGAACTGCTAGGGGGAGTTCCACCACCTTTCTCTCTCTCTTTCTCTCTCTCTCTTGCTCTTGTTGATGACCAAGAGCTGAACCGAACCCCTTGCTATGTGGGTGGCTAGTCCTATATATAGAGGCCCTGGTCCTCTCCCCAAATATTGAGCGGGAAGGGATGCAACAATGGCGGGCTAATTTGAAGGGGGACAGCGAGTACATCTATCCTGACAAAAGTAGTCTTCGCCTGCCAAAGGCTCTGGTGGTGACGCCGTGCTGGGCTCCATGGTGACCTCCGTCTCGTAGTCCTCTCTGGCCTTGGTCTCGTTGCACCGAAGTGGCAACCTTTTCCCGATGCCTCGGTACTCCGCGGCTGTGCTTGTTCCCTTTGCACCAAAGAGGAAAGAAGGACGCTGCGCGCGCTGGCACCCGCCTGGTGCCCTGAGTCGTCATGGCTCACGTCACGGGCACCTCGCGAGGTACCCCGCCTTGATGTCTCCGCCTCCTCGCGAGCCAGCCTGATGAAGCTTCGCCTGAGGAGGTGCCGTGTCATCTGCCTCGCGAGGCTTGGCCCCTCGCGAGGGTCTTGAGTCTTGTGTTGATGAAGGTGGGCCGTGTTGGGCCCCCACTCGAGCCATGCCGCAGGCCGCAGGCAGGCAATTCTGGGGACCCCTGTTCCCAGAACGCCAATAGTAGCCCCCGGGCCCAAGGCGCGCATGGACTTGGCCTTGCCGAGAGGCGAAAGGGCAAGGGCGAAGTGCCGAGGGCCCTAACAGCCTACGGCCTTGGGTGCCGCGTGGTGATTGATTGGACGTGGCGTCTCCACTTCCCCATGACGCCTCGGCGGTCGTGTGAGTGGGACACGTCCCTGCATGCAGATCGTGTTATGATTACCTGTGATCGCGGAGGCTGGCGGTTGGCCTTCGCTGGCTATAAGTACGGCACCGCGCGTGCCCTTCCAGTTCATCATTCCTTGCCCTTCCTTCGCTTCTGCCCTCGCTCCGTCTTGGCGTGATGGCTCCATCGAGGAAGTACTCGGCCGCAGAGAAGGGGAAGGCCCTCCAGGTTGGTCCTGGCTCTCCCCCGCCCAAGCGCGGTCGTGGGCGCCCTCGAAAGCATCCGGTGGCTGCCCCAGCAGCATTGGGTGGCCAAGGGGGCGGCTCCCAGCATGGCGGCGGGCGAGCCACCGTGGCCGAAGGTCGCGCCTAGGTGGCGCGCTCTCCCAGGCCGCGCTTTCGCAGGGTGCAGGCGCTGCCGGAGTTCATCGTTTGGTCGGCGGAGCCGACCATTGCCCGGCTTCCGCTCCCTCGCTTCCTCCTTGGTGAACTCCCGGCCGGCGCTCCTGGTGGCCTCTGGCTCCAGGCAGAGGGATGCTGCAGCAGATCCTCATGGGTTGCGCTGGAGGTCTCCGCCAGCGGGGGCTTGGCCTTCACTCGTGGCTGGCAGGCGTTCGCCCTCGCTCGCGGCCTGGAGCGTCGGTGCACCCTGGACTTCAGGTTCGACGACGATGCCACCCTCTATGTGAGGGTGTTTGGGGAAGATGGTCGCCGTGTGGGGTGCTACCCAGAGGACGACGACCGCGTCCGCGGGCCCCGCTTCGATGGCGATGAAGGAGACAGCGCCCGCGCGGATGGCGGCGCCCGCGACTCCCCAAGCTCCGTCGGCAGCGACTTCTCCAGCGGCAGCAGCAGTCCTCCCCCGTGCCGTCGAGCTCGCTTGGGAGGTGGCGGTTCGTCCGCCCGCCGTCGCGCCCTGGTGAAGCGCGAGAGGGAGTCCGCCTGAGGCCCCGCGGCTGCCCGTGTCGCCTCCGCGGGCTGATGTGAGGAGGGCTACGCCGGGCTCGTTTTTCCTTTTCCCTTTTGTTTCCTGTGTAAGATAGAACAGCTGCATGGAGCCCCTTGGGGCGTGTTGGGAAGTATTGTCGTTTTAGCTATTACCTTGATCCCATTTTTGCACCTTTTAACTATACGCCTGCGCGTAGATAGTTCTGGGCCCCTACTAGGGGGCAACCGACCCAGGCCTTGTGTGCGCGTCGCGGTGCCCGAGGGGCACGGACTAGGAGGGGTGCTCCCGTAATGCGCCCGGGCCGGGGAACCTTCCCGAGGTTGGAGCAGAAATGCTCGCGAGGACGTTTGGGCACCATCCCTCGTGAGGTCATGTACGAGAGAAACCAAAGCGAGAAGCGGAAATCAGGGAACCACAAATGAGCACAACGACAACTTCAATAAGACTTCAAATGCAAGTAAACACCCCAACTGCGGAAAGCAAATGAAAAAGCCGCGTCCGGCACCTAATCTAGTCTTCGACGTCTTCTCACCAGCGCGGAGCTAAGTGCTGCCACTGGGTGTGGGAGGGAGCCCCAGGGCCTGAGGCCGGCGCTCCTGAGACTCCGGGGCTTGTACAGCCCCACTCATTATTACGTGAGAGTGTCACGGGGCGGCGAGCTTCACAGGCATTGGCCTTCTTCACAGGCTCTGGGCCTTTCTTCTTAGGGGTAGTCAGCTTCACGGGCACTCGCCCTGCTTCACAGGCTCCGGGCCTTTTCCGTAACGCGATAGCTTCACAGGCGCCCGCCTTGCTTCACAGGCTCCGGGCCTTTCCAAAAGGAGATGATCTTCATAGGCACTCGCCTTGCTTCACAGGCTCTAGGCCTTTCCAAAAGGAGATGATCTTCACAGGCACTCGCCTTGCTTCACAGGCTCTGGGCCTTTCCAAAAGGAGATGATCTTCACAGGCACTCGGCTTGCTTCATAGGCTCTGGGCCTTTCCAAAAGGAGATGATCTTCACAGGCACTCGCCTTGCTTCACAGGCTCTGGGCCTTTTCAGGGGTAGAACCTCCGGAGGTTTTGGATGTTCCACGCATTCTGGATCGGCACTCCCTCCTGAGTCTCCAAGCGCGCGGAGCCGGGCCTGGAAACATGAACAACCTTGAACGGGCCCTCCCACATGGGGGAGAGTTTGTGCAACCCCTCCCTGGAGAGGACCCGCCTGAGCACGAGGTCTCCTACCTCAAGAGTCCTGGGGCGGATGTTGCGGCAGTGATATCGCCGCAGCGCTTGCTGATACCTCGCTGCTCGCAGCGCGGCCTCCTGACGACGTTCCTCCCCCAACACGAGGTCCATCCCCCGCATGGCGTCCTGCCGCGCCTCGTCGAACGCCAGGACCCGCGCGGAGCGACGTCTGACCTCATCAGGGAGGACTGATTCGCTCCGTAGACCAGGAAGAACGGGGTCTCCCCAGTTGGCTTGGTTGCGGTGGTGCGAATGGACCACAGCACGGACTGAAGCTCGTTGTACCAGCCTCTGCCACAGGCCTCCAGCTTCTTCTTGAACGTCCTGGTCTTGAGGCCCCTCAGGACCTCTGCGTTGGCTCGCTCAACCTGGCCGTTGCTTCGGGGGTGCGCCACCGAAGCGTAGCATATCTGCGTTCCAAGGTTAGCACAATACGTTTTGAGGAGGTTACTGGTGAACTGCGAACCGTTGTCTATGATGATGCGGTTCGGCACCCCGAACCGGCTCACGATGCCCCTGATGAACTTGACCGCGGAACCTGCAGGGATGGTTCGGACGGCCTCTACTTCAGCCCACTTGGTGAACTTATCCACGGCGACGTAGAGGTAGCGGTAGCCCCCTGGCGCCTGAGGGAACGGGCCCAGGATGTCCAGTCCCCAGACTGCGAATGGCCACGAGAGGGGTATAGTCTGCAGGCCCCCCGCCGGCTGATGGATTTGCTTGGCGTGGAACTGGCAGGCCTCACAAGCTTTCACCAGTTCAACGGCGTCATTGAGTGCGGTGGGCCAATAAAACCCGCTGCGGAACGCCTGTCTTCCTGAGCCTCCTCGATTCCCCTCGTGAGGCGCTGGCACGCCGCAGCCGCGCTCGGCAGGCGTGAGGCATGCGAACACGGCTGTGGGGTGGTCCTCCGCAGCGCCCCACTTGCGAGGGCCAGAGGCGCTCCGTTGTGGCGATCTGATTGAGCCCTGGTACGTCGACGCAGAGACGCAGCCCACCATCCTCGCCTGGATGTGGGGCCACAGCTGGTGGGCGACGGCAACCTCTCGTGATCCCTGACTCCTTCCTGTAGCTTTTGAATGGCCTCGTTGACGAACTCTTGCTGGTCTGGTCTTCCTCGCCTGGCTCCTTCCCGAGGGAAGTGTGCTTCGAAGCACGCCTCCACATGGTGCCCAAGCGCCTCCCTCGTGACCCTGGCTAGGTCGGTGGCCCTCCAGGTGAGAGCCCCCGAGCCCTGCCTGAGGAGGGCGCCGGGCGCGCTTTCCTATGCGATGGAAGGAGGGTCCTCTCGAGCAGACACGGGCCCTGAGGGGCCTGCCTCCTGAGGGGCTGAGCCTGGCGACATCTTCTTCTTCTTGGGGGCGGTCCCGGGAAGCCTCCTGCCTCCGCGATCTGGGTCTTCAAGTGACGCGGCCTGAAAGGCTCGCTCCAGGGAACACACTGCATCTCTCTCTTCACAAGGCACCGTGACGACGCCGCCACTCCCGGGCATCTTGAGGACGTTATAGCCGTGGTGAGTCACGGCCATGAACTTGGCCAGCGCTGGGTACCCGAGGATGTCGTTGTACGGCAGGCGGATGTCGGCGACGTCGAAGTCGATGAGCTCGGTGCGGTAGTTGCTGCGGGCCTCGAAGGTGACAGGGAGGCGGACCTGCCCGATCGGGACTGTGGAACCGTCGGTGACTCCGGAAAAAGGCTTGGTCGGCTGTAGCTGGTCCTAGGGCACTTGGAGGTTGTTCAAGGTCTCCACGGATAGGACGTTGAGCCCTGCCCCTCCGTCGATGAGGGTCTTGGTGACCAACACGTTGCTGATGACTGGGGAGCAGAGCATCGGGAGGACTTCGGCCGTGGCCGAGCACTTGAGCTGATCTGCTGAGCTGAACGTGATGGCGCACGCCGACCACCTGAGGGGGCGCGTTGCTTCGAGCTTGGGGAGAACTGCGTTCACCTCGCGGGCAAACTGCTTGAAGATACGTTGGGAGGCTGCGGCTTGAGCTCCGCCCAGGATGCAAGCGATTGCGCGTGGCTCCTGGAAGCCCCCAGCCCCTCGTCCTGATGGCGTTCTTCGTTCCTTCTTGGTGGAGGCGGCAGAGGAGGCAGCCCGCGTTGCCGTGAGGGCGATCCTCACGAGGCTGATCCCTCCAGTCCCCCTCGCGAGGCAGGTCTCGCCAGCGGTCCTCGCGAGGTTGGTCGCGCCACCCCTGGCGCAGGCCGTGGTCTTCCCAGCGCCCTGGGTTTCTTCCTCCTCCTCGGCTGTAGCCCCGGTCAGCATGGTCAGGGCGACGGCCGATCCTTCCTTCTCGCACGGCGTGGAGCTCTTGACATTCGTTGGTGCTCTAGGTGTGGAGGTCGTGGTACACACAGTACCGGCTACCTCTGGAGGAGTCGGGCAGATCTCTGCCGCGCTTGGTGTCTGGTTCGGCTGCGAGCACGGCAGCCCCCTTGCGCTTCACGTCCTTGGCCTTGGGCTTCTTCTCTTCTGGGTCCGCAGTAGGTAGCTCGAGGAGGGAGAGGCGCCCCTCCTCAGCCCTGGCGCATCTGTTCGCCAAGTTGAACAGCTCCAGGGAGGTGCAGAGGTCCTCATGCATCACCAGCTCCTCCTTCATCTTGACGTCGCGCACGCCATCGGAGAAGGCCGAGATGATGGCCTCCTCGGACACCTTGGGGATCTTGAGGCGCGCGCTGTTGAAGCGCTGGATGTACTTCTGCAGGGTCTCTCCAGGTTGTTGCTTGATGCGGCGCATATCGCTCACGGCGGGCGGCCGGTCGCGAGTACCTTGGAAGTTGGCGACGAAGCGGGTGCGCATCTGGTCCTAGGAGGAGATCGTTCCTGGTGCCAGATTTAGGAGCCAAGTCCGAGCTCCTTCCTTCAGCGCCATGGGGAACCAGTTCGCCATGACCTTCTCGTCCCCTCCGGCAGCCTCGATGCCCAGCTCATAGAGCTGGAGCAACTCTGCGAGATCAGTTGTGCCGTCGTAGCGCGGAGGCAGGTCTGGCTTGAACTTGCTGGGCCATGCGACGCTGCGCAGCTCGGGGGTGTAGGCGAGGCAGCCCGCGGTGGCCACGAAAGGCCTCGGTTGGTGAAGAGCTCGGTCTTGAGGGTCCCCACGCGCTGCAGCTAGGAGCAGAGCGGGGTCTTGGCGCGCTGGAGCGGGAGCTGGGAGCGCCCGGGCAGCCCCTTGCGGGCGAGGGATTTCTTGGCAGCTTCGTTCTTGCTGCGCTGGCGCCTGGCGGAGCGGGTTCCGTCCAGGGGCCATGCGCCTTGGAGCCATGGGGTTTTCTTGGGGAGGAGGCTGCTGGCTCGCCCCCGGAGCTTCGTTGCCCACGCGGGGCGGAGTGCGGCGCAGCGGAGCAGACGGCGCAGGAGAGCCCCCTGCGGCGCGGATGAGCTCGGCGACGCGGTCGAACCACTCCTCGTAGACGTCGTCGACAGGGCGGTAGCGCAGGAGCTCGTTTGCCGCGATGAGCGCAGCTCGAGCCTCCAAGGGTGCGCGGAGTGCGCGGGACGAAGAGCCGGCCGGCGCGAGCGATAGCGAAGCGGTGCGGCCGTCCTGCCACACGGACGGGTGCTGAGACGATGCTTGCTGCTCGCCCCCCGCCGGGACGGTGGCGGCGTTGACGGTGGGCGACGGGGAACGACGAGGACGCCCACCGACGGGGGCGGTCTTGGCGACGCGAGAAGCGATGGCGGCCCGACGCTCGGTGCGGGCCCGACGAGCGTCAGTCATGGTTGTGACGGTCGGAGGAGAGCAGAGTGGTGGAAGACAAATTCCGGCGCACCCCTACCTGGCGCGCCAAATGTCGGATTTCGGGTTCCGGCAGACCCTTAAGGTTCGAACACTAGGGTGCGCGCGGAGATTACGCCCTCAACTCTCCGTCTCACAAGGAACTAACCTACTGCAAGAAACACGCAAGAGACGCAAGATTTATACTGGTTCGGGCCACCGTTGTGGTGTAATACCCTACTCCAGTGTGTGGTTTGTGGATTGCCTCTTGGGGCTGGTGAGGATGAACAATACAAGGAAGAACAGCCTAGCGAGGGTCTGTTCTTGGCTGGGTGATGAACTGCTAGGGGGAGTTCCACCACCTTTCTCTCTCTCTCTCTATCTCTCTCTCTCTCTTGCTCTTGTTGATGACCAAGAGCCGAACCGAACCCCTTGCTATGTGGGTGGCTAGTCCTATATATAGAGGCCCTGGTCCTCTCCCCAAATATTGAGCGGGAAGGGATCCAACAATGGTGGGCTAATTTGAAGGGGGACAACGAGTACATCTATCCTGACAAAAGTAGTCTTCGCCTGCCAAAGGCTCTGGTGGTGACGCCGTGCTGGGCTCCATGGTGACCTCCGTCTTGTAGTCCTCTCTGGCCTTGGTCTCGTTGCACCGAAGTGGCAACCTTTGCCCGATGCCTCGGTACTCCACGGCTGCGCTTGTTCTCTTTGCACCAAAGAGGAAAGAAGGACGCTGCGCGCGCTGGCACTCGCCTGGTGCCCTGAGTCATCATGGCTCACATCACGGGCACCTCGCGAGGTACCCCGCCTTGATGTCTCCGCCTCCTCGCGAGCCAGCCTGATGAAGCTTCGCCTGAGGAGGTGCCGTGTCGTCTGCCTCGCGAGGCTTGGCCCCTCGAGAGGGTCTTGAGTCTTGTGCTGATGAAGGTGGGCCGTGTTGGGCCCCCACTCGAGCCACGCCGCAGGCCGTAGGCAGGCAAGTCTGGGGACCCCCGTGCCCAGAACGCCGACAGATGCTTCCGTATCAATTCTTGGTTCACCTTGTCATGACGTAGAAGCTTCCACTAGGACGGATGAAGTACTCTCCTTCACCTCCGTTGGACGAACTTTGCCTATGGACAAGTCTTGGATTGCTTCTGAAGGGTCTTTGTCTCCTACATCAATTGGCAATTGCTCTACTTGCGAGCCATTAGATTCATCAAACTTCACGTCTACCGTCTCTTCAACCTTTCGGGTGAAATTGTTGTAGACACGGTAAGTGTGAGAGTTTGAGCCATAACCAAGTAGGAAACCTTCATGAGATTTAGGAGCAAACTTTGAACGATGATGCTTATCAAGAATGTAGCACTTTGAGCGGAATACTCGAAAGTATCCAACTTGGGGTTTGTTACCGGTGAGGAGCTTGTATGCTGTCTTGCCGAGTAGCTTGTGAAGATACAAGCGATTTGTTGCGTGACAAGCTGTCTCAACCGCTTCTGCCCAAAAGTGCTTAGGCGTCTTGTATTCATCAAGCATCGTTCTTGCCATTTCGATGAGCGTCCGGTTCTTCCTCTCAACAACTCCATTTTGTTGAGGTGTGTACGTAGCCGAGAACTCGTGTGAAATCCCTTCTTCATCATGAAAGGTGTCCACATTTGCGTTCTTGAACTCCGTTCCGTTGTCACTCCGAACCTTCTTGATCTTCACGTCAAACTGATTTTGGGCCTTCCTAGCGAAGTTTTTGAAGATCTTCTGGACCTGCGACTTGTCATTAAGAAAGAACACCCACGTAAATCTTGAAAAATTATCAACGATAACTAGACCAAAAGAATTTCCACCGAGACTCTTGTAGGCGTTGGGACCAAAAAGATCCATATGAAGTAGCTCGAGTGGCCTCCTTGTGGTCATGATGTTCTTCACGGGATGCCTTCCTCCAACCTGTTTACCTGCTTGACAAGCACTGCAAAGTCTATCCTTATCAAATATGACATCGTTAACTCCAAGGATATGATTTCCTTTAATAAGCTTGTCAAGGTTTCTCATGCCAACTTGACGTAGTCGTCTATGCCACAACCACCCTTTTGAGGATTTAGCAATAAAGCAAGCTTTAGGTTGTGCCTTTTTAAAGAAATCGACGATGTAAAGATCACCTCTACGCATACCGGTAAAGACCATTTTATGGTTGTCTCGATGAAATACTTGGCAATCTACCTCAGTAAATAGGACATTCAGACCGAAATCAGCAAGTCTAGATACTGAAAGTAAGTTGTAGCCCAAAGATTCAACGAGCATGACATTTTGAATGGAACTATCATGTGAGACGGCCACCTTACCAAGGCCAACCACTTTACCTTTTGAATTATCACCAAAGGTGACATATTTCTGAGGGTCGTCATTTTTAGCAAGCTCACGAAACATCTCTTCATCTCCGGTCATATGATCAGTACATCCACTATCAAGAACCCATTCCTTTCCTCCTGACGCATATCCCCGAAGATTTGCCGTAAGACCAAAATGTCTCATTGCATCATCAAGATCGAAGTCACTATCATCATCATCATCATAGTATCCATGTTCATCATGATCTTGTGACTCATCATTTCCTAGAGAGGGTAATTCATTAGATAAATGATCATCAAAGTGGTCACTTTTATGAATTCTTATAGCTTCGAATATGATATCACTAATGATTCCAACATCTCCTTTAGCACGCTTGAGATTGGCAAGCTCAAATAGTATATCACCAAAACTAGGATCACTAGAGTTCATCTTACTCAAGGCAATAGATTTATGGAGAATTTCATCCAAATTTTTCAAGGAATGATCGGGAAATCGTTCCTCAAGAAATTTCCATACAGTATAGGCACAATTAAGAGTAGGCAAACTAGCAATCAAATTTTTGGGCAATCCTCTAATGATGAGCTCAATAGTTCTAAGATTGCGA
The DNA here is from genome assembly GCA_034509565.1 of Triticum monococcum. Lineage (NCBI taxonomy): Eukaryota > Viridiplantae > Streptophyta > Magnoliopsida > Poales > Poaceae > Triticum > Triticum monococcum. The sequence goes on from CM067844.1 coordinate 494,493,432, forward strand.
ATCATGTCAATATCTTCATCTAGGGTAGGATGCAAAGGATCAATATGAGGTGCAGAAGGGCTAGCAATATACTTGTTCAAATGATATTGATTGAAGATTACAAGCATCTCATTTTTCCACTCATGAAAATACTCTCCATCAAGAATAGGCACTCTATGTCTAAGACTCCCTAAAGTAGACACATCCATCTTCCTCCAATGGTGATTAAACCAAGGCAATGGAGACCAAAGCTCTGATACCACTTGTAGGACCTTTGAAGTAGATGTGTCTAGAGGGGGGTGATTAGACACTTAATGCTAAAGTTGCAATTTTTAAGCTTTTTCGGTTTAAGTGGAGTTTCGGCATAATTTCAACATTCACAATACATATCAAGCAAGTTTGCAAAGAGTGTATAGGCAGCGGAAAGTAAAGCATGCAACTTGCAAGAATGTAAAGGGAAGGGTTTGGAGAATTCAAACGCAATTGGAGACACGGATGTTTTCCCGTGGTTCGGATAGGTGGTGCTATCCTACATCCACATTGATGGAGACTTCAACCCACGAAGGGTAACGGTTGCGCGAGTCCATGGAGGGCTCCACCCACGAAGGGTCCACGAAGTAGCAACCTTGTCTATCCCACCATGGCCATCGCCCACGAAGGACTTGCCTCACTAGCGGTAGATCTTCACGAAGTAGGCGATCTCCTTGCCCTTACAAACTCCTTAGTTCAACTCCACAATCTTGTCGGAGCCTCCCAAGTAACACCTAGCCAATCTAGGAGACACCACTCTCCAAGAAGTAACAAACGGTGTGTTGATGATGAACTCCTTGCTCTTGTGCTTCAAATGATAGTCTCCCCAACACTCAACTCTCCCTCATAGGATTTGGATCTGGTGGAAAGAAGGTTTGAGTGGAAAGCAACTTGGGGAAGGCTAGAGATCAAGATTCATATGGTAAGAATGGAGTATCTTGGCCTCAACACATGAGTAGGTAGTTCTCTCTCAAAAATAGGATGCTGGAAGTGTAGGCTTAGTCTGATGGCTCTCTCTTCTAATGAAGAGGGGGTGGAGGGGTATATATAGCCTCCACGCAAAATCCAACCGTTACACACAATTTACCAATCTCGGTGGGACCGAATCAACAAACTCGGTCGGACCGAAATAGTAAACCTAGTGACCGTTAGAGATTTCGGTGGGACCGACTGGATCAACTCGGTGGGACCGATGTGCTAGGGTTAGGGTAAATCCAAAACTCGGTTTGACCGACTACTCAAACTCGGTGGGACCGATTTGGGTAATAAGTGAAACAGAGAGTTGGCCAAACAAACTCGGTGGGGCCAATTGCATATCTCGGTGGGACCGAGAATATTGCAATAGGTAACAGAGAGTTTGCAAGCCCATCTCGGTGAGACCAAGATCCCATCGGTGAGACCGAACTGATTAGGGTTTTTGGCAGTGGCTATGACAAGTGAAACTCGGTGGCGCCGGATAGAAAGAATCGGTAGGTCTGAGTTTGGCTTTGGGTTTTAGGTCATATGTGGAAGTGGGAAAGTAGCTGAGGATTTTGGAGCATATCATTAAGCACATGAAGCAAGAGGCTCATTAAGCAACTCCTCATCCCTCCTTGATAGTATTGGCTTTTCCTATGGACTCAGTGTGATCTTGGATCACTAAAATGTAAAATGAAGAGTCTTGAGCTTGAAGCTTTAGCCAATCCTTTGTCCTTAGCATCTTGGAGAACTTCCCACAACCTTTAGTCCATGCCACTCCAATGTTGAACTTATCTGAAACATACTAGATAGAAACGTTAGTCCAACAAGAGATATGTTGTCATTAATTACCAAAACCACCTAGGGAGCACTTGTGCTTTCACGCTGACCAAGTCAAACCTGACGTGTGGGGTCCACACATCAGTGACTCAGTTAGTAAGCAGGGGGGTTTATTTAGTCTAATTTGGATTAGTGGGCGCCGGGCCCACTGGTCATCAACTAACTAGCTAACTAACCTAAGTTAATTAGTGTTAAACTAATACTAACTAAAAATGTCAGGGGGTAGCCCACGCGTCAGTGACACAAGGGGGAAGGTCAAACCCCGGTCAGCGGGATCAAACCCGCCGGCGACTCGACACCGCGAGGCCAGACGCGGCGGAGGGCCTCGGATTTGGTCCTCCGGTGACCAAATGGGCCGCAGAGACCATCTCCGAGGAGCTGGTGCTCGCGCGCATCTAGTGGAGGCGACGGGAGGACGCGGGGTGGCCAGAGCTCGCTGGAGCGGAGCTCGCAGTGGCGGCCGGAGCACGGGTTTGGGCGGAATCGAGCTATGGGGCACGACAGGGGCTGCGGAGTGCCTCGACGGCCTCCTGGCGTTGCACTGAGCATGGCGGGCACTCGTTGGTTCAGTCCAGTGGCGGCGCCGACGTAGTTCGTTTGGTGAGAAGTTCGTCCGCGCGCAGTTTTAGGGCTGTGGTTTTGTTATTTTTGCAGGAAGGGATATCATCGAAACGCAAAAAAGTGAAATACACCTATTAGTTGTAGTTCTCTACCTACTGTCTGAAGTGCAGTTTGCTACTATGGCGGCCGGTGTCAACGAGCCTCCAGATTTCAGAAGCTGCTCTCTCCTCAGCTAGTTGATGTTCGCCAGCCGCGGTAGAGAAGTAGACTCCACTTGGGTCGCCGGTGTTATACTTTTTTAATTATGTCATATTGTTGTATGTTGCAGTACAGAAATCAGTATAGTTTATGAATGCATATCACTAGCGAGTCGAGTGGTTCACTAGTGAATGCATTTTTATGTACCCCCTGTGCAGGACATGTAGCGAGTTGAGTGGTTCACTAGTGCAAGAAAAAACATCCAAGTCATTCTCTTCTTTTTAGAAGTAGTTCACTGCCCCATGAATCACTTTCGCCGACTTTTAACATTAGAAAATCTTGTGGGACAAAATAAAAGTGAACTTGATATTATGGAAATCCTTGCAACTCATTTCATGAAGTTGTGTGTGAAAACGTTTGGTCATTCATACAGTGCACTTGCCTGTCTGATGCAATATGATTTTTCGTCAGATGTAGTCTACTCGCTCAACCTCCGTGGTCCGCTTGTCTGGTCTACAAGCTTAAATATAATAAGTACAAAAAAGAATAAAATTCATCTGGTGCACTTTCGGTAGTGCTGCGTTTCACTTTCGGAAGTTCTGCGGTTCACTTACACCAGATGTGAAGCGCACTCCACTTCCTCGTCTGAGAAAATTTTGGTCCAACAAAAGAACAATGCAGTTCTTTTGTCCGTCTCATGAAGTGCGGTTTTCAGTATGAAGTAGTGCGTCCTTCTGTCCCGATGAAAGGTCCACTCGCTTGGTCAACGCGCGTAAAAAAATAATAAGTATGAAAAAATTATAACAAAAACTCATGAGATTCACTTTTGATAGTGTTGCGGTTCATTTTCGGGAGTATTGAGGTCCACTCTCGTTCATAAAAAAGTTGAAAAAAAGACAACAAAAACTTTTGCGACAAAGTTTATGTCCGACAAAAAGAGATCATGAAGTTCACTTGACTGCCTGCTGCAGTGCGGTTTTCCGTTTGAAGCAGTGCGTTCTTTTGTCTGATGAAAGGTCCACTCGCTTGGTCAACGCGCGTAAAAAATTAATAAGTATGAAAAAAATACAACAAAAACTCATGAGGTTCACTTTTGATAGTGTTGCGGTTCATTTTTGGGAGTGTTGCGGTCCACTCTCGTTCAAAAAAATGTTGAAAAAAAGACAACAAAAACTTTTGCGGGAAAGTTTATGTCCAAAAAAAAGAAATTATGAAGTTCACTTGACTTCCTATTGCAGTGCGGTTTTTCGTTGAAGCAGTGCGTTCTTCTATCCGATGAAGTATACACGATGATTTTGGTCTCGCGAAAAACAGAGTGTCCACTTTTCGGTAAATTTAAAACTGCTCTTAAACCATAAGGAATTAGAGAGAGTGTTCTACATGAAAAAGTTACATCTCGTCGATATCTTTTCAACGGCATATCATTTGAATCATTTCGACAACCGGTTTGTAAAAATTTCACGAAAAACGGCTGCTGCCACTCGTCGCCCGCCGGACGATTGTCAAAATTAACTTAAAACTGTAAGGAATCTCAAAACCATTTCTACATATGAAAGTTGCGCCTTGTCTATAGATTTCCAACGACATATTACATGCCTCGTTTCGACAAACGGTTCAAAAACTAGAGCGAAAACAGTAACGAAAAATTGAATTTTTTTGAAAAACATAATTCCGCGATTTAGTAAATTTGAAACTGCTCTTAAACCGTAATGAATTAGAGAAAATAATAGTTATGACAAAGATGCGCCTCGACGATATCTATCAAACGGAGTATCATTTTCTTCATTCCGACAAGCGGTTTAGAAAAAAACATGAAAAACGCTCGCTGCCACTCGTCATGGGCCGCACCATTTCCAAAACTGCTCTTAAACCGTGAGGAATCTCGAAAAGTGTCCAACATGGCGAAGTTGCGCCTAATCCATAGCTTTCCAACGGTATATCATATGCCTCGTTCCGATAAACGGTTAAAAAACTAGAGCAAAAACTGTACCAAAAAAACACCGCGTACAGTTTTTTACGACACGAAATTTACTAGTCTCTGTAATTCAGTGCTCTAGCTAAAGAAAGTGCAGTGCCCTTGCGTTAGCATGAAGTGCGGAAGTGTTATCAGAATAGTTATTCTAATAATATTATCAGAATAGACCGGCTATATATATATATGTGTGTGTGTGTGTGTGTGTGTGTGTGTGTGTATGTGTGTGTGTGTGTGTGTGTGTGTGTGTGTGTGTGTGTGTGTTCTGTCCTCTACAACATTCACTTATAGCTATGTATTCAAGTTGCCATTTTCTGTGCTAAGTGAATGTGATCGGACCCTTTATGTGCTAATCCCTCAAACTCTCTGTGTCTCTTCATATGCATTATGTTGACACGTGTCGAATGTCTTCACTGTGTCGTTGCCAGCTGAAGATACAGAGACACACATTTAAACTTGATTTTATTATCTCTATCCTTTTTGCCTAAATACCAGAGAAGCCAGAATGACCACCCGACAAACCAGGCGCGAGTGGGGTCATGGCTCAACCTTCACTAATTTGCATCTTTGCCACGTGTCCTTCAGATGTGAACCGCCAGGGGCAGCTGAGTAATTGCACAACGCCGTCCCTCCTCCTTATAAATACCCCCCCCCCCCCCCCCCCGCGGTCATTATCTCCTCTCCCCTCGCCGTCTCAATCAAACCCTAGCACCACCGCTAGCATCCGTCGTCGCCGGAGATGAAGCGCTTTGTTGCCGCGACTTCTCCAACATCGTCTTCACGCTGGCCGCGAACATCTTCCCCTCTGCCGCCGCCGTAGGTGTCTTCCGCTGCCAAGTTAGGGCATGAGAGATTGGACTGCTTGACCTCTCAACTTCTCGTCTAGCAGTTCGTCGTGCAGTAAATAAGAACTCACTTTTACCGTTTATTTGATCTGTTGAACTGTCCACATCTTCCAAAAGTTGTTTCTACACTTCCAAATCTGAATCTTTCCTTTTATGCATCTCATAACTTGCAAGTATGCTCACTTATGCATCACAACTAGTTAGATTCCTCACTTGTACTTATTCATGGACTCGTACAAATCTGGAACCAACTCACATCTATAAGTGAATGTCTTCACAATATGAGGTTAATGTCTTCAAACTGATTTATCTTCAAAATCTTCTGAGAATGCATATGACCTCTTCCCCTCCCCTTGCATCTCTAATGCCATCACAGGTACATGTCTGTGGGAGAGTCCCTTAGTTCTCATAGTCTGCATTCATTTGTAGAGTTTTTATAGCATCGTATTGAATCACCTGAAGCCCGCTCTTGTCTGACAAGTAGATTAAAGCCCAACATAGTTGTGAAGCCTTTCATTCAAAAGCCAATGGCTGGCGAAAAATCTATAAAGAAGGGTGGCAGGCAGCGCCGGGACAACACTGCTTTGGACCTGCTCTTAGATCTCTATGAGCAATACAAGTCTGACCCTGAAGAAATATGGTGAACACAAAACTCAGGTCCAATAGATCCGAAGATATTGGGCGGAGGAATGGTTTCAGTATCGCTTTGTTACTCCTGAGTATGTGAAGAAGAATGCTGTGAGGCCACCATGGGCCGATATTGTGTACAGGAAGCTGCACCCCAAGAAAAAAGCTGAAGCCATTGCAAAGGGCTTCTATCCTTGCATGGTCATAGGACCTTAGACTGAAAATTTCGACCCATCAAGTCTCTGATGGTGTTGCGAAGACGAACTGTTTGAACAAAACTTCCAGTTTGCGAGGGCTTCTGTGGTCCAGAACAAGAAGGACATGGGGATTGACTTTAACCCTGGTCCATCTGCTCCAAGGCCAGATGGCAGTCGTGAAGCTAACATAATCTCATTGGTCCTTTCAGTAGCTTTGATGGGGTTCTCTCCCACATCGCTGCACAAAGGGCCACTGTTGAAGAAGTTGCTGGTGAAGAGGAACATGAGGATGTTCCAGAGCCCCCGAAGCCAAAGAAAAAGTCTAAGGCTTCAAAATCTTCTCCTGCTCCAAAGGCTTCAAGTGTGAAGCCATTGCAATCTGCACCACCTGAATGCAATGTGCAGTCTGAGGACTTGTCTCACATCTTCAAGAAGTCCAAGAAGCCCAAGAAGATTTCAGGGCAAGATCTCACGCTAGCTAGCATCTTGCGCAATGGAGAGAATGTTATAGATCTGTTCAGTGATGAAGATTTGGCTGATGATGCTCTGGAGATGCAGATCAAGAGCATGCAGGAGGCGGAAATCTTCAAAGATTTGCCTCTTTGATGCTGACATACTCAACAACTTCATCGGTGAATGGTTTGAAGATACCACTCTTACCGCTGATGATCTGCAGCAGCCCATTGACATCAGTGTCGCATTCCAGGGCTGCATAGCCAAAGAACTCACTATTTCTCAGAAGATTGTTGAGTTGAAGAACAAAATAGACCATGAGAAGGCTTTATTCAATAAGCATATGGCCAAGCTTAGTGTCACTGATGTTCAGAACTTCAAGAAGATGATAGCTGATCTTAGAGAGGAATTCCATCAGTGTCGCAATGAAGCTATAGGCTCAAGGGAGCGCATGAAGTACTATGCTGAAAAATGCGTTCAGGCACACAATTAAGCTGTGAAGAGAGAGGCCCTTGGGTGTCTAAGCATTGAACCCAAGCTGGATGCCAATAAGAAGAAGCCTGCTGCTGCTGAGACTGGAGCTCCAATGCAGGAAATACCAAGCATTGTCTTCCCTGCCAGCATGACTGGCTCGAAGCCAAAGGTCCCCTCAGCAGCCTCTGTGCAGAAGAAGACGAAGCAGGCTGAAGCTGAAGCAAAGAAGCGAAAGCATCATGATGCTACTAATGCTGCTCCATCCAAGAAGCTGAAGACAAAGTCTTCAAAGTCTTCTCACAAAGAACATGCTTCTCCCCAAGAACCATTGATCGTTGAGCCCATTTCTTTTGCACTTCCAGCTTCCACCAACCGTGAGCATTGTCTCGTCGTGCATGCATGAGCCCGCAACCATAGGGGCTCATGAGTCTGAAGATATTCCAGACGCTGACCCCATCGCGGCTGAAGACATTGGTCATGAAGACAATGTTGAAGATGATGAAGTCCTTCGTCAGTTTCCCCAGCTCATGTCCAAGGTGGTATCATCGCCTACTCCCACGAGCAGTGAACAAGTTAGCATTGGCGGTCCCACGACGCCAATCGCACAAGATGATTTCTGGGAAGAGCACCACCCCAACTCCCCATTGCATGAAGTCATACCTCGCACACCGCCAGCTCAAGTCACCACTCCAGTGATTGAGACCCCGCAAGACACACCAGAAGACATGGAGAAGACCACTCCCTCCTGAAAGCAGAAGTGCTCCCTGGGTGATTTTGGTAATTAATGTCAACATATCTCTTGTTGGACTAATATTTTCATCTAGTGTATTTCAGATAGTTCAACAAAGGCGTGGCATGGACAAAAGGATGTGGAACCCCTTCAAGATGCTAAGGACAAATATTGTCAAAAGCTCAAGACTCTTCATTTATATTTTAGTGATCCAAGATCACATTGAGTCCATAGGAAAGCCAATACTATTAAAAGGGGATGAGGTGTTGCTTAATGGTCCACTTGCTCAAAATGCTTAGTGATATGCTCCAAATCCCTCAACCACTTTCTCACATCCAAATATGTCCTAAACCTAAAGTCAAACTCGGCCCCACCGATTTGATTCATCCGGCCCCACCGAGTTCACTTGACATAGCCACTGCCAGAAACCCTAATAGTTCGGTCTCACCAATGGTATCTCGATCTCAGCGAGATGGGCTTGCAAACTCTCTGTTGCCTATTGCAATTATTTCGGTCTCACCGAGATACGTAGTCGGTCACACCGAGTTTGCCTGACCAACTCTCTGTTAACCTATTACTGAAATCGGTCTCATCGAGTTGAAGTAATCGGTCAAACCGAGATCAAGTTATGCCCTAACCCTAGCCCATCGGTCCCACCAAGTTTATCATGTCGTTCCCACCGAAAATCCTAACGTTCACATTTTGGACTGAATCGGTCTCACCGAGTTCATACATTCGGTCTGACCAAGTTGTCTCTTTTGTGTGGAGGATATATATACCCCTCCACCCTCCTCTCCATAAGGGAGAGAGCCATCAGAACATGCCTACACTTTCAACATTCATTTTCTAAGATAAAACCACCTACTCATGTGTTGAGACCAAGGCATTCCAATCCGACCACAAGAATCTTGATCTCTAGCCTTCCCCAAGTTGCTTTCCACTCAAATAATCTTTCCACCATAGCAAAATCTATGAGAGAGAGAGTTGAATGTTGGGGACACTATCATTTGAAGCACAAGAGTAAGGAGTTCATCATCAACACACCATCTATTACCTTTTGGAGAGTGGTGTCTCCTAGATTGGTTAGGTGTCACTTGGGAGCCTCCGTCAAGATTTTGGAGTTGAACCAAGGAGTTTGTAAGGGCAAGGAGATCGCCTACTTCATGAAGATCTACCCAAGTGAGGCAAGTCCTTCATGGGTGATGGCCATAGTGGGATAGACAAGGTTGCTTCTTCATGGACCCTTCGTGGGTGGAGCCCTCCGAGGACTTGCGCAACCATTACCCTTTATGGGTTGAAGTCTCCACCAACGTGGATGTATGATAGCACCACCTACCGGAACCATGCCAAAAATCTCCGTGTCTCCAATTGCGTTTGCACACTCCAATCCCATCCCTTTACTTTCTTGCAACTTGCATGCTTTACTTTCTGCTACTCATATACTCTTGCCAAGCGTGCTTGAAATGTATTGTGAATGTTTAAACTTGTGCTAAAACTCCACCTTATAACTAGAAGAATTTAAAAACTGCTACTTTTGCTTGTTGAGGGTCTAATCACCCCCTCTAGACACCTCTTCTTGATCCTTTCAATTGGTATCAGAGCATTAATCTCCATGGCTTTGGTTTAATCACCATTGGAGGACGATGGATGAGTCTACGATGGGGAGTTTTAGACATAGAGTGCCTATGCTTAATGGAGAGTTCTTTAATTCTTGGAAAAATGAGATGCTTGAGATTTTCAATGAATATCATTTTAACAAGTACGTTACTAACCCGTGTGCACCCCTTATTGACCCCTTGCACCCTACCCAAAATGAGTCACTTGACATGATCCACAATCTTAAAACTATCAATCTTATCATTAGAGGATTGCCTAGAAACTTGATTGTTTGCTTGCCTACTCTTGAATGTGCTTACACCATATCGAGATTTCTTGAGGAATGATTTCCAAACTATTCCTTGCAAAATCTAGATGTGATTCTACAAAAGTCCATTGCTTTAAATAAGATGAATCCTAAAGATACTAAGTTTGGTGATTGTTTATTTCAGCTTCGGGACCTTATGCGTGCTGATGACCCACAAGTATAGGGGGTCAATTGTAGCTCTTTTCGATAAGTAAGTGTGTCGAACCCAACGAGGAGCAGAAGGAAATGACAAGTAGTTTTCAGTAAGGTATTGTCTGCAAGTGCTAAAATTGTAAGTAGCGAGTAGTTTGGTAGCAAGATAATCTAAAACGAGCAAGTGACGATAATTGCAACAAGTATGCAGAAAGGTAGCCCAATCGTTTTGAGGCAAAGGACATGCCAAAACGGTCTCTTATGATAAGCAAAGCGTTCTTGAGGGTACACGGGAATTTCATCTAGTCACTTTCATCATGTTGGTTTGATTTATGTTTGCTACTTTGATATGTGGGTGGACCAGAGCTTAGGTGCTGTTCTTACTTGAACAAACCTCCTACTTATGGTTAACCCTCCCGCAAGCATCCACAACTATGAGAAAAGTATTACGGATAAATCCTAACCATATCATTAAATTCTAGGATCCAATCGGTCCCTTACGGAATAATGCATAAAATGGGGTTTAAGTTTCTGTCACTCTCGCAACCCACCATCTATTTACTACTCTACAATGCATTCCCTTAGGCCCAAAATATGGTGAAGTGTCATGTAGTCGATTCACATGACACCACTAAGGGAATCACAACATACATAATATCAAAATATCGAACACATATCAAATTCACATGATTACTTGCAACATGATTTATCCCGTGACCTCAAGAACAAAAGTAACTACTCACAATCAACAAACATGCTCATGATCAGAGGGGTATTAATATGCATGATGGATCTGAACATATAATCTTCCACCAAATAAACCATATAGCAATCAACTACAAGTTGTAATCAACACTACTAGCCACCCCTAGCGACAATCTATAGTTCCGGTAACAAGATTGAATACAAGAGATGAACTAGGGTTTGAGATGAGATGGTGCTGGTGAAGATGTTGATGGAGATTGCCCTCCCCAAGATGGGAGAGTTGTTGGTGATGATGATGATGATGATGATGATGATGATTTACCCCTCCGGGAGGGAAGTTCCCCCGGCAAAATCGCTCCGCCGGAGGGCAAAAGTGCTCCTGCCCAAGTTCTGCCTCGAGACGGCGGCGCTCCATCCCAAAATTATTATTCTTATTTTTTCTAGGACAAAACCACTTATATACTAGAAGATGGGCACTGGACGTGAGCCGAGGAGGCCACAACCCACCAGGGCGCGCCAGGGGGGCCTGGTGCGCCCAGGTGGGTTGTGTCCACCTGGTGGCCCCCCTCTAGTACTTATTGGCTCCAATATTTCTTATATATTCCATAAAAGTTTCCTGAAGTTTCAGCTCATTTGGAGTTTTGCAGAATAGGTGGCCTGGCGTAGCTTTTTCAGGTCCAGATTTCCAGCTGCCGGAATTCTCCCTCTTTGTGTGTACCTTGCAAATTATGAGAGAAAAGGCATTATAATTACTCCAAAAAGCATTATTATGGATAAAAACATTGTAAATAATAGTAAGAAAACATGATGCAAAATGGACGTATCAGCTCCCCCAAGCTTAGACCTCGCTTGTCCTCAAGCGAAAACTAAAATCGAAAAACATGTCCACATGCTTTGAGAGAGAGGTGTTGATTAAAACAAAATACGGACATAGAAGCATCATGTTGATTATTGGAACGACAACAAAATTTAACATAAGATTTTTATCATAGAACTTGCATCATATACTTCTTATGAATGAGTAACAGTTCATCACACAATCGAAGTATAAAGAAAAAACTCTATTAGAAACCAACAAACTATGTTCTTAGTCAAGTTTGCAACTACAATTCATCATCTTTTCATGAAGGGTCACATGTCGGAGCCTTGTAAGCAAGTCCACATACTCAACCATCATATAGTCTTCTATGATTGCTAACACTCATCGAGTACACATGAGCAAAATGTTTCAACCGGACACATAGAAAGATAGGGGCTTATAGTTTTCGCCTGCCAACATACTCACCTCAAGGGTGATGTCAACCATAATAACTCATGCTATCTATATTCAACCGGACATATGTGCCTAGATCTTTCCTCACCACATGATGCTTGCCAAAAGAGAAAAATAAAAGGAATAGAAGGAAAATTTTGACTCCTTGCATAAAAGTAAATACATAAAAGTAAAAGATAGGCCCTTCACAGAGGGAAGCAGAGGTTGCCATGCGCTTATTTGTTTGCATGCTCAACCCCTTAGTGCAAAAGAACATCATGTTACATTGCCCCTTAAGATGACAACCTTTATTATGCAGTCTGTCGCTTTTATTCTTTGTCATCCAAGTTCGTGCAACGCTCAATTTCTCTTGGACTAAAAGATCTCACATATTTAGAAGCAATTTTTCTTGCCTTTTTGCACCGATGACAACTTACTTGAGGGATCTTGATCAATCCCTAGGTAGGTATGTTGGGCACTTGAAAAAGATTTGGGTTTAAGGGTTTTCAAATGCACAAGTAGTATCTCTACTTGGTGCGGAATTTTTGGCTAGCAAAGATGGGGGCAAGCATCACATGTTGAAGGATCTATGACAATATGACTTCTATGTGAATATAAACATACATAAACCATTACGTTGTCTTCCTTATCCAACGTCAACAATTTTGGCATATAATATTTTGATGAGGGCTCACAATCACAAAAGATTTATAGGATAGTATATTTATATGTGAATCTTCCCCTCCCTTATTAATTTTTTCATGAGTTGCATCACTGACCAATGCTATGTTTGTCAATCTCTAATGAAATTTTCTTACTTATACTTTTCCTTATGTGGTGCTATCACCTACCATAGGATTAGTATATGATCTTATTGATCCATTTCCTTTCTTTTATTTGCTTCCTTCCTCTTTTTCTTTTCTTTGTTTGCAACAATGAAGTAAAGAAAGTAAAAACTCAAACTAAACTTCATTATATAACTTGCACATGATAACAATGATGTGTCACTAAGCAAATTCTCAAAGAAGAAAAGATCGGAATAAACTTTATTCATCTAAGCAAAAGATCGAACTACGATAAGTAAAAGCAAAAGATAGTGGGATGATACGATAACGGGGCACCTTCCCCAAGCTTGGCAAAAGCCAAGGGGAGTGCCCATACCCTATACTCAATTCTCCTTTGGTGGTGTCCGTAGGCTCCTCCCGCGTCGTCTCGATCTTCATCAGTCAAACATCTTCTTCCATGTGGTTGGAGGAGCAGGAAGACATGATGCCTAGCTTGATAAATCTGACCGAAAACAACAAGAAAAGAGATCAGAGGATTTTCTCCGCGATACTGTGGTTAACAGGTTAGGGAAGTATATATAGAATTTTTATCTTGCAAGGCAAGCATATAGAAGAAAAACGGAGTACGAGAGGTGTCCCAGGTGGGCACAACCCACCTGGGCGCGCCAGGCAAGCCTGCCGCGCCCTGGGGCCTTGTGCCCGCCAGGGGACGCTTCCTGGAAGTTTATTTATTTCCAAAATTTTAAAATATTCCAAAACTGATAAAAAATATTTTTGCAAATTTTTCGAAGTCCGTTTGCTATGATACTACGTACCTCCTTATTTCCAAAATTTTCCAGAAGGACTACTTTATGTATTCTTCCGATGTCAAAGTTTGGATAATATTGCTTTCAACATTAATAGGCGTACCCGAGATATAATGCTTTATTCGTTGTCCATTGACAACCTCCGGGTTAGTACCTTCGAAATCATTTATTTTGATGGCACCGGACCGGTAAACCTCCTCGATGACATAGGGGCCTTCCCATTTGGAGAGGAGTTTTCCTGCAAAGAATCTAAAACAAGAGTTGTACAACAGAACATATTCTCCGACTTTAAACTCATGTTTTTGAATTCTTTTGTCATGCCATCTTTTAACTTTCTCTTTGAATAACTTTGCATTCTCATATGCTTGGGTTCTCCATTCATCTAATAAGCTTATATCAAATAACCTCTTTTCACCAGCAAGTTTGAAATCATAATTGAGTTCTTTAACTGCCCAGTATGCTTTATGTTCTAACTCAAGAGGGAAATGACAAGCCTTTCCATAAACCATTTTATAAGGAGACATACCCATAGGATTTTTATATGCTGTCCTATAAGCCCAAAGTGCATCATCTAATTTCTTAGACCAATTCTTCCTCGACCTATTAACAGTCTTTTGCAAAATTAATTTTATTTCTTTATTGCTAAGTTCAACTTGAACACTAGACAGAGGATGATAAGGTGATGCAATTCTATGGTTAACATCATACTTAGCAAGCATTTCACGGAAAGCACCATGAATAAAGTGTGAACCACCATCAATCATTAAATATCTAGGGACTCCAAACCTTGGGAAAATAACTTCCTTAAGCATTTTAATAGAGGTGTTGTGATCAGCACTGCTAGTTGGGATAGCTTCTACCTATTTAGTAACATAATCAATAGCAACCAAAATATGTGTATACCCATTAGAGGAAGGAAAAGGTCCCATGTAATCAAATCCCAAAACATCAAAAGGTTCAACAGCAAGTGAATAGTTTATAGGCATCTCCTGACGCTTACCAATATTGCCTATTCTTGGGCATTCGTCACAAGATGAGAAATACTTACGAGCATCTTTGAAGATAGTAGGCCAATAAAATCCAGACTGCAATACCTTATGAGCAGTTCTATCTCCAGCATGATGCCCTCCATAAGCTTCGGAGTGACATTTCCATAGGATTTGTCCCTGTTCATGCTCAAGTACACAATGTCTAATAATACCATCTACTCCCTTATAAAGATGTGGGTCATCCTAGAAGTAATGTATTAAATCATAGAAGAACTTTTGTTTTATTGGTAAGTAAAGCTAGGTGGCAAATATTTAGCAAACAATGTAATTAGAATAGTCAGCATATCAAGGATTACTATTAGCAACATTTATTGCAGCTAACTGCTCATCAGGAAAACTATCATCAATAGGAAGTGGGTCATCAAGAACATTTTCAAGCCTAGAAAAGTTATCAGCTACAGGGTTCTCAGTTCCCTTTCTATCAATAATATGCAAATCAAATTCTTGCAACAAGCGAACCCAACGAATAAGTCTAGGTTTAGCATCTTTCTTTTCCATAAGATATTTAATAGCAGCATGGTCTGTGTGAACAGTTACTTTGGAATCAACAATATAAGGTCTAAATTTATCACAAGCAAACACCACTGCTAAGAATTCTTTTTCAGTTGTAGCATAATTTCTTTGAGCACTGTCTAGAGTTTTACTAGCATAGTCAATGACATTCAATTTCTTATCAACTCTTTGTCCTAGAACATCACCAACATCATAGTCACTGGCATCACACATAATTTCAAAAGGTAAATTCCAATCAGGTGGTTGAACTATAGGTGTAGTAATTAAAGCTTTCTTTAGTGTTTCAAAGGCTTCAAGACAATCATCATCAAAGACAAAAGGAATATCCTTTTGCAAAATATTAGTGAGTGGCCTAGAAATTTTAGAAAAGTCTTTGATAAATCTCCTATAGAAACCAGCATGACCTAGGAAAGTACGAATACCTTTGATGTCCTTGGGACATGGCATTTTCTCAATAGCACCAACCTTAGCTTGGTCCACTTCAATACCTTTTTCAAAAAACTTATGACCCAAGACAATGCCTTCATTTACCATAACGTGGCACTTCTCCCAATTCAAGAAAAGATTTGTTTGTTCACATCTCTGCAAAACTGGATCAAGATTGCTTAAACAATCGTCAAAAGACTTCCCATAAACAGAAAAGTCATCCATGAAAACCTCAACAATCTTTTCACAAAAGTCAGAGAAAGCCATCATACATCTTTGGAAGGTAGTAGGTGCATTACATAAACCAAAAGGCATTCGTCTATAAGCATAGGTTCCAAAAGGACAAGTAAAAGTGGTCTTTTCTTGACCAGGTTGAGAAACAGGTATTTGCGAGAAGCCAAAATATCCATCAAGGAAGCAAAAATGTGTGTGCTTAGATAATCTTTCAAGCATTTGGTCAATAAAAGGCAAAGGGTAATGATCTTTTCTAGTAGCTTTATTTAATTTTCTGAAATCAATTACCATTCTATAGCCTGTAACAATTCTTTGTGGAATAAGTTCATTCTTATCATTAGGAACAACAGTTATACCTCCTTTCTTAGGGACACAATGAACATGACTTACCCATCTACTATCAGCTATAGGATAGATTATATTGCTTCAAGAAGTTTTAATATTTGCATTCTTACCACATCTTTCATCTCTGGATTTAACCGACGTTGGTGATCAACAACTAGTTTAGCATCAGGTTCCATATTAATTTTGTACTGACATAGAGTGGGACTAATGCCCTTTAAATCATCAATAGTTTATCCAATAGTAGCTCAGTGCTTCCTTAGAACTTTCAATAATCTTTTTCTTCATGTTCTGAAAGGTTAGCACCGATAAGAACAGGATATATCTTCTTTTCATCAAGATAAGCATATTTCAAAGTGTCTGGTAATTGTTTTAGTTCAGACACAGGATCACCTTTAGGTGCAAGAGGACCTCCAAGAGTTTCAATAGGAAAATTGTGTTTAAGCAGAGGACATTGTTCAAAGAAAATATTATCTATTTCATTTCTTTCATGCATATGTAAATCATTCTCATGGTCTAGCAAGTATTGCTCTAAAGGATCAGTAGGTGGCACAACAATAGAAGCAAGACTAATGAATTCATCCTTACTAGGCAATTCTTTTTCATGATAATTTCTAGTAAACTTGAAAAAATTAAACTCATGAGACTCATCGCCAAAGTTAACACCTAAAGTTTGTTTCTGGCAATCTGTCCTAGCATTAACTGTGTTCAAGAAAGGTCTACCAAAGATAATGTGTAGCGACCCGACCTCAAACGGTCAAAACTCTGTGTATCCGTGCCATCCCTGGATCGGTATGCTGGCACACACAGTACATCAATGTATATATCAAAGTGCAATCACATGTATAAATAACGTAAAACTGATAGATACCTCATAAGTCTCAGCGGAAACAAACACAAGGGTGTGGAGTCCATCAACGCCAACGACAAGTTGAGTGTAGACCGTAACCCTACAATGTAACTCTTACTCGTCGTAGAAAATTCCTGCAACATAAGACGTTGCAGCCCTGTAGGTCAGTACATTGAATGTACTGGCAAGTCACATCATAAGAATAATGAACCTATTTGTACATGCAATTTGGCTGGTGGAAATCTCTAAGTTTAGTTTTTGCATGAAGCTAGTTTTCCCCTAGAATAAAAGGTATTATTCTACTACTACAAAATAGCATAGGATGAGTTGGCAAACCCAACTCAATCCATTCCCAAAGTTTCATTTAAAACCCCACTGTTTAATTAAGAGTGATGAGATCTCCCAGCATTTCCATTACTAGATGCTCAAATTGTCCGTAACCGGGGACACGGCTAATTGATTAGGTTTTAACACTCTGCAGAGGTTTGCGCACTTTTCCCCACAAGACTTGATCGCCTCCCTTGAAGTTCTCGCACTGCCTGGCGTTTGAGAACAGGATGACCGAGACATAGTCTTTTGAAAATGTTCCCCCTTAACCCACGGATAGGCTGGTACACCTACATCATTCTACATCTGCTAGCCCATCCCGGAAGGGGTCACACTAACTACTCAACTAAGCCAGAGCCCATATTGGCTTGTGGCTGCACACGTAAGCTTCTAGACATGAGAATACAATTGATCTGTTTGAGCCTGGGCGGCTGACCACTAGTGGTGCACCACCATGGATTAACCATGCATGCTCCCACTGTACTTCGCCACCATTCAAACCAAATACCGCCCAGGTAGTTCATTTACAAGTCTTGGTCCTGATTACTACTTTGTCACTCATGTCTCGCCATGTTCGCTTCCCAAACCACGTCTATATTTAGCAAGGCAAAAATAAACTTACACGGTGGTGACAAGGATGTATAGATCAGACCTACCTCAAATGAACTACTAGGTAACGGCATAGCCATCTGGCAGTAATAAATCTTACCATGCAATCCTACCTCAAAGGACTAAGTGCATAATAAAAACATAGGTAATTGAAGGAATGGTCAAACGTGAACTTTCCTGGTAATAGTTGATGAAGATGATATCGCTCTCAAAAATTTACTTAATAGAACTATTCGTCACTCTCCAATGAAAATCTATAAAGTCAAACATTGCAATCACATAAGCAATCATTTCAGAGAACCAAGAAGAACATGCAAAGCAAAAGTCTTGGAAAACCAAATGAACATTCAACATACTTAACTAGCAAGGAAATATTCTAAGTGCAAAACAACATGTGACATAGGGCGCAAAGATGTGATGTGTACTAAAGTGCATACATGGCATAATAGTAAAACTATCATAGACAGACCATTTTTGTGTGGAAAATGTGTGACAATGGTCCAAGTGGTAGGGTTTGGCAACGGTGACACGGTGCAAAAAGAATCACATCAATTGAAGCTACAGTTAAGGAGATATGGCCAATTGAAGTTTGAATCCAAATCTGAATAAAGTTCAAATTTGAATTTGGCCAAAAGTTTTCAAAGTTGGTTTTCTGGATAAAGCTATTCGAGACGAACATTTTGCCGTTGGTTTCGTCGAATTTGGAGTTACGGTTAAAAAGATAAAGCTATCCGAAGTTTAGGGGCTAAACTAAAATTTACAGGGACTTGACTGTGAAACTTTTAATCGCGACCAGGTCCCTGGCCACGTGGCGGCTCGTGGCTGGCCGAATAGCATTCATTTCGGAAGCTTATATGACGAACGACCATTAAATAAGAAAAACACTACCGCGGCTAAATAAAAAAACCGGAGACCGGTTTAACTAAAACCACGGTTAACCGAACTAAAACAAACCGATCTATAAATACTAAAAAAACTAGACAAACGGGGAGGGGTCGCCTTATAGAAGCGACGACGACATCTGGAGACGGCGGCGCTGGCTTCAGGCGGCGTACGGCGGACAGGGCGGCGTCTCCGGCGGTCCTCAGCGGCGGCGAAGGGGTCGGGGAGACCGGGCGTGGCGTGGGCGGCGTGCTGGTGGGGTCGGCGGGCATCGGGGTGACTCGGACGGGCGGAGCGAAGGGTGGCGTCTCCGTGCTCCGGCGAGGACGCAGGTCGTCGGGGCGGCGTCTCTGGCGACCTAGGGACATGAGGAGGATGTCAACGAGATGCGCTTCGACTCGGGCAACATATTGAAGAAGAAGACGGAGGCCATGGCGGCTTACGGACGACGGCAAACTCCGGTGAAGTAGCTCCGTCTCCGGTGAGATCCAACGTGGCAGAGCGTCGGCTATGGTTGGTGTGGCGCGAAACGGACTGGCAGAACGGAGAGAGGGGGTCCTGGGGGATTTATAGGCGCGAGCAGATGCTGCGGAGTCGCGAGGATAAGCTTATCCGCGAGGGCTTCACCCGGCGGTTTCGGTGTGCGTGCGCGCTGTCCTGATCCCGTGCGGGGCGAGCGGGAGGTTAGGGACGACTTGGGAAGTGGGCCCCGTGGGTCAGCGATAGGGGAGAGAGCGAGCGAGGGAAGAGAGAGGGTGGGTGAACGAGGCGGAGGCCTGCGGGCGCGGGGTTCGGCCTTGGGCAGGCCTGGGACGGCCTGGCCGATCGGGGCTTTGGGCCAGCTGGCCAGTTGGCCAGTGGGCCGCGCAGCTGGGTGGCTGCTGGGCCGGCTGGCCAGCGCGTGCGTGCGTGTGTTTTTTTATAGAACAAAACTATAACAGAGCAAAAATAACAAAAAAATTACATAGGCATATTATATACCAAAATATTCATAAAAAATACCCAGAATAAGATGAACTATTTTTCAAGTTCAAATAAAATCCAAAATAAATCATAAAAGTCAAACAATGCTACTATTATATTTGAAATCAATAAAAATCATTTTTTAAATAGCAAAATGATTTCAAATTTATTTTCTCCTAATTTTCTATTGAAGGGAATCATTTTACCCTTATTTCCATTTATTTTTTAGGAGAAAAATATTTTGAATAGAAACTCAAATAACTCCCAATTGGATTTGGATTTGGAATTTCAAACAACTTAGAATGGAAGAAGAGTTTCAAATAACTTCAAAGTGACTTCCAATTTATTTCTTTGAAACTTCCAACTCTCTTTCCTCAAATATGAAGAAGTCATTTTTATATTCCCTCATGAACTTATTGAGTTGCTTAAAGTTTCTAAATTTGAAATATTTCAAATGGAATTCAAATCATTTTCGAACCCCTTTTCATTTCTTTAAATGGAAGAGGTCATATTATCTTCACTCTAGGGTTTTGTAATGAATTTCAACTCAGGGAGATCAAAATGCAAGATGAATGTTTTGGGAAAGTCCTTTTATTCCCTCTCATTCAACTTTCAAAAAGTTTCAATTTCCACTCAGTTTCACACAATCAAGCACACAAAAATCAAACAATCACAATTATTTATTTAATATAACATTCCAAAATTTAGAATTTTGGGATGTTACATAATGGGACAGAAGTCATCAGGTGGGGTACCAAGAACAAGAAAATCGGTAGGATATTTTGTTTTCCCACACAAGACTTCAACATCCCTAATAATCCCAACTGGTGATATAGTGTCTCTATTTGCAAGTTTAATAGTAACATATATGTCTTCTATCTCAACAGGTGCTATGACCTCCCGAATTTCTTGATATAACTTGTGAGGAATAGCACTCACACTAGCACCCATATCACATAAACCATAATAACAGTGATCTCCTATTTTAACCCAAATGACAGGCAGGCCAACAACTGGTCCATATTTATCCCTTTTTCAGGTTTGGCAATTCTAGCAGCTTCTGCACAGAAGTAGATAACATGCCCATCCACATCTTCTTCTAAGAGATCTTTAACCATGGCAATACTAGGTTCAACTCTAATTTGTTCATCTAATTTAGGTGTTCTAACAAAGCTTTTGTTGACCACAGTTGAAACTTTAGTGTGTTCCTTTATCCTAACAGGAAAAGGAGGTTTCTCAATATAAGAAGTAGGAACAACTGGATCAACATTATAGAGTATAGTTTCTTCTTTAACTAGTACCGGTTCTTTAATTTCTTCTTTAATAGGTGGATGATATTTAAGCTACTTCTCTTTAGGGAGTTAAACATGAGTAGCAAATGATTCACAAAAGGAGGCTACTATCTCAGAGTCAAGTCCATATTTAGTGCTAAATTTTTGAAAAGCATCGGTATCCATAAAAGATTTAACACAATCATACTTAAGCTTTACCTTCGTCAAGTTCCTAGTCTTCAGAGTTACGTTTAATTCTTTCCAAAAGATCCCACCAGAATTCAATAGTCTTATTCATAAAAGAACCAACACAAGAAGTACCAGCATGGTTTGATCATTATGAGAAAGCCCGAGCATAAAAATTCTGAATAATAATTTCTCTTGAGAGCTCATGATTGGGGCATGAATATAACATTGACTTAAGCCTCCCCCAAGCTAGAGCAATACTTTCTCCTTCACGAGGCCAAAAATTATATATATAATTCCGATCATGGTGAACTAGATTCATAGGATAATTTTTTTTGGTGAAACTCCAATTTTAAACGATTCCAATTCCATGATCCAATATCATCGAATAGCCTATACCATGCCAATGCTTTTCCCTTCAAATATAAAGGGAAAACATTTTGCATAACTTCATCCCTGGGTAAACCTGCAAGCTGAAACAATCCACAAATTTGTTCCACATGTATCAAGTGCATATCGGGATATTTGGTTCCATCTCCTGCATAAGGATTAGCTAGCAGTTGTTCTATCATACCTGAAGGAATTTCATATTCAATATTTTTAGAAGGTGCAGTAGGTTGAGGGAAAATAATTGTGGTTCCAGACGAGGTGAAGGTACCCCGAACAAACCCCTCAAAGGATTGTTTAAAATAGTAACAAGTAATAATAAATTTCAGCACCCTATATAAATGTTTCCCTACCGAATTCCACTTACCAAAAGCGCTTCACTCCCCGGCAACGGTGCCAGAAAATAGCCTTGATGACCCACAAGTATAGGTGGTCAATTTTAGCTCTTTTCGATAAGTAAAAGTGTCGAACCCAACGAGGAGTAGAAGGAAATGACAAGTAGTTTTCAGTAAGGTATTGTCTGCAAGTGTTGAAATTGTAAGTAGCGAGTAGTTTGGTAGCAAGATAATCTGTAACGAGCAAGTAACGATAATTGTAACAAGTATGCATCAAGGTAGCCAAATCCTTTTGAGGCAAATGACAGGCCAACACGGTCTCTTATGATAAGCAAAGCGTTCTTGAGGGTACACGGGAATTTCATCTAGTCACTTTCATCATGTTGGTTTGATTTGTGTTCGCTACTTTGATAATTTGATATGTGGGTGGACCGGAGCTTAGGTGTTGTTCTTACTTGAACAAACCTCCTACTTATGATTAACCCTCCCGCAAGCATCCGCAACTACAAGAAAAGTATTAAGGATAAATCCTAACCATAGCATTAAATTCAAGGATCCAATCGGTCCCTTACGGAATAGTGCATAAACTGGGGTTTAAGTTTCTGTCACTCTCGCAACCCACCATCTATTTACTACTCCACAATGCATTGCCTTAGGCCCAAAATATGGTGAAGTGTCATGTAGTCGATGTTCACATGACACCACTAAGGGAATCACAACATACATACTATATCAAAATATCAAACACATATCAAATTCACATCATTACTTGTAACATGATTTATCCCGTGACCTCAAGAACAAAAGTAACTACTCACAATCAACAAACATGCTCATGATCAGAGGGGTATTAATATGCATAATGGATCTGAACATATAATCTTCCACCAAATAAACCATATAGTAATCAACTACAAGTTGTAATCAACACTACTAGCCACCCCCTAGCAACAATCTATAGTTCTGGTAACAAGGTTGAATACAAGAGATGAAATAGGGTTTGAGATGAGATGGTGCTGGTGAAGATGTTGATGGAGATTGCCCTCCCCAAGATGGGAGAGTTGTTGGTGATGATGATGATGATAATTTCCCCATCCGAGAGGGAAGTTCCCCCGGCAGAATCGCTCCCCGGAGGGCAAAAGTGCTCCTTCCCAAGTTCCGCCTCGAGACGGCGGCGCTACATCCCGAAAGTATTATTCTTATTTTTTCTAGGTCAAAACCACTTATATACCAGAAAATGGGCATCGGAGGTGGGCTGAGGAGGACACAACCCACCAGGGCGCGCCAGGGGGGCCTGGTGCGCCCAGGTGGGTTGTGCCCACCTAGTGGCCACCCTATGGTACTTATTGGCTCCAATATTTCTTATATATTACATAAAAAATATCTGTGAAGTTTCAGCTCATTTGGAGTTGTGCAGAATAGGTGGCCTGACGTAGCTTTTTCAGGTCCAGATTTCCACCTGCCGGAATTCTCCCTCTTTGTGTGTACCTTGCAAATTATGAGAGAAAAGGCATTAGAATTACTCCAAAAAGCATTATTATGGATAAAAACATTGTAAATAATAGTAAGAAAACATGATGCAAAATGGACGTATCACGTGCCAAAGGAGATGTTGGAATCATTAGCAACATCATCTCGGAAGTCATTAGAATTCATAAGAATGAACATTGTCATGATCATAAAACTAATGAATCAATCTCTCTAGGTAATGAATCAATCACAAGACGATGTTGAAAATGGATACTATGATGATGATGATGATGATGATGATGATGATGATGATAGTGTCTTTGATCTCGATGAGTCTATGAGACACTTTGGTCTTATGGCAAACCTTCGCGGCTACATGGCTAGAGGAAAGGAATGGGTCCTTGATAGTGTATGTACCGATCACATGACTGAAGACAAGGATATATTTCAGGAGCTTGTTGAAAATGATGGCCCTCGGAAGTATGTCACTTTTGGTGATAACTCAAAGGGTAAGGTAGTTGGCCTTGGTAAGGTGGCCATATCACATGACAGCACCATCCAAAATGTTATGCTCATTGAATCTCTTGGCTATAACTTACTTTCCGTATCTAGACTAGCTGACTTTAGATTCAATGTCCTATTTACTGAAGTAGATTGCCAAGTGTTTCGTAGAGATAACCATAATATGGTCTTTGCCGGTATACGTAAAAGTGATATATACATTGTTGATTTCACTAAAAAGGCTCAACCTAGAACTTGCTTAATTGCTAAATCATCTAAAGGTTGGTTGTGGCATAGAAGGTTAGGTCATGTGGGCATGCGAAATGTTGATAAGCTTATCAAAGGCAATCATATCATTGGAGTGAAAGACGTTATATTTGATAAGGATAGATTATGCAGTGCTTGTTAAGTAGGAAAACAGGTTGGAGGAAGCCACCCCATGAAGAACATCATGACCACGAGAAGACCGCTCGAGCTGATTCATATGGATCTCTTTGGTCCCAACGCCTACAAAAGTCTGGGTGGTAACTCGTTCGGTTTAGTCATTGTCAATGGCTTTTCAAGATTTACGTGGGGTGTTCTTTCTTGATGATAAATCGCAGGTCAAAAAGATCTTCAAGAACTTCGCTAGGAAGGCCTAAAATCAATTTGGAGTGAAGATCAAGAAGGTTCGCAGCAACAATGGAATGGAGTTCAAGAAAGCCAATGTGGACACCTTTCTTGACAAAGAAGGGATTTCACATGAGTTCTCGGCTATGTACACGCCTCAACAAAATGGAGTTGTTGAGAGGAAGAACTAGACTCTTATTGAGATGGCGAGAACGATGCTTGACGAGTACAAGACACCGAAACACTTTTGGGTGGAAGCGGTTGAGACAGCTTGTCATGCAACAAATCATCTATATCTTCACAAGCTACTTGGCAAGATGGCATACGAACTTGTCACTGCTAACAAACCCCAAGTTGGATACTTTCGAGTATTCGGCTCAAAGTGCTATATTCTTGATAAGCATCATCATTCTAAATTTGCTCCTAAATCTCATGAGGGTTTCCTACTTGGTTATGGCTCAAACTCTCACACTTCCCGTGTCTATAACAATTTCACCCAAAAGGTTGAAGAGACGGTAGATGTGAAGTTTGATGAATCTAACGGCTCACAAGTAGAGCAATTGCCAATTGATGTAGGAGACAAAGACCCTTTGGAAGCAATCCAAGACTTGTATATTGGCAAGATTCGCCCAACAGAGGTGAAGGAGAGTACCTTGTCCGTCCAAGTGGAAGCTTCTACCTCACAATAAGGTGAACCACGAGTTGACTCGGAGGCATCCACAAATGGGACACGCAAAGATGAAGTAAACGAGGATGTACACCAAGACGAACCTCATCAACCTCCATCTATGAGGGAGTCCTAGACTAAGGGATCCTCGGGTGTCCGGACTATTTGATATGGGCCGGACTGATGGGCCGTGAAGATACAAGGCAGAAGACCTTTCCCCGTGCCCGGATGGGACTCTCCTTTGTGTGGATGGCAAGCCTGGCATCTGGATGTATTATTTCCTTTCTCTGTAAACTGACTCTATACAACCCTAGACCCCTCTGTTGTCTATATAAATCGGAGAGTTTAGTCCATAGAGGCTAAGACAAATCGCATAGGCTAGACATCTAGGGTTTAGCCATTACGATCTCGAGGTAGATCAGCTCTTGTAACCCCTATACTAATCAAATACAATCAAGAAGGACATAGGGTTTTACCTCCATTAAGAGGGCCCAAACCTGGGTAAACATGGTGTCACCCTTGTCTCCTGTTTCCTTCTAAACTCAAACGCATAGTGGGACCCCCTACCCGAGATCGGCCGGTTTTGACACCAACATTGGTGATTTCATTGAGAGTTCCACTATGTCGTCGACGGTGGGACCGATGGCTCGCCTCGTCATTAACTACAACATTACCTCGGGAGAAACCCTACCTCCGGGATAGCTCCTCCAGCTTGGCGGTTTCACCATGGGTGCCCATACGGCCTTTAAGCCAAGGGCGGCCCTTCAAATCGCTAAACATCGTCTTCATGTCGGCCTCGAACACCCCGAAAAGATGGATCCAGAAGATATTTCATCTTTAAATGAACTACTTGATTGCATCGCTACCCTGGGAGTAGCAGTAGACTACGATCGGATTGGGCTTAAACCCGATCAGAGGGAAATCAGGTCCCCGCCGATCACCCATATGGTAGCGGTCGTGGAAGAACATGCCAGTGATACTTCTCCCCCCAGGTTGAGAACAAGCTATGTTCGCATTTCCGAGTCGCACGAGCCGGATACCCATCTTTGGGAAAAGACCTCATGTCCTCTAAACATAGAACCGGGCGTTGAGCCCGAAGACCGCCAAGACGCTCCGGACCCTTGACCGGTGACTTCGCACATTCTTCAAATTCCGGATGCAATAATGGGTCAGGATTCGGATTTCAGCCCGCCCACCCACCACATACAATATTCCCCAAAAAACTCAGGTCCTCCAGATGTATGCGACCTAATGTACGTGCGGCAACAACCTGAGGAAACGGTCCCCCACTTTTGGGCCAGGTTCCTCCATGTTAAAGACAAGATCAAGGACTGCCGTGACTACAACATGATTTTGATATTTCGCCGCAATTGCACGGACAAGGGAATCCTTAACGCCCTCAACCGCCGCCGCATACCGCACTTTTCAGATCAGGCACACATCGTCCAGAAGTTTAGTGCAATGGAAAGCACCTGGAAGGCACAAACAACTCGGTGGGATCCTCCGGCGTTCAAGTAGCCCGTCGGACGGATAAAAAGGATGCACCCCTATGGGGTACCCGATCATCATCCCATGGACAAAAAAGTGAAGCCCTTTACGGGACACAGAACTGTCCTCGGCGACCTACTCGATAAAACTTGCCAGATACACACAATGCCGAATACTGAACAAACACATAGTCTTTGGGCATGTTGGGTACTCCGGCGGGTGGCTAAGAACGGTGAGGCCATCCTCACCAGCATTCCTCAAGAGAGTCACTCTTTGTAAAATGCCAATCTCAATGTTTTTACGGTCTTTGAGACCTTTTCTTCCAACAACCGGTGCAAGAGGGCGCTGCGCGACCTTGCCGAAGTCAACCAGGTAGTAGTAGTAAATCCTTGGAACGACATGGCGATAACCTTCACTGCCGATGACAAGCCAAGGGCCAGATCAGTTCAAGCACCAGCCGCTTTGGTCTTAAACCCAATAGTAGATGGCTTTCGGCTCACAAAAGTACTCATGGACGATGGTAGAAGATTAAACCTCATCTACAAAGACACACTCCAAAAAATGCAGATGGACAAAAGTCGCATTGAGCAAAGAGGCACCACTTTCTGAGGCATCATCCCTAGTCGAGAAGCAATAAGCTCGGGGAGGATCAAACTCGACGTCGTATTCGGCATGCCGGAAAACTGTAGGTCTGAAGAGTTGCTCTTCCACATGGCACCTTTCCACAACAGATATCATGCCCTGTTTGGGCGAGAAGCATTCATCCGCTTTCAAGCTATACCCCATTACGGGTGTCGGATTACGGGTTCCGGCAAACCCTTGAGGTTGGAACATTGGGGTGCGCACGAAGATTTCTCTCCCCTGCGAGCCCACTCTTGCAACGATCTCTAAGCCTAGCTCGCCGAACCCGAAGAACAAGGGACACAAGTGTTTATACCTGATCGGGCCACCGTTGTGGTGTAATACCCTACTCTAGTGTGGTGTGGTGGGTTGCCTTGTAGGCTGATGATGAACAGTACAAGGGAAGAACAGCCTCCTAAGGAGAGGCGTTCTTGAGCTTGGTGAGCTTGTATGTGCGAGGGTGGTCTGAATGATCCGTCCCCTCCCTATGGTGGTGGCTAGTCGTATTTATAGAGGTCCTGGTCCTCTTTCCAAATATTAGGCGGGAAGGGATCCCATAACGGCCAATTTGAAGGGGGACAACTAGTACAAGTTATCCTGACAAAAGGTGGTCGTCGCCTGCCAAAGGCTCTGGTGGTTACGTCGTCGTGGGGTCCGCGGTGACCTTCGTCCTGCCGTCCTGCTAGTCGTGGCCTCGTTGCACCAATATGGAAACCTTTGCCTGATGCCTCGGGACTCCTCACCAGCGCTTGCACCTTTGGCACCAAAGAGGCAACGAGTACTTTGCGCCCGCTGGCGCCCGCCTGGCCTTGGTCGTCATGGCTTACGTCATGCACTCCTCGTGAGGTACCCCTTGCATAGACATCTTCGCCCCTCGGGAGCCAGCCTAGGGAGGATGCCCCTGAGGAGGTCTTGGCGTCGTCCGCCTAGCGAGGCTTGGCCCCTCGCGAGGGTCTTGAGTGGTTGTTGATGAGGGTGGGCCGTACCAGGCCGCTGGATGAGCCATGTCCTGGGCCGCAGGCAGGCAAGTCTAGGTATCCCCGTTCCCAGGACGCCGACAGTAGCCCCCAGGCCCAAGGCGCGCTCGTACTTGGCTTTGTGGCAATCCCGAGGGTCAAGTGTGGAGCGCCGCGGGCCCCAATGGCCTGCAGCCTTGATTGACGCGTGGCGATTGACGGGTCGTGGGCGTCTCTGCTTCGCCATGTTGCCTCGGCAACTGCCCCTGACTGACAAAAGGCTGGTGCGCGCCGCAGTGCCTTCATTCCCTCCCTTCGTCTTGCTCCAGATCCCCTTTCTTGCTTCTCGCTCCCAAAGGCTCCAGATCCACGCCATCTCCCCTTCGGGTCCGTAATTGATGCCGTCTGGCAAGGCAAAGGCCGTCTCTCTGCCCACCTAGTACGAGCCGGCCCTGAGCGCGCCCAGCGTCTCAGACAAGAACCTCGCCACCATGCTCCTGATGACGGCAGAGGGCAGCAACGAGAAGGGATGACCGTGCTCCGGGTTGGCTCCGCCGAGCCGGAGGCCTCGGACAGCACCTTCTACCTCTTCTTCATGAGTAGCATCATCGTAGGGCTGGTCCCTCCTTTCTCTGATTTCTTCTACGCCGTCCTCAGCCACTACAAGCTGCACGCCCTTCATCTTCATCCCAACTCCGTCCTCCTCCTGTCGATTTTCTCCTTCTATTGCGAGGCATATGTGGGGGTGACGCCGTCCGTGGCGCTTATCCGTCACTTCTTCTACCTTCGGAATAAGGACGACCATTGCTCGGGGCACGCCAACTTTGTCACGACCAACGGCTCCAACGCGATCACAAAGACCAGGAAGAAGGCCGAGAACTTCATGAGCAAGTGGGTCCTTATGGACGCCAAATGCTCCCACCCTCGGCTATTGCTGCCGACGGAGAGGCTCTCGCCTCACGACGCGTGGCTCAGCGCGAAGCTCACCGACCCCCGGGTGCAGCAAGTGTTGGAGAAGATGGCCGCCGACCTGAAGCCTGACGACTCAAAGATGGCGAAGCTGACGAGGGCCATGCTTGTCAAGGAATTCCTTGCGCAGCGCGTGGCCCCGCTCTAGGCGCGCTCGCGCCCCTTGTGGAAGCTCAGGGACGAGGAGGACGACCTCCTCCTGAGCCCAAGTGCCCTGACGGACGAGGAGCTGGGCGCGGCTCCCCGTCTCTTGGTTGGGGACGACCAGGGGTACCCGCCGGATACTCATGTTCCCTTGTACCGCCGCCCAGATGGGGCGATAATTGCCGCCGCCATGCCCACCTTCGACGGGCGTGGGCTCGTGCCTCTGGCACCCTCCGAGGTCCTGGTGGCGACAACTCTGATGAGGAGGAGGAGCAGGACTCGGAGGTGACCCGGGAGGGGGTAGGGGAGACTTCCCCTCCGCGCCAGGACGACCTCCTTCGCGCCTTGCCTCATGACGATGATGCTGACGACCATCCGGTGAGGGTGGTCCTGCCCTCCGCAGGGGTCACCACGAGCTCTCAGGTTACCCCCTCGAAGAAGTCGCCGGCTGGGGTCTCGACAAAGAGCCGGTCGACATTGATCTCCTGAGGCGACGCTCCCGAGATCTGCGCGTCGGCGCCCCAGGCTGTGAAGCCTACGGGCTTCGCGGTCCTGAAGAGGCCGAGGGACTACACCACCGTGGATCAGTAAGCGCCTTGTCCTGATTTTTTTCTTGCTATTGATGCTTCTTCTAACGCCCATCCTTGCTTCGCCAGGCCAACATTGGTGGCGAAGAATAAGATCAGTAAGCGCCTTGTCCTGATTTTGTTCTTGCTATTGATGCTTCTTCTAACGCCCATCCTTGCTTCGCCAGGCCAACATTGGTGGCGAAGAATAAGAAGGAAGGAGCGCCCATGCCTTCTGTGACCCAGCAGCCTGCCATGGCCGCGCCTCCGCCTGCACGGAAGAGTGGCGACGGTGCCCATGCTTCTCTAGCTTGATCGTCCTCACGAGGCCTGGTGGACTAGCCTCAGGAGGAGGAGATCTCCACCGCCAAGCCGGCTCCAGAGGCGCTTCTCTCCAGCTCGCCCATTGATGTTGCCAAGGTTCAGGAGCTCCCAGCTTCTCTTCCTGCCATCATCAGCTCACAGGTCCTGGCCACGACGCAACTTCCTCCTCCGGTCGCACCGCTAGCTCATGATCCTTCTGCTTCGCCTGATTCTCTGGAGAGGGCTCTTTCTGCGCTGGCCCGGCTGTGGGATGATCTTCAAGGCGCCGACTGTCGCTTGGTGGCAGGGCGCCTGGAGCTGATCTCGGGTTGGCTGCACTCCGATGCGTCTGTCAGGGCGATGTTGGGCCAGGCCTTGGCAGCTTCGGAGGAGGACAAGCGAGCCGCTGACCAAGCCTCGGCCGCCCGTGTGGTGGCACTAAGGGATGCTGGGGCCGCCAGGGAGCGCTTCCAGTCGGCGAAGGCTGAGCTGGAGACCATGCTTAATGAGCGCGCGGCCGAGGCCCGCGATTGCAAGGCGGAGGAGAAGAGGTTGAAGTCCCGAGAAGACGCGGTCAATGGTCATGATGCCGAGCTGGAGCAGTCGGCGAGGGCATAGGCCGCAGAACACAGCCGCCGGGAGGAGCTGGAGAAGAAGGTGGCGGTGGAGAACGCCCAGCTGGAGTCCAAGGCGAAGGTTCTTGCCCAGGACCGCGCGGCCTTCAAATCTCTTGAGGAGAG
This sequence comes from Triticum monococcum, assembly GCA_034509565.1. Classification (NCBI taxonomy): domain Eukaryota; kingdom Viridiplantae; phylum Streptophyta; class Magnoliopsida; order Poales; family Poaceae; genus Triticum; species Triticum monococcum. The sequence goes on from CM067844.1 coordinate 494,524,307, forward strand.
GTCCCGTGAGGTGCTGCAGGGTTCTATGAGAAGGGCTTGGAGAAGCCGCTGGCGACCGATGACGAAGGCCCTACCCAGCTGCTCCCTCATCTTGTCATGGCACTCAAGGGTGTTGCCAACGGAATCGGCCCCCTGGTGGAGGGGGAAGCCCGCACACTCTCCTCATCTGCCCTGACGCGCGTCTTCAGCCATCTCTATCTTCATGACCCTAACGCTGACCTCGACAAGCTGGTCAAGCCCGTAGAGGAAGGGCGCTGCGCAGCCGCTGCCGAAGCCGTGAAGGACCAGGTGGAGGCCCTGTTGAAGAAGTTCCTTGCCATCTACCCCGCACCTCCAGCTGGTGGCGCCGCCGATCCTGCGACCAAGGCCAATGAGACGGGTGATGGCAGCACTGCCGACGAGCGGGCACTTCCTGGTGACGACGCCCGAGACTGAAGAGGAGGCCAGCTAGCGGGCGATAGTTCTCCTTCCTACTTTTACTTTCCTGCGAGCTTCCCTGCAACATGCGATGCGCCTCGTGGAGGCGTTAAAACTTTTGTTTGGTGTTAAGGAACATTATGCTGTGTAATGATTTGTTCAGGTTCCGCAATTTCCTTTCTGTTTGCTTGATGTTCTACGTCGGCGGGGCCCGACCCTGTGCATACCTCACCCGCCGTTGGTCCATCCGGATCACCAGGACAGGACCAAGGGGTGAGGGGCTACGTGGCCATTTAGGCTCCTGAGTCGCGATGCTCAGGAGCCCCCCTTGATGCGCAAATGGCTTGCGGGAAGGAGATGCATAAATAGGCCTTAGGGTTCTTCGTCAGCAGGGCCCGACCCCGCGCGTACCTCAGCCACCGTTGGGCCGTACGGATCACTAGGACGGGACCAAGGGGTGAGGGGCTACGTGGACAGTTAGGCTCCTGAGTCACGATGCTCAGGAGTCCCCCTAGATGCTCAAACATACCTTCATACCTGTCCTCGCCGAGGTCCCGCTTGGGAGTGGTGCGCGACGACCAGCTTTGAGGGACCTGGCAGGGCGGAGTACGCTAGGCGAGGCCTGAGCGTAGCCCCCGTGCCCAGCCCCCTCGCGTGACTCTCCTGAGGGGGAAGCGTTGCGGTGAGGCTGGACACTGAGCCAGGTGGCTCCCTAAGGTTGGTACGGCCATGGGGTCGCCCTCAGTTGTTTATCACCAGCGCGGAGCGTAGCGCTTCCACACTTGCACGGGTATAGCCGCTCATCGACCGTGTCGACTGCCAGCACGGAGCATGGTGCTTCCACTGGTGCATGGGTGAGGGCTCCCTCTGAGTGGAGCTCCCGGGGTGTGTACAACCCCGCCCTGACACGTGGCTTGCACGACAGGGCTAGACGATGTGTGTCTAGGCACCCGTGAGCCAGCGCAGGACTCACGAGGCCCTACCTCAAGGCGGGTTGCGCCTGGTCTTGCTTCTTGGTAGCTTCAGCGGTCCTGCAAGATGGTTAGGCAACCTGCGTCGGATGAATTTCGTGAGGCGATCACATGAGAAGGCCAGACACCAACGACCCCAAGAGGTGACGTGAACGGGGCCGGCTCGCCACATCGAGCTTGGTCGTTGGGTTTATCAACGCTGCAGGGACGGACCCGAGCGCAGATGCCGTGACTAGCCTACTCATGCGAGGAATCCTAAAGAAAGACAACTGGCACGGGGCTCCCGTGGTAACGACGGCGGTCATGGGTGGGGTATCTAAGTACTAGATAAGTAGGCGATAATCATAGAACGAGTCAAGCAAAGAGGCATGTTACCTTAGATGCAAGAATGATACATGCCACAGGGATGGACCCATGCGGCCTGGGGATGATGCAGCCCAAGGGGCGCCCCCGTCAAAGTAAGCTAGAGATGCAAAAGGATACGCATCGCAGGGACAAGCCCGTGCGACTTGGGGATGATGCTGCCCGAGGGGCACCCCAACTGCATGAAATGGAAAGAGTCACCTGATACCATAGCTGGAGCGGTGTTGGAGTAGCTAAAGATGCGCACCAAAGGATTGTCCCTCATGAGCCGCCAGGGTCCTGAGCCTTAGGAGGACCCGTAGGCCCAAGTGGCTCCTGAAGGACTGTCACGACCTCCTCCAGGACGGCGTGATGCCTGGCCTCCTGAGCCGCCAGGATGCTCCACAGGTGGCGTTGGAGGGTGACAGTCACGTTCGACAAGCCAAACGGCATGCGAACATAACTGTGAGGTGGACCCTCGCACTTGTCGGCGTTCTGGGAACGGGGGTCCCCAGACTTGCCTACCTGCGGCCTGCGGCGTGGCTCAAAGGAGGCCCAGCATTTCCCATCTTCATCAACGCAAGACTCAAGACCCTCGCGAGGGGCCAAGCCTCGCGGGGCGGACGACACGAGGCATCCTCAGGCGCAGCCTCCTCAGGCTGGCTCGCAAGGAGGCGGAGAGATCAAGGCAGGGTACCTCGCGAGGTGCCCATGACGCAAGCCATGACGACTCAGGGTGCCAGGCGGGCGCCAGCGCGCGCAGCGTCCTTCTTTCCTCTTTGGTGCAAAGGGGGCAAGCGCAGCCGCGGAGTATCGAGGCATCAGGCAAAGGTTGCCATTTCGGTGCAACGAGACCAAGACCAGGAGGACTACGAGACGGAGGTCACCATGGAGCCCAGCGCGGTGTCACCACAGAGCCTTTGGCAGGCGAAGACCAACTTTAGTCAGGATAAGTGTACTAGATGTTCCCCTTCGAATTAGCCAATTGTTGGCGCCCTTCCCGCTCAATATTTGGGAAGAGGCCCAGGGCCTTTGCCTATAAATAGGACTAGCCACCCCCAGGGTAGAGGCATCTAGGAGATCAGATCGGAGGGAATCTGAAAGAGAGGCATCTGGAAGGGATAGGATAGAAATCAGAGAGAGAGAGAGAGAAGGGTGACTGAACTCCTCCTAGCAGTTCATCGCCCTTGCCAAGAACAGACCCTCGCGAGGCTGTTCTTCCTTGTATTGTTCATCATCACCAGCCCTAGGAGGCAATCCACCAACCACACACTAGAGTAGGGTATTACACCACAACGGTGGCCCGAACCAGTATAAACCTTGTGTCTCTTATGCAGTTCTTTGAGTAGTCTAGATCTTTGCGAGACGGTGAGGTAGAAGGCGTGATCTCCGCGCGCACCCCAGTGTTCGAACCTTAAGGGTCTGCCAGAACCCGCGATCCGACATTTGGTGCGCCAGGTAGGGGTGCGCCGGAATTTGCCTTCTTACCACTCCGCCTCCCGTCGCATCGTCATCACCATGTCCGGCGACCAGGCGGGCAACCAAGGTCCATGGGTGGCGTGGCCCACCTGCGCGGAGCCGCCCTCCTCGGGCGACCCCGCGCCCCAGGCAGCTCGTGGTACGCAGGGCGCTGCGGGCCGCGGGCGACGCGGACAGGCCTCCGCGACCCTCACAACGCGGCAAGCGCAGTCGGCGGCAAGGGCCTCCAATCACGCCGCAACCACGACACCCTACACCCGCCGGGAGCAGGCGAACTTGAGGGCCGCGCTCACGGTGGCCCGAGAGCTGCTGCGGTGTAGACTGCTGGAGGGCGGCCACAACATGCTGTTGGAGCGAGTGGCGGAGCTCCTGGGCTTCGCCGCCTCAGGGGCTCACCCCTTCTCCACCCAGCTCCCATCTCAAGCCCAGGGCAACCCGCGCAGGGGCTCCGCATGCGCCCGCGGACTCCAAGGCTACTCCGACGCCAGCAAAGCTGTCAGCACCGGATAGGTGGTGGCACTGCCCCCGCCCCCGGCCCGCGAAGGAAAAGGACTCGATGCGACCCGCAGCCCCGGAGGGCGGCCGCGTTGCCACCCTGTATTAGGCATGACAAGTGGGACCGCGTGGCATGCGGGGCATCACGGCGTGGCACTTGGGATGACGGTGACGGAGGAATACGTGCCCCTCATGATGGACCAAGGGCACCCTCACGAGAACGGACAAGGCTCGCTCCTCGGCCCAAGCTGGGGGGACGAAGCAATGGAAGCTGAGCCCTTCCAGGAGCCCCGAGACGAACCCGCTGGCCACGCTGGAGGCAACGATTATCGGGCACCGCTAACTCTTCAGGGGCAGGTATACGCTAACCATGGATCGCAGGAGGTGCAAGTCGCCGCGGCAAGCAGCTGCCCCACTCCCACAGTCTCCTACCCCTCGGGAGGAGGGCGCAGGGGGCTGCAGGAGAGGGGCCGGGATCCGACATCACCACCGCGGCATCCAGAGCAAGGCGTTCTCAGGAGGTAGGCCCTCTGCTGGGGAGGTGCCTCAGGGCCTGCCCCTGGCAGACGACCCGTGGTCGTCGGGGGAACCGCTGGCGACCGCTCTACCTCATCGGGCGGCGTCCTGGGTTCCGGTCGTTGCTGATGGCACTAGAGTGTGGCGCAAGGCGGGTCCCTCGTCTGGCGATATGAAGCAAGGACAGTACCTGTGAAGAAGGCCCAGTGCCTTTGAAGCTCGCCGCCTTGTGACACTCTCACGTAATAATGAGTGGGGCTGTACACACCCCAGAGTCTCAGGGTTGCCGGCCTCAGGCGCTAGGGCTCCCTCCCACGCCCAGTGGACAACACTTAGCTCCGCGCTGGTGAGAAGATGTCCAAGCCTAGATTAGGTGCCGGACGCGGCCTTTTGTCTGCTTTTCGTTGCCTTTCCCTTTGGCTGTAGCTTTTCCCTCGCTGGATTTAAGTTGGATTCTTATTTGAGATTTGCGTGTGTTCGGGGAAGGGGTGCTTATTCTCGCTCAATCCATTTCTCGCGTTCTGGTTACCGCTTCGCCACAGCTGCCTCCCCTCGCGAGCCCCTCGCGAGTCCGGTCAGGCCTGGCTCGTGCGCAACCTAAATTGCTGCTGTTGCTCCCTCTCGAGAGGATCTTTGGGTGCCTGCGGAGGTTGCCCCGTTCTAGAAAAGGCCCAGAGCCTGTGAAGCAAGGCGAGTGCCTGTGAAGCTATCGTGTTCTAGAAAAGGCCCAGAGCCTATGAAGCAAGGCGAGTGCCTGTGAAGCTCTCGCGTTCTAGAAAAGGCCCAGAGCCTATGAAGCAAGGCGAGTGCCTGTGAAGCTCCCGCATTCTGGAAAAGGCCCAGAGCCTGTGAAGCTATCGTGTTCTAGAAAAGGCCCAGAGCCTGTGAAGCAAGGCGAGTGCCTGTGAAGCTCTCGCGTTCTGGAAAAGGCCCAGAGCCTGTGAAGCAAGGCGAGTGCCTATGAAGCTACCGTGTTCTAGAAAAGGCCCAGAGCCTGTGAAGCTCTCGCGTTCTAGAAAAGGCCCAGAGCCTGTGAAGCAAGGCGAGTGCCTGTGAAGCTCTCGCGTTCTGGGAAAGGCCCAGAGCCTGTGAAGCAAGGTGAGTGCCTGTGAAGCTCTCGTGTTCTAGAAAAGGCCCGGAGCCTATGAAGAAGGCGAATGCCTGTGAAGTCATTGCGCTCAGGAAAAGGCCCGGAGCCTGTGGAGAAGGCGAACGCCTGTGTAGCCGTCCCGCTTGGGAGAAGGCCCAGAGCCTATGAAGAAGCCCAACGCCTGTGAAGTTTCTCATCAGCAACGATCTCACATCCTGAGGACCCAACCAGAGAGCACCCAAGGCGTCGCGCCCTCCTACAGGCCGCCTCGGAGCCAGGGTGGAGCAAAGGTAAACCAGCCCACCATCAGGCACGCGCGCAATTTGACTACTACTGATATGATGGACACAAGTTTTTACATGAGGGGCTTCCCCTCCCAAAGTGCTCTCACGACCATCAGGCCAAACACCTGAGTTCTATTCCTGCAGGGTAAAAAGACAGGAGTAGTACATGGTCAGTTTGACAAATCCCCCAACGCATCCTCGGGGGCGCCTCCCGAGCTGTCGCTGGCATCACTGAACTCGCCCTCGTTGTCTGCGTCACCACCAGCGGCGTCGGGGCCATCCACCACACCGCCCTCGTCGGCCGCCACGATCACGTTGTCGTCATCCGAAGTGAAGGCTCAGACGAGAGCATCCACGTTGTTCTCCACCCAATCCGCCAGGTCGCCTCGGACGGCCTGGGGAACTGGGGCGACGGCGGCATCGAAGTCGAAGTGGGGATCCATGTTCTGGAGATGACTGAAGACACGGGAAAAGGCGTGCCCTAGCAGGGCGTGGCTCCTCTCCTCCACCAACCTGTCGGCCCTGACCGACCATGCCTCCAGCTGCGTCACCATAGCGGTGAAGAACTACAGGTTGCCGGCATAGTTGATCGTGTGCGGCTCGCCGACGGCTGCCTCACAGATGTTGCCCAAGGCAGCGTTAGCCCTCTCCCTGAGCGTGGTGAGCATGGGGCCGTGCACGTGCTCCAGGACTTGCCGCTGGCATATTTCGTCGGCATTCTGACGCTCAACGGCCTCAGCCTCTTCCATCCGCTGGCGAAGACGGAGCACCTCGGCCTGGGAGGCGGCCAACTCCTTTTGCGCTGCCTCAAGGGCGGCCCGGGAGGCGTCGACCCGCCGCGTCACCTCATCCCGTTGGGCCCTCAGGGCTGCGGTTCTGCCCTCGGCTTCGACCCGGATCATCCCCAGCTTCCCCTCGAACTCACGCTCGAGGCCTTGGCGCGCCATCGCCACCCGACGACAAACCTCCTCCAGGACACGGGCCTCCCACACAGCGACATCGTCTTCCGCCTGCGTCACTAGGCGCTCCCTCGTCTCCAGCCGCTCGTACTCATGGGTGCGTTCGATGGCTTCCAGCACCAACGCTTCCTCGCGCTTCCAAAGCTCAACCGGGTCACTAGAAGCCACCTTCATCGATGTAAGGGCTGCCTCGCGCAGCTCCGCTTGCTCCTCCAACGAGCGGCACCGAGCCAAGAGCTCCCGAGCCCGTTCTTCTGCTGCTTCTCGCCGTCGGTCTGCTCCCCGGGCCTCCTCAGCGGCCTGGGATCGGGCTGCTCAAGAGGCCTCCAGTGACGCCTTCGCCTCTTCGACATCGAGGTCGTGCTGATGACGCGCGAGGGCAATGGCGGCCTCTAGCTCACGCCTCTCTGCACCCAGGCGCATGCCCTCGGTGTCCAGGCGCGCGTCTTCATCAGCAAGCTCCTGCCCGAGCATGTCCACTGCGCCACTCGCCCTTCGAAGGAATTCGTGGCAACGGGCACGGCGCTCCCGAGCATGTTCGAGCACGTCTTCCACACCGTCGTCTGCCCCAAGCGAGTGCCAAGGACCGCGGACCATCGCTCCCGCTCCGGGCAGGACGCTGGGGGCTGGCGCCCTCGCGACGGCCGGGCGCGCCGTACCAGAAGCCCGGCCTGGGGCCAGCCCACCCCCAGAAGAAGGGTGCAGGGGGTGCCTCAGCCAGTCCCAGCCCGCGACCAGACGAGAAGCCATGGCAGGCTGGCTATGCCAAGAGAGGGCCCGCGGAAGGAGATCGCGGGGATAGAAGGGCCGCCGTGCATTACATGACGGTCCACCTCATCGTTCGCCCTCACCATAAGAGCAGTGTTGCTCGGGGCACTCAGGGGCGACGGAGGAGACGAAGCCAAGGGAGGCGGCACCTCAGCGACTTCCGCGAGCTCAGTCGGAAGGGGCCTGCAGAGCACGGATCAGTAGACGCAACAAGTGGGTCAGGAGACAGGAAAGGAGAAGACTTACTCGTCGGTAGCAAAGTACTTCCGGCGCCTCAGCAAGCGGCAAGGGAAGTCATCACCCAGGGCCTCCCTTTTTCTCCGGAGGGCCTCAAAGTCCACACGGAAGCGGCCCAGGAGAGGTGCACAGGAATCAACCTGCGAGGAGGACGGAGCACGAAGGTGACCTGCGTCGAGGACGCATGCCTGACGCGCACAGTCAGTTGCCTCGCCAGAAGGTACGGCCGGGGGCTCAGGAGCCTCGGCCCTAAGCGCCGGAAGCGGCCGCACCTCACCCGCAGCCTCGGCAGCACGGGCCTCAGGAGCTGCCCCATCAAGAGCACCGCCGGGTGCGGTCACCTCGTCAGTAGCTCAGTCGACCCCCGCTGTCTCCTGCCTCCCTGCTCCACCACTCGAGGAGGATTCACCTGGACCAACCGGAAGGGCAGTCACCGCCACAGGGTTCCCGCGAAGCCCTTGGAGGCTGACATGACGTAGCCCCCACTCGTCAAAGGAGGGCATCTGCCTCACGAAGTCATCCCTGTTATGGCAGAGGTACAGCAGAGCTCCTCCCCGCTGGATACTGCTAGGGTTGGGGTCGCCAGTCAGGACCAAGAGCACCGTCCTTAGTGCCCCGGGCGTTAAGTCTTCTTCCTGAAGCCTCATGTGATCACCATGCCCGCTGAAGGCCCACATTCGACGAGAATGGCGCTGGAGAGGGGTAATGCGGCGCAGCAGGAACTCCTTCACCACCTTGGGCACTGTCATGTTGAGCAATCTCAAGAACGTGAAGCGGCGCCAGACGAAGGCGAGCCGGGGGCTCTTAAGTGTCTCCTGGCCCCAGCCTGAATTAGGTACAGCGGGCGAAGTTGGCTTCGCCAGCCGGGGGCTGGGCACCCCGACATCGACGTACAACCACCGCTTGCGGAACCCAGCTGAAGGCGGAGGGAGCTTGAAGTCAATACCCGAGGCCGTGGTCTCAGGCGCGGCGATGAAGCTCACGCACGCCGAGCATTGAGTGGGGTCGGCAAGGCACAAAGAGAAGAAATGGCGCAGCAAGGCAACAGAAGGAGGGATGCCCATCAGCGCCTCGCAGACAAAAGCAAAGACCGAGAGGAGGGCAATGGATTCAGGACCCAGATGCATCATGTGGATCTGGTAATGGGAGAGGACAGCGTTGAAGAAATCGGAGAAAGGGGGAACCAGACCCGCCCACAAGGCATCGGTAAAGTAATGAACCTCGGTGATTATCCTGTCAGTGGGGAAGTGAGACGTAGGCCAGGCCGTCGTCCTCCCACACTCGTTGAAGACGGTGGCCAGAGCCGGACTGAGCTTATCCAGGCACTCCAGATTGAGTATGATTGAGCGGCCGATTGCGGGGGCCGCCGACAGCGGCGGGTGAGATGGAGACGCGGGTTCTTCCCTTTCTCTTTCCTCGTTGGAGCCATGGCGGTGGACCAGAGAGGGGAAGTGTGAGATGGGATTGGAGGCGAGAGTCGAAGTTCGAAGGGAGGAAGAACAAGGGACGTTCGAGATACAGGAAGAGGGGCGGCTATATACAACTGCGGGGCAACCTATCAGGGCGCAAAATGAGCGTGGGCGAACAACACCGCCCACGTCCAATGAACCGCCACGCGGCGCCCAAGGCCGCAGGCTGTTAGGGCCCGCGGTGCTTTGCCCTTGCCCTTTCGCCTCTCGGCACGGCCAAGTCCATGCGTGCCTTGGGCCCGGGGGCTACTGTCGGCGTTCTGGGAACGGGGGTCCCCAGACTTGCCTGCCTGCAGCCTGCGGCGTGGCTCAAAGGAGGCCCAGCATTGCCCATCTTCATCAACGCAAGACTCAAGACCCTCGCGAGGGGCCAAGCCTCACGGGGCGGACGGCACAGCGCATCCTCAGGCGCAGCCTCCTCAGGCTGGCTCACGAGGAGGCGGAAAGATCAAGGCAGGGTACCTCGCAAGGTGCCCACGACGCAAGCCATGACGACTCAGGGCGCCAGGCAGGCGCCAGCGCGCGCAGCGTCCTTCTTTCCTCTTTGGTGCAAAGGGGGCAAGCACAGCCGCGGAGTACCGAGGCATCAGGCAAAGGTTGCCATTTCAGTGCAACGAGACCAAGACTAGGAGGACTACGAGACGGAGGTTACCATGGAGCCCAGCGCGGCGTCACCACAGAGCCTTTGGCAGGCGAAGACCAACTTTAGTCAGGATAAGTGTACTAGATGTTCCCCTTCGAATTGGCCAATTGTTGGCGCCCTTCCCGCTCAATATTTGGGAAGAGGCCCAGGGCCTTTGCCTATAAATAGGACTAGCCACCCCCAGGGTAGAGGCATCTAGGAGATCAGATCGGAGGGAATCTGAAAGAGAGGCATCTGGAAGGGATAGGATAGAAAACAGAGAGAGAGAGAGAAGGGTGACTGAACTCCTCCTAGCAGTTCATCGCCCCTGCCAAGAACAGACCCTCGCGAGGCTGTTCTTCCTTGTATTGTTCATCATCACTAGCTCCAGGAGGCAATCCACCAACCACACACTAGAGTAGGGTATTACACCACAACGGTGGCCCGAACCAGTATAAACCTTGTGTCTCTTGTGCAGTTCTTTGAGTAGTCTAGATCTTTGCGAGATGGTGAGGTAGAAGGCGTGATCTCCGTGCGCACCCCAGTGTTCGAACCTTAAGGGTCTGCCAGAACCCGTGATCCGACATTTGGCGCGCCAGGTAGGGGTGCGCCGGAATTTGCCTTCTTACCACTCCGCCTCCCGTCGCATCGTCATCACCATGTCCGGCGACCAGACGGGAAACCAAGGTCCATGGGCGGCGTGGCCCACCTGCGCGGAGCCGCCTGCCTCGGGCGACCCCGTGCCCCAGGCAGCTCGTGGTCCGCAGGGAGCTGCGGGCCGCGGGTGACGCGGACAGGCCTCCGCGACCCTCACACCGCGGCAAGCGCGGTCGGCGGCAAGGGCCTCCAATCACGCCGCAACCACGACACCCAACACCCGCCGGGAGCAGGCGAACTCGATGGCCACGCTCATGGTGGCCCGAGAGCTCCTGCGGTGCAGACTGCTGGAGGGCGGCCACGACGTGCTGCTGGAGTGAGTGGCGGAGCTCCTGGGCTTCGCCACCTCAGGGGTCACCCCTTCTCCACCCAGCTCCCATCTCAAGCCCAGGGCGACCCGCGCGGGGGCTCTGCACACGCCCGCGGACTCCAAGGCTACTCCGACGCTAGCGAAGCTGTCAGCACTGGACCGGCGGCGGCGCTGCCCCTGCCCCCGGCCCGCGAAGGCGAAGGACTCCACGCGACCCGCGGCCCCGGAGGGCGGCCGCGTTGCCACCCCGCAGTAGGCATGACAGGTGGGACCGCGTGGCATGCGGGGCATCACGGCGTGGCACTCGGGATGACAGCGACGGAGGAATACGTGCCCCTCATGATGGACCAAGGGCACCCTCACGAGAACGGACAAGGGTCGCTCCTCGGCCCAAGCTGGGGGGACGAAGCAATGGAAGCTGAGCCCTTCCAGCAGCCCCAGGACGAACCTGCTGGCCACGCTGGAGGCAATGATTATCGGGCACCGCTAACTCTTCAGGGGTAGGTATACGCTAACCATGGGTCGCAGGAGGTGCAGGTCGCCGCGGCAAGCAGCTGCCCCGCTCCCACAGTCTCCTACCCCTCGGGAGGAGGGCGCAGGGGGCTGCAGGAGAGGGCCCGGAATCCGACATCACCACCGCGGCGTTCGGAGCAAGACGTTCTCAGGAGGTAGGCCCTCTGCTGGGTAGGTGCCTCAGGGCCTGCCCCTGGCAGAGGACCCGTGGTTGTCGGGGGAACCGCTGGCGACCGCTCTACCCCATCGGGCGGCGTCCTGGGTTCCGGTCGTTGCTGATGGCACTAGAGTGTGGCGCAAGGCGGGGCCCTCGTCTGGCAATATGAAGCAAGGACAGTACCTGTGAAGAAGGCCCAGTGCCTGTGAAGCTCACCGCCCCGTGACACTATCACGTAATAATGAGTGGGGCTGTACACGCCCCGGAGTCTCAGGGGTGCCGGCCTCAGGCCCTGGGGCTCCCTCCCATGCCCAGTGGACAACACTTAGCTCCGCGCTGGTGAGAAGACGTCCAAGACTAGATTAGGTGCCGGACGCGGCCTTTTATCTGCTTTTCGTTGCCTTTCCCTTTGGCTGTAGCTTTTCCCTCGCTGGATTTAAGTTTGATTCGAATTTGAGATTTGCGTGTGTTCGAGGAAGGGGTGCTTATTCTCGCTCGAGCCATTTCTCGCGTTCTGGTTACCGCTTCGCCACAGCTGCCTCCCCTCGCGAGCCCCTCGCGAGTCTGGTCAGCCTGGCTCATGCGCAACCTAAATTGCTGCTGTTGCTCCCTCTCGGGAGGATCTTCGGGTGCCTGCAGAGGTTGCCCCGTTCTAGAAAAGGCCCAGAGCCTGTGAAGCAAGGCGAGTGCCTATGAAGCTATCGTGTTCTAGAAAAGGCCTAGAGCCTGTGAAGCAAGGTGAGTGCCTATGAAGCTGTCGCGTTCTAGAAAAGGCCCAGAGCCTATGAAGCAAGGCGAGTGCCTGTGAAGCTCCCGTGTTCTGGAAATGGCCCAGAGCCTGTGAAGCAAGGCGAGTGCCTGTGAAGCTATCGTGTTCTAGAAAAGGCCCAGAGCCTGTGAAGCTCTCGCGTTCTGGAAAAGGCCCAGAGCCTGTGAAGCAAGGCGAGTGCCTGTGAACCTATCGTGTTCTAGAAAAGGCCCAGAGCCTATGAAGCAAGGCGAGTGCCTGTGAAGCTCTCACGTTCTAGAAAAGGCCCAGAGCCTGTGAAGCAAGGTGAGTGCCTGTGAAGCTCTCACGTTCTGGAAAAGGCCCAGAGCCTGTGAAGCAAGGCGAGTGCCTGTGAAGCTCTCGTGTTCTAGAAAAGGCCCGGAGCCTGTGAAGAAGGCGAATGCCTGTGAAGTCATTGCGCTCAGGAAAAGGCCCGGAGCCTGTGAAGAAGGCGAATGCCTGTGAAGCCGTCCCACTCGGGAGAAGGCCCAGAGCCTGTGAACAAGGCCAACGCCTATGAAGTTTCTCATCTGCAACGATCTCACATCTTGAGGACCCAACCAGAGAGCACCCAAGGCGTCGCGCCCTCCTGCAGGCCGCCTCGGAGCCAGCGTGGAGCAAAGGTAAACCAGCCCACCGTCAGGCACGCGTGCAATTTGACTACTACTGATATGATGGACACAAGTTTTTACATGAGGGGCTTCCCCTCCCAAAGTGCTCTCACGACCATCAGGCCAAACACCTGAGTTCTATTCATGCAGGGTAAAAAGACAGGAGTAGTACATGGCTAGTCTGACAAATCCCCCAATGCATCCTCGGGGGCGCCTCCCGAGCTGTCGCTGGCATCACTGAACTCGCCCTCGTTGTCTGCGTCACCACCAGCGGCATCGGGGCCATCCACCACACCGCCCTCGTCGGCCGCCACGATCACGTCGTCGCCATCCGAAGTGAAGGCTCGGACGAGAGCATCCACGTTGTTCTCCACCCAATCCGCCAGGTCGCCTCGGACGGCCTGGGGAACTGGGGCGATGGCGGCATCAAAGTCGAAGTGGGGATCCATGTTCTGGAGATGACTGAAGACACGGGAAAAGGCGCGCCCGAGCAGGGCGCGGCTCCTCTCCTCCACCAACCTGTCGGCCCTGACCGACCGTGCCTCCAGCTGCGTCACCACAGCAGTGAAGAACTGCAGGTTGCTGGCATAGTTTATCGTGTGCGGCTCGCCGACGGCTGCCTCACAGATGTTGCCCAAGGCAGCGTTAGCCCTCTCCCTGAGCATGGTGAGCATGGGGCCGTGCATGTGCTCCAGGACTTGCCGCTGGCGTATTTCGTCGGCATTCTGAAGCTCAACGGCCTCAGCCTCTTCCATCCGCTGGCGAAGACGGAGCACCTCATCCTGGGAGGCGGCCAACTCCTTTTGCGCTGCCTCAAGGGCGGCCCGGGAGGCGTCGACCCGCCGCGTCGCCTCATCCCGTTGGGCCCGCAGGACTGCGGTTCTGCCCTCGGCTTCGACACGGATCATCCCCAGCTTCCCCTCGAACTCACGCTCGAGGCCTTGGCGCGCCATCGCCACCCGACGACAAACCTCCTCCAGGACACGCGCCTCCCACACAGCGACATTGTCTTCCGCGTGCGTCACTAGGCGCTCCCTCGTCTCCAGCCGCTCGTACTCACGGGTGCGTTCGGCCGCTTCCAGCACCAACGCTTCCTCGCGCTTCCAAAGCTCAACCGGGTCGCCAGAAGCCACCTTCATCGATGCAAGGGCTGCCTCGCGCAGCTCCGCTTGCTCCTCCAACGAGCGGCACCGAGCCAAGAGCTCCCGAGCCCGTTCTTCTGATGCTTCTCGCCGTCGGTCTGCTCCCCGGGCCTCCTCAGCGGCCTTGGATCGGGCCGCCCGAGAGGCCTCCAGCGACGCCTTCGCCTCTTCGACATTGAGGTCGCGCTGACGACGCGCGAGGGCAATGGCGGCCTCTAGCTCGCGCCTCTCTGCGGCGAGGCACAGGCCCTCGGTCTCCAGGCGCGCGTCTTCATCAGCGAGCTCCTGCCTGAGCATGTCCACCGCGCCACTCGCCCTTCGAAGGAATTCGTGGCGACGGGCACGGCGCTCCCAAGCACGCTCGAGCACATCTTCCACACCGTCGTCTGCCCCAAGCGAGCGCCAAGGACCACGGACCATCGCTCCCGCTTCGGGCAGGAGGCTGGGGACTGGCGCCCTCGCGATGGCCGGGCGCGCCATACCAGAAGCCCGGCCTGGGGCCAGCCCACCCCCAGAAGAAGGGTGCAAGGGGTGCCTCAGCCAGTCGCAGCCCGCGACCAGACGAGAAGCCCATGGCAGGCTGGCTATGCCAAGAGAGGGCCCGCGGAAGGAGATCGCGGGGATAGAAGGGCCGCCATGCGTTACATGACGTTCCACCTCGTCGTTCGCCCTCACCACAAGAGCAGTGTTGCTCGGAGCACTCAGGGGCGACGGAGGAGACGAAGCCAAGGGAGGCGGCACCTCGGCGACTTCTGCGAGCTCAGTCGGAAGGGGCCTACAGAGCAAGGATCAGTAGACGCAACAAGTGGGTCAGGAGACAGGAAAGGAGAAGACTTACTCATCGGTAGCAAAGTACTTCCGGCGCTTCAGCAAGCGGCAAGGGAAGTCATCACCCAGGGCCTCCCTTTTTCTCCGGAGGGCCTCAAAGTCCACATGGAAGCGGCCCAGGAGAGGTGCACCGGAATCAACCTGCGAGAAGGACGGAGCACCAAGGCGACCTGCGTCGAGGACGCATGCCTGACACACACAGTCAGTTGCCTCGCCAGAAGGTACGGCCGGGGGCTCAGGAGCCTCGGCCCTAAGCGTCGGAAGCGGCCACACCTCACCCGCAGCCTCGGCAGCACAGGCCTCAGGAGCTGCCCCATGAAGAGCACCGCCGGGTGTGGTCACCTCGTCAGTAGCTCTCTCGACCCCCGCTGTCTCCTGCCTCCCTGCTCCACCACTCGAGGAGGATTCACCTGGACCAACCGGAAGGGCAGTCACCGCCACAGGGTTCCCGCGAAGCCCTTGGAGGCCGACAGGACGTAGCCCCCACTCGTCAAAGGAGGGCATCTGCCTCATGAAGTCATCCCTGTTCTGGCAGAGGTACAGCAGAGCTCCTCCCCGCTGGATACTGCCGGGGTTGGGGTCGCCAGTCAGGACCAAGAGCACCGTCCTTAGCGCCGCGGGCGTCAAGTCTTCTTCCTGAAGCCTCATGTGATCACCATGCCCGCTGAAGGCCCACATTCGACGAGAATGGCGCTGGAGAGGGGCAATGCGGCGCAGCAGGAACTCCTTCACCACCTTGGGCGCTGTCATGTTGAGCGATCTCAAGAACGTGAAGCGGCACCAGACGAAGGCGAGCCGGGGGCTCTTAAGTGTCTCCTGGCCCCAGCCTGAATTAGGTACAGCGGGCGAAGTTGGCTTCGCCAGCCGGGGGCTGGGCACCCCGACATCGACGTACAACCACCGCTCGCGGAACCCAGCTGAAGGCGGAGGGAGCTTGAAGTCAATACCCGAGGCCGCAGTCTCAGGCGCGGCGATGAAGCTCACGCATGCCGAGCATTGAGTGGGGTCGGCAAGGCACAAAGAGAAGAAATGGCGCAGCAAGGCAACAGAAGGAGGGATGCCCATCAGCGCCTCGCAGACAAAAGCAAAGACCGAGAGGAGGGCAATGGATTCAGGACCCAGATGCATCATGTGGATCTAGTAATGGGAGAGGACGGCGTTGAAGAAATCGGAGAAAGGGGGAACCAGACCCGCCCACAAGGCATCGACAAAGTGGGGAAGTGAGACGTAGGCCAGGCCGTCGTCCTCCCACACTCATTGAAGACGGTGGCCAGAGCCGGACTGAGCTTATCCAGGCACTCCAGATTGAGTATGATTGAGCGGCCAACGGCGGGGGCCACCGATAGTGGCGGGCGAGATGGAGACGCGGGCTTCTTCCCTTTCACTTTCCTCGTCGGAGCCATGGCGGTGGACCAGAGAGGGGAGTGTGAGATGGAATTGGAGGCGAGAGTCGAAGTTCGAAGGGAGGAAGAACAAGGGACGTTCGAGCAACAGGAAGAGGGGCGGCTGTATACAACTGCGGGGCAACCTAGCAGGGCGCAAAGTAAGGGAGCGTGGGCGAACAACACCGCCCACGTCCAATCAACCGCCATGCGGCGCCCAAGGCCGCAGGCTGTTAGGGCCCGCGGCGCTTCGCCCTTGCCCTTTCGCCTCTCGGCACGGCCAAGTCCATGCGTGCCTTGGGCCCCGGGGCTAGTGTCGACGTTCTGGGAACGAGGGTCCCCAGACATGCCTGCCTGCGGCCTACGGCGTGGCTCAAAGGAGGCCCAACATTGCCTATCTTCATCAACGCAAGACTCAAGACCCTCGCGAGGGGCCAAGCCTCGCGGGGCGGACGACACGGCGCATCCTCAGGCGTAGCCTCCTCAGGCTGGCTCGCGAGGAGGCAGAGAGATCAAGGCAAGGTACCTCGCGAGGTGCCCATGACGCAAGCCATGACGACTCAGGGCGCCAGGCGGGCGCCAGCGCGCGCATCGTCCTTCTTTCCTCTTTGGTGCAAAGGGGGGCAAGCGCAACCGCGGAGTACCGAGGCATCAGGCAAAGGTTGCCATTTCGGTGCAACGAGACCAAGACTAGGAGGACTACGAGACGGAGGTCACCATGGAGCCCAGCGCGGCGTCACCACAGAGCCTTTGGCAGGCGAAGACCAACTTTAGTCAGGATAAGTGTACTAGATGTTCCCCTTTGAATTGGCCAATTGTTGGCGCCCTTCCCGCTCAATATTTGGGAAGAGGCCCAGGGCCTTTGCCTATAAATAGGACTAGCCACCCCCAGGGTAGAGGCATCTAGGAGATCAGATCGGAGGGAATCTGAAAGAGAGGCATCTGGAAGGGATATGATAGAAATCAGAGAGAGAGAGAAGGGTGACTAAACTCCTCCTAGCAGTTCATCGCCCCTGCCAAGAACAGACCCTCGCGAGGCTGTTCTTCCTTGTATTGTTCATCATCACCAGCCCAGGAGGCAATCCACCAACCACACACTGGAGTAGGGTATTACACCACAACGGTGGCCCGAACCAGTATAAACCTTGTGTCTCTTGTGTAGTTCTTTGAGTAGTCTAGATCTTTGCGAGACGGTGAGGTAGAAGGCGTGATCTCCGTGCGCACCCAAGTGTTCGAACCTTAAGGGTCTGCCGGAACCCGTGATCCGACAGCACTGTCCAACGCGCGAAGGCCAGAAACGTCCCTGAGATGCGGCCCTGTTGAGCCCTGGAATGTCGATGCAGACGCGTAGCCCACCATCCTTGCCAGGACCGGGAGCTGCGCCGGGTGGTGGGCGGTGGTCGCCTCTTATGGTCCTTGCCTCTTGAAGCTCCTGGATCGCCTTGGTGATGAACTCCTGAGCACAAGGCGCTCCACGCCTCGCACTCTCTTGAGGGAAACATGCAGTGAAGCACGCCTCCATGTGGTGCTCGAGCACCTCCCTGATGACGTTGGCTAGGTCTGAGGCCCTCTAGAAGAGCGCCCCCCAGCCTAGCCTAGGGAGGGTGCCAGGCACGCCTTCCTATGCGAGGGAGGGATGCGCCCCATCTACGGGCACTGGTCCTGAGGTGGTACCACCAGAAACGCCGCTCTCCTGAGGCCCTGGGTGGAGTAGCTGCTTCTTCTTCTTGGGGATGGACTCAGGAGGGTACAAGGTGCCTTCGTTGTCGGGGTTTTCGACTACTGCAGCCTGGTAGGCACTCTCGAGGGAGCACTCCGCATCTCTTTCTTCACACGGAACCATGATGACGCCGCTGCTCCCTGGCATCTTGAGGACATTCTAGCTGTGGTGGGCCACTGCCATAAATTTGGCCAAGGCTGGATACCCAAGGATGGCGTTGTACGGCAGGCGGATGTGGGCGACGTCGAAGTCGATGAGCTTGGTGCCGTAGTTGTCATGCTGGCCGAAGGTGACAGGGAGGCGAACCCGCCCTATCGGGGTGGTGGAGCCGTCGGTCACTCCTGAGAAATGCTTGGTAGGCTGTAGCTGATCGTATGGCACCTGAAGGCTGTCGATCATCTCGACAGACAAGACATTGAGCCCTGTGCCACCGTCGATGAGGGTCTTGGTGACTTGAACGTTGCTGATGATGGGTGAGCAGAGCATCGGAAGGACGCCGGCGGTCGCCACACACTTGAGCTGGTCCGCCGAGCTGAAGGTGATGGCGCACTTGGACCACCTGAGCGGGCACGTGGCCTCGAGCCTGGGAAGGGCTGCGTTCACCTCACGAGAAAACTGCTTGAAGATACGCTGAGAGGCTGGGGCTTAAGCGCCACCTAAGATGTAGGTGATGGATCGAGGCTCATGGAAGCCCTCAGCCCCCTCGTCCTGATGATGATCGTTGTTCCTCCTTGGCAGCGGCGGTAGAGGAGGGAGCCCAGCGTTGCCCTGTGGGCCGTCCTCACGAGGCTGCTCCCTCCAGGCGCCCTTGCGAGGCGGGTCCTGCCAACGGTCCTCACGAGGCCGGCCGCGCCACTCCTGGCGGGGGCCATGGTCGTCCCAGTGTCCTCCACTTCGTCCTCCTCCTCGGCCGTAGCCTCGGTCGTTGCGCTCGGGGCGTCGACCGAAGTGCCCATCGCGGATGGCCCTGAGCTCCTGGAAACGGTTGGTGTTATGGCTGTGGACGTTGTGGAAGGCACAGAACAGACGGCTGGCCTTGGACGACTCGGGGTGGTCACGGCCGCGCTTCATCTCTGGCTTTGCCGCAAGCACGGAAACCCCCTTGGACTTTGCATCCTTCACCTTGGCCTTCTTGTCTTCTTGGTCTGCAGCTAGAAGCTCGAGGAGGGAGAGGCGACCTTCCTCATCTCTCACGCACTTGGTCGCCATGTTAAACATCTCCAGGGCCGTGCACAGGTCCTCATGGATGGCGAGCTCCTGCTTCATCTTAACATCACGGACGCCATCGGAGAACACGGAGATGATCGCCTCGTCCGTCACCTTGGGAATCTTGAGGCAGATGCTGTTGAAGCACTGGATGTACTTCTGCATAGTTTTCCCGAGCTGCTACTTGATGCGCCGCAAGTCACCTGTGGCCGGCGGGCGATCGCGGGTGCCATGGAAGTTGGCGACGAAACGCTCGTGCATCTCGCCCCAGGTGGAGATTGATTCTGCGGGCATGAGCGTGCGCCATCTTTGAGGGCCATAGGGAACCAATTCTCCATGACCTTCTCATCGCCGTTGGCCGCCTCGATGCTTAGCTCATAGAGCTGTAGGAACTCCGCGGGGTTGGGGGTTCCGTCGTAGCACGGAGGCAGGTCCGGTTTGAACTTGCCGGGCCAAACGACGCTGCGTAGCTCGGGAGTGAAGGCGCGGTAGCTTGCTGTGGTCACCGGAGCCTGTCGTGGAGGCGGAGCCTGACCTTGATATCCACGCGCCGCTGGCGCAGGCGGCACGTGTGTAACGCCCCGAGACCGATGTGCTAGTTGTCATCCAGTTATTCGCCGTCGTTGCCATGTCATTTGCTTGCGTGTTGCATCTTACCATGTCATCATGTGCATTGCATCATCATGTTTTCAAAACTTGCATTCGTCCCGGTCTCCTCGTCCTCTCCGTTGTCCGTTCTGAGCCCAATCACACTTGAACACGCCCGCGGCATGTACGAAATAGTATTTTATAAGTGGCCGGAAAATGTTCTCAGAATGGGATGAAAGTTGGCGTCCGGTGTTGTTTTGTTGTCAGTAGACCGCCTGCCAAGTTTCATCATGTTCGGAGTCCGTTTGATAGCCCAACTGTTAAACTATAGCGGCAGTATAGCCGGTCTAATGTCGGACGTTTTCGGTCTCCAGAAACAGTCGCCGGGCCTCTCCCTCTTCTCTTCTCTCAGCCTGAAGCTTTCTGCACAGTCCGCTATCTTCCGTCAGGCCCCGAAACCCTCTCTGCGCAGTGCATCGAACCCCTCGCGTGCGTCCGAAAATTGTCCCGGACCCGATCCGAGCAGTTGTCACTGTTGGATCCGGATCACCCCCAAACATCTACAAAACGTCTCCGTTTTGTTATTTGGACTCCCTAACCAATTTATTCTCGACTGCCCGATTATGATCGGACGGACCGAATGCCCCCCTAACCTAATCCAACAACCTATACATAGAAAGCAACCCTAAATTTGAGGAGAGTTGTCCCATCCATCCACTCCTTCCGACGCCACCCTCTCTCTAAATCCTCCTCGGAGTCCACATCGAGCCAACCACACAACACCAGCCAGATCCAAAATTTCACCCACTTCCCTTCTGTCTCCTCGCTGGTTGGAGCCACCGAAGCCGCAGCTCCTGCCCGCGCGGAGCCCCTCGTCCCCATGCCCCTGGTTCGCTCGATCCAGAGGAGAGGAGCACGTCATCGTCATGCGCCTCCCAGCTCCCTCGCTCTCGTTTGGATCGATGGGAGGAGCCCCTCGACCTCGACCCGCCGCCCCGCCAAGTTGTTGGAGTCCGCCGAGGCGTCCGATTTCCGTCGGAGTTGCCCCGTTCCTCGCACGAACCAGCAGGCCATCCTTACCACCCTGCCTTTTTTTTCTCTCCTTCGGCGAAGCTCTCTCTGCCTCCCTGACCTCTCTTCCTCTCTTGGAGCAGCAGCAGCAGAAGCTTCCGCCGCCGCGCCGGGTTGCCATTCCTCTGCTTCGTCGCCGTCCAGGAATGCCTCGAGTTCGCCACCCTCCGCTGCGGCCTCGTCGCTGTCGAGCAGTCCCGCTGCTTCCCGTCCCTGCATCGCCGCTAAGGCCTCGTCGTCGGAGTCCCCTGCGTTGTCATGAACCGGTCTAGCTGCTGCATCTTCTTTTCGAGGGAGACGACCGTGTCGACCTCCCCTGCCTCTTCTGCGACGCCGCCCGGATCCGACTGTCTCTGCGTCATCCGTGCCCCTGCCTCACCATGGACGTGCCTCCCCAGCTTGCCGGAATCCCAGCGGCACGCCTGCTCCCCTGAAATTGCCACTGTCAGGCTCTGTCGAAGACGGCAAGCCCCGCCTCATCTGCGCCCCGATCTGCCCATGGGCTGCCCTCAGATCGGAGCTCCACCGCCACAAAGCCTCAGATCCGGCCGGTTCCTGCTCGCCCTCGCCCATGCAAGTCCTTCGTCGTGCCGCCATCGTCGAGTCCCTGCCGTGGCTCTATTTTCTGACGAGAATAGGACGAAGCACCCGCTCCAGCGCCATCGTGGGCCGGTGCCTCCTAAGGCCCAGCGCCCTCCTCTGCCTCGACTTCGCGTGGGCCACCAGATCCGCGAGGCCCATGTCTGGTTTTCCTCTCCACCGCCTTGGGCCAAAGCCCATGGGTGAGTTTCCCCGCAGCCCCCTCTGTAGGCCCAGCATGTGTAGATTCAGCCCATAGTCATTTTTTTCCTGTCTACGAATTTGTATATATTTCCAGAGGTGGCTGTTTTACAGTTTAGTCCCCCTAGTTCATGCATTTAATAACTCACAAATGGTGCATCGGATTAAAATGAATTATATATGAAACTTGCTCGGAATTTTGTGTAGATTAATAATATGCCACTTTCTTGCCATGTTAAAATGTTTAAAATGATGCTTGCATTATTTTGCTCCTACACCATGCTAAAATGATTTAATTCATAACTAATTAACCGTTGCTCCATTTCTAATAAACTTTATATGTAAATGGGGTAGAATTTTGCCTAGTTTAACATGGTGGCATCACTTTGCATGTTTAGTAACTCTAAAATTGTGTTTAGGGCAGATCAGCACCAAACCTTAAATTATGCACATGAGGAGTTTCCGGATTTGTTGTTCGTTGCTTCCGGCTTCATTTAACCTTGACTAGATAGGTAGTTTACATTTTCTTCATCCTCTTGCCATGCTAAAAACATTTAATATCGTTGGTTACATAAACAAGATCAAACTAAATAATTGTTGTGGTGTTTCGTCATTATGCAACGGAGTTGCATAATGGAGCTCCACTTAATTTGTAGAATTGTTTGTGCATTTTGCCATGCCATGCTTCATTAAACCGGACATGCATCATACTTGTTTGCGCATCGTGCCATGTTGATGTGTTGGTTGTTTACTATGTTGTTTGCTCTTTTCCGGTGTTGCCTCTTCGGGTTGGTTCCGGTAACGTCGTGTTTGTGAGGATCCGTTCGTCTACGTCCGTTTGTCTTCTTCATGGACTCGTTCTTCTTCCTTGCGGGATTTCAGGCAAGATGACCACACCCTCGAAATCACTACTATCTTTGCTATGCTAGTTTGCTCGCTCTTTTGCTATGCCATTGCTACGATGCCTACCACTTGCGTGTCAGCCCTCCCAAATTGCCATGTTCAGCCTCTAACCCACCATTGTCCTAGCAAACCGTTGATTGGCTATGTTACCGTTTTGCTCAGCCCCTCTTATAGCATTGTTAGTTGCAGGTGAAGATTCAAGTTTGTTCCTTGTTGGAACATGGTGATGTTGTTCCTTGTGGGAACATGTTTACATGTTGGGATATCACAATATATCTTATTTAATTAATGCATCTATATACTTGGTAAAGGGTGGAAGGCTCGGCCTTATGCCTGGTGTTTTGTTCCACTCTTGCCGCCCTAGTTTCTGTCATATCGGTGTTATGTTCCCGGATTTTGCGTCCCTTACGCGGTTGGGCTATAATGGGAACCCCTTGACAGTTCGCCTTAAGTAAAGCTTCTCCAGCAATGCCCAACATTGGTTTTACCATTTGCCACCTAGCCTTTTCTTTCCCTTGGGTTCTGCAGACTCAAGGGTCATCTTAATTTACCCCCCCGGGCCAGTGCTCCTTTGAGTGTTGGTCCAACTGAGCGATGTCCGAGGCTACCAGGGGAACTCTAGGCTGGCTTACCCGACGTCTGGCTCATCTGAGTGTGCCCTGAGAAAGAGATATGTGCAGCTCCTATCGGGATTTGTCGGCACATTCGGGCGGTGTTGCTGGTTTAGTTTTACCCTGTTGAAATATCTTGTTGTACTAGGATACCGAGTCTGATCGGAATGTCTCGGGTGGAGGTCTATTGCTTCGTTGACCGTGAGAGCTTGTGATGGGCTAAGTTGGGACACCCCTGCAGGGATTTGAACTTTCGAAAGCCGTGCCCGCGGTTATGGGCAGATGGGAATTTGTTAATGTCCGGTTGTAGAAAACCTGAAGTTAACCTTAATTAAAATGAATCAACCGCATGTGTAACCGTGATGGTCTCTTTCCGGCGGAGTCCGGGAAGTGAACACGGTTGTTGGAGTTATGCTTGACGTAGGTAGTCCAGGATCACTTCTTGATCATACTTTTATCGACCGTGCTTTGCCTTCTCTTCTCGCTCTCATTTGCGTATGTTAGCCACCATATATGCTAGTCGCTTGCTGCAGCTCCACCTCATACCTTTACCTTACCCATAAGCTTAAATAGTCTTGATCGCGAGGGTGCGAGATTGCTGAGTCCCCGTGGCTCACAGATACTTCCAAAACCAGCTTGCAGGTGCCGATGAGACCGTGCAGAGGACGCAACTAAGCTCAGGAGGAGCTCGATGAAGATCTTGTCTTTTGTGTTGTTTCGTTGATCAGTAGTGGAGCCCAGTTGGGGTCGATCGGGGACCTTTGTCGCTTGTTGGGTTGTCTTTTATTTTGGCGCCGTAGTCGGGCCATGAGTTTTTGGATGATGTATGTTATTTATGTACTTTGATGTGACGTGGCGAGTGTAAACCAACTATTGTATCTCCCCTTTATTATATATATTACATGGGATGTTGTGATGATTGCCTAACTTGCAACATTGCTTTCAATGCGGTTATGCCTCTAAGTCGTGCCTCGACACGTGGGAGATATAGCCGCATCGAGGGCTTTACAAGTTGGTATCAGAGCCTTCCCCGACCTTAGGAGCCCCCACTAATTGATCATTTTTAGCGGCCGAGTTGTGTCTATAAAAATGTTTTGAGTCATCTAGGAATTATATATTGGAGAGTTTAGGAATTCTTTTTACTCCTCAGTCCCTTCGTCGCTCTGGTAAGGCATCTTGACGTAGAGTTTTGACTCTTCTCTTCTCAAATTTCACTAAAAAAATTTTAGGATCACGCGAGTATCTTGGATTTGTTCTGATGGCTTATGATGAGAATACTGTCTTGGTGCCTCCTGTCAGGGGTTTAGTGGAAGTGTCCCGGGGAGTTGAGCTCTGAGGTGTTGTCATCATAATTTTATCATTGCAATTCTGGAATACTTGAGATATGTTCGCCGACATCGAAAATCTCCTTTATGCAGTTCGTTGGTGAGATAACCTCGACGCCACCCAGTACTGGGGCGGGAGTTCGGGAGTATTGCCATAACTTGTATAACGGATGTTTTTCGAAGGTTGAGGTAGATGGTTTCCGAAGGTTTCTTGGTTATGTGTTGAAGGATGGATACAGCTGGATGTAGGATTTGCTAGTTTGGGTGAGATATTATGCTTCCCCTGTATCCCCAACACCTGATTGCATAACCGGAAAATTTCGGGAGTTTCATAGGTGGGAATTCAAGTAGCTCTTAGGATATCTTTCCGACAGATGTATGATATGAAATTGGGGTTCAACGTCTAGTGGTTCGCCTATTCACGGTCGGTTTTACAGTGGTCTCGTTGTGTCTTAAAGAGTCCTTGGCTATGCCGACTCGGGGACGCTTCGTGTGTCATGTGCACTGCCTTGTACATGATGGTGCTGTACGATCGAGCCCGTGTAGGTCCCACCACGAAAACTTCGGACGAAATCTCTATCATATGTTTGTTCTGGCTTATTCTGCAAGCCAATCCTTTGTTTTTGTTTTGAGTTGTGGTATTCGAGTTGCTTAGAAGTCAAATGTTGATTCCATACCTTTTCCAAATGGTGTTCTCATACTTCTATGTGAATACTAATCCTTCTCGATCAACGAGTTTGTCATGTCAATCCTTTTAACCGGTGTGTCTCTCCTCAAGTAGATCCGTTCACTTCAACAACCGCAAGATCAAGTATCAGTTCTTCTCTACGGTATTCGTTCCATCCATTCCAAATTGTCTTTGTTTTTCCCACCCTCCCTCCCTTTGTTTTTCTCCAAGGACTCGAATTCCTTAATCAAGTATCCTTTTATTCTTGTGAAGTCTCTCCATTCTTTTCTATCAATATTCTTATCCGGTGATGCTCATGAAGATTTTAAGGGAGTTTCTAGTTCACCATTATTCATTCTTTTCTTCTCCGGTGGAACCAATTCAAGCTTTCGGTGTTTGATCATATTCTTTTCCTCATTTCAATGTTTTCTCATGCCGGTGCACCTCTTAATCATCCATTTCACGCTACTTAAGATCTTTCGAGGTTGTTATCTCATTCAAGCCACTTAATTCAACCGGTATAATCTCTCTTGAAGATCGTTACAATGGTGTTTCCTAGAGTGGGCCCTAACCCACAGGTCTTTTCCAGGATCTTACCTGACTCTTCTAATTCTACCGGCGTTACTCTCAAATTCTTTTCCAAGTTTGACGTAAGAATGAGTTATCATCAGTCAAATGCCTTTCTCCCTGACCTTTCAAATTCTTTTCATCGTTGGCTCAACCTCTTCGTTTTTGATTCTTCCGGAGTGCCTCTTCAATTATTGTTGGTGTTTATCATTGTCATTCTCATATTTTGAAGACCGAATAAGAGTTTCTCTCATTTTTGATCCATTCTCTTCAAGATTCGCGATTATAACTTGTTGTCATCCTCTCATAATTGTTTCAATTGTGACAATTCTTTTCACCCATCCAGAGTAATTCAAGTTTCTTCTCAGTTTGTTATAAGGAGCCATCGATTCTGGATTGTTCATGTCAGCTTCCAGTTATCATTCTCCAATCATACCGATGCATCATTCAAGTATATCCTCTAATCAGTTCGTGATCTTTTGGTCTCGTGGATCTAATTTCCCTCAAGTATCTTCATTCGTTCTTCATATTCTTACTGGTGATTCATCCTTTACTTCGTTCATTTAATTCTCACGGTGGTTCGTTCAAGAGTTCTCCTCATTCGTTGTCATATCAATTCATTCGTTGTTTCGATTCCATCGGTGTTTCGTTCAAGACCTTCTCAAGTTGGCGCGATATCTATCTTAATCCTTTCTTCAAGAATAAGTAGTATGCCAAATCCATTGTTTGTCATCAATTTCAATTGGTGAAGGATAAGCATAATGTAATTCTTATTCTTGTTTCATCCATATGTTAATTTTTCTTCCGGAGTTTGTTCACGATGATTAAATTCTTGGTTTCAAGTTCTCGTCTTTCTTTCCCGGAGTTCCAAGCTCTCGCAATTATGTAATCACGGAGATCTATCTAAATCTTGACAAGGTTTCACCTTGTGCTTTCAACTTCTCTTTCTTTTCGTTGGATCATTCTTTTATTACCGGAATTTTTTCTTGGAGGCTATACATGATGGTTCATCAAGGATCTATTTCCTTCTCGAAGTGTTCATCAAGATTCTTTTCTAAGGAGCTTAAGCTTTCTTCATATTGTAATCCGGAGTGCAATTCTTTCTTCCGTATCATTGGAGGTGGTATTATGTCATTCTTGATATTTTGAATTCATGTTTCATGATTCACATGTTGTCATGAATGAGATATTTTAAATCCACAAAACTCGTCATTGGAGTTATCTTGGGTTGTACTTCACCTAAAGCCCTCCCTAAGGATTGTTGCTACAATTGTGCTCATATATGATCCAAGTTCTTCATTTATCCTTCCGGTGAAATAATTTCTCGTCTCCTTGTTCATATAAATCCAATCAATTCTTCTTCCCGTGAGTGGCAGGCTGTCACCTCATAATTTGAGAGGTATTCCATAAGACCATACCAACCTTATTATTTTCGTTGTGGGTTTTCCAACAACTCCATTCTAGCTTCCGTTGTAACCGTGCTCTCTCAAGATATTGTTTTCCTTCGTTCACTCCATTCCATTCTTACTTTTGTTCCGGAGGCATTGTGATGTTCATCTTTTCAACCCATCATCTCGTTTTGTCAAAGATCATGATCTTTCCATGCCTATACTTTTATCTGAGTGTTGTGTCCTCTTTTCAAGTATCCTCTCATCTTGTCAAGTTCAATTCCTTCCATTTATAGACGGAGTGCTCTCAAAATTATATCAATCTTATTCCTTCCCTATCTTGCTTAACCGGAGTGTTGTGCCCGCTTTTCGAATTCTTTTCATCCTATCAAATTTTTTTTTGCCTCCCTTCTCAACCGGAGTGCTACCTGAATCGTTTCTTTCTTATTCCTCTTTCTTAACGGAGTGCTTTCAACATTGTTCACCTTCGTTGTATTCTTTTCTTGATTTTGTTCAACCTCTCAAGGTTCTTCGTTTCACTCGTTTGTCAAAGAAGCAACTTAGTTTTACCTCTCCTCTTCCTCTTCCGTTTTCTCTCCGGTGCCATTCTAGATCTCGGGACGAGATCCTCTCGTAGTGGTGGAGTGTTGTAACGCCCCGAGACCAATGTGCCAGTTGTCGTCCAGTTATTCGCCATCGTTGCCATGTCATTTGCTTGCGTGTTGCATCTTACCATGTCATCATGTGCATTGCATCATCATGTTTTCAAAACTTGCATTCGTCCCGGTCTCCTCGTCCTCTCCGTTGTCCGTTCTGAGCCCAACCACACTTGCACACGCCCGCGGCATGTCCGAAATAGTATTTTATAAGTGGCCGGAAAATGTTCTCGGAATGGGATGAAAGTTGGCGTGCGGTGTTGTTTTGTTGTCAGTAGACTGCCTGCCAAGTTTCATCGCGTTCGGAGTCCGTTTGATAGCTCAACCGTTAAACTATAGCGGCAGTATAGCCGGTCTAACGTCGGACGTTTTCGGTCTCGGGAAACAGTCGCCGGGCCTCTCCCTCTTCTCTTCTCTCAGCCTGAAGCTTTCTGCATAGTCCGCTATCTTCCGTCAGGCCCCGAAACCCTCTCTGCGCAGTGCATCGAACCCCTCGCATGCGTCCGAAAATTGTCCCGGACCCGATCCAAGCAGTTGTCACCGTTGGATCCGGATCACCCCCAAACATCTACAAAACGTCTCTGTTTTGTTATTTGGACTCCCTAACCAATTTATTCTCGACTGCCCGATTATGATCGGACGGACCGAATGCCCCCTAACCTAATCCAACAACCTATATATAGAAAGCAACCCTAATTTTGAGGAGAGTTGTCCCATCCATCCACTCCTTCCGCCGCCACCCTCTCTCTAAATCCTCCTCGGAGTCCACATCGAGCCAACCACACAACACTAGCCAGATCCAAAATTTCACCCACTTCCCTTCTGTCTCCTCGCTGGTTGGAGCCACCGAAGCCGCAGCTCCTGCCCGTGTGGAGCCCCTCGTCCCCGTGCCCCTGGTTCGCTCGATCCAGAGGAGAGGAGCATGCCATCGTCATGCACCTCCCAGCTCCCTCGCTCTCGTTTGGATCGAGGGGAGGAGCCCCTCGACCTCGACCCGCCGCCCCGCCAAGTCGTTGGAGTCCGCCGAGGCGTCCGATTTCCGCCGGAGTTGCCCCATTCCTCGCCACTCTGCCTTTTTTCTCTCCTTCGGCGAAGCTCTCTCTGCCTCCCTGACCTCTCTTCCTCTCTTGGAGCAGCAGAAGCTTCCGCCGCCGCGCCGGGTTGCCATTCCTCTGTTTAGTCGCCGTCCAGGAATGCCTCGAGTTCGCCACCCTCCGCTGCGGCCTCGTCGCTGTCCAGCAGTCCCGCTGCTTCCCGTCCCTGCATCGCCGCCAAGGGCTCGTCGCCGGAGTCCCCTGCGTCGTCATGAACCGGTCCAGCTGTTGTATCTTCTTTTTGAGGGAGACGACCGTGTCGACCTCCCCTGCCTCTTCGGCGACGCCGCCCGGATCCGACTGTCTCTGCGTCATCCGTGCCCCTGCTTTGCCATGGACGCGCCTTCCCAGCTTGCCGGTGTCCCAACGGCCCGCCTCCTCCCCTGAAATTGCCACTGTCAGGCTCTGTCGAAGACGGCAAGCCCCGCCTCATCTGCACCCCGATCTGCCCATGGGCTGCCCTCAGATCGGAGCTCCACCGCCACCAAGCCTCAGATCCGGCCGGTTCCTGCTCGCCCTCGCCCGTGCAAGTCCTTCATCGTGCCGCCGTCGTCGAGTCCCTGCCGTGGCTCTGTTTTCTGACGAGAACAGGATGAAGCGCCCGCTCCAGCGCCATCGTGGGCTGGTGCCTCCTAAGGCCCAGCGCCCTCCTCTGCCTCGACTTCGCGTGGGCCACCAGATCCGCGAGGCCCATGTCTGGTTTTCCTCTCCACCGCCTTGGGCCAAAGCCCATGGGTGAGTTTCCCCGCAGCCCCCTATGTAGGCCCAGCGTGTGTAGATTCAGCCCATAGTCATTTTTTTCCTGTCTACGAATTTGTATATATTTCCAGAGTTGGCTGTTTTACAGTTTAGTCCCCCTAGTTCATGCATTTAATAACTCACAAATGGTGCATCGGATTAAAATGAATTATATATGAAACTTGCTCGGAATTTTGTGTAGATTAATAATATGCCACTTTCTAGCCATGTTAAAATGTTTAAAATGATGCTTGCATTATTTTGCTCCTACGCCATGCTAAAATGATTTAATTCATAACTAATTAACTGTTGCTCCGTTTCTAATAAACTTTATATGTAAATGGGGTAGAATTTTGCCTAGTTTAACATGGTGGCATCACTTTGCATGTTTAATAACTCTAAAATTGTGTTTAGGGCAGATTAGCACCAAACCTTAAATTATGCACATGAGGAGTTTCTGGATTTGTTGTTCGTTGCTTCCGGCCTCATTTAACCTTGACTAGATACGTAGTTTACATTTGCTTCACCCTCTTGCCATGCTAACAACATTTAATATTGTTGGTTACATAAACAAGATCGAACTAAATAATTGTTCTGGTGTTTCGTCATTATGCAACGGAGTTGCATAATGGAGCTCCACTTAATTTGTAGAATTGTTTGTGCATTTTGCCATGCCATGCTTCATTAAACCGGACATGCATCATACTTGTTTGCACATCGTGCCATGTTGATGTGTTGGTTGTTTACTATGTTGTTTGCTCTTTTCCGGTGTTGCCTCTTCGGGTTCGTTCCGGTAATGTCGTGTTTGTGAGGATCCGTTCATCTACGTCCGTTTGTCTTCTTCATGGACTCGTTCTTCTTCCTTGCGGGATTTCAGGCAAGATGACCACACCCTCGAAATCACTACTATCTTTGCTATGCTAGTTTGCTCGCTCTTTTGCTATGCCATTGCTACGATGCCTACCACTTGCTTGTCAGCCCTCCCAAATTGCCATGTTCATCCTCTAACCCACCATTGTCCTAGCAAACCGTTGATTGGCTATGTTACCGCTTTGCTCAGCCCCTCTTATAGCGTTGTTAGTTGCAGGTGAAGAGTGAAGTTTCTTCCTTGTTGGAACATGGTGATGTTGTTCCTTGTGGGAACATGTTTACTTGTTGGGATATCACAATATATCTTATTTAATTAATGCATCTATATACTTGGTAAAGGGTGGAAGGCTCGGCCTTATGCCTGGTGTTTTGTTCCACTCTTGCCGCCCTAGTTTCCGTCATATCGGTGTTATGTTCCCGGATTTTGCGTCCCTTACGGGGTTGGGCTATAATGGGAACCCCTTGACAGTTTGCCTTAAGTAAAGCTTCTCCAGCAATGCCCAACATTGGTTTTACCATTTGCCACCTAGCCTTTTCTTTCCCTTGGGTTCTGCAGACTCAAGGGTCATCTTATTTTACCCCCCCCCCCCCGGGCCAGTGCTCCTCTGAGTGTTGGTCCAACTGAGCGATGTCTGAGGCTACCAGGGGCAACTCTGGGCTGGCTTACCCGACGTCTGGCTCATCTGAGTGTGCCCTGAGAAAGAGATATGTGCAGCTCCTATCGGGCGGTGTTGCTGGTTTAGTTTTACCCTGTTGAAATGTCTTGTTGTACTGGGATACTGAGTCTGATCGGAATGTCTCGGGTGGAGGTCTATTCCTTCGTTGACCGTGAGAGCTTGTGATGGGCTAAGTTGGGACACCCCTGCAGGGATTTGAACTTTCGAAAGCCGTGCCCACGGTTATGGGCAGATGGGAATTTGTTAATGTCCGGTTGTAGAAAACCTGAAGTTAACCTTAATTAAAATGAATCAACCGCGTGTGTAACCGTGATGGTCTCTTTCCGGCGGAGTCCGGGAAGTGAACACGGTTGTTGGAGTTATGCTTGACGTAGGTAGTCCAGGATCACTTCTTGATCATACTTTTATCGACCGTGCTTTGCCTTCTCTTCTCGCTCTCATTTGCGTATGTTAGCCACCATATATGCTAGTCGCTTGCTGCAGCTCCACCTCATACCTTTACCTTACCCATAAGCTTAAATAGTCTTGATCGCGAGGGTGCGAGATTGCTGAGTCCCCGTGGCTCACAGATACTTCCAAAACCAGCTTGCAGGTGCCGATGAGACCGTGCAGAGGACGCAACCAAGCTCAGGAGGAGCTCGATGAAGATCTTGTCTTTTGTGTTGTTTCGTTGATCAGTAGTGGAGCCCAGTTGGGGTCGATCGGGGACCTTTGTCGCTTGTTGGGTTGTCTTTTATTTTGGCGCCGTAGTTGGGCCATGAGTTTTTGGATGATGTATGTTATTTATGTACTTTGATGTGACGTGGCGAGTGTAAGCCAACTATTGTATCTCCCTTTTATTATATATATTACATGGGATGTTGTGATGATTGCCTAACTTGCGACATTGCTTTCAATGCGGTTATGCCTCTAAGTCGTGCCTCGACACGTGGGAGATATAGCCGCAGCGAGGGCGTTACAACATGGTCTTGACGCAGCGGTGCCGGGAGCACAGGAGCACTTTCTTGCGGCCCTAGGACTTCCTGGCAGCTTCCTTCGTGCACGGGCACCCAACACGGCGGGTCGCGCCGCAAGACCGCGCGTCTTGGTGCGAGGGGGTTGTCTTGGTGTGGAGGTGGTGGAGGAGCTCCGTGGGCGGCGTCGCCCGCCGCTGGAGGTGGCCGAGGTAGCGAAAGGGATAGTGCAGGAGAGCCCCCAGCGACACTGACGAGCTCGGCGATGCGGTCCAGCCAATCGTCGTAGAGGTCGTCGACCGGGCGGTAGCACATGAGCTCACGCGCCATGAGCAGCGTGGTCTACGCGTCCGTGGGCGCGCGACGAGCATGGGACGACGAACCGGCCGGAGTCAGCGACGGGGTGGTGGTGCATCCGTCCACTGCAAAAAAGGGTGCAGTGATGAAGCTTGCTGCTCGTTCGCTGTCGGGCCAGTGGCAGCTTTGGCAGCAGGTGATGGAGAACGACGGGGATGTCCGCCAATGGGCGCCATCTGAGTGACGCGGGCGGCAAGGGTGGCGCGGCGCTCAGCACGGGCTCGGCAAGCGTCAGACATGGATGCGATGGAGCAGTGGAACACAGATCAATGGAAGAAAAGGCTTCAGCACACCCCTACCTGGCGCGCCAAATGTCGGATTATGGGTTCCGGCAAACCCTTGAGGTTCAAATACTGGCGTGCACACGAAGATCTCTCTTCCCCGCGAGCCCACTCTCGCAACGATCTCTAAGCCTAGCTCGCCGAACCCGAAGAACAACGGACACAAGGGTTTATACTGGTTCGGGCCACAGTACAAGGGAAGAACAACCTCCTGAGGAGCGGTGTTCTTGAGCATGATGAGCTTGTATGTGCGAGGGTGGTCTGAATGATCCGTCCCCTCCCTATGGTGGTGGTTGGTCCTATTTATAGAGGCCTTGGTCCTCTTCCGAAATATTAGGCGGGAAGGGATCCCTGTCAGGACCCCGATTCCAAGTCACATCGATCTAGCCGGTAACACCTCATATCACTTTGCGGCCTCACGCATAGTATTCCCATGAGTGTTGCCTTACCATGGCCCGGGACCGTTTGCACCTTTTGGCTCACGTATATGATAGTGTCGCTAGCATCCATATGACAGAGAACCCGGGCCGACATGGCTAGTCGTGAACCCAAAGCGGCACTAACCTATGGGGACAGGCATACATGAATCACATGGAGCATGCCGGTCAGTAGCGTGTGAATCCGGGCTGTAGCACTGGGCTAACAGGACTCCGGGAACTCGGCTGTAGAAGGCTAGGCAGGACTCCGGATGTCACCGCGTGACATTTCCCCGAAGGGACAGACACAGGAACAAAGTGAAACACATGCCAGCCAGTCAAGTGTTCCGGAGCAGTAGTGCTGGGCTAGCAGGACTCCGGTGAACCGGGCTATAGCGGACTACTATGGCTCATGGAAGCACAAGACTACATTTCCCCATAAGAGAGGCTACCAAGGGTAAACAACTAGGTTGTCGGATCCCACACATACCAAGCATTTCAGTCATACACACAATATGCTCGATATGTGTAAATAAAACATGGCATCACAACATAACTCTACGACTCAAGCATTTATTCATTAGGCTCCGAGGAGCGAGATATTACAAACATGGGTCTCATGACCCAACAATCATAACATACAAATCAAAGCACAAGCGGAAGCTTAACATGTCTAAGTACAGACATCTACAAATGAAAAAGGCTGAGAAGCCTGACTATCCACCAGATCCTGCCGAGGGCACAAGATCGTAGCTGAGGTATCAAGCTAAACATCAAAGTCCACACGGAACTACTAGCGAGACTGAAGTTTCTCTGCAAAACATAAAATAAGCAAACGTGAGTACAAATGTATTCAGCAAGACTTACATCAGAACTACCTACATATGCATCGGTATCAACAAGGGGGGGGGGTGGAGTTTAACTGCAGCAAGCCAGCTTTGACTCAGCGGCTAACCTGAACTACGACTGCAAGCAACTCTTTTGAGCCAGCTTTAACTTCAAGTTATCTATGAACTGCATAGGCAACCAAGCAGTCCTTTACCGCGGACACGGCTATTCGAATAGATGATGTTAACCCTGCAGGGGTGTACTTCTTCATACACGCTCTCACCACTTACCGTCGTTTACACGACATGTACTCGGCAACCTTCAAGCGGAAGCCCAACGAGGGTGTCGGCCACAGCCTACCTAAACACTCAAGTCTCTAGTCTAGGTTTATCGCCTATCCAGGTTCCATCCGGAGGGAGTCTGGCCGAGGTTTCCACATACGGCCCTGAACGATGTGAACAGGGTTCCCGAGACACCAAACGGGTGACTCGGTACACCGTGCCATGGTGTATCTACCGCATCATAGCCCACCCCTAGGGTCAGCGCTACGCACGACCGCCAACATATAACCTACAAACACCAAAAACTATTTGCAACTCCAGGACAGAGTACTAGGGTGGTTAAGAAGCCGAGAGGGTCAATTAAGGATCCCAATGCATGGTAGTAACTAATTCTTAAATCACACATACAGATCTCGGTGCTTAAGGACGGTTCCAATGAAACAACCCACCATGTACTCCTACATGGCCTCTCATCGATACCTTTACCAAATCGTGTTCAACACACTTAGCTCACACACAGTAGGACATGTTCACAACTTTCCAATTCATCCCCGATGAATCAGAGCTGACACAACTCTAAGCAATAGCAGGCATGACAAACAAGCATGAATGAGTAGGCACAACAGGGCTCAAACAACTCCTACTCATGCTAGTGGGTTTCATCTATTTACTATGGCAATGATAGGTCATGCAGAGGATAAGGGGTTCAACTACCGCAGCAAGTAACAGATGAATCATTGTTGTCCTAATGCAGTAAAAGAGAGCCGTAGCGAGAGAATGGGATTGTATCGGAATGAACAGGGGGATTTTGCTTGCCTGTCACTTCTGAAGATAGTATATTTCTTCATCGGTGTCATCAAACTCATCGTCGGAACCACGTCTACCGAGAGGGGACAAATACCGGCAAACAAAGAGGAACACGATCAATGCAATGCAACAATTATGATGCATGATAAAGTCATGGCAATATGATGTTGATTGAGCTAATGCAACTAGCAATCATATTAAATGAAGTTGGTTTGAACCAAGGGTTCAAATTCAAACTCCATATGTGCTTATTTAAATGTCAATTATGCAAATTTCCCTATACAGCAACCCTAGGTTGTTCAAACATGCATGCAAATGCCATAAACAGATTCCTTGAATTTTTCTGATAATTTTTCATATATAATTTATTTCATTCTGAGTTATAGATTATTTTCTATGATTTTTGGAAGTTTAGGGGATTTTCTGAAAAATAAATAAATCATTTAGATTTATTTAAAATACAGAAAAGCATTTACTGCGTTAGCCTTGCATCATGCTGACGTCAGTAGGTCAACGGGGGCGGTCCAGGTCAAACCTGACCTGTGGGTCCCGTGTGTCAGTGTCATCACTAACTTAACAGAGTTAGTTAGTGTTAGATTAAGCACTAATCTAAGTTAATTAGCACTAAACTAAATCTAACTAAAAATTAATAGGGCGGGCCCACGCGTCAGTGACCTTGGGGGGTCAAACACCGGTCAAACACGGGTGAACTCGCCGGAGTTGACCCGCGGCTCATCACCGACGGAGCCAGAGGCGGCGGAGGGCGTCGGGTTTGCTCCTCTGGCGACCAAACGAGTGGCGGAGGGGCTCTGCATGGAGATGGTGCTCATCCGCATCCAAAGGAGCAAGCAGCAGTGGCTGGGGTGGTCTACAGCACTGACGGCGTCGAGCTTTGCGACGGCCAGAGCTCGGGCACCGATGAAAATGACGACATCGTGAACGGGAGGGTCAACAGGTAGCACCTAAGGTTTCTACGGGTTCCCACAAAGCTAACAGGCATAAGAAAGGGATTGATTGGCCACCGAAGCCTCGTCGGCGATGAGCTCGTGTGGCAGCGTGCTTTGGTCATCAAGGGGGCGACGGCTACGGCGATCAAACGGAGCGGGGGAGATGGGAACGGTGGCGGAGCTCAAAGCGATCATGAAGAGGGTCTCGGCTTGCTCGGGGACGGCTTGGCGACGGCGAATCCGTCGATGGAGTCCGGCGGCCGTGCTCGGGGAAGACGACTCGTGACGGCGATGTGGGGCTCCCGCGGTGGTGTGGCTCGGGGTGGAAGAAAGAGGGGGTCGAGGCTTGGCGCGTCGGCAAGGCGAGGTATGGCCGGTGGGCGCGTTGGTGGCGAAGGCGACGATGAGCACGCTCGGGTGTGTGGAAGGGAGAGAGCAGAGGAGGGGAAAGGAGCACGAGGGGGAGGCCGAGAGGGTTCCACGTGTTGCGTGGCGTGCGTAGGGCGTTGGGGAGCTAGCAGAGAGGCAGGAGGTGGCCGAGCGCGTGCTCGCGCGCTGCGGGCACACACCTCTTGTCCTTCTGGCGAGAGGAGGGAGATGACTGGCAAGAGGGCCTGGTGGGCTGGGCTGCTTCGGCTGGGCCAAGTGGCTACACAGGTATGGCCAGGTAATTTTCTCTCTCTCTTTTTCTTCTGTTTTGCATTTTCTGTAATTTGTTTTGATTTAGTTTTAGACACTAAATCATTTTTGTTGCTTCTGATAATTCTTGTAGGGACTAGTTCGATTATTCCAAAGCCCTTCACCAAAGATCAAAATTATTGGACATATATAATTAATTAATAAATATATATCCAATGCAAATAGTTATTGATTTAATTCAAAGGCCCAAAATAAATATCTTTGAGATTCCAAAAATATTGTTTTAAGTTTTACCTCTTGCCAATATTTTCAGAGACTAAGAGGAACATTTTCTTGGACTTCTTTGAAAAGATTTTAATGTTGATTTTTTTGAAGTGATTTATGAGGGTTTCAACTAACCTCAATTCAACTTTCAGAATTTAGACATGAGGCATGATGCTCACTCAAGTAATTAGCTACAAGCAAAATTTAGGGCTGTGACAACTCACCCCCACTAAACAAGAATCTCGTCCCGAGATTCAAGACATGAGGTAAGAAGACAGAGGGAACACTAATAAAGAATCTTCATGATCCAATTGCCCTTCTCGAAGATGTTGATTCATTGCATCATGTCGATCTTGACATCCTCGCTTTTGAGATCTTCATCCATGCGATGACGACAGAAAGAAACTATACTAGGATTGATCTTCTCGAAGATCGAGCTATACAAGATCCACTCGCGGAATGAGATGTTGAAACATCTTGAGATGAGACACAGAACACATCGAGAGGGATGGAAGAACAAACGACGGGGTTTGATTTGGTGGGCAACAATTCCACGCTTAGAAAGATGGTGGATGGTGTCAAGGTGACGAGGAAATAATTGCCATGATTCCGTAATGGGGCACCTTGGAAAAAGTGACTCGTTGAACTGCTCCCTTAAGTGGCAAAAAGAATTACTTTTGATCCATAGATCATTGGAACTCTTCATACCAACTTAAGGCAATTCGCAAACGATCGTCTGGAAGAGTTCGAAGAAGTGTCATACTCGGACTAGAATGGATGATGTGGACTACCTTGTTGAAGTCAACACATGGGATGATTTTGCTTGCGCGTGCTCTCAAGAACTTGAGCATTACCATACTCATCAAGGTCTTACCAACATCCGTGTCGGGGATCCTGGCAACACATCATACTACCATGATGAATAGTGATGGACAATGCAGATGTAAAGGAAGACAACACTTTCTCAGGTTTCACCTTAGCGAGGCCAAGGAAACGAAATCCAGATGATCATCCGACAGACATTTAGCACTCCGCTTCTAATGTTCTCCTTGATGTGCTAGCGTAACCCATTTATGGATATGTTTTGGTATCTAGGACACCAAGTAAAAGGTCGGACTTCGGGAGCGCAAGAATCCATAAGGAATAACTACGGAAGTAAATCCTACGGAATCCTTATGGGGAGGTGGCCAACTTTCTCAATCAAGATACTACGATAATAGGTCTTCCGGCTGGGTGTGTTGGCCACGACATCCACTTTACCGGGTTACAGAGACCAATATTATAGTTCTTGGGAAACATTCCAACCATCATATCTGCCTGAGATTCAGATCTGGTTGGTAACATAATAGTTCAGACAACATGTCTGAAAAGGAAAGGTTGCAACACAAACCGACGAGATGATGTTGCGAGATTCTCGGGAAATGAACTACGGTAGCAAGCTCCAAAACATGAGCCGGTTCTGCTACATACATGTGAACACGCTGTCGTAGACAAGCATGACCACATGGTAGTCTTATAATAAAACACTACCGAGTTCTGGTTGGGAACCATCATCGCGGATAATGAATTCTTGTGCATTACCATGGATTAGCACTTAACTCCTTTTCCTAGAACAAATCAGTCAGTGGCTTGGTGTGCTAGGGACACATGTAGAATGAAGGCTTCAAGTCGCCAAACCACAGAATACTTTGCATGTATGCATGACCGATTTGGGATGATTCTAGAGGAAGCAACATTGACTTTCTCGAATCCACGGCGGCAACTTGCATCAGATGCACATGAATTAGAGGAAGTCACTACTTTCATGCAGACATATGCTTCATGAACGAAACACGAAGAAATGCTTACACAAGTTTCCAACACTAAGTTGATGTTCAACATGAGTCATGGGGGAGACAAAATGCTGCTGATGCGTTCAACAGCAACTCATCGGAATTTCCATATCACTGGACTCCACCATCATTCAAACACGATGATAGCATTGGTCAGACCAAAGATGTAATGGTGTATGCTCGAGGTATCAACCACGAGTAAGACAACATTACAAACATCGTTGGTTCTGATTTGACTTAACGATAACCCATACTCAAGTCAAAGTTTTGACAAGGCAATAGATCCAACTGATCACGAGGACCAATAGATGGAGATATCATCTTTCTTCAACACACACACACACACACACAAGAATATCCCTTCCAAAAGAACCAAATTTGGCAAAGCTTTTTATCGTCCAATTCTCCAAGTTGTTGTTTAGCTTAACCAACTAGCTCAGGGGTATCTAACACAGATTCTTGGAGAAGGGGTAGTTTACAAGAAACCAACTTGATCACGAACTCAACATAGCGGTCAGGTGACAACCTGGTAACACTTCCGAGAAGATATCCGGAAAATCACGACCGACCGATATGTTACTAAGCTCGAGAACAATCTTGCTTTTCAGAGCAAGACGATATGATCAGATAAGCAAGGAATGGAATAATCCTCACTCATTGATCGAGGAGTGCACCAGAAATAAGGACTAGGTAGCACGATTAGTCGTAGGATGGTGATTCAATAACCAACACACTAAGAATGAGAATATTGTCCATTAACTACCAAGCAGCGGAGTTGCTAGGAGTATTTATTTCACACATCATAGTTCACTTGCCGGCATTCGGGTTGCGACAACACGGGACCGAGGAATGAAAAATGATGGCAGGAAGTATCACTGCATCAAGAATTCATAAGAGATGGTGCAATTCTCATGATATTCTTGACATAAAGTGGGTAATACTTCAGGGTAGAACAGAATCAAAAGCTTGATTGCATTTGATCTGCGGAATACAACTGCTTTGACCCAATCCTAGAAATGGATGAGGTACTGGAGCTTGTTTCTCCTAGTCATTCTGGAATAGAATGGCTTGACGGACCACAAGAATAATAAGCATTGATAGACACGGATGCACAATTACTCCTGACTATCAATTGATAGACGATGGTCGGAATACAAATGAAGAGGGACAACTCCAGGAACGTATAACCTTCTGAGTTGTGGATGCATAGATTAGTATGTCGAACCAAGTTCAACATATTTCTTCCAGATAATCCATGCAGAAAGGTAGGACTGGCAGAGTCACAATTATGAATGGAGAACTCCTCAAGAGTACTCTGATTGTGATATTTTGGTTCAAGAGAACTTCTGCCTTAATGGTTCATGGTATTTGGAACAAGGAAATACCATGGACCTCGAGGACTAATGCAAAGGTTACTAATATCCTAAAGAAACTAGCAAACACTATCGACATGAGGTAAGTAGGGTGAATCTCGGGTTAAAAAACCCAGGAGTAGAATACCTACAACTAAGTAGCATCACGGGATGCTTTCGAGAATGGTGGCCAGATTCATCACACCAGGAACACAAAGCATGGCTAGATTACTAGGTGACTCCCTAAAACACCTAGGGTCATAATAATAGCTCCAACATATATGTCGAGGTAGTAGAGTACCTCAACAGACTGTTAGTGTGCTTAATCTGGCCCAAAAGGACATCGGAAACGGGAAGAAGGGATTTGCAAATGCATCAGACTAGTTAGAGACCTGGGGTGACTCGGACAACATAACGGCTGTAAATGCTCAAAAGATTTGAGACATCCTGCAAAATGGTGGCATAGCCACTTAACATCGCAATATCAAGTTTCCAAGGCCAGCTATGAACATATGGAAGTAGTAGGAACTGAACTGAGGCTTGAACTCAACAATCCTAGGCAACTACGGTTTTAGTAAAACGTCATCATGAGAGATAGAAGAGAAGCCTAGTTCTTAATGCCCGTAGAAAAGAAGAGGTTGACTCAAATCAGAAGGGCATAAGGTAAAGGAGTAAAAAGATCCTTACGTTCCCTTCCACAATCAATTCCCTTACATAACTAAAGCATTTCTAGACTCAACTTCGACCAGTTTGGCTTGGTAATCCTACAGGCAGCCTGGCTCTGATACCAACGCGTAGAAAACCAACTTCAGGACACTTACTCGGCACGGTGTATCAAATAAAGGTCTGATACCAAAGCTGTCAGGACCCCGATTCCAAGTCACATCGATCTAGCCGATAACACCTCATATCACTTTGCGGCCTCACGCATGGTATTCCCACGGTGTCGCCTTACCATGGCCCGGGACCGTTTGCGCCTTTTAGCTCAGGTACATTATAGTGTCGCTAGCATCCATATGACAGAGAACCCGGGCCGACATGACTAGTCGTGAACCCAAAGTGGCACTAACTTACGGGGACAGGCATACATGAATCAACATCAAGCATGTCGGTCAGTAGCGTGCGAATCCGGGCTGTAGCACTGGTCTAATAGGACTCTGGTGAACCGGGCTGTAGCAGGCTAGGCAGGACTCCGGATGTCACTGCATGACATTGCCCCGAAGGGACAGACACAGGAACGAAGTGAATCACATGCCGGCCAGTCAAGTGTTCTGGAGCAATAGTGCTGGGCTAGCAGGACTCCGGTGAACCGGGCTGTAGCGGACTACTATGGCTCATGGAAGCACAAGACTACATTTCCTCATAAGAGAGGCTACCAGGGATAAACAACTAGGTTGTCGGATCCCACACATAGCAATACACGTTACACGTACGCATAACATGCAAGTATGTGCTGTAACACCTAGCTTCTGGTTTTGTGAGAGCCCGTAGAAACCTTAGGTGCTACCCGTTGACCCTCCCGTGCAAGATGTCGTCATTTTCATCGGTGCCCGAGCTCCGGCCGCCACAAAGCTCGACGCCGTCAGCGCTGTAGACCACCCCAGCCACTGCTGCTTGCTCCGTTGGATGCGGATGAGCACCAGCTCCACGCAGAGCCCCTCCGCCACTCGTTTGGTCGCCGGAGGAGCAAACCCGACGCCCTCCTCCGTCTCTGGCTCCACCGGCGACGAGCCGCGGGTAAACTCCGGTGAGTTGACCCGTGTTTGACCCCCCCAGGGTCACTAACGCATGGGCCCGCCCTGTTAATTTTTAGTTAGGTTTAGTTTTGTGCTAATTAACTTAGATTAGTGGTTAATCTAACACTAACTATTAGTGATGACACTGACACGCGGGACCCACAGGTCAGGTTTGACCTGGACCGCCCCCGTTGACCTGCTGACGTGAGCATGATGCAAGGCTGACGCAGTAAATGCTTTTATGTATTTTAAATAAATCTAAATGATTAATATATTTTCAGAAAATCCCCCAAAGTTCCAAAAATCATAGAAAATAATCTATAACTAGGAATGAAATAAATTATATATGAAAAATTATCAAAAACATTCAAGGAATCTGTTTATGGAATTTGCATGCATGTTTGAACAACCTAGGGTTGCTGTACATGGCAATTTGCATAATTGACATTTAAATAAGCACATATGGAGTTTGAATTCGAACCCTT
Organism: Triticum monococcum; assembly: GCA_034509565.1. NCBI lineage: Eukaryota > Viridiplantae > Streptophyta > Magnoliopsida > Poales > Poaceae > Triticum > Triticum monococcum. The sequence goes on from CM067844.1 coordinate 494,566,364, forward strand.
GGTTCAAACCAACTTCATTTAATATGATTTCTAGTTGCATTAGCTCAATCAACAACATATTGCCATGACATTATCATGCATCATAATTGTTGCATTGCATTGATTGTGTTCCTCTTTGTTTGCCGGTATTTGTCCACTCTCGATAGATGTGGTTCCGACGATGAGTTCGATGACACCAATGAAGAACTACACTATCTTCAGAAGTGTCAGGCAAGCAAAACCCCCTTGTTCATTCTGATACAATCCCACTCTCTCGCTCCGGCTCTCTTTTACTGCATTAGGACAATAACGATTCATCTGTTACTGGCTGCGGTAGTTGAACCCCTTATCCTCTGCATGACCTGTCATTGCCACAGTAAAAAGATGAAACCCACTAGCATGAGTAGGAGTTGTTTGAGCCCTGTTGTGCCTACTAATTCATGCTTGTTTGTCATGCCTGCCATTGCTTAGAGTTGTGTCAGGTCTGATTCATCGGGGATGAATTGGAAAGTTGTGAACATTTCCTACTTTGTGTGAGCTAAGTGTGTTGAACACGATTTGGTAAAGGTATCGATGATAGGCCATGTAGGAGTACATGGTGGGTTGTTTCATTGGAACCGTCCTTAAGCACCGAGATCTGTATGTGTGATTTAAGAATCAGTTACTACCATGCATTGGGATCCTTAATTGACCCTCTCGGCTTCTTAACCACCCTAGTACTCTGTCCAGGAGTTGCAAATAGTTTCTGGTGTTTGTAGGTTATGTGTTGGCGGCCGGGCGTAGCGCTGACCCTAGGGGTGGGCTATGATGTGGTAGATACACCATCGCACGGTGTACAGAGTCACCCGTTTGGTCTCTCGGGAACCCTGTTCACATCGTTCGGGGCCGTATCTGGAAACCTCGGTCGGACTCGCTGCGGATGGAACCTGGATATGCGATAAACCTAGACTAGAGACTTGAGTGTTTAGGTAGGCCATGGCCGACACCCTCGTTGGGCTTCCGCTTGAAGGTTGCCGAGTACATGTCGTGTAAACGACGGTAAGTGGTGAGAGCGTGTATGAAGAAGTACACCCCTGCAGGGTTAACATCATCTATTCGAATAGCCGTGTCCGCGGTAAAGGACTGCTTGGTTGCCTATACAGTTCATCGATAACTTGAAGTGGATACTCTGAAAATCGCAAGATAAGCGTGAGTGCTATGGATGGCGTCCTCATAGGGAGACGGGAGCAGATCCATAGTGGTGTATTGATATGGTGAATATGTGGACTCGTGTGCGCCACCTCAAAAGAGTTGCTTGTAGTCGTAGTTCAGGTTAGCCATTGAGTCAAAGCTGGCTTGCTGCAGTTAAACTCCACCACCCCCCCTTGTTGATACCGATGCATATGTAGTTAGTTCTGATGTAAGTCTTGCTAGGTACATTTGTACTCACGTTTTCTTAATTTATGTTTTGCAGAGAGACTTCAGTCTCGCTAGTAGTTCCGTGTGGACTTCGACGTTTAGCTTGATACGTCAGCTACGATCTTGTGCCCTCGGCAGGATCTGGTAGATAGTAAGGCTTCTCAGCCTTTTTCATTTGTAGATGTCTGTACTCAGACATGTTAAGCTTCCGCTTGTGCTTTGATTTGTATGTTATGATTGTTGGGTCATGAGACCCATGTTTGTAATATCTCGCTCCTCGGAGCCTAATGAATAAATACTTTGAGTCATAGAGTCTTGTTATGATGCCATGTTGTATTTACACATATCGAGCATATTGTGTGTATGATTGAAATGCTTGGTACGTGTGGGATCCGACAACCTAGTTGTTTATCCTTGGTAGCCTCTGTAAGTGCATCTAGTGCCACCCCTAGTTGGTTTTGGAGTATTGACGACAAACCTAGTTGAGGGACTAATGTGTTTGTGAGAATTGCAGGATAACACAGGTAGAAGTCCCTCATTGATTCGGTTTAGCTACCAGAGATGACCCCCAAAAATGTACGAAGACATTGAAGACAATGGTGGTTCATGAAGACATTCGTGTCGAAGACAATGACATATGAAGACTCCCCATGAAGCCTTTGGAACTCGAAGACTTAGATCCTTCATAGCTTTACTTTATTCATGTTGTGTCATAGGAACCACCGTACTGTTAAGTGGGGTCCAAGAAAACCAGTCAGGATGACTGAAGTGATGCCTAATTCAAATCCTATGTCTTCGAGTGAAGACAATGAGAGAAAATCTTGTCCAGAGTCAGACAAGTCAGCTTTACTTGCAGCCCAAGTAAAGTTGCCGTGAGAGTTCAAAATCCGACCGTTAGTACACGTGTCAGTTCCTTAGTGACCCAGGGTCATTTCGGACAAATCAGGTCAGGGTTGCCAAATGGCTATAAATAGTCCACCCCCACAACCATAAACGGTCGGCTGCTCAGATTTCAGTGCACGGCTTTTGTCGTTTGAGAGCAACCCACCTCGAAGCCTTTGAGAGAAAATCCTTAGTGAGGAGAAAAGCCCTAACCACCCAGAGCCAGAGTAATTGGGCATCACTTAAGTCTTCTTGTCTGAGTGATCTGAAGACTTATTACACTTGAGGACTGTGCATCCTCCAGACGGTTAGGCGTCGCGTTCTGAGCATCCAAGAGGAATTGTGGATTGCCGGTGAACGAAGTCTGTGAAGGTTTGGGAGTCTACCTTGAAGACTTACCAGAGTGATTGGGCGGGGTCTGTGTGACCTTAGCTCAAGGAGAAAACGGTGAGGACTGGGTGTCCTGAGCTGCGTGTTCAGGACTGGGTGTCCGGGACTGTGTGTCCTTTGGTTTAAATACCTAGCTGCTCCAACCAGACGTACAGTTGTCACAGCAACTGGAACTGGTCCAACATATCATTGTCTTCAACGTGTCACTGGTTTCTTCTTCACCTCCCTTTACTTACCAGTACACCTTGTGAAGCTATTGCATGCCTGCTTAATCTTCTGTCTTCACAACCTGACTGTATGATCTGTTTGGCTTCATAACTTCTTCCAACCTGATCCTCATTACACTGAAGCTATTTGTCTCTGAGCTTTCACTGTACTGTATATTTGACTATGGCTTGCGTTGTGTAATCTACCTTCCGCTGCATAGTGATAGGCTTCAAGTCTGTTTGTCTTCATAACTTCCACGTTTTGAAGACTTTCTTAAAAATCGCCTATTCACCCCCCCTCTAGTCGATATAACGCACTTTCAATTGGTATCAGAGCAAGGTGCTCCCTTGTTCTGTGTGATTCGGTTTAACCACCTGGAGTTTTAGCTATGTCGACTGCAGGGATAATTAAAGTCTCCGCTACATGCCTCGTCTTCGATGGAACTGAATATCCCTACTGGAAGAATAAGATGCGCATGCATCTTGAAGCCATTGACGTCGACCTATGGTATGTCGTCGAAAATGGCGTTCCCAAGGCTGGAGAAGGTGTCACTGCTGCTGAGGTCAAGAAGTTCACTCAACTGGACTCCACTGCCAAGAATATTATCTGTGGTCATCTGACCAAGGGACAGTACGGCCGTGTGAGTGCCTTGAAGACATCCAAGCTGGTCTGGGACTGGCTCTCCAAGGTCAATGAAGGCATCTCAACCCAGAGAGATCAGAGAATCAATGTTCTTCGCAACCTCTTCAACCGCTTCAAGCGAAATGACAATGAGAATGTCCAGCACACATTTGACCGGCTCACTGACATCACAAATGAGCTTCAAGCCCTCGGCGCCACTGAGATCACCAAACGTGAAATCGTCAAGACGCTGCTAAGATCACTTGACAGTTCATTTGACATTCTAGCCCTGATGATTCAAGAACGTCCAGACTTCAAGACACTCGATCCGTCTGACATACTTGAGAGGGTCAACACACATGAGTTTCAGCTTTCTGAGAAAAGAGATATCTACGGTCCAAACTATGGGCGAACTCGTGCCTTGAAGGCAAAAGCTGTGTCATCATCTGAAGAGGAATCTGACAGCAGTTCTGATGATCCTGAAGACATTGGAAGGGAACTTGCAATGCTAGTGAAGAAGTTCCAGAAATTCACCAAGAACAAAGGCTTCAGAAAGTCTTCACGATCAAGCTCAAGGAATGATGAGGCTTCTGCGCATGACTACAAGAGGAAAACTTGTCACAAATGCAAGAAAACTGGACACTTCATCTCTGAATGCCCACAGTGGGACAATGAGAACAGAAAGAAGAAGAAGAGCAAGGAATATGACTCTGACGATAAGAAGACGAAGAAATACTCAAAGTCTTCGTCCAAGTCTTCCTCAAAGTCTTCATCACACAAGAAGAGTTCATCTGGCAAGGCTCGTGCGTTTGTTGGCAAGGAAATGGATTCAGAGGAGGAGTCCGCTTCTGAGGAGGCAGAGGTGGAGTCTGAGGAGGAGTCTGATTCAGGCATTGCAAGTTTGGCTACAGCCTATGTCGCCAAGTCCATCTTCAACACTGAAGACAATGACTCCATTACCATCACCGATGCAAATGACAAGGACGACTCTACTCCCACCTACTGCTTCATGGCACGTGGTGCCAAGGTAAACACACGCACCACTCACTATCAAACATCTAGTGACGATGACTCTGGTTGTGATTCAAAACCCAGTTACAAAACACTTGCTAAAATTGCAACTGAACAACAAAAGGCCATGGAACATATTCAAAAACTGTTAGACAGAAGCGATGATCTGTTGGGTGCTGAAATGACTCGTTCTGAATCCTTAATTGAAGACATAAAAAATCTTCATGTTAAGTATCAGGAACTCGAAGATCGTCTTGAGACTCTCTCAACTACTCATGAAAAGCTTTCCTATGATTATCTTCAGAAGAAGCAAGATCTTGAGAAGTTGAGAGCGGATCATGAAGATCTTCAAAAGGAAAACGAGTCACTTCGAGCCGAACAGATCAGTTCTGCTCAGGAAGGATTTGAACCACCATGCCTTAAATGCATTGAGCGTGATAATGCTATTTCTGTTGCTGAATGTTCCACTGCTACTGCTGTTGCAATATCTTCAACTGTTGAAGTGGTAACTAACCCCTCTGCTGAGGATACCACTGCTATTGCTGATGAAAATGCTAGGTTGAAGACATTGCTTGAAACAGGGATGTACAAAAGTCTCAAAGGACATCAGACACTATGTGATGTCCTCAAGAAGCAGATTCTGAACCGAAACCCTAGCAAAGAGGGTGTTGGGTTCGTGAGGAAAATTAATGCAGATGGCTCTTACTGGAAACCTGAGCAGTACCCCAAAACCACATGGGTTGCTGCAAAGGAATCCTCATCAGATCCATCCAATCTATCTGGCTTCACTTGTGCTAATCCAATTATCATTGATGAATCCTTTGATGCAAACTATAAACTGTTTAGGAATCAGAATGGTGAAGTATTTGCCAGGTACATTGGTACTAACTGCAGGAATGGACCGCCTATGAAGAAGATCTGGGTTCCAAAAACGTGTCTTGAGAATCTTCCTGTGAATGTCCTCATGACACCTCACATGAAGAAGACAAACCTCAGACCAAAGGCTTCATATGGTCCAAAGGGTTCATACAGGCAGAGGGCTCATCTGAGTTGCACTAACACAAATGCTTTGCAGGGAAACCATGCTCAGGCTTATGAGAGCGGTTCTTCAAACCGTCATTCTCCTATGACCAAAAATTATTCTGCCTATTCTTATGAGTATTATTGCCCACCTGCTAGACTGTTTGCTAGGGCTCCAAAGCCAAAATTCTCAGATGCTGCACTTAGACTTATTGCTTCTAAGCCACCCCTGAAGATGTGGGTGGTTAAGAAAGCTTAACTCTCTTTTGCAGGGAAAGGTCTCCAGCTCAAAACCAAAATCTTCTGATGCTATTGCTGGGGACCTTAAAAAACTCGTGGGGCGCACGATCAAATGCCCGAATGGCATCACTATGTATCTCATATCTGAATCGCATGCTACTCTCCCTGCTTGTCCTAACCTGGATCTCAGTTTTCATAATCCACTCGTTCATCAAATGTTTTTGCTTCACAACACTCTTGGTGAAGCCTATCCCCCTAACTGCACTATAGGGTACGACACCAGTAACTTCGGAGTCTTCAGTATGGATTATTGACAGCGGGTGTACAAATCAAATGACTGGCAAGAGAAGTCTCTTTATGGACTCAACCTTACGTCCATCTGACAAGAGCCACATCACATTCGCTGACACTGGTAAAAGTAAAGTACTGGGTCTAGGTAGAGTTGCAATCTCAAAGGATCAACACATGGATAAAGTCATGTTTGTTGAATCCCTTGGCTTCAACTTAATGTCTGTCTCAATGCTTTGCGATTTAAACATGATTGTAATCTTTGGAAAATATCATTGTCTGGTACTAATGGAATCTGACAAGTCTCTAGTGTTTGAAGGGTATCGAAAAGATGACTTGTACGTGGTAGATTTCTCAGCAGGGCCACAGCTTGCAGTTTGTCTTCTCGCAAAGGCTTCAGAATGCTGGCTTTGGCATTGAAGACTTGGGCATGCTGGCATGAGGAACCTCCACACCCTTGCTAAGAAGAAGCATGTCATATGCATCGAGGGCGTCAAGTTCAAGAAAGATCACTTATGCGGTGCCTGTGAAGCTGGGAAGATGACAAGGGCAAAACATCCTTCGAAGACAATCATGACCACTACTCAACCCTTCGAACTGCTTCACATGGATCTCTTCGGTCCTACCCACTACTCAACTTTCTCCACTACTGCTTGCCTCTATGGATTCGTCATTGTTGATGATTACTCTAGATATACTTGGGTGCACATAATTCTTTATAAGACTGAAGTGCAGGATGTCTTCAGACGCTTCGCAAATCGGGCAATGAACAATTATGGCGCCAAGATAAAGCACATCAGAAGTGACAATGGCACAGAATTCAAGAACACCGGCCTTGACACATATCTTGATACATTGGGCATCACTCATGAATTCTCAGCTCCATACATGCCACAACAGAATGGCATCGTCGAACGCAAGAACAAAACACTCATTGAGATGGCCAGAACAATGTTAGATGAGTACAAGACACCAAGAAAATTCTGGACTGAAGCCATTGACACTGCATGCCATACTATCAACCGTGTATATCTTCACAAGCTGCTGAACAAGACATCTTATGAACTTCTGACTGGCAAGAAGCCAAATGTAAGTTACTTCAGAGTATTTGGATCGAGATGCTGGATCAAGGACCCTCACCACACCGCAAAATTTGCTCCAAAAGCACATGAGGGCTTCATGCTTGGATATGGAAAGGATTCGCACTCCTACAGAGTCTTCAATCTCTTTCACTACAAAGTGGTTGAAACAGTGGATGTGCGGTTTGATGAGACCAATGGGTCACAAAGAGAGCAACTACCAGATGTACTAGATGAAGTTCCAGCCAGTGAATCAATCAAGCTAATGGGAACTGGAGAAATTATACCTTCTGAAGCTCATCCTGAAGAAGAACTTATCATCTCAGCACCTGATCCACATGAAGACAATGCTCAGCCTGAAGACATTCCTCCCCATGACAACGTAGATCAGCAAGAGCAAAGTATTCGACCCCTACATCCTCGTGTTGCCAATGAAGTGCAAATCGACAGAACAATTGATAGCATCAATGCACCTGGTCCACTGACTCGTTCAAAGGCAACTCAACTGGCAAACTTTTGCGGACACTTCGCATTTGTTTCAATCACAGAACCCAAGAAAACTGATGAAGCCTTTATGGAACCTGAATGGATTCAAGCTATGCAAGAAGAGCTTCAACAATTTGAGCTGAACAATGTATGGGAGTTAGTTAAGCGTCCTGATCCACGGAAGCATAACATAATAGGCACCAAATGGATATACCGCAACAAGCAAGATGAGCATGGCCAAGTCGTCAGAAACAAGGCTCGTCTCGTTGCTCAAGGATATACTCAAGTGGAAGGCATCGACTTCGACGAAACATTTGCTCATGTGGCCAGACTTGAAGCCATCCGTATACTTCTGGCCTATGCAAATCATCACAACATAATCCTGTATCAAATGGATGTAAAAAGTGCCTTCCTCAATGGCAAAATTGAAGAAGAAGTGTATGTTGCGCAACCACCTGGGTTTGAAGATCCAAAACATCCTGACATGGTGTACAAGCTCAAAAAGGCACTATATGGCCTCAAACAAGCCCCTCGGGCCTGGTATGATACACTCAAATACTTCCTGAAGAGCAAAGGCTTCATACCTGGTTCCCTGGATCCCACTCTCTTCACAAAGACATATGATGGTGAACTGTTTGTGTGCCAAATATACGTGGATGACATTATCTTCGGCTGCACCAATCAGAAGTACAGTGAGGAGTTCGGATATATGATGCAAGAGCAATATCAGATGTCTATGATGGGGGAGCTGAAATTCTTCCTCGGTCTTCAGATAAGGCAACAACGCAATGGCATCTTCATATCTCAAGACTGCCTGAAGAAGTTCGGTATGCAAGATTGCAAAGGCTTCACAACACCAATGCCAGCCAAACATCATCTGGGTCCTGACGACAATGGTAAAGAGTTCGATCAAAAGGTATACCGCTCCATGATTGGTTCTTTGCTTTATTTATGTGCATCTAGGCCAGATATTATGCTCAGTGTTTGCATGTGTGCTCGATTTCAAGCGGCACCAAAGGAGTCGCATCACTTAGCAGTGAAGCGAATTCTTCGATATTTGGCTCACACACCAACTCTAGGGTTATGGTATCCAAAGGGCTCAGAGTTTGATCTGGTTGGATTTTCGGACGCTGATTACGCTGGTGACAAGGTTGATCGGAAGTCCACATCAGGCACATGTCATTTCCTGGGTCGATCTCTTGTCTGTTGGTCTTCAAAGAAGCAGAACTATGTATCTCTCTCCACTGCTGAATCTGAATACATTGCTGCTGGATCCTGCTGCGCTCAGCTTCTATGGATGAAGCAAACCCTCAAGGATTATGGAATTCATCTGAAGCAAGTGCCACTTTACTGCGACAACGAAAGCGCCATCAAGATCGCCAACAACCCAGTTCAGCACTCGAAGACAAAGCACATTGAAATTTGTCATCACTTTCTCAGAGATCATGTTACAAAGGAAGACATTGATATCATACACGTCAACACTGAAGAGCAATTGGCAGATATCTTCACCAAGCCCTTGGATGAGAAGAGATTTTGCAAGTTACGGTGTGAGCTAAATATCTTGGAATCCTCAAATGTCCTGTGATCAGGCACACATCCTAACACTTATGCATGATGATGACTTAGATGTGCAACACACAAAGTAACGTATATCTTCAATCAATGAAGACATACATTCTAAGTGTGAATACATTAACGTGGAATTTGACCTCGGAGCGCCACGATAATTGTGCGCCGTGTCTGGGTCCAATACTTCCTATACGGTGGGTAGCGCCACCACCAAAATTTTTCTGCTTGAAGTGTTTTACTCATGACGTTACATTTGCTATGTCTTCACATTTGGTTTGGCTTCAATCTCAACATGTCTTCATGATTATCTTCACTATGTTGATTATATATGCACTGGTGTTCTGTCCTCTACAGCATTCACTTATAGCTATGTCTTCTTGTCTGAATCTTTTGAACTAAGTGAATGTGATCGGACCCTAACCTCTCCATGCTTCCTACCTCAAACTCTATCTCTCCAAGTCATATGCACTCTATTGAAACTGTCGAATGTCTTCACTGCATCCTTGTCAGAAGAAGACACAGAGACAAACTTTAAAACAGCTTTCAATGTTTTTCCATCAACTAGAATTCCGGAGAAGTAGGAACGACTCCCGACAAACCAGGCGTGCGTGGGGTGAAACTGCCCCCACAATTCCGCATGCTGGCCACGTACTAATCAGATGCGAATCGCCAGGGGCACCTGAGTAATAGCGCAGTGCCGCCCATATCCCTAAAAGTACACGTTTCACTGCGGTCATTATCTCTTCTTCCTCCCTCGCACGAGCCCTAGCACCACCGCTAACTCTCAACGACGCCGGCGACGAAGTGCTTCACTGCCGCGACCTCTCCGACGCCGTTCTCACGCCGACCGCGGACACCAGTCTTTCCACCGTCGTCCTAAGTGTCTTCCGTCACCAAGTTAGGGCACGGAGGATCGAACTGCTCGGCCTCACCTCTCTTCTCGTCTAGCAGTTCTAAGTCTGGTAAATAACAAGCTTTTTACAGCCTCTTTTGATCCTATTGATCCATCACTTTCTGCCAAAAGAGGTTTCTATTCCTTCAAGTTTCATTCCTCTTGTCTGAATCTCATAACTTGCCTAGCATATTCACTTGTTCTTCATGAAGTAGTTAGATTCCTCTCTTGTACTGATCTATGGGTTCGTACAAATCTGGAACCAACTTCTTTTCTATAAAGTGAATGTCTTCGCATGATGAGGTCAATGTCTTCTACACTGATTTATCTTCAAAATCTTCTGAGAATGCATATGACCTCTTCCCCTTCCCTCGCACCTTAATGCTGTCACAGGTACATGTCCGTGGGAGAATCCTTTGGTTCTCATAGTCTGCATTCATTTGCAGAATTCCTACAGCGTCACATCAATTCACCCGAAGCAAGTTGCTGTTGGTCAAGCAAAAGGAAGCCTTTGAAGCCTTTGAAGCCTTTGAAACCTTTGAAGCCTTTGAAGCTTTTGAAGCCTTCCAAGTTAAGCTTCATGGCATCCGAGAAACCATCAAGGAAGGGAGGCAGACAGAGACGGGGTGACACATCAAAGGATCTGCCTGAAGATTTGGCAGAAACGTACCAAACAGATCCAGAAGAAACCTATGCTCAGCGCAAGACACGAATCCAATGGATTCACAGGTATTGGGCAGAGCAGTGGTTCCTATACCGCTTCGTCACCAAAGAATATGCAGAGAAGTGCGCCATCAAGCGGCCATGGGGAGATGCCTTGTACAAGAATCTCGTATCCCGAACCAGAGACGAAGCCATTGCTCAAGGTTTCTTTCCATGCATGGTCAGGGGACAACAGCCAGCTGATGCACATCCATCGTCCCTTCTCTGGTGTCGCGATGACACTCTGTTCAAGCGCAACTTCCAATTTGCCCAGAACTCTGTGAAGCAAAACAAGAAGGAGTTTGGATTGGACTTCAACCCTGGTCCCTCCAGACCAAGGGCAGATGGCACACGCGACGCTAATCCCAATGTCATCGGGCCATTTGCCAATCTCGACGGCCTCATCACTCACATTATAGTCCAAGGGACTGCCGTGAACGACCCTCCAGCAGACACTGAGTCTGATGATGCTCCTGCTGCCCCAGAGCCGAAGCAGATGAAGAAGAAGCCAAAAGCTTCCAAGCCAGTCGCCTCCCCCAAGATCTCCAAAGCAAAGCCATTGGCCACTGCACCTCCTGAAGCCAGTGTGCAGTCTGAAGACTTATCAAGAGTCTCCAAGCCTCAAGAAGCAAAGAAACCACAGCCACACACCAGCAAAGAGCTAACTGTTGCTGCCGTTCTTCGCTGCGAAGCCATTGATCTGTCCAGTGACGAAGATCTTGGCGATGACGCTCTTGAGCAGCTCATCAAGAGCAAGGAGGAGGCTGAAATCTTCAACAATCTGCCTCTGTTCGATGCAAAAATCATCCACAACTTCATAGATGAGTGGTTTGACACGCCCAACATCAGCTTTGATGATCTGCAGCTGCCCATTGGCCTCAGCGTAGCCTTCCAAGGAGCTATCACTTCAGAACTCGCTATTGCCCAGCGTATCGTGGAACTGAAGCAAAAGATCGATTTTGAAAAGGCTCAGTTTAAGCAGAACATGGCCACGCTCAGCGTCCAAGAGATCAAAGACTTCAAAGTCATGCTGCATGAGTTGAAGGAAAACTTCATGCAGAAACGTGCAGAGGCTCAGGGTTCACGCGAGCGCATGAAGAACTTGGCTGATCTCTGCGTACAGGCCTACAATGAGGCCGAGAAGCGAAAGGCACTTGGACGTCCCGGCATCGACCCCAGGATGGCCGCCAAGAAAAAGAAGACGCCCACCGTGGCTGAAGAAGAGGCCCCACGCCAAGAAGCTATTCCAATTGTCTTCCCCACCGCCAAGCCTAGCTCGAAGCCAAAGCGCTCACCCGCTTCAGAGCTTAAGAAGACAAGGATAGCCGAAGCTAAAGCAAGGAAGAGGAAACACTCTGAAGCCTCTCCTTCAGACCCCACCACCAAGAAGCGCAAGTCCAAGAAGTCTCGGGCTGCTCCCACAGAGCCCTTGATAGTTGAACCCCTTTCCGTTCGCCGTCCTAATGAAGATCGTCAGATGACCGTCCATGAGCCTGCTCTCACCGAGGCTCAGCGTGATGAAGACATTCCAGCAGCCGACCCCACCGCTGCTGAAGACATTGGTCTCCAAGACAATGTACAAGATGATGTAGTCCTTCCTCAGCTCGAATCGAGTGAATTGCTCAGCATTGGTCGTCCCCTGACGCCAATCACACAAGATGCATCGTGGGCAGATCGCCCACAAGAGGAAGAGGATGAGCCCCAGCCCACTGCAACTCCACCGGCATCGCCTGCATTCCGTAGGCTTCGGAAAGGACCAAGGGCTCAGACTGCTGACGACATTCCGGCTGCATCAGCCGAAGCACAAGCAGAAGAGCATGAAGAACCTCAAGCTCCATCTCCCCCACACCAGCAAGAAGAAATTCTCAAGGAGGCTGACACCACTACGGCTGCCACACATAATACTGAAGCATTGGTGGAGCCAGACCAACCAACAGCTTCAAGAGATACTGAAGCAACTGCCTCTGACCCTTCTGTGCCTGTGTCTGCTGCCGGACCACAGTTCAATTATCATATTGCGCACAGGCCCCAGGTACAGAAGCCAATCCCACGACTGCCAAGGTTCCCAGGTCCAGTCACTGCTCCTGGCTCCTTCAATGTCAATAGCTTCAGGGCAGACAACACTTTCTTCAACCGCTCCAAGAACCCTTACTCAAGGGAAAAGATTGTGTCAGATAGGTTCTGGAGCTACCCACAGCGCAGCTACTACTCCTGCGTCCTCTACAACCAGAACTGTATCTTTCCACATCAGCGCCTTGAAGTTGAAGCTTTTGCTGGTCTGCCTGGTCTGGAAGAAGCCCTGGACTGCTTCAAGCAAGTTGGCCTGCTGCCGTTTGTCACGGATGAAGAGCACTGGAACGAAGAGCTTCTGCTTCAGTTCTATGCCACATTGCACATCAAGGGATACAACAGAGATCCGAAGACTTGGGTCCTGGAGTGGATGACCGGCAACGTCCATCATGAAGCCAATGCGTTTGATATCATTGAGCTCACCGGCCTACCCACTCCAGGCGAACACTTCGAAGAAGGCTGCCAACTCCATACTGAAGCAGTTGAGAGCATATTTCAGCAACCTGAGCCGAATATGAGTCAGATGCTCTCGATGATGAATCCATTGCCTTCTGACGCACCTTACCCAACGGAGTTCTTCGTTGAAGACTTAGAGTACCTGCCGAGAACTATCTATCACATCCTCAGGCGGACTCTATGGCCCATTAAGGGGCACTCTCGATATGCCAAGGTTGAAGGTGCCATGAAGACTCTCATCTTTTGCATCCTACACGGCAAATGCTTCAATGCCCAGGATCTCTTCATACGTCAACTTGCTGCGTCTGGCTCAGATCTCTTTGGTCTGAAAATTTATGCTCCATGGGTTATGAGGCTAATCAAGCTCCACTCTGCGATATCATATCAGCCCTCAGCCCGCAACCACAGAATCTTCTTACCCGATGTGGACACCTCTGCTGAAGCCATTTATCCTGAGCCTGCCAAACAGCCACTAAGTCTTCAGAATGCAGAACACCAAAGCTTCACTCAACATGATGAAGGTGTTGAGGCCATTTCTAGAGTCTATCCAATGGCTGGCACCACACGTGCCCCTGCATCCACTGAAGCCACTGACAGCGAAGCTGGGCAGAGACCCAAGAAACGAGCTCGTACACTCACTGATCGTGAACTTCTTGTGGCTCTGCATCAAAAGCAAGATAGGCATCACGACTGGCTCAAGAGGCAGATGCACAGTCTCATGCAAGACGTCAATCGCATCAGGAATCTGGCCACCAAGAACGCCTTCGTCGCACACGAAACCTGTCGCCGCACTTGGAAAGGCCTCACTATGATGTGCACTGAAGCTGAATTGCAAGAGGATGGCTTCAAGGAGCGTTTCAAGTTTGACTCCACACCCCCCAGAAGAGCTGTGTTGCGTGGGACTCCTTCACTTGAAGAATCCGAGTTCTCTTCCTCTGCTGCCACCGTGACGGGAAAAATCATTGAGGAAGAAGACGACGCCACATCACCACCAATGTCTTCACCGCGCGTCGTCACTGCCCCAAGCTCGCCTGCACCACCAAACGTCTCCACCGACCCTGCTGCGCCTGGGAACGCATAGAAAACTCTATGTCTTCAAACCTTTTTGGTCATCACTGACAAAAGGGGGAGAAGCATATGATGTTTATAGTCTTCAAGCGGGTCAATAATATAGGCGGGTGTTTTATATTTTGCATTTTGCTTCGTGCTTACAACTCTCGTTTTGCTACATTTGGTTCTTTGAGTTGTAACACTTAAACTTGATGGTCGTCTGCTACCTTGTTTGCCACTGTGTTCTTGCAAAGATAAATTCCGCATGTACGACGATAATTTCCGCACTCTTATCATTTCACAGACGTCCATTTTTCATTATGCATATCATTATCTTCATATATATTTACGTGCATGATGGATTGTCATCATAAGTTGAAGCGGATTCCCACAAATACAACCTGCTGTGTGCCTTTGCATTCCAGAAGCAAATCACTTAATATGCACATCTTCAGGGGGAGCCCTTGCAGCTTATGAAGACAATTCCTTTACAATTTCACAAATTATATTCCCCGTTGAAAACTTCAACTAGTTTGTCATCAATCACCAAAAAGGGGGAGATTGTAAGTGCATCTAGTGCCACCCCTAGTTGGTTTTGGAGTATTGACGACAAACCTAGTTGAGGGACTAATGTGTTTGTGAGAATTGCAGGATAACACAGGTAGAAGTCCCTCATTGATTCGGTTTAGCTACCAGAGATGACCCCCAAAAATGTACGAAGACATTGAAGACAATGGTGGTTCATGAAGACATTCGTGTCGAAGACAATGACATATGAAGACTCCCCATGAAGCCTTTGGAACTCAAAGATTTAGATCCTTCGTAGCTTTACTTTATTCATGTTGTGTCATAGGAACCACCGTACTGTTAAGTGGGGTCCAAGAAAAGCAGTCAGGATGACTGAAGTGATGCCTAATTCAAATCCTATGTCTTCGAGTGAAGACAATGAGAGAAAATCTTGTCCAGAGTCAGACAAGTCAGCTTTACTTGCAGCCCAAGTAAAGTTGCCGTGAGAGTTCAAAATCCGACCGTTAGTACACGTGTTAGTTCCTTAGTGACCCAGGGTCATTTCGGACAAATCAGGTCAGGGTTGCCAAGTGGCTATAAATAGTCCATCCCCACAACCATAAACGGTCGGCTGCTCAGATTTCAGTGCACGGCTTTTGTCGTTTGAGAGCAACCCACCTCGAAGCCTTTGAGAGAAAATCCTTAGTGAGGAGAAAAGCCCTAACCACCCAGAGCCAGAGTAATTGGGCATCACTTAAGTCTTCTTGTCTGAGTGATCTGAAGACTTATTACACTTGAGGACTGTGCATCCTCCAGACGGTTAGGCGTCGCGTTCTGAGCATCCAAGAGGAATTGTGGATTGCCGGCGAACGAAGTCTGTGAAGGTTTGGGAGTCTACCTTGAAGACTTACCAGAGTGATTGGGCGGGGTCTGTGTGACCTTAGCTCAAGGAGAAAACGGTGAGGACTGGGTGTCCTGAGCTGCGTGTTCAGGACTGGGTGTCCGGGACTGTGTGTCCTTTGGTTTAAATACCTAGCCGCTCCAACCAGACGTACAGTTGTCACAGCAACTGGAACTGGTCCAACATATCATTGTCTTCAACGTGTCACTGGTTTCTTCTTCACCTCCGTTTACTTACCAGTACACCTTGTGAAGCTATTGCATGCCTGCTTAATCTTCTGTCTTCACAACCTGACTGTATGATCTGTTTGGCTTCATAACTTCTTCCAACCTGATCCTCATTACACTGAAGCTATTTGTCTCTGAGCTTTCACTGTACTGTATATTTGACTATGGCTTGCGTTGTGTAATCTACCTTCCGCTGCATAGTGATAGGCTTCAAGTCTGTTTGTCTTCATAACTTCCACGTTTTGAAGACTTTCTTAAAAATCGCCTATTCACCCCCCCTCTAGTCGATATAACGCACTTTCAGCCTCTCTTATGGGGAAATGTAGTCTTGTGCTTCCATGAGCCATAGTAGTCCGCTACAGCTTAACATGTCTGAGTACAGACATGTACAAATGAAAAAGGCTAAGAAGCCTGACTATCTACCAGATCCTGCCGAGGGCACAAGATCGTAGCTGAGGTAACAAGCTAAACGTCGAAGTCCACGTGGAACTACTAGCGAGACTGAAGTCTCTCTGCAAAACATAAATTAGGAAAACGTGAGTACAAATGTACCCAGCAAGACTTACATCAGAACTAACTACATATGCATCGGTATTAACAAAGGGGGTGGTGGAGTTTAACTGCAGCAAGCCAGCTTTGACTCAGTGGCTAACCTGAACTACGACTGCAAACAACTCTTTTGAGGTGGCGCACATGAGCCCACATATTCACCATATCAATACACCACTATGGATCCGCTCTCGTCTCCCTATGAGAAGGCCATCCATAGCACTCATGCTTATCTTGCATGTTTTAGAGTATCCACTTTCACTTGTCTATGAACTATGCAAGGGGTCCAAGTTTCCATATCCGAGGAATCCGGCTATTCAAATAGATAATGAAAACCCTGCAGGGGTGTACTTCTTCACACATGCTGCCACCACTTACCGTCGTTTACACGACATGTACTCGGCATCCTTCAAGCGGAAGCCCAACGAGGGTGTCGACTATGGCCTACCTAAACACTCAAGTCTCTAGTCCAAGTTTATCCCCTATCCAGGTCCCATCCGCAGGGATTCCGGCCGAGGTTTCCACATACGGCCCCGAACGATGTGAACAGGGTTCCCGAGACACCAAATGGGCGCCCGGTACATCGTGGCACGGTGTATCTACCACATCATAGCCCACCCCTAGGGTCAGCTCTACGCACGGCCGCCAACACATAACCTACAAACACCAGAAACTAGTTGCAACTCCTGGACAGAGTACTAGGGTGATTAAGAAGCCGAGAGGGTCAATTAAGGATCCCAATGAGTGGTAGTAGCTGTTCATGGATCACAGACACAGGACTCAGTTCCTGAGGACGGTTTCAATGAGACAACCCACCATGTACTCCTACATGGCCTCTCACCGCTACTTATACCAAATCATGTTCACATGCTTAGCTCACACATAGTAGGACATGTTCATCGCCATTCCAATTCATCCCCGATGAATCAAACCTAACTCAACTCTAAGCAGTAGCAGGCATGACAAGCAAGCATGAATGATTAGGCACATCAGGGCTCAAACAACTCCTACTCATGCTAGTGGGTTTCATCTATTTACTGTGGGAATGACAGGTCATGCAGAGGATAAGGGGTTCAACTACCGTAGCAAGTAACAGATGAATCGTTGTTGTCCTAATGCAGTAAAAGAGAGCAGGAGCGAGAGAGTGGGATTGTATTGGAATGAACAAGGGGGTTTTGCTTGCCTTGCACTTCTGAAGATGATATAGCTTTTCAACGGTGTCATCGAATTCATCGTCGGAACATACGTCTACCGAGGGGGAACAATCACCGGCAAACAGAAAAAAGAAGACATCAATGCAATGCAACAAACATGATGTATGATCATGGCATGTTAAGGTACCGAATTCACCTAATGCAACAGTTAGTCATATTAATTGAAGTGGAATTCAAACATATAGCAAATTCCAACTCCAAAACTACATACCATATATTCCATAAACATGAATTAATCTAGTTGGTGATGTTAACTTTCTCAAACATGCATGAACATGGCATAAACAGATTCTTCACATTTTTCTGATAATTTTTCATATATAATTTATCTTATTTGGAGTTACGGTTTAATTTCTATGATTTTTTGAAGTTTAAGTCATTTTCTAGATTGTCGGATCCCACACATACCAAGCATTTCAATCATATACACAATATGCTCGATATGTGTAAATACAACATGGCATCACAACATAACTCTACGAATCAAGCATTTATTCATTAGGCTCCGAGGAGCGAGATATTACAAACATGGGTCTCATAACCCAACAATCATAGCATAAAATCAAGCACATGCGAAAGCTTAACATGTCTGAGTACAGACATCTACAAACGAAAAAGGCTAAGAAACCTGACTATCTACCAGATCCTGCCGAGGGCACAAGATCGTAGCAGAGGTATCAAGCTAAATGTGGAAGTCCACACGGAACTACTAGCGAGACTGAAGTCTCTCTGCAAAAACATAAATTAAGCAAATGTGAGTACAAATGTACCCAACAAGACTTACATCAGAACTAGCTACATATGCATCAGTATCAAGAAAGGGGTAGTGGAGTTTGACTGCAGCAAGCCAGCTTTGACTTGGTGGCTATCCTCAACTACGACTGCAAGTAACTCTTTTAAGGTGGCGCACATGAGTCCACATATTCACCATATCGAAAAACCACTATGGATCCGCTCCCATCTCCCTACGAGAACGCCATCCATAGCACTCACGCTTATCTTGCACATTTTAGGGTATCCACTTTCACTTGTCTATGAATTATGCAAGGGGTCCAAGTTTCCATATCCGAGGAACTCGGCTATTCGAATATATAATGGTAACCCTGCAGGGGTGTACTTCTTCACACACGCTCTCACCACTTATCGCCCTGTACACGTCATGTACCTCCGCAACCTTCAAGCGGAAGCCGGGCGAGGGAGTCGACCACGACCTGACTAACCAACAAGTGTCTAGTCCAGGTTTATCGCCTATTCGGATTCCATCTGCAAGGAGATCCGGCCGGGGTGTCGCTCACGGCCCCAAACGATGTGAGCAGGGTTCCCAAGCCCACCATCCAGGTGCCACTTGGTACACCGTGATACTATGCCTAGCCTGTCCCAAGCCCACCTGTACCGGGTCCACTTGGTAGACTACTAACACTACCTACAAATACCAGAAACTAGTTGCAACTCCTGGGCAGAGATCATGTTGATTAATAAGTCGAGAGGGGCACTTAAGCATTCTAATGTGTGGTAGTAGCTGTTCATGGATCACAAACACAGAACTCAGTTCCTGAGGACGGTTTCAATGAGACAACCCACCATGTACTCCTACATGGCCTCTCACCGCTACCTTTACCAAATAATGTTCACACGCTTAGCTCACACACAGTAGGACATGTTCATCGCCATTCCAATTCATCCCCGATGAATCAGACCTGACTCAACTCTAAGCAGTAGCAGGCATGACAAGCAAGCATGAATGAGTAGGCACATCAGGGCTCAAACAACTCCTACTCATGCTAGTGGGTTTCATCTATTTACTGTGGGAATGACAGGTCATGCAGAGGATAAGGGGTTCAACTACCGTAGCAAGTAACAGATGAATCGTTGTTGTCCTAATGCAGTAAAAGAGAGCAGGAGCGAGAGAGTGGGATTGTATTGGAATGAACAACGGGGTTTTGCTTGCCTCGCACTTCTGAAGATGATATAGCTTTTCAACGGTGTCATCGAATTCATCGTCGGAACATACGTCTACCGAGGGGGAACAATCACCGGCAAACAGAAAAAAGAAGACATCAATGCAATGCAACAAACATGATGTATGATCATGGCATGTTAAGGTACCGAATTCACCTAATGCAACAGTTAGTCATATTAATTGAAGTGGAATTCAAACATATAGCAAATTCCAACTCCAAAACTACATACCATATATTCCATAAACATGAATTATCCTAGTTGGTGATGTTAACTTGCTCAAACATGCATGAACATGGCATAAACAGATTCTTCACATTTTTCTGATAATTTTTCATATATAATTTATCTTATTTGGAGTTACGGTTTAATTTCTATGATTTTTTGAAGTTTAAGTCATTTTCTAGATTGTCGGATCCCACACATACCAAGCATTTCAATCATATACACAATATGCTCGATATGTGTAAATACAACATGGCATCACAACATAACTCTATGAATCAAGCATTTATTCATTAGGCTCCGAGGAGCGAGATATTACAAACATGGGTCTCATAACCCAACAATCATAGCATAAAATCAAGCACATGCGAAAGCTTAACATGTCTGAGTACAGACATCTACAAACGAAAAAGGCTGAGAAACCTGACTATCTACCAGATCCTGCCGAGGGCACAAGATCGTAGCAGAGGTATCAAGCTAAATGTCGAAGCCCACACGGAACTACTAGCGAGACTGAAGTCTCTCTGCAAAAACATAAATTAAGAAAACGTGAGTACAAATGTACCCAGCAAGACTTACATCAGAACTAGCTACATATGCATCAGTATCAAGAAAGGGGTAGTGGAGTTTGACTGCAGCAAGCCAGCTTTGACTTGGTGGCTATCCTCAACTACGACTGCAAGTAACTCTTTTAAGGTGGCGCACACGAGTCCACATATTCACCATATCGAAAAACCGCTATGGATCCGCTCCCATCTCCCTACGAGAACGCCATCCATAGCACTCACGCTTATCTTGCACATTTTAGAGTATCCACTTTCACTTGTCTATGAATTATGCAAGGGGTCCAAGTTTCCATATCCGAGGAACTCGGCTATTCGAATATATAATGGTAACCCTGCAGGGGTGTACTTCTTCACACACGCTCTCACCACTTATCGCCCTGTACACGTCATGTACCTCCGCAACCTTCAAGCGGAACCCGGGCGAGGGAGTCGACCACGACCTGACTAACCAACAAGTGTCTAGTCCAGGTTTATCGCCTATTCGGATTCCATCTGCAAGGAGATCCGGCCGGGGTGTCGCTCACGGCCCCAAACGATGTGAGCAGGGTTCCCAAGCCCACCATCCAGGTGCCACTTGGTACACCGTGATACTATGCCTAGCCTGTCCCAAGCCCACCTGTACCGGGTCCACTTGGTAGACTACTAACACTACCTACAAATACCAGAAACTAGTTGCAACTCCTGGGCAGAGATCAGGTTGATTAATAAGTCGAGAGGGGCACTTAAGCATTCCAATGTGTGGTAGTAGCTATTCATGGATCACAAACACAGAACTCAGTTCCTGAGGATGGTTTCAATGAGACAACCCACCATGTACTCCTACATGGCCTCTCACCGCTACCTTTACCAAATAATGTTCACACGCTTAGCTCACACACAGTAGAACATGTTCATCGCCATTCCAATTCATCCCCGATGAATCATACCTGACTCAACTCTAAGCAGTAGCAGGCATGACAAGCAAGCATGAATGAGTAGGCACATCAGGGCTCAAACAACTCCTACTCATGCTAGTGGGTTTCATCTATTTACTGTGGCAATGACAGGTCATGTAGAGGATAAGGGGTTCAACTACCGCAGCAAGTAACAGATGAATCGTTGTTGTCCTAATGCAGTAAAAGAGAGCAGGAGTGACAGAGTGGGATTATATCGGAATGAACAAGGGGGGTTTTGCTTGCCTGGTGTCGTTGTCAAAACCGGCGGATCTCGGGTAGGGGGTCCCGAACTGTGCGTCTAGGCCGGATGGTAACAGGAGGCATGGGACACGAAGTTTTACCCAAGTTCGGGCCCTCTTGATGGAGGTAAAACCCTACGTCCTGCTTGATTAATATTGATGATATGGGTAGTACAAGAGTAGATCTACCACGAGACCAGAGAGGCTAAACCCTAGAAGCTAGCCTATGGTATGATTGTTGTTCTGTATGTCGTCCTACGGACTAAAACCCTCTGGTTTATATAGACATCGGAGAGGGTTAGGGTTACACAAAGTAGGTTACAATGGCAGGAGATCTACATATCCGTATCGCCAAGCTTGCCTTCCACGCCAAGGAAAGTCCCTTCTGGACTCGGGACGAATTCTTCAATCTTGTATCTTTATAGTCCAGGAGTCCGGCTGAAGGTATAGTCCGGCCATCCAGACACCCCGTAATCCAGGACTCCCTCAGTAGCCCTTGAACCAGGCTTCAATGATGACGAGTCCGGCACACAGATTGTCTTCGGCATTGCAAGGCGGGTTCCTTCTCCAAGTACTTCATAGAAGATTTTGAACACAAAGATAGTGTCCGGCTCTGCAAAATAAGTTTCCACATATTGCCACAGAGAGAATAATATATACACAAATCTAATCTGCTGACGTATTCCGTAGTGTGACGCACCACGGCCAAGTCTTTATTCGAATCGTTTTATTGTCCCACCTCAGCCTGTTACGCGAGGCGGTTTCCTTGGCACGTCTTGTTAAAGCAGAGATCGTGTCCCCTTATTCCTGGATTCTCATCAATACGGGCATGGGTAACCCAACCGCTTCTAGGACTCCTAGACTATAGGCAAGTCCAAACGGGCATGGAGAGGACGCTTGATATTCACCCTCTTTATAAAGGGACAAGGCTTTTACTCTTTTCCCTCCCGTGCTCAATCGAATCCTTCCCCCACCTCAAGCTCAAACACCCAAAGTTCAGGTCAGGTGCTCCGAACCTTCAATCATGTCCGGATCTAGCCTTCAAGGCCGATGGGTGCCTTCCTCCGTCACGGAAGAAGACATCAAAAAGTTGAGGGAGGCCAGATATCTGACCGCCGAGGTTGTGCATCGGCATTCTGCCCAAGGGCAGGCCGTCCCCTCCCCCAAACCCAATGAGAGTGTCGTGTTCGTCTCCCACTTCCTCCGAGGTCTAGGCCTTGCTCTGGATCCTTTCGTCAGGGGTTTGATGTTTTATTACGGGCTAGACTTCCATGATCTAGCTCCGGACTCCTTTCTTCATATCACGACATTTATTGTCGTGTGTGAAGCCTTCCTCCAGGTTACCCCTCACTTTGGCTTGTGGCTCAAGACCTTTGAAGTAAAGCCGAAGATGATCGACGGGCAACATGCAGTGTGTGGAGGTGCCTCAATATGCAAGATGACGGGAGCTCCATGGCCCAAAGGTTCCATCCCAGAGGTGTCTGAATTGTGGCAACAGGAGTGGTTCTACATCACGGCTCCTAGAAGTGCCAAGTGGGCGGCCGCCCCTGTTTTCCGCTCGGGCCCTCCACCACAACTGATGTCATGGATCAGCAGAGGTCTGAGCTGGGGTCCATCCAAGGACATGCCTATACTGCAAAGCCGCATTCGAGATCTCTTCAATGGAGATTTTAGTTTGGTTGCGGTAATACAAGTTATGCTGGTTCGTCAAGTCCAGCCTTGCAAACACCGGCCTCTTCGCTTGTGGGAGTTCAATCCCGCGGGACCGCGTGTCATTCAAAATTTCCTCGGTCTGACGCATGAGGAGATGTACAAGTCATTCTTCGGACCTCAGGTAGAGTGCCCGGAAATTACCGAGGACGTGGGACTAAGCAGTAACCGCGCCACCGAACATGTAAGGAATCTTCCGGCCGAACACACTATCTCTCATTTGTTACGAAGTTATTTCTGAGAGTTCGCTTTTTGACCAGGACTGGCTAACAAAGGCAAAGTTGATTCGGTGTTCGGCCCCCCTCCCTGAGGGTTTGGAGAATCCGGTATTGGAAAAGATGCTCCAGGTCGCACATTGCCCGGAGCCCTTGAAGGAAGATTGAGCGAGTCCTGGATTAGGGGGTGTTCGGGTAGCCGGACTATACCTTCAGCCGGACTCCCGGACTATGAAGATACAAGATTGAAGACTATGTCCCGTGTCCGGTGGGACTTTCCTTGGCGTGGAAGGAAAGATTGGCGATGCGGATATTCAAGATCTCCTACCATTGTAACCGACTCTATGTAACCCTGACCCTATCCAGTGTCTATATAAACCGGAGGGTTGTAGTCCGTAGGCAATCAACTCCATATACACAATCATACCATAGGCTAGCTTCTAGGGTTTAGCCTCCTTGATCTCGTGGTATATCTACTCTTGTACTACCCATATCATCAATATTAATCAAGCAGGACGTAGGGTTTTACCTCCATCGAGAGGGCCCGAACCTGGGTAAAACATCGTGTTCCTTGCCTCCTGTTACCATCCGGCCTAGACGCACAGTTCGGGACCCCCTACCCAAGATCCGCCGGTCTTGACACTGACATTGGTGCTTTCATTGAGAGTTCCTCTGTGTCGTCGCCCTTAGGCCCGATGGCTCCTTTGATCATCAACAACGATGCGGTCCAAAGTGAGACCTTTCTCCACGGACAGATCTTCGTCTTCGGCGGCTTCGCTCTGCGGGCCAATTCGCTCAGCCACCTGGAGCAGATCGAAAGCTACGCCCCTGGCCATCAAGTCAGGTTTGGAAGTTTAAATTACACGGCTGACATCCGCGGAGACTTGATCTTCGACGGGTTCGAGCCACGGCCAAGCGCGCCGCACTATCTCGAGGGGCATGATATAGCTCTGCCTCCAGATAATGTCCTAGAGGCCGCACACGCATCGGTTCCGACCCCTAACTCGGAGCCTATTGCGCCAATCGAGGATGAGCGGTTGGACGTCACCTCGGGGGCTGCGATCTCAAAGGCGATCGAGCCGAACGCTAGCCCCGCACTCTGCATGACCCGTGACTCCGAGGATCCGGACTCCTCCCCGGACTCGGAACCCCCCGCACCCCTGCCAATCGAATCCGATTGGGCGCCAATAATGGAGTTCACCGCCGTAGACATCTTTCAGCACTCACCTTTTGACGTCATCCTGAATTCTCTTAAGTCTCTCTCTTTATCGGGAGAGCCCTGGCCAGATTACGGTCAACGAGGATGGGATACGGATGATGAAGAAATTTAAAGCCCACCCACCACCCACTTTGTAGCCACTATCGACGATTTAACCGACATGCTTCACTTCGGCTCCGAAGACATCGACGGTATGGACGACAATGTAGGAGACGGACAGGAACCAGCACCTGTAGGGCGCTAGAAGGCCACCTCCTCATATGACATATATATGGTGGATACTCCAAAAGATGGAGATGGCGATGGAACAGTGGGGGATGACACCCCAAAGAAACAGCCAAAGCGCCGACGTCAGCGGCGCCGCTCTAAATCCCGCTATAGCAAAAACGGTGATTCCGGCACGTGAGATAATAGTACCCCGGATAGCGCCGAAGAACACCCACCTCAGCAAGATTCGGCACCGGAAGATGGAGAAGCCAGCCCTCATGAGAGAGCGGCAGACTGAGTGGTTGAGGATAATAACTATATGCCTCCCTCCGAAGACGAGGCAAGCCTCGATGACGACGAATTCGTCATACCATCAGACCCCGCCGAACAAGAGCGTTTCAAATGCAGGCTTTTAGCCACGGCAAGCAGCCTCAAGAAAAAGTAGCAACGGCTTAGAGCTGCCCAAGATTTTCTAGCTGACAGATGGACTGAAGTCCTTGCGACCGAAGAGTATGAACTCGAACACCCCTCCAAGAGTTACCCAAAGCGCATGCCGCTACCCCAATCAGAGGAGGAAGCACCTACATCACCAGCGCATGACATGGAAGACCGGCCACCTCGCGGCCGCGACAGAGAGGTCTCTCGGCCCTCCACCCAAGCCATACCCCGACGCCGCTCAACTAAGGCACGGGAAAATGCGCCAGACCTGCAGGACGTACTGGAGGATAAGGCAAGACAAACAAGATCGATCTACGAATCGCGCAGGCGCCCTGCGGCACGTGACGATGATCTTCACTCCGGATACAACAAATCCGGCCGGGCCGAACACAACAGACATAGCTCTTCCAAGCTGCATCGTGATATAGCCTAGTACAGAGGCGCCACACACCTGCTATGCTTCACGAATGAAGTAATGGATCATAAAATCCCAGAGGGTTTCAAACCCGTAAGCATCGAATCATACGATGGCACAACAGACCCAGCGGTATGGATCGAGGATTATCTCCTTCACATCCACATGGCACGCGGCGATGATCTACACGCCATCAAATACCTCCCGCTCAAACTTAAAGGACCGGCCTGGCATTGGCTTAACAGCTTGCCAGCAGACTCAATCGGTTCTTGGGAGGACCTGGAAGCCGCATTCCTCGACAACTTCCAGGGCACTTACGTGCGACCACCGGATGACGACGACTTAAGCCACATAATTCAGCAGCCAGAGGAATCGGCCAGACAATTCTGTACATGGTTCCTAACAAAGAAAAACCAGATAGTCGACTGTCCGGACGCAGAGGCCCTAGCAGCCTTCAAGCATAACATCCGGGAAGAGGGGCTTGCCCGGCACCTGGGACAGGAAAAGCCGAAATCTATGGCAGCCCTCACAACACTCATGACTCGCTTTTGCGCGGGAGAAGACAGCTGGCTAGCTCGCAGTAACAACTTATCAAAGAACCCTGGTAATTCGGATACCAAGGACAAAAGTGGTAGGACACGTCGGAATAAGCAAAAACGCCGCGTTAGCAGCGACAGCAATGAAGATACGGCAGTCAATGCCGGATTCAAAGGCTATAAATCCGGTCAGCGGAAAAAGCCATTGAAAAAGAATACTCAGGGCCCGTCCAGTTTGGACCGAATACTCGATCGCTTGTGCCAGATACATGGCACCCCCGAAAGGCCAGCCAATCACACTAACAGGGATTGTTGGGTGTTCAAGCAGGCAGGCAAGTTAAGGGCCGAAAACAGAGACAAGGGGCTGCACAGCGACGAAGAGGAGGAGCCCAAGCCGCCGAACAGCAACGGATAGAAGGGCTTTCCCCCACAAGTGCGGACGGTGAACATGATATACGCAACCCACATTCCCAAGCGGGAGCGGAAACGTGCGCTACGGGACGTATACGCGATGGAGCCAGTCGCCCCAAAGTTCAACCCATGGTCCTCCTGCCTGATCACTTTTGATCAAAGGGACCAACCCACTAGCATCCATCATGGCGGCTTCGCCGCATTGGTTCTCGACCCAATCATCGACGGATTTCATCTCACAAGAGTCCTCATGGACGGCGGCAGTAGCCTGAACCCGCTTTATCAGGATACAGTGCGGAAAATGGGCATAGATCCCTCAAGGATTAAGCCCACAAAAACGACCTTCAAAGGCGTTATACCAGGTGTAGAAGCCAACTATACAGGCTCAGTAACACTTGACGTGTTCTTCGGATCCCCGGACAATTTCTGAAGCGAAGATTTAATCTTCGATATAGTCCCATTTCGCAGTGGCTATCACACCCTGCTCGGACGAACCGCATTCGCAAAGTTCAATGCGGTGCCGCACTACGCATATCTCAAGCTCAAGATGCCAGGCCCTCGAGGAGTAATCACGGTCAACGGAAACATCGAACGCTCCCTCCATACGGAGGAGCACACAGCGGCTCTCGCAGCGGAGGTACAAAGTAGCCTTCTCAGACAATTCTCTAGTCCGGCCATTAAAAACCCAGACACTGCCAAGCGCGCCCGGAGTAACCCACAGCAGAATCGCCTGGCACACTATGAGCAAGCGTAGCAATGCGGCCCCAACCCCAGCTGTCGCGACATAGTGAAACCAGTACCTCGCGTACATAACTACGCCCTTGAAATACCATGGGCACAGGGGAAGGGGCACAATAACGGCACGCCCAAAATATGGCTTAAAACGTACCAAGGGCTGCCGGATTCTTTTTTTAATTTTTTCTTACTTTCAGGACTCCATACTTCGACCGACCTGTTCGGCAATTCGACCGCCGCACAAATGATGCAAGCTCCAGGGAGGCAGACAAGCCATGTCGCATATGGAACTCCCAGGTGGTCTCTGTTATGAGCGGTATACCTATTTTAAATACAATTCCGCGGCCTGCCCCTGGCCATGTCGCATATGGAACTCCCAGGAGGCAGATAAGCTCTGTTATGAGTGGTATATCTTTTGCTTACCGCACTATTTGTATCGTTCGGCTTTGATAAATAGCCTCTCTATAAACAATGCATAGCTTTCTGTCTATTTTTTGCATTATCATCTTTTCATATATATATGTTTATGACATGTTGCACCCTTACACTGTGGTACGGCAAAATACGCCAGGGGCTTTAGTACCCATAAATATGGCGTGAGAAGTCCGTACACTTTCACAAGTGCGGCACCCCGAACTTATAGCACTATATGCATCGGCTCCGAATCATGATTTGGGTCAATAGTTGGGTTTGCCCGGCTCCTATGTTTTGGTGCCTTACGTTCCGCTCTATCGGCTAAGGTAGCACTAGGAGAACCACTGCGATTGTGCCCCGGTTGAGCTAGGTTAAGCACCTTAGTGGAGAAAGCTAAAACTTACTATCATGATGTGGCGAAAAGGTCGCTGTTCGGGAGGTTTTTCGAGTCCCTAAAGGCTTATGCCGCTTCGAGCGAGGAGCTGGCTTTGTCCGGCCAAGGCGTGGATAGCGCGCCGAACTCGGTCTTCCGAACTAGGGGCTTCGCCGAAATTTAAAATTATAGAGTTCTATGGCTAAGTGAGAGTGTTCAAGCATTATAGTCCGATTGCCTGGTTTGTTGTGCTGACCGCCTCCCTCGAAGGACCCAACAATGGGAAAAGAGTGCTCAGGTTTATCCCAAACACCCCAGCACTAGTGGCATGGGGGCAGAAGCCGACGACTGGCCATCTCTCAATTTTTGATAAACGACCGCATAGAAAGTAATATTTTAAATTCAATAAGCATTGCTTAGCGCATATGAACAAGTTTTCAGCGCACATGATATACACGAGTGAGTTCATTCAAAAATTACATCCTTGGTACATTCATCCGCCACAAGGCGGGCACCCGCAAGAACATCCTTATAGTAGTTCTCGGGCTTAATGCCCCTGGAGAGCTCCGGATTCGGGTAAGTAACAAGTACTTTACCTTTATACTTCTGCTCTGCATAAAGAATGCATTACCTGCCGCTATCTTTTTCATCTCCTCCAACTCTTGGAGGGCCTTTTGGGCTTCGGCCTTGGCAGACTTGGCAGTCTCAAGGGCCGCCGCGAGCTCGGACGCTTGCGTCTTGGACTCAAGCTCCAAACTCTCATGTTTTTTCATGAGAGCCTGAAGCTCCTGCCGCACCTAGCCGACCTGGGCCTCAAGTTTCTCTCGCTCAGTGCACTCCATGGCCATTTTCTTTTCGGCCTCGGACAACGCCTGCTTGAGGGTCGCCACCTCAGTCGTGGCCCCTACAATAAGCAGTACAATCCTGTTACTTTTTGCAATCAAGCCTTTCTATAGGCACTTTTTCTGTAAGGTATTTCTTACCTTCTTTCTCCTCGAGCTGTCGTTTGGCAAGGCCGAGCTCTTGCTCGGTCCGCTCGAGGCCCTGTTTCAGGGCACCCGCCTCTGTAGTCAGTGTGGCAGTGGCCAGCAGCGAAGCCTGCATACGCATATTGACTCTTTGTTGTTAGACTCCTGCGAAATTTAATAGATCCTCTATTCGGCTTTTCTTTTACGAACGCCAAATAGAGCATCAGGGGCTACTGTCTATGCGGTTATATTTTTGCATATTTTTTACTTACCACGAAGCCTGTTAGAAGGCTAGCGCAAGCTTCACTCAGTCCGCTCTTGGCGGACTGAACCTTTCGGATCACCGTACTCATAATAGTACGGTGCTCCTCGTTGATGGAGGTGCCATCAAGCACGTCTAGCAGATTGTCCGGCACCTCTGGTTGGACGGAGGCAGCCGGCTCAGAAGGCTTACTCCTCTTGGGAGGAGTTTGCCTGCCGCGGTCCGGAACTGTGGAAGATTCCGGCGCGGTGTCCGGCACAAAGCCGGACTGGGAGCCCTGGGGGGCCTTATCCCCTTCACTCCTGGAGTCCGGGAGGTTGCCTTGCGGCTCCTGCGGGACCACCTCCTCCTGCCGCGGA
Source organism: Triticum monococcum (assembly GCA_034509565.1). Taxonomy (NCBI): domain Eukaryota; kingdom Viridiplantae; phylum Streptophyta; class Magnoliopsida; order Poales; family Poaceae; genus Triticum; species Triticum monococcum. The sequence goes on from CM067844.1 coordinate 494,596,291, forward strand.
GCTTGACGCGACGCCACTTCGGCGTCATCTGCGGTGCGGGGGGAGACAGGGGGCGGAACGGAGTTCACATCCGATGAATTCAGGGAGCCGCTCAACGACTCGTTGAGTCCGGCCCGGGGTGGGCTGCATAATTATATTTGACATTAGGGAAAGCTATGCAACGAAGGAACATCATGAGTTACTCTGATATCCGAACTTACGATTTCGCCGGACGCTTGGCCCTGTCTGGCCACTCCTCTTCACCTTCTTCGGTGTCGGGGGCGTAGTCCGGCGGAGGGGTCTTCCTTTTCCTAGGCCCCTCGGCCTCCCCCGTTGGGGAGGCCTTCCTCTTCTCTCCTCCCTCCGCTGGGGGGGAGAGTTTTCTTCTTCCTCCTCCTCGTTTTCACGGGAGGAAGGCGTCTCGGACTCATCAGATGACGAGTCCGACACTACCACATTGCGGGCACTCTTTCGAGTCCCCGTGCTCTTCTTCTTCTTGGCCTTCTTCTCCAGCACCACATAAGGCGACGGAGCCAGCAGCTTCACTAGTAGAGCTGGAGCTGGGTCTTCGGGCAGCGGAGCCAGACAGTTAATCGGTCCGGACATCGCCCGCCAAGGCTGTCAAAGGTAAGGGAGTTTAGATCCCGCATAGAGTCAAACTATGAAAAAAGCTTAACATCCTGTAAAAGGTGTAGATGGCTTACCTCGCTAGCATGAAGCTGCGAGCTGTATCCGCGGTCCTCGGAAGCGGATGCGGGAGCCTCGGCGCCCTTGAATAGCATCTTCCAGGCATCTTCGTACATCGTGTCGAAGAGCCTGCTGAGGGTTTGATGCTGCGTCAGGTTGAACTCCCACAGATTAAAATCCCGTTGTTGGCACGGGAGGATCCGGCGGACGAGCATAACCTGGATTACATTAACAAGCCGGATTGGCTTGTTCACCAGGGACTGGATGCATGTTTGCAATCCGGTCACCTCTTTTTCGTCACCCCATGACATGCCCGTCTCTTTCCAGGACACAAGCCGCGTGGGGGGGGGGGGGGTCCGGATCGGAACTCGGGGGCTGCGGTCCATTTCGGATCGCGCGGCTCGGTCATGTAAAACCACCCGGATTGCCATCCCTTTAGGGTCTCCACAAAAGAGCCCTCGAACCATAGGGCGTTGGTCATCTTGCCCGTCATGGCGCCTCCGCACTCCGCCTGGCTGCTGCGCACCACCTTGGGCTTGACGTTGAAGGTCTTGAGCCAGAGGCCGAAATGGGGGCGGACGGGAGAAAAGCCTCGCACACGACGATAAACGCCGAGATGTTGAGGATGAAGTTCGGGGCCAGATCGTGGAAATCCAGGCCGTAGTAGAACATGAGCCCCCGGACAAATGGGTGGAGTGGAAAACCCAGTCCGCGGAGGAACTGGGGGAGAAATACTACTCTCTCATGGGGCCTTGGGGTGGGGAGAAGCTGCCCCTTTTCAGGAAGCCGGTGCGCAATGTCATTGGGCAGGTATCCGGCCTTCCTTAACTTCTTGACTTGGCCCTCCGTGGTGGAGGAGACCATCCACTTGCCTCCCGATCCGGACATTGCTGGAAGGTTGAGGTGGGAGGTGCGGGCTTGGGCACTGGAGCTCGAGTGCGCAGGAGATGGATAGGCCAAGGAGGAAGAAGGCGTAGGTAAAAAAGGTGGATCCTTATCCCCTTATATGGGCGGATGCGGTTGTGCGTCCCCGCCTGCCTAGTAAAACTCGCTTGCCTCCCAAGCGCCGTGATAAGTGGCGCGGTTGGGTTACCCACGTCCGTATTGATGAGAATCCTGTAAAAGGGGGGTACACGATCTCTGCTTCGACAAGACGTGCCAAGGAAACCGCCTCGCAAAACACGCTATGGTGGAAAAGTGAAAACGATTTGAGTAAAGGACTTGGCCGTAGTGTGATAATGCACTGCGGAATACATCAGCAGAATTGATTTGTGTTAATATTATTCTCTCTATGGCAATATGTGGAAGCTTATTTTGCAGAGCCGGACACTACGCTTGGTGTTTACAATCTTCTATGAAGGACTTGGAGGAGGAACTCGCCTTGCAATGCCGAAGACAATTTGCGCGCCGGACTCGTCGTCATTGAAGCCTGGTTCAGGGGCTATTGAGGGAGTCCTGGATTAGGGGGTGTTCAGGTAGCCGGACTATACCTTCAGCCGGACTCCCGGACTATGAAGATACAAGATTGAAGACTACGTCCCGTGTCTGGATGAGACTTTCCTTGGCGTGGAAGGCAAGCTTGGCGATGCGGATATTCAGGATCTCCTACCATTGTAACCGACTCTATGTAACCCTAACCCTATCCGGTGTCTATATAAACCGGAGGGTTGTAGTCCGTAGGAAATCAACTCCATATACACAATCATACCATAGGCTAGCTTCCAGGGTTTAGCCTCCTTGATCTCGTGGTAGATCTACTCTTGTACTACTCATATCATCAATATTAATCAAGCAGGACGTAGGGTTTTACCTCCATTGAGAGGGCCCGAACCTGGGTAAAACATCATGTTCATTGCCTCCTGTTACCATCCAGCCTAGACGCACAGTTCGGGACCCCCTACCCGAGATCCGCCGGTTTTGACACCGACAAAGATAATGGGAAGGATAATACGGGCGGACGCGGGCCCCCAACGCTGTCCATTCTAACCGAGGGAGCGAGCGTCTCCATGAAGGAAGACGACCGGAGGAGGAAAAGGACTGCGCCTGGGGATTCGGACGCCGAAGCTTCCAAATTGGAGAAGAAGTCTCCCGCAGAGGGTCCTACCTTGGGGGGTGCCTTTGCCGCACAAAGTCCGCGGGGGGATCAATTCTCCAGCGAGTCGTAAGTGACCCGAAATACTTTAATAGTACAGGTATGCCATCTTTTTCTTCTGAGAAAATAACCACCGCATATATCTTTGCAGTCCGGGCCTTAGCCCCTCTCAAATGAGCTCGTCTTCGGGGGATCTTCTTCTAGAGATGATGGAGAGTGAAACGCCCCCTCCGGACTCCTTTGCTCCGGAAGCGGGCGACCCCGAAGTGTCGTCGCAGAGGGCCTCTCCGGGTCCGGTGAGGCCAGAAGATAATCCCATTGACCCCGAAGCTCCAAGTGTCCGGCTCCCGAAGAGAGCGGAAAAAAGAGTCCGACACCGTCTGGTGTGCGATCGGATGTTCTGAGGGAGTTGGTGGGGAAAGCGGCCATCTCAGATGAACACCATGTGCTGATGAATACGGTGATGGAGAGAATCTTGTCCGCCGAAAGCGGATTGCATGAAGCTTTTATGAGTCTACTGACAGGCTTTGAGGTACGTAAAATAACGTATGATGGTCCTGCACATGCTAGGTGTGCCCTGTGTAGATAGTAGCCCATGAGACTCTGGTTGTCGTCAGAAACAACGACGAACAGAGGATCATATTCCCAGGTAATAACCATACTGCCTCTATGTGCAGGTGATGGAAGCTTCGGTGGCTAGCCGGACTAGCGAGTTTGCCCATTTAAAACGGCAGTTGGATGCGGCAGACACCGACATCGAGCTTGTTAACAAAAGGCTTGACGAGGCACAGGGTAAGTGTCATTATCTGGTAAACGCCACATAGTAAGAGTAGCATGATGCTAGTATCTTTAATACGTTCTGACTGCAGATGGAGCTGCCACTGTTGAAGCCTTGCGGGCAGAACTTGCCCGAGCCAAGGAACAAGCGAGGTTTGGTAATGCGGCTGCTTTGAAGGCGGACGAAGAGTTGAAAGCCGAGAAGGCCGCGCATGGACAGAGCCGGGATAAGATGGCCAAGATGGCCATAGAATTAAAAGCCGCCGCCGACCGTTCCCGGTTCTTGAAAAGGAAAACCTAGCGAAGGCATCGAACCCTGAGAAGGCTGCTGCGATGAGGAAAGACATTCGCTCTTCTATGAGGGCAAAGAAGGAGGAGCTGCGGGAAGCTGGGGATATTGTAGCTGGGAAATCCTTTATGTTGCGGAGGAAGTTTGGAGATCCACGGTACGCCAGTCTGGATCGGCAGTGGAGTTTGGAGAATGTGTATATGGATTTCGCGGCGAGCGCTGCCGATGCAGCCAAGTACTTCCAGGGTCAGACGGACCGTGAAGTAGACCAGCTGTTTTGGAGCCAATTCCATTCTCCCGAATGTCCGCTTTCATTGACTGACCAATTAGCTGAATGGGCCGAACTGAATAGGTTGTCCGGACTCGCCATGAGGTCTGTTGTGGATCAGCTATGGCCGGAAAGGCCAAAGCCGAACAACTATTTCAGCTTGGTGCAGCAGTTCCTTGACGTGGTGCCGCGCATTAATGCGATGAAGAGGTTGGCGTGCATAGAGGGCTCACGGATGGCCTTTGCCCGTGTTAAAGCATACTAGGCGGAGATTGATGCTACCACTGTTGCAGCGCGGGATTCGGCCATAGGCCGAATGGCTGCTGAGCACTACTTTGAAGAAGTTCTTGAGGGTGCTCGTTTGATCGAGACCCGGTGCTCAAAAATATTATGTTTGAGTGATATGTAAACTCATTATAAGCGAAATGCTTTTATAAATTTTTATAAGGCTATTTTTATACTTTTGCCTGAAAGTAATATGATGCCTCCTGGGCGGCCGTTTATGTATACATGTGTATAACCTGAAAGATTGCAGCCGTCGGCTTCGACCCCCATGCATATAATGCGGAGGTGCTCACAAAAAACACGCGTTCACACTTAACCAACGTCTTGGTCCTATTACGGAGGTGATAGAGGAGCGAGCGAGGCAACCGGACTATAATGCTTTAACACTTTCACTTAGCCATAGGAGTTTGACAGTGGGGCTACTAGATAGCCCCTGGTGGCTCCGCACTCTCCCAATCCCGGGGTGCGTACATGCCTGGCCGGAAAACGGCCCTTCGTTAAGGCGGAGGAATTCTAACATTCCAATAGGTCATCGAGTGGTTGACCAGTCTCATGCTATATCATGACAATCAGTTTTCGGCTTTCTCTATTGAGGTGCTCGTCCGGATGAACCAGGGCACAATCGCAGTAGTTCTCCTAGTGCTACCTTAGCCGGTAAAGTGGAACGTAAGGCACCAACACATAGGAGCCGTGCAAACCCAACATTTGACCAAAGACAATGATTCGGAGCTGATGCATATAAGGCAAAACTCGCGACGCCGAACACTCCCTAAGGTATTCGGTCTTTGTGGTATAAACAGAGTCTAAATAATGGCCTTTGTAAGAAGCCCCTTGTGTCCAAGTACGTGCATTGTTCTGGCATGGCCACATGCCAAGACGTCAGCATCCTTCTCAACGGTGGATATGTATCAACAAGAGACAGTAAAAAAGGTTTACGCAGGGTCTTAATCTAAAAAGAATCCTTGGAGCGGGTCCCTGCTGCACGTCTGCGCCTGTGTCTCCGTTGTGCCATATCCTGGACGGGTGTAGCACGATGATCGTCTGTAAAAGAGAGGAATTTAGGTGAAAAATTGCCATGCAAAAAGATAGTTTTTAAAGAAACCATGTATAATTCAAGATGAGAAAAAAAAGATTTGCCACTTGTCTCCGTGCGTTGAGCCCCTTGTATTGACGAATAGGGGTGTGATCGTTTATTCGGTATGAAGAGCAACGCCGGACTTGATTAGTTGTGTCCGAGGTCTTGACGACCTATTGGATGCTTTCGCTGGTCCGGGCGCCTTTAGTGTGCGGCTGCCAAGGCAGCCGCACTCTCTTCGGCGCGCAGAGATCGCTTGATATTTCCTTTCACTGAAATGATGCCACGTGGACCGGGCATCTTGAGTGTGAGGGAGGCGTAGTGTGGTATTGCATTAAAGCGAGCGAAAGCTTCGCGTCCGAGCAGTGCTTGATAGCCGCTTTGGAATGGAGCGATGTGGAAGGTTAAATGCTCATGACAGAAGTTATCGGGGGAGCCAAATGTAACTTGTAGTAGGAGGGAGCCCGTACAACGAGCCCCTGGGCCTGGCGTTACTCCTTTAAAGGTAGTATTGCTATGGCAAATTTTTGTTGGGTCTAACCCCCACCCCACGGATTGTATCCTGATATATTAGGTTTAGACTGCTGCCACCGTCCATCAAGACTCGTGTGAAGTGATATCCGCCAATTACTGGGTCTAATACCAGGGTAGCCCATCCTGCGCGTCGGATACTTGCTGAGTAATCGCGATGGTCGAAAGTGATCGGTTGAGACGACCAGTAGCAGGACTTCCCGGTGATAGGCACTTGGGCATATTTTCCTGGGAGTGCCGCGTCGTTTTTTCCCTTGATTACGTGTAACACGTTTACTGTTTTGACTTCTGGTGGAAATTTCTTTTGTTCCCCAGTGTCTTGCTTGGGAGGCTCGTCCTCGTCTTCACTTGGTGTATCCTCCCCCTTGTGTAGGGCGTTGAGCTTGCCGGACTGCTTGAAGACCCAACATTCTCTGTGGGTATGATTAGCAGGTTTACCAGGGGTACTATGGATCTAACATACTTGGTCCAGAATTTTGTTGAGGCTGGACAGTTCATCCCTGGTGCCTTTAGAGGGCGGCTTTTGCTAACCTGGCCAAGAGCTTTTGAATCCGGCGTTTACTGCCGTGCCCTTCGTGCTGTCTTCTTTATTCTGGCATTTGTTATTGCTGTTGCGCCGTGATTTCCCGTTTCCATCTCTAACTTCAAATGTACTTCGGTCCCTGGTGTTGCATCTGGCTAGCCAGCTGTCTTCACCCGCGCAAAAGCGGGTCATGAGGTTTGTTAATGCGGCTATCGTCCTTGGCTTATTTTGGCCGAGGTGTCTGGCCAGCCATTCGCCACGGACGCTATGCCTAAAAGTTGCCAACGCTTCGGCGTCCGGACAGTCGACAATCTGGTTCTTTTTAGTAAGAAACCTGTTCCAAAGTTGTTGGGCTGACTCTCTGGGCTATTGAGTTATATGACTCAAATCGTCCGCATCCGGAGGTCGGACATAAGTCCCTTGAAAATTTGCCCGAAAGGCGTCTTCTAGCTCTTCCCAACTTCCAATGGAGCCTTCAGGGAGGCCTTTAAGCCAGTGACGAGCTGGCCCTTTGAGCTTGAGGGGTAAGTACTTGATGGCATGGAGATCATCTCCTCGAGCCATACGGATATGAAGGATGTAGTCCTCCATCCAGACCCCAGGGTCTGTTGTTCTGTCGTATGTCTCTATGTTTACGGGTTTGAATCCCTCTGGAAATTCATGGTCCAGCACCTCATTGGTGAAACATAGGGGGTGTGCGGCACCCCTATAGCTGGGTGTACCGCGTTGTTCGGATGTTTGTTGTGTTGCATTGTATGCTGGGGCGCGCTTGCCATAGATAGATCTTGTTGCGCCGTCGTTTGGGTGCGAGCCCTCGCATGGGTCGCGTGTTGTATTGTGAGTGGCGTTGTATGCCGCTCTGTGTTGGTAGAGGGGTCGTCTATCCGGCCAGGTGGCTGCCTTGATATTTGGTTGTGGGGGGTCTGAGGCCTCCTCATCGAATTCAGGTAGCAGCTTCCGCTTTGGGTAGCTCTTTGAGGGGCGATTGTCGCTGTACCTTGCTGCTGTGTTGAGTATTTTACTCCATTTGATTTGGAGTGTGTCTTGCGTAGCCTTGAGCCTTTGCTTCTGCTCTTTAAGACTTCTCGCGGTGGCAACAAGCCTTTTACGGGCATTCTGCTGCTCCAGGTGCCTGTCCGATGTTATGTCGTCCGGACCATTATCCTTGATAGAATTTGTTTGTTCGGTTTGATTATCCGGATTGCCATTGTCCGGCAGTGGTTCGCCCTACTCTAGCGCTGGGTCTGTGTGATCGTTATTTCGGTCGAGGTGGGATTTGGGGCGGCGCTTGCGTCGCCACTTTGACTGCTTCTTGAGGGAACAAACCTTCGGTGCATCCTTCTGCTCCTCGTCGTCATCTTTTGGTGCGTCCACCATGTATACGTCATATGACGAGGTGGCTTTCCCGGGCCCAATAGGCGCTGGTTCTTCATTGTCTCTTTCATCGGCGTCCATACCGTCAATGTCTTCGGAGTCGAAGTCGAGCATGTCGGTTAAATCATCGACAGTGGCTACAAAGTGGGTGGTGGGTGGGCTTTGAATTTCTTCATCGTCCGTATTCCAACCTTGCTGACCGTCGTCCGGCCAGGGCTCTCCTGATAAAGAGAGAGACTTTAGTGTCATCAGAATATCGCTGAAAGGCGAGTGATGAAAGATGTTCGCGGCAGTAAACTCCATGATTGGCGCCCAATCGGATTCGATCGGCAGGGGCGTGGAGGGTTCGGAGTCCGGAGAGGAATCCGGCTCATTGGAGTCACGTGTCTCGCAGAGTGTGGGGCTGGTGTTCGGCTCGATCACCGTTGGGATCGCAGCCCCCGAGCCGGCGTCCAACCACCATCCTCAATCGGCGCAGTTGGCTCCGAATTAAGGGTCGAAGCCGATCCGGGTGCGGCCTCCAGGGCACTGTTCGGCGGTGGAGCTAGATCACACTCGTCGTGACAGTGCGGCACGCTCGGCAGTGGCTCGAATCCGTCGAGGATCAAGTCCCTGCGGATGTCCGCCGTGTAGTTTAAACTTCCAAATCTGACCTGACGGCCAGGGGCATAGCTTTCGATCTGCTCCAGATGGCCAAGTGAATTGGCCCGCAGTGCGAAGCTGCTGAAGACGAAGATCTGTCCGGGGAGGAAGGTCTCACCCTGGACTGCATCGCTATTGATGATCGTAGGAGCCATCAAGCCTAACGGCGATGACACAGAGGAACTCTTAATGAAAGCACCAATGTCGGTGTCAAAACCGGCGGATCTTGGGTAGGGGGTCCCGAACTGTGCGTCTAGGCCGGATGGTAACAGGAGGCAAGGGACACGAAGTTTTACCCAGGTTCGGGCCCTCTTGATGGAGGTAAAGCCCTATGTCCTGATTGATTAATATTGATGATATGGGTAGTACAAGAGTAGATCTACCATGAGATCAGAGAGGCTAAACCCTAGAAGCTAGCCTATGGTATGATTGTTGTTCTGTATGTCGTCCTACGGACTAAAACCCTCCAGTTCATATAGACACCGGAGAGGGTTAGGGTTACACAAAGTCGGTTAGAATGGCAGGAGATCTACATATCCGTATCGCCAAGCTTGCCTTCCGGACACGGGACGAAGTCCTCAATCTTGTATCTTCATAGTCCAGGAGTTCGGCTGAAGGTATAGTCCGGCCATCCAGACACCCCCTAATCCAGGACTCCCTCACCTGGCACTTCTGAAGATAGTATAGGTCTTCATCGGTGTCATTGAACTCATCATCTGAACGAACGTCTACCGAGAGGGAACAAATACCGGCAAACACAGAAAGAACACAATCAATGCAATGCAACAATATGATGCATGATCATGACATGGAAATATGCTGTGGTTTGAGCTAATGGAACTAGCAACAATTTAAATGAAGTTGGTTTGAATCCAAGATTCAAATTCAAACTCCATATGTGAAATTCAAATGCCATTTAATTGATTTGACCTGATTAGCAGTTATAAGTTGTTCAAACATGCATGAAAATGGTACAGATGGATAGATTGGATTTTTCTTATAATTTTTCGTATATAAAACTTTTCATTTGGAGTTATAGTTGAATTACTATGAATTTTTGAAGTTTTGGCTATTTTTTGGAATTTCCTAGATTATTTTTAATCTAGAAAATGATTTACTGCGTCAGCACTATGCCATGACGATGTCAGCAAGTCAACAGGGGCTGGTCCAGGTCAAACCTGACCAGTGGGTCCCACTGGTCAGTGTCAAAGTGCTGGCTTGTGTCACAGTCAGGTGGGCCCGGTCAAAAGCCACGTCAGCATGGTCAATGCTGACGCGTGGGTCCACTGGAATTATCTGATACCAAAGCTGTCAGGACTCCGATTCTAAGTCACACCGATCTAGCCTGTAACACCTCATATCAGTTTGCGGCCTCACGCACGATATTCCCACGGGTGTTGCCTTACCATGGCCTGGGACCGTTTGCGCCTTTTGGCTCACGTATATGATAGTATCGCTAGCATCCATATGACAGAGAACCCGGGCCGACATGACTAGTCGTGAACCCAAAGTGGCACCAACTTACGGGGACAGGCATACCTGAATCAACTTCGAGCATGTCGGTCAGAAGTGTGCGAATCTGGGTTGGAGCACTGGGCTAATAGGACTCCGGTGAACCGAGCTGTAGTAGGCTAGGCAGGACTCCGGATGTCACTGCGTGACATTTCCCTGAAGGGACAGACACAGGAACGAAGTGAATCACAGGCCGGCCAGTCAAGTGTTCCGGAGCAGTAGTGCTGGGCTAGCAGGACTCCGGTGAACCGGGCTGTAGCGGACTACTATGGCTCATGGAAGCCCAAGACTACATTTCCCCATAAGAGAGGCTACCAAGGATAAACAACTAGGTTGTTGGATCCCACACATACCAAGCATTTCAATCATACACACAATATGCTCAATATGTGCAATACAACATGGCATCACAACTAGACTCTATGACTCAAAGTATTTATTCATTAGGCTCCGAGGAGCGAGATATTACAAACATGGGTCTCATGACCCAACATACAGAGCATACAAGCAACAAACACATGCGGAAGCTTAACTTGTCTGAGTACAGACAACTACAAATGAAGAAGGCTCAGAAGCCTGACTATCTACAAGACCCTCCCAAGGGTACAAGATTGTAGCTAAGGTAACAAGCTAAACGTTGAAGTCCACATGGAACTACTAGCGAGACTGAAGTCTCCCTGCAAAAACATAAATTAAGAAAACGTGAGTACAAATGTACCCAGCAAGACTTACATCAGAACTATCTATATTATGTGAGTACAAATATACAAACGTGAGTATAAATTAAGCCAACTTTGACTCGATGGCTATCCTGAACTACGACTGCAAGTAACTCTTTTGAGGTGGCGCACACGAGTCCACAACTTCACCATACCAATACACCACTATGGATCCGCTCCCGTCTCCCTGCGAGAATGCCATCCATAGCACTCACGCTTATCTTGCAAGTTTTAGAGTATCCACTTTCACTTGTCTATGAACTATGCAAGGGGTCCAAGTTTCCATATCCGAGGAATCCAGCTATTCAAATAGATAATGTTAACCCTGCAGGGGTGTACTTCTTCACACACGCTCTCGCCACTTATCGCCCTGTACACGTCATGTACCTCGGCAACCTTCAAGCGGAAGCCGGGCGAGGGAGTCGGCCATGACCTGACTAACCAACAAGTCTCTAGTCCAGGTTTATCGCCTATTCGGGTTCCATCCGCAAGGAGATCCGGCCGGGGTGTCGCTCACGGCCCCAAACGATGTATACAGGGTTCCCAAGCCCACCATCCGGGTGCCACTTGGTACACCGTGCCAATGTGCCTAGTCAGTCCCAAGCCCACCCATACCAGGTGCCACTTGGTAGACTACTAACACTACCTACAAACACCAGAAACTAGTTGCAACTCCTGGACAGAGATCGAGTTGATTAATAAGTCGAGAGGGGTCGAGTTACCGGAACCCAATGTGTGGTAGTAACTGTTCATGGATCACAAACACAGAACTCAGTTCCTGAGGACGGCTGCAATGAGACAACACACCATGTACTCCTACATGGCCTCTCACCGCTACCTTTACCAAATCGTGTTCACACACTTAGCTCACACACAGTAGGACATGTTCATCACCATTCCAATTTATTCCCGATGAATTAGACCTGACTCAACTCTAAGCAATAGCAGGCATGACAAACAAGCATGAATGAGTAGGCACACTAGGGCTCAAACAATTCCTACTCATGCTAGTGGGTTTCATCTAATTATTGTGGCAATGACAGGTCTTGCAAAGGAAAGGGGTTCAGTTACCGCAGCAAGTAATAGTTGAAACGTTGTTGTCCTAATGCAGTAAAAGAGAGTAGGAGCGAGAGAGTGGGATTGTATCGGAATGACCAAGGGGATTTGCTTGCCTGGCACTTCTGAAGATAGTATAGTTCTTCATCGGTGTCATCAATCTCATCGTCGGAACATCATCTACTGAGAGGGGACAAACACCGGCAACATAGAAGGAGAGCACAATCAATGCAATGCAACAATATGGTGTATGATCATGACATGGCAACATGCTCGTGTTTGGGATAATGCAACAGAAAGTCATTTTAATTGAAGTTGAATTCAAAACTACATCAAATTCCAACTCAAAACCTAGTATGAAATTTGCCCTAACCATGTTTCATCCTAAACAGTGAGGTTAACTTGCTCAAACATGCATGAAAACAGTACAGATGGATAGATTGGATTTTTTTGATCATTTTTCATATATAATTTATCTTATTTGGAGTTATAGATAATTTCCTATGATTTTTAGAAGTTTTAGACATTTTCTGAATTATTTTTAACCCAGAAAATGACTTATTGCATCAGCAATGCATCAGGGTGATGTCAGCAGGGTCAACAGGGCTGCCCGGGTCAAACCTGACCAGTGGGACCCATAGGTCAGTGACACAGCGTTGGCTAGAGTCACAGACATGTGGGGTCGGGTCAACGGCCACATCAGCATAGTCAAAACTGATATGTGGGCCCACTAGAATTAGATTAAATTTAATCTTATTTAGTTAGCCGGTCAGTTAGGTGGTGGAGCCCGGATGTCTGTTTCACTGGAAGTTAACTAGTGGTGCAATTAGCTGCTAATGACGGCCACGTCGGTAGTCGCCGGAGCCTTGCCGGCGGCGACCGAAACGATGGCGGCTTGGCTCGGATTTGAGCTACGGGTGGTGGTTTGGCGAGCTAAGGGCACCGGGGAGTAGCTCTTGCTCGTCCGCATCCAAAGGACCGGACGGGAGGCCATAGGGTGGCCTGGAGCAGCACCGGCGGCGAGCAAGGTGGCGGCCGGAGTTCGGCATCGGTGAGGACGACGCTGCAGTGCACAGGAGAAGGAGCTGGTGCGTGCGTTCGGCTCCTGAGAGCACGGTTAGCAGGCGGGTGCTACTAGGGCGAGCGGAGGAGCTCGGGAGCGCGGGGCTCGCTGGCCATGGCGATGGCCGGAGCTCGGTTTCGCAGGGCGGCGGCTAACGGACGAGAACGGAGGGGGTGAGCAAGGGGGAAGGAGCAGGAGCTCACAGCGGGTTCTAGGGGGTGGTAAGCAGGCTTGGGGACGCTCTGGAGGCGGCGAATCGTGCGACGGCGGCCGTCGGATGCAGAGGACGAGGACAACGGCGTAGTTGCTGTTGCAGCGCATACGACGTCGCGTGTCTCGGGGCAGATGACGTAGAGGAAGAAAACTGAGCTTGGGAACACGTCCAAGGGGGCTAGAGCTGGCTGGTGGCTGCCGTGGTAACGAGCGGCGCCGATGGAGGCTCGGGCGCGTTTGGGAGAGAGGGCTAGAGTCCGAGGGAGAGAGCAGAGAGAGAGGGAGAAGGTTCAGGGCGTCCAGGGCAGCTCAACGACGCCAGACGAGGGCGCAGGGGGCGTCGAAAGCGCGAAGCAGGAGGTGGCCGCTCGGGCGAGTGCGCTGGCTGCCAGTAGGCGCAAGGTTGAAGACAACATTGCCCCTGGTGGCTGGGCCAGGTAAGTGGGCTGCCAGGTGGGCTCCAGGTAAACTCTTTCCTCTCTCTGGTTTTCTATTTTGTTTTCTGTTTTTCTATTTTTGCTATTATGTTTTGATTTAGTTCAAAGACCAAACCATTTTCAAAATTCATGAAAATAATTGTGTGAACTAAATGGACTTATCCAAAGCTATACAACAATTTCCAGAATTATTGAACATATATTTATTATATAACAAATATAGATCCAATTCAAATATTTATTGGATTAATTCAAAGGCCCAAAATAATTGTTTTTGAGATTCTAGAAATATTGGTTTGAATTTATCCGTTCCCAATATTTCCAGAGATTAACATGAACATTTTCTTGGACTCATTTGATGAGATTTAAATGTTGGTTATTTTTAGAAGTCTTCTGAGGCTTTTGAAAATTCCTCAATTCAAATTTCATTTGAATTTAAACATGATGCTCACATGAAGGGCTAGCCTACTGCATACCAGAACTAGGGATGTGACAGCTCACCCCTACTAAACAAGAATCTCCTCCCGAGATTCAAGTCATGAGGTAAGAAGACAGAGGGACACAAGCTAACACAATCTTCACGATCCAGATGTCTTTCTCGAGGATGTTGAATAGGCTCATCCACAACTTTGAAATTATATGTTCATCATGATTCTTCACACACACACACACACACACACACACAAACCTGGCTATAGCCCCGCTGTCGACCGAAGCCGGAAGCTCACCGCCGCCATGGTTCTTCACCGCGTGGCCAGGGCCACCGCAGGCCGTGCCTAAGCGCGTCACCGTGCTCGGTGAACCCCGAGGAGCGCATAGCACCTGCCAGTTTATCCCCCTAGCGCCCCGTAGCGCAACCCCGCACTCACCCGAACTCCGGCGCCGCCGCGAGCTCACTACCGGCGAGCTCCGTCCACCCCACGGCCTCCCACCTACTTCGTTAGATGCGCGTGAGCGCTAGCCACCCTCAACACCCATCCGCGCGTCGAATGGACGCCGGAGCCGCGATTCCGACGTGGCCTCGCCATTAGCACTAACCCCGCCAGCTGGACCACCATTAGACGCTGATAGCGGGCCCTGCAGTGGGTCAAAGCCGTAGTCAATGCGGGAGTAGTTTCTGTCTCACTGACGTGTGGGCCCCAGGCCACTAACTAAACTAGGATTACCATTAGTTTAACACTAACTAACTACTGACCAGTGGGCCCTACTGGTCAGGTTTGACCTAGAGGCGCCCAGTTGACCAGCCGACGTCACGCTGACGCACTGCTGATGCAATAAAGCATTTACTGGATTTATTCTTTTACAGGAAATTCCAGAAAATGCCCAATACTTCTAAAAATCATAAAAATTTATCTATAACTCCAAATAAGATAAATTATATACAAAAAATTATCAGAAGAATATGAAGAATCTGTTTATGCCATGTTCATGCATGCTTGAGCAAGTTAACATCACCAACTAGGACAATTCATGTTTATGGAATATATGGTAT
The DNA here is from genome assembly GCA_034509565.1 of Triticum monococcum. Taxonomy (NCBI): domain Eukaryota; kingdom Viridiplantae; phylum Streptophyta; class Magnoliopsida; order Poales; family Poaceae; genus Triticum; species Triticum monococcum. Next base: position 494,611,305 of record CM067844.1, read on the forward strand.
GTAGTTTTGGAGTTGAAATTTGCTATATGTTTGAATTCCACTTCAATTAATATGACTAACTGTTGAATTAGGTGAATTCAGTACCTTAACATGCCATGATCATACATCATGTTTGTTGCATTGCATTGATGTGTTCTTTCTGTGTTTTCCGGTGATTGTTCCCCCTCGGTAGACATATGTTGCGACGATGAATTCAATGACACCGATGAAGAGCTATATCATCTTCAGAAGTGCCAGGCAAGCAAAACCCCCTTGTTCATTCCGATACAATCCCACTCTCTTGCTCCTGCTCTCTTTTACTACATTAGGACAACAACGATTCATCTGTTACTTCCTGCGGTAGTTGAACCCCTTATCCTCTGCATGACCTGTCATTCCCACAGTAAATAGAGGAAACCCACTAGCATGAGTAGGAGTTGTTTGAGCCCTGATGTGCCTACTCATTCATGCTTGCTTGTCATGCCTGCTATAGCTTAGAGTTGAGTCAGGTCTGATTCATCGGGGATGAATTGGAATGGTGATGAACATGTCCTATTGTGTGAGCTAAGCGTGTGAACACGATTTGGTAAAGGTAGCGGTGAGAGGCCATGTAGGAGTACATGGTGGGTTGTCTCATTGAAACCGTCCTCAGGAACGGAGTTCTGTGTTTGTGATCCATGAACAGCTACTACCACTCATTGGGATCCTTAATTGGCCCTCTTGACTTATTAACTACCCTAGTCCTCTGTCCAGGAGTTGCAACTAGTTTTTGGTGTTTATGGGGTATGTGTTGGTGGCCGGGCGTAGCGCTGACCCTAGGGGTTGGATATGATGCGGTAGATACACCATGGCATGGTGTACCGGGCACCCGTTTGGTGTCTCGGGAACCCTGTTCACATCGTTCGGGGTCGTATGTGGAAACCTCGGCCGGACTCCCTGTGGATGGAACCTGGATAGGCAATAAACCTGGACTAGAGACTTGAGTGTTTAGGTAGGCCGTGGCCGACACCCTCGTTGGGCTTCCGCTTGAAGGTTGCCGAGTACATGTCATGTAAAGGACGGTACATGGGCCACTCCATCAGGCAAGCATCCCCATTGATCATATCAATACAATCCCATGTTCTCGCCTCTGCTCTCATTTACTGCATTAACACAACAACGTTTCAAACTGTTGTGTGCTACGGTAGTTGAACCCATATCCTCTGCATGACCTGTCATTGCCACAGTAACTAGATGAATCCCACTAGCATGTGTAGGAGTTGATTGAGCCATGTTTTATGTTCCCGGTGTGATGATTCTGGCCACCATTCTCGAAAGCATCCCGTGATGTTATTAGTTAGTAGGTATTCTTTCCTGGGTTCTTGAACCCAAGAGTCACTCTACTTAATTTGTGTAGATAGTGTTGCTCGTTCCTTTAGGATATTAGAAACCTTGCGACAGTCCTCGAGGTCCGTGGAATTTCCTTCTTCCAAATACCATGAACCATTAAGGCAGAAGTTATTTGAACCAAAGGATCACGATCACAGTACTCTGGAGGAGTTCTCCATTCATAATTGTGACTCTGCTAGTCCTACCTCTCTGCATGAGTTATCCAGGAAGAAACATGTTGAACTTGGTTCGACATACTAACCTATGCATCCACAACTCAGAAAGTTATAAGTTCCTTCAGTTGACCCTCCTCAGCTGTATTCCGACCCTAGCCTATCAATTGATAGTCAGGAATAGTTGTGCATTCGTGTTCATCAATGCCTATTATTCTTGTGGTCCGTCAAGCCATTCTATTCCGGAATGACTAGGAGACACAAACTCCAGTACCTCGGCCATTTCTAGGATAGGGTCAAAGTAGTTTTATTCCGCAGATCAAATGCCAATCCAGCTTTAGTTCTATTCTACCACGGAGTATTACCCCCTTTATGTCAGGATTGTCATGAGAATTACACCATTTCTTATGAATTCTTGATTTAGTGACACTTCTTGCCATCATTGTTCATTCCTCAGTCTCGTGTTGTCGTAACCGGAATGCCGACAAGTGAATTGTGATGTGTGAAATCAATACTCCGAGCAACTTGTTGCTTTGTAGTAAATGGACAATATTCTCATTTTTAGAGTGTTGATTATTAAATCATCATCCTAAGATTGATCGTGCTACCTAGACCTTATTTCTGGTGCACTCTTCGATCAATGAGTTAGGATTATCGTCTTGCTCTGAAAAGCAAGATTGTTCTCAAGCTTAGTAACATATCGGTGGTTCGTGATGTTCCAAATATCTTCTCGGACGTGCTACCAGGTTGTCACCTGACCGCTATGTTGAGTTCGTGACCATGTTGGTTTTCTCTAAACCATCCATTCTCCAAGAATCTGTGTTGGATACCCCGAGCTAGTTGGTTAAGCTAAACAACAACTTGGAGAGTTGGAAGATGGAAGCTTGTCTGACTTAGTTCATGCCATGGGAGATCCTTGTGTGTGTGTGTTGAAGATAGATGATATCTTCATCGACTGATCCCCATGATCAGTTGTTGAACCTATTGTCTTGTCCGAACCTTTATTTGAGTATGGGCTATCATCAAATCAAGTTAGAACCAACGATATTCGTAATGTTGTCTTACTCTTGGTTGATTCCTCGAGCATACACCATTACATCTTTTGGTGTGACCAATGCTATCACCGTGTTCACGTGATGGTGGAAGTCAAGTGATATGGAAATACTGATGAGTTGCTATTGAGCCCATCAGCAACATTTTGTCCCCCCATGATTCATGTTGAACATCAACCTAGTGTTGAAAACTTTGTAAGCAATGCCTTCGTGTTCCATTCATGAAGCTTATGCTTGGATGAAAGAAGTGACTTTCTCCAAGTTCACGTGCATTAGGTGTAAGTTGCCGCCATGAATTTGAGAAAGGTTCGTTATGTTTCCCTAGGAATCATCCCAAATCAGTCATGTATATGTGCGAAGTATTCTATGGTTTGGTAGTTGATTACCTCCACTCCATATGTGTTCCTAGCACACCAAGCCACTGATTGGTTTGTTCAAGGAGAAGAAGTTTCTTCTTAGGAGCTAGACCTACGCAAGAACTTCGATATCCTCGTTGATGGTTCCCTCCTGAACTCGGTAGTGTTTCGTTGTAAGACTACCAGGTGGCCATGCTTGTCTAGGATAGTGTGTTCACATGCTTGTAGCAGAACCGACTCATGTTTTGGAGCTTACTATCGTAGTTCATTCCCCTGAGAATCTCGCAACGTCATCTCATCGATTTGCGTTGCAAACTTTCATTTTTCTTTCCCGACCCGATGAGTCTGGATTATCCTGACACCAACCAGATCTGAATCCCAGGCAGATATGATGGTTGGAACGTTTCTCAAGGACTATAATATTGGTCTCTTTGTAACCCGGTAAAGTGGATGTTGTGGCCAACATACCCAACCGGAAGACTTATTATTGTAGTATCTTGATTTAGAAAGTTGGCCACCTCCCCATAAGGATTTCGTAGGATTTACTCCAGTAGTTGTTCCTTATGGATCCTTTGTATTCCGAAGTCCGACCACTACTTGATGACTATGTTGATGCTTTAAAGCATGACTGTGGTAACCAGTACATCAAGGAGAACATTAGAAGCGGAGTGCTAAATGTCTCTCGGTCGATCATCCAGATTTCATTCCCTTGGCCTCGCTAAGGTGAAATCTGAGAAAGGGTTGTCTTTCTATGCATCTGCATTGTCCATCACTATTCGCCAAGGTAGTAAGATGTGTTGCCAGGATCCTCGACTCGGATGTTGGTAGAATCTTGATGAATATGGAAATGCTCAAGTTCTTGAGAGCACGCGCAAGCAAATTCATCCATTACGTTGTCTTCAACAAGGTAGTCCACATCATCCATTCTAGTCCAAGTATGTCATTCCTTCAAACTCCTTCAAATGATTGATTGTGATTTGCCTTAGGCTGGTATAAAGAGTTTCAATGATCTTTGAATCAAAAGTAATTCTTTTGCCACTTAAGGGAACAATCCAACAAGTCACCTCCCCCAAGGTGCCCCGTTGTGGAATTATGGCAGCTAACTCCTCGCTACATCGTGATCGAGCGTGGATTTGTTGCCTACCTACTGGACCTTTGTCATCTGTTACACCCCATCCCCCCTGAATGTATGTTTCACGTCTCAGCTCAAGAGATGTTTCTATGTCTCATCTCGTGAGTTGATCGTGAGTTGCTCGATCTTCGAGAAGATCGACTCTTTAGGTTTTCCCTTCCTTCTCTTTGTCGTGTTGGAAGAAGATTTCAAAAGCAAAGACGTCAAGATCAATTGGAGAAATAAATCTACATCTTCGAGCAGGGCAAATCGGATCATGAAGATCGTGTTAGCTTTGTTACCCCTCTGTCTTCTTACCTCACGACTTGAGTCTCGAGACGAGATTCTTGTTTAGTAGGGGTGAGCTGTCACATCCCTAGTTCTAGTATGCGCTAGGCTAGCCCTTCATGTGAGCATCATGTTTAAATTCAAATGAAATTTGGATTGAGGAATTTTCAAAAGCCTCGGAAGACCTCTAAAAATAACCAACATTTAAATCTCATCAAATGAGTCCAAGAAAATGTTCCTGTTATCCTCTAGAAATATTGACAAGAAGTAAAACCCAAACCAATATTTTTGGTGTCTCAGAAACATTTATTTTGGGCATTTGAATTAAGTCAACGCCTATTTGAATTGGATTTATATCTACTATTAAATCAATATAGGTCCAATAATTCTGAAATATTTTGTGGAGCATTGGTTTAATTCTGTTAGCTCCTAAAAATATTTTTAGCAGCAAAAAAAATTGAATTGGTTTCAAAACCAAATTCAAACAAAACTGCAAAATAGAAAACAGAACATAATTAGAAAAGCACAGGAAGACAAAAACCTTACTTGGCGGCCCAGTCGGCCGGCCCAGCCCACCAGGGGCAGAGGCGTCTTCCACCTCGCGCCAGTCGGACGCAGAGCGTGTGCCCGACGCGCGCGCCCATAGCTCGCCACCTCCTGCTTGCCGCCGACCGCCTGGAGTTGAATAAGGGCGCCATGCAACCCCTTCGGCTCTCTCTCACTCTCCCCGTGCTCCTTCTCCCCTCTGTCTCTCTCCCACGCGCACGGCCGAACACCACCATCGCCGCCGCTCACCGTAGCCACAGCCACCGTCCACCCCTCGTCCTATCGATGCGTCCAGAAGAACCGTCGTCCACTACTGCATCGTCTACGCCAACCCGTTCAACCGCGGGAGCTCTGCAGCATCGTCTTTAAGCTCATCTTCACCGCGCCCGCCGGAGATCGTTCTCGCCGCCCTGCTCGCTCCGACGCCTCCCTCGAGCTACTAACCTGCTCATCGACTTCGCCGTGAGCTCCTCTCTTTTTCCTCTTCTTTAGCGTTCGCCCTCGTCCCCTAGCTCCATTCCCCACCGTGGCCGAAATGCGCCGCCGCCTACGCTCGACGCTGGTGACGTTCCGGTGACCATTTGGTCCCGGGCGTGCGCCCAACATGCTCACCGCCGCGCGTAGAGTCTCCCCAGTGCCATGCTGCACTCGTTTGCACACCGTAGCGCTGTTTCCGCGAACACCCGAGCTCCGGCCGCCGCGCAAGTCGCCGCCGCCGTCGTTTTAGGCCACTAGAGCTGCTGCTGTGAGCACCACTGGACGCGGACGAGTCTCCTCGTCATGTAGAGCATCTCGGCCGCTAATTTGGTCGCCGGAGGAGCTTTTCCGACGCCCTCCGTCGTCTCTGGTGTCGCCGGCGACGACACGCGGGTCAACTCCAGCGAGTTTGACCCAGCTGACCAGGGGTTTGACCTCCCCTGGTTCACTGACATGTGGGCCCCAGGCCACTAACTAAACTAGGATTAGTATTAGTTTAATGCTAACTAAATTTAGTTAGTTAACTAACCACTGACCAGTGGGTCCCACTGGTCAGGGTTGACCTGGACCATGCCCATTGACCGCTGACATCACAGTGACGTCATGCTGTTGCAATAACTCTGTTCTGTATTTATTCTTTTACAGGAAATTCCAGAAAATTGCCTAAACTTCTAAAAATCATAGAAAATCAACCGTAACTCCAAATGAAATAAATTATATATGAAAAATTATCAGAAAAATCCAATCTATCCATTTACGCTACTTTCATGCATGTTCAACCAACTTATACCCCTGTATAAGTGAAAACATGATAATGGCATTATAAATACCCCTTATGGAGTTTGCATATGAACCCTTGGTTCATATGGACTTCATTTAATTTGTTGCTAGATGCATTAGCAAAAATCATAGCATATTGCCATGTCATGATCATGCATCATATTGTCGCATTTGCATTGATTGTGTTCTTCTCTATTGCCGGTGCTTGACCCTCTCGGTAGGCGTATCCCGACGATGAGTTCGATGAAACTGATGAAGAGTTGTAATATCTCCAGAAGTGCCAGGCAAGCAAAACCCCCTTGTTCATTCCGATACAATCCCACTCTCTCGCTCCTGCTCCCTTTTACTGCATTAGGACAACAATGATTCATCTGTTACTTGGTGTGGTAGTTGAACCCCTTATCCTCTGCATGACCTGTCATTGCCACAGTAAATAGATGAAACCCACTAGCATGAGTAGGAGTTGTTTGAGCCCTGATGTGCCTACTCATTCATGCTTGTTTGTCATGCCTGCTACTGCTTAGAGTTGAGTCGGGTCTGATTCATCGAGGATGAATTGGAACAGTGATGAACATGTCCTATTGTGTGTGAACATGATTTGGTAAAGGTAGCGGTGAGAGGCCATGTAGGAGTACATGGTGGGTTATCTCATTGAAACCGTTCTTAGGAACTGAGTTCTGTGATTGTGATCCATGAACAGATGCTACCATGCATTGGGCCCGAAACCAATGGACCCTCTCAACTTATTAACTACCCTTGTCCTCTGTCCAGGAGTTGCAACTAGTTTCTGGTGTTTGTAGGATACGTGTTGGCGGCCATGCGTAGCACTGACCCTAGGGTGGGCTATGATGCGGTAGATACACCGTGGCATGGTGTACCGGGCGCCCGTTTGGTGTCTCGGGAACCCTGCACACATCGTTTGGGGCTGTGAGTGAAACTCCGGCCGGATCTCCTCGCGGATGGAACCCGAATAGGCGATAAACCTAGACTAGAGACTTGTGTGGTTAGTCAGGTGGTGGCCGACTCCCTCGCCAGGCTTCCGCTTGAAGGTTGCCGAGATACACGACGTGTACATGGTGGTAAGTGACGAGAGCATGTGTGAAGAAGTACACCCCTGCAGGGTTATAAATGATCTATTCGAATAGCCGTGTCCGCGGTAAAGGACTTCTGGGTTGCCTATAACAGTTCATAGACAAGTGAAAGTGGATACTCTAAAACTCGCAAGATAAGTGTGAGTGCTATGGATGGCCTTCTCGTAGGGAGACGGGAGCGGATCCATAGTGGTGTATTGAATGGTGAATATGTGGACTCGTGTGCGACACCTCAAAAGAGTTGCCGGCGACGAGCCACGGGTCAACTCCGGCGAGTTGACCCGTATTTGACCCCTGTTTGACCCCCCCCCCAGGGTCACTGACGCGTGGGCCCGCCCTGTTAATTTTTAGTTAGGTTTAGTTTTGTGCTAATTAACTTAGATTAGTGCTTAATCTAACACTAACTAACTCTGTTAAGTTAGTGATGACACTGACACGCGGGACCCACATGTCAGGTTTGACCTGGACCACCTCGTTGACCTGCTGACATCAGCTTGATGCAAGGCTGATGCAGTAAATGCTTTTCTGTATTTTAAATAAATCTAAATGATTTATTTATTTTCAGAAAATCCCCTAAACTTCCAAAAATCATAGAAAATAATCTATAACTCGGAATGAAATAAATTATATATGAAAAATTATCAGAAAAATTCAAGGAATCTGTTTATGGCATTTGCATGCATGTTTGAACAACCTAGGGTTGCTGTACAGGGAAATTTGCATAATTGACAATTAAATAAGCACATATGGAGTTTGAATTTGAACCCTAGGTTCAAACCAACTTCATTTAATATGATTGCTAGTTGCATTAGCTCAATCAACAGCATATTGCCATGACATTATCATGCCTCATAATTGTTGCATTGCATTGATTGTGTTCCTCTTTGTTTGCCGGTATTTGTCACCTCTCAATAGACGTGGTTCCGATGATGAGTTTGATGACACCGATGAAGAACTGTACTATCTTCAGAAGTGTCAGGCAAGCAAAAACCCCTTGTTCATTCCGACACAATCCCACTCTCTCGCTCCGGCTCTCTTTTATTGCATTAGGACAACAACGATTCATCTGTTACTTGCTGCGGTAGTTGAACCCCTTATCCTCTGCATGACCTTTCATTGCCACAGTAAATAGATGAAACCCACTAGCATGAGTAGGAGTTGTTTGAGCCCTGTTGTGCCTACTCATTCATCCTTGTTTGTCATGCCTGCTATTGCTTAGAGTTGTGTCAGGTCTGATTCATCGGGGATGAATTGGAAAGTTGTGAACATGTCCTACTGTGTGTGAGCTAAGTGTATTGAACACGATTTGGTAAAGGTATCGATGAGAGGTCATGTAGGAGTACATGGTGGGTTGTTTCATTGGAACCGTCCTTAAGCACCGAGATCTGTATGTGTGATTTAAGAACCAGTTACTACCATGCATTGTGATCCTTAATTGACCCTCTCGGCTTCTTAACCACCCTAGTACTCTGTCCAGGAGTTGCAAATAGTTTCTGGTGTTTGTAGGTTATGCGTTGGCGGCCGTGCGTAGCGCTGACCCTAGGGGTGGGCTATGATGCGGTAGATACACCATGGCACGGTGTACCAAGTCACCCGTTTGGTGTCTCGGGAACCCTGTTCACATCGTTCAGGGCCATATGTGGAAACCTCGGCCAGACTCCCTGCGGATGGAACCTGGATAGGCGATAAACCTGGACTAGAGACTTGAGTGTTTAGGTAGGGCGTGGCTGACACCCTTATTGGGCTTGAAGGTTGCCGAGTACATGTCGTGTAAACGACGGTAAGTGGTGAGAGCGCGTATGAAGAAGTACACCCCTGCAGGGTTAACATCATCTATTCGAATAGCCGTGTCCACGGTAAAGGACTGCTTGGTTGCCTATACAGCTCATAGATAACTTGAAGTGGATACTCTAAAACTCGCAAGATAAGTGTGAGTGCTATGGATGGCGTTCTCGTAGGGAGATGAGAGCAGATCCATAGTGGTGTATTGATATGGTGAATATGTGGACTCGTGTGCGCCACCTCAAAAGAGTTGCTTGGAGTCGTAGTTCAAGTTAGCCACTGAGTCAAAGCTGGCTTGCTGCAGTTAAACTCCACCCCCCCCCTTGTTGAGACCGATGCATATGTAGTTAGTTCTGATGTAAGTCTTGCTGGGTACATTTGTACTCACGTTTGCTTAATTTATGTTTTGCAGAGAGACTTCAGTCTCGCTAGTAGTTCCGTCTGGACTTCGACGTTTAGCTTGATACCTCAGCTATGATCTTCTGCCCTCGGCAGGATCTGGTAGATAGTCAGGCTTCTCAGCCTTTTTCATTTGTAGATGTTTGTACTCAGGCATGTTAACTTCCGCTTGTGATTTGATTTGTATTTTATGATTGTTGGGTCATGAGACCCATGTTTGTAATATCTCGCTCCTCGGAGCCTAATGAATAAATACTTTGAGTCATAGAGTCTTGTTGTGATGCCATGTTGTATTTACACATATCGAGCATATTGTGTGTATGATTGAAATGCTTGGTATGTGTGGGATCCGACAACCTAGTTGTTTATCCTTGGTAGCCTCTCTTATGGGGAAATGTAGTCATGTGCTTCCATGAGCCATAGTAGTCCACTACAGCCCGGTTCACCGGAATCCTGCTAGCCCAGCACTACTGCTCCGGAACACTTGACTGGCCGTCATGTGTTTCACTTCGTTCCTGTGTCTGTCCCTTTGGGGAAATGTCACGCAGTGACATCCGGAGTCCTGCCTAGCCTCCTACAGCCCGGGTTCCCGAGCTCACAGGGGCACACCCATCTTCTTCCTTCAGCTAGTAGGCAGAGGAGAGGCGTGGCGCGCGTGTGTGCGGCTTCGGCCACCTCCTGCTTGCCACCGAGGCGCCCCCGACGCGTCTGGAGACGCCCCGCCGTCCCCTCGCTCCTCTCCCTCACTCTCTGCTCTCTCTTTCGCCCTCTACTCCCTTGCACGAGCGCGGCCGAACGCAGCCGTCACCGCCGACGAGCTCCCCCACGGCCACAGCCATCTCCGAGCCCCTCCGACGCACCCCTGAGCTCCGCCATGACGCCCCAGTCCTCCCCGCCGAGCCACATGACGCCGGACGCCCTAGAGCGCCGTCGTCGACGCCATCTCCGCCCTCTGCACCGACGGCCGTCGTCGACTGATTCGTCGTCACCAGGCCATCCCCGAGCATGCTGAGATCACCTACAACCCCGCCGTGAGCTCCTCTACCAAACCCCTCTCTCCCCACCGTCGTTTTCCTCCTCTAGCCCCGCTGTCCACCGAAGCCGGAAGCTCACCGCCGCCATGGTTCTTCACCGCGTGGCCAGGGCCACCACAGGCCACGCCTAAGCGCGTCACCATGCTCGGTGAACCCCCAGGAGCGCGTAGCACCTGCCAGTTTATCCCCCTAGCGCCCCGTAGCGCAACCCCACACTCACCCAAACTCCGGCGCCGCCGCGAACTCACTTCCGGCGAGCTCCGTCCACCCCACGGCCTCCCACCTGCTCCGTTAGATGCGCGTGAGTGCTAGCCACCCTCAGCACCCATCCGCGCGTCGAATGGATGCCGGAGCCGTGATTCCGACGTGCCTCCGCCGTCAGCTGTGGTCGTCGCCGGCCATGCTCCGGCGAGTGCCGACGTGGCCTCGCCATTAGCACTAACCCCGCCAGCTGGACCACCATTAGACACTGACAGCGAGCCCCGTAGCGGGTCAAAGCCATAGTCAATGCGGGATTAGTTTCTGTCTCACTGACGTGTGGGCCCCAGGCCACTAACTAAACTAGGATTAGCATTAGTTTAACACTAACTAACTCTAGTTAGTTAACTAACTACTGACCAGTGGGCCCTACTAGTCAGGTTTGACCTGGAGGTGCCCAGTTGACCAGCTAATGTCACGCTGACGCACTACTGACACAATAAAGCATTTACTGGATTTGTTCTTTTACTGGAAATTCCAGAAAATGTCCAATACTTCTAAAAATCATAGAAAATTATCTATAAATCCAAATAAGAGAAATTATATATGAAAAACTATCAGAAAAATATGAAGAATATGTTTATACCATGTTCATGCATGTTTGAGCAAGTTAACATCACCAACTAGGACAATTCATGTTTATGGAATATATGGTATGTAGTTTTGGAGTTGGAATTTGCTATATGTTTGAATTCCACTTCAATTAATATGACTAACTATTGCATTAGGTGAATTTAGTACCTTAACATGCCATGATCATACATCATGTTTATTGCATTGCATTGATGTGTTCTTTCTGTGTTTGCTGGTGATTGTTCCCCCTCGGTAGACGTATGTTCCGACGATGAATTCGATGACACCGATGAAGAGCTATATCATCTTCAGAAGTGCCAGGCAAGCAAAACCCCCTTGTTCATTCCGATACAATCCCACTCTCTTGCTCCTGCTCTCTTTTACTGCATTAGGACAACAACGATTCCTTGGTTACTTGTTGCGGTAGTTGAACCCCTTATCCTCTGCATGACCTGTCATTGCCATAGTAAATAGATGAAAACCACTAGCATGAGTAGGAGTTGTTTGAGCCCTGATGTGCCTACTCATTCTTGCTTGTTTGTCATGCCTGCTATTGCTTAGAGTTGAGTTAGGTCTGATTCATCGGGGATGAATTGGAATGGCGATGAACACGATTTGGTAAAGGTAGCGGTGAGAGGCCATGTAGGAGTACATGGTGGGTTGTCTCATTGAAACCGTCCTCAGGAAATGAGTTCTGTGTTTGTTATCCATGAATAGGTACTACCACTCATTAGGATCCTTAATTGACCCTCTCGACTTATTAACTGCCCTAGTCCTTTGTCCAGGAGTTGCAACTAGTTTCTGGTGTTTATAGGATATGTGTTGGCGGCCGTGCGTAGAGCTGACCCTAGGGGTGGGCTAGGATGCGGTAGATACACCATGGCACGGTGTACCGGGCGCTCCTTTGGTGTCTCGGGAACCCTGCACACATCGTTTGGGGCTGTGAGCAAAACTCTGGCCGGATCTCCTCGCAGATGGAACCTGAATAGGCGATAAACCTGGACTAGAGACTTGTGTGGTTAGTCAGGTCATGGCCGACACCCTCGCCAGGCTTCCGCTTGATGGTTGCCGAGATACATGCCGTGTATATGGTGATAAGTGGTGGGAGCGTGTGTGAAGAAGTGAAAGTGGATACTCTAAAATGCGCAAGATAAGCGTGAGTGCTATGGATGGCGTTCTCGTAGGGAGACGGGAGCAGATCCATAGTGGTGTATTGATATGGCGAATATGTGGACTCGTGTGCGCCACCTCAAAAGAGTTACTTACAGTCATAGTTTAAGATAGCCACCGAGTCAAAGCTGGCTTGCTGCAGTTAAACTCCACCCCCCCCCCCTTGTTGATACCGATGCATATGTAGCTAGTTCTGATGTAAGTTTTGCTGGGTACTTTTGTACTCACGTTTGCTTAATTTATGTTTTGTAGAGAGACTTCAGTCTCGCTAGTAGTTTCGCGTGGACTTCGACGTTTAGCTTGATACCTCAGCTGCGATCTTGTGCCCTCGGCAGGATCTGGTAGATAGTCAGGCTTCTTAGCCTTTTTCATTTATAGATGTGTGTACTCGGACATGTTAAGCTTCCGCATGTCCTTTAATTTGTATGCTATGATTGTTGGGTCATGAGACCCATGTTTGTAATATCTCGCTCCTCGGAGCCTAATGAATAAATATTTGAGTCGTAGAGTTATGTTGTGATGCCATGTTGTATTTACACATATCGATCATATTGTGTGTATGATTGAAATGCTTGGTATGTGTGGGATCCGACAATCTAGTTGTTTATCCTTGGCAGCCTCTCTTATGGGGAAATGTAGTCTAGTGCTTCCATGAGCCATAGGGTTCATCTATTTACTGTAGCAATGACAGGTCATCCAGAGGATAAGGGGTTCAACTCCCGCAGCAAGTAACAGATGAATCATTGTTGTCCTAATGCAGTAAAAGTTAATTAGCACTAAACTAAACCTAACTAAAAATTAACCGGGCGGGCCCACGCGTCAGTGTCCCTGGGGGGGGGGGGGGGGTCAAACACGGGTCAACTCGCCAGAGTTGACCCGCGGCTCGTCGTCGGCAGAGCCAGAGATGGCGGAGGGCGTTGGGTTTGCTCCTCCAGCGACCAAACGAGTGGCGGAGGGGCTCTACATGGAGCTGGTGCTCATCCGCATCCAACGGAGCAAGCAGCAGTGGCTGGGGTGGTCTACAGCGCTGACGGCGTCGAGCTTTGCGGCGACCGGAGCTCGGGCACCGATGAAAATGATGACATCCTGCACGGGAGGGTCAACGGGTAGCACCTAAGGTTTCTATGGGCTCTCACAAAGCTAACGGGCATAAGAACGGGACCGATTGGCCACCGGAGCCTCATCGGTGACGAGCTCGTGCGGCGGCGTGCTTCGGTCATCAAGGGGGCGACGGCTACGGCGATCAAAGGGAGCGGGGAGAGGGGGAAACGGTGGCGGAGCTCACATCGATCACGAAGAGGGGCTCGGCTTGCTCGGGGACGGCTTGGCGACGGCAAATCTGTCGATGGAGTCCGGCGGCCGTGCTCGGGGAAGACGACTTGAGGGAGTCCTGGATTAGGGGGTGTTCGGGTAGCTGGACTATACCTTCAGCCGGACTCCAGGACTATGAAGATACAAGATTGAAGACTTCGTCCCGTGTCCGGATGGGACTTTCCTTGGCGTGGAAGGCAAGCTTGGCGATGCGTATATTCAAGATCTCCAAGCATTGTAACCGACTCTATGTAACCCTAACCCTATCCGGTGTCTATATAAACCGGAGGGTTGTAGTCCGTAGGCAATCAACTCCATATACAACAATCATACCATAGGCTAGCTTCTAGGGTTTAGCCTCCTTGATCTCGTGGTAGATCTACTCCTGTACTACCCATATCATAAATATTAATCAAGCATGACGTAGGGTTTTACCTCCATCGAGAGGGCCCGAACCTGGGTAAAACATCGTGTTCCCTGCCTCCTGTTACCATCCGGCCTAGACACACAGTTCGGGACCCCCTACCCGAGATACGCCGGTTTTGACACCGACATTGGTGCTTTCATTGAGAGTTCCTCTGTGCCCTCGCAATCAGGAAGGATGCCTCCTCCCGTCTTTAAAAATGGCGCCGTTGCTAAGGGAGCCTTGGCTGTCGGCCAAACCTGTCAGGACCCCGATTCTAAGCCACATCGATCTAGCTGGTAACACCTCATATCACTTTGCGGCCTCACGCACGGTATCCCACGGGTGTCGACTTACCATGGCCGGGACCGTTTGCGCCTTTTGGCTCGCGTATTTGACAATGTCGCTAGCATCCATATGACCGAGAACCCGGGCCGACATGGCTAGTCGTGAACCCAAAGCGGCACAGACCTATGGAGACAGGCATACATGAATCACATCAAACATGTCGGTCATCAACGAGTGATTCCGGGCTGTAGCACTGGCTAACAGGACTCCGGGGATCCCGGGCTGTAGCAGGCTAGACAGGACTCCGGGGATCACCGCGTGACATTTCCCCGAAGGGACAGACATAGGGACGAAGTGAAACACATGCCGGCCAGTCAAGTGTCCTGAACAGTAGTGCTGGGCTAGCAGGACTCCGGTGAACCGGGCTGTAGCGGACTACTATGGCTCGAGGAACACTAGACTACATTTCCCCATAAGAAAGGCTGCGAAGGACAAACAACTAGATTGTCGGATCCCACCCATACCAAGCATTTCAATCATACACACAATATGCCCGATATGAGTACTTACAACATGGCATCACAACAAAACTCTACAACTCAGTACTTTATTTAAAGGCTCCAGGGAGCCATACATAACATATTCATACAGATAGGGGTCACATGACCCGACACTCAAGTCATATAGTCATACAAGCACTTGCGGAAGCAACTAGTCTGAGTACAGACTCTAGAAAGAAAGAAGGCTTCTCGAAGCCTGTCTATCTACATAGGGCCCTCCATGGCCTGGATCACCACCTGGGTGGCTAGTCACTCGTTGACGTCAAGGTCTACGTAAAACCGATCGGAGGGGG
Source organism: Triticum monococcum (assembly GCA_034509565.1). Lineage (NCBI taxonomy): Eukaryota > Viridiplantae > Streptophyta > Magnoliopsida > Poales > Poaceae > Triticum > Triticum monococcum. The sequence goes on from CM067844.1 coordinate 494,626,597, forward strand.
CAGTGTTGTCGTCTGAAAACAATAAATAAGCAAACATGAGTACAAAGGTACTCAGCAAGTCTTACATCAGAACCTACTATACATGCTCATTCTCAAGAAGGTGGTGGGGTTTATGCAGCAAGCCAGCTTTGACTCTTGGCTAAGCTATCCTACGGAACCTTTTAGCAAAATAGTTTTCGCACACGAGTCCACTACTCACCAACACAATACTCCACCGTGGATCCTCCCTCGTATCCTGCGATAGGGCCATCCTCGGTACTCACACTTATCTTGAGTCTTTTAGTAGTATCCATTAACTTATCTATGAACTGTATAGGCAACCAAGTAGTCCTTTACCGCGGACGCGGCTATTCGAATAGTTTTATACACTGCAGGGGTGTACTTCGTCATACACGCTTTCACCGCTTACCGCCGTCTACACGACATGTACTCGGCAACCTTCAAGCGGAAGCCCAGCGAGGGTGTCGGCCACGGCCTACCTAAACACCTAAGCCCCTAGTCCAGGTTATCGCCTATCCAGGTTCCATCCGCAGGGAGTCCGGCCGAGGTTTCCACATACGGCCCCGAACGATGTGAACAGGGTTCCCGAGACACCAAACGGGTGACTCGGTACACCCGGCCACGGTGTATCTACCGCAACATAGCCCACCCCTAGGGTCAGCGCTACGCACGGCCGCCAACACATATCCTACAAACACCAGAAACTATTTGCATCTCCTGGACAGAGTACTAAGGTGGCTAAGAAGCCGAGAGGGTCCATTTGTTTCGGGCCCAATGTACGGTAGTAACTGCATCTTAAATCACACATACAGATCTCAGTTCTTATGGACGGCCTCAATGAAACAACCCACCATGTACTCCTACATGGCCTCTCATCGATACCTTTACCAAAACATGTTCAACACATCCCACATATCACTGACACAAGCATTTCACTCTAGCCCATCACCCAGATGAACCAGACCTGACACAACTCTAAGCATAGCAGGCATAGCAAGGTAGGAATCACAAAACATGGCTCAATCATCTCCTACACATGCTAGTGGGTTTCATCTAGTTACTGTGGCAATGACAGGTCATGCAGAGGATAAGGGTTCAACTACCGTAGCACACAGCAGTTTGAATCGTGTTGTCTTAATGCAGTAAACAAGAGCAGGAGCGAGAACATGGGTTGTATCGGAATGATCAATGGTTGCTTTCCTGATGGAGTGGTAACAGGATACTGCCCTTCAGTTGGATACTCGTGAATATCCTCGGAGGCAGAACCTACCACGAAGAACACAACCGAGCTCAATCAACACATGACGATATGCAACAATATGATGCATGCTATGACATGGCAATATGAATGTGTTTTGGCCTAATGCAAGCTAAAACAGAAAGGGGTGAACTCATTTGAGTCCAAGATTCAAATATTAGCTCATTAATTATATCATTTATAGGGCATTTTCTTATTCTGCTTAAACAGTAGGGTAAACTTGTTTTGTCATGCATGAAACCATTACAGATGGATAGATTGAATTTTTCTGATAATTTTTAATATATAATTTGTCTCATTTGGAGTAATGGTTGAATTTCTACGAATTTTTGAAGTTTAGGCAATTTTCTGGAATTTTCTATATAAAATTAAATCTAGAAAAAGAGTTACTGCGTCAGCCTTGCGTCAGCATGACGTCAGCAAGTCAAAGGCACGGTCCAGGTCAAACCCGACCAGTGGGGTCCACTGGTCAGTGACCCTAGCTGGTTTCTGTGGCTGACGTGTGGGACCAGGTCAACGGTGACGTGGCAAAGTCAAAATGACACGTGGGGCCCTCCTGAGACCGGTGCTAATCTAACAGAGTAGTTAACTAACTAATTAGGCACTAGGGCCCACATGGCAGTGGCTCTAGAGGGGCTGGTTAGTGGGATAGTTAACCGCTAATGACGGCCACGTCACCTACCGGCGTTTAGCCGCCGGCGACCTCAGATTGCGGCGGCGTCCGCGTCGGGATTTCGCTACAGGCGATGGTTTGGCGCGCTGGGGGCACTAGGGAGGAGCTCGTGCTCGTCCGCATCCAAAGGAACGGACGGGAGGCCGCGAGGTGGTCGGAGCTGAGCACGGCGTCGACCTCGGTGGCGGCCGGAGTTCGGGCAAGGTCGGGGTTGGCACTAGGGGGCACGACAGGTCGAACGGGTGGGCGCGCCCGGCTCCTGGAAGCGTGCTGAGCACATCAGCGTGCTCGGCTTCGAGCTACCGTGGCTCTAGCCACGACGGCGTCGAGGCTCAGCGGCGGCGAGCTTCGGGTGCTCGCGGGGCAGCAGCTACGGGGCGAAATCGACGGCGTGGTTAAGGGGGAAAGGATCGGGAGCTCACAGCGGTGCCGTAGGGATGGCTAGCGGGCTCGGGGACGACCCTGACGGCGCGAATCGACGGCGAGGAGCTCGGGTGCCCGAGGTTGAAGATGACCACGACGGCGATGAAACAGGGCCTCCCGGCGTCTTCTAGCTCGATTGGGAGGACGAGGAGGCTTCGGTGGTGCTTCTGGACTCGGCGGGAGGGTGAGGGGAGCACGGAGGCTGCGTCTACGGCGTACGGCGGCGACGAGCTCCGCTCGGTGGAAGAGAGAGGGAGCCATAGGAAAGAATGGGGACGAGAGAGTGAGCGAGAGGGGTTCCAGGGGCTGCGTGGCGCTCGTCTAGAGGGGTCGGGAAGCAGGAGGTGGCCAGGCAGGGTGGAGGTGGCGCGCGCGCGTGCCGACGGGCGTCGAGCACACGCCCCTGGCCTTCTGTCCGAGGAGGGAGACGACAGGGGGCAGCGGTGGTGGGCTGGGCCGCCAGCTGGAGATGGGCCAGGTAGGGTCCAGGTAAGTGGCCCAGTGGCCTTCCCCTCTTTTATTTATTTCTGTTTTCTATTTCTGTTATTTTGTTTTGATTTAGTTTAAATACTAAATCATTTTATAAAATCCTGAAAATATTCATGGACACTTGCTGAATTATTTCAGTGGCCCAAAAAATAGTTCCAACATTATTTGAGCATTTGAATTATTTAATAGCATTTAAATGCCCAAATTCAAATATTTATGAATTAAATCAGTGACCTTCTGTTGACCTAGAAAAATGTGCACCTATTTTCCCAAAGGTTCTAACCCAAGGCAAAGAGGGTGAGCATTTTAGAAGGGCATTTCAGGTTCATTGAATTTATTTTTAGTAAACCCTAGTTGATTTCAGGGGGGGTGCTGGGGGTTCTGCTTTCCCCATTTCAAGTTTCTGATGAAAGTAAACATGATGCACACTCTAATGCATGGTCTAGCTAGGGTGTGACAACGCACCCCCACTCAATAGAATCTCGTCCCGAGATTTAGGATCATCTGGGAAGAAGGTGGGGTACTTGAGTCGAAGATGATCCTCCCTTTCCCAAGTGGCTTCGTCCTTGGAGTGGTGTGACCATTGAACCTTGAGAAACATGATATTATGACATCGAGTGGTACGCTCAGCTTGATCAAGGATACGAACGGGGTATTCCCGATAAGAAAGGTTATCTTGTAAATCAAGCATTTCGTGGTCCACTCCACGGATAGGATCCGTGAAGCAACGCCTGAGTTGCGAAACGTGGAAGACATCGTGAACTCTGGAAAGATGCGGAGGTAGTTCCAATTGGTAGGCAACTTCTCGTCAACTTCAAATGTCATAGGCTTATGTTTACGATCATATTGAATCTTTTGGCGAGATTGGGCTGTTTTCAATTTCTCACGAATAACGCGAACCTGCTCTTCTGCTTCCTAAATCATATCCGGGCCAAAGAGTTGTCTTTCCCCGGTTTCTGACCAGTTAAGAGGCGTTTGACATTTTCGTCCATAGAGAACTTCGAAGGGAGCTTTGCCCAAACTAGCTTGATAACTATTGTTATAAGCAAACTCCGCGAATGGAAGGCATTTCTCCCAACTCATTCCGAACGAGATAACAGAAGCTCGGAGCATATCTTCCAGGATTTGATTGACTCGCTCTACTTGACCACTTGATTGAGGATGGAAGGCGGTGCTAAAGGAGAGATGAGTTCCCATAGCATTTTGGAAACTTTCCCAAAATCGAGAGGTGAAGAGACTTCCACGGTCTGAGTTAATTTCCAATGGGACACCATGAAGAGACACTATTCGGGAGATGTATAAGTCAGCTAGCTGGCTAGCGGTGATACTCTCACGAACAGGTAGAAAATGGGCTACTTTGGAAAGTCGGTCGATCACAACGAAGATGGCATTATTTCCTCTCTTGGTCCTGGGAAACCCAGTGATGAAATCCATACTGATTTTGTCCCATTTCCATTCAGGAATAGCCAAAGGTTGAAGGGTGCCAGCCGGCCGTTGATGCTCTGCTTTAACACGACGACAAACGTCGCAATTAGCAATGTATTGAGCGATTTCTCTCTTGATCCTAGTCCACCAAAACCTCTGGCGTAGATCTTGATACATCTTAGTACTACCGGGATGAATGGTGAGAGGGGACTCATGAGCTTCCTTAAGGATCAGTCGCCTCAGGTTTCGCGCCTTTGATACCACTAGGCGATTCCCAAAGTATACGACACCTTGATCATCAATGGAGAAACAATTCACGACTCCTTTCTGAACGTTTCTCTTGATACGGGAAATTCCCGGATCTAACTTCTGTGCCTTGATGACCTGATCCGTAAGGGTAGGTTCCGCCACCAGGGTGGATAGGAATCCTTGAGGAACAATGTGAAGATTAAGCTTGCGAAATTCCTCATGGAGAAGTGGTTGAGTTTGTTGTAACATCAGGTTGTTACAGTAGGACTTACGACTTAGTGCATCAGCCATGACATTGGCTTTGCCAGGGGTGTAAGTTATTCCTAAGTCGTAATCTGAGATCAACTCGACCCAACATCTTTGCCTGAGATTCAAATCTGGTTGGGTGAAGATATATTTCAAACTTTGGTGATCGGTGAAGATCTCGCAACGATTACCGAGAAGGTAATGTCGCCAGGTTTTGAGTGCATGGACTACAGCTGCAAGCTCTAGATCATGTGTGGGATAATTTTCCTCATGTGGGTGTAATTGCCGTGAAGCATAGGCAATTACCTGACGATCTTGCATGAGTATGCAACCTAGTCCTTGTCGCGAGGCGTCGCAATAGATAATAAAGTCCTTGGAGAAATCTGGTGGTACCAGTACGGGAGCAGATGTCAGGCGTCTTTTCAGTTCCTGAAAACTGAACTCGCACTGTGGAGTCCACTCGAACTTTTTATCTTTCTTGAGGAGTTCAGTTAGAGGTTTAGCAACCTTGGAGAAGTTCTCGACGAAGCGGCGGCAATAGCTCGCTAGGCCAAGGAAACTCCGAACTTGCTTAACCGTTTCAGGTGGAGTCCAATCAAGGAAGGCTTGAACTCGCTCGGGATTGACAGCAATACCCTTACCAGAGATTACATGGCCTAGATAGGTCACTTCTGACAACCAAAATTCACACTTGGAGAATTTGGCATAAAGGCGATGCTCTCGAAGTTTCATCAATACCAGCCTTAGATGTTCGGCATGTTCCTCTTCATTCTTGGAGTAGATGAGTATGTCATCGAGGTATACTACGACGAATTTGTCCAAGTACTCCATGAAGACTGAGTTCATTAACCGGGAGAAGGTGTCCGGGGCATTGGTTAAACCGAAGGACATGACGGTGTACTCGTATTGGCCATAACGAGTAACAAAGGCCGTTTTGGGAATGTCCCCGTTTCTGATTTTGATTTGATGGTAGCCCAACCGCAAATCCATCTTGGAGAAGACTGAGGCTCCAGCGAGCTGGTCATACAGGTCGTTGATCCTGGGAAGCGGGTATTTGTTCTTGATGGTGACCAGATTGACAGGTCGGTAATCCACAACCATTCGATCTGTTCCATCCTTCTTCTTGACGAAGAGGACGGGGCAAGCCCAAGGAGAGGAGCTAGGACGGATGAACCCCTTGTTCAAGGACTCATCGAGTTGGTTCTTAAGCTCGGCTAGTTCTAAGGGTGCCATCTTGTAGGGTCTTCTAGAAATTGGAACGGTTCCTGGAACAAGGTCTATTACAAACTCAACATCCCTGTCAGGTGGAACACCTGGCAGTTCTTCTGGAAACACATCCGGAAAGTCTCGGACTACCAGAACATCCTCAAGGTCTGGAAGAGGGTTGGCATTGAGGGAGCAAAGTTGGCGCTTGGCCACTCGAGTTAAGACATTAACTGTCTTGCCCGAGGGGTGAGTAAGTTGAACGGTTCTAGTGGCACAATCGATCTTGGCATAATGAGCCAACATCCAGTCCATACCCAAGATGATGTTTATGTCAGAGGACTTGAGAGCTATTAAAGATGCAAGGAAGACAAGCCTATCGACAAGAATTTCGTTCCCATGGCTTACCCTAGACGTTTGCCATCTAGAGCCAGGGGTTTGAATTTCCATGGTGGAGGGCATATCACAGAAGGTCGTGTTATGCAACCGAGCATAATTCTCGGATATGAATGAATGAGATGCTCCAGTATCGAAAAGAACAGATGCCGGATGGCAGTTAACAAGGAGCGTACCAATGACGACGTTGGGATCCTCATGAGCCTCTTCGGCTGAAACATAATTGACATGGCCACGTGCAGTGGTGGCCGGCTTGGCGTAGAAAGTCTTTCCCGCGGGCTTACCACGGCCAACGGATTTTCCAGCTTGATTGGGGTTGTTCTGGGGACACTCTCGACTATAGTGACCCGGTTCTCCACACTTGAAGCATGTTACCACAGTGGGGCGTGGAGCAACATTAGCAGCGGGGCCACCATAGGGCTTGGGCGGTGCGAATTGCTGGTTGGGACGAGGCGCCTCAAAGGATGGCCTCGGGGTGAATCTGGGTGGCAGTGCTGTGCTTGGAATCCACACCCGGCGCTTCTGAGCTCCAGAGCCGGATGAAGACCCAAAATCACGGGAGTGCTTGCGTGAAGCATCATAATCAGTCTGGCCTGTCTCAGCACTAATAGCTTTATTGACCAACTTCTGAAAGGATGTGCACTCGTGCAGACGGAGATCGCGGCGAAGCTCAGGGCTAAGTCCCTTGCGGAACCTTGCCTGCTTCTTGGCGTCAGTAGAAACCTCTTCAGGAGCATAGCGTGCCAGGTTCCCAAACTCTCGACTATATGCATCCACAGTCAGCCTTCCTTGGGTGAAGTTGCAGAACTCCTCCCTCTTGCGATCCATGAGACCTTCCGGAATGTGATGCTCATGGAAAGCCTCACTGAACTCAGCCCAGGTAGTGATTTGACCGACCGGGTGCATAGCTTCATAGTTTTCCCACCAATGGCTAGTGGGGCCCTCGAGATGATAGGCAGCATAAGTAACCTTGTCGGCTTTGGCTACGTTGGCAGAACGTAGCTTGTGGGTGATGCTGCGAAGCCAATCATCCGCGTCGAGGGGCTCGACGGAATGGTTAAACTTTGGTGGGTACAGCTTGATAAAGTCGTTGATTGACACCAAGTCATTTCGTGGGTGGCGTGCAGTGTTCTGCTCAATCCGCTCCAGCAGGCGGTTGGTCTCACGCTTGTTTCTTTCCGCCTCCGGCATCACTTCGGCCAGAGAAGGCAGGTGAGGCAGATTTTCACCTCTAGCTGCACTGGCTTCCCCCCGCTCCGGGACAGCAGGGTTGCCGCGGGTGTTGACCATCCTAGGAGGAAACAAGACAACGGTTTAGACAAGGATGGCTCAAACTTAACAAGGAAGTGCAGAATGTAAAGGATAACACGGAATGCAGAGATGCTCATTCGTATGCCATGGTAATATAAAACTGCCATATATACACCAACGGTCATACACGTCATACATAGTTTAGTACAAGCCCATGCTACAGTACAACTATGAAGGTAGACGTTACATCTCATCGGAGGCATTCCGAGTTCCTATACATTACTTATCTACACCTCCGGAATCGATTACACGCCAAGTCATATTCCACAAGTCACGCGGGACAGTGGAGATACAACTACTACAATACTAGTGGTACTACTACTAACTCAGATAGCTCCGTAGTAGTCCTCATAGAAGTCACCTCCATAGCCTGGAAGTTCAACGTGATCATCCGGAAACAGACGGTCCTGAGGAGCCTGTGGACCATAGGGGCTAGGATGAGGTCTTGGACCAACAAACGGTGGCCTGCGGGGACCACGGGGTGGGGTGATGCCTCCCACATCACGCCAATCCACCATGTCTGGCAGAGCTGATCTCACAGGATACAGATCCCTGGTATCCATACATCTAGCTTGCACCGCAGGTGCAAACCGAGTCAATGTGGCCCAATGATCAGCACGAGTATTAAAAAGCTCCAGCCTCAAGGCCCGATTCTCTCGGTCCTTATCTTCGAGCATCTCCGCGGTGGTACGAGTTAATGAGTCCTCCTGAGTGGAGTCAGCATAGATAGCCTGAAGATACCCTTGCGCTCCCGGAAGTGAAGCTGGCATGTAACGGAAGTCAGTGTTCCGAAGCAGGCCAGTCCGGACTCGCAAGATGGTCATCATGGAGTAGGCAGCATCCTGCACAGCCATCTCAACGGTAACCCTGAGTCCATAGGAACAGTGAAGGGGCTCGGTAGATCCAGGGTAGGAAGGAAATATCCTGACGGTGCAGAAATACTGGCTTTGATTAAAGTCGCGGAACTGCTCTTCAACAGTATATTCGGGATACCAACGGTATCCTGTCTCGATCATGACCCGGACTAACATAGTAGTATGACCGGGCACGTCGAGGCACCTGGTTAGGCGAACCACTTGATTTTGAGAACGGTTGGCCATCTGAAAGCACAACCACAAGACAAAGACATCAGAATTCCTAGGGAAAATTGGACAGCATAACGGCTGTAAATGCTCAGAAAAAGATTTGAGACATCCACAACAGTTCACAATACCGCTCAACGGCATCATATCAAGGTTCTGGTTCAAATAGCAACATACTAAAATAGTAGAAACTGGACTGGAACTCGTAGCAATAATCCTATAAACTACTACGGATTAGTAACACGTGAACCAGATAGAAGAAGAGAACCTAGTCATTAACCCACGTTGAATGAGAAGAGAATGACTCAGATCAGAGGCATAGGGTAAAGGAGTAAAAGAACCTTACGTTCCCTCCCACAATCAATTCCCACACATATAACTAAAGCATTTCTAGACTCGACATCGACCAGTTTGGCTCAACGAACCTACAGGCAGTCCGGCTCTGATGCCAACGCTGTCTGGACCCCGATTCTAAGCCACATCGATCTAGCTGGTAACACCTCATATCACTTTGCGGCCTCACGCACCGTATCCCACGGGTGTCGCCTTACCATGGCCGGGACCGTTTCCGCCTTTTGGCTCGCGTATATGACAATGTCGCTAGCATCCATATGACCGAGAACCCGGGCCAACATGGCTAGTCGTGAACCCAAAGCGGCACAGACCTATGGAGACAGGCATGCATGAATCACATCGAACATGTCGGTCATCAACGAGTGATTGCGGGCTCTAGCACTGGCTAACAGGACTCCGGGGATCCCGGGCTGTAGCAGGCTAGACAGGACTCCGGGGATCACCGCGTGACATTTCCCCGAAGGGACAGACATAGGGACGAAGTGAAACACATGCCGGCCAGTCAAGTGTCCTGAACAGTAGTGCTGGGCTAGCAGGACTCCGGTGAACCGGGCTGTAGCGGACTACTATGGCTCAAGGAACACTAGACTACATTTCCCCATAAGAAAGGCTGCGAAGGACAAACAACTAGATTGTCAGATCCCACCCATACCAAGCATTTCAATCATACACACAATATGCCCGATATGAGTACATACAACATGGCATCACAACAAAACTCTACAACTTAGTACTTTATTTAAAGGCTCCAGGGAGCCATACATAACATATTCATACAGATAGGGGTCACATGACCCGACACTCAAGTCATACAGTCATACAAGCACTTGCAGAAGCAACTAGTCTGAGTACAGACTCTAGAAAGAAAGAAAGAAGGCTTCTCGAAGCCTGTCTATCTACATAGGGCCCTCCATGGCCTGGATCACCACCTGGGTGGCTAGTCACTCGTCGACGTCAAGGTCTACGTAAAACCCATCGGAGGGGGCAGTGTTGTCGTCTGAAAACAATAAATAAGCAAACATGAGTACAAAGGTACTCAGCAAGTCTTACATCAGAACCTACTATACATGCTCATTCTCAAGAAGGTGGTGGGGTTTATGCAGCAAGCCAGCTTTGACTCTTGGCTAAGCTATCCTACGGAACCTTTTAGCAAAATAGTTTTCGCACACGAGTCCACTACTCACCAACACAATACTCCACCGTGGATCCTCCCTCGTATCCTGCGAGAGGGCCATCCTCGGTACTCACACTTATCTTGAGTCTTTTAGTATTATCCATTAACTTATCTACGAACTGTATAGGCAACCAAGTAGTCCTTTACCGCGGACGCGGCTATTCGAATAGTTTTATACCCTGCAGGGGTGTACTTCGTCATACACGCTTTCACCGCTTACCGACGTCTACACGACATGTACTCGGCAACCTTCAAGCGGAAGCCCAGCGAGGGTGTCGGCCACGGCCTACCTAAACACCTAAGCCCCTAGTCCAGGTTATCGCCTATCCAGGTTCCATCCGCAGGGAGTCCGGCCGAGGTTTCCACATACGGCCCCGAACGATGTGAACAGGGTTCCCGAGACACCAAACGGGTGACTCGGTACACCCGGCCACGGTGTATCTACCGCAACATAGCCCACCCCTAGGGTCAGCGCTACGCACGGCCGCCAACACATATCCTACAAACACCAGAAACTATTTGCAACTCCTGGACAGAGTACTAGGGTGGCTAAGAAGCCGAGAGGGTCCATTTGTTTCGGGCCCAATGTACGGTAGTAACTGCATCTTAAATCACACATATAGATCTCAGTTCTTATGGACGGCCTCAATGAAACAACCCACCATGTACTCCTACATGGCCTCTCATCGATACCTTTACCAAAACATGTTCAACACATCCCACATATCACTGACACAAGCATTTCACTCAAGCCCATCACCCAGATGAACCAGACCTGACACAACTCTAAGCATAGCAGGCATAGCAAGGTAGGAATCACAAAACATGGCTCAATCATCTCCTACACATGCTAGTGGGTTTCATCTAGTTACTGTGGCAGTGACAGGTCATGCAGAGGATAAGGGTTCAACTACCGTAGCACACAGCAGTTTGAATCGTGTTGTCTTAATGCAGTAAACAAGAGCAGGAGCGAGAACATGGGTTGTATCGGAATGATCAATGGTTGCTTGCCTGATGGAGTGGTAACGGGATACTGCCCTTCAGTTGGATACTCGTGAATATCCTCGGAGGCAGAACCTACCACGAAGAACACAACCGAGCTCAATCAACACATGACGATATGCAACAATATTATGCATGCTATGACATGGCAATATGAATGTGTTTTGGCCTAATGCAAGCTAAAACAGAAAGGGGTGAACTCATTTGAATCCAAGATTCAAATATTAGCTCATTAATTATTTCATTTATAGGGCATTTTCTTATTCTGCTTAAACAATAGGGTAAACTTGTTTTGTCATGCATGAAACCATTACAGATGGATAGATTGAATTTTTCTGATAATTTTTCATATATAATTTGTCTCATTTGGAGTTATGGTTGAATTTCTATGAATTTTTGAAGTTTAGGCAATTTTCTGGAATTTTCTATATAAAATTAAATCCAGAAAAGAGTTACTGCGTTAGCCTTGCGTCAGCATGACGTCAGCAAGTCAAAGGCACGGTCTAGGTCAAACCCGACCAGTGGGGTCCACTGGTCAGTGACCCTAGCTGGTTTCTGTGGCTGACGTGTGGGACCAGGTCAACGGTGACGTGGCAAAGTCAAAATGACAGGTGGGGCCCTCCTGAGACCGGTGCTAATCTAACAGAGTAGTTAACTAACTAATTAGGCACTAGGGCCCACATGGCAGTGGCTCTAGAGGGGCTGGTTAGTGGGATAGTTAACCGCTAATGACGGCCACGTCAGCTACCGGCGTTTAGCCGCCGGCGACCTCAGATCATGGCGGCGTCCGCGTCGGGATTTCGCTACAGGCGATGGTTTGGCGCGCTGGGGGCACTAGGGAGGAGCTCGTGCTCGTCCGCATCCAAAGAAACGGATGGGAGGCCGCGAGGTGGCCGGAGCTGAGCACGGCGTCGACCTCGGCGGCGGCCGGAGTTCGAGCAAGGTCGGGGTTGGCACTAGGGGGCACGGCAGGTCGAACGGGTGGGCGCGCCCGGCTCCTGGAAGCGTGCTGAGCACAGCAGCGTGCTCGGCTTCGAGCTACCATGGCTCTAGCCACGACGGCGTCGAGGCTCAGTGGCAGCGAGCTTCTGGTGCTCGCGGGGTAGCAGCTACGGGGCGAAATCGACGGCGTGGTTAAGGTGGAAAGGATCGGGAGCTCACAGCGGTGCCGTAGGGATGGCTAGCGGGCTCGGGGACGACCCTGACGGCGCGAATCGACGGCGAGGAGCTCGGGTGCCTGAGGTTGAAGATGACCACGACGGCGATGAAACAGGGCCTCCCGGCGTCTTCTAGCTCGATTGGGAGGACGAGGAGGCTTCGGGGGTGCTTCTGGACTCGGCGGGAGGGTGAGGGGAGCACGGAGGCTGCGTCTACGGCGTACGGCGGCGACGAGCTCCTCTCGGTGGAAGAGAGAGGGAGCCAGAGGAGAGAATGGGGACGAGAGAGTGAGCGAGAGGGGTTCCAGGGGCTGCGTGGCGCTCGTCTAGAGGGGTCGGGAAGCAGGAGGTGGCCAGGCAGGGTGGAGGTGGCGCGCGCGCGTGCCGGCGGGCGTCGAGCACACGCCCCTGGCCTTCTGTCCGAGGAGGGAGACGACAGGGGGCAGCGGTGGTGGGCTGGGCCGCCAGCTGGAGATGGGCCAGGTAGGGTCCAGGTAAGTGGCCCAGTGGCCTTCCCCTCTTTTATTTATTTCTGTTTTCTATTTCTGTTATTTTGTTTTGATTTAGTTTAAATACTAAATCATTTTATAAAATCCTGAAAATATTCATGGACACTTGCTGAATTATTTCAGTGGCCCAAAAAATATTTCCAACATTATTTGAGTATTTGAATTATTTAATAGCATTTAAATGCCCAAATTCAAATATTTATGAATTAAATCAGTGACCTTCTGTTGACCTAGAAAAATGTGCACCTATTTTCCCAAAGTTTCTAACCCAAGGCAAAGAGGGTGAGCATTTTAGAAGGGCATTTCAGGTTCATTGAATTTATTTTTAGTAAACCCTAGTTGATTTCAGGGGGGGTGCTGGGGGTTCTGCTTTCCCCATTTCAAGTTTCTGATGAAAGTAAACATGATGCACACTCTAATGCATGGTCTAGCTAGGGTGTGACAAAACCCTCCGGCTAGGTGGTTTCCTCATGACCGCCTGTTCGGCTGTTGCGCCGACGGTGACCTCTCGGGTCATCAAAACCAACCTACACGTTAGCTCGGAGCTCGTCGAGCAGCTAGATCCAATGGAGCTCTCTTCGGTAAACGAGCTCTTGGATCGCATCGTTGCCCTGGGGGTCGCTATGGATTACGACCAGGTTGGGCTTAAACCCGATCTAAGAGAAATTAACTCTCCCCAAGTCACCCACCATGTTGCCGTGGTAGAGGCATTGTGCGGCGACCCTTCATCTATTTTAAGGACTAGCTACGTCCGAATTCCCGACCCCTCCAAGCCAGATACCCGTGGAGGCGAGGATGTAACTCAAGACCTGAGCTTAGGATCACGCAATGGGCCAGATTCATTGGACAACACCCAAGAATCCGAACTTCAGAGTTCGGAAACTCTTCGGCCTCCGAATCTTGGATTGGGTGAGGTTTCAGATTCAACGACACCCGCCCACCCGATCATAAGCGATCTCTCCCAAATCAGGCAGAGGCCTGAGGAAACAGTACATCATTACTGGGCCAGATTCCTCCTAGTTATGAACAGGATAAAGGATTGCCGCGAGGGAGACGCAATCTCAATTTTCTGCAGTAATTGCACGGACAAGGGAATCCTTAACGCCGTAAGTCATCGTGATATGACACGCTTCGCTGACTTGGCGTCCATAGTACAAAAATACTGTGCGATGGAAAGCGCCTGGAAAACCGAAATAAAATTTTGGGATAATCCGGCCTTGAATAGTAATCCCGTCCAAACTAAGAGGGTGCATCATCATAGGACACCCGGGATAAACACCAAAAAGCCAAAACCCTATACAGGGCATGGAACCGTACTGGAAAGATGGCTTGATGGACCCTGTAGAATTCACAGTACAGCGAACGCCACACCAACTCACAGCCTTAGAGCATGTTGGATACTTCGGCAGGTGGCCAAGATCGGCGAGGACCTCTTAATTCTGGAGGCCACAGAAAGCCAGCCCAAGGACACCAGTACCGTTCTCACAGTCTTCGAGACTTTCGCATCAAACAATATGCGAAAAAGAACACTCCGCAGCCTCGCCGAAGTCTATCAAGTTGCAACAATAAACCCATGGAGCGACACTGCCATTACCTTCAACGCAAGGGATGAACCTAGATTCCGAACAGCCCGAGCACCAGCCGCATTGGTCCTCAGTCCCATAGTGGACGGCTTTCGCCTCACCAAGGTGCTCATGGATGGAGGCAGCGGACTGAACCTCATTTATGAGGAAACCCTTCAAAAATGGAAATAGACTGGAACCACGTCGAGCGAAGCAGCACAAGCTTTAGAGGAATAATCCCCAGTCGGGAAGCGCGCTGCACAGGAAAAGTCACACTAGATGTGGTGTTCGGCACGCCGGATAATTACAGGTCCGAAGAAGTTACGTTTCAGGTGGCCCCATTTAATAGCGGATATCATGCTTTACTAGGGAGGGAAGCATTCACAATCTTCCAAGCAATACCCCATTTCGGGTACATGAAGCTTAAGATGCCCGGGCCGAACAGAATTATCACTCTAGCTAGTGATCCGGACATAGCACTCCGCGCCGAAAACAAGACAGCCACATTAGCCCTTGAGGCACTATCCAAAACCTTAGCGGCCGAGGAACTGACTGCGCTGCGCTCCACGGTTATCAGGGATGATGTGATACTCGACAAGAGATCCAAATCCACATCCTTCAAGCCAGCTGACGAAATAGTCAAATTCCAGGTCCATCCAACGGACCCCAATAAAACAACTTCCATCGGGGCACGACTAAACCCTGATGTAGACGCCGCACTGCGAGAGTTCCTACGAGAGAACTGGGACATCTTCGCCTGGCACCCTTCAGACATGCCAGGGATCCCACGCAGGCTGGCCGAACACAGCTTAAATATCCAAAAAGGATTTTAACCTATCAAACATGCCCTTCGGCGTTTTTCCGAACCCAAGAGACAGGCTATGGGAGAGGAGCTAGCCAAGCTATTGGAGGCCGGATTTATCAGAGACATAAAACATCCGGACTGGCTAGCAAACCTGGTGATGGTACCAAAGAAGGACAAATCCTGGCGCCTCTGTGTCGATTTTAAAGACCTTAACAAGGCTTGCCCAAAGGATCCCTTCCCCCTCCCCCATATCAATCAAATTATCGATGCCACTGCAGGACACGATTCGTTGTGTTTCCTCGACGCATACTCCGGTTACAATCAAATCAAAATGGCAGAATCAGACCAAGCCGCAACAGCATTCATCACACCATATGGCCCATTCTGCTTCAACACAATGCCCTTCGGGCTGAAAAACGCCGGCGCAACATATCAGCGCATGATCCAGACATGTCTGGCAAACCAAATCGGCAAAACAGTGGAGGCGTACATGGATGATGTGGTCGTCAAATCAAGACATGTCGAATCTCTAGTAGACGACTTGAGGCTTACATTCGATAACCTCCGAAAATATGACATCAAGCTCAACCGGGAAAAATGCATCTTCGGCGTTCCAGCCGGAAAGCTCTTGGGCTTCATTGTATCTGGTAGAGGAATTGAAGCAAATCCAGCCAAGATCCGAGCTTTGTCACAATTGGATGTCCCAAAGGACCTTAAACAAATACAAAAATTAACCGGATGCGTGGCGGCTTTAAGCCGCTTTATCTCTCGTTTGGGAGAAAAGGCACTACCCCTCTATCGCCTCCTTCGGCGCACCGAACACTTCAAGTGGACGGATGCCGCCACGGCCGGACTTGATGAAATAAAAGCCATATTGGCAACAAACCCAGTCCTGGCCGCGCCAAACACAGGTGAACCAATGTTATTGTACATTGCAGCAACACACCAAGTTGTCAGCGTAGTGCTCGTTGTCGAGCGGGAAACGGACGGACACAAATTCTCCCTTCAAAGGCCAGTCTACTATGTGTCCACTGTCCTCATTCCATGCAAATCACGGTACCCGCATTATCAAAAGATTGCATACGTGGTATTCATGGCATCCCGGAAGCTACGACACTACTTTCAAGAGTGTTCCATAACAGTAGCCTTGGAAGTACCACTCAATGATATTATCAACAAGCACGATGCAACAGGCCGGATTGCAAAATGGGGCATCGAGCTCCTCCTGTTCGATATAACCTATAAGCCACGGCGAGCTCTTAAATCGCAAGTTTTGGCCGACTTCGTCGCAGAATGGATGGAGGCCGAGCTCCCTAAAGAGTACAGCACATATTCAAACTAGATTATGCATTTCGACGGCTCCAAAATGTTGGCCGGACTGGGGGGCCGGCGTCGTCCTGACGTCCCCCACATGAGACACAGTCCAATATGTGCTCCATATCATGTACACGGATTCCAACAATGCAGCCAAATATGAGGCCCTCCTACATGGCCTCCGAATAGCAGTATCCATGGGTATCCAGCGCCTAGAGGTATGCGGGGATTCAAACCTCGCGATATCCCAAATAAATGGAGACTTCGACGCCAAGGACCCAAAAATGGCAGCTTACCGCAACGCCGTCCTAAAAATGTCAGCTCGGTTTGAAGGGCTGAAGTTTCACCATATAGCCCGAGAAAACAATCAAGCAGTGGACGTCCTAGCACGCATCGGAGCAAAACGCGATGCAGTCCCCCCCAACATCTTTTTGGAAAGATTGTTCAAGCCATCCGTAGCATGGGAGGGGGAACCCGCAAACAACAGCCCGAACCCAGCCGCACCACTCGACGCCGAACAATCTGACACAATTGGAGGCTCTGCCAACGAAATTACACCTTCAGCCCATGTAATAATGGCAGTTATCGCCCCGTGGACAGAACCATTCCTAGCCTACCTTACTAGGCAGGAACTCCCGGAGGACCAAAACGAGGCCCACAGCATAGTGCGGCGATCTAAAGCCTACAGAGTCCATGAGGGAGAGGTTTATAAGAAAAGCACTACCGGAGTCCTTCAAAGGTGCATCTCCGAAGAGGAAGGGCGGAACCTTCTGGCTGAAATTCATGCCGGACTCGGTGGTCACCATGCCGCTGCTCGGTCCCTTGTTAGCAAGGCTTTCCGTATAGGCTTTTATTGGCCGACGGCCCGGGCAGACGCTCAGGACTTAGTCCAACGATGCGCTGGTTGCCAACTTTTTGCCAACCAAAGTCATATGCCACCCACCGCACTCCAAACTATACCCATCACCTGGCCTTTTGCGGTCTGGGGGCTTGACATGGTCGGACCCCTTAAAGGTGGAACCGATAGGAAAAAATACTTACTGGTCATGGTGGATAAGTTCACCAAATGGATAGAAGCCAAGCCTGTTAAAACGGCCGAATCCGGACCTGTGATAGACTTCATATCCGGGGTTGTACACCGTTATGGCGTCCCCCACAGGATCATAACCGATAATGGTACAAACTTTACCGCCGACAAGGTAAAACTCTGGTTCAAAAACATGGGCATTAAGCTCGATTATGCTTCCGTCTATCACCCACAAACCAACAGCCAGGTCGAACGTGCAAATGGTCTTATCATGAGCGGCATTAAACCCAGACTTGTGCGGTCCCTCAAGGAATCTAACACGCACTGGGTAGAGGAGCTCGACTCCGTGCTATGAGGGCTGCGGACCACGCCAAATCGCACCACCGGATGCACACCATTTTTTATGGTGTACGGCGCAGAAGCAGTTCTGCCCTGTGACATAATTCATGACTCACCTAGAGTGCGCATGTACGAAGAAAGAGAGGCCGAGCTCGATCGGCAGGACAACTTGGACGCCTTGGAGGAGGAGCGTCACGTGGCAAAAGCCCGTTCCGCATTTTATCAACAGCAGGCCCGAAGATATCAAAGCAGAGAAGTACGGGCCAAGAATTACAATGTTGGCGAACTAGTTCTACGCCTGCCAGATAAGAAAAAGGACAAACTCAAGCCCAAGTGGGAAGGTCCATTCATAATCGACCAAGTCCTGACTGGCGGGGCGTACCGCCTGTGAGATGCGTCGAACAACCGACTCGAGCCGAACCCGGGGAACGCCGCCCGTCTCCGAAGATTCTATGCCTAGTGCCGGACTCTGTGTTCGTCTCCTTCCTCTGTCCATTCCTTTTTGCATTTTTCTGTCTTACATTTCTCTCCTTCCCATTTTTTCTTTTATAGCCCTTAAAGGCTCACCTAGTGATGCGCCACTCGCGCTCATTAAACCTGGGGGCTTCTTTAACAGAAGCTTATTTATACGGGCTTCACACCCAACACATGCATCAAACTTCCGCATGTACCTTTTTCTTCACCATTATATGCATCGATATGACTTAAGTTTTGGCCAAGCTGGGTTTCCTGGCTCCTGTGCTTACCCCTACGTTCCCGATTGTTCGGCTAGGTGGTAAAGGGAGCACCTCTGCGATTGTTACTGCCGGGTCAGCCGGATGTGTACCTCAGACTGGGTGAAGCCGAAAGCTAGCATTCTTAAGGGAATATTCGGTCGGTGAAATAAAAGATGATCTTTTTACTCATTTTATGCGCCCCTAGATGCTTTTTTCTGCGTCTCTTCACACAGTCCGGACATGCACCTTAGGGCATGCCTCCCAGCGAAAGGAACCCTTAACGGAACTATTCTTTCTGGAAGATGTTTCTTACTAACCATGTAATATAACATAACTAGTTTGGCACTTGTCTGATAAAGCACTGATGACCCCTATGCCTGGTCTCCACGCATACCCCGGTTCTTATATAACTGCTAGGGTATTCGGACACACTCTGGACCGTCAGGTCCCGAGGTTGAAGCAAAAAGGTCGGCAACGACAAACAATCTACAATCTGGCTAGAAGGCACTAGACATGTCAATTCAAAATTACACAGTCATTTTGACTGATTGTATTCCTCTTCTATACCATCTAACAGGCTGTCTAACTTATTCCTGCTGGGAATACTTCGCGGCCAACTCTAGTTGGCCATATACTAAGCTTACAGGGATCTCCTTCCCGTCAGGCCCCACTGGTCCGACCTCGGCCATGTGGTTTGGGTCAGACTTTGTAAAACGGGTCTTCACCATGGCCCAGGCCTCCCTAGCGCCTTGTCGACAGGCCGATATCTTCCACAACCGGAAGTGCCGCCGAGCTCCCTTCAGCTTCTCCGCAAGCTCTCCAAGGCCCTCGGGCACTTAGTGGGCAGGCCATAAGGCTTGGGCAATACCTCGCATCGCCTGCCGAATTCGCTCGAGGAGTTGCAAGAGTTCGGGAAGAAGGTCACCCGTAGAACCGGGCATCTCCTTTGCAGGACGACCTATGAGCATACCTACAGACATTACTCTGTTAGTCGACTTCCTCGCCGAACTCTTTTTTCAAAGTTCGTTCAAGCACTTACTAAATATGCCACGTCGAAGCCGCTGATTCTCCTTCGTGGAGTCCGACAGCTGGCCACGAACATCTTTAAGTTCGACGTCCAGCTTGGTGTTGGCATCTTGAAGATTATTCTTCTCCCGCCTCACCTTTGTCAACACACTCTCACCGGCCTTTAGCCGGCATAAGAGTTGTTGCTTGTCCGGATCGAGTCTGGCGCCATCTGCAATATGATCTGTCAGATTTGCACCCACACCGCACAGTACTAATCTTTCGAAGTGTATCTTACCTGAGGGGGTCTCTTTGGGCTCCCCTGCTGCGGCCAGTGCGGCCTCTAGTTGGGCCTTGCACTTTTCCAGCTCCTGGGACAGTACGGTATTCTTCTCTATAAAAACCTGCATATTAAATGATCCTTAAATCAGTTGCTCTAACTGCTTCAAGTCTTGGGGGCTACTGGCATATATATATATTTAACCAAATTTTTCTTACCCGTATGTCTTTTACATACTGCTCCGTGGCTTTGGCTACACCATTTTGAGCGGCACGGAGGTACGCATCTCCCGAATTAAAG
The DNA here is from genome assembly GCA_034509565.1 of Triticum monococcum. NCBI lineage: Eukaryota > Viridiplantae > Streptophyta > Magnoliopsida > Poales > Poaceae > Triticum > Triticum monococcum. Next base: position 494,646,896 of record CM067844.1, read on the forward strand.
GCATCTAAAGCCTCTTGGGAGAAACAAGCGTCGCATAGAATTGTCCGGCGACGCTTGTGGTTCATGGCACTCTCCACTTCAGAATTTGTGGCAGACAGCCCATCCGTATCCTCTGTCGGAGGAGCGTCCGGTGTGCGCCTTGTGCTCGCCTCCGCTTCCTGGCGAGACATTGGAGCCTGGCTGGTGGAGGCGCGATTGGCAACCTCTCCGGATGTAGTCCGGCGAGGTCTCTTCGTTCTGAAGATAGCACGAACGTTAATATGCCCTGACAGAATAACTCCAGGGAAACAGAGGTTGCACTATACCTTTGCACCGGCATCTCAGTCCGGACTACATTCCTTTTTGCCCCACGGGGCCCTGCGGCCCCTCGTTGGCTAGCCGCCGCAGGTTCGACCTCCTGCCTCGGAAATCTCCCCTGCAAAACACGGTTGTCGTCAGAAACACCGGGATACGTGAGGGTGGAATCTCTTTCAAGGGAATAAGACCCCGGTTTCTGTCACCTGGGAGGCCGGGATTAACCCTGGGTAATCCACCGTAATGGCTACCAAGGTATTGTCCCTGCTTAGCTGATGGAACACCCCGTCGATAAGCTCCACCGATATGTCCGGATCCTCTTCAGAGTCCGGATTGGGGGACCGTTCTGGGTCCTCGGGCTGTGGAGGACGGCTGTTTATATCCTTTACCTCTTGTCGCAGTTCCTGCTTTGAAGTCGTTAGACTACTATCTAACCATGGGGGTATAAAACAAACGGGCGAGCGTAATTGTTCACTTACCCAACTTGGAGGATCATACATACTGAATCCGGCCCGCGGGTTAACACGGAGGAATTCCTCCTTTTCTCCCTTGTACAAAGAGGATAAGATTTTTACTAAGGCGGCAGCTGAGGCCGGCCCCTTACGACCGTAACGTGTGGCGTCATCCTCCCCGTTGAAATCCCACTGGGGTGGCCTCTATATTGAAGCGGCTACACCCCCCGCATAATGCATGCGGCCATGACTCCAATCATGGTTAGTCCAGAATGAGCCAATAGTCTTATCCGGCCCATCAGGTAAAGGACGTCTCTGTTGCTTTCTCTCTGACAGCTCCGCGGACGCCAGCTCAAGCGTTTCTTCAATGGAGCACTGTTGAACTCAGGGAGACCGACCCGGATAGGGTCCGGTAGCAGGACGTCATCTATGTAAAACCATTCCGAAGGCTAGTCCTCAGATGCCTTCTTTGGCGTTCCGGATAAGTATCCGGTCCCGGCGATGCGCCATACTTTGGCTCCGCCCACTTGGTATATAGACCCCTCTTGAGAACGGGGCACCAGGCAGAATAACCTCTTCCACAGCGCGAAATGAGCCTCAACGCCTAAAAATAGCTCACAAAGGGCGATGAAACCCGCAATATGTAATACGGAGGCGGGCGTGAGATTGTGCAGCTGGAGGCCGTAGAACTCCAGAAGCCCGCGAAGAAATGGATGAATTGGAAATCCCAGTCCCCTTATTAGATAGGGGCGAGGCACACCCGCTCTCCTTTAGAAGGATTGGGGGTGCTCTCCGCTTGTTTTCCGCCATTGTAGGTGGCGAGACCGGCTCGGACCGGGACCATGTATGCCTGAGGGAGAAATCCATTGGCCTGAAGCGACACTAACTCGCTATGCGGGATGGTGCAACTTTCCCAGTCCCTGGGTTTGGGACCGGAGGGGCGAGGGGAGGAGCTGCAACAGCTGGTCATGTTGGAGTGGACTTTGCTGGAAGTGCTCTGATGATAACTCGCGGAGAGGAGAAGATGTGGTTTGGACCTAAATCCCCATCCCATTAAATAGGCGGCTCGTTTATACGGCTAGGGGTGTGGATGTAAAAACGCCCCGGCTTTTCACATTCGTTTGACACGTGGCAAATGGCCATTATTGGGCGTGGAAGCCGAAGAGCACTACATTACAAAAATCGGACATTATTCCAACAAGTACACAGGATTTGTAGAAGAACCCGCCTTGCAATGCCGAACAATCTACGCGCCGGACTCGTCGTCATTGATGCCTGGTTCGGGGGCTACTGAGGGAGCTCACAACAATCACGAAGAGGGGCTCGGCTTGCTTGGGGATGGCTTGGCGACGGCAAATCTGTCGATGGAGTACGGCGGCCGTGCTCGGGGAAGACGACTTGAGGGAGTCCTGGATTAGGGGGTGTTCGGGTAGCCGGACTATACCTTCAGCCGGACTCCAGGACTATGAAGATACAAGATTGAAGACTTCGTCCCGTGTCCGGATGGGACTTTCCTTGGCATGGAAGGCATGCTTGGCGATGCGGATATTCAAGATCTCCTACCATTGTAACCAACTCTATGTAACCCTAACCCTATCCGGTGTCTATATAAACCGGAGGGTTGTAGTCCATAGGCAATCAACTCCATATACAACAATCATACCATAGGCTAGCTTCTAGGGTTTAGCCTCCTTGATCTCGGGGTAGATCTACTCTTGTACTACCCATATCATCAATATTAATCAAGCAGGACGTAGGGTTTTACCTCCATTGAGAGGGCCCGAACCTGGGTAAAACATTGTGTTCCCTGCCTCCTGTTACCATCCGGCCTAGACGCACAGTTCGGGACCCCCTACCCGAGATCCGCCGGTTTTGACACCGACACGACTCATGGCGGCGATGTGGGGCTCCCGTGGTGGCGTGGCTCGGGGTGGAAGAAAGAGGGGGTCGAGGTGGAGCCTCTTGGCACGTCGGCAAGGCGAGGTATGGCCGGTGGGCGCGTTGGCGGCGATGGCGACGATGAGCACGCTCGGGTGCATGGAAGGAAGAGAGCAGAGGAGGGGGGAGGAGCACGATGAGGAGGCCGAGAGGGTTCCACGGGTTGCGTGGCGTGTGTAGGGCGTCGAGGAGCGAGCAGAGAGGCAGGAGGTGGCCGAGCGTGTGCTCGCGCGCTGCAGGCACACGCCTATTGTCCTTCTGGCGAGAGGAGGGAGATGACTGGCAAGAGGGCCTGGTGGGCTGGGCTGCTTCGGCTGGGCCAAGTGGCTACACAGGTATGGCAGGTAATTATCTCTCTCTCTTTTTCTTCTGTTTTGCATTTTCTGTAATTTGTTTTGATTTAGTTTTAGACACTAAATCATTTTTGTTGCTTCTGATAATTCTTGTAGGGACTAGTTGTATTATTCCAAAGCCCTTCACCAAAGATCAGAATTATTGGACATATATTAATTAATTAATTAATATATATCCAATGCAAATAGTTATTGATTTAAGTCAAAGGCCCAAAATAAATATCTCTGAGATTCCAAAAATATTGTTTTAAGTTTTACCTCTTGCCAATATTTTCAGAGACTAAGAGGAACATTTTCTTGGACTTCTTTGAAAAGATTTTAATGTTGATTATTTTTTAAGTGATTTATGAGGGTTTCAACTAACCTCAATTCAACTTTCAGAATTTAGACATGATGCATGATGCTCACTCAGGTAATTAGCTACAAGCAAAATCTAGGGCTGTGACAACTCACCCCCACTAAACAAGAATCTCGTCCCGAGATTCAAGACGTGAGGTAAGAAGACAGAGGGAACACTAATAAAGAATCTTCACGATCCGATTGCCCTTCTCGAAGATGTTGATTCATTGCATCATGTCAATCTTGACATCCTCACTTTTGAGATCGTCATCCACATGATGATGACAGAAAGAAACTATACTAGGATTGATCTTCTTGAAGATCGAGCTATAAAAGATCCACTCGCGGAATGAGATGTTGAAACATCTTGAGTTGAGACACAGAACACATCGAGAGGGGTGGAAGAACAAACGACGGGGTTTGATTTGGTGGGCAACAATTCCACGCTTAGAAAGATGACGAGGAAATAATTGCCATGATTCCGTAACGGGGCACCTTGGAAAAAGTGACTCGTTGAACTGTTCCCTTAAGTGGCAAAAAGAATTATTTTGATCCATAGATCATTGGAACTCTTCATACCAACTTAAGGCAATTCGCAAACGATCGTCTGGAAGAGTTCGAAGAAGTGTCATACTCGGACTAGAATAGATGATGTGGACTACCTTGTTGAAGTCAACGCAAGGGATGATTTTGCTTGCGCGTGCTCTCAAGAACTTGAGCATTACCATACTCATCAAGGTCTTACCAACATCCGTGTCGGGGATCCTGGCAACACATCATACTACCATGATGAATAGTGATGGACAATGCAGATGTAAAGGAAGACAACACTTTCTCAGGGTTCACCTTAGCGAGGCCAGGGAAACGAAATCCAGATGATCGACCGACAGACATTTAGCACTCCACTTCTAATGTTCTCCTTGATGTGCTAGCGTAACCCATTTATGGATATGGTTTGGTATCTAGGACACCAAGTAAAAGGTCGGGCTTCGGGAGCGCAAGAATCAATAAGGAATAACTACGGAAGTAAATCCTACGGAATCCTTATGGGGAGGTGGCCAACTTTCTCAATCAAGATACTACGATAATAGGTCTTCCAGCTGGGTGTGTTGGCCATGACATCCACTTTACCGGGTTACAGAGACCAATATTACAGTTCTTGAGAAACATTCCAACCATCATATCTGCCTGAGATTCAGATTTAGTTGGTAACATAACAGTTCAGACAACATGTCTGAAAAGGAAAGGTTGCAACACAAATCGACGAGATGATGTTGCGAGATTCTCGGGAAATGAACTACGATAGCAAGCTCCAAAACATGAGCCGGTTCTGCTACATACATGTGAACACGCTGTCTTAGACAAGCATGACCACATGGTAGTCTTATAATAATACACTACCGAGTTCTGGTTGGGAACCATCATAGCGGATAACGAATTCTTGTGCATTACCATGGATTAGCACTTAACTCCTTTTCCTAGAACAAATCAGTCAATGGCTTGGTGTGCTAGGGACACATGTAGAATGAAGGTTGCAAGTCTCCAAACCACAGAATACTTTGCACGTATGAATGACCGATTTGGGATGATTCCAGAGGAAGCAACATTGACTTCCTCGAATCCACGGTGGCAACTTGCATCAGATGCACATGAATTAGAGGAAGTCACTACTTTCATCCAGACATATGCTTCATGAACGAAACACGAAGAAATGCTTACAAAAGTTTCCAACACTAAGTTGATGTTCAACATGAGTCATGGGGGAGACAAAATGCTGCTGATGGGTTCAACAGCAACTCATCGGAATTTCCATATCACTGGACTTCCACCATCATGTAAACAAGGTGATAGCATTGGTAAGACCAAGGATGTAATGGTGTATGCTCGAGGGATCAACCATGAGTAAGACAACATTACGAACATCGTTGGTTCTGATTTGACTTGACGATAACACATACTCAAGTCAAAGTTTGACAAGGCAATAGACTCAACAACTGATCACGAGGACCAATCGATGGAGATATCATCTTTCTTCAACACACACACACACACACACACACACACACAAGAATATCCCTTCCGAAAGAACCAAATTCGTCAAAGCTTTTTATCGTCCACCTCTCCAAGTTGTTGTTTAGCTTAACCAACTAGCTCAGGGGTATCCAACACATATTCTTGGAGAAGGGGTAGTTTACAAGAAACCAACGTGATCACAAACTCAACATAGCAGTCAGGTGACAACCTGGTAACACTTCCAAGAAGATATTTGGAAAATCACGAACCACCGATATGTTACTAAGCTCGAGAACAATCTTGCTTTTCAGAGCAAGACGATATGATCAGATAAGCAAGCAATGGAATAATCCTCACTCATTGATCAAGGAGTGCACCAGAAATAAGGACTAGGTAGCACGATTAGTCCTAGGATGGTGATTCAATAACCAACATGCTAGGAATGAGAATATTGTCCATTAACTACCAAGCAGCAGAGTTGCTAGGAATATTTATTTCACACATCATAGTTCACTTGTCGGCATTCCGGTTGCGATAACACGGGACCGAGGAATGAAAAATGATGGCAAGAAGTATCACTGCATCAAGAATTCATAAGAGATGGTGCAATTCTCACGATATTCTTGACATAAAGTGGGTAATACTTCAGGGTAGAACAGAATCAAAAGTTTGATTGCATTTGATCTGCGGAATACAACTGCTTTGACCCAATCCTAGAAATGGATGAGGTACTGGAGCTTGTTTCTCCTAGTCATTCTGGAATAGAATGGCTTGACGGACCACAAGAATAATAAGCATTGATAGACACGGATGCACAATTACTCCTGACTATCAATTGATAGACAATGGTCGGAATACAAATGAAGAGGGATAACTCAAGGAACGTATAACCTCCTGAGTTGTGGATGCATAGATTAGTATGTCGAACCAAGTTCAACATATTTATTCCAGATAATCCATGCAGAAAGGTAGGACTGGCACAGTCACAATTATGAATGGAGAACTCCTTAAGAGTACTCTGATTGTGATATTTTGGTTCAAAAGAACTTTTGCCTTAATGGTTCATGGTATTTGGAAGAAGGAAATACCACGGACCTCGAGGACTAATGCAAAGGTTACTAATATCCTAAAGAAACTAGCAAACACTATCGACATGAGGTAAGTAGGGTGAATCTCGGGTACAAAAACCCAGGAGTAGAATATCTACAACTAAGTAGCATCACGGGAAGCTTTCGAGAATGGTGGCCAGATTCATCACACCGAGAACACAAAGCATGGCTAGATTACTAGGTGACTCCCTAAAACACCTAGGGTCATAATAATAGCTCCAACATATATGTCGAGGTAGTAGACTACCTCAACAGACCATTAGTGTGCTTAATCTGGCCCAAAAGGACATCGGATATGGGAAGAAGGGATTTGCAAATGCATCAGACTAGTTAGAGACCTGGGATGACTCGGACAGCATAACGGCTGTAAATGCTCAAAAGATTTGAGACATCCTGCAAAATGGTGGCATAACCACTTAACATCGCAATATCAAGTTTCCAAAGCCAGCTATGAACATATGGAAGTAGTAGGAACTGAAGTGGGGCTTGAACTCAACAATCCTAGGCAACTACGGTTTTAGTAACACGTCATCCTGAGAGATAGAAGAGAAGCCTAGTTCTGAATCCCCGTAGAAAAGAAGAGGTTGACTCAGATAAGAAGGGCATAAGGTAAAGGAGTAAAAAGAGCCTTATGTTCCCTTCCACAATCAATTCCCTTACATAACTAAAGCATTTCTAGACTCGACTTCGACCAGTTTGGCTTGGTAATCCTATAGGTAGCCTGGCTCTGATACCAACGCGTAGAAAACCAACTTCAGGACACTTACTCGGCATGGTGTATCAAATAAAGGTCTGATACCAAAGCTGTTAGGACCCCGATTCCAAGTCACATCGATCTAGCCGGTAACACCTCATATCAATTTGCGGCCTCACACACGGTATTCCCACAGTGTTGCCTTACCATGGCCTAGAACCGTTTGCGCCTTTTGGCTCACGTATATGATAGTGTGGCTAACATCCATATGACAGAGAACCCGGGCCGACATGACTAGTCGTGAACCCAAAGTGGCACTAACTTACGGGGACATGCATACATAAATCAACATCGAGCATGTCGGTCAGCAGCGTGCGAATCTGGGCTGTTGCACTGGGCGAACAGGACTCCGGTGAACCGGGCTGTAGCAGGCTAGGCAGCACTCCGGATGTCACCGCGTGACATTTCCCCGAAGGGACAGACATAGGAACAAAGTGAATCACATGCTAGCCAGTCAAGTGTTCCGGAGCAGTAGTGCTGGGCTAGCAGGACTCCGATGAACCGGGCTGTAGCAGACTACTATGGCTCATGGAAGCACAAGACTACATTTCCCCATAAGAGAGGCTACCAGGGATAAACAACTAGGTTGTCGGATCCCACACATAGCAATACACGTTACACGTACGCATAACATGCAAGTATGTGATGTAACACCTAGCTTCTGGTTTTGTGAGAGCCCGTAGAAACCTTAGGTGCTACCCGTTGACCCTCCCGTGCATGATGTCGTCATTTTCATTGGTGCCCGAGCTCGGGCCACCGCAAAGCTCGACGCCGTCAGTGCTGTAGACCACCCCAGCCACTGATGCTTGCTCCGTTGGATGCGGATGAGCACCAGCTCCACGCAGAGCCCCTCCGCCACTCATTTGCTTGCCGGAGGAGCAAACCTGACGCCCTCCGACGTCTCTGGCTCAGCCGACGAGCTACGGGCCAACTCCAGCGAGTTGACCCGTGTTTGACCCCTGTTTGACCCCCCAGGGTCCCTGACGCGTGGGCCCGCCCTGTTAATTTTTAGTTAGGTTTAGTTTAGTGCTAATTAACTTGGATTAGTGCTTAATCTAACACTAACTAACTCAGTTAAGTTAGTGATGACACTGACACGCGGGACCCATAGGTCAGGTTTGACCTGGACCGCCCCCATTGACCTGCCGACGTCAGGATAATGCAAGGCTGACGCAGTAAATGCTTTTCTGTATTTTAAATAAATCTAAATGATTTATTTATTTTTAGAAAATCCCCTAAACTTCCAAAAATCATAGAAAATAATCTATAACTCAGAATGAAACAAATTATATATGAAAAATTATCAAAAAAATTCAAGGAATCAGTTTATGGCATTTGCATGCATGTTTGAACAACCTAGGGCTGCTGTACAGGGCAATTTGCATAATTGACATTTAAATAAGCACATATGGAGTTTGAATTTGAACCCTTCGTTCTGACCAACTTCATTTAATATGATTGCTAGTTGCATTAGCTCAATCAACAACATATTGCCATGACATTATCATGCATCATAATTGTTGCACTGCATTGATTGTGTTCCTCTTTGTTTGTCGGTATTTGTCCCCTCTCGATAGACGTGGTTCCGACAATGAGTTCGATGACACCGATGAAGAACTATACTATCTTTAGAAGTGCCAGGCAAGAAAAACCCCCTTGTTCATTCCGATACAATCCCACTCTCTCGCTCCGGCTCTCATTAACTGCATTAGGACAACAACGATTCATCTGTTACTTTCTGCGGTAGTTGAACCCCTTATCCTCTGCATGACCTGTCATTGCCACAGTAAATAGATGAAACCCACTAGCATGAGTAGGAGTTGTTTGAGCCCTGTTGTGCCTACTCATTCATGCTTGTTTGTCATGCCTGCTATTGCTTAGAGTTGTGTCAGGTCTGATTCATCGGGGATGAATTGGAAAGTTGTGAACATGTCCTCCTGTGTGTGAGCTAAGTGTATTGAACACGATATGGTAAAGGTATCGATGAGAGGCCATGTAGGAGTACATGGTGGGTTGTTTCATTGGAACCGTCCTTAAGCACCGAGATCTGTATGTGTGATTTAAGAATCAGTTACTACCATGCATTGTGATCCTTAATTGACCCTCTCGGCTTCTTAACCACCCTAGTACTCTGTCCAGGAGTTGCAAATAGTTTCTGGTGTTTGTAGGTTATGTGTTGGCGGCCGTGCGTAGCGCTAACCCTAGGGGTGGGCTATGATGCGGTAGATACACCGTCGCACAGTGTACCGAGTCACCCGTTTGGTGTCTCAGGAACCCTGTTCACATTGTTCGCGGCCGTATGTGGAAACCTCGGCCGGACTCCCTGCGGCTGGAACCTGGATAGGCGATAAACATGGAGTAGAGACTTGAATGTTTAGGTAGGCCGTGGCCGACACCCTCGTTGGGCTTCCGCTTGAAGGTTGCCGAGTACATGTCGTGTAAACGACGGTAAGTGGTGAGAGCGTGTATGAAGAAGTACACCCCTGCAGGGTTAACATCATCTATTCGAATAGCCGTGTCCGCGGTAAAGGTATGCTTGGTTGCCTATACAGTTCATAGATAACTTGAAGTGGATGCTCTAAAACTCGCAAGATAAGCATGAGTGCTATGGATGGCGTTCTCGTAGGGAGACGGGAGCAGATCCATAGTGGTGTATTGATATGGTGAATATGTGGACTCGTGTGCGCCACCTCAAAAGAGTTGCTTGCAGTCGTAGTTCAGGTTATCCACTGAGTCAAAGCTGGCTTGCTGCAGTTAAACTCCACCACCCCCCCCCCCCCCGTTATTGATATCGGTGCATATGTAGTTAGTTCTGATGTAAGTCTTGCTGGGTACATTTGTACTCACGTTTGCTTATTTTATGTTTTGCAGAGAGACTTCAGTCTCGCTAGTAGTTCCGTGTGGACTTCGACGTTTAGCTTGATACCTCAGCTACGATCTTGTGTCCTCGGCAAGATCTGGTAGATAGTCAGGCTTCTCAGCCTTTTTCATTTGTAGATGTTTGTACTCAGACATGTTAAGCTTCCTCTTGTGCTTTGATTTGTATGTTATAATTGTTGGGTCATGAGACCCATGTTTGTAATATCTCGCTCCTCGGAGCCTAATGAATAAATACTTTGAGTCGTAGAGTCTTGTTGTGATGCCATGTTGTATTTATACATATCGAGCATATTGTGTGTATGATTGAAATGCTTCGTATGTGTGGGATCCGACAAGCTCGTTGTTTATCCTTGGTAGCCTCTCTTGTGGGGAAATGTAGTCTTGTGCTTCCATGAGCCATAGTAGTCCGCTACAGCCCGGTTCACCGGTCCTGCTAGCCCAGCACTACTGCTCTGGAACACTTGACTGGCCGGCATGTGTTTCACTTCGTTCCTGTGTCTGTCCCTTCGGGGAAATGTCACGCAGTGACATCCGGAGTCCTGCCTAGCCTGCTACAGCCTGGGTTCCCCGGTGTCCTGTAACCCAGTGCTCCAACCCGCATTCACACGCTGCTGACCGACATGCTCGATGTGATTCATGTATGTCTGTCCCCATAGGTTGGTGCCGCTTTGGGTTCACGACTAGCCATGTTGGCACGGGTTCTGTGTCATATGGATGATAGTGACACTATCATATACGTGAGCCAAAAGGCGCAAACAGTCCCGGGCCATGGTAAGGCCACACCCGTGGGAATACCGTGCGTGAGGCCGCAAAGTGATATGAGGTGTTACCGGCTAGATCGATGTGACTTGGAATCGGGGTCCTGACAGCTTTGGTATCAGAGCCTGACTGCCTGTAGGATTACCAAGCCAAACTGGTCGAAGTCGAGTCTAGAAATGCTTTAGTTATGTAAGGGAATTGATTGTGGAAGGGAATGTAAGGCTCTTTTTACTCATTTACCTTATGCCCTTCTGATCTGAGTCAACCTCTTCTTTTCTACGGGGATTAAGAACTAGGCTTCTCTTCTATCTCTCAGGATGACGTGTTACTAAAACCGTAGTTGCCTAGGATTTTTGAGTTCAAGCCTCAGTTCAGTTCCTACTACTTCCATATATTCAAAGCTGGCCTTGGAAACTTGATATTGCGATGTTAAGTGGTTATGCCACCATTTTGCAGGATATCTCAAATCTTTTGAGAATTTACAGCCGTTATGCTGTCCGAGTCATCCCAGGTCTCTAACTAGTCTGATGCATTTGCAAATCCCTTATTCCCGTTTCCGATGTCCTTTTGGGCCAGATTAAGCACACTAACGGTCTGTTGAGGTACTCTACTACCTCGACATATATGTTGGAGCTATTATTATGACCCTAGGTGTTTTAGGGAGTCACCTAATAATCTAGCCATGCTTTGTGTTCCCGGTGTGATGAATCTGGCCACTATTCTCGAAAGCATCCCGTGATGCTACTTTGTTGTAGGTATTCTACTCCAGGGTTTTTGAACCCGAGATTCACCCTACTTACCTCATGTCGATAGTGTTTGCTAGTTTCTTTAGGATATTAGTAATGTCGGATTTCGGGTTCTGGCAGACCCTTAAGGTTCGAACACTGGGGTGCGCGCAGAGATTACACCTTCTACCACCCCGTCCCACAAAGATCTACACTACTGAAAGAACTGCACAAGAGACACAAGGTTTATACTGGTTCAGGCCACCGATGTGGTGTAATACCCTACTCCAGTGTGTGGTGGGTGGATTGCCTCTTGGGGCTGATGATGATGAACAACACAAGGGAGAACAGCCTCGCGAGGGTCTGTTCTTGGTTGGGGCGATGAACTGTTGGGGGAGTTCAGCCACCCTTCTCTCTCTCTCCCTTTCTCTCTGCTTCTAACCGATCAAAAAGTCCCCTTGCTATGTGGGTGGCTGGTCCTATTTATAGTGGCCCTGGTCCTCTTCCCAAATATCGAGCGGGAAGGGAGCCAACAATGGCGGGCTAATTTGAAGGGGGACAGCAAATATCAACTATCCTGACAAAAGCAGTCTTTGCATGCACAAAGCTCTGGTGATGACGCCGTCTTGGGCTCCACGGTGACCTCCGTCTCGTAGACCTCCTGGTCCTGGTCTTGTTGCACCGAAATGGCAACCTTTGCCTGATGCCTCGGTACTCCGCGGCTGTGCTTGCCCCCTTTGCACCAAAGAGGAAAGAAGGACGCTGCGCGGGCTGGCACCCGCCTGGCGCCCTAAGTCGTCATGGCTTGCGTCACGGGCACCTCGTGAGGTACCCCGCCTTGATCTCTCCGCCTCCTCGCGAGCCAGCCTGACGAGGCCGTGCCTGAGGAAGCTCCGTGTCATCCGCCTCGCGAGGCTTGGCCCCTCGCGAGGGTCTTGAGTCTTGTGTTGATGAAGATGGGCCGCGCTGGGCCCCCTTTGAGCAACGCCGCAGGCCGCAGGCAGGCAAGTCTGGGGACCCCCGTTCCCAGAACGCCGACAGTAGCCCCCGGGCCCAAGGCGCGCCCGGACTTGGCCGTGCCGAGAGGTGAAAGGGCAAGGGCGAAGCGCCGCGGGCCCTAACAACCTGCGGCCTTGGGCACCGCGTGGCGGTTGATGGGACGTGGGCGTCTCCACTTCCCCACGACGCCTCAGTGATCGCGCGAGTTGGACAAGTCCCTGCATGCAAATCGTGTCATGATTACGTGTGATCGTGGAGGCCGGCGGTTGGCCTTCGCCGGCTATAAGTACGGAACTGCGCGTGCCCTTCCAGTCCATTCCTCCTTGCTTCTCCTTCTTCTTCATGGCCCCGTCGAGGATGTTCTCGGCCGCCGAGAAGGGGAAGGCTTGCCGGGTTGAGCCCGCCTCTCTCCCACCCAAGCGCAGAAGAGGGCGCCCTCGCAAGCATCCTGTGGCCACCACGGTGGCTCCCTGCGGCCGTGGAGGTGATCTTCAGCACGGCGACGGGCAGGTTGCTGCAGCCGGGGGGCACGCTCCGGCTGCGCGTCCCCCCAGGCCGCGCGTTCGTGCTGCTGAAGTGCTGCCGGAGTTCGTCGTGTGGTCGGCGGAGCCGGCTAGCACCCGGCTCCCGCTTCCTCGCTTCCTGCTTGGCGAGCGCCCGGGCGGCCTCTGGCTCCAGGCCGACGGCTGCTGCAGCCAGGCCTCATGGGTCTCCCTGGAGGTCTCCGCAGCCGGGAGCCTGTCCCTGGCCCGCGGTTGGCAGATGTTTTCCCGTGCACGTGGCCTGGGCCGCCGGTGCACCTTACACTTCAAGTTCGACGGCGACGCCACCCTCTACGTGAGGGTGTTTGGGGAAGATGGTCGCCACGTGGGGTGTTGCCCCGAGGGTGACGACCGCGGTTGGGAACCCAGCTCCGACGACGATGGAGGGAGCAACGCTCGTGCGGCTGGCGGCGCTCGGAGTTCCTCAAGCTTCTCTGGTTCTTCTTTAGGCAGCGACTCATCCAGCGGCGGCCGCGATTAGTCTCCACGCCGCCGTGCCCTGGTGAGGCGCGAGAGGGAGTCCGCCTGAACCCCGGAGGCAGCTCGGTCCTTCCCCGCGGGCCGGCGTGAGGCGAGCCGCGCCAGATTTGTTCTTCCTTTTCCCTGTGTAACAAAGACAATAGTGTGGAGCCCCGCGGGGGCGTTAATCATCGCTTTGCCTTCGTTACCATTTCTTCCTGCTATGTGCCCGAGCGTGGATAGTTCCCGACCTCGGTCGTGAGGGAGAAACGCTTGCGAGGGCGCTCAGCCGCCCCCCTCGCGAGGCCTTGTGCAAGAGAAATCGAGGCAGGAGAGCGAAAAGCCGAAGAACCGCAAGCCAAAGACGGCAACAACTTCAATAAAACTCCAAATGAGAAGGAACAAGCCAACTGCGGAAAGCAAATGAAAAGCCGCGTCCGGCACCTAATCTAGTCTTCGACGTCTTCTCACCTGCGTGGAGCTAAGTGCTGCCACTGGGCGTGGGAGGGAGCCCTAGGGCCTGAGGCCGGCGCTCCTGAGACTCCGGGGCGTGTACAGCCCCACTCATTATTACGTGAGAGTGTCACGGGCGGCGAGCTTCACGGGCATTGGCCTTCTTCATAGGCTCCAGGCCTTTTCCAAAAATGCGATGGCTTCATAGGCACTCGCCTTGCTTCACAGGCTTTGGGCCTTTTCCAAAACGCGATAGCTTCACAGGCACTCGCCTTGCTTCACAGGCTCTGGGCCTTTTCCAAAACGCGATAGCTTCACAGGCTCTGGGCCTTTTTCAAAACGCGATAGCTTCACAGGCACTTGCCTTGCTTCACAGGCTCTGGGCCTTTTCCAAAACGCGATAGCTTCTAAGGCACTCGCCTTGCTTCACAGGCTCTGGGCCTTTTCCAAAACGCGATAGCTTCATAGACACTCGCCTTGCTTCTGGACCGGCACTACCTCTTGAGTCTCCAAGCGCGCGGAGCCGGGCCTAGAAACATGAACAAACTTGAACGGGCCCTCCCACATGGGAGAGAGCTTGTGCAGTCCCTCCCTGGAGAGAACCCGCCTGAGCACGAGGTCTCCTACCTCAAGGGTCCTGGGGCGGACGTTGCGGCAGTGGTAGCGCCGCAGCGCTTGCTGGTACCTCGCCGCTCGCAGCGTGGCTTCTCGGCGATGTTCCTCCCCCAGCGCGAGGTCCATCCCCCGCATGGCGTCCTGTTGTGCCTCGTCGAACGCCAGGACCCGCGCGGAGCGACGTCTGACCTCGCGAGGGAGGACCGGTTCCGCTCCGTAGACCAGGAAGAACGGGATCTCTCCAGCCGGTTTGGTCACGGTCGTGCGGATGGACCACAGCACAGACTGAAACTCGTCGTACCAACCTCTGCCACAGGCCTCCAGCTTCTTCTTGAACGTCCTGGTCTTGAGGCCCCTCAGGACCTCCGCGTTGGCTCGCTTGGCCTGGCCGTTGCTTCGGGGGTGCGCCACTGAGGCGTAGCATATCTGTTGGGGAACATAGTAATTTCAAAATTTTCCTACGCACACGCAAGATCATGGTGATGCATAGCAACGAGGGGGAGAGCATGATCTACGTACCCTTGTAGATCGCAACGGAAGCGTTGACACAACATAGAGGAAGTAGTCGTATGTCTTCTTCCCGATCTGACCGATCCAAGCACCGTTACTCCGGCACCTCCGAGTTCTTAGCACACGTACAGCTCGATGACGATCCCCGGGCTCCGATCCAGCAAAGCTTCGGGGAGGAGTTTCGTCAGCACGACGGCGTGGTGACGATCTTGATGTTCTACCTGAAGGAAATATGCCCTAGAGGCAATAATAAAGTTATTATTTATTTCCTTATATCATGATAAATGTTTATTATTCATGCTAGAATTGTATTAACCGGAAACATAATACATGTGTGAATACATAGACAAACAGAGTGTCACTAGTATGCCTCTACTTGACTAGCTCGTTAATCAAAGATGGTTATGTTTCCTAACCATGAACAAAGAGTTGTTATTTGATTAACGAGGTCACATCATTAGTTGAATGATCTGATTGACATGACCCATCCCATTAGCTTAGCACCCGATCGTTTAGTATGTTGCTATTGCTTTCTTCATGACTTATACATGTTCCTATAACTATGAGATTATGCAACTCCCGTTTACCGGAGGAACACTTTGGGTACTACCAAACGTCACAACGTAACTCGGTGATTATAAAGGAGTACTACAGGTGTCTCCAATGGTAGATGTTGGGTTGGCGTATTTCGAGATTAGGGTTTGTCACTTCGATTGTCGGAGAGGTATCTCTGGGCCCTCTCGGTAATGCACATCACATAAGCCTTGCAAGCACTGCAACTAATAAGTTAGTTGTGAGATGATGTATTACGGAACGAGTAAAGAGACTTGCCGGTAACGAGATTGAACTAGGTATTGGATACCGACGATCGAATCTCGGGCAAGTAACATACCGATGACAAAGGGAACAACGTATGTTGTTATGCGGTCTGACCGATAAAGATCTTCGTAGAATATGTAGGAGCCAATATGGGCATCCAGGTCCCGCTATTGGTTATTGACCGGAGACGTCTCTCGGTCATGTCTACATTGTTCTCGAACCGTAGGGTCCGCACGCTTAACGTTACGATGACAGTTATTATGAGTTTATGCATTTTGATGTACCGAAGGTTGTTCGGAGTCCCGGATGAGATCACGGACATGACGAGGAGTCTCGAAATGGTCGAGACGTAAAGATTGATATATTGGAAGCCTATGTTTGGGCACCGGAAGTGTTCCGGGTGAAATCGGGATTTTACCGGATTACCGGGAGGGTTACCGGAACCCCCCGGGAGGCATATGGGCCTATTGGGCCTTAGTGGAAAAGAGAGAAGGGGCAGCCCACAGGCTAGCCGGCCGAACCCCCCTTCCCTAGTCCTATTAGGACTAGGAGAAGGGGCCGGCCCCCCTCTCTTCTCTTTCTCCCGAAGAGTCCTACTAGGAATAGGATTTGGGGGAAGGAGTCCTACTCCCGGTAGGAGTGGGACTCCTCCCTGCGCCTCCCTCCTAGCCGGCCGAACCCCTTGCCCCTGGCCTTTATATACGGGGGCAGGGGGCACCCCATAGACACACAACTTGATCCTTGAGATCGTTCCTTAGCCGTGTGCGGTGCCCCCTGCCACCAAATTCCACCTCGATCGTACCGTTGTAGTGCTTAGGCGAAGCCCTGCGTCGGTAGTACATCAAGATCGTCATCACGCCATCGTGCTGACGGAACTCTTCCTCGACGCTTTGCTGGATCGGAGCCCGAGGAACGTCATCGAGCTGAACGTGTGCTAAGAACTCGGAGGTGCCGGAGTAACGGTGCTTGGATCGGTTGGATCGAGAGAAGACGTACGACTACTTCCTCTACGTTGTGTGATCGCTTCCGCAGTCGGTCTGCGTTGGTACGTAGACAACACTCTCCCCTCTCGTTGCTGTGCATCACCATGATCTTGCGTGTGCGTAGGAAAATTTTGAAATTACTGCGTTCCCCAACAGTGGCATCCGAGCCTAGGTTTTATGGTTTGATGTTATATGCACGAGTAGAACACAAGTGAGTTGTGGGCGATACAAGTCATACTGCCTACCAGCATGTCATACTTTGGTTCGGCGGTATTGTTGGTTGAGACGATCCGGACCAACCTTACGCGTACTCTTACGCGAGACCGGTTCCCTCGACGTGCTTTGCACATAGATGGCTTGCGGAAGACTGTCTCTCCAACTTTAGTTGAACCAAGTGTGACTACGCCCGGTCCTTGAGAAGGTTAAAACGGAGTCTATTTGACGAACTATCGTTGTGGTTTTGATGCGTAGGTGAGATGAGTTCTTACTTAAGCCCGTAGCAGCCACGTAAAACTTGCAACAACAAAGTAGAGGACGTCTAACTTGTTTTTGCAGGGTATGTTGTGATGTGATATGGTCAAGGCATGATGCTAAATTTTATTGTATGAGATGATCATGTTTTGTAACCGAATTATCGGCAACTGGCAGGAGCCATATGGTTGTCGCTTTATTGTATGCAATGCAATCGCGATGTAATGCTTTACTTTATTGCTAAGCGGTAGTGATAGTCGTGGAAGCATAAGATTGGCGAGACGACAACGATGCTACGATGGAGATCAAGGTGTCGCGCCGGTGACGATGGTGATCATGATGGTGCTTCGGAGATGGAGATCACAAGCACAAGATGATGATGGCCATATCATATCACTTATATTGATTGCATGTGATGTTTATCCTTTTTATGCATCTTATCTTGCTTTGATTGACGGTAGCATTATAAGATGATCTCTCACTAAATTATCAAGAAGTGTTCTCCCTGAGTATGCACCGTTGCCAAAGTTCGTCGTGCCCAGACACCACGTGATGATCGGGTGTGATAAGCTCTACGTCCATCTACAACGGGTGCAAGCCAGTTTTGCACACGCAGAATACTCAGGTTAAACTTGACGAGCCTAGCATATGCAGATATGGCCTCGGAACACGGAGACCGAAAGGTCGAGCGTGAATCATATAGTAGATATGATCAACATAACGATGTTCACCATTGAAAACTACTCCATCTCACGTGATGATCGGTTATGGTTTAGTTGATTTGGATCACGTGATCACTTAGAGGATTAGAGGGATATCTATCTAAGTGGTAGTTCTTAAGTAATATGATTAATTGAACTTAAATTTATCATGAACTTAGTCCTGGTAGTATTTTGCAAATTATGTTGTAGATCAATAGCTCGCGTTGTTGCTTCCCTGTGTTTATTTTTGATATGTTCCTAGAGAAAATTGTGTTGAAAGATGTTAGTAGCAATGATGCGGATTGGATCCGTGATCTGAGGTTTATCCTCATTGCTGCACAGAAGAATTATGTCCTTGATGCACCGCTAGGTGACAGACCTATTGCAGGAGCAGATGCAGACGTTATGAACGTTTGGCTAGCTCAATATGATGACTACTTGATAGTTTAGTGCACCATGCTTAATAGCTTAGAATCGGGACTTCAAAGACGTTTTGAACATCATGGAACATATGAGATGTTCTAGGAGTTGAAGTTAATATTTCAAGCAAATACCCGAGTTGAGAGATATGAAGTCTCCAACAAGTTCTATAGCTAAAAGATGGAGGAGAATCGCTCAACTAGTGAGCATGTGCCCAGATTGTCTGAGTACTACGATCGCTTGAATCAAGTGGGAGTTAATCTTCCAGATAAGATAGTGATTGACAGAATTCTCTAGTCACCATCACCAAGTTAGTAGAACTTTGTGATGAACTATAATATGCAAGGGATGACAAAAGTAATTCCTAAGCTCTTCCTGATGCTGAAATCAACGAAGGTAGAAATCAAGAAAAACATCAAGTGTTGATGGTTGACAAGACCACTAGTTTCAAGAAAAGGGCAAAGGGAAGAAGGGGAACTTTAAGAAGAATGGCAAGCAAGTTGCTGCTCAAGTGAAGAAGCTCAAGTCTGATCCTAAGCCTGAGACTAAGTGCTTCTACTGCAAAGGGACTGGTCACTGGAAGTGGAATTACCCCAAGTGATTGGCGGATAAGAAGGATGGCAGAGTGAACATAAGTATATTTGATATACATGTTATCGATGTGTACTTTACTAGTGTTTATAGCAAACCCCTCAGTATTTGATGCTAGTTCAGTTGCTAAGATTAGTAACTCGAAACGGGAGTTGTGGAATAAACAGAGACTAGTTAAGGGTGAAGTGACGATGTGTGTTGGAAGAGGTTCCAAGATTGATATGATCATCATCCCACACTCCCTATAATTTCGGGATTAGTGTTGAACCTAAATAAGTGTTATTTGGTGTTTGCGTTGAGCATGAATATGATTTGATCATGTTTATTGTAATACGGTTATTCATTTAAGTAAGAGAATAAATTGTTGTTCTGTTTACATGAATAAAACCTTATATGGTTACACACCCAATGAAAATAGTTCGTTGGATCTCGATCGTAGTGATACACATAATCATAATATTGAAACCAAAAGATGCAAAGTTAATAATGATAGTGCAACTTATTTATAGCACTGCCGTTTAGGCCATATTGGTGTAAAGCGCATGAAGAAACTCCATGATGATGGGCTTTTAGAATCACTTGATTATGAGTCAGTTGATGCTTGCGAACCATGCCTCATGGGCAAGATGACTAAGACTCTGTTCTTCGGAACAATGGAGCGAGCAACAGATTTGTTGGAAATCATACATACTGATGTATGTGGTCCGATGAATATTGAGGCTCGCGACAGGTATCATTATTTTCTGATCTTCACAGATGATTTGAGCAGATATGAGTATATCTACTTGATGAAACATAAGTCTGAAATATTTGAAAAGTTCAAAGAATTTCAGAGTGAAGTGAAAAATCATCGTAACAAGAAAATAAAGTTTCTATGATCTGATCGTAGAGAAGAGTATTTGAGTTACGAGTTTGGCCTTCAGTTAAAAACAATTTGAAATAGTTTCATTACTCACGCCACCTGGAACACCACATCATAATGGTGTGTCCGAACATCATAACCGTACTTTATTGGATATAGTGCAATCTATGATGTGTCTTACCGATTTACCACTATTGTTTTTGGGGTCATGCATTAGAGACAGCTGCATTCACGTTAAAAAGGGGCTCCATCTATATCCGTCGATACGACGCCTTATGGACTATGGTTTGGCAAGAAACCAAAGTTGTCGTTTCTTAAAGTTTGGGGTTGCGATGCTTATATGAAAAGGTTTCATCCTGATAAGCTCAAAACTCAAATCGGAGAAGTGCATCTTCATAGGATATCCAAAGGAAACTGTTGGATACACCTTCTACCACAGATCCGAAGGCAAGACTTTTGTTGCTAAATTCGGAAACTTTCTGGAGAAGGAGTTTCTCTCGAAAGAAGTGAGTGGGAGGAAAGTAGAACTTGACGAGGTAACTGTACCTGCTCCCTTATTGGAAAGTAGTACATCACAGAAAACTGTTTCTGTGACACCTACACCAATTAGTAAGGAAGCTAATGATGATGATCATGTAACTTCAGATCAAGTTACTACCGAACCTTGTAGGTAAACCAGAGTAAGATCCACGCCAGAGTGGTACGGTAATCCTTCTCTGGAAGTCATGCTAATAGATCATGATAAACCTACGAACTATGAGGAAACGATGATGAGCCCAGATTCCGCGAAATGGTTTGAGGCCATGAAATCTGAGATATGATCCATGTATGAGAACAAAGTATGGACTTTGATGGATTTGCCCGATGATCGGCAAGCCATAGAAAATAAATGGATCTTCAAGAGGAAGACGGACGCTGATAGTAGTGTTACTATCTACAAAGCTAGAATTGTCGCAAAAGTTTTCGACAAGTTCAAGGTGTTGACTACGATGAGTTTTTCTCACTCGTATCTATGCTTAAGTCTGTCCGAATCATGTTAGCAATTGCCGCATTTTATGAAATCTGGCAAATGGATAAACAAAACTGCATTCCTTAATGGATTTATTAAAGAAGAGTTGTATGTGATGCAACTAGAAGGTTTTGTCAATCCAAAAGGTGCTAACAAAAATGTGCAAGCACCAGCGATCCATCTGTGGACTGGTGCAAGCATCTCGGAGTTGGAATATACGCTTTGATAAGTTGATCAAAGCATATAGTTTTATACAGACTTGCGGTGAAGCCTGTATTTACAAAAAAGTGACTGGGAGCACTACAACATTTCTGATAAGTATATGTGAATAACATATTGTTGATCGGAAATAATGTAGAATTATTCTGTAAGCATAAAAGGAGTGTTTGAAAGGAGTTTTTCAAAGAAAGACTTCGGTAAAGCTGCTTACATATTGAGCTTCAAGGTCTATAGAGATAGATCAAGACGCTTGATAAGTTTTTCAAAAAGTACATACCTTAACAAGATTTTGAAGTAGTTCAAAATGGAACAGTCAAAGAAAAAGTTTCTTGCCTGTGTTACAAGGTGTGAAGTTGAGTAAAGACTCAAAGCCCGACCACGACAGAAGATAGAAAGAGAATGAAAGTCATTCCCTATGCCTCATTCATAGGTTCTATAAAGTATGCCATGCTGTGTACCAGATCTATTGTATACCCTGCACTGATTTGGCAAGGGAGTACAATAGTGATCTAGGAGTAGATCACTGGACAGCGGTCAGAATTATCCTTAGTGAAATAAGGATATGTTTCTCGATTATGGACGTGAAAAAAGGTTCGTCGTAAAGGGTTACGTCGATGCAAGTTTTTGACACTGATCCAGATGAATCTAAAGTCTCAGTCTGGATACATATTGAAAGTGGGAGCAATTAGCTAGAGTAGCTCCGTGTAGAGCATTGTAGACATAGAACTTGCAAAATACTTACGGATCTGAATGTGACAGACCCGTTGACTAAAATTATCTCACAAGCAAAACATGATCACACCTTGGTACTCTTTGGGTGTTAATCACATAGAGATGTGAACTAGATTACTGACTCTAGTAAACCCTTTGAGTGTTGGTCACATGACGATGTGAACTATGGGTGTTAATCACATGGTGATGTGAACTATTGCTGTTAAATCACATGGCGATTTGAACTAGATTATTGACTCTAGTGCAAGTGGGAGTCTGAAGGAAATATGCCCTAGAGGCAATAATAAAGTTATTATTTATTTCCTTATATCATGATAAATGTTTATTATTCATGCTAGAATTGTATTAACCGGAAACATAATACATGTGTGAATACATAGACAAACAGAGTGTCACTAGTATGCCTCTACTTGACTAGCTCGTTAATCAAAGATGGTTATGTTTCCTAACCATGAACAAAGAGTTGTTATTTGATTAACGAGGTCACATCATTAGTTGAATGATCTGATTGACATGACCCATCCCATTAGCTTAGCACCCGATCGTTTAGTATGTTGCTATTGCTTTCTTCATGACTTATACATGTTCCTATAACTATGAGATTATGCAACTCCCGTTTACCGGAGGAACACTTTGGGTACTACCAAACGTCACAACGTAACTGGGTGATTATAAAGGAGTACTACAGGTGTCTCCAATGGTAGATGTTGGGTTGGCGTATTTCGAGATTAGGGTTTGTCACTCCGATTGTCGGAGAGGTATCTCTGGGCCCTCTCGGTAATGCACATCACATAAGCCTTGCAAGCACTGCAACTAATAAGTTAGTTGTGAGATGATGTATTATGGAACGAGTAAAGAGACTTGCCGGTAACGAGATTGAACTAGGTATTGGATACCGATGATCGAATCTCGGGCAAGTAACATACCGATGACAAAGGGAACAACGTATGTTGTTATGCGGTCTGACCGATAAAGATCTTCGTAGAATATGTAGGAGCCAATATGGGCATCCAGGTCCCGCTATTGGTTATTGACCGGAGACGTGTCTCGGTCATGTCTACATTGTTCTCGAACCGTAGGGTCCGCACGCTTAACGTTACGATGACAGTTATTATGAGTTTATGCATTTTGATGTACCGAAGGTTGTTCGGAGTCCCGGATGAGATCACGGACATGACGAGGAGTCTCGAAATGGTCGAGACGTAAAGATTGATATATTGGAAGCCTATGTTTGGGCACCGGAAGTGTTCCGGGTGAAATCGGGATTTTACCGGATTACCGGGAGGGTTACCGGAACCCCCCGGGAGGCATATGGGCCTATTGGGCCTTAGTGGAAAAGAGAGAAGGGGAAGCCCACAGGCTAGCCGGCCGAACCCCCCTTCCCTAGTCCTATTAGGACTAGGAGAAGGGGCCGGCCCCCCTCTCTTCTCTTTCTCCCGAAGAGTCCTACTAGGAATAGGATTTGGGGGAAGGAGTCCTACTCCCGGTAGGAGTGGGACTCCTCCCTGCGCCTCCCTCCTAGCCGGCCGAACACCTTGCCCCTGGCCTTTATATACGGGGGCAGGGGGCACCCCATAGACACACAACTTGATCCTTGAGATCATTCCTTAGCCGTGTGCGGTGCCTCCCGCCACCAAATTCCACCTCGATCGTACCGTTGTAGTGCTTAGGCGAAGCCCTGCGTCGGTAGTACATCAAGATCGTCATCACGCCGTCGTGCTGACGGAACTCTTCCTCGATGCTTTGCTGGATCGGAGCCCGAGGAACGTCATCAAGCTGAACGTGTGCTAAGAACTCGGAGGTGCCAGAGTAACGGTGCTTGGATCGGTTGGATCGGGAGAAGACGTACGACTACTTCCTCTACGTTGTGTGATCGCTTCCGCAGTCGGTCTGCGTTGGTACGTAGACAACACTCTCCCCTCTCGTTGCTGTGCATCATCATGATCTTGCGTGTGCGTAGGAAAATTTTGAAATTACTGCGTTCCCCAACACTACCGACGAAGGGCTTCGCCTAAGCACTACAACGATATGATCGAGGTGGAATATGGTGGCAGGGGGCACCGCACACGGCTAAGGAACGATCTCAAAGATCAACTTGTGTGTTTATGGGGTGCCCCCTGCCCCCGTATATAAAGGAGCAAGGGAGGAGGGGCGGCCGGCCTAGGAGTGGGCGCGCGAAGGGGAGTCCTACTCCCACCGGGAGTTGGACTCCTTCTTTCCTAGTCCAACTAGGAGAAGGGGGGAAAGGAGGGAAGTGGAGAAGGAAGGGAGAGGGGGGGGCCGCGCCCCAAATCCCTTGTCCAATTCGGACTGGGCTTGGGAGGGGCGCGCCACCTCCTGGCTCCTTCCCACTAAAGCCCATTAAGGCCCAATACTCTTCCCCGTATTCCCGTAACTCCCCGGTACCTCCGAAAATACCCGAATCACTCGGAACCTTTCCGATGTCCGAATATAGTCGTCCAATATATCGATCTTTACGTCTCGACCATTTCGAGACTCCTCGTCATGTCCCCGATCTCATCTGGGACTCCGAACTCCTTCGGTGCATCAAAACTCATAAACTCATAATATAACTGTCATCGAAACCTTAAGCGTGCGGACCCTACGGTTCGAGAACAATGTAGACATGACCGAGACACGTCTCCGGTCAATAACCAATAGTGGGACCTGGATGCCCATATTGGCTCCTACATATTCTACGAAGATCTTTATCGGTCAGACCGCATAACAACATACATTGTTCCCTTTGTCATCGGTATGCTACTTGCCCGAGATTCGATCGTCGGTATCCAATACCTAGTTCAATCTCATTACCGGCAAGTTCCTTTACTCGTTCCGTAATACATCATCTCGCAACTAACTCATTAGTTGTAATTCTTGCAAGGCTTAAGTGATGTGCATTACCGAGAGGGCCCAGAGATACCTCTCCGACATTCGAAGTGAAAAATCCTAATCTCGAAATACGCCAACCCAACATGTACCTTTGGAGACACCTGTAGAGCTCCTTTATAATCACCCAGTTACGTTGTGACGTTTGGTAGCACACAAAGTGTTCCTCCGGCAAACGGGAGTTGCATAATCTCATAGTCATAGGAACATGTATAAGTCATGACGAAAAGCAATAGCAACATACTAAATGATTGGGTGCTAAGCTAATGGAATGGGTCATGTCAATCGGATCATTCAACTAATGATGTGATCCCGTTAATCAAATAACAACTCGTTGTCCATGGTTAGGAAACATAACCATCTTTGATTAACGAGCTAGTCAAGTAGAGGCATACTAGTGACACTCTGTTCGTCTATGTATTCACACATGTATTATGTTTCCGGTTAATACAATTCTAGCATGAATAATAAACATTTATCATGATATAAGGAAATAAATAATAACTTTATTATTGCCTCTAGGGCATATTTCCTTCAGTCTCCCACTTGCACTAGAGTCAATAATCTAGATCACATCGTCATGTGATTTAACATCAATAGTTCACATCTTTATGTGATTTGTTCACATCTCCATGTGACTAACACCCAAAGGGTTTACTAGATTCAATAATCTAGTTCACATCGCTATGTGATTAAGACCCAAAAAAGTGATCATGTTTTGCTTGTGAGAGAAGTTTAGTCAACGGGTCTGTCACATTCAGATCCGCATGTATTTTGCAAATTTCTATGTCAACAATGCTCTGCATGGAGCTACTCTAGCTAATTGCTCCCACTTTCAATATGTATCCAGATTGAGACTTAGAATCATCTAGATCAGTGTCAAAACTTGCATCGACGTAACCCTTTACGACGAACCTTTTGTCACCTCCGTAATCGAGAAACATATCCTTATTCTAGTAAGGATAATTTTGACCGCTGTCCGTTGATCTACTCCTAGATCACTATTGTACTCCCTTGCCAAACTCAGTGGTAGGGTATATAATAGATCTGGTACACAGCATGGCATACTTTATAGAACCTATGACCAAGGCATAGGGAATGACATTCATTCTCTTTCTATCTTCTGTCGTGGTCGGGCTTTGAGTCTTACTCAATTTCACACCTTGTAACATAGGCAAGAAACTCTTTCTTTGACTATTCCATTTTGAACTACTTCAAAATCTTGTCAAGGTATGTATTTATTGAAAAAACTTATCAAGCGTCTTGATCTATCTCTATAGATCTTGATGCTCAATATGTAAGCAACTTCACCGAGGTCTTTCTTTGAAAAACTCCTTTCAAACACTCCTTTATGCTTTGCAAAATAATTCTACATTATTTCCGATCAACAATATGTCATTCACATATACTTATCAGAAATGCTATAGTGCTCCCACTCACTTTCTTGTAAATACAGGCTTCACCGCAAGTCTGTATAAAACTATATGCTTTGATCAACTCATCAAAGCGTATATTCCAACTCCGAGATGCTTACACCAGTCCATAGATGGATCGCTGGAGTTCGCACATTTTGTTAACACCTTTAGGATTGACAAAAACTTCTGGTTGCATCATATACAACTCTTCTTTAAGAAATCCATTAAGGATTGCAGTTTTGTTATCCATTTGCCAGATTTCATAAAATGCGGCAATTGCGAACATGATTCGGACAGATTTAAGCATAGATACGAGTGAGAAACTCTCATCGTAGTCAACACCTTGAACTTGTCGAAACCCTTTTGCAACAATTCTAGCTTTGTAGATAGTAACACTACTATCGGCGTCCGTCTTCCTCTTGAAGATCCATTTATTTTCTATGGCTTGCCGATCATCGGGCAAGTCAACCAGAGTCCATACTTTGTTCTCATACATGGATCCCATCTCAGATTTCATGGCCTCAAGCCATTTTGCGGAATCTTGGCTCATCATCGCTTCCTCATAGTTCGTAGGTTCGTTATGGTCTAGTAACATAACTTCCAGGACAAGATTACCGTACCACTCTGGTATGGATCTCACTTTGGTTTACCTACGAGATTTGGTAGTAACTTGATCTAAAGTTATATGATCATCATCATTAGCTTCCTCACTAATTAGTGTAGTAGTCACAGGAACAGATTTCTGTGATGAACTACTTTCAAATAAGGGAGCAGGTACAGTTACCTCGTCAAGTTCTACTTTCCTCCCACTCACTTCTTTCGAGAGAAACTTGTTCTCTAGAAAGTATCCATTCTCAGCAATGAATGTCTTGCCTTCGGATCTGTGATAGAAGGTGTACCCAACTGTCTCCTTTGGGTATCCTATGAAGACACGTTTCTCCAATTTGGGTTTGAGCTTATCATGATGAAACCTTTTCTTATAAGCATTGCAATCCCAAACTTTAAGAAACGACAACTTTGGTTTCTTGCCAAACCATAGTTCATATTGTGTCGTCTCAACGGACTTAGATGGTGCCCCTTTTTAATGTGAATGCAGCTGTCTCTAATGCATGATCCCAAAACGATATTGGTAAATCGGTAAGAAACATCATAGATTGTACTATATTCAATAAAGTATGGTTATGATGTTCAGACACACCATTATGCTATGGTGTTCCAGGTGGCGTGTGTTGCGAAACTATTCCGCATTGTTTCAAATGTAGACCAAACTCGTAACTCAAATATTTGTTTCCGCGATCAAATCGTAGAAACCTTATTTTCTTGTCACAATGATTTTCCACTTCACTCAGAAATTCTTTGAACTTTTCAAATGTTCCAGACTTATGTTTCATCAAGTAGATATACTCATATCTGCTCAAATCATCTGTGAAGATCAGAAAATAATGATACCTATCGCGAGCCTCAATATTCATCGGACCACATACATCAGTATGTATGATTTCCAACAAATCTGTTGCTCGCTCCATTGTTCCGAAGAACAGAGTCTTAGTCATCTTGCCCATGAGGCATGGTTCGCAAGCATCAACTGATTCATAATCAAGTGATTCCAAAAGCCCATCAGCATGGAGTTTCTTCATGCGCTTTACACCAATATGACCTAAGCGGCAGTGCTACAAATAAGTTGCACTATCATTATTAACTTTGCATCTTTTGGTTTCAATATTACGATTATGTGTATCACTATGATCGAGATCCAACGAACTATTTTCATTGGGTGTGTAACCATATAAGGTTTTTATTCATGTAAACAGAACAACATTTTATTCTCTTACTTAAATGAATAACCGTATTACAATAAACATGATCAAATCATATTCATGCTCAACGTAAACACCAAATAACACTTATTTAGGTTCAACACTAATCCCAAATTTATAGGGAGTGTGCGATGATGATCATATCAATCTTGGAACCACTTCCAACACAAATCGTCACTTCACCCTTAACTAGTCTCTGTTTATTCTGCAACTCCCGTTTCGAGTTACTAATCTTAGCAACTGAACTAGTATCAAATACTGAGGGGTTGCTATAAACACTAGTAAAGTACACATTAATAACATGTATATCAAATATACTTATGTTCACTTTGCCATCCTTCTTATCTGCCAATCACTTGGGGTAGTTCCGCTTCCAGTGCCTAGTCCCTTTGCAGTAGAAGCACTTAGTCTCAAGCTTAGGTCCAGACTTGGGCTTCTTCACTTGAGCAGCAACTTGCTTGCTGTTCTTTTTGAAGTTCCCCTTCTTCCCTCTGCCCTTTTCTTGAAACTAGTGGTCTCGTCTACCATCAACACTTGATGTTTTTCTTGATTTCTACCTTCATCGATTTCATCATCATGAAAAACTTGGGAGTCATTTCCGTCATCCCTTGCATACTATAGTTCATCACGAAGTTCTACTAACTTGGTCATGGTGACTAGAGAATTCTGTCAATCACTATCTTATCTGGAAGATTAACTCCCACTTGATTCAAGTGATTGTAGTACCCAGACAATCTGAGCACATGCTCACTAGTTGAGCGATTCTCCTCCATCTTTTAGCTATAGAACTTGCTGGAGACTTCATATCTCTCAACTCGGGTATTTGCTTGAAATATTAACTTCAACTCCTGGAACATCTCATATGGTCCATGACGTTCAAAACGTCTTTGAAGTCCCGATTCTAAGCCGTTAAGCATGGTGCACTAAACTATCAAGTAGTCATCATATTGAGCTAGCCAAACGTTCATAACGTCTGCATCTGCTCCTGCAATAGGTCTGTCACCTAGCGGTGCATCAAGGACATAATTTTTCTGTGTAGCAATGAGGATAAATCTCAGATCACGGATCCAATCCGCATCATTGCTACTAACATCTTTCAACACAATTTTCTCTAGGAACATATCAAAATAAACACAGGGAAGCAACAACGCGAGCTATTGATCTACAACATAATATGAAAAATACTACCAGGACTAAGTTCATGATAAATTTAAGTTCAATTAATCATATTACTTAAGAACTCCCACTTAGATAGACATCCCTCTAATCCTCTAAGTGATCACGTGATCCAAATCAACTAAACCATAAACCGATCATCACGTGAAATGGATTAGTTTTCAATGGTGAACATCATTATGTTGATCATATCTACTATATGATTCACGCTCGACCTTTCGGTCTCCCTTTTCCGAGGCCATATCTGCATATGCTAGGCTCGTCAAGTTTAACCTGAGTATTCCGCGTGTGCAAAACTGGCTTGCACCCGTTGTAGATGGACGTAGAGCTTATCACACCCGATCATCACATGGTGTCTGGGCACGACGAACTTTGGCAACGGTGCATACTCAGGGAGAACACTTCTTGATAATTTAGTGAGAGATCATCTTATAATGCTACCGTCAATCAAAGCAAGATAAGATGCATAAAAAGATAAACATCACATGCAATCAATATAAGTGATATGATATGGCCATCATCATCTTGTGCTTGTGATCTCCATCTCCGAAGCACCGTCATGATCACCATCGTCACCGGCGTGACACCTTGATCTCCATCGTAGCATCGTTGTCGTCTCGCCAATCTTATGCTTCCACGACTATCGCTACCGC
The DNA here is from genome assembly GCA_034509565.1 of Triticum monococcum. Lineage (NCBI taxonomy): Eukaryota > Viridiplantae > Streptophyta > Magnoliopsida > Poales > Poaceae > Triticum > Triticum monococcum. The sequence continues at coordinate 494,676,847 of CM067844.1, forward strand.
TTAGTGATAAAGTAAAGCATTACATCGCGACTACATTGCATACAATAAAGCGACAACCATATGGCTCCTGCCAGTTGCCGATAACTCGGTTACAAAACATGATCATCTCATACAATAAAATTTAGCATCATGTCTTGGCCATATCACATCACAACATGCCCTGGAAAAACAAGTTAGACGTCCTCTACTTTGTTGTTGCAAGTTTTACGTGGCTGCTACGGGCCTAAGTAAGAACCAATCTCACCTACGCATCAAAACCACAACGATAGTTTGTCAAATAGACTCCGTTTTAACCTTCGCAAGGACCGGGCGTAGCCACACTCGGTTCAACTAAAGTTGGAGAAACAGTCACCCGCAAGCCACCTTTGTGCAAAGCATGTCGGGAGAACCGGTCTCGCGTAAGCGTACGCGCAATGTCGGTCCGGGCCGCTTCATCCAACAATACCGCCGAACCAAAGTATGACATGCTGGTAGGCAGTATGACTTATATCGCCCACAACTCACTTGTGTTCTACTCATGCAAATAACATCAAACCATCAAACCTAGGCTCTGATACCAATGTTGGGGAACGTAGTAATTTCAAAATTTTCCTACGCACACGCAAGATCATGGTGATGCATAGCAACAAGGGGGAGAGCATGATCTACATACCCTTGTAGATCGCAACGGAAGCGTTGACACAACGTAGAGGAAGTAGTCGTACGTCTTCTTCCCGATCTGACCGATCCAAGTACCGTTACTCCGGCACCTCTGAGTTCTTAGCACACGTATAGCTCGATGACGATCCTCGGGCTCCAATCCAGCAAAGCTTCGGGGAGGAGTTCCGTCAGCACGACAGCGTGGTGACGATCTTGATGTTCTACCGACGAAGGGCTTCGCCTAAGCACTACAACGATATGATCGATGTGGAATATGGTGGCAGGGGGCACCGCACACGGCTAAGGAACGATCTCAAAGATCAACTTGTGTGTTTATGGCGTGACCCCTGCCCCCGTATATAAAGGAGCAAGGGAGGAGGGGCGGCCGGCCTAGGAGTGGGCGCACCAAGGGGAGTCCTACTCCCACCGGGAGTAGGACTCCTTCTTTCCTAGTCCAACTAGGAGAAGGGGGGAAAGGAGGGAAGTGGAGAAGGAAGGGAGAGGGGGGCCGTGCCCCAAATCCCTTGTCCAATTCGGACTGGGCTTGGGAGGGGCGTGCGCCACCTCCTGGCTCCTTCCCACTAAAGCCCATTAAGGCCCAATACTCTTCCCCGTATTCCCGTAACTCCCTGGTACCTTCGAAAATACCCGAATCACTCGGAATCTTTCCGATGTCCGAATATAGTCGTCCAATATATCAATCTTTACGTCTCGACCATTTTGAGACTCCTCGTCATGTCCCCGATCTTATCCGGGACTCTGAACTCCTTCGGTACATCAAAACTCATAAACTCATAATATAACTGTCATCGAAACCTTAAGCGTGCGGACCCTACGGTTCGAGAACTATGTAGACATGACCGAGACACGTCTCCGGTCAATAACCAATAGCGGGACCTGGATGCCCATATTGGCTCCTACATATTCTACGAAGATCTTTGTCGGTCAGACTGCATAACAACATACGTTGTTCCCTTTGTCATCGGTATGTTACTTGCCCGAGATTCAATCGTCGGTATCCAATACCTAGTTCAATCTCGTTACCGGCAAGTCTCTTTACTCGTTCTGTAATACATCATCTCGCAACTCACTCATTAGTTGTAATGCTTGCAAGGCTTAAGTGATGTGCATTACCGAGAGGGCCCAGAGATACCTCTCCGACATTCGGAGTGACAAATCCTAATCTCGAAATACGCCAACCCAACATGTACCTTTGGAGACACCTGTAGAGCTCCTTTATAATCACCCAGTTACGTTGTGACGTTTGGTAGCACACAAAGTGTTCCTTCGGCAAACGGGAGTTGCATAATCTCATAGTCATAGGAACATGTATAAGTCATGACGAAAAGCAATAGCAACATACTAAACGATCGGCTGCTAAGCTAATGGAATGGGTCATGTCAATCAGATCATTCAACTAATGATGTGATCCCGTTAATCAAATAATAACTCTTTGTCCATGGTTAGGAAACATAACCATCTTTGATTAACGAGCTAGTCAAGTAGAGGCATACTAGTGACACTCTGTTCGTCTATGTATTCACACATGTATTATGTTTCCGGTTAATACAATTCTAGCATGAATAATAAACATTTATCATGATATAAGGAAATAAATAATAACTTTATTATTGCCTCTAGGGCATATTTCCTTCAATATCTGCGTTCTAAGGTAAGCACAGTATGTTTTGAAGAGGTTACTGGTGAACTGTGAACCGTTGTCTGTGATGATGCGATTCGGCACCCCGAACCGGCTCACGATGCCCTTGATGAACTTGACCGCGGAACCCGCGGGAATGGTGCGGATAGCCTCTATCTGAGCCCACTTGGTGAATTTGTCCACGGCAACGTAGAGGTAGCTGTAGCCCCCTGGCGCCCGAGGGAACGGGCCCAAGATGTCCAGCCCCCAGACTGCGAACGGCCACGAAAGGGGGATAGTCTGCAAGCCTCCTGCTGGCTGATGGATCTGCTTGGCGTGGAACTGGCAGGCTTCACAAGCTTTCACTAGTTCCACGGTGTCATTGAGCACGGTGGGCCAATAAAACCCACTGCGGAACGCCTTGCCGACGAGGGTCCTAGCAACTCTGCTGCTTGGTAGTTAATGGACAATATTCTCATTCTTAGGGTGTTGGTTATTGAAGCACCATCCTAGGACTAATTGTGCTACCTAGTCCTTATTTCTGGTGCACTCCTCGATCAATGAGTGAGGATTATTCCATTCCTTGCTTATCTGATCATATCGTCTTGCTCTGAAAAGAAAGATTGTTCTCGAGCTTAGTAACATATCGGTGGTTCGTGATTTCCCGGATATCTTCTCGAAAGTGTTACCAGGTTGTCACCTGACCGCTATGTTGAGTTCGTGATCAAGTTGGTTTCTTTTAAACTACCCCTTCTCCAAGAATCTGTGTTGGATACCCCTGAGCTAGTTGGTTAAGCTAAACAACAACTTGGAGAGTTGGACGATAAAAAGCTTTGACGAATTTGGTTCTTTCGGAAGGGATATTCTTGTGTGTGTGTGTGTGTGTGTGTGTGTTGAAGAAAGATGATATCTCCATCGATTGGTCCTCGTGATCAGTTGTTGGGTCTATTGCCTTGTCAAACTTTGACTTGAGTATGTGTTATCGTCAAGTCAAATCAGAACCAACAATGTTCGTAATGTTGTCTTACTCATGGTTGATCCCTCGAGCATACACCATTACATCTTTGGTCTTACCAATGCTATCACCTTGTTTACATGATGGTGGAAGTCAAGTGATATGGAAATTCCGATGAGTTGCTGTTGAACCCATTAGCAGCATTTTGTCTCCCCCATGACTCATGTTGAACATCAACTTAGTGTTGGAAACTTGTGTAAGCATTTCTTTGTGTTTCGTTCATGAAGCATATGTCTGGATGAAAGTAGTGACTTCCTCTAATTCATGTGCATCTGATGCAAGTTGCCGCCGTGGATTCGAGAAAGTCAGTGTTGCTTCCTTCGGAATCATCCCAAATCGGTCATGCATATGTGCAAAGTATTCTGTGGTTTGGAGACTTGCAACCTTCATTCTACATGTGTCCCTAGCACACCAAGCCACTGACTGATTTGTTCTAGGAAAAGGAGTTAAGTGCTAATCCATGGTAATGCACAAGAATTCGTTATCCACGATGATGGTTCCCAACCAGAACTCGGTAGTGTTTTATTATAAGACTACCATGTGGTCGTGCTTGTCTAAGACAGTGTGTTCACATGTATGTAGCAGAACCGGCTCATGTTTTGGAGCTTGCTATCGTAGTTCATTTCCCGAGAATCACGTAACATCATCTGGTCGATTTGTGTTGCAACCTTTCCTTTTCATACATGTTGTCTGAACTATTATGTTACCAACCAGATCTGAATCTCAGGCAGATATGATGGTTGGAATGTTTCCCAAGAACTATAATATTGGTCTCTGTAACCAAGTAAAGTGGATGTCGTGGCCAACACCCCAGCTGGAAGACCTATTTTCGTAGTATCTTGATTGAGAAAGTTGGCCACCTCCCCATAAGGATTCCGTAGGGTTTACTTCCGTAGTTATTCCTTATGGATTCTTGCGCTCCCGAAGTCCGACCTTTTACTTGGTGTCCTAGATACCAAACCATATCCATAAATGGGTTACGCTAGCACATCAAGGAGAACATTAGAAGCGGAGTGCTAAATGTCTCTCGGTCGATCATCTGGATTTCGTTTCCTTGGCCTCACTAAGGTGAAACCTGAGAAAGTGTTGTCTTCCTTTACATCTGCATTGTCCATCACTATTCATCATGGTAGTATGATGTGTTGCCAGGATCCCCGACACGGATGTTGGTAAGACCTTGATGGGTATGGTAATGCTCAAGTTCATGAGAGCACATGCAAGCAAAATCATCCCTTGCGTTGACTTCAACAAGGTAGTCCACATCATCCATTCTAGTCCGAGTATGACACTTCTTCGAACTCTTCCAGATGATCGTTTGTGAATTGCCTTAAGTTGGCATGAAGAGTTCCAATGATCTATGGATCAAAAGTAATTCTTTTTGCCACTTAAGGGAACAGTTCAACGAGTCACTTTTTCCATGGTGCCCCGTTACGGAATCATGGCAATTATTTCCTTGTCACCCTGACACCATCCACCATCTTTCTAAGCGTGGAATTGTTGACCACCAAATCAAACCCTATCGTTTGTTCTTCCATCCCTCTCGATGTGTTCTGTCTCTCAACTCAAGATGTTTCAACATCTCATTCCGCGAGTGGATCTTGTATAGCTCGATATTCGAGAAGATCAATCCTAGTATAGTTTCTTTCTGTCGTCATCGCGTGGATGAAGATCTCAAAAGCGAGGATGTCAAGATTGACATGATGAAATGAATCAACATCTTCGAGAAGGGCAATCGGATCGTGAAGATTCTTTATTAGTGTTCCCTCTGTCTTCTTACCTCACGTCTTGAATCTCGTGACGAGATTCTTGTTTAGTGGGGGTGAGTTGTCACAGCCCTAGATTTTGCTTGTAGCTAATTACCTGAGTGAGCATCATGCTTCGTGTCTAAATTCTGAAAGTTGGATTGAGGTTAGTTGAAACCCTCATAAATCACTTCAAAAATAATCAACAGTAAAATCTTTTCAAAGAAGTCCAAGAAAATGTTCCTCTTAGTCTCTAAAAATATTGGCAAGAGGTAAAACTTAAAACAATATTTTTGGAATCTCACAGATATTTATTTTGGGCCTTTGAATTAAATCAAAAACTATTTGCGTTGGATATATATTTATTAATTAATTAATATATGTCCAATAATTTTGATCTTTGGTGAAGGGCTTTGGAATAATCCAACTAGTCCCTACAAGAATTATCAGAAGAAACAAAAATGATTTAGTGTCTAAAACTAAATCAAAACAAATTACAGAAAATGCAAAACAGAAGAAAGAGAGAGAGAGAGAATTACCTGGCCATACATGTGTAGCCACTTGGCCCAGCCGAAGCAGCCCAGCCCACCAGGCCCTCTTGCCAGTCATCTCCCTCCTCTCGCCAAAAGGACGAGAGGCGTGTGCCCGCAGCGCGCGAGCACGCGCTCGGCCACCTCCTGCCTCTCTGCTAGCTCCCCGACGCCCTACACGCGCCACGCAACCCGTGGAACCCTCTCGGCCTCCCCCTCGTGCTCCTCCCCCTCCTCTGCTCTCTCCCTTCCATGCACCCGAGCGTGCTCATCATCGCCGTCGCCGCCAACGCGCCGACCGGCCATACCTCGCCTTGCCGACGCGCCAAGGGGCTCCACCTCGACCCCCTCTTTCTTCCACCCAGAGCCACGCCACCGCGGGAGCCCCACATCACCGTCACGAGTCGTCTTCCCTGAGCACGGCCGCCGGACTCCATCGACGGATTCGTCGTCGCCAAGCCATCCCCGAGCAAGCCGAGCCCCTCTTTGTGATCGTTGTGAGCTCCGCCACCGTTTCCCCCTCTCCCCCGCTCCGTTTGATCGTCGTAGCCGTCCCCCCCTTGATGACCGAAGCACGCCACCGCACGAGCTCGTCGCCGACGAGGATCCAGTGGCCAATCGGTCCCGTTCTTATGCCCGTTAGCTTTGTGAGAGCCTGTAGAAACCTTAGGTGCTACCCGTTGACCCTCCCGTGCATGATGTTGTCATTTTCATCGGTGCCCGAGCTCCGTCCGCCGCAAAGCTCGATGCCGTCAGTGCTGTAGACCACCCCAGCCACTACTGCTTGCTCCGTTGGATGCGGATGAGCACTGGCTCCACGCAGAGCCCCTCCGCCACTCGTTTGTTCGCCGGAGGAGCAAACCTGACGCCCTCTGCCGTCTCTGGCTCCGCCGGCGACGAGCCGCGGGTCAACTCCGGCGAGTTGACCCGTGTTTGACCCCTGTTTGACCCCTTCGGGGTCACTGATGCGTGGGCCCGCCCTGTTAATTTTTAGTTAGGTTTAGTTTAGTGCTAATTAACTTAGATTAGTGCTTAATCTAACACTAACTAACTCTGTTAAGTTAGTGATGACACTGACACGCGGGACCCACAGGTCAGGTTTGACCTGGACCGCCCCTGTTGACCTGCTGACGTCAGCATGATGCAAGGCTGATGCAGTAAATCCTTTTCTGTATTTTAAATAAATCTAAATGATTTATTTATTTTTCAGAAAATCCCCTAAGCTTCCAAAAAATCATAGAAAATAATCTATAACTCAGAATGAAATAAATTATATATGAAAAATTATCAGAAAAATTCAAGGAATCTGTTTATGGCATTTGCATGCATGTTTGAACAACCTAGGGCTGCTGTACAGGACAATTTGCATAATTGACATTTAAATAAGCACATATGGAGTTTGAATTTGAACCCTTGGTTCAAACCAACTTCATTTAATATGATTGCTAGTTGCATTAGCTCAATCAACAGCATTTTGCCATGACATTACCATGCATCATAATTGTTGCATTGCATTGATTTTGTTCCTCTTCATTTGCCGGTATTTGTCCCCTCTCGATAAACGTGGTTCCGACTATGAGTTCGATGACACCGATGAAGAACTATACTATCTTCAGAAGTGCCAGGCAAGCAAAACCCCCTTGTTCATTCCGATACTATCCCACTCTCTCGCTCCGGCTCTCTTTTACTGCATTAGGACAACAACGATTCATCTGTTACTTGCTGCGGTAGTTGAACCCCTTATCCTCTACATGACCTGTCATTGCCAAAGTAAATAGATGAAACCCACTAGCATGAGTAGGAGTTGTTTGAGCCCTGTTGTGCCTACTCATTCAGGCTTGTTTGTCATGCCTGCTATTGCTTAGAGTTGTGTCAGGTCTGATTCATCGGGGATGAATTGGAAAGTTGTGAACATGTCCTACTGTGTGTGAGCTAAGTGTGTTGAACACGATTTGGTAAAGGTATTGATGAGAGGACATGTAGGAGTACATGGTGGGTTGTTTCATCGGAACAGTCCTTAAGTACCGAGATCTATATGTGTGATTTAAGAATCAGTTACTACCATGCATTGGGATCCTTAATTGACCCTCTCGGCTTCTTAACCACCCTAGTACTCTGTCCAGGAGTTGCAAATAGTTTCTGGTGTTTGTAGGTTATGTGTTGGCGGCCGTGCATAGCGCTGACCCTAGGTGTGGGCTATGATGCGGTAGATACACCATGGCACGGTGTACCGAGTCACCCGTTTGGTGTCTCGGGAACCCTATTCACATCGTTCGGGCCGTATGTGGAAACCTCGGCCGGACTCCCTGCAGATGGAACCTGGATAGGCGATAAACCTGGAATAGAGACTTGAGTTTTTAGGTAGGCCGTGGCCGACACCCTCGTTGGGCTTCCGCTTGAAGGTTGTCGAGTACATGTCGTGTAAACGATGGTAAGTGGTGAGAGCATATATGAAGAAGTACACCCCTGCAGGGTTAACATCATCTATTCGAATAGCCGTGTCCGCGGTAAAGGACTGCTTGGTTGCCTATACAGTTCATAGATAACTTGATGTGGATAATCTAAAACTCGCAAGATAAGCATGAGTGCTATGGATGGCGTTCTCGTAGGGAGACGGTAGCAGATCCATAGTGTTGTATTGATATGGTGAATATGTGGTCTCATGTGCGCCACCTCAAAAGAGTTGCTTGGAGTCGAACTTCAGGTTAGCCACTGAGTCAAAGCTGGCTTGCTGTAGTTAAACTCCACCCCCCCCCCTTGTTGATACCGATACATATGTAGTTAGTTCTGATGTAAGTCTTGCTGGGTACATTTGTACTCACCTTTGCTTATTTTATGTTTTGCAGAGAGACTTCAGTCTCGCTAGTAGTTCCGTGTGGACTTCGACATTTAGCTTGATACCTCAGCTACGATCTTGTGCCCTCGGCAGCATCTAGTAGATAGTCAGGCTTCTCAGCCTTTTTCATTTGTAGATGTGTGTACTCAGACATGTTAATCTTCCGCTTGTGCTTTGATTTGTATGTTATGATTGTTGGGTCATGAGACCCCTGTTTGTAATATCTCGCTCCTCGGAGCCTAATGAATAAATACTTTGATTCGTAGAGTCTTGTTGTGATGCCATGTTGTATTTACACATATCGAGCATATTGTGTGTATGATTGAAATGCTTGGTATGTGTGGGATCCGACAACCTAGTTGTTTATCCTTGGTAGCCTCTCTTATGGGGAAATATAGTCTTGTGCTTCCATGAGCCATAGTAGTCCGCTACAGCCCGGTTCACGGAGTCCTGCTAGCCCAGCACTACTGCTCTGGAACACTTGTCTGGCCGGCATGTGTTTCACTTCGTTCCTGTGTCTGTCCCTTCGGCGAAATGTCATGCAGTGACATCCGGAGTCCTGCCTAGCCTGCTACATTCCAGGTTCCCGGAGTCCTATTAGCCCAGTGCTACAGCCCGGATTCACACGCTGCTGACCGACATGCTCGATGTGATTCATGTATGCCTGTCCCCATAGGTTAGTGCCGCTTTGGGTTCACGACTAGCCATGCCGGCCCGGGTTCTCTGTCATATGGATGCTAGCGACACTACCATATACGTGAGCCAAAAGGCGCAAACGGTCCCGGGCCATGGTAAGGCGACACCCGTGGGAATACCATGCGTGAGGCTGCAAAGTGATATGAGGTGTTACCAGCTAGATCGATGTGACTTGGAATCGGGGTTCTCTGTCATATGTAGTTAGTCCTGACGAGCCGTGGACCAGGTCCGGCGGGTTTGACCCCATTGACCCGGAGTTTGACCCTATTTGACTTCCCCAGGGTCGCTGACAGGTGGGCCCAGGCCCTGCTAATTTAGGTTAAGTGTTAACTAAACTTAATTAGCCCTGCTAATACTGACATGTGGGCCGAGGCCTTAACTAATCTAGATTAGGTTAGTTTAATTTTAATTAACCCTGGTAGTTAACTGTGTCACTGACGTGTGGACCCCACACGTCAGGTTTGACCTGGACCGAGCCGTTGACCTGCTGACGTCACTGTGAGGTCATGCTAATGCAATAATTCCTTTCTGGAATTTAAATAAATCTTAAATGATTTATTATTTTCAGAAAATACCCCAAACTTCTAAAAATCATAGAAATTCAACTGTAGCTCAGAATGAAATAATTTATATATGAAAAATTATCAAAAAAATTCAAGGAATCCATCTGTACCATTTTCATGCATGTTTGAACAATGTTTGTCCTCTGTTTTGGACAAAACAAATAAAGGGCATTTAAATAATCATATATGGAGTTGGAATTTGAATCATGTATTCAAACCAACTTAATTTAAATCATGGCTAGATGCATTAGCTCAAAACACATTCATATTGCCATGTCATAGCATGCATCATATTGTTGCATATCGTCATGTGTTGATTGTGTTCTTTCTCAGTTGCCGGTGTTCGTCCCCCCTCAGTAGACATTGATCCAGCGATGAATTCGATGACACCGATGAAGAGCTATACTATCTTCAGAAGTGCCACGCAAGCAAAACCTCCTTGTTCATTCCGATACAATCCCACTCTCTCGCTCCTGCTCTGTTTTACTGCATTAGGACAACCGCGATTCAACTGTTACATGCTGCAGTAGTTGAACCCCTTTCCTTTGCATGACCTCTCATTGCCACAGTAAATAGTTCGAACCCACTAGTATGAGTTGGAGTTGTTTGAGCCCTGATGTGCCTACTCATTCATGCTTGTTGTCATGCCTGCTATTGCTTAGAGTTGTGTCAGGTCTGATTCATCGGGGATGAATTGGAAAGTTGTGAACATGTCCTACTGTTGAGAGCAAAGTGTGTGAACACGATCTGGTAAAGGTAGCAGTGAGAGGCCATGTAGGAGTACATGGTGGGTTGTCTCATTGCAGCCGTCCTTAGGAACTGAGTTCTGTGTTTGTGATCCATGAACAGCTACTACCACGAATTGGAATGCTTAAGTGCCCCTCTCGACTTATTAATCAACCTGATCTCTGTCCAGGAGTTGCAACTAGTTTCTGGTATTTGTAGGTAGTGTTAGTAGTCTACCAAGTGGCACCCGGTACAGGTGGGCTTGGGACAGACTAGGAACAGTGGCCCGGTGTACCAAGTGGCACCCGGATGGTGGGCTTGGGAACCCATGTACACATCATTTGGGGCCATGAGCGACACCCCGAACGGATCTCCTTGCGGATGGAACCCGAATAGGCGATAAACCTGGACTAGAGACTTATTGGTTAGTCAGGTCGTGGCCGACTCCCTAGTGACTGAGCGTTCAAAACAGAGGATATAACCTAGTGAGTGAGCGTTCTTTCAAGAACTTGAGCATTTCCATATTCATCAAGGTTTTACCAACATCTATGCCAAGATCCTGGTAACACCTCGTACTACCATGATGAATAACGATGGAGGATGTAGGTGCAGAGGAGGACAACACTTTCTCAGATTTTACCTTGACGACGCCAAGGAAACAAAATCTGGATGATCCACCGAGAGACATTTAGCACTCCGCTTCTAATGTTCTCCTTGATGTACCAGCTTAACTCAATATCATTTGATATCTAGAACATCAAATAAAGGTCTAACTTCGGGGCACAAACGCCCATAAGGATCAACTTTTAGTATAGATCATACGAAATCCTCATGGAGAAGATGGTCAAATTGCTTAACCAAGAAGCTACAATAATAGATCTTCCGGCTAGGTGTGTTGGCCAACATCAACCTTGTTGGGACCTACATCATAGATCTTGGAAAAGTTCCAACCATCATATCTTCCTGAGATTCAGATCCGGTTGGTAACAGAATATTTCAAATAGCATGTCTGGAAAAGGAAGTTTGCAACACAAATCGACGAGATGACGTTGGGAGATTCTCGGGAAATGAACTACGATAGCATGCTCCAAAACATGAGCTGGTTCTGCTACACAACTGTGAACACACTGTCCTAGACAAGCATGACCACGTAGTAGTCTTATAATAAAACACTACCGGGTTCAGGTTGGGAACCATCATTGAGGATAACGGAATCTTGTACAAATATGTCTGGTACCTTCAGGACTAGCACTAAGAACTTATTATCCTTGAACAATCAATCAGTGGCTTGGTGTGCTAGGAACACATATGGAGTGGAGGTAATTAATCTACCAAACCATAGAATACTTCGCACGAATGCATGACTGACTTGGGATGATTCCAAAAGAAGCAAAAAAAAAGCTCATCGGAGACAAAATGCTGCTGATGGGCTTAACAACAACTCATCGGAATTTCCATATCACTAGACTTCCACCATTATGTGAACAATGTGATAGTATTGGTCAGACCAAAGGATGTAATGGTGTATGCCCGAGGAATCAACCTCGAGTAAGACAACATTACGAACATTGTTGGTTTTGATTTGATTTGAGGATAGCCCACACTCAAATCAAAGTTTGGACAAGACAATAGATCCAACAACTGATCACGAGGACCAAGCGATGAATATATCATCTTTCTTCAACACACACAAACAAAAGATATCCCTTGACATGAACTAAGTCAGACAAGCCTTTATCTTCCAACTCTCCAAGTTGTTGTTTAGCTTAACCAACTAGCTCAGGGGTATCCAACACAGATTCTTGGATAATGGATGGTTTAGAGAAAACCAACATGATCACGAACTCAACATAGCGATCAGGGAACAACATGGTAATACTTCCGAGAAGATATTCAGAAAATCACGAACCACTGATATGTTACTAAGCTCGAGAACAATCTTGTAACGCCCCATATGTAACCTTCCCCAATTGTACTCCAACTCATGTCGTTCCGGCATTAAGTTATATTTAATTCTCGGGTTCGGGTCTTTGTCTCCGTGTGTTGTTTTTGTTTTCGTGCATCTCTTATCATGTCATCACGTGCATTGCATTTGCATACATGTTCATCTCATGCGTTCGAGCATTTTCCCCGTTGTCCGTTTTGCATTCCGGCGCTTCGTTCTCCTCCGGTGGCCATTTCTAGCTTTCTTTCGTGTGTGGGGATTAAACATTTCCGGATTGGACCGAGACTTGCCATGCGGCCCTGGTTTACTACCGGTAGACCGCCTGTCAAGTTTCGGGTCATTTGGACTTTGTTTGATACTCCAACGGTTAACCGAGGGACCGAAAAGGCCTCGTGTGTGTGCAGCCCAACACCCCTCCATTTTGGCCCAAAACCCACCAAACTCAGCTCCATCGTCTCGGTCGTTCGATCACGATCGTGTGGGCGAAAACCGCACCTCATTTGGACTCTCCTAGCTCCACTTATGCCTATAAATAGAACCCCCATTTTCGGATCTCTTCCTCCCCCCCGAAACCCTAAAATCGCCCCTGCACCCGGCCGGACACGTCCGAATCCGGCCGGACGCGTCCGCCTGCCGCCGCCAGCCAATCGCCGCCCGCCACGCGGCCTCCCGCCGCCGCACCCGCGCCGGCCCGCTCAGGCCCAAGCCGGGCCCCCGCGGCCCAGCCGCTCGCCACCGCTGCCCGGGTCGTCTCCCTCCTCCATCCCGGCGCCGCCCCTCCGTCGCGCCGCCGCAGATCGCCCTCGCCGGCGAGATCGCCGCACCATCCCAGGCCGAGCTCCATGGCGGCCCTCGCCCCGGCCGCCCGGAGCCGCTCCCTGCCTCCTCGCCGCCCCCGCACGTCGCCGGCCTCGCCCCGACCGGCTCCGGCCACTGCGGCGCGCTCCGGCCACCGCGGCGTGCTTCGGCGAGCCCCCCGGCGCCTTCTTCCTCCCCGGCAGCCGCGCCATCGCCGGGTTCGTCGCCGAGCTACAATGCCGCATGAGATCCGATCGGATCTACAGTAAACCCTAGCCCCCCCCCCCCGGTTGACTTTCTTCTCCGTTTTCAGTTTTTCGTGCAACGTTTGACCAGCGATATCTCCGCAACCGTAGCTCCGATTTGGGCATATGATATGTCAAAATTTTCGTCTCGACGAGTACATCATTTCATTCCATTGCATCATTTGCATTTGACGTCATCTTGTTGCCCAAAAATGCTGTTGGAAGGAGGCATCATGAGTTAAATTGCAGACCCATTAGTTCAACATGCACTTTTGTCATTTTTGCCATGTTTAATCCGTGCATGATATGCCTGTGCCCCTTTGGGATGAATTGTTAAGCATGTTGTCTTCTTTCCAGAGGTGCCTTCCATGTATTTTTAGGACGTGTGTGTTGTCTTGTGCAAGCTTGCGAAGAGGGCTACCTGAGTTTACTGATTTCAGGGACTTAGTGAAATTCAGTAAGTCTGGGCCGTTTTAGTTCTCGATGCTATATGTCCGGCTTGTTTCCTAGTGATCCGTGCCTCTTTTGAGGATGATCAGTAAGAGTGATTTGTTATGCTTGTTGTGCTTAATCCATCCATGTCTTTACTTGTTATGTTGGAGCACCCTAGGTTGACTCAATCGAGCTCAACTTTTGGATAGTTGCTGTTTTGGGCAGATCGTGAACTCTTTTGCGATTTTGCCGGAGTGATTGCTAGTGATCCATGCATGCTATGCCATTGTTCTTGCCATGTCTAGCTAGAATTTTGTGCCTTCTTAATGGATATATGCTTGACTTGCCATGACTTGCACCGTAGTGAGAGCATCGAGCTCGTTTACATGCCTCCGTGAGTTATTATTTCAGCATGTCCCAGTTTTCACTAAGTCTGAAAACTGATTGTGTTTCATCGATGTTCGTATGCTCGGTAGAGTATTTTGTGAACCCTTTTGGCCCCAGGTCATTTTGGATGTTTTGTTAAGCTTGTTGAGTATCTCCATGCCATGCTCTTACTTGCCATGTTCAGGTTTTGCTTCATGTTGTTTTGCTGCTCCGAAAAGAGCATCGTGGTCTGAAATTTCAGACTAGCGTTAATTTCGCTAAGTCTGAAATCTGTTTTGCTTATTCAGTTTTGCCATGCTTGTTTGAAGCCCTTAGTGGATGAATTTGCCTATGCCTCAGTCCTGATGATTTGTTCAGCTTCATGAGTACATCACTGCCATGCAATTTGTTTTCATGTTGGGTGGCTGTAGCATGTTCATTTTGTTGCATTTAGGAGCCTACTTGCTGTAAATCGCAGATCTGTTCGTTTAGTAAATCGCTTGCCATTTCTAAACCGTAGCTCCGATTGCCATGATCTTTATATTGTTTTCAGGGGATTTCTTCCCCTCTATCCAGTGGCACACTTGGTTTTCCAAGTTGAGGCCAGGTTCATTCATTTCCTGTTACATCTTGCATTTTGCATCCCGCATCGCATCCCGCATAGCATATCATCTTTGCATCTTATTGGTTGCCTTTGCACGTGGTTGATTGTATCCTTGTTGCTTGTTTGTGTTGTTGGGTAGAGCCGGGAGACGAGTTCGCTAACGAGGAGCCCGTTGAGTTTGCTTTTGAGGATCCAGTCAATTCTGACAACTGTGCAGGCAAGATGATCACACCCTTGAAATCACTACTATCTTTGCTATGCTAGTTTGCTCGCTCTTTTGCTTTGCCATTGCTACGATGCCTACCACTTGCTTGTCAGCCTCCCAATTGCCATGATTGAGCCTCTAACCCACCTTTGTCCTAGCAAACCATTGATTGGCTATGTTACCGCTTTGCTCAGCCCTTCTTATAGCGTTGTTAGTTGCAGGTGAAGGTTGGAGCCGTTCCTTGTTGGAACCCTTATTTACTTGTTGGGATATCATTATATTGCTATGTTATCTTTACTCGTCTATATACTTGGTAAAGGGCGGAAGGCTCGGCCTCTCGCCTAGTGTTTTGTTCCACTCTTGCCGCCCTAGTTTCCGTCATATCGGTGTTATGTTCCCGGATTGTTGCGTCCCTTACGCGGTTGGGCTATATGGGAACCCCTTGATAGTTCGCCTTGATTAAAGCTTTTCCAGCAATGCCCAACATTGGTTTTACCATTTGCCACCTACCCTTTTTTCCCTTGGGTTTCCGGAGCCCGAGGGTCATCTTTATTTTAGCCCCCCACGGGCCAGTGCTCCTCTGAGTGTTGGTCCGACCGAGTAGACTGCGGGGCCACCTCGGGGCAACTTGAGGGTTGGTTTTACTCGTAGGATGTCTCATCTGAGTGTGCCCTGAGAACGAGATATGTGTAGCTCCTATCGGGATTTGTCGGCGCATTCGGGCGGTGTTGCTGGACTAGTTTTGACTTGTCGAATCATCTTGTTGTACCGGGATACCGGGTCTGATCGGTGGGTCCCGGGTGGAGGTCTATTCCTTCGTTGACCGTGAGAGCTTGTTATGGGCTAAGTTGGGACCCCCTGCAGGGATTGATCTTTCGAAAGCCGTGCCCGCGGTTATGGGCAGATGGGAATTTGTTAATGTCCGATTGTAGCCAACTTGAACTTAATTAATTAAAAAATGTATCAACTGAGTGTGTTGCCGTGATGGCCTCTTCTCGGCGGAGTCCGGGAAGTGGACACGGTGTTGGAGTTATGTTTACGTAGTCTGCTCTATGTAGTTTCCGCTCGTGATTTGCCTTCTCTTCTCGCTCTCCTTTGCGAATAAGTTAGCCACCCTATATGCTAGTCGCTTGCTGCAGCTCCACTTGCATTACCCCTTTCCTACCTATTAAGCTTAAATAGTCTTGATCGCGAGGGTGCGAGATTGCTGAGTCCTTTGTGGCTCACAGATTACTATTACACCAGATGCAGGGACCGATGATACTCCTCCAGATGGCGCGCTCGAGCTGAAGTGGGAGTACGACGAGGACTCTCAGCGATACTATGTGTCTTTTCCTGATGATCAGTAGTGGTGCCTATTCGGGGTTCGATTCAGGGATTAGTCGCTTGTTGGGGGTCTTTTCTATTTTGGCGCTGTAGTCGGGCCATGAGTGTTTGTATGATGGATGTTATTTATGTACTTTGATGTGACGTGGCGAGTGTAAGCCAACTATTATTATTATCCCCCCTTTATATTATAAATGTACTTGGGTTGTGTAATGATTCCCGACTTGCGACATTGCTTTCAATGCGCCTATGTCTCTAAGTCGTGCCTCGACACGTGGGAGACATAGCCGCATCGAGGGCGTTACAAGTTGGTAATCAGAGCCTTCCCCGACCTTAGGAGCCCCATTGCTTGATCGTTTTTAGCAGCCGAGTTGTGTCTAGAAAAATGTTTTGAGTCCTTAGGAATTATATATCGGAGAGCTTAGGAATTCTTTTTACTTCCCAGTCTCCTCATCGCTCTGGTAAGGCATCCTGACGTAGAGTTTTGACTCTTCTCTTCTCAAATTTCACTAAAAAAAATTTTAGGATCACGCGAGTATCTTAGTTTTGTTCCGATGGCTTATGATGAGAATACTGTCTTGGTGCCTCCTGTCAGGGGTTTAGTGGAAGTGTCCCGGGGAGTTGAGCTCTGAGGTGTTGTCATCATAATTCTATCGTTGCAATTCTGGCATACTTGAGATATGTGCGCGACATCGAAAATCTCCTTTATGCAGTTCGTTGGTGAGATAACCTCGACGCCACCCAGTACTGGGGCGGGAGTTTGGGAGTATCGCCATAACTTGTATAACGGATGCTTTTCGAAGGTTGAGATAGATGGTTTCCGAAGGTTTCTTGTTTATGTGTTGAAGGATGGATGCAGCTGGATGTAGGATTTGCTAGCTTGGGTGAGATATTATGCTTCCCCTGTATCCTCAACACCTGATTGCATAACCGGAAAGTTTCGGGAGTTTCATAGGTGGGAATTCAAGTAGCCTTAGGATATCTTTCCAACAGATGTGTGATATGAAATTGGGGTTCGACGTCTAGTGGTTCGCCTATTCACGGTCGATTTTACAGTGGCCTCGTTGTGTCTTAAAGAGTCCTTGGCTATGCTGACTCGGGGACGCTTCGTATGTCATGTGCACTGCCTTGTACATGATGGTGCTGTACGGTCGAGCCCGTGTAGGTCCTACCACGAACACTTCGGACGAAATTTCTATCATGTGTTTGTTCCGGCTTATTCCGCAAGCCAACCCTTGGTTTTATTTCGAGTTGTGGTATTCGTTCTTCTTCGACGTCATATGTTGATTCCATCCCTCGTTGATGTACCTCTTCTACCTGATTCTTCGTGGCTTCGCAATTTAGGAATATGTGACCACTTCAAGAGAAGTGCATTCGTTCATTTTGTTCGGATGTGAAGACTTTATGTTGCAATTTTCATTCCGTTGGTTTCACCTTCAATATTTCTATATTTGTGTGCTAATGGTGGTCAACCTCTTCAGGATGGCTCCCGCTAAGAGCACCAGTCAGAACCAGAATCAAGATCCTCCGCCACCTCCGCCTCCTCCGGAAGCATGGCAGGCTGTGATGGCTGCTACTAATGCAAATACTCAGCTGATCATGCAAATCATCCAAGAGCGGAATCAAAGCAGTCAAGCGAATCAAGGCAACAACCAGAACCAGTTTGCAACTCTGAATCAGTTCCTCGCAAATGGTCCAAAGACGTTCAGCAACTGCGTTGAGGCTACCGATGCTGATGATTGGTTAGTCGATATGGGCAAGCATTTTGAATGTAGCAACGTCAGACCTGAAGATTTCGTCAAGTTCGCGTCTTTCCAGCTCAAGGATCAGGCCGCAGAGTGGTTTCAGCAGTACCGGGATTCCAGAGGTGGACGTTCGATCACTTGGGATGATTTCCGTCGTGATTTCCGAGCTCATCACATTCCTCAAAGTGTGACTGAAAGCAAACGTGAAGAATTCCGCAATCTGAAGCAAGGCTCTTTGTCTGTCTATGACTACAACAAGTTGTTCCAGAAGCTCGCCCGTTTTGCCAAGAAGGATGTTCCTGATGAGAAGAGCATGATCTATCAGTTCAGGGGTGGTCTTCGTGAAGAAATTCAGCTCGCTCTTGTCCTCTTCGAGCCGCTGAGATACGATGAGTTCTACAACATGGCACTGAAGCAAGAGGCTGCTCAGCTCAGGTGTGATGCTTCCAGGAAGCGAGTCAGAGACACATCGTCTTCGTCCTCTACTCAAGTGGCCAAGCAGCAGAAGTATTGGCTTCCTCCTCCTCCGTTCCGTCAGCCGTATCAGCAGAAGAGAAAAGGTGGCAGTGGTTCATCCCACCCACCCAACCCAGGCTTTCAGAACAAGACTTCGTCTCAAGCTCCAAGATCGAGTGCTCCGTACCACCGTCCGCTCTCAGAGGTCACGTGCAACAAGTGCCAACAGAAGGGTCACTATGCCAACAAGTGTTTCAACCAGAGGCGTCTTCCTCCTCCTCCTCCTCCTGTCAGATCGGCAAGTACAGCTGTGGTCAGGCATAACCCCAAGTCCGCCAAGGTCAACTTGATGAACGCAGCTTAGGCAGAGGATTCGTCGGATGTGATCATGGGTAACCTTCCTGTTAACGATGTTCCCGCAAAAGTACTTTTTGATACTGGTGCATCGCATTCTTTCTTGTCATGCCCGTTTGCATCGAAGCACAATGTTGATACTGAGATTATGCCCAAAGCCATGCAAGTTGTTTCTCCAGGCAAGCTATTGACTTCAAGTTTGGTTGCTCCCGATATTTCTATCACATTGGGCGATTACAAGTTTCTCTCTTCTCCGGTGGTTCTTGGTAATTCTGATATCGACCTCATTCTTGGGATGGACTGGCTCTCTAAACACAAGGCTCACCTCGATTGTGTAGCCAGGCAGATTCAACTGACTCATTCCTCTGAAGATGTCATTGTCTTTGCTGCTCGGCATAATACCATCCAGTTGTTCTCTCTCAATGAAAAGGGTGAATTGGATGCTATTTCGCAGATTCCGGTTGTTTGTGAGTATCAAGATGTCTTCCCTGAAGAACTCCCAGGCATGCCTCCAAACTGGCCTGTTGAATTCGTTATTGAACTTGAGCCCGGTACGGAACCGGTGTGCAAACGGCCTTACAAGCTCGGCCCCGAAGAGTTGAAGGAGTTGAAGAAACAGCTCGATGTGCAAGAAAGGATGGGTCTCATTCGGCCTAGTACTTCTCCGTGGGGTTGTGGTGTTCTTTTTGTGAAGAAGAAGGATGGAACGGAACGACTTTGTGTTGATTATCGTCCATTGAACAAGAAGACCATCAAGAACAAATATCCACTTCCCAACATTAATGAGCTGTTCGAACAACTCAAGGGTGCCCAAGTATTCTCCAAGCTTGATCTCCGTATGGGTTATCATCAAATTCGCATTCGTGAACAAGATATTCCAAAGACGGCGTTCAGAACAAGCTATGGGTCATATGAATACACTGTTATGTCTTTTGGCCTCGCTAATGCTCCTCTGACGTTCTCTCGCATGATGAACTTCATCTTCAACCCCTACACCAACGAATTTGTTTTGGTCTATCTCGATGATATCCTGGTTTTCTCGAAGAACAAGGAAGATCATGCCAAACACTTGCGTTTGGTTCTTGACAAGCTAAGGGAACATCAATTCTATGCCAAGTTCTCCAAGTGTGAGTTTTGGCTCGATGAGGTTCTTTATCTTGGCCATATTATCTCTGCCAAGGGAATTTCTGTGGATCCTGAGAAGGTGTCTGCAATCATTAATTGGGAACCTCCTCAGAATGTGAAGCAACTCCGTAGCTTCCTCGGTCTTGCAAGTTATTGCCGAAGATTCGTTGAAAACTTCTCCAAGATCGCGAAGCCTCTCTCAAATCTTCTTCAGAAGCACGTGAAGTACGTTTGGTCTCCGGAGTGTGATGTTGCTTTCAACGCTTTGAAAGAGAAATTGATCACTGCTCCAGTTCTAACTCCGCCTGATGAAACCAAGCCGTGCGAGGTCTTTTGTGATGCCTCTCTCCAAGGTCTCGGTGTAGTACTGATGCAAGAGAAGAAAGTTGTTGCTTATACCTCTCGCCAGTTGAAGCCTAATGAGAAGAACTACCCCACTCATGATCTTGAGTTGGCGGCAGTTGTGCACGCATTGTTGACTTGGAGACATCTTCTCTTGGGAAGGAAAGTGGACATTTTCACTGATCACAAGAGTCTCAAGTACATCTTCACTCAGTCTAATCTCAACCTCAGGCAGAATCGATGGGTCGAAATGATTCAAGAGTACAATCCGAGTATCGAGTATACTCCAGGCAAGGCTAATGTGATTGCTGACGCTTTGAGCAGAAAAGCATATTGCAACAGTCTGATTCTCAAGCCTTATCAACCCGAGCTTTGTGAAGCCTTCCGCAAACTTAATCTGCAAGTTGTTCCTCAAGGTTTCCTCGCCAACCTTCAAGTTTCTCCTACCTTGGAAGACCAGATTCGCCAAGCCCAGCTTCTTGATGCTATGGTGAAAAAGGTGAAGATTGGTATTGCAAAGAGTCAGTCCAAGTACAAGTGCTACCGACTTGATGACAAGGACACTCTCTTCTTCGAGGATCGAATTGTTGTGCCCAAAGGTGAACTTCGTAAAGTGATCATGAATGAGGCTCACAACTCTCTCCTCTCCATCCACCCTGGGAGCACGAAGATGCATCAAGACCTGAAGCAAACTTATTGGTGGACTCGAATGAAGCACGAGATCGCTCAATTCGTGAATGAATGTGATGTCTGCAGAAGAGTGAAAGCAGAACACCAAAGGCCTGCAGGTCTCCTCCAACCTCTCGCCATTCCAGAATGGAAGTTTGACCACATTGAAATGGACTTCGTGACTGGGTTTCCTAAGTCCAATCGTGGCAATGATGCTATATTCGTTGTCATCGACAAGCTGACCAAAGTGGCTCATTTCCTGCCTATCAAAGAGTCAATCACTGCAGCTCAATTGGCGGAGCTCTACACCTCTCGCATTGTCTCTCTGCACGGTATTCCTCAAGTGATATCTTCAGAACGTGGCAGCATCTTTACCTCCAAGTTTTGGGATTCTTTTCAGAAGGCCATGGGCACCAGCATTCGCTTCAGCACTGCTTTCCATCCTCAAACAAGCGGTCAAGTCGAGCGTGTTAACCAGATTCTTGAAGATATGCTCAGGGCTTGTGTTATCTCCTTCGGCTTGAAGTGGGAGGATTGTCTTCCTTATGCTGAATTCTCGTACAACAACAGTTTCCAAGCAAATTCCGGTAAGGCCCCGTTTGAAATTCTGTATGGTAGGAAGTGCCGTACACCTCTCAACTGGTCTGAAACCGGTGAACATCAGCTGCTGGGTAATGACCTGATCACAGAGGCAGAAGAAATGTGCAAGGTCATTCGTGATAACCTCAAAGCAGCCCAGTCTCGTCAGAAGAGCTACTACGACAGCAAGCACCATGATTTGGCCTTCGAGATCGGAGATCATGTCTACCTCCGCGTCTCTCCAATGAAAGGGACTCGTCGCTTCGGTATCAAAGGGAAGCTTGCCCCCAGATACGTCGGGCCTTTCAAGATCGTCAGCAAGAGAGGCGACCTCGCCTATCAACTCGAGCTTCTTGCAACCTTTGCCAATGTTCATGATGTGTTCCACGTCTCGCAACTCCGTAAGTGCTTCAAGACGCCTGAGCGCACCGTCAACTTCGAGGACATTGAGCTCCAAGAAGATCTCTCCTATCGTGAGCACCCAGTTGCAATCCTTGAAGAGACTGAACGCAAAACCCGCAACAAGTCAATCAGGTTTCTCAAAGTCAGGTGGTCACACCATTCCGACCGTGAAGCTACCTGGGAACGCGAGGACCACCTCCGTTCTGAGTACCCGGAGTTCTTTCAGTCCTAGATCTCGGGACGAGATCTTTTCGTAGTGGTGGAGTGTTGTAACGCCCCATATGTAACCTTCCCCAATTGTACTCCAACTCATGTCGTTCCGGCATTAAGTTATATTTAATTCTCGGGTTCGGGTCTTTGTCTCCGTGTGTTGTTTCTGTTTTCGTGCATCTCTTATCATGTCATCACGTGCATTGCATTTGCATACATGTTCATCTCATGCGTTCGAGCATTTTCCCCGTTGTCCGTTTTGCATTCCGGCGCTTCGTTCTCCTCCGGTGGCCATTTCTAGCTTTCTTTCGTGTGTGGGGATTAAACATTTCCGGATTGGACCGAGACTTGCCATGCGGCCCTGGTATACTACCGGTAGACCGCCTGTCAAGTTTCGGGTCATTTGGACTTTGTTTGATACTCCAACGGTTAACCGAGGGACCGAAAAGGCCTCGTGTGTGTGCAGCCCAACACCCCTCCATTTTGGCCCAAAACCCACCAAACTCAGCTCCATCGTCTCGGTCGTTCGATCACGATCGTGTGGGAGAAAACCACACCTCATTTGGACTCTCCTAGCTCCACTTATGCCTATAAATAGAACCCCCGTTTTCGGATCTCTTCCTCCCCCCCCCCCGAAACCCTAAAATCGCCCCCGCACCCGGCCGGACACGTCCGAATCCGGCCAGACGCGTCCGCCCGCCGCCGCCAGCCAATCGCCGCCCGCCAAGTGGCCTCCCGCTGCAGCACCCGCGCCGGCCCGCTCAGGCCCGAGCCGGGCCCCCGCGGCCCAGCCGCTCGCCACCGCCGCCCGGGTCGTCTCCCTCCTCCATCCCGGCGCCGCCCCTCCGTCGCGCCGCCGCAGATCGCCGCACCGTCCCAGGCCGAGATCCACGGCGGCCCTCGCCCCGGCCGCCCGGAGCCGCTCCCTGCCTCCTCGCCGCCCCCGCACGTCGCCGGCCTCGCCCCGACCGGCTCCGGCCACCGCGACGCGCTCCGGCCACCGCGGCGTGCTCCGGCGAGCCCCCCGGCGCCTTCTTCCTCCCCGGCCGCCGCGCCATCGCCGGGTTCGTCGCCGAGCTAAAGTGCCGTGCGAGATCCGATCGGATCTACAGTAAACCCTAGCCCCCCCCCCCCCCCCGTTGACTTTCTTCTCCGTTTTCAGTTTTTCGTGCAACGTTTGACCAGCGATATCTCCGCAACCGTAGCTCCGATTTGGGCATATGATATGTCAAAATCTTCGTCTCGACGAGTACATCATTTCATTCCATTGCATCATTTGCATTTGAGGTCATCTTGTTGCCCAAAAATGCTGTTGGAAGGAGGCATCATGAGTTAAATTGCAGACCCGTTAGTTCAACATGCACTTTTGTCATTTTTGCCATGTTTAATCCGTGCATGATATGCCTGTGCCCCTTTGGGATGAAATGTTAAGCATGTTGTCTTCTTTCCAGAGGTGCCTTCCATGTATTTTTAGGACGTGTGTGTTGTCTTGTGCAAGCTTGCGAAGAGGGCTACCTGAGTTTACTGATTTCAGGGACTTAGTGAAATTCACTAAGTCTGGGCCGTTTTAGTTCTCGATGCTATATGTCTGGCTTGTTTCCTAGTGATCCGTGCCTCTTTTGAGGATGATCAGTAAGAGTGATTTGTTATGCTTGTTGTGCTTAATCCATCCATGTCTTTACTTGTTATGTTGGAGCACCCTAGGTTGACTCAATCAAGCTCAACTTTTGGATAGTTGCTGTTTTGGGCAGATCGTGAACTCTTTTGCGATTTGCCGGAGTGATTGCTAGTGATCCATGCATGCTATGCCATTGTTCTTGCCATGTCTAGATAGTATTTTGTGCCTTCTTAATGGATATATGCTTGCCTTGCCATGACTTGCACCGTAGTGAGAGCATCGAGCTCGTTTACATGCCTCCGTGAGTTATTATTTCAGCATGTCCCAGTTTTTACTAAGTCTGAAAACTGATTGTGTTTCATCGATGTTCGTGTGCTCGGTAGAGTATTTTGTGAACCCTTTTGGCCCCAGGTCATTTTGGGTGTTTTGTTAAGCTTGTTGAGTAGCTCCATTCCATGCTCTTACTTGCCATGTTCAGGTTTTGCTTCATGTTGTTTTGCTGCTCCGAGGAGAGCATCGTGGTCTGAAATTTCAGACTAGCGTTAATTTCGCTAAGTCTGAAATCTGTTTTGCTTATTCAGTTTTGCCATGCTTGTTTGAAGCCCTTAATGGGTGAATTTGCCTATGCCTCAGTCCTGATGATTTGTTAAGCTTCATGAGTACATCACTTCCATGCATTTTTTTCATGTTGGGTGGCTGTAGCATGTTCATTTTGTTGCATTTAGGAGCCTACTTGCTGTAAATCGCAAATCGGTTCGTTTAGTAAATCGCTTGCCATTTCTAAACCGTAGCTCCGATTGCCATGATCTTTATATCGTTTTTAGGGGATTTCTTCCCCTCTATCCAGTGGCACACTTGGTTTTCCAAGTTGAGGCCAGGTTCATGCATTTCCTGTTACATCTTGCATTTTGCATCCCGCATCGCATCCCGCATAGCATATCATCTTTGCATCTTATTGGTTGCCTTTGCACGTGGTTGATTGTATCCTTGTTGCTTGTTTGTGTTGTTGGGTAGAGCCGGGAGACGAGTTCGCTAACGAGGAGCCCGTTGAGTTTGCTTTTGAGGATCCAGTCAATTCTGACAACTGTGCAGGCAAGATGATCACACCCTTGAAATCACTACTATCTTTGCTATGCTAGTTTGCTCGCTCTTTTGCTTTGCCATTGCTACGATGCCTACCACTTGCTTGTCAGCCTCCCAATTGCCATGATTGAGCCTCTAACCCACCTTTGTCCTAGCAAACCATTGACTGGCTATGTTACCGCTTTGCTCAGCCCTTCTTATAGCGTTGTTAGTTGCAGGTGAAGGTTGGAGCCGTTCCTTGTTGGAACCCTTATTTACTTGTTGGGATATCATTATATTGCTATGTTATCTTTACTCGTCTATATACTTGGTAAAGGGTGGAAGGCTCGGCCTCTCGCCTAGTGTTTTGTTCCACTCTTGCCGCCCTAGTTTCCGTCATATCGGTGTTATGTTCCCGGATTGTTGCGTCCCTTACGCGGTTGGGCTATATGGGAACCCTTGATAGTTCGCCTTGATTAAAGCTTTTCCAGCAATGTCCAACATTGGTTTTACCATTTGCCACCTACCCTTTTTTCCCTTGGGTTTCCGGAGCCCGAGGGTCATCTTTATTTTAGCCCCCCACGGGCCAGTGCTCCTCTGAGTGTTGGTCCGACCGAGTAGACTGCGGGGCCACCTCGGGGCAACTTGAGGGTTGGTTTTACTTGTAGGATGTCTCATCTGAGTGTGCCCTGAGAACGAGATATGTGCAGCTCCTATCGGGATTTGTTGGCGCATTCGGGCGGTGTTGCTGGACTAGTTTTGACCTGTCGAATCATCTTGTTGTACCGGGATACCGAGTCTGATCGGTGGGTCCTGGGTGGAGGTCTATTCCTTCGTTGACCGTGAGAGCTTGTTATGGGCTAAGTTGGGACCCCCCTGCAGGGATTGATCTTTCGAAAGCTGTGCCCGCGGTTATGGGCAGATGGGAATTTGTTAATGTCCGGTTGTAGCCAACTTGAACTTAATTAATTAAAAAATGTATCAACTGAGTGTGTTGCCGTGATGGCCTCTTCTCGGCGGAGTCCGGGAAGTGGACACGGCGTTGGAGTTATGTTTGCGTAGTCTGCTCTATGTAGTTTCCGCTCGTGCTTTGCCTTCTCTTCTCGCTCTCCTTTGCGAATAAGTTAGCCACCCTATATGCTAGTCGATTGCTGCAGCTCCACTTACATTACCCCTTTCCTACCTATTAAGCTTAAATAGTCTTGATCGCGAGGGTGCGAGATTGCTGAATCCTTTGTGGCTCACAGATTACTATTACACCAGATGCAGGGACCGATGATACTCCTCCGGATGGCGCACTCGAGCTGAAGTGGGAGTACGACGAGGACTCTCAGCGATACTATGTGTCTTTTCCTGATGATCAGTAGTGGTGCCTATTCGGGGTTTGATTCAGGGATTAGTCGCTTGTTGGGGGTCTTTTCTATTTTGGCGCCGTAGTCGGGCCATGAGTGTTTGTATGATGGATGTTATTTATGTACTTTGATGTGACGTGGCGAGTGTAAGCCAACTATTATTATTATCCCCCCTTTATATTATAAATGTACTTGGGTTGTGTAATGATTCCCGACTTGCGACATTGCTTTCAATGCGCCTATGTCTCTAAGTCGTGCCTCGACACGTGGGAGACATAGCCGCATCGAGGGCGTTACAAATCTTGCTTTTCAGGGCAAGTCGATATGATCAAGAGAGCGAGGGACTGACACAATCCTAACTCATTGATCAAAGAGTGCACTAGAAATAAGGACTAGGTAGCACAATCTATCTTAGAATGATGATTCAATAACCAACACGGTAAGAATGAGAATATTTTCCATTTACTACCAAGCAACAAGTTGCTCGGAGTATTGATTTCACACATCACAAATCACTTGTCGGCATTCCGGTTACAACAACATGGAACCAAGGAATGGATAATGATGGCGAGAAGTATCACTTCGTCAAGAATTCATAAGAGGTGGTGCAGTTCTCATGGCAATCCTGACATAAAGGGGGTAATACTCCGTGGTAGAGCAGAACAAAGGCTGGATTGGCATTTTGATCTGCGGAATACAACTACTTTGACCCAACCCTAGAAATGGATGAGGTACTGGAGTTTGTTTCTCCTAGTCATTCTGGAATAGAACGGCTCGACGGACGACGAGAATAATAAGCATCGATAACACGAATGCACAACTACTCCCGACTATCAATTGATAGACGAGAGTCAGAAAACAACTAAAGAGGGACAACTCAAAGGAAGATATAATTTTCTGAGTTGTGGATGCATAGATTAGTATGTCGAACCAAGTTCAATAGGTTTCTTCCGGATAACCCATGCAGAGAGGTAGGACTGGCAGATTCACAATGTAAAATGGAGAACTCATCAAGAGCACTCTGGTTGTGATCTTTTGGTTCAAAAGAACTTCTGCCATAAGCAGTTCATAGTATTTGGGAGAAGGAAATACCACGGACCTCGAGGACTATCGCAAAGGTTACTAATATCCTAAAGGTACGAGCAACACTATCAACACGAGGTAAGTAGAGTGAATCTTGGGTCAAGAACCCAGGAGTAGAATACCTACTACTAAGTAGCATCGCGGGATGCTCTCGAGAATGGTGGCTAGAATCACACTAGAACACAAAACATGGCTAGATTACTAGGTGACTCCCTAAAACACCTAGGGTCATAGTAATAGCTCCAACATATATGTCGAGGCAACAAAGTACCTCAACTCACCGATTAGTGTGATTAACCTGGCCCAAATGGACATCAGGAACACGGAGGAGAGATTGCAAGTGCATCAGACTATCTAGAAACCTGGGATGACTCGGACAGCATAACAGCTATAATTGCTCAAAAGATTTGAGACAACCTGTAAAAATAGTAGCATAACCACTCAACATCACAATATCAAGGTTCTGAGGCCAGCTATGAACATATGGAAGTAGTAGGAACTGAACTGAGGCTTAAACTCAACAACCCTAGGCAACTACGGTTTAGTAACACGTCATCCTGAGAGATAGAAGAGAAGCCTAGTTCTTAACCCCGTAGAAAAGATAACATGACTCAGATCAGAAGGTCGTGAGGATAAGGAGTAAAAAGAGCCTTACATTCCCATCCACAATCAATTCCCTTATATAACTAAAGCATTTCTAGACATGACTTCGACCAGCTTGGCTTGGTAATCCTACAGGCAGTCAGGCTCTGATACCAAAGCTATCAGGACCCCGATTCCAAGTCACATCGATCTAGCCGGTAACACCTCATATCACTTTGCGGCCTCATGCACGGTATTACCACGATGTCGCCTTACCATGGCCTGGGACTGTTTCCGCCTTTTGGCTCACGTATATGATAGTGTCGCTAGCATCCATATGACAAAGAACATGGGCCGACATGACTAGTCGTGAACCCAAAGTGGCACTAACTTATGGGGACAGGCATACATGAATCAACATCGAGCATGTCGGTCAGCAGCGTGCGAATCCGGGCTGTAGCACTGGGCTAACAGGACTCCGATGAACCGGGCTGTAGCAGGCTAGGCAGGACTCCGGATGTCACCGCATGACATTTCCCCGAAGGGACAGACACAGGAACGAAGTGAATCACATGCCGGCCAGTCAAGTGTTCCGGCGCAGTAGTGCTGGGCTAGCAGGACTTCGGTGAACTGGGCTGTAGCAGACTATTATGGCTCATGGAAGCATAAGACTACATTTCCCCATAAGAGAGGCTACCAAGTATAAACAACTAGGTTGTCAGATCCCACACATACCAAGCATTTCAATCATACACACAATATGCTTAATATGTGCAATACAACATGGCATCAAAACAAGACTCTACAACCCAGAGTATTTATTCATTACGCTCCGAGGAGCCAAGCATCGCAAACATGGGTCTCATGACCCCAACATACAGAGCATACAAGCAACAAGCACATGCGGAAGCTTAACTTGTCTGAGTACAGACAACTACAAATGAAGAAGGCTCTGAAGCCTGACTATCTACAAGACCCTCCCAAGGGTAGAAGATCGTAGCTGAGGTAACAAGCTAAACATCGAAGTCCATGCGGAACTACTAGTGAGACTGAAGTCTCTCTGCAAAACATAAATTAAGCAAACGTGAGTACAAATGTACTCACCAAGACTTACATCAGAACTAACTACATATGCATCATTATCAACAAAGGGGTGGTGGAGTTTAACTGCAGCAAGCCAGCTTTTACTCAGTGGCTAACCTGAACTACGACTGCAAGTATCTCTTTTGAGGTCGCGCACATGAGTCCACAAATTCAACATACCAATACACCACTATGGATCCGCTCCCGTCTCCCTGCGAGAACGCCATACATAGCACTCACGCTTATCTTGCGAGTTTTAGAGTATCCACTTTCACTTGTCTATGAACTATGCAAGGGGTCCAAGTTTCCATATCCAAGGAATCCGGCTATTCGAATAGATAATGATAACCCTGCAGGGGTGTACTTCTCCACACACGCTCTTGCCACTTATCGCCCTGTACACGTCATGTACCTCGGCAACCTTCAAGCGGAAGCTGGGCGAGGGAGTCATCCACGACCTGACTAGCCAACAAGTCTCTAGTCCAGGTTTATCGCCTATTCGGGTTCCATCCGCAAGGAGATCCGGCCGGGGTGTCGCTCACGGCCCCAAACGGTGTGTGCAGGGTTCCCAAGCCCACCATCCGGGTGCCACTTGGTACACCGTGCCACTGTGCCTAGTCTGTCCCAAGCCCACCTATACCGGGTGCCACTTGGTAGACTACTAACACTACCTACAAACACCAGAAACTAGTTGCAACTCCTGGACAGAGATCGAGTTGATTAATAAGCCGAGAGGGGCCGAGTTACCGGAACCCAATGTGTGGTAGTAACTGTTCATGGATCACAAACACAGAACTCAGGTCCGGAGGACGGCTGCAATGAGACAACCCACCATGTTCTCTCACCGCTACATGGCTACGGCTGCAATGTGACGGCTACATGGCCTCTCACCGCTACCTTTACCAAATCGTGTTCACGCACTTAGCTCTCAACGGTAGGACATGTTCACCACATTCCAATTCATTCCCGATGAATCAGACCGGACTCAACTCTAAGCAGTAGCAGGCATAACAACAAGCATGAATGAGTAGGCACAACAGGGCTCAAACAATTCCTACTCATGCTAGTGGATTTCATCTATTTACTGTGGCAATGACAGGTCATGCAGAGGAAAGGGGTTCAGCTACCGCAGCATGTAACAGTTGAAACGGTGTTGTCCTAATGCAGTAAAAGAGAGCAGGAGCGAGAGAGTGGGATTGTATCGGAATGAACAAGGGGGTTTTGCTTGCCTGGCACTTCTGAAGATAGTATAGCTCTTCATCGGTGTCATCGAATTCATCGCTGGATCAACGTCTACTGAGGGGGGACAAACACCGGCAACTGAGAAAGAACACAATCAACACATGATGATATGCAACAATATGATGCATGCTATGACATGGCAATATGAATGTGTTTTGAGCTAATGCATCTGGCTATGATTTAAATGAAGTTGGTTTGAATACATGATTCAAATTCCAACTCCATATATGATTATTTAAATGCCCTTTATTTGTTTTGTCCAAAACAGAGGACAAAAATTGTTCAAGCATGCATGAAAATCGTACATATGGATTCCTTGAATTTTTCTGATAATTTTTCATATATAAATTATTTCATTCTGAGCTACGGTTGAATTTCTATGATTTTTAGAAGTTTGGGATATTTTCTAAAAATAATAAATCATTTAAGATTTATTTAAATTCCAAAAAGGAATTATTGCGTCAGCATGACCTCATAGTGACGTCAGCAGGTCAACGGCTCGGTCCAGGTCAAACCTGACGTGTGGGGTCCACACGTCAGTGACAAAGTTAACTACCAGGGTTAATTAAAATTAAACTAACCTAATCTAGATTAGTTAGGCATGGGCCCACATGTCAGTATTAGCAGGGCTAATTAAGTTTAGTTAACACTGAACCTAAATTAGCAGGGCCTGGGCCCACCTGTCAGCGACCCTGGAGAAGTCAAACATTGTCAAACCCCGGGTCAATGGGGTCAAACCCGCCGGACCTGGTCCACGGCTCGTCGCCGGCGACGACAGAGATGGCGGAGGCTTCGGGATCGCTCCTCCGGCGACCAAAACTGCGCCGAAGGGCATCTACGCGTTGGTGGTGAGCTCGCGCATCGAGCGGAGCAAGCAGTGTGTGCGGGGTTGGCCGGAGATGACGCCGGCGTCGAGGTTTGCGGCGGCCGTGGTTCGGGCATGCTCGAGAACGGCGATGTGGTGCACCATACGGCAAGCTGGCGGCGGCGTTGGCTTGCTGCGAGGCGCTGAGCACCTAGTCGTGCTCACGCGCGAGCTTTGCTAGCTCTAGCTACGGCGGCGACAGAAACAGCGGCGAGCGGCTCTCGGCTCCTGTGGAAAACGTAGTTAGAGGATGAGTTAGACGCGGGGAGGAGGGGAAGCGACGGCGGAGCTCACAGAGGTCTCGCGGAGAAGCCCAGCGTGGCCGGGGAAGCGTCGGAGGCGGCGAATCGACGGGCGGTGATCGTCGGGGCCGAGGAAGATTATGAGCTCGATGGCGACGTTCCTGGCTGTCCGGCGCCGTGTGACTTGGTGAAGAGGAAGAGTTCGTCACGGCGGAGCTCTCGGGCACGTCAGAGGGGCGAGGGGGAGGCGATGGTCGCGGCAACGACGAGTGGCGGCGACGGCTGCGCTCGGCATGAGAAGGAGAGAGAGCAGTGGAGGGGGGAAGAGCTCGAGAAAGAGTGAGAGGCGGTCGGGGAGGCTGCATGGCGTGCACGGAGGCATTCAGGGCGTCGGCGGCAAGCAGGAGCTGGCGAGGCGCGTGCCGGCGCGCGGAGACCACGCGCGCTGCGTCCTCGTGGCAAGAGGAGAACGATGACTGGCCACTGGGTCAGTTGGGCCGGTTGGGCTGTCACAGTGCCGGGCCGGTTGGGGCGCTAGGTGGGCTGCGGTAAGTGCCAACTAGGTTTATGATTCCCTGTTTCCTTTTTGTTTTGTTTATTTATTTATTTGCCACTGATTCCAAATTCAAAACAATTTCAAACCAGTGCCAAACTTTCTGTAAATATTTATGTGGCTTAGATAGGTTTTTACAAAGGCACACAAATATTTCAGAGGCATTTGAGGATACATTCCATATACTAGGAATATAAATTCAAATTCAAATACAATAGTGGTTTACATTCAGTGCCCAAAATATTCCTCAAAAATGTTCAATATTTTTGGTTTGGATCCAAAGCCTTGCCAAAATTAGCAAACATTCATGAGGGGTACTTGGTTCACCGAAAGCATTTTTTACTAGACCTAATTGAATTTCAAAATGCTAGGGTTTGATCAATCCCCATTTCAAATTCAAAAGAATTTAAACATGATGCAACACATGACTAGCTAGCTCAAAGCATACCAGAACTAGGGATGTGACAAGTTGTAACATCCCTAGCCTTGCCATGCACTTGGACTAGCTTGGTTGCTGCATCATGTCTAAATTTCTTTTAAATTTGAAATGGGGATTGTTCAACTCCTAGCACGACATCAAATAAAATAGGTTCAACCTAAAATAATCTTCAATGAACCCAAAATGCCTTTGGAAATGTTCATGATTTTTGATAAAGGTGAAAACCTCTGCCAAAAATGATGAGCATATTTCTTGGCCATTTATGGATTTTTGAATTAACTCATATTGTATTTGAATTGGGGAATTTAAATTCTATAAATATTTTAAATGCTCTAATAATTCTGAAAAGTAGTTGAGGGCTGTTGGGAATAATCGAGTATGTGCCCACAATTTATTTCAGGATTTTATAAAGTGGTTTAGTATTTTACTAAATCCAAAAAAACAAAGACAGAAAATAGAAAACATAAATAAAAGAGTGAGAGAGAAGGACTCACCTGGTCTCACCTGCAGCCCACCTGGCCGGCCCAGTCGGCCAGCCCAGCCACCTGGCCTAGCCCATCTCTTCCTGTCGTCTTCCTCTAGCCAGAGGGACGGGCGCGCGAGGCCGATGCACGCAGGCGTGCCCCGGCCACCTCCTGCTTCGCCGTGTCGATGCCTCATTCCCCCCAACCCCATGCCCAGGAGACGTGGACGAGGCCGTGCTGACCCCCCCTTCTTCACTGGCCATTTTCCCCTCTTCCTATTCGTTCTTCGCCCGAACAGAGAGCCGCCGTCGCTGCCGCTCGCTACCAACGCGCCCACCGAGCTCGCCTGACCTTCCCACCGTATCCCTAGGCCCCGCCGCGTCGTCCTCGACCTCCTTGCTGAGCTATGCAATGCCGAACGCTCCGGAGCCTCGCCAACGCCGCCGTCTCCGTCCTCGGGTGCCAGAGATCCCCGTCGACGTTTCACCAGACCCCGTGTCTCCCTTGCCTCTCCAGCAGCACCAGAAGAACCGCAGTGAGCCTCTACACCATTTTCCCCATACCCCGTCGCCTAATTCACCCTCCAGCCGCCGTTTCCACCGAAGCCGTGAGCTCTTCACCGCCGGCGATGGTGCAGACGAGGCCATGCGCACTGCAGCTCGTATCCGAGCACACCAGCGTGCTCGACGCGCCTCCATAAATGTGCAGCCACCAGTAGCTTCCCCTCCCATGCCCTCTAGCACCGTACTCGACCGCTCCCGAACGCGAGCCGCCGCCACAAGCTCGACTCCGGCGAGCTCGTTCCACCCCAGCCCCTCCCACTTGGCTCCTTGGATGCGGACAAGCAAGAGCTCCTCCCTAGTGCCCCCAGCGCGCCAAACCACCGCCCATAGCGCAATCCCGAGCCGTGCCGCCGTCGTTTTGGTCGCCGCCGGCCGAATTCCGGCGAAGCCGATGTGGCCGCGTAATTAGCGCTAACCACCGCCAGCTAGATCACCCATAGACGCTGACGGATGGGCCCCAGCACCCACTAATTTTGTAATTAGACTAATCCACTGGGCCCACACATCAGGTTGACTTTGGTGATGTGGTCGTTGACCGGACCCACCTGTCATTGACCCTGTGTAGCACTGTGACACTGACCAGTACGTCCCACTGGTCAGGTTGGACCAGGACCGGGTCTGTTGACCTGCTGAGGTCAGCATGACGCAATGCTGACGCAGTAATAGGTTTTTCTAGATTTATTCTTACTCAGGAAATTCCAGAAAATAGTATAAACTTCTAGAATTCATATAAAATCAACCGTAACTCCAAATGAAATAATTTATATATGAAAACTAATCAGGAAAATCCAATATTTCCATCTGTACTAGTTTCATGCATGTTAGAACACTTTAACCTTGCTGTTTAGGTGAAACAAGTTAATGCACTAATATGACTTCATAAAATGGGTTTGCATTTGAATCTTTGGTTCAAATGGACTCATTTCAATATGTTCTAGCTTGCATTAGCCCAAAACACATTCATATTTCCATGTCATAGCATGCATCATATTGTTGCATATCGTCATGTGTTGATTGAGTTCTTTCTCAGTTGCCGGTATTTGTTCCCCCTCAGTAAACGTGGTTCCGACGATGAGATCGATGACACCGATGAAGAGCTATACTATCTTCAAAAGTGCCAGGCAAGCAAAACCCCCTAGTTCATTCCGATACAATCCCACTCTCTCGCTCCTGCTCTCTTTTACTGCATTAGGACAACACCGTTTCAACTGTTACATGCTGCGGTAGCTGAACCCCTTTCCTCTGCATGACCTGTCATTGCCACAGTAAATAGATGAAACCCACTAGCATGGGTAGGAATTGTTTGAGCCCTGATATGCCTACTCATTCATGCTTGTTGTTATGCCTGCTACTTCTTAGAGATGAGTCAGGTCTGATTCATCAGGAATGAATTGGAACATGGTGAACATGTCCTACCATTGTGAGCTAAGTGTGTGAACACGATTTGGTAAAGGTAGCGGTGAGAGACCATGTAGGAGTACATGGTGGGTTGTCTCATTGCAGCCGTTCTCAGGAACTGAGTTCTGTGTTTGTGATCCATGAACATTTACTACCACACATTGGGTTCCGGTAACTCATCCCCTCTCGGCTTATTAATCAACTCGATCTCTGTCCAGGAGTTGCAACTAGTTTTTGGTGTTTGTAGGTAGTGTTAGTAGTCTACCAAGTGGCACCCGGTACAGGTGGGCTTGGGACAGACTAGGCACAGTGGCACGGTGTACCAAGTGGCACCCGGATGGTGGGCTTGGGAACCCTGCTCACATTGTTTGGGGCCGTGAGCGCACCCCGGCCGGATCTCCTTGCGGATGGAACCCGAATAGGCGATAAACCTGGACTAGAGACTTGTTGGTTAGTCAGGTCGTGGCCGACTCCCTCGCCTGGCTTCCGCTTGAAGGTTGCCTTGGTACATGACGTGTACAGGGAGATAAGTGGCAAGAGCGTGTGTGAAGAAGTACACCCCTACAGGGTTATCATTATCTATTCGAATAGCCGGATTCCTCGGATATGGAAACTTGGACCCCTTGCATAGTTCATAGAAAAGTGAAAGTGGATACTCTAAAACTCGCAAGATAAGCGTGAGTGCTATGGATGGCGTTCTCGCAGGGAGACGGGAGCGGATCCATAGTGGTGTATTGGTATGGTGAATTTGTGGACTCGTGTCCGCCACCTCAAAAGAGTTACTTGCGGTCGTAGTTCAGGTTAGCCACTGAGTCAAAGCTGGCTTGCTGCAGTTAAACTCCACCACCCCCTTTGTTGATACAGATGCATATGTAGTTAGTTCTGATGTAAGTCTTGCTGGGTACATTTGTAGTCACGTTTGCTTAATTTATGTTTTGCAGAGAGACTTCAGTCTCGCTAGTAGTTCCACGTGGACTTCGACGTTTAGCTTATTACCTCAGCTACGATCTTGTACCCTTGGGAGGGTAGTCAGGCTTCTCAGCCTTCTTCATTTGTAGTTGTCTGTACTCAGACAAGAAAAGCTTCCGCATGTGCTTGTTGCGTGTATGCTCTGTATGTTGGGTCATGAGACCCATGTTTGTAATATCTCGCTCCTCGGAGCCTAATGAATAAATACTTGAGTCGTAGAGTTATGTTGTGATGCCATGTTGTATTTACACATATCGAGCATATTGTGTGTATGATTGAAATGCTTGGTATGTGTGGGATCCGACAACCTAGTTCTTTATCCTTGGTAGCCTCTCTTATGGGGAAATGTAGTCTTGTGCTTCCATGAGCCATAGTAGTCCGCTACAGCCCGGTTCACCGGAGTCCTGCTAGCCCAGCACTACTGCTCCGGAACACTTCACTGGCCGGCATGTGATTCACTTCATTCCTGTGTCTATCCCTTCGGTGAAATGTCACGCGGTGACATCCAGAGTCCTACCTAGCCTGCTACAACCCGGGTTCCCGGAGTCCTGTTAGCCCAGTGCTACAGCCCGGATTCACACGCTGTTGACCGACATGCTCGATATTGATTCATGTATGCTTGTTCCCGTAAGTTAGTGCCACTATGGGTTCACGGCTAGTCATGTCAGCCCGCGTTCTGTGTCATATGGATGCTAGCGACACTATCATATACGTGAGCCAAAAGGCGCAATAGGTCCCGGGCCATGGTAAGGCGACACCCATGGGAATACCGAGCGTGAGGCCGCAAAGTGATATGAGGTGTTACAGGCTAGATCGGTGTGACCTAGAATCGGGGTCCTGACAGCTTTGGTATCAGAGCCTGACTGCCTGTAGGATTACCAAGCCAAGCTGGTCGAAGTCGTGTCTAGAAATTCTTTAGTTATATAAGGGAATTGATTGTGGATAGGAACGTAAGGCTCTTTTTACTCCTTATCCTCATGACCTTCTGATCTGAGTCATCTTATCTTTTCTACGGGGTTAAGAACTAGGCTTCTCTTCTATCTCTCAGGATGACGTGTTACTAAACCGTAGTTGCCTAGGATTGTTGGATTTAAGCCTCAGTCCAGTTTCTACTACTCTAGTGTGTTGTTAGTTGGACTTGGAAACTTAATATTTGCGATGCTAAGTGGTTATGCCACCATTTTGCAGGATGTCTCAAATCTTTTCAAGCATTTCCAGTCGTTATGCTGTCCGAGTCATTCCAGGTTTCTAAATAGTCTGATGCACTTGCAAATCTTTCCTCCATGTTCCTGTTGTATTTTGGGCCAGATTAAGCACACTAATCGGTGTGTTGAGGTACTCCGTTGCCTTGACGTGTATGTTGGAGTTAGTATTATGATCCTAGGTGTCCTCGAGAATCTAGCAATGCTTTGTATTCCCGGTGTGATGATTCTGGCCATTGTTCTCGAAAGCATTCTGTGATGCCATTTAGTAGTAGGTATTCTACTCTTGGGTTCCTGACACAAGATTCACTCCACTTACGTTCTGTTGATAGTGTTTGCTAGTTCCTTTAGAATATTGGTAACCTTTGCGATAGTCCTCGAGGTCCGTGGTATTTTCTTCTTCCAAGTACCATGAACTGCTTGTGGCAGAAGTTCTTTTGAACCAAAAGATCACAATAAGAGTGCTCTTGATGAGTTCTTCGTTCTACATTGTGAATCTGCCAGTTCTACCTTTCTACATGGGTTATCCCGAAGAAATGTTGAGCTTTGCTCGCCATACTTATCTATGCATCCACAACTCGGAAAATTATATGTTCCTTGAGTTGTCCCTCTTTAGTTGTATTTTGGTCTTTGCCTATCAGTTGATAGTCAGGAGTAGTTGTGCATTCGTGTTATCGATGCCTTTTATTCTTGTGGTCCGTCAAGCCATTCTATTCGGAATGACTAGGAGAAACAAACTCCAGTACCTCATCCATATCCAGGATTGGGTCAAAGCAGTTGTATTCCGCAGATCAAAATGCAACCTAGCTTTTGACTCTGTTCTACCTTGGAGTGTTGCTCTCTTTATGTCAGGATTGTCATGAGAATTGCACCACCTCTTATGAATTCTTGACGCAGTGATACTTCTCGCCATCATCATTCATTCCTCGGTTTCCGTGTTATTGTAACCGGGATGCCGACAAGTGAATCGTGGTGTGTGAAATCTATGCTCCTAGCAATTCCGTTGCTTGGTAGTTAATTGGACAATAACCTCATTCTTAGCGTGTTGATTATTGAATCATCACCCTAAGTTTGATTGTGCTACCTAGTCCTTATTTCCGGTGCACTCTTCGATCAATGAGTTAGGATTGTGTCAATCCCTTGCTCGTTTGACCATATCATCTTGCCTTGAAAATAAAGATTGTTCTCGAGCTCAGTAACATATCGGTGGTTCGTGATTTTTCGGAAATCTTTTCGGAAGTGTTACCAGGTTGTCACCTGACCGCTATGTTGAGCTCGTGATCGAGTGGGTTTCTTGTAAACTAGCCATTCTCCAAGAAATCTGTGTTAGTTACCCCCTGAGCTAGTTGGTTAAGCTAAACAATAATTTGGAGAGTTGGAAGATAAAACCTTGCCAGCTTAGCTCATTTCAAGGGATATATTTGCGTGTGTTGAAGATAGGTGATATCTTCATCGATTGATCCTCGTGATCAGTTGATCTATTACCTTGTCAAAACTTTGACTTGAGTATGGGCTATCGTCAAGTAAAATCAGAACCAATGATATTCATAATGTTGTCTTACTCTTGGTTGACCCCTCGAGCATGCACCATTATATCTTTTGGGTCTGACCAACACTATCGTCTTGTTCATGTAGTTGTGGAATTCCATCTATATGGAAACCTGGATGAATTGTTGTTGAGCCCATCGACAACATCCTTGTCTCCTCCTTGATTCATGTTGAACATCAAGCTAGTGTTGGAAACTTTTGTAAGCATTATCTTCATGTCCCGTT
The DNA here is from genome assembly GCA_034509565.1 of Triticum monococcum. Taxonomy (NCBI): domain Eukaryota; kingdom Viridiplantae; phylum Streptophyta; class Magnoliopsida; order Poales; family Poaceae; genus Triticum; species Triticum monococcum. The sequence goes on from CM067844.1 coordinate 494,715,526, forward strand.
TATGAAATACCTGTTTGGTGTAAGAAGTGACTTTCTCCAAGTTCACGTGCATTAGGTGTAAGTTGTCGCCATGAATTTGAGAAAGGTTTGTTTTGTTTCCTCTGGAATCATCCCAAGTTAGTCACGCATATGTGCGAAGTACATCATGGTTTGATAGGTTGGCCGCCTCCACTCCATATGTGTCCCTAGCACACCAAGCCACTGACTAATTATTTCTAGGAAAGGAGTTAAGTGCTAATCCATGGTAATGCACAAGACTTCAATATCCCCAATGATGGTTCCCCACTTGAACACGGTAGCGTTTTACTATAAGACTACTACGTGGTCATGCTTGTCTTGGATAGCGTGTTCATAGGTTTGTAGCAGAACCAGCTCATGTTTTGGAGCTTGCTATCGTAGTTCATTTCCCGAGAATCTCGCAACGTCATCTCGTCGAATTGTGTTGCAAACTTTCATTTTTCTTTCTAGACTTGATGAGTCTGGAATATCCTGACACCAACCAGATCTGAATCTCAGGCAGATATGATGGTTGGAACATTTCTCAAGAACTATAATATTGGTGTCACGCCCTCGATGCGGCTATATCACCCACGTGTCGAGGCACGACTTAGAGGCATAGCCGCATTGAAAGCAATGTCGCAAGTCGGGAAATCATCACACATCCCATGTACATAAATAATATAAAGGGGAAAACATAGTTGGCTTACACTCGCCACGTCACATCAAAGTACATAAATAACATCCATCATACAGTTCACTCATGGCCCGACTACGGCGCCAAAATAGAAAAGACCACCAACATGCGACAAGGCCCTGAATCTAACCCCGAATAGGCACCACTACTGATCATCAGGAAAAGACACATAGTAACGCTGAGAGTCCTCGTCGTACTCCCACTTGAGCTCGAGCGCGCCATCTAGAGCTGTATCATCTGTCCCTGCATCTGGTGTAATAGTAATCTGTGAACCACAGGGACTCAGCAATCTCGCACCCTCGCGATCAAGACTATTTAAGCTTAATAGGTAGGAAGGGGGTAATGTATAAGTGGAGCTGCAGCAAGCGACTAGCATATATGGAGGCTAACTTATTCGCAAAAGAGAGCGAGAAGAGGAGGCAAAGCACGAGCGAGAAACTAGAGAGCAACCTGCGCAAACATAACTCCAACACCGTGTCCACTTCCCGGACTCCACCGAGAAGAGGCCATCACGGCAACACACTCAGTTGATTCATTTTAATTAATTAAGGTTCAAGTTATCTACAACCGGACATTAACAAATTCCCATCTACCCATAACTGTGGGCACGGCTTTCAAAAGATCAATCCCTGCAGGGGGGTCCCAACTTAGCCCACAACAAGCTCTGACGGTCAACGAAGGAATAGACCTCCACCCAAGACACACCGATCAGACTCGGTATCTCGGTACAACAAGACGATTTGACAAGTTAAAACAAGACCAGCAACACCGCCCGAATGTGCCGACAAATCCCGATAGGAGCTGCACATATCTCGTTCTCAGGGCACACTCAGATGAGCAATCCGTACAACTAAAACCAGCCCTCAAGTTTCCCCGAGGTGGCGCTGCACAGGGCTCTAGTTCGGACCAACACTCAAAGGAGCACTGGCCCGTGGGGGGTCTAAAATAAAGATGACCCTCGGGCTCCGGAAACCCAAGGGAAAAAGGGGTAGGTGGCAAATGGTAAAACCAATGTTGGGCATTGCTGGAAAAGCTTTAATCAAGGCGAACTATCAAGGGGTTCCCATTATAGCCCAACCGCGTAAGGGACGCAACAATCCGGGAACATAACACCGATATGACGGAAACTAGGGCGGCAAGAGTGGAACAAAACACCAGGCGAGAGGCCGAGCCTTCCACCCTTTACCAAGTATATAGATGCATTAAGATAACATAGCAATATAATGATATCCCAACAAGTAAATAAATGTTCCAACAAGGAACGGCTCCAATCTTCACCTGCAACTAGCAACGCTATAAGAAGGGGCTAAGCAAAGCGGTAACATAGCCAATCAACGGTTTGCTAGGACAAATGTGGGTTAGAGGCTCAATCATGGCAATTGGGAGGCTGGCAAGCAAGTGGTAGGCATCTTAGCATTGGCAAAGCAAAAGAGCGAGCAAACTAGCATAGCAAAGATAGTAGTGATTTCGAGGGTATGATCATCTTGCCTGCACAGTTGTCAGAGTTGACTGGATCCTCAAAAGCAAACTCAACGGGCTCCTCGTTAGCGAACTCGTCTCCCGGCTCTACCCAACAACACAAACAAGCAACAAGGATACAATCAACCACGTGCAAGGGCAACCAATAATATGCAAAGATGGTATGCTATGCGGGATGCGATGCGGGATGCAAAATGCAAAACGTGACAGGAAATGCATGAACCTGGCCTCAACTTGGATAACCAAATGTGCCACTAGAAAGAGGGGTAGAATTCCCCTGAAAACGATATAAAGATCATGGAAATCGGAGCTACGGTTTGGAAATGGCAAGCGTTTTACGAAACGAACCGATCTGCGATTTACCGCAAGTAGGCTCCCAAATGCAACAAAATGAACATGCTACAGCCACCAAACATGAAAACAAAATGCATGGCAGGGATGTACACAAGATGCTTAACAAATCACTAGGACTGAGCCATAGGCAAATTCATCAATTAAGGGGTTCAAACAAGCATGGCAAAACTGAATAAGCAAAACAGATTTCATACTTAGCGAAATTAACGTTAGTCTGGAATTTCAGACCACGATGCTCTCTTTGGAGCAGAAAAACAACATGAAACATAACCTGAACATGGCAAGCAAGAGCATGGCATGGAGCTACTCAACAAGCTTAACAAAACACCCAAAATGACCTGGGGCCAAAAGGGTTCACAAAATACTCTGCCGAGCACACGAACATAGATGAAACACAATCAGTTTTCAGACTTAGTGAAAACTGAGACATGCTGAAATTATAACTCACGGAGGCATGTAAACGAGCTCGATGCACTCACTACGGTGCAAGTCATAGCAAGGCAAGCATATATCCATGAAGAAGGCTAAAATTCTAGCTAGACATGGCAAGAACAATGGCATAGCATGCATGGATCACTAGCAATAGCACCGGCAAAATCGCAAAAGAGTTCATGATCTGCCCAAATACACAACTATGCAAAAGTTGAGCTCGATTGACTCAACCTAGGGTGCTCCAACATAACAAGTAAATACATGGATGGATAGAGCACAACAAGAAAAAGAAATCACTCTTATTGTTCATCCTCAAAAGAGGCACGGATCACTAGGAAACAAGCTGGACATATAGCATCATGAACTAAAACATCCCAGACTTAGTGAAAATCACTAAGTCCCTGAAATCAGCAATCTCAGGTACCCCTCTTTGCAAGCTTGCACAAGACACCACACACATCCTAAAAATGCATGGGTGGCACCTCTGGAAAGAAGACAAAAAGCTTAACAATTCATCCCAAAGGGTCACAGGCATATCATGCACACAATAATCATGGCAAAAATGACAAAAGTCAATGATGAGCTAACGGATCTGCAATTTAACTCACGATGCCTTTTTCTAACAGCATTTTGGGCATCAAGATGAACTCAAATGCAAATGATGCAATGGAATGAAATGATGTACTCGTCGAGACGAAGAATTTGATATATCATATGACCAAAACGGAGCTACGGATGCAAAGATATGGCAGGTCAAAGTATGCTCGAAAAACTAGGGTTCGGGAGAGAAAAGTCAACCGGCCAATTTCCAGATCCAGATCCAGATTGTGCACGCGGATCGAGGTTCGCCGGATTTGACTTGAAGCTCGCCGGAGTTGTCGCCGGAGAGGAAGGAGAGGACCCGGGGCGAGGCCGGCCGGTGGGGAAGCTCGCCGGGGCGGCGACTTGGCCGCGGTGGAGGGCGGTGGCGGCGTCCGCGGCTCGGGCGGCGCGCCGAAGTGGCGGAGCAGTGGCGGCGGGGACGGCCGGCGCGGGCTCCGGCGAGGACGGCCGTGGCGGCGCGGTCTGCTCGGTGGGGCGGCGCGCGGAGGAGACCGGCGGCGCGCTGCGTGGAGGGAGCGGGAAGGCGGCGCGCGCCCGGGAGGGCCTCCCGCGGGCCGGGCGGGCCGCGGCGGCTGGGGCGCTGGCGGCGCCACGTGTCACCCTTCCAGTGGCCGCGGGCGGCGGCGCGGCGTGTCCGGCGCCGGCGAACAATGTCCGGCGCCGGCGGACAATGTCCGGCGCGCGCGATGAGTGGATTTAGGGTTTCGGGGAGAGGGGATCCGGGATTTGGAATGGGGGGTCTATTTATAGGCATAAGTGGAGCTAGGAGAGTCCAAATGAGGTGCGGTTTTCGGCCACGCGATCGTGATCGAACGACCGAGATGATGGAGCAAAGTTAGGTGGGTTTTGGGCCAAATTGAAGGGGTGTTGGGCTGCAACACACACGAGGCCTTTTTGGTCCCTCGGTTAACCGTTGGAGTATCAAACGAAGTCCAAATGACCCGAAACTTGACAGGCGGTCTACCGGTAGTAAACCAAGGCCGCATGGCAAGTCTCGGTCCAATCCGGAAATGTTTAATCCCCACACACGAAAGAAAGCTAGAAATGGCCACCGGAGGAGAACGAAGCGCCGGAATGCAAAACGGACAACGGGGAAAATGCTCGAATGCATGAGATGAACATGTATGCAAATGCAATGCACGTGATGACATGGTATGAGATGCATGAAAATGAAAACAACACACGGAGACAAAGACCCGAACCCGAGAAATAAATATAACTTAATGCCGGAAACAGCAAGAGTTGGAGTACAAATTGGGAAAGCAATATCTGGGGTGTTACAATTGGTCTCTCTGTAACCCGGTAAAGTGGCTGTCGTGGCCAACACACCCGGCCGGAGGACTTATTATTGTAGTATCTTGATTGAGAAAGTTGGCCACCTCCCCATAAGGATTTCATAGGATTATTCCAATAGTTGTACCTTATGGATTTTTGTGTTCCCAAAGTCTAACCTTTTACTTGATGTCCTAGATATCAAACCATATCTATGAATGGATTATGCTGGCACATCAAGGAGAACATTAGAAGCGGAGTGCTAAATGTCTCTCGGTCGATCGTCCAGATTCTGTTTCCTTAGCCTCGCTAAGGTGAAATTTGAGAAAGTGTTATCTTTCTTTGCGTCTGCGTCCTCCACCATTATTCATCATGGTAGTATGTTGTGTTGCTAGGATCCTTGACATGGATATTGGTAAAACTTGTTGAATATGGGTATGCTCAAGTTCCTGAGAGCACTCGCAATCACTAGGATTTATCGTCGGCATTAATTGGGATCTGCTCTCAGTTTCCTTGATTGTGCTATAACCTTTCCAGTTGTGGAATCTCTCTCTACTGTTGGGTTTCTCCCCAGTTACTAGAATCATTCCCAACATTTGCATTTTGTTCCCGACTTGCACCTCAGTAGTTGTTGTTCAAGATCATCTTCAAAAGTGGACTTAGCATGGGTACCATCCATTTCCGATGATAAGCTAAAAATCATCCATTGTGTTGTCTTCAACAAGGTAGTCCACATCATCCATCCTAGTCAGAGTATGCCATTCTTTTGAACCCTTCCAACGATCGATTGTGATTACCTCAGGCTGGTATAAAGAGTTTCAATGATCTTTGTATCAAAAGTAATTCTTTTTGCCACCTAAGGGAATAGCTCTACGAGTCACATTCCCTAAGGTGCCCCGCTATGGAAGCATGGCAGCTAACCCCCCGCTACGTCATGACTGGGCGTGGGATTGTTGCCTACCAAATTGAACCCTTGTCATCAGTTTGTTTCCATTGCTTATGATGGGTGTTTTGCGTCTCAACTCGAGAGATATTGTTATGTCTCATTCCATTAGTTGATCGTCAGTTGTTCGATCTTCGAGAAGATCGATTCCAATAGAGTATCTTTCTGTCATCGTCGTGCTGGATGAAGATCTCGAAAGCGAAGACGTCAAGATCAATATGAAGTATGGGTCATGAAGATTGTATTAGCTTTGTGTTCCCTCTTTCTCCTTACCTCACGTCTTGAATCTCGGGGCGAGATTCTTGTTTAGTGGGGGTGAGTTGTAACATCCCTAGCCTTGTCATGCACTTGGACTAGCTTTGTTCCTGCATCATGTCTAAGTTTCTTTTAAACATGAAATGGGGATTGTTCAAACCCTAGCACCAGATCAAAGGTTCAACCTAAAATAATATTCAATGAACCCAAAATGCCTTTGGAAATGTTCATGATTTTTGATAAAGGTGAAAACCTCTACCAAAAATGATGAGCATATTTCTTGGCCGTTTATGGATTTTTGAATTAACTCATATTGTATTTGAATTGGGGCATTTAAATTCTATAAATATTTTAAATGCTCTAATAATTCTGAAAAGTAGTTGAGGGCTGTTGGGAATAATCCAGTATGTGCCCACAATTTATTTCAGGATTTTATAAAGTGGTTTAGTATTTTACTAAATCCAAAAAAACAAAGACAGAAAATAGAAAACATAAATAAAAGAGTGAGAGAGAAGGACTCACCTGGTCTCACCTGCAGAACACCTGGCCGGCCCAGTCGGCCAGCCCAGCCACCTGGCCTAGCCCACCTCCTCCTGTCGTCTTCCTCTTGCCAGAGGGACGGGCGCGCGTGGCCGATGCACGCAGGCGCGCCCCGGCCACCTCCTGCTTCGCCGTGTCGATGCCTCCTTCCCCCCAACCCCGCGCCCAGGAGACGTGGACGAGGCCGTGCTGACCCCCCCCCCCACCTTCTTCCCTGGCCATTTTCCCCTCTTCCTCTTCGTTCTTCGCCCGAACAGAGAGCCAACATCGCCGCCGCTTGCTGCCAACGCGCCCACCGAGCTTGCCTGACCTTCCTACCGTATCCCTAGGCTCCACCGCGTCGTCCTCGACCTCCTCGCTAAGCTACGCAACACCGAACGCTCCGGAGCCTCGCCAACGCCGCCGTCTTTGTCCTCGGGTGCCGGAGATCCCCGCCGACGTTTTGCCAGACCCCGTGTCTCCCTTGCCTCTCCATCAGCACCAGAAGAACTGTGGTGAGCCTCTACACCGTTTTCCCCATACCCCGTCGCCTAATTCACCCTCCAGCCGCCGTTTCTACCGAAGCCGTGAGCTATTCGCTGCCGGCGATGGTGCAGACGACGCCATGCGCACTGCAGGCCGTATCCGAGCACACCAGCGTGCTCGACGCGCCTCCACGAACCTGCAGCCACCAGTAGCTTCCCCTCCCATGCCCTCTAGCACCGTACTCCACCGCTCCCGAACGCCAGCCGCCGCCACGAGCTCGACTCCGGCGAGCTCGTTCCACCCCAGCCCCTCCCACTTGGCTCCTTGGATGCGGACGAGCAGGAGCTCCTCCCTAGTGCCCCCAGCGCGCCAAACCACCGCCCGTAGCGCAATCCCGAGCCGCGCCGCCGTTGCTTTGGTCGCCGTTGGCTAAATTCCAGCGATGCCTACGTGGCCGCGTAATTAGCGCTAACCACCGCCAGCTAGATCACCCACAGACACTGACAGATGGGCCCCAGCACCCACTAATTTTGTAATTAGACTAATCCACTGGGCCCACACATCTGGTTGACTTTGCTGACATGGTCGTTGACCGGAACCACCTGTCATTGACCCTGGGCAGCACTGTGACACTGACCAGTGGGTCCCACTGGTCAGGTTTGACCTGGACCGGGTCTGTTGACCTGCTGAGGTCAGCATGACGCAATGCTGATGCAGTAATAGGTTTTTCTGGATTTATTCTTACTCAGGAAATTCCAGAAAATAGTATAAACTTCTAGAATTCATATAAAATCAACCGTAACTCCAAATGAAATAATTTATATATGAAAACTAATCAGGAAAATCCAATATTTCCATCTGTACTAGTTTCATGCATGTTAGAACACTTTAACCTTGCTGTTTAGGTGAAACAAGTTAATGCACTAATATGACTTCATAAAATGGGTTTGCATTTGAATCTTTGGTTCAAATGGACTCATTTCAATATGTTCTAGCTTGCATTAGCCCAAAACACATTCATATTTCCATGTCATAGCATGCATCATATTGTTGCATATCGTCATGTGTTGATTGAGTTCTTTCTCAGTTGCCGGTATTTGTTCCCCCTCAGTAAACGTGGTTCCGACGATGAGATCAATGACACCGATGTAGAGCTATACTATCTTCAAAAGTGCCAGGCAAGCAAAAACCCCTAGTTCATTCCGATACAATCCCACTCTCTCGCTCCTGCTCTCTTTTACTGCATTAGGACAACACCGTTTCAACTGTTACATGCTGCGGTAGCCGAACCCCTTTCCTCTGCATGACCTGTCATTGCCACAGTAAATAGATGAAACCCACTAGCATGAGTAGGAATTGTTTGAGCCCTAATGTGCCTACTCATTCATGCTTGTTGTCATGCCTGCTACTGCTTAGAGTTGAGTCCGGTCTGATTCATCGGGAATGAATTGGAAAGTAGTGAACATGTCCTACCGTTGAGAGCTAAGTGTGTGAACATGATTTGGTAAAGGTAGCGGTGAGAGGCCATGTAGGAGTACCTGGTGGGTTGTCTCATTGCAGCCTTTCTCAGGACCTGAGTTCTGTGTTTGTGCTCCATGAACAGTTACTACCACACATTGGGTTACTCTCGGCTTATTAATCAACTCGATCTCTGTCCAAGAGTTGCAAGTAGTTTTTGGTGTTTGTAGGTAGTGTTAGTAGTCTACCAAGTGGCACCCGGTACAGGTGGGCTTGGGATAGTAGGCACAGTGGCACGGTGTACCAAGTGGCACCCGGATGGTGGGCTTGGGAACCCTGCTCACATCGTTTGGGGCCGTGAGCGACACCCCGGCCGGATCTCCTTGCGGATGGAACCCGAAGAGGCGATAAATCTGGACTAGAGACTTGTTGGTTAGTCAGGTCGTGGCCGACTCCCTCGCCCGGCTTCCCCTTGAAGGTTGCCGAGGTACATGACGTGTACAGGGCGATAAGTGGCGAGAGCGTGTGTGAAGAAGTACACCATTGCAGGGTTATCATTATCTTTTCAAATAGCCGGATTCCTCGGATACGGAAACTTGGACCCCTTGCATAGTTCATAGACAAGTGAAAGTGGATACTCTAAAACTCGCAAGATAAGCGTGAGTGCTATGGATGGCGTTCTCGCAGGGAGACGGGAGCGGATCCATAGTGGTGTATTGGTATGGTGAATTTGTGGACTTGTATGTGCCACCTCAAAAGAGTTACTTGCAGTCGTAGTTCAGGGTAGCCGCTGAGTCAAAGCTGGCTTGCTGCAATTAAAATCCACCACCCCCTTTGTTGATACCGATGCATATGTAGTTAGTTCTGATGTAAGTCTTGCTGGGTACATTTGTACTCACGTTTTCTTAATTTATGTTTTGCCGAGAGACTTCAGTCTCGCTAGTAGTTCCACGTGGACTTCGACGTTTAGCTTGTTACCTCAGCTACGATCTTGTAACCTTGGGAGGGTCTTGTAGATAGTCAGGCTTCTGAGCCTTCTTCATTTGTAGTTGTCTGTACTCAGACAAGTTAAGCCTCCGCATGTGCTTGTTGCTTGTATGCTCTGTATGTTGGGTCATGAGACCCATGTTTGTAATATCTCGCTCCTCGGAGCCTAATGAATAAATACTTGAGTCGTAGAGTTATGTTGTGATGCCATGTTGTATTTGCACATATCAAGCATATTGTGTGTATGATTGAAATGCTAGGTATGTGTGGGATCCGACAACCTAGTTGTTTATCCTTGGTAGCCTCTCTTATGGGGAAATGTAGTCTTGTGCTTCCATGAGCCATAATAGTCCGCTACAGCCCAGTTCACCGGAGTCCTGCTAGCCCAGCACTACTACTCCAGAACACTTCACTGGCCGGCATGTGATTCACTTCGTTCCTATGTCTGTCCCTTCGAGGAAATGTCACGCGGTGACATCTGGAGTCCTGCCTAGCCTGCTACAGCCCGGGTTCCAGGAGTCCTGTTAGCCTAGTGCTACAGCCCGGATTCACATGCTGCTGACCGACATGCTCGATGTTGATTCATGTATGCCCGTTCCCGTAAGTTAGTGCCACTTTGGGTTCACGACTAGTCATGTCGGCCCGGGTTCTTTGTCATATGGATGCTAGCGACACTATCATATACGTGAGCCAAAAGGCGCAAACGGTCCCGGGCCATGGTAAGGCGACACCCGCGGGAATACCGAGTTCATACGATATCTATTCCCCTAACCAGCCTAGCCACCGGAGCCGTGAGCTCCTCGCCGCCGGCAATGGCGCAGTCGTGGCCATAGTCATTGCAGCTTGCGTATGAGCACACCAATGTGCTTAGAGCCTTCGCAGGAAGTTGTAGAACTCACCAACTCCTCCTATAGATCACCGTAGTGCCTAACCCATCGATCCCGTAGCTCCGGCAGCCGCTAACCTCAATGCCTGCGCTGCATCCGGCCACCCTGCGGCCTCCCGTCCGGTCCATTGGATGCGGACGAGCAAGAGATCCTCCCCGGTGCACTCAGCGTGCCAAACCACCGCCCGAAGCTCAAATCCGAGCCGCACCGCCATCGTTTTGGTCGCCGCCGGCCAGGCTCCGACGACTGCTGACGTGGCCATCATTAGCGCTAACCCTGCCAGCTAAACGCCCGTATTATCCACTAACAGTAGGCCCCACCGCTGGTTAAACGCCTGTCAGCGCAAGTTTTGACCGGGATTAGTCCATGTGTCACTGACGTGTGGACCCCACACATCAGGTTTGACTCTAGGCGATCTAGTTGACCTGCTGACGTCACTAATATGTCATGCTGATGTCATTAATCATTTTCTGGATTAAAACTAATTCAGGAAATTCCAAAAAATGACTTAAACTTCAAAAAATCATAGAAATTAAACCGTAACTCCAAATAAGATAAATTATATAGGAAAAATTATCAGAAAAATGTGAAGAATCTGTTTATGCCATGTTCTTGCATGTTTGAGCAAGTTAACATCACCAACTAGGACAATTCATGTTTATGGAATATATGGTATGTAGTTTTGGAGTTGGAATTTGCTATATGTTTGAATTCCACTTCAATTAATATGACTAACTATTGCATTAGGTGAATTCAGTACCTTAACATGCCATGATCATACATCATGTTTGTTGCATTGCAATGATGTGTTCTTTCTGTGTTTGCCGGTGATTGTTCCCCCTCGGTAGACGTATGTTCCGACGATGAATTCGATGACACCGATGAAGAGCTATATCATCTTCAGAAGTGCGAGGCAAGCAAAACCTCCTTGTTCATTCCGATACAATCCCACTCTCTCGCTCCAGCTCTCTTTTACTGCATTAGGACAACAATGATTCATCTGTTGCTTGCTGTGGTAGTTGAACCCCTTATCCTCTGCATGACCTGTCATTGCCACAGTAAATAGATGAAACCCACTAGCATGAGTAGGAGTTGTTTGAGCCCTGATGTGCCTACTCATTCATGCTTGCTTGCCATGCCTGCTACTGCTTAGACTTGAGTCGGGTCTGATTCATCGGGGATGAATTGGAATGGCGATGAACATGTCCTACTGTGTGAGCTAAGCGTGTGAACACGATTTGGTAAAGATAGCGGTGAGAGGCCATGTAGGAGTACATGGTGGATTGTCTCATTGAAACCATCCTCAGGAACTGAGTTCTGTGTTTGTGATCCATGAACAGCTACTACCACTCATTGGGATCCTTAATTGACCCTCTCGGCTTCTTAATCACCCTAGTACTCTGTCCAGGAGTTGCAACTAGTTTCTGGTGTTTGTAGGTTATGTGTTGGCGGCCGTGCGTAGCGCTGACACTAGGGGTGGGCTATGTTGCGATAGATACACCGTGGCACAGTGTACCGGGCGCCCGTTTGGTGTCTCGGGAACCATGTACACATCGTCCGGGGCCGTATATGGAAACCTCGGCCGGACTCCCTGTGGATGGAACCTGGATAGGCGATAAACCTGGACTAGAGACTTGAGTGGTTAGGTAGGCCGTGGCCGACACCCTCGTTGGGCTTCCGCTTGAAGGTTGCCGAGTACATGTCGTGTAAACGACGGTAAGTGGTGGGAGCATGTGTGAAGAAGTACACCCCTGCAGGGTTATCATTATCTATTCGAATAGCCGGATTCCTCGCATATGGAAACTTGGACCCCTTGCATAGTTCATAGACAAGTGAAAGTGGATACTCTAAAACGCGCAAGATAAGCGTGAGTGCTATGGATGGCCTTCTCGTAGGGAGACGAGAGCGGATCCATAGTGGTGTACTGATATGATGAATATGTGGACTCATGTGCGCCACATCAAAAGAGTTGCTTGCAGTCGTAGTTCAGGTTAGCCACTGAGTCAAAGCTGGCTTGCTGCAGTTAAACTCCACCACCCCCTTTGTTGATACCGATGCATATGTAGTTAGTTCTGATGTAAGTCTTGCTGGGTACATTTGTACTCACGTTTGCTTAATTTATGTTTTGCAAAGAGACTTCAGTCTCACTAGTAGTTTCACGTGGACTTCGATGTTTAGCTTGATACCTCAGCTACGATCTTGTGTCCTCGGCAGGATCTGGTAGATAGTCAGGCTTCTCGGCCTTTTTCATTTATAGATGTCTGTACTCAGACATGTTAAGCTTCCGCATGTGCTTTGATTTGTATGCTATGATTGTTGGGTCATGAGACCCATGTTTGTAATATCTCGCTCCTCGGAGCCTAATGAATAAATACTCTGAGTCGTAGAGTTATGTTGTGATGCCATGTTGTATCGCACATATTGAGCATATTGTGTGTATGATTGAAATGCTTGGTATGTGTGGGATCTGACAACCTAGTTGTTTATCCTTGGTAGCCTCTCTTATGGGGAAATGTAGTCTTGTGCTTCCATGAGCCATAGTAGTCAGCTACAGCCCGGTTCACCGGAGTCCTGCTAGCCCAGCACTACTGCTGTCAGGACCCCGATTCCAAGTCACATCGATCTAGCCAGTAACACCTCATATCACTTTGCGGCCTCACGCACGGTATTCCCACGGTGTCGCCTTACCATGGCCCGGGACTGTTTGCGCCTTTTGGCTCACGTATATGATAGTGTCGCTAGCATCCATATGATAGAGAACCCGGGCCGACATGACTAGTCGTGAACCCAAAGTGGCACTAACTTACGGGGACAGGCATACATGAATCAACATCGAGCATGTCGGTCAGCAGCGTGCGAATCCGGGCTATAGCACTGGGCTAACAGGACTCCGGTGAACCGGGCTGTAGCAGGCTAGGCAGGACTCCGGATGTCACCGCGTGACATTTCCCTGAAGGGACAGACACAGGAACGAAGTGAATCACATGCCGGCCAGTGAAGTATTCTGGAGCAGTAGTGCTGGGCTAGCAGGACTCCGGTGAACCGGGCTGTAGCAGACTACTATGGCTCATGGAAGCACAAGACTACATTTCCCCTTAAGAGAGGCTACCAAGGATAAACAACTAGGTTGTCGGATCCCACACATACCAAGCATTTCAATCCTACACACAATATGCTCAATATGTGCTATACAACATGGCATCACAACAAGACTCTACGACTCATAGTATTTACTGATTAGGCTCCGAGGAGCCAAGCATTACAAACATGGGTCTCATGACCCCAACATAGAGAGCATACAAGCAACAAGCACATGCAGAAGCTTAACTTGCCTGAGTACAGACAACTACAAATGAAGAAGGCTTAGAAGCCTGACTATCTACAAGACCCTCCCAAGGGTACAAGATCATAGCTGAGGTAACAAGCTAAACATCGAAGTCCACGCGAAACTACTAGCGAGACTGAAGTCTCTCTGCAAAACATAAATTAACCAAACGTGAGTACAAATGTACTCAGCAAGACTTACATTAGAACTAACTACATATGCATCATTATCAACAAACGGGTGGTGGAGTTTAACTGCAGCAAGCCAGCTTTGATTCAGTGGCTAACCTGAACTACGACTGCAAGTATCTCTTTTGAGGTGGCGCACACGAGTCCACAAATTCACCATACCAATACACCACTATGGATCCGCTCCCATCTCCCTGCGAGAACGCCATCCATAGCACTCACGCTTATCTTGCGAGTTTTAGAGTATCCACTTTCACTTGTCTATGAACTATGCAAGGGGTCCAAGTTTCCATATCCGAGGAATCCGGCTATTCGAATAGATAATGATAACCCTGCAGGGGTGTACTTCTTCACACATGCTCTCGCCACTTATCACCCTGTACACGTCATGTACCTCGGCAACCTTCAAGTGGAAGCCGGACGAGGGAGTCGGCCATGACCTGACTAACCAACAAGTCTCTAGTCCAGGTTTATCGCCTATTCGGGTTCCATCCGCAAGGAGATCCGGCCGGGGTGTCGCTCACGGCCCCAAACGATGTGTGCAGGGTTCCCAAGCCCACCATCCGGGTGCCACTTGGTACACCGTGCCACTGTGCCTAGTCTGTCCCAAGCCCACCTATACCGGGTGCCACTTGGTAGACTACTAAGACTACCTACAAACACCAGAAACTAGTTGCAACTCCTGGACAGAGATCGAGTTGATTAATAAGCCGAGAGGGGCCGAGTTACCGGAACCCAATGTGTGGTAGTAACTGTTCATGGATCACAAACACAGAACTCAGTTCCGGAGGACGGCTGCAATGAGACAACCCACCATGTTCTCTCACCGCTACATGGCTACGGCTGCAATGTGACGGCTACATGGCCTCTCACCGCTACCTTTACCAAATCGTGTTCACACACTTAGCTCTCAACGGTAGGACATGTTCACCACATTCCAATTCATTCCCGATGAATCAGACCGGACTCAACTCTAAGCAGTAGCAGGCATGACAACAAGCATGAATGAGTAGGCACAACAGGGCTCAAACAATTCCTACTCATGCTAGTGGATTTCATCTATTTACTGTGGCAATGACAGGTCATGCAGAGGAAAGGGGTTCAGCTACCGCAGCATGTAACAGTTGAAATGGTGTTGTCCTAATGCAGTAAAAGAGAGTAGGAGCGAGAGAGTGGGATTGTATCGGAATGAACAAGGGGGTTTTGCTTGCTTGGCACTTCTGAAGATAGTATAGATCGTCATCGGTGTCATTGAATTCATCGCTGGATCAACGTCTACTGAGGGGGGACAAACACCGGCAACTGAGAAAGAACACAATCAACACATGACGATATGCAACAATATGATGCATGCTATGCCATGGCAATATGAATGTGTTTTGAGCTAATGCATCTAGCTATGATTTAAATGAAGTTGGTTTGAATACATGATTCAAATTCCAACTCCATATATGATTATTTAAATGCCCTTTATTTTTTTTGTCCAAAACAGAGGACAAACATTGTTCAAACATGCATGAAAATGGTACAGATGGATTCCTTGAATTTTTCTGATAATTTTTCATATATAAATTATTTCATTCTCAGCTACGGTTGAATTTCAATGATTTTTAGAAGTTTTGGGTATTTTCTGGAAATAATAAATCATTTTAGATTTATTGAAATTCTAGAAAGGAATTATTGCGTCAGCATGACGTCACAGTGACGTCAGCAGGTCAACGGCTCGGTCCAGGTCAAACCTGACGTGTGGGGTCCACACGTTAGTGACACAGTTAACTACCAGGGTTAATTAAAATTAAACTAACCTAATCTAGATTAGTTAAGGCCTGGGCCCACATGTGAGTATTAGCAGGGCTAATTAAGTTGGGATAATTAGATTTATGCCCCTAGTTGTGTCCCACTCGCCTGTTTTACCCCTAATTCCCAAAAGTCACCGGTTCTGTCCAAATCACTTTGCTCCTCTTATGCTTTTGCCCTTTGACCGTTTGACCGTCAGTTTGAAAACTTCATAACTAATTCATACTAAGTCAGAAAAATGCAAATAAGATACCAAAATGTTCAGAAAAACATCACCTATATGTTAGTGTCATTTGCATCAATGAAAAAAGTGTTGGAAAGTGCCCATCCGAGTTTTAGATCTTATGCTACCACCATTAATAGTAAAATCTAAAAAAGTTCAAAAAAATTCAAAAATAATTTGGTGGCAAAGAATGCCAAATGTTTTAAGTGTCTGCCAAGTTTCATCAGGGAATAACATTCGTGGGTGCCACGGCAAAAAAAACAATCAGCACTCCAAAATAGATTATTTTTTTGCCACGACTTCCATGAATGTCGTTCCCTAATGAAACTTGGCAAGCACTTAGAACACTTGCCGTTCTTTGCCACCATATGTTTTTGAATTTTTTGAATTTTTTAGAGTTTACTATTCATGGTGGTATCAAAAGAGCTAAAACTCGGATGTGCACTTTCCAACACTTTTTTCATGAATGCAAATGACACTGACATATAGGTGATGTTTTTCTGAACATTTTGGTATCTTATTTGCATTTTTTTGATTTTGTATGAATTAGTTATGAAGTTTTCAAACTGGCGGTCAAACGGTCAAAGGGCAAAAGCATAAGAGGATCAAAGTGACTTGGACAGAACCGGTGACTTTTGGGAATTAGGGGTAAAACAGACGAGTGGGACACAACTAGGGGCATAAATCTAATTATCCCAATTAAGTTTAGTTAACACTCAACCTAAATTAGCAGGGCCTGGGCCCACCTGTCGGCGGTCCTGGGGAAGTCAAACAGGGTCAATCCCCGGGTCAATGGTGTCAAACCCGCCGGACCTGGTCCACGGCTCGTCACTGGCGACGACAGAGACGGTGGAGGCTTCGGGATCGCTCCTCCGACGACCAAAACTGCGGCGAAGGGCATCTACGCATTGATGGTGAGCTCGTGCATCGAGCGGAGCAAGCAGTGTGTGCGGGGGTGGCCAGAGATGACGTCGACGTCGAGGTTTGCGGCGGTCGTGGTTCGGGCGTGCTCGAGAACGGCGATGTGGTGCACCATACGGCAAGCTGGCAGCGGCGTTAGCTTGCTGCGAGGCCGCTGAGCACCTAGTCGTGCTCACGCGCGAGCTTTCCTAGCTCTAGCTACGGCGGCGACAGTAACAGCGGCGACCGGCTCTCGGCTCCAGTGGAAAACATAGTTAGAGGACGAGTTAGACACGGGAAGGAGGGGCAAGCGACGGCGGAGCTCACGGAGGTCTCGCGGAGAAGCCCAGCATGGTCGGGGAAGCGTCGGAGGCGGCGAATCAATGGGCGGCGATCGTCGGGGCAGAGGACGATGATGAGCTCGATGGCGACATTCCTGGCCATCCGGCGCCATGTGACTTGGTGAAGAGGAAGAGGTCGTCACGGCGGAGTTCTCGGGCACGTCAAAGGGGCGGGGGGGGAGGCGGTGGTCGCTGCAACGACAAGTGGCGGCGACGGCTGCGCTCGGATTGGGAGGGAGAGAGAGAGCAGTGGAGGGGGAAGAGCTCGAGAGAGAGTGAGAGGCGGTCGGGGAGGCTGCGTGGCGTGCACGGAGGCGTCCAGGGCGTCGGCGGCAAGCAGGAGCTGGCGAGGTGCGTGCCGGCGCGTGGCGACCATGCGCGCTGCGTCCTCCTGGCAAGAGGAGAACGATGACTGGCCACTGGGCCAGTTGGGCCGGTTGGGGCGCTAGGTGGGCTGCGGTAAGTGCCAGGTAGGTTTATGATTCCCTGTTTCCTTTTTGTTTTGTTTTTTTAATTTATTTGCCACTGATTCCAAATTCAAAACAATTTCAAACCAGTGCCAAACTTTCTGTAAATATTTATGTGGCTTGGATAGGTTTTTACAAAGGCACACAAATATTTCAAAGGCATTTGAGGATACATTCCATATACTAGGAATATAAATTCAAATTCAAATAAATAGTGGTTTAAATTCAATGCCCAAAATATTCCTCAAAAATGTTCAATATTTTTGGTTTGGATCCAAGCCTTGCCAAAATTAGCAAACATTAATGAGGGGTACTTTGGTTCATCGAAAGCATTTTTTACTAGACCTAATTGAATTTCAAAGTGCTAGGGTTTGATCAATCCCCATTTCCAATTCAAAAGAATTTAAACATGATGCAACACATGACTAGCTAGCTCAGAGCATACCAGAACTAGGGATGTGACAACTCACCCCCACTAAACAAGAATCTCGCCCCGAGATTCAAGACGTGAGGTAAGGAGACAGAGGGAACACAAAGCTGATACAATCTTCATGACCCATACTTCATATTGATCTTGACATCTTCGCTTTCGAGATCTTCATCCAGCACGACGATGACAGAAAGAGACTCTATAGGAATCGATCTTCTTGAAGATCGAACAACTGATGATCAACTAATGGAATGAGACATAACAATATCTCTCGAGTTG
The DNA here is from genome assembly GCA_034509565.1 of Triticum monococcum. NCBI lineage: Eukaryota > Viridiplantae > Streptophyta > Magnoliopsida > Poales > Poaceae > Triticum > Triticum monococcum. The sequence continues at coordinate 494,733,845 of CM067844.1, forward strand.
AGACGCAAAACACCCATCATAAGTAATGGAAACAAACTAATGACAAGGGTTCAATTTGGTAGGCAACAATCCCACACCCGTTCACGACGTAGCGGGGGGTTAGCTGCCATGCTTCCATAGCGGCGCACCTTAGGGAATGTGACTCGTAGAGCTATTCCCTTAGGTGGCAAAAAGAATTACTTTTGATACAAAGATCATTGAAACTCTTTATACCAGCCTGAGGTAATCACAATCGATCGTTGGAATGAGTTCGAAAGAATGGCATACTCAGTTTGGAGAGGAAACTAGAGTTATAGGACAACTCGGCAATGGAAGGCACAATCCAATTGATACCAAGGATATAACCTAGTGACTGAGCGTTCTTTCAAGAACTTGAGTATTTCCATAAGGTGCATGGTTTAATCTATCTCAAAATTTTGTCTTTGGTTTGGCCATTTTAGTACAGACTAAAGAGTATGTTCGATCCATCCCAAAATTTTGTCCTTGGTTCGGCCATCGCGGTACAAACCAAGGAGCATGTTATATATACCCCAAACTTTCGCCTTCGGCTCGGCCATCGCGGTACGAGTCAAGGAGCATGCATGGTTCTTGTAAGCACGGTTTCTTTAAATGTTGCGTGTGCTTTGTCCTATTGATCCCTGTCTTGGTTTGGTCCCTTTAGCGATACAAGCCAAGACGAATGCCTCGTTCCTTGGTTTGGTCCCTATACATGGATACAAATCAAGAGAGTGTCATAGGTGCAAAAACCTCATAAAAATTTGACTTAATTTGGTCATCATAAAAAAAATGGATATGACTAGGTTGGAATGAAATCACAAATATGCTAAACTGAATTTGTTCTTGGTTGGTTACGCTACGGACCTTATGTGTCGCATTAGTTGTAATACGAACAAGAATATACAAAATATTCCTTCACTTGGTTACGCTACACGAGGGCATTATCTTAATGCTACTTGGTGTTAGTAGTAATACAAGCAAGGCAAAACTTAATTAAAAATGCGTTCATGCTACACATGCAAAGACCAAAATCATACGAGATGTATTACAAAACATGTTGCATCATAAAAACCAATCTTACTTGGTTACACTCCACGCGGGCATTATCTTAATGCTACGCGGTGTTAGTAGTAATACAAGTGAGAGAGAACTAAACAGAATACTCAGGCCACATATTTGGTCCAAAGTCAAATAAAATATGGCATGAAATGTTCCAATGCTATAAGAGCCTAAACTATTAGCATCGTCATAAATGGATATTACAAACTCACTTTACTTGGGTTATGCTACACACGAGCGCCAATGAAATGACGCTATGTGGAGTTAGTGCTAATACGATGTAAGGTACAAACATAAACAAAAATGATAGATGTCATATAACTCATGCAACCATAATTGATCCACAGACATTTGCTTGGTTACACTGCACGCGGGCATTATCTTAGTGCCACACGGTGTTAGTAGTAATACAGGTAAATCAGAACTTAATAAAAAATAAGTTCACTCCACATCCACATATGCATACAAAATTCATGCAAAATACATGATAAGGCATATTTCATGTAGCCCACATAGGCTTTCAACAAATAAAAAATATCATAAACAAACTCCATTCAGGTCAAGCTATACGTGTGTGTCATATCATTGCACCGCGTGGTTAGTTTTGATACCGTGTGAAGTCAAAGTCAACAAAATATGGCACATATCATATGCACTATAAAAAGCATCAAAATTGTGTCAGAAAGCTTCAGTCCATTACGCTACACACGGGCACCATATCAGTGTCGCACGGTGATAGTAGTAATGCAATGATGCAAAACTTATTAAAATTGGCATGTCACATGTATCCATGCCACCAAAACCAAAGATGTCATATAAAATTCCCAAAGAAAAATGTATACATATCCTATGTGCCAAACGTAGGATAAAACTAAGCCTAGTCAAAACCAACCTTCATTCTGCACCATCATATAAATGAGGTTGACCACAATTAAACATGTTATGAAAATATATACTCCAACATATCAAACATGAAATTATGGAGAAGTACTTGCATGAAAGCAAACTTCAAGTACCCAAGCAGGAGTGCATCGACGATCGCGAGGAGGAATTTTCTTGTAGCATATTGTAATAGGAATGTGTTGCAATCTTATGTAATATATATGTTGGAATTCTTAATCGGGGGTTTTCTCTTCGGAGATGTAATTAACAGAATTTTTATGTAAATGTAAGAGTTCTGTAAATAAAGTACCTGCAATGTTTGAACCTATTTTTATTGTATGCATCTACACATTTAAATTATTAACTCTGTATCAATGACGTGGACGCGTGTTCTCACGCCCGCCATTTTCCCATCATCAGATTCTGGCACGCTCGGTGGGACATATTTCTCCCCTCATCTTCGAATTCCAACATACGATTGTAACATATGAATTTCCATAGTACATTGATACTACACGCGGGCATTATCTTAATGCTACGCAGTGTTAGTAGTAATACAAGTAAGATTGGTTTTTATGATGCAACATGTGTTATAATTCATCTTGCATGATTTTGGTTTCTAGGTGTATATCATGAACACATTTTTTTTATTAAGTCTTGCCCTACTCGTATTACTACTAACACCGTGTGGAATTAAGATAATGCCAGCGTGCAACGTAACCAAGTGAGGGAATATATTTTATACTCTTGTTTGTATTACAACTAGCGTGACACATAATACCCTTAGCGCAACCAAACAAGAGTTTATCATGAGTTCAGTTTAGCACATTCGTAATTTCATTCCAACTTAGTCATGTCCATTTTTTTATGATGACCAAATCAAGGCATTTTATAAAGTTTTCATGCCTATGATACTCTCTTGATTTGTATCCGCGTATAGGGACCAAACCAATGAACGAGACGTTCATCCTGGCTTGTATCACTAAGGGGACCAAACCAAGGAGATCATTCGGACGAAGTATATGCAACATACAGAAGGAACATGCATGCTCCTTGACTCGTGCCGCAATGGCCGAGTCAAAGGTGAAATTTTGGGGTAGATATAACACGCTCCTTGATTTGTACCATGATGGCCGAACCAAAGACAACAATTTGGGGTGTATATACATGTCCCTTGGTTTGTACCGCGATGGCCGAACCAAGGACAAAAATTTGAGATGGATTAAACATGCACCTTAGTCTGTACCGCGATGGCCGGACTAAGGACAAGAATTTTGAAGAGATGAAACATGCTCCTTGATTTGTACCATGATGGACCAACCAAGGGCTAGAGTTTTGAGAGAGAAGGAAGAAGAAAGCTTCCTGATCTGTACCACAATGGCCAAATCAGGGACTAGGGAAGAGCCATGAATCTCACCTTCAACATTCCAACAAGCACCACGCCCCCTCTTCTTTCTCTATGTGCTTTTATATAATTTATGGTGTGTAGTAGAATATTGCTACTAGAGGAGGAAGAAGACTAGAGAACTCAGGAGCAAAATCCGCCCAACCAGAGAAGCAAAAGGATTAGGAGAGCACCATAAATCTCACCTTCTTGTTGAACTCCTCCAAATTTTCCTCTCCTCGTATATGTTTGTGTGGGATTTTTCTTGTAGCAGTATATGTGTAGCAGCAGAACAGTAGATGAAATGAGCAGTCCAACCTCTTGTACGTGAAGGTATGGAAGTATTTATAGGGGCAGGAGAGTAACAGATTCCTCTAGAGGGCGCGCCCACGTTCCTGATCATGGGGTCGTGCATGAGATTGTGGGAGCGGCCGGCTGGCTTCTTTCTTTAATCTATTCCTTTGATTAATTGCTAGTTGACTGAGATTTGAACCAGCCACTTGCCTCTAATTAGCTGATGGGCTTGGATTATTTTAGTTGGCATGTGGGCCTTGGCTCCACCACTTGCGTGCATGCACAACAGCTTTTTGGGAGTCACAGTCATGCATATGTGGCTAGATTTTTCTTTAAAGGCTAAATCTGGCTAGCTATTAATGATGCATTAAGGTTTATAATGAGGGTGTGCATGCTTAATTATTTTCTATGCAATTAAAAGTTCAGTGTCATATATAGGATGAATATACGCGTCGACCACATATTTCCTGACTGAATACGTATGTGTCGATGCCCCATTAGAAGCATCATTTATTTATTTCCATATACTGCGCATATATTTTGTTTGCGTGATATATATTTTTATGTGTCGCATCGATATTTCTCATCGGCGGTGGAAGAAGGACTCCATTTACCATACGGTCGATATTTCAGAAATTTTATGATTTTATGTTGGTATCTCGCACCCGCCGTAGGTGGTGACGTGCATGCATGAAGATTACGTATGATTTTAGTCGGGACAAATTTTTCATGGATATTTTTATTCACTTTGCAAATTTCCCAAACATCAGCTCTTTTATTAATTTATTTTGTGTGCCTGCTATTTTATATTAAGCGATGAAAATTCACCATTGTCGTTTCCACTCAATGGTATATTTTTATCATTTTCACCATTTAAAGTAATTTTTCTGTTTTAATCGCACTATATTTCCTTTTGGCCAAAATTGGTGTCAACACATCCCTCTAATCATCTAAGCGATCACGTGATCCATATCAACTAAACTATAACCAATCATCACGTGAAATGGAGTAGTTTTCAATGGTGAACATCATTATGTTGATCATATCCACTATATGATTCACGCTCGACCTTTCGGTCTCAGTGTTTTGAGGTCATATCCGCATATGCTAGGCTCGTCAAGTTTAACCCGAGTATTCTGCGTGTGCAAAACTGGCTTGCACCCATTGTAGATGGACGTAGAGCTTATCACACCCGATCATCACGTGGTGTCTCGGCATGACGAACTTTGGCAACGGTGCATACTCAGGGAGAACACTTTTATCTTGAAATTTAGTGAGGGGTCATCTTATAATGCTACCGTCAATCAAAGCAAAATAAGATGCATAAAGGATAAACATCACATGCAATCAATATAAGTGATATGATATGGCCATCATCATCTTGTGCTTGTGATCTCCATCTCCGAAGCACCGTCATGATCATCATCGTCACCGGCGCGACACCTTGATCTCCATCGTAGCATCATTGTCGTCTCGCCAACTATTGCTTCTACGACTATCGCTACCTCTTAGTGATAAAGTAAAGCAATTATAAGGTGATTGCATTGCATACAATAAAGCGGTAACTATATGGCTCCTGCAACATGCCCTGACCATATCACATCACAACATGCCCTGCAAAAACAAGTTAGACGTCCTCTACTTTCTTGTTGCAAATTTTACGTGGCTGCTGTCGTGGTTCTAACTCTGATAGTGATGTAGGGGGGTAAGTATGGAGAGGCAAGATCTTAGCTATGGAGAAGTTGTAAGCACGCGAGGTTTACGAGTTCAGGCCCTTCTCAGAGGAAGTAATAGCCCTACGTCTCGGAGCCCGGAGGCGGTCGACTGGATTATGCGTGTATGGATTACAGGGGTGCGAACCCTTGCTACTGAGGAGGGGGGTGGCTTATATAGAGTTCACCAGCCCTCTCCTGCCCTCAGTAATGCAGGGGTTAAGGTACATTAAGGTTGGGCGTTACTGGTAACGCTCCTAATAAAGTGCTATGATGACCATAAAGACTATTTAATGACCGACCATTTGCCTGTGGAGTGACTTTAGATCTCCTGGCAGTCGAGTGGTTGGCTTCATGGTCGAGTGTCTTGAACCCGTCGAGTGGGTACCTTCAAGTGGATTGAAAGATGACTTCTTCTAAAGACGTCCTTGGGCAGGGCTCTTAGGACAGGTCCGTGCCCCTACCCTAGGTACATAGCTTCATCATTAGCCCCCGAATGGATCAAGGTTAGAGTGGGGAGAGAGTTGGGGATCTTTCCGACTGGTTCTTTGGGCTACATGAGTGCCTCGTTTTGGATCAATCGTCACGGATGACGTCATCAACCTCTTTCAGTCGCCTTGATCCATTCTAGGCCTTTCATCGAGTGAATTACCTTGCTTGTGAAGCTCCGAATGATGGTGTGAAAGGGATCTTCTGTCTGACGAATTGTTCTGCAACCCGCGGATTTCGCGGGATTTGAATTTCGGGAAGTGAGCGGGACGGGAGCGGCCGCAGTAATCGGATGTGATAAGGCGGGAGCTCCTCGATTTCCGTGCCACCTTTTTTCTCCACGTACTGCACGTGCGTCTGCTGCGGGATTTGAGGGGATAGCCTGGGCCTACCAGTCAGCCACTCGGAAGCGGCCTCTTATAAACCGCCGGCTCGGGGTTTCCAAACAGTGTGCTCTCTCCTTTCTTTCTCCCTTTGCAAGGTCCTCCGCCACCTCCGCTCTCACCCTAGCGCCACAGGCCTGTTCAAGATTTGCCGGCGACGATGGTGAAGGACAAGACGTCCGCTCTGGAGCGCGCGAAGAAGGCGGCGGCGCAGGGGAAGGGGAAGAAGTCCGCTCGGGGCGGATCTTCCTCAAGGACTGCTCTGCCCAGAGGCTGGATCCAGGGCGACTGGATGCCGACGGTGATTCGGCAGGAAGATCTTGATGATATGGTTGAGGGAGGAGTCATTCCTCACAGAGCCGCGCGTCTCCCGGGGAGAGAAGTCGAGCCCCAACCTCTTGATGGTGAGTGTGTCCTCCTCGCCACCCATATCGATCGCGGGTTTTCTCTACCTCCTCATCCTTTTTTCCGGAGCTTCCTGAACTTCTTCGGAGCGCAGCTCCACCACTTCACTCCCAATTCTATCGTGTATCTTGCCGCTTTCATTTCCTTGTGTGAGGGTTTCTTGGGTTGCCACCCCCATTGGGGATTCTTTAAGCACATCTTCACTTGCCGTTCCCAATCGGTCAAGAAGGCCAAGTCAAGTGACGAAAAGACGCAGGTGATCCAGCTATGCGGGGGTCTAGCGATCTAGATGAGGGGAAAAGTTCTTTTCCATCTATCACTTTCCCAGAATCGGTCCATGGTTGGCAGGCGACCTGGTTTTACTGTAAAGACCAGGCGACCCCAGGACAGTCGACTGGGCTCCCCCCTTTCTCTCTTGACCGAGCTCAAAAACCTGCTTCTCTGAAAGTGACGCCGGAAGAAAAGGCCCAAGTCAAAGTGCTGGTTGGTCGAGTGGTTCAGCTTGCCCGCGAGGGCGTGACTGGCATGGACTTGCTGGAGGTCTTCCTTCGGAGGCGCATCCAACCGCTCCAGGCTCGTGACCACCCGATGTGGCTGTACTCGGGTCTCGAAGACACCACTCGGATCCACCCAGAGGAGGTTACTGATGAGATGTTGGAGGGGTGGCTGTCGAGCATCACAGGAAACAAAGACAACCCCCGAGGAGCCAGGAGGGTTCCTCCACTCGACAACACATACGAAGTGGACCAGGTCTGACTTTATGCTCCTGATTGAGATTTTGTTTTCTTCATTGGTCTTCTTTGAATTGGTCAATTGACTTTTGTCTTGTCTGTTGTTTTCCAGGCAACTACTGAGATGTACTCGACACCTAACGGGGCACAGGAGCCAACTGAGGAAGGGGAGGCGAGCAGAGGTGAGAGTGGGGACAAACAAGGCGAGTGGGAATCCGATGGCGAAGGAGAGGGAGACGAGAACGTCGACTCCAGCGAAGAGGAGGAGGAGGAGGTTGAACGCCCCTGCTCGGAGAGGCGATCCAAGCTTACACACGATCCAGCGCGGGAACGTGGTAAGGCGACTGCTCCTATTGGGCAGTCGTCAAAACACCCTCGGACCTCTTCTCCTACGCCGACCGAAAAGGCTCCCAAGCACCCATGCGGGACATCGTCCAAGCCGCCCAAGGCTCTGCCCAAGATGAAGATGACTGTCCCCACCATTTCTCGGTAATAATAAAACTTGTTTTCCTTTGTCGACCGTTGACAGATCCTTGGTCGATTCATTGAGCAACTGACTGACTTTCGAGATTTGCAGTGCTGCTACTTCTGAGCTCTCTACCAAGGACGACGATCAAGAGATGGAGGATGCTGTTACCTCCAACCCTGGTACGATTACTGATGTTCTGCCTTGAATCGACTGATGATTTCTCATAACTCCGGTCGACTGAATTTTTCTCGTAGCTCCTTCTCATGTCATTAACCTCCCTGACAACGACGACGAAGTGCCACCAAGAGTGAGGCGGAACAAGAAAGCGTCGGCTGGCGAGACTCCACAATCCACTCCGGCGCCTAAGGCTGTAGCTCGAGACGGTGGTGAAACCACTCGGGCTTCTGTGACTTTCGCCATTCCTCTGACGAGTGTGCGGCCCTCGACGTCGACTGCGGATCCGCCTTCGCTCTTCGCCACACACCACGTCCCTGAGGACCAAGTGGACGCAGCTAAGGAAGCTGTACGCCAGGCAGGGATCATGATGGAGCAGGTCAAGGTGGTTCGAGAAGCCAGCCAAGCAGCTTATGACGCGAGTTCAGCTCTTCAGAGTAACGTCCACGTCAGTCGATTCACTACTTGTTCTGTTAGGGTATGCTGTCTGAAGAATCTCTTTTCTGAAGATCTTTAAATCTGTACACCCACTGGGTGTGTCTGTTAAGTCTTGGACGAGTGGGGGCACGCTGAGTGCACCCACTGGGTGTAGTCCCCGAGACTACGGTGGACTGCTGGCAGTCGACTGTAGTCTTTATATTGTGTTGCAGTAGTTGTACTTCTTCACTCGGTCTGGTTAGGCCATGTCGAGTGAAACTGTATCCGGTTGACTGCGGGCAGTCGATTTTTTTTTTGCAAAACCAGTGGGGGCACGCTGAGTGCACCCACTGGGTGTAGTCCTCGAGACTACTGTTGAATGTTTTTGATTCAGCTGTAGTCTTAGAAGCGCCATCATTGTCTCTTGGTTACTCGGAAGCAACTTATCTTGGACCAATGTCGACTGATTTTTGCAGAAATCCTGTGGACTTGTGGCTCTCTATACTGAGTTGGAGAACAAGCAGATCCAACTCAACCTTGACTTGAAGCTTGCTCAACAGAACCTGTAGAAGGCGCAAGAAGAAGCAAAAGGTATGGCTGGTGAGGTTTCTCATTCTTAACGAGTGACTTTCCTTTCTTGCCCATTCTTGATGTTGAGTTCACTCGACGTTCTGTAGATAAACTGGAGGAAGCTCTGAAGAAGAAGGATCAAGATCTTGCCGAAGCACAGAAGGAGGCCTCGAGCAAAACGAAGCTTGCAGAAGAGAAACTGGCTTCGGTCGGAACTCTTGAGCAGGAGAACTTCAGACTGAAAGCTGCTCTCGAGATAGCTAATCAAGAGGTCAGCCGACTGAAGAACAACAAGATGGTTCTGCACGACAAGGCGGGTGAGCTGGCGGGGAAGGTGAACGATCTGGAGACTTATCTTGGTGGACTCGCCAAAAAGCTGTTCGTCATGCTCGAAGGTAGTTACTCCGACCCAACTGTTTTCCGGTTACCAAGCCCGTTTAGGGTCACTGTCTTATTCTTGAATCATGTTCGCAGAGTTCTGCCAGAACTTCGAAGAGGAAACCAGTCGAGTGGAGCCAGGCTTGGATCCCGCCAATTCTCTCGTGAAGGACGAGGCTGCTATGAACGTGCTCCGACTGGAGTCTCATGTTACCAGCGTTGTTGATTATCTCGCCTGGCTGAAGGTTGCGATGTCGCGGATCGACACATCACTCTGGCCTGGGACGACGCTTCAGAACGACCTCGAGTCCCTGATGGCTCGACTTAATGAAGTACCAGGTCGAGTGGCGGAATGGAAGAAATCTTCTGCTAGATGTGGTGCTGATGTCGCTCTGTCTCTGGTCCGTGTCCATTGCAAGGAGGCGCGAGAAGAGAAGCTGGCCGCCATTCAAGTTGCCAATACCAGGAAGCACAGATTTCAAGACTTCATGGAGACTTTCATCGCTGCCGCTACTCGTATTGCAGACGGGATCGACTTGGACGAGTTCGTCGCCCCTTCCAGCCCTCCGCTTGAGGAATAAAAACTTTTATGCTTTGCTTTAAATTTGCCTCGGAATGCCGAGTGGATTTGTAACCGTTAAACTCTGCCAAGCCGAGGGCTCGAGTACTTTGATCTGAGGTCTGGGACCTTTAGGCCTTATCTGAACTTGATTTCTCGTTGAATATCTTCATGGTTTGATCCGTCGAGTGGAACTTGATCTTCACTCGGAATAACCTTGTATTTGTGGCGTAACTCCGAAGGAGAAGGTAGCAGTCGACTTGCGCCTCGTCGTCCTTGCAGATTGGGTTGTGTCCTGTACTTAGGTGAGCACTGGGCTGCAGCTAAACCCCCGAGTGAGAGGTTCGCTCTCACTCGGTAGGATTTTTAAACACTTAGGTGAGCGCTGGGTTGCAACTAAGCCCCCGAGTGGGAGGTTTGCTCTCACTCGGTAGGATTTTAGAACACTTAGGCGAGCACTGGGCTGCAGCTAAGCCCCCGAGTGGGAGGTTTGCTCGCCACTCGGTAGGATTTTTAAACACTTAGGCGAGCACTGGGCTGCAGCTAAGCCCCCGAGTGGGAGGTTTGCTCGCCACTCGGTAGGATTTTTAAACACTTAGGCGAGCACTGGGCTGCAGCTAAGCCCCCGAGTGGGAGTCTGGCTCGCCACTCGGTAGGATTTTTAAACACTTAGGCGAGCACTGGGCTGCAGCTAAGCCCCCAAGTGGGAGGTTTGCTCGCCACTCGGTAGGATTTTTAAACACTTAGGCGAGCACTGGGCTGCAGCTAAGCCCCCGAGTGGGAGTCTGGCTCGCCACTCGGTAGGAATTTTTAACACTTAGGCGAGCACTGGGCTGCAGCTAAGCCCCCCGAGTGGGAGTCTGGCTCGCCACTCAGTAGGATTTTTAAACACTTAGGCGAGCGCTGTGTTGCAGCTAAGCCCCCGAGTGGGAGTCTGGCTCGCCACTCGGTAGGATTTTTAAACACTTAGGCGAGCACTGGGCTGCAGCTAAGCCCCCGAGTGGGAGGTTTGCTCGCCGCTCGGTAGGATTTTTAAACACTTAGGCGAGCACTGGGCTGCAGCTAAGCCTCCGAGTGGGAGTCTGGCTCGCCACTCGGTAGGATTTTTAAACACTTAGGCGAGCACTGGGCTGCAGCTAAGCCCCCCGAGTGGGAGTCTGGCTCGCCACTCGGTAGGATTTTTAAACACTTTGGCGAGTGCTGTGCTGCAGCTAAGCCCCCGAGTGGGAGTCTGGCTCGCCACTCGGTAGGCTTTTTAAACACTTAGGCGAGCACTGGGCTGCAGCTAAGCCCCCCGAGTGGGAGGTTTTCTCGCCACTTGGTAGGATTTTTAAACACTTAGGCGAGCACTGGGCTGCAGCTAAGCCCCCCGAGTGGGAGTCTGGCTCACCACTCGGTAGGATTTTTCAAACTTAGCCCCCCGAGTGGGAGGTTTGCTCGCCACTCGGTAGGATTTTTAAACACTTAGGCGAGCACTGGGCTGCAGCTAAGCCTCCGAGTGGGAGTCTGGCACGCCACTCGGTAGGATTTTTAAACACTTAGGCGAGCACTGGGCTGCAGCTAAGCCCCCGAGTGGGAGTCTGGCTCGCCACTCGGTAGGATTTTTCAAACTTAGGCGAAATGGATTCGCAGCTAAGTCACCCACTGGGGGATTTCGTATGCAAACAAAAGTGAAAGCAATTATTGGTACATTCTTGTCTTTGATAAAAATGAACTGCACAAGTTTTTCTTGTTACATCTCGTCCGAGGGAGAACTCAAGTGTAAAAGGGGCGGAGCAGTTCCGCATTCCAAGCTCGCGGCTCGTCGATCTGGTGATCAATATTGTAGAGGTGATACGCTCCATTGTGGAGGACTCTGGTGACGATGAAGGGGCCTTCCCAAGTAGGAGCAAGCTTGTGTGGTTTCTGTTGATCCACTCGGAGGACCAAATCTCCTTCTTGGAAGGCTCGACTCTTCACATTTCTGGCGTGGAATCGACGCAAGTCTTGCTGATAAATGGTCGATCTGATCATGGCCATTTCCCTCTCTTCTTCTAGGAGGTCGACTGCGTCTTGCCGGGCTTGTTCTGCTTCATCTTCGGTATAAAGTTCGACTCGGGGTGCGTTGTGAAGAAGATCACTCGGCAGAACTGCTTCAGCTCCATAAACCAGAAAGAATGGAGTTCTTCCAGTCGACCGGTTCGGGGTGGTCCTCAATCCCCACAGAACTGACGGAAGCTCGTCGACCCAAGCACCTTCCGCGTGCTTGAGATTGCGCATCAGTCGAGGCTTTAGTCCTTTGAGAATCAGACCATTTGCTCTCTCAGCTTGTCCATTCGACTGGGGATGGGCGACCGATGCGTAGTCGACTCGTGTGCCTTGTGAGGCGCAAAAAGCTCTGAATTTGTCCGAATCAAAGTTTGATCCATTGTCAGTGATGATGCTATGTGGGACTCCATATCTGAATGTTAACCCCCTGACGAAACTGATAGCAGTGCAAGCATCAAGATTCTTGATAGGCTTAGCTTCAATCCATTTGGTAAACTTGTCGAGTGCCACGAGCACATGTGTGAAACCGCTCCTGCCTGTTCTTAGTGGGCCAACCATGTCCAGTCCCTAAACAGCAAAGGGCCAGACGAGTGGAATAGTCTTCAGGGCTGATGCGGGCTTGTGTGACATGTTGGAGTAGAACTGGCACCCTCCACACTTGTCGACTATCTCCTTTGCCATCTCATTTGCTCTTGGCCAGTAAAATCCCGCTCGGTATGCTTTAGCCACAATGGTCCGAGAAGACGCATGGTGACCACAGGTCCCCGAGTGGATATCATCAAGGATTATCTGACCCTCTTCTGGTGTTATGCACTTCTGACCGATTCCAGTCGCGCTTTCTCTATACAACTGTCCCTTTATGACTGTGAAGGCCTTGGATCGGCGGACGATCTGTCGAGCCTCTTCGTCGTCCTCCGAGAGTTCTTTCCTTAGGATATACGCGATGTAAGGTATCGTCCAGTCGGGAGTGATTGCCAAGACTTCCATGATTAGGTCGACCACAGCAGGGACTTCGACTTCAGTCGGATCTGTGGCACTTTTCGGCTGCGGGGCTTCTTCTGTAAAATGATCTTCTTGGACTGACGGCGAGTGGATGTGCTCCAGGAACACGTTGCTGGGGATGGCTTCTCTCTTGGAGCCTATCTTTACCAAATCGTCAGCCGCCTGATTTTTTAGTCGGGGGATGTGATGAAGCTCTAACCCCTCAAATTTCTTTTCTAACTTTCTCACTGCATTGCAATAACCAGTCATTGCCGGACTTCTGACGTCCCACTCCTTCATCACTTGATTAACCACCAAATTTGAGTCGCCATAGACCATGAGGCGATGGACGCCGAGTGAAATGGCCATGCGCAACCCATACAAAAGTGCTTCATATTCTGCTTCATTATTGGAAGAATCGAAGTGAATCTGGAGAACGTATCTGAGCTTATCTCCTCGGGGGGAGACTAATACTACCCCAGCACCGGAACCATTCAGCATCTTAGATCCATCGAAGAACATGGTCCAGTGCTCCAAGTGAGCTTGAGTCGGAAGTTGCTGTTCAATCCACTCGGCGACGAAATCTGCGATTGCTTGGGACTTGATAGACTTCTTTGCTTCAAACTTGATATCTAAGGGAAGGAGTTCAATCGCCCACTTAGCCACTCGACCAGTTGCATCTCTGTTGTGCAGAATCTCTGACAGTGGGGCGTCGATGACGACTGTAATGGAGTGGTTAGAGAAGTAATGTGCAACCTTCTTCGTGGTCATATAAATCCCATATACAAGCTTCTGGTAATGAGGATATCTTTGTTTTGAAGGGGTCAAAACTTCAGACACATAATAAACTGGGCGCTGAACTCTGAAGGCCTTTCCTTCTTCTTCCTGCTCGACCGTAAGTACTGTACTGACAACTTGTCCTGTGGCTGCAATGTAAAGCAGCAGAGGCTCTTTGCTGATTGGGGCAGCAAGCACCGGCTAGGTGGAGAGCAGAGCTTTGAGCTCTGCAAATGCTGCATCAGCTTCTGGAGTCCACTCGAACTTGTCAGACTTCTTCATCAGTCGGTAAAGAGGCAATGCCTTTTCATCGAGACGAGAAATGAATCGACTTAGAGCGGCCAAGCAGCCTGTAAGCTTTTGGACATCGTGCACACGCACAGGACGCTTCATCCGGAGTATGGTACCAACTTTTTCAGGATTGGCGTCGATCCCACGTTCAGAAACGAGAAAACCGAGTAACTTTCCACCTGGAACTCCGAGTGTGCACTTTGATGGATTGAGTTTGATATCATACCTCCTGAGGTTGGCAAAGGTTTCAGCAAGGTCAGTCCGCAGGTCGGAACCTTTCCGTGACTTGACCACAATATCATCCATGTATGCCTCCACATTCCGACTGATTTGAGTGAGTAAACACTTCTGGATCATCCTCATGAACGTGGCTCCGGCATTTTTGAGGCCGAACGGCATGGTGACGTAACAGAAGCATCCGAATGGGGTGATGAAAGCCGTTTTGATCTCGTCGGGTCCATACAGACGGATCTGATGGTACCCAGAATAGGCGTCTAGAAAAGACAACCTCTCGCACCCCGCGGTCGAGTTGACTATTTGATCGATGCGAGGGAGAGGAAAATGATCTTTCGGGCAGGCCCGATTGATATGTTTAAAATCACTGCACATGCGAAGTGACTTATCTTTCTTGGGGACCATGATGACATTGGCGAGCCACTCAGAGTGGTAAATCTCTCGGATGAACTCCGCTGCTAAGAGCCGAGCCACCTCCTTGCCAATAGCTTTCTTCTTCTGGACGGCGGACCGTCGAAGATGTTCTTTCACAGGCTTGAATTTTGGGTCGACTCGTAGATGGTGCTCAGCCAGCCCTCTGGGAACTCCAGGCATGTCAGAGGGTTTCCATGCGAAGATGTCCCAGTTCTCACGGAGGAGCTGGACGAGCGCTTCTTCCTATTTGGAGTCGAGCGTCGTTGAGATGTGAGTCGGGGCAGCATTGGGGTCGGTCGGGTGAATGTGGGCTGGCTTTGTTTCACCGGACGACTGAAAAGCTGATTCTGAAGCAGGCTTCTTGGCTCGTAGCAATTCACTCGGATCGGCAGTCTTCTGGTACTCTTGCAGCTCGACCACTGCCATCTGAGCATCAGCGATCTTTGAGCCTTTCTGAAAACACTCTTCTGCTTTCTTACGATTGCCTGTAACAGTGATCACACCTCTGGGGCCAGGCATCTTCAATTTGAGACACACATAACACGGTCGAGCCATGAAGCATGCATAAGCTGGCCTGCCCAAAATGGCATGATAAGCACTTTGGAAGTCTACAACCTCGAATGTCAACTTTTCCTTGCGGTAATTCTTTGAATTACCGAAAACCATATCAAGAGCAATCTGGCCGAGTGATTCGGCTTTCTTCCCGGGAATGACTCCGTGGAAGCTCATGTTACTGGTACTGAGCCTGGACATCGGAATGCCCATCCCTTTCAATGTTTTAGCATACAGTATGTTCAGGACACTGGCACCATCCATCAGGACTTTGGTCAGTCGAGTGCCTTCGACAACTGGGTCGACCACCAAAGCTTGCCTCCCAGGGGTGGCAATGTGCGTAGGGTGATCAGATTGGTCGAATGTGATGGCAGTCTGAGACCACTTCAGATAACTGGGTGTTGCCGGAGCAACCATATTCACCTCACGGTTAATGACTTTTAGTCGACTTTTGCTTTTGACATCAGCAAAAATCATCAGGGTGGAATTGACTTGGGGGTATCCATCGTCACTATCTTCCTTGTCCTCAACTCTGTCCGACTCTTTTTCCTTATCTTTGGACTGCTTGCCCTGAAACTGCTGGATCAGGAGCCGGCACTATTGAGTGGTATGCTTTGGGTAAATAAAATTACCCTCTTCATCTTTCTTGGTGTGGATGTGACATGGTAGATCCAAGACATCATTTCCATCTTGATCTTTGACTTTCTTGGGCTTCCAGGGCCCCTTGGGTTTTCCCTTGAATTTTCCCTGGGTTACGGCCAGGGCCTCCCCAGGGGCGGCTGGCTCGGCCTTCCGCTTCTGTTTCCGACTGGAGTTTCCTCCGGTTTCCTGGGCGACTGCCTTGTGCTTGCCACTCCGGAGTCGATCTTCGTCTTCACCATTAGCGTATTTGGTGGCAATCTCCATCATCCAATTCAAAGACATCTCTCTAGTTCGACTGAACTTCAGATTCAATTCTCTGTACTTAACGCCTTCCTTAAAGGCACAAACTGCTTGATGGTCTGGCACATTCTCAACTGTGTGATGCAATGTGATCCACCTCTGGATGTAATCCCTCAGAGTTTCATTCAGTTTTTGCACGCAAAACCGCAATTCTGTAAGGCCTGCAGGTCGCTTGCATGTTCCCTCAAAGGTTGTGACAAACACTCGGGAGAGGTCCTCCCAAGTGTAGATGCTGCTGGGCGCCAACTGATTTAGCCATGCTCTGGCCGAGCCCTCTAACATGAGAGGCAAATGCTTCATAGCCACCTCATCATTGCCACCGCCAATCTGTACAGCCACTCTGTAATCTTCGAGCCAAATGTCAAGTTTAGACTCACCGGTAAACTTGCTGACTCCCGTCGCCAACCTGAAGTTGGGAGGAATCACTGCGGCTCTGATGGCTCGACTGAAACACTCTGGCCCTGAAACATGTATCCTGCTGCTGGCAGGCGCGTCTCTGTTGTGGCCTTCTCGATGAGCTCTGTTCCTGTCAACCAAACCTTGAACGAGGATGGATCTCGCATCAAAGCCTGGGTCCCTGAGGTCGACTGGAATCCTCTGCCCAACACTATGAGGGCGCCTGTCATCTCGCTGTCGAGGCGCATATGACCCACTCCTCGGGGGAGGGATTGGCACTCGACGTCAATCATCACGATCGGATCGGTGATCATATTGCTCATGTCTTCTGTACTGACCGTGCCGGTCTCCACGTCCCTCACGCCTCGGGGTGATCTCGGGCTGTGAGCCGACTGGACTGTATCTGTTGCAACGGATCGACTATGGATCCTATTCCGTGACTGAGAAACAGCGGAATTCTTGTTTCCCGCCGCCCAGAGCAATGCTCTGATCTGCAACAAGCCCCTGCTAGCCTCTGACTGGGAGGGCTGAATCGATTCTGCTATACAGGTCGCGGCGGCCAAATTCTGAACTGGGGTTCGATATACCTGCATCGACGGGAAGAGCTGACATCGACTGGACTCGGGAGCTCGCTGACGCGCTTGCTCATCGAGTACTCGCTGGAGATTCTCCAGTCGAGTGCGCTCTGCCAAGTTAGCCAAGCGCGCGTCCTCCAAGGCCCGGGCCTCGGGGGTTTCTCCGACGATAGGAGTGTGGAGTGCATCCATGTTCCGGCGGCGAAGCTCCTCTCGCTGCAATGACGTGAGAGGTTCGGGGAGATACTCATCGTGGGGATGCGACGGGTCGCCTCCACCTGCGCCTCCATCAGCACAAGGGAAACCGGGAGGACTGTGCGTTCCATCGACCGCCAAAACCTCAGCCGCTGGGTCGCTACTGTCGCACTCGGATGCGGTCTCCACGGAGCCAGTCGACAGGTCGAACAGGCCGTAGAGGGATTCGTCGGGCTCGATTGCCGTGACTTGTGGGGCGGCCGACTGGCGAGCCACGGCATGCCTCACCCACCTCTGAAGTCTCGACCGACCGGAGCACTTGCGCTGGTGGGAGACAGGGCGGGGAGACGACACGGGGGCCGACCGATACTGGGTCGACGGCTGCCGCAGGAGGACGCCACGAACGCATGCGTGGAAGTGCGTCGCACCGCGGACGGGGAGCGCGTCGATGTCGAGTGGTGCCTCCTGAAGCCAAGCGGAGTCGTCGGCGATGAACGTGAGCACGCCGAGACGGATCTCGCGGCCCTCCACCAAAACTCCGCATGAAACCATGATCAAAGGGATCGAAAAAATTGCAACTTCTCCAACTAGGTGCTAAGATTCCTGCCCCACGGTGGGCGCCAACTGTCGTGGTTCTAACTCTGACAGTGATGTAGGGGGTAAGTATGGAGAGGCAAGATCTTAGCTATGGAGAAGTTGTAAGCACGCGAGGTTTATGAGTTCAGGCCCTTCTCGGAGGAAGTAATAGCCCTACGTCTCGGAGCCCGGAGGCGGTCGACTGGATTATGCGTGTATGGACTACAGGGGTGCGAACCCTTGCTACTGAGGAGGGGGTGGCTTATATAGAGTTCGCCAGCCCTCTCCTGCCCTCAGTAATGCAGGGGTTAAGGTACATTAAGGTTGGGCGTTACTGGTAACGCCCCTAATAAAGTGCTATGATGACCATAAAGACTATTTAATGACCGACCGTTTGCCTGCGGAGTGACTTTAGATCTCCTGGCAGTCGAGTGGTTGGCTTCGTGGTCGAGTGTCTTGAACCCGTCGAGTGGGTACCTTCAAGTTGATTGAAAGATGACTTCTTCTAAAGACGTCCTTGGGCAGGGCTCTTAGGACAGGTCCGTGCCCCTACCCTAGGTACATAGCTTCATCAGCTGCTACGGGCTGAGCAAGAACCGTTCTTCCCTACGCATCAAAACCACAACGATAGTTCGTCAAGTTAGTGTTCTTTTAACCTTCTCAACGACCGGGCGTAGCCACACTCGGTTCAACTAAAGTTGGAGAAACTGACACCGGTCAGCCACCTATGTGCAAAGCACGCTAGTAGAACCAGTCTCGCGTAAGCGTACGCGTAATGTCGGTCCAGGCCGCTTCATCCAACAATACCGCCGAACCAAAGTATGAGATGCTGGTAAGCAGTATGACTTCTATCGCACACAACTCACTTGTGTTCTACTCGTGCATATAACATCTACGCATAAAACCTGGCTTGGATGCCACTGTTGGGGAATGTAGTAATTTCAAAAAAATTCCTACGCGCATGCAGGATCATGGCGATGCATAGCAACGAGAGGGGAGAGTGTCGTCCACGTACCCTCGTAGACCGTTAAGTGGAAGCGCCATGACAACGCGGTTGATGTAGTCGTACGTCTTCACGATCGACCGATCCTCAGTACCGAACGTACGGCACCTCCGCGTTCAGCACACATTCAGCTCTGTGACGTCCCGCGAACTCACGATCCACTAGAGCTCGGGGAACAGTTTCGTCAGCACGACGGCGTGGTGACGATGTTGATGAAGCTACCGTGGCAGGGCTTCGCCTAAGCACCGCTACAGTATGACCGAGGTGTATTATGGTGGAGGGGGGCACCACACACGGCTGGGAGAGATCTTTGTGATCAACTTGTGTGTCTAGAGGTGCCCCTTGCTCCTGTATATAAAGGAGCAAGGGGGAGGTCGGCCGACCCTTGTTGGTGCGCCAGGAGGAGGAATCCTCCTCCTAGTAGGAGTAGGATTCCCCTCTTTCCTACTCCTACTAGGAGGGGGAAAGGAAGGGAGAGAAAGAGAAGGAAAGGGCCCCCCTCTCCTAGTCCAATTCGGACCAGAGGGGAGGGGCGCGCTGCCTGCCGTAGGCTGGCCCCTCTCTCTTTTCCTTATGGCCCAACAAGGCCCATTAGCCCCCGAGGGGTTCCGGTAACCCCTCCGGTACTCCGGTAAAATTCCGATTTTACCCGGAACTCTTCCGATGTCCAAATGTAGGCTTCCAATATATCAATCTTTATGTCTCGACCATTTCAAGACTCCTCGTCGTGTCCGTGATCATATCCGGGACTCCGAACTACCTTCGGTACATCAAAACATATAAACTCATAAAACGGATCGTCACAGAACTTTAAGCGTGCGGACCCTACGGGTTCGAGAACTATGTAGACATGACCGAGACATGTCTCCGATCAATAACCATTAGCGGAACCTGGATGCTCATATTGGTTCCTACATACTCTACGAAGATCTTTATCGGTCAAACCGCATAACACTATACGTTGTTATCTTTGTCATCGGTATGTTACTTGCCCGAGATTCGATCGTCGGTATCCCAATACCTAGTTCAATCTCGTTACCGGCAAGTCTCTTTACTCGTTTCGTAATGCACTATCCTGCAACTAACTCATTAGTTGCATTGCTTGCAAGGCTTATAGTGATGTGCATTACCGAGAGGGCCCAGAGATACCTCTCTGACATTCGGAGTGACAAATTCTAATCTTGATCTATGCCAACTCAACAAGTACCATCGGAGACACCTGTAGAGCACCTTTATAATCACCCAGTTACGTTGTGACGTTTGGTAGCACACAAAGTGTTCCTCCGGTATTCGGGAGTTGCATAATCTCAAAGTCATAAGAACATGTATACGTCATGAAGAAAACAATAGCAGTAAACAAAACGATCAAGTGCTAAGTTAACAGAATGGGTCAAGTCAATCACATCATTCTCCTAATGATGTGATCCCATTGATCAAATAACAACCCGTGTCTATGATTAGGAAGCTTAACCATCTTTGATCAATGAGCTAGTCAAGTAGAGGCATATTAGTGACACTATGTTTGTCTATGTATTCACACGTGTATTATGTTTCCGGTTAATACAATTCTAGCATGAATAATAAACATTTATCATGAAAAAAGGAAATAAGTAATAACTTTATTATTGCCTCTAGGGCATATTTCCTTCAGTAGGCAGGAGTCAGTTTACTAATCTTGGACGTGATGCCTATATAATGATCATTGCCTGGATATCGTCATAATTATGTGGAGTTCTATCAATTGCCCAACAGTAATTTGTTCACCCACCGCTTTGCTATTTTTCTCGAGAGAAGCCACTAGCGAAACCTACGTCCCCCGGGTCTTCTTTCTCATATATTTGCCTTTGCGATCTACTTTTATTTGCTTTTATTTTCATATCTATTAATCCAAAAACCCAAAAATACTTTGTTGCACTTTATTTTATTTACGATCTATTTATTCAATCTATTACAACTTTCTCCCGTCTGCGCACCGTTTCTGGTGCCGTTACCTGAAAGGGATTGGCAACCCCTTTAACACGTCGGGTTGCGAGTGGTTGTTATTTGTGTGCAGGGGTTGTTCACGTTGTGTTGCTTGGTTCTCCTACTGGTTCGATAACCTTGGTTTCATATCTGAGGGAAATACCTACCGCCGTTGTGCTGCATCATCCCTTCCACTTTGGGGAAATACTGACGTAGCTTCAAGCGACATCAATGATGATGACAATGATTTCCCCCTTCCCCCGGCGGAATCGCTCCACCGGAGGGCAAAAGTGCTCTTGCCCAAGTTCCGCCACGAGGCGGCGATGCTCCGTCCCGAAAGTCCTCTCCTTATTTTTTCTAGGTCAAAATGACTTCTATACCAGAAGATGGGCACCGGATGTGGGCCTGGGTGAGCACAACCCACCAGGGCGTGCCTGGGCTCCCTGGCGCACCCAGGTGGGTTGTGCCCACCTGGTGGGCCTCCTCTGGTACCTATTTGCTCCAATATTCTTCATATATTCTATAAAAATTCTCCGTGAAGTTTCGGCTTGGTTGGAGTTGTGCAAAATAGGTAGCTTGACGTAGCTTTTCCAGGTCCAGATTTCAAGCTGCCGAAATTCTCCCTCTGTGTGTATACCTTGCATATTATGAGAGAAAAGGCATTAGAATTACTCCAAAAAGCATTACTATGGATAAAAACATCATAAATAATAGTAGGAAAAGATGATGCAAAATGGACGTATCAACTCCCCCAAGCTTAGACCTTGCTTGTCCTCAAGTGAAAACCGAAATCAAAAAACATGTCCACATGCTTAGAGAGAGAGAGAGGTGTCGATAAAAACAAAATACGGACATAGAAGCATCATGTTCATTATTATAACATCAACAAACTTAAACATAAGACTTTTATCAGAGTACTTTTATCATAGACTTCTCATGAATAAGTGATAATTCATCGCACTATTGAAGTATAAAGCAAAAACTCTATTAGAAACCAACAAACTATGTTCTCAATCAACTTTGCAGCTACAATTCATCATCTTTTCAGGAAGAATCATGTATCGGAGCCTTTAGGCAAGTCCACATACTCAACCATCATATAGTCTTCCATGATTGCTAACACTCACCGCGTACACATGAGCAAAACGTTTCAACCGGACACATAGAAAGATAGGGGCTTGTAGTTTCGCCTTCCAACGTATTCACCTCAAGGGTGATGTCAACCATAATAGTTCATGCTATCTATATTCAGCTGGCCATATATGCCTAGATCTTTCCCACCACATGATGCTTCCCAAAGGAGAAAAATAAAAAGGAATAGAGGGAAAACTTTGACTCTTTGCATAAAAGTAAATACATAAAAGTAAAAGATAGGCCCTTCATAGAGGGAAGCAGAGGTTGCCATGCGCTTATTCATTTGTATGCTCAACCCCTTAATGCAAAATAACATCACATTGCATTGCCCCTTGTGATAGCGACCTTTATTATGCAGTCTGTCGCTTTTATTCTTCACCATCACAAGTTCATGCAACGCTCAATTTTCTCTTACACTAAATGGTCTCACACTTTTATAAGCAATTTTTATTGCCTTTTTGCAGCGATGACAACTTACATGGGGGATCTTGCTCAATCCCTTGAAAATAAGATATGGATTTAAGGGTTTTTGGATGCACAAGTAGTATCTCTACTTAGTGCGGAAGTTTTGGCTAGCAAAGGTATGGGGCAAGCACCACATGTTAAAGGATCTATGACAGTATGACTTCTATGTGAATATAAACAAACATGAACCATTAGGTTGTCTTCCTTGTCCAACGTCAACAATTTTGGCATATAATATTTTGATGAGCGCTCACAATCACAAAAGATTTCTAGGACAGTATATTTATATGTGAATATACTCTTCCCTTATCAATTCTTTCATGAGTTGCATCATTAACTAATGCTATGTTTGTCAATCTCTAATAAAATTTTCTACTTATACTTTTCCTTATGTGGTGTCATCACCTACCATAAGATTAGCATATGATCTTTTTCATTTATTTCCTTTATTTCATTTATTTCCTTTCTTTTAATTGCAACATGAAAATAAAGAAAGCAAAAACTCAAACTAAACTTTATTATATATCTCGCACATGATTACAAGCATAGATCACTAAGCTAACTTTCAAAAAGAAAGGATCAAACTAACTTTTATTCATCTAAAGTAAAAGATCGAACTAAAATAAGTAAAGGCAAAAGATAGTGGGGATGATACGATACCGGGGCACCTCCCCCAAGCTTGGCGGAAGCCAAGGGGAGTGCCCATACCCGATACTCAATTCTCTTTTGGTGATGAAGAAGAAGGTGGTGGTGATGAAGAGATCTTGTCCGCGGATTTCCATGGCAGTGGTCCACCATTATAAGAGGAGGAGTGAGTCTCACGGGTCCTGCAACTAGCAGCCAAACTCATACCTTTAAACTTTGCCTCATATCCAAAGACTTTGTTTTGGACATCGTATATCTGGCTTTGGAGGAAGTTGATTTGCTCGTTGAGGGTGAAGATGATGTCCTTCATGGGCTTGCCATCCACCTTGAGATCACGGGAGAGGTCCATGATCATGAGGTGATTGGCACTGAGTCCACGCTCCACCATCCACTTACACCGGAAGACCTCCTGCTCCATAGCTTCAAGCCTAGCTGCCATGGTTCCCGTTCCCTTGGGACCTTGCACATCGCGGATGTGAAGCACCCCCTCATGCATCCGGATGGTTTGGGGTTGCTGCACCACCTCCCGCAGATATGGGTTGATGACGTTCTTGAAGAACTTGTCCTTGGAGGATCTTGAAGCAGCCATGGTAATGGGATCTAACAGAAACAACAAGGAAAAGTAAACAGAAGATTTCTCTATGATACGATGGTCAACAGGTTTGGGGGGTATATAAATATATTTTTTATCTTGGGAAACAAGCAAGTTGTAGAAAAACAGAGTCCGGAAGGTACCCCAGGTGGGCACAACCCACCTGGGCGCGCCTGGCAAGCCAGGCACGCCTTGGTGTCTTGTGCCCACCAGGGTACACTTCCTGGAAGTTTCTTATTTTCCCTATTTTTCTAGATATTCCAAAACTGACAAAAATATTTTTGCGGATTTTTCGGAGTCTGTATACTTACCATATCACGTACCTCCTTATTTTCATGATTTTGGAGTGTTCCGGAAGGACTCTTTTATATATTCTTCTAGTGTCAAAGTTTGGATAATATTACTTTCAACATTAATGGGCGTACCTGAGATATAATGTTTTATTCGTTGACCGTTAACAACCTTCGGGTTAGTACCTTTGGCATTATTTATTTTGATGGCTCCAGAATGATAAACCTCCTCGATGACATAGGGGCCTTCCCATTTTGAGAGGAGTTTTCCTGCAAAGAATCTGAAATGAGAATTGTACAAAAGAACATATTCTCCTACTTTAAACTCACGCTTTTGTATTCTCTTATCATGCCATATTTTGATTTTTTTTTTCTTTAAACAACTTGGCATTTTCATAAGCTTGGGTTCTCCATTCATCTAATGAGCTAATATCAAATAACCTCTTTTCACTGGCAAGTTTGAAATCATAGTTGAGTTCTTTGATTGCCCAATATGCTTTATGTTCTAATTCAAGAGGCAAATGACAATCTTTTCCATAAACCATTGTTTAAGAATTTCTTAGACCAATTCTTTCGGGACCTATTGACAGTCTTTTGCAAGATTAATTTTATTTCTCTATTGCTAAGTTCAACTTGACCACTAGACTGAGGATGATAAGGTGATGCAATTCTATGGTTAACATCATACTTGGCAAGCATTTTACGGAAAGCACCATGACTGAAGTGTGAACCACCATCAGTCATTAAATATCTAGGGACTCCAAACCTTGGGAAAATAACTTCCTTAAGCATTTTAATAGAGGTGTTGTGATCAGCACTACTGGTTGGAATAGCTTCTACCCATTTAGTAACATAATCAACAACAACCAAAATATGTGTATACCCATTAGAGGAAGGAAAAGGTCCCATGTGATCAAATCCCCAAACATCAAATGGTTCAACAGCAAGTGAATAATTCATAGGCATTTCTTGATGCTTACCGATATTACCTATTCTTTGGCATTCATCACAAGATGAGACGAACTTACGGGCATCCTTGAAGATAGTAGGCCAATAAAATCTAGATTGCAATACCTTGTGACTAGTTCTATCTCCAGCATGATACCCTCCATAAGCTTCGGAGTGACATTTCCGTAGGATTTGTCCCTCTTCATGCTCAGGTACACAACATCTAATAACACCATCTACTCCTTCTTTATAAAGATGTGGGTCATCCCAAAAGTAGTGTCTTAAATCATAGATGAAATTTTTTATTTTGTTGATATGTAAAACTAGGTGGTAAATATTTAGCAACAATGTAATTAGCATAGTCAGCATACCAAGGAGTGTTGTGAGCAACATTTATTGCAGCTAACTGCTCATCAAGAAAACTATCATCAATAGGTAGTGGGTCATCAGGCACATTTTCAAGCCTAGACAAGTTACCAGCTACGGGGTTCTCAGCTCCTTTTCTATCAGTCATATGTAAATCAAATTCTTGTAGAAAGAGAACCCATCCAATAAGTCTAGGTTTAGCATCTTTCTTTTCCATAAGATATTTAATAGCAGCATGATCAGTGTGAACAATTACTTTTCAATCAAGAATGTAAGGTCTAAATTCAGCACAAGCAAACACCACTGCGAAGAATTCTTTTAGTAGTAGCATAATTTTGTTGAGCACTGTTTAGAGTTTTACTAGCATAATGAATAACATTCAGTTTCTTATCAACTCTTTATCCTAGAACAACACCAACAACATAATCACTAGCATCACACATAATTTCAAAAGGCAAGTTCCAATCAGGTGGTTGACCAATAGGTGCAGAAATTAAGGCTTTCTTGAGTGTTTCAAAGGCTTCTAAACAATCATCATCAAAAACAAAAGGAATGTCCTTTTGCAAAAGATTCGTAAGAGGCCTAGAAATTTTAGAAAAATCTTTGTTAAATCTCCTATAGGAACCAGCATGACCAAGGAAACTACGAATACCTTTGGTATCTTTAGGACATGGCATTTTCTCAATTGCATCAACCTTAGCTTTGTCCACTTCAATACCTCTTTCGGAAATTTTATGACCCAAGACAATGCCTTCATTAACCATAAAGTGGCACTTTTCCCAATTCAAGACAAGATTTGTTTGTTCACATCTCTGCAAAACTCAATCAAGATTGCTTAAACAAACATCAAAAGACTTCCCATAAACAGATAAATCATCCATGAAAACCTCAACAATCATTTCACAAAAGTTAGAGAATATAGCAGTCATACATGTTTGAAAGGTAGCAGGTGCATTGCATAAACCGAAAGGCATATGTCTATAAGCATAAGTTCCAATGGGACAAGTAAAAGTGGTCTGTTCTTGATCAGGTTGAGAAACAGGTATTTGTGAAAAACCAGAATATCCATCAAGGAAGCAAAAATGTGTGTGCTTAGATAATCTTTCTAGCATTTGATCAATAAAAGGCAGAGGGTAATGATCGTTTCTAGTTGCTTTGTTTAATTTTCTAAAATCAATTACCATTCTATAACCTATAACAATTCTTTGTGGAATAAGTTCATTCTTATCATTAGGAACAACAGTAATACCTCCCTTTTTAGGGACACAATGAACGGGACTTACCCATCTAAGCTATAGGATAGATTATTGTAACATCCCAAAATTCTAAATTTTGGAATGTTATATTAAATAAATAATTTTGATTGATTATTTGATTGTGGTGTGGTTGCTTGAGTGAAATTTGAAACCTTTTTGAAAGTTAAATGAGAGAGAATAAAATGACTTTTCCAAACTTTCACCTTGCATTTATGATCTCCATGAATTCAAATTCATTTCATCACAAAACCCTGGAGTGAAGATGACATGACTTCTTCCATTTAAATAAATGTAAAGGGTTTGAAAAGATTTGAATTCCATTTGGAACTATTTCAAACTTGGAAACTTCATGCAACTCAATGAGTTTCATGAGAGAAGATAAAATGACTTCTTCAAATGTTAAGAAAGAGAGTTGGAAGTTTCAAAGAATCAAATTGAAAGTCCCTTTGAAGTTATTTTGAAAACCCCCCTTTCAATTTGGAGTTATTTGGTTTCATTCAAATTATTTTTCTCAAAAAAGGGTAAATGATTCCCTACAGTAGAAAATTGGAGAAAAATGAGTTTGAAATCATTTTGGTATTTTAAAATATTTTTGGGGTTTTTAAAATGAACCAGTAGTACTATTTGCTTTATTTATTTATTTTGGAATTTATTTGCCTCTAAAAAATGTTCATGTTTTAGAAAATCTTTTTCTGAAAATTTTGATATATAATATGCCTATGTGAATTTTTCTATTTTTTGATATATATATATATATATATATATATATATATATTCTGGAAAAATGTTTTAAAAAACTTTTCCGTCGAACTGGGCCGGCCTAGCTAGCCAGCCAGGCCGCGGCCCAGCCCAGCGCTCCGTGCCGTCCCCAACCTGGCGTCGGTCTCCGCCGCCCGCACGACGCCGCCGCCATTGCCATGGCCGAGCCGGACGCCCCGCGCCGCCTTGCCCCTTCCCTAAGCCACCCTCGCCCCTCCTCCTATAAATTTCAGCGCACCGGGCCCCGTCTCTCCTCCAACCTCGTGCCGCCACCCGCATCGCACCACCGGCGCACCCGCCACCGCCGCCGCCGCCGAGCTCCGCCGCTATCGCCCCACATCGTCCCGTCGCCCTCGATCGAAGCCGCCGCCTTCTTTGACTTTGCCTCGACGCCCCGCGCCTTCCTGTGGTGCCGCCCGAGCTGGAGGACCACCGGAGCCCCTGCTCCGTCCGTAGATGACGACGCCGCCACCGTTTTCTCCATCGCCGGCGACCCCAACCGCCGCGATAACCACCACGTGCCCTCGTCCGTCCGATCTGGATCCAACGGTCCAGATCGAGGTGTTTATTTTTTTTCATAATATTTTGTTTTTATTTAGTGAACGTTCGCTAAGTTAGCTTCTGTAGTGAAGGTGTTTATCGTTTAGGTTTATGTAGCAAACGTTCGTCCATTAGTTTTCTGTTATGTAGCTAGGGACCCAGATGCGATTACTTTTCTTATAGATTAGCCCCTATTTTTTCAAACAATTTCAACTTTTTACTCGCTTGTCCAAATTCAGCGGAACCAATGCCCACTTCTTCGTTAGAACCCCCTCTATCTAGTAAACCAACTCAAATATATTTTTGAAAGTTTTAAAATTTGGTTTCAGGCATATTTGAATTCGAACTTGTTTGGGCTATAACTTGAGTTTTATAACTCTAATTTAATTAATACTTTTTGCAAATCGAAGCTCTTGACATGTACTTTCTGACAAGATAAAAGTCACATAATTTTGCTACTGTTAAAAATATGTTTGCGTCCATGAGTTTTATTTGATGGTATTGAAGTTTTTCGAAGTATTTTCTTTGTTTCTTTCGGATCTTTGAGTGATTGCTTGTGTGTGGTTATAATTGATTGCTTATGATAGATTGATCGGAGTGTGACGAGTAGAACTATCAGAAATTATGAGTGCGAAGAATCTTCATCAACAGCACAAGGCAAGTTCACACTTTGATCATATTTTTTTCATACCCAGTTTTTTTATGCATTAGTTTTACCCTCAAAGATTGCATGAGTAGGATTGGGAACATGTGGTTTTGCTATGTAGTTCATGAGGTAGGAACCTATGATCCTTGAGACACCCAAGGATTATATTCGTTATGCTCATATATTGCTTAGCCATGCTCGTAGACGGGGATTGGTATGTGAGAAACATGCAAGTTGTGAGAGATAATAACTAAGGGAAACTTAAGGTGGCTACTTTAATACACATCTAGGTGGATTGGTTGCGGGCACCTGGGGAATCCAGTGTTGTCCTAGGAGATCCCGGGGTAACCGTGTGATCATCATATGGAATGCCACCCAGGCTCAAAGGAATCATAAGATTATTCATGACTAGAAACTTCCGTGTGCAGCCACAAGCCATTATGGGCTCTGACATAGTTAAGTGAGTTGTGGGAAACCTTTCCATGATAGGCTAGCAGATCTAGGGGGATTGTAGGTTTACTGGCCTATCTATCTGTTAAGGGGACCTCTTCGGAGAGACTATGTCTCAATCATCCGGTTCTCAAACATCAGGCAGTGCAAGAAATTCAACGGAGGAGATCGAGTCTTGTGGGGAAAAGGGCGCAAACCTCTGCATAGTGTACAAACAAATCATGATTTGCCGTGTCCCCGGTTATGGACAACTTTGAGTATCTGTAAGTGAATTATTGGTTGATCTCATCACTCTATTTAATGAAATTGTTGGGTTATTAATTATTTGGAAATTTTGGGATTGAGTTGGGGAAACCTTCTCCATATTGGCGTAAACTTGGAAGTAAAATAAAAATTTATTCCTTTATTGTAGGAAAAAAATCAACTTTATGCAAAATTTAAACTTAGAGCCTCCACCAGCCAAATATGCATATAGAGATAGACAATTCACATTATTATTCTATGGTGTGAAATTGTCAGTACATTCAATGTACTGACCTATATGGCTGCAACGTCTTATGTTGCAGGAATTTTACGACAAGTAAGTGATACGATAGGGTTACGATGTCTAAACTCAACTTTGCCGTTGGTGTTGTTGGGACTCCACGGCTTTGTTGTTTCTTCCGCTATATGGATTGAGGTAATAGCATTTACATTACTTTATACATGTGATTTACCTTTGTTATAAATCCTCGAGTACCGTGTGTGTCAGCATATCGATCCAGGGATGACACTTAAGCACAGAGACTTTGATCCATTGGGGTCGGGTCACTACAATTATACCTGCTTCCAAAAGTTTTAAGATTTCCGTTCTTACCACTTCCTTAATTTTTGGATTTAATCGACGTTGGTGATAAACAACGGGTTCAGCATCAGGTTACATATTAATTTCATGCTGACATAGAGTGGGACTAATGCCCTTTAAATCATCAAGAATATATCCAATAGCAGCTCGGTGCTTCCTTAGAACTTTCAATAATCTTTCTTCTTCATGTTCTGAAAGGTTAGCACTAATAATAACAGGATATATCTTCTTTTCATCAAGATAAGCATATTTCAAAGTGCTGGCAATTGTTTCAATTCAAACACAGGATCACCTTTAGGTGGAGGAGGACCTCCTAGAGTTTCAATAGGCAAATTGTGTTTAAGCAGAGGACGTTGTTCAAAGAAAATCTTATCTATTTCATTTCTTTAATGCATATGTAAATCATTTTCATGGTCTAACAAATATTGTTCTAGTAGATCAGTAGGAGGCACAACAATAGAAGCAAGACCAACTAATTCATCTTTACTAGGCAATTCTTTTCCATGAAGTTTTCTACTAAACTTTTAAAAATTAAACTCGTGAGACTCATCACCAAAACTAACACCGACAGTTTGTTTCTCACAGTCTATTCTAGAATTAACGGTGCTCAAGAAAGGTCTACCAAAGATAATGGGACATAAAACATCTTGTGGGGAACCAAGAACACGAAAATTAGTAGGGTATTTATTTTCCCACATAATACTTCAACATCTCTAACAATCCCAATTGGTGATATAGTGTCTCTATTACCAAGTTTGATAGTAACATCTATGTCTTCTATCTCTGCGGGTGCTATGTCATTCATAATTTCTTGATATAAGGAATAAGGAATAGCACTCACGCTAGCACCTATGTCACATAAACCATGATAACAGTGATCTCCTATTTTAACTGAGACAATGGGCATGCCAACAACATGTCTATGTTTATCCTTTTTATCAGGTTTGGCAATTCTAGCAGCTTCTTCACAGAAGTAAATAATATACCCATCTACATTTTCTTCCAAGAGACCTTAACCATAGCAATACTAGGTTCTACTTTAATTTGTTCATCATGTTTAGGTGTTCTAATATAGCTTTTGTTGACCACAGTTGAAACTTTAGCATGTTCCTTTATCCTAATAGGGGAAGGTGGTTTCTCAATATAAGCAGTAGGAACAACTGGATCAACATTATAAATTATAGTTTCTTCTTTAATTGGTACCAGTTCTTTAATTTCTTCTTTAATATGTGGGTGATATTTAAACCACTTATCTTTAGGAAGATCAACATGAGTAGCAAATGATTCACAAAAGGAAGCTACTATCTTAGAGTCAAGTCCATATTTAGTGCCAAATTTTTGAAAAGCATCGGTATTCATAAAAGATTTAACACAATCATACTTAAGTTTAATACCTGACTCTTTACCTTCATCGAGTTCCAAATCTTCAGAGTTGCATTTAATTCTTTCAAAAAGATCCCACCGGAATTCAATAGTCTTCTTCATAAAAGAACCAGCACAAGAAGTATCTGCTGGGGAACGCAGTAATTTCAAAAAAAATCCTACGCACACGCAAGATCCATCTAGGTGATGCATAGCAATGAGAGGGGGAGACTATCTCTACGTATCCTCGTAGACCGTAAGCGGAAGCGTTATGACAACGCGGTTGATGTAGTCGTACGTCTGCATGATCCGACCGATCCTAGCACCGAAGGTACGGCACCTCCGCGATCTGCACACATTCAGCTCGGTGATGTCCCACGAACTCTAGATCTAGCTGAGGTCGAGGGAGAGTTTCGTCAGCACGATGGCGTGATGATGGTGATGATGAAGTTATCGGCGTAGGGCTTCACCTAAGCACTCCAATGATATGACCGACGTGGAAATCTGTGGAGGGGGGCACCGCACACGACTAAACAATCAACTTGTGTGTCTATGGGGTGCCCCCTCCCCCGTATATAAAGGAGTGGAGGGGGAGGGCCGGCCCTCTCATGGCGCGCCCAAGGGGGGAGTCCTACTCCCGGTAGGAGTAGGATTCCCCTTTCCCTAGTTGGAGTAGGAGAGGAAGGGGAAGAGAGAGGGAAGGAAGGGGGGCTGGATCCCCACCCAATTCGGATTGGACTTGGGGGCGCGCCCTCCACCTTGGTCGCCTCCTCCTCTCTCCCACTAAGGCCCAATAAGGCCCATACACTCCCCGGGTGTTCCGGTAACCCCCCGGTACTACGTAAATGCCCGAACTCACCCGGAACCATTCCGATGTCCAAACATAGCCTTCCAATATATCGATCTTTATGTCTCGACCATTTCAAGACTCCTCGTCATGTCTGTGATCATATCCGGGACTCCGAACTACCTTCGGTACATCAAAACACATAAACTCATAATACCGATCGTCACCGAACATTAAGCGTGCAGACCCTACGGGTTCGAGAACTATGTAGACATGACCGAGACTCACTTCCGGTCAATAACCAATAGCGGAACCTGGATGCTCATATTGGTTCCTACATATTCTACGAAGATCTTTATCAGTCAAACCGCATAACAACATACGTTGTTCCCTTTGTCATCGGTATGTCACTTGCCCGAGATTCGATCGTCGGTATCTCAATACCTAGTTCAATCTCGTTATCGGCAAGTCTCTTTACTCGTTTTGTAATGCAACATCCCGCAACTAACTCATTAGTCACATTGCTTGCAAGGCTTATAGTTATGTGCATTACCGAGAGGGCCCAGAGATACCTCTCCGACAATCAGAGTGACAAATCCTAATCTCGGTCAATGCCAACTCAACAAACACCATCGGAGAAACCTATAGAGCATCTTGATAGTCAGCCAGTTACATTGTGACATTTGATAGCACACTAAGTGTTCCTCCGGTGTTCGGAACATGTATAAGTTATGAAGAAAGGAATAGCAACAAACTAAACGATCATTGTGCTAAGCTAGCGGATGGGTCAGGTCAATCACATCATTCTCTAATGATGTGATCCCGTTCATCAAATGACAACTCTTTGTCCATGGCTAGGAAACTTAACCATGTTTGATTAACGAGCTAGTCAAGTAGAGGCATACTAGTGACACTCTGTTTGTCTATGTATTCACACATGTACTAAGTTTTCGGTTAATACAATTCTAGCATGAATAAACATTTATCATGATATAAGGAAATATAAATAACAACTTTATTATTGCCTCTAGGGCATATTTCCTTCACTCTCCCACTTGCACTAGAGTCAATAATCTAGATTACATTGTAATGATTCTAACACCCATGGAGTCTTGGTGCTGATCATGTTTTGCTCGTGAGAGAGGCTTAGTCAACGGGTCTGCAACATTCAGATCCATATGTATCTTGCAAATTTCTATGTCTCCCTCCTTGACTTGATTGCATATGGAATTGAAGCGTCTCTTGATGTGCTTGGTTCTCTTGTGAAATCTGGATTCCTTTGCCAAGGCAATTGCGCCGGTATTGTCACAAAAGATTTTCATTGGACCCGACGCACTAGGTATGACACCTAGATCGGATATGAACTCCTTCATCCAGACTCCTT
Source organism: Triticum monococcum (assembly GCA_034509565.1). Taxonomy (NCBI): domain Eukaryota; kingdom Viridiplantae; phylum Streptophyta; class Magnoliopsida; order Poales; family Poaceae; genus Triticum; species Triticum monococcum. Next base: position 494,767,142 of record CM067844.1, read on the forward strand.
CATTTGATGCTTCCGAAGCAGCTATGTACTCCGTTTCACACGTAGATCCCACCACGACGCTCTGCTTGGAACTACACCAACTGGCAGCTCCACCATTCAATAAAAATATGTATACGGTTCGTGACTTAGAGTCGTGTTGATCAGTGTCAAAGCTTGCATCGACGTAATCGTTTACGACGGGTTCTTTGTCACCTCCATAAACGAGAAACATATCTTTAGTCCTTTTCAGGTATTTCAGGATGTTCTTGACCGTTGTCCAGTGATCCACTCTTGGATTACTTTGGTACCTCCCTGCTAAACTAATAGCAAGGCACACATCAGGTCTGGTACACAGCATTGCATACATGATAGAACCTATGGCTGAAGCATAGGGAATGACTTTCATTTTCTCTCCATCTTATGCAGTGGTCGGGCATTGAGTCTGACTCAACTTCACACCTTGTAATACAGGCAAGAACCCTTTCTTTGCTTGATCCATTTTGAACTTCTTCAAAACTTTATCAAGGTATGTGCTTTGTGAAAGTCCAATTAAGTGTCTTGACCTATCTCTATAGATCTTGATGCCCAATATATAAGCAACTTCACCGAGGTCTTTCATTGAAAAATTCCTATTCAAGTATCCTTCTATGCTATTCAGAAATTTAGTATCATTTCCGATCAACAATATGTCATCTACATATAATATCAGAAATGCTACAGAGCTCCCACTCACTTTCTTGTAAATATAGGTTCTCCAAAAGTCTTTATAAAACCATATGCTTTGATCACACTATCAAAGCGTATATTCCAACTCTGATAGGCTTGCACCAGCCCATAAATGGATTGCTGGAGCTTGCACACTTTGTTAGCACCTTTTGGATCGACAAAACCTTCTGGTTGTATCATATACAACTCTTCTTTAAGATATCCATTAAGGAATGTAGTTTTGACATCCATTTGCCAAATTTCATAATCATAAAATGTGGCAATTGCTAACATGATTCAGACGGACTTAAGCATCGCTACGGGTGACAAGGTCTCATCATAGTCAACTCCTTGAACTTGCCAAAAACCTTTTGCAACAAGTCGAGCTTTGTAGACAGTAACATTACCGTCAACGCCAGTCTTCTTCTTGAAGATCCATTTATTCTCTATGGCTTGCCGATCATCGGGCAAGTCAACCAAAGTCCACACTTTGTTCTCATATATGGATTCCATCTCAGATTTCATGGCCTCAAGCCATTTTGCAGAATCTGGGCTCATCATCGCTTCCTCATAGTTCGTAGGTTCATCATGGTTAAGTAACATGACCTCCAGAACAGGATTACCGTACCACTCTGGTGCGGAACTTACTCTGGTTGACTTACGAGGTTCGGTAGTAACTTGATCAGAAGTTTCATGATCATCATCATTAGCTTCCTCACTTACTGGTGTAAGAATCACTGGAACTGATTTCTGTGATGAACTACTTTCCAATAAGGGAGTAGGTACAATTACCTCGTCAAGTTCTACTTTCCTCCCACTCACTTCTTTCGAGAGAAACTCCTTCTCTAGAAAGGATCCATTCTTAGCAATGAATATCTTGCCTTCGGATCTATGATAGAAGGTGTACCCAACAGTCTCCTTTGGGTTATCCTATGAAGACACATTTCTCCGATTTGGGTTCGAGCTTATCAGGTTGAAGCCTTTTCACATAAGCATCGCAGCCCCAAACTTTAAGAAATGACAACTTGGGTTTCTTGCCAAACCACAATCCATAAGGTGTCGTCTCAACGGATTTTGATGGTGCCCTATTTAACGTGAATGCAGCCGTCTCTAAAGCATAACCCCAAAACGATAGCGGTAAATCAGTAAGAGACATCATAGATCGCACCATATATAATAAAGTGCGGTTACGACATTCAGACACACCATTACGATGTGGTGTTCCGGGTGGCGTGAATTGCGAAACTATTCCGCATTGTTTCAAATGAAGACCAAACTCGTAACTCAAATATTCTCCTCCTTGATCAGATCATAGAAACTTTATTTTCTTGCTACGATGATTTTCCACTTCACTCTAAAATTCTTTGAACTTTTCAAATGTTTCGGACTTATGTTTCTTCAAGTAGATATACCCATATATGCTCAAATCATCTGTGAAGGTAAGAAAATAATGATACCTGCCGCGAGCATCAACACTAATTGGACCACATACATCTGTATGTATTATTTCCAACAAGTCTGTTGCTCGGTCCATTATTCCGGAGAGCGGAGTCTTAGTCATCTTGCCCATGAGGAATGGTTCGCAAGCATCAAGTGATTCCAAAATTCCATCAGCATGGAGTTTCTTCATGCATTTTACACCAGTATGACCTAAACAGCAGTGCCACAAATAAGTTGCACTATCATTATTAAACTTATATCTTTTGGCTTCAATACTATGAACATGTGTATCACTACTATCAAGATTTAGTAAAAATAGACCACTCATCAAGGGTGCATGACCATAAAAGATATTACTCATATAAATAGAACAACCATTATTCTCAGATTTAAATGAATAACCATCTCGCATCAAACAAGATCCAGATATAATGTTCATGCTCAACGCTGGCACCAAATAACAATTATTTAGGTCTAGAACTAATCCCGAAGGTACATTTAGAGGTAGCGTGCCTACGGCGATCACATCGACTTTGGAACCATTTACCACGCGCATCGTCACCCTGTTTCGAGTTGCAAATATTAGCAACAGAACTAGTATCAAATACCCAGGCGCTACTACGAGCATTAGTAAGGTACACATCAATAACATGTATATCAAATATACCATTAACTTTGCCATCCTTCTTCTCCACCAAATACTTGGGGCAGTTCCGCTTCCAGTGACCAGTCTATTTGTAGTAGAAGCACTCAGTCTCAGGCTTAGGTCCAGACTTGGGCTTCTTCGCTTGAGCAGCAACTTGCTTGCCATTCTTCTTGACGTTCCCCTTCTTCCCTTTACCCTTTTTCTTGAAACTGGTGGTCTTGTTGACCATCAACACTTGATGTCCCTTCTTGATTTCTACCTCTGCAGCCATTAGCATTGTGAAGAGATCAGGAATTGTCTTATCCATCCCTTGCTTATTATAGTAACTATTCTCCTCCATTTTACAGTTGTAGAACTTATTGGAGACTTCATATCTCTCAATCTGGGCATTTTCTTGAAATATTAACTTCAGCTCTTGGAACATCTCATATGCTCCATGACGTTCAAAATGTCCTTGAAGTCCCGGTTCTAAGCCGTAAAGCATGGCACACTGAACTATCGAGTATTCATCAGCTTTACTCTGCCAGACGTTCATAACATCTAGCATTGCTCCTGCGGCGGGTTTGTCACCTAGCGGTGCTTCCAGGACGTAATTCTTCTGTGCAGCAATGAGGATAATCCTCAAGTTACGGACCCAGTCCGTGTAATTGCTACCATCATCTTTCAACTTAGCTTTCTCTAGGAACGCATTAAAATTCAACGGAACAACAGCACGGGCCATCTATCTAAAACAACATAGACATGCAAAATACTATCAGGTACTAAGTTCATGATAAATTAAAGTTCAAGTAATCATATTACTTAAGAACTCCCACTTAGATAGACATCTGTCTAATCATCTAAGTGATCACGTGATCCATATCAACTAAACCATGCCCGATCATCACGTGGGATGGAGTAGTTTTCAATGGTGAGCATCACTATGTTGATCATATCTACTATATGATTCACGCTCGACCTTTCGGTCTCAGTGTTCCGAGGCCATATCTACATATGCTAGGCTCATCAACTTTAACCCGAGTATTCCGCATGTGCAAAACTAGCTTGCGCCCGTTGTATGTGAACGTAGAGATTATCGCACCCGATCATCACGTGGTTTCTCAGCACGATGAACTGTAGCAACGGTGCATACTCCGAACTACCTCGTCATGTACGTAGAGCCTTCCAATATATAAATCTTTATGTCTCGGCCATTTCGAGACTCCTCGTCATGTCAGTGAGCATATCCGGGACTCCAAACAACCTTAAGTACATCAAAACACAAACTCATAATACCGATCGTCATTGAACGTTAAGCGTGCGGACCCTATGGGTTCGAGAACTATGTAGACATGATCGAGACTCACTTCCGGTCAATAACCAATAGCGGAACCTGGATGCTCATATTGGTTCCTACATATTCTATGAAGATCTTTACCGGTCAAACCGCATAACAACATACGTTGTTCCGTTTGTCATCGGTATGTTACTTGCCCGATATTCGATTGTCGGTACCTCAATACCTAGTTCAATATCGTTACCGGCGAGTCTCTTTACTCGTTCCATAATGCAACATCCCGCAACTAACTCATTAGTCACATTGCTTGCAAGGCTTATAGTGATCTGCATTACCGAGAGGGCCCAGAGATACCTCTCAGACAATCGGAGTGAAAAATCCTAATCTCGATCTATGCCAACTCAACAAACACCATCGGAGACACCTATAGAGCATATTTATAGTCACCCATTTAGGTTGTGACGTTTCATATCACACTAAGTGTTCCTCCAATATTCGGGAGTTGCGTAATCACATAGTCATAGGAACATGTATAAGTTATGAAGAAAGCAATAGCAACAAACTAAACGATCATCGTGCTAATCTAACGGATGGGTCAAGTCAATCACCTCATTCTCTAATGATGTGATCCCGTTCATCAAATGAAAACTCTTTGTCCATGGCTAGGAAACTTAACCATCTTTGATTAACGAGCTAGTCAGGTAGAGGCATACTAGTGACACTCTGTTTGTCTATGTATTCACACATGTACTAAGTTTCCAGTTAATACAATTCTAGCATGAATAAATATTTATCATTATATAAGGAAATATAAATAACAACTTTATTATTGCCTCTAGGGCATATTTCCTTCAGTATCAAGCATGGTTTGATCATTACGAGAAAGTCGAGCATAAAAATTCTGGATAATAATTTCTCTTGAGAGCTCATGATTGGGGCATGAATATAACATTGACTTCAGCCTCCCCCAAGTTAGAGCGATACTTTCTCCTTCAAGAGGCCAAAAAATATATATATAATTCCGATCACGATGAACTAGATGCATAGGATAAATTTTTTGATGGAACTCCAATTTCAATCGATTCCAATTCCAGGATCCAATATCATTGCACATCCTATACCGTGCCAATGCTTTTCCCTTCAAATATAAAGGGAAAACCTTATTCATAATTTCATCTCCGGGTAAACCTGCGAGCTTGAACAATCCACAAATTTGATCTACATATATCAAGTGCATATCAGGATGTTCGGTTCCGTCTCCTGCATAAGGATTAGCTAGCAGTTCTTCTATCATACCTGAAGGAATTTCATATTAAATATTTTTAGTAGGTGCAGTAGGTTGAGGGGTAGCTAATTGTGGTTCCGGTCGAGGTGAAGATACCCCGAACAAACCCCTCAAAGGATTGTTTTCCATAGTAACAAGTGACAATAAATTTCAGCACACTATATAAATGTTTCCTTACCAAATTCCACTTACCAAAGGCGCTTCACTCCCCGGCAACGGCGCCGGAAAATAGCATTGATGACCCACAAGTATAGGGGATCAATTGTAGCTATTTTTGATAAGTAAGAGTGTCGAACCCAACGAGGAGCAGAAGGAAATGACAAGTGGTTTTCAGCAAGGTAATGTCTGCAAGTGCTGAAATTCTAAGTAGCAGAGTAGTTTGATAGCAAGATAATTTGTAACGACCAAGTAAAGATAATAGTAGCAAAAGTGCAGAAAAGTAGCCCAATCCTTTTGAGGCAAAGGACAGGCCAAAACGGTTTCTTATGATAAGCAAAGCATTCTTGAGGGTACACGGGATTTTCATCTAGTCACTTTCACCATGTTGGTTTGATTCGTGTTTAGTACTTTGATAATTTGATATGTGGGTGGACCGGTGCTTAGGTGTTGTTCTTACTTGAACAAATCTCCTACTTATGATTAACCATCCCACAAGCATCCGCAACTATGAGAAAAGTATTAAGAAAAATTCTAACCATAGCATTAAACTTTTGGATCCAATCGGTCCCTTACAAAATAGCGCATAAACTAGGGTTTCAGCTTCCGTCACTCTCGCAACTCATCATCTAATTTCTAATCCACAATGCATTCCCTTAGGCCCAAATATGGTGAAGTGTCATGTAGTCGACATTCACATGACGCCACTAAGGGAATCACAACATACATACTATCAAAATATCAAACACATATCAAGTTCACATGATTACTTGCAACATGATATCTCCCGTGACCTCAAGAACAAAAGTAACTACTCACAAATGATAATCATGCTCAAGATCAGAGGGGTATTAAATAGCATATTGGATCTGAACATATAATCTTCCACCAAATAAACCATATAGTAATCAACTACAAGATGTAATCTACACTACTAGTCACCCACAAGCACCAATCTATAGTTCCGGTAACAAGATTAAACACAAGAGATGAACTAGGGTTTGAGATGAGATTGTGCTATCGAAGTTGTTGATGGAAATTTCCCTCCCCAAGATGGGAGAGTTGTTGGTGATGATGATGACGATGATTTCCCCCTCCGGGAGGGAAGTTCCCCCGGGGGAATCACTCCGCCGGAGGGCAAAAGTGCTCCTGCCCAAGTTCCACCTCGAGACGGCGGTGCTCCGTCCCGAAAGTCCTCTCATTATTTTTTCTAGGTCAAAATGACTTATATACCATAAGATGGGCACCGGAGGTGGGCCTGGGTGAGCACAACCCACCACGGCACGCCTGGACTCCTTGGAGCGCCCGGGTGGGTTGTGCCCACCTGGCGGGCCTCCTCTGGTAGTTATTTGCTCCAATATTCTTCATATAATCCATAAAAAATTTCCGTGAAGTTTCAGCTTGTTTGGAGTTGTGCAGAATAGGTAGCTTGACGTAGCTTTTCCAGGTCCAGATTTCCAGCATCTGGAATTCTCCCTCTTTGTGTATACCTTGCATATTATGAGGGAAAGGGCATTAAAATTACTCCAAAAAGCATTATTATGGATAAAAACATCATAAATAATAGTAGGAAAACATGATGCAAAATGGACGTATCATTGCCCATCTTGCTGCCATTTTCGATCTCCTTGCTCAAAGCTCCATTCACAAAACTGCTTTTGGGGATTGATCTTCGGTATGTGACTCCTCCATTGGTCCAATTATTTTTTGCTCTAGTGCTTTATTTATTGAAAAAATTTGCTGCTTTGGTGACCCTGTTCTTGACCTTGCATATCAAATTTATATGGCCTAAAGTAGTTTTGATGCATGATATAACTTCTAGGCACTTGTAGGAGTAGTTGCTATCAATCTTGTTGAGTTTGGTTCACTTTTATTTTGAGTCACTAAAAATTTCAGAAATTTTCCAGAGGAACAAAAATGTCCAGGAAAATGTACCAATGTGGTTCTTCAAGGAAGTAAGGACCAAGGCCTGCGATTCGTGAGCGGGACCTTGAACCACCAAGGGAAGCTCAAGTGAAGCCGTGTGAATGGCCGTCGGATGAATTTATGGATTGTGCAGGTTTCAAGGATGAATTCTATGCGTACGTACAAAATGCCAGCCTCGAGGACTTCTTATCTGACCAGTGCCTACAGTATTATTATCTCACTGATTCCTTCGTGAGGAGGTTTGAGTTTTCATCCAAACGTAATACTCATACTGTCTTGTTTGATCTTTATGATGAATCTTATACTATGGACCTGGAAGACTTTTGTGATGCATGCAAAATCCCACAATAGAGTAGTCTTAGTGAGCCTCATAAATCTGAATATAATGACTTCCTTGCTAGCATCACTGTTGGGGAAACTAGAAATATCACACAAGCAACCATAGGGAGCATTCACTTTCCCGCCATACATTATTTTGCTCTCTTTGTCGGTAGATGTATTAATGGTAAACATGAGCATTGCCACATTTGCGTTCTAGATTTTAGTGTCATCAAGTGTGAGGTGTTAGGTGATAAACGATATAATCTGGGGCCATTATTGCTAGGAGGTTACACCTTAATTCTAAAGATGGAGATTTATTTGGTGGGATTTATGCAACAAGTTTAGCTAAATATTTGGGTGTATCTATTAGAGGGTACGATATTGAGCTGCCACCTACTTTTCTAGATTACGAGGCTATGATACATTACCCGTGCGGCTTGATTTTAGAAGCCCGTGAAAATTTAGGTCCCAAATAAATGTTCACCTTATGCGGCTTGATTTTAGAAGCCCGTGAAAATTTATTTCGGAATTTGTGGAGTCGGTTTAGTATTTCTTTTTATTTTTTTCCGACCGGAATAATTTAAAAAAACGAACCGACTTAACGGGCCGTGTCCGACCTGGACACCGACCCGAGGGGGGCCTTTATAAGCCGAGGCAGCCCACCCCGAGGGAAACCCTAGCCAGCCCCCAGCCCTAGCCGCCGCCGACGTCCGCCGCCGGATCCCGCCGCTGAGGTTCGTCGCGCCTCGTTTTCCGTGCCGAAAAAAAAGAGAGAGAGAGAGAAATTCGGCGTTCGTCGTTTTTCTTTTTCTCGGATTAAATCCACGATTTTTCTGATCGCGATTCCTGATCCGATTTTCGTTTTAGTATAACTTTTCGCTCGTTTATCGGAATCAGGCGATTCAAGCGCCTAGAGTTTCGTCTCGAAACCCTCTATCCGTTTAACCAACTTAAACAAGATTTTGCTACTGTAAAATTTTCCCTAGATCCAGATTACTAGAACGAAGTTGTTTTCTTTCGCTGTTTGATTTTCGTTGCTTCGTTCGATTTGATTCGTTTTGCCAACCAGAGTTCTTAAGTTGAACCTTCTGGTTAGATCTCTTATTTGAGTTTTACCTGTGCATTAGATGAGTACTTATTGTATGCTTGTTTGTTTGTTTGCGATAGAGTACCCGGAGTGCGCCGCATGTTACTTTGAGTCGTTAGGTTTCGCGGATCATCAGCAAGGCAAGTAACACTTTGATCATACCTTTTCTACTACCCAGTTTTATTGCATTAGATCAATCCTCACACATTGCATGATTAGGATCTAATTAAATTGTGGGATGGGAAGTAGATGAGGTAGCACCTATTATCTGTCATTATCAAACCTTTGGGAGTTACTTCTACGTTTGCTTATTATGCCATGCTATGCTAGTAGACATGGATTGGGTGAGTGATATCCATGACAGATGTGAGATTGTTAATTACTGGTTTATCTAAGGTGGCAACTTAAACACACATCTGGGTGGATTGAGGCACCTGGGTATTCCAGGACTTGCCTATTTTCTTTTGGACCGCCACCCAGGCTCAAAGGGATCATGAGACTATTCATACTAGAAACTTCCGTGTGCAGCCACAAGCTATTATGGGCTCTAGCATAGTTGACTAAGTCGTGCGAACTCTTACAGTGGTAGACTAGCAGATGTAGGGGATGTAGGTGGTACGGTCTACCCGATCGTAAGGTGCTAGTGCTTCTGAAAGACTATGTCTCGGTCATCCGTCTTCTCAAACACCATGTAGTGCGAGAAACCAAACAGAGGCAATCGAATCTTGTAGGGAAAAGTGCGCAAACCTCTGCAGAGTGTAATAAACTAATGATGGTTAGCCATGTCCCCGGTTATGGACATCTTGAGTATCTAGTACTTGGATTATCATGTGAATCTCTACATGTTACTCTAAATAAATTTTGTTGGGTTATGTTTAATGATGATGCTTAATTGGGATTGAGAATGCTGTCAACCATTCTCAATGTTTAACAACCACCATGATAGTAATTAAATTTATTCCTTTGAAGTAGGGAAAAATTGGCTTTACGCAAAATTGTAACCGTAGAGCTTTCCACCAGCCACATATACATATAGTATAGTTGTTTCATTCCATTATTCTCTATGTGTTACCTTGCCAGCATATTCCATGTGCTGACCCGTTTCGGGCTGCAACATTAATGTTGCAGACTTTTCAGACGATGATGAAGGAGTTTTTAGGTCGTGGTTCTATACTCAGTGATGTCATTGGAGTTGATGGACTCACTTATCTTCCAAGCCTTCCGCTGTTATCGTTATTAGATGGCCTTAAGCCATATTTATTGTAATAAGTTCTCTTTTGAGACACTCGATGTAATAAGTGTGTGATTGCTACTCTGTTGTAAATCCTCCGAGTACTGTGTGGTGTCAGCATTACTGATCTAGGGATGACACCGGAGCACAGAGATCAGACTGTTTGAGGTCTGGTCGCTACAGAGATGGTATCAGAGCACACGCTGACTGTAGGACACGACCACTAAGCTAAAGACCTAGATCACTATTCACTCTCTTCTCTTCTGACCTCTCATCTTTTCTACTCTTTAGGATGGCGGATGCAAAGAACAAGTTCACGCAACCGGATGAAGATACACCCTTTGAACGTCACTTGAAGGAAGTCACTAGATATCTGAACATAGGAGTACCAAGCTTCACCGGAACCTACAACGCCATTTTACCTGAAGAAGAGCGCTGGATGATTCAAGTTCAAGTTCCAGGAAGGACGTTCATGCCAGTCACTGAGCCCATAGAGTTTTCTTTTGATGCACCAACTTGGAGTCTAGGAAAGAGCATGGCAGCTCACATTAACATGGGACGCATTGGAGAAGTCTACCGCAAGGATCTCAGGGATACTATCTACCAGATTTGTGGGCGCCGAGATGAGCACTGGGAGATGATCAGCACCCAAAAGGATAGATCAATTGCAGCTTTTATCCAGGAGTTAAACCAGCACATTCGACGATAGGAGAACTAGATGTGCGCCGACATGATAGACCTGAAGAAGGCTAAGACTAGAATCAAGGAACTGGAGGAAGAACTCAAGGCTACACGTGAAGATTATGAAGAAGAAATTGAAGTATTGGTGGATAAGAATGCCGACCTAACAATGAAGATTGGAATATTCATGGGAGGCCCTACACCAGTAGAGGAAGACGAAGAACCCAAGGAGATTAGTCTGGAAGACTACATCATCATCGACGGCACCGACTCGGAACCAGATAGTAGCGATGATGACTATGTTGATGAAGCTGGAGCAGATATTCTGGAGTCAACGACCGAAGAATATTTCTAGTAGACCACCTCATCAGTAGTAGTAGTCCACCATGTAAATATAGTAGTCCGAGCACTTTTGCGATAGATAGATCGATTGTATGCCCTTGTTTGGTTGATTGAAGTGAATTGTTTGCTTTTGCCTCATGTGCATATGGGTAGTGTTTTCTCTTTAGACCCCCTCTATTCTTACATCTCATCTTTTCTAAACCCTCAGATGCCCCCGAGACGTGACCCCGGATTTGCCTTTCCACCGGAGCTCACCCAGTTGATCCAGCAGCAGAACACATTGATGCAGTCGCTAGTCTAGAATCAGAATCAGGGGAACAACAACAACAACCCACCACCACCACCACCACCTGTTGACCACTTAGCCCGTTTTCTTAGGCTGAATCCACCGGTGTTTTCCAGTAGCACCGAGCGATAGTAGCAGATGATTGGCTCCGCAAGACAGCTAGTGAGTTGACCACAGCAGGATGCACAGATGCGGAGAAGGTGAAGTTTGCCGCACATCAGTTAGAAGGACCCGTAGCATCATGGTGGGAGAATTTCACAGCCACTTTCCCTGTCGACACTGTCACATGGGACCAGTTTCAGCAGGCTTTTCGTACTGCCCATGTTTCAGCAGGAGCTATGGCCATGAAGAAGCGTGAGTTTCGCAACTTGCGCCAAGGAGGACGGACAGTTGGCCAGTATGTGGAGGAATTTAGTAAGCTAGCACGTTATGCCCCAGATGACGTCGCTACGGATGCAGCTAAGCAGGAGAAGTTTCTGGAAGGACTGAATGATGAGTTGAGCATGCAGTTGATGGTAGCAACTTTCAACCACTACCAGGAGTTGGTAGATCATGCTCTTATGATTGAAGTGAAGCAGCAGCAAATTGAGAATCGCAAGAGGAAGTATGGACAAGGAAAGTACAATTCAGGAGCTCAGCAGAAGCCACGTTTTACCCCTAGACCGGGAGGACATTTTCAGCATACCCATGGAGGAGGTAGCTCGCACAATCACAATGGCACCAAAAATGGTAATGGCAATGGAGGAAGCAACGGCCAGAACCGCACCAACCCATCAACCCCAGCCAAGAAGGACTTAAGCCAAGTCACTTGCTTTAAGTGTTCGAAGACCGGACATTATGCGAATGAATGTCCTGAATTACAAAATGGAAATAGCAATGGAAGTTCTAGGAAGAAGCCGAACCCTTTTAACAGGGGACAAGTGAACCACGTTAGCGTGGAGGAGGTTGAAGCTCAGCCCGATGCAGTAATAGGTAAGTTTTTGGTTAAGTCATTTACTGCACTCGTTCTTTTTGATACTGGCGCATCGCATTCATACATCTCAAGGGAATTTGTGGATAAGTATAACCTACCAACCCAAGCCCTTAGGTCGCCCATGTTAGTAACCTCGCCCAGAGTGGAGTATGTGGCTAGTCTATGGTGTGATCGGTTACCATTAAGGATTGGTAACTATGTTTTTCCCTCGGACCTAATAGTATTGGAATCTCAAGGATTGGATGTGATATTAGTCATGGATTGGTTATCAAAGTATGAAGGGAATATTGAATGTGCTAGTAAGTCAATTTTGCTTACCACCCCAGAAGGGAGAAGGATCAAGTATGTATCCCGGCATGTGCCAAAGAGGATTCAAGTAAATTGCTTAACAGGAGTTGTGCAGGAGGAAGTACCAGTGGTAAGGGATTTTCCTGATATATTTCCAGAGGAGTTGCCAGGCATGCCACCAGATAGAGATATTGAGTTTTTGATTGAGCTATTGCCAGGCACAGGGCCAATATCAAAGAGACCATATAGGATGCCAGCAAAGGATTTGGTGGAAATTAAGAAGCAGATTAAGGAGTTACTGGATAAAGGATATATTCGCCCAAGTTCTTCGCCTTGGGGATCGCTAGTACTTCTGGTGGAGAGGAAAGATGGATCATTAAGGATGGTTGTTGATTATCGAGGATTGAATGAAGTAACGATCAAGAACAAGTACCCACTACCAATGATCAATGATCTGTTTGATCGATTGCAAGGAGCTAAGGTATTTTCCAAGATCGATCTGCGATCAGGATACCACCAGTTGAAGATTCGAGAACAGGATATTCCGAAGACAGCTTTTACTACCAGGTATGGGTTGTATGAGTATACCGTTATGTCATTTGGTCTGACTAACACACCTGCCTATTTTATGAACATGATGAACAAAGTGTTTATGGAGTTTTGGATAAGTTCGTCGTAGTGTTCATTGATGATATCCTGGTTTATTCGAAGAATGAAGAGGAGCATATGGAGCATTTGCGTTTGGTACTTGGAAAGCTCAGAGAACATCAATTATATGCCAAGTTCAGCAAATGTGAGTTTTGGTTCAAGGAAGTAGGATTCCTCAGACACGTTATATCTGGAGAAGGTATAGCAGTAGATCCCGCTAAAGTTGAAACCGTGACCAAGTGGGAAGCCCCAACAACAGTTGGAGAGATCCAGAGTTTTCTTGGATTCGCGGGATACTACCGGAGATTTATTGAGAATTTCTCAAAGATTGTGAAGCCTATGACTGAGTTGTTGAAGAAGGATACCAAATTCATATGGACAGAGGAGTGTGAGGCTAGTTTCCAGGAGTTGAAGAAACATTTGGTTACTTCACCAGTGTTGATTTTGCCAGACCAGACCAAGGATTATGAGGTGTATTGCGACGCTTCACGTCGAGAACTTGGAGCAGTGCTTATGCAGGAAGGGAGAGCTGTTTCATATGCCTCAAGACAGCTGAAGCCTCATGAGTTGAATTATGCTATGCATGATTTGGAGTTAGCAGCCGTAGTGCATGCTTTGAAAACATGGAGACATTTTCTCATTGGAAATCATTGTGAGGTGTACACGGATCATAAGAGATTGAAGTACATTTTCACCCGGAAGGAGTTAAATCTCAGACAAAGGAGATGGTTGGAGCTTATCAAGGATTATGATATGAAATTGCATTATCATCCTGGAAAGGCTAATGTAGTAGCAGACGCATTAAGCCGCAAGAGCCATGTCAATACATTAATGACGGGAGAAATACCCAAGGAGTTAGCAGAAAATCTTCGTGAACTATGTTTGGAAATAGTTCCGAGAGGCTATGTAGCAGCATTGGAGATTCAGTCAACCTTGATGGATAAAATCAGGGAAGCTCAGAAAGCTAACAAAGAGATTGCCGCTATAAAGGAGAAACTGAGCAAAGGAAAAGCTAAAGGATTTCGTGAGGATGAGCACGACACCCTATGGTTTGAAGACCGTGTTTATGTGCCCAATGACCCGGAGATCAGGAAGTTGATTCTACAAGAGGCACACGATTCACCATATTCGATTCACCCAGGAAATGCCAAGATGTATTTGGAATTGAAGGATATTTTCTGGTGGACCAGAATGAAGAAGGATATTGCGGAGTATGTAGCAGTTTGTGATGTATGTCAGAGAGTAAAGGCAGAGCATCAGAAGCCAGCAGGATTGTTACAACCATTGCCGATACCCGAATGGAAGTGGGATAAGCTAGGCATGGATTTTATCACGGGATTACCCAGGACTCGTTCAGGCTATGACTCGATTTGGGTTGTAGTAGATCGATTGACGAAGGTAGCTCATTTCATCCCAGTAAAGACCACTTACACTAGTGCTAAGTTGGCAAAGATATACATGACCAGGATCGTATGTTTGCATGGAGTTCCGAGGAGTATCATATCAGATAGAGGAACCCAGTTTACCTCAGAGTTATGGAAGTAGTTGCACGAAACTTTGGGTACCAGGCTAGAATTCAGTACAGCTTTTCATCCACAGACACATGGACAGACCGAGAGAGTCAATCAGATTTTGAAGGATATGCTAAGAGCTTGTGCGCTAGATTACGGATCTAGTTGGGATGATAATTTGCCATATGCAGAGTTCTCTTACAACAACAGTTATCAAACCAGTTTAAAGATGGCCCCTTTCGAAGCATTGTATGGGAGGAGGTGCAGGACACCGTTGTCATGGGACGAAGTTGGAGACCGCCAGTTGTTTGGACCTGACTTGATTAAAGAGTCTGAACAGAAGGTGAAGTTGATTCATGATAGGCTCAAGGTAGCCCAGTCCAGACAGAAGAGTTATGCAGATTCTAAACGCAAGGAGACAGTTTACAAAGTCGGAGATAGAGCTTATCTTCGAGTATCTCCACTTCGAGGAACAAAGCGTTTTGGAGTTAAAGGGAAGTTAGCGCCACGATTTGTAGGACCATATCGAGTTTTGGAGCGTATGGGAGGAGTGGCCTACAAGTTGGAATTGCCTGAAGGATTGTCAGGAGTTCATGAGGTGTTCCACGTTTCCCAGTTGAAGAAGTGTCACGCGGAGATGGCTGACATACCGTTGAGAGACACAGTGCCCTTAGAAACTATTCAGTTGGATAACGATTTGACGTACGAGGAGAAACCAATTAAGATCCTCGAGTTTGCCAGTCGAGTCACTCGCAGCAAGGTTATCAAGTTTTGCAAAGTTCAGTGGAGCCACCACACGGAGGATGAAGCCACCCGGGAGCGAGAGGAAGATTTGCTCAAAGACCACCCTCACCTATTTTTTAGCCAACCCGAATCTCGAGGGCGAGATTCATCTTAAGGGGGGTAGGTTTCTAACATCCCAAATTTTCAATTTGGAATGTTATACATTAAATCATCATGCATATCATATTTTATTTTTGCATTTTGGTTGATCCTAGAAATTCTACGCATCTCAATGACCCACGGAGAGAGTTGGGGATTTCGTTATTTTCATATTTGAGTTTTCTCAAATTTTGAGAATAGGATCATTTGATTTTATTTATTTTATCATCAAATATTTCTATTACAAAAATATGAGAGAGGGAATAAAATGACATTCCCAAAATAAAGAAATATTGAGGATTTAATAATAAAATCAAATAAGATTTTATTTCGGAGTTTTTCGGTGTTTTATTTGAATTTAGGAAAAAAGTGCGTTTTTCAAAATTGCATTTAGGTCCCAAATAAATGTTCACCTTGTGTGGCTTGATTGTAGAAGCCCGTGAAAATTTATTTTGGAATTTTTGGAGTCCGTTTAGTATTTCTTTTTATTTTTTTCCGAGCGGAATAATTAAAAAAACGAACCGACTTAACGGGCCGCGTCCGACCTGGACACCAACCCGAGGGGGGGCCTTTATAAGGCGAGGCAGCCCACCCCGAGGGAAACCCTAGCCAGCCCCCAGCCCTAGCCGCCGCCGCCGTCGCTGCCACCGGATCCCGCCGCCGAGGTTCGTCGCGCCTCGTTTTCCGTGCCGAAAAAAAGAGAGAGAGAAAAAAAAATCGGCGTTCGTCGTTTTTCTTTTTCTCGGATTAAATCCGCGATTTTTCTGATCGCGATTCCTGATCTGATTTTCGTTTTAGTATAACTTTTCGCTCGTTTATCGGAATCAGGCGATTCAAGCGCCTAGAGTTTCGTCTCGAAGCCCTCTATCCGTTTAACCAACTTAAACAAGATTTTGCTACTGTAAAATTTGCCCTAGATCCAGATTACTAGAATGAAGTTGTTTTCTTTCGCCGTTTGATTTTCGTTGCTTCGTTCAATTTGATTCGTTTTGCCAAGCGGAGTTCTTAAGTTGAACCTTCTGGTTAGATCTCTTATTTGAGTTTTACCTGTGCATTAGATGAGTACTTATTGTATGCTTGTTTGTTTGTTTGTTTGCGATAGAGTACCCGGAGTGCGCCGCCTATTACTTTGAGTCGTTAGGTTTCGCGGATCATCAGCAAGGCAAGTAACACTTTGATCATACCTTTTCTACTACCCAATTTTATTGCATTAGATCAATCCTCACACATTGCGTGATTAGGATCTAATTAAATTGTGGGATGGGAAGTATATGAGGTAGCACCTATTACCTGTTATTATCAAACCTTTGGGAGTTACTTCTACGTTTGCTTATTATGCCATGCTATGCTAGTAGACATGGATTGGGTGAGTGATATCCATGACAGATGTGAGATTGTTAATTAATGGTTTATCTAAGGTGACAACTTAAACACACATCTGGGTGGATTGAGGCACCTGGGTATTCCAGGACTTGCCTGTTTTCTTTTGGACCGCCACCTAGACTCAAAGGGATCATGAGACTATTCATACTAGAAACTTCCTTATGCAGCCACAAGCTATTATGGGCTCTAGCATAGTTGACTAAGTCGTGCGAACTCTTACAGTGGTAGACTAGCAGATGTAGGGGATGTAGGTGGTACGGTCTACCCGATCGTAAGGTGCTAGCGCTTCTGAAAGACTATGTCTCGGTCATCCGTCTTCTCAAACACCATGTAGTGCGAGAAACCAAACGGAGGCGATCGAGTCTTGTGGGGAAAAGTGCGCAAACCTCTGCAGAGTGTAATAAACTAATCATGGTTAGTCGTGTCCCCGGTTATGGACATCTTGAGTATCTAGTACTTGGATTATCATGTGAATCTCTATATGTTACTCTAAATAAATTTTGTTGGGTTATGTTTAATGATGATGCTTAATTGGGATTGAGAATGCTGTCAACCATTCTCAATGTTTAACAACCACCATGATAGTAATTAAAATTTATTCCTTTGAAGTAGGGAAAAATTGGCTTTATGCAAAACTGTAACCATAGAGCTTTCCACCAGCCACATATGCATATAGTATAGCTGTTTCATTCCATTATTCTCTATGTGTTACCTTGCCAGCATATTCCATGTGCTGACCCGTTTCGGGCTGCAATGTTAATGTTGTAGACTTTGCAGACGACGATTAAGGAGTTTTTAGGTCATGGTTCTATACTCAGTGATGCCGTTGGAGTTGATGGACTCACTTATCTTCCAAGCCTTACACTGTTATCGTTATTAGATGGCCTTAAGCCATATTTATAGTAATAAGTTCTCTTTTGAGACACTCGATGTAATAAGTGTGCGATTGCTACTTTGCTATAAATCCTCCAAGTACTGTGTGGTATCAGCATTACTGATCCAGGGATGGCACCAGAGCACAGAGATCAGACTGTTTGAGGTCTGGTCGCTACACTTTGATAGACGGTGTGTCGTCCTTGTTACTCTTCCTTCTCCTACTTTCTTTAACTTTCAGGTGAGTGGACGATACTTTATAACTAGAGACGAGGCAAACGAGTATGAGAGAACATCAGAGGCTGCTTGTCTCCATGCTGCAGCCCTTCAGGCAGTAGCTAATGCGTCTCAGTACAACCCCAACTACAACTTTGGACATCCACTAGGCCAGTGGCCTTAGACCAACTTAGGCCAAAAGCCTAAGCTTGGGGGAGTACGTAATTCCCACCGACATTACATTCATGTTCACACACTCATTCTAGTTGTCGGTGCTCATACTTTTTCATTGTAATATTCATGCTAGTTTATTTTCTTTTTCCGCTTTCTTCTTGTGTGTTTAATAAACCTTAAGAAAAACCAAAAATAGTTGTAGTTAGTTTACTTTCTATGCATGCTTAGTTTTAATATTAAAAGAAAACCCAAAAAGGTCTCTCGTTCTTCTTTTGTTTGTTGGGAGCTTTCTCGTGTAAATAGTTTCTCTCGTTCTTGTTTTACTCTCTTCAGAAAAACAAAAACTCCAAAAACATTTCAGTGTGTTTCTTTGAATTTCTTTTCTTTGGGGTCGAGAGGAGAAGACCACGATGAAAATGTTGAGTGGCTCTCATATGCATTATTGTTGATCTAACAGAGAGCCCATATTACCTTGTCTTCTCCTTTGAATAAATGTTTGCAGATTACAGCTTAGTCCGATGCACGTGCACTATTATTATTTATCCACACCGTTCGGCCGTGCAAGTGAAAGGCAATAATGACGATATATGATGAAATGATTGAGGTGAGAAAAAGCTGGTATGAACTCGACCTATATTTTTTTGTAAATATGATTAGTTCATCATTCCTAATTCAGCTTATTATGAATGAAACATGTTGCAATGACAATTAGAGATTATAGTTACTCATGCCATGCTTAATTAGCTAGGAGTTTATAATGGTTTACCTTGCGTGCCAACATGGAAATTAAAATGGTTGTGATGTAGTATGATAGGATGGTATCCTCCTTTGAATGATTCGAGTGGCTTGACTTACCACATGTTCATGCATGTAGTTGAAACAAAATCAACATAGCCTCTACGATATTTATGTTCATGGTGATTTATATCCTACTGATGCTTGCACTCAATGTCGGTTAATCTCAATGCATGTTTATGATTGTTGTCGCTCTCTAGTTGGTCGCTTCCCAGTCTCTTTCTAGGCTTCACTTGTACTATGCGGGAATACTACTTGTGCATCCACTTTCATAAACCCCAAAGTTGTTCCATATGAGTCCACCGTACCTACCTATATGCGGTATTTACCTACCGTTCTAAGTAAATTTGGATGTGCCAAACTCCAAACCTTCAAATAATAATCTATTTTGTATGCTCGAATAGCTCATGTGTCAACCAGGGCTGTCAATATCTTCCATGCTAGGTGGGTTATTCTCACGATGAGTGGACTCCGCTCATCATTCACGAGAAAATGGCCGGTAACCGGGATGCCCAGTCCCTTGCTCAAAGCAAATCAAATAAAAATAATTGCAAACAAAACTCTCCCAGGATTGTTGTTAGTTGTACGGTACCCATTGTTTCGGACCAGCCATGGAGTGTGCTTGTTGGTGGTTTTGGAGTATAAACTTTACCATTCTGTTTGGGAACCGTCTATAATGTAAGTAGCATGGAAGATACCGAGATCTCTTAGTTGTTATGTTGACAATGAAAGCATACCACTCAAAATATTATTCCTCTCTATTTCAAAACTCATGCTCTGGCACCTCTGCAAAACCCTACTTCCCATTGCGAAGGGCCTATCTATTTACTTTTATTGCTGAGTCATCATCCTCTTATAAAAAGCACCAGTTAGAGAGCACCGTTGTAATTTGTATGCATTGTTATTAATTTATATTGAGTATGACTATGACTGGATCTCTTTTACCATGAATTACAATGTCTAGTCAGTCCTTATCTTCAGGGGTGCTCTGCATTTATGTTTTGCAGTCTCAGAAAGGGCTAGCGAGATACCATCTTGTTATATTATATCATGATTCTTTTAAGAAAAGTGTTGTCATCCGAGATTTATTATTATTGCTCGCTAGTTGATTTCCATGACATGAGTAAACGCGAGACCTAAATGTTATTGTGAATATGGTTAATTCATAATCTTTGCTGAAACCTTGAATGTTGGCTTGACATATTTGCAACAACAAGATCAAATAGAGTTTGTAAAAGTTTTTCTTTATCACTTTCAGTTTGTCAACTGAATTGCTTGAGGACAAGCAATAAGTTAAGCTTGGGGGAGTTGATACGTCCCCGTTGTATCTACTTGTCCAAACTCTTTTGCCCTTGTTTTGGACTCTAACTTGCATGATTTGAATGGAACTAACCCGGACTGACGTTGTTTTCAGCAGAATTGCCATGGTGTTATTGTTGTGCAGAATAAAAAGTTCTCGGAATGACCTGAAACTTCACGGAGATAACTTTTGTAATTAATAAAAATATTGGCGAACGTATCAGCAGCAGGGCCCCACACCCTAGCCACAAGGGTGGGGGCGCGCCCACCCCCCTAGGGCACGCCCTCCAACCTTGTGGGGCCCCTGGACCTCCATCGACCTCAACTCCAACTCCATATATTCACGTTCGGGGAGAGAAAAATCGAAGAGAAGGATTCATTGCATTTTACGATACGGAACCGCCGCCAAGCCCTGTTCTTCCTCGGGCTGGAGTCCGTTTTGGGATCCGGAGAGGGGAATCTGTCGCCATCATCATCATCAACCATCCTCCATCACCAATTTCATGATGCTCACCACCATGCGTGAGTAATTCCATCGTAGGCTTGCTGGACCATGATGGGTTGGATGAGATTTACCATGTAATCGAGTTAGTTTTGTTAGGGTTTGATCCCTAGTATCCACTATGTTCTAAGATTGATGTTGCTATGACTTTGCTATGCTTAATGCTTGTCACTAGGGCCCGAGTGCCATGATTTCAGATCTGAACCTATTATATTTTCATGAATATATTTGTGTTCTTGATCCGATATTGCAAGTTATAGTCACCTACTACGTGTTATGATCCGGCAACTCCGGAGTTACAATAGTTGGGACCACTCCCGGTGATGACCGTAGTTTGAGGAGTTCATGTATTCACTAAGTGCTAATGCTTTGGTCCGGTACTCTATTAAAAGGAGGCCTTAATATCCCTTAGTTTTCAATAGGACCCCACTACCACTGGAGGGTAGGACAAAACATGTCATGCAAGTTCTTTTCCATAAGCACGTATGACTATATTCAGAATGCATGCCTACATTATATTGATAAATTGGAGTTAGTTCTGTGTCACCCTATGTTATAACCGTTACATGATGAATGTCATCTGACATAATTATCCATCATTGATCCATTGCCTACGAGCTTTTCACATATTGATCTTTGCTTCGTTACTTTGTCGTTGCCACTGTTACAATTGCTACAAAACTACAACTATTACTTTTGCCACCTTTACCGTTACTTCCGTATTACTTTGCTACTAAACACTTTGCTGCAGATATTAAGTCTTTCAGGTGTGGTTGAATTGATAACTCAGCTGCTAATACTCAAGAATATTCTTTGGCTCCCCTTGTGTAGAATCAATAAATTTGGGTTGAATACTCTACCCTCGAAAACTGTTGCGATCCCCTATACTTGTGGGTTATCAGCCGGCACCTATATCGGCATTCCAGCAGCCTGCGCCGCCTATGTCGGTGTTCCAGCAGGTGCAGGAGGAACAACGGTACAACTTTGTTCCTCTTGGAGTAGCACCAACTGGCGGAGGGCAAGATCTATGGCGAGTGCGCAAGCAAGGAGGCCGTCGTAGCCATGGTCGTAGTGAACCCCAACTACTTCACGAAGCAGCGTGCCATCTACGATGCCATCCGCTCTCAAGTTGCCACTCGCCAGGAAGCAACCATCACGGAAGCGCGGCTCTAGGCAATCACGGAGGATAACAACGCCAGCCGCCCCTCCTACGCGCCACCGACGAACTATCCGATGACCCGATGTGACGACGACGACACGAGCGCCACCATTTCCATCATGGACCTGATGTTCACCGGCGACGGATAGGACGCGGACTCCTCCGAGAATGAGTAGGGCACGGGAGACGGCAGGGCCTTGTGTTCCATGTGGGTCGGCCCATCTCGTGTGTTCTACTCTTCCTCACCGGAGACCGTACTTTCATTTCACGGGTCTTATCGCTGATGCTCATGGAGACGACGGATGGAAGAGGCAGTCCTAAGGAAGGGAGCAACAAGGGCTTGGACGCCGGTGGCCGCCGTAGTTTTTTTGTTCTAAATGTTTGAAATGTAATGGCAAGACGCTGCGTTTGCATGAATGACGTCTGTTTATGTAAATTATATCTGAACTTGAATGAAATTTGTCTGTATTTGCACAAATTTCATTTGATTAGTTCAGATAGTAGTTGAAATGTATGTGGGCAGTGTTTAATGGCGGCCTCCCACATCCGTGTTCGCAGACTAATCCCCTGTCCGCTAACGGATATGGGAGGAAATTTGCGGGTCACCATTGGAGATGCCCTTAAAGCTTGGACACATGCCTTCTGGCTGCTTAGAAACCATTGTTTTATGATCTTTTTACATCTGTGTCCCTAGTTCCTTAGCTCTACTCATTCATCCCCGCTCTTAACTTTTGCTCAATTTTCCCCACTCCCTTGCCAAAAATCCTCATAACTGGGCACAACGGACGTTGTCGTCGGGTCAAAGGCTTCACCGTTAACTCTGACTAGTGGGGCCATGCTGGACTGTGTCGTCCGTTCGAGCTGACAAGTGGGGCCGTGTTGGGTGGTATCGCTGTTGGGCCGTCCCTTGCATTAAACGTTTGCACGAGCCGCCAGGACAGAAGCCTGCTATGCATGCACCCAGCAAACCCTGCCTGCATGCGTCGATCGAGCCTGCATGCGCCGATGCCACGATCCCACGATGCGTCGACCGAGCCTGCATGCGCCGACCGAGCCTGCATGCGCCGATGCGTCCACCACGATGCACTGACCGAGCAGCTTTCTTTCATGCCAGCCACCACAGATGCAGCGACGGTCACTGCTGCTGGTTCCTCTCTTCTAGCTAGGTGGCTACATATTTGTGGCTTGTGTAAAAAAAGAGTCACTCCCTTGCTTAGTTGTACTCATTCATCCCTACAAACAAAGCTTGCTTGCATGCACTAGGTGGTTACTAACAAGGGAACCCTACTAACAAGCCGAGCTCTCTAAGAAAATAATCAACAAATATGTAGTCCCAATATGTAGATAGGGCCAACAAGCCCATATCATGACCACATAGCTCAAACTAGGAAGAACTTAATAATAGAATAGATAGAAAACTTAATAATAGAATTTAAGAAAAGGGCCAACAAGCCCAAAGCAAATCCAACATAGTTCAATTACAACTTAACATAAAATACACTAAAAAAGATAGAGGGTTTAGAACCCTAGCCGCCGCCTTCTCCACCTCGCTCCTCCTCCGGACGCCCTTTTCACTGCTCCTTCGGGGCGTTGTCGATGGGGTACGGAAGAGTGTGCATGCGCGTCGCGGTGGGGAAGATGTTGTTGTACTTCGTGAACCTGTTGTGGGTGGTGAAAGCGATGAACTCGGAGCCACACCAAAACACCCGTCCGAGGAGGTAGAAGGCGTCGAATGTGTTGGTGAAGGGGCAAGGAGAGCAACCACCACCCGGTTTTGGATGACCTCCTCGATGCGGAACATCGTTGGAGATCCCCTCGGGAGGTGGTGGTACCTGGACGTGAGGAAGAACTCGGTGAAGTGCCTTGCGGTCTTCAGCCTTGATATCGCCCACACACGTAGTGTGTGATCAACGTACACGCCGGTAGGGTAGAGCCTCTCCGGCACAGTGGGCGGGAAAGCGGTAGGTTGGTCCGGTGTACTGCATGGCTGAGGGATGTGCAGAAGACGGAGAAGGGGTCGAAGAGCAAGAAGGGCAGATGGATGAGGGATGGCAGAGGCAGAGGGTGGCTTAAATAGCCGTAGTGCTACGTGTTATTTGGCTGTGGCAATAACGGGGTCAAATGTGAAGTAACCCGTTTTCAAACCCACCGCAACATCGGGAGTTTACGCAATGTCAATTGATTTCAAACGATGTAAAAATACAGAGCCAGCAAGTTCACAAAAAATAGAACAAACGATGCAAAAATACAGAGCCAGCACGTTCACAAAAAACAGAGCAAACGATGCAAAAAAAACGACACAATTCGACGGCCCAACCAGAGTTTGGTTTCCTTTTGGGCCCAATAACTTTTTTCTCACAGAGTCAATGGTGGGCGAGCAGCCAAGCACAACGAATAGGATCGCTCGCGGATCGCCCCACGATCCAATGATGCGGAGCCGTCCTTGTGATCCAACGGCGTGCAGCCTGCACACAGCCAGCCCACCTAGTTCCTACTAGAAGGCCAGATCTGAGGGCTGTCGCTTGGCGTGAGGGTATGATCGGATGGCTGACGTTGGGAGCTAGGGTTAGGCGAAACCCCGCGGGGTTTAGAGGGGGTTTGAGCTAGTCAACGGGGTTTCGAAGGCTTTGACTGAGCATAACTAATTTAAAAAACCCATAAAAATATGAAACATTCGCCGTTCGTCGTTTTATAAGACACACTAACGAGGAAAAATACTAAACTTGGTTTATGGTCATTTTCATGAAAAAACCCTAGCTGGCACGATCGAGGTCAAATGAGCACCATTAATTTTAAAAAATCAAAAAATATAAAACATGCGCACAATGTTGTCTTATGTGACATGTTACCAACCAAAAATACTAAACTTGGTCTATGGTCATTTTTATGAGAAAACATTCACACATATGAGCTATCACCTACATGATTTCATAGAGTTCAAAGAGAGGAGGTGGTGTTACCTTCTGTTTTTGAAAAATAAAAAAATAAAAAAATCACTAAACCTTCATTTTAAAGTGAATAAGAAGGATCTAAAGTTAGTTTTCCATTTTCATATTTCAAAACTTGGCCTATAGTTTTTATACTAATGTTGTCTTATGTGACATGTTACCAACCAAAAATCATAAACTTGTCCTATGGTCATTTTCATGAGAAAACCTTCACACACATGAGCTATCACTTACAAGATTTCAAAAAATATGAAGAATAATTCAATAGGTGTTAATAAAAAAATTGGCTTATTTAGAGTAGGTCCAAAGAAACTTGATTACAAATGGGTTGTTTACCCTAGCCTGGGAGCTTATTTGGAGCACATTTCTCAAATTAAAATTTCTTTGACCTCCTCTAAATCACCTCAAATTTTGCACACATGATCTCCTACACAAACATAGATAATTGATAATACATCTTCATTAAAATGTTAATTTTTTTGCTTTGTTATTGGAATATTTGATAAAAAGGAACCTTGATAAAATGATGGATTGCATCATATTTGCAACATATGCGTGATCATTGCAGCACCTGAACTCTCAAAACACTGAAACAAATCATAGCAGATAAATTTAAAAACACAAAAATATCCAACATAGATAGCCACATGCATATAAAATTCATCCAACCACCAAAAGGTAACCCACATCCTGTTCACAAACATAGTTCACCCACATAGTTCAGCAAACAACCTAAAGTACTTAAAACACATCATAACATCATAACATCAGAGAATGGGAGACAAGACCTTGGCTAGGGCAGCATGCTGCCCCATGATCTTGTAGTCCTCGCCGTCGATGGCCACATCTTCTGCATGAGCTAGAAGGTGAACGAAGTGGCCGGACTTTGGCTTTGGCTTGGTGGTGCAGTAGGGGTAGCGCCAAGTTTTGGTCTTGCTCTTGTAGTAGTAATCCATGCCCTTGATCCTGATCTTCTCCTCTTCCTTCTCTTTGAAGGAGGCGAAGTTGCCGCGGTCCACATCCACATCTTCCCCAGAGGCATACTGCACACACGAATGACTTACATTAGTACATTATAGATTCATGGGAATACACCATGTCAAACGAACTAAATGAACAATCTAAATTTCAAGTAGGCTTACCTCATACTCTTCGTCGTCACCATACGCTAGATCGTACGGGTCGTCGAAAGTATAGTCTATCTTCCTCTTCTTCCCCCTACCATCATCCTCCTGAATATACAATTACATCCATCACTATTAAATACATAAGCCAATTGAAAATTTAGATATGCACAGATGACACATTGATCATAGGGCTAATATACTATGATCCTATTTGCATTTTCCATTGTCATGCACACTCATTGAACAACAGAGCTAATATAACTACATATTGAAATTTAGATATGCACACTTGATCATAGGGCTAATATACTATGATCCTATTTGCATTTTCCATTGTCATGCATACATATTGAACAACAAAGCTAATATAACTACATATTGTGGACATATTGTGAACAACAGAGCTCATATAACTTGAATCAAATAACTTGAGTAGCATTAAAAAACCCAATCTGTGAGCACTAGAAACAAATATAATAAGCATCATAGCATTAAAAACCCAAATTTGTTCACAACATCTAGCATTTTTGCAAAGAATTTATCCAAATCTAAAAACCCCAATCATTGCAGCACCTAAAATCATAGTTCACAACATCTAGCTAGCATTTTTGCGATGAATTTATCCAACAAACCCTAGTCCAAAAACCCCCACCCCCAACCCATACAAAAAACCCCGGCCCATCCGTCAAACCAACTACTCTAACCATCTGAACTACTGTATGAATCATAATTGAACTAACTCTACAAGCTAAGCAAGTGCAAATACCTGCTCCTCCACGACAGGCGGCGCAACAGGGGCATCGGGATGGATTGCGCCGCTCGACGTCGTCACCTTCTGCAGCGATGAGGTGGAGACCGCCACATCCGCAGCAGTTGCGAGTTTTCCTGCATTGCCATGGACGCCGCCGACATCCGCGTTCACTGTGCCCTGACCCTGCAGCTCCACCACATCTCCGGCCGCTGCGCCAGCGTCGCCACGAGCGTCAGCCATCTGACAGATGGAGGCGATGAAGCCGAGGAAGAGGATGCGGTGGGGGAGAGCGAGACAGTGCGGTGGAGGCAGTGCAGGAGAGCTAGATGACACCGGTGGGGGAGAGGAAGATGATGCGGCAGCGAGGGGATTTGGGGAAAATGGTAGGGGCGATGGAGGTGGTTGCCCTCTTTATATGATGGGACGTTTCAGGCATGTCCATGGACACGTGCTACCCCATGACCGTGGTCTTGCATGCGCCCACGTATACGCGGCCCCACTCATCAGCTAATGGTCAAAGCAATTGACCCGACGATAACGTCCGTTATAACCAGTTATGAGGGTTTCGGGCAAGGGAGTGGGGAAAAGTGAGCAAATCTCTACTATTAAAGCAGAATCGAACGTCGTGATGGTTCAACCTCCTCGTAAAGCTATCGATACATCCTCCCCACGCCACGTGCTCCCGTCCCCGCTTCAAATAGAAAAAAGTGCCACGTCCTCCCATCCTGGCTCGGAACAGAAAAAATTGTCACAACTGCACACCCGTCCCACCTCCCACTCTCCCCACCCCCTCGCCCTCGATCACGTTTCCCTCCCTGACTCCCGATCTCTCCCCGACCCCTCGCCCCTGATCCCATCTCTCTCCCGCCGCCGGCTGCCCCGACGCATGACACGTCACGATCCGCCCGCAGAGAGAGCTAAAGAGAGAGAGAGGAGTTGGAGGAGGATAAGGAGGCGAGCAGCGACGGTGCTGGGGCCCTTTCTCCTGTAGAGAGAGAGGGGGGAATGGAGGGAGGAGGAGCAGGAGTGCAGTGGCTATGTTGGGGGCCCTTCGCCCGCATAGAGAGGGACGGAGGGAGGGGGGAGGAGGAGCGCAGCGGCGGTGCTGGCTAATCCCGTGCCGCTTGATCCAGATCCTCAGGAAAAGCGGACGCGGCAATCGTCGTTGTATCTGGATCTTGTCCTCTGCCCTCCTCAATTTCCCCGGCAAGACGGAGGTCGGTAGGGATGACATGTAAAGGGACTTCGCTGGCAGGCTCCGCCTTGCACCCTCTACCTACCCAGCAACCTAGCACCCCCACCATTATGGGCAGAGCCTCCTCCGATGAACATCGAGTAGGGATGAGGTGAGGCCAAGGAAGAACACATCGGGATGGACGAAGAGGTAAATGGTTTACAACTGCATGTGAATTTCGTGTGGAAATCAGTATCTGTAGTTTCAGTCCATGGGATTGGTGAGTGCGTTGTGCTCAGTTTGTTATCTTGAGGAATTAGTTACTTTGGGCAAATAGGGAAAGCATCGGACTTAAATCTTTTACTGTTGAGTCGATGAAAATCGGAGAAATAGAGTAGGTCGTGTTTGTGCTCCATGTGATTTGTGACTGAGTTGTGTTTAGAATCTTGACTTGATGAAACCGTGGCTGCTTTAGTTGCATTGGGGCCATAAGGGAAACATCTGCTATGACATAACTCCTTTGGCTGTCGGAGGAAATTTCAATAAATATGGTAATAGGTGGTACTATAATAGATGATTCCAGTGATTAGTGTTGCCGTGACAGAATTCCTTTGGCTGTCGGAGGAAATTTCAATAAATATGGTCATAGGTGGTACTGTAATAGATGATTCCAGTGATTAGTGGCTTGTTCTGGATTAGAAGGTATTATCTTAATATCCAAGATCTCCCGTTTAGTATTATGGTTCGGTAAATGATTACTTACTTACAATAGCTTTACATGGGACTACCAGTCCTTAGAACTCTGTTTCTTAAAAGTTATGTGCAATTCTTTTATACCAATATTTTGTCCAGATAATTTCCTATAAATTAGTAAATTGTTTCATTTTGATTCAAATTGTTTCATATTGACTTGTTACCATATTAAGCAGTCATCCATACTGGCCATGCATTTTCTACATGAGTAGCTCGTGATTATCAGTGCTCCGTGGTAATGCTATAATTGTGTAGACATGAAGGATTGTTTGGCTGTTTGTGGCAGCCGTCGCCAGCTGGTTGATTCTCCTCGCAGCTGGTGTCCATCGAGGTCGTTGACTCCTTCATCCGCCTTTGTTGCTCCCGCAGGTCCGATCGACCTCACAACATGTATCATATTTTAGTTTAGATACATAACTACATAAGGTACTTCGTGAACATTGGTCCACCTTTATTTTTCTGCTAAATTGTTCTGGATCACATAATGCACACCATGAGCACTCAGGCGAACTTATTGTGTGCCATCTTCATCTATTTGTTGTTGTTTCCATACTGACCATGCATGCCAGATTCCCCATCCACAAAGTTTTAGTTTGATTGTGCAATTAAATGTGTTTGATCTTGGATGGCATTTCTATATACTTCATAATGTTTAGTAGTCCCTCCGTAAACTAATATAAGAGCGTTTAGAACACTAAAATAGTGATCTAAATGCTTTTATATTAGTTTAGAGTGGAAGTAAGTTTGAATAATATAGAACCCGATCACATCTAATTTGTCTTAGCATGTTGCTTTACTCATAAGATCATCTCTCCTTCCTAATAAGCTAATGGTGAAAAGGGAGAAACTTTTTCTGAAATAAAGCATTATTCAGGGTAGAGAATGTATGGAGGTGCATCCTTTTGAGTTGGAGACTATTTACAATCACCCACTTGCAGCTATGCCCTTGACCTAGCAGTGAAAAGGGTTTCATGCCCACGCCAGCAGATGTGGTTGTGGCGGTGTGCGTGAGTGTACGCATCACCATCTTGGTGGATGAGAAGCAGGCATACACAGCGGTAGCGCCGCTCGTGATTTTTTGTGAAAGGGGACAAGAAATTTGGTGCTTGGATGACATTTCTATGTCGTTCATAATATTTAGTACGTTGAAATAATATGGAATCTGTTCACATCTAATTCGTCGTAGCATGTTTATTTACTCATAAGATTATCTCTCCTTCTGAAAGAGCAAATGGTGAATAGGGAGACTCTTATGTGAAATTAATCATTATTCAAGGTAGATAATGTACACAGTGTATGTAGGTGCATCCTTTTGAGTTGGAGACTATTTACAATTCACCCACTTGAAGCTATGCCCTTGACCTAGCAGTGAAAAGGGTTTGATGCCCACGCCAGCAGAGGTGGTTGCGGTGGTGTGCCTGAGTGTACGCATCACCATCTTGGTGGATAAGAAGCAGGCGTACACAGCGGTAGCGTGGCTCATGAATTTTTGTGAAAGGGGACAAGAAATTTGGTGCTTGGATGACATTTCTATATCGTTCATAATGTTTAGTAAGTTTGAATAATATGGAATCTGTTCACATCTAATTTGTCGTAGCATGTTTATTTACTCATAAGATTATATCTCCTTCTGAAAGAGCAAATGGTGAATAGGGAGACTCTTATGTGAAATTAATCATTATTCAAGGTAAATAATGTACAGAGGTGCATCCTTTGAGTTGGAGAATATTTACAATTTACCAGCTTGCAGCTATGAAAATGACCTAGCAATGAAAAGTGCTTGATGCCCTCGCTAGCGGAGGTGGTTGCGATGGCGAGCTCGAGTGTACGCATCACCATCCTGGTGGGTGAGAAGCAGGCGTACAACAGCAGGAGGATAATTTACTCAGGACAAGCATTAGTTATGTAAATTGTTCATTAACATAGTTTTACAAGTCATTGAATCATGTTCCGTCACCTCTGCTTACCGTCACTCTTAAGGCAAGAGGACCTTTTCTAAATGTACTCCAGTATTGTTGAGCCTCTTCTATTTTTTACTTTTGGCATGAACAAGGATTCATATTGAATACTGTTACATAAGTACATGTTTGTAGTTAGCGTGGAGCCATAGACTCACTTGCCATCTGCGCTTACTGTTTCATATGGTTTTATCAATAGTAAAGCTTTTGGAATTACAATTATAGCGATTTACTTGGAATAGTATGGATTATGGCCTGATCTTGTCACTAATACTGTTAATTAATTGTAAATGTTTTTCTCATTCTGGAGTGTAATGCCATGGACGTCTCATGTGATTTCAGTCTTTTCAGTGTGCAAATGGTTAGAGCATTTTTCTTATATATATACATGCCATGTATCAAAATGACCATGAAGGATGTAGGTGCTACTCAGAAAATGCCGAGAAATATGAGTTTGTCTTCTTTTTTTGCTGGAAGAAATATGAGTTTGTCAGAGCAGCTATTTAGTTGGAAGAAAACATAGATTGAAGATGGACATATCAGATGTGCCTGCTTGATAGGTTGCTTATTTAGTTATGCAGCTGCAATGTTGCTTCCTTTGATGGGGATAATGTGTTCTTTTTTTATGTTTGCTTACTTGCTTCTTCCTTGTCTGTCAAGCTATGTTGGTAGATTTTAGATAGAAATTTGTCTTCGAACAAGACTACCGATGAAGCATCAGGGCAAAGATATCTATAGCATCACCACGGTTGAGATAATTTGATTTAATTCTAATATGTCAAGCTTCCGAAAGTTCACTATATACTCTGGTTTAGTTATTTGATATTTGTAGCAATGGAGCAATAAGAAACGCACAGACACATACATTCTTGATTTATTCTGCGTGATACATCCTTGTGGAGTACAAGACATTCTACAACTATGCGGACAACCGAAGATCTCTATGCCTAAATTTATTGTTTTGTGGTATTGTCCGCTCATTTTTCTCTTGGTGTCCAGTATCCCTCAAGCTATACGATATTTGATTAAGACATGTGGATATTTTTTCACTCATGATGATAAGTATTTATATCTGGAACTCAAGTTTGAGCCACATGTATTTGGTTTGGTGGTACATTGTAGGAAAGAAGGTATCATATTA
Organism: Triticum monococcum; assembly: GCA_034509565.1. Classification (NCBI taxonomy): domain Eukaryota; kingdom Viridiplantae; phylum Streptophyta; class Magnoliopsida; order Poales; family Poaceae; genus Triticum; species Triticum monococcum. The sequence continues at coordinate 494,799,058 of CM067844.1, forward strand.
TTTTATGGGATGAGCGCTTTAAATAGGAGGGTTTACTAGGGCCACAAGAAGGCTTATCATTGGTTTGTCGATAACAACGAAACAACTAGCAAGATTAGATCAACATTGGCGGTGAATAACGATGATGAAGACGTGTAAATTTATGTTCCGTAACAACGCACGGGCATTCAGTTATTATTAACAGAGCGGGGATGAATGAGTAGTGCTAAGAAACAAGGGGCCCAGAAATAAAAATCCCTTGTTTTATATTTGCCATGCATGCATTTGTCATTTAGTTTGACCAAATAACATGTGCTTCAACGATCCAATTGGTTTCAAACTTGGTGACCGAGTCCTTCGTTAGTCACTATATAAGAAAGTCTTGCTTTTATGATTTAAAAATCAAGCTAATTAATTAGTCACCCACTTGTGGCGTGCAGCCAAGAAAGAAAGAGAGAGAGGTCTGGCGACACGGGGGAAACCCTCCGCCGCCGTCGAGAGCTCCCCTCCGTCACCAGTACACCCATTGCGCCGCCGCCGGAGGGACGGCCGGCGAAGCCGCGCCGCGCCCTGGGATGGCGGCGGCGGGGCGATTTCGTTCCTGCACTGGCACCCCCGCCCCCGCTGCAGTCCCTCTCCTCCGTCGCCGCCTCCCTGCATCGCTGCCGCCGGTCGGCCGGCATGGCCGCACCGGGCCTGGGTTGGCTGCGGCGTGTGTGGCGGATGCGCTTGCCCCCTTGCACTGAGGACCCTCCCTCCCGCCGGCCCCCAGATCGGATCTGGCACGCCGCGGACTCCCTCCCCGTCCAGCTGCTGCACCGCGTCCTGCCATCCTGCTCGGCGGCGCGGCCGTGCCCGCGTGTTCCTCCCCCGTCCGCCTCTGCCACCCCACTGGTGCAGCCCCCCTTCTTGCTGCTGTCCGTTGGGTTGGGCAAGGCCCTTGGGGGAGTTGGCCGGGGCTCGGTCCTGCCTCGGTGCAGGCCACCCTCCGTCCTCGATGACGTCTCTTCCGAGCTATGATGACGACCCCTGCTTGTGTGTGGTCACGGCAATCCTCGACCAGTCATGTGTAGTTTTCGCAGTGGATCTTTGTCGACACCGCTCTGGTCCCGACGTCCATGGACCTGCGTTCTCCAGTGTCCTTGGTCTGCCGGCATCCTTTACCAGCGCGGTTTCGGCCCCGGTGCACCAACGGCTGCGTCCCTTCCAGCCTCGGTTCGCCGGAGTTCGGGTGGCTTTGCCTCTGGCAGCACACGGATCCGCGTTCTCTTCCGGCTCCGGATTGCTGGTTGCGTCGGGTGCCTTCCTTCCATCCACGTCGGCTCTCTACACCGCTGCCTCTCCGATCCCGTCCACCTACGAGCCATGTCGGCTCCAAAGCTTGTGTTTTTGTTGGCGGCAGGTGCAGCCTCACCCCCCTTCCTAGGTTTCAGTCGATTTGCAGGTTGGCTCCGGCATCTTCGGATCTTGACCTGGTGGCTTTGGGATCGCTCGGACTCAGGCCAGGCGAAATCCATGCTCAGCTTGTCGATGCTGGCAGCGACGACGCTCGCGGGTGTCGTTTTCCTTCCTGGAGGCACCGCCAAGGCCTTTATTCGTGCCCCTCTACGAGCATCAGGGGAAACCCTAGGTCCGGTTCACCGGATTGGATGGCGGCGGCGTCACGACGTCGTTCCCCCTTCTTGAAGGCGTCATCTTGCTCGCTCGTGGTGTCCCCGGTGTTGGATTTGAAGATGTTTGACGTCATGCTGCTTCAGTCTGCTCCTCTAGTTTTAGGCTTGGTGGGTTTAGTTGTGTTCCTTACTCTGTTCGGGCTGAGCACCCTGTCTCTCTATGCTCCGGGCACCATGTTCATGCCTCTTTGCGTTCATGTCATGAGTTGTACCCCTTGTTGTACTCATTCTTCTCTTTCTATCAATGAAAAGATAAGCAATCTTTGCGTATTCGCGAAAAAAGAAAGAGAGAGAAGCTTTGCTTGCAAGATGCACGCTCCTGTACCTAGACATAATCGTCATAATTTAACAAGACTTTCTGGCGAGACATTTCCAACTTGTCGTACTCCAGAGCGCGACCTTTTCCCTTGTTGCGCATCCGTCCGATCCGACGGCTCCGAACGAGTTTCGGACGCCCGCCATCCACGGCACCGCGCGTCTCCATCGTTCCCACGCAGCACTCAAACCCTTGGCCCCACGGCTCAGCCGCGTCTGGTTAGAAACATGCTTTAAGCAACACGAAGTCCAGCATTGTCTTAGCTAAGCGGCCAGATATCGACGCGGCGATAATAAACAAAAAACCGTTTGGATTGGAGCCTCCGCCCCGCCGTCGGGTCGCAGCTGTTCCTGAACCCGCCCCATACGCCGGCCGCCCATGCCCCATCGACGTGCCCAACCGAGCTGGGTCGCAGCTGCTCCTGAACCCACGGCCTCGGGTGCACCAGCCAGGCGCAAGTCGTTCTGTTTCGTTGGATACTAGTGTGGCCAAGCCAAAGTGTGGCTAGCCACATAAGTATGCCAAGCCACACAAGTGTGGCTGTGAAATTGGACGTCAAACTTTGGTAAAAGTTGGCAAAAAAATTGTCTCTATGACAAATGGGCCATATGGGCAATAAAGTGTGGCAAGCCAAATGTTGACGCTCAAAAGTGGCATAGTCATAAAATTAGCTTACGCTATATAAAGACTAATTCAAACTCAGGATGGGAGGTCACTCCGGATGGCTCTCTTTAAGAAGATCGAGATGGATATGAAGATGGTATATAGAGGAGCTCAGATGTAATAGTTATGACAAGTTCGGCGATGCTCATGTTGACACCAGATTAAATAATGGCATTAAACTCAATTAAGACGACTTCTGATGGAAAACGTTTCAACATGAAAGTTGTGCGTCTCGTCGAAACTGTGGATTTTGATATAAAAATCGTCTTAATCCGAGGTCGTATGCAACCTGTAGAGGCAAAACAAGATCAGAAACAGAAGCTGCAGAGTCATTTTGGACCGACCGAGTTTATTTGATCGGTGAGACCGAGTTGGTCCAAAAATTTACCAGAGAGTTGGCAATGTTGACTCGATAGGACCGAAGCAACCCAATCGGTAAGACCGAAATTGATCCGGAAATTACACAAAGTAACAGAGAGTTGGCCACGTTCACTCGGTGGGACCGAAGCAAACCAATCGGTGAGACCGAGATTGATCCGGAAATTGCCAAAGATTCCTGTCCGAGTTAGGTTAGGGTTTTTGATGTTTTGGACAGAATTTTTAGTCCTTTTCTTGTACGGAAAGTCCAGCCGCCTCATAAATAGATGAGAGGTGACGGCCGATTGAACAACACACAATCGCAAAAAACACATCTACTACTTTTTCATCTACGTTTTGTCCCTCCCTGGTTTTTGCTTCCTCGTTCTTCGTCGTTCTTCGTGTTGGAGAGCTGCGAATCCCGAGGCTCTAGGGGCGGTTGGACCGACCTAGGGCAGCCCATAGCCACCGCACTCCCCGACGGGGTCCCTCCCGGGAGTGTGGGGTTTCGGGTCCTCAAAAGCTCTCGCTGGTCGACTTGCGAATCACGCTTCCGGTGAGACTCCTTCAATGTGAGCTGCGGTGCATCACCCCCGGCGTCGAGGGTACACGTGACGTGTTCGTGTGCGAACACACTTTTGGCGACTCCGCTGGGGAAGAAGATCAAACATCATCATCATCCATCATGTTTGACAACGATAAGATTCCCAAGCCCTCGGAAATCAACGCCGATAACATAATCAAGCCCAATTTTGAGGAGTTACCAGAGGAACATTGCCAAGCTTATGAGGAGTACAAGAAGGCGCGTGAAGAGAAGGAGATGCAGGAGTTCCTTGCTAAGTTCAAGAAGGATCGCCAAGGCAATATCACTCCGGTTGGAGAAATCAAGTTCCCTCCTCTTCATGATGAACAGGTTAAACCCTCTGTAAGTAATACCTTCTCTCCCGAGGTATGGGCTGAAATTGATAGTCGCATTACTGATAGCAATAATCTCTTATACCAAATTTTCTTAGAAAATAGTAATGCTAAAAATAGTATGCCTCAATCATCTAGTGGTAATGTTGGTGTGCTGGTTCCTGCAGAAATCCCTAGTCCAACTTTGCCTATTTCATCGGCGCCTCCCGTGCTGATGAATTTTTATCCTAACCCCACAAATCAAATTGTTGCTGCACCCATTAATCCTATCATGAGTATGCCAAGTTTGGTGGTGACGCCGAACCAAACCCTACCTACAAGAGCAAACATTGTTAGATCACTGCCGAATTACAATTCGGCATACATGCCACAAATCACACCTGCAACTACTAACCCTACTCCTCCTATGCTACTACCACAAGCTTTATTGTCCACCGTGGATGATGGTCTAGCTAATCTTAGAGGGGAGATGGCTAAGATGCTCCGAGAGAATTTTGGAGTTGAGTTACCGAGGAACCGTATTTACCAAAAGCCATATCCAGAATACTTTGATGCAATTCAAGGCCCTCCAGGATATAAAATTCTAGATTTTGTTAAGTTTAATGGAGAGGGCACAAAAACCACCTGGGATCATGTTAGTCAGTACTTGGCACAATTAGGTGAGGCAAGTTCATGAGATGAGTGGAGAATACATTATTTTCCTTTATCTTTAACCGGTACTGCTTTCTCATGGTTTTCTGTGTTACCACCCGGTTCTATTACTACATGGTTTCACTTGGAACAAAAGTTTCATGATCATTTTTATAGTGGTGATAATGAGCTTAAGTTGTCACATCTTACATCGGTTAGACAAAAGCATGACGAATCGGTCTCCATTACGTCAAGAGATTTAGAGATACAAAAAACCGGTGCTATAGTTTGGTGATAACCGAGAGAGATTTAGCTGATCTTGTGCTTAGTGGTTTGAGAACTCACATTAGAGAAAGGCTAGAAGGACATGAGTTTTTAAATATCAACCAAGTCTTGCAAAGAGCTTTGGCTCAAGAAAGCCGAAGCAAAGATCTTAAAGAGGTGCATAGATATAAAACTGATCGTCCTAAGATAAATATGGTTGAGTATGATAGTGACCACTCGGATGATGAGGGTGAAATTTATGCTGCTGAATTTCTTTGGCCATCTAAGGCCAAACCATTTACTTGCAATGATTTAAAGCCGATTCATAAGAATCGTGATGAAGAGATGAAATTTACTTTCAACATTGCTAAGTGTGATAGAATATTTGATGCTTTATTGCAAGCAAAGATTATTAGAATATCTCATACTTTACCGCCGTTTGAAGAGCTAAAACGGCGTGCTTATTGCAAGTATCATAATTCTTTTTCTCATGCTACTAATGATTGTAATGTTTTTCAACGACAGATACAATCGGCCATTAATGACGGACGATTGAATTTTTCTGAGATGCAAGTTGATAAGCAGCCTTTCCCAATGAACACCATGGATTTGGAGGGGAAGAAGATGTTAATTCAGCCCAGCATAGCCGAATCAGCTAATAAGAATAATATTGTCATTGGTGAGCCCAGGAAAAATAAGGAGAGCGATAAGGTCTTGGGGAGACAAGTTGTGCTTGATAAGCAACCCGATGGCAAGGAGGTAATCAAGATCACCATCAAGAATCCTACACTCGGGGGGCAACCACAAGTGCAAGAGAACACTCATGTCAAATTTGTTAAGCCCAAGAGCCCAGAGGTTGGCAAGTGGAAGATAAATGAAGCTAAAGTACAACGCAAGAAAATCAAGCCAACTTTTGATATGTTGTTGTCCAAGTATGCCAATCAAGCGGCCGTTTCTAGCTCTAACCGGTCATCAAATTTGAAGCGCCCAAGGTCACCTCCTCGGGAAGAATTTCAGCATCATGCAAGGCCATATGGGTCATGGGCACCGGGACCATGGATGGCGCCACCCCCCTATGCGCCATACTACATGGGTGGTTTCAATGGAGGATGGGGGCAGCCCCCAATGGCCCCTTATGCTTTTCATCCGGGGTGGGTAGAACCAAGGAGGCCCATTCGTGAGAGGCTCTCTTATCCCACAAGAGGTTGTTTGTATAACGGTGCCAATCGGCCAATGCAAGATAATCATGGAAGGGCTGGCAAACAAGTGTGGCGTGCTAAATCACCAAGTGCTAAAATTTCAGAGCCTGGCAAGCAAAGGGAGAAGAATACTAGTGCTGAAACTATTTTGATAGGCACTAAAGAATTAACAATCAAAGAGCCGATTATTGTTGATAATCCGGCTGATTCTAATAAAGATGTGGCTGTTGTCCAGAAGGGACCCATGGCTAATGATAATGAAGCTAGCACGAGCAAGGCCAAGTCGAGGGATCCAAAATATACTCAGCCTAAGTGGTGTCCTTCCGGTCTGACCAAGGCGCAAAAAAGGAGATTGCAGCGCATGAGGAGTCATGAGATGGAGAAACAAGAAGCGGAAAAGCTAAGGGATAAATTATTCAATGAAAGCCGTCCCATGGTACCCCCAAAACAAGTGTGGAGGCCAAAACAAAAGGAAAACATAGCAGCTTCTGCATTGATCATAGCAACACCTACACCACCAACGGAGGACAATGCGGCTACTATTACATCGTCCACTTTGCCTACTACTTCCTCTTCTCTTGGAGATATTTTGGAGTCAGTAGACATGCTTGCGGAAGAAGATGAAATGCTTGATTATGAGTCTACACCGGTTCATGAAGGTATGGATATTAATATGGTGTATTACTTACCCGCTGAATTTCGTGCTATAGATGAAGAAGGGGAAGTAGCTCAGCTAGATTTTGGTCCTAAAAATGCTATATTCGAGAAGCCAAAAGAACCGGTGACGCACTTGAAGCCATTGTTCCTTAAAGGTCATATTAATGGATCGCCGGTTGCTAGAATGCTTGTCGATGGTGGTGCTGTGGTGAATCTTATGCCATATTCGGTCTTCAAAAAATTGGGGCTGCATGATGAAGAGTTAATAAAGACCAACATGGTGCTTAATGGATTTGAAGGCAAAGAGAAAACTGAAGCCAAAGGTGTGATGTATGTGGAGCTTACGATGGGGAGCAAAACTTTGGCTACCGCATTCTTTGTCGCCGAGGTGCAAGGTAACTACAATGTGATATTAGGCCGCGATTGGGTTCATGCGAACCAATGCGTGCCATCTACTATGCACCAGTTTTTGATTCAATGGGTTGATGATGAAGTAGAAGTCATTCATGCGGATAATTCGGCTTGTGTTGCTTTGGCCGATGCATTGGTGGATTGGCAACATCCCAATGCTACTTGCTTGACGGGGCGCGACTTATCAGAATATGATTTTCTTAGCGCCACAAAAAGTGGTTTCGTGCCCGTTTCTCTAAAGCCGGTTGGCGATAATCGGCTCCAAGGTATGATGTATTTAAATGGATCCTAACTCAGAGTGGTTACAAAAGCGTCTTGTAGAATATCAGTCCAATGAGAACGATATGTATGAGTCCATAGAAGAGTTAGATGATATGGATAAGTTAGGACAAGATTTTACATCGGCCGATCCATTAGAAGAGATAGATATAGGAGATGGTTCAATTCCTAGGCCGACATTTGTAAACGAAAATTTAAGAGCCGATCATAGGGCTAAGTTGATCGAGCTGTTGAAAGAATATGTTTGTTGCTTTGCATGGGAATACCATGAAATGCCAGGTTTAAGCCGAGAGCTAGTGGAGCATCGGTTACCTATAAAGGCTGGTTTTAGACCATACAAACAATCGGCCAGAAAGTTTAATCCAAAACGTATGACCGGATCAAGGAAGAGATCGGTCGTTTGCTTAAAGCTAACTTTATTAGACCTTGCAGGTATGCCGAGTGGATTTCCAACATTGTGCCAGTAGAGAAGAAAGGCTCTGGCAAGTTGAGGGTGTGCATTGATTTCAGAGATTTGAATAGAGCTACACCTAAAGATGAGTATCCCATGCCAATAGCCGATATGCTTATTAATGATGCTTCTGGACATAAGATCATTAGCTTTCTTGATGGTAATGTGGGGTATAATCAGATTTTTATGGCCGAAGAGGACATGTCCAAAACGGCTTTTTGATGCCCCGGTTTCCTTGGTTTATTTGAGTGGACGGTGATGACCTTTGGGTTAAAGAATGCTGGCGCCACGTATCAAAGGGCTATGAATTTAATTTTTCATGATTTACTTGGTGTTATACTTGAGGTCTATATTGATGATATTGTTGTCAAATCGGATGCTTTTGAATCTCACTTAGCCGATTTGCGTTTGGCTTTTGAAAGAATGAAGAAATATGGGCTGAAAATGAATCCTTTGAAGTGTGCCTTTGGTGTATCGGCTGATAAGTTTCTGGGTTTCATCATTCATGAAGATGGCGTGGAAATTGATCCTAAAAAGATAGAAGCTATACAGAAAGTAGAGGCTCCAACATGTAAGAGAGATATGCAAAAATTCCTTGGCAAGGTCAATTATTTGGGGAAGTTCATAGCCAATCTATCAGGGAAGGTTGATGCATTTACTCCTATCCTCCGGTTAAAGAATGATGTTGATTTTACTTGGGGGGCAAAACAGCAAGAGGCATTTGATATGATTAAGAAATATTTATGCACTCTTCCAGTTATGAAAGCGCCCAGGCACAGGGAGCCATTTAGACTTTACATTGCAGCGGAGGAAGGTGTTATTGGTGCTGTTTTGACTCAAGAGACCGAAGGAAAGGAGCATGCTATTACTTATTTGAGCCGACGCTTGTTGGATGCCGAGACAAGGTATACATTTATTGAGAAATTATGCTTATGCTTATATTATGCTTGCACAAAATTGAGACATTATCTAGTGCCTAGTACTTGCATTATAGCTTGTCAAACCGATGTCATCAAATACATGTTGCATAGGCCAATTCTTAGTGGTAGAATTGGCAAGTGGGCTTATGCTTTAATTGAGTATGATTTGGCTTATGAATCTCTGAAATCCATGAAAGGCCAAATTGTTGCTAATTTTATTGTTGATCATCGGATTAATGACAAGCGTGATATTGATATAAACCTTGTCTCATTAGTACCATGGAGATTATATTTTGATGGTTCAGTTTGTAGCAATGGCCAAGGTGTTGGTATTGTTTATATATCTCCTCATGGTGCTATTTTTGAAGCCTCATGCCGCTTAGAATACTTTTGCACAAATAATCAAGCCGAATATGAAGCATTGTTATTCGGCTTAGAGATGTTACTTGAAATAGGTGCTACACATATTGAGGCTTTTGGTGATTCGTTATTAGTAGTGCAACAAATATCCAAAGTCTTTCAATGTTTTGACGAATCACTTAATGTTTATCTTGATAAATGTCTAGATATAATTTCTACTTTGGATTATTTTAGTATTGCTCATATATCTAGACATGACAATTGGAGAGCAAATGAGTTGGCACAATAAGCATCCGGCTATCATGTTGATCGTGGCATGTTTCATATTTCTCAAAGGCCGATGTCTAGTCTTGCCAACGTAGGGGAGGCCGAACCGAAGCCCATCGTTTCGGCCGCTAATGAAATATTTAATACAGGAGAAAATCAAGACCGGAGGAAGCCCATTATTGATTATTTGTGTGATCCTAGTAAAAGGATGGACATGACTATTCGGCGTATGGCTTTCAAATACACAATGAGAGATGATGGTCTCTATCGCCGATCGGTTGATGATGTTCTTTTAAAATGCTTGGACAAGGACCAAGCGAGAGTTGCTATGGGAGAGGTCCATGAAGGTATTTGTGGCACTCATCAGTCGGCTCCCAAGATGAAATGGTTACTACGACGTGCTGGGTTTTACTGGCCGACAATGGTTAATGATTGCTTCCGGTACTATAAAGGATGTGAAGCTTGTCAAAAGTTTGGTGATATTCAGTTAGCTCCCGCTGCTATGTTACATCCTATTATCAAGCCATGGCCTTTTAGAGATTGGGGATTGGACTTTATTGGAGAGATTCATCCTTCTTCTTCAAAGGGGCATCGATTCGTGTTGGTGGCAACTGATTATTTCACTAAATGGTATGAAGCAATACCACTAAAAAACATGACGCATACAGAGGTAATTCAATTCATAACTGAGCATATTATTCATAGATTCGGCATTCCTCAAACATTAACTACAGACCAAGGTTTATCCTTTATGTCACATCAAGTCAAAGAGTTTGCCGAATCATATAAGATAAAGTTGCTCAATTCCTCTCCATATTATGCCCAAGCCAATGGACAAGCTGAGTCTAGTAATAAAATATTAATCAAGCTCATCAAGAAGAAGATTGAGGATAATCCAAGGAGATGGCATGAGCTATTGTCCGAAGCTTTGAGGGCACATAGAATTTCAAGGCATGGTGCTACGAAGGTGACTCCATTTGAGCTAGTATATGGTCAAGAGGTTGTTTTACCAGTGGAAGTAAATTTGAATGCTTTGAGAATAGCCAAACAAAATGATTTATCGGCAGTGGACTTTTATAACTTGATGATGGACAATATTAATGAGGTTGCCGATAAACGTTTGGACGCTTTGAAGTCCATAGAGAGAGACAAGTTGAGGGTTGCAAGAGCTTACAATAAGAAAGTTAAGTTGAAGAATTTTCAAGTTGGTGATCTCGTCTGGAAAGTGATCCTGCCGATTGGTTCAAGAGATAAAAAATTCGGGAAATGGTCTCCAAGTTGGGAAGGTCCTTTTAGGATTACAAGAGTGGTTCCCGGAAACTCATATTTGTGGAATCTGTACAAGACACATTATTACCTCGAGCTCTCAATGGCAAATATTTGAAGAAGTACCACCCGAGTGTGTGGCAGGAAGCCTAAATAGGCAATGGCCGATATATGATTATCGCCCTTAGCACAAACATGTCCGATACATAATTATCACCGTGAGAAATATAAATGGCCGATGGAGTGTTGACATCGTCTTTAGAACAAATACAATGCAAATTATTTTTCGGCACGCAAGTTTTGCCGAAAAATAGGGGGGCATGTGTTGACGCTTAAAAGTGGCATAGTCATAAAATTAGCTTAGGCTATATAAAGACTAATTCAAACTCAGGATGGGAGGCCACTCCGGATGGCTCTCTTTAAGAAGATCGAGATGGATATGAAGATGGTATATAGAGGAGCTCAGATGTAATAGTTATGACAAGTTCGGCGATGCTCATATTGACACCAGATTAAATAATAGCATTAAACTCAATTAAGATGACCTCTGATGGAAAATGTTTCAACATGAAAGTTGTGCGTCTCGTCGAAACGGTGGATTTTGATATAAAAATCGTCTTAATCCGAGGTCGTATGCAATCCGTGAAGGCAAAACAAGGTCAGAAACAAAAACTGCAGAGTCATTTCGGACCGACCGAGTTTATTTGATCGGTGAAACCGAGTTGGTCCGAAAATTTATCAGAGAGTTGGCAATGTTGACTCGGTAGGACCGAAGCAACCCAATCGGTAAGACCGAAATTAATCCGGAAATTACACAAAGTAACAGAGAGTTGGCCACATTCACTCGGTGGGACCGAAGCAAACCAATCGGTGAGATCGAGATTGATCCGGAAATTGCCAAAGATTCCTGTCCGAGTTAGGTTAGAGTTTTTGATGTTTTGGACGGAATTTTTAGTCCTTTTCTTGTACGGAAAGTCCAGCTACCTCATAAATAGATGAGAGGTGACGGCCCATTGAACAACACACAATCGCAAAAAACACATTTACTACTTTTTCATCTACGTTTTGTCCCTCCCTTGTTTTTGCTTCCTCGTTCTTCGTCGTTCTTCATGTTGGAGAGCTGCGAATCCCGAGGCTCTAGGGGCGGTTGGACCGACCTAGGGCAGCCCATAGCCGCCGCACTCCCCGACGGGGTCCCTCCCGGGAGTGTGGGGTTTCGGGTCCTCAAAAGCTCTCGCCGGTCAACTTGCGAATCGCGCTTTCAGTGAGACTCCTTCGACGTGAGCTGCAGTGCATCACCTCAGCGTCGAGGGTACACGTGACGTGTTCGTGTGCGAACACCAAAGTATGGCAAAAACCAAACACATGCCAACTAAACTGTGGCTGCCAAATTTTGCGTTGGTAAACTGTGGCTGAGAACCAAACAGCCCCGTAGTCTTGGCCGAGCCGCGCCGATGCGGGCCGGCTCCTGCGGTACCTATATCTGCGCGTGGGGTTAGGCTGACAGCTGGGACCGGCGGCTCACAGGGCGGAGCGGAGCGGAGCTCTAGGAGGCCACCACCCCAAATCCCCTTCCTCTGCACATCGCCAGTTTCACCGCCGCTGCGCCCGCACGACGCTGCAGGTGGCGCAGCCGCCATGGACGAGGAGGCCAAGCCCAACACGAGCGAGGATGCCAGCTCCAAGGCCGCCGCCGCCGCCGCCGCTGCCGCTGCTGCTGCCGTCGCCACTGCGGCCGAGGCGGCCACTCCGCCGACGCCCTCGGGCTCGGGGTCGCCGGAGGGGGGGAAGGAGGAGGTGGGCGATTTGGTGGAGAGGGTTGCGGAGCTGGTGGACGAGATCGCGGTGATCTCCGACTTCAGGAACGCCTACCGGAGGCAGTTCTGCAACCTGTCGCGGCGGATCCGGTTGCTCGCGCCCATGATGGAGGAGGTCAAGGAGGGCCCACGCCCGCTGCCGGAGGCGTCGGTGGCCGCGCTCAGGCAGCTCAGGGACGCGCTCGCCGGCGCCCGGGAGCTGCTCCGCCTCGGCAGCAACGGTAGCAAGATCTTCCTGGTGGGGTTTCTCGACTATAGCTCATTGTTTTCTTGTCTTGTTTATACGGTGCGTCCGAAATTGCCCATATTCTTGCACCTCTTGCGCTAGATAAGGTTGTATCTGCGGAGTTCAAGAAAATTTCGCCTGACGAATTAGATTCTATTTTACCGTGCTGTGCTGCAGAATTAGAATTTCTCGCTAATCACTTTGTAACATGTTGCCTTTTTTTGCCTGTGTAAAAGCTTATCCTTAAAAATTGCTCAGGTTGGACCAGGTTTTGAATACCTGGGTGTCAAATCAATGCCGGGCCAGAGTAGTTGACAACTTGACATTCTTTAGTGGTGTTGAATAAGTCTGCCAATACAGTAGGTTATTATTGGTTTTGTATACACAACATGGGTGAGCCTAGGAAAAACCGAGGTATAATTACTGAATTCTATACTTTCTAATTTTGGCATGACCAATACTGTAGTTCTAAATATGGAAGTTTGAGAGACTAGTAGTAACCCGTGTAACCGCAGGATTGTACAAGAGTAAAAGATAGCTGTGACTTTACTCCAAAAGAACTAGTTATTCACCACTATTGCTATTTAATCACCGTATCTAGGTCACACTAGCATTGCTCACAAAATGCATATTTGCAGCTGAAAAGCTGATAGGACTTGTTCAGGTGTGTGGGTTTTTGGGTGCAGTTGAAAGCAATTGCTCTCAATGCTAGTCTTTAGTCGTATCTATATGTCAGTTATTGGCGTCAGTCTGTTCACCTCATACTCCCTCCTGATACCAGCCGTTATATCTGTTGCAAATGGGTGAGATGGTGGTCATGTTCGCTACCAAAGTTGTGATAAAATTACCGGCAAGTGCCACTTATATGTAACTAGCATAATGCCCGTGTGTCGCTACGGTACCAAAAAATGGACGAAGCACAGAGACTGGGGAGGAGTGGTGGTTGGAGAATGCGTATTGGGGAGGAGCGGCTGCAGGAAAAAAATCGGTTGTCGGATTGACTGGCTGGTTCGTGTCATGGAAAAAAATTACGTACTGTCGTGTACTTTTAAAATACTTTCCCATGCAAGACATGAGTGAGGCGGGTGGCTTGTTGGACCGGAAGGGATCGAGTAGGTTCTGGATGGATCAGGAAGATTGGGATGGAGTGGAGAGGTGTACTCACCGCCACCACCACCAACTCCAATTTATATACGATAGTTCTGTAATAGGAAAGTCCAATTTATATAAGATAGTTATGTAATAGGAAACAACGAGGGTATCACATAGGATAAGTTTAGCATCACCAGTTTTTGTGTTTCAACCTGTTGGGTGCTTTAATTTGTTTTGTTCATAGCAACTCACTGGAAGGAAACCTCCAATGTGTCCAGGACACTGGCTGAGATTCTCAGCCGTAGTATAAGTCTTCTTCCTTTTGCTGCATCTTGGGCCAGGACCCAGGACTATCACTATGGTTTCTATGTTGCTCAGCCCTGGTCTTGTTTATTTAAACAATATTTATGCACTGGAGCTGGACGACTTAGATATCTAGAGACTTTGATCAGCATGTTGTAACATTCATTTATGATGATTTTGTTGATTAGTTAGTTATATGGAAGTTTAATATCTGCAAACTTTTTTTCTCGGGGGCGAGGGTGGGAATGACCCTGCGGCATGGGTTGATCATGTTGTACTGAGATTCTGTGCCAATTTATTGGTGATACTGATTTCAAAAGGTAAAAAAAAACTTTTCCTGCGAACTTAATGTGCCCTGCGATGTTACATGTTAGGCATGGATGGATGTAGACATGGCAGGGATAAGGATGGAGTACTATTGCTAGTTGAGTTTGTAGTTGCTAGCTGCTCGTTATAAGGAATACCTGATAACTCAAAGTTGTTGACCACTGAGGATAGTATATATACTTAGCTTACGTCTGTGGTCCGTGGAAGTGGTGAATTTAGTGTGAATCGTCTGTCATAATCGCATTTGGCGGATCACGATTGTTGCAAATTATCATCAGCTGCATCTGGCAGCTGCACTACTGTGATAGGTGTGTCAGGAGGGTATAGATAGGTAGTTTCTGGAGCTCCATGTTGATAGTGCAACTGATGGACTGTTATATAAATAATGAGACCGAGGGTACTAGAACTGTTGGTACACTTGTAAGAATAAGCGAGAAGATGCACTGGTGTATTAGTCCCACGAAATAAGCAATGAGATTGAGTCTGCTTCTTATGGGTCAAAGCCAGGTTACACAGGGATGCCATTGCGCTCCTATCACCGGGATATTGCCCAGTCCTCGATGGACTGATTATATGAGGAAACGGAAACACCAGAGGGATCTGAATCACACTTTAATGGGAATAATACTCCACAAGGTTTCATCCACGGAAGGAGAGCCAGGGCCCAAGATCAGGTGAAAAGCGTAGTTAATAGACAATTTAATTTAGCCATAGCTGCTAAGCCAATATAAGTGTTGAAGGGGGTAAAAAGATCTAGTAATATATTTGGAGTCATGTTTGTGATGTAGTTTTACAGGGTAAAAAACTAGTGTCTCAGTGCGAGGTATGTGATGGTCAATCAAGCACTTCCATATGTTTGCACGGGTGTGTTCATTAAAAAGTAGCGAGGCTGTGTATTTGAGTGGGCTAATATTTCTTGATACGTGTACCTTGACGAACAATAAAATACTGTTAGTCAATAAAATATGTGATGACGATGACGATAGAGTTTATCTGGATGAGGTCCCCTTTGTTGAGGTGTGCGTGGGTTATCTTGTGTGTGTCGCTTGGCGGTTTGTGACGGTTTTAGCTCGGTTTTCCGTTAATTAACCGAGCAACTCTCTTCTGCTTAATTAATAGATGAGGCAAAACTTTTGCCTCCGTTTTGACAAAAAATACTGTTAGTCAGCAGATCTTGTGGTTAATTTTTGCTGTATAAATTTGCAACTGCTTTTCATACATATTTAAATCACGATCATTTTCCAACAATTAGTGGTTTCC
Source organism: Triticum monococcum (assembly GCA_034509565.1). Taxonomy (NCBI): domain Eukaryota; kingdom Viridiplantae; phylum Streptophyta; class Magnoliopsida; order Poales; family Poaceae; genus Triticum; species Triticum monococcum. The sequence goes on from CM067844.1 coordinate 494,814,690, forward strand.
CCTTTTGCAGGTTCTCGAGAGAGAGAAGATAATGCAGACTTTCCAGGACATTACCTCGAGGCTTGAGCAAGCCTTAGCTGGTATCTCGTTTGATGAGCTTGGCATATCAGATGAAGTAAGGGAACAGGTAATTTTTCTCACTCTTGAGTTTCTTTGTCAGTGAAACCATTTAGATTTTTTGCTTTGATTTGTTTTGTTCGCCTGTTGTTAGGAGCTAGGGTTCTGCCCGGTCTTGGCCGTAGGCAGTAGGGGAAGGAGGGGGCTGGGCGTGGCGATGAGCGGCCGCGCCGGTGGCTGGGCGCCGTCGCGGGAGAGGAGGATGGCGGCGGCAGCGCAAGAGGCAATGGGGGCGGCTAGGGTTCCGGCTCCTCTGGGAGCCGGGCAATAGAGATAATCTTCTTATTGCTTAATTCCAAAAAGAGTCTTATAGCCTATATTTATAACCTAGATAACTTGCAGAAGAATTAACCTAAGATAACTTGCATAAGAATTAACCTAAGATAACTTGTGGGCTAAGATTCCCCGGTGGGCCTAGCTAAACCGGCCATAACACTTCTCCCCGCCTGCACAAACAGCTCGTCCTCGAGCTGTAAGGTGGGGAAGCGCTTGCGGAACTCCTGGAGGCGATCAACCAGCGTCAAACACCTTCTCGACAGCTGGGGCGGCCAGGTCGGCGGCGACGGTGTCCTCCGGAATGTAGTCGGCAACCTCCAGGTAGAAGAGTCGCGGGCAGGCATGGCCGGGCGTGTAGGGCTCGTCGCAGTTGAAGCATAACCCTTGGCGACGACGCTCGAGCAGTTCGGCTGATGTGAGCCGGCGGAACTGCCGCGCCGCGGTCGCGACGAGGGGTGTCGTAGAAGCCTGCGCAGGCCGACCGCGACGAGGGGTGTCGTAGAAGCCCGCGCAGGCCGATCCTGCACGGAATCCGGCCCGGGTAGCAACCCGGCGGTCCGGGACGGTGATTCCTGCTGGATGGCCACCGCGCGGCGCTTGAACGCACGGGCGTAGTACATGGCCGTCTGAAGGTCTTGTGGCCCCCCAGTTAAGCGGGTCGTCCGAACCGTCGTACGTGGCGAAGTCGATCTTTGCGAACCGGGGCGGCTGCTGGTGTGGCACGCCCTGGCCCACTGCCTCGGCGGTACGGAGGGCTGATGACGGAGCTCGGTCCAGGGTGGAAGGGTCGGCGTAGTCCCCTGTGGCTCCCGACGCCTCGGGCTGCAACTGGAACCCTGATGGCGGCCGGGCCTCCGTGGAAGCTGACGGCGGCCCGTGGAGCCAGCCAGGAAGTGGCGACGGTGACGAAGGGAAACGGACCTCCTGGATCGGAAGGCCGCTCGGCGAGGACCGGCCCAGGCTAGGGTTGTGCGGGGGCGGTGGTGGAACCTGCACCGTTGCCGCCGGGAGGGATGGCGCGGTGAGGGACGGCGCGCCGAACTGTAGCGTGGGCACCGCCGGGTCGCCGGCCTCCGTGTAGACCGGCGGTGGCGACGTTCCGGTGAGCCAAGCCGGAATCGGAGAGGGCGACGGTGGAAACCGCACCTGCTGGATCGGAAGCCCCCCGGAAGGGTCCTGACTCAGGCCGGCGCTAGGCGGTGGAGACGGCGTGGGGGCCGGCGCAGCCGGCGCGGAGGGGGCCAGGGCAGACCAGACCGGCCATGGGGTTGGGGCGGACGCGGCTGATGCCGCGGGTGCTGGCGCGGGCCAGTGTGGCCAGGCCGGCGCTGGAGCGGCCGGGTAGCCGCCGGCGAGCGCGGCGGGCACCAAGTACCACGGGAGCGCCGGCGGCCCGGAGGGCGCAGGCGGCGGGGGCGGCTGTGGCGGTCCGTACGGGCTGGCCAGGAAGAGCCGGATACCCTGGACCGCGACGACCAAGTTGTTGAGGACCCCCGCCATGGCCTCCGGGGTGTAGTGGGCCGGTAGGGTTGATGGCGACGGCGGCGTAGCGGTGATGGGGCCCGGCGGATGGCCGGTTGACGCGCTGGGGATGAGGTCCAGCGGCGCGGACGGGAGGACCAGCGACCCCGTAGCGAGGGGCGCTGACGCGGCGGTGGTGGTCACGGGCAGCGACGGCGATGGTGGTGAGGATGACATGGTCGAACCAGAGCTGGCTGATACCAAGGTGTTAGGAGCTAGGGTTCTGCCCGGTCTTGGCCGTAGGCAGTAGGGGAAGGAGGGGGCTGGGCGTGGCGATGAGCAGCCGCGCCGGCGGCTGGGCGCCGTCGTGGGAGAGGAGGATGGCGGCGGCAGCGCAAGAGGCAATGGGGGCGGCTAGGGTTCCGGCTCCTCTGGGAGCCGGGCAATAGAGATAATCTTCTTATTGCTTAATTCCAAAAAGGGTCTTACAGCCTATATTTATAACCTAGATAACTTGCAGAAGAATTAACCTAAGATAACCTGCATAAGAATTAACCTAAGATAACTTGTGGGCTAATATTCCCCGGTGGGCCTAGCTAAACCGGCCATAACACCTGTCTTGCTTATCTGCAACTGAAACACTTGCAATGTTGTGCAGGTTGAACTGGTGCATGCTCAATTCAAAAGAGCAAAAGAAAGATCAGATACATCGGAGGACGTTCTCTTTAATGATCTAATTTCTGCCTATAATTCAAGCACCAATGATAATGTTGACCCAGATGTCATTCAAAGGTTATCTGAGAAGTTGCAGCTTGTCACCATATCTGACCTCAATCAAGAATCATTGGCCTTGCATGAGATGGCTAGTGGAGGGGATCCCGGTGCAGTTGTTGAGAATATGTCAATGCTGCTGAAAAAGATCAAGGATTTTGTGCAGACCCAGGATCCTATAGGCATCCCAGCAAGTACAACAAACCCTTCCCGAGATGACAACTTGACATCTCCTGTTGTCCCGGATGATTTTCGTTGCCCAATATCACTGGATTTAATGAAAGACCCAGTTATTGTCTCCACTGGCCAGGTCTCTGCCTAACTTAGTTTTGTTTTGTTTCCTATCAATCTGTAGGCTTCCATTTATATTTCAACTCACAAGAATTTCTTGAAAATGTTTGTATTCAGACTTACGAGCGAGGTTGCATAGAGAGATGGTTGGAGGCAGGGCACGACACCTGTCCTAAGACGCAGCAGAAGCTTCCAAATAAATCTCTAACTCCAAACTATGTGCTCCGAAGCCTCATAGCTCAATGGTGTGAAGCAAATGGTGTAGAGCCGCCAAAGCGCCCTGCTCAGCCTAATAATACACCAGCAACATGTACCGCCTCTGAGCATAGTAAAGTTATTGAGCTCCTGCAGAAACTATCATCCCAGAACCTTGCAGATCAACGTGGAGCTGCAGGTATGCTTCGTCAGCTTGCCAAGCGTAGCGCTGAAAATCGTGCTTGTATAGGAGAAGCTGGTGCTATTCCTATCCTTGTGAGCCTTCTACCAACCACCGATGTTAGCACCCAGGAACATGTGGTTACTGCTCTCCTGAATCTTTCTATTTATGAAGAGAACAAAGCAAGAATAATTACCTCTGGAGCTGTTCCTGGAATTGTACATGTGCTAAAGAGAGGCAGCATGGAGGCTCGGGAGAATTCAGCTGCCACACTGTTTAGCCTATCACTTGTGGATGAGAACAAGGTGACAATAGGGGCTTCTGGGGCAATTCCAGCTTTGGTGCTGCTATTGGGTAATGGAAGTCAACGGGGTAAAAAGGATGCAGCAACAGCACTATTTAACTTGTGTATCTATCAGGGCAACAAAGGTAAAGCTGTTAGAGCTGGATTGGTCCCTATACTACTTGAACTTCTAACAGAGACTGAAAGTGGAATGGTTGATGAGGCCCTGGCTATACTGGCAATTCTCTCGAGCCATCCTGAGGGAAAGGCAGCCATCAGCGCTGCCGCCGCCATACCAATTCTAGTTGGAGTTATCAGGAATGGATCCTCGAGGAACAAGGAGAATGCTGCGGCTGTTCTGGTGCATCTCTGTAATGGCGAACAGCAACAACAGCATCTTGCAGAAGCACAGGAGCAGGGCATCGTGACCTTGCTGGAGGAGCTAGCAGAAAGTGGCACAGACAGGGGGAAAAGGAAAGCGATCCAGTTGCTTGAACGGATGAATAGGTTTCTAAAGCAGCAGAGCCAAGCCCAGGGAGACGCGATGGCACAGGCGCATGTTCAGGCCCAGACCCTGTCCCAGGCTCTGGTTCAAGCTCAAGCAGATACTCAGCTAGAGGAATCACTACCTCCTACTTCATCCCATCTTCCTGAAAGATGAGGTGAATAATCATTAGCTTCTCATTCTAGGTAGTGGTTTGTTTTTGGGCTGTCTGCCAGGTGGAAGACCTCCTGCAATTCTTGCTCTGCAGGTGTGCGTTTTGGCTGTACAATGTTGTCAGGAATAGGAAGGCCCGGCAGCGCAGCGTGATTTAGGGCTGTGAGCATGTTGACAGGTTAGTTTTGCAACCATGGTTGGTGCTGTTAACCCGTGTTTGTTTGTAGTTGGTACAATGTGTCGGTGATTCAAGGTAGGATCCTCGAGTTTTAGGGAGGTATATCGTAATATGCTTGTACTGGGTGCCTGGTACATGACTAATTTGTGGCTTCCTAGGGTGGTAATTTTACTTGCCTGAGAAAGAAGAGAGCTTCAGTAAAGCCTAGTTTTTGTGTTCAGCCAAGTTTCTGCTTCTGTAAAGCTTCAGTATAGCTGGAGCATGGACTGTTCTTCGCGTGTAACTCGAAAGAAATCCATGTGGCTGTGGGGATGTTCTGATCAGTGTCCGAATGTTGTTGTCATTGAAATTCGCCCCGGAATACTGTACCCTCCTGAGAGTTAGATTTTTCGTTTCTTTCGGCTGTTCTCCTCGTCCGGGGCAATGTAGCTGGATTCTTGATGAAACTGCCCTGGCATTTCCCAACCTGATATGATGATATGAGAGGCGGCGATGATTCCGATTGGAGGACGTCACGCTCGGCACACTAGCTTGTGTCCCAGGCACACTTAACTGTCATGGCGAATCGGCGCAGCCGAAAGGGGAGGGGGCACGCCGGTGACTCGGGCCACATGCGCGTGCCTCCTACGTACCTTTCCCTTTCGTCAACGGTGGGTAGGACCTGGGAGCGAGGGAGAGAGAGATCGGGCCGGCCTCAATTATGCGCAGATCGTTCAGCCCGACCGCCAAGAAAGTGAGCTTGGTTTGCTGTTAGCTAGACTCGAGTCGGAGCCTGATGCGACTGGCGATGTAAATGCATGTGGTGGCACTTCGGGACACTGCTCCTGCCCGGTTCCTTTTCACCAACAGATTCGGGCAGATGCCAGCGCCACCATCTTATTTATAAGCTACAGTGGCCAAGAAGCACCACCATCTTATTTATAAGCTACAGTGCCAAGAAGAGTGGCGACGCCGCTTCCGAACTACAGTACTCGAGCCCACGTATGCACGCACCTTTCCAACTCGAGCTCACGACCAAATGCCGCGCGCGCCGTCGAGTTATTCTGGCGTTCCTTCCACAACGGCATGCTTGATCTTCCCTGTTCATCGCGACGCGTCGCATTATTGCCGCTTGATTGATTGGTTGCACCCGGTCTGCCGGCGACAACCACCCTATCAATCAAATTAAGAAAAAGAATTAAGCTGCTGCTTGCATTATTATTAAGAAAATCAAGCTAGCAAGCACTCAATCCCACCCCTAAGAAAAGCTTAAAGCTCATGCATTATGCCATTGTCTATGCTACATGTGGTGACCTCGTGGCTGATCTGCGAATTAGTGCGATATGATGATGCTGATATCCGACGAATCATCGCGCTCAGAATCAACACGTACGGGGAGAAACATTGTTTATTAGCACCCCGTATCGATCCGTGTCCACTAGCATTCACTTCTCTACTCGCAGGTTTGGCGTCCTTGTCTTGTAACAACTAACAACGACTAGCTCGTCGACGAGTCGTTTGGTTCTGGCCAACGGAGCCGAATATCTTGAGCTCCAATCGCTTCAGGCGTAGAGTAGACGCCGCGACCTTTGACATCGTCGGCATTTTTGCAATCTTGAGAGTGAAATGAATGCTAAGTGCATACCAGAGCCGATGTTAACGTTCTTACCAATCAGGAAAATAAAAGGTTTTGCGATCTTACAACATTGTCATTTTTCCAATCTTGAGAGTGAAATGAATGCTATGTTGTACTCAGGTATATCAGAGCCAATCTTAACGTTCTTAACAATCACATGCAGCTAGCTAAGCGATGCCGCAGTGTCGCCTACCGCTGGTTCCTGTCCCCGACACCACGATAGCCTTGTGGTGAGGACCTCTTTTGCACAAGCTTTCATCGATTCATGAGATGAGATCTCAGTTCAGTACTCTGGCGACGAAGTAGTAGCTAAACTATAAAGATACAGTAAACCACATACCCAAAGCAACTGACCCGGATGCTGCACGCGCGGTGGGCATGCAGATCGCTGGATCGCGATCCGCCCACCCCAGTCAGGACTACCCCACCTGCATGCGCCCATGCATGAGGGCACACCCATGCAGACCCATCCACGTCCTAAACGAAGGCTGGTCATAATGATATCATAAACGGTATCGTATAAGTTATTTTTTTAATGATATGTCACATAATTAAATGATAAAGAGAGGATGTGGTATCAGACTAGCCACACCGGGAGTAATTTCAACAGTAACATCAAATCCAACTCAGCAAATTTGTTTATATGGCAATGAGTTAATAAGGAGAGAGATAATAGTAGTAACTTAGCTAGTTACTGTAACATCACATGTCCCAATGCAATATGAGTCTATAACCTAATAAATGAAACTATGCATGTTACTACACTTATGTTACCACACACTATGAATGTAGTAGCATGGTCTAGGAATACGTGTATGTTACTAGTATATGTTACTCTCCATTGTGGCTAGTCTTATATCATGATATTGTATCATTATGATGTTGTACTACTTTGTGTCATGCATGATAATTAATAAGGCAACCTAAGATACTAACTTATGATACTATGCATCACAGTGCATGCCATTTTTACTCGCAAAGGATTCGCCATGCCCTCGCTCTCGCCCTCTCCCGCTCCGGGGTCGGCGACCACCATACCGGCGCTGCGCACCCCGTGCTCGTCGGCCACCCCCTCCCCAACCAGCTCCCGTAGCCGTTGGAGCGCGCCCGGTTCCTCTGACACGGCTGCTGCTCGCATTCGGGTTGGCCTCGCGGCCTCCGCTGGGGCTGGAGTCATCGCCAGATCCGCTGGATCTCGCGCTTCCCCCGCGGCCCCTCCCATCTTCGAGGTGGGGGAGTCGAGCCGGCAGGCCGCGCTCAGGCCGCGTGCTGCTGCCCCGCATTCATCACCTGCGCCGGCCTACCCCCTCGCCTCAGATCTATCATCTGCACGCCACACAGCTACCCCTCCGTCCCGCCGGCACGGCATGGCCGCCTTAAATCCATCGTCTGCGCGCCTGCAGCGCTCGCCATTAACTCGCGGACAGTGCGCCCTCCCCGGGCCGCACCTTCGCGCTCTCCTCCAGGCGGAGTTATCTCGCCTGCATTGCGCCTGCCCACTCCGCCTCTCAGCGCAACCAGCATCGCCAGCAGGATTCCCGCGACGATCCGGTCCAAGCCTCCCCGAAATGGCAGCAGGTCGTTTCGAGGCGCCGGCGGCGTGCGCCGCCCGTACCTGCTCCGGGCGCTCGGAGTTATGCCCGCCGCGTCTCCCCCGAGGCACGTTGGCTGGCGCAGCAACGCCGCAGCGCCTTCTTAAGGAGGTTCCGGGGCTGCTGTCTTCGGCGTCTCGCCCCTCGCCACCGTGCCGTCGACTGCCGCGACCCGGTGAGATGCGCTGACTGCTGGCGTTTCGGCCATCGCTCTTGCTCCAAACTCTGTAGCCTCAGCCACCCCCCGCAAGCTCCACCGCACGCTCCGCCCCCCAGCCGTCTGCCTCAGCCACCACGACCCCCATCTCGCCCGCTGCCTCGCCGGTCTGCCCCGCCGGCGCCGCTGCCCGCCTCCCTTCCTCCTCCGCCCCAGGTCCGCCCCCGCCGTGTGCCATGGCGTACCGTCCCGGAGAGGCGTCCCAGCGGCCTGGGGCTGGCTCCACCTTCACCTTCTGCACGCCGGCAATGGAGGAGGCGGCGCGCCACTTGTGTTCATCCGCGGTGGTCATCACCATGTCCGAGCTTCATCGCGACATCAACCCCCAGCTTGTCGCCAAGGCGCTGGAGCGCGACCTCGGCATCCCTTGGGAGGAGATGCACATCTCCAAGCACTCGCCGGAGGACTTCCTGGTGCGGTTCGCGCACGCCCGCCACAGGAACGTCGCTGTGGACGCCGACGTGGCGACCTGCGGAGGCGTGGCGCTCTCCATCGCTCCGTGGTCGCCGGCGGCGCATGGTCATCAGCGGGCCTGGCGGTTCTACTGCAGGCTTGCGGTAGAAGGTATCCCCGTCCAAGCCTGGACCAAGGAGGCGGTGCAGGACGCCATCGGCCGCTCCTGCCATGTCGAGCGGCTCGAGAGGCAGTCCACGTCGCTCTCCAACACCTCCTGCGTCTATGCATGGGTGTGGGCGTGGTCGCCTGACGACATCCCCACGGCCAACGGCTTCTCCATCATCGACCGCCCTGACGATGGCCGTGGCCACCAAGCGCTGCCACAGGGCTGCCCCAGCTCTGACGGGCCCTGCGGCCCGCAGTTTCTGGTGCTCATCCATTTGGATCGCACCCGCGACTACTCGCCACTTGAAGATCGCCCCCCGGCGCGGACCAGGACTGGCCCCACGATAAGCGCTTCCACTGGGAGCGGCGCACGGAAGACGGCCAGGCCAGGACTGGCAGGCGTCGTGTCGTTGCTGCTTCCTGTGCTAGGCCAAGGCCGCGCCCTCGAGATGACGACGACGACAACCAGGGTCGAGATGGGCGCGGTCGGCAGCGCCGTGCCCATTCCCGTTCGGCGTGGCGCTCCAGTCTGCTCGGTTGCCGCTCCGACGAGGTGGCGCCCAGCCGTGTTCGGCGACAAGGAGGCGGCGGTGGCGGGCGCCCCGGTAGGCGCCGGGCGGTCTCCCAGGACGATGTGCCCGGCAGGCGGGCCCGCAGCCTGAGCCCACCTTTTGACGGCCTGGGGCGTCGGGACCGCTCTCGCTCGCGGGACCGCACATCGCCGACAAGTTTGGAGGCTTCCTCCTTGGAGGCAGGTGGCGTGCCTGTCTCCCCGCGCGGCTGCCTGCCCCCAAGCGGCGCGTCGCTCCAGGAGGGCAGGGTGCAGGTGCTCCAGGGCGTCCCTGTCGCCCCGGGCGTGGCGCCTGCCCCCGTGCTAGAAGGGGTCCCCGTGGGCGTCTTCCTTGAGCCTGACATGGGGCCGTTCCATGAGGAGGTGGGGGCCTTTTGGGAGGAGCTCACGCGCTCTGACCCCCAGTTGTTCGAGCTCGGCGCCCTGTCCGCCTGGCAGCTCGGTCAGCTGGAGCCCGGGGTACAGGCTGCCGACGACTTCGCGGCTTGGGTGCAGCCGCGCCCTCCCCAACCCCACGGACTACCTGCATGGGAGGAGCTCGAGGAGTCTGACCTGGGGATGGGGCCGCTGGTGAGCCACGCACCGGCGTCCTCGTTGGCCCAGGACCTGCTGGCCAAGCCGTGGCCCTCGCTGGGTTATTTGGTTCCCGCCCCGATCGAGCCTGCCCCTCTGGCGGCAGCCCAGGAGCTGACCTGGTCGGTGGGGACGGTGAACCATCGGGTGGAGTGCATCATGTCAGCAGATCAACTCGCAGCATAGCTTCAGGATCTGGAGGTCGATGAGGCAACCACGTTCCTCTCCAAAGTTTTTCGTCTGGTACCACCCTCCGTCATTGGTGCGCCACCTTGCTTGGCCTCCAATGCCTCCACTGATGACACCCTGCCATGGCCGGCCTCCAATGCCACGGCTCTGGCCCCAGAGCCGCCGACGCTGATGATCAAGACCCCGACCGTCCCCCGCTAGGCCAGCCCATGGGTCGCGGCCAGGGCGGCCGGCATGACCCAGCAGCAGAAGGCGCAAGCTAGGCTCGCCAAGCAGTTGGCGTTTATTGACCACCCAGGCCAGTTCACGGCCGATGTGCGTCAGCGCTACACTGATCGCTTCAAGGCGCCACTGGGAAGGATGGTCTCCGCGTTGGGGCGGGCGGCGGGAGTGCACTCTTCGGCCACCCTCAACCTTCTGGACGAGGACCTGCTCGAGCTCGCCGGCGAAGCCGCCTGATGCAATCCAGATGTCCAAGGGGCCCCGTTCTATTGTTATGTTAGTCCGTCTCCAATTCGTGTCGTGTTGTAGCCACCACGCCGTCCCCGGACCGCGTCGTAGGCTAGGCTTTAGTTTGTTGCGACCTCGTCGGGTGCCCGTGTCGTCACTCTGGCCGTATCAGCTCATGTGTGTTCGCTTCGCTGCTCCCTGTTCGAGCATGCCAATGCAGTGGGTCCCTGTTCGTGTTTGCCATGAGTAGCTTTTCTCTGTTGAACTGGAACGCGAGGGGCCTGAATGACTGCGCCCGTAGATGGGATGTGCGATCGCTCGTGGAGCAGTCTAGATGCTCGATCCTTTGTGTGCAGGAAACCAAGCGCGAAGCAATTCTGGCTGCCATGCTCGCTGAGATCGCAGGGCCGAGGTTGGGGAGCTCGCTGGTTCTGCCTGCGGCTGGAACGCGGGGAGGAGTTCTGTTGGCCTGGGATGCTGCCTCCTTCCAGATCGATCAGATTGATATGTCAGCCTTCGCCGTTACCGCGCTAGTGACGCCGCTGGTGGGTGGTGCGGCCTGGACGCTGACCACGGTCTATGGGCCCTCAGAGGAAGACGCCAAACCTCTTTTCCTTGCTGACCTGGCTGGGATCCGTGGGCTTATTTCCGGACCCTGGCTTATAATCGGGGATTTTAACCTAATTTATGAAGCCCGGGACAAGAGCAACTCCAACATCAATCTGCGGTTTATGGCGCGATTCCGATCGGCGCTAAATAACAGCGACCTCAAGGAGATCTATTTGTGCGGCAGGCGCTTCACATGGTCAAACGAGCAAGCCTCGCCCACGCTGGTCCGCTTGGATCGCGCCTTCTGCACGCCGGAGTGGGATCTTCAGTTCAGCGCAGCGCGGCTCCAACCCCTCACCACGACCATGTCAGATCACTGCCCTCTCCTCTTGACATGTGAGTCCTCCTCGCGGCGTAGTGCGCGGTTCCATTTCGAAGCCTTCTGGCCGCACGTCTCTGGGTTCAAGGAGGTTGTGGCAGTAGTCTGGAACGCGCCAAGTGTGTAGGGATGCGCGCTTATCAGGTTGGACACAAAGCTCAAGCGGGCGGCTAAAGCGCTCCGTCTTTGGCACAAGCACCACATCGGGAACACTCGCCTGCAGCTGCTGATGGCGCAGGACACGGTTCTGTTGCTCGACCAAGCTCAGGAAGATAGGCAGCTCGAGCTGGACGAGCTAACCCTACGCAAAGAGCTCAAGTCCCGCATTCTTGGTCTCACAGTCATCGAGCGCATCAAGGCCAGGCAGCGCGCCAGAGTCAGGGAAGTTCGAGCGGGTGATGCCAACACCAAGTATTTTCACATAAAAGCTAATGGCTGCCGAAGGAAAAACTTCATTGGCTCATTGGCTTCGGGCAGCGTTTTGGCCACTGAGCAACGCCACAAAGAGCAGATCGCGACCGAGTTCTTCGACCGCTTGCTCGGGGACCCAGGCTCGGTGTCAACGGGGTTCAACTGGGATGCGCTGGGCCTTTCTAGGGCCAATCTCGATGACCTAGAGGCCGCGTTCACCCGGGAGGAAATCGCAGCGGCCATTGCGGACCTGCCGCCGGATCGGGCCCCGGGCCCGGACGGTTTTTCAGGGGCTTTCTACAAGGCGGCGGCGGAAATCATTTTAGATGACCTGGTGCCCACATTCCAGCAGCTACACTGCATGAACCGGACAGGCCTGCACCTGCTCAATGGGGCGCACGTCGTGCTCTTGGCCAAGAAAGACGGGGCTTCGAGCATGCCGGACTACAAGCCCATCAGCCTGCTGCACAGCGTGGCGAAGCTCTTCAGCAAGGTGCTTGCATTGAGGCTTGCCAAGCGGATCGACACGCTCATCTCGCCGACACAGAGCGCCTAATCAAGGGCAGATGCATCCAAGACAATTTCATTTTTTTGTGCAAGGGATGGCCAGGCACTTCCACGGGACAAAGCGGGCCGCTATTTTGCTAAAGCTTGATATAGCAAAAGCATTCGACACCGTCTCCTGGCCCTACCTGTTGGACATGATGCGTGCGAGAGGTTTCGGGTCACGCTGGTGCAACTGGATCACCATGCTCCTCGCCACCAGCTCGTCCAGGGTGCTCATCAACGAGGTGTTAGGCCGGTCGATCAGGCACCACAGGGGGCTCAGGCAGGGCGACTCGATTTCCCCTTTCCCGTTCATCCTCGCCATGGAGCCGCTCCAGAGGCTGCTAGACTTAGTAGTCTGTGATGGGCTGCTTTCCAAGTTAAAGGGGAGGATTCCAAGCCTACGAACCTCTCTCTACGCGGATGACGTTGCTCTCTTCTTAAACCCTATCCGCCAAGAGCTTCTTGCCGTTCAACAGATTCTGCAAGCCTTTGGGCAGGCCACGGGGCTACAAGTAAATTTCTCCAAGAGCAAGGCCATTCCGATCCGCCCCGAGCTTTTCGATGTGGAGAATGTCATACAGCTGCTCGGGGCCGCGCGCGACGCCCTGCCGTGCTGTTTCTTGGGCCTCCCCCTGTCCCTTCGCAAGGTTCACAAAGCTGAGCTGCAGCCGTTGCTGGACAAGATCTTGGCCCATCTTGCCACATGGAAATTCAAGCTTTTCACTCCTGCCAGCCGTCTTGTGCTCCTGAACTCTGTGCTCTCCGTGTTGGCTGTATATTGGCTTTCAGTTCATCAACTACCAGCCTGGGTGAGGCATCAGATAGACAAAATCAGGAGAGCGTGGCTCTGGCGTGGACAGGAGAGTTGCCTTGGAGGGCACTGCAAGGTTGCATGGGGCAGGATATGCAGACCTAAAGATCTCGGAGGTTTGGGCATCATCGACCTTGACCGCTTCGGAATCGCGCTCAGGTTGAGATGGCTTTGGTGGGAAAAGACGGCCCCCTACAAACCTTGGATTGGTCTCCCCGTGCCGTGCAATGAGGACGACCGCCATCTGTTCGCGGTTGCCACAACCGTGGTGCTAGGCGATGGCCGAACGGCCTCCTTTTGGATGGACAGTTGGCTGCAAGGCCAAGCTCCATGCCACATTGCACCAGAACTGTTTCGCCTCTCGAAATGCAAGCATCGCACCATGCGGTAGGCACTAAACAGCAACCGTTGGGTGACCAACCTGGGTGGACGAGTCCCAAGTAACCTCCTCACTGCTTTTGTTTCTCTCTGGGGCAGGATCAGCGCTGCGACCATCCTTGATATAGGCAGGGACAAGTTCACCTGGAAGCTTGAGGCCTCTGGCAGCTACTCGGCCTCATCGGCATATCGATTGCAATTCATGGGGTCCACCTCCTCGCCTATCATGCACTTGGTCTGGCATGCCCGGGCGCCGGCCAAGATTAAGTTTTTCACATGGCTCCTATCTGCTGGTCGACTGCTCACGGCGGACCGGCTCATGGCCAGGGCATGGCCCAATTCCTATTTTTGTCCATTGTGCTGGCGCAACCTGGAGACCGCTCAACACCTATTCAGGGAGTGCATTTGGTCGAGGAACCTCTGGACGGCAGCGGCCAGCCGCTTCCGCGTTCCCACCTTCCTTCCTTGCTCCTGGAGGTCCACAAACTGCATGGTGGAGTGGCTGGACGGCCTCAGTGCGGTGCCTCATGACCACAAGCGGGCGTGATCAATCGCTCTCCTAACCAATTGGTGGATTTGGCTAGAGCGTAACGGCCGCATCTTCAGGGATCTCGAGCGCCCCGTCCGGGTAGTGCTAGAGCTTCTCACTGACGACCTAGCTACGTGGGCACTAGCAGGGGGTAACCATCTGATGCTGCGAGAGTGAGGACCTTGCAGCCTGGGTTCTTGTTTTTCTTTCTTTTGTATTTTGGCAGATGTCGGCTGCTTTTGTACAGACTAGCGCTCTGTCGCTGCTTCTTCTCATAATGCACACGCAGTTCACCTGCACTTCCTCAAAAAAAAAGATACTATGCATCACGAAAGTAGTATCATATACTAGTATCATATGCATGATCATACTAGTATATGATTCTCTCTATTAGAGCATCTTCAGCCGCGCCCCCAATAGGCCCTCAGGGTGAATTTTTTCGCGCCGGCATCGACCCCCCCTCCCCAGCCGCGTCCTCAAGACGCCGAAATCTGCCAGCTCGGCCCTTTTTGGACCCGGCGATCCCAGACCGAATCCAGCTCACTGGGGCGCTCAGGGGCTCCGGCGGAAGGGAAAAACATGCCTGGCCCACACCGTCAAACAAAAAGTCAAGGCAATCGTCCAGATTCGCTCCCACCCTCATGCGGTCGGCCACCACCCTGCTGATTCTGGCGCCGCTCACCGCCGCTCACCGCTAGATAGGCCATTCCCTGCCGGAAAAGAGAGAATATTTCGTCGCGGCAAACTCTCCACCACCTTCCGAGTGAGTTTTCTGGTGCTTCGGCCGCGCAAGGCGGTATACCGGCGGCGATTTGTCTGCTCGGCGATGAATTCAGACGACAAGGAGGCGCTCGCGGCATTGCTGGAGGAGGAAGCCAATGCCAACGTCCAGGGCGAGGGAGCATCTCATGGTCCTCGCCACCCTCGTCGGCCTGCTCGCGAGCAATGAAAAGCCGCGGCGAGGTGGCTCGGCGCCGGGGCGGCTGAAAGCAAAGAACCGACATCGCTTGGAAGGCTATTGCGTGCTCTACTCCGACTACTTCGCCGACGCTCCACTGCATGGCGACAAAGTATTTCGGCGCCGTTATCGGATGAGCCGAAAGCTTTTCCTCAGGATTGTGTATTCCATCCGGGAGTTCGACATCTACTTCAAGTGCAAGAAGGATTGCACTGGCAAACTTGGATTCACCTCAATCCATAAGTGCACGACAATTGTGAGGATGCTTGCATACGGAGCTCCCGGTGATTCACTCGACGACTATGGGCGCATGGCCGAGTCCACGGCCATTGAGTGTTTCAACAAGTTGTCCAGGGCAGTGGTGGCAGTGTTTGGACCGCAATACTTGTGAACACCCAATGTTGAAGACACTACTCGGATCCTAGCACAGAATGCAGCAAGAGGATTTCCTGAGATGCTTGGAAGCATCAACTGCATGCATTGGAAATGGAAGAACTGTCCATTTGCTTGGCAGGGGATGTACAAAGGCGCCAAAGGCGGTTGTAGTGTGGTACTTGAGGCAGTGGCCACACATGACCTCTGGATTTGGCACTCCTTTGGTATGCCAAGAACTCACAATGACATCAACATGCTGCAGTGCTTCCCTGTCTTTGCCAAGCTTGTTGAAGGTCATTCTCCTCCTGTGAACTTCGAGGTCAATGGACGGCACTACAACAAGGGATACTACCTAGCGGATGGCATCTATCCGAGATGGTCTACATTTGTGAAGACTATCTCAAACTCTATGCCAGGAGGCAAGAACTCCCACTTTGTGAAGGTTTAGGAGGCTTGCAGGAAGGGTGTCGAGCGGGCATTTGGTGTGCTCCAATCTCGATTTGCTGTTGTCCGGTACCCCGCTCAAACCTGGTCGAAAGATCAAATGTGGGAGATCATGACTTCCTATGTCATCTTGCACAACATGATCATTGAGAGCGAGCAGGAAGAGCCAATGTTTGACACTGAACCATATTACAGGCAGGGTCCTCTTGCGCAAGTTGATCATCAGCTACCGGCAACCTGGATTGTCTTCCTCAATATGCGTCAGGAGATCCGAGACACATAGGTGCACCAACAACTACAGCAGGATCTGGTGGAGCACCTATGGCGGCTCAAGGGCAACGCCTAGCTCGACGTGTGATAAAAGACGAGTTTTTATTTGTTGAACTATATAATTTGTATTGAACTATTTGTTGTTGAACTATTTCATTTCTATTGATTTTCTGTGATGAACTATGTGATAAAAAAATTGCGCCGAACCACGGTGAATATGGGTCGATTTGCGCCGATAGCAGGTCGATTTTTCGCCGAAAGTGGGCTGAAAAGCGGGCACATTGGGCCGATATGGGCGCTTGGAGGCGACATGGGGTAGCGGCTGGAAACCCAATCACCCCAGAGCCGATTTTCGCGTTGGCTCGTCCCCAGACGTCGATTTTAAGCCCCCTAGAGGCCAACGGCTGGAGATGCTCTTAGGGGCAGCCTCAAGGCGACTGGGCACTGCAAGGCTTGGCCAGGGGCAGTGGGTACCGGCTATACGCTGCAATTCACAACGGGGTTAGGCCAACTCCACCGTATGACCCCAAACGGACGTCCGGTTTTACCGGATTTTGTCCCTTTGGGGCGGCAATGGGTTCGCCCATGTCCGCCTCTGTCCATTGGGTCGTGGGTGCGCCCAGCGCGTGGCCGCACCCTAAATCATGTCCGTGTTGGACGTGATAAAAACAGAAAACTTAAATAAAATGACTTCAAAAGTAAATAAACGCAGTTAAAAAACTTGAAACATAATTTAAGGGGTCATGGCCACAAAACGGCCCAGTTCCACGGTTCACTTAACGGCCCAGTGCCATAATTAACATAAAAACGAAAAAATGCCGCCCGCGCGCTCCTGCCGCGCCCGTCGATGCCGTGGCTGTCGCCGTCTTCAGTGGTTGTCGTCGTCGCTGACGAGGTCGACGCAGTCCGGCGATGTTCAGAGGTGGGCCGACGGTCCATGGTGCACGGGGGCGGCGGGCGGGACGGTGACAGGTGTCTGCACCACCCCCTCTTGTGGCGAGGCGTCCCGCTCCGGTGACCGCGGCGGCATGGGGCACCAGTTCACGCCCCCACGGTGTCCACCATCTTCGGAGCCATGCACGACCAACTCCAGTGCTGGCCCACTAGGCCCGGGTGGAACGCGGCCATCGGCGGCTCCTCCATCACCTTCTCCTTCGCCACCATCTCCAGCTTGGGGATGGCGACGTCGCCTGCCGCAGAGAGGGCCGTCATCTCCTCGAGGCCCTTCCATTGGCGCTCATCGTGCGTGCGCATGGAGTCCTCCATGACACGCGCCATGAGACGGGCCTCCTCCTCCGCTGTCATGCGAGGAGGTGGAGGTGGTGACGGAGACGGGGAAGGCGACGACATGGGCGTGAGGCCGCGCACCCGCGTACGCCCGCGAATCTCCCGACATGGCCGCCGCGGCCCCGACACCGTGCCGGCGAAGTAGGATGCGCGTCGCACGTCGTGCTCGTCCTGGAGCCACGTGTCCTAGAGCACGGAGTCGGGGGGCGTACCTCTCATTGTGGTAGAGGTCGTTGGGGAGGAGGCGGCGGCGCTCGATCTCATCACGCCGCGCACGGCCGCTCATCGACACCGGCGAGATCGGGGCCCGGTCGGCGGAGAGGTGCCAATTGTTGGGGAGGTGCACGTCGCTCCACGGGACCGGCGTCCTCGTCTCCCAGTTCGGCCGGCATACGTCCACGGCCAGGTACTGTCGGGCGCGCTCGCCGGCGGCCCTAGGGGCGATGGTGAAAGGGGCAGGCGCGGGGGCTCGACGGGTGGTGCGCGGCGGTGATGTGGGCTCCTCCTTCTTCACGGAGCCGCGGCGGCGTCCCGAGGAGGAGCCAGCCTCGCGGTCGTGCTTCCCCTTGCGGCCGTGGTTCCAGAAGCCCATGGCTGCGAGGCGGCCGGCCGGCGAGTTCGAGGCTAGGGTTTTGGTGCTGTCGGGTTTCGAGGAGGCCGCGGGGTGGAGTGGGAGTGTGGACGACGACCGGTCCACGGGTTCCCCATTTAAGAAGGACCGCGGCCGTTCGGCTGGCCGGATGACAGGCGGGGCCGCCCGCGCATTCGCATTGATGTGGACGGGTGGAGGTAGGTGGCCGCCTGCCACGCGGCCCCGACGCGGACGAGGCGCGCGTCTGCTTGATGTTCGCAGCGACCCAAACCCGACGCATGTTTGCACTCGAAATGGGTCGGCCCGCACACAAAACGAATCAGATTGATCCGGACCGTCGCGCGTTGGGCCGATCTGTTTGTTTCTTTACCCCAAACGAACGGGGTCGAACAGAATAGGGTCGTCAGTGGAATTGGCCTTATTGCCTCCTTGATTATTTGTTTCGATCAGCGCCTGGTGGCGAGTCATGTGGCCTCCATTTGTTGTCGATCTCGAGGGGAAAACTCAAAAAAGACTCGGCACCCTCCACGCATGCATGCTCCGCGCCATGGATCCAGCTTGCTTGCTTCCTCCTCATGCTCCCATCCGTGTTTCCACTTCATGCTACGATTGTTTTTTTTCTTTCTAATCTAATCATCTTCCCCTAATTTCAAGGAGGTGGGGCCGAGCCATATTTTATTCCAATCAAATCAAGCCATGTACACGAAAGTACGGATGGGCACACGTCGGGAAGCAGGCAAGTCTTGTCCCCGCGCCACACCCCCTCCACGCATGCATGCATGCTCCGCGCCACACCCCTCCGCCGCATCATGCATGCATCGTGTGGGTACGTGCGTAGTACAGCGTAGCACACGAATGCATATGCTCCTGACTGAGATCTTATATTAAGATTAGGTGTGGCCAGGTCTCAATCGACTAAAATTTAACAAGGTCTTAGTTGACTGAAATTTAACGTCTCAATCAAAGTGTCATAATATGCAAGAAAGAGAAAGAAAAAATAAAAATAAATTTTGCACCAATCTCAATGTGAGATCTTACTGATATACTCCCTCCGTCCGAAAATACTTGTCGGAGAAATAGATAAATATGGATGTATCTAGAACTAAAATATAGTAAGTTATACGTGCATAGCACGTGAGAGCTCATATAGTCAAACTACAACCAAAGATAGACATATTGTTACTGTAAAATATATTGTGCCTGTTTTATCTAGATATCCTTTTTGGCTAGTTATGCCGGCAAATGAAATTGTGAGGCATATGCATGAAGTATAACATACAAAAATCACGTAAAATATACTGAGCGTGTTTTATTTAGGTATCTTTTTTGGCTATCTCAAAGCTAATGTTCTACAATATCTGTAAAGATAAATATGATTTATGAAGGTACATAGACTTGAATACGAAGTAAAATGAATGATAGTTTCGACAGAAAAAAAAGTTAGGAGAGTCTGAGTATGGAAGAGTCTAGAATAAAGTAGAAGTGTGCTTTAAATTTTGTGCAAAATGTCCATATGGCTTTAGCCCAACCATAGAATCTTCTAAATAGTACACGTGGAAGAATCCAGTGAAGTAATGAGAAGATCCAGCGGTCAATAACACTCGGATTTGTCACGTCTTCACCGTTAGATCGGCTTCATCCAATGGTTGTTATTCAAAGTTATTCGCACACTATATAATGATATAGATCTAGATACATCCATTTCCACGACAAGTATTTTCGGACGGAGGGAGTAACATTTTTTTTAAACTTACGGATATAACATAGACTGAGATTTAACGAAATCTTAGTTGATTGAGACTTAGCAAGACTGTATTAGATTCTAACAGTAAGTTGATATCGTCATAGACGCCCACGGTAAAATACACGAATCTGTCCGTCGTATAATTTCGACACCAGGTACGCAAGCACGTAAGAGTCGAGTCGGGGGACACATGCTGACACGCATGCACGCACGATTGGCGAGACGCGACAGCCCAACCAGCAGAGCCGTGCATAGAGAGCAAAGCGTGCGGCACGGCTGGATCACTTATTCACCTGCCTCCTGGGGCACCCCACAACGCCCTGCCTGCCTGCCTGCTCGTGTTGCTCGCGCATCTTCGCCCTAGCTCGACTGCGTCCAGCTCCAGTCGATGTGAGAGGCAAGTCAGGAAGCACACACGGACCTAGTACGAATGTCGACCGGGAGGGTGTCCCCGCTGCGTCTAGCGCATTAGCATCGCCACTGCCATTTTTGAGGATCAGTGCTGCTGATTCATTAGGAGGCGTCGCCGCATGCAGGTGGTGCGACCCCTGCACTGCCACCGCCACAGGGTGGCATGCATGCGGCCGGAGAGGGTGGGGTCTCGCGTGTACGCGCTTGTGGTGTGTCAATCTGTCATCTGTGTGTCTCGTGTGCAGTCATGGCGCTGTGTGCGTGACTGCTAGCGGGTACGTACGTGGCTACGACCGATGGTGATGTGCCGTCGGTGTGGCCATGCATGGTACGTCGAATGGTGTCAAGTCGAGCACGACGGACCGTCGTCATCTTTCTCCACCACACATGCATGTCCTGACAGTTTCAGGGTCAGTTCTAGACGAGCGACTATGAAGCTCTGCCGATGGAGTCATGACACGTACACACATGAAATCGTGGCTACATCATTTGCATTTGGGGCGCGACGAATTATTTGTTTTGGGTTTCAGAATGTGTACATGGCACCTTGGGTAATGGAGAACTCTGTTAGAGGATGGTGGTTAAGGAAAATGACACGCACAAGCCACCAAAGGAAGGCGATGGACACGCTCTGCCGCTCACAATACTTGTCAACATGCACAACATGGAAGAAATGAAATGTGATAATCCTCCGCAAACCTCGACGACGCCAACTATCATCCTAGTGATACCATTTCTCATCCTTTTTTCTTTTCTTGTTCGGCCTAGTGCAGGCCCGTACCAGGCACATGTGCAGCGTGTGTGCCTGCACAGGGCCCCAAAGTCAGCAGGGCCCCCAAATCAGCGAGAGTATTAGTTAATTGCTGGGGTTAGTAGGAGGTAGGTACACTTATTACCATGGACGGTTGAATAATCAAAGCAGGAATGTACCAGCCTCTCCTCACGCATGGGAACCGGGCGCTTAATTAACTCGGCCAATACTAGTACTACATGGGAACCTGCATGAAGAAATTATCCAGCCTCTCCTCAACGCATGGCTCCTTTTCCATAAAAAAATGAGGTTCTCACGCATGGCTCTCTATCTACTCTTCGGCTTCTTTAGACAGCAGGTACAAAACTCCTTCCTACTCCTCATCAATCTTCACTCCTTGATCCTTAGTTTACTCCTAATTCCTAAATCCTCATCAACATTATTTCCTTGCTAAGGTTCCACTCTGAATCCCCCATCTTCTTCTTTTTTCGCATTTACCACAAGATAATCCATTGCGATGAACTCATTGCGACGAACATTGAATAGGTAATGTTTCACTCTCAATCCCCATTTTTTATTTGTGTTCTATTCTTCTTAGGTCTCAAATCGGTAGGGTTGCATATCAGTGTTTCTCTCGACCACTTAGCTGCCTGTTGCCAGCGCTGCAACTTATGTGCATCAGCATCAATTGGAGCCTGACTGCAATTGAAGGCTAAGGTAGCTTCAATCCTTTTTATCTGTATATGTCCAATTTTTAACATTTGGATGTTTGTCTCTTAGTTTTACCTTCTTCAGTGTCTTCAGAAGAATTAGAAACTACGAGTCATGATGGCAAAAAAGGAACTATGAGTCATGACATGGAAAAGTTAAGAAAAGGAAAAAAAATGCCAAGGGCCCATAATTTGATTTCGCACCGGGCCTCCCTTTTCTCAAGTACGGCCCTGGCCTAGTGATCCCAAATAGACTTTTTTTTGTATGGTTAAAAAGAGTTTTATTCCATAATGATCGAGTTATAATCACGAGATAACAAGTCCTCATAGAAAGGTAGGCTTGAATTCAGCCATATTGCAGTACAAGCATTGGTACGGCTATAAAGAGCCAGTTGATGTGCTACCTTATTCTTGATCTCTACTAATTTTCAGTGGAAGAAACTCTCTATCAACCATAAGAGCTTTAATCTCCACAGCTAAGTGTCCGTAGGCCGACCTACACAACGTATCTCCTTCAATGGTGGCCAAAGCACTTGTAGAATCTGACTGGATAATGATAGACATATCCGAATGCTCAATGGCCAGTGCCATACCCCGTATTAAAGCATGAATCTCCATTTCGTCTAAGGCGTCGTTACAGTTGAAGATATACCTATAAGCCGCAAATATTGTTGAACCATTCTCCCTTTGTAGCACCATCCCAGCCGACGCGCGGCCCTCCTGAGCCGAGAAAGATCCATCCACAAAGAGCGCCACCCATCCCACCGGTGGTAGAGGCCAACGCTCAGATCGAGCATGGTTGGTATCGGTAATTTTTATTTGGCTGTGCACAACAAATGGCATCTTTTCCTTAATAATATCCTCCATTGATGAGGACATCAATACCATTGTTACACCCACAGCCCCTACTGTTACATATACTGGACCAATTACTAGAGCTCGCGCACGCCAATTAAATTACCAGGTACTTTCGTTTTTTGGTAATGATTCTAATGTTCATGAGATTATGATGCTGCCTAAATTGGATACATTTGTTTTGCTTACAAATGAAGGGCCTAGCTTGGAGAAGGATGAACACTGGAGCAAGAACACGCATGGAGTTGATGGCATGCGCAAGGGGATCAAGAACGGAGTTACAAGTGATGATTTCAGGACTTTGAAGCCGCCATAAGGAGTGCATGAAGCCTTGGACGAAATATACGAGATGCCACTTCATAATATTCATCCATAGGCTATTCTAGGTGCTGCGTCACCTTATTAATGGGCCAGGCCCATGTAATTTCGAAATACTTAAGTATAGGCTATTTTTAGAGTCCGTATGTGTGGGGAAACAAGAGTTAGGGTTGGTTTCGGACCCCACCCTCAAGGGCCACAAAATTCCCCCCTCTTCCTCCATATATACAGCCCTTAGGGCGTCGTTTAGACTTTGAGTTTTGTTTAGATTAAAAGTTCGCCATAGCTGCAACTTCTCGTACTTCGTTTGTGTCCAACGACCAGACCAAGACGTCACAGAACCCCACCTTGATCAATAAAGCTTTCATCTTATATTCGCAATATCCAGATTGCAGTCTCAGTTTCTTGCTTGTTCTTCGTTTGCTTGCAGGAAACAGACCCTCGTGGTCAGGTTGATCGTGCTCCGGCGTGGTCAATAACCCTCGGAAGTTGGTTTAGCGATTGCTAAGGCGCGACGTCTTGCACATTCGTAGTCGGATCGTCAAGGTTGACTCCCACAGAAAACGATAGCCACCATCTCATCGAAACATCGAGACACATTTGCCTCTATCAAGTGGTATCAGATTTCCAGGTTGCTCGGTGAGATTTTACAGTTTTTCGTAGATTAGATCGAGTCTGTTCTTCATACCTACAGTCCACGAAAAGCCACAAAAAAAATTAGGGTTAGTTCATCATATCCGAACCAATCTGAGCCTTTGCATAATCTTTTTAGGGTTTTTGCTTTGTTGAATTTGCGGTTGCATCGTCGTGTCAAGTTGCTGGTCTTAGAGTCTAGTCTTTTAGAGTTTCGAGTTCTGATCATAAGTTGTCACGCCGCCGCCGCACCATCATCATCGCCCATCTACCACCTTTGCTTATCCGCCACCGCTCTGAATCCATATCCATATACCACCACCAATCCGTTTTCATATACCACCACCAATCTGTATCCATATACCACCACCGCTACCATATACCACCACCGCTGCCATATACCACAACCATATATCCACCACCAATCCGAGTTCTTCTCATATTAGGTTTGTTTTTGAGATCAATCTCAATTCCGATTCGTGTTTCCTTGCCTGCGTAGGTCTCAAAAAAAGAGTCTGGAGACCCCCGGGCCGTTTTTAGGCCAAAATTTTCACGGGCAAATTTTTTCCCTATCCTCTTTTTAGGCTTTTCTGAGTCTTTTGAGCCACGTGCCATCATAGTGATTTTTTGTCGCACTTTTTCGTCGTCGCGGCCCTGATTTCCGAAAAAAGTGAAAAAAAAATTCATGCCATCCTATCAGTTTGACGAGGGAAGAGTTTTAAGACACTCGCCATTATAGTGATTTTTCGCAAAAAAAAGAGGAGCGCAAAAAAAAAGAGGAGCGCATAAAAAAAGAGGAGCACAAAAAAAGAGCGAAAAAAGAGTTCCAGAGTGTGCTTTTCCCTCTATTTACGTGCAGCGCCGTGATTTTGTTAGTGTTCTAGACTCGCGTCTCTAGCACGGTCTAGCCTAGGACCAGCACAGTACCGTCGTTGAGCGTTTATTCAACTTTGCATCTCTGAATTGATTATTGCTGACCCTTTTTGCTACCATATTATAAGCCTTCCCAGCTCCTCATACATCTACGTCGTGCGTTTGACTCTCCTTGGTAATCGCTCTCTCCAAGCTTTGAGAGTTTTGACTACGACGGTTGCCGATCACCGCCTGCTGTTGGGTAAGAACTGGTAAGAATTTGAGATTGGCTTGACGGATTTTTGACACCACCACTACCTCTTGTTAGTATTCTGTAGGATCATATTCTTGTGTGTTTCTATTGTTGCTAACCATGGCAGGATCACAAGCCAACGAGACTGACTGGAAGAACATGACGAATAAGGAGTTGCATGATAAATTTCAGCAAATGATGAATGGACAGGTGCAAGATGTGCTAAACAGATTTGAAGATGCCATGGAGAAGATAGATGACATGGAGAAGACATTCGAAACAAAGCTCGATAACAGGTTTAATGAATTGCTCGCGCGTCTTCCACCACCACCACCGGCTGCACCTAACGCACCTCTACAACAGCAACAACAACAACAACGACTACCTACACATCGTGAAACAGCCCTCCGCCGAGCGAGCCGTCTCCCTCTTGCACCTGGCCAAACTGTTGGTGCTCCTGTTGATACTTCTGTGGCTCCTGCCGCTGATGCGGAGGAGGATGATTTTGCCGGCGATTACGAGGATGAGGTTGATCAAAATCAGAACTACGTGCCACCACCAGCACAGCAACCACCAGGTCGTCCACATGCAAATAATGGCATGTTGGAGAACGTAGTAATTTCAAAAAATTTCCTACGCACACGCAAGATCATGGTGATGCATAGCAACGAGGGGGAGAGTCTGATCTATGTACCCTTGTAGATCGCAACGGAAGCGTTGACACAACGTAGAGGAAGTAGTCGTACGTCTTCTTCCCGATCCGACCGATCCAAGCACCGTTACTCTGGCACCTCCGAGTTCTTAGCACACGTACAGCTCGATGACGATCCCCGGGCTCCGAACCAGCAAAGCTTCGGGGAGGAGTTCCGTCAGCACGACGGCGTGGTGACGATCTTGATGTACTATCGACGCAGGGCTTCGCCTAAGCACTACAACGGTATTATCGAGGTGAAATATGGTGGCAGGGGGCACCGCACACGGCTAAGGAACGATCTCAATGATCAACTTGTGTGTCTATGGGGTGCCCCCTGCCCCCGTATATAAAGGAGTGGAGGAGGGGAGGGCCGGCCCTCTCTATGGCGCGCCCTAGGGGAGTCCTACTCCCACCGGGAGTAGGATTCCCCCTTTCCTAGTCCAACTAGGAGTCCTTCCATGTATTAGGAGTAGGAGACAAGGAAGAGGAAAAGAGAAGGGAAGGAAGGAGGGGGCGCAGCCCCCCCCCCCCCTAGTCCAATTCGGACTAGGCCTTGGGGGGGCGCGCGGCCTGCCCTAGGCAGCCCCTCTCTCTTTCCCGTATGGCCCAATAAGGCCCAATACCTCTCCCCCGTATTCCCGTAACTCCCCGGTACTCCGAAAAATATCCGAATCACTCGGAACCTTTCCGATGTCCGAATATAGTCGTCCAATATATCGATCTTTACGTCTCGACCATTTCGAGACTCCTCGTCATGTCACCGATCTCACCCGGGACTCCGAACTCCTTCGGTACATCAAAACCCATAAACTCATAATATAACTGTCATCCAAACCTTAAGCGTGCGGACCCTACGGTTCGAGAACAATGTAGACATGACCGAGACACGTCTCCGGTCAATAACCAATAGCGGGACCTGGATGCCCATATTGGTTCCTACATATTCTACGAAGATCTTTATCGGTCAGACCGCATAACAACATACGTTGTTCCCTTTGTCATCGGTATGTTACTTGCCCAAGATTCGATCGTCGGTATCCAATACCTAGTTCAATATCGTTACCGGCAAGTCTCTTTACTCGTTCCGTAATACATCATCCCGCAACTAACTCATTAGTTGCAATGCTTGCCTGTAGAGCACCTTTACCGAGAGGGCCCAGAGATACCTCTCCGACATTCGGAGTGACAAATCCTAATCTCGAAATACGCCAACCCAACATCTACCTTTGGAGACACCTGTAGAGCACCTTTATAATCACCCAGTTACGTTGTGACATTTGGTAGCACACAAAGTGTTCCTCCGGTAAACGGGAGTTGCATAATCTCATAGTCATAGGAACATGTATAAGTCATGAAGAAAGCAATAGCAACATACTAAACGATCGGGTGCTAAGCTAATGGAATGGGTCATGTCAATCAGATCATTCACCTAATGATGTGATACCGTTAATTAAATAA
Source organism: Triticum monococcum (assembly GCA_034509565.1). Lineage (NCBI taxonomy): Eukaryota > Viridiplantae > Streptophyta > Magnoliopsida > Poales > Poaceae > Triticum > Triticum monococcum. Next base: position 494,841,080 of record CM067844.1, read on the forward strand.
CAACTCTTTGTCCATGGTTAGGAAACATAACCATCTTTGATTAACGAGCTAGTCAAGTAGAGGCATACTAGTGACATTCTGTTTGTCTATGTATTCACACATGTATTATGTTTCCGGTTAATACAATTCTAGCATGAATAATAAACATTTATCATGATATAAGGAAATAAATAATAACTTTATTATTGCCTCTAGGGCATATTTCCTTCAGTCTCCCACTTGCACCAGAGTCAATAATCTAGTTCACATCGCTATGTGATTAACACCAATAGTTCACATCTTTATGTGATTGGTTCACATCTCCATGTGACTAACACCCAAAGGGTTTACTAGATTCAATAATCTAGTTCACATCGCTATGTGATGAACACCCAAAGAGTGATCATGTTTTGCTTGTGAGAGAAATTTAGTCAACGGGCCTGCCAAATTCAGATCCGTATGTATTTTGCAAAATTCTATATCTACAATGCTCTGCATGGAGCTACTCTAGCTAATTGCTCCCACTTTCAATATGTATCCAGATTGAGACTTAGAATCATCTGGATCAATGTCAAAAACTTGCATCGACGTAACCCTTTACGACGAACCTTTTTGTCACGTCCATAATCGAGAAACATATCCTTATTTCACTAAGGATAATTCTGACCGCTGTCCAGTGATCTACTCCTAGATCACTATTGTACTCCCTTGCCAAATCAGTGCAGGGTATACAATAGATCTGGTATACAGCATGACATACTTTATAGAACCTATGGCCAAGGCATAGGGAATGACTTTCATTCTCTTTCTATCTTCTGCCGTGGTCGGGCTTTGAGTCTTACTCAACTTCACACCTTGTAATACAGCCAAGAACTCTTTCTTTGACTGCTCCATTTTGAACTACAAAATCTTGTCAAGATATGTACTCATTGAAAAAACTTATCAAGCGTCTTGATCTATCTCTATAGATCTTGAAGCTCAATATGTAAGCAGCTTCACCGAAGTCTTTCTTTGAAAAACTCCTTTCAAACACTCCTTTATGCTTTACATAATAATTCTACATTATTTCTGATCAACAATATGTCATTCACATATACTTATCAGTAATGCTGTAGTGCTCCCACTCACTTTCTTGTAAATACAGGCTTCACCGTAAGTCTATATAAAACTATATGTTTTGATCAACTCATCAAAGCGTATATTCCAACTCCGAGATGCTTGCACCAGTCCACAGATGGATCGCTGGAGTTTGCACATTTTGTTAGCACCTTTCGGATTGACAAAACCTTCTGGTTGCATCATATACAACTCTTCTTTAATAAATCCATTAAGGAATGTATTTTTGTTTATCCATTTGCTAGATTTCATAAAATACGGCAATTACTAACATGATTCGGACAGACTCAAGCATAGATACGAGTGAGAAACTCTCATCGTAGTCAACACCTTGAACTTGTCGAAAACCTTTTGCGACAATTCTAGCTTTGTAGATAGTAACACTACTATCAGCGTCCGTCTTCCTCTTGAAGATCCATTTATTCTCAATTGCTTGCCGATCATCGGGCAAGTCAACCAAAGTCCATACTTTGTTCTCATACATGGATCCCATCTCAGATTTCATGGCTTCAAGCCATTTTGCGGAATCTGGGCTCACCATCGCTTCTTCATAGTTCGTAGGCTCATCATGATCTAGCAGCATGATTTCCAGAACAGGATTACCGTACCACTCTGGTGCGGATCTCGCTCTGGTTGATCTACGAGGTTCAGTAGTATCTTGTCCCGAAGTTTCATGATCATCATCATTAGCTTCCTCACTAATTGGTGTAGGTGTCGCAGAAACAGTTTTCTGTGATGTACTACTTTCCAATAAGGGAGCAGGTACAGTTACCTCGTCAAGTTCTACTTTCCTCCCACTCACTTCTTTCGAGAGAAACTCCTTCTCTAGAAAGTTTCCGAATTTAGCAACAAAATTCTTGCCTTCGGATCTGTGATAGAAGGTGTACCCAACCGTAACTTTTTGGGTATCCTATGAAGACACACTTTTCCGATTTGGGTTTGAGCTTATCAGGATGAAACTTTTTCACATAAGCATTGCAACCCCAAACTTTGAGAAACGACAACTTTGGTTTCTTGCCAAACCACAGTTCATACGGTGTCGTCTCAACAGATTTAGATGGTGCCCTTTTAACGTGAATGCAGCTGTCTCTAATGCATAACCCCAAAACAATAGTGGTAGATCGGTAAGAGACATCATAGATTGCACTATATCCAATAAAGTACGGTTATGACATTCGGACACACCATTATGCTGTGTTGTTCTATGTGGCATGAGTTTGTGAAACTATTCCACATTGTTTTAACTGAAGACCAAACTCGTAACTCAAATATTTGTCTCCGCAATCAGATCGTAGAAACTTTATTTTCTTGTCACGATGATTTTCCACTTCACTCTGAAATTCTTTGAACTTTTCAAATGTTTCAGACTTATGTTTCATCAAGTAGATATACCCATATCTGCTCAAATCATCTGTGAAGTTTAGAAAATAACGATACTTGCCGTGAGCCTTAACACTCATCGGACCGCATACATCAGTATGTATTATTTCCAATAAGTCAGTTGCTCGCTCCGGAGAACAGAGTCTTAGTCATCTTGCCCATGAGGCACGGTTCGCAAGCATCAAGTGATTCCAAAATCCCATCAGCATGGAGTTTCTTCATGCGCTTTACACCAATATGACCTAAACAGCAGTGCCACAAATAAGTTGCACTATCATTATTAACTTTGCATCTTTTGGTTTCAATATTATGATTATGTGTATCACTATGATCGAGATCCAACGAACTATTTTCATTGGGTGTGTAACCATATAAGGTTTTATTCATGTAAACAGAACAACATTTTATTCTCTTACTTAAATGAATGACCGTATTACAATAAACATGATCAAATCATATTCATGCTCAACGTAAACACCAAATAACACTTATTTAGGTTCAACACTAATCCCGAATTTATAGGGAGTGTGCGATGATGATCATATCTATCTTGGAACCACTTCCAACACACATCGTCACTTCACCCTTAACTAGTCTCTGTTTATTCTGCAACTCCTGTTTCGAGTTACTAATCTTAGCAACTGAACTAGTATCAAATACTGAGGGGTTGCTATAAACACTAGTAAAGTACACATCAATAACATGTATATCAAATATACTTATGTTCACCTTGCCATCCTTCTTATCTGCCAATCACTTGGGGTAGTTCCGCTTCCAGTGACCAGTCCCTTTGCAGTAGAAGCACTCAGTCTCCGGCTTAGGTCCAGACTTGGGTTTCTTCTCTTGAGCAGCAACTTGCTTGCTGTTCTTCTTGAAGTTCCCCTTCTTCCCTTTTGCCCTTTTCTTGAAACTAGTGGTCTTGTCAACCATCAACACTTGATGTTTTTCTTGATTTCTACCTTCGTTGATTTTAGCATCACGAAAAGCTTGGGAATCATTTCCGTTATCCCTTGCATACTATAGTTCATCACGAAGTTCTACTAACTTGGTGATGGTGACTAGAGAATTCTGTCAGTCACTATCTTATCTGGAAGATTAACTCCCACTTGATTCAAGCGATTGTAGTACCCAAACAATCTGAGCACATGCTCACTAGTTGAGCGATTCTCCTCCATCTTTTTAGCTATAGAACTTGTTGGAGACTTCATATCTCTCAACTCGGGTATTTGCTTGAAATATTAATTTCAACTCCTGGAACATCTTATATGCTCCATGACGTTCAAAATGTCTTTGAAGTCCCGATTCTAAGCCGTTTAAGCATGGTGCACTAAACTATCAAGTAGTCATCATATTGAGCTAGCCAAACGTTCATAACGTCTGCATCTGCTCCTGCAATAGGTCTGTCACCTAGCGGTGCATCAAGGACATAATTCTTCTGTGCAGCAATGAGGATAAACCTCAGATCACGGATCCAATCCGCATCTTTGCTACTAACATCTTTCAACACAATTTTCTCTAGGAACATATCAAAATAAACGCAGGGAAGCAACAATGCGAGCTATTGATCTACAACATGATTTGCAAAATACTACCAAGACTAAGTTCATGATAAATTTAAGTTCAATTTAATCATATTACTTAAGAACTCCCACTTAGATAGACATCCCTCTAATCCTCTAAGTGATCACGTGATCCAAATCAACTAAACCATAACCGATCATCACGTGAGATGGAGTAGTTTTCAATGGTGAACATCGCTATGTTGATCATATCTACTATATGATTCACGCTCGACCTTTCGGTCTCCGTGTTCCGAGGCCATATCTGCATATGCTAGGCTCGTCACGTTTAACCTGAGTATTCTGCGTGTGCAAAAACTGGCTTGCACCCGTTGTAGATGGACGTAGAGCTTATCACACCCGATCATCACGTGGTGTCTGGGCACGACGAACTTTGGCAACGGTGCATACTCAGGGAGAATACTTCTTGATAATTTAATGAGAGATCATCTTATAATGCTACCATCAATCAAAGCAAGATAAGATGCATAAAAAGATAAACATCACATGCAATCAATATAAGTGATATGATATGGCCATCATCATCTTGTGCTTGTGATCTCCATCTCCGAAGCACCGTCATGATCACCATCGTCACTGGTGCGACACCTTGATCTCCATCGTAGCATCGTTGTCGTCTCGCCAATCTTATGCTTCCACAACTATCGCTACCGCTTAGTGATAAAGTAAAGCATTACATTGCAATTGCATTGCATACAATAAAGCGACAACCATATGGCTCCTGCTAGTTGCCGATAACTTGGTTACAAAACATGATCATCTCATACAATAAAATTTAGCATCATGTCTTGACCATATCACATCACAATATGCCCTGCAAAAACAAGTTAGACATCCTCTACTTTGTTGTTGCAAGTTTTACGTGGCTGCTACGGGCTTAAGCAAGAACCAATCTCACCTACGCATCAAAACCACAACGATAGTTTGTCATATAGACTCCGTTTTAACCTTCGCAAGGACCGGGCGTAGCCACACTCGGTTCAACTAAAGTTGGAGAGAAAGTCGTCCGCAAGCCACCTATGTGAAAGCACGTCGGGGGAACCGGTCTCGCGTAAGCGTACGCGTAATGTTGGTCCAGGTCGTCTCGTCCAACAATACCGCCGAACCAAAGTATGACATGCTGGTAGGCAGTATGACTTATATCGCCCACAACTCACTTGTGTTCTACTCATGCATATAACATCAAACCATAAAACCTAGGCTCGGATGCCACTGTTGGAGAACGTAGTAATTTCAAAAAATTTCCTACGCACACGCAAGATCATGGTGATGCATAGCAATGAGGGGGAGAGTCTGATCTACGTACCCTTGTAGATCGCAACGAAAGCGTTGACACAACATAGAGGAAGTAGTCGTACGTCTTCTTCCCGATCCGACCGATCCAAGCACCGTTACTCCGGCACCTCCGAGTTCTTAGCACACGTACAGCTCGATGACGATCCCCGGGCTCCGATCCAGCAAAGCTTCGGGGAGGAGTTCCATCAGCACAACGGCGTGGTGACGATCTTGCTGTACTACCGACGCAGGGCTTCGCCTAAGCACTACAACGGTATTATCGAGGTGGAATATGGTGGCAGGGAGCACCGCACACGGCTAATGAACGATCTCAATGATCAACTTGTGTGTCTATGGGGTGCCCCCTTCCCCTGTATATAAAGGAATGGAGGAGGGGAGGGCCGGCCCTCTCTATGGCGCACCCTAGGGGAGTCCTACTCCCACCGGGAGTAGGATTCCCCCTTTCCTAGTCCAACTAGGAGTCCTTCCATGTATTAGGAGTAAGAGACAAGGAAGAGGAAAAGAGAAGGGAAGGAAGGAGGGGGCGCAGCCCCTCCTCCTAGTCCAATTCGGACGAGGCCTTGGGGGGGTGCGCGACCTGCCCTAGGCAGCCCCTCTCTCTTTCCCGTATGGCCCAATAAGGCCCAATACCTCTCCCCCGTATTCCCGTAACTCCCCGGTACTCTGAAAAATACCCGAATCACTCGGAACCTTTCCGATGTCCGAATATAGTCGTCCAATATATCGATCTTTACGTCTCGACCATTTCGAGACTCCTCGTCATGTCACCGATCTCATCCGGGACTCCGAACTCCATCGGTACATCAAAACCCATAAACTCATAATATAACTGTCATCGAAACCTTAAGCGTGCGGACCCTACGGTTCGAGAACAATGTAGACATGACTGAGACACGTCTCCGTTCAATAACCAATAGCGGGACCTGGATGCCCATATTGGCTCCTACATATTCTACGAAGATCTTTATCGGTCAGACCGCATAACAACATACGTTGTTCCCTTTGTCATCGATATGTTACTTGCCCGAGATTCGATCGTCGGTATCCAATACCTAGTTCAATATCGTTACCAGTAAGTCTCTTTACTCGTTCCGTAATACATCATCCCGCAACTAACTCATTAGTTGCAATGCTTGCAAGGCTTAAGTGATGTGCATTACCGAGAGGGCCCAGAGATACCTCTCCGACATTCGGAGTGACAAATCCTAATCTCGAAATACGCCAACCCAACATCTACCTTTGGAGACACCTGTAGAGCACCTTTATAATCACCCAGTTACGTTGTGACGTTTGGTAGCACACAAAGTGTTCCTCCGGTAAACGGGAGTTGCATAATCTCATAGTCATAGGAACATGTATAAGTCATGAAGAAAGCAATAGCAACATACTAAACGATCGGGTGCTAAGCTAATGGAATGGGTCATGTCAATCAGATCATTCACCTAATGATGTGATCCCGTTAATCAAATAACAACTCTTTGTCCATGGTTAGGAAACATAACCATCTTTGATTAACGAGCTAGTCAAGTAGAGGCATACTAGTGACATTCTGTTTGTCTATGTATTCACACATGTATTATGTTTCCGGTTAATATAATTCTAGCATGAATAATAAACATTTATCATGATATAAGGAAATAAATAATAACTTTATTATTGCCTCTAGGGCATATTTCCTTCATGGCAATGGTAGGGCTCACCCTCAGGTACGAGATCATGACCATCTCCCTAAACTAAAATTTAATATTCCACCATTTGAGGGTAGATATGTTCCTGATATATATCTTACTTGGGAGTTAGAAACTGAACAACGATTTACATGTTTACAATATCCCGAGGAGAGACGTGTTCCTGCTGCTATTTGTGCATTCACTAGTTTTGCATGTGTTTGGTGGTCTGAGCATTGTAGATTATATGATATTCCTGCTACTTGGTCTGCTTTGAAAACTGTTATGCGTACTCGTTGGGTTCCACCATATTATCAACGTGAATTACTTCAAAAATTGCAGCGCTTAAGACAGGGGAAAAATTCTGTAGAAGAATATTATCAGGAATTACAAACTGGCATGATTAGATGTGGTATTGTTGAGGAGAATGAAGCTATGCTTGCACATTTTATGGGTGGATTAAATAGAGAGATTCAGACGATTCTAGAGTATAAGGACTATACTAATATCACTCGTTTATTCCATCTTGCTTGTAAAGCTGAACGTGAAGTGCAGGATCGACAGGCATTGGCGCGGACTAACTTTTCTGCAGGTCGACCTTCATCATGGACACCACGTGCATCATCTACTTCCACATGTTCTGCTACACCGGCGCCTCCGTCGGCTGCCACTTCCAACCGTGATACAATAAAGCAGGCACAATCACCACTATCTGCCAAGAGCACACCTTCTGGGCCTGCAAAGAGCTCTTCTTCATCCATGGCATCAACAGGGCAAACACATGATATTATTTGTCGACGTTGCAAGGGTGGAGGTCATTATGCGAGGGAATTCTCATCTAAACGTGTGATGATTGTTAATGAGGATGGTGGGTATGAGTCCGCTAGTGACTATGATGAGGAGACTTTGGCTCTTATTACACGTGACGAACACGGTGGAGACGATTCTGATCATGAGACGCAATACATGGCTCCTGAAGATGCTGATAGGTATGAATGTTTAGTTGCTCAATGTGTTTTGAGTGTGCAGGTTACACAAGCTGAGCAAAATCAGAGGCATAATTTGTTCCATACAAAGGGAGTTGTGAAGGAACGTTCTGTTCGCGTGATCATAGATGGAGGGAGTTGCAACAACTTGGCTAGCGTGGAAATGGTGGAGAAGCTATCTCTCACCACAAGACCACATCCACATCCTTACTACATCCAATGGTTCAACAACAGCGGCAAGGTTAAGGTAACACGTACTGTTCGTGTGCATTTTAGTATCTCTACATATGCTGATTATGTTGATTGTGATGTGGTACCTATGCAAGCATGTTCCTTATTACTTGGTAGACCATGGCAATTTGATAAAAAATCTGTTCACCATGGTAGAAACAATCAGTATACTCTTGTTCATAAGGATAAGAATATTACTTTGCTTCCTATGACTCCTGATTCCATTTTGAAAGATGATATTAATAGAGCTAATAAAGCAAAACAGGAGAAATATAAGAGTGAAATTCAGATTGTGGCAAAAGAATTTGAGCAACAAATGCAGCCTAATAATAATAAACAATCTAGTGTTGCTTCTGAAATTAAATTGAAAAGTGCATGTTTACTTGCCATCAAATCTGATATTGATGATCTAGATTTTAGCAAATCTGTTTGCTATGCTTTTGTGTGCAAAGAGGCATTATTTTCATTCGAGGACGTGCCTTCCTCTTTGCCTCCTGCTGTCACTAACATTTTGCAGGAGTTCGCTGACGTCTTTCCACAAGACGTGCCACCGGAATTACCACCTATTCGAGGGATTGAGCATCAAATTAACTTAATTCCCGGTGCATCATTACCCAACCGTGCACCATACCGTACCAATCCAGAGGAGACGAAGGAGATTATGCGTCAAGTACAAGAACTGCTCGACAAAGGTTATATACGCGAATCCCTTAGTCCTTGTGTTGTTTCTATCATTTTAGTGCCGAAAAAGGATGGTACATCGCGTATGTGCGTTGATTGTAGAGGCATTAATAATATTACTATTCGTTATCGTCATCCTATTCCTAGGCTAGATGATATGCTTGATGAATTGAGTGGCTCTACAATATTCTCCAAAGTTGATTTGCGTAGTGGATACCATCAAATTCGTATGAAATTGGGAGATGAATGGAAAACAACATTTAAAACTAAGTTTGGATTATATGAGTGGTTAGTCATGCCTTTTGGGTTAACTAATGCACCTAGTACTTTCATGAGGTTAATGAACAAAGTTTTACGTGCTTTCATTGGACGATTTGTGCTAGTTTACTTTGATGACATATTGATTTATAGCAAATCTTTGGAGGAATATTTGGAACATTTACGTGCTGTTTTTATTGCTCTACGTGATGCACGTTTGTTTGGTAACCTTGGAAAGTGCACCTTTTGCACCGACCGAGTATCTTTTCTTGGCTATGCTGTTACTCCACAGGGAATTGAAGTTGATAAAGCCAAGATTGAAGCTATTGAGAGTTGGCCGCATCCCAAAACGGTCACACAAGTGCGGAGTTTCCTTGGCCTCGCTGGTTTCTATAGGCGTTTTGTGAGAGATTTCAGCACCATTGCTGCACCTCTCAACGAGCTTACAAAGAAGGATGTGCCTTTTGTTTGGGGTACCGCACAAGAAGATGCCTTCACGGTATTGAAAGATAAGTTGGCACATGCTCCTTTACTCCAACTTCCTAATTTCAATAAGACTTTTGAGCTTGAATGTAATGCTAGTGGAATTGGATTAGGAGGTGTGTTATTACAAGATGGAAAACCTGTTGCATACTTTTCTGAAAAATTGAGTGGGCCTAGTCTGAACTATTCTACTTATGATAAAGAATTATATGCTCTTGTTCGGACCTTAGAAACATGGCAACATTATTTATGGCCCAAGGAATTTATTATACATTCTGATCATGAATCTTTGAAACACATTAAAAGTCAAGCAGAACTGAACCGTAGACATGCTAAATGGGTTGAATTCATTGAGACTTTCCCTTATGTCATTAAACACAAGAAGGGTAAAGAAAATGTTATTGCTGATGCCTTGTCTCGTCGTTATACTATGCTTTCACAACTTGACTTTAAAATATTTGGTTTGGAGACCATCAAAGATCAATATGTTCATGATGCTGAATTTAAAGATGTATTGCAGAATTGTAAGGAAGGGAGAACTTGGAACAAGTTCGTTCTTAACGATGGATTTGTTTTTCGTGCTAACAAGCTATGCATTCCAGCTAGCTCCGTTCGTCTTTTGTTGTTGCAGGAGGCGCATGGAGGAGGATTAATGGGACACTTTGGCGTTAAGAAAACGGAGGATATACTTGCTACACATTTCTTTTGGCCAAAGATGAGACGGGATGTTGAGTGTTTTGTTGCTCGCTGCACTACATGTCAAAGAGCTAAGTCACGACTCAATCCTCATGGTTTATATATGCCTTTGCCTGTACCTAGTGTTCCTTGGGAGGATATATTTATGGACTTTGTTTTAGGTTTACCTCGAACAAAGAAGGGGGGGATAGCATATTTGTTGTCGTGGATAGGTTCTCGAAAATGGCACACTTTATACCATGTCATAAAAGCGATGATGTTGTTAATGTTGCTGATTTGTTCTTTCGTGAAATTATTCGCTTACATGGTGTGCCAAATACTATTGTTTCAGATCGTGATACTAAATTTCTTAGCCACTTTTGGAGATGTTTATGGGCTAAGTTGGGGACTAAGCTGCTTTTTAGTACTACTTGTCACCCCAAACTGATGGACAAACTGAAGTAGTCAATAGAACATTGTCTACTATGCTTAGGGCTGTTTTGAAGAATAACAAGAAAATGTGGGAAGAATGCTTGCCTCATATTGAATTTGCTTATAATCGTTCATTGCAATCTACTACTAAGATGTGCCCTTTTGAAATTGTGTATGGTTTCCTACCTCGTGCACCTATTGATTTGTTGCCTCTTCCATCTTCAGAGAAGGTTAATTTTGATGCTAAAGAACGTTCTGAATTGATTTTAAAAATGCATGAGTTAACTAAGGAAAACATTGAGCGTATGAATGCTAAATATAAACTTGCTGGAGATAAGGGTAGAAAACATGTTGTGTTTGCACCTGCAGATCTTGTTTGGTTACATTTGCGTAAAGATAGATTTCCTAATCTGCGCAAATCAAAGCTAATGCCACGTGCTGATGGTCCTTTTAAGGTGTTAGAAAAAATAAATGATAATGCATATAAACTTGAGCTACCTGCAGATTTTGGGGTTAGTCCCACTTTTAACATTGCAGATTTGAAGCCTTATTTGGGTGAGGAAGATGAGCTTCCGTCGAGGACGACTTTATTTCAAGAAGGGGAGGATGATGAGGACATCAATACCATTGTTACACCCACAGCCCCTACTGTTACATATACTGGACCAATTACTAGAGCTCGCGCACGCCAATTAAATTAGCAGGTACTTTCGTTTTTTGGTAATGATTCTAATGTTCATGAGATTATGATGCTGCCTAAATTGGATACATTTATTTTGCTTACAAATGAAGGGCCTAGCTTGGAGAAGGATGAACACTGGAGCAAGAACACGCATGGAGTTGATGGTATGCGCAAGGGGATCAAGAACGGAGTTACAAGTGATGATTTCAGGACTTTGAAGCCGCCATAAGGAGTGCATGAAGCCTTGGACGAAATATACGAGATGCCACTTCATAATATTCGTCCATAGGCTATTCTAGGTGCTGCGTCACCTTATTAATGTGCCAGGCCCATGTAATTTCGAAATACTTAAGTATAGGCTATTTTTAGAGTCCGTATGTGTGGGAAAACAAGAGTTATGGTTGGTTTCGGACCCCACCCTCAAGGGCCACGAAATTCCCCCCTCTTCCTCCATATATACAGCCCTTAGGGTGTCGTTTAGACTTTGGGTTTTGTTTAGATTAAAAGTTCGCCATAGCTACAACTTCTCGTACTTCGTTTGTATTCAACGACCAGACCAAGACGTCACAGAACCCCAACTTGATCAATAAAGCTTTCATCTTATATTCGCAATATCCAGATTGCAATCTCAGTTTCTTGCTTGTTCTTCGTTTGCTTGCAGGAAACAAACCCTCGTGGTCAGGTTGATCGTTCTCCGGCGTGGTCAATAACCCTCAGAAGTTGGTTTAGCGATTGCTAAGGCGTGACGTCTTGCACGTTCGTAATCGGATCGTCAAGGTCGACTCCTACAGAAAACGATAGCCATCATCTCATCGAAACATCGGGACACGTTTGCCTCTATCATCCATGCTATACTTCTTCGCCACATTCAGAGATTTATAGTAACTGTCTAAGTAGTCAACAGTTGCTTGTACTGTGCACTCACCTTTCCCATGCGTAATGTCATTGCGCAGCTGCCTGTACTGTCAACAGTCGCCTCTAATCATAATTACAAGGTCTCTAACCTGTCCCGAACAATTTGCCAAAAGCTGGAGCACCCAATCTTTACCAGTATCCCAAATAGACTCGATGCATCGTAAAATGTCTCCTAAAAGATCCTCGAGAAACTAGCACGTATGCACGTAAAAAACTAACCTCTCCACTGAGCTGGCCGTTGGATGGATTCTTCCGAAGGACAAGCACACAATAAACACTACACGTATGAATCGATTCCGCCGGCCGGAGTCCGGAGATGCAAGAGAAACGTACACGAACCCGCTCATCTGATCCGAACGCACGCACATGGTGTCGGGTGTGATGGGATTAACTAAATTAATGATCTGTTTAAGACACATCTAGATATGATATAGTTATGTCACATCTAATCTGATGTCCACTACGTTTGTGGTCTATTTTTTTTTAACTTTTTCTGGTTTCTTGTTGCTGCCTTATTTGTGGAGTTTAGATGTGACATCCTTAAAAAACATCTAAATGTGAATTAGACAAACTGTCTAAGACACATCTAGATGTAACATAGTTATGTCACATCTAACCTGATGTCCACTACATTTGCGGTCTATTTTTTTCTCAACCTTTTTTTTTGGTTCCTTGTTGCCGCCTTATTTGTGGAGCTTAGATGTGATATCTTTAGAAAATATCTAGATGTGAATTAGACAAATTATTTAGTTAATTAGATTATCGTCATTAAAGAACAAATCTACCTCTAATAAGGAATTACCAATATATCCTGAAGAAATTTTTTAACCGATCCATACTAATCATTGGATCAACTAAATGCTACCCCACTATTTTGGGTAGTATGATGTATCGTAATTTTTTTTGTGGTACGAGTCAAGTCATTTGCCTCTGTTTTGAAAAAAGCATATCAAGGTCTGTACACACACGCAGCATAAATTTTAAGCGATGGATCGAGCATATTGGCCGTCGTGGTCATGTCATGGATATGGTACGATCGATTTTTCCACTGAAAGCACAAGAGAACCCGTGGAATCTCCTCCGCTTCACCGTTCTGTGGCGTTCACACTTCTGACGGCAGATCACTAGTCCAAAAGGTAGGTTCTATAACGACGCACGGCCGCCTAGCTATCGGTTTCTTTAGCTACTTGCATACGCTTAACACGCACGAAACACGCTTCGCCACACACATGCTGCCGGCTGCTGTCATGCATGCCGACGAAGCTATCGAGCTCACCAGCCCGTATATAACGTCGTTGTCACTAGGACAACTTGCAGAGTTGCAAGTTCAGGTTACTTTCTTGCTTTGTTTGCAAGTTGTACTGTGATTCGCATGAATGTACCGTGCCTAATTACTTGGAAATGGATACTAGCTCGTCAATTATTTAGTTGCATTAAGGCTCCATGAATCTTATACTAGTATATTTGCAAGGACAGAGAGAGAGCATGGCATAGGATGAGAGAGAGAGGGAGAGCACTAGCTAGTGCCTCGGTACTAGGGAAAGGGGTTTTCAGCTCCTGCTGCTCCTATCCTTGTTGGTGATCGATGGATACAGATTCCCTAGCGAAGCAAAGCGAGCAGCAATCTATTGGCCATCATCCTTGGCCAGCCAGCGCACAGCAAATATGGTGCTCTTCAAGCCTCGCTTTTGGCTCCTTCCTTTACTCGATGATGCCCGGTCCTCGCAAAGACCCGGCTTTGGCCTTGTCTTTTTCCCGCTCTCCTTTTGATTGCTAGTGCATGCATACGCGCTCATGATGCGTCGTTAAATTTGTTTTATTGCCATCACAGTTGTAAAAGGACAAGATAGGCATGCAAAAGCTACCGGCGCCACGTACCTGGACCATAGGAATGCCTTTTCTAGCATTGGTCTCGTTCACCCCTTGCTGCCTACCCATACCTTATCTCGATATACGTGTAATCTACTCACACATAAAAGACGTTTTGGATTTTAATATAAACTAGATACGAACTGAAATGAATGAACAAATACACTAAAACATGTCTATATATATTCGACTCACACTAAAATTTGAGAACAGAGGGAGTAGCTACTTGTGTTCCTGAGTTCCGAACTAATATGCATATATAGTTTATCTATTGCACGTGCACGGTCTAGTATTGCTCGAAGAATAGAAAAAAAAACACAATTTCAATCACTTGATTAGCATGAGAAAATCATATTTACATGCCAAATCAACCAAACATCATGATTTGCCAGCGAATCATCTGCCTACAATCTTAGAACATGATAAAGAGATGGAAACCCTGCCCCTTCTCCGTGATGACATGAGAGCACAAAATAATCTCCAAAGATGGGCGAAATCTCCATTGATACGAACATGTAGAAGGCAGATCTTCATCAGAGATATAATGAATCACATGTATCAATGTTGTCGAGGAAAATGCGCAAGCATGTTTGATCTCACCACATAGTAACGAGAAATGAACCTACAACATCCCTTGAAATGAACCTACAACGGTGGCTAGGGTTGGTGGTGTATATATACGAGCTCTCCCGTAGCCTCCTCCCTTGATGTAACATCTCTCCTTTGATCCAAGGACTCTAGGAGCCCAATCCTCTCCTAAAACATCCCTTAAAGAACAAGGAAGTTGTAGAAACAAACGAGACGAAATTCACGAAAAATGCCATCTAGAAAGGTAATTTTTGGTGAGGTTTCGAGCTCACACGAGCAGGTGTACGACCACATGCGATCGTTCGGTTGGGCGTCTTGCGTTGTGTCCCCCTCAGGTAAAACAACCGTCATTTCTTCATACGAACTCGGAATTTGATATTTTTGGACTCATTAGATTCGTATGAACGACACGGATCCATTTCTGATTCTAGATCTTAATTTGGAGCACTTTGGAAAAATGACCTTTTCACTCTCTGAATTGGCTAAGTCTGGGGCGTGGATATCCTCCGTTGAAATTCTTTCATCGTGCTTAATGCTTGGGAAATCCACGTCACCTACAAGACACGCAAATACAGAGAAAACTAATAAAACCAACGAAAATTGAAGGATATGAAATGCTCGTGGTGAAAAGAGTAACAAACTGGAAATCATGGATATGGACATGTAATTGGCTCAGTGGGACATGATATGCTGAAATATTGTGCAACAAATGAGCTCTAAAAATGCGAAAAATATGGAGCCATCACTCTTTCTTGTCATATGTGGAGAATACAGTCGACTGATACGTCTCCAACGTATTTATAATTTTTTATTGTTCCATGCTATTATAGTATCAATCTTGAATGTTTTATATGCAATTGTATGTCATTAGATATCATTTTGTGAGACTAACCTATTAACTTAGTGCCAAGTGCCACTTGCTGTTTTTTTGCCTGTTGTTGGTTTTCCAGGAAATCGGTACTAAATGAAGTCCAAATGCCATGAAACATTTGACAATTTTTTTCTTGACATAAGATGTTGGGGAACGTAGTAATTTCAAAATTTTCCTACGCACACGCAAGATCATGGTGATGCATAGCAACGAGAGGGGAAGAGTGTTGTCCACGTACCCTCGTAGACCGTAAGCGGAAGCGTTATGACAACGCGGTTGATGTAGTCATACGTCTTCACAATTGATCGATCCTAGTACCGAAAGTACGGCACCTCCGCGATCTGCACACGTTCGGCTCGGTAACGTCCCACGAACTCTCGATCCAGCTGAGTGTCGAGGGAGAATTTCGTTAGCACGACGGCGTGATGACAGTGATGATGATGCTACCGTCGCAGGGCTTCTACTAAGCACTACGATGATATGACCGAGGTGGATTATGATGGAGGGGGGCACCGCACACGGCTAAGGGATCAATGATCAACTTGTGTGTCTATGGGGTGCCCCCCCGTATATAAAGGAGTGGAGGAGGAGGGAGGGCCGGCCCTCTATGGCGCGCCCTAGGGGAGTCCTACTCCCACCGGGAGTAGGATTCCCCCTGAGGGAGTCCTGGATTAGGGGGTGTCCGGATAGCCGGACTATACCTTCGGCCGGACTCCTGGACTATGAAGATACAAGATTGAAGACTTCGTCCCGTGTCCGGAAGGGACTTTCCTTGGCGTGGAAGGCAAGCTTGGCGATACGGATATGTAGATCTCCTACCATTGTAACCGACTCTGTGTAACCCTAGCCCTCTCCGGTGTCTATATAAACCA
Source organism: Triticum monococcum (assembly GCA_034509565.1). Lineage (NCBI taxonomy): Eukaryota > Viridiplantae > Streptophyta > Magnoliopsida > Poales > Poaceae > Triticum > Triticum monococcum. The sequence goes on from CM067844.1 coordinate 494,857,641, forward strand.
GAGGGTTTTAGTCCGTAGGACGAACAACAATCATACCATAGGCTAGCTTCTAGGGTTTAGCATCTCTGATCTCGTGGTAGATCTACTCTTGTATTACCCATATCATCAATATTAATCAAGCAAGACGTAGGGTTTTTACCTCCATCGAGAGGGCCCGAACCTGGGTAAAAACATCGTGTCCCCGGTCTCCTGTTACCATCCGCCTAGACGCACAGTTCGGGACCCCCTACCCGAGATTCGCCGGTTTTGACACCGACATTGGTGCTTTCATTGAGAGTTCCTCTGTGTCGCCACTTTTAGGCCCGATGGCTCCTCCGATCATCGACGACGATGCGATCTAGGGTGAGACTTTTCTCCCCGGATAGATCTTCGTATTTGGCGGCTTTACTCTGTGGGCCAATTCGCTTGGCCATCTGGAGCAGATCGAAAGCTACGCCCCTGGCCGTCAGGTCATATTTGGAATTTTAAACTACACAGCGGACGACCGCGGAGACTTGATCTTCGATGGATCTGAGCCGCAGCCGAGCGCGCCGCACTGTCATGATGGGCATGATCTAGCTCTGCCGCCGAACAGTGCCCTGGAGGCCGCACCTGTGTCCGCTCCGACCCTTGGCTCGGAGCCGACCACACCAATCGAGGATGGGTGGTTAGACACCGCCTCGGGGGCTGCAATCTCTATGGCGATCAAGCCGAACACCAGCCTTGTCCTCCGCGAAGCCCGTGACTCCAAGATGCCGGACTCCTCTCTGGACTCCGAGCCCTCCGTGCCCCTACTGATCGAATCCGATTGGGCGCCGATCATGGAGTTCACCGCCGCAGACATCTTTCAGCACTCGCCCTTCGGCGACATTCTGAATTCACTCAGGTCTCTCTCTTTGTCAGGAGAGTCCTGGCCGGACTATGACCGGCAGGATTGGGATGTGGACGACGAAGAAATTCGATGCCCACCCACCACCCACTTCGTAGCCACTGTCGATAATTTAAACGACGTGCTCGACTTCGACTCCGAAGACATCGACGGTATGGACGACGATGTAGGAGATGAACATGAACCAACGCCTATAAGGCACTGGACAGCCACCTCATCTCATGATGTATACATGGTGGACACACCCAAAGGAAGCGACGATGAGGAACATAGGGATGCAACAAGGGATCGTTCACTCAAAAAGCAATCAAAGCAGCGACGTAAGCGCCGCTCCAAGCCCCGCCTCGACAGAGACAGCAGCCATACAGACACAGCCATAGAGCAGGACGAGTCGGCGGACAACGAACATGCCTTCGAGCAACCGTCCGAACAGGGCAACTTGGATAAACAAACCGAACACCCCGCCCCCGGCGAAATCAACAGCCCGGACGACCTTACGCCGGATAGGCTCATGGAGCAGAAGAACCTCCACAAAAGGCTCGTCGCCACTGTGCGTAGCCTGAAAAAGCAGAAGCGGAAGCTCAAAACTGCGGAAGATGCACTCAGAATCAGATGGAGCAAAGTACGCAACACCACAGACAAATATGGCGGCAGTCGCCGCACAAAAAGCTATCCGAAGCGAAAGCTATTGCCTGAATTTGATGAGGAGGCCTTAGAGCACCCGCAGTCAAAAATAGGAAAGCCACCCGTTCGGATAGACGACCGCATGGCCAGCATGGAGCGGCAAGCGGCGCCGCACACAAGCCGGCACGCGATCCACCAAAGGATCTGCATCAAAAAGATGGCCCAACCAGATCTATCTATGAGCCAAGAAAGCAAGCTCTAGTAAGCAATGCAACACAACAAATATCCGAACATCACGGCACACCCAAATACAGGGGTGCCGCACACCCCCTATGTTTCACCGATGAGGTGCTGGACCATGAATTTCCAGCGGGATTCAAGCCCATAAACATAGAGGCGTACGACGGAACAACAGACCCTGGGGTCTGGATCGAGGATTATATCCTCCACATACACATGGCCAGAGGAGATGACCTCCACGCTATAAAATGGTTATTATTATATTTCTTTGTTCATGATAATTGTCTATTGTTCATGCTATAATTGTGTTATCCGGAAATCGTAATACATGTGTGAATACATAGACCACAACACGTCCCTAGTGAGCCTCTAGTTGACTAGCTCGTTGATCAAAAGATAGTCATGGTTTCCTGACTATGGACATTGGATGTCATTGATAACGGGATCACATCCTTAGGAGAATGATGTGATGGACAAGACCCAATCCTAAGCATAGCTCAAAGATCATGTAGTACGTTTGCTGTAGCTTTTCTGAATGTCAAGTATCATTTCCTTAGACCATGAGATTGTGCAACTCCCGGATACCGTAGGAGTGCCTTGGGTGTGCCAAATGTCACAACGTAACTGGGTGACTATAAAGGTACATTATTGGTATCTCCGAAAGTGTCTGTTGGGTTGGCATGAATCGAGACTGGGATTTGTCACTCCGTATGATGGAGAGGTATCTCTGGGCCCACTTGGTAATGCATCATCATAATGAGCTCAATGTGATCAAGTGGTTGATCACGGGATCATGCATTACGGTTCGAGTAAAGTGACTTGCCGGTAACGAGACTGAACAAGGTATTGGGATACCGACGATCGAGTCTCGGGCAAGTAACGTACCGATTGACAAAGGGAATTGTATACGGATTGATTGAATCATCGACATCGTGGTTCATCCGATGAGATCATCGAGGAGTATGTGGGAGACAACATGGGTATCCAGATCCCGCTATTGGTTATTGACCGGAGAGTTGTCTCGGTCATGTCTGCATGTCTCCCGAACCCGTAGGGTCTACATACTTAAGGTTCGGTGACGCTAGGGTTGTTAGGAAGACTTGTATGTGATCACCGAATGTTGTTCGGAGTCCCGGATGAGATCCCGGACGTCACGAGGAGTTCCGGAATGGTCCGGAGGTGAAGATTTGTAGGTAGGAAGTTGTCATACGGTCACCGGAAAGGTTCGGGGGCATATCGGTATTGTACCGGGTCCACCGGGAGGGCCCACCTCTCTCGGAGGGCCTAATGGGCTGTAGAGGAAAGGGAACCAGCCCTACATGGGCTGGCCGCATCCCCCCCTTGGGCCCATGCGCCTAGGGTTGGGGGGGGGGAACCCTAAAGGCGCCCCCTTGCTTGGGGGGGGGGCAAGCCCCCTCCCCTTGGCCGCTGCCCCCTCTAGATCTCATCTAGAGGGGGCCGGCCCCCTTCCTCCTTCCCCTATAAATAGAGGGGCAAGGGGAGGGCTGCACAGAACATCCAAGGCGCAGCCCCTCCCCTCCCCAACACCTCTCCTCCTCCGTAAGAGCTTGGCGAAGCCCTGCCGGATTACTGCAGCTTCACCACCACCACGCCGTCGTGCTGCTGTTGGAGCCCTCTTCCTCAACCTCTCCCTCCTCCTTGCTGGATCAAGGCGCGGGAGACGTCCTCGCTCCGTACGTGTGTTGAACGCAGAGGTGCCGTCCGTTCGGCGCTAGGATCTTCGGTGATTTGGATCACGACGAGTACGACTCCATCAACCCCGTTCTCTTGAACGCTTCCGCCCGCGATCTACAAGGGTATGTAGATGCACTCCTCTCTCCCTCGTTGCTAGATGACTCCATAGATTGATCTTGGTGATGGGTAGAAAATTTTAAAATTCTACTACGTTCCCCAACAGTGGCATGATGAGCTAGGTCTATGCGTAGTTACTATGCACGAGTAGAACACAAAGCAGTTGTGGGCGTCGATATTGTCAATTATCTTGCCGTTACTAGTCTTATCTTGATTCGGCGGCATTGTGGGATGAAGCGGCCCGGACCAACCTTACACGTACACTTACGTGAGACCGGTTCCACCGACTAACATGCACTAGTTGCATAAGGTGGCTGGCGGGTGTCTGTCTCTCCCACTTTAGTCGGATCGGATTCGATGAACAGGGTCCTTATGAAGGGTAAATAGAAATTGGCAATTCAAGTTGTGGTTTTGGCGTAGGTAAGAAACGTTCTTGCTAGAAACCTATAGCAGCCACGTAAAAACTTGCAACAATAATTAGAGGACGTCTAACTTGTTTTTGCGGCAAGTGTTTTGTGATGTGATATTGCCAAAGGATGTGATGTATGATATATGTGATGTATGACATGATCATGTTCTTGTAATAGGAATCATGACTTGCATGTCGATGAGTATGACAACCGACAGGAGCCATAGGAGTTGTCTTTATTTATTTATGACCTGCGTGTCAACTTAAACATCATGTAATTACTTTACTTTATTGCTAAAGCGTTAGCCATAGTAGTAGAAGTAATAGATGACGAGACAACTTCAAGAAGACACGATGATGGAGATCATGGTGTCATGCCGGTGACAACGATGATCATGGAGCCCCGAAGATGGAGATCAAAAGGAGCAAATGATATTGGCCATATCATGTCACTATTTGATTGCATGTGATGTTTATCATGTTTTGCATCTTATTTGCTTAGAACGACGGTAGCTTAAATAAGATGATCCCTCGAAATAATTTCAAGAAAGTGTTCCCCCTAACTATGCACCATTGCGAAGGTTCGTTGTTTCGAAGCACCACGTGATGATCGGGTGTGATAGATTCTAACGTTCGAATACAACGGGTGTAAGCCAGATTTACACACGCAATACACTTAGGTTGACTTGACGAGCCTAGCATGGACAGACATGGCCTCGGAACACAGAAGACCGAAAGGTCGAGCATGAGTCGTATAGAAGATACAATCAACATGAAGATGTTCACCGATGTTGACTAGTCCGTCTCACGTGGTGATCGGACATGACCTAGTTAACTCGGATCATGTTATACTTAGATGACTGGAGGGATGTCTATCTGAGTGGGAGTTCATTGAATAATTTGATTATATGAACTTAATTATCATGAACTTAGTCTAAAATCTTTACAATATGTCTTGTAGATCAAATGGCCCACGTTGTCCTCAACTTCAACGCGTTCCTAGAGAAAACCAAGCTGAAAGACGATGGCAACAACTATACGGACTGGGTCCGAAACCTGAGGATCATCCTCATAGCTGCAAAGAAAGATTATGTCCTAGAAGCACTGCTAGGTGACGCACCTGTCCCAGAGAACCAAGACGTTATGAACGCTTGGCAGTCACGTGCTGATGATTACTCCCTCGTTCAGTGCGGCATGCTTTACAGCTTAGAACCGGGGCTCCAAAAGCGTTTTGAGAGACACAGAGCATATGAGATGTTCGAAGAGCTGAAAATGGTTTTCCAAGCTCATGCCCGGGTCGAGAGATATGAAGTCTCCGACAAGTTCTTCAGCTGTAAGATGGAGGAAAATAGTTCTGTCAGTGAGCACATACTCAAAATGTCTGGGTTGCATAACCGCTTGACTCAGCTGGGAGTTAATCTCCCGGATGACGCGGTCATTGATAGAATCCTTCAGTCGCTTCCACCGAGCTACAAGAGCTTTGTGATGAACTTCAATATGCAGGGGATGGAAAAGACCATTCCTGAGGTGTATTCAAGGCTGAAATCAGGAGAGGTGGAAATAAAAAAGGAACATCAAGTGTTGATGGTGAATAAAACCACTAAGTTCAAGAAAGGCAAGGGTAAGAAGAACTTCAAGATGGACAGCAGGGGAGTTTCCGCGCCCGGTAAGCAAGCTGCCAGGAAGAAGCCAAAGAATGGACCTAAGCCTGAGACTGAGTGTTTTTATTGCAAGGGAAGTGGTCACTGGAAGCGGAACTGCCCCAAATACTTAGCGGATAAGAAGGCCGGCAACACTAAAGGTATATGTGATATACATGTAATTGATGTGTACCTTACCAGTACTCGTAGTAGCTCCCTAGAGGCAATAATAAAATGGTTATTATTATATTTCTTTGTTCATGATAATTTTCTATTGTTCATGCTATAATTGTGTTATCCGGAAATCGTAATACATGTGTGAATACATAGACCACAACACGTCCCTAGTGAGCCTCTAGTTGACTAGCTCGTTGATCAAAAGATAGTCATGGTTTCCTGACTATGGACATTGGATGTTATTGATAACGGGATCAGATCATTAGGAGAATGATGTGATGGACAAGACCCAATCCTAAGCATAGCTCAAAGATCGTGTAGTTCGTTTGCTGTAGCTTTTCTGAATGTCAAGTATCATTTCCTTAGACCATGAGATTGTGCAACTCCCGGATACCGTAGGAGTGCCTTGGGTGTACCAAACGTCACAACGTAACTGGGTGACTATAAAGGTACATTACAGGTATCTCGGAAAGTGTCTGTTGGGTTGGCACGAATCGAGACTGGGATTTGTCACTCCATATGACGGAGAGGTATCTCTGGGCCCACTCGGTAATGCATCATCATAATGAGCTCAATGTGATCAAGTGGTTGATCATGGGATCATGCATTACGGTTCGAGTAAAGTGACTTGCCGGTAACGAGACTGAACAAGGTATTGGGATACCGATGATCGAGTCTCGGGCAAGTAACGTACCGATTGACAAAGGGAATTGTATATGGATTGATTGAATCCTCGACATCATGGTTCATCCGATGAGATCATGGAGGAGCATGTGGGAGCCAACATGGGTATCCAGATCCCGCTGTTGGTTATTGACCGGAGAGTTGTCTCGGTCATGTCTGCATGTCTCCCGAAACCGTAGGGTCTACATACTTAAGGTTTAGTGACGCTAGGGTTGTTAGGAAGACTTGTATGTGATTACTGAATGTTGTTCGGAGTCCCGGATGAGATCCCAGACGTCACGAGGAGTTTCGGAATGGTCCGGAGGTAAAGATTTATAGGTAGGAAGTTGTCATACGGTCACCGGAAAGGTTCGGGGGCATATCGGTATTGTACCGGGGCCACCGGAGGGGTTCCGGGGGTCCACCGGGAGGGGCCACCTCTCTCGGAGGGCCTAATGGGCTGTAGAGGAAAGGGAACCAGCCCTACATGGGCTGGCCGCATCCCCCGTTGGGCCCATGCGCCTAGGGTTGGGGGAACCCTAAAGGGGGCGCCCCCCTTGCTTGGGGGGGGGGCAAGCCCCCTCCCCTTGGCCGCCGCCACCCCCTCTAGATCTCATCTAGAGGGGGCCGGCCCCCTTCCTCCTTCCTCTACAAATAGAGGGGCAAGGGGAGGGCTGCACAGAACATCCAAGGCGCAGCCCCTCCCCTGCCCAACACCTCTCCTCCTTCGTAAGAGCTTGGCGAAGCCCTGCCGGAGTACTGTAGCTTCACCACCACCACGCCGTCGTGCTGCTGTTGGAGCCCTCTTCGTCAACCTCTCCCTCCTCCTTGCTGGATCAAGGCGCGGGAGACGTCCTCACTTCGTATGTGTGTTGAACGCGGAGGTGCCATCCGTTCGACGCTAGGATCTTCGGTGATTTGGACCACGACGAGTACGACTCCATCAACCCCGTTCTCTTGAACGCTTCCGCTCGCGATCTACAAGGGTATGTAGATGCACTCCTCTCTCCCTCGTTGCTAGATGACTCCATAGATTGATCTTGGTGATGCGTAGAAAATTTTGAAATTCTGCTACGTTCCCCAACACTTTCTTCAACTAAGTTCCTCTCTTTTACAGATAAACACCGTGCTACGCCCGTCCAGGATACGGCACAACGGAGACACAGGCGCAGACGTGCAGCAGGGACCCGTTCCAAGGATTCTTTTCAGATTAAGACCCTGCGTAAACCTTTTTTCTGTCTCTTGTTGATACACATCCCCTGGTTTCTTGGTATAACCAAGGAGGAGGATGGCGTTTTGGCATGTGGCCACGTCAGAGTTTTGCGCGTACCTGGACACTAGGGGCTTATTACTAAGGGCATTATCCCACCCACCCTCATAAAGACCGAATACCTTAGGGAGTGTTCGGCGTCGCGAGTTTGGCCTTATATGCATCAGCTCCGAATATGTCTTTGGTCAAATGTTGGGTTTGCCCGGCTCCTGTGTTTTGCTACCTTACGTTCCGCTCTATCGGCTAAGGCGGCACCAGGAGAACTACTGCGATTGTGCCCCGGTTCGGCCAGGCGAGCACCTCAGTAGAGAAAGCCGAAAACTGACTGTCATGATATAGCGTGAGACTGGTCAACCACTCGATGACTTACCGGAATTTTTAGGATTCCTCCGCATTAACGAAGGGCCGCTTCCCGGCCAGGCACATACGCGCCCCGAGTTCGAGCGAGCGCATGCGCCACCAGGGGCTATATAAGTAGCCTCACTGTCAAACTCCTGTGGCTAAGTGAAAGTGATAAAGCATCATAGTCCGATTGCCTAGTTCGCTGCGCTATCACCTCCTTTGTAGGACCAAGACGCCGGATCAAGTGTGAAAATGCGCCTTCTGCGAACACCCCCGCATTATGTGCGTGGGGGCTGAAGCCGACGACTGCCATCTTTCAGATTATATATACATATATGTTAAACGGCCGCACAGGAGGTATTATAATACTTGCAGGCACAAGTATAAAAAGCTTCTACAATTTATCAAAATATTGTTTTACAATAATATATGCTATTCGAATATAGTATCCTTCGAGCACTGCGTCTCTATTAAACGAGCGCCTTGCAAAACTTCCTGAAAATAGTGCTCGGCAGGTACTCGGCTTTCATCCGAGTCTGGGGATGCAACAGAAGTGGCCTCCATTTCTGCCCAGTATGTCTTGACACGGGCAAGAGCCATCCGCGCACCCTCTATGCACGGTGACCTCTTCATCGCATTAATATGCGGCGCCGCACCAAGTTGAAATAACTTTTTGACTCTGGCCTCTCTGGCCACAGATGACTCATGACATACTTCATGGCGAGTCCGGACAACATATTTAGCTCGGCCCATTCGGCCAAACGATCGGCTAATGACAATGGACGCTCCGGATTGTGGAACTGCGACCAAAAGAGCTTTTCCACTTCGCGATCTTCTTGATCTCGGAAGTGTTCAACCACATCTGCGGCACTCGCTGCCAAATCCAGATAGGTGTCCGCCGTACTCCACATCCGGTCTAACGGAGCATGTTTAGGATCACAGAACTTCCTCCGCAGCATAAAGTGCTTTCCAGCCGCGATCTCTCCGGCCTGACACAACTCCTCCTTCATAGCTCTCATCGCAGAGTGAGCATCCTTGGCATCGGCAACGGCCTTCTCCAGGTCCGTCTGTTCCTCCTGATCTTCTTTTTCAAGACGCTTGCAACGGTCAGCAGCGCTCTTCAGCTTCATAGCCATCTTGGCCATTTCCTTCTTGCTTCGGCAGTGAGCAGCATGTTCGGCTTTCAGCTCTTCAATTTCCTTCCCGGCAGCCGCATCACTTTTCCTGGCTTGCTCCTTGGCTCGGGCAAGTTCCGCCCAAAGATTCTCCATGGCAGCAGCACCATCTGCATCAAGCGCACACATTGTAAGATACTGGCATAAAGCTCCTCTTACCAGGTGCCGCCGGAGTAATTACATACCTTGTGCCTCGTCAAGCCGCTTGTTGACAAGCGCGATGTCGGCATCTGCCACGTCAAGTTGCCGCTTTAGCTCGGCAAATTCATCAGTCCGGCTGGCCACCCGACACTTCACCACCTATGTATGAAGGCGGCATATTAGACCTGGGATTATGATCCTTTACGCGCTGTCACTTTTGACAACGCACAGAGTCTCAGGGGCTACTATCTACACAGGGTGCATCTTATTTATGCGCAACTATCCAAAAAGGGTACATTATTTCGTGTACCTCAAAACCTGTCAGTAAACTCCTGACGGCCTCGTGCAATCCGCTCTCCGCGGATGAAATCCTCTCAATCACCGTACCCATCAAGGCCCGGTGCTCCTCTGAGATAGATGCTCGCCCTAGCAGATCCTTCAGCCCCTCCGACCGCGCACCAGACGGTGCCGGACTCGTCCGATGGCCCTTTTCGAAGGCCGGATGCGGAGGGCTTTGGGGGGCCATATGACTACCTTCCGTCCCTGCCGGATTCGGAGAAACCCTTCGCGATGATACCTTAGGGTCGCCCGCCTCGCAAGGCGGTACGACAGGGGGAGGCATTCCGCTCTCCATCATCTCCAGAAGAAGATCCCCCGAAGACGAGCTCTGCTGAGAAGGGCTAAGGTCCGAGCTACAAGGTAAATTTTCAATTACTCTTCTCAGATATAATGCAAGGATTTCTCTCATTTCTTAAAAAGAAAAACTCCTCTCTACTTACGGCTCGGTGGAGGGCTGATCCCCTTGAGGTCATAATTCGGCCGAAGTATCCCCCGGCGCAGGATCCTCTGACAAAGATTTCTTCCCCCGCTTTGAGGCCATGGTCTCCGGGTCGTCAGAGGCGGTCCTCTTCTTCCCCCGAGGAGAGGAATTTTCGATTCCTCCCTTCCGTACAACCTTCTCCGAGGAGGCTATAGCTTCCTTGTCCCCTCCCTCACTTTCCTCCGAAGGCACAACCTCCAACATCCTGACTAGCACGGGATCCGGTGTGGCCTCAGGGAGGGGGGCCGGACACCTGATTAGCTTTGCTTTCGCTATCCACTCCTGTTTGAAGGAAAACTCTTTTAGGGGCAATTCTATGATAAATATACGGATAGCGAGTCCGGGCACAAGGCTACTTACTTGAGTATCCGGGCGATTGCAGCTCAGGCCTGCGTCCTCGGTCAAGTCCGGACACATTGCTTGTGATCCAAAGAACAATTTGTACATCTCCACGGGCGTTGCGCCCATGAAATACTAGAGAGCTCGTGGTCCCTCCGGATTGAACTCCCACAGGCGAAGGGGGCGATGTTTGCCGGGCAAGGCTCGGCGGATCAACATGACATGTGTCACCACGACCAGGCTAATGTCTCTTTCTAAGAGATCTCGAATGCGGCCCTGCAACAAGGGTACGTCCTTGGATGGCCCCCAGTCCAGTCCTTTATTGACCCATGACACTAGCTGTGGTGGGGGACCCAAGCGAAAGGCAGGTGGCGCCACCCACTTGGTGCCCCTGGGAACGGTGGTGTAAAACCACTCTCGTTGCCATAAGCTGGACTCCTCATGAAAAGAGCCCTCGGGCCATGGAGCACCAACATTCTTGCTTATAAAAGCACCTCCGCACTCTGCGTGCCGTCCCTTGATCATATTCAGCTCTACTTTGAAGGTCTTGAGCCATAGTCCGAAGTGAGGAGTAATACGGAGGAAGGCTTCACACACGACGATGAATGAGAAAATATGGAGGATGGATTCCGGAGCTAAGTCGTGAAATTCCAGCCCATAATAAAACATGAGCCGCCTCACGAAGGGATCCGTCGGGAAGCTTAGCCCCTGAAGGAAGTGAGACATGAACACCACACTCTCACCAGGGTTGGGAGTGGGAATGACCTGCCCTTGAGCAGGCAGCCTATGCCAGATTTCGCCGGTCAAGAACCTGGCCTCTCTCAACTTCAGCACGTCCTCCTCCGTGACGGAGGAGGGCATCCATCGGCCTCGAAGGTCAGAATCGGACATTGTCGAAGGTCCGAAGCGCCTGAAATCTGGAGCCTTCGGTGTTGGAACTCGAGGCGAAGGGCGAACTCATTTGAGATTGAAAGAAAGGAGTAAGGCCTTGGTCTCTTTATAAGAGGTTGAATACCAAGGGCCCTCCCCGTGACCGTTTGGGACTCGCCTTTGATCGAGAAAACATACCAACGGGTACGGTTGGGTTACCCACGCCCGTACTGATGAGAATCCCGGAATAAGGGGACACGATCTCTGCTTTGACAAGACGTGCCAAGGAAACCGCCTCGCTAAACACGCTGAGGTGGGACAGTAAAACGATTCGAATAAAGACTTGGTCATGGTGTGATGTCACGCTACGGAATACGTCAGCAGATTAGATTTGTGTAAATATTATCCTCTCTATGGCAATATGTGGAAACTTATTTTGCAGAGCCAGACACTACCTTTGTGTTCAAAATCTTCTATGAAGTACTTGGAGGAGGAACCCGCCTTGCAATGCCGAAGACAATCTGCGCGCCGGACTCGTCATCATTGAAGCCTGGTTCAGGGGCTACTGAGGGAGTCCTGGATTAGGGGGTGTCCGGATAGCCGGACTATACCTTCGGCTGGACTCCTGGACTATGCAGATACAAGATTGAAGACTTCATCCCGTGCCCGGAAGGGACTTTCCTTGGCGTGGAAGGCAAGCTTGGCGATACGGATATGTAGATCTCCTACCATTGTAACCGACTCTGTGTAACCCTAGCCCTCTCTGGTGTCTATATAAACCGGAGGGTTTTAGTCCGTAGGACGAACAACAATCATACCATAGGCTAGCTTCTAGGGTTTAGCCTCTCTGATCTCGTGGTAGATCTACTCTTGTATTACCCATATCATCAATATTAATCAAGCAGGATGTAGGGTTTTACCTCCATCAAGAGGGCCCGAACCTGGGTAAAAACATCGTGTCCCTGGTCTCCTGTTACCATCCGCCTAGAAGCACAGTTCGGGACCCCCTACCTGAGATCCGCTGGTTTTGACACCGACACCCCCCTTCCATGTAGTAGGAGTAGGAGAGAAGGAAGGGGAGGAGAGGGGAAAGGAAAGGGGGGCACCCAATTCGGATTAGGCTAGGGGGACGCAGCTCCCACCTTTTCCCTTCCTCTCCTCTATTCCACTAAGGCCCAATAAGGCCCATATATTCCCCGGGGGGTTCCGGTAACCTCCCGGTACTCCGAAAAATGCCCGAACTCATCCAGAACCATTCCGATGTCCAAGCATAGGCTTCCAATATATCGATCTTTATGTCTCGACCATTTCGAGACTCCTCGTCATGTCCGTGATCAAATCCGGGACTCCGAACTACCTTCGGTACATCAAAACACATAAACTCATAACACCGACCATCACCGAACGTTAAGCGTGCGGACCCTATTGGTTCAAGAACTATGTAGACATGACCGAGACACGTCTCCGGTCAATAACCAATAGTGGAACCTGGACGTTCATATTGGCTCCCACATATTCTATGAAGATCTTTATCTGTCAAACCGTATAATGATATTGTCAGGACCCCGATTCCAAGTCACATCGATCTAGCCAGTAACACCTCATATCACTTTGCGACCTCACGCACGGTATTCCACAGGTGTCGCCTTACCATGGCCCGGGACCGTTTGCGCCTTTTGGCTCATTTATATGATAGTGTCGCTAGCATCCATATGACAGAGAACCCGGGCCGACATGGCTAGTCGTGAACCCAAAACGGCACTAACCTATGGGGACAGGCATACATGAATCACATCGAGCATGTCGGTCAGCAGCGTGTGAATCCGGGCTGTAGCACTGGGCTAACAGGTCTCCGGGAACCCGGACTGTAGCAGGCTAGGCAGGACTCCGGATGTCACCGCGTGACATTTCCCCGAAGGGACAGACACAGGAACGAAGTGAAACACATGCCGGCCAGTCAAGTGTCTTGAGCAGTAGTGCTGGGCTAACAGGACTCTGGTGAACCAGGCTGTAGCGGACTACTGTGGCTCCTGGAAGCACTAGACTACATTTCCCCATAAGAGAGGCTGCCAAGGATAAACAACTAGATTGTCGGATCCCACACATACCAAGCATTTCAATCATACACACAATATGCTCGATATGTGTAAATACAACATGGTATCACAACATAACTCTACAACTCAAGTATTTATTCATTAGGCTCCGAGGAGCGAGATATTACAAACATGGGTCTCATGACCCAACAATCATAGCATACAATTCAAGCACATGCGGAAGCTTAACATGTCTGAGTACAGACATCTACAAATGGAAAAGGCTAAGAAGCCTGACTATCTACCAGATCCTGCCGAGGGCACAAGATCGTAGCTGAGGTATCAAGCTAAACGTCGAAGTCCACACGGAACTACTAGCGAGACTGACGTCTCTCTGCAAAACATAAAATAGGCAAACGTGAGTACAAATGTACCCAGCAAGACTTACATCAGAACTATCTACATATGCATCGGTATCAACAAGGGGTAGTGGAGTTTAACTGCAGCAAGCCAGCTTTGACTCAGTGGCTAACCTGAACTATGACAGCAAGCAACTCTTTGAGGTGGCGCACACGAGTCCACATATTCACCATTCAATACACCACTATGGATCCGCTCCCGTCTCCCTACGAGAAGGCCATCCATAGCACTCACACTTATCTTGCAAGTTTTAGAGTATCCACTTTCACTTGTCTATGAACTGTTATAGGCAACCCAGAAGTCCTTTACCACGGACACGGCTATTCAAATAGATCATTTATAACCCTGCAGGGGTGTACTTCGTCACACATGTTTCCACCACTTAGCGTCTGCACACGACATGTGCTCGGCAGACTTCAAGCGAAAGCCAACGTGGGTGTAGACCATGACCTGACTAACCGCACAAGTCTCTAGTCCAGGTTTATCGCCTATTCGGGTTCCATCCGCGAGGAGATCCGGCCGGAGTTTCGCTCACAGCCCCAAACGATGTGTGCAGGGTTCCCGAGACACCAAACGGGCGCCCGGTACACCGTGCCACGGTGTATCTACTGCATCATAGCCCACCCCTAGGGTCAGCGCTACGCACGTCCGCCAACACATATCCTATAAACACCAGAAACTAGTTGCAACTCCTGGAACAGAGGACGAGAGGGGTCAGTAAGTCGAGCGAGGTCATATTTCAGGGCCCAATGTGTGGTAGTAGCTGTTTCATGGATCACAAACACAGAACTCAGTTCCTGAGAACGGTTTCAATGAGACAACCCACCATGTACTCCTACATGGCCTCTCACCGCTACCTTTACCAAATCGTGTTCACACACTTAGCTCACACACAGTAGGACATGTTCACAACTTTCCAATTCATCCCCGATGAATCAGACCTGACACAACTCTAAGCAATAGCAGGCATGACAAGCAAACATTAATGAGTAGGCACATCAGGGCTCAAATAACTCCTACTCATGCTAGTGGGTTTCATCTATTTCCCGTGGCAATGACATGTCATGCAAAGGAAAGGGGTTCAACTACCGCAGCATGTAACAGTTGAATCGTTGTTGTCCTAATGCAGTAAAAGAGAGCAGGAGCGAGAGAGTGTGTTTGTATCGGAATGAACAAGGGGGTTTTGCTTGCCTGGCACTTCTGAAGATAACATTGAGTCTTCATCAGTGTCAACGATCACAACGTCGGAGCAGCGTCTACCGAGAGGGGACATTTACCGACAAACAAGGAAGAACACAATCAATGCGATGCAACAATATGATGCATGATCATGACATGGCAAGATGCTGTTGATTGAGCTAATGCAACTAGCAACAAGTTAAATGGAGTTGGTTTGAACACTAGGTTCAAATTCAAATTCAAACTATGAATTCAAATAGTGCATTATCATGTTTTGGACTAAACAGTGAGGTTAAGTTGTTCAAACATGCATGAAAATGCCATATTCAGATTCCTTGGATTTTTCTGATCATTTTTCATATATAATTTATTTCATTTGGAGTTACGGTTGAATTTCTATGAATTTTAGAAGTTTAGGCAATTTTCTGGAATTTTCTGAATTATTTTTAATCTAGAAATGACTTATTGCGCCAGCATGATGTCTGTGTGACATCAGCAGGTCAACTTAGCTGTTCTGGATCAAAACTGACCAGTGGGTCCCACTGGTCAGTGACACGGTGCTGGCCAGGGTCACTGACAGGTGGCCTGGTCAACGTTGATTTGACCAAAGTCAAAGCTGACACGTGGGCCCACTGAGGTTAGTTAAAACTAAACAGAAAATGTAATCTATGTTAATTAGGGCGTGGGGCCCATGAGTCAGTGGCACAGTGATCAGCTCATGGCGTCATTAGTGTTAACTAAGTGTGCCACGTTGGCTCACCGGAGTTTCGCCGGCGACGACCAAAAACGCGGCGGAGGCGCACCGGGGTGGCTCGGGTTTCGCCTACAGTGCACCGTTCGGTGCGCCCTTTGGCCCTACGAAGAGCTGGCGCGATGGCGCGTCGGATGGTGGTGGTCTCCGGGCCTGGGGTGGCCGGAGTCGACAGCGGCGAGCTCGGTTGCGCCCGCCGAAGTTTGGGCGCCAATGAAAACGACGACACCGTGCACGGGAGGATCAACGGGTAGCACCTACGCGTTCTGCAGGCTCTCACAAAGCCAACGGGCATATGAACGGGGCCGATTGGCCACCGGAGCCTCGTCGACGACGAGCTCGTGCGGCGGCGTGCTTCGGGCGTCGTGGAAAACGGCGCTACAGCGAGTGCTAGGCCGCGGGGTTAGGGGGAAACGACGGTGCAGCTCACAGTGATCACGATGATGGGTTCGGCTAGCTCGGGGATGTCCTGTGGCCGGTGAATCGACGACGGCGGTGGTCGGCTCCCGAGGATGAGGACGACGGTGATGGCGAGGCTGAGGGGCTCCCAGGGCTTGTTTTGTTCTTCTCGTCGACGTGCAGAGCCGCGGCGGTGCCTAGGGATACGGTGGGGAGGCCAGGCGAGCTCAATGGGCGCGTTGGCAGCGAGCGGCGGCGATGGTGGTGTTCGGTCGCGGGAGGGAGAGAGAGCAGAGGAGGATAGGGTCGGAGGGAGAAGTGGATGTGGCGCTAGGGAGGTGCGTGGCACCTCCAGGGGGTCGGGGAAGCGGCGAGCAGGAGGTGGCCGGGGCGCGTGTGCGCGCACGGCGGCCACGCGCCCATCCTCCTGGCAAAGGAGGAAGACGACAGGGGAGGGGGCCAGGTGGGCTGGGCCGGCCACTTGGGCCGCCAGGTAAGGTCCAGGTGGGCTTCTCTCTCTACTTTCCTTTTTTTATTTGTTTCTATTTTCTATTTTCTGCAATTGTTTTGTCTTTATTAAAAATGCCAGAGCATTTCCAAAAATCCTGAAAATATTTTTGGGCACTGTTGAAATTATTCTCAACAGCCCTCAACTAGTTTCAGAATTATTAGAGCATTTAAAATATTTATAGGATTTAAATGCCCCAATTCAATTACAATATGAATTAATTCAAAAATCCAGAAATGACCTAGAAACATGTTTATCATTTTTGGCAGAGGGTTTTACCTTTATCAGAAATGATGAACATTTCCAAAGGGAATTTTGGGATCATTGAGAATATTTCATTGTGATCCTAGTTGGATTTCATTTGGTGCTAGGGTTTGAACATCCCCATTTCAAGTTTCAAACAAATATAGACATGATGCATGGATGCTTATGATACTAATTGCAATCAAATTCTAGGGCTGTGACAGATATACGTTGTTCCCTTTTCATCGGCATGTTACTTGCCCGAGATTCGATCGTCGATATCTCAATACCTAGTTCAATCTCATTACTGGCAAGTCTCTTTACTCGTTCCGTAATGCATCACCCCGCAACTATCTCATTAGTCACATTGCTTCAAGGCTTATATTGATGTGCATTGCCGAGAGGGCCTAGAGATACCTCTCCGACAATCGGAGTGACAAACCCTAATCTTGATCTATGCCAACTCAACAAACACCATTGGAGACACGTGTAGAGCACCTTTATAATCACCCAGTTACGTTGTGATGTTTGATAGCACACAAAGTGTTCCTCCGGTATTCGGAGTTGCATGATCTCATAGTCATAGGAACATGTATAAGTTATGGAGAAAGCAATAGCAACAAACTAAACGATCATCGTGCTAAGTTAACGGATGGGTCAAGTCAATCACATCATTCTCTAATGATGTGATCCCATTAATCAAATGACAACTCATGTCTATGGTTAGGAAACATAACCATCATTGATTCAATGAGCTAGTCAAGTAGAGGCAAACTATTGACACTCTGTTTGTCTATGCATTCACACCTGTACTAAGTTTCCGGTTAATACAATTCTAGCATGAATAATAAACATTTATCATGATATAAGGAAATATAAATAACAACTTTATTATTGCCTCTAGGGCATATTTCCTTCAGTCTCCCACTTGCACTAGAGTCAATAATCTAGATTACATTGCAATGATTCTAACACCCATGCAGTTTTGGTGCTGATCATGTTTTGCTCATGAGAGAGGCTTAGTCAACGGGTCTACAACATTCAAATCCGTATGTATCTTGCAAATCTCTATGTCTCCCTCCTTGACTTGATCGCGGATGGAATTGAAGCGTCTCTTGATGTGCTTGGTTCTCTTGTGAAATCTGGATTCCTTTGCCAAGGCAATTGCACCAGTATTGTCACAAATGATTTTCATTGGACCCGATGCACTAGGTATGACACCTAGATCGGATATGAACTCCTTCATCTAGACTCCTTCATTTGCTGCTTCCGAAGCAGCTATGTACTCCGCTTCACATGTAGATCCCGCCACGACGCTTTGCTAGGAACTGCACAAACTGACAGCTCCACCATTTAATAAAAACACGTATCCGGTTTGTGACTTAGAGTCATCCGGATTAGTGTCAAAGCTTGCATCGACGTAACCTCCATATATGAGAAACATATCCTTAGTCCTTTTCAGGTATTTCAGGATGTTCTTGACCGCTGTCCAGTGATCCACTCCTGGATTACTTTGGTACCTCCCTGCTAAAATGATAGCAAGGCACACATCAGGTATGGTACACAACATTTCATACATGATAGAGCCTATGGCTGAAGCATAGGGAACACTTTTCATTTTCTCTCTATCTTCTGCAGTGGTCGGGCATTGAGTCTGACTCAATTTCACACCTTGTAACACAGGCAAGAACCCTTTCTTTGCCTGATCCATTTTGAACTTCTACAAAACTTTATCAAGGTATGTGCTTTGTGAAACTCCAATTAAGCATCTTGATCTATCTCTATAGATCTTGATGCCCAATATAAGCAGCTTCACCAAGGTCTTTCATTGAAAAATTCTTATTCAAGTATCCTTTTATGTTGTTCAAAAATTCAGTATAATTTCCGATCAATAATATGTCATCTACATATAATATCAGAAATGCTACAGAGCTCCCACTCACTTTCTTGTAAATACAGACTTCTCCAAAAGTCTATATAAAAACATATGCTTTGATCAGATTATCAAAGCGTATATTCCAACTCTGAGAGGCTTGCACCAGTCCATAAATGGATCACTGGAGCTTGCACACTTTGTTAGCACCTTTTGGATCGACAAAACCTTCAGGTTGCATCATATACAACTCTTCTTTAAGATATCCATTAAGGAATGCAGTTTTGACATCCATTTGCCAAATTTCATAATCATAAAATGCGGCAATTGCTAACATGATTCGGACGGACTTAAGCATCGCTACAGGTGAGAAGGTCTCATCGTAGTCAACTCCTTGAACTTGTCGAAAACCTTTTGCAACAAGTCGAGCTTTGTAGACAGTAACATTACCCTTCAGCGTCAGTCTTCTTCTTCTTGAAGATCCATTTATTAATATGGCCTTCCGATCATCGGGCAAGTCAACCAAAGTCCATACTTTGTTCTCATACATGGATCCCATCTCCGATTTCAAGGCCTCAAGCCATTTTGTGGAATCTGGGCTCATCATCGCTTCCTCATAGTTCGTAGGTTCGTCATGGTCAGGCAACATGATCTCTAGAATAGGATTACCGTACCACTCTGGTGCGGATCTTACTCTGGTTGACTTACAAGGTTTGGTAGTAACTTGATCAGAAGTTTCATGATCATCATCATTAGCTTCCTCACTTACTGGTGTAGGAATCACTGGAAGTGATTTTAGTGATGAACTACTTTGCAATAAGGGAGTAGGTACAATTACCTCATCAAGTTATACTTTCCTGCCACTCACTTCTTTCGAGAGAAACTCCTTCTCTAGAAAGGATCCATTCTTAGCAACGAATATCTTGCCTTCAGATCTGTGATGGAAGGTGTACCCAACAGGTTCCTTTGGGTATCCTATGAAGACACATTTTTCTAATTTGGGTTCGAGCTTAGCAGGTTGAAGCTTCTTCACATAAGCATCACAACCCCAAACTTTAAGAAATGACAACTTGGGTTTCTTGCCAAACCACAGTTCATAAGGTGCCGTCTCAATGGATTTAGATGATGCCCTATTTAATGTGAATGCATCCGTCTCTAAAGCATAACCCCAAAACGATAGCGGTAAATCAGTGAGAGACATCATAGATCGCACCATATCTAATAAAGTGCGGTTAAGACGTTCGGACACACCATTACATTGTGGTGTTCCATGTGGCGTGAGTTGCGAAACTATTCCGCACTGTTTCAAATGAAGTCCAAACTCATAAGTCAAATATTCACCTCCACGATCAGATCGCAGAAACTTGTTTTTCTTGTTACGATGATTTTCCACTTCACTCTGAAATTCTTTGAACTTTTCAAATGTTTCAGACTTATGTTTCATTAAGTAGATATACCCATATCTGCTCAAATCATCTGTGAAGGTGAGAAACGATATCCGCCGCGAACCTCAATGTTTATTGGACCACATACATCAGTATGTATGATTTCCAATAACTCTGTTGCTCGCTCAATTGTCCCGGAGAACGGAGTTTTAGTCATCTTGCCCATGAGGCATGATGTCTACTACACAACCTTTTTCTTGTAGATGTTGTTGGGCCTCCAAGTGTAGAGGTTTGTAGGACATTAGCAAATTTCCCTCAAGTGGATGGCCTAAGGTTTATCAATCCGTGGGAGGCGTAGGATGAAGATGGTCTCTCTCAAACAACCCTGCAACCAAATAACAAAGAGTCTCTTGTGTCCCCAACACACCCAATACAATGGTAAATTGTATAGGTGCACTAGTTTGGCGAAGAGAGGGTGATACAAGTGCAATATGGATGATAGATATATGTTTTTCTAATTCGAAAATATAAAAACAGCAAGGTAGCAAGTGGTAAAAGTGAGCGTAAACGGTATTGCAATGCTAGGAAACAAGGCCTAGGGTTCATACTTTCACTAGTGCAAGTTCTGTCAACAATAATAACATAATTGGATCATATAACTATCCCTCAACATGCAATAAAGAGTCCCTCCAAAGTCACTAATAGTGGAGAACAAACGAAGAGATTATTGTAGGGTACGAAACCACCTGAAAGTTATCCGTTCTGATAGATCTATTCAAGAGTCCGTAGTAAAATAACATGAAGCTATTCTTTCCGTTCAATCTATCCTAGAGTTCGTACTAGAATAACACCTCAAGACACAAATCAACCAAAACCCTAATGTCACCTAGATACTCCAATGTCACCTAGATACTCCAATGTCAAAAGAGGCCATAAAAAAAGAAGGCCCAAATAAAAAAATAAAAAAGAGAGAAAAAGAGATAAGGGGCAATGCTACTATCCTTTTACCACACTTGTGCTTCAAAGTAGCACCATGATCTTCATGATAGAGAGTCTCCTATGTTGTCACTTTCATATACTAGTGGGAATCTTTCATTATAGAACTTGGCTTGTATATTCCAATGATGGGCTTCCTTCAAATGCCATAGGTCTTCGTGAGCAAGCAAGTTGGATGCACACCCACTTAGTTTCTTTTGAGATTTCATAAATTTATAGCTCTAGTGCATCGGTTGCATGGCAATCCCTACTCACTCACATTGATATCTATTGATGGGCATCTACATAGCCCGTTGATACGCCTAGTTGATGTGAGACTATCTTCTCCTTTTTGTCTTCTCCACAACCACCATTCTGTTCCACCTATAGTGCTATGTCCATGGCTCATGCTCATGTATTGCGTGAATATTGAAAAAGTTTGAGAACATCAAAAGTATGAAACAATTGCTTAGCTTGTCATCGGGGTTGTGCATGATTTAAATATTTTGTGTGGTGAAGATGGAGCATAGCCAGACTATATGATTTTGTAGGGATAACTTTCTTTGGCCATGTTATTTTGAGAAGACATAATTGCTTAGTTAGTATGCTTGAAGTATTATTATTTCTATGTCAATATGAACTTTTGTCTTGAATCTTATGGATCTGAATATTCATGCCACAAGTAGGAAGAATTACATTGAAATTATGTTAAGTAGCACTACACATCAAAAATTCTTTTTTACCATTTACCTACTCGAGGACGAGCAAGAATTAAGCTTGGGGATGCTGATACGTCTCCAACGTATCTATAATTTTTGATTGCTCCATGCTATATTATCTACTGTTTTGGGCAATATTGGGCTTTATTATCCACTTTTATATTACTTTTGGGACTAACCTATTAACCGGAGGCCCAGCCTAGATTTGCTGTTTTATGCCTATTTCAGTATTTCGAAGAAAAGGAATATCAAACAGAGTCGAAACGGAACAAAATCAACTGGAGAAGTTATTTTTGGAAGGAAACCTACCGGATAGACTTGAACCCTACGTCAGAAGATGAAGGAGGTGCTCACGAGGGTAGGGGCGCGCCCACCCCCCTGGGGCGCGCCCCCTGCCTCGTGGCCCCCCTCTTCGGTCCACCGACGTACTCATTTCACCCATATATACCTACGTATCGTAAAACTTCCAGAACGCACAATAGATCGGGAGTTCCGCCGCCAGAAGCCTCCGTAGCCACCAAAAACCAATCTAGACCCGTTCCGGCACCCTGTTGGAGGGGGCAATCCTTCTCCGGTGGCCATCTTCATCATCCCGGTGCTCTCCATGATGAGGAGGGAGTAGTTCTCCCTCGGGGCTGAGGGTATGTCCCAGTAGCTATGTGTTTGATCTCTCTCTCTCTCTCTCTCTCTCTCTCGTGTTCTTGAGATGGTACGATCTTGATGTATCGCGAGCTTTGCTATTATATTTGGATCCTATGATGTTTCTTCCCCCCTCTACTCTCTTGTAATGAATTGAGTTTCCCCTTTGAAGTTATCTTATTGGATTGAGTCTTTAAAGATTTGAGAACACTTGATGTATGTCTTGCCATGGATATGTGTGGTGACAATGGGATATCACGTGATTCACTTGATGTATGTTTTGGTGACCAACTTGCGGGTTCCTCCCATGAACCTATGCATAGGGGTTGGCACATGTTTTCGTCGTGATTCTCTGGTAGAACTTTGGGGCACTCTTTGAGGTCCTTTGTGTTGGTTGAATAGATGAATCTGAGATTGTGTGATGCATATCGTATAATCATGCCCACGGATACTTGAGGTGACATTGGAGTATCTAGGTGACATTAGGGTTTTGATTGATTTGTATCTTAAGGTGTTATTCTAGTACGAACTCTAGGGCTGTTTGTGACACTTATAGGAATAGCCCAACGGATTGATTGGAAAGAATAACTTTGAGGTGGTTTCGTACCCTACCATAATCTCTTCGTTCGTTCTCCGCTATTAGTGACTTTGGAGTGACTCTTTGTTGCATGTTGAGGGATAGTTTTATGATCCAATTATGTTAGTATTGTTGAGGGAACTTACACTAGCGAAAGTATGAACCCTAGGCCTTGTTTCCTATCATTGCAATACCGTTTACGCTCACTTTTATCATTAGTTACCTTGCTGCTTTTTATATTTTCAGATTACAAAAACTATTATCTACTATCCATATACCACTTGTATCACCATCTCTTCGCCGAACTAGTGCACCTATACAATTTACCATTGTATTGGGTGTGTTGGGGACACAAGAGACTCTTTGTTATTTGGTTGCAGGGTTGCTTGAGAGAGACCATCTTCATCCTACGCCTCCTACGGATTGATAAACCTTAGGTCATCCACTTGAGGGAAATTTGCTACTGTCCTACAAACCTCTGCACTTGGAGGCCCAACAACATCTACAAGAAGAAGGTTGTGTAGTAGACATCAAGCTCTTTTCTGGCGCCGTTGCCGGGGAGGTTAGCGCTTGAAGGTATATCTTTAGATCTTGCAATCGAGTCTTTTAGTTTCTTGTTTTATCACTACTTTAGTTTATAAAAGAAAACTATAAAAAAATGGAATTGAGTTTGTCTCATACGCTTCATCTTTTTAATATCTTTCATGAGTATGATGGAAAGGAAAATTGTGCTCAAGTGCTAGAAGAAGAAATCTATAAAATGTTTGGCACTAAATATTTGAATGATGAGCATGATTTCAATGTTGTTAGTATGAATTCCTTGAATATCCATGATGCTAATGATATGGAAAGCCACAAGCTTGGGGAAGCTATGTTTGATGAAGATGATATTTTTTGTCCCCCAAGTTTTGATGAGAAAATTTATTATGATGAAAGCATGCCTCCTATCTATGATGATTATTGTGATGACACGTATGATTTAAAGAATAATGATAACCATGAAACTTGTAATCTTGATCTTAATTTTCAATCACATGATAGTTATTTTGTTGAGTTTGCCCCCACTATTATTCCTGAGAAGAATTTTGCTTGTGTGGAGAGTAGTAAATTTTCTATGCTTGTAGATCATGAAAAGAATGCTTTAGGTTCTGGTTATATTGTTGAATTTATTCATTATGGTACTGAAAATTATTATGAGGGAGGAATATATGCTTGTAGGAATTGCAATAATATCAAATTTCCTCTCTATGTGCTTAAAGTTTTGAAGTTATGCTTGTTTTACCTTCCTATGCAAGTTGATTCTTGTTCCCACAAGTTTTTTTCTCACAATATCCCTATGCATAGGAAGTATGTTAGACTTAAATGTGCTAGTCATATTCTTCATGATGCTCTCTTTATGTTTCAATTCTTATCCTTTATGTGAGCATCATTGAAATCATCATGCCTAGCTAGGGGCATTAAACGATAGCGCTTGTTGTGAGGCAACCCAATTTTATTTTTGTTCCTTGCTTTTTGTTCCTGTTTAGTAATAAATAATTCATCTAGACTCTGTTTATATGTGGTTTTATGCTTTTAGTTAGTGTTTCTTCCAAGTAGAACCTTTGGGAAGACTTGGGGAAAGTCTTGTTGATCATGCTGTAAAAAACAGAAACTTTAGCGCTCATGAGAATTGCTGCCATTTTTATTTGAAGAGTTCTATTTAGTTAATTCTTTTTGAAAATGATTAATAGATAAATTACTCAGGTCCATAAATTTATTTTAGAATTTTAGTATACGTTTGATCCAGATTACTACAGACTGTTCTGTTTTTGACAGATTCTGTTTTCATTGTGTTGTTTACTTATTTTGATGAATCTATGGCTAGTAAAATAGTTTATAAACCATAGAGAAGTTGGAATACAGTAGGTTTAAAATCAATATAAATAAATAATGAGTTAATTACAGTACATTGAAGTGGTGATTTATTTTCTTATACTAACGGAGCTTATGAGTTTTCTGTTAAGTTTTGTGTTGTGAAGTTTTCAAGTTTTGGGTAAAGATTCGATGGACTATGGAATAAGGAGTGGAAAGAGCCTAAGATTGGGGATTCCCAAGGCACCCCAAGGTAATATTCAAGGATATCCAAGAGCCTAAGCTTGGGGATGCCCCGGAAGGCATCCCCTCTTTCGTCTTCGTTCATCGGTAACTTTACTTGGAGCTATATTTTTATTCACCACATGATATGTGTTTTGCTTGGTGCGTCAATTTATTTTGTTAGGATTTGCTTGCTGTTATTTAGAACAATGTTTTGAATCTTTTACTTCAATAAAAGTGGCATTAATAGTCTTTACTATGCCTATGTTACAAGTCTTCATGTTGCTGTTTGAAAACAGAAAGTTTACCGCTGTTGCAATAATTCCCTAGAAAATTCAGAATGTGATAAAGTGTTGAAACCTTTTGAATATTAAGCTATGATAAATTCAATACAGTGGTAATTTTATTTAATAATTTTTGGAGCTAGGGAAGTGTGGATGTTTCTGCATTCTTTACAGACTGTCTTGTTTAGGCAGATTGCTGTTATGTTTGCATTGTTTGCATATGTTTGCTTCTTTAATGATTCTATTTGAGGATAGGACTATTAAATATGCAGAGGAATTTAGTATGCAATGTTGAATAATAATTTTAGTGATTTTATACAGTAGAGTATGATAAGGTTTTTGCAATGGTTTATACTAACTTATCTCACGAGTCCTTGTTGAGTTTTGTGTGGATGAAGCTTTTGAGATTTAGGGAGACCGTGATATGAGAGGAATTAAGGAGACACAAAAGCTCAAGCTTGGGGATGACCAAGGCATCCCAAGATAATATTTCTAGAAGTCTCAAACATCTAAGCTTGGGGATGCCCCGGTTGGCATCCCACCCTTCTTCTTCAACAATTATCGGTTAGTATCGGTTGATCCTAAGTTTTTGCTTCTTCACATGATGTTTGCTATTCTTAGATGTCATTTTCTTTTGCTTTGCTTGCTGTTTGAATAAAATACCATGATCTGAAATTATTAAATGCTAGAGAGTCTTCACATAGTTGCATAATTATTAAACTACTCATTGATCTTCACTTAAATCTTTCGGAGTAGTTTGTTGTTGCTCTAGTGCTTCACTTATATCTTTTAGAGAATGGTGGTACTTTTATTTTGAAGAAATAGATGAACTCTCATGCTTCACTTAGATTATTTTGAGAGTCTTAAATAGCATGGTAATTTTCTTAAAATCCTAATATGCTAGGTATTCAAGAACAATAAAATTCTCTTATGAGTGTGTTGAATACTATGAGAAGTTTGATGCTTGATGATTGTTTTGAGATATGGAGGTAATAATATCAAAGTCATGCTAGTTGAGTAGTTGCGAATTTGAGAAATACTTGTGTTGAAGTTTGTGATTCCCGTAGCATGCATGTATGGTGAACCGTTATGTGATGAAGTCGGAGCATGATTTATTTATTGATTGTCCTCCTTATGAGTGGTGGTCGGGGACGAGCGATGGTCTTTTCCTACCAATCTATCCCCCTAGGAGCATGCGTGTAGTACTTTGCTTTGATAACTTGTAGATTTTTGCACTAAGTATATGAGTTCTTTATGACTAATGTTGAGTCCATGGATTATACGCACTCTCACCCTTCCACCTTTGCTAGCCTATCTAATACCGCACACCTTTTGCCGGTGTCATACACCCACCATATACCTTCCTTAAAACAGCCACCATACCTACCTATTATGGCATTTCCATAGCCATTCCGAGATATATTGCCATGCAAATTTCCACCGTTCCGTTTATGACACACTCCATCATTGTCATATTGCTTAGCATGATCATGTAGTTGACATCGTATTTGTGGCAAAGCCACCGTTCATGATCCTTTCATACATGTCACTCATGAGTCATTGCACATCCCGGTACACCGCCGGAGGCATTCATATAGAGTCATATCTTATTCTAAGTATCGAGTTGTAATTCTTGAGTTGTAAGTAAATAAAAGTGTGATGATCATCATTATTAAAGCATTGTCCCAGTGAGGAAAGGATGATGGAGACTATGATTCCCCCACAAGTCGGGATGAGACTCCGGACGAAAATAAATAAATAAAAGAGGCCAAAGAAGCCCAAATAAGAAAAGGGAGAAAAGAGGCCATAAAAAAGAGAAGGCCCATATAAAAAAATAAAAAATGAGAGAAAAAGAGAGAAGGGGCAATGCTACTATCCTTTTACCACACTTGTGCTTCAAAGTAGCACCATGGTCTTCATGATAGAGAGTCTCCGATGTTGTCACTTTCATATACTAGTTGGAATCTTTCATTATAGAACTTGTCTTGTATATTCCAATGATGGGCTTCCTCAAAATTCCCTAGGTCTTCATGAGCAAGCAAGTTGGATGCACACCCACTTAGTTTCTTTTGAGCTTTCACAAATTTATAGCTCTAGTGCATCTGTTGCATGGCAATCCCCACTCACTCACATTGATATCTATTGATGGGCATATACATAGCCCGTTGATACGCCTAGTTGATGTGAGACTATCTTCTCCTTTTTGTCTTCTCCACAACCACCATTCTATTCCACCTATAGTGCTATGTCCATGGCTCACGCTCATGTATTGCGTGAAGATTGAAAAAGTTTGAGAACATCAAAAGTATGAAACAATTGCTTGGCTTGTCATCAGGGTTGTGCATGATTTAAATTTTTGTGTGGTGAAGATGGAGCATAGCCAGACTATATGATTTTGTAGGGATAACTTTCTTTGGCCATGTTATTTTGAGAAGACATAATTGCTTAGTTAGTATGCTTGAAGTATTATTATTTCTATGTCAATATGAACTTTTGTCTTGAATCTTATGGATATGAATATTCATGCCACAAGTAGGAAGAATTACATTGAAATTATGCCAAGTAGCACTCCGCATCAAAAATTCCTTTTTATCATTTACCTACTCGAGGACGAGCAGGAATTAACCTTGGGGATGCTGATACGTCTCCAACATATCTATAATTTTTGATTGCTCCATGCTATATTATCTGCTGTTTTGGGCAATATTGGGCTTTATTATCCACTTTTATATTAATTTTGGGACTAACCTATTAACCGGAGGCCCAACCTAGATTTGCTGTTTTATGCCTATTTTAGTATTTCGAAGAAAAGGAATATCAAACGGAGTCGAAACGGAACGAAATCAACTGGAGAAGTTATTTTTCTAAGGAAACCTACCCGATAGACTTGGACCCTACGTCAGAAGATGAAGGAGGTGCTCAGGAGGGTAGGGTGCGCACCCACCCCCCTGGGGCGCGCCCCCTGCCTCGTGCCCCCCATTCGGTCCACCGACGTACTCCTTTCACCCATATATACCTACATATAGTAAAACTTCCAGAACGCACAATAGATCGGGAGTTCCGCCGCCAGAAGCCTCCATAGCCACCAAAAACCAATCTAGACCCGTTCCGGCACCCTGTTGGAGGGGGCAATCCTTCTCCGGTGGCCATCTTCATCATCCCGGTGCTCTCCATGACGAGGAGGGAGTAGTTCTCCCTCGGGGCTGAGGGTATGTACCAGTAGCTATGTGTTTGATCTCTCTCTCTCTCTCTCTCTCTCTCTCTCTCGTGTTCTTGAGATGGTACGATCTTGATGTATCGCGAGCTTTGCTATTATATTTGGATCCTATGATGTTTCTTCCCCCCTCTACTCTCTTGTAATGAATTGAGTTTTCCCTTTGAAGTTATCTTATTGGATTGAGTCTTTAAAGATTTGAGAACACTTGATGTATGTCTTGCCGTGGATATGTGTGGTGACAATGGGATATCACGTGATTCACTTGATGTATGTTTTGGTGACCAACTTGCGGGTTCCTCCCATGAACCTATGCATAGGGGTTGGCACATGTTTTCGTCGTGATTCTCTGGTAGAACTTTGGGGCACTCTTTGAGGTCCTTTGTGTTGGTTGAATAGATGAATCTGAGATTGTGTGATGCATATCGTATAATCATGCCCACGGATACTTGAGGTGACATTGGAGTATCTAGGTGACATTAGGGTTTTGGTTGATTTGTATCTTAAGGTGTTATTCTAGTACGAACTCTAGGGCTGTTTGTGACACTTATAGGAATAGCCCAACGGATTGATTGGAAAGAATAACTTTGAGGTGGTTTCGTACCCTACCATAATCTCTTCGTTCGTTCTCCGCTATTAGTGACTTTGGAGTGACTCTTTGTTGCATGTTGAGGGATAGTTTTATGATCCAATTATGTTAGTATTGTTGAGGGAACTTACACTAGCGAAAGTATGAACCCTAGGCCTTGTTTCCTATCATTGCAATACCGTTTACGCTCACTTTTATCATTAGTTACCTTGCTGCTTTTTATATTTTCAGATTACAAAAACTATTATCTACTATCCATATACCACTTGTATCACCATCTCTTCGCCGAACTAGTGCACCTATACAATTTACCATTGTATTGGGTGTGTTGGGGACACAAGAGACTCTTTGTTATTTGGTTGCAGGGTTGCTTGAGAGAGACCATCTTCATCCTACGCCTCCTACGGATTGATAAACCTTAGGTCATCCACTTGAGGGAAATTTGCTACTGTCCTACAAACCTCTGCACTTGGAGGCCCAACAACGTCTACAAGAAGAAGGCTGTGTTGTAGACATCAGATTCCCACTAGTATATGAAAGTGACAACATAGGAGACTCTCTATCATGAAGATCATGGTGCTACTTTGAAGCACAAGTGTGGTAAAAGGATAGTAACATTGCCCCTTCTCTCTTTTTCTCTCATTCTTTTTGTTTTTTCTTTGTTTTTTGGGCCTTCTATTTTTATGGCCTTTTTTCTCTTTTTTTATTTTCCGTCCGGAGTCCCATCCGGACTTGTGGGGGAATCATAGTCTCCATCATCATTTCCTCACATGGGACAATGCTCTAATAATGATGTCCATCACACTTTTATTTACTTAGAACTCAAGATTTACAACTCGATACTTAGAACAAAATATGACTCTATGTGAATGCCTCTGGCGATGTACCGGGATGTGCAATGACTCATGAGTGACATGTATGAAAGAATTATGAACGGTGGCTTTGCCACAAATACAATGTCAACTACATGATCATGCAAAGCAATATGACAATGATGAAGCGTGTCATAATAAACGGAACGGTGGAAAGTTGCATGGCAATATATCTCAGAATGGCTATGGAAATGCCATAACAGGTAGGTATGATGGCTGTTTTGAGGAAGATAAATGGTGGGTTTATGGTACCGGCGAAAGTTGCGCGGTACTAGAGAGGCTAGCAATGGTGGAAGGGTGAGAGTGCGTATAATGCATGGACTCAACATTCGTCATAAAGAACTCACATACTTATTGCAAAAATCTATTAGTTATCAAAACAAAGTACTACGCGCATGCTCCTAGTGGGATAGATTGGTAGGAATAGACCATCGCTCGTCCCCGACCGCCACTCATAAGGAAGACAATCAAAAAATAAATCATGCTCCGACTTCATCACATAATGGTTCACCATACGTGCATGCTACGGGAATCACAAACTTTAACACAAGTATCTCTCAAATTCACAACTACTCACTAGCATGACTCTAATATTACCATCCTCATATCTCAAAACAATCATAAGGAATCAAACTTCACATAGTATTCAATGCACTTTATATGAAAGTTTTTATTATATCCCTCTTGGATGCCCATCATACTAGGACTAGTTTCATAACCAAAGCAAACTACCATTCTATTTAGAGACTCTCAAAATGATATGAGTGAAGCATGAGAGTTCAACAATTTCTTTGAAATAAAACTACCACCATGCTCTAAAAAAATATAAGTGAAGCACTAGAGCAAATGACAAACTACTCCAAAAGATATAAGTGAAGATCAATGAGTAGTCGAATAATTATGTAACTATGTGAAGACTCTCTAACATTTAAGAATTTCAGATCTTGGTATTTTATTCAAATAGCAATAAAAACAAAAAGAAAATAAAACGACGCTCCAAGAAAAACACATATCATGTGGTGAATAAAAATATAGCTCCAATTAAAGTTACCGATGAACGAAGACGAAAGAGGGGATGCCATCCGGGCATCCCCAAGCTTACGCTGTCGGTTGTCCTAGAATATTACCTTGGGGTGCCTTTGGGCATCCCCAAGCTTAGGCTCTTGCCACTCCTTATTCCATAGTCCATCGAATCTTTACCCAATACTTGAAAACTTCACAACACAAAACTTAACAGAAAACTCGTAAGCTCTGTTAGTATAAGAAAATAAATCACCACTTTGGTACTGTTATGAACTCATTCTAAATTCATATTGGTGTAATATATACTGTATTACAACTTCTATATGGTTCATACCCTTCGATACTACTCATAGATTCATCAAAATAAGCAAACAACACAATGAAAACAGAATTTGTCAAAAACAGAACAGTCTGTAGCAATCTGGAGGTTTTGAATACTTCTGTCACTCCAAAAATTCTGAAATAAATTTTTGGACCTGAGAAATTTGTCTATTAATCATCTTCAAAAAGAATCAACCTAAACGTACTCTCCAGTAAAAATGGCAGCTAATCTCGTGAGCGCAAAAGTTTCTGTTTTTTACAGCAAGATCGCAAAGACTTCACCCAAGTCTCCCCAAAGGTTCTACTTGGCACAGACACTAATTAAAATATAAAACCACATATAAACAGAGGCTAGATGAATTATTTATTACTAAACAGGAGCTAAAAGCAAAGAACAAAAATAAAATTGTGTTGCCTCCCAACAAGCGCTTACATGTAACGCCCCTAGCTAGGCATGATGATTTCAATGATGCTCACATAAAAGATAAGAATTGAATCATAAAGAGAGCATCATGAAGAATATGACTAGCACATTTAAGTCTAACCCACTTCCTATGCAAAGGGATTTTGTGAGCAAACAATTTATGGGAACAATAATCATCTAGCATAGGAAAGCAAAACAAGGATAACTTCAAGATTTTAAGCACATAGAGAGGAAACTTGATATTATTGCAATTTCTACAAGCATATATTCCTCCCTCATAATAATTTTAAGTAGCATCATGAATGAATTCAACAATATAACCTTCACATAAAGCATTCTTTTCATGGTCGACAAGCATATAACTTTTATTACTCTCCACATAAGCAAAATTCTTCTTATTCGGAATAGTGGGAGTATCATAAGAAACTCGAATACTATAAATTGTTTCCACATTAAAAGAGTAATGTTCAGTAAAATGGTAATCATAATCATGACAATTTTTATAAATATAACCATCACTACTTTTTATAGCATAAGTTTCATCACAATAATCATCATAAGTAGCAACTTTGTTCTCATCATAATCAATTAAGACCTCTTCCAAGATAGTGGAATCATTACTAAATAAAGTCATGACCTCTCCAAATCCACTTTCAGAATTCTCAAAATAAGATTCAACACCCTCCAAAATAGTGGGATCTTTACTTCCTAAAGTTGACACTCTTCCAAACCCACTTTCATCAATATAACCATCATAAATAGGAGGCATGCTATCATCATAATAAATTTGCATATCAAAACTTGGGAGGTTAAATATATCATCTTCATGAAACATAGCATCCCCAAGCTTGGGACAAACATTAATTGTAGAAAATAAATTCTCAAACATGTCATTCTCATCAACATAGCATCCCCAAGCTTGGGCCTTTTCATATCATAAGCATAATCACTCTCATCATTAATAGTATGGATAGCACCAATAGTATAGCAATTATCATCATCACAATGAGTAATAGGAGCAACATCATTTGGGAGGGATACCTTTTTACCTTTGCTTCTTCGTCTTTTCTTTTTCTTCTTCACATTATGTGTGGGTTTAATCCTCTTTGTGGAGCTCCTTATTAATGAGATTGGTTGAATAGAAGGCTCCTCCTTGTTAACTGATTCATCATAAGAAATAATAGGAGGATATTGGGAAGTCTCTTCCCTTTCATTAGTATTCTCTTCATCTTCTATTTGTTTTCTTATCTTTATGTAATTGGCAATATAAGAATTTTCAATGCAATTCACCGCACAATACTGTCGGATTTCGGGTTCCGGCAAAAGCCTCGAAGTTCGAACACTGGGGTGCGCATGAAGATCTTCCCCCTCTCTAGCTCACACACATCGTGATCTCACGACCTAGCTCGACGAACTCAAAGAACAAGAGACACAAGAGTTTATACTGCTTCAGGCCACCGATGTGGTGTAATACCCTACTCCAGTGTGGTGGTGGATTTCCTCTTGGGCTGAGGATGAACAGTTACAAGGGAAGAACAACCTCCCGAGGAGAGGTGCTCTTATGCTTGGTGAGTGTGGTGGTTTTGGTGGAATGAATCCGGTCCAAGATGAGGTGATCTCTCTCCCTGCCTACGGTAGTGGCTAGTCCTATATATAGAGGCCCAGGTCCTCTTGCCAAATATTAGGCGGGAAGGGATCCCACAATGGCCAATTTGAAGGGGGACAACTAGTACAAGCTATCCTGGCAAAAGTAATCCTTGCCTGCCAAAGGCTCTGGTGGTGACGCCGTCTTGGGCTCCACGGTGACCTCCATCCTGCTCTCCTGCTGGTCTTGGTCTTGTTGCACCGATATGGAAACCTTTGCCTGATGCCTCGGGACTCCTCGCCTGCGCTAGCCTCTTTAGCACCAAAGAGGAAACAAGGACACTGAGCGCGCTGGCGCCCGCCTGGCGCCAGTCATCATGGCTTGCGTCACAGTAACCTCACGAGGTGTCCCTTGCCTTGATCTCTCGGCCCCTCGCGAGCCAGCCTAGTGAGGCCGCCCCTAAGGAGGTCTTGCGTTGTCCGCCTCGCGAGGCTTGGCCCCTCGCGAGGGTCTTGAGTGTTTGCTGGTGAAGATGGGCCGTACAGGGCCGCTGTTGGAGCCACGCTGTGGGCCGTAGGCAGGCAAGTCTGGGGACTTCCATTCCCAGAATGCCGATGGTAGCCCTCGGGCCCAAGGCGCGCTTGGACTTGGCTTCGAGGCAAAGCCAAAGTGCAAGTGCGGAGCGCCGCGGGCCCCAACAGCCCACGACCCCGCTTGACGCATGGCGATTGATTGGACGTGGGCATCTCCGCTTCCCCACGCCGCCTCATGTGGTTACAGAACCCGGCTGACACTAGGCTTCAGCTCCCATGCTTCTTTGCCGGCGAGCTGCCAGCCACTGGTCCAGGTGGTCTCTGGCTGCAGGCAGACGACTGCTGCAGCAAGGCTTTGTGGGTCGTGGTCTAGGTCTTCGCCGCAGGCAATGCAGCCTTGACCCGCGGATGGCAGAGGTTTGCCCGCGCGCGCAGCCTGGGCCGGCGGTGCTCCCTCCACTTCAAGTACGATGGCAACGCGGCCCTCTATGTGAGGGTGTTCGGCAAAGATGGCCGCCGCGTTGGGTGTTGCCCCAAGGACAACGACGGCGGTGAGGTGCTCGGCCTCGGCGACGGCCGCGACGAGAGTGAAGGAGGGCTCGCCCTCGGTGCCGGCCATGGCTCGTCCAGCTATGGCTACTCTTCTTCCGGCGACAACTCCAGCAGCGGCGGCTACGACCAGCCGCCACGCTCGCTTCGAAGGTGGCAATGGGTCGTCTCGTCGCTGCGCTTCAGTGAAGGGCGAGGAGGAGTCTGGCTGAGCTCAGGAGAGCGCCATGGGCCCGTCCTCGCGACCTGCCATGGGGGCGCGTGCCGCTTTTGTTTCGTTCTTCTTTTCCTTCCTACATTAAGAGAGAGACAAGTATGGCACCTCGCTGGGCGTGCAACAACTATGATTTCCATGTGGCTGTGCTATGTTTATCGCTCTTGTGTTGTGTTGCAGCGTCAACGTTTTATGTATGCGCGTAGGAATAACTTAGCTTGATGCGCTTGAAGTAGTTTCCACCTTGCGAGGCGCGCGTTCCCCAATGCCTGGCGAAGCCTCCTGTGCTTGGAAGGCGTCTGGGAACTGCAAAAATTCATCAGGAAATTGTTATTCTTCCGAATCCTGGTCAGAAGCACTGCCGGCCATGACCCAGTGCTTCGCATCATGGTACCCGAGGGCACAGATGGAGAGGGGTGCGCCAGCTTGCGAACTCGAGCAAGGGTGCCTTGCGAAAAACAGGAAAATGAAAACACTCATGAGGGCATCTGTCCAGCCCCCTCGCGAGGCATGCGGGGGAGAGTACGGGTCAAAAAATGAGGAACCGAGAGCAGAAAAGGAGGCAAAAAGGCAATGGAACCAGGCCAACGAGGAACACCAGAAAGTAAATTCTCACTAAAAAGGGGCAAGCCAACTGCGGAAAGCAAATGAAAAGCCGCGTCCGGCACCTAGTCTAGTCTTCTTGTCTTCTCACCAGCGCAGGGCTAAGTGCTTCCACTAAGACATGGGAGGGAGCCCCCGAGGCCCGAGGGCGGCACTCCTTAGACTCCGGGGCGTGTACAGCCCCACTCATTATTATGTGAGAGTGTCATGAGCGGAGATCTTCACAAGCACTGGGCCTTGCTTCACAGGCGCCGAGCCTTGTTTCATGGGTAGAACTTCCGAATGTGCTGGATGTTTCAGGCGTTCTGGATGGGGATCCCGCCACGCGTCTCCAGGCACGCGGCGCCAGGCCTGGATACGTGGGCGACCCGAAAGGGACCCTCCCACATGGGTGAGAGATTGTGCAGCCCTTCCCTGGAGACCCGCCTCAGGACAAGATCACCCACCTCAAGCGTCCTGAAGCGGACGCTGCGGTAGTGGTACCGCCACAGCGCCTGCTGGTACCTCGCAGCTCGGAGCGAGGCTTCACGGTGGTGTTCCTCCCCCAGCACGAGGTCCATCCCCCGCATGGCGTCCTCTTGCACTTCATTAAATGCCAAGACCCGCGCGGAGCAATGCTTGACCTCGTGTGGGAGAACCGCTTCTGCTCCATAGACGAGGAAGAACGGGGTCTCTCCTATCGGCCTGGTGGCGGTGGTGCGGATGAACCACAACACGGACTGGAGCTCGTCGTGCCAGCCCCTGCCGCAGGCCTCGAGCTTCTTCTTGAAGGTCCTAGTCTTGAGACCCCTCAGGACTTCCGCGTTGGCGCGGTCGGCCTGGCCGTTGCTCCTGGGGTGCGCCACAGAGGCGTAGAAGATCTGCGTTCCAAGTTTTGAAGAGATTGCTAGTGAATTGTGAGCCATTGTCAATTATGATGCGATTAGGGACCCCAAATCGGCTTACGAGGCCCTTGATGAACTTGACTGCTGACCCAGCTAGGATGGTGCGGACGGCTTCCACTTCCGCCCACTTAGTGAATTTTTTGATGGCGACGTAGAAGTAGCAGTAACCTCCAGGTGCTCGAGGAAATGGGCCGAGGATATTCAGCCCCCAGACTGCGAACGGCCATGAGAGTGGGATATTCTGGAGGTCCTGAGCCGGCTGGTGGATCTGCTTGGCATGGAATCGGCAGGC
Source organism: Triticum monococcum (assembly GCA_034509565.1). Lineage (NCBI taxonomy): Eukaryota > Viridiplantae > Streptophyta > Magnoliopsida > Poales > Poaceae > Triticum > Triticum monococcum. Next base: position 494,894,195 of record CM067844.1, read on the forward strand.
CTCGCAGGATTTCACCAGCTCGTCCGCATCATTGAGTGTCGTGGGCCAGTAGAACCCGCTGCGGAAAGCCTTGCCGACTAGGGTGCGTGACGATGAGTGGTGCCCGCAGTCTCTGCCATGTATGTCAGCCAACAGCTCATTCCCCTGTCCCTAGAAATGCATCGTAGAGAAACATCATTTGGCCGCTTCCTGTATAGCTCACCGTCCTGAATGCAGTATGCTGTAGCCTGCCGGACCACACGCTCCATGTCTTCTTCCTTCTCCGGCAACGTGCCTTGCGTCAGGTATGCCTTGAACTCCCCGATCCAGCACCCCTCCTGAGGCTCGAGCGCTAAGAGGAGGCGTGCTCCTGAGGTCGGGCTGCAGGTGGGGGCTCCCGAGGCTAGTGGCTGAGGGAGTTCCTCCTGAGGTGACGTCGGCTCCGCAGACGGAGGTGCCGCCGTCGGCTTGAAGAGCCGCTCCTCGAAGACGTCGGGCTCTTGGGGTAGCCATTTGTATGCTCTTTTGGCGATGTCGTCAGCCTCCTTGTTGGTGCCACGAGGCACATGCTGTAGCTCCAGGCCCAGGAACTGTTTCTCCATTTTGTGGACCTCTGTGAGGTATGCCTTCATGTGCTCATCCTTTGGCTCGTACACCTTGTTGGAGAAGTTGACGAGGAGCTGTGAGTCTCCCTTGATGGTGAGGCATTTCACCCCCAGGGCCACCGCAGCCTTGAGGCTGGTGATGAGACCCTCGTACTCTGCAATGTTGTTGGAGACCTTCTCGCCCCGCTGGAAGCAGAGCTGCACGGCATAGTAAAGTTTGTCCTACGTGGGCGAGATGGGCACGGCTCCAGCCCCCGCACCCTGGCATGCGAACGCGCCATCGAAGTACATGACCCAGCCATCCGGCGCTTCACTCCCTGGCGAGAGGGATCGGTTCTCGCCTGCTTCGAGCTTTGGGGTGTCGGTCCATTCTGCCACAAAGTCCGCGAGTGCAACCCCCTTGATGACCCTGGTTGCGCTGAGCTCTAGGTCAAACACTTGCAGCTTGATGTTCCATTCGGTGATCCTTCCCGCGACATTGGGGCTTCTGAGCACTCTCTCCAACGGTAAGCTGAGACGACCTTGATGGGGTGACCCTAGAAGTTGTGGCGCAACTTGCGCGAGGCCACCAGGAGTGCAAGCAAGAGCTTTCGAGGCATGGGGTATTGTGTTCTCGCATCTCGTAGCACTATGCTAACGAAGTACACTGGGTGCTCGACGAGGGCGGGAGAGCTGACGGAGTTTTTGGCTCCCGGGGGCTGAGGTGTTTCCTGTGGGTCCCCAGTTTCAGGGGCTTGATGACTAGCCGAGGCAGCCGCTGTCTCAAGAGCATCGCCTTGGTGTTGTGCTGCCTCATCCAGCTTGGAGGCTGCATTTGGCGAGCCCTTGACCCGAGGCTCCTCTCTGAGGGCCACCAGCGCCACGCTGGCGGAGTGGGGTGTGGCAGACAGGTAGAGTACCAAGGGCTCGAGAGGACGAGGCGCCACCATCACCGGCGAGCTGGTCAAGTATCTTTTGAGGTCTTGAAGTGCCAGGTCAGCCACGTGGGTCCACTCAAACAGACCCTTCTTCTTCATAAGCTTGAAGAACGGCAAGGCGCGCTCCCCCAACTTGGAGATGAAGCGGCCCAGCGAAGTCACGCAGCCTGCAAGCTTCTGCATCTCCTTGAGGTTTTTTGGTGGGCTCATGTCTTCGATTGCCTTGACCTTCTCCGGGTTGGCCTCGATCCCCCTGTGGGACATGAGGAAGCCTAGCAGCTTGCCGAAAGGGACACCAAACACGCATTTCTCCAGGTTGAGCCGCAATTCCACCTGGCGCAGGCTCACGAAGGTCTCCTCTAGGTCCCGAATCAAAGTTCTCACCTCCCGAGACTTCACCACAATGTCGTCGACGTAAGCCTCAGCGTTTCTCCCGAGCTGCCACCCCAAGGCGATGTGCATCAGTCGCTAGAAGGTCGCTCCTGCGTTGTGCAGTCCGAATGGCATGCAAGTGTAGCAGTATAACCCGCGTGGGGTCAAGAAAGCTGTTTTCTCCACATCTTCCACCGACATCTTGGTCTGGTGGTAGCCTGAGAACGCATCCAGGAAACATAGCAGATCACACTCGGCGGTGGAGTTGACAATCTGGTTGATGCGCGGCAGCGGGAATGGGTCTTGAGGGCAATCCTTGTTGAGGTTGGTGAAGTCGACACACATGTGATCCTTCCCTCCTTTCTTCGGCATGACGACCGGGTTCACCAGCCACCTAGACACCGGACCTCGTGAATGACACCCACTGCCTCCAGATTATGGGTTTCCTGAATGATGAAGGACTGCTTCTTCGTGGACTGTCACCTCGCCCTCTGCTTCACAGGGCGCACGTTGGGGCATACCCTCAGACGATGCTCAATCAGTTCTCTCGGGACCCCAACTAGCTGCTTGGGCTCCCAGGCGAATACCTCCTTGTTTTCCTGCAAGAAGTCCACCAACTCCCTTTCTTGATCTGGGGTGCCTATAGTAAAGGTAGTGCCAGAGGCCCCATCTGCGTCAACCGATATCTGCTTCGTCTTGGCTCGACCTTGAGTGAATAGCTGCTTCTTCTTGGTTGGCGCAACCCACTTGGTCCTAGACACGGCCTTGTCGGCCGGGCAAGCTGCCGCCGTGGCCCTGAAGGCGAGTTTGAGGGCCGCTAAGGCTTCCTTGGTGTCTCCGGCCATGGTGAGGACGCCCTTTCTTCCTCGCATCTTCATGAGGTTGTAGGCAAGATGGGTAGCTGCCATGAATTGGGCCAGCGCCGGGTACTCGAGGATGGCGTTGTACGGCAAGCCGATGCGGGTGATGCCGAAGTTGTTTAGCTTGGTGCCGAAGGTCAAGGGGAGACAGATCTTCCCAAGGGGGTTGGGGGAGTCGCTGTCGACTCCGGAGAAGGGCTTGCTGGGGCGGAGCCGCTCAAGCGGTACGTGAAGGAGACTAAAAGCCTCCACGAAGAGCATGTTGAGGCCGGCACCGCTGTCGATGTGGGTCTTGGTGATGGCTACGCTGCAGATGGTGGGCGTGTGAAGCATCGGGAGCATGCCCGAACCGACGGTGGTGACTGGGTGATCCCTCGAGTCGAAGGTCAGGTCGGCCTTGGGCGCCGCCTAACCCGGGGAGCCCCCTGCCACCTGGAGGCGGCACCGATCTAGCGAAAGAATGGCTTGGTATGACGGTCCGAGGGAGGCGCCTGCGAGCCACCATGGAGAGCCACGACGAACGGGGGTGCTGGTCCCCCAAAGCGCGCGATGAAGAGGTCGCGCAGCTCCTCCCAGGAGGCCACAGAAGATTCTGACAGATGGAGGAGCCAGGCGCGCGGTATGCCAGCGAGGGCCATTGGGAGCCAGTTGGCCATGACTTTATCATCGCCCCGGGCCTCCAGGATGGCCTCCTCATACGCCAGCAGAAAGGCCGCCGGATCCGCCGAACCATCGTAACGGGGCGGCATCTCCAGCTTGAACTTGTGCGGCCACCGCACCCGCCGTAAGGTGGCGGTGAAGGCCCGGAGCCCCATGACGCCGTGGAGGGTGCCTGTCGATCCAGTCGGAGAAGCAGCAACGTCCATGAGAGCCGGTCGGAATGGCGAGGCCGTCGGGGGCAAGCTTCGGCGCACCCCTACCTAGGCGCCAAATGTCAGATTTTGGGTTCCGGCAAAACCCTTGAGGTTCGAACACTGGGGTGCGCACAAAGATTTCTCCCCTTTTCTAGCTCGCACACATCATGATCTCACGACCTAGCTCGACGAACCCAAAGAACAAGAGACACAAGAGTTCATACTGGTTCGGGCCACCGATGTGGTGTAATACCCTACTCCAGTGTGGTGTGGTGGATTGCCTATTGGGCTGAGGATGATCAGTTACAAGGGAAGAACAGCCTCCTGAGGAGAGGTGCTCTTGTGCTTGGTGAGTGTGGTGCTTTTGGCGGAATGAATCTGGTCCAAGATGAGGTGATCTCTCTCCCTGCCTACGGTGGTGGCTAGTTCTATATATAGAGGCCCGGGTCCTCTTCCCAAATATTAGGCAGGAAGGGATCCCACAACGGCCAATTTGAAGGGGGGCAGCTAGTACAAGCTATCCTGACAAAAGTAGTCTTCGCCTGCCAAAGGCTCTGGTGGTGACACCGTCTTGGGCTCCACGGTGACCTCCATCCTGCTGTCCTGCTGGTCTTGGTCTTGTTGCACCGATATGAAAACCTTTGCCTGATGCCTCGGTACTCCTCGTCTGTGCTTGCCTCTTTATCACCAAAGAGGAAATGAGGACACTACGCGCTGGCGCCCGCTCGGCTCCAGTCGTCATTGGTTGCATCACAAGAATCTCGCGAGGTGTCCCTTGCCTTGATCTCTCTGCCCCTCGCTAGCCAGCCTGGTGAGGGCACCCCTGAGGAGGTCTTGCGTCGTCCGCCTCACGAGGCTTGGCCCCTCACGAGGGTCTTGAGTGTTTGCTGGTGAAGATGGGCCGTACAGGGCCGCTAGTGGAGCCACGCTGTGGGCCGCAGGCAGGCAAGTCTGGGGACCCCCGTTCCCAGAACACCGACAAATACATATAAATTTTCTCTAGATCAAAATCAAGAACTTTATCAAGGACAAATTCTCGAAGATCCTTAGTTATACGTTTCATTTCCTCATAACCCACAAGCAAACTAAGTTCATTCTGGTGCGCAAGGGAAATCAAGCCATCACAATTATTGGACACGATTCGATCATGAAACAATTTGCATTGGATATTTAAATGACCAAGTTCATCGCAAAGTTCACAAGGATGGCTAAGAAAATTTAAATTTTCAGCACAAACATCTAGCCTTTCTTGCAACCATTTAGTTTCTAAATACTTATGTCTATTGCAAAATCTATCTTCCCTATTTGGTGTGTACTTGCAAACCCTATGATCTCCATAAAAATTGACATGCTTATAAGATACATTCTCATCATGATTAGTGCAATCATCATTAGTACTATGAATATTCAAAGAGTTCGTACTAACAACATTGCAATCATGCTCATCATACAAAGATTTAGTGCCAAACATTCTAATGCTTTCTTCTTCTAACACTTTGGCACAGTTATCGGAATCCTTATTTTCATGAAAGACATTAAAAAGATGAAGCATATGAGGTACCCTTAATTCCATTTTTTTGTAGTTTTCTTTTATAGACTAAACTAATGATAAAACAAGAAACAAAAAGATTCGATTGCAAGATCTAAATATATACCTTCAAGCGTTAACCTCCCCGGCAACGGCGCTAGAAAAGAGCTTGATGTCTACTACACAACCTTCTTCTTGTAGACGTTGTTGGGCCTCCAAGTGCAGAGGTTTGTAGGACAGTAGCAAATTTTCCTCAAGTGGATGACCTAAGGTTTATCAATCCGTGGGAGGCGTAGGATGAATATGGTCTCTCTTAAACAACCCCGCAACCAAATAAAAAAGACTCTCTTGTGTCCCCAACACACCCAATACAATGGTAAATTGTATAGGTGCACTAGTTCGGCGAAGAGCTGGTGATACAAGTGCAATATGGATGATTGGTATAGGTTTTTGTAATCTGCAAATATAAAAACAGCAAGGTAGCAAGTGGTGAAAGTGAGCGTAAACATGTGCCAACCCCTATGCATAAGTTCACGAGGTCACGGAACTCACAAGTTGATCACCAAAACATACATCAAGTGGATCACGTGATATCCCATTGTCACCATAGATAAGCACATGCAAGACATACATGAAGTGTTCTCAAATCCTTAAATACTCAATCCGATAAGATAACTTCAAAGGGAAAACTCAATCCATTACAAGAGAGTAGAGGGGGAGAAACATCATAAGATCCAACTATAATAGCAAAGCTCATGATACATCAAGATCATGGTGAATCAGGAACACGAGAGAGAGAGAGAGAGAGATCAAACACATAGCTACAGGTACATACCCTCAGCCCCAAGGGTGAACTACTCCCTCCTCGTCATGGAGAGCGCCGGGATGATGAAGATGGCAACAGGAGAGGGCTTCCCCCCTCCGGCAGTGTGCCGGAACGGGTCTAGATTGGTTTTCAGTGGCTACGGAGGCTTGCGGCGGCGGAACTCCTGATCTATGTTATGTTCTGGAAGTTTGGGTATATATAAGAGGTGTTGGCATTGGGAACAAGTCAGGGGGGGCCCTCCGAGGCGGCCACGAGGTAGGGGGTAGGGCGCGCCCCCACCCTCGTGGGTGCCTCGGGACTCTTATGGCCCATCTTTGATACCCTGTGGACTTCTTCTGGTCCAAAAATAATCTCCGTGAAATTTCAGGTCAATTGGACTTCGTTTGGTATTCCTTTTGTATGATACTCAAAAACAAGGAAAAAACAGAAACTGACACTGGGCTCTAGGTTAATAGGTTAGTCCCAAAATCATATAAAATAGCATATATATGCATATCAAGTGGTTCCAAAAGCCCATCAGTATGGAGTTTCTTCATGCGCTTTACACCGATATGACCTAAACGGCAGTGCTACAAATAAGTTGCACTATCATTATCAACTCTGCATCTTTTGGCTTCTACATTATGAATATGTGTATCACTACTATCGAGATTCAGTAAGAATAGACCACTCTTCAAGGGTGCATGACCATAAAAGATATTACTCATATAAATAGAACAACCATTATTCTCTGATTTAAATGAATAACCGTATCGCATTAAAGAAGATCCAGATATAATGTTCATGCTGAACGCTGGCACCAAATAACAATTATTAAGGTCTAAAACTAATCCCGAAGGTATGTAGAGGTAGCATGCCGACGGAGATGACATCAACTTTGTAACCATTTCCCACGCGCATCATCACCTCGTCCTCAGCCAATCTTCGCTTAATCCGTAGCCCCTGTTTCGAGTTGCAAATGTTAGCAACTGAACCAGTATCAAATACCCAAGGCACTACTGCGAGCATTAGTAAGGTACACATCAATAACATGTATATCAAATATACCTTTCACTTTGCCATCCTTCTTCTCTGCCAAATACTTGGGGAAGTTCCGCTTCCATTGACCAGTTCCTTTGCAGTAGAAGCACTCAGTTTCAGGCTTAGGTCCAGACTTGGGATTCTTCACTTGAGCAGCAACTGGCTCCCTGTTCTTCTTGAAGTTCCCCTTCTTCCTTTTACCCTTTTTCTTGAAACTAGTGGTCTTGTTGACCATCAACACTTGATGCTCCTTCTTGATATCTACCTCCGCAGCCTTTAGCCTTGCGAAGAGCTCAGGAATCGTCTTATCGATCCCTTGCATATTATAGTTCATCACGAAGCTCTTGTAGCTTGGTGGTAGTGATTGAAGAACTCTATCAATGACACTATCATCCGGAATATTAAGTCCCAGCTGAGTCAAGTGGTTGTGGTACCCAGACATTCTGAGTATATGTTCACCGACAGAACTATTCTCCTCCATTTTACAGCTGTAGAACTTATTGGAGACTTCATATCTCTCAATCCGGGCATTTGCTTGAAATATTAACTTCAACTCTTGGAACATCTCATATGCTCCATGACGTTCAAACGTCGTTGAAGTCCCGGTTCTAAGCCGTAAAGCATGGCACACTGAACTATTGAGTAGTCATCAGCTTTGCTCTGCCAGGTTTTTCACAACATCTGGCCTTGCTCCTGCATTGGGTTTGTCACCTAGTGATACATCTCCAACGTATCTATAATTTTTTATTGTTCCATGCTATATTATATTCTGTTTTTGGACATCATTGGGCTTTATTATACACTTTTATATTATTTTTGGGACTAACCTATTAACCGGAGGGCCAGCCTAGAATTGATGTTTTTTTTGCCTATTTTAGGATTTCGCAGAAAAGGAATATCAAACAGAGTCCAAACGGAATGAAACCTTTGGGAACGTGATTTTCGGAACGAACATGATCCAGAGGACTTGGACCCTACGTCAAGCAATCAACGAGGAAGGCACGAGGTAGGGGGCGCACCTACCCCTAGGCGCTCCCTCCACCCTGGTGGGCCCCCTGTTGCTCCACGGACGTACTCCTTCCTCCTATATATACCTATGTACCCCTAAACTACCAGATACGGAGCCAAAACCCTAATTCCACCGCCGTAACTTTCTGTATCCACGAGATCCCATCTTGGGGCCTTTTCCAGAGCTCCGCCGGAGGGGGCATCGATCACGAAGGGCTTCTACATCAACACCATAGCCCCTCCGATGAAGTGTGAGTAGTTTACTTCAGACCTACGGGTCCATAGTTATTGGCTAGATGGTTTCTTCTCTCTTTTTGGATCTCAATACAAAGTTTTCCCCCTCACTTGTGGAGATATATTCAATGTAATCTTCTTTTGTGGTGTGTTTGTTGAGACCGATGAATTGTGGGTTTACGATCAAGTTTATCTATGAACAATATTTGAATCTTCTGTGAATTGTTTTATGTATGATTGGTTATCTTTGCAAGTCTCTTCGAATTATTAGTTTGGTTTGGCCTACTAGATTGATCTTTCTTGCAATGGGAGAAGTGCTTAGCTTTGGGTTCAATCTTGCGATGTCCTTTCCCAGTGATAGTAGGGGCAGCAAGGCACATATTGTATTGTTGCCATCGAGGATAACAAGATGGGGTTTATATCATATTGCATGAGTTTATCCCTCTACATCATGTCATCTTGCTTAAAGCGTTACTCTGTTCTCTTGAACTTAATACTCTAGATGCATGCTGGATAGCGGTCGATGTGTGGAGTAATAGCAGTAGATGCAGGCAGGAGTCGGTCTACTTGTCTCGGACATGATGCCTATATACATGATCATACCTAGATATTCTCATAACTATGCTCAATTTTGTCAATTGCTCGACAGTTATTTGTTTACCCACCGTGAATACTTATGCTCTTGAGAGAAGCCACTAGTGAAACCTATGGCCCTCGGGTCTATTTTCCATCATATTAATCTTCCAACACTTAGTTATTTTTATTGCCTTTTATTTTACTTTGCATCTTTTATTTGTCTTTATCATAAAAATAGCAAAATATTATCTTATCATATCTATCAGATCTGACTCTCGTAAGTGACCGTGTAGGGATTGACAACCCCTTATCGCGTTGGTTGCGAGGATTTATTTGTTTGTGTAGGTGCGAGGGACTCGTGCGTGGCCTCCTACTGGATTGATACCTTGGTTCTCAAAAACTGAGGGAAATACTTATGCTACTTTGCTGCATCACCCTTTCCTCTTCAAGGGAAACCAACGCAAGTGCTCAAGAGGTAGCACCTAGCGATGCTTCCAGGACGTAATTCTTCTGTGCAGTAATGAGGATAATGTCGTGGTTCCAAGTCTGACAGTAGTGTAGGGGGGTAAGTATGGAGAGGCAAGATCTTAGCTATGGAGAAGTTATAAGAACGCAAGGTTTACGAGTTCAGGCCCTTCTCGGAGGAAGTAATAGCCCTACGTCTCGGAGCCCTGAGGCGGTCGACTGGATTATGAGAGTATGAATTATAGGGGTGCGAACCCTTTACACTAAGGAGGGGGTGGCTTATATAGAGTCTGCCAGACCCCTCCGGCCCTCAGTTATGCAGGGTTTTAAGTATATTAAGGTCGGGCGTTACTGGTAACGCCCCTAATAAAGTGCTATGATGACCATAAAAGCTACTTAATGACCGACCGTTAGTGTGCGGAGTGACTTTAGGTCTCCTGGCCGTCGGGTGGTTGGATCTTGGTCGAGTGGTTGCTTCTTGGTCGAGTGTCTTCGAGTCCGTCGAGTGAAACACCGCCAAGTCGATTGAAATGTGATTTCTTCTGGAGGTGTCCTTGGGTAGGTCAGTTTGGACAGGTCCATGATCCTACCCTAGGTATATAGCTTCATCATTAGCCCCCGAATGGATCGAGGTTTGAGTGGGAAAGGGTTTGAGCACATCTCTGACTCATTTTTCATGTCGTGAGCATACCTTGTTTCGGATCAATGGGCCAGAGTGATGACAACAACTTTCTTTCCAGTCGCCTTGATCCATTCTTAGGTTTTGTCGAGTGAGTTCTTATACTTGAAGAGTTCTGAGTGACGGTGCGGAGCAGATCTTCGGTCCGACGAGTTGTTTTGCTGCTCGCGAATTTCGTGGGATCCAAATTTCGGGTAGCGCACGGGACGGGAGAGGCCGCAGTAAACGGATGGGATAGCGCGGAGCCGCCTCGATCCCCACGCCACCTTTTTCGCCACGTATCACGCGCGCGATGGCCACGGGATTTGGCAGGGCCGTCCGGGCCTACGAGTCAGCCACTCGGAAGCAACCTCATATAAGGCGTTGGGCCGGGGATCTGTTCCGCACGCCACCATTCTCTCTCTGTTTTCTCCCGATTTCTCCGCCACCCTTGCTCTCGTCTTGTCGCCGGATCTCCGCTCGAGCTCGAACTGCCACCATGGGGAAGGACAAGACGGCGGCGCTGGAACGCGCGAAGAAGGCAACCGCGAAGGTGAAGGGCAAGCAGACCAACCGGGGCGGATCCTCGTCGAGGTCCAGCCTACTGGCGGGCTGGATCCAGGGCGACTGGATCCGCTCGACAATCACGCAGGACAACCTCGACGACCTGGTGGAAGGGGGATTTATCCCCCAGAAGTCGGCTCGGCTCCCGGGAGACGAAACTGAGCCGCAGCCCAAAGAGGGTGAGTGCGTCCTCTTAGCAACTCACATAGATCGTGGGTTCTCGCTGCCTCCCACCCTTTCTTCCGGGGTTTTTTGAACTTCTTTGGGGCTCAGCTCCACCATTTTACTCCGAATACCATAGTCTATCTGGCCGCTTTCGTGTCTATGTGCGAAAACTTCTTGGGCTGTTGACCGCACTGGGGGCTCTTCAAACATATCTTCACTTGCCGTTCCCAGTCGGTCAAAAAGACCAGTCAAGTGACGAGAGGTCTCGGGTGATCCAGATGTGCGGTGGTCTGGGGATCCAGATGAGGAGCAAAAGTACTTTCCCAGCAATGATCCTTCCTGACTCGGTCCGGGGCTGGCAGTCGACTTGGTTTTACTGCAAGGATCAGCCGACCCCTGGCTAGTCGACTGGGCTTCCTCCTTTCTCCTTGGCTCGAGTGGAGAAGCCTGCTCCCCTGAAGATAGTTCCAGAAGAGAAGGCGCAGGTCAAGGAGCTGGTCGAACGGGTCGTCCAGCTCGTCTGCGACGGAGTGACCGGGATGGATCTGCTGGAGGTCTTTCTCGGTCGACGCATCCAACCCCTTCAGGCGCGCGATCATCCGATGTGGATGTATTCTGGGCTCGAAGATACCACTTGGATCCACCCGGAGGAGGTCAGTGAGGATACCTTGGAGAGCTGGTTGAGAGGAATCACTGGCAACAAAGACAACCCTCGGGGTCCAGGAGGGTGACTCCATTCGACAACTCGCGTTAGCCGGAGCAGGTATGTTTTTGTAAGTAACTTTCCGACTCTCCATGTGATGTCCCGTTTGTGGTCGACTGAATGTCTTTTGATTGTTATTTTTCAGGCCCTCATTGAAATGTACTCGTTGCCCAATGGAGAGCAAGGGCAAGACTTGGAAGGCGAGGCAAGCGGAAGCGACAGTGGCGAGTGGACTTCTGATGGTGAAGAGGATGGAGAAAGCGAAGACTCAAGCGACAAAGAAGAAGTCGAGTCGCCTCCTCGCAGGGAGAGGCGATCCAAACTTGCCCAAGAATGACCGAGCATCCGTGAAAAGGCGACTGCTCAAGCTAGTCAATCTTCGAAGCATCCTCGGATCTCTTCACCAACCCCGACCGAGAAAGCGCCCAAGCACCCCAAAGTTGCGGAGCCGAAAATCTGGAAGGCGTTGCCGAAGATTAAGATTGACATCCCCGTCGCTTCTGCGTAAGTGTCTTCCTCTGTATACACTCGATGCTCAGCACCGTTTGTTTTTCTTGTTTTAACCGGACGAACTTTGGAACTGCCAACGCTGCCACTTCTAGGACCTCAGCTTATAGGGATGATGATGAGGTGACGGAGGATGCGGTCACGTCAAAACTGGGTATGAATCCTGCCATACAGTCTTTATTTTGGTCGATTCAAGTGCAACGTGTACCATTGGGTGATGTGATTTTGACGATTGAACTTTGCATAGCTCCCAACGTTATTGACCTCCCTGATGATGACGAAGAGCCCAAGAGGCCTTTGATGAGGAAAAATAGGCAGGCTCCTACAAGCGAGGCGCCACAGTCGACGCCAAGGACAGAACCAGTCATTCAGGACACTGGCGACGCCAATCGGGGTTCTGTTACCTTTGTTGTGCCACTGTTGAGTGCCTTGCCCTCTTCGTCGACTACTCAGGCTCCCGTCGACCCACCTTCAGTTTTTGCGACCCATCATGTCTCGGAGGACGAAGAGAATGCTGTCAAGGAAGCCATACGTCAGGCGGACATCATGATGGAGAAGATGAGGATGGTGCGGGACGCCAGTCAGGCTGCCTACGCGCCAGCTCGGCCCTCCAAAGCAATGTTCAGGTTAATTGGTCACTGCTTGTTTTGTTAGGATATGTTATCTGAAGACTCTTTTCTGAAAATCTTTGCATCTGTACACCCACTGGGTGCATTGATTGAAATTTTGAACCGGCGGGGGCACGCTGAGTGCACCCACTGCGTGTAGTCTCCGAGACTATGGTGGACTGCTAGCAGTCGACTGTAGTCGTTGTATTTTTTCGAATGTATAAACCAAACTGGTAGTTTGTCTCTTCCACTCGGTCTGGTTGAGTGGGATCAGAACCGGTGGGGGCACGCAAAGTGCACCCACTGGGTGTAGTCCCCGAGACTACGGTGGACTGCTGGCAGTCGACTTTAGTCTGAGTTCTACTTTCTCTCTTTCTGGCTTTTTTTTACTTCCTAGACTCGACTTTGGCGGGCCGGTCGAGTGGGATCAGAACCGGTGGGGGCACGCAAAGTGCACCCACTGGGTGTAGTCCCCGAGACTATGGTGGACTGCGGGCAGTCGATCGTAGTCTTAGTATTTATTGCCTTTGTTGTTTTTCGCTGTAAAATAACTTCTCCTCTTTGATTGCAGAAATCTTGTGATCTGGGAGCTCGCTTTGCTGATTTGGAGAAACAGCAGATCCAACTGAACCTTGACTTGGAGCTGGCCAAGACAGAGCTGCAAAAGGCTAAGGATGGTGCCAATGGTAAGACGAGTTTGTCGACTGGTTTGAATTGGGCTTGAGTACCCTTCTGCTCTTTCTGAATCAAGCACCATTTCTTTGCAGAAAAGCTGAGAGAAGCTCTGGCAAAGAAGGACCAGGATCTGGCTGCTGCCCGAAAGGAAGCTGACGACAGGGTCGCTCTGGCTGAACAGAAGCTGGCTTCGGTCGGCCAGTTGGAAGAAGAGAATACCAGGCTGAAGTCTGCTCTGAATGACTCCAACAAGGAGTGCTCGCGCTGGAAGAAGGCGAATCTCGTCCAGGGCGAGAAAATGGAAAGCATTACTCGCAGGAGGGATGATCTGGAGAGCTATCTGAGAAGTCTTGCCAAGAAGTTCTTCATCAAGCTTGAAGGTGCACATTCTGTTCCGACTGATTTTTTTTGTGTCGACTCAGTGTACGAAAATTGACTTATCCTTGGATCGTGAATGCATAGTTTGGCCAGAACTTTGAAGAGGAGACTGGGCGGATCGAACCAGGTTTGGATCCAATCAACTCTCCCGTGAAAGATGAAACTGCCATGAATCTACTCCGACTGGAATCTCGCATCGACGGTGCCGTGGACTACTTGGCTCGACTGAAGGTCGCCATGTCACGGATCGAACCGGCACTTTGGCCAGAGGCCACACTCCAAAACGATCTTGAGTCTCTGATGACTCGACTTAACGGAATCCCTGACCGAGTGCAGGAGTGGAAGAAATCTTCTGCTCGGTGTGGTGCTGATGTGGCTCTGTCTTTGGTTTGTGTCCACTGCAAGGAGGTGCGACAAGATAAGCTGGCCGCAATCAAGGTCGCCAACACCCAGAAGCATGACTTCCGAACTTTTATGGAGACTTTCATTGCTGCCGCCACTCGGATTGCCGATGGCGTCGACCTGGACGAGTTCGTTGAGCCTGCCAGCCCTCCTCCTGCGGAGTGAACAAACTTTTATGCCCCACCTAAAATTTGCCTCGGAATGCCGAGTGGTTTTTGTAACCGTTAAACTCTTTCGGGCTGAATGCCTGAGCACTCTGACCTGTGGTCCGGACCCTTTAGGATTTATCTGAACTCGGTTTATCGTTGAATATCTTTATGAATCCCCCGTCGAGTGGAAATAGTTCTTCTTTTGAGACAACTTTTTTGAACTTGTGGCGCGGCTCCGAAGGGGAAGGTAGCAGTCGACCTGCACCTCCCTACTGCAGAGCAGGATGGAGTGCAGGTTGTATTTGTGGCGAAGCTCTCCGAGGAGGAGGTGGCCGTCGATCTGCAGCTTGTTACTGCAGAGCGGGATGTGTTTCGTACTTAGGCGAGTACCTGACCGCAGCTAAGTCTTCAAACGAGAAAACTTAGGCGAGTACCGGACTGCAGCTAAGCCCCCGAGTGGGAGGACTGCTCTCCACTCGGTAGGATTTTTCAAACTTAGGCGAGTGCCTGACTGCAGCTAAGTCGTCAAGTGGGAGAACTTAGGCGAGCACTGGACTGCAGCTAAGCCTCCGAGTGGGAGGGCTGCTCTCCACTCGGTAGGATTTTTTGTTTTTCAAACTTAGGCGAGTACTAGACTGTAGCTAAGCCCCCGAGTGGGAGGGATGCTCTCCACTCGGTAGGATTTTTCCAAACTTAGGCGAGTGCCTGACTGCAGCTAAGTCCTCAAGAGAGAGAACTTAGGCGAGTACTGGACTGCAGCTAAGCCCCCGAGTGGGAGGGCTGCTCTCCACTCGGTAGGATTTTTTCAAACTTAGGCGAGTGCCTGACTGCAGCTAAGTCCTCAATCAAGAGAACTTAGGTGAGTACTGGACTGCAACTAAGCCCCCGAGTGGGAGGGCTTCTCTCCACTCGGTAGGATTTTTTTTCAAACTTAGGCGAAACGGATTCGCAGCTAAGACTCCGAGTGGGAGGCTGGCTCGCCACTCGGTAGGAAATCATTTTTATAAAATTAGGCGAAGCGGATTTGCTGCTAAGCCACCCACTGGGGGATTTCTTACGTAAACAAAAATAATAATAATCACTTGGAAAATTATAATGCTCTTGTCTTTGATAAATAAACTATAGGAGTTTTTTCTTATTACATCTTATCTGAATGATAACTCAAGTATAAAATGGGCGGAGTAGCTCCGCATTCCAGGCTCGTGGCTCATCAATCTGGCGATCGACATTGTACAGGTGGTATGCTCCATTGTGGAGGATTCTGGTGACTATGAAGGGGCCTTCCCAAGTAGGAGCGAGCTTGTGTGGTTTCTGCTGATCCACTCGGAGGACTAAGTCTCCTTCTTGGAAGGCTCGGCTCTTCATGTTTCTGGCATGGAATCGACGCAAGTATTGCTGATAGATGGTCGATCGAATCAAGGCCATTTCTCTTTCTTCTTCTAGGAGGTCGACTGCGTCCTGCCGGGCTTGTTCTGCTTCATCATCAGAGTAGAGCTCGACTCGGGGAGCGTTGTGAAGCAGGTCACTCGGTAAGACTGCCTCGGCTCTGTAGACCAGAAAGAATGGGGTTCTTCCGGTCGATCGATTCGGGGTTGTTCTTAATCCCCAAAGGACTAATGGAAGCTCGTCGACCCATGCACCTGCTGCGTGCTTGAGATCGCGCATCAACTGGGGTTTCAGTCCTTTGAGAATCAGGCCGTTCGCCCTTTCTGCTTGCCCATTCGACTGGGGGTGAGCGACCGAAGCATAGTCGACTCGAGTGCCCTGAGAGGCGCAAAAGGCCCTGAATTTGTCGGAATCGAAGTTTGACCCGTTGTCGGTGATGATGCTGTGTGGAAATCCATATCTGAATATCAACTCTCTGATGAAACTGATAGCAGTGCAACCATCAAGATTCTTGATAGGCTTGGCTTCAATCCATTTGGTGAACTTGTCGACTGCTACCAGCACATGAGTGAAGCCGCTCCTGCCTGTTCTCAGTGGTCCAATCATGTCCAGCCCCCAAACAGCGAAGGGCCAGACGAGTGTAATGGTTTTCAGGGTTGACGCGGGCTTGTGCGGCATATTGGAGTAATACTGACATCCTTCACATTTGTCGACTATCTCTTTTGCCATCTCATTGGCTCTTGGCCAGTAGAACCCCGCTCGGTATGCTTTAGCCACAATGGTCCGAGAGGACGCATGATGACCACAGGTCCCCGAGTGGATATCATTAAGGATCATCTGACCTTCTCCTGGTGTAATACACTTCTGGCCGACCCCAGTCGCGCTTTCTCTATATAACTATCCCTTTATGACTGTAAAGGCCTTGGATCGACAGACGATCTTTCGAGCCTCTTCTTCGTCTTCTGGGAGTCTTTCCTTAGGATGTACACGATATACGGTTTTGTCCATACGGGAGTGATAACCAAGACTTCCATGATCAGGTCAACCACAGCTGGAACTTCAACTTCAGTCGGATCCGTGGCGCTTTTTGGCTGCGGGGCCTCTTTAGTGAAGAGATCCTCCTGGACTGATGGTGTGTTGATGTGTTCCAAAAACACATTGCTGGGAATGGCTTCTCTTTTGGAACCTATTTTTGCCAGATCATCAGCTGCTTGATTTTTCAGTCGGGGTATGTGATGAAGCTCTAACCCCTTGAATTTCTTCTCCAGCTTTCTCACTGCATTGCAATAACCAGTCATGGCTGGACTTCTGACGTCCCATTCCTTCATCACTTGATTAACCACCAAATCCGAGTCACCATAGACCATGAGGCGACGGACGCCGAGTGAAATGGCCATGCGCAACCCATATAAAAGTGCTTCGTATTCTGCCTCGTTGTTAGAGGAATCAAAGTGGATTTGAAGAACATATCTGAGTTTATCTCCTCTAGGGGAGACCAACACCACTCCAGCGCCAGAACCATTTAGCATCTTGGAACCGTCGAAGAACATGGTCCAATGCTCCGAGTGAACCTGAGTCGGCAGTTGCTGTTCAATCCACTAGGCGACGAAATCCGCGATTGCCTGAGACTTGATAGCTTTCTTTGCTTCAAACTTGATATCTAGAGGAAGGAGTTCAATCGCCCATTTTACCACTCGACCAGTTGCGTCCCTGTTATGCAAGATCTCTGACAATGGAGCGTCGCTGACGACTGTAGTGGAATGATCAGAGAAGTAGTGGGCAACTTTCTTTGTGGTCATATAAATCCCATATACGAGCTTGTGATAATGAGGATATCTTTCCTTCGACGGGGTCAAGACTTCAGAAATATAATACACTGGGCGCTGAACTTTGAAGGTTTTCCCTTCTTGTTCCCGCTTGACCGTAAGTACCGTACTGACGACTTGTCCTATGCCTGCAATGTAAAGCAGCAAAGGCTCCTTGCTGATTGGGGTAGCAAGCACCGGCTGGGTGGAGAGCAGAGCTTTGAGCTCTGCGAACGCTGCGTCAGCTTCAGGAGTCCACTTGAACTTGTCAGACTTCTTCATTAATCGGTAAAGAGGCAATGCCTCTTCACCGAGACGAGATATGAATCGACTTAGGGCGGCCAAGCAACCAGTAAGCTTCTGAACATCATGCACTCACACAGGACTTTTCATTCGGAGTATAGTACCGATATTTCTGGATTGGCGTCGATTCCCCGTTCGGAAACAAGAAAACCGAGTAACTTTCCGCCAGGAACCCCGAATGTGCATTTTGATGGATTAAGCTTGATATCAAACCTTTTGAGGTTGGCAAAGGTTTCAGCAAGGTCAGTCAGTAGGTCGGATATCATCCATGTACGCCTCCACATTCCGACTGATTTGGGTGAGCAAACACTTCTGAATCATCCTCATGAATGTGGCTCCGGCATTCTTGAGGCCGAATGGCATGGTAACATAACATAAGCACCCGAATGGAGTGATGAAAGCTATTTTGATCTCGTGAGGCCCATACAAACGAATCTGATGGTACCCAGAATAGGCGTCTAAAAAAGACAGTTGCTCACATCCCGCAGTCGAGTCGACTATCTGGTCGATGCAGGGGAGAGGAAAATGATCTTTCGGGCAGGCCCGATTGATATGTTTAAAGTCAATGCACATGCGAAGTGACTTGTCCTTCTTGGGGACCATGACAACATTGGCGAGCCACTCGGAGTGGTAGATTTCTCGGATGAACTCCGCCGCTAAGAGCCGAGCCACCTCTTCGCCAATGGCCTTTCTCTTCTGGACGGCAGACCGTCGGAGATGTTCCTTGACATGTTTTACTTTTGAGTCGACTCTTAGGCGGTGCTCAGCCAGCTCCCTGGGAACACCTGACGTGTCAGAGGGCTTCCATGCGAAAATGTCCCAGTTCTCACGGAGGAACCAGATGAGCGCTTCTTCCTATTTGGAGTCGAGTGTTGTCGAGATATGAGTTGGAGCAGCGCTGGGGTCGGTCGGGTGGATGTAAGTTGTCTTCGTATCGCCAGTCGACTGAAAAGCTGATTCTGTAGCGGGCTTCTTGGCTCGCAACAAATCACTCGGGTCTGCAGTCTTCTGGTAGTCCTGCAACTCCACCACTACCATCTGGGCATCGACGATCTTCGAACCTTTCTGAAAACATTCTTCCACTTTCTTCCGATTGCCCGTAATAGTGATCACACCTTTGGGGCCAGGCATCTTCAATTTGAGATACACATAACACGGTCGGGCCATGAAGCGTGCATAAGCCGGCCTGCCCAAAATAGCGTGGTAGGCACTCTAGAAGTCTACAACTTCAAATGTCAACTTCTCTTTGCGGTAATTCTTGGAATCACCGAAAACCACATCAAGAGCAATCTGGCCGAGTGATTCAGCCTTCTTCCCAGGAATGACTCCATGGAAACTCATGTTGCTGGCACTGAGTCTGGACATCAGAATGCCCATCCCTTTCAACGTCTCAGCATACAATATGTTCAAACCACTGCCACCATCCATCAAGACTTTGGTCACTCGAGTGCCTTCAACCACTGGGTCGACCACCAGAGCTTGCCTCCCAGGGGTGGCAATATGCGTTGGGTGATCGGACTAGTCGAACGTGATGGCAGTCTGGGACCATTTCAAATAACTCCGTGTCGCCGGAGCGACCATATTCACCTCTCGGTTAATAACTTTCAGTCGACTTTTGCTTTCAACATCGGCAAAAATCATCAGAGTGGAATTGACCTGAGGGTATCCGTCGTCACTGTCTTCTTTGTCCTCGACCTTGTCTGACTCCTTTTCCTTACCTTTGGGCTGCTTACCCTGGAACTGCTGGATCAAGAGTCGACACTGTCGAGTGGTATGTTTCGGGTAAATGAAATTAGCCTCTTCATCTTTCTTTGTGTGGACGAGACATGGTAAGTCCAACACATCATTTCCGTCCTGGTCTTTAACCTTTTTGGGGTTCCAAGGTCCTTTAGGTTTCCCTTTAAACTTTCCTTGGGTTAAAGCCAAGGCTTCCTCGGGAGCCGCTGGCGCGGCTTTCCGCTTCTGTTTCCGATTGGAATTTCCTCTGGTTTCTTGGGCGACTGACTTGAGCTTGCCACTCCTGAGTCAATCCCCATCTTCACCATTAGCGTACTTGGTGGCAATCTCCATCATCCGATTTAGGGACATATCTCCGGTTCGAGCAAATTTCAAATTCAGTTCTCTGTACTTGACGCCTTCCTTGAAGGCAAAAACTGCTTGGTGGTCAGGCACATTCTCCACCGAGTGATGTAACGTGATCCACCTCTGGATGTAATCCCTCAAAGTTTCATTCGGCTTCTGCACGCAAGACCGCAGTTCCGTCAGCCCTGCCGGTTGCTTGCATGTGCCTTCAAATGTGGTGAAGAACACTCGGGAGAGATCTTCCCAAGTGTAAATGCTACTAGGCGCTAACTGGTTCAGCCACATTCTGGCCGAGCCCTCCAACATGAGAGGCAGGTGCTTCATGGCCACTTCATCATTGCTGTCGCCAATCTGGACGGCCACTCGGTAGTCCTCAAGCCAAGTATCGGGCTTGGACTCGCCAGTGAACTTACTGACTCCAGTCGCCAACCTGAAGTTGGGAGGAATCACAGCGGCCCTGATGGCTCTACTAAAGCACTCTGGCCCCGAAACATGTACTCTGCTGCTGGTAGGTGCATCTCTATCGTGACCTTCTCGGTGAGCCCTGTTCCTGTCGACCAAACCTTGGACGAGAATGGATCTTGCATCAAAGCCTGGCCCTCTGGGGTCGACTGGAATCCTTCGCCCACCACTATGAGGGCGCCTGTCATCCTGCTGGCGAGGCACATACGACCCGCTCCTCGGGGTAGGCGTGGGCACTCGATGTCGACCGTCATGATCGACTCGGTGATCATACTGCTCATGGTTCCCATACTGGTCGTGCCGGTCTCCACATCCCTCACGCCTCGGGGGCGATTTCGGGCTGTGAGCCGACTGGACTATGTCCGCAGCAATGGATCTGCTGCGAATCCTGTTCCGCGACTGAGAAACAGCGGAATTCTGGTCTCCTACTGCCCGGAGTAACGCTCTGATCTGCAGCAAGCCTCTGCTAGCCTCCGACTGGGAAGGCTGAATCGACTCCGCTATACGGGCCGCAGCTGCTAAATTCTGAATCGGGGTTCGATATACCTGCGGGGGCGGGAAGAGCTGACGTCGACTGGATTCGGGAACCCGTTGTCGTGCATGCTCGTCGAGTGCTCGCTGGAGGTTCTCTAGTCGAGTGCGCTCGGCCAAGTTTGCTAGGCGCGCGTCTTCCAAGGCGCGAGCCTCGGGGGTTTCTCCAATGATAGGAGTGTGCAGTGCATCCACATTCCGGCGGCGTAGTTCTTCTCCCTGCAGTGACGTGAGAGGCTCGGGAAGATACTCCTCATGGGGACGCGACGGGTCGCCTCCACCCGCGCCTCCGTCGGTGCGGGGAAAACCGGGAGGACTGGGCGATCCATCGACCATCAGAACCTCCACCGCCGGATCGCTGCTGTCGCACTCGGATGCGGTCTCTGCGGAGCCAGTCGACATGTCAAACAGGCTGTAGAGGGATTCATCGGGCTCGATCACCGCGACTTGAGGGGTGGCCGACTGACATGCCACCGCGTGTCTCACCCACCGCTGAAGTCTCGACCGACCAGAGCGCTTGCACCGGCGGGAGACGGGGAGGGAGGACAACACAGGAGCCGACCGGTAGGGGGTCGACGGTTGCCGCAGGAGTACGCCGCGGACGCACGCGCTAAAGTGCATTGCCCCGCGAACAGGGAGTGCGTCCACATCGAGCGGAGCCTCCTGGAGCCAAGTAGAGTCGTCGACGATGAACGTGAGCGCACCGAGACGGATCTCGCGGCCCTCCACCAAAACCCCGCCGAAAACCATGATGATTTGGGTCGGAAAAGGTCGCAACTCCTCCAACAAACGCTAAAACACCTGCCCCACGGTGGGCGCCAACTGTCGTGGTTCCAAGTCTGACAGTAGTGTAGGGGGGTAAGTATGGAGAGGCAAGATCTTAGCTATGGAGAAGTTGTAAGAACGCAAGGTTTACGAGTTCAGGCCCTTCTCGGAGGAAGTAATAGCCCTACGTCTCGGAGCCCGGAGGCGGTCGACTGGATTATGAGAGTATGAATTACAGGGGTGCGAACCCTTTACACTGAGGAGAGGGTGGCTTATATAGAGTCCGCCAGACCCCTCTGGCCCTCAGTTATGCAGGGTTTTAAGTACATTAAGGTCGGGCGTTACTGTTAACACCCCTAATAAAATGCTACGATGACCATAAAAGCTACTTAATGACCGGCCGTTAGCGTGCGGAGTGACTTTAGGTCTCCTGGCCGTCGAGTGGTTGGATCTTGGTCGAGTGGTTGCTTCTTGGTCGAGTGTCTTCGAGTCCGTCGAGTTAACACCGCCAAGTCGATTGAAATGTGATTTCTTCTGGAGGTGTCCTTGGGTAGGTCAGTTTGGACAGGTACATGACCCTACCCTAGGTATATAGCTTCATCAGATAATCCTCAAGTTACGGACCCAGTCCATGTAGTTGCTACCATCATCTTTCAACTTAGCCTTCTCTAGGGACGCATTAAAATTCAACGGAACAACATCACGGGCCATCTATCTACAACAACATAGACATGCAAAATACTATCAGGTATTAAGTTCATGATAAATTAAGTTCAATTAATCAAATTACTTAAGAACTCCCACTTAAATAGACATCTCTCTAATCATCTAAGTGATCACGTGATCCATATCAACTAAACCATGCCCGATCATCACGTGAGATGCAGTAGTTCTCAATGGTGAACATCACTATGTTGATCATATCTACTATATGATTCACGCTCGACCTTTCAGTCTCAGTGTTCCGAGGCCATATATTCATATGCTAGGCTCGTCAAGTTTAACCCGAGTATTCTGCGTGTGCAAAACTGGCTTGCACCCGTTCTATGTGAACGTAGAGCTTATCACACCCAATCATCACGTCGTGTCTCGGCATGATGAACTGTAGCAACGGTGCATACTCAGGGAGAACACTTATACCTTGAAATTTAGTGAGAGATCATTTTATAATGTTACCGTCAAACTAAGCAAAATAAGATGCATAAAGGATAAACATCACATGCAATCAATATAAGTGATATGATATGGCCATCATCATCTTGTGACTTTGATCTCCATCTCCAAAGCACCGTCATGATCACCATCGTCACCGGCTTGACACCTTGATCTCCATCGAAGCATCGTTGTCGTCTCGCCAACTATTGCTTCTATGACTATCGCTGCCGCTTAGTGATAAAGTAAAGCAATTACAAGGCGGTTGCATTTCATACAATAAAGCGACAACCATATGGCTCCTCCAGTTGCCGATAACTGTGTTACAAAACATGATCATCTCATACAATAAAATTTAGCACCATGTCTTGACCATATCACATCACAACATGCCCTGCAAAAACAAGTTAGACGTCCTCTACTTTGTTGTTGCAAGTTTATGTGGCTGCTATGGGCTGAGCAAGAACCGTTCTTACCTACGCATCAGAAAACCACAACGCGGTATAGTGATTGCTTTTTGATCTTCAGAAAGAACTATGTTCATTGAATCAGATTCAACTAAAGCTGGAGAAACAGACACCCACTAGCCACCTGTGTGCAAAGCACGTTGGTCGAACCAATCTCGCATAAGCATACGCGTAATGTCGGTCTAGGCCGCTTCATCCAACAATGCCGCTGAATCAAGAATCAACTAGTGACGACAAGCAATATGTATATACCAACACCCACAACTCCTTTGTGTTCTACTAGTGCATATAACATCTACGCGTAAACCTGGGTCAGATGCCACTATTGGGGAACGTAGTAATTTCAAAATTTTCCTACGCACACGCAAGATCATGGTGATGCATAGCAACGAGAAGGGAAGAGTGTTGTCCACGTACCCTCGTAGACCATAAGCGAAAGCGTTATGACTACGCGGTTGATGTAGTCATACATCTTCACGATCGACCCATCCTAGTACCGAAAGTACGACACCTCCGTGATCTGCACACGTTCGGCTCGGTGACGTCCCACGAACTCTCAATCCAGCTGAGTGTCGAGGGAGAGCTTCATCAACACGATGGCGTGATGACGGTGATGATGATGCTACCGTCACAGGGCTTCGCCTAAACACTACGATTATATGACCGAGGTGGATTATGGTGGAGGGGCGCACCGCATACGGCTAAGGGATCTGTCAGTGTTCTGGAAATGGGGGTCCCCAGACTTGCCTGCCTGCGGCCTGCGGCGTGGCTCAAGTGGGGCCCAGCGCGCCCCATCTTCATCAGCTCAAGCTCAAGACCCTCGCGGGGCGGACGACAGAAAGCTCCCTCAGAGGTAGCCTCATCAGGCAGGCTCGCGAGGAGGCGGAGAGATCAAGGCAGGGGTACCTCGCGAGGAACCCGTTATGCAAGCCATGACGATCGAGACCAGGCGGGCGCCGGCCTGCGCAGTGTCCTTGTTTCTCCTTTGGTGCAAAGGGGGCAAGAGCAGGCCAAGGCATCGGGGAAAGGTTACCATTCCGGTGCAATGAGACCAAGACCAGGAGAGCGGCAGGATGGAGGTCACCGTGGAGCCCAAGACGGCATCACCACCAGTGCTTTTGGCAGCCGAAGACCACCTTTGGTCAGGATAACTTGTACTATATGTTCCCCTTCAAAATGGCCAATTGTTGGCGCCCTTCCCGCTCATTATTTGGGGAGAGGCCCAGGGCCTCTATAAGTAGAACTAGCCACACAGAGTAGAGGGACATCTACAAATCTGGTAGAGCCCTAGCAGAGAGAGAGAGAGAGAGAGAGAGAGAGAGAGAGAGAGAGAGAAGCGACTGAACTCACCCTAGCAGTTCATCGCACCAGCTCAAGAACACCTCTCGCGAGGCTGTTCTTCCCTTGTACTGTTCATCGTCAGCCCCTGAGGCAATCCACCACACCACACACTGGAGTAGGGTATTACACCACAACGGTGGCCCAAACCAGTATAAACCTCGTGTCCCTTGTGTTCTTCGTGGTTTCCAGCTTAGATCACGCGAGGAGATCGGACGTAGATCGGTAGGGGAGAGATCTCCGCGCGCACCCCAGTGTTCGAACCTCAAGGGTCTGCCGGAACCCGAAATCCGACATTTGGCGTGCCAGGTAGGGGTGCGCCGGAGTCCTCCCTCCTGACGACCCGCTCTCCCCCGACATTGCATCCCACCCTCATGGCGGACAACGCGCCACCTGCTCCAGCAACGGATGCGGACACTGGGGCCAGGGGGCTCCAGGCCTTGGCCCCCGCCTTGTGACAGGTGCAGTGGCCACACAAGTTCAGGCCCGAGACGCCACCGCGCTACGACGGTGCGACAGACCCGATGATTTATCTGCTGGCGTATGAGGAGGCCATCCTCAGATCCCAGGGCGACGACCGGGTGGTGGCGAACTGGTTACCCATGGCCCTCACCGGCGTCCCGCGCGCGTGGCTCCTCCACCTGCTGACGGCCTGTGTCACCTCCTGGGAGGAGCTGCGCGACCTCTTCCTCACCCGTTTCGCCGCACTAGCGCCGCCCGTCGTCACAGCTCTCCTGGGTGGCTTCCAGGCACCACCCTCGAGCCATCACGTCAAGCCGTTCACCCGTCGGATCAACACCGCCTCCAAGCGCCGAGAAGCCCCCCGGGCTGGGTGGCGCCCGAGGCCGATCTAACCTTCGACTCGGAGGACCACCCCTTCAACCCCATTGGTTCCGGCGCGCTCCCGATGCTGTGCACCCCCACCATCTGCCAAGTGGCCATCACCAGGACCCTCATTGACGGTGGTGCCGGCCACAACGTGCTCTCGGTGGAGGCCTTCAGCCTCCTCCACATGCCGCTGGGGCGGCTCTAACCCAGCAGGCGTTTCTCGGGCGTCGGAGCCGGTTCCACCGCCTCCTTGGGACAGATCCGCCTCCTAGTGACCTTCGGCACCTGCGAAAACTTCCGCACGGAGCTGATCGACTTCGACATCGCCCCCATTGGCCTCCCCTACAATGCCATCCTCGGCTATCCGGCCTTGGCTCGGTTCATGGCAGCAACTCACCTGACGTACAACCTCATGAAGATGCCTGGGAGCAGCGGCGTCCTCACCGTGTCAGGAGACACAAGGGATGCGCTGCAAGTGCTCCAGCTTGTTTTCAGGGTGGCCGCGGTGGCGCAGCCCACTAGCACCGACGCCCTTGAGCCCAAGGGGGCTGCGCCGGCTAAAAAGAAGCAGTTGTTCACCCAAGACAAGGCGGAAACCAAGCAGGTACCAGTCGACGAGGACGGGTCCACTGGCGCCACCTTCACCATAGGGGCCAACCTCGAGCCGGAGCAGGAGAAGGCCCTGATCAGGTTCCTGCGTGCGAACAAGAAGGTGTTCGCGTGGGAACCTGATCCGTTAGCAGGGGTCCCAAGGGAAGTGATTGAGCATCACCTCAACGTGTGCCCCAATGTGCGCCCCGTGAAGCAGAAGGCAAGGCGGCAGTCTACTGAGAAACAGGCTTTCATCATTCAAGAGACCCAAAAGCTAGAGGCGGCAGGAGTTATCCGCGAGGTCCGCTACCCTGATTGGCTGGCTAATCTGGTCGTTGTGCCAAAAAAGGGAGGAAAGGAGCACATGTGCGTCGATTTCACCAACCTCAACAAGGCCAGCCCGCAGGATCCATTTCCGCTTCCCCGCATTGACCAGATAGTCGACTCCACCGCAGAGTGTGACCTATTGTGCTTCCTAGATGCCTTCTCGGGCTATCACCAGATCAAGATGGCGGTAGAAGACATGGAGAAGATGGCTTTCCTGACCCCCTGTGGAGTGTACTGCTATACGTGCATGCCGTTTGGGTTGCGCAACGCAGGCGCGACCTTTCAGCGGCTGATGCACATCGCCTTAGGCCGGCAGCTTGGGAGTAACGCTGAAGCTTATGTCGATTACATTGTGGTGAAGTCTCATGAGGCAAGAACCCTGATACAGGACCTGGAAGAAACCTTTGCAAGCCTCAACGAAGTGGACCTATGGCTCAACCCAGAGAAGTGCGTGTTTGGAATCCCCTCGGGCAAGCTCCTGGGTTTCCTTGTATCCCACAGGGGCATCGAGGCCAACCCGGAGAAGGTCAAGGCGGTCGAAGACATGAGCCCACCGAGGACCCTCAAAGAAATGCAGAAGCTCACCGGGCGTGTGACTGCGCTGGGGCGCTTCATCTCCAAGCTGGGGGAACAAGCGCTGCCCTTCTTCAAGCTGATGATGAAAAAGGGCCCCTTCGAATGGACTGAAGAGGCCGACAAGGCATTCCAAGACCTCAAGAGGTACCTTACCAGTCCACCAGTGATGGTAGCTCCGCGTCCTCGGGAGCCCCTGGTGCTCTACCTTGCGGCCACCCCCTACTCCGCTAGCGTAGCCCTGGTGGCGGTCAGGGAGGAGCACTGTGCCAAGGCCGCATCAACCGTCGAACTGAAATAAAGCAGAGCCAGGAGGGCCTCACGAAGGACGCAACCGCAGCCGGAAAGGAACAGCCGCAGCAGGAGAACATACCCGGAGCAGGAGAGGCCTCTTTAGGCGACCAAGCATTGGGAGCTCCGTCGTCTCAAGAGGCGCCTCGACCTCTGAAGGACGCAAGCTGCGCCAGCACCCTCAACCTCGTCGATCATCCCGTGTACTTCGTCAGCATGGTGGTACGGGATGCAAGGGCACCGTATCCCATGCCTCAAAAAATCCTCCTCGTGCTACTAGTGGCCTCGCGCAAGCTGCGCCACTACTTCCAAGGACATGCCATCAAAGTTGTCTGAGCATACCCCTTGGAAAGAGTGCTCGGGAACCCCAACTCAGCTGGAAGGGTTGCTGAATGGAACATTGAGCTACATGCATTTCAGCTAGAATTCAGTACGACCAGAGTCATCAAGGGAGCCGCACTTGCGGATTTCGTGGCAGAATGGGCAGAAGCGCCGGGTCTCGAGGCAGGCGAAGACCGATCACTTTCCCCGGGAAGTGAAGCACCGGATGGCTGGGTCATGTACTTTGATGGGGCGTTCTCCCGACACGGTGCGGGAGCTGGCGCAGTGCTTGTATCCCCTACCCAAGACAAACTCTACTACGCCGTACAACTTTGCTTCCAGCACGGAGAAAAGGTCTCCAACAACATAGCGGAGTACGAAGGCCTAATAGCAGGCTTGAAGGCCACAATTGCATTAGTGCTGAAGCGCCTCATCATCAAGGGCGATTCGCAGCTCCTCGTCAACTTCTCCAACAAGATATACGAGCCAAAGGACGAGCACATGGAAGCCTACCTCGCTGAGGTTCGCAAGATGGAGAAACAGTTCTGGGGGCTGGAGTTGCAGCATGTGCCTCGCGGCACCAATCAGGAGGCTGATGACATTGCCAAGAGGGCATCTAGGCGGCTGCCTCAGGAGCCTGGCGTCTTCAAGGAGCGGCTCTTCAAACCCTCGACGGAGCCGTCACTGTCGAGCACGGCGCAACCAAGGGAGGAGCTCCCTCAGCCGCCTGCCTCAGGAGCCCCGGTCTGCGGCCCAGCCTCAGGGGCACGCCTGCTCCTGGCGTTGGAGCCTCAGTAAGGGTGTTGGATCCCGGAGCTCAAGAACTACCTGATGCGAGCGACTCTTCCGGAGAATGAGGAGGAAGCAGAGCGTGTGGCGCGACAGGCCATGGCTTATTGCATCAGGGATGGAGAGCTCTACAGGAAGCGACCAAATGACGTGTCCCTACGTTGCATCTCCCGAGAGCAAGGGAAGGAGCTACTGGCGGACATACACGGCGGAGACTGCGGGCACCACTCGTCGTCACGGACCCTCGTCGGCAAGGGGTTCCCTAGTGGATTCTATTGGCCTACAGCACTCAACGACGTCGTTGAGCTTGTGAAGGCTTGCGAGGCCTGCCAGTTTCACGCTAAGTAGATCCATCAGCCTGCGAGGGGTCTACAAACTATACCCCTCTCATGCTCGTTCGCAGTTTGGGGGCTGGACATTCTGGGCCCGTTTCCTCGGGCACCAGGGGCTATTGCTACCTCTACGTCGCCGTGGACAAATTCACCAAGTGGGCTGAGGTGGAAGCCATCCGCACAATCCC
Source organism: Triticum monococcum (assembly GCA_034509565.1). Classification (NCBI taxonomy): domain Eukaryota; kingdom Viridiplantae; phylum Streptophyta; class Magnoliopsida; order Poales; family Poaceae; genus Triticum; species Triticum monococcum. The sequence continues at coordinate 494,922,779 of CM067844.1, forward strand.
AGCAGGCTCAGCGGTCAAATTCATCAAGGGCCTCGTGAGCTTATTTGGGGTGCCCAACCGTATCATCACCGACAACGGTTCGCAATTCACTAGTAATTTCTTCAAAACGTACTGTGCTAACCTTGGAACGCAGATATGGTACGCTTCGGTAGCACACCCCCAGAGCAACGACCAGGCCGAGCGGGCCAACGCGAAGGTCCAGAGGGGCCTCAAAGCCAGGACCTTCAAGAAGAAGCTGGAAGCCTGTGACAGGGGCTGGTACGACGAGCTCCAGTCCGTGCTGTGGTCAATCCGCACAACTGCGACCAAGCCGACTGGCGAGACCCTGTTCTTCCTCATCTATGGAGCAGAGGCTGTTCTCCCTCACGAGGTCAGGCGTCGCTCCGCACGGGTCCTGGTGTTCAACGAGACGCAGCAGGACGCGATGCGGGGGACGGATCTCGTGCTGGGGGAGGAACGCCGTCGAGAAGCCGCGTTGCGAGCGGCAAGGTATCAACAGGCGCTGCGACGATACCACTGCCGCAACATCCGCCCAGAACTCTTGAGGTAGGGGATCTCGTGCTCAGACGGGTTCTCTCCAGGGAGGGGCTGCACAAGCTCTCTCCCATGTGGGAGGGCCCATTCAAGGTTGTTCATGTTTGCAGGCCTAGCTTGTGATTGCCTGGCTTATTAGGAATGATAGACTACTCATATCAATAAGGAATTCCTTCTTTTCCGGTAGCCCATTCGGACAGAACTCCAAAGTTAAGCATGCTCAGCTTGGAGTAGTATCAGGATGGGTGACCGGGAAGTTGCTCCCGGGTGCGCATGAGTGAGGACAAAGTGCGCAGAAAAGACTAGTATTGATCTGTGGGCCAGTCTAGATCCCGCCAGGAGTAACGACCACCGGCCGTTACAAGTTGGTATCGGAGCCGACCCTCGCGGTTACACGGATGGTTGCGGACAGGTGCATGGTCATGTTGTTCATGACGGTTGTGACCCGTCGTGGCACATGGCATGGCACATGTACTCGACTGGAAGCACAGACGTATGTCCCAAGAGGGAATGTTCCTGTGGCCCGACGAGGACGTCGGTTCCTCTGAGTGGGGGTGTATGTGATGGCCTAGCTTATTAGGGATGATAGACTACTCATATTAATAAGGAATTCCTTCTTTTCCGGTAGCCCATTCGGACAGAACTCTAAACTTAAGCATGCTCAGCTTGGAGTAGTGTCAGGATGGGTGACCGACTGGGAAGTTGCTCCCGGGTGCGCATGAGTGAGGACAAAGTGCGCAGAAAATACCAATATTGATCTGTGGGGCTAGTCTAGATCCCGCCAGGAGTAACGACCACCGGCGGGTGTGTCCGGGGCGTTACATGGCTCCACGCGCTTGGAGACCCCGTAGGGGGTACCCGTCCTGAACGCGTGGAACATTCAACATCTCCGAAGGTTCTATCCCTGAGCGAGGCCTAGCGCCTAGGAAAGGCCCGGTGCCTGTGAACAAGGTGAATGCCTGTGAAGCTGCTGCGTTTTGGGAAAGGCCCGGTGCCTATGAAGAAGGCGAATCCCTATGAAGCTGCCGCGTTTTGGGAAAGGCCCGATGCCTGTGAAGAAGGCAAATGCCTGTGAAGGTCGCCGCCCGTGACACTCTCACGTAATAATGAGTGGGGATGTACACGCCCCGGAGTCTCCGGAGTGCCGCCCTCGGGCCTCGGGGGCTCCCGCCCACGCCCAGTGGCAACACTTAGCTCCGCGCTGGTGAGAAGACGTCGAAGACTAGAATAGGTGCCAGACGCAGCTTTCCCATTTGCTTTTTGCTGTTGGCTTGTTTATTCCCGTTTGAAGTTTTATTGGAGTTGCTGACGTTCCTGGCTTGTGACTCTTTGTCTTTCTCGCTCGCGTGCCTCGTTTTCTCTCGCACAAGTCTCGCGAGGGAGGTTTGCGGGCGCCCTCGCGAGTGTTTTCTGCCCCGATCGTTTGGAGCTTTCCTATCCGAGTCCTCTGCGGGAGCACCCCTCCCAGTCCGTGCCCCACGGGCATCGCAACACGAGCGCAGGACCTGGGCCGATCGCCCCCACAACCAAGACCGTAAGTTACCCCTCCTACTGATCCTTGCAGCGCACGAAGCGCACGACGAGGCCACGGCCTCGGGAGGCGAGGAACGCGCCAAGCCCCACCGAGCTAAAATAGTTCCCGCACATGGGTGCGCGGCGCGGAAACACAGCGCAGAAAAAGCGGAAACAGCGTGATGGTTAAACAACAGCAGTTCTAACATGCCCCCGCGGGGCCCTACATTACTTTCTATTTCTGCGCAGGGTAAGAAAGAAAACAAAACGGGATTGATTCATCCTGCGCCAACCCACAGCGAAGGCTCGAGCTGTTCCTGGGGCTCAGGGGGATCCCTCCTCTCACTTCACCGGGGCGCGACGGCGGGCTGACCCGCTACCTTCACCCAGGCGGGCGCGACGGCGCGGGGGCTGGTCGCGGCCACCGCTGGAGGAGCTGCTGCCTGAGAGGGGGTCGCCGAAGCTCAGCGAACCCCGAGCACTGCCGCCTGTATGCTAGTCGCCATCTTCATCCTGGACAGTGCCGGGGCTGGGCAGGCGGCCGCGGTCGTCGTCTTCAGGGCAGCACCCGGCACAGCGACCATCCTCCCCGAACACCCTCACATAGAGGGTGGCGTCACCATCAAACTTGAAGTACAGGGTGCACCACCGGCCCAGGCCACGCGCGCGGGCAAACGTTTGCCAGCCGCGTGTCAGAGCCCCATTCCCAAAAACGGAGACCTCCAGCGAAGCCCCGGAGGCCCTGCTACAGCAGCCGTCTGCCTGGAGCCAGAAGCCGCATCGAGCGCTGGCAGGCAGCTTATCTACGAAAAACGGGGGAGCTGGAGCCGGGTGCTGGATGGGTTCGCCGACCACACGACGAACTCTGGCAGCACCTCCGTAGAGCGAAAGCGTGGCCTAGGGGGGCACACACCCGCAGCGTGCCCCCGTCGGCAACCGGGCGCTCACCACCGCGCAGGGAACTGCCTCCAAGGCCGCGGGAGGCCGCCAGGGGGGCCGTGGTATACTTGCTTGGGCGGCCTCGGCCACGCTTGGTCGGGGGGGTGGGGGGTCAGGCCCTGCCTGGGCGGCCTTTCCTTTCTCCGCGGCCGAGAATCTCTTTGGGGCCATGGGGACGACGAGTAGCCAAGAAGAAGAAAAGGAGCAGCAAGAAGAGACGGGCTGAAGGGGCTCACGCAGCCCCGTACTTATAGCCGGAGGAGACCAACCGCCGAGCACCACGATCGCAGGTAGCAATAACCGGTCTCTCTGCATGCAGGGATTTGTCAAGTCGTGCGGTCGCCGAGGCATCGTGGGGAAGCGCATACGCCCACGTCCAATCAATCGCCACGCGACGCCCAAGGCCGCAGGCTGTTGGGGCCCGCGGCGCTTCGCGCTTGCCCCTTCGCTTCCCTACTAGGCCAAGCCCAGGCGCGCCTTGGGCCCGGGGGGCTACTGTCGGCGTTCTGGGAACGGGGGTCCCCAGACTTGCCTGCTTGCGGCCTGTGGCATGGCTCAAGTGGGGGCCCAGCGTGGCCCATCTTCATCAGCTCAAGCTCAAGACCCTACCGACGGGCCAAGCCTCGCGGGGTGGACGACAGAAAGCTCCCTCAGAGGCAGCCACATTAGGCAGGCTCGCAAGGAGGTGGAGAGATCAAGGCAAGGGTACCTCGTGAGGAACCCGTGACGCAAGCCATGACGATCGAGACCAGGCGGGCGCCGGCCTGCGCAGTGTCCTTGTTTCCCCTTTGGTGCAAAGGGGGCAAGCGCAGGCCAAGGCATCGGGCAAATGTTACCATTCTGGTGCAACGAGACCAAGACCAGCAGAGCGGCAGGACGGAGGTCACCGTGGAGCCCAAGACGGCGTCACCACCAGTGCTTTTGGCAGCCGAAGACCACCTTTGGTCAGGATAACTTGTACTATATGTTCCCCTTCAAAATGGCCAATTGTTGGCGCCCTTCCCGCTCATTATTTGGGGAGAGGCCCAGGGCCTCAATAAGTAGAACTAGCCACATAGAGTAGAGGGACATCTAGAAATCTGGTAGAGCCCTAGCAGAGAGAGAGAAGAGGCGACTGAACTCACCCTAGCAGTTCATCGCACCAGTTCAAGAACACCTCTCGCGAAGCTGTTCTTCCCTTGTACTGTTCGTCGTCAGCCCCTGAGGCAATCCACCACACCACACATTAGAGTAGGGTATTACACCACAACGGTGGCCCGAACTAGTATAAACCTCGTGCCCCTTGTGTTGTTCGTGGTTTCCAGCTTAGATCACGCGAGGAGATCGGACGTAGATCGGTAGGGGAGAGATCTCCGCACGCACCCCAGTGTTCAAACCTCAAGGGTCTGCCAGAACCCGAAATCCGACAGGATCAATGATCAACTTGTGTGTCTATGGGTTGCCCCCTCCCCCGTATATAAATGAGTGGAGGAGGGGGGAGGGCCGACCCTCTATGGCGCGCCCTAGGGGAGTCCTACTCCCACCGGGAGTAGGATCCCCCCTTCCATGTAGTAGGAGTAGGAGAGAAGGAACGGGAGGAGAGGGGGGGGCGCCTCCCACCTTTCCCCTTCCTCTCCTCTATTCCATTTAGGCCCAATAAGGCCCATATACTCCCTGGGGGGTTTTGGTAACCTCCTAGTACTCCGAAAAATGACCGAACTCATTCGGAACCATTCCGATGTCCAAACATGGGCTTCAAATATATCGATGTTTACGTCTTGGCCATTTCGAGACTCCTCGTCATGTCCGTGATCAAATCTAGGACTCTGAACTACCTTCGGTACATCAAACACATAAACTCATAATACCGAGCGTCACCAAACGTTAAGCGTGCGGACCCTACTTGTTCGAGAACTATGTAGACATGACCGAGACACGTCTCCGCTCAATAACTAATAGTGGAACCTGGATGTTCATATTGGCTCCCACATATTCTATGAATATCTTTATCGGTCAAACCGTATAACAATATATGTTGTTCCCTTTGTCATCGGTATGTTACTTGCCCGAGATTCGATCATCGGTATCTCAATACCTATTTCAATCTCGTTACTGGCAAGTCTCTTTACTCGTTCCGTAATGCATCATCCCGCAACTAACTCATTAGTCACATTGCTTGCAAGGCTTATATTGATGTGCATTACCAAGAGGGCCTAGAGATACCTCCCCGACAATCGGAGTGACACATCCTAATCTCGATCTATGCCAACTCAACAAACACTATTGGAGACACCTGTAGAGCACCTTTATAATCACCCAGTTACGTTGTGATGTTTGGTAGCACACAAAGTGTTCCTTCGGTATTCGGGAGTTGCATGATCTCATAGTCATAGGAACATGTATTAGTTATGGGGAAACCAATAGCAACAAACTAAATGATCATCGTGCTAAGCTAACGGATGGTTCAAGTCAATCACATCATTCTCTAATGATGTGATCCCGTTAATCAAATGACAACTCATGTCTATGGTTAGGAAACATAACCATCATTGATTCAATGAGCTAGTCAAGTTGAGGCAAACTAGTGACACTCTGTTTGTCTATGTATTCACACATGTACTAAGTTTTTGGTTAATACAATTCTAGCATGAATAATAAACATTTATCATGATATAAGGAAATATAAATAACAACTTTATTATTGCCTCTAGGGCATATTTCCTTCATAAGAGACCTTAGAAGCTTTGGGAGGATGTTAGAAAGCTAAGGAGGTGGCCACGAGCCACCAAGGCACACCCAGGGGGGTAGGCGCGCCTTGGTGCTTCGTGGGCCCACCTTTGCTACATTTGACCTAATTTTGCCTCTATAAATTCACTAAAATCTGGAAACTAACAAAGAGCCGCCCAAAACACTTTTGTCGCCGCCGTAAGTTTCTATTCTTGCGAGATCCCATCTAAAGGCCTTTTCTGGTACTCTGCCCGAGGGGGAATCGATCACGGAGGTCTTCTACATCAACCTTGCTGCCCCTACGATGATGTGTGAGTAGTTTACCATAGGCCTATGGGTCCATAGCTAGTAGCTAGATGGCTTCTTCTCTCTCTTTGATCTTCAATACAATGTTCTCCTCGATGTTCTTGGAGATCTATTCGATGTAATCTTTTTTGCGGTGGGTTTGTTGGGATCCAATGAATTGTGAGTTTATGATCAGATTATTCATGAATATTATTCAAGTCTTCTCTGAACTCTTTTATGCATGATTATCATAGCTTTTTATTCCTCTCTGATCTATTGATTTGGTTTGGCCAACTAGATTGATTTATCTTGCAATGGGAGAGGTGCTTCGTGATGGGTTCAATCTTGCGGTGATCTATATCCCAGTGGCAGAAGGAGACAAGACACATTTTTTATTGTTGTTATTAAGGATAAAACGATGGGGTTTATTCATATTGCTTGAGTTGACTTTGTCTACATCATGTCATCTTGCTTAAGGCATTACTTCGTTCTTTATGAACTTAATACTCTAGATGCATGCTGGATAGCGGTCGATGTGTGGAGTAATAGTAGTAGATGCAGGCAGAAGTTGGTCTACTTGTCTCGGACATGATGCCTATATACATGATCATTGGCTTGGATATCATCATGATTATTTGCTTTTCTATCAATTTCCCAATAATAATTTGTTTACCCACGGTATGCTATGTTCAAGAGAGAAGCCTCTAGTGAAAAATATGGCCCCCAGGTCAATTTTTATCATATATAAAAACAAATCCAAAAATACCTTGCTGCAATTTTATTTTATTTTGCTTTATTTTATTTTTGTGTTTTCATTTATCTATTTATCACTACGAGATGTCATCCTTGCAATTAACCGCCAAGGGATTGACAACCCCTTGTTTGTGTTGGGTGCAAGTATTTGTTATTTCGTGTGTAGGTACTGCTAACGAGGTGTTGCGTGGTTCTCCTACTGGATTGATGTCACACCCTAGCTAGTTCATGCATTAGAGTGTTGCATCATGTTTAAATTCCCAGAAAACTGAAATGGGGATGACAAAACCCCCAGCACCCCCTGGAACAACTAGGGTTTACTAAAAACTTTTTCAATGAACCTGAAATGCCCTTCTAAAAAGTCCACCCTTTTTGTTTTGGGTTAAAACCTTTGACAAAAATGGTGCACATTTTTGTAGGACGTCCTAAGGTCATTGGATTAATTCATATAGTATTTGCATTTGGGCATTTAAATGCTATAAAATATTTTAAATGCTCAAATAATCATAAACTAAAATGTTTGATGTTGGATATATTCTAAGCAGTAGCCATGATTAATTTTATGATTTTTGGAAATGCCCTGGCATTTTTAATAAAGCCCTGAAGTTACAGAAATAATAGAATAAATAAAAAAATAGAAAAGGAGAGAGAAAGGAACTTACCTAGCGCAGCCCACCTGGCCCACTGGCCGGCCCAGCACTGTGCTGGCCCATGCCAGTCATCGCCTACCTCTGCCAGTAGGCAGAGGAGGGACACGGCGCGCGCGCCCGAGCTCGCCAAGCCACCTCCCTGCTCCTTTGCTTCACCTGGTCACCACCTCGACGCCGTGAATGCCTCCTCGGTGTCGCCCTGGCCTGCCCGACACCTCACACTCCCCCCTGCTCTGTCCCTCGCTCCCTCGACGCCATGGCCGATGCAGCCGCGCCCGCGCCATCGTGAAACCCGCAGCCACCGCTGTCCACTCGTCGTGCCAAAAAGCTCTGCCGTCCTCCACTGCTTCGCCTCGACCCATCCCCGAGCGCTCGCTCGCCCCGGAGACGCTGCACCGAGCTCGTCCCGATCGGCCATCGCCAGAGATCCCCCTCACCGCCCTGCTCGCTCCGGCTCTTCCCTGAGCTCGCTGTTCGCTCCCCTGCAACCGCAGTGAGCCACTGACCCTTCTCCCCGTCTCCGTTCTAGCTCTCGTGCACCGTACGCGCCGCCTCGAGTTCGCCCGCATGCACCACCGCCTGTGCTCGCCGCCGACGAGTCTCCGTCCATCTAATGGTCCGGCCGTCGTGCCCAGCTTCCTCCCCGTGCCGCGTAGAGCACGTACGTGGCCCGCATGAGCCACCACGACCGTCACAACGACAACCCCGACCTCACCCGAGCCCTGGCGACCGCCAAGGTCGACGCCGGCGACGACTCCGGCCACCCCAGGCCCAACCATCTACACCACGAGACGCGGACGAGTGCCCGCGTCACGTAGATGCCCTCCGCCGGCCATTTGGTCGCCGGAGGAGGAAACCCGCACCCCTCCGGCGTCCCTGGCCTTGTCGGCGACGAGTCCCGGGTCAACTCCGGCGAGTTTGACCCGGGTTGACCCCAGTTTGACTTTCCCCTGACTCACTGACGTGTGGGCCCCAGGCCACTAATTAAACTAGGTTAGTATTAGTTTAACACTAACTAAACTTAGGTAGTTAGTTGACACTGACAGACGGGACCCGCAGGTCAGGGTTGACCTGGACCGTCTCAGTTGACCGCTGACGTCACACTGACACGAAGCTAACGCAGTAAATCCTTTTCTGGATTTATTCTAATATAGGAAATTCCAGAAAATAACCAAAACTTCTAAAATTCATAACTTTTAATCTATAACTCCAAATGCAAAGATTTATATATGAAATTTGATCAGAAAAAATCAATCTTTCCATCTGTAATGGTTTCATGCATGACAAAACACTTTAACCTTGCTGTTTAGGTGAAACAAGATAATACATTTATAAATCTTGAAAACATAAGCTTCAAATGGACCCAATTCAACTTGTTTAACATTGCATTAGGCAGGACACATCATATTGCCATGTCATAGCATGCATCATATTGTTGCATATTGCCATGTGATGATTGTATTCTGTTGTGTCTTTCGTGGTAGGTTCTGCCTCCGAGGATATTTCTGAGTATCCAGCTAAAGGGCAGCACCCTACTACTACTCCATCAGGCAAGCAGCCCCATTGATCATATCGATACAATCCCATGTTCTCTCTTTTTCTCTAACTTACTGCATTAAGACAACAACGTTTCAAACTGTTGTGTGCTGTGGTAGTTAAACCCTTATCCTCTGCATGACCTGTCATTGCCATAGTAACTAGATGAAACCCACTAGCATGTGTACGAGTTGATTGAGCCATGTATGTGTTTCCTACCTTGCTATGCCTGCTATGCTTAGAGTTGTGTCAGGTCTGGTTCATCTGGGTGATGGGCTAGAGTGAAATGATTATGTCGGTAATGTGAGGGATGTGTTGAACATGATTTGGTAAAGGTATCAATGAGAGGCCATGTAGGAGTACATGGTGGGTTGTTTCATTGAGGCCGTCCCTAAGAATTGAGATCTGTATGTGTGATTTAAGAATCAGCTACTACCATGCAGTGGGATCCTTAATTGACCATCTCGGCTTCTTAATCACCCTAGTACTCTGTCCAGGAGTTGCAACTAGTTTCTGGTGTTTGTAGGTTATGTGTCGGCGGCCGTGCGTAGCGCTGACCCTAGGGGTGGGCTATGATGCAGTAGATACACCGTGGCACAGTGTACCGAGTCACCCGTTTGGTGTCTCGGGAACCCTGTTCACATCGTTCGGGGCCGTATGTGGAAACCTCGGCCGGACTCCCTGCGGATGGAACCTGGATAGGCGATAAACCTGGACTAGAGACTTGAGTGTTTAGGTAGGCCGTGGCCGACACCCTCATTGGGCTTCCGCTTGAAGGTTGCCGAGTACATGTCGTGTAAAGGACGATAAGTGGTGAGAGTGTGTATGAAGAAGTACACCCCTACAGGGTTAACATCATCTATTCGAATAGCGGCGTCCGCAGTAAAGGACTACTTGGTTGCCTATACAGTTCATAATCAAGTTAATGGTTACTACTAAAAGACTCAAGATAAGTGTGAGTACCGAGGATGGCCCTCTCATAGGATGACGAGGGAGGATCCCCGGTGGAGTATTGTGTTGGTGATTACTGGACTCGTGTGCGAAAACTATTTTACTAGTGGTGTCTCGTAGGATAGCTTAGCCAAGAGTCAAAGCTGGCTTGCTGCAATAACTCCACCACCTTCTTGAGAATGAGCATGTATAGGTGGTTCTGTTGTAATACTTGCTGAGTACCTTTGTACTCATGCTGCTTTAATTACTGTTTTCAGATGACAACACCGCCCCCTCCGATGGGTTTTGTGTAGACCTCGACGTCGATGAGTAACTTGCCACCCAGGTGGTGATTCTGGCCATGGAGGGCCCTATGTAGATAGTCAGGCTTCGTCAAGCCTTCTTTCTTTCTAGTGTCTGTACTCAGACTATTTGCTTCCGCATGTGCTTGTATGCTTGTATGACTTGAGTGTCGGGTCATGTGACCCCTACCTGTATGAACATGTTATGTATGGCTCTTCAGAGCCTTTAAATAAAGTACTTGAGTTGTAGAGTTTTGTTGTGATGCCATGTTGTATTTGCACATATCGAGCATATTGTGTGTATGATTGAAATGCTTGGTATGTGTGGGATCCGACAATCTAGTTGTTTATCCTTGGCAGCCTCTCTTATGGAGAAATGTAGTCTAGTACTCCTTGAGCCATAGCCCATAGTAGTCCGCTACAACCCGGTTCACCGGAGTCCTGCTAGCCCAGCACTACTGCTCAGGACACTTGACTGGCCGGCATGTGTTTCACTTCTTTCCTATGTCTGTCCCTTCAGGGAAATGTCACGCGTTGACATCCGGAGTCCTGCCTAGCCTGCTACAGCCCGGGTTCCCCGGAGTCCTGTTAGCCTAGTGCTACAGCCCGGATTCACTCGCTGATGACCGACATGCTCGATGTGATTCATGTATGCCTGTCCCCATAGGTTCATGCCGCTTTGGGTTCACGACTAGCCATGTTGGCCCGGGTTCTCTGTCATATGGATGCTAGCGACACTATCATATACTTGAGCCACAAGGCGCAAACGGTCCCGGGCCATGGTAAGGCGACACCCGTGGGGATACCGTGCATGAGGACGCAAAGTGATATGAGGTGTTACCGGCTGGATCGATGTGACTTGGAATCGGGGTCCTGACAGCGTTGGCATCAGAGCCGGACTGCCTGTAGGTTTGCTGAGCCAAACTGGTCGATGTCGAGTCTAGAAATGCTTTAGTTATATGTAGGGGAATTGATTGTGGAAGGGAACGTCAGGCTCTTTTACTCCTTTACCTTATGGCCTCTAATCTGAGTCATTCTCTTCTCATTCTACGTGGGTTAAGGACTAGGCTCTCTTCTCTCTATCAGGTTCACGTGTTACTAATCTGTAGTAGCTTATAGGATTGTTGTTACAAGCCTCTATACAGTTTCTACTACTTTTAGTATGTTGTCAGTTGAACCAGAACCTTGATATGATGTTGTTGAGTGGTATTGCAAACTATTGTGGATGTCTCAAATCTTTTTCTAAGCATTTACTGCCGTTATGCTGTCCGATTTCCCCTAGAAAATTCTAATGCCTTGCATTATTCTGTGCTTTCAGATGGCCACCCGTTCCCAGAACCAAGTGGTTCATCTGACCCGGTGCCTTGATGTACCCGGTCACACGGCCATGTTGGTTCGAGTGATGGTCGAGTCAAGCTATCGGTGGTATCCGGAATATACCGTCGAGGAGCAGTTCCGAGACTTCAACCACAGCCAGTACCTTTGTACCGTCAGGATATATCCCTCTTATCCTGGAGCCACTGAGCCCCTTCACTGTTCCTATGGACTTGGGGTTACTATTGAGATGTCTGTGCAGGATGCAGCTTACTCAATGATGACTATCATTCGAGCCAGGACTGCCTTGCTTCAGAACACCGATTTCCGCTACATGCCAGCCTCACTTCCTGGAGCACAGGGGTACTATCAGGCTTTGTACTATGACTCTACACATGAGGAGTCACTACTCCGCACCACTGCCGAGATGCTCGAGGATAAGGACCGCGAAAATCGGGCCTTGCGTATGGAGCTTTTCAACTCTCGTGCTGATCACTAGGCCACTTTGACCCGGTTTGCACCTACGGTGTAGGCAGGATACATGGACCCGAGGGACCTGTACCCTGTGCGGTCTGGATTGCCTGGTTGAATGGAGTGGCGTGATGTAGGAGGCATCACCCCTCCTCGTGGTCCCCGTCTGCCACCGCCTGTGGGAAAAAGGCCACATCCGAGTCCCTATGGTCCGCAGGCTCCGCAGGACCGTCTGTTCTCAGATGATCATGTTCCACTTCCAGGCTTTGGTGGTGACTTTCATGAGGATTACTACGGAGCCGTCTGAGCTAGTAGTAGTTTCACTAGTACTGTAATAGTTGTATTCTCTACAGTCCTGCGTGACCGTGGGATACGACTTGCTGTGTATCACGCTCCGGAGGTGTAGAAAAATAATGTATAGGAGCTTGGAATGCCTCCGATGAGATGTAATGTCTTTCACCGTAGTTGTACTCTAGCCTGGGCTTGTACTAAACTATGTACGGTGTGTATGACCAATGGTATATATATGGTAGTTTCTATATTACCACGTCGTGCAATGAGCATCTTAGCATTCCATGTTATCCATTACATTCTGCACTTCCTTGCCAAGTTTGTGCCATCCTTGTCTAAACCGTTGTCTTGTTTTTCCTAGGATGGTCAACACCCCCAGCAACCCTGCTGCCCCGAAGCAGGGAGAAGCCAGTGTAGCTAGGGGTGAAAATCTGCCTCACCCGCCTTCTCTGGCCAAAGTTATGCTGGAGGCGGAAAGAAACAAGTGTGAGACTAACCGCTTGCTGGAGCGGATTGAGCAGAACACTGCACGTCATCAGCGAAATGACTTGGTGTCAATCAATGACTTTATCAAGTTGTACCCACCAAAGTTTAATCATTCTGTCGAGCCCCTCGACGCGGATGACTGGCTTCGCAGCATCACCCACAAGCTACGTTCTGCCGACGTAGCCGAAGCTGATAAGGTTACCTATGCTGCCTATCACCTCGAAGGCCCTGCTAGCCTTTGGTGGGAAAACTTTGAGGCTATGCACCCGGTCGGCCAAATCACTACTTGGGCTGAATTCTGTGAGGATTTCCGTGAGCATCACATCCCGGAAGGTCTCATAGATCGCAAGAGGGAAGAGTTCTGCAATTTCACCCAAGGCAGACTGACTGTGGATGCATACAGTCGTGAATTTGGGAATCTGGCCTGATATGCTCCTGAAGAGGTATCCACCGATGCTAAGAAGCAGGCAAGGTTCCGCAAGGGACTTAGCCCCGAGCTTCGCTGCGATCTTCGTCTGCACGAGTGCACCTCCTTCCAGAAGTTGGTCAATAAAGCCATCAGTGCTGAGACAGGCCGGTCTGACCATGACGTTTCATGCAAGCACTCTCGTGACTTTGGCTCTTCATCCGGCTCTGGATCTCAGTAGCGCCTGGTGTGGATTCCAAGCACAGCGCTGCCACCCAGGTTCATTCCGAGGCCATCCTTTGAGGCGCCTCGCCCCAACCAGTAGTTTGCACCGTCTAAGCCCTATGGTGGCCCCGCTGCTAATGCTGCTCCACGCCCCAATGTTGTGACATGTTTCAAGTGTGGAGAGCCGGGTCACTACAGTCGGGAGTGTCCCCAGAACAACAACCCCAATTAGTCTGGAAAGTCTGTTGGCCGTGGTAAGCCAGCGGGAAAGACATTCTATGCCAAGCCAGCCACCACTGCACGTGGCCATGTCAACTATGTCTCAGCTGAGGAGGCTCATGAGGATCATAACGTCGTCCTTGGTACGCTCCTTGTTAATTGCCATCCGGCATCTGTTCTTTTCGATACTGGAGCATCTCATTCATTCATATCTGAGAACTATGCTCGATTGCATAACACGACATTCTATGACATGCCCACTTCCATGGTAATTCAAACTCCGGGTTCTAAATGGAAAACTTCTAGAGTAAGCCATGGGAATGAAATTCTTGTCGATAGACTTGTCTTCCTTGCATCTTTAGTAGCTCTCAAGTCCTCGGACATAAACATACTCTTGGGTATGGACTGGATGTCAGCTCATTATGCTAAGATTGATTGTGTCACTAGAATCGTTCGACTTACTCACCCATCGGGCAAGACAGTCAATGTCTTAACTTGAGTGGCCAAGTGCCAGCTTTACTCCCTAAATGCCAACCCCCTTCCAGACCTTGAAGATATTCCGGTAGTCCGAGACTTCCCGGATGTCTTTCCAGAAGAACTGCCAGGTGTTCCACCTGACAGGGATGTCGAGTTTGTGATAGACCTTGTTCTAGGAACCGTCCCAATTTCTAGAAGACCCTATAAGATGGCACCCTTAGAACTAGCCAAGCTTAAGAACCAACTCGATGAGTCCTTGAAAAAGGGTTTCATCCATCCTAGTTCCTCTCCTTGGGCTTGCCCCGTCCTCTTCGTCAAGAAGAAGGATGGAACGGATCGGATGGTTGTAGATTACCGACTTGTCAACTTGGTCACTATCAAGAACAAGTATCCGCTCCCCAGGATCAACGATCTGTATGACCAGCTCGCTGGATCCTCAGTCTTTTCCAAGATGGATTTGAGGTTGGGCTACCATCAAATCAAAATCAGAAACGGGGACATTCCCAAAACGGCCTTTGTTACTCGCTATGGCCAATACGAGTACACCGTCATGTCCTTCGGTTTAACCAATGCCCCAGCCACCTTCTCTCGATTAATGAACTCGGTCTTCATGGAGTATTTGGATAAATTCGTCATGGTATACCTCAATGATATACTCATCTACTCCAAGAGCGAGGAAGAACATGCTGAACATCTAAGGCCGGTATTGACGAAACTTCGAGAGCATCGCCTTTATGCCAAATTCTCCAAGTGTGAATTTTGGTTGCCAGAAGTGACCTATCTAGGCCATGTAATCTCTGGTAAGGGTATTGCTGTCAATCCCGAGCGAGTTCAAGCCGTCCTTGATTGGACTCCACCTGAAACGGTCAAGCAAGTTCGGAGCTTCCTTGGCTTAGCGAGCTATTGTCGCCGCTTCGTCAAGAATTTCTCCAAGGTTGCTAAACCTCTAACTGAACTCCTCAAGAAAGATAAGAAGTTCGAGTGGACCCCACAGTGCGAGTTCAGCTTCCAGGAACTGAAAAGACGCCTAACAACTGCTCCCATATTGGTACCACCAGATTTCTCCAAGGACTTTATTATCTATTGCGACGCCTCGCGACAAGGACTAGGGTGCATACTCATGCAAGATCGTCAGGTAATTGCCTATGCTTCACGGCAATTACACCCCCATGAGGAAAACTATCCCGCACATGATCTAGAGCTTGTAGCTGTAGTCCATGCACTTAAAACATGGCGACATTACCTTCTCGGTAATCGTTGCGAGATCTTCACCGATCACCAAAGCTTGAAGTATATCTTCACCCAACCGGATTTGAATCTTAGACAAAGACGTTGGGTAGAGTTAATCTCAGATTACGACTTAGGAATAACTTACACCCCGGGAAAGGCCAATGTCATGGCTAATGCGCTAAGTCGTAAATCTTATTGTAACAACCTGATGTTACAACAAAGTCAACCACTTCTCCATGAGGAATTTCGTAAGCTTAACCTTCACATTGTTCCTTGAGGATTCCTATCCACCCTGGTGGCGAAGCCTAACCTTATGGATCAGATCATAACCGCCCAGCGGTATGACAAGGGAATATCACGGATCAAGGAAAACATCGCTAGCGGAGTTGCTAAATGTTTCTCCATGGATGAGCGAGGTGTCGTCTTCTTCGAGAACCACTTGGTAGTTCCCAAGAAACAACATCTACGTCAGTTGATTCTTAAGGAAGCTCATGAATCCCCTCTCACCATTCATCCCGGTAGTACTAAAATGTATCAAGAACTACACCAAAGGTTTTGGTGGACTAGGATGAAGAGAGAAATTGCTCAATACATTGCTAGTTGCGACATCTGTCGTCGTGTTAAAGTAGAGCATCAACGGCCTGCTGGCACCCTTCAACCTTTGGCTATTCCCGAAT
The DNA here is from genome assembly GCA_034509565.1 of Triticum monococcum. NCBI lineage: Eukaryota > Viridiplantae > Streptophyta > Magnoliopsida > Poales > Poaceae > Triticum > Triticum monococcum. The sequence goes on from CM067844.1 coordinate 494,938,722, forward strand.
GGAAATGGGATAAAATCAGTATGGTTTTCATTACTGGGTTTCCCAGGACCAAGAGAGGGAATAATGCCATCTTCGTCGTGATCGATCGTATTTCCAAGGTGGCCCACTTTCTACCTGTTCGCGAGAGTATCACCGCTAGCCAACTAGCCGACCTATACATCTCCTGAATAGTGTCTCTTCATGGTGTCCCATTGGAAATTAACTCAGACTGTGGGAGTCTCTTCACCTCTCGATTTTGGGAAAGTTTCCAAAATGATATGGGAACTCGTCTCTCTTTTAGCACCGCCTTCCACCCCCAATCAAGTGGTCAAGTAGAGCGAGTCAATCAAATTCTAGAGGATATGCTCCGAGCTTCTGTCATCTCTTTCGGAATGGATTGGAAGAAATGCCTTCCATTCGTGGAGTTTGCTTATAACAATAGTTATCAAGCTAGCTTGGGCAAAGCTCCTTTCGAAGTTCTCTATGGACGAAAATGTTGAACGCCTCTTAACTGGTCAGAAACCGGGGGAAGACAACTCTTTGGCCCGGATATGATTCAGGAAGCAGAAGAGCAGGTTCGCGTTATTCGTGAGAAATTGAAAACAGCCCAATCTTGTAAAAAGAGCCAATATGATCGTAAACATAAGCTCATGACGTATGAAGTCGGCGAGAAGGCTTACCTTCGGGTTACTCCGTTAAAAGGAACCCATCGTTTCGGTATCAAAGGCAAATTGGCTCTCGTTACATTGGACCTTTTTGCATTCTTGCCAAACAAGGAGAAGTTGCCTACCAATTGGAACTACCTCCGCACCTTTCCAGAGTTCACGATGTCTTCCACGTTTGTCAACTCAGGCGTTGCATCGCGGATCCTATCCGTGGAGTGGACCACGAAATGCTTGATCTACAAGATAATCTCTCATATCGGGAATATCCCATTCGTATCCTTGATCAAGCCGAGCGTACAACTCGATGCCATAACATCAAGTTTCTCAAGGTTCAATGGTCACACCATTCCGAAAAGGAAGCCACTTGGGAAAGGGAGGATTGTCTTCGACTCGAGTACCCCACCTTCTTCCCAACGGATCCCAAATCTCGGGACGAGATTCTTTTGAGTGGGGGTGAGTTGTCACACCCTAGCTAGTTCATGCATTAGAGTGTTGCATCATGTTTAAATTCCCAGAAAACTGAAATGGGGATGACAGAACCGCCAGCACCCCCCGTGGAACAACCAGGGTTTACTAAAAACTTTTTCAATGAACCTGAAATAACCTTCTAAAAAGTCCACCCTTTTTGTTTTGGGTTAAAAACTTTGACAAAAATGGTGCACATTTTTCTAGGACATCCTAAGGTCATTGGATTAATTCATATAGTATTTGCATTTGGGCATTTAAATGCTATAAAATATTTTAAATGCTCAAATAATCATAAACTAAAATGTTTGCTGTTGGATATATTCTAAGCAGTAGCCATGATTACTTTTATGATTTTTGGAAATGCCCTGGCATTTTTAATAAAGCCCTGAAGTTACAGAAATAATAGAATAAATAAAAAACAGAAAAGGAGAGAGAAAGGAACTTACCTGGCGCAGCCCACCTGGCCCACTGGCCGGCCCCACACTGTGCTGGCCCGTGCCAGTCATCGCCTACCTCTGCCAGTAGGCACAGGAGGGACACGGCGCGCGCGCCCGAGCTCGCCACGCCACCTCCCTGCTCCTCTGCTTCACCTGGTCACCGCCTCGACGCCGCGAACACCTCCTCGGTGTCGCCTCGGCCTGCCCAACACCTCACACTCCCCCTGCTCTCTCCCTCGCTCCCTCGACGCCACGGCCGACGCAGCCGCGCCCGCGCCGTCGTGAAACCCGTAGCCACCGTCGTCCACTCGTCGCCTCACCGTGCCAAAAAGCTCCACCGTCGTCCACTGCTTCGCCCCGACCCACCCCCGAGCGCTCGCTCCCCCCGAAGACGCTGCACCGAGCTCGTCCCGATCTGCCATCACCGGAGATCCCCCTCGCCGCCCTGCTCGCTCCAGCTCTTCCCCGAGCTCGCCGTTCGCTCCCCTGCAACAGCAGTGAGCCACTGACCCTTCTCCCCCTCTCCATTCTAGCTCTCGTGCATCGTACGCGCCGCCTCGAGTTCGCCTGCATGCACCGCCGCCTGTGCTCGCCGCCGACGAGTCTCCGGCCATCGAATGGTCCGGCCGTCGTGCCCAGCTTCCTCCTCGCACCGCGTAGAGCACGTACGTGCCCCGCATGAGCCACCACGACCGTCACAACGACAAACCCGACCTCACCCGAGCCCCGGCGACCGACAAGGTCGACGCCGGCGATGACTCCGGCCACCCCAGGCCCAACCACCTACACCACTCGACGCGGACGAGTGCCCGCGTCACGTAGATGCCCTCCGCCGGCCATTTGGTCGCCAGAGGAGGAAACCCGCACCCCTCCGCCATCCCTGGCCTTCCCGGCGACGAGCCCCAGGTCAACTCCGGCGAGTTTGACCCGGGTTGACCCCAGTTTGACTTTCCCCTGACTCACTGACGTGTGGGCCCCAGGCCACTAATTAAACTAGGTTAGTATTAGTTTAACACTAACTAAACTTAGTTAGTTAGTTGACACTGACAGACGGGACCCATAGGTCAGGGTTGACCTGGACCGTCTCAGTTGACCGCTGACGTCACACTGACGCCACGCTGACGCGGTAAATCCTTTTCTGGATTTATTCTTATATAGGAAATTCCAGAAAATAACCAAAACTTCTAAAATTCATAACTTTTAATCTATAACTCCAAATGCAAAGATTTATATATGAAATTTGATCAGAAAAATTCAATCTTTCCATCTGTAATGGTTTCATGCATGACAAAACACTTTAACCTTGCTGTTTAGGTGAAACAAGATAATACATTTATAAAGCTTAAAAACATAGGCTTCCATTTGAATCTTTGATTCAAATGGACCCAATTCAACTTGTTTAACATTGCATTAGGCAGGACACATCATATTGCCATGTCATAGCATGCATCATATTGTTGCATATTTGAAAGTGCAACTATCCCTAGGTGGTTTTGGTAATTCATAACAACATATAGCTCATTGAGCTAATGCTATTCCAAGATGATTATTTCAGGAAAGCTCAATGATTGGCATGGCATGGATGTTGAAAGTGGATCCCTCAAAATACTAAGGACAAAGGATTGGCTCAAGCTCAAAAGCTCAAGACTCTTCATTTTATATTTTAGTGATCCAAGATCACATTGAGTCCTTAGGAAAAGCCAATACTATCAAGGAGGGATGAGGTGTTGCTTAATGAGCCTCTTGCTTCATGTGCTTAGTGATATGCTCCAAAACCCCCAGCTACTTTCCCATATCCACATTTGACCTAAACCCAAAGCCAAACTCGACCCTATGATTCTTTCAACCCGGCGCCACCGAGTTTCGCTTGTCATAAGCCACTGCCAAACCCTAGCAATTCGGTCCTACCGATAGGGATCTCGGTCTCACCGAGATGGGATTGCAAACTCTCTTTTTCCTTTTCGTAACTTTTCGGTCTCACCGAAAGAGCGAATCGGTCCCACCGAGATTGCAATGTAAATTTAGTGTTTCCTTTTTGTAACTTTTTGGTCTCACCGAAAGAGCAAATCGGTCCCACCGAGTTTGCCTGGCCAATTCTCTGGTTAGCTAATTACCAAAATCGGTCTCACCGAGTTTGTGTAATCGGTCTCACCGAGATTACGTTATTCCCTAACCCTAACAAAATAGGTCCTACTGAGTTGCATGTCAGTCCCACCAAAAATCTCTAACGGTCACTAGGTTTACCTTTTCGGTCCGACCGAGTTTGTTGATTCGGTCCCACCAAGATTGGTAAATTGTGTGTAACGGTTGGATTTTGTGTGGAGGCTATCTATACCCCTCCACCTCCTCTTCATTCAAGGAGAGAGCAATCAGAACACATATACACTTCCAACTCATATGTTCTGAGAGAGAACCACCTAATCATGTGTTGAGACCAAGAGATTCCATTCCTACCATATGAATCTTTATCTCTAGCCTTCCCCAAGTTGCTTTCCACTCAAACCTTCTTTCCACCAGATCCAAATCCTATGAGAGAGAGTTGAGTGTTGGGGAGACTATCATTTGAAGCACAAGAGCAAGGAGTTCATCATCAACACACCATTTGTTACTTCTTGGAGAGTGGTGTCTCCTAGATTGGCTAGGTGTCACTTGGGAGCCTCCGACAAGATTGTGGAGTTGAACCAAGGAGTTTGTAAGGGCAAGGAGATCGCCTACTTTGTGAAGATCTACCACTAGTGAGGCAAGTCCTTCGTGGGCGATGGCCATGGTGGAATAGACAAGGTTGCTACTTCGTGGACCCTTCGTGGGTGGAGCCCTCCGTGGACTCGCGCAACCGTTACCCTTCGTGGGTTGAAGTCTCCATCAACGTGGATGTAGGATAGCACCACCTATCCGAACCACGGGAAAAATATCCATGTCTCCAATTGCGTTTGAATTCTCCAAACCCTTCCCTTTACATTCTTGCAAGTTGCATGCTTTACTTTCCGCTGCCAATATACTCTTTGCATGCTTGCTTGAATCGTGTGATGATTGCTTGACTTGTCCTAAGATAGCTAAAATCTGCCAAGAACTAAAATTGGGAAAAGGTTAAGTTTTTATTTGGTCAAGTAGTCTAATCACCCCCCCCCCTCTAGACATACTTTCGATCCTATAAGTGGTATCAGAGCTTTGGTCTCCATTTGCTTTGATTTCCATAGCTTTGGGTGGTCATAGCCTTGGTTTCACAACCTAGGAGAGTATGGCGTCTAGCGAGGGAAATTATCACCGTAGAGGTCCTTACTTTGATGGTACTAATTTTGCTAGTTGGAAGCATAAAATGAAAATGCATATTCTTGGACATAACCCCGCCGTTTGGGTTATTGTGTGTGTTGGTTTGCAAGGTGACTTCTTTGATGGGAGAGAACCAAACCGTGAAGCTACCGCGGATGAGTTGAAGATGTTGCAATACAATGCTCAAGCTTGTGATATTCTCTTCAATGGATTGTGCCCCGAAGAATTCAACAAAATCAGCCGTCTTGAGAATGCAAAGGAAATTTGGGACACCTTGATTGATATGCACGAAGGTACCGACTCCGTGAAGGAATCCAAGTTGGATGTGCTTCAAAGTCAACTTGACAAGTTCAAAATGAAGGATGGTGAAGGTGTCGCTGAAATGTACTCTAGGCTTGCTCTCATCACAAATGAGATCACCGGCTTAGGAAGTGAAGAGATGACCGATAGATTCATCATCAAGAAGATTCTAAGAGCCTTGGATGGAAAATACTATACCGTGTGCATATTGATCCAAATGATGCCCAATTACAAAGATCTCAAGCCAACGGAGGTGATTGGAAGAATTATTGCTCATGAGATGTCACTTAAGGATAAAGAGGAACTTCACAACAAATCAAGTGGTGCCTACAAAGCCTCATGTGAAGCCCCTACATCATCAAGTGATAAACAAAACTTCAATGAAGAATTGAGCTTAATGGTGAAGAACTTCAACAAGTTCTACAAGAGTAGAAGCAAAGATAGAAACTTCAAGTCAAGGTCCTACAATGACAAAAGATCCTCTAGTCGAGAGCGAAACTGCTACAATTGTGGAAGACCCGGACACTATTCCAATGAGTGTACGGCTCCTTACAACAGAAGAGAAGACTCTCCAAAAAGAAGAAGCAAAGAATCACCACCAAGAGAGAGAAGGAGTAGAGATGATCGTTATGAACGAAGATACTCACGGAGAAGCAAGGATTCGGAAAGGAAGGAAAATCATCAAGGAGCTACACAAAACGAAGACATCAAGCTCATGTTGGTGAATGGGTATCCGGCTCCGACTCCGACAGCCACTCCGAGAGAAGTTATCACTCCGACTCCGAAGATACTCAAGATGAAGGTGTTGCCGGTCTAGCACTTGTGTCAACCAACTCCTACGACATATTTGACTCACCAAATGAAGGAATTGGAAGATGCTTCATGGCCAAAGGTCCTAAGGTAACACACCCCGAGTATGTTGATTTTAATAGTGATGAAGATGACTTGTTAGGTGATGATGATTTACTTGTTGACAACTCTAGTGATGAATACTATGATGAAACATCAATTAATCATGCTAATCAAGATAAAACGAATGACAATGATAAGGAGAAAATTGAGGCTCTAACTAAAGAACGAAACACTCTTAAGTTAGCTCATGAAACTATCTTCGAAGATCATCGAGAACTTTTAAGACCTCATGAGAAGTTACACTTTGAAAAGCTCAATCTTGAGCAAGAGCATGAGTTCTTAAAAGCAATCAATGATGATCTCCACAAGAAAAGTTCTTCTTACATTGCCAAGCGTTTACTCTTATCCACTTACATGCCTCAAGTCAAGTCTAGTAACAAGAACAAGAAAGATTCTTCCTCTAGTAGTAACAATGATCATGATAAATCCAATATTGTTTCTTCTAGTAGTTCTCTTGATTCCACTAATGATTCTCTTAGCCAAGTTACACTTGAGCAAGAAAATAGCTTTTTGAAGGGAATTATAGAGAAAGGAGTGTACAAAAGCCTTGCCGGGAGTAAGCAATTCGAGGAAATTGTGCGCAAGCAAGGAATGCACCGGAAGAATCAAGGTGTTGGTTTTGAACGAAAGTTCAATGACAATGGAGTTGAGTGGGAAGAAGATCAATACCCCAAGACAAAGTTTGTTCCTCAACAAGAGAAGTATGATACTTCCTTCAAGGGAACACAAGCTCAAGATGATCTTCCACCACAAGACTACAAGCAAAAAGGCAAGAACAAGCTTCAAGAGGAAATTGATGCATTTGAAGAAGCTCCTAAGACCTTAGTCAAGTGGATTCCCAAGACTACTTCAAGTTCCACTTCATCAAGTACGACTACAACTCCAAGGATTCCCATCAAGATGGTGTGGATCCAAAAGAAGAAGAACTAGAGAGTTCTTGAGGGTGACTCCGCCAACATACTTCACTCTTATCATTTTGGCAAGAACAAGTGCAATCAACTTCCACATCTTGCACTAGTTCAAGGAGTCAAAAACCCTCTTGTTGGTAAGACAAGGGACAAGGTAACCTAAAAGTTTTCATGGACATCATCTTTTGTGTGCATCACTCTATGTCTATGGATATCCTTGTTTGTTCCTTGTGGGACTAACCCATGTAGGTATTGAAAGTGCAATTCACTCAAATGGATAGCTCCAAGTGATCTACATCAACAATGAGCATCCACATCTTCAACATCTGCATGAAGTCCTCATCGACAAAACCCAAGGTTAGTTCATCCCTCTTAGGGGGGATATCACATCTAGGGGGAGCTTTACTCTAAGACTTGAGCTAAAGCAACTCTAAAGATGTGAACACAACAATGCTTTATGTAAAAGTGGTAACCCCACTTGAGCTTAAACGATGAGTATGACCTATGATCAAGTGTCCTCACTTGACTCCGAAGTCAATATACTCATATATAGATGACCTAGTCATCGCAAATTGCTTGATAGATCCTAGAATTGGTTGTGCATGCTTTGTCACATATTTCATTTGCCATCTTATTGTGTGAGCATGTTGGTTGCATATTTTACTCATTCGAGGACATCCACTTGTTGTTTTGTGTGTTCAGTTTTATTTCCTTTTGCCAAGTGGATGGACAAGAATGCCTAAGAACCTTCTCTAGCTATCTATGCTTTTCTCGTCTCAAACTCTATTCATGCTACATCACAAAATTTGATCAAGTCAGATTCGAACCACTTTGTGTGAGGAGCGCTCGGAGTCCCCGATTCGTCATAGACTTAAACTTCCAAAACCTCTTTGTGATTCTCGGTCTGACCGATACCCTACTTTCGGTCCTACCGAGATCATTAAGTTGATCTAGGTTTTTGATCTCGGTGCAACCGATTTGAACCATTCGGTCACACCGAGTTGCAACAATTGTATACGGTTTTGCATCTCGGTGCTACCGAGTTGTTCCACTCGGTCACACCGACAGGGTCAGGCTATATACAGTCACGGGCAAAAATTTGGAAATTTCTCCGAACCCCTTCGCCCGCGTGATAGCCTGCTCTGCCAACGTGGTCTTTGGATCGTCTCCTCGCCACCAGCCACCTCCAGTCGCTGGTCTCCGTCGCCGTCAACGGAATTCTACCCCGCCGTTGCCCCAGTAGCAAGTCTCCGCCGAACTAGGGTATGGACTCGATCTTTGTGCTATTCCCCAATCCGATTCTTAGCACATTGTGATCATCATAATTCTTGCCATGTTTGATAAACTTCTATCCAGTCAATGAACTCGTAGATTAGGTTTAATTCGAAAATTTTAGGGCTAGATTTCCGCCGAAACCATCTCGGACCCACCGAGTTGAAAAACTCGGTCCCACCAATTTGGCTGATGCCATTGCACAAGTGAGACTCGGTCTGACCGAGAATTACTTATTGGTATGACCGATTTTGGAACTCTGTGAAACCCTAGCAGTCTCGGTGCCACCGAACTGTGACTCGGTTCGACCGAGTTCACTAGTTTAGGTTCCAAAACTGCTTCGGTATCACCGAGTTTGAAAATCGGTAGATCCGAGATGCTTCCAGTGGGAAACTAAAACTAAGTTTTTGAATTATTCTTTTGCAAAAATCTCTGCATTTTGTGATGCTCATCCACTCTATCTCATCTATAACCTATTCACACGGTCAGCAGTCAGAGTTTGCATCATGTCAGACCAAAGTGATAGCCAGAACTTGTCAGAGCAGCAAGTGCAGATGAGTGAGGGCACTAGTCCCTCAAGTTCTTCAGATGATGGCAGCAGAAGTACTCCTAGCAATCTGCCTAAAGCTGCCACAAGACAGAGGAAGAAGAGAACCTCAGACTCAGAAGATGAGGATTATGTGGCAGAAGAGGAAGCAACTTCCAAGAGAGTTGAGCCAGCTCAAGGCACAAAGCCAGGACTAAAGATCAAAAGGCCAGCAGGCAGGCAGCCTATGTCAAAGGCCAGAGCTTCAACTGAGAAGCCCACTCCCATAGAGCCAGTTGCTACTGAAGGCAAGAAAAGAAAGGGTGAAGAAAACTGTAGCCAGAGTGCTTGGCAAGGCTTCCATCATGGAAGATGAGGAGGAAGAAGAAGAGGTAGCTGCACCAGCACCAAAGGCACCCAAACTAATGGGTGATGCCATAAGATCAGGGGCAGCTGCTTCCAAGGCCAAGCCAGCTCCAAAGCCAAAGCCAAAGAGGAATACAAGAAGCATTCCAGCTGCTGAGAAGAACAAGGCCCCAGTGCCTGACACTACAGAAGAAGAGGAAGAGCAAGTTCTCAGAAAACTCAAGACCAAGATCCCAAACCACAATGATGCTCATCCTGTGGCTGAGGATATGAAGCTCAGGAGAGACTCAGGGCTGAGGAAGTGGAGAGAAGAAGATCCGTATGCTTCAAGAAGGAGGACTGTTGTTGACTACAGGTTCCACACTAAGCACAGCAGGACTTCTATGAGACAGTGTTGCTTGATAAGAAGCCCATTATCTGTGACATGAGATGGGTTGATTGGCAATACATCAAGGATAATGAAGAGTACTACCCTGGAGTGCAGGACAGCTTCAAGGCATGTGGAGTAGAGGACTTTGTTGGGCAGAAGCTCACAAAGTGGAACGAGGAACTCATCATGCAGTTCTACTCCACAGCCCATTTTTATCCAGATGGTAGGATAATTTGGATGTCAGAGGGTACGAGGTACCAGTCTATAGTTGCTGAATGGGCTCAGCTGATCAATGCCCCAGAGGAGCAAGCAGATGACTTGGACATTTATGCCAAGAAGAAGATGGACCATAACTCAATGTCAAACATGTACAAGGAGATTCCAAATGAAGCACTTGACACTTTCAAGTTTGGCTCAGTACACTATCTTCTGTCAGGGCTGCCAACCATCAATTGGATTTTGAGGCACACCTTATTGCCCAAGTCTGGAGATCACAAGATGATCAGAGGCCATGCAATCAACTTGCTACATATCTTTGATGTGCCACAGAAGTTCAAAGTGATGAGCCTTATGATAGAAACAATCAAGAGGACAGCAGCAGACCAGAAGAGGAGCTGTGGGTATGCCCCACAAATTCAGGAGCTCATCAACTCAAAGATGGGCAGAGGCATATACTTGTTGGACAAGGAACACCTTCCCATCCGTCCAGATTTTGAAGATAATCAAGTTGTTATGACTGAAAATGAGCCATCATCTGCCCAAGCACAAGCCAAGAAGGAGAAGGCGAGGAAGGAGAAAGCTGCCAAGATGCCAACTCAAGAGGAGGCATTTGAATATTTCCTGAAAACCAAACAAGAGCAGCTTGGTTACCTGATTGCATCCACCCTACGGATTGAGCAAGGACTAGCCACCCTAACTCAGAACCAGGCAAGCTTAGAGAGGATCATGGAACAAAAGTTCTATGACTTGGATGTCAAAGTGACAGAGATTCAAACTGCAGTGGAGCAACTCCAAGATGACATGCAGGAAAGTAGAGACAAGACTACAACTGATGCCTTTGCCAGAGTGCCACGAGGTCCGAGGTCGTCTGCAGTGCCAGTTGCTGACACCAGAGCCACCACTTCTGCACCAGCTACAGCCTCAGTTCCACCAGCTCCAGCGTCCACTTCAGCCTCGACTCCGACCACGTCTACGGAAGGCTTCGTCCTTGGAGTGCTCCGGACTCCACCACCACCTGAAGATCAAGCCTGAGTGTCGACTTAGCACTATGCATTTTCTAGGAACTTTTTGGTAACTTGTTGCCAAAGGGGGAGAAAATGTATAGATCATAGGCTTCGAGAGAGAGTGTTGCTTTTATTCTCTCTTGCTTTATTTGGTGGTTTTTCGAACTTTGTTTGCTTTTGAGTGCTTGAGATACTATGTCATTATCTGTGAGACATTGATGATCATGTGTTTGATCATAAGCTACACTTAATGCTTGCTTAATATTATTATCCTATCTATCTTATGTGATCATTCACTATTCTTGGTGATGGGTGCATGTATTTCATTCTTATCATTTTAAGCGCTCCACCAAGATGTATGTGACATGGAAGAGTAACCCATGACTCTAACTCTTTGTGCATTTGCAGTCCAAAGCAAATTTTAAATATGCACAAATTTAGGGGAAGCTCTTACTTATCACATACTTCTCAAAGTGACGATATATTTCATGCTTATTATCATTTGTCGAAGCTTTGATCTATATGTTGTCATCAATTACCAAAAAGGGGGAGATTGAAAGTGCACCTATCCCTAGGTGGTTTTGGTAATTCATAACAACATATAGCTCATTGAGCTAATGCTATTCCAAGATGATTATTTCTGGAAAGCTCAATGATTGGCATGGCATGGATGTTGAAAGTGGATCCCTCAAAATACTAAGGACAAAGGATTGGCTCAAGCTCAAAAGCTCAAGACTCTTCATTTTATATTTTAGTGATCCAAGATCACATTGAGTCTTTAGGAAAAGCCAATACTATCAAGGAGGGATGAGGTGTTGCTTAATGAGCCTCTTGCTTCATGTGCTTAGTGATATGCTCCAAAACCCTCAGCTACTTTCCCATATCCACATTTGACCTAAACCTAAAGCCAAACTCGGCCCTACCGATTCTTTCAACCCGGCGCCACTGAGTTTCACTTGTCATAAGCCACTGCCAAACCCTAGCAATTCGGTCCTACCGATAGGGATCTCGGTCTCACCGAGATGGGATTGAAAACTCTCTGTTTCCTTTTCGTAACTTTTCGGTCTCACCGAAAGAGCGAATCGGTCCCACCGAGATTGCAATGTAAATTCAGTGTTTCCTTTTTTTAACTTTTCGGTCTCACCGAAAGAGCAAATCGGTCCCACCGAGTTTGCCTGACCAACTCTCTGGTTAGCTAATTACCAAAATCGGTCTCACCGAGTTTGTGTAATCGGTCTCACCGAGATTACGTTATGCCCTAACCCTAACAAAATCGGTCCTACCGAGTTGCATGTCAGTCCCACCAAAAAGCTCTAACGGTCACTAGGTTTACCTTTTCGGTCCGACCGAGTTTGTTGATTCGGTCCCACCGAGATTGGTAAATTGTGTGTAACGGTTAGATTTTGTGTGGAGGCTATATATAGCCCTCCACCTCCTCTTCATTCAAGGAGAGAGCAATCAGAACACATATACACTTCCAACTCATATGTTCTGAGAGAGAACCACCTACTCATGTGTTGAGACCAAGAGATTCCATTCCTACCATATGAATCTTGATCTCTAGCCTTCCCCAAGTTGCTTTCCACTCAAACCTTCTTTCCACCAGATCCAAATCCTATGAGAGAGAGTTGAGTGTTGGGAAGACTATCATTTGAAGCACAAGAGCAAGGAGTTCATCATCAACACACCATTTGTTACTTCTTGGAGAGTGGTGTCTCCTAGATTGGCTAGGTGTCACTTGGGAGCCTCCGACAAGATTGTGGAGTTGAACCAAGGAGTTTGTAAGGGCAAGGAGATCGCCTACTTCATGAAGATCTACCGCTAGTGAGGCAAGTCCTTCGTGGGCGATGGCCATGGTGGAATAGACAAGGTTGCTACTTCGTGGACCCTTCGTGGGTGGAGCCCTCCGTGGACTCGCGCAACCGTTACCCTTCGTGGGTTGAAGTCTCCATCAACGTGGATGTAGGATAGCACCACCTATCCGAACCACGGGAAAAACATCCGTGTCTCCAATTGCGTTTGAATTCTCCAAACCCTTCCCTTTACATTCTTGCAAGTTGCATGCTTTACTTTCCGCTGCCAATATACTCTTTGCATGCTTGCTTGAATCATGTGATGATTGCTTGACTTGTCCTAAGATAGCTAAAATCTGCCAAGAACTAAAATTGGGAAAAGGTTAAGTTTTTATTTGGTCAAGTAGTCTAATCACCCCCCTCTAGACATACTTTCGATCCTACAATATTGCCATGTGATGATTGTATTCTGTGTTGTCTTTCGTGGTAGGTTCTGCCTCCAAGGATATTTTCGAGTATCCAGCTGAAGGGCAGTACCCTACTACTACTCCATCAGGCAAGCAGCCACATTGATCATATCGATACAATCCCATTTTCTCGCTTCTGCTCTCACTTACTGCATTAAGACAACAACGTTTCAAACTGTTGTGTGTTGCGGTAGTTAAACCCTTATCCTCTGCATGACCTGTCATTGCCACAGTAACTAGATGAAACCCACTAGCATGTGTAGGAGTTGATTGAGCCATGTATGTGTTTCCTACCTTGATATGCCTGCTATGCTTAGAGTTGTGTCAGGTCTGTTTCATCTGGGTGATGGGCTAGAGTGAAATGATTATGTCGGTAATGTGAGGGATGTGTTGAATATGATTTGGTAAAGGTATTGATGAGAGGCCACGTAGGAGTACATGGTGGGTTGTTTAATTGAGGCCATCCCTAAGAACTGAGATCTGTATGTGTGATTTAAGAATCAGCTACTACCATGCATTGGGATCCTTAATTGACCCTCTCGGCTTCTTAATCACCCTAGTACTCTGTCCAGGAGTCGCAACTAGTTTCTGGTGTTTGTAGGTTATATGTTGGCGGCCGTGCGTAGCGCTGACCCTAGGGGTGGGCTATGATGCGGTAGATACACCGTGGCACGGTGTACCGAGTCACCCGTTTGGTGTCTCGGGAATCCTGTTCACATCGTTGGGGCCGTATGTGGAAACCTCGGCCGGATTCCCTACGGATGGAACCTGGATAGGCGATAAACCTGGACTAGAGACTTGAGTGTTTAGGTAGGCCATGGTCGACACCCTCGTTGGGCTTCCGCTTGAAGGTTGCCGAGTACATGTCGTGTAAATGACGATAAGTGGTGAGAGCATGTATGAAGAAGTACACCCCTGCAGGGTTAACATCATCTATTCGAATAGCCGCGTCCGCGGTAAAGGACTACTTGGTTGCCTATACAGTTCATCGACAAGTTAGTGGTTACTACTAAAAGACTCAAGATTATTGTGAGTACCGAGGATGGCCCTCTCGTAGGATGACGAGGGAGGATCCCCGGTGGAGTATTGTGTTGGTGATTACTGGACTCGTGTGCGAAAACTATTTTACTAGTGGTGTCTCGTAGGATAGCTTAGCCAAGAGTCAAAGCTGGCTTGCTGCAATAACTCCACCACCTTCTTGAGAATGAGCATGTATAGTAGGTTCTGTTGTAAGACTTGTTGAGTACCTTTGTACTCATGTTGCTTAAATTACTTTTTGCAGACGACAACACCGCCCCCTCCGATGGGTTTTATGTAGACCTTGACGTCGATGAGTAACTTGCCACCCAGGTGGTGATTCTGGCCATGGAGGGGCCTATGTAGATAGTCAGGCTTCGTCAAGCCTTCTTTCTTTCTAGTGCCTGTACTCAGACTATTTGCTTCCGCATGTGCTTGTATGCTTGTATGCTTGTATGACTTGAGTGTCGGGTCATGTGACCCCTACCTATATGAACATGTTATGTATGGCTCTCCGGAGCCTTTAAATAAAGTACTTGAGTTGTAGAGTTTTATTGTGATGCCATGTTGTATTTGCACATATCGAGCATATTGTGTGTATGATTGAAATGCTTGGTATGTGTGTGATCCAACAATTTAGTTGTTTATCCTTGGCAGCCTCTCTTATGGGGAAATGTAGTCTAGTGCTCCTTGAGCCATAGTAGTCCGCTACAGTCGGTTCACCGGAGTCCTGCTAGCCCAGCACTACTGCTCAGGACACTTGACTGGCCGGCATGTGTTTCACTTCGTTCCTATATCTGTCCCTTCGGGGAAATGTCACGCGGTGACATCCGGAGTCCTGCCTAGCCTGCTACAGCCCGGGTTCCCCGGAGTCCTGTTAGCCCAGTGCTACAGCTCGGATTCACTCGCTGATGACCGACATGCTCGATGTGATTCATGTATGCCTGTCCCCATAGGTTAGTGCCACTTTGGGTTCACGACTAGCCATGTCGGCCCGGGTTCTTTGTCATATGGATGCTAGCGACACTATCATATACATGAGCCAAAATGCGCAAACGGTCCCGGGCCATGGTAAGGCGACACCCGTGGGGATACCATGCGTGAGGCCGCAAAGTGATATGAGGTGTTACCGGCTAGATCGATGTGACATGGAATCGGGGTCCTGACAATTGATAACCTTGGTTCTTAGCTGAGGGGAATATTTATCTCTACTGTACTGCATCATCCTCTCCTCTTCGGGGAAATTCCAAAGCAACTCACACAACTATCGCTTATCGGTAACTTATCGGTCGACCCATGATAAGAGGTAAATTGGCCACTTTATCGGCATATCGGCCGATTTATCGCCATATCGGCTGATTTATCGGCCCATTTATCATATCGGTCAGACAATGGTAAGCGATAAATCGGCTGATTTATCGGAATATCGGAAGATATCTTGAACAGTGGATGCGCACAACTATGTTTACTTAGCTCAGAGGGTTAAATCTCCATAATGTCATACGAACGGGCATGTACATGTAGCAGATAAAAGAGCACACAACTCAGAACAACCAAACCCTAACAAGATAACATGATTTAATCACATATCCAGTTATTGGATCGCCATCCAGTGCAACTGAAAAAATCCCATGCAACCGTCTTTAGTCTGTTGCACTCAAAGTTCTTCGATGCTCTTAGGTAGGGTAGAACATGTACAAATTAAGCTGGTGGATCTGTAGAAGACCTAAAAAAATAGAAATTTGAATTTATCAAAAACAAGGTCATTACGGCAGTTCCATAATGTCCATACTGAAGCATAAAAATCATCATATTTTGCACCTTAAGCTTGGGGGGAAGACCCCCCAGCCAGTTACCGTACATATTCGCCATACTAGTTGGGGTGGAAGATTAAAAGCAACATGCAACGTTTTGCCACACCAACGTCAAAATAAGATGATGAATCGCTATGAAGTTTGCCACACTAACTTTAGAATAGCTATGAACTTGTAAAGTTGATTTAATGAAACTTTATTGCCGGCCGACTGAAATGTTTAAGCCGACTGAAAAGTTCGGTAGTTCATGCATTTATGTGTCCTATCTTCAATCTGAGCCACAGTACATACACTGTATGCTTGCGAGTACGAAAGCCCCAGCTTATACTAGTGACACAGTGCTGGGCCGGGCCAGGCCAAGGAACCAAATTACGTGGGGTGGGGGTGTGCCCAGAGGTATAAATAATCGAAGAAAAGCGCAATGAGAAAAAAAAGGCGGATCAGAATAAATAAGCACGCAGGATCTACAGCCGCAGCTCAGTACACTTTTACATTATTGCTCCGACCCGGCCCGGGCGATCGAGTACACGCATACCATATCGTCCCTTCGACGCTACCGGCTGGACCGTCGGATCGCGTGATCGGTCGGTTAACAGTGTCACGGCTTGCAGGAGAGTATCTGGCTTTCTTCCCTGCCCCCGAATCCGCCGTCGAGCTAGCTACATGCCTCGATCTTTGTCGTTGGTGCATGCGCTCGCCTGTGCTTGCATGGTCCATGGCTGCCCGCGAAAGCTCGATCTGATGGCGGCTTTTGCTCTGCGCCAGCAGTGATCGAGAAAAAAGATGAAGCGAAGCCTCGATACTTGACGGCACGCGTGTGCCGAATCCATCAGTCGAGATGCCCATGCGTGCATGCAGCGATCGATCAAATCGAGAGAGATGATGCATGCATCGAGCTGATTAGCGGCTGATCGAGAGAGGCAAGCAAAGGACGAAGAGAGAAATCGACGGCCGCGCGCCGTTGATCCCTTCTACTATACGTGCCGTGCGTGTGCATGCCCTGTCCCGTGAAAGAAACTGTCAAGCCGACCGGCATGCAGCAGCAACTGTGAACATGATCGATGTTTCGCAGGCAACAACCTTGTATTGAAAGCCATAAAGACTGGGAGGAGCGAACTGGGACCTGTTGCTATTACCTACGATTCTCTCTGCTGCCATGAACCTACACCTGCAGCTGCACATTTAGATCGATTAGATCGATCATCTGATTCGTGAAGTGAAGCAGAAGAAAAGCATCTACCCTAGGCTAGCATGCATGGACGGAGACACAACATATGGCATGAACGTGGTGTGTGCAGTGCAGCAGGATGGTCAAAAGCTATTCTTTCCCGCAAAGCCAAACAGCGCTTCTGGCCTATCGAAAGGTTGGGGCGCAGCGGCATGTCACCGGCCTGCTGCTAGACTCTTCCTTCTTAGCTAGCTATAGCCACACACACACCACACCACACACCACGCAGGCTGAGCTTTCACCGAGTGGTACCGTGTGTGCTCCAAAGAGCAGACACAAGCTAGGCTTCAGATGAGCAAACCTATCGCAGTTAAGATGAGAATGGCCAGAGGCTGCGCACCCCCAAATAAAGGGCATTGCTCGTGCTCTTCCGTGAGAGAAAAATAGGGCAGTTTTTAAGGCACTGCTGCTGGCTATGGACAACTAGCAAGTGGCCCTCAAAATTATGTGTATTGGCACTTGGCGGTAGTGTTTTCGGGGAATGTATATGGGCAGAAATGCTATAACTGCGCCACGTACGTAGAGAGTTTCGCGCTTGGCTATTTATGATAGGATGTGCATATTGTTGACGAGCTTGATCCAATGAGGAAAACCCATCATTTCCAATCATGACCTAATCATGGCGTTACGGCCGTCGACACTTCTGAATTGTGTGACCTGAGAGGTTACATCATCTGTACACTGGCACTCCACTGCAAAACTGATAAAAAGGTCGCATCCATGTACATATGCAAGATAGCACGACTTTTTATGCATATTCTGTCAAAGGGTAGTATTCGGATCAAGGGAAACATTTCAGTCCGAATACTACCCTTTGAACGCACGGACAAAGGGTAGATACTCTATTTTCTAACACAGTACAGATGCAGACGCTTATACATATGTATGTACGCTCATCCCTATAAACGCACGCACGTACATCCTACCCCTGTGAGCACCTGCGAGAGACTGAGTCGGCACATCATCTTAAGATTGACGAAGTCATCATAGATGCCTTCGTAGTCAACGGGAACGTCTTCTCTCACTGAACGCACATCGCCGGAAGGCCTGAAATAAATTCAGAAAAATGCGAGCACCAGTGTCAAGTCTCAGACTTGAACTCTGGTGGGCTAGAGATAGCACTGTCCTCCTAACCATCAGACCACAGATTGGTTCACCCCATCCACATATAATTGATCATAACGCTTATGTCGTTCTTGACAGGCATTCGCCAGCCGTTTAGAATGTCTTTGGACTTTGGATGGGGAATTATAGAGAGGCATACATATGTTTATAAGCGTTTAGATGTAGAGCATCACCATCCATTCCCTCAAATCTCTGTAACACTCTATTTTTTCATTTGAAGAGTTAAGCACTATTGGGAGTTAAGTTTAGTCGGGAAGGATAGGTGAAAAAAACACTTAACTCATCACATTTTGAGGAGTTAAGTTTTGTTCTCCCCACCCCCCCCCCCCCCCCCCCTCCCCCCCAACTAAGCATCCCTTCTCTCCATGGCTTGGCTCTTCCATTGGCTCTCCCTTTCCGGGCCTCTCTATCAGTTCTTCATCCTCTTGCACCTTACAAAAATGGTCGTCCACTGCTCTCCGTGTCAAGGTGATTCCCAGTCCATCATACATCTAAGCCACATGGCAACCCGTAGTACTTGTTCAGACATCGTTGAGCACTAGCTACATGAACATCGGGCGGCGGGTGAATATTTCCTCCTAAGACCAGTACTTGAACGTTTGCCTTACCATCATTTTGGTTAAATTGAGTATCAAAATTATAAAAAGACCCTTCATCTAAACACCCCTCATTTTGCCCATAGTAACCATCAAAGTGGCTCAAAACACTTCTCACAACAAGTCCTAGGAAAACTTTCATGAAAAAATAAAGAAAAAAAAGCACTTTTCCCCATGAATAAACTACTTCCTCCGATCCACTTAATTGCCGCTGATTTAGTACAAAGTTGTACTAAATTTTACTAATTTGGATCGGATGGAATAATAATTTGGCTAACTCTTTTCTAAAGCCTCCAGGATCACTTGACCACTAAATTATTGTATCCCAAGCACGTTACACCTGGCCAGTTTTGTTTAAGCAAAAAAATGGTTCTATAAATTATCATAGTTTAATAAATTTATGGGCACATGAAGTTTTGTCTAATAATATGACCATTCAGATCTGTGCAAAAAGAATCATAATGTTTTACACATAGATTTCATCCTCTAACTGAAATGTTGCTGATATTTTGTGAATCTTTTCTTGGCATGATTTTTTCATTCCAGAAACCTTCCAAGTGGTAATTTACTCTGAGATGTGATAGTTTAGGGTGTTACGTGAGATCAATAAATGTTTAAGAGAAAATGTGAGCTAAAACCTATATATTGAGGGGATATCAGTTACACGTTAATTATGTGTATAGTGTAGATCTTGATATTTAATATGATGCTAATTGCATGCTAAACGAGTTGAGCGTTCGCCATTAGGTCACTGGATCGACGTGGTTTGATTGCCTAGATTTGTTGGATCTGCCCCTTTTGTTTTTTTCACATTGGTATAGATATAGAGATATAGAGATTTAGATGGATGCACGGTGCTTAATAGGAGAAACAAGCCTGCCCTTTCAGAAGTGTAGGAGATCTCCAATGGTTGGAAGTCCAAAGTAGCTTAATCAAATTAAACAAGGGCAAATGGGATTTGTAGAAATAAGAACAATGGTGGAACTCCTTCCTATGCATTTTATTTGTAAGGAAATTAAGGTGGGCATGCCAGACTACCCAATTGCAGGACTCTTAAATATGTGTTGCTCTAAATAATAATCGGCATACACATAGATAATACTTCATACTCATACATATTTAATGTATCATATATGATTTGCATAATTTCATAACTGTAATTAACAGATAGCAGATATATAGATTACCTTTACTATTATTACGTATACGGACATGTTCATGTGCTAGTTAAGTTCCCACCACATATAAATTTCATAGACATCTAACCATCAGTTGAGTTAAATTGTATGTCTCAATAATATGTGAGACATAATATATGGTGACTAATTCAGAATTTGTTGCAAATATATAGCAGCAACCATCACAAAGGCATACACCATAATAATCAATGTAATTAACAGACTAATATGAGTAGAGTTGGCTAGGCATTTTTACATGCTGATTTACAAATAGGACCCATATTTAGAGATTTGGAACCGGGGAATATGAGAATTGTAATATTGGTCGATTCTGATAAGCAGGCAACTATAAAATTAATACTTAACTTCATGGATTATGGTAATAGTTTACCATAAGAGCAAAGGAAGAGTCTAGGACTAGGAAACCAAAAATAAAATGCATGCATGCAATTAAGAGTTGATGCACTAGTTCTAGCTAGTGTGACGTGATCAGTCAAAACTCTACAAAGAGAGGAACATCGGAATACACTGATGAAACTAGTACAGATGGAATATATATACATACAAGTTCACTGAAAACAAATCAATCATACATTCATTTCATGCAAGTTTGCACTGAGCACAATCTAATAATTAACCAATCTCCAATCCCCAAGTAAATGGAAAAAAACGTACGTACTAGTATGACCATATATACCCATCATTTAAGTATATCCCTCCATATGTAAGTGTGAAAAGGTTTTTAAAGGTAAATAACACAATGGACACGTACTACTACCCTGGCAGACCAAATGGGTGCAAAAGTGTTACTAACCAATGCAAGGAGCAACTTTAACTTGAATCCCCTACCTTAGACCATCATGAGCTAGCAGCGCTTCTACAGTACTAGTACCAGATGAAGAATTAAAGCTTGAACCCCTTCTTTAATTTAGCACTCTCCTGCTCAAGCCATGCATGTGCATCTCTTCTAGCCATGCCAGCCGATTGTCCAAGAAACTGCGGTGTATACTACAACAGGCCGCCGCCGTCGCCACCGCCCGACGAGGAATGGAATCCGGGGATGTTCATGGTCCAGCTGCCACTGCCATTGCCGTTATTGTCGCTGGCGTTGCCACCCCAAACGCCATCCCCTTGGCGTAGAGCCTCCATCACGAACTGCCTCTGCAAGGTCATCTCTTGCCCTTTGCTGTCCGCCTGCTTCATTGACCCTTCGTCGCGCCTCGCTGTGCTTGCACTAGACTGCCCTAAAGTGAACATCGCCGGCGACGGTGCCGGTGCCGCTGCGCTGCTCCCTGCTGCCCGATTAGCTTGCAGCCCCAGTTGGTACATGGGCGGCGCCGGTGGAAGTTCCAAGAACGGGAACTGCTGCTGCTGCTGCTGCACCCGCCACTGCTCCAGTGACGCGCCAAAGGTGGCGCCCCCGCCGCTGGCCAGAGGGAACTGATCCACGCCGTCCATGTGGTGGTGGTGCTGCTGCATGGCGAGCTGCGGGAGGCCGGCGGAAAAGGCTAGCCCTAGGTTGGCCCCCGGCGGATGCATCGCGCCCATGAACGGCAGGTGGTGCGACATGGAGCTGAGACCCGGAGGGATGGATGCACCGTCGCACCCCAAGGTGGTGGACGCCGCGGTTGATGGCATAGATGACGCGCCACCGGGCAGCTGCCTGGCCGAAGAAGAAGATGGCTTGGAGGAGGACGCGGCGCCGGCGGATGACTTGGACGAGCGCTTGTTTCGGCGGCACCCACCCCCCACGGGGACGGACCGGAGGGCGCCCCCGCGCGTCCAGTAGCGGCGGCATGCCTTGCAGAAGTGGCGGGGCTGCGAGAGGGAGTAGTTGTTGTAGTAGCAGAACTTGGTGTTGGTGGAGTCGCACCGCGGGCACTTGAGCGCCGGCTCCGGCTGCGGCACCCGCGCCATCCGCGCGCGCTCCGTCATGGAATTTGGCCTCGCCTGCTGCCCGGCCGCGGCTTCATTGGCCGCTGAGCTTCTCGGCAACCCACCGACCTCGGGCGTCCCCGCCGCCGTACCCGCCGTCGGATCCACTGGCATATGCTGTGCATCGCCTACTCCGCCACCGCCCGTCGCCCTCTGCTGCTGACCTTGCTGTTAAGTACGCACACGTAAACATGTTATAGATCAGGAGAAGAAAGGAGGAGAGAATTGTCTGTGAATATTCAAGAGGAGAATATATATCTTCATGCTAAGCTACTTTAATTTTGCCAAATTCTCTTTCCATGAAGAAGCTGGCTATGGATGGACGGATCGCAGCTGGAGTGCTCTACAACGAGCGAGAATTGAAGGACAGGGAGAGGGAGGATCATGTAGTACCTGGTTATTCCAATTAGGCGGATCTAGGTATGCAGCCGCTGGAGGGAACACCATGGAAGCCAGTTAGTGTGGTGGATATATTTCCTCTCTCTCTCCCTTAACTCCAGCTTTTTTGCTGCTGAATTCAGATCTTTTCTCTAGAATTTGCACTTTTGCTTGTTGAGGATTTGTGTTTGCAAAGAAAAGGAAACAATCAGGGGAGAAGGAAGGGCGAGGTGGTGGAGTCCTCTACCTAGCTAGCAGGTGGTGGAGAATCACATCCAGCAGTCACAAGAGAGAAGACAGCAATGAGAGAGAGAGAAAGGAGGAGGGGGAGGAGAGAGAAGCTAGGAAAGAGAAAGGGCGGGGAAAAGCATGTATTTATCTTCTCCTTTTGTGCGTATGGTAGCTTTACATTTCTAGTTTTTGCTTTGTGGGGCTGGCAAGAATGTTTGAGAGAGAGAGAGATTAAAGTTGCCTTAACGTTTAAGGTTAATACCCCTTTTCCCCCGAAAAACAAAGATTAATACGCTTCCAGCATTGTGGAGATTGGTATGAAATGGTTAGGCTGGTCATAGTGGGGAGTAACTTGTACTAGTGCAATATATATGATACTAGTCTAAATTACTATCTATATAGTGCAAAGTATTCCCTCCGTTTCTTTTTAATCCGTATATAAGGTTTGGTCAAAGTCAAGCTTTGTAGAGTTTGACTAACTTTATATTAAAAAATATAAACATTCATAATATGAAATCAATATTATCAGCTGCACAATGAAACGTATGTTCATACTATATAATTTTAGTATTGTAGATGTTCATATTTTTTTATATAGATTTGGTCAAACTTTGTGCAGTTTGACTTTGACCAAATCTTATATGCGGAGTAAAAAGAAACAGAGGGAGTAACATAGTAATGGTGACATAGATGACTTTATTTAATAATTTGTAGACTCATTTTGTCTTGGGAAGCGCTACGTTCAACATATTATGTTACCATTTCTCATTAACTACTCGTCACATAAGCAAAACTTTCTTGAAGCGCGCTATATTACTACTATTACTAGTCTAAAATTTCTCAGAGTGCGCTACTACTACTTGTACTAGCAGTAGTGTGGGGTAGGATCCACGCTAATGCTAAATAGCCGTAGCGTAGGGTGTTGCCCTGCGCCACTACTATTCCTCCATATTTGATTTTCTTTATATTTATACTATATTTATACATCAATATACAGATTTTCATATAGTAGCAATGAAGAGGTTGTGAAAAAAACACGGATTAGCAAACACTTTGAGTGATTTGACTTCCGAGGGTACAACAATATGCACCCCAATGCAAATTGGAATTGATAGCCATTGCCTTGACACTTGTGTGTCGTCCCAACATCATATCTTCCTATAATTCAATTTGGTCACTTCGATCCATCCACTTTTATCTAATTCATGTTTCTTCTATGACGTCTGGATAATTAAGCTACCGTAATCCTCTACTAATGATGCCATGTCACTACGGTTACTGTTGATAAACTCACGTTGACTCAATCCTCGTTCAAATTCAAATTGAAAATCGAGTCGAACTATAAAAGTTTTCAAATATCAAAACTAAAATGTTCTAAATGTGGCATATAAATCATAAGTAGTAATGATGGAGAAACCAATATTTTTAAAATGTATAAGTGCTAAAAAGTAATTAAAACAGTGGCTTTCACAATTAATTAAATGCCTTTTCTAGTTTATAAAATTTCACTATTTTATTTGGAGTACCAAACTTTTTGTGGCAGAGGTATAAATAGTAATGCTAATTTAGAAGCTAGTTTTGGATTTTATCTAAACAAAAATATATAGAAATTAAAATGGGAAAACAATAACAAAA
This sequence comes from Triticum monococcum, assembly GCA_034509565.1. NCBI lineage: Eukaryota > Viridiplantae > Streptophyta > Magnoliopsida > Poales > Poaceae > Triticum > Triticum monococcum. The sequence continues at coordinate 494,962,815 of CM067844.1, forward strand.
ATGAAAAAAGGGAAAAGGAGAAAGGATCCCTCATGCCCCCGGGCCTTGCCATCGAATCGGCCCAACTAGCCCACCTACCTACCTCCCCGTCCGCTTTCCCTGTACAAGCGACCGCACCCACGGTCGTCACCACGCCACCTCGCTGGCGATGCCAGGGGAGGGGATAAGGCCGCCACCTTCCCCCTAGCGCCTCGACCCCTTGCTCCCACTCTCCCAACTCGCTCCCCTCGCCCTCTTGGCCTCCCTTCCCTTCCTTAGATCTGCCCCTCTCGCCGAGCAGCCGCCTTCGTCAACCATGATGCGACCCCCACCTTCGTCGTCGTCCTCTCCGACGCCCTCGTCGTTCTGCCTCGTCCCCGGGCCTTCTCATCAACACCCGTGAGCTTCCCTCGCTTCCCCCTCTTCCGTTTCCCCGAAACACTGATACGTCTCCGTCGTATTTACAATTTTTTATTGTTCCATGCCAATATTATACAACTTTCATATACTTTTGGCAATTTTTTATACTATTTTTGGGACTAACATATTGATTCAGTGCCCAGTGCCAGTTCCTGTTTGTTGCATGTTTTTTGTTTCGCAGAAAATCCATATCAAACGGAGTCCAAAGAGGATAAAAATTTATAGAGATTTTTTTTGGAATATATGTGATTTTTGGGAAGAAGAATCAATGCGAGACGATGCCCGAGGGGGCCACGAGGCAGGGGGCGCGCCCCAGGGGGTGGGCGCGCTCCTGACCCTCGTGGCCACCCCGTAAGGCAGTTGGTGCCCTTCATTCGCCGCAAGAAAGCCAATATCCGGATACAAATCGTGTTAAAATTTCAGCCCAATCGGAGTTACGGATTTCGGGAATATAAGAAACGGTGAAAGGCCAGAATCTGGAACGCAGAAACAAAGAGAGACAGATCCAATCTCGGAGGGGCTCTCGCCCCTCTGCCGCCATGGAAGCCATGGACCGGGGGTAAACCCTTCTTCCATCTAGGGAGAAGGTCAAGGAAGAAGAAGGGGAACTCTCTCCCCCTCTCTCCCAGTGGCGCCGGAACGCCGCCGGGGCCATCATCGTGTGACGGCGATCTACACCAACACCTCTGTCATCTTCACCAACATCTTCATCACCTTCCCCCATCTATCTACAGCGGTCCGCTCTCCCGCAACCCGCTGTACCCTCTACTTGAATATGGTGCTTTTTGCTTCATATTATTATCCAATGATGTGTTGCCATCCTATGATGTCTGAGTAGATTTTCATTGTCCTATCGGCAATTGGTGAATTGCTATGACTGGTTTAATTGCTTGTGGTTATGTTGTTGTCCTTTGGTGCCCATCATCTGAGCACGCACGTGGATCACACCATAGGGCTAGTTGTATGTTGATAGGACTATGTATTGGAGGGCAAGAGTGACAAAAGCTTCAACCTAGCATAGAAATTGATGCATACGGGATTGAAGGGGGACCAATATATCTTAATGCTATGGCTGGGTTTTACCTTAATGAACGTTAGTAGTTGCGGATGCTTGCTAATAGTTCCAATCATAAGTGCATAGAATTCCTTGTCAGGGATGACATGCTAGCATTGGCCTCTCCCACATAAAACTTGCTATCGGTTTAGTAATGTAGTCAGTTGCTTAGGGACAATTTCGCAACTCCTACCACCACTTTTCCATACTTGCTATACTAACTTTATTGCTTCTTTACCTAAAAGAGCCCCTAGTTTCTATTTACGCGCTCTTTATTATCTTGCAAACCTATCCTGTTGCACCTACAAAGTACTTCTAGTTTTATACTTGTTCTAGGTAAAGCGAACGTCAAGCGTGCCTAGAGTTGTATCGGTGGTCGATAAAACTTGAGGGAATATTTGTTCTACCTTTAGCTCCTCGTTGGGTTCGACACTCTTACTTATCAAAAGAGGCTACAATTGATCCCCTATATTTGTGGGTTATCAAGCATGATGCCGATGCCCCGCGCCTGCCGTTGCAGCTCCTGCTCCTGCCGCTGATGTCTTCCCCCTCTCCGGTTGCCGCTGCTGCCTCCTACCCCTACTGCTGCTCGTCATCCCCGTAGCCGTCAGCCGCGCCCGCAGCCTCCCCCGGCGCCTGCCCCGTGCCAGCCACTACTGCCTGCTTTTTAGACCAGTGCGCGCCCGTCGCCCCATGCCCTGCCGCGTCGTCCGCCGCACGGCCACGCGCGCTCGGCGCGCCCCACCCTAGCCACGCTTGTCCCCGCCTCAGGCCACTCGCTGGCCGTGGCCTCGCGCCCCTGCGCGCAACCCTGTGCGCGTCTGATGCAGCCTCTCTCCATGGCCGCTCGCGTCCGTGCCCCGCACGCCCCGCCTCGCCTCGCTCCCCCTCGCGCTGCTTGCTGCTGTGCGCCACCGCCGCTGCATGCCGCCGACCCGCTTGATTCCGGCCACACCACGACCACCCGTTGACATCATGATGATGTCATGCTATGTCAATAAGTCCATTTTTTAATTAAAAATAATTGCATAAATCTTTTAAAACTTTGGAAAATAGTAGAAAAATATCCATAACTCGAATGAAAATGTTTTCTACATGAAAGTTGCTCAGAAAGACAGGAAGAACCCGAATACGCAGTCTGTTCGTCTGCCACACGCCCCTAGCATAGCGAACATGGAACCATCCCCCTCTGTTTCATCAGTCCAGTAACTGCAAACTTCGGGAAAACATTCCCGGATGTTATCCCCCTTCGCCAGTATCGTGCAGCACCGCGTTAGGAGACCCCTAGCACCGCGTATTGCCATGTTATGCTTTCTGTTACTCTGTGTGCTTGTATTTATTGTTTCTTCCCCCTCTTCTCTCCGGTAGACCCCGAGACCGATGCTACCTCTATGATCGACTGCGTCAACGACGACACTTCTTCCTTTTCAACAGAGCTTCCAGGCAAGCAAACCCCCCTTGATTATTCCGATATCGCTCATTCCATCCTCTCTCATGCTTGCATTAGATTTTCTATTGTACTTGATTGCTCCTATTATGATGCATAGCCTGCTTTTGTAACCTACTCATTGTACCTTACCTTCTTATCCTAAACTTCTTAGTATAGGTTGGTAGTGATCCATCAGTAACCCCTCACCTTGTCCCAGTTGCCTAGGCTTGTTGACCGATGACTCGATCGACGTGATCGACGACCAGAGCCCGACACATCACATCGCCCCCTTAGTTGCTCGGCTTTGCAAAGCTACTATGGAGTGTTGAGGGTGATACCTCGTAGCATACTCCTAATGGTAACTCTGTAGTGTAGCTATTCGGTCGTGGTCATCGAGGGTGGTTCCTCCTTCACCACTCCCGGTACGAGTCTGTCGTGCAACACCTGAACCTCGAGGGTGATTCCTCCTAAGTTCACCTTAACAATTACATCGAGTGGAATCCATCGAGGGTGATTCCTTGGGTTTTCCCCTTGATGTTATGGACACACAGTTACCTGGACTTTACTTGAGACCATTGTTAAGGACGGGTCAGCCCCGAGGGGTACCCGCGGGAGTTACTGTTACTGCAGGACTGAAGGGACAGACAGTACCACCCCAGTAGAGGTGGACCTGATTACCCTGTCGGCGTTCTGGGAACGGGGGTCCCCAGACTTGCCTTCATGCGGCCTGCGGCGTGGCTCAAAGGGGGGCCCAACGCGGCCCATCTTCACCAACACAAACCCAAGACCCTCGCGAGGGGCCAAGCCTCGCGGGGCGGACAACGCGGAGCTTCCTCAGGCACGGCCTCGTCAGGCTGGCTCACGAGGAGGCGGAGAGATCAAGGCGGGGTACCTCACAAGGTGCCCGTGACGCAAGCCATGACGACCAAGGGCGCCAGGCGAGTGCCAGCTCGCGCAGCGTCCTCCCTTCCTCTTTGGTGCAAAGGGGGCAAGCGCAGCCGCGGAGTACCGAGGCATCAGGCAAAGGTTGCCATTTTGGTGCAACGAGACCAAGACCAGGAGGACTACGAGACGGAGGTCACCGTGGAGCCCAAGACGACGTCATCACCAGAGCTTTGCGCAGGCGAAGACTACTTTTGTCAAGATAGCTGATACTAGCTGTCCCCCTTCAAATTAGCCCGCCATTGTTGGCTCCCTTCCCGCTCGATATTTGGGAAGAGGACCAGGGCCTCTATAAATAGGATCAGCCACCCGCAAGACACAAACAGACACATAGACGGACACACAGACAGACACACGGACAAAGAGCTGAGGGGTTCGGAGAAGGAGGCTCTTAAGAGAGGGGTTTAGATCAGATAGAGAGAGAGAGAGAAGGGTGACTGAGCTCCTCCCAGCAGCTCATCGCCCCAGCCAAGAACAGACCCCCGCGAGGCTGTTCTTCCTTGTATTGTTCATCATCATCAGCCCAAGAGGCAATCCACCACACCACACACTGGAGTGGTATTACACCACAACGGTGGCCCGAACCAGTATAAACCCTGTGTCTCTTGTGTTGTTCTTTCCTTAGTTTAGATCCTAGCAAGGCGGAGGGGTGCAGGTACGTAGGAGGCGAAATCTTCGCGCGCACCCCAGTGTTTGAACCTCAAGGGTCTGCCGGAACCCGAAATCCGACATTTGGCGCGCCAGGTAGGGGTGCACCGGGATTCGTCTTCCACCACCGCGTTCTCCTCCGACCATCACGCCCATGTCTGACGCTCGTCGGGCCCGCACCGAGCGCCGGGCCGCGCTCGCTTCCCACGTTGCCTAGACGGCCCCTGTCGGCGGGCGTCCTCGTCGTTCCCCGTCACCTGCCGTCAACGCCGCCACCGGCCCGGCGGGGGACGAGCAGCAAGCATCGTCCCAGCATCCGTCCGTGCGGCAAGACGGCCGCACCGCAACTCCCTCGCTCACCCCAGCTGGTTCTTCGTCCCGCGCGCTCCGCGCGCCCATGGAGGCTCGGGCTGCACTCATCGCGGCAAACGAGCTCCTGCGCTCCCATCCCGTCGACGACGTCTATGAAGAATGGCTCGACCGCGTCGCCGAGCTCATCCGCGCCGCTGGGGGCTCTCCTGCGCCGTCCGTTCCGCTGCACCGCACCCCGCCCCGCGCGGGCGATGAAGCTCCGGCGGTGCCCCGACCGCCTCCTCCTCAGGACGGCGCCATGGCTCCAGGGCGCTTGGCCCCTGGGCGGAACCCGCTCCGTCAGGTGCCAGCGTGGCAAGAGTAGAGCTGTCAAGAAGTCCCTCGCCCGCAAGAAGCTGCTAGGGCGCTCCCTGCTCCAGCACGTCGCGACCATGCTCCGGCTCCCGCGCGTTAAGACCCCGCACTGCTCCCAGCTGCAGCGCGTGGGGACATGCAAGACCAAGCTCCCCGTCATCCAAGACCTCCCGTGGCCACAGCAGGCTGCCACGCCTTCACCGCCGAGCTACGCAGCGTCGCGTGGCCCGGCAAGTTCAAGCCGGACTTGCCTCCTCGCTACGACGGCACGGCTGACCCTGCGGAGTTCCTCCAGCTCTACGGGTTGGGCATCAAAGTTGCCAACGGAGACGAGAAGGTCATGGCGAATTGGTTCCCCATGGCACTCAAGGACGGGGCCCGCACCTGGCTCCTGAACCTGGCTCCAGGCACAATCTCCTCTTGGGACGAGATGCGCACCCGCTTCATCGCCAACTTCCAGGGCACTCGCGACCGGCCACCCGCCATGAGCGACATGCGCCGCATCAAGCAACAGCCCGGGGAGACCCTGCAGAAGTACATCCAGCGCTTCAACAACGCGCGCCTCAAGATTCCCAAGGTGACCGAGGAGGCCATCATCTCGGCCTTCTCCGACGGCGTGCGCGACGTCAAGATGAAGGAGGAGCTAGCGATGCATGAAGACCTGTGCACTTCCTTGGAGCTGTTCAACCTGGCAACCAAGTGCGCCAGGGCCGAGGAAGGGCGTCTCTCCCTCCTCGAGCTGCCTGCCATGGACCCAGAAGAGAAGAAGCCCAAGGCCAAGGATGTCAAGCGCAAGGGGGCTGCCGTGCTCGCGGCAGAACCAGACACCAAGCAAGGCAAAGATCAGCCTGAACCTTCCAAGGGCAGCCGGTACTGTGTGTACCACGACCTCCACACCCACAACACCAACGAATGTCAAGAGCTCCGAGCCGTGCGAGAAGGAAGGATCGGCCGTCGCCCTGACCGCAGTGACCGGGGCTATGACTGAGGAGGAGGAAGGAACGCAGGATGCTGGGAAGACCGTGGCCCGCGCCAAGGGTGCCACGATCAACCTCGTGAGGATCGCTGGCAAGACCCGCCTCGCGAGGGAGGCTGGAGGGATCAGCCTCGCGAGGGAAACTGGAGGGATCAGCCTCGCGAGGATCGCCCGCAAGGCAACGCAGGCCTCCCACCGCTGCCGCCGCAGCCAAGGAGAAACGAGGACCGCCACCAGGACGAGGGGGCTGGGGGCTTCCAGGAGCCGCGCGCGATCGCCTGCATCCTGGGCGGGGCACAAGCCACAGCCTCTCAGCGCATCTTCAAGCAGTTCGCCCGCGAAGTGAACGCAGTCCTCCCAGGCTCGAAGCCACGCGCCCTCTCAGGTGGTCGGCGTGCGCCATCACGTTCAGCTCAGCAGATCAGCTCAAGTGTGCGGCTACAGCCGGAGTTCTCCCGATGCTTTGTTCCCCAATCATCAGCAATGTGGTGGTCACCAAGACCCTCATCGATGGCGGGGCAGGGCTCAACGTCCTGTCCGTGGAAACATTCAACAACCTCCAAGTGCCCTACAGCCAGCTTCAGCCAACCAAGCCTTTCTCCGGTATCACCGACGGCTCCACGGTCCCGATTGGGCAGGTCCGCCTCCCTGTCACCTTCGGGGCACGCGACAACTACCGCACCGAGCTCATCGACTTCGACGTCGCTCACATTCGCCTGCCATACAACGCCATCCTTGGGTACCCAGCGCTGGCCAAGTTCATGGCTGTAACTCACCACGGCTACAACGTCCTTAAGATGCCAGGAAGCGGCGGAGTCATCATGGTGCCCTGTGAAGAGAGGGACGCGGTTTGTTCCCTAGAACGAGCCTTTCAGGCCGCGTCACTGGAAGACCCGGATCGTGGAAGTAGGAGGCCTCCCGAGACCGCCCCTAAGAAGAACAAGACATCGTCTGGCCCGACCACTCATGAGGCAGGCCCCTCTGGGCCCACGCCAGCCTAGGGGGAATCTCCTTCCATCACATAGGAAAGCGCGCCCGGCGCCCTCCTCAGGCAGGGCTCGGGGGCTCTCCCCTGGAGGGCCACCGATCTAGCTAGGGTCACGAGGGAGGAGCTTGGGCACCACATGGAGGCGTGTTTCGAAGCACGTTTCCCTCAAGAAGGAGCAAGGCAAGGAGATCCAGACCCTCAGGAGTTCGTCAGCAAGGCCATTCAGGAGCTACGGGAGTCAAGAGTCATGAAAGGCGGCCGCCGCCTACCAGCAGTGGCTCCCCATCCAGGCGAGGATGGTGGGCTGCGCATCTGCATCGACATACCAGGGCTCAACCAAGTCGCCTCTCTGGAGCGCCTCTGGCCCTCGCGAGTGGGGCGCTGCGGAGGCCCACCCCACAGCTATGTTCGCATGCCTTACGGCTTGCCGAGCGCGGCTGACGCGTACCAGCGCCTCATGAGGGGCATCACGGAGGCACGAGAGGCCAGGCGTTCCGCTGCCCTGGCAGGGATGGAGATGGCCCGCGAGGAGCCGCCAGCGCCTCCGGAGCCTCCCGAGGCCCCTGGGCCTGGGGGCTCGTGAGGATCGGCTCCCGCAGCCCACCGAGCCTGCTACATCAACGCTCCTTCGTCCTCAACATCATCAGGTGACATCTTTCTAGTTTTACTTCTAGCTGGGAGCGCCCCCCCCCAGGGCTGCATTATTCCCAGGCCGCGTGGGTCCGTCCTTGCGGCGTGTATCCCTCTTTTTATTCCATGTTGTTAGCTTACCTTGTTGGGGGCGCCCCTCAGGCTGCATGATCCCCAAGTCGCTCGGGCCTGACCCAGTGATGTCCGCATTCCCAGCATCTATTTGAACGAATCCACTCCTTCGCGGCTAATGTGTTTTACCTAGTTGCCTGCTCAGCTGATGCCAACTAACGGAGCTGCTCCCAAACGGCACGACGCCTGCGCATGGGTCCGTCCCTGCAATGCCGACAAACCTGGATGGCTGAGCTCTGGCCGCGGCAGCCCCGCATAGCGTCACCTCGTTAAGCCTTCAGTGCCTCACTACCCCTCGGAAGCAACCAACGGCTGACTGTCAATTGCCATGGGAACCCCTTGTTTTTTCTATGATAGACCTACAGGACCTCCTGAAGGAGCTGCGTCAGGCAAGGCCCTTGCGGTGTCTCTTTTGCTCTCGTCCGCGCGAACCGCTTGCACGTTAAAGGGGGGGTGCCTGAGCATCGCGACTCAGGGCTCCTACCGGCTCTCCAGCCCTCACTCTCTGGCCTTGACCACGGCATCGCGACCTGGCATACCAGCGACGGCTGAGACCCGCTCGAGGGCCGGGACCCGAGGACGTAGAGCAGAAAGGGGAACAAAGGCAAGAGGGGAGAGACACACGAGGACCTCGCCGAGCAACCTCGCGCCTGCCGATGCACGGACCCAGCGACACACTAGAGAGCGGCCCCTGATCCTCGAGATAAGTCATCACCCGGAGGCGCCAGCTACCATGGCACCATCCCCGCACCTAATGCAGAATGAGCAACTCTCCTTTCAGTGTTAGTGACGCCACTCTCCTTTCTCACCAAACGACGGCTGCTTGGGCGCCAAAGGGGACCTCCTAAGCATCGCGACTCAGGGGCTCTTACCGGACTCCGGGTCGCTCACCTCCTGGCCTTGACCACGGCATCGCGACCTGGCATACCAGCGATGGCTGAAGCCGCCTTGGGACTGGGACCTGTCGGCGCAGAGCACCAAGCCCTCGTGAGGTTCGAAAGGGAGGACTGAGCTAAGGCAGAATGAGCAACTCGCGCAATTCTACGACAAGGGTTATATTAACAAGACAGGATCACAGGCACCTTACAAGCCCCCATGGGACGCGTTTTTGATTCCTCGCAGAGAACAGATCCTAAAGGGACACAAACTACGCACGTCCCTGCAAAAGACACCATCATCAACAGTGGGCCGTCAAGCACCGACGCCAACCCCATCCAGATCAGAGTCGGCGGCGGCCTGACGAGCCCGCCCTGCTCCAGGAGCGGCGCCAGCTCGGGGGCTCGTAGCTGTCATCGCTCGTCTCCGGAGTCGCGAAGAGCTCGCCGGAGTCGCTGGAACCTCCGACGCCTTCACCGCCTGAGGAGCCGCCAAGGGAGCGGCTGGCGGGCCCAGTCCTCGTCGCGGCAGGGTCCTGGCCGCCTTCCCTGGAGCAGCACTCCAACCGGCGCCTGCTCGCATCGAAGACCTTGAAGAGCATCACCAAAGCACCATCGTAATCCAAGTGGACCGCGAAGGCGCCCCTTACCCTGCAAACCCGGGCGATCTCTCTCCAGCCCCGAGTCATGAAGACCTCGCCCGGGGCAACGACCGCGACCTCTGCCTCGGTCGCGAGGGTGCTGTAGCCGGTGTGCTGCAGCCAGAGCTCCAGGGGCTCCCCCTGCGGGATGATGGAGGCGAAGAAAGGCGGAAGGCGGATCCAAGACTGGCGAGGAATGGCGACGTGAAGCACGAACTCTTGGGAGGAGCCCTCGGTGTGGACCCCAGGGGGCACGACCCACACCTTCGTGACCCGCCGGCGCCGCCCGTGGCGGTCAGCATCAGCTCCTTCAGGGCCCCCGACGTGGGCGTACACTGGAAGCGGGAACCCCGGCGGCGCCCACTCGCACCAAGGCCTCGACACCACCTGAAGGGCCCCCTCGTCCGGGCCACGGGGGGCGAGCCGTTTCTTCGGCGGGAGTGGATCTGGTTCCTCTCGGGGAGCCTTTCCCTTCTCTGCCGTCGAGAACCGGCGGATCGGAGCCATCGCAGCAAGACGGAGCGAGGATCGGGAAGAAGGAGAAGCAAGGAGGGATGGACTGGAAGGGCGCGCGCTGTTCCGTACTTATGGCCGGCGAAGGCCAACCGCCTACCTCCACGATTGCAGGTAATCATGACCCACTTTGCATGCAGGACTTGTCCAATCCGTGTAGTTGCCGAGGCGCCATGGGGAACTGGAGACGCCCACGTCCCATCAACCGACACGCGGCGCCCAAGGCCGCAGACTATTAGGGCCTGCGGCGCTTCGCTCTTGCCCTTCCGCCTCCCTGCACAGCCAAGCCCGGGCGCGCCTTGGGCCCGGGGGCTACTGTCGGCGTTCTGGGAATGGGGGTCCCCAAACTTGCCTGCCTGCGGCCTGCGGCATGGCTCAAAGTGGGGCCCAGCGCGGCCCATCTTCACCAAGACAAACCCAAGACCCTCGCGAGGGGCCAAGCCTCGCGGGGTGGACGACGCGGAGCTTCCTCAGGCACGGCCTCGTCAGGCTGGCTCACGAGGAGGCGGAGAGATCAAGGCGGGGTACCTCACGAGGTGCCCGTGACGCAAGCCATGACGACCGAGGGCGCCAGGCGGGTGCCAGCCTGCGCAGCGTCCTCCCTTCCTCTTTGGTGCAAAGGGGGCAAGCGCAGCCGCGGAGTACCGAGGCATCAGGCAAAGGTTGCCATTTCGGTGCAACGAGACCAAGACCAGGAGGACTATGAGACGGAGGTCATCGTGGAGCCCAAGACGGCGTCATCACCAGAGCTTTGCGCAGGCGAAGACTACTTTTGTCGGGATAGCTGATACTAGCTATCCCCCTTCAAATTAGCCCGCCATTGTTGGCTCCCTTCCCGCTTGATATTTGGGAAGAGGACCAGGGCCTCTATAAATAGGATCAGCCACCCGCAAGACACAGACAGACACACGGACAGACACATAGACAGACACACGGACAAAGAGCTGAGGGGTTCGGAGAAGGAGGCTCTTGAGAGAGGGGTTTAGATCAGATAGAGAGAGAGAGAGAAGGGTGACTGAGCTCCTCCCAGCAGCTCATAGCCCCAGCCAAGAACAGACCCTCGTGAGGCTGTTCTTCCTTGTATTGTTCATCATCACCAGCCCAAGAGGCAATCCACCACACCACACACTGGAGTAGGGTATTACACCACAATGGTGGCCCGAACCAGTATAAACCCTGTGTCTTTTGTGTTGTTCTTTCCTTAGTTTAGATCCTAGCAAGGCGGAGGGGTGCAGGTAGGTAGGAGGCGAAATCTCCGCACACACCCCAGTGTTCGAACCTCAAGGGTCTGCCGGAACCCGAAATCCGACATACCCGAGAGTCTGTTGCGAGTCGGATTGACCATGAGGATACCCGTGAGTTGAGGTGAAAGTTAGGCGGGCCCGGAGAGCACCCACGAGATAATTACGAGGCACGGCCGGGCAGGTAGACTGCCCTGGAGAGAGAGGGTTGTGATGGAAATATGCCCCAGAGGCAATAATAAAATGGTTATTATTATATTTCCTAAATCATGATAAAGGTTTATTATTCATGCTAGAACTGTATTAGCCGAAAACTTAAATACATGTGTGGATACATAAACAAATACCGTGTCCCTGGTGAGCCTCTACTAGACTAGCTCGTTGATCAAAGAAGGTTAAGGTTTTCTAACCATAGACATGAGTTCTCATTTGATAAGGGGATCACATCATTAGGAGAATGATGTGATGGACAAGACCCATCCGTAAGCTTAGCATTTCATAGTTCAGTTTATTGCTATTGCTTTCTTAATGTCAAATACATATTCCTTCGACTATGAGATTATGCAACTCCCGGATACCGGAGGAATACCTTGTGTGCTATCAAATGTCACAACGTAACTGGGTGATCATAAATATGCTCTACAGGTATCTTTGAAGGTGTTTGTTCAGTTGGCATAGATCGAGATTAGGATTTGTCACTCCGTGTATCGGAGAGGTATCTCTAGGCCCTCTCGGTAATACACTTCACAAGAAGCTTGTAAGCAAAGTGACTAAGGAGTTAGTTATGAGATGATGTATTACAGAACAAGTAAATAGACTTGCTGGTAATTAACGAGATTGAACTAGGTATGAAGATACCGACGATCGAATCTCGGGCAAGTAACATATCGACAGACAAAGGAAATTACGTATGTTGTTATAAAGGGTCAACTGATAAAAGATATTCATGGAATATGTCGGAATCAATATGGGCATCCAGGTCCCGCTATTGGTTATTGACCACAGAGGTGTCTCGGTCATGACTACATAATTCCCGAACACGTAGGGTTGCACGCTTAATGTTCATTCACGCTAGAGTAATATTGGGATATTTGATGAGTGGTAACCAAATGTTGTTCGGAGTCCCAGATGAGATCCCGGACATCACGAGGAGTCTCGGAATGGTCTATAGGTAAAGATTTATATATGGGAAGTCATATTTTGGGTTCCAGAAAAATGTGCAGTTTTTTCGGTATTGTACTGGGAAGCTTCCAGAAGGTTCCGAAGGATTCTGGAGGGGTCCGGAAGTCCATAAGTGGGTCCACCATGACCCAAGGGCTATCATGGGCTGCGGGGAGGCACCCTGGCCTTATTGGGCTAGGAGCACCAAGTCCTCAAAAGCCCATGTGGCTAGGGAAGGCAAAAAGGGAAGGAGTCCTAGTAGGAATAGGATTGGTCTTGGAGTCCAAGTCCTCTCCCCCTTAGCTGCGCCCTAGAGCTTGGACGGGCTGTTTCCCACGCCCCCTCGGCCTATATATAGAGGGGAGGGCCCACCCCAAGAGGAGACACCAAGCCCTTGGTGCCCCTCTCTCTCCCGTTACTCCATAGTTCCACCGCCACATCCTAGCGACGCATAGCGAAGCGCTATCGGTGCTCCACCACCACCATCTCCACCACGCCTCCATGTTGGCTATGATCCCATCTACTTCTCCTCTCCCACTTGCTGGATCAAGAAGGAGGAGACGTCATTGAGCCGCATGATACGTCTCCTACGTATCTATAATTTTTTATCGTTCCATGCTGTTATATTATCATTCTTGGATGTTCTATAATCATTTTATATCATTTTTGGTACTAACCTATTGACATAGTGCCAAGCGCCAGTTGCTATTTTTTGCATGTTCTTCTACATCGCGGGTAATAAATATCAAACGGAGTCCAAATGCAGCGAAATGTTTTGTGGATTTTTTTGGGGACCAGAAGACATCCAATGGGCCGAAGAAGCGCCTGGGGGTGCTCCGAGGGGAGCACAATGTGACGCCCCAAGACTGATGTGCTAGGTGTCTTCTAGTTATTCGCTGTTGTTGTCGGCGTTCTAGGAACGGGGGTCCCCAGACTTGCCTGCCTGCGGCCTGCGGCGTGGCTCAAGTGGGGGCCCGGCACGGCCCATCTTCATCAGCACAAGACTCAAGACCCTTGCGAGGGGCCAAGCCTCGCGAGGCAGATGACAAAACACATCCTCAGGCGAAGCCTCATCAGGCTGGCTCGCGAGGAGGCGGAGACATCAAGGTGGGGTACCTCGCGAGGTGCCCATGACGTGAGCCATGACGACTCAGGGCACCAGGCGGGTGCCAGCGCGCGCAGCGTCCTTATTTCCTCTTCGGTGCAAAGGGAACAAGCGCAGCCGCGGAGTACCGAGGCATCAGGCAAAGGTTGCCACTTTGGTGCAACGAGACCAAGGCCAGGAGGATTACGAGAAAGAGGTCACCATGGAGCCCAGCGCGGCGTCACCACCAGAGCCTTTGGCAGGCGAAGACTGCTTTTGTGAGGATAGATGTACTCGTTGTCCCCCTTCAAATTAGCCCGCCATTTTTGGATCCCTTCCCGCTCAATATTTGGGGAGAGGACCAGGGCCTCTATATATAGGACTAGCCATCCACATAGCAAGGGGTTGGGTTCGGTTCGTTCGGTTCGGCTCTTGGTCATCAACAAGAGCAAGAGAGAGAGAGAGAGAGAGAGAGAGAGAGGTGGTGGAACTCCCCCTAGCAGTTCATCACCCCAGCCAAGAACAGCCCCTTGCAAGCCTGTTCTTCCTTGTATTGTCATCCTCACCAGCCCCAAGAGGCAATCCACAAACCACAAACTGGAGTAGGGTATTACACCGCAACGGTGGCCCGAACCAGTATAAATCTTGTGTCTCTTGCGTGTTTCTTGCAGTAGGTTAGTTCCTCGTGAGACGGAGAGGTTGAGGGCGTAATCTCCGCGCGCACCCCAGTGTTCGAACCTTAAGGGTCTGCCGGAACCCGAAATCCGACATTTGGCGCGCCAGGTAGGGGTGCGCCGGGATTTGTCTTCCACCACTCTGCTCTCCTCCGACCGTCACAAGCATGTCTGACGCTCGTCGGGCCCGCGCCGAGCGCCGGGCCGCCATCGCTTCTCGCGTCGCCCAGACCGCCCCCGTCGGTGGGCGTCCTCGTCGTTCCCCGTCGCTCGCCATCAACGCCGCCACCGGCCCAGCGGGGGGCGAGCAGCAAGCATCGTCTCAGCACCCGTTCGTGCGGCAGGACGGCCGCACCGCTTCGTCATCGCTCGCGCCAGCCGGCTCTTCGTCCCGCGCACTCCGTGCACCCTTGGAGGCTCGAGCTGCGCTCATCGCGGCAAACGAGCTCCTGCGCTACCGCCCTGTCAACGACGTCTACGAGGAGTGGCTCGACCGCGTCGCCGAGCTCGTTCGCGCCGCAGGGGGCTCTCCTGCGCCGTCCGCTCCGCTACGCCGCTCTCCGCCCCGCATGGGCAACGAAGCACCGGGGGCGAGCCAGTAGCCTCCTCCCCAAGAAGACCCCGTGGCTCCAAGGCGCATGGCCCCTGGGAGGAACCCGCTCCGCCAGGTGCCAGCGCAGCCAGAACGAAGCTGCCAAGAAATCCCTCGCCCGCAAGGGGCTGCCCGGGCGCTCCCTGCTCCCGCTCCAGCGCGTCGAGACCCCGCTCTGCTCCTAGCTGCAGCGCGTGGGGACCCTCAAGACCGAGCTCTTCACCAACCAAGGCCTTTCGTGGCCACCGCGGTCTGCCTTGCCTACACCCCCGAGCTGCGCAGCGTCGCATGGCCCGGCAAGTTCAAGCCAGACCTGCCTCCGCGCTACGACGGCACAACCGATCCCGCAGAGTTCCTCCAGCTTTATGAGCTGGGCATCGAGGCTGCCGGAGGGGACGAGAAGGTCATGGCGAACTGGTTCCCCATGCCGCTGAAGGAAGGAGCTCGCACCTGGCTCCTGAATCTGGCTCCAGGAACGATCTCCTCTTGGGACCAGATGCGCACCCGCTTCGTCGCCAACTTCCAAGGTACTCGCGACCGGCCGCCCGCCGTGAGTGACATGCGCCGCATCAAGCAACAACCCGGAGAGACCCTGCAGAAGTACATCCAGCGCTTCAACAGCGCGCGCCTCAAGATCCCCAAGGTGTCCGAGGAGGCCATCATCTCGGCCTTCTCCGATGGCGTGCGCGATGTCAAGATGAAGGAGGAGCTGGCGATGCATGATGATCTCTGCACCTCCCTGGAGCTGTTCAACTTGGCGAACAGATGCGCCAGGGCGGAGGAGGGGTGCCTCTCCCTCCTCGAGCTGCCTACTGCGGACCCAGAAGAGAAGAAGCCCAAGGCCAAGGACGTGAAGCGCAAGGGGGCTGCCGTGCTCGCAGCCGAACCAGACACCAAGCGCGGCAGGGACCTGCCCGACTCCTCCAGAGGCAGCCGGTACTGCATGTACCACGACCTCCACACCCACAACACCAACGAATGTCAAGAGCTCCGCGCCGTGCGAGAAGGAAGGATCGGCCGTCGCCCTGACCGCGCTGACCGGGGCTATGGCCGAGGGGGAGGAAGAAACCCAGGGCGCTGGGAAGACCGCGGCTCGCGCCAGGGTGGCGCGACCAACCTCGCGAGTACCGCTGGCGAGACCTGCCTCGCGAGGGAGACTGGAGGGATCAGCCTCGTGAGGATCGCCCTCACGGCAACGCAGGCCTGCCTCCTCTGCCGCCTCCACCAAGAAGGAACGAAGACCGCCATCAGGACGAGGGGGCTGGGGGCTTCCGGGAGCCACGCGCAATCGCTTGCATCCTGGGCGGAGCTCAAGCCCCAGCCTCCCAACGCATCTTCAAGCAGTTCGCCCGCGAGGTGAATGCAGTTCTCCCCAAGCTCGAAGCAACGCGCCCCCTCAGGTGGTCGGCATGCGCCATCACGTTCAGCTCAGCAGATCAGCTCAAGTGCTCGGCCACGGCCGGAGTCCTCCCGATGCTCTGCTCCCCAGTCATCAGCAACGTGTTGGTCACCAAGACCCTCATCGACGGAGGGGCAGGGCTCAACGTCCTGTCCGTGGAGACCTTCAACAACCTCCAAGTGCCCTACGACCAGCTACAGCCGACCAAGCTTTTTTCCGGAGTCACCGACGGTTCCACAGTCCCGATCGGGCAGGTCCGCCTCCCTGTCATCTTCGGGGCCTGTAGCAACTACCGCACTGAGCTCATCGACTTCGACGTCGCCGACATCTGCCTGCCGTACAACGCCATCCTCGGGTACCTAGCGTTGGCCAAGTTCATGGCCGTGACTCACCACGGCTACAACGTCCTCAAGATGCCCGGGAGTGGCGGCGTCATCATGATGCCCTGCGAAGAGAGAGACGCAGTGTGTTCCCTGGATCGAGCCTTTCAGGCCACGTCACTTGAAGACCCAGATCGCGAAAGCAGGAGGCTTCCCGAGATCGCTCCCAAGAAGAAGAAGATGTCACCAGGCTCAGCCCCTTAGGAGGCAGGCCCCTCAGGGCCCGTGTCTGCTCGGGAGGACCCTCCTTGCATCGCATAGGAAAGCGCGCCCGGCGCCCACCTCAGGCAGGGCTTGGGGGCTCTCACCTGGAGGGCCACCGACCTAGCCAGGGTCACAAGGGAGGCGCTTGGGCACCATGTGGAGGCATGCTTCGAAGCGCGCTTCCCTCGGGAAGGAGCCAGGCGAGGAAGACCAGACCAGCAAGAGTTCGTCAGCGAGGCCATTCAAGAGATGCAGGAGGCAAGGATCATGAGAGGTTGCCGTCATCCACGAGCCGTGGCCCCACATCCAGGCAAGGATGGTGGGCTGCGCGTCTGCGTCGACATACTAGGGCTCAATCAGATTGCCACAATGGAGCGCCTCTGGCCCTCGCAAGCGGGGCGCTGCGGAGGACCACCCCACAGCCGTGTTCGCATGCCTCACGGCCTGCCGAGCGTGGCTGCGGTGTGCCAGCGCCTCACGAGGGGCATCGTGGAGGCTCAGGAAGGCAGGTGTTCCGCAGCACTGGCGGAGATGAAGGCAGCTCGCGAGGAGCCACCAGTGCCTCCGGAGCCTCCTAAGGCCCCGGGGCCTGGGGGCTCGTGAGGGTCAGCTCCCGCAACCCACCGAGTCTACTCCACTAACGCCACTACGCCGACGACATTCCCAGGTGACATCTTCCAAGTTTCATCCTCAGCTGGGAGCGCCCTCCTAGGGTTGCATCACCCATGCCGCGTGGGTCCGTCCCTGCGGCATGTATCTGCCTTTACCTTTCGGTCATTAGTCCGCCATGTTGGGGGCGACCCTCAGGCTGCATCATCCCCAAGCCGCTGGGGCTAGGCCCGGCGGCGTGTATCTCTATCGCGTTTATTTCCAACCATGCATTTGCCTATCACGTTTGATTGCTTGAAGCCCGTTCGCGGCAACCCTTCTTCTCCATGTCGACTACTTGCACGTTAAAGGGGGGGTGCCTGAGCATCGCGACTCAGGGCTCTTACTGGCTCTCCAGCCCTCACCCTCTGGCCTTGTCCACGGCATAGCGACTTGGCATACCAGCGACGGCTGAGACAAGCTCGAGGGCCGGGACCCGAGGACGTAGAGTACCGGCATCTAACCAAACCATGCAGGGACACGTTCCAAGATATGGCCCAGTGTCGGGCGCAACCCGCCCAGAGGTAGGGCCTCGTGAGTCCCGTGCTGGCTCACGGGTGCCCAGATACACCTCACCTAGCTCTACCGTGCCGGTCACATGTCAGGGCGGGGCTGTATACGCCCCGGGGGCTCCTCTCGAAGGGAGCCCCCTCCCACGTACCAATGGAAGCACCATGCTCCGCGCTGGCTGACGACACTGCCGAGGAGCGGCTATGCCCGTACACATACGGAAGCGCTATGCTCCGCGCTGGTGATAAACAACTGAGGGTGGCCTCCGGACCGCGTTAACCTCAGGGAGCCCAGAGCTCAGTGGCTGGCCTCATCGCAACGCCTCCCCTCAGGAGCGCCGCGCGAGGGGGCTGGACACGGGGGCTATGGCTGGGTCACGCCCAGACGTACGCCGCCCGGCCAGGCCCCTTGGGCCTGGTTCGCCGCACGTCTCTCCCCGAGCGGAGCCAAGGTATGAAGGCCGTTTGCGCGTCAAGGGGGACCCCTGGGCATCGCGACCCAGGGGCCTAACTGGTCTCGTAGCCCCTCACTCCTTAGTTCCGAAAGGCTATGCTGGGTAAGGTACGCGCGGGGCCGGGCTCTGCAGACGTAGAACGGTAGCCACGCTTGCATCTCGCTTCATCGCCCGCTGTTCGCGCGTCAAGGGGGACCCCTGGGCATCGCGACCCAGGGGCCTAACTAGCTCCGTAGCCCCTCACTCCTTAGTTCCGAAAGGCTATGCTGGGTGAGGTACGCACGGAGTCGGGCTCTACAGACGTAGAACGGAAGATACACCTACATCACGCTTCCCTACTTGTTGTTCGTGCGCCAAGGGGGACTCCTAAGCATTGCGACTCAGGAGCCTAACTTGCCACGTGGCCCCTCACTCCTTTGGTCCCGTCCTGGTTTCCGGTCGGGGCTGATGCTGGGTGAGGCATGCGCGTGGCCGGGCTCTGCCGGCGTAGAACACAAGCAAGTAGGGAAGAGAAGAATAAAATCCAAGGAATTTAAAAGCAAATATTACAACTCATACTGCCGTCTCGATACCAAACGCAAGTTTAAATGCCTCCTCGAGGCGTGATACATGTGCAGGAACAGAAAGAAGAGCAGGGATGGAGCGGAGTCACTTGTCGGCGGTGGCTTCGCCTCGTGGAACGGCAGGGTCGGCAGCGCCTCGCTTCGGCCTGGTGCTGAAGGCCCGGAACTTCTCCAGCAGCGCCTCCGCGCACCCCTTCACGGCTTTGACAGCGGCGGCAGCACCTTCGCCGCTCACCGGTTCCAGCAGGCCGTCGAGGTCGGTGTTGGGATCGCGGAGGTAGATGTGGGCGAAGACCCGTGTCAGCGCCGCAGAAGACAAGACGTGCGCCTCGGCCTCGGCCGCCAGGCCGATGCCAAGGGCGACGTCCCCAAGAGCCTTAACCAGGAAGGGAAGCAGCTTGGCGGGGCCGTCCTCGTCACCAGCAAGCGGGCTGTCCAGGCCGCTCTCATAAAGCATCTTCAGCGAAGCGCGGGCGTCCTTCTCCATGTCTGCGAAGGCCGTGCGATCCTCGGCAAGGACCCGGGCCTTGGCGTCCAGCTCAGCCTTCGTCACCTCCAGCCCCTTCTTCAACGCGCCTAGGCGGTCGGGGCGTTTCTTGAGCTTGGCCTCCCGGCCCTCGAGCGCCACCTCATGTGCCTTCGCCCCCTTCTCCTGCTCTTGGCGAAGGCGAACCTCCTCTGCAAGTTGGCCCCGCAGGGCTTGCAGCTCGTCCTCTAACGCCTTGCAGCGGTCGCGGACTTTGACTGCTTCCCCCAAGGCCGAGTCACGGGTAGCCTTCGCCTTGAGGACAGCCCGCCTCTCCTCGTCACAGGCTGTCGAAGCCTGAACCAGCGCCGCCCGAATTGAAGCGTTAGAGCGAATCCACCCTGAAGCCAGTTCCAGGCGCCCGGCCACCAGGCGAGGGTCGGCGCCCAGAAGATCCTGCCGCAGCCGGTCCAATTCAGCAACGGCATGCTCCAGGATGGAAGACGAAGGTGGAGAAAC
The DNA here is from genome assembly GCA_034509565.1 of Triticum monococcum. Classification (NCBI taxonomy): domain Eukaryota; kingdom Viridiplantae; phylum Streptophyta; class Magnoliopsida; order Poales; family Poaceae; genus Triticum; species Triticum monococcum. Next base: position 494,982,603 of record CM067844.1, read on the forward strand.
ATCTGCGCGCTCCCAGACAACCGGAGGAGCTGAGGAAGCAATGGTCAGTGGAACGGGAGGAGAAGGTAGTGGCGGCAAAGCCGCCGTGTCCCGAGGAGGAGTCCGCTGCGTCTCCGCGGCCGAAGCAGTGGCGCCAGACGAGGGCACCTCAGGGGTCACTTGGGCCATGGGGGCTGAGCTCGCCCCAGCTAGCAGGGCCAGGCCTCCTGAGGGCGACCGAGCAGGAGAAGCCCGCGCGCCGCGGTCACCCCCCTCCGCAGGCGGAGTCGCTGCGGATGGAGCCTCAGGAGCGCTCTTCGGTTTCTTCGCCATGGGTGCACGCCTACTCAAGAGAAGCAATCAGCAAGCCTCGTCGGCGGAACAAGAAACAAAAGAACAAGGATCAAGCGCTTACGGGTCATCGCCGGTGAGCTCGGGCAGCTTCCGGCCCAACTTCAAGCCAAACAGCCGACTGGAAGGGTCGACCTTGGAAGCAGAAGGCGCGGCTGCGGACTGCCCCGGAGTAGGGGCAGACCCGTGGGGGATCAGCCCGGTCCTGTCCTTCTTCGGGATCGGGGGCGAGCTCCCGCCACCCAGCACGTCATTGCCATCATCATCATCGTCGTCATCATCGCTCGGCGGGAGGCGGAGAGTACGGAGCGAGCGCCGAGGAAGGGGAGCCCTCGACTCTCCGTCAGTCGCCCCGGAGTCGGGCCCCTCTCCCCGCTCCTACTCGTCCTTCTCCTCGTTGGAGTCGCCAGAGGGCACATCCACCGGTCCTCCAGAAGACGCCACGGGCATGAGCCCGTGCCCGTTGAAAACAGGCATGGACTTCACCACCTGCTTCCAGTCGTTGCGAAGGAACAAGGGCTGGGGAGCGCCCTCCAACGCTGCCACATCACCCCCGACCAGAGATTGAAGAACCGCGTTCACGTCCTCTTCGTCCACAGAATCGGGGCTCGGATGAGGCCTCCACATTGGAGGAGAGTACCGCCGAAGTGGAGCCAGCTGCTGCTCCAAGAACTCCCTCAGCAGTGACGCGCCCGTCAACTTCGCCGTCGACATGCAGGCCGGCTTCAAGTCCGCGTCCATCCTCTCCAACACCGGTCTCGCACGAGGATCCGCGAGCTCCGCTCGACACCAGTCGCCGGCGTTCACGGGCAGCTCCGTGGGCAAGATTAGCCGAGGGTGGATGCGCCCGGCATCTACCAAGACCCATTTGCTCCGGAAGCCATCAGCCCTCTTCCCGGGACTCGAAATGGCATTGGTGCTGCCATGCGCAACAAAGCTCGCGCACGCGGAAGGAGATGCAGATGTCCGGAGGTAGAAGTAGTGGCGCAGCAAGGCCACCAAAGGTTGCACCCCTACGTGGGCCTCGCAGTAGTAAGCGAAGATCGCCAGAAGGAGAACGGAGTTGGGGTGGAGATGCAGAGCCTGCAAGTTGTAATGGCTGAGGATGGAGAAGAAGAACTCGGAGAAGGGAGGCATCAAGCCCGCAGCGATGGAGCTTACGAAGAAAGGATAGAAGGTGCTCCCTCGGCCCTCGGGGGTAGCGGAGCCGGCCTTGAACACCTCCTCCCCGTCGAGGCCCTGCGCCGCCGCCATTCAGCGCAGCCGGGCAAGGCTAGCCTTGGACACGGTCGGTGCGTCCAGGTCAGGAGAATACCAAGCTTCGGCCGGGGGTTGGCGAGGCGCCATGGCTTCTTAGGTCGCGCAACCGGAGTAGATCTGGAAGTTTGGAGGAAGAAAGGGGAGGCGCAAGAAAGGGGATCTAAGCAGCAACTGGAGGAAGCAAGGGCGGAGTCTGGAAAGATGCCTCTCCCTTATCAACCCGCGAGGTTGCTAAGGCACCCATGTCCAATCAACCGCCACGCGGCGCCCAAGGCCGCAAGCTGTTAGGGCCCGCGGTGCTTTGCCCTTGCCCTTTCGCCTCTTGGCACGGCCAAGTCCATGCGTGCCTTGGGCCCGGGGGCTACTGTCGGCGTTCTGGGAACGGGGGTCCCCAGACTTGCCTGCCTGCGGCCTGCGGCGTGGCTCAAGTGGGGGCCCGGCACGGCCCATCTTCATCAGCACAAGACTCAAGACCCTCGCGAGGGGCCAAGCCTCGCGAGGCGGACGACACGGCACATCCTCAGGCAAAGCCTCATCAGGCTGGCTCGCGAGGAGGCGGAGACATCAAGGCGGGGTACCTCGCGAGGTGCCCATGACGTGAGCCATGACGACTCAGGGCACCAGGCGGGTGCCAGCGCGCGCAGCGTCCTTCTTTCCTCTTCGGTGCAAAGGGAACAAGGGCAGCCGCGGAGTATGGAGGCATCAGGCAAAGGTTGCCACTTCGGTGCAACGAGACCAAGGCCAGGAGGATTACGAGACGGAGGTCACCATGGAGCCCAGCGCGGCGTCACCACCAGAGCCTTTGGCAGGCGAAGACTGCTTTTGTCAGGATAGATGTACTCGCTGTCCCCCTTTAAATTAGCCCGCCATTGTTGGATCCCTTACTGCTCAATATTTGGGGAGAGGACCAGGGCCTCTATATATAGGACTAGCCACCCACATAGCAAGGGGTTGGGTTTGGTTCGTTCGGTTCGGCTCTTGGTCATCAACAAGAGCAAGAGAGAGAGAGAGAGAAAGGTGGTGGAACTCCCCCTAGAAGTTCATCACCCCAGCCAAGAACAGCCCCTCGCGAGGCTGTTCTTCCTTGTATTGTCATCCTCACCAGCCCCAAGAGGCAATCCACAAACCACACACTGGAGTAGGGTATTACACCGCAACGGTGGCCCGAACCAGTATAAATCTTGTGTCTCTTGCGTGTTTCTTGTAGTAGGTTAGTTCCTTGTGAGACGGAGAGGTTGAGGGCGTAATCTCCGCGCGCACCCCAGTGTTCGAATCTTAAGGGTCTGCCGGAACCCGAAATCCGACAGTTGTTGCCATGTCTTTTGGTTGCGTGTTGCATCTTGCCATATCATCATCCGCATTGCATCATCATGTTTTCAAACTTGCATCCGTCCGGGTCTCCCAGTTCCGTCCGTTGTCCGTTCTGAGCACAGACACACTTGCACGCGCCCGCGGCATGTCCGAAATAGTATTTTATAAGTGGCCGGAAAATGTTCTCGGAATGGGATGAAAGTTGGCATGTGGTGTTGTTATGTTGTAGGTAGGCCGCCTGCCAAGTCTCATCGCATTCAGAGTTCATTTGATAGCCCAACGGATATCTATAGCGACATTATAGCTGGCCTAATGTCGGACGTTTTCGGTCTCCGAAAACGGTTGCCGGGTTGCATTCCCCCTCTCTCCTCTCAGTCCGCACACTTGACCTTGTCCGTCCAACCCTCTCTGCACAATGCATCAAACCCTTCGCGCTCGTCCGAAAGTTGTCCCGGACCCGACCCGGACAGTCGTCACCATTGGGTCCGGATCATCCCCAAACATCTACAAAACATCTCTGTTTTGTAAATTGGACTCCCTAGCTATTTATTCGCGATCGTCCGATTGCGATCGGAAGGACGAGGTAGCCCCTATCCTAATCTAGTCTAACCCTAAAATCTAGCCACTTGTCCCATCCACCAAATCCCTCCGCCGCCGCCGCCAGTTTGTCCCTCCTCGATTTGTTCCCTGCCCAACCGATGCCCTCCACGTCTCAGCCAACCACCGAGACTACAACCACCTCCTCCCACCTTGGGATCCTCCCAGATCCCCTTTGGCAAACCACCACCGATCCATCACTCCACCTCTCCAGCAGTGTCCTCAAGCCCCATGGATCCAGGCTTCTTTCTGTTGTCTTCGACCACAGGCGCCGCCTCCTCCTCGTCGCGTTCGAGGAGACGAACACCTCGCTAGCCTCTAAGCTCGCACCAGCGCCACTCGTCCCTCCTGCTCATGCCCGAGGGGCTTGCCTCAGGTGCCGCCGCAAGCAGCAGCAACCATCGGAGATCCCAGCGCCCGTTCCTCTTTCTTCGCTCGTTGTACCAAGCCACAGCTCCTCTGCCTCCTTCCTTTCTCTCTTTCTTCTTCACTAACGTTTCTCTCTCCCTCCCTCACACTTCGCTCTCTGTCTCTCAATACAGGAGAGCACCCTACGCCATGGCTGCCCAAAGCTTCCCGTCGCGCCGCTCGAGCTCCATCCCCGTGCCCAGATCCGTTGGATCCCGCCGCCCCAGTCCCGTTCCGATCGGTCCCCGCCGAGACCGCCTCGCCGGAGCTCCTGCCGCGTCGCGCCGCGTGCGTTGACCTGCGCCCCTGCTTCTCCCGTTGCTGCCTGCGTCGCTGGGTCAAGCGTGCCAGCGACCGCGTGGGCCGCATCCCGCGCCTCCAGGCCCAGCTTGCCCCTTCGCGGCCTACCTCCTCCTCCACTGAACCGGGCCGAGGCCCATGGTGAGGCCACCACCAGTGCGTCCTTTTTTTCTCTGTTCTGTTGGACCTCTGCTCAGTTTTGGCCCATGTAGTGTTTTTTTTCCTGCTACGAATTTGTCTTTTATTCCAGAGAACGCCGTTTTACAGAAAAGACCCTCATCTTCATGCATATAATAACTTAATAACCGTGCATCGGATTAAAACAAGTTATATATGAAACATGACTAGAATTCCATCTAGTTTCATATTATGCCATTTTCATCCATGTTTAACATGTTTAAAATGTTGTTTTTTTAAATTTGCTTAAATAACTTGTTAAAATGATTTAATTCATAACTAATTAACCGTAGCTCCAAATCTAATAAACTTTATATGTAAATGGGGTAGAAAAATGTCTAGTTTAACATGGTGTACTCACTTTGCATGTGTAACAACTCTAAAATAATTTTTAGGGCAGAACAGTACCAAACCTAATATATCCATATGGGGATTTACCGGACTTGTTGTTTTGTTGTTCCAGCCTCATTTAAACTTGCCTAGATAGGTAGTTTTCTTTTGCTTCACCCTCTTGCCATGCTTAACAACATTCAATATTGTTGGGTACATAAATGAGATCGAACTAAATAATTGATGTGGTGTTCCGTCAATATGCAACCCGTTGCATATGGAGCTCCACTTAACTTGTAGTGTTGTTTGTGCACTTTGCCATGCCATGCATATTTAAACCGGACATGCATCATACTTGATTGTGCATCATGCCTTGATTATGTGGTGGTTGTTTACTATGTTGTTTGCTTCTTTCCGGTGTTGCTTCTTCGGGTTGTTTCCGGTAACGTCGCGTTGTGAGGACCCGTTCGTCTACGTTCCGTTTGTCTTCTTCATGGACTCGTTCTTCTTCCTTGCGGGATTTCAGGCAAGATGACCATACCCTCAAAATCACTTCTATCTTTGCTTGCTATGTGCTCGCTCTTTTGCTATGCATATGCTGTGATACCTACCACTTGCTTATCATGCCTCCCATATTGTTGAACCGTGCCTCTAACCTTGTAGCGACCAGACCTCAAACAGTCTGATCTCTGTGCTCCGGTGTCATCCCTGGATCAGTAATGCTGACACCACACAATACTCGGAGGATTTATAGCAGAGTAGATATCACACACTTATTACATCGAGTGTCTCAAAAGAGAACTTATTACAATAAATATGGCTTAAGGCCATCTAATAACGATAACAGCGGAAGGCTTGGAAGATAAGTGAGTCCATCAACTCCAACGGCATCACTGAGTATAGAACCACGACCTAAAAACTCCTTAATCGTCGTCTGAAAAGTCTGCAACATTAACGTTGCAGCCCGAGAACGGGTCAGCACATGGAATATGCTGGCAAGGTAACACATAGAGAGTAGTGGAATGAAACAACTATACTATATGCATATTTGGCTGGTGGAAAGCTCTATGGTTACAGTTTTTGCGTAAAGCCAATTTTTCCCTACCTCAAAGGAACAAATTTAATTACTATCATGGTGGTTGTTAAACATTGAGAATGGTTGACAGCATTCTCAATCCCAATTAAGCATCATCATTTAACAAACCCAACAAAATTAACTTTAGAGTAACATGTTGAGATTCTCATGATAATCCAGGTACTAGATACTCAAGATGTCCATAACCGGGGACACGGCTAACCATGATTAGTTTATTACACTCTGCAGAGGTTTGAGCACTTTTCCCCACAAGACTCGATCGCCTCCGTTGGATTTCTCGCACTACATGGTGTTTGAGAAACGGATGACCGAGACACAGTCTTTCAGAAGCGCTAGCACCTTACGATGGATAGACCGGTACACCTACTTTCCCCTACATCTGCTAGTCTACCCTGTAAGAGTTCGCACGACTTAATCAACTATGCCAGAGCCCATAATGGCTTGTGGCTGCACACGGAAGTTTCTAGTATGAATAATCTCATGATCCCTTTGAGCCTGGGTGGCGGTCCAAAAGAAAAATAGGCAAGTCCTGGAATACCTAGGTGCCTCAATCCACCCAGATGTGTGTTTAGGTTGCCACCTTAGATAAACCATTAATTAACAATCTCACATCTGTCATGGATATCACTCACCCAATCCACGTCTACTAGCATAGCATGGCATAATAAGCAAACGTAGAAATAACTCCCAAAGGTTTGATAATAAATAGGTAATAGGTACTACCTCATCTACTTCCCATCCCACAATTTAATTAGATCATAATCATGCAGTGTGTGAGGATTGATCTAATGCAATAAAACTGGGTTGTAGAAAAACTATGATCAAAGTGTTACTTGCCTTGCTGATGATCCGCGAAACCTAGAGATTCGAAGTAACAGGCGGCGCACTCCGGGTATTCTATCACAGACAAACAAACAAGCATACAATAAGTACTCATCTAATGCACAGGTAAAACTCAAATAGAAGATCTAACCAGAAAGTTCAACATAAGAACCCTGGTTTGCAAAAAGAATCAAATCGAACGAAGCAAAAGAAATCAAACGGCGAAAGAAATCAACTTCATTCTAGTAATCTGGATCTAAGTCAAATTTTACAGTAGCAAAAACTTGTTTAAGTTGATTATTCGGAAAGAGGGTTTCGAGACGAAACTCCAGGCGCTTGAATCGACTGATTCCGATAAACGAGCGAAAAGTTATACTAAAACAAAAATCGGATCAGAAATCACGATCAGAAAATAACCGCGGAAAATCCGACGAAAATGAAAAACAACGAACAGATTAATCGTTAATTAACCTAATCCGAAAATAATTAAAATAATAAAATAATATTAAAATAATAAAAATAATCGAAAATAAAACCGACGAAAACAAAATATATATTTTTTATTTTAAAAAAAATCGGCACAGAAGTCGAGGCGGCGGCGAACCTCGGGCGGCGTGCAACTCCGGCGAGTCGGCGGCGGGTCCGGCGGCGGCGGCGGCGGGTCCGGCGGCGGCGGCGGGTCCGGCGGCGGCGGCGGCGGGCTAGGTTTCGGGCGCGGGCGCGGTTATGGGCTGGGGCGCTGGGTGCCTCGCTATTTAAAGGCGCCCTCGGGCGGAGTCCCGCTCGGGTACGGCCCATAGGCGGTTTCGTTTTTGTTTATAATTACGCTCGGAAGAAAAATAAAAAGAAATACTAAACGGTCTCCAAAAATCATGAAATAAATTTTCCCGGGTTTCTAAAATCAAGCCCGATAAAGTGAACATTTATTTGGGCCCAAAATACAACTTTGAAAAACGTGCATTTTTCCTAAATTCAATTAAAAATACCAAAAAACTCCGAAATAAAACTTATTCGATTCTTTTATTAAATCCTCAATATTTCTATATTTTGGGAAAGTCATTTTATTCCCTCTCTCATATTTTTGGTAATAGAAATAATTGATGATAAAATAAATAAAATCAAATGATCCTGTTTACAAAATTTGAGAAAACTCAAATATGTAAATAACGAAATCCCCAACTCTCTCCGTGGGTCCTTGAGTTGCTTAGGACTTTCTAGGATCAAAACCAAAAGCAAAAAAAATATGATATACATGATGATCTAATGTATAACATTCCAAATTGAAAATTTGGGATGTTACAAACCTACCCCCCTTAAGATGAATCTCGCCCTCGAGATTCGGGTTGGCTAGAAAATAGGTTAAGGTGGTCCTTGAGAAAATCTTCCTCTTGCTCCCAGGTGGCTTCATCCTCCGTGTGGTGGCTCCACTGAACTTTGCAAAACTTGATAACCTTGCTGCGAGTGACTCGGCTGGCAAACTCGAGAATCTTGACTGGTTTCTCCTCATAGGTCAAACTGTTATCCAACTGAATTGCTTCTAATGGCACTGTGTCTCTCAAAGGTATGTCAGCCATCTCCGCATGACACTTCTTCAACTGAGAAACGTGGAACACATCATGAACTCCTGTCAATCCTTCTGGCAATTCCAACTTGTAGGCCACTTCTCCCATACACTCCAAAACTCGATATGGCCCTACAAATCTTGGAGCTAACTTCCCCTTAACTCCAAAGCGCTTAATCCCTCGAAGTGGGGATACTCGAAGATAAGCTCTGTCTCTAACTTCGTAAACTGTCTCCTTGCGTTTAGAATCTGCGTAGCTCTTCTGCCTGGACTGGGCTACCTTGAGCCTATCGCGAATCAACTTCACCTTCTGTTCAGACTCTTTAATCAGATCTGGTCCAAACAACTGGCGGTCTCCAACTTCGTCCCATGACAACGGTGTCCTGCACCTCCTTCCGTACAAAGCTTCGAAAGGGGCCATCTTCAAACTGGTCTGATAGCTATTATTGTAAGAGAACTCTGCATATGGCAAATTATCGTCCCAACTAGATCCATAATCTAGCGCACAAGCTCTCAGCATATCCTCCAAAATCTGATTGACTCTCTCGGTCTGTCCATCTGTCTGCGGATGAAAAGTTGTACTAAATTCTAGCCTAGTACCCAAAGTCTCATGCAACTGCTTCCAGAACTTTGAGGTAAAATTGGTTCCTCTATCTGATACGATACTCCTCGGAACTCCATGCAAACATACGATCCTGGTCATGTATATCTTTGCCAACTTAGCACCGGTGTAAGTGGTCTTTACTGGGATGAAATGAGCTACCTTCGTCAATCGATCAACTACAACCCAAATCGAGTCATAGCCTGAACGAGTCCTTGGTAATCCCGTGATAAAATCCATGCCTAGCTTATCCCACTTCCATTCGGGTATCGGCAATGGTTGCAACAATCCTGCTGGCTTCTGATGCTCTGCCTTTACTCTCTGACATACGTCACAAACTGCTACATATTTCGCAATATCCTTCTTCATTCCGGTCCACCAGAAAATATCCTTCAAATCCAAATACATCTTGGTATTTCCTGGGTGAATCAAATACGGTGAATCATGTGCCTCTTGCAGAATCAACTTTATGATCTCTGGGTCATTGGGTACATAAACACGGTGTTCAAACCATAGGGTGTCGTGCTCATCCTCATGAAATCCTTTAGCTTTTCCTTGGCTCATTTTCTCTTTTATAGAAGCAATCTCCTTGTCAGATTTCTGAGCCTCTTTGATTTTATCCATCAATGTTGACTGAATCTCCAATGCTGCCACATAGCCTCTCGGAACTATCTCCAAACATAGCTCACGAAGATCCTCGGCTAACTCCTTTGGTATTTCTCCCGTCATTAGTGTATTGACATGACTCTTACGGCTCAATGCGTCAGCTACTACATTAGCTTTTCCGGGATGGTAATGCAATCTCATATCATAATCCTTGATGAGCTCCAACCATCTCCTTTGTCTGAGGTTCAACTCCTTCTGCGTGAAAATGTACTTCAAACTCTTGTGATCCGTGTACACCACACAATGATTTCCAATGAGGAAATGTCTCCACGTCTTCAATGCATGCACTACGGCTGCTAACTCCAAATCATGCGTGGCATATTTCAATTCGTGAGGCTTCAGTTGTCGTGAAGCATACGAAACAACTCTTCCCTCGTGCATAAGCACTGCTCCAAGTCCTCGACGTGAACCGTCGCAATACACCTCATAATCCTTGGTTTGATCTGGCAAAATAAACACTGGTGAGGTAACCAAACATTTCTTCAATTCCTGGAAACTAGCCTCACACTCCTCAGTCCATTTGAACTTAGTATCCTTCTTCAGCAACTCCGTCATAGGCTTCGCAATCTTTGAGAAGTTCTCAATAAATCTCCGGTAGTATCCTGCGAGTCCCAGAAAACTCCGGATCTCTCCAACTGTTGTTGGTGCTTCCCAATTGGTCACAGTGATAACCTTGGTGGGGTCAACTGCTATTCCTTCTCCGGATATAACATGTCCGAGGAATCCAACTTCCTTCAACCAAAACTCACATTTGCTGAACTTGGCATATAACTGATGTTCTCTAAGCTTCTCAAGTACTAATCGCAAATGTTCTTTATGCTCCTCTTCATTCTTTGAGAATACCAGAATATCATCGATGAAAACCACGACGAACTTATCCAAAAACTCCATAAACACTTTGTTCATCATGTTCATAAAATAGGCAGGTGCGTTAGTCAGTCCAAATGACATAACGGTATACTCATACAGTCCATATCTTGTGGTGAATGCTGTCTTAGGTATGTCCTGCTCTCGAATCTTCAACTGATGGTACCCTGATCGCAAATCGATCTTGGAAAACACTTTAGCCCCTTGCAATCGATCAAACAGATCATTGATCATTGGTAGCGAGTACTTGTTTTTGATTGTTACTTCGTTCAATCCTCGATAATCAACAACCATTCTTAACGATCCATCCTTCTTCTCCACTAGAAGTACTGGTGATCCCCAAGGCGAAGAACTTGGGCGAATGTAACCTTTATCCAGTAACTCCTTAATCTGCTTCTTAATTTCCACCAAATCCTTTGCGGGCATCCTGTATGGTCTCTTCGATATTGGCCCAGTGCCTGGCAAGAGCTCAATCAAAAACTCAATGTCTCTATCCGGTGGCATGCCTGGCAACTCTTCGGGAAATACATCAGGAAAATCCTTTACCACTGGTACTTCCTCCTGCACAACTGCTGATAAGGAATTTACTTGTGTCCTGTTTGGCGCATGTTGGGATACATACTTGATCCTTCTTCCTTCTAGCGTTGTGAGCAAAATTGTCTTACTAGCGCAACCGATGTTTCCTCCATACATCGATAGCCAATCCATACCGAGAATTGCATCCAAACCTTGGGATTCCAGAATAATTAAATCCGTTGGGAAAACATGCCTTCCTATACTTAATGGCACTTGAAAACATCCTTGTCCGGCCATGTACTCTGCTCCTGGCGAGCTTACTAGCATAGGTGTTTTAAGAACCCTAGTGGGCAGGCTATACTTTTCCACAAATCCCCTTGATATGTATGAATGCGATGCACCAGTATCAAAAGAACGAGTGCAGTAAATGACTTAACCAAAAACTTACCTATTACTGCATCGGGTTGAGCTTCAACCTCCTCCACATTAACGTGGTTCACCTGTCCCCTGTTGAAAGGGTGCGGCTTCTTTCCAGAGCTTCCATTGCCGTTTTGGCCTTCAGGACATTCATTGGCATAATGTCCGGTCTTGGAACACTTGAAACAGGTGACTTGACTCAGATCTCTCTTGGCTGGGGTTGATGGGGTGTTGCGGTTCTGTCCATTGCTTCCTCCATTCCCATTACCATTCTTGGTGCCATTGTGATTGTGCGAGCTACCTACTCCATGGGTATGCTGAAAATGTCCTCCTGGTCTAGGGGTAAAACGTGGCTTCTGCTGAGCTCCTGAATTATACTTTCCTTGTCCATACTCCCTCTTGCGGTTCTCAATTTGCTGATGCTTCCCTTCAATCATAAGAGCATGATCTACCAACTCCTGGTAGTTGTTGAAGGTGGCTACCATCAACTGCATACTCATCTCATCATTCAGTACTTCCAGGAATTTCTCCTGCTTAGCTGCATCCACAGCAACGTCATCTGGGGCATAACGTGCTAGCTTACTAAACTCCTCCACATACTGGCCAACTGTCCGTCCTCCTTGGCGCAAGTTACGAAACTCACGCTTCTTCATGGCCATTGCTCCTGCTGAAACATGGGCAGTACAAAAAGACTGCTGAAACTGGTCCCATGTGACAGTGTCGACTGAGAAGGTGGCTGTGAAATTCTCCCACCATGATGCTGCGGGTCCTTCTAACTGATGTGCGGCAAACTTCACCTTCTCCGCATCTGTGCATCCTGCTGTGGTCAACTCCCTAGCTGTCTTGCGGAGCCAATCATCTGCTACTATCGGCTCGGTGCTACTGGAAAACACCGGCGGATTCAGCCTAAGAAAACGGGCTAAGTGGTCAACAGGTGGTGGTGGTGGTGGTGGGTTGTTTTTGTTGTTGTTCCCTTGATTTTGATTCTGAACTAGCAACTGCATCAAGGTGTTCTACTGCTGGATCAACTGGGTGAGCTCCGGCGGAAAGGCAAATCCGGGGTCACGTCTCGGAGGCATCTGAGGGTTTAGAAAAGATGAGATATAAGAATAGAGAGGGTCTAAAGAGAAAACACTACCCATATGCACATGAGACAAAAGCAAACAATTCACTTCATTCAATCAAATAAAGGCATACAATCGATCTAGCTATCGCAAAAGTGCTCGGACTACTAAATTTACATGGTAGACTACTACTACTGGTGAGGTGGTCTACTAGAAATATTCTACGGTTGTAGACTCCATGATATCGGCTCCAACTTCATCAACATAGTCATCATCGCTACTATCTGCTTCCGAGTCGGTGTCGTCGATGATGATGTAGTCTTCCGGGCTAATCTCCTTGGGTTCCTCGTCTTCATCTACTAGTGTCGGGCCTCCCATAAATATTCCAATCTTCTTGATCAGGTCGTCATTCTTCTCCACCAATACTTCAATTTGTTCTTCATAATCTTCACGTGTAGCCTTGAGTTCTTCCTCCAGTTCCTTGATTCTAGTCTTAGCCTTCTTCAGATCTATCATGTCGGCGCACATCTGATTCTCCTGTTGTCGAATGTGCTGGTCTAACTCCTGGTTAAAGCTGCAATTGATCTATCTTTCCTAGTGCTGATCATCTCCCAGTGTTCATCTCGGCGCCCACAAATCTGGTAGATAGTATCCTTGAGATCCTTGCGGTAGACTTCTCCAATGCGTCCCATGGCGATGTGAGCTACCATACTCTTTCCTAGGCTCCAAGTTGGTGCATCAAAAGAAAACTCTATGGGCTCAGTGACTGGCATGAACGTCCTTCCTGGAACTTGAACTTGAATCATCCAGCTCTCTTCTTCAGGTAAAGTGGCGTTGTAGGTTCCCGTGAAGCTTGGTACTCCTATGTTCAGGTATCTAGTGACTTCCTTCAAGTGGCGTCCAAAGGGTGTATCTTCATCTGGTTGTGTGAACTTGTTCCTTGCATCCGCCATCCTAAAGAGTAGAAAAGATGAGAAGTCAGAAGAGAAGAGAGCGAGTAGTGATCTAGGTCTTTTAGCTTAGTGGTCGTGTCCTACAGTCAGCGTGTGCTCTGATACCATCTCTGTAGCGACCAGACCTCAAACAGTCTGATCTCTGTGCTCCGGTGTCATCCCTGGATCAGTAATGCTGACATCACATAGTACTCGGAGGATTTATAGCAGAGTAGCAATCACACACTTATTACATCGAGTGTCTCAAAAGAGAACTTATTACAATAAATATGGCTTAAGGCCATCTAATAACGATAACAGCGGAAGGCTTGGAAGATAAGTGAGTCCATCAACTCCAACGGCATCACTGAGTATAGAACCACGACCTAAAAACTCCTTAATCGTCGTCTGAAAAGTCTGCAACATTAACGTTGCAGCCCAAGAATGGGTCAGCACATGGAATATGCTGACAAGGTAACACATAGAGAGTAATCGAATGAAACAACTATACTACATGCATATTTGGCTGGTGGAAAGCTCTATGGTTACAGTTTTTGCGTAAAGCCAATTTTTCCCTACCTCAAAGGAACAAATTTAATTACTATCATGGTGGTTGTTAAACATTGAGAATGGTTGATAGCATTCTCAAACCCAATTAAGCATCATCATTTAACAAACCCAACAAAATTAACTTTAGAGTAACATGTTGAGATTCACATGATAATCCAGGTACTAGATACTCAAGATGTCCATAACCGGGGACACGGCTAACCATAATTAGTTTATTACACTCTGCAGTGGTTTGCGCACTTTTCCCCACAAGACTCGATCGCCTCCGTTGGATTTCTCACACTACATGGTGTTTGAGAAATGGATGACCGAGACACAGTCTTTGAGAAGCGCTGGCACCTTACGATGGATAGACCGGTACACCTACTTTCCCCTACATCTGCTAGTCTATCCTGTAAGAGTTCGCACGACTTAATCAACTATGCCAGAGCCCATAATGGCTTGTGTCTGCACACGGAAGTTTCTAGTATGAATAATCTCATGATCCCTTTGAGCCTGGGTGGCGGTCCAAAAGAAAAACAGGCAAGTCATGGAATACCCAGGTGCCTCAATCCACCCAGATGTGTGTTTAGGTTGCCACCTTAGATAAACCATTAATTAACAATCTCACATCTGTCATGGATATCACTCACCCAATCCACGTCTACTAGCATAGCATGGCATAATAAGCAAACGTAGAAATAACTCCCAAAGGTTTGATAATAAACAGGTAATAGGTACTACCTCATCTACTTCCCATCCCACAATTTAATTAGATCCTAATCATGCAATGTGTGAGGATTAATCTAATGCAATAAAACTGGGTTGTAGAAAAAGTATGATCAAAGTGTTACTTGCCTTGCTGATGATCTGCGAAACCTAGAGATTCAAAGTAACAGGCGGCGCACTCCGGGTATTCTATCGCAGACAAACAAACAAGCATACAATAAGTACTGATCTAATGCATAGGTAAAACTCAAATAGAAGATCTAACCAGAAAGTTCAACTTAAGAACCCTGGTTTGCAAAAAGAATCAAATCGAACGAAGCAAAAGAAATCAAACGGAGAAAGAAATCAACTTCGTTCTAGTAATCCGGATCTAAGTCAAATTTTACAGTAGCAAAAACTTGTTTAAGTTGATTATTTGGAAAGAGGGTTTCGAGACGAAACTCCATGCGCTTGAATCGCCTGATTCCGATAAACGAGCGAAAAGTTATACTAAAACGAAAATCAGATCAGAAATCGCGATCAGAAAATAACCGCGGAAAATCCGACGAAAAAGAAAAACGACGAACAGATTAATCGTTAATTAACCTAACCGAAAATAATTAAAATAATAAAATAATACTAAAATAATAAAAAAATCGAAAATAAAACCGACGAAAACAAAATATATATTTATTTTTTATTTAAAAAAATCGGCACGGAAGTCGAGGCGGCGGCGAACCTCGGGCGGCGTGCAACTCCGGCGAGTCGGCGGCGGCGGCGGCGGCAGGCTAGGTTTCGGGCGCGGGCGCAGTTATGGGCTGGGGCGCTGGGTGCCTCGCTATTTAAAGGCGCCCTCGGGCGGAGTCCCGCTCGGGTACGGCCCATAGTCGGTTTCGGTTTTTTTATATATAATTACGCTCGGAAGAAAAATAAAAAGAAATACTAAACGGTCTCCAAAAATCATGAAATAAATTTTCCCGGGTTTTTAAAATCAAGCCCGATAAAGTGAACATTTATTTGGGCCCAAAATACAACTTCGAAAAACGCGCATTTTTCCTAAATTCAATTAAAAATACCGAAAAACTCCGAAATAAAACTTATTTGATTCTTTTATTAAATCCTCAATATTTCTATATTTTGGGAAAGTCATTTTATTCCTTCTCTCATATTTTTGGTTATAGAAATAATTGATGATAAAATAAATAAAATCAAATGATCCTGTTTACAAAATTTGAGAAAACTCAAATATGTAAATAACGAAATCCCCAACTCTCTCCGTGGGTCCTTGAGTTGCTTAGGATTTTCTAGGATCAAAACCAAAAGCAAAAACAAATATGATATGCATGATGATCTAATGTATAACATTCCAAATTGAAAATTTGGGATGTTACAAACCCACTTTGTCCTAGCAAACCGTTGTTTGTCTATGTTTCCGCTTTGCTCAGCCCCTCTTATAGCGTTGTTAGTTGCAGGTGAAGATTGAAGTTTGTTCCTTGATGGAACATGGAGATGTTGTTCCATGTCGGAACATGTTTACTTGTTGGGATATCACAATATCTCTTATTTAATTAATGCATCTATATACTTGGTAAAGGGTGGAAGGCTCGGCCTTATGCCTGGTGTTTTGTTCGACTCTTGCCGCCCTAGTTTCCGTCATACCGGTGTTATCTTCTCGGATTTTGCGTTCCTTACGCGGTTGGGTTATAATGGGAACCCCTTGACAGTTCACCTTGAATAAAACTCCTCCAGCAAGGCCCAACCTTGGTTTTACCATTCGCCACCTAGCCTTTTTTCCCTTGGGAGTCACGCATCCCGAGGGTCATCTTTATTTTAACCCCCCCCCCCGGGCCAGTGCATGTCTAAGTGTTGGTCCAAACTAGAGTCCTTTGCAGCGCCACCTCGGGGAAACTTGTGGGCTGGTTTTAGTTGTACGGAGCGCTCATCCGGTGTTGCCCTGAGAACGAGATATGTGCAGCTCCTATCAGGATGTCGGCGCATCGGGCGGTCTTGCTGGTCTTGTTTTACCTGTCGAAATGTCTTGTAACCAGGATTCCGAGCCTGGTCGGGTCTTCCCACTAGAAGGAATATCCTTCGTTGACCGTGAGAGCTTGTGATGGGCTAAGTTGGGACACCCCTGCAGGGATATGATCTTTCGAAAGTCGTGCTCGCGGTTATGGGCAGATGGGAATTTGTTAATGTCCGGTTGTAGAAAACCTGAAGTTGATCTTAATTAAAATACATCAACCACGTGTGTAACCGTGATGGTCTCTTCTCGGCGGAGTCCGGGAAGTGAGCACGGTGTTGGAGTTATGCTTGGCGTAGGTCGTTCTAGGATCACTTCTTGATCATAGTTGTTCGACCGTGCTTTTGCCTTCTCTTCTCGCTCTCATTTGCGTTTGTTAGCCACCAGATATGCTAGTCACTTGCAGCAGCTCCACATCATACCTTTAACTTACCCATAAGCTTAAATAGTCTTGATCGCGAGGGTGTGAGATTGCTGAGTCCCCGTGACTCACAGATACTTTCAAAAACCAGCTTGCAGGTGCCATTGAACCATGCAGATGACGCAACCAAGCTCAAGGAGGACCTCGATGAAGATCTTGTCCTTTGTGTTGTTTTGTTCTAGTTGATCAGTAGTGGAGCCCAGTTGGGGTCGATCGGGGACCTTGTCGCATTTGGGGTTCTTCTTTTATTTTGGTTTCGTAGTCAGACCTTGTGTGTATCTGGTTGATGTAATGCTTTATTCATGTAATTGTGTGAAGTGGCGATTGTAAGCCAACTATGTATCTTTTCCCTTATTGTATTACATGGGTTGTTTGCGAAGATTACCTCACTTGCGACATTGCTTTCAATGCGGTTATGCCTCTAAGTCGTGCTTCGACACGTGGGAGATATAGCCGCATCGAGGGCGTTACAAGTTGGTAATCAGAGCCTTCCCCGACCTTAGGAGCCCCCACTGTTTGATTGTTTTTAGCAGCCGAGTTTGTGTCTAGAAAAATGTTTTGAGTCATTTAGGAATTATATATCGGAGAGTTTAGGAATTCTTTTTATTCCTCAGTCCCTTCGTCGCTCTGGTGAGGCATCCTGACGTAGAATTTTGACTCTTCTCTTCTCAAATTTCACTAAAAAAATTAGGATCACGCGGGTATCTTGGAATCGTTCCGATCGATTTGTGATGAGAACATTGTTCTTGGTGCCTCCTGTCATTTAGGGGTTGTGGCAGTGTCCCGGGGAGTTGAGATCCGAGGTGTTGTCGTCACAATTTTATCATTGCAGTTCTGGAATACCTGAGTTTAGTTCGCCGACATCGAAAATCTCTTTTATGCAGTTGTTGGTGAGATAACCTCGACGCCACCCAGTACTGGGGCGGGAATTGGGGAGTATTGCCATAACTCGTATAACAGATGCTTTTCGAAGGTTGAGGTAGACGATTTCCGAAGGTTTCTTGGTTATGTGTTGAAGGATGGATACAGCTGGATGTAGGATTTGCTAGTTTTGGGTGAGATATTATGCTTCCCTTGTATCCCCAACACCTGATTGCATAACCAGAAAGTTTCAGGAGTTTATAAGTGGGAATTCAAGTAGCTCTTAGGATATCTTTCCGACGGATATATGATATGAAATTGGGGTTTGACGTCTAGTGGTCCGCCTATCCACGGTTGGTTTTACAGTGGTCTCGTTGTGTCTTAAAGAGTCCTTGCCTATGCCGACTCAGGGACGCTTCGTATGTCATGTGCACTGCCTTGTACATGATGGTGCTGTACGATCGAGCCCGTGTAGGCCCCACCACGAAAAACTTCAGACGAAATCTCTATCATATGTTTGTTCCGGCTTATTCCGCAAGCCAATCCTTTGTTTTTGTTTTCAGTTATGGTATTCGAGTTGCTTCGAAGTAAAATGTTGATTCCATCCCTTTCCTAAGTGGTGTTCTCATACTCCTATGCGAATACTAATCCTCCTTGATAATCGAGATTGTCATGTAAATCCTTTTTCACCGGCATGTTTCTTTTCAAGTGGATCTGATCATTTTCAACATCCGCTTGATCAAGTATCAGTTCTTCTCAAGGTGTTTGTTTCATCCATCTCCAAGTTGCCTTTGTTTTTCCTGCCCTCCCTCCCTTGTTTTTCTTTAAGGACTCAGATTTCTTAATCGAGTATCCATCTTATTGATGTGAAGCCTCTCCATTTTTTTCCTTCAATGTTCTTATCCGGTGATTCTCGTGAAGATACTAACGGAGCTTCTAGTTTATCATTCTTTGTTTCTTTTATCCTCTCCAGTGGATTCAATTCAAGCTTTGTGGATCATATCCTTTTTTTCTCCTTTCTAATACCTTCTCATGCCGATGCACCTCATAATCATCCACTTCTCGCTATTCAATTGTTCCGAGTGCTGGAGATATCTCAGAAGACTCACAATTACATTCTCGATCCATCCAAGTTATTTTGAGGTTGTTATCTCATTCAATCCATTTAATTCAACCGGTGCGATCTCTCTTCAAAACCTTTTCAATGGTGTATCTTTTGAGTGGGCCCTAACCCACAGGTCTTTTCCTAGGATCTTACTTGACTCTTCTTATTTTCCCGGAGCAATCCTCAAATTCTTTTCGAAGTTTGATGTAACAATGATTTATCATCAGTCAGATGTCTTTCTCCAAGATCAGTTAAATTCTTTTCATCGTTGGCTCAACCTTTCCATTATTCATTCCGGAGTGCCTCAACAATTTGGTGGTGTTTCTCGTCATCATTCTCGGATTTGAAGACCGAAGAAGAATTCTCCTCCATATCTTGCTCCATTCTCTCCAAGATTCATGGTGCTAGCTTGTTGCCATCCTCTCATAATTGTTTTCGATTGTGAGAATTCTTTTCACCCATCCGGAGTAATTCAGAGTATGTTCAGTTTGATTATCCGAAGCCCATCATCTGAGATTTATTCATTCTCGGCTTTCAGCTATGGTTCTCCAAATCTTACCGGTGCATCGTTCAAGTGATCTCTAATCAGTTCATGATCCCTTCATTCTCATGTATCTAGATTGTCTCAAGTATCTTCCTTCATTTCACAATTCTTACCGGTGGTTCGTCGAAGACCTTCTCAAGTTTATGTTATATCTGTCTCTTAATCTTGTCTACGAGAATAAGTAATATGTCAAATCTGTTGATTGTCGTCAATTTAATTGATGAAGGATAAGCATAATGTAATTCTTATTCTTGTTTAATCTTTCTTTCCGGAGCTCAAAGTTATTTCTATTATATCATCACGAAGATCCATCTTATCATTGCAAGGCTTCAACCTTATTCTTTTCATCCTTCATTTCGTTTGATCATTCTTTTGTTACCGGAGTTTCTTCATGGAGGCTATACATGATGGTTCATCAAGGATTTAATTCCTTCTCGAAGTGTTAATCGAGATTCTTTTCTAAGGAGCTTAAGTTTCTTCATCTTGCAATCCGGAGTGCAGTTATTTCTTTCGTATCATTGGAGGTGGTATTATGTCATTCTTGATAATTTGAGTTCATGTTTCATGTTCCACATGTTGTTAAGAATGAGGTATTTTAAATCCATCAATACCTTTGTTGGAATTATCTTGGACTATATTTCACCTAAAACCGTCCCTAAGGATTGTTGCTATTTATGGTTCTCATATAGGACCCAAGTTCTTCTTTCATCCTTCCGGTGAAATAAGCTTTCTCGTCTCCTTGTTCATACCAATCCAATTCTTTTTCTCATGAGTGGCAGGTTGTCACCTCATAATTTTGCGATGTATTCCATAAGGCCATATCAAGCTTATTCTTTTCGTTGTTGTGTTTCCAACAACTCCGTTCGACCCTTCTCCTAAGGATTCCTTTTCAAGCTCTTTTGTAGTAGAAGTTAGCATTTTCTTCTACATTCTTTTGTCTCAATTATCTTTATTCTATTCTTTCTCCCGGAGGTCTAGTGATGTTGCTCTTTTCACTCCTCATCTCGGTTTGTCAAGATCATGTTCAATTTCTTCCATTTACAGTCGAAGTGCTGTCCAAATTATGTCATTCTTAATCCTTTTCTATCTTATTTTAACCGGAGTGGTTTCAATATTTATCTTGCCCTTCAACCTCAAGGTTTTTCGCAATGTTCTTTGTTCCTCTTTTCTAAAGGAGTGTTTTCGACCTTATTCACTTTCGTTGTGTTCTTTCTTGAATTTGTTCAACCTCGCAAGGTTCCTTGGTTTCACTCGTTTGTCAAAGAAGCAACTTAGTTTTATCTTTTTTCTTCCTCTTCCGTTTTCCCTCCGGTGCCATTCTAGATCTCGGGACGAGATCCTCTCGTAGTGGTGGAGTGTTGTGACGCCCCGAGACCGATGTGCCAGGTGTCTTCTAGTTATTCGCTGTTGTTGCCATGTCTTTTGCTTGCGTGTTCCATCTTGCCATATCATCATCCGCATTGCATCATCATGTTTTCAAACTTGCATCCGTCCGGGTCTCCTAGTTCCGTCCGTTGTCCGTTCTGAGCCCAGACACACTTGCACGTGCCCGCGGCATGTCCGAAATAGTATTTTATAAGTGGCCGGAAAATGTTCTCGGAATGGGATGAAAGTTGGCATGTGGTGTTGTTATGTTGTAGGTAGGCCGCCTGCCAAGTTTCATCGCATTCAGAGTTTGTTTGATAGCCCAACGGATATCTATAGCGACATTATAGCCGGCCTAATGTCGGACGTTTTTGGTCTCCGGAAACAGTTGCCGGGTTGCATTCCCCCTCTCTCCTCTCAGTCCGCACACTTGACCTTGTCCGTCCAACCCTCTCTGCACAATGCATCGAACCCTTCGTGCACGTCCGAAAGTTGTCCCGGACCCGACCCGGACAGTCGTCACCGTTGGGTCCGGATCATCCCCAAACATCTATAAAACATCTCCGTTTTGTTAATTTGACTCCCTAGCTATTTATTCGCGATCATCCGATTGCAATCGGACGGACGAGGTAGTCCCTATCCTAATCTAGTCTAACCCTAAAATCTAGCCACTTGTCCCATCCACCAAATCCCTCCGCCGTCGCCGCCAGTTTGTCCCTCCTCAATTTGTTCCCTGCCCAACCGATGCCCTCCACCTCTCACCCAACCACCGAGACTACAACCACCTCCTCCCACCTTGGGATCCTCCCAGATCCCCTTTGGCAAACCACCACCGATCCATCACTCCACCTCTCCAGCAGTGTCCTCAAGCCCCATGGATCCAGGCTTCTTTCTGTCGTCTTCGACCACAGGCGCCGCCTCCTCCTCGTTGCGTTCGAGGAGACGAACACCTCGCTAGCCTCCAAGCTCGCACCAGCGCCACTCCTCCCTCCTGCTCATGCCCGAGGGGCTTGCCTCAAGTGCCGCCGCAAGCAGCAGCAACCATCGGAGATCCCAACGCCCGTTCCTCTTTCTTCGCTCGTTGTACCAAGCCGCAGCTCCTCTGCCTCCTTCCTTTCTCTCTTTCTTCTTCACTGACGTTTCTCTCTCCCTCCCTCACACTTCGCTCTCTGTCTCTCAACACAGGAGAGCACCCTACGCCATGGCTACCCGAAGCTTCCCGTCGCGCCGCTGGAGCTCCATCCCCGTGCCCAGATCCACCGGATCCCGCCGCCCCAGTCCCGTTCCGATCGGTCCCCGCCGAGACCGCCTCGCCGGAGCTCCTGCCGCGTCGCGCCGCGTGCGTTGACCTGCGCCCCTGCTTCTCCCGCTGCTGCCTGCGTCGCTGGGTCGAGCGTGCCAGCGACCGCGTGGGCCGCATCCCACGCCTCCAGGCCCAGCTTGCCCCTTCGCGGCCTACCTCCTCCTCCACTGAACCGGGCCGAGGCCCATGGTGAGGCCACCACCAGCGCCTCCTTTTTTTTCTCTGTTCTGTTGGACCTCTGCTCAGTTTCGGCCCATGTAGTGTTTTTTTCCTGCTACGAATTTGTCTTTTATTCCAGAGAACGCCGTTTTATAGAAAAGACCCTCATCTTCATGCATATAATAACTTAATAACCGTGCATCGGATTAAAACAAGTTATATATGAAACATGACTAGAATTCCATCTAGTTTCATATTATGCCATTTTCATCCATGTTTAACATGTTTAAAATGTTGTTTGTTTAAATTTGCTTAAATAACTTGTTAAAATGATTTAATTCATAACTAATTAACCATAGCTCCAAATCTAATAAACTTTATATGTAAATGGGGTAGAAAAATGTCTAGTTTAACATGGTGTACTCACTTTGCATGTTTATAAAATAATGTTTAGGGCAGAACAGTACCAAACCTAATATATGCATATGGGGATTTACCGGACTTGTTGTTTTGTTGTTCCGGCCTCATTTAAACTTGCCTAGATAGGTAGTTTTCTTTTGCTTCACCCTCTTGCCATGCTTAACAACATTTAATATTGTTGGGTACATAAACAAGATCGAACTAAATAATTGATGTGGTGTTCCGTCAATATGCAACCCGTTGCATATTGAGCTCCACTTAACTTGTAGTGTTGTTTGTGCACTTTGCCATGCCATGCATATTTAAACCGGACATGCATCATACTTGATTGTGCATCATGCCTTGATTATGTGGTGGTTGTTTACTATGTTGGTTGCTTCTTTCCGGTGTTGCTTCTTCGAGTTGTTTCCGGTAACGTCGCGTTGTGAGGACCCGTTCGTCTATGTTCCGTTTGTCTTCATGGACTCGTTCTTCTTCCTTGCGGGATTTCAGGCAAAATGACCATACCCTCGAAATCACTTATATCTTTGCTTGCTAGTTGCTCGCTCTTTTGCTATGCCTATGTTGCGATACCTACCACTTGCTTATCATGCCTCCCATATTGTTGAACCAAGCCTCTAACCCACCTTGTCCTAGCAAACCGTTGTTTGGCTATGTTACCGCTTTGCTCAGCCCCTCTTATAGTGTTGTTAGTTGCAGGTGAAGATTGAAGTTTGTTCCTTGTTGGAACATGGAGATGTTGTTCCTTGTCGGAACATGTTTACTTGTTGGGATATCACAATACCTCTTATTTAATTAATGCATCTATATACTTGGTAAAGGGTGGAAGGCTCGGCCTTATGCCTGGTGTTTTGTTCCACTCTTGCCGCCCTAGTTTCCGTCATATCGATGTTATGTTCCCAGATTTTGCGTTCCTTACGCGATTGGGTTATAATGGGAACCCCTTGACAGTTCGCCTTGAATAAAACTCCTCCAGCAAGGCCCAACCTTGGTTTTACCATTCGCCACCTAGCCTTTTTTCCCTTGGGAGTCGCGCATCCCGAGGGTCATCTTTATTTTTAACCCCCCCGGGCCAGTGCTTGTCTAAGTGTTGGTCCGAACTAGAGTCCTTTGCAGCGCCACCTCGGAGAAACTTGAGGGCTGGTTTTAGTTGTACGGAGCGCTCATCCGGTGTTGCCCTGAGAACGAGATATGTGCAGCTCCTATCAGGATGTCGACGCATCGGGCGGTCTTGCTGGTCTTGTTTTACCTGTCGAAATGTCTTGTAACCGGGATTTTGAGCCTGATCGGGTCTTCCCGCTAGAAGGAATATCCTTCGTTGACCGTGAGAGCTTGTGATGGGCTAACTTGGGACACCCCTACAGGGTATGATCTTTCGAAAGCCGTGCTCGCGGTTATGGGCAGATGGGAATTTGTTAATGTCCGGTTGTAGAAAACCTGAAGTTGATCTTAATTAAAATACATCAACCGCGTGTGTAACCGTGATGGTCTCTTCTCGACGGAGTCCGGGAAGTGAACACGGTGTTGGAGTTATGCTTGACGTAGGTTGTTCTAGGATCACTTCTTGATCATAGTTGTTCAACCGTGCTTTTGCCTTCTCTTCTCGCTCTCATTTGCGTTTGTTAGCCACCAGATATGCTAATCGCTTGCTGCAGCTCCACATCATACCTTTACCTTACCCATAAGCTTAAATAGTCTTGATCGCGAGGGTGTGAGATTGCTGAGTCCCCGTGACTCACAGATACTTTCAAAAACCAGCTTGCAGGTGCCATTGAACCGTGCAGATGACGCAACCAAGGTCAAGGAGGACCTCGATGAAGATCTTGTCCTTTGTGTTGTTTTGTTCTAGTTGATCAGTAGTGGAGCCCAGTTGGAGTCGATCGGGGACCTTGTCGCATTTGGGGTTCTTCTTTTATTTTGGTTTCGTAGTCGGACCTTGTGTGTATCTGGTTGATGTAATGCTTTATTCATGTAATTATGTGAAGTGGCGATTGTAAGCCAACTATGTATCTTTTTCCTTATTGTATTACATGGGTTGTTTGCGAAGATTACCTCACTTGCGACATTGCTTTCAATGCAATTATGCCTCTAAGTCGTGCTTCGACATGTGGGAGATATAACCGCATCGAGGGCGTTACACACAACCCACCAGGGCATGCCTCGAGGCCCGGGCACACCCTGGTGGATTGTGCCCACCTCCCATATCCCCGGACCGCCTCTTTACTCTATAAACTAGTTGACTCTTTGCGCCAAATGGCGCAGAGACCCGCTAAAGACATGTTGTCGATGAAAATAGTTTCATTTTGCAAGGACATATTCGATAACCATGCTATATTGTCTATCACACTGCAAGATCCAAGTTGAAAAAAATTATATTTGTATAACCCATTACGCCAAAAAAAAATTGTATAACATGACCCGTTGTGCCAAATGGCAGTTTAAAATATTTGCATTTTTTTAGTAACTGTGTTTGAGCAAATAAATATGGTAAGAACTTAATAAAAGTTTAGCAACAACAGAGTAAAATTGTATCATGTGCAACAACAGCAAACATTAGTTAGCTAATAAATTGTTTGAAGGGAACCAAACATTTCAGATTAGTTTATCCGACATCTCATTCTCAAAAATGATCCCAAGCAGCCATCAACGAAAATACAATTGTTTTTAGGGTGAAAATACAATTGTTTTGATGCAGCGACGGTAAGAGAAATGATTAAACATCAAAGAAACAGAACATTTAAATTGGTTATTCCTTGGATGAAATCTATTGTTGTATCACCCAGCCTAGTACCAATTCTTGTCGCAACAACAATCTCACCCAATCCTCCTTCAAGAGGATACACAAAGGATATCAAGAAACCAAATTGTGTGTGCTGTAACCAGGAACCTTAATTTAGCTTAGTTTCTTCTTTAAGACCCAGATGATCAACCTAATTAAACAGCATATTCAAACAAATAAAATGGCATTGGTCATGCATGCAAGACCAAACTGTCTGGCAGAAATCAGTTAGAAGCATGCAATCCCAATTCACAAGGCGATAATCCCAGCAAATGATCAAAACATCCACAAGAAAAACAAAAATGATAGGCTGACAATTCAAAGACATGATGAAGAATATAATTTTTTAGAAGTAAAGCACCATAGAATTACTTAACAGGCACAACGAAAGGCGAGGATACTAACTTATAAATAAGGCCATCTTTATACAACCTGACAAAAGCTTAAGTTACAGCTTTTGACCTTTTCTCGTCCATTGTAAAGCACTGACGCACAAGGCTGACATTAAGTTCACATTAGGAATTGGAACTATAGACAATACATTGTTTTCACTATTTTTCTTAACTAAGGAAAATAAGAAGTTTATCTCATGGGTCCAATCAAGGGAGGCTCCAAGCCTATGTAATTGATTCAATACAGTACCACCATACTGATCTTTCCATTCTACGACCTGTATAGAAGATGTTAAGAGGATACACCAAGTGTGCAAAGAAATAAGCTAACTATGATTCATGTCGCATCACACATGACAAATTGACACTGCCAATTATGAATTTAAAAAATATACAGGACTCTACATTGTTACAGCTTCTACCACACATTGCCTACAGTGCAAACAAAAGAAAAGACAACCATGCGTTATTTCAACTGGTGTAAGCAAGACACTTATAATAGAGCAACATCATGGCAGCTCTAGTTATCAGAACAAGGCTAAAGTGTAGCTTAAAATCATTAGTTAACTCTGCTTCTATTCCGGTTGCTGAAAATCACAATAGTAAACTTGTCCCTAACTCTTTTTGTGATTAGTAGTCATGTGCATGACTAAACCATATCTTTTGTTATTATTGTGCTTCTGCATACATAACATGTTAAACTTAGAATAGTCGTGCCCTAACATGTTATTCCGGTAAAAAAATCCTTGCGAAGATACACATACAAGATCTATGAGCACTATAGTGGAAGCATGATACTCTATATACATGGAAAATAGAGAATTGAACCGCTTTCCACGCAAAGTGACATGATGGATCTGGGCTTCCCCATGGGCGCTCATGTGTGGGCAACATCTGTACTGTTTAATATGCTTCGCCACTAAATTATGGTCTCATTGATTGAACTGTAGAACACAAATTTTCAAAATATGCATAATTATTACTTTTCGCTTTCTTTAATATGAATAACAAGAACTAAAGGGCATATTCATGTCATGAAAAGTGAGGAAAGAATACTCAGAACCCTTTTCACCTTTCTTTTTCACAATCCTTCTCATGCACTCATCTTGACACGACCAATTATCATCCTTTGGATATATTTAAATAGAAAAATGTTCTGATTTCATTCCTTGATCCTCCACTCTGTCTTGTCAAGCCACAGGAATTATTCGGAACACAAGATTGTAAATATGTAAAAAAAATAAGAGCGCGGAATTATGATATAGAAATAGCGCGACTCTGATTTCCTTCGTTCGCCGCCCCTCTGCTTCGCTTCAGGTCTCCACCCCCGTGTTGTGATGCTACTCTTGAATTCCAATCTAACATTCAGGATTCAGCTAATATAAACTCATTGCTCTTTGTACAATAGAGAAGTAACAGGGGAAAGAAGAAGCAGACTAAGGCATAGCCTAGTGGTGGGAAGGGGCTGATGCCTTCCCACCCACCCAGGTTCAAGGCATGGTACTTGCAAGTTGGGTTTGTTGCACCAATTATACTGTAGGGGGTTCCCCTATAGTCTTTCTATCAAAAACAGGGGAAAGAAGAAAAACTAGGAATTCACTTGCCCTCTGAAGTGTGTAAAGCCCAACTCTGAATTTTCGGTTGTACCGCGCATCATCATCCATTTCAGATAGTAAGAGCATGTCCTTTAGCAATAAAACATCTGCTTAATTTTGACCTGGAGGTAAAAAGATGGATAAGGCACCTCCAAATCATCTAAATCGAAACCTTTCGGTCTTTGCTTTCACTATGTCTGAGTACCTGCATGGTGTGAGCAGATCATTCAATCAGTACGAAAAAAGGAATAATGTTCTAAAAAAAGTACACAACAAGGAATAAAGCAGTTCCATCAGTTATCTTGAAACTAAACATATCATGCGTATAAATCCACTGGATGGTCAATTTTCTCACACCCATTCTCAACAAATCCTGTACATACCAAAAAAAGTGTCCAATAGGGAGCATATTCAAAAAACCTACAGCTCCTTGAAAGAATGCCCTTCTCCACAGTAACCAAGCAAGCTCATGAATTTCTATGATTTAATATAAACAAACCTGTGATGTGGAAGTAAAACCATTGGAATATGAAGTGAATAATGTGCATCTACTCAAGTTGTAGGTAATTCTGCATGCGGTTACTACATCATCCTTGGTGGGGAGGGGAAGTTGGAGGAGGCTCTCAGATCTCGAGAGGCTTGACATCAGCGGCAATCATCTGCACAACACGAAAATAAAGATCAAACCTTGGTAACAGAAACAATAGGAGACCTGAAATTATGGACTGAACAAAAAGAGATAAGTTGGGGAGAAATTTAGGTCCCCAGACTGATGAGCTCTTGCATATGCATGATATTACAAATGTGATACCTTTGTGCTGCCTTCAGTTTTGAACCACTCGGAGACCATTCTGATCCCTCTAGCAAACATGTCAACATAACTATATGGGCAATGCATTTCGAACCATTGACCAAAGCATCCATGCACTCGGAACTAAAAGCATCTAATTGTTCTGTTCTAAACTATTTTAAAGTCTGCACTTTGCACAGCTGCAACTTGGTGTCATGAACTGAATTAGTGCATTACTTACACAACAGATATCAGATTATGTAGAAGTTGATAGAAATTAGCAGAAGTGGGCAACAAAAATCAGCAGCCCATCACCTTGCAATATAGAACATACTTTCGCCGACCATCATAGATCATACCGCTAAACAACAAGGCGCATCGGTCGTCCACTTGAATTATTATTCTGCAATAAAAGAAAAGCACACATAGAGCACCAATTAGAAGGGATCCTGCACACCAGTAAATGGTCTATATGGCAACAAAAAACCATTTAGCCATTCATCAGGCAGATGGTGTGCATTAGGTTGGGCCTGCTTACATGGTACAGAGGCATTTAGGCTACACAAATCTTGTAGATATGTGTGTGCATAGAGAGAGATCACAAATCCATAGATGTGTGTGTAGAAAAAGAGATCAGGAGCGAAGGGGAAGCTCACCATGGGGTCTCCCCATCCCCAAAATCTGCCTGTCATGCCAAGTAAGAGGCATGGAAAAGAAGGTGGGGTGGAGGCATAGGCGCTGCCGCCGCTCAGGGCAAAACAGAGGCGAGCCTGGCCTCCTCCCTGGCTGGGCGGCGGTGCCGCCTCCAGAAGGGCCGACCTGCTCCTTTACCTAATCGCCCACCTCCTCTTCCCCTGCCCCTTCACCCCACCACCGGGCTCGCCTCTCGATCTGGAACCAAGGACGGCTGGTGCGGGGGTGGGACGAGGCGGATTGGCTGCGGAAGCGTGGAGCAGATTGGTCAAAACCGCCTGCATGCGGCCACGACTGACCCAGCCAATCAGAGCACGAGACGAGCCCACCCGTCATAGGTCAGTGGAAATGACCGTGAAGTGAAAATCGAATTTGACTATTGTGAAGATCCAACGGCTCAAGCGCAATAGAATGCAGATCAGACGGTCAACGAAGACCCAATCGGGGGAGCATTGTGGAGGTGAGTTGGCTAGCCTCTTTATAGTTTTAAATACCCCAATATTCCATAAACCTTAGGAGAATCGACAAAAATCAATTCCAGCCACCGCAAGTTTCAGAGACACTAGATCTGAAGAAAATATACCCTAGAGGCAATAATAAAGTTGTTATTTATATTTCCTTATATCATGATAAATTATTATTATTCATGCTAAAATTGTATTAACCAGGAAACTTAGTACATGTGTGAATACATAGACAAACAGAGTGTCACTAGTATGCCTCTACTAGACTAGCCCGTTAATCAAAGATGGTTAAGTTTCCAAACCATAGACATGAGTTGTCATTTTATGAATAGGATCACATCATTAGAGAATGATGTGATTGACTTGACCCATCCGTTAGCTTAGCACTATGAACGTTTAGTTGATTGCTATTGCATTCTCCATAACTTATACATGTTCCTATGACTATGAGATTATGCAACTCCCAAACACCGGAGGAACACTTAGTGTGCTATAAAACGTCACAACGTAACTGGGTGATTATAAAGATGCTCTACAGGTGTCTCCGATGGTGTTTGTTGAGTTGGCATAGATCGAGATTAGGATTTGTCACTCCGATTGTCGAAGAGGTATCTCTGGGCCCTCTCGGTAATGCACATCACTATAAGCCTTGCAAGAAATGTGACTAGTGAGTTAGTTATGGGATGTTGCATTACGGAACAAGTAAAGAGACTTGTCGGTAACGAGATTGAACTAGGTATGATGATACCGACGATAGAATCTCGGGAAAGTAACATACCGATGACAGAGGGAAGAAACGTATGTTGTTATGCGTTTTGACCGATAAAGATCTTCATAGAATATGTAGGGACCAATATGAGCATCCAAGTTCCGATATTGGTTATTGACCAGAGATGAGTCTCGGTCATGTCTACATAGTTCTCGAACCCGTGGGGTCCACACGCTTAACGTTCGATGATGATATGTATTATGCGTTATGTGATTTGATGTACCGAAGATAGTTCGGAGTCCTAGGTGTGATCACGGACATGACAAGGAGTCTCGAAATGGTCGAGACATAAAGATTGATATATTGGAAGGCTATGTTTGGACACCGAAAAGGTTTCGAATAGGTTCGGGCATTTTCCGGAGTACCGGGGGGTTACCGGAACCCTCCCCCCCAGGGAGTTAATGGGCCATGGTGGGAGAGAAGAGGAGGCGGCCAAGTGGGAGGCGCGCGCCCCCCAAGCCCAATCCGAATTGGGAGGGGGCCAGGCCCCCTTTCCTTCCCTCCCTTTCTCTCTTCCTTCTTCTCCTACTCCAAATAGGGAAGGGGGGAAACCTACTCCTACTAGGAGTAGGAATCCCCCCTTAGGGCGCACCATAGGAGGCCGGGCCTCCCCTCCTCCACTCCTTTATATATGGGGGAGGGGGAACCCCATAGATACACAAGTTGATCTCTTAGCCGTGTGTGGTGCCCCCCTCCACATATTTCCACCTCGGTCGTATTGTCGTAGAGCTTAGGAGAAGCCCTGTGTCGGTAACTTCATCATCACCATCAACATGACGTTGTGCTGATGAAACTCTCCCTCGGCCTCAACTGGATCTAGAGTTCGAGGGACATCACCGAGCTGAACATGTGTAGATCGCGGAGGTGTCGTGCATTCGGTACTTGATCTATTGGATCGCAAAGACGTTCGACTACATCAACCACGTTACTTAACGCTTCCGCTTTCGGTCTACGATGGTACGTAGACACACTCTTCCCTCTCGTTACTATGCATCCCTAGATAGATCTTGTGTGATCGTAAGAAAATTTTAGAAATACCGCGTTTCCCAACAGTGGCATCAGAGCCAGGTCTATGCGTAGATGTTATATGCATGAGTAGAACACAAAGGCGTTCTGGGCGTGGGTATATACATATTGCTTGTCATCACTAGTTGTTTCTTGATTCGGCGGTATTGTTGGATGAAGCGGCCCGGACCGACATTACATGACTGTGTTCATGAGACGGGTTCTACCGACGTGCTTTGCACACAGGTGGCTGGCGGGTGTCAATTTCTCCAACTTTAATTAAATCGGATTCAATGAACAAGGTTCTTTTTGAAGATCAAAAAGCAATCACTATACCGCGTTGTGGTTTTTGATGCGTTGGTAAGAATGGTTCTTGCTAAGCCCCGTAGCAGCCAAGTAAAACTTGCAACAACAAAGTAGAGGACGTCTAACTTGTTTTTGCAGGGCATGTTCTAATATGATATGGTCAAGACGTGATTATATAAATTGTTGTATGAGATGATCATGTTTTGTAACATAGTTATCGGCAACTGGCGGGAGCCATATGGTTGTCGCTTTATTGTATGAAATGCAATAGCCATGTAATTGCTTTACTTTATCACTAAGCAGTAGCGATAGTCGTAGAAGCGATAGTTGGCGAGATGACAACGATGCTACGATGGAGATCAAGGTGTCAAGCCGGTGACGATGGTGATCATGACGGGGCTTTGGATATGGAGATCAAAGGCACAAGATGATGATGGCCATATCATATCACTTATATTGATTGCATGTGAAGTTTATCCTTTATGCATCTTATTTTGCTTAGTACGATAGTAGCATTATAAGATGATCTCTCACTAAATTTCAAGGTATAAGTGTTCTCCCTGAGTATGCACCGTTGCTATAGTTCATCGTGTCGAGACACCACGTGATGATCGGGTGTGATAAGCTCTACGTTCACATACAATGGGTGCAAGCCAGTTTTGCACAAGCAGAATACTCGGGTTAAACTTGACGAGCCTAGCATATGCAGATATGGCCTCGGAACACTGAGACCGAAAGGTCGAGCGTGAATCCTATAGTAGATATGATCGACATAGTGATGTTCACCATTGAAAACTACTCCATCTCACGTGATGATCGGACATGGTTTAGTTGATATGGATCACGTGATCATTTAGATGACTAGAGGGATGTCTATCTAAGTGGGAGTTCTTAAGTAATATGATTAATTGAACTTTAATTTATCATGAACTTAGTACCTGATAGTATTTTTGCATGTCTATATTTTTGTAGATAAATGGCCCGTGTTGTTGTTTCGTTGAATTTTAATGCGTACCTAGAGAAAGCTAAGTTGACAGATGATGGTAGCAACTACACGGACTGGGTCCATAACTTGAGGATTATCCTCATTGCTGCACAGAAGAATTACGTCCTAGAAGCAGCGCTAGGTGCCAAACCCGCTGCGGGAGCAACTCCAGATGTTATGAACACCTGGCAGAGCAAAGTTGATGACTACTCGATAGTTCAGTGTGCCATGCTTTACAGCTTAGAACCGGGACTTCAACGACATTTTGAACGTCATGGAGCATATGAGATGTTCCAGGAGTTGAATCTAATATTTCAAGCAAATGCCCGGATTGATAGATATGAAGTCTCCAATAAGTTCTATAGCTGCAACATGTAGGAGAATAGTTCTGTCAGTGAACATATACTCAGAATGTCTGGGTACCACAATCACTTGACTCAGCTGGGAGTTAATCTTCCGGTTGATCGTGTCATTGACAGAGTTCTTCAATCACTACCACCAAGCTACAAAAACTTCATGGTGAACTATAATATGCAAGGGATGGATAAGACAATTCCCGAGCTCTTCGTGATGCTAAAAGCTGCGGAGGTAGAAATCAAGAAGGAGCATCAAGTGTTGATGGCCAATAAGACCACCAGTTTCAAGAAGAAGGGCAAAGGGAAGAAGGGGAACTTTAAGAAGAACGGCAAACAAGTTGCTGCTCAAGTGAAGAAGCCCAAGTCTGGACCTAAGCCTGAGACTGAGTGCTTCTACTGCAAAGGGACTGGTTAGTGGAAGAGGAACTGCCCCAAGTATTTGGCGGATAAGAAGGATGGCAAACTGAAAGGTATATTTGATATACATGTTATTGATGTGTACCTTACTAATGCTCGCAGTAGCGCCTGCGTATTTGATACTGGTTCTGTTGCTAATATTTGCAACTCGAAACAGGGGCTACAGATTAAGCAAAGATTGGCTAAGGACGAGGTGACGATGCGCGTGGGAAATGGTTCCAAAGTCGATGTGATCGCCGTCAGCATGCTACCTCTACATCTACCTTCGGGATTAGTTTTAAACCTGAATAATTGTTATTTGGTGCGAGCGCTAAGCATGAACATTATATCTGGATCTTGTTTGATGCGAGACGGTTATTCATTTAAATCAGAGAATAATGGTTGTTCTATTTATATGAGCAATATCTTTTATGGTCATGCACCCTTGATGAGTGGTCAATTTTTACTAAATCTTGATAGTAGTGATACACATATTCATAGTATTGAAGCCAAAAGATATAAGTTTAATAATGTAGTGCAACTCATTTATGGCACTGCCGTTTAGGTCATATTGGTGTAAAGCGCATGAAGAAACTCCATGCTGATGGGCTTTTGGAATGACTTGATTATGAATCACTTGATGCTTGCAAACCATGCCTCATGGGCAAGATGACTAAAACTCCATTCTCCAATAATGGAACGAGCAACAGAGTTATTGGAAATAATGCATACTGATGTATGCGGTCCGATGAGTGTTGATGCTCATGACGGGTATCATTATTTTCGGACCTTCACAGATGATTTGAACAGATATGGGTATATCTACTTGATGAAACATAGGGCTGAAACATTTGAAAAGTTTAGAGAGTTTCAGAGTGAAGTGGAAAATCATCATAACAAGAAAATTAAGTTTCTACAATCTGATCATGGAGGTGAATATTTGAGTTATGAGTTTGGTCTTCATTTGAAACAATGCAGAATAGTTTTGCAACTCACGCCACCTGGAACACCACAGTGTGATGGTGCGTCTGAACGTCGTAATCGTACTTTATTAGATATGGTGCGATCTATGATGTCTCGTACCGATTTACCGCTATCATTTTGGGGTTATGCTTTAGAGACGGCTGCATTCACGTTAAATAGGGCACCGTCGAAATCCGTTGAGACGACACCATATGAATTGTGGTTTCGCAAGAAACCCAAGTTGTTGTTTCTTAAAGTTTGGGGTTGTGATGCTTATGTGAAAAAGCTTCAACCTTCTATCACAGATCCGGAGAAATGTGTCTTCATAGGATACCCAAAGGAGACTGTTGGGTACACCTTATATCACAGATCCGGAGGCAAGATATTCATTGCTAAGAATGGATCCTTTCTAGAGAAGGAGTTTCTCTCAAAAGAAGTGAGTGGGAGGAAAGTAGAACTTGATGAGGTAATAGTAGCTGCTCCCTTATTGGAAAGTAGTTCATCACAAAAATCAGTTCCAGTGATTCCTACACCAATTAGTGAGGAAGCTAAAGATGATGATCATGAAACTTCTGATCAAGTTACTACC
Organism: Triticum monococcum; assembly: GCA_034509565.1. NCBI lineage: Eukaryota > Viridiplantae > Streptophyta > Magnoliopsida > Poales > Poaceae > Triticum > Triticum monococcum. The sequence goes on from CM067844.1 coordinate 495,017,398, forward strand.
GAATCTTGTAGGTCAACCAGAGTAAGATCCGCACCAGAGTGGTACGGTAATCCTGTTCTGGAAGTCATGTTACTTGACCATGACGAACCTACAACTATGAGGACGCGATGATGAGCCCAGATTCCGCAAAATGGCTTGAGGCCATGAAATCTGAGATGGGATCCATGTATGAGAACAAAGTGTGGACTTTGGTTGACTTGCCCGATGATCGGCAAGCCATAGAGAATAAATGGATCTTCAAGAAGAAGACTGACGCTGAAGGTAATGTTACTATCTACAAAGCTCGACTTGTTGCAAAAGGTTTTTGACAAGTTCAAGGAGTTGACTACGATGAGACCTTCTCACCCATAGCGATGCTTAAGTCCGCCCGAATCATGTTAGCAATTTCCGCATTTTATGATTATGAAATTTGGCAAATGGATGTCAAAACAACATTCCGTAATGGATATCTTAAAGAAGAGTTGTATATGATGCTACCAGAAGGTTTTGTGGATCCAAAAGGTGCTAACAAAGTGTGTAAGCTCCAGTGATACATTTATGGACTGGTGAAAGCATCTCGGAGTTGGAATATATGCTTTGATAGTGTGATCAAAGCAGATGGTTTTATCCAAACTTTTGGAGAAGCCCGTATTTACACGAAAGTGAGTGGGAGCTCTGTAGCATTTCTGATATTATATGTGGATGACATATTGTTGATTGGAAATGATATTGAAATTCTGAATAGCATAAAAGGATACTTGAATAAGAATTTTTCAATGAAAGACCTCGGTGAAGCTGCTTATATATTGGGCATCGAGATCTATAGAGATAGATCAAGACGCTTAATTGAACTTTCACAAAGCACATACCTTGATAAAGTTTTGAAGAAGTTCAAAATGGATCAAGCAAAGAAAGGGTTCTTGCCTATGTTACAAGGTGTGAAGTTGAGTCAGACTCATTGCCTAACCACTGCAGAAGATAGAGAGAAAAATGAAAGTCATTCCCTATGCTTCAGCCATAGGTTCTATCATGTACGCAATGTTGTGTACCAGACCTGATGTGTGTCTTGCTATTAGTTTAGCAAGGAGGTACCAAAGTAATCCAGGAATGGGTCACTAGACAGCGGTCAAGAATATCCTAAAATACCTGAAAAGGACTAAGGATATGTTTCTCGTTTATGGAGGTGACAAAGAGCTCGTCGTAAACGGTTACGTCGATGCAAGCTTTGACACTGATCCAGATGACTATAAGTCACAAACCGGATACGTATTTTTATTGAATGGTGGAGCTGTCAGTTGGTGCAGTTCTAAGCAAAGCGTCGTAGCGGGATCTACATGTGAAGCGGAATACATAGCTGCTTCGGAAGCAGCAAATGAAGGAGTTCATATCTGATCTAGGTGTCATACCTAGTGTATCGGGTCCAATGAAAATATTTTGTGACAATACTGGTACAATTGCCTTGGCAAAGGAATCCATATTTCACAAGAGAACCAAGCACATCAAGAGATGCTTCAATTCCATCTGCGATCAAGTCAAGGAGGGAGACATAGAGATTTGCAAGATACATATGAATCTGAATGTTGCAGACCCGTCGACTAAGCCTCTCTCACGAGCAAAACATGACCAACACCAAGACTCCATGAGTGTTAGAATCATTACAGTGTAATCTAGATTATTGACTCTAGTGCAAGTGGGAGACTGAAGGAAATATGCCCTAGAGGCAATAATAAAGTTGTTATTTATATTTCCTTATATCATGATAAATGTTTATTATTCATGCTAGAATTGCATTAACCAGTAAACTTAGTACATGTGTGAATACATAGACAAATAGAGTGTCACTAGTATGCCTCTACTTGACTAGCTCGCTAATCAACGATGGTTAAGTTTCCTAGCCATAGACATGAGTTGTCATTTGATGAACGGGATCACATCATTAGAGAATGATGTGATTGACTTGACCCATCTTTTAGCTTAGCACTATGATCATTTAGTTTATTGTTATTGCTTTCTCCATAACTTATACATGTTCCTATGACTATGAGATTATGCAACTCCCGAATACCGGAGGAACACTTACTGTGCTATCAAACGTCACACAGTAACTGGGTGATTATAAAGATGCTCTACAGGTGTCTCCGATGGTGTTTGTTGAGTTGGCATAGATCGAGATTAGGATTTGTCACTCCGATTTGTCGGAGAGGTATCTCTAGGCCCTCTCGGTAATGCACATCACTATAAGCCTTGCAAGCAATGTGACTAATGAGTTAGTTATGGGATGTTGCATTACGGAACGAGTAAAGAGACTTGCTAGTAACGAGATTGAACTAGGTATGATGATACCGACGATCGAATCTCAGGAAAGTAACATACCGATGACAAAGGTAACAAACATATGTTGTTATGCGTTTTGACCGATAAAGATCTTCATATAATATGTAGGGACCAATATGAGCATCTAGGTTCCGCTATTGGTTATTGACCGGAGATGAGTCTCGGTCATGTCTACATAGTTCTCGAACCCGTAGGGTCCGCATGCTTAACGTCCGATGATAATATCTATTATGAGTTATGTGATTTGATGTACCGAAGATAGTTTGGAGTCCTGGATGTGATCACGGACATGACGAGGAGTCTCAAAATGGTCGAGACATAAAGATTGATATATTGGAAGGCTATGTTTGGACACCGAAAAGGTTTTGGATAGGTTCGGGCATTTTTCGGAGTACCGGGGGGTTACCGGAACCCCCCGGGGAGTTAATGGGCCTTAATGGGCCATGGTGGGAGAGAGGAGGTGGCGGCCAAGTGGGAGGCACGTGCCCCCCAAGCCCAATCCAAATTGGGAGGGGGGTCGGCCCCCCTTTCCTCCCCTCCCTCTCTCTCTTCCTTCTTCTCCTACTCCAACTAGGGAAGGGGGCAAACCTACTCCTACTAGGAGTAGGAATCCCCCCCTTAGGGCGCGCCATAGGAGGCCGGACCTCCCCTCCTCCACTCCTTTATATACGGGGGAGGGGGCACCCCATAGATACATAAGTTGATCTCTTAGCCGTGTGCAGTGCCCCCCTCCACAGATTTCCACCTCGGTCATATTGTCGTAGAGCTTAGGCGAAGCCCTGCATCGGTAACTTCATCATCACCGTCAACACGCCATCGTGCTGACGAAACTCTCCCTCAGCCTCATATGGATCTAGAGTTCGAGGGACATCACCAAGCTGAACGTGTGCAGATCGCGGAGGTGCCGTGCGTTCGGTACTTGATCGGTTGGATCGCGAAGACGTTCGACTACATCAACTGCGTTACTTAACACTTCCGATTTCGGTCTACGAGGGTACATAGACACACTATTCCCTCTCGTTTCTATGCATCCCTAGATAGATCTTGCGTGATCGTAGGAAATTTTTTGAAATACTGCGTTCCCCAACAAGATCCAATCTAGACACCATCATGGAGGGGTTCATCATGTCCATTGGTGCCTCTCCGATGATGCGTGAGTAGTCTTTTGTAGACCTTCTGGTCCATAGTTAGTAGCTAGATGGCTTCCTCTCTCTCATTTGATTCTCAACAGAATGGTCTCTTGGAGATCCATATGATGTAATTCCTTTGCGATGTGTTTGTTGGGACCCGATGAACTTTGAGTTTATGATGAGATCTATCTCTTTTTATCCATGAGAGTTATTTGAGTCTTCTGTGATCTCTTAAATGCATGATTTCTTATAGCCTCGTATTTCTTCTATGATATTTGGGGTTTTGTTTGGCCAAGTTGTGAAGGAAATATGCCCTAGAGGCAATCATAAAATTGTTATTTATATTTCCTTATATCATGATAAATGTTTATTATTCATGCCAGAATTGTATTAACCGGAAACTTAGTACATGTGTGAATACATAGACAAACAGAATGTCACTAGTATGCCTCTACTTGACTAGCTCGTTAATCAAAGATGGTTAAGTTTCCTAACCATAGACATGAGTTGTCATTTGATAAACGGGATCACATCATTAGAGAATGATGTGATTGACATGACCCATCCATTAACTTAGAACTATGATCATTTAGTTTATTGCTATTGCTTTCTCCATAACTTATACATGTTCCTATGACTACGAGATTATGCAACTCCCGAATACCGGAGGAACACTTAGTGTGCATTCAAACATCACAACATAACTGGGTGATTATAAAGATGCTCTACAGGTGTCTCCGATGGTGTTTGTTGAGTTGGCATAGATCGAGATTAGGATTTGTCACTCCGATTGTCGGAGAGGTATCTCTGGGCCCTCTCGGTAATACACATCACTATAAGCCTTGCAAGCAATGTGACTAATAAGTTATTTACGGGATGTTGCATTACGGAACGAGTAAAGAGACTTACCGGTAACGAGATTGAACTAGGTACGATGATACCGACGATCGAACTTTGGGCAAGTAATATACCGATGACAAAGGGAACAACGTATGTTGTTATGCGGTTTGACCGATAAAGATCTTCATAGAATATGTAGGAACCAATATGAGCATCCAGGTTCCGCTATTGGTTATTGACCGGAGATGAGTCTCGGTCATGTCTACATAGTTCTTGAACCCGCAGGGTCCGCACGCTTAACGTTCGACGACGATTGGTATTATGAGTTTATGTTATTTGATGTACCGAAGGTTGTTCGGAGTCCCAGATGTGATCACGGACATGACGAGGAGTCTCGAAATGGTCTAGACATGAATATTGATATATTGGAAGGTTATGTTTGGACATCGGAAAGATTTCGGATTAGTTCGGGCATTTTCCGGAGTACCGGGGGCGGGGGGGTTACCGGAACCCCCCGGGGGTTTAATGGGCCTACATGGGCTTAAGTGGAAGAGAGGAGGAGGTGGCCAAAAGGTGGGGCGCGCCCCCCAATCCCAATCCTAATTGGGAAGGGGCCGGCCTCCCTTTCCTTTCTCTCCCTCTTCCCTTCCTCCCCTCTCCTAGTTGGACTAGGAAGGGGGGAACCTACTCCTAGTAGGAGTAGGATTCCCCCCTTGGGGCGCGCCTTGTGAGGCCGGCCGGCCCCCTCCTCCACTCCTTTATATACAGGAGAGGGGGCACCCCATAGACACACAAGTTGACAATTGTTTTAGCCGTGTGCGGTGCCCCCCTCCACAGAAACACACCTCGGTCATATTGTCGTAGTGCTTAGGTGAAGCCCTGCGTCGGTAACTTCACCATCACCGTCAATACGCCGTCATGCTGACGAAGCTCTCCCTCGGCCACAGCTGGATCTAGAGTTCAAGGGACGTCATCGAGCTGAACGTGTGTAGATCGCGGAGGTGCGGTGCGTTCGGTACTTGATCGGTTGGATCGCGAAGATGTTTGACTACATCAACCGCGGTACTCAACGCTTCCGCTTTCGGTCTAGGATGGTACGTAGACACACTCTCCCCTCTCTTTGCTATGCATCTCCTAGATTGATCTTGCGTGATCGTAGGAAATTCTTTTGAAATATTGTGTTCCCCAACAACTTGATCTATTTATCTTGCAATGGGAAGAGGTGATGTGTAATGGGTTCGATCTTTCGGTGCTTGATCCCAGTGACAGAAGGGGAACCGACACATATGTATCATTGCTATTAAGGATAACAAGATGGGGTCTATTTCTACATAAATAGATCTTGTCTACATCATGTCAATGTTCTTATTGCTTTATTCTGTTTCTCCATGAACTTAATACACTAGATGCATGCTAGATAGCGGTCGATGTGTGGAGCAATAGTAGTAGATGTAGGCAGGAGTCGGTCTACTAATCTTGGACGTGATGCCTATATAATGGTCATTGCCTGGATATCATCATTATTATTTGAAGTTCTATCAATTGCCCAACAGTAATTTGTTCACCCATCGTTTGCTATCTTTCTTGAGAGAAGCCACTAGTGAAACCTACGGCCCCCGGGTCTCTTCCTTAATATATTTGCCTTTGCGATCTATTTTCCTTTGCTTTTATTTTCAGATCTATTAACCAAAAATACAAAAATACCTTGCTACAATTTATTTTATTTGATATCTATTTATCCCATCTATCATATTTTTATCACGTCCATTTGCCAATTTTTGGCGTTGTTACCCGAAAGGGATTGACAACCCCTTTTAACACGTCGGGTTGCGAGTATTTGTTATTTGTGTGCAGGTGATGTTTACGTAGTGTTGCTTGGTTCTCCTACTGGTTCGATAACCTTGGTCTCATCACTCAGGGAAATACCTACCGTCGCTGTGCTGCATCATCCCTTCCTCTTTGGAGAAATACCGACGTAGTCTAGCAGACATCAAAAGGAATTTCTAGCGCCGTTGCCGGGGATACATCATCAACATCTATCAGGTTCCTAATCAAAAATCTCATCTCCTCGCAACTTACATTATCTGCCATTTTACTCTCTCCCACTTCACAAAAATTTGCCGTTTTATGCGCCCTCTTTTTCGTTCGCCGTTTTCTCGTCAGATCTATCATTTGCTTGCAATCATGACTGATTTCGGTATGGCAGCAACGGATGATGGACTAACTCCTAAGATTGTACGTACGGGCAATCTGGATGCTAAAACTTTTATCTTGGGGCAATGGAAGGTTATGGGAAAAGAACGTATCCAAGAATTTTTCAATTGTGTTGGAAATCTAAGTCTTGATGATGCTCCTATACTTAGAAATACTAGATCTTATGCGGATGCTATTTCAGCAGTAGTTCTGAAACTTGAAAGTAAACTTATCCATACTCATCCTACTTTACAAAGATTGTTTTTTGAGCTTCCCGATATAAAGAATCCTAAGGCTAAAAAGTTAGTCACGCTCGTTCTTATGAATGAATTTAACTACATAATATGGGAATCTAGGGAAATCTTTGATTTTTATGGTATGAATCATGAAAAGCCCATGATAGATGAAATTATTTACAATAGTGATTATGTGTGAAGACATTTGCTTGGGGATAATAAAATCTTTGATGAGAATCTTAAAAAGGAAGTCCCCATTCTAGATGTAATCCAACAAGTTTTCAATAATGTTAATCAACATTACTCTTGGATTGTTGCCGGAAATCAACGTGGTTATGATGATAAGCAACTTAATAGTGCTAAGGTTTCTATGGATAATATGTTTTATGTTGTTTTTACAGAACTTCATGACAAAAACACCTCTAAGGAAACTAAAAGCAAGGATGACAAAACTTAGATCCTTGCATTATGCCTAGCTAGGGCGTGAAACAATAGCGCTTGTTGGGAGGCAACCCAATGAATAAAATTTATTTTTGCTTTTTGCTTCCTATTCTTGAGTGTTTGCACAATTATGCTACTTTTATCATTGTGTTTTTTGTGTTTTAATTAGTGTTTGTGCCAAGTAAAGCCTTTAGGATCTTCTTGGGTGATAGTTGCTTTGATCTTGCTGAAAAACAGAAACTTTTGCGCTCATGAAAATAATTTCCATTTTAACCAGAGCATGATAAAATACCAATTCTTTTTGATGAATATTAATATAAAAATTTCTCAGGTTGCCCTAAGTTTTCAGAATTTTTTGAGTTACAGAAGTATTCTAAATACCCAGATTGCTACAGATTGTCCTGTTTTTGACAGATTCTGTTTTCTTTGCGTTGTGTGCTTGTTTTGATGATTCTATGGTTTTCTTTAAGGAGTTTTGGCCATAGAAAAGTTCAAATACAATAGATATAATGCAAGAATAAAATATGAATTGGTGTGCAACAACACTTATAGTAGTGATTTGTTTTCTTATACTAACGGATCTCACGAAGGTTTTGTTGAGTTTTGTGTGATTGAAGTTTTCAAGTTTTGGGTGATGTTACGATGGATGAAGGAATAACTAGTAAGAAGAGCCTAAGCTTGGGATGCCCATGGCAGCCCAAGCTATTATCCAAAGAGAAGCAAGCAACTAAGCTTGGGGGTGCTGTCGGTGTCAAAACCGGCGGACCTCGGGTAGGGGGTCCCGAACTGTGCGTCAAGGATCGATGGTAATAGGAGACAGGGGACACAATGTTTACCCAGGTTCGGGCCCTTTCTATGGAGGTAATACCCTACTTCCTGCTTGATTGATCTTGATGAATATGAGTATAACAAGAGTTGATCTACCGCGAGATCGTAATGGCTAAACCCTAAAAGTCTAACCTGGATATGATTATTCGGGCCTATCTACGGACCTAGCCCTCTGGTTTATATAGACACGGGAGGGATCTAGGGTTACACAAGGTCAGTTACACAGAAAGGAATCTTCATAGTTGATCGCCAACCTTGCCTTCCACTCCAAGGAGAGTCCCAACCAGACATGGGTAGAGCCTTCGGACTTCGTATCTTCACATCCCATCAGTCCGGCCCACATCCAATAGATCGGACACCCGAGGACCCCTTAGTCCAGGACTCCCTTAGTAGCCTCTGAACCAGGCTTTAATGACGATGTATCCGATGCGCATATTGTCTTCGACATTGCAAGGCGGGTTCCACTTTCTGAATACTCCAAGATAGTCTTCGGATAAAAAGAAGGTGCCCGGATCTGCAACACAAGTACCACAGACGATTGCAGGGAATATAATATTTCACGAGTCCCATCTGCTGACAACTTTTTATGAGATGATATCACATCTGTCCGGTTGTTTTTTCGAACCATTTCCTGTTCCACGTTTCGAGGCGTGGCCCTTATTGGCACGTTCTGTCGGAGCAGAGATCGTGCCCCCCTTATCGCGGGATCCTCATTAATACGAGCATGGGCAACCCAACCATTCCACTGGAAAGATTCCTTGGCAATAGGCAGGCTTTTAGGCTTAGGAAGAGGTGTTCAATACCTGCTGCCTTTATAAAGGAACCAAGGGCCATCCTTTTACGCCAAACCTCTCCTCAATCTTTCCAACCTCGAGTTCTAGCACCCAAGGTTCGACTTCATTGCTTCAAGCTTCCCCATCATGTCCGGACCCAGCCCTCAAGGCCAATGGGTGGCTTCCCCCGTTACAGAGGAGGACATTACAAAGCTTCAGGCGGCCAGATACCTGACGCGGAGATCCACCATAGGCTTCCTGCTCAAGGACAGGTTATCCTGACCCCAGATCCGGCGAGAAGGTCGTATTCATCTCTCACTTCCTCCGAGGGCTAGGGTTCGCTCTCCACCCCTTTGTTTGGGGGCTAATGTTTTATTACGGACTAGATTTTCATGATCTAGCTCCGGATTCTTTCCTTCACTTCTCGGAGTTTATTGTCACATGCGAGGCCTTCCTTCGAACCCCCCCCCCACACTTCGTCTTATGGCTCAAGACCTTTGGTGTGAAGCCAAAGGTAGTCAACGGGGAACAAGTGGAGTGCAACGGTGCCGTAGTAAACCAGCTTACCAACACTCCCTGGCCAAAAGGCTCCTTCACCGAAGATTCCAATCAATGGCAGCGAGAGTGGTTTTATGTTACTGAACCCCGTAGCACCAAGTGGGCAGCTACACCTGCGTTCCGTTTCGGCCCTCCGTTACAGCTTGCATCATGGGTGAATAAGGGGCTGGACTAGGGATTTGTTGATGAAGTGCGGACTCTTCAGAGCCGCATCGAACTCTCCTCGAGAGGGACATCGAACTTGTCAATGTGATTCAAGTAATGCTGATCCGCTGAATCCTGCCATGCCAGCGTAGGCCTCTCCGCATGTGGGAGTTTAACCCCAAAGGGCCACGAACCCTCCAATACTTCTTCGGTGCTACGCACAAAGGGATGTGGAAGATGTTTTTCAAGAAACTAAAACATTGGCCGGACACCTCCAAAGACGTCGGCCTTGACTTCAACCGTCCGGGCACCCCGGTAAGCACTTGTCTTTCGAACACTTTGCAGTTAAGTATATCGTGATATGTTACCGAGCAAATTATCTTCTTTCAGGGCTAGATAAAGAAAGCGGAACTAATTAGGTGTTCGACCCCCTTCCTGAAACCTCAACGGATCTCGTATTAACAAGGATGCTGGCCTCGGCACCCTACCAGATGTCTGCGAAGGAGGACAAGCCGGGGAGCGGGAGGACCAAAGAGGGCCTCCATCCCGAAGATATTTTAGACACTGTGTCCGGGAAGATGAAAATCTGTAGGACCTTTGAAGTAGATGTGTCTAGAGGGGGGGTGATTAGACACTTAATGCTAAAGGTGCAATTTTGAAGCTTTTTTGGTTTAAGTGGAGTTTAGGCATAATTTCAACATTTACAATACATGTCAAGCAAGTATGCAAAGAGTGTATAGGCAGCGGAAAGTAAAGCATGCAACTTGCAAGAATGTAAAGAGAAGGGTTTGGAGAATTCAAACGCAATTGGAGACACGGATGTTTTTCCCATGGTTCGGATAGGTGGTGCTATCCTACATCCACATTGATGGAGACTTCAACCCATGAAGGGTAACGGTTGCGCGAGTCCACGGAGGGCTCCACCCATGAAGGGTCCACGAAGAAGCAACCTTGTCTATCCCACCATGGCCATCGCCCACGAAGGACTTGCCTCACTAGCGGTAGATCTTCACGAAGTAGGCGATCTCCTTGCCCTTACAAACTCCTTGGTTCAACTCCATAATCTTGTCGGAGGCTCCCAAGTGACACCTAGCCAATCTAGGAGACACCACTCTCCAAGAAGTAACAAATGGTGTGTTGATGATGAACTCCTTGCTCTTGTGCTTCAAATGATAGTCTCCCCAACACTCAACTCTCTCTCATAGGATTTGGATCTGGTGGAAAGAAGGTTTGAGTGGAAAGCAACTTGGGGAAGGCTAGAGATCAAGATTCATATGGTAGGAATGGAATATCTTGGCCTCAACACATGAGTAGGTAGTTCTCTTTCAGAAATAGGATGCTGGAAGTGTAGGCTTAGTCTGATGGCTCTCTCAACGAATGAAGAGGAGGTGGAGGGGTATATATAGCCTCCACACAAAATCTAACCGTTACACACAATTTACCAATCTCGGTGGGACCGAATCAATAAACTCGGTTGGACCGAAATAATAAACCTAGTGACCGTTGGAGATTTCGGTGGGACCGACTGGATCAACTCGGTGGGACCGATGTGCTAGGGTTAGGGTAAATCCAAAACTCGGTTTAACCAATTACTCAAACTCGGTGGGACCGATTTGGGTAATAAGTGAAACAAAGAGTTGGCCAAGCAAACTCGGTGGGGCCGATTGCATATCTCGGTGGGACCGAAAATATTGCAACAGGTAACAGAGAGTTTGCAAGCCCATCTCGGTGAGACCGAGATCCCATCGGTGAGACCGAACTGATTAGGGTTTCTGGCAGTGGCTATGACAAGTGAAACTCGGTGGCGCCGGATAGAAAGAATCGGTAGGTCCGAGTTTGGCTTTGGGTTTAGGTCATATGTGGAAGTGGGAAAGTAGCTGAGGATTTTGGAGCATATCACTAAGCACATGAAGCAAGAGGCTCATTAAGCAACACCTCATCCCTCCTTGATAGTATTGGCTTTTCCTAAAGACTTAATGTGATCTTGGATCACTAAAATATAAAATTAAGAGTCTTGAGCTTTTGAGCTTGAGCCAATCCTTTGTCCTTAGCATCTTGGAGAACTTCCCACAACCTTTAGTCCATGCCACTCCATTGTTGAACTTATCTAAAACATACTAGATAGAAACGTTAGTCCAACAAGAGATATGTTGTCATTAATTACCAAAACCACCTAGGGAGCACTTGTGCTTTCAATCTCCCCCTTTTTGGTAATTGATGGCAACATACATCAAAGCTTTAGATAAAGATATAAAGAACAACAAGTAAAGCTTTGGAAGGACATGTAACAAGCATAGGCTCCCCCTACATGTATGCACTCATGTAAATGTGAAATATAGAAGCATGTGAGAGCATAACCATGACAGAGTAGGCAATGTATTACATGTATCTTGGCCATATGCATCAGAGCAAACGATTATCAAGGAAAATACCTTCATGCTCATGAGTCCTTCTTGCAAATAGTATGTACATAAGCAAGAATTCCTCATACTCATGATTTTGATGCATATACTTACCTTGTAGTCTTGAGTTGGCTTAGGATGGAATGAACCTGCACAAACAAAGTTAGATAACACAGGTACATCCACTAGCCAGAGCAAACAAAAGAAACCACAAGAATACCAAGACTGGGATGACATGTAGAGAGTGAGTACTAGGTACCACATTGGATTCAACATGTCCCCAAGAGTAAAGATATGCAATGAATTTGACCGATTTCTTTCCCTTAGGTGTCTTGCTCCTCCTGAATCTTACATGGGATATTGGGAGAATATAGGGAACAGAAAATCAGAGCTGAAAGATACAAATGGATAGAACTTAAAGCAAATAAGCACATATGAACATGTCTTTCCCCCCAAAAGACATGTGACATCTCTCCTCTTGAACATCAAGCATCTGGGATCCTTGAGTATTCCATTAATACTTTCTCTCTTGTAGGTTTGGTCCTTGAGACTCTCCCAAATCTCTCTCTCCCCCCTTAATACTTTCTCTCTTGTAGGTTTGGTCCTTGAGACTCTCCCTTGAGCTTTGATGTGATCTCTCTCTCCCCCTTTGACATCAATTTCCAAGAAGGGCTTTCTGGAATCCGTCGTATAGGTCTGGTCCTTGAGACTCAACACAAAGCAATGGATAAAACTGTGATGCTTGTAGAGGACAAGATTCATTGAGTAGAGCTGGATCAGAAGAAATATAGAACAAGTGGCAAACTGTTTTTCCTGTTGCGAAGTCGGTGGCACCGAGTGGCATGTTTCGGTGGTACCGAAAAGATTCGGTTGGACCGAAAATTACAAGTCGGTGAAACCGAGTTCACACAGAGAAAAACACTTGTCACCTCAGCTCACTAGACATGTAGGATCTCACAAAGATTTGCAATGAATTACCTGAAGGATTTGCAAGGAATTGAATGCAGAAAATGCAGAACAAAAACAAAAAGAAAAGAGAGGAAACTGAAAGATCTAGATGAAGTTTTTTTTGTTTTTTGAAAAAGAGAAAGAAAATAAACATGCATGAGACAAATGCAATAACAAAAAGAACACAAGAGAACTTCATCTAGAGTTGGGCGGTGACATAGTCACCTATGTTAGAGTATATTGACTTAGGAGTCAAGTGAGAACACTTGATCATAGGTCATACTCATCGTTTAAGCTCAAAATGGGGTTACCATTTTTCGTTTAAGCATCTTGATGCATTCACATCTTGTTGAGTTGCTTTGACTCATGTCTTGGAGTAAAGCTTCTCTAAGATGGAATAACATACCTTGGGTGGTGGTGTGGTTCTTGCTCATGTAGTTGAACTTGTGTGGGTGCTCAAGGTTGATGTAGCTCATCAAGAGTTGGGAGCACCACTTGGAGTTTGAGTTCATCTACCTACATGGGTTAGTTCTTGCAAAGAAGAGCACTTGTGTATCCAAAAATGACAATCATGAACTTAACATAGAATTTGTCAAAGGATATGTTTGAATGGTTTTGTGCTTCCTTGTCTTCAACCACCATTATGTAGAGACTTGGTGATGTAGAGATTGCTCAAGATTTGAGTGAGTCGCAATCTCATGGAATTAGATTCAACCAAGCACCTACATGGGTTAGACAACATGCAAGGTACAAATATATCCAAGACATAAGATAGTCATCATAAGAGATATATCATGGATTAGTCATAAGCTCATGTCTTGCATGCATCCAATGGAGTTCCTACTCCAAGTTTGAAGCATCAATAATGTTCAATTCACCTCTCAACCTGCAAAATACTTTCTCATCAAGAGGTTTAGTAAATATATCCGCTAATTGCTTATCGGTGCGAACATGCTTAAGATCAATGTCACCCTTAGCAACATCATCTCGAATGAAATGATGACGAACTTCAATATGCTTAGTTCGAGAATATTGTATAGGATTATGACCAATTTTGATAGCACTTTCATTGTCACAAAGCAGTGGAACATGTTTCACATAGATCCCATAATCTTTAAGAGTTTGGGTCATCCAAAGTAATTGAGCACAACATGAACCAGTGGCAATGTATTCCGCTTCGGCGGTGGATAAGGATACCGAGTTTTGTTTCTTGGAAGACCAAGACACAAGAGATCTACCAAGAAATTGACAAGTACCCGAAGTGGACTTTCTATCAACCTTGTCTCCGGCATAATCCGAGTCGGAATAGCCAACAAGATCAAAAGAAGACCTCTTAGGATACCAAATGCTGAAGTTTGGTGTATGAATTAAGTATCTCACTATCCTTTTTACGGCCTTAAGATGACATTCTTTAGGAGCAGCTTGATAACGTGCACACATGCACACACTTAGCATAATGTCGGGACGTGAAGCACATAGGTATAATAAAGAACCAATCATAGAGCGATAGACCTTTTGATCAACCGGTTCACCATCTTTGGTCAAATCAAGATGTCCACTAGTAGGCATGGGTGTAGACATACCTTTGCATTCTTGCATATTGAACTTCTTGAATAAGTCCTTGGTGTACTTAGTTTGAGAGACAAATGTACCTTCCTTAGTTTGCTTGATTTGCAAACCGAGAAAGAATTTGAGTTCACTCATCATAGACATCTCAAACTTCTCTGACATTAGCTTTCCAAACTTTTCACTAAAGAGAGGGTTAGTTGAACCAAATATGATATCATCAACATAAATTTGGCATACAAATAGTTCTCCATTAACCCTTTTAGTAAAAAGAGTAGAATCAATTTTACCAATTTCAAAACCACTTGCAATAAGGAACTTGGTCAAGCATTTACACCATGCTCTAGGAGCTTGTTTAAGACCATAAAGAGCTTTGTGAAGTTTGTAAACATGATTTGGTTTCTTAGGATTGATAAAGCCGGGAGGTTGTTTGACATAAACTTCCTCCTCTATTTCACCATTTAGAAAAGCACTTTTAATGTCCATTTGGTACAAGGTGATGTTATGGTGATTAGCATAGGCAAGTAAGATGCGAATGGACTCAAGTCTAGCAACGGGAGCATATGTCTCACCATAGTCCATACCTTCGACTTGTGTGTACCCTTGGGCGACGAGACGTGCTTTGTTGCGAACCACTTGTCCATCTTCATCTTGCTTGTTGCGAAACACCCATTTGGTACCAATGATGTTGTGGTTGTTGTCGGGCTTCTCAACCAATGTCCAAACTTGGTTTCTCTCAAAGTTGTGTAGCTCTTCATGCATAGCGTTTATCCAATCCGGATCTTCCAATGCTTCTTCAACCTTCATAGGTTCGATGCTAGAGATGAATGAATAGTTTTCACAAAAGTTAGCTAAACGAGTCTTTGAGCGAGTGATTCTCCCGGTTTGTATATCACTGAAGATTTGCTCGACGGGATGATCTTTGGCAATTATTGCTCGAACTCGTGAGAGCTTTTGCTTGGGTCTTCGTTGAACATCTTCTTCATCTTGTTCTTCTTCTTGGCCTTCTTCATTGTTGACGTTTTCATTCTCTTGTCATGGTGGAGAAGGAGGTTGTTGATGTTCGTCTTGATGCATTTCCTTGTCTTCTTCATCTTGGTGTGTCCTACTTGTGGATGCTTCCATATCAATTCTTGGTTCACCTTGTCGTGAAGTAGAAGCTTCCACTTGGACGGATGAAGTACTCTCCTTCACCTCCGTTGGACGAACTTTGCCAATGGACAAGTCTTGGATTGCTTCTGAAGGGTCTTTGTCTCCTACATCAATTGGCAATTGCTCTACTTGCGAGCCATTAGATTCATCAAACTTCACATCTACCGTCTCTTCAACCTTTCGGGTGAAATTGTTGTAGACACGGTAAGTGTGAGAGTTTGAGCCATAACCAAGTAGAAAACCTTCATGAGATTTAGGAGCAACCTTTGAACGACGATGCTTGTCAAGAATGTAGCAGTTTGAGCCAAATACTCAAAAGTATCCAACTTGGGGTTTGTTACTGGTGAGGAGCTCGTATGCCGTCTTGCTGAGTAGCTTGTGAAGATACAAGCGATTTGTTGCGTGACAAGCTGTCTCAACCGCTTCTGCCCAAAAGTGCTTCGGCGTCTTGTATTCATCAAACATCGTTCTTGCCATTTCGATGAGCGTCCGGTTCTTCCTCTCAACAACTCCATTTTGTTGAGGTGTGTACGTAGCCAAGAACTCGTGTGAAATCCCTTCTTCATCAAGAAAGGTGTCCACATTTGCGTTCTTGAACTCCGTTCCATTGTCACTCCAAACCTTCTTGATCTTCACGTCAAACTGATTTTGGGCCTTCCTAGCGAAGTTTTTGAAGATCTTCTGGACCTGTGACTTGTCATTAAGAAAGAACACCCACGTAAATCTTGAAAAGTCATCAACTATAACTAGACCAAAAGAATTTCCACCGAGACTCTTGTAAGCGTTGGGACCAAAAAGATCCATATGAAGTAGCTCGAGTGGCCTCCTTATGGTCATGATGTTCTTCACGGGATGCCTTCCTCCAACCTGTTTACCTGCTTGACAAGCACTGCAAAGTCTATCCTTATCAAATATTACATCATTAACTCCAAGGATATGATTTCCTTTAATAAGTTTGTCAAGGTTTCTCATGCCAACCTGACCTAGTCGTCTATGCCACAACCAACCTTTTGAGGATTTAGCAATAAAGCAAGTTTTAGGTTGTGCCTTTTTAGAGAAATCGACAATGTAAAGATCACCTCTACGCATACTGGTAAAGACCATTTTATGATTGTCTCGACGAAATACTTGGCAATCTACCTCAGTAAATAGGACATTCAAACCAAAATCAGCAAGTCTAGATACTGAAAGTAAGTTGTAGCCGAGAGATTCAACGAGCATGACATTTTGAATGGAACTATCATGTGAGATGGCCACCTTACCAAGGCCAACCACCTTACCCTTTGAATTATCACCAAAGGTGACATATTTTCGAGGGCCGTCATTTTCAGCAAGCTCACGGAACATCTCTTCATCTCCTGTCATATGATCAGTACATCCACTATCAAGAACCCATTCCTTTCCTCCTGACGCATATCCCCGAAGATTTGCCGTAAGACCAAAATGTCTCATTGTATCATCAAGATCGAAGTCACTATCATCATCATCATCATAGTATCCATGTTCATCATGATCTTGTGACTCATCATTTCCTAGAGAGGGTAATTCATTAGATAAATGATCATCAAAGTGGTCACTTTTATGAATTCTTATAGCTTCGGATATAATATCACTAATGATTCCAACATCTCCTCTAGCACGCTTGAGATTGGCAAGCTCAAATAGACAATTACCAAAACTAGGATCACTAGAGTTCATCTTACTCAAGGCAATAGATTTATGGAGAATTTCATCCAAACTTTTCAAGGAATGATTGGGAAATCGTTCCTCAAGAAATTTCCATATAGTATAGGCACAATTAAGAGTAGGCAAACTAGCAATCAAATTTTTGGGCAATCCTCTAATGATGAGCTCAATAGTTCTAAGATTGCGAATCATGTCAATATCTTCATCTAGGGTAGGATGCAAAGGATCAATATGAGGTGCACAAGGGCTAGCAATATACTTGTTCAAATGATATTGATTGAAGATCACAAGCATCTCATTTTTCCACTCATGAAAATATTCTCCATCAAGAATAGGCACTCTATGTCTAAGACTCCCTAAAGTAGACACATCCATCTTCCTCCAATGGTGATTAAACCAAGGCAATGGAGACCAAAGCTCTGATACCACTTGTAGGACATTTGAAGTAGATGTGTCTAGAGGGGGGTGATTAGACACTTAATGCTAAAGGTGCAATTTTTAAGCTTTTTCGGTTTATGTGGAGTTTAGGCATAGTTTCAACATTCACAATACATGTCAAGCAAGTATGCAAAGAGTGTATAGGCAGCGGAAAGTAAAGCATGCAACTTGCAAGAATGTAAAGAGAAGGGTTTGGAGAATTCAAACGCAATTGGAGACACGGATGTTTTTCCCATGGTTCGGATAGGTGGTGCTATCCTACATCCACATTGATGGAGACTTCAACCCATGAAGGGTAACGGTTGCGCGAGTCCACGGAGGGCTCCACCCATGAAGGGTCCACGAAGAAGCAACCTTGTCTATCCCACCATGGCCATCGCCCACGAAGGACTTGCCTCACTAGCGGTAGATCTTCACGAAGTAGGCGATCTCCTTGCCCTTACAAACTCCTTGGTTCAACTCCATAATCTTGTCGGAGGCTCCCAAGTGACACCTAGCCAATCTAGGAGACACCACTCTCCAAGAAGTAACAAATGGTGTGTTGATGATGAACTCCTTGCTCTTGTGCTTCAAATGATAGTCTCCCCAACACTCAACTCTCTCTCATAGGATTTGGATCTGGTGGAAAGAAGGTTTGAGTGGAAAGCAACTTGGGGAAGGCTAGAGATCAAGATTCATATGGTAGGAATGGAATATCTTGGCCTCAACACATGAGTAGGTAGTTCTCTTTCAGAAATAGGATGCTGGAAGTGTAGGCTTAGTCTGATGGCTCTCTCAACGAATGAAGAGGAGGTGGAGGGGTATATATAGCCTCCACACAAAATCTAACCGTTACACACAATTTACCAATCTCGGTGGGACCGAATCAATAAACTCGGTTGGACCGAAATAATAAACCTAGTGACCGTTGGAGATTTCGGTGGGACCGACTGGATCAACTCGGTGGGACCGATGTGCTAGGGTTAGGGTAAATCCAAAACTCGGTTTAACCAATTACTCAAACTCGGTGGGACCGATTTGGGTAATAAGTGAAACAAAGAGTTGGCCAAGCAAACTCGGTGGGGCCGATTGCATATCTCGGTGGGACCGAAAATATTGCAACAGGTAACAGAGAGTTTGCAAGCCCATCTCGGTGAGACCGAGATCCCATCGGTGAGACCGAACTGATTAGGGTTTCTGGCAGTGGCTATGACAAGTGAAACTCGGTGGCGCCGGATAGAAAGAATCGGTAGGTCCGAGTTTGGCTTTGGGTTTAGGTCATATGTGGAAGTGGGAAAGTAGCTGAGGATTTTGGAGCATATCACTAAGCACATGAAGCAAGAGGCTCATTAAGCAACACCTCATCCCTCCTTGATAGTATTGGCTTTTCCTAAAGACTTAATGTGATCTTGGATCACTAAAATATAAAATTAAGAGTCTTGAGCTTTTGAGCTTGAGCCAATCCTTTGTCCTTAGCATCTTGGAGAACTTCCCACAACCTTTAGTCCATGCCACTCCATTGTTGAACTTATCTAAAACATACTAGATAGAAACGTTAGTCCAACAAGAGATATGTTGTCATTAATTACCAAAACCACCTAGGGAGCACTTGTGCTTTCAATCTCCCCCTTTTTGGTAATTGATGGCAACATACATCAAAGCTTTAGATAAAGATATAAAGAACAACAAGTAAAGCTTTGGAAGGACATGTAACAAGCATAGGCTCCCCCTACATGTATGCACTCATGTAAATGTGAAATATAGAAGCATGTGAGAGCATAACCATGACAGAGTAGGCAATGTGTTACATGTATCTTGGCCATATGCATCAGAGCAAACGATTATCAAGGAAAATACCTTCATGCTCATGAGTCCTTCTTGCAAATAGTATGTACATAAGCAAGAATTCCTCATACTCATGATTTTGATGCATATACTTACCTTGTAGTCTTGAGTTGGCTTAGGATGGAATGAACCTGCACAAACAAAGTTAGATAACACAGGTACATCCACTAGCCAGAGCAAACAAAAGAAACCACAAGAATACCAAGACTGGGATGACATGTAGAGAGTGAGTACTAGGTACCACATTGGATTCAACATGTCCCCAAGAGTAAAGATATGCAATGAATTTGACCGATTTCTTTCCCTTAGGTGTCTTGCTCCTCCTGAATCTTACATGGGATATTGGGAGAATATAGGGAACAGAAAATCAGAGCTGAAAGATACAAATGGATAGAACTTAAAGCAAATAAGCACATATGAACATGTCTTTCCCCCAAAAAGACATGTGACATCTCTCCTCTTGAACATCAAGCATCTGGGATCCTTGAGTATTCCATTAATACTTTCACTCTTGTAGGTTTGGTCCTTGAGACTCTCCGAAATCTCTCTCTCCCCCCTTAATACTTTCTCTCTTGTAGGTTTGGTCCTTGAGACTCTCCCTTGAGCTTTGATGTGATCTCTCTCTCCCCCTTTGACATCAATTTCCAAGAAGGGCTTTCTGGAATCCGTCGTATAGGTCTGGTCCTTGAGACTCAACACAAAGCAATGGATAAAACTGTGATGCTTGTAGAGGACAAGATTCATTGAGTAGAGCTGGATCAGAAGAAATATAGAACAAGTGGCAAACTGTTTTTCCTGTTGCGAAGTCGGTGGCACCGAGTGGCATGTTTCGGTGGTACCGAAAAGATTCGGTTGGACCGAAAATTACAAGTCGGTGAAACCGAGTTCACACAGAGAAAAACACTTGTCACCTCAGCTCACTAGACATGTAGGATCTCACAAAGATTTGCAATGAATTACCTGAAGGATTTGCAAGGAATTGAATGCAGAAAATGCAGAACAAAAACAAAAAGAAAAGAGAGGAAACTGAAAGATCTAGATGAAGTTTTTTTTGTTTTTTGAAAAAGAGAAAGAAAATAAACATGCATGAGACAAATGCAATAACAAAAAGAACACAAGAGAACTTCATCTAGAGTTGGGCGGTGACATAGTCACCTATGTTAGAGTATATTGACTTAGGAGTCAAGTGAGAACACTTGATCATAGGTCATACTCATCGTTTAAGCTCAAAATGGGGTTACCATTTTTCGTTTAAGCATCTTGATGCATTCACATCTTGTTGAGTTGCTTTGACTCATGTCTTGGAGTAAAGCTTCTCTAAGATGGAATAACATACCTTGGGTGGTGGTGTGGTTCTTGCTCATGTAGTTGAACTTGTGTGGGTGCTCAAGGTTGATGTAGCTCATCAAGAGTTGGGAGCACCACTTGGAGTTTGAGTTCATCTACCTACATGGGTTAGTTCTTGCAAAGAAGAGCACTTGTGTATCCAAAAATGACAATCATGAACTTAACATAGAATTTGTCAAAGGATATGTTTGAATGGTTTTGTGCTTCCTTGTCTTCAACCACCATTATGTAGAGACTTGGTGATGTAGAGATTGCTCAAGATTTGAGTGAGTCGCAATCTCATGGAATTAGATTCAACCAAGCACCTACATGGGTTAGACAACATGCAAGGTACAAATATATCCAAGACATAAGATAGTCATCATAAGAGATATATCATGGATTAGTCATAAGCTCATGTCTTGCATGCATCCAATGGAGTTCCTACTCCAAGTTTGAAGCATCAATAATGTTCAATTCACCTCTCAACCTGCAAAATACTTTCTCATCAAGAGGTTTAGTAAATATATCCGCTAATTGCTTATCGGTGCGAACATGCTTAAGATCAATGTCACCCTTAGCAACATCATCTCGAATGAAATGATGACGAACTTCAATATGCTTAGTTCGAGAATATTGTATAGGATTATGACCAATTTTGATAGCACTTTCATTGTCACAAAGCAGTGGAACATGTTTCACATAGATCCCATAATCTTTAAGAGTTTGGGTCATCCAAAGTAATTGAGCACAACATGAACCAGTGGCAATGTATTCCGCTTCGGCGGTGGATAAGGATACCGAGTTTTGTTTCTTGGAAGACCAAGACACAAGAGATCTACCAAGAAATTGACAAGTACCCGAAGTGGACTTTCTATCAACCTTGTCTCCGGCATAATCCGAGTCGGAATAGCCAACAAGATCAAAAGAAGACCTCTTAGGATACCAAATGCTGAAGTTTGGTGTATGAATTAAGTATCTCACTATCCTTTTTACGGCCTTAAGATGACATTCTTTAGGAGCAGCTTGATAACGTGCACACATGCACACACTTAGCATAATGTCGGGACGTGAAGCACATAGGTATAATAAAGAACCAATCATAGAGCGATAGACCTTTTGATCAACCGGTTCACCATCTTTGGTCAAATCAAGATGTCCACTAGTAGGCATGGGTGTAGACATACCTTTGCATTCTTGCATATTGAACTTCTTGAATAAGTCCTTGGTGTACTTAGTTTGAGAGACAAATGTACCTTCCTTAGTTTGCTTGATTTGCAAACCGAGAAAGAATTTGAGTTCACTCATCATAGACATCTCAAACTTCTCTGACATTAGCTTTCCAAACTTTTCACTAAAGAGAGGGTTAGTTGAACCAAATATGATATCATCAACATAAATTTGGCATACAAATAGTTCTCCATTAACCCTTTTAGTAAAAAGAGTAGAATCAATTTTACCAATTTCAAAACCACTTGCAATAAGGAACTTGGTCAAGCATTTACACCATGCTCTAGGAGCTTGTTTAAGACCATAAAGAGCTTTGTGAAGTTTGTAAACATGATTTGGTTTCTTAGGATTGATAAAGCCGGGAGGTTGTTTGACATAAACTTCCTCCTCTATTTCACCATTTAGAAAAGCACTTTTAATGTCCATTTGGTACAAGGTGATGTTATGGTGATTAGCATAGGCAAGTAAGATGCGAATGGACTCAAGTCTAGCAACGGGAGCATATGTCTCACCATAGTCCATACCTTCGACTTGTGTGTACCCTTGGGCGACGAGACGTGCTTTGTTGCGAACCACTTGTCCATCTTCATCTTGCTTGTTGCGAAACACCCATTTGGTACCAATGATGTTGTGGTTGTTGTCGGGCTTCTCAACCAATGTCCAAACTTGGTTTCTCTCAAAGTTGTGTAGCTCTTCATGCATAGCGTTTATCCAATCCGGATCTTCCAATGCTTCTTCAACCTTCATAGGTTCGATGCTAGAGATGAATGAATAGTTTTCACAAAAGTTAGCTAAACGAGTCTTTGAGCGAGTGATTCTCCCGGTTTGTATATCACTGAAGATTTGCTCGACGGGATGATCTTTGGCAATTATTGCTCGAACTCGTGAGAGCTTTTGCTTGGGTCTTCGTTGAACATCTTCTTCATCTTGTTCTTCTTCTTGGCCTTCTTCATTGTTGACGTTTTCATTCTCTTGTCATGGTGGAGAAGGAGGTTGTTGATGTTCGTCTTGATGCATTTCCTTGTCTTCTTCATCTTGGTGTGTCCTACTTGTGGATGCTTCCATATCAATTCTTGGTTCACCTTGTCGTGAAGTAGAAGCTTCCACTTGGACGGATGAAGTACTCTCCTTCACCTCCGTTGGACGAACTTTGCCAATGGACAAGTCTTGGATTGCTTCTGAAGGGTCTTTGTCTCCTACATCAATTGGCAATTGCTCTACTTGCGAGCCATTAGATTCATCAAACTTCACATCTACCGTCTCTTCAACCTTTTGGGTGAAATTGTTGTAGACACGGTAAGTGTGAGAGTTTGAGCCATAACCAAGTAGAAAACCTTCATGAGATTTAGGAGCAACCTTTGAACGACGATGCTTGTCAAGAATGTAGCAGTTTGAGCCAAATACTCAAAAGTATCCAACTTGGGGTTTGTTACCGGTGAGGAGCTCGTATGCCGTCTTGCTGAGTAGCTTGTGAAGATACAAGCGATTTGTTGCGTGACAAGCTGTCTCAACCGCTTCTGCCCAAAAGTGCTTCGGCGTCTTGTATTCATCAAACATCGTTCTTGCCATTTCGATGAGCGTCCGGTTCTTCCTCTCAACAACTCCATTTTGTTGAGGTGTGTACGTAGCCAAGAACTCGTGTGAAATCCCTTCTTCATCAAGAAAGGTGTCCACATTTGCGTTCTTGAACTCCGTTCCATTGTCACTCCGAACCTTCTTGATCTTCACGTCAAACTGATTTTGGGCCTTCCTAGCGAAGTTTTTGAAGATCTTCTGGACCTGTGACTTGTCATTAAGAAAGAACACCCACGTAAATCTTGAAAAGTCATCAACTATAACTAGACCAAAAGAATTTCCACCGAGACTCTTGTAAGCGTTGGGACCAAAAAGATCCATATGAAGTAGCTCGAGTGGCCTCCTTATGGTCATGATGTTCTTCACGGGATGCCTTCCTCCAACCTGTTTACCTGCTTGACAAGCACTGCAAAGTCTATCCTTATCAAATATTACATCATTAACTCCAAGGATATGATTTCCTTTAATAAGTTTGTCAAGGTTTCTCATGCCAACCTGACCTAGTCGTCTATGCCACAACCAACCTTTTGAGGATTTAGCAATAAAGCAAGTTTTAGGTTGTGCCTTTTTAGAGAAATCGACAATGTAAAGATCACCTCTACGCATACTGGTAAAGACCATTTTATGATTGTCTCGACGAAATACTTGGCAATCTACCTCAGTAAATAGGACATTCAAACCAAAATCAGCAAGTCTAGATACTGAAAGTAAGTTGTAGCCGAGAGATTCAACGAGCATGACATTTTGAATGGAACTATCATGTGAGATGGCCACCTTACCAAGGCCAACCACCTTACCCTTTGAATTATCACCAAAGGTGACATATTTTCGAGGGCCGTCATTTTCAGCAAGCTCACGGAACATCTCTTCATCTCCTGTCATATGATCAGTACATCCACTATCAAGAACCCATTCCTTTCCTCCTGACGCATATCCCCGAAGATTTGCCGTAAGACCAAAATGTCTCATTGTATCATCAAGATCGAAGTCACTATCATCATCATCATCATAGTATCCATGTTCATCATGATCTTGTGACTCATCATTTCCTAGAGAGGGTAATTCATTAGATAAATGATCATCAAAGTGGTCACTTTTATGAATTCTTATAGCTTCGGATATAATATCACTAATGATTCCAACATCTCCTCTAGCACGCTTGAGATTGGCAAGCTCAAATAGACAATTACCAAAACTAGGATCACTAGAGTTCATCTTACTCAAGGCAATAGATTTATGGAGAATTTCATCCAAACTTTTCAAGGAATGATCGGGAAATCGTTCCTCAAGAAATTTCCATATAGTATAGGCACAATTAAGAGTAGGCAAACTAGCAATCAAATTTTTGGGCAATCCTCTAATGATGAGCTCAATAGTTCTAAGATTGCGAATCATGTCAATATCTTCATCTAGGGTAGGATGCAAAGGATCAATATGAGGTGCACAAGGGCTAGCAATATACTTGCTCAAATGATATTGATTGAAGATCACAAGCATCTCATTTTTCCACTCATGAAAATATTCTCCATCAAGAATAGGCACTCTATGTCTAAGACTCCCTAAAGTAGACACATCCATCTTCCTCCAATGGTGATTAAACCAAGGCAATGGAGACCAAAGCTCTGATACCACTTGTAGGACATTTGAAGTAGATGTGTCTAGAGGGGGGTGATTAGACACTTAATGCTAAAGGTGCAATTTTTAAGCTTTTTCGGTTTAAGTGGAGTTTAGGCATAGTTTCAACATTCACAATACATGTCAAGCAAGTATGCAAAGAGTGTATAGGCAGCGGAAAGTAAAGCATGCAACTTGCAAGAATGTAAAGAGAAGGGTTTGGAGAATTCAAACGCAATTGGAGACACGGATGTTTTTCCCATGATTCGGATAGGTGGTGCTATCCTACATCCACATTGATGGAGACTTCAACCCACGAAGGGTAACGGTTGCGCGAGTCCACGGAGGGCTCCACCCATGAAGGGTCCACGAAGAAGCAACCTTGTCTATCCCACCATGGCCATCGCCCACGAAGGACTTGCCTCACTAGCGGTAGATCTTCACGAAGTAGGCGATCTCCTTGCCCTTACAAACTCCTTGGTTCAACTCCATAATCTTGTCGGAGGCTCCCAAGTGACACCTAGCCAATCTAGGAGACACCACTCTCCAAGAAGTAACAAATGGTGTGTTGATGATGAACTCCTTGCTCTTGTGCTTCAAATGATAGTCTCCCCAACACTCAACTCTCTCTCATAGGATTTGGATCTGGTGGAAAGAAGGTTTGAGTGGAAAGCAACTTGGGGAAGGCTAGAGATCAAGATTCATATGGTAGGAATGGAATATCTTGGCCTCAACACATGAGTAGGTAGTTCTCTTTCAGAAATAGGATGCTGGAAGTGTAGGCTTAGTCTGATGGCTCTCTCAACGAATGAAGAGGAGGTGGAGGGGTATATATAGCCTCCACACAAAATCTAACCGTCACACACAATTTACCAATCTCGGTGGGACCGAATCAATAAACTCGGTCGGACCGAAATAATAAACCTAGTGACCGTTGGAGATTTCGGTGGGACCGACTGGATCAACTCGGTGGGACCGATGTGCTAGGGTTAGGGTAAATCCAAAACTCGGTTTAACCGATTACTCAAACTCGGTGGGACCGATTTGGGTAATAAGTGAAACAAAGAGTTGGCCAAGCAAACTCGGTGGGGCCGATTGCATATCTCGGTGGGACCGAAAATATTGCAACAGGTAACAGAGAGTTTGCAAGCCCATCTCGGTGAGACTGAGATCCCATCGGTGAGACCGAACTGATTAGGGTTTCTGGCAGTGGCTATGACAAGTGAAACTCGGTGGCGCCGGATAGAAAGAATCGGTAGGTCCGAGTTTGGCTTTGGGTTTAGGTCATTTGTGGAAGTGGGAAAGTAGCTGAGGATTTTGGAGCATATCACTAAGCACATGAAGCAAGAGGCTCATTAAGCAACACCTCATCCCTCCTTGATAGTATTGGCTTTTCCTAAAGACTCAATGTGATCTTGGATCACTAAAATATAAAATGAAGAGTCTTGAGCTTTTGAGCTTGAGCCAATCCTTTGTCCTTAGCATCTTGGAGAACTTCCCACAACCTTTAGTCCATGCCACTCCATTGTTGAACTTATCTAAAACATACTAGATAGAAACGTTAGTCCAACAAGAGATATGTTGTCATTAATTACCAAAACCACCTAGGGAGCACTTGTGCTTTCAAAATCTCATCGCCCAAAGGCAAAAGTAAAGGGGAAGCCAACATTCATTCCCCCTATGGTAAGAAAAGGACCATCTCCGAAGACTGGGAAGAAAAGGTTCCCAAGTGAGGCAAGATGCCTCTGTCGGGCGGCTCGGGTTTGAAGGACGACATTATCGCACAGTCCTCCAGCGAGGCCAAGCCTAAATCGTAAGCAAAGAAGGGCGTTTTACACATACCCCGTTCCTCCCCTGTGACCAGGGTAACATCTGAAATGTATGTTTTTTGCAGCTCAGCGCACAATCTTTCCCAACAATCATCTTCCTCAGGAGACCTTCTCCCAGAGATGATGGAAAGCGAGACGCCTCCACCAGTCTCCTCGCCCAATAAGGTGGATGACCTCGAGGTGTCGTCCTGGAGGATCTCTCCTGATCCGCAAGTGATGTGAGGGGTGATGAAAACACGAACCAAAGATGACACTTCGGTAGCCCAGGGTCCGGGGGCCAACAATCAAGGCCTCAGACTGTCCGGCTTTCAGTCGGAGCCAACTCTAGGGGCGAACGAATGGATCCCTGTGAAGGGAGGTCATGCCGCTACGGCTGCTTTTGTAGACCCAGAAACGCCGGATATATTGACGGACATGCTGTGATAGGCGTCCGTCTCCAAAGACCATCATACCTTGATGGGCGCGATGGTTAAAAAGGTCCTGTCCGCGAATAGCGGATTTAACGAAGCCTTCACGAGCCTGCTAAGAGCTTTCGAGGTTTGTGCTATAA
Source organism: Triticum monococcum (assembly GCA_034509565.1). Taxonomy (NCBI): domain Eukaryota; kingdom Viridiplantae; phylum Streptophyta; class Magnoliopsida; order Poales; family Poaceae; genus Triticum; species Triticum monococcum. Next base: position 495,044,994 of record CM067844.1, read on the forward strand.
TGCTTTCAATTGTGTTTTATTCACAAAATACTCCTATGTATAGATAGTAGCCCTGAGACTCTAATAGGCTCCCCAAGGGAAGCAATCAGAGGATGAAAAATATTTATCTAGGAAATAATATGACTACTTTGAACACAGGCTATTACTTCCCCTGCAACTGCCCGATCTACGGAGGTTGCGGATCTGCAGCGGAAGATTGAAGAGGCGGATGATGACATCACGCTGATCAACAATCGTCTTGACGAAGCGCAAGGTATGTTTTTGGGTGAGCCAGTATATTTACGCATGATAACATGAGCATGAAGCTGGAATTGTACACTAAGACATGTGTAACTACAGATGGTGCTGCTGCGGTGGAGGCCCTTCGGGTTGAGCTTGTCCTTGCCAAGGAACAAACCCAGATGAGTAATCTGGCTGCCCATAAGGCGGCCGAAGAATTAAAAACCGAACAGGTCGTTCGGTGCCAATGTGAGGAAAGAATTACTACCATGGAGCGCAAGCTGGAGGAGACCACCGTCCAGTGTGAATTCCTTGAGAAGAATAACAAGACCAGAACGACCGATCTCGACAAGGCCTTACAAGAAGCGAAAGAAGCACGGTCTGAGTCTAGAGCGGCTCGGGAAGAGATCCGACATGCTGGGGAGATAGTGGTTGGTAATTAAGCCTTTCTTTTTACAGACGAAGTTTGGTGATCCGAAGTATTCCCCGCTTAACCAAATGTGGAGTTCTCTGGACCGTTTTTTAGACCTGCCGAAGAGCGCCTCCGATGCGTTGCAATTTTATCAAGTGCAGGAAGGGTTTGCCACGGAGAAGCTTTTTTGGTCACAGTTCGGCGCGCCAAAGCATCAGTTGTTGTTAAATGAAGAGATGGCCCAGTGGGCCGAGCTCCACAGGATATCTGGTTCCGCCATGATGGACGTCATAGTCCAACTGCAGCCTACGGAGCCCATTCTAAGTAGTTACTTTGGTTTGGTGCAGAGGTTTGTGGATGCGGTGCCGCGTATCGACGCCGTTAAGCATTCAACGTGCATTGAAGGTGCACGGATGGCCTTCGCCCGTGTCAAAACATACTGGGCCAAGATGAAGGCCACTGACGTTGCCGCGATGAGTCCCCCCAAGGGTAAGGACCATCACGCACCCGAACACTATTTCGAGGATGTCTTAGAGGGTGCCCGCTTGATAGAGGGTCAGTGCTCGAAAGATATGATATTTGAATGAAATGTATTGAATTGTAGAAGACAGTATGATGATAATATTATGATTTTTGCTTAAAACTTTTTGATTCCTCCTATGCTGCCGTTGTTTGCATAATCTAAAAGTTCTCCAGTCGTCGGCTTCAGCCCCCACGTATAAAATACGGGGGTGTTTGTAAGTGCATCTAGTGCCCCTTAGTGATTTTGGTGTATTGAAGACTTATAGGTTATGGGACTAATGCGTTTGTGAGTGTACACAGGTCTATAAGTCTATGAGGAGTTTGATATTTACAGTAAAAGTCGACCCCTAAAAATGAATATCTTCGACTGAAGATTTTGGTATTTCTGAAGACTTTCATGAAGACTGTGAAAGTGAAGAAAATGGTGTGACCGTGAAGACTTGGTATTCTTTCGAGGAACATGAAGCGTGAAGACTTTTGTTTTCATAGTTTCATTTTCTTTTTCTTGAGTTATAGGAAACACCATACTGTTAAAGGGGGTCGAGGAAAACCAAGGAAAAATTTCCATGTGATGCTCAATTCAAAATCCTACACCTACCAATCCTTTCGAGTGAAGCCATTGGAAATCTCATACAGTCCAGTCATATTCTTCAGTGACAGAGAGGAAGTTCTTCTGGTCTCTGAGGAATTTTTTCTGATTGAGGAGTTAGGAATTCGCCAGTGCGGATTGCCTACACAGTGAGGAACATGATAGCCCTGAGGATTTTGCTACTCAAAATTCCGACCGTTGCTATGCTATGCGCCAGCTGTCCCAAAATATCTATCCACCTAACGGTCATATCATTGAAGGGCATTTATGTCTTATCATGTCGGGCTGCTCCCTAGGCTATAAATAGCCCCCCCTACAACCACTAGCTGGTTGGCTGCTCCGAGATAAACTGACACTTGTCATTTGAGAGCAACCCATCCTCTGAGGACTTTGAGCGAAAATCATCAAGTGAGGAAAAACCAAAAACCCAAACACCTACAAACCCCAAATGATTGAGCATCACTGAAGAGATTGATCCTGCGTGGATCCGACACTTGTTACCTTTGAAGACTGTGCTTCTTCCAGACGGTTAGGCGTCATGGTCTAGAGCATCCAAGAGGAATTGTGGATCACCGAGTGACCGAGTTTGTGAAGGTTTGGAAGTCGCCTGAAGACTTACCACGAGTGATTGGACGAGGTCTATGTGACCTTAGTTCAAGGAGAATACGGTGAGGACTGGGTGTCCTGAGCTGCGTGTTCAGGACTGGGTGTCCGGGACTGTGTGTCCTCGAGTTTAAATACTTAGGCGCTCCAACCAGACGTACAACTGAGACAACAATTGGAACTGGTCTACCAAATCATTGTCTTCACCAAGCTTACTGGTTCTATTCCCTCAACTCTTTCATTTCCTCATAACTGTGTTGTGTGTTTGCTCATATCTGTGTTTGAAGACTTTGACTGAAGACTTTCTCAATTTCCTCAGTTCAATTTCTTTAGTCTGTTTGTCTTCATCTTGTGTTATCCTGTGATTACGTTTCCTGTACTCTGTGCCTATCTTCATTTCATCATGACAACTATGCTTGTATTCTGTTATGTTTACTTTTGAGTACTTATTCTGCTACTAGTAGTTCTTTGCTAAGGAATTTCCTCACCGGCAAATTCCTCAGTGAAGAATTTCATAAAAATCGCCTATTCATCCCCCTCTAGTCGATATAACGCACTTTCAATTGGTATCAGAGCGAGGTACTCCCTTGTTCTGTGTGATTTTGGTTCAACCACTTGGAGTTTTAGTTATGTCGACCGCAGGTATGACAAAAGTGACATGCCCCATCTTTGACGGTCACAAGTATCCCAAGTGGAAGGCCATGATGAAGAAACGCCTCATGGCGATGAACAGCAAGCTGTGGACCATCACTGAGATTGGTCTGACCGATCTATGCAAGATGGTGGAAGCTGATGACATTCGCAAGTACACTCTTCTCAACCTCACGGCGAAGGATGTCATCTGCTCCAGTCTGTCACAAAATCAGTTCAGGAATATCATGCATCTTGATCATGCGAAGCTCATCTGGGACCGTCTCTCTGAGGTCTATGAAGGTCATCGAACCTATCATGATCCTTGGTTTGAGGACTTCAAGGAATCTCTCAAAGCGATGACATTTGAACCAGAATCATCATCTTCTGCATCATGTCTTATGGCAAAAGATGCTGAGGTAACTGAATGCTACCTATCCGAGTCTAGTGATGATGAATCTGGTGATGAATTTGGACCCAGGTATGTCAAACTTGCTTCCCTTGCCACTAAAAAACAAAGAGCTTTGGAAAAAGTTCACTATATGCTAAACAAGAGCGATGATATGTTGGGTGAAGAAATGGATCAGTCAAAAGCTTTGGCTGAAAGTCTTCAGAGACTTCATACTAAGTATGACACCCTTCAAGATCAACATAACACTCTTATTTGATCATGAGAAGCTTTCTTATGAATTTCTTCAAAGAAAGCAAGATCTTGAAAAAGCTAAGAGTGAGTTATGAAGATCTTCAGAAGGAGCGCGATTCATTACTTGCTCAACAAATCAGCGCTTCTCAGGAAGAATTTGTTCCTCCATGCTTGAAGTGCATTTAACATGAATCTGCTAATTCTTCACCTGAATGTTCAAATGCTGCTAATGTTTCAAATTCTTCACATGCCTCTGCTATCACTAATTCCTCATCTGAGGACATTGCTAGTATCACTGACGATGTAGGGCCGAAGGAATTGTACACGACAGGCATGTACAAAAGCCTCAAAGGGCATCAGGCTCTTTGTGATGTTCTTAAAAAGCAGATCCTCAACAGGAACCCTAGGAAAGAGGGTATCGCCTTTGAGAGGAAACTCAATGCTGATGGTACATATTGGAAGCCTGAGCAGTACCCCAAAACCACATGGGTTGCTGCAAAGGGACCTCCAGTTGATCCATCTAACTTATCTGGATTTGCATGTAAATCTCCTCATTCCGATGATGAGTCAATTGACTCCAACTATAAACTGTTCAAAAATCAGAATGGTGAAGTATTTGCTAGACATATTGGTACTAACTGCAGGAACGGCTCCCCTATGAAGAAAATCTGGGTTCCCAAAAGATGCCTTGAAATTCTTCAGGTGAGTGTCATCATGATGCCACCTGTGAAGAATAAGAACCCCAGATCAAATTCTTCATATGGATTCAAGTCCTCATACGGACCAAATTCCTCATATGGATCAAAGTCCTCATATGAACTTCATCGTGCTAACCCGTCTATTTCGCAGGGAAGATCTAAGGATTATGGATATGTGCATTATTCTTCAAATCATTATGTCCATAAGTCCTCGAAGAATTTCTCTGCATACTCTTATGCTTACTCTAACCCCTCTTATGTGAAATGAAATGGACTGGCTTCTATGCCATCCTTCTCATATGGAGCTCGCAGAATGATGAACTCTTTGCCACCCCTTCAGATGTGGGTGGTGAAGAAAAATAACTAATCTCTTCTGCAGGGTCAGGTCTCCAGACGCATGTAATCGTCTGAAGAATTTGCTGGAGACCTGAGCATGCCTGATAGGACGCAGGCTAATCATGAAGAAATGAACTTTCATTTCTCACGTCCTCATATTGCTTTATCAGTTCTTTTACTTGATGAAATTGATCTGATGAATTGATGTCATATTCTTCACTGATGAAGTATATGAGTTTGTAAGCTGCACTAATTCATTTGCAGGATGATCAACCCAAAGCCACTGAGTGGGTCCTCGATAGTGGATGTACATACCACATGACTGGTGACAAGAATCTATTGATGGATGCTCCATTATCTCTGTCGCATCTGAAGCATATCATCTTTGCTGACAAAGGCAAAAGTCAGGTATTGGGTCTAGGTAAGGTTGCGATTACAAAGGATCGACACATGGACAAAGTCATGCTTGTTAACTCCTTAGGATACAACCTTATGTCTGTCTCAATGCTTTGTGATCTTGATATGGTTGTTGTCTTTGGCAAGTACCGTTGTGTTGTGGTTATGGAAGCTGACAATTCCAAAGTCTTCGAAGGCTTTAGGAGAGGAGACCTGTATATTGTTGATTTCTCTACAGGACCACAACCAGCCGTGTGCTTACTTGCAAAAGCTTCAGAAGGCTGGCTCTGGCATCGACGACTTGGTCATGCAGGCATGAGGAATTTGCACACGCTTGTGAAGAAGAAGCATGTCATTGGCACCGAAAATGTCAAATTCCTCAAGGATCACCCTATGCAGAGCCTGTGAAGCTGGGAAGATGACGAAGGCCAAGCATCCAGCGAAGACTATCATGACCACCACTCGCCCATTTGAATTGCTTCACATGGATCTCTTTGGTCCTAATCATTATTCTGCTATTTCAAATGAAGCATCTAAATATGGCTTTGTTATTGTTGATGATTATTCTCGCTACACATGGGTACACCTTGTTACTTACAAACATGAAGTGCAGGAAGTCTTCAAACGATTTTCCTCGAGGGCTTCAACCAACTTTGGTGTGAAGATCAAGCATGTCAGAAGTGACAATGGCACTGAGTTCAAGAATTCTGGTCTCGATGACTATCTTGATGAACTTGGTATTACTCATGAGTTATCTGCTCCTTACACTCCTCAGCAGAATGGCGTCATGGAGCGCAAGAACAGGACTCTTGCTGAGATGGCTCGCACTATGCTTGATGAATACAAAACGCCTCGTTGTTTCTGGACTGAGGCAATTGATACTGCGTGCCACATCATCAACAGAGTATATCTTCACAAATTCTTCAAAAAGACTGCCTATGAACCCCTCACTGATAAGAAACCCAATGTAAGTTATTTCAAAGTCTTCGGTGCTAAATGTTGGATTAGAGATCCTCATCACAACTCAAAATTTGCACCGAAAGCACATGAAGGTTTTATGCTTGGTTACGAAAAGGACTCGCACACCTACAGAGTCTTCAACAACGTTCTTCACAAAGTTGTTGAAACTGTAGATGTGCAGTTCGATGAAACTAATGGCTCGCAAAGAGAGCACCTACCTACTATGATAGATGAACCAGCACCTGAGGAAACTATCAAGTTCAAGGCTATTGAGGATGTCATTCCTACTGAAGAATCTGCTGAAGAATTCATTCCAGAACATGAAGAACGTCGGGCTAATGCACTTGAAGAAAATTCTGAAGAAAACGCTGATCAAATTCTTCAACGACAACCAGCTCATCCTCGCATTGCAAAAGAAGGGCAAGTTGAAAAGATCATAAATGACATCAAAGCGCCAGGTCCTCTCACATGCTCAAAAGCTTCACATTTGTCTAACTTTTGTGGGCACTATGCTTTTGTCTCTATTACAGAGCCCACTAAGGTAGATGAAGCATTTCTAGAGCCTGAGTGGATTCAGGCCATGCAAGAAGAATTACATCAGTTCGAGCTCAACAATGTCTGGGAACTGGTCAAACGTCCAGATCCTCGCAAGCACAATATCATCGGCACAAAGTGGATCTACCACAACAAGCAAGATGAAAACGGTCTTGTGGTGAGGAATAAGGCATGACTTGTAGCTCAAGGCTACACACAGGTTGAAGGAATTGATTTCGATGAAACTTTTGCACCTGTTGCTAGACTTGAGGCTATTTGCATATTACTTGCTTATGCTAACCATCATGATATCATTTTATATCAAAATGGAGGTGAAAAGTGCATTCCTCAATGGTAAGCTTGAGGAAGAAGTATATGTTGCTCAACCCCCAGGTTTTGAAGATCCCAAGAATCCTGACAAAGTCTTCAGACTCAACAAGGCCCTCTATGGCCTCAAGCAGGCCCCACGGGCTTGGTATGATACCTTGAAGGAACTCTTCATGAAGAAAGGCTTCAAACCCGGTTCACTCGACCCTACTCTTTTCACTAAATCTTATGATGGTGAATTGTTTGTGTGCCAAATATATGTTGATGATATTATCTTTGGCTGTACTGACCAACGTTATAGTGATGAATTTGCCTATATGATGAGTGAAGAATATCAAATGTCTAGGATGGGAGAGTTGAAATTCTTCTTAGGCCTTCAAATTCGTCAACAACACAATGGCATATTCATCTCTCAAGAGAAATACCTCAAGGATGTACTGAGGAAATTCGGCATGCAAGATTGCAAAGGCGTCAAAATTCCTATGCCCACAAATGGCCATCTGTGCACTGATGAAAATGGTATTGACTTCGATCATAAGGTATAACGCTCCATGATAGGTTCGTTATTGTACTTATGTGTATCTAGGCCAGATATAATGCTTAGTGTTTGCATGTGTGCCCGATTTCAAGCTACACCGAAGGAATCACACCATAAGGCTGTGAAGCATATTCTTCGATATCTAGCTCACACACCAACACTTGGATTATGGTACCCCAAGTGCTCGGCTTTTGATCTCATTGGATATTCTGACTCTGACTAGGCTGGTGATCGTGTGGACCGCAAGTCAACATCTGGTACATGTCATTTCCTCGGACGATCTTTGGTCTGTTGGTCCTCGAAGAAACAGAACTGCATATCACTATCTACTGCTGAAGCTGAGTACATTGCCGCTAGTTCTTGCTGTGCCCAATTGCTATGGATGAAGCAAACTCTCAAGGACTACGGCGTCAACATGAAGAATGTGCCTCTCTTCTGTGACAATGAGAATGCCATCAAGATTGCTCACAACCCAGTTCAGCACTCGAAGACAAAGCACATTCAGATTCGTCATCATTTTCTTCGTGATCATGTGTTGAAGGGCGACCTTTCTATTGAGCATGTGAAGACTGAAGAACAACTAGCCGATATCTTCACAAAGCCCTTGGATGAGAAGAGATTTAGCAAGTTGCGGTGTGAGCTAAATATCCTAGAACCTTCGAATGTTCTTTGAAAAGGACACTCATCCTAACACTTATGCAAAATTGATGACTTAGATGTGCAACACATGAAGAAACATTTTTCTTCAATCAATGAAGAATAACACTCTTAGTGTGAAGAAATTAACGAAAAATTTGATTCTCAAAACCCTACGATAATTGTACGCGGTGTCTGAAATCATCATTCTTATACGGTGGGTCACGCCACCACCAAAAGTTGAAATTCCTCAATTATTCATATTCTTCAACTTTGCATTGTCTTCACTTGTCCCGTCGTTTTTCTTCATTGGCTATATGATTAGAATAGTGTTGTCCTATATAGGGCCGAGGAGATCCTCCGGAACCTGAACCCACCTTACCTACCTGGCGCTCCAACGCACCACCCGCTGTCGGGTCCCTGGCTCCGGCGTGCCTCCCACCGCCCCCAACCCAGCACGCCTCCCGCCGCCCCCAACCCAGCGCGCCTCCCGCCGCCGGCCCACTGGCTCCGGCGCGCCTCCTGCTGCCACCCCTAACCCCAGCGTGCCTCCTACCGCCGGTCCCCCCAGCTCGGGCGTGCCTCCCGCTGCCGCCCTAGAACTCCAGCATGCCTCCCGCCCCCTTCCATCCCCACTGCTCCAAGAACTGGACCGAAGTGGTGACGTCCACTGTGCCCTTCTCTCCATCGCCCAATCACTCCACCCCTTCTGCCAGGTGAGGCCCATGGGGTCGCATCCCACATGCGTGACCTGCATAGGCATATCTTGCCGACCTTCTCTAGCACTTGTCTTCAACCTTCCCGGCATTTCTCACTACTGCAGCGATGGCCTCTCCCCCTAGCCATGCGTCATATCCCTCAAGCTTGAGCTGTCGTGAGTGGGGAAGCCACCTCTTGGAGACAGCACCGAGGATGCATCCCATGCGGTGGAGAGCAGCAAAGGCCAAGGGGCACGCATGCAGACTAGGAAGGTCGACGAACAACGCCACTGCCTTCGGCTGCCTGCACGCCACCGCTCCCCTTATAACTTTTATGCGTTGCTGCCAGCCAATTCCTCTCACAGATGCTGCTGAAGTAGAAATGTGCAGCTGGGGAGCCGCCCGTGCATAAGTGGTAAAAACAGGGATGTACGATCCAGTAGAGCAACATACGAGTGAGGAGTTCAATTTGAGTTTGCTTTTCAGTCATATTCTATGGTTGAATGTTATCGTAGCATTCTACTTTGATCCATTGTTTTCTCAACCTCCCGTTTCATATCAAGAAACACTTCCTCAACCTGTGACACATGTTCAGTTTCAAGTTCGATAGATGTTTCAATTCAGACATTTTTTAATCAAGTACGGGTTACTCTGCTTATTTTTCAACACTGCTTATTTTTCTGTCGATGTCCACCAAGTATTTTCGGTCGATGTCCACCAAGTATTTTCGGTCTAGGGAGATTTCCTTAGAGACAGCAGGAACCATGTTCAACACTGCTTATTTTTTTTGTTTTAGACAGGCAAATCCTCATATTGGTGGACATCGACTTTGTTACTCTTCTACTGATGAATTTTGTACGGGTTAGTTGTAGGTGGATCATGTGTACAAGAAGTTGAATTTCTCCTCGCCTATATAGTGTCCTTCTCAAGCACCATGTCCCATGGATGGAAATTCTCAAGAACAATTTGCCCAGGGTTGTGTTTGTGTGCTCCTGTTCCGGTGTGCCTTGTAAAAATGAGGAAGTTCAGACTTATCTTTGTGAAGGTTCAATGTGTGTACCGATTGCAGGAATTCACAAATTAAAAAAAATATATACTTGAGTTGTGTGTGCCGCGTGTGTGGGAAGTACTAAATACGTTCTGCGGGTGAGAAGTTCATAGTTTCTGTTGCTAATAGTCTAAAAAAATCGCTTTTGAAAAAACAACACACCTTTAGTGTCCAAAAAAAGAGTTGAACACAAGAAAAAAATATCAGTTGACTAGTGAACCTTGTGAATCCAAGGTTTTAGAAAAAGGTTCTATTCTAAAACATCATGCACATAAAGTCAAACAGTAACAAAAATATAAGGAAAAAAAATCAAAAAATGTACACTTGTTTAAAAAAATAGAAGTTCAAAATAAAATAGTGGAGCCGTTCGTTTTTTATAATAAAAGTAGGATTTTCCTCTTTACTAGAAATAAACCAACAAGTTCAAATAAAAAAGCAGACCGGTTCAAAAATTATACAAAAAAGGTATTTTCCCCCTTTCTAGAAAAAACTAGAGGTTTAAATTTAAATGACTGAGAAGTTCAATGTTTCTTAAAAACCTAAGAAGGCCAAATCAAAACAATAGAGCAACTCCAAAAGTATATAAAAAATTGTCACTCATTTGTTAAAAAACTAGAGGTTCAAATTTAAATATCGGAGCGGTTCGATGTTTATTACAAACCCCCAAAAAATCAAACACAAAAAACAAAGCATCTCAACACAAATTCATATAAAAAGGATTTTATCCATTAAAAACCCTAGAAGTTCAAATCGAAAAAATGGAGCAGTTCGATAGTTATACAAAATTTCGATTTTCCTCATTATTAAGGAATGGAAACAAGAACTTCAATTTTTTAATAGAGCAGTACAAAATTCATAAAAAAGGATTTTCACCGTTTTTTACAAAACAACTCTAGAGGTTCATATTTAAATAACGGGTCGGTTCAGTATTTATTAAAAACTAGGATTTTTTTCGTTACTACAAGGAAATAAACCAAGAACTCCAAATTACGAAAATAGAGAAGTTCGATATTTATAAAAAATCTCAGATTTTTCCTTGTTACTAAAGAATAAAAATGACGAAGTTCAAATTAAAATAAAGGAGTAGTTCGATGCATACGGGAAACTCCAATTATTACCGTTTCTAAGAAAAAAATATAAAACTATGAAGTTCAATTTACAAAAAAAAGTTTGATGCTTATTTAAAAACATATCTCCTTTCTGAGAATATGACTAAGAGTTGAAATAAAAATAACAGAGAAGTTCGAAGTATATAAAAAACTCAGATTTGTTGCAATAAGTTCACGTGCACCTCCGTGCACGGTTCAGAATTTATATTGTGAGACATCCGACCTCCAATTACATGTTTTAAAATGGCAAAAAATGATGACCGACCTTCGATTGTGTGTAATTCGACGTATGCACAAATTTGTGACAGAAGTTCATATTAAAAACAATGAGAAGTCAAAGTACTGCAAAGGAATGCATTTCAGGCGAGAATAAAAGTATATAAATATAAAAGCTTAAAAAGTTTGTTGAAAGAAGTTCAAGTGCTCTGTCCGGGGAAGTTCAAAATTTCTTAGGAGAGAGGTTCACCTTGTATTTCCATGTTCAAAAACACAAAAAAGAAATTGTTTTTTTTGTGTTTTAAAATAATCCTCTCAATCCACAAAGAAGTTCAGTTATTATTTGGGAGCAATTTGATTTCAAAAAGAAAATAAAAAATTCAAATTATAAAAATAGAAAACGTTCATGTACTATATGGTGTGTGTTTAATATGAGAAAAATGAATTAAAAGGCAAGGTTTCCCCGTTATTAAAGAATGGAAACAAGAAGTTCAAAAATTAAATAACAAAGAAGTTCAACTTTTAATAGTATAGCGCTTCAAAATTTCATAAAAAGATTAAGGAATAAACCAGGAAGTCCATATTAAAAAGATGGAGAAGTTCGATGATTATATAAAACTCAAATTTTCCTCATTATGAAACAACAGAAGCAAGAAGTTCAAAAATAAAATAACAAGAAGTTCAACTCTTAAAAATGGAGCGCTTCAAAATTCACAAAAAAAGATTAAGAAATTTAGATTAATATTTATAAAAAACTTAGATATTTTCACGTAACCGAGAGAAGTTCAGGTTGATAAACTACCAGAAGTTCACGTTCTACACGGTGTGCATTTTGTATTAAAAAGGAATAAAAATGCAAAGGCTAAATTTGTTGTCGTTATAAGTTCAAGTACTCTGTCAGAGAAAGTTAAAAAAATTATTGTGAGAGAGGTTTGTACAACAAGAATATCATTTGTGTAAACACTGACGAATGGATGAGAAAATTACAAACGAAAAATACGTCACGGAAGTTCAACGTGAAAACAACATGAAGTTCAACTACTATGCTGAATGAATTTCAGATGAAAAACTTTTAAAATCATCACGAGTATGAAAAAATGATCAATACGGGAAAGTTATGTGCTTACAGCAGCTTTCCACTGGTATATCACTTGCTCAATTCCGGTGAGTGGATGGAGAGTTACGAGCAGTGGATGGAGACCTACGAGCAAAAAAATCACGTGAAAAACAGAGTGAAGTTCAGGTACACGCGCCGAGAAGTTCAGGTTCTTCACGCGGTGCATTTTTGAAGAATCTGTTTCGCGATAAAGGTAGAACGCATGATCCCGCCGTTTTTGAAATTACTTGAAAACGGTTAGGAATTAGAGAAAACCATCAACATGAAAAAATTTCGCATTTTCCGTAGCTTTTTAGAGGTATATTATTTGCCCCATTCCGATAAAATTTGTAGAAATTACGGCGAAAATACATTTTTTTCCATTTTCGAAACTGACTTAAAACTGTAAAGAATTGGGAGAAACAATACATACCAAAAAGTTTCGCATTTGTTCAAGCTTTCCAACGCCATATCATTTGCTGCATTCGGATGAACGGTTAAAAAATTAGCTCAAAAATACGAACTCGGCAGGACTTGGACCATTTTCTAAATTACTCTTAAACCATTCAAAATTAGAAAAAACTTTCCAGATGAAAAAGTAGCGCATTTTCATAAGCTTTCCAACGCCGTATCATATGACTCCATTGGATTAGCCGTTTAGAAATGACATAGAAAAAACGAACTCAGCTGTTCGGTTTACGAAATTTTATGTTTTTTCAAATTACTCTTTAACCATAGGGAATTAGAGAAAACTTTCAACATGTGGAAGGAGCGGTTTTGCAGCAGCTTTCCAACGCCATATTATATGCCTCATTCCGATAAACGGTTTAGAAATGCGATCGAAAATACGATTCGCGTTTTTTGTGTGAAGAAAAAATGGTTTTCAAAACTGCTCTTAAACCGCTTATATTTTGCCAAAATTTTAACTTGGGTCATGATATTGGTGTCCATAGCTTTCCAATGGTATATCGCAAGCCCCATTTGGGCAATGTTGGCGGATGTTCAACCTAGTTCACAGGGAAGTTCAACGTACATCAGAATAGTGTTTATGTATATATATGAGTTTATGTCCTCTACAGCATTCACTTATTGCTATTTCTTCAAGTTGGTTTTCTGCTAAATGAATGTGATCGGACCCTTCCCCTCTATGCTATACTCAACCCAATCTGTTCACAAATTCTTCATGTGCGTTCTATTTGAAACTCGTTCAAAATCTTCACTGTGTCCTTGTCAGCTGAAGAAATTGCAAACGGAACTTTAAAACCTATCTTATCGAAATTTTCAGTTTTGCCGCTCAAACTTCCGCATCCCATGATACACTTATCCACTCACCCACGATCTAACATGATCTCCACCTCTCACTACGTGGGTGACACATGTCAAGCGAATGAGAAGGATCAGGGGCACGTTCGTCCAATTTCTTTGGGCGAGCAGTTTTTCACCATGGCTATAAATTGAAGGAAATATGCCCTAGAGGCAATAATAAAGTTATTATTTATTTCCTTATATCATGATAAATGTTTATTATTCATGCTAGAATTGTATTAACCGAAAACATAATACATGTGTGAATACATAGACCAACAGAGTGTCACTAGTATGCCTCTACTTGACTAGCTCGTTAATCAAAGATGGTTATGTTTCCTAACCATGAACAAAGAGTTGTTATTTGATTAACAAGGTCACATCATTAGTTGAATGATCTGATTGACATGACCCATTCCATTAGCTTAGCACCCGATCGTTTAGTATGTTGCTATTGCTTTCTTCATGACTTATACATGTTCCTATAACTATGAGATTATGCAACTCCCGTTTACCGGAGGAACACTTTGGGTACTACCAAACGTCACAACGTAACTGGGTGATTATAAAGGAGTACTACAGGTGTTTCCAATGGTAGATGTTGGGTTGGCGTATTTCGAGATTAGGGTTTGTCACTCCGATTGTCGGAGAGGTATCTCTGGGCCCTCTCGGTAATACACATCACATAAGCCTTGCAAGCATAATAACTAAGATGTTAGTTATGAGATGATGTATTACGGAACGAGTAAAGAGACTTGCCAGTAACGAGATTGAACTAGGTATTGGATACCGACGATCGAATCTCGGGCAAGTAACATAACAATGACAAAGGGAACAACGTATGTTGTTATGCGGTCTGACCGATAAAGATCTTCATAGAATATGTAGGAGCCAATATGGGCATCCAGGTCCCGCTATTGGTTATTGACCGGAGACGTATCTCGGTCATGTCTACATTGTTCTCGAACCGTAGGGTCCGCACGCTTAACGTTACGATGACAGTTATTATGAGTTTATGCATTTTGATGTACCGAAGGTTGTTCGGAGTCCCGGATGTGATCACGGACATGACGAGGAGTCTCGAAATGGTCGAGACGTAAAGATTGATATATTGGAAGCCTATGTTTGGACACCGGAAGTGTTCCGGGTGAAATCGGGATTTTACCGGAATACCGGGAGGGTTACCGGAACCCCCCGGGAGGCAAATGGGCCTATTGGGCCTTAGTGGAAAAGTGAAAAGGGGCTGCCCACAAGGGCTGCGCGCCTCCCCCCTTCCCTAGTCCTATTAGGACTAGGAGAAGGGGCCGGCCCCCCTCTCTTCTCTCTTCTCTTTGGAGAGTCCTATTAGGAATAGGATTGGGGGGGAGTCCTACTCCCGGTAGGAGTAGGACTCCCCCTGCGCCTCTCTCCCTAGCCGGCCGAACCCCTCCCCCTGCTCCTTTATACACGGGGGCAGGGGGCACCCCATAGACACACAAGTTGATCATTGTTGATCGTTCCTTAGCCGTGTGCGGTGCCCCCTGCCACCAAATTCCACCTCGGTCATATCGTTGTAGAGCTTAGGCGAAGCCCTGCGTCGGTAGTACATCAAGATCGTCACCACGCCGTTGTGCTGACGGAACTCTTCCTCGATGCTTTGCT
This sequence comes from Triticum monococcum, assembly GCA_034509565.1. Taxonomy (NCBI): domain Eukaryota; kingdom Viridiplantae; phylum Streptophyta; class Magnoliopsida; order Poales; family Poaceae; genus Triticum; species Triticum monococcum. The sequence goes on from CM067844.1 coordinate 495,060,150, forward strand.
GGATCGGAGCCCGAGGATCGTCATCGAGCTGAACGTGTGCTAAGAACTCAGAGGTGCCGGAGTAACGGTGCTTGGATCGGTCGGATCGGGAAGAAGACGTACGACTACTTCCTCTACGTTGTGAGATCGCTTCTGCAGTCGGTCTGCGTTGGTACGTAGACAATACTCTCCCCTTCGTTGCTATGCATCACCATGATCTTGCGTGTGCGTAGGAAAATTTTCGAAATTACTACGTTCCCCAACAGTGGCATCCGAGCCTAGGTTTTATGGTTTGATGTTATTTGCACGAGTAGAACACAAGTGAGTTGTGGGCGATACAAGTCATACTGCCTACCAGCATGTCATACTTTGGTTCGGCGGTATTGTTGGACGAGACGATCCGGACCAACCTTACGCGTACTCTTACGCGAGACCGGTTCCCTCGACGTGCTTTGCACATATATGGCTTGCGGAAGACTGTCTCTCCAACTTTAGTTGAACCAAGTGTGACTACGCCCGGTCCTTGAGAAGGTTAAAACGGAGTCTATTTGACGAACTATCGTTGTGGTTTTGATGCGTAGGTGAGATGAGTTCTTGCTTAAGCCCGTAGCAGCCACGTAAAACTTGCAACAACAAAGTAGAGGACGTCTAACTTGTTTTTGCAGGGAATGTTGTGATGTGATATGGTCAAGGCATGATGCTGATTTTATTGTATGAGATGATCATGTTTTGTAACCGAGTTATCGGCAACTGGCAGGAGCCATATGGTTGTCGCTTTATTGTATGCAATGCAATCGCGATGTAATGCTTTACTTTATTACTAAGCGGTAGTGATAGTCGTGGAAGCATAAGATTGGCGAGACGAAAACGATGCTACGATGGAGATCAAGGTGTCGCGCCGGTGACGATGGTGATCATGACGGTGCTTCGGAGATGGAGATCACAAGCACAAGATGATGATGGCCATATCATATCACTTATATTGATTACATGTGATGTTTATCCTTTTATGCATCTTATCTTGCTTTGATTGACGGTAGCATTATAAGATGATCTCTCACTAAATTATCAAGAAGTGTTCTCCCCGAGTATGCACCGTTGCCAAAGTTCGTCGTGCCCAGACACCACGTGATGATCGGGTGTGAATCTACAACGGGTGCAAGCCAGTTTTGCACACGCAGAATACTCAGGTTAAACTTGACGAGCCTAGCATATGCAGATATGGCCTCGGAACACAGAGACCGAAAGGTCGAGCATGAATCATATAGTAGATATGATCAACATGACGATGTTCTCCATTGAAAACTACTCCATCCCACATGATGATCGGTTATGGTTTAGTTGATTTGGATCACGTGATCACTTAGAGGATTAGAGGGATGTCTATCTAAGTGGGAGTTCCTAAGTAATTTGATTAACTGAACTTAAACTTATCATGAACTTAGTACCTGATAGTATCTTGGTTGTTTATGTTGATTGTAGATAGATGGCTCGTGCTGTTGTTCCGTTGAATTTTAATGCGTTCCTTGAGAAAGCAAAGTTGAAAGATGATGGTAGCAATTACACGGACTGGGTCCGTAACCTGAGGATTATCCTCATTGCTGCACAGAAGAATTACGTCCTGGAAGCACCGCTGGGTGCCAGGCCTGCTGCTGGAGCAACGCCAGATGTTATGAACGTCTGGCAGAGCAAAGCTGATGACTACTCGATAGTTCAGTGTGCCATGCTTTACGGCTTAGAATCGGGACTTCAACGACGTTTTGAACGTCATGGAGCATATGAGATGTTCCAGGAGTTGAAGTTAATATTCCAAGCAAATGCCCGAATTGAGAGATATGAAGTCTCCAATAAGTTCTATAGCTGCAAGATGGAGGAGAACAGTTCTGTCAGTGAGCATATACTCAAAATGTCTGGGTATAATAATCACTTGATTCAGATGGGAGTTAATCTTCCAGATGATTGCGTCATTGACAGAATTCTCCAATCACTGCCACCAAGCTACAAGAGCTTCGTGATGAACTATAATATGCAAGGGATGAACAAGACTATTCCCGAGCTCTTCGCAATGCTGAAAGCTGCGGAGGTAGAAATCAAGAAGGAGCATCAAGTGTTGATGGTTAACAAAACCACTGGTTTCAAGAAAAAGGGCAAAGGGAAGAAGAAAGGGAACTTCAAGAAGAACAGCAAGCAAGTTGCTGCTCAGGAGAAGAAACCCAAGTCTGGACCTAAGCCTGAAACTGAGTGCTTCTACTGCAAGCAGACTGGTCACTGGAAGCGGAACTGCCCCAAGTATTTGGCGGATAAGAAGGATGGCAAGGTGAACAAAGGTATATGTGATATACATGTTATTGATGTGTACCTTACTAGAGCTCGCAGTAGCACCTGGGTATTTGATACTGGTTCTGTTGCTAATATTTGCAACTCGAAACAGGGACTACGGAATAAGTGGACGCTAGCAAAGGACGAGGTGACGATGCGCGTGGGAAACGGTTCCAAAGTCGATGTGATCGCGGTCGGCACGCTACCTCTACATCTACCTTCGGGATTAATATTAGACCTAAATAATTGTTATTTGGTGCCAGCGTTGAGCATGAACATTATATGTGGATCTTGTTTGATGCGAGACGGTTATTCATTTAAATCAAAGAATAATGGTTGTTCTATTTATATGAGTAATATCTTTTATGGTCATGCACCCTTGAAGAGTGGTCTATTCTTACTGAATCTCGATAGTAGTGATACACATATTCATAATGTAGAAGCCAAAAGATGCAGAGTTGATAATGATAGTGCAACTTATTTGTAGCACTGCCGTTTAGGTCATATCGGTGTAAAGCGCATGAAGAAACTCCATACTGATGGGCTTTTGGAACCACTTGATTATGAATCACTTGGTACTTGCGAACCGTGCCTCATAGGCAAGATGACTAAAACACCGTCCTCCGGTACTATGGAGAGAGCAACAGATTTATTGGAAATCATACATACCGATGTATGTGGTCCGATGAATATTGAGGCTCGTGGCGGATATCGTTATTTTCTCACCTTCACAGATGATTTAAGCAGATATGGGTATATCCACTTAATGAAACATAAGTCTGAAACATTTGAAGAGTTCAAGGAATTTCAGAGTGAAGTTGAAAATCATCATAACAAGAAAATAAAGTTTCTACGATCTGATCGTGGAGGAGAATATTTGAGTTACGAGTTTGGTATACATTTGAAAAATTGTGGAATAGTTTCGCAACTCACGCCACCCGGAACACCACAGCATAATGGTGTGTCCGAACGTCGTAATCGTACTTTACTAGATATGGTGCAATCTATGATGTCTCTTACTGATTTACCGCTATTGTTTTGGGGTTATGCTTTAGAGACGGCCGCATTCACGTTAAATAGGGCACCATCAAAATCCGTTGAGACGACGCCTTATGAACTATGGTTTGGCAAGAAACCAAAGTTGTCGTTTCTTAAAGTTTGGGGCTGCGATGCTTATGTGAAAAAGCTTCAACCTGATAAGCTCGAACCCAAAGCGGAGAAATGTGTCTTCATAGGATACCCAAAGGAAATTGTTGGGTATACCTTCTATCACAGATCCGAAGGCAAGACATTCGTTGCTAAGAATGGATCATTTCTAGAGATGGAGTTTCTCTCGAAAGAAGTGAGTGGGAGGAAAGTAGAACTTGATGAGGTAACTGTACCTGCTCCCTTATTGGAAAATAGTACATCACAGAAAACTGTTTCTGCGACACCTATACCAATTAGTGAGGAAGCTAATGATGATGATCATGAAATTTCAGGGCAAGATACTACTGAACCACGTAGATCAACCAGAGTGAGATCCGCACCAGAGTGGTACGGTAATCCAGTTCTGGAAGTCATGCTGCTAGATCATGATGAACCTACAAACTATGAAGAAGCGATGGTGAGCCCAGATTCCGCAAAGTGGCTTGAGGCCATGAAATCTGAGATGGGATCCATGTATGAGAACAAAGTATGGACTTTGGTTGACTTGCCCAATGATCGGCAAGCAATTGAGAATAAATGGATCTTCAAGAAAAAGACTGACGCTGACGGTAATATTACTGTCTATAAAGCTCGACTTGTCGCAAAAGGTTTTCGACAAGTTCAAGGGGTTGACTACGATGAGACCTTCTCACCCGTAGCGATGCTTAAGTCCGTCAGAATTATGTTAGCAATTGCCGCATTTTATGATTATGAAATTTGGCAGATGGATGTCAAAACTGCATTCCTGAATGGATTTCTGGAAGAAGAGTTGTATATGATGCAACCAGAAGGTTTTGTCGATCCGAAGGGAGCTAACAAAGTGTGCAAACTCCAGCGATCCATTTATGGACTGGTGCAAGCATCTCGGAGTTGGAATAAACGCTTTGATAGTGTGATCAAAGCATTTGGCTTTATACAGACTTTTGGAGAAGCCTGTATTTACAAGAAAGTGAGTGGGAGCTCTGTAGCATTTCTAATATTATATGTGGATGACATATTGCTGATTGGAAATGATATAGAATTTCTGGATAGCATAAAGGGATATTTGAATAAAAGTTTTTCGATGAAAGACCTCGGGGAAGCTGCTTACATATTAGGTATAAAGATCTATAGAGATAGATCAAGACGCTTAATTGGACTTTCACAAAGCACATACCTTGACAAGATTTTGAAGAAGTTCAAAATGGATCAAGCAAAGAAAGGGTTCTTGCCTGTGTTACAAGGTGTGAAGTTGAGTCAGACTCAATGCCCGACCACCGCAGAAGATAGAGAGAAAATGAAAGATGTTCCCTATGCTTCAGCCATAGGCTCTATCATGTATGCAATGCTGTGTACCAGACCTGATGTGTGCCTTGCTATAAGTTTAGCAGGGAGGTACCAAAGTAATCCAGGAGTGGATCACTGGACAGCGGTCAAGAACATCCTAAAATACCTGAAAAGGACTAAGGATATGTTTCTCGTATATGGAGGTGACAAAGAGCTCACCGTAAGAGGTTACGTTGATGCAAGCTTTGACACTGATCCGGACGATTCTAAATCGCAAACCGGATACGTGTTTACTTTAAACGGTGGAGCTGTCAGTTGGTGCAGTTCTAAACAAAGCGTCGTAGCGGGATCTACATGTGAAGCGGAGTACATAGCTGCTTCGGAAGCAGCGAACGAAGGAGTCTGGATGAAGGAGTTCATATCCGATCTAGGTGTCATACCTAGTGCATCGGGTCCAATGAAAATCTTCTGTGACAATACTGGTGCAATTGCCTTGGCAAAGGAATCCAGATTTCACAAAAGAACCAAACACATCAAGAGACGCTTCAACTCCATCCGGGATTTAGTCCAGGTGGGAGACATAGAGATTTGCAAGATACATACGGATCTGAATGTTGCAGACCCGTTGACTAAGCCTCTTCCACGAGCAAAACATGATCAGCACCAAGGCTCCATGGGTGTTAGAATCATTACTGTGTAATCTAGATTATTGACTCTAGTGCAAGTGGGAGACTGAAGGAAATATGCCCTAGAGGCAATAATAAAGTTATTATTTATTTCCTTATATCATGATAAATGTTTATTATTCATGCTAGAATTGTATTAACCGGAAACATAATACATGTGTGAATACATAGACCAACAGAGTGTCACTAGTATGCCTCTACTTGACAAGCTCGTTAATCAAAGATGGTTATGCTTCCTAACCATGAACAAAGAGTTGTTATTTGATTAACGAGGTCACATCATTAGTTGAATGATCTGATTGACATGACCCATTCCATTAGCTTAGCACCCGATCGTTTAGTATGTTGCTATTGCTTTCTTCATGACTTATACATGTTCCTATAACTATGAGATTATGCAACTCCCGTTTACCGGAGGAACACTTTGGGTACTACCAAACGTCACAACATAACTGGGTGATTATAAAGGAGTACTACAGGTGTTTCCAATGGTAGATGTTGGGTTGGCGTATTTCGAGATTAGGGTTTGTCACTCCGATTGTCGGAGAGGTATCTCTGGGCCCTCTCGGTAATACACATCACATAAGCCTTGCAAGCATAATAACTAAGATGTTAGTTATGAGATGATGTATTACGGAACGAGTAAAGAGACTTGCCAGTAACGAGATTGAACTAGGTATTGGATACCGACGATCGAATCTCGGGAAAGTAACATACCGATGACAAAGGGAACAACGTATGTTGTTATGCGGTCTAACCGATAAAGATCTTCGTAGAATATGTAGGAGCCAATATGGGCATCCAGGTCCCGCTATTGGTTATTGACCGGAGACGTATCTCGGTCATGTCTACATTGTTCTCGAACCGTAGGGTCCGCACGCTTAATGTTACGATGACAGTTATTACGAGTTTATGCATTTTGATGTACCGAAGGTTGTTCGGAGTCCCGGATGTGATCACGGACATGACGAGGAGTCTCGAAATGGTCGAGACGTAAAGATTGATATATTGGAAGCCTATGTTTGGACACCGGAAGTGTTCCGGGTGAAATCGGGATTTTACCGGAATACCAGGAGGGTTACCGGAACCCCCCGGGAGGCAAATGGGCCTATTGGGCCTTAGTGGAAAAGTGAAAAGGGGCTGCCCACAAGGGCTGCGCGCCTCCCCCTTCCCTAGTCCTATTAGGACTAGGAGAAGGGGCCGGCCCCCCTCTCTTCTCTCTTCTCTTTGGAGAGTCCTATTAGGAATAGGATTCGGGGGGAGTCCTACTCCCGGTAGGAGTAGGACTCCCCCTGCGCCTCTCTCCCTAGCCGGCCGAACCCCTCCCCCTGCTCCTTTATATACGGGGGTAGGGGGCACCCCATAGACACACAAGTTGATCATTGTTGATCGTTCCTTAGCCGTGTGCGGTGCCCCCTGCCACCAAATTCCACCTCGGTCATATCGTTGTAGAGCTTAGGCGAAGCCCTGCGTTGGTAGTACATCAAGATCGTCACCACGCCGTTGTGCTGACGGAACTCTTCCTCGACGCTTTGCTGGATCGGAGCCCGAGGATCGTCATCGAGCTGAACGTGTGCTAAGAACTCGGAGGTGCCGGAGTAACGGTGCTTGGATCGGTCGGATCGGGAAGAAGACGTACGACTACTTCCTCTACGTTGTGAGATCGCTTCCGCAGTCGGTCTGCGTTGGTACGTAGACAATACTCTCCCCCTCGTTGCTATGCATCACCATGATCTTGCGTGTGCGTAGGAAAATTTTCGAAATTACTACGTTCCCCAACATAAATACCCCTCCTTCCCTTCCTCACTTCTTTTACTCCGCTCGATCTCTCTCCAGCTCGAGCTTCTCAAACCCTAGCGCCGCCGCTACTTCATCGCCGCCGATGAGGAAGAGCTTCACTGCCTCGACCTCGTCGCCGACGTACTCGCGCCGACCACGGAAATCTTCACTCCGCCGCCGCCGTAGCCGTCTTCCTCCACCAAGTTAGGGCGTGGAAGATCTGCACCGACGAACTTCACATCTCCTCACTCCAGTTCGCCGTGTTCTTTGTCCAAGGTAATTAAAAGTTACTTTTACTACCCTCATTGATTCGAATAATTTTCTACAAAATCTTCAAAGGTGTTTTTCTTCATATCTTCACACACTGAACACCTCACAAGTCATGTGTTCTTGATTCGTTTCTCTAAGCATGATTTTCTTCTAGATTCCTCAAATGTGTGGATTTTTAATCTACACATCTCTGGAACCTAAGACAAAGAACGCTTAGTGAAATTCTTCAAGACTCATCTGGTCAAATTCCTCAAACTTGTTCTTTTTACAAAACCTTCTGAGAACGCACATGACCTCTCCAAATTCCTCGCAACTATACTCTGTTCACAGGTACTCATGTTAGCTGCTGAATCACCAGGTTCTCATCAACTTAACTCATTTGCAGCATTCCTTGAAGAAAAGTTGCATTCTTCTTCAGAGAATTCAATTGTTCAAATTCATCAACTGAAGAAAATGGTTGATGGTAAAAGGCCACAGAAAGGAGGAAAGAAGCCAGTGGTCATGACTGCCTTTGAAATCCCTGAGGACATGTACAAAGATTACTGCACCCCTGATGAGGACACTCATGGCAAGGAAACCAAGATTGAGCGCAAGGTGCGCATACAGAGGATAGAAAGGAGATGGGAAAGAGAGTGGATGGAGTACAGATATGTCACTCCTAAGTACATGAAGAAATTCGCACTCAATCCTCCATGCCCAAGAGCTCCATTGGCACCTGGCCAAATCGCTGATCCCACCAGCCTCAAGCGCGGTGAGGACTATCCTAATGAATGGGCCAAGCGCCAAGCCAAGCTGGCTAAGCAAGCCAGAGAAGAAGTGAGGAAATTTAATGAAGACTCTGCTGCTGCTGCTGCCTCTGCTGAGGCCTTTGCTGTCAAGCCAAAGAAGGCTATGTCTAAGAATACTACGCGTAGGCCAAGTTCCTCAGCAATGCCCTCACGGCCAGAATCCTCAAAGCCCTCACGGCAAATTCCTCATGCTTCTCATGTTTCTCCAAAGTCCTCAGCTCCTCCGCCAAAGCCTTCAGCTGTTCCGACTAAATCCTCAGCACTTGTGCATCTTGCCTCATGCCAAAGGACTGCCGGCATCTCCATTGCCTCAGGTGTCTCAGCTAGTTCCTCAGCTGCACCAAGTTCCTCAGCTGGCCCCTCACTGCTGAAGACAAAGGCCACTGCTGGACGAGGTCCTCGCCCAAGTCCTCAAAAGAAGCAAGTCGCTTTCCAAGTGCCGTCTGATGAAGACGAAGCTGATGATGATGAACTTGCAAAAATCATCAGAGATAGGCAAGTCAGGGCCGCTAGAGCCAAAGGATCAGAGGTGCCACTGCTTTTGGATCCCAAGCTGATCCTCGACTACATTGATGATTGGCACAAGGACCCCAACACTCCCTTGCCTGACTTCAAGCTGACACCTGGCCAGAGTCACATGCTGACCCATTTCATTCAAGAAGAAAAGTGGAAATTTGAGAAGGCCAGGCAGATCAAGAAAGCGCAGTACAAGAAAGAGCGCTATCTGAAGAAAAACGTTGTCTCTATGACAACTGAAGAACTTGTCACTATTCAGACTGAGATTAAGAAACTCAGTGATGACTTTGACGAATATCGCTCTGATTGGCTTGGAGCCAAGGTTCGTTTTGTGAAACTTGCGAATAACTTCACTTCCAATGTTGCAGTCCCAACGCAACAGGAAATTCCTCAGGCTGAAGCATCTGCTCAGCCTACTGAAGAAAATGCCAGGAGTCATTGAAGAAATGGAAGATGAAGATGGGGCTGACATTGAAGATGATGATGAACTTGTCACTATTCATTAGCTAAAGAGGCTGGCGTTGAAGAAATGGAAGATGAAGATGTGGACATTGGTTGCTCCACACCCGTAATTAGTGATGAATTTTGGGAAAGTCAACATCCAAACTCACCAATGTTCACCCCTCTATAGTAAATTCCTCAGTCCCCCACACAAACTGTACATATGGGCTCTGAAGAAACTCATCCCACTGCATCTGTCTGTGAGGAAATTCCAGCCACTAGCATTGAAGAAACTACTACTGCTGAGCAACCAACGACGCAGACACTCACTGAGGAGGAAGCAGAAATTCCTCAGCCTGAAGAACCTGCGATTGAGATTCCTGAGGTCGTGATGCAACTCACTGACACTCCTCTGCCGAAGCCAAAGGATCCATTCTCACGCAAGCAAAAGTTCAAGGCTGATGATTTCTTCGGTGAGCATGTATTCTTTGAAGATTACAACCCATATGACTCTGCTCGCATTAGGAAGAGGCATTTCTGGACTGCTAGTCAAGCCAATTTCTATTCCTCAGTGCTATTCAACAAGGAGAAGATCTTCTACCATGAGCATATTCCTCACGTGGATATGGAATCTCTGCCGTGCTTCGCACCAGTCCTCAGTGTTCTTCACGACGCTGGACTGCTAAACTTTTTCTCTGACATCTGCGATTGGAATGAAGAACTGATTCTTCAATTCTATGCAACGCTGCACATCACCGGAGATGCTGAAGATGTGAATTCATGGGTGCTGGACTGGATGTCTGAGAACACTCACTACACTGCACCAGCCTCTGATTTGCTTCGTGCTCTACCACTCGGTCCTCCCCTTGAAGAAGCTCGCTGCATCTACAGTGCACCTGAGCTCACACATCATTACATGCAGGTGCTGATGAAACCTTTGAAGCCAGGTCAGGCACCAAGAACCAAATTGCTTGTGAAGGAATTGCTGTACGTGCCCAGAACTGTCTATCGTATTCTTACGAGGACAATCAGTCCCATCAAAGGCCACGACTCATCTAATGAGGAAATTGTTGGCATCATGAAGAATCTGGTATTCAACATCGTTCATGGCATTCCTGTCAATTATCACGATTTCTTCATGAGGACTATGGCCAATGTTGCACAGTATCCGTTTGAGCTGAAGCCTTATGCACCTTGGATCATGAGATTCCTCAGGACAAGGTCTTCACTCAACTACAAAGCTGATTTCCAGAATCACCTCAGCTACTTGCCCCCAATTGAAGTCCTCAAGCAGACATATTCCTTAGTTGATGGAAAGGGCAAGGCACCAGCTGTAATAGATGAAGGCATTCGTCCATTGGATGGTCAGTTTCGCAAAGCTGCATCTTATTCCACCAATGATGACTCTGCTAATGCACCCAAGTCCACTCCTCAAGCCACTGCTCCGCACGTGATGACTGACCGTGAACTTCTACTTAGTCTTCACCAGAAGGTGGATCGAAATCACAAATGGGTTAAGCGTCAGTTTGGTTTACTTCTTCACAACATGACTGCCACACACAATGCAGTGAAGAAAAACCACTACTACCTCCATCAAGTCTTCGGTCGCACCTGGGCAATCCTGTCACATCTGTATGGTGAAGAAGATCTGAAGAACATGGGTCTCAAAGAAGATTTAGACTGGTCTGCACCTCCACCGAAGAAATTCAATAAGGTCAAGGTTCCTTCTCTGGTGGCCAGCTCATATTCTTCATCACACGACACTGATGAACATGAAGATTTGGACGACACTGCGGCAGGCCCTACATCAACAAACGACCCCAACAACGCTGGCGCTCCTTCATCCACATGATTATCCTCAAGGGCGTTAGTCCTCATTTTCGATCCTTTTGGTCATTCGATGACAAAGGGGGAGAAATATGAGTTAGTCTTTAAGCGGGTCTACTATATAAGCATTTTTTTGCTAAGTTACAACTCTCGTTCTTCTGAAACTTTATTGGATCGAGTTGTAATCTTAAACACGATGGTGCTCTGATACTTTTGATGCACTATTCTGCATGCTTATTCCTTGTTAATATTATTGCACGCATGCTGAATTTCATCAGGCACCATATTTCATCATGCATTTCAAATTCTTCATATTATATGTTAAATGCGTGTATGAATTACAAGATATAGGGGGAGATCTCCATGATTCAACTCTTCAAGTGTGCATTGCTTCAAAAGCAAATTCCTTACTATGCACATCTTCAGGGGGAGTTCTTCTATATCTTGCAATCAAATTCCTCAATATCAGTAGTTACACTTCATATGCTTATCCCCGTTGAAAACTTAACCTATATTGTCATCAATCACCAAAAAGGGGGAGATTGTACTTGCATCTAGTGCCCCTTAGTGATGTTGGTGTATTGAAGACTTATAGGTTAAGGGACTAATGCGTTTCTGAGTGTACACAGGTCTATAAGTCTACGAGGAGTTTGATATTTACAGTAAAAGTCGACCCCTAAAAATGAATATCTTCGACTGAAGTTTTTTGTATTTCTGAAGACTTTCATGAAGACTGTGAAAGTGAAGAAAATGGTGTGACCGTGAAGACTTGGTATTCTTTCGAGGAACATGAAGCGTGAAGACTTTTGTTTTCGTAGTTTCATTGTCTTTTTCTTGAGTCATAGGAAACACCGTACTGTTAAAGGGGGTCGAGGAAATACCAAGGAAAAATTTCCATGTGATACTCAACTCAAAATCCTACACCTACCAATCCCTTCGAGTGAAGCCATTGGAAATCTCATACAGTCCAGTCATATTCTTCAGTGACAGAGACGAAGTTCTTCTGGTCTCTGAGGAATTTGTTCTGACTGAGGAGTTAGGAATTCGCCAGTGCGGATTGCCTACACAGTGAGGAACATGATAGCCCTGAGGATTTTGCTACTGAAAATTCCAACCGTTGTTGTGCTATGCGCCAGCTGTCCCAAAATATCTATCCACCTAACGGCCATATCATTGAAGGGCATTTATGTCTTATCATGTCGGGCTGCTCCCTAGGCTATAAATAGCCGCCCCCTACAACCACTAGCTGGTTGGCTGCTCCGAGAGAAACTGACACTTGTCATTTGAGAGCAACCCATCCTCTGAGGACTTTGAGCGAAAATCATCAAGTGAGGAAAAACCCAAAACCCAAACACCTACAAACCCCAAGTGATTGAGCATCACTGAAGAGATTGATCCTGTATGGATCCGACGCTTGTTACCTTTGAAGACTGTGCTTCTTCCAGACAGTTAGGCGTCATGGTCTAGAGCATCCAAGAGGAATTGTGGATCACCGAGTGACCGAGTTTGTGAAGGTTTGGAAGTCACCTGAAGACTTATCACGAGTGATTGGACGAGGTCTGTGTGACCTTAGTTTAAGGAGAATACGGTGAGGAATGGGTGTTCTGAGCTGCGTGTTCAGGACTGGGTGTCCGGGACTATGTGTCCTCGAGTCTAAATACTCAGCCGCTCCTACCAGACGTAGAACTGAGACAGCAGTTGGAGCTGGTCTACCAAATCATTGTCTTCACCAAGCTTACTGGTTCTATTCCCTCAACTCTTTCATTTCCTCATAACTGTGTTGTGTGTTTGTTCATATCTGTGTTTGAAGACTTTGACTGAAGACTTTCGCAATTTCCTCAGTTCAATTTCTTCAGTCTGTTTGTCTTCATCCTGTGTTATCCTGTGACTACATTTCCTATACTCTGTGCCTGTCTTCATTTCATCATGATGACTATGCTTGTATTCTGTTATGTTTACTTTTGAGTACTTATTCCGCTGCTAGTAGTTCTTCGCTAAGGAATTTCCTCACCGGCAAATTCCTCAGTGAAGAATTTCATAAAAATCGCCTATTCACCCTCCTCTAGTCGATATAACGCACTTTCAGTGTTCAGAAAAGCATATGATCACTCTTAACCCAATATCTTGGTCCATGAATGGAGGTGTCAATGCGGTGAACGAGGCAACCAGACTATAGGGCTTTAACACTTTCACTTAGCCATAGGAGTTTTATGGTGGGTTTATGATATAAACCCTGGTATGTACGATGTTATCCCAGTGTGGTGCCTTCACACGTATGACCTAAAGAAAGGTCCTTCGTGTAATACGAAGGGAATCACGAAAGATTCCGACAAGTCATCGAGTGGTTGACCAGCTCTCGTCGCATCATGACAGTCGGTTTTTGGCTTTCTCAACTGAGGTGCTCACCTAGGCAAACCAGGGCACAATCGCAGTAGTTCTCCCTTTACCACCTTAGCCGATAGAGCGGAGCATAATGTAGCAAGCATAGGAGCCGGGAAACCCAACTATTGACCCAAGATATGATTCAGAGCAGATGCATATAAGGCCAAACTCGTGACGCCGAAGTATGCTATAAAGCTATTCAGACTTATTGGCAATTTAGTTTGTTCCCATATCGAGCCCCTGGCAGGGCGTGTGAAATAACACAAGGAGCAAAATATAGTTTTTTTTAGAGAAAAGTGAATACAGGATATATAAATTATATTCACTAGAACTTGAGTGACATGCCAATCATTGTTTTGTATATAATAACGCCACGACCCTGGCTATTTGACATGCCCAGGGTCGATGGCTGAGGTAGAAGGCACCTTACAGGCTCGCAATATAGAGAGTACGGTCTAAAAAAGTCGTTTTGGACCTCCTGTCGCACGTCTGCGTCGCCTTTCCTCGATGAAGGGGCTCCTTAAAGGGAGTAACTTTTGGATGAATGTACAAACCGGAACTCCGATGGAGTCGGCGAGATGACCAGCCTACAAGTCACCTATGATAAAAGGGTAATGAAAAAAGAAAAAGTCGTCAGAAAAGAATTGTAAATAAGGGAGTGATAGAAGTACTTGTAGGCCTGTCCATATTATGCCTCCGCCGATGCCCATGGTATTTTAAGTGCATAGTTATGTATGCGTGGTATAGATTTCATAGGTGTGTGAGGTGGACGGCGGAGGCTGGACTGCTAGTCCAGCTCCATAATTAGTCGTTCCTGCTGAATGGAGATCGGTGGCTTAATGGCCGACAAGGTATGCGGTTTAATAAGGCCGACTTGTACTCCGGCTGGAGGGAATGTAGTGTGATCCTTAGTCTAGAGGGAGTATGCCTCATGCTCCTCTGTAGGGGCGTGTGTTATGTATACCATGTTCACCGTTTTTACCTTGGGGGGAAATTGCTTCTGACCCCCGATATTTGTGTGGTGAATCTCTTCGTCATCGCTATCATTGGGCGGTCTTTTCCCCTTATGTTCGGTGTTGAGCCTGCCAGCCTGTTTGAAGACCCAGCTGGTTTATCGGGATTGCCATGAATCTGGCAGGGTCGATCGAATATCTTGTCTAAGGTGGATGGCTTGTCTCTATTTTCTTTGAATGCCTTTTTCCGTTGACCAGGTTTGGGGCCACTGAATCCGGCGTTGACCGCTGTGTCGTGTGTTCTCTCATTATCGTTGTGACGTTTGTGTTTGCTGTGTCGTGGTTTGCCATTGCCGTCTCGGACTTCGGAAGTACCCGAATCGCTGGCACTATTGCTTCTACGAGCGAGCCAACTGTCTTCTCCCATGCAAAAGTGGGTCATCAGAGCAGTAAGGGCTAACATGGATTTTGGTTTTTCTTGACCGATGTGGCGGGCGAGCCACTCATCCCGGACGCTGTGTTTGAAGGCCACTAGGGCTTCCGCATCTGTACAGTCGATGATTTGGTTCTTTTTAACTAAGAACCTAGTCCAGAGCTTCCTGGCTAACTCTCCGGGCTGTTGAACTATATGGCGTAAGTCATCGGCGCCTGGTGGTCGGACATATGTGCCTTGGAAGTTGTCGTAGAAGGCGACTTCCAAATCCTCCCAACTACCAATAGAGTCTTCGGGAAGACTGTTCAACCAGTGCCGAGCTGGACCTTTGAGTTTTAATGGGAGGTATTTGATGGCATGAAGGTCATCTCCACGGGCCATGTGGATATGGAGAAGGAAATCGTCGATCCACACCACGAGATCAATTGTTCCATCATATGATTCGATATTCACAGGTTTAAACCCTCCTGGGAATTCGTGCTCCATTACTTCGTCTATGAAGCAAAGGGGGTGTGCGACGCATCTATGTTGGGCCATATTGCAACGTAGCTCCGATGGAGTCCGTCTGCGGTTTTTGGCCCGGGTGTGACTAGGCTTGTCACGTCCGAATAGATAGCCATTGTCACATGTCGGGGCACGTCCTCGCGATCCGTAGATCGATCTGGTATGTCCTTCTCTATTGTCCAGGTCCTGCCGAAGGTCATATGTGTGACCACAAGCTGTGTTGTCTCTGCCTTTACAGTGAGGAGGGGCGGGCTGGTGTTCGGCTTGAGTTGTCGCTTTGTCCCGACCACGTGGTGGTCGGTTAGGCGCTTTGTGCGGCGATGGTATGGGCTCCGGTGCCTCGTCATCGAACTAAGGTAGCAATTTGCGCTTGGGGTAACTTTTGACTGGGCGCTTGAGGCCGTATTCGTTGGCTGCTAGGACATCAGTCCATCTATCATTGAGCAGATCTTGGTCAGCTTGAAGCTGCTGCTGTTTCTTTTTCAGGCTCATTGCAGTGGCTATTAGCCAGTGCTTAAAGCACTCCTGCTCCCGAGGTTCCTCAGGCACGATAAAATCCTCGCTACCGAGACTCACCTCATCCTTGGAGAGTGGAAGGTAATTACTGTCCTCCGAGTCATTGTTTATGGCCTATTCGTCAGAGCTAACTTGCTCGTTTTCCCGATCGTCTTGTTCGGCAATTCGTTCATCGGGATCTTCTCTATTTACGGCACCGTTCGGAGTGCTGTCCTCTCCTGTGTCCGTATCACCATTTATTCCATGACGCGACTTAGAGCGGCGCCGCTGATGCCGGCGTTTTGGTTGTATCACAGGAGGTTTGTCCTCGACTGGATCTGCTTTCTTGTTATCGTTAGTTCTCTTAGGTGTATCTACCATGTACACGTCATAGGAAGAGGTGGCTGTCCCGCGTTCGGTAAACGGTGGGTCTTGGCCCGGTTCCTCATTGGCATCGTCGTCCATACCGTCAATGTCTTTGGAGTCGTAGTCGAGCGAGTCGGTTAAGTATTTGACAGTGTGTATGAAGTGGGCAGTGGGTGGGAAGCAAAATTCTCCGTTATCAATCTCCAGCTCGAACCGGATAGAATTCGGCTGTGAGCCCCTCGCTAAGGACAGTGCTCTTAACGAGTTTAGCATGTCGCCCAGAGACGAATGCCGGAAGATGTCCATGACACAGAATTTGGTGATCGATGACTGATCATGCTCGATATGTGCGGACACGCATAGTCCGGAACCTGTAGCCGGAGATGGGTCCATAGTTCCGGTGACAGAGATGTCTCTTGTAGTTAAGTTTGTGTGCGGCTCCAATGCCGCTGAGAGCGCGGATTCCATGGCATGGTTGAGCTTCCCGTCTTCGGATGGAGCGGTCTGCTCCGGATCTATGGCTGGAGCAGCTATAGGTACTAACTCCTGCGTGTGCACCGATGATAGATTTAGGTCATGTTCATCGTGGTGGCAGAGAGCGGCTGCCGTGGTCTCGAATCCGTCGAAGATCAAGTCTCCACGGATATCTGCGACGTAGTTCAAGTTTCCAAATCTAACTTGGTGGCCAGGGGTGTAGCTTTCGATCTGCTCCAGATGGCCAAGCGAGTTGGCCCGCAGTGCAAAGCCGCCGAACACAAAGATCTGTCCGGGGAGGAAGACTTCTCCTTGGACAGCATCGTTGTAGATGATTGAAGGAGCCATCAAACCTTTTGAGGACGGCACAGTGGAACTCTCAATGAAAGCACCAATGTCGGTGTCAAAACCGGCGGATCTCGGGTAGGGGGTCCCGAACTATGCCTCAATGATCAATGGTAACAGGAGACGGGGGACACAATGTTTACCCAAGTTCGGGCCCTCTCTATGGAGGTAATACCCTACTTCCTTCTTGATTGATCTTTATGAATATGATTATTACAAGAGTTGATCTACCACGAGATCGTAATGGCTAAACCCTAAAAGTCTAACCTCTCTATGATTATTCATGCCTATCTATGGACCTAGCCCTCCAGTTTATATAGACACGTGAGGGATCTAGGGTTACACAAGGTCGGTTACACATAAAGGAATCTTCATAGTTGATCGCCAACCTTGCCTTCCACGCCAAGGAGAGTCCCATCCGAACATGGGTAGAGTCTTCGGTCTTCATATCTTCACAGCCCATTAGTCCGGCCCACATCCAATAGACCAAACACCCGAGGACCCCTTAGTCCAGGACTCCCTCAGATGCCCCAAGTGGCATCCCCTCTTTCTTCTAACGACCATCGGAATTTTACTCAAAGCTATATTTTTATTCGTCACATACTATGAGTTTCGCTTGGAGCATCTTGTATGATATGATTCTTTGCTTGTTTTGTTTTGTGTTTTAAGTCTTGAATCCTTGCTAGACACTCCTATTTGAGAGAGCCAAAATTATGCCATGACTTGTTAGAATTTCTCTCTATGCTTCACTTAAATCTTTATGAGCTATGGAATTGCTCTAGTGCTTCACTTATATCTTTTGGAGCACGGTGTGCTTTTGTATTTTTGAAGAAATGCTTTCTTGCTTCACTTAAATTAATTTGAGAGAAAGAAATATTATGCTCATGATCTTCACTTATATTTGTTTGAGCTTATCAAAAGAAACACATAAAAATTAGTCCCAAAGTGATAGATATCCAAGAAGGATATAATAAAAACTTTCATGAAGATCATTGGACAAAATAAATTTGATTACTTGTAATAGTTTTGAGATATGATGATGTGATATGTGAGTCATGTTGATGAGTAATTATGCTTTAGTAAGAATATTGGTGTTAAGGTTTGTGATTCCCTATGCAAGCACAAAAGTCAATAGTTGTGCAATGAAATTACATCCTACTTGTGGTGCATTATTCAGTGTTACTTATGCTTAATGCTCGCTTATGAGATTATTCGTTTCTTGGTTGGTCACTTCTCAATCTTTTTCTACCCTCCATTTTGCACTAAGTATCGTCACTACTTGTGCATCCAAAATCCTTTAAACCAGTTTTTCCATTAGAGTCCACTATACCTACCTATATGCGGTATTCTTTTGCCGTTCTAAGAAAATTTGTATGTGTCATCTCTAATTTTCAAAATAAATTTCTCTTTTTTGTGCTCGTACCGCTCACGAGGCGGTGAGGGGTGGCCGATATTTTCCATGCTAGATGTGTTATTCTCACGATGAGTGTTTATTCACTTGTCATTGCACGAGAGTAAGGCAAAGGTGTTAGGATGCCCAGTCCCGAAATGAAAAATAAATTTACTTTACATTGTCAAATAATAAATTCCTTGGAAAGTGTTGGTATGGAAGGCACCCATGGATACGGTTAGCCATGGAAACTAAAATTATGGCGGAAAAAGGAATAAACTTTACTTTTTGTTTGGGAACCGCCTATTATATATCTAGCATGGAAAGTGTGGGGAACTCTAAGTCGTTTTCATTGGTGGGAAAAGTATGCCTCTCAAAATGTTTTTATCTCTCAATTTACGCTTTGAGCTCTGGCACCTCTACAAATCCCTACTTCCCTCCGTGAAGGGCCTTTATTTTACTTTATGTAATCTTTACTTTTAATTTGAGTCTCCATATTCTCTTATAAAGCACCAACTAGGGGCCACTATGATCGTATTTGAGCATTGGGTGTAGCTAATATGCGAGTGTGTTTCATGAATGGATCAATGATTGAGCATGATGGGCTAGGGATAACTTATTTTAGCGTTGATATTTTGAAAGACATGGTTGCATGTTGATATGCTTAAGTATTTAAGTCTCATGTCAAAACTAGACTATTGCTTTGAATCATAGAAAAGTCCAAATGTCCATGCTATAAAGAAAAGAATATGATATGAACATGTTACGCAGCATTCCACATAAAAAATTCTGTTTTTATCATTTACCTACTCGACGATGAGCAGGAATTAAGCTTGGGGATGCTGATACGTCTCCAACGTATCTATAATTTTTGATTGTTCTGTGCTATTATATTATCATTCTTGGATATTTTATAATCATTTTATAGTCATTTTATATCATTTTTTGGTACTAACCTATTGACATAGTGCCAAGTGCCAGTTGCTGTTTTTTGCATGTTTTTTACATCGCGGGTAATCAATATCAAACGGAGTCCAAACGCAGCAAAACTTTTTGTGGATTTTTTTGGACCTGAAGACATCCAATGGGCCGGAGAAGCGTCTGGGGCACTCCGAGGGGAGCACAACACACCATGGCACGCCTGGAGGCCCAGGCACGCCCTGGTGGGTTGTGCCCACCTCGGGTGCCCCCGGACCACCTCTTTACTCTATAAATACCCCAATATTCCAGAAACCCTAGGGGAGTCGACGAAAATCAATTCCAGCCACCGCGAGTTCCAGAAACACCGGATCCAATCTAGACACCATCCCGGAGGGGTTTATCTTGTCCATTGGTGCCTCTCCGATGATGCGTGAGTAGTCTTCTGTAGACCTTTGGGTCCGTAGTTAGTAGCTAGATGGCTTCCTCTCTCTCGTTTGATTCTCAATACAATGGTCTCTTGGAGATCCATATAATGTAATTCTTTTGCGGTCTGTTTGTTGGGATCCAATGAACTTTGAGTTTATGATCAGATCTATCTATTTTTATCCATGAGAGTTATTTGAGTCTTCTTTGATCTCTTGTATGCATGATTGCTTATAGTCTCGTATTTCTTCTCCGATATTTGGGTTTTGTTTGGCCAACTTTATCTATTTATCTTGCAATGGGAAGAGGTGCTTTTTAATGGGTTCGATCTTATGGTGCTTGATCCCAATGACAGAAGCGAAACCGACACGTATGTATCGTTGCTATTAAGGATAACAAGATGGGGTCTATTTCTACATAAATAGACCTTGTCTACATCATGTCATCATTCTTATTGCATTACTTACTTTCTCTATGAACTTAATACACTAGATGCATGCCGGATAGCGGTCGATGTGTGGAGTAATAGTAGTAGATGCATGCAGGAGTCGGTCTACTAATCTTGGACGTGATGCCTATATAATGATCATTGCCTGGATATTGTTATGATTATTTGAAGTTATATCAATTGCCCAATAGTAATTTGTTCACCCACCATTTGCTATTTTTCTCGAGAGAAGCCACTAGTGAAACCTACGCCCCTGGGTCTCTTCCTTAATATATTTGCCTTTACGATCTATTTTCCTTTGCTTTTATTTTCAGATATATTAAACAAAAAATACAAAAATACCTTGCTGCAATTTATTTTATTCAAGATCTATTTATCCCATCTATCATATTTTTATCACGTCTGTTTGCCAATTTTTGGTGCCATTACCTGAAAGGGAATGACAACCCCTTTAACATGTCGAGTTGCGAGTATTTGTTATTTGTGTGCAGGTGCTATTTTACGTAGTGTTGCTTGGTTCTCCTACTGGTTCGATAACCTTGGTCTCATCATTGAGGGAAATACCTACCGTCGTTGTGCTGCATCATCCCTTCCACTATGGGGAAATACCGACGTAGTCTAGCAGACAACACCGCACGTGTGCTAAACTCGAAGGTGTCGTCCGTTCGGTAGTAGATCGACTGGATCGTGATTCGATCATGAAGAGTATGATTACATCAACCTCGTTGATAAACGCCTCCGCTTAGCGATCTACAAGGGTATGTAGATGCTCTCCCCCTCTCGTCGTTATGTATCTCCATGGATAGATCTTGCGTGTGCGTAGAAATTTTTTGTTTTCTATGCAACGTTCCCCAATAGTGGCATCATGAGCGAGGTCTATGCGTAGATGATATGCATGAGTAGAACACAAAGGAGTTGTGGGTGGTGATGTTCATACTGCTTAGCACCAACATCTTATTTTGATTTGGTGGTATTGTGGGATGAAGCGGCCCGGACCAACCTTACATGTCCATGCACGTGAGACCGGTTCCACCGACTGATATGCAACTTGTTTTGAATAAATGTGGCCAGCAGGTGTCTGTTTCTCCTAATTTAGTTGAATCGAATTTGACTATGGCCCGTCCTTGAAGAAGGTTAAAACAGAAAATTTGATAATCACCGTTGTGGTTTTGCGTAGCTAAGAATGGTTCTTGCTAGTAGCCTGTAGCAGCCACGTAAAACTTGCAACAACAAAGTAGAGGACGTCTAACTTGTTTTTACAGGGCATGTTGTGATGCGATATGGTCAAGACGTGATGTGATATACTTTATTGTATGAGATGATCCTTTTTTAATATCGATAACCGGCAAGAGCCTTAGGGTTGTCTCTTAATTATTGTATGAAATGCAAGCGCCGTGTAATTTCTTTCCTTTATCTCTATGCGTTAGCAATAGTTGACGAGACGACCCCGACACAACGATGGAGATCAAGGTGTCGAGCTGGTGATGATGGAGATGATGACGATGCTTTGGAGATGGAGATCAAAAGCAGAAGATGATGATGGCCATATCATGTCACATATTTTGATTGCATGTGATGTTTATCCTTTATGCATCTTATTTTGCTTAGAACGGCGGTAGCATTATAAGATGATACCTTCACTAAATTTCAAGATAAAAGTGTTCTCCCCGAGTATGCACAGTTGCCAAAGTTTGTCGTTTTGAAGCACCTCGTGATGATCGGGTGTGATAGACTCTACGTTCACATACAACAGGTGTAAGACAGTTTTGCACATGCAGAATACTTGGGTTAAACTTGACGAGCCTAGCATGTACATACATGGTCTCGGAACACTGGAGACCGAAAAGTCAAACGTGAGTCATATAGTAGATATGATCAACATAGAGATGTTCACCATTGATAACTACCCCATCTCACGTGATGATTGGAAATGGGTTAGTTGATTTGGATCATGTATCACTTAGATAATGTGAGGGATGTTTATTTAAGTGGGATTTCATTAGTAATTTGATTATTTGAACTTAATTTATCATGAACTTAGTCTTAGTTGTTTTTGCATATCTATGTTGTAGATCAATAGCTCACAATATAGCTCCACTGTTTTGATATGTTCCTAGAGAAAACTAAGTTGAAAGATGATAGTAGCAATGATGCGGACTGGGTCCATGATCTAAGGATTATCCTCATTGCTACACAGAAGAATTATGTCCTTAATGCACCGCTAGGTGACAGACTGATTGCAGGAGCAGATGTAGACGTTATGAACGTTTGGCAAGCTCGATATGATGACTACATAATAGTTTAGTGCGCCATGCTTTACGGCTTAGGATCGGGACTTCAAAATGTTTTGGACGCCGCAGAGCATATGAGATGTTCCAAGAGCTGAAATTGGTATTTTAGAATCATACCCGTGTCGAGAGGTATGAGACCTCTGACAAGTACTTTTCCTACAAGATGGAGGAGAATAGCTCAGCCAGTGAGCATGTGCTCAGAATGTCTGGGTACTACAATCACTTGAATCAAGTGGAACTTAATCTTGTAGATAAGATAGTGATTGACAGAGTTCTTTAGTCACCATCACCAAGCTACTAGAACTTTTTGATGAACTATAATATGCAAGGGATGGAAAAAACGATTCCCAAGCTCTTCGCGATGCTGAAATCGGCGAAGGTACAAATCAAGGAAGAGCATAAAAAGTTTATGGCTAACAAGACCACTAGTTTCAAGAAAAAGGGCAAGGGAAAGAAAAGGAACTTTGAAAAGAATGACAAGCAAGTTGCCACTCCCGTGAAGAAGCCCAAAGCTGAACCTAAGCCTAAAACTAAGTGCTTCTACTGCAAAGGGAATGGTCACTGGAACCAGAACTGCCCCAGATACTTGGCGGATAAGAAGGATGGCAAAGTGAACAAAGGTATATTTGATATACATGTTATTGAAGTGTACTTTACTAGTGTTCGTAGCAACCCCTGGGTATTCCATACTGGTTCAGTTGCTAAGATTAGTAATTCGAAACAAGAGTTGCAGAATAAATAGAGACTAGTTAAGGACGAGGTGATGATATGTGTGGAAAGTGATTCCAAGGTTGATACGATCACCATCACACACTCCCTCTACCTTCAGGATTAGTTTGAACCTAAATAAATGTTATTTGGTGTTTGCGTTGAGCATGAATATGACTGGATCATGTTTATTGCAATAGGTTATTCATTTAAGTCAGAGAATAATTGTTGTTCTGTTGACATGAATAAAACCTTCTATGGTCATACACGCAGTATGAATGGTTTATTGAATCTCGATCGTAGTGATGCACATATTCATAATATTGATGCCAAAAGATGCATAGTTGATATTGATAGTGCAACATACTTGTGGCCCTGCCGTTCAGGTCATATTGGTGTAAAGCGCATGAAGATACTCCATGCGGATGGACTTTTCGAATCACTTGATTATGAATCATTTGGTACTTGTGAACCATGCCTCATGGGCAAGATGACTAAAACTCCGTTCTCCGGAACAATGGAGCGAGCTAATGACTTATTTGAAATAATACATACCGATGTATGCGGTCGGATGAGTGTTGAAGCACGCGGCGGGTATCATTATTTTCTAACCTTCGCAGATGATTTGAGTAGGTATGGGTATATCTACTTGATGAAAGACAAGTCTGAAACATTTGAGGAGGTCAAAGAGTTTTAGAGTGAAGTGGAGGATCATCATAATAAGAAAATAAAGTTTCTACGATCTGATCGCGGAGGCAAATATTTGAGATACGAGTTTGGCCTTCATTTAAAACAATATGGAATTGTTTCACAACTCATGCCACTAGGAACACGATAGCGTAATGGTGTGCCCAAATGTCGTAACCGTACTTTATTGGATCTGGTGTGTTCTATGATGTCTCTTACCGATTTACCACTATCAGTTTGGGGTTATGCATTAGAGACAGCCGCATTCACCTTAAATAGGGCACCGTCTAAATCCGTTGAGATGACACCGTATGAACTGTGGTTTGGCGAGAAACCTAAGCTATCATTTCTTAAAGTTTGGGGATGCAATGCTTATGTCAAAAGGCTTCATCCTGATAAAGCTCAAACCTAACTCAGAGAAGTGGGTCTTCATAGGATACCCTAATGAAACTATTGGGTACACCTTCTACCACAAATCCGAAGGCAAGATCTTTGTTGCCAAGAATGGATCCTTTCTAGTGAAGGAGTTTATCTCGGAAGAAGTGAGTGGGAGGAAAGTAGAACTTGATGAGGTAATTGTACCTTCTCTCAAATTGGAAAGTAGCACATAAGAGAAAACCGTGCCTGTGATGTCTACACCAACTAGAGAGGAAGCTAATGATGATGACCAGAGCACATTCCGCACCAGAGTGGTACGGTAATCTTGTCCTGGAAGTCATGTTGTTAGATGATACGTCTCCAACATATCTACAATTTTTTATTGCTCCATGCTATATTATCTACTGTTTTGGACTATATTGGGCTTTATTTTCCACTTTTATATTATTTTTGGGACTAACCTATTAACCGGAGGCCCAACCCAGAATTGCTGTTTTTTTGCCTATTTCAGTGTTTCGAAGAAAGGGAATATCAAACGGAGTCCAAACGGAATAAAATCTTCGGGAACGTGATTTTCTCACCGAACGTGATCCAGGAGACTTGGACCCTGCTCCAAGGAACAAAAGAGGCGGTCACGAGGGTGGGCCCCCCCTAGGGCACGCCCCTGCCTCGTGGGCCCCTCATTGCTCCTCCGGTGTACTTCTTCCTCCTATATATACACACGTACCCCCAAATGATCAGAACAAGAGCAAAAAACCTAATTCCACCGCCGCAACTTTCTGTATCCACGAGATCCCATCTTGGGGCCTGTTCCGGAGCTCCACCGGAAGAGGGCCGTCATCACGGAGGGCTTCTACATCATCATAGCCTCTCCGATGAAGTGTGAGTAGTTTACCTCAGACCTTCGGGTCCATAGTTAGTAGCTAGATGGCTTCTTCTCTCTCTTTGAATCTCAATACAAAGTTCTCCCCCTCTCTCGTGGAGATCTATTCAATGTAATTTTCTTTTTGCGGTGTGTTTGTTGAGACCGATGAATTGTGGGTTTATGATCAAGTCTATCTATGAATAATATTTGAATCTTCTCTGAATTCTTTTATGTATTATTGGTTATCTTTGCAAGTCTCTTCGAATTATCCGTTTGGTTTGGCCAACTAGATTGGTAGTTCTTGCCATGGGAGAAGTGCTTAGCTTTGGGTTCGATCTTGCGGTGTCCTTACCCAGTGACAGAAGGGACAGCAAGGCACGTATTGTATCATTGCCATCGAGGATAACAAGATGGGGTTTATTTCATATTGCATGAATTTATCTCTCTACATCATGTCATCTTGCTTAAGGTGTTACTCTGTTTTTAACTTAATACTCTAGATGCATGCTGGATAGCGGTAGATTAGTGGAGTAATAGTAGTAGATGCAGAATCGTTTCGATCTACTTGTCACGGACGTGATGCCTATATACATGATCATGCCTAGATATTCTCATAATTATGCACAATTATATCAATTGCTCAACAGTAATTTGTTCACCCACCGTAGAATACTTATGCTCTTGAGAGAAGCCACTAGTGAAACCTATGGCCCCGGGGTCTATTCTCATCATATCAATCTCCATCACTTTTATATCGTTTTGCTATTTACTTTGCCTTTACCTTTTACTTTGCATCTTTATATCAAAAATACCAAAAATATTCTATCTATCAGATCTCACTCTCATAAGTGACCCGTGAAGGTCTTGACAACCCCTAATCGCGTTGGTTGCGAGTAGCAATCGCTTTGTGTAGGTACAAGGGACTTGAGCATGGGCTCCTACTGGATTGATACCTTGGTTCTCAAAAACTGAGGGAAATACTTACGCTACTCTACTGCATCATCCCTTCCTCTTCGGGGAAAAGCAACGCAAGCTCAAGACGTAGCAAGAAGGATTTCTGGCGCCGTTGCCAGGGAGTCTACGCAAAAAGTCAGTATACCAAGTACCCATCACAATCCCTATCTCTTGCATTACATTATTTGCCATTTGCCTCTCGTTTTCCTCTCCCCCCAATTCACCCTTGCCGTTTTATTTGCCCTCTCTCTCTATCCTCCCTCTTTGTTTGCCTCTTTTGTCCGCTTGCTTTTTGTTTGCTCGTGTGTTAGTTTGTTTGCTTGTTTGTCGCGATGGCTCAAGATACTACCAAATTGTATGACTTCACCAATACCAATAATAATGATTTCCTTAGCACTCCGATTGCTCCTCTTACCAATGCTGAATCTTGTGAAATTAATACCGCTTTGTTGAATCTTGTTATGAAAGATCAATTCGCCGACCTTCTTAGTGAAGATGCCGCTACTCATCTGAATAGCTTCGTTGATTTATGTGATATGCAAAAGAAAAAAGATGTCAATAATGATGTCGTTAAATTGAAGCTATTTCCTTTTTCGCTTAGAGATCGTGCTAAAGCTTGGTTTTCGTCTTTGCCTAAGAATAGTATTGATTCATGGAACAAGTGCAAAGATGCTTTTATCTCTAAGTATTTTCCTCCCGCTAAGATCATTCTCTTAGAAACGATATTATGAACTTTAAACAACTTGATCATGAACATGTTGCACAAGCTTGGGAGAGAATGAAATTAATGATACATAATTTCCCTACTCATGGTTTGAATTTGTGGATGATTATACAAAAATTTTATGCCGGATTGAATTTTGCTTCTAGAAATCTTTTAGATTCGGCCGTGGGAGGCACTTTTATGGAAATCACATTAGGAGATGCTACTAAACTCCTAGATAATATTATGGTTAATTATTCTCAATGGCATACTGAAAGAACATCTAATAAAAAAGTGCATGCGATAGAAGAAATTAATGTGTTGAGTGGAAAGATGGATGAACTTATGAAATTATTTGTTTCTAAGTGTGTTTCTTCTGATCCTAATGATATGCCTTTGTCTACTTTGATTGAGAATAACAATGAATCTATGGGTGTGAATTTTGTTGGTAGGAATAATTTTGGTAACAACGCTTATAGAGGGAATTTTAATCCTAGGCCATATCCTAGTAATCCTTCTAATAATTATGGGAATTCCTACAACAACTCTTATGGAAATTATAATAAGATAACCTCTGATTTTGAATCTAATATTAAAGAATTTATTTCTTCGCAAAAGAATGCTATGATTGAAGAAAAATTGCTTAAGATTGATGATTTGGCTAGGAACGTTGATAAAATTGCTCTTAATGTTGATGCTTTGAAACTTAGATCTATTCCACCTAAGCATGATATTAATGAGTCTCTTAAATCCATGAGAATTTCAATTGATGAGTGTAAAGAAAGAACCGCTAGGATGCGTGCTTCCAAAGATGCCTTTATTAAAGCGTGTTCTTCCAATTCCTATGAAAGTAATGATGAAGATCTAAAAGTTATTGATGTGTCTCCTATTAAATCTTTATTTTGCAATATGAATCTTGATGAAACTGAATATGATCTTCCTTTACCTAGAAGGCATTCTAAAAATTTGGAGTATTTAGATCTTAATGATGAAATTGATGACAGTGGGATGGAAAGAAATAAATATCTAGATGTTGCTAAACCCACTATATTGGATTTCAAGGAATTTAATTATGAAAATTGCTCTTTGATTGATTGTATTTCCTTGTTGCAATCCGTGCTAAATTCTCCACATGCTTATAGTCGAAATAAAGCCTTTACCGAACATATTGTTGATGCCTTGATGCAATCTTATGAAGAAAAACTTGAGTTGAAAGTTTCTATCCCTAGAAAACTCTATGATGAGTGGGAACCAACTACTAAAATTAAAATTAAAGATCATGAGTTTTATGCTTTGTGTGATTTGGGTGCTAGTGTCTCTACTATTCCCAAGACTTTGTGTGATTTACTAGACTTCCATAATTTTGATGATTGCTCTCTAAACTTGCATGTTGCGGATTCCACTATTAAGAAACCTATGGGAAAAATTAATGATGTTCTTATTGTTGCAAATAGGAATTATGTGCCCATAGATTTCATTGTTCTTGATATAGATTGCAATCCTTCTTGCCCTATTATTCTTGGTAGACCTTTCCTTAGAACGGTTGGTGCGATTATTGATATGAAGGAAGGGAATATTAGATTTCAATTTCCATTAAAAAAGGGCATGGAACACTTTCCAATAAAGAAAATAAAATTACCATATGAAACTATCATGAGAGCCACTTATGGATTGCCAACCAAAGATGGCAATACCTAGATCTATTGTTGCTTGTTATGCCTAGCTAGGGGCGTTAAACGATAGCGCTTGTTGGGAGGCAACCCAAATTTATTTTTATTCCTTGTTATTTGCTCCTGTTTAGTAATAAATAAATTATTTATCCTCTGTTTAGGTTGTGTATTTTTGTGTTTAATTAGTGTTTGTGCCAAGTAGAACCGTTGGGAAGACTTGGGGAAAGTCTTGTTGAACTTGCTGTAAAAAACAGAAACTTTAGCGCTCACAAGAACTACTGTCATTTTTATTTGAAGAGTTATATTTAGTTAATTCTTTCTTCAGATGATTAATAGATAAATTCCTCACGTCCAGCAATTTATTTTAGAATTTTTGGGGTTCCAGATCTTGCGCTAGCTACAGATTACTACAGACTGTTCTGTTTTTGACAGATTCTGTTTTTCGTGTGTTGTTTGCTTATTTTGATGAATCTATGACTAGTAAAATAGTTTATAATCCATAGAGAAGTTGGACTACATTCGGTTTAACACCAATATAAATAAAGAATGAGTTCATTACAGTACCTTGAATTGGTCTTTTGTTTTCTTTCGCTAACGGAGCTCACGAGTTTTCTATTTTGAGTTTTGTGTTCTGAAGTTTTCAAGTTTTGGGTGAATTATTTTGATGGATCATGGAACAAGGAGTGGCAAGAGCCTATGCTTGGGGATGCCCATGGCACCTCCAAGATAATCCAAGGACACCAAAAAGATAAAGCTTGGGGATGCCCCGGAAGGCATCCCCTCTTTTCGTCCACTTCCATCGGTAATTTACTTGGAGCTATATTTTTATTCACCAACATGATATGTGTTTTGCTTGGAGTTTCTTGTATTATTTGTGTCTTTGTTTGCTAGTATACCACAATCATCCTTGCTGTACACACCTTTTGAGAGAGCCATACATGAATTAAAATTTGATAGAATACTCTATGTGTTTCACTTATATCTTTTGAGCTAGATAATTTTACTATATGTGCTTCACTTATATCTTTTGAGCTAGATAATTTTAATCTATGTGCTTCACTTATATATTTTGAGCTAGATAATTTTTTCTCTATGTGCTTTGCTTATATCCTTTGAGCTAGATAATTTTGCTCTATGTGCTTCACTTAGATCTTTTAGAGCACGGTGGTGGATTCGTTTCAAAGAAACTATTCATCTCTCATGCTTCACTTAAAGTAATTTTAGAGTCTCTTAATAGCATGGTAATTTGCCTAATAATAATATGCTTGGTATTCAAGATTTGTGAAACTTTCTTTTGAGTGTGTTGAATACTAAGAAAAGATTGAAGCATGATAATTGTTTTGAGATATGGAGGTGATAATATTAAAGTCATGCTAGTTGAGTAGTTGTGAATTTAAAGAATACTTGTGTTGAAGTTTGTGATTCCCGTAGCATGCGCGTATGGTGAACCGTTATGTGATGAAGTCGGAGCATGATTTATTTATTGATTGTCTTCCTTATGAGTGGCGGTCGGGGATGAGCAATGGTCTTTTCCTACCAATCTATCCCCCTAGGAGCATGCGCGTAGTACTTTGCTTTGATAGCTTCTAAATTTTTGCAATAAGTATATGAGTTCTTTATGACTAATGTTGAGTCCATGGATTATACACACTCTCACCCTTCCACCATTGCTAGCCTCTCTAATACCGCGCACCTTTCGCCGGTATCATACACCCACCATATATCTTCCTCAAAACAGCCACCATACCTACCTATTATGGCATTTCCATAGCCATTCTGAGATATATTGCCATGCAACTTTCCACCGTCTAGTTCATCATGACACATCCATCACTGTCATATTGCATATCCCGGTACACCGCCGGATGCATTCACATAGAGTCATATTTTGTTCTAAGTATCGAGTTGTAATTGTTGAGTTGTAAGAAAAATAAAAGTGTGATGATCATCATTATTAGAGCATTGTCCTAGTGAGGAAAGAATGATGGAGACTATGATTCCCCCACAAGTCGGGATGAGACTCCGGACGAAAAAAGAGAGGCCAAAGAAGCCTAAAAAAAGAGAGAAAGGCCATATAAAAAATATAAAAAAATGAGAGAAAAAGAGAGAAGGGACAATGTTACTATCCTTTTACCACACTTGTGCTTCAAAGTAGCACCATGATCTTCATAGTAGAGAGTCTCTCATGTTATCACTTTCATATACTAGTGGGAATCTTTCATTATAGAACTTGGCTTGTATATTCCAATGACGGGCTTCCTCAAATTGCCCTAGGTCTTCATGAGCAAGCAAGTTGGATGCACACCCACTAGTTTCTTTTGTTGAGCTTTCATATACTTATAGCTCTAGTGCATCCGTTGCATGGCAATCCCTACTCACTCACATTGATATCTATTAATGGGTATCTCCATAGCCCGTTGATACGCCTAGTTGATGTGAGACTATCTTCTCCCTTTTTGTCTTCTCCACAACCACTATTCTATTCCACCTATAGTGTTATATCCATGGCTCATGCTCATGTATTGCGTGAAGATTGAAAAAGTTTTGAAAAAGTTAGAGTATGAAACAATTGCTTGGCTTGTCATCGGGGTTGTGCATGATTTAAATACTTTGTGTGGGGAAGATGGAGCATAGCCAGACTATATGATTTTGTAGGGATAACTTTCTTTAGCCATGTTATTTTGAGAAGACATAATTGCTTTGTTAGTATGCTTCAAGTATTATTATTTTCTATGTCAATATAAACCTTTGTCTTGAATCTTTCTAGTCTGAATATTTATACCACAATTAAGAAGATTTGCATTGAAATTATGCCAAGTAGCACTCCGCATCAAAAATTCTCTTTTTATCATTTACCTACTCAAGGACGAGCAGGAAATAAGCTTGGGGATGCCTGATACGTCTCCAACGTATCTATAATTTTTGATTGCTCCATGCTATATTATCTACTGTTTTGGACTATATTGGGCTTTATTTTCCACTTTTATATTATTTTTTGGACTAACCTATTAACCGGAGGCCCAGCCCAGAATTGCTGTTTTTTGCCTATTTTAGTGTTTCGAAGAAACAGAATATCAAACAGAGTCCAAACGGAATAAAATCTTCAGGAACGTGATTTTCTCACCGAACGTGATCCAGGAGACTTGGACCCTGCTCCAAGGAACAAAAGAGGCGGTCACAAGGGTGGGGGCCCCCTAGGGCGCTCCCCCTGCCTCGTGGACCCCTCGTTGCTCCTTTGGCGTACTTCTTCCTCCTATATATACACACGTACCCCCAAATGATCAGAACAGGAGCCAAAAACCTAATTCCACTGCTGCAACATCCTGTATCCACGAGATCCCATCTTGGGGCATGTTCCGGAGCTCCGCCAAAAGAGGGCCGTCATCACGGAGGGCTTCTACATCATCATAGCCTCTCCGATGAAGTGTGAGTAGTTTACCTCAGACCTTCGGGTCCATAGTTAGTAGCTAGATGGCTTCTTCTCTCTCTTTGAATCTCAATAGAAAGTTCTCCCCCTCTCTCGTGGAGATCTATTCGATGTAATCTTCTTTTTGCGGTGTGTTTGTTGAGACCGATGAATTGTGGATTTATGATCAAGTCTATCTATGAATAATATTTGAATCTTCTTTGAATTCTTTTATGTATGATTGGTTATCTTTGCAAGTCTCTTCGAATTATCCGTTTGGTTTGGCCAACTAGATTGGTAGTTCTTGCCATGGGAGAAGTTCTTAGCTTTGGGTTCGATCTTGCGGTGTCCTTACCTAGTGACAGAAGGGGTAGCAAGGCACGTATTGTATCGTTGCCATCGAGGATAACAAGATGGGGTTTATTTCATATTGCATGAATTTATCTCTCTACATCATGTCATCTTGCTTAAGGCGTTACTCTGTTTTTAACTTAATACTCTAGATGCATGCTGGATAGAGGTCGATGAGTGGAGTAATAGTAGTAGATGCACAATCATTTCGATCTACTTGTCACGGATGTGATGCCTATATACATGATCATGCCTAGATATTCTCATAATTATGCACAATTATATCAATTGCTCAACAGTAATTTGTTCACCCACCGTAGAATACTTATGCTCTTGAGAGAAGCCACTAGTGAAACCTATGGCCCCCGGGTCTATTCTCATCATATCAATCTCCATCACTTTTATATCGTTTTGCTATTTACTTTGCCTTTACCTTTTACTTTGCATATTTATATCAAAAATACCAAAAATATTCTATCTATCAGATCTCACTCTCGTAAGTGACCGTGAAGGGCTTGACAACCCCTAATCGCGTTGGTTGCGAGTAGCTATCGCTTTGTGCAGGTACGAGGGACTTGAGCGTGGGCTCCTACTGGATTGATACCTTGGTTCTCAAAAACTGAGGGAAATACTTACGCTACTCTGCTGCATCATCCCTTCCTCTTCGGGAAAACCAACGCGAGCTCAAGACGTAGCATTAGAGAACGATGAACCTATGAACTATGAAGAAGCTACGATGAGCCCAGATTCCGACAAATGGCTTGAGGCCATGAAATATGAGATAGGATCCATGTATGAGAACAAAGTGTGGACTTTGGTGGACTTGCCTGATGATCGGTAGACGGTAGGCCATTGAAAATAAATGGATCTTCAAGAGGAAGACGGACAATGATGGTAATATCACTGTCAATAAAGCTCGACTTGTCGTGAAAGATTTTCGACAAGTTCAAGGAGTTGACTACTGTTGGAGTCCTGGGAACGGGGGTACCCAGACTTGCCTGCCTACGGCCCACGGCGTGGCTCCATCGGCGGCCCGATATGGCCCAATTTCAGCAACAAGACCCAAGAGCCTCGTGAGGGGCCAAGCCTCGTGAGGCGGGCGACACCAAGACCTCCAGGGGGCGGCCTCACTAGGCTGGCTCCTGAGGAGCGGAGATATCAAAATGCAAGGTGCTTCTCGCGAGGTTCAAGTGATGTGAGCCATGACAACGATGGCTAGGCGGGCGCCAGCGGCGCAGTGTACCGGTTTCCCCTTTGGTGCCAAGGAGGCAAGCGCAGGTGCAGAGTCGCAAGGAATCAAGTAAAGGTTTCCATATTGGTGCAACGAGACCAAGACCGCCAGGATGACAGGACGGAGGTCATCATGGAGCCCAATGCAGCATCACCACTAGAGCCTTTGCAGGCGAAGACTACTTTTGTCAAGATAACTTGTACTAGTTGTCTCCCTTTGAATTTGGTCGTTGTGGGATCCCTTCCCGCCTACATTTGGGAAGAGGACCAAGGCTACTATAAATAGGACTTAGCCACCACCATGAAGGGGGGATCCATTCCACCTAGACCATCCTCTCACCCATCAGCTCATCGAGCTCAAGAACACCTCACCTCCTGAGGCTGTTCATCCACTGTACTAGTTCATCCTCAGCCCCTCGAGGCAATCCACCAGAAAGCTGGAGTAGGGTATTACACCGCAAGGTGGCCCGAACCAGGATAAACTGCTGTGTTCCTTGTCCTTCGGGTTCGTCAAGCTAGGCTGCGGAATTGTTAGGCCGGCAGGTTGGGAAGAGGGAGTTCTTCGTACGCACCCCAGTGTTCGAATCTCTCAAGGGTCTGCAGAACCCTGAATCCGACATTTGGCGCGCCAGGTAGGGGGCGTCGAAGCTCTGCCTTCCCATCTGTCTCGTATCTCTTCCGGCTCTGCCTCTTCGTTCGGCTTCCATGGTAGGCACCGCCCCTCCGGCTGGATCGACCGACGTGCGCGGAGGCGCCGAGGGCCTCCAGGCCTTCACCCCTACTTTGCGGCGAGTGCGGTGGCCGCCCAAGTTCAAGCCGGACCTGCCGCCCCGATACGACGGCGCGGTGGACCCGGCAGGCTTCCTTCAGGCGTATGAGGAGGCCGTCCGGGCGGAAGGCGGCGATGACAAGGTCATGACAAACTAGGTCCCCATGGCCCTCACTCGCGTACCACGCGCCTGGCACCTTAGTTTGTCGGAATCACGGTGGCCTCCTGGGAGGAGCTGCGCGGCCTCTTCATCGCGCACTTCGCGGCACCAGCACCCCACGCCGTCGCAGCCCTCCTTGGTGGTTCTCAGACGCCGTCCTCAGACCGCCATATCAAGCAGTTCTTCGTCAAGCAGGTGCCACATGTGTGAGACAGGGAGCTCCTCTGGAGGGCGGCACCTGAGGCCGACCTCACCTTCGACTCAAGAGACCATCCTGTGACCACCGCCGACGCACGAGCACTCGCGATGCTCTGCACCCCCACCATCTGTAATGTGGCGGTAACCAAGACTCTAATCAATGGTGGGGCCGAACTCAACGTGCTCTCCATGGAAGCTTTTCGCTTGCTTCACGTATCGCACGGTCGGCTCCACCCCAGCAAGCCGTTCTCCGGGGTCGTCGATGGCTCCACCAGCCCTTTGGGACAGATCCGCCTCCCAGTCACTTTCGGCACCCGCGATAACTACCGCACCGAGCTCATCGATTTAGAGATCGCCCGCATCGGCCTCTCGTACAACGCCATCCTTGGGTACCCGGCCATGGCCAAGTTCATGGCGGCATCTCACCCCGCTTACAACCTCATGAAGATGCCAGGAAGCAGCGGCGTCCTCACTATGGCCGGGGACACCAAGGAGGTGCTGGTGGCTCTCACGCTCGCCTTCAGGGCCACGGCTGCCGCGCGGCCAGAAGCGGGAGGGATCCCTGAGGCCCCGGGGGCTGCACCAGCAAAAAAGAAGCAGTTGTTCTCTCAAGACCGGGCCGAGACAAAGCAGGTACCGGTCGATCAAGATGAGCTCTATAGCCCATTTGGCAACGCGACCGGTGGCGTCTCGGTTGTTTATGATATCATTGAGTGGTACTTCAGAGGCCACCGTGATCGAGCACTCTTGAAAGTAATGCCGCAACTTTCGAGATGCCATGAAGACCGCATACGCTATCTTTTGACAGTGTGGGTATCGGGATTTGCATGGTGTAAGGACCTCCGATACGTAATATACTGGTTTTTGGAGTGGGAATTTGTGTCCCTCTTCCTCTCGTTCAATAACGAGCACATCGCTCACTACTTGGTGAGTTGATGATATGTACAGAAACATGGGTTCGCCGACGTTTGGTGTGGCCAGGATTGGGTTGTTTGCTAACAAAGTTTTTATTTCTTCCAACCCGGTCGTCACCGCGGCCGCCCACTCGAAGTGATCGGTACATCGAAGCAGGCGATAAAGTGGTAGTTCCTTTTCTCCAGGTCTGGAGATAAAGCGGCTGAGGGCTGCCACGCACCCAGCTAGTTTTTGGACCTGCTTTTAGTCTGTTGGTGTCTCCAATTGCGACAAGGCTCAGATTTTGGCCCCATTTGCTTCGATTCCTCTATTGGAAACAATAAACCCGAGCAGTTTTCTGGCTGGGAAGCCGAAAACACATTTTTTCGGATTGAGCCGTGTCATATGTTCGCAGGTTGTCGAATGTGAGGCGCAAGTCGCCCACCAATGATTCGACATGTCTGGTTTTGATGACTACATCATCTACATATGCCTCCACGTCTTACCAATTTGTTTTTCCAGGCATGTTTGGATCATGCGTTGGTAGGTGGGGCAAGTGTTTTTGAGCCCGAAAGGCATAGTGTTAAAGCAAAAAGGCCCATATGGAGTGATGAACACCATCGCGGCCTGATCGGATTCCTTGATCTTAATTTGATGGTATCCGGAGTATGCGTCGAGGAAGCACAGTGAGCTGTGCCCTATGGTTGCATCAATGATTTGGTCAATGCGGGGCAGTGGGAAGGGTCCTTAGGGCAAGCCTTGTTTAGGTCTTTGAAATCGACATAGAGGCGCCAAGACTTATCCTTCTTTGGCACCGTGACCAGGTTTGCTAGCCAGTCCGGGTGTTTGCTCTCTCTAGTGAATCCGGCTTGAAGTAGTTTAGCTAGCTCTTCCCCCGTGACTTGTCGCTTGGGTTCGGAAAAGCGCTGCGGCGTTTGCTTGACTGGTTTAAAGCCCTTAATTGTACTGAGGCTATGTTCGGATAGTCTGCATGGGATTCCTGGCATATCCGAAGGATGCCAGGTAAAGATGTCTCAATTTTTGCGCAAAAACGCTCGTAAGGCAGCATCAATCATTTGATCCAGTTGTGCTCCAATGGCTGCAGTTTTATTAGGATCCGTTGGGTGCACTTGAAATTTGACTATTTCATCTTCTGGTTTAAAGGAAGTGGATTTGGGCCTCTTGTCGAGGATTACATCGTCCTTGTCCACTGTAGAGCGCAGAGTAGTCAGTTCCTCGGCCGCCAGGGCCTCAGATAGCGCCTCGAGGGCTAGCGATGCGGTTTTGTTTTCGGCGCGGAGTGCTATATCCGGGTAATTAGTGATAGTGATAACTCCGTTGGGCCCTGGCATTTTGAGCTTCATGTACCCATTGTCGGCGTCCTGGGAACGGGGGTACCCAGACTTGCCTGCCTGCGGCCCAGGGCGTGGCTCATCCAGCGGCCTGGTACGGCCCACCCTCATCAACAACCACTCAAGACCCTCACGAGGGGCCAAGCCTTGCGAGGTGGATGATACCAAGACCTCCTCAGGGGCAGCCTCCCTAGGCTAGCTCCCGAGGGGCAGAGATGTCTATGCAAGGGGCACCTCGCGAGGAGCGCGTGACGTAAGCCATGACGACCAAGCCCAGGTGGGCGCCAGCGGGCGCAGAGTACTCATTGCCTCTTTGGTGCTAAAGGGGCAAGCGCAGGCGAGGAGTCCCGAGGCATCAGGCAAAGGTTTCCATATTGGTGCAACGAGACCAAGACCAGTAGGACGACAGGACGGAGGTCATCGCAGACCCCACGACGGCGTCACCACCAGAGCCTTTGGAAGGCGAAGACCACCTTTTGTCAGGATAACTTGTACTAGTTGTCCCCCTTCAAACTGGCCGTTGTGGGATTGTCACAGCCCTAGATTTTGCTTGTAGCTAATTACCTGAGTGAGCATCATGCATCATGTCTAAATTCTGAAAGTTGAATTGAGGTTAGTTGAAACCCTCATAAATCACTTCAAAAATAATCAACATTAAAATCTTTTCAAAGAAGTCTAAGAAAATGTTCGTCTTAGTCTCTGAAAATATTGGCAAGAGGTAAAATTTAAAACAATATTTTTGGAATCTCAGAGATATTCATTTTGGGCCTTTGAATTAAATCAATAAATATTTTCATTGGATATATATTTATTAATTAATTAATATATGTCCAATAATTCTGATCTTTGGTGAAGGGCTTTGGAATAATCCAACTAGTCCCTACAAGAATTATCAGAAGCAACAAAACTGATTTAGTGTCTAAAACTAAATCAAAACAAATTAAAAAAATGCAAAACAGAAGAAAAAGAGAGAGAGAGAGAGAGAGAGAGAGAGAGAGAGAGAGAGAGAGAATTACCTGGCCATACCAGTGTAGCCACTTGGCCCAGCCGAAGCAGCCCAGCCCACCAGGCCCTCTTGCCAGTCATCTCCCTCCTCTCACTAGTGAAGGAAATATGCCCTAGAGGCAATAATAAAGTTATTATTTATTTCCTTATATCATGATAAATGTTTATTATTCATGCTAGAATTGTATTAACCGGAAACATAATACATGTGTGAATACATAGACAAACTTAGTGTCACTAGTATGCCTCTACTTGACTAGCTCGTTAATCAAAGATGGTTATGTTTCCTAACCATAAACAAAGTGTTGTCATATGATTAACGAGGTCACATCATTAGTTGAATGATCTGATTGACATGACCCATTCCATTAGCTTCGCACCCGATCGTTTAGTATGTTGCTATTGCTTTCTTCATGACTTATACATGTTCCTATGACTATGAGATTATGCAACTCCCGTTTACCAGAGGAACACTTTGTGTGCTACCAAACGTCACAACGTAACTGGGTGATTATAAAGGAGCTCTACAGGTGTCTCCAAAGGTAGATGTTGGGTTGGCATATTTCGAGATTAGGATTTGTCACTCCGATTGTCGGAGAGGTATCTTTGGGCCCTCTCGGTAATGCACATCACATAAGCCTTGCAAGCATTGCAACTAATGAGTTAGTTGCGGGATGATGTATTACAGAACGAGTAAAGAGACTTGCCGGTAACTAGATTGAACTAGGTATTGGATACCGACGATCGAATCTCGGGCAAGTAATATACCGATGACAAAGGGAACAACGTATGTTGTTATGCGGTCTGACCGATAAAGATCTTCGTAGAATATGTAGGAGCCAATATGGGCATCCAGGTCCCGCTATTGGTTATTGACCAGAGACTTGTCTCGGTCATGTCTACATTTTTCTCGAACCGTAGGGTCCGCACGCTTAACGTTACGATAACAGTTATTATGAGTTTATGCATTTTGATGTACCGAAGTTAGTTCGGAGTCCCGGATGTGATCACGAACATGACGAGGAGTCTCGGAATGGCCGAGACATAAAGATTGATATATTGGACGGCTATATTCGGACACCGGAAGTGTTCCGGGTGATTTCGGAGAAAACCGGAGTACCGGGAGGGTTACCGGAACCCTTTGGGGAAGTAATGGGCCTTATTGGGCCTTAGGGGAGAGAGAGGGCTGCGGCCTAGGAGGTGGCGCACCCCCCACATGGGGAGTCCGAATTGGACTAGGGAGGGGGGCGCGGCCCCTCTTTCCCTCTCCCTCTCCCCCTCTTTCCTTCCCCCTTAGGGTTTCCTAATTGGATTAGGAAAGGGGAGTCCTACTCCCACTAGGAGGAGGACTCCCCCTCCCCTTGGCGCGCCTCATAGGGCCGGCTGGCCTCCCCCTTGCTCCTTTATATATGGGGGCAGGGGGGCACCCTACGACACACAAGTTGATCTTTGAGATCGTTCCTTAGCCGTGTGCGGTGCCCCCTGCCACCATATTCCACCTCGATCATATCGTTGTAGTGCTTAGGCGAAGCCCTGCGTCGGTAGAACATCAAGATCGTCACCACGCCGTCGTGCTGACGGAACTCCTCCCCGAAGCTTTGCTGGATCGGAGCCCGGGGATCGTCATCGAGCTGTATGTGTGCTAAGAACTCGGAGGTGCCGGAGTAACGGTGCTTGGATCGGTCGGATCGGGAAGAAGACGTACGACTACTTCCTCTATGTTGTGTCAACGCTTCCGTTGCGATCTACAAGGGTACGTAGATCATGCTCTCCCCCTCGTTGCTATGCATCACCATGATCTTGCGTGTGCGTAGGAATTTTTTTGAAATTACTACGTTCCCCAACAGTGGCATCCGAGCCTAGGTTTTATGGTTTGATGTTATTTGCACGAGTAGAACACAAGTGAGTTGTGGACGATATAAGTCATACTGCCTACCAGCATGTCATACTTTAGTTCGACGGTATTGTTGGATGAAGCGGCCCGGACCGACATTACACGTACGATTACGCAAGACTGGTTCTACCACCGTGCTTTGCACACAGGTGGCTGG
Source organism: Triticum monococcum (assembly GCA_034509565.1). Taxonomy (NCBI): domain Eukaryota; kingdom Viridiplantae; phylum Streptophyta; class Magnoliopsida; order Poales; family Poaceae; genus Triticum; species Triticum monococcum. Next base: position 495,100,015 of record CM067844.1, read on the forward strand.
CGGGTGTCAGTTTCTCCAACTTTAGTTGAACCGAGTGTGGCTACGCCCGGTCCTTGCGAAGGTTAAAACGGAGTCTATTTGACGAACTATCGTTGTGGTTTTGATGCGTAGGTGAGATTGGTTCTTACTTAAGCCCGTAGCAGCCACGTAAAACTTGCAACAACAAAGTAGAGGACGTATAACTTGTTTTTGCAGGGCATGTTGTGATGTGATATGGCCAAGACATGATGCTAAATTTTATTGTATGAGATGATCATGTTTTGTAACCGAGTTATCGGCAACTGGCAGGAGCCATATCGTTGTTGCTTTATTGTATGCAATGCAATCGCGATGTAATGCTTTACTTTATCACTAAGCGGTAGCGATAGTCGTGGAAGCATAAGATTGGCGAGACGACAATGATGCTACCATGGAGATCAAGGTGTCGCGCATGTGACGATGGTGATCATGACGGTGCTTCGGAGATGGAGATCACAAGCACAAGATGATGATGGCCATATCATATCACTTATATTGATTGCATGTGATGTTTATCTTTTTATGCATCTTATCTTGCTTTGATTGACGGTAGCATTATAAGATGATCTCTCACTAAATTATCAAGGAGTGTTCTCCCTGAGTATGCACCGTTGCCAAAGTTCGTCGTGCCCAGACACCACGTGATGATCGGGTGTGATAAGCTCTACGTCCATCTACAACGAGTGCAAGCCAGTTTTTGCACACGCAGAATACTCAGGTTAAACTTGACGAGCCTAGCATATGCAGATATGGCCTCGGAACACGGAAACCGAAAGGTCGAGCATGAATCATATAGTAGATATGATCAACATAGCGATGTTCACCATTGAAAACTACTCCATCTCACGTGATGATCGGTTATGGTTTAGTTGATTTGGATCACGTGATCACTTAGAGGATTAGAGGGATGTCTATCTAAGTGGGAGTTCTTAAGTAATTTGATTAATTGAACTTAAACTTATCATGAACTTAGTACCTGATAGTATCTTGCTTGTTTATATTGATTGTAGATAGATGGCTCGTGCTGTTGTTCCGTTGAATTTTAATGCGTTCCTTGAGAAAGCAAAGTTGAAAGATGATGGTAGCAATTACACGGACTGGGTCCATAACTTGAGGATTATCCTCATTGCTGCTCAGAAGAATTACGTCCTGGAAGCACCGCTGGGTGCCAGGCCTGCTGCTGGAGCAACACCAGATGTTATGAACGTCTGGCAGAGCAAAGCTGATGACTACTTGATAGTTCAGTGTGCCATGCTTTACGGCTTAGAATCGGGACTTCAACGACGTTTTGAACGTCATGGAGCATATGAGATGTTCCAGGAGTTGAAGTTAATATTTCAAGCAAATGCCCAGATTGAGAGATATGAAGTCTCCAATAAGTTCTATAGCTGCAAGATGGAGGAGAACAGTTCTGTCAGTGAGCATATACTCAAAATGTCTGGGTATAATAATCACTTGATTCAGATGGGAGTTAATCTTCTAGATGATTGCGTCATTGACAGAATTCTCCAATCACTACCACCAAGCTACAAGAGCTTCGTGATGAACTATAATATGCAAGGATGAACAAGACTATTCCCAAGCTCTTCGCAATGCTGAAAGCTGCGGAGGTAGAAATCAAAAAGGAGCATCAAGTGTTTATGGTCAGCAAGACCACTAGTTTCAAGAAAAAGGGCAAAGGGAAGAAGAAGGGGAACTTCAAGAAGAACAACAAGCAAGTTGCTGCTCAAGAGAAGAAACCCAAGTCTGGACCTAAGCCTGAAACTGAGTGCTTCTACTGCAAGCAGACTGGTCACTGGAAGCGGAACTACCCCAAGTATTTGGCGGATAAGAAGGATGGCAAGGTGAACAAAGGTATATGTGATATACATGTTATTGATGTGTACCTTACTAGAGCTCGCAGTAGCACCTGGGTATTTGATACTGGTTCTGTTGCTAATATTTGCAACTTGAAACAGGGACTACGGATTAAGCGAACATTGGCAAAGGACGAGGTGATGATGCACGTGGGAAACGGTTCCAAAGTCGATGTGATCGCGGTCGGCACGCTACCTCTACATCTACCTTTGGGATTAATATTAGACCTAAATAATTGTTATTTAGTGCCAGCGTTGAGCATGAACATTATATCTGGATCTTGTTTGATGCGAGACGGTTATTCATTTAAATCAGAGAATAATGGTTATTCTATTTATATGAGTAATATCTTTTATGGTCATGCACCTTTGAGAAGGGGTCTATTTTTGATGAATCTCGATAGTAGTAGCACACATATTCATAATGTTGAAACCAAAAGATGCAGAGTTGATAATGACAGTGCAACTTATTTGTGGCACTGCCATTTAGGTCATATCGGTATAAAGCACATGAAGAAACTCCATACTGATGGACTTTTGGAACCACTTGATTATGAATCACTTGGTACTTACGAACCGTGCCTCATGGGCAAGATGACTAAAACACCGTTCTCCGGTACTATGGAGAGAGCAACAGATTTATTGGAAATCGTACATACCGATGTATGTGGTCCGATGAATATTGAGGCTTGTGGCGGATATCGTTATTTTCTCACCTTCACAGATGACTTAAGCAGATATGGGTATATCTACTTAATGAAACATAAGTCTGAAACATTTGAAAAGTTCAAAGAATTTCAGAGTGAAGTTGAAAATCATCGTAACAAGAAAATAAAGTTTCTACGATCTGATCGTGGAGGAGAATATTTGAGTTACGAGTTTGGTGTACATTTGAAAAATTGTGGAATAGTTTCGCAACTCACGCCACCCAGAACACCACAGCATAATGGTGTGTCCGAACGTCATAATCGTACTTTACTAGATATGGTGCGATCTATGATGTCTCTTATTGATTTACCGCTATCGTTTTGGGGTTATGCTTTAGAGACGGCCGCTTTCACGTTAAATAGGGCACCATCAAAATCCGTTGAGACGACGCCTTATGAACTATGGTTTGGCAAGAAAACAAAGTTGTCATTTCTTAAAGTTTGGGGCTGCGATGCTTATGTGAAAAAGCTTCAACCTGATAAGCTCGAACCCAAATCGGAGAAATGTGTCTTCATAGGATACCCAAAGGAGACTGTTGGGTACACCTTCTATCACAGATCCAAAGGCAAGACATTCGTTGCTAAAAATGGATCCTTTCTAGAGAAGGAGTTTCTCTCGAAAGAAGTGAGTGGGAGGAAAGTAGAACTTGACGAGGTAACTGTACCTGCTCCCTTATTGGAAAGTAGTACATCACAGAAAATTGTTTCTGCGACACCTATACCAATTAGTGAGGAAGCTAATGATGATGATCATGAAACTTCAGGACAAGATACTACTGAACCTCGTAGATCAACCAGAGCGAGATCCGCACCAGAGTGGCACGGTAATCCTGTCCTGGAAATCATGCTGCTAGATCATGATGAACCTACGAACTATGAAGAAGCGATGGTGAGCCCAGATTCCGCAAAATGGCTTGAAGCCATGAAATCTGAGATGGGATCCATGTATGAGAACAAAGTATGGACTTTGCTTGACTTGCCCGATGATCGGCAAGCAATTGAGAATAAATGGATCTTCAAGAAGAAGACAGACGCTGATGGTAATGTTACTGTCTACAAAGCCCGACTTGTCGCAAAAGGTTTTCGACAAGTTCAAGGGGTTGACTACGATGAGACCTCACCCGTAGCGATGCTTAAGTCTGTCCGAATCATGTTAGCAATTGCCGCATTTTATGATTATGAAATTTGGCAGATGGATGTCAAAACTGCATTCCTGAATGGATTTCTGGAAGAAGAGTTGTATATGATGCAACCGGAAGGTTTTGTCGATCCAAAGGGAGCTAACAAAGTGTGCAAGCTCCAGAGATCCATTTATGGACTAGTGCAAGCCTCTCGGAGTTGGAATAAACACTTTGACAGTGTGATTAAAGCATTTGGTTTTATACAGACTTTCGGAGAAGCCTGTATTTACAAGAAAGTGAGTGGGAGCTCTGTAGCATTTCTGATATTATATGTGGATGACAAATTGCTGATTGGAAATGATATAGAATTTCTGGATAGCATAAAGGGATACTTGAATAAGAGTTTTTCATGAAAGACCTTGGTGAAGATGCTTACATATTAGGTATAAAGATCTATAGAGATAGATCAAGACGCTTAATTGGACTTTCACAAAGCACATACCTTGACAAGATTTTGAAGAAGTTCAAAATGGATCAAGCAAAGAAAGGGTTCTTGCCTGTGTTACAAGGTGTGAAGTTGAGTCAGACTCAATGCCCGACCACTGCAGAAGATAGAGAGAAAATGAAAGATGTTCCCTATGCTTCAGCCATAGGCTCTATCATGTATGCAATGCTGTGTACCAGACCTGATGTGTGCCTTGCTATAAGTTTAGCAGGGAGGTACCACAGTAATCCAGGAGTGAATCACTGGACAGCGGTCAAGAACATCCTGAAATACCTGAAAAGGAATAAGGATATGTTTCTCGTATATGGAGGTGACAAAGAGCTCACCGTAAGAGGTTACGTTGATGCAAGCTTTGACACTGATCCGGACGATTCTAAATCGCAAACCGGATACGTGTTTATATTAAACGGTGGAGCTGTCAGTTGGTGCAGTTCTAAACAAAGCGTCGTAGCGGGATCTACATGTGAAGCGGAGTACATAGCTGCTTCGGAAGTAGCGAATGAAGGAGTCTGGATGAAGGAGTTCATATCCGATCTAGGTGTTATACCTAGTGCATCGGGTCCAATGAAAATCTTTAGTGAAAATACTGGTGCAATTGCCTTGGCAAAGGAATCCAGATTTCACAAGAGGACCAAGCACATCAAGAGACGCTTCAATCCCATCCGGGATCTAGTCCAGGTGGGAGACATAGAGATTTGCAAGATACATACGGATCTGAATGTTGCAGACCCGTTGACTAAGCCTCTTCCACGAGCAAAACATGATCAGCACCAAGGCTCCATGGGTGTTAGAATCATCACTGTGTAATCTAGATTATTGACTCTAGTGCAACTGGGAGACTGAAGGAAATATGCCCTACAGGCAATAATAAAGTTATTATTTATTTCCTTATATCATGATAAATGTTTATTATTCATGCTAGAATTGTATTAACCGGAAACATAATACATGTGTGAATACATAGACAAACTTAGTGTCACTAGTATGCCTCTACTTGACTAGCTCGTTAATCAAAGATGGTTATGTTTCCCAACCATAAACAAAGTGTTGTTATTTGATTAACGAGGTCACATCTTTAGTTGAATGATCTGATTGACATGACCCATTCCATTAGCTTAGCACCCGATCGTTTAGTATGTTGCTATTGCTTTCTTCATGACTTATACATGTTCCTATGACTATGAGACTATGCAACTCCCGTTTACCAGAGGAACACTTTGTGTGCTACCAAACATCACAACGTAACTGGGTGATTATAAAGGAGCTCTACAGGTGTCTCCAAAGGTAGATGTTGGGTTGGCGTATTTCGAGATTAGGATTTGTCACTCCGATTGTCGGAGATGTTTCTTTGGGCCCTCTCGGTAATGCACATCACATAAGCCTTGCAAGCATTGCAACTAATGAGTTAGTTGCGGGATGATGTATTACAGAATGAGTAAAGAGACTTGCCGGTAACGAGATTGAACTAGGTATTGGATACCGACGATCGAATCTCGGGCAAGTAACATACCGATGACAAAGGGAACAACGTATGTTGTTATGCGGTCTGACCGATAAAGATCTTCGTAGAATATGTAGGAGCCAATATGGGCATCCAGGTCCCGCTATTGGTTATTGACCAGAGACATGTCTCGGTCATGTCTACATTGTTCTCGAACCGTAGGGTCCGCATGCTTAACGTTACGATGACAGTTATTATGAGTTTATGCATTTTGATGTACCGAAGTTAGTTCAGAGTCCCGGATCTGATCATGGACATGACGAGGAGTCTCGGAATGGTCGAGACATAAATATTGATATATTGGACGGCTATATTCGGACACCGGAAGTGTTCCGGGTGATTTCGGAGAAAACCGGACTACCGGAAGGGTTACCGGAACCCTCCGGGGAAGTAATGGGCCTTATTGGGCCCTAGGGGAGAGAGAGGGCTGCGGCCTAGGAGGTGGCACCCCCCCCCCACATGGGGAGTCCGAATTGGACTAGGGAGGGGGGCGCGACCCCTCTTTCCCTCTCCCTCTCCCCCTCTTTCCTTCCCCCTTAGGGTTTCCTAATTGGATTAGGAAAGGGGAGTCCTACTCCCACTAGGAGGAGGACTCCCCCTCCCCTTGGCGCACCTCATAGGGCCGGACGGCCTCCCCCTTGCTCCTTTATATACGGGGGTAGGGGGCACCCTAGGACACACAAGTTGATCTTTGAGATCGTTCCTTTGCCGTGTGCGGTGCCCCCTGCCACCATTTTCCACCTCGGTCATATCGTTGTAGTGCTTAGGCGAAGCCCTGCGTCGGTAGAACATCAAGATCGTCACCACGCCGTCGTGCTGACGGAACTCCTCCCCGAAGCTTTGCTGGATCGGAGCCCGGGGATCGTCATCGAGCTGTACGTGTGCTAAGAACTCGGAGGTGCCGGAGTAACGGTGCTTGGATCGATCGGATCGGGAAGAAGACGTACGACTACTTCCTCTATGTTGTGTCAACGCTTCCGTTGCGTTCTACAAGGGTACGTAGATCATGCTCTCCCCCTCGTTGCTATGCATCACCATGATCTTGCGTGTGCGTAGGAATTTTTTTGAAATTACTACGTTCCCCAATAGCCAGAAGGACGAGAGGCGTGTGCCCGTAGCGCGCGAGCACGCGCTCGGCCACCTCCTGCCTCTCTGCTAGCTCCCCGACGCCCTACACACGCCATGCAACCCGTGGAACCCTCTCTGCCTCCCCCTCGTGCTCCTCCCCCCTCCTCTGCTCTCTCCCTTCCACGCACCCGAGCGTGCTCATCGTCGCCGTTGCTGCCAACGCGCCCACCGGCCATACCTCGCCTTGTCGACGCGCCAAGAGGCTCCGCCCCGACCCCCTCTTTCTTCCACCCCGAGCCACGCCACCGCGGGAGCCCCACATCGCCGGCACGAGTCGTCTTCCCTGAGCACGGCCGCCAGACTCCATCGACGGACTCGCCGTCGCCAAGCCGTCCCCGAGCAAGACGAGCCCCTCTTCGTGATCGCTGTGAGCTCCGCCACCGTTTCCCCCTCTCCCCCGCTCCGTTTGATCGCCGTAGCCGTCGCCCCCTTGATGACCGAAGCACGCCGCCACACGAGCTCGTCGCCGACGAGGCTCTGGTGGCCAATCGGTCCCGTTCTTATGCCCGTTAGCTTTGTGAGAGCCTGTAGAAACCTTAGGTGCTACCCGTTGACCCTACCATGCATGATGTCGTCATTTTCATCGGTGCCCGAGCTCCGGCCACCGCAAAGCTCGACGCCGTCAGTGCTGTAGACCACCCCAGCCACTGCTGCTTGCTCCGTTGGATGCGGATGAGCACCAGCTCCACGTAGAGCCCCTCCGCCACTCGTTTGGTCGCCGGAGGAGCAAACCCGATGCCCTCCGCCGTCTCTGGCTCCGCCGGCGATGAGCCGCGGGTCAACTCTGGCGAGTTGACCCGTGTTTGTCCCCTGTTTGACCCCCCCCCCCCCCCAGGGTCACTAACGCATGGGCCCGCCCTGTTAATTTTTAGTTAGGTTTAGTTTAGTGCTAATTAACTTAGATTAGTGCTTAATCTAACACTAACTAACTCTGTTAAGTTAGTGATGACACTGACACGCGGGACCCACAGGTCAGGTTTGACCTGGACCGCCCCCGTTGACCTGCTGACGTCAGCATGATGCAAGGCTGATGCAGTAAATGCTTTTCTGTATTTTAAATAAATCTACCAAAGCTGTCAGGACCCCGATTCCCAAGTCACATCGATCTAGCCGGTAACACCTCATATCACTTTGCGGCCTCACGCACGGTATTCTCACTGGTGTCGCCTTACCATGGCCCGGGACCGTTTGGGCCTTTTTGCTCAAGTATATGATAATGTCGCTAGCATCCATATGACAGAGAACCCGGGCCGACATGGCTAGTCGTGAACCCAAAGTGGCACCAACCTATGGGGACAGGCATAACTCCCTTCAATAAGCTATTTTCTTGCTCAAGTGTAACTTGGCTAAGAGAATACATTAGTGGAATCAAGAGAACTACTAGAAGCAACATCATTGGGTTTAGCGTGATTATTGTTACTACTAGAAGAAGAATCTTTCTTGTTCTTGTTGCTAGATTTAACTTGTGCCATGTAATTAGACAAGAGTAAATGCTTGGCAATGTAAGAAGAACTTTTCTTGCAAAGATCATCATTGATCTCTTTTAAGAACCCATGCTCTTGCTCAAGGTTGAGCTTTTCGAAGCGTAACTTCTCATGAGTCTTTAAAAGCTCTCGATGATTTTCCAAGGTAGTTTCATGAGCTAACTTAAGAGTGTTTAGCTCTTTAGTTAGATGCTCAATCTCCTTCTTATCATCGTTATTCGTTTTGTCTTGATTAGCATGATTAATAGCAAGTTCATCATAGTTTTCATCACTAGAATTGTCAACAAGTAAATCATCATCACCTAGCAAGTCATCTTCATCACTATTGAAATCAACATACTCGGGGTGTGATACCTTTGGGCCTTTATCCATGAAGCATCTTCCAATTCCTTCATTTGGTGACTCAAATATGTCGTAGGAGTTGGTTGACACAAGTGCTAGACCGGCAACACCTTCATCTTGAGTATATTCGGAGTCGGGGTGATAACTTCTCTCGGAGTGATCGTCGGAGTCAGAGCCGGATACCCATTCACCAACGTGAGCTTGATGTCTTCGTTTTCTGTAGCCCCTTGATGATTTGTCCTTCCTTTCTGAATCCTTACTTCTCCGTGATGTTCTTCGTTCATAATAGTCATCTCTACTCCTTCTCTCTCTTCATGGTGATTCTTCTCTCCTACTCCTTCTTTTGGGAGAACCATCTCTTCTTTTTTAGGGAGCCGTACACTCATTGGAGTAGTGTCCGGGTCTTCCACAATTGTAGCAATTACGTTCATGACTTGAAGATCTTTTGTCATTGTAGGACCTTGACTTGGAACTTCTTTCCTTGCTTCTACTCTTGTAGAACTTGTTGAAGTTATTCATCATTAGGCTCAATTCTTCATTGAAGTTTTGTTTCTCACTTGATGATGTCGGAGCATCACATGAGGCTTTGTAAGCACCACTTGACTTGTTGTGAAGCGCTTCCTTATCCTTGAGTGACATCTCATGAGCAACAATCCTTCCAATGACTTCCGTTGTCTTGAGATCTTTATAATTGGGCATCATTTGGATCAATGTGCACACGGTATCATATTTTCCATCCAAGGCTCTTAGAATCTTCTTGATGTTGAATCTATCGGTCATCTCTTCACTTCCTAAGCCGACAATCTCATTTTTTATGAGAGGAAGCCTAGAGTACATTTCAGCGACACCTTCACCATCCTTCATTTTGAACTTGTCAAGTTGACTTTGAAGCACATCCAATTTGGATTCCTTGACGGAGTCGGTACCTTCGTGCATATCAATCAAAGGATCCCAAATTTCCTTTGCATTCTCAAGACGGTTGATTTTGTTGAATTCTTCGGGGCACAATCCGTTGAAGAGAACATCACAAGCTTGAGCATTGTATTGCAACATCTTCAACTCTTTCCCGCTAGCCTCATGGTCCAGTTCCTCCCATCAAAGAATTCACCTTGCAAGCCAATACACACAATAGCCCAAACGGCAGGGTTATGTCCAAGAATGTGCATTTTCATCTTATGCTTCCAACTAGCAAAATTAGTACCATCAAAATAAGGACCTCTATGGTGGTAATTTCCCTCACGAGACGCTATACTCTCCTAGGTTGTGGAACCAAGGCTATGATCACCAAAGCTATGAAAATCAAGGCAAATGGAGACTAAAGCTCTGATACCACTTGTAGGATCGAAAGTATGTCTAGAGGGGGGTGATTAGACTACTTGACCAAATAAAAATCTGGCCTTTTCCCAATTTTAAGTCTTGGCAGTTTTTAGCAACTTAGCACAAACAAGTAATCAACCTACACACGCAATTCTAAGAGTATAGCAGCGGAATGTAAAACAATTGCATATGAAGGTAAAGGGAGGAGTTTGGAGGGAGAAAACACAATGTAGACACGGAGATTTTTGGCGTGGTTCCGATAGGTGGTGCTATTGTACATCCACGTTGATGGAGACATCAACCCACGAAGGGTAACGGTTGCGCGAGTCCACGGAGGGCTCCACCCACGAAGGGTCCACGAAGAAGCAACCTTGTCTATCCCACCATGGCCATCGCCCACGAAGGACTTGCCTCACTAGGGTAGATCTTCATGAAGTAGGCGATCTCCTTGCCCGTACAAACTCCTTGGTTCAACTCCACAATCTTGACGGAGGCTCCCAAGTGACACCTAACCAATCTAGGAGACACCACTCTCCAAGAGGTAACAAATGGTGTGTTGATGAAATTCTTGCTCTTGTGCTTCAAATGATAGTCTCCCCAACACTCAACTCTCTCTCATAGGATAGGATTTGGTGGAAAGATGATTTGAGTGGAAAGAAACTTGGGGAAGGCTAGAGATCAAGATTTATGTGGTTGGAATGAAGTATCTTGACCTCAACACAAGTGTAGGTGGTTCTCTCTCAGAAAATGTATGTTGGAAGTGTAGGCATGTTCTGATGGCTCTCTCCAAAAATGAAGAGTGGGTGGAGGGGTATATATAGCCTCCACACAAAATCTAACCGTTACACACAAATCACCAAACTCGGTGGGACCCAATCATACAACTCGGTCAGACCGATTTAGTGCATAATGTGACCGTTAGGGTTTTCGGTGGGACCGACATGTCAACTTGGTGGGACCAATATCATTAGGGTTAGGGCATAACGTAATCTCGGTGAGGCCGATTACACAAACTCGGTGAGAACGATTTTGGTAATAGACTAACTAGAGAGTTGGTCGGGCAATCTTGGTGGGACTGATTCGCTCTCTCGGTAGGACCAAAATGTTACGAAAGGAAAACAGAGAGTCTGCATTGCAATCTCGGTGGGACCGATCGCTCATCTCGGTTGGACCGAAACGTTACAAAGGGAAACATAGATATTACAATCCCATCTCAGTGAGACCGAGATCCCTATCGGTGGGACTGAAAAGACCAGGGTTTGGGGCAGTGGCTATGTCAAGTGAACTCGGTGGCGCTGGATAGATCAAATCGGTGGGGCTGAGTTTGACTTTTAGTTTGGGATATATTTGAATATGAGAAAGTGGTTGAGGGTTGTGGAGCATATCACTAAGCACTTTGAGCAAGAACCTCATTAAGCAACACCTCACCCCCTCTTAATAGTATTGGCTTTTCCTATGGACTCAATGTGATCTTGGATCACTAAAAATGAAATGTAGAGTCTTGTGCTTTGAGCTTGAGCCAATCCTTTTGTCCTTAGCATTTTGAGGGGTCCACTTTCTAATCCATGCCATGCCAAACATTGAGCTTTTCCTGAAATATTTATCTTCAAGTAGCATTAGCTCAATGAGCTATATGTTGTTAGGAATTACCAAAACCACCCAGGGATAGTTGCACTTTCAGTAGTAAATCATATCCTGGGGACTACGCACACAACCAGGAGCAAGAGAATTAAACCATATTTTAGCATCACCCTTTAATGAGAAAGGAAACAATTTGAGAATATAGTAATAGCGGATTTTTTCCTCATGAGCAAATAGGGTGGCTATATCGTTAAATTTAGTAAGATGTGCCACAACAGTTTCAGGTTCATAACCATGAAAAGGGTCAGATTCAACCAAAGTAATTAACTCAGGATCAATAGAGAATTCATAATCCTTATCAGTCACAAAGATAGGTGAAGTAGCAAAAGTGGGATCATATTTCATTCTAGCATTCAAGGATTTTTCTTTCAGCTTAGCTAACAATTTCTTAAGATCTTCTCTATCATTGTAAGCAAAGAAGTTTCTTCATCCATAACATAACCCTCAGGAACAACAGGCAATTCATATCTAGGGGGAGAATCATAATCATCAATTTCAACAATATCATCAGTTTCAGTAATTTCATTCTCTCTAACCCTAGCAAGTTGTTCATCAAGAAATTCACATAATGGCACAATATTATCAAGCATATAAGTAGTATCATCATAAGCATCATGCATAGAAGAATTGGCATCATCAATAACATGCAACATATCAGAATCAATAGCAGGTGTAGGTGTCGCAACTTTACTCAAAACAGAAGGAGAATCAAGTGCAGAGCTAGATGGAAGTTCCTTACCTCCCCTCGTAGTTCAGGGAAAAATCTTGGTTCTTTGATCTTTCAAATTCCTCATAGTTATCAACAGATACAAATCCCAAGTGACTCATAGAATAGAGCTATGCTCCCCGGCAACGGTGCCAGAAAAAGGTCTTGATAACCCACAACTATAGGGGATCACAACAGTTTTCGAGGGTAGAGTATGAAGGAAATATGCCCTAGAGGCAATAATAAAGTTATTATTTATTTCCTTATATCATGATAAATGTTTATTATTCATGCTAGAATTGTATTAACCGGAAACATAATACATGTGTGAATACATAGACCAACAGAGTGTCACTAGTATGCCTCTACTTGACTAGCTCGTTAATCAAAGATGGTTATGTTTCCTAACCATGAACAAAGAGTTGTTATTTGATTAACGAGGTCACATCATTAGTTGAATGATCTGATTGACATGACCCATTCCATTAGCTTAGCACCCGATCGTTTAGTATGTTGCTATTGCTTTCTTCATGACTTATACATGTTCCTATAACTATGAGATTATGCAACTCCCGTTTACCGGAGGAACACTTTGGGTACTACCAAACGTCACAACGTAACTGGGTGATTATAAAGGAGTACTACAGGTGTTTCCAATGGTAGATGTTGGGTTGGCGTATTTCGAGATTAGGGTTTGTCACTCCGATTGTCGGAGAGGTATCTCTGGGCCCTCTCGGTAATACACATCACATAAGCCTTGCAAGCATAATAACTAAGATGTTAGTTATGAGATGATGTATTACGGAACGAGTAAAGAGACTTGCCAGTAACGAGATTGAACTAGGTATTGGATACCGACGATCGAATCTCGGGCAAGTAACATACCGATGACAAAGGGAACAACGTATGTTGTTATGCGGTCTGACCGATAAAGATCTTCATAGAATATGTAGGAGCCAATATGGGCATCCAGGTCCCGCTATTGGTTATTGACCGGAGACGTATCTCGGTCATGTCTACATTGTTCTCGAACCGTAGGGTCCGCACGCTTAACGTTACGATGACAGTTATTATGAGTTTATGCATTTTGATGTACCGAAGGTTGTTCGGAGTCCCGGATGTGATCACGGACATGACGAGGAGTCTCGAAATGGTCGAGACGTAAAGATTGATATATTGGAAGCCTATGTTTGGACACGGAAGTGTTCCGGGTGAAATCGGGATTTTACCGGAATACCGGGAGGGTTACCGGAACCCCCCGGGAGGTCATATCGTTGTAGAGCTTAGGCGAAGCCCTGCGTCGGTAGTACATCAAGATCGTCACCACGCCGTTGTGCTGACGGAACTCTTCCTCGACGCTTTGCTGGATCGGAGCCCGAGGATCGTCATCGAGCTGAACGTGTGCTAAGAACTCGGAGGTGCCGGAGTAACGGTGCTTGGATCGGTCGGATCGGGAAGAAGACGTACGACTACTTCCTCTACGTTGTGAGATCACTTCCACAGTCGGTCTACGTTGGTACGTAGACAATACTCTCCCCTTCGTTGCTATGCATCACCATGATCTTGCGTGTGCGTAGGAAAATTTTCGAAATTACTACGTTCCCCAACAGTGGCATCCGAGCCTAGGTTTTATGGCTTGATGTTATTTGCACGAGTAGAACACAAGTGAGTTGTGGGCGATACAAGTCATACTGCCTACCAGCATGTCATACTTTGGTTCGGCGGTATTGTTGGACGAGACGATCCGGACCAACCTTACGCGTACTCTTACGCGAGACCTGTTCCCTCGACGTGCTTTGCACATAGATGGCTTGCGGAAGACTGTCTCTCCAACTTTATTTGAACCAAGTGTGGCTACACCCGGTCCTTGAGAAGGTTAAAACGGAGTCTATTTGATGAACTATCGTTGTGGTTTTGATGCATAGGTGAGATGAGTTCTTGCTTAAGCCCGTAGCAGCCACGTAAAACTTGCAACAACAAAGTAGAGGACGTCTAACTTGTTTTTGCAGGGCATGTTGTGATGTGATATGGTCAAGGCATGATGCTGATTTTATTGTATGAGATGATCATGTTTTGTAACCGAGTTATCGGCAACTGGCAGGAGCCATATGGTTGTCGCTTTATTGTATGCAATGCAATCGCGATGTAATGCTTTACTTTATTACTAAGCGGTAGTGATAGTCATGGAAGCATAAGATTGGCGAGACGACAACAATGCTACGATGGAGATCAAGGTGTCGCGCCGGTGACGATGGTGATCATGACGGTGCTTCGGAGATGGAGATCACAAGCACAAGATGATGATGGCCATATCATATCACTTATATTGATTACATGTGATGTTTATCCTTTTATGCATCTTATCTTGCTTTGATTGACGGTAGCATTATAAGATGATCTCTCACTAAATTATCAAGAAGTGTTCTCCCTGAGTATGCACCGTTACCAAAGTTCGTTGTGCCCAGACACCACGTGATGATCGGGTGTGATAAGCTCTACGTCCATCTACAACGGGTGCAAGCCAGTTTTGCACACGCAGAATACTCAGGTTAAACTTGACGAGCCTAGCATATGCAGATATGGCCTCGGAACACAGAGACCGAAAGGTCGAGCGTGAATCATATAGTAGATATGATCAACATGACGATGTTCACCATTGAAAACTACTCCATCTCACGTGATGATCGGTTATGGTTTAGTTGATTTGGATCACGTGATCACTTAGAGGATTAGAGGGATGTCTATCTAAGTGGGAGTTCCTAAGTAATTTGATTAACTGAACTTAAACTTATCATGAACTTAGTACCTGATAGTATCTTGCTTGTTTATGTTGATTGTAGATAGATGGCTCGTGCTGTTGTTCCGTTGAATTTTAATGCGTTCCTTGAGAAAGCAAAGTTGAAAGATGATGGTAGCAATTACACGGACTGGGTCCGTAACCTGAGGATTATCCTCATTGCTGCACAGAAGAATTACTTCCTGGAAGCACCGCTGGGTGCCAGGCCTGCTGCTGGAGCAACGCCAGATGTTATGAACGTCTGGCAGAGCAAAGCTGATGACTACTCGATAGTTCAGTGTGCCATGCTTTACGGCTTAGAATCGGGACTTCAACAACGTTTTGAACGTCATGGAGCATATGAGATGTTCCAGGAGTTGAAGTTAATATTTCAAGCAAATGCCCGAATTGAGAGATATGAAGTCTCCAATAAGTTCTATAGCTGCAAGATGGAGGAGAACAGTTCTGTCAGTGAGCATATACTCAAAATGTCTGGGTATAATAATCACTTGATTCAGATGGGAGTTAATCTTCCAAATGATTGCGTCATTGACAGAATTCTCCAATCACTGCCACCAAGCTACAAGAGCTTCGTGATGAACTATAATATGCAAGGGATGAACAAGACTATTCCCAAGCTCTTCGCAATGCTGAAAGCTGCGGAGGTAGAAATCAAGAAGGAGCATCAAGTGTTGATGGTTAACAAAACCACTGGTTTCAAGAAAAAGGGCAAAGGGAAGAAGAAGGGGAACTTCAAGAAGAACAGCAAGCAAGTTGCTGCTCAGGAGAAGAAACCCAAGTCTGGACCTAAGCCTGAAACTGAGTGCTTCTACTGCAAGCAGACTGGTCACTGGAAGCGGAACTGCCCCAAGTATTTGGCGGATAAGAAGGATGGCAAGGTGAACAAAGGTATATGTGATATACATGTTATTGATGTGTACCTTACTAGAGCTCGCAGTAGCACCTGGGTATTTGATACTGGTTCTGTTGCTAATATTTGCAACTCGAAACAGGGACTACGGAATAAGCGGACGCTAGCAAAGGACGAGGTAACGATGTGCGTGGGAAACGGTTCCAAAGTCGATGTGATCGCGGTCGGCACGCTACCTCTACATCTACCTTCGGGATTAATATTAGACCTAAATAATTGTTATTTGGTGCCAGCGTTGAGCATGAACATTATATCTGGATCTTGTTTGATGTGAGACGGTTATTCATTTAAATCAGAGAATAATGGTTGTTCTATTTATATGAGTAATATCTTTTATGGTCATGCACCCTTGAAGAGTGGTCTATTCTTACTGAATCTCGACAGTAGTGATACACATATTCATAATGTAGAAGCCAAAAGATGCAGAGTTGATAATGATAGTGCAACTTATTTGTGGCACTACCGTTTAGGTCATATCGGTGTAAAGCGCATGAAGAAACTCCATACTGATGGGCTTTTGGAACCACTTGATTATGAATCACTTGGTACTTGCGAACCGTGCCTCATAGGCAAGATGACTAAAACACCGTTCTCCGGTACTATGGAGAGAGCAACAGATTTATTGGAAATCATACATACCGATGTATGTGGTCCGATGAATATTGAGGCTCGTGGCGGATATCGTTATTTTCTCACCTTCACAGATGATTTAAGCAGATATGGGTATATCTACTTAATGAAACATAAGTCTGAAACATTTGAAAAGTTCAAGGAATTTCAGAGTGAAGTTGAAAATCATCGTAACAAGAAAATAAAGTTTCTATGATCTGATCGTGGAGGAGAATATTTGAGTTACGAGTTTGGTATACATTTGAAAAATTGTGGAATAGTTTCGCAACTCACGCCACCCGGAACACCACAGCGTAATGGTGTGTCCGAACATTGTAATCGTACTTTACTAGATATGGTGCGATCTATGATGTCTCTTACTGATTTACCGCTATCGTTTTGGGGTAATGCTTTAGAGACGGCCGCATTCACGTTAAATAGGGCACCATCTAAATCCGTTGAGATGACGCCTTATGAACTATGGTTTGGCAAGAAACCAAAGTTGTCGTTTCTTAAAGTTTGGGGCTGTGATGCTTATGTGAAAAAGATTCAACCTGATAAGCTCGAACCCAAAGCGGAGAAATGTGTCTTCATAGGATACCCAAAGGAAACTGTTGGGTATACCTTCTATCACAAATCTGAAGGCAAGACATTCGTTGCTAAGAATGGATCATTTCTAGAGAAGGAGTTTCTCTCGAAAGAAGTGAGTGGGAGGAAAGTAGAACTTGACGAGGTAACTGTACCTGCTCCCTTATTGGAAAATAGTACATCACAGAAAACTGTTTCTGCGACACCTATACCAATTAGTGAGGAAGCTAATGATGATGATCATGAAACTTCAGGGCAAAATACTACTGAACCACGTAGATCAACCAGAGTGAGATCCGCACCAGAGTGGTACGGTAATCCAGTTCTGGAAGTCATGCTACTAGATCATGATGAACCTACGAACTATGAAGAAGCGATGGTGAGCCCAGATTCCGCAAAGTGGCTTGAGGCCATGAAATCTGAGATGGGATCCATGTATGAGAACAAAGTATGGACTTTGCTTGACTTGCCCGATGATCGGCAAGCAATTGAGAATAAATGGATCTTCAAGAAAAAGACTGACGCTGACGGTAATATTACTGTCTATAAAGCTCGACTTGTCGCAAAAGGTTTTCGACAAGTTCAAGGGGTTGACTACGATGAGACCTTCTCACCCGTAGCGATGCTTAAGTCCGTCAGAATTATGTTAGCAATTGCTGCGTTTTATGATTATGAAATATGGCAAATGGATGTCAAAACTGCATTCCTGAATGGATTTCTGGAAGAAGAGTTGTATATGATGCAACCAGAAGGTTTTGTCGATCCGAAGGGAGCTAACAAAGTGTGCAAACTCCAGCGATCCATTTATGGACTGGTGCAAGCATCTCGGAGTTGGAATAAATGGTTTGATAGTGTGATCAAAGCATTTGGCTTTATACAGACTTTTGGAGAAGCCTGTATTTACAAGAAAGTGAGTGGGAGCTCTGTAGCATTTCTAATAATATATGTGGATGACATATTGCTGATTGGAAATGATATAGAATTTCTGGATAGCATAAAGGGATATTTGAATAAAAGTTTTTCGATGAAAGACCTCGGGGAAGCTGCTTACATATTAGGCATAAAGATCTATAGAGATAGATCAAGACGCTTAATTGGACTTTCACAAAGCACATACCTTGACAAGATTTTGAAGAAGTTCAAAATGGATCAAGCAAAGAAAGGGTTCTTGCCTGTGTTACAAGGTGTGAAGTTGAGTCAGACTCAATGCCCGACCACCGCAGAAGATAGTGAGAAAATGAAAGATGTTCCCTATGCTTCAGCCATAGGCTCTATCATGTATGTAATGCTGTGTACCAGACCTGATGTGTGCCTTGCTATAAGTTTAGCAGGGAGGTACCAAAGTAATCCAGGAGTGGATCACTGGACAGCGGTCAAGAACATCCTGAAATACCTGAAAAGGACTAAGGATATGTTTCTCGTATATGGAGGTGACAAAGAGCTCACCGTAAGAGGTTACGTTGATGCAAGCTTTAACACTGATCCGGACGATTCTAAATCGCAAACCGGATACGTGTTTACTTTAAATGGTGGAGCTGTCAGTTGGTGCAGTTCTAAACAAAGCGTCGTAGCGGGATCTACATGTGAAGTGGAGTACATAGCTGCTTCGGAAGCAGCGAACGAAGGAGTCTGGATGAAGGAGTTCATATGCGATCTAGGTGTCATACCTAGTGCATCGGGTCCAATGAAAATCTTCTGTGACAATACTGGTGCAATTGCCTTGGCAAAGGAATCCAGATTTCACAAAAGAACCAAACACATCAAGAGATGCTTCAACTCCATCCGGGATTTAGTCCAGGTGGGAGACATAGAGATTTGCAAGATACATACGGATCTGAATGTTGCAGACCCGTTGACTAAGCCTCTTCCACGAGCAAAACATGATCAGCACCAAGGCTCCATGGGTGTTAGAATCATTACTGTGTAATCTAGATTATTGACTCTAGTGCAAGTGGGAGACTGAAGGAAATATGCCCTAGAGGCAATAATAAAGTTATTATTTATTTCCTTATATCATGATAAATGTTTATTATTCATGCTAGAATTGTATTAATCGGAAACATAATACATGTGTGAATACATAGACCAACAGAGTGTCACTAGTATGCCTCTACTTGACTAGCTCGTTAATCAAAGATGGTTATGTTTCCTAACCATGAACAAAGAGTTGTTATTTGATTAACGAGGTCACATCATTAGTTGAATGATCTGATTGACATGACCCATTCCATTAGCTTAGCACCCGATCGTTTAGTATGTTGCTATTGCTTTCTTCATGACTTATACATGTTCCTATAACTATGAGATTATGCAACTCCCGTTTACCGGAGGAACACTTTGGGTACTACCAAACGTCACATCGTAACTGGGTGATTATAAAGGAGTACTACAGGTGTCTCCAATGGTAGATGTTGGGTTGGCGTATTTCGAGATTAGGGTTTGTCACTCCGATTGTCGGAGAGGTATCTCTGGGCCCTCTCGGTAATACACATCACATAAGCCTTGCAAGCATAATAACTAAGATGTTAGTTATGAGATGATGTATTACGGAACGAGTAAAGAGACTTGCCAGTAACGAGATTGAACTAGGTATTGGATACCGACGATCGAATCTCGGGCAAGTAACATACCGATGACAAAGGGAACAACGTATGTTGTTATGCGGTCTGACCGATAAAGATCTTCGTAGAATATGTAGGAGCCAATATGGGCATCCAGGTCCCGCTATTGGTTATTGACCGGAGACGTGTCTCGGTCATGTCTACATTGTTCTCGAACCGTAGGGTCCGCATGCTTAACGTTACGATGACAGTTATTATGAGTTTATGCATTTTGATGTACCGAAGGTTGTTCGGAGTCCCGGATGTGATCACGGACATGACGAGGAGTCTCGAAATGGTCGAGACGTAAAGATTGATATATTGGAAGCCTATGTTTGGACACCGGAAGTGTTCCGGGTGAAATCGGGATTTTACCGGAATACCGGGAGGGTTACCGGAACCCCCCGGGAGGCAAATGGGCCTATTGGGCCTTAGTGGAAAAGTGAAAAGGGGCTGCCCACAAGGGCTGCGCGCCTCCCCCCCCCCCTTCCCTAGTCGTATTAGGACTAGGAGAAGGGGCCGGCCCCCCTCTCTTCTCTCTTCTCTTTGGAGAGTCCTATTAGGAATAGGATTGGGGGGAGTCCTACTCCCGGTAGGAGTAGGACTCCCCCTGCGCCTCTCTCCCTAGCCGGCCGAACCCCTCCCCCTGCTCCTTTATATACGGGGGCAGGGGGCACCCCATAGACACACAAGTTGATCATTGTTGATCGTTCCTTAGCCGTGTGCGGTGCCCCCTGCCACCAAATTCCACCTCGGTCATATCGTTGTAGAGCTTAGGCGAAGCCCTGCGTCAGTAGTACATCAAGATCGTCACCACGCCGTTGTGCTGACGGAACTCTTCCTCGATGCTTTGCTGGATCGGAGCCCGAGGATCGTCATCGAGCTAAACGTGTGCTAAGAACTCGGAGGTGCCGGAGTAACGGTGCTTGGATCGGTCGGATCGGGAAGAAGACGTACGACTACTTCCTCTACGTTGTGAGATCGCTTCCGCAGTTGGTCTGCGTTGGTACGTAGAAAATACTCTCCCCTTCGTTGCTATGCATCACCATGATCTTGCGTGTGCATTGGAAAATTTTCGAAATTACTACGTTCCCCAACAGAGTATTCAACCAAAATTTATTAATTCGACACAAGGGGAGCCAAAGAATATTCTTGAGTATTAGCAGCTGAGTTGTCAATTCAACCACACCTGAAAGACTTAATATCTGCAGCAAAGTGTTTAGTAGCAAAGTAATACGGAAATAACGGTAACGGTGGCAAAAGTAACAGTAGCAGTTTTGTAGCAATTGTAACAGTGGCAACGGCAAAGTAACAAAGCAAAGATCAATATGTGAAAATCTCATAGGCAATGGATCAATGATGGATAATTATGTCAGATGGCATTCATCATGCAACGGTTATAACATAGGGTGACATAGAATTAGCTCCAATTCATCAATATAATGTAGGCATGTATTCCGAATATAGTCATACATGCTCATGGAAAAGAACTTGCATGACATCTTTTATCCTACCCTCCCGTGGCAGCGGGGTCCTACTGGAAACTAAGGGATATTAAGGCCTCCTTTTAATAGAGTACCAGACCAAAGCATTAGCACTTAGTGAATACATGAACTCCTCAAACTACGGTCATCACCGGGAGTGGTCCCGACTATTGTCACTCCAGGGTTGCCGGATCATAACACGTAGTAGGTGACTATGACTTGCAATATTGGATCAAGAACACAAATATATTCATGAACACATAACAGGTTCAGATCTGAAATCATGGCACTCGGGCCCGAGTGACAAACATTAAGTATAGCAAAGTCATAGCAACATCAATCTTAGAACATAGTGGATACTAGGGATCAAACCGTAACAAAACTAACTCGATTACATGGTAAATCTCATCCAACCCATCACGGTCCAGAAAGCCTATGATGGAATTACTCATGCATGGCGGTGATCATCATGAAATTGGTGATGGAGGATGGTTGATGTTGACGATGGCGACGGATTCCCCTCTCTGGAGCCCAAAACGGACTCCATATCTGCCCTCCCGATGAAGAATAGGGCTTGGCGGCAGCTCCGTATCATAAAACACGATGAATCTGAAGGAAATATTCCCTAGAGGCAATAATAAAGTTGTTATTTATATTTCCTTATATCATGATAAATGTTTATTATTCATGCTAGAATTGTATTAACTGGAAACTTAGTACATGTGTGAATACAAAGACAAAATAGAGTGTCCCTAGTATGCCTCTACTTGACTAGCTCGTTAATCAAAGATGGTTAAGTTTCCTAAACATAGACATGTGTTGTCATTTGATGAATGCGATCACATCATTAGAGAATGATGTGATGGACAAGACCCATCTGTTAGCTTAGCATAATAATTGTTAAGTTTTATTGCTATTGCTTTCTTCGTGACTTATACATATTCCTCTGATTATGAGATTCTGCGACTCCCGGATACCGAAGGAACACCTTGTGTGCAATCAAACATCACAACGTAACTGGGTGATTATAAAGATGCTCTACAGGTGTCTCCGAAGGTGTTTGTTGGGTTGCAATAGATCGTGATTAGGATTTGTTACTTCGTGTATCGGAGAGGTATCTCTGGGCCCTCTCGGTAATGCACATCACTATAAGCCTTGCAAGCAATGTGACTAATGAGTTAGTTGCTGGATGATGCATTACGGACGAGTAAAGAGACTTGCCGGTAACAAGATTGAACTAGGTATGATGATACCGATGATCGAATCTCGAGCAAGTAACATACCGATGATAAAGGGAATGACGTATGTTGTTATGCGGTTTGACCGACGAAGATCTTTGTAGAATATGTAGGAGCCAATATGAGCATCTAGGTTCCTCTATTGGTTATTGACCGGAGATGTGTCTCGGTCATGTCTACATAGTTCTAGAACCCGTAGGGTCCGCATGCTTAACGTTCGATGATGATTTGTATTATGAATTATGTGATTTGATGACCAAAGTTTGTTCGGAGTCCCAGATGAGATCATGGACATGACGAGGGGTCTTGAAATGGTCGAGATGTAAAGATTCATATATTGGAAGGTTATATCGTACATCGGAATAGTTCCGAGTGATACGGGTATTTTTTCCGGAGTACCGAGGGGTTATCGGAACCCCCCGGGGAAGTATTGGGCCAACATGAGCCTAAGGGAGAGAGAGAGAGGGAAGCCCACGGGGGTTGGTCGCGTGCCCCCCTTCCCTTTCCCTCTCCCTCTCCTTCATATTCCCTCTGATGGAAGAAAGGAAAGGGGGGGCGAATCCTACATGGACTAGGAGTCCAAGTAGGACTCCCCCCATGGCGCGCCCCTCCTAGCCACCGGCCTCTCTCCCCCCTCCTTTATATATGTGGGCAGGGGGTGATACATCTCCAACGTATCTATAATTTTTTATCGTTCCATGCTATTATATTATCTGTTTTGGATGTTTAATGGGTTTAATATGCACATTGATATTATTTTTGGGACTAACCTATTAACCAGAGGCCTAGTGCCAGTTGCTGTTTTTTTGCCTATTTTAGTGTTTCGCAGAAAAGTAATATCAAACGGAATCCAAACAGAACAAAACCTTCACGAGGATCTTTTTTGGAACAAACGCAATCCAGGAGACTTCGAGTGGAGGTCAAGGAAGCAACGAGGCAGCCACGAGGTAGGACAGCGCGCCCAGGGGGGTAGGCGCGCCCCCCACCCTCGTGGGGCCCTCATAGCTCCACTGACCTACTTCTTTTGCCTATATATACTCTTATACCCTAAAAACATCCAGGGGAGCCACGAAACCACTTTTCCACCGCCGCAACCTTCTGTACCCGTGAGATCCCATCTGGGGGCCTTTTCCGGCGATCTGCCGAAGGGGGATTCGATCACGGAGGGCTTCTACATCAACACCATAGCCGCTCCGATGATGTGTGAGTAGTTTACCATAGACCTTCGGGCCCATAGTTATTAGCTAGATGGCTTCTTCTCTCTCTTTGGTTCTCAATACAAAGTTCTCCTCGATGTCTTCGAGATCTATTCGATGTAATTCTTTTTTGCGGTGTGTTTGCCAAGATCCGATGAATTGTGGGTTTATGAGATTATCTATGAATAATATTTGATTCTTCTCTGAATTCTTATATGCATGATTTGATATCTTCGCAAGTCTCTTCGAATTATCGGTTTAGTTTGGCCTACTAGATTGATCTTTCTTGCAATGGGAGAAGTGCTTAGCTTTGGGTTCAATCTTGTGGTGTCCTTTCCTAATGACAGTAGGGGTAGCAAGGCACGTATTGTATTGTTGTCATCGAGCATAAAAAGATGGGGTTTATATCATATTGCTTGAGTTTATCCCTCTACATCATGTCATCTTGCCTAATGCGTTACTTTGTTCTTATGAACTTAATACTCTGGATGCATGCTGGATAGCAGTCGATGTGTGGAGTAATAGTAGTAGATGCAGAATCGTTTCGGTCTACTTGACACGGACGTGATGCCTATATTCATGATCATGCCTAGATATCATCATAACTATGCGCATTTCTACCAATTGCTCGGCAGTAATTTGTTCACCCACCGTAATATATGCTATCTTGAGAGAAGCCACTAGTGAACTTATGGCCACCGGGTCTACTTCATATCATATAAGTTTCCGATCTACAATTCTAGTTTACTATTTATTTTGCAATCTTTACTTTTCAATCTATACAACAAAAATACCAAAAATATTTATCTTATTATCTTTATCATATCTCACTTTTGCAAGTGGCCGTGAAGGGATTGACAACACCTTTATCGCATTGGTTGCAAGGTTCTTGATTGTTTCTGCAGGTACTAGGCGACTTGCGTGTAGTCTCTTACTGGATTGATACCTTGGTTCTCAAAAACTGAGGGAAATACTTACGCTACTTTGTTGCATCACCCTTTCCTCTTCAAGGTAAAACCAACGCATGCTCAAGAGGTAGCAAGAAGGATTTCTGGCGCCTTTCCCGGGGAGATCTACGCTCAAGTCAAGACATACCAAGTACCCATCACAAACTCTTAACCCTCACATTACATTATCTGCCATTTGCCTCTCATTTTCCTCTCCCTCACTTCACCCTTGCCATTTTATTCGCCTCTTTTCCATTCGCCCTTTTTCCGTTCGCCTTCTTTCGCTTGCTTCTTCTGTGCTTGTGTGGTGTATTGATTGTTTGTCACAATGGCTCAAGACAATACTAAATTATGTGACTTTTCCAATACAAACAACAATGATTTTATTAGCACTCCGATTGCTCCTATTACCGATGTTGATTCTTGCAAAATTAATACTGCTTTGTTGAATCTTGTCATGAAAGATCAATTTTCTGGCCTTCCTAGTGAAGATGCCGCTACCCATCTAAACAACTTTGTTGATTTATGTGATATGCAAAAGAAGAAAGATGTGGATAATGATATTGTTAAATTGAAGCTATTTCCATTTTCGCTTAGAGATCATGCTAAAACTTGGTTTTCTTCTTTGCCTAAAAATAGTATTGATTCATGGAATAAGTGCAAAGATGCTTTTATCTCTAAGTATTTTCCTCCCGCTAAGATGATATCTCTTAGAAACGATATTATGAATTTTAAACAACTTGATCATGACCATGTTGCACAAGCTTGGGAGAGGATGAAACTAATGATACATAATTGCCCTACACATGGTTTGAATTTATGGATGATTATACAATCTTTTTATGCTGGATTGAATTTTGCTTCTAGAAATCTTTTAGATTCGGCCGCGGGAGGTACTTTTATGGAAATCACTTTAGGAGAAGCTACTAAACTCCTAGATAATATTATGATTAATTATTCTCAATGGCACACCGAAAGATCTACTAGTAAAAAAGTTCATGCGATTGAAGAGATTAATGTTTTCAGTGGAAAGATGGATGAACTTATGAAATTGTTTGCTAATAAGAGTGTTTCTTCTGATCCTAATGATATGCCTTTGTCCACTTTGATTGAGAATAATAATGAATCCTTGGATGTGAATTTTGTTGGTAGGAACAACTTTGGTAATAACGCATATAGAGGAAACTTTAATTCTAGGCTGTTCCCTAGTAATTGCTCTAATAATTTTGGTAATTCCTACAACAACTCTTATAGAAATTTTAATAAGATGAACTCTGATTTTGATACTAGTGTTAAAGAATTTATGAATTCTCAAAAGAATTTCAATGCTTTGATTGAAGAAAAAATGCTTAAGATTGATGAGTTGGCTAGGAACGTGCATAGAATTTCTCTTGATGTTGATTCTTTGAAATTTAGATCTATTCCACCTAAGCATGATATCAATGAGTCTCTCAAAGCCATGAGAATTTCCATTGATGAGTGCAAAGAAAGAACCGCTAGGATGCATGCTAAAAAAGATTGCTTTGTGAAAGCATGTTCTTCTAGTTTTCTTGATAATAATGATGAAGAGCTAAAAGTGATTGATGTGTCTCCTATTAAATCTTTGTTTGCCAATATGAATCTTGATAAAGATGGGACTGGAGATGAGTCAACTTTAGTTAAAAGGTGTCCCAATGATTCGGAGTTTTTAGATCTTGATGCAAAAATTAATAAAAGTGGGATTGAAGAGGTCAAAACTTTACATAGCAATGAACCCACTATTTTGGATTTCAAGGAATTTAACTATGATAATTGCTCTTTGATGGATTGTATTTCCTTGTTGCAATCAGTGTTAAATTCTCCTCATGCTTATGATCAAAACTAAGCTTTTACCAAACATATCGTTGATGCTTTAATGCAATCTTATGAAGAAAATCTTGAACTAGAAGTTTCTATCCCTAGAAAACTTTATGATGAGTGGGAACCTACTATTAAAATTAAGATTAAAGATCATGAATGCTATGCCTTATGTGATTTGGGTGCTAGTGTTTTCACGATTCCAAAAACTTTGTGTGATGTGCTAGGTTTCCGTGAATTTGATGATTGTTCTTTAAATTTGCATCTTGCGGATTCCACCATTAAGAAACCTATGAGAAGGATTAATGATGTTCATATTTTTGCAAATAGGAATTATGTGCCCGTAGATTTCATCGTTCTTGATATAGATTGCAATCCTGCATGTCCTATTATTCTTGGTAGACCTTTCCTTAGAACGATTAGTGCAATTATTGACATGAAAGAAGGAAATATGAGATTCTAATTTCCGTTAAGGAAAGGCATGGAACACTTTCCTAGAAATAAAATTAAATTACCTTGTGAATCTATTATGAGAGCCACTTATGGATTGCATACCAAAGATGACAATACCTAGATCTATTCTTGTTTTTATGCCTAGCTAGGGGCGTTAAACGATAGCGCTTGTTGGGAGGCAACCCAATTTTATTTTTGTTCCTTGATTTTTGTTCCTGTTTAGTAATAAATAAATCATATATCCTATGTTATGATTGTGTTTTTTATGTTTTAATTAGTGTTTGTGCCAAGCAAAGCCTTTAGGATTTTCTTGGGTGATTGTTATTTGATCTTGCTGAAAAAAACAGAAAGTATGTACTCACAAGAATAATTTTCATGTTTTACCAGAGAGCGATAAAATACTAATTACAACTGCAGTAGATCAATATACTAATTATTTAGGACTTCCTATTTTTCAGGATTTGTGGAGTTACAGAAGTATTCGAAACCTACAGATTACTACAGGCTGTTCTGTTTTTGACAGATTCTGTTTTTCGTGTGTTTTTGCTTATTTGGATGAATCTATGGCTAGTATCGGGGGGTATGAACCATAGAGAAGTTGGAATACAGTAGGTTTAACACCAATATAAATAAAGAATGAGTTCATTATAGTACCTTGATGTGGTGGTTTGTTTTCTTATACCAACGGAGCTCATGAGATTTTCTGTTGAGTTTTGTGTTGTGAAGCTTTCAAGTTTTTGGGTAAAGATTTGATGGATTTTGGAACAAGGATTGGAAATACCCTAATATTGGGGATGCACAAGGCACCCCAAGGTAAAATTCAAGGACAACCAAAATCCTAAGCTTGGGGATACCCCAGAAGGCATCCCCTCTTTCATCTTCGTCTATCAAAAACTTTACTTGAGGCTATATTTTTATTCACCACATGATATGTGCTCTGCTTGGAGCGTCTTGTATGATTTGAGTCTTTGCTTTCTAGTTTACCACAATCATCCTTGATGTACACACCTTTTGGAGAGACACACATGAATCGAATTTATTAGAATACTCTATGTGCTTCACTTATATCTTTTGAGCTAGATAATTTTGCTCTAGTGCTTCACTTATATCTTTTTAGAGCACGGTGGTGGTTTTATTTTAAAAAAATTATTGATCTCTCATGCTTAACTTATATTATTTCGAGAGTCTTTTAGAACAACATGGTAATTTTCTTTGGCTATAAAATTAGTCCTAATATGATGGGCATCCAGGATGGGTATAATAAAAACTTTCATATAAAGTGCATTGAATACTATGAGAAGTTTGATACTTGATGATCGTTTTGAGATATGAAGATGGTAATATTAGAGTCATGATAGTTGAGTACTTGTGAATTTGAGAGATACTTGTGTTAAA
Source organism: Triticum monococcum (assembly GCA_034509565.1). Taxonomy (NCBI): domain Eukaryota; kingdom Viridiplantae; phylum Streptophyta; class Magnoliopsida; order Poales; family Poaceae; genus Triticum; species Triticum monococcum. The sequence goes on from CM067844.1 coordinate 495,128,394, forward strand.
ATTTGTGATTCCCATAGCATGCACGTATGGTGAACCGTTATGTGATGAAGTCAGAGCATGATTTATTTATTGATTGTCTTCCTTATGAGTGGCGGTCGGGGACGAGCGATGGTCTTTTCCTACCAATCTATCCCCCTAGGAGCATGTGCGTAGTACTTTGTTTTGATAACTAATAGATTTTTGCAATAAGTATGTGAGTTCTTTATGACTAATGTTGAGTCCATGGATTATACGCACTCTCACCCTTCCACCATTGCTAGCCTCTCTAGTACTGTGCAACTTTCGCCGGTACCATAAACCCACCATACACCTTCCTCAAAACAGCCACCATACCTACCTATTATGGCATTTTCATAGCCATTCCAAGATATATTGCCATGCAACTTTCCACCGTTCCATTTATTATGACACGCTCCATCATTGTCATATCGCTTTGCATGATCATGTAGTTGACATCGTATTTGTGGCAAAGCCACCTTCATAATTCTTTCATACATTTCACTCTTGATTCATTGCATATCCCGGTACACCGTCGGAGGCATTCACATAGAGTCATATTTTGTTCTAAGTATCGAGTTGTAATTCTCGAGTTGTAAGTAAATAAAAGTGTGATGATCTTCATTATTAGAGAATTGTCCCATGTGAGGAAAGGATGATGGAGACTATGATTCCCCCACATGTCGGGATGAGATTCTGGACGAAAAAAAAGAGGCCATAAAAAAGGAAAAGATGCCCAAATAAAAAAATGAGAGAAAAAGAGAAGGGGCAATGTTACTATCCTTTTTCCACACTTGTGCTTCAAAGTAGCACCATGATCTTCATGATAGAGAGTCTCTTATTTTGTCACTTCCATATACAAGTGGAAATTTTTCATTATAGAACTTGGCTTGTATATTCCAATGATGGTCTTCCTCAAAATTGCCCTAGGTCTTCGTGAGCAAGCAAGTTGGATGCACACCCACTTAGTTTCTTTTGTTGAGCTTTCATACACTTATAGCTCTAGTGCATCCATTGCATGGCAATCCCTACTCACTCACATTGATATCTATTGATGGGCATCTCCATAGCGTTTTGATACGCCTAGTTGATGTGAGACTATCTTCTCCACAACCACCATTCTATTCCACCTATAGTGCTATGTCCATGGCTCATGCTCATGTATTAAGTGAAGATTGAAAAAGGTTGAGAATATAAAAAGTATGAAACAATTGCTTGGCTTGTCATCGGGGTTGTGCATGATTTAAATATTTTGTGTGATGAAGATAGAGCATAGCCAGACTATATGATTTTGTAGGGATAGCTTTCTTTGGCCATGATATTTTGAGAAGACATGATTACTTTGTTAGTATGCTTGAAGTATTATCATTTTTATGTCAATATTACACTTCGTCTTGAATATTTCGGATCTGAACATTCATGCCACAATAAAGAAAATTACATTGAAAATTATGTTAGGTAGAATTCCACATCAAAAATTCTATTTTTATCATTTACCTACTCGAGGACGAGTAGGAATTAAACTTGGGGATGTTGATACGTCTCCAACATATCTATAATTTTTGATTGTTCCATGCTATTATATTATCTATTTTGGATGTTTAATGGGCTTTAATATGCACTTTTATATTATTTTTGTGACTAACCTATTAACCGGAGGCCCAGTGCCAGTTGCTGTTTTTTGCCTATTTCAGTGTTTCACAGAAAAGGAATATCAAACGAAATCCAAAAGGAACGAAACCTTCGCGAGGATCTTTTTTGGAACAAACGCAATCCAGGAGACTTGGAGTGGAGGTCAAGGAAGCAACGAGGCGGACATGAGGTAGGGCGGTGTGCCCAGGGGGTAGGCACGCCCCCCAACCTATGGGCCCCTCGTAGCTCCACCGACCTATTCTTTCGCCTATATATACTCTTATACCCTGAAAAACATCCAGGGGAGCCACGAAACCACTTTTCCACCGCCTCAACCTTTTGTACCCGTGAGATGCCATCTGTGGGCCTTTTTGACGTTCTGCCGGAGGGGGATTCGATCATGGAGGGCTTCTACATCAACACCATAGCCTCTCCGATGATGTGTGAGTAGTTTAGCACAGACCTTCGGGTCAATAGTTATTAGCTAGATGGCTTCTTCTCTCTCTTTGGTTCTGAATACAAAGTTCTCCTTGATGTTCTTGGAGATCTATTCGATGTAATTCTTTTTGCGATGTGTTTGCCGAGATCCGATGAATTGTGGTTTATGATCAAGATTATCTATGAACAATATTTGATTCTTCTCTGAATTCTTATATGCATGATTTGATATCTTTACAAGTCTCTTCGAATTATCGGTTTAGTTTGGCCTACTAGATTGATCTTTCTTGCAATGGGAGAAGTGCTTAGCTTTAGGTTCAATCTTGCGGTGTCCTTTCCTAGTGACAGTAGGGGCAGCAAGGCACGTATTGTATTGTTGCCATCGAGGATAAAAAGATGGGGTTTATATCATATTGCTTGAGTTTATCCCTCTACATCATGTCATCTTGCCTAATGTGTTATGATGTCTACTACACAACCTTCTTCTTGTAGACGTTGTTGGGCCTCCAAGTGCAGAGGTTTGTAGGACAGTAGAAAATTTCTCTCAAGTGGATGACCTAAGGTTTATCAATCCGTGGGAGGCGTAGGATGAAGATGGTCTCTCTCAAACAACCCTGCAACCAAACAACAAAGAGTCTCTTGTGTCCCCAACACACCCAATACAATGGTAAATTGTATAGGTGCACTAGTTCGGCAAAGATATGGTGATACAAGTGCAATATGGATGGTAGATAAAGGTTTTTGTAATCTGAAAATATAAAAACAGCAAGGTAACTAATGATAAAGCTGAGCGAAAACGGTATTGCAATGCGTGGAAACAAGGCCTAGGGTTCATACTTTCACTAGTGCAAGTTCTCTCAACAATAATAACATAATTGGATCATATAACTATCCCTCAACATGTACAAAAGAGTCACTCCAAAGTCACTAATAGCGGAGAACAAACAAAGAGATTATGGTAGGGTACGAAACCACCTCAAAGTTATCCTTTCTGATCGATCTATTCAAGAGTCCGTAGTAAAATAACATGAAGCTATTCTTTCCATTTGATCTATCATAGAGTTCGTACTAGAATAACACCTTAAGATACAAATCAACCAAAACCCTATGTAACGCCCCGAGACCGATGCGCCAGGTGTCTTCCAGTTATTCGTTGTTGTTGCCTTGTCATTGCATGCGTGTCATGCATCTCATATCATGTCATCCTGTGCATTTCATTGGCATACATGTTCATCTCATGCATCCGAGCTTTTTCACCGTTGTCCGTTTTGCAATCCGGCGCTCCTATGTCACCCGGTGTCCTTTTCTACCTCCTTTCGTGTGCGGGTGTTAAACATTTTCGGATTGGACCGATACTTGTCATGCGGCCTTGGTTTACTGAACCGTTTACGATTCTTTTGGATCGTGACGACTCGGACATGGGATTTATTTCCACGACCTACCCGGCCCGCACTATATAGTCAGGCAGAGGTCTACCCTAGCCGCTGCCGCTTCGTATGGTTTCTCACCACCGTTCCAGATCATTGCGCCGCCAAGCAAGTCTTCTCCATCCCTCCTTTCGGAGTGCACCGGGAGAAGGGACAACAGGCCTCCGGAACCCCGCCTCTCGTGATCCTGTACGGGAGAGGGGCGATCAGGTTTTTGGGGAGCGCACTCGCGCGACTGCTGGCAGCGACGACTTCGCGAACGACGACTTCTTCCCCGACCTCGGCAACCTCGTCCTCGACGACATGGGTGACAACGTCAACGCTGGCGGTGTTGCTCCCGCTGCACCGTATGTGATTCTATCCTTCCTGTTCGAGATCATGGTAGAATTCATGTTTCTAGTATGTGCCCTAGATGTCATCTGTTCATCTGCTATGCTAGTTCACATGATTAGTTTAATCTCTGTTGTTGTAGTCATGATTTATCTTCTGTTTATTCGGATTAAATCTCGTAGTAATTTGCTCATATTTCCAACAATCCAAAAATTTGATTATAGGCAATTTACTCCGAGTGGTCTTGCTGCGCGTCTGAAGCCGCCTGCCTTTAAGGGGGCGCAATATAAGAGGTGGCGCACGAGAGCAGTCTAGTGGTTTCAGATCATGGGCTGCTATGACGCCACCAAGGGCAAGCCTGAGGGCGATCTTAATCCAGCACATCTAGAAGCTTTTGAGAAGATCGATACCCTCTTTAAAGGCGCTCTTCTGAGTGTTCTTGATGACTCAATTGTGGATTCCTATATGTCGTTTGACAATGGCAAGGACATGTGGGCTGCGCTCGAGGCCAAGTTTGGTGCCTCGGACGCCGGCAGCGAGTTGTACATCATGGAGCAATTCTATGACTACAAGATGACTGATGAGCGCGCTGTTGTACAGCAGGCTCATGAGATACAGTCGCTCGCAAAAGAACTTGAGTACTTCAAGTGTGTGTTGCCGGACAAATTTGTTGCCGGGGGCATCATTGCCAAGCTTCCACCTTCGTGGAACAATTTTGCTACTTCCCTGAAACACAAGAGACGGGAGTTTTCCGTTGCGGATCTCATTGGTACTCTTGATGTTGAAGAGAAGGCGAGAGCAAAGGACACACGTGCTCGAGTTGCTGAGGGAGGTTCTAGTGCCCACATGGTACAGAAGAAGAACTTCCAGCCCAACAAGTTCAAAAACAACAAGACCAAAACTCAGGGCAAAGGGAAGTTTGATACAAAGAACAAGCCATCACATTCTACCAACTTCAAGAAGAATTCTCATAAGAAGGGGAAGGGACTTTGCCATGTCTGCGGTGATCCTAATCACTAGGCTCCGAAGTGTCCTAACCGCTTTGAGGAGCGCGAACATGAGAAGAGCGGCAAGTCCGCTAATGTCGTCATCGGTGATACTGACATGAAGGAATCAGGGTACGGTATTTTTCCTACCATCCTTTCAGTATTTCAATCCCCTGATTGGTTAATTGACACCGGTGGCAATGTACATGTTTGTGCTGACGCCTCCATGTTTTCTTCTTACCAGGCCACTAAGACTTCTCCCGTGCTGATGGGGAACGGGTCACATGCCATCGTTCGAGGTGTTGGTACGGTCGATCTGAAGTTTACTTCGGGGAAGACCGTGCGTCTGAAGAACGTTCATCATGTGTCGTCCATCAATAAAAATCTCGTTAGCGGTTCCCGTTTATGTCGAGATGGTTTTTAGTTGGTTTTCGAATCCAATAAAGTCGTAATTTCTAAGTGTGGACAATTTGTTGGAAAAGGCTATGAGTGTGGAGGCTTGTTCCGCCTATCTTTGTCAGATATTTGCACTAAAGTTATTAATAATGTTTGCCACAATAATGAGTCTAATATTTGGCATTCACGACTTTGTCATATTAACTTTGGATGCATGACGCGGCTAGCCAATATGAATTTAATTCCGAAAATCTCTCCTGTCAAGGGCTCTAAGAGCAAAGTATGTTTGCAAGCTAAGCAACCTCGCAAGTCCCATAAGACTGCAGAGGCAAGAGACTTGGCGCCACTAGAGCTTATACATTCTGATCTTTGTGAGATGAATGGTGTGTTGACAAAAGGTGGAAAGAGATACTTCATGACATTGATTGATGACTCCACTAGATATTGTTATGTGTATCTTCTGAAATCAAAAGATGAGGCTTTGACTTTCTTCAAAAACTATAAAGCTGAGGCAGAGAACCAACTTGATCGAAAAATTAAATGGCTTAGGTCCGATCATGGTGGAGAGTATTTTTCCAATGAATTTGATCTGTTTTGTGCAGAACATGGTATAATCCATGAGAGGACGCCTCCCTACTCACCCCAGTCAAATGGGGTAGCCGAAAGAAAGAATCGAACTCTAACTGATATGGTTAACACCATGTTAGACACTTCGGGTCTATCCAAGGAATGGTGGGGGGAGGCGCTAATGACTGCATGTCATGTCCTAAACCGGGTTCCCACAAAGCATAATACCATGACTCCATTTGAGGAATGGGAAAGGAAAAGGTTGAAACTCTCTTACCTACGTACTTGGGGTTGTTTGGCGAAAGTCAATATACCAATTCCCAAGAAGCGCAAGCTTGGACCAAAAAACATGGATTGTGTTCTTCTGGGCTATGCTTTTCATAGCATCGGCTATAGATTTTTGATAGTAAAATCTGAGGTGTCCGACATGCATGTTGGTACGATTATGGAGTCAAATGATGCAACTTTCTTTGAGGACATATTTCCTATGAAGGATATGTCGAGTTCATCAAATCAGGAGATACCTACTCCATCTAGTGAGGAATTCACTATAATTCCTGAACCCACCATTGCGATGGAACACGTTGAGAATCCTGTTGAGGATGACAATGGAACTCCTGTGAGGAGTAAGAGATAGAGGACTGCAAAGTCCTTTGGTGATGATTTCATTGTGCACCTCGTGGATGACACACCCAGGACTATTTCAGAAGCCTATGCATCTCCTGATGCTGACTACTGGAAGGAAGCTGTACATAGCGAGATGGATTCCATCTTAGCTAATGGTACCTGGGAGATCACTGACCGTCCTTATGGGTGCAAACCTGTAGGATGTAAGTGGGTGTTCAAGAAGAAGCTTAGACCTGATGGTACGATTGAAAATTACAAGGCACGGCTTGTGGCCAAGGGTTATACCCAAAAAGAAGGTGAAGACTTCTTTGATACTTACTCACCCGTGGCTAGACTGACCACAGTTCAGGTGCTACTATCACTGGCTGCCTCACATGGTCTTCTCGTTCATCAAATGGACGTTAAGACAGCTTTCCTCAATGGAGAGTTGAAGGAGGAAATTTACATGGACCAGCCAGATGGTTTTGTAGTACCTGGTCAGGAAGGAAAGGTGTACAAGTTATTAAAGTCTTTATATGGCCTTAAACAAGCTCCTAAGGAGTGGCATGAGAAGTTCGGAAGATCATTAACTGTTGCCGGCTTTGTAGTAAACGATGGTGACAAGTGCGTGTACTATCGCTATGGTGGGGGCGAAGGAGTTATTCTTTGTCTGTAAGTCGATGACATATTGATATTTGGAACCAAACTTGATTTAATCAAGGAGGTTAAGGATTTCTTATCTCGCTGTTTTGAGATGAAGGATCTAGGAGTAGCTGATGTTATCTTAAACATCAAGCTGTTGAGAGATGAGAATGATGGGATCACACTGCTTCAGTCTCACTATGTGGAAAAGGTCTTGAGTCGTTTTGGGTATAGCGACTGCACACCTTCTCCAACTCCATATGATGCTAGTGTGTTGCTTCGAAAGAATCGATAGATTGCTAGAGATCAACTGAGGTATTCTCAGATTATTGGTTCGCTTATGTATTTGGCGAGTGCCACGAGGCCTGACATCTCTTTTGCTGTGAGCAAGCTGAGTCGGTTTGTGTCAAAACCGGGAGATGATCATTGGCATGCGCTTGAGAGAGTTATGCACTATTTGAAAGGCACCGCGAGCTATGGGATTCACTACACCGGGTATCCAAGGGTACTGGAGGGTTATAGTGACTCAAACTGGATTTCTGATGCTGATGAGATAAAGGCCACAAGTGGTTATGTTTTTACACTTGGTGGTGGCGCTATTTCCTGGAAGTCTTGCAAGCAGACCATCTTAACAAGGTCAACTATGGAAGCAGAACTCACAGCATTGGACACTACCACTGTTGAAGCAGAGTGGCTTCGTGAACTCTTGATGGACTTACCTATGGTTGAAAAACCAATACCCCCTATCCTGATGAACTGTGATAATCAAACTGTGATCGTCAAGATAAACAGTTCGAAGGACAATATGAAGTCCTCAAGACATGTGAAGAGAAGACTAAAATCTGTCAGAAAATTGAGGAACTCCGAAGTTATTACGTTGGATTATATCCAGACATCAAAAAACTTGGCAGATCCCTTCACAAAGGGTCTACCACGTAATATGATAAATAATGCATCGATGGAGATGGGTTTGAGACTCACCGCATGAGGTGTCCATAGTGGTAACCCACTCTATGTGATCGGAGATCCCGTGAAGTAGAAGTGGGAGACAAGCTGTTGGTCAGTTGGGAGGAGAGTATCCCTATATCAACTATCCCACTCCGTGAAGATGCAATACTCTCCTGATCTGCATGGCAGGTTGATACTTATCTTAATGTGTTCCAAGTGGCTTATTCGGGTAAGCAGAGATGTTGTCCTGCAGAACATCTTCTGAGGAACACACCTATATGAATTTGACTGTTAACATCGCAGTCTGTGAGAATTGGGTGTTCTCTAATAAATTCATGAAAAGGCCCTGGAGTACGACGTATACGCTCCACCCGCGGGGAAGCCTTGCGGCAGCCAAGTATCGGTCAAGAATTTGTGTGAAACTAGTCTCGCAGAAAACTTGTAGTTCAAGGCATAGTCCACTATTCAAGTTGTGATCTAGTGTAACATAAATCTCTAAGTGGAAGTTCAACTTCACAGTCTCCACTAAGCACCAGTATATAAACAATATTTTGGAACTAAATGATGAGATGTGCCAATGAGACTTTGTGGGGGATTGTTGGAATTTTGCTAGTAGGCCTTTGGCCCAAAGCCCAACTAAAATTCTGAAATTCTCTTGGCCCATTCATGCACACATGTGAGTGGAGTGAGTGAGGCGTTTAGTCCCACCCCGGAAGTTGAGAGAGAGTTGCATCTTTTTATAAGGTGAGCTCTTCTACCACTTGTATGAGCATGAGAAGAGAAGACCTACACGCGCGCTCCTCCTCCTCGCTCGCCTCGCCACGCCACGCCTCGTCACGACGCGCTGCGGGTTGCGGGATTGAGCCGAGGACAGAGCTATGCACGTTGTCTATATTTTTGCTGCTCGGGAAAATTAATTAATAATTAACGGACGCGTTAATTACTGAACCGTTTCCGATTCTTTTGGATCATGACGACTCGGACATGGGATTTATTTCCACGACCTACCTGGCCCGCACTATATAGTCAGGCAGACGTCTACCCTAGCCGCTGCCACTTCGTATGGTTTCTCACCACCGTTCCAGATCATTGCGCTGCCAAGCAAGTCTTCTCCATCCTTCCTTTCGGCGTGCACCGGGAGAAGGGACAGCAGGCCTCCGGAACCCCGCCTCTCGTGATCCTGTACGGGAGAAGGGCGATTAGGTTTTTGGGGAGCGCACTCGCGCGACTGCTGGCAGCGGCGACTTCGCGAACGACGACTTCTTCCCCGTCCTCGGCAACCTCGTCCTCGACGACATGGGTGACAACGTCAACGCCGGCGGTGTTGCTCCCGCTGCACCGTATGTGATTCTATCCTTCCTGTTCGAGATCGTGGCAGAATTCATGTTTCTAGTATGTGCCCTAGATGTCATCTGTTCATCTGCTATGCTAGTTCACATGATTAGTTTAATCTCTGTTGTTGTAGTCATGATTTATCTTCTGTTTATTCGGATTAAATCTCGTAGTAATTTGCTCATATTTCCAACACACGTGCGATAGAGTCGATAGAGATCCGATGGTCTGGACGGAAAGCTGAACGCCTCCGCGGGATGGGAGACGCGGCGCAGCCTAGGGAACCGCGAGGAGAAGCTGCCAGGCGGAAGGCGCGTGTCCCGCGGATGAAGGGCGCATGGGTCCGCGATGGAGCAGGGCGCGCATGTGATTGCAGGAAGACGGTCGTCGCATACGGCCGCGAGCGGGACCCAGTGTGGCTCTGTAGTGCTACGGTGTTTGGGCCTACGCGGCGCTAGGCCAGATCTCCGCCCCTGCTGCTGATGAATCACGAGCGACGGCAAGGCAGTATCGCACCCGGCCATCCCCGCTGCCGGCATGTGTCCGTGCTCCGCGTCGTGTTGACGGGCAACGCTAGGCGTCGGCCCGCCGGCGCCAGGTCTCGATCGCTGGCCTACCGAGCTGTCCGATCTGGCCTCTGCTGCGGTTGGGTGCCCCTCATGTGTACCCCAGCACCACGCTGCGTATGCTGTCAACGTGCTCCCCGACGTTAACACCATCGCGTGCGCCCTGGTTGTGGGAAGATATCTGGTACTCCGGGTACTTCCGGTGCTTCAAGTTCAAAAACATATCTTAAATGTTTTCAAGAATTAAAAAAAATGTGAATGTTCGCAAGGAATGCGACTACAACCTCTAGAAATTTTACATTTTTGTTTTTTAGTGTGCACTTCGAGTTTGGACCTAAAATTTCTAGGTTGTAGTTACATTCCATGCGGACATTCACATTTTTTCCGAATTTTTTTAAAACATTTATGAGTGGTTTCTTTAAACTTGGAGCGCCGGGAGTACCCAAGAATGGGAGTACATGATACTTCCCCCTTGGTTGTAGCATCACACGCCTCGGTTGCAGGACGTCGTCCAAACCGTTTCCTACTCCCAGTGCACCCAACATCGGCCGACTGCGGTCGCGGTGTCACCTGACGTCAATTATAAGTTCTCTTTACCTTCTGAGATGTACATTCAAATATAAAATGATAGTTTTATTTCAAATAGTCAAAAGATGCCTTGGCATTGACATGCAATTACAAAATATACAAAATTTAATAGTTAATTTGGTGCGAACATTGATAAAAGTTCTCAGTGTTTGCAAAAACTTATCATGAAATGACATTTGCGAAAGTCGTGACAAAAAAAACAGCACTCCAAAATGTTTTCCAAAATAACACTTTTGGAGCATCATTTTTGTATATTTTGCGATGACTTCCACGAATGTTATTTCATGATGAAATTTTGTGAGCACTGAGAACTTTTGTCAATGTTTTCATCAAAACAAAATCAGATATTTTTTCTTTCAATTGTTATTCACTTTTTGCGGATTTTGTTGCTCACCCGAGCTTATTTGAGCTCGAGCTAAAAAACACCACGTACGATTGAATAGTACATTTGGATATTCATTTTTTGCGGATTTTATTGCTCACCCGAGCTCATTTGAGCTCGAGCTCAAAAACACCACGTCCGATTGAATAGTACATTTGGATATTCATACTTGCAACTCGTGATTTGCACAACACCATAAAAATACAAACAAATAGACGCAAGGAGAACCTGAATCATGTGCAGACTACCGAATGAGAACCACAACATCAAATTCAAGCAATATGAGATAGATTTAAGGCACTAATAAGGAGCATCTCATACCAAGGCAATTTGGAAGGAGCACGTATATTACTTCCTTCGTTTCAAATTACTCGTCGCAGAAATGTATGTATCTAGAACTAAAATACATCTAGATACATCTATACCTGCGACAAATAATTTGAAAATAGAGGGAGTAAATTTTAAAGGCGCACTAATTTAGATCTCTCGAGATCGCTTGAAAGTGTGGAGACCATGCTTGCGACGCCTCTCATTTTACGTGGCTCATTGGACACCGCATACCCTGGTCCCAAGTGCATCGAGTGAATTGCAAAAAACCACCACATTGACGCATATGTTTGCAGAAAACACCGGTTTACGAATTTCTACCAGAAACCACTAATTCTAGGCCTAATTGTTTGGAGAAAACACTAGTTGGTGGGTTTGTCCGTTTTGATGACCATTATGACAGACGGAGCCCGCTCTGCGCTGACGTGGCATAACGGTTCTGTGATAAATGGCATTACACAGGTCTTTTTGTTAAAAAGTCCTCCCCTTTCCAAAAAAACCTCTCTCCCTTCCTCGATCCAGAATTCCAGATCGGGATCTCGCTCCCACACACCATCGCCATTCCCTCCTAGATCTCTCGTACTCCCGGTGGTTGCCCTGCTCGATGCCTGCTTGTGGAACCACCCCAGCGTGCTAGCTGGCCTCGGGCCTCGGCCGCCGCGAAGAACGCCGTCGGTGCCCCTTCCAGCGTGAGCCGTGCGCGCCGCCGCGAGCTGCACGCCGCACGTCCTCGCCGTCTTGGTCGTCGGGACGGAGGACGGAAGGCCGCGCTGGTCCGGCCACATCCTCCACCGTGGCCGAGATTAAAGCGGCGTCGCGGTGCGTCGAGAGCATGCTCAAGCCGGCGGGCGCCCAGCCGCAAGGCCGTCGTCATCCTCCTCCGAGCCGGTGCAGCCGTGGTGCTCGAGCAAGGACGAGGCAGCACAATGGCCGGCGCGCGGAACTACTCGTCGCCGGTGACCTGCTTCCCTTCACCGCCGGCAGGTCGCGGCGCGCGGACAGACGCAGTTCTGGTCGCCCAGCCTGGTGCTCGATCTCGACGCCGGCAAGGTCCATCCGCCGCCCCAAGCCGGCGACGAGAGCCATGGGCGTCCTGATGCAGATTCTGTGCACGTGTGTGTGGGGGGCTAATTGCGCTTTTGCTTTATGATTGAGGGGTGTCTATGTGAAATTTCAGGGACTAGTTTGTAATATTAGACCAAATGCCGTCTAACGCGAACTGTTGTGCCAAGTCACCAAATGTGGGCCCCACATGTCATAATTGAGGTTAAAATGCCCAAAGCAACATGTTAGTGTTTTTTTACAAAAAATTAGGCCGAGAATCAGTGGTTTCCGGCAGAAATTCGTAAAACATGTTTTCTGCAAACATGTGCGTCAATGTGGTGATTTTTTGCAATTCACTCCAAGTGCACCACCTTGCATTTCACATGCTATTCATTTTTATATTTACCGATTTGTCTCCAAATGTGATAATGTTTTGTTGCACCTTCTGATGAACCAAATACTAAAATGATTTCCACTTGAATATAAATTTAATTGTAGCATTGTTATTTCAGTTTGCAAATACCATAGAGAACTGCTGATTTTGAGCTTCTAATTATTATTAGTTTGACAAAGCTGTAACCAAATTAACACTTTGGACAAAGTCCGACCACAAATATATGTGAAATGATTATTCCTATTCTGAGATTGTAAATGAACTTATTATTAAAGCTGAGGTGTGTATACAAAAGGGGGAAATCTATGTTTCTATATACCCCAGCAGTTGTTCCATAGTACGAATCTTGATATATTTCTCATAATTACAAAATGCAAATAGATCCTATACAGACTGTTGTGCAGGAAGACATATATTTCTTCTGCTAAAACAATTTAACATAGGTAAGAAAAAAAAAGGGAAATCATCTGATTATGTAAGAGACATACCAAGATGAATGGTGGTAACCTTCCTTGGGGTACAAAGGAAGGTGGTGTAGTATCATCAGGATCGGCTAAGTAATTGACAGACTTTTGTAGTCAAGCATTGCTTAGAACTCAGTGAAAGCATATGACACTAAGAAAAATAAACAACACTACAAATAACCATTATATATTATTGGAGTGGCAGCACCACCAGAAGAACCAAGAAAATAAATGGACCGACTGAAAATAAGAAGGGCATGAATTCAAGCAAATGACCGCACACGCGCATATTATTGAAATGGCAACACACACACACGCACGCACGCACGCGCGCGCGCGCGCGCACACACACACACACAAGATGGGCACGACCGCAACCGGGCATACTCGCGCTCGTACCAAGCCACTAAACCCATTATTTTGTCTATTTCTGGTCCAAGGTCAGCGGGTAACTTTTTAACTATTCATTTGTGATCTAATTTTCACTAATTGCCTTCGAAGCTACCTAGCCTGTATTTCTTAGTAGCACTTTATATTTAATTTTATTTTCTTAACTCGTTGCTTACAAAACCCTATTCGTCAAGTTGTTTCATCTAATTCCGTGTGTTATTTTCATAGAGTCTTGGATCTTATGTGATGCCACGTACGATGTGGTGCTAAATGTATAAAGACCCGCACAAGCCGCTCATTTGTTACAATTCCACAAGCTTTAACCACATGTGCATGTTATTGTCTTTCATCTTGAACCTTGATAAATAAAGGTAGTTGTAGTGGCGAGTTTCCCAACTTAAGCGAGACCTCTATTTTAGGCACATAAAAGGTTGCACACTTGTTTTATATCTTGTCTCATTCAATCTCCGCTTAGTATCTTGGAGGTTCGGAACTTCTAGATTTAGTTTGTCAACTTAAGCATGGTGCTTAGGTTGATGAGGACATCAATACCATTGTTACACCCACAGCCCCTACTGTTACATATACTGGACCAATTACTAGAGCTCGCGCACGCCAATTAAATTACCAGGTACTTTCGTTTCTTGGTAATGATTCTAATGTTCATGAGATTATGATGCTGCCTAAATTGAATACATTTGTTTTGCTTACAAATGAAGGGCCTAGCTTGGAGAAGGATGAACATTGGAGCAAGAACACGCATGGAGTTGATGGCATGCGCAAGGGGATCAAGAACGGAGTTACAAGTGATGATTTCAGGACTTTGAAGCCGCCATAAGGAGTGCATGAAGCCTTGGACGAAATATACGAGATGCCACTTCATAATATTCGTCCATAGGCTATTCTAGGTGCTGCGTCACCTTTTTAATGGGCCAGGCCCATGTAATTTCGAAATACTTAAGTATAGGCTATTTTTAGAGTCCGTATGTGTGGGGAAACAAGAGTTAGGGTTGGTTTCGGACCCCACCCTCAAGGGCCACGAAATTCCCCCCTCTTCCTCCATATATACAGCCCTTAGGGCGTCGTTTAGACTTTGGGTTTTGTTTAGATTAAAAGTTCGCCATAGCTGCAACTTCGCGTACTTCGTTTGTGTCCAACGACCAGACCAAGACGTCACAGAACCCCATCTTGATCAATAAAGCTTTCATCTTATATTCGCAATATCCAGATTGCAATCTCAGTTTCTTGCTTGTTCTTCGTTTGCTTGCAGGAAACAGACCCTCGTGGTCAGGTTGATCGTGCTCCGGCGTGATCAATAACCCTCGGAGGTTGGTTTAGCGATTGCTAAGGCGCGACGTCTCGCACGTTCGTAGTCGGATCGTCAAGGTCGACTCCCACAGAAAACGATAGCCACCATCTCATCGAAACATCGGGACACCTTTGCCTTCTATCAAGTGGTATCAGATTTCCAGGTTGCTCGGTGAGATTTTACAGTTTTTCGTAGATTAGATCGAGTCTGTTCTTCATACCTACAGTCCACGAAAAAGCCACAAAAAAAATTAGGGTTAGTTCATCATATCCGAACCAATCTGAGCCTTTGCATAATCTTTTTAGGGTTTTTGCTTTGTTGAATTTGCGGTTGCATCGTCGTGTCAAGTTGCTGGTCTTAGAGTCTAGTCTTTTAGAGTTTCGAGTTCTGGTCATAAGTTGTCACGCCGCCGCCGTACCATCATCATCGCCCATCTACCTCCATTGCTGATCCGCCACCGCTCTGAATCCGTATCCATATACCACCACCAATCCGTATCCATATTCCACCACCGCTACCATATACCACCACCGCTGCCATATACCACAACCATATATCCACCACCGCTGCCATATACCACAACCATATATCCACCACCAATCCGAGTTCTTCTCATATTAGGTTTGTTCTTGAGACCAATCTAAATTCTGTTTCGTGTTTCCTTGCCTGCGTAGGTCTCGAAAAAAAAAGTCTGGAGACCCCCGGGCAGTTTTTAGGCTTTTTTGAGTCTTTTGAGCCACGTGCCACAGTAGTGATTTTTTGTCGCACTTTTTCGTAGTCGCTGCCCTGATTTCCGAAAAAAAAGTGAACAAAAAAATTTTCGTGCCATCCTACCAGTTTGACGAGGGAAGAGTTTTGAGACACTCGCCATTATAGTGATTTTTCGCAAAAAAAAGGAGCGCAAAAAAAAGAGAGCGCAAAAAAAAATAAAGAGCGAAAAAAAAGTTTCAGAGTGTGCTTTTCCCTTATTTACGTGCAACGCCGTGATTTTGTTAGTGTTCTAGGCTCGCGTCTCTAGCACGGTCTAGCCTAGGACCAGCACAGTACCGTCGTTGAGCGTTTATTCAACTTTGCATCTCTGAATTGATTATTGCTGACCCTTTTTGCTACCATACTATAAGCCTTCCTAGCTCCACATACATCTACATCGTGCGTTTGACTCTCCCTGGCAATCGCTCTATCCAAGCTTTTGAGAGTTTTGACTACCACGGTTGCCGATCACCGCCTGCCGCTGGGTAAGAACTGGTAAGAATTTGAGATTTGCTTGACGGGTTTGTGACACCACCACCACCTCTTGTTAGTATTCTGTAGGATCATATTCTTGTGTGTTTCTATTGTTGCTAACCAGGGCAGGATCACAAGCCGACGAGACTGACTGGGAGAACATGACGAATCAGGAGTTGCATGATAAATTTCAGCAAATGATGAATGGACAGGTGCAAGATGTGCTAAACAGATTTGAAGAGGCCATGGAGAAGATAGATGGCATGGAGAAGACGTTCGAAACGAAGCTCGATAACAGGTTTAATGAATTGCTCGCGCGTCTTCCACCACCACCACCGGCTGCACCTAACGCACCTCTACAACAACAACAACGACTACCTACACATCGTGAAACAGCCCTCTGCCGAGCGAGCCGTCTCCCTCTTGCACCTGGCCAAACTATTGGTGTTGTTGTTGCTACTTCTGTGGCTCCTGCTGCTGATGCGGAGGAGGATGATTTTGCTGGCGATTACGAGGATGAGGTTGATCAAAATCAGAACTACGTGCCACCACCAGCACAGCAACAACCAGGTCGTCCACATGCAAATAATGGCAATGGTAGGGCTCACCCTCAGGTACGAGATCATGACCATCTCCCTAAACTAAAATTGAATATTCCACCATTTGAGGGTAGATATGTTCCTGATATATATCTTACTTGGGAGTTAGAAACTGAACAACGATTTACATGTTTACAATATCCCGAGGAGAGACGTGTTCCTGCTGCTGTTTGTGCATTCACTAGTTTTGCATGTGTTTGGTGGTCTGAGCATTGTAGATTATATCCCATTCCTGCTACTTGGGCTGCTTTGAAAACTGCTATGCGTACTCGTTGGGTTCCACCATATTATCAACGTGAATTACTTCAAAAATTGCAGCGCTTAAGACAGGGAAAAAATTCTGTAGAAGAGTATTATCAGGAATTACAAACTGGCATGATTAGATGTGGTATTGTTGAGGAGAATGAAGCTATGCTTGCACGTTTTATGGGTGGATTAAATAGAGAGATTCAGACGATTCTAGAGTATAAGGACTATACTAATATCACTCGTTTATTCCATCTTGCTTGTAAAGCTGAACGTGAAGTGCAGGATCGACAGGCGTTGGCGCGGACTAACTTTTCTGCAGGTCGATCTTCATCATGGACACCACGTGCATCATCTACTTCCACACGTTCTGCTACACAAGCGCCTCCGTCGGCTGCCACCTCCAACCGTGATACAATAAAGCAGGCACAATCACCACTATCTGCCAAGAGCACACCTTCTGGGCCTGCAAAGAGCTCTTCTTCATCCATGGCATCCACAGGGCAAACACATGATATTATTTATCGACGTTGCAAGGGTGGAGGTCATTATGCGAGAGAATGCCCATCTAAACGTGTGATGATTGTTAGTGAGGATGGTGGGTATGAGTCCGCTAGTGACTATGATGAGGAGACTTTGGCTCTTATTACACGTGACGAACACGGTGGAGACGATTCTGATCATGAGACGCAATACATGGCTCCTGAAGATGCTGACAGGTATGAATGTTTAGTTGCTCAACGTGTTTTGAGTGTGCAGGTTACACAAGCTGAGCAAAATCAGAGGCATAATTTGTTCCATACAAAGGGAGTTGTGAAGGAACGTTCTGTTCGCGTGATCATAGATGGAGGGAGTTGCAACAACTTGGCTAGCATGGAGATGGTGGAGAAGCTATCTCTCACCACAAGACCACATCCACATCCTTACTACATCCAATGGTTCAACAACAGCGGCAAGGTTAAGGTAACACGTACTGTTCGTGTGCATTTTAGTATCTCTACATATGCTGATTATGTTGATTGTGATGTGGTACCTATGCAAGCATGTTCCTTATTACTTGGTAGACCATGGCAATTTGATAAAAATTCTGTTCACCATGGTAGAAACAATCAGTATACTCTTGTTCATAAGGATAAAAATATTACTTTGCTTCCTATGACTCCTGATTCCATTTTGAAAGATGATATTAATAGAGCTAATAAAGCAAAACAAGAGAAAAATAAGAGTGAAAATCAGATTGTGGCAAAAGAATTTGAGCAACAAATGCAGCCTAATAATAATAAACAATCTAGTGTTGCTTCTGAAATTAAATTGAAAAGTGCATGTTTACTTGCCACCAAATCTGATATTGATGATCTAGATTTTAGCAAATCTATTTGCTATGCTTTTGTGTGCAAAGAGGCATTATTTTCATTCGAGGACGTGCCTTCCTCTTTGCCTCCTGCTGTCACTAACATTTTGCAGGAGTTCGCTGACGTCTTTCCACAAGACGTGCCACCGGGATTACCACCTATTCGAGGGATTGAACATCAAATTGATTTAATTCCCGGTGCATCATTACCCAACCGTGCACCATACCGTACCAATCCAGAGGAGACGAAGGAGATTATGCGTCAAGTACAAGAACTGCTCGACAAAGGTTATATACGCGAATCCCTTAGTCCTTGTGCTGTTCCTATCATTTTAGTGCCGAAAAAGGATGGTACGTCACGTATGTGCGTTGATTGTAGAGGCATTAATAACATTACTATTCGTTATCGTCATCCTATTCCTAGGCTAGATGATATGCTTGATGAATTGAGTGGCTCTACAATATTCTCCAAAATTGATTTGCGTAGTGGATACCATCACATTCGTATGAAATTGGGAGATGAATGGAAAACAGCATTTAAACTAAGTTTGGATTATATGAGTGGTTAGTCATGTCTTTTGGGTTAACTAATGCACCTAGTACTTTCATGAGGTTAATGAACGAAGTTTTACGTGCTTTCATTGGACGATTTGTGGTAGTTTACTTTGATGACATATTGATTTATAGCAAATCTTTGGAGGAACATTTGGAACATTTACGTGCTGTTTTTATTGCTCTACGTGATGCACGTTTGTTTGGTAACCTTGGAAAGTGCACCTTTTGCACCGACCGAGTATCTTTTCTTGGCTATGTTGTTACTCCACAGGGAATTGAAGTTGATAAAGCCAAGATTGAAGCTATTGAGAGTTGGCCGCAGCCCAAAACGGTCACACAAGTGCGGAGTTTCCTTGGCCTCGCTGGTTTCTATAGGCGTTTTGTGAGAGATTTCAGCACCATTGCTGCACCTCTCAACGAGCTTACAAAGAAGGATGTGCCTTTTGTTTGGGGTACCGCACAGGAAGAAGCCTTCACGGTATTGAAAGATAAGTTGACACATGCTCCTTTGCTCCAACTTCCTAATTTCAATAAGACTTTTGAGCTTGAATGTGATGCTAGTGGAATTGGATTAGGAGGTGTGTTATTACAAGATGGCAAACCTGTTGCATACTTTTCTGAAAAATTGAGTGGGCCTAGTCTGAACTATTCTACTTATGATAAAGAATTATATGCTCTTGTTCGGACCTTAGAAACATGGCAACATTATTTATGGCCCAAGGAATTTGTTATACATTCTGATCATGAATCTTTGAAACACATTAAAAGTCAAGCAAAACTGAACCGTAGACATGCTAAATAGGTTGAATTCATTGAGACTTTCCCTTATGTCATTAAACACAAGAAGGGTAAAGACAATGTTATTGCTGATGCATTGTCTCGTCGTTATACTATGCTTTCACAACTTGACTTTAAAATATTTGGTTTGGAGACCATCAAAGATCAATATGTTCATGATGCTGAATTTAAAGATGTATTGCAGAATTGTAAGGAAGGGAGAACTTGGAACAAGTTCGTTCTCAACGATGGCTTTGTGTTTCGTGCTAACAAGCTATGCATTCCAGCTAGCTCCGTTCGTCTTTTGTTGTTGCAGGAGGCGCATGGAGGAGGATTAATGGGACACTTTGGCGTCAAGAAGACGGAGGATATACTTGCTACACATTTCTTTTGGCCAAAGATGAGACGGGATGTTGAGCGTTTTGTTGCTCGCTGCACTACATGTCAAAGAGCTAAGTCACGACTAAATCCTCATGGTTTATATATGCCTTTGCCTGTACCTAGTGTTCCTTGGGAGGATATATCTATGGATTTTATTTTAGGTTTACCTCGAACAAAGAAGGGGAGGGATAGCATATTTGTTGTCGTGGATAGGTTCTCGAAAATGGCACACTTTATACCTTGTCATAAAAGCGATGATGCTGTTAATGTTGCTGATTTGTTCTTTCGTGAAATTATTCGCTTGCATGGTGTGCCAAATACTATTGTTTCAGATCGTGATACTAAATTTCTTAGCCACTTTTGGAGATGTTTATGGGCTAAGTTGGGGACTAAGCTACTTTTTAGTACTACTTGTCACCCCCAAACTGATGGACAAACTAAAGTAGTCAATAGAACATTGTCTACTATGCTTAGGGCTGTTTTGAAGAATAACAAGAAAATGTGGGAAGAATGCTTGCCTCATATTGAATTTGCTTATAATCGTTCATTGCATTCTACTACTAAGATGTGCCCTTTTGAAATTGTGTATGGTTTCCTACCTCGTGCACCTATTGATTTGTTGCCTCTTCCATCTTCGGAGAAGGTTAATTTTGATGCTAAAGAATGTTCTGAATTGATTTTAAAAATGCATGAGTTAACTAAGGAAAACATTGAGCGTATGAATGCTAAATATAAACTTGCTGGAGATAAGGGTAGAAAACATGTTGTGTTTGCACCTGGAGATCTTGTTTGGTTACATTTGCGTAAAGATAGATTTCCTAATCTGCGCAAATCAAAGCTAATGCCACGTGCTGATGGTCCTTTTAAGGTGTTAGAGAAAATAAATGATAATGCATATAAACTTGAGCTACCTGCAGATTTTGGGGTTAGTCCCACTTTTAACATTGCAGATTTGAAGCCTTATTTGGGTGAGGAAGATGAGCTTCCGTCGAGGACGACTTCATTTCAAGAAGGGGAGGATGATGAGGACATCAATACCATTGTTACACCCACAGCCCCTACTGTTACATATACTGGACCAATTACTAGAGCTCGCGCACGCCAATTAAATTACCAGGTACTTTCGTTTCTTGGTAATGATTCTAATGTTCATGAGATTATGATGCTGCCTAAATTGGATACATTTGTTTTGCTTACAAATGAAGGGCCTAGCTTGGAGAAGGATGAACATTGGAGCAAGAACACGCATGGAGTTGATGGCATGCGCAAGGGGATCAAGAACGGAGTTACAAGTGATGATTTCAGGACTTTGAAGCCGCCATAAGGAGTGCATGAAGCCTTGGACGAAATATACGAGATGCCACTTCATAATATTCGTCCATAGGCTATTCTAGGTGCTGCGTCACCTTATTAATGGGCCAGGCCCATGTAATTTCGAAATACTTAAGTATAGGCTATTTTTAGAGTCCGTATGTGTGGGGAAACAAGAGTTAGGGTTGGTTTCGGACCCCACCCTCAAGGGCCACGAAATTCCCCCCTCTTCCTCCATATATACAGCCCTTAGGGCGTCGTTTAGACTTTGGGTTTTGTTTAGATTAAAAGTTCGCCATAGCTGCAACTTCGCGTACTTCGTTTGTGTCCAACGACCAGACCAAGACGTCACAGAACCCCATCTTGATCAATAAAGCTTTCATCTTATATTCGCAATATCCAGATTGCAATCTCAGTTTCTTGCTTGTTCTTCGTTTGCTTGTAGGAAACAGACCCTCGTGGTCAGGTTGATCGTGCTCCGGCGTGATCAATAACCCTCGGAAGTTGGTTTAGCGATTGCTAAGGCGCGACGTCTCGCACGTTCGTAGTCGGATCGTCAAGGTCGACTCCCACAGAAAACGATAGCCACCATCTCATCGAAACATCGGGACACCTTTGCCTTCTATCATAGGTTGACGAGCCGATCTTTATGTGACCGATGTTTTTATCACTTGTGATCTAACCCTTTATGCTACAAAAAATTAGAAAACTTCAAAATCACAATAATACTTTATTTTCATTTTAGTTTCATTCTAGCAGGCTCTCCCTGAAGGTAGCCACCGACCACAACAAGGAAAATTTATTGAAGCATAGGTCCATGTCCATTGAAGGAGAGGTCATCAATGCCTAAACGGTAAAAGTGTATCACCCTAGCTTAATGTTAAGGTTCGGGACGTAACCACTTCTCACACTCTCTTTTAATAACTACACTTTTTCTTTTAGTTTCATAATTTGTTTGATATTAATATTCCAAAGCTCTAAGCGTAGGGAGGTTATTTTTGCATGCATAAAGACTTGTGCAATGTTCTCTATCTTACAGTGTTCATGCAATCGCGTGTCCCGCTGTTTTGACATGCTTATTTTGTATCAGTTTTACCTAGCTTGAGAAATCTGGTTATCCTATGAAAGACACTATTATACTCTCTTTTTGTCAACAACTATAAAGGAGCCCTCTGAACTGTTGCCTTTCTTTCACCTAAATTGTAAAGTTAGGAACTTTAGTGGTGGCTTGATAGAGCTAGAATGTTGTAGAGGCTTTTTCTAATGAACCCAACAACTTTGGTTGATCCTTGATGCGGTAACACCCCCCAACCTAACCACCTTAGGGCACTTAGCTTTTGAGTCTTATGCAATATGATACCGCAACTCTCTTGTGTAGTGTTTGAGTTCTTTATGATTAATGTGAGTTTGAAGCTTTTGCACTTTCGTTTCATCTTATATTGCTAGCCTCTTCGGTGTCGCACATTGCCCACTCTCACATTGGGACTTGGTGCATACTTCAGTGGTACATATAAAACTTTGGGAGGAATTCCTTTTGTTCCCCTGCAAATACGCCCAACATCTTCTCAAAGCAACCACCATATTTACTTATCATGAAATTTCCATATCTATCATGAGTATATCTCTATGCGCTACCATCACTTTACTACATTACATGACTAAAGGCATGTTCTTTATTTTCATATGCTTTTACTTGATCATATAGCTAGCTTCATGTTATTTGGGACAAATAGCTATTGTTCATCATTGCCATTATTGGAAATATGCCCTAGAGGCAATAATATAATATATTATTATTATATTTTATGTTTATAATTAAGAGTTTATATTCTATGCTATAACTGCTACGATCCTTGAGTGTGCAATTTAGTGGAAAACTCATATGCACGTGTGGAATGATAAACGGTAAAAATATGATTCCTAGTCTCGCCTCTAATACTAGCTCAAGCGTTGTTGGTGATCATGTTTTTTGGATCTTAGGATATTGTTACCTGTAATGATAGTCCGAAAACAACTTTGAGAAAATGACATTAGAAGAACGATCATATAGAATCGACCCAAACTTGTTTGTTATACTTTGAGATACAATCATCGGAAGTCAATTGTTATAACACGAAGAGTTAACATGTGATTTAGTTCCTTAGACCATGAGAGTATCGTAGTCACTTCTTACCGTACGATGAACTTTGGGGTTGCTCAAACGTAATTTGTAACACGGTGATCATAACGACTTACAGGTTCACCGAAAAGTTTGACAAGGGACTAGGTAGCTCAAGAGTGGGATTTTCTCCTCCGACGATGGAGAGATATTCTTAGGGCCCTCTCAGTGTGAAGAGATTCATCATTGTCTAGCCAGACATAGGTGACTGTTCACGGGGATGCCAGAACATATCAATGAGGAAGAAGAACAAAACCGGCAACGAGGAGACCGGTATAGTGAGCATGTGTATGACTCAAGAGGATCATTATATATCTCAGCTCGGGTTTTGTAAAGTATCGCGACGTAATGGGAATAGAACATGATAACCAAAGGTTCACTCGAATGTCCTTCGTGTACTCATAGGGGTCGATATGGATGTCCATGGTTCCCCTATCGGTCATTGATCGAAAGAGGTTTTTGTTCATGTCTATGTTTTACCGAACCTACAGGGTCACAAGGTCAAGGTAATCATGATCTGATGAGTTTTAGCAGAACATGAGTAATGAGGAAACATTTATGAAATAGTTTTATTAATATTCTAAATAGTGATAGGAACCGAAAGCATTTCGGGGTCACCGAAAGGGCTTCGAGGTGTAGCGGGTAATACTGATAAATAACATATAGGTGGAAAATGTTTCTAAAGATGTTAAATTAATAATAAAAGGCTCTAATAATAGTTAGGAGGCCTTTATATTTAATTAAATATCAACGGGTCTTAAAAGGCCAAGTGATGGAAAGGATATTGGGCCATTTGAGCCCAATAGGAGGTGGCGCCCCCTTTTATTCTTGTAGAAGGAAGGGGAGGCCTAATTGGAGGGGGATTGCCCCTCCTCTTGGCCGGCGCAAGGGGGAACCTTACCCCCTTTGTGGCGCCCCTCCTTTCTCCTCCAACCTATATACTAGAGGTTTTGGGCACTTTTAGATACACATGTTTTTGAGCCTCCTCTAGTGTTCTTTAGTTCTAGTTCTAGTTGATCCAATTAGAGCTAGATCTAGATCCTCTCTAATCCTCATAATTAGAAGGCTAGTGTGGTTCTAATCTTCTCTCTCTAATTATCCAGTGATGATTAGCTATGGACGGTGAAGCGCTACCAGATCGTGAAGACTGTATGGTTGCAAACTATGGAGAGGTTGTGCTTTCGATCTTCCATTCGAGGGATCATCCGTGAACGGCTCAAGGGACTACAAGTACGATCTACACCGGCCCATCTTCTTCCACTGCAACTCAGAGTTGGTAACTATTGGATCTAAACCGTTATTGCATCTTCATAGTGTCCCTGGTTGATCATAGGGTGATTTTTTTTCCTGTTTTCTACTACATTACCTAATGGTGGTATCATGAGCGGTTGTATGAGTAGATGCAGGTTTGATCTAGATCACATGTGGATTTGAGGGTTTGATGTTATTGCTATGATTCCTCGAGCGTTTCTTTGGTTCACCTCATTGATGACATGATGTAGCTTTGCACAAAGTTCTGAAAATCGATCGGCTCTGGCTGTCGATGATCTGCTAACAGTTTTTGGGCGTCATCACAGTCAAGAATTGTGAACTATCACAAAAACGAGAGGGTGATGAAGATGTTCAATCTTCTAGTAGGTCACCCGTATTGTCAAAGTTTAGTGTGGGGCTAGAGATTTTTAATTAAGTCTCTTCCCTCACACACCCCAAAAGTTAATCTAGCAACAAGAATCATTGCCTTCTATGGTGAACGTAGGTAGCTAGAGTTATCTAGAAACCCTAGAAACCACTTAATTAAAATTTTCTAGACCGATTAGAGGACGTCTAACTTGGTTTTGCAAGATACATTTGATGTGGTATAGCCTTCGTCATGATAATAAGTTTATGTATGAGATGGTTATATGATGTAATGTTAAGGGACCTGCGCGTCACAGTATGGTATGATAGCTGGAGCCAAGGGATTGTCGCTTTAATGACCTGCAGGTCAACCTCGTTATTTTTATCGACGAATGTGGCAGACGTGCTATGGATAACCCCAGAGCAAGGTGGCTTCATGAGGCGCAGGAGACCAAAAGTGTTGCCACAACATCAGTTTTTAAATTGGTGTGAGAACGTTGTTTTTTGAAAAATTTCATGAAGACACTGAAGGATCGTGAAGACATCTCTGTTGCCCAGGGCTATACCATATCATGCTATTATGAATTGCCTGAGATGTTCATCCCTTTTTGATTGCACCCTTTTGATTGCGATATAGTCATTTTTATTAGGGCGACCTCTCACAAAAAATATCAAGTTATAAGTGCTCTTCCCAGTGTAGCAACCGTCTACAACACATAGTTGTTCAAAGTACGTCATGTCCACATGAGTACAAATAGATTGTGAGGTGTAAGGCGGGTGAAGGTTAGACCTCACAGTAGAAAGACTTGATTATCTTGAAGTTCTAGCAGAGTCGTTTTAAGCTTGGAGCACGAAGCATCGAAAGATGAACAAGAGTCATATGGAGATATGATCAACAATTTTACCTACCCATTAAAGTTCACATCATCAATGATGTCCACATCAATGGCTGTGAATAACATCAGGGTCTTGAATCACTCATTTTCAATTATGAGAGATATTGATTTGAGTGGGATTGCACTTTATATTAAAGTTTGTTTAAACACTAGTGCATTTTAATTATGAACAATGTCTAAGTGAATCTCGTGTTTATCATTATAGATCAATGGCTCGCAATATGTTCAACTTAGCCCCTATGTTAGATAAAGAAAAGTTGGCTGGAAATGGTGGAAACTATGAGGGTTGGATTTAGAACCTGAGATTTGTTCTCGGAAATGCTAAGAAAGAGTATGTGCTGGATCAGCCCCTAGGTGATCCTCCCATGCAAGATGTGTCATAGGAAATTGTAGCTGCTTTCACTGCTCGGAGGGATGACTATGAGTCAGTCTAGTGCCTCATGTTGACTTGCATGAATCCTTAACTACACTAACATTTTGAAAGATCTAGTACTCAATTTATAATTGGGTCATTGGATGCTCTGTACAAGAAGCAGGCAATGATCGAACATTTTGAGATAACCAAGGCCTTGATTGAATGCAGGATGGTAGGAGGTTCCTCAGTGAGTGAGCATATAGTAAAACTTGTTGACTATGTTGATAGACTAGCTACTCTAGAATTTGGAATTCCTCCAATACTCGACACATATATGGTACTTGCTTCACTCCCACCATCTTACGATGATTTTATCATGAATTACAACACGAATGGGATGGAGAAAAGTGCAAACGAGTTGTTCACCATGTTCAAAACCGTGGAAGCTAGAATGCAGAAGAACAAACAAGTGTTGATGGTTAATAAGATCGCCAGTTTCAAGAAGAAGCAGCGCAAGTACAAGAAGAAATCTCCTAGCGCCGGTGTGACCGTGTCTCAAAAGAGGAACAAGGGCGGAGCTACTAAGGAGACTGAATGTTTCTACTGCAAATAGAAGGGACATTGGAAGCGCAACTGCAAAAAATACTTGGCGGATAAGAAGAAAAATGACTCTTCTGGTAAAGGTAAAAGATATACAAAGTTAATCTTATACTTGTTAAATTCCCGTGAGTCATGGGTATTTGACACCGATCGATTGCTTACATTTGCAATGCGATGCAAGGTGCTGCAAATAGTTCGCAAGCTGAAAAGAAATGAAGTGTGAAAGTGCAATCTTGCTCTTAAGAATATTTTTGATGTCGATACCAAATTTACATATAGGGGACTAACCTTGTTTGCTAAGTATATACACAGGTCATTAGTCCTCTATTTTTTAATGTGCATCATGGTCACATCATATGAGAAATTACTCAAGCAAATAATCAATGAGGAAAGGAGCAAATAAAGACGAAGCATCGCGCTCTTTGATATATTTCTTGAGTAATAGGGATCCCGCACTATTAAGAGGGGATCTGAGGTGTAGGTTCAAGGCTTGCTCACATTCTACCTCACAAGTAGTTTTGTTCACAAATGACCAAAATCCCTAGCAAAGCCCCTTAGCTAAAACCTACTACTCTTTCTCTTCATTCTCTCCACAAGATGACCCCATAGCCGGATCATCCAGACTTGGCCCTGGATCATCTGGGCTTGTCCCAGGATCGTCCGGTGCTGGATCCGGATCGTCCGGATAATGCATCCAGGGAGCGTCGTTTGGCACTGATTATAGCTGGATCATCCGAACCTGCCCCGGATAATCCGGGCTGTGCCCGGATCATCCGGACCCTGTCCCAGATCGTCCGGATAATATCTCCCCTTCCATCACATAAGTTTGGTGGATGAAGCCGGATCGTCCGGGCGTTCATCCGGATCATCCGGGCTTGTTACCAGATCATCCGGGCTGTCCTTCGAACCGTCCGGCCTCCAGCAGCTCTACTGCTACCACTTTCATCCGGGTCTTTAGCCAGATCTTCCGGACGCTGCCAGATCATCCAGATGGTCCTCCAGATCATCTGGGCAAGTCAACCTTTGCTCAAAACGGCTCTATTCTATTGTGGGTAGAAATAGCTCCTTACCTCTTCGACATAAGGTTGAACACTCAACTCCAACACGCCCCAAGAACTCCTGTGCTCCCTCTTTCTTACTCATCCACGAAATCCTAGATTATGGTTTGATTCTTGAGAGTTTGAAAGAGTTGTTCCAATCGAAAGAAAGATCTTCTCCCTCTCCTTCTTGTGTCCGAAGCAAATCATGGTTTGAGCAAGTCTTGAGCTTTCTCCCCTCGGATCTTATTACTCTTGGAGGTTGGAGACTCCTAGGCGGTAGGAGTCTTTTGGTGAGGAATCGATCATTGTGATTACCCCCGGAAAGTTTGTGTGGGTTTGGAGACCACCCCAAGGTCTACCACTAGTGGTTGAGAAATGCCTTCATGGTGTTGTCTCAAAGGGAGAATAGGGTGAGCCTTCGTGGCGTTGGTGTGCCTTCGTGGTAACATCCACCTCTCTAAATGGTGACGTAGCTTCCCTCCAAGGAAGTGAACACCGGCATACATCCTCGTCTCTCGGAGTTGGCAATTATTCCTAACCCTAACTCTCTACTTGTGGTTACTTGTCTCTTAGCACTTACTTATATCATATTGTGCTTGCTTACTCACATATTTGTGTTGTTTAACTTGCTTAGCTCTTAGCATCATACTTGTAATTGTTAGGTTCACTTTCATATTCCGCATTATTGCCTAAGATTGCTAAGTAATAATTAAAATTTATAATTATACCTATTCACCCCCTCTAGGCCCATCTCGATCCTTTCAATTGGTATCAGAGCCTCGTGCTCTATTCTTGTGGCTTAACCGCCCTAGAGCCAGATGAACCCCAATGGGACTCCCCTTCTTGCGGATCCGAAGAATACGGGCGCGGCTTCCACGGAAGTCAAGTCCTTCACTTCCGAGGATCTGGAACGGGTGCTTGCTAAGAAAAAGGAGGAGCATTGTCGGGGATATACCCCGCGGTATGACCCGACCGGAAATATGACCCGGTCGGACTTGGCGGTTTACTTGAGACTCGGTTGACACTTGGCGATTCACTGGCGACTCGCCCTGACCAAACGGTTTACAAGCAACCTGTCTGAACATTATGACTCACTGATAACCCGGCGAGCGGGACAGACGGATGACATGGCCCAAGGCCCAAAAGGCCGGTTTATGTTAATGGTGGGCCGGTTTAAGGGAAAAGGCGTGAAGAATATTTACCTTACAAGGAGTTAAGACCCAGACTTGTATCCGGTTTGTATTAGAAGGTAGACTAGTCCTAATCCTAATAGCACTCCACATGTAACCCACCCCTTTAACTTATATAAAGAGGGGCAGGGCTCCCCAAAGAGGGACAGGTAAGAAGAAACAATTTCTAGGGCTAGATACAAAGAGCTGGTTTACGGGCGACTCCCTCATGATGATAATGAGATCTAGCCACAAACAGCATGTAGGGTTGTTACCGGATGATGTTTCCCGGGGCCCGAAGCTGTCTAAATCCTTGTCTTGTGTTGCGTCTCTCAATTCCGCTCAACCCCTCTCAAGCTACCACATAGATGCATTGGCCTCGCCACTAAGTCCTGACACTAAGGACATCTGCCATGACAATTTCATGATAGTTGGCACCCACCGTGGGGCACGCGCACGGCGGTGTTGAATCCTTGAAGGGATCTTTTCTAGGGTTCGAGAAGTTCGTAATTTTCTGGCTCAACGGAAGCTGGCATGAAAAATTCACATCAACTATAAAT
The DNA here is from genome assembly GCA_034509565.1 of Triticum monococcum. NCBI lineage: Eukaryota > Viridiplantae > Streptophyta > Magnoliopsida > Poales > Poaceae > Triticum > Triticum monococcum. The sequence continues at coordinate 495,157,998 of CM067844.1, forward strand.
TCATCAGTCAAGATTGACGAAGTGTTCTGCGGCTGCGGATATGAGATTGAGACTATTTTAGGGTTACATGATGTACGGCCGCCTCACGCACCGTGGTAATCCATCGAGTCCGAGACGAGGTTTTCTGCAGGAAGCGATTTATCTACCACGTTCTTACTCCGAGGCCGATTGAGGTTCTGCCGAGTTGTCATAGCCACAACTTTTTATCTGTTTTACCCGGTGAAAATCCCTAAAGGCTGCAAGCCGACCTTGCTGTTCCGACGCGTTGCAACTACCGCAGCATCCATGTTACCTACTTCTCACAAGGGGGTCAAATCCCGAAGCAAGCATTAGTCTACCGCTGCTGCTTTGTGTGTGAAGACCGAAGTCAAATCATCAGCTATTACACTAGTACGGGTGAAGGCATTAGTCCAGTCTTTGTTTTTTACTATCAAGTGCTATGTCCAACAAGGTATATCACTGGTTGTAAAAAGTGGTTCAGCTCGTTAAAAAAGAGGAGGAGGAGCCACAACCCAAAAAGCAGATTCGTCCACGGGTTGGGAATTCTCTGTTGACCCGCCTCGCTGAAACCACCAAGCCGAGCAGCAACGAGAGCTGCTGCTTCCATGTTGACCAGATTCAGAAAAAAAATGGATTCGCTGGACCATCCACGAGTCGGAAGCAGATTCTCCACGGGCTCGGACTCATCTGTTGATCTGTTCCATTGACCCGCCAAGCTGCGCCTTGAGCAGCGATGGGCTCCCCAACCAACGCCAAACCGCCGCGCCAGAGGCTGCCGCCTCCGCTGCCGAAGCCTGATGTCGTGGTCTCGTCTTGCTGGGTGTAAGTCGCCGACGCTGACCATCCTTCGCTGATGTCCACCGCTGGGTTGAACCGGTTCTGCCGCCACAAGTCGCCGCCACCAAGTTACCTCGCCGGCGCGTTAAGCCACCCCGTCCACGCCGCCTCGACTTGTTTCCAAATTGCTCTGCAGATGTTTACGGATGTAATTAGGTGCACTCGTCTCCATTAAATTGCTTTGCGTATTAAATGCGTATTATACAAAACATATGTTGTCTGCTCGTGCTATTTTATGCTCGCAGATCTATTCAACTCAAGAGTTTTTTGCTGGCATTTTTTATTGCGTCACTTCCAACAATCTTTTGAGTCGCCACTACGCACGATTCAGACAACAGACGCACGATTCAAAAACCCGGGCATTTAAAAAAAAGGGGGAAGGGGGAGTTCAACATGCACGAGCGACCTACCTCTAGACCAGTCTTCGTGATTAACTTGCTCGTCCGCACCGGCTTACAGCACCGCGGCCGACTCATCTATTATCCGGATGAGTCAGGTGATATCCATCTAAATTTATCTTATTAAACACTTATTGTTTTTTGTCAAAGAACAATTATTTGCCCTGTAACATTTTTACACAAAATAATTGTTTATGCCATTATACCGCGGATGCACGTTCGGCTGTGCCGCACAACTTCACGGACATATGTGTCGTGGTCTAGTTTACATCAACAAGCTGGCCGACTCGTTCGCTCGCGCCGCTTTACAACGTCAAAGATGACTCGCCCATCCGCCCTCGCAGCCGGGTCACACGTCCACACCGGCTTACAACGAGGAGGATAACTACTAGCCTGACGTATCAGGTGAAATCCATTCATTATATTTTTATATTATATATTACTTTCTTTAAAAAAGAGCAATTACTTTGGGTTGCGATATTTTTTGATGCATGACAATTGTTCACTGCAAGAGCGATGGTCATGTCATGGATATCATGCACTAGCATCTGACCTGCCCATAATGATCAACGGATATATATATATATATATATATATATATATATATATATATATATATATATATATATATATATATATATATATATATATATATATATATATATATATATATATATGCAAGCCACAGCCTCTGCGGCCCTGTGTATATCAATACAACACGGCTAAACTTACCCATCCGCGTGGCTTACCGCGCCTGCGATTGACTCGCCCGTTTGTGTGGCTTACCACGCCTATGATTGACTCGCCCGTCCGCACCGGCTTACAACGCCTCGGCCGATTCATCTATCCAAGCCACCTCTAATACTGTGGACGTCTTTACAGTCCGCCTATCATGGCCTGGTCTACATCAACACACCAGGGCCGCACCTATCTGCATGAGCGGTTTATTGAGTATGAGCAAGTCACAGCTTGGGTAGCCCAATTTTCTTTCAAACAAAATGGAGGCAAATTATCATATACTATCAACCGTCGTCTGCACTGGGTGGCCCAATGGGCAGGCGCACAAGTCGCCGCCACTACAGTTTGGTTAACTTCAAATAGCCAGTTGGAAGGAACCATTGGCCGAGTTGCTGACACAGCTCATACGGTATCATTTATAACCCGTCGCAGTCACTTCAACCGATTCACATCATGCTATCAACACCAATGATATACAACTTATGCCGGTTTATATCACGGTCAAATATGGAGAATCGCAAGCCAACTCCTCGAGTCACCTTGAGACTCGGGGGCTACAATGATATGACTCAGCAAATGTTACCGGTTTTCAATGAAGTCAAGAACCCCAAGAAGTTGGAGGGAAAGATAACCCGGTCCCAGAGGATACTACCATATTGATGAAAATTTACAAGCTGTTGGAAAATTTCTGGTTCAAAATGAAGAATGCCGGTTTAAAATCCGGTTCAAGGGAAATCTATTCTCCCACAAAGCTCTGAAGCTCTCAAATCCGGTTCAAGAATTTCCGGTTCAAAAAGAATTAATCTCTCACAAGTTCAAGTTTAAAGGCCGTCAGAAAATTTCCTGTTAAAAATGAAGATTCCAGTTTAAAATCCGGTTCAAGGGAAAGATGTCTCCCACAAAGCTTTGAAGCTCCCAAAATCCGGTTTAACATCCGGTTAAGAAGAAATATCTCTCGCAAAGTCCGAGTTATCAGAAAAGTCAAAAGGGGCCAAAGAGAGTGTTGCAAAAGCACAACTCAAACATAAGCACCCATTGAGCACAGCTCAAAATATTACTAGGGGGCTCTTTGCTTCTACAAGAACTAAGAGTCTATAACCTTGTAATGGGCTATAAAAGCCAGGCTTGGAAGCCAGGTGTATTCACCTAAAACCCCGGGTTATACTGCCTTTTTAAGTAAGCCACTCCGTCCAGGTAATCCTGGTAGACCCGTCGAACGTTTGACAAGTCAATCTTATAAAGACCCTGAACTTGTCATAGTTAAAATGACGATTGGTTGATGTGAGGTTCATCTTATAAGACTTTGTAAAATGGTTTAACTTAGTGGCCTGACAGCCCATGAAAAGCCTCGCGGTTTTTGCATATTTTCTTCTGAAATCCTTCTGATGTTTCTTTTGAAGTGTTTTATACTAACCCGGTGTTGATTGACCCGTTTTTTTGTTGTCGATCTAAGTCGTCAGTATACATTCAATTATAATCCGGTGTTGATTGACCCGGTCTGGCTTCGACTATTCCGGTGTTTATTAACCCGGCCTGGATTTGGACTATAGGTCGCCAGTATGATGATAAATTATCCGGTGTTTAGTAACCCGGCCTGGCTTGGGACTATAAGTAACCAGTATATATTTGGATTGCGCCATTGGAATCATGCGCTCATAAATCATTGGATTATATTATTCAAATCTTCAAATAGCCAACATGGCTGGATTTTATTATGGTTATCAATAGCCAGTATTATGATTAAGGTTTTCAAAGTCGTTTTAGTGCAATGGCTATTATATTATCAATGGATATGATTTATTCTACAACTGAAGGAATAGTCCCGAGTCGCTGCAGGCTTACGACCCGACACTTGGGGGCTACATTGTTCAAGTTGAGATCATACCAAATATGGAAGTCTCACGTCGCTGCAAGCATGCACCATGACACTTGAGGGCTAATGCAAAGTCATTTTTTGCTCACCTTATTGAAGACCCGACTCATCACAGTGTAATGAGCCGGCCCTTGGGGGCTACCAATTGCTTCTGTCAAAAAATTTAAGGTACACAAGCTTTAATCCATTATATTGAAAGGTTTATTGCTCAGTTGGTAAAGCACAAAGCTCTTAACCTTGTGGACGTGGGTTCAAGCCCCATGATGGGGGTTATATGATGTTATTTTCAATGAAGTATATATAAAAAGTCCCAACTCAATATTATCTTACTGAGATGGCCCTTAGGGGCTACACGTTGTTGTTCAAATCTACATGATCATATTTATAAAATCCCTGCTCATTATTGCATAATGACCCGGCACTTGGGGGCTACACTGGTTGAAGTTTTTTGAGCATCAGGCAATTTCAAGTCCCAGGTTGCTGCAAGCATGACAAACCGGCACTTGGGGGCTACATATGTGGAATACTCAGTTCTGTAAGTGCATCTAGTGCCACCCCTAGTTGGTTTTGGAGTATTGACGACAAACTTAGTTGAGGGACTAATGTGTTTGTGAGAATTGCAGGATAACACAGGTAGAAGTCCCTCATTGACTCGGTTTTCCTACCAGAGATGACCCCTAAAAATGTATGAATACATTGAAGTCAAAGGCGGTATGTGAAGACATTCACATTGAAGACTATGACAAGAGAATACACCGCATGAAGACTATAGAGCACGAAGATTTAGATCTTTCGTAGTTGTTCTTCTTTGTTGAGTCATAGGAACCACCGTACTGTTAAGTGGGGTCCAAGAGAACCAGTCAGAATGATTGAAGTGATGCTTAACCAAAACCTATGTCTTCGAGTGAAGACTATGAGAGCGAATCTTGTCCAGAGTCGGACAAGTCAGCTTTGCTTGTAGCCCAAGTAAAGTTGCCGTGTGAGTTTGAAATCTGACCGTTGGAACACGTGTCAGTTCCTTAGTGACCCAGGGTCATTTCGGACAAATCAGGTCGGGTTGCCTAGTGGCTATAAATAGCTCACCCCCTACAACCATAAACGGTTGGCTGCTCAGAGTTAGTGTACGGCTTTTGTCATTTGAGAGCGACCCACCTCGAAGCCTTTGAGAGAAAATTCCTTGCGAGGATAAAGCCCTAACCACCCAGAGCCAAAGAGTGTTAGGCATCACTTTAGTCTTCTTGTCTATGTGATCTGAAGACTTATTACACTTAAGGACTGTGAATCCTCCAGCCGGTTAGGCGTCACGTTCTGAGCATCCAAGAGACATTGTGGATCGCCGGTGAACGAAGTCTGTAAAGGTTTGGGAGTCTACCTTGAAGACTTACCAGAGTGATTGGGCGAGGTCTGTGTGACCTTAGCTCAAGGGGAATACGGTGAGGACTGGGTGTCCTGAGCTGCGTGTTTAGGACTGGGTGTCCGGGACTGTGTGTCCTCAGGTTTAAATACCTAGCCGCCCTAACCAGACGTACAATTGTCACAGCAACTGGAACTGGTCCAACAAATCATTGTCTTCAACGAATCACTGGTTTCATCCTTCCCTTCCCTTTACTTACTTTTGGTCCTTGTGAAGTCATTGTATGACTGCACTATCTTTTGTCTTCACTAAGCGACTGCATGTTCTGTTTGGCTTCATAATATCTTCCTACCTGATCCTTACTACCTAGCTGCTATTAGTCATTGTGCTTTCACTTCATTGAATACTTGACTATGTGTGCCTAGTGTAGTCTACCTTCCGCTGCATGGTAATAGGTTTATTTCTATCGTTTGTCTTCGAAACTTCCACGTTTTGAAGACTTTCATAAAAATCGCCTATTCACCCCCCTCTAGTCGATATAACGCACTTTCAATTGGTATCAGAGCAAGTTACTCCCTTGTTTTGTGTGATTCGGTTTAACCACCTGGAGTTTTAGCTATGTCGACTACAGGGATAATTAAAGTCTCCGCTGCGTGCCCCGTCTTCGATGGAACTGAATATCCCTACTAGAAGAATAAGATGCGCATGCATCTTGAAGCCATTGACGTCGACCTATGGTATGTCGTTAAGAACGGCGTTCCCAAGGCTGGAGAAGGTGTCACTGCTACTGACGTCAAGAAGTTCGTTCAAGTGGACTCTACTGCCAGGAATATCATCTGTGGTCATCTGACCAAAGGACAGTATGGCCGCGTGAGTGCTTTGGAAACATCTAAGCTAGTCTGGGACTGGCTCTCCAAGGTCAACGAAGGCGTCTCAACCCAGAGAGATCAGAGAATCAGTGTCCTTTGCAACCTCTTCAACCGCTTCAAGAGAAATGACAATGAGAATGTCCAGCTCACATTTGATCGACTCACTGACATCACAAATGAGCTTCAAGCCCTCGACGCTACTGAGATCACCAAGCATGAAATCGTCAAGACACTCTTGAGATCACTTGACAGTTTGTTTGACACCCTAGCCCTGATGATTCAAGAACGTCCTGATTTCAAGACACTCGATCCATCTGACATCCTTGAGAGGCTCAACACACATGAGTTTCAGCTTTCTGAGAAAAGAGATATCTACGGTCCCAACTATGGGCGAACTCGTGCCTTGAAGGCAAAAGCTGTCTCCTCATCTGAAGAAGAATCTGACAGCAGTTCTGATGACCCTGAAGACATTGGAAAGGAACTTGCTATGCTTGTGAAGAAGTTCCAAAAATTCACCAAGAAGAAAGGCTTCAGAAAGTCTTCACGATCAAGCTCAAGGAATGATGAAGCTTCTGCTCATGACTACAAGAATAAAACATGTCACAAGTGCAAGAAACCTGGCCACTTCATCTCTGAGTGTCCGCAGTGGGACAATGAGAACAAAAAGAAGAAGAAGAGCAAGGAATATGACTCTGACGACAAGAAGAAGAAGAAATACTCAAAGTCTTCTTCCAAGTCTTCCTCAAAGTCTTCATCACACAAGAAGAGCTCATCTGGCAAGGCACGTGCATTTGTTGGCAAGGAAATGGATTCATAGGAGGAGTCCACTTCTGAGGAGGCGGAGGTGGAGTCTGAGGAGGAGTCCGACTCTGCCGTTGCAAGTCTAGCTACAGCATACGTTGCCAAGTCCATCTTCAACACTGAAGACAATGACTTCATCACTGACACCAATGCAAATGACAAGGACTACTCCGCTCCTACCTACTGCTTCATGGCACGCGGTGCCAAGGTAAACACACGCACTACTCACTATCGAACATCCACTGAAGATGACTCTGATTGTGGTTCAAAACCCAGCTACAAAAAACTTGCTAAAATTGCAACTGAACAACAGAAAGCTATGGAACATATTCAAAAACTGTTAGACAAAAGCGATGATCTGTTAGGCGCTGAAATGACTCGATCTGAGTCCTTAATTGAAGACATAAAAAATCTTCACGTTAAGTATGAGGAACTTGAAAGTCGTGATGAAACGCTCTCAACAACTCATGAAAAGCTTTCCTATGATTATCTTCAAAGGAAGCAAGATCTTGAGAAATTGAGAGCGGCTCATGAAGATCTTCAAAAGGAAAACGAGTCACTTCGCGCCGAACAGATCAGTTCCTCTCAGGAAGGATTTGAACCACCATGTCTTAAATGCATTGAGCGTGATAATGCTACTTCTATTGCTGAATGTTCTACTGCTGCCACTGTTGCAATATCTTCAACTGTTGATGTGGTAACTAACCCCTCTGCTGAGGATACCACTGCTATTGCTGATGAGAATGCTAGGTTGAAGACATTGCTTGAAATAGGGATGCACAAAAGTCTTAAAGGGCATCAGACACTATGTGATGTCCTCAAAAGGCAGATTCTGAACCGAAACCCGAGGAAAGAGGGTGTTGGGTTCGTAAGGAAAATGAATGCTGATGGCTCTTACTGGAAACCTGAGCAGTACCCCAAAACCACATGGGTTGCTGCAAAGGAACCTTCAGCAGATCCATCCAATCTATCTGGCTTCACTTGTGCTAACCCCATTGTCATTGATGAATCCTTTGATGCAAACTATCAACTATTTAAGAATCAGAATGGTGAAGTGTTTGCCAGGTATATTGGTACTAACTACAGGAATGGGCCGCCTATGAAGAAGATCTTGGTGCCAAAAAAGTGTTTGGAAAATCTTCCTGTGAATGTCATCATGACACCACAGGTGAAGAAGACAAACCCCAGACCACAGGCTTCATACGGTCGAAAGGCTTCATACAGACAGAGGACTCACCTGAGTCGCACTAATGCAAATGTTTTGCAGGGAAACCATACTCAGGCCTATGAATATGAGCGCGGTTCATCAAACCGCCATGTTCATAAGACCAAGAACTATTCTGCTTATTCTTATGAGTACTATTGTCTGCCTGCAAGACTTTTTGCTAGGGCTCCAAAGCCAAAGTTCTCAAATGCTGCACTTAGACTTATTGCTTCTAGGCCACCCTTGAATATGTGGGTGGCTAAGAAAGCTTAACTCTCTTTTGTAGGGAAGGGTCTCCAGCAGAAAACCAAAATCGTCTGACGCTATTGCTGGGGACCTTAAACATCTTGTAGGGTGCAAGATCAAATGCCCGAATGGTCTTACTATGTACTTCGTTCCCGAATCGCTTGCTACTCTCCCTATCAGTCCTAATCTGGATCTAAGCTTTCATAACCCACTGGTTCGTCAAATGTTTTTGCTTCACAATTCTCTTCGTGAAGCCTAGCCCCCTAACTGCACTATAGGGTACGACACCAGCGTCTTCAGAATGGATTATTGATAGTGGGTGTACCAATCACATGACTGGCAAAAGAAGCCTTCTTATGGACTCAACCTTACGTCCATCCGACAAGAGTCACATCACATTTGCTGACACTGGTAAAAGTAAGGTATTGGGTCTAGGTAGAGTTGCAATCTTAAAGGATCAACACATGGATAAAGTCATGCTTGTTGAATCCCTTGGCTTCAACTTATTGTCTATCTCAATGCTTTGCGATTTAAACATGATCGTAATATTTGGAAAATATCGTTGCCTTGTTCTAATGGACTCTGACAAGTCTCTAGTGTTTGAAGGGTATCGGAAAGATGATTTGTACGTGGTAAATTTCTCAGCAGGACCACAGCTTGCCGTATGTCTTCTAGAAAAAGCTTCAAAATGCTGGCTCTGGCATCAGAGGCTAGGGCATGCTGGCATGAGGAACCTCCACACCCTTGCAAAGAAGAAGCATGTCATAGGCATCGAGGGCGTCAAGTTCAAGAAAGATCACTTATGTGGTGCCTGTGAAGCACGAAACATGACGAGGGCCAAACATCCCTCGAAGACAATCATGACAACTACTCGACCCTTCGAACTGCTCCACATGGATCTTTTCGGTCCCACCCATTACTCAACTCTTACTACTACTGCTTGTCTCTATGGCTTTGTCATTGCTGATGATTATTCTAGATATACTTGGGTGCACATAATCCTCTACAAGACTGAAGTGCAGGATGTTTTCAGACGCTTCGCCAATCGAGCAATGAACAACTATGGCGCCAAGATAAAGCACATCAGAAGTGACAATGGCACTGAATTCAAGAACACTGGCCTTGATACATATCTTGATACTTTGGGCATCACACATGAATTCTCAGCCCCGTACACGCCACAGCAGAATGGCGTCGTCAAATGCAAGAACAGAACACTCATTGAGATGGCCCGAACGATGCTTGATGAATACAAGACTCCAAGAAAATTCTGGCCTGAAGCCATTGATACTGCATGCCATATAATCAATCGTGTTTATCTTCACAAGCTTCTGAACAAGACATCTTATGAGCTCCTTACTGGCAAGAAGCCAAATGTCAGTTACTTCAGAGTATTTGGCGCCAGGTGCTGGATCAAAGATCCACATCACACTTCAAAATTTGCACCAAAAGCACATGAGGGTTTTATGCTTGGATATGGAAAGGATTCGCACTCCTACAGAGTCTTCAATCTCTTTCATTATAAAATGGTTGAAACAGTGGATGTGTGGTTCGATGAGACTAACGGTTCACAAAGAGAGCACCTGGCAAATGTGCTAGATGAAGTTCCATCTAGTGAATCAATCAAACTAATGGGAACTGGAGAAATCATACCCTCTGAAGCTCAACCTGAAGAGGAACTTATCATATCCGCACCTGATCAACCTGAAGACAATGCTCAGCCTGAAGACAATCCCTCTAACAATGACAATGATCAGCAAGAGCAAAATCTTCGCCCTGTACATCCTCGTGTTGCCAATGAAGTGCAGATTGAGAGAATAATTGATAGCATCAATGCACCCGGTCCGCTCACTCATTCAAGGGCAACTCAGCTAGCAAATTTCTATGGGCACTTCGCATTCGTCTCAATAACAGAACCCGAGAAAGTTGAAGAAGCCTTCCTGGAACCTGAATGGATTCAAGCTATGCAAGAAGAGCTTCAACAGTTTGAGTTGAATAATGTATGGGAACTGGTTAAGCGTCCTGACCCTCAGAAGCATAATATAATAGGCACCAAATGGATATACCGCAACAAGCAAGATGAGCATGGTCAAGTTGTCAGAAACAAAGCTCGTCTCGTTGCTCAAGGATATACTCAAGTGGAAGGGATTGACTTCGATGAAACATTTGCTCCTGTGGCTCGACTTGAAGCCATACGCATACTGCTGGCCTGTGCAAATCATCATAACATACTTCTATATCAAATGGGTGTGAAGAGCACTTTTCTCAATGGCAAGATTGAATAAGAAGTGTATGTTGCACAACCGCCTGGCTTTGAAGATCCAAAACATCCTGACATGGTATACAAGCTCAACAAGGCACTGTATGGCCTCAAACAAGCCCCTCGGGCTTGGTATGACACACTCAAATACTTCCTGAAGAGCAAAGGCTTCATACCTGGTTCCCTCGACCCCACTCTCTTCACGAAGACATATGATGGTGAACTGTTTGTGTGCCAAATATATGTGGATGACATTATCTTCGGCTACACCAATCAGAAGTACAGTGAAGAGTTTGGATATATGATGCAAGAGCGATATCAGATGTCCATGACGGGAGAGCTGAAGTTCTTCCTTGGTCTTCAAATACGACAACAACGCAATGGCATCTTCATATCTCAAGAGAAGTATCTCAAAGATTGCCTCAAGAAGTTCGGTATGCAAGACTGCAAAGGCTTCACGACGCCAATGCCAGCCAAACATCATCTGGGTCCCGACGACAATGGTAAAGAGTTCGATCAAAAGGTATACCGCTCCATGATTGGTTCTTTACTTTATCTATGTGCATCTAGGCCAGATATTATGCTTAGTGTTTGCATGTGTGCTCGATTCCAAGCGGCACCAAAGGAGTCGCATCACTTAGCTGTGAAGCGAATTCTTCGATACTTGGCTCACACCCCAACTCTAGGATTATGGTATCCAAAGGGCTTAGAGTTTGATCTGGTTGGATTCTCGGATGTTGATTATGCTGGTGACAAGGTGGATCGCAAGTCTACATCAGGCACATGTCATTTTCTGGGACGATCACTTGTATGTTGGTCTTCAAAGAAGCAGAACTGTGTATCTCTCTCCACTGCTGAATCTGAATACATTGCTGCTGGATCTTGCTGCGCTCAGCTTCTATGGATGAAGCAAACACTCAAGGACTATGGCATTCATCTGAAGCAAGTGCCACTCTACTGCGACAACGAAAGCGCCATGAAGATTGCCAACAACCCAGTTCAGCACTCGAAGACAAAGCACATTGAAATTCGTCATCACTTTCTCAGAGATCATGTTGTGAAGGAAGATATTGATATCATACACGTCAACACTGAAGAGCAATTGGCAGATATCTTCACCAAGCCCTTGGATAAGAAGAGATTTTGCAAGTTACGGTGTGAGCTAAATATCTTGGAATCCTCAAATGTCCTGTGATCAGGCACACATCCTAACACTTATGCATATTGATGACTTAGATGTGCAACACACGAAGTAAAGTATATCTTCAATCAATGAAGACATACATTCTAAGTGTGAATACATTAATGTGGAATTTGACTTCAGAGAGCCATGATAATTGTGCGCCGTGTCTGGGTCTAATACTTCCTATACAGTGGGTAATGCCACCACCAAATGTTCAGTTTGAAGTGTTTCACTCATGGCGTTACATTTGCTATGTCTTCACATTTGATTTGGCTTCAATCTCAACATGTCTTCATGATTATCTTCACTATGTTGATTATATATATACACTAGTGTTCTGTCCTCTACATCATTCACTTATAGCTATGTCTTCTTGTTGAATCTTTTGAACTAAGTGAATGTGATCGGACCCTAACCTCTCTATGCTTTCTATCTCAAATTCTATCTCTCCAAATCATATGCATTCTTTTGAAACTATCAAATGTCTTCTCTGCGTCCTTGCCAGCAGAAGATACAGAGACAAACATTAAGTCCGCTTTCAATGCTAATTCCTTCACCTGAAACCCGGAGAAGTGGGAACGACCCCCCGACAATCCAGGCATGCGTGGGACGTGGAACAACCTCCGACATGCTGCATGATGGCCACATGTTCCTCAGATGTGAATCGCTAGGGGCACCTGTGTAATAACACTGAGCCGCCCCTGTCCCTATAAATACACGCCTCACCACAGTCATTATCTCTTCTTCCACTCTCGCACGAACCCTAGCGCCACCGCTAGCTCTCGACGATGCCGGCGACGAAGCGCTTCGCTACCGCAACCTCTCCGACGCCGTCTTCACGCCGACCGCAGACATCGTCTTCTCCGCCGTCGCCGTAGGTGTCCTCCGTCGCCAAGTTAGGGCACGGACAATCGGACTGCTCGGCCTCCTCTTCCACTCCGTCTAGCAGTTCTACGTGTGGTAAATAAAACTTCCTTTTTACGGCCCCTTTGATCCTATAGATTCGTCACTTTCTACCACAAGTGGTTTTTGTTCACACATGTTGGATCCACTTCAAACTGCATCTCATAATATGCCTAGTATATTCACTTATGCTTCGCAAAGTAGTTAGATTCCTCACTTGTACTGATCCGTGGATTCGTACAAATCTGGAACCAACTCCTTATCTATGAGTGAATGTCTTCGAACGATGAGGTCAATGTCTTCTAAACTGATTTATCTTCAAAATCTTCTGAGAATGCATATGACCTCTTCCCCTTCCCTCGCACCTTAATACTGTCACAGGTACATGTCTGTGGGAGAATCCCTTGGTTCTCATAGTCTGCATTCATTTGCAGAATTCTTACAGTATCACATAAATTCTCCCGAAGGCAGTTCCTGTTTGTCCAGCAAGCGAAAGCCTTCGAAGCCTGTGAACGTATTAAAGCCATTCAGTTTAAAGTTCATGGCGTCAGAGAAATCAGCAAGGAAGGGTGGCAGAAAGTGTCGAGGAGAAACCTCAAGAGATCTGCCCGATGACCTCTCAGAGCTGTACAAAACAGATCCTGAAGAGGATTACAATCAGTGCAAGACACGAATCCAATGGATTCGACGCTATTGGGCAGAACAGTGGTTCAAGTATAGATTTGTGACAAAGGAATATGCTGAAAAGAACGCCATCAAGCGACCATGGGGAGACATCCTCTACAAAAATCTTCAACCCAGGACTAGAGATGAAGCCATTGAACAAGGCTTCTATCCCTGCATGGTCCGTGGACCATAGCCTGCGGATGCTGACCCATTGTCACTGCTATGGTATCGTGACGACAATCTGTTTAAGCACAACTTCCAGTTTGCCTAGAACTCAGCGAAGCAGAACAAGAAGTCTTTGGGATTAGACTTCAACCCTGGTCCCTCTGCTCCCCGTGCCGATGGAACTCGTGAAGCTGAACCCAATCTTCTTGGGCCCTTCTACAACTTGGAAGGTCTCATCACTCACATCGTGGTTCAAGGGACAACCGTGAATGAGCCTGCAGATGACGCTGAATCAGATGAAGTGCCTGCTTCGCCGAAGCCAAAGAAGTTGAAGCAGCCTAAAGCTTCAAAGCCTGCCTATGCACCAAAAATCTCACGGGCGAAGCCACTGGCCACTGCACCTCCTGAAGACAGTGTGCAGTCTGAAGATTTGTCACACATCTCCAAGCCCCAGAAGGTCAAGTTGCCTCTGCCACACACCGGCCAAGAACTGACTGCTGCTGCCATTCTGCGAAACGATGCCATTGATCTATCCAGTGATGAAGATCTTGCAGATGACGCTCTTGAGCAACTCATCAAGAGCAAAGAAGAAGCAGAAATCTTCAATGATCTGCCTCTCTTTGACGTGACAATCATCCACAACTTCATTGATGAGTGGTTTGACATGCCCAACATCAGCTTCCAAGATCTGCAACTACCCATTGGCCTCAGTGTCGCCTTCCATGGCGCCATTGCTTCAAAATTAGCTATCGCCCAGCGCATTGTTGAACTGAAGCAAAAGATTGACTTTGAGAAAGCTCATTTCAAGAAGCATATGGCCAAGCTCAGCATGCAAGAGGTGAAAAACTTCAAGATTATGCTGCACGAGCTCAAAGAAGCCTTTCTCAAGAAACGCGCAGAAGCTCAGGGTTCACGTGAGCGCATGAAGAGCCTGGCTGACAAGTGTGTGCAAGGCTACAATGAGGCTGAGAAGCGCAAGGCCCTTGGGCGTCCGGGCATTGATCCCAGGATGGCTGCCAAGCAGAAGAAGAAGCCCACTGTGGCCGAACCCAACGCACCAAGGCAGGAAGCAGATCCCATTGTCTTCCCAACTAGCATGACTGGCTCGAAGCCAAAGGCCCGGTCAACCGCTTCAGAGCTGAAGAAGACGAGGACTGCTGAGGCTGAAGCAAGGAAGAGGAAACATCCTGAAGCCTCTGCTACTGCCCCCTTCAAAAAGAAGCGGAAGACCCAGAAGGAACGGGCTGCTCCCACAGAGCCCTTGATTGTTGAACCCATCTCCATGGTTCGCCCTGACGCTGAACCTCAAGAGTGCCAACTGACTGTCCATGAGCCTGCTTTCACAGAGGCTCATGAAGCTGAAGACTTTCCAGCAGCTGATCCCATCGCTGCTGAAGACATTGGTCAGCATGACCATGTTGAAGATGATGCAGTTCTTCCTCAGCTCGAGCACCAACAGGTATCATCGCCTGTGTTAACGCACAACAAACTTATCAGCATTGGTCGTCCTTTGACGCCAATTGCTCAAGATGCATCATGGGCTGATCACCCACAAGCACAAGAGGAAGAAGACTTTGAGGCCCAGCCAACTTCAACTCCACAGGCGTCGCCAGGGTTACGCAGGCTTCGCAAAGGACCAAGGCATCCAGTCTCTGAGTCTGAAGCTAAAGCTACTGAAGACATTCCGGCTGCATCAGCCGATGAAGAAGAAACCCCAAGCGCTGCTACACCCCCGTCTCACCAAGAAGCTATTCTCGAGGAGAACGTGACTGTGACCGACCCTCCAGCTCATCAAGTGGAGGTTGAGAAATTTGAGGCTGCCACCGATGCCACTGACGCTGTCATGGCTGAAGCCAATGCGGAGCCTTCACCTACCCAAGCACCAGAAGTCAGTGAAGCCAATGATGCTACTGCTTCTGTTCCTGCGCCTGCTGCTGGTCCTCAGTTTGACTACCATGTTGAGCACATGCCTCAAGTACAGAAGCCAATCCCCAGATTGCCCAGGTTTCCAGGTCTTGCATCAGCACCTGGATCCTTCATTGTCAATGGCTTCAAAGTAGACAACACCTTATTCAATAGCTCCAGGAACCCCTACTCAAGGGAAAGGATATCATCTGATCGGTTCTGGAGCTATCCGTAGCAAAGCTATTACTCCTGCATTCTATACAATCAAGGTCGCATCTTCCCACATAAGCGTCTTGACATCGAAGCAATAGCTGGTCTGCCCTGTCTGGAAGAAGCTCTGGATTGCTTCAAAGAGGTTGGATTGCTGCCGTTTGTCACCGACCAAGAGCACTGGAATGAAGAGTTGCTGCTCTAATTCTATGCCACACTTCACATCCGTGGGTACAACAGAGATCCGAAGACTTGGGTCCTGGAGTGGATGACAGGAAATGTTCATCATGAAGCCAAAGCCTTTGATATCATTGAGCTCACTGGTCTGCCCACTCCTGGCGATCTCTACGAACATGGCTGTCAGCTTCACAGTGAAGCTGTGGAGAGCATCTTTCAGAGGCTTGAACCTAACATGAGTCAGATGCTCAGTATGATGAAGCCATTGCCCCAAGAGGCTGCATATCCCAAGGAGTTCTTCGTTGAATACCTTGAGTATCTGCCAACGACTATTTATCACATCATAAGGCGAACTCTCTGGCCCATCAAAGGACATTCTCCACATGCCAAGCTGGAAGGTGCAATGAAGACTTTGGTCTTCTATATTCTTCATGGCAAATGCTTCAATACACAGGACTTCTTCATCCGCCAACTTGCTGCATCAGGCTCTGATCTTTTTGGCTTGAAGTTCTACGCTCCATGGATAATGCGGCTGATTAAACTCCACTCCGCTATCTCATATCAGCCATCTGCTTGCAATCATCGGATCTTTCTGCCTGATGTGGATATGTCTGTTGAAGCCATTTATCCTGAGCCTACCAAGGAACCTCTAAGTCTTCAGAATGCGGAGCATCAAAGTTTTTCTCAGAACATTGAAGGAGTTGAAGCTGTCACTCGTGTGTATTCTTTGGCTGGAACTACACGTGCACCACATCTTGCCCTTACTGAAGCCACCGATAGCACAATTTCCCAACGACCTAAGAAGCGCACTCGTGTTCTCAATGACCGAGAGCTTCTGGTGGCTCTTCATCAGAAACAAGATAGGCATCATGACTGGCTGAAGCGCCAAATGCAAAGCCTCTTGGTGGATGTCAACCGTATTCGCAATCTTGCCACCAAGAATGCCTTTGTTGCACATGAAACCTCTCGATGCACATGGAAAGGGCTGACGCTTATGTGCTCTGAAGATGATATTCAAGAGGATGGCTTCTCTGAACGCTTCAAGTTTGACTCCACACCTCCTCGAAGGGCAGTGCTGCGACGAACTCCATCTCTTGAAGACTCTGAGTTCTCTTCCTCTACTGCAACTGTGAATGCCAGAGTGATCGAGGATGAAGACGATGCTACTTCACCGCCACCTCCTTCAGCACGCTTCGACACTGCTCCAAGTTCTTCTGCACCGCCAAACACCACCGACGACCCTGCTGCTTCACCTACTCTTCATGGGAACGAGTAGATGCTCTATGTCTTCAAACCTTTTTGGTCCTTACTGACAAAAGGGGGAGAAGCATATGAGTTTGATAGTCTTCAAGCGGGTCCATATGGGCGGTTGCTTTATATTTTGCTTCGTGTTTACAACTCTCGTTTTGATACATTTGGTTCTTTGAGTTGTAACACTTAAACTCGATGGTCGTCTGCTACTTATTTGCTACTTCGTGATGCGACGATAAATTCCGCATGTGCGACGATAAATTCCGCACTTAGATCATCTTGCAGACATCCATTTTCCATTATTCATGTCATTATTTTCACATACCTTCTCATGCATAATGAATTGTCACCATAAGTTGAAGAGGATCTCCACAAGCACAACCTGCCATGTGCATTTGCATTCCAAAAGCAAATTACTTATATGCACATCTTCAGGGGGAGCCCTCATAGCTTATGAAGACAATTCCCTATCCTCTTACAATTTCACATATTATATTCCCCGTTGAAAACTTCAACTAGTTTGTCATCAATCACCAAAAAGGGGGAGGTTGTAAGTGCATCTAGTGCCGCCCTAGTTGGTTTTGGAGTATTGACGACAAACCTAGTTGAGGTACTAATGTGTTTGTGAGAATTACAGGATAACACAGGTAGAATTCCCTCATTGACTCGGTTTTCCTACTAGAGATGACCCCTAAAAATGTATGAAGACATTGAAGTCAAAGGCGGTATGTGAAGACATTCACATTGAAGACTATGATAAGAGAATACATCGCATGAAGACTATGGAGCGTGAAGATTTAGATCTTTCGTAGTTCTTGTTCTTATTTGTTGAGTCATAGGAACCACCGTACTGTTAAGTGGGGTCCAAGAGAACCAGTCAGAATGACTGAAGTGATGCTTAACCAAAACCTATGTCTTCGAGTGAAGACTATGAGAGCGAATCTTGTCTGGAGTCGGACAAGTCAGCTTTGCTTGTAGCCCAAGTAAAGTTGCCGTGTGAGTTTGAAATCTGACCGTTGGAACACGTGTCAGTTCCTTAGTGACCCAGGGTCATTTCGGACAAATCAGGTCGGGTTGCCTAGTGGCTATAAATAGCCCACCCCCTACAACCATAAACGGTTGGCTGCTCAGAGTTAGTGTACGGCTTTTGTCGTTTGAGAGCAACCCACCTCGAAGCCTTTGAGAGAGAATTCCTTGCGAGGATAAAGCCCTAACCACCCAGAGCCAAAGAGTGTTAGGCATCACTTAAGTCTTCTTATCTGTGTGATCTGAAGACTTATTACACTTGAGGACTGTGAATCCTCCAGCCGGTTAGGCGTCGCGTTCTGAGCATCCAAGAGACATTGTGGATCGCCGGTGAACGAAGTCTGTGAAGGTTTGGGAGTCTACCTTGAAGACTTACCAGAGTGATTGGGCGAGGTCTGTGTGACCTTAGCTCAAGGGGAATACGGTGAGGACTGAGTGTCCTGAGCTGCGTGTTCAGGACTGGGTGTCCAGGACTGTGTGTCCTCAGGTTTAAATACCTACCCGCCCTAACCAGATGTACAGTTGTCACAGCAACTGGAACTGGTCCAACAAATCATTGTCTTCAACGAATCACTGGTTTCATCCTTCCCTTCCCTTTACTTACTGTTGGTCCTTGTGAAGTCATTGTATGATTGCACTATCTTTGGTCTTCACTGAGCGACTGCGTGTTCTGTTTGGCTTCATAATATCTTCCTACCTAATCCTTACTACCTAGCTGCTATTAGTCATTGTGCTTTCACTTCATTGAATACTTGACTATGTTTGCCTAGTGTAGTCTACCTTCTGCTGCATGGTAATAGGTTTATTTCTATCGTTTGTCTTCGAAACTTCCACATTTTGAAGACTTTCATAAAAATCGCCTATTCACCCCCCTCTACTCGATATAACGCACTTTCAAGTTCTGACTAGTGATTGAGATGAACAACATGGATTTCTTCAAAAGTGATAATATTTATATTGAAGCAAGTCTTAAGTCATCACTTTGCTCTACTCAAGACTTGGGGGCTACATGTATTATGCATATAAAGAAGGAACGTCCTCTAATTATCAGTTTTGAGTAAATCAGGAAGATCAATTACATGACCCGGTGTCATCAACAACTATGACCCGGCATCGTCTATTTTATAACCCAGCATCGTCTATAACCCGGCAATTTTAGTAATGATAAACCAGCAAGTTTTACATCTTCAAGCCGACTGAAAGTTAGATAAGTATTTCAAGACCAATATTTTTTTAAATCGGTGCTTTGGAAACTGATTCAAGTGGATTATTTCTTACAATATTTCTCTACAAGAGACCAATGTCAGCAAATTGACTCTGAAGCTAGCTTATTGACCCGGATTTCTCAAAAGAAGTATCTGGATTTTTTGCATTCACAAAGTTTGAAGGTATCTACTAAAGGAGATTTGCTATGAGTTCATGGGCATGTATCAAAAAGGAAATGACAAGGACTTAAAGATGAGCAGGTGCCGGTTTACAAGAATTTTTAACCCGGAGTACAACTTGTCAAAGTTGTTCTTGTGTTTGTTTTATAGGATCAGTTTAACATGGATAAATCCAAATTAAACTGGGGGCTAATGTCAGGGATATACCCCGTGGTATGACCCGACTGGAAATATGACCCGGCTGGACTTGGCGGTTTACTTGAGACCCGGTTGACACTTGGCGATTCACTGGCGACCCGCCCTGACCAAATGGTTTACAAGCAACCTGCCTGAACATTATGACTCACTGATAACCCGGCGAGCGGGACAGACGGATGACAAGGCCCAAGGCCCAGAAGGCCGGTTTATGTTAATGGTAGGCCGGTTTAAGAGGAAAGGCGTGAAGAATATTTACCTTACAAGGAGTTAAGACCCGAACTTGTATCTGGTTTGTATTAGAAGGTAGACTAGTCCTAATCCTAATAGGACTCCACATGTAACCCGCCCCTTCAACTTATATAAGGAGGGGCAGGGATCCCCAAAGAGGGTCAGGCAAGAAGAAACAATTTCTAGGGCTAGATACAAAGAGCTGGTTTACCGGCGACTCCCTCATGGTGATAATGAGATCTAGCCACAAACAACATGTAGGGTTGTTACCGGATGATGTTTACCGGGGCCCGAAGCTGTCTAAATCCTTGTCTTGTGTTGCGTCTCTCGATTCCGCTCAACCCCTCTCAAGCTACCACATAGATGTGTTGGCCTCGCGACTAAGTCCTGACACTAAGGACATCTGTCGTGACAATTACACGACAAGCATGATGCTTCTCTTGAGGCCTTGGTCCAAATGAGACTAGCCACACTAACCACGATGCTTGCACTACTTTCTGGTGGTGCGACCTCGAGGACAGATGTGCCTACTCCTTCACTTGGCCAACAACCTCCTAGTAATGACCACTCTAGTGTTCCTTGGCTTTATGCAAGACCTCAAATAGAGAAACGAAAGTATAACCCTCAAGGCAAACCTCCTTTACTTGATGACACTACTGATTTTGCTTTGTGGAGAGTTGCTATGCGGGATCATCTTCGATATGGAAATGATGAGATGTTGGAGATCTTGGAGTATGGCTACCAAGCTGTTGACCCGAAGAATCTTACTCCAAGAGAGGTATATGATAAGAATCTCAACGACACAACAACCATGTGCATAAGGAGAGGTATGACTGACAAAAAGGAGACCATACACACATACATATCACAAGTGCCAAGGAATTATGGCATAGCATTGTGAGGACCAAGACCGGCACCTCCATTCTCCGGCTTGATCAATATGAAATTGCCATGGGTCAACCGCAAAACTTTTGTATGGAGAAAAGTGAATCTCCCAAGAAACTCCTTGAGCGTCTCATGACTCTCACCGTTGACATTGAGTCATTGAGTGTGACAAGACACGAGATGGATTCAACTTGACTAAGCGATTTCTCATGGATAAGTTGCTTCATGCTCTTGCTCCGTATCATCACCAAATGGTGTGGGACATAAGACAACACCATGGATTCAAGGAAATGACTCCGGATGACATCATATCAACTTTCCAACTATTTGAAGAGTCAAAGGGAAATGCTACAGAACATCTTGCCATGCATGGTACCTCAACATCAAAAATCAATCTTGCATTGAAGGCCAAGCATGTATATGAAGAAGAGCAAAGTGAAGAAGATGAAGATGATGAGGATGAAGACGATGATGAGATTGACTCCGATGAGAGCCCTTCATATGAATACATTGCCCTCTTTGTCAAGAAGTTTAGCGCGGGAAAATTTAAGGGAAGATTCCAGAAGAAGAAAGTGAGAAAATGTTACAACTGTGAAGAAGCCAACCACTTCTCCAATGATTGCCCCTATGAGTAGAGAGAAGATAAGCCAAGGTTTCCCAAGACCTTTCCCAAGAAGAAGTTGCCAAACCCTTTGAACTCAAAGCTCAAGAAGAGAGATGGGAAAGAAATGGTTGCTCATGAAGAATCCGATCCGGATGATGTTAGTGGTGTTGCCAGAGTTGCTCAAGATTCTCAAAACACTTTGAGGCTAGTCAACAAGAGTGGTGATTTCGTCACCTACAACTATACGAAAGACTACAAGGGAAATGCTCACAAGTGCCTAATGGCAAAGGTCGTGGTAGAAGATGGAGAGGAACAAAACTCTCCTGACAAGGTCAAGGTAACCCCACGATCAAATCCTCCTCTCTTCACTCCTCCTACTCCTAGTGATGAGTACCTTGATGCGGAGGATAATTATGATGATAATGAAATAGATGACCCCATGTTTGCTAAATTAAATAAGGTCATGTTATCCCTCAAAGGAAAGAAGCTCACTATGTTTTGTATGCTTATGGAGATGGTGGGTAAGCACACCGTCACCATTAAGGAACTCGAAACCCTCGTAACCAAGGAAAAGGAAAAATATGAAATCCTTGAGCGGAAAGTCCAATATGAGGAAGCACGAAATGATGAACTATGCTTGAAAATTGGTGCAAACATTGATGTTCATGCTAAAGATCTTGCCTCCTTGAAAAAGGCTAAGGACTCTTGCAAAGAGTTGATGAATGATAGAAGTAATCTTGTGAAGTCTCATGCTTCTCTCTCTAAGGATTGTGAGCTCCTATCCATGTCCCTCAAAACTAAGGAAGAATAGCTCACCCTTCTTACAAAGAGTTTTGAGATTCTCAAGCTTACTTATCTTGAAACTCTAGCTAAGGCTTACTCTTCTCCTATTATCAATGTCTATGCTTGTACTACTAACTCTAGTAGTGATCTAGCATCTATTCTGGAGGAGAATTGCTTTCTCAAGGATCAAATCAAGAAAGGTCTCATGACATGTGCTCAAGGACAAAAGAACGTTAATGAGGTATTGAGCCAACACAATGAGGTGTTTTCCAAAGAGGGGATCGGGTTTGACCCAAGCACAAGCAAGAAGAAGACGTCTTCTCAAAAGTGCACCACCCCTCTAAAAGAAACATTTGTACGAGAAGGGCACAAGGAGAAAGGTAATGTTGTTAGTGGGAAGGCCACAAGGGGAAGGCCCACTCTCAACAAGCCAAAAGAGTTCATGCCTCCATCCTATGTACTTTGTAAGACTAAGGATGGAGAAGTTTATGCAAAATTTGTTGGTCCTCGAAATGGATTCCAATTCTAGGATATTTGTGTCCCTAAGACCCTTGTGACTAACTTGAGAGGTCCCATTGCAAAATGGGTGCCTCTAACCAAGTCATAATTGTGTGTAGGTTGCTTTCTCTGGTGGAGTAAAATGGGTGATTGATAGTGGATGTACAAATCATATGACCGGAGATATCAGATTGCTCTACGATTTCATGGAAGCTATTCAACCATTTATGAGCATTATGTTTGGTGGAGGATCAAAAGGACAGGTACTCGGGTTGGGCAAGGTGGCTATCACAAATGACATTTCTCTTACGAATGTCATGCTTGTTCAATCCCTTAAATATCATTTGCTTTCTGTTCGCCAATTGGCTTCTGTTGGTTACGATACACTCTTTGGACTAACGGATGTGAAAGTCTTTAAGAGAGATGCTCTCGAAGTGGCCTTTGTCGGAGAGTTGGATGGCAACCTTTACACGGTTGATTTCTCGAAAGAGAGCACATTCCATGCAACTTGTCTAATGGCCAAGGCCGACAAGGGGTGGCTATGGCATCGCCGGCTAGCCCATGTCAGCATGAGAAATCTTCAAGATCTCTTAAAGGGTAATCACATCCTTGGACTAACCAACGTCTCTTTTGAGAAAGATCGTGTGTGTAGTGCATGCATAGCAGGGACGCAACATCAATCAAAGCACCCACCCAAGAATATCGTGTCTACTTCAAGGCCTTTGGAGATATTTTTGGGCCTCCTTGATGGGATAGTCTTGGTGGGAAAAAGTATGGACTTGTCATTGTTGATGATTACTCAAGATATACATGGGTGTTTTCCTCAATTCCAAGGACGAGACGAAGATCACCTTCACTGATTTTGCCAAGCAAGCACAACGCAAGTTTGACAAAGAAATCTTGGCGATAAGAAGTGATAATGGCTCTGAGTTCAAGAACTACACCTTGGAAGAATTTCTTAGTGATGAAGGGATTGAGCATCAATATTTAGCTCCATACACTCCTCAACAAAATGGTGTAGCCGAAAGGAAGAACCGTACACTTGTGGAGATGGCAAGGTCCATGTTGGATGAATACAAGTCACCACATAGTTTTTGGGCCGAGGCTGTCAACACTGCATGCCATGCATCAAACTGGCTCTTCCTCCACACAATATTGGAAAAGACTCCATATGAGCTCCTAACTGGGAACAAGCCAAATGTCAAGTACTTTCGAGTATTTGGGTGCAAATATTTCATCCTCAACAAAAGGGAACAATTAGGAAAATTTCAATCCAAAACAATTGAGGGCGTATTTGTTTGCTATGGATCAAACTCTCGCGCCTATGGAGTCTACAACAAATCCAATGGATGTGTTGTAGAAACTTGTGACGTGGTGTTTGATGAATTTAATGGCTCCCATGGGGATCAAGTTGATCTAAGTGATGTAGGTGAAGAAGATTCTTCTCAAGATATTCCGGCCATGGGTGTTGGGGCACTTCTTCCAATGGAACAAGAACCTCATGATGATGAAGAAGAAGATGGAAGCTTCACACATCGTCAAACAAATTCAACACCCATACCATCACAAGTTCCTATTGCTCAACCAATGCCCTTAATTCAAGTACAAGAAGATGATCAAGTCCCTCTTCATGATAATTTTCAAGAACAAGATCAACATCAAGGGCAAGACAAGAAAGTGTAATCATTGATGATGAACCTCAACAAATGCAATATCAAGAAGAAGATCTTCTACCACACATTAATGATCCATATGTTGAGGACGTGGATGATGGACATGAAGTTGAACCTTGCGAAACCCTAATATCCATCATGCCTCGAGTGGCCGGTCATGTTGATGTTGACAAAATTCTCACTGGCATATCGAAAGGTAGAGTCACTCGTAAACATTTGACAAACTTTTGTGCTCACTTCTCGTTTGTGTCTAGTATTGAGCCTCTCAAGGTACACGATGCATCGATGGACAACGATTGGCTCGTTGCTATGCAAGAAGAGTTGAACAGTTTTGAACGCAGCCAAGTGTGGTCATTAGTCAAGAGGCCAACTACGGAACACAATCTCATTGGAACAAAATGGATTTTCAAGAACAAGCAAGATGAGCATGGTATAATCATCCGCAACAAGGCAAGGTTAGTGGCACAAGGGTAATCACAAGTTGAAGGTTTGGACTTTGGTGAGACCTTTGCTCCCATTGCCCATCTTGAATGTATTCGCATCTTACTTGCTTATGCTGCTTTCAATGGTTTTACATTACATCAAATGGATGTGAAGAGTGCTTTCCTTAACGGTCCTCTACAAGAAGAAGTATATGTATCACAACCACCTGGGTTCGTTGATCCCGATCACAAATACTATGTTTATAAACTTCATAAGGCTTTGTATGGCCTCAAACAAGCACCTCGTGCTTGGTATGATCATCTTAAGAAGATTTTACTCGATGATGGTTTTGTGAGAGGGGTGATCGATCCCACTCTTTTTACTAAGAGGGACAAAGGTGATTTGATATTATGCCAAATCTATGTAGATGATATCATTTTTGGTTCTCCTAACATTCATTTGTGCAAGAAGTTTGCGGCTTCCATGACCAAAAACTTTGAGATGTCACTCAGTGTGGATTTCAAGTTCTTTCTTGGTTTCCAAATTCAACAATTTCAAGAAGGAATTTTCTTGTCTCAAGCAAAGTATCTCAAGGATATTCTAGAGAAGTTTGGAATGTCTGATGCTAGTGTTGGGGAACGTAGTAATTTCAAAAATTTCCTACGCACACGCAAGATCATGGTGATGCATAGCAACGAGAGGAGAGAGTGTGTCCACGTACCCTCGTAGACCGAAAGCGGAAGTGTTAGCACAATGCGGTTGATGTAGTCGTACGTCTTCACGATCCGACCAATCAAGTACCGAACGTACGACACCTCCGAGTTCAGCACACGTTCAGCCCGATGACGTCCCCCGAACTCCGATCCAGCTGAGTGTTGAGGGAGAGTTTCGTCAGCACGACGGCGTGGTGATGATGATGTTCTACCGACGCAGGGCTTCGCCTAAGCACCGCTACAGTATTATCAAGGTGGACTATGGTGGAGGGGGCACCGCACACAACTAAAAGATCAAACGATCAATTGTTGTGTCTATGGGGTGCCCCCTGCCCCCGTATATAAAGGAGCAAGGGGGGGGGGGGTGCGGCTGGCCTAGAGAGGGGCGCGCCAGGAGGAGTCCTACTCCTACCGGGAGTAGGACTCCCCCATTTTCCTTGTTAGACTAGGAGAGAGAGGGGAAAGAGGTGGAGGAGAAGAAGGAAGGGGGGCGCCGCCCCCTCTCCTTGTCCTATTCGGACTAGGGGGAAGGGGGCGCGGCCCATGCACTGGCCGCCTCTCCTCTCTTTCCACCAAGGCCCACTAAGGCCTATTAAGTCCCCGGGGGGTTCCGATAACCTCCCAGTACTCCGATAAAATCCCAATTTCACCCGAAACACTTCCGATATCCAAACATAGGATTCCAATATATCAATCTTCATGTCTCGACCATTTTGAGACTCCTCGTCATGTCCGGGATCACATTCGGGACTCCGAACAACCTTCGGTACATCAAAACATATAAACTCATAATATAACCGTAATTGAAACGTTAAGCGTGCGGACCCTACGGGTTCGAGAACTATGTAGACATGACCAAGACACGTCTCCGGTCAATAACCAATAGCGGAACCTGGATGTTCATATTGGCTCCCACATATTCTACGAAGATCTTTATCGGTCAAACCACATAACAACATACGTTGTTCCCTTTGTCATCGGTATGTTACTTGCGTGAGATTCGATCGTCGGTATCTCAATACCTAGTTCAATCTCGTTACCGGCAAGTCTCTTTACTCGTTCCGTAATACATCATCCCGCAACTAACTCATTGGTTGCAATGCTTGCAAGGCTTAAGTGATGTGCATTACCGAGAGGGCCCATAGATACCTCTCCGACAATCGGAGTGACAAATCCTAATCTCGAAATACGCCAACCCAACAAGTACCTTCGGAGACACCTGTAGAGCACCTTTATAATCACCCAGTTACGTTATGACGTTTGGTAGCACACAAAGTGTTCCTCCAGTAAACGGGAGTTGCATAATCTCATAGTCATAGGAACATGTATAAGTCATGAAGAAAGCAATAGCAACAAACTAAATGATCAAGTGCTAAGCTAACGGAATGGGTCAAGTCAATCACATCATTCTCCTAATGATGTGATCCCGTTAATGAAATGACAACTCTTTGTCTATGGCTAGGAAACATAACCATCTTTGATCAACGAGCTAGTCAAGTAGAGGCATACTAGTGACACTCTGTTTGTCTATATATTCACACATGTATCATGTTTCCGATTAATACAATTCTAGCATGAATAATAAACATTTATCATGATATAAGGAAATAAATAATAACTTTATTATTGCCTCTAGGGCATATTTCCTTCAGTCTCCCACTTACACTAGAGTCAATAATGTAGTTCACATCGCCATGCGATTTAACACCAATAGTTCACATCACCATGTGATTAACACCCATAGTTCACATCGTCATGTGACCAACACCCAAAGGGTTTAATAGAGTCAACAATCTAGTTCACATCGATATGTGATTAACACCCAAAGAGTACTAAGGTGTGATCATGTTTTGCTTGTGAGAGAAGTTTAGTCTACGGGTCTGCCACATTCAGATCCATATGTATTTTGCAAATTTCTATGTCAACAATGCTCTGCACGGAGCTACTCTAGCTAATTGCTCCCACTTTCAAAATGTGTCCAGATTGAGACTTAGAGCCATCTGGATTAGTGTCAAAATTTGCATCGACGTAACCCTTTACGACGAACCTTTTGTCACCTCCATAATCGAGAAACATATCCTTATTCCACTAAGGATAATTTTGTCCGTTCTCCAGTGATCTACTCCTAGATCACTATCGTACTCCCTTGCCAAAAAAACAGTGTAGGGTATACAATAGATCTGGTACACAGCATGGCATACTTTATAGAACCTATGGCTGAGGCATAGGGAATGACTTTCATTCTCTTTCTATCTTCTGCTGTGGTCGGGCTTTGAGTCTTACTCGATTTCACACCTTGTAACACATGCAAGAACTCTTTCTTTGACTGTTCCATTTTGAACTACTTCAAAATCCTGTCAAGGTATGTACTCATTGAAAAAACTTATCAAGCGTCTTGATCTATCTCTATAGATCTTGATGCTCAATATGTAAGTAGCTTCATCGAGGTATTTCTTTGAAAAACTCCTTTCAAACACTCCTTTATGCTTTGCAGAATAATTCTACATTATCTCCGATCGACAATATGTCATTCACATATACTTATCAGAAATGCTGTAGTGCTCCCACTCACTTTCTTGTAAATACAGGCTTCACCGCAAGTCTGTATAAAACTATATGCTTTGATCAACTTATCAAAGCGTATATTCCAACTCCGAGATGCTTGCACATTTTGTTAGCACCTTTAGGATTGACAAAACTTTCTTGTTGCATTATATACAACTCTTCTTTAATAAATCCATTAAGGAATGTAGTTTTGTTTATCCATTTGCCAGATTTCATAAAATGTGGCAATTGCTAACATGATTCGGACAAACTTAAGCATAGATACGAGTGAGAAACTCTCATCGTAGTCAACACCTTGAACTTGTCGAAAACATTTTGTGACAATTCTAGCTTTGTAGATAGTAACACTACTATCAGCGTCCATCTTCCTCTTGAAGATCCATTTAATCTCAATGGCTCGCCGATATTTGGGCAAGTCAATCAAAGTCCATACTTTGTTCTTATACATAGATCTCATCCCAGATTTCATGGCCTCAAGCCATTTCGCGGAATCTGGGCTCATCATCGCTTCCTCATAGTTCATAGGTTCGTCATGGTCAAGTAACATGACCTCCAGAACAGGTTTTGTTGGAGCACGCGGTACGCTACGCTAACACCAAATAAAATTTTCTACCGCGCACCCAAGATCATGCTGCTGGAAATAGATCATGGGATCGGGTTTACCACTAGACGCGCAGTCACTGCAGCGGAAGTAGAGTTGGTGATGCGTGTAGCCGATCTCCCGGGCCATCTCCTCCTCGCGTTGCCGATCTCCCGCGAACAGTGAAGACCCGTGAACGGCGATCTCCCGTGAACGACACCTCGCATTTCCCTCGAACGGTTTGTCCAAGCACCTCAGATGTGATGCCTCCAAGGTATCCACACGTACGGGGGGCAGCGTCGAGCGGTGGACTGCTAGGTCCGGTCGCGCGGCATGGGCGTGGGGAGTGGCGGTGGCTAACCAGCGTTCAATTCGATCAACCCTAAGTGGTGCGCCCACTCCCCTTTATATAGACCTCCGAGGTGGGCTCAATACTTGAGCCCACTAGGAGTCCACATCCATTTTCCACTCAGATCCAATCCGAACGGGCTGCAGCCCCTTAAGTGTGCGACCCTATAGGTTCACGTACGCATGGACACGACCAGAGTCGATAGTTGGTAGTGGCTCCTAGCAGAACGTGCCAACTCGCATGTGGGCGTAAAGTCGTTTGACGAACCTCGACAATGTGGCATATGCAACATTCCTTTTGCCTCACGATATTTGTTGTCGAGCTCAAGGCGAGGACTTGTCACCCTTGTGATAGCTCGACCTCTCTTCTCGAAACCATGATACAGATTCCCGAACTGGGTTAACACTTAACCCAAGTCGCATGGCCATGCTTTCCGAATCTGATCACTCGAGAGGTCCCAGAGAATATCTCTCCAAATAGGAGGGGCAAATTCCATCTTGGTCAACCATGTCTCGCGGCATGTCTCACGACTCACCCGAAAGCTACCTTTATAACTACCCAGTTACGGAGTAGCATTTGATAGACCCTAAGTGAGTCGATCCTCATCCCGAGAACATGCGAGGACCTCAGGTCTAGGACATGGCATAGACATTGCACTTAAGACTAACAGATGACTATATCTCACTGCGTCTCAAAGTGGGTCTGTCCGGCTCGGTGATATCCATCCCCGAGCCCATACTATCGGTTTAGCATCTCCATGCACATGACTTGTGAAACATAGTCATCAAACAAGTCGTATACTAGTCAAGGATATGTGTCCGCATAACCTTATCAACTAGGGACCATTAAAACAATCATCATACAATACATAGTTCCACAAACAAGTCACATACTTATTGATACATATCATCGATGATGTTCAAGGACAATACAAAGGACTCATGAATGGATATGGAAATATCATCATCACATGATTGCCTCTAGGGCATATCTCCAACAGTCTCCCACTTGCACTAGAGTCAATCATTTAGGCATCGTATGCCCATGGAGCTCATGTGCGCCTCATGCTTCGGACGAGGGAGAGGCTTCGTCAATGGATCAGCAACATTTGCATCCGTGTGTACCTTGCATATGTTTACATCACCTCTTTCGACAATGTCGCGAATAAGGTTAAAACGCCTAAGTATGTGTTGGGTTTTATGATGGTTTCGTGGTTCCTTGACTTGCGCAATGGCACCACTATTATCACAATAGAGGTCCAATGGATTAGACGCGCCCTCAACCACACCAAGATCAGAAATAAAATTCTTCACCCAAACACCTTCTTTTCCAGCTTCAGAAGCCGCAATGTACTCGACCTCTGTTGTAGAATTAGTTATCGTATCTTGCTTGGAGCTCCTCCAGCTCATTGCTCCTCCGTTCAGAATGAACACAAACCCAGATTGCGATCGACTATCATCCCTATCTGTTTGGAAACTAGCATCGGTGTAACCCTTTACAACGAGCTCATCCTCACCTCCATAAACCAGGAACATATCCTTAGTCCTTCTCAAGTACTTAAGGATATTCTTAACCGCTGTCCAGTGACTCTCCCCTGGATCAGCCCGGTATCTGCCCACCACGCTAAGAGCAAAACTAACATCGGGACGAGTACATACCATGGCATACATGATGGACCCAACGGTGGAAGCATACGGAATCCCATCCATGCGTCTTCGCTCATCAGGAGTTGTAGGACTCTGAGTCTTGCTAAGACTAATGCCATGTGACATGGGCAAGAAACCTTTCTTGGCATCTTGCATGTTGAACCGCTTCAACACCTTGTCAATATACGCACTCTGGCTTAATCTAATAAGCCTTGTAGATCTGTCTCTATAGATCTTGATTCCCAAAATGTAAGTTACTTCTCCCAAGTCCTTCATAGAAAAACTATTTTTCAATGAGTCCTTGACAGATTCAAGCATTTGAACATCATTTCCAATCAATAATATGTCATCCACATATAAGTTCAGAAATGCAACTGAGCTCCCACTGACCTTTTTGAATACACAATGATCACAGTCATTCTTGATGAAGCCAAACTCTTTGACAGCTTCATTAAAACGAATGTTCCAATTCCGAGATGTTTGCCTTAATCCATAAATGGAACTCTGAAGCTTGCATACCATGCTAGACTTCTTTGGATCGACAAAACCCTAGGGTTGTGTCATATACACATCCTCAGTTAAATTTCCATTAAGGAAAGCCGTTTTGACATCCATCTGCCATATTTCATAGTCGAAATATGCCGCTATAGCAAGAATGATCCGAATTGATTTAGGCATCGCTACCGGTGAGTAAGTCTCATCGTAGTCAACTCCTTGAACTTGTCAATAACCTTTAGCAACAAGTCGAGCCTTATGAACTGTGACATTTCCGTCCATATCAGTTTTCTTCTTAAAGATCCACTTGCACTCAATGGCTCGAACGCCATCTGGCAGATCAATCAAGTTCCAAACTTGATTGTCATCCATGGACTTTAATTCGGATCTCATGGCCTCAAGCCATAACTCGGAATCAGGGCTCTCCATCGCTTCCGCATACTTAGTCGGCTCGTTGTTCTCCAAGAACAACACATTGCAGTCATGCAAATTGCGTAACCTTTCCGACCTCCGTGGAACCGGTGTCGACTCCACTACGGGTTCCCTGACTAACTCCAGTGTGACAGTATCACCTACCGGAACGTCCCCGTGTGGTTCTCGAATTTCTTCTAGTCGGACCGTCCTCCCACTAGCCTTCCGATTGAGAAACTCTTTCTCAAGGAAAACTCCATGTCGAGCGACAAACACTTTGCCCTCTTCACGGTTGTAGAAGTAATATTCCAAGGTTTCCCTTGGATATCCAATGAATATGCACTTGTCTGATTTGGGTGTGAGCTTATCCGACTGGAATCGCTTGACATATGCTTCACATCCCCAAATTTTCAGAAAAGACAAACTGTGACTCTGCGCAGTCCATATCTCATATGGTGTCTTACTTACGGACTTAGATGGTACCCTGTTTAGTGTGAAAGCTGCAGTTTCTAGAGCGTATCCCCAAAATGACAAGGGTAAATCCGACTGACTCATCATCGATTGGACCATGTCCAACAGGGTCCGATTCCTCCGTTCCGACACACCATTTCTCTGTGGCGTACCCGCAAGAGTTAGTTGTGGAACTATTCCATGACTCTTCAGATGATCATCAAACTCCTGGCTCATATACTCACCGCCACAATCAGATCATAGAAGTTTGATTTTCTTGTTGAGTTGATTTTCTACTTCATTCTGAAACTCCTTGAACTTTTCAAAAGTTTCTGACTTGTGCCTCATCAAGTAGACATATCCATATCTACTCAAGTCGTTGGTGAAAGTCACGAAGTATTGGCAACCACCTCTGGCTGTCGTGCTCATTGGTCCACATACATCACTATGTATAAGTTCCAACAGCTCGGACGCCCTCTCGCAACTCTTTGCAAAAGGAGTCTTAGTCATCTTGCCGAGTAGGAAAGACTCGCATGTCCCAAATGATTCATACTCAAACGAAGTTAGAATTCCATCATCATGGAGCTTCTTCATGCGCTTTTGACTAATGTGTCCTAGTCGACAATGCCAGATGTAAGTCGGATTTATCTCATTAGGCTTATGCCTCTTGACATTTATGTTATAGACTGATTCACCTTCAAGATCTAGGATAAATAACCCATTTACAACGGGTGCAAAGCCATGAAACATATTATTCAAGTAAATAGAACAACCATTGTCCTTAATACTGAATTCATAACCTTGTCTCATCAAACATGAGGTAGAAATAATTTTCGACTCAAAGCAGGAACATAATAACAATTATCAAGTTCCATTACAAATCCTGAAGGTAAATTAAGTTGCATAGTGCCGACGGCCAATGCAGCAACTCTTGCTTTATTCCCCACGCGAATGTCAACTTCTCCTCTTGCGACATTCCTAGTTCTGCTTAGCCCCTGCATCGAGTTGCATATGTGAACAATCGATCCGGTACCATATACCCAAGAGCTACTAGAAACATCAGCAAGATAAATGTCTATAACATATACAACAAGTGTACCTGAAGAAGAAGTCATACTTCCAGTCTTCTTGCCCTTCTCGGCAAGCCACTTGCTACAGTTCCTTTTCCAGTGTCCGGGTTCCTTGCAATGAAAGCAAATACTCCCTGAAGCCGTCCCTGACTTAGGCGCAGCGGCTGCAGCTGGAGTTTCCTCCTTCTCTTTGCTTTTTGCCTTAGCCTTTTTCTTGGACCAGCTCTTCTTGAACTTAGCCGAGTTCTGCACCATCAACACTTGACGATGTGTACCTTTCTTGATATCCTGCTCTGCCACTTTGAGCATCCCATGCAATTCAGTGAGCTTCTTTTCCATCCCATGCATATGGTAGTTCGAGATGAACGGCCCATAACTGTCCAAAAGAGAACCCAAAATTGTATCTGTGGACAACTCATCCCCAAGTGGGAAGCCCAGCCTATCCAGAGCTTGCATGTACCCGATCATCTTGATCACATGCGGCTCAGTGGACCACCCTCTTTTAGCTTACAATCCATCAAGGATCGCCAGACGTTAAACCTTTCGGTCCTAGCCTGCATTTGAAACATGCTCTTAAGGTTCTCGATCATATCGAAAGCCTCAATATTTTCGAACTGCTGCTGCAGATTGGGCTCCATAGAAGCCAGCATGAGACAGCTGATCTCGTTTGATTCATCAATGAGTTTCTGGTAGGAATTTCTGGCTGTGGCATTAGCATTATCGGCGGGTTCCTCTGGAAGCGGATTCTCTAGAACTTGTTCCTTTTTCTCATGCCTAAGAACAATTCTTAGGTTTCTATACCATGTGGTAAAGTTTGTTCCATTCAATTTATCTTTTTCCAGGATTGATTTCAACGCAAAAGGGGTAACTTGAGCAGGTGGTGCCATTGATCTACAATAGAAATATGCAAAACACTAAGACATGTATTCATGAAGAGTAATTCATATTAAACATTTTAATAAGATCATTACTCCCACTAAAATCAACATCCCTCGGTTGATACTTAGTGATTCAAGATCCAAGATCAACATGTCAACTAGTGAGCTTTTGCATCACCGCTAGAGGACAAGATCACTCGATAAGAAACTCTTGCTAATCGTATCTCCATACGACTCTTGTTGTTGGGGACATCTCATGCCTCGCCAACTCCTATGCTTCGTAGCCCAAAACTGTTTTGATAGCCACGACAAGTCAACCAATGCTCCGCGTGTAAGTGTCCGACACAAACCCATCACTTCAAGGAGATCTAGTGGCACCCTAATTTCATAGGCCCGCCACTAAATATACTTGACATGTGAAGGTGTAGCAATTGGGGAGGCATTTGTAGTTGACATTCTTTGAGGGATCACCCTACTTAAAACATCTACCATGCAAAAGGAAGGGTGCATAAAAGGGATAAACATTCACAGACAGTTTATGTATGTGTGATATGGTATAGCCCCTTTTCACAGCGCGTGGTGATCTCCATCTCCACGTGCGCGGTCTGCCCATGCATGGTTGTCCTCGTGGTGATCTCCATCTCCACGCCATGGTGTCAACCGCCAAGTGTTACATAAGATACTATGCTATTAAAAACTAATAGCTACTGAAAGTAAATTACATTACATGGCTTCTCATGTTGACACACAGGTCATTAATACAATAATGGGACAACCATATGGCTCCTGCCGGTTGCCGCACTCATGACACGCAGGTCATGAAACAATAATATACAAGCAACATACATGGGCTATACCAAATCACTGTCATTCCCTGCAAAAACGAGTCAGACATTCTACCGCCAAAGATAAAACCTCCTGAAACTCTATCTTCCAAGCAGATTTTGGCCTAGCCAGAAGCACCGAAATCCTGTTCTAGATTTCGCTGCTGATCCAGCTTTTCGTTAGCTTCAGTTTGACAGGCCGTGGAGCAAAATCGGAGTTCGTATGCAAAAGTTACGGCCATTTTGCCGAGACCGCTCCAATAGATTTCAGCACCGCGGAAATCACATTTCCAAGGTGTTGATCTATGTTCCGATTCAATCAATCTCATTGATCTTCGCGTGCTACATCCAGATTTACGTTCCACTGTCTACCCCGATGGCAGACAACCGACCGGTAGGGTAAGTCGTGTCACAACCTCTGCATCACGATCACGAAAACAAGATCGCAAAACCAACCTTCAACACTGACATGCGCGACCGATCTCATCGACCCGCACCTGAACCGATCTACATATCTCATATGCATATCATCGAATCTATTACCACATAGCGGAGGCTCTGATACCACTGTTGGAGCACGCGGTATGCTACGCTAACGCCAAATAAAATTTTCTACCGCGCACCCAAGATCATGCTGCTGGAAATAGATCACGCGATCGGGTTTACCACTAGACTTGCAGTCACCGTAGCGGAAGTAGAGTTGGTGATGCGTGTAGCCGATCTCCCGGGCCGTCTCCTCCTCGCGTTGCTGATCTCCCGTGAACAGCGAAGACCCGTGAACGGTGTTCTCCCGCGAACGGCACCTCGCGGTTCCCTCGAACGGTTCGTCCAAGCACCTCAGATGCGATGCCTCCAAGGTATCCACACGTACGGGGAGCAGCGTCGAGCGGCGGACTGCTAGGTCCGGTCGCGCGGCATGGGCGTGGGGAGTGGCGGTGGCTAACCAGGGTTCAATTCGATCAACCCTAAGTGGTGCGCCCACTCCCCTTTATATAGACCTCCGAGGTGGGCTCAATACTTGAGCCCACTAGGAGTCCACATCCATTTTCCACTCAGATCCAATCTGAATGGGCTGCAGCCCCTTAAGTGTGCGACCCTATAGGTTCACGTACACATGGACACGACCAGAGTCAATAGTTGGTAGCGGCTCCTAGCAGAACGTGCCAACTCCCATGTGGGCATAAAGTCGTTTGACGAACCTCGACAATGTGGCATATGCAACATTCCTTTTGCCTCACGATATTTGTTGTCGAGCTCAAGGCGAGGACTTGTCACCCTTGTGATAGCTCGACCTCTCTTCTCGAAACCATGATACAGATTCCCGAACTGGGTTAACACTTAACCCAAGTCGCATGGCCATGCTTTCTGAATCTGATCACTCGAGAGGGCCCAGAGAATATCTCTCCAAATAGGAGGGGCAAATTCCATCTTGGTCAAACATGTCTCGCGGCATGTCTCACGACTCACCCGAAAGCTACCTTTATAACTACCCAGTTATGGAGTAGCGTTTGATAGACCCTAAGTGAGTCGATCCTCATCCCGAGAACATGCGAGGACCTCAGGTCTAGGACATGGCATAGACATTGCACTTAAGACTAACGGATGACTATATCTCGCTGCGTCTCAAAGTGGGTCTGTCCGGCTCGGTGATCTCCATCCCCGAGCCCATACTATCGGTTTAGCATCTCCATGCACATGACTTGTGAAACATAGTCATCAATCGAGTCGTATACTAGTCAAGGATATGTGTCCGCATAACCTTATCAACTAGGGACCATTAAAACAATTATCATACAATACATAGTTCCACAAACAAGTCACATACTTATTGATACATATCATTGATGATGTTCAAGGACAATACAAAGGACTCATGAATACATATGGAAATATCATCATCACATGATTGCCTCTAGGGCATATCTCCAACAGGATTACCATACCATTTCAATCATCAAGTCTGGCTATCTGCTCTGAGGATGGCCGGATCATCCAGATATATACTCGGATGTCCGAGTCTCTCTATCATATGCCCGGATATCTAGGCCGGTATCCGGTCTTCCGGGCCAGTCCGGCTGATCCGAGCCTCCTTCCGGTCATCCGGGCGTGTCCACGCCCTAACACTAAAATCGGGCCGGGAGGGAGCAGAGGGTTACTCCTCTGTTTTCTCCCCCACTGCCCCAACCACTCGCCCTCCCGCTGATGACCCACAAGTGTAGGGGATCTATCGTAGTCCTTTCGATAAGTAAGAGTGTCGAACCCAACGAGGAGCAGAAGGAAATGATAAGCAGTTTTCAGCAAGGTATTCTCCGCAAGCACTAAAATTATCGGTAACAGATAGTTTTGTGATAAGGTAAATTGTAACGGATAACAAGTAATAAAAGTAAATAAGGTGCAGCAAGATGGCCCAATCCTTTTTGTATCAAAGGACAAGCCTGGAAAAACTCTTATATGAAGGAAAGCGCTCTTGAGGACACATGGGAATTATCGTCAAGCTAGTTTTCATCACGCTCATATGATTCGTGTTCGGTACTTTGATAATTTGATATGTGGGTGGACCGGTGCTTGGGTACTGTCCTTCCTTGGACAAGCATCCCACTTATGATTAACCCCTATTGCAAGCATTCGCAACTACAATAGAAGTATTAAGGTAAACCTAACCATATCATGAAACATATGGATCCAAATCAGCCCCTTACGAAGCAACGCATAAACTAGAGTTTAAGCTTCTGTCACTCTAGCAACCCATCATCTACTTATTACTTCCCAATGCCTCCCTGTAGGCCCAAACAATGGTGAAGTGTCATGTAGTCGACATTCACATGACACCACTAGAGGAATGACAACATACATCTCATCAAAATATCGAACGAATACCAAATTCACATGACTACTTATAGCAAGACTTCTCCCATGTCCTCAGGAACAAACATAACTACTCACAAATCATATTCATGTTCACAATCAGAGGGGTATAAATATGCATAATGGATCTGAGCATATGATCTTCCACCAAGTAAACCAACTAGCATCAACTACAAAGAGTAATCAACACTACTAGCAACCCACAGGTACCAATCTGAGGCTTTGGGATGAAGATTGGATACAAGAGATGAACAAGGGTTTGAGATGAGATGGTGCTGGTGAAGATGTTTATGGAGATTGACCCCCTCCCGATGAGAGGATCGATTTCCCCCTCCCGAAGGGAAGTTTCCCTCGCAGAACAGCTCCGCCGGAGCCCTAGATTGGTTCCGCCTCGTGGCGGCGGAGTTTCGTCCCGTAAGCTTTCTTATGATTTTTTCCTCGACGAAAGACTCCATATAGCCAAAGATGGGCATCAGAGGGCTGCCAGGGGCCCACGAGGCAGGGGGTGCGTCCAGGGGGGTAGGGCGCGCCCCCACCCTTGTGGATGGTGGGTGGCCCCCCTCTAGTACTTCTTTCGCCCAATATTTTTTATATATTCTGAAACGTGCTCCCGTGAAGTTTCGGGACTTTTGCAAATGTGCAGAATAGGTCTCTAATATTTGCTCCTTTTCCAGCCCAGAATTCCAGCTGCCGGCATTCCCCCTCTTCATGTAAACCTTGTAATCTAAGAGAGAATAGGCATAAGTATTGTGACATAATGTGTAATGACAACCCATAATGCAATAAATATCGATATAAAAGCATGATGCAAAATGGATGTATAACCCGCCACCGGCGGCTGCTCGTGGCCAGCCCTGCCAGTCCGGCCGACAAATTGCCTCGTTTTGCCCCCCTCACGCCGCCTCCTCCTCTATCTAGTCCCTGCTCGTGCGGCTTCTCTCGGGGCCGATTGGATCTTCCCCAATCTCGCGCCCCCTGTCCCCAACTCCGCCATGGTGGTCGGATGTGGAGGCGGTGGCCGGAGCTTCAAGTCGACGTCCTCGGGCCCCTCTCGTGGTACTCCATATGCTCCTCTCCTCTATTAACTCCATTTATCCATCTAGGTTAGTCATTCATCAAGTTGGCTCTCTCTCCTATGTGTGAACGCAGACGCGCGTCGTCAAGCATCGACGGACTCTGAGGACGCTGCTCGTCCACTCAAGAAGGCGTCGGGTCGTGCTCGTCCATCCTATGCCGGGCAGGATGACCCTGACTATGAGGCCGACCTCCACGATGAGGAGCTCATGCCTGTTCGTTCCACGACTAAGTTAAAGAAGAAGAAAGCAGTCGGTGCCTCAAGCTCCTAGTCTACGACAACTATTGGCCTCGTTCTATCCATGGCCAACCCCACCAACCATGGTCGTCGTTTTGTCAATTATCAGCCCATGGACCCTTCTGAGTATGCTGCCTTAAGGAGCGATGTCGACCAATTTGTTGCTCCTGCAAATGCCGCTGATCCTCGTTTTCGCACGTTGGTTCAACAAGACATCTACCAATCCATCATTGCTCATCTTGGTTTCTCTCGTTATGTGAACTTGGGTTTCATTGAGAATAATCCTTCCAAGTTCGAAGGTGTGTTGGAGAAGATTGATGGCATGGGGTTGTGTCATGCTATGTCCCTTCATTGTGATTGGAATGAGGCTGCCATTTGGCAAATCTATGGCACATGTTTCTTCCATCCGGACCGGTCTATCACTTGGATGACTCACCAATCTCAGTTAACTGTCACCTTCGAGGAGTTTGCTACTGCTTTGGGCATGCCTGGATCTAAGGCCTCTCTGTTTTGGATCCATGAGGTGAACCCCAAGTTTGAGCCCATGCCCATCAGTGCATGTGGATGTCTCGTCATGCCTACCACTCAGCTATCCACAACGCAACAACAAAAGGAGCTTAATGATATCTCTATGTTTCGTCCCAAATACCGGTAGTTCTTCCAGTGTATCCTCAACTCCATTTCTCCCAAGAAAGGGGATCGTGGAATGGTTCGGGCTTATAGCATTGATTTGATGTACTACTCTAGGAAGGCTCCCATCCGTCCCATTGACATGGCAGATTTTCTCTGGAACGAGATTCGCATGGCTAGTTGTCTGAAGGTTCGTACACTTCCTCATGCCCCTTTCATTCAGACAGTCATCAACTCGGTCTATCCTTGTCCCATTGCCAAGACATCCACGCACTCCATGTGGACTCCGCGTGATGAGTCTTCCAGAGGGAAGGCCCCTGCTCCTCCTTGTGCCGAGAGCTCTTCTCGCC
This sequence comes from Triticum monococcum, assembly GCA_034509565.1. Lineage (NCBI taxonomy): Eukaryota > Viridiplantae > Streptophyta > Magnoliopsida > Poales > Poaceae > Triticum > Triticum monococcum. Next base: position 495,197,879 of record CM067844.1, read on the forward strand.
ACACTAAACCTTTCATGAAGTCTTTTGACCGCCTGGCTCGCTTCATTGGCAAGTCCCACAAGGCTATCTTTGACACTTGCTGCTACACGGCTACTCACATTGCTACCGAGGAGGTTCACCGTATCTCTGAGGCGAATGCACTTAGGGCTCGCCTCCGTGCGCGCCCTGGGAGTCCTGTCGAGCCAGATGAGCCTATTACCGATCGTATTCCTCTTTAGGAGGTTGACTTTCCTTCTTCCGCTGACTTTCCCGAGTTTTTCCTTAACCCTGCTGATCTGAGTGATCCTCCTACCTTCTCTACCGTTTTCCACTTTTCGGTACTTGCTGCCAAGGGGGGGGATGTAATTCTTAGGAGTATGAGTGTGTGTCAGCTATGTTTATTGAGCTCTAGTTATTAGACTAATTATTATTATTGTACTAGACCTTTGGTCATGTGGTATGCTACCTTGTATGATATTATGAGTTATGAGTCTATGCTACCTTGTAAGAGCTTAAGTATGCTATCTTCATTCGTTGCTTATGTTGCTTTTAATAGTGTATGTCTACACTGCTGTTACAACATTATATTTCGAATGAGGGTATCCACTCCATATGTGCATCATTTTGTATTTTATCACTTTATTCCTATGCACACATTAAGGGGGAGCTCTCCCTAAAACACATCCCTATGCATACAGTAAGGGGGAGCTCTTCCTAAAACATATACCGGACATCTCTCTAAAATATTCGCATCACATTTCACTTGTTGAGAGGTATATGTAGTTTGTCATCCACTACCAAAAAGGGGGAGATTGAAAGTGCAATCTTTCTCTTAATAATATTTTTGATGTTGATGAAAAATTTACATATAGGGGACTAACCTTGTTTGCTAAGTATATACACATGTCATCAGTCCTCTAGTTTTTTAATGTGCATCATGGTCACATCATATGAGATATTACTCAAGAAAATAATCAATGAGGAAAGGAGCAAACAAAGACGAAGCATCGTGCTGTTTTATATATTTCTTGAGTAATAGGGATCCCTCACAATTAAGAGGGGATCCGAGGTGTAGGTTCAAGGCTTGTTCACATTCTACCTCACAAGTAGTTTTGTTCACAAAAGACCAAAATCCCTAGCAAAACCCCTTACCCAAAACCTACTACTCTTTCTCTTCATTCCCTCCACAAGCTGACACCATAGCCGGATCATCTGGACTTGTCCTCGGATCGTCCTGTGCTGGATCCGGATCGTTCGGATAATGCATCCAGGGAGCGTCATTTGGCACTGATTATAGCCGGATCATTCGGACCTGCCCCGGATCATCCAGACCCTGTCCCGGATCATCCGAATAATATCACCCCTTCCATCACAGAAGTTTGGTGGATGAATCTGGATCGTCCAGGCGTTCATCCGGATCATCCGGGCTTGTGACCAGATCATCCGGGTTGTCCTTCGGACTGTCCGGCCTCCACGCAGCTCTGCTGCTATCACTTTCATCCGGGTCTTTAGCCAGATCTTTCGGACGCTTTCCAGATCATCCGGGTAAGTCAAGCTCTGCTCAAAATGACTATTCTGTTGTGGGTAGAAATAGATCCTTACCTCTTCGAGATAAGGTTGAACACTCCACTCCAACACGCCCCAAGAACACATGTGCTCCCTCTTTCTTACTCACCCATGAAATCCTAGATCCTGGTTTGATTCTTGAGAGTTTGAAAGAGTTGTTCCAATCAAAAGAAAGATCTTCTTCGTCTCCTTCTTGTGACCGGAGCAAATCGTGTTTGAGAAAGTCTTGAGCTTTTTCCCCTCGGATCTTATTACTCTTGGAGGTTGGAGACTCCTAAGCGGTAGGAGTCTTTCGGTGAGGAATCGATCATTATGATTACCTGGAAAGTTTGTGAGGGTTTGGAGACCACCCCAAGGTCTACCACTAGTGGTTGAGAAACACCTTCATGGTGTTGTCTCAAAGGGAGAATAGGGTGAGCCTTCATGGTGTTGGTGTGTCTTCGTGGTAACATCCGGCGCCGTAACTTCCCTCCAAGGAAGTGAACAACGGCATACATCCTCGTCTCTCGGAGTTGCGGTTATTACTAACCCTAGCTCTCTACTTGTGGTTACTTGTCTCTTAGCACTTACTTATATCATATTGTGCTTGCTTACTCACATATTTGTGTTACTTGTTTACCTTGCTTAGCTCTTAGTATCATACTTGCAATTGTTAGGCTCACTTTCATATTCCGCATTATTGCCTAAGATTGCTAAGTAACAATTAAAATTTGTATTTGTACTTATTCACCCCCCTCTAGGTCCATCTCGATCCTTTCAAAGTCGTGATGCGAGTCAAGAATGGTGATGGGATCACTTCTCAAGCCATCCGAATCTTGTCTTTAAGTTTACATTCAGGATTTATCCAAGAACTTAGTAATTGTTATTTCGTTTCGAAGTTTTGTAATAACATTATCTCTAGATCATGTTTGATAAGCGGTGGTTGTTCTTATAAGTCTGAAAACAATGGTTATTCAATTTATTATAAAAATATGTTTTGATGGATTTGCCCCTATTTTTAGTGGATTATTCGTTATGGATCTTTAATGTAAATTTTTTCTATAACATTAATGCAAAACATCTTAATTAGAAGATTGATAATACCACTTAAATGTCGCACTGCTATCTTGCTCATATCGGAAAGCAACATATGCAAAAGCTTCGTAAAGATGGAGTATTGACACTTTTGATTTTGAATCAATTGACAAATACATAGTGATGTATGTGGTTCGATAAGCACACTAGGGCATGGTGAATACTTATACTTTGTAATCTTCATTTATGATTTGAGTAGATATGATTTATTTGATGAAACATAAGTCTAAAACGTTTGAAAAGGTTCAAAGAATTTTAGAATGAAGTTAGGAATCATCTTGAACAAAAGATAAAAGGTTCTTTGATCATGAAGAAGAATATCCGAGTCATGAGTTTAGCAAACATCTGAATAATTGTGGAATTATTTCACAACTCACCGATTTGATTTTATTGTTTTTGGGCATATGCACTTGAAACAACAACAACATATACACTAAATAGAGCACCGTCTAAAAAGTCTGTCGTTATGACACCATATGAGTGATGGAATGCTCGATCCCAAAGTAGACATATGCTACTTTGTAGTTTATCCAAAAGAAACAGTTGGGTACTCCTTCTATCAAAAGTCCTAGGACAAAGTGTTTGTCGCAAAGAATGGACATTTTCTCAAGAAGGAGTTTATCGCTAAAGAAGTAAGTGGAAGGATAGTGTAACTTGACGAGATTACTAAATCTTCGGCGAAAGTAAGCTGGACTAACGAACCGGAATTTGTTCCAGAAGTTGTCTGCACAACTAAACCAAAAGTTACTACACCAGTTGTAGAAACTCCAATTAAGCATGTAACTGAACTGCATAGGTCAGGTAGAGTTATCAAACCTCATGAATGGTTCCATAATGAAATATTCATCTTAGAGGAAGATGTACCTAAGCAATAGAGAGAAGCAATGGCGGCACCCAACTCAAAGAATGGCTTAAGGCCATGCAACCCGGAATGGATAATCAAGTTTGGAACTTGGTTGATCCTCTAGAGGGTGTGAAACCCATACAATGTAAATGGATCTTCAAGAGAAAAATGGACGCGGATGGTAATCCTACTATCTATAAAGCAAGGCTAGTTGCGAAAGGGTTTTCACGGGTTGAGGGAGCTCGATTATGATGAAACTTTCTCACGAGTAGCAATGCTAAAGTTTGTGCGGATTATGATGGCAATTGTTGCATATTTTGACTATGAGATATGACATATGGATGTCAAAACTGCTTTCCTAAATGGAAATCTCAAAGAGGATGTATATATGATACAACCAGAAGGTTTTGTCGATCCTATGGATGCCCGAAAGGTGTGCAAGCTTCAAAGATCTATCTATGGTTTGTAGCAAGCATCAAGGAACTGGAATCAATGTTTTGATGAAGTGGTTAAAGAGTTTGGCTTCATTAAAAATGATGAAGAAGCTTGTGTATACAAGAAGTTTAGTGGGAGCTCTATAGCATTTTTAATCTTGTGTGTAGATGACATATTGTTGATTGGAAATTATGTAAAGTTTCTTAGCACAATAAAATATTCATTAAAGAGCATGTTTTGAATGAAAGACTTAGGCGAAGCAGCTTATATATTGAGCATAAAGATCTACAGAGATATATTAAGATGTCTAATTGCACTAAGTCGGAGCACGTATATAGACAAGGTTTTAAAGAGGTTTAAAATGGAGAATGCAAAGAAATGTTTTCTCCCAATGTCACATGGCACAACATTTAGCAAGAATCAATGTCCTAAGAAAATTGATGAGTGTGTGTAGATGAGTGGAGTTCCATATGCCTCGACAATTGGATCCATCATGTATGTTATGATATGTACAAGATCTGATGTTTCTTATGCGCTAAGTGTCGGTAGCAGGTACCAAAGTGATCCCGGAGTGGCTCACTAGGCAGCTGTTAAAATGATTCTTAAGTACCTCAGAAGGACAAAGGACATGCTCCTTCTATATGGAGGAGATGAGGAGCTTGTTGTAAATGATTACATGGACGCTAGCTTCATGATTGATATAGATGACTATAAATCTCAACCGAGTAGTAGTTTGGAAATGTTTCAAGAAGAACACTGTTGGGGATTCTATGGTGGAAGCAAAATAAATTGCATCTTCAGAAGTTTCAAAGGATGCGGTCTGGATCAAGAAGTTTCTTGAAGAAGTCGGTGTGGTCCCAAGTGATGAACCCAAGGGCACTATATTGTGATAATGGTGGTGCCGCTACTCAAGCAAAGGAACCAAAATCCCACATAAAGACTAGAAATGTCGAGCGCAAGTATCACATTATTCGACAGTATGTCGGTAAGGAGTTTCTGAAAGTACTCAAGATTCACATGGATTTGAATGTGTCACACCGGATGACGAAGCCTCTACCACGAGCAATATTGGATAGCCATAAGTGTTAAATAAACTATGTAACTAGATTATTGACTCTAGTGCAAGTGGGAGTCTTTTGGGAATATGCCCTAGAGGTAATAATATTGTATTAATATATTTCCATGTTTATAATTAAGAGTTTATATTCTATTCTATAACTATTATGATCCTGGAATGTGCGATTCACTAGAAAACTCATATGCACGTGTGGAATGATAAACGGTAAAAGTATGATTCCAAGCCTCGCCTCTAAGACTAGTTTAAGTGTAACAATAGTCCTAAAACAACTTTGAGAATATGACGTTAGAAGAACGATCATATTGAATTGACCCAAACGTTTTTGTTATTCTTTGAGATACAATCGTCGGAAGTCAATTGTTATAACACGGAGAGTTAATGTGTGATTGAGTTCCTTAGACCATGAGAGTATCGTAGTCACTTCTTACCATACAATGAACTTTGGGCTTACTCAAAGGCCATCTGTAACACGGTGATCATAATAACAACTTACACGTCCATCGGGAAGTTTGACAAGGGACTAGATAGCTCAAGAGTGGGATTTGCTCCTCTGACAATGGAGAGATATTCTTAGGGGCCTCTCGGTGTGATGATATCCGTCATCGTCTGGACAGACATAGGTGACTAGGTCACGGGGAGGCCAAAACATGTCAATGAGAAAGAAGAGCTGTAAGTGCATCTAGTGCCACCCCTAGTTGGTTTTGGAGTATTGACGACAAACCTAGTTGAGGGACTAATGTGTTTGTGAGAATTGCAGGATAACACAGGTAGAAGTCCCTCATTGATTCGGTTTAGCTACCAGAGATGACTCCTAAAAATGTACGAAGACATTGAAGACAATGGTGGTTCATGAAGACATTCATGTCGAAGACAATGACATATGAAGACTCCCCATGAAGCCTATGGAACTCGAAGACTTAGATCCTTCGTAGTTTTACTTCATTCATGTTGTGTCATAGGAACCACCGTACTGTTAAGTGGGGTCCAAGAGAACCAGTCAGGATGACTGAAGTGATGCCTAATTCAAATCCTATGTCTTCGAGTGAAGACAATGAGAGAAAATCTTGTCCAGAGTCAGACAAGTCAGCTTTACTTGTAGCCCAAGTAAAGTTGCCGTGAGAGTTCGAAATCCGACCGTTAGTACACGTGTCAGTTCCTTAGTGACCCAGGGTCATTTCGGACAAATCAGGTCGGGTTGCCAAGTGGCTATAAATAGTCCACCCCTACAACCATAAACGGTTGGCTGCTCAGATTTCAGTGCACGGCTTTTGTCGTTTGAGAGCAACCCACCTCGAAGCCTTTGAGAGAAAATCCCTAGCGAGGAGAAAAGCCCTAACCACCCAGAGCCAGAGTAATTGGGCATCAATTAAGTCTTCTTGACTGAGTGATCTGAAGACTTATTACACTTGAGGACTGTGCATCCTCCAGACGGTTAGGCATCGCGTTCTGAGCATCCAAGAGAAATTGTGGATTGCCGGTGAACGAAGTCTGTGAAGGTTTGGGAGTCTACCTTGAAGACTTACCAGAGTGATTGGGCGAGGTCTGTGTGACCTTAGCTCAAGGAGAAAACGGTGAGGACTGGGTGTCCTGAGCTGCGTGTTCAGGACTGGGTGTCCTTTGGTTTAAATACCCAGCCGCTCCAACCAGACGTACAGTTGTCACAGCAACTGGAACTGGTCCAACATATCATTGTCTTCAACGTGTCACTGGTTTCATCTTCACCTCCCTTTACTTACCAGTACACATTGTGAAGCTATTGCATGCTTGCTTTGTCTTCTGTCTTCACAACTTGACTGTATGATCTGTTTGGCTTCATAACTTCTTCCTACCTGATCCTCATTACACTGAAGCTGTTTGTCACTGTGCTTTCACTATATTGTATACTTGACTATGGCTTGCGTTGTGTAATCTAACTTCCGCTGCATAGTGATAGGCTTGTCCACTCTGTTTGTCTTCATAACTTCCACGTTTTGAAGAATTTCATAAAAATCGCCTATTCACCCCCCTCTAGTCGATATAACGCACTTTCAATTGGTATCAGAGCAAGGTGCTCCCTTGTTCTGTGTGATTCGGTTTAACCACCTGGAGTTTTAGCTATGTCGACTGCAGGGATAATTAAAGTCTCCGCTGCGTGCCCCGTCTTCGATGGAACTGAATATCCCTACTAGAAGAATAAGATGCGCATGCATCTTGAAGCCATTGACGTCGACCTATGGTATGTCGTCGAAAACGGCGTTCCCAAGGCTGGAGAAGGTGTCACTGCTGCTGATGTCAAGAAGTTCACTCAACTGGACTCCACAGCCAAGAATATTATCTGTGGTCATCTGACCAAGGGACAGTACGGCCGTGTGAGTGCCTTGAAGACATCCAAGCTGGTTTGGGACTGGCTCTCCAAGGTCAATGAAGGCATCTCAACCCAGAGAGATCAGAGAATCAGTGTTCTTCGCAACCTCTTCAACCGCTTCAAGCGAAATGACAATGAGAATGTCCAGCACACATTTGACCGGCTCACTGACATCACAAATGAGCTTCAAGCCCTCGGCACCACTGAGATCACCAAACATGAAATCGTCAAGATGCTGCTGAGATCACTTGACAGTTCATTTGACATCCTAGCCCTGATGATTCAAGAACGTCCAGACTTCAAGACACTCGATCCGTCTGACATACTTGAGAGGCTCAACACACATGAGTTTCAGCTTTCTGAGAAAAGAGATATCTACGGTCCAAACTATGGCCGAACTCGTGCCTTGAAGGCAAAAGCTGTGTCCTCATCTGAAGAAGAATCTGACAGCAGTTCTGATGATCCTGAAGACATTGGAAGGGAACTTGCAATGCTAGTGAAGAAGTTCCAGAAATTCACCAAGAAGAAAGGCTTCAGAAAGTCTTCACGATCAAGCTCAAGGAATGATGAAGCTTCTGCTCATGACTACAAGAAGAAAACATGTCACAAGTGCAAGAAAACTGGACACTTCATCTCTGAGTGTCCATAGTCGGACAATGAGAACAGAAAGAAGAAGAAGAGCAAGGAATATGACTCTGACGATAAGAAGACGAAGAAATACTCAAAGTCTTCGTCCAAGTCTTCCTCAAAGTCTTCGTCACACAAGAAGAGTTCATCTGGCAAGGCTCGTGCATTTGTTGGCAAGGAAATGGATTCAGAGGAGGAGTCCGCTTCTGAGGAGGCAGAGGTGGAGTCTGAGGAGGAGTCTGATTCAGGCATTGCGAGTCTGGCTACAGCCTACGTCGCCAAGTCTATCTTCAACACTGAAGACAATGACTTCATCACCAACACCGATGCAAATGACAAGGACGACTCTACTCCTACCTACTGCTTCATGGCACGTGGTGCCAAGGTAAACACACGCACTACTCACTATCAAACATCTAGTGACGATGACTCTGATTGTGATTCAAAACCCAGCTACAAAACACTTGCTAAAATTGCAACTGAACAACAAAAGGCCATGGAACATATTCAAAAACTGTTAGACAGAAGCGATGATCTGTTGGGTGCTGAAATGACTCGTTCTGAATCCTTAATTGAAGACATAAAAAATCTTCATGTTAAGTATCAGGAACTCGAAGATCGTCTTGAGACTCTCTCAACTACTCATGAAAAGCTTTCCTATGATTATCTTCAAAAGAAGCAAGATCTTGAGAAGTTGAGAGCGGATCATGAAGATCTTCAAAAGGAAAACGATTCACTTCGAGCCGAACAGATCAGTTCTGCTCAGGAAGGATTTGAACCACCATGCCTTAAATGCATTGAGCATGATAATGCTACTTCTGTTGCTGAATGTTCCACTGCTACTGCTATTGCAATATCTTCAACTGTTGAAGTGGTAACTAACCCCTTTGCTGAGGATACCACTGCTATTGCTGATGAGAATGCTAGGTTGAAGACATTGCTTGAACCAGGGATGTACAAAAGTCTCAAAGGACATCAGACATTATGTGATGTCCTCAAGAAGCAGATTCTGAACCGAAACTCTAGGAAAGAGGGTGTTGGGTTCGTGAGGAAAATTCATGCAGATGGCTCTTACTGGAAACCTGAGCAGTACCCCAAAACCATATGGGTTGCTGCAAAGGAATCCTCAGCAGATCCATCCAATCTATATGGCTTCGCTTGTGCTAATCCTATTATCATTGATGAATCCTTTGATGCAAACTATAAACTGTTTAAGAATCAGAATGGTGAAGTATTTGCCAGGTACATTGGTACTAACTGCAGGAATGGACCGCCTATGAAGAAGATCTGGGTTCCAAAAACGTGTCTTGAGAATCTTCCTGTGAATGTCCTCATGACACCTCACATGAAGAAGACAAACCTCAGACCAAAGGCTTCATATGGTCCAAAGGCTTCATACAGGCAGAGGACTCACTTGAGTCGCACTAACGCAAATGTTTTGCAGGGAAACCATGCTCAGGCATATGAGAGCGGTTCTTCAAACCGTCATGCTCATATGACCAAGAACTATTCTGCCTATTCTTATGAGTACTATTGCCCACCTGCTAGACTATTTGCTAGGGCTCCAAAGCCAAAATTCTCAGATGCTGCACTTAGACTTATTGCTTCTAAGCCACCCTTGAAGATGTGGGTGGTTAAGAAAGCTTAACTCTCTTTTGCAGGGAAAGGTCTCCAGCAGAAAACCAAAATCTTCTGATGCTATTGCTGGGGACCTTAAAAATCTTGTGGGGCGCAAGATCAAATGCCCGAATGGCATCACTATGTATTTCATACCTGAATCGCATGCTACTCTCCCTACTTGTCCTAACCTGGATCGAAGTTTTCATAATCCACTGGTTCGTCAAATGTTTTTGCTTCACAACACTCTTCGTGAAGCCTATCCCCCTAACTGCACTGTAGGGTACGACACCAGTGACTTCAGAGTCTTCAGAATGGATTATTGACAGTGGGTGTACAAATCACATGACTGGCAAAAGAAGTCTCTTTATGGACTCAACCTTACGTCCATCTGACAAGAGCCACATCACATTCGCTGACACTGGTAAAAGTAAGGTACTGGGTCTAGGTAGAGTTGCAATCTCAAAGGATCAACACATGGATAAAGTCATGTTTGTTGAATCCCTTGGCTTCAACTTAATGTCTGTCTCAATGCTTTGCGATTTGAACATGATTGTAATCTTTGGAAAATATCGTTGCCTGGTACTAATGGAATCTGACAAGTCTCTAGTGTTTGAAGGGTATCGGAAAGATGATTTGTACGTGGTAGATTTCTCAGCAGGGCCACAGCTTGCAGTATGTCTTCTCGCAAAGGCTTCAGAATGATGGCTTTGGCATCGAAGACTTGGGCATGCTGGCATGAGGAACCTCCACACCCTTGCGAAGAAGAAGCATGTCATAGGCATCGAGGGCGTCAAGTTCAAGAAAGATCACTTATGCGGTGCCTGTGAAGTAGGGAAGATGACAAGGGCAAAACATCCTTCGAAGACAATCATGACCACTACTCAACCCTTCGAACTGCTTCACATGGATCTCTTTGGTCCCACTCACTACTCAACTTTTTCCACTACTGCTTGCCTCTATGGCTTCGTCATTGTTGATGATTACTCTAGATATACTTGGGTGCACATAATCCTTTACAAGACTGAAGTGCAGGATGTCTTCAGACGCTTCGCAAATCAGGCTATGAACAATTATGGCGCCAAGATAAAGCACATCAGAAGTGACAATGGCACAGAATTCAAGAACACTAGCCTTGACACATATCTTGATACATTGGGCATCACTCATGAATTCTCAGCTCCGTACACGCCACAACAGAATGGCATCGTCGAACGCAAGAACAGAACACTCATTGAGATGGCCAGAACAATGTTAGATGAGTACAAGACACCAAGAAAATTCTGGACTGAAGCCATTGACACTGCATGCCATACTATCAACCATGTATATCTTCACAAGCTACTGAACAAGACATCTTATGAACTTCTGACTGGCAAGAAGCCAAATGTCAGTTACTTCAGAGTATTTGGATCAAGATGCTGGATCAAGGACCCTCACCACACCTCAAAATTTGCTCATGAGGGCTTTATGCTTGGATATGGAAAGGATTCGCACTCCTACAGAGTCTTCAATCTCTTTCACTACAAAGTGGTTGAAACAGTGGATGTGCGGTTCGATGAGACCAATGGGTCACAAAGAGAGCAACTACCAGATGTGCTAGATGAAGTTCCAGCCAGTGAATCAATCAAGCTAATGGGAACTGGAGAAATTATACCTTCTGAAGCTCATCCTGAAGAAGAACTTATCATCTCAGCACCTGATCCACATGAAGACAATGCTCAGCCTGAAGACATTCCTCCACATGACAACGAAGATCAGCAAGAGCAAAGTCTTCGACCCCTACATCCTCGTGTTGCCAATGAAGTGCAGATTGACAGAATAATTGATAGCATCAATGCACCTGGTCCACTGACTCATTCAAGGGCAACTCAACTGGCAAATTTCTACGGACACTTTGCATTCGTTTCAATCACAGAACCCAAGAAAATTGATGAAGCTTTTATGGAACCTGAATGGATTCAAGCTATGCAAGAAGAGCTTCAGCAGTTTGAGCTGAACAATGTATGGGAGTTGGTTAAGCGTCCTGGTCCACGGAAGCATAACATAATAGGCACCAAATGGATATACCGCAACAAGCAAGATGAGCATGGCCAAGTCGTCAGAAACAAGGCTCGTCTCGTTGCTCAAGGATATACTCAAGTGGAAGGCATTGACTTCGATGAAACATTTGCTCCTGTTGCCAGACTTGAAGCCATCCGTATACTGCTGGCCTATGCAAATCATCACAACATAATTCTGTATCAAATGGATGTAAAGAGTGCCTTCCTCAATGGCAAAATTGAAGAAGAAGTGTATGTTGCACAACCACCTGGGTTTGAAGATCCAAAACATCCTGACATGGTTTACAAGCTCAATAAGGCACTATATGGCGTCAAACAAGCCCCTCGGGCCTGGTATGATACACTCAAATACTTCCTGAAGAGCAAAGGCTTCATACCTGGTTCCCTAGATCCCACTCTCTTCACGAAGACATATGATGGTGAACTGTTTGTGTGCCAAATATATGTGGATGACATTATCTTCGGCTGCACCAATAAGAAGTACAGTGAGGAATTCGGATATATGATGCAAGAGCAATATCAGATGTCTATGATGGGGGAGCTGAAATTCTTCCTCGGTCTTCAAATACGGCAATAACGCAATGGCATCTTCATATCTCAAGAGAAATATCTCAAAGATTGCGTGAAGAAGTTTGGTATGCAAGACTGCAAAGGCTTCACAACACCAATGCCAGCCAAACATCATCTGGGTCCTGACGACAATGGTAAAGAGTTCGATCAAAAGGTATACCGCTCCATGATTGGTTCTTTGCTTTATTTATGTGCATCTAGGCCAGATATTATGCTTAGTGTTTGCATGTGTGCTCGATTCCAAGCGGCACCAAAGGAGTCGCATCACTTAGCTGTGAAGCGAATTCTTCGATATTTGGCTCACACCCCAACTCTAGGGTTATGGTATCCAAAGGGCTCAGAGTTTGATCTGGTTGGATTTTCGGATGCTGATTACGCTTGTGACAAGGTTGATCGGAAGTCCACATCAGGCACATGTCACTTTCTGGGCCGATCACTTGTATGTTGGTCTTCAAAGAAGCAGAACTGTGTATCTCTCTCCACTGCTGAATCTGAATACATTGCTGCTGGATCCTGCTGCGCTCAGCTTCTATGGATGAAGCAAACCCTCAAGGATTATGGAATTCATCTGGACCAAGTGCCACTTTACTGCGACAACGAAAGCGCCATCAAGATTGCCAACAACCCAGTTCAGCACTCGAAGACAAAGCACATTGAAATTCGTCATCATTTTCTCAGAGATCATGTTGCAAAGGAAGATATTGATATCATACACGTCAACACTGAAGAGCAATTGGCAGATATCTTCACCAAGCCCTTGGACGAGAAGAGATTTTGCAAGTTACGGTGTGAGCTAAATATCCTGGAATCCTCAAATGTCCTGTGATCAGGCACACATCCTAACACTTATGCATATTGATGACTTAGATGTGCAACACACGAAGTAACGTATATCTTCAATCAATGAAAACATACATTCTAAGTGTGAATACATTAACATGGAATTTGACTTCGGAGCGCCACGATAATTGTGCGCCGTGTCTGGGTCTAATACTTCCTATACGGTGGGTAACGCCACCACCAAATTTTCTGTTTGAAGCGTTCCACTCATGGCGTCACATTTGCTATGTCTTCACATTTGGTTTGGCTTCAATCTCAATTTGTCTTCATGATTATCTTCACTATGTAGATTATATATATATGTACTGGTGTTCTGTCCTCTACAGCATTCACTTATAGTTATGCCTTCTTGTTTGAATCTTTTGAACTAAGTGAATGTGATCGGACCCTAACCTCTCCATGCTTCCTACCTCAAACTCTATCTCTCCAAGTCATATGCATTCTATTGAAACTGTCGAATGTCTTCACTGCATCCTTATCAGATGAAGACACAGAGACAAACTTTAAAACCTCTTTCAATGTTATTCCATCAACAAGAAATCCGGAGAAGTAGGAACGGCTCCCGACAAACAAGGCGTGCGTGGGGTGAAACTGCCCCCACAATTCCGCATCCTGGCCACGTACTAATCACATGCGAATCGCCAGGGGCACCTGAGTAATAGCGCAGTGCCGCCCATATCCCTATAAATACACGATTCACTGCGGTCATTATCTCTTCTTCCACCCTCGCACGAACCCTAGTGCCACCGCTAACTCTCAACGACGCCGGCGACGAAGTGCTTCACTGCCGCAACCTCTCCGACGCCGTTTTCACGCTGACTGCGGACATCGGTCTCTCCGCCATCGCCGTAGGTGTCTTCCGTCGCCAAGTTAGGGCACGGAGGATCGAACTGCTTGGCATCAACTCTCACCTCGTCTAGCAGTTCCAAGTGTGGTAAATAAAACCTCTTTTTACAGCCTCTTTTGATCCTATAGCTCAGTCACTTTCTGCCATAAGAGGTTTCTATTCACACAAGTTTCATCTCTCTCATCTGCATCTCATAACTTGCCTAGTATATTCACTTGTTCTTCATGAAGTAGTTAGATTCCTCACTTGTACTGATCTATGGGTTCGTACAAATCTGGAACCAACTTCTTTTCTATAAAGTGAATGTCTTCGCATGATGAGGTCAATATCTTCTAAACTGATTTATCTTCAAAATCTTCTGAGAATGCATATGACCTCTTCCCCTTCCCTCGCACCTTAATGCTGTCACAGGTACATGTCCGTGGGAGAATCTTTTGGTTCTCATAGTCTGCATTCATTTGCAGAGTTCCTACAGCGTCACATCAATTCACCCGAAGCAAGTTCCTGTTGGTCAAGCAAAAGGAAGCCTTTGAAGACTTTGAATCTCTTGAAGCCTTCCAAGTTAAGCTTCATGGCAGCAGAAAAACCAGCAAGGAAGGGAGGCAGACAGAGACGTGGTGAAACGTCTAAAGATCTGCCTGAAGACTTGGCAGAAATGTACCAAACTGATCCTGAAGAGAGCTATGGTCAGCGCAAGACACGAATCCAATGGATTCGAAGATATTGGGCAGAGCAGTGGTTCCAATACCGCTTCGTCACAAAGGAATATGCAGAGAAGTGCGCCATCAAGAGACCATGGGGAGATATATTGTACAAAAATCTCGTACCCCGGTCCAGAGACGAAACCATTGCTCAAGGCTTCTATCCATGCATGGTCAGAGGACCACAGCCAGCTGAAGCACATCCGTCATCCCTTCTCTGGTGTCGTGATGACAATCTATTCAAGCGCAACTTCCAATTTGCTCAGAACTCTGCGAAGCAAAACAAGAAGGAGTTTGGGCTGGACTTCAACCCTGGTCCCTCTAAGCCAAGGGCGGATGGCACACGCGATGCAAATCCCATTGTCATCGGCCCGTATGCCAATCTCGAAGGCCTCATCACTCGCATTCTAGTCCAAGGGACTGTCGTGAACGACCCTCCAGCAGACACTGAGTCTGATGACGCTCCTGCTGCCCCGGAGCCGAAGCAGACGAAGAAGAAGCCAAAAGCTTCAAAGCCAGCCACTTCTCCCAAGATCTCCAGAGCGAAGCCATTGGCCACTGCACCTCCTGAAGCAAGTGTGCAGTCTGAAGACTTATCACGAGTCTCCAAACCCCAAGAAGCCAAGAAGCCTCAGCCACACACTGGCAAAGAGCTCACTGCCGCTGCCATTCTGCGCTGCGAGGCCATTGATCTGTCAAGTGACGAAGATCTTGCCGATGACGCTCTTGAGCAGCTCATCAAGAGCAAGGAGGAGGCTGAAATCTTCAGCAATCTGCCTCTGTTTGATGCGGCAATCATCCACAACTTCATTGATGAGTGGTTTGATACACCCAACATCAGCTTTGATGATCTGCAGCTGCCCATTGGCCTCAGTGTAGCCTTCCAAGGCGCTATCGCTTCAGAACTCGCAATTGCCCAGCGCATTGTTGAACTGAAGCAGAAAATAGATTTTGAAAAGGCTCAGTTCAAGCAGAATATGGCCCAGCTCAGCATCCAAGAAGTCAAGGACTTCAAGGTCATGCTGCACGAGTTGAAGGAAATTTTTATGAAGAAACGTGCAGAAGCTCAGGGTTCGCGTGAGCGCATGAAGACTTTGGCTGACCTCTGTGTGCAGGCCTACAATGAGGCCGAGAAGCGCAAGGCACTTGGGCGTCCCGGCATCGACCCCAGGATGGCCGCGAAGAAAAAGAAGAAGCCCACTGTGGCTGAACAAGAGGCCCCAAGGCAAGAAGCTGTTCCGATTGTCTTCCCCACTGCCAAGACTGGCTCGAAGCCAAAGCACCGCTCAACCGCTTCAGAGCTTAAGAAGACAAGGACAGCTGAAGCTGAAGCAAGGAAGAGGAAACACCCTGAAGCCTCTCCTTCAGACCCCACCATCAAGAAGCGCAAGACCAAGAAGTCTCGGGCTGCTCCCACAGAGCCCCTGATAGTCGAACCCCTCTCCGTCCGCTTTCCAAACGAAGATCGTCAGCTGACCGTGCATGAGCCCGCTTCCATAGAGGCTCCGCACGCTGAAGACATTCCAGCAGCCGACCCCAACGCTGCTGAAGACATTGGTCTCCAAGACAATGTGCAAGGTGATGCAGTCCTTCCTCAGCTTGAACCAAGCGAAGTGATCAGCATTGGTCGTCCCTTGACGCCAATCACCCAAGATGCATCGTGGGCAGATCGCCCACAGGAGGAAGAGAATGAGCCCCAGCCCACTGCAACTCCACCAGCGTCGCCTGCATTCCGTAGGCTTCGCAAAGGGCCAAGGGCTCAGGCTGCTGACGACATTCTGGCTGCATCAGCCGAAGAACATGAAGAAGAGCATGAAGAACCTCAAGCTCCATCTCCCCCGCACCAACAAGAAGAAGTTCTCAAGGAGAACGTACCTGAATCCGTCCCTCCCACTACACGTGTTGAGGCTGAAAACATTCCGGCTGCCACAACCAACACTGAAGCAAGTGTGGAGCCCGACCAACCAACAGCTTCAAGAGACACTGAAGCTACTACCCCTGACCCTTCTATGCCTGAGTCTGCTGGCGGTCCACAGTTCAACTATCATGTTGCGCACAGGCCCCAGGTCCAGAAGCCAATCCCACGACTGCCAAGGTTCCCAGGTCCTGCAACAGCTCCTGGCTCCTTTAATGTCAATAGCTTCAGGGCAGATAACACCTTCTTCAACCGCTCCAAGAACCCTTATTCAAGGGAACGGATTGTATCAGATAGGTTCTGGAGCTACCCACAGCGCAGCTACTACTCCTGCGTCCTATACAACCAAGGCCGTATCTTTCCTCACCAGCGCCTTGAGGTTGAAGCTGTTGCTGGTCTGCCTGGTCTGGAAGAAGCACTGGACTGCTTCAAGCAAGTTGGCCTGCTGCCGTTCATCACAGATGAAGAGCACTGGAATGAAGAGCTTCTGCTCCAGTTCTATGCCACACTGCACATCAAAGGCTACAACAGAGATCCGAAGACTTGGGTCCTGGAGTGGATGACCATCAATGTCCATCATGAAGCCAATGCATTCGATATCATTGAGCTTACCGGCCTACCCACTCCTGGCAAACTCTTCGAAGAAGGCTGCCAACTCCATGCTGAAGCAATTGAGAGCATATTTCAGCGACCTGAGCCAAATATGAGTCAGATGCTCTCAATGATGAAGCCATTGCTTCCTGATGCACCTTACCCAACTGAGTTCTTCGTTGAAGACTTAGAGTACCTGCCCAGAACTATATATCACATCGTCAGGCGGACTCTATGGCCCATTAAGGGGCACTCTCAATATGCCAAGGTTGAAGGTGCCATGAAGACTCTCATCTTCTGTATCCTGCATGGCAAATGCTTCAACGCTCAGGATCTCTTTATACGCCAACTTGCAGCGTCTGGCTCAGATCTCTTTGGTTTGAAGATTTATGCTCCATGGGTTATGAGGCTAATCAAGCTCCACTCTGCTGTCTCCTATCAGCCCTCTGCCCGCAACCACAGAATCTTCTTACCTGATGTGGACACCTCTGCTGAAGCCATATATCCTGAGCCTGCCAAGCAGCCATTAAGTCTTCAGAATGCAGAACACCAGAGCTTCACTCAGCATGATGAAGGTGTTGAAGCCATCTCCAGAGTGTATCCAATGGCTGGCACCACACGTGCCCCTGCATCAACTGAAGCCACTGACAGCACAGCTGCACAGAGACCCAAGAAACGCGCTCGTACACTCACTGACCGTGAACTTCTTGTGGCTCTGCACCAAAAGCAAGATAGGCATCACGACTGGCTCAAACGGCAGATGCGCAGTATCATGCAAGACGTCAATCGCATCAGGAATCTGGCCACCAAGAATGCCTTTGTCGTGCATGAAACCTGTCGCCGCACTTGGAAAGGCCTCACCATGATGTGCATTGAAGCTGAACTTCAAGAGGATGGCTTCAAAGAGCGATTCAAGTTTGACTCCACACCCTCTAGAAGAGCTGTGCTGCGCGGAACTCCGTCGCTTGAAGAATCAGAGTTCTCTTCCTCTGCTGCCACAGTGACTGGAAAAATCATTGAGGAAGAAGACGACGCTACATCACCACCACCTTCTTCAGCGCGCGTCGTCACTGCACCAAGCTTGTCAGCACCACCAAACGCCTCCACCGACCCTGCTGCGCCTGGGAACGCGTAGAAAACTCTATGTCTTCAAACCTTTTTGGTCATCACTGACAAAAGGGGGAGAAGCATATGATGTCTTTAGTCTTCAAGCGGGTCAATAATATGGGCGGGTGCTTTATATTTTGCATTTTGCTTCGTGCTTACAACCCTCGTTTTGCTACATTTGGTTCTTTGAGTTGTAACACTTAAACTTGATGGTCGTCTGCTACTATGTTTGCCACTGTGTTTTTGCGAAGATAAATTCCGCATGTACGACGATAATTTCCGCACTTATATTATTTCGCAGACGTCCATTTTTTATTATGCATGTCATTATCTTCATATATCTTTACATGCATGGTGGATTGTCATCATAAGTTCATCATAAGTTGAAGTGGATTCCCAAAAATACAACCCGCTATGTGCATTTGCGTTCCAGAAGCAAATCACTTATATGCACATCTTCAGGGGGAGCCCTTGCAGCTTATGAAGACAATTCCTTTACAATTTCACAAATTATATTCCCCGTTGAAAACTTCAACTAGTTTGTCATCAATCACCAAAAAGGGGGAGATTGTAAATGCATCTAGTGCCACCCCTAGTTGGTTTTGCAGTATTGACGACAAACCTAGTTGAGGGACTAATGTGTTTGTGAGAATTGCAGGATAACACAGGTAGAAGTCCCTCATTGATTCGGTTTAGCTACCAGAGATGACCCCTAAAAATGTACGAAGACATTGAAGACAATGGTGGTTCATGAAGACATTCATGTCGAAGACAATGACATATGAAGACTCCCCATGAAGCCTATGGAACTCGAAGACTTAGATCCTTCGTAGTTTTACTTCATTCATGTTGTGTCATAGGAACCACCATACTGTTAAGTGGGGTCCAAGAGAACCAGTCAGGATGACTGAAGTGATGCCTAATTCAAATCCTATGTCTTCGAGTGAAGACAATGAGAGAAAATCTTGTCCAGAGTCAGACAAGTCAGCTTTACTTGTAGCCCAAGTAAAGTTGCCGTGAGAGTTCAAAATCCGACCGTTAGTACACGTGTCAGTTCCTTAGTGACCCAGGGTCATTTCGGACAAATTAGGTCGGGTTGCCAAGTGGCTATAAATAATCCACCCCTACAACCATAAACGGTTGGCTGCTCAGATTTCAGTGCACGGCTTTTGTCGTTTGAGAGCAACCCACCTCGAAGCCTTTGAGAGAAAATCCCTAGCGAGGAGAAAAGCCCTAACCACCCAGAGCCAGAGTAATTGGGCATCAATTAAGTCTTCTTGACTGAGTGATCTGAAGACTTATTACACTTGAGGAATGTGCATCCTCCAGACGGTTAGGCGTCGCGTTCTGAGCATCCAAGAGAAATTGTGGATTGCCGGTGAACGAAGTCTGTGAAGGTTTGGGAGTCTACCTTGAAGACTTACCAAAGTGATTGGGCGAGGTCTGTGTGACCTTAGCTCAAGGAGAAAACGGTGAGGACTGGGTGTCCTGAGCTGCGTGTTCAGGACTGGGTGTCTGGGACTGTGTGTCCTTTGGTTTAAATACCTAGCGCTCCAACCAGACGTACAGTTGTCACAACAACTGGAACTGGTCCAACATATCATTGTCTTCAACGTGTCACTGGTTTCATCTTCACCTCCCTTTACTTACCAGTACACATTGTGAAGCTATTGCATGCTTGCTTTGCCTTCTGTCTTCACAACTTGACTGTATGATCTGTTTGGCTTCATAACTTCTTCCTACCTGATCCTCATTACACTGAAGCTGTTTGTCACTGTGCTTTCACTATATTGTATACTTGACTATGGCTTGCGTTGTGTAATCTAACTTCCGCTGCATAGTGATAGGCTTGTCCACTCTGTTTGTCTTCATAACTTCCATGTTTTGAAGACTTTCATAAAAATCGCCTATTCACCCCCCTCTAGTCGATATAACGCACTTTCAAGAACAAAACCGGTAATGAGGAGACCGGTATAGTGAGCATGTATATGACTCAAGAGGATACTGAAATATATCACCTCGAGTTTTGTAAAGTATCGTGAAGCAAAGAGAATATAATATGATAACCAAAGGTTCACTCGAATGTCATTTGTGTACTCATAGGGATCGATATGGATGTCAATGGTTCCGCTATCGATCATTGAACGAAAGGGGTTTTAGTTCATGTCTATGATTTGTCAAACGTATAAGGTCACAAGCTTATGTTAATCACAATCTATTGAGTGTTAGTAGGACAAGAGTAATGAGGAAATATGTATTAAATAGTTTCAATAATAATCGAAATAGTTTCGAGAGGAACAGGAGGCGTTTCGGGGTCACCAGAAGGGTTTCGGGGTTTGCCGGGTAATACTAATAAATAATATATAGGTGGAAAATGTTTCCGGAGATGTCAAATTAATAATTAAAGGCTATAATAGTAGTTCGAAGGCTTTTATATTTAATTAAATATCAACGGGCCTTAAAAGAGCAAGTGATGGAAAGGATATTGGGCCAGTTGGGACCAATAAGAGGTGGCGCTCCCCTTTCTTCTTGGAGAAGGAAGGGGAGGCCGAATTGGAGGGGGACTCCCCCTCCTCTTGGAGGGAAAGGGGGGGGGGGGCTTCCCACCTTTGTGGCACCCTGCCCTCTCCTCCAACCTATTTATACTAGAGGTTTTGGGCACTTTTAGATACACAAGTTTTGGAGCCTCCTATAGTTCCCTAGTTCTAGTTCTAGTCGATCCAATTACCAATAGATCTAGATCCTCTCAATACTCATAATTAGAAGCCCAATGTGGTTCTAATCTTCTCCCTCTAATTTTTTGGTGATGATTAACTCTGGTCGATGAATCGCTGCCAGATCGTGAAGATCGTTCGATTGCAAACTGTGGAGAGACCGTGCTTTCGGTCTTCTGTTCGAGGGATCATTCATGAATGGTTCCAGGGACTTCAAGTACGATCTACATCGACTCGTCTTCTTCCGCTGCAAATCGGATTTGGTAACGATCCAATCTAAACCGTTATTGCATCTTCATAGTGTTCCTGGTTGATCATAGGATGAATATTTTTGTTTTCTACTACATTACCCAATAGTGGCACCATCACCGGTGATGGAGTGGAAATCCATCATATCCCTGCATAGGGTTCCTCATGGGGAGGAGCACATAGATGATCATATTGGGGTACAACCAGGTGAAGGAAATATGCCCTAGAGGCAATAATAAAGTTGTTATTTATATTTCCTTATATCATGATAAATGTTTATTATTCATTCTAGAATTGTATTAACCGGAAACTTAGTACATGTGTGAATACATAGACAAAATAGAGTGTCCCTAGTATGCCTCTACTTGACTAGCTCGTTAATCAAAGATGGTTAAGTTTCCTAGCCATAGACATGTGTTGTCATTTGATGAACGGGATCACATCATTAGAGAATGATGTGATGGACAAGACCCATCCGTTAGCTTAGCACTATGATTGTTTAGTTTATTGCTATTGCTTTCTTCATGACTTATACATGTTCCTATGACTATGAGATTATGCAACTCCCGAATACCGAGGAACACTTAGTGTGCTATCAAATGTGACAACGTAACTGGGTGATTATAAAGATGCTCTACAGGTGTCTCCGATGGTGTTTGTTGAGTTGGCATAGATCGAGATTAGGATTTCTCACTCCGATTGTCGGAGAGGTATCTCTGGGCCCTCTCGGCAATGCACATCACTATAAGCTTTGCAAGAAATTTAATTAATGAGTTAGTTACGGGATGATGCATTACAGAACGAGTAAAGAGACTTGCCGGTGACGAGATTGAACTAGGTATGATGATACCGACGATCGAATCTCGGGCAAGTAACATACCAATGACAAAGGGAACAATGTATGCTGTTATGCGGTTTGACCGATAAAGATCTTCGTAGAATATGCAGGAACCAATATGAGCATCTAGGTTCCGCTATTGGTTATTGATCGGAGATGAGTCTCGGTCATGTCTACATACTTCCTGAACCCGTAGGGTCTGCACGCTTAATGTTCGATGACGATTTGTATTATGAGTTATGTGATTTGATGACCGAAGTTTGTTCGGAGTCCCGGATGAGATCACGGACATGACGAGGAGTCTCGAAATGGTCGAGAGGTAAAGATTCATATATTGGAAGGTTGCATTTGGAAATCGGAATGGTTCCGAAGGTAAAGATTCACTAGGAACCCCCCCCCCCCCGGGAGAAGTTATGGGCCTTATGGGCCATAAGAGGGAAGCACACCAGCCCACAAGGGGCTGGTGTGCCCCCCCTTGGGCACGAGACCGATTAGGACTAGGAGAAGGGGGCCGACCCCCCTTTCCTTCTCCTTCTCCCTTCTCCCTTCTCCTACTTCGTGTAGGAGGTGGAATCCTACTAGGACTAGGGAGTCCTAGTAGGACTCCACACTTTGGCACGCCCGTAGGGCCGGCTGCTCTCCTTCTCTCTCCTTTATATACAGAGGCAGGGGCACCCCAAAGACACACAAGTTGATCTTTAGCCGTGTGCGGTGCCCCCCTCCACAGTTTTATACCACGGTCATATTGTCGTAGTGCTTAGGCGAAGCCCAGCGTCGGTAACTTCATCATCACCGTCAACACGCCGTCGTGCTGACGGAACTCACCCTCGGCCTCAGCTGGATCAAGAATACGAGGGACGTCACCGAGCTGAACGTGTGCAGATCGCGGAGGTGTCGTGCATTCGGTATTTGATCGGTTGGATTGCGAAGACGTTCGACTATATCAACCGCATTACTAAACGCTTTCGCTTTCGGTCTACGAGGGTACGTAGGCACACTCTCCCCTCTCGGTGCTATGCATCTCCTAGATAGATCTTGTGTGATCGTAGGATTTTTTTAGATACTATGTTCCCCAACACCAGGACACATATTTACCCAGGTTCAGGCCTCCATACTGAAGTAATACCCTACATCCTATATGTCTGATTGTATTGATATGGCCTCGTCTGATGTATACATGAGTTGGATCTGTTTGAGGTCTAATGAAGAGGTGGGAGAGATAGGATCTCTGTTGGTCACCGACTTGGGAGGCCCCTCCCTCCCCCTATATAGATGGGTGAGGGCTAGGGTTACATTTTGTCAAGCTATAATTTACTTTTCGTAGTTTTTCATAATCCTACTTTTATGGAATTTTTCACGCAGAGCAACTACAGCGAGACTGACAAAGAGCTTTGTGTCTGTTCCAAGCGACTCAAGATGGGCCACCCTAGTTACGAGCGAGGGGGTTCCCAGTGTTTTTAAGTGGTTTTGAGCCATTTGTGTTTTCATTCTTGTTATGGTTTATAATTATTTTTTATTTGTAGCCTACTGGTATTTTTTATTTCTAGCTGTTTTTCTCGTTTTGGTTTCTTTTCAGCAATGACTTTTTCTTTCTTTTTTGGATTACAAGCGTGTATGTTCCACCTTTTTCCTTTTTTGTTGTTTTTCTTTTCCTCTGTTTCATTCTTCTATTCATCATAAACAACATCTATTCATCATAAACAACAAAATATTCATAGTTTTCATTAAAATGACTTTGTCGTATATTTGAAAAGGTTCATAATGATTTTCGGGAAAACAGCTTTCAAGGCGTATTTTTCGCTTTGTACTTTAAAAGGCCAGATTGCATATTTCAAAAATACATTCAGCGTGTATCATAATTTTTTCAGAATGTATTATGAAATGTTTACCGTGTATCTACAATTTCCTCATCATGTAGTATTTGTCTCATTGCTTTATTAAAACATATTATTTTTGTAGAAAAAATGTGTGGCATAAATCTACAAACTGTTCATTGAGTATTAAAACGTGAAATGTTCTTCATTACTTTGGAAATGTCCATCATGTATTTTAGTATACACGTTGAACATTTTTCAAGTACTTGAACAATTGTTTCTAAAATACATGACAGACTTTTCCTAACCCAGTGTGTATTTATTTACACAGGATGCGTGACTATGAAATTGTACATGATGATTGTTTAAATACGCTAAATATTATTAAATATATGATGAACATTTATGAAATATACACTACACTTTTTTAAGTACTAGAGAAGTTTTTGTAAAATAGAAGGTGATCACTTTTTAATGATTTGATTTATTCTTTAAGTGTGATAAAAAATCTAAAATACACTATGAACATTTTTAAACACGTGCTCGACATTTTTAAGATGCATGATGAACCTTTTCTAAAAATGCATTGAATAATTTTAATGAAAACAATTTATAGACCCACTTAAATTTTATTCAAACTAGTATAATTAATGTATTTTTGTGAGAACTTTTGGTATGTATATAAAAAGGGAGACATTAAAAAACAAAAGTATAATTGAAAAATGAAAAATGAAAAAAGTACGAGAAACTATGAAAGTGATGTTCTAATCGCGAGCTCACATGAGCTCGGGTGAATGGTAAAAAATATCAGAGCAATTGAAAAAATCGAATTTCTATTTGCGTAATTTCATAGCTTGCATAATTTCATCACCAGATGACATTCGTGTAAAATGTGCCAAAAAGAAAACAATATCGATGCTCCAAACCATTCCTTTTATGCACTAGCTGGGCTGACCAACCCCTCAACTTGTTTTTTTAGAATAGCGGGAGTAGCCAGCCGGATTTCCTATTTGCCGTTTTAACCGGCAAACTGCCGCTGATAAGCACCGGTGACGACCCGAGCGACAATAGATGCAACTGCCCACCTTAAAAGAATATATACTCCTTATCCCCTACAATACTTGTTTTCCAGTTTTTTTTCGTTTAATCTTTTTCTGTTTTCCGGTTTCTTGTTTATTCTTTCTACCCTTCTTTCGGTTCAGTTTCTGTTTTTCATAAATATAAATTTGTGATCTTTATAAAACAGATCAGAACTTCAAATTTTTGTTCACATTTAAAAAAAATCATTTATTCTAAAATTGATCACATTTTCAGAATAATGTTCGGAAATTTTGAATTGTGTTCACATCTTTAATAAATGTTCAAAAATTCATAAAATGGTCAGAATTTTAAAATTATCTTCACCCTAAAAATTTTCTTCCATTTTCAAAAAAAAGTTCATGTTTTGAAAAAATGTTTAATATTTGAAAAAATGTTCTTATTTCTTAGATATGTTTGTTTGTCAACTTTTGTTCGGAGTTCAAAAAGATGGTCCATTTTTCAAAATTTATTTTCAGATCAAAAAATGTATGCTTTTTCTAATTTTATTAATAGCTGAAATTTATTTTTCAACTTTCAAAAAATGTTTGGCTTTTAAAAGTTTTTTGAAAATTTCAGAAAAGGTTCCCTTTTTCCTAAGATGTTCATAGATTCAAAAATGGTCGTGTTTTCAAATGTTGTTCACATTTTGTAATTTTTCCCTTTAAAAAATGTTCACAGATCTAAAAATGTTCTCGGTCTCGAAGAATGTTGGAGATTCCCAAAATATAATTGCGTTTCAACAAAATGTTTGAGTTTCGACAAGTTTGTTCACAAATTTGAAAATATTCAAATTTCAAAAATTATTCACTTAGTTCAAAATGTATCGCATTCAAATTTTGAGAAAAGTTTAAATCTAGTTTGGCTTGTTCTTATACTCTGCGGTCTGCGCTGCTTATTTCGACACTGAAGCTTATGTAGTGTAGTGGCTAGCGGGGAGCGTTCTCTGCTGGGATGCCTCTGGTTCGACCGGTATGACTTTCTTGAAACATCTCCGCCACAATAAACCATCGTTACAGTGTTCTCTTTTTTCATAAAACCAATAAAACAAACTAATAAAAAGAACCCGGAAAAATCAGACAACAACACGCAACACCACACTACAGTGTAGAAAGAACGCTGCTAATGGACCGGACCAGTAAGACTTTCTTCAAACATCTCTGCCACAACAAACCGTTGTTACAGTGTTATTTTTTTTATATAAAGCTAATAAAACAAACTAATAAAAGAACCCGGGAAAACTCAGAGAACAGTACACAACACGACACTACAGTGCAGAAAGAACGATGCAAATAGGCCTAGCGTTGAACGCAACAGTATGAGGCCGGCCCAATAGCGCATATATTTTCAAAAAACGCGAGCAAAAAATTGTTCGCGTAAAAGATACTTCGATCTACTGGTCGACCGATGACATCACTTACCGCTGCGCTATGCTTGAATTCATGTACACTATGTAAGACATGACATAATAAGAAAGAAAAGCGTCGGGTTTTACATATTTTCCTTCTTTTTTTCTTTGATTTTTCTCTTTCTTGTATTTCAATGCTTTTTCCGTTTTCTATTATTTTTTCCCATTTTTTCATTTTGTTCGTTCATTTTGATTTTCTTTCTCTTCTCTATTTTTTATTTGGGTTTCTTTTTTCTTCTCCATTTTTTGTTTCGGTTTCATTTTTTTGGATTTTCTTTGTTTCTCATTCTAAATTCTTATATACAGTACATGATCAATTTTTTTCAACTACTTGTTCAAAACTTTTTAAATAATTGTTCAACATTTTTCAACCACTTATTCAATATTTTTATATACATGATCAACATTTTGCAAATTCTTGATCAACATTTTTTTAAATAGATGTTCAACATTTTTCAAATACATGTTCAACATTTTTTAAATACTTGTTCAACATTTTACGGATGCTTGATCAATATTTTTGAAATACTTGTTCAACATTTTACGAATGCTTGATCGACATTTTTGAAATACTTGTTCAACATTTCCCTGAATACTACATTAACATTTTTTAAATACTTGTTCAACATTTTTTCAAATACTTGGTCAACATTTTTTTGAATGCTTGATAACATTTTTTAAATACTTGTTCAACATTTTTCAAGTACTTATTCAACATATTCTCTGCGTCAAACAGTCGACCCATCGCACAGGGGCGCGATAAAGTGGGCCCATCTTCCGCTTTAGGCAGTTGCGGTTTTCAGAACTTTCTAGAAGTGTCCTAGCCGATTTTTATCCATTTCTAGAAGGTTCCTAAAGCGGGGTTTATATTTTCCTTTTATTTTCTGTTTCTGTTTCTTTTTTATGTTATCTTTTCTGTTTTATCTGTTTCATTTTTGTTTTGTTTTCTTTATTTTTCTTTTGAAAACGTTTGAGAATTGAAATATTTTTCGAAATTCTAAAATGCTTCTTCTTTTTAAAAATTGTTCAGCATTCGAAAAACTGTTCCCAATCAAACATTGTTCTCATTTTTTCATAAATTGTTCACAGCTTCAAAAAATCTTCAGACTTTACAAAAAGTTTTTGAGAATTTTAAAAATGTTGCCATTTTCAATTTTTGTTCACAAATATAAAAATGTTCGTTTTTTAGAAAATGTTCGCACTTGTCAACAATTTGGTTTCTTTTCAAAAAATTGTTCATAAATTCAAAAAATGTTCGTATTTTCAAATTTTGTACACATATGAAAAAATGATCGTGTTTTCAATTTTAGTTCAGAGTTTCAAAAAATTGTTTGTGTTTTCAAAATTGTTCACAGATTCAAAAAATGTTTTGTATTTTCAAATTTTGTTCACTTCTGAAAAAATGTTCATGTTTTCAATTTTTGTCTGGAGTTTCAAAAAATCTTCGTGTTTCCACTTTTATTCCCAAAGTCGAAACATATTTCCATTTTTTTAGAAAAATCACAAAATCGAGAGATTTTCTATTTTCTATTTTTTTTGAATATTTTCATTCCCAAAACTATTTACTTCCTTAAAAAATCGTATTTGAATTTTCATAAGATGTTCGATCTAGAAATACTACCTTATTAAAGCCCTGAGCTAGGAATTGAACAGCAAGCATCTTTAGCCGCGCTGGTTTCTATCCCGCGTGTAGTATGTGCGGTCGTGTGTTCGTACTTGATTGAGCGCATCTTCCTCAAAAAAAAAAACTTGATTGAGCGCATTATTTTTGGTTTTTCAGGTGCGCTCCCGCTGCTGGCCCGACCCAGTTCGCTGCTTCTATGTCCGTCGGGCAGCTACTCGCCGCAAAATGCGACGCATAGGAGTTCCTGATTTTTGGTTGCGGCCATCGCACGCGACGCGGACGAGAAACTATGGGCCATCCCTGGTGCAGTTACCGTGCGTGCGTGCCCCATAGGCACAGGAGCTGGCGAGCACCAACAAGAGCGAGCAACTAGTTAACGAGGATTGGGTTCTCTTTTTCCCTCTAGTTAGGGTTTGTCTTTCTCCCGGAGGCGATCTGGCCGCCATCGAGTTCTTATCCTCCCCTACCACGTTCCCCTATCTCGGCGATCGCCTGACGGCGCTGGGAGCGGCCGTGTGCCACCGCCTTGCATCTGCTTGGCTAGGTAGCGGTGGAGTTAGGGTTCCCCAAACGCAAAACCCGATCTGACTACTTCATCGGGTTAGGGTTCTTGATGGCTTTGAGCGCGGCGTCGGCCACGGCGGGAGTAGATGATGTTGAGGCAATGATGAGAGAGTTGGGTCTGACGGAAGAAGACCTATATGATGTGATCTTTGATGAGAAGGCAGCACTTGCGGAGGAACCTAGATGGATCATGCTCGCCAAAGTTAACACCACCAAGACGTATAGCCAGACCTGGTTCTATCGGAACATGCGATCGGCTTGGGATGCTGCGCAGGAAGTGAAATTTAAACCTCTTGAAGAGAATCTGTATACCGTCCAATTCTCATGCTTGGGATATTGGGAGAGGGTGATCAATGACGGGCCGTGGAACTTCAGAGGAGACGCGGTTGTAATGGCTCGCTACGACGGGATCTCAAAGCCGTCGACGGTCAAGCTAGAGATGATCGATATTTGGATTCAAATTCACGATCTGCCCGACCTGTATGCCCATCTGGTGACCCCTCTGGCGGCAAAAGTGGGGGAAGTCCTGTTTACGGAGCCCCCATCTCATGATTTCATTGGTAATTTCTACCGGGTCTGGGTGCGGATCAATATATCCAAACCCCTGAAGAATGCTGTATCCATGGCCAGAGAGGGGAAGAGGCATATCTACAGAGTTAAATATGAAAAACTACCTGACTGGTGTGCCGTATGTGGGATGCTTGGGCATCTTTACAAGGAACATGGGAACGGGATCCATCCTCCTTCTGCCTTGGTTTTCAAGGACCCGCGAGCGAGCTGGGCCATGCGCACAGGAAGAGGCCCGGGGGGAGGCCGTGGCAATCGTGGAGGTAGAAGAGGAGGCCACTCCGGAGGTAGAAACAGCTACAGGTATGAAGAGGGCAACACTAGTCACTCTGGGACCAAGAACATGGGAAGAACAGGGGCGGAACCAGCGCCTGGGACTGATGATGTTGATATGGAAGATTTGACCAGGAAAAGGCTTGCGGCTGGACTGCTAGAAGGAACACAGAACAATACCGCAGGTCAGGGAACGACTATAGACGACAATAACCTAGGTTGGTGCCTTTGAGCAGCTCTGTTGTCAGTCCACCACCGACGAGAGATTTGAAGAGATCAAAGACTTCTGAAGAAGGGCGGGCAGGATCAAACTCAGCAGTTAGGAACTTGGCAGGCTCCTTTGAGGAGCGCCGCAGGGCCCAATGAGTGCCATTTGCTGGAACTGTCGTGGAGCGGGCAAACCCGCGGAAGTCCGAGAGCTTCGCGAGTTCGTGAGGAAGTTTGCCCCTACCCTGCTTTGTATTGTTGAAACACAGATCGCAGGATCTAGGGTAGAATCTTTAGCAAGTTCGATTGGATATGATAATTCTTTTGCCATTGATAGTCAAGGTAGGAGTGGTGGAATTGGCCTTTTTTGGAATGATGAAATAAAAATTGAAATTCTCGGTTACTCGGGGTATCACCTAGATGTGTCTATGGAAGAACAAGGGGAGGAAAAGTGGAGGCTAACTTGTGTGTATGGAGAAGCTCAAACCCACTTGCGCCACCAAACTTGGACCATACTGAAAAACATTAGTACTTTGAGTGACTTGCCATGGATGTGCATGGGAGATTTCAACGAGGTTTTACGTCCAGACGAACATGAAGGAGTTGGAAAACGTAGCAATGCACAGATCCAAGCTTTTAGGGACACGATTGATGTTTGCATGTTGCTAGACTTGGGCTATCAGGGCCGTTTTTGGACGTTTGAGAAGAAGGTCACAGGAGGATCCTTCACACGTTGTAGGCTCGATCATGCCTTGGTCAACACCGATTGGATGGCAAGGTTTCCTTTGGCAGTGGTTACGCACGAAGAATCGGCAACATCTGATCACGCAGCGATCATGGTTGACTGGGGTGGTAGAAAGGAACGACCGAAGCCACGTGATTTCAAGTATGAGGTGATGTGGGAGTCACATGAAGGTTTTCATGATGTGGTAACAGGCGGATGGGACTCTTTACCGCCTTGTACCACGGTGGAAGAGCTATGCCAAAAGCTTACTGATCTAGCAGGGGGTATGGCGCGTTGGAGCACTGACACTTTTGGTAGCGTCCGGAAAGAAATCAAAACACTAAATAAAAAACTGGAGGACCTTCGGGCTGATCCTTTGCGGCTGTTTCCGTCCCATATGGAGTTAAAGATTAATGAGAGATTGATAGAGATGTATCACCGCGAGGAAATAATGTGGCGCCAGAGGGCAAGGATTGATGGCTGGCAGCTGGAGACAAAAATACAAAGTTTTTTCATCTAAGAGCAAGTCTGCACCGCAAAAAGAACATGATAAAAGCATTACAAAACTCCTTGGGAGCAATTGTGGTTGATCCTGATGAACTTAAAGAAATGGCTAGTAGTTTCTATCAAAATTTATACACCTCAGAGGGGGTGGGTGATATGGAGGCTGTTTTGAATCATGTTCTAAGGAGGGTAACCGATGGGATGAACGCAAGTCTGAACGCTGAGTATACTGCCCAGGAGATAAAAACAGCGCTATTCTAGATGTTCCCTACAAAGGCACCGGGGTCTGATGGTTTTCCTGCTCATTTCTATCAACGCAACTGGGATATCTGTGGTGAGGATGTCACGAGGATTGTGCTTCGTATTGTACGGGGAGAGGAAACCCCGGAGGGAATCAACGATACAATTTTGGTTTTAATACCAAAGGTAATCAACCCCTCTCTGTTATCACAGTTTCGTCCAATAAGTCTCTGCAATGTTCTATATAAAATTGCTTCTAAGGTTGTGGCCAACAGACTTAAGTTAGTGCTGCCTCACATAATTTCTGAGGAGCAATCTGCTTTTGTTCCTGGAAGACTTATCACAGACAATATCATATGTGCTTATGAATGTTTGCATTTCATGAAAAAGTCAAAATCAAAGTCAAACAGTTTCTGTGCTTTGTAATTAGATATGATGAAAGCATATGATAGACTGGAATGGCCATATCTGAAGGGCATTATGGCTAAGCTGGGATTCTCACAGCAGTGGATCAATACAGTTATGAATTTTGTTTCTTCAGTATCTTTCTCAGTCCTTTTCAATGGAGAGAAACTTGAATCTTTTAAGCCGACGAGAGGTATTCGGCAGGGAGACCCAATATCCCCTTACTTATTCTTGATTGCAGCAGAGGGCCTTTTGTGCCTCCTGAAATCCAGTTCTGAGTCATCAATTGCAGGTATTAAGGTGGCCCCAACGACACCCATCATAAACCACCTGTTATTTGGAGATGACAGCCTGCTGTTGTTCAAGGCTAGTGTGGAGGGATCAGTTGCAGTGTCAAACCTATTGGATACATACTGTAATGCATCAGGACAGAGGATAAACCATGACAAATCTTCAATCTTCTTTAGCAAGTGCTGCCCCACAATTCTGAAGGAAGAGTCAACAATTCTTTGCATGTGCACAATGAGTCTTTGAGTGAACGCTATTTAGGAATGCCTACTAAAGTAGGACACTCAAAAAATGGCACCTTCAAGTATTTGAGAGATCGTGTATGGGAAAAAATTAAAGGGTGGATGGAGAAGCTTCTGTCAGCTGCTGGTAAAGAAGTGTTGATCAAGTCCATTGCACACGCTATTCCAGTGTTCTCCATGTCATGTTTCCGCTTGCCAAGGGGTTTATGTGAGAATATTACTTCTATCATACGGCAGTTTTGGTGGGGAAGCAAGGACGGAAAGAGGAAGCCTAGCTAGGTTGCACGGGATACGATGACTAGGCCAAAACACTTGGGAGGATTGGGGTTTCGTGACCTGGAGATATTCAACTTAGCACTCTTGGCCAGACAATCCTGGCGGCTAATGACAGATGAGACATCTTTGAGTGCTAGATTGTTGAAATCTGTTTACTATCCTCAATGTACTTTATTGGAAGCCGAATTGGGAGCTCACCCTTCTCAGATTTGGCGAGCAGTTTTGGATGGAAGGGATATCTTGGCCCAAGGAATTATAAGGAGGATTGGCAATGGAGAGGAGACCGACGTGTGGACACACAATTGGATACCGAGAGTCAATTTCAAACGCCCGATTACATCCTTAGTCCCTAACCCTCCAACTAAAGTCTCAGACTACATCGTGTCAGCTACAGCTGAATGGAATGAGGGATTATTACGGTCGGTCTTTACTCCTTTTGATGCAGAGGAGAATTTGAAAATACCTTTGTGCACAAGGAACGTGACGGATTTTTGGGCGTGGCATGAGGAAGACCGGGGTGTTTTCACCGTCCGGTCGGCATATAAGATGATCTTGCGGACCAAGTTGAGCAGGGAAAGGTGGCTTTATCAAGAGGAAGGTCCATCAGCAAGGGAGAGTGAGAAGTGGTTGGCGATTTGGCACTTATAGGTTCCCTCAAAACTTAGGATGTTTGTTTGGAGGCTAGCGAGACAGTCGATGCCGACCGGCGACGTGCTACATCATAGGAACATGGCTGATTAGGATACATGCAGAATCTGTGGGGCTCGAGATACATGGAGGCATGCGCTTATGACATGTTCTATGTCGAGAAGCATTTGGGCCCTTGCACCGGAGGAATTTGTGGAGAAAGTCATTGCTAGCCAAGAGGATGATCCGAAGGCATGGCTGTTTGCTTTGCATGAAATATTAGACGAGGAAGAGTTCACTCGTTTGGTGGTTACGTCCTGGGCCATATGGGGTGCGCGGAGGAAAGCTGTGTACGAGGATATTTTCCAATCACCTTTCACCACCAACAGCTTCATAACGAAATATTTGTAAGAATTGAAGCAAGTGAGCTATAGGACTCAACGTCCTATGATAGTGGCTGTCTCGAGACCGTCAACCTGGCTCCCTCCTCCTCAGGGCTGTGCAAAGTTAAATGCAGATGCTGCTATCTCTTTAAGGAGCAGGTATGGCCCTATTGCTTCAGTATGTAGAGATCAGCAGGGGAGTTTTTTTGGTGCGTCGGCCATTGTGGTAAAGCATATCAACGATCCAACAACACTTGAAGCGATGGCAATAAGGGAAGCTTTGTCCCTAGCGGCAGATCTTTATGTCCAAGATATCCATGTTGCATCGGATTGCAAGACGGTGGTAGATGACGTGAGCAAGGGCACGTCAGCGGCGTATGGGTTGGTGATCAAGGAAATTAATGATAGATCTTCAGAGTTTCATTTCTATAACGTAGTTCATGAATTTAGGACCTCCAATTTTGAAGCTCACAACCTCGCAAAGCATGCACTTACTCTCCAGGTTGGCCGCCATGTTTGGTTAGGTCAACCGGGAAATCTTTCTTTCATCCCTGTAAACATTGTGACGGGTTAATAAAGGCTTTGCGAGTTTGTCTAAAAAAAACTAGTTAACGAGCGCTCCTTTGGGAAGCCTCGCAACGATCAACGCTATTTGGAGCGCTCTCAGCCATTCGCCACGTGTCGCGCTCTAGACGCTCTCTTCGGATTTTTTTTATTTTTCCGCACGCGTTTTCGGCTTTTTAAACAGTTTTTTTTGGGTTTTTGCGATGTTTTGGTTTTCCCCAGTCTTCCTTAGATTTTCGATCAAAAAAATATTTGATTTTTTTTCACGAAAAACACGTTTTTTTCATGAAAGTCACGGTTTTTCTTCCGCGAGAGGCACGGTTGTGCTTTAGCGAGAGTCACGGCCGTGCCTCTCGGAAATGAAAAAAACATGTTTTCTGTTTTTTTTCTTTCGCGAGAGTCACGGTTTTGCTTTCGCGAGAGGCACGGTTGTGCTTTCGCGAGAGTCACGGCTGTGCCTCTCGGAAAGGGAAAAACAAAACGCGTTTTCTATTTTTTTTTCGTTCGTGAGAGTTACAGTTTTGCTTCCGCGAGAGGCACGGTTGTGCTTACGCGAAAGTCACGGCCGTACTTCTTGGAAAGAAAAAAAATACCCGTTTTCTGTTTTTTTTTCTATCGCAAGAGTCACGGTTTTGCTTTCCCGAGAGGCACGGTTGTGCTTTCCCAAAAGTCACGGCCGTGCCTCTCGGAAACGGAAAAAAACATGTTTTTT
The DNA here is from genome assembly GCA_034509565.1 of Triticum monococcum. NCBI lineage: Eukaryota > Viridiplantae > Streptophyta > Magnoliopsida > Poales > Poaceae > Triticum > Triticum monococcum. The sequence continues at coordinate 495,232,377 of CM067844.1, forward strand.
GTTTTTTTCCTTACACGAGAGTCATGGTTTTGCTTCCACGAGAGGCACGCTTGTGATTTTGCGAGAGGCACGGGCGTGCCTCTTTCGGAAAGGAAAAAAAAACCATGCTCCCGGTTCGGTTTTTTCGCCCGGTGTTTTTCATCCGTTTTTTTTCATGAAAAAAAGTTCGTCAAAACCTATCAACATGGGATCTAGTTTTAAAGATCTCGACGCGAGGAATCCAATGATGAAAACGGTTCAAGATTTGGGCACACGGTTTAAAAGATAAAACGTTTTGAATAAACGAATCTACAAAAAAGGGAAAACTCCCAGGTTGTGATAAGTGGCGCGCTGCATGTGCGCCACTTGTCGCGACCTGGGAAAGTGGAGCGTTTTTTGCAATGAGTACTCCTTAATTAGTGATTTTGCCAACAAGACATCTGACGGGCTACGCACCTACGTCCGTATAAGGGTTCTATGCGTGTCCCAACACCGGTGTAGAGAAGTTTAGCTATTGCTATGTTCATTTGTTTTCGCTCGTAGTGGCTAGTGCAATTGTGAAGACATCCTATCGGAATCCCATCTTGTAAGATCTATTTCAACTAGCATATTCAAAATTTCAGATTGCTTGGCTATTTTTTTTGCATATTCTTCGATTTGCTTGCAGGAAAAATCCTTCATGGATAAGGTCGATCGTGCCGCTGGCTCGGTCGATAACACCGAGGAGTTGGTTCAGCGATTGCCGTGGATATCAGTCGTGTACGGTTCTCCCTGTACGGTTGGTATCCTCCAAAAATCTTAGTTATCTCTCTTCGAAAAATCGGGCCCCAGTTAACATCAAAATGTCTCAAATATTGCACGTGGGTCAAGAAAAATGAGGGTACCTGGCACGTGTCATGCGATGGTCTTCTTTGAGAGCAAGAGAAGTTTTGAGGTCAACGGAGCAATAAGACCCGCACTTCCTGCACAAACCAGACTCGATCCCTATTGATACCGAGAGACTAGCTCGAAGATGGTGCGGTTTACAAGCAGACTCAAGGGAGGCTTATTCAAAACGCGCACAAACTTTTACCACACCCTACAGGATCCATGTGATGATGTCGGGCCAGCTCTCGAGGAATTCCGGCATCGTACGATTTTCCGAGGATTTAAACGGTTGCAGCAGGCATATGCCATCGAGGTACTTTCACCCCCCGGTGGCAGGGAAAGCCCCTCCCTCATCTGCACAAAGCCTACACATGTCGCAAGGACATCACATAGGATTTTCCATGACGCTTTCGGGCATGATTTCATGTGCCACCTTGCAGATCTGCAATTTTTGATGATGAAAAACCCTAATAGAGCAATAAATGTCCCAAATATTGCACACGGGTCCAAAAAATGCAGAGGCCTGACACCTGTCATGCGATGGCTTCCTTTGAGAGCACGAGAAGTTTCGAGGCCAACGGAGCAACATGACCCTCACTTCCTGTACAAACTAGACATGTTCCCTCTCGATAGCAAGAGTCTAGCTCGGAGATGGTGTAGTTTACAAAAGACTCAGGGGGGGGGCTTATTCGCAACACACCTAAACTTTTACCACACCCTACAGGGGCCATGTGATGACACCGTGCCAGCTCACGAGGAATTCTGGCATCGTATGATTTTCCAAGGATTTAAACGGTTGTATCAGGCATGCCATCGAGGTACTTTCGCCCCCCAGTGGCAGGGCATGCCCCTCCCTCGTCTGCACAAGGCCTACGCATGTCACAAGGACATCACATAGGATTTTTCATGTCGCTTCTGGGCATGATTTCATGTGCCACCTTGCAAATCTACAATTTCCGGTGATGAAACCCTAGCCAAGCAATAAATGTCTCAAATATTGCATGTTGGTCCAAAAAATGCGGGGGCTGGCATGTGTCATGTGATGACCTCCTTTGAGAGCACGAGAATTTTTGAGGTCAAGAGAACAACAGGACCCGCACTTCTGTACAAATCGAACACGGTCCCTCTTGATACTGAGAGACTAGGTTTACAAGCGGAACAGGTGAAGATTAGGAAGATGGCTCAATAATAATAATAATAATAATTGACTTAATAAAAAGTGCTGGCATCCATCATTAGGAAGATGGTCTGTCACTGTGAATCTTCTCTACCCGAGACAGGTGAAGATTCAAAATGATGGTCCATCTCCTTGTTGGGGAACGTAGTAATTTCAAAATTTTCCTACGCACATGCAAGATCATGGTGATGCATAGCAACGAGAGGGGAGAGTGTTGTCTACGTATCAACGCAGACCGACTGCGGAAGCGATCACACAATGTAGAGGAAGTAGTCGTACGTCTTCCCGATCTGACCGATCCAAGCACCGTTACTCCGGCACCTCCGAGTTCTTAGCACACGTTCAGCTCGATGACGATCCTCGGGCTCCGATCCAGCAAAGCGTCGAGGAAGAGTTCCGTCAGCACGACGGCGTGGTGACGATCTTGATGTACTACCGACGCAGGGCTTCGCCTAAGCACTACAACGGTATGATCGAGGTGGAATTTGGTGGCAGGGGGCACCGCACACGGCTAAGGAACGATCTCAAGGATCAACTTGTGTGTCTAGAGGTGCCCCTGCCCCCGTATATAAAGGATGAGAGGGGGAGGGCTGGCCGGCCAAGCTTGGAGGCGCAGGAGGAGTCCTACTCCCACTGGGAGTAGGACTCCCCCCTCCAATCCTATTCCAACTAGGATTCCTTAAAGGGGGGAGAGAGAGAGAGGTGGCCGGCCCCTTCTCCTAGTCCTAATAGGACTAGGGGGAGGGGGAAGGTGCGCAGCCCTTGTGGGCAGCCCTCTCACCTTTCCACTAAGGCCCATGTAGGCCCATTTGGCTCCCGGGGGGTTCCGGTAACCCTCCCGGTAATCCGGTAAAATCCCGATTTCACCCGGAACACTTCCGATGTCCAAACATAGGCTTCCAATATATCAATCTTTATGTCTCGACCATTTCGAGACTCCTCGTCATGTCCGTGATCACATCTGAGACTCCGAACTACCTTCGGTACATCAAAATGCATAAACTCATAATAACTGTCATCGTAACGTTAAGCGTGCGGACCCTACGGTTCGAGAACAATGTAGACATGACCGAGACACGTCTCCGATCAATAACCAATAGCGGGACCTGGATGCCCATATTGGCTCCTACATATTCTACGAAGATCTTTATCGGTCAGACCGCATAACAACATACGTTGTTCCCTTTGTCATCGGTATGTTACTTGCCCGAGATTCGATCGTCGGTATCCAATACCTAGTTCAATCTCGTTACTGGCAAGTCTCTTTACTCGTTCCGTAATACATCATCCCACAACTAACTCATTAGTTGCAATGCTTGCAAGGCTTAAGTGATGTGCATTACCGAGAGGGCCCAGAGATACCTCTCCGACAATCGGAGGGACAAATCCTAATCTCGAAATACGCCAACCCAACATCTACCTTTGGAGACACCTGTAGTACTCCTTTATAATCACCCAGTTACGTTGTGACGTTTGGTAGCACCCAAAGTGTTCCTCCGGCAAACGGGAGTTGCATAATCTCATAGTCATAGGAACATGTATAAGTCATGAAGAAAGCAATAGCAACATACTAAACGATCGTGTGCTAAGCTAATGGAATGGGTCATGTCAATCAGATCATTCAACTAATGATGTGACCTCGTTAATCAAATAACAACTCTTTTGTCCATGGTTAGGAAACATAACCATCTTTGATTAACGAGCTAGTTAAGTAGAGGCATACTAGTGACACTCTGTTTGTCTATGTATTCACACATGTATTATGTTTCCGGTTAATACAATTCTAGCATGAATAATAAACATTTATCATGATATAAGGAAATAAATAATAACTTTATTATTGCCTCTAGGGCATATTTCCTTCAGTCTCCCACTTGCACTAGAGTCAATAATCTAGTTCACATTGCCATGTGATTTAGCAGCAATAGTTCACATCACCATGTGATTAACACCCATAGTTCAGATCGTCATGTGACCAACACTCAAAGGGTTTACTAGAGTCAGTAATCTAGCTCACATCTCTATGTGATTAACACCCAAAGAGTACTAAGGTGTGATCATGTTTTTTGCTTGTGAGATAATTTTAGTCAACGGGTCTGTCACATTCAGATCCGTAAGTATTTTGCAAAATTCTTTGTCTATAATGCTCTGCACGGAGCTACTCTAGCTAATTGCTCCCACTTTCAATATGTATCCAGATTGTGACTTTAGATTCATCTGGATCAGTGTCAAAAACTTGCATCAACGTAACCCTTTACGACGAACCTTTTTGTCACGTCCATAATCGAGAAACACATCCTTATTTCACTAAGGATAATTCTGACCGCTGTCCAGTGATCTACTCCTAGATCACTATTGTACTCCCTTGCCAAATCAGTGCAGGGTATACAATAGATCTAGTACACAGCATGGCATACTTTATAGAACCTATGAATGAGGCATAGTGAATGACTTTCATTCTCTTTCTATCTTCTGCCGTGGTCGGGCTTTGAGTCTTTACTCAACTTCACACCTTGTAACACAGGCAAGAAACTTTTTCTATGACTGTTCCGTTTTGAACTACTTCAAAATCTTGTCAAGGTATGTACTTATTGAAAAACTTATCAAGCATCTTGATCTATCTCTATAGATCTTGAAGCTCAATATGTAAGCAGCTTTACCGAAGTCTTTCTTTGAAAAACTCCTTTCAAACACTCCTTTTATGCTTTACAGAATAATTCTACATTATTTCCGATCAACAATATGTCATTCACATATACTTATCAGAAATGCTGTAGTGCTCCCACTCACTTTCTCGTAAATACAGGCTTCACCGCAAGTCTGTATAAAACTATATGCTTTGATCAACTTATCAAAGCGTATATTCCAACTCCGAGATGCTTGCACCAGTCCACAGATGGATCGCTGGAGCTTGCACATTTTGTTAGCACCTTTCGGATTGACAAAACCTTCTAGTTGCATCACATACAACTCCTCTTTAATAAATCCATTAAGAAATGCAGTTTTGTTTATCCATTTGCTAGATTTCATAAAATGCGGCAATTGCTAACATGATTCAGACAGACTTAAGCATAGATACGAGTGAGAAAAACTCATCGTAGTCAACACCTTGAACTTGTCGAAAACCTTTTTCGACAATTCTAGCTTTGTAGATAGTAACACTACTATCAGCGTCCGTCTTCCTCTTGAAGATCCATTTATTTTCTATGGTTTGCCGATCATCGGGCAAATCCATCAAAGTCCATACTTTGTTCTCATACATGGATCATATCTCAGATTTCATGGCCTCACACCATTTCGCGGAATCTGGGCTCATCATCGCTTCCTCATAGTTTGTAGGTTCATCATGATCTAGTAGCATGACTTCCAGAAAAGGATTACCGTACCACTCTGGCGCGGATCTTACTCTGGTTGATCTACGAGGTTCAGTAGTATCTTGTTCTGAAGTTTCATGATCATCATCATTAGCTTCCTCACTAACTGGTGTAGGTGTCACAGAAACAGTTTTCTGTGATGTACTACTTTCCAATAAGGGAGCAGGTACAGTTACCTCGTCAAGTTCTACTTTCCTCCCACTCACTTCTTTCGAGAGAAACTCCTTCTCCAGAAAGTTTCCGAATTTTAGCAACAAAAGTCTTGCCTTCGGATCTGTGATAGAAGGTGTATCCAATAGTTTCCTTTGGATATCCTATGAAGACGCACTTCTCCGATTTGAGTTTGAGCTTATCAGGATGAAACTTTTTCATATAAGCATCGCAACCCCAAACTTTAAGAACGACAGCTTAGGTTTCTTGCCAAACCATAGTTCACACGGAGTCGTCTCAACGGATTTAGATGGTGCCCTATTTAACGTGAATGCAGCTGTCTCTAATGCATAACCCCAAAACGATAGTGGTAAATCGGTAAGAAACATCATAGATTGCACTATATCCAATAAAGTACGGTTATGACGTTCGGACACACCATTATGCTGTGGTGTTCCAGGTGGCGTGAGTAGTGAAACTATTTCACATTGTTTTAACTGAAGACCAAACTCGTAACTCAAACATTTTACCTCTGCGATCATATCGTAGAAACTTTTATTTTCTTGTCACGATGGTTTTTCCACTTCACTCTGAAATTCTTTGAACTGTTCAAATGTTTCAGACTTATGTTTCATCAAGTAGATATCCCCATATCTTCTCAAATCATCTGTGAAGGTTAGAAAATAATGATACCTGCTGCAAGCCTTAATATTCATCGGACCACATACATCAGTATGTATGATTTTCAACAAATCTGTTGCTTGCTTCATTGTTCCGGAGAACGGCGTTTAGTCATCTTGCCCATAAGGCATGGTTTGCAAGCATCAAGTGATTCATAATCAAGTGATTCCAAAATCACATCAGCATGGAGTTTCTTCATGCGCTTTACACCAATATGACCTAAACGGCAGTGCCACAAATAAGTTGCACTATCATTATTAACTTCGCATCTTTTGGTTTCAATATTATGAATATGTGTATTATTAAGATCGAGATCCAATGAACTATTTTCATTGGGTGTGTAACCATATAAGGTTTTATTCATGTAAACAGAACAACAATTTATTCTTTTACTTAAATGAATAACCGTATTATAATAAACATGATTAAATCATATTCATGCTCAACGCAAACACCAAATAACACTTATTTAGGTTCAACACTAATCCCGAAAGTATAGGGAGTGTGCGATGATGATCATATCAATCTTGGAACCACTTCCAACACACATCGTCACTTCACCCTTAACTAGTCTCTGTTCATTCTGCAACTCTCGTTTCGAGTTACTACTCTTAGCAACTGAACTAGCATCAAATACTAAGGGGTTTCTATAAACACTAGTAAAGTACACATCAATAACATGTATATCAAATATACTTATGTTCACTTTGCCATCCTTCTTATCAGCCAATCACTTGGGGTAGTTCCGCTTCCAGTGACCAGTCCCTTTGCAGTAGAAGCACTTATTCTCAGGCTTAGGATCAGACTTGGGCTTCTTCACTTGAGCAGCAACTTGCTTGCCGTTCTTCTTGAAGTTCCCCTTCTTCCCTCTGCCCTTTTCTTGAAACTAGTGGTCTTGTCAACCATCAACACTTGATGTTTTTCTTGATTTCTACCTTCGTTGATTTCAGCATCACGAAGAGCTTGGGAGTTGTTTCCGTTATCCCTTGCATATTATATTTCATCACGAAGTTCTGCTAACTTGGTGATGGTGACTAGAGAATTCTGTCAATCACTATCTTATCTGGAAGATTAACTCCCACTTGATTCAAGCGATTGTAGTACCCAGACAATCTGAGCACATGTTCACTAGTTGAGCGATTCTCCTCCATCTTTTAGCTATAGAACTTGTTGGAGACTTCATATCTCTCAACTCGGGTATTTGCTTAAAATATTAACTTCAACTCCTGGAACATCTCATATGGTCCATGACATTCAAAACGTCTTTGAAGTCCCAATTCTAAGCCATTAAGCATGGTGCACTAAACTATCAAGTAGTCATCATATTGAGCCAGCCAAACGTTCATAACGTCTGCATCTGCTCCTGCAATAGGTCTGTCACCTAGCGGTGCATCAAGGACATAATTCTTCTGTGCAGCAATGAGGATAAACCTCAGATCACGGATCCAATCCGCATCATTGCTACTAACATCTTTCAACATAATTTTCTCTAGGAACATATCAAAATAAACACAGCGAAGCAACAACGCGAGCTATTGATCTATAACATAATTTGCAAAATACTACCAGGACTAAGTTCATGATAAATTTAAGTTCAATTAATCATATTACTTAAGAACTCCCACTTAGATAGATATCCCTCTAATCCTCTAAGTGATCACGTGATCCAAATCAACTAAACCATAACCGATCATCACGTGAGATGGAGTAGTTTTCAATGGTGAACATCGTTATGTTGATCATATCTACTATATGATTCACGCTCGACCTTTCGGTCTCTGTGTTCCGAGGCCATATCTGTATATGCTTGGCTCGTCAAGTATAACCTGAGTATTCCGCGTGTGCAACTGTTTTGCACCCGTTGTATTTGAACGTAGAGCCTATCACACCCGATCATCACGTGGTGTCTCAGCACGAAGAACTTTCGCAACAGTGCATACTCAGGGAGAACACTTCTTGATAATTTAGTGAGAGATCATCTTATAATGCTACCGTCAATCAAAGCAAGATAAGATGCATAAAAGATAAACATCACATGCAATCAATATAAGTGATATGATATGGCCATCATCATCTTGTGCTTGTGATCTCCATCTCCGAAGCACCGTCATGATCACCATCATCACCGGCGCGACACCTTGATCTCCATCGTAGCATCGTTGTCGTCTCGCCAATCTTATGCTTCCACGACTATCACTACCGCTTAGCAATAAAGTAAAGCATTACATCGCGATTGCATTGCATACAATAAAGCGACAACCATATGGCTCCTGCCAGTTGCCGATAACTTGGTTACAAAACATGATCATCTCATACAATAAAATCAGCATCATACCTTGACCATATCACATCACAACATGCCCTGCAAAAACAAGTTAGACGTCCTCTACTTTGTTGTTGCAAGTTTTACGTGGCTGCTACGGGCTTTAAGCAAGAACTCATCTCACCTACGCATCAAAACCACAACGATAGTTTGTCAAATAGACTCCGTTTTAACCTTCTCAAGGACCGGGCGTAGCCACACTCGGTTCAACTAAAGTTGGAGAGACAGTCGCCCGCAAGCCATCTATGTGCAAAGCACGTTGAGGGAACCGGTCTCGCGGAAGTGTACGCGTAAGGTTGGTCCGGGTCGTCTCGTCCAACAATACCGCCGAACCAAAGTATGACATGCTGGTAGGCAGTATGACTTGTATCGCCCACAACTCACTTGTGTTCTACTCGTGCAAATAACATCTAACCATAAAACCTAGGCTCGGATGCCACTGTTGGGGAACGTAGTAATTTCAAAATTTTCCTACGCACACGCAAGATCATGGTGATGCATAGCAACGAGAGGGGAGAGTGTTGTCTACGTACCAACGCAGACCGACTGCGGAAGCGATCACACAACGTAGAGGAAGTAGTCGTACGTCTTCCCGATCTGACCGATCCAAGCACCGTTACTCCGGCACCTCCGAGTTCTTAGCACACGTTCAGCTCGATGACGATCCTCGGGCTCCGATCCAGCAAAGCGTCGAGGAAGAGTTCTGTCAGCACGACGGCGTGGTGACGATCTTGATGTACTACCGACGCAGGGCTTCGCCTAAGCACTACAACGGTATGATCGAGGTGGAATTTGGTGGCAGGGGGCACCGCACACGGCTAAGGAACGATCTCAAGGATCAACTTGTGTGTCTAGAGGTGCCCCCTGCCCCCGTATATAAAGGATGAGAGGGGGAGGGCTGGCCGGCCAAGCTTGGAGGCGCAGGAGGAGTCCTACTCCCACTGGGAGTAGGACTCCTCCCTCCAATCCTATTCCAACTAGGATTCCTTAAAGGGGAGAGAGAGAGAGAGAGGTGGCCGGCCCCTTCTCCTAGTCCTAATAGGAGTAGGGGGAGGGGGAAGGTGCGCAGCCCTTGTGGGCAGCCCTCTCACCTTTCCACTAAGGCCCATGTAGGCCCATTTGGCTCCCGGGGGGTTCCGGTAACCCTCCCGGTAATCCGATAAAATCCCGATTTCACCCGGAACACTTCCGATGTCCAAACATAGGCTTCCAATATATCAATCTTTATGTCTCGACCATTTCGAGACTCCTCGTCATGTCCGTGATCACATCCGGGACTCCGAACTACCTTAGGTACATCAAAATGCATAAACTCATAATAACTGTCATCGTAACGTTAAGCGTGCGGACCCTACGGTTCGAGAACAATGTAGACATGACCGAGACACGTCTCCGGTCAATAACCAATAGCGGGACCTGGATGCCCATATTGGCTCCTACATATTCTACGAAGATCTTTATCGGTCAGACCGCATAACAACATACGTTGTTCCCTTTGTCATCGGTATGTTACTTGCCCGAGATTCGATCGTCGGTATCCAATACCTAGTTCAATCTCGTTACTGGCAAGTCTCTTTACTCGTTCCGTAATACATCATCCCGCAACTAGCTCATTAGTTGTAATGCTTGCAAGGCTTAAGTGATGTGCATTACCGAGAGGGCCCAGAGATACCTCTCCGACAATCGGAGTGACAAATCCTAATCTCGAAATACGCCAACCCAACATCTACCTTTGGAGACACCTGTAGTACTCCTTTATAATCACCCAGTTACGTTGTGACGTTTGGTAGCACCCAAAGTGTTCCTCCGGCAAACGGGAGTTGCATAATCTCATAGTCATAGGAACATGTATAAGTCATGAAGAAAGCAATAGCAACATACTAAACGATCGTGTGCTAAGCTAATGGAATGGGTCATGTCAATCAGATCATTCAACTAATGATGTGACCTCGTTAATCAACTAACAACTCTTTTGTCCATGGTTAGGAAACATAACCATCTTTGATTAACGAGCTAGTCAAGTAGAGGCATACTAGTGACACTCTGTTTGTCTATGTATTCACACATGTATTATGTTTCCGGTTAATACAATTCTAGCATGAATAATAAACATTTATCATGATATAAGGAAATAAATAATAACTTTATTATTGCCTCTAGGGCATATTTCCTTCACTCCTTAACAGGAGTGTAATGAAGACCGAAGCTTATTGCATTTGGACTATCTGACTATTTGAACAGGTCCTTCTTCTTGTCGGTAGGCGAGATGGGACTAATCTTTGCCAAATCTTTACCGGGTGCTGCTCTCGGCAAAGAAGTACCACTGTGACCGTGTCGTTATCCGCCGCCGGATGAGCCACGTGGCAAAAGTTTGCCGTGCGACAGGTGTTGGCTCTTGGGAAATAGGATTTGATGAGCGTGACCCTTTTGCCGCAATGTGCTTGTTGCCAAGAGATACTCTTGACGTCTGTGAGTTTGCCGAGTGCCCGTGCTTTAGTTTTCGGTGAAGAGCCTGACACCCGGCATATACGAGAATTCCAATAGTGAAATAAACAATATTCATTTATTTTCAAGTATTGTTACCTAAGTCATCAGCACTGTTTGCTTGTCAACCGGTGCTGATGACTTAGATAACAAATGCGACAACATACATAAAAACAATTCACGTTTATTTGTCTAGTTGTGCGCATTACAATGATGCAGAGGTCGAGGATTTCAACCTTATTTTTGAAATAAAAAGAAGTTCTGAATACATTCATATATGGGCGCACCAAATACCATGATGGCTCAACTTTTTGAGCTGCACGCTACATGCACTCATGCGGTCACGGGGACTAAGATGAGCTTTTCCTTTCTTGAAACTGTTATTCCAAACACTTCAGTCATATCTATGTCCTCTTCCTTCAATCCGGGTGGAAGCTTCCAATCGAAACGGTACATGAGGTTTGCCAGCATTGTCTCGACCGTTGCTGATGCTGAGTGAACCCCAGGGCACATTCTACGTCCAAACCCAAATGGCAAGTAATGGAACTCATTTGGCTTCAGATCAACGCCGGCTCCATTCATAAATCTCTCAGGTTGGAATTCATTTTCATTTTCCCAGTAGCTACTGTGCCTGCCGAGTGCCCAGGCGTTGATAACGACACGAGTGTTTGCTGGGATCGTGTAGCCATCAACGGTGCAGGCGTCTAGGGAGAAGTGTGGAATCATGAGAGGTACCGGCGGGTGCAGACGGAGTGTCTCCTTGATGACAGCCTTGAGGTAGGTCATGTTGGGGAGATCGTCTTCGGCGACCATCTCTTGCCCGTTTGGTACATTCCTCCTTACCTCTTCCTGCAGCTTCTTCATAAGGTGTGGCTTCCGTATGAGCTCCGCCATGGCAAACTCCAGCGTCATATACGAGGTGTCCGTGCCGGCCTCAAACATGTCCTGGAATTGCATGTACCAGACGTGGATATTGAGCTATCACATCAAATAAAAGTAGATATGAAATAGAGATGGCAAATGCAAATGGTGCACTTACTATCAAGATGGCCTTGATATGGTCCCTGGTGAGACCATACTCCTGCTGAAGAGATAGGGATACGTCGATGAAGTCTTTGTCTTCTTCTTGCGCGGGCTGGGCCTCATCCTCACGGCTTACCATCCTTGCTGCATGGTCGTCAATTAGCTTGTCGAGGAGCAGGTCCCACCGCTTCCTCACCCGTCGGGCCTTGGCGCAGGCCATCTTGCAGACCAACTCGAACCTCCCCAGGCTCGGGAAGTAGTCGAGGATGTTGAACCCTCCCAGGAGCGCCGCGTTGATGTCGGTGAGCTCACGGAACAGCTTGTTCCGCCCCTCCTCCTGGGAGAACTTGCCCGACACAGCACGGCAAACGAGGTCATTGACGTACGAGTGCAGGAGCTCGCTCATGTCCACGGCCTCGCGCGCGGCCGCGGCCTTGGCGATCTTTACAATCACTAGCTGGACCTCCTCTTCCCGGGCCGGGCGCTGGGACCGTATCTTCCTGGCGTTGAGCATGTGCACCGTCACCAGCTTCCTGGCCTTCCGGAAGTGCTCGCCGTAGGGCGCGAAGCACGAGTCCGTCTGCCCGTACATGATGATGTCGAAGACCATCGACCGCGGCCGTGACGCGAAGATGTGGTCGTGGGTGCGCAGGACGGCCTCGGCAGTGCGCGGCGAGGACACGACGGCGGTGGGCACGGCACCGAGGTGTACCAGCATGAGTTCCGGGCCGTACTTGGCGGCCAGGCCGGCCAGGGAGACGTAGGGGAGATCGCCCATTAGGTGCAGGTGCCCGATGATGGGGAGCTTCGTCGGGGGAGATGGGAGCAGGCTCAGCAGCTTGGCATCGCTTGCCGCTCCCTGCTTGCTAATAATGCGGAGTAGGAGCGGCACAACCACAAGGGAGAAGAGCACCGCACTCGCGATCAAGAGAGATCGTGGAGCTGCCGCTGCTGCTTCGTGGAGCAGCTCGTCTACATGTACGTGAGCCATGGCAACAATGCTAAGAGAGAGCTAGCTATCGTTCTTAGTTCTTACTGGCTGTGAGGCTTAGCTTTTCCATCGGTGCGTTCATTTATAGCCCAAGATCGATGCTCATGTAGCATATATGGAGTAATATACCAAGTACTAATGATATTGTTTCCTTCAATTATAATTGGCTGTGCGGCCTAGCTTCTCGATCGATGCGCTTATTTATATATATAGCCCAAGATCTATGGACATGTACTCCCTCCATCCTATAATATAAAAGAGTTTTTTGATACTACACTAGTGCAAAAACGCTTTTATATTATAAGACGGGTGGAGTAACATGGATTAGTGACAGTCTGACACACAGTGTTATATATTGTTTCCTTCAATTGTAGTGCCCATGCATGTATATATTCGAATAAGCTTGTCTATCTACAGAGTGTTCCATGCTCAAGTGCTCCCAAATCGATATTTTCTAACTAGACTTGATTGTATAAGAACCCGATTAATGGTAATATGCATTTTATTTATGCATAGGTCGCATGTATGTTCATTATGCTTTGTATTTAATTAGTGTTACATTTTAAGTTAATAAAAACATCTTTTAAATTAGTTCATGAAAGAGCCTATAATGAAAAAAGCCAGTTGGGTCTTTGAAACACTTAAAAAGCACCCTTTACCGAGAAAACATCATGCAAGCCGTAAACACACTACAATTTTCTCGCAAAGAAATGAACTACAGTTGTGAAAGTACTACTATTATAATAGTTTTGGTAGCGAGTGTTACGGAGGTCTAACTGGAATAAATTGGGACAAGCAGTTCAAATAAAGAATATATCTTCACCTTGGAAATAGATAGGTTACAGCAAGTACAATATTAGGTTTATAGCCTACCTTCATGGCATTTTTGCCTATGTAGAGGGCAGACATGAAAAAAGATGAGAGTGGACTCTCAAGTAAGAGCCTAACTATATGCATGCTCCTAGGTAAAAGTAATAAATTGGATGGAAAAGAAAGATAAAAGGTAAAAATATATTTAGTCTAATAGTCAACTTTATTGTATTAGTGACTATACATGATGGTTTTAGATCACATAGCAGCTGTACCATTCCTGATTGCTGAAGGCAACAATGTACGTTGACACTCATTAAAGAATATTTATTTCTCATGACATGTTTGGCAACATGTCGCCCACGGATAATTTATTTGCAATAATCCTAGACGTACGGGTGATTACGAGTATCTCACGGGATCCTCAACGCCAATTAATTATGAGTATCTCACGGGATCCTCAACGCCAATTAATCTTTCCCCCGAATATCATTGGGGGGGGGGGGGGGGGGGGGGGGAGGGGGGGGCTCCCTCCTAAGGCCCGGTCAATAACTGCCACATAATTACAGCCCGTTGAATCCGTAACAACCACGTAAGTGTAGCATTACTCATTTATTTGTGGGGGGAAAACATTTTTTCCTTATGACGTCTCTCACACCGATGCAATTATCTGTAAAAAGTGGACTTCCAAACAGTGTCAATAAAGGGCTATGCAGTATTTGTTTTTGTATTTTTACCATAGTTTCCTAATGTCCGATGAATAACTGCCACCTAATTACAGTCCGTTGAATCCGTAACAACCACGTAAGTGTAGCATTACTCATTTATTTGTGGGGGAAAAACATTTATCCCTTAGGCTAGTCATAGTGGGGAGTAACTTAGACTAGTAACATGCATATGTTACTAGTCTATATTACTACCTTCATAATGGGAAGTAACATATATGTGGTATCATACAAGCCATTATTTATTAAGATGTAGACTCATTTTGTCTTGGGATGTGTTATGTTACAGTAACATATTATCTTACTCTAACCATCTCTCTCCTCATTAAATACATGCCATGTAAGCAAAATTTTCTTGGGATGTGTTATGTTACTTGCTAAGTTACACCCACTATGACCAGCCTTATGACATCTCTCACACCGATGCAATATCTGTAAGAAGTGGACTTCCAAACAGTGTCAACAAAGGGCTATGCAGTATTTGGTTTTGCATTTTTACCATAGTTTCCTATTTTTGTTGTCATTTTCAATTGTCTGAAAATAAGTATTTCTTGCGAATTAATGTACCACTCACAATAATTTATCCATGATAAAAAAGGTAAATTCTCTTACGATATTTCCTTTGATGATAGTTAAGCGCCTGTGTAGTACAATTGGCCTGTGAGTTGGGTAGGAAGGATGAAATAGGTGAACAACACTCTCTAACTATTGCCTCTCGATTGTAACCTTATTCTTATAGAATAAAACTCTTTTATTCTCGCAAAAAAAAGATAGCTAGAAACGTAGAACGATGTCCCGATGAGCATGAGCACATCTTGTTTTATTTGCCGAGTCATGGATTCAAGCACATTTTTGTATATACACGGCTTATTCCAACTTGCTGTAACCGGTGAACTAGTTACTCAGGACCATCACCGGCTGGCCAAAGGCTAATGATAATGACGATCTACTCGCTGAACTGGAAACACGGTAGTACTCCGATTTTAACTCCACATGCTGATAACATGTTGACGATCTAGTCGGAGTAGCTTTATTACTGGGCTTCCGATCAATTTATTACTGGTGCTGTGTCCATCCACACACTTCATCATGGTAGTGCATTCTTCATGCTCCTCGCATATGCCTCTAGCCTTTTCAATCCTTCTCTGGGCGAAGCTGCTTCCCCCAACTGCCTCACCATCGCACTGCCAATGATCACCCCATCCGCACCCCATCCTGCAATCTGTCCATGTGCATTGATGTTTGTAATTACAGCTGTGGATCTTGTCAGCTCCTGGGACAAAATTTAAATGGTGACCATTTTTTTACCTGCTTTACGTGTTCAGGTTTTGATATGCCAAAGCCAACAGCAACAGGTTTGTCAGTAACCTGCAAACAGCACAAACACATGGTCAGTGACTGAGAATTACTAAGCAGCCATCTAGACTTCATTCCTTGGACACTAGATCACGTGTATAAATTATAAAATAATAGTAATACAGAAGAATTTTACGGTAATTTTTTTTGTCTTCTTTCAAATTAAACACGTACCTTTTTTATCTCTTGAATGAGGGACTCAACCCGCAGGTTCACGTTTTCACGGGGACCTGTAACTCCATTGACGCTCACCTGCGCAATACGGTTAAGTTGGAGAATGCAGTGTTAATTAGTAGCTGGTAACTTTAAATGAACGGGGTCGATTGCATGTGCTGAAATCTACCAGGTAAATGAAACCTTCCGAAGCTTTCGTGATTCCCTTCATTCTTTCTTCTGGTATGGCTGGTGTTGTGAGCAGCACCTGAATACATCAATTGTATATCAGATTGATAGACCTTTCCTACTTTCTGGTAGTGCGATATCTATAGTGTATGGAATTTGAAAATGCTAGCTTGCTGATGAATGACACATAATGGAAATACCAGCTCGAGGTTGTTCTTCTTGGCTTCACTCCATAATGCATGCGCGGCTACATAAGGGAGATCAGGCACTATAAGACCTGGGAAGGAGATGTACATAAGATCAAGAGAAACTGGATCAGTAGTAGCTCCTGTACCTGCATGCCAAATTGTGAATATAATCATCAAATGAAGAGAAAAGGTTACCTACCGTGTACACCGGCTTCTTTGATTTCGGCCAACCCTCGACATAAGATAGGCCTGTAGTACGAGAAGAGCACCACAGGGCACGACAGCTCCGGCGTCACCTCCTTGAGCATCGCCAGCACGCCGTCCATTGTGGCACCGCCAGCGAGAGCCCTCGCACTCGAAGCCTGGATGATCGGACCGTCCACGTAGGGGTCGGAGCACGGCACGCCGAGCTCAATGACGTCGGCGCCACAGGCATCCAGGAGATGCAGCGCCTCTGCCGTTGTGGCCAGGTCAGGATCACCGGCGGTGATATACGGGATGAGCGCTGTCTACTCAGGGCACATCGACCCCAATATCCGGTCAGAGCCCACACGTCCGTTACATGCAATGTACAACACATGTACGCACATAAGCACGCACCTTGCCCTTAGCCATGAGCTTGGCCATGGTGACCGACACGGGCCGGCTCCTCACGGCTGCTGGCTTCGCCGGCGCCGGGGCGGGTGGAGCCACGGCAACCGCCCTAATGACAGGCAGAACATTCCTCCGCCTCGGTATCATCACCGCTGCTGCCATCCGCCTCGGGAGCAGCGACGACTGGAAAGACGAAGGGTAGCAAGACGCATTGAGCGCGAAAGCCATTTCTCTAGCTGACTGAGAAACCTTCTTGTGTATTGGAGATTTATTGTTTGTGAACGATGCATGAGTTGCGCGTCTGCACGCGTTTATAGTATCGGAAATAGTAAACTTAGATGCAGCACCTGTCCAGGCTGCACCTTGCGCACGTATATGTGCATCCTCTAATCTACCCCTCTCCCATTTCAATAATCCTAAGGCCTCCTTTGATTCATAGGATAGAAATTTTATAGGAATAAAAAAATCATACGAAGTGAGATGATATGCATCTCAATTCCTATAGAGAAAAAGATGTCATTTGATGCATAGAATATGAATTTTTTCATTAAATCTAGGCTAACGTTTTTTTTACTTCAAAATATGAAGTATTGATTCCTATCTCTTACATAAGAATAGAAATTCATTCCTATAAGAGAGTGTTTTTTCTATACCCACCCTTGATGCACTCCAATGTTTGTTTATGATCGTTTCTACAAAGTTTCGGATTTTTTTCGAAATGTTGAGATAGAACTTTCAGCACCCGGGTGCCCCTACACCCTCTATGAACAGTAAATTCAAAACAAATTAAAAAAAATAAAAAAATCTAAAACTTTGGGACATCGAACATCATGAAACTTTTGATGATCTTGCAAAGTTTTAGCTAAAAATAACATTCGAGGAGCACTCAAATAAAAAAACAAAATCATTGGTCAAAATTTATGTATATTTTTGAGCAGTGATTTTGTTTTTTTATGAGGGCTCCACGAAGGTTATTTGTTGCTGAAACTTTGCAGGAACATCAAACCTTTGATAATCTTTGATCCCTGAAAGTTTTGGATTCTTTTTGATTTTTTTTCCAATTTTATATGAATTTACTGTTCATGAGGGTGTATGGACACCCGGGAGCTGTTAGGCATTTCTCTTTGGTATGTTTTCTTGCATGGGCATACTAACACATCTTGAAAAAAATCTAAAACTTTGTGAGAATGATCATCAACAAATGTTAGAGAGACTTGCCAATTTTTATGGTCAAATGACATCCGAGGAGCTCTATAAAAAAAAGACAAAATTACTGAAATTTTCTCAAAATGTACATGCGCTCTTTGATCAAAATTTGTAAATTTGTTTTTTTTTGTATTTTCCTCGAATGTCGTTTGATGACCAAACTTGGCAAGCCTCTCTAACGTTTGTTTATGATCGTTTCTACAAAGTTTCATATTTTTTCAAAATATTTTGACATTTTTTTGCATGGGTGCATCATGTGGATGCATCGAGAGAGGGTTCAGCCACTACTTTCCCTTTCTATAAACCAAAGAGCTTCAAAAAAATATTTTTTTTGCAAATCCTATTCTATAGAGTTCCTACAAACCAAATGAGGCCTAAATGTACGATTAACCTATGTAAGTTTTAACCCCCCACCCCTCCCCTTCTCCAAATTTCATTGGGGTGAGACCCACTAATCATAAATCAACTGATCGATTTGCTCCACATCAGCTCACTGTCGATCCTGAACCAACTGATTTGCTCCACATCAGCCCGTATGATGTATCACGTAAAAAATGATTGTAACTCTACCGTTGCTCCTTGATTTCAGGTGTGGGGCCTGGTGCTTCTCAATCAATTCATGTCAAGTCATTCGTTAAACCACAGTCCTAAAGGATTTGCCTGTAACACAAAGAAGGAACCCAGCTATATCTTGCTAGGTCTGGGTCCTTATGGATAGAAACTTACGCTTTGGCGTCGGAACCCTCTACAATATGTCTGGCCATGGGAAGCCTGGCCCGACCCGGCCCGAAAAAGCCCGACCCAGCGCTGCTCCCGGACCGGGCTCGGGCCTAGATTTTGAGCCCGATGGAGTTTTAACCCCCCTCCCCTCCCCTTCTCCAAATTTCATTGGGGTGAGACCCGCTAATCATAAATCAACTGATCGATTTGCTCCACATCAGCTCACTGTCGATCCTGAACCAACTGATTTGCTCCACATCAGCCCGTATGATGTATCACGTAAAAAATGATTGTAACTCTACCGTTGCTCCTTGATTTCAGGTGTGGGGCCTGGTGCTTCTCAATCAATTCATGTCAAGTCATTCGTTAAACCACAGTCCTAATGTAACACGAAGAAGGAACCCAGCTATATCTTGGACGCTAGACCTAGGTCTGGGTCCTTACGAATAGAAACTTACGCTTTGGCGTCGGAACCCTCTACAATATATCTGGCCATGGGAAGCCCGGTCTGACCCGGCCCGAAAAAGCCCGACCCGGCGCTGCTCCCGGACCGGGCTCGGGCCTAGATTTTGAGCCCGATGGCCGGGCCAGGCCGGGCCCGGGCCCATTGTTTTTGTATTTTTCTGAAGGTCGGGCCGGGCTGGCCCGGAGCCTGGCGGGCTTTTTCGTGTTCAGGCCCGACTCCAGCTCAAAAAACAGGCCCGATGGCCGGGCCGGGCCGGGCCCGGGCCTGGGTTTTTTGCGTTGGGCTTAGCTAGGCCTGGCCCGAAGCCCGGCTCGGCCCGAGGTATGGCCATGTATACTCTACAACAAGAAAAGCAATTCTCTCATGCACGGGAGGTACCATGCATAGGAGAGCCGCTGATTTTTCTTAAAGATCCGATGCCATGCATTGATGGTTTAATGCTGCTGATACTTGCTACATTTTTCTCTGACACATGAAAGCACATTGTCCCGGCTAGGCTTCACCATCCATTATAGGAATCAGGAACTTTGCCGTCAGTCATGGCGGACGGCAAAGACACACATGACGGACGGCAAAGACCTTTGCAGTCAGCCACCTGACAGCAATACGTTCGGCTGAACAGACTACGGCAAAGGCTTTTTTGCCGTTTGCTGGCGGACGGCAAAGATACAAAGGTCTTTGTCATCCGCCAGCTAACGACAAAGAGCTTAGACGGCACATGTGTCAGCTTAGGTCCCGTTAATGGGTTAACGATGTGCATTGCCGTCGGTTGGCGAATGGCAAAGACCTTTGTATCTTTGCTGTCAGCCAGTGGATGGCAAAGACCTTTGTATCTTTGCCGTTAGCCAGCGAATGGCAAATAGCATTGAATCATTGCCGTCGGCCAGCGGACGGCCAAGCATGCCACGTGGCAACACCTTGGGGGCTGGTCTATTTGGTAGCTTTGCCATCAGCTGGCTGATGGCAAATATTAAATGTTCTTTGCAGTCTGCTGGCGGACGACAAAGCAACAAAATAGGCAGCCTACTGCCCCAGGTTGCACAGGTAGCTGACACGTGGCATGTTTGCCGTCCGCTAACTGATGACAAAGCTCTTTGCCGTCCGCCAACAGACGACAAAGAGTATATAGCCCTTGTTTTTTCTGTTTTTTCTTGAAATCATTCAATTTGACAGAATTTCACACACACACACACACACACATACACACATATGAAAATACTCTTGACAAGCATACCAACACATATACATACCAAATCATATCCCCGCCATATGGATATGATCATCCAACACATATACATAGCACATGGTTTCATCCAACACATATACATAGCCAACATATCCAACAACAAGCATACAATGGTTCCATCCATACATACATATATAGGTAGCAAGTTTGACATTGTTCATCGTAGAAAATCAAAACAATAAGGAAGCATAAAAGAGAAGAGTAGACTCCATCAACGCAAGCTTCCTCATCTAAAGCAAATCTGCAAATTGGGAAAGAAGCAAGTTAGAAGAAGAAGACTATCTAGAAAAAGAAGAAGAAGAAGAAGAGGAAGAAAAGGAAGAAGAAGAAGAAGATTTTTTCTTCTCTTTCTTTTTCTCCTCTCCTCTATTTTATCTTCTTCTTCTAACTAAGGTAGGTAAAAATGCCATTTTATTTCTAAGCTATGTAAAAATGCTATGTGTACACTAGTAGAAAAAGGGTCATTTGTCCTAGTTCATAAGGGCCTTTAGCCCGGTTCTAGAACCGGGACTAAAGGGTCGTTACTAAGAACCGGGACTAAAGGCCCTCCACGTGGTCGCTGCGTGGAGGTCCACCTTTAGTCCCAGTTGGTGCCACCAACCGGTACTAAAGGAAATTTTATGATTTTTTTGAATTTTTGTTTTTGATTTTTTTTCTCGAATTTTCAAATTTTTAAATTATTTTAACCTCTAATCTCTAATCAGCCCTCATCAATGCTCAATTTAACCTCTAATCTCTAATCACCCCTCATCATTCCAAATCATCTAACTTCCCGAACGGTCACCCATCCTCTCACTACCCTAGCCTGAGCACGCTTAACTTCCGGGTTCTATTTTCCCTCGTTTCCAAGTCTGCACTTGTTGTTTTCCTGGCAATAGTAAGATGTTAATCCTATTAACCCTCATGAGTTTAGCTTGAGCATGAAGCCACACATTTCACTGTTTGAGTTTGAAACTATCGTTCTAAAAAACAATAATTATTTAGTAACACTAATATTTCTTAAATTAGTAGTTTGACCATAGTTTGACCAGAATTCAAAAAAATTGAAATAATTATTTAGTAACACTAATACTTCTTGAATAAGTAGTTTGACCAGATTTAACGAAAATTCAAAAAAAACCTTGAAATTTGAGCATAACTTTTTTTCCTTTTAGAATTTGAGGATTCTAAAAATTTGCAAACAGGCCGTAGGCGGTCAAAACTGGATGCGGATTTCCGTGCTGAACATTTTGATATATTATACGTTTTTTGACATCGTATGCAAAAGTTATAGCCGTTTTACATTTTCCCTACACTTTTTGCAAAACCTATCCAAATGTAAGTTTTTAAATTTTCCTAACTAGTAGATGTAGTAACATAACTACATCTCGAAGGATTTTAACTTTTGAAGTTTTTATCATTTTATTTTGCTTTTTACAAAACTGAAAAGGCGATACAGGGGGGTAGGATTTGGAAATTGCACCATTAGTACCGGTTCGTGGTACCAACCGGTACTAAAGGTTAGACCTTTAGTACCGGTTGGTGCCACGAACCGGTACTAATGCCTCAACCCCATTAGTACCGGTTCGTGGCACGAACCGGTACTAATGGGCATCGCACCATTTAGTCCCGGTTCGTGGCACCAACCGGGACTAAAGGTCCCATTTGAACCGGGAGTAATGGATGTACGGTGCCCTAGCCGCTCGAACCGGGACTAATGTTCACATTAGTCCCGGTTCGTAATGCAACCGGTACTAATGCTCTTTTCTGACCGAACCAAAGCCCTTTTTTTTACTAGTGGTAGGTCATTTTAGATCTAAGCTAGGTAAATAGGTCATTTTGGAGCTTACTAAGGTTATTATGTCATTTTCGAGGAAAGTAAGGTAAGTCTATATCATTTTGGAGGTAACAAACATTATCATGACATTTTTTGAGGAAAGAAAGCTAAGTATAGCTCATTTTTTTGTCGAACTTAGGTAGTTATGCCATTTAGGAGGAAAGTAAGCTAAGTATGCATTTGTTAAGAAAAACACTAGAGAAAACTTACCCTCATCACAACAAATGTGATGAAGATCGCAACTAAGGTAAAGATTGATCCAACGACATAATGATACCAAGCCTCATTATCAATGGCATATTTTCTAATCTTCTTAAGCTTCAGGCGCATTGCATCCATCTTCAAGCGCATTGCATTCATCTTCATCTTATGATCATCGATGACATCGGCAACATACAACTCCAATGTAATCTTCTCTTCTTCAATTCTTTTAATTTTTTCTTTCAAATACTCATTTTATTTTTCAACTAAATTTAACTTCTCGATAAGAGGGTTGGTTTCAAATTCCGGTTCACATACGTCCTAGATTAAAATATCTCTATGTCAACTTGATGGCCATAATTGTCATAAATGAGAAATGCAACAAATAGTTATGAAAGAGAATTTACCACATCTAAATCATAAAGCGGGCGAGGGCCGACAGGGACGGAAGTCAAGACCATGGCACTATGTATAAGAAACAACCATACAAAGTAAGAAAAATATACAAGTAACTATATAAATCATAAAATCATACAAGTAACTATATAAATCAAGTACAACATAAAAAATTGAATACCTAGTCATAATCTGGTTCAATAAATGCTTCGGGATCAATAAATGCATCATCATCACTATCAGTAATGACGTGCTCGTCATCATCATCATTAATAAATGCATCATCATCATGTGGAAGGCCACCTCTATGTAATCTGTCAAGCATTGATAGGTCATCCGCAACATAACCTCTTCTAGTTCAGGCTCTTCTTGTTCCGGCTGAGGCGTGAAGTCGGGTTCCCTGTCGCTGTCTACTTCAATGTTCTGGGGTGAAGTAGAGCAGTTCTTGAAACATTTTTTTGGAAAGACGCGTTTCTTGGAAGAATTCTCCTTCATATGTGTCTGGGTTAATGTGAGGTGCATAATCATCTTCATTGGGGGGAGGTGGTCTAACACATGGCGGCACTTCATAAACGACATCCCAACCTTTGAGATTAGGATCACTTTGACAGGCCCAAGGTAGATAGAAAACTTGGGTTGCCTGTTGAGCCATAATATAGACATCAGGAACATCCAAATGGGTGCTTTGATTGATTTCCACTAGCCCTATATGTTCATGAGTCCATATAGTCTCCTTAGGTTGGAGCCAATAACATTTGAAGACTACGACGTTTGGTGGGTTTGCACCATAGAATTGAAGTTCATAAATTGCTTCAACTCTTCCATAATATTTGGTATCTCCTTCACCGATAGCAGAGACACAACAATTTGTGGACTTTTGGTCGGCCATAGATAGCTCTTTGCCATAGGTACGAAAGCGATACCCGTTGATGTCATATTTGTCAAATGAACGGACCTTATAGTCAAAACCATTAGTGACTTGTCTCAATTCGGCGTCCATAAGCTATGAATTAGCCTACAAGTTTAATACGAAAGGGATTATTGCATTAGCCACAAATTAGACGAAGACATGAAACTGTCTAATGGAAATTACCGTTTGTTTGACCCAAGAGATGAAACCGGGATAGCCGCGTCCTTGATTTGCCAGAAGCTCATACTCTTCGACGGAATCCTTTTGGATCACCGCTCCATACGAGAATATGGTGACGTATCGACTGTATCAGATTTATCTGGGAATAAGAGTAGTTTAAAGGAATTAGAAGTTGCGAAACAATGTACCGAGAACTTACTCGATGTACGACCGCACTTCTGCTAGGTTGGTGAGGATATACAACAAAATGATCTGCCATTCTTTGAAATCCAACGTTAAGGAATTAGAAGCACCAACTGGTGTGAGATCCCCTTTGAGTAGGCTGAGGTTGGATCCATCCTTTTTAGGTTCATCAGCATTGTACCGAGGCTTCGGATTATGAAAATGATGATTTTTGGCTTCGTAGTGTGTTGTCACGAAGTTGTCGCCTCCTCAGTAATGAATGCCTCGGCCATCGATGCTTCAATTCTACGTTTATTTTTACATTTTGCTCAGAGCGTCTTCTGCATCATCTCAGTTGCGTAGCACCAACGATTTTGCACGCCCCCCAATCTTGCCTCGGTTGGGAGATGCAAAATCAAGTGCTGCATTGGATTAAAGAAGCCCACCGGAAAGATCTTATCTAACTTCCAGATCAACTCCGGCGCCAACTCTTCCATTTCTTCTAGCAGGTTAGGCGATAGTTCTTTCGCACAAAGAACACGGACGAAATAGCTTAGCTCTGTCAGTACTAGCCATTTATCCTCAGGGATGAAGCCACGCAACATCACCAGCAGTACCCGCTCAATCCATCCTCTTTAGATTCACTGCATACCCATTGGGGAACACCAACTGCTATTGCACCCACAAGATAATTTCCCTCATAGCTGGCCTTCCAAGATTGAACCATGCCTTTGTCTTCGTCCAGTTCCGCTTTCCTTTTGGTTCTTTCATGTTTTGTAGTGGCCTATCACATAGCGCCTCCAGATCGACTCTAGCCTTAGTATTATCCTTTGACTTCCCATCTATGCCGAACAATGTACCAAAAAGTGCCTCGGCGATATTCTTCTCAGTGTGCATCACGTCGATGTTGTGTGGGCAAAGGAGGTCTTTGAAGTAAGGCAGATCCCACATGCATGTCTTGTGAGTCCAGGCGTGTTTCGAATTATACCCCTTGAAATACCCTGGACGATCTGGATCTGGCTCGAGAGCATTTAACTGATCTAGTGTCTCTTGGCCTGTCAACGCAGGTGGTGCAGAGTTTTTGACAACTCTACCTCTGATGAAGTTCTTCTTGTCTTTCCTGAACTTATGGCTAGGATCCAGGAACTGTCTATGCATGTCGAAGCAAGAAAACCTGCGACCGCCCTAAAGCCAACGAAACTCAAGAGCTCCCTTGCATGTGGGGCACGGGAACCTTCCATGCACACACCAGCCAACGAATAGCGCATATGCCAGCAAGTCATGCGTTGAGTACATGTACCAGACACGCATTATGAAGTTTCGTTTGCTAAAGGTGTCGTATGTCTTGAACCCATTATCCCAGGCTTCTTGCAATTCGTCCATCAGCGGCTGCATGTACACATTCATATTCTTTCCCGGATACTTGGGCCCTGGAATTATCAACGTCAGGAAAATGTCATTTCTTTGGATAATCTGTCCGGGGGGGGGGGGGGGGAGATTGAGTGGAAAGACAAATACGGGCCAACAACTGTATTGGGCTACCGTCAGACCAAACACACTAAACCCATCCGTGCTGATGACGACTCGAGGATGCCTCGGATCTGTCGCTTTGTCATCATGTAATGCATCGAAGCTCTTCCATGCTTCACAGTCCGATGTGTGCACCATCATCAGCTTCCCATCTGCATCTAGTTGGGTTCTTTTGCCCGTTTTGTGCCATATCATCTGTCTTGCCATCTCTTCGACCATGAAAAGACGTTGAAGTCTTGGTATGCAGATATCGAAGAACATTAACGGGGATTTTGGTCGACGTCTTCTCAGCCATACCGTTGTCTACCACAACATACCTGGATGACTTGCAAATGGGACAATAGTTCAAGTCCGCATACTGAAGCCTAAATAAGACACATCCTTTTTCACAGGCATGTATCTTCTCATAGGGCATCTTAAGAGCACGGAGAATTTTGTCTGACTGGTACATGTTTCCAGGTAGTACATGGCCTTTGGGTAGAAAACGTCCAAATATTGTCATAACTGCGTCATAGCATTCTCTGCCCAAGTTGAATTGAGCCTTCGGAGCCATTATTTGTGAGATGGCATCTAGCTGACAAAGCTCGGTGTGCTCGTGGAGAGGACGTTTTGAAGACTCCAACATTTCATTGAAGGCCTTTGCAGATTCCTCCATCTCATCATCCGAGTCCCGAGCATCATCAGTCTTGCACCATGTCTTGCATCCTGATACCATGCTGATCGGTGCGACGACGAAGCACCTCAGCTCTGGCACGTTGGGCAGACTCGCCATGAAATGTCCACACCGTATAATCTGGCGCAAAACCCAACTTCTGCAGGTGTTTGCCTATTTCATCCTCTGTCCTCTTGTGCCAATTGTTGCACCCGGCGCAGGGGCACCATGTTGTCCTCTGGCCATTTGCAAATGCGGCTCTCAGAAACCCCTTGGTTTTTGTTAACCATTCAGTGGCCATGTCTTTCTGACTAGTGTGACCGACGTACATCCACGTACGATCAGTCATCTTGCCTAGCTAATGGACACATAAGAAATATATATAAATCAGCATGTATATATTCATCAGTTAATGGAGTTTGTCACTTTTATTACGTCCATGCAACCTAGATGCTAATAGGTAAAGATAGGTCCTAATCCCACCCGAGTATGTGTAGATTGGGTTCGTTCTCCCATGCTCTGCTCCGGATCTAACACAAAATTTCGGCAGCACCTCCCCGCTGTTCTCCTGATACACGTCTCGGCGATAAGAAGAGAGGATGTGTACCCGAAGAACAACAGGGAGGCACTGACGAAATTCAACATCGGATTTGGAGCAGAGCATATGGGAAAATGAACCCAATCTACACATACTTGGGCTGTCCATGGATAACGTTGGATAATTCGAAAGAATCACGGTTATAAATATGCAAATGCATGCATATTTATAGATGTAACCCTTTCGAATGGGAGACGCATAGTGGTCACGCATACTGATGATTGAAGACACCCATAGATAGAAAGTTTCATTGACACGAAGACCGGAATAGAGCAAATCAAGGGGGGGGGGGAGATGTCATTTGTGCTAACCCACGAACGCAGGGGCGGAGCTCGTCGAACACTAGACCCTCACAGCGACGAAAAAACTACACATTTAAATCGAAAGATGAGTTTCATAGAAATATTGTTTTTCCCTCAACCTAACTACATATTTACAACAGGACGAGCGGGTTAGGGGTTCCTTGGTGCCGATAGAACCCTAAATAGCAGGGCAGCCGAGGCGGGGCGGTGGCGTGGGGAGCAGCCTGGGTGGGGCCGCGGCGCGGGGTTGGGATGAGGGGAAAGGGTGAGAGAGGGGCATGGCACGAGGGCGTTTTGATACATATAGGGCTAGGCTCTTTGCCGTCCGCTAGCTGATGGCAAAGAGCCTAGCTAACGGGCGTTAGAACGACCACTTTCTTTGCCGTTTGCTAGCGGACGACAAAGTTTCTTTGCCATCAGCTAGCGGACGGCAAAGAAAGTGGCCATTAGTTGTCCCTCACTATCGGCCCACCCTGCCTCTTTGTCGTTCGCTAGCGGATGACAAAGGTTCTATGCGGTCAGCTAGCTGATGGCAAATATGGAGCTGACAGCAAACACTTTCTTTGCCGTCAGCTGCTTCTTTGCCATCAGGTTTCTTCAAGCTGATGGAAAAGACCCTCTTGGCCATCAGCTAGTTGACGGCAAAGAAACGGCTGACGGCAAAGTTCATGATTCCAGTAGTGATCCCATACTTTTTTATTCTATTTCAAAGTTAAAATCTACTTTATCTTTTGAATCAAAAGTATAATCTATGACCCGTTTGCATATTTGTGTTTATGACAACGAGAACTTTATGACGAGACCGCTTTTGAATGTATTTTTAACAAGTTTGAAAATTCATGTTCTGAAACATGGTGAAACACTGTAAAAATTAAGAAGAATCAATTTGATACACATCGGCAGACAATGTAACATTATGATACACAACGGAACATGGCGAGCCATAGTCTAATAGTTAATTTTTTTTCTTTATGAAATAGAATGCAATTATTAATTTTTTGCATGGAATTAAAACAATTGTACGAAACAAGTTTGAAGCATGGTTATTTAGTTGTCTAAAAACTAATTTCCAAAAATATATTCAATATTAGTCTTGTTTTAAAGATCTTGTAAAAAAACAATTATGCAAACAGAATGTAAATCAATTTTTTCACTCCAACATACCTAGACATCTATTTATTTGATGAAACTTAGTGAGTATAGAAACCAACATCGATGATGTCATTGGTCCCACAAAACAATAAATGAGGTGGTGGATGCATGCACGAGAGGTGGCAAGAGCTCCTCGATACAAGGTGAACCTCTTTGAAGCCAAACAACAGTACACGACTCGGTATGACTGTAATTATCCAAACAATCTACTATCCTATCCTCAAACCTAACTTATAAAAGGTAGCATCAAGTAAAAATCATGATGAGCAACAACACAGCCTTTGCATAGCTAACATGCATTCTATCAAACACCAACAATCTGACAAAATTAATAATAATAATAATAATAATAATAATAATAATAATAATAATAATAATAAATGACATAACGGCAACAATAGTGTCATATTGGACCGAATTATGCCAATGTCAAAGGAGGTGGTGGACCAATCCAAAGATTATGCTGCCATCCACGTTGGTGAAATAATACTCTATGGGCCATGGCCACCCGCTCCAGTCGCATACACACCTTCTTGAACAACGGTTGGTACTCCATTCGGTGCAGCATAGACCACGTACAAAGCGAGTGCAATGAAAAATAATCTACAACAGATAATAGTTTTTGGCATTGAAATAAAATCATCTTCTACGTAGCCAAAGCGACCATGATAAGGCATACGCTCGCACCCTTATTAGCATTCTGAACATATTTAAAATATCGTCCAACCATTGACTAAAGATATTGGCAACACTTGCGAGGGGATATAAATTGGACACTATTTGAATGACTGACCACGTAGAATGCACAAACTTGCATTGGAAAAAGAGGTGTTTGATTGTCTCGTCATGAGTACAAAAACTAAACTTCTTGTCTCCTTGCCAATTGTAACATGCAAGGTTGTCTTTGGTTAGCACTGTTAGGGAACGAAGCATGAAAATAAAAAAATCCTACAAACACCCAAGATGTAATCTAGGAGATCTATAGCAACGAGAGGGGAGTGGTGTCTACATACCCTTATAGACCATAAGTGTTAACAATCTAGAGATCGTGGTTGGCGTAGTCTTACTCGTGTCGCGATGCAATCCAATCCAAGTACCGCACGTGCAGCACCTCCGAGTTTAGCACACGTACGACTCGATGGCGTCCTCTCCTTCTTGATCCAGCAAGTGAGGGAGAGGAGGTAGATGAGATCTGAACGAACACGACGACGTGGTGATGGTGGTGGTGGCAGCGGAACTCCGGCAGGGCTTTACCAAGAGCGTATCGGTGAAACATGGGAGGAGTTGGGAGAGGTAACGGGCAAAGGTCGAAGGGAGCTGCCCCCAACGCCTCCCCACCTTTATATAGGCGTGGAGGGGGCTGGTGGCTTGCCCTCCACGGCCCTAGGGTCGTTGGTCAAAGGGGGAGGAAGGAAATCCCTCCTTTCCTTTCCCACGGATCGCTATGCCCTTTTTAGGGATCCTGATCTTATCCCTTCGGGATATGATACTATTCCTTTTAAGGGAGGATATTCGTGCACGTAGAGCAGGGTTGTGGGGACTTTTCTCACTACCCACATTCATGTGGGTCCCCCAAAGCAGATGGGCCCCACTCCAGAACCTTCTAGAACCTTCTTGGTGCAATACCGAAAAAACAAAACTTTTTCAGGAACCCCGAAAACGACTTAGCATATATGAATCTTTACCTCCGAACCATTCCAGAGCTCCGTGTGATGTCCCGGATCTCATCCGGGACTGACTTTCCACTATTAATATCTCAACACTACGGTAGCGCTCTCGAACGTTAAGCGTGTGACCCTACGGGTTTGAGAATCATGCAAACATGACCGAGACTTCTCTCCGGTCAATAACCAATAGAGGGACCTGTATGCCCAAATTGATTCCTACATATTCAACGAAGATCTTTATTGGTTGAACCACGATGTCAAGGATTCAGTCAACCCCGTATGAAATACCCTTTGTCCAGCGATATGTTACTTGTCCGAGATTCCATCATCGATATCTCCATACCTAGTTCAATCTCGTTAGTGGAAAGTCTCTTCACTCATTCTGTAATACAAGATCCCGTGACTAACTCATTAGGCACATTGATTGCAATCTCTTTATAATGTTGTATTACCGAGAGGGCCTAGAGATATATCTCTGTCACACGGAGCGATAAATTCCAGTCTCGATCCATAAAACCCAACAGACACCGTCGGAGATACCTGTAGAGCACCTTTATGATCACCTAGTTATGAAGTGACGTTTTGTAGCGACCTGACCTCAGACGGTCAAATCTCTGTGCATAAGTGTCACCCCTGGACGCTAATGCTGACACACACAATACTCGAGGATTTATAACAGAGTTCAATAACACACTTATTGCATCAAATGTCTCCAAAGAGAACTTAGTACAATAATATGGATGAAGGCCATCTAAAAAGATAACAGCGAAAGCTTCGAAAGGTAAATGAGTCCATCAACTCTGATGGCATGGCTGAGTGCATGACAACGACCTAGCGCACCTTACTCTTCGTCAGAAAACTCTACAACATAATACATTGCAGCTTGTGTAGGTCAGCACATGGAATATGCTGGCAAGATAACACTATAGAGCAATGAACAAGTAACAGCTATAACTATATGCATATATGGCTGGTGGAGGCTCTATGGTTATCATTTTGCGTAAAGCCCGTTTTTCGCTACAACAAAGGAATATATTTTATTTAACTACAAAGTTGGTTGAGAACATTGAGAATGGTAAACCCATCTCAATCCCAAATTAATAATCAAATAACCCCACAAATTAATTAAGTAAAGTGATGAGATCAACATAGTAATTCAAGCACCGCATACTCAAGATGTCCATAACCGGGGACACAACTAATCATGATTAGTTTGTACACTCTGCAGAGGTTTGCGCACTTTTCCCCACAAGACTCGATCTCCTCCATTGAATTTCTCGCACTGCATGATGTTTGAGAAACGGATGACCGAGACACAATCTTTCCGAAGAGGTCCCCTTAACCGATACATAGGCCAGTACACCTACAACCCTTACATCTGCTAGCCCATCATGGAAAGGATTCCCACAACTTGCTCAACTATGCCAGAGCCCATAATGGCATGTGGCTGCACATGGAAGTTTCCAGCATGAATAACTTAATGATCCCTTTGAGCCTGGGTGGCAAACCATAGGAAAAATCACACGGATACCCCGGGATTCTCCTTGGACAACACTGGATTCCCCAGGTGCCCACAAACCAATCCACCCAGATGTTTGTTAAAGTAGCCACCTTAAGTTAAACCTTAGTTAACAATAATCTCTCACATCTGTTATGGATTCTCTCAAAACCAAACCACGTCTACGAGCATAGCGTAGGAGTATAATCATAACATAGAAACTCCCAAGGTTTGAACAAAGGAAAATAGGTTCTACCTCATAAACTACTTCCCAATACCCACATGTTAAATCAGATCCTACTCGAGCAATATTTGAGGATTGAAATTAATGCATAAAAACTGGGTAATAAGGCGGTATGATCAAAGTGTTACTTGCCTTGCTGACAATCTGAAAACCCTAGTGACTCGTAGTAGCAAGCCTCGCACTCCGGAAACTTTATCATGAACAAACAATAGCATACATAAGCACTCAAGCATAAGATGCAAGGGTAAAACTCAGGAGAAAAGATCCAAACTGAAAGTTCAACTGAGGAGCTTTGATTTGCAAAAAGAATCAATCGAATCGGAGCTACGAAACTCAAACTGCGATCAAATAAAGTTCAAATTCAAATCGGCTTGAAACCAAATTTTAATTTGTCAAAATCATGTTCAAGCTGGTTATCCGGAAAGAGGGAGATAAGACAAAGATTTTGGCATTGGTTTCACTGAATTTGGACAAACGAGTAAAAAGTAGCAAGGGTTTGAAGTTCAGGGACTAATCTATGATAAAAGTATTCATGGATAGGTCCCTAGCCGAAAAATAAAATAAAAAGAAAAACCTAACGAACGAACGTTTGCTAACAGATCTAAACGAAGGAATTCGTTCGTTAACAGAAACTAACCGATGAACGTTCGTTAATTAAGAAACTAAATAAATAAAACTGACCTAATAGAATAAACCGAATAACTGAAAAAAACGGGTTGGGTCTATGCGGTTTTTATCGGTTTTTGAACAAAAACTGGTGACGAGATCCGATCAACGGCGGGCGAGGCGGCGGCGGCTCCAGCGGTGGCGGCGCACGACGCCGGCGATGCGATGCGGTGCGAGGCGATGCTGTGCGGCGGCGGCGGTTGGTAAGGAGGAGGCAGCGGGGCTGCGCAAGGCGGCACGCGACGGCGGCGGCTGGTAGCAGCGGCAGCGGCGGCAGTTGGTGAGGAGGAAGCGGCGGGGCTGGCTCCGCTTATAAAGGGGGCGGGGGGGCGGGGGGGGGGGGGGGGGGGGGGTGTTGCTTGCGGGAGGGGCTGGCGGCGCGGGAGTCCAGCTCGGACTCCGAGCGGCGGCGACACACGGGACTCCCCCGAGCGGGAGGCAGCGATGCTTGGCTGGGCCGGCTTGGCCTTCGGCCCGGTCTGTCCGAAAGAGATGTTTTTAAAAAATCGCCCGAAAGAAAAATCCTAATAAAACATAATAAAAAATTCTAAAAATGCCAGAAATAATTTTCACTGTCCAAACCTAATATTTAGGACAATGTGAGCACTTTTTTGACCTAAAATGCAATTTTCAAAAATGCATATTTTTCTAATTCAAATGAAATAGCAAATAAAATACAGCTAAAATAATAATTTTATTTTAAAATTCTTTCCCTAATATTCCTCTCTTATTGAAGAAGTCATTTTATATTCTCTCATTTATTTTTGTTATTGGAAATAATTGGAGAGAAAAATATTAAAATCAAATTGATCCTCTTTTTCAAATTTGAAAAAAAAATCAAATATGAAAATTTGTAAAACCTCCAAATCTCTCCTTGGGTCCTTGAGTTGCTTAAGATTTCTAGGATCGCAACCAAAATACAAATAAAATATGATGTGCATATGATGACCTATGTATAACATCCAAATTGAAGATTTGGGATGTTACAAACCTACCCCTTTAAGATGAATCTCGTCCTCGAGATTCGGGTTGGCTAGAAAATAGGTGTGGGTGATCTTTCCGTAGGTCTTCTTCTCGCTCGCAGGTGGCTTCTTCCTCGGTATGGTGGCTTCACTGAACTTTGCAAAACATCATAACCTTGCTGCATGTAACTCGGCTGGCAAACTCGAGAATCTTGACGGGTTTCTCCTCGTAGTTAGGTCACTCTCCAACTGAATTGCATCCAGGGGCACGGTATCTTTTAGGGGAATATCGGCCATCTCTGCATGGCACTTCTTCAACTGGGAAACGTGAAACACATCAAGAACTCCTGACAATCCTTCTGGTAGCTCCAACTTGTAGGCAACTTCTCCCATACGTTCCAGAACTCAATTCGGTCCTACAAATCTCGAGGCTAACTTTCCCTTAACTCCAAATCGTTTAGCTCCTTGAAGCGGTGACACACGAAGATATGCTCTATCTCCAACTTCGTAGACTACCTCCTTGCGTTTAGTATCGGCATAACTCTTCTGCCTGGACTGAGCTACCTTCAGTCTATCACAAATAAACTCAACCTTCTCTTTAGACTCCTTAATTAAATATGGTCCAATCAAGTGACGGTCTCCAACTTCATCCCACATCAACGGTGTCCTGCACCTTCTTCCATACAAAGCTTTGAAAGGGGCCATCTTCAAACTAGCATGGTAACTATTGTTATATGAGAACACTGCGTAAGGAAAATTATCATCCCAACTAGATCCATAATTTAGCAGACAAGCTCTCAACATGTCCTCCAGAATCTGATTGACTCTCTCGGTCTGTCCATCTGTCTGCAGATGAAAGGCTGTACTGAACTCTAGCCTGGTACCCAAAGTTTGGTGCAACTGATTCCAAAACTTCGAGCTAAACTGTGTTCCTCTATCTGATACGATGGTCCTCGGAACTCCATGCAACAGATGATCCTGGTCATATATATCTTGGCCAACTTCGCGCTCATATAAGTAGTTTTCACGGGGATAAAGTGAGCCACTTTGGTCAAGCGATCAACTACTACCCAGATGGATTCATATCCTGATCTGGTCCTGGGTAATCCGGTGATAAAGTCCATGCCAAGTTTGTCCCACTTCCATTCTGTAATTGGCATAGGCTGAAGTAACCATGCTGGCTTCTGATGTCCTGCCTTCACTCTCTGACATACATCACATACTGCTACATACTCGGCAATGTCCTTCTTCATACCTGTGCACCAAAAACCTTCCTTCAAATCCAAATACATCTTGGTGTTTCCGAGGTGAATCGAGTATGGCGAGTCATGAGCTTCCTGAAGTATTAACTTCCTGATCTCCGCATTTTTGGGCACATATACACGATCCTCAAACCATAAAGTTTTGTGCTCATCCTCAGGAAAACCCTTGGCTTTTCCTTTGCTCATCTTCTCCTTTATCTCAGCAATTTCCTTATCATCCTTCTGAGCTTCTCGAATTTTTCCCAATAATGTGGACTGAACCTCCATTGCTGCAAAAAAACCTCTTGGAACTATCTCCAAACGTAGTTCCTTCAGATCGTCGACTAACTCCCGCGGTAATCCTCCGCTTACGAGGGTGTTGACATAACTCTTGCGGCTCAAAGCGTCTGCTACGACATTGGCCTTTCCTAGATGATAATGCAGCTTCATATCATAATCCTTTATTTGTTCCAACCATCTCCTCTGCCTGAGATTCAACTCCTTCTGTGTGAAAATATACTTCAAACTCTTGTGACCCATGTACACATCACAATAGTTTCCAATAAGAAAATGTCTCCAGGTTTTGAGTGCATGCACTACGACTGTTAACTCCAAATCATGCGTGGCATAATTCAACTTATGAGGTCAAAGTTGACGTGAGGCATATGAAACAACTCTTCCGTCTTGCATAAGTACACCTCCAAGTCCCGGGCGAGAAGCGTCGCAATAAACATGGAAATCCTTGCGTATATCCGGAAGAATTAGCACTGGGGCTGCAACTAAACATTTCTTCAACTCCTGAAAACTGGCCTCACATTCCTCGGTCCATTTGAATTTGGTGTCCTTCTTCAACAACTCCATCATGGGTTTCGCAATCCTGGAAAAATTCTCAATGAATCTCCTATAATATCCTACAAGTCCCAGAAAACTGCGGATCTCTCCAACTGAGGTGGGTGCCAACCACTCAGTGACAGACTGAACCTTGGTAGGGTCTACTGCTATACCTTCCCCTGATATAACATGTCCAAGAAATCCAACTTCCTTCAGCCAAAATTCACATTTGCTGAACTTGACGTATAGCTGATGTTCCCTGAGCTTCTCGAGAACTAATCGCAAATGTTCCTTGTGTTCCTCTTCATTTTTCGAGTACACCAATATATCATCAATGAACACCAGAACAAACTTATTCAAGAATTCCATGAACACCTTATTCATCATACTCATGAAATAGGCAGGGGCGTTAGTCAATCCAAAAGACATGGTCGTGTACTCATATAGCCCATACCCCGCGGTAAAAGCTGTCTTAGTTATATCCTGTTCTCGGATCTTCAGTTGGTGGTATCCCGATCGTAGATCGATCTTGGAGAATACTTTAGTTCCCTTGTAAGGACATTTCCCTACTTTGTGTTTTGGATGATGATGACAACCCTTTGTTGGTCTAACCATGTGCTAGTGCTTCAGGTTCTTCGTGATTAGACTTACAGCGGTTAGTCATTCTCTTCAGAAGGAAAAGATCGAAGACGAGGTTTCTACGCTTTTATCCTTTTGATCGTAGGAAACCCGTACTATCAAGAGGGAATCCACATTGGAAGGAGTTGGGGAATGTTTTCACGTACACTTGCCTCACCCCTCTCTTGCCTTCCTTAGTTTTGAGAGAGAGTGCCTCCCTTCTTATCTTACTGCTTGCTGTGGTTTCCCAGCAGTTGTACCGCTCGCTGGAGCGGTTGTACCATTGGATCTTGGCGCTTACCTAGTCTTGATCGAGCAGCTATACCACTACTCCCGGGCGGTGGTACTGCCACCATGCTCAACAAAGACTGCGGCAGTTGTTCCGGTCGAGCACCGCCCAACTACCGGTCAGACTTATGTTTTGATGTGGTACTCGAGCGGTGGTGGCCCGGTTGGTCCGGTCGTTCCATGCTTACCGATACCACCGGTGCCTAAGTGGTTCTACCGCTCAGGACTTAGCCGCCCAAGCGCCCAAGGCCAAGCGATTGCACCGGTCCTATACCGCTCGACTACCGCACTCAGGGGTGACTCCCTACTGTTTCTATGCGGTGGTTGAGCGGTGGCTGGGCGGTTGGTTAGGTTGTTCTCATGAACCGGTACTACTGCCTGGTCGCCCGGTTGTACCACCTGGTAGGGTTCTGCAGGTAAAACGGTGAGTCCCGGTTGTACCGGGGCAAGGGGCAGTTGTACCGCTGCAGTACAGAAAACACAGTAATGGTTGGATTTTTAGGGTTGCTATATAAGGGTGGTTCTTCCACCTACCACATTTACCTCTTACCTCTCTCACTCCACCATTAATGCCACTCAAGCTCTCTAGCCCGATCTCTCTCTCTAGCCACTCAAACTTGTTGATTTGCTAGGGATTAAAGGAGGAGACCTAGATCTACACTCCTACCAAAGGAGATTTGATTCCCCCATACTTTCTTGTGTGGATTTTGTTACTCTTGGGTGTTTGAGCACCCAAGACGGGTGAGGTCACCTCGGAGCCACATTCCATTGTGGTGAAGATCCGTGGTTTCTTTGGGAGCCTCCAATTCAGTTGTGGAGAGAGCCCCAACCTTGTTTGTAAAGGTCCGGTTGCCGCCTCCAAGGGCACTAATAGTGGAATCACGACATCTCGCATTGTGTGAGGGCGTGAGGAGAATACGGTGGCCCTAGCGGATTTTTGGTGAGCATTGTGCCTCCACACCGCTCCAACGGAGACGTACTTCCCCTCAAAAGGAAGGAACTTCGGCAACACATCCTCATCTTCACCGGTCCACTCTTGGTTATCTCGTGCCTTTACTTGTGCAAGCTTATTTGTGTTATATCCATTGCTTGCTTGTGTGCTTGTTGTTGGTGCATCATATAGGTTGCTCACCTAGTTGCATATCTAGACAACCTACTTTGATGCAATGTTTAAATTGGTAAAAAAGCTAAAAATTGTTAGTTGCCTATTCACCCCCTCTAGTCAACTATATCGATCCTTTCAATTGGTATCAGAGCCTTGTCTCTTTTATTAAGGATTTTGCCGTCCGAAGAGTATTGTTGACACCATAGACGGTGCGGAGGAACACTCCGGTGTGAATCCAATCTCGTCTTCGGCCGATGGGGGAACCGCGGTCTCTTGTGAGGAATTCAATGTGGCTTTGGACACATTGAAAACCTCCATGATGACCGAGGTTGAAAGCATGTTTAACAAATTCATAGAAGGGCTTAAATTATCCACCGCACCGATGAAAGTGGGTGATCCCACTAACAAGGTGACAGATGCTAACTCCGACAAGGGGGAAACTACTAGTGAAAAGGCTCCTTCTTCTAGTGGTAAAATTGGCAACGACACTTTGCCCATATGGAACCTCCGCTTACTTATGGTGGACAGATTCCCTCCACTCATTTGAATCATGCCGGTCCTCCCCCTAAGATTGTGAAAATGAGGACTTTGATTCTTGGGTTTATCGCTTTAAGCGTCATTTAAATCATGTGAATACTAATCTTTGGAGAATCATTGAAGAAGGTTTCTATCCGCATGACCGAAGCAACTTCACCCCTAGAGAAGCCGCGGATAATCAATTCAATGAGAATGCTCTCTTCATCATCCAAGATGCAATTCCACCCGAAGATCTTGCTCATCTCCGG
Source organism: Triticum monococcum (assembly GCA_034509565.1). NCBI lineage: Eukaryota > Viridiplantae > Streptophyta > Magnoliopsida > Poales > Poaceae > Triticum > Triticum monococcum. The sequence goes on from CM067844.1 coordinate 495,270,883, forward strand.
CCCTTCACCATGGCCAAGGATGCATGGCACCATGTTGTTTCCCTCTACAGGGGAAGCACAAGCATTCAACACTCCAACTATGAAGTGGTGCAAGATGAAGCCGATGAGTTTGCAATGAAAGAAGATGAAGAACATCGTGAGCTTTATCGGAGATTAACCAAGCTCGCGGTCTCACTCCAAGATCATGGGAGCAAGGATACGGATGAAAATTGGATCAAGCACAAATTCCTCAAGGCCATGATGCCTTATCACAAGGAAATGTCCTCCGTCATTCGTCAAAGGCCGGACTTCCACACCTTGTCCTCAAGTGAAGTGTTGGATGAGTTTGTGGCTATGAGCATCTTGGACAAGACCACCGACAATGCGGTGTTACGTTCTCAAAGAGCAAAGAAGCCCAACCTTGCATTGAAGGCCAAGGTTAGTGTGGAAGAAGAGGAAGAAGAGGAGAGCAACCCCGAAGATACAAAGTATGCCTATCATGAACACATGGCACTTGGTTCAAGGCAATTTTGGAGTAAGAAGAACACAATGCCCAACATCAACAAAAACAACTCAAGTGGTGCGAAGGTCAAGAAACGAGTGAGGACGTGCTATAATTGTGGCAATGTGAGTCACTTTGTTGCGGAATGTCCTTATGAGAAGAGGGAAGACAATGGTGGCAAGCTCATCTGAAAGGACAAGGCCAAGTCTTTCCCCAACAAGAGCTACTTCACCAAGAAGACTCCACCCAAGGGGTTGGTGGCACAAGAACAATACAATGAGGATGATGATGATGATGAAGACGGTGAGCCGGTTGCTGATACGTCTCCAACATATCTATAATTTTTGATTGCTCCGTGCTATATTATCTACTATTTTGGGCAATATTGGGCTTTATTATCCACTTTTATATTACTTTTGGGACTAACCTATTAACCGGAGGCCCAGCCCAGATTTGCTGTTTTTTGCCTATTTCAGTGTTTCGAAGAAAAGGAATATCAAACAGAGTCGAAACGGAATGAAATCAACTGGAGAAGTTATTTTTGGAAGGAAAGCCACTAGATAGACTTGGACTCTACGTCAAAAGATGAAGGAGGAGCTCACGAGGGTAGGGGGCGCGCCCACCCCCCTAGGGCGCGCCCCCTTGCCTCGTGGCCCCCCCTTCGGTCCACCGACGTACCTCCTGCACCCATATCTACCTACGTAACGTAAAACTTCCAGAACACACAATAGATCGGGAGTTCCGCCGCCAGCAGCCTCCGTAGCCACCAAAAGCCAATCTAGACCCGTTCCGGCACCCTGCCGGAGGGGGCAATCCCTCTCCGGTGGCCATCTTCATCATCCCGGTGCTCTCCATGACGAGGAGGGAGTAGTTCTCCCTCGGGGCTGAGGGTATGTACCAGTAGCTATGTGTTTGATCTCTCTCTCTCTCTCGTGTTCTTGATTTGGCACGATCTTGATGTATCGCGAGCTTTGCTATAATAGTTGGATCCTATGTTTCTCCTCCCCCTCTTCTCTCTTGTAATGAATTGAGTTTCCCCTTTGAAGTAATCTTATCGGATTGAGTCTTTAAAGATTTGAGAACACTTGATGTATGTCTTGCCGTGGATATCTGTGGTGACAATGGGATATCACGTGATTCACTTGATCTATGTTTTGGTAATCAACTTGCGGGTTCCACCCATGAACCTATGCATAGGGGTTGGCACACGTTTTCGTCGTGATTCTCCGGTAGAACTTTGCGGCACTCTTTGAGGTCCTTTGTGTTGGTTGAATAGATGAATCTGAGATTGTGTGACGCATATCGTATAATCATACCCACGGATACTTGAGGTGACATTGGAGTATCTAGGTGACATTAGGGTTTTGGTTGATTTGTGTCTTAAGGTGTTATTCTAGTATGAACTCTAGGGCTGTTTGTGACACTTATAGGAATAGCCCAACGGATTGATTGGAAAGAATAACTTTGAGGTGGTTTCGTACCCTACCATAATCTCTTCGTTCGTTCTCCGCTATTAGTGACTTTGGAGTGACTCTTTGTTGCATGTTGAGGGATAGTTTTATGATCCAATTATGTTAGTATTGTTGAGGGAACTTACACTAGCGAAAGTATGAACCCTAGGCCTTATTTCCACACATTGCAATACCGTTTACGCTCACTTTTATCATTTGTTACCTTGCTGTTTTTATATTTTCAGATTACAAAAACTATTATCTACTATCCATATACCACTTGTATCACCATCTCTTCGCCGAACAAGTGCACCTATACAATTTACCATTGTATTGGGTGTGTTGGGGACACAAGAGACTCTTTGTTATTTGGTTGCAGGGTTGCTTGAGAGAGACCATCTTCATCCTACGCCTCCTACGGATTGATAAACCTTAGGTCATCCACTTGAGGGAAATTTTCTACTGTCCTACAAACCTCTGCACTTGGAGGCCCAACAACATCTACAAGAAGAAGGTTGTGTAGTAGACATCAAGCTCTTTTCTGGCGCCGTTGCGGGGAGGTTAGCGATTGAAAGTATATCTTTAGATCTTGCAATTGAGTCCTTTAGTTTCTTGTTTTATCACTAGTTTAGTTTATAAAAAAAACTATAAAAAATGGAATTGAGTTTGTCTCATATGCTTCACCTTTTTAATATCTTTCGTGAGTATGATGGAAAGGATAATTATGCTCAAGTGCTAGAAGAAGAAATCTATAAAATGTTTGGCACTAAATCTTTGAATGATGAGCATGATTGCAATGTTTTTAGTATGAATTCCTTGAATATCCATGATGCTAATGATATGCAAAGCCACAAGCTTGGGGAAGCTATGTTTGATGAAGATGATATTTTTTGTCCCCTAAGTTTTGATGAGCAAATTTATTATAATGAAAGCATGCATCCTATCTATGATGATTATTGTGATGACACGTATGCTTTAAATAATAATGATAACCATGAAACTTGTCATCTTGATCTTAATTTTCAATCACATGATAGTTATTTTGTTGAGTTTGCTCCCACTATTATTCATGAGAAGAATTTTGCTTATGTGGAGAGTAGTAAATTTTGCATGCTTGTTCATGAAAAGAATGCTTTAGGTGCTGGTTATATTGTTGAATTCATTCATGATGCTACTGAAAATTATTATGAGGGAGGAATATATGCTTGTAGGAATTGGAACAATACCAAGTTTCCTCTCTATGTGCTTAAAGTTTTGAAGTTATGCTTGTTTTGCCTTCCTATGCTAGTTGATTATTGTTCCCATAAGTTGTTTTCTCACAAAATCCCTATGCATAGGAAGTATGTTAGACTTAAATGTGCTAGTTATATTCTTCATGATGCTCTCTTTATGTTTCAATCCTTATCTTTTATGTGAGCATCATTGTCATCATCATGCCTAGCTAGGGGCGTTAAACGATATCGCTTGTTGGGAGGCAACCCAATTTTATTTTTGTTCCTTGCTTTTTGTTCCTATTTAGTAGTAAATAATTCATCTAACCTCTGTTTATATGTGGTTTTATGTGTTTAATCAGTGTTTGTGCCAAGTAGAACCTTTGGGAAGACTTGGGGAAAGTCTTGTTGATCATGCTGTAAAAAACAGAAACTTTAGCGCTCACGACAATTGCTGCCATTTTTATTTGGAGAGTCCAAAGTGCTATTGAGTTAATTATTTTTGCATATGATTAATAGATAAATTCCTCATGTCCAGAAATTTATTTGAGAATTTTATGAGTTCCATAAGTATACGTTTGATCCAGATTACTACAGACTGTTTTGTTTTTGACAGATTCTGTTTTTGATGTGTTGTTTGCTTATTTTGATGAATATATGGCTAGTGAAATAGTTTATAAACCATAGAGAAGTTGGAATACAGTAGGTTTAACACCAATATAAATAAAGAATGAGTTCATTACAGTACCTTGAAGTGGTGATTTTTTTTGTTATACTAACGGAGCTTACGAGTTTTCTGTTAAGTTTTGTGTTGTGAAGTTTTCAAGTTTTGGGTAAAGATTCGATGGACTATGGAATAAGGAGTGGAAAGAGCCTAAGATTGGGGATGCCCAAGGCACCCCAAGGTAATATTCAAGGATAGCCAAGATCCTAAGCTTGGGGATGCCCCGGAAGGCATCCCCTCTCTCGTCTTCGTTCATCGGTAACTTTACTTGGAGCTATATTTTTATTCACCACATGATATGTGTTTTGCTTGGAGCGTCAATTTATTTGTTAGTATTTGCTTGATGTTATTTAGAACAATGTTTTGCATATTTTATTTCAATAAAAGTGGCATTGATAGCCTTTACTATGCCTATTTTAGAAGTCCACATGTTGCTGTTTGTAAACAGAAAGTTTACCGCTGTTGCAATAATTCCCAGAAAAGTCAGAATGTGATAAAATGTTGAAACCTTTTGAATATTAAGCTCTGATAAATTTACTACAGTGGGAATTTCCTTTCATAATTTTTGGAGCTAGGGAAGTATGGATGTTGCAGCATTATTTACAGACTATCCTGTTTAGGCAGATTGCTGTTATGTTTGCATTGTTTGCATATGTTTGCTTCTTTAATGATTCTATTTGAGGATAGGACTATTAAATATGCAGAGGCATTTAGTATGCAATGTTTAATAATAATTTTAGTGATTTTATACAGTAGAGTATGATAAGGTTTTTACAATGGTTTATACTAACTTATCTCACGAGTCCTTGTTGAGTTTTGTGTGGATGAAGCTTTTGAGATTTAGGGAGACCGTGATATGAGAGGAATTAAGGAGACACAAAAGCTCAAGCTTGGGGATGCCCAAGGCATCCCAAGATAATATTTCAAGAAGTCTCAAGCATCTAAGCTTGGGGATGCCCCGGTTGGGATCCCACCTTTCTTCTTCAACAACTATCGGTTAGTATCGGTTGATCCTAAGTTTTTGCTTCTTCACATGATGTTTGCTATTCTTAGAATGTCATTTTCTTTTGCTTTGCTTGCTGTTTGAATAAAATACCAAGATCTGAAATTATTAAATGTTAGAGAGTCTTCACATAGTTGCATAATTATTCAACTACTCATTGATCTTCACTTATATCCTTCGGAGTAGTTTGTCATTTGCTCTAGTGCTTCACTTACATCTTTTAGAGCATGGTGTTAGTTTTATTTTACAGAAATAGATGAACTCTCATGATTCACTTATATTATTTTGAGAGTCTTAAATAGCATGGTAATTTGCTTAAAATCCTAATATGCTAGGTATTCAAGAATAATAAAATTCTCTTATGAGTGTGTTGAATACTATGAGAAGTTTGATACTTGATAGTTGTTTTGAGATATGGAGATGGTGATATTAGAGTCATGCTAGTTGAGTGGTTATGATTTGAGAAATACTTGTGTTGAAGTTTGTGATTCCCGTAGCATGCACGTATGGTGAACCGTTATGTGATGAAGTCGGAGCATGATTTATTTATTGATTGTCTTCCTTATGAGTGGCGGCCGGGGACGAGCGATGGTCTTTTCCTACCAATCTATCCCCCTAGGAGCATGCGCGTAGTACTTTGTTTCGATAACTAATAGATTTTTGCAGTAAGTATGTGAGTTCTTTATGACTAATGTTGAGTCCATGGATTATACGCACTCTCACCCTTCCACCCTTGCTAGCCTCTCTAGTACCGCGCACCTTTCGCCGGTACCATTAACCCACCATTTACCTTCCTCAAAACAGCCACGATACCTACCTATCATGGCATTTCCATAGCCATTCTAAGATATATTGCCATGCAACTTTCCACCGTTCCGTTTATTATGACACGCTTCATCATTGTCATATTGCTTAGCATGATCATGTAGTTGACATTGTATTTGTGGCAAAGCCACCATTCATAATTCTTTCATACATGTCACTCATGCATCATTGCACATCCCGGTACACCGCCGGAGGCATTCATATAGAGTCATAATTTGTTCTAGTATCGAGTTGTAATCATTGAGTTGTAAATAAATAGAAGTGTGATGATCATCATTCAATAGAGCATTGTCCCAAAAAAGAGAGAGAAAGGCCAAATAAAAAAGGGAAAGGCCAAATAAAAACAAAAAATATAAAATAAAATAAAAGGGACAATGCTACTATCCTTTTACCACACTTATGCTCCAAAGTAGCACCATGATCTTCATGATAGAGAGTCTCCTATGTTGTCACTTTCATATACTAGTGGGAATCTTTCATTATAGAACTTGGCTTGTATATTCCAATGATGGGCTTCCTCAAAATGCCCTAGGTCTTCGTGAGCAAGCAAGTTGGATGCACACCCACTTAGTTTCTTTTTGAGCTTTCATACACTTATAGCTCTAGTGCATCCGTCGCATGGCAATCCCTACTCACTCACATTGATATCTATTGATGGGCATCTCCATAGCCCGTTGATACGCCTAGTCGATGTGAGACTATCTTCACCCTTTTTGTCCTCTCCACAACCACCATTCTATTCCACCTATAGTGCTATGTCCATCGCTCACGCTCATGTATTGCGTGAAGATTGAAAAAGTTTGAGAACATCAAAAGTATGAAACAATTGCTTGGCTTGTCATCGGGGTTGTGCATGATTTAAATATTTTGTATGGTGAAGATAGAGCATAGCCAGACTATATGATTTTGTAGGGATAGCTTTCTTTGGCCATGTTATTTTGAGAAGACATAATTACTTAGTTAGTATGCTTGAAGTATTATTATTTTTATGTCAATATGAACTTTTGTCTTGAATCTTTTGGATCTGAATATTCATATCACAAGAAGAATTACATTGAAATTATGCCAACTAGCATTCCACATCAAAAATTATCTTTTTTATCATTTACCTACTCGAGGACGAGCAGGAATTAAGCTTGGGGATGCTTGATACGTCTCCAACGTATCTATAATTTTCGATTGCTCCATGCTATATTATCTACTGTTTTGGGCAATATTGGGCTTTATTATCCACTTTTATATTACTTTCGGGACTAACCTATTAACCGGAGGCCCAGCCCAGATTTGCTATTTTTTTTGCCTATTTCAATGTTTCGAACAAAAGGAATATCAAATGGAGTCGAAACGGAACGAAATCAACTGGAGAAGTTATTTTTGGAAGGAAAGCCACCAGATAGACTTGGACTCTACGTCAGGAGATGAAGGAGGAGATCACGAGGGTAGGGGGCGTGCCCACCCCCCTAGGGTGCGCCCCTGCCTCGTGGCCCCCCCTTCGGTCCACCGACGTACCTCCTGCACCCATATATACCTACGTAACCTAAAACTTCCAGAACACACAATAGATCGGGAGTTTCGCCGCCATAAGCCTCTGTAGCCACCGAAAGCCAATCTAGACCCGTTCCGGCACCCTGCCGGAGGGGGCAATCCCTCTCTGGTGGCCATCTTCATCATCCCAGTGCTCTCCATGACGAGGAGGGAGTAGTTCTCCCTCGGGGCTGAGGGTATGTACCAGTAGCTATGTGTTTGATCTCTCTCTCTCTCTCTCGTGTTCTTGATTTGGCACGATCTTGATGTATCGCGAGCTTTGCTATTATAGTTGGATCCTATGTTTCTCCTCCCCCTCTTCTCTCTTGTAATGAATTGAGTTTCCCCTTTGAATTAATCTTATCGGATTGAGTCTTTAAAGATTTGAGAACACTTGATGTATATCTTGCCGTGGATATCTGTGGTGACAATGGGATATCACGTGATTTACTTGTTGTATGTTTTGGTGATCAACTTGTGGGTTCCACCCATGAACCTATGCATAGGGGTTGGCACACGTTTTTGTCGTGATTCTCCGGTAGAACTTTGGGGCACTCTTTGAGGTCCTTTGTGTTGGTTCAATAGATGAATCTGAGATTGTGTCACGCATATCGTATAATCATACCCACAGATACTTGAGGTGACATTGGAGTATCTAGGTGACATTAGGGTTTTGGTTGATTTGTGTCTTAAGGTGTTATTCTAGTACGAACTCTAGGGCTATTTGTGACACTTATAGGAATAGCCCAACGGATTGATTGGAAAGAATAACTTTGAGGTGGTTTCGTACCCTACCATAATCTCTTCGTTCGTTCTCCGCTATTAGTGACTTTGGAGTGACTCTTTGTTTCATGTTGAGGGATAGTTTTATGATCCAATTATGTTAGTATTGTTGAGGGAACTTACACTAGCGAAAGTATGAACCCTAGGCCTTATTTCCACACATTGCAATACCGTTTACGCTCACTTTTATCATTCGTTACCTTGCTGTTTTTATATTTTCAGATTACAAAAACTATTATCTACTATCCATATACCACTTGTATCACCATCTCTTCGCCGAACTAGTGCACCTATACAATTTACCATTGTATTGGGTGTGTTGGGGACACAAGAGACTCTTTGTTATATGGTTATAGGGTTGCTTGAGAGAGATTCTTCATCCTAGGCGCCTCCTATGGATTGATAAACCTTAGGTCATCCACTTGAGGGAAATTTGCTACTGTCCTACAAACCTCTGCACTTGGAGGCCCAACAACATCTACAAGAAGAAGGTTGTGTAGTAGTCATCAGTTTCCATGGCCTCCGTTGCCATTGCGACAACTCCACGGGTGTCTCTCTTCGACTCACCCAATGAGAATATCACCGCCAAGTGCCTCATGGCTAAAGCCACCAACAAGGTAACCCCCAACATCAAAACTACCATCATTAATAATCCTTCTTTGATGGATTGCATTGATGAACATGAGGGGTCTAATGTGGAGGAAAATGAGTTTGAGTCTTTTATGAGTAAGCTTAAGGGTAAATCGAAGAAGCACTTCGTTGCTCTCTTGGAACAACTTGGTGAAGCCAATGACATGATCGAGGCTCACGAAGACACCATCTCTAAGATGGATGGGCTTAGTCGTGACTATGCTGATGAGATATTGGATCTCTCTAATGCTCTTGAGGAAGAGCGTGGTCATCGCTTGGATCTTGAGGAGTAACACAACGATGACCATGCTAAACTAAAGAAAGATCTTGATCATGCTCTTGTTGTGTCACGTGTGCTATATTCCAAGAAGGACAAACTTGGTATTGATCTTGCTAGACTCAAGGAGGAGTTTGATATCCTTGACAAGGCTCACAAGGCCTTGAAGAGTACTCGCACTAACCTTAAATAGTCTCATGATCAACTCCAAGTGAGGCTAACCAAGGAGAAAGCCACTTTTCCTCATATGATTTTAATTGATAATGCAAATGCTACTAACCCTTGTTGTGAGCATGTGCATCTTGTTGAGGAGAATGCAAAGTTGAAGGAGCAACTTGAGAAAGGCCTCGTGTCGTGCATACAAGGTGAGAAGAACCTCAACGATCTTTTGAGCAATCAAAAGGAAGTTGTGGCCAAGGAAGGGATTGGGTTTGCACCCAAGTCCAAGAACAAGAAGAAGAATGACAAGACCAAACGACCTCCTCCTCTCATGCAAATTTTTGTCAAAGAGGGATAGGGTGCCTCTAAGAAGAAGAAGAACAATGTGAAGGGTGGTGGTGTCAAGAAGGGCAATGCCACCCCGTCCAACAACTTCGGCGACTTTAACCCTTCATATGTGTTATGCCGTGCTAGTGATGGACATTTTTATGCTAAATTTGTTGGTTCTTATTATGAGTACATCGAATGGTCTATTTGGGTTCCTAAGACCCTTGTCACTAACATCAAAGGACCCATTACAAAATGGGTACCTATACCAAGCATTGATCTCTTGTAGGTGTTTGCTTCCGGTGGGGGATCATGGTTGCTCGATAGTGGAGCTACTAATCATATGACCGGAAGCAAGGACTTTGTGGTGGACGTGCAAAAGATTCCATCTATGCCCACCAACTTCGAGGGGGGTGACGCCTCGTCCTCTAAGGTACTGGGACTTGGCAAGGTTATCATTTCTCATGATCTCATGATCGAGAAGGTCATGCTTGTTGAGTCCCTTGCATACAATTTACTTTTCGTTTGTCAACTTGCACTGATGGGCTTTGCCACTTTCTTTGATGTTGATACGGTGGCCCTCTTGTGGAGCAAGACTCTTAAAGTATCCTTTGTTGGGCATGTTGAAAACGGTCTCTATGTGATTAACTTTTTGGAGCGACTCACTAAGACCGCGACAAGCCTAATGGCTAAAGTTGACATGGGATGGCTTTGGCATCGCCGCTTAGCCCATGTCAATATGAGATCTTTGCAAAGTCTTCTCAAGGGGGACCATGTCCGTGGACTAACAAATGTTAGTTTTGCTAAAGATCGTGCTTGCAGTGCTTGTATCGACGGAAAGCTACATGAAAAGGCTCACCCTCCCACGACTATCATCTACTCGAAGAGGCCTTTGGAGCTCCTTCACTTGGATCTCTTTGGGCCTCCATCCTTTGATAGTCTTGGGGGTAGAAATTATTGCTTGGTGATTGTGGATGATTATTCAAGGTACACTTGGGTATACTTCTTCAAGAGGAAGAGCGAGACCCAACAAACCATCATTGACTTTGCAAACGAATCCCAACGTCAATACAATGCAAAGATCTTGACAATAAGAAGTGACAACGGCACCGAGTTCAAGAACTACACCTTGGATGAGTTTCTTAGTGATGAGGGGATCAAGCATCAATATTCCACACCATATACCCCTCAACAAAATGGTGTAGCGGAGAGGAAGAACCGGACGTTGATGGATGCGGCAAGGACCATGATGGCGGAGTTCAAGTCTCCGTACAACTTTTGGGCTGAAGCCATCAACACCGCTTGTCATGCATCCAATCGGCTCTACCTCCGCAAGGGTTTGAATAAGACTCCATATGAGATACTCACCGGTAACAAGCCCAACCTCAAGTACTTCAGGGTATTCGGGTGTAAGTGTTTCATTCTCAAGAAAGGCGTTCATTTGTCTAAATTTGAGACTAGAGCTCAAGAGGGCATATTTGTCGGTTATGCTACAAACTCCCATGCTTACAATGTCCTCAATAAGTCCACGAGACTTATTGAGGAGACATTTAACATGGAGTTTGATGAGAATAACAGCTCCCAAGTGGAGAAAAGTGGCACTTGTGATGTAGGTGATGAAATTCCTCCCCAAGCCATAAGAAGAATGGGAGTTGGTTTTATCCTACCCATTGAGGAACCCCTTGTGGCCGAAGGAGAAGGACAATGCTTCAATCATGTGGAGCCATCACCAACCCAAGACCCACACGCTTCCGAAGAACAAAGTGAAGGCCCTCAACCTCATGAATAAGATCAAGGGCAAGATCTACCTCAAGATGGTGTTGAATCACCAAGTGATGCCCAAGGTCATGTTCTCTCATCCGAGCAAGTTCAAGATCAAGAGCAAGCTCAAGGTCAAGAACAAGCTCAAGACGACGCTCAAGATGATCAAGTTACCGCTCCTCAACTCACTTTGGAGGAGGAATTAGAGCGTCGTGCCGCCAAGATCGCATCCAAGCTATCCACCAAAGATCATCTCATGACAAATGTGCTTGGAACCCTAAGAAAGGGGGTAAGCACTCGTATAAAATTAGCAAACTATTGTGAACATCACACGTTTGTCTCATGTGTTGAACCCCAAAAGGTCTATGAGGCGCTCGATGATCCGGATTGGCTTAATGCCATGCATGAAGAACTCAACAACTTCGAGCACAACAAGGTGTGGAGATTGGTGCCAAGGCCAATGGGGAACCATAATGTCATTGGAACCAAGTGGATATTCAAGAACAAGCAAGATGCTCATGGAATTATTATTCGCAACAAGGCTCGTTTGATAGCACAAGGCTACTCCCAAGTCGAGGGTATCGACTATGGTGAAACCTTTGCTCCTGTTGCTCTCCTCGAATCCATTCGCATGTTGATTGCTTATGCTTCTCATCATAACTTTAAGTTACAACGAATGGATGTGAAGAGTGCTTTTCTTAATGATCCCATTAATGAGTTGGTTTATGTCAAGCAACCCCCGGGTTTGAGGATCCCTAATTTCCTGATCATGTGTATCAACTCAATAAGGCACTCTATGGCCTTAAGTAAGCCTCACGTGCGCGGTATGACCACCTTACCGAGTTGTTGCATGATCGCGGTCTTGAAATTGGGAAAATCGACCCCACTCTTTTTACCAAGAAGGTCGAAGGGGAGTTGTTTGTGTGCCAACTATATGTTGATGATATTATCTTTGGTTCCCCTAACAAAGCTTTCAATGAGGAATTTTCCGCACTCATGACCTTTAAGTTCAAGATGTCCATGATGGAAGTTCTTTCTCGGGTTCGAAGTCAAGCAACAAAGAGAAGGAACCTTCATCAACCAAGCCAAATAGACTCAAGACATGCTCAAGAGATTCAAGCTAAATGATGTCAAGCCGCTTCCACTCCAATGCCCGTCAAATGCCAACTTGACATAGATACCAATGGTAAAGCGGTGGATCAAAAGGTATATCGCTCCATGATTGGATCCTTGCTTTACCTTTGTGCATCTAGACCGGATATCATGTTGAGTGTGGGAATATGTGCACGGTTTCAAGCCACACCTAAGGAAAGTCACTATGTCGCGGTCAAGCGAATCTTTCGATATTTGGCTCATACCCCAAACTTTGGCTTATGGTATCCAAGAGGATCTAACTTCAACCTTGTGGGCTTTTCGGATTCTGATTGGGCTGGAGACAAAGTGGATAGGAAGTCCATGTTTTGGAGGGTGTCAATTTCTTGGTTGCTCTTTGGTGAGTTGGTCTTCCAAGAAGCAAAGTTCTGTGTCTCTCTCGTCCATGGAAGTGGAGTATGTGGCTGCCGGTAGTTGTTGTGCACAACTTCTTTGGATGAGGCAAACTTTAAAGGATTACGGTGTCATTTGTGACAAAGTGCCTCTTTGGTATGACAATGGAAGTGCAATCAAGATTTCTCTCAACCCGGTGCAACACTTCAAGGCGAAGCATATTGAGATCCGGTATCACTTCATCCAGGATCATATTAGGCGAGGGGAGATCTAGCTCAACTATGTCAACACCCATGACAATCTTGCAGATATCTTCACGAAGCCTTTGGATGAAGCAAGATTTCATGAGTTAAGGAATGAGCTAAATATCATTCTCTCGAGCAATGTTGCTTGAACCCTTGCACATCCCACCATACTCAACTTGTTATCTTGTTTAGGTGTAGGCATGGACATAGGGGGAGTGTTGTTCTCTCAATGAACTCTTCCTCCCCCCATTATGCATAAATTGATCCACTCTTTCGCATTAAACATTTTGATGGTTCCTGTGCTTCAAAGACGAGTTTTGGTCATGGGCCCAAGGATAATTCTTCATAGTGCCATACCAATTGACTCAAACATAGGTGGCTCCGGCCACCACCCTCTCTTGGGAGAGGTTGTGTTTCGCGTTTTGTCCTTGTTGTTTTGGCTTAGTCGTGCTCTAGGCCTTAGGTGTTGTGGCCTCCAAGTTTTTGTTCCTTCTCGTTGGTCTCTTTTTGATCTCTTGGAGTTCCTCACACCCTATTCCAGTTTCGTGATCTATCCCAAGCCTATCTCCAACCCCTTTAAATCATCTAATCCAATTGCACACACTTGATCGTGGTTCAGGTGATGGTGACCGGGCGGTACAACCAGTGTTACGGGCGGTTCTACCACTGGTACACTCGGTTGTCCCGCCCCAGGAGGACTCCCAGTAGTGCTTGAGCGGTTCCACTGCTCAACCACCAGGGTGCCCGTCTGGCCGGTACTACCGATTGGTTGCATGCGGTACTACTGCTGCCTTCTTGGCGATGGAAGTACCGCCCGCAACCACCGGCTCATACCAGGTAGCGGTAAAACCGCTCCCTTAAGCGGTACAACCGCCGCGCGTCTATGGGCCTATATATAGCTGACGGGGCTGAAGGGAGTTTCTTTTTCCCCTCATCCCCTGTCCTTCCCATCTTGTGCCCTAGCCGCCGATCGCCATTGCCCCTGCCCGGGAGTGCTTCTCGTGCTTCGGGTCCATGGGGTCTCCGTGGATCCTCTCCAAGGAGGCCTTGTCCTTCCCGATCTCTTCCCATGGATGCTGCTAATGCCCCGTGTCCGTTGTTCTTTGTTCTAGGGTTCTTTCCCTACTCCTAGGGCATTACTCATTCCGCATTTATTAGTTAAATTATTTGGTGGAAGAGATCTATATTTGCCTCCTGCTTAGATTGCATTGCTTAGAGGTTAGAATATGGCTAGTGTGATTCATATTCCGCGGTTAGATCTATTTCCTACTGGTAGTGTCACTGTTCAGCAGTTCTACGGCCTCCACGGGCGGTACAACTGCTGGAGCGGTACTATCGGTAGGAGACCTGGTACAACCGGGATATTTGCACCATGTAGCCCTATTTTGTCTTCTATGTTTGTGCAATTTATCTATTCCTCTGCTCGTGTGTGCAATCCTCTCATCTTTGCTGGGTTTCTTGTGTTCTCCTCGTGTGTTGGTGCAGCTGGCTCTAGTTCTCGCTCTGCTCCTTGCAAGACCAAGAAGCAGGCTAGGAGATGCTTGCGCCCTGTTGAGTCTGATGAAGAGGTTGTGGTTCCCACCAAGCCCACTCGCCATGAGAAGTCTGCCGCTGCCAAGCAACGTGTGGTTTTGCCCTTGCACCGTTGGAAAGCCAAGGATAGGGAAGCCTTCCGCTCAAAGGATCCTTATGAGGTTCCCATTGCACCTCGGTGGACCACCATTCAGTTCCGGAATGAGATGCAAGTGCGGATTGTTCATGAACTCTTTGAGCACAACAAGAAAAGGTATGCCAAGTAGTGGACCATTGATCTTGACCATTGGAGGAACAACTTGGAGTATTTCGGTGAGGCTTTGGCTCTCTATGAGGAATTTGATTTGGTCAAGATCATATCGGTCAACTGTGACTTTGACGTTCAACTCGTCCATCAGTTCTATGCCACTGTTCATTTTGGAGAAGATGAAGAGCGCACTCTCACATTCATGTGTTGTGATGAGCTCTTTCAAGTTCCCTGGAGGGCCTTTTGCAATGCTATTGGGTATGACGATACCCGTCTGGAAGGGAGAGGTGGCATTCATCCTCACGACCATCCTGAGTCCATGCCTAAGGAGAAGCTTGCCCCTCTATACATTCGGGGCCGTGGTATTATTGGAGAATCCAAGGACTTGGTGAAGGTCTATGACATCATGCATTGAGTGTTTCGCAATGTGCTTCTGCCCAAGGTGGGGAATCAAGATGAAATTCATGGCTATCTTGTTGACTTGATGGTTGCAATGAAGACCAAGGTGGGATCTGGTGAAACGTTTGATGTGTCCAACTGGCTGTGGCACGAGATGTACAACATGGTCATCTATAGGAAGGTCCCTATTTATGCTCTGTTTGTCATGTGCTTTCTGAACTCAGTTTGGACTGTTCGCCATCCTGGAGAGCTTCTCACTTCTCCAGATAATCTCACTGTTCATGAGGTCAAGCTACTCAAGAAAAAGAAGCATGCCGAGCCTTGCTTTCCTGCTAATGCTCCTGAGGATGTCTACGCCACTTCTGATGATGAGGACTTTGAGATGGAGCCAGGGGCTAAGCCCTCTTGGGTGACCAAGCTCACGGCCAAGGTCAAGAAGACATCCCGCCTCTAGACTGACATTCATAAGAGGATGTATCAGGCCCATGTTAATGAGAAGCATGCCCGATGTCGTCAGATTGCGATGATGAAGCACCTCAACATGCATGTTCAAAGTGGTTCTGAGAAGAGCATCACACCGGAGGAGCGATGGATCTCTACACACAGTACGTGGTCTGATGATGAGGCTCCTCGACAGCCCTCCACCTCCTTTGCTGTTGCTGATGACATCGTGGAGGACGAAGATCGGGACGAAGATGGCGAGTCTGATGATGATGAGGATCCAGATGCTACCCAAGGAGTCAGAGGAGGACTACTAAGCTCTGGGGAACTAGCTTCGCTGTTTTCCTTTTTGGTGTCTTGATGCCAAAGGGGGACAAAGTTCTATTAGGTCTCGGGATTTGCATGGGTTTTGATTTTCTTTGTTGTATTTGGGTTTGTGTTTCTGTGTCTTGTCGTGTGGAACTTTAGTTGGTGAACCTTGTTGCTTATCTCAACTTGCATGGTGTAAGACATGCGCTTATCTATCTATCTATCTATCTATCTATCTATCTATCTATCTATCTATCTATCTATCTATCTATCTATCTATCTATCTATCTATCTTTACTATCGGTGATATTGTTGTCTTACTCGTTGTAGTCCTTAACTTCATATTATGTGCGTATTGCTTATCTTCGCATATATTCTTGTCTAGTAGGAGTGGCGAGTCTATAAAATCTAGGGGGAGTCTCTCCCTTGATTTGTGAATTGCCATCTCATTGGGGCACACATCTAGGGGGAGTCCCGTCTATATTTTCTAGACTTCTCGCCTGCAAATCGTGTTGTTGTCATCATCCACCAAAAAGGGGGAGACTGTAAGGGCATTTCCCTACTTTGTGTTTTGGACGATGATGACAACCCTTTGTTGGTCTAACCATGTGCTAAGTGCTTCAGGTTCTCCGTGATTAGACTTACAACGGTTAGTCATTCTCTTTGGAAGGAAAAGATCGAAGACGAGGTTTCTACGCTTTTATCCTTTTGGTCGTAGGAAACCCATACTATCAAGAGGGAATCCACATTGGAAGGAGTTGGGGAATCTTTTCACATACACTTGCCTCACCCCTCTCTTGCCTTCCTTAGTTTTGAGAGAGAGTGCCTCCCTTCTTATCTTACTGCTTGTTGTGGTTTCCCAGCGGTTGTACCGCTCGCTGGAGCAGTTGTACCACTGGCTCTTGGCGCTTACCCAGTCTTGATCGAGCGGTTGTACCGCTGCTCCCGGGCGGTGGTACCGCCACCATGCTCAACAAAGACTATGACGGTTGTTCCGGCCGAGCACCGCCCAACTACCAGTCAAACTTCTGCTTTGATGCGGTACTCGAGCGGTGGTGGCCCGGTTGGTCTAATCATTCCATGCTTACCGGCACCACCGGTGCGCTGAGCATCGCTCAGGACTTAGCCGCCCAAGCGCCCAAGGCCAAGCGGTTGCATCGGTCCTGTACCGCTCGACTACCGCACTCAGGGCTGACTCCCTACTGTTTCTATGCGGTGGTTGAGCGGTGGCTGGGCGGTTGGTCCGGTTGTTCTCATGAACCGGTACTACCGCCTGGTCGCCTGGTTGTACCGCCTGGTAGGGTTCTGCAGGTAAAACCGTGAGCCCCGGTTGTACCGGGGCAAGGGGCGGTTGTACCGCTGCAGTACAGAAAACACAGTAACGGTTGGATTTTTAGGGTTGCTATATAAGGGTGGTTGTTCCACCTACCACATTTACCTCTTACCTCTCTCACTCCACCATTAATGCCACTCAAGCTCTCTAGCCCGATCTCTCTCTAGCCACTCAAACTTGTTGATTTGCTAGGGATTGAAGGAGGAGACCTAGATCTACACTCCCACCAAAGGAGATTTGATTCCCCCATACTTTCTTGTGTGGATTTTGTTACTCTTGGGTGTTTGAGCACCCAAGACGGTTGAGGTCACCTCGGAGCCACATTCCATTGTGGTGAAGATCCGTGGTTTCGTTGGGAGCCTCCAATTCAGTTGTGGAGAGAGCCCCAACCTTGTTTGTAAAGGTCCGGTTGCCGCCTCCAAGGGCACCAATAGTGGAATCACGGCATCTCACATTGTGTGAGGTTGTGAGGAGAATACGGTGGCCCTAGTGGCTTTTCTGGGAGCATTGTGCCTCCACACCGCTCCAATGGAGACGTACTTCCCCTCAAAAAGAAGGAACTTCGGTAACACATCCTCGTCTTCACCGGCTCCACTCTTGGTTATCTCGTGCCTTTACTTGTGCAAGCTTATTTGTGTTATATCCATTGCTTGCTTGTGTGCTTGTTGTTGGTGCATCATAGAGGTTGCTCACCTAGTTGCATATCTAGACAACCTACTTTGATGCAAAGTTTAAATTGGTAAAGAAAAGCTAAAAATTGTTAGTTGCCTATTCACCCCCCTCTAGTCAACTATATCGATCCTTTCATCCCTGCAGCTAGTCAAACAAATCATTGATCATCGGTAGTGGGTACTTGTTCTTGATCGTCACCTCATTCAATGCTCGATAATCAACAACCATTCTCAAAGATCCATCCTTCTTCTCAACTAACAGCACTGGGGCTCCCCACGGTGATGAACTTGGTCGGATATAACCTTTGTCCAGTAACTCCTTAATCTGCTTCTTAATTTCCTCCATATCATTTGCGGGCATCCGATACGGTCTCTTCAATATTGGTCTGGTGCCTGACAATAGCTCTATCAAAAATTCTATGTCTCAATCTGGCGGCATGCCTGGTAGTTCTTCTGGAAATACATCTGGGAAATCCCTCACAACAGGCACTTCTTCCTGAACAATTCCCGAGAGGGAATTTACTTGGGTCCTCCTTGGTGCATGCCTAGATACATACTTGATCCTTTTTCCCTCAAGGGTGGTGAGTAAAATTGACTTACTAGCACAGTCGATGTGTCCTCCATACATCGATAGACAATCCATGCCTAGTATCAGATCCAATCCTTGTGACTCCAAAATTATTAGGTCCGAGAGAAAAACATGCCTACCTATGGTCAATGGCATATGAAAACATCCTCTGCTTGCCATATACTCCGCACCTGGCGAGCTAACTAACATAGATGTCTTAAGGGCTTTGGTGGGCAACTTAAACTTATCCACAAATCCCCTCGATATGTATGAATGCGATGCGCCAGTGTCAAAAAGAATAGTAGAAGTAAATGACTTAATCAACAACTTACCGATAACTGCATCTGGCTGCTCTTCAACTTCCTCCATGTTAACATGGTTCATCTGTCCTCTGGTGAAAGGGTTGGGCTTCTTCCCAGAACTTCCATTTCCATTGCCATTCTTCAACTCTGAACAATCATTGGCGTAGTGTCCAGTCTTCCCGCACTTGTAACAGGTGACATGGCTCAGGTCCTTCTTAGCTAGTGTTGTTGGGTTGGAATGGTTCTAGTTGTTGCTTCCTCCATTCCCATTCCCATTCTTAGGGCCACTGTGGTTATGCGAACTTCTTCCATTGTGAATATGTCATCCATGGTTATGGGTGTATCCTCCCGAGTTTGGGGTAAAACGTGGCTTCTGCTGAGCTCCAGAATTGTACTTCCCCTGTCCACACTTCCTTTTGCGGCTCTTTATCTGCTGCTGCTTGCCTTTAATCATAAGAGCCCTGTATACCAACTCCTGGTAGTTGGTGAATTTGGCCACCATCAATTGCATACTCAGCTCGTCATTCAGCCCTTCCATAAACTTCTCCCGCTTCGCGGCATCTGTGGCCACATCATCTGGGGCATAGCGGGCTAACTTGCTGAACTCATCCACGTACTGCCCCACAGTACGATTTCCCTGGTGTAAGTTGCGAAACTCACGCTTCTTCATGCTCATAGCTCCGGTTGAGACGTGTGCTATGCGGAATGCCTGCTGGAACTGATCCCAAGTTACATTGGCTATAGGGAAAGTGGACGTGTAATTCTCCCACCATGAGGCTGCGGGTCCATCCAGTTGATATGCGGCAAGGCGCACCTTCTCAGCATCTGTGCAACCTGCGGTGGTGAGCTCCCTTCCAATCCTGCGGAGCCAGTCATCAGCAACAATCGACTCGGTGCTACTGGAAAATACCGGCGGATTCAACCTCAGAAAACGGGCTAAGTTGTCAACTGGAGGTGGTGGTGGTGGGTTTGTGCTGTTGTTGTTGTTGTTGTTGTTGTTGTTGTTGTTGTTGTTGTTGTTGTTGTTGTTGTTGTTGTTGTTGTTGTTGTTGTTGTTGTTGTTGTTGTTGTTGTTGTTGTTGTTGTTGTTGTTGTTGTTGTTGTTGTTGTTGTTGTTTTTGTTGTTGTTGTTGTTGTTGTTGTTGTTGTTGTTGTTGTTGTTGTTGTTGTTGTTGTTGTTGTTGTTGTTGTTGTTGTTGTTGTTGTTGTTGTTGTTGTTGTTGTTGTTGTTGTTGTTGTTGTTGTTGTTGTTGTTGTTGTTGTTGTTGTTGTTGCCTTGGTTCTGGACTAGCAACTGCATCAAGGCATTCTGCTGTTGGATCAACTGGGTGAGCTCCGGTGGGAAGACAAATCCGGGGTCACATCTCGGAGGCATCTGATAGGTTTAGAGGGGTGAGAATATAATAGAGTGAGGTCTAAATGGAAATCACTACCCATATGCACATGAGACAAACACATTCATTCACATCACTCAATTCAAATAAGATCATACAATCGATCTAAGCTAACGTTATAAAATACTCGGACTATTACTATATACATGGGGAATACTACTGATAATATGGTGGTCGACTAGAAATTTTGATCGGTGGAAGACTCCACGATATCTGCTCCAGCTTCGTCTTCGTAATCATCATCACTATCGGGGTCGCAGTCGGTGTCGTCGATGATGATGTAGTCTTCGAAGTGGTTGTCCTCCTCCGGTGCGGGATCTCCCATGAATATTTATAGCTTCTTCTTCAGATCTTCATTCTTCTCCAGTAGTACTGCAATTTCTTCTTCATATCCATCACATGTAGACTTGAGTTCCTCTTCTAGCTCCATGTTCCTGGTCATCACCTTCTTCATGTCTATCATACTGGCGCACATCTGGTTCTACTGATGACGAATGTGCTGGTTCAACTCCTGGATGTAGGCTACAATGGACTTGTGCCTCCTGGTGCAAATCATCTCCCATTGTTCATCTTGACGTCCACATATCTAGTAGATGGTGTCCTTAAGATACTTGTGGTATACCTCGCCGATGCGTCCCATGGCGATGTGCGCTGCCATGCTCTTTCCTAGACTCTAGGTTGGTGCATCAAAAGAAAACTCTATGGGCTTAGTAACTGGTGTGAATGTCCTTCCTGGAACATGTACTCGATATGTCCAACGCTCTTCTTCAAGTAGAGTGGCGGTGTAGGTCCCCGTAAAGCTTGGTATTTCGATGCTCAGGTACTTAATGGCCTCCTTCAAGTGTCGTCTGAAAGGGGTGTCGTCATCCGGTTGGGCAAACTTGTTCCTTGGGTACGCCATCTATAGAGTAGAAAGTGGAGAAGAGTCATAAATTAGTAGAGAAGAGTGTCCTAAGGCTCATCTTAGTGGTCACGTCCTACAGTCAGCGTGTGCTCTGATACCATCTTGTAGCGACCTGACCTCAGACGGTCAAATCTATGTGCATAAGTGTCATCCCTGGATCGGTAATGCTGGCACACACAACACTTGAGGATTTATAATAGAGTTCAATCACACAATTATTACATCGAATGTCTCCAAAGAGAACTTATTACAATAATATGGCTGAAGGCCATCTAAAAAGATAACAGTGGTAGCTTCGAAAGGTAAATGAGTCCATCAACTCCAACGGCATGGCTGAGTGCACGACAACGACCTAGCGCACCTTACTCTTCGTCTGAAAACTCTGCAACATAATACGTTGCAGCTTGTGTAGGTCAGCACATGGATTATGTTGGCAAGATAACACTATAGAGCAATGAACAAGTAACAGCTATAACTATATGCATATATGGCTGGTGGAGGCTCTATGGTTATCATTTTGCGTAAAGCCAGTTTTTCCCTACAACAAAGGAGTATATTTTAGTTAACTACAAAATTGGTTGAAAACATTGAGAATGGTAACCCCATCTCAATCCCAAATTAATAATCAAATAACCCCACAAATTAATTAAGTAAAGTGATGAGATAAACATAGTAATTCAAGCACCAAATACTCAAAGATGTCCATAACCGAGAACACAACTAATCATGATTAGTTTGTACACTCTGCAGAGGTTTGCGCATTTCCCCCCACAAGACTCAATCACCTCTGTTGAATTTCTTGCACTGCATGATGTTTGAGAAACGGATGACCGAGACACAGTCTTTCCGAAGAGGTCCCCTTAACCGATAGTAGGCCGTTACACCTACAACCCCCTACATCTGCTAGCCCATCATGGAAAGGATTCCCACAACTTACTCGACTATGCCAGAGCCCAAATGGCATGTGGCTGCACACGGAAGTTTCTAGCATGAATAACTTAATGATCCCTTTGAGCCTGGGTGGCAAACCATAGGAAAAATCACACGGATACCCTGAGATTCTCCTTGGACAACACTGGATTCCCCAGGTGCCCATAAACCAATCCACCCAGATGTGTGTTAAAGTAGCCACCTTAAGTTAAACCTTAGTTAACAATAATCTCTCACATCTATCATGAATTATCTCAAAACCAAACCACGTCTACGAGCATAACATAGTAGTATAAGCATAACGTAGCAACTCCCAAGGTTTGAACAAAGGACAATAGGTTCTACCTCATCAACTACTTCCCAATACCCACATGTTAAATCAGATCCTACTCATGCAATGTTTAAGGATTGAAACTAATGCATAAAAACTGGGTAATAAGGAGGTATGATCAAAGTGTTACTTGCCTTGCTGACGATCTGGAAACCCTAGTGACTCGTAGTTGCAAGCCTCGCACTCCGTAAACTCTATCGTGAATAAACAATAGCATACATAAGCACTCAAGCATAATATGCAAGGGTAAAACTCAGGAGAAAAGATCCAAACTGAAAGTTCAACTAAAGAGCTTCGATTTGCAAAAAGAATCAATCGAATCGGATCTCCGAAACTCAAACTGTGATCAGAAGAAGTTCGAATTCAAATCTGCTTGAAATCAAATTTTATTTTGTAAAAATCATGTTCAAGTTGATTATCTGGAAAGAGGGAGATAAGACGAAGATTTTGTCGTTGGTTTCACTGAATTTGGACAAACGAGTAAAAAGTAGTGAGGGTTTAAACTTCAAGGACTCATCTGTGATAAAAGTATTCACGGATAGACCCCTGGTTGAAAAATAAAATAAAAAGAAAAACCTAAAGAACGAACGTTCCCTAACAGATCCAAACGAACGGATTCGTTCGTTAACAGAAACTAATCAATGAACGTTCATTAATTAATGAACTAAATAAATAAAACCGATCTACCAGAATAAACCAAATAACTGACAAAAAACGGGTTGGGTCTATGCGGTTTTACTGGTTTTCGAAGAAAAACCGGCGACGAGATCCGATCAATGGCGGCGTCGGGCGAGGCGGCGGCGGGGCACGACACGGGCGACAGGATGCGGCGCGGGGCGGCACGCCGCGGCGGCTGGCAGCAGCAATAGCGGCGGTGGTAGTTGGTGAGGAGGAGGCGGCCGGGCTGCGCGAGGCGGCACGTGGCGGCTGGTAGTAGCGGCAGCGGTGGGCGGCGCGGTGCGGTGGCGGCGGTTGGTGAGGAGGCGGTGGGGCTGGCTCCGCTTATAAAGGGGGCCGGGGGCGTGGCTTGCGGGATGGGGCGGCGGTGCGGGAGTCTGACTCAGACTCCGAGCGGCGGTGGCGTGCGGGACTCTCCCGAGCGGGAGGCGGCGGTGCCCGGCTAGGCCTTCGGCCCGGTCGGTCCGAAAGAGATTTTTTTTATATAAATTTCGCCTGAAAGAAAAATTCAAATAAAATATAAAAAATTCTAAAAATACCAGAAATAATTTTCACCATCCAAACCTAATATTTAGGACAAGGTGAACATTTTTGTGGCCTAAAAACGCAATTTTCAAAAATGCATATTTTTCTATTTCAAATAAAATGGCAAATAAAATACAACTAAAATAATAATTTGATTTTAAAATTCTTTCTCCAATATTCCTCTCTTATATTGAAGAAGTCATTTTATCTTCTCTCATTTATTTTTGTTATTGGAAATAATTGGAGAGAAAAATATTAAAAAATCAAATTGATCCTCTTTTTCAAATTTGAAAAAAATTGAAATATGAAAATTTGTGAAACCTCCAACTCTCTCCTTGGGTCCTTGAGTTGCTTAAGATTTCTAGGATCACAATAAAAATGCAAATAAAATATGATGTGCATATGATGACCTATGTATAACATCCAAATTTAAAGTTTGGGATGTTACACGTTTGATAGCACACAAGGCATTCCTCCGGTATCCGGGAGTGGAATGATCTCATGGTCTAAGGAACTGATACTTGACATGAAGAAAGGTATAGCGAATAAACTAATAAATCTAATACTAAGCTTACAGTCGGGTCTTGTCCATCACATCATTCTCCTAATGATGTTATCCCGTTATCAAATGATAACTCATTTCTATGGTTAGGAAACCTTAACCATCTTTGATCAACGAGCTAGTCTAGTGGAGGCTTAGTAGGGTCATGGTATTTGTATTTGTTTATGTATCCACACATGTATTTAAGTTTTCGGTCAACACAACTCTAGCATGAATAATAACCATTTATCATGAACGGAAATATGATAATAACCATTTTATTATTGCCTCTAGGGCATATTTCCAACAGTCTCCCACTAGCACTAGAGTCAATAATCTAGTTCACACCACCATGTGATTAACACCCAATGAGTTCTAGGGTTTGATCATGTTTTTCTCGTGAGAGAGGTTTTAGTCAACGGGTCTGCAACATTCAGATACGTGTGCACTTTGCAAATCTCTATGTCATACTGTAGATGCTGCTACCAGGCTCCACTTGGAGCTATTCCAAATGACTACTCCACTATATGTATCCGGTTTGCGACCTAGGGTCATCTGGATCGGTGTCAAAGCTTGCATCGATGTAACCCTACACGACGAACTCTTAATCACCTCCATAACTGACAAACATTTCCTTAGTCCTCTTTTAGGTACATAAGGATAATCTTGACCACTGTCTAGTGATCCACTCCTGGATCCCTCTTGTACCCCCTTGCCAGACTTATGGCAAGGCACACATCAGGTCTGGTACACTTCATGGCATACTGAAGGAAATATGCCCTAGAGGCAATAACAAATTTTTTATTTATATTTCCTTATATGATGATAAATGTTTATTATTCATGCTAGAATTTTATTAACCAGAAACTTGATACATGTGTGGATGCATAGACAAAACACCGTGTCCCTAGTAAGCCTCTACTAGACTAGCTCGTTGATAAAAGATGGTTAAGTTTCCAAACCATATACATGTGTTGTCATTTGACTAACAAGATCACATCATTAGGAGAATGATGTGATGGACAAGACCCATCCGCTAGCTTAGCATAATGATCGTTAAGTTTTATTGCTATTGCTTTCTTCATGACTTATACATATTCCTTTGACTATGAGATTATGCAACTCCCGGATACCGAAGGAACACCTTGTATGCTATCAAACGTCACAACGTAACTAGGTGATTATAAAGATGCTCTACAGGTATCTCTGAAGGTGTTTTGTTGGGTTGGCATAGATCGAGATTAGGATTTGTCATTCCGAGTATCAGAGAGGTATCTCCGGTTCCTCTCGGTAGTGCACATCGTAATATGCCGTGCAAGCAATGTGACTAATCAGTTAGTTGCGGGATGATGCATTACGGAACGAGTAAAGAGACTTGCCGGTAACGAGATTGAACTAGGTATGGAGATATCGACGATCAAATCTTGGGCAAGTAACATACCGATGACAAATGGAATAACGTATGTTGTCATTATGGTTTGAACGATAAAGATCTTCATAGAATATGTGGGAGCCAATAAGAGCATCCAGGTTCCGCTATTGGTTATTGACCGAAGAGGTGTCCCGGTCATGTCTACATAGTTCTCAAACCCGTAGGGTCCGCACGCTTAACATTCGATGACAATTTGTATTATATGAGTTATGTGATTTGGTGACGGAATGTTTTTCGGAGTCCCGGATGAGATCACGGACATGACGAGGTGTCTAAAAATAGCCGAGGGGTAAATATTGATATATTGGAAGAAGGTATTCGGACACCGGAATGGTTTCGGGACGTTTCGGATATTTATCGGAGTATTGAGGGGTTACCGGAACCCCCCGGGGAAGTATTGGGCCTACATGGGCCATAGGGGAAAGAGAGGGAAGCCCACAAGAGGAGGCGGCCCCCCATGGGCTGTACGAATTGGACAAGGGGAAGGGGGGCGAATCCTATTGGACGCCCGTGTGCGGCAAGCTGCTGAGGAAATGCTCATAGCTGTTTCCGTTCGCGTGCATGTTGGGCCGCCCCACTACGGGTTCGCGTGCTTCTTTTTCGTTCGCTGCTGTTTCTTTCGTTAGTTTTTTTCTTCCATGTTTTGGTTTTCTTTGTTGTTTTTTTCTTCTGGTTTTGTTGCGGTTTCCTTCTTCTAGTTTTGTTTATGTTTCTTCTGGTTTGGTTTTCTCTTATTTCTCTTCTGGTTTTTGGTTTTTGTCCTGTTTTCCTCTTTTGGTTTTGGTTTTTTTCTTTTGGTTTTGTTTTTCCAACGAATATACAAATGCTCAATATGTTTCTTAATTTTGTTCACTGTATATATTACATAATGTTCAGTGTGTATTCGTAAATTGTTCAACGTTCTTTTACAAATGTTCAGTGCGTATCCGAAAATTGTTCAACGTGTATATTCATATTTTCAAAAAAGTTCATCATATATTCAAAAAAGTTCATCGTGTATTATTTAAAATGTTCAACTTATTTTAAGAAAATGTTCAACGGATATTGCAAAATGTTCAACAGATATACAAAATACTTTATGCATACTTTAAAAAAAGAATTCAACAAATTATGTACTTAAACGTTCGAGCCTTTGATTGCCACAACAGGTCGCAGCTTCTGTTGGTTAGCAACGCTAGCTGAATGAATGGAGGTCGCAGGTTCGAGCTTCGGTTCACGGTTGAATTATTTTTTATTCGTCTGGAGCTTCCTTTCCTCCTAATGGGCTGGCCCATGCACTCTTCCTTTCTGGGCGAAAGCTCGACCATTGGACGCATGCGCGCGTCCAATAGGAGCTCTCGGGAAGGGGGTGCGGCCCCCCTTTCCTTCCCCCTCTCCTCTCATTCCCCCTTTTCCCCCTCCATGAGAAGAAATAAGAGGGGGGGGGGCGAATCCTAGTAGTCCTAGTAGGACTCCCCCCTTATGGCGCGCCCCCCGGACGGCCTCCTCCCTCTCCCTCCTTTATATACGTGGGCAGGGCACCCCTTGGAGACAGCCAATTGTTCCAAGCCGTGTGCGGCATCTCCCTCCATGGTTTACTCCTCCGGTCATATTCACATAGTGCTTAGGCGAAGCCCTGCGCGGATAACACCACCATCACCGTCACCACGCCGTCGTGCTGACGAAACTCTCCCTTGACACTTTGCTAGATCAAGAGTTCAAGGGATGTCATCGAGCTAAACGTGTGCTGAACTCGGAAGTGTTGTACGTTCGGTACTTGATCAATTGGATCGCGAAGATAGTCGACTACATCAACCGTGTTAACCTAACACTTCTGCTTTCATTTTACGAGCGTACGTGGACACACTCTCCCCCTATCGTTGCTATGCATCTCCTAGATAATTCTTGCGTGATCGCAGGAAATTTTTGAAATTGCATGCTACGTTCCCCAACAGTGGCATCCGAGCCAGGTCTATGCACAGATGATATGCACGAGTAGAACACAAAGAGTTATGGGCGATCATAGTCATACTTCTTACCACCAATGTCTTATTTTGATTCGGCGGTATTGTTGGATGAAGTGGCCCGGACCAACCTTAAATGACCACATTCATGAGACCGGTTCCACCGATAGACATGCAACTTGTTTTGCATAAAGGTGGCTGGCGGGTGTCTGTTTCTCCAACTTTAGTTGAATCGAATTTGACTACGGCCGATCCTTGCTGAAGATTAAAACATCACACTTGATGAAAAATCGTTGTGGTTTTGATGCGTAGGTAATAACGGTTCTTACTGGAAGCCCGTAGCAGCCACGTAAAACTTACAACAACAAAGTAGAGGATGTCTAACTTGTTTTTGTAGGGTATGTTGTGATGTGATATGGTCAAGACATGATGTGATATACGTTATTGTATGAGATCATCATGTTTTGTAAAAGTTATCAACAACTGGCAGGAGCCTTATGGTTGTCGCTTTATTGTATGAAATGCAATTGCCATGTAATTGCTTTACTTTATCACTATGTGTTAGCGATAGTTGTAGAAGCAATAGTTGGCGAGACGACAACAACGCTAGGATGGAGATCAAGGTGTCAAGCCGGTGACGATGGAGATCATGACGGTGCTTTGGAGATGGAGATCAAAGGCACAAGATGATGATGGCCATATCATGTCACATATTTTGATTGCATGTGATGTTTATCTTTTATGCATCTTATTTTGCTTAGTACGGCGGTATCATTATAAGATGATCCCTTACTAAAATTTCAAGGTATCAGTGTTCTCTCTAAGTATGCACCGTTGGAATAGTTAATCGTGCCGAGACACCACGTAATGATCGGGTGTGATAAGCTCTACGTTCACATACAACTGGTGCAAGACATTTTTGCACATGCGGAATACTCGGGTTAAACTTGACGAGCCTAGCATGTACAGACATGGCCTCGGAACACTGGAGACCGAAAGGTTGAACGTGAATCATATAGTAGATATGATCAACATAGAGATGTTCACCATTGAAGACTTCTCCATCTCACGTGATGATCGGACATGGTTTAGTTGATTTGGATCACGCTATCATTTAGAAGACTTGAGGGATGTCTATCTAAGTGGGAATTCTTTAGAAATATGATTAATTGAACTTAATTTATCATGAACTTAGTCCTGATAGTATTTGCATATCTATGTTGTAGATCAATAGCTCGCATATTGCTCCCCTGTTTTATTTTTGATATGTTCCTAGAGAAAATTAAGTTGAAAGATGATCGTAGCATTGATGCGGACTGGGTCCGTGATTTGAGGATTATCCTCATTGCCGCACATAAGAATTATGTCCTTAATCCACCGCTAGGTGACAGACCTATTGTAGGAGCAGATGCAGACCTTATGGACATTTGACAAGCTTGGTATGATGACTATTTGATAGTTTAGTGCACCATGCTTTACGGCTTAGAATCGGGACTTCAAAAATGTTCTGAACGCCATGGAGCATATGAGATGTTCCAAGAGCTGAAAATGATATTTTAGACTCATGCCCGTGTCATGAGGTATGAGACCTCTGACAAGTACTTTGCCTACAAGATGGATGAGAATAGCTCAGCTAGTGAGCATGTGCTCAGAATGTCTGGGTACTACAATCACTTGAATCAAGTGGGAGTTAATCTTCCAGAGAAGATAGTGATTGACAGGGTTCTCTAGTCACTATCACCAAGTTACTGGAACTTCGTGATGAACTATAATATGCAAGGGATAATGAAAACGATTCCCAAGCTCTTCGCGATGCTGAAATTGGCGAAGGTAGAAATCAAGAAAAAGCATCAAGTGTTGATGGTTAACAAGACCACTAGTATCAAGTAAAAGGGCAAGGGAAAGAAAGGGAACTTCAAGAATAATGGCAAGCAAGTTGCCACTCCCATGAAGAAGCCCAAAGCTAGACCCAAGCCTGAAACTTAGTGCTTCTACTGCAAAGGAAATGGGCACTGGAAGCGGAAGTTACCCGAATACTTGGCGGATAAGAAGGATGGCAAAGTGAACAAATGTATATTTGATATACATATTATTGACGTGTACTTTACTAGTGTTCGTAGCAAACCCTGGGTATTTGATACCGGTTCAGTTGCTAAGATTAGTAACTCAAAACGGGAGTTGCAGAATGAACAGAGACTAGTTAAGGACGAGGTGACGATGTGTGTTCGAAGTGACTCCAAGGTTGATATGATCACCATCGCACACTCCCTCTACCTTCGAGATTAGTGTTGAACCTAAATAAATGTTATTTGGTGTCTGCATTGAGCATGAATATGATTGAATCTTTTTTATTGCAATACAGTTATTCATTTAAGTCAGAGAATAATTGTTGTTCTATTTACATGAATAAAACCTTCTATGGTCATATAGCCGATGTTAATGGTTTATCGAATCTCGATCGTAGTGATACACATATTCATAATATTGATGCCAAAATATGCAAAGTTGATAATTATAGTGCAACATGCTTGTGGCACTGCTGTTTAGGTCATATTGGTGTAAAGCGCATGAAGAAACTCCAAGCAGATGGGCTTTTGGAATCTCTTGATTATGAATCATTTGATACTTGCGAACCATGCCTCATGGGCAAGATGACTAAGACTCCGTTCTCCGGAACAATGGAACGAGCCACTGACCTATTGCAAATAATACACACCGATGTATGCGGTCCGATTAGTGTTGAGGCTCGTGGTGGGTATCGTTATTTTCTGACCTTCACAGATAATTTGAGCAGATATGGGTATATCTACTTGATGAAACACATGTCTGAAACATTTGAAAAGTTCATAGAATTTCAGAGTGAAGTGGAGAATCATCGTAATAAGCAAATAAAGTGTCTATGATCCGATCGCGGAGGCGAATATTTGAGTTATGAGTTTGGCCTTCATTTAAAACAATGTGGAATAGTTTCTCAACTCACGCCACCTGGAACACCACAGCGTAATGATGTGTCCAAACGTCGTAACCGTAGTTTATTAGATATGGTGTGATCTATGATGTCTCTCACCGATTTACCACTATCGTTTTGGGATTATGCATTAGAGATAGTTGCATTCACATTAAATAGGGCACCGTCCAAATCCGTTGAGAAGACACCGTATGAACTGTGGTTTGACAAGAAACCTAAGCTGTCGTTTCTTAAACTTTGGGGTTGTGATGCTTATGTGAAAAAGCTTCAGCTTGATAAGCTCGAACCCAAATCGGAGAAGTGCATCTGCATAGGATACCCAAAAGAAACTATTGGGTAAACTTTCTATCACAGATTCGAAGGCAAGATATTTGTTGCTAAGAATGGATCCTTTCTAGAGAAGGAGTTTCTCTCGAAAGAAGTGAGTGGGAGGAAAGTAGAACTTGATGAGGTAATTGTACCTTCTCTCGAATTGGAAAGTAGCCCATCACAAAAAATCGTTCCCATGATGCCTACACCAATTAGTGGGGAAGCTAATGATGATGATGATGATGATGAAACTTCAGATCAAGTTGCTAATGAACCTCGTAGGTCAAACAAAGTATGTTCCACACCAGAGTGGTATGGTAATCCTGTTCTGGAAGTCATGTTACTAGACCATGACAAACCTATGAACTACGAGGAAGCGATGATGAGCCCAGATTCCGCGAAATGGCTTGAGGCCATGAAATCTGAGATAGGATCCATGTATGAGAACAAAGTATGGACTTTTCTTGACTTGCCCAATGATCGGCAAGCCATAGAGAATAAATGGATCTTCAAGAGGAAGACTGACACTGATGGTAATGTTACTGTCTACAAAGCTTGACTTTCTCACCCATAGCGATGCTTAAGTCTGTTCGAAGCATGTTAGCAATTGTCACATTTTATGAAATCTGGAAGATGGATGTCAAAACTGCATTCATTAATGGATTTATTAAAGAAGAGTTGTATATGATGCAAGCAGAATGTTTTGTCGATCCTAAAGGTGCTAATAAAGTGTGAAAACTCCAGCGATCCATCTATGGATTGGTGTAAGCATCTCGGAGTTGGAATATACGCTTTGATAAGGTGATCAAAGCATATGGTGTTATACAGACTTATGGCGAAGCCTGTATTTACAAGAAAGTGAGTGGGAGCTCTGTAGCATTTCTAATATTATATGTGGATGACATATTATTGATTGGAAATGATGTAGAATTCCTGGATAGCATAAAAGGATACTTGAATAAGAGTTTTTCAAATGGAAGACCTCGGTGAACCTACTTATATATTGGGCATCAAGATCTATAGGGATAAATCAAGACACTTAATAGGACTTTCACAAAGAACATACCTTGACAAGATTTTGAAGAAGTTCAAAATGGATCAGTCAAAGAAAGGGTTCTTGCCTGTGTTGCAAGGTGTGAAGTTGAGTAAGAATCACAGCCCGACCACGGCAGAAGATAGAGAGAGAGAGAATCAAAGTCATTCCCTATGCCTCAGCCATAGGTTCTATAAAGTATGCTATGCTGTGTACCAGACCTATTGTATACCTTACCATGAGTTCTGCAAGGGGGTACAATAGTGATCCAGGAGTAGATCACTGGGCAACGGTCAAAATTATCCTTAGTTACCTTAAAGAGGACTAAGGAAATGTTTCTCGGTTATGTAGGTGATAAAGAGTTCATCATAAAGAGTTACATCCATGCAAGCTTTGCCACTGATCTAGATGACTCTAAGTCTCAATCTAGATATGTATTGAAGATGGGATAAATTAGCTAGAGTAGCTCCATACAAAGCATTGTGGACATAGAAATTTGGAAAATACATACGAATCTGAATGTCGCAGACCCATTGACTAAACTTCTCTCACAAGCAAAACGTGATCACACCTTAGTACTCTTTGGGTGTTAATCACATGGCGATGTGAACTAGATTATTGACTCTAGTAAACCCTTTGGGTATTGGTCACATGGCTATGCGAACTATAGGGTGTTAATCACATGACGATGTGAACTATTGGTGTTAAATTACATGGCGATGTGAACTAGATTATTGACACTAGTGCAAGTGGGAGTCTGAAGGAAATATGCCCTAGAGGTAATAATAAAGTTGTTATTTATATTTCCTTATATCATGATAAATGTTTATTATTCATGCTAGAATTGTATTAACCGAAAACTTGATACATGTGTGGATACATAGACAAAACACCGAGTCCCTAGTAAGCCTCTACTAGACTAGCTCGTTGATCAAAGATGGTTAAGTTTCCTAACCATAGACATGTGTTGTCATTTGATCAACGGGATCACATCATTAGGAGAATGATGTAATGGACAAGACCCATCCGTTAGCTTAGCATGATGATCATTAAGTTTTATTGCTATTGCTTTCTTCATGACTTATACATATTCCTTTGACTATGAGATTATGCAACTCCCGGATACCGGAGGAATACCTTGTGTGCTAGTAAACGTCACAACATAACAGGGTGATTATAAATATGCTCTCCAGGTATCTCCGAAGGTGTTTTGTTGGGTTGGCACAGATCCAGATTAGGATTTGTCACTCCAAGTATCGGAGAGGTATCTCTGGGCCCTCTCGGTAATGCACATCATAATAAGCCTTGCAAGCAATGTGACTAATGAGTTAGTTGCGGGATGATGCATTATGGAACGAGTGAAGAGACTTGCCAGTAACGAGATTGAACTAGGTATGGAGATATCGACGATCAAATCTCGGGCAAGTAACATACCGATGACAAAGGGAATAACTTATGTTGTCATTACGGGTTGACCAATAAAGATATTCATAGAATATGTGGGAGATAATATAAGCATCCAGGTTCCTCTATTGGTTATTGACTGAAGAGGTGCCTCCGTCATGTCTACATAGTTCTCGAACCCGTAGGGTCCACATGCTTAACGTTCGATGACGATTTGTATTATATGAGTTATGTGATTTGGTGACCAAATGTTGTTCGGAGTCCCGGATGAGATCGCGGAAATGACGAGGAGTCTCTAAATATTCGAGAGGTGAAGATTGATATATTGGATGAAGGTATTCAGACACCAGAATGGTTTCGGGGCATTTCGGATATTTATCGGAGTACCGAGGGGTTACCGGAACCCCCGAGGGAAGTATTCGGCCTACATGGGCCATAGAGGAAAGAGAGGGAAGACCACGAGGGAAGGTGCACACCCCCATGGGCTATCCGAATTGGACAAGGGGAAGGGGGCGCGGCCTCCCTTTCCTTCCCCCTATCCTCTCTTTCCCCCTTTTCCCCTCCATGAGAAGGAATAAGAGGGGGGGGGGAGTCGAATCCTACTAGGACTAGGAGTCCTAGTAGGACTCCCCCCTTATGGTGCCCCCAGGCCGGCCTCCTCCCTCTCCCTCCTTTATATACATGGACAGGGCACCCCTTGGAGACACACCAATTGTTCCAAGCCATATGCGGCGTCTCCCTCCATGGTTTACTCCTTCGGTCTATTCACGTAGTGCTTAGGCGAAGCCCTACATGGATCACATCACCATCACCGTCACCATGCCGTCGTCCTGACGAAACTCTCCCTCGAGACTTTGCTGGATCAAGAGTTCGAGGGATGTCATCGAGCTGAACGTGTGCTGAACTCGGAGGTGTCGTACGTTCGGTACTTGATCGGTTGGATCGGAAGACGGTCGACTACATCAACCGCGTTACCTAACGCTTCTGCTTTTATTTTACGAGTGTACATGGACAGACTCTCCCCCTATCGTTGCGATGCATCTCCTAGATAGATCTTGCGTGATCGCAGGAAATTTTTGAAATTGCATGCTACGTTCCCCAGCACATACATTATAGAGCCTATGGTTGAGGCATAGGGGATGACCTTCATCCTTTCTCTTTCTTCTGTCGTGGCCGAGTTTGAGTCTTACTCAACTTCACACCTTACATTACAGGAAATAACTCCTTTGAATGATCCAATTTGAACTCCTTCAAAAATCTTGTCAAGGTATGTGCTCTGTGAAAGTCTTATTAGGTGTCTTAATCCACCTCTATAGATCTTCATACCCAATACGTAAGCAGCTTTACCCAGGTCTTCCTTTGAAAAACTCCTTTCAAACAACTCTTTATGCTTTCATAAATTCTACATCATTTCCAACCATCAATATGTCATCCACATAAACTATCAGAAACACTATAGAGCTCCCACTCACTTTCTTGTAAATACAACTTTCTTCATAAACTTCGTATAAACCCAAAAGCTTTGATCACCTTATCAAAGCATATATTCCAACTCCGAGGTACTTGCACCAGTCCATAAATAGATCGGTGGAGCTTACATACCCTTTTTAGCATCCTTAGGATCCACAAAACCTTAGGTTGCATCATATACAACTCTTCCTTAAGGAAAGTGGGTTTCACATCCATCTGCCAGTCTTCATAATTGAAAAATGCAGCAATTGCTAACATAACTCTAACAGACTAAGCATCGCTACGGGTGAGAAAGTCTCATCGCAGTCAACTCCTTGAATTTTTCGAAAACCTTTTGTGACAAGTCGGGCTTTATAGACGGTGACATTACCATTAGCGACTGTCTTCTTCTTAAAGATCCATTTATTCTCAATGGCTTGCAAGTCAATGGGCAAGTCCACCAAAGTCCATACTTTGTTCTCATACATGGATCCTATTTCGGATATCATGGCCTTTAGCCATCTGTTGGAATTCAGGCTCATCATTGCTTCTTCCTAGTTCATAGGTTTACCATTGTCTAACAACATGACTTATAGGACGGGATTACTGTACCACTCTGATGCGGAACGTGTCCTAGTCAACCTACAAAGTTCAGTAGTAACTTGATCCAAAGTTTCATGATCATCATCATTAACTTCCTCTTCGGTTGGTGTTGGCATCACGGGAACTGCTTTCAGTGATGTGCTACTCTCCAGCTTGAGAGAAGGGACAATTACCTAATTAAGTTCTACTTTCCTCCCACTCACTTCTTTTGAGAGAAAACTCCTTCTCTAGAAAGGACCCATTTTTAGTAACAAAGGTCTTGCCCTCGGATTTGTGATAGATGGTATACCGAATGGTCTCTTTAGGGTATCCTATGAAGACGCACTTCTCCTCTTTGGGTTCGAGCTTATCAGGCTGAAGCCTCTTGACATAAGCGTCGCATCCCCAAACTTTAAGAAACGACATCTTAGGTTTCTTGCCAAACCACAACTCATACGGTGTCGTCTCAACAGATTTTGACGGTTCCCTATTTAATGTGAACTAGATGATACCCCGCGCGTTGCTACGGAGTTTGTAGCACCATATACAGAATAAATATTTATGAAGTAAGAAATGAAAAAGTAATTTTTTGTAACCTTTGACGAAACAATACAAAAAGCTAGGAAAATTAATATATTATAGAGTATCTCCATAGTTGCTTAATTAGAATGCATCATAATGAAAAGGAACATATAGTTACATGAGATTTTACTCATAATAATTCAAGGTAATATAATTTGATTATCTATTAGAAGTGCATTAGAGCAAAAAGAAATTCATGCTACTTTGTGAGCCTTGCGTGCTAATATGCCCAAATAGGAATTAGCTTCCATTGTCCACCATGATCAATTTTTGAGTGGAAAGGTAACCAAAGGTACACAAAATGTCATAGTTATTAAGTAGGACTATAAATACACTCCATTTTATACATATTATTCAAGTGACCACTATCCATCATATCATAGAACAATTAAAGTGAAGGAGAATACTCATCAGAAAAAAGGCCATACTTGATCCTCTCACCAAGAATTGTCACTAACACCAGAACAATCAAATAGTGGTATTCTAGTTATTCTTACATTTTTAAACGGAAAGGTGTGACTACTCTCGAGAGTAGTACACCCGAGTTTGCAAAACTTCAAAAAAATGTGATCAAACAAAATCCAAAAATTCAGAAATTTTGAGACAACAAACTATATGGAATCTTTGAGCCTCTTGCAAAATTTCAGACAAAAATAACATCCGACGAGCTCTCACCAAAAAGAACAAAATCACTGCTGAAACAGTGCACAAAACTTTGAACATTGATTTTGTTGTTTTGGCGAGAGCTCATCTGAAGTTATTTTTGGCTGAAATTTTGCATGAAGCTCGAACATCTGACAAAGTTTGATGTCTCAAAATTTCAGATTTTTTCGACTTTCTTTGATCACGCTTTTCCATTTTTTTGCAAACTCGGGTGTAGTACACCCGAGTGTAGAAAATCCACTCTCATTTTTAAAGCGAAGCTATAACCTGAGAGAAGATTGTTAAGTATAATTTCCGGGGAGGAGTATGCATGAGAATTGCATTTTCCACTACAATTGGACATGAAGCTATAACCTGTAAATTGTAATGTATCAGGAAGTTATGGGAACAAA
The DNA here is from genome assembly GCA_034509565.1 of Triticum monococcum. Classification (NCBI taxonomy): domain Eukaryota; kingdom Viridiplantae; phylum Streptophyta; class Magnoliopsida; order Poales; family Poaceae; genus Triticum; species Triticum monococcum. The sequence continues at coordinate 495,307,632 of CM067844.1, forward strand.
AGGTATACCTTTAGAAATTAAGGAAATACAATATTTGATTGTGGCCTATATTTTTTCATATCTGAAGGGTATGAATGTTCCCCTAGAAGACACGTCATGTGCGTTGCTGCAGGAATATGCAGGCGTAGAAAATAAATATGTTAAGGACATGAGTGAGAGTATGAAACCATGCGACATTTGTAAATTTTTATTAGCTCAACACGGACGAATTGCATAAAGGAAAAATATGAAATAACAATGGCAGTAGCAATAGTAGTCTCTATAAACATTTTTGTAAATAAATAAATAAGTATGGCAGTTTGTTATGCGGAAGCATGAATGATAAGGCCATTGTGTGACCATGTTGGTGGTTGTGTCACTGTCACCGTAATATGGTTCAAATATCTAATAAAAGCTTCAATTCAAGAAAGGAAAAGTATAACATATAATTATGTAAAGCAAATGCAAATAAGAAAATTTTCTATTTTATTTTGTTTAATATTTGGAGAATTTCCTTTTAAACTTCCACTTGAAGCCGCCAGTCGATTAACCTACAACTCATATCCACAACAATATTTACAAAACCTCCGATTTTGAATGATAAATCCAAAACAGGCCTAATCCAGCACAATGCTAGCTTGCGATGTTCAGATTGGATAGTACTGCCGAAACACACATGCCCATCTATTTGGGTATTGGATCTATCTGATGACATTCATTGTGCAACAGTACCGTCTTTTTTTTGCGGGTGCGTGCAATAGTACTGTCGGGCAGAAATATACCTGAAAATGACCAAAGAATGTGCCTTGAAAAAAATCAAATCAAAGCAAAAAAATACCAATAAAATTCATCCTAAACTACACGTGTGTGCAAGTATGAAAGAGAGAGAGATGTTGGAGGAGGACGACAGCAGTGAGACGTGTGGCTCGCCTGGAGCTCTGGTTGACACAGGGGTATGAGGATAGGGCCAGCAGTGCCCGCGGGGATTGATTCATCGGCAACAGATTGCAGGCACAAATTAATTGCGGTGATCGCAGGGGCCTGGGTCGGCAGCAACATGCAAGTCTTAGGCGGTGACCCCCCACGAACGCTGGGTTTGCAGCGGCAACGCGCCATGAGCACCACCATCGCCGCTGACAGCGAGATGTGTATCGTAACTTTGCCACGGCTGATGATGAAGGGGGTTATTTGTTTGGGTGAGTGGAACTATACGGAGAATACGAAGAGGAGGGGACGTCATTGAGAAAATAAAGTGGGAGGATGGTGGAGAAGATAATGCGTCTTCATTTCAGAGAAGTCCATGATTTACGGATGGAAACAGATGAGGGATGGTAAGAAAGCGCTGTGCTTCGGTCCTTTCTGCACACCAGTAGCGGGACGTTTGATGTGGCATCATGCATATTAGGAGTTGCTGATGTGGCAGGTTGTTGAGTTAGATAGCTTGCATGCTCAGATAAATACTTGTAGTGGGGATGAATCTTTAAGTATATAGGATGTGGCCGTCTCTAATGCATAACCCCGAAACGATAGAGGAAAATCGGTAAGAGACATCATAGAATGCACCATATCCAATAGGGTGCAATTACGATGTTTAGACACACCATTACGCTATGGTGTTCCAGGGGCGTGAGCTGTGAAACAATTCCACATTGTCTTAAATGCATACCAAACTCGTAACTCAAATATTCACCTCAACGATCAGATCGTTGAAATTTAATTTTCTTATTACGATGATTCTCCACTTCACTCTGAAATTCCTTGAACTTTTTCAAATGTTTCAGATTTGTGTTTCATTATGTAAATATACCCATATCTACTCAAATCATTTCTGAAGGTAAGAAAATAATGATACCCATAGCGTGCTTCAACACTCATCGGACCGCAGACATCAATATGTACTATTTCCAATAAGTCACTAGCCCTCTCCATCGGTCCGGAAAACGGGGTTTTAGTCATCTTGCCCATAAGGCATGGTTCACATGTCTCAAGTGATTCATAATCAAGAGATTTTGAAAGCCCATTAGCCTGGAGTTTCTTCATGAGCTTTACACCAATAAGACCAAAGCGGCAGGGCCACAAATGTGTAGCACTATCATCATTAACTTTGCATATTTTGGCATCAATATTATGAATATGTGCATCTCATTAAGATCGAGATTAACTAGAATAAACCATTCACATGGGGTGCATGTACATACTGTTGGGGAACACAGTATTTCAAAAAATTTCCTACGATCACGCAAGATCTATCTAGGAGATGCATAGCAACGAGAGTGGAGCGTGTCTCTACGTACCCTCATAGACCGAAAGCGGAAGTGTTGAGTAACGTGGTTGATGTAGTCGAATGTCTTCGCGATCCAACTGATCAAGTACCGAACGCACGATACCTCCGTGATCTGCACACGTTCAGCTCGGTGACATCCCTTGAACTCAATATCCAGCTGAGGCCGAGGGAGAGTTTCGTGGTGACGGTGATGACGGTGATGATGAAGTTACCGACGCAGGGCTTCGCCTAAGCACTACAACAATATGACCGAGGTGGAAATCTATGGAGGGGGCACCGCACACGGTTAAGAGATGAACTTGTGTGTCTATGGGGTGCCCCCTCCCCCGTATATAAAGGAGTGGAGGAAGGGGCCGACCGGCCTCATAGGGCGCGCCCCAAGGTGGGGGAATCCTACTCCTACTAGGAGTAGGTTCCCCCCTTTCCTAGTCCAACTAGGAGGGGAAGGAAAGGGAAGAGGGGAAGAAGGAAAGGGGGCCGACCCCCTCCCCAATTCGGATTGGGCTTGGGGAGCGCGCCCCTCCTCTTGGCCGCCTCCTCCTCTCTTCCACTAAAGCCCATGAAGGCCCATTAACCCCCGGGGGGTTTCGGTAACCCCCTGGTACTCCAGAAAATGCCCGAACCTATCTGAAACATTTCTGGTGTCCAAACATAACCTTCCAGTATATCAATCTTCATGCCTCGACCATTTTGAGACTCCCCATCATGTCTCTGATCACATCTGGGACTCCAAACAACCTTCGATACATCAAATCACATAACTCACAATACATATCGTCATCGAACGTTAAGCATGCGGACCCTACGGGTTCGAGAACTATGTAGACATGACCGAGACTCATCTCCAGTCAATAACCAATAGAGGAACCTGGATGCTCATATTGGTTCCTAAATATTCTACAAAGATCTTTATCGGTCAAACTGCATAACAATATACGTTGTTCCCTTTGTTATCGATATGTTACTTGCCCGAGATTCAATCGTCGTTATCATCATACCTAGTTCATTCTCGTTACTGGCAAGTCTCTTTACTCGTTCCATAATGCATCATCCCACAACTAACTCATTAGTCACATTGCTTGCAAGGCTTATAGTGATGTGCATTACCGAGAGGGCCCAGAGATACCTCCCCGACAATCGGAGTGACAAATCCTAATCTTGATATATGCCAACTCAAAAAACTCCATCGGAGACACCTGTAGACCATCTTTATAATCACCCAGTTACGTTGTGATGTTTGATAGCACACTAACTGTTCCTCCGGTATTCGGGAGTTGCATAATCTCATAGTCATAGGAACATATATAAGTTATGGAGAAAGCAATAGCAATAAACTAAATGATCATAGTGCTAAGCTGACGGATGGGTCTAGTCCATCACATCATTCTAAAATGATGTGATCCCGTTCATCAAATGACAACACATGTCTATGGCTAGGAACCTTAACCATCTTTCATTAACGAGCTAGTCTAGTAGAGGCATACTAGGGCCACTCTGTTTGTCTATGTATTCACACATGTACTAAGTTTCCGGTTAATACAATTCTATCATGAATAATACACATTTATCATGATATAAGGAAATATATATAACAACTTTATTATTGCCTCTAGGGCATATTTACTTCAGTCTCCCACTTGCACTAGAGTCAATAATCTAGATTACACAGCAATGATTCTAACACCGATGGAGTCTTGGTGCTGATCATGTTTTGCTCGTGAGAGAGGCTTAGTCAAGGGTCTGCAACATTCAGATCCGTATGTATCTTGAAAATCTCCATGTCTCCTTCCTTGACTTGATCGCAGATGGAATTGAAGCATCTCTTGATGTGCTTGGCTCTCTTGTGAAATCTAGATTCCTTTGCCAAGGCAATTGCACCAGTATTGTCACAAAAGATTTTCATTGGACCTGATGCACTAGGTATGACACCTAGATCGGATATGAACTCATTCATCCAGACTCCTTCATTTGCTGCTTCTGAAGCATCTATGTATTCCGCTTCACACGCAGATCCCGCCACAACGCTCTGTTTAGAACTGCACCAACTGAAAGCTCCACCATTCAATAAAAATATGTATCCGGTTTGTGACTTAGAGTCATCCGGGTCAGTGTCAAATCTTGCATCGACGTAACCGTTTACAATGAGGTCTTTTTCACCTTCATAAACGAGAAACATATCCTTAGTCCTTTTTAGGTATTTCAGGATGTTCTTGACTGCTGTCCAGTGATCTACTCCTGGATTACTTTGGTACCTCCCTGCTAAGCTAATAGCAAGGCACACATCAGGTCTGGTACACAGCATTGCTTACATGATAGAACCTATGTCCGAAGCATAGGGAATGACTTTCATTTTCTCTCTATCTTCTATGGTGGTCGGGCATTGAGTCTGACTCAACTTCACACCTTGTAACACAGGCAAGAACCCTTTCTTTGCTTCATCCATTTTGAACCTTTTCAAAACCTTATCAAGGTATGTGCTTTGTGAAAGTCTAATTAAGCGTCTTGATCTATCTTTATAGATCTTGATGCCCAATATATAAGCAGCTTCACCGAGATCTTCCATTGAAAAATTCTTATTCAAGTATCCTTTTGTGCTATTCAGAAATTCAGTATCATTTCCAATCAACAATATGTCATCCACATATAATATCAGAAATGCTACAGAGCTCCCACTCACTTTCTTGTAAATACAGGCTTCTCCAAAAGTCTGTATAAAACCATATGCTTTGATCACACTATCAAAGCATATATTCCAACTCTGAGATGCTTGCACGAGTCCATAAATGGATAGCTAGAGCTTACACACTTTGTTAGCACCTTTTGGATCGACAAAACCTTCTGGTTGCATCATATACAACTCTTTAAGATATCCATTAAGGAATGCGGTTTTGAGATCCATTTTCCAAATTTCATAATCATAAAATGCGGCAATTTCTAACATGATTCAGATGGACTTAAGCATTGCTACGGGTGAGAAGGTCTCATCATAGTCAACTCCTTAAACTTGTCGAAAACCTTTCGCAACAAGTCGAGCTTTGTACACAGTAACATTACCATCAGCATCAGTCTTCTTAAAGATTCATTTATTCTCTATGGCTTGCCGATCATCGGGCAAGTCAACCAAAGTCCACAGTTTGTTCTCATACATGGATCCCATCTCAGATTTCATGGCCTCGAGCCATTTTGCAGAATCTGGGCTCATCATCGCTTCCTCATAGTTCATAGGTTCGTCATGGTCAAGTAACATGACCTCCAGAATAGGATTACCGTACCACTCTACTGCGGATCTTACTCAGGTTGACCTACGAGTTTCAGTAGTAACTTGATCAGAAGTTTCATGATCATCATCATTAGCTTCCTCACTAATTGGTGTAGTAATCATTGGAACTGATTTCTGTGATGAACTACTTTCCAGTAAGGGAGTAGGTACAGATACCTCATCAAGTTCTACTTTCCTCCCACTCACTTCTTTCGACATAAACTCCTTCTCTAGAAAGGATCCATTCTTAGCAACAAATATCTTGCCTTCGGATCTGTGATAGAAGGTGTACCCAACAGTCTCCTTTGGGTATCCTATGAAGACACATTTCTCCGATTTGGGTTCGAGCTTATCAGGTTGAAGGTTTTTCACATAAGCACCGCAGCCCCAAACTTTAAGAAATGACAACTTGGGTTTCTTGCTAAACTACAGTTCATATGGTGTCATCTCAACGAATTTCGATGGTGCCCTATTTAACGTGAATGCACCCGTCTCTAAAGCATAACCCCAAAACGATAGCGGTAAATCAGTAAGAGACATCATAGGTCACACCATATATAATAAAGTGTGGTTACAATGTTCATACACACCATTACGCTATGGTGTTCCAGGTGGCGTGAGTTGCGAAACTATTCCGCATTGTTTCAAATGAAGACCAAACTCATAACTCAAATATTTACCTCCATGATTAGATCATAGAAACTTAATTTTCTTGTTATGAAGATTTTTCACTTCACTCTGAAATTCTTTGAACTTTTCAAATGTTTCAGACTTATGTTTCATCAAGTAGACATACCCATATCTGCTCAAATCATCTATGAAGGTCAGAAAATAACGATACCCAACACGAGCATCAACACCCATCGGACCGCATACATCAATATGCATTATTTCCAATAAGTCTATTGCTTGTTCCATTGTTCCGGAGAACGGAGTCTTAGTCATCTTGCCCATGAGGCATGGTTCGCAAGCATCAAGTGATTCATAATCAAGTGATTCCAAAAGCCCATCAACATGGAGTTTCTTCATGCGCTTTACACCAATATGACCTAAACGGCAGTGCCACAAATAAGTTGCACTATAATTACTAAACTTATATCTTTTGGCTTCAATACTATGAATATGTGTATCACTACTATCAAGATTTAGTAAAAATAGACCACTCATCAAGGGTGCATGACCATAAAAGATATTACTCATATAAATAGAACAACCATTATTCTCTGATTTAAATGAATAACCATCTTGCATCAAACAAGATCCATATATAATGTTCATGCTTAATGCTCACACCAAATAACAATTATTCAGGTCTAAAACTAATCTCGAAGGTAGATGTGGAGATAGCATGCCAACGGTGATGACATCAACTTTGGAACCATTTCCCATGTGCATCGTCACCTCGTCCTTAGCCAATCTTCGCTTAATCTATAGCCCCTGTTTCGAGTTGCAACTATTAGCAACAGAACCAGTATCAAATACCCAGGCGCTACTGCGAGCATTAGTAAGGTACACATCAATAACATGTATATCAAATATACCTATCACTTTGCCATCCTTCTTATCCGCCAAATACAATGTGCAGTTCCGCTTCCAGTGACCAGTCCCTTTGAAGTAGAAGCACTCAGTCTCAGGCTTAGGTCCAGACTTGGGCTTCTTCACTTGAGCAGCAACTTGATTGCCGTTCTTTTTGAACGTCCCCTTCTTTACGTTGCCTTTTTTCTTGAAACTTGTGGTCTTGTTGACCATCAACACTTGATGCTCCTTCTTGATTTCTACCTCCGTAGCTTTTAGCATCGCGAAGAGCTCGGGAATTGTCTTATCCATCCCTTGCATATTATAGTTCATCACGAAGCTTTTGTAGCTTGGTGGTAGTGATTGAAGAACTCTGTCAATGACACTATCAACCAGAAGATTAACTCCCATCTGAGTCAAGTGATTGTGGTACCCAGACATTCTGAGTATGTGCTCACTAACAGGACTATTCTCCTCCATTTTGCAGCTGTAGAACTTATTGGAGACTTCATATCTCTCAATCCGGGCATTTTCTTGAAATATTAACTTCAACTCCTGGAACATCTCATATGCTCTATGACGTTCAAAATGGTGTTGAAGTCCCGGTTCTAAGCCGTAGAGCATGGCACACTAAACTATCGACTAGTCATCAGCTTTGCTCTGCCAGGTGTTCATAACATCTAGAGTTGCTCCTATGGCGGGTTTGGCACCTAGCGGTGCTTCCAAGACGTAATTCTTCTGTGCAGCAATGAGTATAATCCTCAAGTTACGGACCCAGTCCATGTATTTTCTACCATCATCTTTCAACATAGCTTTCTCTAGGAACGCATTAAAATTCAAGGGAACAACAGCACGTGCCATTTATCTACAATAACATAGACATGCAAAATACTATCAGGTACTAAGTTCATGATAAATTAAAGTTCAATTAATCATATTACTTAAGAACTCCCACTTAGATTGATATCCCTGTAATCATCTAAGTGATCACGTGATCCATATCAACTAAACCATGTCCGATCATCACGTGAGATGGAGTAGCTTTCAATGGTGAACATCACTATGTTGATCATATCTACTATATGAATCGCGCTCAAACTTTCGATCTCAATGTTCCGAGGCCATATCCGCATATGCTAGGCTCGTCAAGTTTAACCCGTTATATGTGAATGTAGAGCTTATCACACCCGATCATCACGTGGTGTCTTGACATGACAAACTGTAGCAACGGTGCATACTCAGGGAGAACACTTGTACCTTGAAATTTAGTGAGAGATCATCTTATAATGCTACCGCCGAACTAAGAAAAATAAGATGCATAAAGGATAAACATCACATGCAATCAAATAAGTGATATGATATGGCCATGATCATCTTGTGCCTTTGATCTCCATCTCCAAAGCACCATCATCATCACCATCGTCACTGGCTTGACACCTTGATCTCCATCAAAGCATCGTTGTCGTCTCACCAACTATTGCTTATACGACTATCTCTACCGCTTATTGATAAACTAAAGCAATTACATGGTGATTACATTTCATACAATAAAGCGACAACCATATGGATCCTGCCAGTTGCTGATAACTATTACAAAACATGATCATCTCATACAACAATTTATATAATCACGTCTTGACCATATCACATCAAAACATGCCCTGCAAAAACAAGTTAGACGTCCTCTACTTTGTTGTTGCAAGTTTTACGTGGCTGCTACGGGCTTAGCACGAACCGTTCTTACCTACGACATAAAAACAACAACGTGGTATAGTGATTGCTTTTTGATCTTCTCAAAGAACCCTGTTCATTGAATCCGATTCAACTAAAGTTGGAGAAACAGACACCCGCCAGCCACCTGTGTGCAAAGCACATCGGTAGAACCAGTCTCATGAACGCGGTCATGCAATGTCGGTCCGGGCCGCTTCATCCAACAATACTACCGAATCAAGAAACAACTAGTGATGGCAAGCAATATGTATATACCCATGCCCACAACTCCTTTGTGTTCTACTCGTGCATATATAACATCTACGCATAGACCTGGCTCAGATGCCATTGTTGGGGAACGTAGTATTTCAAAATATTTCCTACGATCACAAAAGATCTATCTAGGAGATGCATAGCAACGAGAGGGGAGAGTGTGTCTACGTACCCTCATAGACCAAAAGCGGAAGCTTTGAGTAACGTGGTTGATGTAGTCGAACGTCTTCGGGATCCAACTGATCAAGTACCGAACGCACGGCACCTCTGCGATCTACACATGTTCAGCTCGGTGACGTCCCTCTGACTCTAGATCCAGCTGAGGCCGAGGGAGAGTTTCGTCAGCACGATGATGTGGTGACGGTGATGATGAAGTTACCTATTGGGGAATGTAGTATTTCAAAAAATTTCCTACGATCATGCAAGATCTATCTAGGAGATGCATAGCAACAAGAGGGGAGAGTGTGTCTATGTACCCTCGTATACCAACAGCGGAAGCATTGAGTAACGCGGTTGATGTAGTCGAACGTCTTCGCGATCCAACCGATCAAGTGCCGAACGCACGGCTAAAGGAAATATGCCCTAGAGGCAATAATAAAGTTATTACTTATTTCCTCATATCATGATAAATGTTTATTATTCATGATAGAATTGTATTATCCGAAAACATAATACATGTGTGAATACATAGACAAACATAGTGTCACTAGTATGCGTCTACTTGACTAGCTCATTGATCAAAGATTGTTGAGTTTCCTAGCCATAGACTTGAGTTGTCATTTGATCAATGGGATCACATCATTAGGAGAATGATGTGATTGACTTGACCCATTTCGTTAGCTTAGCACTTGATCATTTTGGTTTACTGTTATTGCTTTCTTCACGACTTATACATGTTCCTATGACTATGAGATTATGCAACTCCCGATTACCGGAGGAACACTTTGTGTGCTACCAAACGTCACAACGCAACTGAGTGATTATAAAGGTGCTCTATAGGTGTCTCCGATGGTGTTCGTGGAGTTGGCATAGATCAAGAATAGGATTTGTCACTCCGAGTGTCGGAGAGGTATCTCTGGGCGCTCTCGATAATGCACATCACTATAAGACTTGCAAGCAATATGACTAATGAGTTAGTTACGGGATGATGCACTACGGAACGAGTAAAGAGACTTGCCGGTAATGAGATTGAGCTAGGTATTGAGATACCGGTGATAGAATATCGGACAAGTAGCATGCCGATGACAAAGGGAACAACGTATGTTGTTATGCGGTTTAACCGATAAAGACATTTGTAGAATATGTAGGAACCAATATGAGCATCCAGGTTCTACTATTGGTTATAGACCGGAAACATGTCTCGGTCATGTCTACATAGTTCTCGAACCCGTAGGGTCCGCACGCTTAAAGCTCTCTGACGATGGGTGTTATGAGTTTTTGTGTTTTGATGTACGGAAGGTAGTTCGGAGTCCCGGATATCATCACGGACATGACGAGGAGTCTCGAAATGGTCAAGACGTAAAGATTGATTTATTGGACGACTATGTTCAGACACCAGAAGTTTTTTGGGAGGTTTCATACATATACCGGAGTACCGGGGATTACCGATACTCCCCGGGGGATGTAATGGGCCTATTGGGCCTTATTGGAGAAGAGGAGGGGCGGCTAGGGCAAGCCGCGCGCCCCCTCCCCCTCTAGCCCGAATTGGACAAGGAAGGGGGCGGCGCCCCCCTTTCCTTCCTCCTCTCTCCTTCCCTTTCCCCTTCTCCTACTCCTACTAGGAAAGGAGGAGTCCTACTCCCGGTGGGAGTAGGACTCCCCCCTTGGCACGCCCTCCTGCTGGCCGGCCGCCTCCCCCTAGCTCCTTCATATACGGGGGCGGGGGGCACCCCAAAGACACACAAGTTGATCATTGATCTCTCCCAACCGTGTGCGGTGCCCCCCTCCACCATAATCCACCTCGGTGATACTGTAGTGATGCTTAGGCGAAGCGCTGCGACGGTAGCTTCATCAACATCGTCACCACGCCATCATGCTGACGAAACTCTCCCTCGAGCTCTACTGGATCGTGAGTTCGCAGGACGTCACCGAGCTGAACGCGTGCTGAATGCGGAGGTGCCGTACATTCGGTACTAAGGATTGGTCGATCGTAAAGACGTATGACTACATCAACCGCGTTGTCATAGCGCTTCCGCTTAACGGTCTAAGAGAGTACGTGGACGAAAATCTCCCCTCTCATTGCTATGCATCACCATGATCTTGCGTGTTCATAGGAATTTTTTTGAAACTACTACGTTACCCAACAGTGGCATCCGAGCCAGGTTTATGCGTAGATGTTATATGCACGAGTAGACCACAAGTGAGTTGTGGGCGATACAAGTCATACTGCTTACGAGCATGTCATACTTTGGTTCGGCGGTATTGTTGGATGAAGCAGCCCAGACCGACATTACGCGTACGCTTACGCGAGACTAGTTCTACCGACGTGGTTTGCACACAGTTGAACTGAGTATGGCTACGCCTGGTCCTTGTGAAGGTTAAAACATCACTAACTTGACGAAATATCGTTGTGGTTTTGATGTGTATGTAAGAACGGCTATTGCTCAGCCCGTAGCAGCCACGTAAAACTTGCAACAACAAAGTAGAGGACGTCTAACTTGTTTTTGCAGGGCATGTTGTGATGTGATATGGTCAAGACATGATGCTATATTTATTGTATGAGATGATCATGTTTTGTAACGGAGTTATCGGCAATTGGCAGGAGCCATATGGTTGTCGCTTTATTGTATGCAATCCAATCTCCCTGTAATTGCTTTACTTTATCACTAAGCGGTAGCGATAGTCTTAGAAGAAATATATGGCGAGACGACAACGATGCTACAATGGAGATCAAGGTGTCGCGTCAGTGACGATGGTGATCATGACGGTGCTTTGGAGATGGAGAACAGAGGCACAAGATGATGATGGTCATATCATATCACTTATATTGATTGCATGTGATGTTTATCCTTTATGCATCTTATTTTGCTTTGTTTGACGGTAGCATTATAAGATGATCTCTCACTAAATTTCAAGGTAAAAGTGTTCTCCCTGAGTATGCACCGTTGCCAAAGTTTGTCGTGCCGAGACACCACGTGATGATCGGGTGTGATATGCTCAACGTTCATCTACAACGGGTGTAAGACAGTTTTGCACACGCAGAATACTCGGGTTAAACTTGACGAGGCTAGCATATGAAGGTATGGCCTTGGAACATTGAGATCGAAAGGTCGAGCGTGAATCATATAGTAGATTTGATCAACATAGAGATGTTCACCATTGAAAACCACGTGATGATCGGTTATGGTTTAGTTGATATGGATCACGTGATCACTTAGATGATTAGAGGGATGCCTATCTAAGTGGGAGTTCTTAAGTAATATGATTAATTTAACTTAATTTTATCATGAACTTAGTACTGATAGTATTTTTGCTTGTCTATGTTATTGTAGATAGATGGCCCGTGCTGTTGTTCCGTTGAATTTTAATTCGTTCCTTAAGAAAGCAAAGTTGAAAGATGATGGTAGCAATTACACGGACTGGGTCCGTAATTTGAGGATTATCCTCATTGCTGCACAGACGAATTACGTCCTGGAAGCACCGCTAGGTGCCAGGCCTGCTGCAGATGCTGCTGATGACATTAAGAACGTCTGGTAGAGTAAAGCTAATGACTACTCGATAGTTCAGTGTGCCATGCTTTACGGATTAGAACCGGGACTTCAACGATGTTTTGAACGTCATGGAGCATATGAGATGTTCCAGGTGTTGAAGTTAATATTTCAAGCAAATGCCTGGATTGAGAGATATGAAGTCTCCAATAAGTTCTACAGCTGCAAGATGGAGGAGAATAGTTCTGTCAGTGAATATATACTCAGAATGTCTGGGTACCATAACCACTTGACTCAACTGGTAGTTAATCTTCCTGTTGATAGTGTCATTGACAGAGTTCTTCAATCACTGCCACCAAGTTACAAGAGCTTCATGATGAACTATGATATACAAGGGATGTATAAGACAATTCCCGAGCTCTTCGCAATGCTAAAGGCTGCGGAGGTAGAAATCAAGAAGGAGCATCAAGTGTTGATGGTCAACAAGACCACCAGTTTCAAGAAAAAGGGTAAAGGGAAGAAGAAGGGGAACTTCAAAAAGAACGACAAACAAGTTTTTGCTCAGGAGAAGAAACCCAAGTCTGGACCTAAGCCTGAGACTGAGTGCTTCTACTGCAAACAGACTGGTCACTGGAAGCGGAACTGCCCCAAGTATTTGGCGGATAAGAAGGATGGCATGGTGAACAAAGGTATATGTGATATACATGTTATTGATGTTTACCTTACTAGATCTCGCAGTAGCACCTGGGTATTTGATACTGGTTCTGTTGCTAATATTTGCAACTCGAAATAGGGACTATGGATTAAGGGAAGACTGGCTAAGGATGAGGTGACGATGCGTATGGGAAATTGTTCCAAAGTCGATGTGATCGCCATCGGCACGCTACCTCTACATCTACCTTCGGGATTAGTTTTAGACCTGAATAATTGTTATTTGGTGCCAGCGTTAAGCATGAACATTATATCTGGATCTTGTTTGATGCGAGACGGTTATTCATTTAAATCTGAGAATAATGGTTGTTCTATTTATATGAGTAATATATTTTATGGTCATGCACCCTTGAAGAGTGGTATATTTTTGTTGAATCTCGATAGTAGTGATACACATATTCATAATGTTGAAGCCAAAAGATGCAGAGTTGATAATGATAGTGCAACTTATTTGTGGCACTGCCGTTTGGGTCATATTGGTGTAAAGCTCATGAAGAAACTCCATACTGATGGACTTCTGGAATCACTTGACTATGAATCACTTGGTACTTGCAAACCATGCCTCATGGGCAAGATGACTAAAATGCCGTTCTCCGGTACAATGGAGCGAGCAACATATTTATTGGAAATCATACATACTGATGTATGTGGTCCAATGAATATTGAGGCTCACGGCGGCTATCGTTATTTTCTCACCTTCACAGACGATTTGAGCAGATATTGGTATATCTACTTAATGAAACATAAGTGTGAAACATTTAAAAAGTTCAAAGAATTTCAGAGTGAAGTGGAAAATCACCGTAACAAGAAAATAAAGTTTCTACGATCTGATCGTGGAGGAGAATATTTGAGTTATAGATTTGTTCTACATTTGAATCAATGCAGAATAGTTTCGCAACTCACGCCACCCGGAACACCACAACATAATGGTGTGTCCGAACGTCGTAATCGTACTTTACTGGATACGGTGCGATCTATGATGTCTCTTACTGATTTACCGCTATCATTTTGGGGTTATGCTTTAGGGACGACTCCATTCACATTAAATAGGGCACCATCGAAATCCGTTGAGATGACGCCTTATGAACTATGGTTTGGCAAGAAACCAAAGTTGTCCTTTCTTAAAGTTTGGGGCTGCGATGCTTATGTGAAAAAGCTTCAACCTGATAAACTCGAACCCAGATCGGAGAAATGTGTCTTCATAGGATACCCAAAAGAAACTATTGGGTACACATTCTATCACTTATCCAAAGGCAAGACGTTTGTTGCTAACAATGGATCCTTTCTAGAGAAGGAGTTTCTCTCGAAAGAGGTGAGTGGGAGGAAAGTAGAACTTGATGAGGTAACTGTACCTGCTCCGTTATTGGAAAGTAGTTCATCACAGAAACCAGTTCCTGTGACACCTACACCAATTAGTGAGGAAGCTAATGATGATGATCATGAAACTTTAGATCAAGTTACTACCGAATCTCGTAGGTCAACCAGAGTAAGATCCGCACCAGAGTGGTACAGTAATCCTGTTCTGGAAGTCATGTTACTTGACCATGACGAACCTACGAACTATGAAGAAGCGATGGTGAGCCCAGATTCTGCAAAATGGCTTGAGGCCATGAAATCTGATATGGGATCCATGTATGAGAACAAAGTGTGGACTTTGGCTGTCTTGACCAATGATCGGCAAGCCATCGAGAATAAATGGATCTTCAAGAAGAAGACTGACGCTGATGGTAATGTTACTGTCTACATAGCTCGACTTGTTGTGAAAGGTTTTCGACAAGTTCAAGGGGTTGACTATGATGAGACTTTCTCACCGTGGCGATGCTTAAGTCTGTCCGACTCATGTTAGCAATTGCCGCATTTTATGATTATGAAATTTTGGCAAATGGATGTAAAAATTGCATTCTTGAATGGATTTCTGGAAGAAGAGTTGTATATGATGGAACCTAAAGGTTTTGTCGATCCAAAGGGTGCTAACAAAGTGTGCAAGCTCCAGGATCCATTTATAGACTGGTGCAAGCCTCTCGGAGTTGGAATAAACGTTTTGATAGTGTGATCAAAGCATATGGTTTTATGCAGACTTTTGGAGAAGCGTGTATTTACAATAAAGTGAGTGGGAGCTCTGTAGCATTTCTAATATTATATGTGGATGCCATATTGTTGATTCAAAATGATATAGAATTTCTGGATAGCATAAAAGGATACTTAAATAAGAGTTTTTCGATGAAAGACCTCGGAGAAGCTGCTTATATATTGGGCATCAAGATCTATAGAGATAGATCACGATGCTTAATTGGACTTTCACAAAGCACATACCTTGATAAAGTTTTGAAGAAGTTCAAAATGGATCAAGCAAAGAAAGGGTTATTGCCTGTGTTCCAAGGTGGGAAGTTGAGTAAGACTCAATGCCCAACCACTGCAGAAGATAGAGAGAAAATGAAAAGTGTTCCGTATGCTTCAACCATTGGCTCTATCATGTATGCAATGCTGTGTACCGGACCTGATGTGTGCCTTGCTATTAGTTTAGCAGGGAGGTACCAAAGTGATCCAGGAGTAGATCACTGGATAGCGGTCAAGAACATCCTGAAATACCTAAAAAGGACTAAGGATATGTTTCTCGTTTATGGAGGTGACAAAGAGCTCGTCATAAATGGTTACGTTGATGCAAGCTTTGACACTGATCCAGATGATTCTAAATCGCAAACCGGATACATATTTATATTGAACGGTGGAGCTATTAGTTGGAGCAGTTCTAAACAAATTGTCGTGGCGGGATCTACGTGTGAAGCGGAGTACATAGCTGTTTCGGAAGCAGCAAATGAAGGAGTCTGGATGAAGGAGTTCATATCTGATTTAGGTGTCATACCTAGTGCATCAGGTCCAATGAAAATCTTTTGTGACAATACTGGTGCAATTGCCTTGGCAAAGGAATCCAGATTTCACAAAAGAACCAAGCACATCAAGAGATGCTTCAATTCCATCCGGGATCAAGTCCAGGTGGGAGACATAGAGATTTGCAAGATACATATGGATCTGAATGTTGCAGACCTGCTGACTAAGCCTCTTCCACGAGCAAAACATGATCAGCACCAAGACTCCATGGGTGTTAGAATCATCACTGTGTAATCTAGATTATTGACTCTAGTGCAAGTGGGAGACTGAAGGAAATATGCCCTAGAGGCAATAATAAAGTTATTATTTATTTCCTCACATCATGATAAATGTTTATTATTCATGCTAGAATTGTATTAACCGGAAACATAATACATGTGTGAATACATAGACAAACATAGTGTCACTAGTATGCCTCTACTTGACTAGCTCATTGATGAAAGACGGTTCAGTTTCCTAGCCATAGACATGAGTTGTCATTTGATCAACGGGATCACATCATTAGGAGAATGATGTGATTGACTTGACCCATTTCATTAGCTTAGCACTTGATCGTTTTAGTTTACTGCCATTGCTTTCTTCATGACTTATACATGTCCTATGACTATGAGATTATGCAACTCCCGATTACCGGAGGAACACTTTGTGTGCTACCAAACGTCACAACGTAACTGGGTGATTATAAAGGTGCTCTACAGGTGTCTCCAGTTGTGATGCCCCAAGACCGGAGCTTCAGTTGCCTTCCGGGGTTTCCGGGTTTCATTGTGTGATTTGTTTCGTCTGTTGCATTCGTCTTTGCATCGTTTGCATTGCATCATGTCATCATGTCATTTCTTTTCTTCACTCAACTAAATAAATTGCATGGATCTTTGGTCCATTTAAAATCGAGGGAACTCACATGGTGATTTCTCTATATAACATATCCTCCCAATATTATTAGGGAGCTATAATCAATATTCCATTCTTATGGAATCAACCAAAAACAATTACATCTTCCTTTTGCCACCAAATCCCCCTTTAAGTTGAAACCCTATCACTAGCTTCTTTCTTTCAAATTCAACCATCCATTGTAGGTGACATTTTTCTATCACATAAAAATGTCCACCTTTTCTCTATACATCATACCCCATGCATACCACCTCCGTGTCAAATTTCAGCTCATTTGGGTTTGGTTTGGTTGGGTTCAAAAATGGCTCAAGTTTGAATTAAATTCAAACTTGAATTATTTTTCTATCTCTAAAAAATTGCCAAACCATTTTATTCTATTTCTGCAAAGTTCCAGCGCTCCAAGAATATTTTATTTTCTGAAATATTCTACCTCTAGCCCCTCTTTCTTTTCTCCACATATTTCTGTCGGAGGGAATTAAGAAAAGGAAGATGGGTTAAGAGAGAAGGAGTCCAGCAGAAGCCCCCTCGATCCAGCCCATTTTGTTTATCCTTCCCCACAGCTGGGCCGGCCTCCCAGGCCCACGAAAGCCCCTCTCCTAACCCTAGCACACCCCTAGCCCATTCGATCCCATCTCCCTTGTCTCCCCTTGCGCCGCCAGGGTCCCGCGCAGCCCGACTCCTTCCTCCCTCGACACCTCTCCCCTTCCTTTGTTCCTCTCGCCCATGACCCATCTCCGCCCGATCTCCACCTCTCCTCTTGCTTCTCCTCGCAGAGCCCCCATCTCCAGCTCCTCCCTCGAACGCCGACGAGCCTGCTCCGCCGCCTCCTTCTCCCACCAGCGACACCATCCTTCTCCTCCACTGCCAGCTGTACACCGGAGGCCTTCCTCCTCCTCTGCTCCGGCCTCCTACGACAGCCGCGCCGGTGCCCCAAGTTCTCCTCTCCGCCTTGCCTTTCTCCATCGACCTCGCGCCCGTCTCCTCGGCCAGACGACCACCTCGCTGGTGACCAAACACCCACCGTCGAGCAGATGCGCGCCTCTGCTGGCGACCAGCGCCCCTGCCGGCCCTGCACTGCTCCTTCCCATCCCCGCACGCGCCAGGGGCCGAGCCTTCTCGCTGTGCCTCTCATGGCCTTGCAGCCCAGCCTCCTGTCCGGCGCCCAATCTCCTCCGCGCCCTACTGCCGCTGCCCTTCTACAACGCCGCGTCCACGACCAGCAGGAGGCCGCCGCTCGCCTCGCACCTC
The DNA here is from genome assembly GCA_034509565.1 of Triticum monococcum. Taxonomy (NCBI): domain Eukaryota; kingdom Viridiplantae; phylum Streptophyta; class Magnoliopsida; order Poales; family Poaceae; genus Triticum; species Triticum monococcum. The sequence continues at coordinate 495,326,035 of CM067844.1, forward strand.
TGTTGCCGACGACCGAGGCCGCTGGGGCATGCCCGCAGTCACCCAGCGCCGCCTTGCACCGCTCCTCTCCCTCGTGTTGCCCGACGACCCTGCTGGCTTCGCTGGAGTGCTCTGCGGTGCCAAGTTCTCGCCGACCTTCCTCTACGTGCCCGCAAGCTCCATCGACCGCGTGTGTACCTTCCGCTGTCGGATATGCCAAGATCGCCCAGTCCAAGACCACCACAAGTCCGTCTACACAAAACTGCCAAGTACCTCTACGTATCAGATGTCGACAAGTACCACGATGCCTTTGGGAGACCCGTGAACATCAAGCTCCTCTGCCACAAACGGTTACCGTGCTGTGGATCCGACAAGTACCCTCTATGGTCCGCCAAGTTCCTTTACCGGTGACTCGAACGTCTACAGAACGTGTACGCCTATCGTCGTCGAAGGCCATTGAGTGAACGAGTACCGACGCCGTGGTTTTTTTTCACCAAGTTCGATGATGACCTCCGAAGAACTCGGAAATGCCAAGTACCACTACCGTCGACCCGCAAAGACCTCGTGGACGTCAAGTTTTGTGTCATGATCCCGAACCTCTAGGAAGACGTGTTCGACTACTTCTGTGGCCGAAGACCCGTGTACAACTACCTTCGCCGTGTTCGACTACCTCCACTACCGAATGTCCTGAGAACGTCTACTTCCCCTACACCGCATCGAACTTGAACCCCTCTGATAACACACGCTTCGAAGGTATAACCATCGAGACGACGCCCGTGGATGAATGCTTGCGATGTATGAGTTGCACCCTATGTTTGCACCGTGTCCGAGTTGTCACTTGCTCGGTCCTCCTCGTTGCCATGTCGTCCATCTGTGGGAACCCGGAATCCGGGATCACCCCACCATCTTTTGCATGCTCCCATCACTTTTCCTTTTGCACCGGTATTTCCATGAGCTACCGGAACCGTTATCGTTGCCGTGGCACTCCCTTTCTTTCCACCACGGTGACAAATGCTTCTTAATGCTCTTGTCAACTTTTCATAAAAATTGGATAAATTTGAACATGTCATCCGCATCATGTTAATAACATTTAAAATGTTTAAAATTGTTGTTTGCACTAAATTTATAAATGCATATGAGGTTTTAGCAAAATTGTTGCTTGTTGTTCCGGCCTCATTTAAACTTGCCTAAATGTTTAGCTTACTTATGCTCCACCTCTTGCCATGCTTATCAACATTTAATATTGTTGAGTAACTAAACGAGAGAGAACTAAATAATTGATGTGGTGTTTCGTCAATATGCAACTCGTTGCATATTGAGCTCCACTTAACTTGTAGAGTTGTTTGTGCACTTTGCCATGCCATGCATATTTGAATCGGACATGCATCATACTTGGTTGTGCATCATGCCATGTTTATGTGGTGGTTGTTTACTATGTTGTTTGCTTCTTTCTGGTGTTGCTTCTTCGGTTTAGTTCCGATAATGTCGCGTTTGTGAGGATTCATTCGACTACGTCTGTTTGTCTTCTTCATGGACTCGTTCTTCTTCCTTGCGGGATCTCAGGCAAGATGACCATACCCTCGAAATCACTTCTATCTTTGCTTGCTAGATGGTCGCTCTTTTGCTATGCCTATGCTGCGATACCTACCACTTGCTATATCATGCCTCCCATATTACCATGTCAAACCTCTAACCCACCTTGTCCTAGCAAACCGTTGTTTGTCTATGTTACCGCTTTGCTCAGCCCCTCTTATAGCGTTGCTAGTTGCAGGTGAAGATTGGAGATCTTTCCTTGTTGGAACATGTTTATTGTTGGGTGAAAGTGCAACTATCCCTAGGTGGTTTTGGTAATTCATAACAACATATAGCTCATTGAGCTAATGCTATTTCAAGATGATTATTTCAGGAAAGCTCAATGATTGGCATGGCATGGATGTGAAAGTGGAACCCTCAAAATGCTAAGGACAAAGAATTGGCTCAAGCTCAAAAGTTCAAGACTCTTCATTTTATGTTTTAGTGATCCAAGATCACATTGAGTCTTTAGGAAAGGCCAATACTATCAAGGAGGGATGAGGTGTTGCTTAATGAGCCTCTTGCTCTATCTGCTTAATGATATGCTCCAAAATCCTCAGCTACTTTCCCATATCCACAAATGACCTAAACCCTAAGCCAAACTCGGTCATACCGATTCTTTCAATCCGGCGCCACCGAGTTTCACTTGTCATTTGCCACTACCAAACCCCAGCAATTCAGTCCTACCGATAAGGATCTCGGTCTCACCGAGATGGGCTTGCAAACTCTCTGTTTCCCTTTCGTAACTTTTCGGTCTCATCGAAAGAGCGAATCGGTCCCACCGAGAATGCAGGGTAAACTCTATGTTTCCTTCTTGTAACTTTTCGGTCTCACCGAAAGAGCAAGTCGGTCCCACCGAGTTTGCCTGACCAACTCTCTGGTTAGCTTATTGCCAAACTCAGTCTCACCGAGTTTGTGCAATCGGTCTCACCGAGATTACATTATGCCCAAACCCTAACCGAATCGGTCCTACCGAGTTGCATGTCAGTCCCACCGAAATTCCTAACGGTCACTAGGTTTACCATTTCGGTCCAACCGAGTTTTCTGATTCGGTCCCACCGAGATTGGTAAATTGTGTGTAACGGTTGGATTTTGTGTGGAGGCTATAAATACCCCTCCACCTCCTCTTCACTCATAGAGAGAGCCATTAGACTAAACCTACACTTCCAGCATCCTATTTCTGAGAGAGAACTACCTACTCATGTGTTGAGGCCAAGACATTCCATTCCTACCATATGAATCTTGATCTCTAGCCTTTCCCAAGTTGCTTTCCACTCAAATCTTCTTTCCACCAGATCCAAATCATATGAGAGAGAGTTGAGTGTTGGGGAGACTATCATTTGAAGGACAAGAGCAAGGAGTTCATCATCAACACACCATTTGTTACTTCTTGGAGAGTGGTGTCTCCTAGATTGGCTAGGTGTCACTTGGGAGCCTCCGACAAGATTGTGGAGTTGAACCAAGGAGTTTGTAAGGGCAAGGAGATCGCCTACTTCGTGAAGATCTACCGCTAGTGAGGCAAGTCCTTCGTGGGCGATGGCCATGGTGGGATAGACAAGGTTGCTTCTTCGTGGACCCTTCGTGGGTGGAGCCCTCCATGGACTCGCGCAACCGTTACCCTTCGTGGGTTGAAGTCTCCATCAACGTGGATGTAGGATAGCACCACCTATCCGAACCACGGGAAAAACATCCGTGTCTCCAATAGCGTTTGAATTCTCCAAACCCTTCCCTCTATATTCTTGCAAGTTACATGCTTTACTTTCCGCTGCCAATACACTCTTTGCATGCTTGCTTGAATTGTGTAATGATTGCTTGACTTGTCCTAAGATAGCTAAAAACTGCCAAGAACTAAAATTGGGAAAAGGTTAAGTTTTTTATTTGGTCAAGTAGTTTAATCACCCCCCTCTAGACATACTTTCGATCCTACATTGGGATATCACCATAGTATCTTGTTTATCTTAATGCACCTATATACTTGGTAAAGGGTGGAAGGCTCGGCCTTATGCCTGGTGTTTTGTTCCACTCTTGCCGCCCTAGTTTTCGTCATACTGGTGTTATGTTCCTTGATTTTGCGTTCCTTACACGGTTGGGTTATAATGGGAACCCCTTGATAGTTCACCTTGAATAAAACTCCTCCAGAAAGGCCCAACCTTGGTTTTACCATTTGCCACCTAAGCCTTTTCCCTTGGGTTCTGTAGACTCAAGGGTCATCTTTATTTTAACCCCCCGGGCCAGTGCTCCTCCGAGTGTTGGTCCGAAACGAGTAGACTGCAGGGCCACCTCAGGGAAACTTGAGGGTTGGTTTTACTCATAGGATGTCTCATCCGAGTGTGCCCTGAGAACGAGATATGTGCAGCTCCTATCAGGATTTGCCGGCACATTCGGGCGGCTTTGCTGGTCTTGTTTTACCATTGTCTAAATGTCTTGTAACCGGGATTCCGTGTCTGATCGGGTCGTCCTGGGAGAAGGAATATCCTTCGTTGACCGTGAGAGCTTGTGATGGGCTAAGTTGGGACACCCCTGTAGGGTTTTGAACTTTCGAAAGCCATGCCTACGGTTATGGGCAGATGGGAATTTGTTAATGTCCGGTTGTAGAAAACCTAAAGTTTATCTTAATTAAAATACATAAACCACGTGTGTAACCGTGATGGTCTCTTCCCGGCAGAGTGTGGGAAGTGAACACGGTGTTGGAGTTATGTTTGACGTAGGTTGTTATAGGATCACTTCTTGATCATAGTTTGTCGCTCATGACTTTGCCTTCTCTTCTCGCTCTCTTTTGCGAATATGTTAGCCACCATATATGCTAGTCGCTTGCTGCAGCTCCACCTCATACCTTTACCTTACCCATAAGCTTAAATAGTCTTGATCGCGAGGGTGTGAGATTGCTGAGTCCCAGTCACTCACAGTTACTTCCTAAACCAGTTTGCAGGTGTCGATGTTACCGTACAGGTGATGCAACCAAGCTCAAGGAGGAGCTCAATGAAGATCTCGTCCTTTGTGTTGTTTCGTTCTAGTTGATCAGTAGGGGAGCCCAGTTTGGGTCGATCGGGGATCTGTGTAGCATTTGGGGTAGTCTTCTTTTATTTTGGTTCCGTAGTCGGACCTTGATTGAATCTAGATGATGTAATGCTTTATTCATGTAATTCTGTGAAGTGGCGAGTGTAAGCCAACTATGTATCCTTTTCCCTTAATGTATTACATGGGTTGTTGTGAAGATTACCTCACTTGTGACATTGCTTTCAATGCGGTTATGCCTCTAAGTCGTGCTTCGACACATGGGAGATATAGCCGCATCGAGGGCGTTACACCAGCGGTGTTCGTGGAGTTGGCATAGATCAAGAATAGGATTTTCACTCCGATTGTCGGAGAGGTATCTCTAGGCCCTATCGGTAATGCACATCACTATAAGCCTTGCAAGCAATGTGATTAATGAGTTAGTTACGGGATGATGCACTACAGAACGAGTAAATAGAGTTGCCGGTAACGAGATTGAGCTAGGTATTGAGATACCGACGATCGAATCTCGGTCAAGTAACATACCGATGACAAAGGGAACAACGTATGTTGTTATGCGGTTTGACTGATAAAGATCTTCGTAGAATATGTAGGAACCAATATGAGCATCCAGGTTCCACTATTGGTTATTGACCGGAAACGTGTCTCGGTCATGTCTACATAGTTCTTGAACCCGTAGGGTCCACACGCTTAAAGTTCAGTGACGATCGGTATTGTGAGTTTTTGTGTTTTGATGTACCGATGGTAGTTCGGAGTCCCGGATATGATCACGGACATGACGAGGATTCTCGAAATGGTTGAGACATAAAGATCGATATATCAGACGACTATGTTCGGACACCGGAAGTTTTTCAGGAGGTTTCGGACATATACCGGAGTACCGGGGGATTACCGGAACCCCCCGGGGGATGTAATGCGCCTATTGGGCCTAAGTGGAGAAGAGTAGGGGTGGCCAGGGGAGGCCGCGCGCCCCCTGTCGGGTGGTAGGTGCGACATATGCCAACGGGTGGCTTATCATTGTGGGAGCCAATAAAACATCGCCGGTGCCTGGAAACGGGATAAGGCGAAGACATGCACGCCCGCGAATCTTACCCAGCTTCAGGGCTCTCCGCGGAGATAACACCCCTACTCCTGCTCTGCGGGGTCTCCGCATGGTTACTAAATGAACAAGTAGCTACACAATGCTCCTCGAGCTGTTTTGGGTGGAAGGAGGAAGAAGGGCACACCTAGCTTGCTTCCTCTCCTTGTATGGTGTCTAGGTCTAACTTGAGAGTCCAACCCCTTTGCATGGGTGCACCGGGGGGTTTATATAGGCCTACCCCCCGGGGGTACAATGGTAATCCAGCTGGGCACGGGGCCCAGCTGTCTGTGACTGTGCTCGCCGGCTTCTGCGCCAGCTGCTAGGGCCCGCCGACTGGTGGGTCCCACCGGCTGCCGGCATCCTAGTCGACAGGCAGGCCCCACTGTCCAGGGCCTGGTCGGTGGCTGGTTACTGTTGCTCTGTACTGTTGACGCAGGCTTGGTCGGGGTAAGCTTGGCTACAGCACCGCCGCCCTGGCGGGCGATTACTGTAGCCCCGCCGTATCTTGTCTCCTTAATGGGCGTCTCCTTCGAGGATGATGGTGAGATGGCTGTGGGGGGCCGGCTCTCCATCAGGCCGACTTGGGAGGAGGTGCGGCCGCCTTCGGTATCTCTCTGCCCGAAGGGGCCCACCGCCTCGGGGGCCACGCTGGTGGCCCGTCGTGGACGGCGTCGGGCCCGCCGTGGCAACAGTGCCGCACCAGACGGGTCGTGGTCACCCGTACGACGCACTCTACCAGGCGTGCTCCGGGTTTTGGGGGTGGCAGGCTCCATTGTAGCCACGCCCCGCTTCATCATCGCGGGGTGGACGCGTACTTTGCGGGTACGGCTTTGACCGTTTTATGGGAGCCGACTTCTTGGAGTCGGCCTCTTTGCAGCCGGCTTCTCGTAGTCGGCCTTCCCACAACTTTCTTCTTGAGGGTAAAGGGCGGGCCGCCCCCGAAGCCGGCCTAGAAGATAGCCGGCAGGGGGGAGGCGGCCCCAGGTCTTGAGTCCTCCCGAGAGCCGGACGGGCTCGTAATTTTTTCAGATGGGCTAGGGGAAGCCGGCTAGGCTACCCATGGCTATTTACTCCGACAGTAGTCCCCGAAGCTGAGCGAGCTTCGCGGCTGACAAAGGGATGAGAAGCTTGGCCAGCTTCACACTCTGAGAAGCCGACCTCGCCGTCGTAGGCCGACTTCGGAGAACTTCTTTGTTTTATCAACATGACCGTGGTTGACCCGCGGGCCGCCCGCGGGCCCCACGACGGGCCACGTGGCGGAGAAGTCCTGCCGTCGCACGCGCGTGACGGGACGCCCCCGCAGGCCCGGGCCCGCCACTCCCTGGCCTTGGCCAGAGCGCAGATCTTCTGTGGCCCGAGGGGACTGCTCGCCTTCCCGTGGCCGTTTCTTCTTGTCTTTAGTGCGCAATAAACGCGGGGCGTGGGGGGAGTGGGCACGATCGATCCCCACGACCCCCACGCCGCGCCTCCTTGGCTCCGGCGCACGAGCCTACAAGTAGGAGGGGGAGGGGGAGAGGCAGAGGCTCGCTCGCTCCCCCGCTCCCCGTCCCTCCTTGTTCTCTTTTCTCTTCTTCTTCCTCTCGCGCCCAACGCAACTTCCCGTCGCAGCTTCCCCACGCCTCCATGTCCATGGCGCTGTCGAGCTCGTGGGACGGCTCCAACCTCCACGAAGATCACATAGAGTTTCTCCACCGGACCCGGCGCCTTCCCGCCGCCAACCTCGTGCAGGTTCGCCTGGCGCCGGAGACGGAAATCTCGCCGGCGCCGGAGGAAGGCGAGCGGGTCGTCTTCCGCACGCATTATCTGCGCGGCTTCGGCCTCCCGGCGAGTGGGTTCAAGCGTTCCTTCCTCGACTTCTACCGCCTCCAGCTGCATCACCTCACGCCCAATGCGGTGATGCTGCTATCGGCCTTTGTCTCCCTCTGCGAAGGCTTCTTGGGAGTGCTGCCCACGCTGGAGCTTTGGGCGGAGCTCTTTTAGAACAAGCTCGGCACCGTCATCGCCGGCGTGCCTGCCCCCTGCGGGGCCTTCATCGCTATGAAGAGATCAGGCGAGAATAATCCCTTCTCGCACATCCCTTTAATCCAATCGGTGAAGCTCTGGCAAAAATCGTACTACTACGTGAAGAACATCGCCCCGCAAGGAGACTACGTCAATCTGCCGGCCTACGTAGCCGGCCCGCCGGCTGGGAGGCAGCCGTCTTGGGGCTTCAAATCCCAGTCCTTATCTCCGGCTGGGAACGCCGCCATCGCCCGACTTCGGGTAATGATCCAGTCGGAAGGCCTGCGCGGAGCCGACTGGGTGGCCGCCTTCATGGAGCGCCGGATCCTTCCCCTTCAAAGCCGGCCCCACATGATGTGCCAGATGAGCGGCCTCCGCGACCCATGCCGGCTGAGCACATGGGAAATGCCCCATGCCGAGGTGGCGCTTATGGTCAACTACATCGCCAACCTCAAGCTCGCCGACGACTGGCAATACGGCAAGGCGCCGTACTCTCGCGCCCATCCACCGCCCGTGGTAAGTCTTTCCTTCTACCTTCTTTCTATCATCAGCCGGCTTTATGCCGGCCGGCTTCTGACCAGGCGGTTTCTTTTTATCAGAACCCTCTTCTTCCGCCGCCAGCCGGGGCGGCAGGAGTCGAACGCCAGTATGTCCCCGACCGTGCGGTAGATGATATTGATGACCCGGATCTGGGGGCGGCCGCCATGGAGGACACCGCCACGAGGGACGTCGCCCAGCCCGGAGGCACGGGGCTCTCGGCCAGCTTTGATGACTGGCCGGATGACGCCGACGCTGAAGAAATCCCGCGTCGCTAGCTGGCAACCGACCGTCACAATGCGGGCTCGTCCGCCGCGCCGGCTGCCGGTGGTGGAACGTCGAAGCACCGGGCCATGCTTCCTCTCTTCAGCAGCCGACCGAAGAAGACGAGGGCCTCCGCCGCGGCAACGAAGCGAGACGAAGCGGCGGCGAAGGCGGTCCGCTTCCGGAGGGCGGTGAAGCAGCCTCCGGCGGTTTCATCGTAAGTCTTTTGGCCGCTTGCGTGCCTATTCTTTGTTGTCTTCTTTTGTTCTAACCCTTCACCAATTTCCGAGCAGGGCACCGCTTTCCCTTTAGCGGGGCCCAGGCGGCTCTGTGGTTGGGCCGGGTGCTGGATCTTCAGGGCCCCGCCGCATGGACCCCCGCGCCAACCTTGCGGAAGCTACGGAGCGGAACACCCGCGAGGCGTGAGAGGAGAGGGAGGCGGCGGAGCGGGAGGCCGCCCGGGCGGCGAAGGAGCGGGCTGACGCGGCAGCCGAGACTCCATCGGAGCGGGCGACCGCGGAAACGGAGGCGGAGGGCACACGTAGCCGGCCTCCGCTGCTCGCCATCCCCCTCTGCACCATGGACCCGGACATCCCTCTGCCCACGGCGGAGGAGATCACCCCAGATCAGCCGCCGGTGCAAAGGGAGGAGCTTTTCGAGGTCTTCGCGGAGAGGACGCCGCCGGCGGTGCCAGCCGGAGCGGGCGAAGGCGGCCAGTCGTCGGCGGCACCAGAGGAGCCGGCCCGGGGCGCACCCGAGGCCGGAGCCGGTCTTGAGATTCAGCTGGCGGCGAGCCAGCACGCCGGAGGGAACACGGCCCCGCCGGACACGCACCAAGCCGCGGGTGCCAACCAGTCGGCAGAAACCTTGGAGGCGGCCAGCTCCGCCACGTCCGGGTGGACTCCCAGTGGAGGGAGTGGCGAGCTGAACATGGCGGCTCAAGGGGTTCGGAGCCGGCTGCAAGCTCAGGCCGCCCTCCTGCAGCAATATACTCAGGAGTTCTTGTTGACGCGGTCTGCTATCCGGGTAAGTTTTTCACTTGTCGACCGCTCTGGTCCTCCGGTTTCATCCGTGGGGGCACGCCAGCGCACCCACTGGGTGTAGTCCCCGAGATCCGGGCCGACTGCAGCGCAGTCGGGTCGGATCTTTCTTGACAACTATCTTAACCCTATCTTCTGTCTGATCCTTAGGATTATCACAACTCTCGTGCTGCCGCCTTCAACTCCCAGGCTCGGGAGCTGAGCCGGAAGACCGAAGACCTGGCCAGCAGCCGACGTAAGTATTTTGCTCTTATCTGTCTCTCGTGGGGGCGCGATAGCGCACCCACTGGGTGTAGTCCCCGAGATTCGGGCCGACTGCAGAGCAGTCGGGTCGGATCTTTCTTGACGACCTTTCCCTTATTGACTTTTTCTCTTTGTCTCTTGCTCATGTAGGGGCCAATGCCGACTTGCGGACGGAGCTCGGCGAGGCGTAGACCGCTCTTCGCGCCAGGGACACCGAGTATGCCGACCTGGTCCGGGAGCGCGACCGCCTGGTCAAGAAACTGGCTGACCAGGAAGAAAGCCACAAGGCGGCCCTGCAGAAGGCGCAGGACGGCGAGGCTGCCCTGAAGGCGGAGTTTGATGTCAAGGCGGCGAGCTGGGCCGAGACGCGTTAGGCGCTGGAGGAAGGCTTCGGCCGAATCGAAGACTTGATTGATGGTAAGCCACTTTTCTTGCCCTTCCTCCACCTGCTAGCCGCCTGGAGTTTATTCTGACCCGTGCTTGTTACTTTGCGCAGATTACTTTCCCGGCCACTCCTTTCTCGCCACCCAAGCCATCGAGGCCCATCGTGAGGCGCGCCGTCAGGCTGGAGCTGACATTGCGCCGGATGCAAACCGAACGCTGGCAGAGCAGCTCATTGCCGTCCAGGCGCGACTGCAGCCGGCCCATCGGATGCTCCGCCGGCTCCAACGTGCCGGGGCGCAGGTGCTGGCCGCGCTCTGGCCCGGCCAGATGATCCCCCGCACCCCAAGCCGGACCGTCGACTGGCTGGAAGTCGCAGTCGGCCGCTTCGAGGCTTGGAAGGTGTCGGCAGCCCATCTCGGAGCCGGGCGTGCGTTGGAGTTCGTCCGTGCATGGTACCCAGGGCTAAGCCTGGACCAGCTGCAGACTTGGCGGCTGGAGGCCGACGCGGAGCTGGAGGAGGTACGGCCGGTGATCGCCCAGCGCGCCTCGACGATCGCCGAGTGCACCGACACCAGCGTCTTCGCGCCGGAACTTAATGACGACGGCGTCGCCCAGTCGGAGGAGTGGTTCGGGCTGAACCCGGCGGAGGGCGAGGACTCGGCCGAGGAGATTGCCTCCAGCGACGAGGGCGAGGATGACGAGGAAGAGGACGGTGAAGACGCCGAGCCGGCCAGTGGGACGACCGACCGCCCTCAAGCCGACCGTGCCTCCAGCAACGAGCCGCGCGGAAGTGCGCCCTCTGCCGGAGGCGGTGATCAGGCCGAAGTTGGTCAGCCGGCCGTCCTTCAGCCGGCGCAACCGTCTCCACCGCCCAGCTCGGCTCGTCAGCGGCCCCGCCGGCTTGATCTGCCATCCTTGTTGTTCCTGTTTTTGTCTTTTCGAACAACTTTTAAGTTTTCGCAATTCCACCCACTGGGGGTGTATCAAACCATGTTGGATGCTGACCTCTCTGGAGGTCTTTTGTGTAAATATTATTGTATGCATGTTTTGGTTTCCATTCGAGTGCACTTTTCATCCTTAGGCCTTTTCCTTTGCCGCCTTCCCTCTTTAGGAAGGCAAGAACTCCGGCTTTCTTGGATTTGAAGCAAACTGAATGCAAGCCGGCCGGCCGGCTACTCTGGTAGTCGGTCGGCGGTAGGCGGCAAGCCAGCTTTTGTTATATAAATCCGTTAGTCCCTAGCCGTTTTTCGTGTGCACACCCTTTCCGGCCTATGACTCTTGCCAGCCGGGCAGCCGGTTCTTCGAACTGCGATTTTGGCAAGAGCTAGGCCTGGGTGTCGGCACATTACTTGTCTGACCGCGGGTAGGACTCCTAATATAACTCCAGTCGGCTAGTCCCCGGGCCGACTCGTCGAACCCGGTGCCGGACGAAATAAATAAATGAAAAGGCGATATCATACGCATGATAATTTTTCATTCATAGATAAAAGATGGCAGTCCCCAAGTCCTCCTTGGGGAGCCTATTGTCTCGTACTTAATACAAAAGTTGTCGCGATACATACTGCCTTTCAACTGTAAAATCTTCGAAGGAGGTTGGCGTTCCATGGTCGTTCCGACTCCTTGCCGGAGTCGTCTCTCTTGCGTGCCTTCGGCTTCTGCGCGTCGATGAGGTAGTAGGAATCGTTGCCTAGAGCTCTGCTGACGACGAAGGGACCTTCCCAGGGGGCTGTGAGCTTGTGCTAGCCGGCTGTTCGCTGGATCAGCCGGAGCACAAGGTCGCCCTCCTGGAAGGATCTTGGCCTGACCTTCCGGCTGTGGTAGCGGCGCAAACCCTGCTGGTAGATGGCAGACCGGCTGAGGGCTAACAGCCGGCCTTCTTCCAGCAGGTCGACGCCGTCTTCTCGTGCTTCTTTGGCCTCCGCCTCCGTGTACATGGTTACCCGAAGCGAGTCGAACTCGATGTCTGTTGGGATGACTGCCTCAGCACCATATACGAGGAAGAAAGGAGTGAAGCCGGTTGATCTGTTTGGGGTAGTACGCAGACTCCATAGGACAGCCGGCAGCTTGTCGAGCCAACAGCCGGCTGAATGCTCCAGAGGTACGACCAGTCGGGGCTTGATGCCGGAGAGGATGAGGCCGTTTGCTCGCTCGACCTGGCCGTTTGACTGCGGGTGGGCGACGGACGCAAGGTCCAGCCGGATACCTTGTGTAGCGCAGAATCGTGCCAAGGCTCCTTTGCCAAAATTCGTGCCATTGTCGGTGATGATGCTGTGCGGTACGCCGTACCAGGTTGTTATATCTACGATGAAAGTCACCGCAGTCGGCCCATTCAGCTTCTTGATCGGCTTCACCTCGATCCACTTGGTGAATTTGTCCACGGCGACGAGCAAATGCGTCATGCCACCGCGCGCTGTCTTGAATGGGCCCACCATGTCCAGTCCCTAAACGGCGAAGGGCCAGGTGAGGGGAATGGTGTTGAGTGCCGAAGCCGGCATGTGTTGCTTGGAGCTGAAAAGCTGGCAGCCTTTGCAGTGTTTGACTAGCTCTTTGGCGTCGTCCAAAGCAGTCGGCCAGTAGAAACCGTCGCGGAAGGCTTTGGCGACAAGTGATCTTGAGGCGGCGTGGTGGCCGCACTCTCCCTGGTGTATATCTTTGAGGATTGTAATGCCCTTCTCCTGCTCGACGCATCGCTGTAGGACTCCGGTGACACTGCGCTTGACAAGTTCTCTGTTGACGATTGTGTATGCTCCGGCTCGACGTTGGACTTGTCTCGCTTCTGTTTCATCAGCCGGCAGATCTTGGTTCACTAAAAAGTTGAGGATGGATTGAGCCCATGATGGAGCTGCAACCTCCCCTGCCGCCAATGTGGCTACAACCACCAGGGTGGGCGGGCTGGGTGATGAAGTGCTGGAGTCGGCCGCCGCTTGCTGTGCTGAAGAAGTCCCCGGGCCGGCTACCGCAGTCCCCGAGCCGAGTGCGGCAGTCCCCGAGCCGGGTGCGGCAGTCCCCGAGCCGGCTACTGCAGCCCCCGAGCCGAGTACTGAAGTCCCCGGGCCGACTGCTTGATTCTTCGAGCCGGACCCGGCCCCCTCGGGGTTAGGCGGCACGAAGATGGAGTCGGATTCCGGAGACGACTTGATGGACGGCTTGAGGAGGCATTGTAGGGCGACGCCGGTTGGTATTGCTTGTCGCATGGAGCCTATTCGGGCCAGGGCATCTGCTGGCTCGTTGTCGGCTCGCGGTACGTGGAGGAATTCGCATCCATCGAAGTACCCACTGATTTGCTGCACTAGGAAGCGGTAGCTTGCCATGTTTGCGTCCTTGGCGTCCCAGTCGCCAGATGATTGCTGAACCACCAAATCCGGGTCGCCATAACATAGGATCCGGCGGATGCCGAGTTCCTTGGCAAGCCGGAGCCCATGTATGAGCGCCTCGTACTCGGCTACGTTGTTGGACGCGGCGAAGTGGATCTATAGCGTGTATCTGAGCTTGTCGCCCTTAGGAGTGGTAAGGACGACGCCGGCTCCCAAGCCGGTGCGCATCTTGGATCCGTCAAAGTGCATGCGCCAATGGGTGGAGTCGGGAGCTGGCGGTAAGTACTGGGTCTCGGCACAGTCGACGAGGAAGTCGGCCAGTGCTTGTGACTTGATGGCGGTGCAGGGTTGGTAGAAGATCGTGTAAGGGGCCAGCTCGATGGCCCACTTAGCCACCCGGCCGGATGCATCCCGGCTGCCTATGATCTCGGCCAGCGGGGCAGTGCATACGACCGTGATGTGATGTTCTTGAAAGTACGGCTTGAGCTTCTTGGCGGTGAAGTACACGCCGTAGCACATCTTCTGGTAGTGCGGGTAGTTCAGTTTTGAGGCGGACAATACCTTGCTCAGGTAATAAACCGGCCTCTGGACCGGCTGGGCTCGGCCTTCTTCGGGGCGTTGGACTACAATGACGGTGCTGACCACCCGGCTAGTAGCGGTAATATAAAGGAGCATGGGCTCTTTCTCAGTCGGCGCCGCCAGGACAGGCGGTGTGGCCAGCATTTTCTTCAGCTCGTGGAAAGCTTGGTCGGCCTGGTCATTCCACTCGAAGTGAGTGCTCTTCTTCATGAGGCGGTAGAGAGGGAGAGCTTTCTCTCCAAGCCGGCTGATGAAGCGGTTCAAAGAGGCCAGGCACCCGGTGAACTTCTGGATCTCTCGAAGCTTGGTTGGGACCGCCATCCTCTTGATGGCCTTGATCTTTACTGGGTTGCACTCGATGCCGCGTTCGGAGACCAGAAAGCCTAGGAGCTGGCCGGCTGGCACTCCGAACACGCATTTCTCGGGGTTGAGCTTGATTCGGAACCGGCGCAGGTTCTCGAATGTTTCTCTCAGGTCTTCCAGCAAAGTGCCGCGCTTCTCCGTCTTCACCACGATATCATCCACGTAGACGTGGGCATTTTTGCCAAGTTGCGTGAGGAGGCACTTCTGCATGCAACGCTGAAAAGTGGCACCGACATTCCTCAAGCCGAATGTCATAGTCAGGTAGAAGAAGGCTCCAAATGGCGTGATGAAGGCTGTCTTCAGGCGGTCATCCGGGTTCAGTTTTATCTGGTGGTATCCCGAATAAGCATCCAAAAAGCTCAACAGCTCGCATCCGGCTGTGGAGTCTATCACTTGGTCAATTCTGGGCAGGGCGAAGGGATCTTTGGGGCAGGCTTTGTTGAGGCTTGTGTAGTCTATACACATGCGCCACTTGTTATTCTTTTTCAGCACGAGAACCGGGTTTGCGAGCCACTACGGGAAGAAAACTTCCATGACGAAGCCGGCTGCAAGAAGCCGGGCTATCTCCTCCCCTACGATCCTTCTCTTTTCCTCTGACAGTCGGCGGAGAGGCTGCTTGACTGGTTTTGCGTCCTCCCGCACATGTAATTTGTGCTCGGCGAAATCCTTCGGAACACCCGGCATGTCCTTGGGGGACCATGCAAAGATATCCCGATTCTCACGGAGGAAATCGACGAGCTCGCCCTCCTATTTGCTGTTTAGGCTTACCCCAATGACGGCAAACCTTTCGGGGTGCTCGGGGTCGAGCTGTATCTTCTTGGTCTCCTTGGCCGGCTGGAAAGATCCTTGGGCATCATACTCCTTGGAGTCGACGGGCTGGCTCAGCTGCTTGCTGGCCAGGGCCACGACCCGGTCCAGCGTTTTCTTTTCTTCGGCAATCACGAGGGATTCGGCCAGCCGGCTGCTGGCCGCGGCGCAGTTGGCGGACTTCTTGTAGTCGTCGGTGATGGTGATGATGCCCTTGGAGCTTGGTATCTTCATCTTGAGGTATGCGTAGTGGGGGACCGCCATGAACTTGGCCAAGGCGGGTCGGCCAAGCAAGGCGTGGTAAGGGCTCTCCAGGTCCACCACCTCGAACCAGATCGCTTCCTGGCGGAAATGATCCTTGCCCCCAAAGAGTACGTCGATCTTGATCTTGCCAATGGGGACGCAGGACAAACCGGGTACGATGCCATGAAACACCGTCCGAGTCGGCACAAGCTGTTTTGTCTTGACACCCAACTTCTCCAGGGTGTCGCAGTACAGGATGTTGATGCTGCTTCCACCGTCGATCAGTACGCGGGAGAAGCGGGTGGCGCGCGTGTTCGTCGCGAGGGTGGCCACCAGGACCAAAGCGTAGGAGCCGGGAGACGGCATCACCTCTGGGTGGTCGGCCCGGCTCCAGCTGATGGATTTCTCTGACCAATGCATGTGGCCGGCTGGGTTGGCGGCGGCCACATTGACTTCTTGATGCTCTCGGCACTTGCTACGCCGGTCTTCGGGCTGGCTCGTAAAGACGACGTAAGATGCTTGCTCGTCGGGGAACTCGTCCTGCACGGCGTCGACTGCGGGCCGAGCGGCCTTGGGCGGCGGAGCCGGAGGCGGCGGGCCGGCTGGCGGAGTCGGCGTGAGCCCTTCGCCCTTGGAGATTCGGGCGAGCCAGTTACACTTTCGGGTTGTATGGTTGGACGGCTTCGCGCCGCTATGGAACTTGCATGGGGCGTCAAGAGTTTGTTCGTAGGAGAAAGCCGGCTGCCAAGCCGGCTGGCCGCCCTTGGGCTTCTTGGGCATGGGCCGCCCCTCAGGCGGTGCGTCTTCGACCGTGGCCACTTGCCGGCTAGCGGGAGGCGTCGCAGGGCCTTTGCGCTTCTGGTCATTCTGGAGTTGGCGTCGTCCGGAATCTCCCGCCGGCGTTTGGGGCGCCGGATTAAGCACTTTCCCGGACCCGTCCACCCGGAGCTCGGTCTTCATCGAAGAGTCGGCGGTGGCGTACTTGTCGGCGATATTCAGGAGCTCGTCGAGGGTAGTCGGCTCGTCGCAAAGGAGCTTGTGCTTGAGGAGGGTGCCCTCTCGGCACCCGGCAGTGAAGTATTCGATGGCTTGCACCTCGTGCACTCCTTCGCAAGAATTCTGGAGCTCGGCCCAACGCGTGAGGTAGTCGCGGGTGGACTCGGCTTGGCCCTGTACGCACAGGGAGAGCTGTCTGGGCTTGGGGGCCCGCTTGTAGGTGCTGGTGAAGTTGCGAACGAAGGCTTCAGTGAAATCTACCCAGCTGTTGATGCTGAGAGGCTTGAGGCTGTTAAGCCAAGTCCATGCCGTGCCTTGCAGCATGAGGGGCACGTACTTCATGGCAACGCGCCGGTTGCCGTTGGCGATGCTGACGGCTATGGAGTAGTCGGTCAGCCAGTCTTCTGGCTTCACCGAGCCGTTGTACTTGGGCGTGTCTCTCAGGAGCGAGAACCCTTCGGGGAAGGGCTCGTCGCGGATGCGGGGGCCAAAGCAGGGCGGGCCGACATCGTCTTCTTCTTCTAGCGCCAGGGATCTGGCCAGGCGGTCGATCCGGTGGTGGGCGTCGTTCTCGCCAACTACTTCGTGGCGACCTCTGGAGGCGGGGTGGGGTATCTCTCTCCACGAGCTCGAGGCGGAGGCGGGGTGCCCCGCCATTCCATGGCTCGGGGACGGCCGTCAGTGTCTCGCTCGATGGAGATTCGGGTCCGGCTTCGGCTGTAAGCCGGCTCTTTCTCGCACCGCGTGCGGGTGTTGCTCGTAGTCGGCGACCAGGAAGTCGCACCGTGATCGCGGTGCAGGGGAGGGCTCCCCGCGCCGGCGTCGGCTTCGTGGCGCTGAGCGGCCGCGTCAATCAGCTGCTGTATGCGCCGTGTCATGTGGGGGAGGTCTTCGTCTTCCAAGCCGTCCAGCTCGTCTACGGCCGCCTGGGCGGCGCGCAGGTTCTCGAGGGGAGTGGCGTAGACCGGGCGTTTGACTCCAACCATGTCGGCGATGACGGCGCCGCGTTGCCTGACAGCACCAGCCCGGCTTGGGCCAGCCGGAGCCGGCGTGTCGAAGGCGGCGCGGTCAGCTTCGCGCTGGTAGGCCTCGGTGAGGCGTCTTACGGAGGCCAGCCGCCGGCCCTCCGCGAGGAGGGCGAGGCGGTGTGCCTCCAGTACTTCGTCGTTGGCGTCAGCTGGGAGGGGGACGGACAAGTCGTGGGCCGCCACGCGCGGGGCGTCGTGGGCACCCTCGTCGGTCGGGCTGTCATGGCCGATAACCATCACCTCAGTGGTGAAAGTATCGCAATCGCCGGCCGGAGGGAGCGGGTCATTGTAGATCGCGACGTTGGTGGGGAAGGTGTCGTAGGACGCCGTGTCGGAGTCGACAGGCATCGGGTCGGTGGAGCCAACCGACTCCAAATCCGCAGCAGGCTCGCTGGAGACGTGGAGCTGGCCGAGGAGGTTGGCGAGGTGGTCGGTGCCCGCATCGGAGGCGAGTTCGTCGGAGATGCAGGCCTTGTCGAAGAGATCGGCGAGGCCGCTCGCCGCGCAGATGTCGGTGACGCCTTGCAGCGCATCGTGGCAAGTGCCATCGGGCGAGCCGGGCTGGCTACGCTCGCGAGGGAGGAAGAGGGTTCCCGTCTAGAACAGGTCTCCGGACGACGGTGCACCTGGCCCCATGGTGGGCGCCAAATGTCGGGTGGTAGGTGCGACATATGCCAACGGGTGGCTTATCATTGTCGGAGCCAATAAAACATCGCCGGTGCCTGGAAACGGGATAAGGCGAAGACATGCACGCCGGCGAATCTTACCCAGCTTCAGGGCTCTCCGGGGAGATAACACCCCTACTGCTGCTCTGCGGGGTCTCCGCATGGTTACTAAATGAACAAGTAGCTACACAATGCTCCTCAAGCTGTTTTGGGTGGAAGGAGGAAGAAGGGCACAACTAGCTTGCTTCCTCTCCTTGTATGGTGTCTAGGTGTAACTTGAGAGTCCAACCCCTTTGCATGGGTGCACCGGGGGGTTTATATAGGCCTACCCCCCGGGGGTACAATGGTAATCCAGCTAGGCGCGGGGCCCAGCTGTCTGTGACTGTGCTCGCCGGCTTCTGCGCCGGCTGCTGGGGCCCGCCAACTGGTGGGTCCCGCCGGCTGCAGGCATCCTGGTCGACAGGCAGGCCCCACTGTCCAGGGCCTGGTCGGTGGCTGGTTACTGTTCCTCTGTACTGTTGACGCAGGCTTGGTCGGGGTAAGCGTGGCTACAGTACCGCCGCCCTGGCGGGCGATTACTGTAGCCCCGCCGTATCTTGTCTCCTTAATGGGCGTCTCCTTCGAGGATGATGGCGAGCCGGCTGTGGGGGGCCGGCTCTCCATCAGGCCGACTTGGGAGGAGGTGTGGCCGCCTTCGGTATCTCTCTGCCCGAAGGGGCCCACCGCCTCGGGGGCCATGCTGGTGGCCCGTTGTGGATGGCGTCGGGGCCGCCGTGGCAACAGTGCCGCGCCGGACGGGTCGTGGTCACCCGTACGGCGCACTGTACCAGGCGTGCTCTGGGTTTTGGGGGTGGCAGGCTCCACTGTAGCCACGCCCCGCTTCATCATCGCGGGGTGGACGCGTACTTTGCGGGTACGGCTTTGACCGTTTTATGGGAGCCGGCTTCTTGGAGTCGGCCTCTTTGCAGCCGGCTTCTCGCAGTCGGCCTTCCCACAACTTTCTTCTTGAGGGTAAAGGGCGGGCCTCCCCCGAAGCCGGCCTAGAAGATAGCCGGCAGGGGGGAAGCGGCCCCAGGTCTTGAGTCCTCCCGAGAGCCGGACGGGCTCGTAATTTTTTCAGATGGGCCAGGGGAAGCCGGCTAGGCTACCCATGGCTATTTACTCCGACACCCCCTCCCCCTCTAGTCCGAATTGGACAAGGAAGGGGGGCGGCGCCCCCTTTCCTTCCTCCTCTCTCCTTCCCTTTCCCCTTCTCCTACTCCTACTAGGAAAGGAGGAGTCCTACTCCCGATGGGAGTAGGACTCCCCCTTGGCCCACCCTCCTCCTGGCAGGGCGCCTCCCCCTAGCTCCTTTATATACGGGGGTGGGGGGCACCCCAAAGACACACAAGTTGATCATTGATCTCACCCAGCCGTGTGCGGTGCCCCCCTCCACCATAATCCACCTCGGTCATACTGTAGCGGTGCTTAGGTGAAGCTCTACAACGGTGGCTTCATCAACATTGTCACCACGCCGTCGTGCCGATGAAACTCTCCCTCGAGCTCTACTGGATCGTTAGTTCGTGGGACGTCACCGAGCTGAACGTGTGCTGAACGCGGAGGTGCCGTACATTCGGTACTAAGGATCGGTCGATCGTGAAGACGTACGGCTACATCAACCGTGTTGTCATAATGCTTCCGCTTAACGGTCTATGAGGGTACGTGGACGACACTCTCCCCTCTCGTTGCTATGCATCACCATGATCTTGCGTGTGCGTAGGATTTTTTTGAAATTACTGCGTTACCCAACAACGGCACCTCCACGATCTGCACACGTTCAGCTCGGTGACGTCCCTCGTACTCTTGATCCAGCTGAGGCTGAGGGTGAGTTCCGTCAGCACGATAACCATAGAGCCATAGAGCCTCCACCAGCCATATATGCATGTAGTGTTAGTAGTTATTCTTGTTCATTGCTCTAGAATGTTATTTTTCCAGCATATTCCATGTGCTGACCCATTTCGGGTTGCAACGTGTTATGTTGCAGACTTTTCAGACGAAGAGTAAGGTGCGCTAGGTCGTTGTCGTGCACTCAGCTATGCCGTTGGAGTTGATGGACTCACTTTATCTTCGAAGCCTTCCGCTTTATCTTAATTAGATGGCCTTAAGCCATATTATTGTAATAAGTTCTATTTTGAGACTATCGATGTAATAAGTGTGTGATTGGAACTCTGTTATAAATCCTTCAAGTACTGTGTGTGTCAGCATTACCGATCCAGGGATGACACTTATGCACAGAGATTTGACTGTTTCAGGTCGGATCGCTACAAGATGGTATCAGAGCACACGCTGACTATAGGACACGACCACTAAGATGAGCCATATGTCACTCTTCTCTACTCATTTCTAACTCTTCTCCACTTTCCACTCTATAGATGGCGGACCCAAGGAACAAGTTTGCTCAACCGGATGAAGACACCCCTTTTGGACGACACTTGAAGGAAGCCACAAGATATTTGAACATCGGAAGAAGAACGCTGGACCATTCGCGTACATGTTCCAGGAAGAACATTCATACTAGTGACTGAGCCCATAGAGTTTTACTTCGATGCACCAACCTGGAGTCTACGAAAGAGCATGTCAGCTCATATCTCCATGGGACGCATCGGCGAAGTTTACCACAAGGATCTTAAGGACACCATCTACCAAATATGTGGGCGCCGAGATGAGCAATGTGCGATGATCAGCAATAGGAGGACAAGTCCATTGCAGCCTACATGCAGGAGTTAAACCAACACATTTGTCGACAGGAGAACCAGATGTGCGCCAGCATGATAGACCTGAAGAAGGTGATGACCAGGAACATGGAGCTTGAAGAGGAACTCAAGTCTACACGCGATGGATATCAAGAGGAAATTGCAGTCCTACTGGAGAAGAATGAAGACCTGAAGAAGAACCTAGGAGTATTCATGGGAGACCCCGCGCCAGGAGGAGATGACGACCATCCCGAGAACTACATCATCATCGATGACACCGATTCTGACCCCGACAGTGATAATGACTATGAAGACGAAGTTGGAGCGGATATCATGGAATCTTCTTCCCATCAAAATTTCTAGATGACCACCATATCATCAGTAGTATTCCCCCATGTATATAATAGTAGTTCGAGCACTTGGTAACGGTAGTTAGATCGTTTGTATGCCCTTGTTAGAATTGAGTGGTGTGATATGAATGTGTTTGTCTCATGTGCATATGGGTAGTCTTTTCTCCTTAGACCTCATTCTATTCTAAACTCTTCCCTCTAAACTCATCAGATGCCTCCGAGACATGACCCCGGATTTGTCTTCCCACCGGAGCTCACTTAGTTGATCCAACAGCAGAATACCTTGATGCAACTACTAGTCCAGAACCAAGGCAACAACAACAATAACAACCCACCGCCACCACCACCAGTTGACAACTTAGCCCGCTTCTTGAGGTTGAATACGCCGGTGTTTTCGAGTAGCACCGAGCCGATTGTTGCTGATGACTGGCTCCGCAGGATTGGAAGGGAGTTGACCAATGCAGGTTGCACAGATGCTGAGAAGGTGCACTTTGCCGCACATCAATTGGATGGACCAGCCACCTCATGGTGGGAGAATTACACAGGCACTTTTCCCATAGCCAATGGTACTTGGGATCAATTTCAGCAAGCATTCCGCACTGCACATGTCTCTACGGGAGCAATGAATATGAAGAAGCATGAGTTTCGCAACTTACGCTAGGGAAATCGTACTGTGGGGCACTATGTGGATGAGTTTAGCAAGTTAGCCTGCTATGCCCCAGATGAAGTGGCCACAGATGCCGCGAAGTAGGAGAAGTTGATGGAAGGGCTGAATGATGAGATGACTATGTAGTTGATGGTGGCAACATTCACAAACTACCAGGGGTTGGTAGATCGAGCTCTTATGATTGAAAGGAAGCAGCAGCAGATAGAGAGCCGCAAAAGGAAGTATGGACAGGGGAAGTATAATTCTGGAGAATCGTAGAAGCCTCGTTTTACCCCGAACTCGGGAGGATATATCCATAAGTATGGAGGCCACACCCACAATGGAGGGAGTTTGCATAATCATAGTGGCCCTAAGAATGGGAATGGGAATGGACGAAGCAGCAGCTAGAACCATTCTAACCCCACAACACCCGCCAAGAAGGATCTAAGTCACATTACTTGTTTCAAGTGCGGGAATACTGTACACTACGCCACCGAGTGTTCTGAAGCAAAGAATGGAAATGGCAATGGAAGCTTTGGGAAGAAGCCCAACCCTTTCAACAGGGACAGGTGAACCACGTTAACGTGGAGGAGGTTGAAGAGCCGCCAGATGCAGTTTTAGGTAAGTTTTTGATTGAGTCATTTACTACAATCGTTCTTTTTGATACTGGTGCATTGCATTCTAACATTTTGAGGGGGTTTGTGGATAAGTATAAGTTGCCCACCAAAGTTCTTAAGACACCTATGTTAGTAAGCTCGCCAGGACCGGAGTATATGGCAAGCAGAGGATGTTTTCATATGCCATTGACCATAGGTAAGCATGTTTTCCCCTCAGACCTAATAATTCTAGAGTCACAAGGATTGGATGTGATACTAGGCATGGATTGGTTATCGAAGTATGGAGGAAACATCGATTGTGCTAGTAAGTCAATTCTGCTCACCACCCCTAAGAGAAAAAGGATTAAGTATGTGTTTAGGCATGCACCAAGGAGGACCCAAGTGAATTCCCTCTCAGGAGTTGTTCAGGAGGAAGTGCCTATAGTGAAGGATTACCTAGATGTATTTCCATAGGAACTACCAGGCATGCCACCGGATCGAGACATTGAGTTTTTGATAGGGCTGTTGCCAGGAACCGGACCAATATCGAACAGACCATATCGGATGCCCGCAAATGATCTGGAGGAAATTAACAAGTAGATTAAGGAGCTACTGGAGAAAGGTTAGATTCGACGAAGTTCATCGCCATGGGGAGACCTAGTTGTCGGTGTCAAAACCGGCGGATCTCGGGTAGGGGGTCCCGAACTGTGCATCTAAGGCTGATGGTAACATGAGCCGGGGGACACAATGTTTACCCAGGTTCGGGCCCTCTCGATGGAGGTAATACCCTATTTCCTGCTTGATTGATCTTGATGATATGAGTATTACAAGAGTTGATCTACCACGAGATCGTAGAGGCTAAACCCTAGAAGCTAGCCTATGATTATCATTGTTATTGTCCTACGGACTAAACCCTCCGGTTTATATAGACATCGGAGGGGCCTAGGGTTACACAGAGTCGGTTACAAGGGAGGAGATCTACATATCCGAATTGCCAAGCTTGCCTTCCACGCAAAGGAGAGTCCCACCCGGACACGGGACGAAGTCTTCAATCCTATATCTTCATAGTCCAACAGTCCGGCCAAAGTATATAGTCTGACTGTCTCAGGACCTCCTAATCCAGGACTCCCTCAATAGCCCCTGAACCAGGCTTCAATGACGATGAGTCCGGCGCGCAGATTGTCTTTGGCATTGCAAGGCGGGTTCTTCTCCAAATACTGAGTACCTGTCGTAATGAGTAGTGTCCGGCTTCCTATGAATGTTCCACTCCTCGGCTTCTGTGCTTTAATAATGGCTATCTTCCACGTGTCAAGCGAATGCGAGAGGTTGGGGCATTTTTACATTTGCCACCGTAACCATGTGAGTAGATCGTCTATTTAAAGAGTCAGGGATCCTCAGATCCAGATCACACCATCCTCCCACAACGAGTATCCTTCGGAGCGCACCCGGAAAAGTCCATCCCATCATGGCCGGCCATCGCAGCTCCTCCTCTCGCTCCCGTAGCACTAAGCCAGACAATTGGGAGAAGTGTTCCGTCCCCCACAGCCAATTAGTAGAGTTACAGACCCAGGGGTTTCTCCCTCCTGCGTATATGGTCCCCGTCTGAGCCGGACTAGCCACTTATAACGGCGGGGAGCAAGCGGAGAGCTTTCCCAACCTATCC
Source organism: Triticum monococcum (assembly GCA_034509565.1). Lineage (NCBI taxonomy): Eukaryota > Viridiplantae > Streptophyta > Magnoliopsida > Poales > Poaceae > Triticum > Triticum monococcum. The sequence continues at coordinate 495,350,133 of CM067844.1, forward strand.
ATGGGGGAGCGGGTATGCCTTGTCCCTTACTTATGGAGGGGACTCGGATTTCCAATCCATCCGTTCCTCCGCGGGCTCCTGGAGTTCTACAGCCTCCAGCTGCATAACTTTACTCCTGCCTCCATATTACACATCACCGGCTACGACACCATTTGCGAGCTGTTTCTGGGCTGTGAAGCTCATTTCGAGCTATGGAAGAGGCTATTCTGCCTCGTATCCTGTACACATGAGGGGTCAATATATCAAGTGGGCGGAGCCGAAATATGGTGCATCGCCGGGACCAGATACCCGTCCGATACTCTGAAGAAGACATCCGAAGACTGGCCTTCCGAGTGGTTTTGTATGGAGGATGTCCCCCTTCCGAACCCTATTCGGATGGGCCTCCCTGAGTTTAATAATGCCCCTTTGAAAAAACACCGCAGTTGCCGCCCTAGGAGCCCCCAGGAGGAAGATAATAGAGAGGTCCTTTACCTGATGGGCAGGATAAAAACGCTGCCCAAATCAGGACTGACAATAATCGAGGTTATGTCAGTATGTATAATGCGGGGGTGCAGCCACTTCAGTATCGGGGGAAACCCATGTGGCACTTCAATGGAGAAGACGATGCCACCCGCTGTGGCCGTAAAAGTCCGGACTCTGCCGCTGCTCTAGCAAAAATACTGTCCGATTTGTATAAAGGAGAGGAAGAGGAGTTCATCCGCATTAAGCCACGGGATGGATTCTCCATGTACAACCCCCCAAACTAGGTGAGCTGCTACTTTTACTCCAGACCTTCCCACATTCTTCATCATAAATATTTACCTTGCTATTTCATAGCAGGAACTGCGAAAAGCCGTGCGGGAGGTCCACAGCCCGTCTCCACAGCCAGAGGACCCTGACCGGGCCCTCGACCTCGGACTCCAAGAAGATCCGGACATATTTGTGGAGTACTGACAGGACGTTCTATCAGTTAAGCTGCGATGGTGCCTTGGTGGCCATCATAGCCGATTATCCTGGCCTGCTCCCTGCATCGCATGTAAGTAAAACCGGAGTCCCAACTTCCGAGAAGGATCCTTTTTTGCACTTCACCCACCGCACACATATGGTGTCTTACAGGGAAGGCCCTTGGGACGCCATGCCGAATCCGCGATGACTCACCAACGAGGGGCACCGAAGCTGGGTAGGCTTAAAAGGAAGGCGGTCAGGACTGAGACGCCGTCGCAGAGGTATGAAAAAGAACCCTGCTCCGTGGTTATCGTCTTTAAAAATATAATAACGTCCATGGTTCTTGGCAAAAAAAAAACGCTCGCCGGACCATGTCCGGAGAGCCTGCTGGCCACGCCTCCACCAGCCGGACTCCAGAGCCGGTCTTAGAGGCAGATGCTAACGTGGGGACAACACTAGATGTTCCTCCTACAGAGGATGCAGATAGGCTGTCGGCTACGAATTCCGAAGTGGAGAGTGCCATGAATCACAGGCGTCACAGGGCCGTACTCTGCGACCCTGGTTTCTCCGAAGAGGCGTTCGATGCCTTCAACTCGGGAGACGCGTACATCCAAGCTGCTCAAAATGGTCTTGCCAGAGCCACAGACCTGTATGTAAAGGATATACAGGTAAGAAAATCTGATAATTATGTATATCAGTAGCCCCTAAGACTTGAAATAGTTGACACAACTGATTTAAGGATCATTATATGTGTAGGTTCTTACGGAGAAGAATACCCAGTTATCTCAAGAGCTGAAGGAGTGCAAAGCCCAGATATGGGCCGCAGTTGCCGAAATGAAGGAGTCCAAGAAGGCCCCATCTGGTAACACTTGTTCTGATCGAAAAGAATGAAATGACATGTACCAGTTAGTATTCGGCATGCATGCAAATCTAACAATAGATTCTGCAGATGATCCCGGAGTGAATCCGAAGGTCGTGCGAGGGGATGGGCAACATGCTCAGCGACAGCTAGAGGCTGGCGAGCGGGTGCTTACACGGGTTAGGCAGGAGAAAAATGATCTCCAAGATGCCAATACCCGGCTGGGCGTTGAACTGAAAGATGTTCAGGCCCAGCTAGCTGACTCCGTGAAGGAGAATAAGGAGCTTCGACGCGGCATTTTTAGTAAGTTCTTGAACGAACTTTTATGGAGTTCGGCGAAGAAACCGGCTAACAGAGTTATATCTATAGGTATGCTGACGGGTCGTCCCGAAGAGGAGATGCCCGGGTCTGCGGGTGATCTTCTGCCAGAACTCTCACAACTGCATGAACAAGTTCGGAAGGTGAAGCAGGGCATTTCCCAGGCCTTGTGGCCATCCGCCTCCCTACCAGGAGGCATGGGGGAGCTCGTAGAGATGATCAAGGGAGCGCGGCGGCGCTTCCGATTATGGAAGATATCTACCTACCGACAAGGTGCAAGGGAAGCCTGGGCCATGGTGAAGACACGATATACCAAGGCTGACCCGAACCACATGGCCGAGGTCGGACCAGTGGGGTCTGATGGGAAAGAGATCCCTGTTAGTCTGGTGTGTGACCAGGTAGAATTAGCCGCAAAGTATTCCCAACAGGATTGTAGGCTAGACAGCCCGTTGGATGGTATAGAAGAAGAATTTAGTCAGTCTAAGTGACTGTGTACTTCAAGTGACATATATTGTCCCTAGCCGGATTGTAAATCATTTTTCATGGCGGACCTTTTCCCGTCGACCTCCGGACTCGACAGTCCAGAGTGTATCCGAATACCCACTTAGTTATGTAAAAACTGGGGTATGCGTGGAAACCACGCGTAGGGGTCATAAGTGCTTGAACAGACAAGTACCCAACTAGCTATGTTATATTACATGGATAGTAAGAAACATCTTCCAGGGAGAATAGTTCCGTTAAGGGTTCCTTTCCCTAGGTATGCATGAATTAATGTGCATGTCCGAACTGCGAAAAGAGACGCAGGATATAAACATCTGGGGGCATGCATTGCAATAAGTAAAAGTCATCTTTTGTTCACCGACCGAATATTCCCTTAAGAACACTAGCTTTCGGCTTCACACAGTCTGAGGTACACATCCTGCTGACCCGGCAGTAACAATCGCAGAGGTGCTCCCCTTATGCCCTGGCTGAATTAATGGGAACGTAGGGCATAAACACAAGAGCCAAGCAACCCAGCTTGGCCAAAACTTAAGTCATATCGATGCATATAATGGCGAAGGAAAGGTACATGTGGAAAACTAACACATGTGCAGGGGGCATAGAGCCCGGAACGTAATTATATTGAGCTTCTGTATAAGAAGCTCCCAGGTAGAATGAGCATGCAAGGCGCATCAAGATTGTGTAGTCAAGACACATTTTAACCTTTTAAGGCCGTGAAGAAAAAGGGAAGAAAGAAAGAAAGATAGATAGAGGATATATATAAAAAAAGGCAAGGTAAGGAGACGAACACAGAGCCCGGCACTAGGCGTAAAACCTTCGGAGTCTGGCCGCGATCCATGGGTTTGGCTCGAGTTGATTGTCTGATGCATCCCGCAGACGGTACGCTCCACCGGTTAGAACTTTGTCAATGACGAAGGGACCTTCCCATTTGGGCTTGAGCTTGTCCTTTTTCTTCTCTGGTAGGCATAGAATGAGTTTGCCAACGTTATAAGTTTTTGCCCGTACTTCTCTGCTTTGATACTGTCGAGCCTGTTGCTGATAGAATGCGGAGCGGGCTTTTGCAACGTCACGCTCCTCCTCTAGGGCGTCTAAACTGTCCTGCCGACCAAGCTCGGCTTCTTTCTCTTCGTACATGCGCACTCGAGGTGAGTCATGAATGATGTCGCATGGCAGTACCGCCTCTGCGTCGTACACCATAAAAAACGGTGTGTATCCGGCAGTGCGATTCGGCGTGGTCTGTAGCACCCATAGTACGGAGTCGAGCTCCTCCACCCAGTGCATATGTGATTCCTTCAAGGATCGCACTAATCTGGGTTTAATGCCACTCATAATAAGACCATTTGCCCGTTCGACTTGACTGTTTGTTTGGGGGCGATAGACGGAGGCATAATCAAGCTTAATGCCCATGTTGCCGCACCAAGTTTTTACCTCGTCAGCTGTAAAGTTTGAGCCATTATCGGTGATGATGCTGTGGGGGACACTATAACAGTGTACAACCCCGGATATGAAGTTTATCACTTGTTCGGACTCGGCCGTTTTAACTGGTTTGGCTTCTACTTGACTGTTTGTTTGGGGGCGATAGACGGAGGCATAATCAAGCTTAATGCCCATGTTGCCGCACCAAGTTTTTACCTCGTCAGCTGTAAAGTTTGAGCCATTATCGGTGATGATGCTGTGGGGGACACTATAACAGTGTACAACCCCGGATATGAAGTTTATCACTTGTCCGGACTCGGCCGTTTTAACTGGTTTGGCTTCTATCCATGTGGTGAATTTATCCACCATGACCAATAGGTACTTTTTCTTATGGCTTCCTCCTTTAAGGGGTCTGACCATATCAAACCCCCAGACCGCAAAGGACCAAGTAATGGGGATTGTTTGGAGAGCGGTAGGTGGCATATGGCTTTGGTTTGCAAAAAGCTGGCAACTGACGCAATGTTGGACGAGGTCCTGTGCGTCTGCTCGGGCTGTTAGCCAGTAGAAACCTGTATGGAAGGCCTTGCTTACAAGGTCCCAAGCTGCGGCGTGATGGCCGCCGAGTCCAGCATGAATTTATGCCAAAAGTTACCATCCTTCCTCTTCGGAGATACACCTTTGAAGTACTCTGGTAGTGCTTTTCTTATAAATCTCTCCCTCGTGGGCCTTGTAGGCTTTAGACCGCCGCACAATGCGGTGTGCCTCGTTTGGTTCCTCAGGGATTTCTTGCCTATTTAGGTAAGCCAAGAAGGGTTCTGTCCATGGGGCGATGACAACCATAATCACGCGGGCCGAAGGTGTTATTTCGGTGGCGGAGCCTCCGATTACATTAGAGTGCTCGGGATCTGGTGTCGTGGCCGGATCCAGACTCTTGTTGCCGGTCTCCCCTTCCGACACCACGGATGGCTTAAACAACCTTTCCAAGAATATATTAGGTGGGACAGGGTCGCACTTAGCACCGATGCAGGCGAGGATATCTGCCGCTTGATTGTTTTCTCGGACCACATGGTGGAATTCGATCCCCTCGAACCGAGCTGACATTTTGAGGACGGCATTGCAGTAAGCCACCATTTTTGGGTCCTTGGCGTCAAAGTCTCCATTTATTTGAGATATGGCGAGGTTCGAATCCCCACGCACCTCTAGGCGTTGAATGCCCATGGAGACTGCCATCCGGAGACCATGCAATAGGGCCTCATATTCTGCTGCATTGTTCGAGTATGTGTATAATATTTGGAGTACGTATTGGACTGTATCTCTAGTGGGGGATGTCAGGACGATGCCTGCCCCCAGACCAGCCAGCATCTTAGAGCCGTCGAAGTGCATGATCCAATTGGAGTACGCGCTGTACTCTTTAGGGAGTTCAGCTTCTGTCCATTCAGCGACGAAATTAGCCAGTACTTGTGACTTAATGGCTCGCCGTGGTTTGTATGTTATGTTGAATAGGAGGAGCTCAATAGTCCATTTAGCAATCCAGCCCGTGGCATCGTGGTTATTTATTATGTCATTGAGTGGTACTTCAGAAGCCACCGTAATTGAACATTCTTGAAAGTAGTGTCATAGTTTTCGGGATGCCATGAAGACCGCGTATGCTATATTTTGATAATGTGGGTACTGTGATTTGCATGGAGTGAGGACAGTGGATACGTAGTATACCGGCTTTTGAAGTGGGAACTTATGTCCATCTATCTCTTGTCCGACGAGAGCACTGCGCTTACAACCTGGTGTGTTACCGCTATATATAACAGCATTGGTTCACCGATATTTGGCATGGCCAAGATTGGGTTGCTGGCCAAGAGGGCTTTTATTTCTTCCAATCCGGTCGTGGCCGCATCCGTCCACTCGAAGTGTTCGGTGCACCGAAGAAGGCGATAAAGAGGTAATGCCTTTTCTCCCAGTCGGGAGATAAAGCGGCTTAAGGAAGCCACACATCCAGTTAATTTTTGGATTTGCTTGAGGTCTGTTGGGGTAGCCAACTGTGACAGAGCTCGGATTTTAGCTGGATTTGCTTCAATTCCTCTATTGGAAACGATGAAGCCCAAGAGCTTTCCGACAGACACGCCAAAAACACATTTTTCCGGATTGAGCTTGATGTCATATGTTCGGAGATTGTTGAACATAAGTCTCAAGTCATCTATTAAGGATTCGACGTGTCTGGTTTTAATGACCACATCGTCTACGTATGCCTCCACTATTTTGCCGATTTTTGCTTCCAGGCATGTCTGAATCATGCATTGATAGGTTGCACCGGCATTTTTGAGACCGAAAGGCATGGTGTTAAAACAGAAGGGGCCGTATGGGGTGATGAATGCCGTTGCGGCTTGATCGGACTCCGCCATCTTGATTTGATGGTATCTGGAGTAAGCGTCGAGGAAACACAAGGAGTCGTGTCCTGCGGTAGCGTCGATAATTTGATCGATGCGGGGGAGGGGAAGGGATTATTGGGACAAGCCTTGTTAAGGTCCTTCAAATCGACACATAGGCGCCAGGATTTGTCCTTCTTTGGTACCATCACCAGGTTTGCTAGCCAGTCTGGGTGTTTCATTTGGCTAATGAATCCGGCCTCGAGTAACTTGGCTAGCTCTTCTCCCATGGCTTGTCGCTTAGGCTCTGAGAAACACCGAAGAGTCTGCTTGACCGGCTTGAATCCCTTTAGAATGTTTAGGCTATGTTCGGCCAGCCTGCGTAGGATTCCTGGCATGTCTGAAGGATGCCAGGCGAAGATGTCTATATTCTCGCGCAAGAACTCCCGTAGTGTGGCGTCTATTGTGGGTGTCGTGGGTTTGTCACGGCAGATGTCCTCGTGAAAGGACTTAGTCGTGGAGCCATCGCTACGGGTTAGCTCGAAGGGGTTAAACCGGACAAAGGGACATGGGATTTTATACTAGTTCGGCCCCTTCGATGAAGGTAAAAGCCTACGTCTAGTTGTGATTGGTATTAATATGGGTTCGAAGGCCAGGGAGCGAATCCGCTTTGTCTGGCTCTCGAGTTGTTGTTCTCTCTCCTTGAACCGCTGCCGGGTCACCCCTTTATATACTCAGGAGGACCCCGGCCGGTCTACAGAGTCCCGAGGCTGGCTCATACAAGTGTCCGCCTCGGTCTCCTCTTTCCTATCTTATAATACAAGTTTATACAATCATGGCGGTTTACTACCATGGGCCCTAAATCGTCTGCGGGCTCTGGGCCTCTAAGCCTTATCCGTAAAGTGCCATCTTCTGGGTTTCCTTGGGCTTCAGCATAGGTGAAGGTGAACCGGCCCCTCCTGGGCGGTTTACCCTTAATGGTTATATCCTCAACATTAGGCCCCAGATTGATTTGAACCTGTTCATGTCAATCTTCAATCCTTACAAAAAACTACCTGACTTTCTGACAATTCTCGTAAACCGTCATATTGTCTTCTCCCTGTGAACTTTGGTGAACCGCCATGACGTCATCTTCTGTCACTGCAGTAAATCATTGTGATGTCATCCCTATATAAAAATATTTATGAAGATTCCCTTCTCCTTAATTAATTCCCAAAGATCGAGGCGACAGCTACATCCTCTTTTGCCGCTCCGACTCCTCGATTTTCGCGCCTACTATTTTATTCCACTTCCCTTATAAATAAGACCGGGGCGCCTTCCATTTCCCCCTTTCCTATTCGCATCGTCTTCCTCCTCGCGACCCGAAGACCTCAAGCATCGCCGCCGCCGCCGTCGTCGATCTTCCAGTCTGCACCAACTAGGCCGCTGCATCACCCTGTTCGTACCTCTTAAGATACTCCACCGCTAGGTGTCTCTGGTAAATACTCCTTCCCTTTACTTGCTAAATCTGCATTAGGATTTCGAAGTTTCTTCGGTGTTCGTCAGTGTTCATCAGTACTTTCTCTGCTTTTCCTTTAGCATCGTAGTGAATCTAGCTTTGCGCCAATGCTTGCTGGATCTGTAGCTTAAATCTTGATAGTTTCCCCTTGCGGCTGGATCTATAGCTTTAATCTGCTATACTACAGCATCTTACTATTCCTGTATAAATCCTTATCTGAACCTTCTCTGTTCTGTTTAACACCATTGTAAGACTCATAAAAATTTGTTTTTTGAACAATGGTAGATCCAAAATTATATCACCATCTTGTGAAACTTGTTTCCGCAACACTTAACAAACTTTCAGATTGGGTTCTGCCTCCCAAGGGCGGTTTATCCTTTAGTATTGATAATCCGTCATATGTCATTAGCCCTCTCTTAAACCGCCATCTAGACTTGAACAGCAATGCCCGGTTCACTTCATACGCATATCTTGAATTGCCGGTTTAACATTTGACAAACACATATGAACCGCCAATCGCAAACTGTCCATTTTCCTTTTACAGACTTTGTAAGATGACGAAGCAATTTTCTGCTTGTAACTGGGTTCCATCTCGGATCACAGAAACGCAAATCAATGAATATGTCACCACAGGTGCTTTAGCTTCAAGAAATGTCCTCCATTGGCGAGTTCCTGGCCCTGAGTGCCCTCCTGAGCCTCAAGATGGAGAAGTGATTGTGTTCATGCAACATCTAGCTCGAGGTTTCAGTCCTCCCGGTTCAAAAAATATCCGGGATGTTCTTGCCAGGTTCCAACTTCATCCTCAAGATATTGGACCAAATTTTGTGTCCAACATATGTGATTTCCAAGTATTTTGCAAGGTTTACCTGCAAGAAGAACCAACTGTCGACCTTTTTCAAGATCTCTTTCACTTAAACTGCCGGACTGAATTTTCTGACGGACCCAATACTGAACTTGGTGGTGTGTCGATCCAAAAGAGGAAAGAGGTTGAATTTCCTCACACCAAACTTCACAGCCATCCAAAAGACTGGAACCAAACCTAGTTCTACTGTCAGAATACTGCGCCTGCTGAAGAGAATCCTTTACTAGGCTACCGTCCACACCAACTCAGCAATAATCACCCTTTACCTCAGAGATTGTCTGCCAGAGACCGACAAGCCTATGCACCTCAACTCGCCAAACTCCGGGCTTTCCTTGCCAATGGTTTAACTGGTGTTGATCTCGTCCACTGTTGGATTTCATGGTGCATTCTTCATTTAAGCCACCAGCCCGGACTGATGTTTGAATATACTGGCAACACCAATGATCCACAACGGTTTAATGAAATAGAACTGACTGACGATGAAGTCACTGAAGGTGTAAAGAAAATACTTGACGAACCGCTCACCGTATGTACTCAAATTGGTCTGCGTCCTTTTTATACCTCCAACAAACCGCCAGTGGTAAAGATTTTAACCTTGTACTTTTCCTGATCCTTCTCCACTTTAACACTTCTATAATAACCCTTTGTGCAATCTCATAGGCCAGCAGCTCCTTCTGGAAAAGGAAATCTCAAGACAAAGCGGCTAAGGCTCCTCGTGTTAGGACCAAGGTCATCAAGAGAGCTGCCAAAAAGAAAACTGCTGAGTCTTCGGAACCACCAGAGGATGTCGGTGACTCAGATGAAGAGGTAAAGTTTGACTCCCTTGACTTCTATTCATATATTTTACTGATAATGATTACTCCCAGGATGACGCGGAGGCCAGCCATGCAGATCATGTTGAGGTAATTTGTCTTTCTGACTCGGAACTTGTGCCGGTTCAACGATTTCACCGTGCAGTTCGGAAAGTGAAATGCTCTCACCCTGTTGGTCATTTGGATCAAAAACTTTCTTTGAAGACACAGCAAACCGAAGGGCGTCGCACAACCCGGAATAGTGGTCAACAGGTCACTTCTTCCGGTTTACCTCATACACCAAACCGGAAACATCGTCCAGAGGTTGCTTGTTCTCCTGAAAAACGTTATCTTTTGAAAGGTTTCTTTCGATACCCTCTCAATCCATCTAATTCAAACTACCAGGTATCTTCTAATTCATCCAGCGGTTCATCAACCACTCAGCTGCCTCCACTGAAAACCGTCCCTGGGTAAGCATACAACCCTCCCTTCTCCTTCATAATTCGGTTAATCATGCTAATCCTTGTTTTAATATTAGCGCTAAAGCTCGTCTGAGTAAGAAGGCCAAGACCAGTGCCCCTACCGGCGAAGTTGAACCGGAGAAAACTCCTGAAAATCCTAATAAAAATCTTGATAATATCATGGATGATTCTGTCCCGCCGGAGCCAACTAACAACGCTGATCCGCCGGAAGCTGATCCGGCCGCACATGATGGCACCGCAAGTCCACATGCTATACCTGCAAGTCCGGTTGTTGATCCACCGAGGTCAACTGCTAATCCTCCAAGCCCTGCTACCACTCCTAACCCAGCCAAAGATGATGACATTATTGTTACTTGCACTGCTTATACCACTCCGGGCAATCCAGTTACCTTGGCAAAACATACCGCCAAGTATGAGTTTATTTCTATGGGCAAGAGGAAGATGGAAGCTGACTTGTCAAAATATGCTAATCTTTCTGCCCAGGATCTTCATTCCGGATTCTTGAACCGGCTTTATACAAACTGAAACAATGAGGCTGACTTGGTAAATCTGATGAAGGAACGCTATGAGGTAAATATTTTCATCCTTATCTTTGTATTTTCACTGCCTCGTATCCTGTAGCCCCCAAGGGCCGGTTTAGCTTGTAAAGACAAACCGGGACTTTTGAACTTCCAAACTGCACATTATTGACTTTTAAGTTTGTTAAACAAATACACATTAGCTCCCAAGTGCCAGGATTGAAACTTGTATTAATCCTCGGGACTTTGAATAAGCAGTAGGAAAGAAGCAATCCGCATTAGCCCCCAAGTGCCAAGTGTAGAACCAGTTGTATGCTTAGGACTTTTGATAAAATATTGATATGCTCCTCTGATTGTGGCAGGCTGACATAAACCATCAACGGACGCAGATTGCTGATCTTCAAGAGAGTATCAAATCTCATCAATAAGAATCTTCTAAGGCCAAAGATGAACTTCGAGCGGCTTTAACTTCCATGGAATGACTGAAGGAAGAATTCAAGACTGAGCGTGCCAGTTGGGACACTGAGAAGGGTACATTGCTGAAACAGGCTGAAGACGCCGAGTCTGCTCTTAAACCGGTGGCAGAAAAACTTTCTGGGTTGAAGCATCAAGTGAACGCGATGACTTCCGCAGTATTTGGTAAGTACTCCTATCAAGGCATCTGAAATATCCATCTTGTAAGGTGCCGGTTGAAATATGAAATTTTAAACCGTTGCAGGTAGCCGCATTACTCATCTGGGCTCAGATGTACGGATGAAGCTGAAAGCGGCGTATACTCTGCTTGAACAACTATATGCCGGTGCTCAACGTGTTATCTGCGCAACATCCTATGAAAATCCGGCCCCAACACTGATCACGGACACTCTGGCAAGGCTATCAATGGCACCAGCACAGATAGAAGAGGTAAAACGATCTGCTGCCAGGGCTGGCGCTTTGTTGGCAGTTACCCGAGCCAAAGCGTGGATAGCCAACTTGGATCCGGCTGACCTTGCCAAAGGCTTTCCAAGCACACAAGAAAACGGGGAAGATTTTGATGATGAAGCCCTTAAAAAAGTGACAAGGGAAATGCGTCCTCTCGCGAGTTAGCTGGCAGAAGATGCTAACTTGACTGTTCACTGGTCTTATTATGATGCCAACAACAAACGGGTTAACATTGTTATGCCGGAGGCACAGAATCTTATTCCGCGAATCCGTAAGCACACTTATGCCCCTGACATTGATCCGTCAGAACTTATCAGTGAAGAAGCTATCTTTCATGCCTTAACCCGGATTGACTGGACCACCACAAACTTCCAGCCGCTAGGTGGGGAGGAGGAGGTTGATCCGACGCCAAATGACCCATCAGCTTCGCATCAACATGGTAATGAGACTTGATCTGGCAATCAGAGTGATGCTCCAGAAACCTTGTTCTGTTAGAAACACCATACTTTGGGCCTTCAAGCGCCTTGTAATAGGCTAGTGAAAATACTTTAATCCATTGCCATCGTGCACTGGGATACACTTTGCGTTGATTTGTCATGCTAATTTTGGTACTGGCTTATGTATTTTCACAATATTATGCAATCCCTGTGTTTGCAAAAGAAAAATCTGTCCAGGTGGTTTACCACCGGACGGGTCAAAATACCTAACACAACTTGGTAAGCAACTATGGTTGCAGCAATAATAAATCATACCTGTGATACAAACATTGCTGTTTGGTTTACCAATTGTAATTTGAAGAAGGGTGAAAACCCAACTTCCACCATGCCATGCTGGTATATATATGATATAGAACCGGGTTGTGATGAACACTGGCCGATTGCTGGAGGCAAGGTGTCAAAGCCAGACCGGTTTTGAAGGATGCCGGATTACCTTTAATTGTATGCTTTAATAGAGGATCCGTAAGCCATACCGGGTTAAGAAACACCGGTTTAACATAAACCTTACGAAAAACAAAAACTTGGCAAAAAGCAAACAAAAACCATGGTCAAGGCTTTTCGAGGGCTGCCAGGCCCAAATCGAGGCTTTTCATGGGCTGCCAGGCCACTGAGTTAAACCATTTTGGCAAAGCCTTTTAAGATGGCCCTCCAACTAACCAATCATTGTTTTAACTTTGACAAGTTCAGGGTCTCAATGAGAGTAACTGTCAAACGTTTGACGGGTCGTGCCAGGATTACCTGGATAGGAGTGGCTTACTTGATGAAGGCAGGTTAACCCAGGATTTTAGGTGAATACACCAGGCATCCAAGCCGTGGGTCGATACCCAGCTACAAGGGTCCTTTCAAGCTCTTTGGTATTTGACACAAAGAGCCCCCAAGTAACTTTGTGAGCTGTGCTCAATGGGTGCCTATGTTTGAGTCGTGCTTTGAGCAATCAAACTCTCTTTGGCCCCTTGGGTGTGAAGCTCCCAAGCTAGATGGCGGCATGGTAGCCGGGCTAACAGGTAGTACTTCGCTTTATTAGCTGAAGCCCCCAAGTTAACAGATATTTAAAGAGAAGGCGGCGGAGACCCTGCTTAATAGCAAGGATGCCGGTTTATTATATTGATCATCATATATACATTGTTGAAATATGTACATAAGAAAAGCCTGTGGCTTCAAGTGTAATAAGGCCGTAGGAGAGGTATGTTCCATGGCCGCCGGGTCTCCTCCTCAGAGCTACGTGATTCTTCTCGAACGTCAATGAGGTAGTATGATCCATTGTGTAGATTTTTGCTGGCAACAAAGGGCCCTTCCCAAGGTGGGGATAACTTGTGCATATCAGTCTGGTCTTGAATGAGCCGAAGTACCAAATCGCCTTCTTGAAAGGTGCTTGTCTTAACCCGACGGCTGTGATAACGCCGCAGGTCTTGTTGATAAACCGCCGACCGAGCCAAAGCCATGTCTGATTTCTCATCTAACAGGTCCAGTGCCTCTTGGCGTGCTTGCTCGTTGTCCGCTTCAACATAATTCGCAACCCGGGGTGAGTCATGACGAATATCACTTGGGAGGACAGCCTCAGCCCCATAAACCAGGAAAAAAGGTGTATATCCAGTAGATCGGTTTGGGGTGGTATTTATACTCCATAACACAAATGGTAATTCTTCCACCCAACAACCCGGCGTCCGCTTCAGAGGGACCATAAGCCGAGGTTTGATACCCTTCAGGATTTCTTGATTCGCCCTCTCAGCTTGACCATTAGACCGGGGGTGAGCCACGGACGCTACATCAAGCCGGATGTGCTGTCGTTGGCAAAACTCCTCCATCTCACCTTTAGAAAGGTTCATACCATTATCTGTGATGATGCTACGTGGAAAGCCGAAACGGAAAATAATCTTTTTGAGAAATTGAACCGCCGTGGCTGCGTCACATTTACTGATGGGCTCCGCTTCAACCCATTTGGTGAACTTGTCAACCGCCACCAACAGGTGGGTCTTCTTGTCCTTGGAGCGCTTAAAGGGTCCAACCATATCAAGCCCCCAAGTAGCAAAAGGACAAGTTATGGGAATCATGCGTAACTCTTGAGCTGGAACATGAGCTCGGCGTGAAAATTTCTAACAAGCGTCACACCGCTTTACCAAGTCTTCCACATCAGAATGAGCTGTCAACCAGTAGAACCCGTGTCGGAAAGCTTTAGCCACCAAGGACTTTGAACCGGCATGGTGACCGCAATCCCCTTCATGGATTTCACGTAGAATATCTTGTCCTTCTTCAGCAGAAACACAATGTTGGAATACGCCTGAAACGCTAGATCGGTGCAACTCGCCATTGTGAACAACCATAGACTTGGACCGCCGGACTATCTGTCTGGCGAAAAGTTCGTCATTTGGTAATTCGCCCCGGTTCAGATACGCCAAATATGGAACCGTCCAATCCGGAGTGGCATGCAAAACGGCTACCAACTGGGCCTCCGGATCAGGAACAGCTAAATCCTCCTCTATAGGCAACTTTACAGATGGGTTATGCAAGATATCTAGAAAGGTATTGGGTGGTACCGGTTTACGCTGAGATCCCAACCGGCTTAGAGCATCTGCTGCCTCTTTCTTGCGCCGGTCGATGTGTTCCACCTGATAACCCTTAAAGTGACTTGCTACAATATCCACCTCGTGCCTATAAGCCGCCATGAGTGGGTCCTTAGAATCCCAAGTACCAGAAACTTGCTGAGCCACCAGATCAGAATCTCCAAAGCATCGAACCCGGCTTAAGTTCATTTCCTTAGCCACACGAAGTCCATGGAGTAAGGCCTCGTACTCCGCTGCATTGTTAGTACACGGAAACATTAAGTGGAGAATATAACAAATCTTATCTCCTCGAGGGGAAGTGAGGATAACCCCAGCCCCCGAGCCTTCCAACTGCCTGGATCCATCAAAGTGAATGGTCCAGTATGTATTATACGGTTTGTCCTCTGGTGCCTGTAACTCGGTCCAATCATTGATGAAGTCAACAAGCGCCTGAGATTTGATGGCTGTTCGGGGCATATACTTCAAACCATGGGGACCAAGCTCAATCGCCCACTTCGCAACATGGCCAGTTGCTTCTCTATTCTGGATTATATCGCCCAAGGGAGCAGAACTAACCACTGTGATAGGATGGCCTTGAAAGTATTGCTTGAGTTTCCTACTTGCCATAAAAACTCCATACACTAGCTTATGCCAATGCGGATATCTTTGCTTTGATTTGATCAGTACCTCACTGATATAATAGACTGGTCGTTGAACCAGATATTCTTTTCCAGCCTCTTTACGCTCAACCACAATCACCACACTGACCGCTCGGGCATTGGCAGCCACATACAACAATAGAAGCTCATTATCAACCGGAGCGGCGAGGACTGGCGGTTCAGCCAGCTGCCGCTTCAAATCCTCAAATGCCGCATTGGCGGCGTCACTCCAGACGAATTTATCTGTCTTCTTCAACATCTGATACAGGGGAATCGCCTTCTCTCCCAAACGGCTGATAAACCGGCTGAGGGTTGTAATCCGGCCCGCCAAACACTGAACATCATGGATACACGCCGGTTTAGCCAAGGATGTAATTGCTTTGATTTCTTCCGGATTTGCCTCAATACCTCTGTTGGACACAAGAAAACCCAAGAGTTTGCCTGCCGGAACACAAAAAATGCATTTGTCCGGGTTAAGCGTCATTTTGTAAACCTGAAGATTGTCAAACGTCTCCTTGAGATCATCTATCAAGGTTTCCTGCTTCCTGGACTTCACCACAATATCGTCCACATAGGCATGGACATTACGCCCGATCTGCTTATGAAGACAATTTTGCACACAACGCTGGTAGGTTGCTTGGGCACTCTTGAGCCCAGAGGGCATATAAACATAGCAGAAGGCTCCAAAAGGAGTGATGAAGGCTGTCTTCTCCTGGTCCTTAACTGCCATTTAATCTGATGATAACCTGAATAAGCATCCAGGAAACTCAGGCGCTCACAACCCGCTATCGCATCAATGATCTGATCAATACGCGGGAGAGCGAAAGGATCTGCCGGGCAAGCTTTATTCAAATCAGTGTAGTCCACACACATACGCCAAGTGATGTTTTTCTTAAGAACAAGCACCGGATTAGCCAACCATTCGGGATGAAACACTTCGATGATAAACCAAGCTGCCAGTAGCCGGGATACCTCTTCGTCGATGGCCTTGCGTCTTTCTTCGTTAAAACGGCGAAGGTACTGCTTGACCGGTTTAAAATTAGGATCAATATTGAGAGTGTGCTTAGCGAGTTCCCTCGGTACACCTGGCATGTCAGAAGGTTTCCATGCAAAGATGTCCCGGTTCTCACAGATGAACTCGATGAGCACGCTTTCCTATTTCGGATCCGGATTGGCACTGATACTAAACTGCTTGGATGAATCACCAGGGACGAAGTCAACGAGTTTAGTCTCATTAGCCGGTTTGAACGCCAGGGCCCGGTCATGCTCAGTTGTGGGTTTCTTCAGAGGGGTCATGTCTGCCGGATCTACATTGTCCTGATAGAATTTCAGCTCCTCTGTAGCACAAACCGATTCAGCATAGGCCGCTTCACCTTCCTCGCAATCCAAAGCAATCTTTCGACTTCCATGTACTGTGATCGTCCCCTTATAACCAGGCATTTTGCGTTGTAAATAGACATAACAGGGTCTCGCCATGAATTTCGCGTAAGCCAGCCGTCCAAATAGCACGTGATATGGGCTCTGGATTTTCACCAGCTCAAAGGTCAAAGTCTCAGACCTGGAATCATGCTCATCTCCAAACACGACTTCCAAAGCAATCTTTCCAACAGGGTATGCCGATTTACCTGGTACTACACAATGAAAAATAGTGTTTGACGGTTTAAGATTCTTATCTGTCAACCCCATGCGACGGAAAGTGTCATAGTATAGGATGTTGATACTGCTCCTTCCATCCATCAGAACCTTGGTAAACTTATAGCCCCCCGCCCGAGGTGCTACCACCAAGGCTAGTTGACCCGGATTGTCAACCCGGGGCGGGTGATCCTCTCTGTACCATCGTAGATAACGTGGTACAGCCGGTTCAACAATATTGACTGCCCTCTTGTGAAGTTTCTGACCCCGCTTGCACAGGCTAGTGGTGAACACGTGATACTGTCCGCCGTTCAACTGCTTGGGGTGACTCTGGTAACCTGACTGTTGCTGATTCCCTTGGTTATTCTGCTAGTTATTACCATGGTTGTTCTGATGGCCTTGGTTATTCTGAAATCCATAGCTTGAACCGCCGCCCTCATGGAAACCTGGGCCTGAACCGCCCGACGAATCCTGATCATACCGGTATAGATCAGAATTTTTGAACTCCCTCATTATATGACAATCCTTGCAAAGATGTGTGGAAGGGGCCTCCTTGGTTCCATGCTTCGGGCAGGGTTGGTTTAACAAACGCTCCAGATTCATCCCTCCACCGCGCTGGGGCGGTTTACCTTTGCGACGCTGCATATTTGTGTTAGCCACCAAATCTGAACTATCCGCTTTACGCTTACCATTATTCCCATGGCCTCCTTGGTTGTGGTGCTGCCCTTTTGCACCGCGGTTCTTCTTTCCCTTCTCCGGTTTGTCCTCCTCTGAATCCAGATCCTTGGTATTATCTGAATCGGCATACTTAACCAAAGCGGCCATGAGTGTTGACATGTCGTTGCAGTGACGTTTAAGCCTCCCCAACTTCTGCTTCAACGGCTTGAAACGACAATTGCCCTCTAACATTAATACTGCGGTGTCTACATTGATACGATCTGATGAATGCAAAATCGCCGAGATCCGTTTGACCCAATGGGTCGTTGACTCTCCTTCCTCTTGGACACAAGCGGCCAGATCTACAATTGACATCGGCTGCTTACACGTATCCTTGAACTTCTAGATAAAGCGGTGCTTCAACTCAGCCCATGAACCAATAGAGTTGCTTGGCAAGCTCTTCAACCAAGTGCGAGTTGTTCCTTCCAACATCATGGTGAAATATTTAGCACACACCGCCTCATCCACATCTAACATCTCCATTGCCATCTCATAGCTCTCCACCCACGCCTCTGGCTGCAAATCGGCAATGTAATTTGGTACCTTATGAGGTCCCTTGAAATCCTTGGGCAGTCGCACATTACGCAATGCGGGAGTTAAACATGGTACCCCTAGGGAACTGAACATCACCCCTGGCTCCACGGAGGCAGTGGGGTGAACCGGAGTATGTTGTCGTGCTTCGTGCCGAGCTGTAAACTCGGCCTCTCGACGTGCACGGCTGTGGTCCACAACATCTTGCGCATTAGCACCTCCCCCGGCCGGGTTGTTTCCCCGTGGCGAATTTCGATGGCGTGCACTACTGGACATGGCCGGTTCGTCCTCCACATGTCTGCTATAACTCTGGCTTGGACGAGGAGTGGAATGAATCCTCTGACGGCTGTGTGAATATGCTTGCTGTTGATTTAGTGCTGTTTGCAGGAGATCCCTGGCTCGACCCGCTTCCACTGCAACTGGTGACTCGCCGTCGGTTCGGAGGGCCACCAGACGCGAAGCGGCGGCCACAATGTTGTCCAACGGGTTGGAATAATGCCCGGGCGGCGTTGATGGTACAATGTTGTTCTGGCGAGGCAGGTCTGTTGCGCACGGCTGAACCGGCGCTCTTGCTCCCGGCGCCCCCGCCCGGTTCAGCGTGGGTTGGTTACCAGCTCCTGCACCTGGCATGTTGAAAAGATTCTATGGCTCATAAATCGACGGGAGACTTGATCGGTACCTTCTTCTCATGACCTCCTCCGAAGCGTTCTGATCCAGTCTAATCCGATAAGCCTGTGCTTCCAACTCGGCCCGCTCTGTAGCCATCCTGGCTTTCTCTGCTGCCAGGTCCACTTTAGCCTGGGCTATCTGATCTTTCACTTTTAGAATCTCCGCATCGTGTTGATCCCTGGCTGCTGCGTCTACCTCCGCGGACATCAGTGCCGCCAGAGTGTCGAACAAATCAGATAAGACTTGGGCCGGAGGCGGCGCCGAGCTTCCTGCCCCTGCTGGTGTGGCCGTCGTTGAACCGGAGAGCACTACTATGGCGGTAGATGAATGAGGCGCCGATCGTGTGCCGGCCATGAAGACGGCGGCCCGGTTTGGTAGACCGGGGGAATCCGGAATACTGTTACCCTCGGATCCTCCCTCAATTCGGCCGTCCTGCACACTGGTAAAGCGATTCGGTTTCTCCAGAAGACTCGTCACCACTGCGAACTACGATTTCTCCATCTGAGACCGGTCCCTCCTCGTACCCCGATCCATGGACGACACATATGAAAACATGCCTTGCCTCGGGCTGAACCGGTGAAGAACTTGCACACCGAGCTGTTTCAATGATGTCGGTGCAGATGTCCAGCTCGGGGGCCGGTTCGCCGATCTTGCCGATGAAGACGTGAATCCCACCAAAGGGGACCCGGTACCCGTATTCGATTGAATCGGCCTCGGGACCCCATCCTGCGTTGTCGATGTAGAACTTTCCACGGTGACTCTTCGTCATCCGGCCCACGGCGTATCCCTTGAGTCCATCGAAGCTGCCCTTTAAGAACTCAAAACCACCATGCGATAGCCCCACGGTGGGCGCCAACTGTCGTGGGTTTGTCATGGCAGATGTCCTCGTGAAAGGACGTAGTCGTGGAGCCATCGCTACGGGTTAGCTCGAAGGGGTCAAACCGGACAAAGGGACACGGGAGTTTATACTAGTTCGGCCCCTTCGATGAAGGTAAAATGCTACGTCTAGTTGTGATTGGTATTGCTATGGGTTCGAAGGCCAGGGAGCGAATCCGCTTTGTCTGGCTCTCGAGTTGTTGTTCTCTCTCCTTGAACCGCCGCCAGGTCACCCCTTTATATACTCAGGAGGACCCCGGCCGGTCTACATAGTCCCGAGGCTGGCTCATACAAGTGTCCGCCTCGGTCTCCTCTTTCCTATCTTATAATACAAGTTTATACAATCATGGCGGTTTACTACCATGGGCCCTAAATCGTCTGCGGGCTCTGGGCCTCTAAGCCTTATCCATAAAGCGCCATCTTCTGGGTTTCCTTGGGCTTCAGCATAGGTGAAGGTGAACCGGCCCCTCCTGGGCGGTTTACCCTTAATGGTTATATCCTCAACAGTGGGGTTCAGTTGTGCCCCGATGGATGCTGTTTTTGTAGGGTCCGTTGGGTGGACCTGGAATTTGACTGTTTCGTCCGCTGGTTTAAAAGAGGTGGATTTGGGTCTTTTGTCGAGTATCACGTCGTCCCTGTCCACTGTGGAGCGCAACGCAGTTAATTCTTCGGCCATGAGGGCTTCGGATAACGCTTCGATGACTAGTGCGGCGGTTTTATTTTCGGCGCGGAGTACTATGTCCGGATCACTAGCTAGAGTGATGGTTCTAGTTGGCCCGGGCATCTTGAGCTTCATGTACTCGTAGTGGGGTATAGCTTGGAAGATCGTGAATGCCTCCCGCCCTAAAAGGGCGTGGTATCCGCTACTAAATGGGGCCACTTCGAATGTAATTTCTTTGGACCTATAATTCTCCGGCGTGCCGAATACCACATCTAGTGTGATTTTCCCCACACATCATGCCTCCCGACTAGGGATTATTCCTCTGAAGGTCGTGCTGCTTTGCTCAATGTGGCTCTTGTCTATTTCCATTTTGCTCAGAGTCTCCTCGTAGATGAGGTTTAATCCGCTGCCACCGTCCATGAGCACTTTAGTAAGCCGGAAGCCGTCCCCAATTGGACTAAGGACCAAAGCGGCTGGTGCTCGGGCTGTTCGGAATTGAGGTTCGTCATAGGCATTGAAGGTTATAGCTGCGTCGTTCCATGGATTTATTGTTGCAATGTGGCATACTTTAGCGAGGTTGCGGAGTGCTCGCTTGCGCCTATTATTTGAGGCGAAAGTCTCGAAGACTGTCAGTACTGTATTGTTATTTTCCATGGGATGGTGCTCTATGGTATTGTTGATGAAGAGGTCCTCGCCGCTCTTGACCACCTGCCGGAGTATCCAACATGCTCCAAGGCTATGTGTTGGCATGGTATTCGATGTACTGTGAATTTTGCATGGTCCATTGAGCCATCCCTCCAATATGGTTCCTCACCCTGTAGTGGGCTTTGGTTTCTTTGTAATTGGATCGGGTGACTTACGAGAGTACACCATTATAGTTCGGGCGGAGGGTTTAGTGACAGCCGGAGGATCCCAGAATTTGTTTGGGTTTTCCAGGTGCTTTCCATCGCGCAGTACTTCTGTACTATGGCTGCCAAGTCAGCTAAGTGTACTATGTCACGGTGACTTATGGCATTGAGGATTCCCTTGTCTGTGCAATTTTTGCAAAAGAATGAAATTGCGTCTTCCTCGCGACAGTCCTTGACCTTGCTCATACAAGGAGGAATCTCGCCCAATAGTGATGTACTGTCTCTTGGGGCTCTTGTCTAATGTGGGAAAGATCACTTATGTGAGGGTGGGTGGGTAGATTTAGGTCCAAACCCTGACCCGATCTGAGACCCAGGGGCAGAGTAGTTTCCGAGCTTGGCAGTTCGGGCTCCGAGACGTTGCCCCATAGTTCCAGCCCGCTGTCTGATTCTAGGTTCGAAGCTTGGGCCATGTCCTCCCGTAGACGGGTATCCGGCTGGGAGAGCTCGGGAAACCAGACATAGTTTGTCCTCAAAATAGAGGAAGAATCGATGCATCGCTCCTCCACCACAGCTATCTGATGGGTGACCGGCGGAGAGTTAATCTCCCTTTGGTCGGGTTTAAGCCCGATCCGATCATAGTCCGTAGCGACTCCCAAGGTGGCGATGCGATCCAAGAGCTCGTTCAAGGAAGAGAGCTCCATTGGATCCATCTGCTCGGTGAATCCCGAGTCGACGTGGAGGCTGTTTTTGATGACCCAAGAAGTCATCATCGGCGCGACGGCCGAACGGGCGGTCATGATGAAGCCGCCTAGTCTGAGAGTTTGGCCTACAACCAGGGCTCCCCCAGAGGTAATGTTGTCCTTGACAACCAGACGAGCCATCAGGCCTTATCGTGACGACACAGTGGAACTCTCAATGAAAGCACCAATGTCGGTGTCAAAACCGGCGGATCTTGGGTAGGGGGTCCCGAACTGTGCGTCTAAGGCTGATGGTAACATGAGGCGGGGGACACAATGTTTACCCAGGTTCGGGCCCTCTCGATGGAGGTAATACCCTACTTCCTGCTTGATTGATCTTGACGATATGAGTATTATAAGAGTTAATCTACCAACAAGATCGTAGAGGCTAAACCCTAGAAGCTAGCCTATGATTATGATTGTCATTGTCCTACAGACTAAACCCACTGGTTTATATAGACACCGAAGGGGGCTAGGATTACAGAGAGTCGGTTACAAGGGAGGAGATCTACATATCCGAATTGCCAAGTTTCAATCCTGTATCTTCATAGTCCAACAGTGCGGCCAAAGTATATAGTTCGGTTGTCCGAGGACCCCCTAATCCAGGACTCCCTCACTAGTGCTTTTGGTTGAGAAGAAGGATGGGTCTTTGAGAATGGTTGTTGATCATCGTGCATTGAATGATGTGACAATCAAGAACAAGTACCCACTGCCGATGATTAATGATTTGTTTGACCAGCTGCAAGGAGCTAAAGTATTTTCCAAGATCGGTCTTCGATCAGGATACCACCAGCTGAAGAACCGAGAACATGATATACCTAAGACAACTTTCACCACAAGGTACAGGCTATATGAGTACACGGTTATGTCATTTGGATTGACAAATGCCCCTGCCTATTTCATGAGCATGATGAACAAGGTGTTTATGGAGTTTTTGGATAAGTTCATTGTGGTGTTCATTAATGATATTTTGGTGTACTCAAAGAAAGAAGAGGAACACAAGGAACACTTGCGCTTAGTTCTCGAGAAGCTCAGGGAACATCAGTTGTATGCCAATTATGCACGTGTGAGTTTTGGTTGAAGGAAGTTGGATTTCTTGGACATGTTATATCAGGAGAAGATATAGCAGTAGACCCCACCAAAGTTCAGTTTGTCACTGAGTGGTTGGCACCCACCTCAGTAGGAGAGATCCGTAGTTTTCTGGGACAGCAGGATATTACAGGAGGTTCATTGAGAATTTTTCCAAGATTGGAAACCCATGAAAGAGTTGTTGAAGGACACTAATTTTAAATGGACGGATGAATGTGAGGCCAGTTTTCAGGAGTTGAAGAAATGTTTGGTTACAACCCCAGTGCTGATTCTTCCGGATATACGCAAGGATTTCCAAGTGTATTGCGACGCTTCTCGCTCAGGACTAGGAGGAGTACTTATGCAAGACAGAAGAGTTGTTTCATATGCCTCACGTCAGCTTCGACCTCATGAGTTGAATTATGCCACGCATGATTTGGAGTTGGCAGCCGTAGTGCATGCGCTCAAGACTTGGAGACACCTTCTGATTGGAAACAGATGTAATGTGTACATGGATCACAAGAGTTCGAAGTACATTTTCACGTAGAAGGAGCTGAATCTCAGGAAAAGGAGATGGTTGGAGCTTATAAAGGATTACGACATGAAGCTACCCTGTCATCCAGGAAAGGCCAATGTCGTAGCAGACGCTTTGAGCCGGAATAGTTATGCCAATACCCTCATAAGCGGAGGCTTATCGCAGGAGTTAGTTGACGATCTCAAGGAACTTCGTTTCGAGATAGTTCCAAGTGGTTTCGTGACAACAATGGAGGTTCAGTCTACATTATTGGGAAATATTCGAGAAGCTCAGAAGGATGACGAGGACATCACTGAATAAAGGAGAAAATGAGCAAAGGAAAAGCCAAGGGTTTTCGTGAGGATGAGCACGAGACTTTATGGCTTGAGGACCGTATATATGTGCCCCATAATGCGGAGATCAGGAAGTTAATACTTCAGGAAGCTCATGACTCGCCATACTTGATGCACCCCGGAAACACCAAGATGTATTTGGATTTGAAGGAGCATTTCTGGTGGACTGGTATGAAGAAGAATATTGCCGAGTATGTAGCCGTATGTGATGTATGTCAGAGAGTGAAGGTAGTGTTGGAAATATGCCCTAGAGGCAATAATAAATTGGTTATTATTGTATTTCCTTGTTCATGATAATCGTTTATTATCCATGCTAGAATTGTATTGATAGGAAACTCAGATACATGTGTGGATACATAGACAACACCATGTCCCTAGTAAGCCTCTAGTTGACTAGCTCGTTGATCAATAGATGGTTACGGTTTCCTGACCATGGACATTGGATGTCGTTGATAACGGGATCACATCATTAGGAGAATGATGTGATGGACAAGACCCAATCCTAAGCATAGCACAAGATCGTGTAGTTCGTATGCTAAAGCTTTTCTAATGTCAAGTATCATTTCCTTAGACCATGAGATTGTGCAACTCCCGGATACCGTAGGAATAATTTGGGTGTGCCAAATGTCACAACGTAACTGGGTGGCTATAAAGGTACACTACAGGTATCTCCGAAAGTGTTTGTTGGGTTGGCACGAATCGAGACTGGGATTTGTCACTCTGTGTGACGGAGAGGTATCTCTGGGCCCACTCGGTAGGACATCATCATAATGTGCACAATATGATCAAGGAGTTGATCACGGGATGATGTGTTACGGAACGAGTAAAGAGACTTGCCGGTAATGAGATTGAACAAGATATCGGGATACCGACGATCGAATCTCGGGCAAGTATCGTACCGATGGACAAAGGGAATTGCATACGGGATTGATTAAGTCCTTGACATCGTGGTTCATCCGATGAGATCATCGTGGAACATGTGGGAGCCAACATGGGTATCCAGATCCTGCTGTTGGTTATTGACCGGAGAACGTCTCGGTCATGTCTGCATGTCTCCCGAACCCGTAGGGTCTACACACTTAAGGTTCGATGACGCTATGGTTATAAAGGAAGTTTGTATGTGGTTACCGAATGTTGTTCGGAGTCCCGGATGAGATCCTGGATGTCACGAGGAGTTCCGGAATGGTCCGGAGGTAAAGATTTATACATGGGAAGTCCTGTTTTGGTCACCAGAAAGGTTTCGGGGTTTATCGGTAATGTACCGGGACCACCGGAGGGGTCCGGGGGTCCACCGGGGGGCATAGGCCCCAGAGGCATACATGGGCCAAGTGTGAGAAGGCACCAGCCCCTAGGTGGGCTGGGGCGCCTCCCACTAAGGCCCATGCGCCTAGAAGGGGGGAGGGGCAAACCCTAAGGGCAGATGGGCCCTAAGGCCCATACTCCCTGCGCCTCCCTCTCCTCCCCCCTTGTGGCTGCCACCCTTAGATGGGTTTGGGGATGCTGCCCCTCTAGGGGTGGGAACCCTAGAGGGGGCGCACCCTCCTCCCCTTCCCCTATATATATGAGGCCTAGGGGCTGCCCAAGACACGCGATCTGATCTCTGCCTGTTGGTGCAGCCCTCCCTCTCTTTCCCAAGTCCTTCTCCTCTCCCGTGGTGCTTGGCGAAGCCCTGCGGGATTGCCATGCTCCTCCACCACCACCACGCCGTTGTGCTGCTGCTGGATGGAGTCTTCCTCAACCTCTCCCTCTCTCCTTGCTGGATCAAGGCGTGGGAGACATCATCGGGCTGTACGTGTGTTGAACGCGGAGGTGCCGTCCGTTCGGCACTAGGATCATCGGTGATTTGGATCACGACGAGTATGACTCCATCAACCCCGTTCACTTGAACGCTTCTGCTTAGCGATCTACAAGTGTATGTAGATGCACTCTCCTTCCCCTTGTTGCTAGTCTCTCCATAGATAGATCTTGGTGACACGTAGGAAACTTTTGAATTTCTGCTACGTTCCCCAACAGGTAGAACATCAGAAGTCAGCAGGATTACTGCAACCTATGCCGATACCCAAATGGACGTGGGACAAGCTTGGCATGGATTTTATCGTAGGATTACTCAGGACCCGATCGGGATATGATTCTATCTGGGTAGTAGTGGATCGTTTGACCAAGGTAGGTCACTTTATCCCAGTGAAGACTACTTATACCACTACAAGAAATATGTCAACTAGTGACCTTCTGTCAGTGACCCTGGAAGAATTGATCATAGCTCTATGGCCATTTGAGAGCAATTGGTCAAAAGTTCTTTGGGGGGCTCCAAAGCCTCAACTATATCGACCATTTTGGTCAGAAAGGTCATAATTTCCTTACACGAAATGGTCATAAAGCAGACAACACTGGTCTGCTGCCTTATTTCTAGCTGATCACGACCAATATAGATGGTCATAACCTTGTAAATTGTGGTGGATTGCTATGACTAGGCACCACCTCATCAGTTTTGCCTATGTGTCATGTCCATGTGTCAATTTTTGCCCTAGGTTGTGAAGCAACCTATATTTCTGTCATTCCCAAAATTCTCCAAAAAATCTCATAAATTCTTTGGGTCATATGTTCGTCAAATATGTAAAAATCCTTCCTTGCCTAGTTCACAAATAATTCAACAATATTCATTTTCCTATTTTGTCCACAACGATACTTTGTGAAGGAAGTGCTATTTATATATTCTTGATTACCCTCAAAAATTTTGGGCACTCTTTCCTATCCAAATCATTGCCTCATGACAAAATTCAGCTCCATTTTCATAGTAAATCTTCCTCAGCAAATTTCCAAAGTTTTTTTTCCACCTAGAAGCATTGTGAAGGAAGTACCATTTTTATATATCCAAATGACATGAAATTAATATAGTTCCTTCATATGCCCAAATTATCACCCTCCTCCAAATTGCAGCTTAGTCAAGTCATCTATGTGAGCCCAGATTCAATTTATATTTTATGGCCAGATTGGCACATTGCAAAGCAAGTGTTATCCAGATCCCTCCTATTACCCTCAAACTTTTTGGGCAATCTTCGATACCCAAATCATTGCCACATGATAATATTCAGCTCCATTTTCCTGGTAAATCTTTCTCAGGAAATTTCCAAAGTTTCTATCTCGAGAGAAGCTTTTTGAAGTAAGTACTAGCTAGGCTTACCTAAATGATCTGAAAATTTACCAGGGCATGACCATACCTATGTAACTTACCTACACCAAATTTGAGCTCATTTCATTTATCCAATTTCTCTCGCTAATTTTCCCAAGATTCTGTCCAGGGAATAGCATTGTGAAGGAAGTACCACTTTGGCATGTTCAAATGGTATCAATTTTCTACAGTGCTTTCCTCTGCCCAAATAACCACCCCCACCAAATTTCAGCTCAACCCATTCATTATTTTGAGCCCAGCTTCAACATTCATATTTCTGTCCAGTGTGGTACTTTGCAAAGTACCACCTAGGCTCCTCCTTTTGATCTAAAAAATTGTGAAGACAGTCTTCTTAGTAGATGATCATCCTCAGCCAAAACTCAAGCCCATTGGCCACGTGCATTCCCATATCGCTAATCAAACACTTGGCTGCTAATTCATGTTTGAGCGTAGTTCGATCTCCTCATGAGAATGTTATGTTGTAATTTTCTTCCTAGCACCTACCCGGGGAGTAGCCAACCCCCTAGACATGCCTAGGCCGCCCAGAACACATGGCAACGCCACGGTCACACGGTGACCACGCGTCGGGCATGCGAGTTTACGCGCTCTAGAGTTGGGGCCCTCGTCCACCATCCAAACCTCGATGTATCGCCACCAAACCATGTATTTATAATTAAATAGATACTTATATACCTAGAAATTATTTTTGTAAAAAAATAAAGAGCAAACTAGAAGGTAGATGCGGTTCAAAATTGACCCACTTCCTTCTGAATCGGCAGAAATTTGTCTTTTTCACAAGTGGTGGATCAAAAATTTTGACACCCAACCATTTTGTCAATTATGCATTCAATATGGCCAAGTGTTTTAGAAAATTGATTTAGTACAATTTTTCCACAAATATATGCGAGGTCCTTCACAAAAAAACTCATTCTGGGCATTCAAAAAATGGAAAATGAAATTTCCGTGCAAAGAAAATGAAAACTCTCTTAGGCAATATTGTTTGCCATTCCAATATGCACCCTTGTGCACAATATGAGATCATTTGAACAAACTATGCCATGAATGTCGCCATAAGATTGATCATTTGGCTTGAAGCCATGAATCTTCATGCATGATAGCACATTTCTGAGAACACTTTTTTAAAAAAGAATGGCCGTATTACAAGTTTATTATTTTTCCTGGTAAGTTGGTCACATATAATGACACAATGCGAATATTTTCTAAATTTTTGATTTTTTCGAATTTTTTATGCCCGTTTCAAAATGCGGTCAAAATGGCAGGAATGACCGCTCCTAGCTAGTGGTTGAATCTTGGAATTTTTTGATATTTCTCTGATTAAATAGATACTTATGTACCAAGAAATGGTTTTTGGGAAAAATAAATAGCAAACTATGAGGCAACCACAGTTCAAATTTGACCCGCTTCCTACTAAAACGGCAGAAATTTGTCTTTTTCATGAGAGATTGATCAAAACTTTTGACACCCAACCATTTGGTCAATTATCCATTAAATATGGCCTAGTATATTAGAAAATTGATTTGGTACAAGTTTGCATCAAATATATGGTAGATCCTTCAAAAAAAAACTCATTTCGGGCATTCAAAAAATGGAAAATGAAATTTCCATTCAAAGAAAATGAAAACTCTCTTAGGCAATATTGTTTGACATTCCAATATGCACCCTTGTGCACAATATGAGATCATTTGAACAAACTATGCCATGAATGTGGCCATAAGATTGATCATTTGGCTTGAAAGCCATGAATCTTCACGCATGATAGCTCATTTCTGAGAACACTTTTTTAAAAGATTTGCCGTATTACAAGCTTATTATTTTTCCTGGTAACTTGGTCACATATAATGACACAATGCAAAGGTTTTCCAATTTTTTTGATTTTTTTCAAATGTCTTATGCCCGTTTCAAAATGCGGTCAAAACAACAGGAATAACCGTTGCTGGCTAGTGGTTGAATCTTGGAATTTTTTTGATGTTTCTCTAATTAAATAGATACTGATGTACCTAGAAATGATTTTTCGGAAAAATAAAGAGCAAACTATGAGGCAGCCGCAGTTCAAATTTGACCCGCTTCCTACTAAAATGGCAGAAATTTGTCTTTTTCACGAGAGATTGATCAAAACTTTTGACACCCAACCATTTGGTCAATTGTGCATTAAATATGGCCTGGTATTTTAGTAAATTGATTTGGTACAATTTTGCAACAAATATATGGTAGGTCTTTCACAAAAAAACTCATTTTGGGCATTCAAAAAAATGGAAAATGAAATTTCCGTGCAAAGAAAATTAAAACTCTCTTAGGAAATATTGTTTGCCATTCCAATATGCACCCTTGTGCATAATATGAGATCATTTGAACAAACTATGCCATGAATGTGGCCATAAGATTGATCATGGCTTGAAGCCATGAATCTTCACGCATGATAACTCATTTCTGAGAACACTTTTTTAAAAGAATTGTTGTATTACAAGATTATTATGTTTCCTGCTAACTTGGTTACATATAATTATATAATGCGAAGGTTTTCCAATTTTTTGATTTTTTTTTGAATTTTTTATGCCCATTTAAAAATGTGGTCAAAACGCTGGGAATGACCGTTGCTAGCTAGTGGTTGTATCTTGGAATTTTTTTATGTTTCTCTGATTAAATGGATACTTATGTACCTAGAAATGATTTTTGGGAAAAATAAAGAGCAAACTATGAGGCAACCGCAGTTCAAATTTAACCCGCTTCGTGCTGAAACGGCAGAAATTTGTCTTTTTCATGAGAGATTGACCAAAACTTTTTACACCCAACCATTTGATCAATTGTGCATTTAATATGGCCTAGTATTTTAGAAAATTGATTTGGTACAATTTTGCAACAAATATATGGTAGGCCCTTCACAAAAAAAACTCATTTCGGGCATTCAAAAAAATGGAAAATGAAATTTCTGTGCAAAGAAAATGAAAAATCTCTTAGGCAATATTGTTTGCCATTCCAAGATGCACCCTGGTGCACAATATGACATCATTTGAACAAACTATGCCATGAATGTGGCCATAAGATTAATCATTTGGCTTGAAGCCATGAATCTTCACGCATGATAGCTCATTTTTGAGAACATTTTTTTAAAAAAGAATTGCCGTATTACAAGTTTATTGTTTTTGCTGCTAACTTGGTCACATATAATGATATAATGCGATGGTTTTCCAATTTTTGATTTATTTTGAATTTTTTATGCCCGTTTCAGAATGCGGTCAAAACGGCGGGAATGACCGCTCCTAGCTAGTTGTTGAATCTTGGAATTTTATTGATGTTACACTGATTAAATAGAGACTTATGTACCTAGAAATGATTATTGGAAAAATAAAGAGCAAACTATGAGGCAGCCGTAGTTCAAATTTGACCCGCTTCCTACTAAAACGGCAGAAATTTGCCTTTTTCATGAGAGATTGATCAAAACTGCTAACACCCAACCATTTTATCAATTGTGCATTAAATATGTCCTAGTATTTTAGAAAATTGATTTGGTACAATTTTGCAACAAATATATGCTAGGTCCTTCACAAAAAAACTCATTTCGGGCATTCAAAAAATGGAAAAAGAAATTTCTGTGCAAAGAAAATGAAAACTCTCTTAGGCATTATTGTTTGCCATTCCAAGATGCACCCTTCTGCACAATATGAGATCATTTGAACAAACTATGCCATGAATGTGGCCATAAAATTAATCATTTGGCTTGAAAGCCATGAATCTTCAGAGATGACAGCTCATTTCTGAGAACACTTTTTTAAAATATTTGCCGTATTACAAGTTTATTATTTTTCCTGGTAACTTGGTCACATATAATGACACAATGCTAAGGTTTTCCAATTTTTTGATTTTTTCCAATTTTTTATGCCCGTTTCAACATGCGGTCAAAACAGCGGGAATGGCCGTTGCTAGCTAGTAGTTGAATCTTGGAATTTTTTTGATGTTTCTCTGATTAAATAGATACTTATGTACCTAGAAATGATTTTTGGGAAAAATAAAGAGCAAACTATGTGGAAGCCGCAGTTCAAATTTGACCTGCTTCCTCTTGAAATGACAGAAATTTGTCTTTTTCACGAGAGATTGATCAAAACTTTTGAGACCCAACCAGTTGGTAAATTGTGCACTAAATATGGCCTAGTATTTGAGAAAATTGATTTGGTACAATTTTGCAACAAATATATGGTAGGTCCTTCACAAAAAAACTCATTTCAGGCATTCAAAAAATGGAAAATGAACTTTCCGTGCAAAGAAAATGAAAACTCTCTTAGGGAATATTGTTTGCCTTTCCAAGATGCACCCTTGTGCACAATATGAGATCATTTGAACAAACTAGGCCATGAATGTGGCCATAAGATTGATCATTTGGCTTGAAGCCATGAATCTTCAAAGATGATAGCTCATTTCTGGGAACACTTTTTTAAAATATTTGTCGTATTACAAGTTTATTATTTTTCCTGGTAACTTGGTCACATATAATGACACAATGCTAAAGTTTTCCAATTTTTTTGATTTTTTTTGAATTTGTTATGCCCGTTTCAAAATGTGGTCAAAACAGCGGGAATGACCGTTGCTGGCTAGTGGTTGAATCTTGGAATTTTTTTGATGTTTCTCTGATTAAATGGATACTGATGTACCTATAAATGATTTTTCGGAAAAATATAGAGCAAACTATGAGGCAGCCGCAGTTCAAATTTGACCCGCTTCCTACTAAAACGGCAGAAATTTGTCTTTTTCATGAGAGATTGATCAAAACTTTTGACACCCAACCATTTGGTCAATTGTGCATTAAATATGGCCTGGTATTTTAGAAAATTGATTTGGTACAATTTTGCAACAAATATATAGTAGGTCTTTCACAAAAAAACTCATTTCGGGCATTCAAAAAAATGGAAAATGAAATTTCCGTGCAAAGAAAATTAAAACTCATTTCGGGCATTCAAAAAATGGAAAATGAAATTTCTGTGCAAAGAAAATGAAAAATCTCTTAGGCAATATTGTTTGCCATTCCAAGATGCACCCTCGTGCACAATATGAGATCATTTGAACAAACTATGCCATGAATGTGGCCATAAGATTGATCATTTGGCTTGAAAGCCATGAATCTTCAAAGATGATAGTTAATTTCTGAGAACACTTTTTTAAAAGAATTACCTTATTACAAGTTTATTATTTTTCCTAGTAACTTGGTCACATATAATGACACAATGCGAAGGTTTTCCTTTTTTGATTTTTTTTAATTTTTTATGCCCGTTTCAAAATGCGGTCAAAACGGCGGGAATGACCATTGCTAGCTAGTGGTTGAATCCTAGAATTTTGTTGATGTTTCTCTGATTAAATAGATACTTATGTACCTAGAAATGAATTTTGGGAAAAATAAAGAGCAAACTATGAGGCAGCCACAGTTGAAATTTGACCAGCTTCCTCCTGAAACGGCAAAAATTAGTCTTTTTCACGAGAGATTGATCAAAACTTTTGACACAAAACCATTGGGTCAATTTTGCATTAAATATGGCCCAGTATTTTTGAAAATTGATTTGGTACAATTTTGCAACAAATATATGGTAGGTCCTTCACAAAAAAACTCGTTTCAGACAGTCAAAAAAATGGAAATGAAATTTCCGTGCAAAGAAAATGAAAACTCTCTTAGGCAATATTGTTTGCTATTCCAAGATGCACCATTGTGCACAATATGAGATCATTTGAACAAACTATGCCATGAATGTGTTCATAAGATTGATTATTATGCTTGAAAGCCATGAATCTTCAGAGATGATAGCTCATTTCTGAGAAAACTTTTTTAAAAGAATTACCGTATTACAAGTTTATTATTTTTCTTGGTAACTTGGTCACATATAATGACACAATGCGAAGGTTTACAATTTTTTGATTTTTTTTGAATTTTTTATGCCCGTTTCAAAATGGGGTTAAAACGGCGGGAATGACCGTTGCTAGCTAGTGGTTGAGTCTTGGAACTTTTTTAAATGTTTCTCTGATTAAATAGATACTCATGTACCTAGAAATTGATTTTTGGGAAAAATAAAGAGCAAACTATGAGGGAGCCGCAGTTCAAATTTGACCCGCTTCCTACTGAAATGGCAGAAATTTGTCTTCTTTACGAGAGATTGATCAAAACTTTTGACACCCAACCATTTGGTCAATTTTGCATTTAATATGGCCTAGTATTTTAGAAAATTGATTTGGTACAATTGTGCAACAAATATATGGTAGGTCCTTCACAAAAAAACTCATTTCTGGCATTAAAAAAATGGAAAATGAAATTTCCGTGCAAAGAAAATTAAAACTCTCTTAGGAAATATTGTTTGCCATTCCAATATGCACCCTTGTGCATAATATGAGATCATTTGAACAAACTATGCCATGAATGTGGCCATAAGATTGATCATGGCTTGAAGCCATGAATCTTCACGCATGATAACTCATTTCTGAGAACACTTTTTTAAAAGAATTGCTGTATTACAAGATTATTATGTTTCCTGCTAACTTGGTTACATATAATTATATAATGCGAAGGTTTTCCAATTTTTTGATTTTTTTTTGAATTTTTTATGCCCATTTAAAAATGTGGTCAAAACGCTGGGAATGACCGTTGCTAGCTAGTGGTTGTATCTTGGATTTTTTTATGTTTCTCTGATTAAATGGATACTTATGTACCTAGAAATGATTTTTGGGAAAAATAAAGAGCAAACTATGAGGCAGCCGCAGTTCAAATTTAACCCGCTTCGTGCTGAAACGGCAGAAATTTGTCTTTTTCATGAGAGATTGACCAAAACTTTTGACACCCAACCATTTGATCAATTGTGCATTTGATATGGCCTAGTATTTTAGAAAATTGATTTGGTACAATTTTGCAACAAATATATGGTAGGCCCTTCATAAAAAAACTCATTTCGGGCATTCAGAAAATGGAAAATGAAATTTCTGTGCAAAGAAAATGAAAAATCTCTTAGGCAATATTGTTTTCCATTCCAAGATGCACCCTCGTGCACAATATGAGATCATTTGAACAAACTATGCCATGAATGTGGCCATAAGATTGATCATTTGGCTTGAAAGCCATGAATCTTCAAAGATGATAGTTAATTTCTGAGAACACTTTTTTAAAAGAATTACCTTATTACAAGTTTATTATTTTTCCTAGTAACTTGGTCACATATAATGACACAATGCGAAGGTTTTCCTTTTTTGATTTTTTTTTTAATTTTTTATGCCCGTTTCAAAATGCGGTCAAAACGGCGGGAATGACCATTGCTAGCTAGTGGTTGAATCCTAGAATTTTGTTGATGTTTCTCTGATTAAATAGATACTTATGTACCTAGAAATGATTTTTAGGAAAAATAAAGAGCAAACTATGAGGCAGCCACAGTTGAAATTTGACCAGCTTCCTCCTGAAACGGCAAAAATTAGTCTTTTTCACGAGAGATTGATCAAAACTTTTGACACAAAACCATTGGGTCAATTGTGCATTAAATATGGCCCAGTATTTTTGAAAATTGATTTGGTACAATTTTGCAACAAATATATGGTAGGTCCTTCACAAAAAAACTCGTTTCAGACAGTCAAAAAAATGGAAATGAAATTTCCGTGCAAAGAAAATGAAAACTCTCTTAGGCAATATTGTTTGCTATTCCAAGATGCACCATTGTGCACAATATGAGATCATTTGAACAAACTATGCCATGAATGTGTTCATAAGATTGATTATTATGCTTGAAAGCCATGAATCTTCAGAGATGATAGCTCATTTCTGAGAAAACTTTTTTAAAAGAATTACCGTATTACAAGTTTATTATTTTTCTTGGTAACTTGGTCACATATAATGACACAATGCGAAGGTTTCCAATTTTTTGATTTTTTTTGAATTTTTTATGCCCGTTTCAAAATGGGGTTAAAACGGCGGGAATGACCGTTGCTAGCTAGTGGTTGAGTCTTGGAACTTTTTTAAATGTTTCTCTGATTAAATAGATACTCATGTACCTAGAAATTGATTTTTGGGAAAAATAAAGAGCAAACTATGAGGGAGCCGCAGTTCAAATTTGACCCGCTTCCTACTGAAATGGCAGAAATTTGTCTTCTTTACGAGAGATTGATCAAAACTTTTGACACCCAACCATTTGGTCAATTTTGCATTTAATATGGCCTAGTATTTTAGAAAATTGATTTGGTACAATTGTGCAACAAATATATGGTAGGTCCTTCACAAAAAAACTCATTTCTGGCATTAAAAAAATGGAAAATGAAATTTCCGTGCAAAGAAAATTAAAACTCTCTTAGGAAATATTGTTTGCCATTCCAATATGCACCCTTGTGCGTAATATGAGATCATTTGAACAAACTATGCCATGAATGTGGCCATAAGATTGATCATGGCTTGAAGCCATGAATCTTCACGCATGATAACTCATTTCTGAAAACACTTTTTTAAAAGAATTGCTGTATTACAAGATTATTATGTTTCCTGCTAACTTGGTTACATATAATTATATAATGCGAAGGTTTTCCAATTTTTTGATTTTTTTTGAATTTTTTATGCCCATTTAAAAATGTGGTCAAAACGCTGGGATGACCGTTGCTAGCTAGTGGTTGTATCTTGGAATTTTTTTATGTTTCTCTGATTAAATGGATACTTATGTACCTAGAAATGATTTTTGGGAAAAATAAAGAGCAAACTATGAGGCAGCCGCAGTTCAAATTTAACCCGCTTCGTGCTGAAACGGCAGAAATTTGTCTTTTTCACGAGAGATTGATCAAAACATTTGACACCCAACCATTTGGTCAATTGTGCATTAAATATGGCCTGGTGTTTTAGAAAATTGATTTGGTACAATTTTGCAACAAATATATAGTAGGTCTTTCACAAAAAAACTCATTTCAGGAATTCAAAAAAATGGAAAATGAAATTTCCGTGCAAAGAAAATTAAAACTCTCTTAGGAAATATTGTTTTCCATTCCAATATGCACCCTTGTGCATAATATGAGATCATTTGAACAAACTATGCCATGAATGTGGCCATCAGATTGATCATGGCTTGAAGCCATGAATCTTCACGCATGATAACTCATTTCTGAGAACACTTTTTTAAAAGAATTGTTGTATTACAAGATTATTATGTTTCCTGCTAACTTGGTTACATATAATTATATAATGCGAAGGTTTTCCAATTTTTTGATTTTTTTTGAATTTTTTATGCCCATTTAAAAATGTGGTCAAAACGCTGGGAATGACCGTTGCTAGCTAGTGGTTGTATCTTGGAATTTTTTTTATGTTTCTCTGATTAAATGGATACTTATGTACCTAGAAATGATTTTTGGGAAAAATAAAGAGCAAACTATGAGGCAGCCGCAGTTCAAATTTAACTCGCTTCGTGCTGAAACGGCAGAAATTTGTCTTTTT
Organism: Triticum monococcum; assembly: GCA_034509565.1. Classification (NCBI taxonomy): domain Eukaryota; kingdom Viridiplantae; phylum Streptophyta; class Magnoliopsida; order Poales; family Poaceae; genus Triticum; species Triticum monococcum. The sequence goes on from CM067844.1 coordinate 495,386,496, forward strand.
CATGAGAGATTGACCAAAACTTTTGACACCCAACCATTTGATCAATTGTGCATTTGATATGGCCTAGTATTTTAGAAAATTGATTTGGTACAATTTTGCAACAAATATATGGTAGGCCCTTCATAAAAAAACTCATTTCGGGCATTCAAAAAATGGAAAATGAAATTTCTGTGCAAAGAAAATGAAAAATCTCTTAGGCAATATTGTTTGCCATTCCAAGATGCACCCTCGTGCATAATATGAGATCATTTGAACAAACTATGCCATGAATGTGGCCATAAGATTGATCATTTGGCTTGAAAGCCATGAATCTTCAAAGATGATAGTTAATTTCTGAGAACACTTTTTTAAAAGAATTACCTTATTACAAGTTTATTATTTTTCCTAGTAACTTGGTCACATATAATGACACAATGCGAAGGTTTTCCTTTTTTGATTTTTTTTTAATTTTTTATGCCCGTTTCAAAATGCGGTCAAAACGGCGGGAATGACCATTGCTAGCTAGTTGAATCCTAGAATTTTGTTGATGTTTCTCTGATTAAATAGATACTTATGTACCTAGAAATGATTTTTGGGAAAAATAAAGAGCAAACTATGAGGCAGCCACAGTTGAAATTTGACCAGCTTCCTCCTGAAACGGCAAAAATTAGTCTTTTTCACAAGAGATTGATCAAAACTTTTGACACAAAACCATTGGGTCAATTGTGCATTAAATATGGCCCAGTATTTTAGAAAATTGATTTGGTACAATTTTGCAACAAATATATGGTACGTCCTTCACAAAAAAACTCGTTTCAGGCAGTCAAAAAAATGGAAATGAAATTTCCGTGCAAAGAAAATGAAAACTCTCTTAGGCAATATTGTTTGCTATTCCAAGATGCACCATTGTGCACAATATGAGATCATTTGAACAAACTATGCCATGAATGTGTTCATAAGATTGATTATTATGCTTGAAAGCCATGAATCTTCAGAGATGATAACTCATTTCTGAGAAAACTTTTTTAAAAGAATTACCGTATTACAAGTTTATTATTTTTCTTGGTAACTTGGTCACATATAATGACACAATGCGAAGGTTTCCAATTTTTTTGATTTTTTTTGAATTTTTTATGCCCGTTTCAAAATGGGATTAAAACGGCGGGAATGACCGTTGCTAGCTAGTGGTTGAGTCTTGGAACTTTTTTTAAATGTTTCTCTGATTAAATAGATACTCATGTACCTAGAAATTGATTTTTGGGAAAAATAAAGAGCAAACTATGAGGGAGCCGCAGTTCAAATTTGACCCGCTTCCTACTGAAATGGCAGAAATTTGTCTTCTTTACGAGAGATTGATCAAAACTTTTGACACCCAACCATTTGGTCAATTTTGCATTTAATATGGCCTAGTATTTTAGAAAATTGATTTGGTACAATTGTGCAACAAATATATGGTAGGTCCTTCACAAAAAAACTCATTTCTGGCATTAAAAAAATGGAAAATGAAATTTCCGTGCAAAGAAAATTAAAACTCTCTCAGGAAATATTGTTTGCCATTCCAATATGCACCCTTGTGCATAATATGAGATCATTTGAACAAACTATGCCATGAATGTGGCCATAAGATTGATCATGGCTTGAAGCCATGAATCTTCACGCATGATAACTCATTTTTGAGAACACTTTTTTTAAAAGAATTTCTGTATTACAAGATTATTATGTTTCCTGCTAACTTGGTTACATATAATTATATAATGCGAAGGTTTTCCAATTTTTTGATTTTTTTTGAATTTTTTGTGCCCATTTAAAAATGTGGTCAAAACGCTGGGAATGACCGTTGCTAGCTAGTGGTTGTATCTTGGAATTTTTTTTATGTTTCTCTGATTAAATGGATACTTATGTACCTAGAAATGATTTTTGGGAAAAATAAAGAGCAAACTATGAGCCAGCCGCAGTTCAAATTTAACCCGCTTTGTGCTGAAACGGCAGAAATTTGTCTTTTTCACGAGAGATTGATCAAAACTTTTGACACCCAACCATTTGGTCAATTGTGCATTAAATATGGCCTGGTGTTTTAGAAAATTGATTTGGTACAATTTTGCAACAAATATATAGTAGGTCTTTCACAAAAAAACTCATTTCGGGCATTCAAAAAAATGGAAAATGAAATTTCCGTGCAAAGAAAATTAAAACTCTCTTAGGAAATATTGTTTGCCATTCCAATATGCACCCTTGTGCATAATATGAGATCATTTGAACAAACTATGCCATGAATGTGGCCATAAGATTGATCATGGCTTGAAGCCATGAATCTTCACGCATGATAACTCATTTTTGAGAACACTTTTTTTAAAAGAATTTTTGTATTACAAGATTATTATGTTTCCTGCTAACTTGGTTACATATAATTATATAATGCGAAGGTTTTCCAATTTTTTGATTTTTTTTGAATTTTTTGTGCCCATTTAAAAATGTGGTCAAAACGCTGGGAATGACCGTTGCTAGCTAGTGGTTGTATCTTGGAATTTTTTTATGTTTCTCTGACTAAATGGATACTTATGTACCTAGAAATGATTTTTGGGAAAAATAAAGAGCAAACTATGAGCCAGCCGCAGTTCAAATTTAACCCGCTTCGTGCTGAAACGGCAGAAATTTGTCTTTTTCACGAGAGATTGATCAAAACTTTTGACACCCAACCATTTGGTCAATTGTGCATTAAATATGGCCTGGTGTTTTAGAAAATTGATTTGGTACAATTTTGCAACAAATATATAGTAGGTCTTTCACAAAAAAACTCATTTCGGGCATTCAAAAAAATGGAAAATGAAATTTCCGTGCAAAGAAAATTAAAACTCTCTTAGGAAATATTGTTTGCCATTCCAATATGCACCCTTGTGCATAATATGAGATCATTTGAACAAACTATGCCATGAATGTGGCCATAAGATTGTTCATGGCTTGAAGCCATGAATCTTCACGCATGATAACTCATTTCTTAGAACACTTTTTTAAACGAATTGCTGTATTACAAGATTATTATGTTTCCTGCTAACTTGGTTACATATAATTATATAATGCGAAGGTTTTCCAATTTTTTGATTTTTTTCTGAATTTTTTATGCCCATTTAAAAATGTGGTCAAAACGCTGGGAATGACCGTTGCTAGCTAGTTGTTGTATCTTGGAATTTTTTTTATGTTTCTCTGATTAAATGGATACTTATGTACCTAGAAATGATTTTTGGGAAAAATAAAGAGCAAACTATGAGGCAGCCGCAGTTCAAATTTAACCCGCTTCGTGCTGAAACGGCAGAAATTTGTCTTTTTCATGAGAGATTGACCAAAACTTTTGACACCCAACCATTTGATCAATTGTGCATTTAATATGGCCTAGTATTTTAGAAAATTGATTTGGTACAATTTTGCAACAAATGTATGGTAGGCCCTTCATAAAAAAACTCATTTCGGGCATTCAAAAAATGGAAAATGAAATTTCTGTGCAAAGAAAATGAAAAATCTCTTAGGCAATATTGTTTGCCATTCCAAGATGCTCCCTCGTGCACAATATGAGATCATTTGAACAAACTGTGCCATGAATGTGGCCATAAGATTGATCATTTGGCTTGAAAGCCATGAATCTTCAAAGATGATAGTTAATTTCTGAGAACACTTTTTTAAAAGAATTACCTTATTACAAGTTTATTATTTTTCCTAGTAACTTGGTCACATATAATGACACAATGCGAAGGTTTTCCTTTTTTTGATTTTTTTTAATTTTTTATGCCCGTTTCAAAATGCGGTCAAAACGGCGGGAATGACCATTGCTAGCTAGTTGAATCCTAGAATTTTGTTGATGTTTCTCTGATTAGATAGATACTTATGTACCTAGAAATGATTTTTGGGAAAAATAAAGAGCAAACTATGAGGCAGCCACAGTTGAAATTTGACCAGCTTCCTCCTGAAACGGCAAAAATTAGTCTTTTTCACGAGAGATTGATCAAAACTTTTGACACAAAACAATTGGGTCAATTGTGCATTAAATATGGCCCAGTATTTTAGAAAATTGATTTGGTACAATTTTGCAACAAATATATGGTAGGTCCTTCACAAAAAAACTCGTTTCAGGCAGTCAAAAAAATGGAAATGAAATTTCCATGCAAAGAAAATGAAAACTCTCTTAGGCAATATTGTTTGCTATTCCAAGATGCACCATTGTGCACAATATGAGATCATTTGAACAAACTATGCCATGAATGTGTTCATAAGATTGATTATTATGCTTGAAAGCCATGAATCTTCAGAGATGATAGCTCATTTCTGAGAAAACTTTTTTAAAAGAATCACCGTATTACAAGTTTATTATTTTTCTTGGTAACTTGGTCACATATAATGACACAATGCGAAGGTTTCCAATTTTTTGATTTTTTTTGAATTTTTTATGCGCGTTTCAAAATGGGGTTAAAACGGCGGGAATGACCGTTGCTAGCTAGTGGTTGAGTCTTGGAACTTTTTTAAATGTTTCTCTGATTAAATAGATACTCATGTACCTAGAAATTGATTTTTGGGAAAAATAAAGAGCAAACTATGAGGGAGCCGCAGTTCAAATTTGACCCGCTTCCTACTGAAATGGCAGAAATTTGTCTTCTTTACGAGAGATTGATCAAAACTTTTGACACCCAACCATTTGGTCAATTTTGCATTTAATATGGCCTAGTATTTTAGAAAATTGATTTGGTACAATTGTGCAACAAATATATGGTAGGTCCTTCACAAAAAAACTTATTTCTAGCATTAAAAAAATGGAAAATGAAATTTCCGTGCAAAGAAAATGAAAACTCTCTTAGGCAATATTTTTTGCCATTCCAAGATGCACCCTTGTGCACAATACGAGATCATTTGAATAAACTATGCCATGAATGTGGCCATAAGATTGATCATTTGGCTCGAAAGCCATGAATCTTCAGAAATGATAGCTCATTTCTGAGAACATTTTTTAAAAATAATTACCTTATTACAAGTTTATTATTTTTCCTGGTAACTTGGTCACATATAATGATACAATGCGAAGGTTTTCCAATTTTTTGATTTTTTTCAAATGTCTTATGCCCGTTTCAAAATGCGGTCAAAACGACGGGAATGACCGTTGCTAGCTAGTGGTTGATTCTTGGAATTTTTTAATATTTCTCTAATTAAATAGATAATTATGTACCTAGATATGATTTTTGGGAAAAATAAAGAGCAAACTATGAGGCAGCCGCAGTTCAAATTGGACCTGCTTCCTCCTGAAATGGCAGAAATTTTTCTTTTTCACGAGAGATTGATCAAAACTTTTGACACCAAACCATTTGGTCAATTGTGCATTAAATATGGCCTAGTATTTTAGAAAATTTATTTGGTACAATTTTGCAACAAATATATAGTAGGTCCTTCACAAAAAAACTCATTTCGGGCATTCAAAAAATGGAAAATGAAATTTCCGTGCAAAGAAAATGAAAATTCTCTTACGCAATATTGTTTGCCATTCCAATATGAACCCTTGTGCACAATATGAGATCATTTCAACAAACTATGCCATGAATGTGGACATAAGATTGATCATTTGGCTTGAAGCCATGAATCTTCACGCATGATAGCTCATTTCTGAGAACACTTTTTTGAAAGAATTGCCGTATTACAAGATTATTATTTTTCCTGCTAACTTGGTCAGATATAATGATATAATGTGAGGGTTTTCATTTTTTTGACTTTTTTTGAATTTTTTATTTCCCTTTTCAAAATGTGGTCAAAACGGCTGGAATGACCGTTGCTAGCTAGTGGTTGAATCATGGAATTTTTTTGATGTTTCTCTGATTAAATGGATACTTATGTACCTAAAACTGATTTTTGGGAAAAATAAAGAGCAAACTATGAGGCAGCCGTAGTTCAAATTTGAACCGCTTTGTGCTGAAACGGCGGAAATTTGTCTTTTTCATGAGATGACCAAAACTTTTGACACCCAACCATTTGATCAATTGTGCATTATATATGGCCTAGTATTTTAGAAAATTTATTTGGTATAATTTTGCAACAAATATATGGTAGGTCCTTCACAAAATAACACATTTCGGGCATTCAAAAAATGGAAAATGAAATTTCTGTGCAAAGAAAATGAAAACTCCCTTAGGCAATATTGTTTGCCATTCCAAGATGCACCCTTGTGCACAATATGGGATCATTTGAAAAAACTATGCCATGAATGTGGCCATAAAATTGACCATTTTGGCTTGAAAGCCATGAACCTTCAGAGATGATAGCTCATTTCTGAGAACACTTTTTAAAAGAATTACCGTATTACAAGTTTAGTATTTTTCCTGGTAACTTGGTCACATATAATGACACAATGCGAAGGTTTTCCAAGTTTTTGATTTTTGTTGAATTTTTTATGCCCGTAGTAAAATGCGGTCAAACGTCGGGAATGACCATTGCTAGCTAGTGGTTGAATCTTGGAATTTTTTTGATGTTTCTTTGATTAAGTATATACTTATGTACCTAGAAATGATTTTTGGGAAAAGTAAAGAGCAAACTATGAGGCAGCCGCAGTTCAAATTTGACCCGCTTCCTACATAAACGGCAGAATTTTGTCTTTTTCACGAGAGATTGATCAAACCTTTTGACACCCAACCATTTGGTCAATTGTGCATCAAATATGATCTAGTGTTTTAGAAAATTGATTTGGTACAATTGTGCACCAAATATATGGTAGGTCCTTCACAAAAAAAACTCATTTTGGGCACTCAAAAAATGGAAAATGAAATTTCCGTGCAAAGAAAATGAAAACTCTCTTAGGAAATACTGTTTTCCATTCCAATATGCACCCTTGTGGACAATATGAGATCATCTGAACAAACTATGCCATGAATGTGGCCATAAGATTGATCATTTGGCCTGAAAGCCATGAATCTTCAAAAATGATAGCTCATTTCTAAGAACACTTTTTTAAACGACTTGCCGTATGACAAGATTATTATTTTTCCTGCTAACTTGGTCACATATAATGATATAATGCAAAGGTTTTCCAATTTTTTGATTTTTCTTGCATTTTTATGCCCGTTTCAAAATGCGGTCAAAACGGCGGGAATGACCGTTCCTAGCTAGTGATTGAATCTTGGAATTTTTTGATGTTTCTCTGATTAAATGGATACTTATGTACCTAAAAATGATTTTTGGGAAAAAATAAAGAGCAAACTATGAGGCAGCCGCAGTTCAAATTTGACCCGCTACCTACTGAAACAGCAGAAATTTGTCTTTTTCATGAGAGATTGATCAAAACTTTCGACACCCAACCATTTGATCAATTGTGCATTAAATATGGCCTAGTATTTTAGAAACTTGATTTGGTACAATTTTGCAACAAATATATGGTAGGTCCTTCATAAAAAAACTCATTTCGGGCATTCAAAAAATGGAAAATGAAATTTCTATGCAAAGAAAATGAAAACTCTCTTAGGCAATATTGTTTTCCATTCCAAGATGCACCCTTGTGCACAATATGAGATCATTTCAACAAACTATGCCATGAATGTGGCCATAAGATTGATCATTTGGCATGAAAGCCATTAATTTTCAGAGCTGATAGCTCATTTCTAAGAACACTTTTTTAAAAGAATTGCCGGATTACAAGTTTATTATTTTTCCTGGGAACTTGGTCACATATAATGACACAACGCGAAGATTTTTCGATTTTTCGATTTTTTTGAATTCTTTATGCCCGTTTCAAAATGCGGTCAAAATGGCGGGAATGGCCGTTCCTAGCTAGTGGTTGAATCTTAGAATTTTTTTGATGTTTCTCTGCTTAAATAGATACTTATGTACCTAGAAATGATTTTTGGGAAAAATAAAGAGCAAACTATGAGGCAGACGCAGTTCAAATTTGACCCGCTTCCTAATAAAACGACAGAAATGTTTCTTTTTCACGAGAGATTGATCAAAACTTTTGACACCCAACCATTTGGTAAATTGTGCATTAAATATGACCTAGTGTTTTAGAAAATTGATTTGGTACAATTTTGCAACAAATATATGGCAGGTCCTTCACAAAAAAACTAATTTCGGGCATTCAAGAAATGGAAAATGAAATTACCGTGCAAAGAAAAAGAAAACTCTCTTAGGAAATATTGTATGCCATTGCAATATGCACCCTCGTGCACAATATGAGATCATTTGAACAAACTATGCCATGAATGTGGCCATAAGATTGATCATTTGGCTTGAAAGCCATGAATCTTCAGAGATGATAGCTCATTTCTGAGCACACTTTTTTAAAAGATTTGCCTTATTACAAGTTTATTATTTTTCCTGGTAACTTTGTCACATATAATGACACAATGCGAAGGTTTTCCAATTTTTTGATTTTTTTAAATTTTTTATACCCATTTCAAAATGCGGCCAAAACGGCTGGAATGACCGTTGCTAGCTAGTGGTTGAATCTTGGAAGTTTTTTGATGTTTCTCTGATTAAATAGATACTTATGTACCTAGAAATGATTTTTGGGAAAAATAAAGAGCAAACTATGAGGCAGCCGCAGTTCAAATTTGACCGGCTTTCTACAAAAACGGTAGATTTTTTTGTCTTTTTCACGAGAGATTGATCAAAACTTTTGATACCCAACCATTTGGCCAATTGTGCATTAAATATGGCCTAGTATTTTAGAAAATTGATTTGGTACAAGTTTGCTACATATATATGGTAGGTCCTTCACAAAAAAACTCATTTCGGGCATTCGAAAAATGGAAAATGAAGTTTCCGTGCAAAGAAAATGAAAACTCTCTTAGGCAATATTGTTTGCCATTCCAACATGAACCCTTGTGCACAATATGAGATTATTTGAACAATCTATGCCATGAATGTGGCCATAAGATTGATCATTTGGCTTGAAGCCATGAATCTTCACGGATGATAGCTAATTTATGAGAACACTTTTTAAAAATAATTGCCCTATTAAAAGATTATTATTTTTCCTGCTAACTTGGTCACATATAATGATATAATGCGAAGGTTTTCCAATTTTTTCATTTTTCTTGAATTTTTTATGCCCGTTTCAAAATGCGGTCAAAACGGCGGGAATGACCGTTCCTAGCTAGTGGTTGAATCTTGGAATTTTTTTGATGTTTCTCTGATTAAATGGATACTTATGTACCTAGAAATGATTTTTGGGAAAAATAAAGACCAAACTATGAGGTAGACGCAGTTCAAATTTGACCCACTTCCTACTGAAATGGCAGAAATTTGTCTTTTTCATGAGAGATTGATCAAAACTTTTGACACCCAACCATTTGGTCAATTGTGCATTAAATATGGCCTAGTATTTTAGAAACTCGATTTGGTACAATTTTGCAACAAATATATGGTAGGTCCTTCACAAAAAAACTCATTTCGAGCATTGAAAAAATGGAAAATGAAATTTCTATGCAAAGAAAATAAAAACTCTCTTAGGCAATATTGTTTGCCATTCCAAGATGCACGCTTATGCACAATTTGAGATCATTTGAACAAACTATGCCATGAATATGGCCATAAGATTGATCATTTGGCTTGAAGCCATGAATCTTCACGCATGATAGCTCATTTCTGAGAACACTTTTTATAAAGAATTGCCATATTACAAGATTATTATTTTTCCTGATAACTTGGTCACATATAATGATATAATGCGAAGGTTTTCTATTTTTTTTGTTTTTCTTGAATTTTTTATGCCCGTTTTAAAATGCGGTCAAAACGGCGGGAATGACCGTTCCTAGCTGGTGGCTGAACCTTGGAATTTTTTTGATGTTTTTCTGATTAAATGGTACTTATGTACCTAAAAATGATTTTTGGGAAAAATAAAGAGCAAACTACGAGGCAGCCGTAGTTCAAATTTGACCCGCTTCCTACTGAAACGGCAGAAATTAGTCTCTTTCATGACAGATTGATCAAAACTTTTGACACCCAACCATTTAATCAATTGTGCATTAAATATGAACTAGTATTTTAGAAACATTATTTGGTACAATTTTGCAACAAATATATGGTAGGTCCTTCACAAAAAACTCATTTCGGGCATTTAAAAAATGGAAAATGAAATTTCTGTGCAAAGAAAATGAAAACTCTCTTAGGCAATATTGTTTGCCATTCCAATATGCATCCTTGTGCACAATATGAGATCAATTGAGCAAACTATGCCATGAATGTGGCCATAAGATTGATCATTTGGCTTGAATGCCATGAATTTTCAAAGATGATAGCTCATTTCTGAGAACACTTTTTTAAAAGAAATTGTCGTATTACAAGTTTATTACTTTTCCTGGTAACTTGGTCACATATAATGACACAATGTGAAGATTTTCCAAGTTTTTGATTTTTTTTAATTTTTTCTGCGCGTTTCAAAATGCGGTCAAAACAGCGCGAATGGCCGTTCCTAGATAGTGGTTGAATCTTGGAATTTTTTTGATGTTTCTCTCATTAAATAGATACTTATGTACCTAGAAATGATTTTTGAGAAAAATAAAGAGCAAACTATGTGGCAACCGCAGTTCATATTTGACCCGCTTCCAACTGAAACGGCAGAAATTTGTCTTTTTCACGAGAGATTGATCAAAACTTTTGACACCAAACCATTTGGTCAATTGTGCATTAAATATGGCCTAGTGTTTCAGAAAATTGATTTGGTACAATTTTGCAACAAATATATGGTAGGTCCATCACAAAAAAACTCATTTCGGGCATTCAAAAAATGGAAAATGAAATTTCTGTGCAAAGAAAATGAAAACTCTCTTAGGAAATATTGGTTGCCATTCCAATATGCACCCTTGTGCACAATATGAGATCATTTGAACAAACTATGCCATGAATGTGGCCATAAGATTGATCCTTTGGCTTGAAAGCCATGAATCTTCAGAGATGATAGCTCATTTCTGAGAACACTTTTTTAAAAGATTTGCCGTATTACAAGTTTATTATTTTTCCTGGTAACTTTGTCACATATAATGACACAATGCGAAGGTTTTCCAATTTTTTGATTTTTTTTGAAAAATCTATACCCATTTCAAAATGCGGTCAAAACGGCGGGAATGACTGTTGCTTGCTAGTGGTTGAATCTTGGAAGTTTTTTGATGTTTCTCTGATTAAATAGATACTTATGTACCTAGAAATGATTTTTGGGAAACATAAAAAGCAAACTATGAGGCAGCCGCAGTTCAAATTTGACCCGCTTCCTACAAAAACGGCAGAAATTTGTCTTTTTCACGAGAGATTGATCAAAACTTTTGATACCCAACCATTTGGTCAATTGTGCATTAAATATGGCCTAGTATTTTAGAAAATTGATTTGGTACAATTTTGCAACAAATATATGGTAGGTCCTTCACAAAAAAACTCATTTCAGGCATTCGAAAAATGGAAAATAAAGTTTCCGTGCAAAGAAAATGAAAACTCTATTAGGCAATATTGTTTGCCATTCCAACATGAACCCTTGTGCACAATATGAGATTATTTGAACAAGCTATGCCATGAATGTGGCCATAAGATTGATCATTTGGCTTGAAGCCATGAATCTTCACACATGATTGCTAATTTATGAGAACACTTTTTAAAAAGAATTGCCGTATTAAAAGATTATTATTTTTCCTGCTAACTTGGTCACATATAATGATATAATGCGAAGGTTTTCCATTTTTTTCATTTTTCTTGAATTTTTTATACCCGTTTCAAAATGGGGTCAAAACGGCGAGAATGACCGTTCCTAGCTAGTGGTTGAATCTTGCAATTTTTTTATGTTTCTCTGATTAAATGGATACTTATGTACCTAAAAATGATTTTTGGGAAAAATAAAGAGCAAACTATGAGGCAGACGCAGTTCAAATTTGACCCGCTTCCTACTGAAATGGCAGAGATTTGTCTTTTTCATGAGAGATTGATCAAAACTTTTGACACCCAACCATTTGGTCAATTGTGTATTAAATATGGCCTAGTATTTTAGAAACTCGATTTGGTACAATTTTGCAATAAATATATGGTAGGTCCTTCACAGAAAAACTCATTTCGAGCACTGAAAAAAATAGAAAATGAAATTTCTATGCAAAGAAAATAAAAACTCTCTTAGGCAATATTGTTTGCCATTCCAAGATGCACGCTTATGGACAATATGAGATCATTTGAACAAACTATGCCATGAATGTGGCCATAAGATTGATTATTTGGCTTGAAAGCCATGAATCTTTAGAGATGATAGCTCATTTCTGAGAACACTTTTTTAAAAGAATTACCGTATTACAAGTTTACTATTTTTCCTAGTAACTTGGTCACAAATAATGATACAATGCGAAGGTTTTCCAATTCTTTGATTTTTTTGAATTTTTTATGCCCGTTTCAAAATGCGGTCAAAACGGAGGGAATGGCCGTTCCTAGATAGTGGTTGAATCTTGGAATTTTTTTGATGTTTCTCTGATTAAATAGATACTTATGTACCTAGAAACGATTTTTGAGAAAAATAAAGAGCAAACTATGAGGCAGCCGCAGTTCAAATTTGACCCGCTTCTTACTGAAACGGTAGAAATTTGTCTTTTTCACGGGAGATTGATCAAAACTATTGACACCCAACCATTTGGTCAATTGTGCATTAAATATGACGTAGTGTTTTAGAAAATTGATTTGGTACAATTTTGCAACAAATATATGGTAGGTCCATCACAAAAAAAAACTCATTTCGGGCATTCAAAAAAATGGAAAATGAAAACTCTCTTAGGAAATATTGGTTGCCATTCCAATATGCACCCTTGTGCACAATATGAGATCATTTGAACAAACTATGCCATGAATGTGGCCATAAGATTGATCATTTGGCTTGAAAGCCATGAATCTTTAAAGACGATAGCTCATTTCTGAAAACACTTTTTTTAAAAGAATTACCGTATTACAAGTTTACCATTTTTCCTAGTTAGTTGGTCACAAATAATGATATAATGCGAAGGTTTTCCAATTCTTTGATTTTTTTGAACTTTTTATGCCCGTTTCAAAATGCGGTCAAAACGGCGGGAATGGCCGTTCCTAGTTAGTGGTTGAATCTTGGAATTTTTTTGATGTTTCTCTGATTAAATAGATACTTATGTACCTAGAAATGTTTTTTGAGAAAAATAAAGAGCAAACTATGAGGCAGCCGCAGTTCAAATTTGACCCGCTTCCTACTGAAACGGCAGAAATTTGTCTTTTTCACGAGAGATTGATCAAAACTTTTGACACCCAACCATTTGGTCAATTGTGCATTAAATATGACATAGCGTTTTAGAAAATTGATTTGGTACAATTTTGCAACAAATATATGGTAGGTCCATCATAAAAAAACTCATTTCGGGCATTCATAAAATGGAAAATGAAAACTCTCTTAGGAAATATTAGTTGCCATTCCAATATGCACCCTTGTGCACAATATAAGATCATTTGAACAAACTATGCCATGAATGTGGCCATAAGATTGATCATTTAGCTTGAAAGCCATGAATCTTCAGAGATGATAGCTCATTTCTGAGAACACTTTTTTAAAAGATTTGTCGTATTACAAGTTTATTATTTTTCCTGGTAACTTTGTCACATATAATGACACAATGCGAAGGTTTTCCAATTTTTTTGATTTTTTTTAATTTTTTAAACCCATTTCAAAATGCGGTCAAAACGGCGGGAATGACCGTTGCTTGCTAGTGGTTGAATCTTGGAAGTTTTTTGATGTTTCTCTGATTAAATAGATACTTATGTACCTAGAAATGAATATTGGGAAAAATAAAGAGCAAACTATGAGGCAGCCGCAGTTCAAATTTGACCCGCTTCCTACAAAAACGGCAGAAACTTGTCTTTTTCACGAGAGATTGATCAAAACTTTTGATACCCAACCATTTGGTCAATTGTGCATTAGATATGGCCTAGTATTTTAGAAAATTGATTTGGTACAATTTTGCAACAAATATAAGGTAGGTCCTTCACAAAAAAACTCATTTCGGGCATTCGAAAAATGGAAAATGAAGTTTCCGTGCAAAGAAAATGAAAACTCTCTTAGGCAATATTGTTTTCCATTCCAACATGAACCCTTGTGCACAATATGAGATTATTTGAACAAACTATGCCATGAATGTGGCCATAAGATTGATCATTTGGCTTGAAGCCATGAATCTTCACGCATGATAGCTCATTTATGAGAACACTTTTTAAAAAGAATTGCCGTATTACAAGATTATTATTTTTCCTGCTAACTTGGTCACATATAATGATATAATGCGAAGGTTTTCCAATTTTTTCATTTTTCTTGAATTTTTTATGCCCGTTTCAAAATGGGGTCAAAATGGCGGGAATGGCCATTCCTAGCTAGTGGTTGAATCTTGGAATTTTTTTGATGTTTCTCTCATTATATAGATACTTATGTACCTAGAAATGATGTTTGGGAAAAATAAAGAGCAAACTATGAGGCAGCCGCAGTTCAAATTTGACCCGCTTCCTAGTAAAACGACAGAAATTTTTCTTTTTCACGAGAGATTGATCAAAACTTTTGACACCCAAGCATTTGTTCAGTTGTGCATTAAATATGACCTAGTGTTTTAGAAAATTGATTTGGTACAATTTTGCAACAAATATATGGTAGGTCCTAAAAAAACTCATTTCGGGCATTTAAAAAATATAAAATGAAATTTCCTTGCAAAGAAAATGAAAATTGTCTTAGGAAATATTGTTTGCCATTCCAATATGCACCCTTGTGCACAATATGAGATCATTTGAACAAACTATGCCATGAATGTGGCCATAAGATAGATCATTTGGCTTGAAAGCCATGAATCTTCAGAGATAATAGCTCATTTCTGAGAACACTTTTTTAAAAGATTTGTCGTATTACAAGTTTATTATTTTTCCTGGTAACTTGGTCACATATAATGACACAATGCAAAGTTTTTCCAATTTTTTTTTATTTTTTTGAATTTTTATACCCTTTTCAAAATGCGGTCAAAACGGCAGGAATGACCGTTGCTAGCTATTGGTTGAATCTTGGAATTTTTTTGATGTTTCTCTGATTAAATAGATACTTATGTACCTAGAAATTATTTTTGGGTAAAAAAGAGCAAACTATGAGACAGGCCGCAGTTCAAATTTGACCTGCTTTCCGTTGAAATAGTAGAAATTTGTCTTTCACGAGAGATTGATCAAAACTTTTGACAGCCAACCATATGGTCAATTGTGCATTAAATATGGCCGAGTATTGTAGAAAATTGATTTGGTACAATTTTGCAACTAATATATGGTAGGTCGTTCACAAAAAAACTCATTTCGGGCATTTAAAAAATGGAAAATGAAATTTCCGTGCAAAGAGAATGAAAACTCTCTTAGGAAATGTTGTTTGCCATTCCAATATGAACCCTTGTGCACAATATGAGATTATTTGAACAAACTATGTCATGAATGTGGCCATAAGATTGATCATTTGGCTTAAAGCCATGAATCTTCATGCATGATAGCTCATTTCTGAGAACACTTTTCAAAAAGAATTGTCGTATTACAAGATTATTATTTTTCCTGCTAACTTGGTCACATATAATGATATAATGCGAAGGTTTTCCAATTTTTTATTTTTCTTAAATTTTTATGCTCGTTTCAAAATGCGGTCAAAACGGCGGGAATAACCGTTCCTAACTAGTGGTTGAATCTTGGAATTTTTTTGATGTTTCTCTGATTAAATGGATACTTATGTACCTAAAAATGATTTTTGGTAAAAATAAAGAGCAAACTATGAGGCAGCCGCAGTTCAAATTTGACCCGCTTCCTACTGAAATGACAGAAATTAGTCTCTTTCGTGAGAGATTGATCAAAAATTTTGACACCCAACCATTTGATAAATTTTGCATTAGATATGGCCTAGTATTTTAGAAACTTGATTTGGTACAATTTTGCAACAAATATATGGTAGGTCCTTCACAAAAAAAACTCATTTCGGGGATTCAAAAAATGGAAAATGAAATTTCTATGCAAAGAAAATGAAAACTCTTTTAGGCAATATTGTTTGCCATTCCAAGATGCACCCTTGTGCACAATATGAGATCAATTGAACAAACTATGCCATGAATGTGGACATAAGATTGATCATTTGGCTTGATTGCCATGAATCTTCAGAGATGATAGCTCATTTCTGAGAACATTTTTTTTAAAAGAATTGCCGTATTACAAGTTTATTATTTTTCCTGGTAACTTGGTCACATATAATGACACAATGTGGAGGTTTTCCAATTTTTTGATTTTTTTTGAATTTTTGTTGCCCGTTTCAATATGCGGTCAAAACGGCGGGAATGGCCGTTCCTAGATAGTGGTTGAATCTTGGAATTTTTTTAATGTTTCTCTGATTAAATAGATACCTATGTACCTAGAAATGATTTTTGGGAAAAATAAAAAGAAAACTATGAGGCAGCCGTAGGTCAAATTTGACCCGCTTCCTACTGAAACGGTAGAAATTTGTCTTTTTCATGAGAGATTGATCAAAACTTTTGACACCCAACCATTTGATCAATTGTGCATTAAATATGGCCTAGTATTTTAGAAAATTGATTTGGTATAATTTTGCAACAAATATATGGTAGGTCCTTCACAAAAAATCTCATTTCAAGCATTCAAAAAATTGAAAATAAAATTTCTTTGCAAAGAAAATGAAAACTCTCTTAGGCAATATTGTTTGCCATTCCAAGATGCACCCTTGTGCACAATATGAGATCATTTAAACAAACTATGCCACGAATGTGGCCATAAGGTTGATCATTTTGGCTTGAAGCCATGAATCTTCACGCATGATAGCTCATTTTTTAGAACACTCTTTAAAAAGAATTGCCGTATTACAAGTTTATTGTCTTTTCTGGCAACTTGGTCACATATAATGACACAATGCGAAGGTTTTTCAATTTTTTGATATTTTTGGTTTTTTATGCCCGTTTCAAAATGCGGTCCCGTTCCTGGCTAGTGGTTGAATCTTGGAAATTTTTTGATGTTTCTCTCACTAAATAGAAAATTATGTATCTAGAAATGATTTTTGGGAAAAATAAAGAGCAAACTATGAGGAAGATGCAGTTCAAACTTGACCCGCTTCTAGCTGAATCGACGGAAATTTGTTGTTTTCACGAGAGGTGGATCAAAACTTTTGACACCCAACTATTTGGTCAATTGTATATTAAATATGGCCTAAGATTTTATAAAATTAATTCGGTCCAAATTTGCAACAAATATTTGCCAGGTTCTTCACAAAAAACTCATTTTGGGCACTCGAAAAATGGACAAGAGATGGACGGAAAACTTTTAAGAGGGAACCATTTGGTCAATCTGTACATAAAATACGTCGGAATATTTTTGAAAATTGGTGCGGTCCCATTTTATAACTAATATTTCATAGGTTCTTCACATAGGTGAAAACAAATAGGAGAAACAAAAAAACACATTTACATAGGCTTAATTCTCATTGGTGGAGATGTTTGTGCCATGGATTGATGACATGGCACACATCCATCCATCCATCCCATCCATCCACCCATCCACCCATCCATTCATCTAAAGACAAAAAGGAGAAAAGGAAAACCCCACCCGCAGACCAAACCCTAACTCCTCCAATTCACATCCCCTCTCCCGAGTCGGATCCACTAGGCGCCGCCCACCTCCGCCACCTCCCTCTCCCCCCGCTGCCGCCTCCCTCTCCGCCACCCACCTCCCTCTCCCCTCGCCACTGGTCTGTAGCCATTTGCACGCTCCCCTCCCCACCTTTGCCTCCCATCTTCCACCCTTCATCCGTGTGAACGGCGGAAACTCTAGCAACCCCCACTTCGCCACCACACATCCATAGGAGCAACTCGAGCGGCATGCCAAGGAGCAGCACCGCTGACTTCTTCTACGGTGAGCCGCTGCACCGCGCATCAGCTACGTTGCCGGCTCCGCCGTCCCTGGTCCCCATCCAGCAGCCTCGGGTCATCGCGTCCACCCCGGCGAGATGCCACCTGCGCCTCTGGTGGCGTCGTCGCAGCCACCTTCGACGCCACGGCTCTCCAACTACGTTTCCTTGCCCCTCGCGCCCATGCCTCCCCCTCCCTCGTTGGACTCACCCTCCTCTGCTGCACCTTGCCTTAGATGGGTCTACAAGGCTAGATCGATTTGGCGGTGTTGCGGGCACCGAGATGGTAAGCTTCGTCTGGCCCCGAGGTTTTGCTGATTCTATTTGTTTGATGCGAGTCTTGTGTTGTTGTTTGTTTCTGCTCAGGCCGGACGCAAGGAGACGGCGCTCAACCTGACCAAGTTCATCGACAAGGGCGTCCAGGTCAAGCTCATCGGCGGCGGGCAAGGTTGATTCTATCCGCACTGCCCAAATCCCCTCTCTTTTTCCTCTCTTCATCTATTGTGCTCCTCTACATCATCGTCAGATCCACTAGACGCCCCCTGTCTACTTGCCTGAGGCTCTGCGGCTGGTGCAGTGTTTGGTGTAGAGATTGTGACGAATGTCATCGACATAACTTATATAGTTTGGTCTTCGTCTGATTTAGGTATTGCATCTTGTGTTCCTGTAGTATACTAACAAATGCCTCATTGTGAGTTGTTGGCTGTTTTCATTCTAGTCAGCAAACAAATGCCTTTGTGTAAGTTGTTTATCTAGTCCCTGTTGTTCCCTTGTTCCTTACATTGTCATGGCTGTTGTTGGCACCCGATATGTTGTCTCTCTACTCCTTGTCTTATTTTAGTTATTTCAATAGCACTAGAGCAACCTAGTTCCTGTAGGTTTGTTAACAACAGGGCTGATTAGTTGGACTATTGGTGTGAATTGTTTTACCCTTTCTTGCATCTCAACAATTCTAATTACATAAGACAAAGCTATGTATGCTGCTTAGAATTTCCCTATACAATCTTG
Source organism: Triticum monococcum (assembly GCA_034509565.1). Taxonomy (NCBI): domain Eukaryota; kingdom Viridiplantae; phylum Streptophyta; class Magnoliopsida; order Poales; family Poaceae; genus Triticum; species Triticum monococcum. Next base: position 495,405,385 of record CM067844.1, read on the forward strand.
ATGGGATTAGGAATAAGATCATGTCTCCTGTAGAATTGGATTTCTCTGGCTATTCCGTAAACTGAATTTGGTTCAGTTAAAAAACTGCACTACCTGACAGTTTTGGGTAACGAGCTTCTAACTGAAAAACGAGTTTGTTATGCTCATAATTTCAAGTTGGCCTCTACATATGAGTTGTAAAGCATGTTCTAAGGTTTCCATAGAGTACTCGTTTGCTTCATTTGGATGTATGGTTTGAGAGCAGCCGTCTATTTAGTTTGTTGTCCAAAAATATAGTACAGTTTAATGTTGGTGGCGGTCTTGTCTTAGATATATTCTGTAGTGTATTAATCTCACTGGGTAGAGTGGCCTACTTGCACACTTTTATTGACTCATTGGTTGCTGGTTACTTTCGAGCGAGTAGCACATGTCTCAAGCAACTGTATTATTCCTTTCCCTGAATTGCTCCCTTGTTTTGCTGTGGCCGTATGCTCCGTGGTCAATGATGCGTGCTGTATACATATTAAAACCAAAATTGGAGTAGTTTCAGTCGTGCATATTAGAACTGAAGTATGCTCTGTTTTGTTGTAGTTGTATGCTCTTATTGCTAAATTTCTTAGTGGGTTGTTCAAACTAAACTCGTCCAGTTAATTTTCTTTGATGTATTGTATATTACTGTACTTCAGATGTCTTGTAGAATTTGGGCCTGAGCACTCTGTAATTTGGTTGTTGTTTGAGATTAATCTTTCCGAGCCATTAGAGTGGGTTCAAGGATGGATCTGCCCATTCATTATGCAGAGGATCTTCTAAATTACCACTTGTCGACTAATACATTAGTTATCATGAACCTACGTGCTCCCTTCTCTACAAAATAAAGATTAATGAGGTTCCTTAACTTCACAGTCAAGTTATGACAGCAATTTGATATTCCTTTTGCTACCACATGTCCTTTAGTCTTTAACTCTCTGATGCTGCTTTCCTTCATCATGCAGGCACGCCCCGATGCTCCCCTCGCTCTGGGCACTCAATGCCAGGCAGGTTGTGGATCCCTCGGACCTCAAGGCCGGCTGTGCTACTCCAGCTGCTCCTGCCCCGGCCATGCTCAACTTCGCTCCTGGTCAGTTGCCGCAGGTGAGACACTTGCCTCCATGCTTGGGTGATTCTACCGCTCACTTAGTATCATACTTGAATCTATGCACGAATTACACAAGTTTGGATGCATCATAGAACTTGTGGTGATATAGTTTAGATTGCAACAAACAAAAATACAAGTGTTGAGATTGTTAGGACCATCTTGGCGCTGTACTCATTTAGAATCCACACTGATCTTTATTGTTTGATTGACTGGAAGAAGTTTTGATGTAGTTTTTTAATCATGCAGGTGTTTACTTTGGATGACAAATGTGTGTAGATCATTTTGGTGAGCACCACAATGAGGAGGTGGATGATCTACCCAATCTGATCATCGTCGACACTATCATCATCAGGTCCCTATTCCCTCTATTCTCTCCTGCCTTATGATGTTAGTCTATGTGCACTCACTAGTATTGTTAGATCCTGTAAGTTGAATCGATGGTAGTGGTAGTAGAGTAGTAATTTTCTTCAGGTGGACCTGTTACAGTGATGTTCATTGACGACCTGCACTTGTACCAATGTATCATGCTACTATTTGGCAATTCAGTTTCACATTGCATGTGGATCTTAAACTTATATGGTAAGCTTAGTTATTTGCATATGTAAAATATGTTGACAAAGTGTTAAGTTGGATTACCACCTCATGTTGATGGCATTGTCTCTAAACATTTAATAATGTTTCTTTTTGGTAATTTGGATCAGGATCTAATGTTGTTTAGGCTGCTCCTGCTGTGACGGAAGACCAGAAGAGGCATTGCGATGCACACCACAGTTTTAGTTGATGTTGCACCATGTTTTGGTGCTTGTGTATCTTGTTTTGCTTGTAAGAACACTTGTATGTGCTTGTGTATCTGTTTTTGCTTGTTTAAGTTGATGTTGGACGTGCGGACTTGATGTGTTGTTGTGTGTATTTGGCTAAATGATTTCTGAATTTGATCATTTAATCAAGAGAATGGTTGAGTGTTTGCTGTTCAAATGTGTAAACTAGAAATCAGTGAATAAAAAGACCAAATGTTCTATTGGACCAAATAATATATGGGCTCTAAAAAGGCTACGGCCCAAATAATACTTGACTGGAACATTGTTTATTTCTAGAAAACCTGAACAAAAAGGCTAAACGAAATGGTCCGCAAAAGGGCCATGGCCCAGAAAATTAAAAGGCCAAATTGTTGGGCTTGGCCCATGAAGTCGACCAAAAATTCACAGGAAAAATATATATAGAAAGGCTGAATTGTTGGGCTTGGCCCATATAGACACCGAATTGGACCGGGCTGAATCTTATCCACGTCAGCTTTCCACACTGGATCCTACGTGGCCTGGGGAGGCTGCCAATAACCAAAAATTTGGTCGTGGAACCAACGACCTTTTCCTTCTCACAAAGAAGGTCATTAATTTCAGTTTACGACCACCATCGTTTGACCTTTTGTTTTTGGTCACAAAAAGGTCGCAAATGAAAAACAATGAACTTTCAGTGACCACTAGGGATGGTCGCAAGTTGACATATTTCTTGTAGTGTACGAGCGCAAAGTTGGCCAATATATATATATATATATATATATATATATATATATATATATATATAACCAGGATCGTATGTCTGCATGGAGTTCCGAGGACCATCGTATCAGATAGAGGGAAAAAGTTTACCTCGAAGTTTTGGAATCAGTTGCACCAGACTTTGGGTACCAGGATAGAGTTCGGTACAGCCTTTCTTCCACAGACAGATGGACAGACAGAGAGAGTCAACCAGATTCTAGAGGACATGTTGAGAGCTTGTGCGCTGGATTATGGATCTAGTTGGGATGACAATTTACCTTACGCAGAGTTCTCCTACAACAACAGTTATTAGGCTAGTTTGCAGATGGCCCCATTTGAAGCCTGTATGGAAGAAGGTGCAGGATACCGTTAATGTGGGATGAAGTTGGAGATCGCCAGTTGTTTGGACCAGACCTGATCACCGAGTTTGAAGAGAACGTTAAGTTGATTCAAGATAGACTGAAGATAGCTCAGTCCAGGCAGAAGAGTTATGCAGACTCAAAATGCAAGGAGGTGGTCTATGAGATCGAAGACAGAGCATATCTTCGTGTGTCACCTTTGCAAGGAGTTAAACGATTTAGAGTTAAAGGAAAGTTAGCCCCGAGATTTGTAGGACCATATCGAGTGTTGGAACGAGTGGGATAAGTTGCCTACAAGTTGGAATTACCAGAAGGATTGTCAGGAGTTCATGATGTTTTTCACGTTTCCTAGTTGAAGAAGTGCCATGCAGAGATGGCCGATATTCCTCCGAGAGACACAGTGCCCCTCGAAGCAATTCAGTTGGACAGTGATCTGACCTACAAGGAGAAATCCGCCAAGATTCTCGAATTTGCTAGCCGAGTTACTCATAGCAAGGTTATAAAGTTTTGCAAAGTTCAGTGGAGCCACCATACCGAGGAAGAAGCCACTTGGGAACAAGAAGAAGACCTACGGAAATACCACCCGCACCTATTTTCTAGCCAACCCGAATCTCGAGGGCGAGATTCATCTTAAGGGGGGTAGGTTTGTAACATCCCAAATTTTCAATTTGGATGTCATACATAGGTCATCATATGCATATCATATTTTATTTGCATTTCGTTTGTGATCCTAGAAATCTTAAGCAACTCAAGGACCCACAGAGAGAGTTGGGGATTTCATAATTTTCATATTTGAATTTTCTCAAACTTGAAAAGAGGATCATTTTGGTTTTAATATTTTTTTCGCTCTGAATATTTCAAATACCAAAATAAAAGAGAGAAGATAATATGACTTCTTCAAAAGGAAAGAAATATTGGTGGAAAATTTTTAAAATCAAATAAATATTTTAGTTGGATTTTATTTGAATTAGAGAAAATATGCATTTTTCAAAACTGCATTTTTAGGCTAGAAAAATGTTCACTTTATTCTAAATATTTTATTTAGACGGTGAAAATTGATTTTGGCATTTTTTTATTTTTTATTAGGATTTTGTTTTTTGGAGGAATTTATTTATTAAAAAAAAGTTTCTGGATCGACTGGGCTGAAACCCACTCGACCCAACTCCCGCGCCGCCGCCTTCCCCACCGCCGTGCCGTGCACGGACGCCGAGGGGAGTCCGGAGCCAGACTCCTACCCGGGCCGACCCCCTCCCCAAGCCAGCGCAGCCCCCGCCCCCTTAAAAGCCTCCACCCCCGCCGCCTCTCCTCCCACCCCGAGCCGCAGCCCTGCAGCCGCAACCGCCGAGCCCCGCCACCGCCGCCTGCCGCCGCACGCGCCGCCGCTGCTTGCAGCCGCCCACGCCGCTGCACCGTGCCGCCGCCTCGCCGTTGCCGCGTCGCCGCCAAATCTCGTCGTCGCCGCCGCCGCCTATTTTTCTCAGAGAACCGGTAAAAACCGCTGTCGCCGCCGTTTTTTGGTTTAGATCTAGATTGGTTTTTTTAGGTTAGGGTTTTCCCGGTTTTCGCCGATGGACTCAATTTGGGAACGTTCGCCCGAACGCTTCTGTTCGCGAACGCGTTCATTCGCTTGTCTCTGATAACGAACGTTCATTTGTTAGTCTTTTTCTTTTATTTTATTTTCGGCCAGAGACCTATCCGTAATTATTTTTATCGCAGTTTAGCCCCTGATCTTCGAACACCCGCAACTTTTTAACTGTTTGTCCAAATCCAGTGAAACCAACGCCAAAATCTTCGTCTCGAACCCCTCTTTCTAGTTAACCAACTTGAACATGATTTTGATAACTTAAAATGGGTTCCAAGCAGATTTGATTCGAACTTCTTTTGATCGTAGTTTGAGTTTCGTAGCTCCATTTCGATTGATTCTTTTTGCAAATTTAAGTTCTTCCCTTATACTTTTGATTTGGATCTTCTGTTCTGAGTTTTACCCTTGAATATATGCTTGAGTGCTTATGTATGCTATTGTTTGTTTATGATAGAGTTTCCGGAGTGCGAAGCATGCTACTACGAGTCTCTAGGGTTTTCAGATCGTCAGCAAGGCAAGTAATACTTTGATTATGCCCTTTATTACCCGGTTTTTGCATTAGTTTCAACCCTCAAACATTGCATGAGTAGGATTTGATAACATGTGGGTTTTGGGAAGTAGATGATGAGGTAGAACCTATTGCCCTTTTTATATCAAACCCTGGAGTTACTTCTATGTTAAGCTTATATTGCTATGCTATGCTCGTAGACGTGGTTTGGATGAGTGTATCCATGACAGATGTGAGAGTTGTTAAATAATGGTTAACTTAATGTGGCCACTTTAATACACATCTGGGTGGATTGGTTGAGGCACCCTGGAGCACCCAGTGGCTGTCTGGGCACCTGGAGCAATCCAGAGCTGTCCTGGGATATCCCGAAGTACCCGTGTGATCATCCTATGGTTTACCACCCAGGCTCAAAGGGATCATAAGATTATTCATGCTGGAAACTTCCGTGTGCAGTCACAAGCCATTATGGGCTCTGGCATAGTTGAATAAGTTGTGGGAATCCTTTCCATGACGGGCTAGTAGATGTAGGGGATTGTAGGTGTACCGGCCTATCTATCGGCTAAGGGGACCACTTCGGAAAGACTGTGTCTCGTTCATTCGTTTCTCAAACACCATGTAGTGCGAGAAATCAATGGAGGAGATCGAGTCTTGTGGGGAAAAGTGTGCAAACCTCTGCAGAGTGTATAAACTAATCATGGTTAGCCGTGTCCTCGGTTATGGACATTTTGAGTATCCGGTACTTGAATTATTGATTTGATCTCATCACTCTTAATTAATTTTGCTGGGTTGTTAATTACTTTTAATTGGGATCGAGTTGGAGGAACCTTCTCAATGTTTTATCAACCAACTTGATAGTTAAATAAAATTTATTCCTTTCAGTAGGGTAAAATTGGCTTTTCGCAAAAACATGATAACCGTAGAGCCTCCACCAGCCATATATTTATGTAGTGTTAGCAGTTATTCTTGTTCATTGCTCTACAGTGTTATTTTGCCAGCATATTCCATGTGCTGGCCCATTTAGGGCTGCAACGTATTATGTTGTAGACTTTTCAGACTAAGAGTAAGGTGCGCTAGGTCGTTGTCGTGCACTCAGCTATGTCGTTGGAGTTGATGGACTCACTTTATCTTCGAAGGCTTCCGATGTTATCTTAATTAGATGGCCTTAAGCCATATTATTGTAATAATTTCTCTTTTGAGACTATCAATGTAATAGGTGTGTGATTGAAACTCTGTTATAAATCCTTCAAGTACTGTGTGTGTCAGCATTACCGATCCATGGATGACACTTATGCGTAGAGATTTTGTTGGGGAACGTAGTAATTTCAAAAAAATTCCTACGCACAAGAAAGATCATGGTGATGCATAGCAACGAGAGGGGAGAGTGTTGTCCACGTACCCTCGTAGACCGAAAGCGGAAGCGTTAGCACAACGCAGTTGATGTAGTCGTACGTCTTCACGATCCAACCGATCAAGTACCGAACGCATGGCACCTCCGAGTTCAGCACACGTTCAGCTCGATGATGTCCCTCGAACTCCGATCTAGCCGAGTGTTGAGGGAGAGTTTCGTCAGCACGACGGCGTGGTGACGATGGTGATGTTCTACCGACGCAAGGGCCTCGCCTAAGCATCACTACAGTATTATCAAGGTGGACTATGGTGGAGGGGGGCACCGCACACGGCTAAAAGATCAAATCAATTGTTGTGTCTTTGGGGTGCCCCCTGCCCCCGTATATAAAGGAGCAAGGGGGGAAGTGTGGCCGGCCAGGAGGAGGTGCGCCAGGAGGAGTCCTACTCCCACCGGGAGTAGGACTCCGTCCCTTCCTTGTTGGTTTAGGAGAAGGGGGAAAGAGGAGGGAGAGAGGAAGGAAAGGGGGGGGGCGCCGCCCCCTCTCCTTATCCTATTCGGACTAGAGGTGGAGGGGCGCGTGGCCCTGCGCTAGACGCCTCTCCTCTTCTCCACTAAGGCCTACTATGGCCCATTAAGCCACCGGGGGGTTCCGGTAACCCCTCGGTACTCCGGTAAAATCCCGATTTCACCCGGAACATTTCCGATATCCAAATATAGGCTTCCAATATATCAATCTTCATGTCTCGACCATTTCGAGACTCCTCATCATGTCCGTGATCACATCCGGGACTCCGAACAACCTTCGGTACATCAAAACTCATAAACTCATAATATAACCGTCATCGAAACTTTAAGCGTGCAGACCCTACGGGTTCGAGAACTATGTAGACATGATCGAGACACGTCTTCGGTCAATAACCAATAGTGGAACCTGGATGCTCATATTGGCTCCCACATATTCTATGAAGATCTTTATAGGTCAGACCGCATAAGAACATACGTTGTTCCCTTTGTCATCAGTATGTTACTTGCCCGAGATTCGATCCTCGGTATCTCAATACCTAGTTCAATCTCATTACCGGCAAATCTCTTTACTCGTTCCGTAATACATCATCCCGCAACTAACTCATTAGTTGCAATGCTTGCAAGGCTTAAGTGATGTGCATTACCGAGTGGGTCCAGAGATACCTCTCCTACAATCGGAGTGACAAATCCTAATCACGAAATACGCCAACCCAACAAGTACCTTCGGAGACACCTGTAGAGCACCTTTATAATCACCCAGTTACGTTGTGACGTTTGGTAGCACACAAAGTGTTCCTCCGGTAAACGGGAGTTGCATAATCTCATAGTCATAGGAACATGTATAAGTCATGAAGAAAGCAGTAGCAACATACTAAACGATCGAGTGCTAAGCTAACGGAACGGGTCAAGTCAAGCACATCATTCTCCTAATCATGTGATCCTGTTAATCAAAAGACAACTCATGGCTATGGCTAGGAAACATAACCATCTTCGATCAACGAGCTAGTCAAGTAGAGGCATACTAGTGACACTCTATTTGTCTATGTATTCACACAAGTATTATGTTTCCGGTTAATACAATTCTAGCATGAATAATAAACATTTATCATGATATAAGGAAATAAATAATATCTTTATTATTGCCTCTAGGGCATATTTCCTTCAGTCTCCCACTTGCACTAGAGTCAATAATCTAGATTACACAGTAATGATTCTAACACCCATGGAGTCTTGGTGCTGATCATGTCTTGCTCGTGGAAGAGGCTTAGTCAATGGGTCTGCAACATTCAGATCCGTATGTATCTTGCAAATTTCTATGTCTCCCACCTGGACTAGATCCCGGATGGAATTGAAGCGTCTCTTGATGTGCTTGGTTCTCTTGTAAAATCTGGATTCCTTCGCTAAGGCAATTGCTCCAGTATTGTCACAAAATATTTTCATTGGACCCGTTGCACTAGGTATGACACCTAGATCGGATATGAACTCCTTCATCTAGACTCCTTCACTTGCTGCTTCCAAAGCAGCTATGTACTCTGCTTCACACGTAGATCCCGCCACGACGCTTTGTTTAGAACTGCACCAACTGATAGCTCCACCATTCAATGTAAACACGTATCCGGTTTGTGATTTAGAATCATCCGGATCAGTGTCAAAGCTTGCATCAACGTAACCATTTACAATGAGCTCTTTGTCACCTCCATAAACGAGAAACATACCCTTAGTCATTCTCAGGTATTTCAGGATGTTCTTGACCGCTGTCCAGTGATCCACTCCTGGATTACTTTGGTACCTCCCTGCTAGAATTATAGCAAGGCACACATCAGGTCTGGTACACAGCATTGCATACATGATAGAGCCTATGGCTGAAGCATAGGGAGCATCTTTCATCTTCTCTCTATCTTCTGAAGTGGTCAGACATGGAGTCTTACTCAACTTCACACATTGTAACACAGGCAAGAACCCTTTCTTTGCTTGATCCATTTTGAACTTCTTCAAAACTTTGTCAAGGTATGTGCTTTGTGAAAGTCCAATTAAGAGTCTTGATCTATCTCTATAGATCTTGATGCCCAATATATAAGCAGCTTCATCGAGGTCTTTCATTGAAAAACTCTTATTTAAGTATCCCTTTAAGCTATCCAGAAATTCTATATCATTTCCAATCAGCAATATCTCATCCACATATAATATCAGAAATGCTACAGAGCTCCCACTCACTCTCTTGTAAATACAGGCTTCTCCAAAAGTCTGTACAAAACCAAATGCTTTGATCACACTATCAAAGCGTTTATTCCAACTCCGAGAGGCTTGCACCAGTCCATAAATGGATCGCTGGAGCTTGCATACTTTGTTAGCTCCCTTTGGATCGACAAAACCTTCCGGTTGCATCATATACAACTCTTCTTCCACAAATCCATTCAGGAATGCAGTTTTTACATCCATTTGCCAAATTTCATATCATAAAATGCGGTAATTGCTAACATGATTTAGACATAGTTAAGCATCGCTACGGGTGAGAATGTCTCATCGTAGTCAATCCCTTGAACTTGTCAAAACCCTTTCGCAGGAAGTCGAGCTTTATAGACAATAAAATAACCGTCAGCGTCAGTCTTCTTCTTGAAGGTCCATTTATTCTCAATGTGTCGGTGTACAAAAAGAGGGGTACACTTTTTGTACCCCTATAACTGTGCATAGGCAGTCTGAGCCACGGGCACCACCACACTGAGCAAGGCAGGGGAGGTGAGCCAAGGTAAGGCCGAAGCTCAGGCAAAGCAGAACGACGCCAAGACCAAGACCACAAAGAGCAAAGGGGATGAAGCGGCCCCCCCGGCAAGATCCTTACCAGGAGGCGGTTTTAGCAAACCCGACAAGACCCTTGTCGTGGCAGCTCACCCCACACCTATGGAGTGAGTCACCCTTGAGTCCACTGCCTCCATGGGGCAAGGATTTGGGAGACATTCCCGTGGTGGCGTGCAGATCTTTGTGAAGAAATTCAAGATCAGATACACCCTTTAGAAGATGATGATCCTTGGCGGGATCCCAGCCAAGGAGGACCACAAGGCCCCCAGCAAGAGCCTTGCCGGGGATGATAGCAGGCGCCACGGCAAGACCCTTGCCGGGGCCCCGGCAAGGCCCTTGCCAAGAACACCTGTAGGGCCACCATCAGGCCCATGCCAGTCAAACCTCCACCGCCGTTCGCATGCAGCTGCCGACCCAACCAGTTGGGCAGGCACCTGCGTGGCGGCATGCAGATCTTTGTGGAGACCCACCGCTGTGCCACCTCAGCTGCCTGCCTGCCTACATGGCACCGCGGGCACCGCTGCCCAGGGCGCATGTCGACACGAGAGGGAGCGGCGACGGATGAGACAGGGCTCTCCCCCGTCCCCGATAAAGCAAGGACACCTGGGCAAGACGCATTAAATGCGCCTTGTCATGTAATGCGAGGGATAACCTTGCATCACTGTACACTTTCCACCTCTTGTGTGCCACTGTGGCAACCTGTTTCCTATAAAAGGAGGCCCGAGGCGACCAGGAGGAGGATTCAGCTTTTTGGAGCTCCTCACGCCCCATAGCTAGCTCAAGAACATAGATATACAGTCCACCAAAGCAGGAGTAGGGTTTTACCCATCTTTGCGGCCCGAACCTGGATAAACGAACCATGTGCTATCTGTTTGATCCGCTCTTCTCACGACCTCGCGCCCTGCAACCGTAGTAGGGATTCTTGTAATCCCATAGGTGTCGTTCCCACCGACATCTTTGGCACGCCAGGTAGGGGGCGCAGTTGTGAGAATCGGCTCTAGCAATCAGCTCAGCACTCCTTCGTCTTCGTGACTCTTGGAGAAGGACGGAGGCCAGAAAATCAGCGCTCGAGTGACTACAAACAGAAGCTAAGTTGCACTGAACCCTTATTTGTGCTACCCTTCTTATTTGAGGTTATTCCTCCCGGAGATATTTGCTTTGTATGAGAAACTTGCACGCCAGGGGGCTCTACCACGATTGGCAACGCCCTTGCCCTGTTTTGAGTCCGCTCAACAGCTCAAGCGGCTGCGTCGAGAATGGCAGAGTAGCCTTCCGCGATCAGCAACGCCCCCGATTCTGACTCAAGTCAAGCTCGACAGTTCGAGCGGCCGCGTTCAGAATGGAAAGGTGGCTCGTCCGGCAGCACGCGTACCCGGCTGGCCATGGGGATCCGTCCCCAAAACGCCTCTAGGGGCTTCCGCGCCAGCAAGCCTTCCCAATCGACGTAGGGCATGCATACAAAGAGGAATTGAACGGGGAAATAACATGAATGAAAATTAAGAGTACTTCAGAGTTATATTACATCACATCATAGCTGTGGTTCTAACTAAAGATAAAATTTGTCTTGGTCGGGAACCCGCAGCGGCGAAGAAGAACGGGATGGCTAATCCCGGCGCTGGCCTTCCACCCTCTTGATTTCGCTGATGCAGTCGGTGATGGGCTTGATGCGCTCCTTGAGCACCATGAGGTCAGCACCATCCGGCAAGCTCTTCATCGCAGCTGTGAAGTCAAGATCGGGATTCCAGTACGCCATCTTGGTGAGGACCTTGGTCACGACCCTCCGGCAAAGTCGCCGGGCCTCCTCGGCCAGCGTGGCCGTCCTGTTGGAGTGAAGATAAGCCAAGGCTCCGAGGACGCCCTCGAAGAACAGGGTCAACTTGGTGTTGACGGTCCCGCTGTGCTCAGGGGCGTACCTCATGTTTGGCATCCCCATGGTGGCCAACTACGAGGTGACCCTGCCAGCGACCTCCTCCAGATGGCTGATCCATCTGTTCTCGCCCGCCACATAATCCTGGTGGGAGGCGGCCTCATTCGCCCGCAGCTGCTTCTCCTCCTCCAGGCTCCTGGTCAAGGTCTCCTCCCGAGCCCTGCTCTCCGACATCATGTTCTCAAAATCCCCCAGCTTCAGCTTGAGGTCTCTGACGGAGTTTTGCGCTTCGGAGAGCTCCCCAGCCCTACTGATGACCGCTCCTTGCGCCTCCACCAAGGCGCTGTTGAGTGTGCTCTTCTCGTTGGACAGCTTGAGGGCCTGTTCCTTCAGCTCGTCCTGCGCCACCTCCAACTCCCTTACCTTGCCGGCATGGGCCAGAGCCTGGGCATCGAGTGCCTCCTTGTGCCTCTGCTCCAGCTGGCGAGTCCGCCGCGCGACAAGGGCCTCGAGCTCCTCATCCTTGCTACGGAGCGCTGCGGCAAGCTTCGCCTCATGCGCGGTGAGGTCCTCTTCCTGGCAATCCAGTGCGTCTTGATGCTGGTTCCAGACGGCCTCGGCCGCGGCAGCCAAGTTCGCCACCTGTTCCTGGGCCTTCTCGATGTCAGCCATCTTCATGATGAGCTCGACATTGCGCTTGGCCAATTCCTCCTGAAGGGCCCTATGCTCCTTGCGAGTTTGGCGGAACCAGGTCTGCGTCTCAGCAACGCGCGCCTTGAAATCTACCTCCGCCTGGTCCACCGTTGCCATCCTGGACTTAACCTTGTCCAGGCGGGCACGGTAGAGCACTTGGAGCTTCCGGAAATTGGCCCCCATGGCACGGAAAAGCTTCTCTTCCGGAGAACCGTCGCCATCAACGCCCAGCTCATCAACCACCTCGAGCCCGGTGGCGGCAAGCACCTCGCCGTCAAAAACTTCCCCTTTGGCGGGCGCCCGGCTTGACGCCCCTGGGAGGTGGACGAAGAGATCGTCACCCACCTTCAGATATCTGCCGGGGCCCGAGGTTGACGAGGAGGGAGGCTGGTCACCCACCACCTCTTCCTCGGCGGAGGCCTTGCCGGACTCACCGGCAGGTCCACCGCTGGCGCCCTCGGTAGAGGCTTCGCTGGTCGCCTTGGCGGCCCCCGCAGCGGCGTCCCCGGCGGCACCCTTGGCGGCTTCGTCGGCGGCGGCCTCATCAGCGTCTTTGGCGGCCGCCTCAGCGGCAATCCTGCTGGCCTCCGCCGCGGCCTCCTCAGCAATATCCCCGACAACAGTGTCCACGTCCTCCATGTCTGTTGAAGGAGGGCCTGGGCAGCAATGGGAGCAATGAAGCCAAGAAAAGAATAAGGAAAAAACAGAGATGAAGGACAGGCGACTCACTAGTGCCAGGCTGTGAAGCAGAAGTCCCCTCTCCACCAACATTTGGCGCCGTGGCAGAGCCACCAGCGCCCAAGTTCCCCTCTTCCTCCATGGGTGTGGGCACCATGCCTGATGCCCTTGCCGGGAACGCCCCCCGCGGCGGCATAGTCGATGGGGGTGGTGTGTTAGGAGTAGCCCTCTGTGGCTCCTCCCGCTGCCGCTCCCGTCCTGCAAACCCAGCAAGGTTAGCATCATGGCATCGAGCGCCTGCCACATGTCAAGTAAGAAGAGGGTGACGAACTTACGCTGGGGGATACGCCGAGGGCTGCTGTACGGGATGCTCAGCACGACCAGTGGTGTCGTTGAAGCCCCAGCCGGGGGCTGGCTGCTCGTCAAGGTCCTCGCCCTCTTCACCCTCTGGCCAACGTCTCTGTCTCCCTACAGAAGCAAAAATGGATCAAGACAAGCGACCCGATTCGTGGAAATGGAAATGACAGTAAGGAACAGAGAACTTACTCGTCATCCGTCTCCTCCTCTTCCACCAGTTTCCTTTTCCTCTCTGGGCTGAGAGGCCTGAGATCAAAAGGGAACTCCACATCATCATCCGAGTCGATGCCTGTCGGAGGAGGCGAAAGAGGCGGCGGGGTTTGTGCGTGCCCGGATGAGGAAGGGGCTGTCGCCTTCTTCTTCTCAGTGGCCCTCATCAGCCTCTTCGCTGCCGTGGCCCTCGTGTGGCGCCCGGACCCCTCCAGGGTCAATTGAGGCCGTGTAGCCCTGCCGGGCCGGACCGGCTCGCCGGAGCCAGACCGCCGTAGGACTCGCCCTCTTCCCCTGGCTAGCGTCGAGCCCGCCGCCACGCCCTCCTCCTCCGACGACTCGTCGGCCGCGTCCTCGACAAGCGGAGCTCCGGTGTCGGTGCTACCGGCCTCCTCGGTGGCCGCCGCCCACCGGGTGAGCTCCTCTTCCTCCGCCGCCATTGCGGCCTTATCCTCCACGCCCCGGCGATGTTGGCCTCCATGGCAAGCTGTGCCTCCCTCGCCCTAGTGGCGATGTAGTCCAGCTCTGCCTGGGTGGTGTCCATGATAAGCCACCGCTCGGCATCGGCATTGATGTACACCTCGATCAGGGTGTCGAAGAATTGCTGCACATCCTCGTCCTTCGGCTCCTCCCAGCTCGAGACAGGGCCGTGCGTGTTACAGTCCAGCATCATGGCGATGATCTTGGACCGACGCGAATTGTTGCACAACGGGACCACCCCCGCTGGCAGCTTGAAAAATGGCCCCTTGAGGGCCTTGCCAACCTTTGCGGCAGCCCTCGAGGCCTTGCCGGTCCACTCGACCTCGTGATCGCGACCCACATCAAGCTGGAAAATCCGCTGACAGAAGTGGGCATGTGCCCGCACTGTGAAGTTGTGATCGAGGCCGGGGCGGAGTCGCATAATGTCAGCTGGGTTCGTAAAGAGCCAAGCTGACCTCCCCTTGCTGTGCAACGGGGCGATCCGGCGGTGAATGAAGTCCGCCCCGATCATCTCAAGGGTGAGTCCGGCCTGGGTGAGCCGGAGAATCCTGGTGGTGGCGATGGTGAGCCTCCCATCGGTGGCGTCGACATCGCTCCAATCACTACCATGGGCCGGCGGCACTCGGCGGACCTTGCAGAATTCCGGTGGGTTTTCATCTTCAATCCAGCACCACCGGCCACGCCATTCCTCCCACCTCTCCTTCATGGCACCGTCCGGGTACGCGCCCTTGGATCTTGGGATCCAGGTGACGCAACCGGAGACGGCTCCTCATGGCTGGATTCGAGGGAAGAAGTAATGGCGGAAGAGCGCCGTGTTGGGCTGCACCCCGGCAAAGCCTTCACAAAGATGCGCGAAGAAAGCCATGCACGCCACCGCATTCAGAGTAGAATCCAAGAGGCGAAAGCCGAAGGTGTGCATAACGTTGCAGAAGAAATCGGAGAAAGGGGGCCATAACCCGCAAGAAAAGTAATCAACAAAGAAGGGGTACCGATTTGGGGCAGGATCAGCGCAAGCGGCAGGAATGACGCACGTCACCGGGTGTCCCGAATCCTCTCCCCCCGTCTTCACTCCCCATAGGGGCTTGAAAGAGGCCCGGAGCTCTTGAACATCAACCGTCAAGGGGAAGAAAAAGGCGGACTTCGTCCAGTCCCCCGACAGCGCGCTCTCTGGCGGCTCCACCGTCCTGGCGCCCTTAGCCACCCCCTTACCCTTGGCGAATTTGGGAGCCATGGCGACCAAGAAGTTCAGAGGGCTGGGGAAGGGGGATGGCAAAGCAGCGGCGACGGGCGATAGCGAAAGCTTAGGAAGGAAGGAAGAGAGGGAATGGCGGCTCCGAAATTGGAAAAGGCACAAGGGAAGAGGAGAAAGTGATCAGCGCGCCCACGGTTATTCCTTCTTATGGGGGAAAAACGCGGGCCGCCTCCTTTCACATTAACTGTGATGTGACGCATGCCCGCGGGAAGCAACCCCACGCATGCCGCCCACGTCACACACGCCTCCCCACGCCGCGCCACGCGCGGGAAGCGTGGGAAGCACAGCGCGCGAAGAGACTTACCGCGGTAAAAACCGCCCCGCCTGCCCGCGCACCATTTTTGGGCCTAGCCCAACGACACGATTGCGCTTACGTGTGGCCCAGGCCAGGGGGCTCCTGTCGGTGTACAAAAAGAGGGCTACACTTTTTGTACCCCTATAACTATGCACGGGCACCACCACACTGAGCAAGGCACGGGAGGTGAGCCAAGGTAAGGCCGAAGCTCACGCGAAGCAGAACGACGCCAAGACCAAGACCACAAAGAGCAAAGGGGACGAAGAGGACCCCCCGGCAAGATCCTTATCGGGAGGCGGTTTTAGCAAACCCGGCAAGACCCTTGCCGTGGCAGCTCGCCCCACACCTACGGAGTGAGTCACCCTTGAGTCCACTGCCCCCATGGGGCAAGGATTCGGGAGACATCCCCGTGGTGGCGTGCAGATCTTTGTGAAGACATTCAAGATAAGATACACCCTTTGGAAGATGATGATCCTTGGCGGGATCCCAGCCAAGGAGGACCACAAGGCCCCCAGCAAGAGCCTTGCCGGGGATGATAGCAGGCGCCACGGCAAGACCCTTGTCGGGGCCCCGGCAAGGCCCTTGCCAAGAACACCCATAGGGCCACCATCAGGCCCACGCCAGTCAAACCTCCACCGCCGTTCGCATGCAGCTGCCGACCCAACCAGCTGGGCAGGCACCTGCGTGGCGGCATGCAGATCTTCGTGGAGACCCACCGCTGCGCCACCTCAGCTGCTTGCCTGCCTACATGGCACTGCGGGCGCCGATGGCCAGGGCGCGTGTCGACACAAGAGGGAGCGGCGACGGACGAGACAGGGCTCTCCCCCGTCCCCGATAAAGCAAGGACACCTGGGCAAGACGCATGAAATGCGCCTTGTCATGTAATGCGAGGGATAACCTCGCATCACTGTACCCTTTCCACTTCTTGTGTGCCACTGTGGCAACCCCTTTCCTATAAAAGGAGGCCCTAAGCGACCAGAAGGAGGATTCAGCTTTTTGAAGCTCCTCATGCCCCATAGCTAGCTCAAGAACACAGATATACAATCCACCAAAGCAGGAGTAGTGTTTTACGCATCTTTGCAGCCTGAACCTGGATAAACGAACCATGTGCTATCTGTTTGATCCGCTCTTCTCACGACCCCACGCCCCGCAACCGTAGTATGGATTCTTGTGATCCCATAGGTGTCGTTCCCACCGACACAATGGCTTGCCAATCATCGGACAAGTAAACCAAAGTCCACAGTTTGTTCTCATACATGGATCCCATCTTAGATTTCATGGCCTCAAGCCATTTTGCGGAATCTAGGCTCACCATCGCTTCTTCATAGTTCGTTGGTTCGTCATGGTCTAGTAACATAACCTCTAGAACAGGATTACCGTACCACTCTGGTGTGGATCTTACTCTAGTTGACCTACGAGGTTCAGTAACAACTTGATCTGAAGTTCCATGATCATCATCATTAACTTCCTCACTAATTGGTATAGACATCACAGGAACTGGTTTCTGTGATGAACTACTTTCTAATAAGGGAGCAGGTATGGTTACCTCATCAAGTCCTACATTCCTCCCACTCACTTCTTTCAAGAGAAACTCCTTCTCTAGAAAGGATCCATTCTTAGCAACGAATGTCTTGCCTTCGGATATGTGATAGAAGGTGTACCCAACAGTCACCTTTGGGTATCCTATGAAGACACATTTCTCCTATTTGGGTTCGAGCTTATCAGGTTGAAGCTTTTTCACATAAGCATCGCTGCCCCAAACTTTAAGAAACGACAACTTTGGTTTCTTGCCAAACCACAGTTCATAAGGTGTCGTCTCAACGGGCTTCGATGGTGCCCTATTTAACGTGAATGTGGCCGTCTCTAAAGCATAACCCCAAATTGATAGCGGTAAATCAGTAAGAGACATCATAGATCACACCATATCTAGTAAAGTACGATTACGACATTCGGACACACCATTACGATGTGGTGTTCCGGGTGGCGTGAGTTGCGAAACTATTCCATATTGTTTCAAATGTAGACCAAACTTGTAACTCAAATATTCTCCTCCATGATCTGATCGTAGAAACTTTATTTTCTTGTTACGATGATTTTCAACTTCACTCTGAAATTCTTTGAACTTTTCAAATGTTTCAGACTTATGTTTCATTAAGTAGATATACCCATATCTGCTTAAATCATCTGTGAAGGTGAGAAAATAACGATACCCGCTGCGAGCCTCAATATTCATTGGTCCACATACATCAGCATGTATGATCTCCAATAAATCAGTTGCTCGCTCCATAGTTCCGGAGAACGGCGTTTTAGTCATCTTGCCCATGAGGCACGGTTCACAAGTACCAAGTGATTCATAATCAAGTGGTTCCAAAAGTCCATCGGTATAGAGTTTCTTCATGCGCTTTACACCGATATGACCTAAACGGCAGTGCCACAAATAAGTTGCACTATCATTATCAACTCTGCATCTTTTGGCTTTAACATTATGAATATGTGTATCACTACTATCGAGATTCATCAAAAGTAGACCACTCTTCAAGGGTGCATGACCATAAAAGATATTACTCATATAAATAGAACAACCATTATTCTCTGATTTAAATGAATAACCGTCTCGCATCAAACAAGATCCAGATATAATGTTCATGCTCAATGCTGGCACCAAATAACAATTATTTAGGTCTAATACTAATCCCGAAGGTAGATGTAGAGGTAGCGTGCCGACGGCGATCACATCGACTTTGGAACCGTTTCCCATGCGCATCGTCACCTCGTCCTTGGCCAGTGTTTGCTTAATCCGTAGTCCCTGTTTTGAGTGGCAAATATTAGCAACAGAACCAGTATCAAATACCCAGGTGCTACTGCGAGCTCTGGTAAGGTACACATCAATAACATGTATATCACATATACCTTTGTTCACCTTGCCATCCTTCTTATCCGCCAAATACTTGGGGCAGTTCCGCTTCCAGTGACCAGTCTTCTTGCAGTAGAAGCACTCAGTCTCAGGCTTAGGTCCAGACTTGGGTTTCTTCTCTTGAGCAGCAACTTGCTTGCTGTTCTTCTTGAAGTTCCCATTCTTCTTCCCTTTACCCTTTTTTCTTGAAACTGGTGGTCTTATTGACCATCAACACTTGATGCTCCTTCTTGATTTCTACCTCCGTAGCCTATAGCATTGCGAAGAGCTCGAGAATCGTCTTATCCATCCCTTGCATGTTATAGTTCATCATGAAGCTTTTGTAGCTTGGTGGCAGTGATTGAAGAATTCTGTCAATGACGCTATCATCTGGAAGATTAACTCCCAGTTGAATCAAGTGATTGCAGTACCCAGACATTTTGAGTATATGCTCACTGACAGAACTATTCTCCTCCATCTTGCAGCTGTAGAACTTATTGGAGACTTCATATCTCTCAATCCGGGCATTCTTTTGAAATATTAACTTCGACTCCTGGAACATCTCATATGCTCCATGATGTTCAAAACATCGTTGAAGTCCCGGTTCTAAGCCGTAAAGCATGGCACACTGAACTATCGAGTAGTCATCAGCTTTGCTGTGCTAGACGTCCATAACATCTGGTGTTGCTCCTGCAGTAGGTTTGGCACCTAGCGGTGCTTCCAGGACGTAATTCTTCTGTGCAGCAATGAGGATAATCCTCAAGTTATGGACCCAGTCCGTGTAATTGCTACCATCATCTTTCAACTTTGCTTTCTCAAGGAACGCATTAAAATTCAATGGAACAACAGCACGGGCCATTTATCTACAATCAACATAGACAAGAAAGATACTCTCAGGTACTAAGTTCATGATAAATTGAAGTTCAATTAATCATATTACTTAAGAACTCCCACTTAGATAGACATATCTCTAATCCTCTAAGTGATCACGTGATCCATATCAACTAAACTATAACCGATCATCACGTGAAATGGAGTAGCTTTCAATGGTGAACATCACTATGTTGATCATATTTACTATATGATTCACGCTCGACCTTTCGGTCTCAGTGTTCCGAGGCCATATCTGCATATGCTAGGCTCATCAAGTTTAACCCGAGTATTCTACATGTGCAAAACAGGCTTGCACCCGTTGTAGATGGACGTAGAGCTTATCACACCCGATCATCACGTGGTGTCTGGGCACGACGAACTTTGGCAACGGTGCATACTCAGGGAGAACACTTTTATCTTGAAATTTAGTGAGAGATCATCTTATAATGCTACCGTTAATAAAGAAAGATAAGTTGCATAAAAGATAAACATCACATGCAATCAATATAAGTGATATGGTATGGCCATCATCATCTTGTGCTTGTGATCTCCATCTCCGAAGCACCGTCATGATCACCATCGTCACCGACGCGACACCTTGATCTCCATCGTAGCATCGTTGTCGTCTTGCCAATCTTATGCATCTACGCCTATCGCTACCACTTAGTGATAAAGTAAAGCTTTATAGGGCGATAGCATTGCATACAATAAAGCGACAACCATATGGCTCTTGCCAGTTGCCGATAACTCGGTTACAAAACATGATCATCTCATACAATAAAATTTAGCATCATGCTTTGACCATATCACATCACAACATGCCCTGCAAAAACAAGTTAGACGTCCTCTACTTTGTTGTTTTAAGTTTTATGTGGCTGCTACGGGATGAGCAAGAACCGTTCTTACCTACGCATCAAAACCACAACGATAGTTTGTCAAGTTGGTGCTGTTTTAACCTTCGCAAGGACCGGGCATAGCCACACTTGGTTCAACTAAAGTTGGAGAAACTGACACCCGCCAGCCACCTGTGTGCAAAGCACGTCGGTAGAACCAGTCTCGCGTAAGCGTACGCATAATGTCGGTCCAAGCCGCTTCATCCAACAATACTGCCGAACCAAAGTATGACATGCTGGTAAGCAGTATGACTTATATCGCCCACAACTCACTTGTGTTCTACTCGTGCATATGACATCTACGCATAAAACCTGGCTCGGATGCCACTATTGGGGAACTTAGTAATTTCAGAAAAATTCCTACGCACACGCAAGATCATGGTGATGCATAGCAACGAGAGGGGGAGAGTGTTGTCCATGTACCCTCGTAGACCGAAAGCGGAAGAGTTAGCACAACGCGGTTGATATAGTCGTACGATCCGAGCGATCAAGTACCGAATGCACGGCACCTCCGAGTTCAGCACACGTTCAGCCCAATGATGTCCCTCGAACTCTGATCTGTGATAGCTGTACCCAACAGTTTCTTTTCTGTATCCTATGAAGACGCACTTCTCCGATTTGGGTTTGAGCTTATCAGGTTGAAACTTCCTCACATAAGCATCGCAACCCCAAACATTAAGAAACGACAGCTTAGGTTTCTTGCTAAACCATAGTTCATACGGTGTCGTCTCAACGGATTTTTAGACGGTGCCCTATTTAACGTGAATGCAGCTGTCTCTAATGCATTATACCAAAACGATAGTGGTAAATCGGAAGAGACATCATAGATAGCACCATATCTAATAAAGTACGGTTACGATGTTTAGACACACCATTACTCCATGGTGTTCCAGGTGGCATGAGTTGTGAAACTTATTCCACATTGTTTTTAAATGAAGGACAAACTCGTAAATCAAATATTTGCCTCCGCGATCAGATTGTAGAAACTTTATTTTCTTGTTACAATGATTCTTAACTTCACTCTGAATTTCTTTGAACTTTTCAAATGTTTTAGACTTGTGTTTCATTATGTAGATATACCCATATCTGCTTAAATCATCTTTGAAGGTCAGAAAATAACGATACCTTCCACAAGCCACAACACTCATCAGATCACATACATTAGTATGTATTATTTCCAATAAGTCTGTGGTTCGCTCCATTCTTCTGGAGAACGGAGTCTTAGTCATCTTGCCCATGAGGCATGATTCGCAAGCATCAAATGATTCATAATCAAGTGATTCCAAAATTCCATCCGCATGGAGTTTCTTCATGCGCTTTGCACCAATATGACCTAAATGGCAGTGCCACTAGTATGTTGCACTATCATTATCAACTTTGCATCTTTTGGCATCAATATTATGAATATATGTATTACTACGATCGAGATTCAATAAACCATTCGCCTTGGGTGTATAACCACACAAGGTTTTATTCATGTAAACAGAATAACAATTATTCTTTGACTTAAATGAATACCCGTATTGCAAATGATCCAATCATATTATGCTCAACGCATACACCTAATAACATTTAATTTAGGTTCAACACTAATCCAGAAGGTAAAGGGAGTGTGCGATGGTGATCTTATCAACCTTGGAATTACTTCCAACACACATTGTCACCTCGCCCTCAACTAGTCTTGTTCATTTTGCAACTCCTGTTTCAGGTTACTAATCATAGCAACTTAACCAGTATCAAATATCCAGGGGCTATTATGAACACTAGTAAAGTACACGTCAATAACATGTATATCATATATACTTTTGTTCACTTTGCCATCCTTCTTATCCACCAAGTATTTAGGGAAGTTCCCCTTCCAGTGACCATTTACTTTGCAGTAGAAGCACTCAGTTTCAGGCTTGGGGCTAGCTTTGGGCTTCTTCATGGGAATGGCAACTTGCTTTCCGTTCTTCTTGAAGTTCCCTTTCATTCCCTTGCCCTTTTACTTGAAACTAGTGGTCTTCTCAACCATCAACACTTGATGCTTTTCTTGATTTCTACCTTCACCGATGACAGCATCGCGAAGAGCTAGAGAATTGTTTTACGTCATCCCTTGCATATTATAGTTCATCACTAGGTTCCAGTAACTTGGTGATAGTGACAAGAGAACTCTGTCAATCACTTTCGGAGTAATGGGCCACGGGTAGGCTAACCCAGGGCCCGGAACCTTTCAAGACATTGGGGCGGACTGCGCCCCTCAAGGCACCAAGATGGAGTGCTGCCTCCTGGTGGCCGGCTGGAGGAATAGCCAGCTGCCCATAGACGGCCGAGTTCCAGAGACCGACTTCAAGACCAGCCGACTCCTAGTTGGCCGCTTCTAGAGGAGCCGGCCCCTAGCAGTAGGCCCGTGGCGCTAACGAAGCCCACGCCCCCAATAAAGAAGACAAGACAGGGGATGGCTATAGTATAGACCATCCCCCCCCCCCGATCCAGGGATGGGCGTGGCCACAGTGCACCGTACTGGCGGAGATCTCCGTCCGGCGCGGCACTGTTGCCACGCCACTCCTGACGTCACCACAAGCAGGTGGGGCCCTGCTCCCACGACGGCCTGTCGATACGGCCCGAGGACAACGGGCCCCACCAGTCAGCGAGAGCCCGGAAGACGGCCAGAGCCTCACCAGTCGGACCCAAGGGAGGTCGCCCCCAGCAGTTGGCCCGCCCTTTCATCGGGTCCCACGCGCCATTAACCAGACGAGACAGGGAGTGGCTACAATAATCGCCCACCAGGCGGTAGGAGCTGCAGCCACGATCCCCTGTCCAAGCCTGCGTCATTAGAGTCACGTCTATAGTGATCAGCTGCCGGCAAGACCCGAGCGCGGCGGGGGCGGCCTGTCGGCTCCGTATCAGACCAGCCGGTGGGACCCACCAAGCGACGGGACCTAGCAGCCGACGGAGAAGCCAGCGGCCAGAGAGACTGACAGTCGGGTCCTGCGCCCGACTGGATTACCATTGTACCCCTGGGGGTAGGCCTATATGAACCCCCCAGGACACCCATGCAAATGGTGGGCACCCAGATAGGACTAGATTCATACATAGGGGAGGGGAAAGCAAGCCTTGCCTTCTCCAACCTCTAGCATACAGCTCAAGGAGCACCATTGTACACACTTGAGCCTTAGTGATCATGCGGAGACCCCGCGGAGCAGGACTAGGGGTGTTATCTCCTAGGAGAGCCCCGAACCTGGGTAAAGTTCGCCGGCGTACGTGTCTACGCCTCATCCCGCTTCCGGGCACCGGCGACGTTCTACTCGCTCCCACCATGATAAGCCATCCATTGGCATATGTCGCACCCAACCCCCGACAATCACTGTCTTATCTGGAAGATTAACTCCCACTTGATTCAAGAAATTGTAGTACCCAGACAATCTGAGCACATGTTCACTGGTTGAACTATTCTCCTCCATCTTGTAGGCAAAGTACTATCAGAGGTCTCATACATCTTGACACGGTCATGAGTCTGAAATACTAATTTCAACTCTTGGAACATCTTATATGCTCCATGGCGTTCAAAACATTTTTCAAGTCCCGGTTCTAAGCCGGAAAGCATGGCGAACTAAACTATCAAGTAGTCATCATACCGAGCTTGCCAAACATTCATAATGTCTGCCTCTGCTCCTTCCTAGCGGCGCATCAAGGACATAATTCTTCTTTGCAGCAATGAGGATAATCCTAAGATCACGGAGCTAGTCCGCATCATTGCTACTAACATCTTTCAACATAGTTTTCTCTAGGAAAATATCATAAATAAAACGGGGAAGCTATACGCGAGCAATTGATCTACAACATAGATATGCAAATACTATCAGGACTAAGTTCATGATAAATTTAAGTTCAATAAATCATATTACTTAAGAACTCCTACTTAGATAGACATCCCTCTAGTCATCTTAATGATCAAGTGATCCATATGAACTAAACCATGTCCGATCATCACATGAGATGGAGAAGTTTTCAATGGTGAACATCACTATGTTGATCATATCTACTATATGATTCACGCTCGACCTTTCGGTCTCAGTGTTTTGAGGCCATATCTGCATAAACTAGGATCGTCAAGTTTAACCTAAGTATTCTGCTTGTGCAAAATTGGCTTGCACCCGTTGATGTGAACATAGAGCTTATCACACCCAATCATCACCTGGTGTCTCAGCACGAGGAACTGTCGCAATGGTGCATACTCAGGGAGAGCACTTATACCTTGTAATTTTAGTAAGAGATCATCTCATAATGCTACCATCATACCAAGAAAAATAAGATGCATAAAAGATAAACATCACATGCAATCAAAATATGTGACATCATATGGCAATTATCATCTTGTGCCTTTGATCTCCATCTCGAAAGTACCGTCATGATCTCCATCGTCACCGGCGTAACACCATGATCTCCATCATCTTGATCTCTATGAACGTGTCGTCACATGGTTGTCTCGCCAACTATTGCTATCGCATAGTGATAAAGTAAAGCAATTGTGTGGCGCTTGCATCTTATGCAATAAAGAGACAACCATAAGGCTCCTGCCAGTTGCTGATAACTTTAACAAAACATGATCATCTCATATATATCGTCACGTCTTGACCATATCACATTGCAACATGCCCTGCAAAAACAACTTAGACGTCCTCTACTTTGTTGTTGCAAGTTTTACGTGGCTGCTACAGGCTTAGCAAGAACCATTCTTACCTACGGCATAAAAACCACAACATGGTATAGTGATTGCTTTTTGATCTTCAGAAAGAACCCTGATCATTGAATCCGATTCAACTAAAGTTGGAGAAACAAACACCCACCAGCCACCTGTGTGCAAAGCATGTCGGTAGAACCAGTCTCATGAATGCGGTCATGTAATGTCAGTCCGGGCCACTTCATCCAACAATACCGTCGACTCAAGAAACAACTAGTGACGGCAAGCAATATGCATATACCCACGCCCACAACTCCTTTGTGTTCTACTTGTGCATAGAACATCTATGCATAGACTTGGCTTTGATGCCACTATTGGGGAACACAGTATTTAAAAAAAATCCTATGATCACGCAGGATCTATCTAGGAGATGCATAGGAACGAGAGGGGACAGTGTGTCTACATACCCTCATAGACCAAAAGTGGAAGCTTCGAATAACGCAGTTGATGTAGTCGAACATCTTTGCCATCCAACCGATCAAGTATTGAGCGCACGGCACCTCCGCGGTCTGGACACGTTTAGCTCGGTGACATCCCTCAAAATCTAGATCCAGCTGAGGCCGAGGGTGAGTTCCGTCAGCACGACGACGTGTTGACGGTGATGATGAAGTTACCTACACATGGCTGCCTAAGCACTACGACAATATGACCGAGGTGGAAAACTGTGGAAGGGGGCACCGCACACGGCTAAAGATCAACTTGTGTGTCTATGGGGTGCCCCCTCCCCCATATATAAAGGAGTGGAGGAGTGGGTCGTTCGGCCTCATAGGGCACGCCACGAGGGGGGGAATCCTACTCCTACTAGGAGTAGGTTCCCTCCTTTCCTAGTCCAACTAGGAGGGGAAGGAAAGGGAACAAGGGAAGAAGGAAAGGGGGGAGGCCCCCTCCCCAATTTGCATTGGGATTGACGGGCGCGCCCCTCCTCTTGGCTGCTTCCTCCTCTCTTCCACTAAAGCCCACGAAGGCACATTAACCCCCCAGGGGGTTCCGGTAATCGCCTGGTACTCCGAAAAATGCAGGAACCTATCTGAAACCTTTCCGGTGTCCAAACATAACCTTCCAATATATCAATCTTCTTTTCTTGACCATTTCGAGACTCCTCGTCATGTCCGTGATCACATCTGGGACTCCGAACAACCTTCGTTACATCAAATCACATAACTCACAAGACATATCGTCATCGAACGTTAAGAGTGCGGACCCTACGGGTTCAAGAACTATGTAGACATGGCCGACACACCTCTCTGGTTAATAACTAATAGCGGAACCTGGATGCTCATATTGGTTCCTACATATTCTACGAAGATCTTTATCGGTCAAACCGCACAATAACATATGTTGTTCCCTTTGTCATCGGTATGTTACTTGCCCGAGATTTGATCATCGGTATCATCATACCTAGTTCAATCTCATCATCGGCAAGTCTCTTTACTTGTTTCGTAATGCATCATCCCGCAACTAACTCATTAGTCACATTGCTTGCAAGGCTTATAGTGATGTGCATTACCGAGAGGGCCCAGAGATACCTCTCCGACAATCAAAGTGACAAATCCTAATCTCGATCTATGCCAACTCAACAAACACCATCGGAGACACCTGTAGAGCATCTTTATAATCACCCAGTTACATTGTGACATTTGATAGGACACTAAGTGTTCCTCCGGTATTCAGAAGTTGCATTATTTCATAGTCATAGGAACATGTATAAGTCATGAAGAAAGCAATAGCAATAAAACTAAACGATCATAGTGCTAAGCTAGCGGATGGGTCTAGTCCATCACATCATTCTCTAATGATGTGATCCCGTTCATCAAATGACAACACATGTCTATGGCTAGGAAACATAACCATCTTTGACTAATGAGCTAGTCAAGTAGAGGCATACTAGGGACACTCTGTTTGTCTATGTATTCACACATTTACTAAGTTTCCGGTTAATACAATTCTAGCATGAATAATAAACATTTATCATGATATAAGGAAATATAAATAAAAAAATTATTATTGCCTCTACGTAATATTTCCTTCATTACCGATGCAGGGCTTCACCTAAGCACTACGACAATATGACCGAGGTGGAAATCTGTGGAGGGGGCACCGCACACGGCTAAGAGATCAACTTGTGTGTCTATGGGGTTCCCCCTGCCCCGTATATAAAGGAGTGGAGGAGGGGCCGGCCAGCCTCACAGGGCGTGCCCCAAGGGGGGGGATCCTACTCCTACTAGGAGTATCTTCCCCCTTTCCTAGTCCAACTAGGAGGGGAAGGAAAGGGAAGAGGGGAAGAAGGAAAGGGGGGCCGGCCCCCCCTCCCCAACTCGGATTGGGCTTGGGGGTGCGCCCTTCCTCTTGGCTGCCTCCTCCTCTCTTCCACTAAATCCCATGAAGGCCCATTAACCCACCGGGGGGGGGGGAGGATTTCGGTAACCCCACGGTACTCCGGAAAATGCCCGAACCTATCCGAAAACTTTCCGGTGTCCAAACATAACCTTCCAATATATCAATCTTCATGGCACGACCATTTTGAGACTCCCCGTCATGTCTGTGATCACATTCGGAACTCCGAACAACCTTTGGTACGTCAAATCACATGACTCACAATACATATCGTCATCGAACGTTAAGCGTGCAGACCATATGGGTTCGAGAACTATGTAGACATGACCGAGACTCATCTCCGGTCAATAACCAATAGCAGAACCTGGATGCTCATATTGGTTCCTACATATTCTACAAAGATGTTTATCGGTTAAATCGCATAACAACATACGTTGTTCCCTTTGTCATCGGTATGTTACTTGCCCGAGATTCGATCGTCGATATCATCATACCTAGTTCAATGTCGTTACCGGAAAGTCTCTTTACTCGCTCCGTAATGCATCAGCCCGCAACTAACTCATTATACACATTGCTTGCAAGGCTTATAGTGATGTGCATTACCGAGAGGGCCCAGAGATACCTCGCCGACAATCGGAGTGACAAATCCTAATCTTGATCTATGCCAACTCAACAAACACCATCGAAGCCACCTGTAGAGCATCTTTATAATCACCCAGTTACGTTGTGATGTTTGATAGCACACTAAGTGTTCCTTCGGTATTCGGGAGTTGCATAATCTCATAGTCATATGAACATGTATAAGTTATGGAGAAAGCAATAGCAATAAACTAAACGATCATAGTGCTAAGCTAATGGATGGGTCTAGTCCATCACATCATTCTCTAATGATGTGATCCCGCTCATCAAATGACAACACATGTGTATGGCTAGGAAACTTATAACCATCTTTGACTAATGAGCTAGTCTAGTAGAGGCATACTAGGGACACTCTGTTTGTCTATGTATTCACACATGTACTAAGTTTCCGGTTAATACAATTCTAGCATGAATAATAAACATTTATCATGATATAAGGAGATATAAATAACAACTTTATTATTTCCTCTAGGGCATATTTCCATCACATAAAAGATATTACTCATATAAATAGAATAACCATTATTCTTAGACTTAAATGAATAACCGTCTTGCAATAAAAATACCCAGATATAATGTTTTATGCTTAACACAAGCACCAAATAACCATTATTTAGGTTTAATACTAATCCCAAAGGTATTACGAGTGTGCCAATGGTGGTCATATCAACCTTGGAGACACTTCCAACCATCATCGTCACCTCGCCCTCAGCTTGATGGAAATATGCCCTAGAGGCAATAATAAAGTTGTTATTATTATATTTACTTATTCATGATAAAGGTTTATTATTCATGATAGAATTGTATTCATCGGAAACTTAGATTCGTGTGTGGATACATAAACAAATACTGTGTCCCTAGTGAGCCTCTACTAGGCTGGCTTGTTGATAAAGCTGGTTAAGGTTTCCTAACCATAGACATGTGTTGTCACTTGATAACGGGATCACATCATTACGAGAATGATGTGGTGGGCAAGACCCATCCGTTAGCTTATGATATGATCGTTCAGTTTATCGCTATTGCTTTCTTAATGTCAAATACATATTCCTTCGACTATGAGATCGTGCAACTCCTAGATACCGAAGGAATACCTTGTGTGCAATCAAACATCACAATTTAACTGGGTGATCATAAAGATGCTCTACAGGTATCTCCGAAGGTGTCAGTTGAGTTGGCATGGATCGAGATTAGGATTTGTCACTCCGAGTATCAGAGAGGTATCTCTGGGCCCTCTCAGTAATACACATCACAAGAATCTTGCAAGCAAAGTGACTAAGGAGTTAGTTACGAGATGATGCATTATGGAACAAGTAAAGAGACTTGCCAGTAACGAGATTGAACTAGGTATAAAGATACCGACGATCGAATCTTGGGTAATAACATACCAACAGGAAAAGGGAATTATGTAAGTTGTCATAAGGTTCAACCGATAAAGATCTTCATAGAATATGTAGGAACCAATATAGGCATCCAGGTTCCGCTATTGGTTATTGACTAGAGAGGTGTCTCGGTCATGTCTACACAGTTCTCGAACTCGTAGGGTCCGCACACTTAACGTTCGTTAACAACGTAGTATTATATGAGTTATGTGATTTGGTGACTGAGAGTTGTTCGGAGTCTCGGATGAGATTACAGACATGACGAGGAGCTTCGGAATGGTCCGGAAGTAAAGACTAATGTATAGGACAATGCTATTTGGATAACGAAAGAGTTTCGGGAGGTACCGAGTAGTCATCGGAACACTAGAAGGGGTTTCGGGAACCCCCGAGAGGTTAATGGGCCATATGGGCCAAAGGAGGAGGACACACCAGCCCACAAGGGGCCGGCGCGCCCCTCTAAGTCCGCAGCCCTTGGGAGAGAAGGAATGAGGCGAGTCGTCCTCCCCCTTCGTTCCCTCTCCTCCCCTTTCCCTCCCCCCTTGTGCAAACAAGGTAAGGGTGGCGCCACAGGGCAGGAGCCCAAGGGGGCCGGCGGCCACCCTTGGGGCGCCTCCTAGCTACGTACCTCCACCAGCTATATATATGAGGGAGGGGGCGCCACGCAAAAGCAACGACAATCTCTTAGCCGTGTGTGGTGCCCTCTCCACAGTTTCATCCCTCGATCATATTTCCGGAGTGCTTAGACGAAGCCCTGCGGAGATAGCATGACCAC
Source organism: Triticum monococcum (assembly GCA_034509565.1). Lineage (NCBI taxonomy): Eukaryota > Viridiplantae > Streptophyta > Magnoliopsida > Poales > Poaceae > Triticum > Triticum monococcum. The sequence continues at coordinate 495,435,490 of CM067844.1, forward strand.
CACCATCACCACGCCATCGTGCTGCTGGAACTCATCTACTACTTCGCATGTCTTGCTGGATCAAGAAGGCCAGGACGTCACCGAGCTGAACGTGTGCTGAACGCAGAGGTGTCGTACGTTTGGTACTTTATCTGTTGGATCACAAATAAGTTCAACTACATCAACCGCGTTAACAAACGCTTCCACTTATGGTCTACGAGGGTACATAGACACTCTCTCCCCTCTCATAGCTATGCATCTCCATGGATAGATCTTGCGTGTGTATAGAATTTTTTTGTTTTCCGTGCAACGTTCCCCAACAATGGCATCAGAGCCAGGTCTATGCGTAGATGATATGCACAAGTAGAAAACAAAGGAGTTGTGGGTGGTGATAGTCATACTGCTTACCACCAACGTCTTATTTTGATTCAGTGGCATTGTGGGATGAAGCGGCCCGGAGCAACCTTACATGTTCACGCACATGAAACCGGTCCCACCGACTGACATGCAACTTGTTTTGCATAAAGGTGGCTGGCGGGTGTCGGTTTCTCCGACTTTAGTTGAATCGAGTTTGACTACGGCCGATCCTTGAACAAGGTTAAAACAACAAACTTGATAATCACTGTTGTGGTTTTTGCGTAGTTAAGAATGGTTCTTGCTAGAAGCCCGTAGCAGCCAGATAAAACTCGCAACAACAAAGTAGAGGATGTCTAACTTGTTTTTTAGGGCATGTTGTGATGTGATATGGTCAAGACATGATGTGATATACTTTATTGTATGAGATGATCATGTTTTGTAATATCGAAAACTGACAGGAGCCTTAGGGTTGTCTCTTAATTATTGTATGAAATGCAAGCGACATGTAATTGCTTTACTTTATCGCTATGCATTAGCAATAGTTGCAGAAGCAATAGTTGGCGAGACGACCCCGACGTAACGATGGAGATCAAGGTGTCGACCTGGTGATGATGGAGATCATGACGATGCTTTGGAGATAGAGATCAAAAGCACAAGATGATGATGGCCATATCATGTCACATATTTTGATTGCATGTGATGTTTATCCTTTATGCATCTTGGTTTGCTTAGAATGACGGTAGCATTATAAGATGACCCCTTCACTAAATTCCAAGATAAAAGTGTTCTCCCCGAGTATGCACCCTTGCCAAAGTTCATCGTTTCGAAGCACCTCATGATTATCGGGTGTGATAGAGTCTACGTTCACATACAACGGGTGTAAGACAATTTTGCACATGCAGAATACTTGGGTTAAACTTGACGAGCTTAGCATGTACAAACATGGTCTCAGAACACTGGAAACCAAAAGGTCAAACGTGAGTCATATAGTAGGTATGATCAACATAGATATGTTCACCATTGATGACTACCCCATCTCATGTGATGATCGGACATGGGTTAGTTGATTTGGATCATGTACCACTTAGATAACTTGAGGGATGTTTATTTAATTAGGAGTTCATTAGTAATTTGATTAATTGAACTTAATTTATCATGAACTTAGTCTTAATAGTTTTGCACATCTATCCTGTAGATCAATGGCCCATGCTACCGTTCCCCTGAATTTTAATGCGTTCCTAGAGAAAGCTAAGTTGAAAGATGATGGTAGCAACTACACGGACTGGGTCCATAACTTGAGGATTATCCTCATTGCTGCACAGAAGAAGTATGTCCTTAATGCACTTCTAGGTGATAGACCTGCTGTAGGAGCTACTGTAGATGTTATGAACGTCTGGAAAACTCAATTTGATGACTACTAGATAGTTCAGTGCGCCATGCTTTACGACTTAGAATCGGGACTTCAAAGACGTTTTGAACTTCATGGAGCATGTGAGATGTTCGAAGAGCTGAAGTTGATATTTCAAGCTAATGCCCGGGTTGAGAGATATGAAGTCTCCAACAATTTCTATAGCTGCAAGATGGAGGAGAATAGTTTTGTCAGTGAACACATACTCAAAATGTCGAGGTATCATAACCACTTGACTCAGCTGGGAATTGATCTTCTAGTAGAGAGTGTTATTGACAGAGTTCTTCAGCCACTGCCACCAAGCTACAAAGGCTTTGTGATGAACTATCATATGCAAGGGGTGACAAAAATGATTCTCGAGCTCTTCGCAATGCTAAAGGCCGCGGAGGTAGATATCAAGAGGGAGCATCAAGTGTTGATGGTTAACAAGACCACTAGTTTCAAGAAAAAGTGCAAGTGAAAGAAATGGAACTTCAATAAGAATGGCAAGCAAGTTGCCGCTCCCGTGAAGAAGCCCAAAGATGGACCTAGGCCTGAAATGAGTGCTTCTACTGCAAATGGAATGGTCACTAAAAGTGGAACTGCCCCAAATACTTGGCGGATAAGAAGGATGGAAAAGTGAACAAAGGTATATTTGACATACATGTTATGGATGTGTACCTTACTAATGCTCGTAGCGCCTAGGTATTTGATACTGGTTCAATTGCTCATATTTGTAACTCAAAACAAGAGCTATGGAATAAACGAAGATTGGCTAAGGACAAGGTGACGATGTGCGTCGGGACTGGTTCAAAGGTCGGTGTGATCGTCGTCGGCACGCTACCTCTACATCTACCTTCGGGATTAGTTTTAGACCTCAATAATTGTTAGTTGGTGCCAGCGTTGAGCATGAACATTATATCTGGATCTTGTTTATTGTGAGACAGTTATCCATTTAAATCGAAGAATAATGGTTGGTATATTTATATGAGTAATATCTTTTATGGTCATGCACCCTTTATGAATGGTCTATTCTTGTTGAATCTCGATCGCACTGATACACATATTCATAATATTGATGCCAAAAGATGCAAAGTTGATAATGATAGTGCAACATACTTGTGGCACTGCCATTTAGGTCACATTGGTGTAAAGCACATGAAGAAACTCCATGCGGATCGACTTTTGGAATTACTTCATTGTGAATCATTTCATCCTTGCGAGCCATGTCTCATGGGCAAGATGACTAAAACTTCGTTCTCCGGAACAATGGAGCGAGCTAATGACTTATTGGAAATAATATGTACCGATGTATGCGGTCCAATGAGTGTTGAGGCACGCGGCAGGTATCGTTATTTTCTGACCTTCACAGATCATTTGAGTAGGTATGGATAAATCTACTTGATGAAACACAAACCTGAAACATTTGAAAAGTTCAAAGAATTTCAGAGTGAAGTGGAGAATCATCGTTATAAGAAAATAAAGTTTCTACAATCTGATCACGGAGGCGAATATTTGAGTTACGAGTTTGTCCTTCATTTAAAACAATGTGGAATAGTTTCACAACTCATGCCACCTGGAACACCACGGCGTAATGGTGTGTCCGAACATTGTAATAGTACTTTATTAGATATGGTGCGATCTATGATGTCTCTTACCGATTTACCACTATCGTTTTGGGGTTATGCATTAGAGACAAATGCATTCACATTAAATAGGGAATTGTCTAAATCCGTGGAGGCGACACCGTATGAACTGTGGTTTGGCAAGAAACCTAAGCTGTTGTTTCTTAAAGTTTGGGGTTGTGACACTTATGTCAAAAGGCTTCAGCCTGATAAGATCGAACCCAAACCAGAGAAGTGTGTCTTCATAGGATACCCTAAGGAAATAGTTGGGTACACCTTCTACCACAGATCTGAAGGCAAGATCTTTGTTGCCAAGAATGGAACATTTATAGAGAAGGAATTTCTCTCGAAAGAAGTGAGTAGGAGGAAAGTAGAACTTGATGAGGTAATTGTATGTTCTCTAGAATTGGAAAGCCGCACATCAGAGAAATCTGTTCCCGTGATGACTACACCAACTAGAGAGAAACCTAATGATGATGATCATGAAACTTCAGATCAAGTTACTAATGGACCTCGTGGGTCGAACAGAGCATGTTCCGCAACAAAGTGGTACGGTAATCCTCTTCTGGAAGTTATGTTACTAGACCATGGCGAACCTATGAACTATGAAGAAGCTATGATGAGCCGAGATTCTGATAAATGGCTTGAGGCCATGAAATCCAAGATAGGATCCATGTATGAGAACAAAGTATGGAATTTGTTGGACTAGCCCGATGATCGGCGAGCCATAGAGAATAAATGGATCTTCAAGAAGAAGGTTGATGCTGATGGTAATGTTACTGTCTACAAAGCTTGACTTGTCTTAAAAGGTTTTTGACAAGTTCAAGGAGTTGACTACGATGAGACTTTCTCACCCATAGCGATGCTTAAGTCTGTCTGAATCATGTTAGCGCATTTTGTGATTATGAAATCTAGCAAATTGACGTCAAAACTGCATTAGTTAATGGATTTCTTAAATAAGAGTTTTATACGATGCAACCAAAAAGTTTGTTCGATCCTAAAGGTGCTAACGAAGTGTGCAAGCTCCAGCGATCCATCTATGAACTGGTGCAAGCATCTCGGAGTTGGCATATACATTTTGATGAGGTGATCAAAGCATATGGTTTTGTACAGACTTTCAGAGAAGCCTATATTTACAACAAAGTGACTGGGAGCTCTATAACATTTCTAATATTATATGTGGATGACATATTGTTGATTGGAAATGATGTAGAATTTTCTAGATAGCATAAAAGGATACTTGGATAAGAGTTTTTCAATGAAAGACCTCGATGAAGCTGCATATATATTGGGCATCAAGATCTATAGAGATGGATCAAGACGCTTAAGAGATAGATCAAGACCATTGCGGAAGATAGAGAGAAAATGAAAGTCATTCCCTATGCCTCAGCCATAGGTTCTATCACGTACGCTATGCTGTGTACCAGACCTGATGTGTGCCTTGCCATAAGTCTAGCCGGGAGGTAGCAAAGTAATCTAGGAGTGGATCACTGGACAGCGGTCGAGAACATCCGGAAGTACTTGAAAAGGACCAAGGATATGTTTCTAGTTTATGGAGGTGACAAAGAGCTCCTCGTAGATGGTTATGTTGATGCTAGCTTTGACACGGATCCGGATGACTCTAAGTCACAAACCGGATACGTATTTATATTGAATGGTGGAGCTGCCAGTTGGTGCAGTTCCAAGCAAAGCGTCATGGCGGGGTCTACGTGTGAAGCAGAGTACATAGCTGCTTTGGAAGCAGCAAATGAAGGAATCTGCATGAATGAGTTGTTATTTTATACCTAGTGCATCGGGTCCAATGAATATCTTTTGTGACAATACTAGAGCAATTGCCTTGGCAAAGGAATCCAGATTTCACAAAAGAACCAAACACATCAAGAGACACTTCAACTCCAGCCGTGATCAAGTCAAGGAGGGAGGCATAGGGGTTTGCAAAATACATACATATTTGAATGTAGCAGACTCATTGACTAAGCCTCTTCCATGAGCAAAACATGATCAGCACCAAAACTCCATGGGTGTTAGAATCATTACAATGTAATATAGATTATTGACTCTAGTGGAAGTGGAAGGCTGAAGGAAAAATGCCCTAGAGGCAATAATAAAGTTGTTATTTTATATTTCCTTGTTCATGATAAATGTTTATTATTCTTGCTAGAATTGTATTGATTGGAAACCTAAATATATGTGTGAATACATAGACAAACACTATGTCCCTAGTGAGCCTCTACATGACTAGCTCATTGATCAAAGATGGTTAAGGTTTCCTAACCTTGGACATGAGTTGTCATTAGATAACGGGATCACACCATTAGGAGAATGATTTGATGGACAAGACCCATCTGCTAGCTTAGCATTATGATCGTTCAGTTTTATTGCTATTGCTTTCTTCATGTCAAATACATATTCCTTCGACTATGAGATTATGCAACTCCCGGATATCGGAGGAATGCCTTGTGTGCTATCAAACGTCACAATGTAACTGGGTGATTATAAAGATGCTCTATAGGTATCTCCGAAGGTGTTTGTTGAGTTGGCATAGACCGAGAATAGGATTTGTCACTCTGAGTATTGGAGAGGTATCTCTGGGCCCTCTAGGTAATTCACGTCATAAGCATGCAAGCAAACTACTAAGGAGTTAGTCACGAGGCGATGTATTATGGAACAAGAAAATAGACTTGCCGGTAATGTGATTGAACTAGGTATGAAGATACCGACAACCGAATCTCGGGCAAGTAACATATCGATAGACAAAGGGAATAACGTATGTTGTCATAACGATTTGATGATAAAAATCTTCGTAGAATATGTAGGAGCCAATATGGGCATCCAGGTTCCGCTATTGGTTATTGACCGGAGAGCTGTCTCGGTCATGTCTACATAGTTCTCGAACCTGTAAGGTCCGCACGCTTAACGTTCGATGACGATTTTGTATTATATGAGTTATGTGATTTGGTGACTGAATGTTGTTCGGAGTCTCGGATGAGTTCATGGACATGCTGAGGAGTCTTGAAATGGTTGATAGGTAAAGATTGATATATTGAACGATGGTATTCGGACACCAGAAGTATTTTAGAGAAAACCTGGTAGTTGTCGGAGTACCGGAGGGGGTACCGGTCACCCCCGGGAGTATATTGGGCCTATTGGGCCACAAGAGAGCAGCACACCATCCCACAAAGGGCTGGCGCGCCCCCCATGGCAGCCAACCAAGTTGGGAAGGAAATGGGGGAGGATTCGGCCTCCGCTTCCTTCTCTCTTCCCCCTTTTCCTTTCTTCTCCGGCAATTAAGGAAAGGGGGGTTCCACTTGGGGATGACCCCAAGTAGGATTCGGCCTACTTGGGGCGCCCTCCTGGCTGCTACCTCCCCCTCTCACCTATATATATATATATATATATGGGGGGGGGGGCAAGCACACACCAGACAATAGTTTTAGCCGTGTGCGGTGCTCCACTCCTCGGTTTACACCCCCGGTCATATCTTTGTAGTGCTTAGGCGAAGCCCTGTGAAGATCACTTCACCATCACCGTCACCACGTTGTCGTGCTAATGGAACTCATCTACTACCTTGATGACTTGTCGGATCAAGAAGGTGAGGGACGTCACCGAGCTGAACGTGTGCAGAACTCGGAGGTGCCATACGTTTGATACTTGATAGGTCGGAGCTAGAAGAAGTTCGACTACATCAACCGCGTTGTCAAACGCTTCCGCTTACGGTCTATGAGGGTACGTAGACACACTCCCCCTCCTTATTGTTATGTATCTCCATATCCATGAATAGATCATTGCGTGTTGATACGTCTCCAACGTATATATAATTTTTGATTGTTCCATGCTGTTATATCATCATTCTTGGATGTTTTATAATAATTTTATAGTCATTTTATATCATTTTGTGGTACTAACCTATTGACATAGTGCCAAGTGTCAGTTGTTGTTTTCTGCATGTTTTTTACATTGCTGGAAATCAATACCAAATGGAGTCCGAACGTAGAGAAACTTTTTGAGGATTTTTTTGATCTAGAAGACATCCAGTGGGCCGAAGAAGCGCCTGGGGGGTGCTCCGTGTTGGGGAACACACTATTTCAATTTTTTTCCTACGATCACACAAGATCTATCTAGGAGATGCATAGCAACGAGAGGGGAGAGTGTATCCACGTACCCTCGTAGACCGATAGCGGAAGCGTTTAGTAACGCAGTTGACGTAGTCGAACGTCTTCGCGATCTAATCGATCCAAGCACCAAAAGTACAACACCTCCACGTTCAACACACGTTCAGCTCGATGATGTCCCTCGATATCTTGATCCAGTTGAGGATGAGGGAGAGTTCCGTCAACCCGAAGTCATGGTGACGGTGATGATGAAGTTACCGGCGTAAGGCTTCGCCTAAGCACTATGACGATATGACCGAGGTGTAACTATGGAGGGGGCACCGCACACGGTTAAGAGAAACATCTATGTTCTAGGGTACTCCCAGCCACGTATATAAAGGAGGGGAGGGGGAGGCCGGTGGCCCCTGTAGGGCGCACCAGGAGAGGCGAGTCCTACTAGGACTCCAAGTCCTAGTAGGATTCCACCTGGAGGAAGGGGGAGAAGAAAGGAAGAGGAGGAAGGGAAGGAAAGGGGGTGCCTCCCCCTTACCCTAGTCCAATTCGGACCCAAGGAGGGGGGCGCAGTCAAACCCTTGTGGCCCTTCTCTCTCCCCAAAAAGGCCCATGAAGGCCCATTAGTTCCCCCGGGGGGTTCCGATAACCCTCCGGCACTTTGATAATTATTCGGCACCCCTCGGAACTCATCCGGTGTCCGAATAACATCGTCCAAAATATCAATCATTATGTCTCGACCATTTCGAGACTCCTCATCATGTCCGTGATCTCATCCGGGACGCCGAAGAAATTTCGGTCATCAAATCACATAACTCATAATACAAATCGTCATCGAACATTAAGCGTGCGGACCCTACGGGTTCGAGAACTATGTAGACATGACCGAGACACATCTCCGGTCAATAACCAATAGCGGAACCTGGATGCTCATATTGGCTCCTACATATTCTATGAAGATCTTTATCGGTCAAACCGCATAACAACGTACGTTGTTCCCTTTGTCATCGGTATGTTACTTGCCCGAGATTCGATCATCGGTATCATCATACCTAGTTCAATCTCATTACCAGCAAGTCTCTTTACTCGTTCCGTAATGCATCATCCCGTGACTAACTCATTAGACAGATTGCTTGCAAGGCTCATAGTGATGTGCATTACTAAGAGGGCCCAGAGATACCTCTCCGATACACGGAGTGACAAATCCTAATATCGATCTATGCCAACTCAACAAACACCATCGGAGACACCTGTAGAGCATCTTTATAATCACCCAATTATGTTGTGACGTTTGATACACTACTAGGAAAAGGCCTACTAATGGCGCACCTAATTTGGCCATTAATGGCGCATTAGTGGTGCGCCATTAGTAGCACGCCATTAGTATATTTTACTAATGGCGCACCACTGGTGCGCCATTAGTATGCCTCCCAGGGGGCCATGTATACCCAAGTGCTTTGGCATACTAATGGCGCACAACAACAATATGCGCCATTAGTAACTTCGGCATACTAATGGCGCACTATTTAATGATGCGCCATTAGTATCCTTTGGCACACTAATGGCGCACTATGATGTGATGCGCCATTAGTATGAATATTAGGTTTTTTTGTTTTTTAATTTTCTATTTTTTGCACAGGTTACAAAATGTATAATTGGACAAAATATAGACAGCACACATCAACAACAGATTCATCGAATAAAATAGAAGATTAGCCTCTGAATACAATTCATCATATTAGTCTCCGAATTGAAAAGACCGAACAAAGATAGAACATTATATTACAAGTCTCGAGACCGCGAGTTTGTCTTCACATTACAAGTCGATATCGATCATCTAAACTACCATCACATAGAAGAGAGATGCGGTCATCACGATGAGCATCATCACGATGAAACTCGTCTTCATCCGGTTCCTCCAACGCTCCCTCCCCTCTCCTGCTAGATAGCGGGCGTATCTAGATTCGGCCTCGGCCCTAGTGGTGTATCCTTTGTAACTGTTACCGCTGAATTGGTGAACCTGTCTCCGACACTCCTCCCAGTCATTGTAGACTCCGGGAACCTTACCCTTGTACACAACATACCACGTCATCGCTATGCAGTAGCCAAACGAAACGTTAGTACCAATTCACAGACAATACATAAGCAACATATAAGTATGCAACAGAACGATCGGAAGAGAAAAGCAAAACATTAATAGCATCGATTACATCTAAGTTGAATGACTCTCGAAACCAAAGAGACATACTACAATTTCATTAAAGTTTAATTACAACATATGAGCCAATCGATGTTTCAGAACTAGACACAGCATCACTGTTTTCGACTCGACTCAAGGGACCGGAGCGTGGATGAAGCCACCGTCTATCGTGGGAGTCATGAAACAACGGGCGTTGTCAGCCTGCATTTGTAGGATTGTGTCGATGTCACTGTTGGACGATTGATTTCTGAGGTAGAACTGCCCCGAGGTACGAAGGACATCTTGATGGATGATTTCCGCAAACTCCGACTAGATGCGAAAGAATTCTTGTCTGATGTCCGTGTCCTGGATTACCGACACGCTCGCGGCCCAATCTTTGAGTCTACTCGGTAGCAGAAGTTGATGATGGTCTCGTACGATCGTCCGCATGTGATGGATGGCGTAGTAGGCACCCTTCTGACCGCCAGTTGGCTGCTTGACGCAGCAGAATGTCGTATTGTGGGAGAAGACGTGCTTGTCGTACTTACGAATAGGCCTGGTGAAGGTGCCTCCAGATTTGACGTAGCCGAGGAGAACATCATCAGGAACCTTCTTGACATTTGTGTAGTCTATGTTCGACTGACGGTCCGGGTCGAAATATGTGGCCATGGAATATTTGGGGCTTAGGAGGATGAGCGTGCAACGTGTGTCACTGCAGAAAACACGGAATGTTAAAAGAAAAATGATCGAAATCTAAGAATTCATATGTTACGGGGCGGTTGAGGGGAGGACTTACTCGGGAAAGTAAGGCACGAGGAAGTTATCCTTATCTTGGTTTGCCAGAATGACGCCTTCGAGGTAAGAACTCGCGACTTGCCGGTCCCCAGCGCTGCCCAAGATCTTGGCACGCATGTAGAAGGGGTCGACTATCACGATGTCCGGGGTCTTGTCGCGAATGATCCGCATCTCCATACTCAGCGAAAATAGCCGAACGAAGGTGTAGTGCAGCGAATGAAGGTTCAACATAACGTGGATGTCATCAAACCGCAGGACGATCGTACCCCCGATGGAGTTATCCACAAAGCCCTTGCCCTCTGGCACCATGGCCACGAAAACCGGGTATGCCACATCCTTCTCTCTGAGACGCCGCTTCTCCAAAGAAAGAACACTGTCATGCAGACTCCGCATAGCACCGGTTGCAGCATCAAGCATATTTCTCGGTAGCATCGGCCTACCCGCCACATGCACCCTCCTCGAGATATCCTCAGGTGCAGGTGGCCCGTCCTGAGCACGGATCGTACTCGGTGCCGGCTGGCCCGCACCCTTGTTAGTCTTTCTTTTGTGTGCCTTCTTCTTCTCCTGTAATGGGACCGAGTTCTGCTCACGGACCGCCTTCTGGAGTGTGTTTGGGCTGATAATATTTCGCTCCTCGCCTATCTGTGGCTCAGTGAAGTCGGCAGCTGGAGGCGTCTCCTGAGAGCTGAATGCTAGACGACGCCTGTTGCAACTTGGCTTCTCCGCGGTACCAGCTAGATCGCGCACGTCTTTTGTTGGGTTGGGTTCTTGAGAAGGAGGCCCCATGAAGTCGCCACCATACCCATGATCGGCAAAGTACTAACCGACGTTGGCAAATGTATCGTCGTCGTCGTCATTCTGATCCTGTGCCATATGCATGTTTGGATCCAGTGGCATAGGGATGTCCGGCACCGTTGCGGTGGTCTTGCCATGGGGATGACTTGGCGCCGGCACGACTGGCGGTGTTGTCTTTGGGGTGGTGTCCCCCGACCCCAAACGAATCTGGCTCTTCGGCCAAAGCAGGGGCCAGCTCAGGCAAGCGCTGAGGGTCATCACGTCATCATCGTCGGCCCCGACGGGTCGAATCGGAGGTAACAACTCGTCGCAGCCTGGCAGCACCCGAACCAGTTGAACCCTAAACAAGTTGGGTGGCATCTGGGTACCATGGAACAAGGGGTTGCCCGGTTGAACGATTTTGCCCTTGGCGACATCGACCAACTCGTTGTTCACGAAGTGTAGGAGAGTGCACGGAACGTCGGCGGCGCCCTGCGAAAACATGTAGGGCGTCAGGGATGCCCAGTCAAAGGCAAGGAGATGAAGTCCTCGGCTGAGAGAGGCTTAATTAGTTACCGTGATGATGGCGTCGAGCTCGGCTAATGTCGAGGCACCGCCAACGGCGGGCGTGCAGTTGACGGAGGGGCCGCTTGCTACAGAGGTGCCGGCCGACGTACACCCGGGTGCATTAAGCTCCCGTGCCGGCGTCGGAGACACCAATGGCCCCGCCATCGCGTTCTGCGAGTTGCTGGACGTGAAGCTAGGAATCGGGGGCGGCCTCTGTTGGCCGCCTGCAATCCACGCACTAATCCCCTGGATCAAGGTAGGCACAATGGCGGTCATCGTCCTTCCGAGTTGTTGTTCCACTTGCTCTTGGACCATCTTCAGAATCTGCGCCACCTGTGCCCTGAGTTCTTGAACCTCGCGCGCCTGGCTTTCTGAGCTGGTCTTTTTCTCCTTTCGCCCACCAGTGTTATAGTATGACGACCATTTTGTCGACAAGCCTTTGCCGGCCACACGACCAGCTGACGTCGGCTTACTGAGCTTATCCTTGTTCTTCATTACATTCAACGCCCTATTTAGAGTGGTGTCCCAAGGGTTGCTCTTAGTCGACCCCGCGCTACTGCTTTCAGTCGCCAGCGGAAGGAATGTGAACCATTTAGAAATTTGGCTTCATTAATTAGAATGCAACCATATGAAGCTAATTACACGGGGGTGTATTCCTTACCAGAACAAGCTCAAGCTCCCTGGTCTTCGGATCCGTGGTAAGCTCCTTTGTTTTCGGGTCCTTCTTGTATCGGGCCCTGACAAAGTTCCTGGTCTACTTGTCACCGTATTTATCAAAGAGGGGCGGTAGGCCTTGCTCGGCACGGTCCGCATCCTCCTTGACCCATATAGGCTCCGCCACTCTGTAACTGCCGGGACCGAGTGTGTGTTCCCCTAAGTTCAGCTCCCGCATTTCTTTCCCCCACTTACTTGAATCGGAGCTTGCGGTGCTCGAGCAATTGATCTTGAAGTCGTTGTAGTCATCTTCGGTGATCGAAGGATTTTTCTCCTTGATCTTCTCATAACTCACACCTTTCTGGATCATTCTCTTCACATTGCTTTTCCAAGTAGACAGGGCCGTGCTCATCTTCGTGAGGGCAGCATTGTTCACTTTATTCCCTTTAAGGCTTGTGTTTTCAAATTCAGCGGGGAACTTGTATCGTTCGTGCAGCTTCGTGAAGAGGAGGTTGCGCAAATTCCCTCGGTCAGGATGCCTGAGGTTCTCGGTGTTGATCGAGACGGTGCTCTGGAGAATGCACCCGAGCTGAAGTGAGTACCCCTTGACTATTCGTTCGGGCGCCGTTGGATTCCCGTCGGAGTCCACTTCAGTAACTTCCTCCTTGAGGGTGCGGAGCACGGTCGGGCGCCGGTCCTTCCGTTGCCTCTTCGGTTGGCTGCCATCTGTGCGTGCGCCGCCATCATCAGTGGTGGCATCCTCAGCGGCACCATCAGTGGTGGCATCAGTGGGGTCATCCTCGGCGGTACCATCAGTGGTCTCAGGATCGGTGGGGAAGGCGGCGACCTCATACAAGTGAGGTTGTTCCTCCATCTCCTGGGACAGCTGCCAGAATGCCTTGACGCCCGAACCCCCGGCCTCATCGTTGTTGGCCATGTTTCTCTCTAAATAGGAACAAAGTTAGGTCAAAAAGTTGGTTATTGTCAAGGAACAAGATCATGGTCTCATCATTTAGGGTTTGTCGACACCGAGGCATCCTAAATGCTAAGCTTTTATCATTGAGGGTTTTTCGACGCCGAGGCACCCTAAAAGCCTAAGCTTTCATCATTTCGGTTTTTATCGACACCGAGGCACCCTAAAAGCCATGCATTAGTCACAAGTACGTCGGGGCACTTGATCCTACTTAATTATCTACTAAGATACCCCGGCCCATGCATTAGTCACAAGTACCCCATATGTCCTATTTTTAGCAAAGTCATGCTAAAATTCACGGAAAATTTCAGCATGACCTTTGCTGAAAATAGGACATATGGAGTACCCGAATTTGCCGGAACGGAAGTTAATCGACATTCCGGCAAACTCAAGGGCCTCTCAGGGTACCTACAAAATCATTATCCAATGAAGGAATTGTGCTACACACTGCTGCCTCACAATGCTGCCAAAATCATTATCGACATGCTGAACTTGTATTTCACTCTGCATAGCTGAACAGTCTAACAACCAGAAATTCTAGGGTATATTACACTGTAATTCTAGGGTATATTTCAGTGAGATGATCTAACACTGACAAAATAAAGGAAACACCTACTGAACCAATACAGGGCTAAAAACACATGGGGGTTACACTTAAAAACATCCAGTGAAAGGTTACATGTTCACTGCGAATTAATAGATGCGTGAGTTCCAGTGCCCATATATGAAAAATCTTGAGCAGCAAAGGGCATCATCATCAAAGTGAAACTCTTAAGCCCTACATAATTATGCAGCCATGATCACCCATGACATTACTGGATTTAGATCACAAACTGTCAAATAGTGCTAATGTTTACTCTATGAAATAAACTACTCCTCCTCTCTTCTCTTCTTCAGTTAATTAGGATTAGTTTTAGAGGTAACTAACTGAAACTATTTATCATGTTGACAACAGTAGCATGTGGACCTATCACGGTGATTTCATATCAAAATAGAGGAGTACTCCTGTTCATTTGGAGAACTCATACAACAATTGTTATGCATCAAACTTGGGATCAACAGTAGCATGTGGCCTTATCATTCTGGTTTTTGGATGATTTAGTTAATCAAATTCCTCAATTGAGGAACACCTGGACTTGTCATTCCGGTCTTGGTATCAACAGTAGCATATGGACTTATCATTCTTGTTTCTGGATGATTTAGTTAATCAATTTGACATCAATTGACCTGGTTTTTGGATCAATTACAGTTGCTGCTGCTGTGAATCAACTATACAAAGGGCCAAAATTACACTAATAATTACAGTGTAAAAACCATGGAAATACACAGTAATTCCACTAAAAATGCCACTTGCAAATACAGAGCAAAAATCCACTAGAAGTACACTGTAAACCCACTAACATTTACAGTGTAAATTCCACTAACAATTACAGTGTAAATTTCACTGAAAATGCATAGTAATTACACTAAAAGTACACTGTAAATACCACTTAAAACACACAAAAGAATTACACTGCTGGAGAGGGCGATTCCTCCATGATCTAGAGTTCTAGACACAAACATGGCTGGAGAAGCAAAAAAAATCACAGGTAACCAGTCAAAGAGGGGGAGAGGGGGAGAGGGGGAGAGGAGGAGGGGGAGCTCACGGGGGCCGGGGAGTGGGCGCGGGGAGGATGTCGGGGACGAGGTCCGGGTGGTGGTGGTGCTCCGGCGACGGTGGTGTGGACGGGGTGGCGTCCGGGCGGCGGGGTCGCGTCGAGGCGGCGGGGAAGCGTCGAGGTAGCGGGGCAGCGGCGTCGGGGCGGGGTCGAGGCGGCATCGGGGCGGCGTCGGGGCGGCGGGGCAGCGTCGAGGCGGCGTCGGGGCAGCGTCGAGGCGGCGGGGCAGCGGCGTCGGGAGAGCAGAGGGGAAGGGGAGCGAGGGCGAGGGCGAGGGAGAGAGAGGGGATAGGGAGGGGCCGGCCGGGGAGGGAATATGGATGGCGCCGGGCACAATACTAATGGCGCACCACCCCTCGGTGCGCCATAAGTACATCCATACTAATGGCGCACCTCACCGTGGTGCGCCATTAGTATTTTTTTATTTCTGCTCGAGCCAACATGTTATCTTCCACCTGACCTGATAGACAACAAGTTGCCTCTACTAGCTTGACTGGTCAGCAGCCAGTTCTCACACCAGGAGGTCCTGGGTTCGATTCCCAGGCTCCACAATTTTTTTTATGCATTAAAATGCTGTTTGATACTTATTTGTGTTTAAATATGTTCAAACTTGTTTAAATCATACAGTAATATTTTTTTATAATACAGTAATAATTTTTTAAATAATATCATCAAACAGTAATGCCGGTGGAGCGGGGGAGGGTGCGGGGGGTCGGCGGCGGCGGTTGAGTAGGGGAGGGGTGCGGGGGGTCGGCGGCGGTGGTTGAGTAGGGGAATCGAGGGTGCAGGGGGCCGGCGGCGGCCGGTGGACCAGGGGGTGCTTGGCAGCGAGGAGGACCGGATCTGGCGAGGTGGGATAGCGATCGAGATGGAGGGCGATCGAGATCGAGTGTCCATGAGATTTAAAAATATTCATGATAGTTCAAAAAGTGCCCATGAAATACAATCGAGAAATGAAGGCTCCGATTTAAATACAATCGATCTTAGCTAGCTATCTGTTCACAATCTTCTTGCCCTTCTTTTTCGCAAATGGAGTTCTTCTGTGGAACGGACGTCCTTTAGGTAGGGTGGTCCTGCTTCTTCTTGTGGTGTATGCTGCTACTTCATCATCGTCGTCATGTTCTATCCTCGGGTTGCCGTACTTGTCGAAGTCTTGCTCATTGGCTACTCCATCCATTCCGATGATCTTCCTTTTGCCTCTCCTCACGACAACACGACTGGGCTTTGATGGGTCGGTAATGAAGAAGCATTGGTCCACTTGGGAAGCCAGTACCCATGGCTCATTTTTCGCGGTGACGTTTGCGCCCGCGGTCTTGGATTTGGGTTCGGGTATAACCTTAGTGGTGAAATACCGGTCTTCTTTTAGGACGCTCTTGGCCCATCTAACACGGAACATCGGGACCTTCTCTCCAGCATAGCTCAGCTCCCAGATCTCCTCGATCCTTCCGTAGTATCTGTCCTTGTCGTTACCGGTGTAGGATTCCATCGTTACCCCGGAGTTCTGATAACCATCGCTCTTCATGTCCTTGGCCTCGGTGTAGAATGTGTAGCCGTTGATATCGTACGCCTCATAGGTCATCAGGTTGTGCTCGGCGCCCTGTGACAAGGCGAATATGAGTTGTTCTTCCGCGGAAGAATCCTCATGTAAAGGGTACGACAGAAGCTTCTGCTTGAACCAACGTGTGAAACATGAGTTGTGCTCTTTGAGTATATCTCCGTCTGTCCTCTATTGGCCTCGGTCATTGTACGTCTTCTTAATAAAGGTTTTGTTCTGTACCACCCAAGGATCGACCACGTCTATGTGTTGTAGCGCGACTAGGTTTGCTCTTTCAAAGTCGGCGAGTCGACCCTCGAAGTCGACATGCATTTCACGATGACCCTCACGGTGACCCCATCCAGCGAGCCTGCCGAGGTGCCTGTTCACGGGCAGACCAATGGGGTTCTCAATGCCTAGATAATTCGTGCAGTAGGAGATGCACTCTTCGGTCAGAAAGCCCCTGGCTATGCTTCCCTCTGGACGTGACATGTTGCGAACGTATCCTTTGATGACACCATTCATCCTTTCGAACGGCATCATGCTGTGCAGGAACGTCGGCCCGAGTTGGATGATATCGTCCACGATATGGATCAGCAGATGCACCATAACGTCGAAGAATGCGGGCGGGAAGTACATCTCAAGCTCGCATAGTATCACCACGATCTCTTCCTGTAGCTTTCTGAGTTGCCTCACGCCAACAGACTTCCAAGAGATGACGTCGAAAAAATTGCATAGGCCAAATAGGGTTTCACGGACGTGCGCGTCCATGATCCCACGGATTGCAACTGGAAGTATCTGCGTCATCAGCACGTGACAGTCGTGAGACTTCATCCCGCTCAATTTCTGCTTCGCTGGGTCTAGGTATCTGCTTATCTTCCCCGCGTAACCGTAAGGAAGTTTTACTCCTACGAGGCAGGTGAAAAACTGCTCGATCTCCTCCTGACTTAGAGTCAAGCACGCGGGAGGGTAGTCATTTCCGGTCTTCTTGGCCTTCTTGCCTTTGCGACGACTTTCCGTGTCCTGCTTCGCCTCATCATCATCATCATCATCATCATGATCATCATATATAGTGTGAAGCTCCTGCCTGATGCCCATTGATTTCAAGTCTACCCTTGCTTTCGGCCCATCTTTGGTCCTCTCTGGCATGTTGAGCAGGGTACCAAGCAGACTCTCGCACATGTTCTTCGTGATATGCATGACATCAAGGCTGTGAGGCACACGGTGGATCTTCCAGTACGGCAAGTCCCAGAAAATAGACCTCGTTTCCATACCTTCAGCAGCGGCTCTGGTGCCTTTCGCTTTTTTCCTGGCTCTGACACCTTTTGCTTCTTTCCCGGTAGTGGGCAGTCTTTCCAATTTTTCAACAGCTCGTCCATTTCCTCGCTGCTCCTCGTACGCGGGCGTCCTCTGGGTTCGGTTTCACCATCAAACAGATCCTTGCGTTTTCTCCACGGGTCATCGTCGCGAAGCCACCTTCGATGTCCCATGAACACAGTTTTCGAAGACCCGGGATCTCTATCTAGCAGGCGATACGTTGTGTCATCCATGCACCTGGCACATCCAGAAAATCCATGGACCACCTGCCCCGCGACATATCCGTAACCGAGATAGTCGTGCACCGTCGTGAGCAGCGCGGCTCTCATAGGGAAATATTCTTTCTCTGCGGCGTCCCACCGTCGTGAGTTTTCCACAGCGTGTCAAGCTCCTCTTTTAGCAGCCCCGATATAGATTGATGTCGTTCCCTGGTTGTTTCGGTCCTTCAATTAGCATACTCATGTGAATGTACTTCCTCTTCATGCACAACCAGGGGGGAAGGTTGTACATCCACACAAACACAGGCCAGGTGCTATGTGTGCTTCTCTGGCTGCCAAACGGGTTGACTCCATCGGTGCTCGCGCCCAGCACGATGTTTCTTGGATCGTTCCCAAATTCTGGGTCTTCGAAGTTCAACGCTTGCCACTGGCTTGCATCATTAGGGTGACTCAGCATCTTGTCTTTTTTATCTATCTCCGGATCATTTGCGTCATCTTCTCGCTTCTTCTCCTCCCTATCCGCGTGCCAACGCAGGAGCTTTGCTACCTTAGGGTCTGCAAAATACCGCTGCAGACGAGGAGTGATCGGAAAGTACCACACCACTTTTCGAGGAGCTTTCTTCCTCTTCTTGTATCGAGTGAGGCCGCACACCGGACATATGGTAGACTCCGCGTGCTCGTCCCGATAAATGATGCAATTGTTCATGCACACATGGTATTTCACGTGCGGTAAATCCAGAGGACACACGATTTTCTTCGGCTCCTCCAAACTGGTCGGGCACTTGTTCCCCTTGGGAAGACGTTCGTGCCAGAATGACATGTTCTCGTCGAAGCATGCGTCGGTCATTTTGTGTTTTACCTTCATCTCCAGAGCCATGAGCGTTACTTTTAGGCGGGTATCCTCGGGCCTGCATCCTTCATACAATGGAGTGACCGCGTCTAACTCAAGTTGATCCATCTTGGCTTTCTCTTGGGCGGCAGCTCTTGCGTTATCCGTCCGCTTGAGAAGCAGCTCTTGAATATGAGGGTCCTGCACCCAGCCCATCGATGGTCCAGCGTCGTCTGTTCCGGCATCTTCCTCATCATCATGTCCTGCATCTTCTACATGATGACTGTGTACAACATCACCGTCGTGATCATCTCCTGGGGATTCTTCGTCTTCTCGCCCGCCCGAGCCGCGGTGGTTGTCTTGCTGCCTTTCCTCATTTCTTGCCCGGCCCCCATGAACGACTTCGTAGTCATCTTCATCACCTTGCCACCGATAGCCATCCATGAAACCACGCAAGAGCAGGTGGTCCCGCACCTGCCCGGATTCCGGGTCCGCAATAAGGCTCTTCAGCTTGCATCTTCGACACAGACATCTTATCTCCGTCTCGTTCTTTTGAAGCATCTCGGCCTTCGCGGACCTCAAAAACCTATTCACGATGCGTTCGGTCATCATGTGGACCATGGTCGCCTGCGGGGTAGAGCAAAACGATATTTTAGAACCAAGAAAACATTTGGCATGACTTCCCCTAAAAATAGGACCAAAAAGAATGCTTAATGCCAAAATTCTCGCCGAAACGGAAATGAATCAACATTCCGGCAAAATATTGGCAACTATCGCATTTCAAATACCGGTACACCTCCAAACACAAACACATATGCAACACCACAAACATATGCAACACCACGAACATACATAGATCTAGCTAGGCCATAAAAAGTGCATATGTGCACATTGTTGTAGGGAGAAATACATAAATATAGCTTCCCCCATTACTTACCTATCAAAACAAGGTAATTTAACCACTTAAATTGAATGAATCTATGGTGGAAATGAGGTGAAAAAGAGGAGGCACCCGAGACAAGGAGGAGGTGGAGAGAATGAAGTGGGGAGAAAGTGAGTGTGGGTAGGAGAGGCTCCCCAAAATATCTTGTTGCTGCCCACTTACTAATGGCGCACCAACTCAAAATGCGCCATTAGTAATCTAGGTTACTAATGGCGCACCTTCTGGTGGTGCGCCATTATTAGTTTTGCAAAAAAAACTAATGGCGCACTGTCCCCCAGTGCGCCATTACTAGTTTGAACTAGTAATGGCGCACGGTGCGATAGTGCGCCATTAGTAGTTTTGCAAAAAAGGGAAAAAATATAATAAAAAAAACAACATTAGTGGCGCACTTTCCGACAGGTGCACCATTACTAGTTACAACTAGTAATGGAGCACTTTGTCTGGATGCGCCATTAGTATGTTTGGACAGGCGCACTAGTTCCAAAAAAAATTTGATACTAATGGCGCACCCTGGGCCAGGTGCGCCATTAGTAGTTTCAACTCTAATGGCATACCAGATGGTGGTGCGCCATTAGTATATACTAATGGCGCACCCCTTGTCAGGTGCGCCATTACTGTCAATCCCATCTATAGCCCTTGGCAGGTATCGTTATTTTATGACCTTCACAGATCATTTGAGTAGGTATGGATAAATCTACTTGATGAAACACAAACCTGAAACATTTGAAAAGTTCAAAGAGTTTCAGAGTGAAGTGGAGAATCATCGTTATAAGAAAATAAAGTTTCTACGATCTGATCACGGAGGCGAATATTTGAGTTACGAGTTTGGCCTTCATTTAAAACAATGTGGAATAGTTTCACAACTCATGCCACCTGGAACACCACGGCGTAATGGTGTGTCCGAACATTGTAATAGTATTTATTAGATATGGTGCGATCTATGATGTCTCTTACCGATTTACCACTATCGTTTTGGGGTTATGCATTAGAGACAAATGCATTCACATTAAATAGGGAATTGTCTAAATCCGTGGAGGCGACACCGTATGAACTGTGGTTTGGCAAGAAACCTAAGCTGTTGTTTCTTAAAGTTTGGGGTTGTGACACTTATGTCAAAAGGCTTCAGCCTGATAAGATCGAACCCAAACCAGAGAATTGTGTCTTCATAGGATACCCTAAGGAAATAGTTGGGTACACCTTCTACCATAGATCTGAAGGCAAGATCTTTGTTGCCAAGAATGGAACATTTATAGAGAAGGAATTTCTCTCGAAAGAAGTGAGTAGGAGGAAAGTAGAACTTGATGAGGTAATTGTATGTTCTCTAGAATTGGAAAGTCGCACATCAGAGAAATCTGTTCCCGTGATGCCTACACCAACTAGAGAGAAACCTAATGATGATGATCATGAAACTTCAGATCAAGTTACTAATGGACCTCGTGGGTCGAACAGAGCATGTTCCGCAACAGAGTGGTACGGTAATCCTCTTCTGGAAGTTATGTTACTAGACCATGGCGAACCTATGAACTATGAAGAAGCTATGATGAGCCGAGATTCTGATAAATGGCTTGAGGCCATGAAATCCAAGATAGGATCCATGTATGAGAACAAAGTATGGAATTTGTTGGACTTGCCCGATGATCGGCGAGCCATAGAGAATAAATGGATCTTCAAGAAGAAGGTTGATGCTGATGGTAATGTTACTGTCTACAAAGCTTGACTTGTCTTAAAAGGTTTTTGACAAGTTAAAGGAGTTGACTACGATGAGACTGTCTCACCCGTAGCGATGCTTAAGTCTGTCTGAATCATGTTAGCAATTAGCACATTTTGTGATTATGAAATCTAGCAAATTGACGTCAAAACTGCATTAGTTAATGGATTTCTTAAATAAGAGTTTTATACGATGCAACCAAAAAGTTTGTTCGATCCTAAAGGTGCTAACAAAGTGTGCAAGCTCCAGCGATCCATCTATGAACTGGTGCAAGCATCTCGGAGTTGGAATATACATTTTGATGAGGTGATCAAAGCATATGGTTTTGTACGGACTTTCAGAGAAGCCTATATTTACAACAAAGTGACTGGGAGCTCTATAACATTTCTAATATTATATGTGGATGACATATTGTTGATTGGAAATGATCTAGAATTTTCTAGATAGCATAAAAGGATACTTGGATAAGAGTTTTTCAATGAAAGACCTCAATGAAGCTGCATATATATTGGGCATCAAGATCTATAGAGATGGATCAAGACGCTTAAGAGATAGATCAAGACCATTGCGGAAGATAGAGAGAAAATGAAAGTCATTCCCTATGCCTCAACCATAGGTTCTATCACGTACGCTATGCTGTGTACCAGACCTGATGTGTGCCTTGCCATAAGTCTAGCCGGGAGGTAGCAAAGTAATCTAGGAGTGGATCACTGGACAGCGGTCGAGAACATCCGGAAGTACTTGAAAAGGACCAAGGATATGTTTCTAGTTTATGGAGGTGACAAAGAGCTCCTCGTAGATGGTTATGTTGATGCTAGCTTTGACACGGATCCGGATGACTCTAAGTCACAAACCGGATACGTATTTATATTGAATGGTGGAGCTGCCAGTTGGTGCAGTTCCAAGCAAAGCGTCATGGCGGGGTCTACGTGTGAAGCAGAGTACATAGCTGCTTTGGAAGCAGCAAATGAAGGAATCTGCATGAATGAGTTGTTATTTTATACCTAGTGCATTGGGTCCAATGAATATCTTTTGTGACAATACTAGAGCAATTGCCTTGGCGAAGGAATCCAGATTTCACAAAAGAACCAAACACATCAAGAGACACTTCAACTCCAGCCGTGATCAAGTCAAGGAGGGAGGCATAGGGGTTTGCAAAATACATACATATTTGAATGTAGCAGACCCATTGACTAAGCCTCTTCCATGAGCAAAACATGATCAGCACCAAAACTCCATGGGTGTTAGAATCATTACAATGTAATATAGATTATTGACTCTAGTGGAAGTGGAAGACTGAAGGAAAAATGCCCTAGAGGCAATAATAAAGTTGTTATTTTATATTTCCTTGTTCATGATAAATGTTTATTATTCTTGCTAGAATTGTATTGATTGGAAACCTAAATATATGTGTGAATACATAGACAAACACTATGTCCCTAGTGAGCCTCTACATGACTAGCTCATTGATCAAAGATGGTTAAGGTTTCCTAACCTTGGACATGAGTTGTCATTAGATAACGGGATCACACCATTAGGAGAATGATTTGATGGACAAGACCCATCTGCTAGCTTAGCATTATGATCGTTCAGTTTTATTGCTATTGCTTTCTTCATGTCAAATATATATTCCTTCGACTATGAGATTATGCAACTCCCGGATATCGGAGGAATGCCTTGTGTGCTATCAAACGTCACAATGTAACTGGGTGATTATAAAGATGCTCTATAGGTATCTCCGAAGGTGTTTGTTGAGTTGGCATAGACCGAGAATAGGATTTGTCACTCTGAGTATTGGAGAGGTATCTCTGGGCCCTCTAGGTAATACACGTCATAAGCATGCAAGCAAACTACTAAGGAGTTAGTCACGAGGCGATGTATTATGGAACAAGAAAATAGACTTGCCGGTAATGTGATTGAACTAGGTATGAAGATACCGACAACCGAATCTCGGGCAAGTAACATATCGATAGACAAAGGGAATAACGTATGTTGTCATAACGATTTGATGATAAAAATCTTCGTAGAATATGTAGGAGCCAATATGGGCATCCAGGTTCCGCTATTGGTTATTGACCGGAGAGCTGTCTCGGTCATGTCTACATAGTTCTCGAACCTGTAAGGTCCGCACGCTTAACGTTCGATGACGATATTGTATTATATGAGTTATGTGATTTGGTGACTGAATGTTGTTCGGAGTCTCGGATGAGTTCATGGACATGATGAGGAGTCTCGAAATGGTTGATAGGTAAAGATTGATATATTGAACGATGGTATTCGGACACCAGAAGTATTTCAGAGAAAACCTGGTAGTTGTCGGAGTACCGGAGGGGGTACCGGTCACCCCCGGGAGTATATTGGGCCTATTGGGCCACAAGAGAGCAGCACACCATCCCACAAAGGGCTGGCGCGCCCCCCATGGCAGCCAACCAAGTTGGGAAGGAAATGGGGGAGGATTCGGCCTCCGCTTCCTTCTCTCTTCCCCCTTTTCCTTTCTTCTCCGGCAATTAAGGAAAGGGGGGTTCCACTTGGGGATGACCCCAAGTAGGATTCGGCCTACTTGGGGCGCCCTCCTGGCTGCTACCTCCCCCTCTCACCTATATATATATATATGGGGGGGGGCAAGCACACACCAGACAATAGTTTTAGCCGTGTGCGGTGCTCCACTCCTCGGTTTACACCCCCGGTCATATCTTTGTAGTGCTTAGGCGAAGCCCTGTGAAGATCACTTCACCATCACCGTCACCACGTTGTCGTGCTAATGGAACTCATCTACTACCTTGATGACTTGTCGGATCAAGAAGGTGAGGGACGTCACCGAGCTAAATGTGTGCAGAACTCGGAGGTGCCATACGTTCGATACTTGATCGGTCGGAGCTAGAAGAAGTTCGACTACATCAACCGCGTTGTCAAACGCTTCCGCTTACGGTCTATGAGGGTACGCAGACACACTCCCCCTCCTTATTGTTATGTATCTCCATATCCATGAATAGATCATTGCGTGTTGATACGTCTCCAACGTATATATAATTTTTTATTGTTCCATGCTGTTATATCATCATTCTTGGATGTTTTATAATACTTTTATAGTCATTTTATATCATTTTGTGGTACTAACCTATTGACATAGTGCCAAGTGTCAGTTGTTGTTTTCTACATGTTTTTTACATTGCTGGAAATCAATACCAAATGGAGTCCGAACATAGAGAAACTTTTTGAGGATTTTTTTGATCTAGAAGACATCCAGTGGGCCGGAGAAGCGCCTGGGGGGTGCTCCGTGTTGGGGAACACACTATTTCAATTTTTTTCCTACGATCACACAAGATCTATCTAGGAGATGCATAGCAACGAGAGGGGAGAGTGTATCCACGTACCCTCGTAGACCGATAGCGGAAGCATTTAGTAACGCAGTTGACGTAGTCGAACGTCTTCGCGATCTAATCGATCCAAGCACCGAAAGTACAACACCTCCATGTTCAACACACGTTCAGCTCGATGATGTCCCTCGATATCTTGATCCAGTTGAGGATGAGGGAGAGTTCCGTCAACCCGAAGTTGTGGTGACGGTGATGATGAAGTTACCGGCGTAGGGCTTCGCCTAAGCACTATGACGATATGACCGAGGTGTAACTATGGAGGGGGGCACCGCACACGGTTAAGAGAAACATCTATGTTCTAGGGTGCTCCCAGCCCCGTATATAAAGGAGGGGAGGGGGAGGCCGGTGGCCCCTGTAGGGCGCACCAGGAGAGGCGAGTCCTACTAGGACTCCAAGTCCTAGTAGGATTCCACCTGGAGGAAGGGGGAGAAGAAAGGAAGAGGAGGAAGGGAAGGAAAGGGGGTGCCTCCCCCTTACCCTAGTCCAATTCGGACCCAAGGAGGGGGGCGCAGTCAACCCCTTGTGGCCCTTCTCTCTCCCCACAAAGGCCCACGAAGGCCCATTAGTTCCCCTGGGGGGTTTCGATAACCCTCCGGCACTTTGATAATTATTCGGCACCCCTTAGAATTCATCCGGTGTCCGAATAACATCGTCTAGTATATCAATCATTATGTCTCGACCATTTCGAGACTCCTCATCATGTCCGTGATCTCATCCGGGACGCCGAAGAAATTTCGGTCATCAAATGACATAACTCATAATACAAATCGTCATCGAACATTAAGCGTGTGGACCCTACGGGTTCGAGAACTATGTAGACATGACCAAGACACATCTCCGGTCAATAACCAATAGCGGAACCTGGATGCTTGTATTGGCTCCTACATATTCTATGAAGATCTTTATCGATCAAACCGCATAACAACGTACGTTGTTCCCTTTGTCATCGGTATGTTACTTGCCCGAGATTCGATCATCGGTATCATCATACCTAGTTCAATCTCGTTACCAGCAAGTCTCTTTACTCGTTCCGTAATGCATCACCCCGTGACTAACTCATTAGACAGATTGCTTGCAAGGCTCATAGTGATGTGCATTACTAAGAGGGCCCAGAGATACCTCTCCGATACACGGAGTGACAAATCCTAATATCGATCTATGCCAACTCAACAAACACCATCGGAGACACCTGTAGAGCATCTTTATAATCACCCAATTATGTTGTGACGTTTGATAGCACACAAGGTGTTCCTCCGGTATTCGGGAGTAGCATAATCTCATAGTCAGAGGAACTTGTATAAGTCATGAAGAAAGCAATAGTAATAAAAACGAACGATCAACATGCTAAGCTAATAGATGGATCTTGTCCATCACATCATTCTCCTAATGATGTGATCCCATTCATCAAATGACAACACATGTCTATGGTTAGGAAACTTAACCATCTTTGATTAACGAGCTAGTCTAGTAGAGGCTTACTAGGGACACTGTGTTTTGTCTATGTATCCACACATGTATCAAGTTTCCGGTAATACAATTCTAGCATGAATAATAAACATTTATCATGATATAAGGAAATATAAATAACAACTTTATTATTGCCTCTAGGGCATATTTCCTTCAGTCTCCCACTTGCACCAAAGTCAATAATCTAGTTCACATCGTCATGTGATTTAACACCAATAGTTCACATGTTTATTTCATTAACACATGTAGATCACATCACCATGTGACCAACACCCAAAGGGTTTACTAGAGTCGATAATCTAGTTCACATCGCCATGTGATTAACACCCAAGAGTACTAAGGTCTGATCATGTTTTGGTTGTGAGAGAAGTTTTGTCAACGGGTCTGCCACATTCAGATCCATATGTATTTTGCAAATTTCTATGTCTACAATGCTCTGCATGGAGCTACTCTAGCTAATTGCTCCCACTTTCAATATTTATCCAGATTGAGACTCAGATTCATCCGGATCAGTGTCAAAGCTTGCATCGACGTAACTCTTTACGACGAACTCATTATCACCTCCATAACCGAGAAATATTTCCTTAGTCCTATTAGGTAACTAAGGATAACTTTGACCACTGTCGTGTGATCCACTCCTGGATCAATATCGTACCCCCTTGCCAAACTCATGGCAAGGTACACAACAGGTTTGGTACACAGCATAGCATACTTTATAGAACCTATGGCTGAGGCATAGGGAATGACTTTCATTCTCTTTATACTTTCTGCTGTGGTCGTGTTTTGAGTCATACTCAACTTTACACCTTGCAATATAGGTGAGAACTCCTTCTTTTACTGTTCTATTTTGAACTACTTCAAAATCTTGTCAAGGTATTTACTCATTGAAAAACTTATCTAGCGTCTTGATCTATCTCTACAGATCTTGATGCCCAATATGTAAGCAGCTTCACTGAGGCCTTTATTTGAAAAAATCCTTTCAAACACTCCTTTATGCTATCTAGAAAATTCTACATCATTTCTGATCAACAATATGTCATTCACATATACTTATCAGAAAGGTTGTCGTGCTCCCACACACTTTCTTGTAAATGCAGGCTTCTCCAAAAGTCTATATAAAACCATATGCTTTGATCAACTCATCAAAGCTTATATTCCAACTCCCAGATGCTTGCACCAGTCCATAGATGGATCGCTGGAGCTTGCACATTTTGTTAGCACCTTTAGGATTGACAAAACCTACTGGTTGCATCATATACAACTCTCCTTTAATAAATCCATTAAAGAATGCAGTTTTGACATCCATTTTTCAGATTTCATAAAATGTGGCAATTGCTAACATGATTCAGACAGACTTTAAGCATCGATACGAGTGAGAAAATCTCATCATAGTCAACACCTTGAACTTGTCAAAAACCCTTTTCGACAAGTCGAGCTTTGTAGATAGTAACACTACTATCAGCGTCCATCTTCCTCTTGAAGATCCATTTATTCACAGTGGCTTGCCGAGCATCGAG
This sequence comes from Triticum monococcum, assembly GCA_034509565.1. NCBI lineage: Eukaryota > Viridiplantae > Streptophyta > Magnoliopsida > Poales > Poaceae > Triticum > Triticum monococcum. Next base: position 495,463,451 of record CM067844.1, read on the forward strand.
CAAGTCCACCAAAGTCCACACTTTCTTCTCATACATGGATTCTATCTCATATTTCATGGCCTCAAGCCATCTATCGGAATCTAGGCTTATCATTGCATACTAATAGTTCGTAGGTTCATCATGGTCTAGTGACATGATTTCCAGAACAGGATTACCATACCACTCTGGTGCAGATCGTACTCTGGTTAACCTACGAGGTTCGGTAGTAACTTGATCTGAAGTTTCATGATCATCATCATTAACTTCCACACTAATTGGTGTAGGCATCACTGGAACAGATTTCTGTGACGAACCATTTTCCAATTCGAGAGAAAGTACAACTACCTCATCAAGTTCTACTTTCCTACCACTCACTTCTTTCAAGAGAAACTCCTTCTCTACAAAGGATCCATTCTTAGCAACAAATATCTTGCCTTCAGATCTATGATAGAAGGTGTACCCAACAGCATCTTTTGGTTATCCTATGAAGACACACTTCTCCGATTTGGGTTCGAGCTTATCAGTTTGAAACTTTTTTCACATAAGCATCACGACCCCAAACTTTAAGAAACGACAACTTTGGTTTCTTGCCAAACCATAGTTCATACAGTGTCGTCTCAACAGATTTATATGGTGCCCTATTTAACGTGAATGTAGTTGTCTCTAATGCATAACCCCCAAAACGATAGTAGTAAATCGATAAGAGACATCATTGATCGCACCATATCTAATAAAGTACGGTTATGATGTTCGAACACACCATTACGCTGTGGTGTTCTAGGTGGCGTGAGTTGTGAAACTATTCCACATTGTTTTCAATGAATACCAAACTCGTAACTCAAATATTCGCCTCCGCGATCAAATCATAGAAACTTAATTTTCTTGTTATGATGATTCTCAACTTCACTATGAAATTCTTTGAAATTTTCAAATGTTTTAGACTTGTGTTTCATTAAGTAGATATACCCATATCTGTTCAAATCATATGTGAATGTCAGAAAATAACAATACCCGCCGCGAGCCTCAACACTCATCGGACCGCATACATCGGTATGTATTATTTCCAATAAGTCAGTGGCTTGCTCCATTGTTCCAGAGAACGGAGTTTTAGTCATCTTGCGCATGAGGCATGGTTCGCAAGCATCAAATGATTCATAATCAAGTGATTCCAAAAGTCCATCCGCATGGATTTTCTTCATGCGCTTTACACCAATATGACCTAAACAGCAGTGCCACAAATAAGATGCACTATCATTATTAACTTTCACTGGTGCATGTCGGTCCTAAACAAACGGTTTTTACCCCTTTCCGCAATGGCATTTGGAACCGTCGCCAAGTGAGTGTGTGCGATAGGGTGTCCTTCCCACACGACCCAGAAATCGTCGGGGATAGGCCCTCCTGGGACCTAGGCTGGGACCGTGTGTGATCGCGCGAGGCATCGAAACCCAATCACTTCTGTAGGTATGTACATCCCACATGGTAGTCCGAGAAAATCATTTCCGTAGGTATGTACCTCCCACACGGTGAATCCCAGAAAAACATTTATGTTCGTTTGTATATCACACACAGTCAATCCAAGGAATACGTTTCTGTTCTTATGTACATCCACACAGTCAATCCAGGGAAAATGTTTTTGTTCGGATGTACATCCCACACGGTTTTATGTATACGCTCGTGTGTGAAAGTTGTAACTATCACACACGCTCTGCCTTGGTTAACTGTTTGCTATCATTAACTACATCACACACAATTTGATGTAGAAAACTATGTGGCATTGGGCTATCCATCACAAGCGCTTTTACTGCTAGAACCGTTTGCAAAGGTCCATGACCGTCTGTTCTATTTTTATTTTTGCATGTAATTTATTATTCTAATTAGTAATTTTGAAATACAAAACATGCAATTCAAATTCTCAACACAATGGTTCAACAACGAATCCATAAATAAAATTGCTAGTACAATATGTTCAGTAATTACAGGATTAGGCAGCAATTAACTATGATGAACCGCAGTATTTAAAATCGGTAAAGGTGAAGAGACAAGTGTAAATCATTTTGACTGCCGACGGTGTTGAAGAAGCGGAATGCCCATAATGTGCCTTCCTGCATGCCATAGGCACGAACCACTTTTTTCCAACCCCTTGTGACGATCACCCGCCCATCCTTCACCACCTTCAAGAAGACTTCTAGAGCATTATCATGGTAGCATGAATTATATACTTTAACCTTAGTTGCCTCCACGTCGGTCATGTAGTTTGCAAGGTAATCAGTAAATAGCTTCAGAAACCACTGAAAAGAGAAAAATATCGGATATTGAGGTCTAATAGAGTAACTTCTTGTGGGCAGGGGAAAAGGCAACACATTACTTACCATCCTAAAGTTCACTGTTGTCTTCAACAAAGTGTAAATAAAGAGCTTAATTCCAATCACCCATTTCTTTCGCCTAACAATCTTTCTTAGTTTCCTCACTTGACGCTTGTTCATGAATATCTCATTGCCCCATACGCAAAAGGGATCGAAGCATGGATCAGTACCCCTCATATATGTACCTACAAGGAACCAGTAAATGTTAGAAGCTAAACTAATATTGCACAAATGGTGTAAAATACAACTACCTATCTTCCTAAGTACAAGTTTTTTTGAGATTTCAATATGAACTACATACGGATGTATATAGAATTATAGATCTAGTTTAGATAAGAATCTAGATTCACTCATTTTGCTCCTTATGTAGTCTATATTGGAATCTCTAAAAATACTTATATTTAGGAATAGATGGTGTATAAGACGTGGGATGTAGCAAACCTCGACGGCAAACAACATCATCGCCCATTATAGCCATGTGTAAGTACATGGAAAGCCAATGTTAACTACAACAGAGTTAACATCCACCAAAAATAGCAAATGGTAATAAAATGACAGCATCTATAGTGATATCTTCATTTCGAAAGAGTAGCACGGTAGCAAAGGGATGGACTAAAAATGGACACAACTGTTAATTGCAACAGGCCTAACAACATCCTAATTCATGTTTTGTAAGTTTGTAGCCATTGAAATACAACTTTTTAAAAAATGGATACAACTGTTAATTGCAACAGGCTTAATGGCCATTGAAACCGGTACTGATAAAAATGCAATTGGCAGAGTTAAACATCACAGGGCAGGTGCTGCCAGAGCAGATAATGGCCTAGTTGTTTATAAAAAGGTAGGGAAAATAGCTCAAACGTGTGAGGCATGTTTACTACAACATCCTTAATACATCGACAGTACAAAACATAGCCATTAATTGCAACTGGTATTGGTAAGATTGAACTGGTGGGTACATACTTGGTAAGTCCTGAGAGGTAGTTGCTGGGGCACTTCATCTTGGCCATAGCCCGCCCAAAGTCAGCGGCGGCGGAGGCGAGCTGTTCCTTTGGGTCGAAGCGTGGATCAGTGCCACTGACATGTGTACCTACAAGCAACCAGTAAATGGTAGAAGTTAAACTGCAATTGCACAAATGATGTGAAATACTGTAAGACATGGGATGCAGCTAACCTTGACGGCAAACAATAGCATCGGCCGTTATGACCCTGCATAAGTACATGTACAAGCATGTTAAGTACAACAGGGTTAGCATCCACCAAAAAAAGCAAATGGGGCAGCATCTCTAGTATATCTTCATTGCGGAGAGTAGCATGGTAGCAAATGGACAGATTAAAATATGGATACAACTGTTAATTGCAACAGGCTTAACAACATCCTAAGTCATGTTTTGTAAGTTTGTAGCCATTGAAATGCAACTGTTTAAAAATGGATTCAACTGTTAATTGCAACAGGCTTAATAGACATTGAAACCGGTACTGATAAAAAATGCAATTGGCATAGTTAAACATCACAAGGCAGGTGCTACCAGAGCAGAGAATGGCCCATATGTCTATAAAAAGGTAGGGAAAGTAGCAAAAACGTGTTAGGCATGTTTACTGGAACATGCTTAATGCATCGACCATACAGAACATAGCCATTAATTGCAACTGTTATTGGTAAGGTTGAACTGGTGAGTACATATTTGGTAAGTCCTGAGAGGTAGTTGCTGGGGCACTTCATCTTGGCCAGAGCTCGCCCAAAGTCAGCGAGGGCGGAGGCGAGCTGTTCCTCCGGGTCGAAGCGTGGATCAGTGCCACTGACATGTTTACCTACATGCAACCAGTAAATGGGTAGAAGTTAAACTGCAATTGCACAAATTATGTGAAATACTGGAAGACATGGGATGCAGCTCACCTCGATGACAAACAAAAGCATCGGCCGTTATGACCCTGCATAAGTACATGGACAGGCATGTTAAGTGCAACAGGGTTAGCATCCACTAAAAATAGCAAATGGGCAGCATCTCTAGTGATATCCTGAGTCATGTATTGTAAGTTTGTTGCTAGTATTAGTGAAACTGAGCTGGACACGGTAATATTTGAACATCACACAGTGTGTAGTACTGAAATAAACAAGGCACGAACATGCTTAATACATCAACCGTACAAATCATAGCCGTTACAAGTGGTATTGGTAAGATTTAGCTAGTCAGATCTTACCTGTTAAGTCCTGGGGGTAGTCGCTGGGGGACTTCATCTGGGCCAGAGCCTGCACCATGTCAGCGGCGGCGGCGGAGGCGAGGTGTTCCACCGGGTCAACACGCATAGTGGCCATCACGCCATGGACCGCCATCAGCTCCTGGCGGGGGGATTTTGAGGCATGAGGATGTTTCATAGGCGCCATTTAAGAAATCAGGCCGGGGACGTGATAGAGATCGGTGGGTTACCTGACTGGATTCGATAAGAACGTAGATGTGGTTGAAGTTGTGGTTGCGGCGACGGCGGTTTGAGATGCTGATTGGGGGAGGCGCGAGGGAGGGGGATATTGAGGGGACGGGGATGTGGTTGGAGGAATAAATTCTGAAATCGCGCGCCTAATGAAAATTTCGGTGCAAAATTTGAAACTTGGGTGGGGGAAACACACAACACAGACGAAGCGCGTAAAATACTCGTGTGCCAGAAAAAAGAAAGTTGGCAGATCCCGTCTCCAAAAAGATGTACACGTGTACTTGATTTTTTTCCAATGGTACGTCTGGTTTATTAGGAAATATCGCACAAGTAACTGACTTATGGGTCATTAAGGCAAAAAACGCTGACGGGTACTGTCGGGACCCCGATTCCATGTCACACCGATCTAGCATGTAACACATCATATCACTTTGTGGCCTCACGCACGGTATTTCCACGGGTGCCACCTTACCTGGCCCAGGACCGTTTGCGCCTTTTGGCTCACGTATATGATAGTGTCGCTGGCATCCATATGACAAAGAACCCGGGCCGACATGGCTAGTCGTGAACCCAAAGCAACACTAACCCATGGGGACAGGCATACATGAATCAACCTCGAGCATGTCGGTCAACAGCGTGTGAATCCGGGCTGTAGCACTGGGCTAACAGGACTCCGGTAACCCGGGCTGTAGCAGGCTAGGCAGGACTCCGGATGTCACCGCGTGACATTTCCCCGAAGGGACAGACATAGGAACGCAGTGAAACACATGCCGGCCAGTCAAGTGTCCTGAGCAGTAGTGCTGGGCTAGCAGGACTCCGGTGATCCGGGCTGTAGCGGACTACTATTGCTCAGAAGCACTAGACTACATTTCCCCATATGATAGGCTGCCAAGGATAAACAACTAGATAGTCGGATCCCACACATACCAAGCATTTTAATCATACACACACTATGCTCGATATGTGTGAATACAACATGGCATCACAACATAAATCTACAACTCAAGTAATTATTCATTAGGCTCCGAGGAGCGAGATATTACAAACATGGGTCTCATGACCCAACAATCATAGCATACAAGTCAAAGCACATGCGGAAGCTTAACATGTCTGAGTACAGACATCTATAAATGAAAAAGGCTAAGAAGCCTGACTATCTACCAGATCCTGCCGAGGGCACAAGATCGTAGCTGAGGTATCAAGCTAAATGTCGAAGTCCAAGGGGAACTACTAGCGGGACTGAAGTCTCTCTGCAAAACATAAATTAAGCAAACGTGAGTACAAAGGTACTCAGCAAGACTTACATCAGAACTATCTACATATGCATCGGTATCAACAAAGGGGGTGGTGGAGTTTAACTGCAGCAAGCCAGCTTGGACTCAGTGGCTAACCTGAACTACGACTGCAAGTAACTCTTTGAGGTGGCGCACACGAGTCCACAAATTCACCATTCAATACACCACTATGGATCCGCTCCCGTCTCCCTACGAGGAGGCCATCCATAGCACTCACGCTTATCTTGCGAGTTTTAGGGTATCCACTTTCACTTGTCTATGAACTATGCAAGGGGTCCAAGTTTCCATATCCGAGGAATCCGGCTATTCGAATAGATAATGATAACCTTGCAGGGGTGTACTTCTTCACACACGCTCTCACCACTTATAGCCCTGTACACGGCATGTACCTCGGCAACCTTCAAGCGGAAGCCGGGCGAGGGTGTCGGCCACGGCCTACCTAAACACTTAAGTCTCTAGTCCAGGTTTATCGCCTATTCGGGTTCCATCCGCGAGGAGATCCGGCCGGAGTTTCGCTCACAGCCCCAAACGATGTGTGCAGGGTTCCCGAGACACCAAACGGGCGCCCGGTACACCGTGCCACAGTGTATCTACCGCAACATAGCCCACCCCTAGGGTCAGCGCTACGCACGGCCGCCAACACATATCCTACAAACACCAGAAACTAGTTGCAACTTCTGGACAGAGTACTAGGGTGATTAAGAAGCCGAGAGGGGCCATTGGTTTCGGGCCCAATGCATGGTAGTAACTGTTCATGGATCACAGACAAAGAACTCAGTTCCTGAGGACGGCTGCAATGAGACAACCCACCATGTACTCCTACATGGCCTCTCACCGCTACCTTTACCAAATCGTGTTCACACACTTAGCTCACACACAGTAGGACATGTTTACACACCTCCGATCCATCCCCGATGAATCAGACCTGACTCAACTCTAAGCAGTAGCAGGCATGACAAACAGGCATGAATGAGTAGGCACATCAGGGCTCAAACAACTCCTACTCATGCTAGTGGGTTTCATCTATTTACTGTGGCAATGACAGGTCATGCAGAGGATAAGGGGTTCAACTACCGCAACAAGTAACAGATGAATCGTTGTTGTCCTAATGCAGTAAAAGAGAGCAGGAGCGAGAGAGTGGGCTTGTATCGGAATGAACAAGGGGGTTGTGCTTGCCTGGCACTTCTGAAGATATCATTGGGTCTTCATCAGTGTCAACGATCACATCGTCGGTACAACGTCTATCGAGAGGGGACAAATACCGGCAACTGAGAAAGAAACACAATCAATGCAATGCACAATATGATGCATGATCATGACATGTCAATATGCTGTGGTTTGAGCTAATGCAACTAGCAACATGTTAAATGGAGTTGGTTTGAATACTAGGTTCAAATTCAAATTCAAACTGTGAATTCAAATAGTGTATTATCATGTTTTGGACTAAACAGTGAGGTTAAGTTGTTCAAACATGCATGAAAATGCCATAAACAGATTCCTTGAATTTTTCTGATAATTTTACATATATAATTTATTTCATTTGGAGTTACGGTTGAATTTCTATGATTTTTAGAAGTTTTGGGCATTTTCTGTATTTTCTGCATTAATTAAACCCAGAAAATAGTTTATTGCGTCAGCACTGCGTCACTATGATGTCAGCGGTCAACGGGCGCGGTCCAGGTCAACCCTGACCAGTGGGGTCCACTAGTCAGTGGCTGGGACTGGTTTGTGTCGCTGACATGTGGGCCCAGTCAACAGCCACGTCAGCTTGGTCAAAGCTGACGCGTGGGTCCCGTTGGATTATCACTAATCTAAGCAGAGATAAAACTGGAGTTAATTAGGGCGTGGGACCCATCTGTCATTGGCTCAGGGGGTTGTTTAGTGGGGTAATTAGTGCTAAATAACCGGCGCCACGTCAGCAGGTGACGCCGGCGACCACAGCAGCGACGGAATCTCGCCGGAGTTGGTCGGGCTCGCACTACAGGCGGCGGTTTGCGGCGGGGTTTGGCTCCACGTGAAGAGCATGCTCACGTGCTTCCAACGCAGCAAGCAGCGGTGGCTGGGGTGCACGGAAACGATGCCGACGGTGAGAAGCACGGCGGCCGGAGTTCGGCAACAACGGTGTGGGCGGTGCGGGGCACGGGAGGAGCCGTGGACGGTCGTGTTCAATTCGCGGGAGTGCGGTGAGTGCAACGGTGAGCTCGAACCCGAGCTTGCGTGGCCATAGCTACGATGGCGACATGGCCGGCGGCGAGGAGTGCTCGGGCTCGAAGGGGGCGGTGGCTACGAGGCGTAATCGAGCACGGGAAGTAGGGGCTAGGTAGAGGAGCTCACGGCGGATCCAGAGAGCTGGTCGGCGGCCTTGGGGAAGCACGGACGGTGGCGAACGACGGTGGCGATCTCCGGTGTCCGAGGTTGAAGAAGAAGACGCTGAGGACGAGGCAGGGCTTCCCGGCTCGCTTGGCTCGGTGCAGAAGGCGTAGGCGACAGTGGCGGAGCTTCCACGCAACACGGAAAGGCGAGAGGGGGTCGGGGAGCGCGGTGGTTCACGGCGGCGCTTCCTTGGCCGCGTCTGCCGTCGTGGGAGAGAGCGAGGGAGAGGAGGGGAGAGTGAGCTGTGAGAGAGGGGAAGGACCAGGGGGGGCTCGGGCGTTTCCAAACGCGACGGATCGAAGTGGGAGGAAGCAGGAGGTGGAAGCAGGAGGTGGCTTCGCCTCCTGTGCGTGCGCCACACCGTCGTCCTCCTGGCAAAGGAAGGAGACGACTGGCGCCTGGCTCTGGTGGGCTGGGCCGTGCTGGGCCAAGTGGGCACCAGGTAAGCTACAGGTAACCTCTCTCTCTCCTATTTCTATTTGCTTTCTGTTTCAGTTTTTCTTTTCTATTTATGCAAATGGGTTTTAATTTGGTTTTTGAGCCAAACTATTTTTTCCACTTCTGATAATTTTTGCAGGGACTAAATGGATTATTCCAAAGCCCCTCAACAATTTATCAGAATTATTGGACATATAGTTAATATATCACAAATATAATTCCAATGCAAATAATTATTGGATTAACTCAAATGCCCAAAATAAATATTTCTGTGAATCCAAAAATATTGGTTTGAATTTTACCTCTTGCCAATATTTTTATAGCTTAACAGGAACATTTTCTTAGGTTATTTGAAGCAATTTTTAATGTTGATCATTTTTTTAATTGATTTCTGGGGCTTTCAGCTTTCCCCAATTCAACTTTCAGAAATATAGACATGATGCACACATGAAGCTAGCCTAGAGCATTACCAGAAGCTAGGGATGTGACAGGTACGACATGGAAACCGTGTGTTTTGTGATCTTCTAATGATTAATGCAAAAAAATGCACACATGCTAATCAATGCTCAAATCCCTCAAAGGATGCTCTTACCAACTTTGTACGTTAATACTACAAACTTAAAGTACTATTGGTAATTTTCTCTAATACTACAAACTTAAACTACTTCTCACATGCTGCCATCAGGGCATGCTGGCTAGGCGCCGGTGTTCTCCTTCTCGGCCTTGTAGGCGACAGCCCACCATGCTTCGATCTCCGCCAAGCTCTCCTCACCACGGCGTGCGGCCTCTTTTTTCTTGCAGCAGCGGGAGTCTATTTTGTTGACTGCTTTATGCCTTTTCCGCTCCTTCTGTGTGGCTTTGGTCGCCTCTAGATCCACCACCCATTCGGCCATGGCAGCCTCAAAGTCCGCCCATGTAACTGTCTGGCTGCCGGCGGGGATGAACTCGGCGCGGTGAGATTCCATCGCTTCCTTACCATGTGTGCGGTCGCGGGCGGCGAGGAACGCGGCACTGCGGGATGCCATCGCTTCCTTACTAATTACTGTGCGCCGCAGTGCCATGGACGACGCCTGGAGAGAGCTCTGGGACGGAGGGGCCGGGCTGTCGTACAGTGCGGTGGTATTCAAGAGCTCAACCACAAACGACAATAGAAATTTGGCTTCCCTTACAATTTTTCTCGTTCATTATTGCACACGGTTGATCACTGTCGCTTTCGGAAACAGTGTGCGCTGAGCCTATTATGTGATGCATTATGATTGGCCGGAACCCCAGCCACGCGGATCACGCGTGTGCACTGTTGGATGCGCGGCTATCGAACAGCAATCCACGTCCCTCACATCACAACCGTGCACATGTAGCTGGATTGGATTTATATGCGCTAAATGCCTAGAAAATGCACATAATCCCCTCAATATGGTAAATGAGCCCGGAAAAATGCCAAATTTGAACACGGTGATTTGCAGGGTGTATGCTCGTCGTAGAAAAAAACTCCAGGGCAAAGAACGAAGAAAATTTGGATTCCCCTTCAATCTTGAGGATTTCCCTTTCGAAAGCATGGAACTTCCTCGGTGATGCTTCAATTTATGTAGGGTGTGCATGCCAACATAAGCCAAACCTTCTCAAACTTTTACCAAGGCATGGTGAGGTCATACCATGGCACCATGCTAGGCGTCATGTTTTTTAAGCATTTATTTCATTTTTTCTGTAGTTGAAAACCCAACAAACAGACATTTGTGGTTGACTATTGCCACACATTTCATTGAAATATCTGTCAAATCCTTTTAAAAGGCATGAGAATTTACTAAATGGCACAAGCATGGTTTTCTAGGCTGTTCTTGTGGACCCTTTCATGCATCGATTGTTTGAACTTGAATTATGCGCATTAATGCCTAGGAAATGCACATGATCCCCTAAATATGGCAAATGAACCCGGAGAAGAGCCAAATTTGAACACAGTGATTTGTAGGTTGTATGCTCATCATAGAAAAAAACTCGTGGACAAAGGAAATTTGGATCCCCCTTCAATGTTGGTGATTTCCCCCTCGAAACCATGAAACTTCCTCGGTGATGGTTCTATTTATGAAAGGCGCGCATCACGACATAAGGAAAACATTCTCCATTTTTTACCAAGGCATGGTGAGGCCATACCATGGCACCACACCAGGCGTCATGTTTTCCAACCATGTGTTTCATTTTTTGTATAGTTGTTAACCAAGTAAACGACGCATTTATGGTTGACTATTGCCACACATTTCCTTGAAATATCTGCCCATTCCTTGTAAAAGGCATGAGAATGTGCTAAATAACATGAGCATGGTTTTCCAGACCGTTCTTGTGCGCCTTTTCATGCACCGATTGGTAGAATTTGAATTATGTCCATTAATGCCTAGAAAATGCACATAATCCCCTAAATATGGTAAATGAGCCCGGGAAAATGTCAAATTTGAACACGTTGCATTTGAGGCGGTATGTTGATCATTGGAAAAAACTTAATGACAAACTAGGACGGAAATTAGGATTCGCCGTCAATCTTGGGGATTTTCCCTCTCGAAAGCATGGAACTTCCTCGGTGATGGTTCGATTTATGAAGGGCGTGCATGACGACATAAGGCAAACCTTCTCAAATTTTTACCAGGGCATGGTGAGGTCAGACCATGGCACCATGCCAGGCGTCATGTTTTTTAAGAATTTATTTCATTTTTTTTTCTATAGTTGAAAACCCAACAAACAGACATTTGTGGTTGACTATTGCCACACATTTCATCAAAATATCTGTCTATTCCTTGTAAAAGGCATGAGAATTTACTAAATGGCACGAGCATGGTTTTCCAGGCCGTTATTGTGGACCCTTTGATGCATCGATTGTTGGAACTTGAATTATGCACATTAATGCCTAGGAAATGCACATAATCCCCTAAATATGGAATATGAACCCGGAGAAGTGCCAAATTTGAACACGGTGATTTGTAGGTTGTATGCTCATCATAGAAAAAAATTCGTGGACAAAGGACAAATGAAATTTGGATCCCCCTTCAATCTTGGTGATTTCCCCCTCGAAACCATGAAACTTCCTTGAATGATGGTTCGTTCTATGAAAGGCGCGCATCACGACATAAGGAAAACATTCTCCAATTTTTACCAGGTCATGGTGAGGCCCTACCAAGGCATCACACCAGGCGTCATGTTTTCGAACCATGTGTTTCATTTTTTGTATAGCACGAGCATGGTTTTCCAGACCGTTCTTGTGCACCTTTTCATGCACCGATTGTTCGAATTTGAATTATGTGCATAATTAATGCCTAGAAAATGCACACAATCCCCTAAATATGGTAAATGAGTTTGGAAAAATGTCAAATTTGAACATGTTTCATTTGAGGCGGTATGTTGATCGTTGGAAAAAAACTGAATGACAAACTAGGAGGAAAATTCGGATTCCCCTTCAATCTTGGTGATTTCCCTCTCGAAAGCATTGAAATTCCTCGGTGATGGTTCAATTTATGAAGGGTGTGCGTGACAACATAAGTAAAACCTTCTCAGCTTTTAACCAGGGCACGCTGAGGCCATACCATGGCACCATGCCAGCCGTCATGTTTTTCAAGCACATATTTCATTGTTCCATAGTTGATAACCCAGTAAATGACGCGTTTGTGGTTGACTATTGCAACGCATTCCATTGAAATCTCTGCCCATTCCTTGTAAAAGGCTTGAGAAATTACTAAATACCACGAGTATGGTTTTTCCGGACCGTTCTTGTGCACCCTTTCATGCACCAATTGTTTGAATTTGAATTGCGTGCATTAATGCCTACAAAATGCACATAATCCCCTAAATATTGTAAATGAACCTGGAAAAGTGTCAAATTTGAACACGGTGATTAGCAGGGTTTATGTTCATCGTAGAAAAAAACGCATGGATGAAGGACAAAGGAAATTTGGATTCCCATTCAATCTCGGTGATTTACTATCGCACACGACTCATCTCCGTCGCCGCTGCGAACAGTGTGTGTTCACTCACACATGCAAAAGGAAAAGAAAACCCTCACCCACTTTGTCCCCACTCACTCACCGCGGACTCCTCCGCAACTCTGCGCCCTAAGCTCGACGGCTGTTGGCGGCGGGCGTAGGTCGCGCTCCAAACGGCACCAGATTTTGCCTCCACCGCTTTCCGCCGCCTATCTGCAACGACATTCTAGACTCTGGTCGACTGGGGTTTTCAGTGGGATTGGACCGAGGATTTTTCTCATGGAGAAGGTAATCAACTTAATTAGCAAAATATTCACTCATCTCTTATCGCAGTCCGTCCGTCGTTGTTAATCAACCGGCGGAAATCACTGTGGAATCATTTTTGTTCTAGCTGATTCGTGGGTGTTTCACGTGTGCACGGTGCGACCACAAATCGGGCAACTATGGTCGTGGCCAGTCGGAAACGAAGTTCTATCTCACCATTCCAGATGACTTCAGGGAGCACTCGGTATGTTCAATCTCAACCTACCACGGTCGGCATGGCCTAAATTTGTGAACATATACCGTCCGTTGCTACATTATCTATATATTTGCATCAAATCTTTGTTACATTATCTATTTTTAATTCTTTATTTTTGTACTTTGCTTGCATCTATATATGGATATGTTCTATCAGTTACTCCCATATTTGCATCTTGCTCGGTTATTTCAATATATCTAATTTACGATCTTAATTTTCATTTCAAGAAGTACATCCCTTGCTTTGCAAGAATAGGAGTAGAAGGAAATCTTGGGCTTTACTTTGCTGATGACTCCCAGGATGTCATATTGACAACGCAACATGGATTTACAATGACGGTTAGCGTAAAACATGATAAAGATGGTCACTCCTATTTTAATGCGGACCTTTGGAGAAAAATGTCTAAGTGTTATGAACTGAAAGCTGGCAATAAAATTCTAGTGTGTGCACCATAGCCTGGTCTAATTAACATGGATGTTCACTTCCCCAACGTCATCAACCGATCAAAGTCTGATCGACGTTAGTGTCCTTTCAACTTTCACCATGCTGTCATATTACTATTTAAGCCGCCAATTGATCACTATTTAAGCAACCAATTGTGATATCATATTCTGACTCCGTTCCTATGCAGTAACAAATTATGTTTACCAATTTATGCACACTATATATTCGTCTGCCATGTTCTGAATAAATAATACCTTTCCACCTTTTAAGCGGGATATGTTGGATGCATAGTGAGTTACTAAGCGTACCAAATTTCACTGGAAGGACTTGAAGCATGTCATAAACTTTGTTGATAATATGACAGAGATAGCACAGCGTATGAACGCTGGATTTTGGATGGGATTAATTAGACCTATGGTGCACACACTAAACAAGACCAATTGTGTGCACGAAGCGCTAGTAAAAATTCTAATTTTAATGTTGATGCTCATAAACTATATATATCTTCAACGATATGTTACAATTGTTTTTTATTCTACATGTCAACAGAAATTGCCCCTGTAGCCATTCCTGGATCGATTTCTCGGCGTGGTCGAATTACACTTGTGCCTGCTAATAACGCCAAAGTGATTGCAAGGTACTGCATTTCCCGAAAAAATGGAACCATTCAAATTAACAAGTTCTCGCTTCTTGTGGCAATGGATCCATATTGGAAAATTGGAGACACTGTTCTAGTCCCGCTCTACCAAGGCACAGGAGGGCTCTTCCTTTTCGTTGACAAGGTGCCGAGTCGCCGTGATCAAGCTGCTTCCAGTGGATAGTTGTGGTTGTTGTCCCTCAACCTCTTAAAATGTGCTAGCTGTTACTATATATGTTAAGTATGTAGATATGGACCATATGGTTGTTGGCCCTTAGCCTCTTAAAATGTGATAGTTGTTACTATGTTAAGTATATAGATATGGACCATATGGTTGTCAAAACCGTGTTATGAAGATCCTCCTTTTGTCGAATAGTGTAACCACTATATATATGTTACTCAAATGTTGTTACCCAAGTTCATAAATTTTCATGGAAAGTATTAGTATCGTACATAGTTCATTGAGTTTAAGCGTGTGCCCGATGTCCAGAAGGCATTTGCATATTAACTCTCGATATTGCAATTTCACACACATGTTCACATAAGGAAACGTATGTGTAACATACTAATCATCGCACACAAGTACTCGCAGACGCATCGTGTGTGATACTCCTAGCCACCACAAGCAACTAGTTTGCACTTTCAAAGTTTTTTGTACATACAGAATCATACACGAAGTAACTGTATTGACCGTCTGTGTTGTAATTTATCATCGCAAAAAGTTCATCCGAGTCGGCTGTTTGCCACGTATCACACACATCTTGTTTACACGACTCGTTTGTATTCTTTTGGCTCATCGCAAACAGTTCATCCATGTGAACTGTATGCTGCATATCACACACATCTTGTTAAGTTGAACAGTTTCTGCTGTGTTCCCTAATCGAAAACAGTTCGTCCGAGTTAACCGTATGCCGTATATTGCACACACATTGATATGGCTGCCCGTTTCTGTTGTTCTACCTCATTGCAAACAGTTTGAATGAACTAACCGTGTGTCCTGCATCGCACACACATTGTTATGACTGCCGTTTCTATTGTTCTGCCTCATCGCAGACAGTTGGAATGGATTAACCGTATGCCCTGCATCGTACATGCAACTAAAATCTAAACCGTTTTTGATGTAGACATCATCGCAAATGTTTTGCACCTTTTTTGATGGGTTTTTTACACCACCGTTTACGATTATTGCATCGCACACAGTTTCGGCAAAGGGTCTCTGATCGTAGTGTCGCGTTAGCAGTCTCCTGCAGTAGTGTTTGCATCTTTTGGCTTCAATATTATGAATATGTGTATCACTACGATCGAGATTCAATAAACCATTTATATTAAGTGTATGACCATAGACGGTTTTATTCATGTAAACAGAACAACAATTATTCTTTGACTTAAATGAATAATTGTATTACAATAAACACTATCCGATCATATTCATTCTCAACGCAAACACCAAATAACATTTATTTTAGGTTCAGCACTAATCCCAAAGATAAAAGGAGTGTGTGATGGTGATCTTATCAACCTTGGAATCACTTCCAACACACATCGTAACCTCGCCCTTAACTAGCATCTGTTCATTTTGCAAGTCCTCCTTTCGAGTTACAAATCATTGCAACTGAACCGGTATCAAATACCTAGGGGCTACTATGAACACTAGTAAATTACACATCAATAACTTGTATATCAAATATACCTTTGTTCACTTTGCTATCCTTCTTATCCGCCAAGTATTTGGGGCAGTTCCGCTTCCAATGACCATTTCCTTTGCAGCAGAAGGACTTAGTTTCAGGCTTGGGTCTAGCTTGAGGCTTCTTCACGGGAGTGGCAACTTGCTCGCCATTCTTCTTGGAGTTCCCTTTCTTTCCCTTTCCATTTTTCTTGAAACTAGTGGTCTTGTTAGCCATCAACACTTGATGCTCTTTCTTGATATCTACCTTCGCCGATTTTAGCATCGCGAAGAGCTCGGGAATCATTTTCGTCATCCCTTGCATATTATAGTTCATCACGAAGTTCCAATAACTTGGTGATTGTAACTAGAGAACTCTATCAATCACTATCTTATCTGGAAGATTAACTCCCACTTGATTCAAGCGATTGTAGTAATCAGACATTCGGAGCACATGCTCACTGGTTGAGTTATTCTCCTCCATCTTGTAGGCAAAGTATTTGTCACAGGTCTTATACCTCTCGACTCGGACATGAGTCTGAAATACCAATTTCATCTCTTGGAACATCTTATATGCTCCATGGCATTCAAAACGTTTTTGAAGTCCTGGCTCTAAGCCATAAAGCATGGCGTACTAAACTATCAAGTAGTCATCATACCGAGCTTGCCAAACGTTCATAACGTCTGCATCTGCTCCGTCACGTAGCGGTGCTTCAAGGACATAATTCTTCTGTGCAGCAATGAGTATAATCCTCAGATCAAGGATCCATTCTACATCATTGCTACTCTCATCTTTCAACTTATTTTTCTCTAGGAACATATCAAAAATAAATGGGGAGCTGTAACGTGAGCTATTGGTATACAACATAATTTGCAAATACTATCAGGACTAAGTTCATGATAAATTAAAGTTCAATGAATCATATTACTTAAGAACTCCCACTTAGATGGACATCCCTCGAGTCATCTAAATGATCATGTGATCCATATCAAATAAACCATGTCCGATCATCATGTAAGATGGAGTAGTCTTCAATGGTGAACATCTCTATGTTGATCATATCTACTATATGATTCACGTTCGACCTTTCGGTCTCCAGAGTTCCGAGGCCATATCTACATATGCTAGGATTGTCAAGTTTAACCCGAGTATTTTGCGTGTGCAAAACTGGCTTGCACCCGTTGTATGTGAACATAGAGCTTATCACACCAGATCATCACGTGGTTTCTTGGCACGATGAACTGTCGCAACGGTGCATACTTAGGGAGAACACTTATACCTTGAAATTTAATGAGGGTTCATCTTATAATGCTACCGTCGTACTAAGCAAAATAAGATGCATAAAAGATAAACATCACATGTAATCAAAATATGTGACATGATATGGACAACATCATCTTGTGCCTATGATCTCCATCTCCAAAGTACCGTCATGATCTCCATTTGTTACCGGCATGATACCATGATCTCCATCATCTTCATCTCTATCAATGTGTTGTCACATGGTCGTCTCGCCAACTATTGCTTTTGCAACTATTGACATCACATAGCAATAAAGTAAAGCAATTATATGGCGCTTGCATCTTATGCAATAAAGAGACTACCATAAGGCTTTTTCCAGTTGCCGATAACTTTAACAAAACATGATCATCTCATACAACAATTTATATCTCATCACGTCTTGACCATATCACATCACAACATGCCCTGCAAAAACAAGTTAGACACCCTCTACTTTGTTGTTGCAAATTTTACGTGGCTGCTACGGGCTTCTAGCAAGAACCGTTCTTACCTACGCATCAAAACCACAATGATTTTTCGTCAAGTGTGTTGTTTTAACCTTCAACAAGGACCGGGCGTAGTCAAACTCAATTCAACTATAGTTGGAGAAACAGATACCCGCTAGCCACCTGTGTGCGAAGCACGTTGGTAGAACCAGTCTCATGAACGCGGTCATGTAATGTCGGTCTGGGCCGCTTCATCCAACAATACCGCTGAATCAAAGTAAGACATTGTTGGTAAGCATTATGACTATTATCGCCCACAACTCATTGTGTTCTACTCGTGCATATAACATCTACACATAGACCTGGATCGGATGCCACTGTTGGGGAACGCAGTATTTCAAAAAAAAATCCTACAATCACGCTAGATCTATCTCGGATATGCATAGAAACAAGAGGGGAGAGTGTGTCCACGTACCCTCGTAGACCGATAGCGGAAGCATTTAGTAACATGGTTGATGTAGTCGAACGCCTTCGCGATCCAACCGAATGTACGACACCTCCGTGTTCAGCACACGTTTAACTCGATGACGTCCCTCGATCTCTTGATCCAGCTGAGGACGAGGGAGAGTTCCATCAGCACGACGGCATGGTGACGGTGATAATGAACTTACCGGCGCAGGGCTTCGCCTAAGCACTACAACGATATGACCGAGGTGTATAACTATGGAGGGGGCACCGCACATGGTTAAGAGAAACTGCTATGATCTAGGGTGCCCTCCTACCCCCGTATATAAAGGAGGGGAGCGGGAGGCTGGCCGGCCCCTGTAGGGCATGCTAGGAGAGGGGAGTCTATTGGGGAATGCAGTAATTTCAAAAAAAATCCTACGCACACGCAAGATCCATCTAGGTGATGCATCGCAACGAGAGGGGAGAGTAATGTCCACGTACCCTCATAGACCGTAAGCGTAAGCGTTATGACAACGCGGTTGATGTAGTCGTACGTCTTCATGATCCGACCGATCCTAGCACCGAAGCTACGACACCTCCGTGATCTGCACACGTCCATCTCGATGATGTCCCACGAACTCTAGATCCAGCTGAGTGTCGAGGGACAGCTTCTTCAGCACGATGGCGTGATGACGGTGATGATGAAGTTACCAACGCAGGGCTTTGCCTAAGCACTATAACGATACGACTGAGGTGGAAATCTGTGGAGGGGGCACCGCACATGGCTAAACAATAAACTTATGTGCCTATGGGGTGCCCCCCGTACATAAAGGAGTGGAGGAGGGGTAGGGCCGACCCTCTATGCCGTGCCCAAAGGGGGAGTCCTACTCCCGGTGGGAGTAGGATTCCCCCTTTCCCTTGTTGGAATAGGAGAGAAGGAAGATGGAGAGAGGGAGAAGGAAAGGGGTCCGCCCCCCCACCCCAATTCAGATTGGGCTTGGGGGGCGCCCCCACCTAGGCCGCCTGCTCCTCTCTCCCACTAAAGCCCATTAAGGCACATACACTCCCAGGGGGTTCCGGTAACCCCCCGGTACTCCGGTAAATGCCCGAACTCACCCGGAACAATTCCGGTGTCCAAACATAGCCTTCCAATATATTAATCTTTATTTCTCGACCATTTCGAGACTCCTCGTCATGTCTGTGATCATATTGGGGACTCTGAACTACCTTCGGTACATCAAAACACATAAACTCATAATACCGATCATCACCGAACGTTAAGCGTGCGGACCCTACGGGTTCGAGAACTATGTAAACATGACCGAGACTCATCTCTAGTTAATAACCAATAGCGGAACATGGATGCTCATATTGGTTCCTACATATTCTACGAAGATCGTTATCAGTCAAACCGCATAACAACATATGTTGTTCCCTTTGTCATCAGTATGTTACTTGCCCGAGATTCGATCGTCAATATCTCAATACCTAGTTCAACCTCGTTACCAGCAAGTATCTTTACTCGTTCCGTAATGCAACATCACGTAACTAACTCATTAGTCACATTGCTTGCAAGGCTTATAGTGATGTGTATTACAGAGAGGGCCCAAAGATACCTCTCCGATACACGGAGTGACAAATCCTAAGCTCGATCTATGCCAACTCAACAAACACCATCGGAGACACCTGTAGAGCATCTTTATAGTCACCCAGTTACGTTGTGACATTTGATAGCACACTAAGTGTTCCTCCAGTATTTGGGAGTTGCATGATCTTACAGTCATAGGAACATGTATAAGTTATGGAGGAAGTAATAGCAGTAAACTAAACGATCAAAGTGCTAAGCTAACGGATTGGTCAAGTCAATCACATCATTCTCTAATGATGTGATCCATTCATCAAATGACAACTCTTTTTCCATGGCTAGGAAACTTAACCATCTTTGATTAACGAGCTAGTCAAGTAGAGGCATACTAGTGACACTCTGTTTGTCTATGTATTCACACATGTACTAAGTTTCCAGTTAATACAATTCTAGCATGAATAATAAACATTTATCATGATATAAGGAAATATAAATAACAACTTTATTATTGCCTCTAGGGCATATTTCCTTCAGAGTCCTACTAGGACTCCAAGTCCTAGTAGGATTCCACCTGGAGGAAGGGGGAAGAAGGAAGGGAGAGGGGGAAGGGAAGGAAAGGGGGGCGCCGCCCCTTCCGCTAGTCCCATTCGGACCCAAGGAGTGGGGCACGCGGCCAGCCCCTTGTGGCCCTTCTCTCTTTGCACTAAGGCCCATGAAGGCCAATTAGTTCCCCCAGGGGGTTCCGATAACCTTCCGGCACTACGATAATTATACGGTACCCCTCAGAACTCATCCGGTGTCCGAATAACATCATCCAATATATCAATCTTTATGTCTCAACCATTTCGAGACTCCTTGTCATTTATGTGATCTCATCTAGGACTCCAAACAAACTTTGGTCATCAAAACACATAACTCATAATACAAATCGTCATCAAATATTAAGTGTGCGGACCCTACGGGTTCAAGAACTATGTAGACATGACCGAGACACATCTCCGGTCAATAACAAATAGAGGAACCTGGATGCTCATATTGGCTCCTACATATTCTACAAAGATCTATATCGGTCAAACCGCATAATAACATACGTTGTTCCCTTTGTCATCGGTATGTTACTTGCCCGAGATTCGATCGTCGGTATCATCATACCTAGTTCAATCTCGTTACTAGAAAGTCTCTTTAGTCGTTCCGTAATGCAACATCCCATGACTAACTCATTAGACACATTGCTTGCAAGGCTCATAGTGATGTGCATCACCGAGAGGGCCCAGGGATACCTCTCCGGTACACGGAGTGACAAATCCTAATCTCGATCTATGCCAACTCAACAAACACCATCGGAGACACCTATAGATCATCTTTATAATCACCCAGTTACATTGTGACATTTGATAGAATATAAGGTGTTCCTCTGGTATTCAGGAGTTGCATAATCTCATAGTTAGAGGAACATGTATAACTCGTGTAGAAAGCAATAGCAATAAAAATGAACGATCAACATGCTAAGTTAACGGATGGGTCTTTTCCATCACATCATTCTCCTAATGATGTGATCTCACTCATCAAATGACAGCACATGTCTATGGTTAGGAAACTTAACCATCTTTGATTAACGAGAGTCTAGTAGAGGCTTACTAGGGACACTGTGTTTTGTCTATGTATCCACACATGTATCAAGTTTCCAGTTAATACAATTCTAGCATGAATAATAAACATTTATCATTATATAAGGAAATATAAATATCAACTTTATTATTGCCTATAGGGCATATTTCCTTCACTCCTAGGGGAGCCCAACCCACTAGGGCGCGCCAATATTCCAGAAACCTCGTGTGCCTCCCGAACCGACTATTTTCTCTATAAATACCCCAATATTCCAGAAACCCTAGTGGAGTCGACGAAAATCAATTCCAGGCGCCGCAGAGTCCAGAACCACCAGATCCAATCTAGACACCATCACGGAGGGGTTCATCATGCCCATTGGTGCCATTCCAATGATGCGTGAGTAGTTCTTTGTAGACCTTCGGGTCCGTAGTTAGTAGCTAGATGGCTTCCTCTCTCTCATTTGATTCTCAATACAATGGTCTTTTGGAGATCCATATGATGTAACTCTTTTTGCGGTGTGTTTGTTGGGATCCGATGATTTTTGAGTATATGATCAGATCTTTCTCTTTTTATCCATGAAAGTTATTTGAGTCTTCTTTGACCTTTGATATGCATGATTTCTTATAGCCTCGTATTTCTTCTCCGATATTTGGGTTTAGTTTGGCCAACTTGATCTATTCATCTTGCAATCGGAAGAGGTGCTTTGTGATGGGTTCGATCTTATGGTGCTTGATCCCAGTGACAGAAGGGGAACCGACATGTATGTATCATTGCTATTAAGGATAACAAGATGGGGTCTATTTCTACATAAATAGATCGTCTCTACATCATGTCATTGTTCTTATTGCATTATTCTGTTTCTCCAAGAACTTAATACACTAGATGCATGCTGGACAGGAATCCATGTGTGGACTAATAGTAGTACATGCAGGCAGGAGCCGGTCTACTAATCTTGGACGTGATGCCTATATAATGATCATTGCCTGGATATCGTCATGATTATTTGAAGTTCTATCAATTGACCAACAGTAATATGTTTACCCACTGTTTGCTATTTTTCTCGTGAGAAGCCACTCGTGAAATCTACGGCCCCCCGGTCTCTTCTTTAATATATTTGCCTTTGTGATCTATTTTCCTTTGCTTTTGTTTTCAGATCTATTAAACCAAAATTCAAAAAGACCTTATTGCAATTTATTCTATCCGAGATCTATTGATCCCACATATCATATTTTTATCACGTCCGTTTGCCAAATTTTGGCGCCGTTACCCGAAAGGGATTGACAACCCCTTTTACATGTCGGGTTGCGAGTATTTGTTATTTGTGTGCAGGTGTTGTTTACGTAGTGTTGCTTGGTTGTCCTACTGGTTCGATAACCTTGATCTCATCACTTAGGGAAATACCTACTATTGTTGTGCTGCATCATCCCTTCCTCTTTGGGGAAATACCGACGTAGTTCTAGCAGACATCAAAAAGAAAAAGGTCTTGATAACCCACAATTGTAGGGGATCGTTTGTAGCCTTCTTCGATAAATAAGAGTGTCGAACCCAACGAGGAGCTAAAGGTAGAACGAATACTCCCTCAAGTTCTATCGACCACCGATACAACTCTATGCACACTTGATGTTTGCTTTACCTAAAACAAGTATGAAACTATTTTGCAAGAATAAAACTATGAATAAATTGCAAGGTAATAAAAGTGGATAGCTTTTGTCAACAAGAAAGTCATTTGTCCCTAGGCAATCAATAACAAGTACCGGTAATCATTCTTGCAATTCTATATGAGGGAGAGGCATGAGCTAACATACTTTCTCTACTTGGATCATATGCACTTATGATTGGACCCCTAGGAAGCATCCGCAACTACTAAGGATCATTAAGGTCATGAAACCCAACCATTGCATTATGTATCAAGTCCTCTTTATCACATACGCAGCAACCCACATACTCAGGTTTAAGCTTCTATCACTCTCGCAACCCACCATAAGAAAATCATGAACGTATTGCAACACCCTACAGCGGGGACCCCTCACGTTTGCGCGATACGGAGGGCACTCTAGGACAGCACCATAAATAAAATATACAATCATACCAACAAAGATCACGATTAACACACAAGACAAAACAGATCTACTCAAACATCATAGGATAACCATAGATCATTGGGAAATAATATATGGAGTTGAGCACCATGTTTAAGTAGAGATTACAGCGGGGAGAAGAGAGGTTACACCGCTGCATAGAGGGGGAGAAAGTTGGTGTTGACGGTAGCAAGATTGTTGATGTAGATCGCCATCACGATCCTAGCCCTGGTGGCACTCTGGCGTCACCGGGGGAGAGGGGGAGAGAACCGCCCCCTCTTTCTTCTTCTTCCTTGGCCTCCCCCTAGATGGGAGGAGAGTTCCCCCTCTGGTCCATGGCCTCCATGCAGACGGAGGGGCGGGAGCCCCTCCGTGATTGGATCTCCCTCTCTGTTCTCTTCTGTTTTCGTGTTCTCCAGATCTGGCCCTTCACGGGTTCTTAAATTCCCGAAGATTTGTAACTATGATTGCGCTGGAATTTTTACACAATTTTTTTCACATAAATTATCTTTTTTGCGCCAGAAGAAGGGCCCCAACCGACCTTCGAGGAGGGCACAAGACACATGGGCGCGCCTTGGTGGGTTGTGGGCACTGTAGGGCCCCGTTTGCATTGATTCCACCTCCCAAAAATCACATATATTCCAAAATAATTTTCCATAAATTTTTATCGTGTTTGGACTTTGTTTGATATGTATTTTCTGTGATACAAAAAAACATGCAACAAATAGGAACTGGCACTGAGCACTGTATCAATATGTTAGTCCAAATAAATCATATAAAATGTTGCCAAAGCGTATAAAAGTTGTATAATATTGGAATGGAACAATCAAACATTATAGATACGACGGAGACGTATCAGCATCCCAGAGCTTAATTCCTACTCACCCTCGAGTAGGTAAATGATAAAAAGATAATTTTTAATGTGGAAAGCTACCTAGCATAAACTTGATCATATATCTAATCATGGCATGCATATTAAGACATAAGTGATTCAAATCAATAGTCTATAATTTAACATAAAGACATCAATACTCAGGCATCCCAACAAACAATCGTGTCTTTCAAAATATCAAAGCTAAAGATAACTATCCCTACAAAATTATATAGTCTTATCATGCTCTGTCTTCTTAACACAAAGTATTTATCATGCACAACCTCGATGACAAGCTGAGCAATTGGTTCATACTTTTTTAACGCGCTTCAGATTTTCCAACCCTCGTGCAATACATGAGCACAAGCCATGGATATAGCACTACGGGTGGAATAGAGTATGATGATAGGGGTAAATATAGAGAAGATAAAAAAGTAAGGAAGTCTCACATCGATGCGGCTAACTAACGGTCTACGGAGATGCCCATCAATTGATATCAATGCGAGGAGTAGGGATTGCCATGCAACGAATGCACTAACAGCTATAAGTGTATGGAAGCTCAATATGAAACTAAGTGGGTGTGCATCTAATCCTATAATGAAAAATTCCCACTAGTATATGAAAGTGACAACATAGGAGACTCTCCATATGAAAAACATGGTGCTACTTTGAAGCACAAGTGTGGAACGGGCATGCACCTTCTCTCTTTATTTATTTTATTCTTCTTTTTCTTCTTTTCTTCTTTTTCTATTTTTTTATATTTTTATATTTTTTTTCTCTCATTGTCCGGAGTCTCATCCTGACTTGTGGTGGAATCATAGTCTCCATCATCCTTTCCTCACTGGGGCAATGCTCTAATAATGAAGATTGATGATCATCACACATCTATTTACTTACAACTCAATACCTATAACAAAATATGACTCTATATGAATGCCTCTGGCAATACCAGGATGTGCGATGATCTAGCGTAACATGCATAAAAATGATGAACGGTGGTTGAGCCACAAATACTATGTCAGCTACATGATCATGCAAAGCAATATGACAATGAATGCTCAAGTCATCAAACGGAAGTGGTGGAAGTTGCATGGCAATATATCTCGGAATGGCTATGGAAAGGCCATAATAGGTAGGTATGGTGGCTGTTTTGAGGAAGAAATAATAAGGCTTATGTGTGATAGAGAGTATCATATCACGGGATTTGCATGCACCTGCAAAGTTTGCACCGACTCTCGAGGTGATAAAGGGCAATGCATGGTACCGTAGAGGCTAGCAAGTTGCGGAAAGGTAAGAGTGCGTATATTACATGGACTCACATTAGTCATAAAGAACTCATATACTTATTGCAAAAGTTTATTAGCCCTCGAAGCAAACTACTGCTACGCATGCCCCTACGGTATAGATTGGTAGGAAAAGACCATCGCTCGTCCCCGACCGCCACTCATAAGGAAGACAATCAATAATAAATCATGCTCCAACTTCATAGCATAACAAGAGACTATACGTGCATGCTTCAGGAATCACAAACCTTAACACCAATATTCTTACTAACCACAACCTTTTACTAGTACCTCCCACATATTCCATCTCTATATCGCCAAACTATTGCAAGGAATCAAACATATCATATTCAGTGATCCATAAGTTTTATGTAGGATTTCAAGACTAACCATGCAATTGACCAATTCTTGTTGACTCTCTAAATAGGTATAAGCGAAGCATGAGACTTTATTTCTTTCTACAAAAGATCATGCTCTAACAAGTATAAGTGAAGCAAAAGAGCATTCTACAAATAACAGTTTTCTAGGTGAAGAGAAACAGGCAATCCAAACTTCAAATGATATAAGTGAAGCACATGAACCATTCTATAAAGCCACACTCAAAAGATATAGGTGAAGTGCAATGAGCATTCTATAAATCAACCATGTACTATCGCATACCAGCATGGTGCATAAAATAAAAATGAAAATTAAACACAAAAGACGCTCCAAGATTTACACATGTCACATGAACGAAACGAGAGCAAAAACATACCGATACTTGTTGAAGAAAGATGGGATGCCTTCCGAGGTATCCCCAAGCTTAGAAGCTTGAGTCTCCTTGAATATTTACTTGGGGTGCCTTGGGCATCCCCAAGCTTGAGCTCTTGGCTCTCCTCCGTCTCCTCATATTGAGACCTCCTCGATCTTTGATCACTTCATCCACGCAAAACTCGACAGAAAGCTTGGTAAGATCCATTAGTATAATAAAGCAAATCACTACTTTAAGTATTGTTCCAAACCAATTCATACTTTGTTTTTGCATTTTAGCTACTGTAATATAACTTTTCCATGGCTTATACCACCAATAAAAATCAATAGTTTTGTCAAAACAAGCAAACAATGCATTAAAAACAGAATATGTCTTAAACAGGACAGTATGTACCAATCTGAACATCTACCATACTTCTGGTACTCCAAAAATTCTGAAAAGTTGGGACAAAATAAACAATTTTTATAACAAGACTATGCAAAAAGTTTCAGAAATGTTTGATGTTCCAGTAAAAAAATAAAAATTCACGCGCTACATCGAAAGTTTCTGTTTTTACCCCGCACATACCAACAAGCTAACTAATCATCGTAAAGGCAAATCTTGGCACATTATTTTTATAATACAATGGAATTGTACAAGGCGATAATTATTTTTGCGAGAACTTTCATGAAAAATTCTACATTGTTTCCATGAGCATGAACACAAGTGTTCAAGGTCGACCCTCACTTCTCCAATGCATAACTTACAATCGCTTCTCTTTTGTGAAAAAGTTTTTAGGTTCCCCTCTATATTTATTTTGTTTTTAAACTTTATAAAAGCACTCAACAGAAATAAATGACTCTCTAAAACTTCCAGGTTGTCTCCCTGGTAGCGCTTTCTTTGAAGGCATTAAGCTAGGCATAAAGTGCTCAAGTAGTGGATCCACCCGGATCCCAAGGTATATCAAAGCCAATTTTAATTAACAATGATTGGCATTAGTAGTGAGCACAAAGAAACATATATCATGCAATGACTAAGTCTAACTCTCTTCATATGCATTGGCATGTCATACAAGAACAATTCATGCACATCAAGTAAAGGCCAATACATAGCATAAGCAGTTTCTTGCAATTTTATCGTGTTGGAAACATAGAGATGCGGAGAAGTATTTCCTCTCTCAGAATAATTTCAAGTTGGAGCAGCAAGCACATGCATATTATATTAATCAAAATCGTCATTTTTAGTGGTAGAACGCAACCCATCAACATAATCCTTAATAAGAGCAAACTTCTCCAAAATAGTGTAGTTGGGAGAATTCAAAAAGATAATAGGACTATCATGTGTGGGTGCAATAGCAACAATCTCATTCTTAACATAAGGAACTATAACAAGTTCATCTCCGTAAGCATAATTCATATTGGCATCATGGCCACAAGCATAGCAAGCATCAAGTTCGTCAAAAAGGGATATTTCAAAAGAATCAACCAGATCATAGCAATTATCATAGCATTCATCCTTCGGTAAGCATGAAGGGACATTAAATAATGTATGAGTTGGAGGTTTACTCTCATTTGAAGGTGGGCACGGGTAGCTAATCCACTCTTCCTCCTTTTGTTCTTCGCTCTCCTCATCATCTTTTTCATCCAATGAGCTCATAGTTTCATCAATTTCTTCTTCCATAGACTCCTGCAAAATATTAGTCTCTTCTCGGACAGCGGAGATTTTCTAAATAAATTCATCAATATTGGAATTATATTTATAATTATCATAGTAATATTTAAGGATCGCAAAATTTTCAGGTCTATAAACTGAATCATCAAAATCTTTAAACTTTTCAAACAAAGATTCAATTTCGTAAGCACCCTTAAAAGCAACAAATTCTTCTATTCATTCCACAACATAGTAATCATATATACCATTAGCATAAGAAGCCAAGGTTTCATATTTATTAAATTTGCATGAAAATGGAAGGTGGGAGCCTTCATCGTAGAGCAACAAGTATAATCATATCTTAAGCATAGCTCTCGAGCATACCAATGCAACACATGAACTTGATCCCATAAAATTTTCCTTTTTGAGTTAAGCGATAATCCCTAAAGTATTCACGTTGATCCAATGTTACTCCCATTATCAAGTTGAATGGGGTTTTCTCAGGATTATCAAAGTAGTGACTAATATTTTTCACATAACGAGCATCAAGGATTTTAGGAGGTTCCCCATCTCCATGAGTAGCAAGTACCACTAATTTTTTTGGTGTTTCGTGTTCCATATCCATAACTAAAGATAGAGAACAACTTAGAACAGGAAATAAAAACTACTTAGTGATAAAGCAAACAAGCACACACGAGAATATTCACCCCACGCTATTGCTCCCCGACAATGATGCTAGAAAAAGGTCTTGACAACCCACAATTGTAGGGGATCGTTTGTAGCCTTCTTTGATAAATAAGGGTGTCGAACCCAATGAGGAGCTAAAGGTAGAACAAATATTCGCTCAAGTTCTATCGACCACCGATACAATTCTACGCACACTTGAGGTTTGCTTTACCTAAAACAAGTATGAAACTATTTTGAAAGAATAAAACTACAAGTACTTTGCGACAATAAAACTACGTATAAATTGCAAGATAATAAAAGTGGATCGCTTTTGTCAACAAGAAAGTCATTTGTCCCTAGGCAATCGATAACAAGTATCGGTAATCATTCTTGCAATTCTATATGAGGGAGAGGCATGACTAACATACTTTCTCTACTTGGATCATATGCACTTATGACTGGACCCCTAGCAAGCATCCGCAACTACTAAGGATCATTAAGGTCGTGAAACCTAACCATAGCGTTAAGTATCAAGTCCTCTTTATCCCATACGCAACAACCCACGCAACCCATCATAAGCAAATCATGAACGTATTGCAACACTCTATAGCGGGGACCCCTCACGTTTGAGTGGGATAGAGGGCACCATAGGATAACACAATAAAGAAAATATACAATCATACCAACCAAGATCGCGATTAACCCACAGGACAAAACGGATCTACTCAAACATCATAGGATAACCATAGATCATTGGGAAATAATATATGGAGTTGAGCACCATGTTTAAGTAGAGATTAAAGCAGGGAGAAGAGACCTTACACTGCTGCATAGAGGGGAGAAAGTTGGTGTTGACAGTATCAAGATTGTTGATGTAGATGGCCGTCACGATCCTAGCCCCGGCGGCACTCCCGCGCCACCGGGAGAGAGGGGGAGAGAGCACCCCCTCCTTATTATTCTTCCTTGGCCTCCCCCTAGATGGGAGGGGAGTTCCCCCTCTAGTCCATGGCCCCCATGGCGGCGGAGGGGTGGGAGCCCCTCCGAGATTGGAACGCCCTCTCTATTCTCTTCTATTTTCACATTCTCCAGATCTGTCCCTTCACGGTTTCTTAAATTCCCGGAGATCTGTAACTTGGATTGTGCTGAAATTTTTACAGAATTTGTTTCCATAAATTATCTTTCTTACGCCAGAAGAAGGGCCCCAACCGACCTTCGAGGAGGGCACAAGACACCTGGACGCGCCTGGCACCCCCAGGCGCACACTAGTGGGTTGTAGGCATTGTGGGCTCCCGTTTGCCTTGATTCCGCCTCCCAAAAATCACATATATTCCAAAATAATGCTCCGTAAATTTTTATCGCATTTGGACTTCGTTTGATATGAATTTTCTACGAAACAAAAAACATGCAACAAACAGGAACTGGCATTGGACACTTGATCAATATGTTAGTCCAAATAAATCATAAAAAATGTTGCCAAAAGTGTATAAAAGTTGTATAATATTGGCATGGAACAATCAAAAATTATAGATACGACAGAGATGTATCAGCAGTGTGCATAGAATTTTTGTTGTTTTCCATGCAACATTTCCCAACACCTAAGCATTGTGACTTTAGTTGTTAAAGAATTTCATGCACTTTGCACCTCATCTAATCAAATATGCAATGAAAGGATGCACTTAGAACATCATATAATTGTCCGTGCAATGAAAGAGGTGGGCGCTATGTGTGGTGGGCCAAAACAATTGGGTGAAACAACCGGTTAGCCTATGCATGGTTAGTCCAACCACATTGCAACAATTAACATGGTAGAAACACGTATGCATGGGTTTTCTTGCCTCCAATCAACGTGTATGTAAGTGCATCTAGTGCCACCCCTAGTTGGTTTTGGAGTATTGACGACAAACCTAGTTGAGGGACTAATGTGTTTGTGAGAATTGCAGAATAACACAGGTAGAAGTCCCTCATTGATTCGGTTTTACTACCAGAGATGACCCCTAAAAATGTACGAAGACATTGAAGTCAATGGTGGTATTTGAAGATATTCACATTGAAGACTATGACAAGAGAAGACACCATGTGAAGCCTATGGAACTCGAAGACTTAGATCTTTCGTAGTTCTTTTTCATTTGTGTTGAGTCATAGGAACCACCGTACTGTTATGTGGGGTCCAAGAGAACTAGTCAGAACGACTGAAGTGATGCCTAATTCAAAACCTATATCTTCGAGTGAAGACTATGAGAGCAAATCTTGTCCAGAGTCGGATAAGTCAGCTTTACTTGTAGCCCAAGTAAAGTTGCCGTGTGGGTTCGAAATCTAACCGTTGGAACACGTGTCAGTTCCTTAGTGACCCAGGGTCTTTCGGACAAATCAGGTCGGGTTGCCCAGTGGCTATAAATAGTCCACCCCTACAACCATAAACGGTTGGCTGCTTAGATTTCAGTGCACGGCCTTTGTCATTTGAGAGCAACCCACCTTGAAGCCTTTGAGAGAAAATTCCTAGCGAGGAGAAAAGCCCTAACCACCCAGAGCCAGAGTAAATTGGGCATCACTTAAGTCTTCTTGTCTGAGTAATCTGAAGACTTATTACACTTGAGGACTGTGCATCCTCCAGCCGGTTAGGCGTCGCGTTCTGAGCATCCAAGAGACATTGTGGATTGCCGGTGAACGAAGTCTGTGAAGGTTTGGGAGTCTACCTTGAAGACTTACCAGAGTGATTGGGCGAGGTCTGTGTGACCTTAGCTCAAGGAGAATACGGTGAGGACTGGGTGTCCTGAGCTGCGTGTTCAGGACTGGGTGTTCAGGACTGTGTCTCCTTTGGTTTAAATACCTAGCCGCTCCAACCAGACGTATAGTTGTCACAGCAACTGGAACTGGTCCAACAAATCTTTCTCTTCAACAAGTCACTGGTTTCATCTTCACTTCCATTTACTTACTGTTACTCATTGTGAAGTCATTGCATGCCTGCTATATCTTTTGTCTTCACAACGTGACTGTATAATCTGTTTGGCTTCATAACTTCTTCCTACCTGATCCTTATTACACTGCAGCTATTTGTCATTGTGCTTTCACTCTATCGAATACTTGACCATGGCTTGCCTAGTGTAATCTAACTTCCGTTGCATAGTGATAGGCATATCTCTACTGTTTGTCTTCATAACTTCCATGTTTTGAAGACTTTCATAAAAATCACCTATTCACCCCCCCTCTAGTCGATATGACGCACTTTCAATTGGTATTAGAGCAAGGTGCTCCCTTGTTCTGTGTGATTCGGTTTAACCACCTGGAGTTTTAGCTATGTCGACTGCATGGATAATCAAAGTCTCCGCTGCGTGCCCCGTCTTCGACGGAACTGAATATCCCTACTGGAAGAATAAGATGCGCATGCATCTTGAAGCCATTGACGTTGACCTATGGTATGTCGTCGAGAACGGCGTTCCCAAGGCCGGAGAAGGTGTCACTGCTGCTGATGTCAAGAAGTTCACTCAACTGGACTCTACTGCCAAGAATATCATCTGTGGTCATCTGACCAAAGGACAGTATGGCCGTGTGAGTGCCTTGAAGACATCCAAGCTCGTCTGGGACTGGCTCTCCAAGGTCAATGAAGGCATCTCAACCCAGAGAGATCAGAGAATCAGTGTTCTTCGCAACCTCTTCAACCGCTTCAAGCGAAATGACAATGAGAATGTCCAGCACACATTTGACCAGCTCACTGACATCACAAATGAGCTTCAAGCCCTCGGCGCCACTGAGATCACCAAACATGAAATCATCAAGACGCTGCTGAGATCACTTGATAGTTCGTTTCACATTCTAGCCCTGATGATTCAAGAACATCCTGATTTCAAGACACCCAATCCGTCTGACGTACTTGAGAGGCTCAACGCACATGAGTTTCAGCTTTCTGAGAAAAGAGATATCTACAGTCCAAACTATGGGCGAACTCGTGCCTTGAAGGCAAAAGATGTTTCCTCGTCTGAAGAAGAATCTGACAGTAGTTCTGATGATCCTGAAGACATTGGAAGGGAACTTGCAATGCTAGTGAAGAAGTTCCAAAAAGTCACCAAGAAGAAAGGCTTTAGAAAGTCTTCACGATCAAGCTCAAGGAATGATGAAGCTTCTGCTCATGACTACAAGAAGAAAACATGTCACAAGTGCAAGAAAACTGGACACTTCATCTCTGAGTGTCCACAGTGGGACAATGAGAACAGAAAGAAGAAGAAGAGCAAGGAATATGACTCTGACGACAAGAAGAAGAAGAAATACTCAAAGTCTTCTTCCAAGTCTTCCTCAAAGTCTTCATCACACAAGAAGAGCTCATCTGGCAAGGCACGTGCGTTTGTTGGCAAGGAAATGGATTCAGAGGAGGAGTCTGCTTCTGAGGAGGCAGAGGTGGAATCTGAGGAGGAGTCTGATTCTGGCATTGCAAGTCTGGCTACAGCTTACGTCGCCAAGTCCATCTTCAACACCGAAGACAATGACTTCATCACCAATGCAAGTGACAAGGACGACTCCACTCCTACCTACTGCTTCATGGCACGCGGTGCCAAGGTAAACACACGCACTACTCACTATCAAACATCAAGTGACGATGACTCTGATTGTGGTTCGAAACCCAGCTACAAAACACTTGCTAAAATTGCAACTGAACAACAGAAAACTATGGAACATATTCAAAAACTGTTAGACAGAAGCGATGATCTGCTGGGTGCTGAAATGACTCGATCTGAATCCTTAATTGAAGACATAAAAAATCTTCACGTTAAGTATCAGGAACTTGAAGACCGTCATGATACTCTCTCAACAACTCATGAAAAGCTTTCCTATGATTATCTTCAAAGGAAGCAAGATCTAGAGAAATTGAGGGCGGCTCATGAAGATCTTCAAAAGGAAAAGAGTCACTTCGCGCCGAACAGATTAGTTCCGCTCAGGAAGGATTTGAACCACCATGCCTTAAATGCATTGAGCGTGATAATGCTACTTCTGTTGCTGAATGTTCCACTTCTATTGTTGTTGCAATATCTTCAACTGTTGAAGTGGTAACTAACCCCTCTACTGAGGATACCACTGCTATTGCTGATGAGAATGCTAGGTTGAAGACATTGCTTGAAACAGGGATGTACAAAAGTCTTAAAGGGCATCAGACATTATGTGATGTCCTCAAGAAGCAGATTCTGAACCAAAACCCTAGGAAAGAGGGTGTTGGGTTCGTAAGGAAAATAAATGCAGATGGCTCTTACTGGAAACCTCAGCAGTACCCCAAAACCACATGGGTTGCTGCAAAGGAATCCTCAGCAGATCCATCCAATCTATCTGGCTTCACTTGTGCTAACCCCATTATCATTGATGAATCCTTTGATGCAAACTATAAACTGTTTAAGAATCAGAATGGTGAAATGTTTTCTAGGTACATTGGTACTAACTGCAGGAATGGACCGCCTATGAAGAGGATCTGGGTTCCAAAAACGTGTCTGGAGAATCTTCCTGTGAATGTCTTCATGACACCTCACTTCAAGAAGACAAACCTCAGACCAAAGGCTTCATACGGTCCAAAGGCTTCATACAGACAGAGGACTCACCTGAGTCGCACTAACGAAATGTTTTGCAGGGAAACCATACTCAGGCATATGAATATGAGAGCGGTTCATCAAACGGCCATGTTCATATGACCAAGAATTATTCTGCCTATTCTTATGAGTACTATAGTTCGCCTGCTAGACTGTTTGCTAGGGCTCCAAAGCCAAAATTCTCAGATGCTGCACTTAGATTTATTGCTTCTAAGCCACCCTTGAAGATGTGGGTGGTTAAGAAAGCTTAACTCTGTTTTGCAAGGAAAGGTCTCCAGCAGAAAACCAAAATCTTCTGACGCTATTGCTGGGGACCTTAAAAATCTTGTGGGGCGCAAGATTAAATGCCCGAATGGCATCACTATGTACTTCGTTCCAGAATCGCATGCTACTCTCCCTATTAATCCTAATCTGGATTTAAGTTTTCATAACCCACTGGTTCGTCAAATGTTTCTGCTTCACAATACTCTTCATGAAGCCTATCCCCCTAACTGCACTGTTGGGTACGACACTAGCGGCTTCAGAATGGATTATTGACAGTGGGTGTACAAATCACATGACTGGCAAACGAAACCTTCTCATGGACTCAACCTTACGTCCATCCGACAAGAGCCACATCACATTTGCTGACACTGGTAAAAGTAAGGTATTGGGTCTAGGTAGAGTTGCAATCTCAAAGGATCAACACATGGATAAAGTCATGCTTGTTGAATCCCTTGGCTTCAACTTAATGTCTGTCTCAATGCTTTGCGATTTGAACATGATCGTAATATTTGGAAAATATCGTTGCCTGGTACTAATGGAATCTGACAAGTCTCTAGTGTTTGAAGGGTATCGGAAAGACGATTTGTATGAGGTAGATTTCTCAGCAGGGCCACAGCTTGCAGTATGTCTTCTGGCAAAGGCTTCAGAATGCTAGCTTTGGCATCGGAGGCTTGGGCATGCTGGCATGAGGAACCTCCACACCCTTGCAAAGAAGAAGCATTTCATAGGCATCGAAGGCGTCAAGTTCAAGAAAGATCACTTATGCGGTGCCTGTGAAGTAGGGAAGATGACGAGGGCAAAACATCCCTCGAAGACAATCATGACCACTACTCGACCCTTCGAACTGCTTCACATGGATCTGTTTGGTCCCACTCACTACTCAACTTTCTCCACTACTACTTGCCTCTATGGCTTTGTCATTGTTGATGATTACTCTAGATACACTTGGGTGCATATAATCCTTTACAAGACTGAAGTGCAGGATGTCTTCAGACGCATCGCCAATCGAGCTATGAACAATTATGGCGCCAAGATAAAGCACATCAGAAGTGACAATGGCACCGAATTCAAGAACACTAGTCTTGATACATATCTTGATACTTTGGGCATCACACATGAATTCTCAGCTCCGTACACGCCACAGCAGAATGGCGTCATCGAACGCAAGAATAGAACACTCATTGAGATGGCCAGAACGATGCTAGATGAATACAAGACTCCAAGAAAATTCTGGCTTGAAGCCATTGACACTGCATGCCATACAATCAATCGTGTATATCTTCACAAGCTTCTGAACAAGACATCTTATGAACTCCTAACTGGCAAGAAGCCAAATGTCAGTTACTTCAGAGTATTTGGCGCAAGATGCTGGATCAAGGACCCACACCACACCTCAAAGTTTGCACCAAAAGCACATGAGGGTTTTATGCTTGGATATGGAAAGGATTCAAACTCCTACAGAGTCTTCAATCTCTTTCATTATAAAGTGGTTGAAACAGTGGATGTGTGGTTCGATGAAACCAATGGTTCACAAAGAGAGCAACTGCCAAATGTGCTAGATGAAGTTCCAGCTAGTGAATCTATCAAGCTTATGGGAACTGGAGAGATTATACCTTCTGAAGCTCATCCTGAAGAAGAACTTATCATCTCAGCACCTGATCCACATGAAGACAATGCTCAGCCTGAAGACATTCCTACCAACGACAACACAGATCGGCAAGAGCAAAGTCTTCGCCCTGTACATCCTCGTGTTGCCAATGAAGTGCAGTTGACAGAATAATTGATAGCATCAATGCACCTGGTCCGCTCACTCGTTCAAGGGCAACTCAACGGGCAAATTTCTGTGGGCACTTTGTGAAGGAAATATGCCCTAGAGGCAATAATAAAGTTATTATTTATTTCCTTAGATCATGATAAATGTTTATTATTCATGCTAGAATTGTATTAACCGGAAACATAATACATGTGTGAATACATAGACAAACAGAGTGTCACTAGTATGCCTCTACTTGACTAGCTCGTTAATCAAAGATGGTTATGTTTCCTAACCATGAACAAAGAGTTGTTATTTGATTAACGAGGTCACATCATTAGTTGAATGATCTGATTGACATGACCCATTCCATTAGCTTAGCACCCGATCGTTTAGTATGTTGCTATTGCTTTCTTCATGACTTATACATGTTCCTATAACTATGAGATTATGCAACTCCCGTTTACTGGAGGAACACTTTGGGTACTACCAAACGTCACAACGTAACTGGGTGATTATAAAGGAATACTACAGGTGTCTCCAATGGTGGATGTTGGGTTGGCGTATTTCGAGATTAGGGTTTGTCACTCCGATTGTCGAAGAGGTATCTCTGGGCCCTCTCGGTAATACACATCGCATAAAGCCTTGCAAGCATAATAACTAAGATGTTAGTTATGAGATGATGTATTACGGAACGAGTAAAGAGACTTGCCAGTAACGAGATTGAACTAGGTATTGGATACCGACGATCGAATCTCGGGCAAGTAACATACCGATGACAAAGGGAACAACGTATGTTGTTATGCGGTCTGACCGATAAAGATCTTCGTAGAATATGTAGGAGCCAATATGGGCATCCAGGTCCCGCTACTGGTTATTGACCGGAGACGTGTCTCGGTCATGTCTACATTGTTCTCGAACCGTAGGGTCCGCACGCTTAACGTTACGATGACAGTTATTATGAGTTTATGCATTTTGATGTACCGAAGGTTATTCGGAGTCCCGGATGTGATCACGGACATGACGAGGAGTCTCGAAATGATCGAGACGTAAAGATTGATATATTGGAAGCCTATGTTTGGACATCGGAAGTGTTCCGGGTGAAATCGGGATTTTACCGGAATACCGGGAGGGTTACCGGAACCCCCCGGGAGGCAAATGGGCCTATTGGGCCTTAGTGGAAAAGTGAAAGGGGCTGCCCACAAGGGCTGCGCGCCTCCCCCCTTCCCTAGTCCTATTAGGACTAGGAGAAGGGGCCGGCCCCCCTCTTTCTCTCTTCTCTTTGGAGAATCCTATTAGGAATAGGATTGGGGGGGAGTCCTACTCCCGGTAGGAGTAGGACTCCTCCTGCGCCCCTCTCCCTGGCTGGCCGAACCCCTCCCCCTGCTCCTTTATATACGGGGGCAGGGGGCACCCCATAGACACACAAGTTGATCATTGTTGATTGTTCCTTAGCCGTGTGCGGTGCCCCCTGCCACCAAATTCCACCTCGGTCATATCGTTGTAGAGCTTAGGCGAAGCCCTGCGTCGGTAGTACATCAAGATCGTCACCACGCCGTCATGCTGACGGAACTCTTCCTCGACGCTTTGCTGGATCGGAGCCCGAGGATCGTCATCGAGCTGAACGTGTGCTAAGAACTCGGAGGTGCTGGAGTAACGGTGCTTGGATCGGTCGGATCGGGAAGAAGACGTACGACTACTTCCTCTACGTTGTGTCAACGCTTCCGTTGCGATCTACAAGGGTACGTAGATCAGACTCTCCCCCTCGTTGCTATGCATCACCATGATCTTGCGTGTGCGTAGGAAAATTTTCGAAATTACTACGTTCCCCAACAGTGGCATCCGAGCCTAGGTTTTATGGTTTGATGTTATTTGCACGAGTAGAACACAAGTGAGTTGTGGGCGATACAAGCCATACTGCCTACCAGCATGTCGTACTTTGGTTCGGCGGTATTGTTGGACGAGACGATTCGGACCAACCTTACGCATACTCTTACGCGAGACCGGTTCCCTCGACGTGCTTTGCACATAGATGGCTTGCGGAAGACTGTCTCTCCAACTTTAGTTGAACCAAGTGTGGCTACGCCCGGTCCTTGAGAAGGTTAAAACAGAGTCTATTTGACAAACTATCGTTGTGGTTTTGATGCGTAGGTGAGATGAGCTCTTACTTAAGCCCGTAGCAGCCACGTAAAACTTGCAACAACAAAGTAGAGGATGTCTAACTTGTTTTTGCAGGGCATGTTGTGATGTGATATGGTCAAGGCATGATGCTGATTTTATTGTATGAGATGATCATGTTTTCTAACCAAGTTATCGGCAACTGGCAGGAGCCATATGGTTGTCGCTTTATTGTATGCAATGCAATCGCGATGTAATGCTTTACTTTATTACTAAGCGGTATTGATAGTCGTGGCAGCATAAGATTGGCGAGACGACAACGATGCTACGATGGAGATCAAGGTGTCGCCCCGGTGACGATGGCGATCATGACGGTGCTTCGGAGATGGAGATCACAAGCACAAGATGATGATGGCCATATCATATCACTTATATTGATTGCATGTGATGTTTATCCTTTTATGCATCTTATCTTGCTTTGATTGACGGTAGCATTATAAGATGATCTCTCACTAAATTATCAAGAAGTGTTCTCCCTGAGTATGCACCGTTGCCAAAGTTCGTCGTGCCTAGACACCACGTGATGATCGGGTGTGATAAGCTCTACGTCCATCTACAACGGGTGCAAGCCAGTTTTGCACACGCAGAATACTCAGGTTAAACTTGACGAGCCTAGCATATGCAGATATGGCCTCGGAACACAGAGACCGAAAGGTTGAGCGTGAATCCTATAGTAGATATGATCAACATAACGATGTTCACCATTGAAAACTACTCCATCTCACGTGATGATCGGTTATGGTTTAGTTGATTTGGATCACGTGATCCTTAGAGGATTAGAGGGATATCTATCTAAGTGGGAGTTCTTAAGTAATATGATTAATTGAACTTAAATTTATCATGAACTTAGTCCTGGTAGTATTTTGCAAATTATGTTATAGATCAATAGCTCGCGTTGTTGCTTTCATATGTTTATTTTGATATGTTCCTAGAGAAAATTGTGTTGAAAGATGTTAGTAGCAATGATACGGATTGGATCCGTGATCTGAGGTTTATCCTCATTGCTGCACAGAAAAATTATGTCCTTGATGCACCGCTAGGTGACAGACCTATTGCAGGAGCAGATGCAGACGTTATGAATGTTTGGCTAGCTCAATATGATGACTACTTGATAGTTTAGTGCACCATGCTTAATGGCTTAGAATCGGGACTTCAAAGACGTTTTGAACGTCATGGACCATATGAGATGTTCCAGGAGTTGAAGTTAATATTTCAAGCAAATACCCGAGTTGAGAGATATGAAGTCTCCAACAAGTTCTATAGCTAAAAGATGGAGGAGAATCGCTGAACTAGTGAGCATGTGCTCAGATTGTCTGGGTACTACAATCGCTTGAATCAAGTGGGAGTTAATCTTCCAGATAAGATTGTGATTGACAGAATTCTCTAGTCACCATCACCAAGTTAGTAGAACTTCGTGATGAACTATAATATGCAAGGGATAACGGAAACAACTCCCAAGCTCTTCGTGATGCTGAAATCAACGAAGGTAGAAATCAAGAAAAACATCAAGTGTTGATGGTTGACAAGACCACTAGTTTCAAGAAAAGGGCAGAGGGAAGAAGGGGAACTTCAAGAAGAATGACAAGCAAGTTGCTGCTCAAGTGAAGAAGCCCAAGTCTGATCCTAAGCCTGAGAATAAGTGCTTCTACTGCAAAAGGACTGGTCACTGGAAGCGGAACTACCCCAAGTGATTGGCGGATAAGAAGGATGGCAAAGTGAACATAAGTATATTTGATATACATGTTATTGATGTGTACTTTACTAGTGTTTATAGCAACCCCTTAGTATTTGATGCTAGTTCAGTTGCTAAGAGTAGTAACTCGAAACGGGAGTTGCAGAATGAACAAAAACTAGTTAAGGGTGAAGTGATGATGTGTGTTGGAAGTGGTTCCAAGATTGATATGATCATCATCACACACTCCCTATACTTTCGGGATTAGTGTTGAACCTAAATAAGTGTTATTTGGTGTTTTGCGTTGAGCATGAATATGATTTGATCATGTTTATTATAATACGGTTATTCATTTAAGTAAAAGAATAAATTGTTGTTCTGTTTACATGAATAAAACCTTATATGGTTACACACCCAATGAAAATAGTTCATTGGATCTCGATCTTAATAATACACATATTCATAATATTGAAACCAAAAGATGCGAAGTTAATAATGATAGTGCAACTTATTTGTGGCACTGCCGTTTAGGTCATATTGGTGTAAAGCGCATGAAGAAACTCCATGCTGATGGGATTTTGGAATCACTTGATTATGAATCACTTGATGCTTGCAAACCATGCCTTATGGGCAAGATGACTAAACGCCATTCTCCGGAACAATGAAGCAAGCAACGGATTTGTTGAAAATCATACATACTGATGTATGTGGTCCGATGAATATTAAGGCTTGCAGCATGTATCATTATTTTCTGACCTTCACAGATGATTTGAGCAGATATGGGGATATCTACTTGATGAAACATAAGTCTGAAACATTTGAACAGTTCAAAGAATTTCAGAGTGAAGTGGAAAAACCATCGTGACAAGAAAATAAAAGTTTCTACGATATGATCGCAGAGGTAAAATGTTTGAGTTACGAGTTTGGTCTTCAGTTAAAACAATGTGAAATAGTTTCACGGCTCACGCCTCCTGAAACACCACAGCATAATGGTGTGTCCGAACGTCATAACCGTACTTTATTGGATATAGTGCAATCTATGATGTTTCTTACCGATTTACCACTACCGTTTTGGGGTTATGCATTAGAGACAGCTGCATTCACGTTAAAAAGGGGCACCATCTAAGTCTGTTGAGATGACACAATCTGAATTGTGGTTTAGCAAGAAACCAAAGTAGTCGTTTCTTAAAGTTTGGGGTTGTGATGCTTATGTGAAAAAGTTTCATCCTGATTAGCTCAAACCCAAATCGGAGAAATATGTCTTCATAGGATACCCAAAGGAGACTGTTGGGTACACCTTCTATCACAGATCCTAAGGCAAAACATTCGTTGCTTATAATGGATCCTTTCTAGAGAAGGAGTTTCTCTCGAAAGAAGTGAGTGGGAGGAAAGTAGAAAACTTGATAAGGTAATTGTACCTTCTACCTTGTTGGAAAGTAGTTCATCACAAAAACTGTTCTTGTGACTACTACACCAATTAGTGAGGAAGCTAATGATGATGATCATATAACTTCAGATCAAGTTACTACCGAATCTCATAGGTAAACCAGAGTGAGATCCGCACCAGAGTGGTACGGTAATCCTGTTCTGGAGGTCATGTTACTTGACCATGACAAACCTACGAACTATGAGGAAGCGATGATGAGCCCAGATTCCACGAAATGGTTTGAGGCCATGAAATCTGAGATATGATCCATGTATGAGAACAAAGTTTGGACTTTGGTTGACTTGCCCGATGATCGGCAAGCAATTGAGAATAAATGGATCTTCAAGAGGAAGATGGACGCTGATAGTAGTGGTACTATCTACAAAGCTAGAATTGTCGCAAAAGGTTTCCGACAAGTTCAAGGTGTTGACTACGATGAGAGCTTCTCACTCGTATCTATGCTTAAGTTTGTCCGAATCATGTTAGCAATTGCCACATTTTATGAAATCTGGCAAATGGATAAACAAAACTGCATTCCTTAATGGATTTATTAAAGAAGAGTTGTATGTGATGCAACTAGAAGGTTTTGTCAATCCGAAAGGTGCTAACAAAATGTGCAAGCTCCAGCGATCCATCTGTGGACTGGTGCAAGCATCTCGGAGTTGGAATATACGCTTTGATGAGTTGATCAAAGCATATAGTTTTATACAGACTTGCAGTGAAGCCTGTATTTACAAGAAAGTGAGTGGGAGCACTACAACATTTCTGATAAGTATATGTGAATGACATATTGTTGATCGGAAATAATGTAGAATTATTCTTTAAAGCATAAAGGAGTGTTTGAAAGGAGTTTTTCAAACAAAGACCTTGGTGAAGCTGCTTACATATTGAGCTTCAAGATCTATAGAGATAGATCAAGACGCTTGATAAGTTTTTTCAATGAGTACATACCTTGACAAGATTTTGAAGTAGTTCAAAATGGAGCAGTCAAAGAAAGAGTTCTTGCCTGTATTACAAGGTGTGAAGTTGAGTAAGACTCAAAGCCCGACCACGGCAGAAGATAGAAAGAGAATGAAAGTCATTCCCTATGCCTTGGCCATAGGTTCTATAAAGTATGTCATGCTGTATACCAGATCTATTGTATACCCTGCATTGATTTGGCACGGGAGTACAATAGTGATCTAGGAGTAGATCACTGGACAGCGGTCAGAATTATCCTTAGTGAAATAAGGATATGTTTCTCGATTATGGACGTGACAAAAAGGTTCGTCGTAAAGGGTTACGTCGATGCAAGTTTTTGACACTGATCCAGATGAATCTAAAGTCACAATCTGGATACATATTGAAAGTGGGAGCAATTAGCTAGAGTAGCTCCGTGCAGAGCATTATAGACAAAGAATTTTGCAAAATACTTACGGATCTGAATGTGTCAGACCCGTTGACTAAAATTATCTCACAAGCAAAACATGATCACACCTTAGTAATCTTTGGGTGTTAATCACATAGAGATGTGAACTAGATTACTGACTCTAGTAAACCCTTTGAGTGTTGGTCACATGACGATGTGAACTATGGGTGTTAATCACATGGTGATGTGAACTATTGCTGCTAAATCACATGGCGATGTGAACTAGATTATTGACTCTAGTGCAAGTGGGAGACTGAAGGAAATATGCCCTAGAGGCAATAATAAAGTTATTATTTATTTCCTTAGATCATGATAAATGTTTATTATTCATGCTAGAATTGTATTAACCGGAAAAATAATACATGTGTGAATACATAGACAAACAGAGTGTCACTAGTATGCCTCTACTTGACTAGCTCGTTAATCAAAGATGGTTATGTTTCCTAACCATGAACAAAGAGTTTTTATTTGATTAACGAGGTCACATCATTAGTTGAATGATCTGATTGACATGACCCATTCCATTAGCTTAGCACCCGATCGTTTAGTATGTTGCTATTGCTTTCTTCATGACTTATACATGTTCCTATAACTATGAGATTATGCAACTCCCATTTACCGGAGGAACACTTTGGGTACTACCAAACATCACAACGTAACTGGGTGATTATAAAGGAATACAACAGGTGTCTCCAATGGTGGATGTTGGGTTGGCGTATTTCGAGATTAGGGTTTGTCACTCCAATTGTCGGAGAGGTATCTCTAGGCCCTCTCGGTAATACA
The DNA here is from genome assembly GCA_034509565.1 of Triticum monococcum. Lineage (NCBI taxonomy): Eukaryota > Viridiplantae > Streptophyta > Magnoliopsida > Poales > Poaceae > Triticum > Triticum monococcum. The sequence continues at coordinate 495,507,249 of CM067844.1, forward strand.
CATCACATAAAGCCTTGCAAGCATAATAACTAAGATGTTAGTTATGAGATGATGTATTACATAATGAGTAAAGAGACTTGCCAGTAACGAGATTGAACTAGGTATTGGATACCGACGATCGAATCTCGGGCAAGTAACATACCGATGACAAAGGGAACAACGTATGTTGTTATGCGGTCTGACCGATAAAGATCTTCGTAGAATATGTAGGAGCCAATATGGGCATCTAGGTCCCGCTATTGGTTATTGACCGGAGACGTGTCTCGGTCATGTCTACATTGTTCTCGAACCGTAGGGTCCGCACGCTTAACGTTACGATGACAGTTATTATGAGTTTATGCATTTTGATGTACCGAAGGTTGTTCGGAGTCCCGGATGTGATCACGGACATGACGAGGAGTGTCGAAATGGTCGAGACGTAAAGATTGATATATTGGAAGCCTATGTTTGGACATCGGAAGTGTTCCGGGTGAAATCGGGATTTTACCGGAATCCCGGGAGGGTTACCGGAACCCCCCGGGAGGCAAATGGGCCTATTGGGCCTTAGTGGAAAAGTGAAAGGGGCTGCCCACAAGGGCTGCGCACCTCCCCCCCTTCCCTAGTCCTATTAGGACTAGGAGAAGGGGCCGGCCCCCCTCTTTCTCTCTTCTCTTTGGAGAATCCTATTAGGAATAGGATTGGGGGGAGTCCTACTCCCGGTAGGAGTAGGACTCCTCCTGCGCCCCTCTCCCTGGCTGGCCGAACCCCTCCCCCTGCTCCTTTATATACGGGGGCAGGGGGCACCCCATAGACACACAAGTTGATCATTGTTGATCGTTCCTTAGCCGTGTGCGGTGCCCCCTGCCACCAAATTCCACCTCGGTCATATCGTTGTAGAGCTTAGGCGAAGCCCTGCGTCGGTAGTACATCAAGATCGTCACCACGCCGTCGTGCTGACGGAACTCTTCCTCGATGCTTTGCTGGATCGGAGCCCGAGGATCGTCATCGAGCTGAACGTGTGCTAAGAACTCGGAGGTGCCGGAGTAACGGTGCTTGGATCGGTCGGATCGGGAAGAAGACGTACGACTACTTCCTCTACGTTGTGTCAACGCTTCCGTTGCGATCTACAAGGGTACGTAGATCAGACTCTCCCCCTCGTTGCTATGCATCACCATGATCTTGCGTGTGCGTAAGAAAATTTTCGAAATTACTACGTTCCCCAACACTTTGCATTTGTCTCAATTTCAGAACCCAAGAAAGTTGAAGAAGCCTTTATGGAACCTGAATGGATTCAAGCAATGCAAGAAGAGCTTCAACAGTTTGAGCTGAATAATGTATGGGAACTGGTTAAGCGTCCTGATCCACGGAAGCACAACATAATAGGCACCAAATGGATATACCGCAACAAGCAAGATGAGCATGGTCAAATTGTCAGAAAGAAAGCTCACCTTGTTGCTCAAGGATATACTCAAGTGGAAGGCATTGACTTCGATGAAGCATTTGCTCCTGTGGCTAGACTTGAAGCCATACGTATACTGCTGGCCTATGCAAATCATCATAACATACTTTTATATCAAATGGATGTGAAGAGTGCCTTCCTCAATGGCAAGATTGAAGAAGAAGTGTATGTTGCACAACCGCCTGGGTTTGAAGATCCAAAACATCCCGACATGGTATACAAGCTCAATAAGGCACTGTATGGCCTCAAACAAGCCCCTCGGGCCTGGTATGACACACTCAAATACTTCCTGAAGAGCAAAGGCTTCATACCTAGTTCCATAGATCCCACTCTCTTCACGAAGACATATGATGGTGAACTATTTGTGTGCCAAATATATGTGGATGACATTATCTTCGGCTGCACCAATCAGAAATACAATGAAGAGTTTGGCTATATGATGCAAGAGCAATATCAGATGTCTATGATGGGGGAGCTGAAGTTCTTCCTCGGGCGTCAAATACGGCAACAACGTAACGGCATCTTCATATCTCAAGAAAAATATCTCAAAGAGTGCCTGAAGAAGTTTGGTATGCAAGACTGCAAAGGCTTCACAACACCAATGCCAGCCAAACATCATCTGGGTCCTGACGACAATGGTAAAGAGTTCGATCAAAAGGTATACCGCTCCATGATTGGTTCTTTGCTTTATTTATGTGCATCTAGGCCAGATATTATGCATAGTGTTTTCATGTGTGCTCGATTTCAAGCGGCACCAAAGGAGTCGCATCACTTAGCTATGAAGCGAATTCTTCGATATTTGGCTCACACCCCAACTCTAGGATTATGGTATCCAAAGGGCTCAGAGTTTGATCTGGTTGGATTCTCGGATGCTGATTATGCTGGTGACAAGGTTGATCGGAAGTCTACATCAGGCACATGTCACTTTCTGGGACGATCACTCGTATGTTGGTCTTCAAAGAAGCAGAACTCTGTATCTCTCTCCACTGCTGAATCTGAATACATTGCTGCTGGCTCTTGCTGCGCTCAGCTTCTGTGGATGAAGCAGACTCTCAAGGACTATGGCATTCATCTGAAGCAAGTGCCACTTTACTACAACAACGAGAGCGCCATCAAGATTGCCAACAACCCAGTTCAGCACTCGAAGACAAAGCACATTGAAATTCGTCATCACTTTCTCAGAGATCATGTTGTGAAGGAAGATATTGATAGCATACACGTCAACACTGAAGAGCAATTGGCAAATATCTTCACCAAGCCCTTGGATGAGAAGAGATTTTGCAAGTTACGGTGTGAGCTAAATATCCTGGAATCCTCAAATGTCCTGTGATCAGGCACACATCCTAACCCTTATGCATATTAATGACTTAGATGTGCAACACACGAAGTAACGTATATCTTCAATCAATGAAGACATACATTCTAAGTGTGAATACATTAATGTGGAATTTGACTTCGGAGCGCCACGATAATTGTGCGCCGTGTCTGGGTCTAATACTTCCTATACGGTGGGTAACGCCACCACCAAACGTTCTATTTTGAAGTGTTTCACTCATGGCGTTACCTTGCAATGTCTTCATATTTGGTTTGGCTTCAATCTCAACATGTCTTCATGATTATCTTCACTATGTTGATATATATACTACTATTCTGTCCTCTACAGCATTCACTTATAGCTATGTCTTCGTGTTGAAACTTTTTGAACTAAGTGAATGTGATCGGACCGTAACCTCTCTATGCTTTCTACCTCAAACTCTATCTCTCCAAGTCATATGCATTCTATTGAGACTGTCGAATGTCTTCTCTGCGTCCTTGTCAGCAGAAGACACAGAGACAACCTTTAAAACCGTTTTCAATGCTCATTCATCCACAAGAAATCCGGAGAAGTAGGAACGACCACCCGACAATCCAGGCGCGCGTGGGATGTGGAACTGTCCCCGAGATTCTGCATGATGGCCACGTGCTATTCAGATGCGAATCTCCAGGGGCACCTGTGTAATAGCGCAGTGCTGCCCCTGTAACTATAAATACACACTCACCGCGGTCATTATCTCCTTCTTCCTCCCTCGCACGAACCCTAGCACCACTGCTAGCTCTCGATGACGCCGGCGACGAAGCGCTTCGCTGCCGCAACCTCTCCGACGCCGTCTTCATGCCGATTGCGGACATCGTCCTCTCCGCCGTTGCCGTAGGTGTCTTCCGTCGCCAAGTTAGGGCACGGAGGACTGCACTGCTCGGCATCATCTCCCACTCCATCTAGCAGTTCCAAGTGTGGTAAATAAAACTTCTTTTTACAGCCCCTTTTGATCCTATGGTTCTGTCACTTTCTACCATAAGAAGTTTCTATTCACACAAGTTAGATCTCTCTCAATCTGCATCTCATAACATGCCTAGTATATTCACTTGTGCTTCATGAAGTAGTTAGATTCCTCACTTGTACTAATCTGTGGGTTCGTACAAATCTGGAACCAACTTCTTATCTATGAGTGAATGTCTTCGCACGATGAGGTCAATGTCTTCTAAACTGATTAATCTTCAAAACCTTCTGAGAATGCATATGACCTCTTCCCCTTCCCTCGCACCTTAATGCTATCACAGGTACATGTCCGTGGGAGAATCCTTTGGGTCTCATAGTCTGCATTCGTTTGAAGAGTTCTTACATCATCACATAAATTCTCCTGAAGCTACTTCCTGTTGGTCCAGCAAAAGAAAGCTTTTGAAGCCTTTGAACGTCTTGAAGCCTTCCAAGTTAAGGTTTATGGCTTCAGAAACAGCAGCAAGGAAGGGAGGCAGACAGAGACGTGGGGGAACATCCAAAGATCTGCCTGATGAACTGGCAGAAATGTACAAAACAGATCCTGAAGAGAATTATGGTCAGCACAAGACACGAATCCAATGGATTCGAAGATATTGGGCAGAACAATGGTTTCAATACTGCTTCGTAACCCAGGAGTATGGTGAGAAGAACGCTATCAAGCGACCGTGGGGAGACATCCTATACAAAAATCTCGTACCCAGGTCCAGAGATGAAGCCATTGCTCAAGGCTTCTACCCGTGCATGGTCCGAGGACCACAGCCTGCTGAAGCACATCTGTCGTCACTACTCTAGTGTCGTGACGACCATCTGTTCAAGCGCAACTTCCAGTTTGCCCAGAACTCAGCAAAGCAGAACAAGAAGAAGCTGGGGTTAGACTTCAACCCTGGACCCTCCGCACCAAGGGCAGATGGCACAGGCGACGCAGAACCCAATATCATCGGTCCATATGCAAATCTTGAGGGCCTCATCACCCGCATCTTAGTCCAAGGGACTGCCGTGAATGACCCTCCAGCTGATTCTGAGTCTGATGAAGCGCCAGCTGTACCGAAGCTAAAGCAGTCGAAGAAGCCAAAAGCTTCAAAGCCGGCCCCTTCACCAAAAATCTCAAGGGCGAAGCCATTGGCAACTGCACCTCCTGAAGACAGTGTGCAGTCTAAAGACGTATCCCGCGTCTCCAAGCCCCAGAAGGCCAAGATGCCTCAGCCACACACCGGCAAAGAGCTCATAGCTGCTGCCATTCTGCGCAGTGAAACCATTGATCTGTCAAGTGATGAAGATCTTGGAGATGACGCTCTTGAGCAGCTCATCAAGAGCAAAGAAGAGGCTGAAATCTTAAACAATCTGCCTCTCTTTGATGTCGCCATCATCCACAATTTCATTGATGAGTGGTTTTCCACACCAACCATCAGCTTTGAAGATCTGTAGCTTCCCGTTGGCCTCCGCGTCGCCTTCCAAGGCGCTATTGCTTCAGAACTGGCAATTGCCCAGCGCATTGTTGAACTGAAGCAGAAAATTGATCATGAAAAGGCTCAGTTCAAGAAGAATATGGCCAGGCTCAGCATGCAAGAAGTGAAGAGTTTCAAGATCATGATGCACGAGCTAAAGGAAAACTTTCTGAAGAAGCATGCAGAAGCTCAGGGTTCACGTGAGCGGATGAAGACTCTGGCTGATAGATGTGTGCAAGCCTATAATGAGGCTGAGAAGCGCAAGGCACTTGGGCGTCCTGGCATCGACCCCAGGATGGCCGCGAAGAAGAAGAAGAAGCCAGCTATGGCTGAACCAGAGGCACCAAGGCAAGAAGCAGTTTCGATTGTCTTCCCAACTGCAACGACTGGCTCGAAGCCAAAGAGCCAGTCAACCGCTTCAGAGCTCAAGAAGACACGAACTGCAGAGGCTGAAGCCAGGAAGAGGAAACACTCCGAAGCCTCTCCAACTGCCCCCACCAAGAAGAGAAAGACCAAGAAACTTCGGGCTGCTCCCACAGAGCCCTTGATAGTTGAACCCCTTTCTGTCGTCTATCCTGACGCAGAATGTCAACTGACAGTTCATGAGCCTGCTCCCACAGAGGCTCCTGAAGCTGAAGAGATTCCAGCAGCCGACCCCATCGCTGCTGAAGACATTGGTCATCATGACAATGTACAAGATGATGCAGCCCTTCCTCAGCTTGAAACCAGCGAACTCCTCAGCATTGGTCGTCCTCTGACGCCAATTGCACAGAATGCGTCATGGGCGGATCGCCCACAAGTGGAAGAAGAATCTGAGGTTCAGCCCACTCCAACACCATAGGCGTCGTCTGCATTTCGTAGGCTTCGCAAAGGTCCAAGGCCTCAACAATCTGCTGACGACATTCCGGCTACATCAGCCAAAGAAAATGAAGAAGTACCACAAGATCCAACTCTCCCTCTCCATCAAGAAGCCGTTCTCTAGGAGAACGTGCCTGAGTCTGACCCTCCAGCTAGTCAAGTGGAGGCGGAAAATATTGAGGCTGCCACAACCAACATTGAAGCCAATGTGGAGCCCTCCCCACCAACAGCTTCAGAAGACACCGAAGCTACTGCTCCTGACACTTCTGTTCCTGAGTATGCTGCCGGTCCCCAATTCAACTATCATGTTGGGCACAGGCCTCAGGTCCAGAAGCCAGTCCCAAGACTGCCAAGGTTCCCAGGTCCTGCATCAGCACCTGGCTCCTTTAATGTCAATAGCTTCAGGGCAGATAATACTTTCTTCAATAGCTCCAAGAACCCCTATTCAAGGGAAAGGATTTCATTAGATAGGTTCTGGAGCTATCCTCAGCCCAGCTACTATTCATGCATCCTGTACAACCAAGGTCGCATCTTCCCGCACAAGCGCCTTGAGGTTGAAGCTATTGCTGGTCTGCCCTGTCTGGAAGAAGCACTGGATTGCTTCAAGCAAGTGGGTCTGCTGCAGTTTGTGACTGATGAAGAGCATTGGAATGAAGAGCTTCTGCTGCAATTCTATGCCACCCTCCACATCAAAGGATACAACAGAGATCCGAAGACTTGGGTCCTAGAGTGGATGACCGGCAATATTCATCATGAAGCCAATGCATTTGATATCATTGAGCTCACCGGCCTGCCCACTCCTGGCGAATTCTTCGAAGAAGGCTGTCAGCTACATTCTGAAGCTATTGAGAGCATATTCCAGAGGCCTGAACCGAATATGAGTCAAATGCTCTCCATGATGAAGCCATTGCCCCACGATGCTCCTTATCCAACAGAGTTCTTCGTTGAAGACCTTGAGTACCTGCCCAGAACCATCTATCACATTATCAGGCGGACTCTCTGGCCTATCAAAGGGCACTCTCCAAATGCCAAGATCGAGGGTGCAATGAAGACTCTGATATTTTGTATCCTCCATGGAAAATGCTTCAACGCTCAGGACTTCTTCATACGCCAACTTGCTGCATCAGGCTCAGATTTTTTGGCTTGAAGTTCTATGCTCCGTGGGTAATGAGGCTGATCAAACTTCACTCTGCGATCTCTTATCAGCCCTCAGCCCGCAACCATCGGATCTTCTTGCCAGATGTGGATACCTGTGCTGAAGCCATATATCCCGAGCCTGCCAAGCAACCTCTGTGTCTTCAGAATGGAGAACACCAGAGCTTCACTCAGAATGTTGAAGGTGTTGAAGCCATCTCCAGGGTGTATCCGTTGGCTGGCACTACACGTGCACCACGCCCTGCATCCACTGAAGCCACTAACAGCACAACTGCTCAAAGACCCAAGAAGCGCGCTCGTGCTCTCAATGACCGAGAGCTTCTTGTGGCCCTTCATCAAAAGCAGGATAGGCATCACGACTGGCTGAAGAGACAGATGAAAAGCATCATGGAGGATGTAAATCGCATTAGAAATCTTGCTACCAAGAATGCATTTGTTGCACACGAAACCTATCGCCGCACTTGGAAAGGACTCACGATGATGTGTCCTGAAGCTGAACTTCAAGAGGATGGCTTCACAGAGCGCTTCAAATTTGACTCCACGCCTCCTCGAAGGGCTGTACTGCGCAGAACTCCATCCCTTGAAGATTCTGAGTTCTCTTCATCTGCTGCCACGGTGACTGCAAGGATTATCGAGGAAGAAGACGACGCTACATCACCTCCACCTCCTTCAGCACGTGTCGACTCTGCACCAAGCTCTTCAGCACCGACAAACATCTCCAACGACCCTGCTGCTCATGGGAACGAGTAGACAACTCTATGTCTTCAAACCTTTTTGGTCCTCACTGACAAAAGGGGGAGAAGCATATGATGTTGATAGTCTTCAAGCGGGTCAATATGGGCGGGTGCCTTTTATTTTGCTATATTTTGCTTCGTGCTTACAACTCCCGTTTTGCTACATTTGCTTCTTTGAGTTGTAACACTTAAACTCGATGGTCGTCTGCCACTTGTTTGCCACTATGCTTTGCGAAGATAAATTCCGCATGTGCGACGATAAATTCCGCATGTGCGACAATAAATTCCGCACTTAGATCATTCTGCAGACGTCCATTTTTCATTATGCATGTCATTATCTTCATATACCTTTACATGCATAGTGGATTGTCATCATAAGTTGAAGTGGATCTCCACAAGTACAACCTGCCATGTGCATTTGCAATCCAAAAGCAAATTACTAAAATGCACATCTTCAGGGGGAGCCCTTGCAGCTTATGAAGACAATTCCTTTACAATTTCACAAATTATACTCCCCGTTGAAAACTTCAACTAGTTTGTCATCAATCACCAAAAAGGGGGAGATTGTAAGTGCATCTAGTGCCACCCCTAGTTGGTTTTGGAGTATTGACGACAAACCTAGTTGAGGGACTAATGTGTTTGTGAGAATTGCAAGATAACACAGGTAGAAGTCCCTCATTGATTCGGTTTTACTACCAGAGATGACCCCTAAAAATGTACGAAGACATTGAAGTCAATGGTGGTATATGAAGATATTCACATTGAAGACTATGACAAGAGAAGACAACACGTGAAGCCTATGGAACTCGAAGACTTAGATCTTTCGTAGTTCTTTTTCATTTGTGTTGAGTCATAGGAACCACCGTACTGTTAAGTGGGGTCCAAGAGAACCAGTCAGAACGACTGAAGTGATGCCTAATTCAAAACCTATGTCTTCGAGCGAAGACTATGAGAGCAAATCTTGTCCAGAGTCGGACAAGTCAGCTTTACTTGTAGCCCAAGTAAAGTTGTCATGTGAGTTCAAAATCTGACCGTTGGAACACGTGTCAGTTCCTTAGTGACCCAGGGTCATTTCGGACAAATCAGGTCGGGTTGCCCAGTGGCTATAAATAGTCCACCCCTACAACCATAAATGGTTGGCTGCTTAGATTTTAGTGCATGGCTTTTGTCGTTTGAGAGCAACCCACCTCGAAGCCTTTGAGAGAAAATTCCTAGCGAGAAGAAAAGCCCTAACCACCCAGAGCGAGAGTAAATTTGGCATCACTTAAGTCTTCTTGTCTAAGTGATCTGAAGACTTATTACACTTGAGGACTATGCATCCTCCAGCCGGTTAGGCGTCACGTTCTGAGCATCCAAGAGACATTGTGGATTGCCGGTGAACGAAGTCTGTGAAGGTTTGGGAGTCTACCTTGAAGACTTACCAGAGTGATTGGGCGAGGTCTGTGTGACCTTAGCTCAAGGAGAATACGGTGAGGACTGGGTGTCCTGAGCTGCGTGTTCAGGACTGGGTGTCCTTTGGTTTAAATACCTAGCCGCTCCAACCAGACGTACAGTTGTCACAACAACTGGAACTGGTCCAACAAATCTTTGTCTTCAACAAGTCACTAGTTTCATCGTCACTTCCATTTACTTACTGTTACTCATTGTTAAGTCATTGCATGCCTGCTATATCTTCTGTCTTCACAACGTGACTGTATAATCTGTTTAGCTTCATAACTTCTTCCTACCTAATCCTTATTACACTGCAGCTATTTTTCATTGTGCTTTCACTCTATCGAATACTTGACCATGGCTTGCCTAGTGTAATCTAACTTCCGCTGCATAGTGATAGGCATATCTCTACTATTTGTCTTCATAACTTCCACGTTTTGAAGACTTTCATAAAAATCGCCTATTCACCCTCCCCCCTCTAGTCGATATAACGCACTTTCAGTGTGCCCAAATTATGTTGTCATTTCTTAGATGCCCTACGAACCTGAATGGAGGGAGTAGGTGAAAACGGTTGCAAACATTAAATTGGATATATCGACGAAGTCCGGTTCTCACCATAGCAACTTCATGGTTAATACAAGCCATATGAGTAGCACAACTCTTCCACCACGACAGAAATAATTTGTAGTGATGCCTCCTTTTTGTCAGTCGCATTTGAGAAAATGAACTGTGACTGTAGATGAGGAGGAGGCATCAGGCGCCCACTCCTGAAAATCGATTTCCAAGGCGGAAATGGCCCAGATCTCGAGGAGCGGTCCTCCATGCAAAGCGCCTCTGCATTACTTTACACTGCAGTCATTCGGTGGACATCTTGGCCCATATCCAACTATGATTTGTACATACATGTTGCATGGGCGACAAGTATCTACTATGAATGATTGGTAAAAAGATTTACAAGTGGACATATATAATGTATGTGTGTGGACGGACTTGGTAATATTGTTGCACAGGTGGGTGACCAGATAATATCGGTGTGCCTTCCTCCCTAATTTCTGGAGTATGTAGTGTCAAGGCAGTCATGCAATATAGAGTTGCATTATTGAGTTGGTCTCAAATAAGTTAATTATTTTAAGGTATTGTAATCGTTTGGCTAGGGATACCCTTCTTAGTGTCTCATGTATCTTTTGTTTTACATTACACAAGTTAAAATATTTTTCAGAGGAAACTACATAATTTAATTTTTTGCTCCTCTAACAATTTCTTGTAAGTTCGTAAAAACAATTTATTGTACGTGAATTATATGGACTTGTAATGGGTTTATATGCGCCGATACTTAACAAGCAACATTTTTATAGCCCATATATGTGTTCATGTTTTATGAGAGCATGTAATGATACTTTAGTACCTATTCTAATATGAAAAGTTAACCCAACATAAACATTCAGTGATACCGTAGGTATCACAAAAGGAGAATTTACACTACAAATCCTTTGTGATGAAGTTCGAACAAGATAAGACCACAAAAACTGTCTCTAGTTAGCCTTTTTAGGATGCTTACCACATACACCTTGTGGTGTGTCTAATTAGTCATGTGATCACCCAAAATAATATAGTCACAAAGAAGTGTGCAATTTTTTTTGAACCGTGAACCACACAAGAATTGTTCTATGGTATTTTCTATTAATAATGAATAACTATTAAAAATATACAAAAGGAAAAAATAAAAGAAGAACAAAAAGAATAAGGCCCTCTCTTAGGCAATGCGAGTTATAAAGATCATGTTGCCATATGTAGATGATAAACCTTTTGGTACTAATCCTAAATGAGTGCCAATCTAATCTGACAAACTATTCAAATGTTTATTATTGATTATGTGTTTTAACAGTAGCAAGTCTTAAGGATGAGATGAGAGTCCCACCTCTCCTCCCTCCGGCGCCCTAGGCTCTCCGGCGATCTTCCTCCTCACCCAGTAAATTTGGTTTTCTCTCTGCCCATCTTCTCCGGCACTCTCTGATCTACCACCCTATACCCATCTCACATGGGTTCTCATGGTGGATCCACCTTGGATCTGGACTTCTGCAAAGGAGTGGCTTTTGCGGAAGAGGTTTTCAGATCTTGTGGGAAAACCATTCATCCCTCGGATGACACGAGCCATTTTACTATGGTTGTGTCTTTTAGCAGACATAGATTCCGTCTTGATGAGGATTCGGTGGCGGCGGCGTTGGAATGTGCAACTGGAGGATCTGCAATCGATCTAGCTGTGCAAATCATTGCGGACAAGGTATTCTCATTTATGGTATCATGCAAATGTGTTGGCATGTTTATTCTCCATTTGCGATCTTTCGCGTGCCCGCAATTCAAATGCTACTTTCATCTGTGGGGAAATGGCGGCCCTAATTGGAAACGTGAATTTACTATTTGGAAGAAAGAGTGTGATGCGGAGTGGATTATCATCAGTCCTTCTAAGAGGCGTGCTTCTATTGGTTTTCTTGCTATGCATAAGCCTCCTTCCAAATCTGCATTACGTTCGGGTTCTAGGCCTCCGAGGAACATTTCTTTCGCTACATTCCAACAGTACGATGCCTGCAAGGGATACTCGTATCCTGCTTTGCCAGGTCTTGTTGATCTGGTTTCAGATGCTGGGTACGCTCTGCTACCTCGTGAGAGAGACATTGTGCCTCCACCGCCGGCGACTGAACTCCGATGGACGGTGGCAGAACCACCCATTATTTTCAGAACAGTCAACGTCCAAGCTATTTCCTCGGCTGGGATTTCTAATCCAGCCATTTCGGACGTGAATCTGCATGTGCATGGGAAGGAACAGGCTGGTCCGGCTGTGGCCCAGGAGACCTCTTCAGCCCATCTTAATACCCAGCCCCAGGAGATTTCCCCGGCCCAGTTTGATTTGGCCCAAGCTGCATCCGGATCTCAATCTACCCCTCCACCTGTTATTGGAAATGAGGAGTTCATTACTACCAGGGCATCGGAATCACCTGTTGATTATGACAGATTTAATGATTTTGTGGATGACATGGTTTTCAAAGTTTGGAAATGTCAAAATTGTTTGTCCATGAGGCATTTAACCAGCGCGTGCACCAGCAAGATTAGGTGTCGTAGATGCTTTCGGTTGGGGCACCGGGCAAAGGGTTGTTCCGATTCTAGTCTATCCCCCTCTTACAGGTGGGTCCCATGGAGCAAATCCACCGTATCTAACCGGTCTACTAGTTTATCGGAGCGAGACTCCTCGATTTCTCCCATAGCTAGCCCGGAGGGGTCTATGCCCAGTCCTATCAAGCCTGCCACCTCGTCCATCCCACCGTTGCCAGTTGAGCCACCGCCCACAACGCCTCTGCCGCCCACCTCACCACCGCCCTCAATCGTCTTGACTCCGGCTTTGGATCACCCCTCCCCAGCTCCGGCAATGGCCAACTTTCCGCTGGACCCGATGGACTTCCTCCCGCATGGCTTCGACATCATTGATGGAGGGGAGCTGCGACTGCCTCGCACTTTCTTTGCGCCGGCAGTGGCTCCGGATCGACAGCATGAGGAGTATGCCATCGCCATTGTTGAGCCGGCTCCTCTACCTGAAGAAGTTGCTATCTTCTGGAATCTGGTCAGTGATTTTGTCATCAATAATCTGCAGAGAGCTGTGCTGGATGCTCAGCCGTGGATCCAAGGGGTTGGTTTGTTTAGATTGCGTAGTGCTCTGGCCCGACAAGCATTAGTTGATCATCCTCCTTTCAACTTGGGCAATGATAGATTTGTCAGGTTTATTCCGCATGATGAAGGTATCAACTACAGAGCTGCACAGGGTTTTAGAAGGGGATGGGTTATGCTGCTAGGCGTTCCTTTGGACTATAGGCGCTCTCAATACCTTGCAGATGTCATCAGTACTTTTGGGCGCTTTCACCATTGGCATCAGGATGATCCGATGATGGTCCGGTCATTGGTCTATGTGTCTTTTCCTGCACCGACTATGGTTCCCAGATCAGTGACATACAGAGAATTTGCAGACTTTGGAGGGGTTCGGATCTCTTGGTCTGCACCAGTTTATATTCTATCTGCGGACCATGCGGATATCCTACCTGCTGACGAGGACCCAATGCCCCTCAATGGCAACCCCCACCCTCTCCCTGGCAACATGCAGTTCAACAACCATAACTAGGTCCTGCCTGAGTTCCCAGAACTGGGCTGGAATGATGTGCCTGCACCTGACAATGGGCAGCCACAGAATGAGCCCCCACAGTTTCAGGAAGTTCTGCAGCAGGATAATGTTGTGGAAGTTCAGTCTCAGGAATCCATTGTGCTCCAGCGGTCTGAGGATTCAGTTAACAATGTGAATGATGCTGCTGAAATGGCTATTCTACAACACCCAATGGGACTGCAGCAGCCTCCTTTGATAATCGGACAAGTTCTAACTACATTTGCGCCTGTTCTGCCCCCTGTCATGCAGTGGAAACGTACTTTTGAGAAGGTACTGCCGCTTATGGGGATCTCTGATATCCCAAAGTTTGGTTTCCGATCTGATCTTGGTACTTTTCTGAACAAGCAGTCCTGGGCGACTCTTTTCAACACTTCATCCCCAAAATTACAGCTTCTGCCTGCACCTATTTTTGTGACTCAGCCTCTGGAAGTGACACCTATTAAACGGCCGGTAGCTCGAGCTCTGTGTTTTGATGATATTGATGAACCTGTTGCTGAAGCATTTGAGTTTACGGCTGCTACTAAAGTTACTCTGAAACGTGGGAGAAAGCCTAAGGCCTCTCGAGTTATGGTGGATTCTGAGGTCAGGCGCAGTGCTCGTCTTAGTGCGATGCGTGATGGATATTGTCAGGTAACTTCTGGCACACCTTCTAGGAGGCCGCACACACTGAAGAAGCGCAAATCTGTGCCTTCCCAGTCTGAGGATGACTCTGCAGTGCCTCCTCTGACGGCCATAGTCGATCTTCAGCGAATTGGTACTCGTCTTCGCATCGCGCCGGAGAAGATCACGACGGATAAGCTTGCAGCTAATCCTACCCGCTCCAACAAAAGCGCAAGTTCTGATGATTAGTTGCTTCATCCAGGGTTTAGGTCCATGGCGTACCATAATCGCCATTTATCTGCTCTTATCTGTTTGGAACATTGATATTTTCGTCTGTTTAGTGGGTTGTAGGCCATTGCGTGGCTTACTTTTAATTGTGTGCTCTTTTGGTTTGTAATGAATCAAACTTCGTTTAGATAGTGGAAAGTACTTTGTTGGAATGTTAGGGGTTTGAATTCTGAAGCACGTCAGCTCGCTGTTAGGCAAAAGATCAATGAAAGTGGGTGCTCTGTTGTTTGCCTTCAGGAAACCAAATGCATGCATATTGATCAACGCTTCATTAGAAAGTTCTGTCATCGGCGTTTTGATAACTTTGTTTATGTGCCATCGGTTGGGGCATCAGCCGGCATGGTGGTCATCTGGAATTCATCCTTCTTCACAGGCAATTTAATTGAGGCTAAGCCATTTGGTATTATTATGAAGTTTCAATCTAAGCATACATCAGAGACTTGGTTTCTGGTCTCAATTTATGGTCCTTGTCAAGGACCGGCGTGTGACGATTTTGTGCAGTGGTTATGTAATCTGGATATTCATTTTGAGGACAACTGGCTGCTTTTAGGTGATTTCAACTTTATGCGATCGTTTGAGAATCGAAATCAGCCAGGTGGTGATGTGAATGATATCTTTTTGTTTAACGAAATAATTGGTCATTTGGGTCTTGTTGAGCTGCCAATCAAGGGCCGTCAGTACACATGGTCTAATATGCAAACCACACCTCTACTAGAACAAATTGATTGGTTTTTTACATCTGTGGCTTGGACACATGATCACCCCAACACAATGGTCTTGCCGCTTGCGCGCACTGCCTCTGATCACGTTCCGTGTGTGGTTTCCATTGCCACTTGTATTCCCAAGGCAAAGGTTTTTCGCTTTGAAAACTATTGGGTTGATCTGCCTGGTTTTATGGATTGTGTATCTGAGGTTTGGAACAGACCTGTGGATAGATCTTCAACTGCCTTAACCATTTCTACTAAATTCAAAACTCTTCGTTATGCTCTTAAGAAATGGCATCTCAACCTATCCACAGTCAAGGCTCTCATTGCTGATTGCAACAAAACAATCATGTTTTTGGGTAATATTGAGGAATTTAGGCCCTTGAGTTGGCCGGAGTTCAATTTCCGCAAGATTGTCAAATTACATCTTGAAGATATTTTGCACTGGCAGTTCATTTATTGGAAGCAACGTTGCACGATCAGAAATATCAAAGTTGGTGAGGAAAATTCAAAAAATTTCCATGCTATGGCAACGGAAAGGTATCGGAGAAACACCATTTCCTCGATCAAATCTGTGGATGGGGAGGTGATTTCTGATCATCAACAGTTAGCAGGGATGTTTTGGTCTGACTTCAATAGTAGAATGGGCCAGGCAAAAGGTATTCAAATGGGTTTTGACCTTGACACATTAATTACGCGGATAGATGGTCTGGAGAATTTATCCTTGCCTTTCACAGACTCCGAGGTGGAGACGGTGATCAAGAACATGCCTTCTGACCGCGCCCCGGGCCCTGATGGGTTTACTGGTCTTTTTCTCAAGAAATGCTGGAATATTCTAAAGCCAGATTTTATGAAGCTGGTCAATGAATTTTATGAGGGAAAGTGTGACCTGGAGTGTCTAAATACATCTCTCATTACCCTCATTCCCAAGAAGTTGAGCCCGGAGTATATTGGTGATTTTAGGCCCATTTCGTTGACAAATACTTGCCTCAAGTTTTTAACTAAACTTTTGGCAAATCGTTCAGAGTGTGATTTTAAAATGTATTCACCGCAATCAATATGGGTTTCTTCGCTGTAGATCCATTCAAGATTGTCTTGCATGGTGTTTTGAATATATCCACCAGTGCAAGGCATCCAAAAGGCCTATAATCCTTCTCAAGTTGGATTTCACGAAGGCGTTTGATACCATCGAGCACGAGCTGATTCTCAGGGTCCTGAAATGTAAGGGTTTTGATGATCACTGGACAGGTTGGATTGATAGCATCTTGTCCTCTGGATCCTCTTCGGTTCTTTTAAATGGTGTGCCTGGTAGTCATTTTGTCTGTCGTTTGGGTGTGCGTCAAGGAGACCCATTATCCCCTTTGTTATTTGTGATTGTTGTGGATTTATTGCAGTCTGTGGTTAATGAGATGTGTGCAAGGAACATTCTCACACTGCCCATACCAACCTCTTCACGGGACTATCCGATCGTACAATACGCTGATGACACATTAATTGTCCTTCCGGCGGTGGACAGCCAGCTCATTGCTTTCAAGGATATGCTTGAGACCTTTGCTAAATCTACGGGGTTGCGGGTTAACTTTAGTAAATCCTCATTAATTCCAATGAATATGTCTGATGAGGAGGGTAAACGTGTGGCTGCTTTGCTTGGGTGTGATGTTGGCTCCATGCCATTTACTTACCTGGGATTGCCAATGGGTACTAGTAGACCCACAATTTATGACTTGCTTCCCTTAGTGGATCGCATAGAGAGAAGATTGTCTGCCTCCTCTTGTTTGTTGAACCAGGGCAGCCGGCTACAGCTCTTGAAATCTGTTCTCTCTTCCATGCCAATATATTTCTTGTGCACTCTCTCATTACCTCAAGGAATTTTGAAGCAGATTGAACGCATCATGCGGCAATGTTTGTGGCGAGGCAACTCTGATACACCAAGACAATATTGGAAGCTTGGGAGTTAGTATGTCGGCCCAAGAGTCATGGAGGACTTGGGGTCCTGGACCTGGGCATACAAAATGATGCCTTGTTGATCAAGCATCTCTACAAATTTTTTAACAAGTTGGATGTACCTTGGGTTTCTCTTATCTGGGACACATATTATGCTGCTGCACCGCCCCAGGTAACCCGAAGTTGTGGTTCTTTTTGGTGGCGTGACGTGATGAAGCTGTATGATAAATTTTGTCAATTGGCTGTCTCTCACGTGCGCTCCAGAGACTCGGTGGTTTTTTGGCTGGATCGGTGGCAACTTAATAACAAGGTGGTTATCATGCAACAGCGTTTCCCGAGGCTCCACTCTTTTGTGATCGATGACACGCTTACCATTAAGGATGTGATGGAGTTGCCTGACCTGACCGACAATTTTCACCTGCCTCTATCAGTTGAAGCTTTTGAGGAATTCAACCAGCTTCAGGCTTTAATGCCTCGGATCAATTTGCATGAGGGAGTTAATGATGTCTGGAAATGGCCTTCAAAGACTGGGGATTATCGATCCAGGATCTACTATCTGTTTTGTTTCTCCGAAGTTGTGGTTGACCCCATATTTGGGTGGATCTGGAAATGTTCTTGTACTCTCAAGCTCAAGGTGTTTGGCTGGCTCCTTTTGATGGATCGTCTAAACACTAGGGATATGATGCAGCGACGACATTGGATTATACAGGATGATACATGTGCTATGTGCTTCTCAGGTTTGCATGAAGATAGAGCTCATCTCTTCTTTGCTTGCAACTTTAGCCAACGGGTCTGGAATTATTTGGGCATCTCATGGAGTGTTCACCCTAACCAGACTACTTTTGGAATGGCTTGCGCGGCCAGGGAGGAATTTGGTCAGCCTTTTTTCACGGAGGTAGTCTTTACAGCTACTTGGAATATTTGGACCCAAAGGAATGGAAGGATCTTCAGAAATGAGTTGCCCACTTTCAGATCTTGGAGGAGGAATTTTATTCATGATATTTCTCTTTTAGCTCATAGAATCAAGTGTAAATATAGAGATAGACTAACCTCTTGGATAGATTCCCTCCCCTAATCTCTCTCTGTAAGTAGTCTTTCTTTTGCTCCTTGTAATTTTGTACAACTCACCCATTGTTTTTTAATAAAGGGCTGTGAGGCTGTTGCCTTGCAGTATATAGTCAAAAAAAACAGTAGCAAGTCTTCTTTCAATCTGAACTTCCAAAAGTTAAGGCTAAAGACTTCCATGGAAATCTTCTTGGGTAAGGAGGCATGGGCTATCCAATCTCATAAAAAAATGAAATACCCACCCTTTTATTTGGAATTATGTTGTTTAAGCAATCCAGAACAAAACGACAATCCCAAAATAAATGTATTAGTTTCTCTTGTTTTATCATTGCATAAACATAGTCATAGAAGTCAAGGTGAAGTTGTTTCCTTTTTAGTAAGCTCTTGGTATTTACTCTGTCATGTAGAAGTAGCTAGTAAAACAATTTGTGTCTCTGTCTGATAGTAGCTTTACAGGTCCACTGAAAATCAATGTGTTCTTTCTCAGGGCCACAAATGTGTTGATACATATTGATAGAGGAATATGACTTTCCTTCTCCAAATACTTGCCATGAGTCTGAGCTATGTGGAGCTTTGTGGCTTTCTATGAGCTGAAGCAATTCATTATGCTAATTGAAAGCTTACGCATTGAGAGGAGTGTGCAGAGATTCAGTGGTGTATTGAGCATTCATCTAGCTTTCAACAAATTGTGTAGTGTTTTTTGACAAATGAGTACATTTCAGGGAACTTTTGTTCAAGAGAATGATCTAACCACTTATCTTGCCATAGCATAATTGTTTTGCCATTTCCTAGTTTACAAGAAGAGTGTTTGTTAGGGCATATTTCTCCCTTAGTAGTTTTGGTGATTGATGACAATGCGTTTTGCAGACTAACCGTGTGCCTTGAGCATTTGAGATATTATTACATATGGCACAAGATAGTTTATTCCCCTCGACTACAAAGAGTGAAGATGGTTGTTTTCGATGTTTCTTTTTGGTGGATTTGAGTCGTAGGGAAACCTTACTATTAAGAGAGGGAACGATTTGTTAAGTTTAGGGCAGAATCAACACGTACACATGCCCTATGCATCCACATAACCCTTCCCGCAACTTTGGAGTTCCAATTGTTATCTATCTTGGGCCTTATGGAATTACCCTAGCGGTAGTACTTCCCTGGTCAGCGGTAGTACCACATGTGCGGTACTTCCGCAGTCCAGTGTTGCGGGCACTACCACTTGTCCTTGAGCTTCTGTGATCATATTTGCTTCAACTGTAGTTGGGAGGTAATGGAGTGGTGGTACCACTCCAGTGGTTCTACGGTGCTAGTACCACCCCACCACCATTGTCTTCTCTGTAGCCCAGAGGTATTAGCGGAAGTAGGGCAGTAGTACTGCTTGAGTGGTACTTCTGTTTTCTACTAATGCATGCTGCCGCTTTTTTAGGTGGTTCTGTAAGCCATTTTCACTCCACTTTAGTAGAGCGGTAGTAGGGTGTGGTAGTACCGCTTGAGGTAGTACTTCCGTCCTACCCACCCCCTAGTACTATTGGTTCTCTGTGTCCTGATACACTTAGTGGTAGTACGATTGGTGAGGACAGTAGTACCGCTCCGGCGGCACTATCGCTCCTTTAGTTGTTTACTCTCGGTGCTACACCTCGAACTGCCACACCAAGCGGCAGCGCTCCCTAGAGTGGTAGTACCATTTGTGTGCGATTTCTGAGCAGATAACGGTTGGGATTTTCCCACCTATATAAAGGGGATCTTCTTCCCCAAGAAGACAAACCTCTTATCCCCCAAGCTCCATTGTTGCCCTAAGCTCCATTTTCGCTCGATCTCTCTCCCTTGCTAATAAAACCCGTTGTTGCTCTAGGGTGTGTAGGAGAAGGCCTCGATTTACACTTCCACCAAGAGATATTTGATCCCCCCACTAATACCTTGCGGATCTTGTTACTCTTGAGTGTTTGGGCACCCTAGACAGAAGAGGTCACCTCGGAGCCATAATCCAGTATGGTGAAGCTTTGTGGTGGTATTGGGAGCCTCCAATAAGTTGTGGAGAGCCCCAACCATATTTGTAAAGGTTCGGTCACCGCCTTCAAAGGCACCACTAGTGGAATCACGACATCTTGCATTGTGCGAGTGTGTGAGGAGAATACGGTGGCCCTAGTGGCTTCTCGGGCAGCATTATGCCTCCACACCTCTCCAAAGGAGACGTACCTCCCCTAAAGGGAGGGAACTTTGGTAACACATCCTCGTCTTCACCGACTCCACTTATGGTTACTTCTTACCTTACTTTGTGCAAATTTATATTGTGTCGTATCCTTTGCTTACTTGTGTTGTTGTTGTTGAGCTCATCATATAGGTTGTTTACCTAGTTGCATACCGTCGGATTTTGGGTTCCGGAAAAACCCTTGAGGTTCGAACACTCGGATGTGCACGAAGATCTCTCCCCCTCTCGCTCTCGCCCTCACCACAATATCAAGTCTTAGCGTGTCGAACTCGCAGAACAAAGGGACATAAGATTTAAACTGGTTCGGGCCACCGTTGCGGTGTAATACCCTACTCGAGTGTGGTGAGGTGGATTGCCTCGTGGGCTGAGGATGAATAGTTACAAGGGGAAGAAAGGCCTCCTGAGGAGAGGTGTTCTTGTGCTTGGCGAGATTGTGTGGTGTCTGGTGGTCTGAATGATCCTCTCCCCCTCTGCTAAGGTGGTGGCTAGTCCTATTTATAGAGGCCATGGTCCTCTTCCCAAATATGGAGCGGGAAGGGATCCCACAATGGCCAAGTTAGAAGGGGGGCAGCTAGTACAAGTTATCCTGACAAAAGTAGTCTTCGCCTGCCAAAGGCTCCGGTGGTGATGCCGTCTTGGGATCCACGATGACCTCCGTCCTACCGTCCTGCTGGTCTTGGTCTTGTTGCACCGATATGGAAACCTTTGCTTGATGCCTAAGGACTCCGTGCGTGAGCTTGCCTCTTTATCACCAAAGAGGAAACAAGGACACTGCACGCGCTAGCGCCCGCCTGGTGCCTGCCTAGCCTTGGTCGTCATGGCTTACATCACGGGGACCTCGCGAGGTATCCCTTTCCTTGATCTCTCCACCCCTCGCGAGCCAGCTTGGTGAGGCTACCCTCGAGGAGGCCTTGTGTCGTCCGCCTCGCGAGGGTCTTGAGTGCTTGCAGGTGAAGATGGGCCACACAGGGCCGCTGGTGGAGCCACGCCATGGGCCGCAGGCAGGCAAGTCTGGGGACCCCCGTTCCCAGAACACCGGCAGTAGCCCCCGGGCCCAAGGCGCACTCGGACTTGGCTTCAAGGCGAAGCCAAGGGGAGAGTGCGGGGCGCCGCAGGCCCTAACAGCATGCGGCCTTGGTTGATGCGTGAAAGTTGATTGGACGTGGGCGTCTCCACTTCCCATGTTGCCTCGGCAACTGCCCGACTTGACGAGTCCCCGTCACCCATCACTTCCTTCGCTCCTGCTGCTTCTTCTTCCTCGCTTCCTTGCTAGCAGCGACACTCATGGCACCAGCGAAAAGGTTCTCGGCCGCGGAGAAGGGGAAGGCCCGCCAGGAGGGGCCCGGGTCGCCACCACCAAAGAGGGGCGTGGTTGCCCGTGCAAGCACGCCGCGACCCCCACCGTGGCCCCTCGCGGCAGCGGCGGCGCCCGCCTGCGTGGAGGGAGTCGCCCTGGTAATGGCAGTCTCGTTGATGAAGTGAGGCACGTCGTGGTTGTGCCGCTTCCTCGACCGCGATTCCATTCGGCGGAGGTGATGCCGGAGTTCATCATTTGGTCGGAGAACCCGGCTGGCACCTGGCTTCAGCTCCCGCGGTTCTTTGTTGGTGAACTACTGTCTGCAGGTCCAGGCGGTCTCTCGCTGCAGGCGGACGGTTGCTGCAGCAATGCTTCATGGGTCGTGTTGGAAGTCTCCACCGCGGGCAACGCGGCCTTGGCCCACGGCTGGTAGATGTTCGCCCGTGCACGTGGACTGGGCAAGCGGTGTGCCCTCCACTTCAAGTACGACGGCGACGCGACCCTCTTCGTGAGCGTATTTGGGGAAGATGGTCGCAGTGTCGGGTTCTTCCCTGAGGAAAACGACGGCGACGAGGTGCTCGACCTTGGTGATGGTCGTGAGGAGGAGGAAGGTGGCTTCATACTCGGCGCTGGCCGCGGCTCCTCCTCCAGCGACAGCTCCAGCAGCGGCGGCTATGACCAGCCGCCGCACCCGTTTCGAGGGAGGCAGCGGGTCGTCTCATCGTCGCGCTTCAGTGAAGCGCAAGGAGGGGTCTGGCTGAGCTCGAGGAAGCGCCATGGGTCCGCCCTCGCGAACTGGGGTGGGGGCACGCGCCACTTTTGTTTTGCTCTTTCCTTCCCTCGTTTAAGAAGAAACAAGTATGGGCCCTACGGGGGCATGTAATGAACCATAATTTCCGAGTTGCCATGTTATGTGTGTCGTCCCTGCGTCGTGTTGTGGTACCAACGTTTTATGTGGGCGTGTAGAGATAACTTAGCTTGATGTGCCTGAAGTAGTTTCCGTCTCGCGAGGCGTGCATTCCCTAGTGCCTGGCGAGGCCTCCTTTGCTCGGAAGGCATCTGGGAACTGCAAAAATTCGTTAGAAAACTCTTATTCTTCCAAATCCTGGTCGCAGGCACCGCCGGCCATGACCCAGCGCTTCGCTTCGCGGTACCCGAGGGGCACGGATTGAGAGAGGTGTGCCAGCTTGCGGGCTTGGGCGAGGGTGCCTCGCGAAGAACGGGAAAAATGCTCACGAGGGCACCTGTCCAGCCCCCTCGCGAGGCATGCGAGGGTGAGCATGGACCAAAACAAAAATCCAAGGAAGAACAGAGGGGAAGGCACTCAAACACAGAGGACAAGAAAGGGCAGAATGCAAACTTCCATTAAGAAAAAGGCGCAAGCCAACTACGGAAAGCAAATGAAAAGCCACGTCCAGCACCTAGTCTAGTATTCTTGTCTTCTCAACAGGGCGGAGCTAAGTGCTGCCACTAAGACGTGGGAGGTAGCCCCCGAGGCCCAAGGGCGGCACTCCCGAGACTCCGGGGCATGTATAGCCCCACTCATTATTACGTGAGAGTGTCACGAGCGGAGATCTTCACAGGCACGGGGCCTTGCTTCACAGGCACTGGGCCTTGCTTCATGGGTAGAACCTCCGGAGGTGCTGGATGTTCCAGGCGTTCTGGATGGGGATCTCGTCCTATGTCTCCAGGCGCGGCGCCAGGCCTGGAGACATGGGCGATCCTAAACGAGCCCTTCCACATAGGCGAGAGCTTGTGCAGCCCTACCCTCGAGAGCACCCACCTCAGGACGAGATCGCCCACCTCGAGCGTCCTGGAGCGGATGCTATGACAGTGGTACCGTTGCAGCGCCTGCTGGTACCTTGCCGCTCGGAGCGAGGCTTTGCGGCGGTGTTCCTCCCCCAGCACAAGGTCCATCCCCCGCATGGCGTCCTGCTGCATCTCATCGAACGCCAGGACCCACGCGGAGCGATGCTTGACCTTGTGAGGGAGAACCGCTTCTGCTCTGTAGACGAGGAAGAACAGGGTCTCGCCTGTTGTCTTGGTGGTGGTGGTGCGGATGGACCACAACACAGACTGGAGCTCATCGTGCCAGCCCTTGCCGCTGGCCTAAAGCTTCTTCTTGAAGGTCCTGGTCTTGAGGCCCCTGAGGACCCCCGCGTTGGCGCGTTCGGCTTGACCGTCGCTACTGGGGTGTGCCACTGAAGCATAGCAGATCTACATTCCAAGGTTAGCAAAGTATGCCTTGAAAAGATTCCCAGTGAACCGCGAGCCTTTGTTAGTAATGATGTGATTAGGGACCCCAAAACAGCTTACGACACCCTTGATGAACGTGACTGCAAATCCGGTCGGGATGGTGCGGGCGGCTTCTACCTCCGCCCATTTGGTGAACTTGTCGGTGGCGATGTAGAGGTAGCGGTAGCCCCCAGGCGCTCGAGGGAATGGGCCTAAGATATCCATCCCCCAGACTGCGAACAACCACGAGAGCGGGATGGTTTGGAGGCCCTAAGCTGGCTGATGGATCTTCTTGGCGTGGAATTGGCAGGCCTCGCAGGACTTCACCAGCTCGGTTGCGTCGTTGAGAGCCGTAGGCTAGTAGAACCCGTTGCGGAACGCCTTGCTGATGAGGGTCTGTGATGACGAGTGGTGCTTGCAGTCCCCGCCATGTATGTCGGCCAACAGCTCATTCCCCTGTTCCCTGGAGATGCATCGTAAGGTAACATTATTGGGCCGCTTCCTGTATAACTCACCGTCCTGGATGCAGTATGCTGTAGCCTGTCGGGCTACGCGCTCCATGTCCTCCTCCTTCTCCGGCAGCATCCCTTGCGTCAGGTATTCCTTGAACTCCTTGGTCCAGCACCCCTCCCGAGGCTTGAGCACCAGGAGTAGGCGTGCTTCTGAGGGGGGCGGCAGGCCGGGGCTGCCGAGGCAGGTCGTTGGGGGAGTTCCTCCCGAGGCGGCGCCAGCGCCGAGAGCGGAGGTGCTGCTGACGGCTTGAAGAGACGCTCCTCAAAGACGCTAGGCTCTTGTGGTTGTCGCTTGGATGCCCTCTTGGCGATGTCATTGGCCTCCTTGTTGGTTCCACGGGGTACGTTCTGCAGCTCTAGACCCAGGAAATGCTTTTCCATTTTGCGTACCTCCACGAGGTATGCCTCCAGGTGTTTGTCCTTCGGCTCGTATACCTTGTTGGAGAAGTTGATGAGGAGCTGCGAGTTGCCCTTGATGGTGAGGCGCCTCACCCCTAGGTCCGCCGCGGCCTTGAGGCCAGCGATGAGGCCTTCGTACTCCGTGATGTTGTTGGAGACCTTCTCGCCCTACTGGAAGCAGAGCTGCACAGTGTGGTAGAGCTTGTCCTGAGTAGCTGAGATGGGCACTGCTCCAGACCCCGCGCCCTGGCATGCGAACGCGCCATCGAAATACATGACCTAGCCATCTGGTGCTTCACTTCCTGGTGAGAGAGATCAGTCCTTGCCTGCTTCAAACCCCGGGGCATCGGTCCATTCTGCCACGAAGTTGGCGAGCGCGGCCCCCTTGATGACCCTAGTTGTGCTGAACTCTAGTTGGAATGCTTCTAGTTTGATGTTCCATTCTGCGACTCTTCTAGCAGCGTTGGGGCTCCTAAGTACCCACTCTAGCGGGTAGGCCGAGACGACCCTGATTGGGTGACCTTGGAAGTAGTCTCGCAGCTTGCATGAGGCCACCAGAAGCGCGAGCAAGAGCTTGTGAGGCATGGGGTACTGTGCCCTTGCATCCCGCAGTACCGTGCTGACGAAATACACCGGGTGCTCGACGATGATGCGTAACATAGTAATTTCAAAAAAATCATACGGACACGCAAGATCATGGTGATGCATAGCAACGAGAGGGAAGAGTATCATCCACGTACCCTCGTAGACCGTAAGCGGAAGCGTTATGAGCACGCGGTTGATGTAGTCGTACGTCTTCATGATCCGACAGATCCAAGTACCGAACGTACGACACCTCCGAGTTCAGCACACGTTCGGCTCCATGACGTCCCACAAACTCCGATCTAGCAGAGCTTCACAGGACAATTCCGTCAGCACGACGGCGTGATGACGGTGATGATGTTGCTACCGACGCAGGGCTTCGCCTAAGCACTGCTACGATATGATCGAGGTGGATTATGGTGGAGGGGGGCACCGCACACGCCTTGGAACAATCAACTTGTGTGTTCTGGGATGCCCCCCTGTCCCCGTATATAAAAGGAGCAAGGGGGGAGGTCGGCCGGCCCTTGCAGGGTGTGCCAGGAGGAGGAGTCCTCCTCCTAGTAGGAGTAGGACTCCCCTTTCCTACTCCTACTAGGAGGGGAAAAGGAAGGAGGAGAGGGAGAAGGAAGGAGAGGGAGGAAAGGAGGAAAGGGGGGGCGGCCCCCTAGTCCAATTCGGTTTGGGCTAGGGGGGCCGCGCGCCCTGCATCCTCTCTTCCACCACTTGGCCCATGAGGCCCAATACTTCTTCCTCGTATTCCCGTAACTCTCCGGTACTCCGAAAAATACCCGAATCACTCGGAACCTTTCCGATGTCCGAATATAGTCGTCCAATATATTGATCTTTATGTCTCGACCATTTCGAGACGTCTAGTCATGTCCCCGATCTCATCCAGGACTCCGAACTACCTTCGGTACATCAAATCACATAAACTCATAATACCGGTCGTCACCGAACTTTAAGCATGCGGACCCTACGGGTTTGAGAACTATGTAGACATGACCGAGACACGTCTCCGATCAATAACCAATAGCGGAACCTGGATGATCATATTGGTTCCTACATATTCTACGAAGATCTTTACTGGTCAAACCGCATAACAATATATGTTGTTCCCTTTGTCATCGGTATGTTACTTGCCCGAGATTCGATCGTTAGTATCTCAATACCTAGCTGAATCTCGTTACCGGCAAGTCTCTTTACTCGTTACGTAATGCATCATCCTACAACTAACTCATTAGTTGCATTGCTCGCAAGGCTTATAGTGATGTGCATTACTGAGAGGGCCCAGAGATACCTCTCCGACAATCGGAGAGACAAATCCTAATCTCGATCAATGCCAACTCAACAAGCACCATCGGAGACACCTGTAGAGCACCTTTATAATCACCCAGTTACATTGTGATGTTTGGTAGCACACAAAGTGTTCCTCCGGTACTCAGGAGTTGCATAATCTCATAGTCATAAGAACATGTATAAGTCATGAAGAAAGTAGTAGCAACAAACTAAACAATCATCGTGCTAAGCTAACGGAATGGGTCAAGTCAGTCACATCATTCTCTAATGATGTGATCCCATTAATCAAATGACAACTCATGTCTATGGCTAGGAAACTTAACCATCTTTGATTCAAAAAGCTAGTCAAGTAGACGCATACTAGTGACACTCTGTTTGTCTATGTGTTCACACATGTACTAAGTTTTTGGTTAATACAATTCTAGCATGAATAATAAAAATTTATCATGATGTAAGGAAATAAACAATAACTTTATTATTGCCTCTAGGGCATATTTCCTTCAGACGAGGGCAGGAACGTTGACAGAGCTTGTGTCTGCCGGCAGTTGGGGCGCCTCCTGAGATGACGGGACCTCAAGAGCCCGATCGCCTGCTGGGGCCCCTGCCGGCCTGCGAACGCCATCCTGCTGGGCCTGGTCACCCGTTGGCCCTGCTTCAACCTATACAGTGCCCTCCGGGTCCTGCATCGCCTCGGCTGGTGACGCGACGTGGTGCGGCAGCCCCCTGGCCTGGTGCTCCTCCCGGACCGCCACCAGAGCTGCGCTGGCAGAGTAGGGAGTGGCGGCAAGGTAAAGCACCAGGGGCTCGTGAGGGCGAGGCGCCACCATCACCGGAGGGCTGTTCAAGTATCTGTTGAGGTCTTGAAACTCTTGGTCGGCTTTTGGGGTCCACTCGAACGGGCCCTTCTTTTTCATCAGCTTGAAGAACGGTAGGGCGCGTTCTCCCAGCTCGGAGATGAAGCGCCCCAGCGAGGTCACGCGGCCTACAAGCTTCTGCATCTCCTAAGAGTTTGCGGTGGGCTCATATCTTCTATCGCATTGACCTTCTCTGGGTTGGCCTCGATCCCCCTGTGAGACACGAGGAAGCCCTGCAGGTTACCGGAAGGGACACCAAACACGCACTTCTTTGGGTTGAGCCGCAATTCCACCTGGCGTAGGCTCGCAAAGGTCTTCTCCAGGTCCTGAATCAAAGTTCTCGCCTCCCGAGACTTCATCACAATGTCGTCGACGTAGGCCTCAGTGTTTCTCCCGAGCTGCAGTCCCAAGGCATTGTGCATCAGCCGCTGGAAGGTTGCTCCTCCGTTGCGCAGTCCGAATGGCATGCAAGTGTAGCAGTATACCCCACATGGGGTGAGGAAGGTTGTCTTATCCACATCCTCCACTGCCATATTGATCTGGTGGTAACCCAAGAATGTGTCCAGGAAGCACAACAGGTCGCATTTGGCAGTGGAGTCGACAATTTGAACGATGCGCGGGAGCGGGAACGGGTCTTGGGGACAAGCCTTGTTGAGGTTGGTGAAGTCAAAACACATGCGCTCCTTCCCACCTTTCTTTGGTACGATGACAGGGTTCGCCAGCCACTCGGGGTACCGAACCTCGCGAATGACACCCGCCACCTCCAGCTTGCGGGTTTCCTGGACGATGAAGGATTGCTTCCCCGTGGATTGTCTCTGTGCTTTCTGCTTCACAGGGCGCACATTGGGGGCACACCCTTAAGTGATGCTCGATCACCCCTCTTGGGACCCCCACTAACTGCTTGGGTTCCCAAGCGAACACATCCTTGTTCGTGTGCAAGAACTTCACCAGTGCCTCCTGTTGATTTGGGTCGAGTTCGGTGCCTATGATGAACGTGGCTCCCAAGGACCCATCTTGCTCAACCGACACCTACTTGGTTTTGGCCCGATCTTGAGTGACCAGGTGCTTCTTCTTTGCTGGCGCGGCCTCCTTAGCCCCTGGGGCAGCCTCGTTGGCCGGTCGTGCCGCCACAGCGGCTTTAAATGGTGCACCCGAGCGCCGCTAGGGCCTCCTTGGTATCCCCAACCACAGTGAGGACGTCTTTGCTCCCGGGCATCTTCATGAGGTTGCATGCCGGATGGGTTGCAGCCATGAACTAGGCCAGAGCCGGGTATCTGAGGATGGCGTTGTACGGGAGGCTGATGCGGGCGATGTCGAAGTTGATCAGCTCGGTGCGGTAGCTGTCGCGGGTGCCGAAGGTCACTGGGAGGCGGATCTACCCCAAGGGGCTAGCGGAGCCGCCGTCGACCCCGAAGAAGGGCTTGCTGGGTTGGAGCCGTTGAAGCGGTACGTGGAGAAGGCTAAAAGCCTCCACAGAGAGCACGTTGAGACCGGCGCCACCGTCGATGAGGGTCTTGGTGACAGCTACGCTGCAGATGGTGGGCGTGCACAGCATTGGGAGCATGCCCGAGCCAATGGTGGTGGCAAGGTGATCCCCCACGTCGAAGGTTAGGTCGGCCTTGGCCGCCGCCCAACCCGGGGAGCTCCTTGGCGCGCGGAGGCGGTGTAAATCTGGTGAAAGAATGGCTTGGTGTGACGGTCCGAGGGTGGTTCTTGCGAGCCGCCGGGGAAGGCCGCGACGGCGAGGGGCGCCTGTGCCGCGAAGCGCGTGACGAAGAGACCATGCAGTTCCTCCTGGGAGGTCACCAAAGATCCCGGCAGGCTGAGCAGCCAGGCGCGTGGCGCGCCGACCAGGGCCAGGAGGAACCAGTTGGCCATGACCTGGTCATCACCTTCAGCTTCGAGGACGACCTCCTCATATGCCTACAAGAAGGCCGCCGGATCTGCCGCACCATCATAGCGGGGTGGCATCTCTGGCTTGAACTTGCGTGGCGACCACACCTGTCGCAAGGTGTGAGTGAAGGCCCGGACACCCACGGCGCATCCGCAGGCGCACGCCGGCCTAGCCGGAGGGGCATCGTCCGCCACGAAGCTGGACGAAGCAAGCGAAGAGGTGGAGCTTCGGTGCACCCCCTACCTGGCGCGCCAAATGTCAGATTTCGGGTTCCAACAAAACCCTTGAGATTCGAACACTGGGGTGCGCACGAAGATCTCTCCCCCTCTAGCTCTCACCCTCACCACAATATCAAGTCTTAGCGCGTCGAACTCGCAAAACAAAGGGACACAAGATTTATACTGGTTCGGGCCACCGTTGCAGTGTAATACCCTACTCCAGTGTGGTAAGGTAGATTGCCTCGTGGGCTGAGGATGAAGAGTTACAAGGGGAAGAACGACCTCCTCAGGAGAGGTGTTCTTGTGCTTGGCCAGCTTGTGTGGTGTCTGGTGGTCTGAATGATCCTCTCCCCCTCTACTAAGGTGGTAGCTAGTCCTATTTATAGAGGCCCTGGTCCTCTTCCCAAATATTGAGTGGGAAGGGATCCCACAACGGCCAAGTTTGAAGGGGGACAACTAGTACAAGTTATCCTGACAAAAGTAGTCTTCGCCTGCCAAAGGCTCTGGTGGTGATGTCGTCTTGGGCTCCACAGTGACCTCCGTCCTGCCGTCCTACTAGTCTTGGTCTTGTTGCACCGATATGGAAACCTTTGCTTGATGCCTCGGGACTCCGATGTTAGAGCTAAACATACCATGTACGTACTACGTCCGAGTAGTATCAGTCCGAGTAGTACTCCGATCCTAGGAGTAAACCGAGTAGGAGTAGTAGTATAGGTACCGACTAGGTTTGATGGTGCTGGCTAGCTCCTATATATGTTCACGTATACCCCTGTAATATTTGTACCACAACGAAAGCAATACAAAGCAAGAGCAAGGCTCGATACGAGCCTTTGGCGATCACACCAATCAGCTTTATCATTCGCAAGTTTACCAGGGTCCGTGAGATCGATCGATCCTGTCGTCGCTAGTCAAGCCAAGTTTGCGTGTACGTACCGCTAGGCGTGCATGTGCTAAAGCATTGTTCATCGATTAACCTGCTAGCTAGCTTGCTTCGGTGGATTTGATCCGGCGATCAAAAACCAACAATTGGTATCTAGAGCCTCGATGATCTATGATCAACGATGACAGACAGCGACACAGAGTCGGTCAAGTCCGGCAACGGCGGTTCCAAGAGGAACAAGTCTGGCAACGGTGGTTCCAAGGCGAACAAGAACGGCGACAAGGTGAAAAAGGGTGGCAAGTCAGCGACCAGTGGTGGCGGAACGGGCAGCGCCAATGTGCAGGCGCATCGGAACATCCCCACCCAGTACCCGATGCTCACCGATGCCAACTACGGCGTGTGGGCGGTCAAGATGAAGATTATTCTCCGAACCCTTCGAGTGTGGGAGGCCATCACGGACGACGACGTCGACCAGGAGTGCGACGAAGGTGCCATGGACGATATAGCCCAGTCTGTGCCGGATTTTGTGCTGATGACATTGGCGGAGTTCGAGACGGCAAGAGAGGCGTGGAACACACTCAAAGAGATGAGGATTAGAGAAGATCGCGTCACGAAGGCTTGGGCACAAGTGCTGAAGCGCCAATTTCACAAGTTGCAGATGGAGGAAACTGAATCGATGAATGACTATGCCATGCGTCTGACTACTTTGGTGGGAGAGATCCGCGCGCTTGGTGCAAAGCTCGACGAGACCGAGATTGTGGAGAAGTTTTTCAGTTTGGTGACTGATAAATTCATGTACATCATCAGCATGCTCGAGCAGCTTTACGACATCGACGACATGACCATAACGGAGGCGATCAGACGCTTGCTGACATGGGAAGAGAATGCTCGTGGCTGTCGAAAAGGCAACGGACGAGGTAGTGACCAACTCATGTACTCACGCGCAGATTGGGAGTCCCCAAGTAGCAAAGGAAGGTGCAACGTTGGCGAAGGCTCAAGCAACGCGAAGCACGGCGGACAAACCGAAGAAGGCAAAGGAAAAGGCAAGCCACAAGGTCGTGGTAAGGCGGACCGATCTAAAGAGCGGAAGCCACGGAACTTGGATATGTCCGAGATCAAGTGCTATAACTGCAACGAGATGGGTCACTATGCGAAGGATTGTCCGGATCCTGACAAGCGGGAGATCAAGGCAAATTTGGCAAAGTAGGAAGACGAACATCCAGGTCTTCTGATGGCCGAAGTTTGTGATCTCGTGAAGCCTAATAAAGGGGAGATCAAGGCAAATTTGGCGAAGCAGGAAGACGAACGTCCAGGTCTTCTAATGGCAAAAGTTTGTGATCTCGTCCAAACGGTGGTTGTGAAACCAAGCCGGAAAGTGCTACTTCATGAGAAAAAGGTAACACCAAAGTTATTCGGAAGCCAGAACGTGTCGTGGTATCTAGACACGGGTGCAAGTAATCACATGACGGGGTGCAATGAGAAGTTCCTCGAGCTAGAATATGATGTTCAAGGCTTGGTCAAGTTCGGTGATGGTTCAAATGTGAAGATTTGCGGGCATGGCTCTGTCCTCTTCGAGGGTCTCACAGGAGAACATCGCCATACTCACAAGAGTGTACTACATCCCATGGCTTCGCAACAACATCATCTCCGTCGGGAAACTTGATGAGAATGGATTGAAGGTGGATATTGAGAACAGAGTGATGACGATCTTTGACAACCTCCGAAATGTGCTAGCGCGTGTGAATCGCACGCAGAACAGGCTCTATATCCTCAACCTTGATTAATCTCAACCGGAGTGTTGGCTCGCCAAGAGTGATGATGATTCATGGTTATGGCATGCTAGATTTGGACATGTTAACTTCTACGCCTTGAAGAAGATGTCGAAGATGGAGATGGAATCTGGGATGCCGTTAATCGACCATGTTGATCGAGTATGTGACGGGTACTTGGTTGGAAAACAGCATCGCAGGCCGTTCCCTGCTCAATCTACCTATCGTGCAATGGATGCACTCGAGCTGCTTCATGGTGATCTTTGTGGCCCTATCACCCCAGCAACTCACGGAGGAAAGAAGTACTTCTTCCTTGTGGTAGATGACTACTCGAGATACCTGTGGGCCGTTCTCCTACGATCTAAAGATGAGGCGTTTGAACCATTCAAGAAGCTGAAGGCTACAACGAAGATGGAACACAAGCTGAAGGTTCGCGCTCTACGGACAGATCGCGGCGGAGAGTTTACGTCAAACGAGTTCAATGACTACTGCGAGAAGATTGGCATAAAGAGGTTCCTCACGGCACCTTATACGCCACAGCAGAACGGGGTTGTTGAAAGGCGCAATTGAACCGTCGTTGACATGGCGAGAAGTTTACTCAAGAGCAAGAACTTGCCAGGGATTTTTTGGGGAGAAGCTGTCTCGACGGCGGTCTATCTTCTCAACCGGGCTCCAACGAAGGCGGTAATCAGCAAGACTCCATATGAAGCAATTTACGGACGGAAGCCGAATGCGTCTCATCTACGGACATTTGGGTGTGTGGCACATGTGAAGACGACGGAGCCGCATCTCTCAAAGCTTGCCGATCATAGCACCAAGCTGGTGTTCATCGGATACGAGAGGAGTTCCGGCACCAAGGCATACCGCTTCTATGATCCACGGACCAAGCACCTACGGATTTCACGCAACGTCGTGTTTGAAGAAAACCAAACGTGGAATTGGAGCGCAGCAGCCGACGATGCTCCAAACGGTAACACATTCACAGTTGAATTTCTAACTGATGATGATGCAGGGGAGGACGTCCAGGTGGTTGGCAAGACGCCCAACCAAGGTGACCGCAATGGCAGTGATCACCATGGTGCCGACACCGATGACGACGCGCATAGGTCGCAAAGTGATAGCGACAACGACGTGTATGAAATAGGCAGAGATCTCGGCAGTGACATTGACAACGAGGCGCATAGTGACGACGACAATCAAGATGATAGTCACGGTCACAACGACTACGCCAAAGACGAGGATGTCAATGACACGGATGCCAACGACCCGACATCTACCATGCTCGGGACTCAACCATCTTCCTCAAGTGCATCGACGCCGACACAATTTGTGTCGCCCCCTTCGCAATCCACAACGGATTCTTCCGGGCCTCGTCGCTACAAGACCCTCAAGAAAGTCTACAAGTACGCAAAGCCAGTTACACTCGAGTACTCCGATTTGTGTTTACTTGGAGTTGAGGAGCTGGCGAACTTCGTAGAGGCGAGCAAAAGCTCAAGTTGGATGCATGCCATGGATGAGGAGATGAAGGCGATCGAGAGCAATGGCACGTGGACTTTGGTAACCCGACCTCCGAACCAAAATGCCATACGTTTGAAGTGGGTTTACAAGTTAAAGAAGGACACGAAGGGTGCCATTGTGAAGTACAAGGCAAGACTCGTTGCAAAGGGCTACGAACAACGTCAAGGAGTTGACTATGAGGAGGTGTTTGCACCGGTTGCTCAAATTGAGACGGTGAGAGTGCTCCTAGCTTTGGCAGCACAAGAGGATTGGAAGGTTCATCAAATGGATGTTAAATCCGCATTCCTCAACGGCGATCTCATAGAAGAAGTGTACGTGGAACAGCCCCTCGGCTACGAGAAGAAAGACGAAGAAGGGAAAGTTTACAAGCTTAAGAAGGCACTTTACGGGCTGAAGCAAGGGCCAGGAGCTTGGAACACAAAGTTAGACCGAAGTTTGGTCTCGCGCGGGTTCAAAAGATGTCCCCTCGAGGATCCAAAAGATAGTCTATCAAGCACCGAAGAACAGGTGAAGGTTGAAGACGTGACTGTCGGTGTCAAAACTGGCGGATCTCGGGTAGGGGGTCCCGAACTGTGCGTCTAAGGCGGATGGTAACAGGGGACAGGGGACACAATGTTTTACCCAGGTTCGGGCCCTCTTGATGGAGGTAAAACCCTACGTCCTGCTTGATTAATATTGATGATATGGGTAGTACAAGAGTATATCTACCACGAGATC
The DNA here is from genome assembly GCA_034509565.1 of Triticum monococcum. Classification (NCBI taxonomy): domain Eukaryota; kingdom Viridiplantae; phylum Streptophyta; class Magnoliopsida; order Poales; family Poaceae; genus Triticum; species Triticum monococcum. Next base: position 495,541,806 of record CM067844.1, read on the forward strand.
GGAGAGGCTAAACCCTAGAAGCTAGCCTATGGTATGATTGTATGTTGTCCTACGGACTAAAACCCTCCGGTTTATATAGACACTGGAGAGGTTAGGGTTACACAAGGTCGGGTACAAAGGAGGAGGTACACATATCCATATTGCCTAGCTTGCCTTCCACGCCAAGTAGAGTCCCATCCGGACACGAGACGAAGTCTTCAATCATGTATCTTCATAGTCTAACAGTCCGGCCAATGGATATAGTCCGGCTGTCCGGAGACCCCCTTATCCAGGACTCCCACCGTAGCCCCTGAACCAGGCTTTCAATGACGATGAGTCCGGCACGCAGTAGTGTCTTCGGCATTGCAAGGTGGGTTCCTCCACCAAATACACCACAGAAGAATTTGAATACAAGAATAGTGTCCGACCCTGCAAAATAAGTTCCACATACCACCGTAGAGAGAATAATATTTCCACAAATCCAATTTGCTGACTTGTTTTGGCAACACGACATTATGTCATGGCCCGGCGATTATTCGAACCGTTTCTTTTAACTAGCCCCGCACATGAGGCAAGGTAGTTTTTTGACACATCTCGTCAAAGCAAAGATCGTGTCCCCATATCATGGGATTCTCATCAATACGGGCGTGGGTAACCCAACCGCGTCTAGGACTCCTAGATTATAGGAAAGCCCCAAATAGCCACGAAGAGGACGCTTGGTATTCACCCTCTTTATAAAGGGCTAAGGCTTTCACTTTTTTCCCTCCCGTGATCAATCGAATCCTTCCCCCGCCTCGAGTTCTAACACCCAAAGCCCAGGTCAGGTGCTCCGGATCTACAACCATGTCCGGATCCAGCCTTCAAGGCCGATGGATGCCCTCCTCCATTACGGAAGAAGATATCAAGAAATTGAGGGAGGCCAAATATCTGACCGCCGAAGTTTCGCATCGGCTGCCTGCCCAAGGGCAGGTCGTTCCTACTCCTGAACCCAACGAAGACGTCGTGTTCATCTCCCACTTCCACTGAGGTCTAGGCCTCGCTCTGGATCCCTTTGTAAGGGGTTTGATGTTTTACTACGGGCTAGACTTCCACAATCTAGCCCCGGACTCCTTTCTCCACATCTCGGCATTTATTGTCGTGTGTGAGGCCTTCCTCCGTGTTACCCCTCACTTCGGCCTGTGGCTCAAGACTTTTGATGTGAAGCCGAAGACAATTGAGGGACAGCATGCAGCGTGCGGAGGAGCATTAATAAGCAAGATTGCAGGAGCTCCGTGGCCAAAAGTTTCCTTTCCAGAGGTGTCTGGATTATGGAAACGGGAGTGCTTTTACATCACAGCTCCCAGAAGTGCCAAGTGGGTGGCTCCCCCCACTTTCCGCTCGGGCCCCCCACCACAACTGATGTCATGGATTAGCAGAGGGCTGAGCTGGGGTCCAGCCAAGGACGTGCCTATACTGCAAAGCCTCATTCAAGATCTCTTCGAGGGAGATTTTAATTTGCTCATGGTAATGCAAGTCATGCTGGTTCGTCGAGTCCAGCCTTGCAAACGCCGTCCCCTTCGCTTGTGGGAGTTCAACCCAGAAGGACCGTGCGCTATTCAAAGCTTCCTCAGCCTGACGCACGAGGAGATGTACAAGTCATTCTTCGGACCTCAAACAGAGTGTACGGATACTACCGGGGACGTGGGCCTGAGCAGCAACCACGCCGCCGAACAAGTAAGTAATCCTCTAGCCAGACACACCATCTTCTATTTACCATGACGTCACTCCTGAGAAATCGTCCTTTGACCAGGACTGGCTAGCAAAGGTGAAGATGATTCGGTGTTCGGCCCCCCTCCCTGAGGGTTTGGAAAACCCGGTACTGGAAAAGATGCTCGAGCTTGCACCCTGCCCGGAGCCCTTGAAGGAAGATACGGGGGGAATAATATGGGCGAAAGCAGGCCCCCATCGCTGTCAATTCCAACTGAGGGAATGAGCGCCTCCATAAGGGAGGATGACCAGGGAGAAGATTCCTACCTTCTCTCGCTACGGGGGAGGAAGAGGACTGCCTCTGAGGATCCGGAAACCAAGGCCTCCAAACGGAAGAAGAAGTCTCCAACAGAGGGTCCTGCCTCGGGGGGTGCTTTTGCCACACAAAGTCCACGCGGGGATCGGCCCTCCAATGAGTCGTAAGTGATCAAAAAATACTTTAATAGTGAAGGTATACTACCTTTCCTCTGAGGAAAATAACCGAAGCATATATCTTGCAGTTCGGACCTAAGCCCTTCTCAGCTGAGCTTGTCTTCGGGGGATCTTCTTTCGGAGATGATGGAGAGCGAAACGCCTCCCCCGGACTCCACCGCTCAAGAAGCGGGCGACCTCGAAGTGTCGTCATGGAGGGCCTCTCCGGATCCGATGAGGCCAGAAGATAATCCCATAGTCACCCGAAGTCCCCAGCGTCCGGCTCTCGAAGAGAGCCAACAAAAGAGTCCGGCACCATCTGGTATGCAGTCGGACGTTCTGAGGGAGCTGTTGGAGCGAGCGGCCATCTCAGAAGAACACCGTACGTTGATGGGTACGGTGATGGAAAGAATTTCGTCCGCCGAAAGCGGATTACATGAAGCCTTTATGAGTCTACTGACGGGCTTTGAGGTACATGAAATGATATACTTTTTGATAGTACCGCACATGTTAGGTGTGCCCTGTGTAGATAGTATCCCCTGAGACTTTGGTTGTCGTCGAGAACGGCAGCGAACAGAGGATCATAGTCCCAGGTAATAACCAGTACTGCATTTATGTGCAGGTGGTGGAAGCTCCGGTGGCTAGCCGGACTAATGAGTTTGCCGAACTAAAGCGGCAACTGGATGTGGCAGACGCCGACATCGAGCTTGTTAACAAGCGGCTTGACGAGTCACAGGGTAAGTAATGTTTTCTGGTGAATGTCACATAATAAGAGCAGCATGATGCCAGTATTTTTAATACGTTGTGACTGCAGACGAAGCTGCCACCGTGGAGATCCTTCGGGCGGAACTTGCCCGAGCCAAGGAACAAGCAAGAGTTAGTAATGCGGTTGCTTTGAAGGCGGCCGAAGAGCTAAGAGCCGAGAAGGCCGCGCATTGCGAAAGCAAAGAGAAGATGGCCAAGATGGTCATAGAATTAAAAGACACTGCCGACCGTCGCCAGTTCCTTGAAGAAGAGAACTGAGTGAAGGCAGCGGACCTTGAAAAGGCCACGATGGAGACCAAAGACACTCGCTCTGCTATGAGGGCGAAGAAGGAGGAGCTGCGCGAACCCGGGGATATTGCGGTTGGGAAGCCCTTTCTGCTGCAGAGGAAGTTCGGAGATCTGCGGTATGCCCCTCTTGATCGGCTGTGGAGTTTGGCAGACGCATATATGGACTTGGCGGCAAGCGCTGTCGTTGTGGTTGAATACTTCCGAGATCAGACAGATCGTGAAGTGGACAAGCTATTTTGGTCGCAATTTAATGTTCCAGAGCGTCTGCTTCCCTTGACTGGTCAGCTAGCCGAATGGGCCGAACTTAATAGGTTATCCGGACTTGCCATGAGGTCCGTCATAGATCATTTGTGGCCGGAGAAGCCGAAGCCGAATAGCTATTTCAGCTTAGTGCAGCAGTTCCTTGGTGCGGTGCCGCGCATCAATGCGATGAAGAGGTCGGCGTGCATAGAAGGCTCGCGTATGGCCTTTGCCCGTGTCAAGGCATACTAGGCGGAGATGGATGCGGCCACTGTTGCGGCGCAAGGTTCGGCCATAGGCCGAGTAGCTGCCGAGCACTATTTTGAAGAGGTTCTTGAGGGTGCTCGTTTGATAGAGGCCCAGTGCTCAAAGAATATTATGTTTGAGTGACATGTATCCCCATTGTAAACACAATGTTTCTATGAAATGTACTAAGGCTGTATTTATACTTTTGCCGGAAAGTAATATGGTGCCTCCTGTGCGGCCGTTTATGTATATATGTATATAACCTGAAAGATTGCAGTCGTCGGCTTCAACCCCCATGCATATAATGCGGAGGTGCCCGCAAAAAACGCATGTTCACACTTAACCCAACGTCTTGGTCCGATTAAGGAGGTGATAGCGCAGCGAACGAGGCAACCGGACTATGATGCTTTAACACTTTCACTTAGCCATAGGAGTTTGACGGTGGGCCTACTATATAGCCCCTGGTGGCTCCGCACTCTCCCGAACTCGGGGTGCGTATATGCCTGGCCGAGAAACGGCCCTTCGTTAAAGCGGAGGAATTCTAACATTCCGATAGGTCATCGAGTGGTTGACCAGTCTCGCGCTATATCATGACAGTCAGTTTTCGGCTTTCTCTACTGAGGTGCTCGTCCGGACGAAGCAGGGAACATTCGCAGTAGTTCTCCTGGTGCTGCCTTAGTCGATAGAACGGAACGTAAGGCACGAAAACACAGGAGCCGGGCAAACCCAACATTTGACCAAAGACATGATTTGGAGCTGATGCGTATAAGGCAAAACTCGTGACGCCGAACACTCCCTAAGGTATTCGGTCTTTATGGTATAAAACGGGCCTCAATAGTGCCCTTTGTAAGAAGCCCCTTGTGTCCGGGTACGTGCGTTATTCTGACGTGGCCACATGCCAAGACGTCAGCATCCTTCTCAATTTGTACTGAGAATCTGAGGGATGTATATCAACAAGAGACAGTAAAAAAGGTTTACGCAGGGTCTTAATCTAAAAAGAAAAAGAATCCTTGGAGCGGGTCCCTGCTGCACGTCTGCGCCTGTGTCTCCGTTGTGCCGTATCCTGGACAGGTGTAGCACGATGGTCATCTGTAAAAGAGAGGAACTTAGGTGAAAAGTTGTCGTGCAAAAAGGTAGTTTTTAAAGAAACCATGTATAATTAAAGATAAGTAAAAATTGCCACTTGTGTGCGCGCGTTCAGCCCCTTGTATTTGTAATAGGAGTGTGGCCATCAATCCGGTATGAATTACATATAGCTGCGCCGGACTCGTCTAACCGTGTACATGATCTTGACGACCTATCAAATGCTTTAGTTGGTGAGGCCGTTTTTAGTGTGCGGCTGCCAAGGCAGTCGCACTCTCTTCGGCACGCAAATATCGCTCAATATTTCCATGCACTGCAATGATGCCACAAGGACCGGGCATCTTGAGCGTGAGGGAAGCTTAATGCGGTATTGCATTAAAGCGAGCGAAAGCTTCGCGACCAAGTAGTGCTTGATAGCCACTTTGGAACGGAGCAATGTGGAAGGTTAAATGTTCGATACGGAAGTTATCGGGGAAGCCGAATATAACCTCTAGTAGCAGGGAGCCCGTGCAGTGAGCCCTGGGCCTGGCGTTACTCCTTTAAAGGTAGTGTTGCTATGGCACATTTTCGTTGGATCTATCCCCATTTCGCGGATTGTATCCTGGTATATCAGGTTTAAACTGCTGCCACCGTCCATCAGGACTCGTGTAAAGTGGTATCCGTCAATTATTGGGTCTAATACCAGGGCAGCCCATCCTGCACGCCGGATACTTGCTGAGTAATCACGATGGTCGAAAGTGATCGGTTGAGACGACCATTGGCAGGACTCCGCGGTGATAGGCCCTTGGGCATATTTTTTTGGGAGTGCCGCTTTGTTTCTCCCCTTGATCACGTGTAACATGTTGACTGTTTTGACTTCTGGTGGAAACTTCTTTTGTCCCCAGTGTCTTGCTTGGGAGGCTCATCCTCGTCTTCGCTTGGTGTATCCTCCCCCTTGTGTACGGCGTTGAGCTTGCCGGACTGCTTGAAGACCCAACATTCTCTGTGGGTATGATTAGCAGGTTTACCGGGGGTGCTATGGATATGACATACTTGGTCCAGAATTTTGTTTAGGCTGGACAGTTCATCTCTGGCGCCTTTAGAGGGTGTTTACTACCATCCTGCTATTCGTGTTGTCTTCGTGCTGATTTCCCGTTTCCATCTCTAACTTCGGATGTACTTGGGTCGCTAATGTTGCATCTGGCTAGCCAGCTATCCTCACCCGCGCAAAAGCGGGTCATGAGGCTTGTTAATGCTGCCATTGTTCTCGGCTTTTCTTGGCCGAGGTGTCTGGCAAGCCATTCGTCACGGACGCTATGCTTAAAAGCTGCCAAGGATTCGGCGTCCGGACAGTCGACTATTTGGTTCTTTTTAGTAAGAAACCTATTCCAAAGTTTTCGGGCTGACTCTCCGGGCTGTTGAGTTATATGACTCAAATCGTCCCCGTCCGGAGGTCGGACGTAAGTCCCCTGAAAATTTGCCCGAAAAGCATCTTTGAGCTCTTCCCAGCTTCCAATGGAACTTACGGGGAGGCTCTTAAGCCAGTGCCGAGCTGGCCCTTTGAGTTTGAGGGGTAAATACTTAATGGCGTGGAGGTCATCTCCTCGAGCCATATGGATATGGAGGATATAATCCTCAATCCAGACACCAGGGTCTATGTTTCGTCGTATGCCTCTATATTTACGAGTTTGAATCCCTCTGGAAATTCATGATCCAGCACCTCATCGGTGAAACATAGGGGGTGCGCGGCACCCCTGTATCCGGGTGTACCGTGTTCTTCGGATGTTTGTTGTGTTGCGTTGTATGCTAGAGCGCGCTTACGTGGTCCATAGATGGATATGGTTGTGCCGTCCTTTTGATGTGAGTCCTTGCGTGGATCACGTATTGTCTTATGTGCGCGTTGTTTGCCGCTCTATGTTGGCCGTGAGGTCGCCTATCCGGCCAGATGGATGTTTTGATTTTTTATTGTGGGGGATGTAAGGCCTCCTCATTGAATTCAGGTAGCAACTTCTGCTTCGGGTAGCTCTTGGTGCGGCGATTACTGCCGTACTTTGTTGCTGTGTTCAGTACTTTGCTCCATCTGATTTGGAGTGTGTCTTGCGCAGCTTTGAGCCTTTGCTTATGCTTTTTAGACTCCTCGTGGTGGCAACGAGCCTTTGATGGGCATTCTGTTGCTCCAGGTGTCCATCCGGTGTGACGTCATCTGGACTATGATCTTTGACAGAGTCGGGTTGTTCGGCTTGATTCTCCGTGTTGCCGTGGTCCGGCAATGGTTCCCCCTGCTCTAACGCTAGGTCTGTATGATCGTTGTTTCTGCCGAGGTGGGATTTGGGGCGGCGCTTACGCCGCCGTTTTGACTGCTTCTCGAGGGAACAACCCTTCATTGCATCCTTCCGTTCCTCGTCGTCGTTTTCCTTTGGTGTGTCCACCATGTATACGTCATGTGGTGAAGTGGGCGTCCAGTGCCCTGGGGGCAGTGGTTCCTGTTCGTCTCCTGTATCGTCGTTCATACCGTCGATGTATTCGGAGTCGGAGTTGAGCATGTCGGTTAAGTCATCGGCAGTGGCTATTAAGTGGGTGGTGGGTGGGCGACGAATTTCTTCGTCATCCGCATCCCAATCCTGCCGGGCATAGTTCGGCCAGGATTCTCCTGACAAGGAGAGAGACTTTAATGACTTCAGTATATCGCCGAAGGGCGAGTGTTGAAATACATCCGTGGAGGTAAACTCCATGATTGGCGCCCAACCGGATTCGATCGGAATGTGCGCAGGCGGTTCGGAGTCCGTGGCCGAAGAAGTATCTGGCAGTTCAACAACACGGCTCTCGTGCAAGGTAAAGTTGATGTTCAGCTCGATCGCCGCTGAGGGTAAGGCCTCCGTGGTGGGGTCCATCCACCCGTCCGCGGAAGGCGCAACTGGCTCCGAATTGAGGGTCGGAGCGGCCACCGGTGCGATCTCCTTAAGAATGTCCGATGGTAGAGCTAAGTCATACTCATCGTGATCACGTGACGCACAAGGCAGAGGCTCAAACCCGTCGAAGATCAAGTCTCCACGGATATTGGCCACGTAGTTTGAGCTTCCAAACCTGAACTGGTGGCCAGGGGCGTAACTTTCAACCTACTCTAGATGGCCAAGTGAATTGGCCCGCAGTGCAAAGCCGCCGAACACGAAGATCTGTCCAGGGAGAAAAGTCTCACCCTAGACTGCATCGCTATCGATGATAGTAGGAGCCATCAAGCCTAACGGCGACGACACAGAGGAACTCTAAATGAAAGCACCAATGTCGGTGTCAAAACCGGCGGATCTTGGGTAGGGGGTCCCAAACTGTGTGTCTAAGGCGGATGGTAACAGGAGGCAGGCGACACAATGTTTTACCCAGGTTCGGGCCCTCTTGATGGAGGTAAAACCCTACGTCCTGCTTGATTAATATTGATGATATGGGTAGTACAAGAGTAGATCTACCACGAGATCGGATAGGCTAAACCCTAGAAGCTAGCCTATGGTATGATTGTATGTTGTCCTACGTACTAAAATCCTCCAGTTTATATAGACACCGGAGAGGTTAGGGTTACACAAGGTCGGTTGCAGAGGAGATACACATATCCGTATTGCCTAGCTTGCCTTCCACGCCAAGTAGAGTCCCATCCGGACACGAGACGAAGTCTTCAATCCTGTATCTTCATATTCTAACAGTCCGGCCAATGGATATAGTTCGGCTGTCCGGAGACCCCCTTATCCAGGACTCCCACAGCGACCAAGAAGAAGTGTTGTTGTCAAGCTATGGATGAACTGACGACAGTAAAGGTGATCCCTGAAATTCTACGAAGAACGGCAAAAGCAATGGCAAGGATAATGCCTATGAGTAGCAGTTATCGCATTTGGGATCTAGGTCGCAGCGAGGACGTCATGTTTAAGGGGGTGAATGTTAGAGCTAAACATGCCGTGTACGTACTGCGTTCGAGTAGTATCAGTCCGAGTAGTACTCCGATCCTGGGAGTAAACTGAGTAGGAGTAGTAGTACATGTACCGACTAGGTTTGATGGTGCTGGCTAGCTCCTATATATGTTCACGTATACCCTTGTAATCTTTGTACCACAACGGAAGCAATACAAAGCAAGAGCAAGGCTCGATACGAGCCTTTGGCGATCACACCGATCAGTTTTATCGTTCGCAAGTTTTACCAGGGTCTGTGAGATCGATCGATCCTGTCGTCGCTAGTCAAGCCAAGTTTGCGTGTACGTACGGCTAGGCGTGCATGTACTAAAGCACTGTCCATTGATTTACCTGCTAGCTAGCTTGCTTCGGTGGATTTGATTTGGCGATAAAAAACCAACATCCGCGGGTGAGCTTGCCTCTTTAGCACCAAAGAGGAAACGAGAACACTGCGCGCGCTGGCGCCCGCCTGGTGCCCGCCTGGTCTTGGTCATCATGGCTTACGTCACGGAGACCTCGCGAGGTCTCCCTTGCCTTGATCTCTCTGCCCCTCGCGAGCCAGCCTGGTGAGGCTGCCCCGGAGGAGGCCTTAGGTCGTCCGCCTCGCAAGGCTTCGCCTCTTGCGAGGGTCTTGAGTGCTTGCTGGTGAAGATGGGCCGCACAGGGCCGCTGGTGGAGCCATGTCGTGGGCCGCAGGCAGGCAATTTTGGGGACCCCCATTCCCAGAACGCCGACACATATCTAGACAACCTATTTTATTGTTAACCCTAATTTGATTAAAAGAGCAAAAAATTGATAGTTGCCTATTCACCCCACCCCCTCTAATCGACCATATCGATCCTTTCAGTGTTGCTTGAAGAGAAGAATAAGCTTTAGATGATTCTTCCACCAACTAGAACCAACAAATCTTGAAGTGTGCAATTTCACAGGTGGCTTAGGGCATCTCCAGCCGTTGGCCCCCCCAGGACGCATAAAAATCGCCCCTGGGGGCGAGCCGGCGATACACTCGGCTCTGGGGCGGTTTTGCGCCCAGTCGTCGCCCCCAGCTCGCCCCCAGGCGCCGAAATTGGCCCACTTTGCAGCCCAATTTCGGCGAATAAACGGCCCATATGGGCGAATATAGGCCCATATTCGGCATGGTTTCGCCGTGTCTCGGCGTTCAATTATCAACACAATTATTTCTTATCACATATTTCATCACAGAAAAATCAAATACTTCAACAAAATAGTACAACAACAAATAGTTCAATACAAATTATATAGTTCAACAAATAAAAACTTGTATTTCATCACACGGCGTCCCCCTTGAGCCTCCATAGGTGCTCAATCAGATCTTTCTGCAGTTGATGATGCACCTGTGGGTCTCGGATCTCCTGACGCATACTGAGATAGGCAGTCCAAGTTGCCGGCAGCTGGTGATCAACTTCGGCTAGAGGACCCTGCCTGTAGTATGGTTCAGTGTCAAACACTGGGTCTTCTTGCTCGCTCTCGATGATCATGTTGTGCAAGATGACACAACAAGTCATGATCTCCCACATTTGATATTTCGACCAGGTCTGAGCGGGGTACCGAACAACAGCGAATCGAGATTGGAGCACACCAAATGCCCGCTCGACATCCTTCCGGCAAGCCTCCTGAACTTTCGCAAACCAGGCGTTCTTGCCTCCTGGCACAGGGTTTGAGATCGTCTTCACAAATGTCGACCATCTCGGATAGATGCCATCTGCTAGGTACTACCCCTTGTTGTATTGGTGCCCATTGATCTCAAAGTTCACCGGAGGAGAATGGCCCTCAACGAGTTTGGCAAAAACAGGAGAGCACTGCAGCACGTTGATGTCATTGTGAGTTCCTGGCATACCAAAGAAGGAGTGCCAAATCCAGAGGTCCTGTGTGGCTACCGCCTCAAGCACCACACTGCAACCGCCTTTGGCGCCTTTGTACATCCCCTGCCAACCAAATGGGCAGTTCTTCCATTTCCAATGCATGCAGTCGATGCTTCCAAGCATCCCAGGAAATCCTCTTGCTGCATTCTGGGCTAGGATCCAAGCAGTGTCTTCCGTGTTGGGTGTTCTCAAGTATTGTGGCCCAAACACTGCCACCACTGCCCGACAGAACTTGTAGAAACACTCTATGCTGGTGGACTCGGCCATGCGCCCATAGTCGTCGAGTGAATCACTGGGAGCTCCATATGCAAGCATCCTCATCGCTGTCGTGCACTTCTGGATGGAGGTGAATCCAAGAGCGCCAGTGCAATCCATCTTGCACTTGAAGTAGTTGTCGAACTCCCAGATGGAATTCACAATCCTGAGGAAGAGCTTTCGGCTCATCCGATAACGGCGCCGAAATGTTCTCTTGCCATGAAGTGGAGCATCGGCGAAGTAGTCGGAGTAGAGCATGCAGTAGCCTTGCAGACGATGCCGGTTCTTTGCTTTCACCTGCCCCGGCGTCGAGCCACCTCGCCGCGGCTTTTCATTGCTCGCCAGCAGCTGGGCGAGGGCGGTGAGCACCATCAGATGCTCTTCTTCTTGGACATCGGCCGCGGCTTCCTCCTCCAGCAGCGCGGTGAGCTCTTCCTCCTCATCCGAGTCCATCGCCGAGACAGGCAAAATGGCGAACACCTTGCGCTCGGTGGGCGTGTACCCGTCGTTAAACAGCGCCTCCGCGGCCGGAAACAGCGGCCGGAAACGCCCAGCTACTGTGGGAGGGGCTGCCGCGGCGAAGCGCTGCTATTTTCCGGCGGCGAATGGCTATCTAGCGGAGTAGGGCGGCGGCCGTCGCCAGGATATAGCTAGTGGTGGCCGAGGGCGCGGGGGGTGCGAGGTGAGTCGGGGGAAGAAAACCTTGACTTTTCCCCTGTCGGTGTGGGCCAGGCGTGCTTTTCCCTAGCGCTGGAGCCTCCAACGGCTCCCCAGCGCGCAGGGTTCGGCCTGTGACCGCCGGGCGGAAAAAAGGCCCGAACCGGCGATTTTCGGCGTCCTGGGGGCGCGACTGGGCCGTTTTTTCGGCGCCGACGCCGAAAAAGTGACCTGGGGAGGCCTGTTGGGGGCGCGGATGGAGATGCCCTTAGATGTATCTATTCTAGCTAGTACTTCTATTATTTAGTACAGTATAGTGTATACTAAATACTTATCTATACCAATATAAAAAGACCCAAAGCGGCAGATCCAACTGATCTTGGCCATCAAACTAAGTCAATCCAACGACGTAAACTGCTCCAATGGCGAGCGTTCAACATGTTTAACATGCAATTAATATCATACCAAATATTACACTAATTACAGAATTAACACAAAAATAATAGCATACATAATATCCGCGTGCAATTAATGTTATACCAAATATTGCACTAATCACAAAATTAACACGCAAATAATAACATACTTAATATCCGCGTGTAATTAATATATTTCCTAAATATTAACGTGCATTGCATGTGCGTATTTACTGGTACTAATTAGAAAAGCGTGTTGCAGAAATCCAACACATCTTACCCGTTCAACCGCATTTATCCAATGGTCTACATCGCTTCGATGTTTACCAGTAAACGTGTTTGTCACCCTCCCCTAATTGATATCATACCTAATATCAGCACTAACCAGTTAATTATATCCTCTCTAATGTCAACGTGTAATTAATGTCTTGCCAAATTTTAATATCTTGCATGTTAATATTAGATACTCCCTCCGTTCCTAAATATAAGTCTTTTTAAACATTTCAAATGGACTACAATATACGGATGTATGTAGATATATTTTAAAGTGTAGAATCACTGATTTTGTTCCATGTGTAGTTACTTGTTGAAATCTCTAAAAAGACTTATATTTAGGAACGGAGAGAGTATCTAATATTAATGTGCATTGCACTACTACTAGTCTATACCAATATAAAAAGACCCAAAGGGGCAGATCCAATTGATCTCAGCCATCAAACTAAGTTAATCCAACGACCTAGACTGCTCCAATGGCGAGCGTTAAACATGTTTAACGTGCAATTAATATCATACCAAATATTACACTAATCAAAGATTAACACACAAATAATTGCATACCTAATATTCGCATGCAATTAATATACGCCTAGATATTAACGTGTGAATTTGTAGTAAATTAATGGGTATATGCTAGTATTATTGATCAGACGGCAATATCTTTGATCGACAAGAATGGTGTGGAGGGTAATATTTGTCTACTCTTACAGACCTAATGGATGTCGCATACAACTTCCAAAAATGTATATTTGCTTCTTTACCTCTAATACAATTGAACCATCATTTAATTTTATGATTAGAGTACCAAGTACAGTAGTTCTATCTCCCGTAAAAAAAAGTTCAGTAGTTCTATCATTGGCTTGGGGGCCTGTGATGTGAAGTATACGTGCGGTCGTGCCAAAAAGATAACGTCCGCCAAAAGAGCCAACAACAAGATCCATAACGTACTGGCTAGGGCATGAAAATATGCAAAGGCTAAACGGGAGTGGGTTGCCACGCTGTGTGAGGGATCTTTCCATCTTTGGCACTGTGCATCGAATAATTTCATGCCCTACAGTGTCGCTCTCTCCATGTTGCATAATGTCCTCATGAGGTGATGGCATTTTCTTTCTATCTTTGGCACTGTACTTCGAATATAAGCCAGGCTCAATCAATAATAAGGCCAATCCGGACGTACCCAGATCTGAGAAAGCGAATCACGCTGCCGGCGCAGTCTATAATAAATTAATTTGGCGCACCGCCCTGCTCACATGCGCTTAACTGCGATTTTGTACACATATGATGCATTGACGACAATATCTGCGGATGATTGGTAAAAATAATTGCACGTGGACCGACAAGATAATACAGTACTACACTGTGATTTGGTCTTATATATAACTCATGTGTGTGGATGGACACGTTTGGTGGACCCGTTAGGGCTGTAGCGCCTTTCTAATTCTGGTGGCTATCATCAGACATGCAGCTGGATACATCGACCAGTGCGGAGTTAGGTGCTTCCTCCCAAAATAAGTATTAACTTGTGTTGCTGACTAAAGTTGTACTAAATCCACAACACTTATTTTGAGACCGAAGGAATATCAAAAAGATAATTTAATTATTCTTTTTCCGGATGAAAAAAAGTTAATTTAATTTAGGGTACCGTAATCTTTAGGCTGGGTTGACTTCTTTGTGGCGATTTTTGTTTTACTTTATGGAACTTGATTTTTTACTATGTTATATAATTTGTTGCACGTGAAATCATTTTTCGTCCGCAAAAACAAATACAGTACCACTTTTTTGGCAACCATAACAGTAGGGAAGGCCCTCCCCACTGTGAAGTACATGCACTATGGTGGCCATATATATTCCACAAAAATGGGTTCATATATATACATGTAGGTACTTAATAAGCAAAAAAAATGGGTTCATATATATAAGCAGGTACTTAATAAGCAAAAAAAATGGTTCATATATATACGCAGGTACTCCCTCTATAAACTAATATAAAAGCATTTAGATTACTATTTTAATGATCCAAACGCTCTTATATTAATTTACAGAGAAAGTACTTAGTAAGCAACATTTTATAGTCCATGTGTGTGTTTGTTTTGCGAACTAAGGGTTGCTTAGGTGAGAACGTATCATATGAAATGGGTCCATCTATGCACCGAGTGCACCCCTTGATTTCAGACCATTGGATACAAAGTCAATGGACAGTGTTAAGATAGAGACAATGATGTGAACATACTTTCCAAACGGAGCCTTATACTTCAACAGAATTAACAGGCAGTTCATTTTCGACCTTGGTTTCATTGCAGTGGGTTGATTTTGATGAAATACAAGGTCTTACTACAAATATTCTAGACCAGTGGGATGCAGAGGGTTTATTGTGAAGTACTTGGTCATTTTTGCAAATGCGCCACCAACTCGTTCCACCCTTTGATTATCTATCCAACAACCCAAAATCAATTGGTGCACTAGGCTAACAAATAGCCCAGTTTCACTGGATGCATTCTCTAGCATAGGTTTCTTGTGGAGAAATTAGCCCAACAGAGGTCAAGTCCTAGACTTAGTATTGATGCTCACATTTTTTAGATTTGTTTAAGGCTTTTTGACGATGTTCACATATGTGCGTGTATGCGAACATTTGTGTTTGCGCTATGTTTCTCAAAAAAAAAGTGTGTAAGTTCATTTAGGGGTAAACTTAATGATAATCTGACATACGCTCAAATATGAAAAATTAAAATCAACTTAAACATTACCGGGTGTCAAGGATTTATGCAGACAGTAAAAAGATCATTGTTACATAAATTATTTAACCATAGTATTCGATGATACAGTAGGTATCATCATGTGGGTTTCACACAACAAATCATTCATGATGAAGCTCGATCTTGTCACCTCAGACCACAAAAGTTATCAATACTTAGGGGTTATTTGGTTGAGAAGTCCTAGGACTTTTTCTAGTCTCAGGGACTAATCAAAAAAACTCTCTAGTAGAGTTTTTTTCTAGTCCCTGTAGAAAAAGTCCCCCCCCCCCCCCCCCCCCGGTTTGGTTTCTAAGGACTTTTTCTAGTCTCTGGGACTAAAAAGTCCCTGAACCAAACACCCCCTTACTCACGTAGCCCATAATCTCATGTAAGTGTGCACTTTTGCAGGAGGCTTAGAGCTAGCAGAGTCTCCATATTCATATGGAGCACGCTCTATATGGATGTGTATGGAGGCTGGAGAGGCAACACACAACGTCGGAGTCTTCGTATTGCTGCTACATAATCGTGGGACTCACTCGTCATTTAGACATCCTTTTCCCTAAACCCCTTGTCATCCCACATGAGGTAGGGCTACCTAAAGTTTTCTTCGTGTCACATAAATTTTACATGCAACTGCTATATAAAGTGCGCTCCAAAAGGCAGCCTAGCAATGTCACATGTGGCGACTGGGACCATACAAGGAGGACTCACAATAAATTGTGACGAACATGAGGTATATGTCAACTCAAATAAAGTGCCTTTTTGGCTAAAATCATCATAATTAATTATGATTATTATGGTGATCAACTTGATATGGCGGCTCTGCTACAACAACTCTAAGGGGAACTCTAGAAGGGTCACCAAATCAGCCCGGTCGACATAATAACCGCCAAATATGTCAGTAGTGGCTGAAAAGTCCACTCCATTAGAGCCGAGTCACCATAATTTATATAGCGCAATCCATATACGTCCTACAAGACTCCATATTTGGCGTATTTGGGCATTGATATGGAGAGCGCGCCATCTTCCAACCGCTCGCGCTGGAGAGAAGTATCAGTTCCCTCCTCATCCTCTCTTGTGTCCTATCACCTCGCCTGTTAATGGCGTAGTAGGCGAAAGACGCCATGAAACCGGAAATTGTGCAAACTAATGGTGGTTGGTCACGCGGCTAGTCCTGCGCCCATCAACACTATCGGGTGGTAGGAGCGACATATGCCAACGGGTGGCTTATCATTACGGGGGCCAATAGAACGTCGCCGGTGCCTGGAAGCGGGATGAGGCGAAAACATGCACGCCGGCGAATCTTACCCAGCTTCAGGGCTCTCCGGGGAGATAATACCCCTACTGCTGCTCTGCGGGGTCTCCGCATGGTTACTAAGTGGACAAGTAGCTACAATGCTCCTTGAGCTGTTTTGGGTGGAAGGAGGAAGAAGGGCTCGGCTCAGCCTGCTTCTTCTCCTTGTGTGTATCTAGGTCTAGAATGAGAGTCCAACCCCTTGCATGGGTGCACCAGGGGGTTTATATAGGCCTACCCCCCGGGGTACAATGGTAATCCGACTGGGCACGGGGCCCAGCTGTCTGTGACTATGTTCGCCGGCTTCTCCGCCGGCTTCTAGGGCCCGCCGGCTGGTGGGTCCCGCCGGCTGCCGGCTCCTGGGTCGACAGGCCGGCCCCACTGGCCAGGGCCTGGTCGGCAGCTAGTTACTGTTACTTCGTGTCGTTGACGCGGGCTTGGTCGGGGTAAGCGTGGCTACAATAACGCCACCCTGGCGGGCGATTACTGTAGCCCCGCCACATCTTGTCTCCTTAATGGGCGTCTCTTTCGAGGAGGGCGGCAGGCCGGCTGCGTGAAGCCGGCCCTGTGTCTTGCCGGCTAGAGAGGAGGTGCGGCCGCCTTCGGCATCTCTCTGCATGAAGGGGCCCACCGCCTCGGGGGCCACGCTGGTGACCAGTCGTGGACGGCGTCAGAGCAGCCGTGGCTACAGTGCCGCGCCGGGTGGGCCGCAGCTGCCCGCACGACGCGCTGTACCAGGCGTGCTCCGGGTTTTGGGGGTGGCAGGCTCGACTGTAGCCACGCCCCGCTTCATCATTGCAGAGTGGACGCGTACATCGCGGGTACGGCGTTGACCGATTTATGGGAGCGGGCCTAGCAGTAGCCGGCCTTGCTGTAGCCGGCCCTGACGTAGCCGGCCCTGCCGTAGCCGGCCTTGCCGTAGCCGGCCCTCCGCAGCCTTCTCCAGGAGGGTAAAAAGGCGGGCCGCCCCCGAAGCCGGCCAGGAAGGTAGCCGGCTGGGGGGAGGCGGCCCAAGTCTTGAGTCTTCTTATGAGCCGGATGGGCTCACAATTTTTTCTGAGGGGCTAGGGGAAGCCGGCTGGGCTACCCATAGCTATTTACCCCGACAGTAGTCCCCGAAGGCGGGCGAGCTTCACGGCGGACGGGAGGACGGGAAGCTTGGCCGGCTTCATACCCTGAAGGGCCGACCTCGTCGTTGCAGCCGACTCCAGAGCACTTTTTGTTTATCAGGGTGGCAGTGGTTGACCCACGGGCCGGCCGCGGGCCCCACGACGTGCCACGTGGCGGGGAAGTCCTGCCGTCGCACGCGCGCGACGGGACGCCGCCGCAGGCCCGGACCCGCCACTCCCTGGCCTCGGCCCGGGCGCAGATCTTCTGCGGCCCGAGGGGACTGCTCGCCTCCCCGCGGCCGTTACTTCGCGTCATCAAGGCGCGCAATTAACGCGGGCATGGGGGAGATGGGAACGATCGATCCCCACGATCCCCCACGCCGCGTCTCCTCGGCTCTGGCGCACGCGCCTACAAGTAGGGGGGAGGGGGAGAGGCACAGGCCCGTTCGCTCCCCCGCTCCTCGTCCCTCCTGCTCCTCTTCTTCTTCTTCTTCTTCTTCTTCCTTGCGCCCGCCGCAGTTTCGCGCCGCAGCCCACCCACGTCGCCATGTCTCTGGCTCTGTCGAGCTCGTGGGACGGGTCCAATGTCCACGAGGACCATATTGAGTTCCTTCGCCAGACCCGGCGCCTGCCCGCCGCCAACCTCGTGCAGGTGCGTCTGGCGCCCACGAAGGAGGTCTCGCCGGCGCCGGAGGAAGGCGAGCGCGTCGTCTTCCGCACGCACTTCCTCCGTGGCTTCGGCTTCCCGGCGAGCAGCTTCATGCGTTCTTTCCTTGAATTCTACAACCTCCAACCACACCACGTCACGCCCAACACAGTGCTGCAGCTCTCGGCCTTCGTCTCGCTCTGCGAGGGATTCTTGGGGGTGCTGCCGACGCTGGAGCTCTGGGTGGAGCTGTTCCAGAACAAGCTCGGCACCGTCTCTGCCGGCGTGCCGGCTCCCTACGGCGCCTTCATCGCGATGAAGAGGGCAAGCGACGACAACCCCTTCCCCCACATTCCTCTGATCCAGTCTGTCAAGCTTTGGCAGAAATCCTACTTCTACGTCAAGAACGTCGCCCCGCACGGCGATTACGTCAATCTGCCGGCTTACGTAGCCGGCCCACCGGTTGGGAGGCGGCGGTCCTGGGGCTATAGGTCGAAGTCCTTGTCTCCGGCTGGGAATGCCTCCATCGCCCGGCTTCGGGTGATGATCCAGTCGGAAGGCCTGCGCGCATCCGACCTGGTAGCCGCCTTCGTCGAGCGCCGGATTCTGCCCCTACAAAGCCGGCCGCACATGATGTGCCAGATGAGTGGCCGGTTCGACCCTTGCCGGCTGAGCACATGGGAGATGCCCCATGCCGAGGTGGCTCTGATGGCGAACTACATCGCCAACCTGAAGCTCACCGACGAGTGGCAGTTCGGCAAGGCGCCGTACTCCCGCGCCCATCCTCCGCCTGTGGTAAGTTTTTCTTCTTGTCGTCTGCCGGCTTGAGTCAGCCGGCTTCTGACCAGGCGGCTCTTCTCTTTTTTCTCTTCATCAGAATCCTCTCCTCCCGCCGCCAGCCGGGGCGGCCGGAGTCGATCGCGAGTATGCCCCGGACCGCACGGTGGACGACCTCGACGACCCGGACCTTTCTGCAGTCGCCATGGAGGACGCCGCCATGGGGGATGCCGCCGAGCTCGGCGGCACGGGGCTCTCGGCCAGTTTCGACGACTGGCTGGACGATTTCGAAGCCGAAGAAATCCCGCGCCACCAGTCGGCAACCGACCGCCGCGGCGCGGGCTCGTCTACCGGGCCGACTGCCGGTGGTGGAAAGGGGAAACGCCGGGCCGCGTTCCCGCTCTTCGGAAGCCGGCCGAAGAAGCCGAAGGCCTCCGCCGCGGCTACGAAGTGCGAGGAGGCGGCGGCGAAGGCGGCCCGCTTCCGGAAGGCGGTGAAGAAGCCCCCCTCAGTTTCCGCGTAAGTCTTGTAGCCGCCTACGTTCTTGTTATTCTGAAGTCTTCCTTTTCTTGAATGCTTTTCTGATTTTCTGAGCAGGGCGCCGCTCTCCCTCGAGCGAGGCCCAGCCGGCTCCGTGGTCGGGCCGAGTGCCGGATCCTCAGGATCCCGCCGAGTGGACCCCCGCGCCGAACTTGACGCAGCCACGGAGCGCAACGCTCGCGAGGCGCGTCGAGAGAGGGAGGCGGCCGAGCGGGAGGCGGCGGAGCGGGAGGCCGCCCGGACAGCGCCGGGGCGAGCGAGCGCGGCGACCGAGACTCCGTCGGAGCGGGCGGCCGCGGAGACGGAGGCGGAAGGCGCGCGTAGCCAGCCTCCGCTACTCGCCATCCCCCTCCAAACTTTGGATCCAGACATCCCTCTGCCCACGGCGGAGGAGATTATCCCCGAGCAGCCGCCAGTGCAGAGGGACGAAGTCTTCGAGGTTTCCGTCGAGAGGACGTCGCCGGCAGCGCCAGCCGGAGCAGGCGAAGGCGGCCAATCTTCGGCGGTGCCGGAGGAGCCGGCCCGGGCCGCGCCCGAGGCCGGAGCCGGCCTCGAGATCGAGCTGGCGGCGGGCCGGCGTGCCGGAGGGGGCATGGCCCCGCCGGACACACGCCGAGCCACGGGGGCCGAGCAGACGGCAGACGCCTTGGAGGCGGCCAGCTCCGCCACGTCCGGATGGACTCCTAGCGGAGGGAGCGGCGAGCTGAACATCGCGGCTCAAGAGGTTCGGAGCCGGCTGCAGGCACAGGCCGGCCTCCTGAGGCAATTTACTCAGGAGTTTCTGTCGACGCGGTCTGCAATCCGGGTAAGTCTTCACTCATTGACCGTTCTGGTCCTTTGAATTTTTTCCGTGGGGGCGCACTAGCGCACCCACTAGGTGTAGTCCTTGAGATCCGGGCTGACTGCAGCGCAGTCGGGTCGGATCTTACTCGACGACTATCTTGACTGTTTTTTCTGATCTCCAGGATTATCACAATTCTCGTGCTGCCGCCTTCAACTCCCAGGCTCGGGAGCTGAGCCGGAGGACCGAAGACCTCGCCAGCAGCCGGCGTAAGTGTTTTGTCCTTATTTGTTTCTCGTGGGGGCGCGACAGCGCACCCACTGGGTGTAGTCCCCGAGATCCGGGCTGACTGCAGCGCAGTCGGGTCGGATCTTCCTCGACGACTTTTCCTTTGCTAACTTTTTCTCTTTATTTTTTGCTCGTGCAGAGGCCAACGCCGACCTGCGGAGGTGCAGGCTGCCCTTCGCGCCAAGGACGCCGAGTATGCTGACTTGGTTCAAGAGCGCGACCTCCTGGCGAAGAAACTGGCCGACCAAGAGGAGAGCCACAAGGCGGCCCTGCAAAAGGCGCAGGACGGCGAGGCTGCCCTAAAGGCGGAGTTCGAGGCCAGGGAGGCGAGCTGGGGCGAGAGGCGCCAGGCGCTGGAAGAAGGCTTCGGCCGGATCGAGGATCTCATCGATGGTAGGCTGTCTTTCTTGCTCTTCTTCCATCTGCCAGCCGCCTACGGTTTTGTTTTGACATGTGCTTGCTATCTTGCGCAGAGTACTTTCCCGGTCAATCCGTCCTTGCCGCCCAAGCCATCGAAGCCTACCGCGAGGAGCGCCGTCAGGCCGGGGTTGTGATTTCGCCGGACGCGAACCGGACGTTGTTGGAGCAGCTCATCGTCGTCCAGGCGCGGCTGCAGCCGGCCCACCGGCTGCTCCGCCGGCTCCAACGCGCCAGGGCGACGATGCTGGCCGCGCTCTAGCCCGGCCAGACAATTCCCCGCACCCCAAGCCGGACGGCCGACTGGCTCGAAGTTGCAGTCGGCCGCTTCGAGGCCTGGAAGGCGTCCGCGGCCCGTCTTGGAGCCGGGCGCGCGCTGGAGTTCGTCCGCGCGTGGTACCCATGGCTAAGCCTAGACCAGCTGCGGACGTGGCGGTCGGAAGCCGACGCGGAGCTGGAGGAGGTGCGGCCGGCGATCGCGCAACGCGCCTCGACGATCGCCGAGTGCACCGACACCAGCGTCTTCGCGCCGGAGCTCAACGACGATGGCGCCGCCCAGCCGGAGGAATGGTTCGGGCTGAACCCGGCGGACAGCGAAGACTCGGCCGAAGAGATCGCCTCCAGCGACGAGGGCGAGGACGACGAGGAGGAGGACGGCGAAGACGCCGAGCCGACTGGTGAGACGGCCGACCGTCCCCCAGCCGACCGTGCCTCCAGCAACGAGCCACGCGGGAGCGCTCCCTCTGCCGGAGACGACGATCAAGCCGAGGTTGGCCAGCCGGCCGCTCCTCCAGCCGGCGCGACTAATTCCACCGCCCGGCCCGGCTCGTCTACGGCCCCGCCGGCTTGATCTGCCGTTCTTTTTGTCCCTGTTTTACTTTTTTGGACAATTTTAAGTTTTTGCAATTCCACCCACTGGGGGTGTATCGAACAATGTTGGGTGTCAACCTCTCTGGAGGCCTTTTGTGTAAATATTAATATATGCATGTGTTGGCGTTCATTCAAGTGTACTTTTTTGTCCTTAGGCTCTTTCCTTTGCCGCCTTCCCTCTTTGGGAAGGCAAGTACTTGAGCTTTCTTGGATTTGAAGCAGACTGAATGTAAGCCGGCCGGCCGGCTACTCTGGTAGTCAGTCGGCGTGAGGCAGTCAGCCGGCTTTTGTTATATATGCGAGCCTTATTGGTCCCTAGCCGTTTTTCATGTGCGCACCCTTTCCAGCTTGTGGCTCTTGCCAGCCGGGCAGTCGGTTCTTCGAGCTGCGATTTCGGCAAGAGCCAAGCCTGGGTGTCGGCGCATTACTTGTCTGACTGCGGGTAGGGCTCCTAATATAACTCTAGTCGGCCAGTCCCCGGCCGACTCGTCGGACCCGGTACCAGACAAAATAAATGAAGAGGTAAAATCATACGCATGATAACTTTCATTCATAAGATAAAGGGTGGCAGTCCCCGAGTCTTTCTTGGGGAGCCTACTGTTTTCGTACTAAATACAAAAGTGGGCATAACACATACTGCGTTTTAACTGTAAAACTTCCGAAGGAGATTTGCGTTCCATGGTCGCTCCGACTCCTTGCCGGAGTCGTCTCTCTTGCGTGCCTTCGGCTTCTGCGCGTCGATGAGGTAGTAGGCGTCGTTGCCCAAGGCTCTGCTGATGATGAAGGGGCCTTCCCAGGGGGCTGCGAGCTTGTGCTGGCCGGCTGTTCGCTGGATCAGCCGGAGCACAAGGTCGCCCTCCTGGAAGGATCTTGGTCGGACCCTCCGGCTATGGTAGCGGCGCAAACCCTGCTGGTAGATGGCAGACCGGCTGAGGGCTAACAGCCGGGCCTCTTCCAGCAGGTCGACACCGTCCTCTCGTGCTTCTTTGGCTTCCGCTTCCGTGTACATGGTTACCCGAGGTGAGTCGAACTCGATGTCTGTTGGGATGACCGCCTCGGCACCATATACAAGGAAGAAGGGAGTGAAGCCGGTTGATCTGTTGGGAGTAGTGCGCAGACTCCATAGGACAGCCGGCAGCTCATCGAGCCAGCAGCCGGCTGAACGCTCCAGAGGTACGACCAGTCGAGGCTTGATGCCAGACAAGATGAGGCCATTTGCTCGCTCCACTTGGCCGTTTGACTGCGGGTGCGCGACTGACGCAAGGTCCATCCGGATACCTTGCGCAGCGCAGAACCGTGCCAAGGCACCTTTGGCAAAGTTCGTGCCGTTCTCGGTGATGATGCTGTGCGGTACGCCGTACCGGGTTGTTATATCTGCAATGAAAGTCACTGCAGTCGGCCCATTCAGCTTCTTGATCGGCTTCGCCTCAATCCACTTGGTGAATTTGTCGACAGCGACGAGCAAATGTGTCATGCCGCCACGCGCCGTCTTGAATGGGCCCACCATATCCAATCCCCAGACGGCAAAGGGCCAGGTGATGGGAATGGTCTTGAGTGCTGAAGCCGGCATGTGTTGCTGCGAGCTGAAAAGCTGGCAGCCTTTGCAGTGTTTGACTAGCTCTTTGGCTTCGTCCAAAGCAGTCGGCCAGAAGAAACCATGGCGGAAGGCTTTGGCGACAAGTGATCTTGATGCGGCGTGGTGGCCGCACTCTCCTTGGTGTATATCCCTGAGGATCGCGATGCCTTTCTCCTGCTCGACGCATCGCTGCAAGACTCCGGTGGCGCTGCGCTTGACAAGCTCTCTGTTAACGATTGTGTATGCTCCAGCCCGGCGCTGAACTTGTCTTGCTTCGTTTTTGTCAGCCGGCAGGTCATGGTTCACCAAAAAGTTGTGGATGGTTTGGGCCCATGATGGGGCGGCGACTTCCTCTGCCACCAATGTGGCCACAGCCACCAGGGTGGGCGGGCTGGGTAATGCAGTGCTGGAGTCGGCCGCCGCTTGCTGTGCTGAAGAAGTTCCCGGGCCGGCTACAGCAGTCCCCGGGCCGGCTACCGCAGTCCCCGGGCCGGCTACCGCAGTCCCCGGGCCGGGTGCGGCAGTCCCCGAGCCGGGTACTGCAGTCCCCGAGCCAAATATTGAAGTCCCCGGGCCGGCTGCTTGATTCTTCGAGCCGGAGCCGGCCTCCTCGGGGTTAGGCGGCACGAAGATGGAGTCGGATTCTGGAGACGGCTTGATTGAAGGCTTGAGGAGGCGCTGTAGGGCGACGCCGGCTGGTATTGCTTGCCGCGTGGAGCCTATTCGGGCCAGAGCATCTGCTGGCTCGTTGTCGGCTCGCGGTACATGAAGGAATTCACACCCGTCAAAGTATCCGCTGATTTGCTGCACTAGGAAGCGGTAGCTCGCCATGTTCGCGTCCTTGGCGTCCCAGTCGCCAGAAGACTGCTGCACCACCAAATCCGAGTCGCCATAGCACAGGATCCGGCGAATGCCAAGTTCCTTGGCAAGCCGGAGCCCGTGTATGAGTGCTTCGTACTCGGCTACGTTGTTGGAGGCGGCGAAGTGGATCTGCAGCGTGTATCTGAGCTTGTCGCCCTTTGGAGAGGTAAGGACGATGCCGGCTCCCAGGCCAGTGCACATCTTTGATCCATCAAAGTGCATGCACCAATGGGTGGAGTCGGGCGCTGGTGGTAAGTACTGGGTCTCGGCCCAGTCGACGAGGAAGTCGGCCAGCGCTTGCGTCTTGATGGCGGTGCGGGGTTGGTAGAAGATCGTGTAGGGGGCCAGCTCGATGGCCCATTTAGCCACCCGGCCGGATGCATCCCGGCTGCCTATGATGTCGGCTAGCGGGGCAGTGCATACGACCGTGATGGGATGCTCTTGAAAGTACGGCTTCAGCTTCTTGGCGGCGAAGTACACGCCATAGCACATCTTCTGATAGTGCGGGTAATTTTGCTTTGAGGCGGACAGCACCTCGCTCAGGTAATAAACCGGCCTCTGGACCGGCTGGGATCGGCCTTCTTCGGGGCGTTCGACCACAATGACGGTGCTGACCACCCGGCTAGTGGCGGCAATATATAGGAGCATGGGCTCCTTCTCAGTCGGTGCCGCCAAGACAGGCGGCGTGGACAGCATTTTCTTCAGCTCGTGGAAAGCTTGGTCGGCCTGGTCATTCCACTCAAAGTGAGTGCTCTTCTTCATGAGGCGGTAGAGGGGGAGAGCTTTTTCTCCAAGCCGGCTGATGAAGTGGTTCAGAGAGGCCAGGCACCCGGTGAACTTCTGAATCTCTCTGAGCTTGGTTGGGACCGCCATCCTCTCAATGGCCTTGATCTTCACAGGGTTGCACTCTATGCCGCGTTCGGAGACCAGAAAGCCTAGGAGCTGGCCGGCTGGCACTCCGAACACGCATTTCTCCGGGTTGAGCTTGATCCGGAACCGGCGCAGGTTCTCGAATGTCTCCTTCAAGTCTTCCAGCAGAGTGCCACGCTTCTCCGTCTTCACCACAACATCATCCACGTAAACGTGGGCGTTCTTGCCGAGCTGCGTGAGGAGGCACTTCTACATGCAACGCTGAAAAGTGGCGCCGGCATTCCTCAAGCCGAATGTCATAGTCAGGTAGCAGAAGGCTCCAAATGGCGTGATGAAGGCGGTCTTCAGTTGGTCATCCGGGTTCAGCTTGATCTGGTGGTATCCCGAGTAGGCATCCAAAAAGCTAAACAGCTCGCATCCGGCTGTGGAGTCTATCACTTGATCAATCCTGGGCAGAGCGAAAGGATCTTTTGGGCAGGCTTTGTTGAGGCTCGTGTAATCTATACGCATGCGCCACTTGTTATTCTTTTTCAGCACGAGAACCGGGTTCGCGAGCCACTCGGGGAAGAAAACTTCCATGATGAAGCCGGCTGCAAGAAGCCGGGCTATCTCCTCCCCTACGATCCTTCTCTTCTCTTCCGACAGTCGGCGGAGGGGCTGCTTGACTGGTTTAGCATCCTCCCGCACGTGCAATTTGTGCTCGGCGAAATCCTTCGGAACACCCGGCATGTCCTTGGGGGACCATGCAAAGATATCCCGATTCTCACGGAGGAAATCGACGAGCCCGCCTTCCTCTTTACTATCCAGGCTCGCCCCAATGACGACAAACCTCTCGGGGTGCTCGGGGTCGAGCTGTATCTTCTTGGTCTCCTTGGCCGGCTGGAAAGATCCTTGGGCATCATACTCCTTGGAGTCGGCGGGTTGGTTTAGCTGCTTGCTGGCCAGGGCCACGACCCGGTCCAGCGTCTTCCTCTCGGCAGCGATCACGAGGGATTCGGCCAGCCGGCTGCTGGCCGCGGCGCAGTCGGCGGACTTCTTGTAGTCGCCGGCGATGGTGATGACGCCCTTGGAGCTCGGTATCTTCATCTTGAGGTAAGCATAGTGGGGGACCGCCATGAACTTGGCCAAGGCGGGTCGGCCAAGCAAGGCATGGTAAGGGCTCTCCAGGTCCACCACCTCGAACCAGATTGCTTCCCGGCGGAAATGGTCCTTGCCCCCAAAGAGTACATCGATCTTGAGCTTGCCGATGGGGGCACAGGACAAACCGGGTACGATGCCGTGGAACACCGTTCGAGTCGGCGCAAGTTGCTTTGCCTTGACGCCCAGCTTCTCCATGGTGTCGCGGTACAGGATGTTGATGCTGCTTCCGCCGTCGATCAGCACGCGGGAGAAGCGTGCGGCGCGCGTATCCGTTGCAAGGGTGGCCTCCAGGACCAACGCGTAGGAGCCGGGGGACGGCATCACCTCTGGGTGGTCGGCCCGACTCCAACTGATGGGTTTCTCCGACCAGTGCATGTGGCCGGCTGGGCTGGTGGCGGCCACATTGACCTCTTGTTGCTCTCGGCGCTTGCTGCGCCGGTCTTCGGGCTGGCTCGTGAAGATGACATAAGACGCTTGCTCATCGGGGAACTCGTCCTGCATGGCGTCGACCGCGGGCCGGGTGGCTTTGGGCGGCGGAGCCGACGGCGGCGGGCCGGCAGGCGAAGTCGGCGTGAGCCCTTCCCCCTTTGAGATTCGGGCGAGCCAGTTGCATTTGCGGGTCATGTGGTTGGACGGCTTCGCGCCGCTGTGGAACTTGCACGGGGCATCAAGGGTTTGCTCGTAGGAGAAGGCCGGCTGCCAAGCCGGCCGACCGCCCTTGGGCTTCTTGGGTGCGGGCCACCCTTCAGGCGGCGCGTCTTCGACCGTGGCCACCTGCCGGCTGGCGGGAGGCGGCGCAGGGCCCTTGCGCTTTTGATCATTCTGGTGTTGGCTTCGGCGGCCGTCTCCAGCCGGCGCTTTGGGCGCCGGATTAAGCACCTTTCCGGATGCGTCCACCCGGAGCTCGGTCTTCATTGAGGAGTCGGCGGTGGCGTACTTGTCGGCGATGTTCAGGAGCTCGTCGAGGGTAGTCGGCTCATCGCAGAGAAGCTTGTGTTTGAGGAGGGTGCCCTTTCGGCACCCGGCGGTGAAGTATTCGATGGCTTGCACCTCGTGCAGCCCCTCGCAGGAGTTGCGGAGCTCGGCCCAATGCGTCAGGTAGTCGCGAGTGGACTCGGCTGGGCCCTGTACGCACAGGGAGAGCTGTCTGGGCTTCGGAGCCCGCTTGTAGGTGCTCGTGAAGTTGCGAACGAAGGCTTCAGTGAAATCCACCCAGCTGTTGATGCTGAGGGGCTTGAGGCTGTTAAGCCAAGTCCGTGCCGTGCCTTGCAGCATGAGGGGCACGTACTTTAAGGCAATGCGCCGGTTGCCATTGGCGATGCTGACGGCTGTGGAGTAGTCGGTCAGCCAGTCTTCCGGCTTCACCGAGCCGTTGTACTTGGGTGTGTCTATTGGGAGCGAGAACCCTTTGGGGAAGGGCTCATCGCGGATGTGGGGGCCAAAGCAAGGCGGGCCGACATCGTCTTCTTCTTCTAGCGCCAGGGATCGGGCCAGGCGGTCGATCCGGTGGCGGGCGTCGTTTTCGCCGGTTCCCTCGCGGTGACCAAGCCGGCCGCTGAGAGTCGGGTGAGCCACTGGAGGTGGGGTAGGATATCTCTCTCCGTGAGCTCGAGGCGGAGGCGGGGTGCCCCGCCATTCCATGGCTCGGGGGCGGCCGTCCGCGTCTCGCTCGATGGAGATTTGGGTCCGGCTTCGGCTGGAAGCTGGCTCTTTGTCGCGCCGCGCGCGGGTGTAGCTGGTAGTCGGCGACCGGGAAGTCGCACCGTGTTCGCGGCGCGGGGGAGGGCTCCCCACGCAGGCGTCGGCTTCGTGCCGTCGTGCGGCCGCATCGATTAGTTGCTGGATGCGCCGCGTCATGTGGGGGAGGTCTTCGGCTTCCAAGCCGTCCAGCTCGTCCACGGCCGCCTGGGCGGCGCGCAGGTTCTCGAGCGGGGTGGTGTAGACCGGGCGATCCACTCCAAGCGTGTCGGCGATGACGGCGCCGCGTTGCCTGACAGCACCGGCCCGGCTAGGGCCAGCCGGAGCCGGCGTGCCGAAGGCGGCGCGGTCAGCTTCGCGCTGGTAGGCCTCGGTGAGGCGTCTTACGGAGGCCAGCCGCCGGCCCTCCGCGAGGAGGGCGAGGCGGCGTGCCTCCAGAACTTCGTCGCTGGCGTCAGCCGGAAGGGGGCGGACAAGTCTTGGGCAGCCGCGCGTGGGGAGTCGCGGGCGCCCTCGTCAGTCGGGCCGTCGAGGCCGATAACCATCACCTCGGGGGCGTTAGAATCGCGATCGCCAGCCGGAGGGAGCGGGTCGTTGTAGACCGTGACGTTGGTGGGGAAGGTATCATAGGATGCCGCGTCGGAGTCGACGGGCATCGGGTCGGTGGAGCCAACCGACTCCAAATCCGCAGCGGGCTCGCTGGAGACGTGGAGCTGGCTGAGGAGGTTGGCGAGGTGATCTGTGCCCGCATCGGAGGCAGGATCGTCGGAGATGCGGGCCTTGTGGAAGAGGTTGGCGAGGTCGCCAGCCGCGCAGGCGTTGGCGACGCCATGCAGCGCGTCGCGGCAAGCGCCATCGGGCGAGCCAGGCTGGCCACGCCCGCGAGGAAGGAAAAGGGTTCCCGTCCAGAACAGGTCTCCGAACAACGGTGCACCTGGCCCCACGGTGGGCGCCAAATGTCGGGTGGTAGGAGCGACATATGCCAACGGGTGGCTTATCATTACGGGGGCCAATAGAACGTCGCCGGTGCCTGGAAGCGGGATGAGGCGAAGACATGCACGCCGGCGAATCTTACCCAGCTTCAGGGCTCTCCGGGGAGATAATACCCCTACTGCTGCTTTGCGGGGTCTCCGCATGGTTACTAAGTGGACAAGTAGCTACAATGCTCCTTGAGCTGTTTTGGGTGGAAGGAGGAAGAAGGGCTCGGCTCAGCCTGCTTCTTCTCCTTGTGTGTGTCTAGGTCTAGAATGAGAGTCCAACCCCTTGCATGGGTGCACCGGGGGGTTTATATAGGCCTACCCCCCGGGGGTACAATGGTAATCCGACTGGGCGCGGGGCCCAGCTGTCTGTGACTATGCTCGCCGGCTTCTCCGCTGGCTTCTGGGGCCCGCCGGCTGGTGGGTCCCGCCGGCTACCGGCTCCTGGGTCCCGCCGGCTGCCAGCTCCCGGGTCGACAGGCCGGCCCCACTGGCCAGGGCCTGGTCGGCAGCTGGTTACTGTTACTTCGTGTCGTTGACGCAGGCTTGGTCGGGGTAAGCGTGGCTACAGTAACGCCGCCTTGGCGGGCGATTACTGTAGCCCCGCCGCATCTTGTCTCCTTAATGGGCGTCTCTTTCGAGGAGGGCGGCAGGCCGGCTGCGTGAAGCCGGCCCTGTGTCTTGCCGGCTAGAGAGGAGGTTCGGCCGCCTTCGGCATCTCTCTGCACGAAGGGGCCCACCGCCTCGGGGGCCACGCTGGTGACCAGTCGTGGACGGCGTCAGAGCAGCCGTGGCTACAGTGCCGTGCCGGGCGGGCCGCAGCTGCCCGCACGACGCGCTGTACCAGGCGTGCTCCGGGTTTTGGGGGTGGCAGGCTCGACTGTAGCCACGCCCCGCTTCATCATTGCAGAGTGGACGCGTACATCGCGGGTACGGCGTTGACCGATTTATGGGAGCCGGCCTAGCAGTAGCCGGCCTTGCTGTAGCCGGCCCTGACGTAGCCGGCCCTGCCGTAGCCGGCCTTGCCGTAGCCGGCCCTCCGCAGCCTTCTCCAGGAGGGTAAAAAGGCGGACCGCCCCCGAAGCCGGCCAGGAAGGTAGCCGGCTGGGGGGAGGCGGCCCAAGTCTTGAGTCTTCTTATGAGCCGGATGGGCTCACAATTTTTTCTGAGGGGCTAGGGGAAGCCGGTTGGGCTACCCATAGCTATTTACCCCGACAAACACCACGTTTCCCGACATGTTTTCCCACAGAAATGAAAAGGTTGACACCGTGGCCGCATATCTCACCAGCTCAAGCTCGAACACCATCGCTCACAGCCTCCACTTCTCTCTCCTTGTAGCCATGTCTTTTCTCGCGCAGCCGGACTGGGTGCTGCTCTCAAAGAAGGAGGAGTGGAACCTGGACAAGGCGGCAGCGGAGTAGGGGGTCAACCTCGTCGATGAGGAGGAGGACCACCTTTACACGGCAAAGAACGCGCGGGATCCAACCCTTGATGAGTCACCAGGTTGGAATCGGAAAGCACACTCCATCGAGTCTGAATCATATGGCGGGTACGAGCTGACCCCACATCTGCAGGAGAGACCTCACCTAGGCATCTCATACCTGCCATTTCGAGCATACCTCCGACGAGAAGGAATTGTGGGCGGGAAAGGACCACACCGTCTGGCTCAATTACGTCCAGAAGTAGGCTGACTTGGCGCAAGAGAGGGAGCACATCAGATTGCGCAAATTCGACATGGAAATGGTGTCATGGACCGAGACATATCGTGGCATATTAGGTCTTCCCTCCTCGACGACTGCCGCAGGAATGCGACGAGGAGGAGATTGAAGACTGTCACACTGTTGTGCGTGCACGACGACTGGACTTGTAAGCATATACCGCCGTTGTGGTTAGGAGCGAATAATGCTTCTATCAAGACGTAAAAATCATTAGTTTTGTAAATAATTCGCTAATCGACTTTTCCGCCCCTAATATAATCACTTTGTAATGCAATTGTTATCTCAAATTTAGCATTTAAATTTCTGAAATTGAGTGTATGTTTATTGGGTTGGTAAAAAAATATGGAGGTCGCATATGGCGACTATGTTTGCGGACAGCCGCGCCATGACTATGTTTATTGGGTTAGTAAAAATATATGGAAATCAGCAACATATTCAAGTGTCGCGTCAAGATTGTGGGGCCTTGGAGAAGACACCCATGAGATATTTGGTGGTGGTGCAGGTTTTCTTTAGGAAGTTTTGCTCTGCTTAGATGAACCAGACTTGGAGGTCTTGCTAGATGTATTGGGGAATTGGACATTTGAGTTAAAGATATAAAATTGAATTAATAAAATCGAAATTCATGTGATATTATTTTGTCATATCATTTACCTCTCATGTTACTTTGGAACCTTATTAGTTGATTATGTAATTTTAGTATGTTACATGGTTTTTCTAAGGTTTGAATTACTATGTTATGCAATTGAATTGTAATGTTATATTGTGATTTATTTTCTGCCTTGCATGTTTGGAATGTGGAGTAGAAATGTATGTATTAATGGAGACATGTGCTGTACGTGCACGCTTACTAGTCATATGCGAATCTGTTACATTATTAAGATGTAATTATTTAAGTGTCTAATGTTACACGCGTCCATCAAGCACAGACGTCCTCACAGACATCAACAATATACTAGCATGTAGGCTGTAGCTGCGAATTTGTCATAAATTAATGTGTGGTATATGCTAACTGTACTATGAGGGATCAAACCAATTATTTTTTATAGCGGCCTGTTAAAAACAAAGGTAATAATAGCATGCTTACGTAAGCAACCAACAAAAAGTTGCCATTTCTGAAAGAAAATTAATAAAGGAACAAGAATAGAGTGGGATGAATCGGGATAATACTGTCAGCTCATACGACCTAATGGATATCACACACAAATTGCAAGAATGTTAAATGTTTTTACTTCTAATATTAATAGAACCATCATCTAATTTTATGATTAGGCTACTAAACAGTCCTATCATTGGGAGGCCTGTGCTGCGCAGTACTCCCTCCATTCCAAAATATAATGCGCCCGCGTTTTCTGAGGTCCAACTTTGACCATAAATTTAACCAATGAGACCAACTGCGGCGGGGTAAAAAATTATATAATTAAAAACTTCTTTCGAATACGAATTCACTGATATAATTTTTGCTCCCATCATAATCGGTCTTGACAGTTAAATTTATGGTCAAAGTTAAAGCACGGAAATAAAAGAAGCACTACATTGTGGAACGTTGAGAGTATTACGTGCGGTCCTGCAAGAAGATACCGTTTGCCCCATGATCCAATGACATGGTCCATGGTCTACCGGGTACGGCATGAAAATTTACAAAGGCTAAACGAGAATGGAGCACAACGTAGGGTGCTTGATCTTGTCCCCATGGAGTGATAGCATATTTTTCTATATATATGGCAGTGCATTCGTAGATTTGTCCACATCGAATATTATAGTCCACGTTCAATCAATGATAAGACCAATTCCGGCATACCCAGTTCTGACCACGCGAAGCACGCTGCCTACGTGTTCTTGCCATACCCAGATCTGACCACGCGAAGCACGCTGCCTACGTGTTCCATTAAGTAATTTGCTACACGAGGTGTATTGCCTCCCGGGAGCATTTGCTCCGGGATGAACAGTAACTCCAAAAATTGTTAATATTATTTTTAAAAATGATTTTTTTTGTTGATGTCCATGTTAGTGTCGCAAGCATGCTTGACAATTTTCATGTGAAATGGAGCTGTAGTGTTTTATCGGTTAAAAAATAAACTCAAGATGACATTTTGGGGTAACATTTGGGGTTTAAATTTGTTTTTGTTTTTGTGCAGGCCGACATGTTTAATCTTTTTGTCTAAAACTTTGCAGATAGCATTTAGATGTGACTATGAATACATAAAAAAAACTGTTGGGATTTTTTCATATTTTACAAATTATTTTTCACGAGCAGGAGCACGTGCTCCCGGGAACCAAATTGGATTTCCCGCTACACCATCAGCTACTGTGCCTGCATAGCCAAACAGTACAATCGTTTTTCTGAATCAACAGACAACTTTGATAAATCCTGACATAAAACATGGTGCTATGGAACTCGGATAGCCACATTTGAAAAGAATTTCTAAGGCAGGCGCTGCCCCAGAAAATTTCAATTTTTTAGTGCCGCCCTGGGTGCGTGCTTGATGGTGCACTAAACATGCCGGTTTTTTTTCCTTCCGTAGAACCGTAAGATGACTAACATCGAATTGTTATCATTATGCGCTGTATATGCAAATCTTGGTACCAATATCAGTACTAATGTAGCACTCGTAGTAAAGTAGTCTTGTTTTGCCAAATGGAAAACTGGAAATAGCTGATATCACCCGTGGGCGATGATTGAGGGCGATCGTGTCATTAACCCACGGCTGCCTGAGGCGCGGCCACCCACGTCTTCGCCGCCGGCGCTCCCTGCGTCGCCACCGCCGCATCATCCCTCGTCACCGCCGACGCAGGGGGCAGGGGGGATGGGGGGCGGGGGCAGCGAGGCCGGTGGATGCAGATCTTGGAGGGGGATCCACTGATGATGTCGGGATCCAGGCGAGGGCGCAAGCGGAGCAGTGGGGAGTCCATTTATCCGACATGCGTGTCTCTGGCGGCTGGATCGAGGGACGTCTTCAGCACACTCAGGCCTCTTGTTGGGCGTCACCTCGTGATATGGATAACGACATCCTTGCCGGCGATTATCTGGCGGCCGACGTTCGGATTGCGGTAGGGCTTCGTTTATGTATTGATGCGTATGACGTGCTTGTTGATTGTTGTATGCAGGTTGATCATACGGAGGCGATTGAGCTGATCGACTTGACGGCAACACCCAAGAACGGGAGATCGGATCGGCGATTTGGAGGACACTTTTGGGTTCTAGCAGATAGCGACGATGAGGAGGAGCAACATGACGGCCTTGGTTGGATGGAGGAGACAGAGGATGGCAATGATGAGATGAACGCACAGAAAACGGTATGTGAGATGGTGTCGCCGGCGTTGGGATCTTTACCTACTCATCGGAAGAGGGAGGTTAAGAAGTCGGCGTTGCTAATGAAACCTTGGATTGGACCGATCCCGAAGGTAAACCGCACACACATCACTCTGTACGACTTCATTCCAGATTCGTGGACGCTCGTAACAAAGAAGAAGAATAGAAAGAGGGGCTGACCGTCGAGGCCACCGCCAGTGGCTAGGGAGGCCAACGAGATTCGAGCGGCCAGACGGGCGCGCTTGAATTCGCTGTTGGGCCGCGAGGGGGGACCCGTTGCTACGTTGGTCGTGGGCTCTTCTCGAACTTGGTATGAGGCCCATTTGAAGTCCCAAGCCTCGCACGCAGTCACGTCCGATCCACCGACGTTGCATGGGACATCGATCCACGAGCCAACGCCTGATCGAACAGTTTCTCCCGCTAGGGTTTTCCGCCGGCCTGGGTTCCCATCGCTCGGGACTCGTCGGGCGGCAAGGATCCGCTGTGGCGCCGGTGCACCAAGTCCTATGGCGGGGCGAGGAATTCCACCGCCGGCAAAGCAGGGACCTCCGCCCCCTGCGGTGCCGCCAGCAAGGGCTAATGTTGCCTAGTACCCTGGTCGGGCTGTCGCGCGGAAGCAGAAGGTGCCAAGGGAAGCTAGGCCAACGGCGGCTGCTACGAGCCAAGCCGCCGAGCAGGGCCAGGATGGCGCCCTTGGTCGGGAAGGTTACGGCGGTGGTGGTCGGGATTACGGTGGGGATGGATACCGCTACAATCGACATGGATAGTGGGGAGCTGATGGATATGATGCGTACGGTGAGGGCCAACAC
Organism: Triticum monococcum; assembly: GCA_034509565.1. Lineage (NCBI taxonomy): Eukaryota > Viridiplantae > Streptophyta > Magnoliopsida > Poales > Poaceae > Triticum > Triticum monococcum. Next base: position 495,576,375 of record CM067844.1, read on the forward strand.
AGTGGTTCTTCATCGGAAGGTGGCCATGGTTATGGGTGGTACAATGGCGGAGGAACGGGATGCGGTTTTCAAGGACCTCCCGACAACTTCGTCAAGGGGGTGGCCGGTCCTACTAATCGGTATAACCGGGAAAGTCATCGTGGTTTCCGTGGTGGGAGAGGAGGGGGTCGGCACCCGCCTCCACCGCGACCTCCACCACCTCCTGTTGATGCATCTGCTATGCCCCAATCCGAACCAGTTGCTACGGTGGTGACGGCCTCGCCTGCTCTTCCCATGGTGGCTGTAGACACATTCCGGGAGATTGCACTAGCGAAAGTACGGACCCTAGGCCTTGTTTTTAAGCATTGCAATACCGTTTTTGTACCCGTTTACTATTTGCTACCTTGCTGTTTTATTTATTCAGATTATATAAATATATTTCTACCATAAAATATTACAGCTTTATCACCATCTCTTCGCCGAACTAGTGCACCTATACAATTTGCCATTGTATTGGGTGTGTTGGGGACACAAGAGATTTCTTGTATTTGGTTGCAGGGTTGTTTGAGAGAGACCATCTTCATTCTACACCTCCCACGGATTGATAAACCTTGGGTCATCCACCTGAGGGAAAATTGCTACCTTGGAGGCCCAACACGAGTCTACAAGAATAAAGTTGTATAGTAGACATCAAGCTCCTTTCTGGCACCATTGCCGGGGAGGTGAGTTCTTGAAGGTATATCTTTAGATCTTGCAATTGAATCTTTTAGTTTCTTGTTTTATCACTGGTTTGGCTTATAAAAGAAAACTACATAAAAATGGAATTGAGGTTGCATCATATTATTGATCATCTTTATAGTATCTTTCTTGAAATTGATGGATCGGAAAATTGTGCTCAATTGTTAGAAGAAGAAGTCAATAAAATGTTTGGCACAAAATATTTGAATGATGAGCATGATTGCAATGTTGTTAGTGTGAATTCTTTGAATATCCATGATGCTAATGATATGCAAATCCACAAGCTTGGGGATGCTATATTTGATGAATATGATATTTTTAGTCCCCCAAGTTTTGATGAGAAAATTTATTATGATGATTGCATGCCTCCTATTTATGATGATTATATTGATGAAAGTGGATTTTGAGAGTTCGTGACATTATTTAATGATGAATCCACTATTTCGGAGGAGGCTGCAATTGATTATGACAACGAAGTTCCTATATATGATGATTATGGTGATGACATGTATGCTATATTTGATAATGATAACCATGAAACTTGTCATCATGATTTTAATTTTCAATCTCATGATAGTTATTTTGTTGAGTTTGCTCCCACTGTTATTCATGGGAATAAATTTGCTTATGTGGAGAGTAAACTTTTTTATCATTTTGCATCATGAAAGTGTGCCTTGTGTGGTGCTTATATTGTTGAATTTTGTCATGATGCTACTGAAAATTATTATGAGGGAGGAACTTATGCTTGTAGGAATTGTAATAATATCAAGTTTCCTCTTTATGTCTTGAAGGTTTGAAGTTATGCTTGTTTTGCCTTCCTATGCTAGTTGATTCTTGCTCCCGTGAATTGTTTGCTCACAAAATACCTATGCATAGGAAGTGGGTTAGGCTTAAATGTGCTTGCCATGTGTTTCATGATGCTCTTGTTATGTTTCAATCCTTATCTTTTATGCGAGCATCATTGAAATCATCATGCCTAGCTTAAAGGCATAAAAGAAAAGCACTTGTTGGGAGACAACACAAAACTTTTACCTACTGTTTTTGTGTGTTCACATGATTATGCTATTGTATTGATCATGTTTTATTGCTTTTGTTTCAATAAAGTGCCAAGTAAAGCCTTTGGGATCATGTTGGGTGATAGTTGCTTTGATCTTGCTGAAAAACAGAAACTTTTGCGCTCACAAAAATAATTCTCATTTTTAACAGAAGAGTGATAAAATGCTGATTATTTTTGAAGAATATTAATAGAAAAATTGCCCAGGTTTTCCTATTTGTTCAGGATTTTGGAGTAGCAGAAGTATGGTTGGAGTACAGATTACTACAGAATGTTCTGTTTTTGATAGATTCTGCTTTCAATGCATAGTTTGCTTGTTTTCTAGTTTCCATGGCTTATATTGCTAAATATAAATTGTGGAAATGATATGCTATAGTAGGCATTGTGTGGGAAAAATTATGAATATTGTCTTTGATAGTACCAAAGTGAAATAGTTTGCTCTTAATCATACTAACCTATCTCACGAAGTTCTGTTAAGTTTTGTGTGATTGAAGCTTTCAAGTTTTGGGTGAGATGTCGATATGAGGAGAATAAGGAGTGACAAGATCCTAATCTTGGGGATGCCCAAGGCACCCCAAGATAATATTCATGGAAGATCTAAGCAACTAAGCTTGGGGATGCCCGGCATGCCCTCTTTCGTCTCCAACATTATCGGCAACCTCACTTGGAGCTATGTTTTCATTCGTCACATGATATGTGTTTTTCTTGGAGCATCAATTTATTTTGTTAGGATTTGCTTTCTTTTATTTATAATAATGTTTTGCATATTTTATTTCAATAAAAATTTCAAGTATAGCCTTTTCCATGCTTATTTTGCAAGTCTATATGTTGCTGTTTCAAAACAGAAAGTTTACCGCTGTTGCAAAAATTGCCTAGAAAATTCAGAATGTGATAAAATGCTGAAACTTTTTGCATATTAAGATCTGATAAATTTTTTACAGTGTGGCAAACTTTCATAATTTTTTGGACTTAAATAAGTATTGATAGTCTTGCAGTCTTTACGGACTGTACTGTTTTGGCAGATTGCTGTTATGTTTGCATTGTTTGCATATGTTTGCTTTTTTAATGATTCTATTTGAGGATAGGACTATTAAATATGCAGAGGTTTAGTATGCAACATTGAATAATAATTTTAGTGATTTCTATAGTAGAGAATGATAAGGTTTTTACATTAGTTTATACTAACTTATCTCATGAGTTCTTGTTGAGTTTTGTGTGGATGAAGTTTTTGAGATTTAGGAAAATCATGATATGAGAGGAATTAAGGAGACACAAAAGCTCAAGCTTGGGGATGCCCAAGGCACCCCAAGAAAATATTTCAAGAAGTCTCAAGCATCTAAGCTTGGGGATGCCCTGGTAGGCATCCCACCTTTCTTCTTCAACAATTATCGGTTAGTATCGGTTGAGCCTAAGTTTTTGCTTCTTCACATGAGTTGTGCTATTCTTAGAATGTCATTTTATTTTCATTTTGCTTGATATTTTAATAAAATACTTAGATCTGAAGGTTTTTAAATAAAATAGAGTCCTCAAATAGTTGCCAGGGAGGCTAGGTAAGCAGCATTCACATCCCGTCAACGAAGCTCTTTTCTATGGAATTGCTCTAGTGATTCACTTATATCTTTTTGAGCATGGTTTGCTTTAGTATTTTTGAAGAAATTATCTCTTGCCCATCTTAAATTAATTTGAGAGAAATAAATATTATGCTCATGATCTTCACTTACATCTTTTCGAAGTAGCTTGTCATTTACTCTTGTGCTTCACTTATATCCTATGAGTAAATTGTTGAATGAATTGAATATCATGAAGTTGAAATCATATCATGCCTAGTGGTAGCTTCACATTTGGTTTTGAAAGTTAAATCTTTTGAGGCTTGCCAATCAAAATATTTGTCATACAAGCAATTCATAAATAATTAGTATGAGGAAGAGAACTTTCACATGCAAATACACTATCTTGGAAATCTTTTGTGATTGTGAGCCCCCATCAAAATATTATATGCCAAAATTGTTGATGTTGGACAAGGAAGACAACATAATGGTTTACGCTTGTTCATATTCACATAGAAGTTATATTTCCATAGATCCTTCAACATGTGGTGCTTGCCCCCCATCTCTGCTAGCCAAAAATTCCGCACCAAGTAGAGATACTACTTTTGCATCAAAAACCCTTAAACCCAAATCTTATTTTCAAGAGTTCATCATACCTACCTAAGGATTGAATAAGATCCTTCAAGTAAGTTGTCATTGGTGCAATAAGGCAATAAAAATTGCTTATGAAAATGTTAGATCATTTAGTGTAAGAGAAAATTGAGCGTTGTACGAACTTGTGATGGCAAAGAATAAAAGCGACAGACTGCATAATAAAGGTTGCTATCATAAGGGGCAATATAGCGTGGCATTCTTTTGCACTAAGGGGTTGAGCATACATACAAATAGGCGCATGGAAACCTCTGCTTCCCTCTGCGAAGGGCCTATCTTTTATTTTATGTATTTACTTTCATGCAAGAGTCAAAGTTTTTCTCTCTATTCCCTTTTATTTTTCTCTTTTGGCAAGCATCATGTGGTGAGGAAAGATCTAGGCACATATATCCAGTTGGATATGGGTAGCATGAGTTATTATTGTTGACATCACCCTTGTGGTGAATACGTTGGGAGGCAAAATTATAAGCACCTATCTTTCTATGTGTCTGGTTGAAACGTGCTCATGTGTATGCGGTGAGTGTTATCAATCATAGAAGACTATATGATGGTTGAGTATGTGGAGCTCTTACTTAAACTCTATTGAATAAGTTGAATTACAATTGCTTGGTGATTGAGAACATAGGTTGTTGAGTTTCAAGAGAATTCATTGTTTGAACCTTAACATGTGAATTGGTTGCTACTTTAACATGAGAAGTTTTATAAGAAAGAATTGTTGTCATGATGCTAGGAAAAGTGATTGAAATTATCATTGATCAAACTTATGCACTTTCCTAGCATTCACACTTCATAAATTATTTCTTTTATCATTTACCCACTCGAGGACGAGTAGGAATTAAGCTTGGGGGTGCTGATATGTCTTGAACGTATCTATAATTTATGAAGTATTCATGTTGTCATATTATCATTCCTGGGTGTTTTACAATCATTTTATAGAAACTTTATATCATTTTTTGGGACTAACCTATTGACCCAGTGCCCAGTGCCAGTTGGTGTTTTTTGCTTGTTTTTTACATCGCAGAAAATCAATATCAAACGGAGTCCAAACACCACGAAACTTTTTGGAGAATTTTTATGGACCAAAACACCCAGGATGGGTCAAAGCAGCACCTGGGGGGTGCCCAGAGGGGGGCACAACCCACCAGGGCATGCCTGGGGGCCCAGGCGCGCCCAAGTGGTTTGTGCCCACCTCGGTGGCCTCCTACACCCCCTCTTTACCCTATAAATTCACAAATATTTCAAAAACCCTCGGGGTTAACCTAGATCAGATGTTCCACCGCCGCAAGGCTCTATAGCCACCGAAAACCAATCTAGACCCCATTCCGGCACTCTGTCGGAGGGGGAAATCATCATCGGTGGCCATCTTCATCATCCCGGCGGCCACCATGATGAGGAGGGAGTAGCCCACCCTTGGGGTTGAGGGTTTGTACCAGTAGCTATGTATTTAATCTCTCTGTCTCTCTCTCTCTCTCTCTTGTGTTCTTGAGATGTCACGATCTTGTTGTATCACGGGCTTTGTTAATATAGTCGGATCATATGGTGTTTTCCCCTCTCTATCTTGTTGTGATGAATTGAGTTTTTCCCTTTGAGATTTCGTTGTTATCGGATTGAGTACTTTTATGGATTTGAGAACACTTGATATATGTCTTGCAATTGAATACTCGTGGTGACAATGGGGTATCGTATTGATTCACTTGATATATGTTTTGGCACTCAACTCACGGATTCCCGAGGTGACATTGGGGTAATCTATGCATAGGGGTTGATGCATGTTCTTGTCTTTGTTTCACCGGTAGAAATCTTGGGACACTCTTTCAAGTTCTTTGTGGTGGATTGAGTATTATGAATATGAATTTGCTTTGGTGTTATTTTAGTATGAACTCTTGGTTAGATCGATCGAAAAGAATAGCTTTGTGTTGTTTTAGTACGAACTCTAGGATAGATTGATCGGAAAGAATAGCTTTGAGGTGGTTTCGTACCCTACAAACAATTACGTCTTATGTTCTCCGGCAGATAGGAACTTTGAAGTAATTCTTCATTGCATGTTGAGGAACGGTTATATGATCCAATTATATTAGCATTGTTGGGAGATTGCACTAGCGAAAGTACGGACCCTAGGCCTTGTTTTTAAGCATTGAAATACCGTTTTTGTGCCCGTTTACTATTTGCTACCTTGCTGTTTTTATTTATTCAGATTATAAAAATATATTTCTACCATCAAATATTACACGTTTATCACCATCTCTTCGCCGAACTAGTGCACCTATACAATTTTCCATTGTATTGGGTGTATTGGGGACACAAGAGATTTCTTGTACTTGGTTGCAGGGTTGTTTGAGAGAGACCATCTTCATCCTACACCTCCCACGGATTGATAAACCTTAGGTCATCCACTTGAGGGAAAATTACGACTGTCCTACAAATCTCTGCGCTTGGAGGCCCAACATGAGTCTACAAGAATAAAGTTGCGTAGTAAACATCAACGGCATCAACATGTGGAAGTCCACCTTTATGTAATCGGCCAAGCAGTGACAGGTCATCCGCAGCAGTGACCTTTTCTTGTTCTGGCTCAGGGGTGAAGTCGGATCCGCTATCGCTGACTACTTCAATGTTCTAGGTGAAGTAGAGTGTTTCTTGAAGTGTTTTTTTGGTAAGATGTGTTTCTTCGAAGAATTCACCATCATATGTGTCTGGGTTAATGTGAGGTTCATAATCCTCTTCATTGGGGGAGGTGGTCTAACACGTGGCGGCACTTCATAAACGACATCCCAACCAATCAGATTTGGATCAGTTTGGCAGGCCCATGATAGATAGAAAACTTGGGTCGCATGTTGAGCCGTAATATAGACATAGGGAACATCTAAATGGGTGCTTTGTTTGATTTCGACTAGCCCTATATGTTCATGAGTCCCTCTAGTCTCCTTCGCCTAGAACCAATAACATTGGAAGACTACGACGTTCGGTGGGTTTTCACCATAGAATAAAAGTTCACAAATTGCTTCAAATCTCCCATAATACTTGGTACCTCCTTCGCTGATAGCAGAGACTCAACAATTTGTAGACTTTCGGTCGGCCATAGATAGATCTTTGCCGAAGGTACGAAAGTGATACCCGTTGATGTCGTATTTGTCAAATGAACGGACCTTATAGTCAAAACGATTAGCTACTTGTCCCAATTCGGCGTCCATAGACTCTGAATTAGCCTACAAGTTTAATATAAAAGTATTGTTCCATTAATTAGACGCAAATTAGACGAAGAAATGACAATGGTCTAATGGAAATTACCTTTTTTTGAACCAAGAGATGAAATCGGGAAAGCCGCCTCCATGCTTTGCCAGAAGCTCATAATCTTTGGTGGATTCTTTTTCCACCTCCGCTCCATCAGAGAATTTAGTGACATATCAAATGTATCAAAAAATATCCTAGAATAAGAGCAGTTCAAAGGAATTAGATTGCGAAACAATGTACCACGAGAACTTACTTGATGTACGGCCACACTTCTGTTAGGTTGTTGAAGATATATAACGAAATGGTCCGCCATTCTTCTACATCCAATGATATTAGTTTCTAAGCACCGGCTGGTGCGAGATTCCCTTTGAATAGGCTGAGGTTGGATCCACCTTTTTTAGGGTCGCCAACATTGTACCGAGGCTTCGAATTATGCAAATGACAATTTTTGGCTTCGTAGTGTGCTGTCATGAAGTTTGCCGCCTCCTCAGTAATGAATGCCTCGGCCATCGATGCTTCAATTCTACGTTTATTTTTACATTTTGCTCAGAGCGTCTTCTGCATCATCTCAGTTGCGTAGCACCAACGATTTTGCACGCCCCCCAATCTTGCCTCGGTCTGGAGATGCAAAATCAAGTGTTGCATTGGATTAAAGAAGCCCGGCGGAAAGATCTTCTCTAACTTGCAGATCAACTCCGGCACCAACTCTTCCACTTCTTCTAGCATGCTAGGTGATAGTTCTTTCACACAAAGAACTCAGAAGAAATAGCTCAGCTCTGCCAATACTAGCCATTCATCCTCAGGGATAAAGCCATGCAACATCACTGGCATTACCCGCTCAATCCATATGTGCCAATCATGACTCTTAAGACCAAATATTTTCAATTTTTCAAGACTCGCTCCCCTCTTTAGATTCACTTCATACCCATCGGGGAACATCAACTGCATTTTCACCCAAAAGATAATTTCCCTCATAGCAGGCCTTCCAAGATTGAACCATGCCTTTGGCTTCATCCATTTCTACTTTCCTTTTGGTTCACGCATGTTTTGTAACGGTCTATCACATAGCACCTCTTGATCGACTCTAGCCTTAGTATTATCCTTTGACTTGCCCTCTACGCCGAACAATGTACCAAAAAGGGCCTCGGCGATCTTCTTTTCAGTGTGCATCATGTTGATGTTGTGTGGGCAAAGGAGGTCTTTGAAGTAAGGCAAATCCCACAAGCATGTCTTGTGAGTCCAGGCGTGTTCCGAATTATACCCCTTGAAATACCTTGGACGCTCTGGATCTGGCTCGAGAGCGTTTAACTAATCCAGGGTCTTTTAGCCTGTCAATGTAGGTGGTGCAGAGTTTTTGACAACTCTACCTTTGATGAAGTTCTTCTTGTCTGTCCTGAACATATGGCGAGGATCCATGAACTATCTATGCAAGTCGAAGCAAGAATACTTGCGACCCGCCTGCAGCCAACAAAACTCAAGAGCTGCCTTGCATGTGGGGCACCGGAACCTTCCATGCACACACATCAGCTAACGAATAGCGCATACGCCGACAAGTCATGCATCAAGTACATGTACCAGACATGCATTATGAAGTTCATTTTGCTAGCGGCGTCATACGTCTTGACCCATTATCCCAAGCTTCTTGCAATTCATCTTTGAGCGGCTGCATGTACACATTCATATCTTCCCTAGATAGTTGGGCCCTGGAATTATCAACGTCAGGAAAATGTTCTTTCTTTGCATAATCTGTCCAGGGGGAGATTGAGTGGAATGACAAATACGGGGCAACAACTGTATTTGGTTGCCATCAAACCAAACACATTGAACCCATCCATGCTGATGGCGACTCGAGAATGCCTTGGATCTGCCTTTTTTGCTCATGTAATTCATCGAAGCACTTCCACACAGAACCATCCGATGTGTGTACCATCATCAGATTCCCGTGTGCATCTAGTTCGGTTCTTTTGCGCATTTTGTGCTATGTCATCTGTCTTGCCGTCTCTTCGACCATGAAAATACGTTGAAGTCTTGGTACGATTGGCAAATACTGAAGAACATTAACTAGGATTTTTGTCTACGTATTCTCACCCATACCGTTGTCTACCACAACATACTTGGAAGACTTGCAAATGGGACAGTAGTTCAAGTCTGCATACTCAAGCCTAAATAAGGCACATCCTTTCTCATAGGCATGTATCTCCACATAGGGCATCTTAAGTGCACGGAGAATTTTGTCCGACTGGTACAGATTTGCAGGCATTACATGGCCTTTGGGTAGAAAGCGTCCAAATACTGTCATCATCGCGTTGTAGAATTCTCTGCCCAAGTTGAATTGAGCCTTCAGAGCCATTACTTGTGAGATGGCATCCAGCTGCCAAAGCTCAGTGTGCTCATGGAGAGGACGTTTTGAGGACTCCATCATTGCATTGAAGGCCTTTGCAGATTCCTCCATCTCATCGTCCGAATCCCGAGCATCATCAAAGTCTTGCACCATGTGTTCCATCCCGGTACCATGTTCATCGGTGCGACGACGAACCACCTCAGCTCTGACACGTTGGGCAGATTCACCATGAAATGTCCACATCGTATATCCGGGTGTAAAACCACTCTTCAGTAGGTGTTTGCCCATTTCTTCCTCTGTCCTCTTGTGCCAATTGTCGCACTAGACATAGGGGTACCAGGTTTTCTTGTGGCCATTTGAAAATGCGGCTCTCACAAACCCCTTGGTTTTTGTTAACTATTCATTGGTCATGTCTTTCTGACTAGTGTGACCGGTGTACGTCCACGCATGATCACTCATCTTGCCTACGTACACTATAATAGGTAAAGATAGGTCCATCAGCATGTATATTCATCAGTTAATCTAGTTTTTCAATTTTATTACGTCCATGCAACCTACACTCTAATAGGTAAAGATAGGCCTGGTCCCACCCGAGTATGTGTATATTGAGTACGTTCTCCATGCTCTACCCCATTATGAGACAAAATTTTGGCAACACCTCCCCGCTATTCTTCAAATACACGTCTCGGCAAAAAGCCGAGAGAATGTGCATCCGAAGAACAACAGAGAGGTGCTGCCGAATTTTTGTCTCGGAATGGGGTAGAGCATGGAGAATGTACCTAATCTACACATACTCGAGCTTTCCATGGAAATAACTGGACAATCCGAATGAGCTATGGTGATAAATATGCAACTGAATGCATATTTATCGATGCAACCCTTTCGGACAGGAGACACATACTGGTTACGCGGCTGTAGTTATCTAGCTAGTGTCATCGGCACGAAGGCCGGAACAAAGCAAATAATAAAGGGGGAGGAGGAGATGTCATTTGTGCTCATCCACGAATGCAGGGGCGGAGCTTGTCGAACACCAGACCCTCGCAGCGACGAAACAACTGCACAATTAAATCGAAATATGAGTAACACAACACTATTGTTTTTGCCATCAACCTAACTAAATATTTACAATAGCATGCCACCGAATTATATGTCATTAAGGGTTCCATCGACATCGAGGCACCCCTCTTCTTCTTCTTCTTCTTCTTCTTCTTCCTCTTCTTCCTCTTCTTCCTCCTCCTTTTCTAATTATTCTTATTTTTTCTTATTTTTTCAAAACTAGACCTAAAACTAAATCTAAACTAAACCTAGACCTAAAACTAAAAAAATAGAAAAAAAGAGGAGGAGGAGGAGGGCGGCCCAGTGGAGGAGGTCTGCCGTAGGGGAGGGGGTGGCGACGCGGCCTTCCTCATGGCGGGTCTCGGGCGGCCTCCCAGGGGAGGGGTGTCGTGGCCGGGGCGACGGGTCAGGGCGGCGGGGGCGCGGTCGGGGCCGGCCGATGGGGGCGCAATGGGGTCGGGGGTGGGGCAGTGGGTGGTCAATGGCGGCGGGGGTGCGGTGGCGGTCCGGGGCGAGGCAGCAGGGGGTCAGCGGCGGTGGGGGAGCAGTGGGGGCCAGGGGCGGGGCGGTGGGGGTCGGGGGTGGGGCGGCAAGGGCACGACGCGGTTGGGTCGGGGGACGAGAGAGAGAGGGAGAGTGAGAGAGTGAGAGAGAGAAGAGAGAGAGAGAGAGAGAGAGGCATGGGGGTGTGCCGAACTGGCTGATGGAAATTCCTTGATTCCAGTAGTGCTTCTGGCTGAATCACTATGTGATAAAATATGAAATATCCATCAACATAACAGAAATGTGAATTCTTAGCCAAACTTTGAAGCATCTCATCTCATTTTATATGTGACAAAATGTGAAATATCCAAAGGGGGAACGGATAATGGTCCTTGCAAGCCTCTTTATTCAGCTTCATGTAATCCACACACATTCGGTACCCAGTAATAGTTCTAGTAGGGACTTGTTTTGTTATCTTCATTATCCACAATTGATAATCCTCCCTTTTTAGGGACACAATGAATAGGACTAATCCACTTACCATCAATAGGAAAAATAATCCCAACTTTTAGTTGATTTTGATCCTTCTTCGATAGGTATCTTATGGGTAAAAATAGAGGGGCTTATGCCTATAATGTCGTTCAACGAATATCCCAAAGATTTACAGAGTTTTCAATATTGTCGTCAGTTTTCCTTCTACTTTTTTTCCTGAAAGATAACATTTATAATAATAGGAAATTTTTCTGTGTCATCAAGAAATTCATACCTTAGGCCCTCTTAGTAGTGGTTTTAGATCTGGAGGTGGAAGTTCTTTGTCCCCACTTCTATTAAAGTACTTCTTAAGCTTCATTTATGAGGGGAACTACACGTGGAGGTGCATCCATTATTTGATCAAGTTCTTCCTTTTCTTGATCTACAACCCCTTGTTCTTGTTATGTCAACCTCCTCACCAAGCCATCTTTGGGGGTGCTGAAACAAATTGCAGCTAGCTGGCTATAGTCGTTTCTTCTTCTTCCTTATATTCTTTAGGATAAGGTTTGCTTTTAAATTTTGAAAAGGGAAATCCTAGCTTCCCCTGCCAAAGCTTGAGATTAATAGTGTCCTTTTGCGGTCTATGTTTGCTCCTGCAACATTAAAAAAAGATCTGTCGCATATGATATGACGGAAATCATCTTGTAGCATTCCCAAGACAACAAAAGATCAATAGGATAGCTAAAAGAACCGAAGATAAGATTGCCATTTCTATGGATACCATGAGGCTTCCTATCGGTTCTGTTAGCTAGTATAGTGATCATTTCAGTGGTTTCCAGTACTGAGAGAGAAATATCATTATAAATATTAGTATAAAGGCTATCTAGTATAATACTAATCTAGGAAGTAAGGTTGCACAAGCCGAAGTATGACGTGCTTCCAAAGAAACATGAAAAAATGGTTTCTTGCATTCTTACCTTCCGTACATCCCTTAATGAAAGTGGTTGTGTCCTTATGCAAGAAGATGCCATTATCAACCACTACTTTAAGTGTGGTGAGTTTCTTAATCATACTTATGTGAAGTTTAATATTGCACTGACTTAATTCCACCTTCTTCTTATGATTTTGCATGGGACTATGATTTTCCCATGGCACCTTCTTCTAAGGATTTTTCATTTGGGGTGGTCCTGGATTCTTGTAGTTTTTATCCCCTATGAATGGTTTGCTATGTAGCATGTTGAGTAAACTTGGGTTAATTTTGTAAGTTTCACCATTATGTCTCGGGCCAATACATATGAAGGTATCTGTGATAGGTGGTCCCGAGATATTGATTGTGGCGAGTTGATACAAATGCTAAAAGTCGGCCATGGTTGCTTAAAACCTGAAAAATAACTTAGCACACAAAAATAAACCAAAACCTAAAACAAATACCAAAAGCACCTGACTCCCCATCGACAGTGCCAGAAAAAGCTTGATGTTACACAAGTGCATAGAGTTTAATTTTAGCTTATCTGAAGTAAGAGTATCGGTCCCATAGTGAGCACAGGAAGTGGTCTTTGGCTCTTGTAGAGGGTTATTGCAATGTGCCTCCAAGTTAATTGAGGTACAAAGCAAAAGCACATGCGATGTTGAAATATTGCAAGTGTTTGGTGACTAGAATTAAAAGTGCGAGAATAAAATAAAAGAACAAGAGAGCAAATGAAAGCAGTTGGAACCAATAGTTGGGCTAAGGCATTCTCAAAAGATATGTATTGACCATAAGCGTGTATCTAACGTAATTAGGCAAATGCATAAATCCTGGTTCAAACCAAAGTCACCTCACATTATTTCTATAAGTGGGCATAGCCTGGTACAACATACATGCATACATGTGTTGCTATGTGCTATTTGTGAGCTGCATTGGGATTTCATCAAAGAGGAGAGGATAAAGCAGTACATTAGAGATAGTATTTCCCTTAGTTAAGAACCAATATTATCAATCCAGTAGGAGAACCACAAAGAACCTCATTAGCAGCACCTGCACGCACAAAAGCAAATACTTGCACCCAACACAAATAAGTGGGTTGTCGATCCCCTCAAAGGTTATTTCCAAGGATCAAATCTCATAGTGCTAGGTCAGTAGATAAATTAAAAAAATAAAATAAAGAAAACTGCAACAAGGTATTTTTGTGTTTTTATATATGATAAACGTAGACTCGGGGGCCATGTTTTCGGATTCTCTCTCGAGCACATACCATACGGTGGGTGAACAAATTACTATTGGGCAATTGACAGAAAAGAGCATAGTTATGACGATATTCAAGGCAATGATCATGTACATAGGCATCACATCCGAGACAAGTATACCGACTCCTGCATGTATCTACTACTATTACTCCACCCATCGACCGCTATCTAGCATGCATGTAGGGTATTAAGTTAATAAAAAACAGAGTAACACCTTAAGCAAGATGACATGATGTAGATAGAGAAAACCCAAGCAATATGAATAAACCCCATCTTTTTATCCTTAATGGCAACAATACAAATATGTGCCATGTCCCTTCCTGTCACTAGGATTGAACACCACAAGATTGAACCCATCACAAAGAACCTCTCCCATTGCAAGATAAATCAATCTAGTTGGCCAAACCAAATAGTCAGATCAAAGAAAAATACAATGCTATAATACTCATGCATAAAATAATTCAGAAAAGACTCAATTAATATTCATGAATAATTTGATCATAAACCCACAATTCATCAGATCCCAACAAACACACCGCAAAATAAGATGACATCGAATAGAACTCCAAGAACATCGAGGAGAACATTGTATTGAAGATCAAAGAGAGAGAAGAAGTCATCTAGATACTAGCTATGGACCCGTAGGTATGTGGTGAACTACTCACACATCATCGAAAGGAAAAAGGATGATATATAAGCCCTCCACGATTGATTCCCCTCCGACAGAGTACTGGAAAAGGCCTCCAGATGGGATCATGAAAGAATAAAAACTTGTAGTTGTGGAAAAAGTGTTTGGGGTGGTATCTGTTGGTTTCTTGATTTTAGAGAATTTATAGAGGTGGAATTAGGTCAGATGAAGCCATGACGGGCCCAAAAGGCATCAGGGCACGCCTACCCCCTAGGCGCGCCCTGTTGCCTTGTCGTCTCCTCGCTTCTCGTCTGGTCTCCTCTCGAAGCTTCTAGGGTCTCTCTTGTCCAAAAAAATCATCAAAAAGTTTTGTAGCGTTTGGACTCCGTTTGGTACAAATTTCCTGGAAACCAAAAACAAGCAGAAAACATCGACTGACACTTGGCACTGGGCTAGTAGGTTAGTCCCCAAGAATGATATAAAATAGCACAAAAAGTTATATAAAATATCCAAGATTGATAATATAATAGCATGAAACAATAAAAAATTATAGATATGTTGGAGACGTATCAAGCATCCCCAAGATTAATTCCTACTCGTCCTCGGGTAGTTAAATGATAAAAACAGAATTATTGATGTGGAATGCTACCTAACATGTTCAACATGTAATCTTTTTTTGGTATGAATATTTAAGATCCGAATGATTCATAGCAATAGTCTATAATTTGACATAAAGACATCAATACTCAGGCATACCAACAAACAATCATGCCTTTCAAAATATAAATGCTAATGGAAGCTATCCCTACAAAATCCTATAGCCTTGTCATGCCGCATCTTCTTAATACAAAATATAAATCATGTACTACCCCGGTGTCAACCAAGTAATTGGTTCATACTTTTTAACGCGCTTCAACTTCTTCAACCCGCACACAATACATGAGCGCAAGCCATGGATATAGCACTATCACTACTAGAGAAAAGCCTAGCAGCAACACGGGTTTTAGGCCTATCAGTAGCGCTGGGCGATGCGCTACTGATAAGGTGCTACAGCTAACGTATAGCAGTAGCGTGCCTCCGACCACGCTACTGCTAAATCGACTTAGTAGTAGCGACTTCCCGGAGGAGCGCTACTGGTAATTAGTAGTAGCGCTTCTCCCTGCCCGCGCTGCTACTATTATTTCGTATTTTATTTCTTTTTTATTTCATGTTGTATTCGTATACCTTTACAGAAGTTTTCATACAACAGGAATTTAGAAATTGTTTTCACATCATAATGAGTTATTACATCACGGGGTGAAAGAACCGTGGACTAGTTTCAAGTGGATGGACATCCACTTGAAACTAATCCGCGGTTCTTTCACCCAATGATATAATAAATATCATCATCATCATCATCATATCATTAACAACTTATCATCATAATACATCATTGTCATATAACACCTGCTCAAGATCATCGTTTCCATCAATGAGACATCACATAGCAAATTGGTCACTAGTCGTAATCACAAGTACTCCTCATCATCAACTCTAACACATTGTATCACATAATAAACATATTGTACCTCATAGGACCTACTACATTCTCTTAGGACCTACTATATTCTCTAAGGTAAAATAGCAAAAAACAAGATAGCCCCTGACTCTCCATTATGGAGAATGGAGATTATCCTGTCTCCAATTCTTGGCTTTCGCTTCATGTTACTTCCAAGAACCTCCTTGCGAATGTCTGAACATTTTTTCCATTGTTTGATTAGCATGTGTTCACCAGTTTTAGAAATCTGATATGCACAGGTGAGCTCCTTAGATTGACCTGGCTGTATGTTCAGAACTGCAAGGCGACCATTCTGATACATCATATGAGGCACACAATCCATCGGGATTTTCTGTTGAAAAACGTAGTAATAACTTCGTAGTTAGCAAAGATGCACTAGTTTTAGAAGTATGCAAAAGATGCACAGATGTCGTAATAGTAAAAAATCTTACCAGGGTATCTCCATAGAAGTTATCGTGGTTCAACACATGCACTAGTGGCACGTATTCACCATAATTTGGAGGAGTTCGATAATAGGTATTGTAATTCTCAAGATAAGTACAATAAGCAATCAGATGACTTTTCTCCTTATAAGTTAATTCAGAGCCATTAGTGTAGTGGGTTTGTCTACCATCTTCTGCACATTCTTTGAAGATTCAAAATAAGCTGTCAATGGAAATAAGCTTTCAACTATTTTGAAATAAACAATATAAATTAGTTAATAACTATGTTTAAGAAACTCACATTGCGGTAGAATCGGAAGCGTATCAACAAGGACCCAAATGTCCATATTGTCTTGCTCGATGTCAGGATCACCAAGATCGATAGTGACAATCATACCCTCATAAAAACCATACATTTTGCAAAGTGCTTCCCAATTTTGGCAACCAAAACGGGTTACGCTCTGAGAATTGTACAGATTTACTTCAAAATCGATATCATGATGGGTCCTCAGGTGTATTTTCTTTGTTGGAAAATTTTCATGGTCTTCAAAAGCCATCCTCTCCAAGACATAGCATCTTGCATGACATGGGATAAGCTAGTTGAATTGTAAAAGATGAAAATTAGACGTTGAACTAGTTGAAGTCATGCTTAATTATGAAAAAAAACACTTGTCATTGTTGCGTACCATTTCAACATCGAAGGTCTCCTCGAGCTTAATGCTGAAGCACCGATCTTCGTCTAGCTCAACGAACATGTCGCACATACCTCGATCGCCGTGGCACCAGCTGCACTCCCTTGGGAGACTGTCGTCGTCCGAGTACGACATTTCCTACGTTCATAATTCAAAGATTAAACTTTTACAATTAAATATATGTACCAAAAAAACCTAAATTAGATCATTATTTTTCAAGAAAATCCAGGCCACTCGATATTTCCTACATATTCTAGCACAAGTCATGCCAAAATTCACGGAAAAATCCGGCATGACCTTTGCTAAAAAAGGACATATCGAGCGCCTGAAATTTGCCGGAACGGAAATTAATCAACACTCCGGCAAAACATAGGCCATTCGGAGGTGTAAACTGAACATGAATGGCCACTTGGGCAACCACATATCCTATTTGAGCAAATATGACATGTTCAACTAGTTTTATTAATTCAACTAGTTCTTACTAAATATAAACTTACTATAAATAGAAAAAAACTAGTTCTTTCTAAAAATAAAGTAGTTCAACTAGTTATATTAATTATCTTACTAAAAATACATTAGTTCTATTAATTCAACTAGTTTATTAATTTACTTACTAAACTAGTTCAACTACAACTAAAGTAGTTCAACTAGTTTATTAATTTACTTACTAAAAATAAACTAGTTTTTACTAAAAATAAACTAGTTCAACTAGTTATATTAATTTTCTTACTAATTCTATTAAACACTAAAACTAATTCGATGAACTCTAAAACTAATTCTACTTAACAACTACTGCCATAATTAGCATCTAATTTGATGAACCCTAACTAATTAGATGAACTCTGAAATTTAACCCTAAGAACCCTAGATAGGCAGAGGTAGGGGAGGAGGAGGAGGGCGTGCTCACCTCTAGCGCCGGCGGAGTTAGGGAGAGGGGCACGCGGCGTCGAGGATGGGGACGGGGTAGTGGCGGCGGGCACACGACGGAGGGCGGCGATGCAGGGGGGGATTGTCGAGGTCGGGGTCGGGGGCGGCGTCGAGGTCGCGGTTGGGGGCGGGGGCGGCGTCGAAGGTGTGCGGAGAGCGACGGGTCACGCGCGGCGGCCGACGACAATGTAGGGTGGTGACATCGGAGGAGTAGGGATTTGGGGGAAGTGGCCATGGGGGAAGAACGAACCGTGCGGTTAAGTTAAAAGTAGCAGTAGCGCGTTCCAGGAAGTGCGCTGCTGCTACGATAGCTATAGCGTGTTTCCTAACAAGCGCTACTGCTATTCCTTCTCTTTTTATTTGCTTTCCATTTAATTTTATTTTCATTAGCAGTAGCGCCTTTTGTCCGTAAACGCGCTGCTACAAAACAAGTAGCGGTAGCACGGTTCCACGTAGATCGCTACTACTATGTGTAGCCTATCGGCTAAGCCGTGGGAATTTTAGTAGTAGCGCTTTTGTACTGGGGCGCGCTACTGCTATAACTATATCTGTAGCGCGGTTTTAAATACCGCGTTGCTGCTAATTAGCACCAGCGTGCGTTTTTATCCCGCGCTACTGCTAATGTTCTGTGTATAAGGTTTTCCCTACTACTGTATGGGTGGAATATAATGTGGTGGTAGAGATTAATACGGAGAAGTCAAAAAAGGAAGAAAGTCTCACATCGACGCACCTAATCCACGAGCTATGGAGATGCCCATCAATTGATGTCAATGCGAGTAGTAGCGATTGCCATGCAACAGATGCACTAAGAGCTATAAGTGTAGGAAAGCTCAAACTAAAAACTAAGTGGGTGTGCATCCAACTTGCTTGCTCATGAAAACCTCAGGCATTTGAGGAAGCCCATCGTCAGAATATACAAGTCAAGTTATATAATGAAAAATTCTGACTAGTATATGAAAGTGGCAACATAGGAGACTCTCTATATGAAAAAACATTGTGCTACTTTGAAGCACAAGGTGGAAAAGGATAGTAACTTTGCCCCTTCTCTCTTTTTCTCTCATTGTTTTGTTGGGCTCTTTTTGGCCTCCTTTTATTTATTTATTTATTTCCTCACTAGGACAATGCTCTAATAATGATGATCATCACACTTTTATTTACTTACAACTCAATATTACAACTCGACAAAACTAAAACATATGACTCTATATGAATTTCTCTGGCAGTGCACCGGGATGTACAATGATGCTAGCATAACATGTATGATAATGATGAACGGTGGCTGGGCAACAAATACTATGTCAGCTACATAATCATGCAAAGCAATATGACAATGATGATGTGTGCCATAATAACAGAACGGTGGAAGTTGCATGGCAATATATCTTGGAATGGCTATGGAAATGCCATGATTGGTAGGTATGGTGGCTGTTTTGAGGAAGATATAAGGAGGCTTATGTGTGATCGAGTGTATCATATCACGGGGTTTGGATGCACTGGTGAAGTTTGCACCAACTCTCGAGGTGACATAGGGCAATGCACGGTACCGAAGTGGCTAGCAAATTGCGGAAAGGTGAGAGTGCGTATAATCCATGGACACACATTAGTCATAAATAACCCACATACTTATTGCGAAAGTCTATTATCCCTTGAAGAAAAGTACTACTATGCATGCCCCTAGGGGGGTGGTTGGTAGGAGTTAACCATCGCGCACCCCCGACCTTCACGTAAAGGAAGACACTCAATAATAAATCATGCTCCAACTTCTTGGCATAATGGGAGACTATACCTGCATGCTCCGGGAATCACAAACCTTAACACCAATATTCTTACTAAACCAAAATTATTCAGTAGTACAACCCCCCATATCACCATCTCTATATCACAAAACTATTGCAAGGAATCAAACTTGTCATACTCAGTGATCTATATGAAAGTTTTTATTTTACGCCTCTAGAATACCTATCATATTAGGACCAAATTCATAACCCGTGCATATTGCCATTACTATTTATTAGACTCTCAAAAATATATAATTGAAGCATGAGAGTTCAACTAATTATTTAAAATATAACCACCGTCGTGCTCTAAAAGATATAAGTGAAGCACTAGAGCAACTTCCTAGCTCAAAAGATATAAGTGAAGCACATAGAGTATTCTAACAAATCATGAATAAATGTGTGCCCCTCACAAAACTAAAAATCAAAAAAATCAATGACTCATATAATACACGACGCTCCAAGCAAAACTCATATCATGTGATGAATAAAAATATAGCTCCAAGTAAAATACCGATGGATTGTAGACGAAAGAGGGGATGCCTTCTGGGACATCCCCAAGAATAGATGCTTGTTTGTCCTTGAATATTACCTTGGGGTTCCTTGGTCATCCCCAAGCTTGGGATCTTGTCGCTCCTTATTCCTTCATCCATCGTGATCTCACCCAAAACTTGAAAACTTCGACGCACAAAACTCAACAGAAACCTCGTGAGATCCATTAGTACAACATGACAATCATAAACATTACATACTATTGGAAACCCATTCATATTTTATTATTGCATAATACCTACTTTATTCTAACTTCTCCATGACTTATACCCGAGATACAATCCATAGATTCATTAAAACAACCAAACTATGCAACAAAATTAGAATCTGTCAAAAACAGAATAGTCTATAATGATATGAACAGACGCAATACTTTTGTAACTCCAAAAATATTGAAAAAATAGTACAACATGGGCAATTTTTATATGAATCATGTGTAAACACTTCAGAATTTTGTTACGTTCCAGTGAATTTTAAAAATTCTTCTACTCGGTGCAAAAGTTACTATTTTTTCATAGAATCAAGTCATCTATCAACCAAATCATCCCAAGGCTTTACTTGGCACAAACATTAATTAAAACATAAAAACACTATCATAACAGTAGAATAGTTGTGCGGACACAAAAAAACATAAAAGAAAAAGGGAAAATAAAGATAACTATTGGTTTGCCTCCCAACAAGCACTATTATTTTATGCCCCTAGCTAGGCGTAATGCATAGTTTCAAGTATTATCATCCTTAGTTTCCAAATCCTTTTTGATCAAGTCATCCATAACTTTCTTGTTAGTTTTCTACTCACTGGTACAACGACGTGCTAAACAAATGGTTTTTAACCCCTTTTCGCGACGGCACTTGGAACCGTCGCCAAGTGAGTGTAGGCGATAGGGGGGGTCCTTCCCACACGACCCAAAAATTGTCGGGGATAGGCCCTCCTGGGACCCAGGCTGGGGCCGTGTGCGATCGGGTGAGCCATCGAAACCCAATCATTTCCGTAGGTATGTACATCCCACACGGTGAATCCCAGAAATCATTTCCGTAGATATGTACATCCCACGCGGTGAATCCTATAAATCATTTCCGTAGGTATGTACATCCCACACGGTGAATCCCAGAAATCATTTCCGTAGGTATGTACATCCCACATGGTGAATCCCAGAAAATCATTTCCGTAGTTATGTACATCCCACACAGTTCTTTGTGTGGACATGTTTGTGCAAGGTGGCCTAACGCAAATAGTTCGCTGCCACAAGCCGTGTGTGATTGTTAGTTGATCGAACACGCCTACTTTTTAGAAACCATGCGGGTTGTTTGAGTTCATCGCCCATGGTGTCGTCTGAGTAACCGTTTGCAATAGAAAACCCCAATAAGCAGGGTAATTAGCCTATTATTGATAATCCACGTACTAATCAAACTGATATTTCTTATAAAACACGCCAGGTATTTCATATCCATATGAAAGCAAACATAATTTCATAATCGAATTACATCAGATAGCTTCGGCACTCAGTTACGCCATTACACAACAACACCAAGTTCCACATGCAGCATCAAAAACCTTTGGAAAGTAGCATCATACACGGTAAACAGACAGACGAATCTCATCTGGGAAACTACAGAAGCGGAAGGCAAATATTGAGCCTTCAGTGATGTTGAATGTCCTTGCAACTTTAGGCCAGTGGCTATGGATAATTGCCCGCCCAACCTTCGTCCTCTTTAGCAAGACTTCAATATTGTACCGTAGGTGTTGAATGAATACCTTCCTCGCCTCTTGACCATGCAAGTGGTTTGAGAGGTAATCATCGGTGAACTGCTTTAAGAAGTACTGAAAACAAAGCTATGCATAAATCGCTGTTCTAAATTTTGAAATGGCGCAAGGGGTAAAAACAAGGTAAAAGAGTTGGTGCCATCCTATAGTTGACAGATGTCTTCTTCATTGTGCAAACAAAGATCTTGCTGTTATTCGTCGCTAGTTTCTTCATCCTAACAATCTTTCTGAGTTTCTTGACTTGACTAGTATTCATGAACATCTGATTTCCCCATATGCAAAATGGGTCGGACAGTGGGTCTAAGCCTCTTACAGCAGGACCTACATGTGCAAGACCAAATTGTAAGAAACCTAAATATTAGAATGATTAGTGCAACTGCACAATAATGTGCTATTAGCCAAAGGACCCTGCTTGAACAAACCTTGATGGTAAACTGCAGTGTCTCCCATTGTTTCCCTGCAACACACATAAGGAAGATCTTGATCAGGTTAACTGAGAGTTGCCATACTATCAGTAGAATATGTACTGAGTACAGCCAAATTGCAGAACTAAACCAAACAGTTAAGTGGACAACAAAGCAAATGAACCAAAATAGTTAACTGAGCATGACATTGCAGAGTAGAAACATGTATGAGAAGATAAGACAGTTAACAAAACAAAGAATGCTTGAGAATAGTACTACGAAATGTAGCAATTGTTGGACAAAGTGTTAACTGAACATTACATTTCAAAGGTCCAAACTGTTGACTGAACATCAGATTGCATATCAACATTACAGAGGGCAAATCACTAGTAGGCATTGGCGGTGGCCTCGAGAAAACATCACGAACTGTATTTTAAAGTAGACAACCGCGCGGCGGTGTCGATGGTGGCCTCGATGACGTGGTGCTCCTCCAAGATCTGACGGTCGACACGCATGTCAGCCATAGCGACCTCGTTCATGCATGCGGCCGCATGCTACTTAGCTCCATGTTATACTGCGTGTAAAATGGCTATGGGCGGCGCTTAATTGGAGGAGGGGGCAGTGATTTCGGTGGAAGGTGTCGCTCCGTGAGTCGGGGCATGTGGGATAGGAATGGAGGAGGATGGTGTGTGTGGGTGTGGATTACCTGACCATATCAACGAGGCCGCGCAACAAGAAGAAGGGTTGGCGGCGAGGAGGCCGCACAACAAGATGTCGGTGGGAAACGACACCTATGGGGTCACTTGGATCCCTTCTACAGTTGGCGGGCGCGGGGTTGTGCGAAGAGCGGGTCTGGCCGTCAGCACAAAAATCATTTACCCAGGTTTAGGCCGTGGAGAGGCGTAAAACCCTAGCCCTGCTTGTATGTGTACTGAGGTGTTCTTGTGTTCTTGAACTAGCTACAGTGGCTCTCTAGTCCAAAACATCTGAATCCCCCTCCAGTACGCCTCGGGCCTCCTTTTATAGAGAAAAAGGGGTTGCCACAGTGCCACACAGGAGGTGGAAAGGTGTATAGGGGCTGAGTCTATCCCCTGGCACCATCGGACAAACACATTTAATGCGCTGCCGGCGTGCCCCTCTCGCTTTATTGGGGATGGCAAGGAAGCTCGTCCCAGCCGTCCTCGCCTCGCCTCGCTCTGACGCGTGTCCAAGCTAACGAGGAGTTGTGGCGCCATGTTGACCGGTCGCTGGGCTAGCGCGGTGGTGGAGCCTTCATGAAGATCTGCATGCCACCACGCAGGTGCTTGCTGAGTTGTTGTAGAGGCCGCGCGCTGCCACACAGATGCCTGTTCAGTTGGTCGAGCTGGCAGCTGTATGGGAGCGGCAGCGGAGTCTTTGTCAGACGCGGGCCTGGCTGCGGCCCCGCAGGCGTCCTCGGCAAGGGTCTTGCCGAGGGCCCAGTAGGGTCTTGCTGCGGCAACGCGGTCGTCCCTGGAAAGGACCTTGTCGGGGGTCTCGTGGATTTCCATGGCAAGGATCTCGCTAAGGATCGTCGTCTTCTGGTTTCCATCTGATCTTGCGTGTCTATGATCTCTACAAAAATCTGCATCCCACCATGGAGGCGGCTCCCGAGCCTTGGTTCCAATATGGGGTAGGAACCCCTTAGGCTCAAAGGGTGGCGTGCACTGCTGGCGTCAGGCAAGTTCCCTCGGCAAGGATCTTGCCGAGGTTGCGGAAGCCACCCCGGCAAGAGTCTTGCCGGGGGAGTCCACCTCACCCTCTTGCTCTCTTTGCGTCTCTGGTCTTGGCGTTGCTCCGGCATCCCTCCCCTACCCTGCTTAGTGTGGCCGTGGGCGTGGCTCTGACTACGCGTGCATAAGTTAAGGGGTGCAAAAGGAGAGCCCCTACTTTTGTACACCGACAGGAGCCCCCGGGCCTGGGCCACACATAAGCACGACGCATTGTTGGGCTAGGCCCAGAACATTGTGCGGGCAGGTGGGGCGGCTTTTTACCGCAGTAATTTCCCGTCCGCTGCGCTTCCCCATGACTCGCATTGAACGCGCGGCGTGGAGGGTCATGCGTGACGTGGGGGTCGTGCGTGGGGCAGTTTCCACACACATGCATCACATCGTGGTAAAGAGGCGGCTCGCGCCTTCCCCATAAAAAGAGGAAAATGCAGAGGCACAACCCATTTACTGAATGGGCTCGGGTCACGGTCTTCAAGGCGCCCACGGCCCACGACCACGAGGTGGAGAATAGCCGCCTCATCTGTCCCTTTGGTTTCTGCTCGCCCGTCACGTGTCCCCCTTGCTTTGAAAGTGGTAGGCGGTGGGTGCGGGCCTTGAATGGCGAGTCAGGGAAACGGGACGCTGTTGATTGGGGCAGTGGGTCGGCCTTGATTCCCTGCGCCCCTGATGGTTGGATTGGCTGAGTGGGGAGGCCGAGTCCCGACCCCGCCCCTTTATAAGAAGGGGGAGGGGGATGGCCTCCCACAATCTTTCGTCATCCCTCTCCTTCCACCTTGGCTCCACTCTTTCATCTGTCATAGTGAGAGGGGGCGCCGGTCCTTCGACGATGGCGGCGAGGGTCTCTGCTCGATAGCGCATCCCTCCTTCCCAAGAGCCCGTGCTGGCGGAGCCGGCCATGAGAGGAAGGGGGAGGGGGCGAGGCCAAGGCCGGCGTGGCGCTCGGGGATGAGGGGGATGGGGCGGCGCACCGGCCCTGCCTCCACCAGCGATGCTTCCTCCGATGGAAGGCCACGTCGGGGACCAGCCTCACGAGTTCTTCATCAGGCTGCATTGGGCACCGCGCCATCGCCTTCGCCTTCCCGCGCCATTCGCTCGGGAGATGGAGCTCGATCCGCCCCAAACCCTGAGGTTGCACATGAGGGGCTGCGAGAACGGCAGCACGTGGGTTGACGTCGACTTCCTCGCCCCTCAGGTCATGTATCTTCGCCGCGGATGGAAGACCTTTGCTCGCATCTGTAGCCTGATGGCGGGGCTTGTTCTCTATTTCAAATTAATGGAGAACAACCTACTTTCCATCAAGGTCTTTGGATACTCTAAGACTCGCCTGAAGTGCTACGTGGAGAGCTCCTCCGATGATGAAGACTCCTCCTCAAGCGGGAGTGATGAGGAGGACAGCGACAGCGATGACGAGAGTGTTGAGCAGGGGCACGTCGACCTCATCTCCGACTGACCGTGTCGCCCCTCCCTTCGCTGTGCGCTCCACCGAGGGCCTTCCTCGTCAAGCTCTCCATCGGCGGTTCCCCGTCCCTTCCTTTTTGCCTTTACCTGCCGCACCTGGTTGGAAAGGGGCAAGAACGGGGATCACGGGGCACTTATCTTTTCTAGTTTGTAAGCCTGCGGGCACTTGTTAGATTTCAAAATTTGTAATCCCCTTTCCCGTGTACCCATTATGTATTAATTGTACTTGTTCGCAACGTATGAATGAGAGGAAGGGTGTTGCCGGGTTTTATTTGCGCGTGGGCGAGGGCCACACCGAGGAACACATCATCGTTATCTGAAGATAAACATGGTCTCCCAGCAACAGGTCCTTGTCGTCCTCCTGCTCTACGACCCGACTACTCTCACGCTCTTGGCGGAGGTAGCGGCCGAGTAGGATTAGGCCTTTCGCTCACCCTTTTCCCACCGCACTATAACCAAGTTCCGGCCCAAAGTAAAGTTTTCGGGCATGGAACGGAGGGGGCAAGATGGTACGAGAGCGAGCGAAGCCTTATATGTTCAAGGTCCACACGGGCGCACAGAGATGGGGGAGAAAAACTTATCTGACGTTGCAGCCCCAACAACCTTGACCTGTCACGGTTGGATCCTCGTGTCCGCAGCCCCCGACAACCTTGGTATGCCGGGGCCGGAGTGCCGGCCCATTCTTTCTCCTCCCAATAGCTCAGCAGAAACGTCCATGTACCCTGTGAACCAAAAAGGACGGAAAGGAACAGAATGACGCACACTCGACCTCTATGCTAGGGGTTAGCCGCCGCTAAGCACTATCAACCCTAACCGAGGGAGAGACTCAACCTAGCATGCATGCTATAACTTAGGGCGCCGGCGCTTCATTTATTTATGCTCAGGGTCTGCGCCTGGCTTTGTACAAAGGGTCACATGCTTTGCCGGCAAGGCTTGTACGAAAGGTGGTTTGCCGGGAGGGCCCGGCAACCACGCCTTATGGGTAGAACTTGCAAAGATGTTCGATGTTCCAGGAGTTGCTCACTAGAACGCCATCGTCGGTCTCCAGGCGGACTGCGCCAGGCCTGGTGACTCGTATTACCCAATAAGGGCCTTCCCACTTTGGTGTCATCTTGTTGGAACTCTTGGCCGACTGAACGTGCCGAAGAACAAGGTCGCCTTCTGTCGGGTGGTAGGTGCGACATATGCCAACGGGTGGCTTATCATTGTGGGAGCCAATAAAACATCGTCGGTGACTGGAAACGGGATAAGACGAAGACATGCACGCCGGCTGATCTTACCCAGCTTCTCCTCTCGATGTGGTGTCTTAAAATACTAAAAGGGGATCCCTCTGCATGGGTGCCCTTGGGGGTAGGCTAACCCCCCAGGGGTACAATGGTAATCCGGCTGGGCATGGGCCCTAGCCGTCTGTGTCTACTCTCGTCGGCTTCTCCGCCGACCGATGGGGCCCGCCGACTGGTGGACCCCGCCGGCTGCCGGCCTTCTAGTCGACAGGCCGGTCCTACCGCTCGGGGGTCTTGTCGGAGGCTGGTTACTGTTGCCTCGCCTTTGGTGACGAGGGCTTGGTCGTGGTAAGCTTGGCTACAGTGCTGCCACCGGGCGGCTTATCGCTGTAGCCTTACCTCGTCTTATCTCCTTAATGAGGCGCCTCCTTCGAGGGAGTGAACTAGCCGGCTATTGGGAGTCGGCCATACCCTAGGCCGACTTGGGGAGGCCTGGCTGCCTTTAGCCGTCTCCCTGACTAAGGGGGCCCACCACCCACAGGTCGTACTGACAACTCGCCGTGGGTGACGTCATGGCCAGCATGTCAACAGTGCCGCGCCGGACGGGTGATCGACGCCCCGTACGACGTACTGTGGTCATGCGCGTCCCGGGATTTGGGGGTGGCAGGCTTCACTGTAGCCACGCCCCGTCTCATCGCTGTTATGTGGGCGCAGACTCTGAGGGCACGATCTTGGCCGCTTGCTGGGGGGCCGGCTTGTTGGAGTCGGCCTTCTCATGGCCGGCTTCTTGGAGCCGGCCCTCTCATGGTTTTCTTCACAAGGATTTTAGGGCTGGGCCGCCTTCGTGCAGCCGACCTGAGAGGTAGCCAGCTAGGGGAAGGCGGCCCCCACGTCTTGGATGCTTCAAGGCTCGATCGGCCTATAATTTTTCTGAAGAGCCAGGGGGAGCCGGCTAGGCTACCCATGATCATTTACTCCGACAGTAGTCCCCAAAGCTGGTTGGGCTCCGAGGCAGAAAAAAGACGGGAAGCTCAATCAGCTTCCTATCTCGAGGAGACGGAAACCGGGAGCCGGCTTTGATTAGGTGCGCCGTCTTCTGGAGGTTTCGAAGCTTGAAGGCGGGAACCAGGCGGCGTGCGAGTCAGGCTGCGAGCTGACCGCTCGTCTCCTGCACGCCACGTGGCTCCCTACAGGCTGGAAGGGCCTGCCAGCCCACGCGCGCGACGGGATGCCACCGCAGTACGGGGCCCGCCACTGCCGGGCCTCGGCCTACGCACGGATCTTCTACGGCCCGGATGGACCGCGCGCCTCCCAGCGACAGTTACCGCACGCCGTGAAGGTGCAATAGTAGCGGGGCATGGGGGAGTGGGCGTAGTTAATCCCATGTCCCCCACGCCCTGCCTCCTCGGCTTCGCCGCATGAGGCTATAAGTAGGGGGAGAGGAGGGGAGCGGCAGACGCTCGCACGCTCGCCCTCGCTCCACCCCTTCCTTCTTCTTTTTCCTCCTCTCCGTCGCCATAGCTACCCGCCACCGCTCGACTTTCCCTCCCCTCCGTCGCCACAGCTACCCGCCGCCGCGTGGGGGAGTGGGTGCAGTTAATCCCACGTCCCCCCACGCCCTACCTCCTCGGCTTCGCCGCACGAGGCTATAAGTAGGGGGAGAGGAGGGGAGCGGCAGATGCTCGCACGCTCACCCTCGCTCCGCCCCTTCCTTCTTCTTCTTCCTCCTCTCCGTCGGAGGACGCCGGCCGCAGCCAGTTGGTGATGGAGAGGGAGGCGGTACCGTCACCGCCGACTGGAACAGGACAAGGAGGCTGGCCCGATGCACCGCTCGTGCAGC
The DNA here is from genome assembly GCA_034509565.1 of Triticum monococcum. Taxonomy (NCBI): domain Eukaryota; kingdom Viridiplantae; phylum Streptophyta; class Magnoliopsida; order Poales; family Poaceae; genus Triticum; species Triticum monococcum. The sequence goes on from CM067844.1 coordinate 495,605,141, forward strand.
CCGTTGGAGGTGAGCCGACTGTGGGGGCAGATCTTGTGGTCTCGTCGCTGTCACGTCGGTGCACGGGGAAGGCGGCTTCGGCGCCGGAACCGCAAAAAACTATGGGCGCGAGCTCGTCGGCCCAGGACCTGGAAGCGGCAGCGATAGCTCGTTTGGGTGGACGCCGGGCGGTGGGACGGCCGTGCTGAACATGGCGGCGCAGGACGTCCGGAACCGCCTTCAGGCCCAAGCTGCCGCACTGAAGCAGTACACTCAAGAGTTTCTCTCGACGCGAACGGTTATTCGGGTGAGTCCTCCTGCTCTTCGTCGATTTCTCCTGATTTCTTCTGTGGGGGTGCGTCAGCGCACCCACTGGGTGTAGTCCCCGAGTTCCAAGTCGGCTGCTGAGCATGCGGCTTGGAACTTCTTAGTAGACTTCGATTGCCATCTTGTTCTTACTCGCATCTCTTATCTTATCTGCAGGAGTATCATAACCTCCGCGCAGCTGCTTTCAACTCCCAGGCCCAGGAGTTGAATCAGAAAGCCACTGATCTGATCGAGAGCCAGAGTAAGTGCTTCATCTTTTATCTCAAGTGGGGGCGCATCAGCGCACCCACTGGGTGTAGTCCCCGAGATTCGGGCCGACTGCTGAGCAGTCAGGTCAGATCTTTTCTAGACGGCTTCTTTCTTCATATCTGCAGGGGCCAATGCAGACTTGAGGGACCAGCTAAGCGGAGCCCAGTCCGCCCTTCGCGCCAAGGAGGCCGAGTGCACTGCCCTGGCTCAAGAGCGCGATCGCCAGGCCAAGAAACTGGCTGACCAGGAGGAGAGCCACAAGGCGGCCCTGACGGCGGTGCAGGACAGCGAGGCTGCCCTCAAAGCCGAATATGAAACCGAGGTGGCGAACTGGGCCGAGGCAAGGAAGGCGCCGAGTCAATGCTACAGCTGGGTGGAAGACTTAATCGACGGTAGGCCGTCTTCTTCTTCGTTTCTTTGCCTGCCTCCTACCATCTGGTTCTTCTTTTGATTTTGTGCTACTGCTTTCTTCTTTGTGCAGATTACTTTCCCGGTTACTCTGTTGCCACTACCCAAGCCATCGAGGCCTACCACGACGCGCGACGGCAGGCAGGGGCCGAGATCGCACCGGGTGCCGGCCGGTCACTTGAGGAGCAGCTTCTGGCGCGTCAAGCCCGCCTGCAGCCGGCCCACCACATGGTCCGCCGTCTTCAGCGCGCCGGGGCGCAAGTGCTGGCCGTCCTCTGGCCCGGCGAGGTGGTTCCCCACACCCCAAGTCGGACTGCCGACTGGCTGGAGGTCGCAGTCGGCCGCTTCGAGGCTTGGAAGGTGTCAGCGGCCCGGTCTGGCGCTGGGTGGGTGCTGGAATTCGTCCGAGGTTGGTATCCTGGGCTAAACTTGGACCAGCTGAGCACCTGGCGGCAGGAGGCCGACGAGGAGCTGGAGGCGGTGCGGCCGGCTATCGTCCAGCGCGCCTCGTCGATCGCCAAGTACACCAGCACCAGCGCCTTTGCCCCTGAGGTGGATGATGCCGGCGTCGCTCAGCCAGAGGAGTGGTTCGGGCTGAACCCGGCAGAAGGTGAGGACTCGGGGGAGGAGATTACTTCCAGCAATGGGGGCGAAGAGGAGGAGGGAGAGGATGGTGAAGACGTTGTGCAAGACAGTGAAGTGACCAGCCCGCCTCAGCCTGATCGTGCCTCCAGCAATGAGGTGCGTGCAAGCACGCTGCCTGCAAGAGGTGATGATCATGCCGAGATTCGCCAGCCGGTCACTCCTCCAGCCGGCACTACTGTGTCCACCAACCTACCCAACTCGCCCGTCGTTCCCTTGGCCTGATCTGCCGTCCTTGCTTTCCTGCTTGTTACTCTTTTGAACAACTTTTATTAAATTTGCATAGTTCCACCCACTGGGGGTGTATTCAAACTATGTTGAATGCTGGCCTTTTGAAGGTCTTTTGTGTAAATATAATTATGCATGTGTTTGGCTTCTGTTCATGTTTGCTTTTCATCCTTTTGGATTTTTCCTTTGCCGCCTTCCCTTGGCCACCGCCTTCCCAGCCGGACAGCTGCTCTACAGTCTGTGGCTGGAGAAGGACTTGGTCGTTTTGGGAAGACAAGTACTCGAGCTTTCTTAGATTGTAGCAAGGTGAACAGGAAGCCGGCCAGCCGGCTGCTCTGGTAGCCGGCTGGCGGGGCGGGAGGCCGGCTGGCGTTATATAAGTTCATTAGTCCTTAGCCGTTTTTCATGTGGGCATCCTTTCCTGCCCTTGGCTCTTGCCAGTCGGACAGTCGATTCTTCGAGCTGCGAGTTTTGACAAGAGGGGGCTTGGGTGCCGGCACACTACTTGTCTCACTGCAGGCAGAACTTTAGATATAACCCGAGGCGTCGAGTCCCCAGGCCGACTGGTCAAACTCGGTGCCGGACGAAAAAGAAAATGTAGTAACATAATCATAGGTATGATACTCATCATTCATAGATAAAAGAGGGTAGTCCCCGAGTGCTCGTCGGGGGACCTTTTGTCTCGTACTTAGTACAAAAGGTAGCGTGGTACATACTTGTTTTTAACTGTAAAATCTTTGGAGGAGATTGGCGTTCCATGGTCGTTCCGACTCCTTGCCAGAATCATCTCTCTTGCGTGCCTTCGGCTTCTATGCGTCGATTAGGTAGTAGGAGTCGTTACCTAAAGCTCTGCCGATGATGAAGGGGCCCTCCCAAGGGGCCGAGAGCTTGTGCTGGCCGGCTATTCGCTGGATCAGCCGGAGCACAAGATCGCCCTCTTGGAATGATCTTGGCTTGACCTTCCGGCTGTGGTAGCGGCACAGACCCTACTGATAGATGGCGGACCGGCTGAGGGCTAACAACCGACCTTCTTCCAGCAGGTCGACGCCGTCTTCTCGTGCTTCCCTGGCCTCCGCCTTCGTGTACATGGTGACCCGAGGTGAGTCAAACTCGATATCAGTTGGGATGACAGCCTCGGCACCATATACAAGGAAGAAAGGGGTGAAGCCGGTTGACTTGTTTGGGGTAGTGCGCAAACTCCAGAGGATGGCCAACAGCTCATCGAGCCAACAGCCGGCCGAACACTCTAGTGGCACGACCAGTCGGGGCTTGATGCTGGAGAGGACGAGGCCGTTTGCTCGCTCGACCTGGCCGTTTGACTGCCGGTGGGCAACGGACGCTAGGTCCAACCGGATGCCTTGTGTTGCGCAGAAACGTGCCAGTGCTCCCTTTGCAAAATTTGTGCCATTGTCGGTGACGTTGCTGTGCGGTACGCCGTACCAGGTTGTGATATCTGCGATGAACATCACGGCAGTCGGCCCATTCAGCTTCTTGATCGGCTTTGCTTCAATCCACTTGGTAAATTTGTCCACAGCGATGAGCAGATGTGTCATGCCGCCGCGTGCCATCTTGAATGGGCCCACCATCTCCAGCCCCCAGACGGCAAAAGGCCAGGTGAGGGGGATGGTCTTGAGTGCAAAAGCCGACAGGTGTTGCTTGGAACTGAAAACTTGGCACCCTATGCAGTGTTTGACTAGTTCCTTGGCGTCATCCAAAGCAGTCGACCAGAAGAATCCATGGCGGAAAGCTTTGGCGACGAGTGATCTTGAGGCCGCGTGGTGGCCGTATTCACCTTGGTGGATGTCCTTGTGGATTGCTATGCCCTTCTCTGGCTCGACGCAGCGCTGGAAGACTACAGTGACGCTGCGCCTAACAAGCTCTCGGTTTACTATTGTGTATGCTCCGGCTCGGTGTTGGACTTGTCTTGTTGAGATCTCGTCAGTTGGCAACTCTCTGTTTACGAAGAAGTTGAGGATGGGCTGGGCCCATGATGGAGCTGTGACTTCTTCTACTGTCAAAACTGCTACTGTGACCAGGGCGGGTGGGCTGGGTGGTGAAGAGTTGGAGTCGGCCACCGCCTGTTGTGTCGATGCAGTCCCCGGGCCGGCTGCAGTAGCCCCCGGGCCGAGTTTCGAAGTTCCCGGGCCGGGTGCGACTATGGCAGTCCCCGGGCCGCCTGTCAAAGTCCCCGAGCCGCCTTCTTGGTTCCCCAAGTCGGATCCGACTGCGTCGGGGTCAGGCGGCACGAAGATGGAATCGGATTTTGGTGACGGCTTTTATAGACGGCTTGAGGAGGCGGTGGAGAGATATGCCGGCTGGTATAGCTTGCTGGGTGGAGCCTATTCGTGCCAGGGCACCTGCTCGCACGTTGTCGGCCCGTGGTACATGAAGGAACTCGCATCCTTCAAAATATCCACTGATTTGCTGAATGAGGAAGCGGTAGCTCCCCATGTTCGCGTCCCAGTCGCCAGATGACTGCTGGACCACCAAATCCGAGTTGCCATAGCATAGGATCCGGCGGATGCCGAGCTCTTTGGCTAGCCGGAGCCCGTGTATGAGCGCCTCGTACTCGGCCACATTGTTGGAGGTGACAAAATGAATTTGCAATGTGTACTTGAGCTTGTCGCCCTTGGGAGAGGTGAGGATGATGCCGGCTCCCAAGCCGGTGTGCATCTTGGGCCCATCGAAGTGCATCCGCCAATGAGTGGAGTCGGGGGCCGGTGGCAGGTACTGGGTTTCGGCCCAGTCGACGAGGAAGTCGGCAAGTGCTTGGGACTTAATGGCGATGCGAGGCTGGTATAAGATCGTGTAGGGAGCTAGCTCAATGGCCCATTTTGCCACCCGACTGGATGCATTCCGGCTGCCTATGATCTCGGCGAGTGGGGCGGTACATACGACCGTGATGGGGTGCTCTTGAAAGTAGAGCTTGAGCTTCTTGGCGGCGAAGTACACACCGTAGCACTTCTTCTGGTAGTGTGGGTAGTTCTGCTTCGAGGCGGATAATACTTCACTTAAATAATACACTGGCCTCTGGACTAGCTGAGCTCGACGTTCTTCTGGGCGCTGGACCACGATAACTGTGCTGACCACCCGGCTAGTGGCGGCAATGTAAAGGAGCATGGGCTCTTTCTCAGTCGGTGCCGCCAAGACAGGCGGCGTGGTCAGCATCTTCTTTAGCTCGTGGAAAGCTTGGTCTGCTTGGTCATTCCACTCAAAGTGAGTGGACTTCTTCATGAGTCGGTAGAGGGGGAGAGCTTTCTCTTCGAGCCAGGCATCCGGTGAACTTCTGGACGTCTCGTAGCTTGGTGGGAATCTGCATTCTCTCTATGGCCTTGATCTTCATCGGGTTGCATTCGATGCCGCGTTTGGAGACCAGGAAGCCTAGAAGCTGGCTGGCTGGTACTCCAAACACGCATTTGTCAGGGTTGAACTTGATCTGAAACCGACACAAGTTTTCAAATGTCTCTCTGAGGTCTTCCAGCAAGGTGCCGCGCTTCTCCGTCTTCACCAAACTATCATCTACATAGACATGGGCATTTCTGCCGAGCTGCTTGAGGAGGCATTTCTGCATGCAACGCTGAAAAGTGGCACCGGCATTTCTCAAGCCGAATGTCATAGTCAGGTAGCAGAAAGCTCCGAATGGTGTGATGAAGGCGGTCTTCAGGCGGTCAGCTGGATCCAACTTTATCTGGTGGTAGCCTGAGTAAGCATCCAAGAAGCTCAACACCTCGCATCCGGCCGTGGAGTCTATTACTTGATCAATCCTTGGCAGGGCGAAGGGATCTTTGGGGTAGGCCTTGTTGAGGCTAGTGTAGTCTATACACATGCGCCACTTGTTATTTTTCTTCAGCACGAGCACCGGGTTGGCGAGCCACTCGGCGGAGGGGCTGTTTGACTGGTTTTGCACCTTCTCGGACGTGTAGCTTGTGCTCGGCGAATTCCTTCGGAACACCCGACATGTCCTTGGGGGACCATGCGAAGATGTCCTGATTCTCACGGAGGAAATCGACAAGCTCGCCTTCCTATTTGTTGTCCAGGTTTGCCTCGATGGTGGCAAACCTTTCTGGCTACTCCGGGTCGAGAGGTATCTTCTTTGTTTCTTTGGCCGGCTGGAAAGAACCTTGTGCATCACACTCCTTGGGGTCGGGCGATAGGGCCAGCTGCTTGCCGGCCATGGCCACAACTCTATCCAGTATCTTCTTCTCTTCGGCAATCACGAGGCACTCGGCCAGCCGGCTACTAGCTGCCGCACACTCGGAGGATTTCTTGTAGTCTCTGGCTATGGTGATGATGCCCTTGGAACTCAGTATCTTCACCTTGAGGTAGGCATAGTGAGGTACAGCCATGAACTTGGCCAGAGCAGGTCGGCTAAGAAACGCGTGGTAAGGGCTCTGCAGTTCCACTACCTCAAACCACACTGCCTCTTGGTGGAAATGATCCTTGCCCCTGAAGAGGACATCTATCTTGATCTTGCCGATTGGGGAGCAGGACAGGCCGGGTATGGTGCCATGGAACACAGTCCGACTAGGCATGAGCTGCCTCGTCTTGATGCTCAGCTTCTCCATGGTGTCACGGTACAATATGTTGATGCTGGTCCCGCCATCTATCAGCACGCGGGAGAAACGGGCAGCTCGCCTTTCTATTGCGAGGGTGGCGTCCAAAACCAATGCGTAAGAGCCGGGAGACGGCATCACCTCTGGGTGATCAGTCCGGCTCTAGCTGATAGGCCTTTCTGACCAGTGCATGAACTCGGGATTATTGGAGGCAACTGCGTTGACTTCTTGATGCTATCGGCGTTGGCTACGCCGGTCTTCTAGTTGGCTTGTAAATACAACGTAGACGGCCTGCTCGTCGGGGAACTCGTCTTGAATAGCCCCGACTGCTGGTCGAGCGGCCGGCTGCGAAGGGGCCGGAGGCGGCTGACCAGCAGGCGGAGGCGGTGCTATCCCCTCGCCCTTGGAGATCCGCGTGAGCTAGTGGCATTTCTGGGTCGTGTGGTTTGAAGGCTTCGCGCCACTGTGGAACTTGCAGGGGGCATCAAGTGCTTGCTCGTAGGAGAAAGCCGGCTGCCAGGCCGGCCTGCTGCCTTTCTGCTTCTTGGGCGTGGGCCGCCCTTCGGGTTGTTCGTCTTCGACTATGGCCACCTGCCGACTGGCGGAAGGCAGCATGGTAGCCTTGCGCTTGTGGTCATTATGGTACGAGCGTTGGCTGGAGTCTCCTGCCGGCGTCTTGGGACTTGGAACGAGCACCTTCCCGGAGGCATCTACTCGGAGCTCGGTCTTCATGGAGGAATCGTCCGTGGCGTATTTATTAGCTATGACCAGCAGCTCGTCGAGGGTAGTCGGCTCGTCGCAGAGGAGTCGGTGCTTGAGGAGAGTGCCTTCTCGGCACCCGGTGGTGAAGTACTCTATAGCCTGAACCTCGTGCACCCCCTCGCAGGAATTGTGGGGGCTCGGCCCAACGCGTGAGGTAGTCACGGGTCGATTCACTGGGCCCTTGTACACACAAGGAGAGCTGTTGGGGCTTGGGAGACCGTTTGTAGGTGCTGGTAAAGTTACGGATGAAGGCTTCTGTGAAGTCTAGCCAGCTGTTGACGCTGTAAGGCTTAAGGCTGTTGAGCCAGGTGTGCGCCGTGCCTTGGAGCATGAGGGGGACATACTTCACGGGAACACGCCTGTTGTCGTTCATGATGCTAACCGCAGTGGAGTAGTCGATCAACCAGTCTTCCGGCTTCACGGAGCTGTTGTAGTTGGGCGTGTCTCTTGGGAGCGAGAACCCTTTGGGGAAGGGCTCGTCGCGGATGCGGGGGCCAAAGCAGGGCAGGCCGACATCATCTTCTTCTTCCAGGGCCAGGGATCGCGCGAGGCGGTCGATCCGGTGGCGGGTGTCATTCTCGCTGACTCCTTCACGGTGGCCCAATCGGCCACTGAGAGTCGGATGCGTGACAGGCGGCGGAGTAGGATATCTCTCCCCACGAGACGGAGGAGGAGGCGGGTCGCCCCGCCACTCCACAGCTCGAGGGCGGCCTTCTGCGTCATGCTCGATGGAGATTCGAGTCCGGCTGCGGCTAGCAGCCTGCTCCTTTTCTTTCCTTGCGCGGGTGTTGCCCACAGTCGGCGTTCGGGATGTTGCACCATGCTCTCAGCGTGGGGGAGGACTTTCGGCGCGGACACCGGCTTCATGCCGCTCTGTGGCAGCGTCGATAAGCTGCTTGATGCGTCTGGTCATGTAGGGGAGCTCGTCGGGCCCCAGTCCATTAGCTCGTCTGCGGCCGCCTAGGCGGCGTGTAGGTTCTCGAGAGGCATGGCATAGACTGGGCGGTCTACTCCCAGCATGTCGGCGATAGCCGCGCCGCGTTTCTTGATGACGCTGAGGCGGCTCGGCCTATCGGGAGGCGGCGTGCCGAAGGCGGCGCGGTCGACTTCGCGCTGGTGAGCCTCGGTGAGGCGTCTCATGGAAGCTAGCTTCTGGCCCTCTGCAACGAGGGCGAGGCGCCAGTGTCTTGGCGTCGGCGTCGGCCAGGATGGGGGCGGACAAGTCGTGCAGCGCCGTCTGCAGGGCGTCGTGGGCGTTTTCGCCAGAGGCGGCGTCGTGGCTGATGACCATTACCTCGGTGATGGCGCTGCCGCTGCTGTCGGCTTGAGGAAGAGGGTCATTGATGATTACCATGTTGGTGGGGAAGGCGTCAAGCGATGCCGTGTCGGAGTCGACAAGCATCGGGTCGGTGGAATCAACGGACTCCAAGTCCGCGGCAAGCTCGCCGGAGACGTGGAGTTGGCCGAGGAGGCTGACGAGGTGGCTCTCGGGGCAGCCTGTGCCCGCGTCGGATGAGGGCTCGTCGGAGATGCGAGCCACAACAAGAAGATCGGCGAGGCAGCTCGCCGCGCAAGCGTCGGCGATGCCTTGCAGCGCGTTGGGGCAAGCGCCATCGGGCGAGCCGGGCTGGCTACGCACGCTGGGAAGGAAGAGGGTTCCCATCCAGAACAGGTCTCCGGACGACGGTGCACGTGGCCCCATGGTGGGCGCCAAATGTCGGGTGGTAGGTGCGACATATGCCAACGGGTGGCTTATCATTGTGGGAGCCAATAAAACATCGTCGGTGCCTGGAAACGGGATAAGGCGAAGACATGCACGCCGGCGGATCTTACCCAGCTTCGGGGCTCTCCGTGGAGATAACACCCCTACTACTGCTCTGCGGGGTCTCCGCATGGTCACTAGATCGACAAGTAGCTACAAGAGGCTCCTTGAGCTGTTCGGTGAAAGGACGAAGAAGGGCAAGCCTAGCCCGCTTCTCCTCTCGACGTGGTGTCTAAAACTACTGAAAGGGGATCCCTCTGCATGGGTGCCCCGGGGGGTTTATATAGGCCTACCCCCCAGGGGTACAATGGTAATCCGGCTGGGCATGGGCCCTAGCTGTCTGTGTCTACGCTCGCCGGCTTCTCCGCCGACCGATGGGGCCCGCCGACTGGTGGACCCTGCCGGCTGCCGGCCTTCTGGTCGACAGGCCGGTCCCACCGCTCGGGGTCTTGTTAGAGGCTGGTTACTGTTGCCTCGCCTTTGGTGACGAGGGCTTGGTCGTGGTAAGCATGGCTACAGTGCTGCCGCCGGGCGGCTTATCACTGTAGCCTTACCTCGTCTTATCTCCTTAATGAGGAGCCTCCTTCGAGGGAGTGAACTAGCCGGCTATTGGGAGTCGGCCATACCCCAGGCCGACTGGGGGAGGCCTGGCCACCTTTAGGTGTATCCCTGACTGAGGGGGCACGCCACCCACGGGTCGTACTGACAGCTCGCCGTGGGTGACGTCATGGCCAGCATGGCAACAGTGCTACGCTGGACGGGTGATGGCCGCCCCGTATGGCGTACTGTGGTCACGCGCGTCCCGGGATTCGGGGGTGGCAGGCTTCACTATAGCCACGCCCCGTCTCATCGCTGTTATGTGGGCGCAGGCTCTGAGGGCACGATCTTGGCCGCCTGCTGGGGGCCCGGCTTCTTGGAGTCGGCCTTCTCGTGGCCGGCTTCTTGGAGCCGACCCTCTCATGGTTTTCTTCACGAGGATTTTAGGGCTGGGCCACCTTCGTGCAGCCGACCTGAGAGGTAGCCAGCTGGGGGAAGGCGGCCCCCATGTCTTGGATGCTTGAAGGCTCGATTGGCCTATAATTTTTCTGAAGAGCCAGAGGGAGCCGGCTAGGCTACCCGTGGTCATTTACTCCGACACCTTCCTCAAAGCTTTGGGCATGAACCTTGCGACTATGGTAGCGGCGCAAGGCTTGCTGGTAGCCCGCTGCTCGTACAGCCGCCCGAAGATGATCTTCCTCAAGGTGCGTCGCGTCATCTTGCCGGAACTGCTCTTGCTCAAGCTCATCATAAGCGAGCACTCGAGGTGACCCGTATGTGAGTTCCGTGGGGAGAACTGCTTCTGCCCCGTAAACGAGGGAGAAGGGTGTCTGACCGGTGGCTCGATTTGGCGCCGTTCTGATCGACCAAAGAACCGCCGACAATTCATCAATCCAGCGTTGTTCGCACCTACGCAGCCTGTCAAAGGTCCTTGTCCGGAGGCCTCGCAACACTTCAGCATTTGACCTCTCAGCCTCGCCGTTGCCTCGTGGATGTGCAATAGAAGCAAAACAGACCTTGCTGCTGCGGTCCTGGATGTACTGCATGAAGGCGTGGCTCGTGAACTGGGTGCCATTGTCGGTGATGATCCTGTTTGGCATACTGAAACGGTAAACTATCCCCTTGAAGAATTTGACGGTCGATTGTGCTGTCACCTTTCTCACTATCTCCACTTTCGGCCAAATTGTGAACTTGTCGATTGCAATGTACAAGTACTCAAAGCCCCCGACAGCATGGGGAAAGGGGCCCAGTATGTCGAGCCCCCAGACCGAGAATGGCCAAGAGAGAGGGATTGTTTGGAGCGCTTGAGCTGGTTGATGAAGCTTCTTCGAATGGAACTGACACGCTTCACACTTGGTTACTAGTGCCGTTGCATCCTGGAGGGCGGTGGGCCAGAAGAAACCTTACCGGAATACCTTGCCGACAAGGGCCCTTGACCCTATGTGGGAGCCACATATGCCTCCATGTATCTCTACCAACAACTCTAGTCCTTCCTCTCGGGGAATGCACTTCAATTTCACACTGTTCGGTCTTTTTCTGTATAGGACGTCGTCGACGAACTGATACATGGCATACCTACGGGCTACTTTCTCCGCTTCTTCCTGCTCCTCGGGGAGTTCCCCAGTTTGGAGGAATCAGATGGTATGTTGTGCCCATGCCGGAGCGCGAGGCTCGACGGCAAGGACTAGAGGCACTTCCTCGGCCATGGGAGCACCTGTCTCTAAAGCCAGGACTTGACGCCCCGCCGGAGCCGGTTGCCCCACGGCTGGCTCAATGCCCACGACAACATCCTCGTCGGCGGCTCCTGGGAGCTCGGCGGGAAAGTACATGTCGGTGCCTGATTTCCTTCACTTGTTCTGCTCTATTGATGGTTCAACGGATGGTTAAGTCAGCCGAAGCACAAAAGTACCTGGTTCCACAGGTAGTTTGAAGGCAGCGTGCTTCGACAGGTTGTCGGCGATGTCGTTCTCCACTCGGGGAACATGCTCCGCCTGTATACCGTCAAAGCGCTCCTCCAGCTTCCTCACCTCATCCACATAGGCCTCCATCAACGGGCTTTGATAATCTTTGTTGACTTGTCTGACAACAAGCCGCGAATCACCCCTGACAATGAGCTTCTTCATCCCGAGGTCCGCCGCAATCCTGAGACCGGCAAGCAACCCCTCGTATTCAGCGGTGTTGTTTGTGGACATCTCCCTGGGAAAGTGCATCTGGATTGCATACTTGAGGTGCTCTCTGGTGGGTGCGACGAGCAACACACCAACACCGGCGCCATGCAGCGAGAAAGCCCCGTCAAAGTACATAATCCAGTTGCGACTTGCCTCCTTGCCGGGGAGGGTGCTCTCCAGGATCTCTTCGTCTGGTGTCGAGGTCCACTCGGCAATGAATTCTGCCAAGACTCTGCTCTGGATTGTCGAAGTACTTTCAAACTTCAAACCAAAGCTTGACAGCTCCACAACCCACTCCACAATCTTCCCGGTTGCATCTGGGTTGTGCAATATCCATTGCAACGGGAGGCGGGTGACGACAGTGATTGACGCAGCTTCCTCGAGGTCATAAGGAGGCCTAAGACCAATTTTTGCACACCGGAGTACCTTGACCTAGCCCCCTGCAAGAGGGAGATGACAAAGTAAACCGGGTGCTGCATCATTTTCTTCTTCGGCATCACTTCGTGTAGTTGCGGAGGCCCTGCCCCGCCAGCGTGGGACCCTGCCGGGGGCCTTGACTCTTTGTCGACCTCCCTCTGCGCCACAAGTGCGGCACTGACCAATTGGTTCGTCGCCGCCAGGTACAGCATGAACGGTTCTTGGTGTTTGGGCGCAACCAGTATCGGTGTAGAAGAGAGGTATTTCTTTAAATCCTGCAGCGCTGCTTCGGCCTCTTGATGTGACAACTGGTTCCAAAGATATTGTTTCACGTCCAAAAATATTTTAGGTTATTTCATGCTCTAAACATAAGGACAAGAACTTGGATCATTGGAATTCGATGCCACAAGTATCAGAAAAATGTATCGCGGAGAAGAGAAATATGGCCGAGGTACAAGACGTCCAAGTGCAGCCAGTCAGTGAACATGTGTTTTATATTGGATCTGTTCTCGTAAAGTTTCCATCAACAGCTGAACCAAAGGAAGAGGCGATCAAGCCTAATTTCAGGACGCCCCCGTGTAGTTGGTTTTTCGTTGGAAAGAATTCCAATTCAGGCTCTACATGGCAAAGTGAGGGTCAAGTTTATATTTTATCCAGTAGTCCTACTTACGTAGACTTTCTTTTGAGTTCTAGGTCCTTACATGATCAATCTTGCCAGTTTATTAATTAGGTAAGCTTCGTTTAGTTTAACTATAAAAGAGAGATAGATCGTTTGTATCTTGCATGTTGGGTCGGTTCCATCAGGTGTGTGGCGCCTATAAAAAGGGCAGGCTACGGCCAATGTACGGAGGCTATTTTTTTGAGAGTTTAGACAGAATATTGTATCCATTATGAAGCGGCCCTCTTTGGGTGTCGCTGCTATTTATCTCGTGTGATTTTTCTGTGTGGAAGTTGCGCTTGGCTCGAGGTCCGTCGTCACCGACGGGTTGCACGCTGGTAACGTCTACTACGGCGGAAGTTCCTTGTGTGTCGAGGGATTGTTCGTTGGTCATCGTCACCCCTGCTTCAGGTTACGCGTACTGCTCGTGTAATTGGGAGTATTTTTTATCGGTGGATCTTGGAGGTTATTGCATCATAAATGACCGGGACAAATCATTGGCACATCTGAGGGTCGTTCTCTCATCAGTTGGTATCAGATTACTGGGTTTATTATGGTGCAAATTTTCTCTTTAATTTGTTCATACAGATTCTAAAACTACGATGAGGATGGAGTATTATTTTGATGGTGAGATGTCCCAATGTGAGAAGGATCCGTCACGAGCCCTTTCATGGTTTCAAATCTACACAAGAGTGAAGGTTGGGCCAACTACTTGTGCTGCAATGTTTGATCGTTCTTCAGAAATAAATTTGGTGAGTCAAACCTTAGTTGATGTATTGAAGCTACTAGTAATAGAGCATCCAGACCCATATAAGCTCAGATGGCACGGAAAATTTGTGACAATAAAACATCAAGTAGAGGTGACCTTTGGATTTTGTGGATTTACCAATTTAGTTTTCTGTTATGTTCTTCCATATCATATGTATATGTGTAGCTTGATATTTGGTAAATCTTGGACAAAAAAGAGGGAGCTACAGGTTGATAAATCTGGCTATTTTTCTTGGATGAAATTTCAAATTTTTCGTAATGGTCGATGGATTTATTTTGAAGCATACTCTTCTGAAAAATATTTGGAAGATCGTAAGAGAAGAGACCAAGCACATGCTACAATTAATGCAAAGAAAGAACTAGAACAGATCTTGCTAGAAACAAAAAAGGAGGAGGATAATCTTGTTGGAACTAAAACTATTTCTTCACATGAGAAGAACAAAGAGAAACCAGCAGTACCAACGAGTGGGCTGAATATGCAACTTAAGAGGATACATGATGAAGATGACTTGACCATGGACAAAGGTCAGCGCATGAGTTTATTTCAAACTCAGTGTGACATTAAAGGTGTGGCATGCAAGTTAATTATTGATGGAGGCAGTTGCACTAATGGCATTAGCAAGAAGTTGGTGGAGAAGCTTGGTTTGTCCGCATGGCGATATGACGAACCATATCATTTAGAGTGGTGGAACAATTGTGGGAAGCTCAAAATTACACATAAAGTGTGTGTACCATTTTCAGTTGGACAGTAAGTTGATGATGTGGAATGCGACGTTTTACCGCTGGAAGTTTGTGGTTTACTACTTGGACGACCATGGCAGCACAATCATAATGCCATGCATGCTGGCAGGTCCAATACTTATACATTTGTTCATTCCGGGAAGCAAATGACACTTAAGCCGATGGCTGAGAAATTAATTTGCTCAGATGTGATATTAACAGTGCAAAAGGAGAGGGCTGACAAGAAAAATACGAAACCAACGATGGTATATCTTCAAGTGGAGGGGGGTGATATTCTTTCAGTAAATAAGAAGGTCCATAAAGCCACCACGAAGCCGAGGACGACTTTGTTTCAAGAGGGGGAGGATGATGTGACAACTGGTTCCAAAGATATTGTTTCACGTCCAAAAATATTTTAGGTTATTTCATGCTCTAAATAGAAGGACAAGAACTTGGATCATTGGAATTCGATGCCACAGGTATCAGAAAAATGTATCGCGGAGAAGAGAAATATGGCCGAGGTACAAGACATCCAAGTGCATCCAGTCAGTGAACATGTGTTTTATATTGGATCTGTTCTCGTAAAGTTACCATCAACAGCTGAACCAAAGGAAGAGGCGATCAAGCCTAAGTTCAGAACGCCCCCGCGTAGTTGGTTTTTCATTGGAAAGAATTCCAATTCAGGCTCTACATGGCAACGTGAGGGTCAAGTTTATATTTTATCCAGTAGTCCTACTTACCTAGACTTTCTTTTGAGTCCTAGGTCCTTACGTGATCAGTCTTGCCGGTTTATTAATTAGGTAAGCTTCGCTTAGTTTAACTAGAAAAGAGAGACAGATCGTTCGTATCTTGCATGTTGGGTCGGTTCCATCAGGTGTGTGGCACCTATAAAAAGGGCAGGCTACGGCCAATGTACGGAGGCTATTTTTTTGAGAGTTTAGACAGAATATTGTATCCATTATGAAGCGGCCCTCTTTGGGTGTCGCTGCTATTTATCTCGCATGATTTTTCTGTGTGGAGGTTGCGCTTGGCTCGAGGTCCGTCGTCAACGACGGGTTGCGCACTGGTAACGTCTACTACGGCGGAAGTTCCTTGTGTGTCGAGGGATTGTCCGTTGGTCGTCGTCCCCCTTCTTCAGGTTACGCGTACTGCTCGTGTAATTGGGAGTATTTTTTATCGGTGGATCTTGGAGGTTATTGCATCGTAAAAGATCGGGACAAATCATTGGCACGTCTGAGGTCGTGCTCTCATCACCTTTGGGGTCCATTCCATTGGGCCCACCTTTTTCAAGATTTTGAAAAAGGGGACGGCATGCTGGGCAGACCTGGAGATGAATCTGCTCATGGCGACAATGCACCCAGTGAGCCGACGCACGTCCTTGATCCGCTTGGGTGACCTAATCTGCTCGATAGCCTTGATCTTGTTTGGATTTTCCTCAATCCCATGCTGTGACACAAAGAACCCGAGAAGTTTGTCGGATGGAACGCCGAAGACACACTTCTCAGGGTTCAACTTGAGGTTGATCTTGCGCATATTCGCAAACGTCTCTTCCAGATCTTGTACAAGTGTTGCCCTGTCTTTGGTTTTGACCACTATGTCATCCATATAAGCTTCCATATTTCTATGTAGCTGGGGCTCAAAACCAATCCAGAACGCCCTTGCAAACGTCGAGCCAGCACTCTTCAACCCGAAAAGCATCCATAAAAAGCAATACGTGCCACATGGGGTGATGAACGCTGTCTACTCTTCGTCTTCTTTTGCCATGAAGATTTGGTGGTACCTCGAGTAGGCGTCAAGGAATGATAGCGGGTCACACCCGGCCGTGGAGTCGACAATCTGGTCAATGCGCGACAACAGGAAAGGGTCCTTGGGACAAGCCTTATTGATATGTGTGTAGTCAATACACAGCCTCCAGTTCCCATTCGCCTTGCGCACTACTACCAGATTGGCCAACCACGTCAGATGGAGTACTCCTCTCACCAAACCTGCCGCTTCCAACTTCCCGATCTCTTCCGTGATCAACTCCTGTCATTCCAAAGCTTGCTTCCTGACCTTCTGCTTGACGGGTCACGCATGAGGACAGACAGCAAGATGGTGCTCAATCACCTCCCTAGGAACGCCAGTGATGTCGGATGCTTGCCACGCAAACACATCGACATTCGCCCACAGGAAGGTGACGAGCGCACTTTCCTATTTGCTGTCCAGGGTGGAGCTTATGGTGAAAGCCCCTCCCATGCCATCCTCCTCGACGGACACCCTCTTGGTCTCTGGTGGCGCAGCTCTGGATTTCTTGCTCTTGCCAGTGGAGATCTCTGGCACGTCCTTGACGGGAGCACAACACTCCCTACTAGGGCTCCAACTGTAGGAGCGAGTGCCTTGGCGGCAGTCGCTGCAACTGCTTCCCGGTAGAGTTGGTCGGCGCAGATTAGTGCATCCTTCTTATCAGAGGGGACGGTGATGATGGTCATTGGCCACGGCATCTTCAGCGTGTTGTAGGCGTAATGCGACGCCGCCATAAACTTGGCCAGTGTCGGGCGGCCGAGAATCCTGTTGTAGGGCAAGGGGATCTTGGCTACATCGAAAACAATCCTCTCCATCCTGTAGTTTAACTCGCCTCCAAACGTCACGGGCAACGTGACCTTACCCTTAGGCTGGCTCCTCCCCGGGTTGACCCCTTGAAACGTGCCCGTCTCTTCGAGGTCTCCATCAGGAATCTGCAACCTTTTGATCACAACGGGCGAGATCAAGTTCAGACTGGCCCCACCGTCCACCAGCATGTTCGTCACCTTGAGGTTGCGTATTGTTGGCGAGACCACCAATGGCAAGCACCCGACCGCAGTCGTGCGGTCAGTGTGGTCCTCGGCGTCGAAAATTATAGGCGTGCTGGACCATTTCAGTGGCCTCTGAGCATCAAGGGATGGTTCCGTTGCTGTAATCTCACGCGCCCACTGCTTGAGTTCGCGGGTGAGAAGTGTGCAACGAGGTGCCACCGTCGACGCACATGGCCTCTGTAGCCTTCTGGAATTCATGCTCGCCAGACTGGTCATCCTCGTCATGATCATCATCTTCTTGCTTCTTGTCGCGGCCCCGGGCGGGACTCTCTTGCTGATTATCCTTCCCGCGGCGGCCTCCTTGGCTGCCATGCTTCTTCCCAGACCCCTCGGCACCACCCTGTCCCTTCTCCTTGTCCCGCCTCTCATACTCAGCTTTTTGCTTCTTAGCAAGTAGCTCGACTTACCGGCAGTTTTGGAGGTTGTGGCCTTTGGTACGGTGGATCTTGCAATATTGCTTGTCGGAGCCTCCTGGCTTGTCGGCGGCCACCAAGGCTCGGCAAGCGGCGCACCCAGCAATTTCCTTGCCGGGGTCGTCTGCCTTGGCCTTCTTGGCAGCGCCGGCGTCCTCCGATCCCTTGACGGCAAGCACGGTCTTGCCCTTGCGCTTACTGTTGCGGCGCCGACCCTTTTTTGTTGGGGTGGCCGCGTCTTCGTCTGTGGAGTCGGTTTCCACGCCGGCGTCCTCGCCGGGGTACTTCCTCCCTTCTTCCGCTCAAGCGCACCTATCGGCCAGAACATAAAGTTCGGCCACATCCTTGACCTTGTTCATCGCCAGCTCGTCACGCATTTTGTGGTTGCGCACATTCTGATGGAATGCGCTGATCACGATGGCAGGATGAACGTCTGGGATGTTGTATTGCACCCGGCTGAACCTCTATATGTACTTGCGCAGGGTTTCACCTTGCTTCTGGGGGTGATATGCAAACAGCTTGCCTGGCCATGAGCTTGATGGCCTCCGGTAAAGGTGCCAATGAACTCATGGCACAAGTGTGAGCAAGAAGAAATGGAATCCGCCGGCAAGTGCATCAGCCATGACATGACATTGGGTTTGAGTGCTAGCGGGAAGTAATTGGCAAGCACCTTGTCGTCGCGGGCTCCAGCAGCTTGCATCGCAATGGTGTAGATGCTGAGGAACTCGGACGGGTGGGTCTTGCCGTTGTACTTCTCGCCAACGTCTGGCTTGAACGTGCGGTGGGAGGGCCACTGGAACTGCCGCAACTCACGGTTAAAGGCCCGGCAACCCACCTCATAGGGTAGGTCGCCAGAGCCCCCCGGTGTTGGGTGGTCCGCAGTGGGCCCGCCCGCCTATCTGACTGGTGGGGCGCGTCGCGCCGATGTTCGATGGTGGTTCGAGCATCTTCATGGGCTCACTCCCATAGAACTTGGCGCTGATCGCGGTGGGTCCGTGGGTCAGACGACGCTACAAAAACGTTATCACAAGCGCCGTCATGATGGACCGACACCCGCGGTGGCTGGCGTGGAGGAGGAGAGTCCGCCGTGGCTGCAGCGCCCCCGACCCTTCCACCACTGGCATGCAGCGGCTCAACGAAGCGCCGACCAGAAGGCCCCACCGGTCGTGGCTCATCTCTATTGGCAACGCCGACGAGGCTTCGGATGGTGGCTCTCCACTAATTGAGTCTCTCCACAGCAGGAGGAAAATCAAGGAGCAACTGGGTGTGTGCCAAAGCTTCCGTTGGCGTGGGTGGTGGCGAAAGCTGCGTGGACGGTGATGCGCTCCGACTTCTCACCACGTTAGAAGGATCTCTATCACGGCCCAGCGGCTGTACGCTGTTCCCGCCAGTAGTTCGGCGTGCCTGCAGGCCTTCTACGTCCCGCAAATGATGCACATGACTCTTCCCACGACGGTGCCCAGGGTCGCCAGCATGGCGACACTGCTCGTCGCGTACAACCTAGGAAGAGCACGTCGGGGGCGCTGACGTAGGCACTTCGGAAGTCGCCGTGCTCCCCGTGGGTGGCACGACGCCGCCCCTGGAGGGCCCCGCACCGCCTACGGGGGGCCTGGCTCTGTCTTTGGACTTGGTGGTGTGTGGCCCATCGTCTTGAGCATGAATGACGCCGCTCGCCAGGCTTTGGCTGCCAGAGTGGTGCGGGTGTTCGCGAGCCGCGCCTCGGCTTCCGTCCGCGACAGCCCCACCACTGCCCGCACTGGTACGGGCCGTTCGGCCCCCAATGAGCCGATCGTCGTGATCGTCTTCTTCTTGGTAGCCAAGGCGATGAAGAACCGCTAAACCGACCACTAGACCGAATTCTCACAACTGCGCACCCCCTACCTGGCACGCCAGAGATGTCGGTGGGAAACAACACCTATGGGGTCACTGGGATCCCTTCTACGGTTGGCGGGCGCGGGGTTGTGCCAAGAGCGGGTCTAGACGTCAGCACACAAATCGTTTACCCAGGTTCGAGCCGCGAAGACGCGTAAAACCCTAGTATTGCATGTATGTGTATTGTGGTGTTCTTGTGTTCTTGAACTAGCTGCGGTGGCTCTCTAGTCCAAAAGATCCGAATCCCTCTCCAGTACGCCTTGGGCCTCCTTTTATAGACAAAAAGGGTTGCCACAGTGGCACACAGGAGGTGGAAAGGTGTACAGGGACTGAGTCTATCCCCTGGCACCATTGGACAAACACATTTAATGCGTTGCCGACGTGCCCCTCTCGCTTTATTGGGGACGACAAGGAAGCTCGTCCCAACTGTCGTCGCCTCGCCTGGCTCCGACGCGCGTCCAAGCTGACGAGGCATTATGGCGCCACGTTGGCCGGTCGATGGGCTGGCGCGGTGGTGGAGCCTTCATGAAGATCTGCATGCCACCATGCAGGTGCTTGCTGAGTTGGTGTAGAGGCCATGCACTACCACGCAGATGCCGGTTTAGTTGGTTGAGCTGGCAGCTGTATGGGAGCGGCGGTGGAGTCTTTGGCAGACGCGGGCGTGGCTGCGGCCCCGCAGGCATCCTCGGCAAGGGTCTTCCGAGGGCCCGACAAGGGTCTCGCTGTGGCACCGCGGTTGTCCCCGGCAAGGACCTTGCCGGGGGTCTCATGGATTTCCATGGCAAGGATCTCGCCAAGGATCGTCGTCCTCTGGTTTCCATATGATCTTGCGTGTCTATGATCTCTACAAAGTTCTGCATGCCACCATGGAGGTGCCTCCCGAGCCTTGGTTCCAGTATGGCGTAGGAACCCCTTAGGCTCTAGGGTGGCATGCTCTGCTAGTGTCAGGCAAGTTGCCTCGGCAAGGATCTTGCCGATGCTGCGGAAGCTACCCCGGCAAGAGTCTTGCCGGGGGAGTCCACCTCGCCCTCTTACTCTCTTTTCGTCTCTGGTCTTGCTCCGGCATCCCTCCCCTGCCTTGATTGGTGTAGCCGTGGGCGCGGCTCTGACTGCCCATGCACAAATTAAGGAGTGCAAAAGGAGAGCCCCTACTTACACCGACACAAGAAGAAGGGTCGCCGGTGAGGAGGCGGCGCTGCAAGAATAAGGGTAGCCGGCGAGGAGGCGGCGCTGCAAGAAGAAGGGTCGCCGGCGAGGAGGCTGAGCTACCAGTAAGCAGCAGTGAAGGTTTGAACTTGGAAAGCAAGGAGGAATAGTGTAAATGTGGCTTTTGGTAGGAGGGAGGGGGCGGGGAGATAGATATTTCCGCGGTGGCAAAAAAATTCGCTCGGTGCCGCGAGAAACTGGCGCGCAAGTGTGGTTCAAGCGGGGGCGGCGGACTGTAGATGACGAACCTTCCTGCGTAAGCCAGACAAGATGGTGCGCCAAGATATTTTATATCGCATCCCACATGATTCTTTCTAGTAAACTGTATGTGGTATACCTGATTTTTTTCATTATGTTTTGAAAGACAAAATGGTGTTACGGAGGGAAAGGATGGTGTTTGAATTGCTAGAACATTTACGTACAGCATGCAACTAGTACATGAGTGTTGTGCTTAAATTTGGAATTATTCCGGGTTCGTTTGGCATTTTTATGCATTAATTGAGTTTCTGGGCAATGTGCATAATTCAAATTTGAACTACAAGTACATGCTCCAATGCACCAAAGTTTGCTAAAAAATCACATGTGTGTCTTTGGGTGAATTTATAGGCCCCATGCAAGAAATGGGAATAAAATTCAAACATCTGGGTGTCGTGGCTCGGCCGGAATGATTGAGAAACTTGGTTTTTAATTCCTGTAAATCCAAAACACGGCTGAAAATCATGAAACTTGGCATGCTGTCATGACATGGCACCAACATCCTGCATTAATTTTTTTGGCCGAATCGGGACAAGCTTTGGTGCTAGCTTCTTGCAAACCAGAGCTTCCTGCAAGAAGGCTCCTGGTTCCGAGAGGGAACGTGTCACCTCTATGTGTGAAACAACATACGTACACTGCCTTCTCTCGCCTTAATTTTTTTACACATGCAGATTAGACCAAATAGAAGTATCGTGCTAAATTTTGGAATTATTCCGTGTTCGTTTGGCCTTTTTTATACATTAATTGAGTTTCTGGGCATTTAATGAGCATAATTCAAATTTGAACTACAAGCACAACCTCCAATGCATCAAAGTTGTTTCAAAAATCACATGTGTGTCCTTGGGTGAATTTCTAGGTCCCATGCAAGAAATGGGAGTGAAATTCAAACATCAGGGCATCGTGGCTTGGCCAGAAAAATTTAAAAACTTGGTTTTTTAATTCCCGAATTCCAAAACACGCCTGAAAATCATGAAACTTGGCATGGTGTCATAACATGGCACCAACGTGTTGCGGCAATTTTCTTGGCCGAATTGGGACAAGCTTGTGTCGGCTTCTTGCAAACCGGAGCTTCCCTCAAGAAGGCTCGTGGTTCCGAGAGGGAACGTGTCACCTCCGTGTGCGAAACGACATACGTACACTGCCTTCTCCCGCCTTAATTTTTTTACACAGCCAGATTAGACGAAATAGAAGCACCGTGCTAAGTTTTGGAATTATTCCGGGGTCATTTCGCCTTTTTTATACATTAATTGAGTTTCTGGGCATTTAATGAGCATAATTCAAATTTGAACTACAAGCACAGCCTCCAATGCACCAAAGTTGTTTCAAAAATCACATGTGTGTCCTTGGGTGAATTTCTAGGTCCCATGCAAGAAATGGGAGTGAAATTCAAACATCAGGGCATCGTGGCTTGGCTAGAAAAAATTAAAAACATGGTTTTTTAATTCCCGAATTCCGAAACACGCCTGAAAATCATGAAACTTGGCATGGTGTCATAACATGGCACCAACATGTTGCGGTAAATTTTTTGGCCGAATTGGGACAAGCTTTGGTGTAAGCTTCTTGCAAACCGGAGCTTCCCTCAAGAAGGCTCGTGGTTCCGAGAGGGAACGTGTTACCTCCATGTGCAAAACGACATACGTACACTGCCTTCTCCCACCTTAGTTTTTTTACACAGGCAGAGTAGACCAAATAGAAGTACCGTGCTAAATTTTGGAATTACTTCGGGTTCGTTTGGCCTTTTTTATACGTTAATTGCGTTTCTGGGCATAATTCAAATTTTAACTACAAGCACATGCTCCAGTGCACCAAAGTTGTTCGAAAAATCACATGTGTGTCCTTGGGTGAATTTCTAGGTCCCATGCAAGAGATGGGAGTGAAATTCAAACATCTGGGCGTCGTGGCTCAGTTGGAAAGATTGAGAAACATGGTTTCTTAATTCCTGTAATTCCAAAATATGCCTGAAAATCATGAATCTTGGCATGGTCTCATGACATGGCACCAACATGTTGTGGTAATTTTTCTGTCCGATTTGCGAAGGCGCACACATTAAAAATCAATAAGTCATTTTGGAACAAGTGTTGTCATGTTACAAATTGGAAACACAAGTATTATTGAAACCATGGGCGTTCGACTTACCAATTACGTGCGGCCACACGTCCCATTTTTAATTGGCTAGGAGGTGTCGTGCGGGGTAGCTATTTGAGTACAGGAGCTGTGCGATCAGACCCCTGCGCATGCTCATCGGGAGGAGAGCCCTTTTAACCTCTACCCGCCGCGCACCTCCCTCCTAACGTCTCCATTAATGGCGCCCGAGCACCTATTCTACGGCATGGCTATATGTCTCACTGGACTGAGATTTAGGAGAGAAAAATGAAAATCTAAAAAGAAAGTTTTGCACGGATCTTGATGTAAGATCCGACGGACCTATATAGCATCGACTGTGACTTATAGCAAGCATGATGAATATAAGGACGATGACATTGGATAATAATTGTCTTACATATTTATAAACATAATTAAAAAAGCCACATGCGGCAACGCCCGATATACACAAGGGCAAAAGAAGAAGGAAGACAATTAGTCTCCGAGGGGTGTGGCGATGAGCTCTTTCTTGTCCTCAAGATGTTGGTTGAGAGCATCCATGGATTCCTCCACCAGCCCTCTACGCTCGATGCGCAGCATGGCATTCTCTTCCATAAGTTTCTCGATGATGACGCCGGTCCTCTTCAACAAGGCAGTGGTATGCTCCTGCTGCTCCGCACTTCCGACGATCATCGCCCTCACCAGGTCACGCTCAGCTCGGAGCTTCGCATTGCTCTCATTTATTTGCCGGATGACGTCGGTAGACTGTTCAAGCGAGGCTTGCAGGTCATCCTACAACCACGCCCACCTGGAGATCTGATCCATCTGCCTAAGGACGAGGGCACACATGCGCCTGTAAGAGTCCTCGCCTGCTCGTGAGGCATTTTCCCAGGACATCGTGGTGCGGGAGGACATCTTTGCCGCATTTGCGGCGCGGCAGGACATCTCTTCTGATTTCACGGCATGGCCGGACCAGACAGCTGCTTCGATGGTGTGGTGGGTCCTCCGTGCTGCTTCGGTGGCGCGGTGGGACCTCTCTACTGCTACGGCCGTGCAGCGGGACATGTTGGCTGCTTTCGCAGCGAGGCGGGACATCTCTCGTGCTCCTGCTTCCAGGCTCGCCTCTCCCTGGTGGCAATCTCTCGACCCAGAACTCACGTTGGCCACGGCGGACGCAAGGGAATGATGATGAATGACTTGTTTGTTTTTGAATTTTTGTGGATGAGGAGTTGAGGAGGAATTGAAAGCACAAGTGCTCCCTAGGTGGTTTTGGTAATTAATGTCAACATATCTCTTGTTGGACTAACATTTTTATCTAGTATGTTTCAGATAAGTTCAACAGTGAAGTAGCATGGACTAGAGGATGTGAAACCCCTTCAAGATGCTAAGGACAAAGGATTGGCTCAAACTCAAAGCTTAAGAATCTACATTTTCCATTTTAGTGATCCAAGATCACATTGAGTCTATAGGAAAAGCCAATACTATCAAGGAGGGATGAGGTGTTGCTCAATGAGGTTCTTGCTCAAAATGCTTAGTCATATGCTCCAAAACCCTCAACTACTTTCTCACATCCACATATGACCTAAACCAAAAGTCAAACTCGGCCCCACCGATTCTTTCTATCCGGCTCCACCGAGTTTCAAATGTCATAGCCACTGCCACAAACCCTAGGAAAATTGGTCTCACCGATAGGGATCTCGGTCTCACCGAGATGGGATTCCAAACTCCCTATTGCCTATTGCAATACTTTCGGTCTCAGCGAAACTTGCGATCGGTCCCACCGAAACTGTAATGTAAACTCTCTGGTTCCCTTTTGTAACATTTCGGTCACACCGAAATGAGCGATCAGTCCCATCGAGTTTACCTGACCAACTCTCTGGTTAGCTAATTACCAAAATTGATTTCACCGAGTTTATGTAATCAGTCTCACCGAGATTACGTTATGCCCTAACCCTAATCATATCGGCCCTACCGAGTTGCATGTCGGTCCCACCGAAAACCCTAACGGTCACTAGCTTTGCTAAATCGGTCAGACCAAGTTTAACCATTCGGTCCCACCGAGTTTGGGAAGTTATGTGTAACGGTTAGATTTTGTGTGGAGGCTATAAATACCCCTCCACCTCCTCCTCATTCGTGGAGAGAGCCATCAGAACAAACCTAGACTTCCAACCTATATTTTCTGAGAGAGAACCACCTACACTTGTGTTGAGACCAAGATATTCCATTCCTACCATATGAATCTTGATCTCTAGCCTTCCCCAAGTTGCTTTCTACTCAAATCTTCTTTCCACCAAATCCAAATCCTGTGAGAGAGAGTTGAGTGTTGGGGAGACTATCATTTGAAGCACAAGGGCAAGGAGTTCATCATCAACACACCATTGGTTACTTCTTGGAGAGTGGTGTCTCCTAGATTGGCTAGGTGTCACTTAGGAGCCTCTGACAAGATTGTGGAGTTGAACGAAGGATTTTGTAAGTGCAAGGGGACCGCCTACTTCATGAAGATCTACCGCTAGTGAGGCAAGTCCTTCGTGGTCTACTTTGGGGAGTCTTAGACGTAGAGTGCCTATTCTTCATGGAGAATATTTTCATGAGTGGAAAAATGAAATGCTTGAGATTTTCAATGAATATCATTTGAACAATTACATTGCTAGCCCTTGTGCACCTCATGTTAATCCCTCGCATCCTACCATTGATGAGTCTATTGACATGATCCGCAACCTTAGAACTGTTAATCTTATCACTAGAGGCTTGCCTAGAAACTTGATTGGATGTTTGCCTACTCTTAAGTGTGCCTACACCATATGGAAATTTCTTGAGGACCTCTTTCCAAATTATTCCTTGAAAGATCTAGATGAAATTCTCCATAAATTCATTGCCTTGATTAAGATGAATTCCAATGATCCCAATTTTGGTGACTGCTTATTTGAGCTCACTAATCTTATGAGTGCCAAAGGAGATGTTGGAATCATTAGCAATATCATTTCCAGACCTATTAGAATTCATAAAGGTAACTATAGAAATGATCATTTATCTAATGAATTACCCTCTCTAGGAATTGATCAATCACAAGATGATGTTGAACATGGATACTCTAATGAGGATGATGATGATAGTGACTATGACCTTGATGATGCGATGAGACACTTTGGTCTTATGGCAAATCTTCGCGGCTACATGGCCGGAGGAAAGGAATGGGTTCTCGATAGTGGATGTACTGATCATATGACTGGAGATAAAGATATATTCTGTGAGCTTGCTGAAAACGACGGCCCTCGAAAATATGTCACCTTTGGTGATAACTCAAAGGGTAAGGTGGTTCGCCTCGGTAAGGTGGCCATCTCATATGATAGCTCCATACAAAATGTCATGCTCGTTGAATGTCTTGGGTACAACTTACTTTCAGTATCTAGACTTGCTGATTTCGGTTTCAATATCCTATTCACTGAAGTAGATTGCCAAGTGTTTCATAGAGACAATCATAAAGTGGTCTTTACCGATATACGTAGAGGTGATCTTTACATTGTTGATTTCACTAAAAAGGCTCAACCTCGAACTTGCTTAATTGCTAAATCCTCTAAAGGTTGGTTATGGCATAGACGATTAGGTCATGTTGGTATGCGAAACCTTGACAAGCTTATTAAAGGTGATCATATCCTTGGAGTAAAATATGTTATATTTGACAAGGATAGACTTTGTAGTGCTTTTCAGGCAGGGAAACAAGTTGGAGGAAGTCATCGCGTGAAGAACATCATGACCACGAGAAGACCACTCGAGCTACTTCATATGGATCTCTTTGGTCCAAATGCCTACAAGAGTCTCGGTGGTAACTCATTTGGACTAGTCATAGTTGATGATTTTTCAAGATTTACATGGGTGTTCTTTCTTGATGACAAATCACAGGTCCAAAAGATCTTCAAAAACTTCGCTAGGAAGGCCCGAAATCAATTTGATGTGAAGATCAAGAAGGTTCAAAGCGACAACGGAACGGAGTTCAAGAACGCAAATATGGATACCTTTCTTGATGAAGAAGGGATTTCACATGAGTTCTCGGCTACGTACACACCTCAGCAAAATGGAGTCGTTGAGAGGAAGAATCGGACTCTTATTGGGATGGCAAGAACGATGCTGATGAGTACAAGACGCCAAAACACTTTTGCACAGAAGCGGTTGAGATAGCTTGTCATGCAACAAATCTCTTGTATCTTCACAAGCTACTCGGCAAGACGGCATACGAGCTCCTCACCGGTAACAAACCACAAGTTGGATACTTTTGAGTATTCAGCTCAAAGTGCTACATTCTTGATAAGCA
The DNA here is from genome assembly GCA_034509565.1 of Triticum monococcum. NCBI lineage: Eukaryota > Viridiplantae > Streptophyta > Magnoliopsida > Poales > Poaceae > Triticum > Triticum monococcum. The sequence continues at coordinate 495,632,287 of CM067844.1, forward strand.
TCGTTGTTCTAAATTTGCTCCTAAGTCTCATGAAGGTTTTCTACTTGGTTATGGCTCAAACTCTCACACATACCGTGTCTACAATAATTTCACCCGAAAGGTTGAAGAGACGATAGATGTGAAGTTTTATGAATCTAACGGCTCGCAAGTAGAGCTATTGCCAATTGATGTTGGAGACAAAGACCCTTTAGAAGAAATCCAAGACTTGTCTATTGGCAAGATTCGTCCAACGGAGGAGAAGGAGAGTACCTCGTCCATCCAAGTGGAAGCTTCTACATCACGACAAGGTGAACCAAGAGTTGATACGGAAGCATCCACAAGTGGGCACATCAAGAGGAAGAAAACGAGGAAGTACATCAAGATGAATGCCAACAACCTCCTTCTCCACCACAACAAGAGAACGAGAACGTCAACAACAAAGAAGTCCAGGAAGAAGAACAAGAAGAAGAAGATGTTCAACAAAGATCCAAGCAAAAGCTTTCACGAGTTTGAGAAAGAATTGCTAAAGATCATCCCATCGAGCAAATCGACAATGATATCCAAACCGGGAGAATCACTCGCTCAAAAACACGTTTAGCTAACTTTTGTGAACATTACTCATTCATCTCTCCCATTGAACCTATGAAGGTTGAAGAAGCATTGGAAGATCCAGATTGGATAAACGCTATGCATGAAGAGCTACACAACTTTGAGAGAAATCAAGTGTGGACATTGGTTTAAAAGCCCAACAACAACCACAACATCATTAGTACCAAATGGGTGTTTCGCAACAAGCAAGATGAAGATGGTCAAGTTGTCCGAAACAAAGCACGCCTAGTCGCCCAAGGCTACACTCAAGTCGAAGGTATGGACTATGGTGAGACATATGCCCCCGCTGCTAGACTTGAGTCCATTCGCATCTTACTTGCCTATGCTAATCATCATGATATCACCTTGTACCAAATGGACATTAAAAGTGATTTTCTAAATTGTGAAATTGAGGAGGAAGTCTATGTTAAGCAACCTCCCGAATTTGTCAATCCTAAGAAACCTAATCATGTTTACAAACTTCACAAAGCTCTTTATGGTCTTAAACAAGCTCCTAGAGCATGGTATAAATGCTTGACCAAGTTTCTTATTGAAAAAGGCTTTGAAATTGGAAAAATAGATTCTACCCTTTTTACTAAAAGGGTTAATGGAGAACTATTTGTATGCCAAATTTATGTCGATGATATTATATTTGGATCAACTAACCCTCATTTTAGTGAAAAGTTTGGAAAGCTAATGTCGGAGAAGTTTGAGATGTCGATGATGAGCGAACTCAAATTCTTTCTCGGTTTTCAAATCAAGCAAACTAAGGAAGGCACATTTTTATCTCAAACAAAGTACACCAAGGACTTATTCAAGAAGTTCAATATGCAAGAATGCAAAGGTATGACGACACCCATGCCTACTAGTGGACATCTTGATTTAACCAAAGATGGTGAACCGGTTGATCAAAACGTTTATCGCTCTATGATTGGTTCATTGTTATATCTCTATGGTTCATGTCCCGATATTATGCTAAGTTTGTGCATGTGTGCACGATATCAAGCTGCTCCTAAAGAATGTCATCTTAAGGCCGTGAAAATGATAGTGAGATCCTTAATCCATACACCAAATTTTGGCATTTGGTATCCCAAGAGGGCTTCCTTTGATCTTGTTGGCTACTCTGATTCGGACTATGCCGGTGACAAGGTTGATAGAAAGTCAACTTCGGGTACTTGTAAATTTCTTGGTAGATCTCTTGTCTCTTGGTCCCCCAAGAAACAAAACTCGGTATCCTTATCCACCGATGAAGCGGAATACATTGCCGCTGGATCATGTTGTGCTCAATTACTTTGGATGACCCAAACTCTTAAAGATTATGGGATCAATGTGAAACATGTTCCATTGCTTTGTGACAATGAAAGTGCTATTAAGATTGCTCACAATCCCGTGCAACATTCTCGAACTAAGCATATTGAAGTTCGTCATCATTTCATTCGAGATCATGTTGCCAAAGGAGACATTAATCTTAAGCATGTTCGCACCGATAAGCAATTTCCAGATATATTTACCAAACCACTTGATGAGAAAGTGTTTTGCAGGTTAAGAGGTGAATTGAACATCATTGATGCTTCAAACTTGGAGTAGGAACTCCATTTAATACATGCAAGGCATGAGCTTATGACTAATCCTTGATATTTATCTTATGTTGACTATCTTATGTCTTGGATATATTTGCACCTTGCATGCTATCTAAACCGTGTAGGTACTTGGATGCATCGAAATCTATGAGATTGCAACTCACTCACATCCTGAGCAATTTCTATATGACCAAGTCACTACACAATGGTGGATGAAGACAAGGAAGCACACAAGCATTAAAACATATCCTTTGACAAATTCTATCATGATTGTCATTTTGGATACACAAGTTCTCTTCCTTGCAAGAACTAACCCACATAGGTAGATGAACTCAAACTCCAAGTAGTGCTACCAACTCTTGATGAGTTACATCAACCTTGAGCAACCCACACAAGTTCAACTACATGATCATGATCAACACCACCACCCAAGGTATGTTATTCCATCTTAGAGAAGCTTTACTCCAAGTCATGGGATAAAGAAACTCAACGAGATGTGAATACATCAAGATGCTTTGACAAAAAATGGTAACCCCATTTTGAGCTTAAACGATGAGTATGACCAAAGATCAAGTGATCTCACTTGACTCCTAAGTCAATATACTCTAACATATGTGACTTTGTCACCGCCCAATTCTAGATGAAGTTCTCTTGTGTTCTTTTCTGTGCTCTTGCATTTGTCTCATGCATATTTGTTTCCCTCTTCAACTTCATCTAGATTCTTTTTAGTTTCTTCTCTTTTATTTTCTGTTCTGCATCTTCTGCATTAAATTCCTTGCAAATCCTTGTGAGATCTTACTTGTCTAGTGAGCTAAGGTGACAAGTGTTTTCTCTGCGATGAACTCGGTCACACCAGGCTGTTTACTTCGGTCCAACCGAACCCTTTCGGTGCCACCGAAACACCAAACTCGGTGCTACCGATTTCACTGCAGGAAAAACATCTTGCCACTTGTTTCTGAATTCTTTTTGATCCAGCTTCACTCAATGAATCTTGTCCTCAACCAGCATCCTACTCAAATTCCTGCTTTGCTCTGTGACTCAAGGACCAAACCCATCATGACAAAAATCCAGAAGAACCCTTCTTGGAAACTGATGTCAAAGGGGGAGAGAGAGATCATCACATCAAAGCTTAATCATATCTATAGGGGGAGAGAATACTCTAGGAAAAAAAGAGACCCTAGATGCCTGGTGTTCAAGAGGAGAGAAGTCACATGTCTTCAAGAGGGGAAAGACATGTTAATATTTGCTCAATTGCATTAGCTCTGTTTATTTCCTTTGAGCTCTGTTTTTGCTCTGATTTTCTGTTTCCTATCTCCTCCCAATATCCCATGTTAGATTCAGGGGGAGCAAGACATCTAAGGGAAGGAAATCCTTGAATTTATTGCACATCTTTACCTTTGGGGATATGTATTTATCCAATGTGGTACTTAGTACTCACTCTACATGTCATCCCAGTCTTGGTACTCTTGTGGTTTCTCTTGGTTGCTCTGGCCAGTAGGTGTATTTGTGTTACCTAACCTTATTTACGCAGGTCCATCCCATCCTAAGCGAACTCAAGACCACAAGGTAAGTATATGCATCACAGTCATGTGAATGAGAATTTCTTGCTGATGTACATACTGTTTGCAAGAAGGACTCATGAGCATGAAGGTACATTTCTCATATTTTTATCATTTGCTCTGATGCATATAGCCGAGATACATGTAACACATTGCTTACTCTATCATGTTTATGCATTCACATGCTCCTATATTCCATAATCACATGATTGCATACATGTAGGTGGAGCCTATGCAAGTTACATGTCTTTCCAAAGCTTTACTTACTACTCTTAATATATTGATATAAAGCTTTGATGTATGTTGTCATCAATTACCAAAAAGGGGGAGACTGAAAGAACAAGTGCTCCCTAGGTGGTTTTGGTAATTAGTGTCAACATATCTCCTGTTGGACTAACATTTTTATCTAGTATGTTTCAGATAAGTTCAACAGTGAAGTGGCATGGACTAGAGGATGTGAAACCCCTTCAAGATGCTAAGGACAAAGGATGGGCTCAAGCTCAAAGCTTAAGACTCTACATTTTCCATTTTAGTGATCCAAGATCACATTGAGTCTATAGGAAAAGCCAATACTATCAAGGAGGGATGAGGTGTTGCTTAATCAGGTTCTTGCTCAAAATGCTTAGTGATATGCTCCAAAACCTTGAACTACTTTCTCACATCCACATATGACCTAAACCAAAAGTCAAACTCGGCCCCACCGATTCTTTCTATCCGGCGCCACCGAGTTTCAAATGTCATAGCCACTGCCACAAACCCTAGGCAAATCGGTCTCACCGATAGGGATCTCGGTCTCACCGAGATGGGATTGCAAACTCTCTGTTGCCTATTGCAATACTTTAGGTCTCACGAAAACTTGTGATCGGTCCCACCGAAACTGCAATGTAAACTCTCTGGTTCCCTTTTGTAACATTTCGGTCTCACCAAAATGAGCGATCGGTCCCACCGAGTTTACCTGACCAACTCTCTGGTTAGCTTATTACCAAAATCGGTCTCACAAAGTTTGTGTAATTGGTCTCACCGAGATTACTTTATGCCCTAACCCTAATCATATCAGCCCTACCGAGTTGCATGTCGGTCCCACCGAAAACCCTAACGGTCACTAGCTTTGCTAAATCGGTCAGACCGAGTTTAACCATTTGGTCCCACCGAGTTTGGGAAGTTATGTGTAACGGTTAGATTTGGTGAGGAGGCTATAAATACCCCTCCACCTCCTCTTCATTCGTGGAGAGAGCCATCAGAACAAACCTACACTTCCAACCTATATTTTCTGAGAGAGAACCACCTACACTTGTGTTGAGACCAAGATATTCCATTCCTACCATATGAATCTTGTTCTCTAGCCTTCCCCAAGTTGCTTTCCACTCAAATCTTCTTTCCACCAAATCCAAATCCTGTGAGAGAGAGTTGAGTGTTGGGGAGACTATCATTTGAAGCACACGAGCATGGAGTTCATCATCAACACACCATTTGTTACTTATTGGAGAGTGGTGTCTCCTAGATTGGCTAGGTGTCACTTGCGAGCCTCCGACAAGATTGTGGAGTTGAACCAAGGAGTATGTAAGGGAAAGGGGATCGCCTACTTCGTGAAGGTGTACCGCTAGTGAGGCAAGTCCTTCGTGGGCGATGGCGATGGTGGGATAGACAAGGTTGCTTCTTCGTGGACCCTTCATGGGTGGAGCCCTCCGTGGACTCGCGGAACCGTTACCCTTCGTGGGTTGAAGTCTCCATCAACATGGATGTATGATAGCACCACCTATCAGAACCACGACAAAAACATCTGTGTCTCCAATTGCGTTTGAATCTTCCAAACCCTTCCCTTTACATTCTTGCAAGTTGCATGCTTCACTTTCCGCTGCTCATATACTCTTTGCATGCTTGCTTGATATGTATTGTGTTTGTTAAACTTTTGCCAAAAATCCACTTCAACCTAAAGAATTTAAAAATTGCAACTTTTAGCACGAAGTCTCTAATCACCCCCCTCTAGACACCTCTTCTCGATCCTTTCAGGAATGTACAGTCATCTTGGAGTAGTAGTATTTATAATCGTGTAGTAATACACTCCTAAGTGGGAAACTGTTTAGGTTTTGATCGGTGTGAACAGGTTTGCAATTTGGAATGTGACGGGACGCGCTCTCCCTGTTCTTCTAAAAAATGTGACGGGACGCATGCTCAAAATTTACTGACGGTTATAAGTGTGGCACTATTCCCGGAAGGCGTAACGTGGGCACCTACACCTTCTCGGCCGCGTACATGGCGTTTGCACCATAGGGTGCACCGCAATAGGCAATGTCAGCACCATCGCGCACGGTTCTTTTAATTAGAATGTGTGTGCATGTCTAGCGCACACACATTAATCTATCTAATTGTTTCAGTTTGTTGTGGCTAATCGCAAACAGTTCATCCATGTGAAGTGTATGCCATCAATCGCAGACGCTTTGATCTGGATGACCCATTTCTGTTCTATTGCCTAATCGCAAACAGTTAATCCTTCTGAAGTGTATGCCCTTAATCACACACACCTTGATTTGGCTGACTGTATCTTTTGTGTTGCCTAATCACAAACAGTTCATCCGAGTGAACCGTATGCTGTGTATCGCACACGCCTTCATGTGGCTGCCCGTTTCTTTTGTTCCTCCTCATCGCAAATAGTTAATTGAACTGAACCGTATGCCCTTCATCGCACACGCAACTAAAACCTGAAACGTGTTTGATGCATCCGTCATCGCAAAAGTTTTATACATTTCTGACGGTTTTCATACAACACTGTTTGCGATTATTGCATCACAAGCAGTTTCTCGAAGGGTCTCTGATGGTAGTGTCGCGTTAGTAGCATCCTGCAGTAGTGACTCTCATGTTCTTCTTTTCTAGTAGGAGAACTTAAATATTTAAAGGGACCTTGTTCAGTAATTTTAACATTCATTACTTCGAACTTCGAATCATCACCATAGAGATCTTCATACGAACATGTATTTCATCGTCCATGGGATCTCTAGCTGTACTCTCAAACCAATCATCACTAAACCATTCATCAATCTCTACTCCTAATGGAGCAGTTGGTAGCCTGGTATGGTTTATTTTCGTCCCACCTTTGTCTGGTTTATTTTCGTGCCACCTCTCACCTCCCCATAATAACCCTCGCACGAAAAAACTGACGACGACAAAGGTCCCTCGCACCAAAAAAACAGGACAAAGCGAAGGAGCGACGACCCCTCGATCTATTCGCGACGTGAATGATGCTGCCGCCGCCATTGCGTATCCCAGGCGCTAGCTGTGAATCCCTTTGCCAGCGCGGAGGGGTTGTGGAGGCGCCGCCGCCAAGGTCATAAAGGAGGCGCCGCCGTCTAGGTCCTAAAGGAGGCACCGCTGCCATCATTGTGGACCTCCGGGTCGCCATCGGGACACGTCTGTTGAGGTACACCTTCGCCTTCGCACGGTGATGGGCATGGTGGCGGAAGAAGGTCGTCTTCCCAGAGCACCGCACGCTGGCTGTCATCTCCATCCGCGGTCGCACCAACAAGACAGGTACGCCGCCGCGCCCTCGACGTATTCCCTACTCCCGTGCACTCATGGAAGTCTACATCGCTTCTTTTGCCCCATACGTTCTTGGTAGACTCCACTAGAAATTCCTATAAAGGGGATTTAGCTTAGAAGAACAATAGACAAATTCTACAACTAATTGTGAAATTTTTTCTGTTATTTAGTGTTCCTGAATTAGGTCAAGAATGTACTGCTTACATTGCAGACTGTGTAATTCGAATAGGTGTTCTTCTACATGGTGACTATTGACGCAAAGAAGGATTGCACTTCGTTCCCATCTTCTACATAGCCTATACGTATGTGATTAGTCAGATTTCAATTTAGCGTGAATAATCACTGTCATGATACTTGTCTACATCAAGATGAGTTTGTCAGTGCTTAATCTGAAATGGTTGCTGCTGTCCAGCCAGCAGCACCGTAGACGAGCCCATCAACAACACGATGGAGACCAGTCATATTTTTGATCTGGTATCTAAACCATTGGTCGTCAGTGTTGCTGCGAAAGGTGCGGAGGAGGGAGAAGGTTTTGCCGATAATTGGAACACCGAGGTTAGGTGTAGGTCTGGGCGCTGGTGCTGGTGGAGGCGCACCATTGGAGCTCGTCCATCACTCGGTCGAGCAGCACTTTGAGACATTATAAAAATACCATGATCATCTTTTGGCGAATACAAAGGTGTTTATAACCTCACAAGCAAAGACCTATAGTGTTGCTTGTATATTTAGAGATACTATGGGAATTGATACACTCATAGCTTATTTTTCTTAGTTGTATGTTGTAACATCCCAATTTTCAATTTGGATGTTATTGTTTAGATCATTCATATGCATTCATAATTTGTGATTTTGGAATTTGTTTTGTTGGAAACTGATCCAACAAACCTTAAGCAACTCAAGGACCAATGGAGAGAGTTGGAGGTTTCCCCAAAAAATTCATTTTTGAATTTTCAAAATTTGGAAAATTGGATCAAATTGATTTATTCAAAATTCTTTTCCAATTATTTCAAATAAATAAAATAAAGAGAGAAGATAAAAGGACTTCTTCAAAAACCGCAAAAAAATATTGGAACTTGAATTTTGAATGTTGGAATATTTTATTTGCAAGATTAGTTATTTTATTGCGTAGTTTATTAGTACTGAAAATGAATTTTCAAAACTTGTATTTTTGGCCAGAAAAATGTTCACTAGGTCATTAATAAGGCCATGGATCTATGTGAATTTTTTAGGGATTTTTAGTTACATACTTAGTATGTTTTTCTTATTTTCATATTTCTAGAAAATTGTTTTTAAAAAAAGTTTAGTTCGGGCCAACCGAACTGGGCCGCGCCTAGCCCAGCTGGCCCAGCCCCCGCATCGCTCGTCTCCGAGCTCGGGACGGAGTCCCGAGCGAGCACGACCTCGCTGCTGTCTTCGATCGGGAGTTCCAGCCGCCGCCTCGCTGTCAGGACCGGTTTCAAATAAAACATTTATTAAAGAAACAACCATTTATCGGACCAGTATAGAAGAATCCCCCTTACTGGTAGACAAATCCTTGATACAGAAATCCAGAAGTACTAAATATTATACAATGTTGAGCTGAGGCTGCTCAACAATTTTATTACAAGCACACCGATATTATACATAAAGGCAGATATGACACTAAGGGGTATGGTGGCATAACTACTGACTCGTAATAAAAGTGGTGGTGGGTATGTCACAGTGACGTGAGTGACATGACTCCAAAATCTTACAGCTCATCAAGCGTCGGAGTGAGGCTCGATGATTTTATTAGGGTAGCGGAAGCATATATAGTACAAGTGCCCAACTCTAGGTTCGCACGGGACTAACTGTGTCTCCTCTAGGCGTCGGACTCGCTATCGTACTCTTCATCCATAAGATCGCCTTCGTCAACATCTGGCCAAATCAACAAGCCAGGTGAGTACTTTGAATGTACTTGCAAGACAGTTTGGACATAAGATATAACAAATGCAAACATGATGCACATGAGTAGATAAGTAATGCACACTCAGGTAATAAATTTGCACTGCATGATAAATGAAAGGAAGTCGCGCGGTAGTCCTCCCGAAATCCCAATAAAATAGCTGAAGACCGATCGGGTGTCCCCGGCGTCGATCCACGGCGAGGTAGGGAAAACGGAAAGTACCTACGGACTCACGGAGCTCTTCCGCGTATGTGGGTGGTGAAGTTGGTCGTCAGCAAGCACCACGTCGATGGCGGCCTCCACTCCGGCGGACGGTGGTTCGGGCGGTGATGGATCCTACTGAGGAGGGCTGCAAATGTCAAATTGGGGCTCGGGTTAGACTAGGTAGTGGACTAGGAGGTTGCTGACAAGGTTTGGGAGGTGGGGGTGCCCTCACCAGAGAAAATTTTGCCGGAGCCCGAAGAGGATCGGGGCGGCCGGAGTCAGGGAAGAAGGCTCTCCCGAGGCCTTCTGATGAGTGTGGCGAGGTTCTGAGGCGAGGAGTGGAGGTGCTGGGTCGAGAATGAGCTCGGGGCCTCCATTTATAGCCAGCCCGAGGCGGTTTCCGAGAACAGGGTTACTCCGGCGAGTGATTACGGCGAGGCAGAGGTCGAGCAGGCGGTTTAGGTGACTGGGCAGCTGCGGATTGGTCCACTGGCACCATCCAACGGCTAACCTTGGTCGGATTTGATCTGCTCCCGTGGTTTCGATGGAATGGCCTCAGGGGCTCGTCGACGGCAGAGAGCGCGCTCTGCAGCTCTCAGGCCACGGCGACGGCTCTGTAGCATGCACAGGGGGAAAGGACGGCCACACGGAGGCTCCTAGTGGTGTGGGCGGTGCTGGATGGCGCCGTATGGCAGGGCTGGTCCCTGCTGACCGCCACGAGCGGTTCTGCAACCGCGGAAGACGCCGGCGCTGGCGAGACACGTCGCCACTGATGCTTGCGCCCGTCCAAACGACCGTGCGGTGCACTGGATAAGAAGGAGGAGCAGGGAGCAAGGCGCCAATGCGTTCACTGGTGAGATTGAAGCCGCGGTTCTGAAGAAAACGACTCTGTCGACTGAAACTGAACACTGAACTCTTAATTTTGAACAGAAACAGTGCACACCAACTTTTCGACGAAATGATTTGAGCACGTGGAAAATTTTTCTTCAGCTAAATCTTGGTGAGGTGATCTCTTGATGCATCTGGAGACTGTATGAATTATCTCAGAATTTTAGGAAAAAGAAAAGAATGAATTTCACCAAAAATGGCAAATCTGGTCCAAACTTGCAGCAAGAAAATTTTGAAAATTTTGAACTGTGGACTAGCAGATCTTGATGGATCTAGGTTGAGGGTACTAAGGACTAGCCAGAGGAGTTTATTTGGGATCAAGATTCAAAAGAAATTTGGTAGTTCGTTTGTAAACCAACATAGTCCAAATAAATGACAGAAAATGATTTTGAGGTAAAAATAAATAGAAACAAAATTTAAAGGAGGTTGAGACTTGCTAGAATAGGATGCTTGGCTTGATCCAGAGTGGGGAGGTGCGTTTTGGAAGAAAATATTCTACATAGGCCATGGCAAAAGAGAAATTTTTAAATGGAAAGAAATAATCCATAATCTTATAGGAATTCTTTTCAATAGAAATGATTTGTAAAAACCCTCCAAAGTTATTTGTGTTGAGCCAACATAAGATGAAAAAACCTTAAGACCAAAGATCAAGATTTGGAAGAACCCATAAAAAAACTTGTCACAAAATTTTGAGAAGGAGAGTCCTTTAGAAAGAAAAAAAATTAAATGACCTCCTCCCACTTAAATAAATAATTTGATAAAAACCAAATCAAAAATTTTGGAGTGTTACACTCGCCTTGTGTTGCCCCCTCCCCCAAGTCGCCGCCTCCCTGCGCGTTTATAAGCCGCCGCCACCGACCCCCTCTGCCGCTTAAAGCAGCAGCACCAGTAGCCACCACAGCCGCCGCCGCCGTCGGGCGCCACAGCCACCGCCCGCTTCGCCGACGACCTCCGCCGACGCCGCCCGTCCCGGAGCCCTTCGCCGCCCTCGACGAACATCGGAGCTGCTGCACCGATCGGCCGCCGTCCCGCCTCGCCAGACTTCGCCGCGCCGCCGTGGTAACTCCCCACCCTCTTCCGCCGTCCGATCTAGATCCAAGGGCCCAGATTAGATCGGGTGTTTTTTTATAACGTTTTGTTTTATTTAGTGGACGTTCGCTTGTTTAGCCTCTATAGCGAAAGAATTCGTCGGTTTAGGTTCTGTAGCGAATGTTCGTTCGTTAGATTTATTCTTTTTCTTTTATTTCTCTGCCAGGGACCTATTTGCTAGTTTTCTTTTACAGAATAGCCCCTGGTCTTATGTTCTTCGCTACTTTTTGCTTGCTTGTCCAAATTCGATGAAACCAATGCCGACTTCTTCGTTATGATTCCCTCTATCCACATAACCAACTTAATAGTATTTTTTGAAAGTTCAAAATTTGAATTCAAACATATTTGAATTTTAACTTCTTTTGATCGTATCTTCAGTTTTACAACTCCGATTTAATTGTGTCAGCGTTCTGGGAATGGGGGTCCCCAGACTTGCCTGCCTGTGGCCTGCAGCGTGGCTCAGCTGGGGGTCCAGCGCGGCCCATCTTCATCAACACAAGACTCAAGACCCTCGCGAGGGGCCAAGCCTCGCGAGGCGGACGACACGACGCATCCTCAGGCGCAGCCTCATCAGGCTGGCTCACGAGGAGGTGGAGAGATCAAGGCAGAGTACCTCGCGAGGTGCCCATGACGCAAGCCATGACAACTCAGGGTGCCAGGCGCGCGCCAGCGCGCGCAGCATCCTTCTTTCCTCTTTGGTGCAAAGGGGGCAAGCGCAGCCCCGGAGTACCGAGGTATCAGGCAAAGGTTGCCATTTCGGTGCAACGAGACCAAGACCAGGAGGACTACGAGACGGAGGTCACCAGGGAGCCCAGCACGGCGTCAACACAGAGCCTTTGGCAGGCGGAGACCAACTTTAGTCAGGATAAGTGTACTCACAGTCCCCCTTCAAATTAGCCCGCCATTGTTGGCTCCCTTCCCGCTCAATATTTGGGAAGAGGACCAGGGCCTCTATAAATAGGACCAGCCACCCACATAGCAAGGGGACGGCGGAGGGAGAGACAGACGATCTAGAGGAGAGAAAAGCAGAGAGAGATAGAGAGAGTGAGAGAGAGAGGGTGACTGAACTCCGCCTAGCAGTTCATCGCCCCAGCCAAGAACAGACCCTCGCGAGGCTGTTCTTCCTTGTATTGTTCATCATCACCAGCCCCAAGAGGCAATCCACCAACCACACACTGGAGTAGGGTATTACAGCACAATGGTGGCCCGAACCAGTATAAATATTGTGTCCCTTGTGCAGTTCTTTTGGTAGTTTTAGATCTTTGCAAGACGGGGAGGTAGAAGGCGTGATCTCCGCGCGCACCCCAGTGTTCGAACCTTAAGGGTCTGCCAGAACCCGTGATCCGAAAAATTGTTTCTTTTTGCAAATCGAAGCTCTTGACCTAAACTTTTTGTTAAGATCTAATACACATAATTTTAGTACTGTTGAAAATTGGTTCATGTTCACAAGAGTTATATGCTTGTTTTTGATGTTTTTCAAGATCTTTTCTTTGAATCTTGTGCATGAGTGCTTATGTATGTTATTGCTTGGTCACGCTTGATTGCCTGGAGTGCTAAGAGTAGAATTGCCAGGACTTTGAGTGCAAAGTACTGTCGATGTCAAAACCGGCGGATCTCGAGTAGGGGGTCCCGAAATGTGCGTCTAGGATCGATGGTTATAGGAGACTGGGGACAAGATGTTTACCCAGGTTTGGGCCCTCTGTATGGAGGTAATACCCTACGTCCTACTTGATTGATATTGATGAATATGAGTGTCACAAGAGTTGATCTACCGCGAGATCGTGATGGCTAAACCCTAGAAGCCTAGGCTTTATGACTATGGTAATGAACATATGCTTTCCGGACTAACCCCTCTGGTTTATATAGACACCAAGGGAATCTAGGGTTTACATAGAGTTGGTTACATAAGAAGGAATCTTCATAACCGGTTGCCAAGCTTGCCTTCCACGCCAAGGAGAGTCCAATCCGGACACATGTACAATCTTCGGCCTTCATATCTTCACATCCCATCAATCCGGCCCATGAATAGCAGGCCGGACGCCCGAGGACCCCTTAGTCCAGGACTCCCTCAGTAGCCCATGAACATGGCTTCAATGACGAGTAGTCTGGCACACAGATTGTCTTCGGCATTGCAAGGCGGGTTCCCTTCTATCCAAATTTCAAGATAGTCTTCAGATGCAATGATAGTATCCGGACCTGTCATACACACCATACATAACTGTAGAGAGAATATTAATTTTTACACGAGCCTAATCAGCTGACAGCTTTTACAATATGAGATTACGTCTGTCCGGTCATAATTTCCAACCGTTTTTCGTCTGCCACTCCACGTTTCGAGACGCGGTTGCCATTACACGTCTTGTCGAAGCAGAGATCGTGCCCCCTTATTATGGGATTCTCATCAGCATGGGCGTGGGTAACCCAACCGTGCCATTTATACAGCCCTTGGGAATATGCGAGTTCAAGGTGAGTGGGGAGACGCTTGATATTCGTGGCCTTTATAAGGGGATAAGGATTCCCTACCTTCACCCATACCTCAGCCCCTCCTCAATCCTTCCGTCCCTGAGCTCCAGTGCCCAAGCTTCTAGCTTTTCCCTCAACCGAGAAAGCACTCCAAAAATGTCCGGATCCGGAGCTGGGGGTAAGTGGATGGCCTCCTCCGTCAAGAAGAAGGATATCAAGGCGCTCCGGGAGCCTAGATATCTGGCAAAGGAGATCGCTCACCGACTCTCGGATAAGGGACGGATCGTCCCTACCCTGGAGGCCCACGAGAGGGTTGTTTTTCTCACACATTTCGTCCGTGGACTGGGCTTCCCTCTCCACCCCTTTGTCCGTGGACTCATGTTTTACTATGGGCTAGACTTCCATGACCTAGTCGCCAACTTCATCCTCAACATCACGACATTCATTGTCGTGTGCGAGGCCTTCCTCCGCATCCCGCCCCATTTTGGCCTATGGTTGAAGACCTTCAATGTGAAGCTGAAGGTGGTGAGCGGCCAACAAGCAGAGTGCGGAGCTACCATGGTGGGCAAGATGCCCAATGTTACCTGGCCCGAAGGCTCGTTCGCGGAGATGGTGAAAGGGTGGCAATCGGGGTGGTTCTATATCACCGAGCCACGCGACGCCAATTGGGTGGCGGCCCCTGAATTCAGATCTGGATTCCCGATGCGGCCCACCTCCTGGCAAGAGAGGGGCCTAACCTGGGGTCCCTCAGACGAGCTGACTGGGATCCAGACGTGTGTCCAGAACATGATAGATAGGAACATCAAACTCATCAACGTGGTCCAGGTCATGCTCATTCGTCGGGTTCTTTCGTGCAAACGCCAGACTTGCTATCTATGGGAGTACGATCCGGCCAAGCACCAGACGCTACTAGAGCTCTTCGGCACGACGCATGAAGAAATCTGGAAAGTGCTCTTCAAGGCCGGCGAGATGAAACCGCCCACGACCGAAGATTATAGGCTTAGCTTAAAACGCCAGGCTAACCCGGTGAGTTCTTTTATTGTTTTCAAGGCCTACCGCCCCGTCGACGACGTTTACGAGGAGTGGCTCGACCGCGTCGCAGAGCTCGTCCGCGCCGCAGGGGGCTCTCCTGCGCCGTCCACTCCGCTGCGCCGCACTCCGCCCCGTGCGGGCAATGAAGCGCCGGGGGCGCACCAGCCGCCTCCTCTCCAAGAAGACGCCATGGCTCCAAGGCGCGTGGCCCCTGGGCGGAACCCGCTCCGCCAGGCGTCAGCACAGCAAGAACGAAGCTGCCAAGAAGTCCCTCGCCTGCAAGGAGCTGCCCGGGCGCTCCCTGCTCCAGCTCCCGCACGCCAAGACCCCGCTCTGCTCCTAGCTGCAGCGCGTGGGGACCCTCAAGGCCAAGCTCTCCATGAACCGAAGCCTTTCATGGCCACCGCAGGCTGCCGTGCCTACACCACCGAGCTGCGTAGCGTCGCGTGGCCCGGCAAGTTCAAGCCAGACCTGCCTCCTCGCTATGACGGCACAACTGATCCAGCAGAGTTCCTCCAGCTCTACGAGCTGGGCATCGAGGCTGCCAGCGGGGATGAGAAGGTCATGGCGAACTGGTTCCCCATGGCGCTCAAGGAAGGAGCTCGCACCTGGCTCCTGAATCTGGCTCCAGACACGATCTCTTCCTGGGACCAGATGCGCACCCGCTTCATCGCCAACTTCCAAGGTACTCGCGACCGGCCGCCCGCCGTGAGCGACATGTGCCGCATCAAGCAACAACCCGGAGAGACCCTGCAAAAGTACATCCAACACTTCAACAGCGCGCGCCTCAAGATCCCGAAGGTGTCCGAGGAAGCCATCATCTCGGCCTTCTCCGATGGCGTGCGCGACGTCAAGATGAAGGAGGAGCTGGCGATGCATGAAGACCTATGCACCTCCCTGGAGCTGTTCAACTTGGCGAACAAGTGCGCCAGGGCTGAGGAGGGACGTCTCTCCCTCCTCGAGCTGCCTGCCGCAGACCCAGAAGAGAAGAAGCCCAAGGCCAAGGACGTGAAGCGCAAGGGGCTGCCGTGCTCGCGGCAGCACCAGACACCAAGCGGGGCAAGGATCTACCTGAACCCTCCAGGGGCAGCCGGTACTATGTGTACCACGACCTCCAAACCCACAACACCAACAAATGTTAAGAACTCCGCGCCGTGCGAGAAGGAAGGATCGGCCGTCGCCCTGACCGTGCTGACCGGGGCTACGGCCGAGGAGGAGGAAGAAACCCAGGACGCTGGGAAGATTGCGGCCCACGCCAGGGGTGGCGCGACCAACCTCGCGAGGACCGCTGGCGGGACCTGCCTCGCGAGGGGGACTGGAGGGATCAGCCTCATGAGGATCGCCCTCATGGCAACGCAGGCCTACCTCCGCCGCCGCCTCAGCCAAGGAGGAACGATGACCGCCATCAAGATGAGGCTGCTGGGGGCTTCCAAGAGCCGCGCACAATCACCTGCATCCTGGGCGGAGCTCAAGCCCCAGCCTCTCAACGTATCTTCAAGCAGTTTGCCCTCGAAGTGAATGCAGTTCTCCCCAAGCTCGAAGCAACGCGCCCGCTCAGGTGGTCGGTGTGCGCCATCACGTTCAGCTCAGCAGACCAGCTCAAGTGCTCGGCCACGGCCGGAGTCCTCCCGATGCTTTGCTCCCCAGTCATCAGCAACGTGCTGGTCACCAAGACCCTCATCGACGAAGGGGCAGGGCTCAACGTCCTGTCCGTGGAAACGTTCAACAACCTCCAAGTGCCCTATGATCAGCTTCAGCCTACCAAGCCTTTCTCCAGAGTCACCGACGGTTCCATAGTCCCGATCGGGTAGGTCCGCCTCCCTGTCACCTTCGGGGCACGCAACAACTACCGCACCGAGCTCATCGACTTCGAGGTCGCCCACATCCGCCTGCCGTATAACGCCATCCTCGGGTACCCAGCGCTGGCCAAGTTCATGGCCGTGACTCACCACGGCTACAACGTCCTCAAGATGCCAGGAAGTGGCGGCATCATCACGGTGCCCTGTGAAGAGAAGGATGCAGTGTGTTCCCTGGAGCGAGCCTTTCAGGCTGCGTCACTAGAAGACCCAGATCACGGAAGCAGGAGGCTTCCTGAAACCACCCCCAGGAAGAAGAAGACGTCGCCAGGCTCAGCCCCTCAGGAGGCAGGCCCTTCTGGGCCCGTGTCTGCCCAGGGGGAACCCCCTTCCATCGCATAGGAAAGCGCGCCCGGTGCCCTCCTCAGGCAGGGCTCGGAGACTCTCACCTGGAGGGCCACCGACCTAGCCAGGCTCACGAGGGAGGCACTTGGGCACCATGTGGAGGCGTGCTTCGAAGCACGTTTCCCTCGGGAAGGAGCCAGGCAAGGAAGGTCAGACCAGCAGGAGTTCGTTAACAAGGCCATTGAAGAACTACAGGAGTCAAGGATCATGAGAGGTTGCCGTCGTCCACCAGCTGTGGCCCCACATCTAGGCGAGGATGGTGGGCTGCGGGTCTACATCGACGTACCAGGGCTCAATCAGATCGCCACGATGGAGCGTCTCTGGCCCTCGCAAGTGGGGCGCTGCGGGGGTCCACCCCATAGCTATGTTCGCATGCCTTACGGCCTGCTGAGCATCGCTGCGGCGTACCAGCGCCTCATGAGGGGCATCATGGAGGCTCAGGAAGACAGGCGTTCCGCGGCACTGGCGGAGATGAAGACAGCTCGCGAGGAGTTATCAGTGCCTCCGGAGCCTCCCGAGGCACCGGGGCCTGGGGGCTCGTGAGGATCGGCTTCCGCAATCCACCGAGTCTGCTGCATCAACGCCACTTCACCAACGACATCCTCAGGTGACATCTTTCAAGCCTCATTCCCAGCTGGGAGCGCCCTCCCAGGGTTGCATAACTCCCAGGCCACGTGGGTCCGTCCCTGCGGCATGTATCTGCCTTTATTTTTCGATCGTTAGTTTGCCTTGTTGGGGGCGCCCCTCGGGCTGCATCATCCCCAAGCCGCTCGGGCCAGGCCCAGCGGCATGTATCTCCCTCGCGTTTATTTCCAACTATGCATTCGCCTATCACGCTTGATTGCTTGATGCCCGTCCGCGGCATCCCTTCTTCTCCATGTCGGCCACTTGCACGTTAAAGGGGGGGTGCCTGAGCATCGCGACTCAGGGCTCTTACTGCTCTCCAGCCCTCACCCTCTGGCCTTGTCCACGGCATCGCGACCTGGCATACCAGCGACGGCTGAGACAAGCTCGAGGGCCAAGACCCAAGGACGTAGAGTACCGGCATCTAACCAAATTTTGCAGGGAGACATCTCAAGATACGGCCCAGTGCCAGGCGCAACCCGCCTAGAGGTAGGGCCTCGTGAGTCCCGCGCTGGCTCACGGGTGCCCTGATACACCTCACCTACTCCAACCAGCAAGCTCTTGAGTGACTAACAATTGACTAATGGCTGCCACGGCAACCCCATCTTCTTTCTGTGGTGAATCTGCAGGATCCTTCGAGGGAGCTGTGCTAGCTGAGGCCCTCACGAGGTTCCCTTCACCCTCGCCCTTGCGAACCACTTGCACGTTAAAGGGGCGGCGCCTGAGCATCGCGACTCAGGGCTCTTACTGGCTCTCCAGCCCTCACCCTCTGGCCTTGTCCACGGCATCGCGACCTGGCATACCAGCGACGGCTGAGATCAGCTCGAGGGCCGGGACCCGAGGACGTAGAGCAGAAAGGGGAGCAGAGGCAAGGGAAAAGGGGCTCGTGAGGACCTTGCCGAGCGATTCCGCTCCTGCCTATGCGGGGACCCGACAGCACACCAGGAATAATCCCCGATTCTCAAGATAAGTCACCACCCAGAGCACTGGCTACCGTGGCACTACCCCCGCACCTAAGGCAATTCCATACTAGCGACGTTGCTTCCCTTTCTCACCAAGCGACGGCTGCTTGGGCGCCAAAGGGGACCTCCTGAGCATCGCGACTCAGGGGCTCTTACCGGACCCCGGGTCGCTCACCTCCTGGCCTTGACCATGGCATCGCGACCTGGCATACCAGCGACGGCTGACGCCGCCTTGGGACTGGGACCTGTCGACGCAGAGCACCAAGCCCTCGCGATGTGCGAAAGGGAGGACTAAACTATGACGGAATTTGTGGACTCGCACAGATCCATAGCAAAAGGTTATGTATTAACAAACGGGACTACAGACACCTTACAAGCCCCCACGGGGTGCATTTTGATTCCTCGCAGGGAACGAATCCTAAGGGATGCTAACTACACGAGCTCCTGCAAAAGATGCCATCATCAACATTGGGCCGTCAGGCGCCGGCACCAACTCCATCCAGATCAGGATCGGCGGCGGCCTGATGAGCCCGCCCTGCTCCGGGAGCGGCGCCGACTCGGGGGCTCGTAGCTGTCGTCGCTCGTCTCTGGAGTCGCAAAGATTTCGCTGGAGTCGCTGGACCCTCCGGCGCCTCCACCAAGGGAGCGGTCAACGGGCCTAGCCCTCACCAGGGCGAGGTCCTGGCCACCTCTCCCGTGGCAGCACTCCAGCCGGCGCCCGTTCGCGTCGAAGACCTTG
The DNA here is from genome assembly GCA_034509565.1 of Triticum monococcum. Lineage (NCBI taxonomy): Eukaryota > Viridiplantae > Streptophyta > Magnoliopsida > Poales > Poaceae > Triticum > Triticum monococcum. Next base: position 495,651,653 of record CM067844.1, read on the forward strand.
AAGAGCATCACCGCAGCGCCATCGTACTCCAAGTGGACCGTGAAGACGCCCCTTTCCCTGCAAACCCAGGCGATCTCTCTCCAGCCGCGGGACATGTAGACCTTGCCCGGGGCAGCAACCACGACCTCTGCCTCGGTCGCGAGGGCGCTGCAGTCGGCGTGCTGCAGCCAAAGCTCCAGGGGCCCTCCTGGCGGGATGATGGAGGCGAAGAAGGGAGGCAGACGGATCCAGGACTGAAGAGGAATGGTGACGTGGAGCATGAACTCTTGGGAGGAGCCCTCGGCATGGACTCCAGGAGGAACAACCCACGCCTTCGTGACCCGACGGCGCCTACGACGGCGCTGACCGCGGGGGTCAGCATCGACACCTTCAGGGCCCTCAACGTGGGCATACAAGGGAAGCGGGAACCCCGGCGGAGCCTGCTCGCACCAGGGCCTCGCCACCACCTGACGGTCCTCCTCGTCCCGGCTGCAAAGGGCGAGTCGCTTCTTCGGCGGGAGAGGGTCTGGTCCCTCTCGAGGAGCCTTCCCCTTCTGCGCCGTGGAGAACCGGCGAATTGGAGCCATCACACCAAGACGGAGCAAGAGTTGAGGCAAAGGAGAAACCGAGGAGAGATAGACTGGAAGGGCACGCGCGGTGCCGTACTTATAGCCTGCGAAGGCCAACCGCCGGCCTCCACGATCACAGGTAATCATGACACGGTTTCCATGCAGGGACTTGTCCAACTCGCGCGATCACTAGGGCATCATGGGGAAGTGGAGACGCCCACGTCCCATCAACCGCCATGCGGCGCCCTAGGCCGCAGGCTATTAGGGCCCGCGGTGCTTCGCCCTTGCCCTTTCGCCTCTTGGCACGGCCAAGTCCGGGCGCGCCTTGGGCCCGGGGGCTACTGTCGGTGTTCTGGGAACGGGGGTCCCCAAACTTGCCTGCCTGCGGCCTGCAGCGTGGCTCAGCTGGGGGCCCAGCGCGGACCATCTTCATCAACACAAGACTCAAGACCCTCGTGAGGCGGACGACACGACGCATCCTCAGGCGCAGCCTCATCAGGCTGGCTCACGAGGAGGCGGAGAGATCAAGGCAGGGTACCTCGCGAGGTGCCCATGACGCAAGCCATGACGACTCAGGGTGCCAGGCGCGCGCCAGCGCGCGCAATGTCCTTCTTTCCTCTTTGGTGCAAAGGGGGCAAGCGCAGCCGCGGAGTATCGAGGCATCAGGCAAAGGTTGCCATTTCGGTGCAACGAGACCAAGACCAGGAGGACTACGAGACGGAGGTTACCAGGGAGCCCAGCACGGCGCCAACACAGAGCCTTTGGCAGGCGGAGACCAACTTTAGTCAGGATAAGTGTACTCGCTGTCCCCCTTCAAATTAGCCCGCCATTGTTGGCTCCCTTCCCGCTCAATATTTGAGAAGAGGACCAGGGCCTCTATAAATAGGACCAACCACCCACATAGCAAGGGGACGGCGGATGGAGAGACAGACGATCTAGAGGAGAGAAAAGCAGAGAGAGAGAGAGAGTGAGAGAGAGAGAGGGTGACTGAACTCCGCCTAGCAGTTCATCGCCCCAGGCAAGAACAGACCCTCGCGAGGCTGTTCTTCCTTGTATTGTTCATCATCACCAGCCCCAACAGGCAATCCACCAACCACACACTGGAGTAGGGTATTACACCATAATGGTGGCCCGAACCAGTATAAATCTTGTGTCCCTTGTGCAGTTCTTTTGGTAGTTTTAGATCTTTGCGAGACGGGGAGGTAGAAGGTGTGATCTCCGCGCGCACCCCAGTGTTTGAACCTTAAGGGTCTGCCGGAACCCGTGATCCGACAAATTGTTTCTTTTTGCAAATCGAAGCTCTTGACCTAAACTTTTTGTTAAGATCTAATACACATAATTTTAGTACTGTTGAAAATTGGTTCATGTTCACAAGATTTATATGATTGTTTTTGATGTTTTTCAAGATCTTTTCTTTGAATCTTGTGCATGAGTGCTTATGTACGTTATTGCTTGCTCACGCTAGATTGCCTGGAGTGCCTAGAGTAGAATTGTCAGGACTTTGAGTGCGAAGTACTGTCGATGTCAAAACCGGCGGATCTCGAGTAGGGGGTCCCGAAATGTGCGTCTAGGATCAATGGTAATAGGAGATTGGGGACAAGATGTTTACCTAGGTTTGGGCCCTCTCTATGGAGGAAATACTATACGTCCTACTTGATTGATATTGATAAATATGAGTGTTACAAAAGTTGATCTACCGCGAGATCGTGATGGCTAAACCCTACAAGCCTAGGCTTTATGACTATGGTAATGAATATATGCTTTCCGGACTAACCCCTCCGGTTTATGTGGACACCAAGGGAATCTAGGGTTTACATAGAGTTGGTTACATAAGAACGAATCTTCATAATCGGTTGCCAAGCTTTCCTTCCACGCCAAGGAGAGTCCAATCCGGACACATCTACAATCTTCAGCCTTCATATCTTCACATCCCATCAATCCGGCCCATGAATAGCAGGCCGGACGCCCGAGGACCCCTTAGTCCAGGACTCCCTCAGTAGCCCATGAACATGGCTTCAATGACGAGTAGTCTGGCACACAGATTGTCTTCGGCATTGCAAGGCGGGTTCCCTTCTATCCAAATTTCAAGATAGTCTTCAGATGCAATGATAGTATCCGGACCTGTCATACACACCATACATAACTGTAGAGAGAATATTAATTTTTACACGAGTCTAATCTGCTGAAAACTTTTACAATATGAGATCACGTCTGTCCGGTCATAATTTCCAACCGTTTTTCGTCTGCCACTCCATGTTTCGAGACGCGGTTGCCATTACACGTCTTGTCGAAGCAGAGATCGTGCCCCCTTATTATGGGATTCTCATCAATATGGGCGTGGGTAACCCAACCGTGCCATTTATACTGCCCTTGGGAATATGCGAGTTCAAGGTGAGTGGGGAGATGCTTGATATTCGTGGACTTTATAAGGGGATAAGGATTCCCTACCATCACCCATACCTCAGCCCCTCCTCAGTCCTTCCGTCCCTGAGCTCCAGTGCCCAAGCTTCTAGCTTTTCCCTCAACCGAGAAAGCACTCCAAAAATGTCCGGATCCGGAGCTGGGTGTAAGTGGATGGCCTCCTCCGTCAAGAAGAAGGATATCAAGGCGCTCCGGGAGCCTAGATATCTGGCCAAGGAGATCGCTCACCGACTCCCAGATAAGGGACGGATCGTCCCTACTCTGGAGGCCCACGAGAGGGTTGTTTTTCTCACACATTTCGTCCGTGGGCTGGGCTTCCCTCTCCACCCCTTCGTCCGTGGACTGATGTTTAAGTATGGGCTAGACTTCCATGACCTAGCCACCAACTTCATCCTCAACATCACGACATTCATTGTCGTGTGCGAGGCCTTCCTCCGCATCCCGCCCCATTTCGGCCTATGGTTGAAGACCTTCAATGTGAAGCTGAAGGTGGTGAGCGGCCAACAAGTAGAGTGCGGAGCTGCCATGGTGCGCAAGATGCCCAATGTTACCTGGCCCGAAGGCTCGTTCGCGGAGATGGTGAAAGGGTGGCAATCGGGGTGGTTCTATATCACCGAGCCACGCGACACCAATTGGGTGGCGGCCCCTGAATTCAGATCTAGATTCCCGATGCAGCCCACCTCCTGGCAAGAGAGGGGCCTAACCTAGGGTCCCTCGGACAAGCTGACTGGGATCCAGACGTGTGTCCAGAACATGATAGATAGGAACATCAAACTCATCAACGTGGTCCAGGTCATGCTCATTCGTCGGGTTCTTCCGTGCAAACACCAGACTTGCTATCTATGGGAGTACGATCTGGCCAAGCACCAGACGCTACTAGAGCTCTTCGGCACGACGCATGAAGAAATCTGGAAAGTGCTCTTCAAGGCCGGCGAGATGGCACCGCCCACGACCGAAGATTACAGGCTTAGCTTAAAATGCCAGGCTAACCCGATGAGTTCTTTTAATGTTTTCAAGGCCTACCCTTTACTAGCATATTTTGAGAAACAACCTAAGCTTCTCTACCCGTGTTTTCTGGCCTGGATCAAGATAGCGGAGGGGATTAACAGTCCGGCTCCACTGCCCGAAGACCAAGAATTCCCTCTATTGACGAAAATGCTTTTTCCAGCACCTTACGAGGTGCGAGAGAAAACGGCCAAGAAAGCGGCCAAAGGGGCCAAGAAGGGCCTTCGCCGAAAAGGCGCTCCAGACATGATGTCCGAAGATGAGACTTCCTCTTCTTCTGCTGACAACCGCCCCCGACCGGGGGGGGGCTTCCGGAGACCGTCTGGGTGGTGCCCCAGGATGATTCCTCAATTGCCAGACGCATGGGGGGAAAAGCCCCTGTGGGGACTGGCAACGGGGGCCGGGTTCCCTTCGGACCTGAGCCGGATACCATTTCGGAGACCTATGTGGCTCCGGAGTCCAGCGAACAGCATGCCCCGAAAGGAGGGAATGTTCCTGTTCCGTCGGTGACCTCTATCCAACTAGAGGCACCGGATAACCTGCTGGAGGCGCTACGCGGCGCCTCTATTGTGGATGCACACCGCGCCCTTATGGGCACGGTAATAGAGAAGGTCCAGTTCGTGAAAAGCGGACTGACCGAAGCCTGCACTAGCCTTCTATTCAGGCTTTGAGGTAAGTAATGCGTTTGTAGGAAGAATATCACCGTATAGACAGTAGCCCCTGATGCTCTGTTTGGTGTTTGGAAAGAAAAAGTCGAAGAGAGGATCGAAAAGAAATATCGCAGGAGTCTAACATAAGTTGTCATTGTGAATAAGCAGGTGACGCTGCAGGCTGCCATCGCTCATGCTGCAGGGGTCTCCAGACTGAAGCAAAAACTGGAGCGGGCTGAGGAAGAGCTCAGCCTCGTAAAAAAGCAGCTAGAGGATAGCCAAGGTATGTGCTGATCTACCGGTACCTTTTAAGAAAAAATGAATAGTCCATCCAGACTGAGTTGTCATGAACTTTATTAGGGGCCACGACCGAGGTGGCAGCCCTCAAGAAGGTGTTGGCCGAGTTCGGGGACAAAGCGGCCGAGGAACATGCCGCACGCGATAAGCATGAGGCCCGGGTCGGCGAGGCACAACAACAGCTCCAGGGCGTGATCAAGAGTTGTGAGTCCTTGGAGCGAGATTGTAAGGCGCAAGAGTCCAAACTAGCGAAGGCCTGCCAGGGCGCACAGGATGCACGAGATGAAGCCCAGAACACCCTCTAGGAAATTCAGGCGGCCAAGGAGATTACGGCGGGTAGTTCTTTCACCATGCAAAGCAAGTATGTAGAATAAACGTTCCTTGTACTTATCCGAATTCGGGTTTTCCAGGGGCGTTTACGAATCTTCCGCGCAGTATATCAGATGGTGCCAAGTATTACAGAGCCAAAGATGGGATGTCTACTGAGAAGCTATTTTGGTCCCAGTATCTTGGACCCGAACATCCATTGCCCTTCATCGACTAGCTAAAGCAGTTGGTCGAGCTGCACAAGTCGGCAGAGCTAGCCATGAAGGACCTGATAGTCCAGCCGTGGCTTGCCGAGCCTGTACCTAGCAGCTATTTCGGACTTGTTAAGCGGCTTGTAAATGCCTATCCATGGTTCGAAACCGTGAAGCGGTCGGTCTGCATTGAAGGTGCGCGTATGGCCTTTGCCCGCATCAAGACGCATTGGGAAAAGCTGGATGCCAAGAAGCTGATGACCGAGGGGCCGTCGGAGGGCAAGGAGCATCGCCGACCTGAGCTCTATTTGATGGCATCCTGGAGGGGTCCCGCCTTGCGGCGGAACAATGTTCGAAGGATATCATATTCCCATGAGAACATTTGTATTATCCTGTCTTGTAATATGGAACAATGATGTTATGTATTATAATGCTTGTTATTTACATTTTACCTCTTGTGCGGCCGTTTATGAAATCTGAGGGTTGACCAGTCGTCGGCGTCTGCCCCCATGTAGATAGTACGGGGGTGTTCGGGATAAATCTAAACACTCTTTACTCCACATTCTGGTCCTTAAAGGAGGTGTTTAGCGCAACGAACAAGGCAATCAGACTATCCGGCCTTTACCGCCCTCACTTAGCCATAGGAGTTTGACAATTAAAAAGGTTGGTGAATCCCCTTGTATTCGGAAGGCCGAACTAGGGGTGTTATACACGCCTAATCGGAGGGACCGATTCTTCGCACGAAGCGTAAAAAATATCTAATGATTTGGAACCTCTCGAATAGTTGACCGGCTCTCGTCGCATCATGACAGTCAGTTTTCGGCTTTCTCTTCTGAGGTGCTCGTCCGGAAGAACCGGGACACAATCGCAGTAGTTCTCCCTTTACTACCCTAGCCGATATAGCGGAACGTAAGGTAGTAAGCACAGGACCCGGACAACCCAACTATTGACCAAAGACATGATTAGGAGCCAATGCATATAATGCTATAAGCTCGGGGTGCTGAACTATACTAGAAAAGTGTTGGGACTTTTATTGCCGTAATATGGGGTGTAATGAAGCCCCTGGCGCAGTAATACGTACCATAATGTGTGCGTGTAATAAGTAATATACACAAAGGTGAGGGAACAGGAAAAATTAAGTAATAAGCTAACGCCACCATTTATTCACCATTGTGATGTAATTAGTACGACGAGGCGTACTTTGTGTGAGTAATGTGATAAGCAAGTAAATCTATTTAACATGTCGCAACCAAGGGCGAGCTACTTGCAGGTATGTAAAACAAGCATGGCAATCGTTTAATAGAGACCACCTGGGGATTCCTTTGTATGCCAGAGCTTCTTGCCTCATTGGTGTGTTCTCCAAGCGGGTCGTCTGCATAGACCTCGAAAAGAGAAAAGACCCGTGATAAAAAAGAAAAAAAAAGAAAAAATAAAGGCGTGCGAATCCCAGGGTCGGTCAGGCGGCACTGTGGATCGCGAGCGAGTTATGCCTCCGTCGGTACCCATGAGGTTTTGAGTGCGTAATTATGTACGCGCGGTACGGATGCCCTTTCCTCATCGGAGCTGGGACGGAGGCCGAATTTACTAATTCAGCTCTTGATGAACGGAGCTGCGCTATTGTAGTGTAGTCTGGAGCTTCTTGACGATGTCCAGGGGTTCGGCGGCCAGATTATGGTGCCGCTTGAGAAGGCCGCTCTGTTCTTCTGCTGCTAGGGCTGCGGTGTGCTCCTCTGTGCAAAGGGAACGTTCCGTGTTTCCATTTACTGTAATGACGCCACGTGGACCGGGCATCTTGAGCTTGAGATAAGCATAATGTGGCACCACATTGAATTTAGTGAACGCGGTTCGTCCGAGCAGTGCGTGGTAGCCACTGCGAAAGGTGAGGATATTGAAGATTAGCTCTTCGCTTTGGAAGTTATCCGGGAAACCGAAGGCCACCACTAGCGTGATCGAGCCCATACAACGGGCTTCTACGCCTGGTATAACTCCTTTAAAGGTAGTTATCGTGGGCTTGATTCGTGAGGGATTAATGCCCATTTTGCATACTGTATCCTGATAGAGCAGGTTGAGGTTGCTACCACCGTCCATTAGGAATCGTCTCATGTGAAATCCGTCGATGATTGGGTCGAGTACCAATGCGGCCGAACCGCCATGACGGATGCTAGTTGGATGATCACGACGATCAAAGGTGATCGAGAATGACGACCATGGGTTGTACTTTTGGGCGACTGTCTCTACCGCATAAACGTCCCTAAGTGCGCGCTTGCGCTCCCTTTTGGGGATGTGTGTAGCATATATCATGTTCATAGTTTTGACTTGAGGCGGGAATTTCTTCTGCCCCCCAGTGTTCGGCTGTCGGTGCTCCTCGTTTTCTTCCTTGCTCTGCGATTCCTCTTCCTTGTTTCCGCTATTTACCTTGCTGGCTTGCTTAAAGACCCGACAATCTCTGTTAGTATGGCTGGCCGGTTTGTCTGGAGTGCCATGTATCTGGCATGGGCGATCGAGTATGTGGTCCAAGCTGGATGGTCCTCCACTGTTCCTTTTATAGGGCTTCTTTCGCTGGCCGGATTTGGAGCCGCTGAATCCAGCGTGAACTGTGGTGTCATCGGTGTTATCGCAATTGCTTCGGCATTTGTGTCTATTGCACCGAAGCTTGCTGGTGCTATTTTTGGCCTCGAAGGGACCTGCTTCGTTGGCTGTGTTTGTACTACGAGCTATTCAACTATCCTCTCCCGTGCAAAAGCGGGTCATAAGTGCCGTGAGGGCTGCCATGGTCCTTGGCTTTTCTTGGCCGAGATGGCGGGCTAGCCATGCATCATGGATGCTGTGTTTAAAGGCCGCTAGGGCTTCGGCATCCGGACAGTCAAAGATCTGGTTCTTTTTGCTTAGGAACCTAGTCCAGAATTTTCTGGCTGATTCTCCGGGCTGTTGAACTATGTGGCTTAGGTCATCGACATTGGGTGGCCGGACATATGTACCTTGGGAGTTCTCGAGGAAGGCTTCTTCCAAGTCCTCCCAGCTGCCAATGGAATTTTCCGGCAGGCTGTTCAGCCAGTGGCGAGCTGGTCCTTTGAGCATTAATGGGAGGTATTTGATGGCGTGGAGGTCATCTCCTCGGGCCATGTGGATGTGGAGAATAAAATCTTTAATCCATACTATGGGATCGGTTGTTCCGTCGTATGATTCAATATTGACGGGTTTGAACCCTTCGGGGAATTCATGATCCAGCACCTCATCTGTGAAGCAGAGAGCGTGTGCGGCACCTCTAAAGTGAGCCGTGTCACGGCGCACCTCCGATGAAGTCCATCTACGGTTATTGGCCCGGGTGTAATTAAGTTTGTTACCTCCGAGTAGGTTGCTGTCATCCCGAATGGGGAAGCGTCCTCACGATCCATAAATTGATCTGGTTTTTTCTGCCCTGCTATCCCTATTTTGCGAGGTGGTGGGGCCACTTGTTGTTTGACCCGAGTTGCCGTTTTATCCCGACCACGGGGTGGCCGGTCTGCCGCATTATCCCGACCGTATGGTGGTCGTTTTGCGCTACGCGAGGGAAGTATGGGATTTGGTGCCTCCTCATCAAAATGAGGTAGCAGTCTGTGCTTTGGGTAACTCTTGGTTGGGTGCTTGAGGAAGTCTTCTTCGGCTGCCAGGACATCGGTCCATCTGTCAATTAGTAAGTCTTGATCGAGTTGGAGTTGCTGCTGCTTTTTCTTTAGGCTTCTTGCAGTAGCTATTAGCTGGAACTTGAAGCACTCCTTCTCTAGGGGTGCCTCAGGCACGATGAAATCCTTGCTGCTGAGGCTCTCCTCATCCTTGGAGGGTGGACGATAACTATTGTCATCTGGGTCGGTCGGCATGTCCTGTTTATCAGGGTTAGCTTGCTCATTGTCCTGTTCCTCCTATTCGGATGCTGCTCCAACAGGGTCTTCGTTGTTTTCGGCGTCATCTAGAGTGCTATTTTCTCCAGTGCCAGTGTTGCCACCTTTTGAGTGGCGTGGCTTAGAGCGGCGTTTAAAGTGCCATCACTTGGACTGTGTCTTAGAAGGTTTATTCACATCTCGGTCTTTAGGTGTATCAACCATGTACACATCATATGAAGCGGTGGCCGTCCACCATCCCGTGAGTTGCAGGTCTTGGCCTTGCTCCTAGTCGGCATCATCATACATACCGTCGATGTATTCGGAGCCGTAATCGAGCATGTCGGTTAGGTCATCGACAGTGGCTATGAAGTGGGTGGCGGGTGGGAAACAAAATTTCCCATCATCAGCCTCTGGCTCGAACCGAACATAGTTCGGCTGTGAGTCCTTTTCCAAGGACAAGTTCTTTAAAGAGTTTAGCACATCACGCCCAAAGGTGAGTGTTGGAAGATGTCTGCGGCACTAAATTCAAAAATCAATAACCATTCTAGCTCGGTGTTCGCAGGCGTACATGGTCTGGAACTTATAGCCGGAGATGAATCCGGAGTTCCATTGAGGTAGATATTGCGAGGTGCCGAGTCCGTGTGCGGCTCCAACGCTGCGGACTCTGTGGCTTCGGATGGCATGATCTGCTCCAGTTCTAAGGCCATTGCAGCAACAGGGACCATCCACTGGATGTGATCTGATGATAGATTTAAGTCATGTTCGTCGGAGCGAGGGGGAGCGATTGCTACGGTCTCAAATCCATTGAAGATCAAGTCTCCACGGATTTCCATGACATAGTTCAAGCTTCCAAATCTGACCTGGTGGCCAGGGGCATAGCTATCGATCTGCTCCAGATGGCCAAGTGAGTTGGCCCACAGTACGAAGTCGCCGAACACAAAAATCTGTCCGGGGAGGAATGTTTCTCCTTGGACAGCATCGCTAGACAATTGAAGGGGCCATCAAACTGTTCATCGACGACACAGTGGAACTCTCAATGAAAGCACCAATGTCGGTGTCAAAACCGGCGGATCTCGGGTAGGGGGTCCCGAACTGTGCGTCTAGGATTGATGGTAACATGAGACAGGGACAAGATGTTTACCCAGTTTCGGGCCCTCTCTATGGAGGTAATACCCTACATCCTGCTTGATTGATATTGATGAATATGAGTGTTACAAGAGTTGATCTACCGCGAGATCATGATGGCTAAACCCTAGAAGCCTAGCCTATATGACTATGGTAATGAATATATGTTTTCCGGACTAACCCCTCCGGTTTATATAGACATCAGGGGAATCTAGGGTTTCATAGAGTCGGTTACATAAGAAGGAATCTTCATAATCGGTCGCCAAGCTTGCCTTCCACGCCAAGGAGAGTCCAATCCGGACACAGGTACAGTGTTCAGCCTTCATATCTTCACATCCCATCAGTCCGGCCCATGAATAGCAGGCCGAACGCCCGAGGACCCCTTAGTTCAGGATTCCCTCAAGTACTTCATCAACTTCAACATGCAAGTTTGCACTTTTAATCATACAAATCATATGTTTTTATTATGCATGTAGTTCCCTCTATCAACACAGTAGTATGCATGTGTAGGACTACTTTGCTATGTTAAACCCAGATAGGCTAGTCATATGTTTAGCCTGATCCTGATAGTCTTTGCTGCCACTTTGGGAGTCGTTATAGTGTAGTTATTGCTTAGCCATGCTATCGTAGACGTGGTTTGGGTACTGTGATTCATGAAAGTTGCGAGAGAACTTAAGCAATGACTACGTTAATAACTTACATGTATTGTATTGCCTCGGAGGCTCTGCAATACTAATTAATCAATCATCTGACCAGAAAGGTTTGTCGGGACCAGTTGGCAGGTATGTATCCTCCGGGAGGCTCTGCATTACTCAAGAAAAAGGTAGGGAATGCCGCCCAGGTTCAAAAGGGTTGGACATGTTTCATATCAAGTAGTGATACGTCTCCAACGTATCAATAATTTTTGATTGTTCCATGCTATTATATTATCAATCTTGGATGTTTTATATGCATTTATATGCTATTTTATATGATTTTTGGGACTAACCTATTAACCTAGAGCCTAGTGCCAGTTTCTGTTTTTTCCTTGTTTTTGAGTTTTCCAGAAGAGGAATACCAAACGGAGTCCAATTGACGTGCCAATTTTTCATGATTTTTTATGGACCAAAAGAAGCCCCCGAAGTAAAAAGAGTTGGGCCAGAAGAGTCCCGAGCTATCCGCGAGGGTGGAGGGCGCGCCCTATGATATGTCTCCAACGTATCTATAATTTTTGGTTGTTCCATGCTATTATATTATATGTTTTGGATGTTTAATGAGCTTTGTTATGCACTTTTATATTATTTTTGGGACTAACCTACTAACTAGAGGCCTAGTGCAAATTGCTGTTTTTTTGCCTATTTTAGTGTTTCGTGGAAAAGCAAACGGAATCCAAATGGAATGAAACCTTCGGGAGAGTTATTTTTGGAACAAACGCAATACAGGAGACTTGGAGTGGACGTCAAGGAAGCAACAAAGGCGGCCACGAGGTAGGAGGGTGCGCCCAGGGGGTAGGCGCGCCCCCACCCTCGTGGGCCCCTCGTGGCTCCGCCGACCTACTTCCTTCGCCTATATATACTCATATACCCCGAAAACATCCGAGAGCACCACGAAACCCCATTTCTACCGCCGCAACCTTCTGTACCCATGAGATCCCATCTTGGGGCCTTTTCCGGTGCTCCACCGGAGGGGGAATCGATCACGGAGGGCTTCTACATCAACACCATAGCCTCTCTGATGATGTGTGAGTAGTTTACCATAGACCTTCGGGTCCATAGTTATTAGCTAGATGGCTTCTTCTCTCTCTTTGGATCTCAATACAAAGTTCTCCTCGATTCTCTTGGAGATCTAATCGATGTAATTCTTTTTGCGGTGTGTTTATCGAGATCTGATGAATTGTGGGTTTATGATCTAGATTATCTTTGAACTATATTCGATTCTTCTCTGAATTCTTTTATGCATGATTTAATATATTTGCAAGTCTCTTCGAATCATTAGTTTGGTTTGGCCTACTGGATTGATCTTTCTTGCAATTGCAGAAATGCTTAGCTTTGGGTTCAATCTTGCGGTGTCCTTTCCGAGTGACAGCAGGGGCAGCAAGGCACGTATTGTATTGTTGGCATCGAGGATAAAAAGATGGGGTTTATATCATATTGCTTGAGTTTATCCCTCTACATCATGTCATCTTGCCTAATGCATTACTCCGTTGTTATGAACTCAATACTCTAGATGCATGCTGGATAGCGGTCGATGTGTGGAGTAATAGTAGTAGATGCAGAATCGTTTTGGTCTACTTGTCGCGGACGTGATGCCTCTGTACATGATCATGCCTAGATATTCTCACAACTATGCGCTTTTCTATCAATTGCTCGACAGTAATTTGTTCACCCACCATAGAATTTGCTATCTTGAGAGAAGCCAGTAGTGAAACCTATGGCCCCCGGGTCTATCTTCCATCATATTATTTTCCTATCTACTTGCTATTTTTGCCGCCTTTTTATTTTGCAATCTTTATTTTCCAATCTATACAACAAAAATACCAAAAACATTTATCATATTATCTTTATCAGATCTCACTTTTGCAAGTGGCCGTGAAGGGATTGACAACCCCTTTATCGCGTTGGTTGCAAGGTTCTTGATTGTTTGTGCAGGTACGAGGGACTTGCGTCTAATCTCCTACTGGATTGATACCTTGGTTCTCAAAAACTGAGGGAAATACTTACGCTAGTTTGCTGCAACACCCTTTCCTCTTCAAGGGAAAATCAACGCATGCTTAAGAGGTAGCAAGAAGGATTTCTTGCACCGTTGCCAGGGAGGTTGCACCAAGTCAAGTCAAGATTTGATCTCCCAGCAACTAGCCATTTCTGGCGCCGTTTCCCGGGAGATCTACGCACAAGTAAAGACATACCAAGTACCCATCACAAACTCTTATCCCTCGCATTACATTATTTGCCATTTTCCTCTCGTTTTTTTGACTATATACTGGAAGGCAACAGCCTCACAGTGCTTTATTAAAACTTAACATAAAAAAGTTCCAGGTAGAAGATAATAGAAAAGAACAACTATCTATCTAGGGTATAGAGGCTAACCAATCTAGAAGTTTATCTCTATATTTACGTATGATCCCATGAGTTAACAAGGTCATATCATGAACAAAGTTCCTTCTCCAGGCTTTGAAGCTTTGTGTCTCATTCCTAAAGATTTTACCATTCCTTTGAGTCCAAATTTTCCAGGTGGCAGTAAAAACTAATTCAGTGAAGTTTGACTCTCGTTTTCCTCTCCCCCACTCCACCTTTGCTATTTTATTCGCCCCTCTTCTATTCGTCCTTCTGTTTGCTCATGTTACAATGTGCCTTCTTTTAGCTTGCATCTTCGCTTGCTAAATATCTATTCATATGGATCCTCATCCGCTTGCCAATCTTTTAAAGATATCCAGTTATGATGAACCAATTGCCAGTGAGTTTTGTGCACTAGATTATCTTTATGAAGTTTTGCTTGAAATTCATGAATCCGGAAATTGTGATGAGCTACTTTATAAAGTGATTCACGATAAATCTTTGAATAAAAAGCATGATTGAAATGATGTTATTATAAATTCTATGAATGTCAATTGTGATAATAATATGCAAAACCCTAAGCTTGGGGATGCTTGTTTTGCTATGTCCACTACTTGTTGCAATAATCCTGATTGGGGTGATTCTTCTTATGATCTTGAAAATTTATTTAAGCCCCATGATGAATATGAGATTGATAATAATTTTTGCAATAATATTGCAAGTGCGTTTGGAAGAGTATCAACTTTAGATACCACATATTTGGAGAATGATCAATCTTATGAAGTTTTTGCTAAAAGTGGGTTTGGAGAGGTCATGAATTTAGTTAATGTTAATCCCACTATTTTGGAAGAGTGTAAACTTTGCATACATATGGATCATGTTGAAAATATTTTATGTGATAGCTATTTTGTTGAATTTGCCTATGATCCCACATGTAATTATTATGAGAGAGGAAAATATGATTGTAGAAATTTTCATGTTACTAAATTACCTCTCGTTATGTTGAGATTGATATTGTTTCTTTCCGCTTCCTTGCGTATGCTAGTTTTTGCTTGCTATGATAATTTGTTTTCCTATAAAATGCCTATGCATAGGAAGTATGTTAGACTTAGACGTGTTTGTCACGTGTTTCATGATGCTCTCTTTGTGCTTCAATTCTTGTCTTTCATGTGAGCATCATTAAAATTGTCAATGCATAGCTAGGGGCATTAAACGATAGCGCTTGTTAGGAGGCAACCCAATTTTATTTTTATTCCTTGCTTTTTGTTCCTATTTAGTAATAGATAATTCATATAGGTTCTGTTTAGATGTGGTTTTATGTTTTTAATTAGTGTTTGTGCCAAGTAGAACCTTTGGGAAGACTTGGGGGAAGTCTTTGCAATCTTGCTGTCAAAAACAGAAACTGTAGCACTCACGAGATTAGCTGCCATTTTTACTGGAGAGTGCGATTAGGTTGATTCTCTTTGAAGATGATTAATAGAAAAATAACTCACGTCCACCAATTTATTTCAGAATTTTTGGTGTTACAGAAGTATTCGAAACCTACTGATCACTATAGACTGTTCTATTTTCGAAAGATTCTGCTTTTCGTGTGTTGTTTGCTTATTTTGATGAATCTATGGCTAGTATCGGGGGGTATGAACCATAGAGAAGTTGGAATACAGTAGTTTAACACCAATATAAATAAAGAATGAGTTCATTACAGTACCTTGAAGTGGTGGTTTGTTTTCTTATACTAACGGAGCTCATAAGATTTTCTGTTGAGTTTTGTGTTGTGAAGTTTTCAAGTTTTGGGTAAAGATTTGATGGATTTTGGAATAAGGAGTGGCAAGATCCTAAACTTGGGGATGCCCGTGGAACCCCAAGGTAAAATTCAAGGACAACCAAAAGCCTAAGCTTGAGGATGCCCCAGAAGGCATCCCCTCTTTCGTCTTTGTCTATCGGTAATTTTACTTGATGCTATATTTTTATTCACCACATGATACGTGTTTTGCTTGGAGCGTCTTGTATGATTTGAGTCTTTGATTTTTAGTTTACCACAATCATCATTGTTGTACACACCTTTTGGAGAGACACACATCAATCGGAATTTATTAGAATACTCTACGTCCTTCACTTATATCTTTTGAGCTAGATAGTTTTGCTCTAGTGCTTCACTTATATATTTTTAAGAGCACGGTGGTGGTTTTACTTTATAGAAATTATTGATCTCTCATGCTTCACTTATATTATTTTCAGAGTCTTTTAGAACAGCATGCTAATTTGCTTTGGTTATAAAATCAGTCCTAATATGATAGGCATCCAAGATGGGTATAATAAAAACTTTCATAAAAAGTGCATTCAATACTATGAGAAGTTTGATACTTGATGATTGTTTTGAGATATGAAGATGGTGATATTAGAGTCATGCTAGTTGAGTAGTTGTGAATTTGAGAAATACTTGTTCTAAAGTTTGTGATTCCCGTAGCATGCACGTATGGTGAACCGTTATGTGATGAAGTTGGAGCATGATTTTTTTATTGATTGTCTTCCTTATGAGTGGCGGTCGGGGACGAGCGATGGTCTTTTCCTACCAATCTATCCCCCTAGGAGCATGCGCGTAGTACTTCATTTCGATAACTAATATATTTTTGCAATAAGTATGTGAGTTCTTCATGACTAATGTTGAGTCCATGGATTATACGCACTCTCACCCTTCGACCATTGCTAGCCTCTCTAATACCATGCACCTTTCGCCGGTATCATACACCCATCATATACCTTCCACAAAACAGCAACCATACCTACCTATTATGGCATTTCCATAGCCATTCCGAGATATATTGCCATGCAAACTTACCACCGTTCCGTTTGTTATGACACGTTTCATCATTGTGACGTTTGAGGTGGTTTCATACCCTACAATAATCTCTTCGTTTGTTCTCCGCTATTAGTGACTTTGGAGTGACACTTTGTTGCATGTTAAGGGATAGTTATATGATGCAATTATGTTATTATTGTTGAGAGAACTTGCACTAGTGAAAGTACGAACCCTAGGACTTGTTTCAAGGAATTGCAATTCCATTTTCGCTCACTTTTATCATTAATTACCTTGCTGTTTTTATATTTTCAGATTACAAAAACCTATATCTACCATCCATATTGCACTTGTATCACCATCTCTTCACCGAACGAGTGCACCTATACAATTTACCATTGTATTGGGTGTGTTGGGGACACAAGAGACTCTTTGGTATTTGGTTGTAGGGTTGTTTGAGAGATACCATCTTTATCCTACGCCTCCCACAGATCGATAAACCTTAGGTCATCCACTTGAGGGAAATTTGCTACTGTCCTACAAACCTCTGCACTTGGAGGCCCAACAACGTCTACAAGAAGGTTGTTTAGTAGACATCAAGCTCTTTTCTGGCGCCATTGCCGGGGAGGTTAGCGCTTGAAGTTATATCTTTAGATCTTGCAATCGAATCTTCTAGTTTCTTGTTTTATCACTAGTTTAGTCTATAAAAGAAAACTACAAAAAAATGGAATTGAGGTTGCCTCATATGCTTCATCTTTTTAATATCTTTCATGAAAATAAGGATTCCGATAATTGTGCCAAAGTGTTAGAAGAAGAATGTATTAAAATGTTTGGCAGTAAATCTTTGGATGAGGAGCATGATTGCAATGTTGTTAGTATGACTTCTTTGAATATCCATGATGCTAATGATATGCAAATCCACAATCTTGGGGATGCTATGTTTGATAAAGATGATATTTTTTGTCCCCCAAGTTTTGATGAGCAAATTTATTATGATGAAAGCATCCCTCCTATCTATGATGATTATTGTGATGACACGTATGCTATAAAGAATAATGATATCCATGAAACTTGTCATCATGGTTTTAACTTTCAATTGGATTATGCCTCACATGATAGTTATTTTGTTGAGTTTGCTCCCACTACTATACATGAGAAGAAATTTGCTTATGTGGAGAGTAATAAAAATTCTATGCTTGTAGATCATGAAAAGAATGCTATATTTGATGGTTATATTGTTGAATTCATTCATGATGATACTGAAAATTACTATGAGGGAGGAATATATGCTCGTAGGAATTGCAATAATACCAAGTTTCCTCTCTATGTGCTTAAAATCTTGAACTTATGCTTGTTTTGCTTTCCTATGCTAGTTATTTCTTGTTCCCATAAATTATTTGCTCAAAAAATCCCTATGCATAGGAAGTGGGTTAGACTTAAATGTGCTAGTCATATTCTTCATGATGCTCCCTTTATGTTTCAATTCCTATCTTTTATGTGAGCATCAATGAAATCATTATGCCTAGCTAAAAAGGCATTAAAGAAAAGTGCTTGTTGGGAGACAACCCAATATTTACCCCTACTGTTTTTGTGTGTCCACATGATTAAGCTACTGTAGTAATCATGTTTTATAGCTTTTGTTTCAATAAAGTGCCAAGTAAGACCTTTGGGATGGCTTATGGTGATAGTTGATTTGATCTTGCTGAAAAACAGAAACTTTTGCGCCCAGGAGATTAGTTTTCATTTTTAACAGAACCGCGATAAAATACTGATTATTTTTGCAGATGATTTAAAAGAAATGGCCTAGGACTTCCAAATTTATCAAGATTTTTGGAGTTACATAAGTATTCGAGAGTTACAGATTACTATAGACTGTTCTTGTTTTTGCAGATTCTGTTTTCTGTGTTGTTTGCTTATTTTGATGAATCTATGAGTAGTATCGGAGGGTATGAACCATAGAGAAGTTGGCATACAATAGATATTACACCAATATGAATTTAGAATGAGTTCACGACAATACGAAAAGTGGTGATTTGCTTTCTTATACTAACGGAGCTTACGAGTTTTCTGTTAAGTTTTGTGTTGTGAAGTTTTCAGGTTTTGGGTAATGATTCGATGGACTATGTAATAAGGATTGTCAAGAGCCTAAGCTTGGGGATGCCCAAGGCAACCCAAGGTAATATTCAAGGACAACAAAGAGCCTAAACATGGGGATGGCCCGGAAGGCATCCCCTCTTTCGTCTTCGTTCATCAGTAACTTTACTTGAGGCTATATTTTTATTCACCACATGATATGAGTTTTGCTTGGAGCGTCATTTTGTTTTATTAGGATTTGCTTGCTGTTATTTATAGTAAATTTTTTCATCTTCTAGTTCATTAGAAAAGTCAAGTGGAGCCTTTACCATGCTTATTTTGCAAGTCCATATGTTGTTGTTTCAAAAACAAAAAGTTTGTTGTTATGTTTTGAATATTCGTGAATAGTCAGAACATGATGAAATCTTGAAATTTTTACAAAATGAGTAACAACAAATTATCTACAGTGTGGTTGTCAGTGTCAAAACCGGCGGATCTCGGGTAGGGGGTCCCGAACTGTGCGTCTAAGTTGGATGGTAACATGAGGCAGGGGACACGATGTTTTACCCACGTTCGGGCCCTCTTGATGGAGGTAATACCCTACGTCCTGCTTGATTGTTCTTGATAATATGAGTAGTACAAGAGTTGATCTACCACGAGATCAGAGAGGCTAAACCCTAGAAGCTAGCCAGTGGTACGATTGTATGTTGTCCTACGGACTAGAACCCTCCGGTTTATATAGACACCGGATGGGGCTAGGGTTACACAGAGTCGGTTACAAGGAAGGAGATCTACATATCCGTATTTCCAAGCTTGCCTACCACGCCAAGGAGAGTCCCATCCGGACACGGGACGAAGTCTTCAATCTTGTATCTTCATAGTCCAACAGTCCGGCCAAAGGATATAATCCGGCTGTTCAGATACCCCCTAATCCAGGACTCCCTCAGTGGTAATTTTTCAGAATTTTTGGAGTTAAAGAAATATGATTCCTCTTGCATTCTTTACAAAATATCCTGTTTAGATAGATTGATGTTATGTTTGCATATGTTTGCTTGTTTAATGATTCTATTTGAGGATAGGACTCTTAAATATGCAGAGGCATTTAGTATGCAATGTCAAATAATAATTTTAGTGATTTGCTACAGTAGAGGATGATAAGGTTTAGCACGGATTTATACTAACTTATCTCACGAGTTCTTGTTGAGTTTTGTGTGGATGAAGTTTTTAAGAATTAGGGAAACCGTGATATGAGCGGAATTAAGGAGACACAAAAGCTCAAGCTTGGGGATGCCCAAGGCATCCCTAGTGAATATTCCAAGAAGTCTCAAGCATCTAAGCTTGGCGATGCCCCGGTAGGCATCCCACCTTTCTTCTTCAACAACTATCAGTCAGTTTTGGTTGAGGCTAAGTTTTTGCTTGTTCACATGATATGTGCTATCCTTGCAATGTCATTTTATTTTGTTTTGCTTGCTATTTGAATAAAATACAAAGGTCTGAAATTATTAAATGTTAGAGAGTCTTCACATACTTGCATAAGTATTCGACTACTCATTGATCTTCACTTATATCTTTCGGAGTAGTTTGTCATTTACTCTCATGCTTCACTTATATCATTTTGAGAGTCTCTAAATAGCACGGTAGTTTGCTTTGGTTATGAATTTAGTCCTAATATGATGGGAATCCAAGAGGGATATAAAAAAAACTTTCATATAAAGTGCATTGAATACTATGAGAAGTTTGATTCCTTCTGATTGTTTTGAGATATGAAGATGGTGATATTAGAGTCATGGTAGTGAGTAGTTGTGAATTTGAGAAATACTTATGTTAAGGTTTGTGACTCCCGTAGCATGCACATATGGTGAACCGTTATGTATGAAGTTGGAGCATGAGATATTTTTTATTGTCTTCCTTATGAGTAGTGGTCGCGGACGAGCGATTGTATTTTCCTACCAATTGTCAGGACCCCGATTCTAAGCCACATCGATCTAACCGGTAACACCTCATATCACTTTGCGGCCTCACGCACGGTATCCCACGGGTGTCGCCTTACCATGGCCCGGGACCGTTTGCGCCTTTTGGCTCGCGTATATGACAATGTCGCTAGCATCCATATGACCGAGAACCTGGGCCGACATGGCTAGTCGTGAACCCAAAGCGGCACAGACCTATGGAGACAGGCATACATGAATCACAACGAACATGTCAGTCATCAACGAGTGATTCCGGGCTGTAGCACTGGCTAGCAGGACTCCGGGGGGTCCCGGGCTGTAGCAGGCTAGACAGGACTCCGAAGATCACCGCGTGACATTTCCCCGAAGGGACAGACATAGGGACGAAGTGAAACACATGCCGGCCAGTCAAGTGTCCTGAACAGTAGTGCTGGGCTAGCAGGACTCCGGTGAACCGGGCTGTAGCGGACTACTATGGCTCGAGGAGCACTAGACTACATTTCCCCATAAGAAGGGCTGCGAAGGGCAAACAACTAGATTGTCGGATCCCACTCATACCAAGCATTTCAATCATACATACAATATGCTCGATATGAGTACATACAACATGGCATCACAACAAAACTCTACAACTCAAGTACTTTATTTAAAGGCTCCAGGGAGCCATACATAACATATCCATACAGGTAGGGGTCACATGACCCGACACTCAAGTCATACAGTCATACAAGCACAAGCGGAAGCAACTAGTCTGAGTACAGACTCTAGAAAGAAAGAAGGCTTCTCGAAGCCTGTCTATCTACATAGGGCCCTCCATGGCCTGGATCACCACCTGGGTGGCTAGTCACTCGTCGACGTCAAGGTCTACGTAAAACCCATCGGAGGGGGCAGTGTTGTCGTCTGAAAACAATAATTAAGCGAACATGAGTACAAAGGTACTCAGCAAGTCTTACATCAGAACCTACTGTACATGCTCATTCTCAAGAAGGTGGTGGGGTTTATGCAGCAAGCCAGCTTTGACTCTTGGCTAAGCTATCCTACGAAATCTTTTAGCAAAATAGTTTTCGCACACGAGTCCACTACTCACCATCACAATACTCCACCGTGGATCCTTCCTCGTATCCTGCGAGGGAGCCATCCTTGGTACTCACACTTATCTTGAGCCTTTTAGTAGTATCCATTAACTTGTCTATGAACTGTATATGCAATCAAGTAGTCCTTTACCGCGGACGCGGCTATTCGAATAGTTTCATACCCAGCAGGGGTGTACTTCGTCACACATGTTTCCACCACTTAGCGTCTGCACACGAAATGTGCTCGGCAGACTTCAAGCGAAAACCGACGTGGGTGTAGACCACGACCTGACTAACCTCACAAGTCTCTAGTCCAGGGTCATCGCCTATTCAGGTTCCATTCGCAAGGAAATCCGGCCGGGGTGTCCTCAACGGCCCCGAACGATGTGAACAGGGTTCCCGAGACACCAAACGGGTGACTCGGTACACCGTGCCACGGTGTATCTACCGCAACATAGCCCACCCCTAGGGTCAGCGCTACGCACGGCCGCCAACACATATCCTACAAACACCAGAAACTAGTTGCAACTCCTGGACTGAGGTGAGAGGGGTCAGTAAGTCGAGCGGGGTCATATTTCAGGGCCCAATGTGTGGTAGTAGCTGAATCTTAATTCACGCATACAGAACTCAGTTCTTAGGGACGGCTTCAATGAAACAACCCACCATGTACTCCTACATGGCCTCTCATCGATACCTTTACCAAAACATGTTCAAGACATCCCACATATTACTGGCACAAGCATTTCACTCTAGCCCATCACCCAGATGAACCAGACCTGACACAACTCTAAGCATAGCAGGCATAGCAAGGTAGGAATCACAAAACATGGCTCAACCAACTCCTACACATGCTAGTGGGTTTCACCTAGTTACTGTGGCAATGACAGGTCATGCAGAGGATAAGGGTTCAACTACCGTAGCACACAACAGTTTGAATCGTGTTGTCTTAATGCAGTAAACAAGAGCAGTAGCAAGAACATGGGTTGTATCGGAATGATCAATGGTTGCTTGCCTGATGGAGTGGTAACGGGATACTGCCCTTCAGTTGGATACTCGTGAATATCTCGGAGGCAGAACCTACCACGAAGAACACAACTGAGCACAATCAACACATGACGATATGCAACAATATGATGCATGCTATGACATGGCAATATGGATATGTCTTGAGCTAATGCAACCAGCTATGATTTAAATGGAGTTGGTTTGAGTAAAGGATTCAAATTCCAACCCCATATATGATTATTTAAATGCCCTTTATTTGTTTTGTCCAAAACAGGGGACAAACATTGTTCAAACATGCATGAAAATGGTACAGATGGATTCCTTGAATTTTTCTGATAATTTTACATATATAATTTGTCTCATTTGGAGTTATGGTTGAATTTCTATGAATTTTTGAAGTTTTGAATATATTCTGGAATTTCCTGATTTATTTTAATTCCAGAAAAGATATATTGCGTCAGCATGACAACAGCATTGCGTCAGCAGGTCAAAGGCGGCTGACCCAGTCAAACCTGACGTGTGGGGTCCACACGTCAGTGTCTGTAGCTAATCCTAATTAAATTAAAACTAAACTGGCTTGGTTAATGGGGTTGGGCCCACACGTCAGTGACCCATTTAATTAGAAGGGTTAAATTAGTTGTTAAACTAATCCTAACTAAAGATTAATAGGGCCGGGCCCCACATGTTAGCGACCCACGGGAGGTCGAACCTCCTGGTCAGCGGGGTCAACACCCGTCGGCGGCTTGACGCTAGCGAGCCAGACACGGCGGAGGGGCTCGGGATCGCTGCTCCGGCGACCATTCGGGCGGTGGAGCTCATCTACACGATGCCCAGACTCGCGCGAATCCAGTGGGACACACGGGAGGCTGCGGGACGGCCGGAGCTCGCCGGAATCAGGCTCGAGGCGGCGGCCGGAGCTCGGGCGAGCTCGGGTTCGAGGCTATAAGGCACGGGGAGGCATGCGGATAGGTTCTACGGGCTCCTGGCGTCACCAGGAACACGACGACGTGTGCGGGTGCGGCTGGCTCGGCCCCTGGCCATGGTGGCGCCATGGCCGGCGGCGAGGAGCTCGCGGGCGCGGTGGTGCTAGCGCTAGAGGACGCGAGGGACGACGGGGCAAGGGGGAACCGGGTCAATGGCTCACCGTGGTTCTTCTGGTGCTACTGGCGAGGAAGGGGAGGCACGGGGTTCGGCGAATCGACGATGAAGTCGCCGGCGGCCGTAGGTTGAGGAAGAGCTCGAAGGCGACGCCGTAGGGCTTCCCGAGGCGCGTGACTTGACGGAGAGGTAGCCGGCAATGTGGCGGAGCTCTTGGGCGCAGCGGCAGGGCGAGGGGTGGCCGGTGGCCGCGGTGGCAGCGAACGGCGGCGACGGCGCGTTTGGGTGGTCGCGCGGGAGAGAAACAGGGGAGGAGGGAGAGCGAGGGAGAGGGATAAGAGGGGGCCAGGGGGTGCGTGGCGTCCATAGTGACGTCCACGCGTCGAGGGGGGGGCGCGGCAAGCAGGAGCTGGCCGTCGGTGGCCGCGCGCGTGCCGGCGCGCCGCGGGCACACGCCCGGCGTCCTCATGGCAGCAGCTAGGGGACGACTGGCACGGCCTGGTGGGCTGGGCCAACAGTACTGGGCCACAGCTGGGTCGCTAGGTGAGTCCAGGTGAGCCTCTGTCTCTCTCTCTAATTCATTTTATTTTCTATTTCTGTTATTCTGTTTTGATTTAGTTTAAATACTAAATCATTTTATAAAATCCTGAAAATATTTATGGACACTTTCTGAAATATTTCAGTGGCCCAAAAATAATTCCAACATTAATTGAGCATTTGAATTATTTAATAGTATTTAAATGCCCAAATTCTAATATTTATGAATTAAATCAATGCCCCTTTTGTTGACCTAAAAATATATGCACCATTTTTCCCAAGGGTTCTAACCCAAGGCAAAGAGGGTGAACATATCTGAAGGGCATTTCAGGTTCATTGAATTTATTTTTAGTAAACCCTAGTTGATTTCAGGGGGGGGGGTGCTGGGGGTTCTGCTTTCCCCATTTCCATTTCTGATGAAAGTAAACATGATGCACACTCTAATGCATAACCTAGCTAGGGTGTGACAACTCACCCCCACTCAATAGAATCTCGTCCCGAGATTTAGGATCATCTGGGAAGAAGGCGGGGTACTCGAGTCGAAGACGATCCTCCCTTTCCCAAGTGGCTTCTTCCTCGGAATGGTGTGACCATTGAACCTTGAGAAACTTGATATTATGACGTCGAGTGGTACGCTCGGCTTGATCAAGGATACGAACGGGGTATTCCCGATAAGAGAGGTTATCTTGTAAATCAAGCGTTTCGTGGTCCACTCCACGGATAGGATCCGCGAAGCAACGCCTGAGTTGCGAAACGTGGAAGAGATCGTGAACTCTGGAAAGATGCGGAGGTAGTTCCAATTGGTAGGCAACTTCTCCTCGTTTGGCAAGAATGCGAAAGGTCCAATATAACGAGGAGCCAATTTGCCTTTGATACCGAAGCGATGGGCTCCCTTTAACGGGGTAACCCGAAGGTAAGCTTTCTCGTCAATTTCAAATGTCATAGGCTTATGCTTACGATCATATTGACTCTTTTGGCGAGATTGGGCTGTTTTCAATTTCTCACGAATAACGCGAACCTGCTCTTCTGCTTCCTGAATCATATCCGGGCCAAAGAGTTGTCTTTCCCCGGTTTCTGACCAGTTAAGAGGCGTTCGACATTTTCGTCCATAGAGAACTTCGAAGGGAGCCTTGCCCAAACTAGCTTGATAGCTATTGTTATAGGCAAACTCCGCGAATGGAAGGCATTTCTCCCAACTCATTCCGAACGAGATAACAGAAGCTCGGAGCATATCTTCCAGAATTTGATTTACTCGCTCTACTTGACCACTTGATTGAGGATGGAAGGCGGTGCTAAAGGAGAGATGAGTTCCCATAGCATTTTGGAAACTTTCCCAAAATCGAGAGGTGAAGAGACTCCCACGGTCTGAGTTAATTTCCAACGGGACACCATGAAGAGACACTATTCGGGAGATGTATAGGTCAGCTAGCTGGCTAGCGGTGATACTCTCACGAACAGGTAGAAAATGGGCTACTTTGGAAAGACGGTCGATCACGACGAAGATGGAATTATTCCCCCTCTTGGTCCTGGGAAACCCAGTGATGAAATCCATACTGATTTTGTCCCATTTCCATTCAGGAATAGCCAAAGGTTGAAGGGTGCCAGCAGGCCGTTGATGCTCTGCTTTAACACGACGACAAACGTCACAATTAGCAACGTATTGAGCGATTTCTCTCTTCATCCTAGTCCACCAAAACCTCTGGCGTAGGTCTTGATACATTTTGGTACTACCGGGATGAATGGTGAGAGGGGATTCATGAGCTTCCTTAAGGATCATCTGGCATAGATGTTGGTTCTTGGGAACCACCAGGCGGTTCTCAAAGAAGACAGCACCTTGCTCATCCATGGAAAAACATTTAGCTACTCCGCTAGCAATGTTTTCCTTAATCCGGGATATGCCCTTATCACGCTTTTGGGCAGCTATGATTTGATCCATAAGGGTAGGTTTCGCCACCAGGGTGGATAGGAATCCTTGAGGAACAATGTGAAGATTAAGCTTACGAAATTCCTCATGGAGAAGTGGTTGACTTTGTTGTAACATCAGGTTGTTACAGTAGGACTTCCGACTTAGTGCATCAGCCATGACATTGGCTTTGCTAGGGGTGTAAGTTATTCCTAAGTCATAATCCGAGATCAACTCGACCCAACGTCTTTGCCTGAGATTCAAATCTGGTTGGGTGAAGATATATTTCATGCTTTGGTGATCGGTGAATATCTCGCAACGATTACCGAGGAGGTAATGTCGCCAGGTTTTGAGTGCATGGACTACAGCTGCAAGCTCTAGATCATGTGTGGGATAATTTTTCTCATGTGGGTGTAATTGCCGTGAAGCATAGGCAATTACCTGACGATCTTGCATGAGTATGCAACCTAGTCCTTGTCGCGAGGCGTCGCAATAGATAATAAAGTCCTTGGAGAAATCTGGTGGTACCAGTACGGGAGCAGATGTCAGGCGTCTTTTCAGTTCCTGAAAACTGAACTCGCACTGTGGAGTCCACTCGAACTTTTTATCTTCCTTGAGGAGTTCAGTTAGAGGTTTAGCAACCTTGGAGAAATTCTCGACGAAGCGGCGGCAATAGCTCGCTAGGCCAAGGAAACTCCGAACTTGCTTGACCGAAACAGGTGGAGTCCAATCAAGGACGGCTTGAACTCGCTCGGGATTGACAGCAATACCCTTACCAGAGATTACATGGCCTAGATAGGTCACTTCTGACAACCAAAATTCACACTTGGAGAATTTGGCATAAAGGCGATGCTCTCGAAGTTTCATCAATACCAGCCTTAGATGTTCGACATGTTCCTCTTCATTCTTGGAGTAGATGAGTATGTCATCGAGGTATACTACGACGAATTTGTCCAAGTACTCCATGAAAACCGAGTTCATTAACCGGGAGAAAGTGGCCGGGGCATTGGTTAAACCGAAGGACATGACGGTGTACTCGTATTGGCCATAACGAGTGACAAAAGCCGTTTTGGGGATGTCCCCGTTTCTGATTTTGATTTGATGGTAGCCCAACCTCAAATCCATCTTGGAGAAGACTGAGGATCCAGTGAGCTGATCATACAGGTCATTGATCCTGGGAAGCGGGTATTTGTTCTTGATGGTGACCAGATTGACAGGTCGGTAATCCACAACCATTCGATCCGTTCCATCCTTCTTCTTGACGAAGAGGACGGGGCAAGCCCAAGGAGAGGGGCTAGGACGGATGAACCCTTTGTTCAAGGACTCATCGAGTTGGTTCTTAAGCTCGGCTAGTTCTAAGGGTGCCATCTTGTAGGGTCATCTAGCAATTGGAACGGTTCCTGGAACAAGGTCTATCACAAACTCGACATCCCGGTCAGGTGGAACACCTGGCAGTTCTTCCGGAAACACATCCGGGAAGTCTCGGACTACCGGAACGTCCTCAAGGTCTGGAAGAGGGTTGGCATTGAGAGAGTAAAGTTGGCGCTTGGCCACTCGAGTTAAGACATTAACTGTCTTGCCCGAGGGATGAGTAAGTTGAACGGTTCTAGTGGCACAATCGATCTTGGCGTAATGAGCCGACATCCAGTCCATACCCAAGATGATGTTTATGTCGGAGGACTTGAGAGCTATTAAAGATGCAAGGAAGACAAGCCTATCGACAAGAATTTCGTTCCCATGGCTTACCCTAGAAGTTTGCCATTTGGAACCCGGAGTTTGAATTACCATGGAAGTGGGCATGTCACAGAATGTTGTGTTATGCAACCGAGCATAATTCTCGGATATGAATGAATGAGATGCTCCAGTATCGAAAAGAACAGATGCCGGATGGCAGTTAACAAGGAGCGTACCAAGGACGACGTTGGGATCCTCATGAGCCTCTTCGGCTGAGACGTAGTTGACATGGCCACGTGCAGTAGTGGCCGGCTTGGCGTAGAAAGTCTTTCCCGCGGGCTTACCACGGCCAACGGACTTTCCAGCTTGATTGGGGTTGTTCTGGGGACACTCTCGACTATAGTGACCCGGTTCTCCGCACTTGAAGCATGTTACCACAGTGGGGCGTGGAGCAACATTAGCAGCGGGGCCACCATAGGGCTTGGACGGTGCAATTTGCTGGTTGGGACGAGGCGCCTCAAAGGATGGCCTCGGGGTGAATCTGGGTGGCAGTGCGGTGCTTGGAATCCACACCCGGCGCTTCTGAGCTCCAGAGCTGGATGAAGACCCAAAATCACGAGAATGCTTGCGTGAAGCATCATAATCAGTCTGGCCCGTCTCAGCACTGATAGCTTTATTGACCAGCTTCTGGAAGGATGTGCACTCGTGCAGACAGAGATCGCGGCGAAGCTCAGGGCTAAGTCCCTTACGGAACCTTGCCTGCTTCTTGGCGTCAGTAGAAACCTCTTCAGGAGCATAGCGTGCCAGGTTCCCAAATTCTCGGCTATATGCATCCAAAGTCAGCCATCCTTGGGTGAAGTGGCAGAACTCCTCCCTCTTGCGATCCATGAGACCTTCCGGAATGTGATGCTCACGGAAAGCCTTGCTGAACTCAGCCCAGGTAGTGATTTGGCCGACCGGGCGCATAGCTTCGTAGTTTTCCCACCAATGGCTAGCGGGGCCCTCGAGATGATAAGCAGCATAGGTAACCTTGTCGGCTTCAGCTACGTTGGCAGAACGTAGCTTGTGAGTGATGCTGCGAAGCCAATCATCCGCGTCGAGGGGCTCGACGGAATGGTTAAACTTTGGTGGGTACAGCTTGATAAAGTCGTTGATTGACACCAAGTCATTTCGTGGGTGGCGTGCAGTGTTCTGCTCAATCCGCTCCAGTAGGCGGTTGGTCTCACGCTTGTTCCTTTCCGCCTCCAGCATCACTTCGGCCAGGGAAGGCGGGTGAGGCAAATTTTCACCTCTAGCTGCATTGGCTTCCCCCTGCTCCGGGGCAGCAGGGTTTCCGCGGGTGTTGACCATCCTAGAAGGAAACAAGACAACGGTTTAGACAAGGATGGCTCAAACTTAACAGGGAAGTGCAGAATGTAAAGGATAACGCGGAATGCAGAGATGCTCATTCGTATGCCATGGTAATATAAAACTGCCATATATACACCAACGGTCACACTCGTCATACATAGTTTAGTACAAGCCCATGCTACAGTACAACTATGAAGGTAGACGTTACATCTCATCGGAGGCATTCCGAGTCCCTATACATTATTTGTCTACACCTCCGGAATCGATTACACACCAAGTCGTATTCCACAAGTCACACAGGACAGTGGAGATACAACTACTACAATACTAGTGGTACTACTACTAACTCAGATAGCTCCATAGTAGTCCTCATAGAAGTCACCTCCATAGCCTGGAAGTTCAACGTGATCATCCGGAAACAGACGGTCCTGAGGAGCCTGTGGACCATAGGGGCTAGGATAAGGTCTTGGACCAACAAACGATGGCCTGCGGGGACCAAGGGGTGGGGTGATGCCTCCCACACGCCAATCCACCATGTCTGGCAGAGCTGCTCTCACAGGATACAGATCCCTGGTATCCATACATCCAGCTTGCACCGCGGGTGCAAATCGAGTCAATGTGGCCCAATGATCAGCACGGGTATTAAAGAGCTCCAGCCTCAAGGCCCGATTCTCTCGGTCCTTATCTTCGAGCATCTCAGCGGTGGTACGAGTCAATGAGTCCTCCTGAGTGGAGTCAGCATAGATAGCCTGAAGATACCCCTGCTCTCCCGGAAGTGAAGCTGGCATGTAACGAAAGTCAGTGTTCTGAAGCAGGCCAGTCCGGACTCGCAAGATGGTCATCATGGAATAGGCAGCATCCTGCACAGCCATCTCAATGGTAACTCCGAGTCCATAGGAACAGTGAAGGGGCTCGGTAGATCCAGGATAGGAAGGAAATATCCCGACGGTGCATAAATACTGGCTTTGATTAAAGTCGCGGAACTGCTCCTCAACAGTGTATTCGGGATACCAACGGTATCCTGTCTCGATCATGACCCGGACCAACATAGCAGTATGACCGGGCACGTCGAGGCACCTGGTCAGGCGAACCACTTGATTTTTAGACTGATTGGCCATCTGAAAGCACAGCCACAAGACAAAGACATCAGAATTCCTAGGGAAAATTGGGCAGCATAACGGCTGTAAATGCTCAGAGAAAGATTTGAGACATCCACAACAGTTCACAATACCGCTCAACAGCATCATATCAAGGTTCTGATTCAAATAGCCACGTACTAAAATAGTAGAAACTGGACTGGAACCCGTAACAATAATCCTATGAGCTACTACGGATTAGTAACACGTGAACCTGATAGAAGAAGAGAGCCTAGTCCTTAACCCACGTTGAATGAGAAGAGAATGACTCAGATCAGAAGCATAGGGTAAAGGAGTAAAAAGAACCTTACGTTCCCTTCCACAATCAATTCCCTTACATATAACTAAAGCATTTCTAGACTCGACATCGACCAGTTTGGCTAAACGAACCTACAGGCAGTCCGGCTCTGATGCCAACGCTGTCAGGACCCCGATTCTAAGCCACATCGATCTAGCCGGTAACACCTCATATCACTTTGCGGCCTCACGCACGGTATCCCACGGGTGTCGCCTTACCATGGCCCGGGACCGTTTGCGCCTTTTGGCTCGCGTATATGACAATGTCGCTAGCATCCATATGACCGAGAACCCGGGCCGACATGGCTAGTCATGAACCCAAAGCGGCACAGACCTATGGAGACAGGCATACATGAATCACAACGAACATGTCGGTCATCAACGAGTGATTCCGGGCTGTAGCACTGGGCTAGCAGGACTCCGGGGGATCCCGGGCTGTAGCAGGCTAGACAGGACTCCGGAGATCACCGCGTGACATTTCCCCGAAGGGACAGACATAGGGACGAAGTGAAACACATGCCGGCCAGTCAAGTGTCCTGAACAGTAGTGCTGGGCTAGCAGGACTCCGGTGAACCGGGCTGTAGCGGACTACTATGGCTCGAGGAGCACTAGACTACATTTCCCCATAAGAAGGGCTGCGAAGGGCAAACAACTCGATTGTCGGATCCCACTCATACCAAGCATTTCAATCATACATACAATATGCTCGATATGAGTACATACAACATGGCATCACAACAAAACTCTACAACTCAAGTACTTTATTTAAAGGCTCCAGGGAGCCATACATAACATATCCATACAGGTAGGGGTCACATGACCCGACACTCAAGTCATACAGTCATACAAGCACAAGCGGAAGCAACTAGTCTGAGTACAGACTCTAGAAAGAAAGAAGGCTTCTCGAAGCCTGTCTATCTACATAGGGCCCTCCATGGCCTGGATCACCACCTGGGTGGCTAGTCACTCGTCGACGTCAAGGTCTACGTAAAACCCATCGGAGGGGGCAGTGTTGTCGTCTGAAAACAATAATTAAGCAAACATGAGTACAAAGGTACTCAGCAAGTCTTACATCAGAACCTACTGTACATGCTCATTCTCAAGAAGGTGGTGGGGTTTATGCAGCAAGCCAGCTTTGACTCTTGGCTAAGCTATCCTACGGAATCTTTTAGCAAAATAGTTTTCGCACAAGAGTCCACTACTCACCATCACAATACTCCACCGTGGATCCTTCCTCGTATCCTGCGAGGGAGCCATCCTCGGTACTCACACTTATCTTGAGTCTTTTAGTAGTATCCATTAACTTGTCTATGAACTGTATATGCAATCAAGTAGTCCTTTACCGCGGACGCGGCTATTCGAAAAGTTTCATACCCAGCAGGGGTGTACTTCGTCACACATGTTTCCACCACTTAGCGTCTGCACATGAAATGTGCTCGGCAGACTTCAAGCGAAAACCGACGTGGGTGTAGACCACGACCTGACTAACCTCACAAGTCTCTAGTCCAGGGTCATCGCCTATTCAGGTTCCATCCGCAAGGAAATCCGGCCGGGGTGTCCTCAACGGCCCCGAACGATGTGAACAGGGTTCCCGAGACACCAAACGGGTGACTCGGTACACCGTGCCACGGTGTATCTACCGCAACATAGCCCACCCCTAGGGTCAGTGCTACGCACGGCCGCCAACACATATCCTACAAACACCAGAAACTAGTTGCAACTCCTGGACTGAGGCGAGAGGGGTCAGTAAGTCGAGCGGGGTCATATTTCAGGGCCCAATGTGTGGTAGTAGCTGAATCTTAATTCACGCATACAGAACTCAGTTCTTAGGGACGGCTTCAATGAAACAACCCACCATGTACTCCTACATGGCCTCTCATCGATACCTTTACCAAAACATGTTCAAGACATCCCACATATTACTGGCACAAGCATTTCACTCTAGCCCATCACCCAGATGAACCAGACCTGACACAACTCTAAGCATAGCAGGCATAGCAAGGTAGGAATCACAAAACATGGCTCAATCAACTCCTACACATGCTAGTGGGTTTCATCTAGTTACTGTGGCAATGACAGGTCATGCAGAGGATAAGGGTTCAACTACCGTAGCACACAGCAGTTTGAATCGTGTTGTCTTAATGCAGTAAACAAGAGCAGGAGCGAGAACATGGGTTGTATCGGAATGATCAATGGTTGCTTGCCTGATGGAGTGGTAACGGGATACTGCCCTTCAGTTGGATACTCGTGAATATCCTCGGAGGCAGAACCTACCACGAAGAACACAACCGAGCACAATCAACACATGACGATATGCAACAATATGATGCATGCTATGACATGGCAATATGGATGTGTCTTGAGCTAATGCAACTAGCTATGATTTAAATGGAGTTGGTTTGAGTACAAGATTCAAATTCCAACCCCATATATGATTATTTAAATGCCCTTTATTTGTTTTGTCCAAAAGAGGGGACAAACATTGTTCAAACATGCATGAAAATGGTACAGATGGATTCCTTGAATTTTTCTGATAATTTTACATATATAATTTGTCTCATTTGGAGTTATGGTTGAATTTCTATGAATTTTTGAAGTTTTGAATATATTCTGGAATTTCCTGATTTATTTTAATTCCAGAAAAGATATATTGCGTCAGCATGACAACAGCATTGCGTCAGCAGGTCAAAGGCGGCTGACCCAGTCAAACCTGACGTGTGGGGTCCACACGTCAGTGTCTGTAGCTAATCCTAATTAAATTAAAACTAAACTAGCTTGGTTAATGGGGTTGGGCCCACACGTCAGTGACCCATTTAATTAGAAGGGTTAAATTAGTTGTTAAACTAATCCTAACTAAAGATTAATAGGGCCGGGCCCCACATGTCAGCGACCCACGGGAGGTCAAACCTCCTGGTCAGCGGGGTCAACACCCGTCGGCGGCTTGACGCCGGCGAGCCAGACACGGCGGAGGGGCTCGGGATCGCCGCTCCGGCGACCATTCGGGCGGTGGAGCTCATCTACACGATGCCCAGACTCGCGCGAATCCAGTGGGACACACGGGAGGCTGCGGGGCGGCCGGAGCTCGCCGGAATCAGGCTCGAGGCGGCGGCCGGAGCTCGGGCGAGCTCGGGTTCGAGGCTATAAGGCACGGGGAGGCATGCGGATAGGTTCTACGGGCTCCTGGCGTCACCAGGAACACGACGACGTGTGTGGGTGCGGCTGGCTCGGCCCCTGGCCATGGTGGCGCCATGGCCGGCGGCGAGGAGCTCGCGGGCGCGGTGGTGCTAGCGCTAGAGGATGCGAGGGACGACGGGGCAAGGGGGAACCGGGTCAATGGCTCACCGTGGTTCTTCTGGTGCTACTGGCGAGGCAGGGGAGGCACGGGGTTCGGCGAATCGATGATGAAGTCGCCGGCGGCCGCAGGTTGAGGAAGAGCTCGAAGGCGACGCCGTAGGGCTTCCCGAGGCGCGTGACTTGACGGAGAGGTAGCCGGCAATGTGGCGGAGCTCTTGGGCGCAGCGGCAGGGCGAGGGGTGGCCGGTGGCCGCGGTGGCAGCGAACGGCGGCGATGGCGCGTTCAGGTGGTCGCGCGGGAGAGAAACAGGGGAGGAGGAAGAGCGAGGGAGAGGGATAAGAGGGGGCCAGGGGGTGCGTGGCGTCCATAGCGACGTCTAGGCGTCGAGGGGAGGGCGTGGCAAGCAGGAGCTGGCCGTCGGTGGCCGCGCGCGTGCCGGCGCGCCGCGGGCACACGCCCGGCGTCCTCCTGGCAACAGCTAGGGGACGACTGGCACGGCCTGGTGGGCTGGGCCAACAGTACTGGGCCACAGCTGGGCCGCCAGGTGAGTCCAGGTGAGCCTCTGTCTCTCTCTCTAATTCATTTTATTTTCTATTTCTGTTATTCTGTTTTGATTTAGTTTAAATACTAAATCATTTTATAAAATCCTGAAAATATTTATGGACACTTTCTGAAATATTTCAGTGGCCCAAAAATAATTCCAACATTATTTGAGCATTTGATTTATTTAATAGTATTTAAATGCCCAAATTCAAATATTTATGAATTAAATCAATGCCCCTTTTGTTGACCTAAAAATATATGCACCATTTTTCCCAAGGGTTCTAACCCAAGGCAAAGAGGGTGAACATATCTGAAGGGCATTTCAGGTTCATTGAATTTATTTTTAGTAAACCCTAGTTGATTTCAGGGGGGGGGGTGCTGGGGGTTCTGCTTTCCCCATTTCCATTTCTGATGAAAGTAAACATGATGCACACTCTAATGCATAACCTAGCTAGGGTGTGACACCAATCTATCCCCTAATAGCATGCGCGTAATACTTTGTTTCGATAGCTAATAGACTTTTGCAATAAGTACGTGAGTTCTTTATGACTAATGTTGAGTCCATGGATTATACGCACTCTCATCCTCCCACCATTGCTAGCCTCTCTAGTACCGCACAACTTTCGCCGGTACCATAAACCCACCAGATACCTTCCTCAAAACAGCCACCATACCTACCTATTATGGCATTTCCATAGCCATTCTGAGATATATTGCAATGCAACTTTCCACCATTTCGTTTATTATGACACGCTTCATCATTGTCATATTACTTTGCATGATCATGTAGTTTACATTGTATTTGTGGCAAAGCCACCGATCATAATTCTTTCATACATGTCACTCTTGATTCATTGCACATCCCGGTACACTGCCGGAGGCATTCATATAGATTCATATTTTGTTCTAAGTATCGAGTTGTAATTCTTGAGTTGCAAGTAAATAAAAGTATGATGATCTTCATTATTAGAGCATTGTCCCATGTGAGGAAAAAAAGGAGAAAGGCCAAAAAAAGAGAAGGCCCAAAAAACAAAAAAATGAGAGAAGGGGAATGTTACTATCCTTTTACCACACTTGTGCTTCAAAGTAGCACCATGATCTTCATGATAAAGAGTCTCCTATGTTGTCACTTTCATATACTAGTGGGATTTTTTCATTATATAACTTGGCTTGTATATTCCAATGATGGGCTTCCTCAAATACCCTAGGTCTTCATGAGCAAGCAAGTTGGACGCACACCTACTTAGTTTTCTTTTTGAGCTTTCATACACTTATAGCTCTAGTACATCCATTGCGTGGTAATCCCTACTCACTAACATTGATATCGATTGATGGGCATCTCCATAGCTCGCTGATACGCCTAATTTATGTGAGACTATCTCCTTCTTTTTGTCTTCTCCACAACCACCTTCTATTCCACCTATAGTGCTATGTATTGCGTGAAAGTTGAAAAGGTTTAAGAACATCACAAGTATGAAACAATTGCTTGGCTTGTCATCGGGGTTATGCATGATTTGAATATTTTGTGTGATGAAGATGGAGTATTGCCAGACTATATGACTTTGTAGGGATGAACTTTCTTTGGCCATGTTATTTTGAGAAGACACGATTGCTTTTTTAGTATGCTTGAAGTATTGCTGTTTTTATGTCAATATTAAACTTTTGTTTTGAATCTTATGGATCTAAATATTCTTGCCACAATAGAGAAGATTACAGTGATAAATATGTTAGGTAGCATTCCACATCAAAAATTCTGTTTTTATCATTTACCTACTCGAGGACGAGCAGGAATTAAGCTTGGGGATGCTTGATATGTCTCTAACGTATCTATAATTTTTGATTGTTCCATGCTATTATATTATCAATCTTGAATGTTTTATATTTATTTATATGCTTCTATATGATTTTTGGGAGTAACCTATTAACCTAGAGCCCAGAGCCAGTTTCTGTTTTTTTTCCTTGTTTTGAGTATTATAGAAAAGGAATACCAAACAGAGTCCAATTGACGTGCCAATTTTTGATGATTTTTTATGGACCAAAAGAAGCCGCCGAAGTAAAAGAGTTGGGCCAGAATAGTCCCGAGCCATCCACAAGGGTGGAGGGCGCGCCCTACCCCCTGGGCTTGCCCCCTATCTCGTGGATGACTCGGAGATCCCACTAACGTGAGACCGACGCCAAAAATTATTTAAATACATAAAACCCCGAAAAGAAACCTAGATCAGGAGTTCCGCTGCCGCAAGCCTTTGTAGCCACCAAAAACCAATCGGGACCCTATTCCGGCACCCTGCCGGAGGGAGGATCCATCACCGGTGGCCATCTTCATCATCCTGGTGCTCTCCATGACGAGGATGGAGTAGTTCACCCTCGGGGCTAAGGGTATGTACCAGTAGCTATGTGTTTGATCTCTCTCTCTCTCTCTCTCGTGTTCCTGATATGGCACGATCTTGATGTATCGCGAGCTTTGCTATTATAGTTGGATCTTATGATGTTTCTCCCCCTCTATCTGCTTGTGATGAATTGAGTTTTCCCTTTGAAGTTATCTTATCGTATTGAGTCTTTAAGTATTTGAGAACACTTGATGTATGTCTTGCATGTGCTTATCTGTGGTGACAATGGGATATTCATGTGATCCACTTGATGTATGGTTTGGTGATCAACTTGCGAGTTTTGTGACCTTGTGAACTTATGCATAGGGGTTGGCACACGTTTTCGTCTTGACTCTCCGGTAGAAACTTTGGGGCACTCATTGAAGTTCTTTGTGTTGGTTGAATAGATGAATCTGAGATCGTGTGATGCATATCGTATAATTGTACCCACGGATACTTGAGGTGACATTGGTGTATCTAGGTGACATTAGGGTTTTGGTTTATTTGTGTCTTAAGGTGTTATTTTACTACGAACTCTAGGGCTGTTTGTGACACTTATAGGAATAGCCCAATGGATTGATCGGAAAGAATAACTTTGAGGTGGTTTCATACCCTACAATAATCTCTTCGTTTGTTCTCCACTATTAGTGACTTTGGAGTGACTCTTTGTTGCATGTTGAGGGATAGTTATATGATCCAATTATGTTATTATTGTTGAGAGAACTTGCACTAGTGAAAGTATGAACCCTAGGCCTTGTTTCAATGCATTGCAATACCGTTTTTTCTCACTTTTATCACTAATTACCTTGCTGTTTTTATATTTTTAGATTACAAAAACCTATATCTACCATCCATATTGCTATAGTATCACCATCTCTTCGCCGAACTAGTGCACCTATACAATTTACCATTGTATTGGGTGTGTTGGGGACACAAGAGACTCTTCGTTATTTGGTTACAGGGTTGTTTGAGAGAGACCATGTTTGTCCTACACCTCCCACGGATTGATAAACCTTAGGTCATCCACTTGAGGGAAATTTGCTACTATCCTACAAACCTGTGCACTTGGAGGCCCAACAACGTCTACAAGAAGAAGGTTGTGTAGTAGGCATCAAGTGGCTTCCGTGTGTAGCCACAAGCCATTATGGGCTCTGGCATAGTTGAGTAAGTTGTGGGAAACCTTTCCATGATGGGCTAGCAGATGTAGGGAAATTGTAGATGTACCGGCCTATATATCGGTTAAGGGGACCTCTTCAGAAAGATTGTGTCTTGATCATCCAGTTTTAAAAATCAGGCAGTACGAGGAATTCAACGGAGGAGATCGAGTCTTGTGGGGAAAAGTGCGCAAAACTCTGTAGAGTGTACAAACTAATAATGATTAGCCGTGTCCCCGGTTATGGACAACTTTGGGCAACTAGACTTGGAACCTCTGGACAATCTTCTCATCCCAAATAATTATTCTGACGTGGGTTTAATTAAACCATGATTCTCGGGGGCTCTCATGGAAATAAAAATTTGGGAACCTATGATCCTCGGAGGCTCTCATAGGTGGGTTAAGTTGGAGGCGGTCCAATTTAACAATAGGTTAATAAAAATGTAAAAGAATAAAATTTGGCAAGTGAGTAGAAGTAGGACAAAATTGGCTTTATGCAATATAAACCTTAGAGCTATCCACTTGATATATCCTTGCATGTAGATGATAGGTCTGTTTTCATACTTTGGGTATGACTTGCCAATACATTCAATGTATTGACCCTTTGTGGCTGCAATGTTTCATGTTGCAGATCCTTCAGACGCAGAGTAAGGTGCGATAGGTCGTTGTTCTGCACTCAGTTTTGCCATGGAGTTGGATGGACTCATTTACCTTTGAAGCTTTCGTAGTTATTTTATTTAGATGTACTACATCCATGTTATTGTAATAAATACTCTATTGAGGACCTCGATGTAATAAAGTGTGTGATTGAACTCTATTATAATTCCTCGAGTACTGTGTGTGTTAGCATACTGATCCAGGGATGGCACTTAAGCACAGAGACTTTGATCCATTGGGATCGGGTCGCTACATGATGGTATCAGAGCACACGCTGACTGTAGGACACGACCACTAGGAAAAGGAAAGCCATATGATGAAAACTATATTTACAACTTCCTTATATACATATTCGTTGGTCTATACTCTTCTATACTCATTTCTACCTCTTCTCTATTTCAACAAGATAGATCATGCCCTTTGAAGACGACCCTAATGTGGATGAAGTTGGAATTGACATTATTTTGAGGAGAACTAGTTTGACCACCACTACCAAGTAAAGTGACACCGAGAAATGATTCTACGGTAGTATGATGAGATCATATCTCTTGTGGATATGATGTTACCTGTAGGTTTTGCTTGTATGGTGTGCCTTGTGTAAATGTTGTGATTTGGAATTTATTTGCCTCATATGCATATGTGTAGTGTAAATTCTCATTAGGCACTTATTCTATTCTAAATTCTTATCCACTCTAAACCCATCAAATGCCTTCGAGACGTGACCCCGGATCTTACTTTCCGCCAGAACTCACACAGTTGGTCCAACAGCAGAATGCCTTGATGCGGATGCTCATCCAGAACCAACGCAACAACAACAACCCACCACCACCACCCTCAGTTGACAACCTTACCCGTTTTCTGAGGCTAAACCCACCGGTATTCTCTAGTAGCGCTGAGCCGATTGTAGTAGATGACTGGCTCCGCAAAATTGGAAGGGAGCTGACCACCGTAGGTTGCACTGATGCTGAGAAGGTGTGCTTTGCCGCACATCAACTGGATGGACCAGCAACTTCGTGGTGGGAGAACTACACCACCACCTTCCCCGTGGCCAATGTGACATGGGATCGGTTCCAGCAGGCTTTCTGCACTGCACATGTCTCAGCTGGAGACATGAGTCAGCATGAGTTTCGCAACTTATGCCAGGGAAATCATATAGTGGCTTAGTATGTGGAGGAGTTCAACATGTTGGCCAGGTATGCTCCCAGAGAGGTGGCCGATGATGTACCAAAGTAGGAGAAGTTCTTGGAGGGACTCAATGATGATCTGAGTTTCTAGTTGACAGTGTCTACCTTCAACAACCCTCATTCTAGAGGGAAAGCAACAGCAGATGGAGAACCGCAAGAGGAAGCACATACATGACAAGTACAACTCTGGAGCTCAATAGAAGCCTCGTACTTCATCAACTTCTTCTAGATGCGACAAATCTGTAAGGGATGAGTCTAAAGGTCACAACCATCATAACCACACTAGACATCCTCACGATGGAAATGGACAGAACAACAATGGAGGGAACACCAGTCAGTTATCCAACCATTCGACACCCATGAAGGAGATGAGCCAGATAAGATGCTTCAATTGCCAGGAGCCAGATAAGATGCTTTAATTGCCAGGAGCCAGGACATTTTGCCAGAGATTGTCTGGAGCCAAGGAATGAGAATAGAAAATCTGGAAGATCTTGTCATCCCAAATAATTATTCTGATGTGGGTTTAATTAAACCATGATCCCAGGGGCTCTCATGGAAATAACAATTTGGGAAGCTATGATCCTTGGAGGCTCTCATAGGTGGGTTAAGTTGGAGGCGGTCCAATTTAACAATAGTTTAATAAAAATGTAAAGGAATAAAATTTGGCTAGTGAGTAGAAGTAATACAAAATTATCTTTATGCAATATAAATATAGAGCTGTCCACTTGATATATCCTTGCATGTAGATGATAGGTCTGTTTTCATACTTTGGGTGTGACTTGCCAATACATTCAATGTATTGACCCTTTGTGGCTGCAACGTTTCATGTTGCAGATCTTTCAGACGCAGAGTAAGGTGCAATAGGTCGTTGTTCGGCACTCAGTTTTGCCATGGAGTTGGATGGACTCATTTACCTTCGAAGCTTTCGTAGTTATTTTATTTAGATGTACTACAGCCATGTTATTGTAATAAATACTCTATTGAGGACCTCGATGTAATAAAGTGTGTGAGTGAACTCTGTTATAATTCCTCGAGTACTATGTGTGTTAGCATACTGATCCAGGGATGGCACTTAATCACAGAGACTTCGATCCATTGGGATCGGGTCGCTACATATGTTGTGTTGTCACTTATCTTTCTGATCTCTGTCGTGCGTATGTTTTGAGTAAATTATGGTTGTGGTTTATGGTTGTCAAATTAAGCCATTGATAGAGATAAGCAAAAGCAGTTGTTGATTGACAAAGCGAAGAGACAACTTGGAGACACTATAACAGTTATGAATTTAAGTAGCGGGACCAAATTATGTCATACTTTATAACATGTCATCGATTCTTCATGTAGCTCACTACTTGATTCTAACACTTTTTCTTTGGATACAACAGGAATCATACCCCACCCATGCGGCGGCACGATGCAGAAGGGATACATGGGTCTATAGCGGCGCGTGCAATGGAAGGACACCTATGGGAACAAGCTCACCGAGGTCTTGGAATTCCAACCTATATAAAAAAGTGAACTTATTTGAATAGTTTCCCTTTTTTGTGATGCAGGATAGCTCATTCATTAAGGGCTACTCAACTTTGTTTTTCTCTCCCTTTGGAGATTGGATTATATGGCACTCTGTGTTGAAGGATCTGTTCATGCCAAATTTAATAAATCTTATCATGTTTTCATAGGTTGCCTATTTTCTCACTCTGCATGGAATGATGAACGTTTGTAGCATGGTCACTTGGTCAGGTTTTGATTATTTCTATCACCGAACATAGCTTCAGAAAATAACCCAATGAGGCTAGCTTGTTCTTTCTACTTATACACCTACGCATGGGATGCTCTGTTACTTTGGTTGTGCAAAAAATCATTATTCCTGTTGCTGAGCAATGATAATGGCTCCCAAAACTACAACGCTTGCTGCTTTATTGTATGTGTACTGAATCATAAAGTAATATGATTATATCTTTTGCTTTGTAGTGCACCTCTTCATGAGAATGATGCTGAGAAGGCAATAGGTCCTGCTTGCTAGCTTTGTCATGGACACGCTTCAAAACTATCTCTGTCCATGGGGTTACTGATTACTGATTGTGATGTTTAAGAGTGATGCACACTAACAGGATTATTTTTATGTGAAGGTGGATAGAAATAACTTTACTTGAGAAGGATCTTTCCATTGCATCTAATTTGTACTATCGGTATCAAACTTCATTCCTGTGAAGTAACATTTGGGAAAAATGGGCAACATGTGTTTGGTCATTGCCGTGCTTTGTTTTTTAGGCTCGTACTATGATAACTTGATAACACCCCTTTATAGATATTATAGTATAGAGCATTCTCATGCATTAAGTTCAGTGCAAGGAAAATGGATAAAGTCTGCTAACTGGAACAGGATAGTTGATCCTTTAAATGGAGAGTACAAATTTATTGCAATAATCTATACATGCCCTGCAGAACCTCTACACCTTGCAATAGGTAGAGATGGCTAAATTTTGTAGCTTTTTGTTCCTGTTTTTTTCCTATCAAAATTATGGATTTGGAAGCTATTCATGGAGTGTTTCAGTTGCCTGCTATATTATGGATTTGAAATGAGCACAAGCGTGCAACCTTGAAGGAAAAGTTGTTGCCACTAATGACATGACACTGTGGGTGAGATTTTTATTATGTTAATACTGAGTATATACTGATATTATGTCGCAGCAAAAATGTATAGAGCTTCAGAACTCATCCTTCTCCTCACATAAGGTTCGGTTTAGAGTTCATGCTTTGTGCTTATTAAAACACAAAGAAAAGGAACGAGTTGCTTGATATATTGACATGTATATAGTGTAAAAAACATGCTTACAGTTCTAACATGAATTTTATTGAACTGAGAGTTGTGATATGCAAATGTTTTATGGTCGAAGGTTCTGTACCGTCGGTTATATTGTATAAAAATGGTCTCTGCTTTCATATTCTTTGATGGCATATTTTCTGGTAAAAATTGAAATGCATTATGCACTGCTACCTCTTGAGCACTGCGTTGGTTTCCCTTGAAGAGGAAAGGGTGATGCAGCAAAGTAGCGCAAGTATTTCCCTCAGTTTTTGAGAAGCAAGGTATCAACCCAGTAGGAGGCCACGCACGAGTCCCTCGCACCTACACAAACAAATAAAATCCTCGCAACCAACGCAATAAAGGGGTTGTCAATCCCTTCACGGTCACTTACGAAAGTGAGATCTGATTGATATGATAAGATAATATTTTTGGTATTTTTATGATAAAGATGCAAAGTAAAGAAAGCGAAATAAACGGAAAGGAAATAGCTTGTTCACGGAAGATTAATATGATGGAAAATAGACCCGGGGGCCATAGGTTTCATTAGTGGCTTCTCTCGAGAGCATAAGTATTACGGTGGGTAAACAAATTACTGTTGAGCAATTGACAGAATTGAGCTTAGTTATGAGAATATCTAGGTATGATCATGCATACAGGCATCACGTCCAAGACAAGTTACCGACTCTTGCCTGCATCTACTACTATTACTCCACACATCGACCGCTATCCAGCATGCATCTAGAGTATTATGTTCAAAATAACAAAGTAACGCTTTACGCAAGATGACATGATTTAGAGGGATAAACTCATGCAATATGAAATAAACCGCATCTTGTTATCCTCGATGGCAACAATACAATACGTGCCTTGCTGCCCCTACTATCACTTGGAAAGGACACCGCAAGATTGAACCCAAAGCTAAGCACTTCTCCCATTGCAAGAAAGATCACTCTAGTAGGCCAAACCAAACTAATAATTCAAAGAGACGCGCAAAGATAACCAATCATACATAAAAGAATTCGGAGAAGATTCAAATATTGGTCATAGATAAACTTGATCATAAACCCACAATTCATCGGTCTCAATAAACACACCGCAAAAGAAGATTACAATGAATAGATCTCCACAAGAGAGGGGGAGAATTTTGTATTGAGATCCAAAAAGAGAGAAGAAGTCATCTAGCTAATAACTATGGACCTGAAAAGTCTGAAGTAAACTACTCACACTTCATCGGAGAGGCTATGGTGTTGATGTAGAAGCCCTCCGTGATCGATGCCTCCTCCGGCGGAGCTCCGGAAAAGGCCCCAAGATGGGATCTCACGGATACAGAAACTTGCGGCAGTGGAATTAGGGTTTCGGCTCCGTATCTGGTAGTTTGGAGTACGTAGGTATATATAGGAGGAATAAGTACGTCGGTGGAGCAACGTGGTCCCCACGAGGGTGGAGGGCGCGACTGGGGGAGGGGGGGTAGGCACGCCCCCCTAGCTCATGCCCTCCTGGTTGCTTTCTTGACGTAGGGTCCAAGTCCTCTGGATGATGTTCATTCCGAAAATCACGTTCCCGGAGGTTTCATTCCGTTTGGACTCCTTTTGATATTCTTTTTCTACGAAACTCTGAAATAGGCAAAAAAAACAACAATTCTGGGATGGGCCTCCGGTTAATAGGTTAGTCCCAAAAATAATATAAAAGTGTATAATAAAGCCAAATAATGTCCAAAACATGATATAATATAGCACGGAACAATAAAAAATTATAGATACATTGGAGACATATCTTGCACCTATTCTTTTCATGCTGGTTCCATTTTTTGTCAATTTATAAACTTTTTATGAATAGTAATATAGACGCATGTTCTTAATCTATTTTGGATTTTTGTTCACCCTGAAATGCAATGTAGATCTGCCATTGACATTTTTTGGAGCATTGGTTGAACATTTGCTGAGATGTTGATAGGAAAAGCCTTTGTTTCCTCATAAAATGTTTCCCATTAGTTAAACTTATTGGATACATGCAGTGGGCATGAGGACCATGTACAACTTTTTCCAGTTAGAATTATGTCTGCTGTTGATCTATCTTGCTTAATACAAAGAACTCTGCATGTTTTGGAAACAAGAGGTAATGCAAACATTTAATTCTGTTGTGAACTTTTGATTCAGCTTTGGGGCATGGACGGCGAGAAGAGTAGGCATGTGCCTAGCATACCGGACCATGATGGATTGATGAGCTGATGTCACGTGGCG
The DNA here is from genome assembly GCA_034509565.1 of Triticum monococcum. Lineage (NCBI taxonomy): Eukaryota > Viridiplantae > Streptophyta > Magnoliopsida > Poales > Poaceae > Triticum > Triticum monococcum. The sequence continues at coordinate 495,696,242 of CM067844.1, forward strand.
GCTGGTTAACCGGGGGCGGCTGGAGCCATCATCGACCACGAGTTCACGCTAGGAGCACACACTGGTACAACGATGTCCTAAACAAATGGTTTAAAACCCCTTTCTGCGACGACATTTGGAACCGTCACCAAGTGAGTGTGGGCGATAGGGGGGTCCTTCCCACACGACCTAGAAATCGTCGGGGATAGGCCCTTGTGGGCCCCAGGCTGGGTCCGTGTGCGATCTAGCGAGGCATGGAAACCCAATCATTTCCGTACGTATGTACATCCCACACGGTGAATCCCAAAAATCATTTCCGTAGGTATGTACATCCCACACGGTGGATCCTAGAAATCATTTCCGTAGGTATGTACATCCCACACGGCGAATCCCAGAAAATCATTTCGGTAGGTACGTACATCCCACACAGTTCTTTGTGTGGAAACATGTGTGCAAGGTGGCCTAACGCAAACAGTTCGCTATCGGAAGCCGTGTGTGATTGTTAGTTGATCGAACACGCCTACTTTCTAGAAACCGTGCGGGTTGTTTGAGTTCATCGCCCACGGTGTTGTTTGAGCAACCGTTTGCAATAGAAACCCCAATAAGCAGGGTAATTAGACTATTATTGATAATACATGTACTAATCAAACTGATATTTCTTATAAAATACGCCAGATATCTCATATCCGTATAAAAGCAACCAGGATTTCATAATCGAATTACATCAGATAGCTTTGGCATTCAGTTACGCCATTACACAACAGCACCAAGTTTCACATGCAGCATAAGAAACCTTTGGAAAGTAGCATCATACACGGTAAATAGACAGATGAATATCATCTGGGAAACTGCAGAAGCGGAAGGCAAATATTGAACCTTCAGTGATGTTGAATGTCCTTGCAACTTTAGGCTAGTGACTATGGATAATTGCCCGCCCAACCTTCGTCAGCAAGACTTCAATATTGTACCATGGGTGTTGAATGAATACCTTCCTCACCTCTTGACCATGCAGGTGGTTTGAGAGGTAATCATTGGTGAACTGCTTTGAAATGTACTGAAAACAAAGCTATGCATAAATCGTTGTTGTAAATTTTGAAATGGTGCAAGGGGTAAAAACAAGGTAAAGAGTTGGTACCATCCTATATTCGACTGATGTATTCTTCATTGTGAAAACAAAGATTTTGCTGTTATTCGTTGCAAGTTTCTTCATCCTAACAATCTTTTTGAGTTTCTTGACTTGACTGATATTCATGGACATCTCATTTCCCCATACGCAAAATGGGTCGAATAGTGGGTCTAAGCCTCTAACAGTAGGACCTACATGTGCAAGACCAAATTGTAAGAAACCTGAATATTAGAATGATTCCTGTAACTGCACAATAATGTACTATTAGCCAAAGGACCCTGCTTGAACAAACCTCGATGGTAAACCGCAGTGTCTCCCATTGTTTCCCTGCAACACACATAAGGAAGATCTTGATCAGGTTAACTGAGAGTTTGTAGCGACCCGACCCGAATGGATCAAGTCTCTGTGCTTAAGTGTCATCCCTGGATCGGTATGCTGGCACACAGTACTCGAGGATTTATAACAGAGGTAAATCACATGTATAAAGTAACGTAAATACTATTACCTCAATCCAAAATAGCGGAAGTAACAAGGTTGTGGTTTCCCATCAACACCAACGGCAAAGTTGAGTGTAGAAATCGTAACCCTAACGTATCACTTACTTGTTGTAAGATAATCCTGCAACATGAAACGTTGCAGCCATAAAGGGTCAGTACATTGAATGTACTAGCAAATTCTGTAACGCCCCAGATATTACTGTCCCAATTTGTACTCCAACTCTTGTCATTTCCGGCACTAAGTTATATTTATTTCTCGGGTTCGGGTCTTTGTCTCCGTGTGTTGTCTTCTTTTTCGTGCATCTCATATCATGTCATCATGGGCATTGCATTTGCATACATGTTCATCTCATGCATTCGAGCATTCTCCCCGTTGTCCGTTTTGCATTCCGGCACTTCGTTCTCCTCCGGTGGCCATTTCTAGCTTTCTTTCGTGTGTGGGGATTAAACATTTCCAGATTGGACCGAGACTTGCCATGCGGCCTTGGTTTACTACCGGTAGACCGCCTGTCAAGTTTCGGGTCATTTGGACTTCGTTTGGTACTCCAACGGTTAACCGAGGGACCGAAAAGGCCTCGTGTGTGTTGCAGCCCAACACCCCTCCAATTTGACCCAAAACCCACCAAACTCTGCTTCATGTCCTAGAGCGTTCGATCACGATCGCGTGGCCAAAAACCGCACCTCATTTGGACACTCCTAGCTCCCTCTACCTCTATAAATAGCCCCCCCCCTGTTTTCGGATCTAGGATCTCTCCCCGTCCTTCCCCAAAAAAAAAACACAGATTCCACCGCCGTCGGACAACGTTCGTCGGGCCGGACATTGTCCGACCCGCGCCACGCCGCCACGTCAGCCCGGGAGCCCCACTTCGCTGCGCCTCCTCGCCGCCGGGCCCGCGGAGCCCATCTCCGGCCCGCTCCGGGCCACGCCAGGCCAGATCCGCCCGGCAACCCCGCGCCCTTCTTCCCCGGCTCCGTTCGCCGGCCGCATCTCCGGCAGCCCGCGCCGCCTGCGCCGGCGCCCCACTCCGCGCTCCGGCAGCCGCCACCTTCGCCTGGCCTCGCCTGGGATCTCCGCCACGCTCCGCTGCCGGAAGCCGTCCCCGTCGCCCGCACCCGCCGCTTCGGTCGCCGGCCGCCGCCGCCATCGCCGGAGTCCGATCTGGTCGGGTGGACCAGATCCACCAGTCCCGCCAACCAGACGCGCCGCCACGAGCCGTATCTCCTCATCCCGCATCACCCCGTCCAGATTCCAGAGGGTATAATTTTGCTAAGTCCCAGGATTTTTAGTCCAAGTTGCTATGTTCGCGGCTCCGTATCTCCGCATCCGTATCTCCGTTTTGGCCATATAATATATCAAAATCTTTGTCTCGACATGTACATCATTTCATTCCATTGCATCATTTGCATTTGAGTTCATCTTGATGCCCAAAATGCTGTTAGAAGGAGGCATCGTGAGTTAAATTGCAGATCCGTTAGCTCATCATTGACTTTTCTTATTTTTGCCATGACTATTGTGTGCATGATATGCCTGTGACCCTTTGGGATGAATTGTTAAGGATTTTGTCTTCTTTCCAGAGGTGCCAACCATGCATTATTAGGATGTGTGTGGTGACTTGTGCAAGCTTGCAAAGAGGGGTACCTGAGATTGCTGATTTCAGGGACTTAGTGATTTTCACTAAGTCTGGGATGTTTTAGTTCATGATGCCATATGTTCGGCTTGTTTCCTAGTGATCCGTGCCCCTTTTGAGTATGATTAGTAAGGGACATTTGTTAATATTGTTATGCTCTATCCATCCATTTCTTTTCTTGTTATGTTGGAGCACCCGAGGTTGAGTCAATCGAGCTCAACTTTTGCATTGTTGTTAATTTGGGCAGATCGTGAACTCCTTTGCGATTTTGCCGATGCCATTGCTAGTGACTCGTGCATGCTATGCCATTGTTCTTGACATGTCTAGCTAGAATTTTGTACCTTATTTATGTATATATGCTTGCCTTGCCATGAATTGCACCGTAGTGAGTGTATCGAGCTCGTTTACATGCCTTCTTGAGTTATAATTTCAGCATGTCTTAGTTTTCACTAAGTCTAAAAACTGATTGTGTTTCATCTATGTTCGTGTGCTCGTTAGAGTATTTTGTGAACCCTTTTGGCCCCAGGTCACTTTTGGTGTTTTGTTAAGCTTGTTGAGTATCTCCATGCCATGCTCTTACTTGCCATGTCCAGGTTATGTTTCATATTGTTTTTCTGCTCCGAAGAGAGCATCGTGGTCTGAACTTCCAGACTAGTGTTAATTTCACTAAGTCTGAAATCTGTTTTGCATATTCAGTTTTGCCATGTTTGTTTGAACCCCTTAATGGATGAATTTGCCTATGGCTCAGTCCTAGTGATTTGTTAAGCATCTTGTGTACATCCCTGCCATGCATTTTGTTTTCATGTTTGGTGGCTGTAGCATGTTCATTTCGTTGCATTTAGGAGCCTACTTGCTGTAAATCACAGATCGGTTCGTTTCGTAAAACGCTTGCCATTTCTAAACCGTAGCTCCGATTCCAATGATCTTTATATCATTTTCAGGGGATTTCTTCCCCTCTATCCAGTGGCACACTTGGTTTTCCAAGTTGAGGCCAGGTTTATGCATTTCCTGTCACGTCTTGCATTTTGCATCCCGCATCGCATCCCGCATAGCATACCATCTTTGCATATTATTGGTTGCCCTTGCACGTGGTTGATTGTATCCTTGTTGCTTGTTTGTGTTTTTGGGTAGAGCCGGGAGACGAGTTCGCTAACGAGGAGCTCGTTGAGTTTGCTTTTGAAGATCCAGTCAACTCTGACAACTGTGCAGGCAAGATGATCATACCCTCGAAATCACTACTATCTTTGCTATGCTCGTTTGCTCGCTCTTTTGCTTTGCCAATGCTACGATGCCTACCACTTGCTTGTCAGGCTCCCAATTGCCATGATTGAGCCTCTAACCCACCTTTGTCCTAGCAAACCGTTGATTGGCTATGTTACCGCTTTGCTCAGCCCTTCTTATAGCGTTGTTAGTAGCAGGTGAAGATTGGAGCCGTTCCTTGTTGGAACATTTATTTACTTGTTGGGATATCATTATATTGCTATGTTATCTTAATGCATCTATATACTTGGTAAAGGGTGGGAGGCTCGGCCTCTCGCCTAGTGTTTTGTTCCACTCTTGCCGCCCTAGTTTCCGTCATATCGGTGTTATGTTCCCGGATTGTTGCGTCCCTTACGCGGTTGGGCTATAATGGGAACCCCTTGATAGTTTGCCTTGATTAAAGCTTTTCCAGCAATGCCCAACATTGGTTTTACCATTTGCCACCTAGCCTCTTTTTCCCTTGGGTTTCCGGAGCCCGACGGTCATCTTGTTTTAACCCCCCCTCCCCCCGGGCCAGTGCTCCTGTGAGTGTTGGTCCACCCTAGAGCACCGTGCGGGGCCGTCCCTTGGCAACTTGGGTTACGTTGGCTCCCGTACGCTTAGCTTATCCGGTGTGCCCTGAGAACGAGATATGTGCAGCTCCTATCGGGATTTGTCGGCACAGCGGGTGGTGTTGCTGGACTTGTTTTAACCTGTCGAATCGTCTTGTTGTACCGAGATACCGAGTCTGATCGGTGTGTCTTGGGTGGAGGTCTATTCCTTCGTTGACCGTGAGAGCTTGTTATGGGCTAAGTTGGGACCCCCCTGCAGGGATTGATCTTTCGAAAGCTGTGCCCGCGGTTATGGGTAGATGGGAATTTGTTAATGTCCGGTTGTAGATAACTTGAACCTTAATTAATTAAAATGAATCAACTGAGTGTGTTGCCATGATGGCCTCTTCTCGGCGGAGTCCGGGAAGTGGACACGGTGTTGGAGTTATGTTTGCGCAGGTTGCTCTCTAGTTTCTCGCTCGTGCTTTGCCTCCTTTGCTCGCTCTCTTTTGCGAATAAGTTAGCCACCATATATGCTAGTCGCTTGCTGCAGCTCCACTTATACATTACCCCTTTCCTACCTATTAAGCTTAAATAGTCTTGATCGTGAGGGTGCGAGATTGCTGAGTCCCTGTGGCTCACAGATTACTATTACACCAGATGCAGGGACAGATGATACAATTCCAGATGGCGCGCTCGAGATCAAGTGGGAGTACGACGAGGACTCTCAGCGTTACTATGTGTCTTTTCCTGATGATCAGTAGTGGTGCCCACTCGGGGTTAGATTCAGGGCCTTGTCGCATGTTGGGGGTCTTTTCTATTTTGGCGCCATAGTCGGGCCATGAGTGATTTGTATGATGGATGTTATTTATGTACTTTGATGTGACGTGGCGAGTGTAAGCCAACTATGTTCTTCCACCTTTATATTATTTATGTACATGGGATGTGTGATGATTTCCTGACTTGCGACATTGCTTTTAATGCGGCTATGCCTCTAAGTCGTGCCTCGACACGTGAGAGATATAGCCGCATCGAGGGCGTTACAAGTTGGTATCAGAGCCTTCCCCGACCTTAGGAGCCCCCATTGCTTGGTTGTTTTTAGCAGCCGAGTTGTGTCTAGAAAAATGTTTTGAGTCCTTAGGAATTATATATCAGAGAGCTTAGGAATTCTTTTTACTTCCCAGTCTCCTCATCGCTCTGGTAAGGCATCCTGACGTAGAATTTTGACTCTTCTCTTCTCAAATTTCACTAAAAAAAATTTAGGATCACGCGAGTATCTTGGATTTGTTCCGATGACTTATGATGAGAATACTGTCTTGGTGCCTCCTGTCAGGGGTTTAGTGGAAGTGTCCCGGGGAGTTGAGCTCTGAGGTGTTGTCATCATAATTTTAACGTTGTCATTCTGGTATACTTGAGATATGTGCGCGACATCGGAAATCTCCTTTATGCAGTTCGTTGGTGAGATAACCTCGACGCCACCCAGTACTGGGGCAGGAGTTTCGGGAGTATCGCGATAACTTGTATAACGGATGCATTTTGAAGGTTGAGGTAGATGGTTTCCGAAGGTTTCTTGGTTATGTGTTGAAGGATGGATACAGCTGGATGTAGGTATTGCTAGTTTGGGTGAGATATTATGCTTCCCCTGTATCCCCAACACCTGATTGCATAACCGGAAAGTTTCCGGAGTTTCATAGGTGGGAATTCAAGTAGCTCTTAGGATATCTTTCCGACAGATGTATGATATGAAATTGGGGTTCGACGTCTAGTGGTTCGCCTATTCACGGTCGATTTTACAGTGGTCTCGTTGTGTCTTAATGAGTCCTTGGCTATGCCGACTCGGGGACGCTTCGTATGTCATGTGCACTGCCTTGTACATGATGGTGCTGTACGATCGAGCCCGTGTAGGTCCCACCACGAAAACTTCGGACGAAATTTCTATCATATGTTTGTTCCGGCTTATTCCGCAAGCCAATCCTTGGTTTTTAGTTTGAGTTGTGGTATTCAAGTTGCTTTGAAGACATATGTTGATTCCATCCCTCGTTGATGTACCTCTTCTACCTGATTCTTTGTGGCTTCGCAATTTAGGAATATGTGACCACTTCAAGAGAAGTGCATCCGTTCATTTTGTTTGGATGTGAAGACTTTTTGTTGTAATTTTCATTCTGTTGGTTTCAGCTTCATTTATCTGCCTATGTGCTAACGGTGGTCAACCTCTTTAGGATGGCTCCCGCTAAGAGCACCAGTCAGAACCATAATCAAGATCCGCCACCACCTCCGCCTCCTCCGGAAGCATGGCAAGCTGTCATGGCCGCTACCAATGCAAATACAGAGTTGATCATGCAAATCCTCCAAGAACGCAATCAAGGCAGTCAAGGGAATCAAGGCAACAATCAGAACCATTTTGCTACTCTGAACCAGTTCCTCGCAAATGGTCCAAAGACGTTCAGCAATTGTGTTGAGGCTACCGATGCTCACGATTGGCTAGTGGATCTGGGCAAGCATTTTGAATGCAGCAACATCAGGCCTGAAGATTTCGTCAAGTTCGCTTCTTTCCAGCTCAAAGATCAGGCCGCAGAGTGGTTCCAGCAGTACAAGGATTTCAGAGGTGGACGTTTGATCACTTGGGATGATTTCCGTTGTGATTTCCGAGCTCATCACATCCCTCAGAGTGTGACTAAAAGAAAACGTGAAGAATTTCGCAATCTGAAGCAAGGCTCTTTGTCTGTCTATGACTACAACAAGTTGTTCCAGAAGCTCGCCCGTTTTGCCAAGCAGGATGTTCCTGATGAGAAGAGCATGATCTATCAGTTCAGGGGTGGTCTCCGTGAAGAAATTCAGCTCGCTCTTGTCCTCTTCGAGCCGCTGAGATACGATGAGTTCTACAACATGGCACTGAAGCAAGAGGCTGCTCAGTTGAGGTGTGATGCTTCCAGGAAGCGAGTCAGAGACACTACGCCTTCTTCCTCTACTCAAGTGGCCAAGCAGCAGAAGTATTGGCTTCCTCCTCCTCCGTTCCGTCAGCCGTATCAGCAGAAGAGCAAAGGTGGCAGTGGTTCTTCCCACCCACCCAACCCAGGCTTTCAGAACAAGACTTCGTCTCAAGCTCCAAGATCGAGTGCTCCGTACCACCGTCCGCTCTCAGAGGTCACGTGCAACAAGTGCCAACAGAAGGGTCACTACGCCAACAAGTGTTTCAACCAGAGGCGTCTTCCTCCTCCTCCTCCTGTCAGATCGGCAAGTACAGCTGTGGTCAAGCATAATCCCAAGCACGCCAAGGTCAATATGGTGAATGCAGCTCAGGCAGAGGATTCTTCGGATGTCATCATGGGTAACTTTCCAGTTAATTCTATTCCCGCAAGAGTTCTTTTTGACACTGGTGCATCGCATTGTTTCATGTAAAGATCTTTTGTTTCCAAGCATGACTTCGTTTCAAAGATGTTGGGTAAACCTATGGGAGTGGTTTCTCCGGCTAAGTCTATGAGGGCTACTTCAATAGTCCCGGATATTTCTATCATGTTGGGTGATTTCAAGTTCTTGGCTTCTCCTATGGTTCTTGGTGATTTTGATATCGATCTTATTCTCGGGATGGACTGGCTCTCTAAGCATAAAGCTCAGCTTGATTGTGCAGCCAGGCAGATTCAACTGACTCATTCGTCTGAGGATGTAATTGTCTTTGCTGCTCGGGATAATACCATCCGGTTGTTTTCTCTCAATGGGAAGGGTGAATTGGATGCTATTTCGCAGATCCCGGTTGTTTGTGAGTATCAAGACGTCTTCCCAGAAGAACTCCCAGGAATGCCTCCGCACCGGCCGGTTGAATTTGTTATTGAACTTGAGCCCGGTACGGAACCTGTGTGCAAACATCCCTACAAGCTCGGCCCCGAAGAGTTGAAGGAGTTGAAGAAACAACTCGATGTTCAAGAAAGAATGGGTCTCATTCGACCTAGTACTTCTCCGTGGGGTTGTGGTGTTCTTTTTGTGAAGAAGAAGGATGGAACGGACCGACTTTGTGTTGATTATCGTCCATTGAACAAGAAGACCATCAAGAACAAATACCCACTTCCCAACATTAATGAGCTATTCGAACAACTCAAGGGTGCCCAAGTATTCTCCAAGCTTGATCTTCGTATGGGTTATCATCAGATTCGCATTCGTGAGCAAGATATTCCCAAGACGGCGTTCAGAACAAGCTATGGGTCATATGAATACACTGTCATGTCTTTTGGCCTCGCCAACGCTCCTCCGACGTTCTCTCGCATGATGAACTTCATCTTCAACCCCTACACCAATGACTTCGTTTTGGTCTATCTCGATGACATTCTGGTTTTCTCGAAGAACAAGGAAGATCATGCCAAACACTTGCGTTTGGTTCTTGACAAGCTCAGGGAACATCAGTTCTACGCCAAGTTCTCCAAGTGTGAATTTTGGCTCGATGAGGTGCTTTATCTTGGCCATATCATCTCTGCCTAGGTCATTTCCGTGGATCCTGAGAAGGTGTCTGCAATTGTTAATTGGGAACCTCCTCAGAACGTGAAGCAACTCCGTAGCTTCCTCGGTCTTGCAAGCTACTGCCGAAGATTCGTTGAAAACTTTTCTAAGATCGCGAAGCCTCTCTCAAATCTTCTTCAGAAGCACGTCAAGTACATTTGGTCTCCGGAGTGTGATATTGCTTTCAACACTTTGAAAGAGAAATTGATCACTGCTCCAGTTCTGACTCCGCCTGATGAAACCAAGCCGTACGAGGTCTTTTGTGATGCCTCTCTCCAAGGTCTCGGTGCTGTACTGATGCAAGAGAAGAAAGTTGTTGCTTATACCTCTCGCCAGTTGAAGCCTAATAAGAAGAACTACCCCACTCATGATCTCGAGTTGGCGGCAGTTGTGCATGCTTTGTTGACTTGGAGACATCTTCTATTGGGAAGAAAAGTGGACATTTTCACTGATCACAAGAGTCTCAAGTACATCTTCACCCAGCCTAATCTCAACCTCAGGCAGACTCGATGGGTCGAAATAATTCAAGAGTATAATCCGAGTATCGAGTGTACTCCAGGCAAGGCCAATGTGATTGCTGACGCTTTGAGCAGAAAAGCATATTGCAACAGTCTGATTCTCAAGCCTTATCAACCCGAGCTTTGTGAAGCTTTCCGCAAACTTAATCTGCAAATTGTTCCTCAAGGTTTCCTCGCCAACCTTCAAGTTTCTCCTACCTTGGAAGACCAAATTCGCCAAGCCCAGCTTCTTGATGCTATGGTGAAAAAGGTGAAGATTGGTATTGCAAAGAGTCAGTCCAAGTACAAGTGCTACCGACTTGATGACAAGGACACTCTCTTCTTCGAGGATCGAATTGTTGTGCCCAAAGGTGAACTTCGTAAAGTGATCATGAACGAGGCTCACAACTCTCTCCTCTCCATCCACCCTGGGAGCACGAAGATGTATCAAGACCTGAAGCAAACTTATTGGTGGACTCGAATGAAGCGCGAGATCGCTCAATTCGTGAATGACTGTGATGTCTGCAGAAGAGTGAAGGCAGAACACCAAAGGCCAGCAGGTCTCCTCCAACCTCTTGCCATTCCAGAATGGAAGTTTGACCACATTGAAATGGACTTCGTGACTGGGTTTCCAAAGTCCAAGCGTGGCAATGATGCTATATTCGTTGTCACCGACAAGCTCACCAAAGTGGCTCACTTTCTGCCTATCAAAGAGTGAATCACTGCAGCTCAATTGGGGGAACTCTATACCTCTCGAATTGTCTCTCTGCACGGTATTCCTCAAGTGATATCTTCAGACCGTGGCACCATCTTTACCTCCAAGTTTTGGGATTCTTTTCAGAAGGCCATGGGCACCAACATTCGCTTCAGCACTGCTTTCCATCCTCAAACAAGCGGTCAAGTCGAGCGTGTCAATCAGATTCTTGAAGATATGCTCAGGGCTTGTGTTATCTCCTTCGGCATGAAGTGGGAGGATTGTCTTCCTTATGCTGAATTCTCATACAACAACAGTTTTCAAGCAAGTTCGGGCAAGGCCCCATTTGAAATTCTGTATGGTAGGAAGTGCCGTACACCTCTCAACTAGTCTGAAACCGGTGAACGTCAGCTGCTGGGTAATGACTTAATCACAGAGGCAGAAGAAATGTGCAAGGTCATTCGTGATAACCTCAAAGCAGCCCAATCCCGCCAGAAGAGCTACTATGATAGCAAGCACCGTGATTTGGCTTTCGAGATCAGAGATCATGTTTACCTCCGCGTCTCTCCTATGAAAGGGACTCGTCACTTCGGTACCAAAGGGAAGCTTGCCCCCAGATACGTCGGACCTTTCAAGATTGTCAGCAAGAGAGGCGACCTCGCCTATCAACTCGAGCTTCCTTCAAACTTTGCTAATGTTCAGGATGTGTTCCATGTCTCCCAACTCCGAAAGTGCTTCAAGGCGCCTGAACGCACCATAAACTTCGAGGACATTGAGCTCCAGGAAGATCTCTTCTATCGTGAGCACCCAGTTGCAATCCTTGAAGAGACTGAACGCAGGACTCGCAACAAGTCAATCAAATTTCTCAAAGTCAAGTGGTCACACCATTCCGACCGTGAAGCTACCTGGGAACGCGAGGATCACCTCCGTTCTGAGTACCCGGAGTTCCTTCCGTCCTAGATCTCGGGACGAGATCTTTTCGTAGTGGTGGAGTGTTGTAACGCCCCAGATATTACTTTCCCAATTTGTACTCCAACTCTTGCCGTTTCTGGCATTAAGTTATATTTATTTCTCGGGTTCGGGTCTTTGTCTCCGTGTGTTGTATTCTTTTTCGTGCATCTCATATCATGTCATCACGTGCATTGCATTTGCATACATGTTCATCTCATGCATTCGAGCATTCTCCCCGTTGTCCGTTTTGCATTCCGGCGCTTCGTTCTCCTCCGGTGGCCATTTCTAGATTTCTTTCGTGTGTGGGGATTAAACAGTTCCGGATTGGACCGAGACTTGCCATGCGGCCTTGGTTTACTACCGGTAGACCGCCTGTCAAGTTTCAGGTCATTTGGACTTCGTTTGATACTCCAACGGTTAACCGAGGGACCGAAAAGGCCTCGTGTGTGTTGAAGCCCAACACCCCTCCAATTTGGCCCAAAACCCACCAAACTCTGCTCCATGTCCTAGAGCGATCGATCACGATCGCGTGGACGAAAACCGCACCTCATTTGGACACTCCTAGCTCCCTCTACCTCTATAAATAGCCCCCCCCCCCCGTTTTCGGATCTCGGATCTCTCCCCGTCCTTCCCCAAAAAAAAACACAGATTCCACCGCCGCCGGACAAAGTCCGTTGGGCCGGACATTGTCCGACCCGCGCCACGCCGCCACGTCAGCCCGGGAGCCCCACTTCACCACGCCTCCTCGCCGCCGGGCCCGCGGAGCCCATCGCCGGCCCGCTCCGGGCCACGCCGGGCCAAATCCGCCCGGCAACCCGCGCCCTTCTTCCCCGGCTCCGTTCGCCGGCCGCATCTCCGGCAGCCCGCACCGCCCTGCATCGGCGCCGCGCTCCGCGCTCCGGCAGCCGCCAACTTCGCCCGGCCCCGCCTGGGATCTCCGCCGCGCGCCTCCGCCGCGCTTCGCCGCCGGACGCCGTCCCCGTCGCCCGCACCGCGCCGCTCCGGTCGCCGGCCGCCGCCGCCATCGCCGGAGTCCGATCTAGTCGGGTGGACCAGATCCACCAGTCCCGCCAACCAGACGCGCCGCCCCGAGCCGGATCTCCTCATCCCGCATCACCCCGTCCAGATTCCAGAGGGTATAATTTTGCTAAGTCCCAGGATTTTTAGTCCAAGTTGCTATGTTCGCGGCTCCGTATCTCCGCGTCCGTAGCTCCGTTTTGGCCATATAATATATCAAAATCTTCGTCTCGACATGTACATCATTTCATTCCATTGCATCATTTGCATTTGAGTTCATCTTGATGCCCAAAATGCTGTTAGAAGGAGGCATCGTGAGTTAAATTGCAGATCCGTTAGCTCATCATTGACTTTTGTCATTTTTTCCATGATTATTGTGTGCATGATATGCCTGTGACCCTTTGGGATGAATTGTTAAGGATTTTGTCTTCTTTCCAGAGGTGCCAACCTTGCATTTTTAGGATGTGTGTGGTGACTTGTGCAAGCTTGCAAAGAGGGGTACCTGAGATTGCTGATTTAAGGGACTTAGTGATTTTCACTATGTCTGGGATGTTTTAGTTCATGATGCCATATGTTCGGCTTGTTTCCTAGTGATCCGTGCCCCTTTTGAGTATGATTAGTAAGGGACATTTGTTAATCTTGTTATGCTCTATCCATCCATTACTTTGCTTGTTATGTTGGAGCACCCTAGGTTGAGTCAATCGAGCTCAACTTTTGCATCGTTGTTAATTTGGGCAGATCGTGAACTCCTTTGCGATTTTGCCGATGCCATTGCTAGTGACTCATGTATGCTATGCCATTGTTCTTGCCATGTCTAGCTAGAATTTTGTGCCTTATTTATGGATATATGCTTTCCTTGCCATGACTTGCACCGTAGTGAGTGCATCGAGCTTGTTTACATGCCTCCGTGAGTTATTATTTCAGCATGTCCCAGTTTTCACTAAGTCTGAAAACTGATTGTGTTTTATCTATGTTCGTGTGCTCGTTAGAGTATTTTGTGAACCCTTTTGGCCCCAGGTCACTTTGGGTGTTTTGTTAAGCTTGTTGAGTAGCTCCATGCCATGCTCTTACTTGCCATGTTCAGGTTATGTTTCATGTTGTTTTTCTGCTCCGAAGAGAGCAGCGTGGTCTGAAATTCCAGACTAGTGTTAATTTCACTAAGTGTGAAATCTGTTTTGCATATTCAGTTTTGCCATGCTTGTTTGAACCCCTTAATGGATGAATTTGCCTATGGCTCAGTCCTAGTGATTTGTTAAGCATCTTGTGTACATCCCTGCCATGCATTTTGTTTTCATGTTTGGTCGCTGTAGCATGTTCATTTTGTTGCATTTAGGAGCCTACTTGTTGTAAATCGCAGATCGGTTCGTTTCGTAAAATGCTTGCCATTTCCAAACCGTAGCTCCGATTCCAATGATCTTTATATCGTTTTCAGGGTATTTCTTCCCCTCTATCTAGTGGCACACTTGGTTTTCCAAGTTGAGGCCAGGTTTATGCATTTCCTGTCACGTCTTGCATTTTGCATCCCGCATCGCATCCCGCATAGCATACCATCTTTGCATATTATTGGTTGCCCTTGCACGTGGTTGATTGTATCCTTGTTGCTTGTTTGTGTTGTTGGGTAGAGCCGGGAGACGAGTTCACTAATGAGGAGCCCGTTGAGTTTGCTTTTGAGGATCCAGTCAACTCTGACAACTGTGCAGGCAAGATGATCATACCCTCGAAATCACTACTATCTTTGCTATGCTAGTTTGCTCGCTCTTTTGCTTTGCCAATTCTACGATGCCTACCACTTGCTTGTCAGCCTCCCAATTGCCATGATTGAGCCTCTAAGCCACCTTTGTCCTAGCAAACCATTGATTGGCTATGTTACCGCTTTGCTCAGCCCTTCTTATAGCGTTGTTAGTTGCAGGTGAAGATTGGAGCCGTTCCTTGTTGGAACATTTATTTACTTGTTGGGATATCATTATATTGCTATGTTATCTTAATGCATCTATATACTTGGTAAAGGGTGGAAGGCTCGGCCTCTCGCCTAGTGTTTTGTTCCACTCTTGCCGCCCTAGTTTCCGTCATATCGGTGTTATGTACCCGGATTGTTGCGTCCCTTATGCGGTTGGGCTATAATGGGAACCCCTTGATAGTTCGCCTTGATTAAAGCTTTTCTAGCAATGCCCAACATTGGTTTTACCATTTTCCACCTAGCCTCTTTTTCCCTTGGGTTTCCGGAGCCCGAGGGTCATCATCTTTTAACCCCCCCCCCCCCGGGCCAGTGCTCCTCTGAGTGTTGGTCCACCCTAGAGCACCGTGCGGGGCCGTCCCTTGGCAACTTGGGTTACGTTGGCTCCCGTACGCTTAGCTTATCCGGTGTGCCCTGAGAACGAGATATGTGCAGCTCCTATCGGGATTTGTCGGCACAGTGGGTGGTGTTTCTGGACTTGTTTTAACATGTCGAATCGTCTTGTTGTACCGAGATACCGAGTCTGATCGGTGTGTCTTGGGTGGAGGTCTATTCCTTCGTTCACCGTGAGAGCTTGTTATGGGCTAAGTTGGGACCCCCCTGCAGGGATTGATCTTTCGAAAGCCGTGCCCGCAGTTATGGGCAGATGGGAATTTGTTAATGTCCGGTTGTACATAACTTGAACCTTAATTAAATAAACTGAATCAACTGAGTGTGTTGCCGTGATGGCCTCTTCTCGGTGGAGTCCGGGAAGTGGACACGGTGTTGGAGTTATGTTTGCGCAGGTTGCTCTCTAGTTTCTCGCTCGTGCTTTGCCTCCTCTGCTCGCTCTCTTTTGCGAATAAGTTAGCCGCCATATATGCTAGTCGCTTGCTGCAGCTCCACTTATACATTAGCCCTTTCCTACCTATTAAGCTTAAATAGTCTTGATCGCGAGGGTGCGAGATTGCTTGTTCCCTGTGGCTCACAGATTACTATTACACCAGATGCAGGGATAGATGATACAGCTCCAGATGGCGCGCTCGAGCTCAAGTGGGAGTACGAAGAGGACTCTTAGTGTTACTATGTGTCTTTTCCTGATGATCAGTAGTGGTGCCCACTCGGGGTTAGATTCAGGGCCTTGTCGCATGTTGGGGGTCTTTTCTATTTTGGCGCCGTAGTCGGGCCATGAGTGATTTGTATGATGGATGTTATTTATGTACTTTTATGTGACGTGGCGAGTGTAAGCGAACTATGTTCTTCCCCCTTAATATTATTTATGTACATGGGATGTGTGATGATTTCCCGACTTGCGACATTGCTTTCAATGCGGCTATGCCTCTAAGTCGTGCCTCGACATGCGGGAGATATAGCCACATCAAGGGCGTTACAAATTCACACCATAGAGAATGATGAATAAAGGCTATCACTACATGCATATTTGGCTGGTGGAAAAGCTCTATGGTTATAGTTTTGCGTAAAGCCAATTTTTCACTACTGCAAAGGAATAAATTTCATTTAACTATCATGGTGGTTGTTAACCATTGAGAATGGTTGACATCATTCTCAATCCCAATTAAGCATCATCATTAAACCCAACAAAATTAATTTAAAGTAACATGATGAGATTCACGTGATAATCCAAGTACTAGATACTCAAGATGTGCATAACCGGGGACACGACTAATCATGATTAGTTTATATACTCTGCAAAGGTTGCGCACTTTTCCCCACAAGACTCGATCTCCTCCGTTGGATTTCTCGCACTACATGGTGTTTGAGAAACGGATGACCGAGACATAGTCTTTCAGAAGCGCCAACACCTTACGATGGGTAGACCGTTACACCTACTTCCCCCTACATCTGCTAGTCTACCACTTTAAGAGTTCGGACGACTTAGTCAACTATGCTAGAGCCCATATTAGCTTGTCGCTACACACGGAAGTTTCTAGTATGAATAATCTCATGATCCCTTTGAGCCTGGGTGGCGGTCCATAAAAAAAAGGCAATCCTGGTCTACCCCGGTGGCTAGACAGGCAATCCGGGAATACCCAGGTGCCTCAATCCACCCAGATGTGAGTTTAAGTTGCCACCTTAGATAAACCATTAATTAACAAACTCACATCTGTCATGGATATCACTCACCCAATCCACGTCTACTAGCATAGCATGGCATAATAAGCAAATGTAGAAGTAACTCCCAAAGGTTTGATAATACAACAGGTAATAGGTACTACCTCAACTACTTCCCATCCCACATTTTAATTAGATCCTAATCATGCAATGTTTGAGGATTGATCTAATGCAATAAAACTGGGTAGTAAAGAGGTATGATCAAAGTGTGCATTTGCCTGCATTGTTGATGAAGATGATTCACACTCAAAGCTCTTGATAGTTCTACTCATCACACTCTGGTCAATCTATCGTAAGCAAGCAATAGAACCACACATAAGCAATCACTCAACAGATCAGAAAGAACGAAGAAGACGATTCAGAAAACACCAAAAGCAAGCAAATAACTCTTGCAACATAAAAAAAATTTCTTACAGTACCAAAATTATATGGATTTGGCCTTATTAGAAAGTTTAGGTCAAGAGCTTTGATTTGCAAAAAGAATCAACTCAAACGGAGCTACGAAACTCAAGTTATGATCAAACAAAGTTTAAATCTAAATCTGATCTAATTCAAAGTTTAAAACTTTCAAAAACATGTTTGAGATGGATTACTGGATAGAGGAGATCATAACGAAGAGGTGGGCATTGGTTTCGTTGGATTTGGATAGACGAGCAAAAAGTAATGATCGATTGAAACACAGGGACTAATCTGTAAATAAAATCATCACAGATAGGTCCTTTGCCGAAAATAAAAGAAAAGGAAAAAAACTAAATAATGAACGTTCTATACAGAAACCTATCAGGTGAAAAACTGTGCTACTGAGGCCTAACCAACGAACGCTCGCGAATTAGAGGTTAACGGTTCAAAAAAAACAAATAGATCTAATCGGGGCCATCTAAACTGAATCGGATGGCCGAGGGGGCATCGGGGTGTACCGCGGTGGTGGAGGTCACCGACGACAACGAAGAAGACAGCAGCGGCGTCGGGGTCGTTGGGGTGGCTGCTCCGGCGGTCCTCCGGCGTGTCCGCGGAGTCGGGGAGAAGCAGCGCGCGGGGCTGAAGCCGATGGTGGTGGCGGTGCTCGTCTTCGGCGTCGGAACGGCGCGGGGCTTGGCGGCGGAGCTCGCCGCATCTCACGACCTCCGTGTAGTTTGCGTGGAGCGTGGGGAGGGTCTCGGGCCTTCCGGTTAGAGGCAAAACGAGGCCGGGGCCTCGCTATATATAGGAGGGGGCGAGGGCGATGCGTGTGTGAGGGGGCAAGGCAGGGGCAGAGTTCGAGTCAGAGACGGCGACGGCCGGCGACGTGTGGGGAAGACGGACTCCTGGCGCGAGGTCGAGGACGGACCCGACAGGTGGGTTCCACCTGTCGGTGGCTGACGAGCCAGCGTGCGATCGGGGTGCGAGCGGGCGAGCGAGCCGTAGGCTGTGCGGGGCGCGGGCGCCCGGGCGCTGGGCTAGGCCGTGGCCTGGCGACTAGCTGGGCCGGCCCAGTCGGCGGGGGGGGGGGGATTTTTTTTAAAACATTTTCGAGCTAATTAAAATAATAAAACAAATTAAATGAATTTCTTATATAGGCATATAATATATCAAAATTTTCAGAAAACAATTTTCTACAACGTGAACATTTTTATAACTTTAAATAAAATCTACAAAAATTCTAATACATCAAACAATGCTACTGATACAATAAAACCCACTAAAAATCCTTTTAAAATTCCAAAATAATTTCAAATTAATTTCTCTCCAATTTTCTGTTGTAGGGAATCATGTTACGCTATTTTCTGTATATTTTATTTTTGGAGAAAAATAATTTGAATAAAACCCAAATAACTCCAAATTGGAAATAATTTCCAAAAGGACTTTGAATTTGAACCTTTTAAACTTCCAACTCATATTTCATATGTTTTGAAGAAGTCATTTTATCTTCTCTCATGAAAATCATTGACTTGCTTGAAGTTTATGAATTTGAAATATTTTCAAATGAAATTCAAATCTTTTTCAAAACCCCTTTTCATTTATTAAATGGAAGAATTCATGTCATCTTCTCTCGAGGGTTTTGTATTTGAAAAGAATTTGAATTCACGCAGATCAAAATGAAAGAGGTGAAAGTTTGGGAAAGTCCTTTTATTCCCTCTCATTTAACATTCAAAAAGTTTCGAATTTCACTCAATCAATCACACAACAATCAAACAAACAATCAACCTATCTATTTATTCTTAGAATTTTGGGATGTTACAAACCTACCACTCTTAAAATGAATCTCGTCCTCGAGATTCGAAGAGGCTAGCAAGAAATAGGTTAGGGTTTGGGGGTCTCCTCAAAATCCATCGATCATCACACGGGGTGTGGGGTGCTACCACCCTTAGAAGCATGGTTACGGTTCCATCAAAACTCATATACTCATCCTTATTGTTAACAATGTCGGTCTTCTCAGATCTTCAGGATAATTCCTTATCTGGGCTCTTTCGGTAGTGGCATAACCTTTTCCTCAATTGTTGTGTCTTTCATCTAGGTAAGGTTCTTCTGTGACAGGGTCTTCTTAGCTGACGGGTCTGGCGCCAATACTAAACAACTATCGATATCTCATGGTGGTCAACCATTTATGGTTTCTCCTGCAGGAAATGGTTCTGGGTTGATCCTCACCGTATAACCTATGGTTGGCAAAAACTGCCTTGTACAAGGGAAAAAAATTATCTATACCATTCTAAGGCTTAAACAAGGTTTTGATTGTCGTCTCTCTACTATAGGTAAGTCACTCAGATTTACGATCCCATATAGCAAGGCAAATAATAGGAGTAAGTCAGTATGGTGATCAATCCATCCCGCACCCAAATCATTACCTTGTATACGGTTTAGCGAATCTCGCATTCTAACACTCAGTCATCCTCACAAGCATTGCAGAATTTCTCTTGTCCATGAACTGCGTTCAGAATAATCCATTGATTCTGCAAGCCAAACAAACATCTATTGTTCCTTCACAACTCTCAGGTTTTGCGCTACTCCTATAAAATCGTCTGTCGTTAAACGTCGTATCTTCCTCTGGGGTTTTTCCTTCAGCAAAAATGTGCTTGCTTCTTGGCAGGTCCTGGGCCTGTGGGTTATGGCCCATCTCATCACTTGTAGTCCTTGAACTTATCATCGGGCAACTGATCATTATTCCAACTTCCAACTTCCTAGTATTCTTAAATCCATCCACTTGTATTGTCTTCCTTCCTTCTATTGGCACCAAACTAGGACATGATTACTCAGACTCATCCTGGAATTTCCCTTGATCCATATTTCCTACATCATACCTCCTTTATATCCAATAGTAATTCATCTCTTCATCCTCGTGGGATATCCCTCATACCGAGATAAAAACTTATACTTATGAAGTCCAGATTCTACTTCCTGGAACATCATTATCCTTTCCAGGGTCAAGCGTCCTTACAGGGGAATTTGGCCATCTCTGCATGGCACTTCTTCAACTGGGAACCGTGAAACACATCATGAACTCCTGACAGTCCTTCGGGTGACTCCAACTTGTTGGCCACTTCTCCCATACGCTTCAAAACTCGGTATGGTCCTACAAATCTTGGGGCTAACTTTCCCTTAACTCTAATTCTTTTAACTCCTCGGAGAGGGGACATACGAAGACATGCTCTGTCTCCAATTTCATAGACTACCTCCTTGCGTTTTTGAGTCTGCACAACTCTTCTGCCTGGACTAAGCTACCTTCAGTCTATCTCGAATCAACTTAACATTCTCTTCTGACTCCTT
The DNA here is from genome assembly GCA_034509565.1 of Triticum monococcum. Classification (NCBI taxonomy): domain Eukaryota; kingdom Viridiplantae; phylum Streptophyta; class Magnoliopsida; order Poales; family Poaceae; genus Triticum; species Triticum monococcum. The sequence goes on from CM067844.1 coordinate 495,716,716, forward strand.
GATCACATTTGGTCCAAACAACTGGCGGGCTCCAACTTCATCCCACACACTCTTGGGGCATCACACTTATCGAGACAAAACTCGTATTCATTTTGTCCGAAATCCACTCAGTGGAGTATCCTTATCTTTTCCAGGGGTCAACAGTTCTTACAGGGTACTACCACCCTTAAAATGCACAAATCTTCCATAGACCATATTTCTCATATCCTTAGAATGGCCAAAATTCTTCTTCAGAGAGTAACAACTCATAAAACCCAAATCTTTACCAACGATGCTAACTTTATTCATTCTCAAGTGATTACAATCTCTCGCTTTTCCATTACATGTCTGAACTCAACACCTCAATATAAAAGAAAATATTCTCACTTCTACTACTCCATTTCTTTTGTTGCAAACTCAACTATCTAGCACAAGTTTCCTTCTCCTTGGGGCATTCTCTGGCAAAGTGCCCTGCTCCATTACAACGAAAACATATTACTTCTAACAAGTATCGAGGTTTCCTTTTTGGGCAATTGTTGAGGTAGTGCCCTGACTCCTTGCACCTGTAACAGGTGATACGACTCAGGTCCTTCCTGGAATCAAATCTGCTTCTCTTCCTAGACCTTTCCATGCCAATCATGGCTTCTATTTCCTGTGGGTCATATTCTACTTCCTCTGTCGGGATTTCTACTAGATCCCCATTCAAACAATTTTTGGAGATGTGTCCTTCTTCTCCACATGAATAGCAAGACTTAGTGTAGGGTTTTCTCGGGTCGTCTTTAGGTGTGTCCTCCATCTCTTCCTTCATCACGGTTTCTTCTCAAATTTCCATAAGGGCTTCTTTCTTTACTTCTTTCTTCAGCTGTATGGTTCGTTGTACCATGGGGTAAATGTGACACTGAGCAGGATAGTGGGTAGTCCCTTCACACAAGAAGCAAGTAATCTGCCTAGTTGGGCATTCTTCAACTGGGTGACTTCCTTCACAATTAGGGCATTCATCCTTGTGTTCTTTATGGGTGTGTCCTGTTTCTCCACAAACCTTGCATGCACAAGGTTTCTTCATATCCTTTAATTTCCATAAGGCTTCAACTTCTGGGACACAAACCGAGACTTTGGCAGGGTCAACTTAAATTCTTTCCAAGTGGTTACTCCTTGCCATCCATTGATGGTTTGGTACATCCTCCACCAAGTAGCAGCACCTCTTTCAAAGGACTGAAGAGCATGCTGGGTCATATCCTTTCCGACTATAAGGTTATCCTTCATGTGATCCTCCATGTTTTGAATCCATTGGTCCGTCTCCAATTGACTCATCGGTCCAGAAAATATAAGCTCATCTTCATTCATCCTCTATTGGGTTCATGGGTTTAGTGTGAGATAAGAGAGATAGAGAGGGATACACACAATACAAACAAAAGTTTTGAAAAGACAGATTTTATTTGTGGCCATCGGGAAAAACATCAAACAAATGACAACTCACAAACCTCGCATCTAACGTAGGTATATAACAGGGGTTTGGTCTTCTAAAGGTCAATAAATCTTTAACGGCTCCAAACTCTTCAAGCCTTGTTCATGCCTCCAATGGCTTCTTCCGATCATGCTTGTCTTTCTCAAGTTCTTTTGCCAGATCAACTCTGTTGACGCAAAGTCTCTCATGACGTCCTTTAATATTCTGGAGTTGCATTTCAAACTTCTAGGTTTCAACATCCTTGGCATGAACCATGGTCCTACTGTCCTTCAGTTCCTGACAAATCTCTGGTATCTCGAGGTTGTAGCTCCTCCAGCTTGGCTACTTTCGGCTTCTGGGGTCCTGAGTTCTTCATGAAATGCTTCCTTGTCAAATATGGCTTCCTACAAGTCCATCTTAAACTTCTTGATGTATTACTCCAGATCCTGGTGATACACCGGCTAAGGTTAAAACTTCATCTTTTGCTGATAGGTGCTCCATCAGCCTTCTACCATCCAATCCTTCCATGCATATACATGCTTAACTCAGCACGGTGATAATAGCGTAAGCAGCGATAACTCCATGGTTAGCCGTGTCCATGCCCATGTTACTGGCATGAGCTTTCATTCCATAATAGATATCTCCTGACTTGGAGTTTTATTGAAAAAACTTTGAGTTCTACTGCTTCATGTTCTGGACTTTCTCCAACACCTTGATCTCGGGTATTGACAGCTTCCTTAGTCTGCCAAGTTCCATAAGGGGTGCCTTCCTAGGTCATACAAATCTGGAAAATTCTACAGGGCCTTCAAATTCTCCTAGTCTTCGGAGTCTTCAACCGTTGTAGTTTCCATTATTCAGATGCACGGTAAAATCTTCTTCATTCCGTAGTGGTCATGGTTGTCCGATATCTTGTACTTCTTGGAGTGGTCTCATCCGTCGAATCTTCGAGTGGTCAAAAGGGGAAAGGGGTATAGTCTCACTAAAGGGAATATTTGAATAAGTTCAGAAGAGAAGAGAGGTAAAAGATCCTTTTGAAAAGAAAGTTTTAGAGAAAAATCTTCCTATGGGTTTGCCAATCTCTAGGGTCACGTCCTACAGTCAACATGTGCTCTGATACCATCTTGTAGTGACCCGACCCGAATGGATCAAGTCTCTGTGCTTAAGTGTCATCCCTGGATCGGTATGCTGACGCACACAATACTCGAGGATTTATAACAGAGGTAAATCACATGTATAAAGTAACGTTAATACTATAACCTCAATCCAAAATAGCGGAAGTAACAAGGTTGTGGTTTCCCATCAACACCAACGGCAAAGTTGAGTGTAGAAATTGTAACCCTAATGTATCACTTACTCATCGTAAGATAATCCTGCAACATGAAACGTTGCAGCCACAAAGGGTCAGTACATTGAATGTACTGGCAAATTCACACCATAGAGAATGATGAATAAAGGCTATCACTACATGCATATTTGGCTGGTAGAAAAGCTCTATGGTTATAGTTTCGTGTAAAGCCAATTTTTCCCTACTGCAAAGGAATACATTTTATTTAACTATCATGGTGGTTGTTAAACATTGAGAATGGTTGACAGCATTCTCAATCCCAATTAAGCATCATCATTAAACCCAACAAAATTAATTTAAAGTAACATGATGAGATTCACATGATAATCCAAGTACTAGATACTCAAGATGTCCATAACCGGGGACACGACTAATCATGATTAGTTTATACACTCTACAGAGGTTGCGCACTTTTCCCCACAAGACTCGATCTCCTCCGTTGGATTTCTCGCACTACATGGTGTTTGAGAAACGGATGACCGAGACATAGTCTTTCAGAAGCGCTAGCACCTTACGATGGGTAGACCGTTACACCTACTTCCCCCTACATCTGCTAGTCTACCACTTTAAGAGTTCGCACGACTTAGTCAACTATGCTAGAGGCCATATTAGCTTGTGGCTGCACACGAAAGTTTCTAGTATGAATAATCTCATGATCCCTTTGAGCCTGGGTGGGGGTCCATAAAAAAACAGGCAATCCTGATCTACCCCGGTGCCTAGACAGGCAATCCGGGAATACCCAGGTGCCTCAATCCACCCAGATGTGAGTTTAATTTGCCACCTTAGATAAACCATTAATTAACAAACTCACATCTGTCATGGATATCACTCACCCAATCCACGTCTACTAGCATAGCATGGCATAATAAGCAAACGTAGAAGTAACTCCCAAAGGTTTGATAATACAACAGGTAATAGGTACTACCTCAACTTCTTCCCATCCCACATTTGAATTAGATCCTAATCATGCAGTGTTTGAGGATTGATCTAATGCAATAAAACTGGGTAGTAAAGAGGTATGATCAAAGTGTGGACTTGCACTCAAAACTCTTGATAGTTCTACTCGTCACACTCCGGTAAATCTATCGTAAGCAAGCAATAGAACCACACATAAGCAATCACTCAACAGATCAGAAAGAACGAAGAAGACGATTCAGAAAACACCAAAACCAAGCAAATAACTCTTGCAACATAAAACAAATTTCTAACAGTACCAAAATTATATGGATTTGGCATTATCAGAAAGTTTAGGTCAAGAGCTTCGATTTGCAAAAAGAATCAACTCAAACGGAGCTACGAAACTCAAGTTATGATCAAACGAAGTTTAAATCTAAATCTGATCTAATTCAATTTTTAAAACTTTCAAAAACATGTTTGAGTTGGATTACTGGATAGAGGAGATCATAACGAAGAAGTGGACGTTGGTTTCGTTGGATTTGGATAAACGAGCAAAAAGTAATGATCGATTGAAACATAGGGACTAATCTATAAATAAAATCATAACAGATAGGTCCTTGGCCGAAAATAAAAGAAAAGGAAAAAAACTAAATAATGAACGTTCGCTACAGAAACCTATTAGGTGAAAAACTGTCGCTACTGAGGCCTAACCAACGAACGATCGCGAATTAGAGGTTAACGGTTCAAAAAAACAAATGGATCTAATCGGGGCCATCTAAAATGAATCGGACGGCCGAGGGGGCTTCGGGGTGTACCGCGGTGGTGGAGGTCACCAGCGACGACGAAGAAGACGGCAATGGCGTCGGGGTCGTCGGGGTGGCTACTCCGGCGGTCCTGCGGCGTGTCCGCGGAGTCGGGGAGAAGCGGCGCATGGGGCTGAAGCCGATGGTGGTGGCGGTGCTCGTCTTCGGCGTCGAAACGGCGCGGGGCTTGGCGGCGGAGCTCGCCGCATCTTGCGAACTCCGGTGAGTTTGCGTGGAGCGTGGGGAGGGTCTCGGGCCTTCCGGTTAGAGGCAAAACGAGGCCGGGGCCTGGCTATATATAGGAGGGGGCGAGGGCGATGCGTGTGTGTGGGGCAAGGCAGGGGCGGAGTTCGAGTCAGAGACAGCAACGGCCGGCGACGCGTGGGGAAGACGGACTCCTAGCGCGAGGTCGAGGACTGACTCGACAGGTGGGTCCCACCTGTCGGCGGCTGATGAGGCAGCATGCGATCGGGGCTACGAGCGGGCGAGTGAGCCGTAGGCGGTGCGGGGCACGGGCGCTGGGCTGGGCCGTGGCCTGGCGACTAGCTGGGCCGGCCCAGTCGGCGGGGGGGGGGGGGGGATTTTTTTAAAACATTTTCGAGCTAATTAAAATAATAAAACAAATTAAATGAATTTCTTATATAGGCATATAATATATCAAAATTTTCAGAAAACAATTTTCTACAACGTGAACATTTTTATAACTTTAAATAAAATCTACAAAAATTCTAATAAATCAAACAATGCTACTGATACAATAAAACCCACTAAAAATCCTTTTAAAATTCCAAAATAATTTCAAATTAATTTCTCTCCAATTTTCTATTGTAGGGAATCATGTTACCCTATTTTCTGTATATTTTATTTTTGGAGAAAAATAATTTGAATAAAATCCAAATAACTCCAAATTGGAAATAATTTCGAAAAGGACTTTGAATTTGATCCTTTTAAACTTCCAACTCATATTTCATATGTTTTGAAGAAGTCATTTTATCTTCTCTCATGAAAATCATTGAGTTGCTTGAAGTTTGTGAATTTGAAATATTTCAAAATTCAAATCTTTTTCATAACCCCTTTTCATTTATTAAATGGAAGAAGTCATGTCATCTTGTGTCGAGGGTTTTGTATTTGAAAAGAATTTGAATTCACGGAGATCAAAATGCTAGAGGTGAAAGTTTGGGAAAGTCCTTTTATTCCCTCTCATTTAACTTTCAAAAAGTTTTGAATTTCACTCAATCAATCACACAACAATCAAACAAACAATCAACCTATCTATTTATTATAACATTCCAAAATATAGAATTTTGGGATGTTACAGAGTTGCCATACTATCATTAGAATATGTATTGAGTACAGCCAAATTCGATTGGTGTCACATGCATAACTATACAAAATTGTACCCACAGCAAACGAAAATCAAATTGCATAACTGAACCAAACAGTTAAATGGACAACAGGCCAAATGAACCAAAATAGTTAACTAAGCATGACATTGCAGAATAGAAACATGTACAAGAAGATAAGGCAGTTAACAAAACAAAGAATGCTTGAGAACAGTACTACGAAATGTAGCAATTGTTGGACCAAAGTGTTAACTGAACATTACATTTTAGAGGACCAAACTGTTAACTAAACATCATATTGCATATTAACATTACAGAGGACAAATCACTAGAAGGCACTGGCGGTGGCCTCGAGAAAACATCACGAACTGTATTTTAAAGTAGACAACCGCGCGACGGTGTCGATGGTGGCCTCGAAGACAAGGTGCTCCTCCAAGATCTGGCAGTCGACACGCATGTTAGCCATAGCGACCTCGTTCGGGCATGCAACTACATGCTACTCAGCCCCACATTATACTACGCGTGAAATGGGTGTGGGCGGCACTTAATTGGAGGAGGGGGTAGTGATTTCGGTGGAAGGTGTCGCTCCATCTGTCGGGGCATGTGGCAATGGAAAGGAGAAGGATGGTGTGGGTGGGGTGTGGATTACCTGACTATATCGACGGGGCCGCGCAGCAAGAAGAAGGGTCGACGATGAGGTGGTTGCGCAGCAAGAAGAAGGGTCGCCGGCGAGGAGGCGGTGCTACAAGAAGAAGGGTCACCGGTGAGGAGGTGGCGCTGCAAGGAGAAGGGTAGCCGGCGAGGAGGCGACGCTGCAAGAAGAAGGGTGGCCGATGAGGAGGCCGAGCTACCAGTAAGCAGCAATGAAGGTTTGAACTTGGAAAGCAAGGAGGACTAGTGGAAATGTGGCTTTTGGTAGGAGGGAGGGGCGGGGAGATAGATATTTCCCTGGTGGCAAAAACAATTCGCTCGGTGCCACGAGAAACTAGCGCGCAAGTGTGGTTCAAGAAGGGGTGGTGGACTGTAGATGACGAAGCTTCCTGCGTAAGCCAGACAAGACAGTGCGCCAAGATACTTTATATCGCATCCCACACGATTCTTTCTAGTAACTGTTTGTGGTATACCTGATTTTTTCATTATGTTTTGAAAGATAAAATGGGGTTACACAGGGAAAGGATGGTGCTTGAATTGCTAGGACATTTACGTACAGTGAATATGCAACTAGTACATGAGTGTCGTGTTTAAATTTGGAATTATTCCAGGTTCGTTTGGCATTTTTATGCATTAATTGAGTTTCTGGGCATTTAATGTGCATAATTCAAATTTTAACTACAAGCACATGCTCCAACGCACCAAAGTTTGCTGAAAATCACATGTGTCTCTTTGGGTGAATTTATAGGTCCCATGCAAGAAATGGGAATAAAATTCAAACATTTGGGTGTCGTGGCTCAGCCGGAATGATTGAGAAACTTGGTTTTTTAATTCCTGTAAATCCAAAACACGGCTGAAAATCATGAAAGTTGGCATGGTGTCACGACATGGCATCAACATGCTGTAGTAATTTTTTTGGCTGAACCGGGACAAGCTTTGGTGTAAGCTTCTTGCAAACCAGAGCTTCCCTCAAGAAAGCTCCTGGTTCCGAGAGGGAACGTGTCACCTCCGTGTGCGAAACGACATACGTACAATGCCTTCTCCGACCTTAATATTTTTACACGGGCAGATTAGACCAAATAGAAGTATCATGCTAATTTTGGAATTATTCCGTGTTCGTTTGCCCTTTTTTATACATTAATTGAGTTTCTGGGCATTTAATGTGCCTAATTCAAATTTGAACTACAAGCACGTGCTCCATTGCACCATTGTTGTTTGAAAATTCACATGTGTGTCCTTGGGTGAATTTCTAGGTCCCATGCAAGAGATGGGAGTGAAATTCAAACATCTGGGCGTCATGGCTCGGCCGGAAAGATTGAGAAACCTGGTTTTTTAATTCCTCTAATTCCAAAACATGCCTGAAAATCATGAAACTTGGCATGGTCTCATGACATGCAGGAACATGCTGCGGTAATTTTTTTTGGCTGAATTGGGACAAGCTTTGGTGTAAGCTTCTTGCAAACCGGAGCTTCCCTCAAGAAGGCTCGTGGTTCCGAGAGGGAACATGTCACCTCCGTGCGCGAAATGACATACATACACTGCCTTCTTCCGCCTTAATTTTTTTACACATCCGGATTAGACCAAATAGAAGTACTGTGCAAAATTTTGGAATTATTCCGGGCTCGTTTCGCCTTTTTCATACATTAATTGAGTTTCTGGGCATTTAATGTGCATAATTCAAATTTGAACTGCAATCACAGGCTCCCGTGCACCAAAGTTGTTTGAAAAATCACATGTGTGTCCTTAGGTGAATTTCTAGGTCCCATGGAAGAGATTGGAGTGAAATTCAAAGATCTGGGCATCGTGGCTCGACCGGAAAGATTGAGAAACTTGGTTTTTTAATTCCAGTAATTCCAAAACACGCCTGAAAATCATGAAACTTGGCATGTTGTCATGACATGGCACGAACATGCTGCGACAATTTTTTTGGCCGAATTGGGACAAGCTTCGGTGTAAGCTTCTTGCAAACCGGAGCTTCCCTCAAGAAGGCTCGTGGTTTCGAGAGGGAACGTGTCACCTCCGTGCGCGAAACGACATACATACACTGCCTTCTCCTGCCTTAATTTTTTTACACAGCCAGATTAGACCAAATATAAGTACCGTGCTAAATTTGAAATTATTTCGGGCTCATTTCGCCTTTTGTATACATTAATTGAGTTTCTGGGTATTTAATGTGCATAATTCAAATTTGGACTACAAGCACATGCTCCAGTGCACCAAAGTTGTTCGAAAAATCACATGTGTGTCCTTGGGTGAATTTCAAGGTCCCATGCAAGAGATGGGAGTGAAATTCAAACATCTGGGCGTCGTGGCTCGGCCGGAAAGATTGAGAAACTTGGTTTTTTAATTCCTGTAATTCCAAAACACGCCTAAAAATCATGAAACTTGGCATGGTGTCATGACATGGCACAAACATGCCGCGGTAATATTTTTGGCCGAATTGGGACAAGCTTTGGTGTAAGCTTCTTGCAAACCGGAGCTTACCTCAAGAAGGCTCGTGGTTCCGAGAGGGAATGTGTCACCTCCGTGTGCGAAATGACATACATACATTGCCTTCTCTCGCCTTATTTTTTTACACAGCCAGATTAGACCAAATAGAAGTACCGTGCTAAAATTTGGAATTATTCAGGGTTCTTTTGGCCTTTTTATACAATAATTGAGTTTCTGGGCATTTAATGTGCATAATTCAAATTTAAACTACAAGCACATGCTCCAGTGCACCAAAGTTGTTTGAAAAATCACATGTGTGTCCTTGGGTGAATTTCTAGCTCCCATGCAAGTGATGGGAGTGAAATTTAAACATTTGGGTGTCGTGCCTCGGCCGGAAAGATTGAGAAACTTGGTTTTTTAATTCCTATAATTCCAAAACACACCTGAAAACATGAAACTTGGCATGGTCTCATGACATAGCACCAACATGCTGTGGTAATTTTTCTGTACGATTTGTGAAGGCCCACACATTAACAATCAACATAGTCATTTTGGAACAAGTGTTGTCATGTTACAAATCGGAAACACAAGTATTATTGAAACGTGGGCGTTCGACTTAACAATTACATGCGGCCATGTGTCCCCTTTTTACTGGCTAGGAGGTGCTGTGCGGGGTAGCTATTTGAGTACGGGAGGCGTGCGATCAGACCCCTCCGCATGCTCATCGGGAGGAGAGCCCTTTGACTGCTACCTGCCATGCACCTCCCTCCCAACGTCTCCATTAATGGCACCCGAGCACCTGTTCTACGGCGTGTCTATATGTCTCACTGGACTGATATTTAAGAAAGAAAAATGAAAATCTGAAAATAAAGTTTTGCACGGATCTTGATGTAAGATCCGACGGACCTATATAGCATCAACTATGACTGATAGCAAGCATGATGAATATAAGGACGATGACAGTGGATAATAATTGTCTTACATATTTGGAAACATAATTAAAAAAGCCACATGCGGCAATGCCCGAAATACACAAGGGAAAAAGAAGAAGGAAGACAATGATCTGGCTCGCTGATCTCTACTTTCTTGATGCGTTGCTGCAGGCCGCGGGAACTAGTCTCCGCGACGAGCGATGACGAGCTCTTAGTTCTCCTCAAGATGCTTCTTGAGAGCATCCACGGATTCCTCCACCAGCCTTCTGCGCTCGATGTGTAGCTTGTTATTCTCATCCGTAAGTTTCTCAACGATGAAGCTGATCCTCTTCAACAAGGCAGTGGTCTGCTCCTGCTGCTCCGCACTTCCGATGATCTTTGCCCTCAACAGGTCGCGCTCGGCCCGGAGCTTTGCATTGCTCTCATATAGTTTGTGGATGACATCGGTAGACTGTTCAAACGAGGCTTGCAGGTCATCCTACAACCTCGCCCGCCTGGAGATCTGATCCATCTACCTATGGACGAGGGCATACATGCGCTGTAAGAGTCCTCGCCTGCCCACGAGGCAATTTCCCAGGCCGCTGTGGCAAGGGAGGACATCTCTGTTGCATTCGCGGCGCGGCGGGACATCTCTTCTGCTTCCACAGCGCGGTCGGACCAGTCTACTGCATCGACGATGCGGCGGGTCCTCCGTGCTGCTTCGGCGGCGCGGCGGGACCTCTCTGCTGCTACGGCCGTGCGGCATGACATGTTGGCTGCTATCGCGACAAGGCGGGACATCTCTCATGTTCCCGCTTCCAGGCTTGCCTCTCCCTGGTGGCAATCTCTCGACCCAGAACTCACACTGGCCATGGCGGACGCAAGGGAACGATGATGAATGACTTGTTTGTTTTTGACTTTTTGTGGATGAGGAGTTGAGGAGGAATGTGCAGTCATCTTGGACTAGTAGTATTTACAACCGCGTAGTAATACACTCCTAAGTGGGAAACCGTTTAGGTTTTGATCGGCGTGAAAAGGTTTGCAATTTTGAGTGTGATGGGACGCATGCACAAAATTTACTGACGGTTATAATTGCAGCACTATTCCCGGAAGGCGTAACATGGGCACGTACGCCTTCTCGGCTGCATACGTGGAGTTTGCACCATAGGGTGCACCGCAATAGGCAATGTCAGCACACGTCTTTTAATTAGAATGGGTGTGCTCGTCTAGCACACACACATTGATCTATCTAACTGTTTCAGTTTGTTGTGGCTAATCACAAATAGTTCATCCATGTGAAGTGTATGCCATCAATTGCAGACACTTTGATCTAGCTTACCCGTTTCTTATATGTTGCCTAATCACAAATAGTTAATCCTTCTGAAGCATATGCCCTCAATCACACACACCTTGATCTGGCTGACTGTTTCTTTTGTGTTGCCTAATCACAAACAGTTCATCCGAGTGAACCGTATGCTGTATATCGCACACACCTTAATTTGTCTGCCCATTTCTTTTGCGTTGCCTAATCACAAACAGTTCATCTGAGTGAACCGTATGCCGTTTATTGCACACGCCTTCATACAGCGCTGTTTGCGATTATGGCATCGCACACAGTTTCTCGAAGGGTCTCTGATTGTAGTGTCGCATTAGCAGCATCCTGCAGTAGTGACATATGGGCAAAGGAGAGGAGATGTTGGTGGTGCTGGAATAAGGTTTATTAGGTCTTCCTCCTCCAACAACATATTACACAATGTACTTAAGCTGATTTATTCTCTTTGGTAAAAATGTCCCTCATTTGCTTGATGAAACTTTACTTTTGTAAAATTAATTGAGTTAGGAATCATGACATATACTACTACATCTATGTCTGTTATCTATCTGGTTATATTAAACTGATAGTTTATCTTCTTGCTGGAAGGGGTATCATGAAAGATGATCTGGATGCTATTAAAGTTTTATATATGTTGCTGTCCATGTGAGTCATTTCTATGAACTATGCTACTAATCGTCACATAAGGTCATATGCTAACTCGTGACCTATGTACACTTAAAGGTCCTCTCACCTTGGATCATATCAATATGCTATCAATGGCTGAGGCTGAGCTTTGATTTCTCACCACCTGCTTAAATCTATATTTTTTTAAACACCTCAATCTTCCTTGAATTTTTTCATACACCAAGCAGCATCGCAAGTTAATTGAAGTAATTGGTCTTGAAAATATGTATTCTTTCCTGTCCATGAAATGTAATGCTTTGGGGGAACCTTCAATCAAACTTAAAAAATAAATTAGTATTGATGTTGTTTTTCATAAATCATGAACCAACAAATGCACTTGTTAGGTTAACATGGTAGCTGACTTAGCTGACAGGTCGGATGGATACTCATTATGGGCATTTCAAATGATGCCATTTTTTGAAAAAAAATTTATCATTTGCTTCAAATTTTTTGCTTTGTTTTTATATACTGCATTTGAGGAGACCACACACTCTTGAAACTTGACACTAGATATTCATTATTGTATGCAACAAGTTATATTCGTTATATTTCTCTATATGGGGCATACTATAGACTTATTTGCAGTGACGGAGGCAGGGCTAGCTGGGGCTCAGGCCAACATTTTTCATAGCACCATTACTGGAGCTACCAAATATGATGTTCTGGAGAAAATTTATTTTGTGATTCCGGGAAAGTTTGGAGACTGGCGTGTGATATTACTGATAAAGCAAAAACACAAATAATCTAGAAACATACACTATGGATGATGCGCTTGCAGCCATGGGGCTGTGGAATCCAAGCACTTGTTCTTGCATGAAGACAAGGGTTGGGTTATAGAAACCATGGAGCTCAGTCAACTATCAATCCATGTGACGATGTATCTGTTACTCTACTATCAATCCATGTGATGATGTATCTTTTACCTCCCATTAGTTTCTTGTAAATCTTTATCTGGGTATTGAAATTCATTGTTGATTTTATATATCTTTCCTTGGCACTGAAGTTCATAAGCTAACAAATAATATATCAGATTTAGACATTTTTTCTACTGTGTATGTGTGTGTGTCCTGTAGTTAATACTTGGCCAAAATGTGGCCAAGGTTACTTCTTGCGATGTGTTGGGCCAAGGGTGAGGAGGACCCTTGGCGGTGTAGTGATGATGAGATGGTGCCTGAAAAAAATGGTGAGATGTGCTAGGATTGATCCAGGATATGCGAGGGCAAGTCAATGGGGACAAGGTGGTGTCGGAATGAGAGCCAATGTAGTTGGGTGACATCTGATGATTACACTGTTAGGAAGGAGAGGTGGAGGTGGTTGCGGATAGAGGAGATAGATCTATTGGACAAGGAGACCTCCTTTGCCAGCAGAGAATCGAAAGCACATTACAAAGGAAGATGAAGGACACACGTACCAACATGGTTCAAAACTATACACGGCACCTTCTTCTTATCAAATGCCGCTATTTTTTTGTCGTCGCATGGTAATATTATGCTCTCGCTGCCAGGCTTAGGCGCCTGTTTGATGTTTAAACACACTCCAACGTATGATAGAGAAATAAACATCGATCTTAAAACGACTTAATTATTTCTTTGCTTCATTTATATGCACTATAGCCTGTAGCAACTCACGGACATTTTACTAGCCCCTTTAGTTATCCACTCAAATTTAACACAAGAATGGTGGTACAAAGTTTTAATATTTTCAACATAAGGGACCTTCTCCTAAGATTTTCACCATACGCAAAGTAATATTTAGATTCCAACCTTCATATAGTGTCTTTGTCATGAAGAACTTCTACTATATGAGGGTGCTCAGAATTTATGTTGTAAAATGCAAAGATGACCCCATCCTCCCGAATAATATAGTTAAATTCATGCATAAGGATAATGGTTGCAATCTTTTTAATTTTAGGTTCATAAGATATCTTTTGTAAAACCAGATGAATATGCAAAAATATTCTCTCGAACTTAACCACATGCATAGAAATAACACCCACATAGCAACTTGTTTTATTGAGAATATATCCTTTTATTATAGGTACGACTCCTGTGCAATTAAATAACTCTTGAATAATGTTCTTCCCATTAATATTTCCGCTATCCACATGATATATTGTAGTTTTCAAATTTGTGGGGAACTCATGATCCTGAGGATCAAGATTAATATCAAAATTATTAAGTTTCTCCTCAAGATACTCACTAGCACTATCTTCACTAGTGCTTTCAACAATAACTTTCTCATATTCAGACATCGTAGCAACTTCAAACAAGCAAACGGGGAAATAAAAATATTTTTGTGTTTTTGTTAATAAAATAGAAGTAGGGGAGATGAAAACGAGAGGCAAAGGCAAATAAAAAGAAGGGCAAGTAGATGATATTTTATGCTAGGGTACTTGATAGGTTTTGATGATGTCTCCCGGCAACGGCGCTAGAAATTCTTCCTCCTACTTGTGAGTTGCGTTGGGATTTCCTTGAAGAGGAGAGGATGAAGTAGTACAGTAGAGATAAGTATTTTCCTTAGTTAAGAACTACTACTTGTGAGCTGTGTTGGGATTTCCTCGAAGAGGAGAGGATGATCCAGTACAGTAGAGATAAGTATTTCCCTTAGTTAAGAACTGAGGTTATCGATCCAGTAGGAGAACCATGCAACACCTCGTGAACAACACCTACACACAAAATAACAAATACTTGCACCCAAAGCAAAAAAAGGGATTGTCAATCCCTTGGTAGTTAATTGCAAGGATCAAATATGGTAGTGATAGATAGATAAACAAAGACACAGAATAAAATAAAAGTAAATAGTTGCAACAAGGTATTTTTGGATTTTAATATATGATAAACATAGACCCGGGGGCCAAAGTTTTCACTAGAGGCTTCTCTCTCAAACAAAAAGCATACGGTGGCTAAACAAATTATTGTTGGGCAATTGATAGAAAAGCGCATAGTTATGACGATATCCAAGGCAATGAACACATCGCAAAAAAGGAGTCAGTCTATTCATGGATGCTCTGATCATAAACCCACAATTTGTCGGATCCCAACAAAAACACCGCAAAAAAGGATTACATCGAATAGCTATCCAAGAACATCGAGGAGAACATTGTATTGAAGATCAAAGAGAGAGAAGAAGCCATCTAGCTACTAGCTATGGACCCATAGGTCTATGGTAAACTACTCACATCATCGGAAGGGTAGCAACATTGATGTAGAGGACCTTCGTGATCGATTCCCCCTCCGACAGAGTGTCGGAAAAGGCCTCTAGATGGGATCTTGTGATAACGAAAGCTTGCGGTAGCGGAAAAAGGTATTTTGGGTGGCTCTCTGTTGGTTTCCCGATTTTAGAGAATATATAGAGTGGGAATTAGGTCAAATAAAGGAATGAGGGGCCCACGAGGCACATGGGTGTGCCTACCCCCTAGGCACGCCCAATTGGGTCGTGACCCACTCTTTCATCTTCTAGCCTCCTCTTGAAGATTCAAGGGTCTCTTATGTCCATAACAAATCACCAAAAAGATTCGTGACATTTGGACTTCGTTTAGTACTTATTTCCTGGAAAACCAAATACAGGCAAAAAATAGCAACTACCACTAGGCACTAAGTTAATAGGTTAGTCCCAAAAAATAATATATGATTGCATATAATTGCATATAAAATATCCAAGATTGATACTATAATAGCATGGAAAAAACAAAAATTATAGATACGTGGGAGATGTACCAGCCTCTCAAAGGGTTCTCTGTTATTCCCCAATCAATTGCAAAGGCTAGGACCGGTAGGCTTTTACTGTCACCTTGAATTAGATCCGCGTCCTAAACCTTTACAACGAAAATGATAAACTTTGTGGCCATAAGGCACAAATGCTGAGTGGGGCCCCTTCACAGCATTCACGAAGTTATTAAACTAAGCATTCAACAAAGAATCTCATATCCACAATAAACATGTTAGATCCTACACATACCAAAGTTCATCCATATCCTCGAGAATATGGGGTCTACTCACACATGAGGGCAACAAACATCATGACAATAGTATTGGAATACATGAATGAGAGATTCAAATGATACACCAAAGGATCCACTAGGGTTCTTGATGTTGCAGATGATAAGGATGTGGATGATGATGATGATGATGTAGTTGACGACAATACCAGTGGTGATGACGTTGTCCTCTTCCGTGGTGAGAAGGATCCCCTCCTTCTCCTTGCCAATCCCTCCTCTGGATGAACTCCGGAGGCTAGGGTTCTATCTTCTGGATGAGTTTTTGTGTCTCTGGGCGTCTGATTCATGATCCGATTCGACAGGCTGAAATACTTAATCCAGCGGCGGTGGTGGCATGCCATATGACCACTCATACAGACGCTTATGGTTGTATGGAACACCGTCATTCATCCTGAAAGCGTGATGACGTCCATTTCTTTGGCCTCCTCGCTTGATTATTTTATGGAAAGAGATCATCACCTTCAATGCATGATTCCACCACCATTTCTAAGGATTTTCTCCATTAAATGATAATTGATCCAAAAGATGTTACCTGAGGTATTATCAACAAAAGAAGTGCAGGAATGCGGTAAAATTTCACAAAGCCTACTACGTAGGCACAAAATACTTAGTAAAAACATCACATAAATTAGACTCATCATAATGCTTTGATTCTCTCCTTCGTTAAGATCCTGGGAAAATAGACAAAAAGGGCGCACGAATGCGCTAAAATCCTAAAAATCCTATGGTTGCAATACAAAACAAGAAGTAAGATGCAAAAATGGACTCAGCACGACATGCACCATGGAACCACCTCTACACTACACAGGTGCTCCGCCTACGCCCGGAAGCATCATCGGAGACACCTATAGGCTTCAAACCGACCGAGTCTAGATCCATCCCGGCAAACCAGAGAGATGCTCAATGAGCCACCACCGACCGACCTCCATATCACACGCATTGCCGCCGATGAATTATCCAAAATCGCCACAATGACTCATCAACCTGATAGGAACTTCTGTGGCGCCCCAGCCATATGGTATGCGTTGACCGCACCCTTTGCTCACTCGTGGAATTCGAAGGACTTCCCCACTGCCCCATCCTTGGCATCTGACCGATTAGCCCACTATGACCTCAGAAGGAGAAGGGGGTGGAGGTTAGGGAGAAGGCTAGGAGAAGTGAATCCATCCGATAGCTTATGGACAAGAAGGGACGAGATCAACTTGCCTGGGAAAATCATATCAAGCACTATCAAACAACTAATGGACGTGAATGCACCTTGACAAAAAAGATAGCCATTGCAAATATGTGGCCAACAGGTATGAAATATCGTTGGTACCACTTAAACTACAAACAAATAGTGGATGCCCGGATGCATCCAGAGCGGGTCTGTGGACATTTGACCTAGATTAGTAAATGCGTACGTATAGTGCACATTGATATCAGGTATGGCATTAATTGAGAGTTAAAATTAGACAAGGTATTAAATGTGCATGTTGATATTAGGTACGATTTTTTTAGTAAAGGTAGTATATCAGTTACACGCTAGTTATTTGTTAGTGCTATTGTTAATATCTGGTATGATATTGATTGCGTGCTAAATATGTTAGTACTCACCAATAGAACCATTTAGGTCATTGGATGCACATGATTGGCTCACCATATTAGTTGGATTTGCCTCTTTGGGTCTTTTGTTTTGCAGCAGATATAAATATTATAGAATGTTAGTTCATGATTTAATTTCCCATATTAATATGATGGCGTAAATGGAGGGGCCTATAATTTAGCATATGTCAACTCTGGGAGGAACCCTCCACCCCCCCCCCTGAACGATTCGTTTGCCCCAAGAGGGTCCATGGAGCAAACATTTTTAGTCGCGTCTACTCCCGCAGGAGTCGTTGGGCTTCCCCCAAGAGGAAGGGTGAAGCAGCAAATAACAAGTTTTTCCTCAGTGAAGAACCAAGGTTTATCGAACCAGTAGGAGCTTCTATGGTACATAGGTCAACAACACATGCACACAAAACACAAACAAAACTTGTCCCCAACATGGCAAGAGGGTTGCCAATCCCCTTGTCTTGCTCGTTACAAGGTAAAAGACACGTGATAGAGATAATAGAAAATAGTAAAGTGGAAAAATAGTGGCAATTTTGTAGAATAATTAGGGAATGGAGAATATAACCTGGGGCCATAGGTTCACTAGTGATATCTCTCTCGAAATAGCAAGTAGCATGGTAAACAAATTACAGTTAGGCGATTGAAAAGATTGCAATATTTATGAATATGATCATTCATGGTATAATCTCAACTAGGCATTACATCAATGATAAGTAGACTATTAATCCCACTACATCTACTACTAATACACCACCCAGAAACCTCTATTCAGCATGCATCACTTCAAAAAAGGACACTTTCGTGATGATACATGTTTGTCACAGTAGGTCACGTTTTCTGTCATGCATGTACATCCATGATGATTTTATGACAGAATCAAGATAGTCATACCTGTGCTGTCGTAGAAGTGTTCCATGACATTACCAAAATTATCATCACGGAAGTGTCCACTTCCATGACGATAAATCATGTGTCATAGAAGTGCATTCGTAAAAGGTGACTGAGGGAGTCCTGGATTATGGGGTCTCCGGACAACCGGGCTATATCCTTTAGCCGGACTGTTGGACTATGAAGACACAAGATTGAAGACTTCGTCCCGTGTCCGGATGGGACTCGGTGTGGAAGGCAAGCCAGGCAATACGGATATGTATATCTCCTCCTCTGTAACCAACCTTGTGTAACCCTAGCCCCCTCCGGTGTCTATATAAACCGGAGGTTTTAGTCCGTAGGAAAACAGACAATCATACCATAGGTTAGCTTCTAGGGTTTAGCCTCTCCCATCTCATGGTAGATGAACTCTTGTACTACTCATATTATCAAGAATAATCAAGCAGGACGTAGGGTTTTACCTCCATCAAGAGGGCCCGAACCTGGGTAAAACATCGTGTCCCCTGCCTCATGTTACCATCTGCCCTAGACGCACGGTTCGGGACCCCCTACCCAAGATCCGCCGGTTTTGACACCGACATTGGTGCTTTCACTGAGAGTTCCTTTGTGTCTTCATCATTAGGCTTGATGGCTCCTTCAATCATCGATAGCGATGCAGTCCAGGGTGAGACTTTTCTCCCTGGACAGATCTTTGTATTCGGCGGCTTCGCACCGCGGGCCAACTCACTTGGCCATCTGGAGCAGATCGAGAGTTACGCCCCTGGCCACCAGGTCAGGTTTGGAAGCTTAAACTACACGGCCGATATCCGCGGAGACTTGATCTTCGATGGATTCGAACCCCTGCCTTGTGCACCACACGGTCACGATGAGCATGATTTAGCTCTACCATCGGACAGTGTTTAGGAGATCGCGCCAGCAACCGCTCCGACCCTCAATTCGGAACCAGTTGCGCCATCCATGGACGGGTGGATAGACCCCGACACGGAGGCCGTATCCTCAGCGGCGATCGAGCCGAATATCGACCTTACCCTTCACGAGAGCCGTGATGCCAAGCTGTCGGATCCTTCCCCGGCCACGGAGTCTGAACCGCCTGCGCCCGTGCCTATCGAATCCGACTGGGCACCAGTCATGGAGTGTACCTCCGTGGATATCTTTCAACACTCACCCTTCGGCGACATACTGAACTCATTAAGGTCTCTCTCCTTGTCAGGAGAGTCCTGGCGGAACTATGTCCGGCAGGATTGGGATGCGGATGACGAAGAAATTCGCCACCCACCCACCACGCACTTAGTAGCCACTGTCGACGATTTGACCAACATGCTCGACTTCGACTCCAATGACATCGACGGTATGGACGACGATGCAGGAGACGAACAGGAACCACTGCCCATAGGGCACTCGATGCCCACTTCATCATATGACGTATGCATGGTGGACGCACCCAAAGAAAATGACGACGAGGAACGGAAGGACGCAGCGAAGGGTTGTTCCCTCGAGAAGCAGTCAAAGCGGCGGCGTAAGCGCCGCTCCAAATCCCGCCTCGGCAGAAACAACGACCATATAGACCTAGCGTTAGAGCAGGGTGAACCATCGCCCGACCACAGCAACACGGAGAATCAAACCGAACAACCCGACTCCGTCGAAGATAACAGTCCGGACGACATCACACCGGACAGGCACCTAGAGCAACAGAATGCCCATCAAAGGCTTGTTGCCACTGCGAAGAGTCTGAAAAAGCAGAAGCAAAGGCTCAGGGCTGCACAAGACACACTCAGAATCAGATGGAGCGAAGTACTCAATACTGCAGCGAAGTACGGCGGTAATCGCCACACCAAGAGCTACCTGAAGCGAAAGTTGCTACCTTAATTCGACGAGGAGGCCTTAGATCTGCCACAATTAAAAAACAAAACGGCCATCCGGTCGACTGGACGACCTCGTGACCAACATAGAGCGGCAAACGACGCCGCACATAAGCCAGTACGCGATCCACGCGAGGGCTCGCATCAAAAGGACGGCACAACCAGATCCATATACGGGCCACACAAGCGCGCTCCAGCATGCAATGCAACACAACAAACATCCGAACACCACGGTATACCCAAATACGGGGGTGCCGCACACCCCCAATGTTTCACCGATTAGGTGCTGGACCATGAATTTCTAGAGGGATTCAAACCCGTAAACATAGAGGCGTATGATGGAACGACGGACCCTGGGGTCTAGATTGAGGACTACATCCTCCATATCCACATGGCTCGAGGAGACGATCTCCACGCCATCAAGTACTTACCCCTCAAGCTCAAAGGGCCAGCTCGGCACTGACTTAAAAGCCTTCCCGAAAACTCCATTGGAAGCTGGGAAGAGCTCGAAGACGCCTTTCGGGAAAATTTTCAAGGGACCTATGTCCGACCACCGGATGCAGACGATTTAAGTCATATAACTCAACAGCCCGGAGAGTCAGCCCGAAAGCTTTGGAACAGGTTCCTCACTAAGATGAACCAAATAGTCGACTGTCCGGACGCCGAAGCCTTCGCAGCTTTCAAGCACAGCATTCGAGATGAATGGCTCGCCAGACACCTCGGCCAAGAAAAGCCGAGAACAATGGCAGCATTAACAAGCCTCATGACCCGCTTTTGCGTGGGCGAGGACAGCTGGTTAGCCCGATGCAGCACCAGCGACCCAAGTACATCCGAAGTGAGGGACGGAAACGAGAAATCACGACACAGCAAAAACAAGCGCCGGAATAAAGAAGATAGCCCGAAGAGCACGACGATAAACGCTGGATTCAAAAGCTCTCGGCCAGGTCAGCAAAAGCCGCCCTCCAAAGGCAACAGAGATGAACTGCCAGCCTAAAAAGATTCTGGACCAAATATGTCCGATCCATAGTACCCCCGATAAACCTGCAAATCATACCCATAGAGAATGTTGGGTCTTCAACCAGTCCGGCAAGCTCAACGCCGAACATAAGGGGCAGGATACACCAAGCGAAGACGAAAGAGCCTCGCAAGCAAAGCACTGGGGAACAGAAGAAATTCCCACCAGAAGTCAAAACAGTCAACGTGTGACACGTGATAAAGGGGAGAAACAAAGCGGCACGCCTAGAGCCACATGCCCCATTGCCTATCACCGCGGAGTTCTGCCATTGGTCGTCCCAACCGATCACTTTTGACCATCGGAATTACTCGGCAAGTATCTGGCGGGCAGGATGGGATGCCTTGGTATTAGACCCAATAATTGACGGATACCACTTTATATGAGTCCTGATGGACGGCGGCAGTAGTTTAAACCTGATATATCAGGACACAGTCCGCAACATGGGGGTAGACCCAGCAAAAATTAGCTATAGCAATACTACCTTTAAAGGAGTAACGCCAGGCACAGAAGCCCATTGCACGGGCTCCCTACTACTAGAGGTAATATTTGGCTTTCCCGATAACTTCCGCAGTGAACAGTTAACCTTCCACATCGCTCCGTCCCAAAGTGGCTATCAAGCACTACTCGGACGTGAAGCTTTCGCTCGCTTTTACGCAATACCTCATTACACTTCTCTCATTCTTAAGACGCCCGGTCCATGCGGCATCATTACAGTAAATGGAAATATTGAGTGTTCCTTGCGCACGAAAGACCGTGCGGCTGCCCTGGCAGCCGCACACTAAACGGCCTCACGAAATAAAGCATTTGATAGGCCGTTAAGACCACGGACACGGTTAGACGAGTCCGGCGCAGCTATATGTAATTGATACAGGTTTGATGGCCATACCCCTATTAAAATACAAGGGGCTCAACGCGCGCAAACAAGTGGCAATTAGGCTCAATTTTACTCATCTTGAATTATACATGGTTTCTTTAGTATAACCTACCTTTTTGCACGACAACTTTTCAACTAAGTTCCTCTCTTTTACAGATGACCATCATGCTACACCCGTCCAGGATACGGCACAATGGAGACACAGACGCAGACATGCAGCAGGGACCCGCTCCTCGGATTCTTTTTAGATTAACACCCTACGTAAACCTTTTTTACTGTCTCTTGTTGATACACATCCCTCGGATTCTCAGTACAATTGAGAAGGATGCTGACATCTTGGCATGTGGCCACGTCAGAATAATGCACGTACCTAGACACCAGGGGCTTATTACAAAGGGCACTGTTTAGGCCCGGTTTACACCATAAAGACCGAATACCTTAGGGAGTGTTCGGTGTCGCGAGTTTGGCCTTATATGCATCAGCTCCGAATCATGTCTTTGGTCAAATGTTGGGTTTGCCTGGCTCCTATGTTTTGCTGTCTTATGTTCCACTCTATCGGCAAAGGCGGCACCAGGAGAACTACTGTGATTGTGCCCTGGTTCATCCGGATGAGCACCTCAGTAGAGAAAGCCGAAAACTGACTGTCATGATATAGCGTGAGACTGGCCAACCACTCGATGACCTATCGGAATCTTTGGGATTCCTCCGCCTTAATGAAGGGTTGTTTCCCGGCCAGGCATGTACGCACCCTGAATTCGGATGAGTGCGGAGCCACCAGGGGCTATATAGTAGCCCCACTGTCAAACTCCTCTGGCTAAGTGAAAGTGTTAAAGCATTATTGTCCGGTTGCCTAGTTCCCTGCGCTATCACCTCCTTAATGGACCAAGACGTTGGATCAAGTGTGAACATGCGTCTTCTGCGAACACCCCCACATTATATGCATGGGGGCTGAAGCCGACGACTGCAATCTTTCAGGTTATATACATATATACATACGCGGCCGCACAGGAGGCATCATAATACTTTCGGGCAAAAGTATAAATATAGCCTTGATAAACTTAATAAAACATTGTTTTTACAATGGGAATACGTGTCACTCAAACATAATATTCTTCGAGCACGGGGCCTCTATCGAACGAGCGCCTTCAAGAACTTCTTCAAAATAGTGCTCGACAGCCACTCGGCCTATGGCCGAACCCTGCGCCGCAACAGTGGTGGCATCCATCTCCGCCCAGTATGTTTTGACACGTGCAAGGGCCATCCGCAAGCCTTCTATGCATGCTGACCTCTTCATCGCATTCATGCGCGGCACCGCACCAAGGAACTGCAGCACCAAACTGAAATAGTTGTTCGGCTTTGGCCTTTCCGGCCACAGATGATCCACAACAGACCTCATGGCGAGTCCGGACAATCTATTCAGCTCGGCCCATTCGGCAAGCCGATCAGTCAACGGAAGCGGACGCTCTGGAATGTTAAATTGTGACCAGAATAGCTTGTCCACTTCACGATCTGTTTGATCTCGGAAGTATTCGGCCGCATCGACAACACTCGCCGCCAAGTCCAGATATGCGTCCGCCGAACTCCACAGCCGGTCCAGAGGGGCATACCGAGGATCTCCAAACTTCCTCTGCAGCATAAAAGGTCTCCCAGCCATGATATCCCTGGCTTGACGTAGCTCCTCCTTCTTCGCTCTCATCGTAGAGCGGGTTTCTTTGGTCGCCATCGTGGCCTTCTCCAGGTCCATCGCCTTCTCCCGGTTTTCTTCTTCAAGAAGATGGCAATGATGGGCAGTATCTTTTAACTTTACAGCCATCTTCGCCATTTTTTCTTTGCGCTCGCTATGCGCGGCCTGTTTGGCTCTTAACTCTTCGGCTGCCCTTAAAGCGGCCGCACTACTACTCCTTGCTTGCTCCTTGGCTCGGCCAAGCTCCGCCCGAAGGGTCTCCATGGTGGCAGCTTCATCTGCAGTCACAACATATTAAAGATACTGGCATCATGCTGCTCTCACTATGTGACATTCACCAGAAAAATCACCTACCCTACGCCTCGTCAAGCCACTTGTTGACAAGCACAATGTCGGCATTTGCCGCATCCAGTTTCCGCCTTAGTTCGGCAAACCCATCAGTCCGGCTAGCCACTAGAGCTTCAACCACCTGCGCATATAGGTGGTCTGGTTATTACCTGGGACTACGATCCTCTGTTTGCCGCCGTTCTCGACGACAACCAGAGTCTCAGGGGCTACTATCTACACAGGGCACACCTAAATATGTGCGGTACTATCAAAAATGTACATCATTTCACGTACCTCAAAACCCATCCGTAGACTCATAAAGGCTTCATGCAACCCACTTTCAGCGGACAAAATCCTTTCAATCACCGTACCCATCAACGTACGGTGCTCTTCTGAGATAGTCGCTCGCTCTAGCAGATCCCTCAGTACGTCCGACCGCATACCAGATGGTGCTAGACTCTTTTGATTGCTCTCTTCAAGAGCCGGACACTGGGGACTTCGGGTGGCCATAGGATTACCTTCTGGCCTTGCCAGATCAGGAGAAACCCTCCACGACGACACTTCAAGGTCGCCCGCCTCTTGGGCTGGGGAGTCCGGGGGAGGCGTTTTGCTCGCCATCATCTCCGGAAGAAGATCCCCTGAAGACGAGCTCTGCTGAGAAGGTCTAAGACCGAACTGCAAGATAAATGCTTTGGTTATTTTCCTCAAAAGTAAGGTAGGATATCTTCACTATTAAGTACTTTTTGATTACTTACAGCTCGTTAGAGGGCTGATCCTCGCGCGGACATTGTGTGGCAAGAACACCCTCCGAGGCAGGACCCTCTGGTGGAGATTTCTTCTCCCCTTTGGAAACCTTGGTTTCCGGATCTTCAGAGGTAGTCCTCTTCCTTCCCCGGGGAGAGAGAATGCCAGATTCTTCCCCTTGGTTATCCTCCCTCGCGAAGGCACTCAGTCCCTCGGTTGGAATAGGTAGCGATGGAGGCCCGCTTTCGCCGTCTTGATTCCCCCCTTCATCTTCCTTTGAGGGCACCAGACAAGGTGCTGGCTCACGCATCTTTTCCAGCGCCGGATTTTCCAAGACTTCAGGAAGGGGGGCCGAACACCGGATCATCTTCGCCTTTGTTATCCAGCCCTGGTCAAAGAGCGATTCTTCAGAATGGTGTCATGGTAAATAAAAAGGCGGTGTGTTCGGCCAGGTGATTACTTACTTGGGCAGCGGTGCGATTGCTGCTCAGGCCCATGTCCTCGGTAGTGTCCGGACACTCCATTTGGGGTCCGAAGAACGATTTGTACATCTCCTCGTGCGTCAGGATGAGGAAATTCTGAATAGTGCACGGTCCTTCTGGGTTGAATTCCCACATGCGGAGGGCTCGGCGTTTGCAAGGCTGGACTCGATGAACCAGCATAACTTGCATTACCATATCCAGACTAAAATCTCCCTCGAAGAGATCTCGGATGCGGCTCTGCAGTATGGGCACGTCCTTGGCTGGACCCCAGGTCAGCCCCCTGCTAATCCATGACATCAATTGTGCTGGAGGGCCCGAGCGAAAGGTGGGGGCAGCTACCTACTTGGCACTTCGGGGAGCTGTGACGTAAAACCACTCCCGTTGCCACAATCCGGACACCTCTGGAAAGGAACCCTTCTGCCATGGAGCGTGAGCAATTTTTCTTATTAGAGCACCTCCGCATGCTGTGTACTGTCCCTCGACCATCTTCGGCTTCACATCAAAGGTCTTGAGCCACAGGCCGAAGTGAGGGGTAATGCGGAGGAAGGCCTCACAAATGACAATAAATGACGAGATGTGAAGAAGGGAATCCGGGGCCAGATCGTGAAAATCCAGCCCGTAATTGAACATAAGACCCCTAACAAAGGGATCCAGAGCGAGGCCTAGTCCTCGTAGGAAGTGGGAGACAAACACAATGCTCTCGTTGGGTTCAGGAGTAGGGACGACCTGCCCTCGGGCGGGTAGCCTATGCGAAATTTCAGTGGTCTGATATCTGGCCTCCCTGAGCTTCTTGATATACTCCTTCGTGACGGAGGAAGGAATCCACCGGCCTTGAAGGCTGGATCCGGACATCATTGAAGGTCCGAAGCACCTGACCTAGGCTTTGGGTGTTAGAACTCGAGGCAGGGGAAGGATTCGATTGAGCACGGGAGGGAAAAAAGTAAAAGTCTTGTCCCTTTATAAAGAGGGTGAATATCAATTGTCCTCCTCATGGCCGTTTGGGACTTGCCTAAAATGTAGGAGTCCTAGGCACGGTTGGGTTACCCACGTCCGTATTAATGAGAATCCCGTAATAAGGGGTGCATGATCTCTGCTTTAACAAGACGTGTCAAGAAACCGCCTCGCATTATGTGCGGGGCTGGTTAAAGAAAACCGGTTCAAATAATTACTGGCCATGGCGTGAGGTCATGCTGCCAAAACATGTCAGTAGATTAGATTTCTAGAAATGTTATTCTCTCTACGGTGGTATGTGGAACTTATTTTGCAGGGTCGGGCACTATCCTTGTATTCAAACTCTTCCATGGTGTATTCGGAGGAGGAACCCGCCTTGCAATGCCAAAGACAACACTACGCGCCGGACTCATCGTCATTGAAGCCTGGTTCAGGGGCTACTGAGGGAGTCCTGGATTAGGGGGTCTCCGGATAGCCGGACTATATCCTTTGGCCGGACTGTTGGACTATGAAGACACAAGATTGAAGACTTTGTCCCGTGTTTGGATGAGACTCTACTTGGCGTGGAAGGCAAGCCAGGCAATACGGATATGTATATCTCCTCCTTCGTAACCGACCTTGTGTAACCCTAGCCCCCTCCATTGTCTATATAAACCGGAGGGTTTTAGTCCGTAGGAGAACAGACAATCATACCATAGGCTAGCTTCTAGGGTTTAGCCTCTCCGATCTCATTGTAGATCAACTCTTGTACTACTCATATTATCAAGAATAATCAAGCAGGACGTAGGGTTTTATCTCCATCAAGAGGGCCTGAACCTGGGTAAAACATCGTGTCCCCTGCCTCCTATTACCATCTGCCCTAGACACACAGTTCGGGACCCCCTACCCGAGATCCGCCGGTTTTGACACCGACAGTGACCGACACGTGGCATCCACCGTAACGGGTCACCGTTAAGCTATCGGGTCCGGTTTTGGATCCGATAACGCGTTAACAGCCCAAACCAATGAGGATTTTCCACGTGTAAAATTGTCATTGGTCGGAGGAAACACGTGTTGGCTCACCGTTGGGACAGATGTCATCCATTCATTGGACAGGAGGCACCTATGATACGTCAACACGTGGCATGGCCCAGTAGAGGCCCATTCCGGTGAAAAAGTCAGCCCGTTTGACTTGGTGAAAAGGTAACGGGCCGGCCCACGGAAAGCCTGTTAACGGACTATTCGTATATAGCCCATTTACGGCCTGCTAACTCACGACCCATTATGGCCTATCGGAATTAAGCCCAGTAGCTTCATCTGGGCCATCCAATATGATTCGAGCCCATGTATTGTCCATGATGTCTTTCGGCCCGTACGAGGCCATTTGTAACTCTTGACCCATTAACGGCCCGTGGTGAATCTGGCCCGCAATGAATAGTGTACCTCTTTATACCCATTACGGGGCCATTATTCCATTGGGCCATTTCCAAACCGTGTTATATTTTGGCCTTCTCAGGGCCTATTTATTCTTGGGCTTATTTCCAGCATTCGGTTACTTAAGGCCCGTTACTAGCCTTTTCTGCTTGTGGGCCAAATTCAACCCGTGGTTACAGTCGGCCCGTTAATCCTTTGGGCCATTTTTGTAGTGCCATCAAATACGGCCGATTAATGACGGCCCGTTATGGTCGTCCCATGAACGGACGATTCCAAATCTAGCATGTTTACGACCCATAATGCGGTTTATTATTGGCCCATGTTTGGCCGATCGATCATACGGCTCGTAGAAGGCCCATTGATGCTACGGCCCATAGAAGGCCCATTGTTTCTATGGGACTTAGAAGGCCCATTATTTCTATGGCCCGTAGGAGGCCCATGGTAACTATAGTAAATATGTAGCCCATGGTTATTGTGGCCTAGTTTTAAAAAAATAGGTTATTGCGACCACGAGCAAACTACGGAAAAAGAACAGCACTGACTACAAGCAAACAAATAAACAAGACAAAAAGGAAATAAATAAGTAGGCAACTTACGCTAGGCTATCACGGCTATTACACATATTACATCCACTGGGCATCAAATTTTGCCACCAGTGCAAATATAGGGAACAAAGCCGCATATCATATACACTGTTTGTCAAAGTTGGTGACCAGTGCAAATAAACACCGCAACAAAACAAGTATAGAACTAAAACCACTTCAGAAGAGCTCAAGAAACAATATCCTGGGTACCCATAATGCTGGCAAGATTCTTAGAAAGCTGATTAACTTTCTCTTGTTTGGCGCTTAAATCCTCCAGCACTTGTTGTTGCACAAGAAAGTATTCATCTGAATTCTGCAGGGACTTCTCAGTCCTTCGGCTTCCTGTCGCATAACATCTGATCGATGTCTTTCAACTTGAAGTTGAGACTCAAGAAGCCGAACTGATCCAGGAAGAGAGCTCGAAGAGCTGGTGCCAGTAGTAGTAGCCAGTAACTCGAACACTACATCAAGACAGGACATTGGGGTTGTCTCAGTGTCTTCAATATAGTTTTTATCAGCTTTCCTGGAGACTGTCGGTGTCAGAACCGGCGGATCTCGGGTAGTGGGTCCCGAACTGTGCGTCTCGGCCGGATTCAAACAAGAGGCAAGGGACACGAAGTTTTACCCAGGTTCGGGCCCTCTTGATTGAGGTAAAACCCTACGTCCTGCTTGATTAATATTGATGATATGGGTAGTACAAGAGTAGATCTACCACGAGATCGGAGAGGCTAAGCCCTAGAAGCTAGCCTATGGTATGATTGTTGTTCTGTATGTTCTATCGACTAGCCTGGCCCTGGTTTATATAATGCACCAGAGGCCTAGGTTAACAAGAGTCCTAGCCGAATACGCCGGTGGGGAGAAGTCCTTGTCTTGATCGCCAAGTCTTTGTGGAATCTTCCTTGTACGCGGCAGCTGTCTGAACTGGCCCATGAGTATACGGCCATGGGGGGCATCGGCCCAATCTAATAGATCGGGAGACGACGTGGTGAGTATCCCCTAGTTCAGGACACCGTCAGTAGCCCCCTGAACTGGTCTTCAAGTTAGGGACGCTCCTCAATTCTTCCGAACTGTTCTTCATCTTCGGTCGTCGGTCTTGAAAACTAGTTCAACAAATCTTCTCATCTTCGATCTTGAGGATCGCCGAAATGCATTCGGCGAGTTTACACGTCGGGTATCCGAGGAGCCCCTTTAAGTTTCCG
Organism: Triticum monococcum; assembly: GCA_034509565.1. Lineage (NCBI taxonomy): Eukaryota > Viridiplantae > Streptophyta > Magnoliopsida > Poales > Poaceae > Triticum > Triticum monococcum. Next base: position 495,746,128 of record CM067844.1, read on the forward strand.
GCCTTTATCAATGCCTTGTTATTTTTATGCCACACCTCGGGCTTGAAGTTGTTCCCGGGAGGCGGTGTCCTCTTGCATCCAAGCTCTAACGCCGGACTGTATTTGAGGTATCTTTTGCAGCCGAGCACCAATGCCGGACCGCTTCCCAGCTCTAACGCCGGAATGTATCCGAGCTCCAACGCCGGACTATGTATCTGAGCTCCAACGCCGGACTATATCCGAGGTGTCATATCACCTTGGTTCAAAATTTTTTGAAGGAGTTTAGCCGAGCTTAACGCCGGAAATGCCCTCTATGGAGCCAGCCACTAGCGCCCGAGCTTTGTGCCGGACTGCTTCCGAGGTGGTGCACCACCCCGAATGTGGGCCGATTTTTGTGAATATTTTTTGTTGGTGCAATTTATTCTCTGCCGAGATATATAGCCAGTAGCCCTCAAGGTGTGTATCGGTCTAAAACCCGAGATGCACCTGAAGGATGACGTAAGACCACTGATCCTAGTAGCCGTTGAGACTCAGGTCGATTTGCAAAATCAGCCTGAGGATCAAGTCCAAGCTCGGCAGAATACTTCGAGACACTAAAAGCGGCGTGCTCAGTCCTCGAGACTTAGGTTGGGTGAGGCCGACCAACCTGAGGATCAAAATCTCCTTGGAAACTATATTGCACTTAAAATTTTCTGCATTGGACAAGCAATGCAGTAGCCCCCGAGACACTGGTCGGGTGGCAACACCAGATCAGGGGATTGATGTGCCCCTTTAATATTTGTAAATAATAAGCCCGAAGCCCAGTAGCCCTCGAGCCTTAATGCGGGCACGGGTGGCCGAATTAAGGATCAATATCCATAGTAAAATCACAAATTATGTGTAATGACTCTATGTATCCAAGTACTTTACGTCATTAATGCTCAGATCTACATTGTAAAAAACTTTGTTAACCGACCATTGACTTCCACCTCCTCGGCCAGTAGCCGAGGAGTGTTTGTCCTACTTTATAAAACCTTTATGAGGGCAAAGATTTACAACAAACAAGGCAATCTGGCCATACGGTTTTATAAACAAAGGTACGCAGAGAGTTATATTACTGTTTAATAGAAGAAATGTCTTCCAAAGAAAATAGGCCCGCTATCGGTTCCTTTCTTTGGGTTGTCATGCTAAGCATGATCATTAAACCTCAGCTCTAATGTAAGAGCAAAATATCGAGGATTTAGTTTGGGAGGCCAGTTAATAGCACCCGGTAGTGTTTGGCGACAATCGGGGTCAAGCCGTAAACACTTCGGCCAATGTTATGAACGGCCCGTCATTTAACATAGTCATCGGATCGCTGACCATTTTACGCTTATAGTGACAGTCAGTTTTCGGCTTTCTCCACTGAGGTGCTTAACCATGTGAGCTGGAAGCACAATCGCAGTGGTTCTCCCTTTGCACACCTAGCCGAACAAAACGGAACGTAGGAAGCAAGTGCAGGAGCCGGGCAACCCAACTATTGACCAAAGACACATTTCGAAACCGATGCATATATAGCAATATCTGAGAATGTTTTTGCCGAATCCCTAAAGGTGTCCGGCGTTGCGCTGCGAGACTAATGCTGGAAAAGCACAATTAGTTTAAAAGTGCCAAAAAGCTTGGAAAACCAAGAAACGTCAGTAAAAACATGACGTCCGAACAAGATCTAGTGTTCGGTGCCAATCCGAAAATTGGTCTTAGAAAAAAGAAGTGCTTCTGTCGTGCTTTAACATGATACATCCTATCTCAAGACTTCGAGCGGGTCAGCCTATGGCTTCAACCTCCTATCCTGAGGGCGGAGTACTTCTCATTAGGCCAGTTTAGAAAACTAAACTCTAGCGGCTTTGAGAGAGAAATTAGGCTCCCCGGCTAGTGCCCGCACACTCGCGTCGAAAAAAGGAGTGATAAATAATAATAATAAAACTTTGCAACAAATAAGAAGAAGAACACTTATTATAAAATGGCTCGAATAAACATAAGAGCCCCCAAGTGACTTCAGTAAAAGAATGATTCAATGTACCGAAGTACTTATATCATATCTATGTTCAACCGAACTTTAAACGCATCTTAACCGACCGTCGGCTTCTCCCTCTTCGGTCAAGGACCGAAAAGAATTATGTACTCCATCTGTCGAGAATATTGACGGTGTTTCCAATAACCAGGCAATTAGGCCATAAGGCTGTAACAGACAAAGCACGCTCATGGAACTTATGCTATATTACTGCAAAGTGTAAGAAGCATCTTCGAAGAAAATAGTACCCCCACCAATACCTTTCTTCGGTGCTTATTGTTATTATGAGACTTGTGCAATAGATTTTTTGTACTCAGGAGTTCCGTTGTGTGCCGACCATCATTGAAAACAATAAGAGCGCTAGCTTTCGGCTTCACCCAGTCTGAGGTCCGGCTCGGGTGACCCGATTGTGACAATCGCAAAGGTGCTCCCTTTACTCCCTAGCCGAAAAATCGGGAATGTAGGGGTAAACACAGGGGCAAGGCAACCCAGCTTGCAAATCTCTTAAGTCAATATGGTGCATATTGTCGCGTAATACACGAACAAGGAACGAAGCCGTACAAGTATAATCATATGCAAGAGCAAAAGCTTCATAAAGGAAGCCCCAAGTAAACGGGGTATTTGAATTTATGCGTCACAAAAAAAGTTTGGACAAGGAAATTTTTTACAAGCAACTTTTTTCCAAAAAAGTATAATTCTTGGTCGAACCGAACACAAGTTAGAAATTAAAGCTTTGAGTATGAAAGCGACTTAGCTGGTTAATGTATTCGGTATTGACGACACGGTCCGAGCTTGATGTGGGGCAAGGTTCCATCCCCCAAGCCGGTCCCGAGGTGGCGGAGCGGAGAGCTGGACACGCCGAAGTGGTGACATAGCACGGTCAATGCAGACCGGCAGAGTGACGCCGAAGTCCCTGGATCATTTTCCTGTGCATAAAAAATAGTGCAAACCGGAGATAATAGTAATAATGATAATTAAAAAAGATGTTGCAAAATAAATAATTTATGCAAAGTGAGGAATAGAAGAAATATGGCCTGGCGCTGAAGTCAATGTCGATGCAGGGCGTCAGCGTGATGTAGTAAAGGCGTGGCAAAGCCTGAATTCACAGGTCGGTCTGAGCTCCGGATGCGGCGTTCGCCGGACTATGTAGGGAAACTGATCGAACCACCACACGACCATCGTTAATGCGCCCACCATTTGATAGACCTGTGTACATATCATGGACAAACTAGAGTAATAATTCCTTGGGAAAAATGAACCCAAACAAGCAAAAAATACTGGGATTAATAGCACCTGGTTTATTTGTTGTAGCAATCCGAAGGAAGGTGATTCCCAAAATTGGGACTCGCTCCGCACACCCATTGCCTGATGGTCGATAAAACAACGGCATGGCAATGCTGGTAAGGTTGACTCGCCGAGGCAAAGCCCTCGGCCCAGCTAACGTGACGGAGCTGTTCGGCTAGTGACGCCGAAGCGTCCGGAGTAGGTTGATGAAGAGATGGCGAAGCCCCCGGTCCAGCCGAGATGTCGAAGCCTCGACGTCAGCCGATGAGTCGAACTAGGTCGGCGTGATGGACACCAGCTTGAAGAAGCAATATTGCGGACCTGTCGATGCAGGTCGTGACGTGGTCGATGCCGGCTTGATGAAGCGACCGTGCGGCGATGCCGGTATGCCCGCTCCGTGTAATCCGTGGGGCGGCGATGTTGATGATGATTTATCCTTCGCGATGCCGGACTCTTGTTCGGCTTGCCGAGTGATGATCCGAAGAAGTTGACCTCGGCTAAAGTGACGACGTGTCTAGCGTAGGTCGGCAGCCGTGGAGTAATATTGCCGGACTGGTTTGACACCAGCATGATGTTGAAGATCATGTTCAAAAGATCTTAAAGTTAGTGGGATGTGTTCGGGAACAAAACAGAATACCCCATACAAAACTTCCTTCAAAAGGGATGTCCGAAATCCCGTTCATAAAAAAGATGAACTCGGGTCGGATTCGTTTTCGCACAGAAAATAGATCCGAAAAGTGATGCACTAATCGGAAGGTTCCCGGAGTTTGGACGGTTGGATCGAGCTGAAATTTTTAGAGGTGGTAGATATAGGAATTCCGCAGCCGATCAACGGTTGGATAGTCCAAAGGACATCCGAGCTAGAATCTGTACACCACGCCCTAAACTCATCCAAATTCCCATCCAGATTTGACAGGGCTCTAGTATATCATGGATTGCCAGAGATTCCTCCATCGGAACTCGATGAAATTTTCCAGGGTTGTTATAGACCCAATTCCGCACAATTGCACGAAAGCGATCGTCAAAGCAATACTCGAGGAGGTGGTGGCGGCAGATATGAGTTCGCTGTCCAAAAAACAGCACGGTCGCTTGAGGGCAATGTTGACGTTGAGCCCCCGAGCTCCATAGATAATTCCTCCGTGATCTTGATAGATATCGGAGTTGATGTTTGATGAAGGCCCTCGTCCGAACATGGTGATCCGAACACGGGGCGCAATTCTTGGTCAAACCAAGGTGACCAGTCGAACTGGTGACAAAGACGCCGAAGTCGCAGTTGATCTACAGGCGAGCCATCGATCCTTTTATCGATCACACAATGGAACTCTCAATGAAAGCACCAATGTCGGTGTCAAATCCGGCGGATCTCGAGTAGGGGGTCCCAAATTGTGCGTCTAGGCCGGATGGTAACATGAGGCAAGGGACACCAAGTTTTACCAAGATTCAGGCCCTCTTGGTGGAGGTAAAACCCTACGTCCTGCTTGATTAATATTGATGATATGGGTAGTACAAGAGTAGATCTACCACGAGATCGGAGAGGCTAAACCCTAGAAGCTAGCCTATGGTATGATTGTTGTTCTATATGTTCTATCGACTAGCCTGGCCCTGGTTTATATAATGCACCAGAGGCCTAGGTTAACAAGAGTCCTAGCCGAATACGCCGGTGGGGAGAAGTCCTTGTCTTGATCGCCAAGTCTTTGTGGAATCTTCCTTGTATGCGGCAGCTGTCCGAACTGGCCCATGAGTATACGGCCATGGGGGGCCTCGGCCCAATCTAATAGATCGGGAGACGACGTGGTGAGTACCCCCTAGTCCAGGACACCGTCAGAGACCAACAGGGATGTCATACTATCTTGAACCTTACCTGCATTACTTCCTTTAGTGTTGCATAATGGGGTACTCTTCTCCCACATTTTATCCGCATTCTAAAAGAGAAAGAAACAAAGACATCACATGTTTACCATGTTGTATATGAAACTCATTTTGGTAAACCAGTTCATCAGTAAGGTGCACAGGACAACAACAATATGTAGTATGGTCACTGTACGGCCTATATCATTCTAGTATATGTTGCCAAATCAAGATAGAGATAGTTCGAATCATATCTATTTAAGACAAAGCAGCATAGACAGAGTATAAGTGTGGGAAACTACAGAGCAATAACAACACTTGTAATGTGCATGGCATGATAACATAACTGTCTATTCAACTGAAAATGAAATCAACATAGAGCAAGTTACAATAGCAAACACGTTAAATAAACAAGTTTAAAACATACCTGTTCCGCCATTGGAGTTTCAATTGCGTCCTTCAAATCTGAAATTAGTTGGTATGTGTAAATACAGTGATGCAAGAGCAAAGTAGTATGAACCATGGCTAAGGCACCAGACCTGAGAACAATTCTTCTTTTGCTTTAAGTGTTGACTTGGGGTTCGGAGTGGTGGTCCTCGTGCTTTGGGCACTGCAGTTGCCTTACTAACTGCTCGTGTTTGGGTGCTCTGTGGTGGAGACGGTGTTGTGTCAACTCGAACTAGGTTACTATCTGCTGGGGTTGGGGTTAGAATGGGTGTAGCTGGTTCTCTGTCCAACTGGGTAGGGGTACAATCTGCATGAGTCTGGGTTATGTGTGGTGGGGCTGGTTCGTGGGAAAGTACAACTGTGGTTCTATCTGCATCGACAGGTAGCATGATCTTTTCTGAAGACTGTGATTTTACTCCCACAGATACTGCCATCACCCCCTCCAATTGAAATGGTTGATAAACAAGAAAAGTAATTGAATGTAAAGACACTGTAAAATAGGCAGGTGCAATGGATAGTAGGGAAGAAAACAGGGCAAAAAATAATTCACATTTATGTTGTCTAACCAAACAGAATAGCAGGACATAATTTCACATATATGATGGCTAATTAAACAGGATAGCATGACACAATTTCACATGTATGATGGCTAACTAAACATGATAGAATGACATACTTCAAAATATGATGACTATGTAAACAGGATGACATGATGTAACTACACGATGTGTCTATTAAAGTGGTTGGCATGCCATAAATCACAAACATGCCATCGATGGAAACATGATGCCATGATAAAATTCACGGATAGAATGACATAATTAAAAATATGATGACTATGTAAACAAGATGACATGATATAACTATATTATGTCTTTAGAAAATGGGTTGGCATGCCATAATTCAGATACATGTTGTGTATGTAAACATCATGGCATGATATAATTCAAATATATGGTTTATATACTAAGCAAGTGAGCAGAGGGAAATCGCATATATGATGTGTCAACTAAGGAGATGGCATTCAATATTGTGTATATGATGTAAAAACTAAGCATTGCAATACAACATATGCATGATATGAGTAATATAACCCTGCCAAGTTTGAGCATACACCTCAGGGGGATAATCGGACTGGTCATCTGCCTCTGAATCCCCCTCTGAATAGCTATCTGTAACTAGCAAGACATCTACTTTAACACGTAGCATTGTCTGCTCTGAACACCTTGTTTTCACTCTAGATTTCACCATCACCAATTCAAATGGCTGATGCACAGGAAGAGCAGTTGAATATACAAACATTGTCGACAAATGCAACGAGAAATACAAAAAAGGACGGCATGATATAATTCACATATATGACGCTTGGCTAAAACAACATGGCATTGCATAATTCACTTATATAATGCCTTGCAACAAGATAGCATTGCATAATTCACATATATGATGTCTTGCAACAAGATGGCATTGCATAATTCACATATATGGTAATTAGACACTAAATAGGTGGCATTCACACAAAGCATGTCTAAACTAAGCAAATGACATAGCAATGCAAGATAGCATACACACGATATGGGCAACATAACCCTGCCAAGTTAAATCATGCACCTCGGGGGGGGGGGGTGTCGGTGTCAAAACCGACGGATCTCAGGTAGGGGGTCCCGAACTTTGCGTCAAGGCCGGATGGTAACAGGAGACAAGGGACACGATGTTTTTACCCAGGTTCGGGCCCTCTCAATGGAGGTAATACCCTACTCCTGCTTGATTAATATTGATGATATGGGTAGTACAAGAGTAGATCACCACGAGATCAAGGAGGCTAAACCCTAGAAGCTAGCCTATGGTATGATTGTTGTATATGGAGTTGTTGTCCTACGGACTACAACCCTTCGGTTTATATAGACACCGGATAGGGTTAGGGTTACACAAAGTCGGTTACAATGTTAGGAGATCTTGAATATCCGCATCGCCAAGCTTGCCTTCCACGCCAACGAAAGTCCCATCCGGACACGGGACAAAGTCTTCAATCTTGTATCTTCATAGTCCTGGAGTCCGGTTGAAGGTATAGTCCGGTTACCCAAACACCCCCTAATCCAGGACTCCCTCAGTAGCCCCTGAACCAGGCTTCAATGACGACGAGTCTGGCGCGCAGATTGTCTTCGACATTGCAAGGCGGGTTCCTCCTCCAAGTCCTTCATAGAAGATTGTAAACACCAAGAGTAGTGTCCAGCTCTGCAAAATAAGTTTCCACATATTGCCATAGAGAGAATAATATTAACACAAATCAAATCTGCTAACGTATTCCGCAGTGCGTCATCACACTACGGCCAAGTCCTTTACTCGAATCGTTTTTACTTTTCCACCTCATCACATTTTGCGAGGCAGTTTCCTTGGCACGTCTTGTCAAAGCAGAGATCGTGTACCCCCTTTTACGGGATTCTCATCAACACGGACGTGGGTAACCCAACCGCGCCCGTTAGCACATTTCCTCGATTAAAGACGAGTCCCGAACGGTTATGGGGAGGGCTCTTGGTATTCAACCTCTTATAAAGAGACCAAGGCCTTACTCCATTTTTCAATCTCAAGCGAGTTCGCCGTCGCCTCGAGTTCCAGCACCCTAGGCTCCAGATTCCATGCGCCTCGGACCTTCGACTATGTCCAGTTCTGACCTTCAAGGCCGATGGATGCCCTCCTCCGTCACGGAGGAGGACGTACTAAAGTTGAGGGAGGCTAAGTTCCTGACCGGCGAAATTTCGCATAGGTTGCCTGCTCAAGGGCAGGTCATTCCCAGTCCCCAGCCCAGTGAGAGCGTGGTGTTCATGTCTCACTTCCTTCGGGGGTTGGGCTTCCCAATGGATCCCTTTGTGAGGGGGCTACTGTTTTATTACGGGCTGGAATTCCATGACTTAGCTCCGGAGTCCATCCTCCATATCTCCTCATTTATTGTCGTGTGTGAAGCATTCCTCCGTGTTACCCCTCACTTCGGATTATGGCTCAAGACATTCAAAGTGGAGCCGAAGATGATCAAGGGACGGCACGCGAAGTGCGGAGGCGCTGTTATAAGTAAAAATGCTGATGCTCCATGGCCCGAGGTCTCTTTTCAAGAGGAGCTAGGCTTGTGGCAACGAGAGTGGTTTTATATCACCGCTCCCCGGGGCATCAAGTGGGTGGCACCTCCTGCCTTTCGCTCGGGTCCCCCACCACGGCTAGGGTCATGGGTCAACAGAGGGTTAGATTGGGGTTTGCCCAAAGACGTGCCCTTGTTGCAGGGCCGCATTAAGGATCGCTTGGAAGGAGTCCTCAGCCTGGTCAAGGTGACGCAGGTCATGCTGATTTGCCGAATATTGCCCGGCAAACGTCGCTCCCTTCGCCTGTGGGAGTTTAATCCAGAGGGACCGCGAGCTCTCGAGAACTTCATGGGCGCAATGCCCGCGGAGAGGTATAAACTGTTCTTCGAATCACAAGAGATGTGTCCGGATTTAACCGAGGACGCAGGCCTAAGCTGCAATCGCCCAGATACTCAAGTAAGCAACCTTGTGCCCGGACCTTCTATCCGTATAATTGTCATAAACTTGCTCCTAAAAGAGCCGTCCTTTTAAACAGGAGTGGATAGCGAAGGCAAAGCTGATCAGGTGTCCGGCTCCCCTTCCCGAAACCAGGCCGGATCCCGTGCTGGTCAGGATGCTGGAGATAATGCCTTTGGAGGGAAGCAAGGGGGAGGACAAGGAAACTATGGCCTCCTCGAAGGAGGCTGCTCCGAAGGGAGGAACCGACAATTCCTCTCCTAAGGGGAAGAAGATAGCTGCCTCTGAACACTCGGAAACCATGGCCTCGAAGCGGGGGGAAAAATCCTCGTCAGACGGTTCGACGCTGGGGAGTTCCTCGGCCGGACTACGCCCTCAAGGGGATCAGCCCTCAAGCGAGCCGTAAGTAGAGAAAGATTTTCCTTTTGAGGGATGAGGGAAATCCTTGATTTATATCTGAGAAGATTAACCGAATTTTTACCTTGTAGCTCGGACCTTAGCCCTTCTTAGCAGAGCTCATCTTCGGGGGATCTCCTTTAGGAGATGATGGCGAGCAGGACGCCTCCCCCTGCCGTGCCGCCTAGCGAGGCGAGCGACCCTGAGGTGTCGTCGCGGAGGGTTTCTCCGAATTCGGCAGGGGTGGAAGATAGCTATGTGCCCCCCCCCCCCCGAGGTTCTCCGCGTCCGGCCATCGAAAGAGGTCATGGGACAAGTCCGGCACCGTCTGGTGCTCAGCTGGAGGAGCTAAAGATTCTGCTGGGGCGAGCTTCTATCTCGGAGGAGAACCGTGCATTGATGGGCACGGTGATTGAAAGGATCTCATCCGCAGAGAGCAGATTGCATGAGGCCGTCAAAAGTTTACTGACGGGTTTTAAGGTACATTAAATAATGTACACTTTTGTCAGTTGCGCATGAATAAGATGCGCCCTGTGTCTACACTAGCCCCTGAGACTCTGCGCGTCGTCAAGAAATGACGGCACGCGGAGGATCATAATCCCAGGTCTAAGATGTCGGCTTTGAATGTAGGCGGCAGGGTGTCTGGAATCGAGCCGAACTGATGATTTTGCCGAACTAAAGCGGCAACTGGACGTGGCAGATGCCGACATCGTGCTTGTCAACAAGCGGCTTGATGAGGCTCAAGGTATGTAATTCCTCGGGCGGCATCAGGTAAGAAGAGTTTTATGCCAGTGTCTTACGATGTGTGTGCTTGACGCAGATGGTGTGGCACCGTGGAGAGTCTTAGGGCAGAACTTGCCCGAGCTAAAGAACAAGCCAGAGAAAGTGATGCGGCTGCCAAGAAAGCCCTTGAAGAGCTGAGAGCCAAACAAGCTGCTCATTGCCGAAGCAAGGAGGAGATGGCCGAAAAGTTAAAGAGCGCTGCAGACCGTTGCAGACTTCTTGAGAAAGAAGACCAGGCGAAATAGACGGACTTAGAGAAGGCTGTTGCCAATGCCAAGGACGCGTGCTCTGTGATGAGAGCTGCGAAGGAGGAGCTGCGTCAGGCCGAAAAGATTGCGGCTGGAAAGCCCTTTATGCTGCGAAGGAAATTTTGCGATCCGAAGCTTGCTCCATTGGATCGAATGTGGAGTGCGGAGGATACCTATCTGGATTTGGCAGCGAGTGCTGCTGATGCGACCGAACACTTTCGAGATCAGAAAGATCGCGAAGTGGAAAAGCTTTTCTGGTCGCAGTTTCACAATCCAGAGCGTCCAATGGCAGTGGACGATCATTTGGCTCAAAGGGGCCGAACTGAATAGGTTGTCCGGACTTGCCATGAAGTACGTCATGGGTCGTCTGTGGCCGGGGAGACCGGAGCCGAAGAGTTATTTCAGCTTGGTGCAGCAATTCCTTGACGCGGTGCCGCGTATTAATGCAATGAAGAAGTCAGCATGCATAGAGGGCGCAAGGATGGCTCTTGCCCGTGTCAAGACATACTGGGCAGAGATGGAGACCACCGTTGTTGCGTCCGGAGATTCGAACAAAAGCCGAGTACCCTCCGAGCACTATTTTCAGGAAGTCCTTGAAGGCGCTCGTGTAATAGAGACGCAGTGCTCGAAAGATGCTATGTTATGATAGCATATGTAATTATAAAGTAATATTTTGATAAACTGTAGTGGCCTTTTTATACTTGTGCCTTCAAGTATTGGGAACACCTCCTGTGCGGCCGTTTTAAGATATATATATATATATACACAATCTGAAAGATGGCAGTCGTTGGCTTCAGCCCCCACGCACATAGTGCGGGGGTGCTCGCAGAAGACGCATTTTCACACTTAACCCAACGTCTTGGTCCTACAAAGGAGGTGATAGCGCAGCGGGCCAGGCAACCGGACTATAATGCTTTAACACTTTCACTTAGCCAAAGGAGCTTGACAGTGAGACTATTTAGGTAGCCCCTTGGTGGCGACTGCGCTCGCCCGAGTTCGGGGCGCATATGTGCCTGACCGGGAAGCGGCCCTTCATTAAAGCGGAGGAATCCGATAGATTCTGATAGGTCATCGAGTGGCTGACCAGTCTCACGGTACATCATGACAGTCAGTTTTCGGCTTTCTCTACTGAGGTGCTCGCCCGGCCGAACTGGGGCACAATCGCAGTAGTTCTCCTGGTGCTACCTTAGCCGATAGAGCAGAACGTAAGGTAGCCGAACTCAGGAGCCGGGCAACCCAACATTTGACCAAAGACATGATTCGGAGCTGATGCATATAATGCCAAAACTCGCGACGCCGAACACTCCCTAAGGTGTTCGGTCTTTATGAGTGCGGGCGAAACAACACTCTTTATTAAAAAAGCCCCTAGTGTCCAGGTACGTGCAAAAATTCTGACGTGGCCACATGCCAAGACGTCAGCCTCCTCCTTGGTTATATCAGAAAAACCAGGGGATGTGTAGCAACAAGAGACAGTGAAAAAGGTTTACGCAGGGTCTTAATCTAAAAAGAATCCTTTAGGACGGGTCCCTACTGCACGTCTGCGCCTGTGTCTCCATTGTGCCGTATTCTGGACGGGCGCCGCATGACGTTCATCTGTAAAAGAGAGGAACTGAGTTGAAAATGGGTCGTGCTGAACAAAAGTTTAAAATAAACAAAGTATAAAGTAAAATATATAAAAATTGAGCTTTATTGTCTCTTATTGTATATGCACGGAGCCCCTAGTGCGGGGGTATATGGCCACTAAGCCTGCATCAATGATGATTTTGTACCGAACTCGTCTATCCACATTCGTGGTCTTTAATGACCTATTTCGAAGTTTTTTGGCCGGTGAGGCCATTTTACTATGGGGCTGTCAAAGCGGCCGCACAGTCCTCCGCTTGGGGAGGCGCACTTTAGTGCTTCCCCTTCAAAGAGATGATGCCTCGTGGACCGGGCATCTTAAGCGTGAGAGATGCATAATGCGGTATTGCATTAAAGCAAGCGAAAGCTTCGCGTCCCAGTAGTGCTTGATAGCGACTTGAGAACGGGACGATATGGAAGGTCGGCTTTTCGCGGCGGAAGTTATCGGCAGAGCCGAATATAACTTTGAGCCGGAGAAAACCCATACAATGGGTGTCCGGACCAGGTGTTACCCCTTGAAAGGAGGTTTTGCTGCGGCGGATTCTTGCTGGGTTTCTCCCCATGTGATGGATTGTATCCTGATATATCAGGTTTAGTCCACTGCCGCCGTCCATAAGGACGTTTGAAAACTGGAGTCCGCCAATTATTGGATCGAGTATCAAGGAAGTCCAGCCTGCATTCTTGATATTTCTAGAATAATCTAGCTGATCGAAGATGATTAGTTTTGACAACCAGTGGAGGGACCCTTTGGGGATAGGTCGTGTGGTGCGTACCTTTATGGGCGCCGCACGTTTTGTTATGTGAAGTAAGTTCACTATTTTTACTTCTTGTGGGAAATTCTTTTGTTTCCTGGTGCTCTGCTTTTGGGGTTCGTCCTCGTCTTCGCTTGGTGTGTCTAGCCCCTTGTGTTCGGCATTGAGTCTGCCGGATTGTTTGAAAACCCAACAATCTCTGTGGGTATGGTTAGCAGGCTTCCTGAGAGTACTGTGTATCTGACATATCCTATCCAGGAATTTATTTAAGTTGGACGGATCGTCCCTGTTATCCTGGAGGGGCAGTTTTGTCTGATTTTGTCATGAGCCTTTGAATCTGGCATTGACTGCCTTACTCTTCGGACTTTTTTCCTTAGTCCGGCGACGGTCCTTGTTGCGTCGCGGTTTTCCATTTCCATCCCTAGTTTCGGATGTACTTGGGTCGCTGGGGCTGCACCTTGCCAACCAGCTGTCCTCTCCTGCACAAAAGCGGGTCATGAGGCTTGTTAGTGCAGCCATTGTTCTTGGCTTTTCTTGGCCGAGGTGTTTGGCGAGCCATTCGTCTCGGACGTTATGCCTGAAAGCTGCTAAGGCTTCGGCGTCCGGACAGTCGACTATCTGATTCTTTTTAGTGAGGAATCTATTCCAGAACTGCCGAGCTAATTCTCTGGGTTCTTGAGTTATGTGACTAAGATCGTCTTCATCCGGAGGGCGGACATAGGTCCCTTGAAAATTTGCTCGGAAAGCATCCTCAAGCTCTTCCCAACTTCCAATTGTGTTTTCAGGAAGGCTTTTAAGCCAATGCCGGGCTGGCCCTTTAAGCTTAAGGGGTAAATATTTTATGGCGTGGAGATCATCTCCTCTAGCCATGTGTATGTGGAGGATATAATCCTTGATCCAGACTCCAGGGTCTGTTGTTCCATCATATGCCTCTATGTTTCCGGGTTTGAATCCCTCTAGAAATTCATAGTCCAGGACCTCATCGGTGAAACATAGGGGGTGTGAGGCGCCCCTGTATTTGGGTGTGCCAGACTCTGATGGTGGCTTTATTGCATTGCTTACGAGAGCTTGCTTTCTTGGCCCATAAATGGACCTAACTGGGCCATGATGCGAATCCTTAAGTGGGTCGCATGCCAATTTAAGTGCGGCGCCGCTTGCTGCTTTATGGGGTCGTCTATCCGACCGTGTGGCTTTCTTATTTTTTGAATGCGAGGGCTCTAGGGCCTCTTCGTCGAATTCAGGTAGTAGCTTTCTTTTCGGATAGCTTATAGTGCGGCGACCGTCGCCGTATTTATCTGCGGTATTGATTACTTTGCTCCATCTAATCCGGAGTGCCTCTTCTGCTATTTTTTGCTTCCGCTTTTGCTTTTTCAGGCTGCGTGTAGTTGCAACGAGCCTCTTGTGGAGATTCTTCTGCTCCATGGGTTTATCTGGCGTGAGGTCGTCCGGAATGCCGTTTTCGCAGGAGGAGGGATGTTCGGTTTCTCTATTCGTGTTGCCCTGTTCGGACGGTTGCTCTAAGGCCTGCTCGTCGTCTACCAGCTCGTCCTGCTCTATGCCTGGGTTTTTATCGAGGCGGGGCTTGGGTCGGCGTTTACGCCAATGCTTTGATTGCTTTTCGGGGGGTCGATCTCCCGTTCCATCCCCTTTTTCCTCGTTGTCGCTTCCTTTAGGGGTATCCACCATGTACACATCATGAGATGAGGTGGCTGTCCAATGCCCTATGGGCGTTGGTTCATCGGTATCTCCTGCATCGTTATCCATGCTGTCGATGTCTCCAGAGTCAAAGTTGAGCACGTCGTTTAAATTGTGTGGGCTACCAAGTGGGTGGTGGGTGCGCTTTGAACTTCTTCATCGTCCGTATCCCATCCTCATTGACCGTAGTTCGGCCAGGGCTCTCCTGATAAAGAGAGAGACTTGAGAGAATTCAGGATATCGCCAAAAGGCGAGTGCTGAAAGATGCCCGTGGCGGTGAACTCCATTATTGGCGCCCAATCGGATTCGATCGGCAGGGGCGCGGGGGGTTCGGAGTCCGGAGAGGAGTCCGGATCCTCGGAGTCATGAGTCACGCGGAGTGTGGGGCCGCCGTTTGTCTCGATCGCCTCTGAGATCACAGCCCCCGAGGTGACGTGCAACCGCTCATCCTCGATTGACACAACTGGCTCCGAATTAAGGGACAGAGCTGGTGCGTTTGCGGCCTCTGGGATACTGTTCGGTGACAGAGCTAGATCATGCCCCGCGAAATAGTGCGGCGCGCTTGGTTGTGGCTCGAATCTGTCGAAGATCAAATCTCCGCGGATGTCTGCCATGTAGTTTAGGCTTCCAAACCTGACTTGATGGCCAGGGGCGTAGCTTTCGATCTGCTCCAGGTGGCCAAGCGAATTGGCCTGTAGTGCGAAGCCGCCGAAGACGAAGATCTGTCCGGGGAGAAAAGTCTCACCCTGGACCGCATCGTTGTTGATGATCAATGGAGCCATCGGGCCTAAAGGCAATGACACAGAGGAACTCTCAATGAAAGCACCAATGTCGGTGTCAAAACCGGTGGAGCTTGGGTAGGGGGTCCCGAACTATGCGTCAAGGCCGGATGGTAACAGGAGACAAGGGACACGATGTTTTTACCCAGGTTCGGGCCCTCTTGATGGAGGTAATACCCTACTCCTGCTTGATTAATATTGATGATATGGGTAGTACAAGAGTAGATCTACCACGAGATCAAGGAGGCTAAACCCTAGAAGCTAGCCTATGGTATGATTGTTGTATATGGAGTTGATGTCCTACGGACTACAACCCTCTAGTTTATATAGACACCGGATAGGGTTAGGGTTACACAGAGTCGGTTACAATGGTAGGAGATCTTGAATATCTGCATCGCCAAGCTTGCCTTCCACGCCATGGAAAGTCCCATCTGGACACGGGACGAAGTCTTCAATCTTGTATCTTCATAGTCCTGGAGTCCGGCTGAAGGTATAGTTCGGTTACCCGAACACCCCCTAATCCAGGACTCCCTCAGGGGGGGGGGAATAGGACTGGTCATCTATCTCTGAATCTTCATCTGAGGAGCTATCGGTAACCAGCAAGACATGCGCTTCGTGAGACAACAATGTCTGCTCTGAAGACCTTGTTTCCACTCCAGATTTTTCCATGACTGTGCCGAATGGCTGATGCACAGGAAGAGTAACTGAATGTACTAAAATTGTTGACAAATTTAACACATAATAAAAAAATGAAGGCATGGTATAATTCACATATAAGATGACTGGCTAACCAGGGTGGCATTGCAAAATTCACATATATGATGCCTGGCTAAACAAGATGGCATTGCATGATTCACATAGACGATAAAGAAACTAAACAGATGGCATTCACACAAAGCATGTCTAAAATAAGCAGATGACATATTTGATGTATAAAGCAAGCAATGCAAGGCACCATATGCATGATATTAGCAACATCAGTATGCCAAGTTAGAGCAAAGACCTCAGGGGGTAAATAGGAGTGGTCTTCTCCTTCTGAATCTTTCGGCGTTCTGGGAACGGGGGTCCCCAGACTTGCTTGCATGCGGCCCACACCGCGGCTCCACCGGCGGCCCTATACAGCCCACCTTCACCAGCAAACATTTAAGACCCTCGCGAGGGGCCAAGCCTCGTGAGGCAGACGACACAAGACCTCTTCGAGCGCAGCCTCACCAAGCTGGCTCACGAGGGGCGGAGAGATCAACGCAAGGGACACCTCGCGAGGTTTCTGTGACGCAAGCCATGATGACTGGAGCTAGGCAGGTGCCACCATGCGCAGTGTCCTCGTTTCCTCTTTGGTGCTAAAGAGGCAAGCGCAGGCGAGGAGTCCCGAGGCATCACGCAAAGGTTTCCATATCAGTGCAAAGACACCAAAACCAACAGGACAGCAGGACGGAGGTCACCGTGGAGCCCAAGACAGCGTCACCACCACAGCCTTTGGCAGTTGAAGACTACTTTTGTCAGGATAATTTGTACTAGTTGTCTCCCTTCGAATTTGGGAAGAGGACCAAGGCCTCTATAAATAGGAGTAGTCACCACAGTAGGGGGCGACGGATCCAGAGGGAGACAGGGAGAGGATTCAGTTCATCCTCAACCACACAAGTTCGCCGAGCACAAGAACACCTCTCCTCTGAGGCTGTTCTTCCCTTGTAACTGTTCATCCTCAGCCCAAGAGGCAATCGACCACACCACAGTGGAGTAGGGTATTAACCACATCGGTGGCCCGAACCAGTATAAACTCTTGTGTCTCTTGTTCTTTGGGTTTGTCGAGCTAGGCCGTGAGATCATGATGTGTGCGAGCTAGAGGGGGGAGAGATCTTCATGCGCACCCAAGTGTTCCATCCTCAAGGGTTTTGCCACAACCCGAAATCCGACATTTGGCGCTCTAGGTAGGGGTGCGTCGGAGCTTCTCTTCCGCCAGTTGATCCACCAACAATCTGCGTTCCGATGTCCGGCGACCCGAGGACCAACACCGACCGCTGGGCAGCTTGGCCGACCCGAGCGGCGCCGTCCGCCCAAGAAGACCTCAACCCTGCGCCCCAGGCAGCGCGTGCACCGCCAAACGCTGCGGGGCGCGGGCGGCGCGGTCAGACGCCAACCACCCTTACTCCACGACAAGCACGGGCTGCCGCAAGGGCCTCAATCTACGCTGCGTCCACGGTGCCGCACACCCTACGTGAACAATCAAACATGAGGGTAGCACTCACGGTGGCTTGGGAACTGCTACGATGTCGGCTGATGGAGAGCGGCCGAGATGCATTTCTGGAGCACGTCGCCTAGCTACTGGACGCTGCAGCCTTAGGAGCACCGCCCTTCTTCTCCCTGCTTACGCCTCAGGCCGCGCTGATCGCATGGTGGGGCTCACCGCGCCCGCGTGCCCCTGGGCGCGCCAGCAGGTTTCATCGACACCGGCGCGACCAACAGCACCTCCGATGAGCGCGGGCACAAGCGTTGCCACCCGCGGCCCCAGCGGAGTGCCGCCCTACCATCCTTAGGGCGGCGTGCTAGGCCTGGCAATGTGGAGCTTGGGGCACTTCGGCGAGGTCTTCGCGGCGACGGCCTCGGAGGCCTACGTGCCCCGCATGATGGACCAGGAGTATGCGCTAGAAGACGATCCTGGCTCATTCCTCGAGCTAGGCTGAGAGGAGGAGGCGCTAGAAGCTGAGGCCTTCCAAGAGCCCCCAGGAGCCTCGCCAACCATGCCGGTGACAACAGCTATAGGGTACCACTAATCTCTCAAGAGCAAGATTACGCAAACCATGGGTCGCAGGAGGATCAGGTCACAGCGGCGGATGGTTGCCCCAGCTCAGCGGCCTCCCTTCCAGTAGGAGGAGCGCACTGGGGGCTCTAAGGAAGGAGCCGGGAGCAAGGTCCCTCCCCGCATCGCGCGGAGAAGGGCGTCCCCCGGAGGTAGGCCCTCTATTGGGGGAGGTGCTGGTGAGCCTTCCCCGGGCAGAGGACTCGTGGTCGCCGAGGGCACCGCTGGCGTCCCCTTTGCCCCTTGGCTTCGTCCTGGTTTTCGAACGCACCAATCGTGGTCGAGGGTGGCGCAAGGCGGGGCCCTCATCCAGCGATATGAAGTAAGGCTCGCGCCTGTGAAGATCTTCGACCGTGACACTCTCACATAATAATGAGTGGGGCTGTACATGCCCGGGAGTCTCAGAAGTGCCGCCCTCGGGCCTCGGGGGCTCCCTCCCACGTCGTAGTGGCAGCACTTAGCTCCGCGCTGGTGAGAAGACAAGAAGACTAGACTAGGCACCGGACGCGGGCATTTGCTTTTAATCTCTTTTCTGTAGCCCTCTTTTCTGGCTTTGGATTTAAGTTTGAAGTTGAATTTTCATTGGTGTACGCGGGGGGGGGGGGGGGGGGTGCCTTTTCTCGTTCGTGCGATTTCTTGCTATCCTGTTCCTTGCCTTGATTCGGAGTTTGCACCTACTGCCTCCCCCCTCACGAGACCCTCGCGAGCGGGGGCTGGGCGTGGCGCGCACGTCCTTCCATGGCCGGTGCTTGCTTCTCGCGAGGCCCTCTCGGATGGATCGGCAGGCCCCTCGGAAGCTCACAACCTCACGAGTCGGTCGGGAACTAGCCCTGACTAAGGTAAACTGCAACATTAAGCTCACGGCGAGACTCGCGAGCTCATAAAAACACGTCTCCAGCTTGGCCTAAGGAATAGAGGCAGTAATCTGTTTACATGAGGGGCTCCCGCTCCCAAAATGCTCTTACAACTTTCAGGTCCGTGCCTGAGCTTTCACAGGCAGGGTCAATGACAAGGAAGCACGGTCCCAATCAGACATATCGCTCGCCGCGTCCTCCAGGTCACCCTCAGACGCGTCGCTGGCGTCGCCGTCACCATCGCTGGCATCACCGTCATCATCTCCGGCATCACCGTCACCATTGCCGGCATCGCCCAAACCATCGTCGATCACCTCACCTTCATCCGCGACGACCACCACCGCGTCGACCTCGGAGGAGAAGGCCCTGACTAGAGCATCCACATTGTCTTCTACCCAGTGTGCCAGGTCGCCCCGGATGGCCTCAGGCACAGGGGCAATGGTGGCATCAAAATCGAAGTTGGGGTAGGTGTTCTGGAGGTGGCTGAAGACGCGGGAGAAAGCGCGCCTGAGCAGGCCGCAGATCCTCTCTTCATCAAGCTCATGAGCCCTCTTGGATCGATTCTCCAGGCATTTAACCACGTCGGTGAAGAAGAGGAGGTGACTGGCGTAGTCGTTCGAGTGGGGATGAGGGGCATCTTTGTCTCAGATGGCACCCAGCGCCGCGTTGGCTCTGGTCTTGAGGCTTTGGAGCATGGGCGTGCTCGCGCTCCAGTGTCCTCCGCCGGAGTGCTTCCTCCCTGCTCGGCTGCGTGAACGACTCGGCGCTAGTGACCTGCTGCCGAAGAGAAAGCAGCTCGGCACGGGCGAAAGCCAGCTCAGCTTGCACTGAGATTAGGGTGGCTGCGGCGGCTTCCTCGCACTGTCCCTCCTTAGCCAACCCTGACTTGAGGGAAGTAGTCCTGCCCACCGCTTCAGTTTCCACGAGCTTTAGCTTCAGGTCGTACCAGCCCACAAGATCCACGCGAGCCCCGGCCACCCGACGATCGACCTCCTCCTGGGCCTTGGACTCACACGCGCCGACAGCATCCTCCGCCTGGGAGACTTGGCGCTCCCTTGTCTCCAACCGCTCAAGCTCAAGGCTGCGCTCCGTGGCTTCTAGCGCCAGCGCTTCCTCGCGCTTCAGGATCTCTTCTTCCTCGTCATGTGCCCCCTTCATCGACGCTAGGGTGGCCTTGCGCGCCTCCACCTGCAGCTCCAAGGAGGCACTCCAGGCTTGGAGCTCCCACATGTGTTTTTCTGGGATCTCGCAGTGACGATCGGCTTCCCGGGTTTCTTCCAAGGCTCAAGCGCAGGCCTCACACGAGGTCGCAAGAGACGCCTCGGCCTTTGCATTATCAAGCTCGCGCTGGTGGCGCCCGAGGTTTATGGCTATCGGATTTCGGGTTCCGGCAGACCCTTGACATTCGAACACTGGGGTGCGCATGGAGATTTCGCCTCCTACCTACCTGCACCCCTCCGCCTTGCTAGGATCTAAACTAAGGAAAGAACAACACAAGAGACACAGGGTTTATACTGGTTCAGGCCACCATTGTGGTGTAATACCCTACTCCAGTGTGTGGTGTGGCGGATTGCCTCTTGGGCTGATGATGATGAACAATACAAGGAAGAATAGCCTCGCGAGGGTCTGTTCTTGGCTGGGGCGATGAGCTGCTGGGAGGAGCTCAGTCACCATTCTCTCTCTCTATCTATCTAATCTAAACCCATCTCTCAAGAGCCTCCTTCTCCGAACCCCTCAGCTCTTTGTCCGTGTGTCTGTCTGTCCCTGTCTTGCGGGTGGCTGATCCTATTTATGGAGGCCCTAGTCCTCTTCCCAAATATCGAGCGGGAAGGGAGCCAACAATGGCGGGCTAATTTGAAGGGGGACAGCTAGTATCAGCTATCCTGACAAAAGTAGTCTTCGCCTGCGCAAAGCTCTGGTGATGACGCCGTCTTGGGCTCCACGGTGACCTCCGTCTCGTAGTCCTCCTGGTCTTGGTCTCGTTGCACCAAAATGGCAACCTTTGCCTGATGCCTCGGTACTGTGCGGTTGCGCTTGCCCCCTTTGCACCGAAGAGGAAGGGAGGACGCTGCGCGGGCTGGCACCCGCCTGGCGCCCTCGGTCTTTATGGCTTGTGTCATGGGCACCTCGTGAGGTACCTCGCCTTGATCTCTCAGCCTCCTTGTGAGCCAGCCTGACGAGGCCGTGCCTGAGGAAGCTCCGCGTCATCCGCCCCGCGAGGCTTGGCCCCTCGCGAGGGTCTTGGGTTTGTGTTGGTGAAGATGGGCCGCTGGGCCCCCCTTTGAGCCACGCCATAGGCCGTAGGCAGGCAAGTCTAGGGACCCCCGTTCCCAGAATGCCGACAGTAGCCCCCGGGCCCAAGGCGTGCCCGGGCTTGGCCGTGCAGGGAGGCGGGAGGGCAAGAGCGAAGCGCCATGGGTCCTAACAGCCTGCGGCCTTGGGCGCCGCGTGGCGGCTGATTGGACGTGGGCGACACTGTTCCCCCATGCCCTCCTTGTTTTGTGCCATGCTAGGCGGACCCGTAGTTGTACACAGCCGTTCCCCTTTTGGTTGCTCGAGCGCCCTCTGCCCTTCCTCCGCTCGAACTCCGGTTTCTGTTCTCAACTCAATCTTGAACCTTCCCCCCCCTTCCCATCGCCATGGCTCCGACGAAGAAGGGAAGAGGGAAGAAACTGAAGGAAATATGCCCTAGAGGCAATAATAAAGTTATTATTTATTTCCTTATATCATGATAAATTTTTATTATTCATGCTAGAATTATATTAACCGGAAACATAATACATGTGTGAATACATAGACAAACTGAGTGTCACTAGTATGCCTCTACTTGACTAGCTCGTTAATCAAAGATGGTTATGTTTCGTAACCATGGACAAAAGAGTTGTTATTTGATTAACGAGGTCACATCATTAGTTGAATGATCTGATTGACATGACCCATTCCATTAGCTTAGCACCCGATCATTTAGTATGTTGCTATTGCTTTCTTCATGACTTATACATGTTCCTATGACTATGAGATTATGCAACTCCCGTTTACCGGAGGAACACTTTGGGTACTACCAAACGTCACAACGTAACTGGGTGATTATAAAGGAGTACTACAGGTGTCTCCAAAGGTAGATGTTGGGTTGGCGTATTTCGAGATTAGGATTTGTCACTCCGATTGTCGCAGAGGCATCTCTGGGCCCTCTCGGTAATACACATCACATAAGCCTTGCAAGCATTGTGACTAATGCGTTAGTTGCGAGATGATGTATTGTGGAACGAGTAAAGAGACTTGCCGGTAACGAGATTGAGCTAGGTATTGGATACCGATGATCGAATCTCAGGCAAGTAACATACCGATGACAAAGGGAACAACGTATGTTGTTATGCGGTCTAACCTATAAAGATCTTCGTAGAATATGTTGGAGCCAATATGGGCATCCAGGTCCCGCTATTGGTTATTGACCGGAGACGTGTCTCGGTCATGTCTACATTGTTCTCGAACCGTAGGGTCTGCACGCTTAAGGTTTCGATGACAGTTATATTATGAGTTTATGAGTTTTGATGTACCGAAGGAGTTCAGAGTCCCGGATGAGATCGGGGACGTGACGAGGAGTCTCGAAATGGTCGAGACGTAAATATCTATATATTGGACGACTATATTCGGACTTTGGAAAGGTTCCGAATGATTCGGGTATTTTTCGGAGTACCGGGGAGTTACGGGAATACGGGGAAGAGTATTGGGCCTTAATGGGCTTTAGTGGGAAGGAGCCAGGAGGTGGCGCGCGCCCCTCCCATGCCCAGTCCGAATTGGACAAGGGATTTGGGGCGTGGCCCACCTCTCCCTTCCTTCTCCACTTCCCTCCTTTCCCCCTTCTCCTAGTTGGACTAGGAAAGAAGGAGTCCTACCCCCGGTGGGAGTAGCACTCCCCTTGGCGTGCCTCCTCCTAGGCCAGCCGCCCCCTCCCCCTTGCTCCTTTATATACGGAGGCAGGGGGCACCCCATGACACACAAGTTGATCATTGAGATCGTTCCTTAGCCGTGTGCGGTGCCCCCTGCCACCATATTCCACCTCAATAATACCGTTGTAGTGCTTAGGCGAAGCCCTGCGTCGGAAGTACATCAAGATCGTCACCACGCCGTCGTGCTGACGGAACTCCTCCCCGAAGCTTTGCTGGATCGGAGCCCGGGGATCGTCATCGAGCTGTATGTGTGCTAAGAACTCGGAGGTGCCGGAGTAACGGTGCTTGGATCGGTCGGATCGGGAGGAAGACGTACGACTACTTCCTCTACGTTGTGTGATCGCTTCCGCAGTCGGTCTGCATTGGTACATAGACAACACTCTCCCCTCTCATTGCTATGCATCACCATGAACTTGCGTGTGCGTAGGAAATTTTTTGAAATTACTACGTTCCCCAACAGAAACCCGTGTCTCCGCCTTGCCCGCCGCCGTTGGCGGCCCCCGCCGAGGGTTTGGGCAAGGTCAGCTTGGCCCTGGCCACCATCTTCAATGAATGCGGGAGGACGATGGCCTGGCCCGCGTCCCACTTCTCCATCGACAGGATAGCCACCGAGGTCCCGTATTTTGCCGACGCCCTGTGGGCGGGTCTGGTTCCTCCCTTTTCTGATTTCTTCAATGACGTGCTTTCCCACTATCAGATCCACATGATGCATCTGAGTCCTGAATCCATCACTCTCCTTTCGGTCTTCGCCTTTGTTTGCGAGGCCATGATGGGCATCCTTCCTTTGATCGTCATGTTGCGCCACTACTTCTCGCTGCGCCTTGTTGAGCCTACCCAATGTTGGGCATGCGTGAGCTTCGTTGCCCGCCTGATACGGCGGCCTCTGGGATTGACTTCAAGCTCCCTCCGCCCGCGGCTAGGTTCCACGAGCGGTGGCTATATGTGGATGCTGGGGTGCCCAGCCCCCTGCTGTCGGAGCCAACTTTGCCCGTTGTCCCCAATTCGGGCTGGGGCCAGGAGACGCTTGAGAGCCCCCGGCTCGTCTTCGTCTGGCACCGCTTTGCGTTCTTGAGATCGCTTGGCGCGACAGCGCCCAAGGTGGTGAAGGAGTTCCTGCTACGCCGCGTTGCTCCTCTCTAGCGCCACTCCCGCCGGATGTGGGCCTTCAGCGGGCGCGATGATCGTATGAGGCTCCAGGAAGAGGACCTAATGCCTGAAGTGCTGAGGATGGCGCTCTTGACACTGACGGGGGACCCCAACCCTGGCAGCATCAAGCAGGGAGGGGCCTTGCTGTACCTCTGCCAGAGCGGGGGCGATTTTGTGAGGCAGATGCCTGTCTTCAATGAGTGGGGGCTACGCCCCGCCGGCCTTCAGGGGCCTCGCGAGAACCCAGTGGTGGTGACTGCCCTTCCAGTCGGCCAAGGCGACTCTTCCTCAAGTGGTGGAGCAGGGAGGCACGAGGCGCCAGAGGCCGAGGGGGCTCCCAGCGGAGTGATAGCGCCGGGCGAGGCTCATGAGGAAGCAGTTATCGGGGCCCGTGCCGCCGAGGTTGAGGGTGACAAGCAGCTGCCCTTTGCGCCTACGATCGAGGCCACTGAGGCCCCGGCGGCTTCTCTTGGTAATGGCGACTAGCGGCGCACGTCAGGCAGGCGCCCCTGACGCACATCGCCCTGACGCTCCATCTTCATCGCAGGTTGATCCCTGCGCCCGACTCTTAGGCCGCTTTCACGTGGATTTTGAGGCCCTCCGAAAGAGAAGGGAGGCCCTAGGCGACGATTACCCTTGTCGCCTACTGAATCGTAGGAAGTACTTCACCACTGACGAGTAAGCCTTCTCCTTTCCCAGCTCCCGATCCTTCTGTTGCTCTTACTGACCATTGCTCCGCAGGCCCCTTCCAGTCGAGCTTACGGAGACGGCTAAGGAGCCGCCCCCCCTTGGCTTCGCCCCCTCCGTCGTCTTCAAGCGCTTCAAGCGGTGGAGCCCTTGTGGTGAGGGCGATCGACGAGGCGAACCATCCCGAAGCGTATCGTGGCCCCGCGCACCTCGTGATCCTTCGCGAGCCTTCTCGTGGCATAGCCAGCCTGCCGTGGGCTTCTCGCCTGGTCGTGGACTACGATTGGCTGAGGCGCTTCCTGCGCTCTTCACCTGGGGACGGGCTGGTCCCCGGCCGGGCTTCTGATGCGGCGTGCCCGGCCGTCGCGAGGGTGCCAGCCCCCAGCCCGAAGGGGGAGTGCTGACTCGCAGCCCCCGGCGCTTGCTTGGGGCATATGATTGTGTGGAAGACGTGCTCGAGCGCGCTCGGGAGCGTCGCGCTCTCCGCCAAGGATTCCTTCGAAGGGCGGCTGACGCGGTAAGCCTGCTTGGAGAGGAGCTTGCCGATGAATACGCGCGCCTTGAGGCCGAGGGCCTGCGCCTGGCTGCAGAGAGGCGCGAGCTGGAGGGCGACATCGCCCTTGCGCGCCGTCAGCGCAATCTTGACAATGCAGAGGACAAGGCGTCGCTGGTGGCCTCTCGGGAGGCCCGATCTCGGGCCGCTGAGGAGGCTTGGGAAGCTGACCGGTGGCGAACGACGGCGGAGGAGCAGGCTCGGCAGCTCTTGGCCTGGTGCCACTCGCTGGAGGAGCAGGTGGAGCTGCGCGAGGCAGCCCTCACGTCGATGAAGTTGGCCTTCGGCGACTCACCAGAGCTCCAGAAGCGTGAGGAGGCACTGACGCTGGAAGCCGCCGAACGTACCCGAGAGTACGAGCGTCTGGAGACAAGGGAGCGCTTGGTGACGCAGGCGGAGGATGATGTTGCTGCACAGGAAGCCCGCGTCCTGGAGGAGGTCGGACGTCGAGTGGCGATGGCGCGTTTGAACCTCGAGCACGAGTTCGAAGAGAAGCTGGGGTTGATCCGGGCCGAAGCTGAAGGCAGGACTGCTGCCTTGAGGGCCAAGCTGAAGGAGGCGACGCAGCGGGCCGACGCTTTCTGGGCCGCTCTCGAGGTGGCGCAAGGTGAGCTAACTGCCTCCCAGGCCGAGGTGCTCCTTCTACGCCAGCGGTTGGAGGAGGCCGAGGTCGTCGTGGGCCAGAACACAGACGAGATACGTCAGCGGCGGATCCTGGAGCATGAGCACGGCCCCATGCTCACCACGCTCCGGGAGAGAGCCAACGCAGCCTTGGGCAACATCTGCGAGGCAGCTGTTGGGGGAGCCGCACGCAGTCAACTATGCGGGCAATCTTCAGTTCTTCACTGACATGGTGACGCAGCTAGAGGCACGGTCGGTCAGGGCTGACAGGTTGGTGGAGGAGAGGAGCCGCGCCCTACTTGGGCGCGCCTTTTCTCGTGTCTTCAGCCACCTCCGGAACATGGATCCCCACTTTGATTTTGACGCAGCCATCGCCCCAGTCCCCCAGGCTGTTCGAGGCGACCTGGTGCACTGGGTGGAAGACAATGTGGAGGCTCTTATCAGGGCCTTCGCTTCGGACAACAATGACGTGATCGTGGCGGCCGTCGAGGGCGGCGTGGTGAACGGCCCTAACGCTGCTAGCGGCGACGTAGACAGCGATGGCGGGTTCAGTGACGCCAGCAACGGCTCAGGTGGTACTCCTGGGAACGCATTGGGGGATTCATCCGACTGATTGTGCCTCACTCCTACTTCCTTACCCTGCATGAATAGAACTCAGGTTTTGGCCTGATTGCAGTGAGAGTGTTTTGGGGGGGGGGGCCTTATGTAAAACTTTTGTTCATTGTATTAGTAGACGCTACATTGCCCATGCGCCCGCGTCAAGTGGTTGGCCCAAGCGACGCGCTGGTCGGCTGGTTTACCTTTATCCCGTGTTGGCCCTGAGGCAGCCAGTGGGAGGTTGTGGTGTCTCGAGTGTTCCTTGACTGGGTTCGTAGGATCTGCAGTAAAACACCCTCCTGAGAGGTCACGTCGGCGGCAGTCTGGGCTGTGCGCAAGCTAGGCCTAACCCGGCTCGCGAGGGGCTCGCGAGGGGAGGCAGCTGAGGCGAAGCGGTAACAAAAACGCGAAAATTGCTCGAATGAGACTAAGCACCCCTTCCCTGAACACACGCAAATATAAAATTCGAATCCAACTTGAATCCAGCGGGGGAAAGCGACAACCAAAGGGAAGAGCAACGAAAGCAAACAAAAGGCCGCGTCTGGCACCTAGTCTAGTCTTCGACGTCTTCTCACCAGCGCGGAGCTAAGTGCTGCCACTGGGCATGGGAGGGAGCCCCAGGGCCTAAGGTCGGCACCCCTGAGACTCCGGGGCGTGTACAACCCCACTCATTATTACGTGAGAGTGTCACGGGGCGGCGAGCTTCACAGGCACTGGGCCTTATTCATATCGCCATATGAGGGCCCCACCTTGCGCCACACTCTAGTGCCAGCAACGACGATCGGAAACCAGGATGCCACCGATGGGGTAGAGCGGTCGCCAGCGGTTCCCCCGACGACCACGGGTCCTCCACCGGGGGCAGGCTCTAAGGCACCTCCCCAGCGGAGGGCCTACCTCCTGAGAACACCTTGCTCCGAACACCGCGGTGGCGATGTCGGATCCCGGCCCCTCTCCTGCAGCCCCCTGCGCCCTCCTCCCGAGGGGCAGGAGACTGTGGGAGCAGGGCAGCTGCTCGCTATGGCGACCTGCACCTCCTGTGATCCATGGTTAGCGTATACCTACTCCTGAAGAATTAGCGGTACCCGATAATTGTTGCCCCCAGTGTGGCCAGTAGGACCGTCCTGGGGCTCCAGGAATGGCTCAGCTTCTGGAACCTCGTCCCCCCAGCTTGGGCTAAGGAGCGAACCTTGTTTGCTCTCGTGTGGGTGTCCTTGGTCCATCATGAGGGGCACGTATTCCTCCGGCGCCGTCATCCCGAATGCCATGCTGTAATGCCCTGCATGCCATGCGGTCCTGCCTGACCCGCCCACCGTGGGGTGGCAGCGCGGCTGCCCACTGGGGCTGTGGGCCGTGTTGAGTCCTTCTTCTTCGCGGGCCGGGAGTGGGGGCAGCGCCGCCGCTGGCCCGGCGATGACAGCTTCGCTGGCATTGGAGTAGCCTTGGGGCCCGCGGACGCGCGCGGAGCCCCCGCGCGGGCCGCCCTGGGCTTGAGATGGGAGCTGGGTGGAGAAGGGGTGAACCCCCGAGGCGGCAAAGCCCAGGAGCTCTGCCACTCGCTCCAGCAGCACGTCGTGGCCGCCCTCCAGCAGCCTGCACTACAGCAGCACTCGGGCCACTGTGAGCGCGGCCCTCGAATTCGCCTGCTCCCTGCGGGTGTACGGCATCGAGGTCGCGGCGTGATTGGAGGCCCTTGCTGCCGACCGCGCCTGCCGTGGTGTGAGAGCTGTCGAAGCCTGTCCGCATCGCCCGCGGCCCGTAGCGCCCTACGGACGCGAGCTGCCTGGGGCACGGGGTCGCCCGAGGCAAGCGGCTCTGCGCAGGCGGGCCACGCCGCCCACGGATCTGGGTAGCCCGCCTGGTCGCCGGACATGGTGATGACGACGTGACGGGGCGCGAAGCGGTAGAAGGTGGATTCCGGCGCACCCCCTACCTGGCATGCCAAATGTCGGATTTCGGGTTCCGGCAGACCGTTGAGGTTCGAACACTGGGTTGCGCGTGGAGATTTCGACTCCTATCTAACTGCACCCCTCCGCCTTGCTAGGATCTACACTAAGAAAGAACAACACAAGAGACACAGGGTTTATACTGGTTCGGGCCACCGTTGTGGTGTAATACCCTACTCCAGTGTGTGGTGTGGTGGATTGCCTCTTGGGCTGATGATGATGAACAATACAAGGAAGAACAGCCTCGCGAGGGTCTGTTCTTGGCTGGGGCGATGAGCTGCTGGGAGGAGCTCAGTCACCCTTCTCTCTCTCTCTATCTGATCTAAACCCCTCTCTCAAGAGCCTCCTTCTCTGAACCCCTCAGCTCTTTGTCCGTGTGTCTGTCTGTCCCTGTCTTGCGGGTGGCTGGTCCTCTTCCCAAATATCGAGCGGGAAGGGAGCCAACAATGTCAGGCTAATTTGAAGGGGGGCAGCTAGTATCAGCTATCCTGACAAAAGTAGTGTTCGCCTGTGTAAAGCTCTGGCGATGACGCCGTCTTGGGCTCCACGGTGACCTCCGTCTCGTAGTCCTCCTGGTCTTGGTCTCGTTGCACCGGAATGGCAACCTTTGCCTGATGCCTCAGTACTCCGCGTCTGCGCTTGCTCGCTTTGCACCGAAGAGGAAGGGAGGACGCTGCGCCGGCTGGCACCCGCCTGGCGCCCTCGGTCGTCATGGCTTGCATCACGGGCACCTCGTGAGGTACCCCGCCTTGATCTCTCCGCCTCCTCATGAGCCAGCCTGACGAGGCCGTGCCTAAGGAAGCTCCGCGTCATCCACCCGGTGAGGCTTGGCCCCTCGCGAGGGTCTTGGGTTTGTGTTGGTGAAGAAGGGCCGCGCTGGGCCCCCCCTTTGAGCCACGCCGCAGGCCGCAGGCAGGCAAGCCTGGGGACCCCCGTTCCCAGAACACCGACAATGGCCAGCTTCAGCTTATGCCACGCCTCCATCAGCCGAAGACCCTCGGCCTCGAGGCTCGCGTCTACATCCATGAGTTCTTCACCAAGACGGCTCATTGTGCCCATCGCCTCCCAAAAGAGCTCGTGGCAGATGACACTCCGTTCGTGTGCAAACTTGAGTGCGCGGCCGATTCCGTCCTCCACAGCGGGGGTTGCTGACGAGATCCGAAGCGGCTCACTCCCCTTCCACACGGGGCTGGGGGCTGCCGCCCCCCCTGGTCGCCGACTGGGCTTCGGCGGGAACCCGGTTGAGTTGAGGCTCGCTACTCGAAGAAGAAACCAAGACGGAAGGCATCCAGCCGCCGTCTACAACCAGAGGAGGATACCTTGGCACGCTCGTCACACCCCTGGAGAGACCACGAAGAAGAGACGGCAGGAGCGCTGGCTCAAGGCGCAAGCGAGCATGCCTGCCTCATCGGCTGACCTCGCGCCGAGCGCAGCATGCTGGCTTGGGACACTCAAGGCTAGCGGGAGATTCAAGGCAGGAGGAGGTTGCTTCTCGGGGGGCTTCGCAGCCTTAGTATATGGGATCCTGAAGAGCCATCGTCAGGAAGGGAAGCAGCACTTGAGGAATTACAAAGATAAGGTACTTACTCATCTATGGCAATGTACTTCCTCTGTTTCAATGCCCGGAAGGCGCCGCTGCAGCAGCTTGGGGACCCCTTCCTTTTGCGGAGCACATCGAAGTCTACACGGAGCCGAGAATGTTCAAGCCATCCGTAGTGTGGGAAGGGGTGCCGAACAATAACAGCCCAGACCCAACCACACTGCCCGACACCGAACATTCTGACACAATCGGAGGCTCTGCCAATGAAATAACACCTTCAACCCACGTAGTAATGGCCGTCATCGCCCCGTGGACAGAACCATTCCTCGCCTACCTTACTAGGCAGGAACTCGTCGAGGACCAAAATGAGGCACACTGCATAGTGCGGTGATCCAAAGCCTACAAAGTCCACGAGGGAGAGCTTTATAAGAAAAGCACTACCGGGGTCCTTCAAAGGTGCATCTCCGAAGAGGAAGGGCGGAACCTCCTGGCTAAAATTCATGCCGGACTCGGCGATCATCACGCTGTAGCTCGGTCCCTTGTAAGCAAGGCCTTCCGTACAGGCTTTTATTGGCCAACGGCCCGGGCAGACGCCCAGGACTTAGTCCAACGATGCGCCGGTTGCCAGCTCTTTGCAAACCAAAGCCATATGCCACCCACCTCCCTCCAAACTATCCCCATCACTTGGCCCTTCGCAGTCTGTGGGCTTGATCTGGTTGGACCCCTTAAAGGCGGAACCCACAAGCAAAAATACTTACTGGTCATGGTGGATAAGTTCACCAAATGGATAGAAGCCAAGCCTGTTAAGACGGCCGAATCCGGACTGGTGATAGACTTTATATCCAGGGTTGTACACCGCTACGGCGTCCCCCACAACATCATCATTGATAACAGCACGAACTTTACGGCCGACGAGGTAAAACTCTGGTGCACAAACATGGGCATCAAGCTCGATTATGCTTCCGTCTATCACCCACAAACTAACGGCCAGGTCGAACGTGCAAATGGTCTTATCATGAGCGACATCAAACCCAGATTAGTGCGGTCCCTCAAGGAATCTAACATGCACTGGGTAGAGGAGCTCGACTCCGTACTCTGGGGGCTGCGGACCACGCCAAATCACACCACCGGATACACACAATTCTTTATGGTGTACGGCGCAGAGGCAGTTTTGCCTTGCGACATAATTCATGACTCAGCTCGAGTGCGCATGTACGAAGAAAGAGAAGCCGAGCTCGATTGGCAGGACAGTTTAGACGCATTGGAGGAGAAGCGTGATGTGGCAAAAGCCCGTTCCGCATTCTATCAACAGCAGGCTCGACGATATCAAGGTAGAGAAGTACGATCCAAAAATTACAACGTTGGGAAATTAGTTATATGCCTGCCGGACAAGAAAAAGGACAAACTCAAGCCCAAGTGGGAAGGTCCCTTCATAATTGACCAAGTCCTGACTGGTGGAGCATACCGCCTACGAGATGCATCGGATAACCGACTCGAGCCAAACCCATGGAACGCAGCCCGTCTCCGAAGATTCTATGCCTAGTGCCGGACTCTGTGTTCATCTCCTTACTCTATCCATTTTTTATATACTGTCTGTCTTACATTTCTCTCTTCTCCCCTTCCTTTCTCTTATAGCCTTTAAAGGCTCATCAAATGACGTGCTATTCGGACTCATTAAACCTGGGGGCTTCTTTCAACAGAAGCTTATTTTTACGGGCTTCAGGCCCAACACATGTGTTACACTTCCGCATGTACCATTTTTTTCACCATTATATGCATCGATATGACTTAAATTTTGGCCAAGCTGGGTTGCCTGGCTCCTGTGCTTACCCCTACGTTCCCGATTGTTCGGCTAGGCGTTAAAGGGAGCACCTCTGTGATTGTTACTGCCGGATCAGCCGGATGTGTACCTCAGACTGGGTGAAGCCGAAGGCTAGCGTTCTTAAGGGAATATTCGGTCGGTGACCTAAAAGATGATCTTTTCACTTATTTATTTATGCGCCCCCAGATGCTTTTTCATGCGTCTTCTTCGCAGAATGGGCATGCACTTTAGGGCATGCCTCCCAGGGAAAGGAACCCCTAACGGAACTATTCTCCCTGGAAGATGTTTCTTACTAACCATGTAATATGACATAACTAGTCGGACACTTGTCTGTTCACGCACTAATGACCCCTACGCCCGGTCTCCATGCATTCCCCGGTTCTTATATAACCGCATGGGAATTCGGACACACTCCGGACCGTCAGGTCCCGAGGCTGAACCGAAAAGGCCGGCCATGACAAACGATCTACCATCCGGCTAGAAGGCATTATAAATGTCAATTAAATTACATAGTCATTCTGACTGATTGTATTCCTCTTCAATGCCATCTAACAGGCTGTCTACTTTACAGTCCTGCTGGGAATACTTTGCTGCCAATTCTACTTGGCTGTATACTAAGCTTACAGGGATCTCCTTCCCATCGGGCCCCACAGGACCGACCTCGGCCATGTGGTTGGGGTCAGCCTTTGTGTACCACGTCTTCACCATGGCCCAGGCCTCCCTAGCGCCTTGATGGCAGGCCGATATCTTCCACAATTGGAAGCGCCGCCGTGCTCCCTTTAGCTTCTCCACAAGCTCTCCAAGACCTTCGGGCATGGAGATGGAGGGCCACAGGGCCTGGGCGACGCCTTGCATTGCCTTCCGAACTCGCTCGAGCAGTTGCGAGAGCTCGGGAAGAAGGTCACCTGTAGAACCGGGCATCTCCTCTGCAGGACGACCTGTTAGCACACCTATAGACATTAATCTGTTAGTCGACTTCCCCGCCAAACTTTTTTTCACAGGTTCTTTCAAGCACTTACTAAATATGCCGCACCGAAGCCGCTGATTCTCCTTAACGGAGTCTGACAGCCAGGCACGAACATCTTGCAGGTCGACGCCCAGCTTGGTGTTGGCATCTTGGAGATCGTTCTTCTCTCGCCTCACCTTTGTCAGCACCTTCTCACCAGCCTTCAGCTGGCGTAGGAGGTGTTGCCTTTCTGGATTCAATCCGGCGCCATCTGCAATTTCATTTGTCAGATTCGCACCCATGCCGTGCTTCGAAAAATACTTATCTTTCGAAGTGTACGACACCGAGGCTGAAGCAGGACAAGAGCGACAACGTTAACCTGAGTGGAATTCTAATAGCATCTCCAATAGATGACATAAAATACATAACCATAAAGTGCTAGATGTAAAATACATCAGCCGCTCATCTCTGAACTTAACTGTCGAAACTGAATTTAACTGTCGGAACTGAACTTAACTGTTGAAACTGAATTGTGATATCGAAATTGAACGCACTAGTAGAAGAAAAGCAGTAGCAACAGCGCATGCGGGAGCCGGGGCAACTGGTCGTGTAGAAGTTCATATTCAACCTCCACCCCCCTGAGCCACCATCCACCACCGGCCAAATTGCCGCCCCCTCCACCCGCGGCCGGCGGTGCACCACCCCACCCGCCTCGAAACCACTCCCCATCGCCGGTCTACCGCAGCCCCGGCCATCCCTCTACCCCCCCCCCCCCCCGCCCCCATGCTGAGCTTTTTCTCCGGTGATCCCCACGCCACAGCCGGCGACCACCGCCCCCACCCTGAACCCTGAGATAGATATTGGGGTACCTCTCAAGCAAGCCCCCCTCCCTGCTACGGCTAGTTCTTCCTTAACTCCAGCGAGCCCCCACCCCCCTGAAATCGACTGACCCAAAAGTCAACTTAGTCGACTGAAGTATAGCCAAATCGGAGCAGCATCGTAAACAAGATCAAGAGCGAGAGCAAGAGCAAGAGCCAGAGCAATAGTAAGAGCAAAGTAGGCAGGGGGCTGTCAGCAAGAGTAGAGCAGCATCGCAAGCGAGAGCTAAAGCAGCAGTAGCTCCTACTGATGTGGACGTTGCCGCCGAGGGAGCGACACTGTGGAGGAAGTGGCCGGCGACGCCGCCGTGGATGGAGCCGTGCCATGTTGGCTCGGAACCGAGTGCCGGCAACACCGTGAGATCGAATGAAGAAGAAAATGTAGCGATTAGTGTACAACCTCTTTGGTGGCGCCGATTAGGCCTCAGCTTCATCTGAGGAAATGATGATGATGATGCTCTTCTGGTGGTGTAGGTAAAGACGATGGTGTGGGAATGGAGGTGGCGCGAAAGACGAGGGGTACGTCGGGGCAGCTCCTTGGAGGTGGAGGACAGAGTTGCTGAACAGGCGGGACAACGAGATCGACGACGGATCCTCATCCGGTACGGTAGATGAGGGACGTCTAGGTGTTCCTGTGGATGAAGTCGTCGGGGAAGAGGCTCCGACTGGGCTGCGGTGAGGTGTAGGACGAAGGAGGGTGGGGTTTCGCGGATGGAGCGGAGAGGTTATGGTGACCTAGGATTTTGAATGGCGAAAAGGAGGCGATGGGAGGGGGAACCGTGGTTTAGGGACGCGCTTGTCTGAAATGTGGGGTAAGTTACAAAAGTACCCCCACCGATTTGAGCTAGGCAGTTCTTTCGATTTAGGGGTACCACGGGCATTTCGCGTCTCGGGATTTCGCAGGAGGTGGGAGTTTTCGCGCGTGTTGTAATTTTGGGATAGCAAGGCGCGGGTTGAGATGGAGGGAGTTTTCTAGGCACAACAAGACAAAGATATATCTTAAATCTTTCGGGGTAACAAGGCGCGGGTTGAAGAGGCGGGAGTTTCATAGCACGATAGATAGAGATGCTAGCTTGAAATTTCGGCATAACAAGGCGCGGCTTGAAATTTCGGGAGAGCAAGCTTAATGTGTACCCAAAAAAGACAATTCGCACCTCATCACTAGAGAGAGCCATGTCCCGTTTTACTATATTACTAGAAATGCATTCAAATACAACAAAAAAACTAAAAGAATCGTGATAACATACATAACGTGTACAGTACCAAAACAATTTGCACTTCCCTCAACAATAAAAAAACAATGTGTCTTGTCTAGCATATGGACTAAATTTGAGTACATTTTCCCTGTTTGAATGGGATTGTACTCGGGTTAGTTATACAACCATCTAAATATTATCTTCACAACACATGACATGAATATAGGAGAAGTAAATTCCTATATAAATACGAATTACATGTGCATGCGATATCAAATTCAAATATATATGTATCCATTTTATGTTGAATTCAAATCATAGTACATGTATGCTCTAGCTAGATGTTCGGAATCTAAACCATGTATGATACTACGTACAATATGTTTAACACGCACAACACACACACAAACACCATTTAGACTAGTATGGTACACGTGCATTGCACACATGAGATTTGGCAACCAAATTCTGAATAAATACCACATTATAGCATGTAAGCTTTGAGTCATATATGCATGATGTAGATGTTTGTTTAATTCTTATAGTTAATTTCATTCAAAATCATCTAGTTTTTATAAGAAAGATAATCTATTTTAATTTTCATGGATTGTGCGTTGTGAAGCATAAAGTAAAACCAAATGATGGGAAATCATGTAGAAAAACATTTGGGCAATTCTGATATGGAAGATTCTAGAACAAAGAAGAAGTTCTTGTGTTTTGAGGTTTGTGCATTATGTTTAAGTTCAACCATGGATTCTTCTAGATTGTACATGTGGCAAAATCTGGTGGAATCTAGATGATATCCAACGGCCAGTAGTGCTCAAATTTGCCATCTCTGCACCATCGGATTGGCTTCATCCAACGACCATCTTTCAAAGTTAAAGTTATCCGCACACTATATAAAAAATATAAACTATAATATATAGGGGTATAGATATAGATATGTGATGTGAAAGCCACCCATCATCTCCGATTAGAATAGTGTGTCCATGCACGGATGCAATGTGGTCAAACGATGTCTGCCATCGATATCTCAAATTCAAATCAATCTGGCCTTGTTCAATGTGTATATAGTACAAGATGCTCGTTTCCAAACCACACCGTGCATATCTCAGTTATATTCATGCATGCATGGGTTTCAAACATCATGATCTCTTATTAAAATATTTGAATTCAACTTTACATTGATTATGAACTCACCTAGTCTTTTACACCCACACAATTGTCTTCTCTTTATAATTCTACCACTAACTTTCTCTCATGCATGCATGCACACACACTACCAGTCGGCATTATCCATCGCCCACATGCAATCTTTTTCTTCAGGTCGGGGTCCGATGCATGCACACACACACACCTCCCCGTCTCCATCATATAGGGCATTCTTTATCTCTCACGTGCATGCGCAACGATCGATGTTCCTCTATGTGTGTGTATATATAGCAAGGTATTTCATTGTTTTCCACACAAACCGACCAATCTATATATCTAGTGATGTCTCACCCTCTTTCCCACGTCCACATCAATCAATCTATACCTCTCTATATAGGATCACATAGCTAATACACCCCAAATTAATTATATATCCAACGTCCCCCTCTCATCATCCATGCTTTCCGCTTCATCTTTCTGACGTGCGCACAGTGGCGAAGACAGGGCAACAAGCCCCCTCCCTAAGATCACTATATATTGAGGCTAATATGAATGTGATCATTAGACAATTGCTGGTAAAATGGTTTAAGTTGATGAATTGGCCCTCCTCGTAAAGGATTAGCAATGCTTGGCCCCCTAGCTCATTTATTTTTCATGGCTCCGCCACTGTGCACAACATCACACATTCTCGCCCCCTCTCTTTATATATCGATCTCACACTTGTTCACTCCTTCATAGTCTCCCTCCACTTGGCCCCTCGCACCATCTTCTAGCCC
The DNA here is from genome assembly GCA_034509565.1 of Triticum monococcum. Lineage (NCBI taxonomy): Eukaryota > Viridiplantae > Streptophyta > Magnoliopsida > Poales > Poaceae > Triticum > Triticum monococcum. Next base: position 495,782,973 of record CM067844.1, read on the forward strand.
CCACTGGATTTTGCCACATGTACAATCTAGCAGACTCCATGGTTGAACTCAAGCATAATGCACAAACATCAAAACACAAGTGCTTCTCCTTTGTTCTAGAATCTTCCGTGTCATAACTTCCGAAACTTGTTTTCTAGTTGAATTGCCATTATTTGTTTTTTACTTTATGCTTTACAACGCACAATTCCATGAATCATCAAATATATTAAGGGCTTCTTTGATTCAAAGGATTCTCAAAAGAATTTTGGAGGATTATAATCCTTAGGAATTTTTCCTATCTTGGTTGTTTGATTCAAAGGATTCTAAAGCATAGAAAATTTTCCATGGGATTCATTTGCACTAGATTTCATAGGAAACATCCCATCCACTCAAACCTGTTTGGAAGAATCCTGCGTTTTTTCTATGCAGAATCAAACACTCATACAATCCTATAGGATTTAAGACAACATTCCACTCTAATCCCATGTTTTTCCTATTCCCACATTTTGGAAATCCTATGAATCAAAGAGGCCGTAGCTTTTTTATAAAAACTAATTGATTTTGAATGAGTTGAACTATAAGAATTAACGAACGTTTACATCAGGCATACATGACTCAAAGCTTACATGCTATAGTGTGGTATTTATTCATAATTTGGTTGCCAAATCTGATGCGTGCAATGCACGTGTACCTTACTAGTACTTCGAGTATGTGTGAAACACGCAAATTAGAATTCCAATGGCATGCTAGACAGTGTCTCTCTTACAGTTGATGAAGCCATGTGGCATATGTGGAGGTGTTGTCGCGACCTCCTTGTGTGGATTGATCATAGTGACGTGCTGGTGGTTCCAGAAGATGTACTCGTCCTCTCTGAGGCACACTGGAGGTACATGCACGAAGCGAAGATGTGCACACACGCCATGCATGCGCTCATGCCCTCCCACACACACACGTGGGAACACGGGGGGACGCATTTTTGTACGGAGATCCACCCCATGTGATACTTTGACACGTATAAAGTCCTTCACTTCATTGATGGTCAATTAATACAGCGCGTGCAAATTGAGTGGATGTGAGGGAGGAAGAAAGAAATTACTACTCCATTGCGTGCATGCGAGTAGTTAAATCATGGTTTGCTACTTCCATTGGTCTCCTTCTTATTTTGTGCAAACCTGCTCACACCTAGTACTACGTATAACACATGAACGTGTTCCCACTATGCATGTTTTAGTACTAGTGCTAGTACTAGGTTATAAAAATGAGAACTAGTACCTAGCCGAAAATCACTCTACCTCTTACTCCTCATAAGTCTTTCTTGTTCATCCATCCTTGCCATGGACGGTGTGCAGAGCTCTAGGTTGAGAACTATCAGAACTACTAATAACAAGGGAGCGGCCACCAAGGCCGCAGAAAAAAAAGAGAGGGTTCGCCGCCTCGCAGAGGCCTCGAAAGATCTGTCACGGGCAGGTGATGGTTTCCAGGAGCGCCCTAGCCACGGAGGCGAACATGCCGGCATGCCCGATCAGCTCAATAAGCACCTCAATAAGCAGAAGGAATTCATCCACGGCTTGGTGGAGCTACTGAACGAGAGCCTCGACAACATGCCCGCTGAGCTCAATGAGCAGGGGGAGTTGACCGCCGGCTTGGTGATGCTGCTGAAGAAGAGCATCGCCTCGGAGAAGAGGGCAACTTTAGGAGGACAAGGCGAAGCTCTGCCACGAGCTCGACCTGCTAAAGGAGGAGAACACCGGCTGGAAGAAGCTGCATGAGAATAATATTTCCTTGATGGAGATGTTGTAGGCCCTCGTCATGGAACATAAGGATGAGTTGACGAAGCTCTGCATCGAGCACTCGGCTATTGCCAAGGTAAGTAATGCGGCAATGGAACAGATGATGAAGGCTCGCATCGATAAATCTCGCATCATGGACAGAATGAAGAAGATGGATTTGGAGATGCGCAAGGAGATGGAGGTCGTGGAGGCGATGAAGAAGCAGTTACGACTCCGCGGCCAACAACCCTTCATGTAGTAGAGAGCAGCGCCCCAGACTTGTGTGTGCGTCTTCCTTCTTTTTTTGGGGTGATAATCTTCCTTCTTTCTTTTGCTCATGTGTTTCTTCTTTTGCTTTGTGTGTTTCGCCGCGCGTGTCACGTTCTCTGCAAGGCATGAATAGAACAATGCTAACAATGAGATGACTAGCAAATTAGATCATTTTTATCACCATATGGCACTGGGCTGACGTGTTTCGTGCTCCTCTGTCGTACTACTACAGTGGAAAACTTGAGTATACCGCCCGGTTCTTTGCTCCTCCTTAGGTCATGAGCACATTTATACGAGCAGTCAAATCACAAGGCCCCGCCTTCCAGCCATGAGTCGTCAAATCACAAAGGCCCTCGCCTCTCTGGAAACCGACCAAGCTAGACTGCCCCGCCCTCTAGCCTTTCAAAAAATGTATACTTTTGTACAGTAGTAGTATCGATGGAGTGCGCCATGGAGCAAAACTAACAAGATGAAATTAAAGAAAAAAGGTGGTACATATAGACAGCGCTCATCGCCAAATTATGCATATAGTACTATTAAAAAAGGTAGTACGTGCTTAAATGGGGTGCTAAATTATATTAAATAAATTAGCATACCTATTTATTTCTTGGGTTCTTATTATCTATGCCACTAGTTGTGTATCACTACTCAGTTTTGCCATTAGAAGTTACACCTACTCAAAAATGCCATCGATCCGTGAGATGCCTGCTCAAAAATGCAATTAGATATCTCAAAAATGCCATCGTTAAGTTAGATGTTTGCTCAAAAATGCCATTAGACATTGTTATTTTCACGTCAAACCTGTTGACCATGTGATATGACAAAAATAAGCCGATTGTCACAATGATAAGTGTGGCCCCGCTTGTTAGGAGTAACCAAGCGAATAATTTTACAGGAAAATAAGAAAGCTGTTGGGATCAAGTAGGCCCCACACTTTATTTTACTGTAGTGAGATAGAGGGAGAGCTGGCATGTTGGCCCATCGGTATTTATGTCATTATAGCATGGCCAAAGAGATTTGAGTCACAATAATGGTGTCCAGCACAACACACCCCTCAAATAAAACGAAGCACCATGAAATTCTTTGACAACTAAACTCCTGGCTATATGATGTTGGCCATATATATTGTACGTATATAATGTGAAAAAACGAGTGGTAGTACTTGATACGTCTCCAATGTATCTATAATTTTTGATTGCTCCATGCTATATTATCTACTGTTTTGGACTATACTGGGCTTTATTTTCCACTTTTATATTATTTTTGGGACTAACCTATTAACCGGAGGCTGTCACATCCCTAGCCCTACTTTGGCCTTGGACTAGCTTGGTGGTTGCATCATGTTTAAATTCAAATGAAATTTGAATTGAGGAATTTTCAAAGCCTCAGAATCCCTTTAAAAATGATCAAGATAAAATTGCTTCAAATAAGTCCAAGAAAATGTTCCTGTTATTCTCTGGAAATATTGGCAAGGGGTAAAATCCAAACCAATAATCTTGGTGTCTCAGAAACATTTATTTTGGGCATTTGAATTAAATCAATAGCTATTTGAATTGGATTTATATTTACTATTAAATAAATATAGGTCCAATAATTCTGAAATATTTTTGTGGAGCTTGGGTTTAATTCTTTTAGCTTCTAAAAAAATATTTTCAGAAGCTACAAAACTGAATTGGTTTCAAAACCAAATTCAAAACAAACCTTCAAAATAGAAAAAGAACAGAATTAGGAAAAAAAGAGAGAGAGAAAACCTACCTAACCTACCTGTGCAGCCCACCAAGGCCCACCTGGCTGGCCCAGCTGGCCAGCCCAGCCCACTGGCCTTCCCCCACTGTCGTCTTCCTCGCGACAGAAGGACGTCGGGCGTGTGCCCCGTGCGCGCGGCCACGCGCTCCGGCCAGCTCCTGCTTGCCGCACCCCCCTCGACGCCTGGATGCCTCTGGGAGACGCCACGCAGCCCCCTGGTCCCTCTCGCTCACTCCCTCGAGCTCATCCCCCTCCTCTGTTCTCTCTCCCGCACGCATCCGAAAGCGATCGCTACCGCCGTTCGCTGCCGCCGTGCCTAGAGCCACCCCTCACCCTTTCGCCATGTCCAGAGGCTCCGCAGCGTCTTCATCCTTGTCTCCGATGAGCCAAGCGAGCCCGGGCGCCCTGTGGAGCCGCCTTCGCCTCGTCTTCCTCCTCGGGCACCCGAGATCGCCGTCGTGGGTTCGTCGCCTCCGAGCCGTCCTCAAGCACGCTGAGCTGCTCAACGACCCCCCCAGTGAGCTCCGCCGCATTTCCCCTCTCTTTCCTGCGTCCTTCCCGTCCTCTGGCCGCCGTTCCGCCAAAGCCGAGCACTCACCGCCGCACGAGCTCGACGCCGGCGACACTCCGGTGACCATTTGGTCCCGGGCATGCGTTCTATGTACTCGCCACACCGCGTAGAAGCCGTAGGTGCCAACCCCGCAGCGCCACTGCCGTTGTAGCCTCGGCCCCGAGCTCACCCGAGCTCCGGCAGCCGCCACGGTCGACGCCGGTGAAGATTCCGGCCACCCCGCCATCCCCCACGGCCACCATCCGATGCGCCTCGATGCGCTGCATCCGTAGAGCCCAGCCGCGCGAGCTCTCGTCGCCGGAGATGGCCGGACAAGGAGCGCCGTCGCGTTCTGCTTAGCACTGGCGGCTAACCGCCATTTAGCTAACGTGGCAGATTAGTTTAGGCTAATGACACGCTAACCAATCCCCCTGACCCACTAACCGCTGGGCCCCACGCCCTAACTAACTGGGTTTGATTTACGTTTAGATTAAATTAACCCCCATGGGCCCCACCGGTCAGTTTGACCTGGCCACGTCACACATTGACCAGGCCCCCACCTTTCATTGACTTGAGCCAGCACTGTGTGACTGACCAGTGGACCCCACTGGTCAGGTTTGACCTTGTCAGCCGCAGTTGACTTGCTGAGGTCAGCATGACGCAATGCTGATGCAGTAAATGATTTTCTGGATTTTAAATAATTCAGGAAATTCCAGAAAATACCTAAAACTTCTAAAATTCGTAGAAATTCAACCGTAGCTCCAAATGAAATAATTTATATATGAAAAATTATCAGAAAAATTCAAAGAATCCATCTGTACCATTTTCATGCATGTTTGAACAATGTTTGTCCTCTGTTTTGGACAAAACAAATAAAGGGCATTTAAATAATCATATATGGGGTTGGAATTTGAATCTTGTACTCAAACCAACTTCATTTAAATCATAGCTAGTTGCATTAGCTCAAACCACAGCATATTCACATGTCATGGTCATGCATCATACTGTGCATTGCATTGATTGCATTTCTTTCTCTGTTGCCGGTATTTGTCCCCTTTCGATAGACGTGGTTTTGACGATGGGATCGGTGACACCGATGAAGAGTTATATTATCTTCAGAAGCTCCAGGCAAGCAAAACCCCCTTGTTCATTCCGATACAAGCCCACTCTCTCGCTCCTGCTCTCTTTTCCTGCATTAGGACAACAACGATTCATCTGTTACTTGTTGCGGTAGTTGAACCCCTTATCCTCTGCATGACCTGTCATTGCCACAGTAATTAGATGAAACCCACTAGCATGAGTAGGAGTTGCTTGAGCCCTGATTGTGCCTACTCATTCAAGCTTGTTTGTCATGCCTGCTACTGCTTAGAGTTGAGTCAGGTCTGATTCATCGGGGATGAATCGGAGGTGTGTAAACATGTCCTACTGTTGAGAACTAAGTGTGTGAACACGATTTGGTAAAGGTAGCGGTGAGAGGCCATGTAGGAGTACATGGTGGGTTGTCTCATTGCAGCCGTCCTCAGGAATTGAGTTCTGTGTCTGTGATCCATGAACAGCTACTACCACTCATTGGGATCCTTAATTGACCCTCTCGGCTTCTTAATCACCCTAGTACTTTGTCCAGGAGTTGCAACTAGTTTCTGGTGTTTGTAGGTTATGTGTTGGCGGCCGTGCGTAGCTCTGACCCGAGGGGTGGGCTATGTTGCGGTAGATACACCATGGCACGGTGTACCGGGTGCCCGTTTGGTGTCTCGGGAACCCTGCACACATCGTTTGGGGTTGTGAGCGAAACTCCGGCTGGATCTCCTCGCGGATGGAACCCGAATAGGCGATAAACCTGGACTAGAGACTTAAGTGTTTAGGTAGGCCGTGGCCGACACCCTCGCCTGGCTTCCGCTTAAAGGTTGCTGAGGTACATGACGTGTATAGGGCAATAAGTGGTGAGAGCGTGTGTGAAGAAGTACACCCCTGCAGGGTTATCAATATCTATTCGAATAGCCGAATTCCTCGGATATGGAAACTTGGACCCCTTGCATAGTTCATAGACAAGTGAAAGTGGATACTCTAAAACTCGGAAGATAAGTGTGAGTACTATGGATGACCTTCTCGTAGGGAGACGGGAGCGGATCCATAGTGGTGTATTGAATGGTGAATGTGTGGACTCGTGTGCGCCACCTCAAAAGAGTTGCTTGCAATCGTAGTTCCGAATAGCCACCGAGTCAAAGCTGGCTTGCTGCAGTTAAACTCCACCACCCCCTTTTGTTGATACCGATGCATATGTAGCTAGTTCTGATGTAAGTCTTGCTGAGTACCTTTGTACTCACGTTTGCTTAATTTATGTTTTGCAGAGAGACTTCAGTCTCGCTAGTAGTTTCGCGTGGACTTCGACGTTTAGCTTGATACCTCAGCTACGATCTTGTGCCCTCGGCAGGATCTAGTAGATAGTCAGGCTTCTTAGCCTTTTTCATTTATAGATGTCTGTACTCAGACATGTTAAGCTTCCGCATGTGCTTTGACTTGTATGCTATGATTGTTGGGTCATGAGACCCATGTTTGTAATATCTCGCTCTTCGGAGCCTAATGAATAAATACTTGAGTTGTAGAGTTATGTTGTGATGCCATGTTGTATTCACACATATCGAGCATATTGTGTGTATGATTGAAATGCTTGGTATGTGTAGGATCCGACAACCTAGTTGTTTATCCTTTGCAGCCTTTCTTATGGGGAAATGTAGTCTAGTGTTCCTCGAGCCATAGTAGTCCGCTACAGCCTGGTTCACCGGAGTCCTGCTAGCCCAGCACTACTGTTTAGGACACTTGACTGGCCAGCATGTGTTTCACTTCGTCCCTATGTCTGTCCCTTCGGTGAAATGTCACGCAGTGATTTCCGGAGTCCTGCCTAGCCTGCTACAGCCCGGGATCCCCGGAGTCCTGTTAGCCCAGCGCTACAGCCTGGAATCACTCGTTGATGATCGACATGTTCGATGTGATTCATGTATGCCTGTCTCCATAGGTCTGTGCCGCTTTGGGTTCACGACTAGCCATGTCGGCCCTGGTTCTTTGTCATATGGATGCTAGCGACACTATCATATACGTGAGCCAAAAGGCGCAAACGGTCCCGGGCCAGGTAAGGTGGCACCCATGGAAATACCATGCGTGAGGCCACAAAGTGATATGATGTGTTACATACTAGATCGGTGTGACCTAGGATCGGGGTCCTGACAGCGTTGGTATTAGAGCCTGACTGCCTGTAGGATTACCAAGCCAAACTGGTCGAAGTTGAGTCTAGAAATGCTTTAGTTATGTAAGGGAATTGATTGTGGAAGGAAACATAAGGCTCTTTTTACTCCTTATTCTCATGCCCTTCTGATCTGAGTCATCCTCTTCCTTTCTACGGGGATTAAGAACTAGGCCTTCTTATCTATCTATCAGGATGACGTGTTACTAACCCATTGACTTATAAGATTGTTGAGTTCAAGCCTCAGTTCAGTTCCTACTACTTCCATATGTTCATAGCTAGCACCAGAACCTTGGCATGATGTTGTTAAGTGGTTATGCCACCATTTTTGCATATTGTCTCAAATCTTTTTGAGCATTTACAGCCGTTATGCTGTCCGAGTCATCCCAGGTTTCTAAATAGTCTGATGCATTTGCAAACCTTTTCCCCTGTTCCTGATGTCCATTTAGGCCAGGTTAACCACACTAATGGTGAGTTGAGGTACTCCGTTACCTCGACATATATGTTGGAGCTATTACTATGACCCTAGGTGTTTTAGGGAGTCACCTAGTGATCTAGCTATGTTTTGTATTCCCAGTGTGTGATTCTGGCCATTATTCTCAAAAGCATCCCGTGATGCCATTTAGTTAGTAGGCATTCTATTCCTGGGTTTTGAACCCGAGATTCACCCTACTTACTTCATGTTGATAGTGTTTGCTAGTTCCTTAGGACATTAGTAAACCTTGTGATAGACCTCGAGGTCCGTGGTATTTCCTTCTTCCAAATACTATGAACCACTTCTGGCAGAAGTTCTTGAACAAAAGGATCACCACCAGAGTGCTCTTGATGAGTTCTCCATTCTATATTGTGGCTCTGCCAGTTCTACCTTTCTGCATGGGTTATCTGGAAGAAATATGTTGAGCTTTGCTCGACATACTAATCTATGCCTCCACAGCTCAGAAAATTATATGTTCCTTGAGTTGTTCCTCTTCAGTTGTATTCCGACCATCCTCTATCAGTAGATAGCCAAGAGCTTGTGTGCATTTGTGGTCATCGGTGCCTTTTATTCTTGTGCTCCGTCGAGTCGTTCTATTTTAGAATGACTAGGAGAAACAAACTCCAGTACCTCATCCATATCTAGGGTTGGGTCAAAATAGTTGTAATCCGCAGATCAAAATGCAACCCAGCTTTTGGTTCTGTTCTACCCTGAAGTATTACCCACCTTATGTCAAGAGCGTCGTGAGAATTGCACCTTCTCCTATGAATTTTTGACGCAGTGATACTTCTTGCCATCATTGTTCATTCCTCGGTTCCCGTGTTATTGTAACCGGAATGCCGGCACGTGAGTCGTGATGTGTGAAATCAATACTCCTAGCAACTGTGTTGCTTGGTAGTTAATGGACACTATTCTCATTCTTAGCGTGTTGGTTATCAAATCATCATCCTAAGATTGATCGTGCTACCTAGTCCTTATTTCCGGTGCACTCTTCGATCAACGAGTTAGGATTTTGCCAAACCTTTGCTCTATCGATCATATCGTCTTGCTCTGAAAAGCAAGATTGATCTCGAGCTTAGTATCATATCAGTGGTTCGTGATGTTCCGATTATCTTCTCGGAAGTATTACCTGGTTGTCACCTGACCAATATGTTGAGTTCGTGATCATGTTGGTTTTCCTCCAACCACCCATTCTCCAAGAATCTGTGTTGGATACCCCTGAGCTAGTTTGTTAAGCTTAACAACAACTTGGAGAGTTGGAAGATAAAAGCTTGTCTGACTTAGTTCATGTTAAGGGATATCTTTGTGTTTGTGCGTGTGTTGAAGAAAGATGATATCTTTACCAATTGGTCCTCGTGATCAGTTGTTGTATCTATTATCTTGTCCAAACCTTGATTTGAGTGTGGGCTATCATCAAATCAAATCAGAACCAACGATGTTCGTAATGTTGTCTTACTTGCGGTTGTCCCTCGAGCATACACCATTATATCTTTGGTCTGACCAATACTATCACATTGTTCACATAGTGGTGGAAGTCCAGTGATATGGAAATTCTGATGAGTTGCTGTTGAGCCCATCAGCGGCATTTTGTCTCCTCCATGATTGTGTTGAACATCCAGCTAGTGTTGGAAACTTTATAAGCATTGCCCTCATGTCCCGATCATGAAGCATATGTCCGGTTGAAAGATGTGACCTCCTCTAATTCATGTTCATCTGATGTAAGTTGCCGCCGTGAATTCGAGAAAGTTTGTTTTTGCTTCCTCTGGAATCATCCCAAGTCAGTCATGCATGTGCGAAGTATTCTATGGTCTGATAGACTGATCATCTACATTCTATACGTATCCCTAGCACACCAAGCCACTGATTGATTTGTTCAAGGAGAAGAAGTTTCTTCTTAAGGGTTAGACCTACGCAAGGACTTCGATATCCTCGTTGATGGTTCCCCCTGAACTCGGTAGTGTTTCATTTTAAGACTACCAGGTGACCATGCTTGTCTAGGACAACGTGTTCACATGCTCGAAGCAGAACCGGCTCATGTTTTGGAGCTTACTACCGTAGTTCATTCCCCCGAGAATTTCGCAATGTCGTCTCGTTGAATTGTGTTGCAAACCTTCATTTTTTCCTTTCTAGACTTGATGAGTCTGGAATATCCTGTCACCAACCAGTTCTGAATCTTAGGCAGATATGATGGTTGGAGCATTTTCCAAGAACTATAATATTGGTCTCTCGATAACCGGTAAAGTGGATGTCATGGCCAACACATCCAGCCGGAAGACCTATTATTGTAGTATCTCGATTGAAGAAAGTTGGCCACCTTCCCATGAGGATTTCGTAGGATTTACTCCAGAAGTTGTTCCTTACGGATCTCTTGTATTCCGAAGTCCGGCCACTACTTGGTGGCTATGCCGATGCTTAAAGCCTGACCGTGGTAACCAGTACATCAAGGAGAACATTAGAAGCGGAGTGCTAAATGTCTCTCGGTCGATCATCGCTAAGGTGAAATCTGAGAAAGTGTTATCTTTCTTTGCATCTGCATCTTCCACCATTATTCATCATGATAGCATGTTGTGTTGCCAGGATCCTTGAGACGGATATTGGCAGAACCTTGATGAGTATGGAAATGCTCAAGTTCTTGAGAGCACGCTCAGGCACTAGGTTCTGATGTTGTCGTTAACTGGAATGTGCCTCCGTTCTCTCAGTTGTTCGTTAGCCATCCAATTGGTGGAATCACCTTTGCCGGTGAACCTTCTCCCCAGTTACTAGAATCATTCCCAACATTTGCATTTTGTTCCCAGCTTACACCTCAGTAGCTGTTGTTCAGGAACATCCTCAAAAGTGGACTTACCATAGGTCCCATCCATTTCTGATGATAAGCAAAAATCATCCATTGCGTTGTCTTCAACAAGGTAGTCCTAATCATCCATCCTAGTCCAAGTATGCCATCTCTTCAAACTCCTTCAAAAGGTCGATTGTGATTGCCTTAGGATGGTATAAACAGTTTCAATGATCTATGGGTCAAAAGTAATTCTTTTTGCCACTTAAGGGAATATTCTGCGAGTCACTTTCCTTAAGATGTCTCGTTATGGTATCATGGCAACTATTTCCTCGCCACCTTGACACCATCCACCATCTTTCTAAGCGTGGAATTGCTGCCCACAAATCAAACCCCGTCGTTGTTCTTCCATCCCTCTCGATGTGTTTTGTGTCTCAACCTGAGATATTTCAACATCTCGTTCCGCGAGTTGATATTGTTTAGCTCGATCTTCGAGAAGATCAATCCTAGTTGAGTTTCTTTCTGTCTTCATCGCGTGGATGAAGATCTCAAAAGCGAGGATTTCAAGATCGACATGACGCAATGAATCAACATCTTCGGGAAGGGCAATCGGATCGTGAAGATTCTTTATTGGTGTTCCCTCTGTCTTCTTACCTCACGTCTTGAATCTTGGGCCGAGATTCTTGTTTAGTGGGGGTGAGTTGTCACATCCCTAGCCCTACTTTGGCCTTGGACTAGCTTGGTGGTTGCATCATGTTTAAATTCAAATGAAATTTGAATTGAGGAATTTTCAAAGCCTCAGAATCCCTTTAAAAATGATCAAGATAAAATTGCTTCAAATAAATCCAAGAAAATGTTCTTGTTATTCTCTGGAAATATTGGCAAGGGGTAAAATCCAAACCAATAATCTTGGTGTCTCAGAAACATTTATTTTGGGCATTTGAATTAAAACAATAGCTATTTGAATTGGATTTATATTTACTATTAAATAAATATAGGTCCAATAATTCTGAAATATTTTTGTGGAGCTTGGGTTTAATTCTTTTAGCTTCTAAAAAAATATTTTCAGAAGCAACAAAACTGAATTGGTTTCAAAACCAAATTCAAAACAAACCTGCAAAATAGAAAAAGAACAGAATTAGGAAAAAACAGAGAGAGAGAAAACCTACCTAACCTACCTGTGCAGCCCACCAAGGCCCACCTGGCTGGCCCAGCTGGCCAGCCCAGCCCACTGGCCTTCCCCCCTGTCGTCTTCCTCGCGACAGAAGGACGCCGGGCGTGTGCCCCGTGCGCGCGGCCATGCGCTCCGGCCAGCTCCTGCTTGCCGCACCCCCCCTCGACGCCTGGATGCCTCTAGGAGACTCCACGCAGCCCCCTGGTCCCTCTCGCTCACTCCCTCGAGCTCATCCCCCTCCTCTGTTCTCTCTCCTGCACGCATCCGAAAGCGATCGCCACCGCCGTTCGCTGCCACCGTGTCTAGAGCCACCCCCTCACCCTTCCGCCATGTCCAGAGGCTCCGCAACGTCTTCATCCTTGTCTCTGACTAGCCAAGCGAGCCCGGGCGCCCTGTGGAGCCGCCTTCGCCTCGTCTTCCTCCTCGGGCACCCGAGATCGCCATCGTGGGTTCGTCGCCTCCGAGCCGTCCCCAAGCACGCTGAGCTTCTCAACGACCCCCCAGTGAGCTCCGCCGCATTTCCCCTCTCTTTCCTGCGTCCTTCCCGTCCTCTAGCCGCCGTTCCGCCAAAGCCGAGCGCTCACCGCCGCACGAGCTCGACGCTGGCGACACTCCGGTGACCATTTGGTCCCGGGCATGCGTTCTACGTACTCGCCGCACCGCGTAGAAGCCGTAGGTGCCAACCCCGCAGCGCCACGGCCGTTGTAGCCTCGGCCCCGAGCTCACTCGAGCTCCGGCAGCCGCCACGGTCGACGCCGGTGAAGATTCCGGCCACCCCGCCATCCCCCACGGCCACCATCCGATGCGCCTCGACGCGCTGCATCCGTAGAGCCCAGCCGCGCGAGCTCTCGTCGCCGGAGATGGCTGGACAAGGAGCGCCGTCGCATTCTGCTTAGCACCGGCGGCTAACCGCCGTTTAGCTGACATGGCAGATTAGTTTAGGCTAATGTCGCGCTAACCAATCCCCCTGACCCACAGACTGCTGGGCCCCACTCCCTAACTAACCGGGTTTTATTTACGTTTAGATTAAATTAACCCCCATGGGCCCCACCAGTCAATTTGACCTGGCCACGTCACGCATTGACCAGGCCCCCACCTGTCATTGACTCGAGCCAGCACTGTGTGACTGACCAGTGGACCCCACTGGTCAAGTTTGACCTGGTCAGCCGCAGTTGACTTGCTGAGGTCAGCATGACGCAATGCTGACGCAGTAAATGATTTTCTGGATTTTAAATAACTCAGGAAATTCCAGAAAATACCCAAAACTTCTAAAATTCATAGAAATTCAACCGTAGCTCCAAATGAAATAATTTATATATGAAAAATTATCAGAAAAATTCAACGAATCCATCTGTACCATTTTCATGCATGTTTGAACAATGTTTGTCCTCTGTTTTGGACAAAACAAATAAAGGGCATTTAAATAATCATATATGGGGTTGGAATTTGAATCTTGTACTCAAACCAACTTCATTTAAATCATAGCTAGTTTCATTAGCTCAAACCATAGCATATTGACATGTCATGATCATGCATCATACTGTGCATTGCATTGATTGCATTTCTTTCTCTGTTGCCGGTATTTGTCCCCTTTCGATAGACGTGGTTTTGACGATGGGATCGGTGACACCGATGAAGAGTTATATTATCTTCAGAAGCGCCAGGCAAGCAAAACCCCCTTGTTCATTCCGATACAAGCCCAGTCTCTCGCTCCTGCTCTCTTTTACTGCATTAGGACAACAACGATTCATCTGTTACTTGTTGCGGTAGTTGAACCCCTTATCCTCTGCATGATCTGTCATTGCCACAGTAATTAGATGAAACCCACTAGCATGAGTAGGAGTTGCTTGAGCCCTGATTGTGCCTACTCATTCATGCTTGTTTGTCATGCCTGCTACTGCTTACAGTTGAGTCAGGTCTGATTCATCGGGGATGAATTGGAGGTGTGTAAACATGTCCTACTGTTGAGAACTAAGTGTGTGAACACGATTTGGTAAAGGTAGCGGTGAGAGGCCATGTAGGAGTACATGGTGGGTTGTCTCATTGCAGCCGTCCTCAGGAACTGTGTTCTGTGTCTGTGATCCATGAACAGCTACTACCACTCATTGGGATCCTTAATTGACCCTCTCGGCTTCTTAATCACCCTAGTACTCTGTCCAGCAGTTGCAACTAGTTTCTGTTGTTTGTAGGTTATGTGTTGGCGGTCGTGCGTAGCGCTGACCCTAGGGGTGGGCTATGTTGCGGTAGATACACCGTGGCACGGTGTACCGGGCGCCTATTTGGTGTCTCGGGAACCCTGCACACATCGTTTGGGGCTGTGAGCGAAACTCCGGCCGGATCTCCTCGCGGATGGAACCCGAATAGGCAATAAACCTGGACTAGAGACTTAAGTGTTTAGGTAGGCCGTGGCCGACACCCTCGCCTGGCTTCCGCTTGAAGGTTGCCGAGGTACATGACGTGTATAGGGCTATAAGTGGTGAGAGCGTGTGTGAAGAAGTACACCCCTGCAGGGTTATCAATATCTATTCGAATAGCCGAATTCCTCGGATATGGAAACTTGGACCCCTTGCATAGTTCATAGACAAGTGAAAGTGGATACTCTAAAACTCGCAAGATAAGTGTGAGTACTATGGATGGCCTTCTCGTAGGGAGACGGGAGCGGATCCATAGTGGTGTATTGAATGGTGAATGTGTGGACTCGTGTGCACCACCTCAAAAGAGTTGCTTGCAATCGTAGTTCAGAATAGCCACCGAGTCAAAGCTGGCTTGCTGCAGTTAAACTCCACCACCCCCTTTTGTTGATACCGATGCATATGTAGCTAGTTCTGATGTAAGTCTTGCTGAGTACCTTTGTACTCACGTTTGCTTAATTTATCTTTTGCAGAGAGACTTCTGTCTCGCTAGTAGTTCCGCGTGGACTTCGACGTTTAGCTTGATACCTCAGCTACGATCTTGTGCCCTCGGCAGGATCTGGTAGATAGTCAGGCTTCTTAGCCTTTATCATTTATAGATGTCTGTACTCAGACATGTTAAGCTTCCGCATGTGCTTTGACTTGTATGCTATGATTGTTGGGTCATGAGACCCATGTTTGTAATATCTCGCTCTTCGGAGCCTAATGAATAAATACTTGAGTTGTAGAGTTATGTTGTGATGCCATGTTGTATTCACACATATCGAGCATATTGTGTGTATGATTGAAATGCTTGGTATGTGTAGGATCCGACAACCTAGTTGTTTATCCTTCGCAGCCTTTCTTATGAGGAAATGTAGTCTAGTGTTCCTCGAGCCATAGTAGTCCGCTACAGCCCGGTTCACCGGAGTCCTGCTAGCCAAGCACTACTGTTCAGGACACTTGACTGGCCGGCATGTGTTTCACTTCGTCCCTATGTCTATCCCTTCGGGGAAATGTCACGCGGTGATTTCCGGAGTCCTGCCTAGCCTGCTACAGCCCGGGATCCCCGGAGTCCTGTTAGCCCAGTGCTACAGCCCGGAATCACTCGTTGATGACCGACATGTTCGATGTGATTCATGTATGCCTGTCTCCATAGGTCTGTGCTGCTTTGGGTTCACGACTAGCCATGTCAACCCGGGTTCTTTGTCATATGGATGCTAGCGACACTATCATATACGTGAGCCAAAAGGCGCAAACGGTCCCGGGCCAGGTAAGGTGGCACCTGTGGAAATACCGTGCGTGAGGCCACAAAGTGATATGATGTGTTACATACTAGATCGGTGTGACCTAGGATCGGGGTCCTGACAGAGGCCCAGCCCAGAATTGTTGTTTTTTTTGCCTATTTCAGTGTTTCAGAGAAACAGACTATCAAACAGAATAAAACCTTCGGGAACGTGATTTTCTCACCGAACGTGATCTAGGAGACTTGGACCCTACTCCAAGGAGTCAAAGAGGAAGTCATGAGGGTGGGGCCCCCACTAGGGCGCGCCCCCCTGCCTCGTGGGCCCCACGGTGCTCCACCGACGTACTCCTTCCTCCTATATATACCTACGTACCCCAAACGAACAGATACCGAGCCATAAACCTAATTCCACCGCCGCAACTTTATGTATCCACGAGATCCCATCTTGGGGCCTGTTCCGGAGCTCCGCCGGAGAGGGCCGTCATCACGGAGGGCTTCTACATCATCATAGCCTCTCCGATGAAGTGTGAGTAGTTTACCTCAGACCTTCGGGTCCATAGTTAGTAGCTAGATGGCTTTTTCTCTCTTTTTGGATCTCAATACAAAGTTCTCCCCCTCTCTCGTGGAGATCTATTCGATGTAATCTTCTTCTTTTTGCGGTGTGTTTGTTGAGACCGATGAATTGTGGGTTTATGATCAAGTCTATCTATGAATAATATTTGAATCTTCTCTGAATTCTTTTATGTATGATTGGTTATCTTTGCAAGTCTCTTCGAATTATCCATTTGGTTTCGCCAACTAGATTGGAAGTTCTTGCCTTGGGAGAAGTGCTTAGCTTTGGGTTCGATCTTGCGATGTCCTTTCCCAGTGACAGAAGGGGCAGCAAGGCATGTATTGTATCGTTGCCATCAAGGATAACAAGCTGGGGTTTATTTCATATTGCATGAATTTATCTCTCTACATCATGTCATCTTGCTTAAGGCGTTACTCTGTTTTTAACTTAATACTCTAGATGCATGCTGGATAGCGGTCGATGAGTGGAGTAATAGTAGTAGATGCAGAATCGTTTCGGTCTACTTGTCACGGACGTGATGCCTATATACATGATCATGCCTAGATATTCTCATAACTATGCTCAATTCTTTCAATTGCTCAATAGTAATTTGTTCACCCACCGTAGAATACTTATGCTCTTGAGAGAAGCCACTAGTGAAACCTATGGCCCCCGGGTCTATTCTCATCATATTAATCTCCATCACTTTAGTCTTGTTTTGCTTTTTACTTTGCCTTTACTTTTCACTTTGCATCTCTATACCAGAAATACAAAAAATATTATATCTATCAGATCTCACTCTCGTAAGTGACCTTGAAGGGATTGACAACCCCTAATCGCGTTGGTTGCGAGTAGCTATCGTTTTGTGCAGGTACGAGGGACTTGAGCATGGCCTCCTACTGGATTGATACCTTGGTTCTCAAAAACTGAGGGAAATATTTACGCTACTCTGTTGCATCTTCCCTTCCTCTTCGGGGAAATCCAACGCAAGATCAAGAGGTAGCAAGAAGGATTTCTGGCGCCGTTGCCGGGGAGTCTACGCAAAAAGTCAACATACCAAGTACCCATCACAATCCCTATGTCTCACATTACATTATTTGCCATTTGCCTCTCGTTTTTCTCTCCCCCACTTCACCCTTGCTGTTTTATTCGCCTTCTCTCTCTATCCCCCCTCTCTTTACCGCTTGCCTGTTTGCTTGCTTGTGTGCTAGTTTGCTTGCTTGTCGTTATGTCTGAAATTGGGGAAGTTATCGCCAATATGGGCGATAACAATATCATGGAAAATTCTGATGCTCCTACTGAAGAACCCCTTACCTACCATACAAAAAGATTTCGAATCGGTAGTGGTAATATTATTGGAAAAGGAGTTATTCAAGATTTCTTTCTCTTGTGCCGGTGCTTTACCCTCTATGGGAGGTTCTATTCTCCATAGAACTAGTAGTCTTGTGGACGCTATTCCTATGCCTATCGTTGAACTTGAAAGGAAATTTATGCATATGCACCCATCTATACAAAGAGTTTTCCTAGAATTTTCTAATATCGAGCATTCCTCTGTTAAGCGTGACGCTACTATATTTTTGGCTCATGAATTCAGATTTATAATAAAAGAAGCCAAAGAAATCTTTGCACACTATAGGGTGGACGCTGGTTGTCCTCCCATAGAATCTATCCTCTTTGATCAAGAAGAAATTATGCGCTTTCAATCTCTTGACTATGTTGCTTTTAATGAAAACCTTAGAAAAAAGGTGCCAATCAATATTTTAATTGATAGAATCTCTGAACTTAATGATAATATGGCTATTCGAATTAATGAGCTAGGATGCTCTCTTGAGTTTAGGCTCACAAGGTTCTGTCAAAAGAATGCTTATAATGATGAATTGGTTGTACAATACGAAGGGCCGAAAGAGGAACCTATACCTCCTCAAATTGATCTTGGGGACTTATGTCCTATTAAATTTAGCCCTTTTGATTAATTTTTCTTGCCTCAAAGAAAACATGCTGCCGAACATGGAGAATATGAAATGAGTTTCACCGATCTATCTTATTACTATGGCACTACCTAGATCTATCCTCGCTTTTATGCCTAGCTAGGGGTGTTAAACGATAGCGCTTGTTGGGAGGCAACCCAATTTTATTTTTATTCCTTGCTTTTTGCTCCTGCTTAGTAATAAATAAATTATTTAGCCTCTGTTTTGGTTGTGTTTTTTTGTGTTTAATTAGTGTTTGTGCCAAGTAGAACCGTTGGGAAGACTTGGGGAATGTCTTGTTGAACTTGCTGTAAAAAACAGAAACTTTAGCGCTCACGAGAACTGCTTTAATTTTTATTTCAAGAGTGATATTTAGTTAATTATTTTTTCAGATGATTAATAGATAAATTCCTCACGTCCAGAAATTTATTTTAGAATTTGTGGGGTTCCATATCTTGCGCTAGCTACAGATTACTACAGACTGTTCTGTTTTTGACAGATTCTGTTTTTCGTGTGTTGTTTGCTTATTTTGATGAATCTATGGTTAGTAAAATAGTTTATAATCCATATATTAGTTGGAATAAAGTAGGTTTAACACCAATATAAATAAATAATGAGTTCATTACAGTACCTTGAAGTGGTCTTTTGTTTTCTTTCGCTAACGGAGCTCACGAGTTTTCTACTTTAAGTTTTGTATTGTGAAGTTTTCAAGTTTTGGGTGAATTCTTGTGATGGATTATGGAACAAGGAGTGGAAAGAGCCTAAGCTTGGGGATGCCGATGGCACCCCCAAGATAATCCAAGGACACCAAAAAGTCAAAGCTTGGGGATGCCCCGGAAGGCATCCCCTCTTTCGTCCACTTCCATCGGCAATTTACTTGGAGCTATATTTTTATTCATCAACATGATATGTGTTTTGCCTGGAGCGTCTTGTATTATTTGTGTCTTTTTGTTTTAGTATGCCACAATCATCCTTTCTATGCACACCTTTTGAGAGAGCCATACATGAATTAAAATTTGATAGGATACTCTATGTGATGCACTTATATCTTTTGAGCTATGTAGTTTTGCTCTATGTGCTTCACTTATATCTTTTGAGAATTATAATTTTGCTCTATGTGATTCACTTATATCTTTTGAGCTACGTAGTTTTGCTCTATGTGCTTCACTTATATCTTTTGATCATTATAATTTTGCTCTATGTGCTTCACTTATATCTTTAGAGCTATGTAATTTTGCTCTATGTGCTTCGCTTATATCTTTTGAGCTATGTAATTTTGCTCTATGTGCTTCACTTAGATTTTTTAGAGCACGGTGGTGGATTTGTTTTAAAGAAACTATTGATCTCTCATGCTTCACTTAAATTATTTTGATAGTCTCTTAATAACATGGTAAGTCGCTTAATAATAATATGCTTGGTATTCAAGATTTGTGAAACTTTCTTTCGAGTGTGTTGAATACTAAGAAAAGATTGAAACATGATAATTGTTTTGAGATATGGAGGTGATAATATTAAAGTCATGCTAGTTGAGTAGTTGTGAATTTTAAGAAAACTTGTGTTGAAGTTTGTGATTCCCGTAGCATGCACGTATGGTGAACCATTATGTGATGAAGTCGGAGCATGATTTATTTATTTATTGTCTTCCTTATGAGTGGCGATCGGGGACGAGCGATGGTCTTTTCCTACCAATCTATCCCCCTAGGAGCATGTGCGTAATACTTTGCTTTGATAATTTCTAGATTTTTGCAATAAGTATATGATTTCTTTATGACTAATGTTGAGTGCATGGATTATACGCACTCTCACCCTTCCGCCTTTGCTAGCCTCTCTAATACCGCGCACTTTTCGCCGGTATCATACACCCACCATATACCTTCCTCAAAACAGCCACCATACCTACCTATTATGGCATTTCCATAGCCATTCCGAGATATATTGCCATGCAACTTTCCACTGTTCCGTTTATTATGACACACTCCATCATTGTCATATTGCATATCCCGGTACACCGCCGGAGGCATTCATATAGAGTCATATTTTGTTCTAAGTGTCGAGTTGTAATTGTTGAGTTGTAGGAAAAATAAAAGTGTGATGATCATCATTATTAGAGCATTGTCCCAGTGAGGAAAGGATGATGGAGACTATGATTCCCCCACAAGTCGGGATGAGTCTCTAGACGAAAAATAAAAGAGGCCAAAGAAGCCCAAAAAAAGAGAAAAAAAAGAGGCCATAAAAAAAGATAAAAGGCCCAAATAAAAAAATGAGAGAAAAATAGAGAAGGGACAATGTTACTATCCTTTTACCACACTTGTGCTTCAAAGTAGCACTATGATCTTCATAGTAGAGAGTCTCTCATGTTATCACTTTCATATACTAGTGGGAATTTTACATTATAGAACTTGGCTTGTATATTCCAATGATGGGCTTCCTCAAAATTCCCTAGTTCTTCGTGAGCAAGCAAGTTGGATGCACACCCACTTAGTTTCTTTTGATGAGCTTTCATATACTTATAGCTCTAGTGCATCTGTTGCATGGCAATCCCTACTCACTCACATTGATATGTATTGATGGGCATCTCCATAGCCCGTTGATACGCCTAGTTGATGTGAGACTATCTTCTCCTTTTTGTCTTCTCCACAACCACCATTCTATCCCACCTATAGTGCTATATCCATGGCTCACGCTCATGTATTGCGTGAAGATTGAAAAAGTTTTGAAAAAGTTAGAGTATGAAACAATTGCTTGGCTTGTCATCAGGGTTGTGCAAGATTTAAATACTTTGTGTGGTGAAGATAGAGCATAGCCATACTATATGATTTTGTAGGGATAACTTTCTTTGGCCATGTTATTTTGAGAAGACATAATTGCTTTGTTAGTATGCTTGAAGTATTATTATTTTTATGTCAATATAAACTTTTGTCTTGAATCTTTCGAATCTGAATATTCATATCACAATTAAGAAGATTTACATTGAAATTATGCCAAGTAGCACTCCGCATCAAAAATTCTCTTTTTATCATTTACCTACTCGAGGACGAGCAGGAATTAAGCTTGGGGATGCCTGATACGTCTCCAACGTATCTATAATTTTTGATTGCTCCATGCTATATTATCTACTGTTTTGGACTATATTGGGCTTTATTTTCCACTTTTATATTATTTTTGGGACTAACCTATTAACCGAAGGCCCAGCCCAGAATTGTTGTTTTTTGCCTATTTCAGTGTTTCGGAGAAACATAATATCAAACGGAGTCCAAATGGAATAAAACCTTCGGGAACGTGATTTTCTCGCCGAACGTGATCCAGGAGACTTGGACCCTACTCCAAGGACTCAAAGAAGCGGTCACAAGGGTGGGGGGTGCCCCCCCCCCTAGGGCGCGCCCCCCTGCCTCGTGGGCCCCTCGGTGCTCCACCGACGTACTCCTTCATCCTATATATACCTACGTACCCCCAAACGAACAGATACGGAGCCATAAACCTAATTCCACCGCCGGAACTTTCTGTATACACGAGATCCCATCTTGGGGCCTGTTCCGGAGCTCCGCTGGTGAGGGTCGTCATCACGGAGGGCTTCTACATCATCATAGCCTCTCCGATGAAGTGTGAGTAGTTTACCTCAGACCTTCGGGTCCATAGTTAGTAGCTAGATGGCTTCTTCTCTCTTTTTGGATCTCAATACAAAGTTCTCCCCCTCTCTCGTGGAGATCTATTCGATGTAATCTTCTTCCTTTTGCGGTGTGTTTGTTGAGACCGATGAATTGTGGGTTTATGATCAAGTCTATCTATGAATAATATTTGAATCTTCTTTGAATTCTTTTATGTATGATTGGTTATCTTTGCAAGTCTCTTCGAATTATCCGTTTGGTTTAGCCAACTAGTTTGGTAGTTCTTGCCATGGGAGAAGTGCTTAGCTTTGGGTTCGATCTTGCGGTATCCTTTCCCAGTAATAGAAGGGGCAGCAAGGCACGTATTGTATCATTCCCATCGAGGATAACAAGATGGGGTTTATTTCGTATTGCATGAATTTATCTCTCTACATCATGTCATCCTGCTTAAGGCGTTACTCTGTTTTTAACTTAATACTCTAGATGCATGATGGATAGTGGTCGATGAGTGGAGTAATAGTAGTAGATGCAGAATCATTTCGGTCTACTTGTCACGGACGTGATGCCTATATACATGATCATGCCTAGATATTCTCGTAACTATGCTCAATTCTGTCAATTGCTCAATAGTAATTTGTTCACCCACTGTAGAATACTTATGCTCTTGAGAGAAGCCACTAGTGAAACCTATGGCCCCTGGGTCTATTCTCATCATATTAATTTCCATCACTTTAGTCTTGTTTTGCTTTTTACTTTGCCTTTACTTTTTACTTTGCATCTCTATACCATAAATACCAAAAATATTATATCTATCAGATCTCACTCTCGTAAGTCACCGTGTAGGGATTGACAACCCCTAATCACGTTGGTTGCGAGTAGCTATCGCTTTGTCTAGGTGCGAGGGACTTGAGCGTGGCCTCCTACTGGATTGATACCTTGGTTCTCAAAAACTGAGGGAAATACTTACGCTACTCTGCTGCATCATCCCTAACTCTTTGGGGAAATCCAACGCAAGCTCAAGAGGTAGAAGTACTATTCCAACTAAAAGATGAATTGTAAGAAATACTAGTATGTATGTACTAAAGGTTTAAAGTAATGAGAGGGATCATATCATAGTTCTGTTGGGGCCTCAGCACAACACACCCCTCAAACAAAACTAAGCACACCTGAAATTAAACTAAGCAACTAATCCGGTAGACACTGCATTAGAACCACCATGAGCAATGACACTGCCACCTTTCTCGGACTCCTCGTCCACGTCCTCGACTTCATCCTTGTCCCTCTTCCTCTTGGCCAATACGTCTTTTCTTGAACCGCACACTTGGCTCTTGCTCTTCATCCAACCCTTGTAGATGTTGAAACAAAGGTAGCCATTCATTACAGTGTAGTGGATGTGGTCTATATCTAGTACATTCCACTCCCATGCATGATGAAACTTGAACGAAGGTTTCTTCATTTTACCGTGCGAAGGATGAACCGTTGCTCCTGCCAGGGTCATCATTGAATGCTGATCACGGGAGGGCACCAGCCCTTTCTTCTGGGGGTCAAAGGGGTTGCCTACAACGAGGCCTATCTGATCCAGGACATCCCTATCATTCCTAAAATCTACAGTAACAAATTTGACTCAACCATCCTTGAGGATGTTCTTAAGATCCTGGCACTCAACGTCGGCATGGCATATGTGGTAGACAAAGCATAAGTCATGCACGCAAACCTGGATCATGGCGGGCTTCTTCTTCTCTACCTCCTTTAGAGTCTTCTCGCTTTGCAGGACTATGGTGTACTCAACATCTAGCCCAGCGACCCACTCATCCTTTGAGTTTTTGAACATGCGTCTGAAGCGAGCAACGCATCCTTTCACCATCATGGAAGAACGGGTGTAGATGACATCGAACTCATCGCTAGTGATGGTTCTAACCTTGTACTCACCGCCGATCATGGAGATTTGGGACACCATGGATTTGGGAGGAGGGCTAGGATTAGTGGAAGTAATGTAATGTGAAAGGACGGGGCGACTAGGAGCGAACTGCCGTAATGTTAAAGGACGTCCGGGGACGAGTAGGAGCGAACTGCCAGCGGTTTTTCGATTGTAAAAATGCTGAGTGGGGCGTGTGAACGGTGGGGTAGTGGCTTGCCTGGTGGACAGATTGATTCATGCACAATACTATGGGGGCCCAATTAGATGTCATGTCTACTCGACGCCCAATTAAATGGCTTTCGATGTCATGTCAAGCGTCGGGAAAATTACAGGTGATACAAAGCTTTCCATTCTCCCATGATACGGGCTTTCGAGAGCCCTTAGATCTGAGATCGAACGGTTGCATGGCGTGATTCTAGACCTATGGGTGAATATCCTATGCTAGAGAGTTATTCTACAAATTTTCAGCAACTTAGCATGGGGTTGTTCGATCTTAGATCCAAGGGCTGCCAGCAGCCTGTATCATGGTCGCGCCTACCACGACCGTCGCCTCGCTCGCCCGGTCGCGCCCTTGGAGATTTAACACAGTGCATTAGGCTATCTAATGTTGGCATGTCATACATATTCATCAGTTAGTCACTGATACAAGGTTGGCTATAAGAGTATTTTTTACTTCTCTCTATCTCTTTCTTCGTAGTATTTATTGCATTTGCCAAGGAGTGACCTCTTCCATAGAAATGGTAGTCTCAATTCATTAAAAGCGTGCACACCCCACATCTCTTATTGGTTGATATGTCAAGAAACAAGAAAGGACGTATAGAAGTTAATGCACCGTGCCTAAGTGTTTTGGGATTATTTTGGTTTTCGTAAGTTGACTTGCACACCTAGATAGAGGGAGTAATTAACTTGCCACATCAGACTTCATGCCTATGGGCAGGCTTAGCACCTGTATGAGCAAGTACAATAGTGGGCTATAAGCTTGCTTACATGGCATTTTTGCATATGTGGAGGCAAGAGGCAAGGAAAAAGTGGAGGAGTGGGCTCTCATGCAAGAGCCGGCCTCTACATGGTGGAGCATTGGGAGAGGCACCTGTATACCATGGAGGTGGTCAGGAATCAGGAGACTCACGTCGGTCGTAGCGCCACAGTTAAAATGATAAAATGGCAAGTCAAATCACAGGGCCCCACCTGTTCAGCAGTAACTCACTGTCAAATCACACAGCCCTACGTTTGCAGCAGCCTACTCCCTCATCTTCTCGCGTCTCTGTCGAACCGACTAGGCGGAACTGCCTCGCCTACCGGGCGGGAAAAGCCCCTCCCTCGACTTTTAAATAGTACGGTATACTAATTTTGTATCCATGGATTGCGCCATGGAGCAAAGCCTCGAGAAAACGGTGGTACACATGTACGGATTATATAGCACACCCGTTGCATTCCTGTCGTACCCCAGGCGGTTGGTCAGTCGGTCCGGCACACCTCTCTCTGAATGGAACGCGCGGCATATTGCGTCTGCACACGTGTGGGACCGCAATCGAGAACCGACCATAGGAACACTCCCTGGCCCCGCAAGTTGGGTGAGTTAATAGAAGAGAGAGACGAGAGATAGTACTAGAGAAGTATTGTACAAACATTGGTGCCTGGACTATCCCTGCATGATAAGGAAGATCAGTTTGTCCATGCATGTGACCATACTCTAGCAGACACGCCTGGATTGGCTATCGTCTACATATCATGCAGGTTGTGCTGTACAGCGTTGTAGTTCTGATGAGAAATCTAAAAAGAGGTTTCTTGTCATCTCACAATATTAGCTGTCATGTGCTTCATATCACTACGAGGGTTAAATAGTGAGAACTGAGTTCCTCCAAGGCGCTGGTCATTGGGGGCACATGCACGAAGACTACTCGGCTGCCATCTAGATTGAGCCGGTGATGTTAGTTAGGACATCTATTGATGGACCCCTTTTCTACGAGTTTATCTTTAATTTGAGCTTTGATCCTCGTCTAGTTTGTCTGTCGGGATTCATGTTGTCTCCTTTGGGCAGTGAGGTTATGGTTTCTTGTCATGTGGCATTTTTTCATGTTATATGGTATAATCCGGTGCTTTAGATCAAAATGATGACAACTGCGCCTCAAGGGCACAGGCATGAAGACTTCTCGACAATCATTGACAAGTACAAGCCGGCTCCGGTAGACAAAAAAAAATTAGTACTCTAGTATATCGGCATGAGCCTCCGCGCTTGCTTGATAGTGTTGCTCTTTTCACACTGTCTCGTCCTCCCGAGATCTAAACACGACAACGATAGCCACACACACACTGTCTCTGCTCACCGCTGGTCACAGATCCAGCCGGATCCTCTCTGTCGGGGAAGGTGAGAAGGTGCAACGTTCACGCGGGCGTCCTCGGCGACGGCTCTTACCCACTGCCGGCGCATCCCGATCAGCATGCCTTGTCGTTCTGTCCCAAGCACCGCTGGCTAAGGAGGGCCTCCGACCCCTTCTTCCTCGCTGTCGTAGTATGGGCAGATCCGGCCTCCCGTCGCCCACCTAGCGACATCCCAGCGACCCTCAGGTATAACTTCATTCGAAACCGGCCTTGCACTACTTCCCGAGCTCCTAACGTCGCTGGATTTGTATCTTTTACTATTTCCCAGGGCCCCTCGTAGATAGGATCGATCGGCTGTTGAAAAGCCACCTAAATTTTGATTGTTAAGAGGAGAAACGAGTTCATGCACTCGAAACTAGTACTACTTGGTTCAAACAAGGAAGAAAGGGGGTGGGATGCGGGAAGATCTGTTACCTGAATCTAGGACTTGGTCGAAAGAGGAAATAATGGGGGCGAAAAGTAGCAGAGACTGGCTATCCAACTAGTCTCTTTGTCTAATAGGGATATAAAGGGAAACACAATACAAACTCAATATAAACCCGATCTATTGGTTGAAAAAGGAAAGAAAGTGGGGACTGGGGGATAAGTCAATAGAGTAAGTTCAGCACTAGATTTGCTAGCCTCACGTAGTATAAGGTGGCTATACCGAACAAAAATGGGACCAACCTAGATATCCTGTTCTAATGTTTGTTGCCCCAAGCCACTCTTATGTAATGCCACTAGTAAAATGTAGCAGTCGCACTTTTAAAAGTAAGGACACGTTAAACTAATGTTGTTTTCTTGTCCTGCTAAATTTCCCATTAAGATAAGTTGCTTCTTTTTGTTAGAAATGCAATTGTCCTGGTCCACTTACTCTCCCGTGCCCAAATAGCAACTCCGTAGCAGTTGTTAATGTAATTTTGTTGGTAAAATGAAGCAATGGCACCATTAAAGTAATGTCATATTTAACGGTTGTCATAGTTAATCCTAATGCCCACACTAATATCTAGCAATGCTGCTACTTTAGAAATTGCTACTGTCCTTGTAGGATTGCCATTCAGAAAAGGAACATGCTTCTTTTCATGTGATGTATGTTTCATCAGTTGTTAGTCACCCTGCTTTCCACCTTTTTTGTGCAAATAGAGATATACATTTCACGCTTGATCTTAGTTGAACTGCACAAATGCTATCCAAATTATAGTTGAAAATTCCAGGAGCTTCACAACCAACCTTTATGTTGCTCAATTTTATTGCAACTAATGAAGAAGAAGCTCTTTGGGTTTCGTTTTCTGATGGAAATGGAACCGGGGCAGGAGCCCTGTCGGATTATGGGTTACGGCAAACCCTTGAGGTTCGAACTCTAGGGTGCGCACAAAGATCTCTCTCTCTCCCTAGCTCGCTCTCGCAACGATCTCAAGGCCTAGCTCGCCGAACCCAAGGAACAAGAGACACAAGAGTTTATACTGCTTCGGGCCACCATTGTGGTGTAATACCCTACACCAGTGTGGCGTGGTGGATTGCCTTGTGGGCTAAGGATGAGCTAGTACAGTGGATGAACAGCCTCCTGAGGAGAGGTGGTCTTGACCTTGATGAGCTGGTGTGTCTGAGGATGGTCTGAATGATCCGTGATGGGTCAATCCAAGGTGAGCCGATCCTCACTACAATAGTGGCCAGTACTATTTATAGAGGCCCCAGTCCTCTTCCCAAATGTTAGGCGGGAAGGGATCCCACAACGGCCAATTTTGAAGGGAGACAACTAGTACGAGTTATCCTTACATAAGGTGGTCTTTGCCTGCCAAAGGTTCTGGTGGTGACGCCGCTGTGGGCTCTGTGGTGACCTCCATCCTGCCGTCCTGCTGGTCTTGGTCTTGTTGCATCGATATGGAAACCTTTGCCCGATGCCTTGGGAATCCTCGCCTGCGCTTGCCCCTTTAGCACCAAAGAGGAAACTGGCACTTTGCGCTACTGGCGCCTGCCTAGCCTTGGTTGTCATGGCTCACGTCACACGGACCTCGCGAGATGCCCCTTGCATAGATATCTCCACTCCTCGGGAGCCAGCCTAGCGAGGCCGCCCAGAGGAGGACTTGGTGTCGTCTGCCTCGCGAGGCTTGGCCCCTCACGAGGGTCTTGAGTGGTTGCTGATGAAGATGGGCCATACCAGGCCGTTGGTGGAGCCACACCCTGGGCTGCAAGCAGGCAAGTCTGGGTACACCCAATCCCAGGATGCTGACAGTAGCCCCCGGGCCCAAGGTGCGCTCGGACTTGGCTTCAAGGCGAAGCCAAGGGGCATGTGCGGAGCACCACGGGCCCCAACCTCCTGCGGCCTTGATCGACGCGTGGCGATTGACAGGACGTGGGCGTATCTGCTTCCCCATGCTACGTCGGCAACCGTCCTTACCTGACAAAAGGCTGGCGCATGCCACAGAGCCTTCATTGCCTTCCTTCGCCTTGCTCCAGATCCCCTTTCTCTTTCTCGCCCCGAGAGACTCCAGATCCACACGAACCCCTCTCCGAGCCTGCAGTCAATGGCGTCTGACATGGCCATGGTCGCGAACCCACCTTCCTGGTACAAGCCGGCCTTGAGCGCGCCTAGCGTCTCAGAGAAGAATCTCGCCGCCACACTCCTGATGACGACAGAGGGCAGCAACAAGAAGGGAATGACCATGCTCCGGGCGGGCTCCACTGAGCGAGGCCTCTGGTAGTACCTTCTATCCCTTCTTCATGAATAGTGTCATCACGGGGCTGGTCCCCCTTTCTCCGACTTCTTCTATGCCGTCCTTAGCCACTACAAGCTTCATGCCCTTCATCTTCATCCCAACTCTGTCCTCCTCCTGTTGATCTTCGCCTTCTATTGCGAGGCATTTGTAGAGGTGATGCCGTTTGTGGCACTGCTTCGCCACTTCTTCTACCTCCGGAACAAGGATGGCCATTTGTCGGGATGCGCCAACTTCATTGCGGCCACTGGGACCAACGCGATACCGAAGGTCGCGAAGAAGGCCAAGGGCTTCAGGAGCAAATGGGTCCTTATGGACGCCAAGTGCTCCCACCCTCGGTTGGTGCTGCCGACGGAGATGTCCTCCCCTCACGACGGGTGGCTCCACGTGAAGCTCACCGACCCCCGGGCGAAGCAGGTGCTGGAGAAGATGACTGCCAACCTGAAGCCTGATGACCCAAAGGCGGCGAAGCTGATGGGGGCCATGATCGTTATGGAATTCCTGGCGCAGCGCGTGGCCCCGTTACAAGCATGCTCGCGCCCATTGTTGATGCTTGGGGACGAGGAGCTGGGCGCAGCTCTCTGCCTCTTGGTCGGGGACGATCAGGGGTATCCGCCGGACACCCATCTTCCCCTGTACTGCCGCCCGGATGGGGCGAACGTGGCTGCCGCCATGCCTGTCTTTGATGAGAGCGGGCTTGTCCCGCCAGCACCTTCTGAGGCCCCAGAGGTGGCGGCCCCAGTACTGGTGTCTTGTGGTCACTCCGGCGAGTAGAGGAGGCCTGAATCAGAGGCGACCTTGGAGGGGGAAGGGGAGACTCCCCCTGGCGGCGGACCTCCTCCTCGCCCTCCTCGACGATGACGAGGCCAGCGACCATCCGGTGAGGGAGTCCCAGGCCCCCGCCGAAGTCACTACGAGGTCCAGGGGCACCCCTTGAAGAAGCTGTTGGCCGGGGTCCCGACGAAGAGCAGGTCGGCGCTGGTCTCCCGAGGTGGCGCCCCTGTTCTGGCGTCGTTCGGTGCTGCCACAGGGCCGGCTGCCGCGACCTCGTCCGCTCCTGGGACTCGCGGGCCGGTGCCCCAGGTTGCGAGGCCTCCGGGCTCCATGCTTCTAAAGAGGCCGGGGGACTATGCCGCTATGGACAAATAAGTACCTTGCCTTGATTTCGTTCCTGCTTCTACCGCTGCTTCTTGATGTTCTTCTTTTGCACCATCAGGCTGACGCTGGCGACAAAGAAGAAGAGAGAGGGAGCGACCACACCTCGTCTGGTGCAGAAGGGAAACGATAGTGCCCGCGCCTCTCCGGCCCGGTCATCCTCGCGAGGCGCGGAGGACTATCCTCAGAAGAAAACGCCCTCACCAGCCCAGCCAGCTCCGGAGGCATCCGCCCCCAACTCGCTGGCCGAGGTCCCAAAGGCTCAGGAACCCTTGGCCCCTTCTTCTGCTGTCGTCGACTCGTAGGCGGTGACTCTTCGTCCTCCTCCTCCCATCATAGCGTTGGTTCGTGATCCAGCTGCTTCACCCGACGATCTGGAGGAGGCTCTTGCCGAGATGACCCAGCTTCGGGGTGACCTTCAAGGCGCCGACCGTCGTTTGGCATCACGGTGCCTGGAGCTCGGGGTGGCTGCGGTCCGACGCGTTGGTGAGGTCGGCCTGGGGTCAGGCCATGGCAGCTTCCGAGGAGGTTAAGTGGGTCATTGACCAGGACGCGGCCACCCGCGAGGTGGCGTTGAAGGATGCCAAAGCCGCCAAGGAGCGTTGCCGGTTGATGGATGCCGAGCTAGAGACCATGCGCAATGAGCGTGCAACCGAGGCTCGCAATCACAAAGCGGGGGAGGAGAAGATGAAGGCCCGAGAGGACGCAGTCGCCGGTCATGACACCGAGTTGGAGCAATCGGCAAGGCCGCAGGCTGCAGAATGCAGCCGCCTGGAGAAAATGGAGAAAACGGTGGAGGCGGAGAAGGTCCAGCTGGAGGCCAAGGAAAAGGTTCTTGCCGAGGATCGTGTGGCCTTCAAATCTCTTGAGCAGAGGTCCCGTGCCACACTATAGGGGCTCTACGAGAAGGGCTTGGAGAAGCCACTGGCGACTGATGACGAGGGCCCCACCCAGCTGCTCCCTCATCTTGTTGCGGCGCTCGGGGACGTTGTCAATGGGATCGGCCCCATGGTGGAGGGGGAAGCCCGGACCCTCTCCTCCTCAGCCCTAACGCGCGTCTTTAGCCACCTCCATCTTCGCGACCCTGACACTTATCTTGGTGAGCTGCTCGAGCCCATGGAGAAAAGGCGCCGTGCAGCTGCCACCGAAGCCGTAAAGGGCCAGGTGGAGGCCATGTTGAAGAAGTTCCTTGTCGTTGACCCTGCGTCCTTGACCGATGTTGCTGTCGATCCTGCGACTCCGGCGAACGATACATGTGAGGGCCACGCCATTGTCGAAGGAGCACTCCTTGCGGGTGATGGCGGCGCCCAAGGCTGACGAGGGGGCTTGATGGCGTCTCCTCTTCCTATTTTTATTTCTGCAACATGCACCATGCCTCGTGGAGGCGTTTAAAACTTGTGTTTGGTATTCGAAGGACAGTATGTTTTGTAATATTTTGCTAATATTCTGTGATTTCCTTTTCATCTGCTTGATGTTCTACGTCTGCGAGGCCCGACCCCGCACATACCTCAGCCGCCGTTGGGCCGTCCGGATCGCCAAGATGGAACCAAGGGGGACGGGCTACGTGGCCAGTTAGGCACCTGAGTCGTGATCCTCAGAAGTCCCCCTTGATGCGCAAACGGACTACAGGGACGAGATGCGAAAGTAGGCCTTGGCGTTCTACGTTGGCAGGGCCCAGCCGCGCGCGTACCTTAGCCGCCGTTGGGCCATACACATCACCAGGACGGGACCAAGGAGTGAGGGGCTACATGGCCAGTTAGGCTCCTGAGTTGCGATGCTCAGGAGTCCCCCTTGATGCGCAAATGACCTACGTGGAGGAGATGCGAAAGTAGGCCTTAGCGTTCTACGTCGGCAGGGACCAGCTGCGCACGTACCTCAGCCGTCGTTGGGCCATCCGGATTACCAGGATGGGACCAAGGAGTGAGGGGCTATGTGGCCAGTTAGGCTCCTGAGTCGCGATGCTCAGGAGTCCCCCTTGACGTTCAAACAGCCTCCATACCTTTTCCTCGCCGAGGTCCCGCTCAGGAGGGACACGCGATGACCAGGTCCGAGGGACCGGCAGGGTGGCATACGCTCGGGTGTGACTTGAGTGTAGCCCCCGTGCCTA
Source organism: Triticum monococcum (assembly GCA_034509565.1). Classification (NCBI taxonomy): domain Eukaryota; kingdom Viridiplantae; phylum Streptophyta; class Magnoliopsida; order Poales; family Poaceae; genus Triticum; species Triticum monococcum. The sequence continues at coordinate 495,814,963 of CM067844.1, forward strand.
GCCCCTTGCGCGACTCTCCCGAGGGGAAGTGTTGCGACGGGGCTGGACACTGAGCCTGGAGGCCTCCTGAGGTTGATACGGCCATGGGGCCGCCCTTAGTTGTTTATCACCAGCGCGGAGCGTAGTGCTTCCGCACTTGCACGGGCATAGCCGCTCCTCGATGGTGTCGACTGCCAGCGGGGAGCATGGTGCTTCCACTGGTGCATGGGTGAGGGCTCCCTCTGGGTGGAGCCCCCGGGGAGTGTAAAACCCTGTCCTGACACGTGGCTTGAACGGCAGGGCTAGACGAGGTGTGTCTGGGCACTCGTGAGCCAGAGCGGGACTCATGAGGCCCTACCTCAAGGTGGGTTGCGCCTGGTCTTGGTTCTTGATAGTTATGATGGCCCTACGAGATAGTTAGGCAACCTGCGCCGGATGAATCTCCTGAGGCGATCACATGAGAAGTCCAAACACCAACGACCCCAGGAGGTGACGTGAATGGGGCCCTCCCACCAGACAGAGCTCAGTCGTTGGGTTTATCGACGCTCCAGGGACTGACCCGAGCACAGACACCATGCCTCATCTTCTCATGCGAAAAATCCTGAAGAAAGACGACCGGCACGCGGCTCCCGCGGTGGCAAGGCACCGTCTCGCGCGCCCTGGCTTGTTCATCTGCGATTAGCTCATGCGAGAACAAGGCACCAAGGCCCATGGGAGGTGACATACATGGGAGCTGGCATGTGAGCCAGAGCTCAGCCTCTTGGGTTAGCGACGCTACAGGGACGGACCCGAGCACAGACACCGTGCCAGTCCTTAATCATGAGGCGGTTGTGGGCGGGCTTGCAAGGGCGTGAAACGTTTATGGTATCGAAGTACCGAACAAGTAGGTGGAAATCATAAGGCAATTCATGCAAGAGGGCAAGCTGGTTCAGATAGATGCAAGAATTGTACATGCCATGGGAACGAAACCGAGCGACATGGGGATGATGCAGCCCGAGAGGCGCTCCCAACTGAGTAAGATAAATATGCAGAAGGAAACGCATCGTAGGGACAAACCCATGCGACCTGGGGATAATGTTGCTTGAGGGGCGCCCCCAACTGAATGAACTGGAAAGAGTCACCTGATACCGTTGCTGGAGAGGTGCTGTGGTAGCTAAAGATGCACGCCGGAGAAGTTGCTCCTCATGAGCCGCCAGGGTGCTAAGCCTCAGGAGGCTCCGGGGGCCAAGGTGGATCCTGAATAACTATCGCGATCTCCGCCAGGACAGCATGATGCCCGGCCTCCTGAGCCGCCAGAATGCTCCACAGGTGGCACTGGAAGGTGACAGCCACGTTCGGCAGACCGAGATGCGGCCCTGTTGAGCCCTAGAATGTCGACACAGACACGTAGCCCTCCGTCCTCGCCAGGATGGGGAGTTGAGCTGGGTGTTGGGTGAAGGTTGCCTCATATGGTCCTTCCCTCTTGAAGCTCCTGGATCACCTTGGTGATGAACTCCTGAGCACCAGGCGCCCCGTGCCTTGTGCCCTCTTGGGGGAAACGTGTGGTGAAGCACGCCTCCACGTGGTGCCCGAGCACCTCCCTCGTGACGTTGGCTAGGTCTGAGGACCTCCAGAAGAGAGCCCCCAAGCCTAGCCTGAGGAGGGCGTCAGGCGCGCCTTCCTATGTGAGGGAAGGAGGCGCCCCATCTGCGGGCGCAGGTCCTGAGGTGGTGCCACTAGAGACGCTGCCCTTCTGAGGTCCTTGGTGGAGTAGTTGCTTCTTCTTCTTGGGGTTGGCCTTAGGAGGGTATAGGTTGCCCTCATTGTCGGGGTCTTCGGCCACTTCAGCTTGGTAAGCACGCTCGAGGGAGCACACCGCATCTCTTTCCTTACATGCGACCGAGATGACGCCGCCACTCCTTGGCATCTTAAGGACGTTGTAGACGTGATGGGTCACCGCCATACACTTGGCCAAGGCTGGATACCCAAGGATGGCTTTGTACGGCAGACGTATGTGGGCGATGTGGAAGTCGATGAGCTCGGTGCGATAGTTGTCATGCTGGCCGAAGGTGACAGGGAGGCGGACCTACCCTATCGGGGTGGTGGAGTCGTCGGTCACTCCTAAGAAAGGCTTGGTAGGCTGTAGCTGATCGTATGGCACTTGGAGGCGATCGAACGTCTCGACGGATAGGACATTGAGCCATGCGCCGCCATCGATGAGGGTCTTGGTGACTTGGATGTTGCTGATGATGGGCGGGTAGAGCATCGGGAGGGCGCCGGCGGTTGCCGCGCACTTGAGCTGGTTGGACGAGTTGAAGGTGATGGCGCACTTGGACCACCTGAGCAGGCGCGTGGCCTCGAGCCTGGGAAGGGCCGCACTCACCTCGCGAGCAAACTACTTGAAGATACGCTAAGAGGCTAGGGCTTGAGCACCACCCCAAGGTACAGGCGATGGCGCGTGGCTCCTAGAAGCCCCCAGCCCCCTTGTCCTGATGGTGGTCGTCATTCCTTCTTGGTGGTGGTGGCAGTGGAGGGAGGCCGGAGTTACCCTGAGGACGGTCCTCACGAGGCTGCTCCCTCTAGAGGCCCTCGCGAGGCTGGTTCTGCCAGCGATCCTCGCGAGGTCGGTCGCGCCACTGCTGGCAGGGGCTGCGGTCGTCCCATCGTCCTCCACTTCGTCCTCCTCCTCGGCCGTAGCCTCGGTCGTTGCGCTCGGGGCGCCGATCTAAGCGCCCATCTCGGATGGCCCTGAGCTCCTGAAAGTCGCTGGTATTGTGGTTTTGGACATTGTGGAAGGCATAGAATGGGAGGTTGCTCTTGGACGACTTGGGGTGGTCTCGGCCACGCTTCATCTCCAGCTTAGCCACGAGCACGACTACCCCCTTATGCTTCACATCTTTGGCCTTGGCCTCCTTGTCTTCCAGGTCAGCTGCTGGGAGCTCAAGGAGGGAGAGGCGCCCTTCCTTAGCTTTTGCGCACTTGGTCGCCATGTTGAACATCTCCAGGGCCATGCATAGCTCCTCGTGGATGGAGAGCTCTTCCTTCATCTTGACATCACCGACGCCATCAGAGAACACTGAGATGATGGCCTCGTCCATCACCTTGGGGATCTTGAGGCGAAAGCTGTTGAAGCACTGGATGTACTTCTACAGGGTCTCCCTGGTTGCTGTTTGATGCACCACAGGTCACCCGCGGCCGGCGGGCGGTCACGAGTGCCCTGGAAGTTGGCGATGAAATGCTCGTGCATCTCGCCCTAGGAGGAGATCAATCCCACAGGCAGGTTCAGGAGCCACGAGCACGCGCCATCCTTGAGGGTCATGAGAAACCAGTTCACCATGACCTTCTTGTCTCCATTAGTTGCCTCGATGCTCAGCTCATAGAGTTGTAAGAACTCCGCAGGGTTGGTGGTGTCGTCGTAGCGCGGAGGCAGGTCTGGCTTGAACTTGTCGGGCCAGACGACTCTCCGCACCTCGGGAGTGAAGGCGCGGCAGCCTGCTGTGGTCACCGGAGCCCATTGCGGAGGCAGAGCCCGGTCTTGGTATCCATGCGCCATCGCTGCAGGTAGTACGCGATCTTGACACGGTGGTGGTGGGAGTGCAGGTGCAATTTCTTGTGGCCTCGGGACTTCTTGGCAGCTTCCTTCATCATGCGCGGGCGCCTGGCATGGCGGGTCACACCGCGGCACCGCGCATCTTGGTGCGAGGGCGCCGTCTTGACGCGGAGGTGGTGGAGGCGCTATGTGAGCCACATCGCCCTCAGCTGGGGTTGGGTGAGGCAGCAAGAGAGACAGCACGGGAGAGCCCCCAACGGTGCTGACGAGCTCGACGATGTGGTCGAGCCAGTCCTCGTAGAGGTTGTCGACCGGGCGGTAACGCAGGAGCTCGCGTGCCATGAGCAACGTGGCCGGCATGTCCGTGGGCGCGCGACGAGCGTGGGACGACGAGCTGGCCGGAGTCAGTGACGGGGTGGCAGTACATCTATCTCGCCGCACGGAGGGGTGTAGCGATGAAGCTTGTTGCTTGTTTGCTGTCGGGCCGGTGGCGGCGTTTGCAGCGGGTGAGGGAGAACGGCGGGGATGTCCACCTATGGGTGCCGTCTGAGCGACGCGGGCGGCGAGGGCGGCCCGACGCTCAGCACAGGCTCGGCGAGCATCATCCATGGATGCGGTGGAGCAGTGGAGCATGGATTGATGGAAGAAAGGCTTCACCGCACCCCTACCTGGCGCGCCAAATGTCAGATTACGGGTTCCGGCAAACCCTTGAGGTTCGAACTCTGGGGTGCACACGAAGATCTTTCTCTCCCTAGCTTGCTCTTGCAATGATCTCAAGGCCTAGCTTGCCGAACCCAAGGAACAAGAGACACGAGAGTATATACTGGTTCGGGCCACCGTTGTGCTGTAATACCCTACTCCAGCGTGGTGCGGTGGATTGGCTCGTGGGCTAAGGATGAACTAGTACAGTGGATGAACAGCCTCCCGAGGAGAGGTGTTCTTGAGCTCAATGAGCTGGTGTGTCTGAGGATGGTCCGAATGATCTGTGATGGGCCGATCCAAGGTGAGACAATCCCTCACTACGATGGTGGCTAGTCCTATTTATAGAGGCCCCGGTCCTCTTCCCAAATGTTAGGCAGGAAGGGATCCCACAGCGACCAATTTTGAAGGGAGACAACTAGTACGAGTTATCCTGACAAAAGGTTGTTTCTACCTCTTGAGCATGCGTTGGTTTTCCCTTGAAGAGGAAAGGGTGGTGCAACAAAGCGGCATAAGTATTTCTGTCAGTTTTTGAGAACCAAGGTATCAATCCAGTAGGAGATTACACACAAGTCGCCTAGTACCTGCGCAAACAATCAAGAACCTTGCAATCAACGCGACAAAGGGGTTGTCAATCCCTTCACGGCCACTTGCAAAAGTGACATCTGATAAAATAAGATAAATATTTTTGGTATTTTTGTTGTATGGATTGAAAAGTAAAGATTGCAAAATAAAATAAATAGTAAACTATAATTGTAGATCGGAAACTTATATGATATAAAATAGACCCGGGGGCCATAGGTTTCACTAGTGGCTTCTCGCATGATAGCATGTATTACGGTGGGTGAACAACGTACTGCCGAGTAATTGATAGAAAAGCGCATAGTTTTGAGAATATCTAGGCATGATCATGAAATATAGGCATCACGTCCGTGCTAAGTAGACCGAAACGATTCTGCATCTACTACTATTACTCCACACATCGACCGCTATCCAGCATGCATCTAGAGTATTAAGTTCATAAGAACAGCGTAATGCTTTAGGCAAGATGACATGATGTAGAGGGACAAACTCAAGCAATATGATATAAACCCCATATTTTTATCCTCGATGGCAATAATACAATACGTGCCTTGCTGCCCCTACTATCACTGGGAAAGGACACCGTAAGATTGAACCCAAAGCTAAGAACTTCTCCCGTTGCAAGAAAGATCAATCTAGTAGGCCAAACTAAACTGATAATCCAAAGAGACTTGCAAAGCTATCAAATCATGCATATAAGAATTCAGAGAAGAACCAAATATTGTTCATAAATAAAATTGATCATAAATCCATAATTCATCGGATCTCGGCAAACACACCGCAAAAGAATATTACATCGAATAGATCTCGAAGAACATGAAGGAGAACTTTGTATTGAGAACCAAAGAGAGAGAAGAAGCCATGTAGCTAATAACTATGGACCCGGAGGTCTATGGTAAACTACTCACTCATCATCGGAGAGGCTATGGTGTTGATGTAGAAGCCCTCCATGATCGGTTCCCCCTCCGACAGATCGCCCGGAAAGGCCCCAAATGGGATCTCATGGGTACAGAAGGTTGCGGCGGTGGAAAAGTGGTTTCATGGCTCTCCTGGATTTTTTTAGGGTATAAGATTATATATAGGCGAAAGAAGTATGGTGGTGGAGCTTTGTGGGGCCCACGAGGGTGGGGGCGCGCCTACCCCCTAGGCGTGCCCTCCTGCCTTGTGGATGCTTCGCGGAATTCCAGACTTCAACTCCAAGTCTCCTGGTTTGCGTTTGTTCCAAGAAAGATCCTCGCGAAGGTTTCATTCCATTTGGATTCCGTTTGATATTCCTTTTCTACAAAACACTAAAATAGGCAAAAAACAGAAACTGGCACTAGGCCTCCGATTAATCGGTTAGTCCCAAAAATAATATAAAAGTGCATATTAAAGCCCATTAGACATCCAAAACAGATAATATAATAGCATGGAACAATCAAAAATTATAGATACGTTGAAGACATATCAGTGGTCTTCGCCTACCAAAGGTTCTGGTGGTGACGCAGCCATGGGCTCCGCGGTGACCTCCGTCCTGCCGTCTTGGTCTTGTTGCACCGATATGGAAACCTTTGCCCGACGCCTCGGGACTCCATTCCTGCACTTGTCCCTTTAGCACCAAAGAGGAAACTGGCACTCTGCACCTGCTGGCGCCAGCCTAGCCTTGGTCGTCATGGCTCACGTCACGCGGACCTTGCGAGGTTCCCCTTGCATAGATATCTCCGCGCCTCGGGAGCCAACATAGCAAGTCTGCCCCAAAGGAGGTCTTGGTGTCGTCCGCCTCGCGAGGCTTGGCCCCTAGCGAGGGTCTTGAGTGGTTGCTGATGAAGATGGGCCGTACCAGGCCATTGGTGGAGCCACGCCCTGGGCCGCAGGCAAGCAAGTCTGCGTACCCCCGTTCCCAGGATGCCAACAAGCCTTTTTCTTAAAAAAATGAAGAAGAAGTTGCTAGCTCATGGGACATTGCTTCATTTTAGGTGAACTTCACCAAAAGGTCCCATGAATTAAATCATCTGTGTTGGTGACTGGTGTCATCCCTTCTATGATGGCGTTGATTGCAGATATGGTTCCCATCACGAGGTATGCCCCTTTTTGGTCTGACCATTTGATAAAGATCCTGCATGTTGAGTCTGCTCTTGTGCTATTGTTTTGGCATTGCCATGATAAAGCAATAATGGTATTATTTTGCAGCTTAATCTAATGGCACTATTAATTTGAGGCAATGTTTTGGCACCGCTAGTGCCACTGATTTTTTTATATATCGAAAGAGGGGGTTACCTACGATTTCATTAAGGAAACCCCACTATAGAGATCCATTATCCGACAACATCTCAGTGTAAACGGGCAGTTATGCAACTACTACTAGACCGGACTGAGTACTAGCATGAGACAAGTTCGCCACATAAGCTAGGCAGGTAGGGGGGACGCAACACTAGCTCGACCAAGTTTGGATTACAACCCAAATGATACCACAGAAACATCATGGGGGAAGATAGAGCCAGCTTCAGCATCCCAGTCTAAGCACCCCCGGTCTCCATGCTTGCGACGCACGGTACACCTCATTTGCCACCTGCTCGACCCTAGTGCCACTGATAAAATGAAGTAATAATACAATTAAAATGGAGCGAGTGTCCTCTCTATCATTTCATTTCCAATGTAGATAAAGAAAGTGCTTCTCTTTGTTAGTATATGTTTCATCAACTAGTCCCATTGTTAATGTTTAAGCATTTCTGCAAACTGTGCACCCTCATGAACGTCACACCGTACTCGATCGATTCGTTATCCTTTGGGTGATCGACGTTCGACCTGTACGCCCAGCACCTCCACCTGACTTCCGCCTCGGGTGAATCTATCTGCTCCATCGCATAGAGGAGATACTCGATGAACTCGAAGGACTGCAGTGTGACTGCCGCCGAGGAGTACATCGCCGCCCTCGTCATCGTCGTCTCGCTCTTTCGCATACATTGCCACATGGCCCTCACCGTCCTCGAATTCTCCCACTCATTGTCAAACCAAGTAAGGATCTCATTCAACCCAGCTAACTTTGCCTGGTCGCCGCCGGTGATCTGCCTGATTCGCTGCTGCATCCTCTCCATAGATGTCCTTCTGAGTGGTCCGGTGCTAGATTTGGAAGATGGGAGGAGAGACGGTGTTTTTCGAATGGAGATGACGGAGAGGAGAGGGGATGGTTTTTAATGGAGAGGAGGGAGTGGCGAGACGGTGGTTTGGAATGGATATGATGGAGAGGAGAGGAGGTGGTTTTGCAATGGAGAAGAGGGAGAGGCGAGACGGTGGTTTTGGAATGGACATGATGGAGAGGAGATGAGGTGGTTTTGCAATGGAGTAGAGGGAGAGGAGCGTGCGGCAACGGTTTAGGATTGGACGAGAGGGCCAACGCGCTGGGACTGGATCAAAATCAAAATCAATTTGCCCTTGAATTAAGAAAGCGAGCCCACATTAACTAGTCTCCCTTTTATTCTGGGTCATAATTCGCCATGATTTTCACAAATAAAATATATGTTATACGTTGAAAAAATAATATAATTTGGAAGTACATTCAGATACGAACCAAACGATACATTTTTTGGTGACATGCATTTGCGTTTTTCTTGTCAAAAACAGTACGTCGTCAAACTTTGACCCAAAATAAAACAAAAAAATACTTCCAAGACCAGCGCCGCTCCTCTCCTCTTAAACCACCGCCACTCCTCTCCTGTTCCAATCTAAATCTAGCGCCGCTCCTCTCCTCTTCAATTTCAAAACCACCGCCCCTCCTCTCCTGTTCCAATCCAAAACCAGTGTCGCTTCTCTCCCGTTCTAATCCAAAACCAGCGCTGCTCCTCTCCTCTTCCATTCAAAAACCACCACCGGCGAGTGAAGGTGCTGTGGAGAAGTAGATCGATGGAGGAGTATAATCGATACGTGAGGATCGCAGACGGTGACCCTGTGAAGTTAGCTAGGATGTTGGAGATACAGTCTTCGTTTGACAACAAGGACCAACTAGCGGCGACTGTGACATCCATGGACAAATCTCTGCAACAGAGCGAAAAGGCAGCGATACTCCCGAAGAACTTAAAAAATGTAGTTTCATAGGAGTATAAAAGTGCAGACAATGTGATTCTCATAGAAGAAACTGCAAGTTTCAGTTCTAGATAAGAAACTGCAAGTTTAGTTTCAGATAAGAAACTGCAACTTTCAGAAGCAGATCATTTATATTAACACGGCCTTTTCAAACAGGGATAACATCATGTTGGAATTTTTATTCATGGTCGAAAATGGAACTACCAGTCGGTTAACATCATTGTCGGTGTCAAAATAAGCGGATCTCGGGTAGCGGGTCCCGAACTATGCGTCTAGGCCAGATGGTAATAGGAGGCAAGGAACACGAAGTTTTACCCAGGTTCGGGCCCTCTTGATTGAGCTAAAACCCTACATCCTGCTTGATTAATATTGAAGATATGGGTGATACAAGAGTAGATCTACCACGAGATCAGAGAGGCTAAACCCTAAAAGCTAGCCTACGGTATGATTGTATGTTGTGATTGTTGTCCTACAGACTAAAACCCTTCGGTTTATATAGACACCGGAGAGGGTTAAGGTTACACAAGGTCGGTTACAAAGGAGGAGATATCCATATACGTATTGCCTAGCTTGCCTTCCACACCAAGTAGAGTCCCATCCGGACACGAGACGAAGTCTTCAATCTTGTATCTTCATAGTCTATCAGTCCGGCCAATGGAGATAGTCCAGCTGTCCGGAGACTGCCTAATCCAGGACTCCCTCAGTAGCCCTCGAACCAGGCTTCAATGACGATCAGTCCGGTGCGCAGTTGTCTTCCACATTGCAAGGTGGCTTCCTTCTCTAAATTCTATGTACCTGTCGAAATAATGTCCGGTTCCTTGTGATGGTTCGTACTTCTTGGCTTCTACGCCCACTAATGGCCACTTTCCACATGCCGAGTGAATGAGAAGAGCTAGGGTGTTTTCACATTTACCCCCTAGCTATGTAAATGAGCAGCCTATTTAAAAAGACGAGGATTCAGATCCAAATCACATCATCCTCCCTTGCCGAGTCTTCATCGGAGCGTGCCCGACAGAGATCCATTCCACCATGGCCAGTCGACGCAGCTCCTCCTCTCGCACCCCTAGTTCCAAGCCTGGAGATTGGGAGAGATGTTCCAACCCGCACAGCAAATTGGTGATGCTTCAGTCCAAGGGATTTCTTCCCCCAGCGTACCTGGTCCCGGTTCGAGCAGGGCTTGCCACCTATAATGGCGGAGAGCAAGCGGAGAGCCGTCCCAATCCCTCCAAGGGAGAGCGGGTGTGCCTTGTCCCTTATCTTGTAAGTGGGCTCGGATTTCCAATCCATCTATTTCTCCAAGGGCTTCTGGAGTTCTATGGCCTCCAGCTGCACAACCTTACGCCTGCCTCCCTGCTGCACATCGCAGGATTCATAGCCCTTTGCGAGTTATTTTTGGGCTGTGAGGCTCATTTCGCTCTGTGGAAGAAGTTGTTCTGCCTTGTGCCCCGTTCTAAGAAGGGATCAATATATCAAGTGGGCGGAGCCGAAGTGTGGCATATCGCTGGGACCGGATACCTATCCGGGACCCCGAAGAAGACGTCCGAAGACTGGCCTTCAGAATGTTTTATATAGAAGATGTCCCCCTTCCGGACCCTATTCGGATCGGCCTTCCTGAGTTTGAAAACGCCCCTTTGAAGAAGTGCCAGAGCTGGCGTCTATGGAGCCCCCTAGAGGAAGACGACCGGCACATACTTTATATGATGAGCCGGATAAGCTCTTTAGCTCGATCCGGATTGACCATGATCGAGGTCATGGCTATATGCATTATGCGGGGGGTGCAGCCGCTCCAGTACAGAGGCCACCCCATGTGGGACTTCAACAGGGAGGATCGACTACTGATCTAATAAAGATCTTGTTCACTTTGCACAAGGGAGAAGAGGAGGAATTCCTCTGTATCAACCCGCAGGGTAGATTCTTCATGTACAATCCTCCGAGCTGGGTAAGCGGAGATTTTTTCTCGCCCATCCATTTCGTATTCCCGTAGTTTAAGTATTCATTCTAGCGATTTCATCGCAGGAGCTGCGCCAAGCAGTAAAGGAGGTAAACAACCCTCCTCCACAGCCTGAGAACCCCGGACGGTCCCTTGACCCGGCCTAACAGGAGGATCCGGACATATCCGTGGAGCTGATCGACGGGTTTTTTTTACCAAGGGAGTAATGACAATACCTTGGTGGCCATTACGACCGATTACCATGGGCTAGTTCCAACCTCACAGGTGAATGAGACCAAAATCCCAGCACTTAAAAAGGGACCCGTCCTTGTGCTCTTTTTTTATTGCCGTATAACAGTTGTGTCTTCCAGGGGAGGTCCTTAGGGCAGAAGGCCGAGCCTATGGCAACTAGCCAACAAGGGGCCGCTAGGCCAGGCAGGCTGAAAAGATCCGCAGACCGGATTGAGGCACCGGCACAGCGGTATAGCGCACCATCTTTATTGCAAGACATTATTTACAGGGGCATATTAACGCCCATGCCTTCTTTTCAGGAGAAAGAGCGCTCTCCGGACTATACCCAGAGAGGCTACCAACCGCGCCTCCACAAGCCAGGCTCCAAGGCCGGACTCAGGGGTGGGAACGAGTACAAGGCGTGCACCGGGTGCTCCTCCGACAGAGGATACGGATAGACTGTCCGCCACCCCTTCTGAGGTGGAAAGTGCCATGAACCATAAGTGTCTCCAGACTATTCTTCATAACGCTTGCTTCTCCCAAGAGGCTTTAGATGCCTTCAACTCGGGAGATGCACACCTCTGTGCCGCTCAAAATGGTCTAGCCAGAGCCACAGAGCAGTATGTAAAAGACATATGGGTGAGAAAATTTGATGATTATATATATCAGTAGCCCCTGAGACTTGAAACAGTTAGGATAACTGATTTAAGGCTCATTTGTTATGTAGGTTCTTACAGAAAAGAATACTCAACTGTCCCAGGAGCTGGAAGAGTGCAAAGCATAACTTCAGGCCGCACTGTCCGCCGCAGGGGAGCCCAAGGAGACCCCCACTAGTAACATATCCGTCAAATGATAAGTATCATATTAGAGTGCGGCTTTATATGCAAATCTAACGATAAAATTGTAGATGACGCTGGAGTGAATCCGGATAAGCAGCAGCTCATACGCTAGCTGAAGGCTGGTGAGAGCGTGCTAACGAGGGTGAGGCAGGAGAAGAATGATCTCCAGAATGCCAACACCAAGCTGGGCGTGGAACTAAAAGATGTTCGTGCCCAACTGTCGGATTCTGTTAAGGAGAATCGGCGGCTTCGATGCGGCATAGTTAGTAAGTGCTTGAACGAACTTTGAAAAAGAGTTCGGTGAGGAAGCTGGCTGACAGAGTAATGTCTGTAGGTATACTAACAGGACGTCCTGCCGAGGAGATGCCTAGTTCAACGGGTGATCTTCTTCCCGAGCTCGTACTGTTGCATGAACGAGTTCGGCAGGTGATGCAAGGCGTTGCCCAGGCCTTGTGGCCGTCCGTCTCCATACCCGAAGGCCTTGGAGAGCTTGCAGAAAAGCTGAAGGGAGCACGGCGGCATTTCCGATTATGGAAGATATTGGCCTGCGTCAGGGCACCAGGGAGGCTTGGGCAATGGTGAAGACACGGTACACGAAGGCTGACCCGAACCACATGGCCGAAGTCGGACCTGTGGGGCCTGACGGTAAGGAGATCCCTGTGAATTTAGTGTACGACCAAGTAGAATTGGCCGCAAAGTATTCCCAACAGGACTGTAGACTAGACAGCCTATTGGAGGGCATTGAAGAGGAATTCAACCAGTCAAATTGACTATGTAATTGTAAAATGACATATATGATGTCTTCTATCCGGATTGTAGATCGTTTGTCGTGGTGGACCTTTTCGCTTCAACCTTGGGACCCGACAGTCCGGAGTGTATCCGAATACCCTCTCGGTTATATAAGAACCGGGGCATGCGTGGAGACCAGGCGTAGGGGTCATTAGTGCTTTATCAGACAAGTGACCAACTAGTTATGTTATATTACATGGGTAGTAAGAAACATCTTCCAGAGAAAATAGTTCCGTTAAGGGTTCCTTTCCCTGGGTAGGCATGCCCTAAAGTGCATGTCCGGACTGCGACAAGAAGCGCAGTAAAAACGTCTGGGGCAGATATGGTTAATAAATAAAAATCATCTTTTGTTCACCGACCGAATATTCTCTTAAGAACGCTGGCTTTCGGCTTCACCCAGTCTGAGGTACACGTCCGGCTGACCCGGTGGTAACAATCGCAGAGGTGCTCCCCTTATGCCCTAGCCGAATTAACGGGAGCGTAGGGCATAAATACAATAGCCAGGCAACCCAGCTTGGCCAAAACTTAAGTCATATCGATGTATATAATGGTGAAAAAAGGTACATGCGGAAGTATAACGCATGTGTTGGGCGTGATGCCCGGGTAAATAATTTAAGCTTCTGTGAAAGAAGCCCCCAGGTGTAGATAGTGCGGCTAGCACCTCTTTAATGTACAAGTGAGGCACAAGGTGACCCGTGAAGGTCTAGAGGAATAAAAGAAATAAAGGGAAACAAGACAGATGATGCATCTGCGGAAAATGGACAAAGGGAGGGGACTAACATATAAAGTCCGGTGCTAGGCGTAGAATCTTCGGAGCCTGGCTGCGTTCCATGGGTTCGGCTCGAGTCGACTAGTCGATGCATCCCGCAGTCAGTACGCTCCGCCGGTCAGAACTTGGTAGATGATGAAGGGACCTTCCCATTTGGGCTCTAGCTTGTTCTTTTTCTTACCCGGCAGCCGGAGAACTAGTTCGCCAACGTTATAAGTTTTGGCTCGTACTTCTCTGCTTTGGTATCCGTGAGCCTGTTGCTGCTAAAATGCGGAACGGGCTTTGGCTATGTCGCGCTCTTCCTCCAAGGTGTCCAGACTGTCCTGCCGATCGAGCTCGGCTTCTCTTTCTTCGTACATGCGCACTCGAGGTGAGTCATGAATTATGTCACAGGGCAGGACTGCCTCTGCGCCGTACACCATAAAAATGGTGTGTATCTGGTACTACGATTCGGTGTGGTCCGCAGCCCCTAGAGTACGGAGTCGAGCTCCTCTAGCTTAACAGGCTCTCCGTATTGAGCTTGATGTCATATGTTCGGAGGTTGTCTCGAACTGACGGAGTTGTCAAAACCGGCATTTTCCGGATTGAGCTTGATGTCATATGTTCGGAGGTTGTCGAATGTGACCCTCAAGTCATCTACTAGGGTTTCGACATGCCTGGTTTTAACGACCACATCATCCACGTATGCCTCCACTGTTTTGCCGATCTGGTTTGCCAGGCTTGTCTGCATCATCCGCTGATATGTTGCACCGACATTTTTTAGCCCGAAGGGCATTGTGTTGAAGCAGAATGGGCCGTATGGTGTGATGAATGCTGTCGCGGCTTGGTCTAGCTCTGCCATTTTGATTTGATGGTAGCCGGAGTATGCATCGAGGAAACACAATGAATCGTGTCCTGCGGTAGCATCGATGATTTGATCGATGCGGGTGAGGGGGAAGGGATCCTTTGGGCAGTCCTTATTAAGGTCCTTAAAATCGACGCACAAGCGCCAGGATTTGTCCTTCTTTGGCACCATCACCAGGTTTGCTAGCTAGTCCGGATGTTTTATGTCTCTAATGAATCCGGCCTCCAATAGCTTGGAAAGTTCCTCTCCCATGGCTTGTCTTTTAGGCTCGGAGAAACGTCGAAGAGCCTGCTTGACTGGCTTGAATCCTTTTAGGATATTTAGGCTGTGTTCGGCCAGCCTGCGTGGGATTCCTGGTATGTCTGAAGGGTGCCAGGCAAAAATGTCCCAGTTCTCGCGTAGGAACTCTTGCAGTGCGGCATCAACATCAGGGTTTAATTGTTCCCCGATGGAAGCTGTTTTTGTAGGGTCCGTTGGATGGACTTGGAATTTGACTATTTCATCTGCCGGCTTGAAGGAGGTGGACTTGGATCTTTTATCGAGTATCACGTCGTCCCTATTCATTGTGGAGCGCAGCGCAGTTAGTTCTTCGGCCGCTAGGGCTTCGGATAGTGCCTCAAGGGCCAGTGCAGCTGTCTTATTTTCGGCGCGGAGTGCTATGTCCGGATCACTAACAAGAGTAATGATTCCGTTGGGCCCGGGCATTTTGAGCATCATGTACCCGTAATGGGGTATGGCTTGGAAGATTGTAAACGCCTCCCGCCCTAATAGAGCGTGGTATCCACTGCTGAACGGGGCCACTTGGAATGTAATTTCTTCGGACCTGTAATTATCCGGCGTGCCGAATACCACGTCTAGTGTGATTTTTCCAGCACAGCGTGCTTCCCGGCTGGGGATGATTCCTCTAAAGGTTGTGCTGCTTTGCTTAATGCGGCTCCAATCTATTTCCATCTTTTGAATAGTTTCCTTGTAGATGAGGTTTAATCCGCTGCCGCCGTCCATGAGTACCTTGGTGAGTCAAAAGCCGTCCAAGATTGGACTAAGGACCAGTGCGGCTGGTACTCGGGCTGTTCGGAATTTAGGTTCGTCACTGGCATTGAAGATAATAGCCGTGTCGCTCCAAGGATTTGTTTCTGCTATGTGGCAGATTTCGGACATGCTGCGGAGTGTTCGCTTCCGTCTTTTATCTGACGCGAAGGTCTCGAAGACCGTTAAGACCGTACTGTTGTCCTCGGGGTGGTGCTCTGTGGTTTTTGGGAGGAGTAGATCCTCACTACTTTTGGTTACCTGCCGGAGTATCCAGCATGCTTTAAGGCTGTGCGTTGGTATCGCATCCGCTGTACTATGAATTTTGCAGGGTCCGTTGAGCCATCCCTCCAGTATGGTTCCTTGCCCCGTAGAGGGCTTTTGCTTTTTGGTAGTTAACCCAGGTGTATTGTGATAATGCACCCTTTTATTTTGGACTGGGTTTGTATTCAGGGCCGGATTATCCCAAAATATTATTTTGGTTTTCCAGGCGCTTTCCATCGCACAGTACTTTCGTACTACGGACACCAAGTAGGCAAAGCGTGTAATTTCGCGACGACTTATGGCGTTGAGGATTCCCTTGCCCGTGCAATTATTGCAGAAGAGTGAAATTGCGTCTTCCTCCCGGCAGTCCTTTATCCTGTTCTTGACCAGGAGGAATCTCGCCCAGTAATGGTGTACTGTTTCTGCTGGACCTTGCCGAATTTGGGATAGATCGCGTATGTTTGGGTGGGTGGATGGAATTGAATCCGAATCCTCACCCAATCTGAGGCTCAGTGGCCAAGGAGTTTCCGAACTCGAAAGTTTGGATTCTTGGATATTTTCCGGTAAATCTGGCTCACTGCCTGATTCTGGGTTCAGGCTTTGAGTGACATCCTCCACTCCGCGGGTATCCGGCTTGGAGGGATCGGGAATCCGGACGTACCTATTCCTGAAGATAGATGAAGTTTTGCCGCATTGTTCTTCCACCACTGCAACGTGATGGCCGACCTGGGGAGAGTTAATTTCTCTTAGATCGGGTTTAGGCCCAATCTGATCGTAGTCTGTAGCGACTCCCACGACGGCGATACGATCCAAGAGCTCGTTCAGGGAAGAGAGCTCCATTGGATCTAACTTCTCGGCGAGTTCCGAGTTGATGTGAAGATTGCTTTCCATGACCCGAGAAGTCATCGTCGGCGCAGCGGCCGAACAAGCGGTCATAAGAAAACCACCAAGCCGGAGAGTTTGGCCGATAGCCAGAGCTCCCTCAGCGATAGTGCCGTCTTTAAAGACGGGACGAGACATCCTTCCTTGTGGCGACGGCACAACGGAACTCTCAATGAAAGCACCAATGTCAGTGTCAAAACCGGCGAATGTCGGGTAGGGGGTCCCGAACTGTGCGTCTAAGCCGGATGGTAACAGGAGGCAAGGAACATGAAGTTTTACCCAGGTTCAGGCCCTCTTGATGGAGGTAAAACCCTACGTCCTGCTTGATTAATATTGATGATATGGGTGTTACAAGAGTAGATCTACCACGAGATCAGAGAGGCTAAACCCTAAAAGCTAGCCTACGGTATGATTGTATGTTGTGATTGTTGTCCTACGGACTAAAACCCTTCGGTTTATATAGACACCGGAGAGGGTTATGGTTACACAAGGTCGGTTACAAAGGAGGACATATCCATATACGTATTGCCTAGCTTGCCTTCCACGCCAAGTAGAGTCCCATTCGTATACGAGACGAAGTCTTCAATCTTGTATCTTCATAGTCTATTAGTCCGGCCAATGGAGATAGTCCGGCTGTCCGGAGACTCCCTAATCCAGGACTCCCTCAATCATGCTGATCAACATTCATGCATATCACATCTTCATATGATGCACAGTCAAAAAGATATGCTATTTTCGAAATGCCCACACAATTTCGAGTGTGCGAAAAACAAAGAAAACGAGGGACGAAGTTTTGGTAAGTGTTGGACGTGGTGTGCGTAGATGACAATGGGGACCCACATGTCAATAATGGCAGAGGCAAAAAAATTGGAGATATTTTCCGTGCATCAGGTGGAATCGAACTCGGGCGGAACAGCTGTAGGTATTGTCACTTGGCCACTGGGCTAGTTCAGTACTTTCATTACAAATAAGGCACTGCCTTAGGTGGTGCGATCTCCTCCTGCGCCTTTGTGCACTCGCCGCGGCACCGCTTTCTGCCATTGTGAACATGCTGAACAAACGAGAGGAATCAAGAGAGGACTGTACGTGAAGAGACGGACAGTCGGGACCCATCAGGTCTATGGCCGTACGCAAGTAGTGCCTCATTGAAAAAATACTTCCTCCTATTGCTATATTGACGTTGGGGCCAACGGGTTTGTCAACAAAGTTATAGTTTTTTTAGGTGCTTCAATGTAGTTAATAAAGGAGATAAATTCACAATGAAGTCGGGGAGCTAGCAGGTATCAATTATTATTACTAGGGCAGCAAGTATCAGCTGGGTTGTGGGCTACCCCGTATAGGCTTTCTTTTTTAATATGCGCAACCCACGACATGCCGGTTTGTATTTTCTCCAGGGTCGTCATGTATCGGCCGGCCTATGGACCTCCCATCCGAAGTTTTATTTTTCCTAAAACATCAGCAGCCCAATTTATGTATTTTTTTAAGAAAACGAACAGGTCTGTTCTATTTTTCTATATAAGAATAGGAACGCCTGGTCCAACTTATGTTTCCCTTCTAACTATATTATATATACTAACACAGATGCCCGTGCATTGCAACGGGAGAAACATTGACCTAGATTCAAATTTAGTGAGAATTGTTAAATCTTATTCATTTCACCAACTTGGTTCGCGCGCACCTTCTTCTAGTCAACTTTGACAAAGCGCTCATCTTTTGTCCAACTTTGACAAATTCTATATGAATATGGATAGAGGAAGGTAATAATTTTGAGCAAAAAAATCTAGTGCACTCCATATCTTAAATAGTCACAAATATGGTTACTCACCCTGCAAAAAAGGCTACTTTACTCTCTAATGATTGCTCTTGTGATTGTGTAAACATAATGTAATTGTCGTCGTGTCTACAAGAGTTTCACTAAAAGGAAGAAAATGGAAATGAGGTAAAATCAAGATCCGAGGAAGAAAATTGTGGAAGTTAAAATCTTTTGTTCAAAATTGTACAATTAAAATATGCTCGTGCCTTGCAATGGGTGAAAAACAATTATCCCCGCATGGTCGTATCCTCTTACTAAATGAACACGTTGTCAAGACTGAAGAATAGCTATAGAGATGTGGTAGAGATAAAAAAGCTTTGAAATTATATACTAAAATGAGATAAGGACTTTTAAAACAGAATTGAAACTAAAAGGGCTATGATGTCAACATGGCCTAATTTCACAAAAGCATCCACTGTAGTTTTAGTCCTATAAAGGCAGCCTCCATACACATCAAGCATCAGAGTCGTTATCTCCAAGCTTGATGTCCCTCCAGCATTAAAGTACATCTCCAACAAATGAAAAAAATAAAGTTAATTGGTCTCACATATGAGAAAGCATTGTAGCCGGTGACGTTTATTAATTGATCGATTAGAAGCAAGCCAATCCAAGACAGTCGAACAACACAAAATGATGAGTCCAAAAAGTGAAATTACCATTTGGAACAAAATGATAAGAACAAACCAATATTTAAGAAAGGGTTCGTCTGTGGTAAACCTTTTTTTGGACACCATTTCAGGTGAGCTACCAACGCGCGAGACGCGACGAGGCTAATTTGATGTGTGCTCATATATGCCTGGTTGATTATGCATTGATTATTGGAATGACAACCAGATTTTTTCTGTTTCAGATCAGCCATGACATACATGTATGAGATGTTCGGATCGGCCATAGGCCATGCAGGTGTCCGTTGAGGTTTAATTAGGAGCAAAGATCACACGAGTTAGCAGCAGCATGTACATTTTAAGGAGAGCCCTAGCCAGAGGCTGAAAAAATCCCTCCGATGCCACTTTGCTTTGCTTCATGTGGCCAGTTAGCACTGCCGTCCATCGAGCCCCCCCGCTGCTCGGCTTCTCTCTACCTCACGCCTGCCTCTCCATCTTGCTTCGTCCTTCGTGCAGCCCCCACTGCTCAACTTCTCTCTCCCTCATGCCTCTCCCTCTCCATCTGGATACCAATCCCTCTTTTTGCCCTCTACTTGTTTGATTTCCAAGCTTGCTTTTTGATTTCCTAAGCAACAGGTATATAAACTGGTCTGCTTCGATCTAATGAAGCGAGGTGGGACTATTCTATGGATGCATCATCGTGAAAGGGCTGATCAAAATTTTGCAACCAGGATAGAACAATGAATCGTTGATCGATACTGGTCGGCGTTGAGCGAGAGGCCATGGGCCGGCCGCTGGGGACGTTCAGCTCGTCCACGTATCCGGCGTTCAAGGACGCATCCGTAACCCGGAGCTTCAGTGGCTGCGGGTGGTTAACGAGGTACACGGTGAGCACGGCCACACTGATGACGACCACCGCCAGCCAAAACACGATGCCGCAGAGGGACAAACAGAAGGCCGGCAGCTGCATGTGCTTTGCCTCCAGCGAGAGGAAGCCCGGGGAGCCTTTCCGGCATCCTCCTCCCCGACGTCCAGCGGGATGTCCTGGCGGCGTTTGCGATAATGACCCCTGGTGACCCTGGACTCATGGTGTTGGTGCTCCTGCGGCTCCTATTGCCCGATACCGGCATGGCCACTTGGTAAAGTGTGCCGCCTTCATCTGGCTTGATCGTGGTGATGCGCTCGACTCTGGTGGTGTTCGTACTGAAGCCACCGTTGCCGGTCAGGCGCGGGCCCATCCGCGGCGCCGGGATCTGCCCCGAGAACCTCATCCTATGCTCTCCCGGGACGTGCTTGTACCTGTATCGTAGCTTGTCGACCGCCATCAGCGGCAGCGGCGCTGGCGGTGGCTGCCCATGCCTCTGCCACGGCGCCATGTAATACGGCCTAAAAAGCTAGTTGATCTTGTTGATTACTTTCATCACACACATATCCACAGCGATCAGACCGTTCTTTTATTTTCTCGGTAAAACTTTTCTTCTCTATTTGTAGATTATTATTTTTATATGCGAGGACTTTATTTATAGCATACTGATTGCATAGAGTCCAATTCAAATACTTACCCAACTCAAAAAGGTGAAACCATGTTACGGGCCTGGGGCTTTTTTTGCGCAATGTTTTTTTCTTTATACGTGTATAGATCTATTTTTAAATCTCAGCCATCAAATCTTCATGGTTAACATAAAATCAATGGATATAAATAGATGACGTATGGAGAACTATGAAAGGATCCATCCTTTAATATTAGATATAGATTTAAATTATTTTATATGTTATTATATTATTGTTATTGTCATCATATATTTAACAGATACTTACATATGTAAGAAAACAATATCCCACATCTTATTAACTTAATAAAATAATTTCTTCACAATAAATTCCTGAATTTTTTTGGCTATGAAAATCCTGGTGATTGTATACAAAAGCTTGGTAAGATTTAAGGACCAATGTAATAATAAATCACTTATTATTTAAATATATTTATAACAAAATGCTCAACCCTGTTTCTTTTTTAATAACATTGTTGCGCCCAACCCAACATTATAATTAGAATTAGTCCAGCAAAATCGTGTATTTCGAGAATGTGCAAATGGCTTGTAAGTTTTTAGGAAAAAAATAAATGGGACGCATGGACGCTACATTATTTGTTTATCCAGCCTAGCAAATGGACTGTAATTCAAAAAAATCAAATTGACTATAAACTTTGAAAAAATGCGTTGAATACGTGCCACATCTTTGGAGACTGAAATGTGGGCCAATACGTCGAAGCCAACGCAAGTCGTTGTCAATCCTGACATTGTTAGCCGTTGGATTTACATCCAACGACCGGCATCCATCTTAAATCTTTCGTCTTCTTCCTCCAGTGCCGCCGGGACCACCTGCTCCCGCCTCCTGCTGCCAGCAGCTCTGCTTAGCAGGCTTCGCTGTGAAGCGCTACCCACCGCCGGCCAGGCCATCCCTCCACCCCTCCACACCTCATGTTCTTCTCCACCGACTGCCGAACCACATCGCACCAGAACCAGTTAACCCTCGTACACCCCTCCGTCTGCGACTCCACTCCTGCGTCTTCCCATCTCCGTGTCGTTCCCTTCCTAGGGCTTGCCGTCGTCCACCGTCCTGGTGCTCTTGGCGCGCCATGGTCAACATGGTCAACGACCGACATCCATCGGACGTGGACTGTACGTGGAGAGGCTAACAGTTGGGTCCACGACCGCACACAAGGAAATGCCTCCTTATTACACGCAAAATAATGATTCCTCCACCTAACATCAGGGATACACCGAAAGGGCATCTATATTTCGCGAAAAAATGTTCCCCTCGCTGACAGGTTGGACCCACCAGCTATATCTTCGCAAGCAAGGAAGTGCCTCCTTATTATGAACAAAAAATGAATACTCCCCCTGCTAGCTGGGACCCGACATAGTGGGAGGCTGACATGTGGCCTACTAAGTTGACGGGGACGGAGGGCTTTGTCAACATAGTCAATATGAATGAGTCTAGCTCGAGTGACCGTACGATGTCCATCCAACGGTTGTAGTGCTTCTTCAACCTCTAGTCTTCTTACTCTAGCCGCCCAAAGCAGCGCCGGTCATGTCGCCTGCTCCTGCCTCCCGTGGCTCGTTGTGCTGCCGCGGAGGCCTTACCGCCCCATACTACTCCCACCGCTGGCCAGGCCCTGCGGCGACGGCATCCTCACACCGCAGCCGATTCAGTGAACCCTCATACTCCTCTCGGCATGGGCATCCACTACCGCGTCTTCCCCGGCTCCGCGTCATCCCCTTCATAGGCCTCGCCGTCGTCCACTGCCTTGGTGCTCTCGGTGCGGCGTGGTCAATGTGGTCAACGACCGACTTCCCTCGAAACAGTATTGTACGTGGATAGGCTGACAGCTAGGTCCATGGCTGCACACAAGGAAATGCCCCTTATTACACGCAAAATAATGATTCCTCCACCTGACAGCAGGGACCCACTGGACGGGCCACCGTATTTTGCGAAAAAACATTTCCCCCTGAGTACTGGGACCCACCAGCTACATCTTCGCACGCAAGGAAGTGCGTCCATATTATGGGCAAAAAAGTGCTTCGCCCCTAACTACTGGGACCCACCAGCTATATCTTCGCACGCAAGGAAGTGCCTGACAGTCGGGACCCAACTGGTCGAAGCGTACGTAGCGTTGTCATTCTGGAAGCGAACGTGTATGTACATACAATCGGTCTGTTTGCAGGCTGCAGCGATGAACCGTGGCCGTGTAAGGAAGGGCACGTGTCCTGGTAGAGGCGCGCACATAGCATGTACATGTACGTATAATGGCCAGGGTGCAAGAAAGTAAATACGGCCACGTACGTACATACGGGCGGGGTCTCAAATGCCTACTAGCGCATACGTATGACCCGCGCTCGTGTACATGGCTGGGTCGAAACGGAGAAACGGTGTCGCTGTCATGTTCATGGGGAGGCAACGGAATGCGTCGGGTTCATCGGGAGGCAATGGAATGCGTGATGTTCATCGGCAGCCAGCCGGCTTGGACGGAACAGCCGATGGAAACGGGGCCTGGCTTACCACAGAATAGAGGAAACGGCCTTGTGTTCGACCGGCCACGGTCAAAACGAGATCCTGTTCATCGGGAGGGGTCTAGCGTACTGCCAAACGGAG
The DNA here is from genome assembly GCA_034509565.1 of Triticum monococcum. NCBI lineage: Eukaryota > Viridiplantae > Streptophyta > Magnoliopsida > Poales > Poaceae > Triticum > Triticum monococcum. Next base: position 495,837,958 of record CM067844.1, read on the forward strand.
GAAACAGACTTCTCTTGGACCTCCTACGGTCGAAAGGGGGTCCCGTTGATCGGGAGGGGTGTAGCATACCGCAATACGGAGGAAACGGACTTGGGTTGGAGTGTTACGGTCGAAACGGGGGTCCTGTTCATCAGGAGGGTTGTGGCGTACCGCAAAATGTGACCCCACGGGATACTGTTCATCTCCATCATCGACTGCCTACACGGGTTACTATTCATCCACCGTCGACCTCCTCCAGCCTCCACCTGTGACTGTTCATCCACGAGCTCCTGTTCATCCAGCCTGCACCGCGCGCTCCTCCACCGGCTACTGTTCACCCAGCCCTCTTCATGGGGTCTTGTTCAACCACCCCTTCACGGGGTCCTGTTCATCCACCCCCAACCAGGTCGATTGATCGGGGTCCTGTTCATCCAGCGGCAACGGCCTCTACTACCATGGGGTCCTGTTCATCCTACCCCCCACCGAGAACTGTTCATCCAACCCCCGCCCCCCCTCCGACAACGCTCACTGTTCATCCATAGGCAGCATCGGTCGACTTTAGTTAGCAGCAGTAGCGAAGGAATCACTCAGGTTTAGTTAATCGCAAGGGATCGATCGATCACTCGGGTTCAGTAACGCGTAGCCTGCAGTGCAATCGCTTGGGTTCAGTTAGAGCCCAACGCCTTGCTCGGGTTCAGTTAGAGCACTAAGCCTCGCACACATGTGCATACGTACGAGAGAAATGTGAATCACTCAGCCCCCGACCACCCACCGTAACCGGGAACAACCCCGATATTTTCCTCGCCCTCGCTTCTACCATGGTTTTCTCCATCATGGACGGCCCAAAGAATGTCATGCAGCTGCATCTCTGGCCCGCCCAGGACGAAAAGCGCATTTTTTGTCATGATATTTTTCATAGAAGTAGGGCCCCACCACATATATTGTAATGCCCCGAGTCCGATGCGCCAGGTGTCTTCGAGTTATTCACTATTGTTGCCTTGTCTTTTGCTGTGTGTTGCATTTTGCCATGTCATCATGTGCATTACACTCTGTCCTCGCCAAGACCCTCTCCGGAATGTCGTCCTGCACCCCATCACCCTCTTTGACCGATCACCGGAGTTAGCTGGGCGGGAGCCTCCCCAACGAGCCTCCCTGCCGTCGCCGTCGCTGTCGCCAAGACCCGTCGAGCCAAGCCGAGCTCGAGCCCGGCGTCGTCCACGTCGCAGGCGGCCTTCTTCTTCCTCTAGAGCGACCCCCTCGCACGACCTCCCCGAGCCGGATCGCCAAGTCCAGCGACCGGTCGCCTCCCCTGCTTCCTATGCTTCATGGTCCGAGCACCATCACCCGATAAGATCCTCGCCACGCCTCAGATCGGCCTCCTTGCACCCATCCAAGCTCACCTACCGCACCCCCTCGGTGAGCCGCGTCGAATCCCCTCCTTTGTCGCTTCTTTGCATGCATGTAGTGGCCGATCCCATTGTGTCCGAGCTGCTGTTGCCGTGCTATCGCCATGGCCATTTTGAGCAAGTCGATGCCTTGTTTGTTGCTCCCCCGCATGCCTTTGCACTAGCACACCTTGCCAGACGCCGCTTCTATCCACACTCACACAGCCGCCCCACTCATGCTTTGCCCCGCGCTCGCGCACATCGCCGCTATAGCTGTAGCCTCGCCGCGCGGCCGACATATGCTCATTCTCGAGCCCCTGCTGCACCCACGCACACACGCACCTTCACTCTAGTAGCTGCTCCGCTTGCACCCGCCGCACTTGCATCCAAACCCCCACCCCCACCCCCCGCTGGTGTTCTGCTGCACCCATAGCCGCCACTTTGCTTGTCGTCGTCGCCGGCAAGTTGCTGCGCTTTCATGGTGTTTCCAAGACCGGGCGTTTGCCTGTTCAAAAGGATCTATGTCCCTCTAGTAATACGAAACACCCAGTTAGACCAGCTGGTCAGCGCTTCGCTCCTCTACGCAGGAGGTCAAGGGATCGAGTCCCAGCCGGCCCCATATTAGCTATGTTTTCCTTTTTTGCACACTCAACCGCCGGGCCAAATCTCCTCGTGGGCCGCTGCACTGTGTTGCAATCCGGCCCATGTATGTTTTCTTCCTTCTCTGGTTTTAGTATTTTTTCGAGTGCATGCATAATTACAGAAATGCCACTCTTTTGTATTGTTAATAACTAAATATACTTGCATCCAAATTAAACAAACTATATATGTAAAATGCTTAGAATTTCATGTAGATTAATAATTTCCAACTTTCATCCATGTTTGAAATGTTTAAATTGCCTTTTGTTTTACTTTGCTTAAATAACATGCTAAAATGATTTAATTCATAACTAATAACCGTATCTCCTTTTGAAATAATCTTTATATGTAAATGGGGTGGAAAAATGCCGCCGGGCCGTTGCACTGTGTTGCAATCCGGCCCATGTATGTTTTCTTCCTTCTCTGGTTTTAGTATTTTTTCCAGTGCATGCATAATTACAGAAATGCCACTCTTTTGTATTGTTGATAACTAAATATGCTTGCATCCAAATTAAACAAACTATATATGTAAAATGCTTAGAATTTCATGTAGATTAATAATTTCCAACTTTCATCCATGTTTGAAATGTTTAAATTGCCGTTTGTTTTAATTTGCTTAAATAACATGCTAAAATGATTTAATTCATAACTAATAACCGTATCTCCTTTTGAAATAATCTTTATATGTAAATGGGGTGGAAAAATGCCTAGTTTATCATGGTGTACTTACTTTGCATGTTTAACAACTCTAAAATTACGCTGCACTGTGTTGCAATCCGGCCCATGTATGTTTTCTTCCTTCTCTGGTTTTAGTATTTTTTCCAGTGCATGCATAATTACAGGAATGGCACACTTTTGTATTGTTAATAACTAAATATGCTTGCATCCAAATTAAACAAACTATAAATGTAAAATGCTTAGAATTTCATGTAGATTAATAATTTCCAACTTTCATCCATGTTTGAAATGTTTAAATTGCCGTTTGTTTTAATTTTCTTAAATAACATGCTAAAATGATTTAATTCATAATTAAATAACCGTATCTCCTTTTGACATAATCTTTATATTTAAATGGGGTGAAAAAATGCCTAGTTTATCATGGTGTACTTACTTTGCATGTTTAACAACCCTAAAATTATGCTGCACTCTGTTGCAATCCGGCCCACGTATGTTTTCTTCCTTCTTTGGTTTTAGTATTTTTTCCAGTGCATGCATAATTACAGGAATGCCACTCTTTTGTATTGTTAATAACTAAATATGCTTGCATCCAATCTAAACAAACTATATATGTAAACTGCTTAGAATTTCATGTAGATTAATAATTTCCAACTTTCATCCATGTTTGAAATGCTTAAATTGCCGTTTGTTTTAATTTGCTTAAATAACATGCTAAAATGATTTAATTCATAACTAAATAACCGTATCTCCTTTTGAAATAATCTTTATATGTAAATGGGGTGGAAAAATGCCTAGTTTATCATGGTGTACTTACTTTGCATGTTTAACAACTCTAAAATTATGTTTAGGGAAGAATAGTACCAAATCCATAAATTGCATATGGGGATTTACCGGAATTGCTGTTCGTTGTTTCAGGCCTCGTTTAAACTTGCCTAGATAGGTAATTTTCTTTTGCTTCACCCCTTGCCATTATAACAAATATTTAATGTTGTTGAGTACATAAACAAGATCAAACTAAATAACATGAATGTGGTGTTTCGTCAATATGCAACGGAGTTGCATATTGAGCTCCACTTAACTTGTAGTTTTGCTTGTGCACTTTGCCTTTCCATGCCATGCTTCTTTAAACCGGACATGCATCATACTTGGTTGTGCATCATGCCATGTTTGTGTCATGGTTGTTTACCATGTTGTTTGCTTCTTTCCGGTGTTGCGTCTTCGGGTTAGTTTCGATAACGTCGCGTTTGTGAGGATTCGTTCGACTTCGTCTGTTTGTCTTCTTCATGGACTCGTTCTTCTTCCTTGCGGGATCTTAGGCAAGATGACCATACCCTTGAAATCAGTTCTATCTTTGCTTGCTAGTTGCTCGCTCTATTGCTATGCTGCGATACCTACCACTTGCTATATCATGCCTCCCATTTTTCCATGCAAGCCTCTAACCCACCTTTCCTAGCAAACCGTTGTTTTGCTATGTTACTGCTTTGCTCAGCCCCTCTTATAGCGTTGCTAGTTGCAGGTGAAGCTGAAGTTTGTTCCATGTTGGAACATGGATCTGTTGGGATATCACAATATCTCTTATGTAATTAATGCATCTATATACTTGGTAAGGGGTGGAAGGCTTGGCCTTATGCCTGGTGTTTTGTTCCACTCTTGCCGCCCTAGTTTTCATCATACCAGTGTTATGTTCCTTGATTTTGCGTTCCTTACACGGTTGGGTGTTATGGGGACCCCTTGACAGTTCGCCTTGAAAAAAACCACTACAGCAAGGCCCAACCTTGGTTTTACATTTGCCTAACAAACTAAAATTTTCCCTTGGGAGTAATTAACCCGAGGGTCATCTTATTTTAACCCCCCCGGGGCCAGTGCTTCTCTAAGTGTTGGTCTGAAACGAGTAGACTGCGGGGCCACCTCCGGGAAACTTGAGGTTTGGTTTTACTCGTAGGATGTCTCATCCGGTGTGCCCTGAGAATGAGATATGTGCAGCTCCTATCGGGATTTGATGGCACATTCAGGCGGCTTTGCTGGTCTTGTTTTACCATTGTCGAAATGTCTTGTAACCGAGATTCCGAGCCTGATCGGGTCTTCTTGGGAGAAGGAATATCCTTCGTTGACCGTGAGAGCTTGTGATGGGCTAAGTTGGGACACCCCTGCAGGGTTTTGAACTTTCGAAAGCCGTGCCCGCGATTATGGGCAGATGGGAATTTATTAATATCCGGTTGTAGAGAACTTGACACTTAACTTAATTAAAATGCATCAACCGCGTGTGTAGCCGTGATGGTCTCTTTCCGGCGGAGTCCGGGAGGTGAACACGGTCCTTGTGTTATGCTTGAACGTAAGTAGTTTCAGGATCACTTCTTGATCACTTCTAGTTCAGGACCGTGCATTGCTTCTCTTCTCGCTCTTATTTGCGTATGTTAGCCACTATATATGTTAGTGCTTGCTGCAACTCCACCTCATAACCTTTTCCTACCCATAAGCTTAAATAGTCTTGATCTCGTGGGTGTGAGATTGTTAAGTCCTCGTGGCTCACAGATACTTCCAAACAGTTGCAGGTGCCGATGATACTAGTGAAGGTGATGCAACCCAGCTCAAGTGGGAGCTCGATGAAGATCTTGATCGTTGTTTTATTTCGTTTCCTATTGATCAGTAGTGGAGCCCAGTTGGGACGATGGCGGACCTAGCATTTGGGGTTGTATTCTTTTATTTTTGTTCCGTAGATGGACCTTGATTGTATTTTGGTCGATGTATGTTTAACTTGTATTTGTGTGAAGTGGCGATTGTAAGCCAACTCTTTATCCCTTTCTTATTCAGTACATGGGATGTGTAAAGATTACCCCTCTTGCGACAAGCCTACCATGCGGCTATGCCTCTAAGTCGTGCCCCGACACGTGGGAGATATAGCCGCATTGTGGGTGTTACATCTATGATGATACCGGGTTTTGTCACAATTATCGTCATAGAAGTGTCATAAGCACGAAGGAATTTTTTTTTGTTCGTCCCAAAATTCACGGATGTGTCTTTTTTTTGTAGTGCATCTCAAGGTTTTAAGTTTGCAAGAAACAAAGTATCGCAATAAGCAAGATTACATTATGTAGACATGAAGAAGTTAGTCAACATGACAAAACCCCATCATTTTATCCTTAGTGGTAACAATAAAATACATGTATCTTGAAGAAGTGAGACCATGTATGCAGATAGCACTTGGTTTTCTTGAATTTCTGGCAGTATAATTCTGAGCTCAGAGCACAAAGCATCGAAAGATGAAGAAGAGTCATATGGAGATATGATCGGCAATAGTTTGCCCATCGGTCAAAATTCTGGTCATCAGTGATGTCCACATCAATGGCTAAGAATAAGATCAGGAACTTGAATCACTCACTATCAATTATGAGAGATATTTATTTGAGTGGGAGTGCACTTTATATTAAATTTTGTTTAATCACTAGGGCAATCTTAATTATGAAAGTGTCTAAGTTGAATCTTGTGTTTATTGTTGTAGATCAATGGCTTGCAATTTTTTATATTTAGCACCTCTGTTTGAAAAAGAAAAGTTGGCTGCAAATGGTGGAAACCATGAGGATTGGATCCACACTCTCAGATTTGTTCTCAGGAGTGCTAATAAAGAATGTTCGATGGATCAACCACTTGGTGATTTTCCGATGCCGAGAGCGTCTCAAGCTATCATCAATGTGTTTAGATCTTGCAAGAATGATTTCAGTATCATCAAAACTATTATGCTATCATGCATGGATCAAGTGTTACAGAAACGTTATCATCAACTCGGTACCGTCAAAATTGTCATGGCAGTTGAAGTTCTATACCACAAAGAGCCCGCTGAAGTTCATGTGATCATTGAAGCAATGGAAAGTGCAAGATAGCTAAGGTGGATGAGCAAGATGTCAAGCTTGCAGACAATTATAATAGTATTAATGCAATGGAAATAGATTTTCCAAAGACTCCAAAAAATGATTTGATCCTTCCTTCGCTATATGAAGCGATGCTCAAAACCAATGAAATGGGGATTCAAAACCAACAAAAGTTGATGGTGAACAAAACATAAAGTTTCAAAAAGAAAAGCAACACCAAAAGGAACAAGGGTGGAGCTTCTTGCGAGACTATATTTTCTGTTGTAAAGAGAAATGACACTGGAAAAGAAATTGCTTGAAGTATCTGGCAGATAAGAACAACACACCTTGTGCTAAAGGTATAAAAGTTATACAAGTTAATGTTATTGATATTCTACTCACCGAAAATTCCAGGTCATGGGTATTTGATACCGGATCTATTGCTAACATTTGCTACATGATGCAGGGTCTGCAGAATGTTCAGAAGCTGAGACGAAATGAAGTTGTGATGCATGTCGAGAATGGTGATGTGATCGTTGCTCAAGCCGTCGGTGTCATGTCTTCGAGTTTACCTTCAAGATTGGTTTTAAAACTAAGTAATTGTTATTTTGTTCGAAAGTTATGTAAAAACATTATCTCTAGATCATGTTTGATAAATGACAGTTATTCTTATAAGCCATAGAACAATGGTTGTTCAATATATTATAAGGATAAGTTTTATGGATTTGCACCCATGATTGGTGGATTATTCATATTAGATCTTGAACGTGAAAAGGACATCTATAACATGAATGCAAATGTCTTATCATGACTGATAATACCACATACATGTGGCACTGTTGTCTTGGTCACATCGGAAAGAAACGTATGTAGAAGCTTCATAAAGATAGAGTGTTAACATGGTTTTGAATCATTTGATACATGCTAAGCTTGTCTAATGGGTGAAATGACTAAAACACCTTCATTGGTCATCCAGAACGGGCGCTCAAATTATTGGATATAATACATACTGATGTATGTGTTCCAATGAGTATTCCGGCGTGCAGGGGATACTTATACTTCGTAACCTTCACTGGTGATTGAAGTAGATATGGATATATTCACTTGATGAAACATAAGTTTGAAACATTTGAAAATTTCAAAGAATTTCATAACAAAGTTGAGAATCATCATGGCAAAAAGATTAAGTTTGTATGATCTGATTATGGAGTAGAATATTTGAGTCATTAATACGTCTCCAATGTATCTATAATTTCTTATTGTTCCATGCTATTATATTATCAATCTTGGATGTTTTATGTGCATTTACAAGCAATTAGATATCATTTTTGGAACTAATCTATTAACTTAGTGCCAAGTGCCAATTGCTGTTTTTTGCCTGTTTTGGTTTTTCAGAATATCAGTACCACACGAAGTCCAAATGCCACAAAACTTTTTGGTGATTTTTTCTGGACGTAGGAGACCCTGGAAGCTTCGGGATAGGACCAGAAGATAGAGCAGTGGCCCATGGGGCACCAAGGTGCGCATTGGAGGCTGGTGGGGCCCACGTGCTCCGTTTGACCTAACTCCGCCTCTATAAATTCTCTAAAATCGAGAAACCAACAAAGAGCCAGCCAAAATACTTTTTTCGCTGCCACAAGTTCCTGTTCTCATGAGATCCCATTTGGAGGCCTTTTCTGGCACTTCGTTGGAGGGGGAATCAATCACAGAGGGGCTCTACATCAACCTTGCTGCCCTTTCGATGATGTGTGAGTAGTTTACCACAGACCCGTGGGTCCATAAATAGAAGCTAGATGGCTCTCTCTCTATCTCTCTCTCCCTCTTTGATCTTCAATACAATGTTCTCCTTGATGTTTTTGGAGTTCTATTCAATATAATCACTTTTTGTGGTGTGTTTGTTGGGATATGATGAATGTGAGTTTATGATCAGATTATCCATGAATGTTATTTGAGTTTTCTCTGAAATCTTTTATGCATGATTATTATAGCTTCATATTTCACATCGATCGGTTAATTTGGTTTGGTCAACTAGATTGATTTTTCTTGCAATGGGAGAGGTGCTTTGTCATGGGTTTGATCTTGTGGTGCTCAATCCCAGTGATAGAAAGGGACATCACACCTATTTGTATCGTTGCCATAAGGATAGAAAGATGGGGTTTATTCATGCCTGAGTTTACTTTGTCTACATCATGTCATCTTGCTTTAAGGCGTAATTTTGTTCTTTATGAACTCAATACTCTAGATGCATGCTAGATAGTGGTTGATGTGTGGAGTAATAGTAGTAGATGCAGGAAGGAGTTGGTCTACTTGTCTTGGATGTGATGCCTATATACATTATCATTGCCTTGGATATCATCATGATTATTTGTTTTTCTACCAATTGCTCAACAGTAGTTTGTTCACCCACCGTTTGCTATTTTCAGGAGAGAAGCCTCTAGTGAAAACTATGGCCCCAGGTCTACTTTTATCTTATATTAAAAATCCTAAAAAATATCTTCCTGCAATTTTACTTTATTTATTTTATTTTGTGTTTTTGTTCAATCTATCTATCAATCATTACACCATTTAATCTTGCAAGTAACCGCCGAGGGACTAACAACCCCATGTTCGCATTGGGTTGCAAGGATTTGTTATTTTTTGTGCAGGTGCTGCTAACGACGTGTTGTGTGGTTCTCCTACTGGATTGATAAGGTTGGTTCTTAACTGAGGGAAATACTTATCTCTACTGTATTGCATCATCCTCTCCTCTTTGCGGAAATCCCAATGAAGTTCACAAGTAGCACTCATGAGTTTAGCAAACATCTAAGTGATTGTGGAATTGTCTCACAACTTACTCCTCCAGGAACTCCATGAAGAAATGGAGTGTATGAAAGGCAAAGCCGAACATTGTTGGACGTGGTAAGGTCGATGATGTCATTTACTGATCTGCCTTTATCATTTCGAGGATATGCACTTCAAATAGCAACATATACACTAAACAGACCATCGTCTAAGTCTGTAGAAACGACACCATGCGAGTTATGGAATGGAAAGAAACCCAATTTTTCGCATCTCAAGATTTGGGGTTGCGAGACTTATGTAAAATGTTCGGATCCAAATAAGCTCGATCCCAAGGTAGAGAAGTGTTACTTTGTAGGTTATCCCAAAGAAACAATTGGGCATTCGTTCTGCCAAAAGTTTGAAGACAAAGTTTTTGTCGCAAGGAATGGACACTTTCTCAAGAAGGATTTTCTCGTTAAAGTATAAGTCAGAGGTAGTACATCTTGACGAGATTATTGGATCTCCAAAAGTGAATAGGACTAACAAAACAGAATTTTTTCCAGAAGTTGTCCATACAACTTAACCAGAAGTTAGTACACTAGTTGTAGAAACTCCAGCTAAGACTGTAACTAAACCATGTAGGCCAGGAAGAGTTAATGAACCTCTTGAATGGTTTCATAATGAAATATTCATCTTAGAGGAAGATGAGCTTGAGCACTACAAGGAAGCGATGGCGGTGCCCAGCTCAAAAGAATGTCTCATAGACATGCAATCCAAAATGGAGTCCATGTACGGGAATCAAATTTGGGACTTGATGATCCTCCAGAGGGTGTTATCCCCATACAATAAAAGGATGTTCAAGAGAAAAACAAATGTAGATGGTAATCCCACCATCTACAAAGCAAGTCTAGTTGTGAAAGGGTTTTTGAAAGTCGCGGTAGTTGACTATGACGAGACTGTCTCTGCGGTGCCAATGCTAAAGTCTGTACGGATTATGATGGCTATAACTGCATATTTCGACTACGAGATATGGCAGATGGATGTCAAAACTGCTTTCCTAAATGGAAATCTAAAAGAGGATGCATACGTGATACAACCAAAAGGTTTTGTCGATCCAAAGAATGCCGGAAATATGTGCAATCTTCAAAGGTCAATCTATGATTGAAACAAGCATCAAGGAGCTGGAATCAATGTTTTGATGAAGTGGTAAAAGAGTTTGGCTTCATTAAAATGATGAAGAAGCTTGTGTACATAAGAAGTTTAGTGGGAGTTCTGTAGCATTTATGATATTATATGTAGATGACATATTGTTGATTGGGAATGATACAAAGTATCTTGGCACAATAAAAGACTTTTTGAACAGTGTGTTTTCAATGAAAGACTTAGGTCAAGCTGCATATATATTGGGCATAAAGATCCATAGAGATAGATCAAGACTTCTAATAGCACTAAGTCAGAGCACGTACATTGACAATGTAAAGAGGTTTAAAATGGAGAATGTTAAGAAAGGTTTTCTCCCAATGTCAGGTGGCATAGCACTTAGCAAAAATCAATGTCCCAAGACAGATGATGAGCGTGTACAAATGAGTGGATTACTATATGCTTCTGTTATTGGCTCCATATGTATGCTATGATATGTACATGACCAGACGTTTCTTATGCACTAAGTGTTAGTAGCAGATACCAGAGTGATTCAGGAGTGGCCCACTTGGTAATAGTTAAGTATATTCTTAAGTACCTCAGAAGAACAAAGGACATGCTCCTTGTTTATGGAGGAGATGAAGAACTCGTTGTATATGGTTACACTGGTGCTAGCTTCATGATTGATACAGATGACTATAAATCTGAATTAGGTTATGCTTTCACACTTAAGGGTGGTGCGGTTGTTTGGAAGAGTTTCAAACAAAATAATTATGGATTCTACGACAAAAGCAAAGTATATTGCGGCTTCAGAAGCTTCAGTGGAGGCGTTCTGGATCAAGAAGTTTCTTGAAGAAGTTGGTGTGGTCCCAAGTGTGATGAATCCAATGACTCTCTATTATGATAATACTGGAGCCGTTGCTCAAGCAAAGGAACCAAGATCACACATGAAGACCAAACACATTGAACGCAAGTATCACATTGTCCGATAATGTATTGAGAATAGTTATGTAAAGATTCTCAAGATTCACATGGATTAGAATGTGCCAGACCCAATGATGAAGTGTTTACCACGAGAAAAGAATAAGCAACACCGAATATCCATATGTGTTAAAGAGACTATGTAAATTATATTATTGACTCTAGTGCAAGTGGTAGACTGTTGGAAATATACCCTAGAGGCAATAATATTTGTATTATAATATTTCCGTATTCATAATTAAAGAGTTTATATTGTATGCTATAACTGCAATTCATTGGAAAACTCATATGCATGTGTGGAATGATAAATGGTTAAATAAAAGGTTCCTATGTTGGGGAACGTAGCATGCAATTTCAAAAAAAATCCTACGATCACGCATGATATACCTAGGAGATGCATTGCAACGAGAGGGGGTAGAGTGTGTCCACGTACCCTCATAGACCGAAAGCGGAAGCATTTGACAAGGCGATTGATGTAGTTGAACATCTTCTCATTCCGACCGATCAAGCACCGAATGAATAACACCTCTGAGTACTGCACACGTTCAGCTTGATGACGTCTCTCGAACTCTTGATCCAGTAAAGTTTTGAGGGACAGTTTCGTCACCATGATGGCGTGGTGACGGTGATGGTGAAGTGATCCACTCAAGGCTTCGCCTAAGCACTACGTGAATATGACCGGAGGCATAAACTGTGGAGGGGGGTGCCGTACATGGATAACAACTATTGATGTGTATTCTAGCGGTGCCCCCACTCACATATACATGTTGGAGGGGAAGAGAGGTAGCCAAGGGGGCGCCCCAAGTAGGAGCAATCCTACTTGGGGTCCTCCCAATTCGGCCTCCCCCTTTCCTATTCCTATTCGAAGTAGGAAGGGAAGAGGGGGGAGGAGGAATCCTATTACCTTTTTCCTTTTCCTTCTTCCCTTATCCTTCTCCAATTTGGCTAGCCCAAATAGGGGGGGGGCAGCCCCTTTGTGGCTGATGTGTTTCCCCTCTTGGCCCATAAGGCCGAAATCTTTTGCCCGGGGTGCCCGGAACCCGTTCCGGTGACCCGATTAGTACCCGGTGCATCCCGAAACACTTCCCATGTCCAAATAACATCATCCTATATATCAATATTTACCTCTCTACCATTTCAAGAATCCTCGTCATGTCCATGATCTCATCTGGGACTCCAAACAACATTCGGTCACCAAATCACATAACTCATATAATACAAAATCGTCATCGAACGTTAAGCGTGCGGACCCTACGGGTTCAAGAACTATGTAGACATGACCAAGACACCTCTCTGGTCAATAACCAATAGCGGAACCTGGATGCTCATATTGGTTCCTACATATTCTATGAAGATCTTTATCGGCCGAACCATAATGACAACATACGTTATTCCCTTTATCATCGGTATGTTACTTGCCCGAGATTCGATCGTCGGTATCTTCGTACCTAGTTCAATCTCGTTACCAGCGAGTCTCTTTACTCATTCTGTAATGCATCATCCCACAACTAACTCATTATTCACATTGCTTGCAAGGCTTATTATGATGTGCATTACCGAGAGGGCCCAGAGATACCTCTTTGATACTTGGAGTGACAAATCCTAATCTCGATCTATGCCAACCCAACAAACACCTTCGGAGATACCTATAGAGCATCTTTATAATCACCCTGTTATGTTGTCATGTTTGATAGCACACAAGGCATTCCTCCGGTATCCGGGAGTGGCATAATCTCATAGTCAAGGGAATATGTATATGACATGAAGAAACCAATAGCAATAAAACTGAAACGATCAACATGCTAACCTAACGGATGGGTCTTGTCCATCACATCATTCTCCTAATAATGTGATCACGTTCATCAAATGACAACACATGTCTATGGTTAGGAAACTTAACCATCTTTTATTAACGAACTAGTCTAGTAGAGGCATACTAGGGACACGGTGTTTTGCCTATGTATCCACACATGTATCAAGTTTTCGGTTAATGCAATTCTAGCATTAATAATAAACATTTCTCATGATATAAGGAAATATAAAATAACAACTTTATTATTGCCTCTAGTGCATATTTCCTTCATTCTCCCACTTGCACTAGAGTCAATAATCTAGTTCACATTGCCATGTGATTTAACACCAATAGTTCACATCTTTATGTGATTAACACCCATAGTACACATCGCCATGTGACCAACACCCAAAGGGTTTACTAGAGTCAATAATCTAGTTCACATCGCTATGTGATTAACACCCAAAGAGTACTAAGGTGTGATCATGTTTTCCTTGTGAGAGAAGTTTAGTCAACGGGTCTGCCACATTTAGATCAGTATGTATTTTGCAAATTTCTATGTCTACAATGCTCTGCATGGAGCTACTCTAGATAATTGCTCATACGTTCAATACGTATCTTGATTGAGACTTAGAGTCATCTAAATCAGTTTCAAAGCTTGCATTGACGTAACTTTTTACGACGAACTCTTTATCACCTCCATAATCGAGAAACATTTCCTTGGTCGTCTTAGGTGACTAAGGATAATTTTGACCGTTGTCCAGTGATCTATGTCGGCGTCCTAGGAATAGGGGTCCCCAGACTTGCCTACCTGCGGCCCACGGCGTGGCTCCACCAACGGCCCTGTACAACCCATCTTCATAGCAAACACTCAAGACTCTCGCGAGGGGCCAAGCATCGCGAGGCGGACGACGCAAGACCTCCTAGGGGGTGGCCTCACCAGGCTGGCTCGCGAGGGGCGGAGAGATCAAGGCGAGGGGCACCTAGCAAGGTCCCTGTGATGCAAGCCATGATGACCAAGGCCGGGCGCGCGCCAGCGCGCGCAGCGTACTTGTTTCCTCTTTGGTGCTAAAGAGGGAAGTGCAGGCGAGGAGTTCCGAGGCATCAAGCAAAGGTTTCCATATCGGTGCAACAAGACCAAGACCAGCAGGATGGAAGGACGGAGGTCACCGTGGATCCCAGGACGGCGTCACCACTAGAGCCTTTGGCACGCAAAGACCACCTTTTATCAGGATAACTTGTACTAGTTGTCCCCCTTCAAATTGGCCCTTGTGGGATCCCTTCCCGCATAATATTTGGTAAGAGGACCAGGGCCTCTATAAATAGGACTGGCCACCACCATAGGAGGGGGATGGATCATTCAGATTATCTTCAACCACGCAAGCTCACCCAGCTCAAGAACACCTCTCCTCAGGAGGTTGTTCTTCCCTTGTACTAGTTCATCCTCAGCCCAAGAGGCAATCCACCACACCACACTAGAGTAGGGTATTACACCACATTGGTGGCCCGAACCAGTATAAACCCTGTGTCCTTTGTTCTGCGGGTTCGACGAGCTGAGCTTTGAGATTGGGGAGAGAGCGTGAGCTAGGGGAGGAGAGATCTCCGTGCACACCCCAGTGTTCGAACCTCAAGGGTTTGTCGGAACCTGATATCCAACATTTGGCGTGCTAGGTAGGGGGTGCACTGAAGCTTTCCTTCCATCGATCCATGCTCCGCCACCTCCACGCCTTGTCCCCATGGCCGGCGTTGCTCCCCCGACTGGGATGCCGGACGCCCACGATAGTGGTAGGGGGCTCAGGGCCTTTGCCCCCGCCTTGTGACAGGTATAATGGCCGCCCAAGTTCATGCCGGAGATGCCGCCGCGCTATGATGGCGCAGCGGACCCATCATCCTTATTGTTGGCATAAGTAGAGGCCATCCTGAAGGCTGGGGGCGATGACAAGGTCATGGCCAACTGGCTTCCCATGGCCCTCGCTAGTGTGCCGCGCGCCTGGCTACTCGCCCTCCCAGGATCCTCAGTGGCATCTTGGGAGTAGTTGTGCGACCTCTTCATCGCGCGCTTTGCGGCACCGGGGCCCCTTGCCGTCGCGGCCCTCCTCGGCGGTTCGCGAGCACCGCCCTCCGACCGTCACACCAAGCCGTTCTTCCGCCAGATTGGCGCCGCTTCTGTGCGGCAAGGAGCTCCCCCGGGCTGGGCGGCACCCAAGGCCGACCTCACCTTTGACTTGGGGGATCACCCCGTCACCACCATCGGCTCGGGTGTGCTTCCAATGCTTTGCACACCCACCATCTGCAGCGTAGCTGTCACCAAGACCCTCATCGATGGCGGTGCCGGTCTCAACATGCTCTCTGTGTATGCATTTAGCCTTCTTCACGTACCACTCGAACAGCTCCGCCCCAGCAAGCACTTCTCCGGGGTCGGCGGCGGCTCCACCAGCCCCTTGGGGCAGATCCTCCTTCTTGTGACCTTCGACACTCGCGACAACTACCACACTGAGCTGATCGACTTTAACATCACCCGCATCGGCCTCCCATACAAAGCCATCCCTGGATACCCAACCCTAGCTCAGTTTATGGCGGTGACCCATCCAGCCTACAACCTCATGAAGATGCCCGGGAGCAAGGACGTCCTCATCGTAGTTGGAGACACCATGGAGGCTCTGGCTGCGCTCAAGTGTGGCCTCAAAACCACCGCGGAGGTGCGACCGGCAAATGAGGCCATCCCAGGGGCTAAGGGGGCCGCGCCAGCAAAGAAGAAGGAGTTGTTCACTCAAGATCGGGCTGAAACCAAGCAGGTGCCACTCGAGGAAGATGGGTCCTCAGAAGCCACCTTCACCATAGGTGCCAACCTCAACCTGGATCAAGAGGAGGCATTGGTTAGGTTCTGCGCACGAACAAGGATGTATTCGCTTGGGAACCCAAGCAGCTGGTAGGGGTCCCAAGAGGGGTGATCGAGCATCACTTGATGGTGTGCCCCAATGTGCGCCCTGTGAAGCAGAAGGCGCGGCGACAGTCCATAGAGAAGCAATCCTTCATCGTCCAGGAACACCGCAAGCTGGATGCAGCAGGTGTCATTCACGAGGTTCGGTACCCTGAATGGCTGGCAAACCTCGTCGTCGTATCGAAGAAGGGCAGGAAGGAGCGCATGTGCGTCCACTTCACCAACCTCAACAAAGCCTGTCCCCAAGACCTGTTCCCGCTCCCGCGCATCGACCAGATTGTCAAATCCACCACCAAGTGCGACCTGCTATGCTTCCTGGACGTGTTTTCAGGCTATCACCAGATCAAGATGGCAGTGGAGGATGTGGAGAAGACGGCCTTCCTGACCCCATGTAGGGTGTACTGCTACACTTGCATGTCGTTCGGGCTGTGTAACGCAGGCGCGACCTTTCAGTGGCTGATGCACATCGCCCTGGATCAGCAGCTCGGGAGGAACGCTGAAGCCTAGGTCGATGACATTTTGGAAAAGTCTCGGGAGGCAAGGACTTTGATTCAAGACCTGGAGGAGACCTTCACAAGCCTGCACCAGGTAGACCTACGGCTCAACCCAGAGATGTGCGTGTTCGGTGTCCCCTCTAGCAAGCTGTTGGGCTTCCTCGTGTCCCACAGGGGGATCGAGGCTAACCCGGATAAGGTCAAGGCGATAGAAGACATGAGTCCACCACAAACTCTCAAGGAGATGCAGAAGCTTGCGGGCTGCGTGACCTCGCTGGGGCGCTTCATCTCCAAGCTTGGAGAGCGCACCCTATCGTTCTTCAATTTGATGAAGAAGGGCCCATTCAAGTGGACCTGGAGACTGACCAAGCATTTAAAGACCTCAAGAGATACCTGACCAGCCCTCCGGTGATGGTGGCGCCCCACCCTCTCAAGCCCCTGGTGCTTTACCTTGCCGCCAGTCCCTACTCTGCTAGTGCAGCCCAGTGGCAGTTCGGGAAGAGTGCCAGGCCAAGGGTCAGCCGCGCTGTGCTGCACCTTCAGTTGGGGTGATGCAGGACCTAGAGGGCACCGCAAAGGCTGTAGCAACGCCAACGAGTGACCAGGCCCAGCAAGGCGGTGTTCGCGAGCGTGCAGAGGCCCCAGTGGGGGACCAGGCTCTTGGGGTCCTGTCACCTCAGGAGACGCCCCAACCTCCGACAGGCGCAGGCTCCCTCGACGCCCCCGCCCTTGTCGAGCACCCAGTATACTTCATCAGCACGGTACTACGGGATGCAAGGGCACGGTACCCCATGCCTCAAAAGCTCTTGCTAGCGCTCTTGGTGGCCTCGCGTAAACTGCGACACTACTTCCAAGGTCACCCAACCAAGGTCGTCTCAGCCTACCCGCTGGAGAGGGTACTCAGGAGCACCAATGTTGCTGGAAGAGTCGCCGAATGGAACATCGAGCTGCAAGCATTCCAGCTGGAGTTCAGCACAACTAGGGTCATCAAGGGAGCCGTGCTCGCCGACTTTGTGGCAGAATGGACTGACGCCTCGGGGTTTGAAGCAGGCGAGGACCGATCCCTTTCGCCAGGAAGTGAAGCACCAGATGGATGGGTCATGTATTTCGATGGCGCGTTCACATACGAGGGCGCGGGAGCTGGAGCAGTGCTCATCTCGCCCACTCAGGACAAGCTCCACTACGTCGTGCAGCTCTGCTTCCAGCAAGGCGAGAAGGTCTCCAACAACATCGCGGAGTACGAAGGCCTCATCGCTGGCCTTAAGGCCGCGGTGGCCCTTTGGGTGAAGCGCCTCACCATCAGGGGCGACTGGCAGCTCCACGTCAACTTCTCCAACAAGGTATACGAGCCGAGGGACGAGCACATGGAGGCATTCCTCGCGGAGGTACACAAAATGGAAAAGCATTTCCTGGGTCTAGAGTTGCAGCACGTGCCCTGTGGCACCAACAAGGAGGACGACGACATCGCCAAAAGGGCGTCCAAGCGACAACCCCAAGAGCCTAGCGTCTTTGAGGAGCTGCTCTTCAAGCCGTCGGCAGCACCTCCGCTTTCAGGGCCGGCGCCGCCTTGGGAGGAGCTCCCCCCAACCACCTGCCTCGGGAGCGCGCCTACTCCTGGCGCTCGAGCCTCAGGAGGGGTGCTGGACCAAGGAGTTCAAGGAATACCTGATGCAAGGGACGCTGCCGGAGAAAGAGGAGGACGCGGAGCGCGTGGCCCGACAGGCTACGGAATGCATCCATCAAGGACGGTGACTTATACAGGAAGCAGCCAAATGATGTTTCCTTGCGATGCATCTCCAGGGAACAGGGGAACGACTTGCTAGCTGACATACACGGCGGAGACTGCGGGCACCGCTCGTCGTCACGAACCCTCTTCGGCAAGGCGTTTCGCAGCGGGTTCTATTTTCTTACAACGCTCAAAGACGCAACCGAGCTGGTGAAGTCTTGCGAGGCCTACCAATTCCACGCAAACTAGACCCATCAGCCAGCTCAGGGCCTCCAGACCATCCCGCTCTCGTGATCGTTCATAGTCTGGGGGCTGGATATCTTAGGCCCGTTCGCTCGAGCGCCTGGGGGCTACCGCTACCTCTACTTAGCCATCGGCAAGTTCACAAAATGGGTGGAGGTAGAAGCTATCTGCACCATCCCGACCGAATCTATGGTTAAGTTCATCATGGGTCTCGTGAGCCGGTTCGGGGTCCCTAATCGCATCATCACCGACAATGGCTTGCAGTTCACTAGCAATCTGTTCAAGACATATTGTGCTAACCTTGGAACGCAGATCTTCTACGCTTCCGTGGCACACCCCAGGGGCAATGGCCAAGCCGAACGCGCCAACGTGGAGTTCCTGAGAGGCCTCAAGACCAGGACCATCAAGAAGAAGCTTGAGGCATGTGGCAGGGTTTGGCACGACGAGCTCCAGTCTGTGCTGTGGTCCATCCGCACCATCGCCACCAAGCCAATAGGCGAGACCCCATTCTTCCTCGTCTACGGAGCAGAAGCGGTTCTCCCTCACAAGGACAAGCATCGCTCCGCGCGGGTCTTGGCGTTTGATGAGACGCATCAAGACACCATGTGGGGGATGGACCTTGTGCTGGGGGACGAACGCCGCCGCCAAGCCACGTTTTGAGTGGCAAGATACCAGCAGGCGCTGCGGCGGTATCACTGCCGCATCATCCGCTCTAGAACGCTCGAAGTGGGCGACCTCGTCCTGAGGCGGGTGCTCTTCAGGGAAGGGCTGCATGAGCTCCCGCCCATGTGGGAGGGACCATTTAGGGTCGCCCATGTCTCTAGGCCTAGCGCCGTGCACCTGGAGACGCAGGACGGGGTCCCCTATACAGAATGCCTAGAACATCCAGCACCTCCGGAAGTTCTACCCATGATGCAAGGACCATGGCCTGTGAAGCCAGGCCCCGTGCCTGTGAAGGTCTCCGCATGTGACACTCTCACGTAATAGGAGTGGGGTTGTACACTCCCCGGAGTCTCAGGAGTGCCGCCCTCTGGCCTCGGGGTCTCCCTCCCACGTCCTAGTGGCAGCACTTAGCTCCGCGCTGGTGAGAAGACTAGACTAGGTGCCGGACGCGGCTTTTCATTTGCTTTCCGTAGTTGGCTTGCCCCCTTTTTAATGGAAGTTCGCATTCTTGTGTTTCTTGCCATCTTGGTTCGATTGCCTTTTCCTCTGTTCTTCCCTCGGTTCTTTGTTTTGGCCTGTACTCTCCCTCACACGACTCGCAAGCGGGCTGGATAGGTGAACTCGTGATTGTTTTGTTTTTCCTGTTCTTCGTGAGGCACCCTCGCTCGAGCTCACAAGCTGGCGCTCCTTCCTTAATCTGTGCCCCTCAGGTACCGTGATGCGGAGCTCTGAGTCATGGTCGGCCGTGTCTATGACCTTTGCTTGGAAGAATAAGAGGTTCTTAACAAATTTTGCAGTTCGTCGATGCCGCCCAAGCCAACGGCAAGGAGGTCTCACCAGGTGCTGGGAGAGGCGTGCCTCACGAGGCAGAAACTCCTTCAGACACATCAAGCTAAGTTATCTCTACACGCCTACATAAAACGTTGATGCTGCAACATGACACAGGAATGATAGACATAACATAATGACTTGGAAATCACGGTTCGTTGCACGCCCTACAGGCCCCATACTTGTTTCTTTTTAAATGCAGGAAGAAAGGAAAGAATAAAAGAAAAGCGGCACCCCTGCAGAGGTTCGTGAGGGTAGGCCCTCGGCACCCCCTGGACTCAACTAGACCCCTCCTCGCACTTCACTAGGGCGCGGCGACGAGACGATCCGCTACCGCCTTCAAAGCGGGCATGGCGGCGTGGTGGTTGGTCATAGCCGCCGCTGCTGGAGCTATCGCCGGAGGAAGAGCTGCTGTAGCTGGACGAGCCACGGCCTGCACCGAGGACGAGTCCACCTTCATCCTCATCATGACCGTTGCCATGGACGAGCACCTTGCCGCCGTCATTGTCCTTGGGGCAGCATCCGATGCGGCGACCATCTTCCCCGAATACCACACACATAGAGGGTTGCATCACCGTCATACTTGAAGTGGAGGGTACACCGCCTGCCCAGTCCGCGCGTGTGGGCAAACGTCTGCCAATTGCGGGCCAGGCCTATGTTGCCTGCGACGGAGACTTCCACCACGGCCCATGAAGCCTTGCTGCAGCAGCCGTCTGCCTGCAGCCAGAGACCGCCTGCACCCATGGCTGGCAGTTCGCCGACGAATAAGCACGGGTGTCGGTGTCAAAACCGGCGGATCTCGGGTAGGGGGTCCCGATCTGTGCGTCTAGGCCGGATGGTAACAGGAGACAAGGGACACGAAGGTTTACCCACGTTCAGGCCCTCTCGATGGAGGTAAAACCCTACGTCCTGCTTGATTAATATTGATGATATGGGTAGTACAAGAGTAGATCTACAACGAGATCGAGGAGGCTAAACCCTAGAAGCTAGCCTATGATATGATTGTTGATGTGTATGTTGTCCTACGTACTAAAACCCTCCGGTTTATATAGACAACGGGTAGGGTTAGGGTTACATAGAGTCAGTTACAATGGTAGGAGATCTGCATATCCGTATCGCCAAGCTTGCCTCCCACGCCAAGGAAAAGTCCCTTCCGGACACGGGACGAAGTTTTCAATCTTGTATCTTCATAGTCCAGGAGTCCGACCGAAGGTATAGTCCGGCTATCCGGGGATAAACCTGAGTGCTCTTTTTCCCATGTTTGGGTCCTTCGAGGGAGGCGCTCAGCCCAATGAACAAGGCAACCGAACTATAATGCGTGAACACTCTCACTTAGCCATAGAATTCTATAATTTTAAATTTCGGCGAAGCCCCTGGTATTCGGAAGACCGAGTTCGGGGCGCTATCCATGCCTTGGCCGGATAGAGTCGGCTCCTCGCCCTAAGCGGCATAAGTCTTTAGGGACTCGAAAAACCTCTCGAACAGTGACCAGCTCTCGCTTCATCATGACAGTCAGTTTTAGCTTTCTCCACTGAGGTGCTCAACCCAGCTCAACTGGGGCACAATCGATGTGGTTCTCCCAGTGCTACCTTAGCCGATATAGCGGAACGTAAGGCACCAAAACATAGGAGCCGGGCAAACCCAACTATTGACCCAAGACATGATTCGGAGCCGATGCATATAATGCTATAAGTTCGGGTTGCCGCACTTTTTAAAGTGTTCGGACTTCTCACACCATATTGAGGGGTACTAAAGCCCCTGGCGTATTTTGGCCGTACCAACGTGTACGGGTGCAACATGTCGTTAAGGAACATATATAAAAAAAGGTAATGCAAAAATAGATAAAAGCTATGCATTGTTTGTTAAAGAGGGCTGCGATCAAAGCAGAACGATACAAATAATGCAATAAGCAAAAGGTTGGACTATTTAACATGTCCGTTTCAGGGGCAAACTACGGAATAGTATGCGAAACAGGTGTACTGCTCATGATAGAGACCACCTGGGAGTTCTGTAATGCGACATGGCTTGTCTGCTTCCCTGGTTCTTGCATCGTTTGTGCGATAATTGAACTGCCGAACAGGCCTTCCGAAGAATGTAGTCCTGAAAGTAAGAGAAAATTAAAAAATCGGCAGCCCCTGGTACGGTTTAAGCCGTGCTTCGGGCATGCCATGATGGTGCCCCTCCCCCTGTACCCATGGTATCTCTAGGGCGTAGTTATGTACGCCAAGTACTGGCATCGCCTTTTTGTGAGGGTTGGGGTTGGGGCCGCATTGCTACGCTTGCTCGGATCGTGCCAGGCGGTCTTGCTGTAGGTTACTCCAGGCGTGCTTGACGGTGTCCGGTCATTTAGTGGCCGGACTGGAGAACTGCCTGGAGAGGCTGCTTTCCGCTGCATGGGTCGCCATGTGCTCCTCCATTCGAAGGGAGCGTTCGGTGTTTCCATTGACCGTAATTACTCCTCGAGGGCCTGGCATCTTGAGCTTAAGGTATGCGTAGTGCGGTACCGCATTGAACTTAGCGAATGTGGTTCGCCCGAGCAGTGCGTGATAACCACTGCGAAACGGGACTATGTCGAAGATTAACTCCTCGCTTCGGAAATTATCCAGGGATCTGAAGACCAATTCAAGTGTGACTGAGCCTGTACAGTTGGCCTCTACACCTGGTATTACGCCTTTAAAGGTCGTTTTGGTGGGCTTAATCCTCGAGGGATCTATGCCCATTTTCCGCACTATATCCTGGTAAAGCAGGTTCAGGCTCTTGCCGCCGTCCATAAGGACTCTAGTGAGATGAAATCCGTCAATAATTGGGTCTAGGACCAATGCGGCGAATCCGCCATGACGGATGCTAGTGGGATGGTCCCTTCGATCAAAGGTGATCGGGCAGGGGGATCATGGGTTGAACTTTGGGGCGACTGGCCCGACCGGGTATACGTCCCTTAATGCGTACTTCCCCTCCCTTTTGGGGACGTGGGTGGCGTATATCATGTTCACCGTCCGCACTTGTGGGGGAAAACCCTTCTGTCCACTGTTGTTCGGCGGCCAGGGCTCCTCATCGTCAACGCTATGCAGCCCCTTGTCTTCCTTTTCGGCGTTTAACTTGCCTGCCTGCTTGAACACCCAACAATCCCTGTTGGTACGGTTGGATGGCTTTTCGGGGGTGCCATGTATCTGGCACGAGCGGTCGAGTATTCGGTCCAAACTAGACGGGCCCCTAGGATTCCTTTTGAATGGCTTTTTCCGCTGACCGGATTTAGAGCCTGTGAATCCGGAACTGCCGTATCCTCAGCATTGTCGTCGTTAATGCGGCGCTTCTGCTTGTTGCGACGTGACCTGCCACTACTGTCCCTGGTGCCCAAATTACCATGGTTCTTGGTCATATTGTTGCTACGAGCAAGCCAGCTGTCTTCTCCCGCGCAAAAGCGGGTCATGAGTGTCGTGAGTGCTTCCATAGATTTCGGCTTTTCCTGTCCAAGGTGCCGGTCCAGCCAGTCGTCACGGATATTGTGTTTGAAGGCTGCTAGGGCCTCAGCGTCCGGACAGTCGACTATTTGATTTTTCTTTGTTAGGAACCATGTCCAAAATTGCCTGGCCGATTCCTCTGGCTGCTGAATTACGTGACTTAGGTCATTGGTGTCTGGGGGTCGCACATAAGTGCCCTGGAAATTGTCGAGGAATGTGGCTTCCAGGTCCTCCCAGCAACTGATTGATCCCGTTGGCAAGCTGTTAAGCCAATGCCGAGCTGGTCCTTTAAGCTTGAGTGGGAGGTATTTGATGGCGTGGAAATCATCGCCGCGGGCCATGTGGATATGAAGGAGATAATCCTCGATCCATACCGCAGGATCCGTTGTGCCATCATATGATTTGATGTTTACGGGTTTGAAACCCTCGGGGATTTGATGATCCATTATTTCATCTGTAAAGCATAGTGGGTGTGCGACGCCTGTGTACTTGGCGATATCACGACGTAGCTCCAATGAGCTGTGTTCGGCCCTGCCGAATTTGTGGCCGGCGTGACGGTTACCGTCTCGAGCCGTGGGGTGCCCACGCGATCCATAGATCGATCGTGTTTGCCTTGCCTTGTCCTCCAACATGTTTCGTAAGTCCGGCGCATATTCCCGTGACTTGGTACGGGGTGCGGCTTGAGTGGAGGGCCGGGAGGCCTCTCTGTCATGGCCATGAGGTGGCCGGTCGGCCGCATCAAGTGCTTCCTCCTCTAATCGGGGTAGCAACCTGCGCTTTGGGTAGCTCTTGGAGGGGCGTTCGAGTTTATGCTCTTCAGCCGCAAGGACTTTAGTCCATCTGTCGACAAGCAAATCTTGATTAGCTTTAAGTTGTTGCTATTTTTCTTGAGGCTTCTTGCCGTGGGCATAAGCCTGCGTTGAAACCGCTCTTGCTCGATGGGATCCTCTGGCACGACGAATTCATCGTCGTCGAGGCTTGCCTCGTCTTCGGAGGGAGGCATATAATTATCGTCCTCAACCTCTCGGTCGATCGCTCTCTAATGAGGGCTGGTTTCTCCATCCTCCTGTGCTGAGTCTTGCTGGAGGGGGTTTTCTTCGGCACTTTCCAGAGTAATATTATCTCCCGTGCTGGAATCGCCGTATTTGTTTTGGCGGGATTTTGAGTTGCGACGCTGACGCCGGCGCTTAGGCTGTTTCTTGGAGGGGTCATCCTCCGCTGTTCCATCGCCATCTCCCTCTGTTGGGGTGTCCACCATGTATATGTCATCTGACGAGGTGGCTTTCCAGGGCCTAGTAGGCGCTGGTTCTTCATCATCTCCTTCATCGGCGTCCATACCGTCGATGTCTTCGGAGTTGAAGCCGAGCATGTTGGTTAAGTCATCGACAGTGGCTACAAAGTGGGTGGTGGGTGGGCGTTGAATTTCTTCATCATCTGTACCCCAACCTTGCTGACCGTAGTCCGGGCAGGGATCTCCTGATAAAGAGAGAGACTTCAGTGACTTCGGGATATCGCCGAAAGGCGAGTGCTGAAAGATGTCCGCAGCGGTGAACTCCATGATCAGCGCCCAATCGGATTCGATCCGCAGGGGCACGGGGGGTTCGGAGTTCGGAGAGGAGTCCGGCTCCTTGGAGTCGCGAGTCTCGCGGAGTGCAGGGCTGGTGTTCGGCTCAATCGCCATTGGGATCGCAGCCCCCGAGGTGGCGTCCAACCGCCCATCCTCGATCGGCGCAATTGGCTCCGAATTAAGTGTCGGAGCCGATGCGGGTGTGGCCTCCAAGGCACTGTTCGGCGGCAGAGCTAGATCATGCTCATCATGACAGTGCGGCGCGCTCGGCTGTGGCTTGAATCCGTCGAAGATCAAGTCCCCGCGGATGTTAGCCGTGTAGTTTAAGCTTCCAAATCTGACCTGACAGCCAGGGGCGTAGCTTTCGATCTTCTCCAGACGGCCAAGCGAATTGGCCCGCAGTGCGAAGCCGCCGAAGACGAAGATCTGTCCGGGGAGGAAGGTCCCACCCTGGACTGCATCGCTATCGATGATCGTGGGAGCCATCGAGCCAGACAGCGACGACACAGAGGAACTCTCAATGAAAGCACCAATGTCGGTGTCAAAACCGACGGATCTTGGGTAGGGGGTCCCGATCTGTGCGTCTAGGCCGGATGGTAACAGGAGACAAGGCACACGAAGTTTTACCCAGGTTCGGGCCCTCTCGATGGAGGTAAAACCCTACGTCCTGCTTGATTAATATTGATGATATGGGTAGTACAATAGTAGATCTACCACAAGATCGAAGAGGCTAAACCCTAGAAGCTAGCCTATGATATGATTGTTGATGTGTATGTTATCCTACGGACTAAAACCCTCCGGTTTGTATAGACACCGGGTAGGGTTAGGGTTACATAGAGTCGGTTACAATGGTAGGAGATCTGCATATCCGTATTGCCAAGCTTGCCTCCCACGCCAAGGAAAAGTCCCTTCTGGACACGGGACGAAGTCTACAATCTTGTATCTTCATAGCCCAGGAGTCCGACCAAAGGTATAGTCCGGCTAGCCAGAGACCGCCTGGACCCGTGGCTTGCAGTTCACCGACGAAGAAGCACGGGAGCTGAAGCCAGGTGCCGGCCGGGTTCTCCGACCACACAATGAACTCTGGCAGCACCTCCGCCAAGTGGAAGCACGGCCCAGGAGGCCGCGCAACCATGGCACGCCTCACTTCATCGACAGGGCTGCCACGACCTAGGCGACCCCCACCACGCGAGGAGGCACCGCCACGGCCACAAGGGGCATGGTAGGGGTCGTGGCGTGCTTACGCGGGCGACCACATCCCCTCTGGGGCGGCGGCGAGCCGGGCCCCTCCTGGCGGTCCTTCCCCTTCTTTGCGGCTGAGAACCTCTTTGCAGGCGCCATGGGTGTCACTGCAAGCAATGAAGCAAGGGAGGAGAAGCGAGCAGAGTAGGAAGAGATGGGCGATGGGGGCTCCGCCCCTCCTCATTTAAAGCAGGAGAAGGCCAACCGGCGACTCCCACTATCACAGGTAATGATGGTTTTCTCTGCATGCTGCTGAGACTCGTCAAGTCGGGCAGTTGCAGAGGCAGCGTGGGGAAGCAGAGACGCCCACGTCCCATCAATCGCCATGCGTCAACTGAGGCCGCAGGCTGTTGGGGCCCATGGCGCTCCATACTTTCCCCTTTGGCTTCGCCTCAAACCCAAGTCCGAGCACGCCTTGGGCCCGGGGGCTACTATCGGCGTCCTAGGAACGGGGGTCCCCATACTTGCCTGCCTGCAGCCCATGGTGCGGCTCCAACAGCGGCCCTGTACAGCCCATCTTCATAGCAAACACGCAAGACCCTCGCGAGGGGCCAAGCCTCGTGATGCGGACGACGCAAGACCTCCTCGGGGGCGGCCTCACTAGGCTGGCTTGCGAGGGGTGGAGAGATCAAGGCGAGGGGCACCACGCCAGGTCCCCATGGCGCAAGCCATGATGACCAAGGTCAGGCGGGCGCCAGGCGCGCGCCAGCACGCTCAGCGTACTCATTTCCTCTTTGGTGCTAAAGAGGCAAGCACAGGCGAGGAGTCCCGAGGCATGAGTCAAAGGTTTCCATATCGGTGCAACAAGACCAAGACCAGCAGGATGGCAAGACAGAGGTCACCGTGGAGCCCAGGACGGCGTCACCAGCAGAGCGTTTGGCAGGCAAAGACCACATTTTGTCAGGATAGCTTGTACTAGTTGTCCCCCTTCAAATTGGCCGTTGTGGGATCCTTTCCCGCCTAATATTTGGTAAGAGGACCAGGGCCTCTATAAATAGGACTATCCACCATGATAGGAGGGGGACGGATCATTCAGATCATCCTCAACCACACAAGCTCACCCAACTCAAGAACACCTCTCCTGAGGAGGTTGTTCTTCCCTTGTATTAGTTCATCCTCAGCCCAAGAGGCAACCCACCACACCACACTAGAGTAGGGTATTACATATCGGTAGCCCGAACCAGTATAAACCCTGTGTCCTTTGTTCTGCGGGTTCAACGAGCTGAGCTTTGAGATTGGGGTGAGAGCGTGAGCTAGGGGGAGGAGAGATCTTCGTGCGCACCACAGTGTTCGAACCTCAAGGGTTTGCTGGAACCCGAAATCCGACAATCTACTCCTGGATCACTATTGTACCCACTTGCCAAACTCATGGTAAGGTACACATTAGGTCTAGTATACATCATCGCATATGAGGGAGTCCTGGATTAGGGGGTTTCCGAACAGCCGGACTATATCCTTTGGCCGGACTGTTGGACTATGAAGATACGAGATTGAAGACTCCGTCCCATGTCCGGATGGGACTCTACTTCGCGTGGAAGGCAAGCTGGGCAATACGGATATGCATATCTCCTCCTTTGTAACCGACCTTGTGTAACCCTAGCCTCCTCCAGTGTCTATATAAACCGGAGGGTTTTAGTCCGTAGGATAACATACAATCATACCATAGGCTAGCTTCTAGGGTTTAGCCTCTTCAATCTCGTGGTAGATCAACTCTTGTACCACTCATATTATCAAGAATAATCAAGCAGGACGTAGGGTTTTACCTCCATCAAGAGGGCCCAAACCTGGGTAAAACATCGTGTACCCTGCCTCCTGTTACCATCCGCCTTAGACGCACAGTTCGGGCCACCCTACCAGAGATCCGCCGCTTTTGACACCGACATTGGTGCTTCCATTGAGAGTTCCTCTGTGTCGTCACCGTTAGGCTTGATGGCTCCTTCGATCATCGATAGGGATGTAGTCCAGGGTAAGACTTTTCTCGCCAGAGAGATCTTTGTATTCGGTGGCTTCGCACTGCGGGCCAACTCGCTTGGCCATCTGGAGCAGATCGAGAGTTACGCCCCTAGCCACCAGGTCAGGTTTGGAAGCTTAAACTACACGGCCGACATCCGCGGAGACTTGATCTTCGACAGATTCGAGCCCCTGCCGAACGCGCCGCACGGTCGCGGTGAGCTTGATTTAGCTCTTCCATCGGACAGTGTTCAGGAGACCGCATCGACAACCGCCCTGACCCTCTATTCAGAGCCAATTGCGCCATCCATGGACGGGTGGATAGACTCCGCCACGGAGGCCGTACTCTCAGCAAAGGTCGAGCCGAGTATCGACCTTACCCTGCGCCCGTGCCAACCGAATCCGACTGGGCGCCGATCATGGAGTTCACCTCCGCAGATATCTTTCAGCACTCGCCCTTCGGCGACATACTGAACTCATTAAGGTCTCTCTCCTTGTCAGGAGAGTCCTGGCCGAACTATGTCCGGAAGGATTGGGATGCGGATGACGAAGAAATTCGCTGCCAACCCACCACCCACTTAGTAGCCACTGTCGATGATTTGACCGACATGCTCGACTTCGACTCCGAAGACATCGACGGTACAGACGACGATGCAAGAGATGAACAGGAACCACTGCCCATAGAGCACTCGACGCCCACTTCATCATATGATGTATACAAGGTGGACACACCCAAAGAAAACGACCATGAGGAATGGAAGGACGCAGCGAAGGGTTGTTCCCTCGAGAAGCAGTGAAAGGGGTGGCATAAGCGCCGCTCCAAATCTCGCCTCGGCAGAAACAATGATCATATAGACCCAGCGATAGAGCAGGGTGAACCATTGCCCGACCACGGCAACACGGAGAATCAAACCGAACAACCCGACTCCATCAAAGATAACAGCCGGATGACATCACACTGGACAGGCGCCCGGAGCAACAGAGTGCCCATCAAAGGCTTGTTGCCACTGCGAGGGGTCTGAAAAAGCAGAAGGAAAGGCTCAGGGCTGCATAAGACACACTCAGAATCAGATGGAGTGAAGTACTCAACACTGCAGTGAAGTACGGCGGTAATCGCCACACCAAGAGCTACCCGAAGCGAAAGTTGCTACCTGAATTCTATGAGGAGGCCTTAGATCCCCCGCAATTAAAAAACAAAACGTCCATTTGGTCAGATAGACGACCTCGTGGCGAACATAGAGCGGCAAACGACGTCGTACATAAGCCAGTACGCGATCCACGCGAGGGCTCGCATCAAAAGGATGGTGCAACCAGATCCATATACGGGCCACGCAAGCGCTATCCAGCATGCAATGCAACACAACAAAAATCGGAACACCACGGTACACCCAAATACAGGGGTGCCGCAAACCCTCTATGTTTCACCGATGAGGTGCTGGACCATGAATTTCCAGAGGGATTCAAACCCGTAAACATAGAGGCATACGATGGAACAACAGACCCTAGGGTCTCGATTGAGGACTACATCCTCAATATCCACATGGCTCGAGGAGATGATCTCCACGCAATCAAGTACTTACCCCTCAAGCTCAAAGGGCCAGCTCGGCACTGGCTTAAAAGCCTCCCCGAAAACTCCATTGGAAGCTGGGAAGAGCTTGAAGACGCTTTTCGGGCAAATTTTCAAGGGACCTATGTCCTACCACCGGATGCAAACGATTTAAGTCATATAATTCAACAGCCCGGAGAGTCATCCCGAAAGCTTTGGAACAGGTTCCTCACTAAAAAGAACCAAATAGTCAATTGTCCGGACACCGAAGCCTTAGTAGCTTTCAAGCATAGCGTTCGAGACGAATGGCTTGCCAAACACGTTGGCCAAGAAAAGTCGAGAACAATGGCAGCATTAACAAGCCTCATGACCCGCTTTCGCGCGGGCGAGGGTTAGCCCGATGCAGCACCAGCGACCCAAGTACATCCGAAGTCAGGGACGGAAATGGGAAATCATGACGCAGCAAAAATAAGCGCCAAAATAAAGAAGACAGCCCGAAGAGCACGGCGGTAAATGCTGGATTCAGAAGCTCTCAGCTAGGTCAGCAAAAGCTGCCCTCCGAAGGCAACAGAGACGAACTATCCAGCCTAAACAAGATTCTGGACCAAATATGTTAGATCCATAGCACCCTCGACAAACCTGCAAATTATACCCATAGAGAATGTTGGGTCTTCAAGCAGTCCGGCAAGCTCAACCGCGAACATAAGGGGCAGGATACACCAAGCGAAGACGAGGACGAGCCTCGCAAGCAAAACACTTGGGAACAGAAGAAATTCCCACCAGAGGTCAAAACAGTAAACGTGTTACACGTGACAAAGGGGAGAAACAAAGCGGCACTCCTAGAGACACATGCCCCAGGTCCTATCACCGCGGAGTTCTGCCACTGGTCGTCCCAACCGATCACCTTCGACCATCGGGATTACTCGGCAAGTATCCGGCGTGCAGGATGGGCTGCCTTGGTATTAGATCCATTAATTGACTGATACCACTTCACACGAGTCCTGATGGACGGCGGCAACAGTTTAAACCTGATATATCAGGACATAGTCCGCAAAATGGGGATAGACCCAACAAAAATTAGCCGCAGCAATACTACCTTTATAGGACTAACGCTAGGCCCATAGGCCCATTGCACGGGCTCCCTGCTACTAGAGCTTATATTCAGCTTTCGCGATAACTTCCGCAGCGAAAATTTAACATTCCACATTGCTCCGTTCCAAAGTGGTTATCAAGCACTACTCGGACGTGAAACTTTCGCTCGCTTTAACGCAATACCGCATTACGCTTCTCTCATGCTTAAGATGCCCGATCCACATGGCATCATTACAGTAAATGGAAATATCGAGCGCTCCTTGCATGCAGAAGACCGTGCGGCTACCTTGGTAGCCGCACACTAAACGGCCTCACCAACTAATGCATCTACCAGGTCGTTAAGACCACGGACGCGGTTAGACGAGTCCGGCGCAGCTATATGTACTTGATACAGGTTTTGATGGCTATACCCCTATTACAATACAAGGGGCTCAAAACGCGCAAACAAGTGGCAATTAGGCTCACTTTACTCATCTTGAACTGTATATAGTTTATTTAGTATAACCTACCTTTTTCCACGACAACTTTTCAACTAAGTTCCTCTCTTATACAGATGACCATCGTGCTACACCCATCCAGGACACGGCACAACGGAGACACAGGCGCAGACATGCAGCAGGGACCCGTTCCAAGGATTCTTTTTAGATTAAGACCTTGCATAAACCTTTTTTACTGTCTCTTGTTGATACACATCCCTCGGATTCTCAGTACAATGGAGAAGGATGCTAACGTATTGGCATGTGGCCATGTCAGAATATTGCACGTACCTGGACACTAGGGGCTTATTACCATGGGCACTGTTTAGGCCCGGTTTACATCATAAAGACCGAATACCTTAGGGAGTGTTCGGCGTCGCGAGTTTGGCCTTATATGCATCAACTCCGAATCATGACTTTGGTCAAATGTTGGGTTTGCCCGGCTCCTTTGTTTCGCTGCCTTACGTTCCGCTCTATCGGCTAAGACGGCACTAGGAGAACTACTGCGATTGTTCCCTGGTTCATCCGGACGAGGACCTCAGTAGAGAAAGCCAAAAACTGACTGTCATGATATAGCGTGAGACTGGTCAACCACTCGATGACCTAGCGGAATCTTCGGGATTCCTCCGCCTTAACGAAGGGCCGTTTCCCAGCCAGGCATGTACGTGCCCCAAATTCGGATGAGCGCGGAGCCACCAGGGGCTATATAGTAGCCCCACTGTCAAACTCCTTTGGCTAAGTGAAAGTGTTAAAGCATTATAGTCTAGTTGCCTAGTTTGCTGCGCTATCACCTCCTTAATGGACCAAGACGTTGGATCAAGTGTGAACATGCGTCTTCTACGAACACCCCCGCACTATATGCGTGGGGGCTGAAGCCGACGACTGCCATCTTTCAGGTTATATACATATATACATAAACGGCCGCACAGGAGGCATCGTAGTACTTTCGGGAAAAAGTATAAATACAGCCTTGATAAATTCAATAAAACATTGTTTTTACAATGGGAATACTGTCACTCAAACATAATATTCTTCGAGCACTAAGCCTCTATCGAATGAGCACCTTCAAGAACTTCTTCAAAGTAGTGCTCGGCAGCCACTCGGCCTATAGCCGAACCCTGTGCCGCAACATTGGTGGCATCCATCTCAGCCCAGTATGTTTTGACACGGGCAAGGGCCATCCGAGCACCTTCTATGCATGCTGATCTCTTTACAGCATCGATGCGTGGCACAACGCCAAGGAATTGTTGCACTAAGCTAAATTAGCTATTCGACCTTGGCCCTCCTGGCCACAAATGATCCACAACGGACCTCATGGCCAGTCCGGATAATCTATGGAGCTCGGCCCAACCAGTCAATCGCTCGTTTAGCAACAGTGGACGGACTGGAGCGTGAAACTGCGACCAGAACAGCTTCTCCACTTCAGGACCTTCTTGATCCTTGAAGTACTCGGTCACATCCGCAGCACTTGCAGCCAAATCCATGTACGCATCCGCAGAACTCCATAGCCGGTCCAGAGGAGCATACTTCGGATCTCCAAACTTAGCCCGCAACAAGAAGGGCTTCCCAGACACAATATCTGCAGCTTGATTCAGCTCTTCCTTCGTCGCTCTAATTTTGGAGCGGGCTTCCTTGGCAGCCACCTGGGCCTTCTCCAGGTCCGTCGCCTTTGCCGGTTCTCCTCTTCAAGAAACCAGTAACGGTCAGCAACATCTTTTAACTCCATGGCCATGTTGGCAATTTTTTCTTTGCTCCCGCAATGTGCGGCCTGTTGGGCCCTTAACTCTTTGGCCGCCTTTAAAGCGACCGCATTGCTACTCCTTGCTTGCTCCTTGGCTCGGGCAAGCTCCGCCTGAAGGGTCTCCATGGTGGCAGCTCCATCTGTAGTCACAACATATTGAAGATACTGGCATCATGCTACTCTTATTATGTGACGATCACCAGGAAAAATCACTCACTCTGTGCCTCGTCAAGCCGCTTGTTGACAAGCACGATGTCGGCATCTACCACATCTAGTTGCCGCTTTAGTTTGGCAAACCCATCAGTCCGGCTAGCCAGCGGAGCTTCAACCACCTGCGCATACAGGTAGTCGGCTTATTACCTGGGACTATGATCCTCTGTTTGCCGCCGTTCTCGACGACAACCAGAGTCTCAGGGGCTACTATCTGCATGGGCATACCTAACGTATGCAGTACTATTAAAGATCCTTCAGCGCGTCCGACCGCACACAGTACGAACCCTTGCTGTCGCTCTCCTCAGGAGTCGGATACTGGGGATGCCAGACAGCCAAAGGGTTATCCTTTGGCAATATTGGATCCGGAGATACCCTTCGCAACGACACTTCAAGGTTGCCCGCTTCTTGAGCTGGGGAGTCCGGGGGAGGCGTTTTGCTATCCATCATCTCCAAAAGAAGATCCCCAGAAGATGAAGTCTGTCGAGAAGGGCTGCGATCCGGGCTACAATTTACAAGTATCGGTTATTGTATTTGGAAGTAAGGTAGGATATCTTCACTATTATGTACTTTTTGATTACTTACAGCTCGGTAGAGGGCTAATCCCCGCGCGAACATTGTGCAGCAAGAATACCCTCCGAGGCAGGACCCTCTGGCGGAGATTTCTTCTCCCGTTTGGAAGCCTTAGTTTCTGGATCTTCAGAGGTAGTCCTCTTCACAACAAAAGAAAGACACATCCGTGACATTTTGGGCCGAACGAAATTTTTTTGTTTCATATATGACACTTCTATGACGATAATTGTGACAAAACCCGGTATCATCATAGATGTGGTGGGCTCCGACTTCTATGACAAAAAAATCATGACAGAAAATGGGCTTTTCGTCCTGGGTGGGCCGGAGATGCAGCTGCATGACATTCTTTGGGCCGTCCATGACAGAAAAAACCGTGGTAGAAGCGAGGGGGAGGAAAATTTCGGGGAGTTCTTGTTTACGGTGGGAGGTCGGGGCCGAGTGATGCGCGTTTCTCTCGTACACGTATGCGCGTGTCTGTGAGGCGTTGGCTCTAACTGAACCCGAGCGAGGCGTTGGGCTCTAACTGAACCCAAGCAATTGCACTGCAGGCTACGCGTTACTAAACCTGAGCAATCGATCGATGGCTGTTAACTGAACCCAATCGAGCGATTCCTTCGCTACTGCTACTAACTGAAGCCGATCGATGGGATGAACAATGAGCGTTCCGGGGGGTTTTGGGTGAACAGTGAGCGGTGGCATTGCCTCTGGATGAACAGGACCTCGTGGTGTGGAGGGCTGGATGAATAGTAGACGGTGGAGGGGTGGTTGAACAGGACCCCGTGGTGTGGAGGGCTGGATGAATAGTAGACGGTGGAGGGTTGACCGTGGAGGGGTGGTTGAACAGGACCCCATGGTGTGGAGGGCTGGATGAAGAGTAGACGGTGGAGGGGTGGTTGAACAGTAGCCAGTGGAGTAGCGCGCGGTGGAGGCGGGATGAACAGGAGCCTGTGGAGGCTGGATGAACAGGAGCCCGTGGAGGCTTGAGGAGGTCGACGGTGGAGATGAACAGTATCCCGTGGAGTCCCGTTTTGCAGTACGCCACACCCCTCCCGATGAACAGGACCCCCATTTCGACCATAGCGCTCCAACATAAGTCCGTTTCCTCCATTTTGCAGTACGCCACACCCCTGCCGATCAACAGGACCCCCGTTTCGACCGTAGGAGGTCCGTTTCCTCCGTTTTGCGGTACGCCAGACCCCTCCCGATGAACAGGATCCCGTTTCGAATGTGGCCGGTCGAACACAAGGCCGTTTCCTCCGTTCTGCCGTACGCCAGGCCTTGTTTCCATCGCCTATTCCGTCCAAGCCCTCCCGATGAACAAGACACAGTCCGTTGCATCCCCATGAACACGACGGCGACGTTGTTTCTCCGTTCCGACCTAGCCATGTACACGAGCCCTGGCCGTACGTATGCGCGAGTAGGCATTCGAGACCCCGCCCGTATGTACACATACATGGCCATATTTTCTTTCTTGCACCCTGGCCGCTATACGTACGTGTAAATGCTACGTGCGCGCCTCTACTGCGACACGTGCGCGCCTCTACTACGACATGTGCGCGCCTCTACATCGACCAGTATGTACGTACACGTTCATGACCAGAATGACAATGCTACGTATGCTTCGACCAGGTGGGTCCCGACTGTCAGGCACTTCCTTGCCTGCAAAGATGTAGCTGGTCGGTCCCAGCAGTCAGGGGGCGAATAATTTTTTTTCGGACGACTTCCTTGCGTGCGAAGATGTAGCTGGTGGGTCCTAGTAGTCAGGGGAAACGTTTTTTTCGCAAAATACAGTGGCCCATCCGGTGGGTACCAGCTGTCAGGTGGAGGAATCATTATTTTCCGCATAATAAGGAGGCACTTCCTTGCTGCGGCCGTGGACCCAGCTGTCAGCCTCTCCACGTACAATCCATGTCCAATGGAAGTCGTTCCTCGACCATGTTGACCACACCGCGCCGAGAGCACCTGGGCGGTGGACGACGGCGAGGCCTAGGAATGGGACGACACGGAGGCAGGGAAGACTCGGCAGTTGTTTCCCACGCGGAGGGGAGTACGACTGTACGAGGGTTCACTAGTTCGTCTGCCGTGGCTGGAGAATAACAACAGGTGTGGGTGAGTAGAGGGATGGCTAGGCCAGCGATGGGAGTACGGTCGGGCGGTGAGGCCTGCGCGGCAGCATAGCCGGCCGCGAGGAGGAGGGAGCAAGCAGTCCCGCCGGTGCTTGTTTGAGCGGCTGGAGCAGGAAGAGCAGAGATTGAAGAAGCACGACGGCCTTTGGATGGACATCCAACAGTCAGTGCTTGTGCGTCAACCTTTTTTTAGGAAAGCCTCAAATCTGTGGAAAATAGCATACAACCCATCCGCCATTATTTCTAATAATTTACAGCCCATTTGCTAATTCTTAAGGTTTTTTTTGGAGCCTATATTCTTTTTGTTAGCATTACAGCCCATATTGTGGCAACGGTTAAAAAATTATACGAAATTTTGCATATTTTGGTGCGGTCCGAACTGTTTTTAATCCCGAAATTTCGACTCACATTCAAACTGATTTTAAAAATAAATGTATATCAATATAAAATCCAAAAAATTCTCCATGCATAAAAATTAATGTAATTTAAAATCTTGAAATGAAAAAAAATATTTGAAACTAATTGCCGGTTTGATGTGTTTTAAAAATGTACAACCCATTTCTCATTACTAATGGGCCATTTTCTCGGCCAGCCGAATGAAAGCTCTCCTCATCTTGAAAGATTTGCAGCCCAACAGGCCTAACAAAGCGACTTACTTGGCAAATCACAAAAAAACTGGGCTGTGGCCATGGACCCAGCTGTCAGCCTCTCCACGTATAGTACTCTTCCGATGGAAGTCGTTCCTTGACCATGTTGACCACGCCGCGCGGAGAGCACCACGGCGGTGGACGACGGCGAGGCCTAGGAAGGGGACGACGCGGTAGTGGAAGCCCGCACGGAGAGGAGTACGAGGGTTCACTGGGTAGGCTGTGGTGTGAGGCTGTCGTCGCCGCAGGGCCTGGCAAACGGTGGGAATAGTAGGGGCCGGAGCATGCGGCACGACCGGCGCTGCTTTGGGCGGCTGGAGCAAGAAGACCATAGGTTGAAGAAGCACTATGGCTGTTAGATGGACATCGTACGGTCACTGGAGCTAGAATCGTTCATATTGACTAAGTTGACAAAGCCCTTCATCCCCGTCAACTTAGTAGGCCCACAAGTCAGCCTCCCAGCAAGGTGGGTCCCAACTAGCCGAGGGAGTATTCATTTTTTGTGCGTAATACGGAGGCACTTCCGGTGGGTCCGAGCTGACAGCAGGGGGAACATATTTTTCGCGAAATACGGTGGCCCGTCCACTGGGTCCCAGCAGTCAGGGGGAAATGATTTTTTTCGCAAAATATTGGTGGCCCGTCCGGTGGGTCCCCGCTGGCAGGTGGAGGAATAATTATTTTCCGCGTAATAAGGAGGCACTTCCTTGCGGCTGTCGTGGACCCAGCTGTCAGCCTCTCCACGTACAATACTCTTCCGATGGAAGTCGGTCGTTGACCACATTGACCATGCCGCACCGAAAGCACCAGGGCGGTGGACAACGGCAAGGACTAGGAAGGGGACGACTCGGAGTCGGGGAAGACGCAGTAGTGGATGCCCACGCAAAGAGGAGTACGAGGGTTCACTGGTTCGGCTGCGGTGTGAGGCTGCTATCGCTGTAGAATAACAGGGGGTGTGGGTGAGTAGAGGGATGGCTTGGCCAGCGGTGGGAGTAGTAGGGGGCGGTGAGGCCTCCGCGGCATCACAGCCGGCCACGGGAGGCAGGAGCACGCGGCACGACCGGCGCTGGTTTGGGCGGCTGGAGCAAGAAGACCAGAGGTTGAAGAAGCACTACGACCATTGGATGAACATCGTATGGTAACAGGAGCTAGAATCATTCATATTGACTAAGTTGACAAAGCCCTCCGTCCCCGTCAACTTGGTAGTCCCACAAGTCAGCCTCCCACTATGCTGGGTTCCAGCTGGCAGGGGGAATATTCATTTTTTTGTGCATAATAAGGAGGCACTTCCTTGCGTGCGAAGATAGCTGGTGGGTCCGACATGTCAGCGGGGGGCACTTTATTTCGCGAAATACAGAGGCCCTTCCGGTGGGTTCCAGATGTCAGGTGGAGGAATCATTATTTTGCGCGTAATAAGGAAGCATTTCCTTGTGTGCGGCTGTGGACCCAGCTGTCAGCCTCTCCACGCACAGTCTACTTCCGATGGTGTCATTTGTTGACCACGTTGACCACACCGCGCCGAGCGCATCCAAGGTGGTGGACGACAGTGAGGCCCCGGACAGCAACGAGCCGGAGATGGGAAGACGCGGGAGTAGAGTCGCAGACAGAGAGGTGTACGAGGGTTAACTGGTTCTAGTGCGGTGTGGTTCGACAGTCGATGGAGAAGAACAGGAGGTGTGCAGGGGTGGAGGGATGGCCTGGCCAACGGTGGAGTAGTGCTTCATAGCGAAGCATGCTAAGCAGAGCTGCTAGCAGCAGGAGGCGGGAGGTGGTCCCGGCGGCGCTGGAGGAAGAAGACGAGAGATTGAAGATGGATGCCGGTCGTTGGATGTAAATCCAACGGCTAACATGTCAGAATCATTTGTTGACTAAATTGACAACGACTTGCATTAGCTTCGACCTATTGGCCCACATTTCAGCCTCCAAAAATGTGGCACGTATTCAACCCATTTTTTCAGAATTTACAGTCTTTTTTGCGTGGTAGAATTTACAGTCAATTTGATCTTTTTTTTGAATTACAGCCATTAGCTGGGCTGGGTGAACAAATAATGTAACTTCCATGCGGCCCGTTTATTTTATTTCCTAAAAATTACAGGCCATTAGCACGTTCTCGAAATACACGATTTTGCTGGGCTGATTGTAATTATAATGTTGGGTTGGGCCAGCAATGTTATGAAAAAAATAAAAAGGGGCTGAGCATTTTTTTTATAAATATATTTAAATAATAAGTGATATTATTACATTTGTCCTTAAATCTTACCAAGATTTTGTACACAATCACTAGGATTTTCGTGCCAAAACAATCCAGGATTTTATTTGTTAAGAAATTATTTTTATAAGTTAATAAGATGTGGGATATTGTTTTCTTACATATGTAAGTATCTATTAAATATATGATGACAATAAAAATAATATATAATAACATATAAAATAATTTTTTTTAGAAAAACAGGGAGCACCTCCCCGGTTCCATTGCTGAGAACGAAACCACAACATATTCTGATACAGCAGCTCAAAGAGCAGTTCGAAAGAAAAGGTAGAAAAGCTACAAACTAGGGGGTGGATGAACAAGTTCTCTGAATAACACAAATCACCTGAGCGGTGCCAAAGGCAGAGCGGATAGAGCACTCAAATGACACAAGGAGGGTCCAGGCGAAGCCTTCATGGTCTTCAGCCGAGGGGCTGTGTCAGCCTGCGGCGACCAGTAAGCAAGCGGAGATACCGGGCTGGAAGGCGTAGCATGGTGGATGTCCCTCTTTTTCGGCACCAGGTGCCCATCATCTTCATCAGATATCTTGAGACGAGCGCACGGGTCCAGCCCCAGAGCAGGTCGAGCCTTGTTCAACCACAAGTGATCGCCAACGGTTTCCGGAGGGATCTTGTTAGGGTTTCCATGAAGCTCATCAACTTGTCCTTGTCCGATCCAGAGGAGAGAATCGCCTAGTTCCTCACCATGTTCCTGAACAACCTCAAGACCCGCGGAATGGAAAACCAGGAGGTATTACTAAAAATCATAGCATTTCTATATTTCCAGAGGCACCAAAGGACAGCTGAGCTAACAGTGTTTAAAACTGGGCACTTTTTGGTAGCAATCCAGAATCTGGCGACAGATTCGAAGGATGAGCCAATCTGACTAGAGAAATATTCCTCAATGTGGGCCCAGAGATGTTTAGCAACTATACATTCAAAAAATAGGTGAGAACAAGACTCTTGTTCCAAGTAGTAAACACAATCAAGGGGTTTGATGATGTGTCTCTTCCTAAGGTTATCCCTAGTCATCAATTTGTTTTTGGAGAGAAGCCAGAGAAATACATGAATTTTAGGGGGAACTCTCAATTTCCAGACAGCAGGGATAAACACAGGTTGAACCCCTCTAAAGTTGATAACATGATAGAGGGAGCTGGAGGAATACTTCCCGTTATTGTCCAGCTACCAAATCAGGGCATCCGGCTCAGCAGTAAAGGTAATGCTTTTGGCAATTTCCTCCAACTAGAACCATTGTTCCATGAGACTATCACTAAAGTTCCTTCTAAAAGAGAGTTTTAGGAATTGACCATCCCAAACTTCATTGACACTTTTGTTAAGCTCATTGTGGACAGAGTAAATAGGCCAAAATTGGACTGCCAGGGGGGATGTGCCAAACCAAGTATCTTCCCAGAACCTGGTTCTGCTCCCATCCCCAACGTTCCATCTGTAGCCAAATTTCACAGCATGCATAATAGATTTTAATCCTTTCCAGAATCTAGAGGTCTTAGGGTTGGAGGAAGGGACAGAAATATTAGGTTTATTTCCTAGGTATTTATGGGCAATAAGAAGCTTCTAGGGTTTCAGGTCTTCCTCATGGAATCTTTTAATCCAAGACCCTAGAAGACAGATGTTAATTTCTTGGAGGTTAGGTATGCCTAGGCCTCCAAAATCTTTTTTCATAGAGACTAGGGCCCAGTTAGCAAGGTCTAGCTTCCTATTTGCCTCAAAATCATTCCACAAGCAATGAGACATCTGAGAATTGATGAGGTTCACTGCCCATTTAGGGAGCTTGAAGATGGAGAGGAGATACACT
Source organism: Triticum monococcum (assembly GCA_034509565.1). Lineage (NCBI taxonomy): Eukaryota > Viridiplantae > Streptophyta > Magnoliopsida > Poales > Poaceae > Triticum > Triticum monococcum. Next base: position 495,878,737 of record CM067844.1, read on the forward strand.
GGAATGCTAGCCAAACAAGCTTGTATGAGGATCAATCTACCTCTGTAAGAGAGAAGTTTGCCCCTCCACCCAACAATCCTTTTAATGATTTTATCCAGAAGGATTGGATATCCTCTCTCCTTAGTTTATCATGGTGGAGAGGGATACCTAGGTACTTAATGGGAAGTTACCTTTATTACAGACTAGAATAGAGAGGAAGTCAGCTAACTCCTGATCATCCATGTTGATAGGGATGAGTTAACTTTTAGAGTAGTTGATTCTCATGCCTGAGACTTGTTCAAACCAGGTTAGAACAGTTTTCAGATTGCTAGCATGTGTGGAGTCATTGTCTAAGAAAAGGATGGTATCATCTGCATATTGAACGCAGATGATGCCACCAGGGCAGACCTCAGGATAAAGCCCTGCAATCAGACTATGATCAGCAGCTTTGCTCAGCATTTTAGTAAGAACGTCCACTACTAAATTAAACAAAAGCGGGGAGATGGGGTCACCTTGCCTAAGGCCTTTACCAGCAAGGAAAAATCACTTTCACAGTTATTTAACTTGACCGCAACAGACCCCCATGAGTAAGTTGCTAGATCAAACTCTCCTCTATGAAAGGCTTGGAAAAGATCTAAGAGATCATTTTTCACCAAGTCCCAAAAATGCTGGTAAAACAAGTAGGGAATCCCATCAGGACCAGGAGCCCTATCAGGATAAGAGCTAAAATGGCTTCCTTCACCTCTATCTCTGAAAAAGGGGCCTCTAGGAGCTCATTTTCAGCAGGAGAGACTTTTTCAGAAGCAGAGAAAAAATTGTTTTGTAGAGAGAACCTAGAAGGGTTTCTTTCCTAAACAGGTCTTTGTAGAAGTCACTAGTCACTTTCAGCATCTCATCTACCTCAGTAACAGGGCCATTAGGGCCATCAATGGAGTGAATGAGGGTTTTCCTCCTCCTCTGGTTAGCTACTCCATGGAAGTAAGCAGTATTTCTATCACCCTCCTTAATGTTCCTATCTTTAGACCTTTGTTTGGCTTTGATTTCTTCTTGAAGCCAAATTTTCTTGAGCTCTCCATGGACAAAGTTTAATCTATTAGTCTCAGCCTCAGAGAGGTCAGTGGTTTCTGTCTTAATATCTACAGAATCAAACTCAAGGAGGAGAAGCCTTTTGTATCTTCTAAAATTAGCTTCCTCATTGGAGTTCCACCCTTTGGTAGTTCTTCTAAATCTCTTGATTTTGTTCTGCCAATTTTCTAGGGGGCAGCTGCTCCCAGTAGGCTCATTCCAGATTTTCCTGACTAGCTCAGTAAAATCTTCTCTAAGCAACCACCACTTTTCAAATTTAAAACTATTGCTCTTTGGAGTTTGGTTAAGACCAGAGTCCCCGAGCAAAGGAGTGTGGTCACTACCACATCTGGGCAGAGCTCTACAACTAGAAAGGGGAAAGAAACTATCTAATTCCGTGTCACAGAAAATTCTGTTAATGGTGGACATAATCCTGGAGCAGCACTTCCAACATATCTAGCAGAACTGTGGGTTTTCCTTCTAAAAGGGCAATTCTCAACTTTATGGGTAACCATTTTGCAGATAAAACAACTCTTGGGCTTGACACATTTATCCAAATGATGCCCTGGTTCCCCACAGTTGTAGCAGATCACCTCAGAGTATGCCATAAGGCCCGAAGCAGGGGCAGGAGCAGTTTTCTGGATGTCCTATCTCTTCTTTTGCTGATTCTTGCCTTGACATTTTCCACTGATCTGAGAGTCAGAACCACCAGCAGATTGATCTTGGGCAATTACAAGAGCCTGCCCAGATTGTGCCCCCATTTGGGGCGGAGGTGGGTCGTACCACTGCCCAATCGGCGCTGCCCCCCATTGTGATAGGGGAAATTCATTGGAGTTCCTGGTTCCTTCTCATCCTCCAGCCAGATGTTGTCTCGCAGGAAGCAGAAATAACCACCAGATAGCTCAATTGAAGTAGATTGCAAGCCTAATTTCAATCTTCTGCAGGTTTGGGGGAGAGGTAAGGTAGGGGATCCACCTACTCCGGCTTCGGTGGCATGCTGGTGGGCAGGAGTCCAGTCAAGCATTCCCATCTCGCAGCACGGCATGGATCTCCTGAATTCACTTCTTCTTTCGCCCATCGAACGAACGCAATCGGCGGCTCACTGGGGTGGGGCATCCTGTGCTTCTCCGAGAAATCTCCTTCGAAGTAGATCCGCGGGGCTAGATTCAGCAGCTCCCAATCCACATGATCCTTGCACATCCGTGCATACCTGCGCGACTGAGAGAACGGATTCGGTCCCTCCCTTGGCTTCCTCCCTCGCAGCTTCCTCCTCTGCTTCCCTCCATTCGCGCGTGCACTGGGTCTAGGAGAGAGCGTCGTGGCGGATCCGCATCGCCCGCTCCCTCCATCTCCTCCCTCGAGTCTCCCGCAGCACCATCGGCGCGATGGAGTCGAGCGGCTGGAGCATCGGCGGGAAGGCTTTGTAGACATGTGGGAGGTGCATCTTGTACATCTGCCTGTCTTCCAGCTATTCCCTCGTGGTTATGGCCGACGACTCCATGGGGCGCGCGAGCGGACTTGCTGAGGGGGGCAGGCGCGCCCGGAGTCAGGAGGCGGGGGGTGGCGGCGAGATCTATTTGCCAATTACTCTTACCTTTTCGGTTTATAGGGCTCAATTCAAAAATCTCACCAACCAAGGTAGATCATGAATGCTAGAATACTTTTTGTAGTTTGCAAAAGCACCTAATTAATGCACTTTTTTCGTCAAAAATTATGTTTATCAATGCATATATTGCAATGCGTGCATGCATAAAGTACATGCATTGGTTAGAAGGGAAACATAAGTGATGGAAAACAACCAAATTGAGCCTTATAAAATGATTTAATGCACCTTGGAATCTGAACATGTGATGGAAAACAACCAAATTGAGCCTTATAAAATGGAAAAACTAAAATTTTGAGATAAGCCCTATAAACCGAAAAGGAGGGAGTATGTGAACTAAATAGTCAACATATAAATAATTTAAATATATATAATATAGTTAGAAGGGAAACATAAGTTGGACTTGGCATTCCTATTCTTATATAGAAAAATAGAACAGACCTCTGTGTTTTCTTCAAAAAAATACATAAATTGGGCTGCCAAAAACAAAACCTCGGAAGGGAGGTCCATAGGCCGGTCGATACATGACGGCCCTAAGAAAATACAAACAAGCCTATGGACCTCCCATCCAAGGTCGTGGGCTGTGCATGTTAAAAATGAAAGCCTAGACGGGGTAGCCCAAAACCACGTCCAAGACTTGCCAAAACTTCGTCCCTTGTTTTCTCTGTGTTTCGCACACTCGACATTGTGTGGGCATTTTGACTGTGCATCATATGAAGATGTGCTATGCATGAATGTCCATCAGCATGATGTTAACTGGCTGGTAGTTCCATTTTCTACCATGAATAAAACTTCCAACATGATGTTAACCCTGTTTGAAAAGGCCGTGTTAATATAAATGCTCTGCCTCTGAAAGTTGCAGTTTCTTATCTGAAACTGAACTTGCAGTTTCTTATCTGAAACTGAAACTTGCAGTTTCTTCTCTGAGAATCACATTGTCTGCACTTTTATACTCCTATGAAACTACATTTTTTTAAGTGCTAAAAATAGATCTCTAGAATTCATAAAATACTTTATATGCTCAATACTGCAAATCTGAAATTCAAAAGACATTCATATCTGAAAGTACTCTCAAAATACACAACACAAAACACAATTCACAACCTGCAAATACTGACAACCCTAAGCTCCTCCTGACAATTCACAACCTTCCCGACTATTTGGCTGGGGGGGCAGCCCCCTCCTATTCCTCGGCGGCAGACAGCCACCCCGTGAGACGATGTGAACGGCGAGGGAGACGAGGGCGGGGAAGCGTCGTCGGGCCAACTACTTTTCTCCTCTTGCAGTTGGATTCGGTCAACGAAGACTCCACCGGCTCACTCTGGCAGGACACCCTCACAAACGGCACCCCATAGATGCTCGATCGTTCAATCTCTGGTGGATGCTCCATCTGGGATCGATACTCCCACCACCACTCCCTCACGATCGGATTCGGTGAATCTGTTTGCTCCATGGCCCAAAGGAGCAGCTCTATGTACTCCGGCTGACTCCCTCTGGGAGTATCGCCGCCTTTTCGCTTTGTTGCAGACATTTGGCCATGGATGTCGCCATCGCCGCTAGTTGGTCCTTGTTGTCAAACCAAGACTGTATCTCCAACATCCTAGCTAGCTTCACAGGGTCGCCGTCTGTGATCCTCACGTATCAGTTGTACTCCTCCATCGATCTACTTCTCCACAGCACCTTCACTCGCCGGCAGTGGTTTTTGAATGGAAGAGGAGAGGAGCAGCGCTGGTTTTGGATTAGAACGGGAGAGGAGCGGTGTTGGTTTTGGACTGGAACAGGAGAGGAGGGGCGGTGGTTTTGAAATGGAAGAGGAGAGGAGCGGAGCTGCATTTAGATTGGAACAGGAGAGGAGCGGCGGTGGTTTAAGAGGAGAAGAGTGGAAGAGCGGCGCTGGTCTTGGAAGTATTTTTGGTTGTTTCGCGTATTTTGGGTCAAAGTTTGACCACATACTGTATCTGACAAGAAAAATGTGAATGCATGTCACCAAAAATTGTATCGTTTGGTTCGTATCTGAATGTACTTTCAAATTATACTCCCTCCATTTTTCTATAGAAGGCCACAAACTCATATTACAGGTACCAAGGTAAAATCAATGCTATGTTTAAGTCAATGTTGCAAGCTAGGTTGTCACCTTGATTGTCGTGTTAATTAATGTGGTTTTTCTCTCCCAACCACAACAAGCCAACCCTCTTACTCCTCATTGGTTGATTAATGTTGGGAATACAAGCTAACCTTCTCACTCCCGCATGCACACAAGGGATATTAATGTCCTCGGGTGCTAGTACGAGGCAAACACCATCAATTTTGCCTCGATTAATGTTAGTGGCCTTGTATAGTTGCAAATTGTAATTTTGATAGTGGCCTTGTATACAACGTATAACATATATTTTATGTGCGAAAATCATGGTCAATTATGACCCAAAATAAAAGGGAGACTAGTTAATGTGGGGTCGCTTTCTTAATTGAAGGGTAAATTGATTTTGATTTTGATCCAGTCAAAGCGTGCCGGCCCTCTCGTACAATCCTAAATCGCTGCCGCACGCTCCTCTCCCTCTTCTCCATTGCAAAACCACCTCCTCTCCTCTCCATCATCTCCATTCCAAAACCACCGTCTCGCCTCTCCCTCTTCTCTATTGCAAAAAAACCGTCTCTCCTCCGTTTTCTGGACGCTTTGCTCCATGCCGCGGGCGCAATCCATTGATACAAAATTAGTATACTGTATACTATTTAAAAGTCGAGGGCGGGGCTTTTCCTGCGCGGTAGGCGGTGGGGCAGTTCCACCTAGTCGGTTCGACGGTGACGCGAGAAGACGAGGGAGTAGGCTGCAGCAAATGTAGGGCTATGTGATTTGGCAGCGAGTTACTGCTGGACAGGTGGGGCCCCATGATTTGACTTGCCATTATCATTTTAACTGCGGTGCTATGACCGGCGTGAGTCTCCCAGATTCCTGACCACCTCCATACATGTGCCTCTCCCAATGCTCCGCCATGTAGTAGAGGCTGGCTCTTGCATGAGAGCCCACTTCTCCACTTTTTCCTTGCCTCTCTTTCCCCCACATATGCAAAAATGCCATGTAAAGCGCACTATTGTACTTACTTTTACTTGCTCCTACAGGTGCTTAAGCTTGCCACATAGGCATAAAGTCTGATGTGGCCAGTTAATCAAGAAGGGAGAGACTAGTTTGGTGACCCAAGGAAGAAACGGTGCTAAGTGCGTGTACCTAGGTGAAAAGAAAATTTTGATTCTATAGCTAATTAAATGAAGCAAACTTAGCAACACCATTTCATTGGAAGAGGTCACTCCTTGGCAAATGCAATAAATACACGCGCTTAGCACCGTTTCTTCCTTGAGTACGAAGAAAGAGATAGAGAGGAGTAAAAAAATACACTTATAGCCAACCTTGTTGTAGTATGAGTGACTAAGTGATCACTATGTATGACATGCCAACATCAGGTAGCCTAACGCACCGTGTTAAATCTCCAAGGGCGCGACCGCGCGAGCGACGCGACGGTCATGGTAGGCGCGATCATGATACGGGCGGCTGGCAGCCCTTGGATCTAAGATTAAAAGGTCGCATGCTAAGTTGCTGAAAATTTGCAGAATAACCCTCCAGGATAGGATATTCACCCATAGGTCTAGAATCACGCCACGCAACCGTTCGATCTCAGATCCAAGGGCTCTCGGAAGCCCGTATCATGGGAGAATGGGAAGCCACTACCCTGCCGTTTGCACGCTGGCAGTTCGCTCCTACTCGTCCCCGCACGTCCTTCAATACTACGGTGGTTCGCTCCTAGTTGTCCCATCCATTCACATTACGGCAGTTCCACTAATCCTAACCCTCCTCCCAAATCCATGGCGTCCCATATCTGCACGATCGGCGGTGAGTACAAGGTTAGAACCATCACCGGCGATGAGTTCGACATCATCTACACCCGTTCTTCCGCGATGGTGAAAGGATTCTGTCGGTGTTCTGGGAACGGGGGTCCCCACACTTGCCTGCCTGCGGCGTGGCTCAAGTGGGGGCCCAGCGCGGCCCATCTTCGTCAACACGAGGCTCAAGACCCTCGCGAGGGGCCAAGCCTCGCGAGGCGGACGACACGGCGCATCCTCAGGCACAGCCTCGTCAGGCTGGCTCGCGAGGAGGCGGAGAGTTCAAGGCAGGGTACCTCACGAGGTGCCCATGACGCAAGCCATGACGACACGGGGCGCCAGGCGGGTGCCAGCGCGCGCAGCGTCCCTCTTTCCTCTTTGGTGCAAAGGGGGCAAGCGTATCAGCGGAGTACCGAGCCATCAGGCAAAGGTTGCCACTTTGGTGCAACGAGACCAAGACCAGGAGGACTACGAGACGGAGGTCACCATGGAGCCCAACGCGGCGTCATCACCAGAGCCTTTGGCAGGCGAAGACTGCTTTTGTCAGGATAGATGTACTCATTGTCCCCCTTCAAATTAGCCCGCCATTGTTGGATCCCTCCCCGCTCAATATTTGGGGAGAGGTCCAGGGCCTCTATAAATAGGACTAGCCACCCACATAGCAAGGGGTTCGGTTTGGTTGGGTTCGATTCCTGGTCGTTCTGTCCGGGATCTGAGAGAGAAAGAGAGAGAAAGGCGACTGAACTCTTCATAGCAGTTCATCGCCACAGCCAAGAACAGACCCTCGCGAGGCTGTTCTTCCTTGTATTGTTCATCCACACCAGCCCCAGGAGGCAATCCATCCACCACACACTGGAGTAGGGTATTACACCACATTGGTGGCCCGAGCCAGTATAAATCTTGTGTGTTTCGTCCAGCCCTTTTAGTAGTTTAGATCCCATCGAGACGGGGAGGTTGAGGTGAGATTTCCGCGCGAATCCCAGTGTTCGAACCTTAAGGGTCTGCCGGAACCCGAAATCCAACATTTGGCGCGCCAGGTAGGGGTGCGCCGGAATTCGTCTTCCACCGCTCCGTGCCCTGTCGCGTGTTTGTCGCCATGCCCGGCGACCAGGAGGTCAACCCCGACCCGTGGGCTGCATGGCCCAAACGCGCGGAACCGCTCGCCTCGGGTGACCCCGCGCCCCAGGCAGCTCGCGGTCCGCAGGGTGCTGCGGGCCGCGGGCGAAGCGGACAGACTTCGGCAACTCTTACACTGTGGTAGGCTCGGTCGGCAGCAAGGGCCTCCAATCACGCTGCAACAATGGCACCGTACACCCGCCGGGAGCAGGCGAATTCGAGGGCCGCGCTCACGGTGGCCCGAGAGCTGTTGCAATCCAGGTTGCTGGAGGGCGGCCACGACGTGCTGCTAGAGCGAGTGGCGGAGCTCCTGGGCTTCGTCGCCTCGGGGGCTCACCCCTTCTCCACCCAGCTCCCATCTCAAGCCTAGAGCGACCCGCACGGGGGCTCCGCGCGCGCCCGCGGGCTTCAAGGCTACTCCGATGCCAGCGAAGCTGTCAGCACCGGACCGGTGGCGGCGCTGTCCCCGCCCCTGGCCCGCGAAGGAGAAGCACTCGATGCGACTCGCGGCCCCGGAGGGCGGCCGCATTGCCACCCAGTGGCAGGCATGACAGGTGGGGCCGCATGGCATGCGGGGCGCCACGGCATGGCGTACAGGATGACAGCGACAAAAGAGTACGTGCCCCGCATGATGGACCAAGGACACCCTCACGAGGACGGGCAGGGCTCAGTCCTCAGCCCCAGCTGGGGGGGACGAGGTGATGGAGGCTGAGCCCTTCCAGGCTCCCCAGGACGAGCCCGCTGGCCACGCTGGAGTCAGCGATCACCGGGCGCCGCTAACTCTTCAGGGGCAGGAATATGCTAACCGTGGATCGCAGGAGGTGCAGGTCACCGCGACGAGCGGCTGCCCCGCTCCTACAGCCCCTCACCCCTCAGGAGGAGGGTGCAGGGGGCTGTAGGGGAGGGGCCGGGATCCAACATCACCACCGCGGCGTTCGGAGCAAGGCGTTCTCAGGAAGTAGGCCCTCTGCTGGGGAGGTGCCCCAGGGCCTGCCCCTGGCAGAGGACCCGTGGTCGTCGGGGGAACAGCTGGCGACCGCTCTACCCCATCGGGCGGCGTCCTGGGTTCCGGCCGTTGCTGATGGCACTCGAGTGTGGCGCAAGGCGGGGCCCTCGTCTGGCGATATGAAGCAAGGCCAGTACCTGTGAAGAAGGCCCAGTGCCTGTGAAGCTCGCCGCCCCATGACACTCTCACGTAATAATGAGTGGGGCTGTACACGCCCTGGAGTCTCAGGGGTGCCCGCCTCAGGCCCTGGGGCTCCCTCCCACGCCCAGTGGATAGCACTTAGCTCCGCGCTGGTGAGAAGACGCCGAAGACTAGATTAGGTGCCAGACACGGCTTTTTTGTCTGTCTTTTGTTGCCTTTCCCTTTGGCTGTTGCTTTCCCCCGCTGGATTTAAGTTGGATTCGAATTTGAGATTTGCGTGTGTTCGGGGAAGGGGTGCTTATTCTCGCTCGAGCCGTTTCTCGCATTTTGGTTGCCGCTTCGTCGCAGCTGCCTCCCCTCGCGAGCCCCTCGTGAGCCGGGTCAGGCCAGGCTAGTGCGCAGCCCAGGCTGCCGCTGTTGCTCCCTCTCGGGAGGATTTTCGGGTGCCTGTGGAGGTTGTCCTATCCGGAAAAGGCCCAGAGCCTGTGAAGCAAGGCGAGTGCCTGTGAAGCTCTCGCGCTCAAGGAAAAGGCCCAGAGCCAGTGAAGCAAGGCGCGTGCCTGTGAAGCTCTCGCGCTCGAGGAAAAGGCCCAGAGCCTGTGAAGCAAGGCTAGTGGTTGTGAAGCTCTCGCGCTCGAGGAAAAGGCCCGGAGCCTGCGAAGCAAGGAGTGTGCTTATGAAGTCATCGCGTTTGGGAGAAGGCCCAGGGCCTGTGAAGGAAGGCGAGTGCCTGTGAAGCTCTCGCGCTCGAGGAAAAAGCCCAGAGCCTGTGAAGCAAGGCGAGTGCCTGTGAAGCTCTCACGCTCGAGGAAAAGGCCCAGAGCCTGTGAAGCAAGGCGAGTGCCTGTGAAGCTCTCACGCTCGAGGGAAAGGCCCGGAGCCTGCGAAGCAAGGAGTGTGCTTATGAAGTCATCGCGTTTGGGAGAAGGCCCAGGGCCCGTGGAGAAGGCCAACGCATGAGGAGTTTCTCATCAGCGACAACCTCACGTCCTGAGGACCCAGCTAGAAAGCACCCAAGGCGTCGCGCCCTCCTGTAGGCTGCCTCGGAACCAGCATGGGACAAAGGTAAACCAGCCCATCATCAGGCGCGAGCGCAATTTGGTTACTACTGATATGATAGACACATGTTTTTACATGAGGGGCTTCCCCTCCCAAAATGCTCTCACACACCACCAGGTCAAAAGCCTGAGTTCTATTCATGCAGAGTGAAAAAGACAGGAGCGATACACTCTCAGTCGGACCAATCCCCCAATGCGTCCCCGGAAGCACCTCCTGAGCCCTCACCGGAGTCGCCGAGCTCGCCATCGACGCCTGCGTCGCTGCTGACGTCGTTAGGGCCGCTCGCCCCGCCATCCTCATTAGCACCCACGACCACGTCGCTATCGTCCGAAGTGAAGGCCCTGACGAGGGCGTCCACGTTATCCTCCACCCAGCGCGACAGGTCGTCCCGGACGGCCTCGGGGACTGGGGCGATGACGGCGTCGAAGTCGAAGCAGGGATTCATGTTCTGAAGATGGCTGAAGACACGGGAGAGGGCACGCTTGAGCAAGGCGCGGCTCCTCTCCTCCACCAACCTGTCGGCCCTAACCGACCGCGCCTCCAGCTGCGCCACCACAGCGGTGAAGAACTGCAGGTTACCGACGGACGCCTCCCAGATGTTGCCCAAGGCCGAGTTGGCCATCTCCCTGAGCATGGTGAACATTGGGCCATGCGCATGCTCCAGGAGCCGCCGCTGGCGTATTTCGTCAGCATTCTGGCGCTTGACGGCCTCGGCCTCTTCCACCCGTTGGCGAAGGCGGAGCACCTCGGCTTGAGGGGCGGCCAGCTCTTTCTGCGCCGCCTCAAGGGCGACCCGACAGGCGTCGGCCAGCCGGATCGCCTCGTCCCGTTGGGTCCTCAGGGCTGCGGTTCTGCCTTCGGCTTCGGCCCGGATCATCCCCAGCTTCCCCTCGAACTCACGCTCGAGGCCTTGGCGCGCCATCGCCACCCGACAACAAACCTCCTCCAGGACACGCGCTTCCCGCGCAGCGACGCCGTCCTTCGCCTGCATCACTATACGCTCCCTCGTCTCCAGCCTCTCGTACTCACAGGAGCGTTCGGCGGCCTCCAACACCAACGCTTCCTCGCGCTTCTGAAGCTCAACTGGGTCTCCGGAGGCCACCTCCATCGACGCGAGGGCTGCCTCGCACAGCTCCGCTTGCTCCTCCAATGAGTGGCATCGGGCCAGGAGCTCGTGAGCTCGCTCCTCCGCCACCTCTCGCCACCCGTCAGCTCTCTGGGCTTCCTCGATGGCCTGGGAGCGGGCCACTCGGGAGGCCTCCAGCGACACCTTCGCTTCTTCATCGTCAAGGTCGCGTTGGCAGCGTGCAAGGGCGACGGCGGCCTCCAGCTCGCGCCTCCCTGCAGCTAGGCGCAGGCCCTCGGCCTCTAGGCTTGCATCTTCAGCGGCATGCTCTTCCCCATGCAGGTCCACCGCGTCGGCCGCTCGTCGAAGGAACCCTTGGCGGCGAGAGCGGCGCTCCCGAGCGCGCTCGAGCACATCTTCCACGTCATCATCCGCCCCAAGCAGGCGCCGGGGGCTGCGGGTCATCGTTCCCCCTCCGGGCAGGGGGGCCGGGGGCTGGCGGCCTCGCGATGGCCGGACGCGCCACATCAGAGGCTCGACCAAGGGACAGCCTGCCTCCAGATGAGGGGCGGAGGTAGCGCCTGAACCAGTCGCAGCCCAAGGCCAGACGGGAGGTACCCGACAGACTGGCTATCCCCTGAGAAGGCCCGCGAAGGAAAAGCGCGGGGAATGAAGGGCCGCGGCGCACCTCGGGACGATCCGCCCCATCAGACGCCCTCACCACAAGGGCAGAGCTGCTCGGAGCACTTGAGGATGGCGGAGGAGGCGAAGCCGAGGGAGGTGGTTCCTCGGTGACTCCCATGATCTCAGTCGGAAGGGGCCTGCGGAGCAAGAATCAGCGAAAGCAACAAGAGGATCGGGAGTCAGAGAGGAAAAAGACTTACTCGTCAGTGGCGAAGTACTTCCTGCGCTTCAGCACGCGACAAGGGGAGTCAACACCCAGAGCGTCCCTCTTCCTCCGAGGGCCTCGAAGTCCACGCGGAAGCGGCCCAAGAGAAGACCGCAAGGATCAACCTGCCGCGAGGACGAGGCACCAGGACGGCCCGTGTCGGGAGCGCCCTCCTGGCGCGTGCCACCAATCACCTCGTCAGAAGACGGGACCAGGGACTCCAAGGCCCCAGCCCTGGGCGCTGGGAGCGGCCACCTACTACCTTCAGCCGCAACAGTACAAGCCTCGAGAGCTGTCTCCTCATGAGCAGCCTCGGGTGCCGCACCCTCCTCCAGAGCCGTCCACTCACGAGCGGCGCACAACGCTGCGCCCTCCTCCGGAGCCTCCTCGGCCTTAGGCGCCTCCTGTCTCCCTTCTCCGCCGCTTGAGGTGGAGTCGCCTTGGCCGATTGGGAGGGGAGTCACCACTACAGGGTTCTCGCGAGGCCCTTGGAGACCGGCGGGGCGCAGCCCCCACTCATCGAAGTCGGGCATCTGCTTCACGAAGTCAGCCATGCTCTAACAGAGATATAGCAAGGCCCCGCCTTGCCGGATGTTGCCAGGGTTGGGGTCCCCGGCCAAAGTCAGGAGCGTCGACTTCAGCGCCGCGGGAGCCAGGTCTTCTTCCTGGAGCCTCATGTCATCCTCGCGCCCCCGGAAGGCCCACATTCGGCGAGAGTGCCGCTGCAGGGGAGCGACACGGCACAACAGAAACTCCTTCACCACTTTGGGCGCTGTCACGCCATGTTTCCTCAGGTGCGCGAAGCGGGGCCAGACAAAGACAAGCCGAGGGCTCTTCAGCGTCTCCTGGCCCCAACCCGAATTGGGGACGGCAGGCGAGGTCGGCTCCGATAGCAGGGGCTGGGCACCCCTGCGTCCACATAAAACCATCGCTCACAGAACCCGGCCGCGGGCTGGGGGATTTCGAAGTCAATTCCAGACGCCTCGTATGCAGGCTCGGCAGCAAAGCTCGCGCATGCCCAGCGCTGGGAAGGATCGACAAGACGGAGTGAGAAGAAGTGGCGCAGTAGGGCGACCGAAGGAGGGACGCCCACCATGGCTTCGCAAATGAAGGCAAAGACCGAAAGGAGGGTGATGGACGCAGGACTTAGATGCATTAAGTGGATCTGATAACGCGAAAGCACGACATTGAAGAAATCGGAGAAAGGGGGAACCAGGCCCGCCCACAAGGCATCGGTAAAACATGGGACCTCAGTGGCTGTACTGTCAATGGAGAAGTGGGACGCGGGCCAGGCAGTCGTCCTTCCGCACTCGTTGAAGACGGTGGCCAGAGCCAAGCTATCCCTGCCCAGGCACTCTTGGTTGAGCACAGTCGATCGACCGACGAGGGGGGCCACCGCTGGCGACGCACAAGATGAAGGCACGGATTTCTCTGCTCTCTCCTTCCCCGTCGGAGCCATGGCGATGGGAAGGAGGGGGATTCGAGATTGGATTGGAGGCAGGGGGAGGCGCTCGAAAGAAAGGAAGAACAGAGGACACCCGAGCAACAGGGAAGGGGGCGGCTGTGTACAACTACCAGTCCGCCTAGCAGGGCGCACAATAAGGAAGCATGGGGGACCGGTGCCGCCCACGTCCAATCGATCGCCATGCGGCGTCCAAGGCCGTAGGCTATTGGGGCCCGCAACGCTTCGCCCTTGCCCTTTCGCCACTCGGCACGGCCAAGTCCATGCGCGCCTTGGGCCCGGGGGCTACTATCAACACGAGGCTCAAGACCCTCGCGAGGGGCCAAGCCTCGCGAGGCGGACGACATGGCGCATCCTCAGGCACAGCCTCGTCAGGCTGGCTCGCGAGGAGGCGGAGAGTTCAAGGTGGGGTACCTCGCGAGGTGCCCATGACGCAAGCCATGACGACACGGGGCGCCAGGCGGGTGCCAGCGCGCGCATCGTCCCTCTTTCCTCTTTGGTGCAAAGGGGGCAAGCGTATCAGCAGAGTACCGAGGCATCTGGCAAAGGTTGCCACTTCGGTGCAACGAGACCAAGACCAGGAGGACTACGAGACGGAGGTCACCATGGAGCCCAGCGCGGCGTCATCACCAGAGCCTTTGGCAGGCGAAGACTGCTTTTGTCAGGATAGATGTACTCGTTGTCCCCCTTCAAATTAGCCCGCCATTGTTGGATCCCTCCCCGCTCAATATTTCGGGAGAGGACCAAGGCCTCTATAAATAGGACTGGCCACCCACATAGCAAGGGGTTCGGTTCGGTTCGGTTGGGTTCGATTCCTGGTCGTTCGGTCCGTGATCTGAGAGAGAAAGAGAGAGAAAGGCGACTGAACTCTTCATAGCAGTTCATCGCCACAGCCAAGAATAGACCCTCGCGAGGCTGTTCTTCCTTGTATTGTTCATCCACACCAGCCCCAGGAGGCTATCCATCCACCACACACTGGAGTAGGGTATTACACCACATTGGTGGCCCGAACCAGTATAAATCTTGTGTCTTTCGTGCAGCCCTTTTAGTAGTTTAGATCCCATCGAGACGGGGAGGTTCAAGGTGAGATTTCCACATGCACCCCAGTGTTCGAACCTTAAGGGTCTGCCGGAACCCGAAATCCGACAGATGCCTTTCTCGCTTCAGCCGCATGTTCGAAAACTCAGATGATGAGTGGGTCGCTGGGCTAGATGTTTAGTACACCACAGTCCTGGGACGAGAGAAGGATCTAAAGGACGAAGAGAGGAAGAAGCCTGCCGTGATCTAGGTTTGCGTATATAACGTTTTTTTGGTCTACCACATATGCCATGCCGACGTTGAGTGCCAGGATTTTAAGAACTTCCTCAAGGACAAAACAGTGAAATTCGTTACTATAGATATTGGTAACGACAAAGAAGTCCTGTGTCAGATAGGCCTCGTTGTAGGCAACACCTTCGACCTCCAGAAGAATCGGCTGGTGTCCTCTCATCAGCCTTCATTGCTGACCCTGGTAGGAGCCATGGTTCATCCTTCATACGGTAAACTGGAGAAACCTCATTACATGTTTCATCGTCATGCATGGCAGCGGAATGTACTAGATATAGACCACATACACTACGCTGCAATGGATGGCTACCTTTGCTTCAATATCTACATGGGTTGGATGAAGAGCAACAGCCAAGTGTGCGGTTCAAGCAAAGAAGTATCAGCCAAGAGGAAGAGGGACAAGGACGAAGTCGAGGATGTGGACGAGGACTCCGAGTAAGGTGGCAGTGTCGTTGCTCATGGTGGTTCTAATGCAGTGTCTACCGGAATAGTTGCAAAGTTTAATTTCAGGTGTGCTTAATTTAATTTGAGGGGTGTGTTGTGCTGAGCCCCCAGCAGAACTATGTTATGTTTCTTCTCGTTACTTTAACTCTTCAGTACGTACATACTAGTATTTCTTACATTTCATCTTTTAGTTGGTATAGTACTACCACTTGTTTCTTCACATTATATACGTACAATATATATGGCCAACATCATATAGCCAGCAGTTTAGTAGTCAAAGAATTTCAGGGTGCTTAGTTTTGTCAAAGAATTCCAGGATGCTTAGAGGGTGCTTGGATCCAAGGGACTTATTTAATCTGACTAAAAATAGTCTCTTTAAGAGGCTAAAGTTCCAAGCACCCCTGACTAAAGAGGGGCTAAAACTAGTCTTGCGACTAAATTTTTTTAGTCAGGGGTACCCCTACTAAAATGTGGATTAGTTCTCTCTCTAGTCATTTCACTCCTCTCCTCTAACACAAGTGAGTTCTAGATTGGAGGGTTTGGAGGATAATAAATGCTCATTAACTTGATTTTAGCCTTTTTAGTATTTGGATCCAAGCATGGGTGAGGCTAGCTTGTTTTAGTCCCACTACTTTTAGTCATGGGACTAAAACGTATCCAAGCACCCTATTAGTTTTATTTGAGGGGCGCGTTGTGCTGGACACCATTATTGTGACTAGCCTTTCTAATAGTACTATATGCATAATTTGGCGACGAGTGCTCTCTATATGTACCACCTTTTTTAATTTAAAGTTTTGCTCCATGGCGCAATCCATCGATACTACTGCTACACAAAAGTATACATTTTTTAAAGGCTAGAGGGCGGGGCAGTCTAGCTTGGTCGGTTTCACGGGAGGCGAGGGCCTTTGTGATTTGACAGCTCATTGCTGCTGGAAGGCGGGGCCTTATGATTTGACTGCTCGTATAAATGCGCCGACAACCTGATCGAGGAGGAGCAAAGAACCATGTGGTATACTCAAGTTTTCCACTGGAGTAGTACTGCGACGGAGGAGCACGAAACACGGCAGCCCAGTGCCATATGGCGATAAAAATGATCTAATTTGCTAGTCATCTCATTGATAGCATTGTTCTATCCATTCCCTCAAAAAAACATTGTTCTATTCATGCCTCGCAGAGAACGTGCCACGTGCGGCGAAACACCCGAAGCAAAAGATGAAACACAGGAGCAAAAGAAGAAGGAAGATTATCACCCCAAATGATCTAATTGGCGTGGAGTCGTAACTGCTTCTTCATCGCCTCCACGACCTCCATCTCCTTGCGCGTCTCCTCCGCCATCTTCATCATTGTGTCCATGACGCGGCATTTCTCGACGCGAGCCTTCATCATCTGTTCCACGACCATATTACGTACCTTGACAGCAGCCGGGTGCTCGATGCGGAGCTTCACCAACTCTTCCTTCTGTTCCATGGCGAGGGTCTGCATCATCTTCATCGAGGAACTACTATTCTCATGCAGCTTCTTCCAGCCGGCGTTCTTCTCCGTCAACAGGTCGATCTCGTGGCAAAGCTTCGCATTGTCCTCCCGAAGTCACAGGATTTTGCCGGTCGCCTTGTTCTCCGAGGCAATGCTCTTCTTCAGCAGAATCACCAAGCCGGCAGTCAACTCCCCCTGCTGATTGAGCTCAGCGGGAATGTCGTCGAGGCTCTCCTTCAGCAACTCCATCAAGCCTTGGATGAACTCCTTCTGCTTATAGAGCTGATCGGGCATGCCGTCAAGGGATAACGACTCCAGCTCCGCCGGCTCGGCATGTTTGCCTCCGCGGTTAGGGCGCTCCTGGGAGCCATCACCTGCCCGTGAGAGATCTTTCGAGGTCTCTACGTGGCGGCAATCCCTCTCTTTTTTTTCGGTAGCCTTGGTTGTTGCTCCCTTGTTACGAGTAGTTCTCGACCTAGAGCTCTGCTCACCGGCCATGGCAACGATGGACGAATAAGAAGCACTTATGAGGAGGAAAGGTAGAGTGGTTTTTGGTTACGTAGTTCCCTTTTTTATAACCTAAGTACTAGCACTAGTACTAATACCTACATAGTGGGAACACGTTCAGGTTTGGTACATACTACTAGTAGGTGTGAGCAGGCTTTCGAATGTGATGGGAACAAGGTAAATATTAATTGATGGTTTTGGTTTCGAGGCCCGAAACGGCTCCCGATGAGTTTAGCGGAACATAAATTTCAAGTACTACACTGCTCAAATGCGTAAATATTATGTTACTGTCAAAAATTGGCACAAAATACGAAGGAGACCAATGGAAGTACTACTAGCAACCCACGATTTAACTACTCGAATGCGCGCAGTGGAGTAATAATGTCATTCTTCCGCCCTCACGTGCACTCAATTTGCATGTGCTGTATTAATTGACCATCAATGAAGGGAACGACTTCACACGCATCAAATTATCACATGGGGTGGATCTTGGTACAAAATTGCGTCCGCCCGTGTACCCGCGTGTGCGTGCGAAGAATGAGTGCGTGCATGGCGTGCGTGCACATCTTCGCTTCGTGCAAGTACCGCTAGTATGGCTTGAGGGGGACGAGTACATTCTTCTGGAACCAGTAGCACGTTACTGTGATCAATCCACGCAAGGAGGTCGCGACAATGCCTACACATGTGCCACGTGGCTTCATGAACTATAAGAGAGACACTGTGTAGCATGCCATTGGTATTCTAATTTACGTGTTTTGCACATACACGAAGTACTAGTAAGGTACACGTGCATTGCACACATCAAATTTTGCAACCAAATTATGAATAAATACCACACTATAGCATGTAAGCTCTGAGTCATATATGCTTGATGTAGCCCTTCGTTTAATTCTTATAGTTCATCTCATTCAAGATCAATTAGTTTTTATAAAAAAGCTAAGAACGCGGGAATAGGAAAAACATGGGATTATAGTGGAATGTCGTCTTGAATCCTACAGGATTGTACGAGGGTTTGATTGTGCATAGAAAAAACGCAGAATACTTTCAAAGAGGTTTGAGTGGATGGGATGTTTCCTATGAAATCTAGTGCAAATGAATCATATGGAAAAATTCCTATGGTTTACATTCCTATGAATCAAACAACCAAGATAGGAAAAATTCCTAATGATTAGAACCCTCCAAAATTCCTTTGAGAATCCTTTGAATCAAAGAAGCCCTTAATCTATTTTATGATTCATGGAATTGTGCGTTGTAAAGCAAAAAGTAAAAACAAATAATGGCAATTCAACTAGAAAAAAGTTTGGGCAGTTATGATACGGAAGATTCTAGAACAAAAGAGAACCACTATTGTTTTGAGGTTTGTGCATTATGCTTAAGTTCAACCATGGAGTCTGCTAGATTGTACATGTGGAAAAATCCGGTGGGGGCTAGAAGTTGGTGCGAGGGGCCGATTGGAGGGAGACTATGAAGGAATGAATAAGTGCGAGATCAATATTTACATAGAGGGGGCGAACACGTGCGCTGATGCGCGCAGTGCCGGAGCCATGCAAATTAAATGAGCTAGGGGGCCAAGCAATGCTAATCCTTTACGAAGAGGGTCAATTCATGAACTTAAACCATTTTTAGCAGCAATTGTCAAATGATCACATTCATATTAGCCTTGATATATAGTGATGTTAGGGGGGAGGGGGCAGGGCCCTTACTGCCCCTGTCTTCGCCATTGTGCACGCGTCTGAGAGATGAAGCGGAAGGCATGGATGATGAGAGGGGGACGTTGGATACATAATTAATGTGGGTGTATTAGCTATATATGTTAATCCTATATAGAGAGGCATAGATTGATCGATGTGGACGTGGGAAAGAGGGTGAGACCTCACTGGATATAACGATTGATCGGTTTGTGTGGAAAACTATGAAAGACCTAGCTATATACACACATACATAGAGGAACATAGATCGTTGCGCATGCACGCGTGAGGGATAAAGAATGTACGATATGATGGAGAGGGGGATGTGTGTTGGTGTGTGCCTTCATGGGAGACCGACCTGAAGAAAAAGATTGCATGCGTGCGATGGATAGTGTCGACTGGTAGTGTGTGTGCATGCATGCACGAGAGAAAGTTAGTGGTACAATTATAAAGAGAAGACTACTGTGTGGGTGTAAAAGAATAGCTGAATAGGTGAGGTCACAATGAATGTAAAGTTGAATTCAAATATTTGAATAAGAGATCCTGATGTTTGTAACCCATGCATGCATGAATATAACGGAGATCTGAGCGGTGTGGTTTGGAAATGAGCATGTTGTAATGTATCCACATTGAACAAGGTCGGACTGATTTGAATTTGAGATACCGATGGCAGACATCATTTGGCCACGTCGCATCCGTGCATGGACACACTATTCTAATTGGAGATGATGGGCGGCTTTTGCATCACATATCTATATCTATACCCATATATATATATATATATTATATTTTATATTTTTTTATATTGTGTGAGGGTAACTTTAACTTTGAAAGATGGTCGTTGGATGAGGCGAATCTGATGGTGCAAAGATGGCAAATTTGAGCACTACTGGTCATTGGATATCATCTAGATTCCACCAGATTTCGCCACATGTATAATCTAGAAGACTCCATGGTTGAACTTAAGCACAATGCACAAACATCAAAACACAAGCACTTCTTATTTGTTCTAGAATCTTCCGTATCAGAATTGCCCAAATGTTTTTCTACATGATTTTCCATTATTTGTTTTTACTTTATGTCTTACGACGCACAATTGCATGAATCTTAAAATAGATTAGCTTTCTTATAAAAACTAGATGATTTTGAATGAAATGAACTATAAGAATTAAACGAGCATCTACATCATGCATATATGACTCAAAGCTTGCATGCTATAATGTGGTATTTATTCATAATTTGGTTGCCAAATCTCATGTGTGCAATGCATGTGTACCTTACTCTAGTCTAAATGGTGTTTGTGTGTGTGTGTTGTGCGTGTTGAGGTGCAAATTTTCTTTTTTTGGGTACACATTAAGCTTGTTCTTCCGAAATTTCAAGCCGCGCCTTGTTATGCCGAAAATTCAAGCTAGCGTATCTGTCTATCATGCTGCGAAACTCCCGCCTCTTCAACCCGCGCCTTGTTAGCCCGAAATATTTAAGATATATCTTTGTCTCGTTGTGCTCCGACAACTCCCTCCATCTCAACCTGCGCCTTGCTATTCCGAAATTACAACGCACACGAAAACTCCCACCTCCTGTGAAATCCCAACATGCAAAATGCCCGTGGTACCCCTGAACCGAAAGAACCGCCTCAAATCGGTGGGGGTACTTTCGTAACTTACCCCACATTTCAAACAAGCGCGTCTCTAAGCCACGGTTCCCCACTACCATCCCATCCGCCCACCGATTCGTACACCGAGGCCGCGAAAACCCGTGACGAAACCCGACACCCTACTCCGCCCACCACCCAGCCGGAGCCTCTTCCCCGACGACATCGTCCATAGCAACACCTCGACGTCCCTCATCCACCGTACCAGATGAGGATACATCGTTGATCTCATCGTCCCGACGGTTCAGCCACCCCGTCCTCCACCTCCAAGGAGCTGCCCCGACGTTCCCGTCGTCTTTTGCGCCACCACCATTCCCACACCGCCGTCTTCACCTACACCACCGGAAGAGCATCATCATCACCGTTTCCTCCGATGAAGCTGCGGCCTAATCGGCGCCACCAAAGAGGTTGTACACTAATCGCCGCATTTTCTTCGTGATTCGATCTCACGGTGCTGCTGGCGCTCGGTCCCGAGCCGACACGGCGCGGCTCCATCCATGGCGGCATCGCCGGCCACTTCCTCCACAACATCGCTCCCTCGGTGGCGACATCCACATTAGTAGGACCTGCTGCTGCTTTAGCTCTCGCTCGCGCTGCTGCTCTTCTCTTGCTCTCGGTCACCTGCCTGGTCTGCTCTTGCTATTGCTCTTGCTTGCGCTGCTGCTCTCGCTCTTGCTCTTGCTTGCGATGCTGCTCCGATTTAGCTACACTTCACTCCGATGCCGACGGGGTGAAGGAAGAACCAGCCGCAGCAGGGAGGGGGGCTTGCCAGAGAGGTACCCCACTATCTACCTTAGGGTTCAGGATGGGGGCGGTGGTCGCCGGCGGTGGCGGGGCGTTGGCAGGGCAATGGCGTGGGGATCGTCGAAGAAAAAGCTCGACACGGGGGGGCCTAGAGAGATGGCCGGGGTGGTGGCGGACCGGCGGTGGGGAGTGTTTTCGGGGCGGGTGGGGCGGCGCACCGCCGGCCGCAGGCGACGGGGGGCAGCTGTTTGGCCGGATGTTTGTCAGGGGGGTGGAGGTTGAAGATGAACCGCAGGCCCTGATTTCGTATCCAACGGCTGCAAAATCGACTGACCAGGGATGAAAAAGTCAGTTGACCGATGTGCAGCCTCACCTTGCTAGTGCGTTCAGTTTCGACAGCAAAATTCAGTTTCGATAGCAAAATTCAGTTTCGACAGTTAAGTTCAGTTTCAACAGTTAAGTTCAGTTTCGACAGTTAAATTCAGTTTCGACAGTTAAGTTTAGAGATGAGCGGCTGATGTATTTTACATCTAGCACTTTGTGGTTTTGTATTTTACGTCATGTATTGGAGATGGTATTAGAATTCCACTCAGGTTAACGTTGTTCGTTGTCTCTCTTGTCCTACTTCAGCCTCGGCGTCGTACAACTCACCGGAGCTGCTCCAACGATGAAACCCTCCATCACAGCGGAGCAGTACCTCGGGCTCCATCTCCAGACGCCTAAGATCTTCTTCCCCTCCTCCGACAGCCAAGTCAGCCGGAGCATCCTCACCGACCAACCCAATCACGCTGAGATCGACATGGCTTCGCCAAAGAGGTTGTACACTTGGTGCATCTCTTTTTTACTCTACATGTTATATATATTGTCCACTGTGCACTCGTAGTAACGGGAAATACGATTATTTTATCCTAATATATGACAAGCAGTGAGGTACCAAGAAACTTAGCTATCCGTGATGGACTCTCTTGAACGCCATCATTATTTATCTCTATGCGTTTGAGCTGTGCATTTGTCGATGGGCTTGGGAGTTGAACTAGTATGGCAGTGGCCTCGGTCCAAAGTAATAGAAGTAGCACACAAAACATTTTTTTAGTGTAGGATTTTCCTTGCTTGAGCCTGCCTACTAGAATCGCCAGTGCTTGAAAGGAAAAGTGAATGAAAAACATCATAATTGGAAAGTTTCCTATGGTACTACTTTTCATGAATTTGGTGCAAAGGAATGGAGCAAAGGAAAACTGTAGGATTTGTTCCTTTAGTGTCTCCTTGAAATAAAAACCGTAGGAATTCTAATTTCCACTTCTCCTCCTTTTCATATTCCTATTCATCAAGCACAATACTAAGAGATAGTAGCATAATAGCATTATAACCGTACATTTTCTTGTGGTTTGACTTAATCTCACCATGCTTTTTTGCATCCTGTGATCTTCCAATTGTTGTGAATCAAACACCCAGACTGGCAGAAATCCTGTGTTTTTAAATTCTCTGTTTTGCACGTGCATTCCTATCCTATTCCTATCTATTTCCTATCCCTGCATTGTTAGAATCGTCAAATTCAAACAAGCCCTTACTCAATTACTTTTGTTACAGATATGTCGGTGTACTAGAGTAGGGGTACCCTACTATCCCGAACTTGTGCATGGGCAGTCGCAGCGTCCCGCGGCAAGGCTTGCCGGGTAACCGCCAAGGTCCTCCATGGTTCCTTTGGAGCCATTCAAGAACAAAGTATCCAAGCCAAGGAGACAAGACCCCGGCAAGAGGAGCTTGCAGGGAAGGCCAACCAAGGCATCTCAAGGAACTTGCCGCGACGCGCCACGCGTCCCGGCAAGGCCCGGTGAGCGACAAGCTCCCGGACGCGACAAGACAACGACCGCAGCAAGGCGCTTGCTGCGGCAAGCCACCACTCTGTACCCGCGCTCCAGCACATCCACCAACGTGTCACTCTGGGACCCTTCTAGGCGTACGTGGCGATAGGCTGTGCAGCCAGCGGTGCACGGTGGCAAGCGGTGCTGACAAGATTGCCATCGTGGCGAGCGGTGGCGTCCCCGACGGTCCCTTTTACACTATTTGGGCGATGCAGACGGGCATTTAATGCCCTTGTCCCCTGCCGTCAGGGTTAGGGATGATACACTATAGCAGGTAGCTGTACAAACCGCAACACCTTTCCATTTTTACCCTTGTCTACGTTGCCATCTGTCGGTGGCCCCTTGAGCATATAAAAGGAGGCCCATGCGCAACGTAGAGGGGGAGAGGGGTTGGAAGGAGAGAACACTCAGGCTCGGTCTCGTTAGCTGCTGGTGTGTACTGTAGCACTCAGCGCTCCCGAGCAAGAACTCAATACAAACCACAAAGCAGGAGTAGGGTTTTACGCATCCATGCAGCCCGAACCTGGGTAAACTGCTCGTGTGTCTCGCCTCGATCTGCTCTTCGTGCGATCTCCGCCCCCCCTGCCGAACCGAAAGGGGCTCGGTCCGCCGGTCCCATAGGTCTTCGTGGATTAGTCCCCCGACATCTTTGGCGTGCCACGTAGGGGGGTGCGTCGAGATTGTGTGAACCTGATTCGGCGTTCACACGAGCTAAATCTTCATTGTCTTCATCGACATGCCGCCGAAGAAGAAGGCTTCGGAGGCCGCTGCTCCGTCCGTGCCGAACCCACCACCGCCGGAGCAAATGGCTGGTGGGGTAGACGCCGGCGGAAGAACGAGCATCGACGAGGGAGCTCGTGGTGCTGCCAGGTCCAAGGACAAGGCTGCGCTTCCCATCGGCGGCGCAGTCGGCTCCCACAACGACCGGGCGCACTCCAAGACCTCGGCGTCCGTACAGGCACCGCGCCCATCCCAGGAGGCGCGGGACCGGCAGCGTCATGGTACTCACGGTACCATACGTTTGCTGGACCAAGATCGAGCTGGTGGATCTCGGAGTGCTCAAGACCAGCATGCACGCCAACATGCTGGCACGAGCGGGGCACGGTCGCCTGGACGGGATACTGCTCCTTCTAACATAGTTAGAAGTCCAAGCATATCCCGCTCCTCACACCGTCCGCCGCCGCCACCCACCACTTCAGCAGAAGCTTTGGCGCGAGCTCAACTGCTCCTAGACTACCCTCCAGCGGCAGACAAGATCGATGACTAGAGGGCCACCATTCAGAGTCTCATTGGCTTTGCCAACAGCGACACTCCACGGCAGCCGAGTACATCACAGCCACGGCAAGTCAGCCAGGCACGAGCCAGTGGCGACAAAACCGGTGGGGGTGCAATCACCGTGCACTCTCCGCCCCGAAGGCCAAGATCGCCGACTCGCTGGATCCACCTCGACAGCGACTCCACCGCGTCATTAGATCCACGAGCTCGTCGCGATCAGCGCCAAGTTCTTCACGAACGACAGCAAGAGGACGCTCGTACTCGCATCGAGCGTCGAAGAGAAGCGCAGCGTCAATCAGACCAGCGCGCTGGGCCCTCTATCGACATGCATGCGCCAGGGGAACCGGGTGACTTGCCGTACGCGGTAGGTTTCCCTACGTTTACTCATGAGCTGCGGCAAGTCTAGTGGCCCAGCAAGAAGAATTTCAAGCCAGACGTACCAGAGAAGTACGACGGCAAGTCGCATCCGTCGGAGTTCCCCAGCATCTACACCATCGCGGTGCAAGCTGCTGGCGGGCGGGACGACAAGATCCTTGCCAACTACTTCCCGCTGGTGCTCAAGCCCAATGTCAGGTCCTGACTCATGCATTTGCCGGACAACTCCATATCCTCCTGGACAGACCTATGCCATCAGTTTGTCGGCGCCTTTACAGGCGGCCACAATCCTCATGACCAAGAGAGTGACCTTCAGCTGCTCGCCCAGAAGGAAGGAGAGCCCCTGCGCAAGTACATTCAGAGATTCAGCCGTGTACAGCACAACATCCCAGATGTCCACCCTGCCGCGGTCATCAGCGCGTTCCATCAGAACGTATGTAACCACAGGATGTGGGAGGAGATGGCGATGTGCAAGATCAAAGACGTCAGTGAGCTGTAAGCCCTGGCCGACAAGTGTGCACGTGCTGAGGAAGGGAGGAAACTCCCCGGAGAGAATACAGGAGCAGGAGGATCTGACAGCGAAGATGCTGCCCCGGCAAAGAAAAACCGGCGGCGGAACAACAGGAAGAAGAAAGGCAAAGATGTGCTAGTCATTGAGCAGTCCGGCAACGAAGGTGGCACCAAGAAAGCCAAAGCTGGTAGCTCCGGCAAGGAGATTGCCGCATGCACCAACTGCCAGGCTGTGGCGGTCGCTGACAAGCAGGACGGCACCGACAAGCAGTACTCAAGATCCACCGCACCAAGGGCCATGACCTCCAGAGCTGCAAGAAGGTCGAGCAGCTTGTCCAGCAGCAAAAGGCTGAATACGAGCGACGCGACAAGGAGAGGGCCCAAGGAGGCACTGGAGAATCCGGCAAGAAGCGCGCCGGCTGGGGAGGACGCCGCGGCAAGGCCAAGCAGCGGCAAGGAGACAGACCTCCCCGCGGCCGCGACAAGGATGAAGATGACAATGACGACAAAGACATGGATGATGTCGAGACCAGTGAGCAGGAGTTCCAGAAAGCCATAGAGGTCTTGTGCGTTGACGGCGGTGCTTCTCTGCATACTTCGCACCGCCAACTCAAGCAGTGCGTGCGGGAAGTCAATGCGGCGGAACCACCTGTCGAGTCACGCAAGCTTCTGAAATGGTCCAGCACGCCTATCATCTTTGATATTGAGGACCACCCTGATCGCACAACTGCGGTCGGGTGCTTGCCGATGTTGGTTTCACCAACTATCCACAACCTCAAGGTCACTAAGATGCTAGTTGACAGCGGGGCCGGCTTGAACCTGATCTCCTCCATTGTACTCCAAAAACTCCAGATCCCTGACAGCGAGCTTGAAGAGACCGGCACATTCCAAGGAATCAACCCGGGAAGGAGCCAGCCGAAGGGGAAGGTCACGTTGCCAGTAACATTTGGCAGCGAGTTGAACTTCAGGACTGAGAGGGTCACTTTTGACGTTGCCGATTTTCCATTGCCTTACAATGGGATACTCGGTCGTCCAGCACTCGCCAAGTTCATGGCAGCCTCTCACTACGCATACAACATGCTGAAGATGCCAGGCCCGATAAGCGTCATATATGTCCCTGGTGACAAGAAGGATGCTCTTATCTGCGCCGACAAGATCTACCGGGAAGCGGTAGCCGCAACAGATCACAAGTCACATGCCGTTGAAGCTCCCGGGGGGAAGAAGAAGACCAAGTCCGGCAAGAGTTCTGATGCCCACTCCGGCAATCGCACCTCTTCGGAGTGCTGCGCTACCGTCGAGGACTCACCATCGAGATCCACCGGCAAGTGTAAGAAGACAATGGCAGCTCCTCCAGAGACCAAGAAGGTGTCCGCCAAGGAGGACGGCACTGGTGGTACCTTCACCATCAGTGCCACTCTTGACCCTAAATAGGAAAGCGCGCTCATTGCTTTCCTGCGGGCGAACATCGACGTGTTTGCGTGGCAACCATTTGACATCCCCGGTGTTCCCAGGAAAGTAATTGAGCAGCATCTTGCTGTTTGTCCTCATGCGCGGCCCGTCAAGCAGAAGGTCAGGAAGCAAGCAGTGGAGCGCCAAGAATTCATCGCAGAAGAGATCAAGAAATTGGAAGCAGCAGGCCTTGTCAGAGGAGTGCTCCATCCTACGTGGTTGGCCAATCCTGTAGTCGTACGCAAGGCAAATGGGAAATGGAGGCTTTGCATCAACTTTACCGATGTTAATAAAGCTTGTCCCAAAGACCCATTTCCCTTGCCGCGCATTGACCAGATTGTTGACTCCACGGCCGGATGTGGCTTGCTTTCATTTCTTGATGCATACTCAGGATACCATCAAATCTTCATGGCAGAAGAGGATGAGGAGAAGACCGCATTCATCACTCCATGTGGCACGTACTGTTTCATACGGATGCTTTTCGGTTTAAAAAATGCTGGTTCAACCTTTGCAAGGGTAGTCCATGTCGCTCTTGAGCCACAAATACACAGAAATGTGGAAGCCTACATGGATGTCATAGTGGTCAAGAGCAAGGACAAGTCAACTCTGATTCAAGATTTAGACGAGACCTTTGCAAATCTGTGCAAGATCAACCTCAAGCTCAACCCCGACAAGTGTGTGTTTGGGAGTCCCCTCCGGCAAGCTTCTCGGGTTCTTCGTGTCTCAGCGGGGAATTGAAGCCAATCCCGACAAGATCAAGGCCATTGAGCAGATTGAAGCACCAAAGCGCGTCAAGGATGTACGAAGACTTGCCGGTTGCGTGGCTGCTCTCAGCAGGTTTATCTCTAGGTCTGCTGAGCGCGCCCTGCCATTTTTCAAAATATTTAAAAAGGCAGGTCCAATGAAATGGACTCCGGAAGCGGAGGCTGCGCTGCAAGACTTGAAGAGATACCTGTCCTCCACTCCAACACTTGTCGCACCTAAGCCACAAGAGAAGTTGTTCCTGTATATAGTGGCAACCAATCAAGTGGTTAGTGTTGCGTTAGTAGCAGAGAGGGAGGCAGATGACGAGCCAACAACCACGGCAGGCGCATCCAGCGACAAGCAGGGGGCTTCCCCGACAAGCTCTAGTCCCAACAAAGATGGATCTGCGCAGGCGCGCGAGGAGATGCAGAAGAGAATGGTACAGCGCCCAGTTTACTTTGTCAGTTCCCTTCTGCAGGGGGCTAGGTCAAGGTACTCTGGTGTGCAGAAATTGCTTTTCGGCCTTCTCATGGCCTCGAGAAAGCTGCGCCATTACTTCCAAGCACATGAGGTCACAGTTGTCACTCGTTTTCCGCTGGAGAGGATACTACAGAATCCAGAAGCAACAGGCAGGATTGTTGAGTGGGCACTGGAATTATCAAGCTTTGGCCTCAAGTTTGAGAGTACTTCAACTATCCAAAGCAGAGCATTGGCAGAATTCATAGCAGAGTGGACGCCAACACCAAATGAAGAAATTCCAGAAACGAGCATCCCCGTCAAGGAAGCAAGCAAAGAGTGGCTGATGTACTTTGATGGTGCCTTCTCGCTACAAGGCGCCAGCGCTGGCGTGCTGCTTTTCGCACCCACCGGAGAGCGCCTCAAGTACGTAGTCCAGATGCACTTTCCCAAGGAGCAAGCAACAAACAATACTGCAGAGTATGAAGGCTTGCTTGCCGGTCTCAGGATCGCGGCAGACCTTGGGATCAAGAAGCTCATTGTCAGGGGTGACTCGCAGCTTGTTGTCCACCAAGTGAACAAGGGTTTTCAGAGTCCGTTGATGGAAGCCTACGTTGACGAAGTGAGAAAGCTAGAAGAGCACTTTGACGGCCTACAGATGGAGCATGTTCCAAGAGCTCAGAACGACATTGCCGATGGCCTATCAAAGTGCGCCGCACTTAAGTTACCTGTGGAACCAGGGATCTTTGTGCTCAAGCTGACTCGACCGTCCGTAACGCCATCAACTGGAGAGAGTAAGAAGAGGAAGTTGATTTCTGGTGACTATTTTCCGGCAGAGCTTCCCGAAGCCGCCGCCAAGAAGGTCGCCAAGATCAACACCAAGAGTGCTGAGGAGCAGTCTGCTCCGGCAAGCCCTAGTGTTTGTTCCGTTGAAGCAGAGGCTCCCGACAAGTTTTGCTCCGGCAAGCTTGCCGGGGAACGTCAAGCTCCGGCTGAGCCGCAGGCTCTAGCCGTAGAAGCAGATGTTCCCGCAGCAGCAGATGTGCCTTTAGTCCTTGTTGTCGAGCCACAAGCTCCAGCATGGGCACATCAGATTGTCTGTTTCCTTTAGACAGGAGAACTTCCTGAAGAGCAAGAAGAAGCGGAAAGAGTAGCCCGGCAGTCAAGTATGTACCAGTTTGTCGACAACGCACTCTACAGAAGAAGACTCAACGGTGTGAAATTGAAGTGTATTCACCGGGAAGATGGACAAAAGCTGTCGACAGAGATACATGGAGGCATATGTGGTCACCACATTGGCGCAAGAGCACTTGCCGGAAAAGCATTCAGGCAAGGTTTCTTTTGGCCGACAACCCTCTAGGATGCAACTGCACAAGTAACCAAGTGTGAAGCGTGCCAGTTCCATTCCAAGCAGATACACCAGCCAGCTCAAGCTCTCCAGACGCTCCCTTTATCCTGGCCATTTTTGGTCTAGGGGCTCGACATCCTCGGCCCCTTTCCCCGAGCAGTCGGGGGCTTTGAGTACTTGTACGTTGCAATCGACAAGTTCACAAAGTGGCCGGAAGTGGAAGCAGTGAGGAAGGTGACAGCACAGTCAGCAGTCAAGTTCTTCAGGTAGATTGTTTGCCGCTTCGGGATCCCTAACAGGATAATCACCGACAACAGTACGCAATTCACGAGCCGCACCTTCATGCAGTATGTCCAAGATCTTGGCACCAAGGTCTGCTTCGCTTCTGTTGCTCACCCGAGAAGCAACGGTCAAGCGGAGAGGGCAAATGCTGAAGTGCTGCATGGGCTCAAGACCAGGACATTTGACAGGCTGCACAAATGCGGAAGAAACTAGATTGAGGAGCTGCCGGTGGTTCTTTGGTCGATCACGACGACGCCAAATCGAGCCACTGGCCAGACACCTTTCGCTCTAGTCTATGGAGCAGAGGCAGTTCTCCCCACGGAACTCGTATACGGGTCACCTCGAGTGCTTGCTTATGATGATCTTGAGCAAGAGCAGCTGCGACAAGATGACGAGCTGCTCCTTGAGGAAGACCATCTTCAGGCTGCTGTACGAGCTGCTCGCTACCAGCAAGCTTTGCGCCTCTACCATAGCCGCAAAGTTAACGCCAGAAGTCTCGAGGAAGGAGACCTTGTTCTTCAGCGTGTTCAGTCCGCCAAGAATTCCAAAAAGTTGACGCCGAAGTGGGAAGGCCCTTACCGGGTGAAACGAGTCACTAGGCCTGGCGCTGTCCGCCTTGAGACCGAAGATGGCATTCCGGTGAGCAACTCCTGGAACATTGAGCATCTTCGTAAGTTTTACCCGTAAGGCGCGGTTGCCGGAACCCGTTCCGGCAACCACCTTTTGTACAAGTCTTGCCGCTGTTGCATGTAATCCTTTGTACAAAGCCGGGCACAGACCCCGTGCATAAAGCTCATGTGCTCCGCACATCTTGTCAATTTCATGCTTTCTATTTTTTGCATGTGTTATCTGACACTTTGTGCAGCACCTACCCCCGGTAAGAAACAACGAGCCATAAGGCTCCATATCTTTATTTTCTCCTCTTTCTTTTTTTCTGAAGGAAAGGAAGGTTCCCTTGCCCACAAGTTTGCCGGGGGGAAAGGAGAAGGTAATGGTATGGACCAGGCGTCGTTCAAGAAAGTTTCTCCTTACCGGGAAGCAAACAACAGAAAAGCTAAGTTGCTAAAGTTTGAGTAATCATATTTTTTAAATTTTTAAGTTATCTTCCTTGAACGACCGTGCTTTGTTTCGAGTCTGCTCAACAACTTAAGTGAGCTGCGACTAGTTGCGACAAGGTTTCTTGTCGGTAGCGGCACTGCCAGCAGGCTGCTGACGTCCCGCACTCAGCGCTCGCGGCTAAGGTGCCTGCGCCGGCAAGTTCCCTAAAAGCGTAGGGCAAAAACATACAAAGGAAGGAATCAAGTAAAGGAAATAACATTGCAATCATTACCCAGAATAGAGTTATATTACAAGGTAGCTTGTCACGGCTCTAACAGATTGTTCTCATAACATGACCAGCAGCGACAAGAAAAGAAGAAAACGGGCGGCCTAGTCTACGCGATCGGCCTCAACCCTCTTGATCCCGCGCACCTTGTCCACAATGGGTGCGACAAGGGTCTTGACCGCCTCCAGACCAACACCTTATGAAGAGCTCCCACGCAGATCTTGCGCGACTCGTCGGCCAGCTGCTTTGGGATCCTCTCCCGGAGTCGCTGGAGGGCCGTCACCACGCCTTTGAAGAAGGAGGTGAGCTTGGCGCTGGGTTGGAGGTTCTCGTCAGAGGGATACCCGAGATCCTCCATCCCCAGCTGCGCCAGCTCCCTGTCAATGTCTGCGGCAACATTCACGAGACCCTCCGTCCAGTGCTCCACATTCTCCCTAAAAGTGTTCTGGGCGGCAGCAGCACTCGCCAGCAGCACCTTGTCGGCCTTGACCTCCTCCTTCAACGCCGCCTCCCGCTCCCTGGCGCCGTCCAGCGTCTTGGTCAAAGTAGTATGCTTCAACTCAAGATCTACGTTGGAGTCCTTGGCGGCACTAAGCTCCTTGCCCTTCTCGGCGAGACGAGCCTGCAGCTCTGAGTGGCTGTAGGCGTCCTTCTCCCGCTCTCTCTTGAGCACGGCAAGCTCTTCACCGCTCGCTTTGAGATCGGCCTCCAGCTGCGCCACCTTCGTCTCCAGCTCCTTCTTGGCAGCCTCGGCAGCTGCGGTAGCATCCTATGCTTGCTTGAGGGCTCCGCCGGATGCTCGCTCGCGCGCGGCAACCTCCTCCTCGTGGCTGTCAAGGTTGACTTTTTGCTGCACAAGCTCGCCCTACTACGCAGACAGCTTTTCAGCGGCAAGCCGCTGTTGCTCTTCGACTTCAGCCTTCTCGGGAAGGAAGGCCTTCTGCTCCTCAGCGAGTTGCGCCCGCTCCTCTGCCAGGGACCGGAGAGCTTCCTGGTTGAGACCCCGGAGCTCCTCCGCGCGCTTTTCGATGTCCACTCCCGCCTTCGCAACAAGCGCCTCATGGGATTCCAGCTTGGCTTGCCGAGCACGGTAGAGCGACACCAGCTTCCGCAGCAGCCGCTCCTCCTCAGGCTCGCTGCTGCTGCTGCTCGGCGCGTCAACCAGTGCCAGCCAAGCGGAGGCGAGCACCTCTCCGTCAAAGCTCTCTCCTTCGACCGGCGCCCTGGAGCTTGACGCCCAGGGGAGATTGATGAAGACGCCATTGCCGGCCTTCAAGTAGACGCCTGGCTGGGGCTCTTCGGAGCCTCACGCTGCGATAGCGGCGGAGGGATCGACGGTCGGCGTAGCGCCTGGCGCTCCTGCGGCCTCAGGGTCGTCAGTGCGATCGCCAAATCCCCCGCCTGCTTCTGCGGCGGCAGCTTTGGCGGCCTCTGTGCTGGCGGGATCGTCAGCGCTGGCTGCTTCTTCGGTGGCAGCGGCGTCGTCAGCGGCAACCTCGGTCTCCATCGGCTCTGCAGCAGATGGGTCTGACGGCCGGAAAAGGGAGAAGAGTCAAGCAAATATCCAAAAAAGAAGATCAAAAGAAGAAGAACCCAAGGGAAGTTTTCAAGCGAGAGGATTACCTGTACCAGGTTCTACAGTCGTGGTCCCCGCCGCCGGGGGGCTGCTAGTGCTGTCCCTTGCCGAAGAACTCTCCCTTGCCGGAGGCTTCTCCCTTGCCGGAGAACTCTCCCTTGCCGGAGACCTCTCCCTTGCCGGAGGACTCTCCCTTGGCATTTCGGGGGCGGCCTCCGGGCGCTCCTGATGGGGCTGCTCTGCTCCTACACAAACCAACAGTCAGATATCAGCAAAGAAAGAGTATCCATGCGCGCCCAACAGCGGAAAGCGAACCATATACTTACGCTGGGGGCTGCTCTGGAGAACAGTTGCTGGGTCCGGCAAGGATTGTCTCGGACGCACCCCCTGCTGTCGCGGTGGGTTCGTCCTCAATGATAATCACCGAGGCCTTGGCTCTCTTCGCTGCTCTCTGGGCCAGAGTCCTAGAAAGGAATAAGTTCAGAGTAAAGCAAATGAGATACAAGACAAAATAGCAAGAATTGAAGAACTACAAGTACAACACGAGAATCTTACTCTTCTTCTTCCTCGTCGGAGCTGAATGCGGAGAAGTCGAAGTCCGGCTCTCATCCGGCGCGAGGAAGCGGAGGAGTAGGTTCCCATGGCCGCTTGGCGGGAACAGTGGCGGTGGTCTGAGACGACCCCGCTCCGGCTGCCGCCACAGCGTGAGAAGCTGCAGGAGCAGAAGCGGTGGTCTGGGTGGACCCCACTCCAGTTGCCGCAGCAGCGTGAGGTGCTCCCGCGGCAACAATGCTTGCCGCGGTGGAGCGTGTCGCAGGGCGCGGCGACTGTCGACTCGCCCGCCGCCCCGCTACATCCCTGGCCTTGCGGAGATGCCTTCTTGGTGGAGCTGGGGGCTCTGCTTGCGGCGAGCTGTCTGAGGAAGAGGAGGAAGAGGAGTTGATCTCCAATGAGCCACTCGTATCCTCGGCGGGCTCGCTCGACTCGACGTCATGCCCGGCAAGCTCTTCCTCGCCGGCAAGCTCCTCTCGCTCGGTACGGCTTGCCGCCTCTGCTGCCTCTGCCTCCTCCATGGTGAATCCAAACTCGCCCGCGACTGCGGCTGCCGCCGCCTCTTCCAGCTTGGTGGCGATGCGTTTCATCTCCGCATCGGTGGTGTCGCGAGTGAGGCCTTTCTTTCCGTCAGGGCGGACCAGCACTTCAACCAAGCCGTCAAAGAACTCCTGCACGACGTCGTCTGCAGGCTCTTGCCAAGTTGGGACAATTCCATGCGAATCGCACAGCGGCATCATTGCACGGATGCGGTCGACCGCGAAGTTGTTGCACAGCGGAACGACACCCTTCGGCAACCTGAACACTTCGGGATGTTGAGGGTCATACTTGAACAGCTCCTGGAGCATCGCGTTAAGCTCCAGAACAGTGAAGTTGAAGTTGAGGCCCGGACGCAGCCTCATGATATCCGCCACATTCTTGAATTCCCAGGCGGGTCTCCTCCGTTCCTGCAGGGGGGCGATGCGGCGGCGAAGAAAATCTGCGCCAACAGCGCCTACAGTGAGCCCGGCAAGCCTGAGGCGTTGGATCCGGGTGACGGCAATCTTCAGCCTATCATCTTCCGGGGCCACGTTGCTCCAATTGCTGCCCTGTGCTGCTGGGGCTTGGCGCCGGGCGGTAAACGGCTGCGAGTTCTCCTCGACAATCCAGCACCAGTCTGCTCTCCATTCCTCCCACTTGCCGCGGAACTCTCCCTCCAGATAAGCGTCCTTCTTGCCGGCCCTCGAGATCCAGGCGATTCCGACGGATAGAGGCTCTCCTTTCTCTACTCGGGGCATAAAGAAGTGGCAAAAAAGGGCTACATTTGGATAGACTCCGACAAAGTTTTCGCAAAGATGTGCGAAAACTGCCATGGTCAGAACAGCATTGGGGTGAAATCAAGGAGGCAGAACCCGTAGGTGTTCATAATATCGCAGAAAAACTCACAGAAAGGCGGGCAGAGCCCGAAGTAGAAGAACACGGCGAAGAAAGGATATCCATTTGGAGCCATTTTCCAAGCGGCGGCTGGAAGTACCTTCGTGCACGGATGCGCTCACGTCTCCGTCGACCAGAAGAGGTAGTAATACTTCCTCAGCTCCCTCGCGGCGAGCTTGCGGGGGGGGGGGGGGGGGGGGGGGGGAGATTGCCCGCTCCTTTCGCAGCGCTGCAAGCCGCTGTGCCTCGGTCGACTTCACAACCTTCCCCTTGTCGGCTTTCGGAGCCATGGCGGAAGTGGTGGAGGTGGTCGACGGTGTTGGTGGTGCTGGTGGCGATGGGGGGGGGGGGGGGCAGGGCGCTGCTCTCTTTCAGCTTTGGGAAGACGGAGGAGCGGCGGAGGTTTCCGAGATTGGAATAGCAACCGGCGAATGGGCGAACCACCCCTGTTTCCCCTGCTTATAAAGAGGGAGGGGGCGGACGTTCCGCCTTTCAGAATAAAGAAACCACCCACGATCTCTCCCACGACGCCGCATTCCACGCGTGCCGTTCGGGGAGGGCGCGGTGGATACGGGGAGAGATACGGCGTAACCCAGGCTGCGCGTGCCCGTGCCCTGTTTTGGGCCTGGCCCAATAGTGCTCGGCACCATGTATGGCCCAGGCCCGGGGGCTCCTGTTGGTGTACTAGAGTAGGGGTACCCTAGTATCCCGAACTTGTGCACGGGCAATCGCACCATCCCGCGGCAAGGCTTGTCGGGTGACCGCCAAGGTCCTCCGTGGTTCCT
This sequence comes from Triticum monococcum, assembly GCA_034509565.1. Taxonomy (NCBI): domain Eukaryota; kingdom Viridiplantae; phylum Streptophyta; class Magnoliopsida; order Poales; family Poaceae; genus Triticum; species Triticum monococcum. The sequence goes on from CM067844.1 coordinate 495,913,780, forward strand.
TTGGAGCCATTCAAGAACAAAGTATCCAAGACAAGGAGACAAGACCCCGGCAAGAGGAGCTTGCCGGGAAGGCCAACCAAGGCATCTCAAGGAACTTGCCGCGACGCGCCACGCGTCCCGGTATGGCCCGGTGAGCGACAAGCTCCCGGACGCGACAAGACAACGACCGCGGCAAGGCGCTTGCCGCGGCAAGCCACCACTCTGTACCCGCGCTCCAGCACATCCACCAACGTGTCGCTTTGGAACCCTTCCAGGCGTACGTGGCGGGAGGCTGTGCAGCCAGCGGTGCGCGGTGGCAAGCGGCGCTGACAATATTGCCATCATGGCGAGCGGTGGCGTCCCTGACGGTCCCTTTTGCACTATTTGGGCGACGCAGACGGGCATTTAATGCCCTTGTCCCCTGCCGTCAGGGTTAGGTATGATACACTGTAGCAGGTAGCTGTACCAACCGCAACACCTTTCCATTTTTACCCTTGTCTACGTTGCCACCTGTCGGTGACCCCTTGAGCATATAAAAGGAGGCCCATGCGCAACATAGAGGGGGAGAGGGGTTGGAAGGAGAGAACACTCAGGCTCGGTCTCATTAGCTGCTGGTGTGTACTGTAGCACTCAGCGCTCCCGAGCAAGAACTCAATACAAACCACAAAGCAGGAGTAGGGTTTTACGCATCCGTGCGGCCCGAACCTGGGTAAACTGCTCGTGTGTCTCGCCTCGATCTGCTCTTCGTGCGATCTCCGCCCCCCTGCCGAACCGAAAGGGGCTCGGTCCGCCGGTCCCATAGGTGTTCGTGGATTAGTTCCCCGACAAGATATGTGTCAAAGAAAACCTTGTGTGGTTTGTCCTGCTCCTGTGGCGCTGTGTTCCACCCCAGCTCAGCTGCTCCAATGACAGAACGTTTCACAACAGTAGAGATCCGCTCTCCAGACTGTCTTTTGCCGCCTCAGATCTTCTTCCCCGCCGCTGGCAGCCACGGCAACTGCATTACCATCATCAACTGAGCAGATGACCTTGAGGACTACACGGGTCCGCAAGAGAGGTCGCACTCTTCCGTGTATGCTTACGTTATGCGTCTCTTAATATAATGACATGCTACATTATCGTCGTGTTCACCTATTAGACTCCGAGTCAGGTCCAAACTAATGCTGAAACTTGAGTTTTTAAATGGTTGTGGTGTACATATTGGGGCCGCAATCAGTACTATCTGTCTACTATCTGGTTAATCTCCGGTGTCTACTATGAGTTTCATGTTGGGTGCAAACAAACATTAAATGAGCCATTATCTGTATTTTTAACTAAAGCTATTATCTGCCTGCTATCATTGGTTTTGGGTCTATCCACAGTTTGCTACCATTACTCTGGATTTGTGCATGCACTCCTTACATAATCTCACTATGTTTTATTCCTATACATGCCAGTTATTGTACACAATGGAACTGATCATGTATAGCAAATGAGACGAGCCTTGCGTGGCAATAAAATTTCATGCAGACGTCGTTCCATGGTGGGCGCAAAGGCAGCCCCCCTCCACCCATTTCAGATCGTAATCAAGAGGAAGATAACTGTTGTGAGGGGGATTCAGAAGGAGAAGACCACTCCTATTTACCCCATGAGGTCTTCGCTCTACCTTGGCATGTTGATGTTGGTAATATCATGCATATGGTGCCTTGCATTGCTTACTATATACATTAAAGATGTCATCTACTTAGTTTAGACATGCTTTGTGTCAATGCCATTTGTTTAGTTTCTTTATCGTATATGTGAATCATCCAATGCCATCTTGTCTAGCCAGGCATCATATATGTGAATTTTCCAATGCCACCCTGGTTAGCCAGTCATCTTATATGTGAATTATCATGCCATCATTTTTTTATTACGTGTTAAATTTGTCAACAATTTTAGTACATTCAATTACTCTTCATGTGCATCAGCCATTTGGCACGGTCATGGAAAAATCTGGAGTGGAAACAAGGTCTTCAGAGCAGACAATGCTATCTGATGAAGCGGATGTATTGCTGGTTCCCGATAGCTCCTCAGAGGAGGATTCAGAGACAGACGACCATTCATACCCCCCCCCCCCCGAGGTGCATGCCCTAACTTGGCAGGGTTATGTTGCTCATGTCGTGCGTATGGTATCTTGCATTGCTATGTCATTTTCTTAGTTTAGACATGCTTTGTGTGAATGCCACCAGTTTAGTGTCTAATTACCATATATGTGAATTATGCAATGCCATCTTGTTGCAAGACATTATATATGTGAATTATGCAATGTTATCTTGTTGCAAGGCATTATATATGTGAATTATGCAATCCCATGTTGTTTAGGCAAGCATCATATATGTGAATTATATCATGCGATCCTTTTTTGTATTTCTCATTGCTTTTGTCAACAATGTTTGTATATTCAACTACTCTTCCTGTGCATCAGCCATTTGAATTGGTGATGGGGAAATCTGGAGTGAAAACAAGGTCTTCAGAGCAGACAATGTGTAACGCCCTCGATGCGGCTATATCTTCCACATGTCGAAGCACGACTTAGAGGCATAACCGCATTGAAAGCAATGTCGCAAGTGAGGTAATCTTCACACAACCCATGTAATAAAATAAGGGAAAGGATACATAGTTGGCTTACAATCGCCACTTCACACAATTACATGAATAAAGCATTACATCATCCAGATACACTCAAGGTCCGACTACGGAACAAAAATAAAAGAAGAACCCCAAATGCGACAAGGTCCCCGATCGACCCCAACTGGGCTCCACTACTGATCAACTAGAACGAAACAACACAAAGGACAAGATCTTCATCGAGCTCCTCCTGAGCTTGGTTGCGTCATCTGCACGAACTCATCGGCACCTGCAAGCTGGGTTTTGAAGTATCTGTGAGTCACGGGGACTCAGCAATCTCACACCCTCGCGATCAAGACTATTTAAGCTTATGGGTAAGGTAAAGATATGAGGTGGAGCTGCAGCAAGCGACTAGCATATATGGTGGCTAACATACGCAAATGAGAGCGAGAAGAGAAGGCAAAGCACGGTCGATAAAAGTATGATCAAGAAGTGATCCTAGAACAACCTACATCAATCATAACTCCAACACCGTGTTCACTTCTCGGACTCCGCCGGAAATAGACCATCACGGTTACACACGCGGTTGATGCATTTTAATTAAGGTCAACTTCAGGTTCTCTACAACCGGACGTTAAAAAATTCCCATCTGCACATAACCGCGGGCACGGCTTTCGAAAGTTCAAATCCCTGCAGGTGTGTCCCAACTTAGCCCATGAAAAGCTCTCATGGTCAACGAAGGAATAGACCTCCTCCAGAGACGTTCCGATCAGACTCGGTACCTCGGTTCTTCAAGACACTTCGACAGGTTAAAACTAGACCAGCAAAGCCACCCAGATGTGCCAACCAATCCCGATAGGAGCTACACATATCTCATTCTCAGGGCACACCAGATGAGCAAGACATCGGGTAAGCTAGCCCAGAGTTGCCCCTGGTAGCCTCGGACATCACTCAGTTGGACCAACACTCAGAGGAGCACTAGCCTGGGGGGTTAAAATAAGATGACCCTTGAGTCTGCAGAACCCAAGGGAAAGAAAAGGCAAGGTGGCGAATGGTAGACCAATGTTGGGCCTTGCTGGAGGAGTTTTAATCAAGGCGAACTGTCAAGGGGTTCCCATTATAACCCAACCGCGTAAGGAACGCAAAATCCGGGAACATAACACCGATATGACGGAAACTAGGGCGGCAAGAGTGGAACAAAACACCAGGCATAAGGCCGAGCCTTCCACCCTTTACCAAGTATATAGATGCATTAATTAAATAACAGATATTGTGATATCCCAACAAGAATATCCATGTTCCAAACATGGAACAAGCTTCAATCTTCACCTACAACTAACAATGCTATAAGAGGGGCTGAGCAAAGCGGTAACATAGCCAAACAATGGTTTGCTAGGACAAGGTGGGTTAGAGGCTTGGTTCAACAACATGGGAGGCATGATAAGCAAGTGGTAGGTATCGTAACACAGGCATTCCAAAAGAGCGAGCAACTAGCAAGCAAAGATAGAAGTGATTTCGAGGGTATGATCATCGTGCCTAAGATCCCGCAAGGAAGAAGAACGAGTCCATGAAGAAGACAAATGGACGTAGCCGAACGGATCCTCACAAATGCAACGTTATCGGAACCAACCGAAGAAGCACACCGGAAGAAGCAAACAACATAGTAAACAACCATCACATAATCATGGCATGATGCACAACCAAGTATGATGCATGTCCGGTTTAAATATGCATGGCATGGCAAAGGGCACAAACAAAACTACAAATTAAGTGGAGCTCAATATGCAACGAGTTGCATATTGGCGGAACACCACATCAATTATTTAGTTCTCTCTCGGTTGGGTACTCAACAATATTAAATGTTGGTTAACATGGCAAGAGGTGAAACATAAAGGAATTATCTATCTAAACAATTTTAAATAGGGCCGGATATAACAAACAACAAATCAGGTAAATCCCCATATGCCTTAGTAATTTATTGCCACAACAATTTAAACATTTTAATTTTTGTTATCATGATGCAGATGACATGGACAAGTTTATGCAATTTTTATTAAAGTTGACAAGAGCAAAATGAAGCATTTGTCACCGTGGTGGAAAGGAAAAGGGGTGCCACAGCGACGATAACGGAAACGGTGCCACAGCAACGTTCCGTTTCCGGAAACTCGATTGAGACATCGGTGCAAAGAAAGTGACGGGAGCGTGTCATGCAAGAATGGTGGGGTGATCTTGGATACCGAGTTCCCACATGTCGGTGGCAGGCAAAAGAGGGGCAATGTGCACCGATAGTTCAGACTCGAGGCAAAACAAGTGTGCATCTCATACAGCATGCATTCATTCGTTCACGGGCGTCGTCTCGAGGTTATACCTTCAAAGCATGCAAACGGAACGGTTCTCGTTCGGTGCCAAGTAGAGGAAGTATACATTCTCGGGACGTGGTGGAAGTAGGGGGTACACGACGACGGTAGAGGTACTCGCGATGGTAGTGGAACTTGACGGATCCGATGCCTCCGGACGTAGTGGTACACTATTCGGTTTTCTTCAGAGAGGTACATGGCGTTCTTCGTTCATAGGTACTTGACGTTTTGCTATCCGGGTCTTCGGCGACGGTCGTTGTACACATGACGTTGGGGTACTATCGGTCCGGTCTTGAAGGAGTAGATGTACATGTTGTCGGGGCTTGTCGCAACACCTGGTGTAGTCGTGCACTTGTCAGAAAAGATGGCACATCCAAAACGAAGCAACACCAACAAGGCCTTGGGTCTTGGCGAGGCGGACAGCAGGTCACGTGGCCCACGAGCGAACAGCGAGGGCGAGGAGGCAGCCCTAGGCGCGGTCGATGCGGGCGTCCTCGCTACACTCCTGAACCTGCTCGATGCAGAGAGCTTCGGGACGGCGCCTGCAGCTGCAGGAAGGCGATGGGTCCGGCGCTAGGAGGAGGCGCGGCGTCTGGCATGCAGGCGACGAACAGAGGAGGCGAAACCACGGACGCAGGGAGCCGTGCATGGCAAGGAGCGTTCGGACGCTGCCCGAATCTCGGGGAGCCTTGACCAGAGGAGGACGCAGGGCTGCCGGACCTGCAGCTACTGCCGCCAGAGGCACGAAGCTCCGCGGCAGCGGCCATGGCGAGCGGGAGAAGGAGCTACAGGGGCGGCTGGAGATGGATGTGGTGGCGCCATGTCTGCAACTGGGGCAGGGGCGACGGGGAATGGACGGAGGAGGTGGGCTCGCTGTTGGTGACGTGCTGGTGGTTCTTCGGCGATGAGGTGCGTCGGGACGGCGCTGCTGCCATCTGCAGGTGCTAGTCGTCGGCGGCGTTCGGTAGAGGAAGGGCTCGCTGGAGGCGCTGTTGGTGCAGGGCGGCGGCCTGCACCGCCTGGCGGAGGAGGAGAAACTGCAGGGGCGCCGGGGCTTCAAGGCGCGGAGGAGGCCATGGCAAGGAGGCGTGGCGGCGTGGTGGATCAAGGCCGGCGACAAGGCAAGGAGACGCAGGGAGCCTACGAGGGAGGAGAGGGAGAAGAGCACAGGGAGGTGGGTGCGCCAGAATGGAGATGGAGATCAAACGTGGCTCTCTGGCGGTGGGGTGGAGACGAGGGAGAGGGAGAGATCGACAGGAGAGGGGTCGGGCTAGGTTTTGACAGCATATGGGCCTAGTGGATGCGGTTGCAGGAGGCCCAAGTGGCCTAGGGAGGCCGGCCTGGTAGGTTGCTGTAGTTGGGAGGCCCAGCTGGCTCATGGGCTTTCTTCCCCCTCTCTTACTCTTTTCGAAACAGAAGATAAAGAGAAAGAAAAGGGAAGGAAAGAAAAGGGTATAGAAAGAGTTTGGGCACGGGGATAAATTTCCCGGACTCGCAAAAATGTGTATGATCCAAGAAAAATGGAGTGACCATTTTGCAAAGTTTAAGTTCAAACTCATTTGATTTGAATTCAAATGGTTCGAATAGGAAGCGAGGGTTAGGAAGCTCCAAAAATATTAGGATTTTTGGTGGGGCACCGGAATAAGATGAACGAATATATGACAAGGTTGGAGTCCAAGACTTTAGATAACAAAGGCATTGGGATATTATGCAAGTGTGTTATGGTGAATTTAAAATTAAAGAAATATTGAATATAGCTCCCTACTATCGGGAGGATATGTTATAAAGAGAAGTCACTCTTCCCTCGATTTAAATGGACCGAAAATCCATACAGTTTATTTGGTTGAGTTTTAAAAATAGGTTGCATGATGACATGATGCAATGATGAGATGCAACACGCACGCAAATGACAAGGCAACAACAATGAAACACTCGAAGACACTTGGCGCAACGGTCTCGGGGTGTTACAACACTCCACCACTACGAGAGGATCACGTCCCGAGATCTAGAATGGCACTGGAGGGAAAATAGACGAGAAAGAGAAGAAGTAAAAACTAAGTTGCTTCTATGACAAACGAGTGAAACCACGAACCTTGTGAGGTTGAACAAATTGAAATAAATGAAACAACGGAGAAGAACAAAGTTGAAAACACTCCGTTAAGAAAGAGGAAAAGAAAGAACCGATTCGGGTAGCACTCCAATTGAGAAGGGATGCGAGACTTTATAAGATGAAAAGAACTAGAAGAGAAGACACAACACTCCGGTTAAATGGATAAACCAAGAGAAGAACACGATCCTAACAAAACAAGAAGATGGGTTGAAGAGAGCAACATCACAATGCCTCCGGAACAAAAGTAAGAATGGAATGGAATGGAATGAACGAAGGGGAACACGATCTTGAGAGAGCACACTTACAACAAATACTAGAACGGATTTTTGGAAAACCAACAACGAAAAGAATAAGCTTGATATGGACTTATAGAAGACATCTCAAAATAATGAGGTGAAATTCTGCCACTAACGGAAAACAATGGATTGGATTGATATCAACAAGAATACGAGAATCTATATCACCGGGAGGATAAAAGAAGAAGTTGGGTCGTTTATATGCACCATAATTAGCGACAATCCTTAGGGAAAGCTTTAGGTGAAATATAATCCAAGATAACTTCAATGAAGAGGTTGATGGATTGAGAAGAGCTCATGCTCCAAGGACTTGATGGGTTTAAACTATCTCATACTTGACAACTTGCGAATCATGAAACATGAAGGGACATTGTCAAGAAAGACATAACACCATCTCAAAAGATAAGGGGGAAGAATTGCACTCCGGATTGCAAAATGAAGAATGCTTGAGCTCCTTAGAAAAGAATCTCGATGAAAACTTCGAGATGGAATTAAATCCTTTATGAAACATCATGTAGAGTCTCCATGAAGAACTCCGTTAAACAAAAGAATGATCAAATGGAAAGAAAGGGTAGTTGAAAACACATATGTAGATAGATCTTCGTGATAACATAATTGCGAGAGCTTGGAACTCCGGGAATGAAAGATGAGCACTTGAAACCAAGAATATGTATGATGAACTACTCCGGAATAAGGAATTAAATTCACTCGATGAAACAAGAATGAGAATTACATTATGCTTATCCTTCACCAATTAAATTGATGACAAGCAACGGATTTGGCATACCACTTATTCTCGTAGAAAGATTAAGATAGATATGGCGCAAACTTGAGAAAATCTTCAACGATCCACCGGTAGAATTTGAAAAGCACGAATGCATAGATATGATACACAAAGGAAGAAACCTCTTGAACGAACCACCGTAAGAATTAAAAATGAACAAAGAAAAGATAAGGAAGACACCGGGAAGAATTAGCAAATGAATGACGATGCTTGAGAGAATTTAGACCCATGAGAACGAAGAGATCACGAGCCGATTAGAGATCTCTTGAACGATGCACCAGTAGGATTTGAGAATGATAACTGAAAGCTGAGAATTAATAAATCTTCTGAAATGATGGGCTCCAGAGAAACAAACTAGAAAGACTCCTGAATTACTCTGGCTGGGTGAAAATAATTCTCACAATCGAAAGCAATTATGAGAGGAAAGCAACAAGCTAGAATCACGAATCATGAAGAGAATGGAGCAAGATATGGAGGTAAAAATCTTCTTCGGTCTTCAAATGATGAGAAAGCCAACGAGAAACACCACCAACAATTATTGAGGAACACCGGAATGAAGAATAGAAAGGTTGAGCCATTGATGAAAAGAATTTTGAAAGATCTTGGAGAAAAACATCTGACTGATGACAATTCATTCTTACGTCAAACTTGGAAAAGAATTTGATAATATCTCCGGGAAAATAAGGAGAGTCAGGTAAGATCCTGGGAAAAGACCTATGGGTTAGGGCCCACTCAAAAGAAAACACCATTGAATGATTTGAAAGAGAGGTTGCACCGGTTGAATTAAATGACCTGAATGAGATAAACAACCTCGAAGGATCTTCAGCACTTCGGAACAAAAGAATAGCGAAGAGTGGAAGATTGTGAGGTGCACCGGTATGATAAAACTTCTGAAACGTAGAAAAGGATATGATCAACACCAAAAGCTTGATTTGAATCCACCGGAGAAGAAAACGAGTGAAGAGTGACGAACTTGAAGCTCCGTTAGAATCTTCATGAGAATCACCGGATAAGAACATTAACGGAAAATAATGGAGAGACTTCTCATCAATAAGATGATACTTGATTAAGAAATCCGAGTTCTTGAAGAAAAAGGGTGGGAGGGCGGGAAAAACAAAGACAATTTGGAATGGATGAAACAAACACCGTTGAGAAACTTAGAATTGATCTTGCGGATGTTGAAATGATTGGATCCACTTGAGGAGGAGCACGTCGGTTGAAAAGGATTGACATGACAATCTCAATTATCATGAGGGATTAGTATTCACATAGGAACATGAGAACACCGCTTGGGGAAGGTATGGAATCAACACTTGACATTGAAGCAACTCGAATACCACAACTCAAAACAAAACAAGGATTGGCTTGCAGAATAAGCCGGAACAAACATATGATAGAGATTTCGTCCGAAGTTTTCGTGGTGGGGCCTACACGGGCTTGATCGTACAACACCATCATGTACAAGGCAGTGCACATCACATACGAAGCGTCCCCGAGTCGGCATAGCCAAGGACTCTTTAAGACACAACGAGACCACTGTAAAACCAACCGTGAATAGGCGGACCACTAGACGTCGAACCCCAATTTCATATCATACATCTGCCGGAAAGATATCCTAAGAGCTACTTGAATTCCCACTTATAAACTCCCGAAACTTTCTGGTTATGCAATCAGGTGTTGGGGATACAGGGGAAGCATAATATCTCACCCAAAACTAGCAAATCCTACATCCAGCTATATCCATCCTTCAACACATAACTAAGAAACCTTCGGAAGTTGTCTACCTCAACCTTCGAAAAGCATCCGTTATACAAGTTATGGCAATACTCCCGAACTCCCGCCCCAGTACTGGGTGGCGTCGAGGTTATCTCACCAACGAACTGCATAAAAGAGATTTTCGATGTCGGCATACTAAACTCAGGTATTCCAGAACTGCAACGATAAAATTGTGACGACAACACCTCGGACCTCAACTCCCCGGGACACTGCCACAAAACCCCTGACAGGAGGCACCAAGACAATGTTCTCATCACAAAACCATCGGAACAATTCCAAAATAAACGCGTGATCCTAAAATATTATTTTAGTGAAATTTGAGAAGAGAAGAGTCAACACTCTACATCAGGATGCCTCACTAGAGCGACGAAGGGACTGAGGAGTAAAAAGAATTCCTAAAGTCTCCGATATATAATTCCTAAATGACTCAAAACATTTTTCTAGACACAACTCTGCTGCTAAAAACAATCAATCAGTGGGGGCTCCTAAGGTCGGGGAAGGCTCTGATACCAACTTGTAACGCCCTCGATGCGGCTATATCTCCCACGTGTCGAAGCACGACTTAGAGGCATAACCGCATTGAAAGCAATGTCGCAAGTGAGGTAATCTTCACACAACCCATGTAATACAATAAGGGAAAAGATACATAGTTGGCTTACAATCGCCACTTCACACAATTACATGAATAAAGCATTACATCGTCCAGATACACTCAAGGTCTGACTACGGAACCAAAATAAAAGAAGAACCCCAAATGCGAGAAGGTCCCCAATCGACCCCAACTGGGCTCCACTACTGATCAACTAGAATGAAACAACACAAAGGACAAGATCTTCATCGAGCTCCTCCTGAGCTTGGTTGCGTCATCTGTACGAACTCATCGGCACCTGCAAGCTGGGTTTGGAAGTATCTGTGAGTCACGGGGACTCACCAATCTCACACCCTCGCGATCAAGACTATTTAAGCTTATGGGTAAGGTAAAGATATGAGGTGGAGCTGCAGCCAGCGACTAGCATATATGGTGGCTAACATACGCAAATGAGAGTGAGAAGAGAAGGCAAAGCACGGTCAATAAAAGTATGATCAAGAAGTGATCCTAGAACAATCTACGTCAAGCATAACTCCAACACCGTGTTCACTTCCCGGACTCCGCCGGAAAGAGACCATCATGGTTACACACGCGGTTGATGCATTTTAATTAAGGTCAACTTTAGGTTATCTACAACCGGACGTTAAAAAATTCCCATCTGCCCATAACCGCGGGCACGGCTTTCGAAAGTTCAAATCCCTGCAGGGGTGTCCCAACTTAGCACATGACAAGCTCTCACGGTCAACGAAGGAATAGAACTCCTCCCGAGACGTTCCGATCAGACTCGGTACCTCAGTTCTTCAAGACACTTCGTCAGGTTAAAACTAGACCAGCAAAGCCACCCAGATGTGCCGACAAATCCCGATAGGAGCTACACATATCTCGTTCTCAGGGCACACCTGATGAGCAAGACGTCGGGTAAGCCAGCCCAGAGTTGCCCCTGGTAGCCTCGGACATCACTCAGTTGGACCAACACTCAGAGGAGCACTGGCCCGGGTGGGTTAAAATAAGATGACCCTTGAGTTTGCAGAACCCAAGGGAAAGAAAAGGCTAGGTGGCGAATGGTAAACCAATGTTGGGCCTTGCTGGAGGAGTTTTAATCAAGGCGAACTGGCAAGGGGTTCCCATTATAACCCAACCGCATAAGGAACGCAAAATCCGGGAACATAACACCGATATGATGGAAACTAGGGCGGCAAGAGAGGAACAAAAGACCAGGCATAAGGCCGAGCCTTCCACCCTTTACCAAGTATATAGATGCATTAATTAAATAAGAGATATTGTGATATCCCAACAAGAATATCCATGTTCCAAACATGGAACAAGCTTCAATCTTCACCTGCAACTAACAACGCTATAAGAGGGGCTGAGCAAAGTGGTAACATAGCCAAACAACGGTTTGCTAGGACAAGGTGGGTTAGAGGATTGGTTCAACAACATGGGAGGCATGATAAGCAAGTGGTAGGTATCACAGCATAGGCATAGCAAAAGAGCGAGCAACTAGCAAGCAAAGATAGAAGTGATTTCGAGGGTATGATCATCTTGCCTGAGATCCCGCAAGGAAGAAGAACGAGTCCATGAAGAAGACAAACGGACGTAGCCGAACGGATCCTCACAAATGCAACGTTATCGGAACCAACCGAAGAAGCACACCGGAAAGAAGCAAACAACATAGCAAACAACCATCACATAATCATGGCATGATGCATGTCCGGTTTAAATATGCATGGCATGGCAAAGGGCACAAACAAAACTACAAATTAAGTGGAGCTCAATATGCAACGAGTTGCATATTGACGGAACACCACATCAATTATTTAGTTCTCTCTCGGTTGGGTACTCAACAATATAAAATGTTGGTTAACATGGAAAGAGGTGAAACATAAAGGAATTATCTATCTAAACAACTTTAAATAGGGCCGGATATAACAAACAACAAATCCGGTAAATCCCCATAAGCCTTAGTAATTTATTGCCACAACAATTTAAACATTTTAATTGTTGTTATCATGATGCGGATGACATGGACAAGTTTATGCAATTTTTATTAAAGTTGACAAGAGCAAAATGAAGCATTTGTCACCGTGGTGGAAAGGAAAAGGGGTGCCACAGCGACGATAACGGAAACGGTGCCAGGGCAACGTTCCGTTTCCGGAAACTCAATTGAGACATCGATGCAAAGAAAGTGATGGGAGCGTGCCATGCAAGAATGGTGGGGTGATCTTGGATACCGAGTTCCCACATATCGGTGGCAGGCAAAAGAGGGGCAATGTGCACCGATAGTTCAGACTCGAGGCAAAACAAGTGTGCATCTCATACAGCTTGCATTCATTCGTTCACGGGCGTCGTCTCGAGGTTATACCTTCAAAGCATGCAAACGGAACGGTTCTTGTTCGGTGCCATGTAGAGGAAGTATACGTTCTCGGGACGTGGTGTAAGTAGGGGGTACACGACGACTGTAGAGGTACTCGCAACGGTAGTGGTTCATGACGGTAGTGGAACTTGACGGATCCGATGCCTCCGGACGTAGTGGTACACTGTTCAGTTTTCTTCGGAGAGGTACATGGCGTTCTTCGGTCATAGGTACTTGACGTTTTGCTATCCGGGTCTTCGGCAACGGTCGTTCTACACATGACGTTGGGGTGCTATCGGTCCGGTCTTGAAGGAGTAGATGTACATGTTGTCGGGGCTGGTCGCATCACCGGGTGTAGTCGTACAATTGTTAGAAAAGATGGCACATCCAAAACGAAGCAACACCAACAAGGCCTCGGGTCTTGGCGAGGCGGAAAGCAGGTCGCGTGGCCCATGAGCGAACAGTGAGGGCGAGGAGGCAGCCCTAGGCGCGGTCGATGCGGGCGTCCTTGCTACACACCTGAACCTGCTCGATGCAGAGAGCTTCGGGACGGCGCCTGCAGCTGCAGGAAGGCGATGGGGCCGGCGCCAGGAGGAGGCGCGACGTCTGGCATGCAGGCGACGAACAGAGGAGGCAAAACCATGGACGCAGGGAGCAGTGCATGGCAAGGAGCGCTCGGACGCTGCCCGAATCTCGGGGAGCCTTGACCAGAGGAGGACGCAGGGCTGCCGGACCTGCAGCTACTGCCGCCAGAGGCTCGAAGCTTCGTGGCAGCGGCCATGGCGAGCGGGAGGAGGAGCTGTAGGGGCGGCTGGAGATGGATGTGGTGGCGCCATGTCTGCAACTGGGGCAGGGGCGACGGGGAATGGACGGAGGTGGTGGGCTCGCTGTTGGTGATGTGCTGGTGGTTCTCCGGCGATGAGGTGCGCCGGGGCGGCGCTGCTGCCATCTGCAGGTGCTAGTCGTCAGCGGCGTCCAGTAGAGGAAGGGCTCGCTGGAGGCGCCGTTGGTGCAGGGCGGCGGCCTGCAGCACCTGGCGGAGGAGGAGAAACTGCAGCGGCGCCGAGGCTTCAAGGCGAGGAGGAGGCCATGGCAAGGAGGCGCGGCGGCGTGGTGGATCAAGGCCGGCGACAAATCAAGGAGACGCAGGGAGCCTACGAGGGAGGAGAGGGAGAAGACCACAGGGATATGGGTGCGTCAGAATGGAGATGGAGATCGAACGTGGCTCTCTGGCAGCGGGGTGGAGACGAGGGAGAGGGAGAGATCGACAGGAGGGGGGGTCGGGCTAGGTTTTGATTGCATATGGGCCTAGTGGATGCGGTTGCAGGAGGCCCAAGTGGCCTAGGGAGGCCGGCCTAGTAGGTTGCGGTAGTTGGGAGGCCCGGCTGTCTCATGGGCTTTCTTCCCCCTCTCTTACTCTTTTCAAAACAGAAGATAAAGAGAAAGAAAAGGGAAGAAAAGAAAGGGGTATATAAAGAGTTTGGGCATGGGGATAAATTTCCCGGACTCGCAAAAATGTGTATGAGCCAAGAAAAATGGAGTGACCATTTTTCAAAGTTTAAGTTCAAACTCATTTGATTTGAATTCAAATGGTTCAAATAGGAAGCGAGGGTTAGGAAGGTCCAAAAATGTTCGGATTTTTGGTGGGGCACCGGAATAAGATGAACGAATATATGACAAGGTTGGAGTCCTGGACTTTAGATAACAAAGGCATTGAGATATTATGCAAGTGTGTTATGGTGAATTTAAAACTAAAGAAATATTGAATATAGCTCCCTACTATCGGGAGGATATGTTATAAAGAGAAGTCACTCTTCCCTCGATTTAAATGGACCAAAAATCCATATGGTTTATTTGGTTGAGTTTTAAAAACGGGTTGCATGATGACATGATGCAATGCACATGATGCAATGATGAGATGCAACACGCAAGCAAATGACAAGGCAACAACAACGAAACACTCGAAGACACCTGGCGCAACAGTCTCAGGGTGTTACACAATGCTACCTGCTGAAGCAGATATCTTGCCGGTTACAGATAGCTCTTCAGAGGAGGATTCAGAGGCAGATGACCAGTCCTATTATCCCCCTGAGGTGTATGCTCAAACTTGGCTGGGTTATATTACTCATATAATGCATATGTTGTATTGCAATGCTTAGTTTTGTACATCATATACACAATATTGAATGCCATCTCCTTAGTTGACACATCATATATGCGATTGCCCTCTGCGCACTTCCTTAGTATATAAATCATATATTTGAATTATGTCATGCCATGATGTTTACATAGACAGCATGTATCTGAATTATGTCATGCCAACCCATTTTTCTAAACACATAATATAGTTATATCATCTCATCCTGTTTACATAGTCATCATATTTAAATTATGCCATTCTATCCATGAATTATATCATGCCATCATGTTTCCATCGACGACATGTTTGTGATTTATGGCATGCCAACCACTTTAATAGACACATCGTATAGTTATATCATGTCATCCTATTTACATAGTCATCATATTTTGAAGTATGTCATTCTATCTTGTTTAGTTAGCCATCATACATGTGAAATTGTGTCATGCTATCCTGTTTAATTAGCCATCATATATGTGAAATTATGTCATGCTATTCTGTTTGCTTAGACAACATAAATGTGAATTATTTCATGCCCTGTTTTCTTCCCTACAATCCATTGCACCTATCTATCTTACAATGTCTATACATTCAATTAATTTTCTTGTTTATTAGCCATTTCAATTGGAGGGAGTGATGGCAGTATCTGTGGGAGTAAAAACACGGTCTTGAGAAAAGATCGTGCTACCTGTCGATGCAGATAGAACCACGGTTGTACTTGCCCAAGAACCAGCCCCACCACACATAACCCACACTCATGCAGATTGTACCCCTACGAAGTTGGACAAAGAACCAGCTACACCCCTTCTAAGCCCAACCCCAGTAGATAGACACCCAGTTCCTGTTGACATAGCACCGTCTCCACCACAGAGCACCCAAACACGAGCAGTTAGTAAGGCAACTGCAGTGCCCAAATCACGAGGACCACCACTCCGAACCCGAAGTCAACGCTTAAAGCAGAAGAGGAATTGTTCTCAGGTCAGGTTCCGTAGCTATGGTTCATACTACTTTGCTCTTGCATCACTGTATTTACTGATACCAACTAATTTCAATTTTGAAGGATGCAATTAAAACTCCAATGGCGCAACATGTATGTTTTAAACCTGTTTCTTCAACGTGTTTGGCTGTTTGCTGTTGTAACTTGCTCTATGTTGATTTCAGGTTCAATTGAATAAACAGTTATGTTCTCATGCCATGCACATTACAAGTGTTGTTATTGTTGTGTAGTTTCCCAGACTTATATTCTGTCTATGATGCTTTGTCTTAAATAGATATGATTCGAACTGTATCTATCTTGATTTGGCAACATAAAATAGAATGATATAGACCATACAGTGACCATACTACATAGATATATGTTTGTTTCATGTTGTTATCCTTTCCACCTTACTACTAAACTGGTTTACCAAAATGAGTTTCATATACTACATTGTAAACCTGAGATGTGTTCGTTTGTTTCTCTTTTAGAACGCGGATAAAATATTGGAGAAGAGTACCCTGTTATGCAATGGTAAAGGAAGTAATGCAGATAAGGTTCAAGATAGTGAAACATCCCTGTTGGTCTCCAAGAAAGCTGATAAAAACTATATTGAAGACAATGAGACAACCCCAAAGTCCTGTCTTGATGTAGTGTTCGAGTTGCTGGCTACCACTGCTGGCACCAGCTCTTCGAACTCATTGCCTGAATCAGTTCGGCTTCTTGACTCTCAACTTCAAGTTGAAAGACATCGATCAGATGTTATGCGACAGGAAGCCGAAGGACTGAGGAAGTCCCTGCAGAATTCAGATGCATACTTTCTGGTGCAACAGCAAGCGCTACAGGACTTAAGCGACAAACAAGAGAAAGTTAATAAGCTTGCTAAGCATCTTGCCAGCATTATGGGTACCCAGGATATTGTTTCTTGAGCTCTTCTGAAGTGGTTTTAGTTCTGGACTTGTTTTGCTGTGGCATTTATATGCTGCTGTGTTCCCTGTATTTGCACTGGTGGCGAACTTTGATGCCCAGTGGATGTAATATGTATAATAGCTGTGATAGCCTAGTGTAAGTTGCTTGCTTATTTATTTCCTTGTTGTCTTATTTATTTGTTTTCTTGTAGTTAGTGCAGTTCTTTTTCTGCGGTTTGCTAGTAGCTGCAATAACCTATATTTTAAAACTAGGCCACAATAACCATGGGCTAATATTTGCTGTAGTGACACTGGGCCTCCTACGGGCCGTAGAAACAGTGGGCCTTCTACAGGTCATATAAACAGTGGGCCTTGTACGGGCCGTAGAAACAGTGGGCCTTCTACGGGCCGTAGAAACAATGGGCCTTCTACGGGTCGTATCATCAATGGGCCTTCTACGGGCCGTGTCATCAATGGGCCTTATACGGGCCAAACAGACCACATTCTGGTCGTAAACGGGCTAGAGTTGGAATCGTCCGTTCATGGGCCGACCATAATGGGTCATCATTAATAGGCCATATTTGATGACGCTATGAAAACGGCCCAATGTATTAACGGACCACAAACGGGCCGACTGTAATGGGTCGTAAGTAAACGAATGCTGGAAATGAGCCCAAGAATAAATGGGCTCTGAGAAGGTCGAAAGAAAACATGGGCTGGAGACGGCCCAACGGAATAACGGGCCGTTAATGGGTATAAAGTGATACACTGTTCATTACGGGCCAGTTTCACCACGGGTCGTTAATGGGTGTAAAGTGATACACTGTTCATGACGGGCCAGTTTCACCATGGGCCGTTAATAGGCCAAGAGTTACATAGGGCCTCATATGGGCCGAAAGGCGTCATGGGCCATACATGGGCTAGAAGTGAAAATGGGCTGGAATCATATTGGATGGCCTAGATGACGCTACCGGGCCTAATTCGGATAGGGCGTAACGGGCCTTGGGTTAGCGGGCTGTAAATGGGCTATATGCGAATAGGCCATTAACAGGCTTTCCATGGGCCGGCCCGCCACCTTTCAACCAAGTCAAACAGGCCGGCCTTTTCATAGGAATGGGCCTCTGCTAGGCCGTGCCACGTGTCAACGTATAATAGGCGCCTTCTGTCCAATGAGTGGATGACATTTGTCCCGATGATGAGCCGACACGTGTTTCCTCCAGCCAATGATGATTTTACACATGGAAAATCCCCATTGGTCGGGGCTGTTAACGGGTTATCGGATCCAAAACCCGACCCGATAGCTTAACTGCGTTCCGTTATGGTGGATGCCACGTGTCGGTCACCCTTGAAGAAAGCACTTCTGTGAGGCGCGATTTATCGTCATGGATGTGGGCACATCCATGATGATAATTTTGGTAATGTCATGGAACACTTCTACGACAACACAGGTATGACTATCTTGATTCTGTCATAAATTTGTCATGGATGTACATGCATGACAAAAAACGCGACCTACTGTGACAAACACATATCATCACGGAAGTGTATTTTTTTTGTAGTGCTTCTTTCCCCGGGGAGAAAGAATGTCAAATTCTTCCCCTTGGTTATCCTCCCTCGCGGAGGCGCTCATTCCCTCGATTGGAATAGGTAGTGATGGAGGCCCACTTTCGTCCTCTTTATTCCCCCCTTCATCTTCCTTTGAGGGTACCAGACAAGGTGCTGGCTCAAGCATCTTTTCCAGCAACGAATTATCCAATCCTTCAGGAAGGGGGGTCGGACACCGGATCATCTTCGCCTTTATTGTCCAGTCCTTGTTAAAGAGCGATTCTTTAGGATGATATCATGATAAATAAAAGGACAGTGTGTTCGGCCATGGGATTACTTACTTGGGCAGCGGGGCGGTTACAGCTCGGGCCCACGTCCTCGGTAGTGGTCGGACACTCCATTCGGGGTCCGAAGAACGATTTGTACATCTCCTTCTACGTCATGCCAAGGAAATTTTGAATAGTGCACGGTCCTTCCAGGTTGAATTCCCACATGCGGAGGCGCTGGCGCTTGTATGGCTGGACTCAATGAACCACCATAACTTGCATTACCATAACCAGACTGAAATCTCCCTCGAAGAGATCCCGGATACGGCTCTGCAGTATTGGCACGTCCTTGGCTGGACCCCAGCTCAGCCCCCTGCTGATCCATGACATTAGTTGTGGTGGAGGGCCCGAGCAAAAGGTGGGGGCAGCTACCCACTTGGCACTTCGGGGAGCTGTGACGTAAAACCACTCCTGTTACCACAGTCCGGATACCTCTGGAAAGGAACACTTTGGCCATGGAGCGTCAGCAATTTTTCTTATTAGAGCACCTCCGCACGCTGCGTACTGCCCTCGACCATCTTCGGCTTCACATCAAAGGTCTTGAGCCACAGGCCAAAGTGAGGGGTAATGCGGAGGAAGGCCTCACAAACGACAATAAATGACGAGATGTGAAGAAGGGAATCTAGGGCCAGATCATGAAAATCCAGCCCGTAATAGAACATAAGACCCCTAACAAAGGGATCCAGAGTGAGGCCTAGTCCTCTAAGGAGGTGGGAGACGAACATGATGCTCTCGTTGGGTTCAGGAGTAGGGACGACCTGCCCTCGGGCGGGCAGCCTATGCGAAATTTTGGCGGTCAGGTATCTGGCTTCCCTCAACTTCTTGATGTCCTCCTCAGTGACGGAGGAAGGCATCCACTGGCCTTGAAGGCTAGATCCAGACATGATTGAAGGTTCGAAGCACCTGACCTGGGCTTTGGGTGTTAGAACTCGAGGCGGGGGAAGGGTTTGATTGAGCACGGGAGGGAAAAAAGAAAAGGCCTTGTCCCTTTATAAAGGGGATGAATATAGGGCGTCCTCCTCGTGGCCGTTCGAGACTTACCTAAGATCTAGGAGTCATACCAACAGGCACGGTTGGGTTACCCATGTTTGTATTGATGAGAATCCCGTAATAAGGGGAACACGATCTCTTCTTTGACCAGACGTGTCAAGAAACCCCCTCGCGTTATGTGCGGGGCTGGTTATAGAAAAACGGTTCGAATAATTACCGGGCCATGGCGTGATGTCATCCTGCCAAAACGTGTCAGCGGATTAGATTTGTGGAAATATTATTCTCTCTATGGTGGCATGTGGAACATATTTTGCAGGGTCGGACACTATCCTTGTATTCAAACTCTTCTGTGGTGTATTCGGAGGAGGAACCCGCCTTGCAATGCCTAAAACAACACTGCACGCCGGACTCATCGTCATTGAAGCCTGGTTCAGGGGCTACTGAGGGAGTCCTGGATTAAGGGGTCTTCGGACAGCCAGACTATATCCTTTGGCCAGACTGTTGGACTATGAAGATACGAGATTGAAGACTTCGTCCCGTGTCTGGATGGGACTCTACTTGGCGTGGAAGGCAAGCTGGGCAATACGGATATGCATATATCCTCCTTTGTAACCGACCTGGTGTAACCCTACCCTCCTCCGGTGTCTATATAAACCAGAGGGTTTTAGTCCGTAGGACAACATACAATCATACCATAGGCTAGCTTCTAGGGTTTAGCCTCTCCGATCTCGTGGTAGATCAACTCTTGTACTACTCATATTATCAAGAATAATCAAGCAGGACGTAGGGTTTTACCTCCATCAAGAGGGCCCGAACCTTAGTAAAACATCGTGTCCCCTGCCTCCTGTCACCAACCACCTTAGACGCACAGTTCGGGACCCCCTACCCGAGATCCGCCAGTTTTGACACCGACAGCATACTTTATAGAACCTATGGCTGAGGCATAGGGAATGACTTTCGTTTTCTCTCTATCTTTTGCCGTGTCGGGCTTTCAGTCTTACTCAACTTCACACTTTACAAAACAGGCTAGAACTCCTTCTTTGACTGGTCCATTTTGGACTCCTTCAAATCTTGTCAAGGTGTGTACTTTGTGAAAGTCCTATTAAGCATCTTGATCTATCTCTATAGATCTTGATGCCCAATACATAAGTAGCTTTACTGAGGTCTTTCATTGGAAAATTCTTATACAAGTATCCTTTTATGCTATCCATAAATTCTATATCATTTCCAATCAACAATATGTCATCCACATATAATATCAGAAATGCTACAGAGCTCCACTCACTTTCTTGTAAATACAGGCTTCACCATAAGTCTGTATAAAACCATATGCTTTGATCACCTTATCAAAGTGTATATTCCAACTCCGAGATGCTTGCACCAATCCATAGATGGATTGCGGAGTCCCTGGTGTGCGTCGGTCCTAAACAAACAGTTTAAAACCCCTTTCCGTGATAGCATCTGGAACCGTCGCCAAGTGAGTGTGGGCGATAGGGGGGTCCTTCCCACACGGACCAAAAACCATTGGGGATAGGGAGCCTTGATGCATACAGTTGTCCCTATATAACCGTTTCCGATATTTCGAATATCCCAAACGCTTTGTCCTTGCTTCTCGTTTGTGCTCGCACTGCCATCGTAGTTGGAGTTTTGTGGTTCTGCCTAAAATTAGGCAGATTCTAGGCACGCGAGCTTTCTAGGCAGATTCCAGGAACGGGAGATTTATGATGCCTGGCACATCACAAACAATTCCTGATTACAAACCGTGTACGATAGGTAGACAATCACACACATTTAGTTTTCCCGCACCGTATGTGATTGTGTCTGACATCACACACACTTTGTGAACGGCAACTGTGTGCATGCTTGCACATGTTTCCTCTGTGTGAACCATCTCGGATTATGGTGTATATGGCAAACGTTTGTGTTTTACCAACCGTGTGTGCCGTAATGACCTGCACAACGTAATTTCGCCCTAATTTAATTGCTACTATTTAAAATTGTACCTAATTTAAACTTGAAAGTAGGCTATAGCTTTATTCATATCCATCAGGTTCGAACAACCAATGCATTATTCGATTCACAGGTACATATGTTTAAGAATTATAGAAGCACCAAATAAAGAATGATGTACCAGGGTTCTATACTTGTACTATTACATATGGTAAAGAAAGGGGCGACAGACATTCCAGTTGCTGAACAAGGTGAAGCGGAATGGCCCTATTGTGCTCTCCTGCATGCAGAAGGCATATAGGACTCTAGTACAACCCATTGTGATGGTCGGCCGCCAATCATGTAGTTTGACGGGTAATCTTGAGTAAACTTCTTCATGATCCACTGCAAAAGAAAAAAGATTCAGATATTGTCATCTAACACAACTCATTACAGGCAATAGAAAGAAGGCTACAGGGTTCTTACTTACCATCCTACAGTTCACTATTGTCTTGCATAAAGTGTAAACAAATAGTTCGATTGACATATTTTGACCCATTTTAGTAACAATCTTTACCAGTTTCCTCACTTGATGCTGGTTCATGAATATCTCATTGCCCCATGCGTAGAAAGGGTCGAAGTGTAGATCTTTGGCAATGATATACGTACCTAAAAGCACCAAGTTAATATTAGAAGCTAAACAACAATTGAAAAATGATGTAGTACAACATTCCATCCATCCCATTATATAATATTTTATCACATGTATATCTAGACATCATCAGAACATTAAGGTAACACTCTTCCTTGTTGCTATGTAGCCTATGATTGCATATGTAGTCATTCAGTACAATATATGTTGCTAAACAACAATTGAAAAACGAAAAGGCATGTTAACTGCAATATCCTTAACAGCAACCAAATATCATAATTCATAGTGGTATTGTTGAAACTGTTATTGATGAAATTGAACTGCACAGCAAATAGTTGCACATATAGAGCATCACATTGTGAAGAACTGAAATAAACAAGTCATAAGGACATCTCTAGGCGATCCTTAAAAAGTTAAAGGACTAAAACCCTTAGTGGATATATATATATATATATATATATATATATACTCCAGCAATTTTTGGCCTTTTCTAGTCGATCCCCTAAACTTAAGGTTGTAAACTTCAATTTGATCAAGTTCAAAGAAGGTTCAACCAAAAGTAGCACGCATTCAAACATAAACATAGATAGTTTTGCATAACCGAACATAAAAAATAAATTTAAACTAAGAAAAACTAATTTTGGTCGAAGTAGAGGTCGAGCTAATCCTTCCTCGTCATGTACGATGTGCCGCAAGCCGGGTCTAGGCCAGTACCGTCATCGGGGGTCGTTGGGGAAGGCACTCCTCCACTTGTTGACGTCAATTTCCTCATCCTAGGGACCCACCTCGATGCCCTCCGTGCCGATGTCGCCGCCGCCTTCGACCTCGTCATCAGAGGAGAGCGCAATAACCTCGCCGCCCTCCGCACCGCCATCCTCGCCGCCTTCGACCTCATCATCGGAGGAGAGCACGATAACCTCACCGCCATCTGAGCCGGCAAAGATCGCCCGCTCTTCCTCCACGAGCTCCGGGTGCTGTCGGGGGAGCTCTTGCATGTAGGCCTCGTCGGTGGCCTCAGCCTCGAGATGCTCCCACCCTCGCGGTCCTCCCACGCCATAGCCGAGCTCACCACCCTGGCTCCGGCGAAGCGAGGTGGACCGGATGTGTGCGGAAGGGGAAATTGAGCTTAGCCGCCGCGCCGTGGTAGCGGACCTGCCAGCGGTCGTACTCCATGGCCACGAGCTCGGCCGTGTGGAAGCTACTGAGCCACCAGCTGGTATGGGTCTCTCGATCTGTAATCTCAGCGACCCACATCCCGCACCTCCACTGCCGGACCCCGAGGTAGGACTTCGTTGGCTGCCGGGTCCGGGGGAGGACAGGGAAGTCCTTGAACCGGCGTAGGGGCGTGGCGGCGGGCAGGTTGGGGGACCGGCAACGACGGATCGGGCTCGCGGAGGACGACGACGACACCTCGATGGCCACCTCGCGGGCGTCGGGCGAAAAGGGCGTGATAAACCTCTTTTTGGCCATTGGCTACTAGAACTCCCTAGCACACAGGCAGAGGTTGAGGATGGAGGCGTCGATGATGGCGGCGACCTACCAATGGTTTCGAGGGTTGTGTGTGTCTGTGTGAGTGGAGGTTGTGTTTGAGGAAATAATGCGGGAACTGAAAAATTTTACTAGGTGGGATTAAAAAGGCAGGGCTACAGAAAATTTGGATCAAGGGCGAGTATATATTTGTGAGATTGCGAGGGACGTAGAGGCGGGAGTAAAATGCCGAGGCTACTGAAAAATTTAAATCAAGGGACTGAAGCAGAGAGGGATGCAGAGGCGGGAGTTTTGGTGGAGCGAGCTAGTGTGCTTGACATGCCGGCCGAGGACTCTAGCCGACACACCTTCTCACGTAATACATAGGCATACTATACACCGACGGTGCTCCAAGATATTTTGTACTACATCTCACGCGGTCGGTGAGAATAAACTATGTGGGATCTACTTGATTTGAATTACAAAATGGGGTCACAGTGGCAATGGACGGTGTTTGAATTGCTAGACCTTTTATCTGCAGCGAACATACAACTATATGTGTGTCGTAAAAGAATTTGAATTATTCAGGGTTCGTTTGGACATTTCAGACATTAAACTGGGTTTCTGGCCATTTCAGGTGCACAATTCAAAATTAACTACATGCACATGCTCCGGTGCATACAAATTGGTTGAAAAATCAAATTTGTGTCCTTTAGTGCATGTTTAGGTCCCATGGAAGAAATGGGAATGAATTTTTCGGGGTTCATTTGGCCCTTTTTATATATTAACTGGCTTTTCTAGGCATTTTATATGCATAATTAAATTTGAAATACAAGCACATGCTCCAATGCACCAAAGTTGGTTGAAAAATCACATGTGTGTCCTTGGGTGAATTTCTAGGTCCCATGCAAGAGATGGAATGAATTTCAAACACCAGGGCACTGTTGATTGCCGGCAAAACATTGAGATACCTAGTTTTTAAATTCTAGTGAATCCAAAACTCGTCTGAAATTCATGAAACTTCGCATGCTATCATGGAGTGGCGTCAACATGCCATGGTGAAAATTTTGTCCCATTTGGGGCAGGTTTGGGTATAAGCTTCTCACAAACTAGAGCTTCATACAACAAGCATGATGGTTTCGATAGGGAACGTAGCACCTTTGGGGACGAGATGATATCTGTTGCCTCTTATTGCTTTCAAAAAATTTCTAGTGCCAACATACAACAACAGGAGTGTTGTGTTCAATCTTGGAATTTTTCGGGGTTCATTTGGCCTTTTTTATACATTAAGTGGGTTTTCTAGGCATTTTATGTGAATAATTCAAATTTGAACTACAAACACATGCTACAATGCACCAAAGTTGGTTGAAAAATCACATATGTGTCCTTGGGTAAATTTCTAGGTCCCATGCAAGAGATGGGAATGAATTTCAAACACCAGGGCAGTGTTGATTGCCGGCAAAACGTTGAGATACCTGGTTTTTAAATTCTAGTAAATCCAAAACTCGTCTGAAATTCATGAAACTTGGCATGCTATCATGGAGCGGCATCAACATGTTGTGGTGAAAATTTTATCCCATTTGGGGTAGGTTTGAGTATAAGCTTCTCACAAACCAGAGCTTCATACAACAAGCATGATGGTTTCAATAGGGAACGTACCACCTTTGGGGACGAGATGATATCTGTTGCCTCTTATTACTTTTTAAAAATTTCTAGTGTCAACATAGAACAACAGGAGTGTTGTGTTTAATCTTCGAATTTTCTAGGGTTCGTTTGGCCTTTTTTATACATTAACTGGGTTTTCAAGGCATTTTATGTGAATAATTCAAATTTGAACTACAAGCACATCCTCGAATGCAC
Organism: Triticum monococcum; assembly: GCA_034509565.1. NCBI lineage: Eukaryota > Viridiplantae > Streptophyta > Magnoliopsida > Poales > Poaceae > Triticum > Triticum monococcum. Next base: position 495,939,406 of record CM067844.1, read on the forward strand.
CAAAGTTGGTTGAAAAATCACATATGTGTCCTTGGGTGAATTTCTAGGTCCCATGCAAGAGATGGGAATGAATTTCAAACACCAGGGCACTGTTAATTGCCGGAAAAATGTTGAGATGCCTGGTTTTTAAATTCTAGTAAATACAAAAATCGTCTGAAATTCATGAAACTTGGCATGCTATCATGGAGTGGCATCAATATGCCGTGGTGAAAATTTTGTCCCATTTGGGGAAGGTTTGGGTATAAGCTTCTCACAAATCGGAGCTTCTCACAACAAGCATGATGGTTTCGATAGGGAACGTACCAACTTTGGGGACGAGACGATATCCGTTGGCTCTTATTCCTTTCAAAAAAATTCTAGTGTCAACATAGAACAACAGGAGTGTTGTGTTTAATCTTGGAATTTTCTAGGGTTCTTTTGGCCCTTTTTATACATTAACTGGATTTTCTAGGCATTTTATGTGCATAATTCAAATTTGAACTACAAGCACATGCTCCAATGCAATAAGGTTGGTTGCAAAATCTAATATGTGTCCTTTGGTGAATTTCTAGGTCCCATGCAAGAGATGGGAATGAAATTCAAATACCAGGGCACTGTTGATTGCCGACAAAACATTGAGATGCTTAGTTTTTAAATTCTAGAAAATCCAAAACTCGTCTGAAATACATGATACTTGGGATGCTATCATGGAGCGGCATCAACATGCCATGTTAAAAAATTTGTCCCATTTGGGGCAGGTTCGGGTATATGCTTCTCACAAACCAGAGGTTGTCACAACAAGCATGATGGTTTGCGGTAGGGAACGTCCCCCCCCCCTTTGGGGACGAAACGATATCCATTGCCTCTTATTGCTTTCAAAAAAATCCGCATGTCAACATAGAACAACAGGAGTGTTGTGTCAATTTTTGGGATTTTTTGGGGTTTGTTTGCACATTTTTATGCATTAACTGAGTTGTCAATGCATTTATGTGCATGATTCAAATTTGAACTACATGCACATGCTCGAGTGCATATAAATTGGTTGAAAAATCAAATATGTGTCCTTGGGTGCATGCTTAGGTCCCATGCAAGAAATTTGAATGAATTTCAAACACTAGGGCACCGTTGATTGACAGCAAAACATTGAGATGCCTCGTTTTTAAATTCTATTAAATCCAAAACTTGTCTGAAATTCATGAAACTTGGCATGCTTTCATGGAGTGGCATCAACATGCCATGGTAAAAATTTTGTCCCGTTTGGGGCAGGTTTAGGTAGATGCTTCTCACAAACCAGAGCTTCTCACAACAAGCATCATGGTTTCGGTAGGGAACGTCCCACCTTTGGGGACGAAATGATATCCAGTTCCTCTTATTGCTTCCAAAAAATTTCTCGTGTCAGCATAGAACAACAGGAGTGTTGTGTCAATTTTTTTGATTTTTCGGGGTTCTTTTGGACATTTTTATGCATTAATTGAGTTTTCAATGCATTTATGTGCATAATTCAAATTTGAACTACATGCACATGCTCCAGTGCATATAAATTGGTTGAAAAATCAAATATGTGTCCTTGGGTGCATGCTTAGGTCCCATGCAATAAATGGTAATGAATTTCAAACACCAGGGCGCCGTTGATTGCCGACAAAACATTGAGATGCTTGGTTTTTAAATTCTAGTAAATCCAAAACTCGTCTTAAATTCATGAAACTTGGCATGCTATCATGGAATGGCGCCCGACATGATGTGGTATTTTTCGTGGCCATTTTGAGAGAAAGGCGCACTCGAATAATGACATCCAACAAAGGCATTTCGAAAAAATAACTGCCACTTAATATCTCAAATGTTTGTATAATTCAAAGCATGTGCGTTCTGTTAACCATTCACGTGACACCACATGTCTTGGTTTTAATGGCTGTAGAAGGTGCCATGCGGACAACTTCTTGACCTTGACTGAACGGGAGGCGTGCGAGCGCAGTCAGGTGCGTAGGCTGACCGAGAGGCGTGCAAGCTGTCCTCCAATGCGCAGGCTCACTGGGAAGCATACGAGCTTTATGCTGCGCAGGCTCACTGGGAAGCGAGCCCTTTAACTTCCATGGCCGCCCTCCTTCCTCTCCATTATTGGCGCCTGAGCCGCTGTTTAATATTGGCGGCCTTACTATTCGCCTCCCATCCCCCCCCCCCCCGCAGACCTCCACCGCCATGGCGCAGAATGATCATCTGCCACTAGTCTTCAAGTTTGGTGAGGTCGAATCCGAGCCAGAGGAGATAGAAAATTAGGAGGAATGGGGGCTCATGGACATGTCCCAGAATGAGCTGGCCGTGGTGGTTTCTACCACCGCTCCCGTCCCAGCTCCCATCCACGCACCCGTGCCAGCGACTATCCCCGTAGAATTGACGGGCTGGTCGCCGAGCACTATCACAGAGCTGGAAGCCGTGGGCATCAGCGAGGTCTCCGTGGACCCGTGCGAGCTCATGTACATGCCAGCGCCAGCGCCCGTGCCCGTGCGTTCCCCTTCACCCACCGTGCCGCCGGCCCCTGTGCATTTGGTTGCATCAGCCGCGCCCGTGTGCGCCCCTCCACCCACCACGGCGCCGGTCCCATTGTGTTTGGCTGCACCCGCCGCGCCCGTGCTCGTGCGCCCCCCCCCCCTCAGCGGCATGTGACGCTGCTGTCGACTGCTCTCTCTCAGTGGCGCTAGTTGCCGTCCTCCCACGCCCCACCCGTCGATCGCGCGACGACATGATGTTTGATTTACAAGTGAAGAACATTTTGTGCTTCCTTGAAAACTTCAACAAAGGCGTCCCAGAGGATGACAACGACAACGAAGGCGTGGCACGCCGCCTCCACCGCTGCTGGAGATAGTTTTTTTGGGGTTTAATACTGTATCTCGAATTCTCGATCATATGAATATAAATTCGCAGTGTGACTGAATGAAAGATACGGTTTGAACAAACTTGCATTTTTCTGTCTTAATGTAGAGACTTATCAAACAATTTTCTTTTGAAAAAGCGTTAATGGTTTTTAAATATAAAACACTCATCACAAACGTTTTAGTTAGAACACCAGTATGCATACCGACATCTTCCCCAGGAAGCCAAGGGAAAATGTGTCGAGCAGGATTTCTGCATCCCTTCAATGCAAACAGTTGTTTTGCATGAGTCATGTGCAACCACGTACAAAAAATTGGGTAAGATTTGCATGTCTGTCTTTTTGGGTATGTTGCCATTTCTCAAACTCGAAAGGTTGACATTTGTTTATCTAGTAACATTGCCATTTGTCAACCTTGTAACACTATGATTTGTCAAAATATTCAGCTACAAATCACTAACACTATCTAATTTTTGCAACTAAAGTCACTAGCATTGTTCATATGAACACCACTAGCAGGCGTGAGTTCATGGACACATATGCAAATGTACCATTGATTTCATACAACAAGTCATCCACTACTAGGAAAAGGCCTACTAATGGCACACCAGTTTTGCCTACTAATGGCGCATCACTGGTGCGCCATTAGTAGCACGCCACTAGTAATGCGCCATTAGTATATAACACCATGCGCCATTAGTGTGCCTCCCAGGGGCCATATTTAACCATGTGCTTTGGCACACTAATGGCGCACTGCGGATAGATGCGCCATTAGTATACTTGGCATACTAATGGCGCACTCTGTAGTGATGCGCCATTAGTATGAATATTAGGTTTTATTTTTTTTACTTTTCTGATTTTTGCACATGTTACAAAATATATTATTTGACAGAATATAGACTGTAGCACACAGCAACATCAGATTCATCGAATACAATAGAAGATTAGTTTCCGAATACAATTCATCATATTAGTCTCCGAATTCAAAAGACCGAACAAAGATAAAACATTACAAGTCTCGAGACCGTGAGTATCGAGTTTTTCGTAAGTAATACTAATCCTAACAAGTCCTACTAATCATCATCATACAACTTCTACTGGTTATTCATGACAAGGCATACGATCATCATCTTGATAGTCATCGAACCAACCCTACTTAATTGTTCTTAGCACATGATCATCAGTATTAGGCAGGACCTAAATACCCTATTTAAGCTAAAATAGCATAAAACAATATAGGCCCTGACTCTCCATTATGGAGAATGGATAACATCCTGTCTCCAATTCTTGCTCTTTGCTTCCTTTTTCTTCCAAGAAGCTCCTTACGACTGTCCATACATTTTTTCCATCCTTTGATTTTTCATGTCTCCACTTCTTTTAGAAATCTCGTATGGACAGTTGAGATTCGTAGGACGACCTGGCTGTATGTTCAAAACATTAACACTACCTTTCTGATACATCATATGAGGCACACAATTCTCTGGGATTATCTGTTGAAAAACATAGTAATAACTTCATAGTTAGCAATGATGTACTAGTTTTAGAAGTATGCAAAAGATGCACGGATATCGTAATAGTAAAAATCTTACCAGGGAATCTCCATGGTAGTTACCGTAGTTGAACACATGCACTAGTGGCACGTATTTACCATAATGTTTAGGAGTTTGTTTGTGGATAATGTAATTCTCAATGTCAGTACAAAATCTGACCAGATGATTTTTCTCCTTGTAAGTTGTTAATTTGGAGCCATCGGTGTAGTGGGTTTTGTCTACCATCTCCCGCACATTCTTTGAACAATAAAAATAAGCTGTCAATGGAAATAAGCTGTCAACTATTTTGAAATAAACAATATAAATTAGCTAATAACTATGTTGGAGAAACTCACATAAGGACCCAAATGTCCATATTGTCTTGGTTGATGTCAGGATTACCAAGATCCATGGTGATAAGCAGACCCTCATCAAAACCATACATCTTGCAAAATGCTTCCCAATTTTTGCAACCAAAATGGGTTACGCTCTCAGAATTATATAAATTTACTTCAAAGTCCACATCGTGATGAATCCTTAGGTGAATTTTCTTTGTTTCAGAAATTTCATGGTCTTCAAAATCCATCCTCTCCAAGACATAGCGTCTTGCATGGCATGGGATAAGCTATACTCGAATTGTAAAGGACGAAAATTACACGTTGAAATAGTTGAAGTCATGCTTAATTATGAAATAACACTTGTCGTCGTTGTGTACCGTTTCAACTTCGAAGGTCTCCTCGAGCTTAATGCTGAAGGGCCGATCATCATCTAGGTGAGGCATGTCGCACAGACCTCGATCATCGTGGCACCGGTCGCACTCCGCCGGGAGACTTTCATCATCCGATGATGATGACGACATATCCTACGTTCATAATTCAAAATACATCATTTAGGGTTTGTCGACACCGAGGCATCCTAAAAGCTAAGCTTTTATCATTTAGGGTTTGTCGACGCTGAGGCACCCTAAAAGCCTAAGCTTTCATCATTTAGGTTCTTATCGACACCGAGGCACCCTAAAAGCCAAGGTTTTATCATTTAGGGTTTGTCGACGTTGAGGCACCCTAAAAGCCTAAGCTTTCATCATTTAGGTTTTGTCGACGCCGAGACACCCTAAAAGCCCAAGCGTACATCATTTAGGTTCTCATTGTCACTGAGGCACCCTATAGAAGCGAAGTTAAGTTTTCATCATTTAGGGTTTATCAATGCCGAGGCACCCTAGGTTGGGCCTAATCACTTGGCACTAATCACTTGGCTCTATTGCCACCTATGTTGGGTTTATCATCTAGGGTTTATCGATGCTAATGAGAATTCTAAGTTGGGCCTAATCACTTGGCTCTATTGCCACCTATGGTTTAATGCAGCAAGAATGGCGGGGCACTTGATCCTACTTAACTAAGTACTAAGATACCCCAACCCATGCATTAGTCGCAAGTACCCCATATGTCCTATTTTTAGCAAAGTCATGCTAAAATTCACGGAAAATTTCAGCATGACCTTTGCTGAAAATAGGACATATGGAGTACCCGAATTTGCCGGACCGGAAGTTAATCGACATTCCGGCAAACTCAAGGGCCTCTCGGGGTACTTGCAAATTCATTACCCCACCCCCACCCAGCTGCAACCCCACAACACCCCACAATATCATCACGACACGATGGTCGGAGACAAAACCCCCCAATATCATCAAAATACTCTAGTTATGAAGTAAAATTCCTGAAGTGTTCCAGGAGTAGAACCAGAAGTGTAGTCAGTGGCTTCACCTATGTGCATAAAAATCATAAAAATTCAAAATCATTTGAAACCTGATCACTAGTCATAAAAATTCAAAATCAAAATCTACTAATTAGTTCTTGTGCTCATCCAGAAGCAACATCTTTCATACATGATCAGTAGTCATGTACCAAATTTTTATTTAAACTGAATTTGCAAATCAATAAGAGCTCTACTAGTTTCAGACTAGATTTACACTAAATACACTAGAGTATTTGACCAGTAGTCATGTGAACTCTTTGAATTTGTAAACACTTCCATACTTGAGCATTGAGAGTTCACAATTGCAAAAAATGTCCCTTGTTCCTGAACTTGTTTTGTACTCCATTCATTCAAGCAGAAAGAAAAAAATATTGTTGATACTCATGTGCTTCTTTCCAAATAATTTTATTTATTCAGAGTTTGAGAAATTTTGAACAAAAAAAGAATGCAAGATACAGACTGAATTTGATGTTCAAAAATAACTGATAGTAGCATGCTATGGTACAGATAAAGTTGGGTCATAGTAACACAGTAACATTTCTGGAATCCAAATTGAAACAATAAATCAGAGCTAGCTAGCAACTGAAAATCAAATTGGCACTTTCTCCAAACTCATGCATGTCTTCTCTTTTTGTAGCATCAGTGCTCACCTCGATGGATTAACTGAATTTTCTACAAACACCAAGTACTAGGGCACACAAAAGTTCTGAAATTTGTGTGCCTAACTGAATTAACTGAATTTTTAGTAACCGAATAAACCGAATTTTCAAAACTGACAAATATTAATAGGTTGACTATAGGAAATCCAATTTGCATGCTTCACTACATATAATTTACAATAATCCGAGGGGACAAATACAGCACTGGAAAAGTCAATTCAGGTTTATCTGAATTGGCAGCTAGAGTGATGCCATTTAAAACTAGCTAGAGGGAAAAGCCATTTAAAAAAAATCCTCTCATCTCATATGAGGAGTGTTAATCCTAAGATTAATAGTTTGTTGTGCAGTACAGCTACAGTGATGCCCTGTCCATTTTGTTCCTCCCCGACTAGATACCAGAGTAGCATTGTTGATGCCCTGTTCTTGCTGAACTTTATGACAGTATATACAACACCTTATCCTCTTAAGCCAAAACAACTTTCTAAAAGCCAGATGCATCTTGTTGAGCTAATTTTGAGCAGAACTCCTTGAGGAACTAGCAGCAAAAGGTACTGAACTAGTAGCAAGCTTGTGTTATTGCTTACTAAGGTACGGAACTAATCAGAACTTCAGAACAGTGAGCTTTACATACTAATTTCAGAGGGATTTGAACCTAATTTAACCTAAATTCGAGATGGATTTGACCTTATTTTGCATCTACACTAGCCCCTAATCCATGGCTAGAGCTAGTAGTAGGAACACATGGTAGAGTAATTAGACAGCCTTGAGGAACCCAAATCCATGGCTGCTAGATCGAATGAAACAAGGAGGGGAGTTGGGGGCACCTTCACCTTGGGTGGCGGAACGACGGCGCCGTGGATTTAGAGGTCTAGGTGGAAGAAGCCCTTGATTGCGGCGACTATGGTGGCTGGGTGCGCCCCTCCTGCTCCTCCTCCTCGAGCAGGACAAGGTCGGCGGCTACACAGTGAGGAGAAGGCCCTTCTCTCCTCTCCGGGCGTCGTCCTGGTTGCTTGCCGGCGCGGTCTACCTGTAGAGACGAGACAAGAAGGGGTCAGGGGTTTGGAGTGGAGGGGGTCTTACGGGCGGAGGAGGATGGGCGGAGGAGGTGGGGGGCTTATGGGTGGAGGAGGACGGGCGGCGGTGCAGTAGGGGCGGCGGGGGGAGGCACTGCTGGGCTCCTGTGCCGGCTGCGGGGTAGCGGAGGCTTCGGATGGCTGGGTGCGCCGCGGCGTCGGGTTGGCAGTCGTGGCGGCAGGCGGGGGAGCCGGAGCGGGTGTGGAGCGGGCGCGGGGGTCATTGGAGCCGGCCGGGGGTCGTCGGAGCGGGCGCGGTGGGGGAGGGAAGGGGGATCTGGCGAGGGAGAGGGAAGGGGGGATCGGGCGAAGGGGTATCCAGCTAGACACTATAGCAATGGCGCACCACCCTCTGGTGCGCCATTAGTAGTTTTTTTTTCTGATAGCAATGGCGCACCATCCTGTGGTGCGCCATTAGTAACTTTTTTTTTCTGACAGCAATGGCGCACCCTCCTCTGGTGCGGCATTAGTAACATTTTTTTTCATTATTTCTTGTTGCATCTAATAATTTGTTTTTTATCCAATTTGTTATTTTCATGAGGACTAGAACAGAAGATATCATCAAATATCATCAATTTTTTTTTGAAAATATCATCAAATTTGTCTTTTTATTTTTAATTGAAAATATCATCAAATTTGTTATTTGAAGATATCATGAAATTTCTTATTTGAAAATATCATCAAATTTGTTATTTAAAAATATCTTCAAAAAGTGGGGGAGGGTGCGGGTGTCGGCGGCGGCGGTGGAGCGGGCCGGTGGAAGGTGCGGGGTGTCGGCGGCGGCGGTGGAGCGGGGGAGGGTGCGGTGGGTCGGCGGCGGCGGTGGAGTGGGGGAGGGTGCGGTGGGTCGTCGGCGGCTGTGGAGCGGGGGAGGGTGCGGTGGGTCGTCGGTGGCAGTGGAGCGGGGGAGGGTGCGGTGGGTCGGCGGCAACGGTGGAGCGGTGAACTTTTTTATTATTATTTTTTTAAATGAAGAGGGGAGAGGAGGCGCGGGTGGGATCGAGATCGAGATGGAGGGGGAATCAAGATCGAGATGGAGGGGGATCGAGATCGAGTGTCCTCATGAATATTCAATATTTTATCATATTGAATATGAAAAAATATCATCAAATTTGAAAAAATATTCATGAATTCAAAAAGTGCCCATGAAATTTAAAAATATTCATGATATCAAAAAGTGCCCATGAAATTTAAAAATATTCATGATATCAAAATATATACTAATGGCGCACTTCTACAGGGTGCGCCATTAGTAGTTTAAACTAGTAATGGCGCACTGTGAGGCGGTGCGCCATTAGTAGTTTTGCAAAAAAAAGAATAAAAAAATCAGTACTGGCTCACTTCGGTAGGATGCGCCATTAGTATGTATGTAAAAATAAAAAAATTATCACTAGTGGCGCACCTATTTTCTGGTGCGCCATTAGTGTCTTCCAGACTAATGGCGCATCACCAACTGGTGCACCATCAGTATATAGTAGTGGCGCACTACTTCCTTGGTGCACCATTAGTGTCAATCCTATCTATATCCCTTTTCCTAGTAGTGATCAACCCACAACGACAACGAGGATACATGTTGGATTATAGATCATTTCCAACAAAACATTCTAGTAAAGTTTTTCTCACACAACAAATAACAAAGCGATGAAATGAACTTCATCTCAACCACTCGTCAATGTTGGAAATGCTTGCTTTGAACCAGAAGTGATTCTCTAGGAAGGGCCAGATACTGTCAATCTCGAGACCAACGCAAGACTGATCATCCAGGCTGAAGCGGCCTACTATATCATGGCTAGGGTAGGGAACCACCACAATGTTTGAGGTATAGATACAGTTGCTTCTCATAAATGGTAGTAACATTGTTTCAACATCAGTTGGATCGCCTTCCACCATAATTGGATAGTTTTGTCCAAGGAAGAGCGAGTTTCCTCCAAGACTTTCAATACTAAACCAGGGAGAAGGTGTTGGCGCTAGTACACCAGTATCCATCCCGAATACCCTGCAATGGATGTTGGAATAGGTCCGGAGAGTGCGACCATACGAGACAACACCTCCTTCCTTAGTAACATCAGGAGTGCCCTGTATACAGACAAGAAGAGGTGATCCATCGGAATAACTTACCAGGCGCCACTGAGTATATGGGTCCTGCTCGTCCTCATGCTCGTGAATAAAATTTTCAAGTATAGGTGGTGAAATGTCCACAGGACCTTGGAAACACAAGAAGTTTAATTAGTAAAGGGAAACTAGCTAACCCGCATGCATGTGGATGAAACAATTATAATTATGGTGGAAGACAAACGTACCGAAATCATGAGGATTCCATGCAAAAATAGTGCTACGAGTGGTGGCAGCAAACACAAGATCCTCGTATTGAATTGCATCACGATACTCATCCATGTATAGAAACTGATTTTTCAGCAATATCCATCGAGGCGTGGAAGTAAGGAAGGAAACAAGCTTGTTGAAGATAGCAACAACTTCATAGTTCGTGTAATCGCAAGAGCGGTTGGGAACTCGACAAATTGCTATCTTTCATAGACGATAGTTACCATGATCGTATTTGAACTCACATAGACCATCTGTGTGCTTAACCTCTGGGCAGTCTGAGATGTGCGGAAGCGGAACCCAGTGACGAGTGTACACATTCACAAGTTCCCACTCGCAGTTATACCCAATATAAACAATGCAATTTCCATTTGCGCCTGCCCAAGCCTTGCCCTCCAGCGATGGCATCTTAACATCATACGTATCATTATCAAGCAGCATCAACTTACACATGGCGAGGCTTCCCTCGTCCCCCCGCCAGTCAGCAGGGTCACGACGAAGAATATAGGGGAGATCAAACCACTCCTGGACCCTTCGGTTCCTTGTAATGATGTCATTAGTTGAGTCAAGAATGGTCTTGAACGAACCTGCCATGCTAGCCGAGGTGATGACGTTCCACCGATCAATGAGTTCCTCCGCCGCGTCATCATTTAGATCAGGGAAAGAATAACAGGGTCGTTTCTGGCTTGTTCCCTCCATGGAGAAGACAATCAAACAATGGAAGAAGAAAGGGTGAAGACAAATGGAGGATGGAGGAAGAGCTAGCGTGTGACAACAGTTCCAAATCAAGAGGGAAAGGCGAAGAGTCGGTGGACGGTTGTCACGGTACACGAAGAGGCGCCTGGGGAGCGAACGGTTGCCACAGAGGTCACACACTGACGACAAGGGCCGAGTGAACCGCATGCAATCCCATCACACAACACAGACGTCTTGTTAAGTTGAACCGTTTCTATACTCTTGTGTCAACGCAAACAGTTCATCCAAGTGAACCGCATGCCGTATATCCCACACACCTTGATCTGGCTGACCGTTTCTTTTGTGTTGCCTAATCACAAACAGTTCATTCGAGTGAACCGTATGATGTATATCGCACACACCTTCATCTGGCTGCTCGTTTCTTTTGTGTTTCCTAATCACAAACAGTTCATCTGAGTGAACTTTATGTTGTGTATCGCACACATCTTCATCTGGCTACCCGTTTCTTTTGTTCCTCCTTGTCGTGGTTTTGTCACAGCAGATGTCCTCGTGAAAGGACTTAGTCATGGAGCCATCGCCACGGGTTAGCTTAAAGTGGTTAAACCAGACAAGGGAGACGAGAGTTTTATACTAGTTCGGCCCCTTACGATGAAGGTCAAACCCTACGTCTAGTTGTGATGGAATTGCTAGGGTTTCGATGACCAGGGGGCAAATTCGGTTTGCCTGGCTCTCGACTTGTTGTTGTGTGTTGTCCCTAAACCGTCGTCGGGTCACCCCTTTATATACATAGGTAGACGTCTGTCGGTTTACAGAGTCCCGAGGCTGGATCGTTAACGTGTCCAACTCAGTATCTATCCTTCCTATCTTACAATGCAAGTTACATGAGAAAGTCGGTTTACATCTATAGGCCTTAACCCACCTTTGGGCCTTGGGCCTTCGTAAAGAGCCACCATCCTCACGTCTTCATGGGCTTCTAATCTTCATAGAGTTAACCCGGCTACTTCTGGCCGATTTACATCCAGTAGTAATATCCCCAACATTAGGCCCCATATTGATTTGAATTTATTCATGCCAATCCTCCACACTTAGAAAAATTCTTGCCCTTGCACCTCCTTATAGATCTTGTAAACCGCCCTGACATCATCCTCCGGATTTGTAGTAAACCGCCGTGATGTCATCGATTCATTAAGACCAAAAATGCCTTTTATTAATGAGCATCCAACCATCAAGGCGACAACTTTATTAAAGATCCACTTTTTAGCTCCTCGATTCTCGCTCCTGTCGCTTATCTCTTCGCCTTATAAATAGGGCTGAGACCCCTTTTTCTGTTTCCTTCGCTACATCTTCATCTCTTATTCCTCCTCGCGACGTCCCTGCGCCCGAACACCGCCGCTGTCATCGAACTTCACCCCTGCCTCATCGTCGGCCGCTGCATCAACCTGACTGGACCAGAAAAGCGCGACACATCTCCTCCGTTCCTGTAACACTGCTAAGCCCTCTCCCTTTCCGCCCTAGATCTTCCCCATTAGGGTTTGTATCCATCGGAGTTCATCGAAGTTCTTAGAGCTGTTCTTCTTTGTCCTTCTTGGTAGCATCGTAGGTTAGTTTTAGATCTGTTTTAGCCCTTTCGCAACCGTAGACACAATCGCATCCTTCCTTATTAGATCACTCCTTTGCATAGACAACAACCTTTTCTGATTCTGATGAACTGGTTAAACACCTGAAGATTTTAGGTCTTAATATACTCCAGCTTTCTACCACCCCTTGGATCTGAAATCACCATATAAATCTATGAAACCTGTTCCCCTCACTTATTTATTTTTAGATCTGTACCCTTCACACCAATATAGGCGGTTTAACTTTTTGAAGTATGATAAACCGGCAGGTACCATTAGTCCCCTTTTAAACTACTGATTCATTTATACCCCGGTTTAATAGTACGCATATACCTCTGCTTTTGTTCATTGCTTTACCGTTCATAAATACTCTGTCATCGGTAGTTTATAACTTCTTCCGATTTACCAATTTCACATACTTGGATTCCTTTTCCCCGTTGTACCTTATGCATCACCATTAATGAATCGTAAACCAGCATTATTTTCTTCCCAGCTTTTCACTTGCAATGGGCAAGCAGTTTTATTCCTGCAACTGGGTTCCCTCCCGGGTTACAGAGGAGCAACTGAACGAAATGGTCAAGATTGGCACCTTATCAAAGAAAAATGAAATCCGGTGGTGAGTTCCTAGGCCGGAAAATCCTCCTACCCCCAAGCAGGGTGAAGTAGTGGTGTTTTCTTATCACATAGGCCGTGGCTTTAAACCGCCTGGGTCAAAGTTTTTTCGAGATGTACTTGCCAGTTTTCAGCTCCATCCTCAAGATATTGGACCCAACTCGGTATCCAATATATGAAAATTTCAAGTTTTTGTGAAGCGTACCTACAAGAAGAACCAACCATCGAGCTGTTCTGGGATTTCTTCCATTTAAACCGGCGCAGTGAATTCGTAGACGGACCCAATACTAAACTTGGCGGCATCTCTATTCAGAAACGGAAAGAAGTTGAGTTTCCTCATGCCAAACTTCACAGTAACCCAAAGGAGTGGAACCAAACTTGGTTCTATTGCAGAGACACCTCTCCCAAAGATGAGAACCCTCTGTCGGGATTATCATGCTCACCGGCTCGCTAATACTCATCCACTTCCGCAACGACTAAGTGCCCAGGAACGGGCCTCGTACGCACCTCAACTCGCCAAGCTTAGAACCTTCCTAGCCAATGGTTTAACAGGCGTGGACTTCGTCCGTTGCTGGATATCATGGAGAATTTTGCCATTAAGTCGCCGCTCTGGCTTAATGTGAGTATACTGGTGATGTACAAGACTCTCAACGTCATATCAATATTCGGCTAATAGATGAAGAAGTCACTAAGTCTGTGAAGAAAATGTTGAACGAACTGGAAGCTGTCTGTAGCAAGACCGGGTTAAGTCCCTTTTACACGCAAAAAAACGCCCACTGTAAGTATTGTCTATGCTTCTGCTTTACACCTGATATTTTTGGACTTTGCAATTTTGAATATCCTCTGCCTATTTTAAAAAGGGTGATGATCCGTTCTGGAAAAGGAAACCTAAGGAGACAGCAGTGAAGCCTTCTCGTCCTAAAACGAAAGCCGTCAAGAAAACCACAAAGAGGAAGGCACCTGAACCCATCGGTTTAGAGCTTGATGACGACCCGGATGAACCGGAAGCAGAGGTAAAACTTGATTCACTTGGTTCAGTTTTCATGCGTCTCATTGACAATGATATTTATCAGGAGGACGTTGAGGGCAGCCAAGTAGACGATGCAAAGGTAATTATCCTTTCCTCCGGTTCAGACTCTCTGCCAACACAAGAAATCCATCAAGCAGTCCGGAAAGTAAGATTTTCTCACCCTCTTGCTCACTTGGATCCAACAATTATTTTGAAGAAGCAGCAGAAGGAGGCTCGCTGCACAACCCGGCAAAGTGGTCAAATGGTCACTTCGACCGGTTTACCGAATACCCCGGTCCGAAAACACTGATCTGAGGTCTCACCCACTTCTGACACTTCTTATCCCAAGGTCAGCTATTTCCGTCAACATCTTAATCCGTCCGATTCGAATTATCAGGTGACACCTCCTTCATCCTCTGGCGAGTCAACAACGACACAACTCCCTCCCCTTATGACTGTTGCTGGGTAAGTTTTAACTGAATCTGTTTGACACTTTGTATTTGCATGTTGTTTTCATCCGTGCATCTTTTCCTTTTCAGAGCCAAGGCTAGACACAACAAGAAAACTTGGGTGAATAAACCGTCTAAAGAATTGGTTGTTGAACCAGAGCAAACCACTGAACCGGAAGGTCCTCATGTAGACACTGTTGTTCATGAACCACCCCCTCCGGATCATGATTTGAATGAGCAAACAGAAGCTGAAGTAGCAGACCTTGCCGACAAACCGACAAGCCCGATCCATAATGACGATGGACTGTCCAGTCTGGCGAAGGCTACTGATATCCCAACAACACCAACACAGACTACTGGTAACAAGGAAGATGATGTTGTCATCACTGGTGTTGGTCATACCTCTCCTGGCCATCTTGTTGCATTGGCGAAACATAGTGCCAAAGAAGAACATGCTGCCATGGAGAAAGGCAAGTGGAGCACCGATCTATCAAGCTATGCCCACTTCAGTGCTGAAGAACTCCATTCTGGCTTTCTGAACCATCTGCACACAAACCGTGATTATGAAGTCGGTTTGGTGAATCTGATAAAGGAGCTCTATGAGGTAATGACATAACATTTCCTTTCTTAAGTCCAATTGCAAATACCAACTCTAGTAGCCCCCAAAGGCAGGTTTATGATAGCAATCATAAATCGGGACTTTGTAATATCTCAACGCTTGCATACTTATCCTCCATATGTCAGGTAATCCTTTGAAATAAACTGGTACTTTATCATTGTATTCCTGTAGTTTTCATCTGTGTAGTCCCCAAGGGCCGGTTTATCTTTCCAAGCTAAACCAGGTCTTTAATCAATGCTTCAACTTTGAATAGATGTACATTAGCCCCCAAGTGTCAAGGATAATGCGTACATTGTACTTGGGACTTGCAAAAATTTCTGATAATAGAGAAAATAGGCATTAGCCCCCAAGTACAAAGTGCATAACTTGTTATACACTTGGTACTTCAAATATACATATCCCATTGATGATTTATCTTGCCTTTGTAGGCCGAGATGGGTAAGAAGGATGCTCAAACCGCTGACCTTCAGGAGAACATTAAATCTCAGCAAGCGGAAACGTCCAAAGCCAAGGAAGAACTGACTAATGCCTTAGCAGCCATGGAGAAGCTGAATGAAACCTTTAATAAAGAGCGTGCAAATTGGGATACAGAAAAGGCTGGTTTAACAAAGAAGGCCGAAGACGCAGAAGTAGCCCTGAAGCTGGTGGTTGAAGAACTGACCGTCTTAAAACGGCAGATTAATGCCATGACCTCTACTGTATTTGGTGAGTATCCTCATATGAAGCTTTTCCAATTCATAATCTTATCAATAGCCGGTTTACTGATGCTTTACCATGACAGGGACCCACATTACTCATCTGGGCTCCAACATGCGGATGAATCTTAAAGTGGCCTATACTTTGATAGAACATCTGTATTCTGGATCCCAATGAGCCATTTGCACTGCAGCTTATAACAAACCTCCTCCAGCGCTGATAAAAGAAACCATTGAAAAGCTGGCCATGCTACCTGCCCGGTTGGATGAACTGAAGAGATCAGCCGCAAGGTCATGGTGCGCTGACTGTGCTAATCCGGGCCAAGGCGTGGATTCCGGATCTTGAACCGGCAGATATCGGCCAAGGCTACCCCAGCGTGAAGGAAGATGGCACAGAATTCAACAATGATGATCTCCGAAGGCTGACAAAGGAAATGCGGCTTATAGCAAGCAAATTAGCGGATGACACAGATCTATCTCATTATCAACCGGTTCATGATATAGAAGATCTTGTTCCGCCAATCCGTAAGCACACTTACGCTCCTGACATTGATCCTTCCCCTCTTATAAGTGAAGAAGCCATATTCCAAGCGTTAACCGGAATCGACTGGACAACAATTGACTTCCAGCCACTGGGTAGAGAGGAGGAAGACACACCAACTCAAGATGACCAGCAATCTTCAAGTTGTCCTGGGGATGAATCTTGAACCGGAGGCCGGTTTAGCTGTCGCAGTCTGCCACTTGTTATTGAAATAATTATTCTCGGTGGGCTTTTAAAGCGCCTTGTAATAGGCTAGTTCAAACACTCGCTTGTTATGCCATCGAGCATATTTATTTTGCTTGATACTGATAACTCGTCATGCCTTTGGCATCTGTTATATGCATAGTCCGTTACGGCTTTTATTTAATGTGTTCCTACATATAAGAACTTGAAAGTGTCCTAGTGGTTTACCACTTGACGGGTCATGATGCCCAAATATATATATAGCTTGGTGTATAACCAAGACTGTAATAACTAGATATAAAATAGATTATACATGTGATATATCTTGTTGGTTGTCCAACTATTTGGCATAATAAAGGTGATAACGCCAATCTGGAGTATTGGTGACTCCTTTCATTCTTGCCGGTTCATATTAAAACCATACAGGGTTATGAGAAGCACCAGTTTACTCATATAATTCTAGTGACTTGTAGTCAAAACCAGACCGGATCAAATTATTGCCGGTTTAGAGCTGATCATGTACTAACAACTGAGCGTTGAAAGTCATGCCGGGTTGTAATAAACACCGGTTTATCATAAAATATTCATAAATCCCTTTATGAAAAGGGTTAAAACATTTGCAACAAATACAAAAAATATGCAAGAATTTTCATGGGCTGCCAGGCCCTAAATCGAGGCTTTTCATGGGCTGCCAGGCCGCTAAGTTAAACTATTTTTCAAAGCCTTTTAAGATGGACCTCAATCTTTAACCAATCATCGTTTTAACTTTGACAAGCTCGGGGTCTATGAGATTGACTTGTCAAATGTTCGATGGGTCATACCTGGTTTACCTGGACGGAGTGGCTTACTTAAAGAGGAAGCATAACCCGGGGTTTTAGGTGAATACACCTGGCTTCCAAGCCCTGCTTGATAGCCTATTACAAGGGTGCAAGCTCGTTGTTCTTTGAGAAGCAAGGAGCTCCCAAGTAATATTTGAGTTGTGCTCAGTGGATACCTATGTTTGAGTTGTGCTTTTTGCAACAGACTCTCTTTGATTCCACGTAATTTCCTTTTTGGCTTTAAACCTATCAAGAGGTGTAGCTATGGTGTAAATACAACCAAGCCCCCTAGTGATTTCCCTGTTTGTCTTGAAGCCGACCAAGAGGTGTAGTTATGGTTCGAATATGACAAAGCCCCCTAGTGATTTCCTTTATATCTGTAACACCCCGGTGTAATGATGCTACAATAACCTCTAGGGTTAAGTTAACCTTTTTGCTAAACATAAGCCTGATCATTATTATCTCATGTTTCTTTCAACTTCCCCTTTGAATGCAAATTCAAATGCTAAGTGAAATTCAAAATTTCTCAAACATGAAAACAAAAATGTTCATCATGTGCCAAATATTCCACAACTAATATTGGTGGTGAACCAACATTTTTGCAAAGGGTTTAAGTGGCATAAACTACTTAAAACAGTGACCTAAGCAATAAATTAAATGCCCTTTTTAATTTATAAAATTGGCAACTATTCCAAAAACCTCCCAACCT
Organism: Triticum monococcum; assembly: GCA_034509565.1. Lineage (NCBI taxonomy): Eukaryota > Viridiplantae > Streptophyta > Magnoliopsida > Poales > Poaceae > Triticum > Triticum monococcum. The sequence goes on from CM067844.1 coordinate 495,957,533, forward strand.
TTTTGTGGTAGTTCACTTTAATTATTTGAAATTGTTTTGGCCAGTGGCATAATTTTACAAAGTCATTTTTGGCTAAAAAGAAAATGCAAAAGCTGCTAAAAAGAAAAAAGAAAAAAACTAAAAGAAAAGGAAAATCAGAGGAGAGAGAGAGAGAGAAAGCCCCTGCCTCACCTGGGCTTTGGCCCACCCGGCCAGCCCACCCAGCTAGGCCGACCCGCTCCCCCTCCCTGGTCATCCCTCTCCTCTCTGTTCACGCGACCGAGCCCCCCCCCCTAGCTCCTTCCCACCGGACCCAGCGCAGCGCCCCGCGCTATCACGTCGCCGGCGAGGGGGTAAGGGCAGCCCCGACGACTTGGGCTCCCTCCCCACTCGCCCACTTTCCCCCTCTCTCCCTCGTCATGCTCTCCCTCGCTCTCCAGATCCCCTCCCCTCCTCAACCGAGCGCCGCCGTCGCCATGGCTGTGTCATAGCCGCGGCCACCGCCCACCCCGCGCCTCGCCAATAGGTCCAGGAGGCGCGACATCGATGCCTTCGTTGACTACCTCACCGGAACAAGGCGGGGAAGCCCCATCAGCGTCGCCATCATCCCTTCTTCAACCTCCATCCGCCACGGTCGCCGCCCGTCTTCCTCCTCTCCGGCGACCCCCCTGCTACAACTAAGCCTATCACCGGCCTCCGTGTGCCGCTCGGTGAGCCCCTCATCCTTCTCCCTCTCCTTGTTGACTCTGGCGTGCCCCCCTAGCTACTTTCCCCACGTGCGCCCGAATGCAGCGCCGTGGAGCTCATCGCTGGCGAGTCTCCGGTGATCAATTGGTCATGGGCGTATGCCTGTTAGCTTCACCGCATCGCGCAACACCCGCCTAGCTGGTTACTTTGGCCGCTCGCACGCTCTAACGCCGCACCCGCTCGAGCCCGAACTCCAGCGCCGCTTCTTCTTGTCGCCGGCAGCATTCCGGTCGTTCCTGGCCCCAACCATTACCTCCATCTTGCGTGCGACATCGAGCCGCGTCGAACGCATCTAGCTACGCCCCCGGAAACCCCTTGTGCGTGAAACCCGACCCCTCTCCCGACGTGCGCCGCCGCGGGAGGCTCGTCGGAGCAACTCCGGTAGCCAGCGCCGACATGGCCGGCCGAGGCCACTCCCCTGGTCACTGCCTCGTAGGCCCTGAGAGCCCCGTTGACTGGGTTAACCCTGTCAACATACTGACTGGGCAGCCCAGTGGCGCTGACGTGCGGGCCCCACCGTATAATTAATTTAGCTAAATCATTTTTCTAATTAAAATCAATAGTTAAACTAAATAGTCACTCACATATTGGGGCCCATCTGCTAATTAACCACGTTTAATTAAAATAACCCACTGTTAGTCCTCTCTCTATGACATGTAGGACTCACTGGTCAGTTTGACCTGGTCAGCAAGTCTGTTGACTGCTGACGTCATCAGCACGTCATGCTGACATCATATTTTCTTTTTTGTTAATTTAATTAATTCCAGAAAATGTTTAAAGCTTTGAAAATTTGTAGAAATTAAACCGTAACTCCAATGAAAATGTTTTCTATATGAAAGTTGCTCAGAAAAATCCCACGAATTCGAATGTGGTACATTCACCTGTCACATGCCCCTAGCATGCTAAACATGGAACCATCCCCTCTCTTTCATCTGTCCGGAATTCGTCTAACGCCGGGGATTCATCCTCAGATGTTTATCCCCTCCGTCTGCAACGTATAGTACTACGTTTGGACAACCCTAGCTCTGCCAGTCGTCATGTAATGCTTAGTGATGCATCTGTTTGCTCTGTATTTACTGTTTCTTCCCCCTCTTCTCTCTGGTAGACCCCGAGACCGCTGCTGATGCCCCTATGATCGGCTACGTCGATGATAGTTCTTTCTATTCAGCAGAGCTTCGAGGCAAGAAACCCTCCTTGAGCATTCCGATATCTCCCATTTCTTCCCCTCTCATGCTTGCATTAGAACTGCTACTACTTTATGTATGATCCTACTCTGATGCATAGCTTGTTTTTGTTACCTGCTTTCATACCTTACCTGCTTATCCTAAACTGCTTAGTATAGGTTGGTTAGAGATCCATCAGTGACCCCCACCTTGTCCTAGTTGCCCCGCTTTATGTTCGATGACTCGATCAACGTGATCGACGTCCAGGCCCCGACACCGCACATCACACCCCCTAGTTGTACGACTCTGCAGAGTTACCATCGAGTGCCAAGGGTGGAACCTCTTACATCACTCCCGATATGACCTCTATAGTGTAGCTATTCGGTCGTGGTCATCGAGGGTGATTTCCTCCTTAACCACTTCCGATACGGCTTTGTCTTGCAACCCCTCAAGTGTGAACCTCGAGGGTGAATCCTCTTACGTTCATCTTGATGATTACATCGAGTGGAATTCACCGGGGGTGATTCCTCGGGTTTCCCCCTCGGTGTTAGACACACAGTTACTATGGTTACTATGACTTTACACTGAACCATGTTACTAAAGACGGGTCAGCCCTAAGGGGTACCCGCGCGAGCTTAATAGCGAGTGATGTGGAGTCGGGTTGACCTGGAAGGTGCCCGCGAGATACTTACGAGGCGTGGCCGGGCATTCTTAGCCCTTGCCGCAAGTACTCGAGATGGGGCGACGGGGTCACATCTTTCGTGAGTCTCTACTCGTTACCGCGCGTTCCTAATCCACAACGATTTGGATATTTGATTTGAGGGGCCTCTGGCCTAATAGCACTAAACATCACGTGGGCATTGTATGGGCGTTCTGCGTCATATGCATCAGCCGAAGCTTAATAGACATCAGCGACTGAGCGGCGCGCTCCGGGTTGGACTGGTAAGCTCCTGCCTTTTTAAGGAGGTAGCTAGGTCTACTCACCGGCTGCCCACGCAACGTGCAGGAGTTCTCGGGGCGATGGCCCAAAACCCCTGGGGGCATAGGTTTAGTCCGGCGTGCTTGACCTCTCTATTAAGCCTAGGTCGGGTTGCGGCGTATTGTTTGGCCGAGGCCGGGCATGACCCAGGAAAGTCTGTCCGGCCGGACTTAATCAAGCGTGGTGGGTAAGTTGGTGCACCTTTGCAGGGAAGAAAACATTTATCGATAGCCTGTCCTATGGTAATAGACACTTGGAGTTGTATCCCGGTCGATACAACTAGAGCTGGATACTTGTGATGAGAAATGCATTATGATGAGAAATGGATAGTATGGCTCCGGTATTGCTTTCTCGCGGGGAGTCGAGAAAGGATCTCTGGCCGAGGTTGATAACTCTACTACTTTACTTTATGCTACTCTTATCTCTCCTCATGCTGCAAGATGCTTGAAGATGCTAGTCTTTGATAGGCTAGGCTTTCCCCTTCTCTTCTAGCATTCTGCAGTTTAGTCCACAGATACAGCCCATTTCCTTTGATACAGATGCATACTTAGTTTAGATCTGATGTAAGTCTTGCGAGTACTTTGGATGAGTACTCACGGCTGCTTTGCTACCTCTTTTCACCCATACCTGATTGTTGCGACCAGATGACGGATCCCAGGAGCCAGATGACACCACTGATGATTACTACTACCCCGAGGGTGCCAACTACTACGTGGCGGCCGCTGACGACTTGGAGTAGTTGGGAGGCTCCCAGGCAGGAGGCCTTGCCTTTTCGATCGTTGTTGCTTTTGTGCTAGCCTTCTTAAGGCAGACTTGTCTAACTTATGTCCGTACTCAGATATTGTTGCTTCCACTTACTCTTGTGTATTCTAGCTTGTGTATTTGAGCCCTCGAGGCCCCTGGCTTGTAATATAAAGCTTGTATTATTTTAATTTGTGTCTAGAGTTGTTTGTGATATCTTCCCGTGAGTCCTTGCTCTTGATTGTACACATTTGCGTGTCTGATTAGTGCACGGTTCAATCGAGGGCGTCACAATATCTGTGTGGCTTTATAAGCCGGGTTAATAGAACTCCGTTTTATAAGTAGAAGCCCCCATGTAATCACACACGATGTAAAAACAACAGATACCCCGCTTTAGCTGAGGCTCCGGTTTATTATATAATATATACATTGTCATAACTAGCACATATGCCCGTGCATTGCAACGGGAAAAAAATGATGTTTTGTTCAAGCATATTGTCTCATAGCATCCTTCTATAAAATGAACATAAAAAATACGATGCAATTTAGTCGTGTTATATTTTCTTTGCCGGGCATAATCTTCCATCAGATCCATTTAAGTAAAATTCGTCCTTTAGTTACCATGACGTCCTCACCCGTTTTAGTCAAGAATCAAATTATTCCTTTTCTAATTTAGTAGCCCAACACATTAAAGCCTACAAATATTTTTTAAATTATGTTATATTTTTTTACCTCAAGTCCTTCCTTTAATTAGCTCGCCCTAAACACGATGGATGCCACTCATATATTTGGAACGAGTTAGGATTAGTAAATGTGAATGGTGTATAGGTCGTTGGTTGTTACATAAAACATCCAGATAGGAGTTCCCGTGATCAATTCCGACAATATTGATTTATTTTGACCTAATTATTATTCGCGGTCTCTATAAAAGCCCATGACAGGCCCATCAACGTACAAGTATCTGGCCTAGATCGCTTAGCGTGCACTCTAACCAAATGAAAAGGACTAAACCAAACCAAGAATACCTATTCCCTTTAATAGTAGGTACATAGTATGTACATAAGAAGAGCCTGTGGCTCAAGTATAATAAGGCTGAAGAAGAGCTATATTCCATGGCCGCTGGGTCTCCTCTTCCGATTTACATGAGTCTTTGTGCTCTCGAACATCAATAAGGTAGTGTGATCCATTGTGCAAATTTTTGCTGACCACAAACGGTCCTTCCCAAGGTGGGGATAACTTGTGCATATCAGTCTGATCCTGGATGAGCCGGAGCACCAGATCGCCCTCTTGAAAAGTTCTGGTCCTAACCCGGCGGCTGTGATAACGTCAGAGATCTTGTTGATAAATCGTCGAAAGCACCGCTGCTAGATCACGCTCCTCATCTAACAGGTCCAGTGAGTCCTGATGTGCTTTCTCATTCTCAGCAGCAGTGCTACACGAATATGACCTAAACGGCAGTGCTACAAATATGTTGCACTATCATAATCAACTTTGCATCTTTTGGCATCAATATTATGAATATGTGTATTACTATGATTGAGATTCAATAAACCATTGACATTGGGTGTATAACCATAGAATGTTTTATTGATGTAAACAGAACAACAATTATTCTCTGACTTAAATGAATAACTGTATTGCAATAAACATGATCTAATCATATACATGCTCAACGCAAACACCAAATAACATTTATTTAGGTTCAATACTAATCCCGAATGTAGAGTGAGTGTGCGATGTTGATCATATCAACCTTGGAAATAATTCCAACATTCATCGTCACCTCTCCCTTAACTAGTCTTTGTTTTCTCTGCAACTCCTGTTTGGAGTTAGTAATCTTAGCAACTAAACCGGTATCAAATACCCAGGGGTTACTACGAACACTAGTAAAGTACACATCAATAACATGTATATCAAATATACTTTTGTTCACTTTGTCATCCTTCTTATCCGCCAAATTTTTCGGGCAGTTCCGCTTCCAGTAACCATTTCCTTTGAAGTAGAAGCACTCAGTTATAGGCTTAGGTCCAGCTTTGGGGTTCTTCCCGGGAGTGGCAACTTTCTTGCCATTCTTCTTGAAGTTCCCTTTCCTTCCCTTTTCCCCGTTATTGAAACTAGTGGTCTTGTTAACCATCAACACTTGATGTTTTCTCTTGATTTCTACCTTCGTCGATTTCAGCATCATGAAGAGCTCGGGAATCGTTTTTGTGATCCCTTGCATATTATGGTTCATCACCACTGGTGCGCGTCGGTCCTAAACAAACGGTTTTTAACCCCTTTCCGCAACGGCATTTGGAACCATCACGAAGTGAGTGCGGGCGATAGGGGGGTCCTTCCCACACGACCCAGAAACCGTCAGGGATAGGGCCCCTGCAGTACTCTGATGACCCACAAGTATAGGGGATCTATCGTAGTCCTTTTGATAAGTAAGAGTGTCAAACCCAACGAGGGGCAGAAGGAAATGGTAAGCAGTTTTCAGCAAGGTATTCTCTGCAAGCACTGAAATTATAGGTGACAGATAGTTTTGTGATAAGATAATTTGTAACGAGCAACAAGTAACAAAAGTAAATAAAGTGCAGCAAGGTGGCCCAATCCATTTTGTAGCAAAGGACAAGACTGGACAAATTCTTATATAGAGAAAAGTGCTCCCGAGGACACATGGGAATTATCATCAACCTAGTTTTCATCATGTTCATATGATTCGCGTTCGGTACTTTGATAATCTGATATGTGGGTGGACCGGTGCTTGGGTGCTGTCCTTACTTGGACAAGCATCCCACTTATGATTAACCTATATTGCAAGCATCCGCAACTACAACAAAAGTATTAAGGTAAACCTAACCATAGCATGAAACATATGGATCCAAATCAGCCCCTTACGAAGCAACGCATAAACTAGGGTTTAAGCTTCTGTCACTCTAGTAACCCATCATCTACATATTACTTCCCAATGCCTTCCTCTAGGCCCAAATAATGGTGAAGTTTCATGTAGTCGACGTTCACATAACACCACTAGAGGAGAGACAACATACATCTCATCAAAATATCGAACGAATACGAAATTCACATGACTACTAATAGCAAGACTTCTCCCATGTCCTCAGGAACAAACGTAACTACTCACAAAGCATATTCATGTTCATAATCAAAGGGGTATTAATATGCATATAGGATCTGAACATAGGATCTTCCACCAAATAAACCAACTAGCATCAACTACAAGGATTAATTAACACTATGGTTGTCAGAATCGCAATTTTGAATCGGATCGGAACCCCGATGGTAGGATCGCAAATCATAGTATCTTCACTATCAGAATCGTAGAAGCGTAGATTCTATGAAGTAAAATCATAGAATCGCAGGGGTTAGTTTGGGTTGTAAAGTCGTAGAATCGTATAATAGAATCACGATTCTGACAACCTTGATTAACACTACTAGCAACCCACAGGTACCAATCCTGGACTTAGAGACAAGATTTGGATACAAGAGATGAACTAGGGTTTGAGAGGAGATGGTGCTGGTGAAGATGTTGATGGAGATTGACACCCTCCCGATGAGAGGATCGTTGGAGATGACGATGGCGATGATTTCCCCCTCCTGGAGGGAAGTTTCCCTGACAGAACAGCTTCGCCGGAGCCCTAGATTGATTCTTCCAAGGTTCCGCCTCGTGGCGGCGGAGTCTCGTCCCGAAAGCTGGCTTATGATTTTTTCCTCATCGAAAGACTCCATATAGCAGAAGATGGGCATCGGAGGGCCACCAGGGGGCCCACGAGGCAGGGGGGCACGCCCAAGGGGGTAGGGCGCGCCCCCACCCTCGTGGGCAGGGTGTGCCCCCCTCCGGAACTTCTTGCGCTTAGTATTTTTTATATATTCTGAAAATGACTTCCGTGAAGTTTTAGGACTTTTGGAGCTTTGCAGAATAGTCTCTAATATTTGCTCCTTTTCCAGCCCAGAATCCCAACTGCCGGCATTCTCCTTCTTTATGTAAACTTGTAAAATAAGAGAGAATAGGCATAAGTATTGTGACATAATGTGTAATAACAGCCCATAATGCAATAAATATTGATATAAAAGCATGATGCAAAATGGACGTATCAACTCCCCCAAGCTTAGACCTCGCTTGTCCTCAAGCGAAAGCCGAAATCGAAAAATATGTCCACATGTTTAAAGATAGAGGTGTCGATAAAAATAAAATACGGACATGAGGGCATCATGATCATTCTTAGAATAGCAACTTATATAATTCTTGTCATATGATCTCTTATGCTATAGAGTAACAATTGAATCACAATTTCAAGTATGAATCATAAACTTCATTGAAAACTAACAAACTATAATCTTAGTCATTGGAGCAATTGCAATTTATCATAACATAAGAAAGATTCAATATAAGAGCTTTTCAGCAAGTCCACATACTCAACTATCATATAGTCTTTCACAATTGCTAACACTCACGCAATACTTATGGGTATGGAATTCTAATCGGACACAGCGAAAGATAGGGGCTTATAGTTTTGCCTCCAAACGTTTTACCTCAAGGGTAATGTCAACAATAATAGTTCATGAAAACTCACATCCACTTAGCCATATATACTAGGATCTTTCCAACATGTTGTGCTTGCCAAAAGATAAAATGTAAAAAGGAAGGGTGAGGAACACCAAGACTCTTATGTATGGTAGGAGATAAAAAGTAAAAGATAGGCCCTTCGCAGAGGGAAGCAGAGGTTTTCATGCGCTTTTATGGTTTGATGCACAAAATCTTAATGCGAAAGAACGTCACTTTATATTGCCACTTGTGATATGGACCTATATTATGCAGACCGTCACTTTTATTTCTTCCATATCACACGATCGTATAAAGCTTATTTTTTGTCACACTAATAAGTCATACATATTTAGAGAGAAATTTTTATTGGTTGCACCGATGACAACTTACTTGGAGGATCGTACTCAATCCATAGGTAGGTATGGTGGACTCTCGTGGCAAAACTGGTTTAAGGGTGTTTGGAAGCACAAGTAGTATCTCTACTTGGTGCAAATAATTTGGCTAGCATGAGGGGGATAGACAAGCTCAATCATGTTGGATGATCCATGACAATATAATTTATCTCAGATGTAAGAAAACATAACCCATTACGTTGTCTTCCTTGTCCAACGTCAACTCTTTAGCATGTCATATTTTAATGAGTGCTCACAATCATAAAAGATGTCCAAGATAGTATATTTATATGTGAAGACCTCTCTTTCTTTATTACTTCCTATTAATTGCAACGATGACCAAAACTATGTTTGTCAACTCTCAACAACTTTTATTCATCATACTTTGTATATGTGAGCTCATTACTCTCCATAAGATATATGTGATCTCTTTTATTTCCTTTTTATTCTTTCTCTTTTCTTTTATTCACTCAAGATCATGGCAAAATAATCAAGCCCTTGACTCAACACTAATCTTTATTATATATAGCTCACGGACTCGATTACATAGAAGGATCATAAAGCAAAACTCACAACTAGATCATACTAAGAACTTTATGCTACTAGATCAAAATATTACCAAAAGGATCGAACTAAGAAAAACGGTAAAGATAGAAGTGATGGTGATACGATAACGGGGCACTCCCCCAAGCTTGGCAGTTGCCAAGGGGAGTGCCCATACCCATTGATTATATCTCCCTTTTCGGGGATGGTGATGTGATATTCTTGGCGATGATGCCCCTCAGGATACGATTCTCCTCCTCGAGCTTATTGACTTGCTGCTTGAGGTCCATTATTTCCTTTCGAAGTTTTCCTGTAACAGCCAAAGCTCCCTGCACCCAAGGGTGTTGCATAGCTGCGGGAGAACAAGTGACACTCTTTTTCATATTCTCCTAAGAAAGAAATCTAACATTGGAAGGGATAACCGAGTTTGGGATAACCGAGCTCTGCAGTTCCCCCATTGTGAATCCAGCTTAGAAGCGAGAAGTGACTTCTTGATCCTCCTCCATGGCATATATCCTCTTCAAATCAGCCTCCATCTCTTCCTCCGTTGCTGGCCCAAAGTGGTCAACATTGTTGTTTGTCATTGATCTCGGTCTCGGATGAGACACCCGACTCTCCCCGACTGACTCTTGCGAAGACATCTTGCTCTAATCTGCAGCAGCAACAGCTCGAAACACAAACATTGGACAATTGCGTGATACGGGAGTCAAAACCTTCAGGGGATTATATAATGATTTTTTACCGACCAAAATATGTGACGTGTAAGAAAACGGAGTCTAGAGAGCACACGAGGTGCCCACGAGGTAGGGGGCGCGCCTAGAGGGGTAGGGCGCGCCCTCCACCCTCGTGGAGCCCTCGTGTCCTTACCGGATTGCTTCTTATTTTTCTATTTTTCTAAATATTCCAAAACGGAAGAAAATTGCCATTAGAACTGTTTTGGAGTCGGTTTACTTACCGTACCACATACCTATTCCTTTTCGGAGTGTGAAACGTTTCAGAAAGTGTCTCTTATGTATTCCTCTGGGGTTACGGTTTCAATAACATTGGTTTCAACATTTATAGGATTACCTGAGATATAATGTTTAATTCTTTGACCGTTCACCACCTTCGGACTTGTGCCTTCGAAGTTGTTGATTTTTATGGCACCAGAACGATAGACCTCCTCGATAACGTAAGGACCTTCCCATTTAGAGAGAAGTTTTCCTGCAAAAAAATCTTAAACAAGAGTTGTATAGCAATACATAATCACCTACATTAAACTCACTCTTTTGTATTCTTTTGTCATGCGATCTTTTAACTTTTTCTTTAAATAACTTGGCATTCTCATAGGCTTGGGTTCTCCATTCATCAAGTTTGAAATCATAATTGAGCTCTTTAATAGCCCAATAAGCCTTATGTTCTAGTTCGAGAGGTAAGTGACATGCTTTTCCATAAGCCATTTTATATGGAGACATACCCATAGGATTTTTATATGCAGTTCTATAGGCCCATAATGCATCATCAAGTATCTTGGACCAATTCTTTCTAGATCTATTAACAGTCTTTTGCAAAATTAACTTGAGCTCTCTGTTACTCAATTCTACTTGACCACTAGACTGTGGGTGATAAGGAGATGCAATTCTATGATTAACATCATACTTAGCAAGTATTTTACGGAAAGCACCGTGAATAAAATGTGAACCACCATCTGTCATTAAATATCTAGGGACTCCAAACCTTGGGAAAATAACTTCTTTAAGCATCTTACTAGAGGTGTTATGATCAGCACTACTAGTTGGAATAGCTTCTACCCACTTAGTAACATAATCAACAGCAACTAAAATATGAGTGTATCCATTGGAGGCAGGAAAAGGTCCCATGTAATAAAAGCTTCAAACATAAAATGGTTCAATAAAAAGTGAATAATTCATAGGCATTTCTTGACGTCTACTAATATTACCAATTCTTTGACATTCATCACAAGATACAACAAACTTACGGGCATCCTTGAAGAGAGTAGGCCAATAAAAACCGGATTGCAATACCTTATGTGCAATTCTATCTCCAGCGTGGTGTCCTCCATAAGCTTCGGAATGACACTTGCGTAGGATCTGTTCCCGTTCATGCTCAGGTACACAGCGTCTAATAACACCATCTACTCCTTCTTTATAAAGATGTGGGCCATCCCAAAAGTAATGTCTCAAATCATAGAAGAACTTTTTCTTTTGCTGGTATGTAAAGCTAGGTGGTATAAATTTAGCAACAATGTAATTAGCATAATCAGCATACCATAAAGCAGTGTGAGAAGCATTTATGACATTTAATTGTTCATCAGGAAAGCTATCATCAATAGGTAGTGGGTCATCAAGAACATTTTCCAACCTAGACAAGTTATCTGGAACGGGGTTCTCAGCTCCCTTTCTATCAATAATATGCCAATCAAATTCTTGTATCAAGAGAACCCATCTAATAATTCTAGGTTTAACATCTTTCTTTTCCATAAGATATTTAATAGCAGCATGATCCGTGTGAATAGTTACTTTAGAATCAACAATATAAGGTCTGAACTTATCACAAGCAAATACAACTGCTAAGAATTCTTTTTCAGTAGTAGCATAATTTCTCTGAGCATTGTCTAGAGTTTTACTAGCATATTGAATAACATTTAATTTCTTATCAACTCTTTGCCCTGGAACAGCACCTACAACATAATCACTAGCATCACACATAATTTCAAAAGGTAAATTCCAATCAGGTGGCTGAACAATAGGTGCAGAGATTAATGATTTCTTAAGTATTTCAAAGGCTTCTACACAATCATCATCAAAAACGAATGGTATATATTTTTGTAATAAATTAGTCAGAGGCCGAGAAATTTTTGATAAGTCCTTAATGAACCTCCTATAAAAACCGGTGTGACCAAGGAAACTTCTTATACCTTTGATGTCCTTGGGACATGGCATCTTTTCAATAGCATCAACCTTAGCTTTATCAACTTCAATACCTCTTTCAGAAACTTTATGCCCCAAGACAATACCTTCATTAACCATAAAGTAGCACTTCTCCCAATTCAAGACAAGGTTAGTTTCTTCACATCTCTGAAAAACTCGATCAAGGTTGCTTAAGCAATCATCAAAAGAGGATGCATAGATGGAGAAATTTTCCATGAAAACCTCACATATCTTTTCACAGAAATCAGAAAATATAGCCATCATGCATCTTTGAAAGCTAGCAGGTGCATTACATAAACCAAAAGGCGTACGTCTATAAGCTAAAGTACCGAACGTGCAAGTAAAAGTGGTCTTAGATTGATCATCAGCTGACACAGGTATTTGAGAGAAAACCAGAATAACCATCTAGAAAGCAAAAAATGTGTATGTTTGGATAATCTTTCTAGCATTTGGTCAATAAAAGGTAAGGGGTGATGATCTTTTTTAGTAGCCTTATTTAATTTGCGGAAATCAATTATCATCCTATAACCTGTAATAATTCTTTGCGGAATCAATTCATCTTTATCATTAGTAACGACAGTAATACCTCCCTTTTTAGGGACACAATGGACAGGACTTACCCCCTGACTATCAGCAACGGGATATATTATACCTGCCTCAAGGAGCTTTAGTATTTCCTTTCTTACCACTTCTTTCATCTTAAGATTCAACCATCGTTGGTGATCACTAACTGGTTTGGCATCTTTCTCCAAATTTATTTTGTGTTAACATAGTGTGGGACTAATGCCTTTAAGATCATCGAGAGTATATCCAATAGCAGCACGGTGCTTCTTCAGAGTTTTCAATAATCTCTCTTCTTCATGATCTGAAAGTTTAGCACTAATAATAACATGATATATATTTTTATCATCAAGATAAGCATATTTAAGAGTATCAGGTAACAGTTTGAGCTCAAACACAGGATCACCCTTGGGTGGAGGAGGATCCCCTAGGATTTTGACAAGCAAATTGTGTTTCAGGATGGGTTCTTGTTTAAAGAATACTTCATCTATTTCCCTTCTTTCATTCATAAACATATCATTTTCATGGTCTAGCAAATATTGTTCTAAAGGATCACTAGGAGGCACGGCAATAGAAGCAAGACCAATAATTTCATCTTTACTAGGCAATTCCTCTTCACAGTGTTGTCTACGGAATTTAGAGAAATTAAACTCATGAGACATATCACCTAAACCAATAGTAACAACATCCTTCTCGCAATCTATCCTAGCATTAACTGTGTTCAAGAAGGGTCTACCAAATATAATGGGACAACATCTATCTTGTGGGGAACCAAGGACAAGAAAATCATCAGGATATTTAGTTTTCCCACACAAGACTTCAACATCTCTAACAATTCCAATTGGTGAAATAGTATCTCTATTGGCAAGTTTAATTGTGACATCAATATCTTCTATCTCAGCAAGTGCAATATCATGCATAATTTCCTTGTATAAGTCATGAGGTATAGCACTAGCACTGGCACCCATATCACATAAGCCATGATAACAATGATCTCCTGTTTTAACAGAAATAACATGCATGCCTACCATGGGACTATGTTTATCTTTAGCACAAGGTTTAGCAATTCTAGCAGTCTCATCATAGAAATGAATAACATGCCCATCAATATTACCAGAGAAGAGATCTTTAACAATAGCAATATTAGGTTCAACTTTAATTTGCTCAGGAGGTGTATAGGTTCTAATATTTCTTTTACGAACCATAGTTGAAGCTTTAGCATGATCTTTTATCCTAATAGGAAAAGGTGGTTTCTCAACATAAGTAGTAGGAACAATAGGATCATTATAAGTGACAGTCTTTTCTTCATCTTTAATAGGTGCAGCTACTTTTACTTCTATGGGAGGATGATATTTAAAGCACTTCTCCCTAGGGAGATCAACATGAGTAGCAAAAGATTCACAGAAAGAAGCTACTATTTCAGAGTCAAGTCCATATTTAGTGCTAAATTTACGGAAAACTTTGGTATCCATAAAAGATTTAGTAGAATCAAACTTAGGTGTCATACCTGACTTCTTACATTCGTCGAGGTCCCAATCTTCAGAGTTGCGTTTAATTATTTCCAATAAATCCCATTTGAATTTGAAAGTGCTAGTGATCGACTAGAGGGGGGTGAATAGGCGATTTTTATGAAAGTCTTCAAAACATGAAAGTTTCGAAGACAGTCGATAGAAATGAACATATTAACATGCAGCGGAAGGGAGACTACACTAGGCAAGCCATAGTCAAGTATTCAATGAAGTGAAATTACAAAGATGAATAGAAGCTAGGCAGTATAGATCAGGATGGAAGACAGTATGAAGCCAATCAGAACAAGCAGTCACACAGTGAAGACAAATAGATAATGCAAACATGCAATGACTTCACAAGGACCAACTATGAATAAAGAGATGGGAAGGATAGAACCAGTTGCTCGTTGAAGACAAGGATTTGTTGGACCAGTTCCAGTTGGTGTGACAATTGTACATCTGGTTAGGGAGGCTGAGATTTAACTCAGAAGACCGTGTCTTCACCTTATTCCCCTTGAGCTAAGGACACCCAGTCCTCGCCCAATCACTCTGGTAAGTCTTCAAGGGAGAATTCCAAACCTTCACAGACTTTGTTCACCGGCGATCCACAATGACTCTTGGATGCTCAGAACGCGACACCTGACCGACTGGAGGATTCATAGTCCTCAAGTGTAATAAGTCTTCAGATCACACAGACAGGAAGACTTCAGTGATGCCTAACACTCTTTGGCTCTGGGTGTTTAGGGCTTTGTCCTCGCAAGGATTTCTCTCTCAAAGGCTTCGAGGTAGGTTGCTCTAAAACGACAAAAGCCGTGCACTAACTCTGAGCAGCCAACCAATTTATGGTGTAGGGGGTGGGCTATTTATAGCCACTAGGCAACCTGAACTGATTTGTCTGAAATGACCCTGGGTCACTAAGGAACTGACACGTGTTCCAATGGTCAGATTTCAAACACACACGGCAACTTTACTTGGGCTACAAGTAAAGCTAACTCATCCAACTCTGGATAAGATTTGCTCTCATTGTCTTTGCTCGAAGACATACGATTTTGGTTATGCATCACTTCAGTCACTCTAACTTTGTTCACTGGGACCCCACTTAATAGTACGGTGGTTCCTATGACTCAACAAAGAAGAAAAGGAAACGACGAAACAGCTAAGTCTTCGTGCTCCATAGTCTTCACTCAATGTCTTCTCTTGTCATAGTCTTTAATGTGAATATCTTCACATACCACCTTTGTCTTCAATGTCTTCATACATTTTTAGGGGTCATCTCCGGTAGGAAAACCGAATCAATGAGGGACTACTACCTGTGTTATCCTGCAATTCTCACAAACACATTAGTCCCTCAACCAGGTTTGTCATCAATACTCCAAAACCAACTAGGGGTGGCACTAGATGCACTTACAATCTCCCCCTTTTTGGTGATTGATGAAAAACTGGTTGAAGTTTTCAACAGGGATAAAAGTATGTGAAATTGTAAAGGATTTAGGTATTGTCTTTGTAAGTAGTAGGAAGGCTCCCCCTGAAGATGTGCATATAAGTATTTTGCTTTTGAACGCAAATGCACATGGCAGGTTGTACTTGCGAAGCTCCTCTTCTACTTATGAAGACAATTCATCATGCATGTAAGGATATAACGAAGATAATGACATGCATAATTAAAAATGGACGTCTGCAAAATGACTTCGTGCGGAATTTACCGTCGCACATGCGGAATTTATCATCGCATCACATAGTGTCGAAAAAGGTAGCAGACGACCATCAAGTTGTAAGCACTTGGAAAATGTAGCAAAAGTAAAGCAACCACCCATATGGACCAGCTTGAAGACTATCAACTCATATGCTTCTCCCCCTTTTGTCAGTAATGACCAAAAAGGTTTGAAGACATAGAGCTTCTACTCGTTCCCATGAGAAGTAGGTGAAGTAGAAGGGTCGTCGTTGAGGTTCGGTGGTGCGGAAGAACTTGGTGCAGTGTCGACATGCGCTGAAGTTGTAGGAGGTGAGGTAGCATCATCTTGATCATCTATGACTCTGGCATTCACCGTTGCAGCTGAGGAGCAATAGTCAGAGTCTTCAAGTGAGGGAGTCCGACGCAAGTGAGCATTCCTTGGAGGAGTTGAGTCAAACTTGAATCTTTCTGTGAAGCCATCGCCTTGCAGACCGACTTCGGCACTGAGTAATATCAAGATCTTCCAAGACCTCTGACAGGTTTCATGTGTAACAAAGGCATTCTTAGTGGCAAGATTGCGAATGCGATTGACGTCCACCAAGAGGCTTTGCATCTAACGCTTGAGCTAGTCATGATGCTTATCCTGTTTCTGATGTAGAGCGACGAGAAGCTCTCGATCATTGAGAACACGAGATCGCTTCTGAGGCCTTTGGGCAATGGTGCTTGCAGTGGCTTCAGTTTGGGTGCGAGGGGCACGTGTGTTACCAGCCAAGGGATAAACATGAGAGACGGCCTGGACTCCATCAATGGGCTAGGTGAAGCTTTGACGGTCAACATTGTGAATATAAACTGGCTCCTTTGCAGGCTCTGGGTAAATAGCTTCAACAGACAGATCAACCTCTAGCAAGAACATGAGATGATTGCGCCCAGACGGCTAATAGTTGAAAGCAGAGTGAAGCTTGATAAGGCGCATTACCCATGGAGCATAGAACTTCAGACCAAAGATGTTGGAGCCAGATGCAGACAAGTGCCTGATGAAGAAGTCTTGAGCATTGAAGCTGATGCCATTGAAGATATAGAAAACCAAAGTCTTCATTGCTCCTTCAAGCTTCACTGCAGATGAATGTCCTTTGACAGGCCATAGAGTTTTCCTGATGATATGGTAAATGGTGCGGGGCAGATACTCTAGGTCCTCGACAAATAATTCCGTTGGGTGTTCAGCGTCGCGTGGCAGAGGCTTCATCATGCTCAGCATTTGGCTCATGTTAGGCTCTCGCTTCTGGAAAATGCTCTCTAAAGCATTCTGGTGTTGCTAACAACCTGGTTCATAATATTCGCCAGGAGTGGGCAGGGCTATAAGCTCAATGATGTCTTGGGCTTTAGCTTCATGATGGACATAGCCCTTCATCCACTCAAGAATCCAAGTCTTCGGATCCCTGTTGTATCCACGAATGTGGAGGGTAGCATAGAATTGAAGCAGAAGTTCTTCATTCTAGTGTTCCTTGGCAGTCACAAAGTTGAGCAAAGCCACATCACGAAAGCAGTCAAGAGCTTCTTCAAGGCAAGGCAATCCAACAATGGCTTCGCAGTCTAGATGCATATAAGGGAAAATATGCCCCTGGTTGTATAAGATGCAAGAATAGTAGTTGCTTTGCTGATAACTCCAGAATCAATCCGAGGAGATTCTTGGCCTTGTGTAAGGGTTCTTGTCACTGTCAAAGAATGTGTCGTGTGCCTTGAATCCATTCAGATTGAATGATCCTGGTGACATTGCAGTACCTGGAAACCGTGGTAGCCTTGGCTTTGGCTTCTAGACCTGAGGCATGTGCTCGACATGATAGTCAAATTGAGGTTTGGTAGCATGCGGAGGAACCAGAATTGGCCAGCGAACGGTAACAAGCTGACCATGGTCAGATGCTTGCTCGATGGTGTGTCGCCTGGGAGGTGGTACAGGAGCAGAGGCATTGACTTCAAGCTGCAGATTTGCATAAGGTGCAACATTAGCTTCAGGTGTAGTGTCATCTGGCACCACATTAACTTCAGGCGCCACATTAGCTTCAGCCATGACAAAGTCATTGGCTTCAGTGTTGATGTTGGTGGCCGCCTCAGTATTGGTAACCTCCACTTCAGGAGCTGGAGGGTTAGACACATTCTCCTCGAGAACAACTTCAGGATTGGATGGGCGTGTAGCAATTCTTTCTTAATTTCTTGGTTCTTCTTCTTGGTCATCGGCTGATGCAGCCGGAATATCTTCAACCGTTTTGGCTTCAGATTCAGGGATGTTCGAAGTAGGAGAGGCTTCAGGAAATACATCGCGTGAACAGATTGGCGCTCTTCTCCTTCTGGAACACTTGACAATGTGACCTCTGGCCTTGGTCCTTTGCGAAGACTGCGAAACGCTGGCGACGCTTGGGGAGATGGAGTTGGTTGGGCCTCAATGTCTTCATTGTCAATCACTGGAGTGGTGACATGGGTTGGGGGAGTAACTGGTGTTTCTTTATCACGACGGGATTCTTGAGGGTGATCAGCCCATGAGTTATCCTAAGCAATTGGCGTCAATGGACGACCAATGCTGATGAGTTTGTTGTTCGTGAGAACAGGCAATGATACCAAATTTTTCTCGATCTGAGGAAGGACTTCATCATCTTCAACATTGTCATGATGACCAATGTCTTCAGCTGCGGTGGGGTCAGCAGCTGGAATGTCTTCAGATTCAGGAGCCTTTGAGGAAGCAGGCTCATGAACTACCAAACGGCGTTCTTGGTGTGCAGAGGGAGGACGAGCAACAGAAATTGGTTCGACAACAAGGGGCTCTGTGGAAGCAGCCCGGTCTCTCTTCTTTGTCTTTCTTTTCTTGGTTGGCGGAGCGTCGTCAGTGGTGTGCTTGGTCTTGCGCTTGCAAACTTCGGCAGCTGCCCTGGTTTTCTTGAGTTCCGAAGCCACTGTGGGGACCTTAGGCTTCAAGCTTGTCATACTGGTCGGGAAGACAATACGAGGTTCTTCCTACCTTGAAGCTTCTGGTTGGGCCACAGCTGACTTCTTCTTCTTCTTAGTAGCCATTCTGGGGTCGATGCCTGGTCGCCCCAAAGCCTTGCGCTTTTCGGCTTCATTGTAGCCTTGAACACATTTGGCAGCAAGATTCTTCATGCGCTCACGAGAACCTTTTGCTTCTTCGCGTTTCTTGTGGAACGCCTCCTTGAGCCCATGCATCATGACCATGAAGTTTTGAATGTCTTCGACATTGAGCTTGGTCATGTGCTTCTTGAACTGAGCCTTTTCATAATCAATCTTGTGCTTTAGCTCAACAATCTTCTGTGCAAGAGCCATCTCAGGAGCAATGGCTCCGTGGAAGCAGACGCTGAGCCAATTGGGAGTTGAAGATCATCAAAACTGAGATCTGGGCTGTCAAGCCACTCATCAATAAACTTGTACAGAATCTCAACATCAAAGAGGGGAAGATCATTGTAGATTTCCGCCTCTTGTTTGCTCTTTATCAATTGCTCAAGAGCATCATCACCAACATCGTCGTCGCTAGACAGATCAATGGCATCATTCTCGTTTCTCAAAATAGCAGCAGGGGTCAATGCTTGACCAGTTGGTTGCATGGGCTTTCTCAACTTGTCAGACTTCGAGATCTGAGAGAGATCTTCAGACTGCACATTGGCTTCAGGAGGTGCAATGGCCAGAGGCTTCGCCCGTGAGACCTCTGGTGCAGACAAGGGCTTTGAAGCCTTTGGTTTCTTTTGCTTCACAGGCTTCAGTGGTGCAGGCGCTTCGTTAGAATCAGCGTCATCTGCAGAGTGATCCACGGCTGCCCCTTGAACCTGAATGTGTGTGATGAGACCTTCTAAGTTGTAGAAGGGCCCAACAAGATTAGTTTCAGCATCGTGTGTGCCATCGGCACAAGGAGCTGAGGGACCGGGGTTGAATTCCAACCCTAGTAACTTCTTGTTCTCTTTGGCAGAAGTTTTGGCAAACTGAAAGTTGCGCTTAAAGAGATTATCTCCACGACACCATAACAGAGATGATGGGTCGGCATTAGCAGGCTGAGGTCCACGAATCATGCAGGGTTAGAAGCCTTGAGCAATAGCTTCGGACTTCGACTTGGGCTGAAGACCTGTGTATATAATATCTTCCCAGGGGCCCTTGATGGCATTCTTTTCAGCATATTCCTCGGTGACAAATCTGTACTTGAACCATTCCTCTGCCCAGTGTCTTTGAATCCATTGGATTCGGTTCTTGCGTTCTGCATAGGTCTCTTCTGGATCTGACTTGTATAACTCATATAGATCCGGTGGCAGGTCCTTAGCAGTGTTTTCATGGCGTTGTCTGCCGCCCTTCCTAACTGATTTTTCTGTTGCCATGAAGTTTAGACTGAAAGGCTTCAACACTGTCAAAGTATTCCGTCTGCTGGTCAGACAGGAACTGGCTTTAGGAGAATTTATGTGATGTTGTAAGAACTCTGCAAATGAATGCAGACTATGAGAACCAAGGGATTCTCCCACGAACATGTACCTGTGACAGCATTAGAGATGTGAGGGAAGGGGAAGAGGTCATATGCATTCTTAGAGGATTTTCAAGATAAATCAGTTTGGAAGACATTGACCTCATAGTGCGAAGACATTCACTCATATGTAGAGAGTTGGTTCCAGATTTGTACGAATCCATGAATAAGTACAACTAAGGAATCGAACTACTTTGTGAAGCATAAGTGAACATACTAGGCATGCTATGAGATGCAGAACAGGATATATCCAACTTTGTAGGAACAAAAACCACTTGTGGTTGGAAAGGATGAATCTATCAGATCAAAAAGACTATACAAACAGTTTTTATTTACCACTCGAGGAACTGCTAGACAGAGTAGGAGATGAGGCCGAGCAGTTCGATTTTCCGTGCCCTAACTTGGTGACGGAGGACACCTACGACGACGCCAGAGAAGACGATGTCCTCGGCCGGCGTGATGACGGCGGCGGTGAGGTCGCGGCAGCTAAGCGCTTCGTCGCCGACGTCGTTGAGGGCTAGCAGTGGTGCTAGGGTTTGTGCGAGGAAGAGAATTGGAAGAAGAGATAATGACTGGGTGTGGTGAGTATTTATAAGGACAGGGACGGCACAACATTATTACGCAGGTGCCCCTGGAGGTTCGCATCTGAAAGACACATGGCGATCATGCAACACATCGGAGGTTGTTCCATGTTCCCATGTACGCCTGGATTGTCGGGTGGTCATTCCCGCTTCTCCGGGTTTCAGGCAAAAAGGATTGAGCATTTAAAACAGATTTAATGATTATCTCTGTATCTTCTACTGACAAGGACGCAGCAAAGACATTCAACAATTTCAATAGGATGCATATGATTTGGATAGATAGATTTGAGATGGGAGCATAGAAAGGCTAGGGTCCGATCACACTCACTTAGTTCGAAAGATTCAACGAGAAGACATAGCTATAAGTGAATGACGTAGAGGACAGAACGCAATCATATGAATATATCCGAATAGGACCAAATAAATATAGTGAAGATAAACATGAAACTGTGTTAATATTGATGACAAACCAAATGCAAAGACTTTGCAAATGTAACGCCAACAGAAAATGCTCCAAACAGAAGTTTGGTGGTGGCGTTACCCACCGTATAGGAAGTAATAGACCCAGACATGGCGCACAATTATCGTGGCGCTCTGAAGTCAAATTCCACGTTAATGTATTCACACTTAGAGTGTAAGTCTTCATTAGTTGAAGATATACGTTACTTCGTGTGTTGCACATCTAAGACATCAACATGCATAAGTGTTAGGATGTGTGCATTATCACAAGACATTTGAGGATTCCAAGATATTTAGCTCACACCGCAACTTGCAAAACCTTTTTCTCATCAAAGGGCTTTGTGAAGATATCTGCCAGTTGCTATTCAGTGTTGACGTGAATGATGTCAATGTCTTCCTTCAAGACATGATCTCTAAGAAAGTGATGAAGGATCTGAATGTGCTTTGTCTTCGGGTGCTGAACTGGGTTGTTGGCGATCTTGATGGCGCTTTCATTGTTGCAGTAGAGTGGCACTTGCTTCAGATGAATGCCATAGTCTTTGAGTGTTTGCTTCATCCATAGAAGCTGAGTGCAGCAAGATCCAGCAGCAATGTATTCAGATTCAGCAGTGGAGAGAGATACACAGTTCTGCTTCTTTGAAGATCAACACACAAGTGATCGTCCCAGAAAGTGACATTTGCCTGATGTAGACTTGCGATCCACCTTGTCACCAGCGTAATCAGCATCCGAGAATCCAACTAGATCAAACTCTGAGCCCTTTGGATACCATAATCCTAGTGTTGGGGTGTAAGCCAAATATCGAAGAATTCGCTTCACAGCTAAGTGGTGCGATTCCTTTGGTGCCGCTTGGAATCGGGCACACATGCAAACACTAAGCATGATATCTGGCCTAGATGCACATAAATAAAGCAAAGAACCAATCATGGAGCGGTATACCTTTTGATCGAACTCTTTACCATTGGCGTCAGAATCCAGATGACTCTTGGTAGGCATTGGCATCGTATAACCCTTGCAGTCTTGCATTCCAAACTTCTTCAGGCAATCTTTGAGGTATTTCTCTTGAGATATGAAGATGCCGTTGCGTTGCTGCCATATTTGAAGACCAAGGAAGAACTTCAGATCACCCATCATGGACATCTTATATTGCTCTTGCATCATGTATCCAAACTCATCACTCTATTTCTGATTAGTGCAGCGAAAGATAATGTCATCCACATATATTTGGCACACAAACAGTTCACCATCATATGTCTTCATGAAGAGTGTGCGATCCACGGAACCAGGTTTGAAGCCTTTGCTCTTCAGGAAGTCTTTGAGTGTGTCACACCAAGCACGAGGGGCTTGTTTGAGGCCATACAGTGCCTTGTTGAGCTTGTAAACCATGTGAGGATGTTTTGGATCTTCAAAACCAGACGGTTGTGCAACATACACTTCTTCTTCAATCTTGCCATTGAGAAAGGCACTCTTCACATCCATTTGATATAGAAGGATGTTATGATGATTTGCATAGGCTAGTAGTATGCTTATAGCTTCAAGCCTAGCCACAGGAGCAAATGTTTCATCGAAGTCAATTCCTTCAACTTGAGTGTATCCTTGAGCAACGAGACGAGCCTTGTTTCTGACAACTTGACGATGCTCATCTTGCTTGTTGCGATATATCCATTTAGTGCCTATGATATTGTGTTTACGAGGATTAGGATACTTGACCAGTTCCCACACATAATTCAGCACGAACTGTTGAAGCTCTTCTTGCATAGCTTGAATCCATTCAGGTTCCATGAAGGCTTCATCAACTTTCTTGGGTTCAGATATTGAGACGAATGCAAAGTGCCCACAGAAATTTTCTAGTTCTGTTGCCCTTGAACGAGTGAGTGGACTAGGTGCATTGATGCTATCAATTATCTTCTCAATCTGTACTTTATTTGCAACACGAGGATGAATTGGACGAAGATTTTGCTCTTGCTGATCATTTTCATCGTTTAAAGGATTGTCTTCAGGATGAGCATTGTCTTCAGGTTGATTGGGTGCAGAGATGATAAGTTCCTCTTCAGGCTGTACTTCAGATGGTATGATTTCTCCAGTTCCCATAAGCTTGATGGATTCACTGGGTGGAATTTCATCTAGCACATTTGGCAGGTGCTCTCTTTGCGAGCCGTTAGTCTCATTGAACCACACGTCCACAGTTTCAACCACTTTATAGTGAAAGAGTTTGAAGACTCTGTAGGAGTGCGAATCCTTTCCGTAACCAAGCATAAAACCTTCATGTGCTTTTGGTGCAAATTTTGAAGTGTGATGTGTATCCTTGATCCAGCACCTAGCACCAAATACTCTGAAGTAACTGACATTTGGCTTCATACCAGTGAGGAGTTCATAGGACGTTTTCTTCAGAACCTTGTGAAGATAAACACGGTTGATGACATGGCATGCAGTATCAATTGCTTCAGGCCAGAACTTTCTTGGTGTCCTGTATTCATCGAGCATCGTTCGAGCCATCTCAATGAGTGTTCTGTTCTTGCGTTCCACGATGCCATTCTGCTGTGGCATGTACGGAGCTGAGAACTCATGAGTGATGCCCAATGTATCGAGATAAGTGTCGAGGCCGGTGTTCTTGAATTCAGTGCCATTGTTGTTTCTCATGTGCTTGATCTTGATGCCATAGTTGTTCATGGCTCGATTTGTGAAGTGTCTGAAGACATCTTGCACTTCAGTCTTGTAGAGGATTATATGCACCCATGTATATCTTGAATAATCATCAACAATGGCAAAGCCATAGAGACAAGAAGTAGTAGTAAGAGTAGAGTAGTGAGTAGAGCCGAAGAGGTCCATGTGTAGCAGTTCGAAGGGTTGAGTCATTGTCACGATTGTCTTCAAGGGATGCTTGGCCCTCGTCATCTTTCCAGCTACGCAGGCACCGCATAAGTGATTCTTCTTGAACTTGACACCCTCGATGCCTGTGACGTGCTTCTTCTTTGCAAGAGTATGCAGGTTCCTCATGCCAGCGTTCCCTAGCCTCCGATGCCAGAGCCAGCATTCTGAGGCTTTTGCAAGAAGACATACGGAAAGCTGTGGTCCTGCTGAGAAATCTACCATGTACAAATCATTTTTCCGATACCCTTCAAAGACTAGAGACTTGTCAGATTCCATTAGAACAAGGCAACGACATTTTCCAAATATCACAATCATGTTCAAATCGCAAAGCATTGAGACATAAATTCAGTTGAAAGCAAGGGATTCAACATGCATCACTTTATCCATGTGCTGATCCTTTGAGATTACAACTCTATCTAGACCTAATACCTTGCTTTCACCAGTATCAGCAAATGTGATGTGGCTTTTGTCAGATGGACGTAAGGTTGAGTCCATGAGAAGACTTTGTTCGCCAGTCATGTGATTAGTGCATCCACTATCAATAATCCATTCTGAAGCAGCTGGTGTCATACCCTATAGTGCAGTTAGGGGGATAGGCTTCACGAAGAGTATTGTGAAGCATAAACATTTGACGAGCAAGTGGATTATGAAGGCTTAGATCCAGGATAGGACTGATAGGACAAATAGCAAGCGACTCGGGAACAAAATACATAATAAGACCATTTGGGCATTTGATCTTGCGCCCTACAAGATGTTTTAGGTCCCCAGCAATAGCTTCAGACGCATTTGATTTTCGGCTGGAGACCTTTCCCTGCAAAAGAGAGTTAAGCTTTCTTAGCCACCCACATCTTCAAGGGTGGCTTCGAAGTAATGAGTCTAAGTGCAGCCTCTGAGAACTTTGGCTTTGGAGCCCTAGCAAATAGTCTTGCAGGTGGAGAATAGTACTCATAAGAATAAGCAGAGTAGTTCTGGGTCTTATGAACATGGCGGTTTGGTGAAACACGCTCATATTCATAGGCCTGAGTATGGCTTCCCTGCAAAACATTTGCGTTAGTGCGAATCAGGTGAGTCCTCTGTCTGTATGAAACCTTTGGACCATATGAAGCCTGTGGTCTGGGGTTTGTCTTCTTCCCTTATGGTGTCATGACGAAATTCACAGGAAGATTTTCCAGACACCTTTTCGGCACCCAGACTTTCTTCATAGGTGGCCCATTCCTGCAGTTAGTACCAATATACCTGGCAAACACTTCACCATTCTGATTCTTAAACAGTTTATAGTTTGCATCAAAGGATTCATCAATGACAATAGGATTAGCACAAGTCAAGCCAGATAGGGTAGATAGATCCACGTCCCTTTGCAGCAACCCATGTGGTTTTGGGGTACTACTCAGGATGCCAGTAAGAGCCATCAGCATTCATTTTCCTTTCGAACCCAACACCCTCTTTCCTAGGGTTTCGGTTCAGGATCTGCCTTTTGAGGACATCACATAGTGTCTGATGCCCTTTGAGACTTTTGTACATCCCTGTTTCAAGCAATGTCTTCAACCTAGAATTTTCATCAGCAATAGCAGTCGCATCCTCAGCAGAGGGGTTAGTTACCACATCAACCATTGAAGATATTGCAACCGTAGCAGTAGTAGAACATCCAGCAACAGAAGTAGCTTTATCACGCTCAAGACATTTAAGACATGGTGGTTCAAATCCTTCCTGAGTGGGACTGATCTGTTCGGCGTGAAGTGACTCATTTTCCATCTAAAGATCTTCATGAGCCACTCTCAATTTCTCAAGTTCCTGCTTCCTTTGAAGATAATCGTAGGAAAGCTTTTCATGAGTTGTTGAGAGTGTTTCATGACGACTTTCAAGTTCCTCATACTTAACATGAATATTTTTTATGTCTTCAATTAAGGACTGAGATTGAGTCATTTCAGCGTCCAACAGCTCATCGCTTTTGTCTAACAGTTTTTGAATGTGTTCCATAGCTTTGTGTTGTTCAGTTGCAATTTTAGCAAGTGTTTTGTAGTTGGGTTTGGAATTACAATCAGAGTCATCTTCACTGGATGTTTGATAGTGAGTATTGCGTGAATTTACCTTGGCACCACGTGCCATGAAGCAATAGGTGGGAGCGGAGTTGTCCTTGTCATTAGCATCGGCATCGGTGATGAAGTCATTGTCTTCAGTGTTGAAGATGGACTTGGCAACATAGGTTGTAGCCATAATTGCAACGCCAGAATTGGAGTCCTCCTCAGACTCCACCTCTGCCTCCTCAGAAGCAGACTCCTCCTCCGAATCCATTTCCTTGCCAACAAACGCACGAGCCTTGATAGATGAGCTCTTCTTGTGTGATGAAGACTTTGAGGAAGACTTGGAAGAGGACTTTGAGTATTTCTTCTTCTTGTCGTCAGAATCATATTCCTTGCTCTTCTTGTTCTTGTTGTTCTCATTGTCCCACCACAGACACTCAGAGATGTAGTGACCAGGTTTCTTGTACTTGTGGCATGTTCTCTTTTTGTAGTCATGAGCAAAAGCCTCATCATTCCTTGAGCTGGATCGCGAAGACTTTCTGAAGCCTTTCTTCTTGGTGAATTTATGGAACTTCTTCACAAGCATAGCAAGCTCTCTTCCAATGTCTTTAGGATCATCAGAACTGCAGTCAGATTCTTCTTCAGATGAGGAAACAGCTTTTGCCTTCAAGGCACGAGTTCGGCCATAGTTGGGATCGTAGATATCTCTTTTCTCAGAAAGCTGAAACTCATGTGTGTTGAGCCTTTCAAGTATGTCAGACGGATCGAGTCTCTTGAAGTCAGGGCGTTCTTGAATCGTTAGAGCTAGGGTGTCAAACGAGCTATCAAGTGATCTCAGGAGTTTCTTGACGATTTCATGCTTGGTGATCTCAGTACCGCCGAGAGCTTGGAGCTCATTTGTGATGTCAGTGAGGCGATCAAACATGAACTGAACATTCTCATTGTCGTTTCTCTTGAAGCGGTTGAAGAGGTTGCGAAGGACGCCGATCCTTTGGTCTCTCTGGGTTGAGATGCCTTCGTTGACCTTGGAGAGCCAGTCCCAGACAAGCTTAGATGTTTCCAGAGCACTCACACGACCATACTGTCCTTTGGTCAGATGACCACAGATGATGTTCTTGGCAGTGGAGTCCAGTTGAACGAACTTCTTGACATCAGCAGCGGTGACACCTTCACCAGCCTTGGGGACGCCATTCTTGACGACATAGCAGAGGTCGACATCAATGTCTTCAAGATGCATGCGCATCTTATTCTTCCAGTAGGGATATTCAGTTCCATCGAAGACGGGGCACGCAGCGGAGACTTTGATTATCCCTGCAGTCGACATAGCTAAAACTCCAGGAGGTTAAACCGAATCACACAGAACAAGGGAGTACCTTGCTCTGATACCAATTGAAAGTGCTAGTGATTGACTAGAGGGGGGTGAATAGGCGATTTTTATGAAATTCTTCAAAACATGAAAGTTTCGAACACAATCGATAGAAATGAACCTATTAACATGCAGTGGAAGGTAGACTACACTAGGCAAGCCATAGTCAAGTATTCAATGAAGTGAAAGTACAAAGATGAATAGAAGCTAGGCAGTATAGATCAGGATGGAAGACAGTATGAAGCCAATCAGAACAAGCAGTCACACAGTGAAGACAAATAGATAATGCAAACATGCAATGACTTCACAAGGACCAACTGTGAATAAAGAGATGGGAAGGATAGAACCAGTTGCTCGTTGAAGACAAGGATTTGTTGGACCAGTTCCAGTTGGTGTGACAATTGTACGTATGGTTAGGGAGGCTGAGATTTAACTCAGAAGACCGTGTCTTCACCTTATTCCCCTTGAGCTAAGGACACCCAATCCTCGCCCAATCACTCTGGTAAGTCTTCAAGGGAGAATTCCAAACCTTCACAGACTTCATTCACCGGCGATCCACAATGACTCTTGGATGCTCAGAACGTGACGCTTGACCGGCTGGAGGATTCACAGTCCTCAAGTGTAACAAGTCTTCAGATCACACAGACAGGAAGACTTCAATGATGCCTAACACTCTTTGGCTCTGGGTGTTTAGGGTTTTGTCCTCGCAAGGATTTCTCTCTCAAAGGCTTTGAGGTGGGTTGCTCTAAAATGACAAAAGCCATGCACTAACTCTGAGCAGCCAACCAATTTATGGTGTAGGGGTGGGCTATTTATAGCCACTAGGCAACCCGACCTGATTTGTCCGAAATGACCCTATGTCACTAAGGAACTGGCATGTGTTCCAACGGTCAGATTTCAAACACACATGGCAACTTTACTTGGGCTACAAGTAAAGCTAGCTCATCCAACTCTGGATAAGATTTGCTCTCATTGTCTTTGCTCGAAGACATACGATTTTGGCTAAGCATCACTTCAGTCACTCTGACTTTGTTCACTGGGACCCCACTTAACAGTACGGTGGTTCCTATGACTCAACAAAGAAGAAAAGGAAACGACGAAACAGCTAAGTCTTCACGCTCCATAGTCTTCACTCAATGTCTTCTCTTGTCATAGTCTTTAATGTGAATATATTCACATACCACCTGAGGGAGTCCTGGATTAGGGGGTGTTCGGGTAACCGGACTATACCTTCAGCCGGACTCCAGGATCATGAAGATACAAGATTGAAGACTTCGTCCCATGTCCGGATGGGACTTTCCTTGGCGTGGAAGGCAAGCTTGGCGATGCGGATATTCAAGATCTCCTACCATTGTAACCGACTCTGTGTAACCCTAACCCTATCCGGTGTCTATATAAACCGGAGGGTTGTAGTCCGTAGGACATCAACTCCATATACAACAATCATACCATAGGCTAGCTTCTAGGGTTTAGCCTCCTTGATCTGGTGGTAGATCTACTCTTGTACTACCCATATCATCAATATTAATCAAGTAGGAGTAGGGTATTACCTCCATCGAGAGGGCCCGAACCTGGGTAAAAACATTGTGTCCCTTGTCTCCTGTTACCATCCGGCCTTGACGCACAGTTCGGGACCCCCTACCCGAGATCCACCGATTTTGACACCGACATTGGTGCTTTCATTGAGAGTTCCTCTGTGTCGTCGCCTCTAGGCCCGATGGCTCCTTTGATCATCAACAACGATGCGGTCCAGGGTGAGACTTTTCTCCCCGGACAGATCTTCGTCTTCGGCGGCTTCGAACTACGGGCCAATTCGCTTGGCCACCTGGAGCAGATCGAAAGTTACGCCCCTGGCCATCAAGTCAGGTTTGGAAGCCTAAACTACATGGTAGACATCCGTGGAGATTTGATGTTCGACGGATTCGAGCCACAACCAAGCGCGCCTCACTGTCTCGCGGGGCATGATCTAGCTCTGTCACCGAACAGTATCCCGGAGGCCACAAACGCACCAGCTCTGACCCTTAATTCGGAGCCAGTTCTGTCAATCGAGGATGAGCGGTTGCACGTCACCTCGGGGGCTGCGATCTCAAAGGCGATCGAGCCGAACGCCGGCCCCACACTCCGCGTGACTCATGACTCTAAGGATCCGGACTCCGAACCCCCCGGGCCTCTCCCGATCGAATCCGATTGGGCGCCAATAATGGAGTTCACCGCCGCGGACATCTTTCAGCACTCGCGTTTTGGCGATATCCTGAATTCTCTCAAGCCTCTCTCTTTATCAGGAGAGCCCTGGCCGAACTGTGGTCAGCGAGGATGGGATACGGATGATGAAGAAATTCAAAGCCCACCCACCACCCACTTGGTAGCCACTGTCGACAATTAAAACGACGTGCTCAACTTCGACTCTGGAGACATCGACAGCATGGATGACGATGCAGGAGATACCGATGAACCAACGCCCATAGGGCATTGGACAGCCACCTCATCTCACGATGTGTACATGGTGGATACCCCTAAAGGAAGCGACAACAAGGAAAAAGGGGATGGAATGGGAGATCGACCCCCCAAAAAGCAATCAAAGCGTCGGCGTAAACGCCGACCCAAGCCCTGCCTCGATAAAAACCCAGCCATAGAGCAGGACGAGCCGGTAGACGACGAGCAGGCCTTAGAGCAACCGTCCGAACAGGGCAACACGGATAGAGAAACCGAACACCCCTCCTCCGGCGAAAACGGCATTCCGGACGACCTCACGCCAGATAAACCCATGGAGCAGACGAGTCTCCACAAGAGGCTCGTTGCAACTGCACGCAGCCTGAAAAAGCAGAAGCGGAAGCTAAAAACAGCGGAAGATGCACTCCGGATTAGATGGAGCAAAGTAATCAATACCGTAGATAAATACGGCGATGGTCGCCGCACTAAAGCTATCCGAAAAGAAAGCTACTGCCAGAATTCGACGAAGAGGCCCTAGAGCCCTCGCATTCAAAAAATAAGAAAGCCACACAGTCGGATAGACGACCCCATAAAGCGGCAAGCGGCGCCGCACTTAAATCGGCATGCAACCCACCTAAGGATTCGCATCATGGCCCAGTTAGGTCCATTTATGGGCCAAGAAAGCAAGCTCTCATAAGAAATGCAATAAAGCCATCATCAGAATCCGGCACACCCAAATACAGGTCCTGGACTATGAATTTCCAGAGGGATTCAAACCCGTAAATGTAGAGGCATATAATGGAACAACAGACCCTGAAGTCTGGATCGAGGATTATATCCTCCACATACACATGGCTAGAGGAGATGATCTCCACGCCATAAAATATTTACCCCTTAAGATTAAAGGGCCAGCCCGGCATTGGCTTAAAAGCCTTCCTGAAAACACAACTAGAAGTTGGGAAGAGCTTGAGGATGCTTTCTGAGCAAATTTTCAAGGGACCTATGTCCCCCCTCCGGATGTAGACGATCTTAGTCACATAACTCAACAGCCCGGAGAATCAGCCCGACAGTTCTGGAATAGATTCCTCACTAAAAAGAATCAGATAGTCGACTGTCCGGACGCTGAAGCCTTAGTAGCTTTCAGGCATAACGTCCGAGATGAATGGCTCGCCAGACACCTCGGCCAAGAAAAGCCAAGAACAATGGCCGCACTAACAAGCCTCATGACCCGCTTTTGTGCAGGAGAGGACAGCTGGTTGGCAAGGTGTAGCCCCAATGACCCAAGTACATCCGAAACTAGGGATGGAAACGGAAAACCGTGACGCAACAAGGACCGTCGCCGGACTAAGGAAAAAAGTCCGAAGAGCACGGCAGTCAATGCCGGATTCAAAGGCTCACGACAAAATCAGACAAAACCGCCCCTCCAGGATAACAGGGACGATCCATCCAACTTAAATAAAATCCTGGACTGGATATGTCAGATACACAGTACTCCCGGGAAGCCTGCTAACCATACCCACAAAGATTGTTGGGTTTTCAAACAATCCGGCAAACTGAATGCCGAACACAAGGGGCTCGACACACCAAGCGAAGACGAGGACGAACCCCAAAAGCAGAGCACCAGGAAACAAAAGAACTTCCCACAAGAAGTAAAAACAGTGAACTTACTTCACATAACAAAACATGCGGCGCCCATAAAGGTACACACCACACGACCTATCCCCAAAGGGTCCCGCCACTGGTTGTCAAAACCAATCATCTTCGATCAGCTAGATTATTCTAGAAATATCAAGAATGCAGGCTGGACTGCCTTGATACTTGATCCAATAATTGGCGGACTCCAGTTTTCAAACGTCCTTATGGACGGCGGCAGTGGACTAAACCTGATATATCAGGATACAATCCATCACATGGGGATAAACCCAGCAAGAATCCGCCGCAGCAAAACCTCCTTTCAAGGGGTAACACCTGGTCCGGACACCCATTGTATGGGTTTTCTTCGGCTCGAAGTTATATTCGGCTCTGCCGATAACTTCCGCCACGAAGAGCTGACCTTCCATATCGTCCCGTTCTCAAGTCGCTATCAAGCAGTACTGGGACGCAAAGCTTTCTCCCGCTTTAATGCAATACCGCATTATGCATCTCTCACGCTTAAGATGCCCGGTCCACGAGGCATCATCTCTTTGAAGGGGAAGCACTAAAGTGCGCCTCCCCAAGCAGAGGACTGTGCGGTCGCTTTGACAGCCCCACAGTAAAATGGCCTCACCGGCCAAAAAACTTCGAAATAGGTCATTAAAGACCACGAACGCGGGTAGACGAGTTCGGTACAAAATCATCATTGATGCAGGCTTAGTGGCCATATACCCCCGCACTAGGGGCTCCATGCATATACAATAAGAGACAATAAAGCTCAATTTTTATATATTTTACTTCATACTTTTTTTATTTTAAACTTTTGTTTGGCACGACCCGTTTTCAACTCAGTTCCTCTCTTTTACAGATGAACGTCGTGCGGCGCCCGTCCAGGATACGGCACAACAGAGACACAGGCGCAGACGTGCAGTAGGGACCCGTCCTAAAGGATTCTTTTTAGATTAAGACCCTGCATAAACCTTTTTTACTGTCTCTTGTTGCTACACATCCCCTGGTTTTTTCTGATGTAACCAAGGAGGAGGCTGGCGTCTTGGCATGTGGCCACGTCAGAATTTTTGCATGTACCTGGACACTAGGGGCTTTTTTAATAAAGAGTGTTGTTTCACCCGCACTCATAAAGACCGAACACCTTAGGGAGTGTTCAGCGTCGCGAGTTTTGGCATTATATGCACCAGCTCCAAATCATGTCTTTGGTCAAATGTTGGGTTGCCCGGCTCCTGAGTTCGGCTACCTTAAGTTCCGCTCTATCGGCTAAGGTAGCACCAGGAGAAGTACTGCGATTGTGCCCCGGTTCGGCCGGGCGAGCACCTCAGTAGAGAAAGCCGAAAACTGACTGTCATGATGTAGCGTGAGACTGGTCAGCCACTCGATGACCTATCGGAATCTATTGGATTCCTCCGCTTTAACAAAGGGCCGCTTCCCGGTCAGGCACATACGCGCCCCGAACTCGGGCGAGCGCAGTCGCCATCAAGGGGCTACCTAAATAGTCTCACTGTCAAGGTCCTATGGCTAAGTGAAAGTGTTAAAGCATTATAGTCCGGTTGCCTGGCCCGCTGTGCTATCACCTCCGTTGTAGGACCAAGACGTTGGGTTAAGTGTGAAAATGCGTCTTCTGCGAGCACCCCCGCACTATGTGTGTGGGGGCTCAAGCCAACGACTGCCATCTTTCAGATTTTGTATATATATATATATCTTAAAACGGCCGCACAGGAGGTGTTCCCAATACTTGAAGGCACAAGTATAAAAAGGCCACTACAGTTTATCAAAATATTACTTTATAATTACATATGCTATCATAACATAGCATCTTTCGAGCAGTGCGTCTCTATTACATGAGCACCTTCAAGGACTTCCTGAAAATAGTGCTCGGAGGGTACTCGGCTTTTGTCCGAATCTTGGGACGCAACAACGGTGGTCTCCATCTCCGCCCAGTATGTCTTGACACCGGCAAGAGCCATCCTTGCGCCCTCTATGCATGTTGACCTCTTCATTGCATTAATACGCGGCACCGCGTCAAGGAATTGCTGCACCAAGCTGAAATAACTCTTCGGCTCCGATCTCGCAGGCCACAGATGACCCATGATGTACTTCATGGTGAGTCCGGACAACCTATTCAGTTCGGCCCATTGAGCCAAATGATCGTCCACTGCCAGTGGACGCTCTGTATTGTGAAACTGCGACTAGAAAAGATTTTCCACTTCGCGATCTTTCTGATCTTGAAAGTGTTCGGTCGCATCAGCAGCACTCGCTGCCAAATCCAGATAGGTATCCTCCACACTCCACATCCGGTCCAATGGAGCAAGCTTTGGATCACAAAATTTCCTTCGTAGCATAAAGGGCTTTCCAGCCGCAATCTGTTCGGCCTGACACAGCTCCTCCTTCGCAGCTCTCATCACAGAGCGCGCGTCCTTGGCATTGGCAACGGCCTTCTCTAAGTCCGTCTGTTTCTCTTGGTCTTCTTTCTCAAGAAGTCTGCAACGGTCTGCAGCGCTCTTTAACTTTTCGACCATCTCGGCCATCTCTTCCTTGCTTCGGCAATGAGTAGCCTGTTCGGCTCTCAGCTCTCCAAGGGCTTTCTTGGCAGCCGCATCACTTTCTCTGGCTTGTTCTTTAGCTCGGGCAAGTTCTTCCCTAAGACTCTCCACGGCGGCTGCACCATCTGCGTCAAGCACACACATCGTAAGACACTGGCATAAAACTCTTCTTACCTGATGCCACCCGAGGAATTACATACCTTGAGCCTCATCAAGCCGCTTGTTGACAAGCGCGATGTCGGCATCTGCCACGTCCAGTTGCCGCTTTAGTTTGGCAAAATCATCAGTTCGTCTCGATTCCGGACACCCTGCCGCCTACATTCAAAGGCGACATCTTAGACCTAGGATTATGATCCTCCGCGTGCCGTCATTTCTTGATGACATGTAGAGTCTAAGGGGCTACTATCTACACAGGGCGCATCTTATTCATGCGCAAGTGACAAAAGTGTACATTATCTAGTGTACCTCAAAACCCTTCAGTAGACTTTTGATGGCCTCATGCAATCCGCTCTCTACGGATGAGATCCTTTCAATCACCATTCCCATCAATGCACGGTGCTCCTCCGAGATAGAAGCTCGCCCCAGCAGAATCTTCAGCTCCTTCGGCCGAGCACCAGACGGTGCTGGACTTGTCCCATAACCTCTTTCGAAGGCCGGACGCGGAGAACCTCGGGGGGGCACATAGCTATCTTCCGCCCCTGCCGGATTCGGAGAAACCCTCTGCGAAGACACCTCAGGGTCGCCTACCTCGCTAGGCGGCATGGCAGGGGGAGGTGTCCCGCTCTCCATCATCTCCGAAAGGAGATCCCCCGAAGATGAGGTCTGCTGAGAAGGGCTGAGGTCCGAGCTACAAGGTAAATATTCGGTTAATCTTATCATATATAAATCAAGGATTTCCCTCATCCCTCAAAAGGAAAATCTTTCTCTACTTACGACTCGCTGGAGTGCTGATCCCCTTGAGGGCGTAGTCCGGCCGAGGAACTCCCCGGCGTCGGACCCTCTGACGAGGATTTTTTTCCCTGCTTCGCAGCCATGGTTTCCGGGTCGTCAGAGGCGGCTCTCTTCCTCCCCTTAGGAGAGGAATTTTCGGTTCCTCCCATCGGAGCAGCCTCCTTCGAGGAGGCCATAGTTTCCTTGTCCTCCCCATTGCTTCCCTCCAAAGGCATTATCTCCAGCATCCTGACCAGCACGGGATCCGGCCTGGTTTCGGGAAGGGGAGCCGGACACCTGATCATCTTTGCCTTCGCTATCCACTCCTGTTTAAAAGGACGGCTCTTTTAGGAGCAAGTTTATGACAATTATACGGATAGAAGGTCCGGGCACAATGTTGCTTACTTGAGTATCCGGGCGATTGCAGCTTAGGCCTGCATCCTCGATTAAATCTGGACACATCTCTTGTGATCCGAAGAACAGTTTATACATCTCCGCGGGAGTTGCGCCCATGAAATTCTGGAGAGCTCGCGGTTCCTCTGGATTAAACTCCCACAGGGGAAGGGGGCGACGTTTGCCAGGCAATATTCGGCGAATTAGAATGACCTGCGTCACCTTGACCAGGCTGAGGACTCCTTCCAAGACATCCTTAATGCGGCCCTGCAACAAGGGCACATATTTGGGCAAACCCCAATCTAACCCTCTGTTGACCCATGACGCTAGCCGTGGTGGGGGACCCGAGCGAAAGGCAGGAGGCGCCACCCACTTGGTGCCCCGGGGAGCAGTGATATAAAAGCACTCTCGTTGCCAAAAGCCTAGCTCCTCTTGAAAAGAGCCCTCGGGCCATGGAGCATCAGCATTTTTGCTTATAACAGCGCCTCCGCACTCTGCGTGCCGTCCCTTGATCATCTTCGGCTCCACTTTGAAGGTCTTGAGCCATAATCCGAAGTGAGGGGTAACACGGAGGAACGCTTCACACACGACAATAAACGAGGAGATATGGAGGATGGACTCCGGAGCTAAGTCATGGAATTCTAGCCCATAATAAAACAGCAGTCCCCTCACAAAGGGATCCATTGGGAAGCCCAAGCCCCGAAGGAAGTGAGACATGAACACCACGCTCTCACCGGGCTGGGGACTGGGAATGATCTGCCCTTGAGCAGGCAACCTCTGCGAAATTTCGCCGGTCAGGAACTTAGCCTCCCTCAACTTTAGTGCGTCCTCCTCCGTGAAGGAGGAGGGCGTCCATCGGCCTTGAAAGTCAGAACCGGACATTGTCAAAGGTCCGAAGCGCCTGGAATCTGGAGCCTAGGGTGTTGGAACTCGAGGCGACGGGCGAACTCACTTGAGATTGAAAAAAGGAGTAAGGCCTTGGTCTCTTTATAAGAGGTTGAATACCAAGAGCCCTCCCCGTAACCGTTCGGGACTCGTCTTTAATCGAGGAAACATGCTAACGGGCGCTGTTGGGTTACCCACGTCCGTATTGATGAGAATCCCGTAAAAGGGGGTACACGATCTCTGCTTTGACAAGACATGCCAAGGAAACCGCCTCGCAAAACGTGCTGAGGTGGAAAAGTAAAAACGATTCGAGTAAAGGACTTGGCCGTAGTGTGATGACGCACTGCAGAATACGTTAGCAGATTTGATTTTTGTTAATATTATTCTCTCTATGGCAATATGTGGAAACTTATTTTGCAGAGCCGGACACTACTCTTGGTGTTTACAATCTTCTATGAAGGACTTGGAGGAGGAACCCGCCTTGCAATGCCAAAGACAATCTGCGCGCCGGACTCGTCGTCATTGAAGCCTGGTTCAGGGGCTACTAAGGGAGTCCTGGATTAGGGGGTGTTCGGGTAACTGGACTATACCTTCAGCCGGACTCCAGGACTATGAAGATACAAGATTGAAGACTTCCTCCCATGTCCGGATGGGACTTTCCTTGGCGTGGAAGGCAAGCTTGGCGATGCGGATATTCAAGATCTCCTACCATTGTAACCGACTCTGTGTAACCCTAACCCTATCCGGTGTCTATATAAACCGGAGGGTTGTAGTCCGTAGGACATCAACTCCATATACAACAATCATACCATAAGCTAGCTTCTAGGGTTTAGGCTCCTTGATCTCGTGGTAGATCTACTCTTGTACTACCCATATCATCAATATTAATCAAGCAGGAGTAGGGTATTACCTCCATGGAGAGGGCCCGAACCTGGGTAAAAACATCGTGTCCCTTGTCTCCTATTACCATCCGGCCTTGACGCACAGTTCGGGACCCCCTACCCGAGATCCACCGGTTTTGACACCGACACCACCTTTGTCTTCAATGTCTTCATACATTTTTAGGGGTCATCTCCGGTAGGAAAACCGAATCAATGAGGGACTACTACCTGTGTTATCCTGCAATTCTCACAAACACATTAGTCCCTCAACCAGGTTTGTCATCAATACTCCAAACCAACTAGGGGTGGCACTAGATGCACTTACAGAATTCAATAGTCTTCATCATAAAAGAGCCAGCACAAGAAGTATCGAGCATGGTGTGATTGTTATCAGAAAGCCGAGCATAAATTTTTTGAGTAATTAGTTCTCTTGGAAGCTCATGATTGGGGCATGAATATAACATTTATTTAAACCTCCCCAAGCTTGAGCGATGCTTTCTCCTTTGAGAGGCCAAAAATTATATATATAATTGCGATCACGATGAACAAGATGCATAGGATAAAACTTCGGATGAAGTTCCAATTTCAATCGTTTGTAGTTCCATGATCCCATATCATCACATAGACTATACCATGTCAATGGATCTCCCTTCAAAGATAAAGGGAAGACCTTCTTCTTAATAACATCATCGGGCACACTTGCAAGCTTAAATAATCTAGAAACTTCATTCACATATAGTACGTGCTCATCAGGATGCATTGTTCCGTCTCCTGCAAAAGGATTAGCTAGCAGTTTTGCTATCATACCCGAAGGAATCTCAAAGTAGACATTTTCATTTTCAGTAGGTTCAATAGGTTGAGGAGCAACTCTTTGCTCTACTGGTCGGGGTGAAGATACCCCGAACAAGCCCCTTAGAGGATTACTTTCCACAACAACAAGTGACAGTAAATATCAGAACACTATATAAATTTTTCCTTACAAAATTCCACCTACCAAAGGCGCTTCAATCCCCGGCAACAGCGCCAGAAAAGAGTCTTGATGACCCACAAGTATAGGGGATCTATCGTAGTCCTTTCTATAAGTAAGAGTGTCGAACCCAACGAGGAGTAGCAGGAAATGATAAGCGGTTTTCAACAAGGTATTCTCTGCAAGCACTGAAATTATAGGTGACAGATAGTTTTGTTTTAAGATAAATTGTAACGAGCAACAAGTAACAAAAGTAAATAAAGTGCAGCAAGGTGGCCCAATACCTTTTGTAGCAAAGGACAAGCCTGGACAAATTCTTATATATAGAAAAGCGCTCCCGAGGACACATGGGAATTATCGTCAAGCTAGTTTTCATCACGTTCATATGATTCGCGTTCGGTACTTTGATAATCTGATATTTGGGTGGACCGGTGCTTGGGTGATGTCCTTACTTGGACAAGCATCCCACTTATCATTAACCTCTATTGCAAGCATCTACAACTACAACAAAGGTATTAAGGTAAACCTAACCATAGCATGAAACATATGGATCCGAATCAGTCCCTTACGAAGCAACGCATAAACTAGGGTTTAAGCTTCTATCACTCTAGCAACCCATCATCTACTTATTAATTCCCAATGCCTTCCTCTAGGCCCAAATAATGGTGTAGTGTCATGTAGTCGACGTTCACATAACACCACTAGAGGAGAGACAACATACATCTCATCAAAATATCGAACGAATACCAAATTCACATGACTACTAATAGCAAGACTTCTCCCATGTCCTCAGGATCAAACGTAACTACTCAAAAAGCATATTCATGTTCATAATCAGAGGGGTATTAATATGCATATAGGATCTGAACATATGATCTTCCACCAAATAAACCAACTAGCATCAACTACAAGGAGTAATTAACACTACTAGCAACCCACAGGTACTAATCCCAGACTTAGAGACAAGAATTGGATACAAGAGATGAACTAGGGTTTGAGAGGAGATGGTGCTGGTGAAGATGTTGATGGAGATTGACCCCCTCCCGATGAGAGGATCGTTGGTGATGACGGTGGCGATGATTTCCCCCTCTTGGAGGGAAGTTTCCCCGGCAGAACAGCTCCACCAGAGCCCTAGATTGATTCCGCCAAGGTTCCGCCTCGTGGCAGCGGAATCTCGTCCCGAAAGCTGGCTTATGATTTTTTCCTCAAAAAAAGACTCCATATAGCAGAAGATGGGCATCAGAGGGCCATCAGGGGGCCCACGAGGCAGAGGGCCCGCCTAGGGGGGTAGTGCGCGCCCCCATCCTCGTGGGAAGGGTGTGGCCCCCCTCTAGAACTTCTTGCGCTCAGTATTTTTTATATATTCTGAAAATGACTTCCGTGAAGTTTCAGGACTTTTGGAGCTGTGCAGAATAGGTCTCTAATATTTGCTCCTTTTCCGGCCCAGAATCCCAGCTGCCGGCGTTCTCCCTCTTTATGTAAACCTTGTAAAATAAGAGAGAATAGGCATAAGTATTGTGACATAATGTGTAATAACAGCCCATAATGCAATAAGTATCGATATAAAAGCACGATGCAAAATGGATGTATGATACTCCTACTCATTTCTGCTTGCATTGCCATCACAATCGGTATTCTGTGGTGCTACATTTACGATGCACGGCCCATCACAAACGGTTCACTATTAGAGAACGTGTATGATGCGCAGCCCATCACAAACGGTTCACTGTTAAGAAGATTAGCTAACTATCGTACAAGTGTCGGACGGGATTGCGAAACATCGGACAGTCGTAACATTGCTGTACACGACAACTATCGCACACGCTATCCTGTGGTGCAACGTTTATGATGCATACTTCATCAAAAACAGTTCATGGTTGCGAATCGTGTATGATAAGGCAACTAACACAAACGTTTAGTTTGCCCGCACCGTTTGTGATATTGTCTGACATCGCACACGGTTTGCAAACAGCAACTATGTGCATGCTTGCACACGTTTCCTCTCTATGAACCGTCCCGGACTATGGTGCATATCGAAAATGTCTATATGCTACAGCTTTATTCATATCCATCAGGTTCAAAACAACCAATGCATTATTCGATTCATAGGTACATATGTTCAAGAATTACATAAGAACCAAATAAAGAATGATGAACCACAGTTGTATACTTGTACTATTAAAGACGGTAAAGAAAGAGGCAAAATATATTCTGGTTGCTGAAGCAGAATGCCCATATTGTGCCCTCCTCCATGCAGAAGGCACGCACGACTCTAGTCCAACCCCTTGTGATGGCCGACCACCCATCATTCACGGTCTTCATGAAAACATCTAGATAATCATCGTGTTCTGGTAGAAATACTTTAACCTTTGCATGCCCACCAATCATGTAGTTTGAGAGGTAATTTGAGTAAACTGCTTTGGCAACCACTGCAAAGGAAAAAAGATTCAGACATTGTCATCTAACACAACTCATTATGGGCAGTAAAAAGAAGGCTGCAGAGTTCTTACTTACCATCTTGTAGTTCGTTGTTGTTGAGATAAAGTGTAAACAAATAGTTTAATTGCCATCTTTGGACCCATTTTAGTAACAATCTTTACCAGCTTCCTCACTTGATGCTGGTTTATTGATATCTCATTGCCCCATACGCAGAAAGGATCAAAGCGTGGATCTTTACCACTGACTTATGTACCTAAAAGCACCAAGTTAATATTAGAAGCTAAACAGCAGTCGCACAATGATGTAGCACAACACTCTTTTATAATATGTCTATATACATATGTATGTGGTAGTCCATTTGAAATCACTAAAAAGACAAATATTTAGGAACGGGGGGAGTATCTTATAACCTCCAATATACTCACATATTAGATGAATTAACATCTTATATTATGGGTCTGAAGAAGTTTAGTGCATTCTTACAAATTATCGGCTGTTTAACTGATGATGTATCCAGGGGTTATAGTTAGTTTGAGCTAGTTCGGGCTCAAATAGCCCTAAAGTATATCTAAACATGAGGTATAGTTTGAGCTAGTTGCATCTATAACCCACCCAAAAAACTACCCAACCCAAGAGGTGCTAATTGGAGCAAGTTCTCCTAGTGCATTTATTGCCAATCTAACCCTGCCATCCAAACAACTCTTTGGATGGAGTTAGTTCAGGGTTAGTAATGAGCTAGAAACTAACTCTAACCTCTAGCTAAGTTGAGAATCCAAACAGGGTTGTGTTGTTGTTGTTGCTACTACTGCTCTTCTACGTATATCTAGACATCATTAGAACATTAATGTAACACTCTTCACTACAAAAAATACACTTCCGTGATGATACGAGTTTGTCACAGTAGGTCGCGTTTTCTGTCATGCATGTACATCCATGACAAATTTATGACAGAATCAAGATAGTCATGCCTGTGTTGTTGTAGAAGTGTTCCATGACATTACCAAAATTATCATCATGGAAGTGTCCACTTCCATGATGATAAATCGCGCGTCATGGAAGTGCTTTCGTCAAGGGTGACCGACATGTGGCATCCACCGTAACGGAATGCGGTTAAGCTATTGGGTCCGATTTTGGATCCGAAAACCCATTAACAGACCCGACCAATGGGGATTTTCCATGTGTAAAATCATCATTGGCTGGAGGAAATACGTGTCAGCTCACCGTTGGAACATAGGTCATCCACTCATTGGACCCAAAGTGCCTATGATACATCGACACATGGCACGGCCCAATAGAGCCCCATTCCTGTGAAAAGGCCGGCCCGTTTGACTTGGTCAAAATGTGGCGGGCTGGCCCACGGTAAGCCTGTTAACGGCTTGTTCGCATATAGCCCATTTACAGCCCGCTAACCCAGGGCCTGTTTACAGCCTATCCGAATTAGGCCAAGTAGCGTCATCTGGGTCGTCTAATATAATTCCAGCCCATTTTAACTTCCGTCCCATGTATGGCCCATGACGTCTTTCGGCCCATATGAGGCCCTTAGTAACCCTCGGCCCATTAACGGCACATGGTGAAACTGGCCCGTAATGAACAGTGTATCACTTTATACCCATTAACGGCCCATTATTCCGTTGGGCCGTTTCCAGCCCATGTTATCTTTCAGCCTTCTCAGGGCCCATTTAGTCTTGGGCTCATTTCTAGTATTCGTTTACTTACGGCCCGTTACTATCATTTTCTGCTTGTGGGCCAAATTCAGCCTGTGGTTACAGTCGGCCCGTTTGTGGTCCACTAATACGTTGGGACATTTTCATAGCATCATCAAATACAGCCGATTAACGATGGCCCGTTATGGTCAGACCATGAACAGATGATTTCAACTCTAGCCCATTTACGGCCATAATGTGGTCTGTTGTTGGCCCATGTTTAGCCAACCGATCATATGGCCCGGAGAAAGCCCATTGATGATATGGCCCGTAGAAGGCCCATTGTGCCTACGGCCCATATAAGGCCCATTGTTTCTACGCCCCGTAGAAGGCACATTGTTTCTACGGCCCGTAGGTGCCCCATGTTAACTACAGTAAATATGTAGCCCAAGGTTATTGTGGCCTAGTTTTATAAAATAGGTTATTGCGGCCTCTAGCAAGCCACAGAAAAAGAACTACAGTGACTACAAGAAAACAAACAAACAAGACAATAAGGAAATAAATTAGCAAGCAACTTACGCTAGGCTATCACGGCTATTACACATATTACATCCACTGGGCATCAAGGTTCGCCACCAGTGCAAATATAGGGAACAAAGCAGCATATAAACGTCGCAGCAAAACAAGTCCAGAACTGAAACCACTTCAGAAGAGCTCAAGAAACAATATCCTGGGTTCCCATAATGCTGGCAAGATGCTTAGCAAGCTTATTAACTTTCTCATGTTTGGTGCTTAAATCCTCCAGCACTTGTTGTTGCACCCAAAAGTATGCATCTGAATTCTGCAGGGACTTCCTTAGTCCTTTGGCTTCCTGTCGCATAACATCGGATCGATGTCTTTCAACTTGAAGTTGAGACTCAAGAAGCCGAACTGATTCAGGCAGCGAGTTCGAAGAGCTGGTGCCAGCAGTAGTAGCCAGTAACTCGAACACTACATCAAGATAGGACTTTGGGGTTGTCTCAGTGTCTTCAATATAGTTTTTATCAGCTTTCTTAGAGACCAACAAGGATGTCTCACTATCTTGAACCGTATATGCATTACTTTACCATTGCATAATGGGGTACTCTTCTCCAATATTTTATCCACGTTCTAAAAGAGAAACAAACAAACACATCACAGGTTTACAATGTAGTATATGAAACTCATTTTGGTAAACCAGTTCAGTGGTAAGGTGGACAGGATAACGGCATGAAACAAACATATATCTATGTAGTATGGTCACTGTATGGTCTATATCCTTCTAGTTTATGTTTCCAAATCAAGATAGATACAGTTCGAATCATATCTATTTAAGACAAAGCAGCATAGACAGAATATAAGTGTGGGAAACTACACGGCAATAACAACACTTGTAACGTGCATGGCATGAGAACATAACTGTTTATTCAATTGAAACTAAAATCAACATAGAGCAAGTTACAATAGCAAACATGTTAAAGAAACAGGTTTAAAACATACCTGTTGCGCCATTGGAGTTTCAATTGCATCCTTCAAATTTGAAATTAGTTGGTATGAGTAAATACAGTGATGCAGGAGCAAAGTAGTATGAACCATAGCTACAGAACTTGACCTGAGAACAATTCTTCTTCTGCTTCAAGCATTGACTTGGGGTTCGGAGTGGTGGTCCTCATGCTTTGGGCACTGAAGTTGCCTTACTAACTTCTCGTGTTTGGTTGCTCTGTGGTGGAGACGGTGTTGTGTCAACGGGTACGGTGTTGTGTCAACGGGAACTGGGTTACTATCTGCTGGGGTTGGGGTTCGATGGGGTGACAAGGACATGACACCATCAATTGATGATCCTACTCAAGCTGAGCTAGTTAAAGAATTAAGTCATGGAAATGTTGCAGAAATTAATGATGTGTAGAAAACCATATTTCATAGAGGAAACGATGGTCGTGTGCGTCATTTGTGTGGACCAAGAATTAATTCTATAATTGCTAGACCCAAGATCAGTTACATGATGCATTCATTGGATTCAAAAGATGTGATTGATTCATGGGAGCATGGTCCTGTACGCATGAAATATAGAGTTGTACCACAATATTTGGCCTATGGAAAAATAGGACGCTCGGAAG
The DNA here is from genome assembly GCA_034509565.1 of Triticum monococcum. Taxonomy (NCBI): domain Eukaryota; kingdom Viridiplantae; phylum Streptophyta; class Magnoliopsida; order Poales; family Poaceae; genus Triticum; species Triticum monococcum. The sequence goes on from CM067844.1 coordinate 496,001,984, forward strand.
CATCAGTATGCCGCAGTAAAGGAAAAGATCAGATCGGTTTCAATCTAAACTGACAGTTCAAATTATGCCAGCAAATAGTTATGCATCAAAGGAGAAAACATGAGATAAAAATGGAACCTGTACGTGACAAGGTAGAGCCAAACTTCCTTACGCCTCCTAATTGGATACGGATCGGCTCAGTGGATCTTTGTTTGCATGGCAAGAAAATCACGTTGCATGCAAACTAATTATCTATCTCGTGGAGTCCAAGTCCAAATAAAATAAAGAGATGTATTTTCGTTTGAGTTATGGGTCACATATTTGAGTTTTTTTATTAGGTTAGGATTTAGTCATTAGATTGCTATACTTTTTAGAGTCCCAATTTTCTTAGCTTCTGTTTAGGCGCACAAGAGATAGGCCAAATAAAAGGCTCACCTCGGCTGATGTAAAGGGGGGGGGGCAGTTTTTGAGTTTTCTTTTGAGTATGAGATATACAGAAAAACGTCCGAGTTACGGGCGGCCATATCTTGTGTATTATCTGTGATTTTCCCATCGTGGAAATTTACTAGCCATGGAGGGTTGACCATCACGTCGACGCCTACGTGCTGATCCAAGGGGGTCATTATTTTTATTGTGTATTTTCATACGCGGGTGAAAATTATCTTGAAGGTTGCGAGGAGGAACAGGGGGACGAACTGTTGATCAAGCATCGCCGTGAAAGATCGGGCCAGCTACGCGCACAAATTAGCATCTCGCTAGTCAGTGCCTCATCAAGTGGTATTCAGAGCAAAGGTTAGTCACGGCAATTCAGTTTGCAATATTGTCTGCAGAGGTGAGCATCAACATGTTGAGCAAGAAAATATTGATGGAGGAGGAAGACATCAGCGAGGTCGCTCTTTTTCACACTCGTTGCGTCGTGAAGGAGCGGTGTGTCAATTTGACGATTGATGAAGGTTCTGTGGTCAACATGGTGAGCATCGAGGTGGTGGCAAAATTGGGGTTGAATATGTCGCCTCTTGAAAGACCGTACACGATGAAGTGGTTCAAAGGTGAAATCAAAATTACCCATCAGATTTTGCTAATATTTGATTTGGGAAAATATTTTTGTGCGGAATTTTTTCACGTTTGTCCAGTGCCTATGTGTGTCATGCCATCTGCTACTTGGGAACCCATGGTGCACGCGCGTCGGAGCTGTTCGGGATGTCTGTAACATCCCAAATTTTCAATTTGGAATGTTATACACTAGATCGTCATTGCATATCATATTTATTGCATTTTGGTTGATCCTAGAAATTTTTTGCAACTCAAGGACCCTCGGAGAGAGTTTGGCATTTCGTTATTTTCATATTTGAGTTGTCTCAAATTTTGAAAATAGGATCATTTGATTTTATTTATTTTATCTTCAATAATTTCTATTACAAAAATATGAGAGAGGGAATAAAATGACTTTCCCAAAATAAAGAAATATTGAGGATTTAATAAAAAAATCAAATAATATCTTATTTGGCTTTATTTGCTATTTTATTTGAATTTAGGAAAAATGCGTATTTTTCAAAATTGCATTTAGGCCCCAAATAAATGTTCATCCTGTGCGGCTTGATTTTAGAAGCCGAGGAAAATTTATTTCGGGATTTTTGGAGTCTGTTTAGTATTTCTTTAATTTGTTCTTCTGCGCGGAATTAATTTAAAAAAACGAACCAACTCCGGGCTATACCCGAGCGGGACTCCGCCCGGGGCAGCCTTTAAATAGCGCTGCCCGAGCCCCGCCGCAGCCCACCAGCCCACCCGCGCCCTAACCCTAACCCTAGTCGCCGCGCCACCGCTCGCACCGCCGCCACCCCGCGCTGCCGCCGCCCGCTGCCGCCCCGCGCCGCTGCTACCGCCGCTCGCCGGACACGCCGCCTGAGGTAGCCGCCGTCGCCGGCGGTTTTCTTTAGAAAACCGCCCGGTTTTTTAAAGCCGCGGTTTATTTCTTTTAGATTCGTTTTTTTAGAACGGTTTTTTTCAGTTTAGTCTATTTAGTGAAAGTTCGCTCGGTTCGTTCGTTTTAACGAACGTTCGTTCGTTAAACTATTCATCGTTTTTCTTTTTCTCGGATTAAATCCGCGATTTTTCTGATCGTGATTTCTGATCCGATTTTCGTTTTAGCATAACTTCTCGCTCGTTTATCGGAATCAGTCGATTCAAGCGCCTGGAGTTTCGTCTCGAAACCCTCTTTCCGTTTAACCAACTTAAACAAGTTTTTGTTTCTGTAAAAATTGCCCTACATCCAGAATAGTAATCGAAGCCCACTTCTTTTGCAGTTTGTCTTTCGTTGCTTCGTTCGATTTGATTCTTTTTGCCAACCGGAGTTCTTAAGTTGAACTTTCTGGTTAAGTCTCTTATTTGAGTTTTACCTATGCATTAGTTGAGTAATTATTGTATGCTTGTTTGTTTGTGATAGAATACCCGGAGTGCGCCGCCTATTACTTCGAATCTCTAGGTTTCGTGGATCATCAGCAAGGCAAGTAACACTTTGATCATACCTTCTACTACCCAGTTTTATTGCATTAGATCAAACCTCAAACATTGCATGATTAAGATCTAATTAAATTGTGGGATGGGAAGTAGTTGAGGTAGTACCTATTACCTGTTTATTATCAAACCTTTGGGAGTTACTTCTACGTTTGCTTACTATTGCTATGCTATGCTAGTAGACGTGGATTGGGTGAGTGATATCCATGACAGATGTGAGATTTTAAAATCAATGGATTATCTAAGGTGGCAACTTAAATACACATCTGGGTGGATTGAGGTACTTGGGTATTCCAGGATTGCCTGTTTTCTTTTGGACCGCCACCCAGGCTCAAAGGGATCATGAGATTATTCATGCTAGAAACTTCCGTGTGCAGCCACAAGCTACTATGGGCTCTAGCATAGTTGACTAAGTTGTGCGAACTCTTACAGTGGTAGACTAGGAGATGTAGGCGATGTAGGTGGTACGGTCTACCCATCGTAAGGTGCTAGCGCTTCTAAAAGACTATGTCTCGGTCATCCATTTCTCAAACACCATGTAGTGCAAGAATCCCAATGGAGGAGATTGAGTCTTGTGGGGAAAAGTGCGCAAACCTCTGCAGAGTGTATAAACTAATCATGGTTAGCCGTGTCCCCGGTTATGGACATCCTGAGTATCTAGTACTTGGATTATCATGTGAATCTCAACATGTTACTATAAAATTAAGTTTGACGGGTTTGTTTAATGATGCTTAATTGGGATTGAGAATGCTGTCAACCATTCTCAATGTTTAACAACCACCATCATAGTTAAATAAATTTATTCCTTTGCAGTAGGGAAAAATTGGCTTTTCGCAAAACTGTAACCATAGAGCTTTCCACCAGCCAAATATGCATATAGTATAGTTGTTTCATTCCATTACTCTCTATGTGTTACCTTGCCAGCATATTCCATGTGCTGACCCATTTTCGGGCTGCAACGTTAATGTTGCAGACTTTTCAGACGACGATTAAGGAGTTTTAGGTCGTGGTTCTATACTCAGTGATGCCGTTGGAGTTGATGGACTCACTTATCTTCCAAGCCTTCCGCTGTTATCGTTACTAGATGGCCTTAAGCCATATTTATTGTAATAATTTCTCTTTTGAGACACTCGATGTAATAAGTGTGTGATTGCTACTCTGTTATAAATCCTTCAAGTATTGTGTGGTGTCAGCATTACTGATCCAGGGATGACACCGGAGCACAGAGATTGGACCGTTTGAGGTCTGGTCGCTACAAGATGGTATCAGAGCACACGCTGACTGTAGGACATGACCACTAAGCTAAAGACCTAGATCACTACTCACTCTCTTCTCTTTTGACCTCTCATCTTTTCTACTCTTTAGGATGGCGGATGCAAGGAACAAGTTCACGCAACCGGATGAAGATACACCCTTTGGACGTCACTTGAAGGAAGTCACTAGATACCTGAACATAGGAGTACCAAGCTTCACTGGAACCTACAACGCCACTTTACCTGAAGAAGAGCGCTGGATGATTCAAGTTCAAGTTCCAGGAAGGACGTGCATGCCAGTCACTGAGCCCATAGAGTTTTCTTTTAATGCACCAACTTGGAGTCTAGGAAAGAGCATGGCAGCTCACATCGCCATGGGACGCATTGGAGAAGTCTACCGCAATTATCTCAAGGATACTCTCTACCAGATTTGTGGGAGCCGAGATGAGCACTGGGAGATGATCAGCACCAGAAAGGATAGATCAATTGCAGCTTTTATCCAGGAGTTAAACCAACACATTCGACGTCAGGAGAACCAGATGTGCACCGACATGATAGACCTAAAGAAGGCAAGGACAAGAATCAAGGAACTGGAGGAAGAACTCAAGGATACACGTGAAGATTATGAAGAAGAAATTGAAGTATTAGTGGATAAGAATGCCGACCTAACAATGAAGATCGGGATTTTTATGGGAGGCCCTACACCAGTAGATGAAGACAAAGAACCCAAGGAGATTCGCCCGGAAGACTACATCATCATCGACGACACCGACTCGGATCCAGATGATAGCGATGATGACTATGTTGATGAAGCCGGAGCAGATATCATGGAGTCTGCAACCGAAGAATATTTCTAGTAGACCACCTCATCAGTAGTAGTAGTCCATCATGTAAATACAGTAGTCCGAGCACTTTTGCGATAGTTAGATCGATTGTATGCCCTTGTTTGATTGAATGAAGTGAATTGTCTGCTTTTTCCTCATGTGCATATGGGTAGTGTTTTCTCTTTAGACCCCCTCTATTCTTAAATCTCATCTTTTCTAAACCGTCAGATGCCTCCGAGACGTGACCCCGGATTTACCTTCCCACCGGAGCTCACTTAGTTGATCCAGCAGCAGAACACATTGATGCAGTTGCTAGTTCAGAATCAGAATCAGGGGAACAACAACAACAACCCACCACCACCACCACCACCTGTTGATCACTTAGCTCGTTTTCTTAGGCTGAATCCGCCGATGTTTTCCAGTAGCACCGAGCCGATAGTAGCAGATGATTGGCTCCGCAAGACAGCTAGAGAGTTGACCACAGCAGGATGCACGGATGCGGAGAAGGTGAAGTTTGCCGCACATCAGCTTGAAGGACCCGCGGCATCATGGTGGGATAATTTCACAGCCACTTTCACTGTCGACACTGTCACATGGGACCAGTTTCAGTAGGCTTTTCGAACTGCCCATGTTTCAGCAGGAGCTATGGCCTTGAAGAAGCGAGATTTTCACAACTTGCGCCAAGGAGGGCGGACAGTTGGCTAGTATGAGGAGGACTTTAGTAAATTAGCACGTTATGCCCCAGATGACGTTGCTACGGATGCAGCTAAGCAGGAGAAGTTTCTGGAAGGACTGAATGATGAGTTGAGCATGCAGTTGATGGTAGCAACCTTCAACAACTACCAGGAGTTGGTAGATCATGCTCTTATGATTGATGGGAAGCAGCAGCAAATTGAAAATCGCAAGAGGAAGTATGCACAAGGAAAGTACAATTCAGGAGCTCAGCAGAAGCCACGATTTACCCCTAGACCGGGAGGACATTTTCAGCATACCCATGGAGGAGGTAGCTCGCACAATCACAATGGCTCCAGGAATGGTAATGGTAATGGAGGAAGCAACGGCCAGAACCGTACCAACCCATCAACCCCAGCCAAGAAAGACCTGAGCCAAGTCACTTGCTTTAAGTGCCAGAAGACTGGACATTATGCCAATGAATGTCCTGAATCACAAGATGGAAATAGCAATGGAAGCTCTAGGAAGAAGCCGAACCCTTTCAACAGGGGACAGGTGAACCACGTTAGTGTGGAGGAGGTTGAAGAACAGCCGGATGCAGTAATCGGTAAGTTTTTGGTTAAGTCATTTATTGCACTCGTTCTTTTCGATACTGGTGCATTGCATTCATACATATCAAGGGGATTTGTGGATAAGTATAAACTGTCAACCCAAGCCCTTAGGTCACCCATGTTAGTAACCTCGCCTGGAGTAGAAAATATGGCTAGTCTATGGTGTGATCGGTTACCATTAAGGATTGGTAACTATGTTTTTCCCTTAGACCTAATAGTATTGGAATCCCAAGGATTGGATGTGATATTAGGCATGGATTGGTTATCAAAGTATGAAGGGAATATTGAATGTGCTCGTAAGTCCATTTTGCTTACCACCCCAGAAGGGAGAAGGATCAAGTATGTATCACGACATGTGCCAAAGAGGACTCAAGTAAATTGCGTAACAGGAGTTGTGCAAGAGGAAGTACCAATAGTAAAGGATTTCCCCGAAGTATTTCCAGAAGAGTTACCAGGCATGCCACCGGATAGAGATATTGAGTTTTTGATTGAGCTATTGCCGGGCAGAGGGCCAATATCAAAGAGACCATACATGATGCCCGCAAAGGATTTGGTGAGATTAAGAAGCAGATTAAGGAGTTACTGGATAAAGGTTACATTCGCCCAAGTTCGTCGCCTTGGGGATCACCAGTACTTCTAGTGGAGAAAAAGGATGGATCGTTAAGGATGGTTGTTGATTATCGTGGGTTGAATGAAGTAACGATCAAGAACAAGTTCTCACTACCAATGATCAATGATCTGTTTGATCAATTGCAAGGAGCTAAAGTGTTTTCCGAGATAGATTTGCGATCAGGGTACCATCAATTGAAGATTCGAGAGCAATACATACCTAAGACAACATTCACCACCAGGTATGGGCTGTATGAGTATACTGTTATGTCATTTGGTCTGACTAACGCACCTGCATATTTTATGAACATGATGAACAAGGTGTTTATGGAGTTCTTGGATAAGTTTGTCGTGGTGTTTATTGATGATATTCTAGTTTACTCAAAGAATGAAGAGGAGCATAAGGAACATTTGCGTTTGGTTCCTGGAAAGCTCATGGAACATCAACTATATGCCAAGTTTAGCAAATGTGAGTTTTGGTTGAAGGAAGTTGGATTTCTCGGACACGTTATATCCAGAGAAGGTATAGCAGTAGATCCCACTAAAGTTGAAACAGTGACCAAGTGGGAAGCAGCAACCACCGTGGGAGAGATCCGGAGTTTTCTTGGACTCACAGGATACTACCGGAGGTTTATTGAGAATTTCTCAAAGATTGAGAAGCCTATGATGGAGTTGTTGAAGAAGGATACCAATTTCATATGGACGGAGGAATGTGAGGTTAGTTTCTAGGAGTTGAAGAAACGTTTGGTTACCTCACCAGTGTTAATTCTGGCAGTTCAGACCAAGGATTATGAGGTGTATTGCGACGCTTCACGTCGAGGACTTGGAGCAGTGCTTATGCAGGAAGGGAGAGTTGTTTCATATGCCTCACGACAGCTTAAGCCTCATGAGTTGAATTATGCTACGCATGATTTGGAGTTAGCAGCCGTAGTGCATGCATTGAAAACATGGAGACATTTCCTCATTAGAAATCATTGTGAGGTGTATACGGATCATAAGAGTTTGAAGTATATTTTCACACAGAAGGAGTTAAACCTCAGACAAAGGAGATGGTTGGAGCTCATCAAGGATTATGATATGAGATTGCATTACCATCCCGGAAAGGCTAATGTAGTAGCTGACGCATTGAGCCGTAAGAGCCATGTCAATACACTAATGACGAGAGAAATACCAAAGGAGTTAGCCGAGGATCTTCAAGAGTTATGTTTAGAAATAGTCCCGAGAGGCTATGTAGCAGCTTTGGATATTCAGTCTACATTGATGGATAAAATCAGAGAAGCCCAAAGGACTGACAAGGAGATTGCTTCTATTAAGGAGAAAATTAGCAAAGGAAATGCTAAGGGATTTCGTGAGGATGAGCACGATACCTTATGGTTTGAAGACTGTCGGGGTTGCTAATCCACGAACACCTATGGGACCGGCGGACCGAGCCCCTTTTCGGTTCGGCAGGGGGGCGGAGATCGCACGAAGAGCAGATCGAGGCGAAGCACACGAGCAGTTTACCCAGGTTCGGGCCGCACGGATGCGTAAAACCCTACTCCTGCTTTGTGGTTTGTATTGAGTTCTTGCTCGGGAGCGCTGAGTGCTACAGTACACACCAGCAGCTAACGAGACCGAGCGTGAGTGTTCTCTTTCGACTGACCTCCCCCCTCTACGTTGCGCATGGGCCTCCTTTTATATGCTCAAGGGGTCACCGACAGGTGGCAACATAGACAAGGGTAAAAATGGAAAGGCGCCGCGGTTGGCACCGCCGCCCACTACAGTGTATCATACCTAACCCTGACGGCAGGGGACAAGGGCATTAAATGCCCATCTGTGTCGCCTAAATAGTGCAAAAGGGACCGCCAGGGACGCCACCGCTCGCCACGATGGCAATCTTGTCAGCGCCGCTTGCCACCGTGTACCGCTGGCTGCACAGCCTCCCGCCACGTACGCCTGGAAGGGTCCCAGAGCGACACGTTGGTGGATGTGCTGGACCGCAGGTACAGAGTGGAGGTTTGCCGCAGCAAGCGCCTTGCCGCGGTCGTTGTCTTGTCGCGTCCGAGAGCTTGTCGCTCACCGGGCCTTGCCAGGACGCGTGGCGCGTCGCAGCAAGTTCCTTGAGATGCCTTGGTTGGCCTTCCCGGCAAGATCCTCTTGCCGGGGTCTTGTCTCCTTGGCTTGGATACTTTGTTCTTGAATGGCTCCAAAGGAACCACAGAGGATCTTGGCGGTCACCCGGCAAGCCTTGCCACGGGACGCTGCGACTGCCCATGTACAAGTTCGGGATACTAGGGTACCCCTACTCTAGTACACCGATAGGAGCCCCCGGGCCTGGGCCATACACGGTGCCGAGCGCTGTTGGGCCAGGCCCAAGACAGGGCATGGGCCCACACGGCCTGGGTTACGCCGTATCTCTCTCCGTATCCACCGTGCCCTCCCCGAACAGCACGCGTCGAATGCGGCGTCGTGGGAGAGATCGTGGGTGGTTTCTTTATTCGGAAAGGCGGAACGTCCGCCCTCTCCCTCTTTATAAGCAAGGGAAACAGGGGTAGTGCGCCCATTCGCCCTTTTCCATTCCAATCTTGGAAACCTCCGCCGCTCCTCCGTCTTCTCAAAGCTGAAAGAGAGCAGCGCCCTGCCCCCCATCGCCACCAGCACCACCAACGCCGTCGACCCCCTCCACCACTTCCTCCATGGCTCCGAAAGCCGACAAGGGGAAGGCTGTGAAGTCGACCGAGGCGCAGCAGCTTGCGGCGCTGCGAAAGGAGCGGGCAATCTTCCCCCCCCCCCCAAGCTCGCCGCGAAGGAGCTGAGGGAGTACTACTACCTCTTCTGGTCGACGGAGACGCGAGCGCATCCGAGCACGAAGGTACTTCCAGCCTCCGCTTGGAAAATGGCTCCAAATGGATATCCCTTCTTCGCCGTGTTCTTCTACTGCGGGCTCTGCCCGCCTTTCTCAGAGTTTTTCTGCGATATCATGAATACCTACGGGTTCTACCTCCTTGATTTCACCCCCAATGCTGTTCTGACCATAGCAGTTTTCGCACATCTTTGCGAAAAATTTGTCGGAGTCCATCCCAACGTAGCCCTTTTTCGCCACTTCTTTATGCCCCGAGTAGAAAGAGGAGAGCCTTTATTCGGCGGAATCGCCTGGATCTCGAGGGCCGGCAAGAAGGATTCTTATCTGGAAGGAGAGTTCTGCGGCAAGTGGGAGGAATGGAGAGCAGACTGGTGCTGGATTGTTGAGGAGAACCCGCAGCCGTTTACCGCCCGGCGCCAAACCCTAGCAGTACGCGGCAGCGATTGGAGTGACGTGGCCCCGGAAGACGATAGGCTGAAGATTGCCGTCACCAGGATCCAACGCCTTAGGCTTGCCGGGCTTACTCTAGGCGCTGTTGGCGCAGATTTTCTTCGCCGCCGCATCGCCCCCTTGCAGGAACGGGGGAGACCCGCCTGGGAATTCAAGAATGCGGCGGATATCATGAGGCTGCGTCCGGGCCTCAACTACAACTTCACTGTTCTGGAGCTTAATGCGATGCTCCAGGAGCTGTTCAAGTATGACCTTGAGCATCCCGAAGTGTTCAGGTTGCCGCAGGGTGTCGTTCCGCTGTGCAACAACTCCGCGCTCGACCGCATCCGGGCAATGATGCCGCTGTGCGACTAGCATGGAATTGTCCCAACTTGGCAAGAGCCTGCAGACGACGTCGTGCTGGAGTTCTTTGACGGCCTGGTAGAAGTGCCGGTCCGCCCCGACAAGAAGAATGGCCTCACTCGCGACACCACCGATGCGGAGTTGAAACGCATCGCCACCAGGTTGGAAGAGGCGGCGGCAGCCGCAGCTGCGGGCGAGTTTGGATTCACCGTGGAGGAGGCAGAGGCAGCAGAGGCGGCAAGCCGTGTCGAGCGAGAGGAGCTTGCCGGCAAGAAAGAGCTTGCCGGGCGAGAGGAGCTTGCCGGCAAGAAAGAGCTTGCAAGGCGTGACGTCGAGTCGAGCAAGCCCGCTGAGGATACGAGCGGCTCGTTGGAGATCAACTCCTCTTCCTCTTCATCCTCAGACAGCTCGCCGCAAGAAGAGCCCCCATCTCCACCAAGAAGGCGTCTCCGCAAGGCCGGGGATGTAGCGAGGCAGCGGGCGAGTCGACAGTCGCCGCGCCGCGCGACACGCTCCACCGCGGCAAGCACTGTTGCCGTGGGAGCACCTCACGCTGCTGCGGCAACTGGAGCGGGGTCCACCCGGACCACCGCTTCTGCTCCTGCCGCTTCTCATGCCGCGGCGGCAGCCGGAGCGGGGTCGTCTCAGACCACCGCCACCGTTCCCGCCAAGCGGCCAAGGGAATCTACTCCTCCGCCTCCTCGCGCCGGGCGTGAGCCGGACTTCGACTTCTCCGCATTTAGCTCCGACGAGGAAGAAGAAGAAGAGTAAGATTCTTTTGTTGTACTTGTAGTTCTTCAATTCTTGCTGTTTTGTCTTGCATCTCATTTGCTTTTACTCTGAACTTATTCCTTCTTAGGACTCTGGCCCAGAGAGCAGCGAAGAGAGCCAAGGCCCTGGTGATTATCATCGAGGACGAACCCACCGCGACAGCAGGGGATGCGCTTGAGACAACCTTGCCGGACCCAGCAACCGTTCTCCAGAGCAGCCCCCAGCGTAAGTATATGGTTTGCTTTCCGCTGTTAGGCGCGCTCGGAATCTCTTGCTTTGCTGACATCTGACTGTTGGCTTGTGCAGGAGCAGAGCAGCCCCACCAGGAGCGCCCGGAAGCCGCCCCCGAAATGCCAAGGGAGAGTCCTCCGGCAAGGGAGAGGTCTTCGGCAAGGGAGAGCTCTCCGGCAAGGGAGAAGTCTCCGGCAAGGGAGGGTTCTCCGGCTAGGGATAGCACCAGCGGCCCCCCGGCGGCAGAGACCATGACTCCAGAACCCGGCACAGGTAATCTTCTTGCTTCAGAACTTCCCTTGGGTTCTTCTTCTTTTGATCTTCTTTTTTGGATATTTGCTTGACGCTTCTCCCTTTTCCTGCTGTCAGATCCATCTGCTGCGGAGCTGATGGAGACCGAGGTTGCCGCTGACGACGCCGCTGCCGCTGAAGAAGCAGCCGGCGCTAACGACTCCGCCGGTGCTGAGGCCGCCAAGGCTGCCACCGCAGAAGCAGGCGGGGGATCTCGCGATTGCACTGACGGCCCTGAGGCCGCAGGAGCACCAGGCGCTACGCCGACCGCTGATCCCTCCGCCGCTGCCGCAGCATCAGGCTCCAAAGAGCCCCAGCCAGGCGTCTACTTGAAGGTCGGCGATGGCGTCTTCAACAACCTCCCCTGGGCATCAAGCTCCAGGGCGTCGTTCGAAGGAGAGAGCTTTGACGGAGAGGTGCTCGCCTCTGCTGGGATGGCGCTGGTCGACGGGCCGAGCAGCAACGGCAGCGAGCCTGAGGAGGAGCGGCTGCTGCGGAAGTTGGTGTCGCTCTACCGCGCCCGGCAAGCCAAGCTGGAATCCCGCGAGGCGCTTGTCGCGAAGGCGGGAGTGGACATCGAGAAGGGCGCAGAGGAGCTCCGGGGTCACAACCAGGAAGCTCTCCGGTCCGTGGCAGAGGAGCGGGCGCAACTTGCCGAGGAGCAGAAGGCCTTCCCCCTCGAGAGGGCTGAAGTCGAAGAGCAACAGCGACTTGCTGCTGAAAAGCTGTCCGCGCAGGAGGGCGAGCTGGTGCAGCGGAAGGTCAATCTTGGCAGCCACGAGGAGGAGCTTGCCGCGTGCGAGCGAACATTCGGCGGAGCCCTCAAGCAAGCAGAAGATGCTGCTGAAGCTGCCGAGGCCGCCAAGAAGGAGCTGGAGATGAAGGTGGCGCAGCTGGAGGCCGATCTCAAGGCGAGCGGTGAAGAGCTTGCCGCGCTCAAGCGTGAGCGGGAGAAGGACGCCCACAGCTACTCGGAGCTGCAGGCCCGCCTCGCCGAGAAGGGCCAGGAGCTTAGCGCCGCCAAGGACTCCAACGCAGATCTTGAGTTGAAGCTGACCACTTTGACCAAGACGCTGGACGGCGCCAAGGAGCAGGAGACGGCCCTGAAGGAGGAGGTCAAGGCCGGCAAGGCGCTGCTCGCGAGTGCTGCTGCCGCCCAGAGCACTTTCCGGGAGAATGTGGAGCACTGGACGGAGGGTCTCGTGGATGTTGCCGCAGATATTGATAGGGAGCTGGCGCAGCTGGGGATGGAGGATCTCGGGTATCCCTCCGACGAGAACCTCCAACCCAGCGCCAAGCTCACCTCGTTCTTCAAAGGCGTGGCGACGGCTCTCCGGTGACTCCGGGAGAGGATCCCAGAGCAGCTGGCCGACGAGTCGCGCAAGATCTGCGCGGGAGCTCTTCAAAAGGTGCTGGTGAAGGTGGCCTTCCGCAACCCGGGCCTCAACCTCACCAACGTCCTCAGGACCTTGCCGCCGGATGCCGATCTGGAGGCGCTCAAGACCCTTGTCGCACCCATTGTGGACAAGGTGAGCGGCATCAAGAGGGTTGAGGGCGATCGCGTAGACTAGGCCGCCCGTTTTCTTCTTTTCTTGTCGCTGCTGGTCATGTTATGAGAACAATCTGTTAGAGCCGCGACAAGCTACCTTGTAATATAACTCTATTTCGGGTAATGATTGCAATGTTATTTCCTCTACTTGATTCCTTCCTTTGTATGTTTTTGCCCTTACGCTTTTAGGGAACTTGCCGGTGCAGGCACCTTGGCCGCGAGCGCTGAGTGCGGGTCATCAGCAGCCTGTTGGCGGTGCCGCTGCCGACAAGAAACCTTGTCGCAACTAGTCGCAGCTCACTTAAGTTGTTGAGCGGACTCGAAACAAAGTAAGGGCGCAACTAGCTACGAGTTGGTTCCTCCGCGCACAGGTTTTCCATACAAAGTACGGTCGTTCAAGGTAGATAACTTAAAAATTAAAAAATTTGATTGCTCAAGCTTTGGCAACTTATCTTTTCTGTCGTTTGCTTCCCGGCAAGGCGAAACTTTCTTGAACGACGCCTAGTCCGTACCATTATCTTCTCCTTTCCCCCCTGGCAAACTTGTGTGCGAGGGAACCTTCCTTTCCTTGAGAAAAGAAAGAAAGAGGAGAAAATATAGATAGGGAGCCTTATGGCTCGTCGGTACTTACCGGGGGTAGGTGCTGCACAAAGTGTCAGATAACACATGCAAAAAATAAAAAGCATGAAATTGACAGGATGTGCGGAGCACATGGCCTTTATGCACGGGGTCTGCGCCCGGCTTTGTACAAAGGATTACATGCAACAGCGGCAAGACTTGTAGAAAAGGTGGTTGCCGGAACGGGTTCCGGCAACTGCGCCCTACAGGTAAAACTTACGAAGATGCTCAATGTTTCAGGAGTTGCTCACTGGAATGCCATCTTCGGTCTCAAGGCAGACAGCGCCAGGCCTAGTGACTCGTTTCACCCGGTAAGGGCCTTCCCACTTCGGCGTCAACTTGTTGGAATTCTTGGCGGACTGAACACGCCGAAGAACAAGGTCGCCTTCCTCGAGACTTCTGGCGTTAACTTTGCGGCTATGGTAGCGGCGCAAAGCTTGCTGGTAGCGAGCAGCTCGTATAGCAGCCTGAAGACGGTCTTCCTCAAGGAGCAGCGCGTCATCTTGTCGCAGCTGCTCTTGCTCAAGCTCATCATAAGCGAGCACTCGAGGTGACCCGTATACGAGTTCCGTGGGGAGAACTGCCACTGCTCCATAGACTAGAGCGAAAGGTGTTTGGCCAGTGACTTGATTTGGTGTCGTCCTGATCGACCAAAGAACCACCGGCAGCTCCTCAATCCAGTTTCTTCCGCACTTGTGCAGCCTATCGAAAGTTCTGGTCTTGAGGCCACGCAGCACTTCAGCATTTGCCCTCTCCACTTAACCGTTGCTTCTTGGGTGAGCAACAGAAGCAAAGCAGACATTGGCGCCAAGGTCTTGGACGTACTGCATGAAGGTGCGGCCCGTAAATTGCATACCGTTGTCGGTGATTATCCTGTTAGGGATCCCAAAATGGTAAACAATCGACCTGAAGAACTTGACTACTGACTGTGATGTCACCTTCCTCACTGCTTCCACTTCCGGCCACTTTGTGAACTTGTCGATTGCAACGTACAAGTACTCAAAGCCCCCGACTGCTCGGGGAAAGGGGCCGAGGATGTCGAGCCCCTAGACCAAAAATGGCCAGGATAAAGGGATTGTCTGGAGAGCTTGAGCTGGTTGGTGTATCTGCTTGGAATGGAACTGGCACGCTTCACACTTGGTTACTTGTGCAGTTGCATCCTGGAGGGCTATTGGCCAAAAGAAACCTTGCCGGAATGCTTTGCCGGCAAGTGCTCTTGCGCCAATGTGGTGACCACATACGCCTCCATGTATCTCTGCCAACAGCTTTTGTCCATCTTCCCGGTGAATACACTTCAATTTCACACCGTTGAGTCTTCTTCTGTACAGTGTGCTGTCGACAAACTGGTACATACTTGACTGCCGGGCTACTCTTTCCGCTTCTTCTTGCTCTTCGGGAAGTTCTCCTATCTGAAGGAAACGGACAATCAGTTGTGCCCATGCTGGAGCTTGCGACTCGACAATAAGGACTAAAGGCACATCTGCTGCTGCGGGAACATCCGCTTCTACGGCGAGAACCTGCAGCTCAGCCGGAGCTTGACGTTCCCCGGCAAGCTTGCCGGAGCAAAACTTGTCGGGAGCATCTGCTTCAACGGAACAAACCCTAGGGCTTGCCGGAGCAGACTGCTCCTCAGCACTCTTGGTGTTGATCTTGGGGACCTTCTTGGCGGCGGCTTTGGGAAGCTCTGCCGGAAAATATTCACATAAAAAAAGCTTCAGCGGAAAGCGACTGACAACTGTGATCTCATGTGCTTGGAAGTAATGGCGCAGCTTTCTCGAGGCCATGAGAAGGCCGAAAAGCTATTTCTGCACACCAGAGTACCTTGACCTAGCCCCCTGCAGAAGGGAACTGACAAAGTAAACTAGGCGCTGCACCATTCTCTTCTGTATCTCCTCGCGCACCTGCACAGATCCATCTTTGTCAGGACCAGAGCTTGTCGGGGAAGCCCCCTTCTTGTCGCTGGATGCGCCTGCCGCAGTTCCTGGCTCATCATCTGCCTCCCTCTCTGCCACTAACGCAGCACTAACCACTTGATTGGTTGCCGCTATATACAGCAGCAACTTCTCTTGTGGTTTAGGTGCGACAAGTGTTGGAGTGGAGGACAGGTATCTCTTCAAGTCCTGCAGCGCAACCTCCGCTTCCAGAGTCCATTTCATTGGACCTGCCTTTTCCAAAATTTTGAAAAACGGCAGGGCGCGCTTAGCAGACCGAGAGATAAACCTGCTGAGAGCAGCCATGCAAACGGCAAGTCTTCGTACATCCTTGACGCGCTTTGGTGCTTCGATCTGCTCAATGGCCTTGATCTTGTCAGGATTGGCTTCAATTCCCCGCTGAGACACGAAGAACTCGAGAAGCTTGCCGGAGGGGACTCCAAACACACACTTCTCGGGGTTGAGTTTGAGGTTGATGTTTCGCAGATTTGCAAAGGTCTCGTCTAAATCTTGAATCAGAGTTGCCCTGTCCTTGCTCTTGACCACTATGTCATCCATGTAGGCTTCCACATTTCTGTGCATTTGTGGCTCAAGAGCGACATGAACTACCCTTGCAAATGTTGAACCAGCATTCTTTAAACCGAAAGGCATCCGTATGAAACAGTACGTGCCACATGGAGTGATGAATGCGGTCTTCTCCTCATCCTCTTCTGCCATGAAGATTTGATGGTATCCTGAGTATGCGTCAAGAAATGAAAGCAAGTCACATCCGGCCGTGGAGTCAACAATCTGGTCAATGCGCGGCAAGGGAAATGGGTCTTTGCGACAAGCTTTATTAACATCGGTAAAGTCGATACAAAGCCTCCATTTCCCGTTTGCCTTGCACACGACTACAGGATTGGCCAACCACGTAGGATGGAGCACTCCTCTGACAAGGCCTGCTGCTTCCAATTTCTTGATCTCTTCTGCGACGAATTCTTGGCGCTCCACTGCTTTCTTCCTGACCTTCTGCTTGACGGGCCGCGCATGAGGACAAATGGCAAGATGGTGCTCAATTACTTTCCTGGGAACACTGGGGATGTCAGATGGTTGCCACACAAACACGTCGACGTTCACCCGCAGGAAAGCAATGAGCGCGCTTTCCTATTTAGGGTTAAGAGTGGCACTGATGTTGAAGGTACCACCAGTGTCGTCCTCCTTGGCGGACACTTTCTTGGTCTCTGGCGGAGCTGCCATTGCGTTCTTACACTTGCCGGTGGAGCTCGATGGTGCGTCCTCAACGGTAGCGCAGCACTCCAAAGAGGTGCGCTTGCCGGAGTGGGCATCAGAGCTCTTGCCGGACTTGGTCTTCTTCTTCCCCCCGGGAGCTTCAACGGCAGGTGACTTGCGATCTGTTGCAGCTGCTGCTTCCCGGCAGATCTTGTCGGCACAGATAAGAGCATCCTTCTTGTCACCAGGGACAGAGATGACGCTTATCAGGCCTGGCATCTTGAGCATGTTGTATGCGTAGTGAGAGGCTGCCATGAACTTGGCGAGTGCTGGACGGCCGAGTATCCCATTGTAAGGCAATGGAAAATCGGCGACGTCAAAAGTGACCCTCTCAGTCCTGAAGTTCAACTCGCTGCCAAATGTTACCGGCAACGTGACCTTCCCTTTCGGCTTGCTCCTTCCCGGGTTGATTCCTTGGAATGTGCCGGTCTCTTCGAGCTCGCTGTCAGGGATCTGGAGTTTTTGGAGTACAGCGGTGGAGATCAGGTTCAAGCCGGCCCCGCCGTCAACTAGCATCTTAGTGACCTTGAGGTTGCGGATAGTTGGTGAAACCAACATCGGCAAGCACCCAACCGCAGTTGTGCGATCAGGGTGGTCCTCAATATCAAAGATGATAGGCGTGCTGGACCATTTCAGAAGCTTGCGTGACTCGACAGGTGGTTCTGCCGCATTGACTTCCCGCACCCACTGCTTGAGTTAGCGGTGCGAAGTATGCAGAGAAGCACCACCGTCAACGCACAAGACCTTTGTGGCTTTCTGGAACTCCTGCTCACTGGTCTCGACATCATCCATGTCTTCATCGTCGTCATCATCTTCATCCTTGTTGCGGCCGCGGGGAGGTCTGTCTCCTTGCCGCTGCTTGGCCTTTCCGCGGCGTCCTCCCCGGCCGGCGCGCTTCTTGCCGGATTCTCCAGCGCCTCCTTGGGCCCTCTCCTTGTCGCGTCGCTCGTATTCAGCTTTTTGCTGCTGGACAAGCTACTCGACCTTCTTGTAGCTCTGGAGGTCATGGCCCTTGGTGCGGTGGATCTTGCAATACTGCTTGTCGGTGCCGTCCTGCTTTTCGGCGACCGCCACAGCCTGGCAGTTGGTGCATGCGGAAATCTCCTTGCCGGAGCTACTAGCTTTGGCTTTCTTGGCGCCACCGTCGTTGCCGGACTGCTCAACGACTAGCACATCTTTGCCTTTCTTCTTCCTATTGTTCCGCCGCCGGTTTTTCTTTGCCGGGGCAGCATCCTCGCTGTCAGATCCTCCTGCTCCTGTAGTTTCTCCGGGGAGTTTCCTCCCTTCCTCAGCACATGCACACTTGTCGGCCAGGGCATACAACTCATTGACGTCTCTGATCTTCCACATCGCCATCTCCTCCCACATCCTGCGGTTACGCACGTTCTGATGGAACGCGCTGAGGACCGCGGCAGGGTGGACATCTGGGATGTTGTGTTGTACATGGCTGAATCTCTGAATGTACTTGCGCAGAGGCTCTCCTTCCTTCTGGGCGAGCAGGTGAAGGTCACTCTCTTGGCCATGAGGTTTGTGGCCACCTGTAAAGGCGCCGACAAACTGATGGCATAGGTCTGCCCAGGAGGATATGGAGTTGTCCGGCAAATGCATGAGCCAGGACCTGACGTTGGGCTTGAGCACCAGCGGGAAGTAGTTGGCAAGGATCTTGTCGTCCCGCGCCCCGGCAGCTTGCACCGCGATGGTGTAGATGCTGAGGAACTCCGATGGATGCGACTTGCTGTCATACTTCTCTGGTACATCTGGCTTGAAATTCTTCTTGCTGGGCCACTGGACTTGCTGCAGCTCACGAGTAAACGCAGGGCAACCTACCGCGTACGGCACGTCGCCTGGTTCCCCTGGCGCATGCATGTCGACAGAGGGCGCAGCGCGCTGGGCTGATTGCCGCAGCGCTTCTCTTCGACGTTCGATGCGAGTACGAGCGTCTTCTTGCTGTCGTTCGTGAAGAACTTGGCACTGATCGCGACAAGCTCGTGGATCTGATGACGTGGTGGAGTCGCTGTCATGGTGGATCCGGCGAGTCGGCGATCTTTGCCTTCGGGGCGGAGAGTGCACAGTGGTCGCACCCCCTCCGGTCTTGTCGCCACCGGCTCGTGCCTGGCTGACTTGTCGCGGCTGCGAAGTACTCGGGTGCCATGGAATGTCGCCATTGGCAAAGCCGATGAGACTCTGAATGGTGGCCCTCCAGTCGTCGATCTTGTCCGCCGCTGGTGGGCAGTTGGGCTCGCGCCAAAGCTTTTGCTAAAGTGGCGGGCGGCGGCGGCGAACGGTGTGAGGAACGGGATATGCTCGGACTTCTAACCATGTTAGAAGGAGCAGTATCTCATCCAGGCGACCGTGCCCCGCCCGCGCCAGCATGTTGGCGTGCATGCTAGTCTTGAGCACTCCGAGATCCACCAGCTCGATCTTGGTCCAGCAAACATATGGTATCGTGAGTATCATGATGCTGCCGGTCCCGCGCCTCCTGGGATGGGCGCGGTGCATGTACGGACGCCGAGGTCTTGGAGTGCGCCCGGTCGTCGTGGGAGCCGACTGCGCCGCCGACGGGCGGCGCAGCCTTGTCGTTGGACCTGGCAGCACCGTGAGCTCCCTCGTCGACGCCCGTTCTTCCGCTGGCGTCTACCCCACCAGCCATTTGCTCCGGTGACGGCGGGTTTGGCATGGACGGAGCATCCGCCTCCGAAGCCTTCTTCTTCGGCGGCATGTCGATGAAGACGATGAAGATTTAGCTCGTGCGAACGCCGGATCAGGTTCACACAACCTCGACGCTCCCCTACCTGGCGCGCCAAAGATGTCGGGGGTGCTAATCAATGAACACCTATGGGACCGGCGGACCGAGCCCCTTTTCGGTTCGGCAGGGGGGCGGAGATCGCACGAAGAGCAGATCGAGGCGAAGCACATGAGCAATTTACCCAGGTTCGGGCCGCACGGATGCGTAAAACCCTACTCCTCCTTTGTGGTTTGTATTGAGTTCTTGCTCGGGAGCGCTGAGTGCTACAGTACACACCAGCAGCTAACGAGACCGAGCGTGAGTGTTCTCTTTCGACTGACCTCCCCCCTCTATGTTGCGCATGGGCCTCCTTTTATATGCTCAAGGGGTCACCGACAGGTGGCAACGTAGACAAGGGTAAAAATGGAAAGGCGCCACGGTTGGCACCGCCGCCCACTACAGTGTATCATACCTAACCCTGACGGCAGGGGACAAGCGCATTAAATGCCCGTCTGTGTCGCCTAAATAGTGTAAAAGGGACCGCCAGGGACGCCACCGCTCGCCACGATGGCAATCTTGTCAGCGCCGCTTGCCACCATGTACCGCTGGCTGCACCGCCTCCCGCCACGTACGCCTGGAAGGGTCGCAGAGCGACACGTTGGTGGATGTGCTGGAGCACAGGTACAGAGTGGAGGTTTGCCGCAGCAAGCGCCTTGCCGCGGTCGTTGTCTTGTCGCGTCCGGGAGCTTGTCGCTCACCGGGCCTTGCCGGGACATGTGGCGCGTCGCGGCAAGTTCCCTGAGATGCCTTGGTTGGCCTTCCCGGCAAGCTCCTCTTGCCGGGGTCTTGCCTCCTTGGCTTGGATACTTTGTTCTTGAATGGCTCCAAAGGAACCACGGAGGATCTTGGCGGTCACCCGGCAAGCCTTGCCGCGGGACGCTGCGACTGCCCGTGCACAAGTTTGGGATACTAGGGTACCCCTACTCTAGTACACCGACAAAGACCGTGTCTATGTACCAAATGATCCGGAGATTAGAAAGCTAATTCTGCAAGAGGCCCATAATTCACCATATTCGACTCACCCAGGAAATACCAAGATGTATTTGGATTTGAAGGATATTTTCTGTTGGACCGGAATGAAGAAGGATATTGCAGAGTACGTAGCAGTTTGTGATGTATGTCAGAGAGTGAAGGCAGAGCATCAGAAGCCAGCAGGATTGCTACAACCATTGTCGATACCTGAATGGAAGTGGGATAAGCTAGGCATGGATTTTATTACAGGATTGCCCAGAACACGTTCAGGCTATGACTCGATATGGGTTGTAGTCGATCGTTTGACAAAGGTAGCTCATTTCATTCCAGTAAAGACTACCTATACCAGTGCGAAGTTGGTAAAGATATACATGACCAGGATCGTATGTCTGCATGGAGTTCCAAGGAGCATTGTATCAGATAGAGGAACCCAGTTTACTTCAAAGTTCTGGAATAAGTTGCATGAGACTTTGGGAACCAGACTAGAGTTTAGCACAGCTTTCCACCCGCAGACAGATGGACAGACTGAGAGAGTCAACCAGATCTTGGAGGATATGCTAAGAGCTTGTGCACTAGATTATGGATCTAGTTGGGATGAGAATTTGCCATATGCAGAGTTCTCTTACAACAACAGCTACCAAACCAGTTTGAAGATGGCCCCTTTCGAAGCCTTGTACGAAAGGAGGTGCAGGACCCCATTGTCCTGGGATGAAGTTGGAGATCGCCAGTTGTTTGGACCGGATCTGATAAAGGAATCTGAATAGAAAGTGAAATTAATTCGCGACAGGCTTAAGGTAGCTCAATCCAGGCAGAAGAGTTATGCAGATTCTAAACGCAAGGAGATAGTTTATGAAGTCGGAGACCGAGTTTATCTTCAAGTATCAACACTTCGAGGAGTTAAGAGATTTGGAGTTAAGGGAAAACTAGCGCCACGTTTTGTAGGCCCATACAAAGTGTTGGAACGTATGGGAGAAGTAGCCTACAAGTTGGAATTACCCAAAGGACTGTCAGGAGTTCACGACGTGTTTCATGTATCCCAGTTGAAGAAGTGCCACGCAGAGATGGCTGACATACCGCTGAGGCATACGGTACCACTGCAAGCAATTCAGTTGGACAGTGATTTGACCTATGAGGAGAAACCGGTTAAGATTCTAGAGTATGCCAGTCGAGTCACCCGCAGCAAGTTATCAAGTTTTGCAAAGTTCAGTGGAGCCACCACACGGAGGATGAAGCCACTTGGGAACGAGAGGAAGATTTGCTGAAGGACCACCCTCACCTATTTTCTAGCCAACCCGAATCTCGAGGGCGAGATTCATCTTAAGGGGGGTAGGTTTGTAACATCCCAAATTTTCAATTTGGAATGTTATACACTAGATCATCATTGCATATCATACTTATTGCATTTTGGTTGATCCTAGAAATTTTTCGCAACTCAAGGACCCTCAGAGAGAGTTGGGGATTTCGTTATTTTCATATTTGAGTTGTCTCAAATTTTGAAAATAGGATCATTTGATTTTATTTATTTTATCTTCAATAATTTCTATTACAAAAAAATATGAGAGAGGGAATAAAATGACTTTCCAAAAATAAATAAATATTGAGGATTTAATATAAAATCAAATAAGATTTTATTTGGCTTTATTTGCTATTTTATTTCAATTTAGGAAAAATGCGCATTTTTCAAAATTGCATTTAGGCCCCAAATAAATGTTCATCCTGTGTGGCTTGATTTTCGAAGCCGGGGAAAATTTATTTTGGGATTTTTGGAGTCCGTTTAGTATTTCTTTTATTTGTTTTTCTGCGCGGGACTCCACCCGGGGCAACCTTTAAATAGCGCCGCCCGAGCCCCGCCGCAGCCCACCAGCCCACCCGCGCCCTAACCCTAACCCTAACCCTAGCCGCCGCGCCATCAGCGCCGCTCGCGCCGCCGCGCCCCGCGCCGCTGCCGCCCGCCGCCGCCCACACCGCCGCCTCGCCCCGGTTTTTTTAAAAGCCGCGGTTTATTTTTTTTAGACTTGTTTTTTTAGAACGGTTTTTTTTGGTTTAGTCTATTTAGTGAACGTTTGCTCGGCTCGTTCGTTTTAACGAAAGTGTTCATCGTTTAGATCCAGTTAACGAATGTTTGGTCGTTAAACTGTTCGTCGTTTTTCTTTTTCTCGGATTAAATCCGCGATTTTTCTGATCACGATTTCTAATCCGATTTTCGTTTTAGTATAACTTCTCGCTCGTTTATCGGAATCAGGCGATTCAAGCGCCTGGAGTTTCGTCTTGAAACCCTCTTTCCGTTTAACCAACTTAAACAAGCTTTGTTTCTGTAAAAATTGCCGTAGATCCAGAATAGTAATCGAAGCCTATTTCTTTTGCCGTTTGTCTTTGGTTGCTTCGTTCGATTTGATTCTTTTTGCCAACCGGAGTTCTTAAGTTGAAATTTCTGGTTAAGTCTCTTATTTGAGTTTTACCTATGCATTAGTTGAGTACTTATTGTATGCTTGTTTGTTTGCGATAGAATACCCGGAGTGCGCCGCCTGTTACTTCGAATCTCTAGGTTTCGCGGATCATCAACAAGGCAAGTAACACTTTGATCATACCTTCTACTACCCAGTTTTATTGCATTAGATCAAACCTCAAACATTGCATGATTAAGATCTAATTAAATTGTGGGATGGGAAGTACTTGAGGTAGTACCTATTACCTGTTTATTATCAAACCTTTGGGAGTTACTTCTACATTTGCTTACTATTGCTATGCTATGCTAGTAGACGTGGATTGGGTGAGTGATATCCATGACAGATGTGAGATTTTAAAATCAATGGTTTATCTAAGGTGGCAACTTAAATACACATCTGGGTGGATTGAGGTACCTAGTTATTCCAGGATTGCCTGTTTTCTTTTGGACTGCCACCCAGGCTCAAAGGGATCATTAGATTATTCATGCTAGAAACTTCCGCGTGCAGCCACAAGCTACTATGGGCTCTAGCATAGTTGACTAAGTCATGCGAACTCTTACAGTGGTAGACTAGCAGATGTAGGGGATGTAGGCGGTACGGTCTACCCATCGTAAGTTGCTAGCGCTTCTGAAAGACTATGTCTCGGTCATCTGTTTCTCAAACACCATGTAGTGCGAGAATCCCAATGGAGGAGATCGAGTCTTGTGGGGAAAAGTGCGCAAACCTCTGCAGAGTGTATAAACTAATCATGGTTAGCCGTGTCCCCGGTTATGGACATCCTGAGTATCTAGTACTTGGATTATCATGTGAATCTCAACATGTTACTATAAAATTAAGTTTGACGTTTTTGTTTAATGATGTTTAATTGGGATTGAGAATGCTGTCAACCATTCTCAATGTTTAACAACCACCATGATAGTTAAATAAATTTATTCCTTTGTAGTAGGGAAAAATTGGCTTTTCGCAAAACTGTAACCATAGAGCTTTCCACCAGCCAAATATGCATATAGTATAGCTGTTTCATTCCATTACTCTCTATGTGTTACCTTGCCAGCATATTCCATGTGCTGGCCCGTTTTCGGGCTACAACGTTAATGTTGCAGACTTTTCAGACGACGATTAAGGAGTTTTAGGTCGTGGTTCTATACTCAGTGATGCCGTTGGAGTTGATGGACTCACTTATCTTCCAAGCCTTCCGTTGTTATCGTTATTAGATGGCCTTAAGCCATATTTATTGTAATAAGTTCTCTTTTGAGACACTCGATGTAATAAGTGTGTGATTGCTACTCTATTATAAATCCTTCAAGTACTGTGTGGTGTCAGCATTACTGATCCAGGGATGACACCGGAGCACAGAGATTGGACCGTTTGAGGTCTGGTCGCTACAATGTCAAGGAAAATAGTTATTCTCTACAATGGAAAGGCCGGAAAATTTGTTTTATCCCTATGCCAGTGGATGTGTTCATGGTAGATTGGAAAGGACGTTTGCAGAAAAGAAGAGAAGAGCAAGAAGAAATAGAGGAAGAAGTTGATGCACCGATGAAGGTGGTAAATCTTTTGGTGGAGAAGGTTCAAGGGGATGCTGATGCAAAGGGGCAGCGATGGAATGTGTTTAAAACACAGTGTATGATCAAGAACCGTGCTTGCAAGATGATAATTGATGGTGGCAGCTTTACAAATGCCATTAGCAAAGATCTTGTGCGGCCATTGGGCTTGTCCATGTGGCAGCACCCGCAACCACACCATGTGAAGTGGCTATACAATTCTGGAAAATTAAAGATTACACATAAGGTGCGTGTGCCATTTGTTGTTGGAGATTATATTGACAAGGTGGATTGTGATGTCGTGCCGATGGATGTATGTCAGTTGTTATTGGGACGGCCGTGGTAGTTCAATCATGATGCAATGCATGCCGGGAAACCTAACACATACACATTCATACACGATGGGAGGCGGCACGTATTGAAACCGATGGCAGATTCTGTAATAAAAATAGACTTGGAAGCTGCAGAAAAGTTGACGGTCCTAAAAACAGAAATGAAACCGAGGACGGTTTCTTTTGAAGGGAGGGAGGATGATAAGGGCATGACACCATCAATTGATGATCCTACTCAAGCTGAGCTAGTTAAAGAATTAAGTCATGGAAATGTTGCAGAAATTAATGATGTGCAAAAAACCATATTTCATAGAGGAAACGATGGTCGTGTGTGTCATTTGTGTGGACCGAGAATTAATTCTATAATTGCTAGACCCAAGATCAGTTACATGATGCATTCATTGGATTCAAAAGATGTGATTGATTTATTGGAGCACGGTCCTGTATGCATGAAATATAGAGTTGTACCACAATATTTGGTCTATGGAAAAACAGGACGCTCGGAAGGATCAGTATGCCGCAGTAAAGGAAAAGATCAGATCGGTTTCAATCTTAACTTACAGTTAAAATTATGCCAGCGAATAGTTATGCATCAAAGGAGAAAACATGAGATAAAAATGGAACCTGTACGTGACAAGGTAGAGCCAAACTTCCGTACGCCTCCTAATTGGATATGGATCGGCTCAGTGGATCTTTGTTTGCATGGCAAGAAAATCACGTTGCATGCATACTAATTATCTATCTCGTGGAGTCTAAGTCCAAATAAAATAAAGAGATGTATTTTTGTTTGAGTTATGGGTCACGTTCTTGAGTTTTTTTATTCGGTTAGGATTTAGTCATTAGATTGCTATACTTTTTAGAGTCCCTATTTTCTTAGCTTCTGTTTAGGCGCACGAGAGCTAGGCCAAATAAAAGGCTCGCCTCGGCTGATGTAAAGGGGGGCAGTTTTTGAGTTTTCTTTTGAGTATGAGATATACAGAAAAACGTCCAAGTTACCCGTGGCCATGTATTGTGTATTATCTGTGATTTTCCCATCGTGGAAATTTACTAGCGATGGAGGGTTGATCATCACATCGACGCCTACGTGCTGATCCAAGGGGGTCATTATTTTCATACGCAGGTGAGAATTATCTTGAAGGTTGCGAGGAGGAACAGGGGAACGAACTGTTGATCAAGCATCGCCGTGAAAGATCGAGCCATCTACACGCACAAATTAGCATCTCGCTAGTCTATGCCTCATCAAGGGGTGTAGCTAGTTCTCTGTCCAACTGGGTAGGGGTGAAATATGCGTGAGTCTGGGTTATGTGTGGTGGGGTTGGTTCTTGGGCAAGTACTACCGTGGTTCTATCTCCATCGATAGGTAGCACGATCTTTTCTGAAGATCGTGTTTTTACTCCCACAGATACTGCCATCACCCCCTCCAATTGAAATGGATGATAAACAAGAAAAGTAATTGAATGTACAGACATTGTAAGATAGACATGTGCAATGGATAGTAGGGAAGAAAATAGGGCATGAAATAATTCACATTTATGTGGTCTAACCAAACAGAATAGCAGGACGTAATTTCACATATATGATGGCTAATTAAACAGGATAGCATGACACAATTTCACATGTATGATGGCTAACTAAACAGGATAGCATGACACAATTTCACATGTATGATGGCTAACTAAACAGGATAGAATGACATACTTCAAAATATGATGACTATGTAAACAGGTTGACATGATATAACTATACGATGTTTCTATTAAAATGGTTGGCATGCCATAAATCACAAACATGCCATCGATGGAAACATGATGGCATGATATAATTCACGGATAGAATGACATAATTCAAAATATGATGACTTTGTAAACAGGATGAGATGATATAACTATGTTATGTATTTAGAAAATGGGTTGGCATGCCATAATTCAGATACATGACGTCTATGTAAACATCATGGCATGATATAATTCAAATATATGATTTATATACTAAGGAAGTGAGCAGAGGGCAATCGCATATATGATGTGTCTACTAAGGAGATGCCATTCAATATCGTGTATATGATGTAAAAACTAAGCATTGCAATACAACATATGCATGATATGAGTAATATAACCCTACCAAGTTTGAGCATACACCTTAGGGGGATAATAGGACTGGTCATCTTGAAAGTGCGTTATATCGACTAGAGGGGGGTGAATAGGCGATTTTCATGAAATCTTCACTGAGGAATTTCAGGGTGAGGAAATTCCTGAGTGAAGAACTACTTGCAGCGGAATAAGTACTCAGAAGTAAACAGAACATGATCATGGTCTTCATGATGAAATGAAAAACAAGCACAGAGTACAGAAAGCGTAAACACAGGATAACACAGGATGAAGACAAACAGACTAAAGATATTGAACTGAGAAAATTGAGAAATTCTTCAGTCAAAGTCTTCAAATAGATATGAACAAGCACACAACACAGAAATGAGGAAATGAAAGGGTTGAGGAAATGGAACCAGGTAGCTTGGTGAAGACAATGATTTGGTATACCAATTCCAACTGTTGTGACAGTTGTACGTCTGGTTAGGGCGGCAAGGTATTTAAACCTGAGGACACACAGCCCTGGACAGCCAGTTCTGAACACGTAGTCCAGAACACTCAGTCCTCACCGTATTCCCCTTGAGCTAAGGTCACACAGACCTCACTCAATCACTCGTGGTAAGTCTTCAGGTGACTTCCAACCTTCATAGATTCGGTCACTCAGCTATCCACAATTTCCTCTTGGATGCTCTAGACCATGACGCCTAACCGTCTGGAAGATGCACAGTCTTCAAAGGGAACAAGCGTCAGATCCACGCAGGATCAATCTCTTTAGTGATACTCAATCACTTGGGGTTTGTAGGTGTTTGGGTTTGGGTTTTCCTCGCGTGATGATTTTCACTGAAAGTCCTTGACAGATGGGATGCTCTCAAATGACAAGTGGTTGTTTCTCTTGGAGCAGCCAACCAGCTAGTGGTTGTAGGGGGAGGCTATTTATAGCCTAGGGAGCAGCCTGACATGATAAGACATAAATGCCCTTCAATGATATGACCGTTAGGTGGGTAGATATTTTGGGACAGCTTGCGCATAGCACAACAACGGTCTGAATTTTGAGTATCAAATTCCTCAGGGCTATCATGTTCCTCACTGTGTAGGCAATCCGCACTAGCGAATTCCTAACTCCTTAGTCAGAACAAATTCCTCAGAGACCAGAAGAACTTCGTCTCTGTCACTGCAGAAATTGACTGAACTATATGAGATTTCCAATGGCTTCACTCGAAGGGATTGGTAGGTGTAGGATTTTGAGTTGAGCATCACTTGGAAATTTTTTCTTAGTATTTCCTCGACCCCCTTTTACAGTATGGTGTTTCCTATGACTCAAGAAAGATAAAATGAAACTACGAAAACAAAAGTCTTCACGCTTCATGTTCCTCGAATGAATACACCAATTTCTTCACTTTCAAAGTCTTGAGAAAGTCTTTGAAAATACATTGTCTTTAGTCGAAGAACTTCATTTTTAGGGGTCAACTTTCTCTATAAATATCAAACTCCTCATAGACTTATAGACCCGTGTACACTCACAAACGCATCAGTCCCTTAACCTATAAGTCTTCAATACACCAAAATCACTAAGGGGCACTATCGGTGTCAAACCAGGCGGATCTCGGGTAGGGGGTCCCGAACTGTGAGTCTAGGCCGGATGGCAACAAGAGGCAGGGGACAATATGTTATACCCAGGTTCAGGCCCTCTTGATGGAGGTAAAACCCTACGTCCTGCTTGATTGATATTGATGATATGGGTAGTACAAGAGTAGATCTACCACGAGATCAGAGAGGCTAAACCCTAGAAGCTAGCCTATGGTATGATTTTATGTTATGATTGTTGTTGTCCTACGGACTAAAACCCTTCGATTTATATAGACACCGGAGAGGGTTAGGGTTACACAAGGTCGGTTACAAAGGAGGAGGTATCCATATCCGTATTGCCTAGCTTGCCTTCCACGCCAAGTAGAGTCCCATCTGGACATGAGATGAAGTCTTAAATCTTGTATCTTAATAGTCTAACAGTCCGGCCAATGGAGATAGTCCGGCTGTCTGGAGACCCCCTAATCCAGGACTCCCTCGGTAGCCCCTGAACCAAGCTTCAATGACGACGAGTCCGGCGCGCAGTATTGTCTTCGGCATTGCAAGGCGGGTTCCTTCTCCGAATACATCATAGAAGAATTTGAATACGAGGATAGTGTCTGACCCTGCAAAATAAGTTCCACATACCGCCGTAGAGAGAATAATATTTTCGCGGATCTAATTTGCAGGCTAGTTTTGGCAGCATGACGTTATGTCATGGCCCGGTCATTATTCGAACCGTTTCCTTTAACCAACCCCGCACATTACACGAGGCAGTTTTTCGACACGTCTTGTCAAAGCAGAGATCATGTCCCCTTATTACGGGATTCTCATCAATACGGGCGTGGGTAACCCAACCGCGCCACCAATTACGGCGCTTGGGGGATAAGCGAGTTTTACCGGGCAAGTGGGGACGCTTAGCTTCGTCCACCCATATAAAGGGATAAGGACTCGCCTTTCTGTCCACGCCTTCTTCCTCATTTGCTCATCCGTTTTCGCACACTCGAGCTCCCGCGCCCACGTCCACACTTCCCACCTCAACCTTCTCCAACCATGTCTGAAGTGGGAGGCAGGTGGATGGTCTCCTCCATCACGGAGGGAGACATCAAGAAACTGAGGAGAGCCGGATACCTGCCCGACGACATCGCGCACCGGCTCCCAGATGAGGGGCAAATCATCCCCACCCCCAGGCCCCATGACTCACCCATTTCCTCTGCGGACTGGGATTCCCTCTCCATCCATTCGTCTGGGGGCTCCTGTTCCATTACGGCCTGGATTTCCACGATCTGGCCCCGAACTTCATCCTCAACATCTCGGCGTTTATCGTCATGCGCGAGGCCTTCCTCCGCATCAAGCCCCACTTCGGCTTATGTTTGAAGACCTTCAATGTCAAGCCAAAGGTGGTGGGCGGCCGCCAGGCGGAGTGCGGAGGCGCCATGGTGGGCAAGATGCCCAACGTAACATGGCTCGAGGGCTCCTTTGTGGAAACCATAAAGGGGTGGCAATCGGGGTGGTTCTACATCACCGAGCCGCGCGACCCTGTATGGGCAGCAGCCCCCGAGTCCCGATCTGGCATCCCCACGCGGCTCACCTCCTGGAAAGAGAAGGGCATGTCCTGGGGTAGTTCGGAAGAGCTGACCGGACTCCAAACATGTATTCAAAACATGGTGAACAAGAAGCTCAAACTTGTCAACGTGGTCCAGGTCATGCTCCACCGCCGGATTCTCCCGTGCCAACAACGGGAGTTCAACTTGTGGGAGTTCGACTCGGTGCGGCACCGAACTCTGAACAGGCTTTTCGACACAACTCACGAAGATGCCTGGAGGGTGCTATTCAAAAGTGCCGAGGTCCCCCCTCCCATTACTGAGGATCGTGGATTCAGCACGAAGCGCCAAGCCAAAGCGGTAAGCTGCTTTACCTCTCGCAGGATACTTATTTTTTATAGGTTGACTCCATGCGGGATCTAAACTCCCGTACCTTTGACAGGACTGGCAGGAGACAGCCGGACAGATCGATTATCCGGCTCCTTTGCACGAAGACCCAGCAGACGCTCTTCTAGCGAAGATGCTGACTCCGGCTCCTTATACGGTGCCGGAGAAGACCAAGAAGGCCAAGGGAACCCGAAAGAGTTCCCGACGCCAGGCGTCGTCGGACTCACCGTCCGATGACTCTGCAGCGCACTCCTCCCTCGAAGACGAGGAAGAAGAAGAAGATGCTCCCCCTCCTGCAGGGGGAGAAAAGAAAAGGAAGGCCGCCCTAACTGGAGGGCCGAAGGGTCCAAGAAGGGAAGGACTCTCCTTCCGGACAGCTCCACCATCGCCGACGAAGATGAAGACGAGTGGTTGCCTAGGGCCAAGCCCCTGGGGAGATCGTAAGTATTCAGATACCAGAGTAACTCGTAGCATTCCTTTCTCGCACTGCATTCCCTAAACCCGAACATGATTAAGCAGGCCGCCACGAACCA
Organism: Triticum monococcum; assembly: GCA_034509565.1. NCBI lineage: Eukaryota > Viridiplantae > Streptophyta > Magnoliopsida > Poales > Poaceae > Triticum > Triticum monococcum. The sequence continues at coordinate 496,032,934 of CM067844.1, forward strand.
GCATCGATGTATCATCGGACGGCTCCCTGGGCTCGTCGGACATGGACAGCCATCCAGTCCCGACCGCCACCTCCCCTCATACTGCTGACGACGCCGAGGTGCTGTCTCAACAGGCACCGGGTCAATGGGAGACAGTCCTGGAGGCACCTCAAGGCGACCTTCCAGACTCTGGGAGCCGAGGGGACGGGGCCTCTGAGAGCTCCGAGTTCGGCCCTCAGCTGAACACCGCGCCGGACCCTCCAGTGGTTCCGGGCTCGGGCAGGCGGCCTCCTTCTAAGAGGGGCAAGACACCTGTGCCGGTGACCTTTGTCCATCCAGAGGCGCCGGACAATCTGCTGGAAGCACTTCGCAGCGCTTCCATCGACGAGGAGCACCGCACTATCATGAGTGCGGTGATCCAGAAGGTTCAGTCCGCCAAGAGCAGATTGACTGAAGCCTGTGCCATCCTTCTAACAGGCTTTGAGGTAAGTGTTTTAAAATGTAGTAGAAATATTACCGCATAGACAGTAGCCCTTGATGCTTTGTTCGGTGTTCACAAAGAAAAGCCGAACAGAGGATCAAATAATATTACAGGAGTCTAATATAAGTGTGTCAATATGCATGTGCAGGGTTCGTTGTTGGCGTCCGCCGCACTGACTGCGGAGGTCGCGTACTAAAGCAGGACCTCGAGGGATCCAGGAAAGAGCTCGGTCTTGCCAAGAGGCAGCTCGAGGAGAACAAGGGTAAGTAATACCCTGTCTATAGATATGTATATAAAAGAAGACGCGATTTGCAAAATGACAGGATCAACGTATATTTGCCAGGGGCCACGACCGAGGTGGCGACCCTGAAGCAAGCGCTAACCAAGGGCGAGGATATAGCGGCCAAGGAGCGCACCGAGCGAGAGAAGCATGAGGCTTGGGTGGGCGAGGTGCAGGAAGATCTCCAGGCTCTCGTGGTGAAGCATGAGGCGTTGGAGCTTGACTCAAAGACGCAGGAGTCTGAGCTTGCCGCGGCCCTCGAGAGCGCAAGAAGTGTTAAGGCCGAAGCCCAAAAGGCCCTCCAGGAGATCGACGCAATGAAGAATGTAGCGGCGGGTAAGGCTTTCTATATGCAAAGCAAGCATGTAAAAGTAAATTACTGATTACTTACCAACGGAGAAGCTGTTCCTGTCTCAGTATGCTGAGGCCGAACACCCGGTGCCAATGAGCGACCAACTGAAGTAGATGGTCGAGCTACATAAGGCGGCCGATCGGGCCATGAAGAGCTTTATAGTCCGGCTGTGGCCAGGCGACGCCCTTCTGAACAGCTTCTTCGGCCTAGTGAGGAGGCTTGTGGATGCCTGCCCGCAGCTGGAGGTCGTCAAGCAATCTATCTGCATTGAAGGTGCACGCCGGGCTTTCGCCCGTGTGAAATTGCAGTGGGTCAAGCTAGACGCCATGAAGCTGATCAAGGAGGGGCCGCCGGAGGGCAAGGGGCACCGCCACCCCGAGATGTACTATTAGGGTGTTCTGCCGGGTGCCCGTCTCATCGCGGATGAGTGTTCAAAAGATGTAATATTTGAACAAGGCTTGCCAGTTTATCCTGTAATTATGAAAACTTGTTTCATATGCGCTATGCAATGCTTGTTTGAATTTAAAATATTACCTTCTGTTTGGCTGTTTATCCAATCTGAGAGATGGCTAGTCCTCGGGTTCTGACCCCATGCCACGAGTGCTGGGGTGTTCGGGATAAACCTGAGTACTCTTGTTCCCATGTTTGGGTCCTTCAAGGGAGGTGCTCAGCACAACGAACAAGGCAACCGGACTAATAATGCTTTATCACTCTCACTTAGCCATAGAATTCTATAATTTTAAATTTCGGCGAAGCCCCTGGTATTCGGAAGGCCGAATTTGCAGCGTGACACACGCCTTTAAGCCAGACAGGGCCGGCCCCTCGCTCTAAGCGGCATAAGTCTTTAGGGACTCGAAAACCTCGCCGAACAGCGACCAGTCTCTCGCCTTATCATGATAGTCAGTTTTAGCTTTCTCTACTGAGGTGCTGAACCCAGCAGAACCGGGGCACAGTCGCAGTAGTTCTCCTAGCGCTACCTTAGCCGATAGAGCGGAACGTAAGGTACCAAAACATAGGAGCCGAGCAAACCCAACATTTAACCAAAGACATGATTCGGAGCTGATGCATATAATGCTATAAGTTTGGGGTGTCGCACTTGTGAAAGTGTTCGGACTTGTCACACTGTATTGTGAGGTACGTAAGCCCCTGGTGTATTAGCCGTACCAAGGTGTACGGTTGCAAGGCGTCATTAATGAACACACACACACACACACACACACACACACACACACACACACACACACATATATATATATATATATATAACACGAATGCAATAATAGTCGTAATGTCATGCATTGTTTATTCAAAAAATTGAATTAAAGCAGAATGATACAGATTGTGCGATAAGCAAAGAGTAGGGCTATGTACCTTCCAAGGGAAAGTTGAGGAATGATATTAAATCGAATATTTCGCTTGTTACTGTGATCAACCTGGGAATTCCGTGGTATGACGTAGCTGTCTGCCTCCTTGGTTGCTGCATCATATGTTCGGCAATAGTGCTGCCGGACAGTCTTTCCAGAGATTAAGGTCCTGAAAAGAAAAGAAAACATAACCAAACGGGAAGCCCCTAGTGCGGTTTAAACCGCGTCTTGGGGCGTGCCGCAGTTGTGCCCCCTCCCCACCTGTGCCCATGGTATTTTTAATGCGTAATTATGTATGCGCGGCATGAGTTTCGCCGTTGGGCTGGGATTGGGGTGGCCGCCGTATTGCTACGCGAGCTCAGATCGTGCCAGGTGGTCTATTTGCCGATTTCTCCGAGGGCGCTTGAAGGTGTCCGGGCTTTGAAGCGTCGAACTGGTTGATTGCCTTGAGAGGCTGCTTTGTGCTTCTGCTACGAGGGCCGCGGTGTGCTCCTCTGTTCGGAGGGAGCGCTCTGTGTTTCCATTTACTGTAATAACTCCGCGAGGTCCTGGCATCTTGAGCTTGATGTATGCATAATGCGGTACCGCATTGAATCTAGCAAATGCGGTTCGCCCGAGCAGCGCGTGATAACCGCTGCGGAATGGGACTATATCGAAGATTAACTCTTCGCTTTGAAAATTATCCGGGGATCCGAAGACCACTTCTAGTGTAATTGAGCCTCTGCAATGGGGCTCCACACCTGGAATGATGCCTTTAAAGGTCGTTTTTGTGGGTTTGATCCTTGAGGGGTCTATACCCATTTTGCGCACTTTGTCCTGATAAAGCAGGTTCAGGCTGCAGCCGCCATCCATAAGGACTCGAGTGAGGTGGAATCCGTCAATGATCGGGTCTAGGACCAGTGCGGCAAATCCGCCATGACGGAAACTAGTGGGGTGGTCCCTGCGATCGAAGGTGATCGCAAGGACTCGAGTGAGGTGGAATCCGTCAATGATCGGGTCTAGGACCAGTGCGGCAAATCCGCCATGACGGAAACTAGTGGGGTGGTCCCTGCGATCGAAGGTGATCGGACAGGAGGACCAAGGGTTGAACTTTGGGGCGACTGGCTCCAACGCATATACGTCCCTGAGCGCACGCTTCCGCTCCCTCTTGGGGATGTGGGTCGCGTATATCATGTTCACCATCCGCACTTGCGGGGGAAACCTCTTCTGCCCTTCGGTGTGCGGCTGCCGGGTCTCCTCCTCGTCATCGCTATGCGGCCCCTTGTCCTTGTTTTCAGCAATTAACTTGTCGGCCTGCTTGAACACCCAACAATCCCTGTTGGTGTGATTGGCTGGCTTGTCTGGGGTGCCGTGTATTTGACACGAGCGATCGAGTATACGGTCCAAGCTGGAGGGACTCGGCTTATTTTGCTTGAATGCCATTTTCCGCTGACCAGGTTGAGAGCCTTTGAATCCGGCATTGACTGTCGTATCCTCAGTATTTTTGCTGTTAATGCGGCGCTTATGTTTGTTGCCACGTGACCTGGTATTGCCATCCTTGGTATCTGAGGTACAATGGTTCTTTGATATGTTATTACTGCAAGCCAGCCAGCTGTCTTCTCCCGCACAAAAGCGGGTCATGAGCGTCGTGAGAGCTGCCATAGATTTTGGCCTTTCCTGACCAAGGTGCCGGGCTAGCCACTCGTCTCGTATGTTGTGTTTGAAAGCTGCTAAGGCCTCCGCATCCGGACAGTCGACGATTTCATTTTTCTTTGTAAGCAACCGATTCCAGAATTGCATGGCCGACTTTTCTGGCTATTGAATTATGTGGCTCAAGTCATCGGCGTCTGGTGGTCGCACATAAGTGCCCTGAAAGTTGTCAAGGAATGCGGCTACCAGATCTTCCCAACAGCTAATGGAGTGCGCTGGCAAGCTATTAAGCCAATGCTGCGCTGGTCCTTTGAGCTTTAGTAGGAGGTATTTGATGGCGTGTAAGTCATCACCGCAGGCCATGTGGATGTGGAGGAGGAAATCCTCAATCCATACTGCGGGATCTGTTGTGCCATCGTATGATTCAATATTTACAGGTTTGAAACCTTCTGGGAATTGATGTTCCATTACTTTGTCTGTGAAGCATAAGGGGTGTGCGGCTCTGTATTGGGCTATATCGTGACGCATCTCGAATGGGTCTTGCCCGCTGTGTTCGGCCTGGCCGGATTTGCTTTTACAGTATCCGGCGTGACGTTTATCATCTTGCAGAGTGGTGCGCCGTCGTGATCCGTAGATCGATCTTGCATGCTTTGCTTTGTCCTCCAATATGTCTTGCAGGTCTGGCGTATCTCCCCATGCCTTTTTATTTGAATGGCGTCGGGGTGGAGGCTGAGCTTTTGGCTGGAATGCCTCTCTATCGCGGCCACGAGGTGGCCGATCAGCCGTATCATACGCTTCTTCCTCCAGTCGGGGTAGTAACCTGCACTTTGGGTAATTCTTGGAGGGGCGCTCGAGTTTATATTCCTCGGCCGCGAGGACTTCAGTCCATCTGTCAGCTAGCAGATCTTGATCAGCTTGAAGCTGTTGCTGCTTTTTCTTCAGGCTATTTGCCGTGGCCATGAGCCGGCGCTTGAAGCACTCTTGTTCGACGGGAACCTCTGGTATGATGAATTCACCATCGCCGAGGCTTGCCTCGTCTTCGGAGGGGGCATGTAATTGTAATCCTCCTCCTCTCTGTCTGCCGCTCTCTCAGAAGAGCTGGCTCCTTCATCCTCCTGCTCTAAATCTTGCTGGAGGGGATTGTTGTTGTCTTCGGCACTATCCGAAGTGTTATTATCTCCTGTGTCAGTATCACCACTTTTGCTTTGGCGGGACTTAGAGCGGCGGCGCTGATGTCGGCGCTTGGTTTGCTTCTTGGAGGGGTTATCCTCCACTATCTCGTCACCATTGCCTTCGTTGGGTGTATCCACCATGTATATGTCATATGACGAGGTGGCTTTCTAGTGCCTTATAGGCGCTGGTTCATGTCCGTCTCCTACATCGTCGTCCATACCGTCGATGTAGTCGAAGTCGAGCATGTCAGTTAAATCATCGACAGTGGGTACGAAGTGGGTGGTGGGTGGGCGTCGAATTTCTTTGTCGTCCGCATCCCAATCATGTTGGCCATTGTCCGACCAGGGCTCTCCTGACAAAGAGAGAGACCTTAGTGCATTCACAATGTCGCCGAAGGGCGAGTGCTGAAAGATATCCGCGGCGGTGAATTCCATGATCGGCACCCAATCGGATTCGATTGGCAGGGCGCGGATGGTTCGGAGTCCGGAAAAGAGTCCGGCACCTTGGAGTCACGGGCTGCGCAGAGGGTTAGGCTGGTGTTCAGCTCGATCGCCGTTGGGACTGTAGCCCCTGAGGCAGTGTCTAACCACCCGTCCTCAATTGGCGCAGTTGGCTCTGAGCTAAGGGTCGGAGCTGATGCGGGCACGGCCTCTGCGGTACTGTTCGGCGGCAGAGCTAGGTCATACCCATTGTGACAGTGTGGCGCGCCCGGCTGTGGCTCGGATCCATCGAAGATCAAGTCTCCGCGGATGTCGGCCGTGTAGTTCAAACTTCCAAATCTGACCTGATGGCCAGGGGCGTAGCTTTCAATCTGCTCCAGATGGCCAAGCGAATTATCCCGCAGTGCAAAGCCGCCATATACGAAGATCTGTCCGGGGAGAAAAGTCTCACCCTGGACCGCATCGCTATCGATGATAGTAGGAGCCATCAAGCCTAACGGCGACGACACAGAGGAACTCTCAATGAAAGCACCAATGTCGGTGTCAAAACCAGCGGATCTTGGGTAGGGGGTCCCGAACTGTGCGTCTAGGCCGGATGGTAACAGGAGGTAGGGGACACAATGTTTTACCCAGGTTCGGGCCCTCTTGATGGAGGTAAAACCCTACGTCCTGCTTGATTGATATTGATGATATGGGTAGTACAAGAGTAGATCTACCACGAGATCAGAGAGGCTAAACCCTAGAAGCTAGCCTATGTTATGATTGTATGTTATGATTGTTGTTGTCCTACGGACTAAAACCCTTCGGTTTATATAGACACCGGAGAGGGTTAGGGTTACACATGGTCGGTTAAAAAGGAGGAGGTATCCATATCCGTATTGCCTAGCTTGCCTTCCACGCCAATTAGAGTCCCATCCATACACGAGACGAAGTCTTCAATCTTGTATCTTCATAGTCTAACAGTCCAGCCAATGGAGATAGTCCGGCTGTCCGGAGACCCCCTAATCCAGGACTCGCTCAGGCACTAGATGCACTTACACATCTGCCTCTGAATCCTCCTCTAAAGAGCTATCTGCAACCAACAAGATATCTGCTTCAGCAGGTAGCATTGTCTGCTATGAAGACCTCGTTTTCACTCCAGATTTCTCCATCACGAATTCAAATGGCTGATGCAGAGGAAGAGCAGTTGAATATACAAACATTGTCGACAAAAGCAATGAGAAATACAAAAAAAGGACGGCATGATATAATTCACATATATGACACTTGGCTAAATAGCATGGCATTGCATAATTCACATATATAATGCCTTGCAACAAGATAGCATTGCATAATTCACATATATAATGTCTTGCAACAAGATGGCATTGCATAATTCACATATATGGTAATTAGACACTAAACAGGTGGCGTTCACACAAAGCATGTCTAAACTAAGCAAATGACATAGCAATGCAAGATACCATACGCACGATATGAGCAACATAACCCTGCCAAGTTAGAACATGCACCTCGGGGGGGGGAATAGGACTGGTCATCTGTCTCTGAATCCTCCTCTGAGGAGCTATCTATAACCAGCAAGACATGCGCTTCGTCAGATAGCATTGTCTGCTCTGAAGACCTTGTTTCCACTCCAGATTTTTCCATGACCGTGTCGAATGGCTGATGCACTGGAAGAGTAATTGAATGTACTAAAATTGTTGACAAATTTAACACGTAATAAAAGAATGATGTCATGATATGATTCACATATAAGATGACTGGCTAACCAAGGTGGAATTGCAAAATTCGCATATATGATGCCTGGCTAAACAAGATGGCATTGCATGATTCACATATATGATAAAGAAACTAAACAGATGGCATTGACACAAAGCATGTCTAAACTAAGCAGATGACATCTTTGATGTATACAGTAAGCAATGCAAGGCACCATATGCATGATATTACCAACATCAGCATGCCAAGTTAGAGCGAAGACCTCATAGGGTAAATAGGAGTGGTCTTTTGCTTCTGAATCCCCCTCAGAATAGTTATCTTCCTCTTGATTACGATCCAAAATGGGTGGAGGGGGGCTGCCTTTGCGCCCACCATGGAGCGATGTCTGCATGTTCAGTTCCATTGTGTATAATAACTGACATGCATAGGAATAAAACATAGTGAGATTATGTAAGGAGTGCATGCACAAATCCAGAGTGATGGTAGCAAACTGTGGATAGACCCAAAACAAATGATAGCAGGTAGATATCGGCTTTAGTTAAAAAAATACATATAATGGCTCCTTTAATGTTTGTTTGCACCCAACATGAAACTCATAGTAGACACCCGAGATTAACCAGATAGTAGACAGATAGTACTGATTGCTGCCCCAATATGTACCCCACAACCATTTAAAAACTCAAGTTTCAGCATAAGTTTGGACCTGACTCGGAGTCTAATAGGTGAACATGACGATAAAGTAGCATGTCATCATATTAAGTGATGCATAACGTAAGCAGACACGGAAGAGTGCGACCTCTCTTGCGGACCCGTGTAGTCCTCAAGGTCATCTGCTCAGTTGATGATGGTAATGCAGTTTTCCTGGCTGCCGGTGGTGGGAAAGAAGATCTGAGGCAGCGAAAGATAGTCTGGAGAGAGGATCCCTGCTATGGTGTACCCTTCCATCATTGGAGCAGCTGAGCTGGGGTGGAACACAGCACCGCAGGAGCAGGACAAACCACACAAGGTTTTCTTTGACACATATCTGTAACAGACGTAATTTTGTAAGGGCTTGTTTGAATTTGAGGATTCTAACAATACAGGGATAGGAAATAGACGGGAATAGGTTAGGAATGCACGTGCAAAACAGAGAATTTAAAAACACAGGATTTCTGCCAATCTGGGTGTTTGGTTCACAAGAATTGGAAGAACACGGGATGCAAAGAAGCATGGTGAGATTAAGTCAAACCACAAGAAAATGTATGGTTATAATGCTATTATGCTACTATCTCTTAGTCTTGTGCTTCATGAATAGGAATTTGAAAAGGAGGACAAGTGGAAATTAAAATTCCTATGGTTTTTCTTTCAAGGAGACACTAAAGGAACAAATCCTACAGTTTTCCTTTGCTCCATTCCTTTGCACCAAATTCATGAAAAGTAGTACCATAGCAAACTTTCCAATTCCTATGTTTTTCATTCACTTTTCCTTTCAAGCACTGGCAATTCTAGTAGGCAAGCTTGAGCAAGGAAAAGCCTACACTAAAAATGTTTTTGTGCTACTTCTGTTACTTCGGAACCAGGCCACTGCCCTACTAGCTCAGCTCCCAGGGCCATCGACAAATGCACAGATCAAAAGCGCAGAGATAAATAATGATGTCGTTCAAGAGAGTCCATCACGGATAGCTAAGTTGCCTGGTACCTCACTGCTTGTCATATAGTAGGATAAAATAATCGTATTTCCCGTTACACCGTGTGCTCAGTGGACAATATATATAACATGTAGAGTAAAAAAGAGATGCAACAAGTGTACAACCTCTTTGGCAAAGCCATGTCGATCTCAGCATGATTGGGTTGGCCGGTGAGGATGCTCCGGCTGACTTGGCTGTCGGAGGAGGGGAAGAAGATCATAGGCGTTTGGAGATGGAGCCCGAGGTACTGCTCCGCTGTGATGGAGGGTTTCATCGTCGAAGCAGCTCCGGTGAGTTGTACGACGTCGAGGCTAAAGCAGGACAAGAGAGACAACGTTAACCTGAGTGGAATTCTAATAGCATCTCCGATAGATGACGAAAAATACATAACCACAAAGTGCTAGATGTAAAATACATCAGCAGCTCATCTCTGAACTTAACTGTCAAAACTGAATTTAACTGTCAAAACTGAACTTAACTGTCGAAACTGAATTTTGCTGTCAAAACTGAATGTTGCTGTCAAAACTGAATTTTACTATCGAAATTGAACGCACTAGAGGTGAGGCTACACATCAGTCAACTGACTTTTTCATCTCTGGTTAGTCGGTTTTGCAGCCGTTGGATACGAAATCAAGGGCCTGCAGTTCATCTTCAACCTCCACCCCCCTGAGCCACCGGCCACCATCGGCCTAACAGCTTCCACCCAGGCGCCTGTGGCCAGGGGTGCGCCACCCCATCCGCCCCGAAAACACTCCCCACCGCCGGTCCACTGCCGCCCCGGCCATCCCTCTAGCCACCCCCCCCCCCCCCCCCGCCGAGCTTTTTCTTCGGCGATCCCCATGCCACCGCCACACCACCGCCCCCACCCTGAACCCTAAGATAGATAGTGAGGTACCTCTCTGGCGAGCCCCCCGCCGCCCCCCCCCCCCCCCGCCGCAGTTGGTTCTTCCTAAACTCCGGCGAGCCCCCCACCACTTGAAAATCGACTAACCCAAAAGTCGATTGAGTCGATCGAAGTGTAGCTAAATCGGAGTAGCATCGCAAGAAAGAGCAAGAGCGAGAGCAGCAGCGCGAGCAAGAGCAAGAGCAAACAAGGCAGGGGACCGAGATCAAGAGCAGAGCAGTAGCACGAGCGAGAGCTAAAGCAGCAACAGCTCCTACTGATGTGGACACCGCAGCCGAGGGACCGACACCGTGATGGAAGTGGCCAGCAATGCCGCCGTGGATGGAGCCACACCATGTCAGCTCGGGACCGAGCGCTGGCAGCACCGTGAGATCGAATCAATAAGAAAATGCGGCGATTAGTGTCCAACCTCTTTGGTGGCGCCGATTAGGCCGCAGCTTCATCCAAGGAAACGATGATGATGATGCTCTTCCGGTGGTGCAGGTGAAGATGGCGGTGTGGGAATGGAGGTGGTGCGAAAGACGAGGGGAACGTCGGGGTAGCTCCTTGGAGGTGGAGGATAGGGTGGTTGAACCGGCGGGACGACCAGATCAACGACGGATCCTCATCCGATACGGTGGATGAGGGACGTCGAGGTGTTGCTATGGACAACGTCATCGGGGAAGAGGCTCCGGCTGGGTGGCGAACGGAGGAGGGTGTGGGGCTTCACGGGTTTTCCCGGCCTGGATGTACGAATGGGTGGATGGATGGGATGGGAGTGGGGAACCATGGCTTAGGGACGCACTTGTCTGAAATATGGGGTAAGTTACGAAAGTACCCCCACCGATTTGAGGCGGTTCTTTCGGTTCAGGGGTATCACGGGCATTTTGCGTGTCGGGATTTCACAGGAGGTGGGAGTTTTTGCGCGCGTTGTAATTTTGGAATAGCAAGGCGCGGGTTGAGATGGAGGGTGTTGTCGCAGCACAACGAGACAAAGATATATTTTAAATTTTTCGGGCTAACAAGGCGCGGGTTGAAATTTCTGAACAAGCCTAATGTGTACTGTACCAAATCAATTCGCACTAAAAATGTCATTCAAAACTTTGAATTCATGTTATGGTCAATTAAAATATTTCGCTACGTGTATAATGCATGCAACCTACTACTCAAATGAACGTTTTAGTGCATTCCAAACGTATATACTACCGCTTCACTATGAACTAAATTTGAATTCATTTCTCTATTTAAATAAGATCTACAAGAATGATTGTTGTGAAGTCAAAGCATCTGAAGTCCTTTCTATGTTTTAATAAGATCTACAATCATCATTATTGTCAAGTTAAACCATTGTTTGTGTATTATCTTCACAACACACCACATGATTAGTCTCGAGTTACATATGAACTAAGTGTACTATATGAACTTGAACTCAATTTTTTGAATCCACTTTATGTTGATTTCAAATCATAGTACATTTTAAGCTCTAGCTAGATCTTCAAAGTCTAAACCATGTCTCATATGTATAATGTGTTTATCACATTATGTATGGTGCCCCGCCCCCTACGCCAACAAGTATTTAGATGTGAGTTGCAAACACCACACATTACCAAAAATTCAAATAAAATGTGAGAATGTTCGATATATAGTATTGTTTAGGTTGTTTTATATTTAGTTGTAAGCTGCAAACAGCACACATTATCACAAACTCAAATAAAATGTGAGATTGTTCGATGTATAGTATGGTTTAGATTGTTCGACATTTAATTGTGAGTTGCAAACGCCATGCATTATCACATTATGGTATAACATGTGCAAAACCACAACACACGTGTCACCGCTATATTCATGCATGCATATGTTTAAAACACTATGATCTCCTATTCAAATATATGAATCCACTATCATATCAAATTATGATCTTTGTTAGTCTCTTACACCCACACAATCATCTAACCTTTGTAGCTACCACTAACTTTCTCTCGTGCATGCACATGCCCTCCGCGTCCTCCCCCTCCCTCAGCATTCTATCCATCACGCACATTCATTTTTTTTCTTTAGGTCGTTCTCCCACAGTCTCCACAACTCCTTTCCGACACACACTGATCGATAAACCTCTCCAGCGATGTCTGCCTACAACATACACATGCACCTTCAATCTCCTCCTTTATGTGTCCTTGCCTCGTGTCTCTCATACGGTCGCACACATGTGTAAACTCTTGCCCCTATTTTCATCGATCTCGCAACCGCACACTCCTCCCTCTATCTAGCTAGTAGGTGGGCATCTCGCACCACCTCCTAGCTCCATTCTCTCTGTCTATCCATTTCACCGGGCCTTATTTGCCTCTAACAAATGGACTTACACCGACCGATCTCCCACTATACATATAGCTAGCTAGGTCCTTATAACTCGTTATTCCCCATGCGTCGATCGATCTCCCTCATTAGTTATGTCTCTCCCTTCCTCCGACAAACAACAATTGATCTACCAATCTAGTTAGGTTTGCTTACCAAACACATGGTTCCCCTTCATCATCCATGGATGCGTCCCGACAGATCTATCACACACAGGCACACACAGAAACACATCCCCACTCTTATTGATAATATTGCAGTTCCACCCTTAGTTTGTCTAGTAGACCTCTCCCACCATCTTCGAGAAGCAACTCCATCACCCATCCAGCACTCTACCCCTCTCCCTCCCTCTCTCTCTCCTCTCTCTTTTTGTCGCATCCTATTTCCCGTCCTTCAGTTATGTATGGATGTCGACCGATCTCCCTCAAGACATAGCTGGGTCTCTCCTTCTCAACACATACACGAGTCGTTCTACCTCTATAGTTTGTCCTCTGCCTACCCCTCCCCCCCCCCACACACACACCGATACATCGAGCACTCTAGTCATGTCTCCCTGCCACACACAAACTTGACATGTGTCGTCTGACGTTCTGGTAGGTCAGTCGCCCTATATCTTTACCTTGCACACACACACAATTTCGATGGCTCTCTTCATCGATCTCACACCCACCCACTTGATCCTCTCTTCGACTCTATCGATATCTATGACCCCTCCCTCTCCTCTCGTGGATCACCCGGCCCTCTATATATGATATGGATAGGCCTCCATTTCACACACATTGCATACAACAGTTTGTTTGAGATGTCATCGACACATATTCCCACAAATACATTCAGGAAATCAACCTCCCCCAAACAAAAAACACTCACCAACGCACAAGCCATTTGTCTAGGTTTGTATCTCTCACACACACCCACGTAGGTGGGGGACGTGCATGAAGAGAAGAGGTGCATGCACGGCGCACGTACTCCCATCTCTTTCCCAACCACACCTGCGCGGGTACATGGTGGATCTCATTTCTGTACGAAAAGGCAGCCCACGTGGTAATTTGACACGTGTACTGGTTGTCCACTAGATGGAGGGAGGATCGTCTACCACGGGTGAACAAACAAATTGCGACTTGACGCGTTATGTTAAAAAAGAGGCAAACCATGTGGGGCCTACCTTAGAGGCAAGGCTCTATACACTAGATTACTTTTGATGTGTCCCGTCAACTTGCAAAATTAGGAGAAGCTTGCTTAGTAAGCCATCTCCCCCGCCCACGGGCACGGTAGCTCGCAGGATGAGGTGAAGCTTGCTTACTACCAGTAGTACTGTACGCCTTACGCCTTACTCCTCGTCCCCACTACCTTGGTTAGAGAGATTATCATATTGTTTGGAATATATATGTCCTTTAGTAGATTTCAATATGAACTACTAGTACATACTCCAAACACTGATGTATATAGACATATTTTAGAGTGTAGATTCACTCATTTTGCTCCGTATGTAGTCCATATTGAGGCCTTGTTTGGTTCCTAAGTCCTAGGACTTTTTCTAGTCCCAACTAAAAAGTCCCTACTCCTTAAAAAGTCCCTCTCTGTTTGTTTTCGGGGATTAAAAGTCCTTAGTCCCTCCCTAGAGGTTATTGGATGACCATGTTACCCCCAGTATACAAAAAAATAACAACCAAACAACACTATGGGGCGGCGGGGCAATGGGTGCAGGGAGGGGCATTGTTGGAAAAGTCCCAAGAAGACTCTACTTGAGAGTCTTCTTCATTACGTCCCAAAAAGCAAGTTTTAGTCCCTAATAGTCCCTCCTATTTGGTTAAAAAGTCCCTAAGAGGGACTTTTTTCTACTCCCTACACTAAAAAGTCCCTGGAAACAAACACCCCCTGCATAAAGTTGCGACACTTATTTTGGAATAGAGGGAGTACATATTTTCTATGATCTGTCAATCATTGAGATGCAATACCATGCATGTTAGTCTCCTTCTCATTTGATGAAATGTTGCAACGGGCAACCATGGACGCAAGATACATGTAACAGAAGCTGGAAGCTTCATAGCATTGTACTATCTCGCTGATAAATTACAGTGCATACTATACTAGTACTTCCTCCGTTCCTAAATATAAGTGTTTGTAGAGATTTCACCATGAACCACATACTGATGAATATAGATGCATTTTAAGTGTAGATTCATTCATTTTGTTCTGTATGTAGTCCACCTAGTGGAATCTCTACAAAGACTTATATATTTAGGAAAGGAGGGAGTACTATGTAAAGAGTTAGGTGTCGCACGGTGTCCAGAAAATATGGTGATAGTGTGAGGTGGGCCATGTAATCACTGAACCTGCGTGTTTTCACTGCTCTTGCACTCCTCCGCCGTAAGAATGGAGAAAATTGTAATCTAGTAGTACCTCCTTTTGCCAAAAGCGTGGGACATCCAGCAGTCCTACCATATCAGTAATAATGACCAACGAGCCGTAAAATCACATAGACCCATCAGTAAGTTGGACGGACAAAGCAACCATCACCCTTGAATCCACCTCTCCCTTCAACACAGGCGCCAGTTGTCGGATTTCGGGTTCCGGCAGACCCTTGAGGTTCGAACACTGGGGTGTGCACGGAGATCTCTCCCCTACCGATCTACGTCCAATCTCCTCGTGTGATCTAAGCTAGAAACAACGAACAACACAAGGGACACGAGGTTTATACTGGTTCGGGCCACCATTGTGGTGTAATACCCTAATCCAGTGTGTGGTGTGGTGGATTGCCTCAGGGGCTAATGATGAACAGTACAAGGGAAGAACGACCTCGCGAGAGTTCAGTCGCCTCTCTCTCTTTCTTCTAGGGCTCTATCAGATCTCTAGATGTCTAGGTGTGTTGATCCCCCCATGACTCCCTTTCTCTAGATGTCTCGATGTCTCACCGTCCCTCGATGTCTCTCCCTTTTTCTCCCCATCCACTCTGCGGTGTCTAGCTCTATTTATAGAGGCCTTGGGCCTGTCCCCAAATAATGAGCGGGAAGGGCGCCAACAGTTGGCCATTTTGAAGGGGAACATCTAGTACAAGTTATCCTGACCAAAGGTGGTCTTCGGCTGCCAAAAGCACTGGTGGTGACACCATCTTGGGCTCCACGGTGACCTCCGTCCTGCCGCTTTGTTGGTCTTGGTCTCGTTGCACCGGAATGGTAACCTTTGCTCGATGCCTTGGCTTGTGCTTGCCCCCTTTGCACCAAAGGGGAAACGAGGACACTGCGCAGACCGGCGCCCGCCTGGTCTCGATCGTCATGGCTTGCGTCACGGGCTCCTCGCGAGGTACCCCTGCCTTGATCTCTCGGCCTCCTCGCGAGCCTACCTAATGAGCCTGCCTCTGAGGAAGCTTCCTGTCGCCCGCCCCGCGAGGATTGGCCCCTCGCGACGGTCTTGAGCTTGAGCTGATGAAGATGGGCCGCGCTTGGCCCCCACTTGAGCCACGCCGCTGGCTGCAGGCAGGCAAGTCTGGGACCCCCGTTCCCAGAACACCGACAGTAGCCCCCGGGCCCGAGGCGCGCAAAGAGGCAAGCGCGAAGTGTCGCGGGCCCCAATAGCGTGCGGCCTTGGGCGCCGCGTGGCGATTGAGTGGTCGTGGGCGTCTGCGCTTCCCCATGATGCCTCGGCGACTGCATGACTTGACAAGTCCCTGCATGCAGAGAAACCGGTCATGATTACCTGCGATCGTGGTGCTTGGCGGTTGGCCTCCTCCAGCTATATGTACAGGGCTGGGCGAGCCCCTTCAGTCCATCCCTTGCTGCTGCTCCTCGCCTTCTTCTTCCTTATTCTTGCTTCTCCTTACGTCAATGGCACCAATCCGCCTGTTTTCTGCTGAAGAGAAGGGAAAGGCCCCCCGAGAGGGTCCTGACCCACTTCCGCTGAAGAAGCGGCTGGTCCTCTACCACCGAGATGAGGGTGCTCAGCAGGAGGCACCGAGGCCCTTGTATGAGCGGCCGCCGCCAGGGTATCCGCTACCCTTGTACGCCCGTGTTGTGGGTCCTGGGGGAGAAGGCGTCGAGCGACACTGACGGTGCCGCCGTCAACGCCGGCGAGTCACGGTGGTGCGTGTCGTTCCTCCTAGAGTCCACGCCGAGCGCTCCTCTCGCAAGCTTGTGCTCCACACCGCCATGCCTCCGAGTTCTTGGATTCGCCTTCCTCCCTCCTTCGCCTTCGAGATGCCGCCGAGCGGGGGTCTGGAGCTCTGGCTGCAGCACGCCGACTGCAGTACCCTTGCAACCGGAGCGGAGGTCGCGGTCGTCGCTCCGGGCAAGGTCTTCATGACCCGGGGCTGGGGCGAAATCGCCCGGGTCTGCCGGACGGTAGGTGCCCTCATAATTCATCTTGAATACGACGGCACCTCCCTGATGTTCTTCAAGGTCTTCGATGCTGAAGGACGCCGGCTGGAGTGCTGCCCCAGGGAGAGCGGCAG
This sequence comes from Triticum monococcum, assembly GCA_034509565.1. Classification (NCBI taxonomy): domain Eukaryota; kingdom Viridiplantae; phylum Streptophyta; class Magnoliopsida; order Poales; family Poaceae; genus Triticum; species Triticum monococcum. Next base: position 496,049,700 of record CM067844.1, read on the forward strand.
GGGCAACGAACCGGCGAGGACCTGGCCCGCCCATCAGCCCTCCATCAACTCCTCAGGTAGCAGCGGAGGAGCTGGGGAATCCAGCAGCTCCTCGCGACTCTGGAGACGAGCGACGACAGCTACAATCCCCCGAGCTCGCGCCGTGCTCGGAGCGGGGAAGCTGCGTCCAGCCGCCGACACCACTGATCTGTATGGGGTTGGCACCGGTGTTGGGCAGCCCACTCTTGATGATGGCGTCCCTTGCGGAGGTGTGGGCGATTAGCGTTCCTTAGGATTAGTACTTTTGTTCCCTGCGAGGAATCGAAGCAACACCCCGTGGGGGCATGTAAGGCGTCTGCCATGTCTTTTGTGAACATTATATCTTAATATGAATCAATGTGAGGTGCTTGTCCTGTCTCGGCTCGGCTCCCCCTTTCTATCCTCACGAGGACTTGGCGCTCTATGCTGACAGGTCCCAGTCCCCAGGTAGGCTTCAGTCGTCGCTGCTATGCCAGGTCGCGATGACGTGGTCAAGGCGAGGAGGTGAGCGGCTCGAGGTCCAGTAAGAGCCCCGAGTCGCGATGCTTGGGAGGTCCCCTTTAGCGCTCAAGCAGCCCTCGCCAGGCGAGAAAGGAAGGCAACATCGCCATGATAGAGCTGCACTGGGCGAGGGTTTGGTGCTGCGTTGATCCAACTCCTGTAAGGGCGTGACTTATCTCTTGAGTTTGGTGTAGTTCCTCGATGAAGCACCCGACCCGAGTGGTGGCAGCTGAGGCGCTGCTGGGTTAGGTCCTTGTGAGCTTCTTCCCACTCCCCCGCATTTTCCATAATGCTCTACGTCCTCAGGTCCCGGCCCTCGAGCGAGCTCAGCCACCGCTGGTATGACAGGTTGTCGGATTTCGGGTTCCGGCAGACCCTTAAGGTTCGAACACTAGGGTGCGCGCGGAGATTACGCCTTCTACCTCTCTGTCTCGCAAAGATCTAAGCTACTAAAAGAACTGCACAAGAGACACAAGGTTTATACTGGTTCGGGCCACCGTTGTGGTGTAATACCCTACTCCAGTGTGTGGTGGGTGGATTGCCTCTTGGGGCTGATGATGATGAACAATACACGGAAGAACAGCCTCGCGAGGGTCTGTTCTTGGCTGGGGCGATGAACTGCTGGGAGAAGTTCAGCCACCCTTTCTCTCTTTCTCTCTCTCTCTCTCTGCTTCTAACCGATCCCAGAGTCGAGCCCCTTGCTATGTGGGTGGCTGGTCCTATTTATAGTGGCCCTGGTCCTCTTCCCAAATATCGAGCGGGAAGGGAGCCAACAATGGCGGGCTAATTTGAAGGGGGACAACAAGTATCAACTATCCTGACAAAAGCAGTCTTCGCCTGCGCAAAGCTCTGGTGATGACGCCGTCTTGGGCTCCACGGTGACCTCCGTCTCGTAGTCCTCCTGGTCTCGGTCTCGTTGCACCGAAATGGCCACCTTTGCCTGCCGCCTCGGTACTCCGCGGCTGCGCTTGCCCCCTTTGCACCAAAGAGGAAAGAAGGACGATGTGCGCGCTGGCACCCGCCTGGCACCCTGAGTCGTCATGGCTTGCGTCACGGGCACCTCACGAAGTACCCCGCCTTGATCTCTCCTCCTCCTCGCGAGCCAGCCTGACGAGGCCGTGCTTGAGGAAGCTCCGTGTCGTCCGCCTTGCGAGGCTTGGCCCCTCGCGAGGGTCTTGAGTCTTGTGTTGATGAAGATGGGCCATGCTGGGCCTCCTTCGAGCCACGCCGCAGGCCGCAGGCAGGCAAGTCTGGGGACCCCCGTTGTCTGTGATGATGCGATTCAGCACCCCGAACCGGCTTACGATGCCCTTGATGAACTTGACCGCGGAACCCGCGGGGATGGTGCGGACAGCCTCTACTTCATCCCACTTGGTGAATTTGTCCATGGCAACGTAGAGGTAGCGGTAGCCCCCTGGCGCCCGAGGAAACGGGCCCAAGATGTCCAGCCCCCAGACTGCGAATGGCCACGAAAGGGGGATAGTCTGCAAGCCTCCTGCTGGCTGATGGATCTGCTCGGCGTGGAACTGGCAGGCTTCACAAGCTTTCACTAGTTCCACGGCGTCATTGAGCGCGGTGGGCCAATAAAACCCACTACAAAACGCCTTGCCGACGAGGGTCCGTGATGATGAATGATGTTCGCAGTCTCCGCCGTGTATATCCTCTAGTAGTTCCTTCCCTTGCTCCCTGGAGATGCAGCGTAGGGATACATCATTTGGTCGCTTCCGGTAGAGCTCTCCGTCTGAGGCCGGGCCACAGGCCGGGGCTCCTGAGGTAGGTGGCTGGGGGAGCTCCTCCCGGGGCTGAGCCGTGTTTGATAATGACGGCAGAGCAGAGGGCTTGAAGAGCCGCTCCTCGAAAACGCCAGGCTCTTGGCGTAACCGTCAGGATGCGCGTTTGGCGATATCGTCGGCCTCTTGATTCGTGCCACGGGGCACATGCTGCAACTCCAACCCCCAGAATTGCTTCTCCATCCTGTGGAGTTCCACAAGGTAGGCTTCCATGTGCTCATCCTTCGGCTTGTACACCTTGTTGGAGAAATTGACGAGGAGCTGTGAATCGCCCTTGATGGTGAGGCGTTTCACTCCCAGGGCGGCCGCGGCCTTCAAGCCTGCTATCAAACCTTCATACTCTGCTATGTTGTTGGAGACCTTTTCGCCTTGCTACAAACAGAGTTGCATGGCGTAGTATAGCTTGTCCTGTGTGGGCGATATAAGCACCGCCCCTGCTCCAGCGCTATGCCTGGAGAACGCCCCATCGAAGTACATGACCCAGCCTTTTGGTGCCTCGCTTCCCGCGGATAGGGACCGATCCTCATCGGCCTTGAGGCCTGGCGCCTCCGTCCACTCTGCCACAAAATCCGCCAACGCTGCTCCCTTGATGACCCTGGTCGTGCTGAATTCGAGCTGAAATGCTTGCAGTTCTATGTTCCACTCAGCGACCCTTCCAGCTGAATTAGGGCTTCTGAGCACTCTCTCCAGGGGGTATGACGAGACGACCTTGATGGGGTGACCGTGGAAATAGTGCCGCAGCTTGCGCGAAGCCACCAGTAGCGCGAGGAGGAGTTTCTGAGGCATGGGGTACTGTGCTCTTGCATCCCGCAGCACTGTGCTGACAAAGTACACTGGGTGCTCAACTAGGCGGAGTGCGTCAGTGCTGGTGGCTCCTTCCGGAGACCATGGCACCTCTTGAGGCAATGAGGCCTCCGGAGACTGGCCGTCTGGAAGAGGGGCCTCTTCCACCTCTGGTGCGCCCCTCTGTGGTGGCTGATCCTCCTTAGCCGCGGTGGCGGTTTCTGTAGGCCTTCCTTGTCCCTGTTCTGCCTTGTCCCGGGCTGCTGCCGTGGTTTTGATTCGGCGCTCCTCTCTGACTGCCACCAAGGCTGCGCTGGCAGAGTAGGGAGTGGCAGCGAGGTAAAGCACCAGGGGCTCCTGAGGGCGCGGTGCCACCATGACCGGTGGGCTGGTCAGGTATCTCTTGATATCCTGGAACACCTTGTCGGCCTCTTCAGTCCACTCGAAGGGCCCTTTTTTCTTCATCAGCTGGAAGAAGGGCAGGGCTCGTTCCCCCAACTTGGAGATGAAGCGCCCTAGCGCGGTCACGCGCCCCGTGAGCTTCTGCATTTCTCTGAGGGTCTTTGGCGGGCTCATGTCTTCCACCGCCTTGACCTTCTCTGGGTTAGCCTCGATGCCTCGGTGGGACACGAGGAAACCCAAGAGCTTGCCCGAGGGGACTCCGAACACACACTTCTCTGGGTTGAGCCGTAGGTTTACTGCGTTGAGGCTCGTGAAGGTTTCCTCTAGGTCCTATATCAAGGTCCCGGCCTCCTGAGACTTTACCACAATGTCATCGACGTAAGCTTCAACATTCTTCCCGAGCTGCGGGCCCAGGGTGATGTGCATCAGCCGCTGAAAGGTCGCCCCTGCGTTACGCAGCCCGAATGGCATGCACGTGTAGCAGTATACCCCACACAGAGTTAGGAAGGCTGTCTTCTCGACGTCTTCTGCTGCCATCTTGATCTGGTGATACACAAAGAAGGCATCTAGGAAGCATAACAGGTCGCATTCCGCAGTAGAATCGACGATCTGGTCGATGCGGGGGAGCAGGAACGGATCTTGCGGGCACGCTTTGTTGAGGTTGGTGAAGTCGACACACAGACGCTCCATCCCTCCCTTATTCGGCACAACGACAGGGTTGGCCAACCAATCTGGGTATCGGACCTCGCGGATGACCCCAGCGGCCTCTCATTTGCGGGTTTCCTGGACAATGAAGGCCTGCTTTTCTGTGGACTGCCGCCTGGCCTTCTGCTTCACAGGGCGCACGTTGGGGCACATGTTGAGATGATGCTCGATTACACTCCTGGGGATCCCTGCCAACTGGTCCGGCTCCCAAGCAAATACCTTCTTGTTTGCACACAGGAACCTGACCAGGGCCTCCTCCTGCTCGGGCTTGAGGTGAGCGCCTATAGTGAAAGTGTCGTTGGTGGACCCGTCCTCATCGACGGGTATCTGCTTGGTTTCTGTCTTGTCTTGGGTGAACAACTTCTTCTTCTTGGCGGGTGCAGCCCCCTTGCGCTTCACGTCCTTGGCCTTGGGCTTCTTCTCCTCTGGGTCTGCGGCAGGCAGCTCGAGGAGGGAGAGGCGTCCCTCCTCAGCCCTGGCGCACTTGGTCGCCAAGTTGAACAGCTCCAGGGAGGTGCATAGGTCTTCATGCATCGCCAGCTCCTCCTTCATCTTGACGTGGCGCACACCATCGGAGAAAGCCGAGATGATGGCCTCCTCGGACACCTTGGGGATCTTGAGGCGCGCGTTGTTGAAGCGCTGGATGTACTTTTGCAGAGTCTCTCCAGGTTGTTGCTTGATGCGGCGCATGTCGCTCACGCCGGGTGGCCGGTCGCGAGTACCTTGGCAGTTGGTGATGAAGCGGGTGCACATCTGGTCCTAGGAAGAGATCGTGCCTAGAGCCAGATTTAGGAGCCAGGTGCGAGCGCCTTCCTTGAGCGCCATGAGGAACCAGTTCGCCATGACCTTTTCGTCCCCGCTGGCAGCCTCGATGCCCAGCTCATAGAGCTGGAGGAACTCTGCAGGGTCAGTCGTGCCATCGTAATGAGGAGGCAGGTCTGGCTTGAACTTGCCGGGCCACGCGACGCTACGCAGCTCGGTGGTGTAGGCACGGCAGCCTGCGGTGGCTACGAAAGCCCTCGGCTGGTGGAGAGCTTGGTCTTGAGGGTCCCCACGCGCTGCAGCTAGGAGCAGCGCGGGGTCTTGGCGTGCCGGAGCTGGAGCAGGGCCACGGCGTGCCGGAGCAGGGAGCACCCGTGTAGCTCCTTGCGGGCGTGAGAGTTCTTGGCAGCTCCGTTCTTGCTGCGTTGGCACCTGACGGAGCGGGTTCCGCCCAGGGGCCACGCGCCTTGGAGCCATGGCGTCTTCTTGGAGAGGAGGCGGCTGGTACGCCTCCGGGGTTTCGTTGCCCGCGCGGGGCGGTGTGTGGTGCAGCGGAACGAACGGTGCGGGAGAGCCCCCTGCGGCGCGGACAAGCTCGGCGACGCGGTCGAGCCACTCTTCGTAGACGTCATCGACGGGACGGTAGCGCAGGAGCTCATTTGCCGCGAGGAGTGCATCTCGAGCCTCCACGGGTGCGCGGAGCGCATGGGACGAAGAACTAGCTGGCGCAAGTGATGGAGTAGCGGTGCGGCCGTCTTGCCGCACGGATGGATGCTGGGACGATGCTTGCTGCTCGCCCCCCGCCGGGCCGGTGGCGGCGTTGATGGCGGGCGACAGGGAACGACAAGGACGTCCGCCGATGGGCGCCGTCTGGGCGACGTGGGAAGCAATGGCGGCCCGGCGCTCGGCGCGGGCCCGACGAGCGTCGGACATGGATGCGACGGTCGGAGGAGAACGGAGCGGTGGACGACGAATTCCAGCGCACCCCTACCTGGCGCGCCAAATGTCGGATTTCGGGTTCCGGCAGACCCTTAAGTTTCGAACACTGGGGTGCGCGCGGAGATTACGCCTTCTACCTCTCCGTCTTGTAAAGATCTAAGCTACTGAAAGAACTGCACAAGAGACACAAGGTTTATACTGGTTCGGGCCACCGTTGTGGTGTAATACCCTACTCCAGTGTGTGGTGGGTGGATTGCCTCTTGGGGCTGATGATGATGAACAATACACGGAAGAACAGCCTCGCGAGGGTCTGTTCTTGGCTGGGGCGATGAACTGCTGGGAGAAGTTCAGCCACCCTTTCTCTCTTTCTCTCTCTCTCTCTCTTTGCTTCTAACCGATCCCAGAGTCGAGCCCCTTGCTATGTGGGTGGCTGGTCCTATTTATAGTGGCCTTAGTCCTCTTCCCAAATATCGAGCGGGAAGGGAGCCAACAATGGCGGGCAAATTTGAAGGGAGACAACAAGTATCAACTATCCTGACAAAAGCAGTCTTCGCCTGCGTAAAGCTCTAGTGATGACGCCGTCCTGGGTTCCACGGTGACCTCCGTCTTGTAGTCCTCCTGGTCTCGGTCTCGTTGCACCGAAATGGCCACCTTTGCCTGCCGCCTCGGTACTCCGCGGCTGCGCTTGCCCCCTTTGCACCAAAGAGGAAAGAAGGACGCTGCGCGCGCTGGCACCCACCTGGCGCCCTAAGTCGTCATTGCTTGCATCACGGGCACCTCGCGAGGTACCCCGCCTTAATCTCTCCGCCTCCTCGCGAGCCAGCCTGACGAGGCCGTGCCTGAGGAAGCTCCATGTCATCCGCCTCGCGAGGCTTGGCCCCTCGCGAGGGTCTTGAGTCTTGTGTTAATGAAGATGGGCCGTGCTGGGCCTCCTTCGAGCCACGCCGCAGGCCGCAGGCAGGCAAATCTAGGGACCCCCGTTCCCAGAACACCGACACAGGTCGCAATGCCGTGGGTCAAGGCTAGGGGGTGAGGGCTAGAGAGCCAGTAGGAGCCCATGAGTCGCGATGCTCAGGCGCCACCCTTTTAACGTGCAAGCGGTCCGTGCCGGAGAGAGGGAAAGACAGCTCGCGACGTCCCCAGCGTTGCTCCTAGAGTAGGTCCTGCACACCAATCATGAAGAGAAACAAGACATGTCGTTACGGTTGCCAGCCAACCTTTGGTCGCTCCGGGGATGTGATTGGGGCACTGAAGGCCTGGTGAGGTGGCCCCTTGTGGGGCTGCCGTGGCGAGAGCTCGACCACTCATGTTTATCGGCGTTGCAGGGACGGACCCGTGCACAAATGCCATGCCAGAGCGAGCAGCTCCATTGGTAGGCGTCAATCGAGCAGGCGATTAGGTCGGGTATGTTAAGCACGCAGGAGGAAATTCATTTAAATAGACGTGAGAAAAGCAAACGCCGCTGGGCCAGGCCCGAGCAGCTCGGGGATGATGCAGCCCGAGGGGTGCCCCCAACAAGGTAAGTAAAGAGCATAAGCAAAACGGATACATGCTGCAGGGACGGACCCACGCGACCTGGGAATGAGGCAGCCTTGTGGGCGCTGCCAGCTAAAAATGGAACTTAGAAAGATGTCACCTGGCGCTGTTGAAGATGAAGTGATGCTGAAGAAATGGGCGATGCGCGATGAAGACGTCGATCCTCACGAGCCCCCAGGCCCAGGAGCCTCGGGAGGCTCCGGGGGCACAGGTTGGTTTCCGAGGGCCATCTCCATCTCCACCAGGACCGTGCAATGCCTGACCTCCTGGGCTTCCAGAATGCTCCTCAGCAGGCGCTGATGAGCGGCGACCACGTTCGGCAGGCCGAAAGGCATGCAAACGTAGCTGTGAGGTGGAACCTCGCAACGCCCCACGTGCGAAGGCCGGAGGCGCTCCTGAGACGCGGCTCGGTTGAGCCCTAGCACATCGATGCAGACACACAACCCACCATCCTTGCCAGGATGTGGGGCCACGGTGGGCAAACGGCGGCTGCCGTGCATGACTCTCGACTCCTATAGCTCCTGGGTGTTTCTTGCGATGAAAATCCTGAGGGTTTGGTCTTCCTTGCCTTGTACCTGCCTGAGGGAAACGTGCCTGGAAGCACCCCTCCAAGTGGTGCCCGAGCGCCTCCCTTGCGACCTTGGCAAAGTCAGTGGCTCTCCAAGAAAGAGCCCCCGAGCCCTGCCTGAGGAGGGCGCCGGGCGCGCCTTCCTATGCGAGAGAGGGTGGCGCTCCCTGATTGGGCGCAGATCCTGACACAACACCTACGGAGGCGCCTGCCTCCTTATGGCTTGGGCCAGGCAAAACCTTCTTCTTCTTAAGGGTCACCTCGGGAAGCCTTCCGTTCATGTGGTCCGGGTCTTCGATTGCTACGGCTTGGAATGTGCGCTCAAGTGAACACACTGCATCCCTTTCTTCATAGGGTACAGTGATGACTCCACCGCTTCCTTGCATCTTGAGGATGTTGTACCCATGGTGAGTCACTGCCATGAACTTGGCCAGTGCTGGGTACCCGAGGATGGCGTTGTATGGCAGACGGATGTGGGCGACGTCGAAGTCGATGAGCTCGGTGCAGTAGTTGTTGCGCTGCCCGAAGGTGACTGGAAGGCGAACCTGCCCTATTGGAACAGTGGAACCATCGGTGACTCCTGAGAAGGGCTTGGTCGGCTGAAGCTGATCGTAGGACAACTAGAGGTTGTCGAATGTCTCGACGGACAGGATGTTGAGTCCTGCTCTGCCGTTAATGAGGGTCCTGGTGACCTGCACGTTGCTGATGACTGGGGAACAAAGCATCGGGAGGACTCCGGCCATTGTTGCGCACTTGAGCTGATCCGCTGAGCTGAACGTGATAATGCACGCAGACCACCTGAGAGGGCGCGTGGCCTCAAGCTTTGGGAGGACTGCATTCACTTCGCGAGCAAACTGCTTGAAGATGCATTGTGAGGCTGGGGCCTGCGCTCCACCCAAGATGCAAGCGATTGCGCGCGGCTCCTGGAAGGCCCCAGCTCCCTCGTCTTGATGTTGGTCTTCATTCCTCCTTGGCGGTGGCGGCAGAGGAGGAAGGCTTGCGTTGCCGTGCGGGTGATCCTGACGAGGTTGATCTCTCCAGCCTCCCTCGCGAGGCTGGTCCTGCCAGCGATCCTCGCGAAGTCAATCACGCCACCCTTGGCGAGGGCCACGGTCTTCCCATCATCCGCCACCTCTTCCTCCTCCTCGTCCATAGCCCCTGTCGTTGTGCTCGGGGCGTCGGCCGACACGTCCATCTCTCACGGCCCTGAGCTCTTGACATTCATTGGTGTTGTGGGTGTGGAGGTCGTGGTACATGCAGTACCGGCTGCCCTTGGATGACTCGGGCTGATCCCTGCCTCTCTTGGTGTCTGGTTCTGTGCAAGCACGGCAGCCCCCTTGTGCTTCACGTTCTTGGCCTTGGGCTTCTTCTCTTCTGGGTCAGCAGCCAGGAGTTCGAGGAGGGAAAGGCGCCCTTCCTTAGCACTGGTGCACTTGGTTGCCAAGTTGAACAGCTCCAGGGATGTGCACAGGTCTTCATGGATTGCTAGCTCCTCCTTTATCTTGATGTCGCGTGCACCATCGGAGAAGGCCGAGATGATGGCTTCTTCAGTCACCTTGGGGATCTTGAGGCGAGCGTTGTTGAAGCGCTGGATGTATTTTTGCAGGGTCTCCCCTTGCTGCTGCTTGATGCGGCGCAGATCGCTCACGGCCGGGGGCCGGCTGCGAGTGCCCTGGAAGTTGGCGATGAAGCGAGTGCGCATCTCGTCCCAGGAGGAGATTGTGCCAGGAGCCAGGTTCAGGAGCCAGGTGCGGGCCCCGTCCTTGAACGCCATGGCAAACCAGTTCGCCATGACCCTTTCGTATCCGTTGGCGGCTTCGATGCATAGCTCATAGAGCTGTAGGAACTCCGCTGGGTCCGCCGTGCCATCGTAACGAGGGGGCAGGTCAGGCTTGAACTTGCCTGGCCATGCGACGCCGCGCAGCTCGGGGGTGAGGGCACGGCAGCCTGCTGCGGCCACCGGTGCCTTTTGCTGGTGCTGGGCTTGTTCCTGGGGATTACCGCGCGCTGCCGCTTGGAGCAGCACGGGGTCTTGGCGTGGAGGTGCAGGGACGTGATCTTGGCATGTCGGCACGGGGAGTGCGCGAGCACCTTCTTGGGGACGAGGAATCTCTTGGCAGCTCCTTTCTTGCTGCGCAGGCGCCGGACGTGGAGGGTCTCGCCCTGGGCTGAGCGCCTTGGAGCCAGGGCGCCTTCTTGGGGAGGAGGTGGTGGAGGCACCTCCTGATCCTCGCCTCCTGCGTGGAATGGTGGGCGAGGCAGCGAGAGGGACGGTAAGGGGAGCCCCCTGCGGTGCTGACGAGCTCGGTGATGTGAGCGAGCCAGTACTCGTAGAGGTCGTGGACGGGGTGGTAGTGTAGGAGCTCTCTTGCTAGGAGCAGCGCGGCTTGCGCGTCCGTGGGGGCGCGACGGGCGTGGTACGACGAAGCGGCTAGAGTTAGCGATGGTGTGGCGATGTGGCCCTCCTTCGGCACCGAAGGATGCTGGGACGAGGCCTGCTACTCGTTCCCCGTCGGTCCGATAGCGGCATTGGTGGCAGGCGACGGGGAACGACGAGGGCGTCCGCCGACGGGCGCCGTCCGGGCGACGCGGGTGGCGAGAGCAGCCCGGTGCTCGGCGCGAGCCAGACGAGCGTCGGCCATGGACAAGGGAAGATCACGCGCGAACAGCGGAAGAAAGATTCCGGCGCACCCCTACCTGGCGCGCCAAATGTCGGATTTCGGGTTCCGGCAGACCCTTGAGGTTCGAACACTGGGGTGCGCGCGGATATCTCTCCCCTAACGATCTACGTCCAATCTCCTCGCGTGATCTAAGCTGGAAACAACGAACAACACAAGGGACACGAGGTTTATACTGGTTCGGGCCACCGTTGTGGTGTAATACCCTACACCAGTGTGTGGTGTGGTGGCTTGCCTCAGGGGCTTATGATGAACAGTACAAGGGAAGAATGGCCTCGCGAGAGATGTTCTTGAGCTGGTGCGATGAACTGCTGGGGTGAGTTCAGTCGCCTCTCTCTCTTTCTGCTAGGGCTCTATCAGATCTCTAGATGTCTAGGTGTGTTGATCCAACCATGACTCCCTTTCTCTAGATGTCTCGATGTCTCACCGTCCCTCGATGTCTCTCCCTTTTTCTCCCCCTCCACTCTGCGGTGGCTAGCTCTATTTATAGAGGCCTTGGGCCTCTCCCCAAAAAATGAGCGGGAAGGGTGCCAACAATTGGCCATTTTGAAGGGGAACATCTAGTACAAGTTATCCTGACAAAAGGAGGTCTTCGGCTGCCAAATGCATTGGTGGTGACACCGTCTTGGGCTCCACGGTGACCTCCGTCCTGCCGCTCTGTTGGTCTTGGTCTCGTAGCACCAGAATGGTAACCTTTGCCCGATGCCTTGGCCTGTGCTTGCCCCCTTTGCACCAAAGGGGAAACAAGGACACTGCGCAGGCCGGCGCCCGCCTGGCGCCCGCCTGGTCTCGATCGTCATGGCTTGCATCACGGGCTCCTCACGAGGTACCCCTGCCTTGATCTCTGCGCCCCCTTGCGAGCCTACCTGATGAGGCTTCCTCTGAGGAAGCTTCCTGTCGTCCGCCCCGCGAGGCTTGGCCCCTCGCAAGGGTCTTGATCTTGAGTTGATGAAGATGGGCCGCACTGGGCCACCACTTGAGCCACGCCGCAGGCCGCAGGCAAGCAAGTCTGGGGACCCCATTCCCAGAATGCCGACAACAGCGAGAGGTCGCGTCCGCTCTGCCTGGGCATGAATGCGACACCGATTCTATGGAGCGGTGCTGACCGTTTCGGGCGGGAAGCACGTGCGGGCGATGGAGGGGCTTTGGGTGGGCCAGGCTGGTCAGGAGCGGGTGTGGCAGTTGTCCGCCTGTCCCTCTACCGGACGCCCGGAAACGAGAGGATGCACCTACTCTCGCGGCTAAAATCGTACACTACACACCATCTCTCTATAGGAGTAGGTCGACCTATCACTCTCCCTAACACACACATGTTGTTAAACACACACACACACACACACACGCACAGGCACACACAGGTTTATAGAATAGGAAAATCGTGCGAGTGCGAAGCCACAGGAGGTGAGATACAAACGGAGTACTTACAAGAAGTGAAGAGGTGACGAATATTCCATCAAACCTGGATTGAGGAGTATTAATCCCTCCGTCTAGGTGTTAAGTCATCTTAAGGAAATCAGATATTCCCAAAATGTTTAGGCATCATCCATTAACTTCGCATCTCAATCCCATCCTGGCCTCGTTGCTAGCGAGCGTTGTTACTTAGGGAGCATTTGGATCCTTGGCAAGAACAACTTATAGCATAGCCGGGCAAGGTTAGGCGTTTGGAACTGTTAAAATAGGTTAGCTTTTGTGGGCTAGCTAGCTTGGGTGGGCTAGAAAAACCTTGCTAGCTCAGGAGAGCCAGATCGGCTTGCTTCCGATGGCAAACTTCGCGTAGTAGTAACATAGACTAGTAAGATATGCATGTTACTTGTCCAGGTTACTCACCACTATGACCAGCCTAAGCAATGTAACCAAATGCTCCTTACTTTGCCTTGTTATCTCCCCGGGAAACCCAATGCATGGAGCACAACTACGCGTTGATCAGTCAAGAAATCAAAGTCAGCTTGCATGTGAGTTAATACGTGGCCATGCATGGTAGCTAAATCGGCATATCCTAGTTGTATGGATTAATTGTTGCGTTTAGAGATAGAAATCAGGGCTTTGATTGGAGGAATGACCAGTCAAGTTTCTCCTTCTCCTCCAATCTGCTTGCACCTTGGTCCCGCTGCACCTTCTAATGTGACTTATTACACCTAGACGGAGGGAGTCGCACGAGATACGGTGGCACACTGAGTTAGTTCGAATACAAGTGCCAAAAATTGTGTGCATGTTATAATAAGGATTCACTTAAAATAGTACGTGAGAGAATAGAGGGATCAATTGGACAGTGTTCCCGAGCAGTAGCGAGATGTGTGAGGTAATATACACCGCTGGCGCTTTTAATTTTTCTTATTAATTTGTTTGTTTCACCCTCTGACTCGTGGGACCCAACGTACTACGTGGAGAGAGGTAAAGTGACTAAGGCTCCATTATTTCGGCACCACTGCGGATAGTCTTACCACCAAAGGCACATGACACGATTATGATTTAAATCACAATGACTCCCACACAAAAAAAAACAAGGCATGCTTGTCACACGAATGCAGGTATGCATAAAAGGTTATTTTTCTCTCATTGAACATAACGGGAGGGTTGTGTAGCTGGTTAGCCTGTTCGCTCATCAAACTTGCGGTCTTGGGTTCGATAACTACACTTGAGCATAATTCGTGCCAGGAGGATTCTTTGACTGCTCAAAATGGATGGATATGGAGCTATACGATCAGCTGCAGCCTCGGCGCTTGTTTTCTAGGGTTTGCACTCTTCACACTCTCTCGAGTATATATATACAAGCTGGAGCCTTGGCGCTTGTAGTTGCTCTCTTCACACTCTCTCACCCTCTCCAGATCTAAACAAGACTTTGTTGGCCTCTCTCTCTCTCCCCTCACTGCTGGTCAAAGAGCCGGCAGGATCCGTCTGCCGAGAAGGGAAGGAGGCTTAACGCTGTCGCCGTCGGTGAGGGAGGGAATCCACTACCGGCGCAACTGTTCACTTTCACCCAGCGGCGGCGCGGGAGGGCCTCTGGCCCCTTCTTCTTTCCCGCCGTACATAGTGTGGGCCGAACGGCCTCCGGTCGCCCACCGAACCACATCCAAAGAACCTTAGGGTATAATTTAGTTATTCCACATGCATTGCTCTAGCTGCATGTGGACTTTTTCTGCTTTTGCACTCGAATCTAGGTGTTGGATCAAATAGGAAAGTAGTGGGGAAAGTTGTATACCATGAATCGAGGACGTGGTTCAAAGAGGAAAGGAATGGGGGGAAGTAGTGGGAAAAGTTGTATAGCATGAATCTAGGATGTGGTTCAAAAAGGAAAGGAAGGAGGAAAGTTGTGGGGAAAGTTGTATCGCATGAATCTAAGATGTGGTTCAAAGAGGAAAGGAATGGGGGAAAGTTGTGGGGAAAGTTATATAGCATAAATCTAGGACGTGGTTCAAAGAGGAAAGGAAGGGGGAAAGCACTAGTACAGACTGGCTATCCAGCACCTACGTTGGTTGAAAAGGGAAAACAATGACAAACACAGCACGCACATCTGTAACGAACTGATCTTTTACTTTGTTTTGGGGGACAAGGTTGTAGAGTTTGAGCAGGACTAGATTTTGTGCGCTCACATAGGGAAAGGTCTCTAAAGATAACAAAACTGGGACCAACACAAATATGCTCTTTGGTTGTTTGTTCTTTATTGCAACAGACTGTGCATCACCCTAGTACATCAGTAGATGCACATGGTGCTGGTGCGTCCACTGTCCTGTGCAACTCTTTAGCTATTGTTAATCTAAGGCCCTGTTTGGTTAAAAACTCCCTAGTCCCTACCTGCTTGGTTCCAGGTACTAAGCATGGAGTAGAGGTTATTAAATGACATGCTAAAAGACCATGTTACCCCTAGTGATGAACTAATAGGGACAAGGTGCGATGCGTGGTAGGGTCTTGTTTCTTTAGTCCCAAATGCCCACTTTTAGTCCCTAAAAGTCCCTCCTGTTTGGTTTAGATGGGACTGACACGGAGTTTTTTAGTCCCTCCACAAAATGTCCCTGTAAACAAACACCCTCTAATAATGTCGCTGGAAAATTGATGCAATGCTACAGTTAAAAGCAAATTACATGTTTAATGAATTTTAGTATTAATATAATCTCTCTGTTAATATTAATCAATGCCACCGTTTGAGAAATGCTACTGTCTTGCTTTCTTTCCCATTTAGATAAGGTAGATGCTTCTTTTTGTTGGCTTCTGTGTCATCCACCGTTATTGACCACTAGTTGTTCTTTTGCATCTCTGTGTAAACAGGGTTATCTGCTTCACCTCATTGCCATTGTGACCTTTTGTTGCACTGCACAAAACACTTTTGTTTTAAGATTGTTTTGTGCAGTTCAACCAAAATGTTACACTGACAACATTGCTTGATTGCTTGATCTTAGTGGAACTGCACAAGAGGAGATCTTCCTTCCTATCCGTGTTGGCAAATTTGGTTCAGATCTTCTTCTTGTGAGTTGTTTGAATTCCCGTGTCATGAGAAGTCAGTACTAGCCTTCTTTCACATGATTCTGCATTGCGCTTTCATATGTTGTGCTACTTGTACGGTAATGTTGCTTGATTTTAGTGAACTACACAAATGGAGACAAGACTTCCAATCTGTATGTGCACCGTAATATCCCATTGAGGTAAGATAAGGATATTTCACAACTGTTGGCCTGTATTTTGCCACTTTCATCTGAAAATTAATGTCATTGTTTAGTGATATACTTGCGCAACCTAATTGACATGCCAAATCTTACATTGAAGGCGAAGCTTGTCTGTTATTGAACCAAGTGATGAAGGGGAAGAACAAGTGGAAGAAAAACAAAAATCAACTCCCGGTGCTGTAATGAAGCACTGGAACTGTGGTGACACAAGTAATGATATAGTTTTGCATCTTAATTCATTGCTATGGCTAGAACGAGCAATTGTTTTGCCACTGATTTGATGCCACTCTTAATTTAATACGTAATTATCTCTACTTGTGCAAACAGGGATCTTCTTTGAAGATACCATATATTTTAGTGGAACTGCACAAGAATATGTTGGAAACATTAAACTAATTGAGGAGTATATAGTAAGTATGGCCACCACAGTAGATAGCAATAGATGGTTCCGGAGAAATGTTTATCTGTATGCTCTACACAATAAGCCTCCTGACAAAGGATGGTACTCACCCACTGATTTCATCCATATGATTGAGCTTTGTCATCTCTATTGGTGTTATGCTACTGTTTAGATACTGTCATCAAAAAGTGGTATTGTCCTTGAGAAGTGCTTCATCTGTGTTGTTTTAAATATTTCCTTTCCTTTTTTCGAGCAAATAGGGATGCTAGCATTTAGTTGTCCTCTTGTCTTTGCACAACAGGATCATCCTCCTTTGAAGAAGAATATGGAGTACGTGAAGTGACTAGTTCCGATTCCGATTATGCCAGGATGAAGAAGCCCTGTCTATCTTCTCATCAGAAGGAGCAGTTGAAGGATGGTTACATTACCCCCCCACAAGACCAAACTAACTTTAGCTCAGAAGGACTGACAAATCTCCATTTTCTTGTTGTGATGCGCGAGTACAATGTTGTTCTAGGATTCTTTCCGGTGAGTTCCATTTTTCTAAAAGTGTGCTCTTGTAGGACCTTGAAGTAGATGTGTCTAGAGGGGGGTGATTAGACACTTAATTCTAAAGTTGCAGTTTTTAAGCTTTTTCGGTTTAAGTGGAGTTTAGGCACAATTTCAACATTCACAATACATATCAAGCAAGCATGCAAAGAGTATATAGGCAGCGGAAAGTAAAGCATGCAACTTGCAAGAATGTAAAGGGAAGGGTTTGGAGAATTCAAACGCAATTGGAGACACGGATGTTTTTCCTGTGGTTCGGATAGGTGGTGCTATCCTACATCCACGTTGATGGAGACTTCAACCCACGAAGGGTAACGGTTGCGCGAGTCCACGGAGGGCTCCACCCACGAAGGGTCCACGAAGAAGCAACCTTGTCTATCCCACCATGGCCATCGCCCACGAAGGACTTGGCTCACTAGCGGTAGATCTTCACGAAGTAGGCGATCTCCTTGCCCTTACAAACTCCTTGGTTCAACTCCACAATCTTGTCGGAGGCTCCCCAGTGACACCTAGCCAATCTAGGAGACACCACTCTCCAAGAAGTAACAAATGGTGTGTTGATGATGAACTCCTTGCTCTTGTGCTTCAAATGATAGTCTCCCCAACACTCAACTCTCTCTCACAGGATTTGGATTTGGTGGAAAGAAGATTTCAGTGGAAAGCAACTTGGGGAAGGCTAGAGATCAAGATTCATGTGGTAGGAATGGAATATCTTGGCCTCAACACATGAGTAGGTGGTTCTCTCTCAGAACATATGATTTGGAAGTGTAGATGTGTTCTGATTGCTCTCTCCACGAGTGAAGAGGAGGTGGAGGGGTATATATAGCCTCCACACAAAATCCAACCATTACACACAATTTACCAATCTTGGTGGGACCGAATCAGCAAACTCGGTCGGACCAAAATAGTAAACCTAGTGACCGTTAGAGATTTTCGGTGGGACTGACATGCAACCCGGTAGGACCGATATGGTTAGGGTTAGGGCATAACATAATCTCAGTGAGACTGATTACACAAACTCGGTGAGACCGATTTGGTAATAAGCTAACTAGAGGGTTGGTCAGGCAAACTCGGTGGGACCGATTACACAAACTCGGTGAGACCGATTTTGGTAATGAGCATACACAGTGAGTTTACATTGTAACCTCGGTAGTACCGATTGCACAAGATCGGTGAGACCAATTTTGGCAATGGACATACACAGTGAGATTACAATCCCATCTCGGTGAGATCGAGATCCCTATCGGTAGAACCGATTTGCTAGGGTTTGGCAATGGCTATGACAAGTGAAACTCGGTGGCGCCGGATAGAAATAATCGGTAGGTCCGAGTTTGGCTTAGGTTTAGGTCATATGTGGAAGTGGGAAAGTAACTAAGGATTTTGGAGCAACACCTCATCCCTCCTTGATAGTATTGGCTTTTCCTATGGACTCAATGTGATCTTCGATCACTAAAATGTAAAATGAAGAGACTTGAGCTTTAAGCTTTAGCCAATCCTTTGTCCTTGGCATCTTGGAGAATTTCCCACAACCTTTAGTCCATGCCACTCCATTGTTGAACTTATCTGGAACATACTAGATAGAAACGTTAGTCCAACAAGACATATGTTGTCATTAATTACCAAAACCACCTAGGGAGCACTTGTGCTTTCAGCTCTACATGGACCATGTAGGTGCCTGTTTAATCTGTCAATTCATAGTACAGTTTGCTTTATACTAATCACTTTTTTGTATTTGTGCAAACAGGTGTGCTCAGGTTGATTTCAACGGGAACTGCACAAAATGTTCATGAATACATCGAATCATTCATTTCCACCACCAGAAAGGAGGTGCCGAGCGAATTTGGTTGATTTTGGTGGAACTGTACAAGAAGTACGGCTGGTTTATTTAGCACGAGGTGCCATGTCAATGTCCGAACTGATGGCAAACCCTGCCCATTCCACAATCGTAGGCATTTGATATTTCGGAATGGGACAACCTTGTCAAATTTTGCTCATTGATTTTAGCAAGAAGACATGCGTTTGATATTTTTGAATGGGACGCCCTTTGCTGTCAGCAGCGTTGATCCATTTTTTTCTTTATTCTTTAGTTGTGAAGTAAATATTGGCTCTGACATGTGAATCACTGAGATGCATAATCATCGATTGTTTTGAATGTTCTCTATGAATTGCCAGGCTTGTGTGTTTGATTGCAATGTACAGGAACGCTAAAAAGCTGCTCAAACTCTTTGTACTCCTTTTGTTCCTTTTCACTTTGCACATTGTGAAAGTGCATGCTTTTTTCTATAAGATTGGTCAAAGTAGAGATACTTTTACTGCAGACAAAACTTTTATACAGACTAGAAAGGACCGGAGGGAGTACATGTGAAACTGCTGCAAACGAGGTGATCACCCTGGGAATAATGCTAGTACGTATTGTTTTGTATGTTCATCCAATGCCAGTGATACAAGAATTCGAACTAAACGAAATAAATTCATTCATACACGGTCAGATTTCATATAAACATGCCGGATTTCATTACATTTCATACATTCTTCAACTAAAAAGGGGTGAGTTGGATGTATAATTAATTAACCGAAGCTACCCACCTGTGTCCGGTAGCATAGAACGAAGTGCTCAAGTTCTCTAGCAAATGATTATATCTCATGAGCTTGCTCAACCATGGAGTGATCTTCAATCATCATGTAATCATAGAATTGCTCCATGATGTACAGCTCAGTGCCAGCAACCGGAGGGTAACAGCGGCGGCCTTACTTGGACCCGAGCGGCGGCGACTTACCGTGTTCTACTCTTCCTCGTTTTCTATGTGGTGTGGCCTCATTGGTAGTGGGGCGGGGCCTCCGCGGAGCCGGCGATGTCCTCTGTCTCATTGCCGGCAGGTGGCACCTCGGCGGAGCGGGGGAAATCCTCCCCCTCGTTGCCGGCAAGGTGGGGCCTCGGTAGAGCCGGTGGTGTCCTCTGCCTCGTTGTTGGCGTTGCGGGGCCTCGGTGGATCCGGCGGTGTCCTTTGCCTCGTTGTTAGCGTCGCGGGGCCTCGGCAGAGCAGGGCCTCGTCGATGCCAGTGGAGCAGGGACTCCTTGGAGCCAGCATTGTCCTCTGCCTTGTCCTCGATCTCGCCAAACAGCACCTCTCCTGCTTCATCGCCTCTTTGTAGGCTGCCGCAGCCTCCACCACCCGCATGCGGTATCGCCAGCGCTCGAGGCGGCCCTCGCGGGTGGAGTGGTACAAGTCGAGCAGCGCCTCCTGCTCCGCCCGCTCCGTGGCAATCTGCTCCTCCGCCTACAAGTGCTCCTGGAGGAGATGGTGGTTGTAGGCGGCATCGGCCTGCGCCTCCCGGAACTGCTCCTCACGCTTCTGCCTCACCGTGTCTGTATATTAGGCACAGGCCTCGCTAATGGTCATGGTGCAATGCACCAATGAGGATGGCACGGAGGACGGGGTTGGCGCCGGATCGTCGACTACCATGTTATCCATTGGGACGTCGTCATCCTCCGGCTACCTGCCGGCCAGCCAGTCGACAGCAATGGCTACCATATCCTTCTGGTTCGTCGTTCGCCCATCCCGAAGAGCGGTGGAGCGCGAGGAAGCCATGGTGGGCAGTAGTGGTGTGGACGGGAGAAAGGGAATGGATGCGGATGACTGCATCTATGGCCGGTGCTCCAGTTTATATAGCAATGGTGGGCGGCGGAGGGACGGACGTGTGGCGCCGAAGTAGCTGCCTCGGCAACCGTGTATCATTAATGTGGGTGGCAGAAGGACAGACGGACGACACTCGTGACGTTTGAAGGCGAATCAATCGCCTGCAACGGGAAGCGGGGCGGGCGGCACTGAATGTTTCAGGTGGAAAGCACGCGCGGGCGAGGGAGGCGGTCTGGGTGGGCCAGGGCAGTCAGACTCGTGCTTGGCAGCGGGTCGGCCCAGCAGCCGGACATGCTGGCTCGCCAGCTAGCTCGCCGAGCTGAGCGATGACAATCAGACGATGGACGTAGCTTCCGACCAGGAGCCGGCGCCACTGTCCAAGCCGGTTCATGTCGTGTTCACCATAGAGAAGGTGCGGCCGCACTTCGATGCCCTAATGGCGACAGAGCTACCAACGCAGGAGGACCTGTGCTGCAACCTCCGTCTCCTCAATGAGCACCGGTGAACAAGCGAATGACAATGCCATCGCGGACATGTGGCCCTATGATCCTGGCTTCCCGAATGAGGAGTGGGCGCTGTATCAGACCATCCGTAGGGCCCGCGAGGCCCTCTCTGTCGTCCTTCGAGTTGTTGCGCTCGCCATGGCGCCGCCGCCTCGCGTTGTCAACATGGTCAATGGACATGAGGATGAGGAGATGGCTTTACTTGGAGAGGATGACAGTGGGAACCCAGCAGGGCCATAGCCGCACGTACGCAAGTGCCTCCTTATTAGTATATAAAACTATATTTTTTTGCTTCCTCTTGGTTTCCTGACATCACGGTCCCACACCATTGTCAACATATGTAGTCAATAAACGAGGAATACCCAGGCAAGGTCAAGTTGTTATTCTCCGCCCCGTTGGGCTGCAAATCTTTCCTAGGAGGGATGCATTAGGCTTAACAAGAAAATGGGCTTTAAGAAATAATAAATGGGATGTAATTATAAAAACTAGGCAGTAACTATAAAAAATGCACCAAACACGTAATTACTTTATAAAATATTATTTTTGGATATTGAAAATTTTAATTTTATTAATTGTTGCGAGTGCAATGTTTCGTTGGATTTTTACGTAATATAAATTTATATTGAAATTGTATTTAATCTGACTAGAAATTTCAGGATCAAAATATTTCGGATCCCATCAAAATGTGGGAAATTTTATTGAATGTTGTTTTGAACGGTTGGCTGAAATGGTTTGTACTTTTAACAAAATATAAATGGGCTGTAGTAAATTCCATTAGAATTCAAAAATTGGCTACACATTCTTACAAATCTCAAATGGGCTATAAGTTCTCTGCCACACACTTGTGGCCTTACTAAATTGACACGTCCCCTCAAAAAAAAGAGTTCACGCATATGCAAGGCTTTGTCAACTTATAGTCAACACACGGTTCTAGAAGCAGTGGCCGTTGGATGTCCATCCAATGGATGCCGTGCTTCTTCTTCAATCTCGAATATTCTAGCTTCACCCGCCCAAAAAATGATTCCTCCCCCTGACATCTGGGGCGCACCATTTCGGAAGCTGACCTGTGGGCCTACTAAGTTGATGCGTACCAAGGGCTTTGCCAACTTAGTCAATATAAACGATTCTAGCTGAAGTGACCGTACGATGTCCATCCAACGGTCGTCGTGCTTCTTCAACCTCGGGTCTTCTTGCTCCAGCTGCCCAAAGCAGCGCCTGTCGTGCCGCCTGCTCCTGCCTCCCATGGCCGGTTGTGCTGCCGCGGAGGCCTCACCGCTCCCTACTACTCCCACCGCTGGCCAGGCCATCCCTCCACTCACCCACACCCCCTGTTATTCTGCAGCGACGGCAGCCTCACACTACAGCCGAACCAGTGAACCCTCGTACCCCTCTCCGCGTGGGTATCCACTGCCGCGTCTTCCCCAGCTCCGCGTCGTCCCCTTCCTAGGCCTCGCCGTCGTCCACCGTCGTGGTACTCTCGGCGCGCGTGGTCAATGTGGTCAACGACTGACTTCCATCGGAAAAGTACTGTACGTGGAGAGGCTGACAGCTGGGACCACGGTAGCCGCAAGGAAGTGCCTCCTTATTAAGCGCAAAATAATTATTCCTCCACCTGACAGCAGGGACCCACCAGATGGGCCACCGTATTTCATGAAAAAAATGTTTCCCCCCTGACTACTGGGACCCACCAGCTACATCCTCGCACGCAAGGAAGTGCATCCGGGCAAAAAAAAACGATTCACCCCCCTGACTGCTGGGACCCACCAGCTATATCTTCGCACGCAAGGAAGTGCCTGACAGTCGGGAGCCACCTGGTCGAAGCGTACGTAGCGTTGTCATTCTGGTCGCGAATGTGTATGTACATACTGGTCGATGTAGAGGCGTGCATGTGTCGTAGTAGAGGCACACATGTAGCATGTACACATACGTATAGCGGCCAGTGTGCAAGAAAGAAAATACGGCCACATACGTACGTGCGTGCGGGGTCTCGAATGCCTACTCGCGCATACGTACGGCCAGGGCTCGTGTACATGGCTGCGTCGGAATGGAGAAACAACATCGTCATCATGTTCGTGGGGAGCCAACTGGCTGGGTAGGAATGGAATACGTTGTCGTGTTCATCGGGAGGGCTTGGACGGAACAACCAATGGAAACGAGGCCTGGCATACCACAGAACGGAGGAAACGGCCTTGTGTTCGACCAGCCACGGTCGAAACAGGAACCTGTTCATCGGGAGGGGTCTGACGTACCACAAACGGAGGAAATGGACCTCCTATGGTCGAAACGGGGGTCATGTTCATCGGGAGGGGTGTGGCATATCGCAAAACGGAGGAAGCGGACTTGTGTTGGAGTGCTACGGTCGAAACAAGGGTCCTGTTCATCGGGAGGGGTGTGGCGTACCGCAAAGCTGGACTCCGCAGGATACTGTTCATCTCCACTGTCGACCCCCTCTAGCCTCCACGGGCTACTGTTCATCCACCGTCGACCTCCTCCAGCCTCCACCTGCGACTGTTCATCCACGGGCTCCTGTTCATCCAGCCTCCACCGCGCGCTACTCCACCGGCTACTGTTCAACTAGCCCTCTCCACACGGGCTCCTGTTCAACCACCCCTCCACGGGTTACTGTTCATCCAGCCCTCCACTGTCTACTGTTCATCCATCCCTCCACGGGGTCGTCCTGTTCATCCAGCCCTCCACGGGGTCCTGTTCATCCAGCCCCAACCGGCCCGATCGATTAGGGTCCTATTCATCCAGAGGCAACACCACGGGGTCCTGTTCATCCACCCCCACCGGGAACTGTTCATCCAACCCCCCCCCCCCAGCAACGCTCACTGTTCATCTGGAGGCAGCATCGATCGGCTTTAGTTAGCAGCAGTAGCGAAGGAATCGCTCGATCGGGTTCGGTTAACAGCCATCGATCGATCGCTCGGGTCCAGTAACGCGTAGCCTGCACTAGGCGAACGCCTTGCTCGGGTTCAGTTAGAGCCCAACACCTCACACCCACGCGCGTGCGTGTACGAGAGAAACGTGCATCGCTCGGCCCCGACCACCCACTGTAACCGGGAACACCCCGATATTTTCCTCGCCCTCGCTTTTACCATGGTTTTTTCCGTCATGGACGGCCCAAAGAATGTCATGCAGCTGCGTCTCCTGCCCGCCCAGGACAGAAAGCCCATTTTCTGTCATAATTTTTTCATAGAAGTAGGAGCCCACCACATCTATGATGATACCAGGTTTTGTCACAATTATCATCATAGAAGTGTCATAAGTATGACAGAAAAAAATTTCATTCGGCCCAAAATGTCACGGATGTGTCTTTTTTTGTAGTGCTTCTTTGTTGCTATGTAGCCTAGGATTGCATATTTAGACATTAAGTACAGTGCATGTTGCTATGTAGCCTCAGATATATTACATATGGCCCTAGTTAACCTAACGATAAATGGGTTGTAGATATATTCAGTTAAAAGTCCGATTCACCGATTAGCCCCTTATCAGTCGCCGGCCTATATGGTACCAGCTACCAATATCCTGAACAGTGAGCATACATAAGCCATGGGATGAAACTAACCTCGATGGAAAACATCAGTCGTTCCCAAAATTGTCCTGTGTAGGTACATCGAGAAGCATGTTAAGCACAACAGTTCATACTTGCACATATAGAACAAGGCATACTACGAACAACATAAGAAAGCAATTGAAACTGGACATATGCTAACTACAAACAACCAAACAATCAAAAAACTTTAAAAGAGGCATATGCTAGCTATAACAGGCTTAACAATAAGCAAATATATGCATTCCTATCGGTATGTTTAAAACTGGATTGACGAAATGTACTGCACAGTAAATAATTGCACATATAGAGCATCACATTGTGCACAACTGAAATAAACAAGGCATACTACAAACAACCAGATGTAGCAATTAAAACTGGACATATTCTCACTACACTACAGAAGGGACTCGACAAAACAAATCGTGGGTTTCCCCCTATGAAGAGGCACGGCAAAACAAATCATGGGTTTCCTCACTTGTCACAGATGGGCTTGTTCTCGTGGGAAGAGCACGGACCCTGGATGCGCTCCATGTTGTCGCAGATGGGCTCCTTCCCCTTGGAAGAGCACGGCTGTAGGGTGCCCTCCCTGATGTCGTAGACGGGCGCTTTCCCCTTGGAAGAGCAGATGGGCTCTTTCCCCTTGGAAGAGCCGAGAGGTTGCCCTCCTCGTGATCGCCATCGATGAGGTCTGACTTGGAAGCTGTGGATCCCATGCCAGCATCGTAGAACGTGTCCTTCGGAAATGAGAAAAGGGGCTCGATGGCAATGTAGAATGGCAAATTGTTGACAGCGAGCGAGAGGAGATTAGCGGTGGGGCCATGGATGAGATCGACGGCGGTTGAACCCGAGGGGTTGGGTGTGGGCCACTTAACCTGTGACATAGCCCGCCTAAGGCCGTCATTGTCGATGACCTCGATGTCGTAGCCAGTGGACGAGACATGCCCGCATACTCTAGCCCGCTGCTTGAGTGCCTGCCGCCAGCAATGGTTGTCAGCTTCCTCGGCGACGTCGGGCGAAGAGACCGCTATACACCTCTTTTGGGCCAATCGCTCCTCGAGCTCCACGGGAAGCGTAGCTGGGCTTAGGCTGCGATGCTCTGGAGTGGGGGATGAGGATGGGGATCTGTGGGAAAGGGGGAATTTGGCAGGCGTCATCTAAGAAACTCAGGGCGGCCTAGGTATGGAGATCGATGGGTAAGCTCCATGGGCAAACCGGCAGATGTTCACAATGGAGGCCTTGCGGCGGCGGCGGTGGTGGGGACCTTGCTAGGGTTTCGAGCGAGGGAGGGTGTGTGTGTGTGCGCGCGCACGCCCAAGAAGGTTTTGGTGTGTGTGTGTGTGTGTGTGTGTAGGGGCGCGGGGTGTTCGAGGAAATGACGCGAGTACTGAAAATTTTACTACGCGGGATTGAAATGCCAAGCTATTGAAAATTTTGATGATAGTGCATCGCACGCAGTCCGGAGATAACAACCGTGTGTTATGAAACAGAAAAACCCTCTAGGCGGGCAGATATTTTCTAGGGATGTAGGCGGGATTGGGAACAAGAAACGTCGCACACAGTCCAGAAATAACAACTGTGTGTTATGAAACATAAAAACCCTCGAGGCGGGCAGATATTTTTGAGAGGGGGGCCTTGTGGAGCCCAATGTACTGTGCGGATGTGTGCGTGACAGGTGCACTGGCGTGGCACACGGTTAGTTTGAGTGGACCGTGTCTATTGCATCATCCGACTTATCTAATGTTCATAAATTTGGTGAAAAATGACGTGGGAGAGGGTCAGAACACGAACACACTTGCATGTGGACCAAATTTATGTATCAAAAGGGTGGTTTGATTTTCAAATACCAAATGCAACTTTGATGTGGCACCTCTCTCGCAAAGCGCACTGTATAGCTTGCCCCACCCCCACCCCTCGTGTCGGCACGGAAGGAATCCTAAGCTATGAATGCATGCCCCCTCCCCTCCCCCAACCGAGGTTCACCCTAGCAAAGTGCGAAGTAGCTAGCAGCCCCCCTCATCCCTCGTGTCGGCACGAAGGAAATCCTAAGCCATGAATGCTTCCCCCCCCCCCCAACCGAGAGGTTCATTCACCTAGCAAAGTGCGAAGTAGCTAGCAGCCCTCCCTCCCTCGTGTCGACACGAAGGGAATCCTAAGCTATGAATGCATGCCCCCCCCCCCCAATCGAGGTTCACCCTAGCAAAGTGCGAAGTAGCTGGTAGCCCCCCTCCCTCGTGTTGGCACGAAGGGAATCCTAAGCTATGAATGCATGCCCCCCCCCCAACCGAGGTTCGCCTAGCAAAGTGCGAAGTAGCTAGCAGCCCCACCCCCTCGTGTCGGCACGAAGGGATTCCTAAGCTATGAATGCATGCCCCCCCCCAACTAAGGTTCATCTAGCAAAGTGTGAAGTAGCTAGCAGCCCCCTCCCTCGTGCCGACACGAAGGGAATCCTAAGCTATGAATGCATGCCCCCCAACCGAGGTTCACCCTAGCAAAGTGCAAAGTAGTTAGCAGCCACCCCTCCCTCATGTCAGCACAAAGGGAATCCTAAGCTATGAATGCCCCCCCCCCTCGACCGAGGTTCACCTACCAAAGTGCGAAGTAGCTAGAAGCCCCCCTCTCATGTCGGCACGAAGGGAATCCTAAGCTATGAATGCATGCCCCCTCCCCCCCCCCAACCGAGATTCCCCTAGCAAATTGCGAAGTAGCTAGCAGCCCCCCACCCCCCCCCCCCTCGTGTCGCCACGAAGGGAATCCTATGCTATGAATGCATGCCCCCCAACCGAGATTCACCTATCAAAGTGCGAAGTAGCACCCCCCCCCCCCACACACACACACTTTCAGTCGGCGGGCCAGAGAGGCATATATCTCACCAACATGGATCATAAAACGGACCAAGAATAATCCACCTTGGTCGTACAACCTCTCTCTTGTTGTTGGTCAAAGTGATGGCCGTCCATGCGACCCCGGAGATGGGCTAGCTCGCCAATAATCACGCAAGTATCTAGTCCCCAAAGACAACCACTACATGCGTGTGGCCCAAACATATGTATGGAGAGGTGTGATTTTGAGTAACAATGGAACAACTTTGATGTGGCACTACTACCTCTTGAGTATGTGTTGGTTTTCCCTTGAAGAGGAAAGGGTGATGCAGCAAAGTAGCGTAAGTATTTTCCTCAGTTTTTGAGAACCAAGGTATCAATACAGTAGGAGACTACACGCAAGTCACCTAGTACCTGCATAGACAAACAAGAACCTCGCAACCAACGCGCTAAAGGGGTTGTCAATCCCTTCACGGTCACTTACGAAAGTGAGATCTAATAGAGATAATAAGATAAATATTTTTGGTATTTTTTGTTGTATAGATTGAAAAGTAAAGATTGCAAAATAAACGGTGACAGAAATAGCTAGTTAACAGGAAAATAATATGATGTAAAGTAGACCCGGGGGCCATAGGTTTCACTAGTGGCTTCTCTCAAGATAGCGTATATTACGGTGGGTGAACAAATTACTGCCGAGCAATTGATAGAAAAGCACATAGTTATGATGATATCTAGGCATGATCATGAACATAGGCATCACGTCCGTGTGAAGTAGACCGAAATGATTCTGCATCTACTACTATTACTCCACACATCGACCGCTATCCAGCATGCATCTAGAGTATTAAGTTCAAAAGAATAGAGTAACACATTAGGCAAGATGACATGATGTAGAGGGATAAACTCAAGCAATATGATATAAAACCCATCTTTTTATCCTTGATGGCAACAATACAATACCCGTCGGTTCCCTTTCTATCACTGGGATCGAGCACCGCAAGATTGAAACCAAAGCTAAGCACTTCTCCCATTGCAAGAAAAATCAATCTAGTAGGCCAAACCAAATTGATAATTCGAAGAGACTTGGAAAGATATCAAATCATCCATATAAGAATTCAGAGAAGAATCAAATATTGTTCATAGATAGTCTTAATCATAAACCCACGATTCATCGGATCTCAGCAAACACATCGCAAAAGGAATTACATCGAATAGATCTCCAAGAATAACGAGGAGAACTTTGTATTGAGATCCAAAGAGAGAGAAGAAGCCATCTAGCTAATAACTATGGACCCGAAGGTCTATGGTAAACTATTCATACATCATCGGAGAGGCTATGGTGTTGATGTAGAAGCCCTCCATGGTCGAATCCCCCTCTGGCAGATCGCCGAAAAAGGTGCCGAGATGGGATCTCACGGGTACAGAAGGTTGCGGCGGTGGAAAAGTGGTTTCGTGGCTCCCCTGGATGTTTTCAGGGTATATATAGGCGAAAGAAGTAGGTCAGTGGAGCCACGAGGGGCCGACGAGGGTGGGGGCGCGCCTGGCCCCCCTGGACGCGCCGCCCTACCTCGTGGCCGCCTCGTTGCTTCTTGACATCCACTCCAAGTCTCTTGGATTGCGTTTGTTCCAGAAAAGATCCTCGCGAAGGTTTCATTCTGTTTGGGTTCCGTTTGATATTCCTTTCTTACGAAACACTGAAATAGCCAAAAAACAGCAATTTGCACTGGGTTTTCGGTTAATCGGTTAGTCCCAAAAATAATATAAAAGTGTATAATAAAGCCCATAAACATCCAAAACAGATAATATAATAGCATTGAACAATCAAAAAATATAGATACGTTGGAGATGTATCAAGCATCCCCAAGCTTAATTCCTGCTCGTCCTCGAGTAGGTAAATGATAAAAATGGAATTTTTAATGTGGAATGCTACCTAGCATAATTTTCAATGTATTTCTATTTATTGTGGCATGAATGTTTAGATATGAAAGATTCTAGACAGAATTTTACTATTGACATAAAAATAATAATACTTCAAGCAATGGTAACCAAGCAATCATGTCTTATCAAAATAACATAGCCAAAGAAAGCTTATCCCTATAAAGTCATATAGTTTGGCCATGCTTCATTTTCGTCACACAAAATGTTCCCATCATGCACAACCTTGATGAGAAGCCAAGAAATTGTTTCATAGTTTAGTCTTTTCAAACTCTTTCAACTTTCATGCAATATATGAGCGCGAGCGATGGATATAGCACTATGGGTGGAATAGAATATGATGATGGAGGTTGTGTAAGAAGACAAAAAAGGAGAAAGTCTCACATTGACGTGGCTAATCAACGGTCTATAGAGATGCCCATCAATTGATGTCAATGCAAGGAGTAGGGATTGCCATGCAACGGATGCACTAGAGTTATAAATATATGAAATCTCAACAAAAGTAACTAAGTGGGTGTGCATCCAACTTGCTTGCTCACGAAGACCTAGGGCATTTTGAGGAAGCCCGTTGTTGGAATATACAAGCCAAGTTCTATAATGAAAAATTCCCACTAGTATATGAAAGTGACAATATAAGAGACTCTCTATCATGAAGATCATGGTGCTACTTTGAAGCACATGTGTGGAAAAAGGATAGTAACATTGCACCTTCTCTCTTTTTCTCTCATTTTTTTGGGCCTCTTTTTTTTTCTTATGACCTTTCTTTTTTTCGAAGAACTTTTCTCACATGGGACAATGCTCTAATAATGAAAATCATCACACTTTTATTTACTTTACAACTCAAGAATTACAACTTGATACTTAGAACAAAATATGACTCTATGTGAATGCCTCTGGCGGTGTACCGGGATATGCAATGAATCAAGAGGGACATGTATGAAAGAATTATGAAGGTGGCTTTGCCACAAATATGATGTCAACTACATGATCATGCAAGGAAATATGACAATGATGGAGCGTGTCATAATAAATGGAACGGTGGAAAGTTGCTGGCAATATATCTTGGAATGGCTATGCAAATGCCATAATAGGTAGTTATGGTGGCTGTTTTGAGGAAGATATAAGGAGGTTCATGTGTGATAGAGTGTATCATATCACGGGGTTTGGATGCACCGGCGAAGTTTGCACTAACTCTCGAGGTGAGAAAGGGCAATGCACAGTACCTAAGAGGCTAGCAATGATGGAAGGGTGAGAGTGCGTATAATCCATGGACTCAACATTAGTCATAAAGAACTCATATACTTATTGCAAAAATCTACAAGTAATCAAAACCAAGCACTACGCGCATGCTCCTAGGGGGTAGATTGGTAGGAAAAGACCATCGCTCGTCCCCGACCGCCACTCATAAGGAAAGCAATCAAAGAACACCCCATGCTTCAAATTTGTCACACAACGTTTACCATATGTGCATGCTACGGGACTTGCCAACTTCGACACAAGTATTTCTCAATTCCATAATTACTCAACTAGCACAACTCTAATATTACCACCTTTATGTCTCAAAACAACTATCAAGAATCAAACTTCTCATAACATTTAATGCACTCTATATGAAAGTTTTTATGATACCCATCCCGGATGTCTATCATATTAGGACTAATTTCATAACCAAAGCAAATTGCCATGTTATTCTAAAAGATTCTCAAAATAATAAAAGTGAAGCATGAGAGATCAATAATTTCTACAAAAATAAAATCACCACCGTGCTCTAAAAAGTTATAAGCGAAGCACTAGAGCAAAATTATCTAGCTCAAAAGATATAAGTGAAGCACATGGAGTATTCTAACAAATTCTGATTCATGTGTGTCTCCCCCAAAAGGTGTGTACATCAAGGATAATTGTGGTAAACTAAAAAGCAAAGACTAAAATCATACAAGACGCTCCAAGCAAAACACATATCATGTGGTGAATAAAAATATAGCCTCAAGTAAAGTTACCGATAGACGAAGACGAAAGTGGGGATGCCTTCCGGGGCATCCCCAAGCTTAGGCTTTTGGTTGTCCTTGAATTTTACCTTGGGGTTCCTTGGGCATCCCCAAGCTTAGGCTCTTTCCACTCCTTGTTCCGAAATCCACCAAATCTTTACCAAAAAACTTGAAAACTTCACAACACAAAACTCAACAGAAAATCTCATGAGCTCTGTTAGTATAAGAAAACAAACCACCACTTTAAGTTACTATAATAAACTCATTATTTATTTATATTGGTGTTAAACCTACTGTATTCCAACTTCTCTATGGTTTATACCCCCCTGTACTAGCCATAGATTCATCAAAATAAGCAAACTACACATGAAAACAGAATCTGTCAAAAACAGAACAGTATGTAGAAATCTGTAGGTTTCTAATACTTATGTAACTCCAAAAATCCTGAGACATTAGGACATCCTAAATAATTTGTATATTGATCTACTGCAGTTGGAATCAGTATTTTATCGCTCTCTGGTTAAAAATGAAAATTATTCTCCTGAGCAGATACTTTCTGTTTTTTTTCAGCAAGATCAAATTGCAATCATCCAAGAAGATCCTAAAGGCTTTATTTGGCACAAACACTAATTAAAACATAAAAACACAATCATAATAGATAATATATGATTTATTTATTAATAAACAGGAACAAAAATAAAATTGGGTTGCCTCCCAACAAGCGCTATTGTTTAACGCCCCTAGCTAGGCATAAAAACAAGAATAGATCTAGGTATTGTCATCTTTAGTATGCAATTCTTCAATTGAACACTTATAGACCTTAGGAGGTTCTTTATTTTTGCAAATGATCAAACTCCTAGGTAGGAAATCAAGAAATTCACTTGTAGCGAAAGGTTCCTTAACGATATCTAAAAAGTTGGGGTGAACACTCATTGATTTGAGATCTTCATTTTTCTTACTAGAAGATTCACCCTTATTCTTAGGAACATAGATAAATTCGGCAACTTTGGTAGGAGGAGGATTGGTGGTGGTTTTAATGGAAGAAAAAGTGGACCCCAAGTTGGTAATAATCTCCTCGAGTTTATCGATTCGAGTGGAATCTTGATCTATATTTTCATTAACTATGGGTTCCTTTTCCTTAAGATTT
Organism: Triticum monococcum; assembly: GCA_034509565.1. NCBI lineage: Eukaryota > Viridiplantae > Streptophyta > Magnoliopsida > Poales > Poaceae > Triticum > Triticum monococcum. Next base: position 496,081,572 of record CM067844.1, read on the forward strand.
TTCTGAGTAACTCCTACCTTAGATCCATATTGAGTAATTTGATTCTGGATCTCTTTATCCAGATTTTCAATTAGCTCAACAGTGGCAATTTTATTTTCAATAATATCAAGCCTTTGCATCACATGCTCCAAAGTTAAAATAGTTTCATTGACCAAAATAGGTGGTGGGCCTAACAGATCTGTCATAGCATTATAAGAATCAAAAGAATGGCTTCCCAAGAAATTCCCTCCAGTGATGGTGTCAAGAACATATCTATACCAAGGAGTGATGCCTACGTAAAAATTGCGAAGAAGAACGGAAGTAGATTGCTTTTTAATAGATCTATCTTGAGCATTCCAAATTCTATACCAAGAATCTTTTAAGTTTTCTCCCTCCCTTTGTTTTAAATTAAGAATTCATTATCGGGAGTGTTAACAATGATAGGAAAACTAGCCCTGAGGGCAAAATAAACGATCTAACACACAGACACACAAGAGGCAAGTGAAAGAAGACGAACGGAAGAAGGGCGAACAGAAAAGAGGAACATAAAACGGCACGGGTGCAGTGGGGGAGAGGAAAACGAGAGGCGAATGGCAAATAATGTAATGCGAGGGATAACAGTTTGTGATGGGTACTTGGTATGTCTTGACTTGGCGTAGATCTCCCCAGCAACGGCGCCAGAAATCCTTCTTGCTACCTCTTGAGCATGCGTTGGTTTTGCCTTCAAGAGGAAAGGGTGATGCAGCAAAGTAACGTAAGTATTTCCCTCCGTTTTTGAGAACCAAGGTATCAATCCAGTAGGAGACTACACGCAAGTCACCTAGTACATGCACAAACAAACAAGAACCTCGCAACCAACATGATAAAGGGGTTGTCAATCCCTTCACGGTCACTTACGAAAGTGATATCTGATAGAGATAATAAGATAAATATTTTTGTTATATAGATTGAAAAGTAAAGATTGCAAAATAAACGGTGATAGAAATAGCTAGTTAATAGGAAAATAATATGATGTAAAGTAGACCCGGGGGCCATAGGTTTCACTAGTGGCTTCTCTCAAGATAGCATGTATTATGGTGGGTGAACAAATTACTGCCAAGCAATTGATAGAAAAGTGCATAGTTATGATGATATCTAGGCATGATCATGAACATAGGCATCACGTCTGTGTCAAGTAGACCGAAACGATTCTGCATCTACTACTACTACTCCACACATCGACCGCTATCCAGCATGCATCTAGAGTATTAAGTTCAAAAGAACAGAGTAATGCTTTAGGCAAGATGACATGATGTAGAGGGATAAACTCAAGCAATATGATATAAACCCCATCTTTTTATCCTCGATGGCAACAATACAATACGTGTCTGTTGCCTTTCTGTCACTGGGATCGGGCACCGCAAGATTGAACCCAAAGCTAGGCACTTATCCCATTGCAAGAAAGATCAATCTAGTAGGCCAAACCAAATTGATAATTCGAAGAGACATGCAAAGATATCAAATCATGCATATAAGAATTCAAAGAAGAATCAAATACTATCAATAGATAATCTTAATCATAAACCCACAATTCATCAGATCTCGGCAAACACACCGCAAAAATAATTACATCGAATAGATCTCCAAGAACATCAAGGAGACCTTTGTATTGAGATCCAAAGAGAGAGAAGAAGCCATCTAGCTAATAAATATGGACCCGAAGGTCTGTGGTAAACTACTCACACATCATCGGAGAGGCTATGGTGTTGATGTAGAAGCCCTTTGTGATCGAATCCCTCTCCGGCACATCGCCGGAAAAGGTCCCCAGATGGGATCTCACGGGTACAGAAGGTTGCGGCGGTGGAAAAGTGGTTTCGTGGCTCCCCTGGATTTTTTCAGGGTATAAGGGTATATATAGGCGAAAGAAGTAGGTAGGTGGAGCCGCGAGGGCCCCATGAGTGTGGGGCGCGCTTGGCCCCCCTGGGCGCACCGCCCTACCTCGTGGCCGCATCGCTGCTTCCTTGACGTCAACTCCAAGTCTCCTGGATTGCGTTTGTTCAAAAAAAAGATCCTCGCGAAGGTTTCATTCCATTTGATATTCCTTTTCTGTGAAACACTGAAATAGGCAAAAAAAAACAGCAATTTGCATTGGGCTTTCGGTTAATAGGTTGGTCCCAAAAATAATATAAAAGTGTATAATAAAGCCCATAAACATCCAAAACAGATAATATAATAGCATGGAACAATAAAAAATTATAGATACATTGGAGACGTATCAGGCATCGTGATTTCAAACTAGAAATCCCCAGACTGAGTGAGAGTTAGGTTGACCATGCATATGTATGTTACACCACACTTCAAGCCAACGACGGGGATTCATGCATGCATGCATGCATGCATAGTATATGCGCTCAAACTTAATTAGGTCTGAATCTCACCATGGCCTATACTACGATAACACGAACCAAATGAAGAATCCGCCATGGTAACTTATCTTGTTGTTGGTCAGGTGATCATGGATGCCCACGCGGGCCCACGAATATATAGGCTTGTCACCGATAACCACGCGAGGGAGTGTACCGTTCGAAGGCAACCACTACATGCATATGTATGGAGGTGATGCGTGCATGCATGTTTGAATACACAACATTGACGTGTCACGTGTGTCAAAAATCATACATTATCTCCCCACACAAAGCGAGATCGGTTCATGATGTGTCGTTGTACTAGCCTCTCCGACTTGATCGGAGGGATTCATGCGTACACATGCATGCGTGTGTGCTCAAGTTGTATCATGCATGTCATCCCAGAGCAAAAATAATAATCCCCTCCTAAGTCAAATTAACCTCTCTTGTTGTCAGGCAAAAAGTAGTGATGGACCAGGCGGGCCCACAAATGGAAAGCATCGATATCGCTGATAACCGCTTAAGTGGGTGCGAGAGGACAACCACCACCGCTTTGCATGTGGGCCAAACATATATATGTTGAATACCCAAAATGCACAACTTTGATGTGCCACATGCCTCAAAAACCATAAACCATGCACCCATACAGAGCGAGGTTCATATCAAGCGCACTACATATGATGGTCCCCTTCCCCCCTCTTCACCGCATACTATATGCTCCTGCCGTAATATATGTAACCCAAAAGAATCCTCATCGATGGTGAAATTAATTAACCTCTCCTGATGTATGTCAAAGTGATGCATGCATGCATCGATGATGGCCTCGTGGGCCCACAGATGGAAGCATCACACGTGAGTGTCCTAGCTAGGATATGCATGTGGTCCAAAAAGGTGTTGTGTGATGTTTGAATAACCAATTTCACAATTTTGATGTGGCATGTGCCTCGGAAACCAAAAAGTCCCGACACTGAGTGAGGTGTACTTGTTCATGGACGCGTACGTATAGTATATATGCTAGTCCCCTCCTACCTCTTCGACGCGTACTATATATCACCATAACCAAAACAAAAAAGATTCCACCTTGCTGGTCAAATTAACCTCATTGTTGGTTGTTTGTCAAAGTGATGGACGACGACCTCGCGGCCCCATAGAAAGCGTCACACACGAGTATCGAGTGTCATGTAGGACAACCATCGACTACATGTGGCCAAAACATTTATGTATGACAGGGTTGTGTAATGTTTTAAATAACAAGTCCATGACTCTGATGTGGCACCGGCCTTCCTAACAAAACGGCCAACCCACACGGTGGCTCACAACTCGTAGTGTACTGCGAGCCACCTGCCACCCCTAGACCTACACACACACACTGCGAATCTACCGCAACTACGATGCATGTTAAATTAATTATCCCGCGGTGAACATACATGTTACCAAATGAGGGACGTTTTAATTTCAAAAAAATCGCATAGATCATTAAGACGTTTTAGTACCTTGATTGATTGATTTTCTACGGGTATAATGTGCAAAAATCAAATTTGAGCTACATGCACACGTGATAGTGCACCTAAATGGATTGCAAAAACGCATGTGTCTCACTGGGTGCATGTTTACTCCCCGTGCAACAAATTTCAAACATTGATACTCTTGATTTTTAAATTCTAGTACATCCAAAACTTATTTGAAGTTCATGAAACTTATCATGTTGTCATATGGACACCAATACAATGTGGCATTGTACTTTTTGGGTCAAATTTGAGACCAGTTTTGATGTAATCTTTATCTAATTACAGACGGGAGATTATTAATAATTGGGAATCAATATCCCAAATGGATTATTTATTCGAACCATGAGCGCTAGACCAACAATGGATATGTGCCATGCTTCGGTTAAGCAATAAAGCGGCATCATTAATCATCCAAAAAGAAAAACAATATACGTGCCGCCGCACAACTAGTGTGGCGTGCGAGCAGGCGTGAGTTGACGGGATGCGTCTGCCGCGCAGGCAGACGGGGAGGCGTGCATGAAGGTGTGTCAATTGACGGAGGCGTGCTCGCTGCGCAGGGTCATCGGGAGGCGTGCGCGTAGCTGTGTGATACTTTGGTAGGCATGCAAGCAGTCCGGTGCGCAGGCTCACCAGGAGGCGAGCCATCGGTTTGACTGCCGCCCGCCTCTCTCCCACTACTCCATATTAATGGTGCACCCGAGCGGCCGCACCCCCCATCCTCGCTACGCACACACAATCCTCTCTCTCCGCTAATAATTCCTAGCCAGGGCTTGACAATTGATTTTCAATGACCTACATATGTTTGTGCCATTATTTTCTTCAAGATTAGTCTGTACATAGACGACTGCGCTCAAAAATCGAACCATAATATCTGAATATGTATAAATAAATAGCCATAAATTCCTAATCCTACTTCATGGCATGTAATCATTGATTTGATGCCAAATTTGTTTTACTATTTGTATAGGTGCTATCTGACAATGTGGATAGTGAGGATGAAGATGTCCAGAGGAGGTACAATAGGCAGATCCTGAGGGAGCTTTATGCGGGAATGCATAACAGGCGTATTAGGACCTGAAATGATGGCTATGGATGCCCATTTTGCAACCAAAAGCTTCATTACACGTATCTAAGTGTTCTGGCGCATGCAAGAGGACGGGTCGTTGGCTCCTTCAAGTAGAAGCATTCTCGCAAGGTGACGCATGGCGCGTACGCCGAGTACCTGGAGAAGCTTCAGGATCGTGTCAGCCTGTGAGATGAGATGTGGGATGGATGGAACAATATACGTACGCTTGAGTATGCTTAATACTATTGAACTATGTACTACTTATGGTTGAACTATGCTTATCTACGTGTACGCTTATTATCTATGTCTGAGTATGTTAAATATTTCACCAAATTTTGGTAAAAATTACAACGGGGGACCAATAAACCAGGACGGAGGTAGTACGTCAATCACACATGGTTCCCAAAATTGGAACCGTGTGCAATGACTTTCATTTTGCCTGTTGCGTCAATCACACATGGTTCGCTCTAGCAAACTGTCGCCCCAAAACTATTTGTGGGACAGAAACCCTCACCACCCAATTTAAAAAAAGAAAACCCTCACCATCCCCACGTAAGAAAAACCCTCACCCCTCCCGCCACCCCCTCGGCCCCTCCGGTACGTTCCCCATTGACACCTGCACAAGCTCCTCCGCGTCTATGCCATGGCACCGCCTATCGCGGCGGTAAACACTTAGCTCTACACCTGCCACTGCCGCCAGGCTGCCGGCAAAGCCCATCGCATTTTGCCACATCCACCTGCCGCAGCCTATCACCATCGACTTTCTCGACGCTGCTCGCGGTCGACCCAGCTCCGCTCGGTTGGGGAAACTGCCGTACTGAGGGTTATTTATCATGGACGACAAGGTAACTAGTTTAACGAGATATTATATCATCTCTTATCCTAGTTCATCTGCCTCCTTTAATCACCCGGCAGAAATCCCCGTGAATTCATTTTTATTCGAGCTTATTTGAGGGTTTTCTTTCACTCATAGAATGTACAGTGCACCGACACTTCACGACTTGGTGACCGCCGCTAGAGATTCCATCTCATCATACCAGATAACTTGAGGACGCGCGCGGTATGTTCAATCTAACCCTAAATCGGTACGCATGGCCTATTTTCCTGAACATATTCTAAATATTGCTACATTTGGAAAAAAGGTGCCACATGCACCATATACGTCAAAGGGGATTTTCCCCCTCTTCTTTCTATATGAGGCAAATTAATCATGTATTGTTCTTTCAATTACTCTCATATTTCCATGACATCATGTTTACCCTATCTGTTTAATTACAGACTTTTGTCCTTCGATTTCAACTATTGTACAGTTCTTTCAATTTGGGCCAATATTTGCATGTTACCATATTTTCTTTAACAATCCTACCATTTTCTACAGGACATCCCTCGCTATGCAATAGATTATCTAGTGCACAATTTTTCCCTTTACATACATCAAGGCTCCACGAATGTCCTACTGCACACAAACCATGGATTTACAATCGTTGCTACTGTAAGACTTGATGAACGTGGTGACTCCTATTTTGGCACTGGCTTTTGGAATGAAATTGCAAAGTTTTATGTACTGAAAGCTGGCACTAAAATTGCACTACACATAGAAGGGCCTGGTCATGAGATATATGCTAACATCCCCGACAAAATCATCCGTCCAGACTTTGTTCAAAGTAAGTTTTCTTTTCAACTATCTGCATATGTTGACTTACCCAGCAATGTCAAATGAATTGTGTAGTATTTAAGCAACCAATTGTTATTCCCTTTTCTTACTATATTCCTACCTAATAACTTCTAGTTACCAATACACTTTTCTATTGCCCTGTTTTAACTAAATATTCCCTTTACTCCAATTTCTATCAGAAATCGCCACTGACAAGGAGACTCCTGAGGTGGAGAACGGGGCTGCCAACAAGCGGAGGCAGGGCGAGCTAGAACCGCAAGCGACTCCAGCAGGCCTAGACTTAATCAGCAGCCTCCCCGATGATATGTTGAGAGTCATCATCTCCCTCCTCCCAATCAAATATGGGGCGCGGACAACCCTCCTTTCCTGGCGGTGGTTCCCCCCATGGAAATCCAGCCCTCTCGACCTCATCGACACCCACGAGCTCTGCCATGGCTATCGCAAAATCTTGGATGTGTTCTCCAAGATCCTCGGCAGTCACATTGGCCCAACCAAAGGCCTTAGAATGGGCAAGTTCTGTTCCAACAACAAGGACCGAGCCAAGCTTGACGACTGGTTCCGATCCCCCGCCCTAGATTAGCTCGAGGAGCTCACTTTTGATGATGGGCATATGCGGTCGCTGCCAACGTCCGCACTCCGCCTCGCTCACACGCTGTGTGTTGCCAAGTTCAGGAAGTGCCATTTCCCGCACCTTAATGATGCGCCCGCTCTTATTCTACCACGATTGAAGCACCTCGAGCTCATTGCCGTCTGCCTCTCAAAGGATGACATGGAGCGCCTGCTCTATGGCTGTACTACACTTGAGTACCTTCATCTTCAGGCAATGGGTTGAGTACCTTCCACACCACCTCCATGACTCTCCGGACTATTTATGTGTGTTGCTGGTGCGGCAGGAAGACATCACAAAAGGTGCACCACGGTATGGTCATCCAGGACACACCTGCACTTGAGATATTGCTTGTAGTTGATTAAGAAGGCCCAACAAGAATCAATGTCATTTCTACGCTGAAATTGAAAGTGGTGGGCTACTCGTCTGACAAATACTCCGAACTTGTTATTGGATCCACACCCGTTCAGGTACAACCGCCGCCTTCTACCTCTCCTTCTATAAATTAACATTATTTCTAATTTTGAAGATGTTTGTTCGTATGTCATTCAAAAAATGATTCCGACAAGTTTGACCCCGAAACTGCGCACAGTGAAGGTCTTGGCACTAGAATCTATCAGGCCCAACCTCGAGCAAGTTGTCAGTTTCCTGAGATGCTTACCGTGCCTGGAGAAGCTATGTATAGAGGTGATGTTCCTTTCCTGTTAAATGTTAACCATAAGGGAGTTCAATTTGTGACATCTTTTTCCAAGTTTACAATGACAATGTACTATGATTTCTGAAGGTTCTTTTGGAGGATTTTAGTACATACATGCCCCCCCCCATATTGGTTGCTTGATCCATATGGTCACAATCAATAAGCATTTCTCCTTTGGATTCATCTGTACTAGTTTTCTTAGGGAACTTCTCCTCCACTCCAACCTCTTGTGAAGAAGGCAACATTTGTCTAGAATGTAATCAAATGCCCATGTTAATCATGTCAGATCGAAGATGGCATGTTAGTGCATTTTACAAATCCTGCAAACCAAATAGCTAGGCCTGTAGTAATGTTCAAAACTGCATGTAGGCACTAACATGTTTTCTTCTTTTGCAGATAAGATTAGGCCCAGTGGTGGATAATGTGATACAATATAACAATCACGTCGAATGCCTAGATCTGCATCTCTCAGAAATTACTTCGAACTCCTACCAAGGGACCTTACCAGAGATTATACTCGCCAGGTTCTTTGTTCTCAGAGCAAGGGTGCTGAAGGAAATGAGGTTTTCCGTACATTTATTTTGCAAAAATGAATGATCTGTTGATCAGCGTCGGCTCCTGCGGCAGAATGGAGTAGGCTCCAAAAATGCTGAATTTCATTTTGGAACTTCAGATGATAGAGTAATTGGAAGTCATTGGGTCAACCCCATACATGACTTCTCAGTGGCTGACCCCTTTGCAAAAATTGTGAGGTTTCGAAGCCAGACTTAGAAGTGGTGATATTAGTTTGAACCTCTCTGATATCCATGTTCAGTGCATGACAATTGATTTTAGTGTTCGTGCTAATAATTCCTAGCCAGGGCTTGACAATTGATTTTCAATGACCTACATATGTTTGTGCCATTATTTTCTTCAAGATTGGTCTGTACATAAATGACTGCGCTTAAAAATCGAACCATAATCTCTGAATATGTATAAATAAATAGCCATAAATTCCTAATCCTACTTCACGGCATGTAATCATTGATTTGATGCCAAATTTGTTTTACTATTTGTATAGGTGCTATCTGACAATGTGGACAGTGAGGATGAAGATGTCCAGAGGAGGTACAATAGGCAGATCCTGAGGGAGCTTTATGCGGGAATGCATAACAGGCGTATTAGGACCTGAAATGATGGCTATGGATGCCCATTTTGCAACCAAAAGCTTCATTACACGTATCTAAGTGTTCTGGCGCATGCAAGAGGACGGGTCGTTGGCTCCTTCAAGTAGAAGCATTCTCGCAGGGTGACGCACGACGCGTACGCCGAGTACCTGGAGAAGCTTCAGGATCGTGTCAGCCTGTGAGATGAGATGTGGGATGGATGGAACAATATACGTACGCTTGAGTATGCTTAATACTATTGAACTATGTACTACTTATGGTTGAACTATGCTTATCTACGTGTACGCTTATTATCTATGTCTGAGTATGTTAAATATTTTGCCAAATTTTGGTAAAAATTAAAACGGGGGACCAATAAACCAGGACGGAGGTAGTACGTCAATCACACATGGTTCCCAAAATTGGAACCGTGTGCAATGACTTTCATTTTGCCTGTTGCGTCAATCACACATGGTTGGCTCTAGCGAACCGTCGCCCCCAAAACTATTTGTGGGACAGAAACCCTCACCACCCAATTTAAAAAAAGAAAAAAGAAAACCCTCACCATCCCCACGTAAGAAAAACCCTCACCCCTCCCGCCACCCCCTCGGCCCCTCCGGTACGTTCCCCATTCACACCTGCACAAGCTCCTCCGCGTCTATGCCATGGCACCGCCTATCGCGGTGGTAAACACTTAGCTTGATGCCTGCCACTGCCGCCAGGCTGCCGGCAAAGCCCATCGCATTTCGCCACTTCCGCCTGCCGCCGCCTATCACCATCGACTTTCTCGACGCTGCTCGCGGTCGACCCAGCTCCGCTCAGTTGGGGAATCTGCCGTATTGAGGGTTATTTATCATGGACGACAAGGTAACTAGTTTAACGAGATATTATATCATCTCTTATCCTAGTTCATCTGCCTCCTTTAATCACCCGGCAGAAATCCCCGTGAATTCATTTTTATTCAAGCTTATTTGAGGGTTTTCTTTTACTCATAGAATGTACAGTGCGCCGACACTTCAGGACTTGGCGACCGCCGCTAGAGATTCCATCTCATCGTACCAGATAACTTGAGGACATGCACGGTATGTTCAATCTAACCCTAAATCGGTACGCATGGCCTATTTTCCTGAACATATTCTAAATATTGCTACATTTGGATAAAAGGTACCACATGCACCATATACGTCAAAGGGGATTTTCCCCCTCTTCTTTCTATATTAGGCAAATTAATGATGTATTGTTCTTTCAATTACTCTCATATTTCCATGACATCATGTTTACCCTATCTGTTTAATTACAAACTTTTGTCCTTCGATTTCAACTACTGTACAGTTCTTTCAATTTGGGCCAATATTTGCATGTTACCATATTTTCTTTAACAATCCTACCATTTTCTACAGGACATCCCTCGCTATGCAATAGATTATCTGGTGCACAATTTTTCCCTTTACATACATCAAGGCTCCACGAATGTCATACTGCACACAAACCATGGATTTACAATCGTTGCTACTGTAAGACTTGATGAACGTGGTGACTCCTATTTTGGCACTGGCTTTTGGAATGAAATTGCAAAGTTTTATGTACTGAAAGCTGGCACTAAAATTGCACTACACATAGAAGGGCCTGGTCATGAGATATATGCTAACTTGCCCGACAAAATCATCCGTCCAGACTTTGTTCGAAGTAAGTTTTCTTTTCAACTATATGCATATGTTGACTTACCCAGCAATGTCAAATGAATTGTGTAGTATTTAAGCAACCAATTGTTATTCTCTTTTCTTACTATATTCCTACCTAGTAACTTCTAGTTACCAATACACTTTTCTATTGCCCTATTTTAACTAAATATTCCCTTTACTCCAATTTCTATTAGAAATCGCCGCTGACAAGGAGACTCCTGAGGTGGAGAACAGGGTTGCCAACAAGCGGAGGCAGGGCGAGCTAGAACCGCAAGCGACTCCAGCAGGCCTAGACTTAATCAGCAGCCTCCCCGATGATATGTTGAGAGTCATCATCTCCCTCCTCCCAATCAAATATGGGGCGTGGACAACCCTCCTTTCCTGGCGGTGGTGCCCCCTATGGAAATCCAGCCCTCTCGACCTCATCGACACCCACGAGCTCTGCCATGGCTATCGCAAAAGCTTGGATGCGTTCTCCAAGATCCTCGGCAGTCACATTGGCCCAACCAAAGGCCTTAGAATGGGCAAGTTCTGTTCCAACAACAAGGACCGAGCCAAGCTTGACGACTGGTTCCGATCCCCCGCCCTAGATCAGCTCGAGGAGCTCACTTTTGATGATGGGCATATGCGGTCCCCGCCAACGTCCGCACTCCACCTCGCTCACACGCTGCGTGTTGCCTAGTTCAGGAAGTGCCATTTCCCGCCCCTTAATGACGCGCCCGCTCTTATTCTACCACGATTGAAGCACCTCGAGCTCGTCGCCGTCTGCCTCTCAAAGGGTGACATGGAGCGCCTGCTCCATGGCTGTACTACACTTGAGTACCTTCATCTTCAGGCAATGGGTTGAGTACCTTCCACACCACCTCCATGACTCTCCGGACTATTTATCTGTGTTGCTGGTGCGGCAGGAAGACATCACAAAAGGTGCACCATGGTATGGTCATCCAGGACACACCTGCACTTGAGATATTACTTGTAGTTGATCAAGAAGGTCCAACAAGAATCAATGTCATTTCTACGCCGAAATTGACAATGGTGGGCTACTCGTCTGACAAATACTCCGAACTTGTTATTGGATCCACACCCGTTCAGGTACAACCGCCGCCTTCTACCTCTCCTTCTACAAATTAACATTATTTCTAATTTTGAAGATGTTTGTTCGTCTGTCATTCAAAAAATGATTGCGACATGCTTGACCCCGAAGCTGCGCACAGTGAAGGTCTTGACACTAGAATCTATCAGGCCCGACCTCGAGCAAGTTGTCAGTTTCCTGAGATGCTTACCATGCCTGGAGAAGCTATGTATAGAGGTGATGTTCCTTTCCTGTTAAATGTTAACCATAAGGGAGTTCAATTTGTGACATCTTTTTCCTAGTTTACAATGACAATGTACTATGATTTCTGAAGCTTCTTTTGGAGGATTTCAGTACATACATGCCCCCCCCCCCATATTGGTTGCTTGATCCATATGGTTACAATCAATAAGCATTTCTCCTTTGGATTCATCTGTACTAGTTTTCTTAGGGAACTTCTCCTCCACTCCAACCTCTTGTGAAGAAGGCTACATTTTTCTAGAATGTAATCAAATGCCCATGTTAATCATGTCGGATCGAAGATGGCATGTTAGTGCATTTTACAAATCCTACAAACCAAATAGCTAGGCCTGTAGTAATGTTCAAAACTGCATGTAGGCACTAACATGTTTTCTTCTTTTGCAGATAAGATTAGGCCCAGTGGTGGATAATGTGATACAATATAACAATCACGTCAAATGCCTAGATATGCATCTCTCAGAAATTACTTTGAACTCCTACCAAGGGACCTTACCAGAGATTATACTCGCCAGGTTCTTTGTTCTCAGAGCAAGGGTGCTGAAGGAAATGAGGTTTTCCCTACATTTATTTCGCAAAAATGAATGATCTGTTGATCAGCGTCGGCTCCTACGGCAGAATGGAGTAGGCTCCAAAAATGCTGAATTTCATTTTGGAACTTCAGATGACAAAGTAATTGGAAGTCATTGGGTCAACCCCATAAATGAATTCTCAGTGGCTGACCCCTTTGCAAAAATTGTGAGGTTTCGAAGCCAGACTTAGAAGCAGTGATATTAGTTTGAACCTCTCTGATATCCATGTTCAGTGCATCAGCGCGAGCATTTGCAGCTAATGAGCTGAATTTCATTTCTAATATCAGTTTGAACATTGTAATCTTTGAATTTGAGCCATATAACTCAGGAATTTGAACCTTGTAACTGTCGGATTTCGGGTTCCCGCAGACCCTTGAGGTTTGAACACTGGGGTGCGCATGGAGATCTCTCCCCTACCGATCTACGTCTGATCCTCTCGTGCGAACTAAGATGAAAATGATGAACAACACAGGAGACACGAGGTTTATACTGGTTCGGGCCACCGTTGTGGTGTAATACCCTACTCAAGTGTGTGGTGTGATGGATTGCCTCTGGGGCTGATGATGGACAGTACAAGGGAAGAACAGCCTCGCGAGGGGTGTTCTTGAGCTGGTGCGGTGTGTTCTACTAAGACTCTACTGGGTTTCCTCCTTCCTCTCTCCTTCTGCTGCTCCCTCTTTACTGGGTTTCTCCCTTCCTCTCTCCTTCTGCTGCTGCCCCTCTTTTTTCCCTCCCTCTCCTTTGTGGAGGCTAGCTCTATTTATAGAGGCCCTAGGCCTCTCCCCGAATAATTGAGCGGGAAGGGCGCCAACAATTGGCCATTTTGAGGGGGAACATCTATTACAAGTTATCCTGACCAAAGGTGGTCTTCGGCTGCCAAAAGCACTGGTGATGACGCCGTCTTGGGCTCCATGGTGACCTCCATCCGGCTGTCCGACTGGTCGTGGTCTCGTTGCACCGGAATGGTAACCTTTGCCTGATACCTTGGCCTATGCTTGTCCCCTTTGCACCAAAGGGGAAACAAGGACCCTGCGTAGGCCGGCGCCCGCCTGGCCTTGATCGTCATGGCTTGCGTCATGGGATCCTCGCGAGGTACCCTTGCATTGATCTCTCTGCCTCCTCGCGAGCCTGCCTGATGAGGCCGATCTTGAGGAAGCTTCATGTCGTCCGCCCTGCGAGGCTTGGCCCCTCGCGAGGGTCTTGAGCTTGGGCTAATGAAGATGGACCGCGCTGGGGCCCCACTTGAGCCATGCCGCAGGCCGCAGGCATGCAAGTCTGGGGACCCCATTCCCAGAACGCCGACAGTAGCCCCGGGGCCCAAGGCGCGCGCGGGCTTGGCTTAGCAGAGAAGCGAAGGGGCAAGTGCGAAGCGCCGCGGGCCCTAACAGCCTACGGCCTTGAGCGCCATGTGGCGGTTGATTGGGTGTGGGCGTCTGCACTTCCCACGACGCCTTGGCAACCGCATGACTTGACATGTTCCTGCATGCAGAGATATGGGTCATGATTACCTGAGGTCATGGTGCTCGGCGGTTGGCCTTCCCCGGCTATAAGTACGGGGCTGCATGAGCTCCGCCAGTTCACCCCTTTCAGTTACTCCTCCTCTTCTTTATCTCATCCTTGCTTCCTCTTGCACCAATGGCACCGATCCGCCGGTTTTCAGCTGATGAGAAGGGAAAGGCCCCCAGAGAGGGTCCTGACCCCCTCCCGTCGAAGAAGCTGCCAATCCTCTTTCACCGGGACGAAGGCGCCTGGCAGGAGGTGCCGAGGCCGTGGTATGAGCGGCCGCCGCCTGGGTTTCTGCTGCCCTTGTACGCCCGCGTCGTAGGCCCCAGGGTGGAGGGCGCCGAGCAACACCGACAGCGTTGCCGCTGACGCCGGCGAGTCACAGTGGTGCGCGTCGTCCCACCTGGAGTCCACGCGGAGCGCTCCTCTCGCGAGCTTGTTCTCCATGCCGCCATGCCTCCAACTTCGTGGATCTGCCTTCCTCCCTCCTTCGCCTTCAAGATGCCGCCGAGCAGGGCCCTGGAGCTCTGGCTGCAGCACGCCGACAGTGGCACCCCTGCAACCGGTGCGGAGGTCGCGGTCGTCGCTCTGGGCAAGGTCTTCATGACCCGGGGCTGGGGTGAGATTGCCCGGGTCTGTCGCGCGGACGGCACCTTGGTGATCCATCTTGAATACGACGACGCCTCCTTGATGTTCTTCAAGGTCTTTGATGCATAAGGACGCCGGCTGGAATGTTGCCCTAAGGGAAGCGGCAGGGGTGACGAACTGGCGAGGACCGGCCACGCCCGTTGGTCCTCCTGCATCTCCTCAGGCAGCAGCGGAGGGACTGAGGGCTTCAGCGGCTCCTCCGAACTCCTCGTGACCCCAACGCCGACTTCGACAGCCTGCTGGAGCCCGTGAGCGGCGACCGTGCCGCTGCCGCCACTGAGGCCGTGAGAGGCTGAGCCGAGGTTTTTCTGGGGAAGTTCCGCTCCCCCAGCATCCTGCCCGGGCGCGGTGCCCCCGGCCTCGCGACCTCGAGAGGCGAAGCCGTCCAGCGTGACTCCACCACCGGTGACGGTGTTACTGGGGAGTGATCCCTTCGTGACTTCCATCTTGTTTTATTCCTGCACATGCACCATGCCTCGCGGAGGCGTTTAAACTTGTGTTTGGCATTGTGGAACAATCTTATGGCTTGTAATATTTGCTTTGAATTTCCTGGAATTTGCATTTTCCTCTCCTACTTGCTTACGCTCTGCGTCGGCAGGGCCCGGCCCCGCGCGTACCTCACCCAGCGTTAGCCCCGACCAGGAACCATGGACGGGACTAAGGAGTGAGGGGCTACGTGGAAAGTTAGGCTCCTGAGTCGCGATGCTCAGGAGTCCCCCTTGACGTATGAGCAACAAGAAGGGAAGGGGGAGCGAGGAGTTGATTGATCGTTCAACGTCAGCAGGGCCCGGCCCCGCGCGTACCTCACCCAACGTTAGCCCCGACCGGAAACCATGGAGTGGACTAAGGAGTGAGGGGCTACGTGGCAAGTTAGGCTCCTGAATCACGATGCTCAGGAGCTCCCCTTGACGCTCAAACGAGTTTCGTACCTTGGCTCTGCTCGGGGAGTAGCGCGCGACGACCAGGTCCATGGGACCTGGCTGGGTGGTGTGCGCTCGGGCGAGGCCCGGGCGTAGCCCCCGTGTCCAGCCCCCTCATGCGGCACTCCTGAGGGGAGGCATTGCGATGGTGCCGGACACTGAGCTCTGGGCTCCTTGAGGTTGGTACAGCCGTGGGCTGCCCTCAGTTGTTTATCACCAGCGCGGAGCATAGCGCTTCCGTATGTGTACGGGCATAGCCGCTCCTCGGCAGTTTCATCAGCCAGCGCGGAGCATGGTGCTTCCACTAGTGCGTGGGAGTGGGCTCCCCTCCGGGAGGAGCCCCTGGGGCATGTACAGCCCCACCCTGACACGTGGCCGGCATGGTAGGGCTAGGAGAGGTGTATCTGGGCACCCGTGAGCCAGGGTGGGACTCACGAGACCCTACCTCGAGGCGGGTTACGACTGGCTCTGGGCCTTTATCAATTGGTGTGTTCCTGCAGGGTTGCTAGAATGCAAATGCTCTACGTCCTCAGGTCCCGGCCCTCGAGCGAGCTCAGCCGCCGCTGGTATGACAGGTCACGATGTCGTGGGTCAAGGCCAGGGGGTGAGGGCTGGAGAGCCAGTAGGAGCCCATGAGTCGCGATGCTCAGGTACCCCCCTTTTAACATGCAAGCACTTTGCATGACGACAAGCAGTAGGTGATAATTATGGGAATCAGATTAAGCGTGAAAGAACAACTTCATCCTAAGGTAAATGTTGGGAAAGCAACCGCCGTGGGTCGGGCCTGAGCGGCATGGGGATGATGCAGCCTGAGGGGCGCCCCAACAAGGTAAGTAAAGAGCATAACCAAAATGGATACATGCCGCGGGGACGGACCCACGCGGCCTGGGAATGGTGCAGCCCTGTGGGCGCTCCCAGCTGAAAGTAGAACTCTGAAAGATGTCACCTGGTGCTGTTGAAGATGAAGTGATGCTGAGGAAGTGAGCGATGCGCGGTGAAGACGTCGGCCCTCATGAGCCCCCAGGCCCAGGGGCCTCGGGAGGCTCCGGTGGGACGTGCAGGTCTTCGGTGACCATCGCCACCTCCGCCAGGACCGCGTGATGCCTGACCTCCCGAGCCTCCAGAATGCTCCTCAATAGGCGCTGATGTGCGGCGACCGCGCTCGGCAGGCCGAAGGGCATGCGAACATAGCTGTGAGGTGGTCCCTCGTAGCGCCCTACGGCCGAAGGCCATAGGCGCTCCTGGGACGCAACTCGGTTGAGCCCTGGTACATTGACGCAGACGCGCAGTCCTCCATCCTCACCTAGATGTGGGGCCACGGTAGGTAAGCGGCGGCTGCCGCGCATGACTCTGGACTCTTGTAGCTCATGGGTGTTCCTTGTGATGAACTCCTGATGGTTTGGTCTCCTTTGACTTGTACCTTTCTGAGGGAAGCATGCTTGAAAGAACCCCTCCAATTGGTGCCCGAGCGCCTCCCCCGCGACCTTGGCAAGGTCGGCGGCTCTCCTAGAGAGAGCCCCCGAGCCCTGCCTGAGGAGGGCGCCGGGCGCGCCTTCCTATGCGTGAGAGGGCGGCGCTCCCTGATCGGGCGCGAATCCTGACGCAGTACCTCTGGAGGTGCCTGCCTCCTTATGGCTCGGGCCAGGTGAGGTCTTGTTATTCTTGAGGGTCGCCTTGGGAGGCCTCCCGCTCCCGTGATCTGGGTCTTTGATTGCTGTGGCTTAGAACGCACGCTCAAGCGAGCACACTGCGTCCCTTTCTTCACAGGGTACGGTGATGACTCCACTGCTTCCTGGCATCTTGAGGACATTGTAACCATGGTGAGTCACTGCCATAAATTTGGCTAGGGTTGGGTACCCGAGGATGGCGTTGTACGGCAGGCAGATGTGAGCGACGTCGAAGTCGATGAGCTCGGTGCGGTAGTTGCTGCGTTGCCCGAAGGTGACCGGAAGGCAAACCTGCCCAATTGGAATAGTGGAACCATCGGTGACTCCTGAGAAGGGCTTGGTCGGCTGAAGCTGGTCATACGGCACTTTGAGATTGTCGAACGTCTCGACGGACAGGACGTTGAGTCCTACCCCGCCATCGATGAGGGTCCTGGTGACCTGTACGTTGCTGATGACTGGGCAGCAAAGCATCGGGAGGACTCCGGACGTTGCCGCACACTTGAGCTGGTCTGCGGAACTGAATGTGATCATGCACGAAGACCACCTGAGAGGGCGCGTCGCCTCAAGCTTGGGAAGGACTGCATTCACCTCGCGAGCAAACTGCTTGAAGATGCACTGTGAGGCTGTGGCCTGGGCGCCACCCAAGATGCAAGCAATTGCACGCGGCTCTTGGAAGCCCCCAGCCCCATCGTCTTGCTGTTGGTCTTCATTCCTCCTCGGTGGAGGCGGCAGAGAAGGGAGGCCTGCGTTGCCGTGCGGGTGGCCCTCACGAGGCTGGTCCCTCCGGCCTCCCTGGCGAGGCTGGTCCTGCCAGCGGTCCTCGCGAGGGCGGTCACGCCATCCCTGGCGAAGGCCACGGTCTTCCCATCGTCCGCCACCTCTTCCTTCTCCTCGGCCATAGCCCCTGTCGTTGCACTCTGGGCGTCGGCCGATTTGCCCATCTCGCACGGCTCTGAGCTCTTGACACTCATTGGTGTTGTGGGTGTGGAGGTCGTGGTACACGCAGTACCGTCCGCCCTTGGATGACTCGGGCTAATCCCTGCCTTGCTTGGTGTCCGGTTCCGCTGCTAGCACGGCGGCCCCCTTGCGCTGCATGTCTTTGGCCTTGAGCTTCTTTTCTTCCGGGTCGGCTGCCGGGAGCTCGAGGAGGGAGAGACGCCCTTCCTCAGCCCTGGCGCACTTGGTCGCCAAGCTGAACAGCTCCAGGGACGTGCACAGGTCTTCATGGATTGCTAGCTCTTCCTTCATCTTGACGTCGCGCACGCCGTCGGAGAAGGCTGAGATGATAGCTTCTTCAGTCACCTTGGGGATCTTCAGGCGAGCGTAGTTGAAGCGCTGGATGTACTTTCGCAGGATTTCTCCCGGCTGTTGCTTGATGCGGCGCAGGTCGCTCACGGCCACGGGCCGGTCGCGAGTGCCCTGGAAGTTGGCGATGAAGCGGGTGCGCATCTCGCTCCAGGAGGAGATCGTGCCGGGAGCCAGGTTCAGGAGCCAGGTGCGGGCGCCGTACTTGAGCGCCATGGGGAACCAATTCGCCATGACCTCTTCGTCTCCGTTGGCGGCTATGATACCCAGCTCGTAGAGCTGCAAGAACTCCGCGGGGTCCGCTGTGCCATCGTAGCGGGGAGGGAGGTCAGGCTTGAATTTGCCTGGCCATGTGACGCCGCGCAGCTCGGGGGTGAAGGCGAGGCAGCCCGCCGTGGCCACCGGCGCCCTTTGCTGGTGCTGGACTTGTTCTTGCGGGTCACCATGTGCTGCCACTTGGAGCAGCGCGGGGTCTTGTCGTGGAGGTGCTGGGGCGCGATCTCGGCGCGCCGGCGCTGGGAGCGCGTGAGCACCTTCCCGGGGACGTGGGATCTCTTGGCAACTCCCTTCTTGCTGCGCAGGCGCTGGACGTGGAGGTTCCCGCCCGGGGGCTGTGCGCCTTGGAGCCAAGGCACCTTCTTGGGGAGGAGGCCGCGGAGGCGCCTCCTGATCCTCGCCCCCTGCACGGGACGGAGGGCGAGGCAGCGAGAGGGACCGCAAGGGGGGCCCATGCGGCACTGACGAGCTCGGTGATGCGGGCGAGCCAGCCCTCATAGAGGTCGTCAACACGGCGATAGTGCAGGAGCTCCCGCGCCAAGAGCAGTGAGGCGTGCGCATCCATGGGTGCGCGACGGGCGTGGGACGACGAGCCAGCTGGAGTCAGCGACGGGGTGGCGATGCGGCCATCCCGCCGCACCGAAGGATGCTGGGACGAGGCCTGTTGCTCGTTCCCTGCCGGGCCGGTGGTGGCGTTGGAGGCAGGTGACGAGGAACGATGAGGGGGGCCGCCGACAGGCGCCGTCTGGGCGACGCGAGTGGCGCGAGTATCCCGGCGCTCGGCGCGAACCCGACGAGCGTCAGCCATGGACACGACGGAAGATCACACATAAACAGCGGAAGAAAGATTCCGGCGCACCCCTACCTGGTGCACCAAATGTCGGATTTCGGGTTCCGGCAGACCCTTGAGGTTCAAACACTGGGGTGCGCGCGGAGATCTCTCCCCTACCGATCTACGTCTGATCCTCTCGTGCGAACTAAGATGAAAATGATGAACAACACAAGAGACATGAGGTTTATACTGGTTCGGGCCACCGTTGTGGTGTAATACCCTACTCCCGTGTGTGGTGTGATGGATTGCCTCTGGGGCTAGTGATGGACAGTACAAAGGAAGAATAGCCTCGCAAGTGGTGTTGTTGAGCTGGTGCGGTGTGTTCTACTTAGTCTCTACTAGGCTTCCTCCTTCCTCTCTCCTTCTGCTGCTCCCTCTTTACTAGGTTTCTCCCTTCCTCTCTCCTTCTGCTGCTGCCCCTCTTTTTTCCCTCCCTCTCCTTTGTGGAGGCTAGCTCTATTTATAGAGGCCCTGGGCCTCTCCCCAAATAATTGAGCGGGAAGGGCGCCAAAAATTGGCCATTTTGAAGGGGAACATCTAGTACAAGTTATCCTAACCAAAGGTGGTCTTCGGCTGCCAAAAGCACTGGTGATGACGCCGTCTTAGGCTCCATGGTGACCTCCGTCCGGCCGTCCGGCTGGTCTTGGTCTCGTTGCACCGGAATGTTAACCTTTGCCTGATACCTTGGCCTGTGCTTGCCCCCTTTGCACCAAAGGGGAAACAAGGACCCTGCGCAGGCCGAGGCCCGCCTGGCGCCCGCCTGGCCTTGATCGTCATGGCTTGTGCCATGGGATCCTCGTGAGGTACCCTTGCATTGATCTCTTCACCTCCTCGCGAGCCTGCCTGATGAGGCCGCTCTTGAGGAAGCTTCCTGTCGTCCGCCCCGCAAGGCTTGGCCCCTCGCGAGGGTCTTGAGCTTGGGCTGATGAAGATGGGCCGCGCTGGCCCCCCACTTGAGCCACGCTGCAGGCCGTAGGCAGGCAAGTCTGGGGACCCCCGTTCCCAGAACGCCGAGAGTAACATTTCGAGCTTTTGTGGTACAATCGTTGAAATGGCATCGTATGAGACTCATATATTGCTAGCACTATTTTGACCTTAATATGCAATTTAGATTTTATTAACCATTCTTGAATCAGTTTACCTTGTCGATCTCACAGGACATGATCTGTATAGCTAACTCGATTGCGATCTTCGACATTATTACACCCAGTTGGTTTCTTCCATCGTGTGCACTATAGAGCGCAGAATTAATTACAGCACTCGAGTGTCCATCATCACCCTTCTGTGTAAATTTGACCTCATCACCCAAGGGTGAATTTGACCAATGTCATTCCACACACTTTGTTTTTACAAAGTTTTTTGCCAATAAACACCCACGATTTGTCCCTCTTCTAGCCAACGCATGGCCAAACTACCCGGGCGGGAAGCTTGCGCAGTAAGCATCGCGGTAGCACGGGAACAGGCTCACTGACGATACATTTGGCGCCTCTTCGAGCCCACGCCTAGGGTGCGGTGTTGTCAAGCGTGCACTGGATTCTGGAACCCTCTGCTATGAACGCTGTGACAAGACATGATGATTACAGGCCGGTCGGCCCCCATTTACTACAGCGGCCATTTAACCTACCCTTGTGTCTCTTCAACCTTTCGGTCGCGTCCCACCATTGCAAGAAGCACATCCACCCCGAGAAATTCTTAGAGAGTATCCTGCGCGGCTCCAATGGCGCTCCGAGCGGCTGCGGATGACGAGCAGCAGTTCACCATGCGTGCCATGGTGGACACCCACAGAAGGTTCATGGACGTCTCGGTGGTGTACACCAACGACCCGGTCTGGGCGGAGCACTCCATCCACATCATGGAGTTGTTGCTTGCCGAGGAGAAGTACAAGGTGGTCGGGTTCGACCTCAAGTACACCCGCGCTCATGTCGGGTCTCTTCCCAAGGTCGCCGTTGCCCAGATGTGCGTGCGCCACCACATCCTCGTCTACCACTACTTCCTGGGCACAAGTCCTTGCGAGCATTTCGCCAGGTTTGTCAACAGCTCCCACTACATGTTCGCTACGGTGGACATCACCAACGATGTAAAGACGCTCGAGAATTCGGGCATCGCCTGCTAGAATCTTGTCGACATCCAGGGCCAATACAAGATCAGGGGCAGGAAAGAGCATGAGAAGGACTCACTATTCACCTCGTCGAGGCCATCATTGACCCCTACTACAGAGACATGAAAGATTCATGCAACAAGGACAAGCGTGCCTGGCACTCGGCCTGGATGGAGAAACTCGACAAAGCTCACGTCGTGTACGCGGCCAAGGAGGCATACACGAGCTACGACATGTACAGGCGGATCGTTGACATGAGGAAGTCCCTCCTTCCCCAAAATGGCCAGGGATCCATCCGGAAGCAGAGCAATGGCAAGCGTCATCGCAACAATAAGTAGATGATTAGATCCTCGTTTCTCCTACTTTAGTATGCATGTAATTGCTTTCTTTGGTGTGGTGAAAATGTTATGTGTGTAGTCACTTGTGTAATTGTATGTGTAATTTGGTTATGCAATGATGTCCTTTTAAGTATATATGTTGATGCTCTGTAGATAGAGCGTAGATGTTGTGCGAACAAAGAAAATCACATCGCACACGGACTAAACAATGGAACCCATCGGTGATGTTTTCAAGAATCACTCACAATTGTATACCAGCAATCGTTTGCTCACAACACACACGGCTTGTTAGCAATAACCGTTATGTTGTTATCGGTCTTCGCACACGTTTCTGATTACAGACCTGTTTGCCTCGTATCACACACATCTTGTTCATTTGAACCGTTTCTGTTCTCATGTCTCAATGCAAACAGTTCATCCGAGTGAACCGCATGCCGTATATCGCACACACCTTTGATCTGGCTGACCGTTTTTTTCTGTTGCCTAATCACAAATAGTTCATCCGAGTGAACCGTATGCTGTACATCGCACACACCTTCCTCTGGCTGCCCATTTCTTTTGGTCTTCCTCTGGCACGCCGAACTGTCGCAACGGTGCATACTCAGGGATAACACTTGTACCTTGAAATTTTAGTGAGGGATCATCTTATAATGTTACCGCCGTACTAAGCAAAATAAGATGCATAAAAGAAAAACATCACGTGCAATCAAAATATGTGACATGATATGGCCATCATCATCTTGTGCCTTTGATCTCCATCTCCAAAGCACCGTCGTGATTTCTGTCGTCACCGGCTTGACACCTTGATCTCTATCATAGCATCGTTGTCGTCTCGCCAACTATTGCTTCTACAACTATCGCTAATGCATAGTGATAAGGTAAATCAATTACATGGCGATTGCATTTCATACAATAAAGCGACAACCATAAGGCTCCTGCCAGTTGCCGATAACTTCTACAAAACATGATCATCTCATACAATAACGTATATCACATCATGTCTTGACCATATCACATCACAACATGCCCTGCAAAAACAAGTTAGACGTCCTCTACTTTGTTGTTGCAAGTTTTACGTGGATGCTACGGGCTTGTAGCAAGAAATGTTCTTACCTACGCATCAAAACCACAATGATGTTTCATCAAGTTTGTTGTTTTAACCTTCAATAAGGACTGGCCGTAGTCAAATTCGATTCAACTAAAGTTGGAGAAACAGACACCCGCCAGCCACCTTTATGCAAAACAAGTTGCATGTCTGTCGGTGGAACCGGTCTCATGAACGTGGTCATGTAAGGTTGGTCCGGGCCGCTTCATCCAACAAAACCGCCGAATCAAAATAAGATGTTGGTGGTAAGCAGTATGACTATCATCGCCCACAACTCTTTGTGTTCTACTCGTGCATATCATCTACACATAGACCTGGCTCGGATGCCACTATTGGGGAATGTAGCATGCAATTTCAAAAAAAATCCTGCGATTACGCAAAATCTATCTAGGAGATGCATAGAACGAGAGGGGGAGAGTGTGTCCACGTACCCTCGTAGACTGAAACAGAAGCGTTTGACAAGGCGGTTGATGTAGTCGAACTTCTTCTTGTCTGACCGATCAAGCACCGAACGTACAGCACCTTTGAGTGCTGCACACGTTCAGCTCGATGACGTCCCTCAGACTCTTGATCCAGCAAAGTGTCGACGGAGAGTTTCATTAGCACGACAGTGTGGTGACAGTGATCGTGAAGTGATCTGCTCAGGGCTTCGCCTAAGCACTACGTGAATATGACGGGAGGCGTAAACTGTGGAGGGGGGTGCCGTAGACGACTAACAACTGTTGATGTGTATTCTAGCGGTGCCCCCCACGCATATATATGTTGGAGGGGAGGAGAGGCAGCCAAGGGGCTACCCAAGTAGGAGGAATCCTACTTGGGGTCCTCCCAATTCGGCCTCCCCCTTCCCTATTCCTATTCGGAGTAGGAAGAGAAGAGGGGGAAGGGGGAATCCTATTGCCTTTTTCCTTTCCTTCTCCAATTTGGCCAACCCATATGGGGGGTGCACCAGCCCCTTTGTGGCTGGTGTGTTTCCCCTCTTGGCCCATAAGGCCCATATCTTTTGCCGGGGGTGCCCGGAACCCCTTCCGATGACCCGATAAGTACCCGGTGCATCCCGAAACACTTCCGGTGTCCGAATACCATCATCCTATATATCAATCTTTACTTCTCATTTCGAGACTCCTCGTCATGTCCATGATCTCATCCGGGACTACGAACAACATTCGGTCACCAAATCACATAACTCATATAATACAAAATCTTCATCGAACGTTAAGCGTGCGGACCCTACGGGTTCGAGAACTATGTAGACATGACCAAGACACCTCTCTGGTCAATAACCAATAGCGGAACCTGGATGCTCATATTGGTTCCTACATATTCTATGAAGATCTTTATCGGACGAACCATAATGACATCATACGTTATTCCCTTTGTCATCGGTATGTTACTTGCCCGAGATTCGATCGTCGGTATCTTCATACCTAGTTCAATCTCATTACCGGCAAGTCTCTTTACTCGTTCCGTAATGCATCATCCTGTAACTAACTCTTTAGTCACATTGCTTGCAAGGCTTATTATGATGTGCATTATCGAGAGGGCCCAAAGATACCTCTCCGATACTTGGAGTGACAAATCCTAATCTCGATATATGCCAACCCAACAAACACCTTCGGAGATACATATAGATCATCTTTGTAATCACCCAGTTACGTTGTGGCATTTGATAGCACACAAGGCATTCCTCCGGTATTCAGGAGTTGCATAATCTCATAGTCAAAGGAATATGTATATGACATGAAGAAAGTAATAGCAACAAAACTGAACGA
Source organism: Triticum monococcum (assembly GCA_034509565.1). Lineage (NCBI taxonomy): Eukaryota > Viridiplantae > Streptophyta > Magnoliopsida > Poales > Poaceae > Triticum > Triticum monococcum. The sequence goes on from CM067844.1 coordinate 496,106,678, forward strand.
TCAACATGCTAAGCTAACAGATGGGTCTTTTCCATCACATTATTATCCTAATAATGTGATCCCGTTCATCAAATGACAACACATGTCTATGGTTAGGAAACTTAACCATATTTGATTAACGAGCTAGTCTAGTAGAGGCTTACTAGGGACACGGTGTTTTGCCTATGTGTCCACACATGTATCAAGTTTCCGGGTAATACAATTCTAGCATGAATAATAAACATTTATCATGATATAAGGAAATATAAAATAACAACTTTATTATTGCCTCTAGGGCATATTTCCTTCATCCTAGTCTTGCCTCTAGGACTAGCTCAAGTGTTGTTGGTGATCACGTTTTCTAGATCTAATCGCTAACTGTTAAATGATAGTCCTAAAACAACATTGAGAGTATGATGTTGGTAGAACGATCATATTGAATCGACCCAATCATGTTTGTTATGAATTGAGTTAATATCGTGTGGAACCAATTGTAATAACACGGAGTGTTAACGTGTGATTTTTCTCCTTAGACCATGAGCGTATCGTAGTCACTTCTTACCATACGGTGGGCTTTGCGGTTGCTCAAACGTTGCCTGTAACACGGTCATCATAATGAAAACTTACATGTTCATCGGGAAGTTTGACAAGGGACTACATATCTGGAGAGTGGGATTTTCTCCTCCAACGGTGGAGAGATATTCTTAGGGCGCTCTCAGTGTGATGACATCCGCCCTCGTCTAGTCAGAGATAGGTGAATTCGTGACGGGGATGCCAGAACACGATAACGAGAAACAAAACCGGTAATGAGGATAACGGTATAGTAAGCATGTGATGACTTAGGAGGATACTAATGCATCCCTGGTTTTCTTGAAGTATCGGCAAGAAAAGGGAACATCACATGATAATGAAAGGTTCACTCGAATATCATTCGTGTGCTCATACGGATCGATATGGACATCCACGGTTCCGCTATCGGTCATTGAAAGAAGGGGTTTCGTTCATGTCTATTAGTTACCAAACCTACGGAGTCACAAGCTTAACATATTCACGATCTTTTGAGTGTTAGTAGGACGGGAGTGATGAGAACATATTTGTGAAATTATTTCATTAATATTCAAAATAGTTTCGAGAGGGTCTGGAAGCATTTCGGGGTCACCAGAAGGCTTTCATAAAGTGTCGGGTATTACCAATAAATAATATATAGGTGGAAAATGTTCCTGATGCTATTAAATTATATATAAAAATAAAAGGGGTCTAAAAATATTTAGAACACTTTTATATTTAATTTAATATCAACGGGCCTAAAAGGGCCAAGTGATGGAAGGCAACTTGGGCCACCAAGACCCAAGTGGGGAGGCACCCCCATAGCCATGGAAGGAGGCAGAATTGGAGAGGGGGAGGACTCCTCCTCCTCCCCACCCTTGGTCGGCCCAAGTAGGGCTTTTTGCTCTATTGGATATACTAGTTTTGGAGACTCCTTTAGTTCTTCTAGTTATAGTTCTAGTTGGTCCTAATTGACTAATTAGAGCTAGGTCTAGTTTCTCTAATCCTCATAATTAGAAGTTCAGTGTGGTTCTAATCTCCTCACTCTAATTTTCCGATGATGATTAGCTGTCGACGGCGAAGCGCTGCCGGATCGTGAAGGTTGCACGCTTGCAACCAAGTACAAAGGCCGTGCTTCTGGTCTTTGATTCGAGGGACTATTTGTGGGCTGTTCACGGGATCGTTCATCGACGGTTCAAGGGACTCCAAGTACGATCTACACTGACGTGTTCTTCTTCTGTTGCAACTTGGTGATGCTATCGATCATGATCCCAACCCATTATGCATCATCATTTGATTACGGGTGTGCGTAGGCGTAAAATTTTGTGTTTTCCACTATGTTTCCCAACATAAGACCCTACCTATCTACAAGCCGGATTCACGGCACTAGAAATCCACTCCCCGCCATCGGCCGCCGGAGCGGCAAGCGGAGGAGAGGCGAATCCACGGAGTCGCTAGTGAAGATCGAGGGCGATAAAGACTTTCCCTAGTCGCCTTGCGAGAGGGGAAAGAAAGTCATATAAAAGGGCATTCTTGTAATAAATAAAAACTATCATGTTACTGATAACAAAATGGCATGCTCTTAAAATAACAAAACTATAATAAAAACCCATGAATTGTCATGCTACCTATAATAAAATGCACAGGGCAAATTTAGGGGGGAATATCCCCTCTAAAAAATGTGGATTTTTGTTCTTCCAAAAATGGAAAAATATTGGGATTTTTAGAAGAAAATATTAAATGAAAAAATGAATTTAAGAAAAACAGTTCAATATATAAAAAGACACAACTGTTAAGAAAACTTAGCTTCAACCCTGTGGTGAGTGTGCTTGCTATTACTGTGGAGAACACGAGTTCGATGCTCCTGGTTTTTTGAAATGGAAAGGAAATGTTCGCCAGAGATCCATTCACAACGAACAAATCCAGATAGCTGACATGGCGTTCGCCTTGCGTCAAGATCCGTGTGACGGTACGAAAGGCGTTCGCGAGAGTTGCGAGTTAAACTCCTGGCGAATGTTCGACAAATAGTATTTCCATAAATAAATGTTTACAAAATCCAGCCCCTGATTTACCTATCTAAATAAAAACTACTTATTTGGTAAGAACTTTTTTTGGCCTCAAACACAAGTTATATAGAGGGGACGTGCGCCGGGACTTAGAGGTCGCGTCGTAGATCTGTATCACGACATTGGATCTCGTCGAACATGTTGATTACCCCGTATATTCACGCGCGATGTGAGCGTGTTGAGGTCCTATTCGACTGAGTGTCCACGTGCATTGTTTCCTGCCATACAGTGAACGAACACGGATGAAGACGGGCGCATCACAAAGACAGAATATAGCGGTTGCTACTAAATTTGGACCGCGATCTGATAATGCCAAGATTAGCCTTGCCACTGAATGAACCAAGATTTCACATGCTCGGATTTCAGAACAATGGTCCCATAAGTAGACCGCGACTGTGTGGTGCTAAGAATATGCCACAGGAATAACATGACCCATCCCCTATGATTGCATACGGGGACGACGCACGCAGCTCTGGGCCCTATTATCTTTTAGCCTTTATATTTCCATGCCCTACCATGTCCATTATTGAACCTTGTCGTTGGATCTTGGGTCAGGCAGTACACAGAAGTCCAAAAACTGTTGCTGCTGTGTTGTACTGCAGATAATAGGATCATCAGTGGAGCACTCTAAACCTGTCTCAAACGTCTGAACGGAAGGCCAGTCACTGACCGGTTGCAAAAGTTCGACCCAGACGGTCTCCTTAAAGAAGCCACAAACGCCCAGACTGATCGGTACCCCTCATATCCAGCCCAAATATGGGGCGGATATGAGGGCGCCAGGGCATGCTTGGGCGCGCCCGTCACGTCGGACCTGACAGGGTACCTCATCGTAAATTGCACCAAATCCGTCAAACCCTTCCTCCTCCTCCCGCCACCCTCCTACCTTTCCCGCGCCCGAGCCCTCGTCACCCGCCACCCTTGCTCACCATCCTCACCACCAGTCCCGATCCGCCGCCCTAGATGTTGTCCGGCCCACCCCCGACCGCCGCGACGGAGACTGGGTCCGCCTCGTCGGATTGCGCTGTCGGACCGCGTTGGGACGAAAGAGGATTCGTCGGCCGGTTAGGGCATGTTCATTTAGGAGGTATTATTGTCGGACATGATCAAGTGGCTTGCGGCAAAGAAGAAGGAGATCAATGAGTGTAGGAAGTACGAGGCGGCGAGGGCGGTTGCGACAGCAGCGGACCTGCGGCAAAGATGCAAGCGGAGCATGCGGCATAGATGGCATCCGGCCAGTGATCCGGCTAGCCAGCGAGGCATCCGCCGCGCTAGGACATCTATTTCATTTTGGCATGAATGGATTGTTGAAATATGATTTGCTTTGTTTTGTTTCTAACTGTTGAATTCAGACAATTTGTATCATATCATCGACATGCATGGATTTGAGGCTCCGCATTTGAGGTGTCTGGATGTACGCCAATCCATATGAAGGGCCGCCGGGCGCTGTCCGCAGAAGTGCCCGCGGGCGTATAGGAGGCCGAATCTGCGTCCGGCTGTATATGTTCTAAAGCATGTGCTTGAATGCACCAGGCAAGGTTATTTGGTGTTATTTCACGTGGATGGACCAGGTCAGGACGTTGCACCTTTCGGTTTAAATTTGTAGATTAGAAAGTGGAGTATATGTGTGGCCATGTGGTGTCAGGGTAATCATGCAGAGGATACTTTGTGATTTTTACCTATAGAATTACTCCATAGTGGCACCTGCAATTTTAGGACCTCTTAGATTCACAGGATTCAGAAACACATGAATAATAAAAACATATGATTATAATCCCGTGTCCGTTGAATCCTACTGGAATCTGGTTTGTTTGATTGCATCACACAAAAATAGGATTCTTTTCAAGAAATTTGAATCAATGCTAAAAAAAAACTATGGAATGTAGTACAACGAATTCATTAGGAAAACCCCTATAAGACTTAATCTTACAAAACAAATGATCAATGTTGGAAAAATCCTAGAAATTTTAATCCTTCAAAACTCCTATAAGAATCCTTTGAATCAAAGAAGCCCTAGTCTTTAATCCTATGCGAAAACATAATGATATTGTATTTCTCCCGCCATCCAAAAAGAATGGTACTAAAAAGATTGGAGAGGATAGTCGGAAGAAAAATGACCCTAGGACATCTCATTATGAGAACTATTTTTCACTTGCGTGCTAAAATTTGAACATCCGACAAATTAATTATGTGATGCATCATTAGTTACACATGCCCACAACATGTAGTAAATTAAGAACAAGAAGAAGCCATCTCTACACATGGAATAATGCAGATGGACTCCACCTAGTTGATCCAGAGGGGAAAATTAATGACGCTCTTTGCGGGACATATTTTGAATGATGGTGCCACTATTTTTTGGATTGGAGGAGTGTATGATAAAAAGAAAACATTACATCATAAAGGATATGTGTAAACAGCTATAAGAAATGTCATGATTTATAGCATGTCTGTCATGTAGCCGCCGTCTCCCCTAAGAAAAGCGTAGGGTTCCTCTGCCTCCCGTCGGCGCTGTCGGTGTCAAAACCGGCGGATCTCGGGTAGGGGGTCCCGAACTGTGCGTCTAGACCGGATGGTAACAGGAGGCAAGGGACACGAAGTTTTACCCAGGTTCGGGCCCTCTCGATGGAGGTAAAACCCTACATCCTGCTTGATTAATATTGATGATATAGGTTGTACAAGAGTAGATCTACCACGAGATCGGAGAGGCTAAACCCTAGAAGCTAGCCTATGGTATGATTGTTGTTGTGTATGTTGTCCTGCGGACTAAAACCCTCCGGTTTATATAGGCACCGGAGAGGGTTAGGGTTACACAAAGTCGGTTACAATGGTAGGAGATCTACATATCCATATCGCCAAGCTTGCCTTCGACGCCAAGGAAAGTCCCTTCCGGACACGAGACGAAGTCTTCAATCTTGTATCTTCATAGTCCAGGAGTCCGGCTGAAGGTATAGTACGGCCATCCGGACACCCCCTAATCCAGGACTCCCTCAGGCGCCATCGCAGGTCCGCCTCATCTCCGGTGGCCTTAGGCCATGGCGGCGCGGTGGATCTCGGCCCTTGCCGTCGGGAGGGCTCTTTTTTTAGATGTTAGTTCGAGTTTTGTTAAGGTTTGTTTCCTACTCAGTAAGACAAGACGGCGGCGGCTCTCTGAAAATGGAACAACAAAGCTTTTGACCCAAACAAATTGGGGTAAACTAGAAGTGATACCCATAAGATCTCGTGACCAACTCATGGTGTTGGCACATGGATAGCAAGCTTCCACGCACCCATGTCCATAGCTAGTTTTTTGGTGATACGCCAGTCCTTCAGATCTCTCTTTATGGACTCGTCCCATGTCAAATTCGGTCTACCTCTAACCTCTCTTGACATTACCCGCACGTTTTAGCCGTCCGCTATGCACTAGATGCCTCTATGCCCAAACCATCTGAGACGATGTTGGACAAGCTTTTCTTCAATTGGTGCTGCCCTAACTCTATATCGTATATCATTATTCCGGACTCGATCCTTCCTCGTGTGGCAAAACATAATTTCCGACTGTCTACTACAACAAATTTTGCCCGGCGCCGGAGGGGAAGGGGACATGCCTTCGGCTCGCTTGAGTGCTTGTAGTCGTCATTAGGTGGTCCATGAATTTGGATATAATTTTTATTATTTCTAATGTTCGTTGTATGCCATAATTAAAGATGAATAGATCAAAAAAATCTCGCAAAGAAAGTATTTTTTTAGAATAGCATTACATGGCATCCATAGGTATCACACAGCAAACGGTTTGTGATGAATTACGTCCATGTAACCCCAAAATGCAAAAGTTGTCTCTAATTAATCATGCAGCAGACGGTGACATGTAAGGCATGTGTGGCTTTTGCCATGTACTCCCTCCTTTTTTTACTATGCATGTTTGGTCTTGTTAGGGCGACCCGTTGAGGAACAATTACTCTATTAGTATGCACTTTATGTTGTTCGAAAACATAGTACGAAATAAGAAAATTTGGTCTGTGATACGTCTCAAATGTATCTATTTTTTCGAACACTTTTGCTTTAGTTTGGACTCAAAACTTGCTCAAATGAATAAAGAACTAATTCGGACTGGCGTTGTTTTCAACACATTTTCCATGATGTTATCTTGTGCAGAAAAGTGCCAGATAAAAATAAAACAAAAACGGATTGCAAAGATTTACAAGTCTACCTATTGTTCATTTACTTGATGCAATTATTATCCATAATGGGGAAGAATCCAGACCCCTAGCCTAAAATTGTTCTGTCCACTACAAGAAGAGGTACCGCTCTTAGTACCCAAGCTTCTTATGATTCTTCTATTATTTTGAATCAACTTGTGACACCACCACTTGCACATACCAATGAACCACACTCTAAAATGTCACATGATATAGATGATGGTCATGATAAAACTATTGATACTGGTACTACCGATTCTAAAGTTGCTGCTGAAATCTCCTTTGGGAGAACTGCTTGATAGTCATCTTGCTATACTAAAAGAACAGGAAATACTTTGAACCACTTCCACTTTGAGAATACCACCTACTCCTGTTTTGAGGACACCAACTATTCCAACCATGCCACTAGGGTTTGGTATATATATAGGACTAATTTTCCTATATAGGACTAATTTTCTATACTCCCGGGAGTATGTACTCCCATCTTCAATATACCCTGTAGATGCATTAATTGTACCTCTTTATCATTCTCAATATACTTCATTAAATATTCTAGGATACCCCAATACGAGTTTTGTGGAAAAATATCATTTTTGACATAATGTTTGTAATATACCTTTTTCACATACGAACAAATTAGTATATACGTAAACCTTTAAAAATATGTAGACTCACGTAATTTTTTTCATGAAAATCATTTTAAGGTATCTACTACTCCCTCCGTCTCATAATATAAGAGTGTTTTTAACACTACACTAGTGTCAAAAACGCTCTTATATTGTGGGATGGAGCAAGTAGTTAATAATGAAGTATATTAAAAATAATAATGAGGTATATAAAAGATTCATCTATGTGGTATATGAGGAGCGGGAGTACGTACTCTCAGGAGTATACAACCATTTTCCTATATATATATATATATATATATATATATATATATATATATATATATATATATATATATACATAGCTATTTTGTTACCCGTAACAGAATATTATTCTGTTACCCCCCGGCCCTATATAGGCGCGACGCGCCTACACAGTAGAATCCCCCCGAGCCAGCCCGAACCCAACCCGCCTTCTTCCACCAGAGGCACGTCACGGGCGAGCGAGCGACGGCGGCAGCCGGAGCGAGGGAGCCCGCGGCGCCATGACTGGCCGGCGACGGATCCACCGCCGCCATCCCCTTCCTCATCAGGATCCTTCGTTGGGGTCGTGATCCGCGCAAGCCGCCTCCCTCCTTCACTGGGATCCTTCGTCGGGGCCGTGATCCGCGCCAGATGCCTCCCTCCGTCGCCGGGATCCTTCGCCGGGGCCGTGATCCGCGCCAGCCGCCTCCCACCCTCCCTGGGATCCTTCATCGGGGCCGTGATCCGCGCCTCCTGTGTCCCTCCCTCGCCAGGCTCCTTCGTCGGGGTCGTGATCCCCGCCAGCAGCTGCCTCCCCGGACCTCATCGCCGGACATCCACCACAAGCAGCAGCGCCGTCGTCTCCCCAAGCTCCTAGCCTGCATCAATGGAGCCGCCTCCCAAGAACATGCCAGTACGCTGCCCCACGAGAGGAAGAAGAAGAAGTTGGATCCAAGAACATGCCACTGGAGGTTATGTTTGTGTTCAGTTCATCAGTCCTGCAATGAAGAATATTCAGTTTAAAGATTGCACACACTATGATCTGCGTACATGTTACACTATCAGATTCATCAGTACTACATGTATGCTGCATCGGTGACACATGTTCCTATGATGCAGAAGCAGATAGTACATTGCAAAAATGCTTGCATCTGTCCATTACACCCCTACCACTTGATGCACAGTTTGGATGTCGAGGTTACTGTCAGTACCTCTAATATGCTAGCTTCAGTTCAAGCCAAAAAACATAAACTTATGCATCAGTCAAAAGTAGCTACTAGGCTTTATATAAGGTTCAACTACCACTGCAAGTTTGTATGATGTTATTTCTACTAGTGCATGTCGTGTAGTTGCATCAGTTCAAACTAGTAAAGGAATGTTGTTGAAAAAAATATACATTCTTACACAGTAAGTTCAATGATACATAAACTTGGAGCACTTCTAGTTTAGTTGCATAAGTTATAGATGAAAAAAGAGAAAACATGCATTAGTTATATATATATATATATATATATATATATGCATATCCATACATATCTGAAGTTCAATGTTCAGTTTGCAAGCAGTGCACCAAATGTTTATGCATCAGTTATAGGGGAAAAGATAAAAACTTTCCATAAGAGATGAAGTTCAATGTTCAGTTTACAAGTAGTGTTAAAAATCAATACATCAGTACATCAGTGTTGAACATGTACGTTCATCAGTTCGACTGAAAACTAAACCAGATACAAAATAGAGAACAAAGTTAAATAACGGCCAGCAATGCAAGTGGGGACAAACGTCAGCACTGTCTGAGTTGAGCATGCCAGTGGGGACAAACGCTTTAGCAATAGAACCAACACTGGCATCACATTCGCTCTTTTGAAACATCGGCTTGTCACTAAGAAAACACAAAAGATGACATGAATTAAAACTACTGCAATAACAACAATAGTCATATGAGAGAAAGAAAAAGAGAGGAAAATGATACAGGCAAAATCCCAAACTAACCGTTTTGCACGGTTCGCGCTCAACCTCGTAACAGTGAAGAAAAACAAATCAACCTTAACAACATTAGCACCTTCTGCTTGCAGAAAAAGAAGAAAAATAATAAGTTCAAGCACTACAAGTGAACGTGTCCAAAATGCCATAAATGAGAAGTACGCCTCATTTACAAGTCCTTACCTACACTATCAGCGTTTGACGACGGGAGTTCCTATGATGACACTAATATGCCTCCAGTTTCAGGGTTTGACGATGGAAGATCTTGTGAGGACACCAATATGGCTGCGCTTTCAGGGTCTGAAGAAAGAAAATCCTGGGACGACATGAGCTCCTCCCGCGTCAAGGGGCTAGAAGAAATCGACAGAAGTAAATCATCATCCTCGGATGGCACCTCCTCCATGCTAGAGGCATCTTGCAATGCATCGCCGTAATCAAGCCCTCTAGGCAGGAAATTTTCCGGCGGCAAATCTTCACAATCAAAAAGATTTTCATTCTCAGCAATACCAACACCAGACGATTTGGCATCAACTATGCTGGCAGTACCAACATCCTCATCGGCAACTTGGTACCAACATCGCGCCCACTACTCAATGGAACACCACGAGCATCATCTCCACCACTAACGACAACCTCACGCTCAACATCAGTCATCTAAAGAAACAAAAATCAGAAAAAGTGAATAATATGAGCAAAACTAACAATCAAAAATAAGTTAGCAAGAGGTGCACAGAAAAAACCTTAGCAGCATTCACAGCAACATCATCGATCTTGCTGCTGCTAACATTCAAAGGAACATCACCAATGGTCGAACAAGGCTCATCGCCAACAACAGGACCCTGATTCATATGTAATGAAGCAAAAAAACAATGCTATTATTAGCAACAATAAACACAAGGAATTAAACCACAGTAACAAAAAGGTAGGTATCACCTTCGAACTCTTAACGGTGTGGGATAGAAAAATGAACATGTAAGGCACATTGGTGCGCATGAAAATTCAAGAAATATGTATAAACCCAACAAAAATAAAAATAACCTTGCACTTATCAGTAGATGGATCATTAACTCCATGGTCAACAACAGCCTCAACATTATGACTGGTCTCCTGCATGAAAGAAAAATTAATAAACAGATGAAGATGGGGAAGTTCAACTACAATACTGACAGCAAAACAACATAGTTAAAATTGAAAACACCGAGGACTGACTCACATCAACAACAGGGCGCTCCAAGCCAACATCATTCGTATGGTGCTCAAAAACATTAGCCTCGGTACCATCACCAACCATGATGTCGGTAGCAGCAGCCTCATCCTGCATGAAAGAAAAATTTAATAAATAGATGAAGATGAGGAAGTTCAACTACAATACTGACAGCAGAACAACATAGTAAAAATTGCAAACACCGAGGACTGACTCACATCAACAACAGGGCACTCCAAGCCAACATCATTCGTATGGTGATCAGAAATATTAGCCTCAGTACCATCACTAGCCCTGCTGTCGGTGGCAGCAGCCTCATCCTGCTCAATCTACCTCATAACAACATTTGAACTTTCTTCATATGGCTTGCAGCGAGAGTCTTGCATAGTTCTGAAACGCATATCACCAATTAAACCGAGCTTTGAACTAGATCAGCAGCACCGTCACGCATATCACAAATTAAAATTCTCTCCATCTCAATATAGTCCACTGCTTCCTCAGCATTAAATTGATGACCTTCAGGAAGGATACCATTGATACAGCTCAGATGCTCAACTGTAGTCGGAACCTTTTGCAGCTCAGAACACACATTACTAAAAATATGCTCAGCGCGCTCCAATGCAGAAATAGCAACATCAATACCAAAGCCCTGCCTCTGTGAAGTACTAGCATTACTAGGGCCAGGGGAAGATAACCAGCACCCTCAACACCACGGCTACCTCTCAACTCATCATGCGGAGAAGAAATCTTAGGAACCTGAGACGACGGCATCTCCAGGACTGACCGTTTATACACTCGAAAAAAACAACCTTCTCTTGAGTTTTCCACTATAAACAAAGGGGAAAAAGATTTAATTAATCAATGCAACACATGGGGAAAATAAACATCATATTAACATATTTAAATCAACGGCACTATCAATCTTTAACTGTCAGTGCCAATTTGTTAGTATTTACTAACAGGCCAGTTGAACAAAGATATTCAGTTCAACCACACATGAAACAACAGTACTAAAAATCGTACCTAAACCTCACAAAGCTTAAGAAATGACAAAATCTAAACAGGTAACTCTGTAGTACACATGTTCACTGATACGTCTCCAATGTATCTATAATTTTTGATTGCTCCATGCTATATTATCTACTATTTTGGACTATATTGGGCTTTATTTTCCACTTTTATATTACTTTTGTGACTAACCTATTAACCGGAGGCCCAACCCAGAATTGTTGTTTTTTGCCTATTTCAGTGTTTCGAAGAAATAGAATATCAAACGGAGTCCAAACGGAATAAAACCTTCGGGAACGTCATTTTCTCACCGAACGTGATCTAGGAGACTTGGACCCTACTCCAAAGAGTCAAAGAGGCGGTCACGAGGGTGGGGGGCGTCCCCCCCTAGGGCGCGCCCCCTTGCCTCATGGGCCCCTCGATGCTCCACCAACGTACTCCTTCCTCCTATATATACCTACGTACCCCCAAACGAACATATACGAAGCCAAAAACCTAATTCCACCGCTGCAACTTTCCGTATCCACGAGATCCCATCTTGGGTCCTGTTCTGGAGCTCTGCCGGAGAGGGCCGTCATCACGGAGGGCTTCTACATCATCATAGCCTCTCCGATGAAGTGTGAGTAGTTTACCTCAGACCTTCGGGTTCATAGTTAGTAGCTAGATGGCTTCTTCTCTCTTTTTGGATCTCAATACAAAGTTCTCCCCCTCTCTCGTGGAGATCTATTCGATGTAATCTTCTTCTTTTTGCGGTGTGTTTGTTGAGACCGATGAATTGTGGGTTTATGATCAAGTATATCTATGAATAATATTTGAATATTCTCTGAATTCTTTTATGTATGATTGGTTATATTTGCAAGTCTCTTCGAATTATCCGTTTGGTTTGGCCAACTAGATTGGTAGTTCTTGCCACGGGAGAAGTGCTTAGCTTTGGGTTCGATCTTGCAGTGTCCTTTCCCAGTGAGAGAAGGGGCATCAAGGCACGTATTGTATCGTTGCCATCGAGGATAACAAGATGGGGTTTATTTCATATTGCATGAATTTATCTCTCTACATCATGTCATCTTGCTTAAGGCGTTACTCTGTTTTTAACTTAATACTCTAGATGCATGCTGGATAGCGGCCGATGAGTTGAGTAATAGTAGTAGATGCAGAATCGTTTCGGTCTACTTGTCACGGACGTGATGCCTATATACATGATCATGCCTGGATATTCTCATAACTATGCTCAATTCTGTCAATTGCTCAACAATAATTTGTTCACCCACCATAGAATACTTATGCTCTTGAGAGAAGCCACTAGTGAAACCTATGTCCCCCGAGTCTATTCTCATCATATTAATCTCCATCACTTTAATCTTGCTTTGCTTTTTTACTTTGCCTTTACTTTTTACTTTGCATCTTTATACCAAAAATACCAAAAATATTATATCTATCAGATCTCACTCTCGTAAGTGTCCGTGAAGGGATTGACAATCGCTAATCGCGTTGGTTGCGAGTAGCTATCGTTTTGTGTAGGTACGAGGGACTTGAGCGTGGCCTCCTACTGGATTGATACCTTGGTTCTCAAAAACTGAGGGAAATACTTACGCTACTCTGCTGCATCATCCCTTCCTCTTCGGGGAAATCCAATGCAAGCTCAAGAGGTAGCAAGAAGGATTTCTGGCGCCGTTGCTGGGGAGTTTCGCGCAAGTCAAGATTTGACTCCTGACAACGAGCCATTTCTGGCGCCGTTGCCGGGGAGTCTACGCAAAAATTCAATATACCAAGTACCCATCACAATCCCTATCTCTTGCATTACATTATTTGCCATTTGCCTCTCGGTTTACTCTCCCCCACTTCACCCTTGCCGTTTTATTCGCCCTCTCTCTCTATCCTCCCTCTCTTTTTGCCTATTTTTGCCCGCTTGCTCTTGCTTGCTCGTGTGCTAGTTTGCGTGTTTGTCGCGATGGCTCAAGATACTACCAAATTGTGTGACTTCACCAATAACAATAATAATGATTTCCTTAGCACTCCGATTGCTCCTCTTGCCAATACTGAATCTTGTGAAATCAATGCTTTGTTGAATCTTGTTATGAAAGATCAATTCGCCGGCCTTCCTAGTGAAGATGCCGCTACTCATCTGAATAGCTTCATTGATTTATGTGATATGCAAAAGAAAAAAGATGTCGATAATGATGTCATTAAATTGAAGCTATTTCCTTTTTCACTTAGAGATCGTGCTAAAGCTTGATTCTCGTCTTTGCCTAAAAATAGTATTGATTCTTGGAACAAGTGCAAAGATGCTTTTATCCCTAAGTATTTCCTTCCTGCTAAGATCATCTCTCTTAGAAACGATATTATGAACTTTAAGAAACTTGATCATGAACATGTTGCACAAGCTTGGGAGAGAATGAAATTAATGATATGTAATTGCCCTACTAATGGTTTGAATTTGTGGATGATTATACAAAATTTTGATGCCAGATTGAATTTTGCTTCTAGAAATCTTTTAGATTCGGCCGCGGGAGGCACTTTTATGGAAATCACATTAGGAGATGCTACTAAAATCCTAGATAATATTATGGTTAATTATTCTCAATGGCATACTAAAAGATCTTCTAATAAAAAAGTGCATGCGATAGAAGAAATCAATGTTTTGAGTGGAAAGATGGATGAACCTATGAAATTATTTGCTACTAAGAGTGTTTCTTGTGATCCTAATGATATGCCTTTGTCTACTTTGATTGAGAATAACAATGAATCTATGGATGTGATTTTGTTGGTAGGAATAATTTTGGTAACAACACTTATAGAGGGAATTTTAACCCTAGGCCATATCCTAGTAATCCTTCTAATAATTATGGGAATTCCTACAACAACTCTTACGAAAATTATAATAAGATGCCCTCTGAATTTGAGAATAGTGTCAAAGAGTTTATGAATTCACAAAAGAATTTTAATGCTTTGCTTGAAGAGAAATTGCTTAAAGTTGATGATTTGGCTAGGAACGTTGATAGAATTTCTCTTGAGATTGATTCTTTAAAGCTTAGATCTATTCCTCCTAAGCATGATATCAATGAGTCTCTCAAAGCCATGAGAATTTCCATTGATGAGTGCAAGGAAAGAACCGCTAGGATGCGTGCTTCCAAAGATGCCTTTATTAAAGCGTGTTCTTCCAATTCCTATGAAAATCAAGATGAAGATCTAAAAGTTATTGATGTGTCTCCTATTAAATCTTTGTTTTGCAATATGAATCTTGATGAAACTGAATATGATCTACCTTTACCTAGAAGGTGTTCTAAAAATCTGGAGTATTTAGATCTTTATGATGAAATTGATGAAAGTGGGATTGAAAGAAATAAAAATCTAGATGTTGCTAAACCCACTATATTGGATTTCAAGGAATTTAATTATGAAAGTTTCTCTTTAATTGATTGTATTTCCTTGTTGCAATCTGTGCTAAATTCTCCACATGCTTATAGTCAAAAGAAAGCCTTCACCGAACATATTGTTGATGCCTTGATGCAATCTTATGAAGAAAAACTTGAGTTGAAAGTTTCTATCCCTAGAAAACTCTATGATGAGTGGGAACCAACTATTAAAATGAAAATTAAAGATCATGAGTTTTATGCTTTGTGTGATTTGGGTGCTAGTGTCTCTACTATTCCCAAGACTTTGTGTGATTTGCTAGATTTCCGTAATTTTGATGATTGCTCTCTAAACTTGCATCTTGCGGATTCCACTATTAAGAAACCTATGGGAAGGATTAATGATGTTCTTATTGTTGCAAATAGAAATTATGTGCCCATAGATTTCATTGTTCTTGATATAGATTGCAATCCTTCTTGCCCAATTATTCTTGGTAGACCTTTCCTTAGAACGGTTGGTGCGATTATTGATATGAAGGGAATATTAGATTTCAATTTCCATTAAAAAAGGGCATGGAACGCTTTTCAAGAAATAAAATTTCCATATGAAACTACCATGAGAGCCACTTATGGATTGCCTACCAAAGATGGCAATACCTAGATCTATCCTCGCGTTTATGCCTAGCTAGGGGCGTTAAACGATAGCGCTTGTTGGGAGGCAACCCAATTTTATTTTTATTCCTTGCTTTTTGCTCCTGTTTAGTAATAAATAAATTATGTAGCCTCTGTTTTGGTTATGTTTTTTGTGTTTAATTAGTGTTTGTGCCAAGTAGAACCGTTGGGAAGACTTGGGGAAAGTCTTGTTGAACTTGCTGTAAAAAACAGAAACTTTAGCGCTCACGAGAACTTCTGTCATTTTTATTTTAAGAGTGATATTTAGTTAATTATTTTTGAAGATGATTAATAGATAAATTCCTCACGTCCAGAAATTTATTTTAGAATTTTTGGGGTTCCAGATCTTGCGCTAGCTACAGATTACTACAGACTGTTCTGTTTTTGACAGATTCTGTTTTTCGTGTGTTGTTTGCTTATTTTGATGAATCTATGGTTAGTAAAATAGTTTATAATCCATAGAGAAGTTGGAATACAGTAGGTTTAACACAAATATAAATAAATAATTGTTTCATTACTCACAAGTTTTCTTTCGCTAACGGAGCTCACGAGTTTTCTACTTTAAGTTTTGTGTTGTGAAGTTTTCAAGTTTTGGGTGAATTCTTGTGATGGATTATGGAACAAGGAGTGGCAAGAGCCTAAGCTTGGGGATGCCCATGGCACCCCCAAGATAATCCAAGGACACCAAAAAGTCAAAGCTTGGGGATGCCCCGGAAGGCATCCCCTCTTTCGTCCACTTCCATCGTTAATTTACTTGGCGCTATATTTTTATTCACCAACATGATATGTGTTTTGCTTGGAGCGTCTTGTATTATTTGTGTCTTTGTGTTTTAATATGCCACAATCATCCTTGCTGTGCACACCTTTTGAGAGAGCCATACATGAATTAAAATTTGATAGAATACTCTATGTGCTTCACTTATATCATTTGTGCTATGTAATTTTGCTCTATGTGCTTCACTTATATCTTTTTGAGCTAAGTAGTTTTGCTCTATGTGCTTCACTTATATCTTTTGAGCATTATAATTTTGCTCTATGTGCTTCACTTAGATCTTTTAGAGCACGGAGGTGGATTTGTTTTAAAGAAACTATTGATCTCTCATGCTTCACTTAAATCATTTTGAGAGTCTCTTAATAGCAAGGTAATTTGCTTAATAATAATATGCTTGGTATTCAAGATTTGTGGAACTTTCTTTTGAGTGTGTTGAATACTAAGAAAAGATTGAAACATGATAATTTTTTTGAGATATGGAGGTGATAATATTAAAGTCATGCTAGTTGAGTAGTTGTGAATTTAAAGAATACTTGTGTTAAAGTTTGTGATTCCCGTAGCATGCACGTATGGTGAACCGTTATGTGATGAAGTCAGAGCATGATTTATTTATTGATTGTCTTCCTTATGAGTGGCGGTCGGGGACGAGCGATGGTCTTTTCCTACCAATCTATTCCCCTAGGAGCGTGCGCGTAATACTTTTCTTTGATAACTTCTAGATTTTTGCAATAAGTATATGAGTTCTTTATGACTAATGTTGAGTCCATGGATTATACACACTCTCACCCTTCCACCTTTGCTAGCCTCTCTAATACCACGCACTTTTTGCCGGTATCATACACCTACCATATACCTTCCTCAAAACAGCCACCATACCTACCTATTATGACATTTCCATAGCCATTCCGAGATATATTGCCATGCAACTTTCCACCATTCCGTTTATTATGACACACTCCATCATTGTCATATTGCATATCCAGGTACACCACCGGAGGCATTCATATAGAGTCATATTTTGTTCTAAGTATTGAGTTGTAATTGTTGAGTTGTAAGAAAAATAAAAGTGTGATGATCATCTTTTTAGAGCATTGTCCCAAGCATTGCTGAGGAAATCGTTAACTGGTAGCTGCTCGGTCGGCTGGTGAGTAGAGGATTAATAGGCTAATCGGCAAGTTAATCAGCCATTTAATCAATTAATTGGACGATTTATCGGGTAATCGGCTACTCGGGGACCCTATGAGTAGGGATTAATCGGCAAGTTAACTGGTTAATCGGATGAATTCTTGAACAAGGGTCCCAAGTGAGGAAAGAATGATGGAGACTATGATTCCCCCATAAGTCGGGATGAAACTCCGGACGAAAAATAAATAAAAGAGGCCAAAGAAGCCCAAATAAAAAGAGGCCATAAAAAAGGGAGAAAAGGCCTAAAAATGAGATAAAAAGAGAGAAGGGACAATGTTACTATCCTTTTACCACACTTGTGCTTCAAAGTAGCACCATGGTCTTCATAGTAGAGAGTCTCTCATGTTATAACTTTCATATACTAGTGGGAATTTTACATTATAGAACTTGGCTTGCATATTCCAATGATGGGCTTCCTCAAAATGCCCTAGGTCTTCGTGAGCAAGCAAGTTGGATGCACACCCACTTAGTTTCTTTTGATGAGATTTCATATACTTATAGCTCTAGTGCATCCGTTGCATGGCAATCCCTACTCACTCACATTGATATCTATTGATGGGCACCTCCATAGCCCGTTGATACGCCTAGTTGATGTGAGACTATCTTCTCCTTTTTGTCTTCTCCACAACCACCATTCTATTCCACCTATGGTGCTATATCCATGGCTCACGCTCATGTATTGCGTGAAGATTGAAAAAGTTAGAGTATGAAACAATTGCTTGGCTTGTCATCGGGGTTGTGCATGATTTAAATACTTTGTGTGGTGAAGATAGAGCATAGCCAGACTATATGATTATGTAGGGATAACTTTCTTTGGCCATGTTATTTTGAGAAGACATAATTGCTTTGTTAGTATGCTTGAAGTATTATTATTTTTATGTCAATATAAACTTTTGTCTTGAATCTTTAGAATCTGAATATTCATAAAACAATTAAGAAGATTTGCATTGAAATTATGCCAAGTAGCACTCCGCATCAAAGATTCTCTTTTTTATCATTTACCTACTCGAGGACGAGCAGGAATTAAGCTTGGGGATGCCTGATACGTCTCCAACGTATCTATAATTTTTGATTGCTCCAGGCTATATTATCTACTGTTTTGGACTATATTGGGCTTTATTTTCCACTTTTATATTATTTTTGGGACTAACCTATTAACCGGAGGCCCAGCCCAGAATTGTTGTTTTTTTGCCTATTTCAGTGTTTCAAAGAAACGGAATATCAAACGGAGTCCAAACGGAATAAAACCTTCGGGAACGTCATTTTCTCACCGAACGTGATCCAGGAGACTTAGACCCTACTCCAAGGAGTCAAAGAGGCGGTCACGAGGGTGGGGCCGCCCCCCCCCCCCCCCCGTAGGGCGCACCCCCTGCCTCATGGGCCCCTCGATGCTCCACTGACGTACTCCTTCCTCCTATATATACCTATGTACCCCCAAACGAACAGATACGAAGCCAAAAACCTAATTCCACCACCGCAACTTTCTGTATCCACAAGATCCTATCTTGGGGCATGTTCCGGAGCTCCGCCGGAGAGGGCCGTCATCATAGAGGGCTTCTACATCATCATAGCCTCTCCGATGAAGTGTGAGCAGTTTTCCTCAGACCTTCGGGTCCATAGTTAGTAGCTAGATGGCTTCTTCTCTCTTTTTGGATCTCAATACAAAGTTCTCCCCCTCTCTTGTGGAGATCTATTCAATGTAATCTTCTTCTTTTTGTGGTGTGTTTGTTGAGACCGATGAATTGTGGGTTTATGATCAAGTCTATCTATGAATAATATTTGAATCTTCTCTGAATTCTTTTATGTATGATTGGTTATCTTTGCAAGTCTCTTCGAATTATCTGTTTGGTTTGGCCAACTAGATTGGTAATTCTTGCCATGGGAGAAGTGCTTAGCTTTGGGTTCGATCTTGCGGTGTCCTTTCCCAGTGACAGAAGGGGCAGCAAGGCACATATTATATCGTTGCCATCGAGGATAACAAGATGGGGTTTATTTCATATTGCATGAATTTATCTCTCTACATCATGTCATCTTGCTTAAGGCGTTACTCTGTTTTTAACTTAATACTCTAGATGCATGCTGGATAGAAGTCGATGAGTGGAGTAATAGTAGTAGATGCAGAATCGTTTCGGTCTACTTGTCACGGACGTGATGCCTATATACATGATCATGCCTAGATATTCTCATAACTATGCTCAATTATGTCAATTGCTCAACAGTAATTTGTTCACCCACCGTAGAATACTTATGCTCTTGAGAGAAGCCACTAGTGAAACCTATGTCCCCTGGGTCTATTCTCATCATATTAATCTCCATCACTTTAATCTTGCTTTACTTTTTACTTTGCCTTTACTTTTTACTTTGCATCTTTATACCAAAAATACCAAAAATATTATATCTATCAGATCTCACTCTCGTAAGTGACCGTGAAGGGATTGACAACCCCTAATCGTGTTGGTTGCGAGTAGCTATCGTTTTGTGTAGGTACGAGGGACTTGAGCGTGGCCTCCTACTGGATTGATACCTTGGTTCTCAAAAACTGAGGGAAATACTTACGCTACTCTGCTGCATCATCCTTTCCTCTTTGGGGAAATCCAACACAAGCTCAAGAAAAAATATTTATACCTAAATAAAAAAGGTCTACAAGACACGAAAGAAATAAAACTCACCGGAAGCTTCCCAAAGGCCCAAGTCTTTGGATCTGCGTTGCCTTTTTTTATCAAATCTGCATCAACCAGATCGGAAAGTTTGACAGGATCCATGAAACATATGCGGGGGACTCGCATGTCAGGCTCCGTAGTCTTGCCACGGATAAGGCAGTCAAGGTAGATTAGTACAGGCCCTATAGCACAGCCTGTGATTGCCTTACCCATGGTAACACCATCTTGGTACCTGACAACAGCCCTTCTAAGCTCATCAACCATCAGCTGGCAATAATCCATATGATCCATGTCCTCAATGACGAGACCCTCAAACATTGCTGCCTCTCTAGAAACACGCGGGGCAGCACCAGGCAACACAACCTTCATAAACACAATAATGAAGATCACTTTCAGAGCAAGGTCATCTTTGTTAGGATCCTTGACAAGCACCTTGAGCCTATCCCTCAAATCCTTTATCTTGATAGCTTTGTTCCTACTAATGTCAAGCTCCGATCTTAACTTCATCAGAGCGTCGTCATATCCGTCCTCTGACGGCCTTGGTGCAGAACGACCACCACGAGGGAACCCAAATAGTTGTTATATACCATCGCTAGTGATGCGAAGCTTCTTATTAGCCTCACCCATGTCAAGAGTCATCGTATCAGGATCTATCCTCAGGTACAAAGCTCCCATCAGAGGGCGGGAAATGTTAGACTTCACCTTCCGCTTGAAGATAGAACCAAAACCAGCTGCATGAACCCTAGCTACATGGGGACTCTCAAGCAATTTAGCACAAGCATCAACCTCTCCCAACGAACATCGCACAGTTAAGTTCAATCACCATTGGTCACCTTCATCCAAAGCAACTTTTCTAGCATTGCCTCTCACCGGCTTGACTGGACTCATAACGCTAACAGGCTGTAAATGAAAATAAAGAAGCCACGGCTTAAATAAATGAATATAGAAAACAAAACAAGCATATGAAGTCAAGTAGAAAAAAGAAAAGATTGCACAAGTTCAACTCTTAAAACAACATCAGTACCACCCTCAATTGATGAAAACAATGACCAGCCTCACCTGGCCAGCATACCAGCCCAGACACAATTAAATCATTGCAAGTACAACTAGTAAGTCACATATAGTACAAAAACGTACCACTGCAAATTCATCTTCAGAATCAACTTCAATATCATCTTCTTCAGATACAGCATCTTCAGCTTCGACACGAGCACGCTTCTTCACACCTTTGTTCACCTTCGTAGGAGCAACTTTACGCTTCTTATTTTCTTTCAACAAAGAGCGCTCTGGAAGAGGAGACAAAGAAGGCTTCTTATTTGTCAAAACTTGTTGACTTCGACGAACAGGGGAGCCACCAAGTGTGCTTGGACCAATCTTTGCAGCAACACTATCTCCATCAGCTTTGCTATTACCAGGTTGGGAACTAGCTTTCACACGTGGGCTACGCCTCTGTGTGCCATCAGGATTTCGATGTGACATCTTCCTCTTCAAAACAGCTTTCTTCTCCTTAACTACATCATGAGTAAACACTTGCTTCAAATGAGTCTGCATCAGGTTTGTCTTCACAGGCATGTCACTTCCATGAGATCCAGCATCAATAGTTGAAAAGGCTGCGTCACCACCTTCATCACCTACACCTTTAGGAGCTTGAGCAACATCCCCATCACTTCGTTGCACACAAGCAGCCTGTTGACGTCATTCCAACTCCTTTCTCCTCTGGAAATCACACTTCTTCTTTCTTATCCTTTCGTCCTCGAGCTATAACTGCATAGGAACATCCTCAGCCTGAGTAACAGGCTCAGTGCCATCAACACTCTGTGTCTGAGTAAAAGACAACTGAAAGCTCCCATCACCATCATCAATGTTAAGAGAATATATTCCATCATTAATATCTTTGACAACATCAGGAATGTCCTTAGGAGCACCATGGATGTCATTAGCTGCATAGACCAATAACATAAGCACGCACATATAAAATTAAGACACAATTAACATTGCAGAGACAAGATAAATAAAGCGCATAGCATCAGACACAAACAAAAGGAACAACTGATGTAGCTAAGCATATTTATGTATTCAAGGCTGATAAAAAAGAGCAAATATAAGGGAAACACTAGCAACACTCGCAAGTTCTTCTAGAGGATTTCGTGTCTCAAAAATAACATTCACAAGATCTTGAAAGCGTTCTGATTTGTTAGAATTAGGAGGCACCGGCACTCCAACATCTGCAACAACATCATAATTAGCGAAAAAAGTACATGAACAAGCAATCAGTTCAACTATACGAACACTACAAGTGCATCCGGTAAAAAAATATCAACCCACCACTGGCACAACAAACTTCAAAATGACAACTCTTTCAACATCATAGTAGTTCTTCACTGACTACTACAAACTATTCAAATGACAGGACAACAGTTCAATTTACACATGGTGATCAGTACTACAACCTGTCTGCAGGTCACATCAACCTAAAAACTATACACACCACACATTCCAGGGAAAAATTAACAGCTATCAAAATACATACAACTTATAAAGTCAATACAACAACACCTATAAAACCTAAAACCCAGATCTATTAAAACATCATCCAAATTACAGGGAAAATCACCTGCATTCAACTTGTCCGGACAGGATGATGTACCCATTGAGATCTACTGACCTAAAATCGGTCAAACCGGATCTGCAAGACACATTAACAAAAATTAGGGCTCTAACCTATTTCAGAAATGAAGCATGCCATACAAAGCAAAACTCTTACCAGCAAACACAAAATCCGCCATGGAATCCAGTATCACTGTCGCGAACCGGTTGTTCAAGAGCAAAAGCACGCTAGCGAATCCAGCCTGAGACAGCAAGAGAGCAATAGCTTAGAAATACAGGGAAAATCTGTACAAAAGGAGCAAACAGAGCACCCAGACCTCCACCCCTGGGGTTCAACCCGTCGGCCGACGCTCCCACAGCGAAACAGGAGAATCAATTTCTATGCGAGAAGAGAAGAAGAGAGGAACGAAGAAGGAATCGACTTGCGGAGGGGATCGCAGGGGAACGGGGGAGAGCGGAGGTTAAAAGGTGAGTGGGAGAAAACCGGCAGCTAAAGCCCACAACCGTGGCAAAGCCCACTATCTCTGGGCAGTTACTAAAGATAACAGGAAAAATTAAATACAATAAAAAAATTAATATAAAGGGAGAAAACAAACAGCTAAAGTACAAATAATAACTCACAACAGTACAATAAAAATTATCAAAAAAGTACAAATGAAATAATACTTCATAACGGTGCTGGTTTTCCCCCTAAAACGATAAGATAATGGGGCCAAGTCATGTTACGGACTCACCTCCGCATGCGACGCCGCGGCACGCCGCGTCGTCGCCTGCTACCGCTCGTTCCTGGCTCGGCCTGGCCGGGATGGGGGAGGGGGGGTCCCGACCCCCCTCCCCCCCGGTTCGGCCTGGCCGGGATGGGGGAGGGGGGTCCCGACTCCCCTCCCCCCTGCTCGGCCTCGCGCTAATGCGGTAGTGCGCTAATTTGACAGGCGCGGTGCTGTTATTCTGTCCCCTCCCCACACACACGCACCCACCCACCCCTAAGATAGATAATGGGGGCAAGTCCATACAAGGAAGATGTGTCAGTACAACTATGCCCCTCGGTGCGGGGGCA
Organism: Triticum monococcum; assembly: GCA_034509565.1. Lineage (NCBI taxonomy): Eukaryota > Viridiplantae > Streptophyta > Magnoliopsida > Poales > Poaceae > Triticum > Triticum monococcum. The sequence continues at coordinate 496,130,568 of CM067844.1, forward strand.
AGTCATGTTACGGACTCGCCTCCGCATGCAACGCCGTGGCACGCCGCGTCGTCGCCTACTACGGCTCGTTCATGGCTCTGCCTCGCTGGGATGGGGGAGGGGGGGTACCCCCCCCCCCCCCCCGACTCGGCCTCACGCTAACACGGCAGTGCGCTCGCTTGACACGCGCAGTGCAGTTATTCTGCCCCCCCCCCCACACACGCACCCACACAACCCTAAGATAGATAATGGGGGAAAGTCCATACAAGAAAGATGTGTTAGTACAACTACGCGCCTCGGTGCGGGGGCAAGTCATGTTACGGACTCGCCTCCGCATGCGACACCGCGGCACGCCGCGTCGTCGCCTGCTATGGCTCGTTACTGGCTCGGCCTCGCCGGGATGGGGAAGGGGGGGTCCCGACCCCCCTCCCCGGGCTCGGCCTCACGCTAACGCGGTAGTGCGCTCGTTTGACAGGCGCGGTGCGGTTATTCTACCCCCCCCCCCCCACATGCACCCACACACCCCTAAGAAAGATAATGGTGGCAAGTACATACAAGGAAGATGTGTCAGTACAACTATGCCCCTCGATGCGGGGGCAAGTCATGTTACGGACTCGCCTCCGCATGCGATGCCGCGGCATGCCGCGTCATCGCCTGCTACGGCTCATTCCTGGCTCGGCCTCGCCAGGCCCCCTCGGCTTGGCCTCGTGCTAACGCGGCAGTGCGCTCATTTGACAGGCGCAGTGCGGTTATTCTGCCCCCCCCCCCCTCCCACATGCACACACACACACACACCCCTAAGATAGATAATGGGGGCAAGTCTATACAAGGTAGATGTGTCAGTATAACTATGCCCCTCGGTGTGGTGCGGTGCGGTGCGGTGCAGGGGCAAGTCATGTTATGGACTTTCCTCCGCATGCGATGTCGCGGCACGCCGCGTCGTCGCCTGCTATGGATCGTTCTTGGCTCGGCCTCGCCGGGATGGGGGAGGGGGGTCCCGACCCTCCTTCCCACGGCTCGGCCTCGCGCTAACGCGACAGTGCGCTCGTTTGACAGGCGTAGTGTGGTTATTCTGTTCCCCCCCCCCCACACGCACACACACACCCCCCTGAGATAGATAATGGGGGCAAGTCCATACAAGGAAGATGTGTCAGTACAACTATGCCCCTCGGGGCAGTGCGGTGCGGGGGCAAGTCATGTTACGGACTTGCCTCCGCATGCGACACTGCGGCACGCCGCGTCGTCGCCTGCTATGGCTTGTTCCTAGCTCGGCCTTGCCGGGATGGGGGAGGCCCCCCTTCCCCCCCGGCTCGGCCTCGCGCTAACGTGGCAGTGCGCTTGTTTGACAGTCGCAGTGCGGTTATTCTGTCCCCCCCCCACACACACGCACCCACACATCCCTAAGATAGATAATGGGGGCAAGTCCATATAAGGAACATGTGTCAGTACAACTATGCCCCTCGGTGCGGTGCAGTGCATTGCTGGTTTTCCCCTAAAAATATAAGATAATGGAGAAGTCTATACTAGGAAGGTGTGTCAGTACAACTATGCCCCTCGGTGCGGTGCAGGGGCAAGTCATGTTACGGACTTGCCACGCACCTAAGTACCCTCAAAAAAGAAGATGTTCTTTAGTCCATACAAAAAAATCTATCGGTACAAAAATGCCACTCGGTGCGGTCCCTATACATCTTACCCAGACATTCATTAAAAAATCCAAAAAATATGCCGAGAAGACAACAAAGATAAAGCGAGGGAAACACATTATAAAAAAAACATGTCAGTTCAAGTAGAGGACAACATTTAGTACTTAAAAATGCTTATATTAGGCAAAAAATCATAAAAACTAGAAAAGAAAAAATGCTAGGAATCAAAAATATTGAACGCCCCGAGGGATAGGTCGGCCCAACGCAGGTGAGTACTAGGACTCATGCCAACCAAGAAACAACCGGTGAATCCTTTATAAACCAGTCTGCAGGGGCCACCCCACCAGGCCCCACAGGTCATGACAAAGGGCGAGCGTCGTGTATAAGCGCTCCGGTAAGTATTCAGAGGAATTCAACCAGTGAGCCTCGGCTGCTCTTACAAATAGGTCTAGAGCCCCCTCGACTAGCAAGGTGGGACTAAATGTATAGCGCACGCGCACGCCGCACTGCACAGCCGCGCGGAAGAGCTATCTGGGCCGAAAACAATGACTCCGGGGGATGGCCCAACAAAGTAGTTTGCTCCATTACAAAATTCCTACCGATCACGCACGATCGAAAAAAACAAATGCAGATAATTTAAAAAAACCTCACAAGAAATCAGTTCAAAACAAATAATGTAAAAACTTCAAACACATGCTAATTGTAAGAACTAAAAAAATAAAAATACATTTTTTTGGAAAATTAAACATAGAAGATTGTAATAAAAGTTTCAGAAACAAATTTATAAAAAGTTCAACTACTACAATTCATAAGGTTCAAGTAAAATTAGTACTATGTAGCAAAGATTAAATTCTTTTTATTTTAAAAAATGCTACAACTATCACTATTCAACTAGAAAAAGAAAAAATGTGCTCTAAAATTCATGTAAAAAGGTAAGAAAATATGCTATACAACAAACAAATGTGATTGGCCATTGACAACCTAAATAGTCCAGTACTATCAATAACAACATGTAAGCTTAGCAAACTCAAAACCCAAAAGGGGTCATACAAACATCATCAGCGTATATTTTCCGTCTGCGAGCTATGCACATGAAAAAATCCCAGACAAAACAAAGGATGCCCATCAGTTCAACTATAATTGTTCTAGTTTAAATATAAAGAATATATAAAAAACAGTTATGCTTGAGCAAAAAAAAGGAAAGCATTACATAAATTGTTCCAAACCATTTGATAATACCATAGAATTCAACCATCTCACATGCAAATGTTTTAAACAAAAAATACTGCAACGTAATCAAACACACACAAATCTCACAACCGGCTTCATTTGCCACATTTAAACCTACAGCACATAAATTTTGAACGTCAAAGAGTCATCTTCCCTAGAGAACATAACCATAACCACATCACCATCCTCAAATCCAGACTCCGCCACAAACTTCTTCCACAAAGTAGTTAGGTTGATGCAACCATCAAAGTCGATGTGGTAGGCAACTTTCATCAACTGATACCCGTTTTTGTCTGAAGTCTCCATCTTCAATATCCCGGAACTAGGAGCGACAATCCTGATCCTAGTGACATTTTCTACAAATGGGCATGGGAGTAGAAAACAAAGTGAACACCTGACATAGCTGAATTTTTACACAGATCTAGGAACGGTTGCATAACAAACTAAAAAGAAAAAATCTGGACCAAAACAAAAACACCAAACTAATTAGTCATATGAACTGACTAAATTGAAGAAATATACATATCAATACACCTACAGTAAAAACATTTGACAAAAAACAGAAAAAGGATTACACAAAAAATGGATAAAATAATGTTAAGTATTGAACAAATACACACAGAGATCCCTACAATTAAATTTTGACAAAACCAAATAATAATTATAGACAAACTATTGATAAAACTAAACTACAGATTCAGTCCATGGGATTCAAAATGAGACCTACAAAAAGAAGAAAACAAAATGAATAGAAACACATACCCATGATTCCTTCAAGTCCCCAACCGTCAGGCGACAAACATAGGGTGCACAAAACCCATGGTTGCTGTACAGCAGACAAGAAAGTTGCCCACGGTGCAGAGTCTCGGTGCGCTCCAAACCAGATTCGTACACACAGCCGTCAGGTATGCGCATCATCATTGCCAAACATCCTCATGAACAATCCTCCATGGAAGACACAGGAATAGGGAAGAATACAATGGAGAGAAAGGGAGGAACCTAGATCTGATTCTAGAAGAAGGAAGAAAAAGGAGGGGGAGACTGAGCCACACACCACAATATAGATGGATAGAATTTATAGCCAGGGAGACTCACAGATTATAAAAATAATAAATAGGCACGTGGGAAGCCAACTGGTAGGAAATAGTTATTATACAAGCCATGCAACATTTGACCACAAATCAGTTCAACTTCAGATAAACCAGCAGTTCAAAAACTGCACATAACAAACATATGCAGATAAAACAACACATTCAGAGGTAGACAGTTGAATTCATTTAGCCATTCAAACATCTACTCCCTCACAACACAATCTTAAAAACATAATATTCAGTACTTCAGTCATAACGATCAAAGAAACGGCGCCATTTGGCCCTGTTGGATGGATGTGGAACCGTGGCTGCTCTCACCCTAGCCCAACTGATGATCTGAATATGGTTCCTTCCACTACTGCAGGATGCTGCTAACGCGACACTATGATCAGAGACCCATCAAGAAACTATGTGCGATACAATGATAGCAAATGGTGTTGTATGAAAACCGTCAGAAATGTGTAAAACATTTGCGATGACGGATGCATCAAACACGGTTCAGGTTTTAGTTGTGTGTGCGATGAAGGGCATACAGTTCAGTTCAATGAACTATTTGCGATGAGGAAACACAAAAGAAACGGGCATCCAGATGGAGGTGTGTGTGATACACAGCATACAGTTCACTCGGATGAACTGTTTGTGATTAGGCAACACAAAAGAAACGGACAGCCCGATCAAGGTGCGTGCGATGTACAGCATACGGTTCACTCGGATGAACTATTTGTGATTAGGCAAGAGAACAGAAACGATTCAATATAACAAGATGTGTGTGATACGCGGCAAACAGGTCTGTAATCAGAAATGTGTGCGAAGACCGATAATAACACAGACAATTGCTTCTAATAAGACGTATGTGATATGCTCTGTCTACACAACATCTATTGGCCATTGTGGGATGGGTGGTCATCCGGATACGCCATAAGGATGCAAAGAGGCATTCCTATCAGCAAGGACTAGCTGTTCCACCAGTAGCTCATGTAAGAAAACTATCAAGTTAAGTGTGCTCGGGCTGAAGCAGCCATCGGATGGGTGACTGGATGGGAAGTTGTGTTGATGTTAAATTAGGTTAACCTCAAGGTCCTTGTTTTTTTAACACATGTTAAAGAAGGTCTACCGCATTACTTTTTGACAATGTGCAATACGTGGCATACAGTTGATCCATCCAACCTATTTGTGATGGAATAGGTCGTGTGTGTTGTGGGCAAATGCTTGCTAGTATTCAACCATTTGGGATTGATGATTTCATCACCGACGGGATCCCTAGTGTGCTCCGTATTCATCAGTTCATCATCTACTTCTTGTGCTAGCTCGATGCTAAGTTTCCATTAATTGATGGCGTTTCATGAACACGTCACCATTTCCCACCATTTCCTCGCCTGTTTCCCGCCACCCTGCTATATTGCGCATAGGGGGCGCGCAATGTTGGGGAACACAGTAATTTCAAAAAAAATCCTACGCACGCGCAAGATCATGGTGATGCATAGCAATGAGAGGGGAAGAGTGTTGTCCACGTACCCTCGTAGACCATAAGCGGAAGCATTATGACAACGCGGTTGATGTAGTCGTACTTCTTCACAATCGACCGATACTAGTACCGAAAGTACGGCACCTCCGCGATCTGCACACGTTCGGCTCGTGAAGTCCCACGAACTCACGATCCAGCAAAGTGTCGAGGGAGAACTTCGTCAGCACGACGGCGTGATGGCGGTGATGATGATGCTATCGGAACAGGGCTTCGCCTAAGCACCGCGACAATATGATCGAGGTCGATTATGGTGGAGGGGGGCACCGCACACGGCTAAGAGATCAATGATCAACTTGTGTGTCTATGGGGTGCCCCTGGCCACGTATATAAAGGATGGAGGGAAGAGGAGGCCGGCCCTCATTGGGCGCGCCCAAAGTGTGGAGTCCTACTAGGACTCCCTAGTCCTAGTAGGATTCCACCTCCTACATGGAATAGGAAAAAGGGAAGGGAGAAGGGGAAGGAAGGAAGGGGGCGCCCCCTTTGCCTAGTCAAATTCAGACCAGTCCATGGGGAAAGGGCGCGACCACCCTTGAGGCCTTTCTCTCATTTCCCACATGGCCCACTAAGGCCCAATACGAATTCCCGTAACTCTCCAGTACTCCGAAAAATACCCGAATCACTCGAAACCTTTCCAATGTCCGAATATAGCCTTCCAATATATCGATCTTTATGTCTCGACCATTCGAGACTCCTCGTCATGTCCCCGATCTCATCCGGGACTCCGAACAAACTTCATTCATCAAATCACATAACTCATAATACAAATCGTCACAGAACGTTAAGCGTGCGGGCCCTACGTGTTCGAGAACTATGTAGACATGACCGAGACTCATCTCTAGTCAATAACCAATAGCGGAACCTAGATGCTCATATTGGGTCCTACAAATTCTACAAAGATCTTTATCGGTCAAACTGCATAATGATATACTTTGTTCCCTTTGTCATCGGTATGTTACTTACCCGAGATTCGATCGTTGGTATCTCAATACCTAGTTCAATCTCGTTACCGGCAAGTCTCTTTATTCGTTTCGTAATGCATCATCACATAACTAAATCATTACTCACATTGCTTGCAAGGCTTATAGTGATGTGCATTACTGAGAGGGCCCAGAGATACCTCTCCGATAATCGGAGTGACAAATCCTAATCTTGATCTATGCCAACTCAACAAACACCATCGGAGACACCTGTAGAGCATCTTTATAATCACCCAGTTATGTTGTGACGTTTGATAGCACACAAGGTGTTCCTCCGGTATTGAGGATTTGCATAATCTCATAGTTTGAGGAACATTTATAAGTCATGAAGAAAGCAGTAGCAATGAAGCTGTAACGATCATCATGCTAAGCTAATGGATGGGTCAAGTCAATCACATCATTCTCTAATGATGTGATCTCGCTTATCAAATGATAACTCTTTGTCTATGGCTAGTAAACTTAACCATCTTTGGTTAACGAGCTAGTCAAGTAGAGGCATACTAGTGACACACTATTTGTTTATGTATTCACACATGTACTAAGTTTCTGGTTAATACAATTCTAGCATGAATAATAAACATTTATCTTGATATAAGGAAATATAAATAACAACTTTATTATTGCCTCTAGGGCATATTTCCTTTAGTCTGCCACTTGCACTAGAGTCAGTAATCTAGTTCACATCGTCATGTGATTTAACACGAATAGTTCACATCTTTATGTGATTAGTTCACATCTCCATGTGACTAACACCCAAAGGGTTTACTAGAGTCGATAATCTAGTTCACATCGCTATGTGATTAACACCCAAACAGTGATCATGTTTTGCTTGTGAGAGAAATTTAGTCAACGGGTCTGCCACATTCAGAGACGTATGTATTTTGCAAATTTTCTATGTCTACAATTCTTTGCACGAAGCTACTCTAGGTAATTGCTCCCACTTTTAATATGTATCTAGATCAAGACTTAGAGTCATCCTGGTCGGTGTCAAAGCTTGCATCGACGTAACTCTTTACGACGAACTCTTTGTCACCTCCATAACCGAGAAACATTTCCTTATTCCACTAAGGATATTTTTGACCGATGTCCAGTGATCCACTCCTGGATCACTATTGTACCCTCTTCCCAATCTTATGGTGAGGTACACAATAGGTCTGGTATACAGCATAGCATATTTTATAGAACCTATGACTGAGGCATAGGGAATGATTTTTCATTCTCTTTCTATTTTCTATTGTGGTCAGGTTTTGAGTCTTTACTCAACTTCACACCTTGCAACACAGAAAAGAACTCCTTCTTTGACTGTTCTATTTTGAACTACTTCAAAATCTTGTCAAGGTATGTACTCATTGAAAATATATCAAGCGTCTTGATCTATCTCTATAGATCTTGATGCTCAATATGTAAGTAGCTTCACCGAGGTCTTTCTTTGAAAAACTCCTTTCAAACACTCATTTATGCTTTCCAGAAAATTCTACATTATTTTCGATCAACAATATGTCATTCACATATACTTATCAGAAATGTTGTAGTGCTCCCACTCACTTTCTTGTAAATACAGGCTTCAACATAAGTCTGTATAAAACCATATGCTTTGATCACTTTATCAAAGCATATATTCCAACTCTGAGATGCTTGCACCAGTCCATAGATGGTTCGCTGGAGCTTGCTCACTTTGTTAGCACCTTTAGAATTGACAAAACCTTCTGGTTGCATCATATACAACTCTTCTTTAGGAAATCCATTAAGGAATGTAGTTTTGACATCCATTTGCCAGATTTCATAAAATGCGGCAACTGCTAACATGATTCGGAGAGACTTTTAAGAATCGATACGAGTGAGAAAATCTCATCGTAGTCAACACCTTGATCCTGTCGAAAATGTTTTGCGACAATTCGAGCTTTGTAGATAGTAACACTACTATCATCGTCCGTCTTCCTCTTGAAGATCCATTTATTCTCAATGACTCACCGATCATCGGGAAAGTCAATCAAGGTCCATACTTTGTTCTCATACATGGATCCCATCTCAGATTTCATGGCCTCAAGCCATTTTGCGGAATCTGGGCTCATCATCGCTTCCTCATAGTTCATAGGTTCATCATGGTCTAGTAACATGACTTCCAAAACAAGATTACTGTACCACTCTAGTGTGGACCGTACTCTGGTTGACCTACGAGGTTTGGTAGTAACTTGATCTGAAGTTTCATGATCATCGTCATTAGCTTCCTCACTAATGATGTAGGAATCACTGGAACTGATTTATGTGATGAACTACTTTCCAATTCGGGAGAAGGTACAATTACCTCATCAAGTTCTACTTTCCTCCCACTCACTTCTTTCGAGAGAAACTCCTTCTATAGAAAGGATCCATTCTGAGCAACAAAATATCTTGCCTTCGGATCTGTGATAGAAGGTGTACCCAACAGTTTCTTTTGGGTATCCTATGAACACACACTACTCCGATTTGGGTTCGAGCTTATCAGTTTGAAATTTTTTCACATAAGCATCACAACCCCAAACTTTAAGAAATGACAGCTTTGGTTTCTTGCCAAACCATAGTTCATACGATGTCATCTCAACGGATTTGGATGGTGCCCTATTTAACGTGAATGCAGCTGTCTCTAATACATAACCCCAAAACGATAGTGGTAAATCGGTAAGAGACATCATAGATCGCACCATATCCAATAAACTATGATTACAACGTTTGGACATGCCATTATGCTGTGGTGTTCCAGGTGGCGTGAGTTGCGAAACTATTCCACATTGTTTAAAATGAAGACCAAACTCGTAACTCAAATATTTGCCTCCGTGGTTAGATCGTAGAAATTTTATTTTCTTGTAACGATGATTTTCCACTTCACTCTCATATTCTTTGAACTTTTCAGATGTTTCAGACTTATGTTTCAGTAAGTAGATATACCCATATCTGCTCAAATCATCTATGAAGGTCAGAAAATAACGATACCCGCCGCGAGCCTCAACACTTATCGGATCGCATACTTTAGTATGTATTATTTCCAATAAGTCAGTTGCTCGCTCCATTGTTCCGGAGAACGGAGTCTTAGTCATCTTGCCCATGAGGCATGGTTCGCAAGCATCAAGTGATTCATAATCAAGTGATTCCAAAAGTCCATCAGCATGGAGTTTCTTTATGCACTTTACACCAATATGACCTAAATGGCAGTGCCACAAATAGGTTGCACTATCATTATTAACTTTTCATCTTTTGGCTTCAATACTATGAATATGTGTATCACTACGATCGAGATTCAATAAACCATTCACCTTGGGTGTATGACCACAGAAGGTTTTATTCATGTAAACAGAATAACAATTATTCTTTGACTTAAATGAATAACTGTATTGCAGTAAACATGATCCAATCATATTATTCTCAACGCAAACACGAAATGACATTTATTTTAGGTTCAACACTAATCCCGAAGGTAAAGGGAGTGTGGGATGGTGATCTTATCAACCTTGGAATCATTTCCAACACACATCGTCACCTCGTCCTCAACTAGTCTTTGTTTATTTTGCAACTCCCATTTTGAGTTACTACTCTTAGCAACTGAACTAGTATCAAATACCGAGGGGTATGCTATAAACACTAGTAAAGTACATGTCAATAACATGTATATCAAATATACCTTTTTTCACTGTGCCATCCTTCTTATCCACCAAGTATCTAGGGAAGTTCCACTTCCAGTGACCATTTCCTTTCCAGTAGAAGCACTCAGTTTAGGCTTGGGTCTACCTTTTGGCTTCTTCATCGGAGTGGCAACTTGCTTGCCATTCTTCTTGAAGTTCCCTTTCTTTCCCTTGCCCTTTTACTTGAAACTAGTGGTCTTGACAACCATCAACACTTGATGCTTTTTCTTGATTTCTACCTTCGCCGATTTCAGCATCGCGAAGAGCTTTGGGAATCATTTCCGTTATCCCTTGCATATTATAGTTCATCACGAAGTTCTAGTAACTTGGTGATAGTGACTAGAGAACTCTGTCAATCACTATCTTATTGGGAAGATTAACTCCGAGTTGATACAAGTGATTGTAGTACTCAGACATTCTGAGCACATGCTCACTCGTTGAGCTATTCTCCTCCATCTTGTAGGCAAAGTACTGTCAGTGGTCTCATACCTCTTGACATGGGCATGAGTATGAGATTCCAATTTCAACTCTTGGAACATCTTATATGCTCCGTGGTGTTCAAAACATTTTTGAAGTCCCGGTTCGAAGCCGTAAAGCATGGTGCACTAAACTATCAAGTAGTCATCATACCGAGCTTGTATAATGTCTGCATCTGCTCCTGCAATAGGTCTGTCACCTAGCGGTGCATCAAGGACATAATTCTTTTGTGCAGCAATGAGGACAGTCCTCAGATCACGGACCTAGTCCGCATCATTGCTACTATCATCTTTCAACATAGTTTTTCTCTAGGAACATATCAAAAATAAACGGGGAGCTACATCGCGAGCTATTGATCTACAACATAGTTATGCAAATACTATCAGGACTAAGTTCATGATAAATTAAAGTTCAATTAATCAAATTACTTAAGAAATCCCACTTAGATAGACATCCCTCTAGTCATCTAAATGATCACGTGATCCAAATCAACTAAACCATGTCCGATCATCACGTGAGATGGAGTAGTTTTCAATGGTGAACATCACTATGTTGATCATATCTACTATATGATTCACGCTCGACCTTTCGGTCTCCAGTATTCCGAGGCCATATCTGCATATGCTAGGCTCGTCAAGTTTAACCTGAGTATTCCGCGTGTGCAAAACTGGCTTGCACCCGTTGTATGTGAACGTAGAGCTTATCACACCGGATCATCACGTGGTGTCTCGGCATGACGAACTGTCGCAACGGTGCATACTCAGGGAGAACACTTATACCTTGAAATTTAGTGAGAGATCATCTTATAATGCTACCGCCGAACTAAGAAAAATAAGATGCATAAATGATAGACGTCACATGCAATCAAAATATGTGACATGATATGGCCATGATCATCTTGCGCCTTTGATCTCCATCTCCAAAGTACCATCATGATCTCTATAGTCACCGGCATGACACCATGATCTCCATCATGTTGGTCTCTATCAACGTGTCATCACATGGTCGTCTCGCCAACTATTTCTCTTGCAACTATTGCTATCACGTAGCGATAAAGTGAAGCAACTATTTGGCGCTTGCATCTTATGCAATAAAGAGACAACCATAAGGCTTCTGCCAGTTGCCGATAACTTCAACAAAAACATGATCATCTCATACAACAACTTATATCTCATCACGTCTTGACCATATCACATCACAACAAGACCTGCAAAAACAAGTTAGACATCCTCTACTTTGTTGTTGCAAGTTTTACGTGGCTGCTACGGGCTGAGCAAGAACCGTTCTTTACCTACGCATCAAAAACCACAACACGGTATAGTGATCGATTTTTTATCTTCAGAAAGAACCCTATTCACTGAATCCGATTCAACTAAAGTTGAAGAAACTGACACCCACCAGCCACTAGTGTGTGCAGCACGTCGGTAGAACCACTCTCGCGTAAGCGTACGCGTAATGTCGGTTTGAGCCGCTTCATCCAACAATACCACCTAATCAAGAATCAACTAGTGACGGCAAGCAATATGTATATACTCACGCCCACAACTCCTTTGTGTCCTACTCGTGCATATAACATCTACGCATAGACCTGGCTCGGATGCCACTGTTGGGGAACACAATAATTTCAAAGATTTCCTATGCACACGCAAGATCATGGTGATGCATAGCAACGAGAGGGGGAGGGTGTTGTCCACGTACCCTCATAGACCATAAGCGCAAGCGTTATGACAACGCGCTTGATGTAGTCGTACGTCTTCACGATCGAACGATCCTGGTATCAAAAGTACGACACCTCCGTGATCTGCACACGTTCGGCTCGATGACGTCCCACGAACTCAGGATCCAGCGGAGTGTCGAGGGATAGCTTCGTCAGCACGACGGCGTGATGACGGTGATGATGATGCTACCGGAATAGGGCTTCGCCTAAGCACCGCTACAATATGACCGAGGTGGATTAGGGTGGAGGGGACACTACACATGACTAAGAGATCAATGATCAACTTGTGTGTCTATGGGGTGCCCCCTGGCCACGTATAGGAAGGGAGAAGGAGAAGGAAGGAAGGGGGCGCCCCCTTTCCCTAGTCCAATTCTGACCAGTCCATGGGGAAGGGGCGCGGCCACCCTTGAGGCCTTTCTCTCCTTTCCCGTATTGCCCATTAAGGCCCCTTACGAATTCCCGTAACTCTCCGGTACTTTGAAAAATACCTGAATCACTCGGAACCTTTCTGATGTCCAAATATAGCCTTCCAATATATCGATCTTTATGCCTCGACCATTTCAAGACTCCTCATCATATCCCCGATCTCATCCGGGACTCTGAAAAAACTTCGGTCATCAAATCACATAACTCATGTGCGGACCCTACGGGTTCGAGAACTATGTAGACATGACCGAGACTCATCTCCAATCAATAACCAATAGCGGAACCTGGATGCTCATATTGGTTCGTACATATTCTATGAAGATCTTTATCGGTCAAACTGCATAACGATATACTTTGTTCCCTTTGTCATCGGTATGTTACTTGCTCAAGATTCGACGTCGGTATCTCAATACCTGTAACATCCCAAAATTCTAAATTTTGGAATGTTATATTAAATAAATATTTATGATTGTTTGCTTGATTGTTGTGTGGCTGATTGTGTGAAATTGACTGGCATTTGGAAATTTTAGAGGCATTTGAATTTTATTTGAATTTGGATTCAACTTGGCATTCAAAATTTATTTCATATACCCCTGACAAATACGTGTTTAAAAGTATGAGAGGAGCTAACATGACACTCCAAAAAGTCAGGAGAAATTAATGCCAAAAGTTTTTGAATTTAAATTGGAGTTTATTTGGAATTTATAAAAAAAATGTTTTTCCTTAAGTTTGGATTTTGCCTCTGGAAAAATGTACACTGTGTAGGATATATTTTTCTGAGTTTTTAGATATATATAGATGTCCTATACAATGTATTTTTGTTTTCTCTCTGTATGTTTTTTTGACTTTATTTAAAAAAAAACGCCTCAACCGGGCGCTAGGCCAGCGAGCCCAGCCACCCAGGCCGCAGCCCACCAGCAGGCGCCAGCCCAGCCGCCCGCGTAGGCCGCCACCAGCGCCGCTCCCCATGCACGCTCGATCCCCTCGCTCGCCTGGATCTCTCTCCCTCACGTAACCCCCCTCTCTCATTTTTTTTCTTTCTTTTTCCTTAACTCCCTCTGATCATTGGACCCCACTCCATCCCCAACCTACCGCAAGATACACGTACGTATCTCGCACGTATCTCACGCACCGACGCCGGCCGAGTCTGTGCCTCTCCCAAACCCTAGCTAAAACCTTCCCCTCGTCCAAGCAAGTTGTCCTATAAATAGCCATGACCATCCTCTCCTGACCCCCTCGAAAACCCTCGCCAAAACCCACCGTGTCACACGACCTCATCGTTTGGATCTCGCCGGAGTTCATGCGGTTCACCGGTCATTTCCGATGCTTGTAAGTATCCTCGAAACCTTTCCTTCCATAGCCAACTATCCCTCGCTGTTGTGAACCTCTTTGACATGTTTTGGACTCCCAGGGAGCACCGGAGCCACCGCCTCGAGCTCACAACAACGTCGGAGTTCACGAAGTTCACCTGGACGCCACGCTCGACTCCGATGTTCCCTCGCCTCACTATCCATAGAAAATTGGACCCCCTCGGAGTCCTCCACCTGCTAGACATCTGTAACGCCCTGAGACTGATGTGCCAGGTGTCGTGCAGTTATTCGTGGGTGTTGCGTTGTCATTGCTTGCATGTCATGCATTGCATATCATGTCATCATGTGCATTTCATTTGCATACGTGTTCGTCTCATGCATCCGAGCATTTTCCCCGTTGTCCGTTTTCCATTCCGGCGCTTCGTTCTCCTCCGGTGGTCATTTCTACCTTTGTTTCTTGTGTGGGGGTTAAACATTTCTGGATTGGACCGGGACTTGCCAAGCGGCCTTGGTTTACTACCGGTAGACCGCCTGTCAAGTTTCGTATCATTTGGACTTCGTTTGATACTCCAACGGTTAACCGAGGGACCGAAAAGGCCTTGTGTGTGTTGCAGCCCAACACCCTTCCAATTTGGCCCAAAACCCACCAAACTCTGCTCCATCATCTAGAGCGTTCGATCACGATCGCGTGGCCAAAAACCGCACCTCATTTGGACTCTCCTAGCTCCCTCTACCTATATATATATATATATGTGATCCCCTTCGAAATATTCGCAGTTGAACCCTAAAATTCCTCCCCGCGCACCGCCGGACGCGTCCTCATCGTGCCGGACATGTCCGCCGCCCGCTGCCACCTCACTCCGACCAATGGCGAGCCGCCACCTCAGCATCTCCGCCGCCGCACCCAATCCGCCGCCGCCACGTCACCACACCCCGCCTCCCTCTCTCTCCTCAGCCGCCGCCTCCACCGCGTGGCCCGCGGGACCCGGATCGGGCCCCCGCGAGCCCGCGCCGCCGCCCCCGTTCGCCACCGCGAGCCTGCAGCGCGCCACCGCCCGCCTGCTCCCGCCTGCCTCGCCGCCGGCTTCCCCGCCGCCATGCGCCCTCGCCGCCCTTTCCGGCCATCGCCGGATCGCCGCGCCGCCACAAGCGCTGCACCGGAGCCGCAAGCACCTCGCCGCGCCGCTCCGACCCCGGCCACCGGATCCGCCGCCACCCTGCACCGGTTCAGCCACCACCGGCACGTCAAGCTCGCCGGAGTTCCAACCTCGCCGGAGTTCCCAACCTCGCCGGAGTTCCGTCCGGCCAGATCCGAAGGAGAAGATGGATTAGATCCACCCATCCCTCCAACCAAACGTCCCGTCTCAGATCTGCACCGCTCCGTCCCGGATCCCTCCGTCCCGCGTTGACTTTTCGCGGAGGTAAAAAATCGTCTAAGTCCCCAGATTCCATATCCATGTTGCCCTGTTCGAGGCCTCGTAACTTTGCATCCGTAGCTCCGATTCATGCATATAGCATATCAAAATGTTTGTCTCGACGAGTACATCATTTCATTCCATTGCATCATTTTCATTTGAGTTCATCTTGATGCCCGAAATGCTGCTAGAAGGAGGCTTCGTGAGTTAATTGTCAGATCTGCTAGTTCATCTTAGACTTTTGTCATTTTTGCCATGATTGTTGTGTGCATGATATGCCTGTGAGTCCTTCATATGTTTTGTTAAGCATCTTGTTATCTTTCCAGGGGTGCAACCCATGCATTTTTAGGATGTGTGTGGTGACTTGTGCAAGCTTGCAAAGTGAGGCACCCGGTTAATCTATTTTCAGGGACTTAGTTGTTTTCACTAAGTCTGGGATTATTTAGTTCATGATGCCATATGTTCAGCTTGTTTCCTAATGATCCGTGCCTCTTTTGAGGATGATCAGTAAAGGAGTTTTGTTAATCTTGTTATGTTCTATCCATCCATGTCTTTACTTGCAATTATGGAGAACCCTAGCTTGAATTAATCGAGCTCTACTTTTGCTTCATTGTGAATCTGGGCAGATCGTCAACTTGTTTGCGATTTTGCCGATGCTATTGTAGTTGATCCGTGCTTGCTATGTCATTGTTCTTGCCATGTCTAGCTAGCATTTTGTGCTTTCTTAATGGATGTATGCTTGCCTTGCCATGACTTGCACCGTAGTGAGTGCATCGAGCTCGTTTACATGCCTTCGTGAGTTATATTTCAGCATGTCTCAGTTTTCACTAAGTCTGAAAACTGATTGTGTTTTAGCTATGTTCGTGTGCTTGTTAGTATATTTTGTGATCCCTTTTGGCCCCAGGTCACTTAGGGACTTTTGTTAAGCTTGTTGAGTAGCTCCATTCCATGTTCTTACTTGTCATATTCAGGTCATGTGTCATGTTGTTTTGCTGCTCCGAAGAGGGCTTCGTGATCTGAAATTTCAGACAAGTGTTAATTTCACTAAGTCTGAAATCTGTTTTGCATTTGCGTTTTTGCCATGCTTGTTTGAACCTCATAATGGATGAATTGGCCGTGGCTCAGTGCTAGTCTTTTGTTAAGCATCTTGAATGCTTCCCTGCCATGTATTTTGTTGCCATGTTTGAGTGCTGTAGCATGTTCATTTCATTGCATTTAGAGGCCTACTTGCTGTAAATCGCAGACCGGTGTCATTCTTAAAACGCTTGCCATTTCCAAACCGTAACTCCGATTCCGGCGTTCTTTATATCATTTTCAAGCGATTTCATCCCATCTTTCCAGTGGCACACTTGGTTTTCCAAGTTGAGGCCAGGTTCATGCATTTCCTGTCATATCATGCATATGCATCGCATACCGCATCTCGCATATCATACCATGTTCATGTGTGCTTTGTTTACTTGGTTGTGTGCTTCTTTTCCGGTGTTGCTTCTTCGGGTTGGTTCCGGTAACGTCATGTTTGTGAGGATCCGTTCGACTACGCCCATTTGTCTTCTTCATGGACTCGTTCTTCTTCCTTGCGGGATTTCAGGCAAGATGATCATACCCTCGAAATCACTACTATATTTGCTTAGCTAGATGCTCGCTCTTTTGCTATGCCTATGCTGCAATACCTACCACTTGCTTGTCATGCCTCCCATATTGTTGAACCAAGCCTCTAACCCACCTTGTCCTAGCAAACCGTTGTTTGGCTATGTTACCGCTTTGCTCAACCCCTCTTATAACGTTGTTAGTTGCAGGTGAAGTTTGAAGTTTGTACCTTGTTGGTACATGGATATGTCATTCCTTGTTGGAACATTTATTTACTTGTTGGGATATCACTATATATCTTATTTAATTAATGCATCTATATACTTGGTAAAGGGTGGAAGGCTCGGCCTTATGCCTGGTGTTTTGTTCCACTCTTGCCGCCCTAGTTTCTGTCATATCGGTGTTATGTTCCCAGATTTTGCGTTCCTTACGCGGTTGGGCTATAATGGGAACCCCTTGACAGTTCGCCTTAAGTAAAGCTCTTCCAGCAATGCCCAACATTGGTTTTACCATTCGCCACCTAGCCTTTTTCTTTCCCTTGGGTCGGCCAGCCCAAGGGTCATCTTTATTTTAACCCCCCCCCCCCCCGGGGCCAGTGCTCCTCTGAGTGTTGGTCCACCTGTCAGCTGCCGGTGGCCACCAGGGGCAACTCTGGGCTGGCCTACCCGCACCTAAGACAATCTGAGTGTGCCCTGAGAAAGAGATATGTGCAGCTCCTATCGGGATTTGTTGGCACATTCGGGCGGTGTTGCTGGCTTAGTTTTACCCTGTCGAAATGTCTTGTTGTACCGAGATACCGAGTCTGATCAGAACGTCTCGGGTGGAGGTCTATTCCTTCGTTGACCGTGAGAGATTGTTATGGGCTAAGTTGGGACGCCCTGCAGGGATTTGAACTTTCGAAAGCCGTGCCCGCGGTTATGGGCAGATGGGAATTTGTTAACGTCCGATTGTAGAAAACCTGAAGTTGACCTTAATTAAAATGAATCAACCGCGTGTGTAACCGTGATGGTCTCTTTCCGGCGGAGTCCGGGAAGTGAACACGGTTGTTGGAGTTATGCTTGACGTAGGTAGTCCAGGATCACTTCTTGATCATACTTTTATCGACCGTGCTTTGCCTTCTCTTCTCGCTCTCATTTGCGTATGTTAGCCACCATATATGCTAGTCGCTTGCTGCAACTCCACCTCATACCTTTACCTTACCCATAAGCTTAAATAGTCTTGATCGCGAGGGTGCGAGATTGCTGAGTCCCTGTGGCTCACAGATACTTCCAAAACCAGCTTGCAGGTGCCGATGAGTCCGTGCAGATGACGCAACCAAGCTCAGGAGGAGCTCGATGAAGATCTTGTCCTTTGTGTTGTTTTTCGTTCTAGTTGATCAGTAGTGGAGCCCAGTTGGGGTCGATCGGGGACCTTTGTCGCATTTGGGGTCCTTCTTTTATTTTGGTTCCGTAGTCGGACCTTGATTGTATCTGTTTGATGTAATGCTTTATTCATGTAATTGTGTGAAGTGGCGATTGTAAGCCAACTATGTTTCTCTTTCCCTTATGTATTACATGGGTTGTGTGAAGATTACCTCACTTGCGACATATGCCTTCAATGCGATTATGCCTCTAAGTCGTGCCTCGACACGTGGGAGATATAGTCGCATCGAGGGTGTTACAAGTTGGTATCAGAGCCTTCCCCGACCTTAGGAGCCCCACTGATTGATCGCTTTTAGCGGCCGAGTTGTGTCTAGAAAAATGTTTTGAGTCATTTAGGAATTATATATCGGAGAGTTTAGGAATTCTTTTTACTTCCCAGTCTCCCCATCTCTCCGGTAAGGCATCCTGACGTAGAGTTTTGACTCTTCTCTTCTCAAATTTCACTAAAAAAAAATTTAGGATCACGCGGGTATCTTGGAATCGTTCCGATGGTTTTATGATGAGAACATTGTCTTGGTGCATCCTGTCAGGGGTTTAGTGGAAGTGTCCCGAGGAGTTGAGCTCTGAGGTGTTGTCATCATAATTTTATCGTTGCAGTTCTGGAATACCTGAGTTTAGTACGCCGACATCGAAAATCTCTTTTATGCAGTTCGTTGGTGAGATAACCTCGACGCCACCCAGTACAGAAAAGTTTCAATCTTAGATATTCTATAACTTTTATGTTTTACATCCAAATTGAGTGATTCTTTTTGCATTGTGTCACAAATTTGTTGAAGTTTCTCTTTGTGTACTTAGTTTTCAAATTTGAGTTTGATGAAATTTGTTCAAATCACTATTTTGGCCGTATCTTGAGTTTTATTAAATATTTTTGATTGATTCTTTTTGCTACTGTTTTGTTATTGTTTGGTTTATCTAGTAGAATATAGTTATTTATTTTAATTTATTTTTAAATTAGATTTTTAGGCAAAACAGTATTGTTTTAGTTCTACTTTTGTTTTAACCTTTTCTTTATAGTTTTAATTGTTTTTAAATTATTTCTTTTTGTCACTTTTGACAAATTTAGTTTTGTTTCTGTTATTTAACTGTAGACAATTTTATTCTTATTTTAAAAATTTATTTTGTTAGTTTTGTATGGAAACTTGTATAGGTCATAGTTAGAGTTTTATAAAAGCTTTCTTATTTGTTTCTTTTTGCAAATAAATTTTTATGAAAAATACTTTATGTTAACTTAGTTGATTTATATTTTATTTTCTGTTGAAATTATTAGTTTAGTATTTTCTTTGTTAAGTTTTCCTTAGGACAAAACTATTTTTGTAGTTAAGGCAAAAGGTTTTCCTAGTAGGTTCTTTATAGTTTTCCCCTATTAGTTCTTTCGATGTGCTATTTGTTTTGTGTTGGGTTTTCTTATTGAGTTTTCTTTTGATTGTTCGATTTGCTTGCTAGAATGCTTGCTTATGTGAATGTCATGTTTCTTATTATAGATTTCATCGGAGAGTTGCGAATAGTCCTATGAAGTTAGTTTCGAGAGCGTTGTTATCTTCATCAACTTACCAGGCAAGTTCACTTTGACCATGCTTTTCATACCTATGTTTTATTTGCATGTAGTAGCACCTTTTTAATAATCCCGCCAGTAGTGATATTGATTTCTTGTAGTTGAGTAGAATGCATGAGGTAGGAACCCATCTCCCTGTTATCAAGCTCGGGACGTTATATAGTTTTAATGCTACACTATAGTAGACGGGGTTTGGTATGAGTGCATGAGTACGTCAATGTCGGCAACTTCATGATGGCACCGGCAAAGACTGCATCTTCAGGACTCCTCAAGATTTCGAGACTCGAGACAAGAATTCAATACACACTACTGGGTGAAGGATGGTTGACGGGCACCTTGGAGAAACCAGTGGATGGCCGGGATGCATGGAGAAGCGCCATGACATCTTGCGGAAAGCTTCACCCAGACTCAAAGAGACGGAAGAATACTTCATGCCCGGAAGGTTATCTGTGCAACCGCAAGTCACTATGGGCTCTGGTTGGTTGACCTTAGTTGTGACTCTGGCTGGGACGGTGCTAGCAGATGTAGAACTACGGTAGGATTGGATGAGCACTGGACAGTGGTCTGAGGAACTCTTCGGAAGACCATGTTTCGGTCATCTTGTTCTCAAACACCCTGAAGTGCGAGAATGTAAAGAGAGGGATCGAATCTTGCGGGTAAAGTGTACAAACCTCTGCAGAGGGTAAAACCTAATTGATTAGCCGTGTCCCCGGTTACGGCCAATTTGAGCCTCTGGACTTGGATCTATCTCGGAACTCTCAACACCGGACTGATAATTTAATTGTGGGCAACTTATGATGTTTTGGGTGATGAGACATCGGTTGGCGGAACCATGTCATGATAGAAAACTCCGTAGTACAGACTCCTGATATTCCTTTGTTGTAGGGGAAATAAAACCAGCTTTTACGCAAAAACATCAGACACAGAGCCACAAAGCCATATTGCATATATAATAGTTTTATCATCTGCTTTCCTCATATTGTGATCTTGCCGGTATATTCAATGTACTGACCTACACGGCTACAATGTCTCATGTTGCAGATATGTTCCTTCCGATGAGTAAGAGTACGCTACAGGGTTACGGTCTACACTCAACCTACCGATGGCGTTGATGGGACTCCACACCCGATTATTGGTTCCCGCTGAGACTTATGAGGTATATATCAGTTTTACGTTATTTATACATGTGATTGCACTTTGATATATACATTGATGTACTGTGTGTGCCAGCATACCGATCCAGGGATGGCACAGATACACAGAGACTTGACCGTCTGAGGTCAGGTCGCTACAGATATGGTATCAGAGCACATGTTGACTATAGGACGTGACCCTAGAAATCAGAAAGCTCCTAGGATAGGAAATCTCTAAAACTTTATTTTCAAAAGAACCCATTACTTCTCATCTTTTCTAATTTTATCAAATATCTTCTCTTACCTCAAATAGTTAGAATATACCCCTTTCCCTTTTGACCACACGGAGGATCAACTGAAGCCGTTCCAAGAAGGACAAGATATCGGACAACCGATGACCATTTCATAGTAAATAGGATTTCACCATGCGTTAAAATAGTTGAAGCTACAACAGTTGAAAACTCTGGAGACTCGAAGAATCTGAAGACTCTAAAGATTTATTTGACTTTTAGAAGACCAAACCTCTGTTATATACTTACGTTAGATGCGACAATTTGTGAGCTGTCATCTGTTTGATGTTTTTCCGATAGCCGCAAATAAAACCCATTTTGAAAACTATTGCTTATATTGTGTGTATCCCTCCCCACCTCTTTCTTATCTCACCCTAAAACCCTTGGACCCAGTAGATGATGAATGAAGTTGGACTGGTATTCTCTGGACCAAAAACCCAGCCGGAGGCAGAGCTATGGATTCAGAACATGGAGAGTCACTTCGGGAGCAATTTGGTTTCAAGGAAGAATGAAGTATCGTATGCTCTTCAGTACTTTGAAGGAAGTGTTGCAACATGGTGGCAGATGCATCAAGCTATACAGGGATGGAATGGAGCAAGGACTTGGGAAGAATTCAAGAAGACTCTGACAAGATCTCATCTCATCGGGAAGCACCATGATACCCTAAGAAATAAACCTTGTGCCTGCAAGATTTGCAGAGAAATAGGACACACCCAGGAGAAACACAAGGATGGATGCCCTCATTGCAAGGAGAAACACCCAGCTGAGGAATTCCCAACTAGTCAGGTGACTTGTTTCTGGTGTGAAGGAACCACCCACTACCTAGCTTAGTGTCACATTTACCCCACGGTGCAACAAACTATTCAGAAGCAGGAAGAAGGAATGACAGAAGCCCTCCGAGAAGTTATGAAAGAACCTGTGATTAAGGAAAGTGTTGAAGACCCTGATGGAGAAAGCCTCAATAGATTTTACTCCAATGCCTATTATTCATGTGGAGAAGAAGGACATTTTTCATAGTATTGCACCAAGAAAAGAAAAGAGTATCTGGGATACTTCCCAAAAGAAGCAATGGAGTTTGATCCACAGGGAATAGAACGTTCGATCAGAACGAAGAAAACCAGGAAGAGAAAACAAAGACACCCTCAGAACAACCCAATTTCTACAAAGAGGGACAAGAGTCATATTACCTATTTTGAATGTAAGGACGTCGGGCATTATGCCAATGATTGTCTCGAAAGGAAGCAAGGAACTCAAGGAGCAGGCACCATCACCAAGAAGCCTCAAGACATGCCGGAAGTTATTTGTTTTCGCTGCAAGGAAGCAGGGCATTTTGCTAAGGATTGTACAAGTCATGAGAAAGCTGGAGCTGAGTAGTGGAGATGTTGATATCAGTAATAAGGGTAGTATGTAAAACACTTTTCAGGAGAATGCGGGGTTGAGTTATGTAATAGATTACTCAGAGATTGTATTAATTCATGACTCAATAAAGTTGATATTTCATATGCTGAAAGGCTTTAAGGAGTGTTATGTTTTATCCTAGAAATTAATATTCTGGGTGAACATGGAAGAAAATGAGTTGTGATACATAAACTGGATGTTGGGAATTGAGTTTGAAGTTCTTTTTGGATGATATGAATGTGTACCCAAGGAGATATGTACCTTATTCTGAGCACCATTTTTGTTTTACAACTGCAGATGATGACCCTTTATGAGTCTTTCCTTAAGGGCCCGGAAACGATCATGACCCTGACAAGTGATCATGACTACCCGAAGATCCTGAAGGACATGATGAAGCATATTCACCTTGAAGGAGATGCAATCTACAAAGGCTACCCCTTCATGCAAAAGAGAGTGGAACTTTGGTATGTGGAGGTACACCTCCACCGTATGAAAGAAGTTTTCCCAAAGACGATGGGGCAATACTTTTCATCTCACGTGTACCACAAGCAACTTTCTTCGACGCTGTTCGTGAAGCAGCCATGGAAGCCATACGCCAGATCGGAGAAATACTTGAAGCAAGACTCCGTTATACTCAGGAATACCTAAGAGAAGTGCATGCAAAGATGATGGAGGTGAAGCTCAAGGCCACCACGATGAAACAGAAGATTGAAGATTTCAAGGAGCATGTCGCCCAATTCCAGTGGGACTGAAGGATCCTCAAGGAGGAAAAATGAATAAAGTGGGAAGTAATGCTTGACCATACCAAACCATGTGGATGGCGGCATTTGTAATAAAGTATTTTTTTGGAATTTGGATTTATGAAAAATGGTTAAGGATGTAATAAAAGATTTGATATGAAAAGAATATGATTTATGGATGAACTAGTGCATTTCATTTTAAGTGTGGTAGTACTCCGTAAAGCCACATGATCAATGAAGAAAAAAAGGCGTTGTTCATGACGGTCCATAGAAAGGAGCCGGATGAAGTAAGTTGGAGTTTGATTATGACGGTTACCCCAAGAGTATGACAAAATGAAGTACTATTGGATTTAAAGGAGGTTTAATGTTGGAATATGGAACAACTGTGACTCCATGGATGAGTTAACACTATGCAAGCGCTAAAGTGGACCCATAACCCACAGGTCCAGGATTTGACAAAGACACAAGCACAATCTTGTTGAAGGAAGAATTATGGAAGAAGTTGTGAATTGATCAGTAGACGTTACATAGGATGTTACGTAAACCCCGAGATTGTGAAGAACGATAGATGTTTTGTTCAGCTTGCAGAATCAATGGATTTACCCGAACCCAGTTCGAGGACAAGAGAAATTTCTGCAAAGCTTGTGAGGATGCCCGACTGTTAGAAATACGAGATTCGCTAAACCTTATACAAGGTAATGATCTGGGTGCGGAATGAATTGATCACCATACCGACTTACTCTTATCATTCACTTTTGGTATTTGGAATGGTAAATCTGAGAGACTTACCCATAGCAAAGTGACGACGCTCGTTGAAGCCTTGCTTAAGCCTTAGAATGGTATGATGATAAACCCATGTACATGGCAGCTGTTGCCAATCGTAGGATATATGGTGAGATTCAACCAAACCCATTTTTCTGTAGGAGAAACCATACATGGTTGACCACCATGAGAATTTCGATAGTTTCTTAGTATTGACGACAGACCAGTCAGCTAAGAAGACCCTATCTCGGAAGAACCTTAATTATCATGAAGGACTCATGATTTTGAGAAAAGAGGTTACGCCCTTACCGGAAGAGCACCAGTGAAAGAGTTATTCCGGAGAATATGAGAAGACTGACACCGTCAACCCAAAGGATGGAGTACATGAATTTTATCAGAACCATAGCCTTGCTTTCAAGTGTGGTAGCACCCCAGACCTATCTGGTCGATGGATTTGCTGGAAGAGCTCCAAACCCTAACCTTTTCTTGCTCGCCTCTCCGAATCTCGAGGACGAGATTCATTTTAAGTGTGGTAGGTTTGTAACATCCCAAAATTCTAAATTTTGGAATGTTATATTAAATAAATATTTATGATTGTTTGTTTGATTCTTGTGTGACTGATTGTGTGAAATTGAGTGGCATTTGGAAATTTCATAGGCATTTGAATTTTATTCGAATTTGGATTCAACTTGGCATTCGATTTATTTCATATACCCCTAACAAATACTTGTTTAAAAGTATGAGAGGAGCTAACATGACACTCCAAAAAGTCAGGAGAAATTAATGCCAAAAGTTTTTGAATTTAAATTGGAGTTTATTTGGAATTTATAAAAAATGGTTTTCCTTCAGTTTGGATTTTGCCTCTGGAAAAATGTACACGGTGTAGGATTTATTTTTTTGAGTTTTTAGATATATATATGTCCTATACAAATGTATTTTTGTTTTCTCTCTGTATATTTTTTTGACTTTATTTCAAAAAAAACGCCTCAGCCGGGCGCCAGGCCAGCGAGCCCAACCACCCGGGCCGCAGCCCACCAGCAGGCGCCAGCCCAGCCGCCCGCGCAGGCCGCCACCAGCGCCGCTCCCCACGCACGCTCGATCCCCTCGCTCACCTGGATCTCTCTCCCTCACGTAACCCCTCTCTCTCATTTTTTTCTTTCTTTTTCCTTAACTCCCTCTAATCATTGGACCCCACTCCATCCCCAACCTACCGCAAGATACGCGTACGTATCTCGCACGTATCTCACGCACCGACGCCGGCCGAGTCCGTGCCTCTCCCAAACCCTAGCTAAAACCTTCCCCTCGTCCAAGCAAGTTGTCCTATAAATAGCCACGACCATCCTCTCCTGACCCCCTCGAAAACCCTCGCCAAAACCCACCGTGTCACGCGACCTCATCGTTTGGATCTCGCCGGAGTTCACGCGGTTCACCGGTCGTTTCCGATGCTTGTAAGTATCCTCGAAACCTTTCCTTCCATAGCCAACTATCCCTCGTTGTTGCGAACCTCTTTGACATGTTTTGGACGCCCAGGGAGCACCGGAGCCACCGCCTCGAGCTCACAACACCACCGGAGTTCACGAAGTTCACCTGGACGCCACGCTCGACTCCGACGTTCCCTCGCCTCACTATCCACAGAAAATTGGACCCCCTCGGAGTCCTCCATCTGCTGGACATCACCGTCTCCACCGCCAGTCACCGGAGCCGTCGCCCCGATGCTATCCACTTCCCTGCCTACACGAGCTCCTCTCTGTAAGCAACGAGCGCCTCCCTCCATTTTTTTCTGAAGCGTTAAGTGCAAATAAGATTAGATCGGTTCTATTAGTCGGTTTACTTCGGTTTAGATCACACTGGTTCATCGGTTTCTTTTTATTAAACGTATGTGCACATTTCTATAAAGTTTCGGCCGAGCGACGGTTAGTTACAGATCGCTCAGATCCTAGCCCATTAGACTTGCCCGTTATGTTTTATTTTCGTTTCTAAAAAAACAGAAAAGTTTCAATCTTAGATATTCTATAACTTTTATGTTTTATATCCAAATTGAGTGATTCTTTTTGCATTGTGTCAAAAATTTGTTGAAGTTTCTGTTTGTGTACTTAGTTTTCAAATTCGAGTAGTGGAAATTTGAGTTTGATGAAATTTGTTCAAATCACTATTTTGGCCGTGTCTTGAGTTTTATTAAATATTTTTGATTGATTCTTTTTGCTACTGTTTTGTTATTGTTTAGTTCATCTAGTAGAATATAGTTACTTATTTTAATTTATTTTTAAATTAGAGTTTTAGGCAAAACAGTATTGTTTTGGTTCTACTTTTGTTTTAACCTTTCCTTTATAGTTTTAATTGTTTTTAAATTATTTCTTTTTGTCACTTTTGACAAATTTAATTTTGTTTCTGTTATTTAACTGTAGACAATTTTATTCTTATTTAAAAAAATTATTTTGTTAGTTTTGTATGGAAACTTGTATAGGTCATAGTTAGAGTTTTATAAAAGCTTTTTTATTTGTTTCTTTTTGCAAATAAAGTTTTATGAAAAATACTTTATGTTAACTTAGTTGATTTATATTTTATTTTCTGTTGAAATTATTAGTTTAGTATTTTCTTTGTTAAGTTTTGCATAGGACAAAACTATTTTTGTAGTTAAGGCAAAAGGTTTTCCTAGTAGGTTCTTTATAGTTTTCCCCTATTAGTTCTTTCGATGTGCTATTTGTTTTGTGTTGGGTTTTCTTATTGAGTTTTCTTTTGATTGTTAGATTTGCTTGCTAGAATGCTTGCTTATGTGAATGTTACATTTCTTATTATAGATTTCATCGGAGAGTTGCGAATAGTCCTATCAAGTTAGTTTCGAGAGCGTTGTTATCTTCATCAACTTACCAGGCAAGTTCACTTTGACCATGCTTTTCATACCTATGTTTTATTTGCATGTAGTAGCACCTTTTCAATAATCCCGCCAGTAGTGATATTGATTTCTTTTAGTTGAGTAGAATGCATGAGGTAGGAACCCATCTCCCTGTTATCAAGCCCGGGACGTTTTATAGTTTTAATGCTACGCTATAGTAGACGGGGTTTGGTATGAGTGCATGAGTACATCAATGTCGGCAACTTCATGATGGCACCGGCAAAGACTGCATCTTTAGGACTCCTCAAGATTTCGAGACTCGAGACAAGAATTCAATACACACTACTGGGTGAAGGATGGTTGACGGGTGTCGTGGTTCTAAGTCTGACAGTGAGGTAGGGGGTGTGTATGAAGAGGCTAGACCTTAGCTATTGGGAAGTTGTAAGCATGCAAGGTTTACGAGTTCAGGCCCTTCTCTGAGGAAGTAACAGCCCTACGTCTCGGTGCCCGGAGGCGGTCGATTGGATTATGTGTAAGTAAGATGACAGGGGTGCGAACCCTTGATACTGAGGAGGGGTGGCTTATATAGAGTTCGCCAGCCCTCTCCTGCCCTTAGTAATGCAGGGTTTAAGGTACATTTAAGGTGGGCGTTACTGATAACGTCCCTAATAAAGCGTCATAATGATCATAAAGACTACTTAATAGCCGACCGTTTGCCTACGGAGTGACTTGAGGTCTTCTGGCAGTCGAGTGGTTGGCTTTTTGGTCGAGTGACAGCTTCTTGGTCGAGTGTCTTCAACCCGTCGAGTGGGATATCTTTAAGTCGTCTGAAAGGTGATTTCCTCTAAGGATGTCCTATGGTAGGCTCTTTAGGACGGGTCCGTGTCCCTACCGTAGGTACATGACTTCATCATTAGCCCCCGAACGGATCGAGGCCGAAGTGAGAAAAGGGGTTAGGGACCTTTCCAACCGACCCTTCGGGTTATTCTGGGTGCTTCGTTCTGGGTCGACTGTCACGGATGACGTCATTAACCCCTTTCAGTCGCCTTGACCCGTTCCAGGTCTTTCGTCGAATGGATTTCTTTACCTGCGAGGCATCGAGCACCGGCGTGCGCGGGATTTCCGTTTCGTCAAGTTGTTCTGCAGCTGGCGGAGATCGCGGGATTCGGATTTTTTGGGAAGCGCATGGAACGGGGGCGGCCGCAGTAATCGGGAGCGACAGTGCGAAGGCTCCTCGATCCCCGTGCCGCCTTTTTCGCCACGTACAGTGCGCGTGCCTGCCACGGGATTTGACTGGATAGCTCGGGCCTACCTGCCAGCCACTCGGGAGCGGCCCCTTATAAGTAGTTGGCCCGGAGCCTTTCTTCAGTACGCGTGCTCATCTCTTCCTCTTCCTTCTCTGTTTCTCCGTCGCCTCCTCCGCTTCCTTCGCTCTCGCCCCGCCACCACAAAACCAGCTCGAGACCTCGCCGGCGACGATGGTGAAGTGCAAGACGACCGCTCTGGAGCGCGCGAAGAAGGCGGCGGCGGTGGGGAAGGGAAAGAAGTCTACGCGCAGGGGTTCTTCCTCTCGGACGGCCCTGCCCAAGGGGTGGATCCAGGGCGACTGGATGCCCTCGGTGCTCCGTCAGGAGGACCTCGACGACCTGGTCGAGGGAGGAGTCATCCCCCACAAGGCGGTGCGTCTTCCAGGGGGAGAAATCGAGCCCCAGCCATGCGACGGTGAGCGCGTCCTCCTGGCAACTCATATTGACCGTGGGTTCTCTCTGCCGCCCCACTCTTTTTTCCGCAACTTCCTGAACTTCTTCGAGGCGCAGCTCCATCACTTCACTCCGAACTCCATAGTCTATCTTGCCGCTTTTATTTCTATGTGTGAGGCGTTCCTGGGGTGCCGCCCACACTGGGGACTTTTCAAGCACATCTTCACCGTTCGCTCTCAGTCGGTGAAGAAGGCCAAGTCGAGTGACGAGAGGACACAGGTGATCCAGCTGTGCGGGGGTTTGGCAATCTAGACAAGGGGGAAAAGTTGTTTTCCCTCCATCACCTTCCCGGAGTCAGTTCGAGGGTGGCAGGCGACTTGGTTCTACTGCCAGGATCAGGTGACCCCAGGGCAGTCGACTGGACTTCCACCCTTCACCCTCGACCGAGCCGAAAAGCCGGCTTCTCTGAAGGTGACGCCCGAAGAAAAGGCCCGGGTCAAGATACTGGCGGGTCGAGTGGTCGAACTTGTCCGTGAGGGCGTGACGGGGATGGACCTGCTCGAAGTCTTCCTCAAGAGGCGAATCCAACCACTCCAGGCTTGGGACCACCCGATGTGGCTGTACTCCGGCCTCGAGGACACCACTCGGATCCACCCGGAGGAGGTCACCGACGAGATGTTGGAGGGGTGGCTGTCAAGCATTACGGGGAACAAAGACAACCCCCGAGGAGCTAGGAGGGTCATTCCACTCGACAGCTCATATGAGGTCGACCAGGTGTGTCTTTATGTTTCCGACTGAAATCTTGCTTTCTGCATTGGTCTTCTCTTGAGCGAGTCGACTGACTTTCCACTTTGTCTGCTGTCTTTGAGGCGACCACTGAGATGTATTCGACGCCCAACGGGGCACAGGGGTCGACTGAGGAAGGAGAAGGGAGCGGAGGTGAGAGCGGGGACGACCAGGGCGAGTGGGAGTCAGATGGCGAAGGAGAGGGAGGCGATGACATCTTCTCCAGCGAGGAGGAGGAGGAGGAGGCTGAACCTCCCCACCCGGAAAGGCGATCCAAGCTCACACACGACCCGGCGCAGGGACGTGGCTAGGCGACCGCCCCTGTCGGGCCATCGTCGAAACGCCCTCGGACTTCTTCTCCATCACCGACTGGGAAGGTTCCCAAGCAACCACGTACGACGCAATCCAAGCCGCCCAAGACTCTGCCCAAAATGAAGATATCCGTCCCTGTTATTTCCGGGTAACAAGTCTTGTCTTCTTTCGTCGATTGGAGGACGGATCCTTGGTCGACTCGTTATGCTTAACTGGCTGATTCTTCGAAACTTGCAGTGCTGCTACCTCCGAGGTCTCTGCAAAAGACGACGACCAAGAGATGGGGGACGCTGCTACCTCCTGTTGGGGAACGCAGTAATTTCGAAAATTTTCCTACGCACACGCAAGATCATGGTGATGCACAGCAATGAGAGGGGAGAGTGTTGTCTACGTACCAACACAGACCGACTGCGGAAGCGATCACAAAACGTAGAGGAAGTAGTCGTACGTCTTCTTCCCGATCCGACCGATCCAAGCACCGTTACTCCGGCACCTCCGAGTTCTTAGCACACGTTCAGCTCGATGACGTTCCTCGGGCTCCGATCCAGCAAAGCGTCGAGGAAGAGTTCCGTCAGCACGACGGCGTGGTGACGATCTTGATGTACTACCGACGCAGGGCTTCGCCTAAGCACTGTAACGGTATGATCGAGGTGGAATTTGGTGGCAGGGGGCACCGCACACGGCTAAGGAACGATCTCAAGGATCAAGTTGTGTGTCTTGGGGTGTCCCCTGCCCCCGTATATAAAGGTTGGAGGGAGGGGGGCTGGCCGGCCAAAGAGGGGGAGGCGCAGGAGGAGTCCTACTCCCACCGAGAGTAGGACTCTCCCCTCCAATCCTATTCCAACTAGGACTCCTTGGGAAAAAGGGAGAGGGAAAGAGAGAGAGGTGGCCGGCCACCTCTCCTAGTCCTAATAGGACTAGGGGAGGGGGGAGGTGCGCAGCCCTCCTTGGCTGCCCCTTTCACCTTTCCACAATGGCCCATGTAGGCCCATTTGGCTCCTGGGGGGTTCCGGTAACCCTCCCGGTAATCCGGTAAAATCCCGATTTCACCCGGAACACTTTCGGTGTCCAGACATAGGCTTCCAATATATCAATCTTTACGTCTCGACCATTTCGAGACTCCTCGTCATGTCCGTGATCTCATCCGGGACTCCGAACAACCTTCGGTACATCAATACTCATAAACTCATAATATAACTGTCATCGAAACCTTAAGCGTGCGGACCCTACGGTTCGAGAACAATGTAGACATGACCGAGACACGTCTTCGGTCAATAACCAATAGCGGGACCTGGATGCCCATATTGGCTCCTACATATTCTACGAAGATCTTTATCGGTCAGACCGCATAACAATATACGTTGTTCCCTTTGTCATCGGTATGTTACTTGCCTGAGATTCGATCGTCGGTATCCACTACCTAGTTCCATCTCGTTACTGGCAAGTCTCTTTACTCGTTCCGTAATACATCATCTCATAACTAACATCTTAGTTATTATGCTTGCAAGGCTTATGTGATGTATATTACCGAGAGGGCCCAGAGATACCTCTCCGACAATCGGAGTGACAAACCCTAATCTCGAAATACGCCAACCCAACATCTACCATTGGAGACACCTGTAGTACTCCTTTATAATCACCCAGTTACGTTGTGACGTTTGGTAGTACCCAAAGTGTTCCTCCGGTAAACGGGAGTTGCATAATCTCATAGTTATAGGAACATGTATAAGTCATGAAGAAAGCAATAGCAACATACTAAACGATCGGGTGCTAAGCTAATGGAATGGGTCATGTCAATCAGATCATTCAACTAATGATGTGACCTCGTTAATCAAATAACAACTCTTTGTTCATGGTTAGGAAACATAACCATCTTTGATTAACGAGCTAGTCAAGTAGAGGCATACTAGTGACACTGTGTTGGTCTATGTATTCACACATGTATTATGTTTCCGGTTAATACAATTCTAGCATGAATAATAAACATTTATCATGATATAAGGAAATAAATAATAACTTTATTATTGCCTCTAGGGCATATTTCCTTCAGTCTCCCACTTGCACTAGAGTCAATAATCTAGTTCACATCGCCATGTGATTTAGCAGCAATAGTTCACATCACCATGTGATTAACACCCATAGTTCACATCGTCATGTGACCAACACTCAAAGGGTTTACTAGAGTCAGTAATCTAGTTCACATATCTATGTGATTAACACCCAAAGAGTACTAAGGTGTGATCATGTTTTGCTTGTGAGATAATTTTAGTCAACGGGTCTGTCACATTCAGATCCGTAAGTATTTTGCAAAATTCTTTTGTCTATAATGCTCTGCACGGAGCTACTCTAGCTAATTGCTCCCACTTTCAATATGTATCCAGATTGTGACTTTAGATTCATCTGGATCAGTGTCAAAAACTTGCATCGACGTAACCCTTTACGACGAACCTTTTTGTCACGTTCATAATCGAGAAACACATCCTTATTTCACTAAGGATAATTCTGACCGCTGTCCAGTGATCTACTCCTAGATCACTATTGTACTCCCTTGCCAAATCAGTGCAGGGTATACAATGGATCTGGTACACAGCATGGCATACTTTATAGAACCTATGAATGAGGCATAGGGAATGACTTTCATTCTCTTTCTATCTTCTGCCGTGGTCGGGCTTTGAGTCTTTACTCAACTTCACACCTTGTAACACAGGCAAGAAACATTTTCTTTGACTGTTCCGTTTTGAACTACTTCAAAATCTTGTCAAGGTATGTACTTATTGAAAAACTTATCAAGCGTCTTGATCTATCTCTATACATCTTGAAGCTCAATATGTAAGCAGCTTTACCGAAGTCTTTCTTTGAAAAACTCCTTTCAAACACTCCTTTTATGCTTTACAGAATAATTCTACATTATTTCCGATCAATAATATGTCATTCACATATACTTATCAGAAATGCTGTAGTGCTCCCACTCACTTTCTCGTAAATATAGGCTTCACCGCAAGTCTGTATAAAACTATATGCTTTGATCAACTTATCAAAGCGTATATTCCAACTCCGAGATGCTTGCACCAGTCCACAGATGGATCGCTGGAGCTTGCACATTTTGTTAGCACCTTTCGGATTGACAAAACCTTCTAGTTGCATCACATACAACTCTTCTTTAATAAATCCATTAAGGAATGCAGTTTTGTTTATCCATTTGCCAGATTTCATAAAATGCGGCAATTGCTAACATGATTCGGACAGACTTAAGCATAGATACGAGTGAGAAAAACTCATCGTAGTCAACACCTTGAACTTGTCGAAAACTTTTGCGACAATTCTAGCTTTGTAGATAGTAACACTACTATCAGCGTCCGTCTTCCTCTTGAAAATCCATTTATTTTCTATGGCTTGCTGATCATCGGGCAAATCCATCAAAGTCCATACTTTGTTCTCATACATGGATCATATCTCAGATTTCATGGCCTCAAACCATTTCGCGGAATCTGGGCTCATCATCGCTTCCTCATAGTTCGTAGGTTCATCATGATCTAGTAGCATGACTTCCAGAGAAGGATTACCGTACCACTCTGGCGTGGATCTTACTCTGGTTTACCTACAAGGTTCGGTAGTAACTTGATCTGAAGTTACATGATCATCATCATTAGCTTCCTCACTAATTGGTGTAGGTGTCACAGAAACAATTTTCTGTGATGTACTACTTTCCAATAAGGGAGCAGGTACAGTTACCTCATCAAGTTCTACTTTCCTCCCACTCACTTCTTTCGAGAGAAACTCCTTCTCCAGAAAGTTTCCGAATTTTAGCAACAAAAGTCTTGCCTTCGGATCTGTGATAGAAGGTGTATCCAATAGTTCCCTTTGGATATCCTATGAAGACGTACTTCTCCGATTTGAGTTTGAGTTTATCAGGATGAAACTTTTTCATATAAGCATCGCAACCCCAAATTTTTAAGAAACGACAGCTTAGGTTTCTTGCCAAACCATAGTTCACACGGTGTCGTCTCAACGGATTTAGATGGTGCCCTATTTAACGTGAATGCAGCTGTCTCTAATGTATAACCCCAAAACGATAGTGGTAGATCGGTAAGATACATCATAGATTGCACTATACCAATAAAGTACGGTTATGACGTTAGGACACACCATTATGCTGTGGTGTTCCATGTGGCATGATTTTGTGAAACTATTCCACATTGTTTTAATTGAAGACCAAACTCGTAACTCAAATATTTTACCTCTACGATCATATCGTAGAAACTTTTATTTTCTTGTCACGATGATTTTCCACTTCACTCTGAAATTCTTTGAACTTTTCAAATGTTTCAGACTTATGTTTCATCAAGTAGATATACTCATATCTGCTCAAATCATCTGTGAAGATAATGATACCTGTCGCGAGCCTCAATATTCATCGGACCACATACATCAGTATGTATGATTTCCAACAAATCTGTTGCTCGCTCCATTGTTCCGAAGAACGGAGTTTTAGTCATCTTGCCCAATAGGCATGGTTCGCAAGCATCAAGTGATTCATAATCAAGTGATTTCGAAAGCCCATCAGCATGGAGTTTCTTCATGCTTTTTATACCAATATGACCTAAACGGCAGTGCCACAAATAAGTTGCACTATCATTATTAACTTTGAATCTTTTTGGTTTCAATATTATAAATATGTGTATCACTATGATCGAGATCCAACAAACTTGTTTCATTGGGTGTATGACCATTGAAGGTTTTATTCATGTAAACAGAACAACAATTATTCTCTGACTTTAATGAATAACCGTATTGCAATAAACATGATCAAATCATATTCACGCTCAACGCAAAAACCAAATAACACTTATTTAAGTTCAACACTAATCCCGAAAGTATAGGGAGTGTGCGATGATGATCATATCAATCTTGGAACTACTTCCAACACACATCGTCACTTCACCCTTAACTAGTCTCTGTTTATTCTGCAACTCCCGTTTCGAGTTACTAATCTTTAGCAACTGAACTAGTATCAAATACTGAGGGTTTGCTATAAACACTAGTAAAGTACACATCAATAACATGTATATCAAATATACTTATGTTCACTTTGCCATCCTTCTTATCCGCCAATCACTTGGGGTAGTTCCGCTCCCAGTGACCAGTCCCTTTGCAGTAGAAGCACTTAGTCTCAGGCTTAGGATCAGACTTGGGCTTCTTCACTTGAGCAGCAACTTGCTTGCCGTTCTTCTTGAAGTTCCCCTTCTTTCCTTTGCCCTTTTTCTTGAAACTAGTGGTCTTGTCAACCATCAACACTTGATGTTTTTCTTCGATTTCTACCTTCGTTGATTTCAGCATCACGAAGAGCTTGGGAGTTGTCTCCGTTATCCCTTGCATATTATAGTTCATCACGAAGTTCTACTAACTTAGTGATGGTGACTAGAGAATTCTGTCAATCACTATCTTATCTGGAAGATTAACTCCCACTTGATTCAAGCGATTGTAGTACCCAGACAATCTGAGCACATGCTCACTAGTTGAGCGATTCTCCTCCATCTTTTAGCTATAGAACTTGTTGGAGACTTCATATCTCTCAACTCGGGTATTTGCTTGAAATATTAACTTCAACTCCTGGAACATCTCATATGGTCCATGACGTTCAAAACGTCTTTGAAGTCCCGATTCTAAGCCATTAAGCATGGTGCACTAAACTATCAAGTAGTCATCATATTGAGCTAGCCAAACGTT
The DNA here is from genome assembly GCA_034509565.1 of Triticum monococcum. NCBI lineage: Eukaryota > Viridiplantae > Streptophyta > Magnoliopsida > Poales > Poaceae > Triticum > Triticum monococcum. The sequence goes on from CM067844.1 coordinate 496,166,255, forward strand.
CATAACGTCTGCATCTGCTCCTGCAATAGGTCTGTCACCTAGCGGTGCATCAAGGACATAATTCTTCTGTGCAGCAATGAGGATAAACCTCAGATCACGGATCCAATCCGCATCATTGCTACTAACATCTTTCAATACAATTTTCTCTAGGAACATATCAAAAATAAACACAGGGAAGCAACAACGCGAGCTATTGATCTATAACATAATTTGCAAAATACTACCAGGACTAAGTTCATGATAAATTTAAGTTCAATTAATCATATTACTTAAGAACTCCCACTTAGATAGATATCCCTCTAATCCTCTAAGTGATCACGTGATCCAAATCAACTAAACCATAACCGATCATCACGTGAGATGGAGTAGTTTTCAATGGTGAACATCGTTATGTTGATCATATCTACTATATGATTCACGCTCGACCTTTCGGTCTCTGTGTTCCGAGGCCATATCTGTATATGCTTGGCTCGTCAAGTATAACCTGAGTATTCCGCGTGTGCAACTGTTTTGCACCCGTTGTATTTGAACGTAGAGCCTATCACACCCGATCATCACGTGGTGTCTCAGCACGAAGAACTTTTGCAACGGTGCATACTCAGGGAGAACACTTCTTGATAATTTAGTGAGAGATCATCTTATAATGCTACCGTCAATCAAAGCAAGATAAGATGCATAAAAGGATAAACATCACATGCAATCAATATAAGTGATATGATATGGCCATCATCATCTTGTGCTTTGTGATCTCCATCTCCGAAGCACCGTCATGATCACCATCGTCACCGGCGCGACACCTTGATCTCCATTGTAGCATCGTTGTCGTCTCGCCAATCTTATGCTTCCACGACTATCACTACCGCTTAGTAATAAAGTAAAGCATTACATCGCGATTGCATTGCATACAATAAAGCGACAACCATATGGCTCCTGCCAGTTGCCGATAACTCGGTTACAAAACATGATCATCTCATACAATAAAATCAGCATCATGCCTTGACCATATCACATCACAACATGCCCTGCAAAAACAAGTTAGACGTCCTCTACTTTGTTGTTGCAAGTTTTACGTGGCTGCTACGGGCTTAAGTAAGAACTCATCTCACCTACACATCAAAACCACAACGATAGTTCGTCAAATAGACTCCGTTTTAACCTTCTCAAGGACCGGGCGTAGTCACACTTGGTTCAACTAAAGTTGGAGAGACAGTCTTCCGCAAGCCATCTATGTGCAAAGAACGTCGAGGGAACCGGTCTCGCGTAAGAGTACGCGTAAGGTTGGTCCGGATCGTCTCGTCCAACAATACCGCCGAACCAAAGTATGGCATGCTGGTAGGCAGTATGACTTGTATCGCCCACAACTCACTTATGTTCTACTCGTGCAAATAACATCAAAACATAAAACCTAGGCTCGGATGCCACTGTTGGGGAACGCAGTAATTTCGAAAATTTTCCTACGCACACGCAAGATCATGGTGATGCACAGCAACGAGAGGGGAGAGTGTTGTCTACGTACCAACGCAGACCGACTGCGGAAGCGATCACAAAACATAGAGGAAGTAGTCGTACGTCTTCTTCCCGATCCGACCGATCCAAGCACCGTTACTCCGGCACCTCCGAGTTCTTAGCACACGTTCAGCTCGATGACGTTCCTCGGGCTCCGATCCAGCAAAGCGTCGAGGAAGAGTTCCGTCAGCACGACGGCGTGGTGACGATCTTGATGTACTACCGACGCAGGGCTTCGCCTAAGCACTGTAACGGTATGATCGAGGTGGAATTTGGTGGCAGGGGGCACCGCACACGGCTAAGGAACGATCTCAAGGATCAAGTTGTGTGTCTTGGGGTGTCCCCTGCCCCCGTATATAAAGGTTGGAGGGAGGGGGGCTGGCCGGCCAAAGAGGGGGAGGCGCAGAAGGAGTCCTACTCCCACCGGGAGTAGGACTCTCCCCTCCAATCCTATTCCAACTAGGACTCCTTGGGAAAAAGGGAGAGGGAAAGAGAGAGAGGTGGCCGGCCACCTCTCCTAGTCCTAATAGGACTAGGGGAGGGGGGAGGTGCGCAGCCCTCCTTGGCTGCCCCTTTCACGTTTCCACAATGGCCCATGTAGGCCCATTTGGCTCCTGGGGGGTTCCGGTAACCCTCCCGGTAATCCGGTAAAATCCCGATTTCACCCGGAACACTTCCGGTGTCCAGACATAGGCTTCCAATATATCAATCTTTACGTCTCGACCATTTCGAGACTCCTCGTCATGTCCGTGATCTCATCCGGGACTCCGAACAACCTTCGGTACATCAATACTCATAAACTCATAATATAACTGTCATCGAAACCTTAAGCGTGCGGACCCTACGGTTCGAGAACAATGTAGACATGACCGAGACACGTCTTCGGTCAATAACCAATAGCAGGACCTGGATGCCCATATTGGCTCCTACATATTCTACGAAGATCTTTATCGGTCAGACCGCATAACAATATACGTTGTTCCCTTTGTCATCGGTATGTTACTTGCCCGAGATTCGATCGTCGGTATCCAATACCTAGTTCAATCTCGTTACTGGCAAGTCTCTTTACTCGTTCCGTAATACATCATCTCATAACTAACATCTTAGTTATTATGCTTGCAAGGCTTATGTGATGTATATTACCGAGAGGGCCCAGAGATACCTCTCCGACAATCGGAGTGACAAACCCTAATCTCGAAATACGCCAACCCAACATCTACCATTGGAGACACCTGTAGTACTCCTTTATAATCACCCAGTTACGTTGTGATGTTTGGTAGTACCCAAAGTGTTCCTCCGGTAAACGGGAGTTGCATAATCTCATAGTTATAGGAACATGTATAAGTCATGAAGAAAGCAATAGCAACATACTAAACGATCGGTTTTTGAGTTGGCTTGGTCGCTTCTTGCAATTCTGGTCGACTGAAAGTTCTTCTTGCAGCTCCTCCTCATGTTATCGACCTCCCGGATGATGATGACAACGAGCCGCTGAGGATAGGGAGGACCAAGAGGCTGTCGACTGTCAGGGCTCCCCAGCCTGCTCCGGCGCCTGAGGCCGCGGCTCGGGACGGCGGCGATGTCCCTCGGGCTTCTGTGTCCTTTGCCAATCCCCTGTCGAGTGTGCAGCCCTCGGCATCGACTGCCAATCTGACTTCGCTCTTTGTCGCGTACTCTGTCCCTGATGACAAAGTGGCCGCTGCGAAGGAGGCCATACACCAGGCAGGGGTCATGATGGAACAGGTGAAGAAGGCTCGGGAGGCCAGCCAGGCGGCTTACGACGCGAGTTTGGCACTTCAGAGTAACGTCCAGGTCAGTTGACTTGATACTTGTTTGTTTGAAGAGTCTTTCTCCCTATCCTTTTCCTTTTTGAAGATCTTTGTATCTGTACCTGTACACCCACTGGGTGTGTTTTCTCTTTGGTCGAACCAGTGGGGGCACGCTGAGTGCACCCACTGGGTGTAGTCCCCGAGACTACGGTGGACTGCTGGCAGTCGACTGTAGTCTGTATATTGCGTTTGTGAATCTGTACTTCTTCACTCGGTTTGGTCTGGCCAGGTCGAGTGGTCCGTGTCCTGTCGACTGCGGGCAGTCATTTTTTTGGTCGAACCAGTGGGGGCACGCTGAGTGCACCCACTGGGTGTAGTCCCCGAGACTACTGTCGAATGTTTTTGATTCAGCTGTGGTCTTAGAAACGTCACCATTGTTCCTTAGTTACTCGGAAGCAACTTATCTCGGACGTCTGTCGGCTGGTTTTTCCTTTTGCAGAGATCCTGCGAACTTGCCGCTCGTTATGCTGAATTGGAGAAACAGAAGATTCAACTGGACCTTGATCTAGAGCTGGCCAGGACGGAGTTGCAGAAGGTCAGGGAGGGCGCCGCAGGTAAAGCGACTTTGTCGACTGATTTTGTTTTCAGGTTTGGGCATTCCTTTGCTGTTTCCGATTCAATCGCCATTTCTTTGTAGGAGAATTGGAAAAAGCTTTGGTGAGGAAGGACCAGGACCTGGCTGTTGCCCGCAAGGCGGCTGACGACAAGACGGCTCTGGCCGAAGAGAAGCTGGCTTCGGTCGATCAGTTGGAAAAGGAGAACACTAGGTTGCAGACCGCTCTGACTGATGCCAACAAGCTGACTGCCAGTTGGAAGAAGAAGCACCTCCTCTTGGGTGAGGAGATGGAAGGCATCGCCCGTAGGAGGGACGACCTGGAGAGCTACCTGAGGAGCCTCGCTAAGAGGTTGTACATCAAACTTGAAGGTGCACGTCTAATTTTGACTGTTTTGTACTTTTGTGTCGACTCAATCTTGTGATCGTTGGCTTATCTTTAGGTCTTGTGTGCAGAATTCTGTCAGAACTTCGAAGAGGAGACCGGGCGGATCGAAACGGGTCTGGACCCAATCAATTCTCCGGTGAAAGACGATACTGCCATGAACCTGCTTCGACTGGAATCTCGAATCGACGGCGCCGTGGATTACCTGGCTCGACTGCAGGTTGTCGTGTCGCGGATCGACTCGACACTTTGGCCAGAGTCCGCGCTCCAGAACGATCTCGAGTCTCTTATGGCTCGACTTGACAAAATCCCCGATCGAGTGCAGGAGTGGAAGAAGTCCTCTGCCCGGTGCGGCGCTGATGTGGCTCTATCCTTAGTCCGCGTCCACTGCAAGGAGGCGCGAGAAGAAAAGCTGGCCGCCATCCAAGTCGCCAATACCAAGAGGCACAGCTTCCAGGACTTCATGGAGACCTTCATCGCTGCAGCCACTCGCATTGCGGACGGAATCGACCTGGATGAGTTCGTCGCTCCTGCCAGCCCTCCTCTTGAGGAGTGAGAAAACTTTTATGCCTTCCCTTAAATTAGCCTCGGAATGCCGAGTGGACTTGTAATCGTTTAAATTCTGCCGAGCTGAGGGCTCGAGTACTTTGATTCGGGGCCCAGGGCCTTTTAAGCTTTATCTGAACTTAATTTTTGCTGAATGTCTTCGTGGTCTGGAACTGTCGTGAGGGGCTTGATGGCCGATCCTCACCCTGTTGTTGTACACTGTATTTGTGGCGGAGCTCTCGAGAAAAGGTGGCAGTCGACCCACACCCTGTTGTTGTACATTGTATTTGTGGCAGAGCTCTCGGGAAAAGGTGGCAGTCGACCCACACCCTGTTGTTGTACATTGTATTTGTGGCGGAGCTCTCGGGAAAAGGTGGCAGTCGACCCACACCTTGTTACTGTAGAGTGGGACGAAGCTCACATTGTATTTGTGGCGGAGCTCTTCAGGAGAAGGCGGGTTTCGAACTTAGGCGAGTATCTGACTGCAGCTAAGTCCCCTCGTGAAGAACTTAGGCGAGTGCTGAACTGCAGCTAAGCCCCCGAGTGGGAGGTTCGCTCTCCACTCGGTAGGATTTTTCAAACTTAGGTGAGTGTCTGACCACAGCTAAGTCTCTTCGTGGAGAACTTAGGCGAGTGTTGAACTGCAGCTAAGCCCCCGAGTGGGAGGTTCGCTCTCCACTCGGTAGGATTTTTCAAACTTAGGCGAGTGTCTGACTGCAGCTAAGTCTCTTCGTGGAGAACTTAGGCGAGTGCTGAACTGCAGCTAAGCCCCCGAGTGGGAGGTTTGCTCTCCACTCGGTAGGATTTTTCAAATTTAGGCAAGTTTCTGACCGCAGCTAAGTCTCTTTGTGGAGAACTTAGGCGAGTGCTGAACTGCAGCTAAGCCCCCGAGTGGGAGGTTCGCTCTCCACTCGGTAGGATTTTTCGAACTTAGGCGAGTGTCTGACCGCAGCTAAGTCTCTTCGTGGAGAACTTAGGCGAGCGCTGAACTGCAGCTAAGCCCCCGAGTGGGAGGTTCGCTCTCCACTCGGTAGGATTTTTCAAACTTAGGCGAGTGTCTGACTGCAGCTAAGTCTCTTAGTGGAGTACTTAGGCGAGTGCTGAATTGCAGCTAAGCCCCCGAGTGGGAGGTTCGCTCTCCACTCGGTAGGATTTTTCAAACTTAGGCGAGTGTCTGACTGCAGCTAAGTCTCTTCATGGAGAACTTAGGCGAGTGCTGAACTGCAGCTAAGCCCCCGAGTGGGAGGTTTGCTCTCCACTCGGTAGGATTTTTCAAACTTAGGCGAATCGGATTCGCAGCTAAGTCACCCACTGGGGGATTTCGGATACATACAACAGTGATAGCAATTATTGGAACACTCTTATTTCTGATAAAAATGAACCTCAGGAGTTTTTCTTATTACATCTGGTTTGAGAGCGGACTTAAGTGTAAAAGGGGTGGGGAAGCTCCACGTTCCAAGCTCGAGGTTCGTCGATTTGTCGATCAACATTGTAAAGGTGGTATGCTCCGTTGTGGAGGACTCTGGTGATGATGAAGGGGCCTTCCCAAGTGGGAGCGAGCTTGTGAGGTTTCTGTTGATCCACTCGGAGGACCAAATCTCCTTCTTGAAAGGCTCGACTCTTCACATTCCGGGCGTGGAATCGACGCAAGTCCTGTTGGTAAATGGTCAATCTGATCATTGCCATCTCCCTCTCTTCCTCCAAGAGGTCGACTGCGTCTTGCCGGGCCTGCTCCGCTTCATCTTCGGTGTAAAGTTCAACTCGGGGCGCATTATGAAGGAGATCGCTTGGCAGGACAGCTTCGGCTCCATAAACCAGAAAGAACGGGGTCCTTCCAGTCAACCGGTTAGGGGTGGTCCTTAATCCCCACAGCACTGACGGAAGCTCGTCGACCCAAGCGCCTGCCGCGTGCTTGAGATTGCGCATCAGTCGAGGTTTTAGCCCTTTGAGAATCAGACCATTTGCCCTCTCAGCCTGTCCATTCGACTGGGGGTGAGCGACTGAGGCGTAGTCGACTTGTGTGCCTTGAGAAGCGCAAAATGCCCTGAATTTGTCCGAATCAAAGTTTGACCCGTTATCAGTGATGATGCTGTGTGGGACTCCATATCTGAATGTCAATCCTCTGACGAAACTGATAGCGGTGCCAGCGTCAAGGCTCTTCATGGGCTTAGCTTCGATCCATTTGGTAAACTTGTCGACTGCCACAAGCACATGAGTGAACCCACTCCTGCCCGTTCTCAGGGGGCCAACCATGTCCAATCCCCGGACGGCAAAGGGCCAGACGAGCGGAATGGTTTTCAGGGCTGACGCGGGCTTGTGTGACATGTTGGAGTAGAACTGGCAGCCCTCGCACCTGTCGACTATCTCTTTCGCCATCTCATTTGCCCTTGGCCAATAAAATCCAGCTCGGTATGCCTTAGCCACAATGGTCCGAGAGGATGCATGGTGACCGCAGGTTCCCGAGTGGATATCGTTGAGGATTATTTGACCCTCTTCTGGCGTTATGCATTTCTGGCCGACTCCGGTCGCACTTTCTCTGTACAGCTGTCCCCTTATGACTGTGAAGGCCTTAGATCGGCGGACGATCTGTCGAGCCTCCTCCTCGTCCTCCGGGAGTTCTTTCCTTAGGATATATGCAATGTACGGTATCGTCCAGTCAGGGGTAACTGCCAAGACTTCCATGATTAGGTCGACTACTGCAGGCACTTCAACTTCAGTCGGGTCCGTGGCACTTTTCGGCTGCGGGGCTTCTTCTGTGAAAGGATCTTCTTGGACTGACGACGAGTGAATGTGTTCCAAGAACACGTTGCTTGGAATGGCTTCTCTCTTGGAGCCTATCTTTGCCAAGTCGTCAGCTGCCTGGTTTTTCAGTCGGGGGATGTGGTGGAGTTCCAACCCCTCGAACTTCTTCTCTAGCTTCCGTACTGCATTGCAGTACCCAGTCATTGCCGGACTCCTGACGTCCCATTCCTTCATCACTTGATTAACCACCAGATCTGAGTCGCCATAGACCATGAGGCAACGGACGCCGAGCGAAATGGCCATGTGCAACCCATACAAAAGTGCTTCATACTCTGCTTCATTATTGGAGGAATCAAAGTGAATCTGGAGAACGTATCTAAGCTTATCTCCTCGGGGGGAGACCAAAACTACCCCCGCGCCCGAACCATTCAGCATCTTGGATCCATCGAAGAACATAGTCCAGTGTTTCGAGTGAACTTGAGTCGGAAGCTGCTGTTCAATCCACTCGGCGATAAAATCCGTGATTGCTTGGGACTTGATGGCTTTCTTTGCTTCAAACTTGATGTCTAAAGGAAGGAGTTCAATCGCCCACTTGGCCACTCGACCAGTTGCATCTCTGTTATGCAGGATCTCCGATAATGGGGCGTCGCTGACGACTGTAATGGAGTGGTCAGAAAAATAATGTGCAACTTTCTTCGTGGTCATGTAAATCCCATATACAAGCTTCTGGTAGTGAGGGTATCTTTGTTTTGAAGGGGTCAAAACTTCAGACACATAATAAACAGGGCGTTGAACTTTGAAGGCCTTCCCTTCCTCTTCCCGCTCGACCGTAAGTACTGTACTGACAACTTGCCCGTGGCTGCAATGTAAAGCAGCAGAGGCTCTTTGCTGATTGGAGCAGCTAGCACCGGCTGGGTGGAGAGCAGAGCTTTGAGCTCTGCAAACGCTGCATCAGCTTCTGGAGTCCATTCGAACTTGTCCGACTTTTTCATCAGTCGGTAAAGAGGCAACGCTTTTTCACCGAGTCAAGAAATGAATCGACTTAAGGCGGCCAAGCAGCCTGTAAGTTTTTGTACATCATGCACACGTACAGGACGCTTCATCCGGAGTATGGTGCCAATTTTTTCAGGATTGGCGTCGATTCCCCGTTCGGAAACGAGAAAACCGAGTAGCTTGCCACCTGGAACTCCGAAAGTGCACTTTGATGGATTGAGCTTGATATCGTACCTCCTGAGGTTGGCGAAGGTTTCAGCAAGGTCAGCCCGCAGGTCGGAACCTTTCCGGGACTTGACTACGATATCGTCCATGTACGCCTCCACATTCCGACTGATTTGAGTGAGTAAACACTTCTGGATCATTCTCATGAATGTGGCTCCGGCGTTCTTGAGGCTGAATGGCATGGTGACGTAACAGAAGCATCCGAATGGAGTGATGAAAGCTGTTTTGATTTCGTTGGGCCCATACAGACGGATCTGATGGTACCCTGAGTAGGCATCTAGAAAAGACAATCTCTCGCATCCCGCAGTTGAGTCGACAATTTGGTCGATGCGAGGAAGGGGAAAATGATCTTTCGGGCAGGCCCGATTGATATGCTTGAAATCAATGCACATGCGGAGTGACTTGTCCTTCTTGGGGACCATGACAACATTGGCGAGCCACTCGGAGTGGTAGATCTCTCGAATGAACTCAGCTGCTAAGAGCCGAGCCACTTCCTCTCCGATGGCTTGTTTTTTCTGGACGGCGGACCGCCGCAGATGTTCCTTCACGGGTTTGAACTTTGAGTCGACTCACAGGCGGTGCTCAGCCAGCCCCCTGGGAACTCCAGGCATGTCAGAGGGTTTCCATGCGAAGATGTCCCAGTTCTCACGGAGGAGCTGGATGAGCACTTCTTCCTATTTGGAGTCGAGCGTCGTTGAGATGTGAGTCGGAGCTGCGTCGGGATCAGTCGGGTGAATGTGGACTGTCTTCGTTTCGCCAGCCGACCGAAAAGCTGACTCGGAGGCAGGCTTCTTAGCCCGCAGCAATTCACTCGGGTCGGCAGTCTTTTGGTACTCTTTCAGCTTGATTACTGCCATCTGAGTGTCGGCGATCTTTGATCCCTTCTGGAAACATTCTTCTGCTTTCTTCCGGTTGCCCGTAACAGTGATCACACCTTTGGGGCCAGGCATCTTTAATTTAAGATACACGTAGCATGGTCGAGCCATGAAGCGTGCGTAAGCTGGCCTGCCCAAGATGGCGTGATAAGCACTCTGGAAGTCCACAACTTCAAACGTTAACTTTTCCTTGCGGTAATTCTTTGAATCGCCGAAAACCACATCAAGAGCAATCTGGCCGAGTGACTCGGCTTTCTTCCCAGGAATGACTCCGTGGAAGCTCATGTTACTGGTGCTGAGTCTGGACATCGGAATGCCCATTCCTTTCAAGGTTTCCGCGTATAGTATGTTCAGGCCACTGCCGCCGTCCATCAGGACTTTGGTCAGTCGAGTGCCTTCGACAACTGGGTTGACCACCAAAGCTTGCCTCCCAGGGGTGGCAATGTGCGTTGGGTGATCGGACTGGTTGAACGTGATGGCCGTCTGAGACCACTTCAGGTAACTGGGAGTCGCCGGGGCAACCATGTTCACCTCACGGTTAATGACTTTCAGTCGACTTTTGCTTTCGACATCGGCAAAAATCATCAGGGTGGAATTGACCTGGGGGTATCCATCGTCACTATCATCCCTGTCCTCAACCCTATCTGGCTCTTTTTCTTTATCCTTGGGCTGCTTGCCCTGAAACTGCTGGATCAGGAGCCGGCATTGTCGAGTGGTATGCTTGGGGTAAATAAAATTACCCACTTCATCTTTCTTGGTGTGGATGTGACATGGCAGATCCAAAACATCATTCCCATCCTGATCCTTGACTTTCTTGGGCTTCCAGGTGCCCTTGGGTTTCCCCTTGAAGTTTCCCTGGGCTACGGCCAGGGCCTCCCCGGGAGCGGCTGGCTCGGCCTTCCGCTTCTGCTTCCGACTGGAGTTTCCTCTGGTTTCTTGGGCGACTGACTTAAGTTTGCCGCTTCGGAGTCGGTCCTCGTCTTCTCCATTAGCGTACTTGGTGGCAATCTCCATCATCCGATTAAGGGACATCTCTCCAGTCCGGCCAAATTTCAGATTCAACTCCCTGTACTTGACGCCTTCCTTGAAAGCGCAAACTGCTTGATGGTCTGGCACGTTCTCGACCGAGTGGTGCAGTGTGATCCACCTCTGGATATATTCTCTCAGAGTTTCATTCGGCTTCTGTACGCAAGACCGCAGCTCCATAAGGCCTGCAGGGCGCTTGCATGTCCCTTCGAAGGTTGTAATAAACACTCGGGAGAGATCCTCCCAAGTGTAAATGCTGCTGGGCGCCAGCTGATTCAGCCACGCCCTAGCTGAGCCTTCCAACATGAGGGGTAAATGCTTCATGGCCACCTCATCGTTGCCGCCGCCGATCTGCACAGCCACTCGGTAATCCTCGAGCCACGTGTCAGGCTTGGACTCGCCGGTGAACTTGCTGATTCCAGTCGCCAGCCGGAAGTTGGGAGGGATCACCGCAGCTCTGATGGCCCGACTGAAACACTCAGGCCCCGAGGCGTGTGTCCTGCTGCCGGTGGGCGTATCTCTGTTTTGGCCCTCTCGATGAGCCCTGTTCCTATCCACCAGACCTTGAACGAGGATGGATCTCGCGTCAAAGCCTGGGTCTCTGGGGTCGACTGGGATCCTCGGCCCAGTGTTATGGGGGCGCCTGTCGTCTCGACGCCGAGGTGCATATGATCCACTCCTCGGGGGAGGGGACGGCACCCGACGCCCATCATCACGGTCGGGTCGGTGATCATATTGTTCGTTCCTCTTATACTGATCGTGCCGGTCTCCACGCCCCTCACGCCTCGGGGCCGATCTCGGGCTGTGAGCCGACTGGACAGTCTCCGTTGCGACAGATCGACTGTGGATCCTGTCCCGCGACTGAGAGACGGCGGAATTCTGATTTCCCGCCGCTCGAAGCAATGCTCTGATCTGCAGCAATCCTCTGCCGGCCTTCGACTAGGAGGGCTGGATTGACTCCGCTATGCGGGCCACGGCAGCCAGGTTCTGAACCGGAGTTCGGTACACCTGCGATGGCGGGAAGAGCTGCCGTCGACTGGGTTCGGGAGCTTGCTGGCGTCGACTGGACTCGGGAGCCTGCTGGCGTCGACTGGACTCGGGAGCCCGCTGACGCGCCCGCTCGTCGAGAGCTCGCTGTAGATTCTCCACTCGAGTGCGCTCGGCTAGATTAGCCAAGCGCGCGTCCTCCAAGGCCCGGGCCTCGGGGGTTTCTCCAACAATAGGTGTGTAGAGCGCGTCCATGTTCCGGCGACGAAGCTCCTCCCGTTGCAATGACGTAAGAGGCTCGGGGAGGTATTCGTCGTGAGGGTGCGACGGATCGCCCCTGTCGGCACCATCATCAGCGCGATGGAATCCGGGGGGACTGCGTGTCCCCTCGACCGCCAGAACCTCCGCCAGGGGGTCGCTGCTGTCACACTCGGAAGCGGTCTCCGTGGAGCCAGTCGACAGATCGAACAGGCCGCAGAGGGATTCATCAGGCTCGATTGCAGCGATTTGCGGGGTCGCCGACTGGCGGGCCGCGGCGTGCTTCATCCACTGCTGGAGCCTCGACCGACCCGAGCGCTTGCGCTGGCGGGAGACAGGACGGGGAAATGGCACGGGAGTCGACCGATATGGGGTCGATGGCTGCCTCAGGAGGACGCCACGGACGCACGCGCGGAAGTGCGTCGCACCGCGGACGGGGAGCGCGTCGACGTCAAGCGGCGCCTCCTGGAGCCAGGCGGAGTCGTCGGCGATGAAAGTGAGTCCGCCGAGACGGATCTCGTAGCCCTCCGCCAAAGCTCCGCAGGAAAACATGATCAAGTGGATCGGAAAAATCGCAACTTCTCCAATTAGGCGCTAAGACTAATGCCCCACGGTGGGCGCCAACTGTCGTGGTTCTAAGTCTGACAGTGAGGTAGGGGGGTGTGTATGAAGAGGCTAGACCTTAGCTATTGGGAAGTTGTAAGCACGCAAGGTTTACGAGTTCAGGCCCTTCTCTAAGGAAGTAACAGCCCTACGTCTCGGTGCCCGGAGGTAGTCGATTGGATTATGCGTGAGTAAGATGACAGGGGTGCGAACCCTTGATACTGAGGAGGGGGTGGCTTATATAGAGTTCGCCAGCCCTCTCCTGCCCTCAGTAATGCAGGGTTTAAGGTACATTTAAGGTGGGCGTTACTGATAACGTCCCTAATAAAGCATCATAATGATCATAAAGACTACTTAATAGCCGACCGTTTGCCTACGGAGTGACTTGAGGTCTTATGGCAGTCGAGTGGTTGGCTTTTTGGTCGAGTGACAGCTTCTTGGTCGAGTGTCTTCAACCCGTCGAGTGGGATATCTTTAAGTCGTCTGAAAGGTGACTTCCTCTAAGGATGTCCTATGGTAGGCTCTTTAGGACGGGTCCGTGTCCCTACCGTAGGTACATGACTTCATCAACGGGCACCCTGGAGAAACCAGTGGATGGCCGGGATGGATGGAGAAGCGCCATGACATCTTGCGGAAAGCTTCACCCAAACTCAAAGAGACGGAAGAATGCTTCATGCCTGGAAGCTTATCTGTGCAACCGCAAGTCACTATGGGCTCTGGCTTGGTTGACCTTAGTTGTGACTCTGGCTGGGACGGTGCTAGCAGATGTAGAACTATGGTACGATTGGATGAGCACCGGACAGTGGTCAGAGGAACTCTTCGGAAGACCATGTTTTGGTCATCTTGTTCTCAAACACCCTAAAGTGCGAGAATGTAAAGAGAGGGATCGAATCTTGCGGGTAAAGTGTACAAGCCTCTGCAGAGGGTAAAACCTAATCGATTAGCCGTGTCCCCGGTTACAGACAATTTGAGCCTCTGGACTTGGATCTATCTCGGAACTCTCAACACCGGACTGATAATTTAATTGTGGGCAACTTATGATGTTTTGGGTGATGAGACATTGGTTGGCGGAACCATGTCATGACAGAAAACTCCGTAGTACAGACTCCTGATATTCCTTTGTTGTAGGGGAAATAAAACCAGCTTTTACGCAAAAACATCAGACACAGAGCCACAAAGCCATATTGCATATATAATAGTTTTATCATCTGCTTTCCTCATATTGTGATCTTGCCGGTATATTCAATGTACTGACCTACACGGCTGCAACGTCTCATGTTGCAGATATGTTCCTTCCGACGAGTAAGAGTACGGTACAGGGTTGCGGTCTACACTCAACCTGCCGATGGCGTTGATGGGACTCCACACCCGATTATTGGTTTCCACTGAGACTTATGAGGTATATATCAGTTTTACGTTATTTATACATGTGATTGCACTTTGATATATATATTGATGTACTGTGTGTGCCAGCATACCGATCCAGGGATGGCACAGATACACAAAGACTTGACCGTCTAACGTTGGGTCGCTACAATACCTAGTTCAATCTTGTTACCGGCAAGTCTCTTTACTCGTTCCGTAATGCATCATCCCGTAACTAACTCATTAGTCACATTGCTTGCGAGGTTTATAGTGATGTGTGTTACCGAGAGGGCCCAGAGATACCTCTCCGATACTGGGAGTGACAAATCCTAATCTTGATCTATGCCAACTCAAGAAACACCATCGGAGACACCTGTAGAGCATCTTTATAATCACCCAGTTACGTTGTGACGTTTGATACCACACAAGGTGTTCAATCACATCATTCTCTAATGATGTGATCCCGCTTATCAAATGACAACTCTTTATCCATGGCTAGGAAACATAACCATCTTTGATTAACGAGCTAGTCAAGTAGAGGCATACTAGTGACACTTTGTTTTTTTATGTATTCACACATGTACTAAGTTTCCGGTTAATACAATTCTAGCGTGAATAATAAACATTTATCATGATATAAGGAAATATAAATAACAACTTTATTATTGCCTCTAGGGCATATTTCCTTCACGCGACGCACGAAGGCGACAAGCGCAGCATGTAGCACATCCACCTTTTCCAAGCATGTCAACCCACCAAAGCGCCGCATCTGTCATCAATCTTGTCGATGAGGAAAACGAGCAGGCGCCACGGCCCATTGAGGCCGAGGCGCTCCCCTACAATGCGATGGATTACGCTGTGATGTGCGTCATCGCCAGGGTTGAGCAGACCTTTGGCGCATGGCGCTTGAGCGCCGCGGATCAAGATAGGCATGTCAGCACCGACAGGCTGCAGCCCGCCGCATAACATGAATGATGGCGCGCCGCAGAGCAAGCTAGGTACGTCCGCACCGATAGGCTGCTGCTCGCCGCACGGTGAGAACGTTGGAGCGCTGCAGAGCGAGAGGCGCGGCGTGCCGCACAGCAAGAGCGGATCCATCGGCGCTTGCCTGCTGTGGACACGGCGTCGCAGCTGGGTACATGTCCCGTCAGTACCCCCATTCCTCGCTAGGAGTGGGTAGAGGCCCTCAACGCCATACTTGCACCAGATGCCGGCCACACCGTACTTGCACCGGATGCCCACCACGCCGTTCGCATGGGTGCCGCCGTTTGCCTTGTCCGCGGCCTGCTAGATGCCAATGTGCTGGTCCGTAGGCTCGACCGTCTCCTTGGCCCAAGTGTGCACCTGGGGACGGTAGAGGGACATGGCCGTCGCATCCTCGAGCTGGTAATCTCTGATGAAATAACCAACTTGGAGCTCGAGATCGCGCTCCAGATGTACCGTGATCGCGTCGACCGCTTGGACGAACGCCTGCACGAGTTCAAGCAGAGCCAAGAGCTACCCTAGTCATGGGTTGCTGGTCATGGTCTCATGGACGCGTTTTATTTTGAAAAGTTTTTTCGACGCGGATAGCTTTGTATTCACAGCAATCATAGTATTGCTCTGTTTCAATGTGTGTACTCTGTTTTCCATTCTTATATGTTCTTTTTCAATATGTGTATTATACGCTTTCCATTCTGTATATGTGGATGATAATAGCTAGATTCAAATTAGTATACAAAAACAGATAGAAAATGGAATTCATAATATATATATATATATATATATTAATTGTTCATTAGATCATCACAGAATATACATATATATATATCATCACATATACGTGATGATACTTAACTACTAGGTACAATGCATAAAATTGAAAACAAACAATACTAAAACTAATAATCCCTCCTGGCTCAAGTATCCCGGTAGCCCCTCGCCAGCAGATCCCTGGTGCGCGGCGTCTTCCCCGACTCCTCCGCCTTGCAGCACATGACGTACCGATCTGCCTCTTGCTGGCGGACGCGCGCGGCCGATCTTGCCATTTCATTGGGCTCCCACAAGAGCTCCTCGTCGGTGGCACGCTGGAGCTTATCGGCCCACCTCCACGCAGCGACGAGGCGCCCAGCGCCTATGACCTTCCTCGCGAAGTACTCGTCTTCATACACCTCCTCGGCACGACGACGCGCCCGCCCCCAAAGCTCTGCCGCCTCCTTTTCCAGGCGGCATCACGGGCTTCACAGGCCGCCTGGTACCTGGCTTCCGCCTCCACCATCTCCTTCTTGAATGCCACTTGCCTGGCTTTCTCAACCGGCGGTAGTGACTTCCACAGACAAAGATTGTACTGGCCCCAAAACCAATCCAAAGTTGGGGGTCCGGCACAACCTTGTCAGGCGGCGCGTAGGGGTCCTCATCGCTGCTAATCGAGTGAGCATCCTCGGGGGGAGGCGACTCCTCGTCGGTGCGTGGGCAGACCGGCGGCGCCATGACAGAGATTTGAGAAAGAGAGAGAGGGGCGAGCGAGGGGAGGATGTAGATATGAGAATGCATGAGGGGCGACGTGATAAAGGTAGTATTTATTGGCGGCCGGAATCTAGATCGACGGGGACAGTACACACGCCGGTCGCCGGAATTTACGAGTACTGTAGTTTGAATTACACACAATTCCCGCAGCAAATCCATGTGTGAACATAATAGCCAAAATCCGTGTGTGAACATAATAGATGACGGTTTTCAATGCAGAACCGTATCCGATTAATGATCCCCGCCATTCACCTACCAAACCTCGAGCCGAGAGATAGACTACCAATCGTGTGGGGGCCGGTTGTCTTGCCAGATCTTTATATTTTCTTTTTTGAACACCAGATATTTAAATCGTTTGATGATTTTTTAACTCGCACACAAGTACACAAAAATATGATTTTTCAAACCGTTTTGGTTAGGCGTTCCATGTAGATGTAGTTCAAATTTGAATTACGGTCATTAAATGGTTAGAAAATCACTTATATGTCTTTAGAATGTCAAATGACCCCTGAAATTTACCAAATTTTCACATGACAGTTGTATTAGTGCATGTTAAACATAGGAAAAAAAATTGAAGGCCGTAAGAGGAAGCTATCTCCCATTCGTCATCAAACATGTATTGTTCCCTCTCGGAACCACGAACCTTCTAGCGAGTTGCTCCGGTTTGTGAGGGGTGTGTGTCCAAACTTTCGTCAAACATGCCAATTTCTTTACCACATCATCTTGGTGGCATGACATTAAATCAAGCAAGGTTTCATGTTTTTCTGATCATTTTTTAATTTTTTTTGAATTAAAGTGCCATGGCATGTACTCCATGCATGTGCACATGCCTTGACAGCAATATGTTTGAAAATTCCTTCAAATTTACTGCACAAGGAATTAACTCGCACACAAGTACACAAAAATATGATTTTTCAAACCGTTGTGGTTAGGCATTGCATGTAGATGTAGTTCAAATTTGAATTACGGTCATTAAATGGTTAGAAAATCACTTAAATGTCTTTAAAAGGTCAAATGACCCCTGAAATTTACCAAATTTTGACATGACAATTGTATTAGTGCATGTTAACCGTAGGAAACAAATTAAGGGCGTAAGAGGAAGCTATCTCCCGTTCGTCATCAAACATGCATTGTTCCCTCTCGGAACCACGAACCTTCTAGCGAGTTGCTCCGCTTTGTGAGGGGTGCATGTCCAAACGTTTGTCAAACATGCCAATTTCTTTACCACATCATCTTGGTGGCATGACATTACATCAACCAAGGTTTTATGTGTTTCTCATCATTTTTCTATTTTTTTAAATTAAAATGCCATGTCACTCCATGCATACATATGCATGTGTCCGTGTCATGAGACCAATATGTTTGAAAATTCCTTCTAATTTACTGCACATGGAATTAACTCGCACATAAGTACACAAATACAATTTTTCAAAATGTTTTGGTTAGGCGTTGCATGTAGATGTAGTTCAAATTTGAATTACGGTCATTAAACGGTTAGAAAATCACTTAAATGTCTTTAAAACGTCAAATGACCCCTAGAATTTTCCAAAATTTCACATTACAGTTGTAGTAGTGCATGTTAGACGTTGAAAAAATTTCAAGGCCGTAAGAGGAAGCTCTCTCCCGTTCGTCATCAAACATGCATTGTTCCCTCTCGGAACAACGAACCTTCTAGCGAGTTCCTCCGGTTTGTGAGGGGTGTGTGTCCAAACTTTCGTCAAACAAGCTAATTTATTTACCACATCATCTTGGTGGCATGATATTAAATCAAGCAACGTTTCATGCTTTCTGATCATTTTTTATTTTTTTTTTAAATTAAAATGCCATGGCATGTACTCCATGCATGTGCCCATGCCTTGACACCAATATGTTTGAAAATTTCTTTGAATTTACGGCACATGGAATTAACTCGCACACAAGTACACAAAAATATGATTTTTCAAACCGTTATGGTTAGGCGTTGCATGTAGATGTAGTTCAAATTTGAATTATGGTCATTAAATGGTTAGAAAATCACTTAAATGTCTTTAAAAGGTCAAATGACCACTGAAATTTACCAAATTTTCACACGATAGTTGTATTAGTGCACGTTAAACGTAGAAAAAAATTTGAAGGCCGTAAGAGGAAGCTATCTTCCGTTCGTCATCAAACATGCATTGTTCCCTCTCGGAACCACGAACCTTCTAGCGAGTTGCTCTGGTTTGTGAGGGGTACGTGTCCAAACGTTCGTAAAACATGCCAATTTCTTTACCACATCATCTTGGTGGCATGACATTACATCAACCAACGTTTCATGTGTTTCTCATCATTTTTCTATTTTTTGAATTAAAATGCCATGTCACTCCATGCATACGTATGCATATGTCCGTGTCGTGAGACCAATATGTTTGAAAATTCCTTCTAATTTACAGCACATGGACTTAACTCGCACACAAGTACACATATAAGATTTTTCAAAATGTTTTGGTTAGGCGTTGCATGTAGATGTAGTTCAAATTTGAATTACGGTCATTAAATGGTTAGAAAATCACTTAAATGTCTTTAAAAGGTCAAATGACCCCTAGAATTTTCCAAAATTTCACATTCAGTTGTAGTAGTGCACGTTAGACGTAGAAAAAATTTGAAGGCCGTGGGAGGAAGCTATCTCCTGTTCGTCATCAAACATGCATTGTTCCTCTCGGAACCACGAACCTTCTAACGAGTTGATCAGGTTTGTGAAGGGTGTGTGTGTCTAAACTTTCATCAAACATGCCAATTTCTTTACCACATCATCTTGGTGGAATGACATTACATCAACCAAGGTTTCATGTGTTTCTGATTTTTTTGGAATTAAAATGCCATGCCACTCCATGCATACGTATTCATGCATATGTGTCCATGTCGTGATACAAATATGTTTGAAAATTCCTTCTAGTTTACTGCACATGGAATTAACTCGCCCACAAGTACACAAATATGATTTTTCAAATCGTTTCGGTTACGCGTTGCATGTAGACGTAGTTCAAATTTGAACTAAGGTCATTAAATGGCTAGAAAATCACCTAATGTCTTTAAAAGGTCAAATGACCCCTAGAATTTTCAAAAAATTCACAATACAGTTGTAGTAGTGCACGTTAGACGTAGAAAAAAATTTGAAGGCCGTAAGAGGAAGCTATCTCCGATTCATCATCAAACATGCATTGTTCCCTCTCGGAACCATGAGCCTTCTAGTGAGTTGCTTCGGTTTGTGTGGGGTGTGTGTCCAAACTTTGGTCAAACATGTTCAAATTAGCAAGCGGTGTTAAATCATGCAATGACGTACCCGGGGAAATTTCCACCAAAATTTGAATTATCAAACTCATCCCATGCGTGTAAAGTAGAAGAATCGTTTGCGATGCACACAATCATTCAAAGTGAATGGTTTGGTGGCCCCGCACGCAAAGTTTCCTTCCACATTTCCAAAGTTTTGACCTACCGCCAAAATATCTACCCCCGCCCCCTTCTCCACTTCCCCACCCCCTTTTCTCCCCAACCACAAGTCACATTTCCCATGTTTCCTCCTTCCTTCCTTCCTTGCTAAGCTATAGCCGCTTCCTCGCTCTCGCCGTCTCGCATCCTACCGTTGGGGTCGCCATGGTCTTCTTCAAAGACATCTCCAGCGGTTCCTCCTCCGGCGACTACTTCTTCACCACCCGGGTATGCCTCTCTTCTCTCTCGGGCTATGACTTGGAATGAAGGATTTTTACCCGGAGGTCGATTTGAGTCGTTTCTTCCTCTTGTAGCTCCCTAAGACCATCAGTGGTAACGAATGGAGCGGGGTGGCTAAAGACCTATCTACTTGTTGTCACCATCAATCTCCATGCATGAAGCTACTTGCGTTTGATTTTGTGGACACTGGGAGGAAGTTTCTGGCATGTGAAGAGAAGGTTAGACCCTCTTTCGTTGTTACAAATCATTTGTTAGATGTGATTGAGACACTGTCACGGTCCCAACCCATTCATACCACACCTTCAACCAAACGCATCCTAAGATAGTGCCACAGTTTGTACCTAATATCTTAAATTGTTGCCATCTCATCAGTGGTGCCATTAGAAAATTATTTGGCACCGCTTCAGCAGTTTGTGCAGCCAACTTTGGTCCACACATCCGAGCAGCCAAGCAGTAAAATACTAAATCTTTATGGCACGAAGGAACTGGGCATCGGAGCAACTACATGCTCCGGAGTCCGGGTCCCTATTTTTTTTCGCTGCATCGGCTCGCCAGTTCAGGGCACCGGTGCGAGATGTAGCAATAGTTGTCTTTACACCAGTTTTGGCATACATAGTGGACGACCTTAGTGCTATTAGTTCTATGTTACTAAATTTGTGCATGTACACACATGTTAGTATCAATTTGTTTTCATCCAAACACTGTCGCTATGTTGTTGCAGTTATATTTACCTTGCTCATAAAATGTTCAATTTGTTATTTATTGTACATGATTAATAACTTGTAGCGTCGTTGTAGTTAATTATAGCTTCTGATGTTTCAGAATTTGGTTGTTGTCTCAGTACCAATTATTTCATTTGCACATTGATCTTTTTGAGAAGATATGTCATAATTAACATGTTTCTTCAGTTTTTCAAAATAAGCATTGGTGATTTTCTATGTTGCTATAAACCCATTTCCCCTACAATTCTTACTGATCTAGTTTTAAATATTAGAGGATGAACATAAGTGTTCTTACTTAGAGTGGGTTGATCAAGAGTGGCCACAGTCTTTGAAGATGTGCCTAATGAAGCTCTCAAGCATGTATGAGGAAGTGAACACAACTAGGCTTAGAGAAAGTATTGTCGATGCTGAAGCATATTTCGAGATGCGGGATAAAAAGTTGAAGGTGGAGAATGAGCTCAAATTTTTTTTAAAGACTTTGCTAAGATGGTGTTGGTGAAGGAGGAGGCACTTTCCCAGTTGGCCCGTGCAAAACGGGTACTTACTGAACTGAAAGCAGAGGTGGATAAGATGAGTCTGGTTGATCTCGATTAGGGAAATGATTATACTATTCTTATGAAGTTGAACTAGCTATATGTTGTATTGTGTTGCTTTCATGTAACTACCGTACCGTACTGTGATGTTATAATATATTTATGTGCCTGATATGAAATTGGCAAATGACTGTTCGATATGAAATGTGAATTTGCATAATACTGGAATTATTAATTGTAAACTAATAAGCCTGCTAAATGTGTCATGGACCTTTGCAAACGGTTCTAGTAGTAAAAGCGGTTGTGATGGATAGACCAATGCCACAAAGTTTTCTTCATCAAATCATGTGTGATATAGTTGATAAAAGCAAACAGTTAACCAAGGAAGACCGTGTGTGATAGTTACAACTTTCGCACACGAGCCAACACATAAAACTGTGTGGAATTTACGTCTGAACAGAAACGTTTTCCCTGGATTGACTATGTGGGATGTACATAAGAACGAAAACGTATTCCTTGGATTGACTATGTGTGATATACATACGAACGGAAATGTTTTTCTAGGATTCACCGTGTGGGATGTACATACCTACGGAAATGATTTCTGGGTTTCGCCGTGTGGGATGTACATACCTACGGAAATGATTTCTGGGTTTCACCGTGTGGGATGTACATACCTGCGGAAGTGATTTCTGGGATTCACCGTGTGGGATGTACATACCTACGGAAGTGATTTCTGGGATTCACTGTGTGGGATGTACATACCTACGGAAATGATTGGGTTTTGATGCCGCGCCCGATCACACACGGCCCCAGCCTGGGTCCCAGGAGGGCCTATCCCTGACGATTTTTGGGTCATGTGGGAAGGATACCCTATTGCACACACTCACTTGGCGACGGTTCCAAATGCCATCGCGGAAAGGGGTAAAAAAACCATTTGTTTAGGACCGACGCGCACCAGTGTTCCCCTGCTCGCTGGGAAAAGAAGCTCCAGTTCATTGGAGTTGCAAGTATCCATCACCTCGCGTGCAAGGCGTATGTTGAACTTTGCCTCCAATTCCTCCTCGGCAGCACGTCGTGCCATCTGCCTGCGCCTGCGCCTCCTCCTCCTCTACTCCGCTACTGCAACCCTCACATCGACGGCATCCCCCTCCTCCTCTGTGACCTCTCCCAGCTCAGGATCCATCTCGCTTTTCTTTGATTGCAGCTGGTGGAATGAAAGTGAGAGAGGGCTCGGGATTTATACTCAAAGTGTAGAGGTATGGGTAGGCAGCCAGTAGAAAATACTTACTCCGATGTCAACGCACAGTAAGACAACTTTGACACAGAGCAGTCCAACTACACATACGGCAGCAATTCAAACAACACTGGAAAACACGCAACCTAATTACATAGTTTGACCAGATTGTAAGAAATCGCAAGCTATAGTCAGCCGCCATACACCACCTCCGCCAACGACCAAATAACATGGGAATCCAGGGTAGAAACAACTCAAAGAAGCAAAAATTGACAACACAAATCTTTTCATACAATCCTCATATCTCTCCCTGCAATGCCAATTCGAAAGTAAAACAACAGAAAAAGAAGAACACATTTGCATGGAGGGCGTGGAAAACGACCAAGAACACCAAAACTTGTAATCAGAAATTACAGATGAAATTAATCTCCAAAAACTCTAAGACACTGATAAATCTCACATCCAAAACAACAAACCAAACATAAAATTGAGGCCTACGAACACCACGGTAAACACCAACGCCCAAAACACGCCCGTCGCCAAATGCCCACACCGTCACCTCCGGTGACTTGAGATCGCAAAACATGACGAGGTGAGCACGCGCACGTGCGGAACCCCTTACATATCTCCTCTGGCAATGAATGGCCCGCAGCACCGCGTTGCAGAACGCCCGGAAGCTCCACGTTACATCACCTGTTTCCGCCCGTTGTACACACAGGAAGACCAGTTCAAGTAGAAAACCACGTCAGTCCACCCTGTAAACTACGTCAGTTCAAGTAGGATAACAGAATACTCTCTTTACGGACTCGTCCCATGTCAAATTCGTTCTACCATGACCTCTCTTGACATTACCCGCACGCTTTAGCCGTCCGCTATGCACTAGAGCTTTTGGAGGCATGCACTGAATATGCCCAAACCATCTGAGACGATGTTGGACAAGCTTCTCTTCAATTGGTGCTGGCCCAACTCTATCTCGTATATCATCATTTCGGATTCGATCCTTCCTTGTGTGGCAAAACATACTTTCTGACTGTCTACTACAACAAATTTTTCCCGGCTCCGGAGAGGAAGGGTACGTGCCTTCGGCTCGCTTTAGTGCTTGTAGTCGTCGTTAGGTGGTCTACGAATCTGGATTTAATTTTTATTATTTCTGATGTTCGTTGTATGCCATAATTAAAGATGAATAGATAAAAAATTCTCGCAAAGAAAGTATTTTTAAAATAGCATTACATGGCATCCATAGGTATCACACAGCAAACGGTTTGTGATGAATTATGTCCATGTAACCCCAAAATGCAAAAGTTGTCTCTAATTAATCATGCAGCAGACGGTGACATGTAAGGCACGTATGGCTTTTGCCATGTACTCCCTCCTTTTTTACTATGCATATTTGGTCTTGTTAGGGCAAGCCGTTGAGGAACAATTACTCTATTAGTATGCACTTTATGTTGTTTGAAAACATAGTACAAAATAAGAAAAATTGGTATGTGATACGTCTCAAATGTATCTAATTTTTTGAACACTTTTACTTTAGTTTGAACTCAAAACTTTCTCAAATGAATAAAGAACTAATTCGGACTGACATTGTTTTCAACACATTTTCCATGATGTTATCTTGTGCAGAAAAGTGCCAGATAAAAATAAAACAAAAATGGATTGCAAAGATTTACAATTCTACCTATTGTTCATTTACTTGATGCAATTATTATCCATAATGAGGAAGAATCCATACCCCTAGCCTAAAATTGTTCTGTCCACTACAAGAAGAGGTACCGCTCTTAGTACCCAAGCTTCTTACGATTCTTCTATTATTTTGAATCAACTTGTGACACCACCACTTGCACAGACCAATGAACCACACTCTAAAATTTCACATGATATAGATGATGGTCATGATAAAACTATTGATACTGCTACTACTGATTCTAAAGTTACTGCTGAATCTCCTTTGGGAGAACTGCTTGATAGTCATCTTGCTATACTAAAAGAAAAGGAAATACTTGAATATGAACCACTTCCACTTTGAGAATACCACCTACTCCTATTTTGAGGACACCAAGTATTCCAACCATGCCACTAGGGATTTGATATATATATCTTACAAGGATTGGATAGTGGAAGTGTTTTTGATCGTGCTCACAGAGTTTAAGATTTTGTAGAAATTCTATGAAAAAGGGCACTTGTCTCTCTATATATATTCTTAAGTTATTTCCTTTCTCCAAGGTAGGGGATGAGCATAAGAAGTTTAAAAGATATGATTTATACTTTCATGATAAAATTTATGCCAAATCATAAACAACATGTCATCATTAGAGAGATTCATAGCTTTTCTCAAAACAAGCATGAGGCTTTGTCTCAAGCTCGTGGGAGGATTATTGATTTGCAAAGGATAAATCCATATCATAGTATCAAAGAACATGCTTGAGGGAGTCTTGGATTAGGGGGTATCCGGACAGCCAGATTATATCCTTTGGCCAGACTGTTGGACTATGAAGATACAAGATTGAAGACTTCATCCCGTGTCCGGATGGGACTTTCCTTGGCGTGGAAGGCAAGCTTGGCAATGCAAATATGTATATCTCCTTCCTTGTAACTGACTCTATGTAACCCTAGCCCCCTCCGGTGTCTATATAAACCAGAGGGTTTTAGTCCGTAGAACAACAACAATCATACCATAGGCTAGCTTCTAGGGTTTAGCCTCTCTGATCTCGTGGTAGATCAACTCTTGTACTAATCATATTATCAAGAACAATCAAGCAGGACGTAGGTTTTTACCTCCATCAAGAGGGCCCGAACCTGGGTAAACATTGTGTCCCCTGCCTCATGTTACCATCCGCCTAGACGCACAGTTCGGGACCCCCTACCTGAGATCCGATGGTTTTGACACCGACATTGGTGCTTTCATTGAGAGTTCCTCTGCGTCATCATTGTTAGGCTTGATGGCTCCTTCAATCATTGATAGCGATGCAGTACAGGGTGAGACTTTTCTCCCCGGACGAATCTTTGTATTGGGCGGCTTCGCACTGCGGGCCAACTCGCTTGGCCATCTGGAGCGGATCGAGAGCTACGCCCCTGGCCATCAGGTCAGATTTGGAAACTTGAACTACACAGCTGACATCCATGGAGACTTGATCTTCGACGGATTCGAGCGCTTGTCGAGTGCGCGGCATGGTCACGATGAGCATGATTTAGCTCTACCATCGGACAGTGTTCGGGAGATCGCACCGGCGACCGCTTCGACCCTCAATTCGGAGCCAATTGCGCCATCAATGGACGGGTGGATAGACCCCGCCACGGAGGCCGCATTCTCATCGGCGATCGAGCCGAGTATCGACCTTACCCTTCATAAGAGCCGTGACGCCAAACTACCGGATTCTTCCCCGGCCACGGACTCCGAACCGCCTGCGCCCGTTCCTATCAAATCCGACTGGGCGCCGATCATGGAGTTCACCTCCGCGGATATCTTTCAGCACTCGCCCTTCGGTGACATACTAAACTCATTAAGGTCTCTCTCCTTGTCAGGAGAGTCCTGGCCGAACTATGTCCGGCAGGATTGGGACGCGGATGATGAAGAAATTCGCCGCCCACCCACCACCCACTTAGTAGCCACTGTCGATGATTTGACCGACATGCTTGACTTCGACTCCGAAGACATCGACGGTATGGACGACGATGCAGGAGACGAACAAGAACCACTGCCCACAGGGCACTGGACGCCCACCTCATCATATGATGTATACATGGTGGACACACCCAAAGAAAACGACGACGAGGAACGGAAGGACGCAGCGAAGGATCGTTCCCTCGAGAAGCAGTCAAAGCAGCGGCGTAAGCGCTGCTCCAAATCACGCCTCGGCAGAAACAACGATCATATAGACCCAGCGATAGAGCAGGGTGAGCTAGCAGACGACAAATGCGGCGTTGAATCACCGTCTGATCACGGCAACACGGAGAATCAAACCGAACAACCCGACTCCGTCGAAGATAACAGTCCGGACGACATCACACCGGACAGGCACCCGGAGCAACAGAATACCCATCAAAGGCTTGTTGCCACTGCGAGGAGTCTGAAAAAGCAGAAACAAAGGCTCAGGGTTGCACAAAACACACTCAGAATTAGATGGAGTGAAGTACTCAACACTGCAGCAAAGTACGGCGGTAGTCGCCACACAAAGAGCTACCCGAAGCGAAAGCTGCTACCTGAATTCGATGAGGAGGCCTTAGATCCCCCGCAATCAAAAAACAAAACAGCCATCCGGTCGGATAGACGACCTCGTGGCCAACATAGAGCGGCAAATGACGCCGCACACAAGCCAGTACGCGATCCACGTGAGGGCTCGCATCAAAAGGACGGCGCAACCAGATCCATCTACGGGCCAAGCAAGCGTGCTCCAGCATGTAATGCAACACAACAAACATCCGAACAACCATGGTACACCCAAATACAGGGGTGCTGCACACCCCCTATGTTTCACCGATGAGGTGCTGGACCATGAATTTCCAGAGGGATTCAAACCCGTAAACATAGAGGCATACGACGGAACGACAGGCCCTGGGGTCTAGATTGAGGACTACATCCTCCATATCCACATGGCTTGAGGAGATGATCTCCACGCCATCAAGTACTTACGCCTCAAGCTCAAAGGGCCAGCTCGGCACTGGCTTAAAAGCCTCCCCGAAAACTCCACTGGAAGCTAGGAAGAGCTCGAAGACGCTTTTCGGGCAAATTTTCAAGGGACCTATGTCCGACCACCGGATGCAGACGATTTAAGTCATATAACTCAACAACCCGGAGAGTCAGCCCGAAAGCTTTGGAACAGGCTTCTCACTAAAAAGAACCAAATAGTCGACTGTCCGGACGCCGAAGCCTTAGCAACTTTCAAGCACAGCGTTCGAGATGAATGGCTTGCCAGACACCTCGGCCAAGAAAAGCCCAGAACAATGGCAGCATTAACAAGCCTCATGACCCGCTTTTGTGCGGGCAAGGACAGCTGGTTAGCCCGACGTAGCACCAGCGACCCAAGTACATCCAAAGTCAGGGACAAAAATGGGAAGCCACGACGCAGCAAAAACAAGCGCCGGAATAAAGAAGACAGCCTGAAGAGCACGATGGTAAACGTCGGATTCAGAAGCTCTCGGCCAGGTCAGCAAAAGCTGCCCTCCAAAGGCAACAGAGACGAACTATCCAGCTTGAACAAGATTCTGGACAAACTATGTCAGATCCACAGCACCCCCGATAAACCTGCAAATCATACCCATAGAGAATATTGGGTCTTCAAGTAGTCCGGCAAACTCAACGCCGAACACAAGGGGCAGGATACGCCAAGCGAAGACGAGGACGAGCCTCGCAAGCAAAGCACTGGGGAACAGAAGAAATTCCCACCAGAAGTCAAAACAGTAAATGTGTTACACGTGATGAAGGGAAGAAACAAAGCGGCACTCCTTGAGACACATGCCCCAGGGCCTATCACCACGGAGTTCTGCCACTGGTCGTCCAAACCGATCACCTTTGACCATCGGGATTACTCGGCAAGTATCCGGCATGCAGGATGGGCTGCCTTGGTGTTAGACCCGATAATTAATGGATACCACTTCACACGAGTCCTGATGGACGGCGGCAGTAGTTTAAACCTGATATATCAGGACAAAGTCCGCAAAATGGGAATAGACCCAACAAAAATCAGCCATAGCAATACTACCTTTAAAGGAGTAACGCCAGGCCTAGAAGCGCATTGTATGGGCTCCCTGCTACTAGAGGTTATATTCGGCTTTCCCGATAACTTCCACAGCGAAAAGTTAACCTTCCACATCGCTCTGTTCCAAAGTGGCTATCAAGCACTACTCGGACGCGAAGCTTTCGCTCGCTTTAACGCAATACCGCATTACGCTTCTCTCATACTTAAGATGCCCAGTCCACATGGCATCATTACAGTAAATGGAAATATTGAGCGCTCCTTGCGCGCGAAAGACCATGCGGCTGCCTTGGCAGCCGCACACTAAACGGCCTCACCAACTAGAGCATCTGATAGGTCGTTAAGACCACGGACGCGGTTAGATGAGTCCGGTGCAGCTATATGTAATTGATACAGGTTTAATGGCTATACCCCTATAACAATACAAGGGGCTCAACGCGCGTAAACAAGTGGAAATTAGGCTCAACTTTACTCATCTTGAACTGTACATGGTTTATTTAGTATAACCTACCTTTTGCACGACAACTTTTCAACTAAGTTCCTCTCTTTTTCAGATGACCATCATGCTACACCCGTCCAGGATACAGCACAATGGAGACACGGGCGCAGACGTGCAGCAGGGACCCATTCCAAGGATTATTTTTAGATTAAGACCCTGCGTAAACCTTTTTTTACTATCTCTTGTTGATACACATCCCCAGGATTCTCAGTACAACTGAGAAGGATGCTGACGTATTGGCATGTGGCCACGTTAGAATATTGCACGTACCTGGACACCAGGGGCTTATTACAAAGGGCAATGTTTAGCCCGGTTTACATCATAAAGACCGAATACCTTAGGGACTGTTCGGCGTCGCGAGTTTGGCCTTATATGCATCAGCTCCGAATCATGTCTTTGGTCAAATGTTGGGTTTGCCCGGCTCCTCTGTTTTGCTGCCTTACGTTCCGCTCTATCGGCTAGGGCGGCACCAGGAGAACTACTGCGAGTGTGCCCTGGTTCATCTGGACGAGCACCTTAGTAGAGAAAGCTGAAAATTGACTGTCATGATATAGCGTGAGACTGGTCAACCACTCGATGACCTAGAGGAATCTTCGGGATTCCCCCGCCTTAACGAAGGGCAGTTTCCCGGCCAGGCATGTACACGACCCGAATTCGGATGAGCGCGGAGCCACCAGGGGCTATATAGTAGCCCCACTGTCAAACTCCTCTGGCTAAGTGAAAGTGTTAAAGCATTATAGTCCGGTTGCCTAGTTCGCTAAGCTATCACCTCCTTAACGGACCAAGACGTTGGATCAAGTGTGAACATGCGTCTTCTGCGAGCACCCCGCATTATATGTGTGGGGGCTGAAGCCGACGACTACCATCTTTCAGGTTATATACATATATACATAAACGGCCGCACAGGAGGCATCATAGTACTTTCGGCCAAAAGTATAAATACAGCCTTGATAAACTCAATAAAACATTGTTTTTACAGTGGGAATACATGTCACTTAAACATAATATTCTTCGAGCACTGAGCCTCTATCAAACGAGCGCCTTCAAGAACTTCTTCAAAGTAGTGCTCGGCAGCCACTCGGCCTATGGACGAACCCTGTGCCGCAACAGTGGTGGCATCCATCTCCGCCCAGTATGTTTTGACGCGGGCAAGGGCCATCTGCAAGCCTTCTATGCACGCCGACCTCTTTACAGCATCGATGCGTGGCACATCACCAAGGAACTGTTGCACTAAGCTAAAGTAGCTATTCGCCCCCCCCCCCCCCCGGCCATAGATGATCCACAACGGACCTCATGGCAAGTCCAGATAATCTATGGAGCTCAGCCCACTCGGCCATTTGCCCATTCAACAACAGCGGACGGGCTAGAGCATGAAACTGTGACCAAAACAGTTTTTCCACTTCGTGATGTTCCCGATCCTTGAAGTACTCGGCCGCATCAGCAGCACTTGCAGCCAAATCCATGTAGGCGTCCGTAGAACTCCATAGCCGGTCCAGAGGTGCATACTTCGGATCCCCGAACTTAGTCCGCAACAAGAAGGGCTTCCCAGATACAACATCCGCAGCTTGATGCAGCTCCTCCTTCGTCGCTCTAATTTTGGAGCGGGCTTCCTTGGCAGCCACCCGGGCCTTCTCCAGGTCCGTCGCCTTTGCCCGGTTTTCTTCTTCAAGAAGCTGGTAATGGTCAGCAGCATCTTTTAACTCTACAACCATCTTGGCTATTTTTTCTTTGCTCTCGCAATGCGCGGCCTGTTCGGCCCTTAACTCTTCGGCTGCCTTTAAAGCGGTCGCATTGCTACTCCTGGCTTGCTCCTTGGCTTGGGCAATCTCCGCCCGAAGGGTCTCAACGGTGGCAGCTCCATCTACAGTCACAACATATTAAAGATACTGGCATCATGCTGCTCTTATTATGTGACAATCACCAGAAAAATCACTTACCCTGTGCCTCGTCAAGCCGCTTGTTAACAAGCACGGCGTCGGCATCTGCCGCATCCAGTTGCCGCCTTAGTTCGGCAAACCCGTCAGTCCGGCTAGCCATCGGAGCTTCAACCATCTGCACATAACGGCGGTCTGGTTATTACTTGGGACTGTGATCCTCTGTTTGCCACCATTTTCGACGACAACCAGAGTCTCAGGGGCGACTATCTACACAGGGCACATCTAAAAATGTGTTGTACTGTCAAAAATGTACATCATTTCACGTATATCAAAACCCATCAGTAGACTCATAAAGGCTTCATGCAACCCACTTTCGGCGGACGAAATCCTTTCAATCACCGTACCCATCAACATATGGTGCTCTTCTGAGATAGCCGCTTGCTCGAGCAGATCCCTCAGTATGTCTGACCGCACACCAGACGGTGCCGGACTCTTTCGATTGCTCTCTTCAAGAGCCGGATACTGAGGACTTCGGGTGGCCGTAGGATTGCCTTCAGGCCTTGCCGGATCAGGAGAAACCCTCCACGACGACACCTCGGGGTCGCCCTCCTCATGAGGCGGTATGGCAGGGAGAGGCGTTTCGCTCTCCATCATCTCTAGAAGAAGATCCCCTGAAGACGAGCTCTGCTGAGAAGGGCTAAGATCCGAACTGCAAGATAAATGCCTCGGTTATTTTCCTTGGAGGTAAAGCGAGGTATTTTTATTATTAAGTTCCCTTTTACTTACAGCTCGGTGGAGGGCTGATCCCCTTGAGGGCATAGTGCGGCCGGGGTAGCCCCCGGGGAAGGACCCTCCGGCGAAGATTTCTTCCCCCGTTTGGAGACCATTGTCTCCGGGTCCTCGGAGGCGGTCCTCTTCCTTCTCTGGGAAGAGGAAGTTTCAGTCCCTCCTCCCCGGCTAACCTCCTTCGCGGAGGCGCTAGCCTCCTTGTTCCCCCTTTATCTTCTCCTGAGGGCGCTTGATAAGGCGCGATCTCCAGCATCCTGGTTAGCACGGGATTTGGTAAGGTCTCGGGGAGGGGGCCGGACACCTGATCAACTTTTCCTTCGCTATCCAATCCTGGTCAAAAAGCGGCTTTTTTAGGGCGACGTTGTGATAAATAAACGGACAGTGTGTTCAGATGAGGGGCTACTTACTTGGGTATCCGGGCGATTGCAGCTCAGAATTGCATCCCCAGTGATGTCCGGACACATTATTTGTGGTCCGAAGAACAATTTGTACATCTCTTCATGCGTCATGCCGAGGAAATGCTCAATAGCTTGCGGTCCTTCCGGGTTGAATTCCCACATGCGAAGGGGCCGGCGTTTGTAAGGCTGGACTTAACGAACTAGCATAACTTGCACTACCATAACCAGACTGAAATCTCTCCCAAAGAGATCTCGGATATGGCTTTGCGGTATTGGCACGTCCTTGGCTGGACCCCAGCTCAGCCCCTTGCTGATCCATGACATCAGTTGCGGTGGGGGTCAGAGCAAAAGGTGGGGGCAGCTACCCACTTGGCACGTCGGGGAGCTGTGATGTAGAACCACTCCCGCTGCCACAATCCGGACACCTCTGGGAAGCAACCCTCAGGCCATGGAGCGTCGGCAATTTTGCTTATTGAAGCGCCTCCGCACGCTACATGCTGCCCCTCGATCATCTTCAGCTTCACATCGAAGGTCTTGAGCCACATGCCAAAGTGAGGGGTAATGCGGAGGAAGGCCTCACATACGACAATAAATGTCGAGATGTGAAGAAGGGAGTCCGGGGCCAGATCGTGAAAATCTAGCCCGTAACAGAACATAAGACCCCTAACAAAGGGATCCAAAGCTCGGCCTAGTCCTCGGAGGAAGTGGGAGACGAACACGACGCTCTCGTTGGGTTCGGGAGTAGGGACGGCCTGCCCTCGGGCAGGCAGCCGATGCGAAATTTCGACGGTCAGATATCTGGCCTCTCTCAACTTCTTGATGTCCTCCTCCATGATGGAGGAAGGCATCCACCGACCTTGAAGGTTGGATCCGGACATAGTTGAAGGTCCGAAGCACCTGACCTACATTTTGGGTGTTAGAGCTCGATGCAGGGGAAGGATTTGATTGAGCACGAGAGGGAAAAAAGAAAAAGCCTTGTCCCCTTTATAAAGAGGGTGAATATCAAGCGTCCTCCTCGTAGCCGTTTGGGACTTGCCTAAGATCTAGGAGTCCTACCAATAGGCAAGGTTGGGTTACCCACGTCTGTATTGATGAGAATCCTGTAATAAAGGGGACACGATCTCTGCTTCGACAAGACGTGCCAAGGAAACCGCCTCGCGAGACACGCTGAGATTGGTTATGAAAAACAATTCGAATAAAGACCTGGCTGTGGTGTGATTTCACGCTACGGGGTACGTCAGCAGATTAGATTTGTGGAAAAATTATTCTCTCTACGGTGATATGTGGAACTTGTTTTGCTGAGCCAGACACAATCCTCGTGTTCAAAATCTTCTATGAAGTATTCGGAGGAGGAACCCGCCTTGCAATGCCGAAGACAATCTGCGCGCCAGACTCATCGTCATTGAAGCCTGGTTCAGGGGCTACTGAGGGAGTCCTAGATTAGGGGGTATCCGGACAGCCGGATTATATCCTTTGGTCAGACTGTTGGACTATGAAGATACAAGATTGAAGACTTCATCCCGTGTCCGGATGGGACTTTCCTTGGCGTGAAGGCAAGCTTGGCAATAGGGATATGTAGATCTCCTTCCTTGTAACCGACTCTGTGTAACCCTAGCCCCCTCCGGTGTCTATATAAACCGGAGGGTTTTAGTCTGTAGAACAACAACAATCATACCATATGCTAGCTTCTAGGGTTTAGCCTCCCTGATCTCGTGGTAGATCAACTCTTTTACTACTCATATTATCAAGAACAATCAAGCAGGACGTAGGGTTTTACCTCCATCAAGACGGCCCGAACCTGGGTAAACATCGTGTCCCCTGCCTCCTGTTACCATCCGCCTAGACACATAGTTCGGGACCCCCTACCCGAGATCCGCCGGTTTTGACACCGACAATGCTTCATATATTTTACAATGCTCTAACCCCTGAATCTAGGATACAACTAGATAGTTATGCGAGAAATGTTTATAGGGACAAGACACTAAATAAAGCTAGCATGGCGCTCCCACCCTCCACCACGGCTCTCCCACCCTCTTCGGTGATCTCCCTCTTTCTCCACTAATTGGTGGATTCCCACCGATCATCTGGTCCAGCGTCCTCTCTAGATCAAGGAAATACCCATCTCCAATGGGTTCTTCTGGTGGATCTACCCTTGTCTTGGATTTTTCCAAGGGTAGGGTTTTTGCAGATGAAGTTTTCAGATCTACTGGGCATACGGTCCATCCTTTAGGGCACAAGAGATCATTCATCTTAGTGGTTTCATTCA
This sequence comes from Triticum monococcum, assembly GCA_034509565.1. Lineage (NCBI taxonomy): Eukaryota > Viridiplantae > Streptophyta > Magnoliopsida > Poales > Poaceae > Triticum > Triticum monococcum. The sequence goes on from CM067844.1 coordinate 496,200,351, forward strand.
GCCGCCATGCCTTTTGTCTCTCAGAGGATTCTGTGGCCGCGGTTTTGGAGGCAGTAATTGGAGGTTCGGCAATTGATCTTCATGTTGATCACATCAAAGATAAGGTTTACTCCTTTCATGTCTCTTGCAAGCAAGTTGGTTTTCTTATTATGGATCTCCGTTCCTATGCATGTGATCTGTTCAAGTGCTATTTTCATTTGTGGGGAAATGGGGGACCTAATTGGATTAGAGAGCTCCGGATCTGGAGGAAGGAATGTGACGCTGAATGGATTCTAGTTAGTCCTACTAAGCGTCGATCATCTTTAGGTCTTTTGGCCATGAATAAGCCTCTGGTTAGATCAGCTATTAAGACTATTGCATCTGTTCATAAAAGGCTTTCTTTTGCCACGTTTGAGCGGTACTCTGCTTGCAAAGGGTATAGATATCCGGCTACGCAAGAGTGCATTGACACCATGAGAGATGCTGGGTATGATCTTCCTGCTCATGAACGTGTATTCATACATCAATCGCCACCCGTGGACTTGTTTTGGATGGTGGCTCGTCCACCTATTGTTTTTCGTACAGTCACTCCTTTGCTGGAGTTGAGCCGGCCGGAATCATCTTCACCGGTAATTGATCCGGTTTCGGAGGAACTTTCCCCCGTGCATGCTGAGATTTCGCCTATAAGTTTCGCAGAGGCGGGATTGTCACCCGTTCAAAACAATTGTCAGGTTTCTGACCCAGTGGCTTTGGAGGCCGGTCAGGTGTTTACCCAATCTTTGCTGCTTAGCCCATCTGCCCCTGGGCCTTCCACGCCTCCGGTCCCAACTCCTCTGGGCCATTGTCCAGATATCCCTACATCTCAGGAGACTGCGAGGCAGTTTGAAGCTATGGTCGATGACATGGTGGACCATGTGGTTACCTGCACTATTTGCTCTCAGAAGGGCCACTTGTCAACGACTTGTGGAATGCGAGTAGTCTGTACGGCTTGCTCTCGCCCTGGTCACTCTAGCCATGGCTGTAATGATTGCACGCGCTCCAATGGATTGGTTTGGAGGCCAGTTTTGGTGCAACAAAAAACGAATTTATCGGAATCTGCTGCTTCTCATGGGAACAGAGCTGGAGTTATTGGGATAGACTATCCAGTCCCATCGCCGCTGCCTCCATTGCATCTTCCCTCACCCCAAGCCAAAGAAAACCCCCGACAAGCTTCTAGCTCTTCCATGGAGAACTACGAGCTCGATCCACAACGCTTTGTGCCCCCTGGCCACCACATCATTGATGGTGGCGATCGTCGGCTACCACGCACCTTCTTCACGCTCGCCGCACGCCCGCTCCGTCGGCATGAGGACTTCATGGTTGCCGAGGTGATGCCGGCGCCGGAGGGGCCATTCGACCTGGTGCGGGAAGAAGTTGTCCAGTTTCTGCAAAATAGAGGTATTTTTGTCCGATCTGCTCAGCCGTGGTTTCATGGAGTAGGGCTGTTTCAAGTCAGGGATCCGTCAGTTAGGTATTCCTTGGTTCAGCATGCACCTTTTCCATTGGGCAATGATCGTTTTGTCAGATTTATGAAGCATGATGACGAAGAAAATTTCAAAGGAACACATGGTTTTCGCAAGGGTTGGTTAATGTTCATTGGGATTCCCCTGGATTATCGCACCACTGAATACATCTCGCAGGCCGTAGGCACTTTTGGAAAATTTATTTCTTGGGATAGTGAGGATCCTTATCTTGTCCGGACTTTGGTTGAAGCTAGTTTCCCAGATACACCGTTGGTTCCAAGAGATGTTGTTTTTGGTGATTATGCAGAGTATGGAGGGGCTCAAGTGTCTTGGACTGCTGCTTGTTATGTTCTAGGTGCAGATTTTGCAGATCAGATGCCAAATGACGAAGACCCTATGCCCTTGGATGGAAACCCTCACCCTTTGCCTGGTAATCTGGTTCAGGATAATTTGATGTTTTTCTTATCGCCATACCCAATGTTGGGCTGGAATGACGCACCTCTCACTCCACCTCCTCCACCTATGAATGACGAAGTGCCTGGTTGGGGCAATGCCATGTGGGGAGATGAAGCTGGGAATGAGCAGGCCCCACACCCTGCTGCTCCCAAACAGGATCAAGTTTCCATAGTGATTGATCAGCCCGAAGGATCTGCTTCTGTAGAGCAAGAACAAGAAGTTGAAATCCAACAACAGCATGATTTACCACTCCCAGAACTTCAGCACTCTGTCTTTGAGGAGAATCAACTTGCCATTGTGCCCTACCAACCTCCTGTGATTCAGCAGCAGGAAATCTTTATTGGCATGGCACGCATTGTGGCTGGACCTCCTCTTCCTCCGGAGATGGTTTGGAAAAGGTCTTTCCAGAACCTTATGTTTGATTTCTCAGTTAAGGAAGTACCAAGGTCTATATTCTTCAAGCCGATGGGCACAATCATTTACTCCAAGAGGTCGTGGTCCATTGCGTTTGACGAATCAAGGATGATTTCTGGTTTAACTGCTTCTCTGCCCGTGGTTCCTGCTGTCAGAACACCTGTCATGGTGAAGCGCCCGGTGGCCAGAGCTTTATTTGAGGCGTTGCCGCCTGTTTCAAATTCTATTTCTGAAGAAGTTGTGTCTGATAGTTCTGCTATTCCTGTCTCGGTTCAATCATCACCTTTGGTTTTCTCCGTGGAACAAACTTCTGCGCGTAAGCGGAGAGAGAAGAAGAAGGCTCCTGTTGTCGATACGTCACTAAGGCGTTGCACTCGGAGCGCGGCAAAGTTGGATGGCTACAAAAATGTGGTTTTTGAGCAGCTTTCTCTACAGCCATCTAAGAAACGCCCCCGTGCAAGGCCCATGGAGGACAAGGCCCAGCCCACTTCTGCGGAGGATTCTGAAGATGCTCGGCCTACTGCACCACCACACACCCCGCTTCATGTTCTCCAAGCTGTGGGCGCGGAGCTAGAGATTGATCCTTCGCTTCTATCGGTGGACAAGCTTATGGCTAATCCACAGGAGGACTCGTCTGCATCTTCTGCTTAGTATTTATGTTATCTTCTATGTCAAGGCCGAGGGCGCCTGTTATGCTTGTTTTCTTTTTTGTTGAACTGAGTCCGGTCTGGGATGTGGCACATTGGGGTTCTGAACTTTACTTTATTTTGGATGGTATGGCATTATGTGCCATGCTCTTTTTGCTACTCTATGCAATGGTTATTCATGAATCGTGTTACAACGCGTAGTTGGAAAGTTTTATGTTGGAATGTTCGCGGTCTGAATTCGGAAGCTAGGCAGCGCTCTGTTAGGGAGAAAGTGACAGAGAGTCAGTGTCCAGTGCTTTGTTTGCAAGAAACTAAGCTATATTCTTGCTCGCGTTCAATCATGAAAAGCATTTGTCCTCATGGCTTTGATCAATTTGCTGAGTCTCCCTCTAGTGGAGCTTCTGGGGGTCTTTTAACAACGTGGCGATCTGATGTGTTCTATGGCACCCTGCTCGAAGTCAAACCCTACGCTATCATTATGCAATTTACCTCGGTTCATAATAATGAGCAATGGTTTTTGGTTAATGTATACGGTCCATGTCAGGGTGAGTTGTGCGAGGAGTTTGTTTCCTGGATTTACAACTTGGACATTGACCCGGATCAGTTTTGGATGTTGATGGGTGACTTCAACTTCATCCGTTCCATTGATAATAGGAATCTCCCTGGGGGCGATATAAATGATATGTTTATTTTCAATGAAATAATTGACCATTTGGGACTGTTGGAACTTCCTTTAAAAGGACGAAAATTTACTTGGTCTAATATGCAGGACAGGCCTCTTCTGGAACAGTTGGACTGGGTTTTCACTTCTGCGAGTTGGATTAACATTTATCCCAGGACTCAACTGACCCCTTTGGCCAAGACTGCGTCTGATCATGTGCCTTGTCTGGTGGCCATCAGTACATCAATTCCGAAAGCACATATCTTCAAGTTTGAATTTTTTTGGATCCATCAGGCTGGTTTTATGGAGTGTGTTCAGGAGGTTTGGACTCGTCCCCCTCGTAAGACCCATATTTCCGCAATAATTGTTGAGAAAGTAAAGGTGTTGAGGTTTGCATTGAAGAAATGGTAGAAAGGTTTATCACATATTAAAAGGTTAATTGAGAAGTGCAACTGGGTAATTCTTTGGTTGGACAATCTTGAGGATATGAGATCTCTGTCCAGGCCTGAGTTTAATTTCAGGAAAATCACAAAATTGCACCATGAACATCTGCTGCACATGCAATACCTGTACTGGAGGAAGAGATGTACAATTAGGTATATCAAAGTGGGGGAGGAAAACTCTAAGTTCTTTCAGGCCATGGCAACTGAGAGATATAGAAAAAAACTCTATTGCTAGTTTGTTGCTGTCTGATGGAACAGTAACGTCAAACCATGAGGAAATGGCCAAAGAATTCTTGTCATCCTTCAAAAGCAGAATGGGGACAGTTAGATCCATTTCGTTGGACGAAAACATACTGTCTCTTATACCTCGGGTACAGGGTTTGTAGGTGCTTACAAAACCTTTTGAATCAAAAGAAATTGAGCAGGTAATTAAGGATTTGCCTATTGATAAGGCCCCTAGGCCTGATGGCTTTAATGGGCTTTTTTTTTAAAGTGCTGGCATATAATTTCCACTGATTTTATACAGCTGGTTAAGGAGTTTCATGCTGGAACAGTGCAGTTAGAAATTTTGAATGATGCATACATTACCCTAATTCCAAAGAAGCAGACACCTGAGTGTGTGGGAGACTTTAGGCCAATTTCACTAACCTCTGTTGGTCTGAAGTTCCTGACAAAGCTTGCTGCTAACAGATTCCAACAGGAGATCACCAAATGTGTGCATAAAAATCAATATGGTTTCATAAAATCCAGAACAATCCAGGATTGTCTTCCTTGGACCTTTGAGTATATCCATCAGTGCAACCAGTCTAAAAGGCCCATCCTTTTGCTTAAGTTAGACTTTGAAAAGGCTTTTGATTCTATCCAGCATGAGGCTATCATAAAGATTTTAATTTCAAAAGGTTTTGATGAACGATGGATTATTTGGATTAAGCAGTTGCTGTCTTCTGGCACTTCCTCTGTCCTTCTGAATGGAGTTCCCGGTAGCCACTTTAAATGCAAATGTGGAGTTAAGCAAGGGGTCCCAATTTCTCCCTTGCTCTTTGTTATTGCGGCTGATCTTTTGCAGACATTGATTAATGATCTTCTTCACCAAGGTTTAATAAGCAGGCCTCTGCCTACCCATGATCCTGATTTCCCAGTGGTCCAATATGCTGATGACACACTGCTTTTCTTAAATGCTGATAAAGATCAATTGGGGGCTCTGAAATCAGTTTTGCACTCCTTCTCACAGGCAACTGGACTTCAGATTAATTTCCACAAATCCTCCATGTATCCCATTAATGTAAGTGATCAGGATGCTTCTGACCTTGCTGCCTATTTGGGTTGCAAATTAGGCAATATGCCTTTTACTTATCTGGGTCTGCCAGTGGGGACCACCAGGCCCAAAATTGTGGACCTTCTTCCACTTGTGGATTGTATGGAGAGAAGATTGACAGCAAGTTCTTGGTTCTTGCCTCAAGGGGGCAGATTGCAGTTAGTTAACTCTGTCATTTCTTCATTGCCTATCTTCTTCCTTTGCAGCTTGTCAATTCCTCAGGGTATTTTGAAACAATTGGAAAGAATTCAGAGACAGTGTTTATGGAGGAAATATGGTCAGGAAAAGGGACATTCACTGGCGGCTTGGCCACTTGTTTGCAGGCCTAAATCGAAGGGGGGGCTTGGAATCTTAAACCTTGGTTTGCAGAATGCTGCTCTCCTTCTGAAACATCTCAATAAATTTTATAACAAGATGGATGTGCCCTGGGTGCAGTTAGTTTGGGATTCTTACTATTTTGAAAGGACTCCACATGATACTGTTATTTGTGGCTCTTTTTGGTGGAGAGATGTCTGTAAGTTGATGGATACTTTCAAGGCAGTTACTTCGGTTGATGTTCATAGTGGAGATACGGTGCAATTCTGGTCTGACTATTGGAAAATTGGAAACAGTTCCGTCCCTCTGCAAGATCGATTTCCTAGGCTATATTCTTTTTGTCTCCACAAAAATCTCTCAGTCAAGGAAGTCTTTGAGACTAGTAGTTTCCAGGACCTTTTTTACTTGCCCCTTACTGAACAAGCTTTTCAGGAACTACAACAGCTTTCCTCTTTAATGGGGTCTTTCCATTTGGACAATAACTCCCATGACCACTGGGGATGGAGGCATGGCAAGAAATCAGAATATACTACAAAAAGGTTTTATGATTTTGTCTATCAGCCAATGGTATCAAACCCCATTCTGTGGTGGATATGGAAAAGTTGCTGCACTATGTCGATCAAGATGTTTGCTTGGCTTGTTATAATGGACAGGGTTAACACCAAGGACATGATTCAGAGGAGGCATTGGAAGATTAATGAAGGACCAGAATGTGTTCTTTGCCCGACTGGAATACTGGAGGACAGAAACCACCTCTTTTTCCAGTGCAATTTTAGTGTTTGAGTGTGGAACTATCTGCAAATTGAATGGAAAGATTGTGATGACATGGTGGAAATTGCTCGTCATGCTAGGAAGTATTTCAACAAGCCTTTCTTTGGGGAGGTGGTTTTCACGGCCTGGTGGAATATTTGGAAGATCAGGAATGATAGAGCTTTCAGGAACATCCAACCATCTTTCAGGGCATGGAGGAATGGCTTCATTCATGATCTTACTTTGCTCTCTCATCGAATCAAACGGAAATATAGAGACACCCTTCTTAAGTGGATTGATTTTCTTCCTCCTTGAGGAGAGTTCCTTCTTTGTTTCTTTGTAATTATTAGGTATAGTGCACCCCACCCCTTCTCTGTATAGCCTTCTTTAGAGCCTTTCCTCTTCTCTTTTTTTTAATTTCTTTCCTCACCTTGAGGAAACCCTGTATGCCTTTTGCTTTTATTAATAAAATGTTGTGGGGTGCAAGCCCTGCAGTCTTCATGGTCAAAAAAAAATAAAGCTAAGGATTTACTTGATGGTACCGCTTCAAATTATGATGATTCGAATTTAGCAGAACCACAACTAGCCCCTACCTCCTAGAAAAGAGGGATATATGCCTTGAGTGATGAAGATATAAAAGAAGCTAAAAAATCTTTCCAAGAAAAGGCATTCAGATTCAGAAGTTAAAACACTACCTCCTATGACACCCTTATATCTCAAGCTTTTATTATTTTTATTGAAGTTAGTTCTTTATATAAGTTTTATGAAGGTGACCTTCTGTATAAAAAAAATCTCCTGGTCAGTGTCATGATGAACTAGATAATTTTCTTCTTAAACAACATCACTTCAGCTTGAAGATTAGGAGAGGGATTTCTGAAAATTTTATTACAATTGAAAACATGTCCAAATATTTTGAAAGAACTATGAATGATATTAAAGAATTTCTAAACATTGCAATATGGTTCAAACACAAATCTTCTAAATTATGCAAACTTGGGAAAACGTCGCTCTTGATAAGTCAAAAGGAAATAATGAAATCTATGGAGTAGGGACTAGAGGTGGAGCTTCCACCCAAGATCATTTATATCCTCAAGGTCACCCCGACAGAATTATTCAAGAATCACAAAATATGGATGGAGCAGCACTAAATACTTCTAGAAATAAAAAGAAAGAGAAGATATTAAGAGATGTTGAATCTTCTGAAATGACCAATGAAAATCCAGATGGAAAAGAAGAACGATCTCGATAGGATATCTCTATCTCTGACACTAGAACTAAAAGAGGCTATGAAGAACAAAAACCTAATCAAGATAATGAAAATACCACATAAGAAGAAGAAGAAGAAGAAGTAGAAAAAGAAACCATGCTAATGAAGTTGAAAAAGGAAATTATGAGACTCCACCTGTCAAGAAAACTCATAGAAAAACTAAAAAAACTACTAGACATGGTAAAGAGATAGAAACATGGGTTCAAAAACCTATGCTCTTTCCTAGTGAACCATGAAAATTTTGCAAGGTTCCTGCATTTCTCAAAGATATTTACTTACAAATCTCTCTTACTCAAGCAATTAAGGTTGTGCCTTATTCCAAGTATATGAAAGCTATTGTCACTAAGATAAGAAAGATACCCATTGATGAAATTTATACTATGCTTGCAAACTATTATGTTGACAGTAAAATTCATAAGAAGTTGGGGGATCCCGGAGTTCCTACTATACCTTGTACATTGGCGCAATGACAGCTACAACCAGGAAGTTAAGCAACGCTACGGGCAACATGTCTAATAAATGTTCATTTTAATATGCTATTTTGAGTCAACAAACATTTGTTCAAATTCACGAACAATTTTTGAATACGCAAACATTTTTTTCCAACTCGTGGATATGTTTTCTAATATGCTTTTTTTCAAAATCACGAACATTTTATTGTTTTGTCGAAACAGTATTGGGGGAAGATTGAAACATACGTAACAGAAACATACGAACAAGAGAGAAAGAATTATTAGAAAGAATTATTTTTTTGAGAACTCGCCAACTTTATTAATTATCAGCAAATGTCATAGGTACACGGTTTGGGTCGTGAGGAATGCCCAACCAAACATGTCTACCTACATCTAGATTACAAGCAAACTTGGCGAGATTATGAGCCTCATAATTATGGTTCCTACGCTCATGGATGAAAAAACAAGAAGTAAAGCTATTACAATGAATTTTGATCTCATGCACTATAGCAGCATTTGTGCCTCCAGTTCCTTTCTCAATATCAGTCACGACTCCCTGGCAATCCGAGGCAACGCATATAGACTGTACTGCAAGATCATCCGCCAAAGATAAGGCTTCACGACACGCATAGGTCTCCAAGACCACGGGGTCATTTATACCTTGGATAACGATAGCAGATGATCCGAGATATCGGCCTGTCTCATCTCTGCACACTGCTGCGACCGCTCCTCCATGGCGTGACCTAGCTACTGCCCCATCCACGTTCACCTTGACGGTGCCAGTCGGGGGAGGCAGCCACCTGTTCACCTATACAGAGGGAACGCCCGGGGTTCTCCTTCCTTCATCTTTAGTTTGCACTTGCCCTAGTTCCGCAATGAAGTTATTTATGAAAGAAACAGTATGTTGCGGACTCTGAAATATGGCCTCGTAGACTGCCTTGCGCCTAGCATACCAAATTGACCATAGCGTCACGGCCATCTTAACGAATACCGCATGATCCATAGAATCATAGAGCTCAAATAGCCAGAGCCTCATATTGGGCTCCAAATTATTCATCATGCACGCAACCATATCAGCATCTGATAGTGCCCATACACATCTGGACATGGTGCAGGAGACAAGATAGTGTCTCCACGAGTCAGCGCACCCGCACAAGGGGCAAGTGTCTTGTACTGCCATATTACGCTTCTTCAGAGTATCTGTCGTAGGGAGAGAATGATGGGCAAGTCTCCACAGGAATATTCTGATTTTTGAAGGGATTTTTAATTTCCATAAAACAACCCAAGATTTCTCATCTTGTTGATTCGATGATCCACCCCTTCCCTCTAGCCATTCCTCTCTCTGCAGCTTGGTTTTCAAAATAAATTTATAAGCCGAGCTGACCGAGAACTTGCCCTTTTTGTCTGGATACCAGAGAAATAAATGCGAGCTGAAAGAAATTCAGCGAATGAGCAGGAGTTGGGCCAGCCCAAGTAATGATGCACACTCCCGCGCGTTTCATCGTCTTCTGGCGCGCAGGGCGACAAAAAGGAGGTTATGTGCGTATCTGCGAGAGCTCCTCCCCAAGGGAGCTCCTAAACGGTGCTCTCATCGCCACTTTAGGCTCCTGGCGCCTGAAGGCGACCTGAGTGGGGCGGCCCATGAAACCAACAGCCGCAACGAACAACTCGGGGATGGTTCACTCGTAGCGGCGACTGCCTCGCATCTGGTACTGCCTAAAAAATTGGTTACAGTTGACCAGTTGAAAGTTCAACCGTTGACTTAAAACTCGGTTTTCAAATAAATGCAAAAAAAATCAACAAATATTTTTTAATTAAAAAATCTTCATGGATTTTGCGAAAAAGGTCACTAATTTGAAAGAAAAGTTTATCAATATTGTAAAAAGTTCATTAATTTTTTTAAAATTTTAATCAATTCGTAATAAAGTTCATATATTTGAAAAAAAATTCATCCATTTTAAAAAAATCATCAATTTTTTTTAAAAATCCATCTATCATGAAAAAATTTCATCAATTATTAAAAATCATGAACTTGAAAAAAGTTCATCAATTTTAAGAAAGGTTCATCCATTTTGGAAAAAGTTCGTGAAAAGTTGAAAAAAGTTCACAAAATTTGAAAAGTTCATCAATTTTTGAAACTAAATCGTGCATTGGAAAAGTAAAAAAGGAAAATGTAAAGAATAGAAAAGAAAAGGATAAAAAGGAATTGAAAATAAATAAAAACCCTACAAAACTGATTTAGAAAAAAAAGTTCGGTGAACTAAAGAAAGAATAAGAAGAAGAAGACGAAGCAAGACTTCACAAGACTTAAAGGAGTCCTAGTGGTTATTGGGTTGATCAGCGAAGGAATAGGTCACGAGTTTGAATCCATCCCTCAGCCTATTTTCGGAATTTAACAGGCAAAAAGATTAATGGGCAGGCCCATGCAGCATCTATGGAAGGAGGGAGGTGTGGGGCCATTTGCGCCGATGCCTATAACAGGCGCCGAATCGAAATTGCCCCTCCACAACGCCTTGTGCGCCAGCTTTTTTTGCGAGCTCGCCACACATCATTCACGTGCCCTTCTTGCTTTGGCCGGCCTAATACCCGGTTTCCTCGCTCACTATGTACACAGTTGACTAGTGACCATTGACCAGACACCTGTTGATTTTTTTTGTGAACTAAAAATATCGTTTATTTTGGAAAAAGTTCACAAACATAAAAAATAGCAAAATTGAGAAAAATGCGGATTTTAGAAATGTTCATGAATCCGAACATCATCTGCTAAAATTCAGAAAATTTTCATGAATTGTAGAAAAAACATATATTTGAAAATTGTTCCTAGATTTAAAAAACATGAATTTTTAAAAATGTTCACAAATTTAAAAGTTATTCAGGAATTTTAAAAAGTTCATAAGTTAAAAAATGATTGCTAATTCAGAAAAATCATGATTTAAGAATGAAAAAAATGAAAAATCACAAGAAGAAACCAATTAAAACTACAAAAGAATAAACAAACGAGTAAAAACTGAGTTAAAATGATACTATAAACACAAAACCACACAGAAAAGTTCACAAAACCAAATATGCGCGCTAGATGGTTGGGCCAAGTAAATACCAATGCTCGCATGTAGGCGCCATGTACGAATAGCACGAGGCCTTATGTATGACAGTAGTGGGCAGCGGCCGAGCAGACACGCTGGGGACACTCGTTGAGGCTGGACACCTGCCCGGCTTCGAGTCGGTCCACTTGGGCCAAGGTTTATTTCTCGATCCTTTGTTTTTCATTTTGTTAAGGAAATTCAAAAAAAATATTAAAGAACATTTGAAAAAATTTCAAGAATTCGAAAGAAACTAAAATCTAAAAAAATCACAATTTTTATAAATGTTCATCAGTTCAAAAAGGATTCAAATTTAAAAAAAGTCCGCAAATGAAAACATATGTTCCTGAATTACAAAAATATTCAGTATTGTAAACAAAAGTTCGTGCATTTAGAAAAATTCCTCACACTCAAAAAATGTTCATAAATTTAAAAAAATGTTCGTAAATTCAAAAAAAATCAGGAACTAAAAAAATTCATGAATTCCAAAAAACTATTGGAGAAATTCGAAAAATATTATGAAAATCAGACAATGTACACTGATTATAAAAATGTTCGTGATTTCAAAAACTTGTTCACAAATACAATGCTGGTTCACGAATTTCGAAAAATGTTCATGGGTTTAAAAAATGAATATGATCTCCAAAAATGTTCGTGAGTTTGAAACAGTTCTCAAATTTCATAAATTATTCACGAATTCAAAAAAAATTCACTAATTTAAAAAATGCTCGTGAGTTCACAAATTGTTCAGGATTTTTTTCCAAAAAAATGAAATTTTGAAAAATCAGCAATTTACAATTTATTATTGATTTTCAAAAATGTTCAATGATTTTATAATTTTTCTATATTCAAAAAATCATAAATTTGAAAACCAGTCACAATTTTCAATAAAGCTCATGAATTTAAAAATTGTTCTCAGGTTTGAAAAACAAAAATAAGGAAAAGCTAAAGGGAAACTAGAAAACCAAAAGAAAACAGAAAGAAACCACACATAAACGTACTAATGAGCCTGCTTATTACCGGACCTGCGCGGCGAATAGGATCGTGAGTGCTCTTATTTGACGCATTTTGCATCAAGTACAGGAGCAACGCACAGGGAAGCCCCGACTGGCCCGACGTGCAGGGAATAAATCTATATCTATACCAATATAAAAAGACTCAAAGAAACAGATCCAATTAATCTCGGCCATCAAATCATGCCAATCCAATGACCTAGACTGCTTTAATGTCGAGCGCTCAATACGTTTAGCATGCAGTTAATTTTATACCAAATATAGTGTTAATCACGTAAAACACGCAAATAATATCCTATTAATATCCAGATGCAGTTAATATACTTTCAAATTAACGTGCATTGCACGTACACATTGACCAGTGATTTAAGGAAAAGAAATATCGAAAATTAAAAATAGAAAGGGAAAACCAATTTGCGAAGGTTCCCAAAAAGTTGTACTTTTTAGCAATGTAAAATGGGCCAGTCCAGTTCGATCCAACCCTCTGCTTCTTTGTGTGAAATGACGACAATGTGATGCGCCAACGTTAGGAATTCCCTATTTGGCGCTACCTGCTGGATTCACACTGGCAATGTGACGCGCCCTCATACTGTCGTGGATTCACACTGGCAAGTCGACCTATAAAACGATTGGCCCGCCCATGTATAACACATACAACTTTCTGGTAAACGGTTTCGGTAACCTTCTAGATGGTTCCCAGCGGGTTTTTACCAGTTTTAGGAACTTTCTAGCAGGTTCCTGAACCGGGTTTTAACTTTTCATAATTTATTTTATTTTTATTTTCCTTTTTATTTTACCAATTATTTTTCCTTTTTCTGTTTATGTTTCCTTTTCTATTTTTTTCCTTTTGCTTGTTTGTTTTTGAAGTTTTATATGTCTTTTTCAAATGTTGTTTGCAATTTTCAAGAAATCCAAGTTTTCCAAAAAATGTTCATGAGATTAAAAAAACATATTTTTAAAATTTTGCTCGAGAGTTTCAGAAAATGTTCCAGTTTTCATGAAATGTCCGCGTTTTGAAAACTTGTTCGCGTTTTTGAATTTTATTATGGAGTTTCAGAAAATGTTCCCGTTTTCCAAATTTGTTCATGTTTTTAAGTTATGTTCGGAAGTTTAAAAAAAATCACATTTTCCAAAAATGTTCTTGTTTACAAAATTTGTTCATGTTTTTAAATTTTATTCATGAGTTCAAAAATTGTAGCCAATTTTTAAAATAAATCGCATTTTCAATTTATCCTCGGAATCTCAAAAAATGTTCCTGATCTCAATTTTAATTCGTGGATCTTAAAATATTTCGTGCTTTTGAATTTGTTCAGAATTTCAAAATATATTCCTGTTTGCAAACTTCATTCAAAGTTTTCAAAATATGTGCCCATTCCTCAAAATTTGATCATTGATTAAAAAATATTCATGTTTTAAATAATCAAGATTTTTCAAAAAAAATCTTTGTGTTTTAAAAAAGGGATAAGTATATTTTTCGTCCTCGAACTCTTCCGAGAGTTTAGAAATCGTCCCTCAACTCAAAACCGGATAGTTTTCATCCCTCGACTATCAAAACCGGATAGTTTTCGTCCCTCACGCCGCTTTGGACGGTTTTCGTCTGCATGAACAGTAGACTGATGAACAGTAAATTCAAAAAATAGTAAAATTGTGGAAAACATCTGGAAATTTCTGGGATCAAAGTTTCTCTGGTGCACAAGGTGCATGCTTTTTTTTCTATTTAGACATTCCAGGAGCACGTGACAACGAAAGAACCATAAATATGTACGCCGGTGAACAGTAAATTCAGAAAAAATAGAAAACAAATTCAAAAATAATATGAAAAATGTTGACATACAAGATGCTTGGGTGCTCAATGTGTTCGCAAAGTTTCATGGTGTTTGGACATTGTGGGAGCTCATGGCAAAAAGAACAATAATTGGCTGGGAAAGAAACTTTGAAAAAGTGCACTATTTTGTTTTTCTGGCTAGAGCTCCTCCTATGTCATTTGAGCACGAAAATATGCACGCACCTTGCACATCCATGCATCTTTGATGCCAAAAAAATCATTTTTTTTGCTATTTTTTTATATACTGTTCACCGACATACATATTTACAATTTTTTCTTTCTCATGAGCACCTGGAATGTCCAAACAATATGAAAAAGTTTACGCACCTTGCACAACCGAGGAACTTAGATCCCACAATTTTTCAGTTTTTTCTAAATTTTTCTGCTATTTTTTTCGAATTTACTGTTCATCAGTTTACTGATTATGACGGACGAAAACCGCCCGAAGCGGCATGAGGGACGTAAACTATCCGGTTTTGAGTTAAGGGATGATTTCTAAACTCTCAGAAGAATTCGAGGACGAAAAATATACTTATCCCTATAGAAATCTGTTTGAAAATTTCCAAATTATTCGCAATTTTTACAAGCTTAGTGTAAAAAAGACCTTTAAAAAAAATACTTTTTTGAAATACTGTTCAGGATTTTAAAAAATGTCCGTGTTTCAAGAAGAGCTGCACCTTTGCAGAGAATCAGTAATAGTTCTCATGTCTTGTGGCTACGAACTATGCTCCAGCACAAGAGGTCTATGGTTCGATCCCATGCCAATCTCGCTTAGATTTATTCTCCAAAATGTTTACAGGAAAGGGAAGCTCCCCCGGTCGGCCTAACCAAATATAGCGACCAAAACCGAGTCCTAAAGCATGCCTAGCGAGAGTGTGAGCCTCAAAATTCGAGCTCCTAAACTCATGAACTATATTACAGCAAAAGAAATTCCTAGATCGGTCCTTTATTTCATGTAGAATGGCTCCATACCCTGCTGCCGAGTTCCCCTTGATGTCATTCACCACCATCTTGCTATCTGAAGTAATATGAAAAGGAAGCTCCCCCGGTCGGCCTAACCAAACATGGCGACCAAAACCGAGTCCTAAAGCATGCCTAGCGAGAGTGTGAGCCTCGAAATTCGAATTCCTACACTCATGAACTATATTACGGCAAAAGAAATTCCTAGATCGGTCTTTTATTTCATGTAGAATGGCTCCATACCCTGCTGCCGAGTTCCCCTAGATGGCATTCACCACCATCTTGCTATTTGAAGCAATATGAATCCGGTTCTCGTAAAGATCGTCAGCTAAAGATTGCCCTTCACGTACTCCCAATGCTTCCAGCGTGTTAGGATCAATTATGTGTCTGAAAGTGACAGCTGAAGCCTCAAGAAATTTTCCTCTCTGATCCCGACAGACTGCCGCCACAGCTCCAAAACTTCATTCTACAGAGGCCGCTGCATCAATATTAACCTTCGCGAGACCCTCCGGAGGTGCCAACCAAGTTGTTGGTCGTGCTTTGGGCATTTGTGGCTGCGTCGGAGTTTGCCTTTCAACTATCTATAGATCTCTGAGAAAAAGTTGACAAAAGAATGAGTTGCAAAAGGGCTTTCAAAAATATCTTCATGGATGGCTTTCCTCCTTGATCGCCAAATGGCCCATAAGGTCACCACCATTCGGGTGAACTGCTCATGTGACAATGTCTCATGCATAGTAAATAACCAGTTTTTCGCATCCATTGTCAGATTACCAACCATAGCTTCCACAATTTCCTCTGAGCAGAGAGACCACACGCTACTCGCCATAATGCAATCAATCAAAGCATGTTTCCGGTCATCTTGCGCGGTGCAGAAAGCACACACAGATGTGGTCAACATATTTCTATGATGTAATATAGCTACCGTTGGAGTGGTTTCATGGCAAAGTCTCCATAAGAAAACCTTGATATTCGAAGGTATCTTGATCTTCCATAATGACGTCCATGCCCTCTCTTCCATGACAGCGTTCGAATGTCCTACAACTGGCTGAAACAATGCTTCATTTTGTAGCTTCATAGTGAGCACAAATTTGTAAACAGATTTAACTGAAAAAATGCCTCTCTCATCTTCTCCCCAAGCCTAGAAATCATCAACTCTCCTAGTACAAAGTGGGATTTTCAAAATAATATCAGCATCCATTGGCAGAAATACCGCTCGCACCTTATGTCACGCCCTCGATGCGGCTATATCTCCTACGTGTCGAAGCACGACTTAGAGGCATAACCGCATTGAAAGCAATGTCGCAAGTAAGATAATCTTCACAACAACCCATGTAAATAAATAAAAGGGGAAATGATACATAGTTGGCTTACACTCGCCACGTCACACAAATACATGAATAACATTACAATCATCCAATACACTCATGGTCCGACTACGGTACCAAAATAAGAGATCAACCCCAACATGCGACATGGTCCCCGACCGCCCCAACTGGGCACCACTACTGATCATCTGGGAAAGACACATAGTAACGGCGAGAGTCTTCATCGAACTCCCACTTGAGCTCAAGCGCATCGTCTGGAACAGTATCATCGGTCCCTGCATCTGGTTTTGGAAGTAATCTGTGAGTCACGGGGACTCAGCAATCTCGCACCCTCGCGATCAAGACTATTTAAGCTTATAGGTAAAGGTAAGGTAATATGTGGAGCTGCAGCAAGCGACTAGCATATATGGTGGCTATCCTGTTCGCAAAATAGAGCGAGAAAAGAAGGCAAAGCACGAACGAAGAACTATGATCAAGAAGTGATCCTAGAACAACCTACGTCAAATATTACTCCAACACCATGTTCACTTCCCGGACTTCGCCGAGAAGAGACCATCACGGTTACACACGCGGTTGATTCATTTTAATTAAGTTAAGTTTCATGTTATCTATAACCGGACATTAACAAATTCCCATCTTCCCATAACCGCAGGCACGGCTTTCGAAAGTTCAAATCCCTGCAGGGGAGTCCCAACTTAGCCCATCACAAGCTCTCACGGTCAACGAAGGATATTCCTTCTCCCAAGACAATCCGATCAGGCTCGGCATCCCGGTTACAAGACATCCTCGACAATGGTAAAACAAGTCCAGCAACACCGCCCGAATGTGCCGACAAATCCCGATAGGAGCTGCACATATCTCATTCTCAGGGCACACTCAGATGAGACATCCTACGAGTAAAACCAACCCTCAAGTTGCCCCGAGGTGGCCCCGCAGTCTACTCGGTCGGACCAACACTCAGAGGAGCACTGGCCCATGGGGGTTTAAATAAAGATGACCCTCGGGCTCCGAAAACCCAAGGGAAAAAGAGGCTAGGTGGCAAATGGTAAAACCAAGGTTGGGCATTGCTGGAGGAGTTTTATTCAAGGCGAACTATCAAGGGGTTCCCATTATAACCCAACCGCATAAGGAACGCAAAATCCGGGAACATAACACCGATATGACAGAAATTAGGGCGGCAAGAGTGGAACAAAACACTAGGCAAAAGGCCGAGCCTTCCATCCTTTACCAAGTATATAGATGCATTAAGATAACAAGATAATATGGTGATATCCCAATAATAAACAATGTTCCAACAAGGAACGATCTCCAATCTTCACCTGCAACTAGCAACGCTATAAGAGGGGCTAAGCAAAGCGGTAACATAGCCAATCAACGGTTTGCTAGGACGTGGTGGGTTAGAGGTTTGACATGGAAATTTGGGAGGCATGATAAGCAAGTGGTATACATCGTAGCATAGGCATAGCAAAAGAGCGAGCATCTAGCAAGCAAAGATAGAAGTGATTTCGAGGGTATGATCATCTTGCCTGCAAAGTTATCAGAGTTGACTGGATCCTCGTAAGCGAACTCAATGGGCTCCTCGTTCGTGAACTTGTCTCCCGGCTCTACCCAAACAAGACAAACAAGCAAAAGGAACACAATCAACCACGTGCAATGCTCAAACAACATGATGCAAACATGGTATGCTATGCGGGATGCGATATGTGATGCATATGCAAGATTTTACAAGGAATGATTGAACCTGGCCTCAACTTGGAAATCCAAGAGTGCCACTGGAAAGGTGAGGTGATTTCGGTTGAAATCGATATAAAGATCACCGGAATCGGATGCATGGTTTGGAAATGGCAAGCAAAACAAATATGGCACCGGTCTGCGATAAACAGCAAGTGACCAACTAAATGCATCAAGATAAATATGCTACATCACTCAAACATGACAACAAAATACATGGCAGGGATCCACTGAGCTACGGCTAATTCATCCATTAACAGGTTCAAACAGGCATGGAAAAATGCAAATGATAACAGGTTTCAGACTTAGTGAAATTAACACAAGTCTGGAATTTAACATCAGGAAGCACACTTTAGAGCATGAAAACTACATGCTACAGGAACTTATCATGGCAAATCAAGGCATGACATGGAGCTAATCAAAGCACTTAACAAAAGTCCCTTAGTGACCTTGAGCCAAAAGGGATCAGAAAATACAATTGCAAGCATGTGAACATGGCAAAAACATAAATAGATCTCAGACTTAGTGAAAAACTAGAGCATGCAAAACAATTAACAAGTAGGCATGTTCACGAGCTCGATGCACTCACTACAGAGCATGGCATGACAAACTAAGCATACACCCATCAAGAATACATGACATAAAAGCTAGACATGGCAAGAACAACAACATAGCAAGCACGGGTCAACAACAACATCCTCGGCAAAACCGTTAACAAGTCAACAATCTGCCAGGAATCACGAAATAGCAAAAGTAGAGCTCGATTGACTCAAACTAGGGTGCTCCATAAATGCAAACAAACACATGGATGGATAGAGCACAACAATATTAACAAATCATCCTTACTGATCATCCTGAAAAGAGGCACGGATAACTAGGAAACAACATGAACATATGGCATACCGACAAAAACAGAGCAAGGACTTAGAGAAATTCCAAGTCCCTGAAATCAGCATTACCGATTACGCTACTTTGCAAGCTTGTGCTAGTCATCACACATACCACAAAAATACATAGTAAGCACCTTTGTAAAGATGGCATGGCGCTAAACAAAACACATGTAGAGCTCAGGAGCATATCATGCACACATTAAACATGGCAAAAATGACAAATAGCTATTTGATGCAACAGATCTGACAAATTAACCACATAGCCCTCTTCCAATATTATTTCGGGCATGAAGATTAGCTCAAATTAAAATGGTGCAATGAGATGAAATGATGTACTCATTGAGATGAACATTTTGATATGCTACACGCGCAAATCGGAGCTACGGGTGCAGAGTTACGGCATGACAAAGATTGCAAAAAAATGACTGAGAGAAGGCAAAAGTCAACTGAGTTCAATCTAAGGCTGTGTTTGGTTGAGCTTTTTCAGCCAACTTCTAGCTTTTCAAAGCTAGAAGCTAACCAAACGGTAAAAACTAGAAGCAGAAGTTGTAAAAGCTACCAGATTTTCGTAGTGTAATTTCGAAGCGGGCATTACCCCAACTTTGGACTGGCATTTTTAGCTGTCCCCTGCTAGTTGGCATGTATTTACCCACCGTTGCCACTCCGAAGTGGAAAACGGTTCGGGCTGGTCAAGGGCAGCCCACGAGAGGACGCCTCTTCGAGACCAGCTCCTCTGCTCGATCCCCATCGACACCAGCGGCCGCTAGGGTTCCTAGCCACCGCCGCCCCTCCACCGCCGCTTGCCAAGCTGCCGGCACCGCCTCCCACCTCCGCCTCCCCGCCTCGACCTCCTCCCTCCTCCGCTGCTCTTCGTCTGCCTCCCCGCCTCTCCAAGTCGCACGGGAACCAACAAGGCCGCTGCCCTCCACCGCCGTGCGCGCTGCCGCCGACGACGTCTTCGGCATCCCCGCCACGACCTCTTCCCTCCAGTCTTGAAGGTAGCTGCTCCCTTTCCCCCACTCCCCATTCCCCTCCATCTCTTGTACACGTGCTGTTGCAGCGATTGAGATTGTGGCGATTGAAGTAGCTGCTCCCTATATCAAAAGTATTTCTGTTAGTGATGAAATGGATGATTGTGGCGATTTTTTTGCTAGTATTGCTGCAGCTGAACATTGTTGTATGTTCCTATACATTGGATGATTGTGTACTGTTTAGTTGATTGTATGATAGTATTGCTACACAATTCCTTCCTAGAACATATATATTGATCTATTGCTATGTAATTATTTTGCTTGATTGAAGAATGACTGAAAAAGCGGTGTGGGATGATGCACATCTGAAGAAACTCATAGATATATTAAGAGAAGAGGTTGAAAATGGGAATAGGCCCATAAGTTATTTAAATAAGAAGGGTTGGAAGAATGTTTTGGAGAAATGGGAAGCAAGAACGGGAAAGAAGTATCCCAAGGATAAATTCAAGAACAAATGGGATGCAACAAAAAGTGACTATACTTTATTCATGGAGTTGAAAAATGAAGCAACCGGGCTTGGATGGGATGATGCAAAGAGAACCGTTGTTTGCTCTCAAGAATGGTGGGATGAACATGTTGCGGTACGTGTAGCATTACCTAATTTGTACTTTTTTATTTGGCATACTTTTGAATGATTGCATTACCTAATTTGTATATTCTTTTTCAGAGATGCCAGGAGAGAACAGGAAAGAAATGCAATCATGTGAAGTTCAAACGGAAGGGACCGAAGCATCTTGAAGACTTACACGTCATTTTTCACAATGTACATGTCACAGGGGATAGTGCTTCTTGTGGTGGAGATATATCATCTGAAGAATCAAGTGATGATAATGCGGTTCTTTTGGAGAAACCCGATGATAGTGATGAAATGAAGTTGGCATCTTTGAAGAAACCAAAAACAACCAAGAAGCACAAGCAACCTTCAATCAAAAATGAGGAGAAGGAAGAGAAGAGTCCTTTCCTACGTTTGTACAAGCAAACATGCGAGAAGATAGAAAGTGGAGTGGAGAAGATAACCTCTAGTGTTGAAGCATCATCAGCTCCTCATGCAACCAACCTTGTCCATACAATTTCGGAGGTCATGAAGTTGGTGAAAGATTGTGGTGTCAAAGAAAAAACTGCTCACATGCACACAACCCTCACTCTTATAGTGAAGCCTGAGTTTAGGGAAATCTTCAATGTTCTTGAAACAAAAGAAGGAAAGTTTGATTTTCTGGAGTGGGAGCATGAGAAGGAGATGTTGAAGCACGTGTTGTGAACCATATTTTCCCATGTTGTAGAAGTACATTTCCTTCCATTGTAGAACCTTATTTGCTTAAGTTGTGAACCTTATTTGTTTATGTTGTGAACCTTATTTGCTTATATCGATCATATTTGCTTGTGTTGTGAACTATATATGTTCTGAGAATATTTGCTTGTGTTGTTGAACCGTATCTATGCTAGGACAAATTTTTTTCTATATTGTTGACGATGAATGTGTTAACATTATTATATTCCTGTGTAGATGGATGCAAGGATGGAAGAAGTGGCCAAAAGGGACAAGAGGGAATGAAACTTCTTGCTGAACTTGCAAAGCAGGCTGCTATGATGGGAAACCTAGGTAACCTCTATGTTCAGCGGTACTTGAACAAAACATACAGAGATGCTAAGCAAACAGGACTAGAATGGGTCATGGAGTGTTATGGTCGGCCTAGATACTTCTATAAAATGTTTCGGATGAATCCGGAAGTTTTCATGGAACTTCATGATTTGCTTGTTTCTACATATGGTTTGACGTCAACTAGTAATGTTTCATCAATTGAGTCATTGGCCATGTTCTTACGGATTGTTGGAGGTCCTTAATCATTTGCTCAAGCCAAAAACCGTTTCGTACGCTCCCTTTGGACAGTTCACACAAAGTTTTAGGAAGTTTTGCTATGTTTGTGCAAGTTAGCGACAGATAACATCAAACCGAGAGATCCTACATTCAGCGGTGAACATGAAAAGATTAGAGAAGAACGTTTCTGGCCTCATTTCAAAGGCACTATTGGTGCCATAGATGGATCTCATGTTCCGATGACAGTGCCCGCAGATGATGTGGTTAACCATAGATGTCGGCGTGGTTTTACATCTCAGAATGTGCTTGCAATATGTGACTTTGACATGAGGTTTACCTTCGTGGTTGCGGGTTGGCCGGGTTCTGCACATGACTCAAGGATCCTGAATCATGCATTAGCACACTTCTCTTCATTTCCTGTACCTCCCAAAGGTATAACATAACAACACATGTCATCATTCATTATATTCTTATGTGAGATGCTCACTTGGTGATTTGGTGTTTTCAGGGAAATACTATCTTGTGGACTCTGGGTATGCAAACCGAACATGATATCTTGCTCCTTTTAAGGGGAGTACGTACCATCTACCAGAATTTCGTCTTCGTCGTCACCGTCCACCTCAAGGGAAATACGAGTTGTTCAACTTTTCACATTCGTCCCTTCGCAATGTTGTTGAGCGTGCTTTGGGGGTGCTTAAGCAGAAATGGCGCATATTGAAAGGGGTCCCAAGTTTCTCACCTCGGACGCAAAAGCATATCATCATTGCTTGCATGGCATTGCACAACTTCATTCGTGATAGCAAGTTGAGTGACAAATTTTTTGATAAATGTGATGCCGATGATGAGTATGTACATCCAGTGCTACGACGCGAAGTAGCACAAACACAAGCAGATCCTATTGAAGAGGAGGAGAACGAAGATACCATGGATACTATTCGTAGTAGGATAGCCGATGCTTGTCTTGCGATAGCAACCTAGGTTGCTATCTTGATGGAGGTCATCATGTGAACCATATATATATATATATATATATATATTCTATGGTGCATGCCTTTTGTAATATTATTATGGGATCAGTATCTATTTATATGTAATATGCAACATGAAAGTACAATGGTTGAATTCGTACGTGGTCGTTCTATTGCCCAGCAATGTACATATCACTTATTTAAGATCAAATTGCACATAGAAATATTGCCTCATTACCCAGGGTCAGTACAGACAATTCACAGTGAAATCTATAGTTTCACAGTTGTTTCAACCAAACGGCTTCCAGCTTTTCAACAGCTGAAAGTTCACAGCAGCTTTTTCACAGCTCACAGCTCACAGCAGCTCACAGCAGCTTTTACAGAATCTGCAGCTCAACCAAACACAACCTAAGATCTAGGGTTCCTCCGAGGTACTGTAGCAGCGGCACGCGAACCGAAAACTCTGGCGAGGAACTCCTGCTCCGGCGAGGAAGAAGCGCTGATCCGGCGAGGGGGCAGCCGGATCCGGCGGGAGGGGGCAGCGGCGCAGCTTTCTGACGCCTCGGGACGCCGCGGTGCCGTCGGAGAAGGAGGGCGGTGAGGTGGCGAGGAGGGACGCGGCGGCCGGCAATGGCGGGCGCAATGGCCGGCGCAACAGCGGCGAGGTGGCGGGGCGGCGCAGGCGAACGGCGTCGGGGAAGACGAGGCGGCGCGGGCAAGAGGCCTCTGGCCCGGCTCGGCGGCGGGGAGGGCCGTGCGCGGGCCAGGCGGGCCGACGCGGGCGAGGTGGGGATGTGGGGCGCGCACTGCCACGGCACGCCTCGGTTTGCGGCGGCAATTTCGTCTAGTGCGGGCGGACGTGTCCGCGCGCGGAGAGAGAATTTCTAGGGTTTCGGGGGAAGAAGACCCGTGATTTCGGAAGCGGGTCTATTTATAGGCATAGAGGGAGCTAGGAAGCTCCAAATGGAGTGCGGTTTTCGTCCACGCGATCGTGATCGAACGACCGAGACGATGGAGAGGGTTTAGGTGAGGTTTGGGCCAAAATGGAAGGGTGTTGGGCTGCAACACACACGAGGCCTTTTCGGTCCCTCGGTTAACCGTTGGAGTATCAAACGAAGTCCAAATGGCACGAAACTTTACAGGTGGTCTACCGGTAGTAAACCAAGGCCGCATGGCAAATCTCGGTCCAATCTGGAAATGTTTAACCCCCACACACGAAAAGAGGTAGAAAGGTGCACCGGAGGAGATAGGAGCGCCGGAATGCAAAACGGACAACGGGGAAAATGCTCGGATGCATGAGACGAACACGTATGCAAATGCAATGCACATGATGACATGATATGAGATGCATGACAAAGGCAACAACACACGGAGACAAAAACCCAAACCCGAGGAAAATAAAATAACTTAGCGCCGGAAACGGCAAGAGTTGGGATACATATAAGGTAAATTACATCCGGGGTGTTACAACACTCCACCACTACGAAAGGATCTCGTCCCGAGATCTAGGACTGGAAAAACGCCGGGTACTCAGAACGGAGGTGATCCTCGCGTTCCCAGGTGGCTTCACGGTCGTAATGGTGTGACCACTTGACTTTGAGGAATTTGATTGACTTATTGCGAGTCTTGCGCTCAGTCTCTTCAAGAATAGCAACTGGGTGCTCACGATAAGAAAGGTCTTCTTGGAGATCAATGTCTTTGAAGTTGACGGTGCGGTCAGGGGTCTTGAAGCACTTGCGAAGCTGAGAGACATGGAACATGTTGTGCACATTTTCAAAGTTGGGAGGAAGCTCGAGTTGATAGGCGAGATCGCCTCTCTTGCTGACGATCTTGAAAGGGCCCACGTATCTAGGGGAAAGATTCCCTTTGATACCGAAGCGACGAGTACCTTTCATTGGAGAGACACGGAGGTAAACATGGTCTCCGATCTCGAAAGCCAAATCACGATGCTTACTATCATAGTAGCTCTTCTGGCGCGATTGCGCTCCTTTGAGGTTATCACGAATGACTTTGCACATTTCCTCTGCCTCTATGATCAAGTCATTTCCAATAAGTTGACGTTCACCGGTCTCTGACTAGTTAAGAGGAGTACGGCACTTCCTGCCATAGAGAATTTCAAATGGGGCCTTGCCCGAACTCGCTTGAAAGCTGTTGTTGTAGGAGAACTCGGCATATGGAAGACAATCTTCCCACTTCATACCAAAGGAGATAACACAAGCCCTAAGCATATCTTCGAGAATCTGATTGACACGCTCGACTTGACCGCTAGTTTGTGGATGAAAAGTTGTGCTGAAACGGATGTTGGTGTCCATGGCCTTCTGAAAAGAATCCCAAAACTTGGAGGTAAAGATGCTGCCACGGTCTGAAGAGATCAACTGTGGAATGCCATGCAGAGAGACAATCCGAGAGGTATAAAGCTCTTCCAATTGAGCTGCTGTGATAGACTCTTTGATAGGCAGAAAGTGAGCCACTTTAGTGAGTTTGTCGATGACAACGAATATAGCATCATTGCCACGCTTGGACTTTGGAAACCCAGTCACGAAGTCCATCTCAATATGGTCAAACTTCCATTCTGGAATGTCAAGAGGTTGGAGGAGACCAGCTGGTCATTGGTGTTCTGCCTTCACTCTTCTGCAGACATCACATTCATTCACGAACTGAGCAATCTCGCGCTTCATGCGAGTCCACCAATACGCCTGCTTGAGGTCCTGGTACATCTTCGTACTCCCAGGGTGGATGGAGAGGAGTGAATTGTGAGCCTCATTCATAATGACTTTACGAGGGTCACCTTTAGGCACAACAATGCGATCCTCGAAGAAGAGAGTGCCCTTGTCATCAAGGCGATAGCATTTGTAATTGGATTGACTCTTGGCAATCCCAATCTTCACCTTCTTCACCATAGCATCAAGAAGTTGAGCCTCGCGAATCTGATCTTCCAAAGTAGGAGAGACTTGAAGGTTTGCAAGAAATCCTTACGGAACAACTTGCAGATTTAGTTTGCGGAAAGCTTCACAAAGCTCGAGTTGGTAAGGCTTGAGAATCAGACTGTTGCAGTAATCCTTCCTGGTCAATGCGTCAACAATCACATTGGCCTTGCCTGGAGTATATTTGATGCTCGGATTATACTCTTGAATCATTTCGACCCAACGAGTCTGCCTGAGGTTGAGATTAGGCTGAGTGAAGATGTACTTGAGACTCTTGTGGTCAGTGAAGATGTCCACTTTTCTTCCCAATAAGAGATGTCTCCAAGTCAAAAGAGCATGCACAACTGCCGCCAACTCGAGGTCATGAGTGGGGTAGTTCTTCTCGTTGGGCTTCAACTAGCGAGAGGTATAAGCCACAACTTTCTTCTCTTGCATCAACACTGCACCAAGACCTTGAAGAGAGGCATCACAGAATACCTCGAACGGTTTGGATTCATCAGGAGGAGTCAGAACTGGAGCAGTGACTAACTTCTCTTTCAGGGTGTTGAAAGCGATGTCACACTCAGGAGACCAAACGTATTTCACGTGCTTCTGGAGAAGGTTTGAAAGAGGCTTGGCAATCTTTGAAAAGTTCTCAACGAACCTTAGACACTAGCTTGCGAGACCAAGGAACCTGCGGAGTTGCTTCATGTTCTGAGGTGGTTCCCAATTCACAATTGCAGACACCTTCTCAGGATTCACCGCTATGCCCTTGGCAGAGATGATATGCCCAAGATAGAGAACCTCATCGAGCCAAAACTCGCACTTTGAAAACTTGGCGTAGAACTGATGTTGCCTGAGCTTATCAAGCACCAAACGCAAGTGCTTGGCATGATCTTCCTTGTTCTTCGAAAATACCAAAATGTCATCGAGGTAGACCAAGACAAAGTCATTTGTGTAGGGATTGAAGATGAAGTTCATCATGCGAGAGAATGTCGGAGGAGCATTGACGAGGCCAAAAGACATGACAGTGTATTCATATGAACCATAGCTTGTTATGAAAGCCGTCTTGGGAATATCTTGCTCATGAATTTGAATCTGGTGATAGCCCATACGGAGATCAAGCTTGGAGAATACTTGAGCACCTTTAAGTTGTTCAAACAGCTCGTTGATGTTGGGAAGTGGGTACTTGTTCTTTATAGTCTTCTTGTTCAATGGACGGTAGTCAACACAGAGTCGGTCCGTTCCATCCTTCTTCTTCACAAAAAGAACTCCACAACCCCACGGAGAAGAACTAGGTCGGATGAGACCCATTCGCTCTTGAACATCGAGTTGCTTCTTCAGCTCCTTCAACTCTTCAGGTCCAAGCTTGTAAGGGCGTTTGCAAACAGGTTCCGTGCCAGGCTCAAGATTGATGACGAATTCAACTGGCCGGTGCGGAGTTTGAGAGATGGCATCCAATTCACCCTTCTCATTGAGAGAAAACAGACGGATGGTATCATCACGAGCGGCAAAGACAATTACATCCTCAGACGAATGAGTCAATTGAATCTGCCTGGTAGCACAATCAAGATGAGCCTTGTGCTTAGAAAGCCAATCCATTCCGAGAATAAGATCAATATCCGAATTACCAAGGACCACTGGAGAGGACGGAAACTTTTAGTCGCCCAACGTGATAGAGACATCGGGAGCAACCAAACTAGAAGTCAAAAGCTTGCCGGGAGAAACAACTTGCATGACTTTGGGCATAACCTCAGTATCAATGTTGTGCTTCGATGCAAATGGGAATGACAAGAAAGAATGCGATGCACCAGTGTCAAAAAGAACTTTTGCAGGAACATCATTAACAGGAAGGTTACCCATGATCATCTGACGAGTCCTCTGCCTGAGCTGCATTCATCAAGTTGACCTTGGCGTGCTTGGGGTATGCTTGACCACAGCTATACTTGCCGATCTCACAGGAGGAGGAGGAGGGAGATGCCTCTGATTGAAGCATTTGTTGGCATAGTGACCCTTCTGTTGGAACTTTTTGCACGTGACCTCTGAAAGTGGACGGTGATACGGAGCACTCGATCTTGGAGCTTGAGACGAAGTCTTGTTCTGAAAGCCAGGGTTGGGTGGGTGGGAAGATCCACTGCCACCTTTGCTCTTCTGCTGATAAGGCCGACGGAACGGAGGAGGAGGAAGCCAATACTTCTGCTGCTTAGCCACTTGAGTTGAGGAAGAAGGAGTAGCATCTCTGACTCGCTTCTTGGAAGCATCGCACTTCAGTTGAGCAGTCTCTTGCTTCATTGCCATGTTGTAAAACTCATCGTACCTCTTGGGCTCAAAGAGAATGAGAGCTAGCTGGATTTCTTCTCTGAGACCACCCCTGAACTGGTATATCATGCTCTTCTCGTCAGGGACGTCTTGCTTAGCAAAACGGGCGATCTTCTGAAACATCTTGTTGTACTCATAAACAGACATATCGCCTTGCTTCAGGATGCGAAATTCCTCACGCTTGCTTTCAACCATGCTTTGAGGAATATGATGAGCTTTGAAGTCTTGATGGAATTCATCCCAGGTAATCACACGGCCTCCTCTGGAATCTTTGTACTGCTGAAACCATTCTGCAGCTTGGTCTTTGAGTTGGAAGGAAGCGAACTTGACAAAGTCCTCAGGCCTGACGTTACTGCACTCGAAATGCTTGCATATGTCCACGAGCCAATCATCAGCGTCTGTTGCCTCAACACAATTGCTGAAGGTCTTTGAATGGTTAGCAAGGAACTGGTTGAGTGTAGCAAACTGTTTCTGATTGTTGCCATGACCCTGGTTCCCTTGATTGCGCTCTTGAAGAAGTTGCATGATCAGCTGCGTGTTTGCATTGGTAGCGGCCATCACAGCTTGCCATGCCTCCAGAGGTGGAGGTGGTGGTGGCGGATCAGGATTCAGAGTCGTGCGCGTTGGAGGAGCCATCCTGAAGAGGTTGACATACATTAGCACATAGATAGACAAATATTTAAGCTGAATCAAACGGGTTGAAATTGCAACATATAGTCTTCACATCCGAACAAAATGAACGAATGCATTCCAATTGAAATGGTCACATATCCATAAATTGAGAAGCCACTTAGAATTGAGGTAGAAGAATAAAACCAACAAGGTACGGAACAAGAACGAATACTTGGTGAGGATCACCCAATCCCAAACCAAATATCCGCAGAAGAAGAACTAGTGCTACAAGAATTCCCACCTATGAAACTCTCGAACCTTTCCGGTTATGCAATCAGGTGTTGGGGATACAGGGGAAGCATAATATCTCACCCAAATCTAGCAAATCCTACATCCAGCTGTATCCATCCTTCAACACATAACCGAGAAAAACTTCGGAAATCATCTACCTCAACCTTCGAAAAGCATCCGTTATACAAGTTATGGCAATACTCCCGAACTCCCGCCCAAGTACTGGGTGGCGTCGAGGTTATCTCACCAACAACCGCATAAAAGAGATTTTCAATGTCGGCGAAACTCAGGTATTCCAGAATCTCAACGATAAAATTGTGACGACAACACCTCGGAGCTCAACTCCCCGGGACACTGCCACAACCCCTAAATGACAGGAGGCACCAAGAACAATGTTCTCGACACAAATCGATCGGAACGATTCCAAGATACCCGCGTGATCCTAAATTTTTTTTAGTGAAATTTGAGAAGAGAAGAGTCAAAACTCTACGGCAGGATGCCTTACCAGAGCGATGAAGGGACTGGGGAGTAAAAAGAAATCCTAAACTCTCCGATATATAATTCCTAAATGACTCAAAACATTTTTCTAGACTCAACAACGCCAATGATTCGATCAAGTAGGGGGATCCTAAGGTCGGGGAAGGCTCTCATTACCAACTTGTCACACCCTCGATGCGGCTATATCTCCTACATGTCGAAGCACGACTTAGAGGCATAACCGCATTGAAAGCAATGTCGCAAGTAAGGTAATCTTCACAACAACCCATGTAAATAAATAAAAGGGGAAAGGATACATAGTTGGCTTACACTCGCCACGTCACACAAATACATGAATAACATTACAATCATCCAATACACTCATGGTCCGACTACGGTACCAAAATAAAAGATCAACCCCAACATGCGACACGGTCCCCGATCGCCCCAACTGGGCACCACTACTGATCATCTGGGAAAGACACATAGTAACGGCGAGAGTCTTCATCGAACTCCCACTTGAGCTCAAGAGCATCGTCTGGAAGAGTATTATCGGTCCCTGCATCTGGTTTTGGAAGTAATCTGTGAGTCATGGGGACTCAGCAATCTCGCACCCTCGCGATCAAGACTATTTAAGCTTATAGGTAAAGGTAAGGTAATATGTGGAGCTGCAGCAAGCGACTAGCATATATGGTGGCTATCCTGTTCGCAAAATAGAGCGAGAAGAGAAGGCAAAGCACGGATGAAGAACTATGATCAAGAAGTGATCCTAGAACAACCTACATCAAACATTACTACAACACAGTGTTCACTTCTCGGACTCCGCCGAGAAGAGACCATCACGGTTACACACGCGGTTGATTCATTTTAATTAAGTTAAGTTTCATGTTATCTACAACCGGACATTAACAAATTCCCATCTGCCCATAACCGCGGGCACGGCTTTCGAAAGTTCAAATCCCTGTAGGGGAGTCCCAACTTAGCCCATCACAAGCTTTCACGGTCAACGAAGGATATTGCTTCTCCCGAGACATTCCGATCAGACTCGGCATCCCGGTTTTACAAGACATCCTCGACAATGGTAAAACAAGTCCAGCAACACCGCCCGAATGTGCCGACAAATCCCAATAGGAGCTGCACATATCTCGTTCTCAGGGCACACTCAGATGAGACATCCTACAAGTAAAACCAACCCTCAAGTTGCCCCGAGCTGGCCCTGTAGTCTACTCGGTCGAACCAACACTCAGAGGAGCACTGGCCCATGGGGGTTTAAATAAAGATGACCCTCGGGCTCCGGAAACCCAAGGGAAAAAGAGGCTAGGTGGCAAATGGTAAAACCAAGGTTGGGCATTGCTGGAGGAGTTTTATTCAAGGCGAACTGTCAAGGGGTTCCCATTATAACCCAACCGTGTAAGGAACGCAAAATCCGGGAGCATAACACCGATATGACGGAAACTAGGGCGGCAAGAGTGGAACAAAACACTAGGCAAAAGGCCGAGCCTTCCACCCTTTACCAAGTATATAGATGCATTAAGATAACAAGATAATATGGTGATATCCCAACAATAAACAATGTTCCAACAAGGAACGATCTCCAATCTTCACATGCAACTAGCAATGCTATAAGAGGGGCTAAGCAAAGCGGTAACATAGCCAATCAACGGTTTGCTAGGACATGGTGGGTTAGAGGTTTGACATGGCAATTTGGGAGGCATGATAAGCAAGTGGTAGGCATCGTAGCATAGGCATAGCAAAAGAGCGAGCATCTAGCAAGCAAAGATAGAAGTGATTTCGAGGGTATGATCATCTTGCCTGCAAAGTTGTCAGAGTTGACTGGATGCTTGTAAGCAAACTCAACAGGCTCCTCATTCGCGAACTCGTCTCCCGGCTCTACCCAAACAAGACAAACAAGCAAAAGGAACACAATCAACCACGTGCAATGCTCAAACAACATGATGCAAACATGATATGCTATGCGGGATGCGATATGTGATGCATATGCAAGATTTTACAAGGAATGATTGAACCTGGCCTCAACATGGAAATCCAAGAGTGCCACTGAAAAGGTGAGGTGATTTCGGTTGAAATCGATATAAAGCTCACCGGAATCGGATGCACGGTTTGGAAATGCCAAGCAAAACAAATATGGCACCAATCTGCGATAAACAGCAAGTGACCAACTAAATGCATCAAGATAAATATGCTACAACACTCAAACATGACAAAAAAATACATGGCAGGGATCCAATCATAATGCTTGACAAAAGATGAACACTGAGCTATGGCTAATTCATCCATGAACAGGTTCAAACATGCATGGGAAAAATGCAAATGATAACAGGTTTCAGACTTAGTGAAATTAACACAAGTCTGGAATTTAACATCAGGAAGCACACTTTAGAGCATGAAAACTACATGCTACAGGAACTTATCATGGCAAAGCAAAGGCATGACATGGAGCTACTCAAAGCACTTAACAAAAGTCCCTTAGTGACCTAGAGCCAAAAGGGATCAGAAAATATAATTGCAAGCATGTGAACATGGCAAAAACATAAACAGATCTCAGACTTAGTGGAAAACTGAAGCATGCAAAACAGTTAACGAGTAGGCATGTTCACGAGCTCGATGCACTCATTACAGAGCATGGCATGACAAACTAAGCATACACCCATAAAGAATACATGACATAGATGCTAGACATGGCAAGAACAACAACATAGCAAGCACGGATCAACATCAACATCCTCGGCAAAATCGTTAACAAGTCAACAATCTGCCAGGAATCACGAAATAGCAAAAGTAGAGCTCAATTGACTCAAGCTAGGGTGCTCCATAAATGCAAACAAACACATGGATGGATAGAGCACCACACTATTAACAAATCATCCTTACTGATCATCCTGAAAAGAGGCACGGATCACTAGGAAACAACATGAACATATGGCATACCGACAAAAACAGAGCAAGGACTTAGAGAAATTCCAAGTCCCTGAAATCAGCATTACCGATTACGCTACTTTGCAAGCTTGTGCTAGTCACCACACATATCACAAAAATACATGGTAAGCACCTCTATAAAGATGGCATGGCAGTAAACAAAACACATGTAGAGCTCAGGAGCATATCATGGACACATTAAACATGACAAAAATGAAAAATAGCTATTTGATGCAATAGATCTGACAAATTAACCACATAGCCCTCTTCCAACATCATTTCGGGCACGAAGATGAGCTCAAATGAAAATGGCGCAATGAGATGAAATGATGTACTCATTGAGGCGAACATTTTGGTATGCTACACGCGCAAATAGGAGCTACGGATGCAGAGTTACGAGATGACAAAGATTGCAAAAAAAATGACCGAGAGAAGGCAAAATTCAACCGAGTTCAATCTCAGATCTAGGGTTCCTCCAAGGTACTGTAGCAGCGGCATGCGAACTGAAAACTCCGGCGAGGAAGAAGCGCCGATCCGGTGAGGGGCAGCCGGATCCAGCGGGAGGGGGCGGCGGCGCAGCTTTCTGGTGCCTCGGGACGCCGCGGCGCCGTCGGAGAAGGAGGGCGGCGAGGTGGCGAGGAGGGACGCAGCGGCCGACAATGGCGGGCGCGGCGGCCGGTGCAACAACGGCGAGGTGGCGGGGCAGCGCAGGCGAACGACATCGGGGAAGACGAGGCGGCGCAGGCAAGACGCCTCTGGCCCGGCTCGGCGGCGGGGAGGGCCGCGCGCGGGCCAGGCAGGCCGGCGCGGGCGAGGCGGCGATGTGGGGCGCGCGCTGCCACGTGGCACGCCCCGGTTGGCGGCGGCGATTTCATCCGGTGCGGGTGGACGTGTCCGCGCATGGAGAGAGAATTTATAGGGTTTCGGGGGAAGAAGACCCGTGATTTCGGAAGGGGATCTATTTATAGGCATAGAGGGAGCTAGGAAGCTCCAAATGGAGTGCGGTTTTCGGCCATGCGATCGTGATTGAACGACCAAGACGATGGAGAGGGTTTAGGTGAGTTTTGGTCCAAAATGGAAGGGTGTTGGGCTGCAACACACACGAGGCCTTTTCAGTCTCTCGGTTAACCATTGGAGTATCAAACGAAGTCCAAATGGCACGAAACTTGACAGGCGGTCTACCGGTAGTAAACCAAGGCCGCATGGCAAATCTTGGTCCAATCCGGAAATGTTTAACCCCCACACACGAAAAGAGGTAGAAAGGGGCACCGGAGGAGATAGGAGCACCGGAATGCAAAACGGACAACGGGGAAAATGCTCGGATGCATGAGACGAACACGTATGCAAATGCAATGCGCATGATGACATGATATGAGATGCATGACAAAGGCAACAACACATGGAGACAAAAAACCCGAACCCGAGGAAAATAAAATAACTTAGCGCCGGAAACGGCAAGAGTTGGGATACATATAAGGTAAATTACATCTGGGGTGTTACACCTTATCCTCACACCAACTGGCCGACGAGCTATCAATCAACTCTGAAACCCAAGTCGGCCTCTCCGTCACCAAAGATAACACCGGTTTCATCAATCCCGATCGAGGTATCCAATTATGCTCCCAGAACAATGTGCTTTCTCTTGTACCAATTCTTCGTATTATTCCTCTAGCAAGGGCATCTCTCCCATCCAGAATACCCCTCCAAATCTGAGATGGACTGCGTCCCAACTCAGCATCCAGAATAGAAGTGCCCGGAAAATACTTAGCTTGTAAAATTTTCACACTTAGCGTATTTGGAGCTTGAATGATACGCCATGCATGTCTAGCAAGTAGGGATAAATTAAATAACGCAATATCCCGAAATCCAAGCCCTCCCAAGTATTTGGGTCTTGTGCATACATCCCCAGAAATCTAGCAAGGCTTTCTCTTGCCCCTCTTGCTACCCCACCAAAACTATCTAATCATAGATGTAATACTTCCGCAAATTCCTCTTGGCAACCTGAAACAAGCCATAGAATAAACTGGAATTGCTTGAGCTACTGCCTTGATAAGCACTTCCTTCCCAGCATAAGATAACAACTTCTCCATCCATCCTTTGATCTTCTCCCATACCTATCTCTCAAGTACCTGAAGGTGCCATTCTTTCAATGTCCCACATCAGTAGGCATCCCTAGGTACCTGTCGCTTAATTGTTCATCATGCACCTGTAGAGAGTTTTTAATACCATCACGAGTTGCTTGAGGACAACCCTTACTGAAAAGATAGAGGATTTGTCATTGTTCGCTCTTTGTCCTAAAGCATTGCAATATATATTCAACAAGTTTGACACCACAGCTGCCCCTTCTGTATTGGCTGATAACTCACAAGTATAGGGGATCGCAACAGTTTTCGATGGTAAGTATTCAATCCAAATTTATAGATTCGACACAAGGGGAGCCAAAGAATATTTGAAGGTATTAGCAGCTGAGTTGTCAATTCAATCACACATGGAGATTAGTTATCTGCAGCAAAGTGATCAATAGAAAAGTAGTTTGATAGTTTTGATAGTAGTGGCAGCAGCAATAGTAATAGTAACGATGATAGCAGTAATTTTGTAGCAAGTGTAACAGTGATGATACCAATAGTAACTTAGCAGAAACAATATGGAAAAGTTCATAGGCATTGAATAGGTGACTTGTTGGATGGTATTCATCACGTGACAGTTATAACCTACGGCGATACGGCACTAGCTCTAGTTCATCGATATAATGTAGGCATGTATTCCGTAAATAGTCATATGTGCTTTATTAAAAGAACTTGCATGACATCTTTTATCCTACCCTCCCGTGGTAGCGGGGTCCATATTGGAAACTAAGGGATATTAAGGCCTCCTTTTAATAGAGAACCAGAACAAAGCATTAACACATAGTGAATACATGAACTCCTCAAACCACGGTCATCACCGAGAGTGGGCCCGGTTGTTGTCACTCCGGGGTTGTCGGATCATAACACGTAGTAGGTGAATATAACTTGCAAGATCAGATCTAGAACATGGATATAATGGTGATACCATAAATGGTTCAGATCTGAAATCATGGCATCCGGGCCCAAAGTGACAAGCATTAAGCATAGCAAAGTCATAGCAACATCAATCTACGAACATAGTGGATACTAGGGATCAGGCCCTACCAAAACTAACTTGATTACATGATGAATCTTATCCAACTCCTCACCGACCAGCGGGCCTATGAAGGAATTACTCACTCCCGGTGGGGAGCATCATGGAATTGGTGATGGATATGGGTTGGTGATGACGAAGAACGAAGATTCCCCTCTCCGGAGCCCAAACGGACTCTAGATCTGCCCTCCCGAGGAAGAACGAGGCTTGGCGGCGGCTCTGTCTCGTGGATCACGATAATTCTTTCTCCCTGATTTTTTCTGGAAATATGTGATTTTATAGTATCAGGGAGGTCGTCTGTGGGGCCACCAAGTGGGTACAACCCACCTGGGTGCGCCAGGAGAGGGGGGCGCCCTGGTGGGTTGTGCCCACCAAGGGGCCCCTCTCCGGTAGGCCTTGGCTCCAGAAATTCTTATATATTATATAAAACTTCCCTAAAAAGTTTCGTTCCATTTCGAGAACTTTTACTTCTGCACAAAAACAACACCATGGTAGTTCTGCTGAAAACAGCGTCAGTCCGGGGTTAGTTTCATTCAAATCATGCAAATTAGTGTCCAAAACAAGAGGAAAAGCATGAGAAAAATTATATACATTGGAGACGTATCAACTCCCCCAAGCTTAAACCTTTGCTTGTCCTCAAGCAATTCAGTTGATAAACTGAAAGTGAGAAAAAAAAACTTTTACGAACTCTTTTGCTCTTGTTTGCATAAATAAGCTTAAACAGTACCCAGGTTTTCAGCCAACATTATAACTAACCATGTCAACAATAACTCTTAAAGATTATAATGACTCATATCAATGACATAATCAGCTAGCGAGCAATAATAAGATATCTCAAACAACAACATGTTGTCAAAACAATCATGATATAATATGACAATAATGGTATCTCGCTAGCCCTTTCTGCGACCGCAAAACATAAATGCAGAGCACCTCCAAAGTTCAAGCAGTGACTAAACATTGTAATTCATGGTAGAAAAGATCCAGTCATGATGCACCCAACATTAGCTACACACAATGCATAATTCATGACAGTTGTGCTCTACTCAGTTTCTAGCACTTGTTTTTTTAGAAGGTGATGACACAACATAAAAGTAAATAGAAAGTCCCTTCGCAGAGGAAAGTAGTGATTTGTAGAGGTGCCAGAGCTTAGTTTTTAAAACAGAGATAAATGCTATTTTCAGACATGCACCCTTCTTATTCACTTCACGAGCATCAGTTATCAACATCTTCCATGCTAAGCACGCTAGTGGCGGTTCCCAAGCGGTAAAAGTAAAGGTTTTGACTCCATTGGGAGTTTTTGTTTAATTATTTCATAGATGAACTCTTTTTCATGTTTGCAGTTTGGGACTGGGCATCCCTATTACCGCCCAGTTTCTCGTGCGATGGCGAGTGAATAAACACTCGACCTGAGAATAACCCGCTTAGCATGGAAGATATCGACCACCTCCTGTCGTTCCATGAACGATCCAGGCACACAAAACGGATAATTTTTTTAGAAGTTTTTAGAGGTGGCACATGCAAATTTACTTAGGACAGCAGGGTAATACCGTATATAGGTAGGTATGGTGGATTCATCTATAATAACTTTGGGTTCAAGGTTTTGATGTACAAGCAGAGTTCCCACTTAGTACATGCGAAGGCTAGCAATTAAGATTGAGAAGCGGCCAGCTAGAGAGCAACAACGATCATAACCATGCATTATGAATAAGTAACATTGGACACTAGCATGAGTAGGATATGAACACCATGAACATAAACATTATAGAGGCTATGTTGGTTTTGATTCAACTACAAGCATGAACATGTACCAAGTTAAGACACTTGAACATTCAGAGGAGGATACCATATCATCATACTACATCACAATCATCTTAACGCTATGTTGATATCCAAGATAAATCATTATTAACTCACAGCTACTTATGCATGGCATGAGAAACTATAATCTCTAATTTCATTGCAAACATGTTTAATCATAATGGGCTGAATCATGGGTACTAGGTTAAACATATTTACACAGACAGAACAAGTCGAGTTCATACCAGTTTCTCTTTGCCACGACCAGTTCATCGAATGTCGTCATTATTGCCTTTCACTTGCACGACCGAATGATATGAAAATAATAATTGTGTAAGAGTGCCATGGACTAAGCTAGAATATGCAAATATTTTATTCAACAGGAGAAGACAAGGTAAAATGGGTTGCTCTTTATTAGTTCAACTATTATTCATATGAGAGTCACTCAACATTTTTATCGTGGTCTTCTCCTCGGTACAACTCGAATAAAAAGAAAAAGAAATTCAGAGAAACACACTGAAATATTTTTGGAGTTTTTGGTTTTCTTTAGCAAGCAAATAAAAGGGAAAAGCACAAACGAGAAAAATTATTTAAACGGGAAAGCTCCCAACAAGCAAATGAAGAACAATGAAATCTTTTTGGATTTTATTTTTAGTACTACTACTAAGCATGCATAGAAAGTAAATTAACTACAACTATTTTTTTATTTTTCTAAAGTTTTTCAAACACAAGAAGAAAGCAAGAAAATAAATCTAAGCATGGATTATACAATGAAAAAGTGTGAACACCGACAAATGGAATAAGTGGACATGAATGTAATGTCGGTGAGAGACGCGTACTCCCCCAAGCTTAGGCTTTTGCCCTAACTTGGTAATCGATCAGTATCCTGGAGGGTAGTATGGATCCTGAGGAGGAGGCATCCACTCATCCCACTACTGAGGAGCGGGCATCCACTGATACCACTATGGAGGCTCCTCCTGTGCTGCCTCCTCAGCGGCCTAAGCATTCCAATAGGCGATGATGTCTGTAGGCATAATCCTATGTCCGCCCCTGGCAACAGGATCAAACAAAGCAGGAGCAGGCAATGGAATAACATCATGAGTCCTCACACTAAAAACCAGGTTATACAAAATAGGGATGTGAGGAGATTCGATATCAGTAAA
The DNA here is from genome assembly GCA_034509565.1 of Triticum monococcum. Taxonomy (NCBI): domain Eukaryota; kingdom Viridiplantae; phylum Streptophyta; class Magnoliopsida; order Poales; family Poaceae; genus Triticum; species Triticum monococcum. The sequence continues at coordinate 496,238,852 of CM067844.1, forward strand.
ATGGTGGTGACCCATGGTTGCATGGTCTAAGTAAACTTTGGTCAGAGGGAAATCATGAGGGTGTATCGCTACCTCAAAATGAGCTGCCAAACGAGTGGCAAAAATCCCACCATGTATTTTTCCCTGAGTTTTATTAAGATGGAGGCGACGAGCCACAATAGCTCCCAAGCTATGTGTGTTGTCGCCCTCCAGTGCACGATGTAAAACAGCAAGGTCTGGTGAACTAAGTGCGCCCACCTTCTCCCTAGCAAGCAAGCATTTGGCAATAAAAAGTGCAAAGTAACGAACAATGGGAAAATCTAAGCCAGCGGCAGTGATGGCTGACACTCCTCTCATCACCCACTGTCAGAGTGTGATAAAAGGCCTCAAACTCGGCCGGCCTAGGCTCAGCCAAGCTCCCATCAGACGGGATCATGCATATGTCACAAAACTCGGTAAGTGGTATCTGATGGTTTTCAGCATATAAATGAAAGCTCACTTCAGGAGGATTATTTCTAGGCAAGAAAGTAAAGCTCTGAACAAAGATGTTTGTGATGATTTGGTGCTGGTCACACTCATCTGTGATGAAGTCGGTGAGGCCAGCGTTGGCAATATATTGCATGAACTCCTCAAGAATTCCAGCCTCTTGCAGGAATGGGATGTGCGGCCATTCGCATGACCGTACCTCTGCCAATCTCCGAGGGTGGAGATCAGTGTCAGAAGACTTCCCAGTAACACCCTTGGAGTTCTTCTTAGAGCCAAACTTCCTGAAGATATTCATGTTCGCAAACAATTTTCTGAAAATAAAAAATTTGGAGTGACAAAAATTTGTCAACAAAACTTTGTAAGATTGATAGAAACTACTCATAGGGATACATAGAGGCCATAGCAAGCATTCAAACTACTTAGAACACTAAGAATTCAACATGCAAGCACATCTACAGTAGCACCAAGAGTAGCTAATTATTCAAAGTATAAGCCACTAAAACAAAAACTAATTGGACAAATGGTGGAGTCACATACCAAGCAACAATCCCCCAAAACAGTTTTGGAAACGGAGCTTCATGCAAAGAGATCAAAATCCACGGGTTTGAGCTCAAGAACACGGGAGAGAGAGCAATGGGGAATTTTTTTTCTGGAGGTAAGTGATGATGTGGGCTAAAGAGATAAGTGAGGGGGGCCATGTGGGGACCACAACCCACCAGGGCGCGCGTGGGGGTGCTGGCGCACCCAGGTGGGTTGTGTCCACCTGGTGCACCTCCCTCTGATGTTTATTTCCCTCTAAAAGTTTTGTTCCATTTCGAGAACTTTCATTTCTGCACAAAAACAACACCATGGTAGTTCTGTTGAAAACAGCGTCAGTCCGGGGTTAGTTTCATTCAAATGATGCAAATTAGAGTACAAAACAAGAGGAAAAGCATGAGAAAAGGTAGAAACGTTGGAGACGTATCAGTAGCCTTGGATAGCAGTAGGCTATCGTTAGCAAAAAGCAAGTGGTTGACAACCGGGGCTGTCGGCGCCACCTAAACTACAACAAAAGCTGACGATTGAGGAACGGATTTTAGTAGGCACAAAAGGCCCTCCGCTGCAATCAAAAACAGATGAGGGAGATCAGGTCTCCCTGCCGAATACCTCTAGTGGGTTTAAATTGCTCCAATTGCTCTCCATTGAAAAGAACTGAAAATGAGACTGACTTGATCATATTCGTAACCACATTTACCATTGTTGCGCAAAGCCAAGATTTAGCGTCATTGCCTGAAGATAGTCCCATTCAAGCCTATCATAGGCCTTCATCATATCAAGTTTTAAAGCACAATGGTTGTTATTCTTTGACTTTCTCCTATTCATAAAGTGCAGACACTCATAAGCAGTAATAATGTTTTCAGTTATCAGTCTCCCTGGCACAAAAGCTGATTGTTCTTCTAAAATTATGTCTGGTAAAATCTGCTTCAACCTGTTTGCCAAAACATTGGAGGCAATTTTGTACAAAACATTGCACAAACTAATGGGGCGGAATTGAGATAACAAAGATGGGCTCATTACCTTTGGAATAAGTACGAGAAAAGTTTCATTGATACATTCTACACTTTTCTCCCCTCTAACAATACGCGGAACAGCCTTTGTCACCTCTTCACCACATACATCCCAGTGCCTCTGATAAAAATGCGCAGGAAAGCCATCTGGCCCAGGTGATTTAGTTGGGAACATCTGAAACAACACTGTTTTCGCCTCTTCCTCTCTATAATCTGCACATAAACTTGCATTCATCTCCCTGGTAACTTTCCTGGGTACATGGTTGAGCACTGCCTCCATAGCATTCACACCCTTCGAGGTGTAAAGAGTTTTATAAAATTTTGTTACCATTGATTTAAGCTCTGCTGGATCACCAATCTGTATCCCTAAAGAATTCATCAGAGCCCTGATCATGTTCTTCTTCCTCTTCATGCTTGCCCTCATATGAAAAAAATTGTGTTCCTATCACCCGCAGATAGCCATTGTATTCTCGATCGTTGTCGCCATAGTATTTCTTCTCTATGATAGAGCTAAACTAAGAGTTCATTGATCTTCTGTTCTGCATGGCTCGGGCTCATGCGATCAGGGCTGCTGCGGAGCTCCTCCAGCTTCTTATTTAAACCCTTCATTTCCCTCTATACCGAACCAAAGGTCCTCCTATCCCAGCTTTGCAAGCTGCTAGATAGGTTAGATAGCTTCTGTTTGATCTCCTCTGCTCATGTGCTCGCCACCGTAGACGACCAAGCCGACATTATCGTCTCCTTTAGATTCTCATGAGTCTCCCATGCTACCTCATAGCGGAAGATTTTGTTGCTTGCCGTCCACGTATCAACATCTCTGTTAAACTCTAGTTGGATAGGGCCATGATCCGAAGTTGCCGCCGTTAAATGATTTAGTGATGCAAAAGGAAATTGAGCACACCATTGGGTAGATCCGAGAGCCCTATCCAGCCGAACCCGCATGAAAGTGCCTCCGGAAACCTTCTTCTCAAATGTCCAAAATTGTCCTTTGAACCCAATGTCCATCAACACGCAAACGTCAATCACATCCCAAAATCCTTGGATCTGAGCATTGCTTTGTTCTACTATCCCTTCATGTTTCTCTGGACATAAGACTTTGTTAAAATCACCCATAAAGAGCCATGGGAGGGTGCTTGAACTTGCAATGTTTATCATTGTGTCCCACATCTGATAACAGAGATGCGTTTGGTCCTCCCTGTAAATCATTATTAGTCTCCATGGGTCAAAACCCGGCTCCCTCACAGCACAATCAAGATGATAGTCAGAGTATCCCAAAAGTTCAACATCTATTGCATTATTCCAAAACAATCCAATTCCTCCACTCCTACCAACACTGCTAAGAACATATAACATTTATCAAATCCAATAGAACTAGCTAAACTCTCCACCCTTGCCTTGTCAACTTGTGTTTCTACTATACAAAGCAAGGTAGGGACAAATTTCTTCGCGATCTCACGAAGTTCGCGAATTGTCGAGGCTTTGCCCACACCTCGACAATTCCAGCTGATGATACTCACTGCGTCCGGTGGTGCTCCCAAGAGGAGCCCGTCGATGTCTCATTCTTTGTGTTCTTCCCTCCTTCAACTTCTTCCGCTGCTGCCACCATGGCTGCAGGTGCACTCGCATAAACGTAGGCCGCTACCGCCGGCGGCTCCGCTGCCAGCGTACCATTATCCTTGTTAGAAGGGAGAGGGGATTGGTGGAATAGTTTGTTGTATTGCTTGAGCCTCGTGGGCATATATATAGGAGTACATGATCTAGTTGGAATACAAGACAAGCCAGAACAAATCCTAGTCTATCTCATCTTTCCTAATAAACATTATACTCAACATCCCCCCGCAGTCACAACGGTAGCGACACAGACGGTGAGACTGGAGAAGAATCTGAAGGCAAGCCGACGGACACCCCACCACAGTCGTAACGATCGACGCATCGCGGAGTCATGGCTGGAGTGAAAACCAACGAGGTTGCTCAAGCAGGCGGTAGCCCTTTGTGCCGTTTGTCGATGTAGCCGAGAGCGTGGGTGGTGGAGCCGTGGTCGAGGTAGTCGTGCGAAGAATGACATGGTCGATGTCGAGTCGGGGTGGCCGGTGTCGAGGAAGTCGCCGTGGAGCCGCGGGCGCAAGGGGGCGCCGAGTTAGCATGGGCGTAGTGGTGTTGAGGTAGTGGTGCGCCAGGAAGAAGATGTGGTTGACGGCGCGTCGCGGCGGGTTTGCCAAGCCCGGAGACACATCATGGATGAAGGCACGCACCCGTGTTGCCAGCACCGGGCATGCGTAGACGGACGAAGACAAAGTTTACGAAGCGCCGACCAGGCTTGCCAGGCCCGGGGACACGTCATGGATGAAGGCACGCATAGGTGTTGCCAGCATCGGGCATGCATAGACGAGGGACCTGCACAAGCTGTACACCATGTCGGATAAGTCGGAGGGCCAGCAAAGAAGAACTCAATGACGATTGCAGCGTCCATCGACGCGGGGCCGATGTCACCAATGATGGTCGGAGTAGACGAAGTGGTCGGGGTAGATGACGGTGACGCTGGCGACGGGCTGGTGCTTCGACGAAGACGAAGGGGATGGACGGGCGGTGGCGGTGGCTACGAAGGTAGCAGCGGCGGCCAAAGAAGAGCAACGGCGGCGGCCTGACGGCGGCGGCGGCGAGATTAGGAGTGCGGCGGCGGTGCTCGAAGTAGGCGAAGAACCCTGACAGCGTGATGAAGACCGGCGCGGACAGTGGAGTTCCCGCGCCAAGGAATACAGCGCGGCGCATACCACGGGAGGTCGACGCGCTGTGACGGCGAAGCGGAACGCGGGCCGCAGTGTTACAACCCGAGTGGGCGACCCAGCGGCGGCAGGCGGGTCGGGGCGATGGCGGGAAGACCTCTGGGTGGCGGCAGGGACCGCAGGCCGCGACGCTGTGGCCCGAAGGGGCGACACAACGACGGTTCGCGAGTTGGTGCAACTGCGAGGACGGCCTTAGGGCGGCGGCGGGGACCGCGTATCATGACACTACCGCCCAAAGGGGCGACACATGAGTCGATGCAGCCGCGAGGAGAACCACGGGGCGGCGGCGCCGCGGCCTGACGGGGCGACGCAACGGCAGCCCGATACTCGATCGGTGGAGAGGCGCGCTGAACTCGGGGACGATCTTCACGGGACCTGCGGAGGCGCGCGTAACCGACGGGCCAGGTCGGTTGCGCGGCGGAGATGAGGCGGATCACGGCGGCGAGCGGGTGATCAAGCCGATCGCGTGCGAGGTCAGGGACGCCGCTCGGTGGAGGCGTGGTGACGACGGAGTCCGAGATGAAACCGGCGACGACGGACGGCGTGGGACGTTGTGCGGACGAGCTTGTCAGCACCGGCACCCGGGCTGCCAAAGCAACGTCGATGCCCGGACAGCGAGGCCCGAGCGACCAACGGAGCAGCGGCGCCCGAGTTGAGGCAACCAACGAGCCTGACGAAGTCGTCCCGACACAGCCGAGGGCGAGGCCGGCGAGGTAGATCGTCGGGCCACCGTGCAGACGCGACGGAGGCGGGTGATGTGGATCGATGGGCGGGCTGGTGTGCGAGCGACGGCTATGATTGGCCGTCGCATAGCGCGAGGCCGCCGGGTTGGGGCGATGCAGGTACCCGGTCGGAGCAGGGCGGTGACGGCCGGCGCAGGGCGACGGGCGGACCAACGCGCGGACGACGAATGGCCCTAACGGGCCGCCTCGGCGCGCGTGGCCGCCAGGTCGGAGGAGAGGCCGGCTGGTCGCGCCGGGGTCGGAGTAGAGGCGCACGGGGTCGACGGCGGCGACGGACGATGCAAACCGATCAAGATTAGATTGGAAAACCAAAAAGAAAAACGCCGATCAAAGCAACCGGCGAGAGAGCGAAAAAAACCCGGAGCAAGGGCTCGAGAAAAAGACTCTCTAGGGCAGCCGGCCAACAGGCCGGCGGACAAACCCTAGGTACGGGTGGCGTGTCCCTCGGCGACAGTCATGGAGGCCGACCGCCCCGGGAGCGGCGCGTGGGTACGGAAGCGGCGACGGCTAGGGTTTAGGACCGACTTGCGATAGATACTATGTTAGAAGGAAGAGAGGATTGGTGGAATAGTTTGTTGTATTGCTTGAGCCTCGTGGGTATATATATATAGGAGTACATGATGTATTTGAAGTACAAGACAAGCCAGAACAAATCCTAATCTATCTCGTCTTTCCTAATAAACATTATACTCAACAATCCTGATTGGTGAACAGCCCCAAGCTACGTGCATCTTTCATTGTCGTTGATACTGTCATGTTCAGATCAGTCCTAGCCAGCAGTTCCTTCCCCGCGTGGTCCACCTGACTTGGCACCGTGGTGCTAGCTAGCAAAACCAGGTCCGGCAATAGAGTGGAGACTTAATGGGGGTCAAGGTCTGTAGAGATGCACCCGCGGTAACAAATCTACTCTTTGCTGATGATTCATTAATTTTGATGAAAACTAATATTCAGAATTCAATGTGCTTGAGATCAATTCTGGATTTATATTGTGCTGCGTCTGGGCAACTTGTTAGTGTTGACAAATCAAGTATCTTTTTTAGCCCTAGCACCGAGGTAAATATGAAGGCTCAGATTTGCTCTTGTCTGAGTATCATGACCGAGGCCTTAAATGACAAGTATCTGGGACTGCCTGCTACTCTTGGACTTGATAAAAGTGACAGTTTTCAATATCTAATAGATAAGTTAATTATGAAGCTTATGGGGTGGAAGGAGAAGTGTCTCTCTTTAGGAGGGAAAGAAGTTCTTATTAAGCCTGTTGCTCAAGCAATACCAACTTATGCGATGTCGGTCTTTCAAATTCCTAAGAAAATTTGTAAAGGAATCACAGATGCGATATCTCTTTTTTGGTGGGGTGATGACGCAACTCATAAGAGGATGCACTAGTTTGCATGGTGGAAGATGTGTATTCCCAAGAAAGAAGGGGGTATGGGCTTCAGAGATATTCACTGCTTTAATCTTGCACTTCTGGCAAAACAGGCATGGCGCCTTATTGACAACCCGGACTCTTTGTGTGCATTGATCCTTAAGGCAAAATATTTTCCTGATGGAGATCTCATGAATGCAACTTTAAAAAAGAAGGCTTCATATACATGGCGGAGTATTATGCCTGGCGTTGATACGCTCAGACGTGGGTATATCTGGAGAGTTGGTGATGGTGAGAAAATTAGCATATGGGATGATCCCTGGATACCTCATAGCCCAACAAGAAAGGTGATTTCACCAAGGGGCAACAATCTTCTTTCTAGAGTTTCTGACCTCATTGATCCGGTGACAGGGAGTTGGGATGAGCAGCTGGTTAACCAAATGTTCTGGCAAGTGGATGTTCGAAGGATTTTGGCCATTCCACTACCATTACATGAGATGACAGATTTCCTGGCATGGAACATGACAAAGTTAGGGACTTTCACGGTGCGATCTGCATACCATACAGAATGGGAATTTCAATTTGGGCACAAGTTGGAATCAATGGACGGAGCTTCAAACCCATCTTATACATGGGACTCGGTATGGAACTTAGTCTGCCCAGCAATGATAAAAATATTTATGTGGCGCGTGCTCCAGAGTGCTATTCCCTGTCGATCTATCCTGGCTAATAAGCACTTGAAAATGAATCCGAGTTGCCCAGCCTGTAACCAGGGGCCTGATGACATAAGACATATGTTGTTCGAATGCAAATTGGCAATGGACGTGTGGAAGATGCTCGGTCTTGAGCTTGTTATCAAACATGCACTAAAAGTTGACAAGGCAGGTGAGCTTGTGTTGGCACATCTTCTATGCCTTCCAGAACAACAAATCCAAGTGTTGGGCTTGCCGAAGTTCAGAGAAACGATGGCAATGACGGCTTGGTATTTGTGGTATGAAAGGCGAAAATTGACACATGACGAAGAAACTCAAAGTGCATATCAAATCAATATGTCAGTGAGAGGCTTAGTAGCAAATTATACCATCTCTTACAGCCCAAAGGCTCACATCCGTTCAGATGCTTGGTTGAAACCAAAGTATGGTTACATGAAATTAAATGTTGACGCGGGATTTGATAGTGACACACTCGCAACAACATTTGGAGCAGTTATCCGGGACCATAGGGGGAAATTTATAGCGGCTGCTAATGAAAAGATGGACCTTTGCTTCGACTCGTTCACAACAGAAGCAATTGCAGTGAGGTTTGGTTTGAATCTTGCTAATACCGTCGGATGTAGTAAGATTGAAGTGAATTCGGATAGCGTGGAGGTGGTGAATGTGTTGAGCCAAGGCTACTCTTCTTCAGTCGCTTCATCCATTATAGACGACTGTTATTTCATGTCATTAGGTTTTCCCCATGTCATTTATGATCATTGTAATAGGGAACGTAATCGAGTAGCTCATGAACTAGCAAGGTTAGCTAGGTTTTCTTCTCCGAGTGTTTGGATGGATAACGCCCCTAATGAGGTTATCCCTTTACTTGTAAACGATGCTACTTTACTTATGAATGAATAAAGGAGAAGACGTTTATCAAAAAAAAGTCCGGCAACATCAAGACTTTGCCTACATCTGTACTAGGCTGAGCATCAGCTCCTGTTAGCTCCTTCCTCACTTGGCCCGCTGGATTCAATTCCGATGCAATCATGGCATCCAAACACCACGTAGGTGAAAACCTCCGAGGCGATCTGACACTGCCGTCGTCTCCGTTGTCGCCAAAACCCCAAGGCCGGGCGGACGGACCAGCCGTCCCCTTGTTCAACCCGAGGGATGGCACTAGGAGACCAGCGCAGATCATGTACCGGATAGGTAAGGGAAACTCAACGACGGCAGAGCCGCCGGAGTAAAGAAAACCCTAGTCACCATGGCGACGGGTAGGTTTAGGATGGCTGCTCTCACATAGGGAATTCGTAGATCCACATCTTCTTGCATTGGTAATGGGCCAACCCACTTTGGCGTAAAAGTTTTTTTTGCCTGTTTGTTTACCTAGTTGATTTTTTTGGCAAAAAAAAACAGCTTTTTTGTACAGAGATAAATGTTTTAAACACTATTAATTTATAAAATTCATATTTTTAAAAGTTATTCAGTATGAGTTTAAAAACAATTTTGTTTATATTAAAGTATGTTCATTGTATATTAGAAAAGGTTCAACATGTATTACAAAAATGTTTTGCGTGTGTTAAAGAAAGTTTATTGTATTCTAAAATATCTTGACCGTATATTCAAAAGAATTAAAAAAATGTATGAAAATTCTTCAGCATATATTACAAAAAATTCAAAGTATATTAAGAAAATGTTCAACGTATATTAAGAAATGTTCAATTTGTATTTGGAATATGTATAATGTATATTATAAAACATCATTGTAAAAAATTATTGGTATGCAAAAAATATCATCATGTATTAAAAATTCATTCGGCATGTAATAATAGGAAAAAAGGTATAATGAAAAAAAACATACAAAACCAAGCAAACAAGAAACAATTCTGAAAAGAACTCAAAATAAAACATTCAAAACCAAGCAAACAAGAAACGATTCGGAAAAGAACTCAAAATAAAAATCCGAAAACAAATAACAAACAAAAAGGGACAGAAAAACAAATAAAAAGATCAAAATTTCAAACGACGAGCAGGGTGCTCTACCGCGAACGACGTGCGTTAAAAACCCAGGAACGTTGGGAAACATTAACGTAAAGGCGTCGGATTTTCAAGTGTTCCCAACGAATGCTTTTTCTTATTGTCCGATCACATAGCAAGGATCTTGACAGAAGGCTGGTAGAGGTGGGATGGGCTCGAGGCGGTGGCGGTGGAGGCTGCCGCGGGCCGGGATGAGACGGCGATGAGCTTCGGAGTTGGCCAAGTTCTGCTCGGGTCTCCACTCGATGATCTTCTCTAAGAAGCCTTGGTTGTGTGTAGTAGGCTCTTGCGCTGGGGTGATCGGGGGTGTTCGGTGACCTCGATGTTGCTAGTTGCTAGGCGAGGCGAAGGCGGAGGAAACGCGTGTCGATGGTGCAGGGGAGGCACATGAGCGGTGGATGGTTCAAGCACGCGAAGGCACGGTGGTGCAGCTCTGCCATCTCCGCCCAGGTACTAGACCTTATCTCGGGCGGGCAAATGGAGGAGACGACATTGCATGCGTCCACGGTGGAGCTACGACGGAGGCGGGGAAGGCGGCGACCCATGGTTCCTATCCTCCTTGGGTGGGACGCACGATTCATCCATGTGCGATGATGCGTCGAGTTGTACACGATGGCGCGGTTCCATCAGTGCCAGCACTTTTGCCTGATCAAGCGGCATATGTTAGGTGTTGGTAAACGTAGTAGAAAAAAAATCATCCTACCATCAAACCAGGAACACTATGAAGATGCATAATGTTTTAGATCGGATCATTACCAATTCTGGGTTGCAGCGAAAGAAGAGTCGGTGTAGATCATACTTGAGGTCCCTCAAACCGTTGATGACGATCCCTCGAACAATAGACCAAAATCACAACCTATCTACAGTTTGCAAGCACAGAGGTTTCACGGTCTGGCAACGCTTTGTCGTCTAGAGCAAATCATCGCAGAAAAATTATAGGGAGAAAAAGAGAACCACACAAGGCTTCTCTATTGTGAGGATTGGAGATGACTAGAACTAATCTAGTCTAGAGTAAGAGGGAACTAGATAAGGCTCCAAAACTTATCATCTAGGGGTTGCCCCTACTCCTCTATTTATATGTTGAGTCATGGGGTCGCAACCTCGGGAGGGGCCGACAATTTGGATCACAAGGAAGAGTTCTCTTCGGATTCCAGCATGAAACGCCACAAACCTCGGTGTCTCTCCTAGGACCAGATGCCAGGGACCCTGGTGTTTGGCCCCTGTCTTTCGAAAAAAGACTTTTGCACCGACCTAAAGCCTCGTGGGGCTTACCCCTTGGCCAAGCCAAGGTGTCCTCGCACCAAGAACCCTTTGGATTTATTCGTACGGTTTGGTAACCTTCTGGACATCAACCAAAGTTTCTAGGACCTTCTCATGACCTCCCAGAACATTTCAGGAAACATCTAAAACTCTTTCGAAACTTCTCGAAACTATTTCTTATTTTTCTTGGAACTATTTTGAGAATATTTTCTCATAACTCTCACTCCACTAACACTCAATAGATCATGATTCCTTTAAGCTTGTGACCCTGTAGGTTCGGTAAAACATTGAGATAAACAAAACCCCTCTCGTTCAGTGACCCATAGCAGAACCGCGAACATCTATATTGATCCGTATGAATACATGAAAGACATTCGAGTGAACCATTGGTTATCATACGCTATTCCCTTTGCTTTGCGATACGTTACAAAAACCGAGTTGAGATATATCGATATCCTCTTGGGTCATTCTCATGCTCACTATACCGGTCTCCTTGTTATCGGTTTTGTTCTTCTTTCTCGTTGACATGTTCCGGCAGCCCTGTGACCTAGTCACCTGTGTCTGGACAAACGTTGATGGATGGCGTCACACCGAGAGGGCCCTAAGAATATCTCTCCATCGCCGGAGGAGCAAATCCCACTCTTGAGCTATCTGGCCCCTTGTCAAACTTTTCGGTGAACCTCTAAGTTGTCATTACGATCATCGTGTTAAAGATGATGTTGGAGCAACGCCAAAGTACATCATATGGTAAGAAGTGAATACTATACTCTTGTGGTCTAAGGAACTGAAGGAAATATTCCCTAGAGGCAATAATAAAGTTGTTATTTATATTTCCTTATATCATGAAAAGTGTTTATTATTCATGCTAGAATTGTATTAACCGGAAACTTAGTACATGTGTGAATACATAGACAAACAGAATGTCACTAGTATGCCTCTACTTGACTAGCTCGTTGAATCAATGATGGTTATGTTTCCTAACCATAGACATGAGTTTTCATTTGATTAACGGGATCACATCATTAAAGAATGATGTGATTGACTTGACCCATCCGTTAGCTTAGCACGATGATCGTTTAGTTTGTTGCTATTGCTTTCTCCATAACTTATACATGTTCCTATGACTATGAGATCATGCAACTCCCGAATACCGGAGGAACACTTTGTGTGCTACCAAACGTCAAAACATCACCGACGGGTTCCACTATTTAGTCCGTGTGCGATGTGATTCTCTTTGTCTGCACAACATATACGCTCTGTCTACAGCATCAACATATATACTTAAAAAGACATCATTGCATAACCAAATTAAGCCAATTAGACAAGTGACTACACACATAACATTTCCACACACCAAAGAAAGCAATTACATGCATACTAAAGTAGGAGAAATGAGGATCTAATCATCTACTTATTGTTGCGACGATGCTTGCTGTTGCTCTGCTTCCGGTTGGATCCCTAGCCATTTTGGGGAAGGAGGGACTTCCTCATGTCAACGATCCGCCTGTACATGTCGTAGCTCGTGTACGCCTCCTTGGCCGCATACACGACGTGAGCTTTGTTGAGTTTCTCCATCCAGGCCGAATGCCAGGCACGCTTGTCCTTGTTGCATGAATCCTTCATGTCTCTATAGTAGGGGTCGATGATGGCCTCGGCGAGGTGAACCAGTGAGTCCTTCTCATGCTCCTTGCTGCCCCTGATCTTGTATTGGCCCTGGATGTCGACAAGATTCTGGCAGGCGATGCCTGAATTCTCGAGCGCCTTTACATCGTTGGTGATGTCCACCGTAGCGAACATGTAGTGGGGGTTGTTGACAAACCTGGCGAAACGCTCGCAAGGCCTTGTGGCCAGGCAGTAGTGGTAGACGAGGACGTGGTGGCGCATGCACATTTGGGCAACAGCGACCTTAGGACAAGACCCGGCACGAGAGCGGGTGTACTCGAGGTCGAACCCGACCACCTTGTACTTCTCCTCGGCAAGCAACAACTCCATGATGTGGATGGAGTGCTCCGCCTAGACCGGGTCGTTGGTGTACACCACCGAGAGGTCCATGAACCTTCCGTGGGTGTCCACCACGACACGCATGGTGAACTGTTGCTCGTCGTCGGCAACCGCTCAGAGTGCCATTGGAGCCGCGCAGGATACCCTCTAAGAATTTCTCGTGATGGGGGTGCTTCTGACAATGGTGGGGCGCAATCAAAAGGTTGAAGAGACACAAGGGTAGGTTAAATGGCCGATGTAATAAATGGGGGCTGGTCGGCCTGTAATCGTCATGTCTTGTCACGGTATTCATAGCAGAGGATTCCAGAATCCAGTGCACGCTTGACAATACAGCACCCCAGGCGTGGGCTCGAAGAGCCTGTTCCCGTGCTACCGTGCAAGCTTCCTGCCCTGCTAGTTTGGCCACGCGTCGGCTAGAAGAGGGAAAAATCATGGACGTTTATTGGCAAAAAGCTTTGTAATAACGAAGTGTGTGGAATGACTTCGGTCATAAGTTTACCCTTGGGTGATGAGCTCAAAGTTACATAGAAGGGTGATGATGGACACTCGAGTGCGATAATTAATTCTGCGCTCTACAGTGCACATGATGGAAGAAACTAACTGTGTGCAATATTGTCGAAGATCGCAGTCGAGTTAGCTATACAGATCATGTGCTGTGAGATCGACAAGGTAAACCGATTCCAGAATGGTTAATAAAATCTAAGACCATTGCATATTAAGGTCAAAATAGTGCTAGCAATATACGAGTCTCATACGATGCCATTTCAACGATTGTACCACAAAAGCTCGAAATGTTACAAGGTTCAAATTCCAGAGTTATATGGCTCAAATTCGAAGATTACAAGGTTCAAACTGACATTAGAAATGAAATTCAGCTCATCAGCTGCAAACGCTCGCGCTGATGCGCTGAACATGGATATCAGAGAGGTTCAAACTAGTATCACCGCTTCTAGGTCTGGCTTCGAAACCTCACAATTTTTGCAAAGGGGTCAGCCGCTGAGAAGTCATGTATGGGGTTGACCCAATGACTTCCGATTACTCTGTCATCTAAAGTTCGAAAATGAAATTCAGCATTTTTGGAGCCTACTCCATTCTGCCTCAGGCGCCGGCGCTGATCAACAGATCATTCATTTTTGCAAAATAAATGTGTTGGAGATATGCCCTAGAGGCAATAATAAAATGGTTATTATTGTATTTCCTTGTTCATGATAATTGTCTATTGTTCATGCTATAATTGTATTAACCAGAAACCATAATACATGTGTGAATACATAGACCACAACATGTCTCTAGTAAGCCTCTAGTTGACTAGCTCGTTGATCAATAGATGGTCATGGTTTCCTGACCATGGACATTGGATGTCATTGATAACGGGATCACATCATTAGGAGAATGATGTGATGGACAAGACCCAATCCTAAGCCTAGCACACGATCGTGTAGTTCGTATGCTAAAGCTTTTCTAATGTCAAGTATCATTTCCTTAGACCATGAGATTGTGCAACTCCCGGATACCGTAGTAATGCTTTGGGTGTACCAAACATCACAATGTAACTGGGTGGCTATAAAGGTGCACTGCGGGTATCTCTGAAAGTGTCTGTTGGGTTGGCACGAATCGAGACTGGGATTTTTCACTCCGTGTAAATGGAGAGGTATCTCTGGGCCCACTTGGTAGGACATCATCATAATGTGCACAATGTGACCAAGGAGTTGATCACGGGATGATGTGTTACGGAACGAGTAAAGAGACTTGCCGGTAACGAGATTGAACAAGGTATCGGGATACCGACGATCGAATCTCGGGCAAGTACTATATCGGTAGACAAAGGGAGTTGTATACGGGATTGATTGAATCCTCGACATCGTGATCATCCAATGAGATCATCGTGGAGCATGTGTGAAAGCACAAGTGCTCCCTAGGTGGTTTTGATAATTGATGACAACATATCTCTTGTTGGACTAATGTTTTCACCTAGTATGTTTCAGATAAGTTCAACAATGGAGTGGCATGGACTAAAGGGTGTGGGAAGGTCTCCAAGACACTAAGGACAAAGGATTGGCTAAAGCTTGAAGTTCAAGACTCTTCATTTTACATTTTAGTGATCCAAGATCACATTGAGTCCATAGGAAAAGCCAATACTATCAAGGAGGGATGAGGTGTTGTTTAATGAGCCTCTTGCTCAAGTGCTTACTGATATGCTCCAAAACCCTCAGCTACTTTCCCATATCCACAAATGACCTAAACCCTAATTCAACCTCGGTCATACCGATTCTTTCAACCCGGCGCCACCGAGTTTCACATGTCATAGCCACTGCCAAACCCTAATCAGTTCGGTCTCACCGATGGGATCTCGGTCTCACCGAGATGGGCTTGCAAACTCTCTGTTACCTACTGCATTACTCTCGGTCCCGCCGAGATATGCAATCGGTCCCACCGAGTTTGCTTGGCCAACTCTCTGTTTTGCTTATTACCCAAATCGGTCCCACCGAGTTTGAGTAATCGGTCAAACCGAGTTTTGGATTTTCCCTAACCCTAGCACATCGGTCCCACCGAGTTGTTCCAATCGGTCCCACCGAAATTCCTAACGGTCACTAGGTTTACTATTTCGGTCCGACCGAGTTTTCTGATTCGGTCCCACCGAGATTGGTAAATTGTGTGTAACGGTTGGATTTTGTGTGGAGGCTATAAATACCCCTCCACCTCCTCTTCACTCGTGGAGAGAGCCATCAGACTAAGCCTACACTTCCAGCATCCTATTTCTGAGAGAGAACTACCTACTCATGTGTTGAGGCCAAGACATTCCATTCCTACCATATGAATCTTGATCTCTAGCCTTCCCCAAGTTTCTTTCCACTCAAATCTTCTTTCCACCAGATCCAAATCCTATGAAAGGGAGTTGAGTGTTGGGGAGACTATCATTTGAAGCACAAGAGCAAGGAGTTCATCATCAACACACCATTTGTTACTTCTTGGAGAGTGGTGTCTCCTAGATTGGCTAGGTGTCACTTGGGAGCCTCCGACAAGATTGTGGAGTTGAACCAAGGAGTTTGTAAGGGCAAGGAGATCGCCTACTTCGTGAAGATCTACCGCTAGTGAGGCAAGTCCTTCGTGGGCGATGGCCATGGTGGGATAGACAAGGTTGCTTCTTCGTGGACCCTTCGTGGGTGGAGCCCTCCGTGGACTCGCGCAACCATTACCCTTCGTGGGTTGAAGTCTCCATCAACGTGGATGTAGGATAGCACCACCTATCCGAACCACGGGAAAAACATCCGTGTCTCCGATTGCGTTTGAATTCTCCAAACCCTTCCCTTTACATTCTTGCAAGTTGCATGCTTTACTTTCCGCTGCCTATATACACTTTGCATACTTGCTTGATATGTATTGTGAGTGTTGAAATTATGCTTAAACTCCACTCAAACCGAAAAAGCCTAAAAATTGCAACTTTGGCATGAAGTGTCTAATCACCCCCCTCTAGACACATCTACTTCAAGGTCCTACAAGTGGTATCAGAGCTTTGGTCTCCATTGCCTTGGTTTCTATCACCATTGGAGGAAGATGGATGTGTCTACTTTAGGGAGTCTCATACATAGAGTGCCTATTCTTGATGGAGAATATTTTCATGAGTGGAAAAATGAGATGCTTGTAATCTTCAACCAATATCATTTGAACAAGTATATTGCTAGCCCTTGTGCACCTCACATTGATCCTTTGCATCCTACCCTAGATGAAGATATTGACATGATTCGCAATCTTAGAACTATTGAGCTCATCATTAGAGGATTGCCCAAAAACTTGATTGCTAGTTTGCCTACTCTTAATTGTGCTTATACTATATGGAAATTTCTTGAGGAACGATTTCCTGACCATTCCTTCAAAAATTTGGATAAAATTCTCCATAAATCTATTGCCTTGAGTAAGATGAACTCTAGTGATCCTAACTTTGGTGATTGTCTACTTGAGCTTGCCAATCTCAAGCGAGCTAAGGGAGATGTTGGAATCATTAGTGATATTATATTCGAAGCTATAAGAATTCATAAAAGTGACCATTTTGATGATCATTTATCTAATGAATTACCCTCTCTAGGAAATGATGAGTCACAAGATCATGGTGAACATGAATACTATGGTGATGATGATGATAGTGACTTCAATCTTGATGATGCAATGAGACACTTTGGTCTTACGGCAAATCTTCGGGGATATGAATCAGGAGGAAAGGAATGGGTTCTTGATAGTGGATGTACTGATCACATGACCGGAGATGAGGAGATGTTCCGTGAGCTTGCTGAAAATGACGGCCCTCGAAAATATGTCACCTTTGGTGATAATTCAAAGGGTAAAGTAGTTGGCCTTGGTAAGGTGGCCATCTCACATGATAGTTCCATTCAAAATGTCATGCTCGTTGAATCTCTCGGCTACAACTTACTTTCAGTATCTAGACTTGTTGATTTCGGTTTAAATGTCCTATTTACTGAGGTAGATTGCCAAGTGTTTCGTCGAGACAATCATAAAATGGTCTTTACCGGTATGCGTAAAGGTGACCTTTACATTGTCGACTTCTCTAAAAAGGCACAACCTAAAACTTGCTTTATTGCTAAATCCTCAAAAGGTTGGTTGTGGCATAGACGACTAGGTCACGTTGGCATGAGAAATCTTGACAAGCTTATTAAAGGAAATCATATCCTTGGAGTTAACGATGTCATATTTGATAAGGATAGACTTTGCAGTGCTTGTCAAGCAGGTAAACAGGTTGGAGGAAGATATCCCGTGAAGAACATCATGACCACAAGGAGGCCACTCGAGCTACTTCATATGGATCTTTTTGGTCCCAACGCCTACAAGAGTCTCGGTGGAAATTCTTTTGGTCTAGTTATAGTTGATGATTTTTCAAGATTTACGTGGGTGTTCTTTCTTAATGACAAGTCGCAGGTCCAGAAGATCTTCAAAAACTTCGCTAGGAAGGCCCAAAATCAGTTTGACATGAAGATCAAGAAGGTTCGGAGTGACAACGGAACGGAGTTCAAGAACGTAAATGTGGACACCTTTCTTGACGAAGAAGGGATTTCACACGAGTTCTCGGCTACGTACACACCTCAACAAAATGGAGTTGTTGAGAGGAAGAACCGGACGCTCATCGAAATGTCAAGAACAATGCTTGATGAATACAAGACGCCGAAGCACTTTTGGGCAGAAGCGGTTGAGACAGCTTGTCATGCAACAAATCGCTTGTATCTTCACAAGCTACTCGGCAAGACGGCATACGAGCTCCTCACCGGTAACAAACCCCAAGTTGGATACTTTCGAGTATTCGGCTCAAAGTGCTACATTCTTGATAAGCATCGTCGTTCAAAGTTTGCTCCTAAATCTCATGAAGGTTTCCTACTTGGTTATGGCTCAAACTCTCACACTTACCGTGTCTACAACAATTTCACCCGAAAGGTTGAAGAGACGGTAGATGTGAAGTTTGATGAATCTAATGGCTCGCAAGTAGAGCAATTGCCAATTGATGTAGGAGACAAAGACCCTTCAGAAGCAATCCAAGACTTGCCCATAGGCAAAGTTCGTCCAACGGAGGTGAAGGAGAGTACTTCATCCGTCCAAGTGGAGGCTTCTACTTCACAACAAGGTGAACCAAGAATTGATACGGAAGCATCCACAAGTGGGACACACCAAGATGAAGAAGACAAGGAAATGCATCAAGATGAACATCAACAACCTCCTTCTCCACCACGACAAGACAATGACAACGTCAACAATGAAGAAGGCCAAGAAGAAGAACAAGATGAAGAAAATGTTCAACAAAGACCCAAGCAAAAGCTCTCACGAGTTCGAGCAAGAATTGCCAAAGATCATCCCGTCGAGCAAATCTTCAATGATATACAAACCGGGAGAATCACTCGCTCAAAAACTCGTTTAGCTAACTTTTGTGAAAACTATTCATTCATCTCTAGCATTGAACCTATGAAGGTTGAAGAAGCATTGGAAGATCCGGATTGGATAAATGCCATGCATGAAGAGCTACACAACTTTGAGAGAAACCAAGTTTGGACATTGGTTGAGAAGCCCGACGACAACCACAACATCATTGGTACCAAATGGGTGTTTCGCAACAAGCAAGATGAAGATGGACAAGTGGTTCACAACAAAGCACGTCTCGTCGCCCAAGGGTACACACAAGTCGAAGGTATGGACTATGGTGAGACATATGCTCCCGTTGCTAGACTTGAGTCCATTCGCATCTTACTTGCCTATGCTAATCACCATAACATCACCTTGTACCAAATGGACATTAAAAGTGTTTTTCTAAATGGTGAAATAGAGGAGGAAGTTTATGTCAAACAACCTCCCGGCTTTGTCAATCCTAAGAAACCTAATCATGTTTACAAACTTCACAAAGCTCTTTATGGTCTTAAACAAGTTCCTAGAGCATGGTATAAATGCTTGACCAAGTTCCTTATTGCAAGTGGTTTTGAAATTGGTAAAATTGATTCTACTCTTTTTACTAAAAGGGTTAATGGAGAACTATTTGTATGCCAAATTTATGTTGATGATATCATATTTGGTTCAACTAACCCTCTCTTTAGTGAAAAGTTTGGAAAGCTAATGTCAAAAAAGTTTGGGATGTCTATGATGACTGAACTCAAATTCTTTCTCGGTTTGCAAATCAAGCAAACTAAGGAAGGTACATTTGTCTCTCAAACAAAGTACACCAAGGACTTATTCAAGAAGTTCAATATGCAAGAATGCAAAGGTATGTCTACACCCATGCCTACTAGTGGACATAATGATTTGACCAAAGATGGTGAACCGGTTGATCAAAAGGTTTATCGCTCTATGATTGGTTCATTGTTATACCTATGTGCTTCACGTCCCGATATTATGCTAAGTGTGTGCATGTGTGCAAGATATCAAGTTGCCCCTAAAGAATGTCATCTTAAGGCTGTGAAAAGGATAGTTAGATACTTAATTCATACACCAAATTTTGGCATTTGGTACCCTAAGAGGTCTTCTTTTGATCTTGTTGGCTATTCCGACTCGGATTATGCCGGAGACAAGGTTGATAGAAAGTCAACTTCGGGTACTTGTCAATTTCTTGGTAGATCCCTTGTGTCTTGGTCCTCCAAGAAACAAAACTCAGTATCCTTATCCACCGCCGAAGCGGAATACATTGCCACTGGTTCATGTTGTGCTCAATTACTTTGGATGACCCAAACTCTTAAAGATTATGGGATCTATGTGAAACATGTTCCACTGCTTTGTGACAATGAAAGTGCTATCAAAATTGGTCATAATCCTGTACAACATTCTCGAACTAAGCATATTGAAGTTCGTCGTCATTTCATTCGAGATCATGTTGCTAAGGGTGACATAAATCTTAAGCATGTTCGCACTGATAAGGAATTAGCGGATATATTCACTAAACCACTTGATGAGAAAGTGTTTTGCAGGTTGAGAGGAGAATTGAACATCATTGATGCTTCGAACTTGGAGTAGGGACTCCATTGGATACATGCAAGACATGAGCTTATGACTAATCCATGATATATCTCTTATGATGACTATCTTATGTCTTGGATATATTTGTACCTTGCATGTTGTCTAACCCATGTAGGTGCTTGGTTGAATCTAATTCCATGAGATTGCGACTCACTCACATCTTGAACAATCTCTACATCACCAAGTCTTTACACGATGGTGGTTGAAGACAAGGACGCACAAAATCATTCAAACATATCCTTTGACAAATCCTATGTTGAGCTTCATGAATGTCATTTTTGGATACACAAGTGCTTTTCCTTGCAAGAACTAATCCATGTAGGTAGATGAACTCAAACTCCAAGTGGTGCTCCAAACTCTTGATGGCCTACATCAACCATGAGCACCCACACAAGTTCAACTACATGAGAAAGAACCACACCACCACCCAAGGTTTGTTGTTCCATCTTAGAGAAGCTTTACTCCGAGACATGAGTCAAAGCAACTCAACAAGATGTGAATACATCAAGATGCTTAAACGAAAAATGGTAACCCCATTTTGAGCTTAAACGACGAGTATGACCTATGATCAAGTGTTCTCACTTGACTCCTAAGTCAATATACTCTAACATAGGTGACTATGTCACCGCCCAACTCTAGATGAAGTTCTCTTGTGTTCCTTCTGTGTGTTATTGCATTTGTCTCATGCTTGTTTATTTGTTCCCTTCTAACTTCATCTAGATCTTTCAGTCTCTTCTCTTTTCCTTTTGTTTTTGTTCTGCATTTAATTCATTGCAAATCTTTGTGAGATCTTACATGTCTAGTGAGCTGAGGTGACAAGTGTTTTTCTTTGTGTAAACTCGGTTTCACCGACTTGCAATCTTCGGTCCAACTGAATCTTTTCGGTACCACCGAAATAAGCCACTCGGTGCCACCGACTTTGCAGTCAGAAAAACAGTTTGCCACTTGTTCTACATTTCTTCTCATCCAGCTCCACTCAATGAACCCTGTCCTCTACAAGCATCACAATTTTATTCTTTGCTGTATGCTGAGTCTCAAGGACCAACCCTATTCGACGGATTCCAGAAAAACCTTCTTGGAAATTGATGTCAAAGGGGAAGAGAGAGATCACATCAAAGCACTAAAGGGGGAGAGAAAGTCTCAAGGATCCCAGACGTCCCAGATAATGTATTAAGGGGGAGAAAGAGATCTCTAGGGGGAGAGACAATACTCAAGGATCCCAGATGCTTGATGTTCAAGAGGAGAGATGTCACATGTCTTTTTAGGGGGAAAGACATATTCATTTGTATCTTTCAGCTCTGATTTTCTGTTCCCTATCTTCTCCCAATATCCCATGAAAGATTCAGGGGGAGCAAGACACCCATGGGAAAGAAATCAGTCAAATTCATTGCATATCTTTATTCTTGGGGACATGTTGAATTCAATGTAGTATCTAGTACTTACTCTCTACATGTCATCCCAGTCTTGGTATTCTTGTGGTTTCTTTTGTTTGCTCTGGCTAGTGGATGTACCTGTGTTATCTAACCTTGTTTGTGCAGGTTCATTCCATCCTAAGCCAACTTAAGACTACAAGGTAAGTGTATGCATCAAAATCATGAGTATGAGGAATTCTTGCCTATGTACATACTGTTTGCAAGGACTCATGAGCATGAAGGTATTTTCCTTAATAATCTTTTGCTCTGATGCATATGGCCAAGATACATGTAACACATTGCCTACTCTATCATGATTATGCTCTCACATGCTTCTATATTTTATATTCACATGATTGCATACATGTAGGGGGAGCCTATGTTTGTTACATGTCCTTCCAAAGCTTTACTTACTATTCTTTGTATCTTTATCTAAAACTTTGATGTATGTTGCCATCAATTACCAAAAAGGGGGAGATTGAAAGCACAAGTGCTCCCTAGGTGGTTTTGATAATTGATGACAACATATCTCTTGTTGGACTAATGTTTTCACCTAGTATGTTTCAGATAAGTTCAACAATGGAGTGGCATGGACTAAAGGGTGTGGGAAGGTCTCCAAGACACTAAGGACAAAGGATTGGCTAAAGCTTGAAGTTCAAGACTCTTCATTTTACATTTTAGTGATCCAAGATCACATTGAGTCCATAGGAAAAGCCAATACTATCAAGGAGGGATGAGGTGTTGTTTAATGAGCCTCTTGCTCAAGTGCTTAATGATATGCTCCAAAACCCTCAGCTACTTTCCCATATCCACAAATGACCTAAACCCTAATTCAAACTCGGTCATACCAATTCTTTCAACCCGGCGCCACCGAGTTTCACATGTCATAGCCACTGCCAAACCCTAATCAGTTCGGTCTCACCGATGGGATCTCGGTCTCACCGAGATGGGCTTGCAAACTCTCTGTTACCTACTGCATTACTCTCGGTCCCACCGAGATATGCAATTGGTCCCACCGAGTTTGCTTGGCCAACTCTCTGTTTTGCTTATTACCCAAATCGGTCCCACCGAGTTTGAGTAATCGGTCAAACCGAGTTTTGGATTTTCCCTAACCCTAGCACATCGGTCCCACCGAGTTGTTCCAATCGGTCCCACCGAAATTCCTAACGGTCACTAGGTTTACTATTTCGGTCCGACCGAGTTTTCTGATTCGGTCCCACCGAGATTGGTAAATTGTGTGTAACGGTTGGATTTTGTGTGGAGGCTATAAATACCCATCGACCTCCTCTTCACGTGTGGAGAGAGCCATCAGACTAAGCCTACACTTCCAGCATCCTATTTCTGAGACAGAACTACCTACTCATGTGTTGAGGACAAGACATTCCATTCCTACCATATGAATCTTGATCTCCAGCCTTCCCCAAGTTGCTTTCCACTCAAATCTTCTTTCCACCAGATCCAAATCCTATGAAAGGGAGTTGAGTGTTGGGGAGACTATCATTTGAAGCACAAGAACAAGGAGTTCATCATCAACACACCATTTATTACTTCTTGGAGAGTGGTGTCTCCTAGATTGGCTAGGTGTCACTTGGGAGCCTCCGACAAGATTGTGGAGTTGAACCAACGAGTTTGTAAGGGCAAGGAGATCGCCTACTTCGTGAAGATCTACCGCTAGTGAGCCAAGTCCTTCGTGGGCGATGGCCATGGTGGGATAGACAAGGTTGCTTCTTCGTGGACCCTTCGTGGGTGGAGCCCTCCGTGGACTCGTGCAACCGTTACCCTTCGTGGGTTGAAGTCTCCATCAACGTGGATGTAGGATAGCACCACCTATCCGAACCACGGGAAAAACATCCGTGTCTCCGATTGCGTTTGAATTTTCCAAACCCTTCCCTTTACATTCTTGCAAGTTGCATTTTTTACTTTCCGCTGCCTATATACACTTTGCATACTTGCTTGATATGTATTGTGAGTGTTGAAATTATGCTTAAACTCCACTCAAACCGAAAAAGCCTAAAAATTGCAACTTTGGCATGAAGTGTCTAATCACCCCCCTCTAGACCCATCTACTTCAAGGTCCTACAATGTGGGAGCCAACATGGGTATCCAGATCCCGATGTTGGTTATTGACCGGAGAGTTGTCTCGGTCATGTCTACATGTCTCCCAAACCCATAGGGTCTACACACTTAAGGTTCGGTGACGCTAGAGTTGTAGAGATATTAGTATTCGGTTAACCGAAAGTTGTTCGGAGTCCCGGATGAGATCTTGGACGTCACGAGGAGCTCCAGAATGGTCCGGAGGTAAAGATTTATACATAGGAAGTCCAGTTTCGGCCACCGGGAGAGTTTCGGGGTCATCGGTATTGTACCGGGACCACCGGAAGGGTCCCGGGGGTCCACCGGGTGGGGCCACCTATCCCGGAGGGCCCCATGGGCTGAAGTGGCGTGGGAACCAGCCGCTGGTGGGCTGGTGCGCCCCCCTTGGGCCTCCCATGCGCCTAGGGTTGGAAACCCTAAGGGGTGGGGGCGCCTCCACTTGGCTTGGAGGCCAAGCCACCCCTAGGGCTGCCGCCCCCTTCCCTAGATGGGATCTACAAGGGGCCGGCGCCTCCCTAGGCCCCTATATATAGTGGAGGGTAGGGAGGGCAGCCGCACCTGAAGCCCTAGCGCCTCCCTCCCTCCCGTGACACCTCTTCCTCCCCGCTTGTGCTTGGCGAAGCCCTGCCGGGATCCCGCTACTTCCACCACCACGCCGTCGTGCTGCTGGATCTCCATCAACTTCTCCTTCCCCCTTGCTAGATCAATAAGGAGGATACATCTCCGCTCCGTACGTGTGTTGAATGCGGAGGTGTCGTCCGTTCGGTGCTAGGATCATCGGTGATTTGGATCACGACGAGTACGACTCCATCAACCCCGTTTTCTTGAACACTTCCGCTTAGCGATCTACAAGGGTATGTAGATGCACTCCCCTTCTCTCTCGTTGCTAGTCTCTCCATAGATTGATCTTGGTGACACGTAGGAAAATTTTGAATTTCTCCTATGATCCCCAACAGTGGCATCATGAGCCAGGTCTATGCGTAGATTCTATGCACGAGTAGAACACAAAGCAGTTGTGGGCGATGATTTGTTCAATTTGCTTACCATTACTAGTCTTATCTTGATCCGGCGGCATTGTGGGATGATGCGGCCCGGACCGACCTTACACGTACGCTTACGTGAGACTAGTTCCACCGGCTGACATGCACTTGATGCATAAGGTGGCTGGCTGGTGTCTGTCTCTCCCACTTTAGTCGGATAGGATTCGATGAAAAGGGTCCTTATGAAGGGTAAATAGCAATTGGCATATCACCGTTGTGGTTTTGCGTAGGTAAGAAACGTTCTTGCTAGAAACCCATAGCAGCCACATAAAACATGCAACAACAATTAGAGGACGTCTAACTTGTTTTTGCAGGGTATGCTATGTGATGTGATATGGCCAAAAGGATGTGATGAATGATATATTTGATGTATGAGATTGATCATGTTCTTGTAATAGGAATCACGACTTGCATGTCGATGAGTATGACAACCGGCAGGAGCCATAGGAGTTGTCTTAATTTATTTATGACCTGTGTGTCATTGAAAACGCCATGTAATTACTTTACTTTATTGCTAACCGTTAGCCATAGTAGTAGAAGTAATAGTTGGCGAGGCAACTTCATGAAGACACGATGATGGAGATCATGGTTTCATGCCGGTGACGATGGTGTTCATGCCGCGCCTCGAAGATGGAGATCAAAGGCGCAAGATGATATTGGCCATATCATGTCACTTTATGATTTGCATGTGATGTTTGTCATGTTTACATCTTATTTGCTTAGAACGACGGTAGCATAAATAAGATGATCCCTCGCAATAATTTCAAGAAAGTGTTCCCCCTAACTGTGCACCGTTGCTAAGGTCCGTTGTTCCGAAGCACCACGTGATGATTGGGTGTGATAGGTTCTAACATTCGCATACAACGGATGTAAGCCAGATTTACACACGCAATACACTTAGGTTAACTTGACAAGCCTAGCATGTACAGACATGGCCTCGGAACACGGAAGACCGAAAGGTCGAACATGAGTCGTATAGTGGATACGATCAACATGAAGATGTTCACCGATGATGACTAGTCCGTCTCACGTGATGATCAGACACGGCCTAGTTGACTCGGATCATGTGTCACTTAGATGACTAGAGGGATGTCTATCTAAGTGGGATTTCATTGAATAATTTGATTAGATGAACTTAATTATCATGAACATAGTCAATAGGTCTTTGCAAATTATGTCGTAGCTCACGCTTTGGTTCTACTGTTTTAGATATGTTCCTAGAGAAAAGTTAGTTGAGAGTTGATAGTAGCAATTATGTGGACTGGGTCCGTAAACTAAGGATTTTCATCATTGCTGCACAGAAGGATTATGACCTTAATGCACCGCTCAGTGTGCTGAACCTCGAGCGTCGTATGTAGATGTTGGGAAACATCTGACATACACGTTTTGATGACTACATGATAGTTCAATGTGTAATGCTAACGGTTTAGAATTGTGGCACCAAAGACGTTTTTGAAACGTCGCAGAACATATGAGATGTTCCAAAGACTAAAATTGGGATTTCAGACTAGTGCCCATGTCAAGAGGTATGAGACCTCTGACAAGTTTCTTAAGCCTGCAAACTAAGGGATAAAAGCTCAATCGTTGAGCATGTGCTCAGATTGTCTGAGTACTACAATCGCTTGAATCGAGTGGGAGTTAATCTTCCAGATGAGATAGTGATAGTTCTCCATAGTCATTGCCACCAAGCTATTGGAGCTTTGTGATGAACTATAACATATCAGGGATAGACATGATGATCCTTGAGCAATTCGCGATGTTTGACACCGCGAAAGTAGAAATCAAGTAGGAGCATCAATTGTTGATGGTTAAACCACTAGTTTCAAGAAGGGCAAGGGAAAGAAGGGATACTTCATGAGACGACAAATCAGTTGCTGCTCTAGTGAAGAAACCCAAGGTTGAACCAAACCCGAGATTAAGTGCTTCTGTAATGAGGGGAACGGTCACTGAAGCAGAACTACCCTAGATACTTGGTAGATGAGAAGGCTAGAAAGATAGACAGAAGTATTTTGGAAATACGTTATATTAATGTGTACTTTACTAGTACTCCTAGTAGCACCAGGGTATTAAAATACTGGTTCAGTTGCTAAGTGTTAGTAACTCGAAATAAAAGGCTACGGAATAAACGGAGATTAGCTGAAGGTGAGATGACGATATGTGTTGGAAGTGTTTCCAAGGTTGATGTGATCAAGCATCGCATGCTCCCTCTACCATCGAGATTGGTGTTAAACCTAAATAATTGTTATTTGGTGTTTGCGTTGAGCATAGACATGATTGGATTATGTTTATCGAAATACGGTTATTCATTTAAGGAGAATAATGGTTACTCTGTTTATTTGAATAATACCTTCATTGGTCTTGCACCTAAAATGAATGGTTTATTGAATCTTGATCGTAGTGATACACAGGTTCATGCCAAAAGATATAAGATAGTAATGATAGTACCACATACTTGTGGCACTGCCATTTGAGTCATGTTGGTATAAAACGCATGAAGTAGCTCCATGTTGATGGATCTTTGGACTCACTTGTTTTTGAAAATATTGAGACATGTGAACCATGTATATTGGTAGATATGCATGAAGAAACTCCATGCAGATGGATCATTTGGACTCACTTAATTTTGAATAACTTGAGACATGCAAATCATACCACATGGGCAAGATGACTGAAAGGCCTCGTTTTCAGTAAGATGGAACAAGAAAGCGACTTCTTGGAAGTATTACATTTTGATGTGTGCAGTCCAATGAGTGCTGAGGCACGCAGTGGATATCGTTATGTTCTTGCTTCACAGATGATTTGAGTAGATGCTGAGTATATTTAGTTGATGAAACACAAGTCTGAATTATTGAAAGGTTCAAGTAATTGTAGAGTGAAGTTGAAGACCGTCGTGACAAGATGATAAAATGTCTATGATATGATCATAGAGATGAATATCTGAGTTACGAGTTTGGCACACAATTAAGACATTGTGGAAATTGTTTCACAACTAATACCGCCTGGAACACCATAGTGTGATGGTCTGTCCGAACATCATAACTGCACCCTATCAGATATGGTGCATACCATGATGTCCCTTATCAAATTACCACTATCGTTTATGGGTTAGGCATTAGAGACAACTGCATTCACTTTAAATATGGCACCACACAATTCCGTTGAGACGACACCGTATGAACTATGGTTTAGAGAAACCTAAGCTGCGTTTCTTAAAAGTTTGGGGCTACGATGCTTATGTGAAAAAGTTTCAGGCTGATAAGCTCGAACCCAAAGCGGATAAATGCATCTTCATAGAATACCGAAAAATATTTGGGTATACCTCCTATTTCAGATCCGGAAGCAAAAGTGATTGTTTCTAGAAACGGGTCCTTTCTCGAGGAAAAGTTTCTCTCGAAAGAATTGAGTGGGAGCATGGTGGAGACTTGATGAGGTTATTGAACCATCACTTCAACTAGTGTGTAGCAGGGCACAGGAAGTTGTTCCTATGGCACCTACACCAATTGAAGTGGAAGCTTATGATAGTGATCATGAAACTTCGGATCAAGTCACTACCAAACCTCATAGGTCGACAAAGATGTGTACTACTTCAGAGAGGTACGTAATCCTGTCTTGGAAGTCATGTTGCTAGACAACAATGAACCTACGAGCTATGGAGAAGCGATGGTGGGCCCTGATTCCGACGAATGGCTCGAGGCCATAAAATCCGAGAGAGGATCCATGTATAAAACAAAGTATAGACTTTGAAAGAACTACTTGATGGTCGTAAGGCTGTTGGGTGAAGATGGATTTCAAAAGGAAGACAGACAATGATGGTAAGTGTCACCATTAAGAAAGCTCGACTTGTCGTTAAGATGTTTCCCGTCAAGTTCAAGGAGTTGACTACGATGAGACTTTCTCACTCGTAGCGATGCTAAGAGTTTGTTGGAATTATGTTAGTAGTTACTTCATTATTTATGAAATCTTGCAGAAAGGATGTCAAAACATTGTTTCCTCGACGTTTTTCTTGAGGAAATGTTGTATGTGATACAACCAGAAGGTTTTGTCAATCCTGAAAGATGCTGACAAGTATGCAAAGCTCCAGCAATCCTTCTAAGGACTAGAGTAAGCATCTCGGAATTGGAATGTACGCTTTGATGAGATGATCAAAGATTTTGGGTTTATACAAAGTTTATGAGAAACTTGTATTTCCAAAGGAGTGAGTGGGAGCACTATAGAATTTTTGATGAGTATATGTTGTTAACATATTGTTGATCAAAAATGATGTAGAATTTCTGGAAAGCATGCAGGGTTATTTGAAAAGTGTTTTTTGATGGAAAACCTGGATTAGGCTACTTGAACATTGAGCATCAAGATCTATAAGGATAGATCAAAAACGCTTAATAGTACTTTCAAATGAATACATACCGTGACAAGATTTTGAAGGAGTTCAAAATAGATCAGCAAAGAAGGAGTTC
This sequence comes from Triticum monococcum, assembly GCA_034509565.1. NCBI lineage: Eukaryota > Viridiplantae > Streptophyta > Magnoliopsida > Poales > Poaceae > Triticum > Triticum monococcum. The sequence continues at coordinate 496,268,243 of CM067844.1, forward strand.
TTGGCTGTGTTACAAGGTGTGAGTATTGAGTAAGACTCAAGACCTGACCACGGCAGAAGAGAGAGAAAGGACGAAGGTCGTCCCCTATGCTTTAGACATAGGCTCTATAGTATGCTATGCTGTGTACCGCACCTGAAGTGTGCCTTGCCATGAGTCAGTCAAGGGGTACAAGAGTGATCCAGGAATGGATCACATGACAGTGGTCGAACATATCCTTAGTAACTAGTGGAGTAAGGAATTTTCTCGATTATGGAGGTGGTATAAGAGTTCGTCGTAAAGGGTTACGTCGATGCAAACTTTGACACTAATCCGAATGACTCCGAGGAGTAAACTGGATTCGTATACTAGAGCAGTTATTTGGAATAGCTCCAAGTAGTGCGTGGTAGCCGCATCTACAAGATGACAAAGAGATTTGTAAAGCACACATGGATATGAAAGGTTCAGACCCATTGACTGATAAACCTCTCTCACAAGCAAGATATGAACAAACCCCATGGGTGTTGGATTCATTACAATCACATAGTGATGTGAACTAGATTATCGACTCTAGTGCAAGTGGGAGACTGTTGGAAATGTGCCCTAGAGGCAATAATAAAATGGTTATTATTGTATTTCCTTGTTCATGATAATTGTCTATTGTTCATGCTATAATTGTATTAACCGGAAACCGTAATACATGTGTGAATACATAGACCACAACATGTCCCTAGTAAGCCTCTAGTTGACTAGCTCGTTGATCAATAGATGGTCATGGTTTCCTGACCATGGACATTGGATGTCATTGATAACGGGATCACATCGTTAGGAGAATGATGTGATGGACAAGACCCAATCCTAAGCCTAGCACAAGATCGTGTAGTTCGTATGCTAAAGCTTTTCTAATGTCAAGTATCATTTCCTTAGACCAAGAGATTGTGCAACTCCCGGATACCATAGGAATGCTTTGGGTGTACCAAATGTCACAACGTAACTGGGTGGCTATAAAGGTGCACTGTGGGTATCTCCGAAAGTGTCTGTTGGGTTGGCACGAATCAAGACTGGGATTTGTCACTCAGTGTAAACGGAGAGGTATCTCTGGGCCCACTCGGTAGGCCATCATCATAATGTGCACAATGTGACCAAGGAGTTGATCACGGGATGATGTGTTACGGAACGAGTAAAGAGACTTGCCGGTAACAAGATTGAACAAGGTATCGGGATACCGACGATCGAATCTCGGGCAAGTATTATAACGGTAGACAAAGGGAATTGTATACAGGATTGATTGAATCCTCGACATCATGGTTCATCCGATGAGATCATTGTGGAGCATGTGAGAGCCAACATGGGTATCCAGATCCCGCTGTTGGTTATTGACTGGAGAGTTGTCTCGGTCATGTCTACATGTCTCCCGAACCCGTAGGGTCTACACACTTAAGGTTCGGTGATGCTAGAGTTGTAGAGATATTAGTATGCAGTTAATCGAAAGTTGTTCAGAGTCCCGGATGAGATCCTGGACGTCACGAGGAGTTCCGGAATGGTCCGGAGGTAAAGATTTATATATAGGAAGTCCAGTTTCGGCCACCGGGAGAGTTTCGGGGTCATCGGTATTGTACCGGGACCACCGGAAGGATCCCGGGGGTCCACCGGGTGGGGCCACCTATCCCGAAGGGCCCCATGGGCTGAAGGGGCGTGGGAACCAGCCGCTGGTGGGCTGGTGCGCCCCCCTTGGGCCTCCCATGCGCCTAGGGTTGGAAACCCTAAGGGGTGGGGGCGCCTCCACTTGGCTTGGAGGCCAAGCCACCCCTAGGGCTGTCGCCCCCTTCCCTAGATGGGATCTACAAGGGGCCGACGCCCCCCTAGGCCCCTATATATAGTGGATGGGAGGGAGGGCAGCCTCACCTGAAACCCTGGCGCCTCCCTCCCTCCCGTGACACCTCTTCCTCCCCGCTTGTGCTTGGCGAAGCCCTGCCGGGATCCCGCTACTTCCACCACCATGCCGTCGTGCTGCTGGACCTCCATCAACTTCTCCTTCCCCCTTGGTGGATCAAGAAGGAGGAGACGTCTCCGCTCCGTACGTGTGTTGAACGCGGAGGTGCCATCCGTTCGGCGCTAGGATCATAAGTGATTTGGATCATGATGAGTACAACTCCATCAACCCCGTTCTCTTGAACGCTTCCGCTTAGCAATCTACAAGGGTATGTAGATGCACTCCCCTTCTCTCTCGTTGCTAGTCTCTCCATAGATTGATCTTGGTGACATGTAGGAAAATTTTGAATTTCTGCTACGATCCCCAACAAGATGTAGGGCAAACCTCATTTCCTTCAGCACCCTTGCTCCGAGAACAAAGAACCTGGCGAATATAATCTCCGATAAGGTCCCTCAGTAGGAGTTCAAAGTAATTTCTAAGAGATGCTGATCTAGGCATTCGACGTGATTGTTATATTGTATCACATTATCCACCACCGGGCCTAATCTTATCTGCAAAAGAAGAAAATGTGTTAGTGCCTACATGCAATTTTGAACATTACTATAGGCCTAGCTACTTGGTTTCAAGGATTTGTAAAATGCACTAACATGCCATCTTCGATCTGACATGATTAACATGGGCATTTGATTACATTCTAGAAAAATGTAGCCTTCTTCACAAGAGGTTGGAGTGGATGAAAAGTTTCCTAAGAAACTAGTATAGATGAATCCAAAGGCGAAATGCTTATTGAATGTAACCATATGGATCAAGAAACCAATATTGGGGTGGCATGTATGTACTGAAATCCTCCAAAAGAACCTTCAGAAATTGTAGTACATTGTCATTGTAAACTTGGAAAAAGGTGTCACAAATTAAACACCCTTATGGTTAACATTTAACAGGAAAGGAACATCACCTCAATATATAGCTTCTCTAGGCACGGAAAGCATCTTAGGAACCGATAACTTGCTCCAGCTCGGGCCTGATAGATTCTAGTGCCAAGACCTTCACTGTGCGCAGTTTTGGGGTCAAGCTTATCAGAATCATTTTCTGAATGACAGACGAACAAACATCTTTAAAATTAGAAATAATGTTAATTTTTAGAAGGAGAGGTAGAAGGCAGCTGTTGTACCTAAACGGGTGTGGATCCAATAACAAGTTCGGAGTATTTGTCAGACGAGTAGCCCGCCACTGTAAATTTCGGCGCAGAAATGACATTGATTCTTGTTGGACCTTCTTGATCAACTACAAGTAATATCTCAAGTGCAAGTGTGTCCTAGATGACCGTACCGTGGTCCACCTTTTGTGACGTCTTCCTGCCGCACCAGCAACACACATAAATAGTCCGGAGAGTCATGGAGGTGATGTGGAAGGTACTCAACCCATTGACTGCCTGAAAACGAAGGTACTCGAGTGCAGTTCAGCCACGGAGAAGGCGCTCCATGTCACCCTTTGAGAGGCAGATGACGACGAGCTTGAGGTGCTTCAGTCATGGTAAAATAAGAGCGGGCGCGTCATTAAGGGGCGGGAAATGGCAGTTCCTGAACTTGGCAACACGCAACATGGGCGCGAGACGGAGTGCGGACATTGGCAGCGATCGCATATGCCCATCATCAAAAGTGAGCTCCTCGAGCTGATCTAGGGCGGGGGATCGGAACCAGTCGTCAAGCTTGGCTCGATCCTTGCCATTGGAACGGAACTTGCCCATTCTAAGGCCTTTGGTTGGGCCAAGGTGACTGCCAAGGATCTTGGAGAACGCATCCAACCTTTTGCGATAGTCATGGCAGAGCTCGTGGGTGTCGATGAGGTCGAGAGGCTGGAGTTCCATAGGGGGCGCCACCGCCGGGAAAGGAGGGTTGTCCGCGCCCAATATTTGATTGGGAGGAGAGAGATGATGACTCTCAACATATCATCGGGGTTGCTGCTGATTAAGTCTAGGTCTGCTGGAGTCGCTTGTGGTTCTAGCTCGCCCCGCCTCCGCTTGTTGGCAGCCCCGTTCTCCACCTCTGGAGTCTCCTTGTCAGCAGCTCTTTCTGATAGAAATGGGAGTACATGGAATATTTAGTTAAAACAGGGCAATAGAAAAGTGTATTGGTAACTAGAAGTTCTTAGGTAGGGATATAGTAAGAAAAGGGAATAACAATTGGTTGCTTAAATACTACACAATTCATTTGACATTGTTGGGTAAGTCAACATATGCAGATAGTTGAAAAGAAAACTTACTTCAAACAAAGTCTGGACGGATGATTTTGTCAGGGAAGTTAGCATATATCTCATGACCAGGCCCTTCTATGTGCAGTGCAATTTTAGTGCTAGCTTTCAGTAGATAAAACTTTGCAATTTCATTCCAAAAGCCAGTGCCAAAATAGGAGTCACCACGTTCATCAAGTCTTAGAGTAGAAATGATTGTAAATCCATAGTTTATGTGCAGTATGACATTCGTGGAGCCTTGATGTATGTAAAGGGAAAAATTGTGCACTACATAATCTGTTGCATAGCGAGGGATGTCCTGCAGAAAATGGTAGGATTGTTAAAGAAAATATGGTAACATGCAAATATGGGCCCAAATTGAAAGAACTGTACAACAGTTGAAATCGAAGGACAAAAGTCTATAATTAAACAGATAGGGTAAACATGATGTCATGGAAATATGAGAGTAATCGAAAGAACAATACATCATTAATTTTCCTAATATTGAAAGAAGAGGGGGAAAATCCCCTTTGATGTATATGGTGCATGTGGCACATTTTATCCAAATGTAGCAATATTTAGAATATGTTCAAGAAAGTAGGCCATGCCAACCGATTTAGGGTGAGATTGAACATACCGCGCGTGTCCTCAAGTTATCTGGTACGATGAGATGGAATCTCTGGCGGCGGTCACCAAGTCCTGAAGTGTCAGCGCATTATACATTCTATGAATGAAAGAAAACCCTCAAATCATCCCAAATAAAAATGAATTCACGGCGATTTCCGCCGAGTGATTAAAGGAGGCAGATGAACTGGGATAAGAGATGAGATAATATCTCGTTAAATTAGTCACCTTGTCATCCATGAGAAAGAACCCTCAGTACGACAGAGTCCCCAACTGAGCAGAGTTGGGTCGACCGCGAGCAACGTCGAGAAAGTCGATGGCGATAGGCGGCGGCAAGCGGAAGTGGCAAAATGCGGTGGGCTTTGCCAGCAGCCCGGCGGTGGCGGCACGCGTCGAGCTAAGTGTTTACTGCCGTGATAGGCGGTTCCATGGCATAGACGGGAAGGAGCTTGTGCAGGTGTGAATGGGGAACGTATCAGAGGGGACGAGGGGGTGGCGGGCGGGGTGAGGGTTTTTGTGACGTGGAGATGGTGAGGGTTTTCTTTTTTCTTTTTTGAATCGGGTGGTGAGGGTTTCCTGTCCCACAAAGAATTTTGGGGGCGACGGTTTGCTAGAGCGAACCGTGTGTGATTGACGTAGCAGGCAAAATGAAAGTCATCGCACATGGTTCCAATTTTGGGAACCGTGTGTGATTGACTTACTACCTCCGTCCTGGTTTATTGGTCCCCCGTTGTAATTTTTACCAAAATTTGGCGAGATATTTAACATACTCAGACATAGATAATAAGTGTACACGTAGATAAGCATAGTTTAACCATAATTAGTACATAGTTCAATAGTATTAAGCATACTCAAGTGTACATATATAGTTCCATCCATCCCACATCTCATCTCACGGGCCGGCACGATCCTGAAGCTTCTCCAGGTACTCGGCGTACACGTCGTGCGCCATCCTGCGAGAATACTTTTGCTTGAAGGAGCCAACGACCTGTCCTCTTGCATGCGCTAGAACACTTAGATACGCGTCATGAAGCTTCTAGTTGCAAAATGGGCATCCATAGCCGTCGTTCCAGGTCCCAATACGCCTGTTATGCATTCCCGCATAAAGCTCCCTCAGGATTTGCCTGTTGTACCTCCTCTGGACATCTTCATCCTCGCTATCCACATCATTAGACAACACTTATACGAATAGTAAAACAAATTTGACATCAAATCACTGATTACATGATGTGACGTAGGATTAGGAATTTATGGCTATTTATTTATACATACCCGGAGATTATGGATCGATTTTTAAGCACAGTCGTCTATATACAAACCAATCTTGAAGAAAATAATGGCACACACATAGGTAGGTCATTCAAAATCAATTGTCAAGTCCTGGCTAGGAATTATTAGCACGAACACTAGCCCTAGTCGGATTACTAGCAGAAATCATTTGCACAGATGAAACAACTAATCACTTATCACTTGTACCATTCAAACAATCAATAGACTACAAGGATCTAACGAAACTTACTCAGATTTCATGGATTGGGAGAACATAACCACATGATTTCTATTCCAAAAAGGGGAGGCAGGAGTAACTAGATAAACCCTATGATCTATTTGACACATAAATGGGTATAGATGACTAACCAGATGTCCGTCGTCGTCGGAGTCATCGCCGGAGTGGTCGTTGGAGTCGTCGCCGGAGTGGTCGTCGGAGTCGGTGTGGAACTCTGCCTCCGGCTGTGGAAGCTCGAGCCGTCGATGACGTCAGGGTGAGCGATAACTCGCTGGCGGTGACGGCAGCCTCTGTCTCCATCTCCACACCGTGCTCCGGTGCTTTAGCAGCCCCATCGTCGCCACTCCCTCCGATGGGGCGCTTCGGCGGCATCCTCATACACTGACGACTTTGAGGACTGAGAGCGGCGTCGAGGATGCAAGCGGAGAGAGAGGATTGTGTGTGCGTAGCGAGGATGGGGGTGCGGTCGCTCGGGCGCACCATTAATATGGACTAGTGGGAGTTGTGGGAGAGAGGCGGGTGGCGGTCAAACCGATGGCTCGCCTCTCGGTGAGCCTGCACACCAGACTGCTGGCATGCCTACCAAAGTTTCACACAGCTACTCGCATGCCTCCCATTGACACTGTGCAGCGAGCACGCCTCCGTCAATTCACACACCTGCATGCATGCCTCCCCGTCTGCCTACGCGGCGAACACGTCCCGTCAACTCACGCCTGCTCGCACGCCACACGAGTCGCGCGGCGGCACGTATATTGTTTTTCTATTTGGATGATTAATGCTGCCGCTTTATTGCTTAACCGAAGCATGGCACGTATCCATTGTTGGTCTAACGCTCACGGTTCGAATAAATAATCCATTTGGGGTATTGGTTCCCAATTATTAATAATCTCCCGTCTGTAATTAGATAAAGATTACATCAAAACTAGTCTCAAATTTGACCAAAAAAGTACAATGCCACTTTGTATTGGTGTCCATATGACAACATGATAAGTTTTGTGAACTTCAAATAAGTTTTGGATGTACTAGAATTTAAAAATCAAGATTCTCAATGTTTGAAATTTGTTGCACGGGGAGTAAACATGCACCCGGTGAGACATGTGTTTTTGCAATCCATTTAGGTGCACTGTCATGTGTGCATGTAGCTCAAATTTGATTTTTGCACATTATAACCATAGAAAACCAATCAATCAATGTATTAAAACGTCTTAATGATCTCTGTGATTTTTTTGAAATTAAAATGTCCCTCCTTTGGTAACATGTATGTTCACCGCGGGATAATTAATTTAACATGCATCATAGTTGCGGTGGATTCGTGGTGTGTGCGTCTGGGGGTGGCGGGTGGCTCATAGTACACTACGAGTTATGAGCCATCGTGTGGGTTGGCCATTTTGTTAGGCAGGTTCGTGCATCAGAGTCGTGAAATCATTATTTAAAACATTACACAACCCTTTCATACATAAATGTTTTGCCACATGCAGTCGATGGTTGTCCTACACGACACTCGATACTCGCGTGTGACGCTTTCTGTGGGCCCGCGAGGTCGTCATCCATCACTTTGACGAACAACCAGTAGTGAGGTTAATTTGACCAGCAAGATAGAATCTTTTTTGTTTGTGTTATGGTGGTATATAGTACGCGTCAAAAAGGTGGGAGGGGACTAGCATATATACTATACATATGCATTCGTGAACAAGGACACTTCATTTAGTGTCGGGACTTTTTAGTTACCGAGGCACATGCCACATCAAAATTGTGAAATTGGTTATTCAAACATCACACGACACCTTTTTGGGCCACATGCATATATATCCTAGTTAGGACACTCACGTGTGACGCTTCCATCTGTGGCCCATGAGGCCATCGTCGATGCATGCATGCATGCATCACTTTGACCTACATCGGAAGAGGTTAATTAATTTCACCATCAATAAAGATTCTTTTGGGTTGTACATATATTACGACAGGAGCATATAGTATGCGGTGAAAAGGGGGAAGGGGACCATCATATGTAGTCAGGGTCAGCCCTATGTTTCGGAAGGCCCTAGGGCGAACTCGGCAACAAGGGCCCCTATGTCCTAAGACTATATGATTGATAAGGAAACAAGTATATTTATACCTACTAATAAAGTAAGGTGCGTTTCGCCAATATTTTCATCCGTTCACCGTTGAAAAAAATTCTTTCTTTCCGAGGTGGTACTAAATTTTTTATGCGTTTGTCCACTAGAAAAACAATTTTCGTACATGGGCCGCGCGTGGTGGCGCAGCAAAGCCAGATCACTTATTTTTCTGCCCATGCAGCTGGAAAAACTCTATTTTCTACACGGTGAGACAAATAATCATAGTTTCGCACAGGACAACCAATAATGGGCTGGCCCATTTTTTTTTCTGAGTTTTACTTCTAATTTTATTCTCCTTTCCCTATATCTTTTTCCCTTCAAAGTTTATTTTTTCTGTTAGAATTTATTTCGTAAATTAAAATTCTCACAAAATGTTCAGAATAAAAAAGAAAATTTTGGAAAATATTCTAAATTCCATAATTTTGTTTCTAATTTAAGAAATATTCAGAAATTGTAAAATGTTGCCCCTTTTTAAAAAATATTGTTTTCTAAAATTGTTAGGGATGTAAAAAAATAAAATTGCATTTAAAAAATTCCAAATTTGAAAAATATTCATGTTTTAGTGAAATTTGAAAATTAAAAATAATGTTCGTGTATAAAAGATACACATTTTCTGAAAATATTATGAATTCTAAACACATGATCCTATTTTAAAAAAAAGTTCACAAATTCATATAATGTTTATTTTTTCTGTGATTTACTTCTATTTTCAATCTCCTTTCCTTATATCTTTTTCACTTTCAAGTTTATTTTTCTTTTAGAATTTATTTCATACATTAAAAAATCTCAAGAAAGCAAGATTTGGAAAATGTTCAGAATTCCAAAATTGTGTTGCTATTTTTGAAAAATTCGAAAATTGCAAAAAAAAACCCATTTTGTTTTAAAAGATTTTTTTAATATTGTTCGGAATTTCGAAAAAGAAAATGGCATTTTGAAAAATGCTCCAAATTTCAAAATAATTCTTGGTTTAGTGAAATAAAAAAATTAAAAATAATATTCGTGTAGAAAAGATACACATTTGTAAAAATCTTATGAATTCTCAACACATGTTCCCGTTTTAAAAAATGTTCACAAATTCAAATAATGTTCATGTTTTAATTAAAAAATTTGGTGTTTTCATAAAATGTTTTTGAATTTTAAAAGATGTTTCCTTTCATATTATGTTCGCGTTTTTTCGAAAGTGTAATCAATTTTTAAAAAACTATTTAGCATTTAAAAAGTTATTCATGTTTCTTAGAATATTCAGAAACTAATACCTTAAAATCCCCTCAATTCAAAGGATTGAAAGGAATAGTAGATTGAATAACTCATGCGCCTTCTCTGACGTACGATGACGTAACGGAACTCTTAAATGCCCTCGATCAATGAATGAAAAAATAGCGGATTGATTCCTTTACACGCGGCGAAACCGATAAGCTAAATGTTTCTTTTTCGTGTGCACATATATAATTCTCACTAACTATAAATACATAGTATTTTATCTCCCGTTGCAACGCACGCTAGTATATATATATATATATATATATATATATATATATATATATATATATATATATATATATATATATAGTATGTGTGCGTGTGTGTGTGTGTGTTTGTGTGGGCGCGCGCGCTTGATACGTAATATATATAACTTCATTTGCAATATATTAAAAATAAACTTTCAACCATGCATCTTATATTTGAGATGTCCAATAATAATTGTTGGACAATTACTAAAACTATGGAGAAAAGAATTAGAATTGTGTACATCAGAACCCTAATCATGTACACTGAAATTGAGGATGGATGAATATAGGCCAAGGCAGCACAACAGTACCATGAATATATTGCAGTACGACACACTCCCCCCCTCCAAAGCAACGACTCCCAATCCCAAATCCTAGATCTCACGAAATATGATGACATCTATAAATCTTTGAACATGCACAGTCCAGTTTGTCATCCAAAGATGACTATCATTTTCCTTCTGAACCACGGACTGTATGGCGGCATGTTAACCTCCAACAGTTTGCAATTTAGTCAAGGGAAACAAAAAATGATAGCTTCTAGTAAAAGACGGACATCGAAATCCTAGAAGCAAATCCAAACGCGAAGGGGGCTGGTGCTTACTTGAAGTAGAGGTACTGGCCGAAGGGTCGCCGGCAAGGCCACACGGTGGCAGCGCAAGAGCAGGCTGACGAAGGATCCTAGCGACGGCCGATCTTGACGAAGATACGAAAGCACGAAGCGATGGGATTGATGAGCGGGGTCGGCCGGCGGTCCGACGGTTCATCTAGCGCTAGTAATCAGCCAAGGCATTTGGGCCTTAGCCCATCTCTTTTGTTTTTAACCTTGTTTTTTCCTGTATTTGTTTGCTGGATCATGGGCCCCCCTCCAGGCCTAGGCCCTAGGCGGTCGCCCCTCTGGCCATACCCCAGGGCCGGCCCTGTATGTAGTATACTTGATATAAACCTCGCTTTGTGTGGGTGCATGGTTTACAGTTTTTGAGGCATGTGGCACATCAAAGTTGTGCATTTTGGATATTCAACATATATATGTTTGGTCCACATGCAAAGCGGTGATGGTTGTCCTCTTACACCCACTTAAGCGGTTATCAGCGATATCGATGCTTTCCATCTATGGGTCCGCTTGGTCCATCACTTCTTTTTGCCTGACAACAAGAGAGGTTAATTTGACTTAGGAGGGGATTATTATTTTTGCTCTCGGATGACATGCATGATACACTTTGAGCACACACACATGCATGTGTACGCATGAATCCCTCCCATCGAGTCGAAGTGGCTAGTACAACGACACCATCATGAACCGATCTCACTCTGTGTGGGGAGCTAGTGTACGATTTTTGACACACGCGCCAGATCAATGTTGTGTATTCAAACATGCATGCACGCATCACCTCCATACATATGCAAGTAGTGGTTGCCTTCGAACAATACACTCCCTCGCGTGGTTATCCGCGACAAGCCTATATATTCGTGGGCCCGCATGGACATCCATGATCACCTTGACCAACAATAAGATAGGTTACCTTGGCGGATTCTTCATTTGGTTCGTGTTATCGTAGTATAGGTCATGGTGAGATTCAGACCTAATTAAGTTTGAGAGCATATACTATGCACACATGCATGCATATATGAATCCCCGTCGTTGGCTTGAAGTGTGGTGTAACATACATATGCATCGTCAACCTAACCCTCACTCAGTGTGAAGATTTCTAGTTCAAAATCACGGTGCCACATCAAAGTTGTTCCATTGTTACTCAAAAACACACCTCTCCATACATATGTTTGGGCCACACACATGTAATGGTTGTCTTCGGGGACTAGCTACTTGCGTGATTATTGGCGAGCTAGCCCATCTCCGGGGTCGCATGGACGACCATCACTTTGAACAACAACAAGAGAGAGGTTGTACGACCAAGGTGGATTATTATTGGTCCGTTATACGATCCATCTTGGTGAGATATATGCCTCTCTGGACCGCCGACTGAAAGTGTGTGTGTGTGGGGGGGGGGGGGTTGCTACATCGCACTTTTCTAGGTGAACCTCGGTTGGGGGGGGGGGGCATGCATTCATAGCTTACTTAGGATTCCCTTCGTGGCGACACGAGGGGGGTGGGGCTGCTAGCTACTTCGCACTTTGCTAGGTGAACCTCGGTTGGGGGGAGGGGGCATGCTCATAGCTTAGGATTCCCTTTGTTTCAACACGAGGGGGGGCTGCTGGCTACTTCGCACTTTGCTAGGTGAACCTCGGTTGGGGGGGGGGGCATGCGCATTCATAGCTTAGGATTCCCTTCGTGCCGACAGGAGGGAGGGATGGCTGCTAGCTACTTCACACTTTACTAGGGTGAACCTCGGTTGGGGGGAGGGCATGCATTCATAGCTTAGGATTCTCTACCACCACACCCATCAGGGTGCGGTGCTCCTCCACGATGGAAGCACGTCGTAGTCCTTCCACTAGAGTATTCGGTGCCTCCGGATTAATGGAGGTCGCCATCGGAGCTGATGTTCCCCCTCTCCTTCAAAGGGGTTGCTCGCCCGATTCTGGAGCTACGTGGGTCTCCGGAATGATGTCCGGCTGGGGGCCGGATTGATCAGGACCCCCGTCGTCGGTCGCCATGGGGGTCGCATCCCCCATGCCTTCGGCAGTCGAGGTATCACCCTCGGGCGCCTTCTCGGCAGTCTTGCTCCCCCCTCCGCGGCCAGGAGAGGCCCTTTGGGACAACACCTCGGTGTCATCCGCGATGGCTGGTGAAGGGGCTCGCGGGGGCGTCTCGCTCTCTACCATATCTGGTGGCAGAGAACTCCCCTCAGATAGCTGAAGGGTTGAGGAGGTCGCGAGTAGGGCTGGAAAACACACAATATAATATGTTATATTATAAAACATAGTGGGCCAAAGACATATAGTAAATCCTTTGATACTTACAATTCGGCCAGGGGCTTCATCCTAGGAAGCCTCTTGGGGATGGGTTCGGCCTCCGAATCCGAACCATCCGAAAGGGCCATCTTCCCCCTCTTGGGCGCCTCCTCCTCCGGGTCTGTGGAGGCTGCCCTTTTCTTCTTCCTCCCCTTAAGAGGGGAGTTACTTTCCGCTTCCTCCCCCTATTCATCTTCATCTCCCTCGTGGGAGGAGGGGATTTCGGTCTTTCTGGACACTGCGTCCAAAGTACCCTTGTGGCAGAGGCCGCCTCTGGCCTCCTTGTTCTTCTTCTTCTTGGCCTTCTTCTCCGGCGCCTGATAGGGCGCCCGACATTGTTCAGGAAATCGGTAACTGGTAGCTGCTCGGTAGACTTGAGAGTAGTGATTAATCGATGAATCAGCCTATTAGCTGGATTAATCGGTAGATTAAATAGGAATTGCCAACAAATATCTAGTTTTTATGTATTATACCATACTCTCATGCTCAACTATGTAATATACCAAAATATGCTACTGTTTGGTCGAACCCTATCTATTGAGGAGAGAGAGGGGGTGGGAGGGGGTACAGGGAATTTATTGGGGGCTTTGTTTGCCCACAAGATAATGGGTCAGCAACGATTAACCGGCCTATAAACCGATTAATCAGTCTAGCAGGCCAATTAATCGGCCTGACAAGTTAAAACGATGAATATGTGCTATTCGATTCGGTCACCCTACTAGTAGCAATTAACTGGCCCGTTAACTGATTAATCGGCCGAGTTCTTAAACAGTGGCGCCGGGTGATACGTCTCTAACATATCTACTTTTCCTAACGCTTTTCCTCTTGTTTTGGATCTAATTTGCATGATTTGAATGAAAGTAAACCCGTGCTGACGCTGTTTTCAGCAGAACTACCATGGTGTTGTTTTTGCATAGAAATAAAAGTTCTCGGAATGGAACGAAACTTTGGGAGGAATTTTTATGCAATAAATAAGAATTTCTGGAGCCAAGATCCACCAGAGAGGGGCACCTAGGTGGGCACAACCCACCAGGGCGCGCGCCCCTCTCCTGGCGCGCCCGGGTGGGTTGTCCCCACCTGGTGGCCCCGCAGACCCTGAAACCGACGCTATAAAATCATATTTTTCCAGAAAAAAAATCGAGGAGAAAGAATTATTGCGATCCACGAGACGGAGCCGCCGTCACCTCCTCTTCTTCATCGGGAGGCCAGATCTAGAGTCCGTTTGGGGCTCCGGAGAGGGGGGGGGTCTTTGTTCTTCGTCATCACCAACCCTTCTCCATCGCCAATTTCATGATGCTCCCCACCGGGAGTGCGTAATTCCTTCATAGGCTCGTTGGTCGGTGAGGAGTTGGATGAGATTCATCATGTAATCGATTTAGTTTTGTTAGGGCTTGATCCCTAGTATCCACTATGTTCTTAGATTGATGTTGCTATGACTTTGCTATGCTTAATGCTTGTCACTTTGGGCCCGGGTGCCATAATTTCAGATCTGAACCGTTTATGTTATCACCATTATATCCATGTTCTAGATCCGATCTTGCAAGTTATAGTCACTTACTACGTGTTATGATCCGGCAACCCCGGAGTGACAATAGTCGGGACCACTCTCGATGATGACCGTAGTTTGAGGAGTTCATGTATTCACTATGTGTTAATGCTTTGTTCCGGCTCTCTATTAAAAGGAGGCCTTAATATCCCTTAGTTTCCAATATGGACCCTGCTGCCACGGGAGGGTAGGACAAAAGATGTCATGCAAGTTCTTTCCATAAGCACGTATGACTATTTACGGAATACATGCCTACATTATATTGACGAACTGGAGCTAGTGCCTTATCACCCTATATTATAACTGTCTCATGATGAATGTCATCCAACATGTCACTGATCTAGTGATGACAAATTTATCTTATATTGTTCTTGCTAAGTTACTACTGCTATCATCATTGTTACACTTGCTCAAAATTGCTGCTATCACTATTATTGTTACTATTGCTGTTGTCACCACTATCAAAACTATCATATTACTTTGCTACTGATTACTTGTTGCAGATAATTAATCTCCAGGTGTGGTTGAATTGCCAACTCAGCTGCTAATACCTTCAAATATTCTTTGGCCCCCCTTGTGTCGAATCTATAAATTCGGATTGAATACTATACCCTAAAAAACAGTTGCGATCCCCTATACTTGTGGGTTATCAAGACCTTTTTCGGGCGCTGTTGCCGGGGAGTATAGCTATATTTGTTGATTCACTTGGGATTATTATCAATTTATCACTATGAAGAATCTGAAGGATGCTAAGACCAAGATATTTCCCTCAAAGCCGAGGGGAGGTAAGGAACTGTCATCCAATTCTGCTTTAGATTCACCTTCTGTTATAAGTAAACTTGCAACACCACCACATGCTATTAATTCTGATATGTCGTAAGTTATTAGTGATGCTACCTCTATTATGGATAATGCTTATGATGATGCTAGTACCTTGCTTAATGATGATGTGCCACTTGGTTACTTTCTTGATAAACAAATTGCTAGAGTTATACAACATGATGTTGTTGAATCTGATGATGAGCTTGAAACTGAAACTCCTGAACCACCTGCTAGAACTAGCCCTCCTAGATATGAATTGCCTAAGGTACCGGATGGTTATTTTATGAGTGAGGAGACAACTAGATATATTCTTGCTTGCAGAGATAGAGATGATCTAGAGAAATTATTATGCAATTACAAAGAAAAATCTCTGAATGCTAGAATGAAATGTGATCCTAAGTTTGCTACTTCACCTATCTTCATTGATGATAAGGATTATGAATTCTCTGTCGACCCAGAGTTAATTGCTTTGATTGAATTTGATCCTTTCCATGGTTATGAAACTGAAACTGTTGTGGCACATCTTACTAAGTTGAATGACATAGCCACCCTTTTTACTCATGATGAGAAAACTCGCTATCACTTTACTCTCAAATTATTTCATTTCTCATTAAAGGGTGATGCTAAAGCTTGGTACAATACTCTTTCTCCTCATTGTGTGCGTAGTCCCCAGGATATGATTTATTACTTCTCTGAAAAATATTTTCCTACTCATAAGAAACAAGTTGCCTTATAGGAAATATTTAACTTTGTGCAAATTAAAGAGGAGAGTCTCCCACAAGCTTGGGGGGAGGCTTTGCCAACTACTTAATGCTTTGCTTGATCATCCTCTTAAGAAAAATGAAATACTTGATATCTTCTATAATGGACTAATTGATGCTTCTAGGGATTTCCTAGATAGTTGTGCTGGTTGTGTTTTTAGGGAATGAACTGTTGGACAAGCTGAAGAATTATTGAATAACATATTGAAAAACTATGATGATTGGACTCTTCCTGAACCACCAGCTAAACCCACTCCGAAGAAGAGGGGTATATTATATCTCAGTCCCAAAGATATGCAAGCGGCAAAGAAATCTATGAAGGAAAAAGGTATTAAAGATGAGGATGTTAAAAATTTACCCCCTATTGAAGAAATACATGGGCTTAATACACCACCATTGCCTAAGGTGGTAGAGGTAAATTCTCTTATGAAGTTCAATGATAATGACAATCCTCACAATATGCACCCTAGCCAATGCCTTTATTAGTTTGAAAACTATATTAGAAAACAAGATCACTTCAATGCAAATGTTATGAAACAATTGAAATACAATTCTGATATGATTGCTCGCTTGAGTGACTTGTTATTTAGAATATCAAATGATGTTAGAGGTGTTGGAAAGCATGCTTATATGGTTCAAACTCAGTTAGAACAAGTTGCTAAATATCAAAGAGAATTGATTGATGAAATGAATAATAATATGCATGACTTTGCTGTTAGAGTTGCAACTAGAGGAGGTAAAATGACTCGGGAACCACTTTATCCTGAGGGACACCCAAAAAGAATTGAACAAGATTCACAAAGAGCTAACACGAGTGCACCTAGTTCTTCTAGAAAGTAAAAAAAGAAAAATGATAGGGCTTTGCATGCTTCTAGTGAACCAGAAATACAAAAACCTCCTAACAGTGATAATGAAGTTTCTATCTCTAATGTTGAAACTCAGTCTAGTAATGAACACTCACCTAGTGATAATGAAAAAGATAATGCTGATGTTCATGAAGACTCTCAACCAAATAATAAAGAACCAGACAATGATGTTGAGATAGAACCACTTGTTGATCTTGACAACCCACAACCTAAGAATAAAAGGTATGATAAAAGAGACTTCATTGCTAGAAAGCAAGATAAAGAAAGAGAACCGTGGGTTCAAAAATCTATGCCTTTTCCACCTAAGTCAACTAAAAAGAATGATGATGAAGAATTTGAACGCTTTGCTGAAATGTTGAGGCCAGTCTTTTTGCGTACTCGCTTGACTGATATCTTGAAAATGCCTCCTTATGCAAAGTATATGAAAGACATCATCACAAATAAGAGAAAAATACCGGAAGCTGAAATCTCCACTATGCTTGCTAATTACACTTTTAAAGATGGAGTACCTAAAAGACTTGGAAATCGGGGAATACCAACTATACCTTGGTCTATCAAAAAGAATTATGTGAAAACTGCTTTGTGTGATTTAGGAGCTGGTGTTAGTGTTATGACTTTCTCTTTATATAAAAGACTTGATTTGAATAAACTCACACCTACTGAAATATCTTCGCAAATGGCTGATAAATCAACTGCCATATCTATTGGTATCTGTGAGGACGTGCCCGTTGTTGTTGCTAATGTTACTATTTTGACTGACTTTGTTATACTTGAGATGCCCAAGGACGACAACATGTCGATTATCCTGGGTAGACCCTTCTTGAATACTGCAGGGGTTGTTATTGATTGCAATAAAAGCAAGGTCACTTTTCATATCAATGGTAATGAGCATACAATGCACTTTCTGAAGAAACAATTCCAAGCGAATGGTATTAATGTTGTTGAAAAATCTCCGACAATCACTATTGGAAGTTCAAATACTTTTACCTACTGTCAGAAAGAAATATGAAATGCTTATTGTTGGGGACATTCATATCCCCATTGAGGTAACTTAGTGATTTACGAAAGTTCTTCAGTTTCATGCTAATCGAAAGTGGTTGTTAATAAGACATGATCAACCTTATTAATGGATCATTTTTGAGTGGTATGAATTTGATGAATTTAGTAAGCACTACCTTCTGTCCCTACGTTTTGTTTTCTGTTTTTATTAGTTAAATAAAATAAAATGCCATGTTTTGTCTATTTTCTAATTTCCCCGTGCAATAAAAAATGACCCAAAAATAAAAGTTCTCAGAATGCCCTAAAAATTTAATACGATTTTTCTGAATATTTCTGAATTTTTGGTGCACCAGGTGGGCACAACCCACCTGGGCGCGCTAGGACCCCCAGGCGCGCCATGGTAGGTTGTGGTCCCCATGTGCCCCCCTCACTTATCTCTTTACACCACATCATCACTTACCTTCAGAAAAAATCTCCATTGCTCTCTCTCCCGTGTTCTTGCTCTCAAACCCGCGGATTTCGATCTCTTTGCTCGAAGCTCCGTTTCCGAAATTGTTTCGGGGGATTGTTGCTTGGTATGTGACTCCACCATTTGTCCAATTAGTTTTTGTTTTAGTGGTTTATATTTTGAATAATTAGCTACTCTTGGTGCTGCTGTAGATGAGCTTGCATGTTGAATTCTTAGAGTTCTAAGTAGTTTGAATGCTTGCTATGGCCTCTATGTATCCCTATGAGTAGTTACTACCAATCTTATAAAGTTTTGTTGATAAATTTTTGTCACTCAAATTTTTTTAGAAAATTGTACGTGAACACGATGAACCTTTTCGGAAGGAGTTCTTCGAGGAGGCGATCCTCGGGGGCATCTTCTAGTGACTGCTCCGCTCGCCGGTCATATGTTGAAACAAGTGAAAGTTTCACACGAGATGCCGCCACCAAAACATGATTATGGCCTTGCGACGAGTATATGATGCATGTGGGCATTAAGGAGGAATTTGAGCAATATGTTCACAATGCCGGTCTCCGTCCATACATTTCATATAAGTGCGAACAACGCCACATTCTTACTGAATCGTTTGTCAAAGGATTTAAATTCCACCCCCATGAGTCTAGGGTGTTGTTTATGCTTTATGATAATCCATTTACTATCTCACTAGAAATTTTGCTTACCACTGCAAACTTCCATTCCGGGGTTCGCTTGAGGAACCGCCAAGGGCTGAATACCAATCTTTCTTGATTGATCTTTGCTACGGTGAGACGAGGGGAGTGACACAAGGCAGAATAAAGAGCATTCATTTTCCCGCAATTCAGTACTTTGCATTATTTAACGGGAAATGTATAGTAGGCAAGCAAGACTGTAGTACACTTTGTGCTACAGACTTGAGCCTCATACACACCGCTCTAACCGGTGAAAGGAATTATAACCTTGGAGCGATTGTTGCACATAGACTTCAGCATAACGCTAACAGTGGCTGGTTCTATGGTGGAATTTATGCCACGCGTTTAGCACGAGGGCTGGGTGTTGCACCTTTGCCCTTTGACCCTATCCTACCCACGCAATATTTGGATTTCGACACCTTAAAACATCATAATATCCTTAAAGGAAAACTGATAACTTCACTTATAATCTATTGTTTAACAAAAAAATCTGTTGTGCACACATATTTTCCTGCGCCTGCTCTTTTTGACTATCACAGCAAAGGAAGATATTTTGTTCTTGAGAGCAAGGCCCGAGATCACAACGCGGTAGTGGAGGCAACATGGTAGGCCGAGGCATCTGCACCGAGATCCTCCGTGAGCTACCATGCATGCCAACAACTACCATCCAGGCTACTGATCGATTACCAAGTTAGGCCAAAAGCCTAAGCTTGGGGGAGTACGTGTTCTCACCAACATTACATTCATGTCCACTTATTTTCATTTGTCTGTGTTCACACTTTTTCATTGTATCATCCCTGCTTAGACTTATTTTTCTTGCCTTCTTCTTGTGTGTTTGAAAAAGTTTAGAAAAACCGAAAAAATTAGTTGTAGTTAGTTTACTTTCTATGCATGCTTAGTAGTAATATTAAAAAGAAAACCCAAAAAGATTTCCATGTTCTTCTTTTGCTTGTTGGGAGCTTTCCCGTGTAAATAGTTTTTCTCGTTTTTGCTTTTCCCTTTTAGTTGCTTGTTCAAGAAAACCAAAAACTCCAAAAATATTTCAGTATGTTTCTTTGAATTTCTTTCCTTTTATTCGAGTTGTACCGAGGAGAAGGCCACAATCAAAATGTTGAGTGGCTCTCATATGAATAACAGTTGAACTAATAAAGAGCCCATATTACCTTGTCTTCTCCTGTTGATTAAAATGTTTGCAGATTTCAGCTTAGTCCACGGCACTCTTGCACCATTATTATTTTCACATCGTTCAGTCGTACAAGTGAAAGGCAATAATGATGACATTCGATGAACTTGCCGTGGCAGAGAGAAACTGGTATGAACTCGACTTGTTCTGTTTGTGTAAATATGTTTAACCTAATATCCATGATTCATCCCATTATGATTAAACATGTTTGCAATGATAATTAGAGATTATAGTTTCTCATGCCATGCATAAGTAGCTGGGAGTGAATAATGATTTATCTTTGATATTAACATTGCGTTAAAATTATTGTGATGTAGTATGATGATATGGTATTCTCCTCTGAATGTTCAAGTGTCTTGACTTGGTACATGTTCATGCATGTAGTTGAATCAAAACCAACATAGCCTCTATAATGTTTATGTTCATGGTGTTGATATCCTACTCATGCTAGTGTCCAATGTTACTTATGCATAATGCATGGTTATGATCGTTGTTGCTCTCTAGCTGGCCGCTTCTCAATCTAATTGCTAGCCTTCACCTGTACTAAGTGGGAATTCTTCTTGTACATCAAAAACCTTGAACCCAAAGTTACTCCAAATGAGTCCACCATACCTACCTATATGCGGTATTACCCTGCCGTCCTAAGTAAATTTTCATGTGCCACCTCTAAAAACTTCTAAAAAAATACCCTTTTGTGTGCCTGGATCGTTCATGGAATGACAGGAGGTGGTCGGTATCTTCCATGCTAAGCAGGCTATTCTCAGGTCGAGTGTTTATTCACTCGCCATCGCATGAGAAAAGGGCAGTAATAGGGATGCCCAGTCCCAAACTGCAAACACAAAAAGAGTTAATCTCTCAAATAATCAAACAAAAACTCCCAATGGACTCAAAACCTTTACTTTTTATCGCTTGGGAACCGCCACTAGCGTGTTTAGCATGGAAGATATTGATAATCGATGGTTGTGAAGTAAATGGAAGGGTGCATGTCTCAAAATATCATTTATCTCTGTTTTAAAAACTTGACCTCTTGCACCTCTGCAAATCACTGCTTCCCTCTATGAAGGGACTATCTATTTATTTTTATGTTGTGTCATCACCTTCTAAAACAAGCGCTAGAACCTGAGAGCACAACTGTCATGACTTATGCATTGTGTGTAGCTAATGTTGGGTGCATCATGAATGGATCTTTTCTACCATGAATTACAATGTTTAGTTGCTTCTTGGACTTTGGAGGTGCTCTGCATTTATGTTTTGCGGTCTCAAAAAGGGCTAGCGAGATACCACTATTGTCATATTATATCGTGGTTGTTTTGACAACGTGTTGCCGTTTGAGATGTCTTATTATTGCTCGCTAGCTGATTATGTCATTGATATGAGTTAATATAATCTTTAAGAGTTATTGTCGGTATGGTTAGTTATAATGTTGGCTAAAACCTGGGTGCTGTTTAAGCTTATTTATGCAAACAAGAGCAAAAGAGTTCGTAAAAGTTTTTCTTTTTCACTTTCAGTTTATCAACTGAATTGCTTGAGGACAAGCAAAGGTTTAAGCTTGGGGGAGTTGATAGGTCTCCAACGTATCTACTTTTCCTAATGCTTTTCCTCTTGTTTTGGACTCTAATTTGCATGATTTGAATGAAACTAACCCCGGACTAATGTTGTTTTCAGCAGAACTACCATGGTGTTGTTTTTGTGCAGAAATAAAAGTTCTCGGAATGGAACGAAACTTTGTGAGGAATTTTTATGCAATAAATAGGAATTTCTGGAGCCAAGATCCACCGGATAGGGGCACCTAGGTGGGCACAACCCACCAGGGCGCCCCCCCTCTCTTGGCGCGCCCAGGTGGGTTGTCCCCACCTGGTGGCCCCGCAGACCCTAAAACCGACGCTATAAAATCCTATTTTTCTAGAAAAAATAGGGAGACAGAATTATCATGATTCACGAGACGAAGTCGCTGTCACCTCCTGCTCTTCATCGGGAGGCAAGATCTGGAGTCTGTTTGGGGCTTCAGAGAGGAGGATCTTCGTGCTTCGTCATCACCAACCCTTCTCCATCGCCAATTCCATGATGCTCCCCACAGGGAGTGAGTAATTCCTTCGTAGGCTCGCTGGTCGGTGAGGAGTTGGATGAGATTCATCATGTAATCGAGTTAGTTTTGTTAGGGCTTGATCCCTAGTATCCACTATGTTCTTAGATTGATGTTACTATGACTTTGCTATGCTTAATGCTTGTCACTTTGGGCCCGGGTGCCATGATTTCAGATCTGAACTGTTTATGTTATCACCATTATATCCATGTTCTAGATCCGATCTTGCAAGTTATAGTGACCTACTACTTGTTATGATCCGGCAACCCCGGAGTGACAATAGTCGGGACCACTCCCGGTGATGACTGTATTTTGAGGAGTTCATGTATTCACTATATGTTAATGCTTTGTTCCGGCTCTCTATTAAAAGGAGGCCTTAATATCCCTTAGTTTCCAATATGGACCCCGCTGCCACAGGAGGTTAGGACAAAAGATGTCATGCAAGTTCTTTCCATAAGCACGTATGATTATTTACGGAATACGTGCCTACATTATATTGATGAACTAGAGCTAGTGCTGTATCGCCCTAGGTTATAACTGTCTCATGATGAATATCATCCAACAAGTCACCGATCCAATGCCTAAAAATTTATCTTATATTGTTCTTGCTAAGTTACTATTGCTATCATCACTGTTACACTTGTTAAAAAATTACTGCTATCACTGTTACCGTTACTATTGCTGCTGTCACCACTATCAAAACTATCATATTACTTTGCTACTAATTACTTGCTGCAGATAATTAATCTCCAGGTGTGGTTGAATTGACAACTCAACTGCTAATACCTTCAAATATTCTTTGGCTCCCCTTGTGTTGAATCTATAAATTTGGGTTGAATACTCTACCCTCGAAAACTGTTGCGATCCCCTATACTTGTGGGTTATCGCCGGGACCAGCATCTTTGTTAGCTCGGGTGTAGCCGAGTCTTCAGACAGCGGAGCCGGACACTTAATCCGCTCTTCCTTTGTTATCCAGCCTTGTATGAGGGACATAAAACTCATTATATCTAAGAAACTTATTGATCGAATATATATTCGGGAAAATCATACTTACCGGTGTGGCTGGATTCTCGCTGTCAAGACCTATGTCTTCGGTCTTCTTCAGCCACACTTTTTGGGCCTTGAATAGCAACTTCTAGATGTCTTCGTGCGTTGTGCCGAAGAAGTGCTTTAGGGTCCATGGATCCTCCGGATTGAACTCCCACATGTGAGAGGGCCGGAGTTGGTAGGGAAGAATCTGGCGGAAGAGCATCACCTAAATCACGTTAGTGAGACTAGTGTTCTTGCCTATCATGCTTGTGATGCGCTTTTGCAGCATCAACACTTCTGCTATGGATCCCCAGTCCAGACCCTTAGTGGTCCATGAGGTGAGCTACATAGGGGGTCCGGATCCGAATTCAGGAGTGGCCGCCCACTTGGCGTCGCGGGGTTCGGTGATGTAGAACCATTCCTGCTGCCACACCTTGACAATCTTCATGAAGGCCCCCATTGGCCAAACAGGGTTGGGGAGCTTTCTCACAATGGCGCCGCTGCAGTCCGCATGCTGCCCGTCGACCACCTTCGGCTTCAGATTGAAGACCTTGAGCCATAGGCCGAAGTGTGGGGGGATACGGAGCAGCGCCTCGGACATGACAATGAACGCCGAGATGTGGAGGAAAGAATTCGGGGCTAGATCATGGAAATCTAGCACATAGTAGAACATGAGGCCCCGGACGAAGGGGTGGAGGGGAAACCCTAGCCCACAGAGGAAGTGGGGGATGAATACAACCCTTTCGCCAGGCTCTAGAGTGGGGATGACTTGATCCTTGGAAGGGAGCCTGCGCGCAATGTCCGCAGACAGGTATCCCGCCTCCTGGAGCTCCTTAGCGCCCTTCTCGGTGACAGAGGAGGCCTCCCACTTGCCCTTTGAGCCAAATCTTGACATGTCTAGGGAGACTGGTGGCGGTGGGAAAGATTGAAGATTGGGCGCTGGAGCTTGAGGATGAGAAAGCAGGAGAAGGAAGAAGGCATGGGGAAAAGAGGGATCTTTATCCTCTTATATAGGCAGTGAATATCAAACGCCCCCCCTCAAGCCTTAAAACTCGCATGTTCCTGAGGGGTCGTGTGAATGGTAAGGTTGGATTACCCAAAAACCATATTGATGAGGATCTCATAATGGGCGGACACGATCTCTGTTTTGACAAGACGTGGCAACATAGGCTGTGCCTTAAAACGCGAAGCGGGAGGTGTAAAAACGGTTTGAAATGTTAAGAGGCCAGACGTGACGTTTCGCTGAAAAAGTTGTCAGTGGAAGGACACTATTTTGATTGATATCTTGCCTTCATGGCTACGGGTTGTAACAATTATACAGAGCCGGACACGGTTCTTTTGTTCAGAAGATTGCTTTGAAGTATTCAGGAGGAGGAACCTACCTTGCAATGCCGAAGACAATCCGTATGCCAAACATATCGTCATTGAAGACATGTTCAGGGGCTACTGAGGGAGTCCTGGATTCAGGGGTCCGGGCTATTTGGTATGGGCTAGACTAATGGGCCATGGAGATATAAAGCGAAAGACTTTCCCCCGTGTCCGGGTAGGACTCCCCTATGAGTGGATGGCAAGATTGGTGTCCGGATATGTAATTTCTTTCCTCTGTGAACCGACTATGTACAATCCTAGGCCCCTCCGGTGTGTGTATAAACCAAAGGGTTTAGTCCATAGAGGCTATCAGAATTCATACAGGCTAGACATCTAGGGCTTAGCCATTACGATCTCGAGGTAGATCAACTCTTGTAACCTCTATACTCATCAAATACAATCAAGCAGGACATAGGGTTTTACCTCCATCAAGAGGGCGTGAACCTGGGTAAAAACATCGTGTTCCCTATGTCGCTTGTTACCTTCGATCCTCGGATGCGTAGTTCAGGACCCCCTACCCGAGATCGCCCGCTTTTGACATCGACACCTATGTTTTAGATTATATAATGTAACATGGTGTGTTGATAAGCGGCATTCATTGCGCTATAATTACCATGTTTTAATCCCGGACCACAGACGCATGTGTGGCACCCCTTCCTGGCGCAGATGGTTGCCTGCACGTGCCCAGGATAACTTCCCCGCATGCGCCAGTATCATGGTACATAGTTCCATACATAGCTTTATTGATAATACAGGGTACATAGCCCAATTACAATGGGGTCTATCCTGTATAACTCCATAGTAGAGTTATTTGGCAGCGGAAGAAATGAATGACAGTTGAAGACTAGGTTGATGGCTTGGTTAGGCTTCACAACTGACATGACTGGCTGGGGCGACCATCTAGCTTATCCATCTTCTCCTGAATCTGGCCACGTGCAAGGCTAGGTAAGTACTGTGAACGTACTTGCAAGATAGATGATTATATAGCAATCAAGCAAACAAGTAACATCGCAATAACAAAGTTTAAGCAATACAACAATAATACTATCCGAGCAAGGGTACGAATATACTTACCTCTAGACTAGAAAGTAAATGCACCTGACTCACCGAGACCACGTCTTGCGTGCAGTCCGAACAACACTATGCCTTCCACAAACCCACTTACTAAAATAGTGGTACGATTGTATCGACCAAAATACTATCATGCAATTCTTTCCTCAACTTGACCATTTCTAAATTTAAGTTGACCTGATTCAAGTGGTCAACACTCTGCACCATATCCTCTTTCTCCTTTACATAGGTGGCCTTACATTAAAGTTAACGTAATCTAAAGTGGGATTTTTATTTATTAAATCATGACTTGAAATACTTTACTCAACATTGACACCATGTCCTCCTTAACTATACTCTAGTAAGTGAATGAAAAGTTAGTGGCTTACTCCCGAACTTTTGTCCATGACCGTGGATTGATACGTCTCCATCGTATCTATAATTTTTTATTGTTTCATGCCAATATTCTACAACTTTCATATACTTTTTGCAACATTTTATATTATTTTTAGGACTAACATATTGATCCAGTGCCCAGTGTCAGTTCATGTTTGTTGCACATTTTTTGTTTCGCAGAATATCCATATCAAAAGAAGTCCAAACACGATAAAATTTGCGGAGATTTATTTTGGAATATATTTGATTTTTGGGAAAAAGAATCAACGCGAGACGATGCTTGAGGGGGCCACAAGCTCAGACGACTTGCCGCCTACCCTGGGCTTGTGGGGCCCCTGTAAGGCGGTTGGTGCCCTTCGTTGGCCATAAGAAAGCTAATATTCGGATAAAAATCGTGTTAAAGTTTTAGCCCAATCAGAGTTACGAATCTTCAGGAATTTAAGAAACAATGAAGGGCCAGGAAACAGGAACACGAAATAGAAGAGAATAGAGAGAGATCCAATCTCAGAGGGGCTCCTGCTCTCCGGGAGCCATGGAGACCATGGACCAAACGGTAAACCCTCCTCCCATCTAGGGGGAGGCCAAGGAAGAAGGAGGAGGGGGGCTCTTCCCCCTCTCTCACAGTGGTGCCAGAATGCTGTCGGGGCAATCATCGTGTGACGGCAATCTACACCAACAACTCTGTCATCTTCATCAACACCTCCATCACCTTACCTCATCTATATTCACCGGTCCACTCTCCCGCAACTTGTTGTACCCCCTACTTGAACATGATGCTCTATGCTTCATATTATTATCCAATGATGTGTTGCCATCTTATGATGTTTGAGTAGATTTTTGTTGTCCTTTGGGGTAATTGGTGAATTGCTATGATTGGTTTAATTTGCTTGTGGTTATGTTGTTGTCCTTTGGTGTCCATCATATGAGCGTGCATGTGGATCACACCATAGGGTTAGTTGTATGTTGATAGGACTATGCATTGGAGGGCAAGAGTGACAGAAGCTTCTTCTTACCATAGAAATTGTCGGTGGAAACGACACCTATAGGGTCACTGGGATCCCTTCTATGGTTGGCGAGCGCGAGGTTGTGCAAAGAGCGGGTCTGACAGGAAGCACACAGATCATTTACCTAGGTTCGGGCCGCGAAGATGCGTAATACCCTAGTCCTGCTTTGGTGGATGTATTTGAGTGTTCTTGTGTTCATGAGCTAGCTACGGGGTGCAACTTGCCCAAAAGAGCTGAATCCCTCTCCTGGTCGCCTCGGGCCTCCTTTTATAGGAAAAAGGGGTTGCCACAGTGGCACACAGGAGGTGGAAAGGTCTACAGTTGACAAGCCTATCCTCTAGGACCGTCGTACAAACGCATTTAATGCGCTGTTGACGTGCCCTCCTTGCTTTATCGGGGAAGCCAGGGAAGCACGTCCCAGCTGGTACCGCCTCGCCTGGACTCGACACGCGTCAGAGCTGATGAGGCATCATGTCGCCACGTTGGCTGGCTGCTGGGCTGGCGCGGTGGTGGACCTTCATGAAGGGTCGCATGCTGCCACGCAGGTGTTTGCTGAGTCGGTGTAGAGGCTGCCCGTCGCCACGTGGGTGCCTGTCTAGCTGGTTGAGCTAGCAGCTGCTTAGGGACGGTGGTGGAGTCTTGGCTGGCGCGGGCCTGGCAGTGGCCCTGCTGATGCTCTCGGCAAGGGTCTTGCCGGAGCCCGGCAAGGGTGCTGCTGTGGCGTTGCAGTCGTCCCCGACAAGGGTCTTGCCGGGGGTCTTGTGGGTTCCCTCGACTGGGATCCCCCCAAGGGTCGCCATCTTCTGGTCTTCATCTGATCTCACATGTTTACGATCTTGACGAAGATTTGCATGCCACCACAGAGGCGCCTCTCGAGCCTTGGTTCCAATGTAGTTGGTTGGGTTGGAGCCTGTGGGCTCAAGGGTGGCTCACTCCGTTGGCATCGGACAAGTTGCCCTGGCAAGGCTCTTGCCGGGGCTGTGGAGGCTGCCTCGGTAAGGATCTTGCCGAGGGAGTCCACCTCGCCCTCTTGCTCTCCTGCGCTAATGGTCTTGGCGTTGCCTTGGTTGCCTCACGTTTTGGCTTCTCTCCGGCTTCCCTCCTCTGCCCTACTAAGTGTGGTCGTGGCGCATGGCTCTGACTGCCCGTGCACAAGTAAAGGGTCAAAAGAAGCGCCCCTACTTTTGTACACTGACAGGAGCCCCCGGGCCTAGGCCACACATAAGCGCGCCGCATTGTTGGGCTAGGCCCAGAACGGTGCGCGGGCAGGTGGGGCGGATTTTACCGTAGTAAGTTCTCGTCCGCTGCGCTTCCCCATGATCTGCGTTGAACACGCGACATGGAGGGTCGTGCGTGACGTGGGGGTCATGCATGGGGCGGTTTCCGCATGCATGCGTCACATCATGGTAAAGAGGCGGCTCGCGCCTTCCCCATAAAAATAGGAGGGTGCAGAGGCACGACTCATTTACTTGGGCGGACTCGGGCCATGGTCTTCAAGGCGTCAGTCCCCCGCGATCATGGGGTGGGGAACAGTCGCCTCACCCGTCCCCTCAATTCTGCTTGCTCGCCACATGTCCCCCATGCAGGTGGCAGGCGGTGGAGGCGGGAAACCGGGTCGTCGCTGATTGGGGTAGCGGGTCGGTCCTGATCCCCTGCGCCCTTGATGGCCGGATTGGCCGAGTAGGGCGGCCGAGCCCCAACCCCGCTCCTTTATAAGGAGGGGGAGGGGGGCATCCCACATCCTTTCATCGTTCATCTCCATCCACTTCAGCTCCTTTCTTCCATCAGCCATGGCGAGAGGAGGCGTCGGCCCTTCGATGGTGGCGGCGAGGGTTGCTGCTCGTCAGCGTGTCCCTCCTTCCCAAGAGCTTGTGGCGGCGGAGCCGGCCACGTGAGGAAGGGGAGGGGGAGAGGCCGAGGTCATCATGGCGCTCGGGGGAGAGGGGGACGAGGCGGCGCATCGGCCTCGCCTTCGCCATCGATGCCTCCCCCGATGGAGGGCCACGTCGGGGACCAGCCCCACGAGTTCTTCATTAGGCTGCACCAGCCACCGCGTCGCCACCTATGTCTCCCTACCCCTTTTGCTCGGGAGATGGAGCTCAATCCACCCCAGACACTCAGGGTGCACATGAGGGGCCGCGGGTATGGCAGCACGTGGGTCGATGTCGACTTCCCTGCTCCTCACGTCATGTACCTCCGCCACGGATGGAAGACCTTCACTCGCATCCACAGCCTGACGGCGGGGCTTGTCCTCCACTTCAAGTTAATGGAGGGCGGCCTGCTCTCCGTCAAGGTCTTTGGAGATATTGGAACTCGCCTGAAGTGCTGTGTGGAGAGCTCCTCCGATGATGAAGACTCCTCTTCAAGCAGGAGTGATGAGGAGGGCAGCGACAACGACGACGAGAGCATCAAGCGGGATCACGTCGACCTCGTCTCCGACTGACCGCGTTGCCCCGCCCTATGTCGTGTGGCCTACCGAGGGCCTTCCTCGTCAAGCTCTCCATCGGGGTGCTCCCCATCGTCTCCTTGGGTGGCTGGCGTAGGAGGATCGGAGAAGGCGAAGAAGGCAGGTGGCGGGCATCAAGTCGGAGTATGCGGGCACCGACGCCTTCGTCGTGTATTGCCGGCCCGCTGCCTCATCTTCCAGACCCCCTCCCGGCACCGGGACGTTCTCTTGGTGCCTTCTACTCCTCGCACCTTGCCTAGGCGCTCTTTTTGCCCTCCTGCCATCTTGTTCCACCTTCCAAGGAGAGGGACAAGAAAGGGATTACGGGCATCTTATCTCTTTTTAGTTTCTAAGCCTGCGGGCACTTGTTAGATTAAAAATTTGTAACCCCCTTGCTCATGTTTTTAATTCCGTATGAACTGTACCTATGTGGGATGTTTTTAATGAAAAAGGGAGCTTGCTGGGTTCTCCGTGCGTGAGCGAGGCCCATGCCAAGGAATGAATCCTTGTTATTTTTAAGATAAACATTGTCGCCCGGCAACAGGCCTTGCCGTCCCCTCACTTCAATCGACCATTATCATGCTTTTGGCGGAGGTAGGGGCGAAGTAGAGTTAGACCCTTCGTTTATTTCCTTGCCACCGCGTCTATGACCCGGTTCTGTCCTAGGGACTTGGGTACAAAAAAGGGGGAGCACGGTGGTCTTGGAGCAAAACGGGGTTTCATTTGTCCCAGTTCCATACGGAAATGCACAACAGGGGATGAAGGACTTATCTGGATCCGCGGCCCCCGGTAACTATGGCTTGCCAAGGTTAGATCCTTGTGTCTTCAGCCCCCGGCAGTCTTGGCTTGCCAGGGCCAGAGCGCCGGTTCGTTTTCTTTCTCCCAAGCGGCTCACCAGAAGCGTCCACATGCCCTGTGAACCAAAGAAGACAGAAAGACACACACTCAACCTCTAGGCTAGGGGTTAGTCGCCGCTATGCACTAGCAACCCTAACCGAGGGAGAGACTTAACCTAGCATGCATGCTAAAACTTAGGGCGACAGTGCTTCATTTATTTATGATCAGGGTCTGCTTCTGGCTTTGTATAGAGGGTTACATGCCTCGCCGGGAAGGCTTGTACAAAAGGTGGGTTGCCGGGGGGGCCGACAACCGCGCCTTATGGGTAAAACTTGCAAAGATGTTCAATGTTCCAGGAGTTGCTCACTAGAATTGCATCATCGGTCTCCTGGCGGACTGCACCAGGCCAGGTGACTCGTATTACCCGTTAAGGGCCTTCCCACTTCGGCGTCAACTTGTTAGAATTCTTGGCCGACTGAACGTGCCGAAGAACAAGGTAGCCTTCCTCAAAGCTTTGGGCATGAACCTTGCGGCTATGGTAGCGGCGCAAGGCTTGCTGGTAGCGTGCTACTCTCACAGCCGCTTGAAGACGATCTTACTCAAGGAGTGTTGTGTCATCTTGCCGCAATTTCTCTTGCTCAAGCTCGTCGTAAGCGAGCACTCAAGGTTACCCGTATATGAGTTCCGTGGGGAGAACTGCCTCTGCTCCGTATACTAGGGCAAAGGGTGTCTGGCCGGTGGCTCGATTTGGCATCGTTCTGATCGACCAAAGAACCGTCGGGAACTCATCAATCTAGCGCTTTCCGCTCTTGTGCAGCCTGTCAAAAGTCTTTGTCCCCAGGCCTCGCAACACTTCAGCATTTGCCCTCTCCGACTGGCCGTTGCTCCATGGGTGTGCCACGGAAGCGAAACAGACCCTGCTGCCGAGGTCTTGGATGTATTGCATGAAGGTGTGGCTTGTGAACTGTGTGCCGTTGTCGGTGATGACTCTGTTTGGCACACCAAAACGGCACACTAGCCCCCTGAAGAACTTGACGGTTGCCTGTGCTGTCACCTTCCTCACTGCTTCCACCTCTGGCCACTTTGTGAACTTGTCGATCGCAACGTACAAGTACTCAAAGCCCCCGACGGCGCGGGGGAAAGGGCCCAGGATGTCGAGCCCCCAGACCAAGAATGGCCAGGAAAGAGGGATTGTTTGAAGGGCTTGAGCTGGTTGATGAAGCTTCTTTGAATGGAACTGACACGCTTCACACTTGGTTACTAGTGCCGCTGCATCCTGGAGGGTAGTGGGCCAGAAGAAACCTTGCCGGCAAGGGCCCTCGACCCTATGTGGGAGCCACATATGCCTTAGTGTACCTCTGCCAACAGCTCCAGTCACTCCTCTCGGGGAATGCACTTCAATTTCACACCATTCAGTCTCTTCCTGTACAGGACGTCATCGACAAACTGATACATGGCAGACCGACGGGCTACTTTCTCCGCTTCTTCCTGCTCCTCAGGAAGCTCCCCTGTTTGGAGGAATCAGACGGTATGTTGCGCCCATGCCGAAGCCTGGGGCTCGACGGCAAGGACCAAAGGCATTTCTTCTGCCATGGGAGCAGCCGTCTCTACGGCCAGGGCTTGACGGCCCGCAGAAATCAATCACTCCTCGGCAGGCTT
The DNA here is from genome assembly GCA_034509565.1 of Triticum monococcum. Lineage (NCBI taxonomy): Eukaryota > Viridiplantae > Streptophyta > Magnoliopsida > Poales > Poaceae > Triticum > Triticum monococcum. The sequence goes on from CM067844.1 coordinate 496,300,251, forward strand.
AGAATCCGCGGCAACACCCTTGCCGGCGGCCCCTGGGGGCTCAGCAGGAAAGTACTTGCCGGGGCCTGATTTTCTCCGTTTGTTCTGCTCTGTTGATGGTTCGACGGATGGTTGAGTTAACCGAAGCAAAAAAGTACCTAGTTCCACAGGTAGCTTGAATGCAGCGCACTTTGACAGGTAATCGGCGATGTCGTTCTTCGCCGCTCAGGGAACATGCTCCGCTTGTATACCGTCAAAGTGCTCCTCCAGCTTCCTCGCCTCATCTACTTAGGCCTCCATCAATGGGCTTTGATAATCTTTGTTAACTTGTCTGATGACAAGCTGTGAATCACCCCTGACGATGAGCTTCTTGACCCCGAGGTCCGCCACGATCCTGAGGCCGGCAAGCAACCCCTCGTACTTAGCACTGTTGTTGGTGGACATCTCCTTGGGAAAGTGCATCTAGATTACATACTTGAGGTGCTCTCCGGTGGGTGCGACGAGCAGCACACCAGCACCGGCGCCTTGTAGCGAGAAAGCCCCATCGAAGTACATGATCCAGTTGTGACTTGCTTCCTTGCCGGGGAGGGTGGTCTCCTGGATTTCCTCGTCAGGCGTTGAGGTCCATTCTGCAATGAACTCCGCCAAGACTCTGCTCTGGATTGTCGAAGTAATTTCAAACTTCAAACCAAAGCTCGAAAGCTCCAAGGCCCACTCCACAATCCTTCCGATTGCGTCTGGGTTGTGTAGTATCCGTTGTAATGGGAGGCGGGTGACGACGGTGATTTCGTGTGCTTGGAAGTAGTGACGTAGCTTCCTCGAGGCCATAAGGAGGCCGAAGAGCAATTTCTGCACACCATACTACCTTGACCTAGCCCCCTGCAGGAGGGAGCTGACAAAGTAAACCGAGTGCTGCATCATCTTCTTCTTCTGCACCACCTCATTTGATTGCATGGGGCCTGTCCTGATGGCACCAGACTCCGCCGAGGGCCTTGCCTTGCCGGCATCGGGCCTTGTCAGAGGAACCTCTGGCTTGCCATCCGCCAGTCCCACCATCGCCACTGCCTCTTTACTGACCTCCCTCTGCACCACTAGAGTGGCACTCACCACTTGATTCGTCACCGCCAGATACAACAACAACGGCTCTTGTGGTTTAGGCGCAACCAGTATTGGTGTAGAGGAAAGGTATTTCTTCAGATCCTGCAATGCTGCCTCAGCCTCTGGGGTCCACTCCATTGGGTCCGCCTTCTTCAAGATCTTGAAAAAGGGAAGGGCACGCTCAGCGGACTTGGAGATGAATCTGCTCATGGCGGCAACGCAGCCAGTGAGCCGACGCACATCCTTGATCCGCTTGGGCGCCTCAATCTGCTCAATAGCCTTGTTTTTTTTTCCGGGTTTGCCTTGACCCCACGCCGCGACACAAAGAACCCGAGAAGTTTGTCGGACGGAACACCGAAGACACACTTCTCAGGGTTCAGCTTGAGGTTGATCTTGCATAGGTTGGCAAACGTCTCTTCTAAGTCTTGTACAAGGGTTGCCTTGTCCTTGGTTTTGACCACTATGTCATCCATATAAGCTTCCATATTTCTATGTAGATGGGGCTCAAAACCAATTTGCACTGCCATTGCGAATGTCGAGCCAGCACTCTTCAACCCGAAAGGCATCCGTAAAAAGCAATACATACCACATGGGGTAATGAATGTTGTCTTCTCTTTGTCTTCCTTTGCCATGAAGATCTAGTGGTAGCCCGAGTAGGCATCGAGGAAGGATAACAGATCGCACCCGGCCGTGGAGTCAACAATTTGGTCAATGCACGACAACAGGAAGGGGTCCTTAGGACAAGCCTTATTGATATCTGTGTAATCGATACACAGCCTCCACTTCCCGTTCGCCTTGCGCACCACCACCGGATTGGCCAACCATGTTGGATGGCGCACCCCTCACACCAAGCCTGCCGCTTCCAACTTCTTGATCTCCTCTGTGATGAATCCCTGCCGTTCCAAAGCTTGCTTCTTGACCTTCTGCCTGACGGCTCGCGCATGGGGACAGACAGCAAGATGGTGCTCAATCACTTCCCTGGGAACGCGGGGGATGTCGGATGCTTTCCATGCAAACACATCGATATTCGCCTGCAGGAAAGTGACGAGCGCGCCTTCCTATTTGCTGTCGAGGGTGGAGATTATGGTGATAGCCCCTCCCGTGCCATCCTCCTTGACGGACACCTTCTTGGTCTCATGCGACGTAGCTCTGGATTTCTTACTCTTGCTGGTGGAGCTCTCTGGCACGTCCTCAACGGTATCACAACACTCCGAAGAGGTGCGCTTGCTGGAGTGGGTGCGAGAGGTCCTATCGGTCTTCTTCTTCCCACCCGGGACTTCGGTGGCGGGAGCAGGCGCCTTGGCGGCAGCTGCTGCAACCGCTTCTCAGTAGAGTTGGTCAACGCAGATCAGCGCATCCTTCTTGTCATAGGGGACGGTGATGATGGTCATCAGCCCAGGCATCTTCAGCGTGTTGTAGGCATAATGCGACACAGCCATGAACTTGGCTAGTGCCGGGCGGCCGAGGATCCCGTTGTAGGGCAAGGGGATCTCGGCTACATCAAAGACAATCCTCTCTGTCCCGTAGTTCAACTCGCCTCCAAACGTCATAGGCAATGTGACCTTCCCCTTCGGCTGGCTCCTTCCCGGGTTGACCCCTTGAAACATGCCCGTTTCCTCGAGGTCTCCATCGGGAATTTGCAGCCTTTTGATCATAGTGGGTGAGATTAAGTTCAGGCCGGCCCCACCGTCAACCAGCATCTTGTTCACCTTGAGGTTGTGTATCATTGGTGAGACCAACAACAGCAAACACCCGACCGCAGTTGTGCGGTTAGGGTGGTCCTTGGCGTCAAAGATGAGGGGCGTGCTGGAACACTTCAGTGGCTTCTGAGCGTCGAACGAGGGCTTCACTGCTGTGATCTCATGCGCCCACTGTTTGAGCTGGCGGTGAGAAGTATGCAACGAGGCACCACCATTGACGCACATGGCCTCCGTAGCCTTCTGGAACTCATGCTCGCCGGACACGTCGTCCTCATCATGATCATCATCTTCCTTCTTCTTGTCGCGGCCCCGAGCAGGCCTCTCTTGCTGATTGTCCTTGCCGCGGCGACCCCCTTGGCCACCACGCTTCTTATCGAATCCTTCGGCACCATCCTAACCCTTCTCCTTGTCCCGCCTCTCATATTCGGCTTTCTGCTTTTCAGCAAGCAGCTCAACTTGTCGGCAGTTCTGGAGGTCGTGGCCCTTGGTGCGGTGGATCTTGCAATACTGCTTGTCGAAGCCCCCTGGCTTGTCGGTGGCTGCCAAGGCCCGGCAAGCAGCGCACCCGGCAATCTCCTTGCCGGGGTCGTCTGCCTTGGCCTTCTTAGTGGCGCCGGTGTCGTCAGATCCCTCGACGGCAAGCACGGCCTTGCCCTTGTGTTTCCTGTTGCGACGTCGACCCTTCTTTCTTGGGGCGGAGGCGTCTTCGTCGGTAGAGTCGGTTTCCGCACCGGCGTCTTCGCCGGGGTACTTCCATCCCTCTTCAGCCCAGGCACATCTGTCGGCCAGAACGTAAAGTTCGGCGACGTCCTTGACCTTGTTCATTGCCAGCTCTTCACGCATCTTGCGGTTACGCATAGTCTGATGGAATGCACTGATCACAGTGACAGGATGAACATCTGGGATGTTGTATTGCACTCGGCTGAACCTCTGTATGTACTTGCACAAGTTTTCACCTTCCTTCTGGGAATGATATGCAAATCACTCGCCTGGCCATGAGCTTGGTGGCCTCCAGTGAATGCACCAACGAACTCATAACACAGGTCTGACCAAGAAGAAATGGAATCCACTGGCAAGTGCATCAACCAAGACATGACATCAGGTTTCAGGGCCAATGGGAAGTAGTTGGCAAGAACCTTGTCATCACGAGCTCTAGCGGCTTGCATTGCGATGGTGTAGATGCTGAGGAACTCTAATGGATGGGTCTTGCCGTTGTACTTCTCGCCGACGTCATGCTTGAACGTGCGGTGGGACGGCCAATGGAACCGCCGCAGCTCACGGGTAAAGGCTGGGCAGCTCACCTCGTAAGGTAGGCCGCCGGAGCCTCCTGGTGATGGGTGGTCCATAGCGGGCCCCGCTCGCCTATCTGACTGGTGGCGCATATCGCGTCGGCGCTCGATGGTGGTTCGAGCGTCTTCATGGGCTCGCTCCCGAAGAACCTGGCATTGGTCACGGTGGGTCCGTGGGTCGGACGACGCTATGGAAATGTTATCACAAGCGTCATCACGACGGACCGACATCTGCGGTGGCTGGCGTGGAGGAGGAGACTGCACCATGGCTGCGGCGCCTCCGCCCCCCCACAGCTGGCGTGCAGTGTCTCGATGGAGCACCGGCCTGAGGGCCCCGCCGGTCGTGGATCATCTTTGTTGGCGACGCCGACGAGGCTCCGGATAGTGGCTCTCCACTCGTCGAGCTTCTCCGCAGCAGCAGGGAAGTCGAGGAGCAGCTGCGCGCGCGCCAAAGCTTCTGCTGCCGTGGGTGGCGGCGAAAGTTGCGTGGACCGTGGCGTGCTTCGACTTCTAACCACGTTAGAAGGAGCTCTGTCACAGCCCGATGGCTGTGTGCCATTTCTGCCAGCACTTCGGCGGGCATGCTGACCTACTTCGTCCCACAAATGATGCACATGACTCTCCCCATGGCGGTGTCTAGGGTCACCGGTGTGGTGACACTGCTCGTCGCGCGCAACCTGGGAAGAGCGCACTATGGGCACCGGAGTGGGCGTCTTGGAGGTCACCGTGCCACTCGTGGGTGGTACGCCGACGCCCCCGGAGGGTCCCGTGCCGCCTGTAGGGGGCCCAACTCCGTCTCTGGATTTCGCGGCGTGCGGCCCGTCGCCTTGTGCACGAACGACGCCGCTCGCCAGGCTTTGATTGCCAGAGTGATGTTGGTGCTCATGGGTCGCGCTTCAGGTCCTGTCCGCGACTGGCCCGCTGCTCGCCCGCACCAGTACGGGCCGTCCGGCTCCCGATGAACCGACCGCCGTGGCGCCTTCTTCTTGGGGGCCATGACGACGAAGAACGGCTAGGCTGGCTGCCAGACCGGATTTTCACAACTGCACCCCTACCCGGCGCGCCAGAGATGTCGGTGGAAACGACACCTATGGGGTCACTGGGATCCCTTCTATGGTTGGCGAACGCGAGGTTGTGCAAAGAGCGGGTCTGACAGGAAGCACACGAATCGTTTACCCAGGTTTAGGCTGCGAAGATGCGTAATACCCTAGTCCTACTTTGGTGGATGTATTTGAGTGTTCTTGTGTTCTTGAGCTAGCTACGGGGTGCAACTTGCCCACAAGAGCCGAATCCCTCTCCTGGTGGCCTCGGTCCTCCTTTTATAGGAACAAGGGGTTGCCACAGTGGCACACAGGAGGTGGAAAGGTCTATAGTCAACAAGCCTATCCTCTAGGACCATCGGATAAACACATTGAATGTGCTGCCGACGTGCCCTCCTTGCTTTATCGGGGACGCCAGGGAAGCACGTCCCAGCTGTCGCCGCCTTGCCTAGCCTCGACACGCGTCCGAGCTGCTGAGGCATCATGGCGCCATGTTGGCTGGCTGCTGGGCTGGCGCAGTGGTAGAGCCTTAATGAAGGGTCGCATGATGCCACGCAGGTGTTTGCTGAGTTGGTGTAGAGGCCGCCCGTCTCCACGCAGGTGCCTACCTAGCTGGTTGAGCTAGCAGCTGCTTGGGGACGGTGGTGGAGTCTTGGCTGGCACGGGCCTGGCAGTGGCCCTGCTGATGCTCTCGACAAGGGTCTTGCCGTGGGCCCGACAAGGGTGCTGTTGTGGCGTTGCAGTCGTCCCCAGCAAGGGTCTTGCCGGGGGTCTTGTGGGTTCCCTCGGCTGGGATCCCACTGACGGTCACCGTCTTCTGGTCTTCATCTGATCTCACATGTTTATGATCTTGACGAAGATTTACTTGCCACCACAGAGGCGACTCCCTAGCCTTGGTTCCAATGTAGTTGGTTGGGTTGGAGCCTGTGGGCTCAAGGGTGGCTCACTCCGCTGGCATCGGGCAAGTTGCCCCGGCAAGGCTCTTGCCGGGGCTGCGGAAACTGCCTCGGCAAGGATCTTGCCGAGGGAGTCCACCTCGCCCTCTTGCTCTCCTGCGCTTCTGGTCTTGGCGTTGCCTTGGTTGCCTCGCGTTTCGGCTTCTCTTCGGCTTCCCTCCTCTGCCCTACTAAGTGTGGCCGTGGCGCGCGGCTCTGACTGCCCATGCACAAGTAAATGGGTCGAAAGAAGAGCCCCTCTTTTGTACACCGACAGAAATTGATTCGTACGGGATTGAAGGGGGGCCAATATATCTTAATGCTATGGTTGGTATTTACCTAAAAGAACGTTAGTAGTTGCAGATGCTTGCCAATAGTTCCAATCATAAGTTCATAGAATTCCAAGTAAGGGATGACATTGTAACGCCCACAATGCGGCTATATCTCCCACGTGTCGAAGCACGACTTAGGGGCATAACCGCAAAATGGTTTTTTCACAAGAGGGGTAATCTTCACACAATCCCATCTAATGAACGAGAAAGGGATAAAGAGAGTTGGCTTACGCTCGCCACGTCACACAATACATAAATATCTCATACATCATCCAAGATACACTCATAGACTGGCTACGATCAAATCCAAATGAAAAAAAGAATATAATCCCTCATTGCTAGATCCCCGATCGTCCCAAGTGGGCTCCACTACTAATCATCAGGAAACAACACATAGTAACGACTAATCTCCTTGTCGAATTCCCACTTGAGTTCAGTAGCATCAGCTGCACTGCTATCATCGGCACCTGCAACTATTTGGAAGTATCCGTGAGTCACGAGGACTCAGCAATCTCACACCCGCGAGATCAAGACTATTTAAGCTTATGTGTAGGATAAGGTAATGAGGTGGAGTTGCAGCAAGCGCTAAGCAAATATGGTGGCTAACATACGCAAATAAGAGTAAGATGAGAAGCTACGCGACGGTCGGAAAGCTAGAAGTGATCCTGAAACTACTTACGTTCAAACATAACCCAAACCGTGTTCACTTCCCAGACTCCACCGAAAAGAGACCATCACGGCTACACACGCGGTTGATTCATTCTAATTATGTCAAGTGACGAGTTCTATACAATCGGATATTAACAAATTCCCATCTGCCACATAACCATTGGCATGGCTCTCGAAAGTATACCCTGCAGGGGTGTCCCAACTTATCCCATCACAAGCTCTCGTGATCAACGAAGGATATTCCTTCTCCCGGAAAGAACCGGCCAGTCTCGGAATCCCGGTTAGAAGACATTCCGACAGTCGTAAAACAAGACCAACAAGACACCCCGAATGTGCCGACAAATCCCGATAGGAGCTGCACATATCTCGTTCTCAGGGCACACCGGATGAACACTACGTGCGGCGACCGAAGACCCCGGGTGAAGGGGTGGCACCGCAAGTGGCTCTAGGTTGGACCAACACTCAGAAGAGCACTGGCCCGGGGGGTTAAAATAAAGATGACCCTCGGGTCCGCGACCCCAAGGTAAAGTTATAGGTTGTTAGGAAAATGTAAAACCAAGGTTGGGCCTTGCTGGAGGAGTTTTATTCAAAGCAAACTGTCAAGGGGGACCCATAACCCCAACCGCGTAAGGAACGCAAAATCAAGGAACATAACACTGGTATGACGGAAACTAGGGCGGCAAGAGTGGAACAAAACACCAGGCATAAGGCCGAGCCTTCCAACCTTTACCAAGTATATAGATGCATTAATTAAAATAAGAGATATTGTGATATCCCAACATAAACATGTTCCAACATGGAGCAATCTTTAACTTCACCTGCAACTAACAATGCTATAAGAGGGGCTGAGCAAAGCGGTAACCTAGCCGGACAACGGTTTGCTAGGAAGGTGGGTTAGAGGCTTGGCATGGCAATATGGGAGGCATGATGAGCAAGTGGTAGGTAGCGCGACATAGCGATAGAACGAACAACTAGCAAGAAAAGATATAAGTGATATCGAGGGTAATGGTCATCTTGCCTGAGATCCCGCAAGGAAGAAGAACGAGTCCATGAAGAATACTAATGGACGTAGACGAACGAATCCTCACAACTCTGATACGAAACCGAAGCTAACGAGAGAAGCAAACCGCAAAGAAGCAAGCAACATGGTAAACACCCAAGCATAAACATGGCACGATGCACAACCAAGGATGATGCATGTCCAGTTTAAATATGCATGTCATGGCAAAGTGCATAAACAAAACTACAATTAAAGTGGAGCTCAACATGTCACAAGATGCATGTTGATGAAACACCACATTCGATTATTTAGTTCACTCCCAGTTAGGTACTCAACAATATTAAATGTTGGTTAACATGACAAGAGGTGAGGCATAAGCAAACTAACTATTTAGTCAAGTTTAAATGAGGCCGGAAATAACAAACAACAATTCCGGAAAATCCCCATATGCATATTATGAATTTGGTCCTGTTCTGCCCTAAAACATATTTTAGAATTTTTAGACATGCAAAGTAATGCCACCATGTGAAACTAGGCATTTTTAGGGCGAAAATAACAAACAACAATTCCGGAAAATCCCCATATGCATATTATGAATTTGGTCCTGTTCTGCCCTAAAACACATTTTAGAATTTTTAAACATTTAAAGTAATGCCACCATGTGAAACTAGGCATTTTTCCACCCCATTTACATATATAGATTATTAAATTCGAAGCTACGGTGATTTAGTTATGAATTAAATCATTTTAACATGAAAATTATGAAAATTAGATGCAAACATCATTTTAAACATTTTTAACATGGATGGAAGTTGCATATTATGGAAGTACATGAAGAACTAAGCATTTTACATATATAAAGCATTTTGATCCAATGTACCATTTGTGAGTTATTAAATGCATGATCTAGAGGGACTTTTTTGCAAATCTGTTATCTCAGGATAAATGCTAAAAACGCTGGACAGGGAAAAAACATGACGGGCTGAATCAATCTGGCCCAATAGGAGGAAAACATAGGAGGGGCACTGGGGTGTGGCCTCACCCAGCGGCCTTGGGCCAGATCTGGTGTTAGGCTGGGCCTTGGGGGGCGCTGGAGGTCAATGCGCGATCAGGAGGGGTCGAGCCAATGGTTTGACTGACGCGTGCGTGAAGCAGAGACATTAGCGGCGACCGACGGGAGTTGCAACGGCGGTGTGGCGGCGCGGCAACGGCGGGGACGAGCAGATCCAGTCGGCGGGGTCACGCAGGTCGGGCGCGGCCACAGAGGGGCTTGAGCTCCTGGTTCCCTGGGAAAAATGATCCCGAGAGAGCGAGGTGAGAGAAGTACAGGAGAAACGAAGGGAGATGGAGAGGAAAAGATCAGGGGATGGTCAGTGGGACCTACTGGACAGTGAAGAAGCTCCAGCGCGGCGGCTTGGCTCGAAGACGGACTGGGCGCGGGCGTTCCTCCTTCCTGCAATGAGGACGAGACGCGAGGCAAACGAACTGGTCACGCCGAACTAGAGCGACGACGGCGGCCTTCGACTGGAACGGGGCCGGAGGAGGTTGTGGGGGTCGAGAAAAGGCACGACGGCGGTGATCCCCTCCAGATCCGGTGCGGCTTGGGACCTAGCAAGCTCGCACGAGGTGGAACTTGGGAGCGGCGACTCCTGTCCATGGTATCGGGGCAGACCTCCATTGGTTCCTGCGGAAGCAGGAGAAGGAGAGAGAGAGAGAGAGAGAGAGAGAGAGAGAGAGAGAGGGATTAGAGTAGAGGAGGGAGTAGAAGGCAGGGAAGGAGAAGAAGGGGCGTAGGTGAGGGCGGCAGCCTGGTTATGGTCGTCGGCGGGGATGAGGTCTCGAGCGCGAGGAGAAACAGAGGAGGCTGCGACATGAGGTGGCTCTGGTCGCCGGTGGATCTTGCTCCGGCGAGGCAACTGGAAATGATGGTGGAGTGGTCCTAGACAAGGAGACTGTAGCCTCAGACACTCGTGGCACAGGGGTGCGCAAAGCAGGCGGCTGATGGCGGTCGGGGGCGATGCTGGTTGGGGACGAGGTGGTCATCGACTTCCCTGGAAGGAGGCTCGGGCGAGGTGGTTTCCTCGATCGTGGTTGTTGCCTCGATCTAGAATGGATTGAGTGTCGCGGGAGGCTGCAGGAGGTGGACGAGGGGATCGGGGGAGGCGCTGGTTGGTGGGGAGAGATCAAAGGGTGGAGGGCTACGGGTTGGAGGATGAGAGGATTTTTGGATTAGGGGTTGGATGCTGGTAGGTGGGGATGGATCTCGAGGGGAAATGGCTGGCGTCGGCTCGATGGGACAAACTCCCTAGAAGTTAGGGTTTGGCCCAATATTTATATTGCAATGAGATTAGGGTAGGGGCTACCATGTCCCTACGATCGTAATCGGATCGCTGAGAAAAAATAGGATAGGAAGTCCAATTAAGAAAACGGAGATGTTTTGCAGATGTTTGGGGATGATCTGAACCCAATGGTGATGACTGAGTGGGTCGGGTTCGGGGAAGTTTTCGGACGCGCGAGGGGGTCTGTGAAATGTGCAGAGAGGGGGTCTGACAAAAGGCCATGGAGGCAAGGGGGGTTTGATGGGCTCACAGAAGAGAGAGAAGATAGCGGTCCGAGAGAAGGTGATGAAGGGAAAGGGAGAAACGACAATGATGACGGATGCAGGTTTTCAAAAACAAAGACGGTAACGAAGTACCGATGCAATGCAAATGATGCCAAGGTGAAATGCAACAAACAAATAAAAACACACGACGATAAGGGAAAACATGGAAGGCATCTGGAGCGTCTGTCTCGGGTCGTCATAACACTCCTCCACTTACAAGAGATCTCGTCCCGAGATCTAAGGATGGCACCGGAGAGAAGCAGAAGAGGAAGAGGTAAACAAAGTTGCTTCTTCGACGAACGAGTGAAACCACGAACCTTGAGAGGTTAAACAATTTCAAGGAAAGAATACACCGGAGATGAATGAAGTTGAAAACACTCTATTACATGAGAGGAACAAGGAACATTACATGAACCTTGTAGGTTGGAAAACATAAGAAAAAGGTTACAATGGACAAGAAGTACATGCAAGAACTCCGGTTGAAACGAGATGTACAAGGAAGGATAAAAATCAATTACGATAACACTCCGGTTGGAAATGGAAGGCATAGAATATGAACTTGGCAAAATGAAAGCACTTGGATGAGACTCCGGTTAGAAGAGGAATGATATGCACAACACTCCGGTTAAAACAAGATAGAGAAGAAATAAGATTGATACTATTTGGACAGCACTCCAACTGTAAATGAAAGGAATTGGACATGAACTTGACAAGATGAGAGGATACTTGATGAAATCAACAACACACTGCCTCCGGAACTATTGAAAGAATGGCACAAGGGGTAAGAAATATTTCAGACATCACTCCAGCTCAGAAGGGATGCAAAACTTGATAAGATGAGAGAACTTGAATGAAGGACACGACACTCTGGTTGAATGGATAAGCAAAGGAAAGAACATGATCTTTGAAAAAAAAGGGATGATGGGTCGAAGAGTGCAAAATCACAATGCCTCTGGAACGAAAGAATATAAGCTAGATCGTTAGGAGGAAAGAAAGTAGAAGGAAACGATAACTTCTACCACCAATGAATTTGAAGGCATCCTTAAAGAAGGATTGAATGGAGTTGTTGAAAATTACACAACAAAAGAATAAGGTTGTTGTGGGCTTATGGAAAACATCTCAAAATTATGAGGTGAAATTATGCCACTAACGGAAACAATAGATTGGATTGATATCAACAAGGAGACGAGAAACTTATTTCATCGGGAGGATAAATGAAGAACTTGGGTCATTTATAAGCACCGTAAATAGCAACAATCCTTAGGGAAAGCTTTAGGTGAAATATAACCCAAGATAACTCCAATGAAGATATTGATGCGTTGCAAAGGATCTCCTGAACAAAGAGAAAATGGTGGGTTTACATATCTCATCCGTGACAACTTGTGAATCATGAAACAGGAAGGGAAATTGTCAAGAATGACATAAGACCACCTCAAAAGATAATGTAGAAAGAATTGCACTTCACATTGCAGGACGACAAAAACTTGAGCTCCTCCAAGAAGAATCTTGAAGAACACTTCGAGAATGAAAGAAATCTTTAACAACCACCATGTAGACCCCCCATTTAGAACTCCGGTAATAGAAGGATGATAGAAAGAAAGAGATGTGGAAAAACACAAGGTGAAGCCTTGCAATGATTTAGATGGAACTTCGTGACGAGATGATGCGGAAAAACTTGGAACTCCGGAAAAGAAAAGAAGAAACATATCAAACCGAGAATGTGATATGACGAACAACTCCAGAAAGAAAGATGAATCACTTGGATGAAACAAGAATAAGAATTACATTATGCTTATCCTTCAACAATTAAATTGATGACCAATGGATTTGGCATACTACTCATTCCCATTGGAAAGGATTAAGGAGAGATATAGTGTAAACTTGGTAAGGTCTTGATGGATCCACCGATAGACTTTAGGAAAGAACGAATGAATTGATACGATAGCAACAGAAGAGGAATGTTGGACGAACCACCATAAGGATTAAAGAACGAACAAAGAAAACGAACGCATCACCAGGAAGAGTTGGAAAATGAACGAAGGTACTTGAGAGAATTTAGATACAAGTGAACGAAGAGATCCCAAGCTGATTAGAGAATACTTGAATGATGCACCGGTAAGATTTGGAGAACGAGAGCTGAAAGCTGGAATGAGTAATTCTGAGATGATTGGCTCTGGAGAATCAAATTGAAAAGACTCCTGAATTGCTCCAGATGGGTAAAAAGGAATTCTCACAATCGAAAACAATTATGAGAGGATGGCATAATGCTAGAACCATGAATCTTTGGAAGAACGGGTAAGAATTTAAGAGGAACTCTTCTTCGGTCTTCAAAAATCCGAGAATGGCGATGAGAAACACCATCATGAATTGTTGAGACACTCCGGAGTAATGAAGAATAGAAAAAATTGAGCCAAAGAGGAAAAGAATTTGAAAGTGATCTTGGAGAAGTCATCTGACTGATGATTATTCATTCTTATGTCAAACTTGGAAAAGATTTGAGAATAACTCCGGAAAATTAAAAGAGTCAGGTAAGATCCTGGGAAAAGACCTGTGGGTTAGGGCCCACTCAAAAGGAAACACCTTTGAATGATCTTAAAAGAGAGATTGCACCGGTTGAATTAAATGGCTCAAGAGAGATAACAACCTCGAGATATCTTGAATGGATTAGGAATGAAAACATGAATCTCCTGAGATATCTTCGGCGCTTCGGAACAAATGAATAGCGAGAGGTGGATGATTAGGGGGTGCACCAGCATGGAAAAACATTTGAAGTAAGGAAAGAAATATGATCAACACCGAAAGCTTGAATTGAATCCACCAGAGAAGAAAAGATAACAAAGAATGATAAACCTGAAACTCCGTTAGTATCTTCCTAAGAATCAACGGATAAGAACATCGATGGAAAAGAATGGAGAGAATTCCCATCAATAACATGATACTTGATTAAGAAATCCGAGTCCTTGAAGAAACGGGTGGGAGGGCGGGAAAAACAAAGGCAACTTGGGGATGGCTGAAATGAACAATGTTGGGAAAACTGTGGGGTGATCTTGCGAATGGGGAGAATGATGGGATCATCTCGAAGAGAAGCGCACCGGCTGGAAATAGAATTGAGATGACAATCTTGATGACCAAGATGGATTGGTATTCACATAGAAGTATGAGAACACCACTTAGGGAAGGTATGGAATCAACACTTGACATTGAAGCAACTCGAATACCACAACTCAAAAACAAAACAAAGGATTGGCTTGCAGAATAAGCCAGAACAAATACATGTGATAGAGATTTACCCAATCCCATATCATGCATTTGTCAGAAAGATATTCTAGGATCTACTTGAATTCCCACCTATAAATTCCTGAAACTTTCTAGTATGCAATCTGGTGTTGGGGATATAGGGAGGGACAATATATATCACACAACTAAGAAGCCCTACGCTCCAACTGTATCCATCCATCAACACATAACCAAGAAACGTTCGTACATCATGTACCTCAACCTTCGAAAAGCATCCGTTATACGAGTTATGGCAATACTCCCAAACTCCCGCCCCAGTACTGGGTGGCGTCGAGGTTATCTCACCAACAACTGCATAAAAGAGATTTTCGATGTCGGCAAACTCAGGTAATCCAGAACTGCAACGATAAAATTGTGACGACAACACCTCGGAGCTCAACTCCCCGGGACACTGCCACAACCCCTAAATGTCAGGAGGCACCAAAAGAATGTTCTCGTCACAAGAATATCAGAATGATTCCAAGATACCCGCGTGATCCTAATTTTTTTTGTGAAATTTGAGGAGAGTAAAGTCAAAACATCTACATCAGGAGGCCTCACCAAAGCGACAAAGGGATTGAGGAGTCAAAAGAATCCTACTCTCCGATATATATAATCCTAAGACTCAAAACATTGTTGTTATAGACTCAACAATGTCAGCGATTCGATCAAGCAGGGGGCTCCTAAGTCGGGGATGGCTCTAATTACCAACTTGTAACGCCCATGATGCGGCTATTTCGCCCATGTGTCGAGGCACGACTTAGAGGCATAACCGCATAGTGGTTTTGTCGCAAGAGGGGTAATCTTCACACAATCCCATGTAATGAACAAGAAAGGGATAAAGAGAGTTGGCTTACACTCGCCACATCACACAATACATAAATATATCATACATTATCCAAGATACACTCATAGACCGGCTACGGTCAAATCCAAATGAAAAAAAGAAGATAAACCCCAATTGCTAGATCCCCGATCATCCCAACCGGGCTCCACTACTGATCGTCAGGAAACAACACATAGTAACGACCAAGGTCCTCGTCGAACTCCCACTTTAGTTCGGTAGCATCACCTGCACTGGTATCATCGGCACCTGTAACTGTTTGGAAGTATCCGTGAGTCACGAGGACTCAGCAATCTCACACCCGCAAGATCAAGACTATTTAAGCTTATGGGTAGGAGAAGGCAATGAGGTGGAGCTACAGCAAGCACTAAGCAAATATGGTGGCTAACATATGAAAATAAGATTAAGATGAGAAGCTACGCAATGGTCGAAAAGCTAGAAGTGATCCTTAAACTACTTACGTTCAAACATAACCCAACCCGTGTTCACTTCCCGGACTCCACCGAAAAGAGACCATCACAGCTACACACGTGGTTGATTTATTTTAATTAAGTCAAGTGACAAGTTCTCTACAACCGGATATTAACAAATTCCCATCTGCCACATAACCGCGGGCACGGCTCTTGAAAGTTTTTACCCTGCAGGGGTGTCCCAACTTAGCCCATCACAAGATTTCACGATCAATGAAGGATATTCCTTCTCCCAGAAAGAACCGATCAGTCTCGGAATCCCGGTTACAAGACATTTCTACAATGGTAAAACAAGACCAGCAAGACCACCCGAATGTGTCGACAAATCCCGATAGGAGCTGCACATATCTCGCTCTCAGGGCACATCGGATGAACACTACGTTCGGCAACCGAAGACCCCGGGTGAAGGGGTGGCACCGCAAGTGGCTCTAGGTTAGACCAACACTCAGAGGAGCACAGGCCCGGGGGGTTAAAATAAAGATGACCCTCGGGTTCACGACCCCAAGGGAAAGTTATAGGTTGTTAGGCAAATGTAAAACCAAGATTGGGCCTTGCTGGAGGAGTTTTATTCAAAACGAACTGTCAAGGGGGTCTCATAACCCCAACCGCGTAGGGAACACAAAATCAAGGAACATAACACCGGTATGATGAAAACTAGGGCCGCAAGAGTGGAACAAAACACCAGGCATAAGGCCGAGCCTTCCACCCTTTACCAAGTATATAGATGCATTACTTAAAATAAGAGATATTGTGATATCCCAACATAAACATGTTCCAACATGGAACAATCTTCAACTTCACCTGCAACTAACAATGCTATAAGAGGGGCTGAGCAAAGCGGTAACCTAGCCAAACAACGGTTTGCTCGGAAGGTGGGTTAGAGGCTTGGCATGGCAATATGGGAGGCATGATGAACAAGTGTTAGTTAGCACGACATAGTGATACAACGAACAACTAGCAAGCAAAGATAGAAGTGATATCGAGGGTAATGGTCATCTTGCCTGAGATCCCGCAAGGAAGAAGAACGAGTCCATGAAGAAGACAAACGGACATAGACGAAAGAATCCTTACAACTCCGGAACAAAACCGAAGCTAATGAAAGAAACAAACCAGAAAGAAGCAAGCAACATGGTAAACACCCAAGCATAAACATGGCATGATGCACAACCAAGGATGATGCATGTCCGGTTTAAATATGCATGGCATGGCAAAGTGCATAAACAAAACTACAAGTAAAGTGGAGCTCAACATGTAACAAGATGCATGTTGACGAAACACCACATTCGATTATTTAGTTCACTCCCGGTTAGGTACTCAACAATATTAAATGTTGGTTAACATGGCAAGAGGTGAGGCATAAGTAAACTAACTATTTAGTAAAGTTTAAATGTGGCCGCAAATAACAAACAACAATTCCAGAAAATCCCCATATGCATATTATGAATTTGGTCCTGTTCTGCCCTAAAACATATTTTAGAATTTTTAAACATGCAAAGTAATGCCACCATGTTAAAATAGGCATTTTTCTACCCCATTTACATATATAGATTATTAAATTCAAAGCTACGGTTATTTAGTTATGAATTAAATCATTTTAACATGACAATTATGCAAATTATATGCAAACATCATTTTAAACATTTTTAACATGGATGAAAGTTGCATATTATGAAAGTACATGAAAAACTAAGCATTTTACATATATAAACCATTTTGATCCATTGCACCATTTGTGAGTTATTAAATGCATGATCTAGAGAGACTTTTCTGCAAATCTATTATCTCGGGATAAATGCTAAAATCGCTGGACAGGGAAAAAACATGACAGGCTGAATCAAGCTGGCCCAATAGGAGGAAAAACAGAGGAGGGCGCTGGGGTGTGGCATCACCCAGCGGCCTTGGGCCAGATCTGGTGCTAGGCTGGGCCTTGGGGGGGTGCTGGAGGTCAATGCGCGACCAGGAGGGGTCGAGCGAGTGGTTTGACCGACGCGTGCGTGAAGCAGAGACATCAGCGGCGGCCGACGGGAGTTGCAAGGGCGGCGTGGCGACGTGGCAACAACGGGGACGAGCAGATCCGGTCGGCGGGGTCACACATGTCGGGCGCGGCCACGGAGGGGCTTGAGCTCCTGGTTCCCTGGGAAAAACAACACCGGGAGAGCGAGGTGAGAGACGTACAGGAGAAACGAAGGAAGATGGAGAGGAAAAGATCAGGGGATGGTTAGCGGGACCTGCTGGACAGTGAAGAAGCTCCAACGCGACGGCTTGGCTCGAAGACGGACTGGGCTAGGCGTTCCTCCTCCCTGCAACAAGGACAAGACGCGAGGCAGACGAACTGGTCACGCCGAACCAGAGCGACGACGGCGGCCTTCGACGGGAACGGGGCCGGAGGAGGTCGTGGGGGTCGGGAAAAGGCACGGCAGCGGTGATCCCCTCCAGATCCAGCGCGGCTTGGGACTTGGCAAGCCCGCACGAGCTAGAACTTGGGAGCGGCGAGTCCTGTCCATGGCGTCGGGGCAGAGCTCCTTTGGTTCCTACGGGAGCAGGAGAAGGAGAAGGAGAGAGAGAGAGAGATAGAGAGAGAGAGATTAGAGTAGAGGAGGGAGTAGAAGGCAGGGAAGGAGAAGAAGGGGCGCAGGTGAGGGTGACGGCCTGGTCGTGGTTGTCGGCGGGGATGAGGTCTCAGGTGCATGGAGAAATAGAGGAGGCCGCGACACGAGGTGGCTCTGGTCGCCGGTGGAGCTTGCTCCGGCGAGGCAATCGGAGGCGATGGTGGAGTGGTCCTGGACGAGGAGGCTGCGGCCTCAGACGCTCGTGGCGCAGGGGCGTGCCAAAGAGGCGGCTGATGGCCGCCGGGGGCGACGCTGATTGGGGACGAGGTGGTCCTCGGCTTCACTGGAAGGAGGCTCGGGTGAGGTGGCTGCCTCGATCGTGGTTGTTGCCTCGATCGTGGTTGTTGCCTCGATCCAGAATGGATCGAGCGCTGCGGGAGGCTGCGGGAGGTGGGCGAGGGGATCAGGGGACGCGCTGGTTGGTGGGGATTGATTGAGAGGTGGATGGATATGGGTTGGAGGACGAGAGGATTTTTGGATAGGGGGTTGGATGCTGGTAGGTGGGGATGGATCCCGGGGGGAAATGGCTGGCAGCGGCTCGATGGGACAAACTTCCTATAAGTTAGGGTTTGGCCCAATATTTATATTGCAATGAGATTAGGATAGGGGCTACCACGTCCCTACGATCGTAATCGGACGGCTGAGAAAAAATTGGATAGGAAGTCCAATTAAGAAAACGGAGATGTTTTGCAGATGTTTGGGGATGATCTGAACCCAATGGTGATGACTGAGTGGGTCGGGTTCGGGGAAGTTTTCGGACGCGCGAGGGGGTCTGCGAACTATGCGGAGAGGGGTCTGACAAAAGGCCACAGAGGCAAGGGGGGTTTGATGGGCTTAGAAAAGAGAGAGAAGAGAGCGGTCCGAGAGAAGGTGATGAAGGGAAAGGGAGAAATGACAACGTCGACGGATGCAGGTTTTGAAAAACAAACACGGCAATGAAGTACCGATGCAATGCAAATGATGCCAAGATGAAATGCAACAAACAAATAAAAACACATGATGATAAAGGAAAACGTGGAAGGCATCTGGAGCGTCGGTCTCAGGTCATCACAGACATGCTAGCAGTAGCCTCTCCCACATAAAAACTTGCTATCGGTCTAGTAACGACTTAGCCAATTGCCTAGGGACAATTCCGCAAATCCTACCACCAGTTTTTCCGCACTCGCTATCCTAACTTACTTGTTCTTTTAGTAAAACAACACTAACTTTTATTTTCACATTCTTTGTTATCTTGCAAACCTATCCCTTTACACCTACAAAGTACTTCTAGTTTCGTACTTGTTCCAGGTAAAGCAAACGTTAAGTGTGCGTAGAGTTGTATCAGTGGTCGATAGAACTTGAAGAAATATAAATTCTACCTTTCTCTCCTTGTTGGGTTCGATACTCTTATTTATCTAAAAGGCTACAATTGGTCCCCTATACTTGTGGGTTATCAAGACCTTTTTCTGGCGCCGTTGCCAGGGAGCAATAACGTGGGGTGAATATTCTCGTGTGTGTGTGTGTGCGTGTGCTTGTTTGCTTTATCACTGAGTAGATTTTATTTCGTGCTCTTGTTTTCTATCTTTAGTATGTGTAGGAAACACAAAATACCAAAAAATTAGTTGTACATGCTAACCCAATGGTCGAAGAACCAGCCAAAATCTATCATACTGCTGAAGCTTTCTACTTGAATCATCTTCGATCCCTATGTGCTCGTGCTGAAAACCCAACTAGTTTAGTTGAGGGAAAATCATTAAATGAGCATGGTTACTTTGTGTGACACCGCTTATCTCAAAATGGGAAACTTTTATGGTATCATATTAATACTATGCATTGCTATGCTTGGTATTTATGCGAAATACATGATTTTAGTTGTTGTTCTGAAGACCCTAAGAAACACCTTCCCTAGCAATGTGAGTTTAGTGATAATGGAATCGTATCTTCTTATGCTAAAGGTGTTTATAGTTACTATGATATTGAACAAATTGAAGAATATGTTGCTTTTAAGGGTGCTTATGAAATTGCTTCTTTGATTGAATATTACGATTCTACTCTTTACAAATCTGAAAAATTAGCCATGCTTAAATATTTCTGTGAAAACTATGATTCTAATGCTTATGTTAAAGCATATATTGGGGATGCCTCCGCTGTCCAAGAAGAGACTAATATTTTGCACGAATCTATGGAAGAAGAAATTGATGAAACTATGAGTTCATTAGATGAAAAAGATGAGGAGGAGAGCAAAGAACAAAGGGAGGAAGAGCGGATTAGCTACCTATGCCCACCTTCTAATAAGAGTAACTCTTCAACTCATACATTGTTTAATTTCCCTTCATGCCTACTGAAGGATGAATGCTATGATGATTGCTATGATCTCGTTGATTCATTTGAAATATCCCTTTTTGACAAAATTGATGCTTGCTATGCTTGTGGCCAAGATGCCAATATGAATTATGCTTATGGAGATGAACTTGCTATAGTTCCTTACGTTAATAATGAAATTGTTGCTATTTCACCCACACATGATAGTCCTATTATCTTTTTGAATTCTCCCAACCACACCATATCGGACAAGTTTGCGCTTATTAAGGATTATATTGATGGGTGGCATTTTAGTATTACACATGATGATTTTGACGAATATAATATGCATGTGCTTGTTGCTCCTACTTGCAATTATTAAGAGAGAGGAACTACATCTCAACCTCTCTATATTTCCAACACAATAAAACTGCAAGAAATTGTGTATGCTATGTATCAGCCTTCAATATGTGTGCATGAATTCTTTTTTATGACATGCCGATGCATAGGAAGAGAGTTATGCTTTGTCATTATGTGATATATATTTCTTTTTGCTCACTACTAAATTACAAATCATTTTAATTAAAATTGGCTTTGATATACCTTGGGATCCGGGTGGATCAATTACTTGAGCACTATATGCCTAGCTTAATGGCTTTAAAGAAACCGCTGCCAGGGAGACAGCCCGGAAGTTTTAGAGAGTCATTTTATTCTGTTGCGTGCTTTTAAAAGGTTTAAAAACAAAAAATATAGAGAGGGGAACCTAAATTTTTTTCAAAAAAGGAAAGTGAAAGTGAGAAAGACAAGCACCGTTGAAGTGCGAGCATGCCTTGAACTTTGTTCATGCCCATGAAAACTTTGTGAATCTTGATTACAGGATATTTCCATCAAAAAAATTATTCCCTTGTACAAATCCATTGTATTATAAAAATAATGTGCCAATATTTACTGTTAGGTGTTTGCATTGCTTGTTTGGTATGTGCAATGCAAAAATAGAACCTTTTATTGTAGTGCATGAATTTACAATTTTTACTGGAACATGAAAAAATTCTGAAATATTTTACATAGTACTGCTATGAAAATTGTTTATTTTTTTCCTAATTTTTCAGAATTTTATGAGTTACATAAGTATATGTATGATACGTCTCCAACGTATCTATAATTTTTGATTGCTCCATGCTATATTATCTACTGTTTTGGACATTATTGGGTTTTATTATCCAATTTTATATTATTTTCGGGACTAACCTATTAACCGGAGGCCCAGCCCAGAATTGATGTTTTTTTGCCTGTTTTAGGGTGTCGAAGAAAAGGAATATCAAACGGAGTCCAAACGGAATGAAACCTTTGGGAATATGATTTTCTCAGCAAACAAGACCCAGGAGACTTAGACCCTACGTCAAGATACAAAAGAGGAGGCCACGAGGTAGGGGGCGCGCCTACCCCCCCCCCCCCCCCAGGCGCGCCCTCCACCCTCATGGGCCCCCTGTTGCTCCATCGACGTACTCCTTCCTCCTATATATACCTGTGTACCCCCAAACGATCAGATACGGAGCCAAAACCTAATTCCACCGCCGCAACTTTCTGTATCCACAAGATCCCATCTTTGGGCCTATTCCGGAGCTCCGCTGGAGGGGGCATCGATAACGGAGGGCTTCTACATCAACACCATAGCCCCTCCGATGAAGTGTGAGTAGTTTACCTCAGACCTACGGGTCCATAGTTAGTAGCTAGATGGCTTCTTCTTCTCTCTTTTTGGATCTCAATACAATGTTCTCCCCCTCTCTTGTGAAGAACTATTCGATGTAATCTTCTTTTTGCAGTGTGTTTGTTGAGACCGATGAATTGTGGGTTGATGATCAAGTCTATCTATGAACAATATTTGAATCTTCTCTGAATTCTTTTATGTATGGTTGGTTATCTTTGCAAGTCTCTTTGAATTATCAGTTTGGTTTGGCCTACTAGATTGATCTTTCTTGCAATGGGAGAAGTGCTTAGCTTTGGGTTCAATCTTGCGGTGTCCTTTCCCAGTGATAGTAGGGGCAGCAAGGCACATATTGTATTGTTGCCATCGAGGATAACAAGATGGGGTTTTCATCATATTGCATGAGTCTATCCCTCTACATCATGTCATCTTGCTTAAGGCGTTACTCTGTTGCTGGATAGCGGTCGATGAGTGGAGTAATAGTAGTAGATGCAGGCAGGAGTCGGTCTACTTGTATCAGACGTGATGCCTATATACATGATCATACCTAGATATTCTCATAACTATGCTCAATTCTGTCAATTGCTCAACAGTAATTTGTTCACCCACCATAGAATACTTATGCTCTCGAGAGAAGCCACTAGTGAAACCTATGGCCCCCAGGTCTATCTTCATCATATTAATCTCCTACTACTTAGTTATTTCCTTTGCTTTTTTACTTTGCCTTTATTTTACTTTGCATCTTTATCAAAAAAAGACCAAAAATATTATCTTATCATATCTATCAGATCTCACTCTCGTAAGTGGCTGTGTAGGGATTGACAACCCCTATTCCCGTTGGTTGCAAGGATTTTTTTGTGTGCAGGTACGAGGGACTCGCGCGTAGCCTCCTACTGGATTGATACCTTGGTTCTCAAAAACTGAGGGAACTACTTACGCTACTTTGCTGCATCATCCCTTCCTCTTCGGGGAAAACCAACGCAGTGCTCAAGAGGTAGCAATGTACCAACTGCATCTTTACAAACTATCATGTTTTCACAAATTGTCGTTATGGTTTCATTATTTGCTTATGTTTGAAATCTTGTAGAGCCCCGTTGACTTGGGAGCCATGAATTATGGTAGCATACAGTGGGTAATTTTTAATTATAATTATATATGATAATGTTATAGTAGTACATGATGGGATTTGATGTTATATGTACTAACCCTGCTAATAAAAAGTTCGGTTAAGTTTTGTGTGGATGAAGTGATCGAAGATCGAGGAGGTATCGATATTAGGAGAATAAGGAGAGGCAAGAGTTCAAGCTTGGGGAAGCCCAAGGCACCCCAAGTAATTATTCAAGGAGACTCAAGCATCTAAGCTTGGGGATGCCCCGAAAGGCATCCCATCTTTCGTCGACAATTATCGGTATGTTTCGGTTTTTGTTATGTTCACATGATATGCGTAAATTCTTGGAGCGTCGTGTTCTTTTTATTTTTATTTTAGTGATGCACCATGCTGGTATGAGATAGTCCTTGGTTGATTTATAGAATGCTCTTTTCACTTCACTTAAATCTTTAGAGTATGGCTTTATGGGATGCTTCATGTGCTTCACTTATATCATTTGAAGTTTGGATGCTTGTCTCTCTACATAGGAAAACCATCATTTGTAGAATGCTATTTTGCTTCACTTATATTTCTTAGAGCGTGGGAAAGTCTTTTGTAGAAATAATTAAACTCTCATGCTTAACGTATATCTATTTAGATAGTCATAAGGAATTGGTCATTCACATGGTTAGTCATAAAATCCTACATAAAACTTGTAGATCACAAAATATGATATGTTTGATTCCTTGCGATAGTTTTGCGATATAGAGATGGTGATATATTGGAGTTGCTCATGAATGATTGTGGTTTAGTAAGAATATTGGTGTTAAGGTTTGTGATTCCCGAAGCATGCACGTATAGTCTCTCGTTATGCTAAGAAGTTGGAGCATGATTTATTATTGAGTGTCTTCCTTTGTGTGGAAGTCGGGGGCGCGCGATGATTAACTCCTACCAACCTCCCCCTAGGGGCATGCGTAGTAGTAATTTGCTTTGAGGGCTAATAAATGTTTGCAATAAGTATTTGAGTTCTTTATGACTAATGTGAGTCCATGGATTATATGCACTCTCACCTTTCCGCGATTTGCTACCCTCTTCGGTACCGTGCATTGCCCTTTGTCACCACGAGAGTTGGTGCAAACTTCGCCGATGCATCCAAACCCCATGATATGATACGCTCTATCACACATAAGCTTCCTTATATCTTCCTCAAAACAGCCACCATACCTACCTATTATGGCATTTCCATAGCCATTCCGAGATATATTGCCATGCAACTTCCATCATCATCATATAAATTACTTGAACATTCATTGTCATATTGCTTTGTATGGTCGTAAGATAGAAAGCATGATATTTTCATGGCTTTTCTGTTTTTAGATATGTTTGCTATGCTAGATCATTGCACATCCTGGTACACTGCCAGAGGCATTCATATAGAGTCATATTGTTCTAGATATCGAGTTGTAAGTAGATAGAAGTGCGATGATCATCATTATTCATTATGGTAGCATTGCCTCAGTGAGGAAATAAAAAAGAGAGGCCAAAAAGATCCCATGAAAAAAAGAGGCCAAAAAGAGCCCAAAAAGAAACAACAAAAAATGAGAGAAAAACAGAGAAGGGGCAATGTTACTACCCTTTACCACACTTGTGCTTCAAAGTAGCACCATGTTTTTCATATATAGAGTCTCCTATGTTGTCGCTTTCGTATACTAGTGGGAATTTTTCATTATAGAACTTGGCTTGTATATTATGATGACGTGCTTTCCTCAAATGCTTGAGGTCTTCATGAGCAAGCAAGTTCGATGCACACCCACTTAGTTTTCATTTTGAGATTTCATACACTTATAGCTCTTAGTGCATCAGTTGCATGGCAATCCCTACTCCTTGCATTGACATCAATTGATGGGCATCTCCATAGCCCGTTGATCTGCCTAGTTGATGCGAGACTATATTCCTCTTTTTCTCCATAATAATCTCTACCACCGCACTCTATTCCACCCATAGTGCTATATCCATGGCTTGCGCTCATGTATTGCGTGGGGGTTGAAAAAGCTGAAGCGCATTAGAAAGTATGAACCAATTGCGCTGACACCGGGGTAGTACATGATTTATATTTTGTGTTAAGAAGATGGAGCATGACAATGCTATATGATTTTGTAGGGATAGCATTCTTTAGCATATTTCATTCTAAAAGGCATGATTGTTTGTTGGTATGCCTGAGTACTGATGTCTTCATATCAAATTATAGACTATTGCTTTGAATCACTCGTATCTTAATATTCATGCCATGATTAGATTATATGATAAAGATTATGTTAGGTAGCATTCCACATCAAAAATTATTTTATTTTTTCATTTACCTACTCGAGGACGAGCAGATAAGGTAGGGGATGCTGATATGTCTCTGTAGTATCTATAATTTTTTATTGTTTCATACCAATATTCTACAACTTTCATATACTTTTGGCAACATTTTATATTATTTTTGGGACTTTCACATTGATCTAGTGCCAGTGCTAGTTCCTGTTTGTTGCATGTTTTTATTTCATAGAATATCCATATCAAACAAAGTCCAAACACGATAAAAAATTATGGAGATTTATTTTGGAATATATGTGATTTTTGGGAAAAAGAATCAACACGAGACGATGCCTGAGGGGGACACAAGCTCAAACGGCATGCCCCGACCCTGAGCACACCAGGCAGGCTTGCGGGGCTCTGTAAGGCAGTTGGTGGCCTTCTTCGGCCACAAGAAAGCTAATATCTGGATAAAATCATGTTAAAATTTCAGCCCAATTGGAGTTATGGATCTCTCGGAATTTAAGAAACAATGAAGGGCCAGGAAACAGGAACATGAAACAGAAGAGAGAGAGAGAGAGAGAGAGAGAGAGAGGGAGGGAGGGAGAGAGAGAGATATCCAATCTCAGAGGGTCTCCCACTGTCCGAGAGCCATGGAGGCCATGGACCAGATGGGAAACCCTATTCCCATCTTGGGGGAGGCTAAGGAAGAACAAGAAGGAGGGGGGCTCTCTCCCCCTCTCTTCTGGTAGGGCCGGAGCGCTGCCGGGGCAAATCATTGTTGGGAAACGTTGCATGGAAAACAAAACAAAATTCTACGCACACGCAATGATCTATCCATGGAGATGCATAGAAACAAGGGGGAGAGTGTGTCTACATACCCTCGTAGACCGTAAGCGGAAGCGTTAAACAATGTGGTTGACGTAGTCGAACTTCTCCGCGCTTCAACCGATCAAGTACCGAACACACTGCACCTCCGCGTTCTGCACATGTTCAGCCCGGTGACATCCCTTGCCTTCTTGATCCAGCAATACGTCGAGGTAGTGGACAAGTTCTGTCAGCGCAACAGCGTGATGACGGTGATGGTGAAGTGATCCTCGCAGGGCTTCGCCTAAGAACTA
Source organism: Triticum monococcum (assembly GCA_034509565.1). Classification (NCBI taxonomy): domain Eukaryota; kingdom Viridiplantae; phylum Streptophyta; class Magnoliopsida; order Poales; family Poaceae; genus Triticum; species Triticum monococcum. Next base: position 496,326,585 of record CM067844.1, read on the forward strand.
CGACAATATGACCGAGGGTGTAAATGGTGGAGGGGGCGCCGCACACGGCTATACAATTGTCTAGTGTGTGCTAGGGCGCCCCCCACATATATATAGATGGGAGGGAGAGGGGAGGCAGCCAGGGTGCGCCCCAAGTAGGATCTGAATCTTACTTGGGGTTTCCCCAAGTGGCGCCCCCTTCCATAATACACCGGAGAGAAAAGGGAAGGGGGAAGAGAGAAGGAAGGGGGTCGAACCCCCTCTTTTCCTTCTCCCAATCAGCCTCCTACCATAGGGGCGCGTGCCACCCCTTGTGGGCTGGTTTGCTCCCCACTCATGGCCCATATGGCCCATATATTCCCCCGGGGGTGTCCGGTAACCCCTTTGGCACTCTGATAAGTACCCGATACCTTCCGGAACACTTCCGTTGTCCGAATACCATCATCCTATATATCAATATTTACCTCTCGACCATTTTGAGACTCCTTCTCATCTCCTTGATCTCATCCGGGACTCCGAACAACATTAGGTCACCAAATCACATTACTCATATAATACTCTATCGTCATCAAATGTTAAGCATGCGGACCCTACGGGTTCGAGAACAATGTAGACATGACCGAGACACCTCTCCAGTTAATAACTAATAGCAGAACGTGGATGCCCATATTGGCTCCTACATATTCTACGAAGATCTTTATCGGTCGAACCGCAATGACAACATACGTAATTCCCTTTGTCTATCGGTACGTTACTTGCCCGATACTTGATCGTCGGTATCTTCATACCTAGTTCAATCTCGTTACAGGAAAATATCTTTACTTGTTCCGTAAAATATCACCTCATGACCAACTCCTTAGTCGTTTGCTTGCAAGCTTATGATGTGTATTACCGAGAGGGCCCAGAGATACCTCTCCGATACTCGGAGTGACAAACCCTAATCTCGATCTATGCCAACTCAACAAACACCTTCAGAGATACCTGTAGAGCATCTTTATAATCACCCAGTTATGTTGTGATGTTTAATAGCACACAAGGCATTCCTCCGGTATCTGTGAGTTTCATAATCTCATAGTCGAAGGAATATGTATTTGACATGAAGAAAGCAATAGCAATAAAACTGAATGGTCATTATGCTAAGCTAATGGGTGGGTCTTGTCCATCACATCATTCTCCTAATGATTTGATCCCATTATCAAATGACAACACATGTCTATGGTTAGGAAACCTTAACCAACTTTGATTAACGAGCTAGTCTAGTAGAGGCTTACTAGAGACACCGTGTTTGTTTATGTATCCGCGCATGTATCAAGGTTTCCGATCAATACAATTCTAGCATGAGTAATAAACCTTTATCATGAATAAGGAAATATAAAATAACAACTTTATTATTGCCTCTAGGGCATATTTCCTCCAGTCTCCCACTTGCACTAGAGTCAATAACCTAGGTCACATCACCATGTGATTTAACATCCATAGTTCACATTGCCATGTGACCAACGCCCAAAGAGTTTACTATAGTCAATAATCTAGTTCACATCGCCATGTGATTAACACCCAAAGAGTTTACTAAGGTGTGATCATGTTTTGCTTATGAGAGAGGTTTAGTCAACGGGTCTGTCACATTCAGATCCATATGTATTTTGCAAATTTCTATGTCTCCAATGCTCTGTATGGAGCTACTCTAGATAATTGCTCCCACTTTCAATACACATCCAGATTGAGACTCGGAGTCTTCTGGATTGGTGTAAAAGCTTGCATGGACGTAAATTTTTACGACGAACTCTTTATCACCTCCATAACCAAGAAATATTTCCTTAGTCTTCTTAGGTAACTAAGGATAAATTTTGACCGATGTCTAGTGGTCCAATCCTGGATCACTATTGTAACCCCTTTCCAAACTCATGGCAAGGTACACAATAGGTTTGGTACATAGCATGGCATACTTTATAGAACCTATGGCTGAGGCATAGGGAATGACTTTCATTTTCTCTCTATCTTCTGTCGCTGTCGGGTTTTGAGTCTTACTCAACTTCACACCTTGCAACACAGGCAAGAACCCTTTCTTTGACTGGTCCATTTTGAACTTCTTCAAAATCTTGTCAAGGTATGTGCTTTGTGAAAGTCCTATTAAGCGTCTCGATTTATCCCTATAGTTCTTGATGCCCAATATATAAGTAGCTTCACCGAGGTCTTCCATTGAAAAAAATCTTATTCAAGTATCCTTTTTATGCTATTCAGAAATTTAATATCATTTCCAATCAATAATATGTCATCCACATATAATATCAGAAATGCTATAGAGCTCCCACTCACTTTCTTGTAAATACAGGCTTCACCATAAGTCTGTATAAAACCATATGCTTTGATCACCTCATCAAAGCGTATATTCCAACTCCGAGATGCTTGCACCAGTCCATAGATGGATCGCTGGAGCTTGCACACTTTGTTAGCACCTTTAGGACCGACCAAACAATCGGGTTGCATCATATACAACTCTTCTTTAAGAAATCCATTAAGGAATGTGATACGTCTCCAATGTATCTATAATTTTTTATTGTTCCATGCTATTATATTATCTGTTTTGGATGTTTAATGGGATTTAATACGCCCTTTTTATATTACTTTTGGGACTGACCTATTAACTAGAGGCCCAGTGCCAGTTTCTATTTTTTGCCTATTTCAGATTTTTGTAGAAAAGGAATACCAAATGGAGGCCCGTAGTACTTACTCAGGTACTAGTGGGCCAGCCCAATAACGACATGTTTAATAAAGGCGCATTTATGGCCCGAAGCCAGATCTGGCTAGTTAATTGTACGCCGAATATTTGGGCCCATTTATGGCCCGAAGCTAGATCTGGCCCGTTAATTGTTTGCTGAATATTTGGGCCCAATTACAGCCCAGTGACTTTCGGCCTGTTAGAGGCCCGATGTAGACATGGGCCCATTTCAACCCGGTGTGACTTTCGGCCTGGGAATGGTTCGTGCTGCCCACAGGCCATATATGGTCCGACAGGACATCGAGCCCACTAACGGCCCGTGATAAAGGTGGCAACAGTTAAGCCCAACGTGACTTTGGGCTTGTTAAAGGCCTGTCGCATAATTCGGCCTGTTGATGTATGTACTAAGCTTTCGGCCTCTTAAAGGCCCATGATATCAGTGGGCCAACTAAGGCCCGAGATATGTTTCGGACTGGTAACTGCCCGTGATATAACTGGGCCCAAAAAGGCCCGGTCTACATTTCATCCTGCTGAAGGCCCGTCGACGACTAGTGAAAATTGAGGCCCAATATGCATTTCGGCCTGCTAAAGGCCCATGGTTTCATCTGGGCCGTAACAGGCCAGCACAATATTCAGCCTATTAATGGCCCAATGCTACCTGGGCCAAACTAAGCGCTGGGTCCACAAAAGGCCCAACAAAAATATAGGCCAGTGTAAGTTGTGGGCCTCACGCAAAGTGTGAAGGCCCCAATGATTCAGGCCCATGAAAGATGCAGGCCGTCCGAATTGTGGCCCGCTAAACACCAGGCCCGTTAGAGGCGAATGTTTCGGCCCGGTCGACTACATCTGATTTTTTTTTCAGATAGCGAATGATGGCAGTAACTAGTAGGAATTAAGAACAAACCTACTCTATACAATAAAGAAATTATGGCATAGTAACTAATAATAAACCTACACTATACAATAAAGGATTTATGGTATATTTCATCCACTGGGCATCGAAGTTCGCCACCAGTGATCATAACGCACAACGAAGAAGCAGATTACAAAAACTAGGCACCATTGCAGCATAACAAAATAATACTGAACCGAGACCACTTCCAAGACAGTTCAAGAAAGGTTAGCATTGCACGCGAACTGCTGCGCAAGCTGCTGAGCAAGGCTGTGAGACTGGCCTAGCATGTCGATCATAGCTTCTAGGTGTAGCTGTTTAGCGATGAGGTTCTCATTGGTGTTCTCCGCAATCTTTCTTAGAGATAGGACCTCAAGTCGAAGTTGAGTTGCAGAATGCCTTTCTGCTAGAACTTGGGACTGAAGAAGTCAAGACAATGAATTCTGTGAGCTTGTCTGACTGCTAGTCTCAAGTAACTTGAACACTGCATCAAGACAAGACTTTGGGGTTGTCTTGCTATCTTCAAGATGTTTTACCTTCTTTGCTGCAATATATGTTAGGTTTGTCTCACAGCCTTCAGCAGACTTGTGCATGCCATCAGGCATATCACCCTGAAACAAAGCAGAGAGATGACAGGTTTTGCACGTGTATAAACAAAGATGATAACTATGCTGTCAATTCCATCCAATTTCAAATTAGAAAATAAAGAGTAAGTTCAAAATATCAATAGCATGATTTGGCATTGTTCATAATGCGGGGAGCTTCACCACACTACTAGATTACCATGTCAACATAACAAGAATTGATGAAGGGCAAAGAAAATCATTGTATCTATTTTGGTTAATGTGCATGGCATGTTGTTCATATCATCAGCCACATCAGTAAGATAAAACAGGAGATGACAAAGTGCAAACATGGGTTGCTTCATCACACACTGGATTATAGATCCACAAAAACAAGCATACATATAGGGAGTATTGAGTAATGTGCATGGTATGAATAGGGAATTTGGTTTTGCAATTAAAACTTAGAACTTACGGTACTTGCGAACATGCATTTTGGTAGAAACAACAAACTAAACAACAGTAAATGATAGGGAGTATGAGCAAATTAAACAGTAGTTGAGGATAAAGGCTTTAGAAGGACTGACTTACATTAACAGTTAACACCGGCTTTATAATGCCCTTCTCCATGTCAAGGGAAGGATAATTCAAGAGTTTCAGCACAGAATCTACTTCATAAGCATTGCATGTACTCTACATTTTGTAGAGAGTAATTATAGATATGATAATACTGGAAGGGATAGAGGATAATGAAGATAAGATGCAGATTGATGCTACATAATCAACTACCAATCCCTGGAAGTACAAGCGTTACAGAACAAAATGTACTCACAAGAGCAATGGGCTACACTTCTGCACTAGCATTGTCTGTGTATTCTACTTTTTGGTAAGATTAAATATAGATCTGATATTTTTTAGTAAATGGTGGGCGAGGGAGATAAGATGCAGAATGCTACACAACGAACCAATCCCTCTTCCCATAATACAAGAGTGTCTTGAACACTGGTGTACTGTACAAAACGTTCTTATATTATGGGACGGAGGGAGTACCTGTTAATGTAAGTACAGCGATAGACGACGTTCAGTCCTTACAAGAGGACTGCAGAGCTAAACCTCTTCAAAAGCATTGGGTTGATTCTAAATTTATGTAAGAGTCCATACGGATCTTATAATGTCCACCAAATGGACGATAACGAAGCTAACATGTGCAATGATGCTACATAATCAAATAGCTATGAAAGTAAGTATGGTCATACAGGGCAAGAGGTACTCACAAGAGCAATGCAATGTGCAGTATAGTTGCGAGATTCTGTGGTCCCTTGAGAATGAATGTTCTTCTGCTAACAGTTTTCATACAAGTGAGACGTTAAGGCAAATGCAAAAATGTAGTTCAAATTGTGATGTGATATCATAGATAGTACCTTACGCTGCAGCCGAGACCAATGTGTAACAAGATTATTCCAGTCACCGTCGGATAAATGTAGCACCGGAGACTTTACAGAAATTTCATTTAGAGGCTTGCCATCGAAGTGCGCTTGCCTCAGGTAGGAACGATACTTCATCAACGAGTGCTTGAAAAGCGCAACCAACCCTTGCTCGTCTCACAATCCAGTTTGGTCCTCGCCTATTTAAAAGAATGAAATCTTATGTCTTCTGTCAGCAGAAACATATGCAACAATGACCATGAATAACATTAGTACATTACTTACGCGTAAGTTGCGGAGGAAGACTGGAAATTGTTCTGTGTCTGTGGTATAATCTTTCCATGAAGGAAAGATGCGCACAAAGTTCCTGACAACAATATAAGCTTTATCTTCTAAACTGGGAAGAAACGGAACAGGGGTCCTATTTGCTGCAATTTGGGGCTCTCTCTGGTTCGAAAAGGGATTTGGCAACTGGATTTGGTGTACTCTTTGCTGGAATGGGGGTTTTGCGTCGTAGAGCTGGTGCTATGTCAACTGGCATAATCATAATGTTTGCTGCAGTTGGGGTCTGCTGAGTTGGGGCATCAGAAATGACCAGTGTAGTAGGGCTAGAGTCTCCTAGAGTTGGGGTGTTTTGTGGGTCAGGTGATATTGCAACTACACCTAATGGGCTATTTGATTTATCATGTGCCACTACCTTTTCCAAATACTTTTCTTGTGCTCCTCCATGATCAGCAATCGCCCTCTTCCTTTTGAACGTCAGATACACAAGAACCACATTTGAATGGATAAATATGGTATGATGACAGATGGAATATGTACTGAAAATGGATAGACAGGGCGTATTCACATACACGATGTGTAAACTAAGCTAATGGCAGTTCAACAAAGTAGAAGCAATGCAAAGCATCAGTTGCAAGATATGTGCGACAAATATAACCTTGGAAAGTTAGAGCAAGCACCTTGATGGGTGAATAAGATAGGGCATCTTCCTCTGACTCCTCCACTAGGGAGCTACATCGACTTAGGTCTCCCTCTAGCTCAGAATCACTGTTAGGATCATATTCTGAGCATGAATCTGTAGGTGGAGAGCGTTTGCATTGCATCTAGACTTGATTTTAGTCCCTTAATGCCAAGTTTGACAGCCATGGCATTGTTCTGCTTTATTCTTTTCATGCGCGCAAGCTCATAATCATTATGATGCTGTTCAGAATCTAAGATTCATGAAAATATAGAAAGTAGTCAGATTATCTATGGATTGCATTGCGGATTCAACTCGAAGAGTGTCTCCCTATAAACCCCTGCATATGCAAAGTTCACCCCAACCATGCTGACCAGACCACACATAGAAATACAAACCCCTTATGTCTCTATAACAAGCCGTCACACATTTCAAAACTGAAGTAGGAACATTAGAATCATATGAAATTCATATTGAACAAATAAACTAAGGAATTATGAGTGGCATAATGTTTAGCTTCAAGGGTGGAGTGTTGGTAGTGAGACACAAAGCAAGTAGGCAGATTGTATTCCATGTAAAAGATCGAAGCCTATGTAAAAGCTGGAAATGACACTTTCTTTCTATACAATGCACTGTTCGTTGCCCACACATGATGGAAGAGATCACATAGAGAAATACTACTCACTCATGTCTACGGTTGCAGTATTTAGAAACAGGGTGGTCCACCCTAAAAGAATATTGACAACAAATATGACAAGGCAAGCATAGATGTACTGAATCAATCATTTACTTGTGAGCTTACTAGGGCAAGTATGAAGAATTGTAACTGTAGTAAGAGACCGTCCAAAATCTGAATCAAGAAGTTTGTCTAGCACTTATTGTTTGCAACTAATCGATGTGAATAATTGGATATTATATCGAATGAGTAAGAAAGACAAGTAAAATTGTCAACAAACCTGGCATGCAGTAGTAATCTAGGTCAATGTCACTACGACCAACAATCCAAAATGACTAGTGTCTGTTCCTAGGGCCGGAATTTTGAAAACCCTGTGAAAGTTTACAGGTACTAAAGATTACCGAAATACATATGATCCATTAAGTGTAGGTAGCACTGAGCACACAACAAACCCTAATGACAGTCCTGCCTAATGAGTAATGAATCGATTAGAAAATGGGTGATGAGGAGTGGCTGCTGAGTGTTGAGGACTTATCTTAGGATAAATCGGGTTGGCTTAGTGGGTGCTGCACGCCTGAGCCCTGAACGGACCGGGAAGGTAGGCACGGCGGCGCGCCCGAGCAGCGGTGACGTTGTTGGGCGAGCGGCTCCTGACCTCCTGTTAGTCCGGCGTCTCCTCCTAGAGTCATGACGTCCGGGGACGGCAAGTTACCGGCAAGGCGGGCGGCTGGGGGCGAGTAGAGATCGGAAGCGCGCAGCAAGACAGAGGGCAATCGGGGCCTGGGTCGACCCAAAATCGCAGGGTGGGCCGGCCCACCATGGGCACCCTATAGAGATACACACCCGAGCGGCGAACATGCATTTTCGAAACTAATTTAGGAACATTTAGCTGACCAATTAAATGAATCTTTTTTAATAATATCAGATTCATATTTGAACAACTAAGCTTGTTTAGCTTGATGGGTCGAGCAGTGCTATTATGACACGAAGCACGTATTCTCATCGTATAGTGATCATAAAAGGGGGAAACCGGAGAAATGATATTTAGCAGCCATTGTTTACTTCGAACTAAGAACTAAATTCTAAGAGTTGAAAAGAAAGTAGAGTAACCAAGTTAAGATCTATTTTCTGGTTGAGATCAAAAAGTTGAGGAGATATGAAGTACCACCTCTCTTGTGGCGCCGTGTAGGCATCGGGGGTGCGATGGCTGTTGATGGGTGGCGATGGATGTGGTGGAGGACGGCGGCGATGGATGGGGTGGCGGACGGAGGCTGGTGTGGGGATGGTGGTCTAGCGCGAACGGTGTATGAATGGGAAAATAGAGGGAGAGGTACGGGGAACCATGTTTTTGGGACGCGCCTGTCTGAAATATGGGAAACTTACAAACTTAGCCCTATTTAAAATTTGTACGTCTCGTCGGTTGGGGATACGACGATAATCTCGCGTCTCGCCAATATTTGCCGAGAGCGATTTCGGGCGAGGAGAGGGTGGTTGGCGCCCATGGTTGGCGCCCATGGTGTATGAACGGGGCTGACAGGTAGGGCGGTTGTGTCACGTCTGAGTGAAGTTACAAACCTGCCGCTATTGAAAACATTTACCTACATCGATTTCGGCTGAGTCGAGTTTGTTTTGCCGCCCACCGTGTATGAATGGGGAAATGGAGGGAGAAATAGAGGTCTTTCGGACAATCTTGAATCAAATGTGTTTTGCCACCCATGTTTGGCGCCCACCATGTCGGAATGGGCTTAGAGGCGGTCGTGTCACGTCTAATTGAAGTTACTATCCTACCCCTATTTAGAGCAGTGGAAATCGGGCTGATGGATTGTCTGTGTAATGGGTAGACAGTAATTTCCATCTCCCAAACACTTGGCTTCGGGCAGCTGACGTGGGAGTGGACATTTTGCCGCTTCTTTCGAATTTTGGGACAATAAGCATCCACGTTTACCCTGGCAACTAAATTCGAATCCATTTTGTATTCCTACATGAATCTTTATAAATCATTCTATGTGTTTTTATATATCTTCAAAAGGACGACACAGATGCATTCGACTGTCATATATGAATATGGTTTACAAATGCCGATACTCAAATTCAGTAGCTAGAATCCAGTTTAAGGTGAATTCAAATATTTGGAACACTTCATGTCCAACTCAAATGTCACACGCAGCATAATGTGTACACAAGCGATGTATCAAGATTCAAATACCGAGTCAATCAACTAAGAATGTACAGAACTAACAGACATATAAACACTTATAGAGTATATGGATCAATATTATCAACTAACATACATAAGCCAGGCCACTGTACTTTTCTTTGCTACAACAGCATCCTTTTTTTAGCCAAGCTACTATAGCATCTTGGCCCTTTCCGATGCGTGCCACTTATGGTCCATCTATACTACTATTATTGCTGAATGCACATTCAGCCCGATTGGCATATTTGTAGGTCTGGCACAGCAATAAAAATGAAATGTCTTCGAGTCTTATCAATTAATACAGACTTGTGCTCAAATAAAATTACAAACCAAAAAACAAAAAAAACAATTATTACATGATCTCTAAAACAAATGGTTTGATTGATTACATGAACAAACAACACAAAGGTTATTCAACGATGGAAAGAACATTTCACATATGATTTACCAAGTGGAAATTTAATTTCCTTTTTTCCTTCAGGACCTTAACAATGTGGTCAGTCTCAGCTTGCTTCATTTTGAAATCGACCAAATATTTAATGGTTGTCTTGAGTACTGCTACTGATTGTGTTGTTTGCTTCCTCAACATGTCAACTTCATATCTAAGTGCAGAAGCAGAATCTCTTTCTACCACTAATTTAGCCTCTAGAGCATCAGCAGTTGGCAATTCATAATGCATGATTGGGCCGGTGCCACTGCTGTGGGATGATACAACATCCATGGGGACCTCGCTCTTTGATCTTGGGCTAACCTATTTTGCCATTAAAGTTCCGATTGGATTCAGAAAAGTTGAAGTTAGCAAAACATCTCAACTGGGAGTTATAACAACAAACCAGTTAAACAAACAAGGAATTAAAGAGTTTCAATTCAATGCTGAAAAGTAGTTATTAACATCATTGTAACCCGCTGTTGCAGCAGCAAAGCAGTTAAACGAACAAGTAGCTATTTAAGTTCAGGCAAACAGGTAATTCTTAACAGTAAGTATCAAACACATAGATAGGCGCAGTCTATAATAGGATTAACATGCTGTGGCATTATGTAATCAGTAGCAAACTAAATTAAGCCAAGCAACGTAATTGAACAATTTTGCAATAAGTGGCTAACTAAAATTCCGAGAAGCAGGTAACTAAACTTACGCTAGTTCTTTGTACAGTCACACTGCAACTTCTTTTTCGTTTACAAGGTTGTACGAAGGAGTCCATGGCATCAATTGCTTGGATACGCGGTCCCAATACTTCTTTCTTCCCACACTGCATTGGTAAGTCGAATGGTTAATCTGGTAAGATGGTGCGTCCTTGATATGTTATATGAGGACGTGTAGTCAGACTAGTTGTAGCCACACACATCACACTGGCTTTTACTATATATTTCATGCGATTACTTTGGGCATATCAAGATCTAAGAAATCTACAATAGGATGAAAAGACTGGCATCCTTCACATTATTGGCGAACTCAGTTCAAAGAAACAAGCAATTCAACCATTCTGTGGGTAAATCAAAAGTGCCACTGGAATATTTTTCACTACCCCTATCATACACGCCAAAAGGGGCGACGCCTCCATAGGGGCTGGTATGGGCGGCCGCCTCGGGTGGCTCGAAAGTGTGCACCTAGTTTGAGTTGTCCAGGTTGGCCCATGCTAGTTTTGTTCGTCCCAACGCACAAGCAGGCAATGTAAAAAATGAAGGAAAATGTTTCAATTTGGATAGGCCAATAACATAAGTGCAAGGTAGGCCCTATAGAAGGCTCGCGGCCCAAACGAGCGCCTCCCATATCGATCGACAGCAAGAAAAATCCCAATTCAGCCGCTCCAGCCTCGAGTCTGGTTCGCTCCTAACCTAGCCGCCGCTGGACAGACCGACACAACACTTCCTCGCGCCCTCATTGGAGGGCGGTCGCCGGGCTTCAAGCGAACGGAAGGACAAGAAGATGAAGATCCAACCTATCGTGGTTTTGTCACGGCAGATGTCCTAGAGAAAGGACTTAGTCGTGGAGCCATCGCAACGGGTTAGCTCGAAGGGGTTAAAGCGGACACAAGGACGCAAGAGATTTATACTAGTTTGGCCCCTTCGATGAAGGTAAAAGCCTACGTCTAGTTGTGATGGAATTGATGGGGTTTCGATGACTAGGGAGCAAACAAGCTTCGCCTATGTCTCGAGTTGTTATCTGTCCCCCGAACCGTCACCGGGTTGTCCCCTTATATACACGAGTGACACCCGCCGGTTTACAGAGTCCCAACACCAGTCGATATTCGTATCCGGGTTGGTCTCTCCTTATTCCTAGCTTACAATACAAGTTTATATACAATTTCTGGTTTACAGCTACAAGTATTGAACCGGCTACGGGCCTTAGGCCCTCATCTGCCTTCTTGGGCTTTATCTCTTCTGGAGCTACTGATGAAGTTGATCCGGCCCAGATAAGCCGGTTTATGCCCACTAGTAATATCCCCAACATTAGGCCCCAGATTGATTTGAATAGGTTCATGTCAATCCTTTAACAAAAAACTTCATCTTCAACGTCTTCTCTTAAACTGGTAGACCGCCATGATGTCATCTTTTCTGATTACCGCAAACCGGAGTGACGTCACCTGTCATAATGAAGACATCCATTATGCTTCTTTATTTAATATATCCACAAACATCGAGGCGACAGCTCTGTTTTGTGGCCCCTTGATTGTCGCGCCTGACTCATGTTTGCCTTATAAATAGGACCGAAGGGTCATTTCCTTTCTCTTTCCCTTCTTCCCCTTCTGCTTCATCTTCCTTGCATCGCCCGCCTCGGAGCTCCGCCGCCGCCGTCAACCTCTGCACCAACCTTGGCTGCTGCATCAACCTGAACGCACCAGAGCGCCGCGGCCACCTTCTGCTTCTTCCTTAACTCCGGTAAACCTTCTGCTCTTCTCCACTCAGATCTGTTCTAGGGTTTCCTGTTCTTGCAGTGTTTATCATCTGTTCATGTTCATACACCAACCCTGGATGCATCTGAGAACCTTTGCTCTGTACAATGGTAGCTGTTAGTATCCGCTTTTAGTTTCATGCCCTAGACCATAGATCTCACATACACTTCTACCCATTGATTCAATGCTATTCTACCTTGAGCTTTTGAAATTTTTTCTTATTTCTGAACTTGCTTCAGACCCACCGCTATAAAGAAATAGTGCGAAATCTGTTTCCACACACTTATCTATCCGCTATCTCAACAATCTTCATGTGTAGATCAGGCGGTTTAACCTTGTAGAATTTTTTTTCCAACCCGGTATATATCATTAGTCCCCTAGTTGAACCGCCAGATGTTGTTGATTCATAAACTCTGCGTTAAATAAATATGTCTCCGGTTTAACATTACGCATACCAATGTACCTTGATCAATGCATTTTTGAACCGGGATCTTCTATCTTGTAGATTTCCTCATGGCCAAGCAAGTGTATGAGTGCAATTGGGTTCCTTCTCGCGCCACAGAGGCTGAACTTGACGATCTAGTCCTGATTGGCGCTTTAGGCAGCAAAGATACCATCCATTGGAGGGCTCCTTGCCAGGAATGTCCTCCCACACCTCGAGAAGGAGAGGTCATTGTTTTCGTAGATCACCTAGCCTGGGGCTTTAAATCGCCCGGTTCTAAATTTTACCGGTATGCCTTAGCCGACTTCCAACTCCATCCCCATGACACTGGCCCCAACTCTGTTACCAATATGTGTCACTTCCAAGTGCTCTGTGAGGTGTTCTTTCAAGAAGAGCCCATAGTGGAATTGTTCAGAGATCTTTTCCATCTAAACTGCCGTACCGAATTTACTAATGGCTCTAATACGGAGTTGGGTGGTGTGGCGATTCAGAAAAGGAAAGAGGTCACATACCCTCACGCTAAACTGCACAACCACCCCAAAGAGTGGAATCAGACATGGTTTTACTGCAAATACACCTCCCCTGCTGGTGAGAATCCCTTGCCTGGTTTTCGTCCGGAGCGGCTCAGCAATACACATCCTTTTCCTCAAAGATTGACTGCCCAAGAGGGAAGAAAATATGCTCCTCAACTGTCAAAGCTCAGAGCCTTTATGGCCAACGGTTTAACAGGGGTTGATCTGGCTCGATGTTGGATATCATGGAGCATACTGCCCCTTAGTTGGCGCTCCGGTTTGATGTGTGAGTACACTGACAGTGTTGATGACCCACAGCGACATTCCAAAATCCAACTTTCCGATGAAGAAATCACAGAAGCTGTGAATAAGATGCTGAACGAATCGGAACACGTCTGCGCTAGAACCGGCTTGCTTCCCTTCTGTGCCACCAACAAACCACCAGCTGTAAGATTTTGATTTTTCTCTTTGCTGAATCTGTTGTTGATATGTCTGGTCATTGTTTAATATCAGTGTCTCTGCAATCAGGGCAATGATCCATTTTGGAGCAAGAAACTGCCGCAGGAAAAACTAGAAAAACCAGACAAACCGGAGAAAGCAACTCGGCAAAAGACTAAAGCCGTGAAGAAGACCGCCCACAGGAAAAGAACGACTGCATCTTCTAATCCGGCCCCTGATGATGATGTGGGTAATCCGGACTTTGAGGTAGAACTTGACTTGCTTGGTTTACTTTTCATACGTCTTATTGATGATGATATTTGTCAGGATGATGCCGAAGCTAGCCACACGGATGTTGCAGAGGTAATTATTCTCTCTTCCGATTCAGAAACCTTGCCTTCACAAAAAATCCGTCAGGCAAACCGGAAAGTTAAAATTTCTCATCCTTTTGCTTATTTGGATCCTAAATTTCTTATGAAGACCCAACAACACGAAGCCCGTCGCACAACCGGGCATAGTGGCCAGGTAGTTACCTCCACCGGTTTACCAAACAGTCCGGTTCGGAAACGCCATTCAGAGGTCTCTAATTTGCTTGTCAGTGCTTGTCCTGAAGCGGGCTGCTTTCGTCAACCTCTTAATCCGTCTAACTCTGATTCCAGGTTACTTCCCACTCCTCTTCTGGCGAGTCATCGGCGACTCAGCTCCCACCGCTCAAAACGGTGCTTGGGTAAGTTATACTTATTGTGATATTTGCAGTATATCGCCTTAGAACATATGCTGTATTTAATTTTGTTATTCTTCTCAGGGCCAAACCTCGGCTAACCAAGAAGGCCCGCCTGGACAAAGCGGCCGAAGAAGACGTCATTCTTGAACCAGGCAAGACACCTAATGTTGAAGCGGCTATTCCTGAGGATATGCCCAATGATCCACCGGAACAAGACGACGATCTTATTGCTGAAGGGAGACCTACTGATGCCTCAGGTCCTGTCAGTCAGCCCACAGGTTCCGTCCGGATTGAAAGCTCCACCGGTCCAGCCAAACCTACTGACAAGCCAACTGCCCCAATGCAAACCGGCGGTACCCAAGATGATGAGGTTGTCATTACTGGCACTGGCCACACTAAACCAAGCAATCCTGTCGCTTTGTCCAAACATTCTGGCAAAGAAGAACTTGCTGCCTTTGGCAAAGGCAAGTGGAATGCTGATCTGACGACTTTCGCTGCTCTCAACGCCCAAGATATCCATTCCGGCTACCTGAACCGGTTGTATACCAGTCGCGACTATGAAGCCGGTCTGGTTAATATGATGAAAGACAAATATGAGGTAACTTCCATATACTCCTTCCTGCTCGTATGCTTCAATTCTTGCTGACTCTCCTAGCCCCTAAGGGCCGGTTTGTAATCTTCTTCCAAACTGGGACTTCCTAATGTAAACCTTAATGCTTTGAAATTCGCTGATGTAGCCCCCAAGGGCAACTTAGCATAGTTAAACCGGTACTTTCAAATAATTGAAATTGCTGTATCCGAATATATACGAGCAAATAGCCATTAGCCCCCAAGTGCCAAGTTGAATACTTGTATTGATCTTGGGACTTTGTAAGCAATTGAAAGATGAAGATCGAATATGCATTAGCCCCCAAGTACCAAGTGCATAACTTGTTATGTGGTTGGTACTTCAATCCTTGTACCATTTTGTTGAAGCATATGACTGTCTGCATGCAGGCTGAGCTGAAGACGAAAGAAAGTCAAACCGCCGACCTCCAAGAAAACCTGAAAACCCAACAAGATGAAACCTCCAAAGCAAAAGAGGAGTTAGCCAGCGCTTTAAGCGCCATGGAGCAGCTTAAGGAGAGTTTTAAGAAGAAGCAGGTGGACTGGGCCACTGAAAAGTCCACTTTAATCAAGCGAGCAGAGGATGCCGAGGCTGCTCTCAAACCGGTGGCGGATGAATTGACCAGCATAAAGCGGCACGTGCATACTATGACTACTGCCATCTTTGGTAAGCCATTTTGACTTCTGAATTGATTTGGTCTTCTTACAGAGCTGCCAGTTTAACCCTTATGATATTTCAGGGGCACATACTAGTCACTTGGGTTCAGATGTGCGGAAAAAATTGAAAGCCGTCTACACGTTGGTCGAACAGCTGTACACTGGTGCGCAGCGGATCATCTGTACTGCATCTCACAACAAACCGACGCCTACTTTGATTCAAGACACCCTGATGAAGCTGTCGGTGCTTCCCGCCCGGGTTGAAGAGCTGAAGAAATCTACTGCTCGAACTGGTGTAATCAATGCCTTAATGCGGGCCAAAGCCTGGGTGCCGGACTTTGATCCTATTGAAGCGGCTCAGGGCTATCCCAGCTTGAAAGAAGATGGGTCAGAATTTAGTGAAGCGGATCAGCGAGCCATAAACCGGGAGGTGCGTCCGCTAGCTTGTCAACTGGTTGAAGAAGCAGACTTGTCTCGTTATCAAGATCAATATGACAATCAGAACAAGCGAATAGCTGCCCCGGTTCATGAATCAGAAAATCTTATCCCTCCAATCCATAAGCACACTTATGCTCCCGATATTGACCCGTCCTTGCTGATCCACGATGAATATGTTTTTCAAGCATTAATGGGAATCGACTAGACAACTGTTGATTTCCAGCAACTGGGTAGAGAAACGGAGGCTGAAGCGGCGTAGGATGATCCACAACCATCAGGCCGGGCTGGTGACCAGGCCTGAATCGGAAGCCGGTTTAAAACTGTCTCTCCTTCAAAAAACAATGATATTATTATGGGCACCGTGTTGCCTTGTAATAGACTAGCTGATGCTTTTGATGTTTGATATGCCTTCGTGCATAATTTATTTTTCCTGTCGTGATGAACTTTCCAAAGCATTTTTCTACAATAAAAACTCTTGAAGTGCCACCGTGGTTGTACCGTCTGGCGGAATATGATGTCTGCATATATGAAGCCAAAACATCAAAAAATTCTTAAGTATATGATCGAATTTTTGCGATACATAATACCTGCCATTGTTGAGCATGAAGTTGGCTTGGCCAATCTTGAAGCGGAGTTTTGCACACCCACACTGTTGGAGGAGATAACAGCTCCTGTATACATGTGACGCCGGGGTTGGGGAACATAGTAATTTCAAAAAATTTCCTACGCACACGCAAGATCATGGTGATGCATAGCAACGAGAGGGGAGAGTGTTGTCTACGTACCCTCGTAGACCGATAGCGGAAGCGTTATGACAACGCGGTTGATGTAGTCGTACGTCTTCACGGCCCGACCGATCAAGCACCGAAACTACGGCACCTCCGAGTTCTAGCACACGTTCAGCTTGATGACGATCCCCGGACTCCGATCCAGCAAAGTGTCGGGGAAGAGTTCCGTCAGCATGACGGCGTGGTGACGATCTTGATGTACTACTGTCGCAGGGCTTCGCCTAAGTACCGCTACAATATTATCGAGGACTATGGTGGCAGGGGGCACCGCACACGGCTAAGAATAAGATCACGTGGATCAACTTGTGTGTCTATGGGGTGCCCCCTGCCCCTGTATATAAAGGATGGAGGAGGAGGAGGCCGGCCAAGGCTAGGTGCGGCCAGGATGTGGAGTCCTACTAGGACTCCAAGTCCTAGTAGGAGTCCACCAAGAGGGGAGGAAGGGAGAAGGAAGTGGAGGAGAAGGAAAGGTGGCCGGCCCCCTTTTCCCTAGTCCAATTCGGACTAGAGGGGGGGGGGGGCGCAGCAGGCCCTTTCTCTTCTTCCCACTAAAGCCCATCAAGGCCCAATACTTCTCCCAGCGAATTCCCGTAACTCTCCGGTACTCCGAAAAATACTCGAATCACTTGGAACCTTTCCGATGTCCGAATATAGTCGTCCAATATATCGATCTTTACGTCTCGACCATTTCGAAACTCCTCGTCATGTCCCTGATCTCATCCGGGATTCCGAACTCCTTCGGTACATCAAAACTCATAAACTCATAATATAACTGTCATCGAAACCTTAAGGGTGCGGACCCTACGGGTTCGAGAACAATGTAGACATGACCGAGACACGTCTCCGGTCAATAACCAATAGCGGGACCTGGATGCCCATATTGGCTCCTACATATTCTATGAAGATCTTTATCGGTCAGACCGCATAACAACATATGTTGTTCCCTTTGTCATCGGTATGTTACTTGCCCGAGATTCGATCGTCGGTATCCAATACCTAGTTCAATCTCGTTACCGGCAAGTCTCTTTACTCGTTCTGTAATACATCATCTCGCAACTAACTCATTAGTTGCATTTCTTGCAAGGCTTAAGTGATGTGCATTACCGAGAGGGCCCAGAGATACCTCTCCGACAATCGGAGTGACAAATCCTAATCTCGAAATACGTCAACCCAACATGTACCTTTGGAGACACATGTAGAGTACCTTTATAATCACCCAGTTATGTTGTGACGTTTGGTAGCACACAAAGTGTTCCTCCGGCACACGGGAGTTACATAATCTCATAGTCATAGGAACATGTATAAGTCATGAAGAAAGCAATAGCAACATACTAAACAATCGGGTGCTAAGCTAATGGAATGGGTCATGTCAATCAGATCATTCATCTAATGATGTGATCCCGTTAATCAAATAACAACTCTTTGTCCATGGTTAGGAAACATAACCATCTTTGATTAACGAGCTAGTCAAGTAGAGGCATACTAGTGACACTCTGTTTGTCTATGTATTCACACATGTATTATGTTTCCGGTTAATACAATTCTAGCATGAATAATAAACATTTATCATGATATAAGGAAATAAATAATAACTTTATTATTGCCTCTAGGGCATATTTCCTTCAGTCTCCCACTTGCACTAGTGTCAATAATCTAGATCACATCACCATGTGATTAACATCGATAGTTCACATCATCATGTGATTAACACCCATAGTTCACATCGCCATGTGACCAATACCCAAAGGGTTTACTAGATTCAGTAATCTAGTTCACATCGCTATGTGATTAACACCCAAAAAGTACTAAGGTGTGATCATGTTTTGCTTGTGAGAGAATCTTAGTCAACGGGTCTGTCACATTCAGATCCACATGTATTTTGCAAATTTCTATGTCAACAATGCTCTGCATGGAGCCACTCTAGCTAATTGCTCCCACTTTCAATATGTATCTAGACCGAGACTTAGAGTCATCTAGATTAATGTCAAAACTTGCATCGGCGTAACCCGTTACGACGAACCTTTTGTCACGTCCATAATCGAGAAACATATCCTTATTTCCCTAAGGATAATTCTGACCGCTGTCCAGTGATCTACTCCTAGATCACTATTGTACTCCCTTGCCAAATCAGTGCAGGGTATACAATAGATCTGGTATACAGCATGACATACTTTATAGAACCTATGGCCAAGGCATAGGGAATGACTTTCATTCTCTTTCTATCTTCTGCCGTGGTCGGGCTTTGAGTCTTACTCAACTTCACACCTTGTAATATAGGCAAGAACTCTTTCTTTGACTGCTCCATTTTGAACTACTTAAAAATCTTGCCAAGGTATGTACTCATTGAAAAAACTTATCAAGCGTCTTGATCTATCTCTATAGATCTTGGAGCTCAATATGTAAGCAGCTTCACCGAAGTCTTTCTTTGAAAAACTCCTTTCAAACACTCCTTTATGCTTTACAGAATAATTCTACATTATTTCCGTTCAACAATATGTCATTCACATATACTTATCAGAAATGCTGTAGTGCTCCCACTCACTTTCTTGTAAATACAGGCTTCACCGCAAGTCTGTATAAAACTATATGCTTTGATCATCTTATCAAAGCGTATATTCCAACTCCGAGATGCTTGCACCAGTCCATAAATGGATCGCTGGAGCTTGCATATTTTGTTAGCACCTTTAGGATTGACAAAACCATCTTGTTGCATCACATACAACTCTTCTTTAATAAATCCATTAAGGAATGCAGTTTTGTTTATCCATTTGCCAGATTTCATAAAATGCGGCAATTGCTAACATGATTCGGACAGACTTAAGCATAGATACGAGTGAGAAATCTCATCGTAGTCAACACCTTGAACTTGTCGAAAACCTTTTGCGACAATTCTAGCTTTGTAGATAGTAACACTACTATCAGCGTCTGTCTTCCTCTTGAAGATCCATTTATTTTCTATGGCTTGCCGATCATCGGGCAAATCCATCAAAGTCCATAGTTTGTTCTCATACATGGATCATATCTCAGATTTCATGGCCTCAAACCATTTCGCAGAATCTGGGCTCACCATCGCTTCTTCATAGTTCGTAGGTTCATCATGATCTAGTAGCATGACTTCCAGAACAGGATTACCGTACCACTCTGGTGCGGATCTCACTCTGGTTTACCTACGAGATTCGGTAGTAACTTGATCTGAAGTTACATGATCATCATCATTAGCTTCCTCACTAATTGGTGTAGTAGTCACAGGAACAGATTTCTATGATGAACTATTTTCCAATAAGGGAGAAGGTACAATTACCTTATCAAGTTTTCTACTTTCCTCCCACTCACTTCTTTCGAGAGAAACTCCTTCTCTAGAAAGGATCCATTCTTAGCAACGAATGTCTTGCCTTCGGATCTGTGATAGAAGGTGTACCCAAAGTCTCCTTTGGGTATCCTATGAAGACATATTTCTCCGATTTGGGTTTGAGCTTATTAGGATGAAATTTTTTCATATAAGTATCACAACCCCAAACTTTAAGAAACGACAACTTTGGTTTCTTGCCAAACCCCAGTTCCGATTGTGTCGTCTCAACGGACTTATATGGTGCCCCTTTTTAATGTGAATGCAGCTGTCTCTAATGCATGATCCCAAAACGATATTGCTAAATCGGTAAGAAACATCATAGATTGGACTATATCCAATAAAGTACGGTTATGACGATCGGACACACCATTATGCTGTGGTGTTCTAGGTGGCATGAGTTTGTGAAACTATTCCACAATGTTTTAATTGAAGACTAAACTCGTAACTCAAATATTTGTCTCCGCGATCAGATCATAGAAACCTTATTTTCTTGTCACGATGATTTTCCACTTCACCCTAAATTTATTTGAACTTTTCAAATGTTTCAGACTTATGTTTCATCAAGTAGATATACTCATATCTGCTCAAATCATCTGTGAAGGTCAGAAAATAACGATACCCGCCGCGAGCCTCAACATTCATTGGACTGCATACATCAGTATGTATTATTTCCAATCAAGTTTGTTGCTCGCTCCATTGTTCCGGAGAACGGAGTCTTAGTCATCTTGCCCATGAGGCATGGTTCGCAAGTACCAAGTGATTCATAATCAAGTGGTTCCAAAAGTCCATCATTATGGAGTTTCTTCATGCGCTTTACACCGATATGACCTAAACGGCAGTGCCATAAATAAGTTGCGCTATCATTATTAACTTTGCATCTTTTGGCTTCAATATTATGAATATGTGTAACACTACGATCGAGATCCAACGAACTATTTTCATTGGGTGTATGACCATCGAAGGTTTTATTCATGTAAACAGAACAACAATTATTCTCTGACTTTAATAAATAACCATATTGCAATAAACATGATCAAATCATATTCATGCTCAACGCAAACACCAAATAACACTTATTTAGTTTCAACACTAATCCCGAAAGTATAGGGAGTGTGCGGTGATGATCATATCAATCTTGGAACTACTACCAACACACATCGTTACTTCACCCTTAACTATTTTCTGTTCATTCTGCAACTCCCGTTTTGAGTTACTACTCTTAGCAACTGAACCAGTATCAAATACCGAGGGGTTGCTATAAACACTAGTAAAGTACACATCAATAACATGTATATCAAATATACTTTTGTTCACTTTGCCATCCTTCTTATCCGCCAAATACTTGGGGCAGTTCTGCTTCCAGTGACCAGTCCCTTTGCAGTAGAAGCACTTAGTCTCAGGCATAGGACCAGACTTGGGCTTCTTCACATGAGCAGCAACTTGCTTGCTGTTTTTCTTGAAGTTCCCCTTTTTCCCTTTGCCCTTTTCTTGAAACTAGTGATCTTTGTCAACCATCAATATTTGATGCTCTTTCTTGATTTCTACCTTCATCGATTTCATCATCATGAAAAGCTCGGGATTCGTTTTCGTCATCCCTTGCATACTATAATTCATCACGAAGTTCTACTAACTTGGTGCTGGTGACTAGAGAATTCTGTCAATCACTATCTTATCTGGAAGATTAACTCCCATTGATTCAAGCGATTGTAGTACCCAGACAATCTGGGCACATGCTCACTAGTTGAGCGATTCTCCTCCATCTTTTAGCTATAGAACTTGTTGGAGACTTCATATCTCTCAAGTCGGGTATTTGCTTGAAATATTAACTTCAACTCCTGGAACATCTCATATGCTCCATGACGTTCAAAACGTCTTTGAAATCCCGATTCTAAGCCATTAAGCATGGTGCACTAAACTATCAAGTAGTCATCATATTGAGCTAGCCAAACGTTCATAACGTCTGCATCTGCTCCTGCAATAGGTCTGTCACCTAGCGGTGCATCAAGGACATAATTCTTCTGTGCAGCAATGAGGATAAACCTCAGATCACGGATCCAATCCGCATCATTGCTACTAACATCTTTCAACACAATTTTCTCTAGGAACATATCAAAATAAACACAGGGAAGCAACAACGCGAGCTATTGATCTACAACATGATTTGCAAAATACTACCAGGACTAAGTTCATGATAAATTTAAGTTCAATTAATCATATTACTTAAGAACTCCCACTTAGATAGACATCCCTCTAATCCTCTAAGTGATCACGTGATCCAAATCAACTAAACCATAACCGATCATCACGTGAAATGGAGTAGTTTTCAATGGTGAACATCGCTATGTTGATCATAACTACTATATGATTCACGCTCGATCTTTCGATCTTGGTGTTCCGAGGCTATATCTGCATATGCTAGGCTCGTCAAGTTTAACCTGAGTATTCTGCGTGTGCAAAACTGGCTTGCACCCGTTGTAGATGGACATAGAGCTTATCACACCCGATCATCACGTGGTGTCTGGGCACGACGAACTTTGGCAATGGTGCATACTCAGGGAGAACACTTTTATCTTGATAATTTAGTGAGAGATCATCTTATAATGCTACCGTCAATCAAAGCAAGATAAGATGCATAAAAGATAAACATCACATGCAATCAATATAAGTGATATGATATGGCCATCATCATCTTGTGCTTGTGATCTCCATCTCCGAAGCACCGTCATGATCACCATCATCACCGGCGCGACACCTTGATCTCCATCGTAGCATCGTTGTCGTCTCGCCAATCTTATGCTTCCACGACTATCGCTACCGCTTAGTGATAAAGTAAAGCATTACAGCGCGATTGCATTGCATATAATAAAGCGACAACCATATGGCTCCTGCCAGTTGCCGATAACTTGGTTATAAAACATGATCATCTCATACAATAAAATTTAGCATCATGTCTTGACCATATCACATCACAACATGCCCTGCAAAAACAAGTTAGACGTCCTCTACTTTGTTGTTGCATGTTTTACGTGGCTGCTACGGGCTTAAGCAAGAACCAATCTTACCTACGCATCAAAACCATAACGATAGTTTGTCAAGTTGATGCCGTTTTAACCTTCGCAAGGACCGGGCGTAGCCACACTCGGTTCAACTAAAGTTGGAGAAACAGTCACCCACAAGCCACCTATGTGCAAAGCACGTCGGGAGAACTGGTCTCGCGTAAGCGTACGTGTAATGTCGGTCTGGGCCGCTTCATCCAACAATACTGCCGAACCAAAGTATACATGCTGGTAGGCAGTATGACTTATATCGCCCACAACTCACTTGTGTTCTACTCGTGCATATAACATCAAACCATAAACCTAGGCTTGGATGCCACTGTTGGGGAACGTAGTAATTTCAAAAAAATTCCTACGCACACGCAAGATCATGGTGATGCATAGCAATGAGAGGGGAGAGTGTTGTCTACGTACCCTCGTAGACCGATAGCGGAAGCGTTATGACAACGCGGTTGATGTAGTCGTACGTCTTCACGGCCCGACCGATCAAGCACTGAAACTATGGCACCTCCGAGTTCTAGCACACGTTCAGCTCGATGACGATCCCCGGACTCCGATCCAGCAAAGTGTCGGGGAAGAGTTCCGTCAGCATGACGGCATGGTGACGATCTTGATGTACTACTGTCGCAGGGCTTCGCCTAAGCACCGCTACAATATTATCGAGGACTATGGTGGCAGGGGGCGCCGCACACGGCTAAGAATAAGATCACGTGGATCAACTTGTGTTTCTATGGGGTGCCCCCTGCCCCTGTATATAAAGGATGGAGGAGGAGGAGGCCGGCCAAGGCTAGGTGCGGCCAGGATGTGGAGTCCTACTAGGACTCCAAGTCCTAGTAGGAGTCCACCAAGAGGGGAGGAAGGGAGAAGGAAGTGGAGGAGAAGGAAAGGTGGCCGGCCCCCTTTTCCCTAGTCCAATTCGGACTAGAAGGGAGGGGGGGGGGGCGCAGCAGGCCCTTTCTCCTCTTCCCACTAAAGCCCATCAAGGCCCAATACTTCTCCCAGCGAATTCCCGTAACTCTCCGGTACTCCGAAAAATACCCGAATCACTCGGAACCTTTCCGATGTCTGAATATAGTCGTCCAATATATCGATCTTTACGTCTCGACCATTTCGAGACTCCTCGTCATGTCCCCGATCTCATCCGGGACTCCGAACTCCTTCGGTACATCAAAACTCGTAAACTCATAATATAACTATCATCGAAACCTTAAGCGTGCGGACCCTACAGGTTCGAGAACAATGTAGACATGACCGAGACACGTCTCCGGTCAATAACCAATAGCGGGACCTGGATGCCCATATTGGCTCCTACATATTCTACGAAGATCTTTATCGGTCAGACCGCATAACAACATACGTTGTTCCCTTTGTCATCGGTATGTTACTTGCCCGAGATTCGATCGTCGGTATCCAATACCTAGTTCAATCTCATTACCGGCAAGTCTCTTTACTCGTTCTGTAATACATCATCTCGCAACTAACTCATTAGTTGCATTGCTTGCAAGGCTTAAGTGATGTGCATTACCGAGAGGGCCCAGAGATACCTCTCCGACAATTGGAGTGACAAATCCTAATCTCGAAATACGTCAACCCAACATGTACCTTTGGAGACACCTGTAGAGTACCTTTATAATCACCCAGTTATGTTGTGACGTTTGGTAGCACACAAAGTGTTCCTCCGGCACACGGGAGTTACATAATCTCATAGTCATAGGAACATGTATAAGTCATGAAGAAAGCAATAGCAACATACTAAACGATCGGGTGCTAAGCTAATGGAATGGGTCATGTCAATCAGATCATTCATCTAATGATGTGGTCCCGTTAATCAAATAACAACTCTTTGTCCATGGTTAGGAAACATAACCATCTTTGATTAACGAGCTAGTCAAGTAGAGGCATACTAGTGACACTCTGTTTGTCTATGTATTCACACATGTATTATGTTTCCCGTTAATACAATTCTAGCATGAATAATAAACATTTATCATGATATAAGGAAATAAATAATAACTTTATTATTGCCTCTAGGGCATATTTCCTTCAGCCGGTTTATCAGGTGAACCGTGCCGGGTTATAATAAACTCCGTGTTACTCCATAAGAGGATGTTAACCACTAGGCAAATATTCTCCGGATTGACGTGAACTGTGTTCCGTCAATCGATTGGTTAAAAAACTTTGTTGGTTTAAAAATGTAAGAAAAAAGCAAAAACCCCCCTTCAAAGAAAAGTATAAAGAAAATGCAAAAAAGGTTTATTAAGCTGATCAGATGGTGTTACCATGGCCGAACACGACCAAGCTCCCGTTAGGTGTAACTATGGTTCTAGTCAGCCAGGTCCCCAAATGAAACCGTGGCATTTATGCAGATCAAGTGGCATGGTCATGGTTCGGGTTCGACCAAGCCCCCAAGTGATTCTGTGGCCTTAACCCGACCAAGAGGCATGACTGGTTCAGACGTGACCAAGTCCCCAAGTGATCTAGTGGCTTTCGCCTATCAAGAGGCATGGTATTGGTTCGGACACGACCAATCCTCCAAGTGATATGATGCTTTTGTAAAGCTAACTCAAGGGGTAAACCGGAGGCCGCTTTAGAGCAACTCCGTGTAATCTCACATGATGTAAAAGAACAGATACCCCGCTTTAGCTGAGGCTCCGGTTTATTATATTTAATCATAATATATACATTGTCGTACTATGTACATAAGTATAGCCAATGGCTCAACTATTGTAAGGCCGAAGATGAGCTATGTTCCACGGCCTGTTGGTCTCCTCCTCTGATGTGCGTGAGTCTTTATGCTCTTGAATATCAATCAGATAGTACGACCCGTTGTGCAGATCCTTGCTGACCACGAAAGGCCCCTCCCAAGGTGGGGATAGCTTATGCATATCGGTCTGGTCTTGGATGAGCCGAAGCACCAAATCTCCTTCCTGAAAGGTTCTGGTTCTGACTCGGCGACTGTGATAACGACGAAGATCCTGCTGGTAAATCGCCGATCGGGCGGCTGCGACGTCACGATCTTCGTCCAACCGGTCCAAAGCATCTTGCCGTGCTGTCTCGTTATCCGCTTCAATAAAATCCGCCACACGAGGTGAATCATGATGGATATCACTGGGGAGAACCGCCTCTGCTCCATAAACCATGAAGAAAGGTGTGTATCCTGTTGATCTGTTGGGTGTTGTATTGATACTCCATAACACAGATGGTAATTCTTCTACCCAACAACCCGGCGTTCTCTGCAAAGGAACCATGAGCCGGGGCTTAATACCTCTCAAGATCTCTTGATTAGCTCTTTCTGCTTGGCCATTGGACTGTGGATGCGCCACTGATGAAACATCGAGATGGATGTGTTCCCGTTCGCAGAACTCTTTCATAGCACCTTTGGACAAATTGGTACCATTATCTGTGATAATACTGTGCAGAAAGCCAAACCGGAAAATCACCTTTTTGATGAACTGAACCGCCGTGGCCGCATCACACTTGCTAACAGGTTCTGCCTCCACCCATTTTGTAAACTTGTCAACCGCCACCAGGAGGTGGGTCTTCTTATCTTTGGACCTTTTGAAAGGTCCAACCATATCCAGCCCCCAAGTCGCAAATGGCCAAGTAATTGGAATCATTCTCAATTCTTGAGCCGGTACATGAGCACGTCTTGAAAATCTTTGGCAACCATCACATTGTCTGACCAGATCCTCCGCATCAGCATGAGCAGTTAACCAATAGAAGCCATGGCGAAATGCTTTAGCCACTAGAGACTTTGAACCGGCGTGGTGACCACAATCTCCTTCATGGATCTCACGTAAAATTTCGCGGCCGTCTTCAGGAGACACGCAGCGTTGAAAAGCTCCTGACACACTGCAATGATGTAACTCACCGTTGATAATAGTCATGGACTTGGATCGCCGGATTATCTGCCGAGCCAGAATCTCATCCTCTGGCAACTCGCACCGGTTCTTGTACGCCAGGTAAGGAAGCGTCCAATCCGGAATAACATGAATAGCTGCCACCAACTGAGCCTCCAGATCAGGAATAGCCAACTCCTCTTCACCTGGGACCTTGACCGACGGGTTGTGCAGCACATCCAGAAAAACATTGGGCGGGACCGATTTGCGCTGAGAGCCCAGCTGGCTTAAAGCGTCCGCCGCCTCATTTTTTCGCCGGTCCACGTGATCCACCTGATAGCCTTTGAAATAACTTGCAACAGCATCCACTTCACGACGATATGCTGCCATAAGTGGGTCCTTGGAGTCCCAAGTGCCAGAAACTTGCTGATCCACAAGGTCCGAGTCACCGAAGCACTTAACTCGACTTAGATTCATCTCCTTAGCCATCCGGAGACCATGGAGCAAGGCTTCATACTCAGCTGCATTGTTAGTACAAGGGAACATTAAGCGGAGAACATAACAAAACTTATCACCTCGTGGGGAAGTTAATACGACTCCAGCCCCCGAGCCTTCCAACTGCCTGGATCCGTCAAAATGGATGGTCCAATATGTGTGATCCGACTTTTCTTCAGGTGCTTGCATTTCCGTCCAATCATTGATGAAATCAACAAGTGCTTGAGACTTAACTGCTGTCCGAGGCACATACTTCAAACCGTACGGCCCCAGCTCTATATCCCACTTTGCAATCCGTCAAGTAGCTTCCCGGTTCTGGATGATATCTCCCAAAGGAGCAGAACTGACCACCGTAATTGGGTGCCCTTGGAAGTATTGTTTAAGCTTCCGGCTTGCCATAAAAACTCCATACACCAGCTTCTGCCAATGCGGATACCTTTGCTTGGACTCGATTAGTACCTCGCTGATATAATAGACCGGACGTTGAAGCGGATGCTCCTTACCTGCCTCCTTTCGTTCTACCACAATGGCCACGCTGACCGCCCGAACATTGGCAGCAACATATAGCAGCAACGACTCCTTGTAAATGGGAGCGGCAAGCACCGGCGGATTGGCCAGTTGCCGCTTTAAGTCCTCAAATGCTTCATCAGCGGCAGAACTCTAGACAAACTGATCCGTCTTTTTCAACATCTGATACAAAGGAATTGCCTTCTCACCAAGATGACTGATATACCGGCTTAATGCCGCAATCCGGCCGGCCAGTCATTGAATATCATTGATACACTTTGGTTTAGCCAGGGAGGTGATGGCCGTGATCTTCTCCGGATTAGCCTCAATTCCCCTGTTGGACACCAGAAAACCCAATAACTTGCCCGTCGGTACACCGAAAACACATTTGTCCGGATTAAGCATCATCTTGTATGTCCTCAGGTTATCAAAGGTTTCCTTCAAATCGTCAATCAAAGTCTCCTTCTCCCTAGATTTAACCACGATATCATCCACGTAAGCATGTACATTACGGCCAATCTGCTTGTGAAGACAATTTTGTACACACGGTTGATAAGTTGCCTGGGCACTCTTGAGCCCGAAGGGCATAGACACATAGCAGAAGGCTCCAAAGGGAGTTATAAATGCCGTCTTCTCCTGGTCCTTAACTGCCATTTTGATCTGATGATAGCCAGAATATGCATCCAAAAATCTTAAATGCTCACAACCCGCCATAGCATCAATAATTTGATCAATACGGGGGAGGGCAAAAGGATCTGCTGGACAAGCTTTATTAAGATCTGTGTAATCCACACACATGCGCCAGGTGCCGTTTTTCTTGAGGACCAGTACCGGATTGGCAAGCCACTCAGGGTGAAAAACTTCCACAATAAACCCAGCTGCTAAGAGCCTGGCTACTTCTTCTCCAATCGCCTTGCGTCTTTCTTCGTTAAACCAGCGGAGGAACTGTTTCACCGGTTTATATTTAGGATCCACATTAAGGGTGTGCTCAGCGAGTTGCCTCGGTGGCATGTCAGAGGGCTTCCATGCAAAAATGTCCTGATTCTCACGGATGAACTCGATGAGCACGCTTTCCTATTTTGGATCCAAGTTGGCACTGATGCTGAACTGCTTGGATGAATCGCCAGGTACAAAGTCAACAAGCTTAGTTTCTGCTGCCGATTTGAACTTCAAGGTCGGATCATGCTCCGTAGTTGGCTTTTTCAACGGAGTCATGTCCGCCGGATCAACATTGTCCTTATAGTATTTTAATTCCTCGGTGGCACAAACCGACTCGGCATAAGCCGCATCTCCTTCCTCACACTCCAAAGCAATTTTGCGGCTTCCGTGAACCGTTATTGTCCCCCTGTGACCCGGCATCTTGAGCTGCAAATACACATAACAAGGCCGTGCCATAAACTTGGCGTAAGCCGGCCGCCCAAACAGAGCGTGATATGGACTCTGGATTTTCACCACTTCAAACGTCAATGTCTCTGACCTGGAATCATGGTCATCCCCAAAGGCCACTTCCAGAGCTATCTTACCAACGGGATACGCTGATCTGCCGGGCACTACACCGTGGAATACTGTATTGGACGGTTTGAGATTCTTATCTGTTAGTCCCATACGGCGGAAGGTCTGATAGTACAGGATGTTAATGCTGCTTCCTCCATCCATGAGCACCTTGGTGAACTTATAACCTCCCACCTGAGGCGCCACCACCAGAGACAACTGACCCAGATTATCGACCTGGGGAGGATGATCTTCTCTGCTCCATATGATGGGCTGCTCAGACCAACGTAGATAACGGGGTATGGCCGGTTCAACAGAGTTGACCGCCCGCCTCTGAACCTTCCGGTCTCGCTTGTCCAAGCTAGTGGTGAAGACATGGTACTGCCCACTACTCAGCTGCTTTGGGTTGCTCTGGTAACCTGACTGTTGCTGCTGTTGGTTGTAACCACCCTGGTTGTTCTGACTATTTTGACCATTATGTCCACCCGGATTACCATTGAACACTGAACCGGAACTTCCTCCACCGTAACCTGGCCCGGATCCTGAGCCACCGCCAGATTCGTGATCATACCGGAAATTACTAGAATTCTCAAACTCCTGCATAATAAAGCAATCTTTCCAAAGGTGGTTGGCTGGCACCTCCTTCGTCCCATGTTTTGGACATGGCTGGTTTAACAGGTAGTTCAGGCGGTTTGGGTTAGGGTTGGGTGCTCCATTACGATTCTTCAGTCTACCCTTGCGTCGCTGGCCATTGTCCTGCGCGTTGGTATTAGCCACAAAGTCCATGTTACCATCCGCTTTACGCTTGCCTCCACCACCATTACCTGTCCAGTGATGCTGCTGACCTTTGGAGCTGCTATTCTTCTTCCCCTTCCCTGTCTTGTCATCATCAGATTCGGGATCCTTGGTACTATAAGAATCAACATATTTCACCAAAGCGGCCATGAGGATCCCCATGTCAGTGCAATGACGTTTCATCCGCCCCAACTTTAGCTTCAGGCGCCCAACACCTGTGAAACCTGGCGCACCCAATGAGTCGTTGATTCTCCTTCCTCCTGGACGCATGCATCTAAGTCCACTATCGACATAGGCCGTTTACAGGTATCCTTGAAGTTGCTGATAAACCGGGCTCGTAACTGGGCCCATGAACTGATAGAATTAGCCGGCAAGCTTTTTAACCAAGTACAGGCCGTTCCTTCAAGCATCATGGTAAAATACTTCGGACACGCCGCGTCATCCACATCAAGGATCTCCATGGCCATCTCATAGCTCTCCACCCATGTCTCCGGAGGCTGATCCGCCGTGTAATTCGGTACCTTGCGCGGGCCTTTGAAATCCTTGGGCAGGCGCACGTTGCGTAAAGCAGGGATAAGGCAAGGCATCCCCAAAGAACTAGAGGTAACACCAGGTTCAGTCGAGGTGGTTGGACGAACCGGCATGAGCTGCCGAGCCTGATGCTGTGCGGCTAACTCGGCCTCCCTGCGCGCGTGGGCCCGGTCCACCACTCCCTGAGCGTTATCAGCACCACCTGCCAGGTTGTTGTCATGGAGTGCTCCCCGTTGTTCGTTACTCGACACCGCCGGTTCATCCATGTGTCTGCTATAGCTCCGTCTTGCACGGGGGGTCGAGTGGATCCGGTCGCGGCTGTACGAGTACGCTTCCTGTTGGGCCAAAGCTGTCCTCAGAAGCTCCTTGACCCGTCGCATCTCTACTGCCTGCGGCGAGTCACCCTCAATTGGAATGGCCTCTAGCCATGTAGCAGCGGCAACAAGATTGTCCATTGGGTTGGAGTAGTGACCCGGAGGTGTTAAAGCGGCCTGAGGTATGATAGTGTTTTGGCGAGGTGGGTCCATTTGACGAGGCTGAACCGGTGCACCGGTCCCAGGGGCTTCTGCTCGGTTTCCCTCCAGTGGATTGCCGGCTCTTGGTCCTGGAGTGTTGAAAAGGTCTCTAGCCTCAAAAACCGGAGGTAAACGAGAACGGTGCTTCCTCCTCATGACTTCATGCGACGCGCTCTGGTCCAACATAAGCCGGTAGGCCTGTGCGTCTAAAGCAGCCCGCTCTGCGGCCATCCTGGCGTCCTCGGCCACCAGATCTGTCTTGGCCTGGGTGATCTGTTCCTTTACCTTTGCAATCTCCGCGTTGTGAACATCCTGATCCGGTGGATTAACTTCCGCCACAAGCACGGCCAATGCATCAAATAGTTCTGATAGAACCTGAGCCGGCGGGTACACAGGGCCTCCTGCCCCGGCAGCCATCGCTGCTGCTGAACCGGAGATTGTCGCCGCAGCTGTCGAAGAATGAAGCGCTACCTGTGTTCCGGCCATGAATATTCCAACCCGGTTGGGCAGATCAAAGGAGTCTGGAATACTGTCGCCATCGGAACAGCTCCCAATCCGGCCATCTTGTAGCCAATAAAGAGATTCGGTTTCTCCGGTCGAAGACTCGTCATCGGAACGAACGACGGTCGTGTCGCGAAATTCCGATCCATCCTCATAATTCCCCCCATGGATGACTCCCACGAAGGCACACTTCACGGACGGTTTAACCCGGGCAGATCGCGCATGCTGAGCCGTCTCGACGAGGTCGGTGCAGATGTCCGGCTCAGGGCCCGGTTCACCGATCTTGCGAATGAAAACGTGAATGCCACCAAAGGGGACCCGGTATCCGTACTCAATTGAGCCGGCCTCGGGGCCCCAGCCTGCGTCATCGATGTAGAGCTTGCCGCGACGACTCTTAGTCATCCGGCCTACGGCGTAGCCCTCGAGTCCTTCAAAGTGGCCCTCCAAGAACCGGAAAAAATCGTGCGATAGCCCCACGGCGGGCGCCAACTGTCGTGGTTTTGTCACGGCAGATGTCCTAGAGAAAGGACTTAGTCGTGGAGCCATCGCAACGGGTTAGCTTGAAGGGGTTAAAGCGGACACAAGGACGCAAGAGAGTTATACTAGTTCGGCCCCTTCGATGAAGGTAAAAGCCTACATCTAGTTGTGATGGAATTGATGGGGTTTCGATGACTAGGGAGCAAACAAGCTTCGCCTATGTCTCAAGTTGTTATCTGTCCCCCGAACCATCGCCGGGTTGTCCCCTTATATACACGGGTGACACCCGCCGGTTTACAGAGTCCCAACACTGGTCGATATTCGTATTCGGGTTGGTCTCTCCTTATTCCTAGCTTACAATACAAGTTTATATACAATTTCCGGTTTACAGCTACAAGTCTTGAACCGGCTATGGGCCTTAGGCCCTCATCTGCCTTCTTGGGCTTTATCTCTTCTGCAGCTACTGATGAAGTTGATCCGGCCCAGATAAGCCGGTTTATGCCCAGTAGTAATATCCCCAACACAACCCTAGGTGTAGCCTGTGTGGGAGGCAGTGGCGGCAGCATGGGCATGGCTTCGAGCTTGCGCAAACAGACAGTCGCAGCTTGCAAGAGTAGCATGCGCAATGAGCAGGTACATCACATCACTGATTATATCTAATTCAACTCTTCAATTTCTGGCCAATAGTTAAACCTGACGGTGTTGTAAAACTGCTTGTATGTATGGAATCTATGAGAAAATGAAACCAATTTTTACTTATTTTATAACTCCCCCAATCAATACTGAACTGACTGAATCTGATGAATCTAATCAAGTTTCTGGTGCAAACATCCAAGCTCATGTTGTTCTTGAGCCTGAAGTGTCTAATGAATAGACTGCTAATGAAAGATTTGATGCAAACATTTTACATGCCCCTGGTGATGAACATATGTGTCTAATGAGGCATCTAATGCAAGCATTTTGCAAGCTCCCATTGAAGGATTTAGTGTCTAATGATGATCTGCTATGTTGAGAGAGACATAGAGATTTGGAGGCATTGATGACAAGAAAATTATAGTGCATTTTCAAGGCTTGAGGAAACATCGAGGCTATCTACCAAAAAGTCCCCATATCATGACAACGTAGCATTAATACTTTTCAAATATTTTGTTTGAAACTATTGGCATACTTGTGCAGGATAGATATATTGATATGCAGTTTGCGCAATGGTTATAGGTGCAATTACACTTCGATATTTTCAGCCAAAGAATGAATAATTCAAGCAGGTACAGACCATGTATGTAGTCCTTGTACACCATATTGCATTTTGTGTTTTTGGTGCTTGCATCATTTAGTGTTTATAATCTGAACTACTTTGGATCATTAGCTGGTTTTCAAAGTGCATGTAGCTTCACATATCTCAAGTTATGTTGATTTCCGGAGTGCAAGTACCTTCGTATTTTTGAAGTTAAATGTTCGCCCCTGGTAACTTGAATTCGTGGATCCACCACTGCACACAAATCATACACGAATGCCAGTACGAATTAAATGAAATGCATGGACTTAGGCTAGCTCATTGTACAGGCTCACTGCAGCTCTGCTTGCGCTTGGGATGTTCCATGTACAAGTCCATGTTACCACTTGCTTGGATGAGCATGCCTTGTGCTCCTTGCATCCCCCTCTGCATTTTTGACACGGCAAATGGCTGATCAAATAAGAGGAATCGACCTTGCTGTTGTACCAGAGGACAGATACTTACAAGGTTATACGGGTGTGCAGGATGTGTACCAGATCCCGTAGCGCCGTCATGCTTCGCTAAAAAGTGGATTTGCTTGTTTCAGATGATATCTTCAGAAGAAATAAGAGTTAAATTCAGAGTTGGATAGGCGTGTAAGCTAAGAGAGCAGTGAAAGGGTATCCAAACATCGTCGGAACAGTGCACAAGGGAGTGATGTGTGGATACCTAGTTTGGACCGGCGTTTGGGCATGCTCGCCTAGCTAGAGTATGGGTCACTTCAGAGCCGTTGAGGGTGATGCGCTGGCGTTGGCTGGCCGCGCACGGATGCAGATCTTGAGTGGCAGCGGAGCGCTACAATGCGGTGGACAAGACCGTTGGTGAAGCGCCAGCAGCCTCGGGGGGCGGAGGCGCGACGATGTGCTCGGTGAAGTAGCCCTGGTGAGCTGGGAGACGGCATCGGTGAAGCACACCTGATTCGGTGGAAGTCGGTGTCTATGAGGCATGTCGGTTGCAGTGGCCAACGTTGTCGGTGGACGACCCGATGCGGTGGACGAGGGCGTAGATGAGGTAGCTCCAGTGCGGTGGTGAAGCGCGACCGTCGTCTTCGTCGTCGTCCGGCACAGAGGTGGGGAAAGAGACGAGATGAGGGGCGATTCAAACTTTGCTTGGGTTGTTGGCGAATTAGGGATTTGAGCAATCTGGGCGCGGAAGGGGACGATGGAGAAGGGAGATTTTGCAGGGCTGGAATTGGGGTCGCCAGATATTTCAATCCAAAACGTGGAAGCGCGAACTTATTTTGTCGTCGTCCTTTTTGGGGGGGGGGAGGGGGTGGCTGGCTGGGTGCTAAGCGTCCGTCCGACACAGGTGGCCACCATGACACAACCATGGTCTGCCTAGTGCGCCTACATTTGAGAATGCAAACGAATCTTCTTTCATTCGCAAACGAATCTGTATGTATTACCATGCCCGTGTTCTCCTTGCAATAATTAGTCATTCGAAACGAGATACTATAAATTAATTAATGAGGAGTTATTTGAAAAAAATCAAAATGGTGTCCACGCTAACGTGGATTAGAGTGTGTGTCACATAATTAGTTATTTGAATTAGAGTGTGTGTCACATAGCAATCTCCAATTCTAACATGGATTTCACATTTCACTATATCCATGCTACTTTTTTAATATAAATTCATATGTATATGATGAACACCATGGTAGTGAGAAAACTTTTGGATGGATTCAAACATATGACCTACAAAATAGCACAACAAATGAAGTCAATGTAAACTTTTTGAAACCTAGTATGACACGAATTCAAAATAATTACCCATATGCATGGTCCTCGGTTCAAATCTTACAATGTACACCGCATTGAAACATTGGTATTAAGTCTCGTACTATCTACATTCAAATGTTGTTTTTAGCCCCCCCCCCTCACGCACACACGCTACATACTCCCTGTATCGGTCAATCTTCCTCTCCTAACCACCTTAGGAATCTATCAGTTTCCAACAAACATCCATTCTTTCTCTCCATGTTTCAATCTCTAACTCTCTCAACTACACAACCCCCTTTTTCCACTCTGTTACGAAATGTATTTACCTCACACACCCGCCATTGCACCCCATGCCGAGCTCTCTCTCTCTCTCTCTCTCTCTCTCTCTCTCCCTCTCCCTCTCACCCTCTCGCGCTAAATACATGCATTGCCTCTCTAGCCCCCCAATCTCTCATGCGCACACACGCACGTTGTCTATCTAGGTCACTCCCTCGAGACTGTCTCACTCTTTCTTCCACACGGCGGGCCACACTCACTCAATATCACTCTCTTTATCTTAGTCTCATTTAACCTCATTTTCTTTCACACATAAATGATATATCTCCCTGTTCGGGCCTCGATCGACACACTCTGTACTCTCTCACGCAGATTGTCTATCTAGGTTAGTCCATCGAAGCCGCCCCCACTCTTTCGACCTCATGGCGGGCCACGCTCTGTCTCTCTCCCCCTCTCTCTCTCTCTCTCTCTCTCTCTCTCTCTCTTTGTATGTCTCGATTGACCTCGCTCTTTCTCGGACAAAGATGATATATCACCATGTTTGATCCCAATTCGACTTATTCACATGGTATACTCTCTCATGCACATTGTCTATCTAGGTCACTCTCTCCAACCCGTCTCACTCTTTAGATCACACAACGACCCTATATGATCGATTGACCTTGCTTCCTCCCACGCACAAAATATACCTACACGTCTGTGACTGGATCATCTCTGAAGCTCTATCTTACAGCCCTCACCATTGCCAAAAGCTCAATCGGACAATATCTCTCCAGAGCATATATATTTGTTCAATGAATGTCGGACCACACTCACTTTGTCTCTCTATATATATGTCTCTCGTTTGACCTCGCTTTCTCACGCCGTATCTTCCACACATTGAAGCTACCTCTCCATACCTAGCAAAGCCGGAGCTATTTACATTGCGAGGGGCACTCCAACCTTGGATTAATTTGTGTAGGCATTTATTCCGGTCGGTTTAGATTATATTTTTGTAGCATTCGGCCCACAACTACTCGAAACACCATTGCAACCCCCACAACTCCCCTAGTCGATTTCCCTCTGGCTCGGTCATCGCTCTCCCGCACGTCCTTTCTCGCCTTCAACGTCGCACCATGGTATTATTGCAAAAAAACTCTGTTGTTCTCTTTAATTATTATAAATAAGCTACGAAACTACACACCGATAGTCCACTTGGAATGGAACAAATTTCGACCCACAAATTAAAGTGCTACAAACTACACACCGAGGGGCCCACATGTCATGAAACAAATTTGGACTCATATACAAATTGAAAAATAAAGGACGAGGATTGAACATGCGACTAGGGCCTTCAAGCCCCATGTGTCGTGGTATTTCTCACAGGGTGCTTGCGAGTCGACAGATGCCACAAGGGCTTAGTGTGTGGGTAGGACTGCTGCTGATAGGACCGGGAGCGGGTATGCGAGTAGCACGCGGTGGTTTACCCAAGTTCGGGGCTCTCCGGAGAGATAATACCCCTACTCCTGCATGTCTGAGTATATATATCTGAGGTGTACATCAGGCAGTACAAAGCGCTCCTGGAGCTATATATGGGGTCGGTGCCGTAGGCATCCGATCTGGTAAATGCGCATACCAGGCGTCTAGTGGCCGGCCATGCTAATGGCCGTATGTGTGGGCTTGTGTGATGGATGGATGGATTGCTAGCTAGCTTGCTAGTGTGCATGCGTGAGTGTCCATCCTCCTGGATGGATGGATGTGTGGTGGTATTTATAGTGTGAGATAGCTTGGTGTGTAAGCTATGTGGGTAGCTTGGTATGTAAGCTAGCTAGTGGCTTTGGATGTAAGCTACCTTGGGTAGCTTACATGCCAAGCCAGGTAGGCATGGCACATGTCATGCTTGTCCCCTGGGATACTTTATAAATCAGTACCCAGGGGACATGGTACACTGTAGATGATGGCACCACGGTACGGTTGTCTCGTCGATGTCGGGTCGGGCTGCAGTTGGCAGCCGACCGGTTGGCGTAGTCGGCGGCCGGCTGTCGGCAGCCGGCCGGGTAGTGCAGTCGGACGGGGAGCCGGCAGGAGCGGCCGGGCAGTCGGACTGAGGGGCTTTGCTAGCCCCGATGTCTTGAAATATCATCTCGCCGTCTTTGGGGTATCCGTGTCCCATTACACCGACAGTAGCCCCCGAGCCTCCGGGCAACTTGGCAAAGTTGGGCGGAGGTTTTTTGGCAAATGTTCATGAAAATAATCATAAAAAAGGACAGAGTTAGTCCATGCAGATATATCGAATGCTTTGCTTTTATCATTGTAAGTTTTATGCGGAGGGTGCCGACTCGGTTTCGTCCGAGCCCCCTTAATCTTTTTCGTGTTCCCTCCGCTTTTTGGCTTGTGCTCTTGCTTGCCGGACAGCCGCTCTGCGGTCTGTGGCTGAGAGTGGGCCGCGAAGTGGAGTGTACAGTACTCAGAGTCTGGGAGCAGATTCAACCGAGTAGATACTTGTAAAAGGAAAACGGTCAGGTCGCCCGAACGTTTTTCTTCCCGGACGTTTGTCGCGTGGGTGGCCTGCAGCGTTCACTCTTGCTAGTCCGCAGCCGCTCTGCGGTCTGTGACTAAGAGTGGGCCTTTGGTACCGTGCATGGTACTAAGCCGTCTGCGGGAACTAACGTCTCAGGCCAAGCAGCCAGCCCCCGGGCAAACTCTGGCTGGCGCCGGGGCAAACAGTGATGCTACTGTAATAAAATGTGGAGGCAGCCCCCGAGCAACGCTCGGGGTTATCCGTGCTTGCGTAGTGCAAAAATATGCGGGCGAGGAGCTCACATTGATTTTCGTGTAGTCGCGGTCGTCGAAGATAGCTGGCGCGGCCCGATGCTCGCGGATTGCGCCGGCGCACCCGCTGGGTGTAGGGCCGACTGCTGAGCAGTCGGGCCGGATCTTCCGGCAGCTATTGTGTCTTCTTTCTCGTCGGGGCGCGTCAGCGCACCCGCTGGGTGTAGCCCCCGAGATTCGGGCCGACTGCTGAGCAGTCGGGCCGGATCTTCCGGCAACTACTTTGTCTTCTTCTCTCGCGGGGGCGCGTCAGCGCACCCGCTGGGTGTAGCCCCCGAGATTTGGGCCGACTGCTGAGCAGTCGGGCCGGATCTTCCGGCAACTACTTTGTCTTCTTCTCTCGCGGGGGCGCGTCAGCGCACCCGCTGGGTGTGTCGTCGGAGTAGGAGGCAGCCCAGCCGGCTGGCACAGCCGGCAGCGAGGGTCACGACTGACCGTCCGAGTGGCGAAGCAGGCGGACGGGTCATCCGGACGGGTTTTTCTTTCTTCTCTGGAGCAAGCCGGCCTGACTTTTTCTCTAGCTGGCATCTCTCACTCCTCTCTTTTTTTTCAAGTCAGCCGTGGGCACCCGGCCTTTTCTTGGACAACCGGCTCCCTCTTTTTTTTCAAGTGGCCTTTTTCTGTTTCTCTAGTCAGGCCGCTCGTTCTTCAGACTTCAGCCGGTAGGGTGGGGTGCAGGCGGGCACGCGGGGCAGTCGGTGCGGCCAAGCCGGTGCGGCTAGGAAGCCGGCCGCCGGCTGGAGAGGTAAGCCGGCGGGCGCGGAGGCTGGACCTGGCGTGGGAGGCCAGCGGCCGGCTCGGGAGGGAGCCGGCCAAGGTGAGGCGGCAAGCGGGGCCGGCGGAGCCGGGAGGTGCCAGGTGGCGAGCGGGCGGAGCCGGCCCGCGGGGGCGGCCGGGCATGGCACGCAGCGGAGCGACGCCCCGCGGAGGGAGGCGGAGCCGGCCAGGCAAAGCGGGCCGTCGCGAAAGCCGGCCAGGGCGCGCGGGGCCGGCCAGACGGAACGGGGCGCGCGGAGTAGGGGCCGGCGCACGCGGGCGCGGCCGAGGGGAGCCGGCGGAGCAGGTCCGGAGAGGCGGCGCGGGGAGGCGGAGCGGAGCAGTCGGCGCGCGCGGACGCGGCCGGGGGGAGCCGGCGCGGGGGCGAAGGAGGAGCCGGGCGTGGAGCAGGCGGGCGCAGGAGGGCGACCCGGCCAGGGGCTCCAGAGGCCGGCGAAGGGGGCGCGGGAGGCCGGGCGCGATGCCGGAGGCGTGGAGCGGCAGCCGGCGACGGGCGGAGCCTGCCCGGGGCAGCCGGCGCGGGGAGGCCGGCGCAGGCGGGGCAGCTGGCGCGGGGAGGCCGGTGCAGGCGGGGCAGCCGGCGCGGGCAGAGCCGGCCCGGGGCAGCCGGCGCGGGGTGGGAGGCCAGCGCGGGGGAGGCCGGCGCAGGCGGGGACGCGTGAATCCGGATGGCGCGGGGCAGAGAGCCGGCCGGGTAGGAGCAGGCGGCGGGGCGAGCAGAAGCCAG
Organism: Triticum monococcum; assembly: GCA_034509565.1. Lineage (NCBI taxonomy): Eukaryota > Viridiplantae > Streptophyta > Magnoliopsida > Poales > Poaceae > Triticum > Triticum monococcum. The sequence goes on from CM067844.1 coordinate 496,366,633, forward strand.
CAGCAGCTGGTGCGAGGTCGGGGGAACGAGCGCCACGGGAAGCGGCGAGCGCGCACCTGCGGGCACGCGGCCGCGAGCAGCGCCGCGCGCGGCTACGCGGAGGATCGAGAGGCCGGCGCCCTGGGGCAGCAGGATGTAGGTAACGGTGGGAGCAGAGGAGCTCACTGGTGTGCGCTTGCGCATGCGGACGGTCTCGCAGCGAAGCAGAGCAGCACAGCGGCCAGAGCGGAGCCGGAGCAAGGTGGAGGAGTGTGCGGAAGCGGCGCGGCCGGCCGGAGCGAGTGTCTGAATGGCAAGAATCCAGGCATTATCCGTCTCGCATCCGGCCAGCGTATAAACAGAATACGGCCATTGTCTGACTTGCGTCTTGGAAGTGTATTGGCAGTGTACAAGCATTAGGCTTGTGTATCGCTAGTATCTGGCTATGGCTTGACCATTGTGTTGACTTGCTCTAGCTAGCTTGTATGGATGAAATGTGGAGGAGTGAAAGCGCATTCCGGCTAGAGCAAGGTACAGCGTGGAGAGGAGCAGACGCAAGCCGCGCGTGGATGGTCACGGCCGACCAAAGAGAGGCCCCGCGCGCGGCGCGCGCACGGACGGACGGCCGGCGTTGCGGTGGTGGTGATGACGAAGGCGGCGAGGCCGACGACAAGGACGCGCCACCCCTCACGGCTGCTCTGGGGGCAGGTCGATGTCGAGCCCCCGAGCGCTACCGGAGAGACGGCGCGACGCCGCGGCGGAGGCGATGAAGAAAAAAGGATCCCGCCCGGACAACGAAACCAGCAGCAGCGCGGTAGCATAGTACCGCCCCACGGTGGGCGCCAACTGTCGTGGTATTTCTCACGGGGTGCTTGCGAGTCGACAGATGCCACAAGGGCTTAGTGTGTGGGTAGGACTGCTGCTGATAGGACCGGGAGCGGGTATGCGAGTAGCACGCAATGGTTTACCCAGGTTCGGAGCTCTCCGGAGAGATAATACCCCTACTCCCGCATGTCTGAGTATATATATCTGAGGTGTACATCGGGCAGTACAAAGCGCTCCTGGAGCTACATATGGGGTCGGTGCCGTAGGCATCCGATCTGGTAAATGCGCATACCAGGCGTCTAGTGGCCGGCCATGCTAATGGCCGTATGTGTGGGCTTGTGTGATGGATGGATGGATTGCTAGCTAGCTTGCTAATGTGCATGCGTGAGTGTCCATCCTCCTGGATGGATGGATGTGTGGTGGTATTTATAGTGCGAGATAGCTTGGTGTGTAAGCTATGTGGGTAGCTTGGTATGTAAGCTAGCTAGTGGCTTTGGATGTAAGCTACCTTGGGTAGCTTACATGCCAAGCCAAGTAGGCATGGCACATGTCATGCTTGTCCCCTGGGATACTTTATAAATCAGTACCCAGGGGACACGGTACACTGTAGATGATGGCACCGCGGTACGGTTGTCTCGTCGATGTCGGGTCGGGCTGCAGTCGGCAGCCGACCGATTGGCGTAGTCGGCGGCTGGCTGTCGGCAGCCGGCCGGGTAGTGCAGTCGCACGGGGAGCCGGCAGGAGCTGCCTGGCAGTCGGACTGAGGGGCTTTGCTAGCCCCGATGTCTTGAAATATCATCTCGCCGTCTTCGGGGTATCCGTGTCCCATTACACCGACAGTAGCCCCCGAGCCTCCGGGCAACTTGGCAAAGTTGGGCGGAGGTTTTTTGGCAAATGTTCATGAAAATAATCATAAAAAAGGACAGAGTTAGTCCATGCAGATATATCGAATGCTTTGCTTTTATCATTGTAAGTTTTATGCGGAGGGTGCCGACTCGGTTTCGTCCGAGCCCCCTTAATCTTTTTCGTGTTCCCTCCGCTTTTTGGCTTGTGCTCTTGCTTGCCGGACAACCGCTCTGCGGTCTGTGGCTGAGAGTGGGCCGCGAAGTGGAGTGTACAGTACTCAGAGTCTGGGAGCAGATTCAACCGAGTAGATACTTGTAAAAGGAAAACGGTCGGGTCGCCCGAACGTTTTTCTTCCCGGACGTTTTTCGCGTGGGTGGCCTCCAGCGTTCACTCTTGCTAGTCCGCAGCCGCTCTGCGGTCTGTGACTAAGAATGGGCCTTTGGTACCGTGCATGGTACTAAGCCGTCTGCGGGAACTAACGTCTCAGGCCAAGCGGCCAGCCCCCGGGCAAACTCTGGCTGGCGCCGGGGCAAACAGTGATGCTACTGTAATAAAATGCGGAGGCAGCCCCCGAGCAACGCTCGGGGTTATCCGTGCTTGCGTAGTGCAAAAATGTGCGGGTGAGGAGCTCACATTGATTTTCATGTAGTCGCGGTCGTCAAAGATAGCTGGCGCGGCCCGACGCTCGCGGATTGCGCCGGCGCACCCGCTGGGTGTAGGGCCGACTGCTGAGCAGTCGGGCTGGATCTTCCGACAGCTATTGTGTCTTCTTTCTCGCGGGGGCGCGTCAGCGCACCCGCTGGGTGTAGCCCCCGAGATTCGGGCCGACTGCTGAGCAGTCGGGCCGGATCTTCGGGCAACTACTTTGTCTTCTTCTCTCGCGGGGGCGCGTCAGCGCACCCGCTGGGTGTAGCCCCCGAGATTCGGGCCGACTGCTGAGCAGTCGGGCCGGATCTTCCGGCAACTACTTTGTCTTCTTCTCTCGCGGGGGCGCGTCAGCGCACCCGTTGGGTGTGTCGTCGGAGTAGGAGGCAGTCCAGCCGGCTGGCACAGCCGGCAGCGAGGGTCACGACTGACCGTCCGAGTGGCGAAGCAGGAGGACGGGTCATCCGGACGGGTTTTTCTTTCTTCTCTGGAGCAAGGCGGCCTGACTTTTTTCTAGCTGGCATCTCTCACTCCTCTCTGTTTTTTTTCAAGTCGGCCGTGGGCACCTGGCCTTTTCTTGGACAGCCGGCTCCCTTTTTTTTCAAGTGGCCTTTTTCTGTTTCTCTAGTCAGGCCGCTCGTTCTTCAGACTTCAGCCGGCAGGGTGGGGTGCAGGCGGGCACGCGGGGCAGTCGGTGCGGCCAAGCCGGTGTGGCTAGGAAGCCGGCCGCTGGCTGCAGAGGTAAGCCGGCGGGCGCGGAGGCTGGACCTGGCGCGGGAGGCTAGCGGCCGGCTCGGGAGGGAGCCGGCCAAGGTGAGGCGGCAAGCGGGGCCGGCGGAGCCGGGAGGTGCCAGGTGGCGAGCGGGCGGAGCCGGCCCGCGGGAGCGGCCAGGCATGGCACGCAGCGGAGCGACGCCCCGCGGAGGGAGGCGGAGCCGGCCAGGCAAAGCGGGCCGTCGCGAAAGCCGGCCAGGGCGCGCGGGGCCGGCCAGACGGAACGGGGCGCGCGGAGCAGGGGCCAGCGCACGCGGGCACGACCGAGGGGAGCCGGCGGAGCAGGTCCGGAGAGGCGCGCGGGGAGGCGGAGCGGAGCAGTCGGCGCGCGCAGACGTGGCCGGGGGGAGCCGGCGCGGGGGCGAAGGAGGAGCCGGGCGTGGAGCAGGCGGGCGCAGGAGGGCGACCTGGCCAGGGGCTCCAGAGGCCGGCGAAGGGGGCGCGGGAGGCCGGGCGCGGCGCCGGAGGCGTGGAGCGGCAGCCGGCGACGGGCGGAGCCTGCCCGGGGCAGCCAGCGCGTGGAGGCCGGCGCAGGCGGGGCAGCCGGTGCGGGGAGGCCGGCGTAGGCGGGGCAGCCGGCGCGGGCAGAGCCGGCCCGGGGCAGCCGGTGCGGGGAGGCCGGCGCGGGGGAGGCCGGCGCAGGCGGGGCAGCCGGCGCGGGCAAAGCCGGCCCGGGGCAGCCGGCGCGGGGTGGGAGGCCGGCGCGGGGGAGACCGGCGCAGGCGGGGACGCATGAATCCGGATGGCGCGGGGCAGAGAGCCGGCCGCGGGGGCGGAGCCGGCCGTGTAGGAGCAGGCGGCGGGGCGAGCAGAAGCCAGCAGCAGCTGGTGCGAGGTCGGGGGAGCGAGCGCCACGGGAAGCGGCGAGCGCGCACCTGCGGGCACGCGGCCTGGAGCAGCGCCGCGCGCGGCTACGCGGAGGATCGAGAGGCCGACGCCCTGGGGCAGCAGGATGTAGGTAACGGCGGGAGCAGAGGAGCTCACTGGTGTGCGCTCGCGCATGCGGACGGTCGCGCAGCGAAGCAGAGCAGCACAGCGGCCAGAGCGGAGCCGGAGCAAGGTGGAGGAGTGTGCGGAAGCAGCGCGGCCGGCCGGAGCGAGTGTCTGAATGGCAAGAATCCAGGCAGTATCCGTCTCGCATCCGGCCAGCGTATAAATAGAATACGGCCATTGCCTGACTTGCGTCTTGGAAGTGTATTGGCAGTGTACAAGCTTTAGGCTTGTGTATCGCTAGTATCTGGCTATGGCTTGACCATTGTGTTGACTTGCTCTAGCTAGTTTGTATGGATGAAATGTGGAGGAGTGAAAGCGCATTCCGGCTAGAGCAAGGTACAACATGGAGAGGAGCAGACGCAAGCCGCGCGTGGATGGTCACGGCCGACCGAAGAGAGGCCCCGCGCGCGGCGCGCGCACGGACGGACGGCCGGCTTTGCGGTGGTGGTGATGACGAAGGCGGCGAGGCCGACGACGAGGATGCGCCACCCCTCATGGCTGCTCTGGGGGCAGGTCGATGTCGAGCCCCCGAGCGCTACCGGAGAGATGGCGCGACGCCGCGGCGGAGGCGATGAAGAAAAAAGAATCCCGCCCGGACAACGAAACCAGCAGCAGCGCGGTAGCATAGTACCGCCCCACGGTGGGCGCCAACTGTCGTGGTATTTCTCACGGGGTGCTTGCGAGTCGACAGATGCCACAAGGGCTTAGTGTGTGGGTAGGACTGCTGCTGATAGGACCGGGAGCGGGTATGCGAGTAGCACGCGGTGGTTTACCCAGGTTCGGGGCTCTCCGGAGAGATAATACCCCTACTCCTGCATGTCTGAGTATATATATCTGAGGTGTACATCGGGCAGTACAAAGCGCTCCTGGAGCTGTATATGGGGTCGGTGCCGTAGGCATCCGGTCTGGTAAATGCGCATACCAGGCGTCTAGTGGCCGGCCATGCTAATGGCCGTATGTGTGGGCTTGTGTGATGGATGGATGGATTGCTAGCTAGCTTGCTAGTGTGCATGCGTGAGTGTCCATCCTCCTGGATGGATGGATGTGTGGTGGTATTTATAGTGTGAGATAGCTTGGTGTGTAAGCTATGTGGGTAGCTTGGTATGTAAGCTAGCTAGTGGCTTTGGATGTAAGCTACCTTGGGTAGCTTACATGCCAAGCCAGGTAGGCATGGCACATGTCATGCTTGTCCCCTGGGATACTTTATAAATCAGTACCCAGGGGACACGGTACACTGTAGATGATGGCACCGCGGTACGGTTGTCTCGTCGATGTCGGGTCGGGCTGCAGTCGGCAGCCGACCGGTTGGCGTAGTCGGCGGCCGGCTGTCGGGAGCCGGCCGGGTAGTGCAGTCGGACGGGGAGCCGGCAGGAGCGGCCGGGCAGTCGGACTGAGGGGCTTTGCTAGCCCCGATGTCTTGAAATATCATCTCGCCGTCTTCGGGGTATCCGTGTCCCATTACACCGACACCACGTCAATAGGCAACATATGTAGAACAACAATGTTTGTCGTACCTCCCTTTGTTCACATAATGTTTTTATATTACCACATCCTATTTAATTGATAACATGTAATATTATTTTTAGTACTATTTGCCTTCACTTACTGTTGGGTTCCATGTGTGCTCTCTCTCTCTCTCTCTCTCTCCTCCCCTTCTGTGTTTAGACGCACGGGCAAACACGAAGAACTCGCGGGCGATATTGTCGTTGACCATATCTGGACGCGTTCACAAGTTACGACACCAGTTTCACGTGCTAGCAGCACTAGTCAGTGTGTATGTGCAATGCACATTAATTTGGAAGTATATTAAGTGCATGCGGATATTAAGTAGGATATTATTTGTGTGTTATTATGTGATCAACACTATTTTTGGCATGAAATTAACTGCACGCTAAACGTGTTGAGCGCTCGATATTGAAGCAGTCTAGGTCGTTGGATGACAAGGAATACATGTGGCTTGATGACATTTTATATTTAATTTGATACGGCTCTAGCAGAACATTCAATCGATCAAACCATAGACTTCGTTCAGTCTGACTCCGACTTTAAATTATACAACGATCGATCTAAAATAAATGGAAATGATAAACGTTCGGATTTTAAGCATTGCAATCCGAACGTTTTTCATGGCAAATTTAGATTACGCGACGGCGGCGGGGGCGTCTTGCGGTGGGAAGCGGCTCCTCTGCCATGCTCTGTGTGTCGTCAGGCCACTGACCGACGGCGACGACAGCGCCTTGCGCCGTTGTTTGCGTACTCCTGGACGTTGGACTAGCTTCAAGGAAGGCCCAAATGTTCTGGATTTCGGCGCGAGTCAACTGGCGGGAGGAGGCGACTGGGGATGGTGCAAGGAAACGGTCGACGGCGGCCACCCATGCCGCTGAGGGGGCACTGGCACCCACGCGGGGACATGCGCTGTCAACGGTGCAGCGGAGACATTCGTGTGCACGGGCACGGGCACGGGCGCGCATGTCAGTGCATGCGCAGGCGCATGCGCGGGCAGGTGCACGGGCATGCGCGTCAGTGCGCGCACAGGCGCATGCGTTGGCAGGTGCATGGGCGCGTGCAAGTTGGCGGGGACCTCGTGGAACCCCGTGGCATCAAGCTCGGCGACAATGTGCTGCTCTCGGCCCATCAATGCCACGGGGATGGGCGCTGGCACAGTCGGGGCGACGGGAGCCGGAACGGGAGCGGGGACAGGCGCGGCGTCTTCCCGCAAGGCCAATTCAAGCTCGCCCCAAAGCGCCTTATGTTCTTGAGACTTTGGCTGGGTGTCTTCCTCAGGAAACTGGAAGACTAAGGGAATACCATCGCGATGCGGCATGGCATACGTTTAGGTCAGGCTGGTTGGAGGTAGACGACAGGAGAATCGGATAGGAAGAGAGAAGATTGTAGCGATACCGGGTAGTGCGGGGTTGATTTTAAACTACGGCGCCGGCGACATTAAAAGTGGGAGCAGTTGGGACAAAGGTGGGCGGCGGAGCCTGGTCAAAGGGCTCGCCTCATGGTGAGCCTGCACCGTGGTCTGCTCGCACGCCTCCCTGTCAGCCGGCGCAGCGGTCTGCTCGCACGCCTCCCGTCGACTCACACGCTTGCTCGGACGGCACCTGCCGATGAGAAGCGGGACTCGTGGTGGCACGTAAACGCCCACGGTTTTAATAGTGAAAGAGTTCGCCTTAACATGACAGGTCTTTGTTCCAAAATACCTTGGCTCTTCATTTGTGCAACTTGTCATAAGCACCTTGTCTCAAATTGAAGAAAAAAAATTACGAAGTAATATTTGTGACATATCATGTGACCATGCTTAGTTTCAAGAATTTATGGTCACTTTTGGATTTTCTAAAATTTAAGATCCAGGATTCGAAACAATATCATAACCTGCATCATGCAATAAATTTTCAAGCCATACATCTGTCCTGTTGTATTTCTTAAGAAAGGATTTGGTCAAACATTTTGCTTAGTTAGACTTCAGACAAGTTATATATGCAGAGCAAAAGGATAATCCCTCCGTACCAGTGCATTGCCTGATATATTAACTCAAGTACTAGGCACGAACAAACGGGTTCAATTCTGTGCTCATCTTGGTGTAGTAGTAGTTGTAGGCAATGCAGTTGATGGGTGACCTTGGCGAGCGGCGACCGAGGGAATTGAACCGTGCTCGGCACGGTAGGTAACATTGTCTAGTTACTAAAGCATCCCTTCGTTGTTCATCGGTAGTCATTATGGACCGGGGACATGAGGGGAATTTCCTAGGGCTGGAATTCTGGCCGCCAGATATTTCGACTGGAAACACGGAGGCTCGACTGGTTGGGGTTGCCTAATGTGCGTACCACGCACGCCACCAGAAGGACACGAGCCTGGTTTTTTTATTTTTTATTTTTTTAGGATCAACACGAGCCAAGGTCTGGCCGGTACGCCGTTGGGTCCTACCATTCGAGAATACGAAAGGAATCTTTTAAATTGCTGAATGAATCTATGTGTATTACAATGCCCGTATTTTCCTTGCAAATACTAATCTCAACGTGATAATTGATTTATGACGAGTTGTTGAATTAGAGTGAGTTTGTGATATAGTGATCTCAACGTGGATTTCACATTTCATGGTATCCCTGGTAAGCTTTTCAATGCAAATTAAAATTTAAAAGATGAACAATATGGGGGTGAGAAAACTTTGTATGTATCAAGCATATGACCACACACACACACACACACATACACACACAGAGAGACAGCCACACACGAACACAACAACAATCCAATAAATATAGTGCATCTATTTTTCCAAACCATGCATGTATGACACGAATTCAAAAATACTTATATTCCTAAATATTAGGCTTTTAGAGATTTCAACAAGCAACTACATACGGAGCAAAATGGTGAATCTACACTCTAAAATATGTCTATATACATCCGTATGTGCCAGTCCACTTGAAATCTCTAAAAAAACTAATATTTAGGAACGAAGGGAGTAAAATGTAAGACATGCATGGTCCTCAATTCAATATTTAAAACGAACATGAAACTGAAACATGAATATTAAGTCTAGTACTACAATACATGCAAACGTTGTGTTTAATTAGGCGGAGCTATGATTGTCGGGGGTCACCCCCTCGACCTTAGGTAAAATTGTGAAGCTCTGTTTAGGGTTGTTTAGATTATATTTGTCCCCACCCTCCCAACCACCGATTGGTTGTGCACCCCCACCCCTCCTCCCCGGGAGAATATCATGTGCCCACGTACCTTAGATGCTATATGCCGATACGAGTTGCTTGGAGCTTGGAGATCTGAGATATAGCAGCTCACATGATGTCTTAATATTTTTACAGGAAACCTTGATGAGTTTGAGAATTTCACACAATTTGTACAAAAACTACTCAGATGCCCTTGGATCCCATATCCAATGACCTCGAAGCTCGTATCACCGTAGCATCTAAGATGAAGGAGGACATCATATTCTCCTGTATGTAAGAATATCATGTGCTACCACACCTTAGATGCTTTGGTGCTACAAGCTCTTCGGAGCCGTTGGATTTGTGACCCAACATCTCCTTGGTGGTTCGAATGGTTTTTTGTAGAAAACCCCCAAAGAGTTCAGCCAATGCTTACAAGCACAAAGACTGCTCAGATGCCATTGGATCTCAGATCAAACGACCTCGAAGCTCGTATCATCGTAGAATCCAAGCTGCGAGAGCACCTTATGTTTTCTCGCACGGGAGAATATGAGGTGCTCCCGCACCGTAGATTCTATGGTGATACGAGTTCATGGAGATCTAACGGCCTACATTAGGAGGTTTGAATGTTTTTGCTATATACGGTTGAGAGAGTTTGGGAATTGCGCAGAAAGTACAAATACTACGCATGTGCCATCTGATCACTGATCATACGACCTAGATGCTCATATCACCATAGCAGGTAATTAAGCTACGAGGAGCACTTAATATGAGCAATGGGGAGCCGTTGAATCCAAGATGTAGCGGCACACACGAGGCCTGAATGTTTTATTTGCAAAAAAACCTTTGGAGAGTTTGGAAATTGCGCATAATTTCAAAGACTACTCCCAAGCCATTGGATCTCACTTCCAACGGTGTAAAAACTCATATCACCATAGCATCTAAGCTGCGGGGTGGATGTGATATTCTATGCCGCTGTCATTTTTGTTCGTAAACTTGCAAAATACGTGTAACTTCTGCCGTTACTTGTCTAACCGCGCAAAGTGTTTGTTCAAAAAAACCATCCTACACTGAGATATCGGAACAACACACGGGGGTCCCACTTGTCATTAATCAAATTTGGACCTAAAACTAACAAATCTGAAAGACGAGATTCGAACTGGCAACCTGGACTACAAAGCATAAGTCGATAGCCTGAAACAACAATGGTTGTTGGCTTTGTCCCATAACTTGATTTTATACAGTATTATGTTGAGTAGAGTAGAGGGAGTGCCTCGTCAACACGTGCATGACCGTTGACTCACTTACTGGTGGGTCCCAGGTCTGCGATCTCTCTCTTCTCTCCATCGTCTAACCTTTGCACGGGCACACATGAAGAGCGGCGCTAGCTTGCCGTGGTGTTATTACAACTAAAAAAAGCTTGGAAAATAGAAGAATCGCCTAGAACAAGAAACGTTGTGGCTAGTCGAGACGGAGCTAACCACACCTATCCTCCGTGCCATGTTAGCATGATGAAGTTGTGTGGCTAGTGGGGTGTTTTCGACCGACTGGCTGGGTCCCTAGGTCGAACCATAGGTACTACGTCTGATACAATATATTTTAACACGCACATTTTTCCTCCGTGCCGAAACATGGCACACCCTATCGCACGGTTTCGGGGTCCTCCCGGGTGGTGCACGCATATATTCTTCTTGACGTGGGACGCCCTACCGCCCGATTTCGCTGAAGCATGTAAATGAGTCGTCAAATCACGAAAGACCACTTTTCCCGCCGAGTAGATCAATGAAGCACGGTGGCTAGCTAGTTGGGCTAGTTCGACCGATTAGCTAGGCCGCCGCCACATTTGTTTTTTCACCCCTTTTTTATCTACTTGCTGGCAGGTAAATTCAAATATCCATCGCGGCGTTGCTCTGGTGTTTGAGTGCGGCAGGATTTTTAATTTTTTGATTGACGGGAGCAGGTGTGGCAGCAATTAGTCGCGATGACTCTGCCTGTAAAACCCACTGCTCCCTGATGTGAGAAGTCATCGACTGGTGTTTTACCATGGTGAAACCCAAAAGATTCCCCGCTCCTCGGCTGGCTCCCTCCGCCTTCCCGTAGATTGCATTGCCTTTCAGCCGTTTCGCCCCCTGCATCACCAACATCGTGCGCCTCGAGAAGTAGAGGGACTTCGGTGGTGCTTAGGCGCCCTCTGCATGGGCATGTCCATGTCTCGGTGCAACATGGCCGTTGGGTCAAACTCAGACGGTGCAGATCAGTCATTGTAGCACAAAGCGTGTGGGTGTGTTTGGTTGCATTCTCATCTCAATATAATCCTCTGTCTAGGTGTGTAAGTCACCTTATGAAAACCAAATAATCCCAAAACACTTAGGCACAATACATTAACTCCCTCCCCGTTTCTTGTTTTGTGACATATCAACCAATAAGAGACGTGGGCCGTGCATGCCTTCAATGACTTGAGACTAATAAACATGACATGCAGTGGTTAGTTCATTGCATGCAATGCTATTAATTAGCAAAAAGACATTAAGTTTTCTCGTTTTCCTCTCTGCCTTGGTCATAGTGCACAACATAAGATGGCTTACACACCTAGACGGAGGGAGTAGTTGTTTCATCTTCGTGTATTTGTGTTAACCTACTAGTGTGGACTCATGCACCCTTCATGCACTCTGCCAAACACCCAAAAGTGGGTCGAGAAGGGAACTTTTGCTCCCACCCCGTGCACCCTTCATACACCCTACACTATTCGTGCTTCATATGGTTCATGTTTTGTGGAGTACTGTAGCACCATACTCTCCATGCATTGTAGACCTAGTTCTGTTAACATTGATCTCACCGTTCATTCTCGATCGGGTAGTCGAGAAAGCGGTACTATGTTACTACATTACTGTTCATATAGTTGACATGCGTACAACATCATTTGTTGTCGTCATATCTTACTACACTAGCAACAAGATTATGTAGTACTGACGTATGAACCACTGCACATGCCTAGTAGTAGGAGCATTGTGTATGTTCAAGTGGCTGCCGTGTTTCGCACTCCTCTGTCGTAAGAGTGGAAACGCTTGCTGTAATCATTTTTTTCTTCAGAAAAACAGTGGACACGCTCTACCTTGTGGATCCTCCTATAGCCATGCACTAAATTACTCACTTTCGCCGACGTGTGGGACAACCAACATCGGGGTCCACCAGCCATGCACTAAATTACTCCGTAGTAGAGTGACGGTAGACTACCCTGATCAAAGCATCGCAGTAATGCCCAATGACCCGTCAAATCACAAAACCCCCTCCTTTCCAGCAGTAAGTTGGACGGACGAAGCAACCATCATATCACTCTTCTCTTTCAGCTTCCTCTCTACCCAACTCGCTTCTCCCTCATCTTGTTCCTCATTTCTTCAAGAAAACCCCGACCTTCTTCTACCATTGTTCTTCTCTCCCAAAGAAGGAAAGGTGAGCGCATCAATGGTGTTGATTCTGGCCAAGGCCCGGTATTGCAACCGCGAGACTGATCCTATAACTCCCTCTCTTTTCTTCTTTTGGTTTTGTGATTGTGGTTTCTTTTCTTTTAGTTCTATTTGGCAGTTTCTTGATGGACGCTGGAGCACCGGCCGAAGTGATGTCTATGGCTCTGGCCAAAACCGTTCAGGCTCATGGTACGAAGAAGCGCAAGCACCCCGCTGAGACTACCGCAGACAACCTCAAAGCCATCGTCCAAGCCCCCTCTCCGGGATCCCTCATTAAGCAAGTACAGGTAATATCTCTTCTTGACGATCTTTTTCTCGATCTTGATCGTGTTTTTTCATCTAACACACAGTACTAGTACTAGTAGTACAACTTTCTGGGTGATCTTGCATGTGATTTTTGTGTGCCAAATGACGGTTCTAAATTCCTCTTTTGACCAAAACACGCGAGAGGTTGACACTGATTTCTTATAGATTACTTTCAACTACTCCCTCTGTCCCAAATTTCTTGTCTTAGATTTGTCTAGATACTAAAATGTGACTTGATACATCTGTATCTAGACAAATCTAAGACAACAATTTTGCGATGGAGGGAGTACTTTATGAACATCAATGCTACCTTTGAAGAGGGTATATTTGCATCAGTAACTTGTGTTATGGATATTGCAAGTAATCCCTCTGCTCTCATGCCTTAGAAGACATGTTGTAATGTCTTTTTTCACTCATTTCTGTGCGTATATGTAGTCATATATGGAGTATAATATCGAAAATCAACTTATATTTCTGAACGGAGGTAGTAATAAAATATGGTTTCTGTTTGAATTAGAACCAGGTCCGTAGTGGAGATGAAGTTCTCAAAGTCATGCCGTGTGAACTGGAAGACCTGAGGATGAATTCTACTGCTAAACTATCCAGCTGCTGTGTCCTTGTCGCCGTGTGTCCTGAACTAGTGTTTTCCTGTAGCATTGTTGTCAGGCGTGTTCTCGAGGCTGTACTTGACCACAAGAATTTCCTGGTTGTGCCTTCGAATATGAAGGGTGTGGTTCTTGTAAAGCTTCCCAACAAATCTGATGCGGCATGTCTTCATGATCATGTTTATGAGTGGAAAGACCACTCTGTTAGGTTCTCCAAGGTTGACAATCGAGATGGTAAAGGTGCACGTAAACATCTCTCACGAAGTCCATGAACTAGTCAGTTATGCGGGGTTCATCCCATAGGTCAGTGGCAAGAAATAGTCTGCAGAGTTCAATTAGTGCTACTTTGCTTGTGTGTAGTAAGCACTATTGTTCAGTACTTGATTTGTGTTTGTGAACCCTGTATTGTTTATTAGTACTCCCGCTTTTGTTGTGTGGTCAGTCCTGAGAACCGTCTATGTTAATGTCTGTCCACTCAATTCAGTCTGTATATTTTGAAGTATCCAGGTCATCTTTTTTGTGAGGACAGTTTATCAATTATGGTTACACTCCAATATCTGTATGCATTGCAGGGTTTATCGCACCAACCAGGATTTCTAGTCCCATGGATGTTCGGTCCATACAATTTGTCACGGCCTTTGGACTGTCCTGCTTGTGGGAGTAGGCGGGGCCCCTGCATGCCACCCGTGGTTGGACGATCAATCTTTTGTTTAGTACTTCAACATAGTGATTTCCTGGTAAGGATTCACTCGTGTCACATCAAGTAAATCTTATTGATTTACTGTCTAAATCTTATTGATTTAATGTCATGTTTTCTTTCTTTTCCTGCAATTTTACGATGCAGGTTTTGCCATGTGACATTCATCGCAGAATAAACTGTTTCGTTTGCTCTATGATGGCTATTTTTTCAGGTTTCACTTCTTATGTTGTGTCAGTAATGAAGGCACTGTCCATCACTTATATTACTGGAAAAAACTGGATCAGTATGTTGTGTGAGGACAAGCTGAATCCCTATGATGAACTGCAGTTTGGTTTAACAAAAATGCCACAATTAGTCCTTCTCGAGTTTAAAAGAAATGAAGAAAATAACTGGATCACGGTCATGAAGCCTAGTCAAGTTAGAAAGCTGATCATAGCAGACCAGACACGGTCGCCGCTGTCTGATACGTCTCCGTCGTATCTACTTTTCCAAACACTTTTGCCCTTGTTTTGGACTCTATCTTGTATGATTTGAATGGAACTAACCCGGACTGACGCTGTTTTCAGCAGAATTACCATGATGTTGTTTTATGTGCAGAAAACAAATATTCTCGGAATGACCTGAAACTCCACGGGAGGTCTTAGAAAAAAAATCCTCGATAAATATGAAGACCAGGGGGCCCACACCCTTTCCACGAGGGTGGGGGGCGCCCCCCTAGGGCGCGCCCCCTACCTCGTGGGCCCCCTATTGACCCTCCGACACCAACTCCAACTCTATATATTTGCCAAGCCCTAAAACCTCTTGGGAGGGCTGATCTGGAGTCCGTTCGGGGCTCCAGAGAGGGGGATTCGTCGCCGTCGTCATCATCGTCGACCATCCTCCATCAGCAATTTCATGATGCTCACCGCCGTGCGTGAGTAATTCCATCATAGGCTTGCTGGACGGTGATGGGTTGGATGAGATTTATCATGTAATCGAGTTAGTTTTGTTAGGGTTTGATCCCTAGTATCCATTATGTTCTGAGATTGATGTTGCTATGACTTTGCTATGCTTAATGCTTGTCGCTAGGGCCCGAGTGCCATGATTTCAGATCTGAACCTATTATGTTTTCATGTATATATGTGAGTTCTTGATCCTATCTTGCAAGTCTATAGTCACCTACTATGTGTTATGATCCGGCAACCCCGAAGTGACAATAATCGGGACCACTCCCGGTGATGACCATAGTTTGAGGAGTTCATGTATTCACTATGTGCTAATGCTTTGTTCCGGTTCTCTATTAAAAGGAGGCCTTAATATCCCTTAGTTTCCAATAGGACCCCGCTGCCACGGGAGGGTAGGACAAAAGATGTCATGCAAGTTCTTTTCCATAAGCACGTATCACTATATACGGAATACATGCCTACATTACATTGACGAACTGGAGCTAGTTTTGTGTCACCCTATGTAATGACTGTTACATGATGAACCGCACCCGGCATAATTATCCATCACTGATCCGGTGCCTATGAGTTTTCCATATACTGGTTTACGCTTATTTACTTTTCCGTTGCTACTGTTACAATCACTACAAAATACCAAAAACATTACTTTTGCTGTCTTTACTTTTGTTGCCGCTACCACCACTATCATATTACTTTGCTACTAAACAGTTTGCTGCAGATACTAAGTTTCCAGGTGTGGTTGAATTGACAACTCAGCTGCTAATACTTGAGAATATTCTTTGGCTCCCCTTGTGTCGAATCAATAAATTTGGGTTGAATACTCTACCCTCGAAAGCTGTTGCGATCCCCTATACTTGTGGGTTATCACTGACTCGCACATCGGTACCACCTTCAGCAACGGATCAAGCACCGGCAGTTGCTCTAGCACTGACAGTGGCAGCAACTCAGTCTGATCCAGCTGAGGATTGGGCATCGACCGCATTAGCGGATCAGGCTGATCTACCGGAGGATCGGGCATCGACAACGGCACCTGCTCCGACACCGGCACCAGCTCTACAAGGAGCACCATCTCCGGCAGCAGTAGCAGCTTCGGCACCTGCACCAACACTTGCACTTGCATTTGCTCTGGCCCGTGCAGCGGCAACCGAACAAGCAGTTGCACCAGAAAACAGACTGGGCTGCAGTTTGCACTTCATATACCAAAGTCCTTACAAAAACCGACATGTCCACCTTCTTGGTAAGCAGTGGTCGCCCGAGTGTTTAGTTCTTTTTCTTTCCATGTTGTTTTGCATGATTGACTGTGTTGATCTAACTGTTTGGGTATGTCTTCTTGTTTGCAAACAAAGAATTCCTAGAGCAACGAGGGAGTCGTTCAACAATCCGGGCGACAGCGGCCAAGTTTCTCTTACCATGCGCAGCCTTGGTGTGAATGAACCTACTCAATATACCGTAAGTACAAAGGATGGTCGCATGATGATTGATGCTAAAGGATGGTCAAGGTTCAAATCTAAATCATATCTTGCGGTAGGGGATGATCTCAAAATTGAACTTTCTCGGCAAGGAGAGCTGGTCCAAATCAACTTTGAAATTCTTCAGTAGCAGCACGCAACTGCCGAACTGATCTATCCTACGAGAGATTTTGATGTAATAATCTGGCATGGTGAAACAAGTGTCCTGTGTATAAGTAATACGACAGTATTATTTATCACATGGTATATCATTGATAGAATTGCAACTCTCATTGTTGGTTAGGAACTGTCATTCGATTTCATTCCAACAGCCGCCGTGCTTTATTCAATTTTGTGTATTCGCCTTGTGACAGCAGCTAAAACCAGCACCATACTGATCACTTGCAATATGAAAAGTGCGGAGGTAGAACACATGGGCCCCCAAACATGCAGGGTGGGCCTGTGGCCCAAAGTCCAGAACCGTGAGTCTGTCTGAGTATTATATTCTCAACTGAACCCCCATAATGCCCGTGCGTTGCACGTAACATCAAGATGCATTTGTATGAGTATTTTATCTTGTGAGAGAAAAGGATGAACGAGGGAAGGCCTTATTTGCAAATGTGGATAGGTGTGTGGGTACCTTTTTGCAAAATTGCCATAGTTTCCTACCTATCCGTCAGATATAAATCGGACGACCTATATTGCAGGATGGCAGGCACACCATCATCACCAACTCGTCTATACTGTGTTAAAAACAACTTTTTATAATTATATATGTTATATATATTCCCCTTGATTTTTCTTACGTATAAAGTTCTGATATAAAATATTTGTATATTTCTTTACAGAGGGAGTATCTCTCTGTCAAAAATATATTTTTGTGTAACTAGTTACTCCTGTCTTTCTACTTCCTTTCGCTGATATGTGGGGCATCCCGCAATGGGGTCCATGTTCCATATGCACAAATTAGAGTGCACAACTGCATGGTAGACACACCCCGGTCGTAGCACCGCAGTAA
The DNA here is from genome assembly GCA_034509565.1 of Triticum monococcum. NCBI lineage: Eukaryota > Viridiplantae > Streptophyta > Magnoliopsida > Poales > Poaceae > Triticum > Triticum monococcum. The sequence continues at coordinate 496,383,853 of CM067844.1, forward strand.
TACCCAATGGTCTATCAAATAAAAAAACCTTTCTAGCTTTAGCAGTAAGCTGGACGGACTAAGCAGCAATATTTCACTCGGCCTGAATCCCCTTCTCCCTCATCTGCTTGTTCAGAGAAAACCCCCTCTCAGCGGTTGCATAGGGTTTTCTCATGGAGAACCAAGTACGAATTCTTCATCCATCCCCAATAAATCCAAGTCCCTTGGTCGCGGGTAATCCTAGGATGGCAGCCGCCGCCGTTGATGCATTTTTATTCCTACTGAATCTAGTGTGTTTCATTTGTAGTGCCCAAAGTGCGAGGACCCTACAGGTTTCTGCGCCCTCGGCGAGACGCCACACTTGTTCCTTCTCATCCTAACACATGATTTTAAAACGCGCACAGTATGTTCCTAGAATCCTCTTCTCTATTCGGGAGGGTGTGGTTTTTTTGAACATGCTGTCGACTAATTTGGAAATTTGGATTGCTGTATTTGGATAAAAGGTACTACTAGTACGATGGTCAACACTGACATGAAGGAGGAAGTTATTTCTAGACTTGGATAGGGAATACATTGTGTTCTCATATTATTTTTCCTGCAGTGCATTATTTGCTTTGCTAGAACACATGTACTCAAGATGCTCAGCCTTGCCATAACTGAATACACCAGTTTAATGGTCACAATGAAGACAAGCCATGGATATAAGTTCCGAGTTAGGTTCATGAACCAAGAAGATCGCTGCTTTTTTATGGCCGAACTTGGATAAACTTTCTCAAGTGTTACGGACTGAAAGTTGGCGCACGAATGTTGATGGAAATAGCAGAACCTGGTCTCATCTTCACTGTGATCTTCCACCCTGACGTTGTTCCAATTGTTCATCCATGTTAGTTTTTTATTGTGTTCCTTGTGGGGCGTTTCAATGATGGAAGGCCACGTGGGATATGTGTACCACTGCTGCACTCGTTGAACAGGTCCAACTGTGTCAAGAAACTTATGGTACGAGCTGTTTTCTGTTATATATGTTGTTCATAAACTATTGCTTATACACAGTTTTACAGTTGTGATCTTCTTGAAACAGAAACTGCCCAGTTCTATTGTTCCTATACAAATGCCTGACCATGGTCGGGTCAGACTTGCGCTTGGTCACAACATGATGTTTATGTCGACCTACTCCATTCCCCTTGGAGGTGAAAAGGTACTTATTCATGGGTGGTCTGAAATAATGAAGGCTCGTCCATCTTGGAGAATAGGACAGAAAATTATGTTCCTGCTTTTCCATGGCTCTAAAGCAAATATCTTGTTTATTGACCACATTGCGAGATGAAGCCGCTTTTCAGAAGGTTGTGGATGCGCGGGGTGGCGCCTGGGCCTTGTCCTGGGGCTTGGCAGCCTCACCTTTGGTTAACTGTAGGCAAAGTAGCACTATTCGAGACATGCTTTGTACGGTTGAACCTGTATAAGTACTCATACTGCTTTGAGCTATGGTTGTTAAGTGCCCCTGCTGGTTTCAGTTAAGGTTGTTAAGTACTCCTACTGCTTTTACAGTCTGTCGTGTTTCTTTAGTCCCGTCTTCCTCCAGCCGCCAAAACGAAACCAGCGCCGGTGGGGCCGCCTGCTTCCACGTCCCATGGCTGGTTGCGCCTCAGCGCACGCATCGCCGCCCCACCGTCTCCTAAATCGTTAATGCCGATGTCCGAGGCCTCGCCGTCGTCCTCCGCGCGCTTTGGTGCGCTCGCTGCGGCGCCATCCTCTCGCATTGTCAACATGGTCAACAAACAACAGGAATCGATAGAAGTACATGGAGAGGATGACAGTACGGGCCCACCATGTCAGCATATGGAAAAATAAAATGCTTCCTCCTAGTGTTTTCCTGACATCTGGGACCCACGACATTGTGAGCGTATATAGTCAATAGACAAGAGAACAACACAAGATCGGCTAACACCTGGGACGTAGCTGCTCGAGCAGTATTTTTTTGTTATTGTTGAGACGGAGCAGGGTTTGAACTAGGCTGTGGCCCGTCTAGCCTAGGCTTATATTTTATATTCACCATGTGACGAGCCCAGCTATTTTTTCTTTGTGAAAATGAGCCCACTTTATTTTTTCTGAAGAATACCCAATCCAGGCCTATTTATTTTTCTATGCCCTGATGGGCTGCAACTCCTTCAAGACGCCTGCAAATCTTGAAACTAATATGAAATTGGTTGTAAATATAAAAACAGACGACAAATTGGCAATTACTTTATAATTTCTGAATTTTTTCACATTTTCAGATTCCTATTTCACTAGGCATTAACCTAATTTAAATATATCTTCAAAGTACTTTAAATCTGGCTTGACATTTCGGTATCAAAAATAGTTTGGAACCCACAGAAATATGTGAAATTGGCCCTAGCCAACCAAAAAAGGACTGCCATAAATTGCATAAGAAGTCGCAATGAGCTATATATAAATTATTAAAAAAGAGGGAATGGTCTGACTTATGGGCCTATTAAGTTGACGCGTATGCAAGATTCTTTTAGTTATTATATACGTCAGCAAACGATTCTAGCAGACGTAACCGTTGGATTGACATCCAACGGCTGTCGTGTTTCTTCAATCTCTGATCTTCTTGCTCCAGCCGCCAAATCCAGCGCCGGCGGGACCGCCTGCTCCCGCCTTGCGTGCAGGCCTCACCGCCCCCTACTACTCCCACCACTAGCCAGGGCATCCCTCTACTCACCCACACCCCCTGTTATTCTGCGGCGACGACAGCCTCACACCCCAGACGAACCAGTGAACCCTCGTACTCCTCTCCATGTGGGCATCCACTTCCACATCTTCCCTGGATCCGCGTTGTCCCCACTACAAAAAAAGACACATCCGTGAAATTTTGGGCCAAACGAAAAAAAATTTCTGTCATACATATGACACTTCTATGATGATAATTGTGACAAAACCCGGTATCATCATAGATGTGGTGGGCTCCTACTTCTATGATAAAAAATCATGACAGAAAATGGGCTTTTCGTCCTGGGCGGGCCGAAGACGCAGCTGCATGACATTCTTTGGGCTGTCCATGATGGAAAAAACCGTGGTAGAAGCGAGGGGGAGGAAAATTTCAGGGAGTTCCCGGTTACGGTGGGAGGTCGGGGGCCGAGGGATGCACGTTTCTCCCGTACACCTACGCGCGTGTGTGCGAGGCGTTGGCTCTAACTGAACCCGAGCGAGGCGTTGGGCTCTAACTGAACCCGAGTGATTGCACTTCAGTCTACGCATTACTGAACCCGAGCGATCGATCGATGGTTGTTAACTAAACACGATCGAGCGATTCCCTGGCTACTGCTGCTAACTGAAGCCGATCGATGGGATGAACAATGAGCTTTGCGGGGGGTTTGGATGAACAGTGAGCGGTGGCGTTGCCTCTGGATGAACAGGACCCCGTGGTGTGGTGTAGGGCTGGATGAACAGTAGACGGTGGAGGGGTGCCCGTGGAGGGGTGGATGAACAGGACCCCGTGGTGTGGAGGGCAGGATGAACAATAGACGGTGGAGGGGTGCCCATGGAGGGGTGGTTGAACAGGACCCCGTGGTGTGGAGGGATGGATGAACAGTAGACGGTGGAGGGGTGGTTGAACAGTAGCCGATGGAGTAGCGCGCAGTGGAGGCTGGATGAACAGGAGCCCGTGGAGGCTGGAGGAGGTCGACGGTGGATGAACAGTAGCTCGTGGAGGCTGGAGGGGGTCGACGGTGGAGATGAACAGTATCCCGTGGAGTCCCGTTTTGCGGTACGCCACACCCCTCCCGATGAACAAGATCCCCGTTTCGACCGTAGTGCTCCAACACAAGTCCGTTTCCTTCGTTTTGCGGTACGCCACACCCCTCCCGATCAACAAGACCCCCGTTTCACCATAGGAGGTTCGTTTCCTCCATTTTGCGGTACGCCACACCCCTCCCGATCAACAAGACCCCCGTTTTGACCGTAGGAGGTATGTTTCCTCCGTTTTGCGGTACGCCACACCCCTCCCGATCAATCAGACCCCCGTTTCGACCGTAGGAGGTCCGTTTCCTCCGTTGTGCGGTACGCCATGCCTCGTTTCCATCGCCTCTTCCGTCCAAGCCCTCCCGATGAACACGACCATGCATTCCGTTCCGACCCATGAACACGACGACGACGATGTTTCTCCGTTCCGACCCAGCCATGTACAGGAGCCCTCGCCGTATGTATGTGTGAGTAGGCATTCGAGACCCCGCCCGTATGTACACATACGTGGCCGTATTTTCTTTCTTGCACCCTGGCCTCTGTACATACATGTACATGCTACGTGCGCGCCTCTACTACGACATGAGCGTGCCTCTACTACGACACGTGCGCGCCTCTACATCCACCAGTATATATGTACGTACACGTTCGCGACCAGAATGACAACGCTACATACGCTTCGACCAGGTGGGTCCCGACTGTCAGGCACTTGCTTGCCTGCGAAGATGTAGCTGGTGGGTCCCAGCAGTTAGGGGGCGAATCGTTTTTTTGCCCGGACGCACTTCCTTGCGTGCGAAGATGTAGCTAGTGGGTCCCAGCAGTCGGGGGGCTGGTGGGTCCCAGCAATCAGGGGGCGAATCATTTTGGTTTTTTTTTTGCCCGGACACACTTCCTTGCGTGTGAAGATGTAGCTGGTAGGTCCCAGTAGTTAGGGGGGCGAATCGTTTTTTTTGCCAGGACGCACTTCCTTGCGTGCGAAGGTGTAGCTGGTGGGTCCTAGCAGTCAGGGGGGAAACGTTTTTTCGCGAAATACGGTGGCCCGTCCAGTGGGTCCCTGCTGTCAGGTGGAGGAAACATTATTTTCCGCGTAATAAGGAGGCACTTCCTTGCTGCGGCCGTGGACCCAGCTGTTAGCCTCTCCACGTACAGTCCCCGTCCGATGGAACTCGTTCCTTGACCACGTTGACCACGTCGCGCTGAGAGCACCAGGGCAATGGATGATGGCAAGGCCTAGGAAGGGGATGACGCGGAGCCGGGGAAGACGCAGCAGTGGAAGCCCGCGCGGAGAGGAGTACGAGGGTTCATTGGTTCGGCTGTGGTGTGAGGCTGCCGTCGCCGCAGAATAACACGGGGTGTGGGTGAGTAGAGGGATGGCCTGTCCAGCGGTGGGAGTAGTAGGGGGCGGTGAGGCCTCCGCCACATCGCAGCCGGCCACGGGAGGCAGGAGCACTGTTGGAGTAATGGGCCACGGGTAGGCTAACCCGAGCCCCAGAACCTTTCAATACATCGGGGTAGGCCGCGCCCCTCAAGACCCCTGGATGAAGAGCCGCCTTCTGAGAAGTCGATGGCAAGGCGACCGACTGCCCACTCACGGCCGAGTCCCGGGGACGACTAGAGGATAAGCCGACTCCTGACTGGCGACTTCCAGAGAAGCCGGCTTTGGCGAGTCGGCCCGCGACTCCAACAAACCCCATATCCTCATCAGGAGGGACAAGACTGGGGAGTGGCTACAGTAAAGCCTGCTCCCGCCCCTTACCAGGGGCAGGCACGGCTACAGCATGCCGTACCCGGGGAGATCTCCGTGCGGCGTGGCACTATTGCCGTGCTGGCCCTGACATCAGCGAAGGACCGAATCCTGCGCCCACGACGGCTTGTCTATACGATCCTGGGGTGGCGGGTCCCACCAGCCAGTGGGACCCCAGGAGACGGCAAGTGTGCCAACAGTCGGCCCCTGAGAGTCGGCCAGACCCTCCCCCGGGGCCCACGCGCCATTAATCAGATGTGACGGAGAGTGGCAATAGTGATCGCCCAACAGGCGGCGGGGCTGTTGCCACGACTCCATGACCAAGCCCGCGTCATCCGAAGCACGGCTACAGTAATCAGCAGCCGGCAAGACCCGCCCGCGACAGACGCGGCCTGTCGGCTCCGTACCTAACCAGTCGGCGGGGCCCACCAGTCGGCGGAGAAGACAAAGGCCAGAGGCATTGATGGCTGGGCCCGCGTCCAGCCGGATTACCATTGTACCCCTGGGGGGTAGGCCTATATAAACCCTCCAGGGCACCCATGCAAAGGGTTGGAATCCATTAGCTCTAGACTAGATCATATAGGAGGGAGAGAGCTAGCCTTGCCCTCTCCTACCTCCAGGAAACAGCTCAAGGAGCAATCGTGTAAACACTTTGCCATAGTGATCATGCGGAGACCCCGCAGAGCAGCAGTAGGGGTATTATCTCCCCGGAGAGCCCTGAAGCTGGGTAAGATTCGCTGGCGTGCATGTCTACGCCTCATCCCGTTTCCAGGCACCGGCGACGTTCTACTCGCCCCCACCATGATAAGCCATCCTTTGGCATATGTCCCACCCAACCCCCGACATTTGGCGCCCACCGTGGGGCCTGGTGCACCGTCATCCGGAGACCTGTTCTAGACGGGAACCCTTTTCCTCCCTGGCGAGCATAGCCAGCTAGGCAAGCTAGACGGAGTTTGCGCCGACGTGCTGCATGTCGTTGAGATCACCTGCACAGCTAGCCGCCTCGCCAAACTTGTCGGCGAGGTTCGCATCTCCGACGAACCTGCATCCGATGCAGGCACGGGCGGCTCCGAGAGCCTCCTCGCGGGCCGCCTTGATCAACTCCACGTCGCCGGCGAGCCTGCCGTGGACTTGGAGTCTGTAGGTTCCACCGACCCGATGCTGGTCGACTCCGACACCGCGTCGCTCGACGCGTTCCCCACTAATGTGGTGGTCTACGACGAGCCTCTCCCTCGTGCGGAGAGCGGCGGAAGCACCGTCACCGAGGTGCTCGTCATCAATCATGACGAGCTCCCCGGCAGAGGAGCGCATGATCCACTTGGCGCGGCGCTACAAGACCTGACTGCGCCCATTCCGGAAGACGCTGACGTGGAGACGTTGGAGGCGTGCCGCCTTCAGCTGGTCGAAGGTGCGAAGAAGCTGGCTAGCATGAGACGCTTGTCAGAAGCCTACCAGCGAGAGATGGATCGCATTGTTGCTGGCTCGCCAGCCCCAGCTGGGCCCAGCTGCCTTGGCGCGGTCCAGCAGGGCGGTGTAGCCATCGCCAACCTGTTCGGGGCAAGCCGCCCTGTGTACGCTACCCCTGCGGAGAACATTCGAGCCGCCGAGGCGGCGTCGGACGAGCTAGATAATTTCGAGGGCGAAGGATGCCGCTTGAGGATGGAGCGAGTCCAGCGGATCCTCGACGTGGCTGCCGCGCAGAACGAGGCCGGCTGCCGCACTGAGGCGCCGCAGCGGCAAAACAACGACCTTCGCCGAGACCAAGGCGCAACTTCTTGGACGCCGATTGTCGGCGCTCGAGGAAGAAGAGACAAGGATCCGGCTGTCAGCCATAGTCGGACTCACATTACCATAGAGCGCGACCGAGACGGCCGCCCGAGAGCAGTGGAATGACGGGACAACTGTCCGCCTCCTCCTCCTCGCAGGGAAAGGCGAGTCTCCCTGCCGCCTGTTGATCATCCGACTCTTGGCGACCGCCTTTGCCGCCGAGAGAGAGTCGGAGAAAACGACGCCCGCCACCAGATCGACCGACTTCACCGATCCCTAGCGCTGGAAGAAGAAGACGAGTTGGGTTTGCCTCGTTTCGGGCCCCGCATTCGAGACGAGCCCTTCCCCAAAGGGTTCACGCTCCCAAGAGACATGCCCAAGTATACCGGCTCCATGAAGCCGGAAGACTGGCTGGTCGATTACTCCACGGCTATCGGCATAGCGAACGGCAACAAGCGTGTCGCCGTAAAATACGTTCCGCTCATGCTCCAGGGCACTTCCCGGACATGGCTGAACAGCCTGAGGCCCCGCAGCATCGATAGCTGGGTCGACTTCACCGAGGCATTCATCCGCAACTTCACCAGCATGTACAAGCGTCCTCCCAAGCCTCGTCAGCTTTCCTTGTGCATGCAAGGTCCCGACGAGTCGAATCGCGACTACCTCACGCGTTGGGCCGAGCTTCGGAACTCTTGCGAGGGCGTGCATGAGGTGCAGGCTATTGAGTACTTCATAGCCGGGTGCAGAGAAGGCACCCTACTCAAGCACAAGCTCCTCTGCAACGAGCCAGAAACCCTCGACGAGCTACTGATCATAGCAGACAAGTACGCCACGGCCGACTCCTCCATGAAGGAGGAGATTCAAGTCAGCGCAACTGGCAAAGTGGCCCCTCAAGCTCCAAGAACCCCGGCGGGAGACGCCAGTCGGCGGCAACAGCAGAGCGACCACAAGCGCAAGGCCCCGGAGCCGGCTTCTAGCAGCCGGCAGGTCGCGACAGTTGAAGCCCAGCAGCCGGATGGACAGCCTCCACCCAAGCGATAGAAAGGCGGCAAGCCCAACTGGTTGCCGGCCTTCTCCTATGAGCAGACTCTGGATGGACCTTGCAAGTTCCATAGCGGCACGAAGCCATCGAATCACACAACCCGGAAGTGCCACTGGCTCACTAGGAACGCCAAGGGAGACGGCCTCCTACCTTCCCCGCCTGCTGGGCAGCCGCCACCGCATCCGCCCCAGCAGTCGGCTGTCAGGCCAGTCGACGCAGTACAAGACGAATACCCCGAAGAGCACGGAGCCTACGTGGTGTTTACCAGTATGGCTGACGATCGAAGCAGCAGGCGGCTGCAGTGACAAGAGGTGAATGTAGTAGCATCAGAGACGCCAGAGTTCATGCACTGGTCCGAAAAGCCTATCAGCTGGAGCAGGGCTGATCACCCTGAGGTGATGCCGAGTCCGGGCTCTTATGCCTTGGTCCTGGATGCCACCTTTGCCACGGATAGACGAGCTGCTCGTTTCTCGTGAGTTCTGATAGACGGAGGCAGCAACATTAACATCCTGTACAAGGACACCATGGAGAAATTAGGAATCAAGCAAAGACAGCTTCAGAACAGCCGGACTGTGTTCCACGACATTGTTCCTGCGCTTTCCTGCTCACCAATCGGCAAGATCCTGATGGACGTCCTCTTTGGAGACAAAGATCACTTCCACCGAGAGTCAGTTTGGTTTGAGGTGGTGGACCTTGAGAGCCCATACCATGCACTAATTGGCCGACCCGCCTTGGCCAAGTTCATGGCGGTCCCCCACTACACCTACCTCAAAATGAAGATGCCCAGTTCCAGGGGAATTCTGATTATAGCCGGCGACTACCGGAAGTCATCTGCGTGTGCGGCTGAGAGCAGTCGGCTAGCCGAGTCCCTGGTAATCATGGCCGAGAAGCGGCTCCTTGAACGGGTTGTGGCGATGGCCGGCAAGCAGCCAGAGGTACCGCCCAACCCAAAGGAGTCGGAGGATGAGGGTTCGTTCAAGCCGGCCAAGGAGACAAAGAAGATACCCTTGGATCTGGAGCACCCAGAGAGGTACGTTGTCGTAGGCGCAAACCTCGACAGCAAATAGGAAGGCGAGCTCGTCGAGTTCCTCCATGAGAATCGGGACATCTTCGCATGGTCCCCCAAAGACATGCCAGGTGTACCGACGGAATTCGCCGAGCATAAGCTACATGTCCGATCTGATGCAATAGAAGAGAAGAGAAGAGAAGAGTTGTCGGAGAAGAAATAGCCCGGCTCCTAGCGGCCGACTTCATTATGGAAGTATTCTTTACAGAGTGGCTAGCCAATCCGGTCCTGGTACTAAAGAAGAACAGGAAGTGGTGAATGTGTATTGACTACACGAGCCTCAACAAAGCCTGCCCCAAGGACCCGTTTGCTCTACCAAGAATTGATCAGGTGATAGACTCCACCGCTGGATGCGAGCTGTTGAGCTTTTTGGATGCATACTTAGGATATCACCAGATCAAGCTGAACTCGGCTGACAGGCTAAAGACCGCCTTCATCACGCCGTTTGGAGCCTTCTGCTACCTCACCATGATGTTCGGCTTGAGGAATGCCGGCGCCACCTTTCAGCGTTGCATGCAGAAGTGCCTCCTCAAGCAACTCGGCAGAAACGCCCACGTCTACGTGGACGATGTGGTGGTGAAGACGGAGAAGCGTGGAACATTGCTGGAAGACTTCAAGGAGACCTTTGAGAACCTGCGCTGATTCGAGATCAAGCTCAACCCCGAGAAGCGCGTCTTCAGAGTACCAGTCGGCCAACTCCTTGGCTTCCTGGTCTCTAAGCGCGGCATAGAATGCAACCCTGTAAAGATCAAGGCCATTGAGAGGATGGAGGTCCCAGCCGACTGTTGGACATGCAATAGTTCACCGGCTGCTTGGCGTCCATCAGCCGGTTCATCAGTCGGCTGGGCGAGAAAGCTCTCCCCTTATACCAACTCATGAAGAAGACCACTTTCTTCGAATGGAACCACAAGGCGGACGAAGCTTTTCTCCAGTTGAAGAAGATGCTGACTACTCCACCCGTTCTGGCGGCTCCGACTCCTAAGGAAGCTATGCTCCTATACATTGCCGCCACCAACCGGGTAGTCAGCACGGTCATTGTAGTGGAACGCAAGGAGGAAGGCAAGGCACTACCTATCCAGAGACCGGTATATTACCTGAGCGAAGTACTGTCGGCCTCCAAGCAGAACTACCCCCACTACCAGAAAATGTGCTATGGTGTACACTTTACCGCCAAGAAATTGAAGCCTTACTTTCAAGAGCATCCAATCACTATGGTCTGCACGGCCCCACTTGTCGAGATCATCGGAAGCCGAGATGCTTCTGGCCGAGTGGCCAAGTGGGCCATAGAGCTGGCTCCCTACACCATCCACTACCAGCCCCACACCGCCATCAAGTCACAAGCATTGGCCGACTTTCTCGTCGACTGGGTCGAGACCCAGTACCTACCTCCAGCGCCCGACTCCACCCATTGGCGGATGCATTTCGAAGGCTCCAAGATGCACACCGGCTTGGGAACCGGCGTCGTCCTCACTTCCCCTAAAGGCGACAAGCTCAAATACGCACTACAAATCCATTTTGCCGCCTCCAACAACATCGCCGAGTACGAGGCGCTCATTCACGGGCTCCGGCTTGCCAAAGAACTTGGCATTCACCGGATCCTGTGTTATGGCAACTCGGACTTAGTGGTCCAATAGTCATCTGGCGACTGGGACGCCAAAGATGCAAACATGGCGAGTTACCGTTTCCTCGTACAACAACTTAGTGGATATTTCGAGGGGTGCGAGTTCCTCTATGTGCCAAGAAACGACAACGACCAAGCAGATGCCTTGGCACGAATCGGCTCTACCCGCCAAGCAATACCATCCGGCGTCACCCTTCAGCGCTACCTGAAGCCGTCTGTCAAGCCTTCACCAGAATCAGACTCCATCTTTGTGCCGGCTCCCCCCGAAGAAGTCAGATCCGACTCCAGAACCCCAGCAGACGGTACGAGGATTTTCGAAGATGGCTCCAAAGGTGCCACAGTCAAAGCCGACCCAGGGACTGCAGTACCCAGCCCGGGGACTGCGGCGGTGAGCTCGAAGACTCCAGAACTCGGCCCAAGAGCCACGCCAATCGGCCTGGGGACTTCATTAACCCAGCAAGCGGTTGTTGACTCCAACCCGCCGCCTCCCAGCGCAACTGCCCTCGTCCAAGTCACAGTTCTGGCAGTTAAAGAAATAGCAGCACCCTCATGGGCCCAGCCCATCCTCAAATTCTTGGTGGGCAAAGAGCTGCCCACTGATGAGACCTTAGCTCGGCAAGTACAACTGTAAGTGCATCTAGTGCCACCCCTAGTTGGTTTTGGAGTATTGACGACAAACCTAGTCGAGGGACTAATGTGTTTGTGAGAATTGCAGGATAACACAGGTAGAAGTCCCTCATTGATTCGGTTTTCCTATGATAGATGACCCCTAAAAATGTATGAAGACATTGATGTCAAAGGTGGTATGTGAAGACATTTACTTTGAAGACTATGACAAGAGAAGACATCGCATGAAGAGTATGGAGCGCGAAGACTTAGATCTTTCATAGTTCTTTTTCTTCTTTGTTGAGTCATAGGAACCACCGTACTGTTAAGTGCGGTCCAAGAGAACCAGTCAGAATGACTGAAGTGATGCTTAACAAAAATCCTATGTCTTCGAGTGAAGACTATGAGAGCGAATCTTGTCCAGAGTTGGACAAGTCAGCTTTGCTTGTAGCCCAAGTAAAGTTGCCGTGTGTGTTTGAAATCTGACCGTTGGAACATGTGTCAGTTCCTTAGTGACCCAGGGTCATTTCAGACATATCAGGTCGGGTTGCCTAGTGGCTATAAATAGCCCACCCCCTACAACCATAAACGGTTGGCTGCTCAGAGTTAAAATACGGCTGTTGTCGTTTGAGAGCAACCCACCTCGAAGCCTTTGAGAGAGAATTCCTTGCGAGGATAAAGCCCTAACCACACAGAGCCAAAGAGTGTTAGGCATCACTTAAGCCGTCTTGTCTGTGTGATCTGAAGACTTATTACACTTGAGGACTGTGAATCCTCCAGCTGGTTAGGCGTCGCGTTCTGAGCATCCAAGAGTCATTGTGGATTGCCCCTGAATGAAGTCTGTGAAGGTTTGGGAGTCTACCTTGAAGACTTACCAGAGTGATTGGGCGAGGTCTGCGTGACCTTAGCTCAAGGGGAATACGGTGAGGACTAAGGGTTCTGAGCTGCGTGTTCAGGACTGGGTGTCCGGGACTTTGTGTCCTGAGGTTTAAATACCCAGCCGCCCTAACCAGACGTACAGTTGTCACAGCAACTGGAACTGGTCCAACAAATCATTGTCTTCAATGAGTCACTGGTTTTATCCTTCCCTTCCCTTTACTTACTGTTGGTCCTTGTGAAGTCATTGCATGATTGCATTATCTTTTGTCTTCACTAAGTGACTGCTTGTTCTGATTGGCTTCACAACATCTTCCTACATGATCCTTACTGCCTAGCTGCTATTAGTCATTGTGCTTTCACTTCATTGAATACTTGACTAAGGTTTGCCGAGTGTAGTCTACCTTCCGCTGCATGGTAATAGGTTTACTTCTATCATTTGTCTTCGAAACTTTCATGTTTTGAAGACTTTCATAAAAATTGCCTATTCACCCCCCCTCTAGTCGATCACTAGCACTTTCAATTGGTATCAGAGCAAGGTACTCCCTTGTTCTGTGTGATTCGGTTTAACCACCTAGAGTTTTAGCTATGTCGACTGCAGGGATAATTAAAGTCTCCGCTGTGTGCCCCATCTTCGGTGGAACTGAATATCCCTACTGGAAGAATAAGATGTGCATGCATCTTGAAGCCATTGATGTCGACCTACGGTATGTCGTCAAGAACGACATTCTCAAGGCTGGAGAAGGTGTCACTGCTCCTGATGTCAAGAAGTTCGTTCAACTGGACTCTACTGCCAAGAATATCATCTGTGGTCATCTGACCAAAGGACAGTATGGCCGTGTGAGTGCTTTGGAGACTTCCAAGCTAGTCTGGGACTGGCTCTCCAAGGTCAACGAAGGCGTCTCCACCCAGAGAGATCAGAGAATCAGTGTCCTTCGCAACCTTTTCAACCGCTTCAAGAGAAATGACAATGAGAATGTCCAGCTCACGTTTGATCGACTCACTGACATCACAAATGAGCTTCAAGCCCTCGGCACCACTGAGATCACCAAGCATGAAGTCGTCAAGACACTCCTGAGATCACTTGACATCTCGTTTGACACCCTAGCCCTGATGATTCAAGAACGTCCTGATTTCAAGACACTCGATCCATCTGACATACTTGAGAGGCTCAACACACACGAATTTCAGCTTTCTGAGAAAAAGAGACATCTACGGTCCCAACTATGGGCGAACTCGTGCCTTAAAGGCAAAATCTGTCTCCTCATCTGAAGAAGAATCTGACAGCAGTTCTGATGATCCTACAGATATTGGAAAGGAGCTTGCTATGCTTGTGAAGAAGTTCCAAAAATTCACCAAGAAGAAAGGCTTCAGAAAGTCTTCATGATCAAGCTCAAGGAATGATGAAGCTTCTACTCATGACTACAAGAAGAGAGCATGTCACAAGTGCAAGAAACCTGGCCACTACATCTCTGAGTGTCCACAGTGGGACAATGAGAACAACAAGAAGAAGAAGAGCAAGGAGTATGACTCTGACGACAAGAAGAAGAAGAAGAAATACTCAAAGTCTTCTTCCAAGTCTTCCTCAAAGTTTTCATCACACAAGAAGAGCTCATTTGGCAAGGCACGTGCGTTTGTTGGCAAGGAAATGGATTCTGAGGAGGAGTCTGCATCTGAGGAGGCAGAGGTGGAGTCTGAGGAGGAGTCCGATTCTGGAGTTGCGAGTCTGGCTACAGCATACGTTGCCAAGTCCATCTTCAACACTGAAGACAATGACTTCATCATCGACACCGATGCAAATGACAAGGACTACTCTGCTCCTTCCTACTGCTTCATGGCACGCAGTGCCAAGGGTACGACACCAGCTGCTTCAGAATGGTTTATTGATAGTGGGTGTACCAATCACATGACTGACAAGCGAAGCCTTCTTATGGACTCAACCTTACGTCCATCTGACAAAAGTCACATCACATTTGCTGACACTGGTAAAAGTAAGGTATTGGGTCTAGGTAGAGTTGCAATCTCAAAGGATCAACACATGGATAAAGTCATGCTTGTTGAATCCCTTGGTTTCAACTTAATGTCTGTCTCAATGCTTTGCGATTTAAACATGATTGTGATGTTTGGAAAATATCGTTGCCTTGTTCTAATGGAATCTGACAAGTCTCTAGTGTTTGAAGGGTATCGGAAAGATGATTTGTACGTGGTAGATTTCTCAGCAGGACCACAGCTTGCCGTGTGTCTTCTAGCAAAAGCTTCTGAATGCTTGCTCTGGCATCGGAGGCTAGGGCATGCTGGCATGAGGAACCTGCACACCCTTGCAAGGAACAAGCATGTCATAGGCATCGAGGGCGTCAAGTTCAAGAAAGATCACTTATGCGGTGCCTGTGAAGCAGGAAAGATGAACAGGGCCAAGCATCCCGCGAAGACAATCATGACAACGACTCAACCCTTCGAACTGCTCCACATGGATCTTTTCGGTCCCACTCATTACTAAACTCTTACTACTACTGCTTGTCCCTATGGCTTTGTCATTGTTGATGATTATTGTAGATATACTTAGGTGCATATAATCCTCTACAAGACTGAAGTGCAGGATGTCTTCAGACACTTCGCCAATCGAGCAATGAACAACTATGGCGCCAAGATAAAACACATCAGAAGTGACAATGGCACTGAATTCAAGAACACTGGCCTAGATACATATCTTGATACTTTGGGCATCACACATGAATTCTCAGCTCCATACACGCCATAGCAGAATGGCGTCGTCGAACGCAAGAACAGAACACTTATTGAGATGGCCCGAACGATGCTTGATGAATACAAGACTCCAAGAAAGTTCTGGCCTGAAGCCATTGATACTGCATGCCATATAATCAACCGTGTTTATCTTCACAAGCTTCTGAACAAGACATCCTATGAGCTCCTTACTGGCAAGAAGCCAAATGTCAGTTACTTCAGAGTATTTGGCGCCAGGTGCTGGATCAAGGATCCACATCACACTTAAAAATTTGCACCAAAAGCACATGAGGGCTTTATGCTTGGATATGGAAAGGATTCGCACTCCTACAGAGTCTTCAACCTCTTTCACTATAAAGTGGTAGAAACAGTGGATGTGCGGTTTGATGAGACGAACGGCTCACAAAGAGAGCACCTGCCAAATGTGCTAGATGAAGTTCCATCTAGTGAATCAATCAAACTTATGGGAACTGGAGAAATCATACCGTCTGAAGCTCGGCCTGAAGAGGAACTTATCATCTCCGCACCTGATCAACCTGAAGACAATGCTCAGCCTGAAGACAATCCCTCCAACGATGACAATGATCAGCAAGAGCAAAATCTTCGTCCTGTACATCCTCGTGTTGCAAATGAAGTACAGATCGAGAGAATAATTGGTAGCATCAATGCACCAGGTCCACTCACTCGTTCAAGGGCAACACAGCTAGCAATTTTCTGTGGGCACTTCGCATTTGTCTCAATATCTGAACCCAACAAAGTTGAAGAGGCCTTCTTGGAACCTGAATGGATTCAAGCTATGCAAGAAGAGCTTCAGCAGTTTGAGCTAAATAATGTATGGGAACTGGTTAAGCGTCCTGATCCTCGCAAGCACAATATAATAGGAACCAAATGGATATATCTCAACAAGCAAGATGAGCATGGTCAAGTTGTCAGAAACAAAGCTCGTCTTGTTGCTCAAGGGTACACTCAAGTTGAAGGGATTGACTTCGATGAAATATTTGCTCCTGTGGCTAGACTTGAAGCTATACACATACTGCTGGCCTATGCAAATCATCATAATATTCTTCTATATCAAATGGATGTGAAGAGTGCCTTTCTCAATGGCAAGATTGAAGAAGAAGTGTATGTTGCACAACCGCCTGGTTTTGAAGATCCAAAACATCCTGACATGGTGTACAAGCTCAACAAGGCACTGTATGGCCTCGAACAAGCCCCTTGGGCTTGGTATGACACACTCAAATACTTCCTGAAGAGCAAAGGCTTCACACCTGGTTCCCTCGACCCCACTCTCTTCACGAAGACATATGATGGTGAACTGTTTCTGTGCCAAATATATGTGGATGACATTATCTTCAGCTGCACCAATCAGAAATACACTGATGAGTTTGGATATATGATGCAAGAAAAATATTCGATGTCCATGATGGGTGAGCTGAAGTTCTTCCTTGGTCTTCAAATACGTCAGCAACGCAACAGCATCTTCATATCTCAAGAGAAGTATCTCAAAGATTGCCTGAAGAAAGTTGGGATGCAAGACTGCAAAGGCTTCACGACTCCAATGCCAGCCAAACATCATATGGGTCCCGACGACAATGGTAAAGAGTTTGATCGAAAGGTATACCGCTCCATGATTGGGTCTTTACTTTATCTATGTGCATCTAGGCCAGATATTATGCTTAGTGTTTGCATGTGTGCTCGGTTCCAAGCGGCACCAAAGGAATCGCATCACTTAGCTGTGAAGCGAATTCTTCGATATTTGGCTCACACCCCAACATTAGGATTATGGTATCCCAAGGGCTCAGAGTTTGACCTGGTTGGAATCTCGGATGCTAACTATGCTGGTGACAAAGTGGATCACAAGTCTACATCAGGCACATGTCATTTTCTAGGACGATCACTTGTATGTTGGTCTTCAAAGAAGCAGAACTGTGTATCTCTCTCCACTGCTGAATCTGAATACATTGCTGCTGGATCTTGTTGCGCTCAGCTTCTATGGATGAAGCAAACACTCAAAGACTATGGCATTCATCTAAAGCAAGTTCCACTCTATTGCGACAACGAAAGCGCCATCAAGATTGCCAACAACCCAGTTCACCACTCGAAGACAAAGCACATTGAAATTTGTCATCACTTTCTTAGAGATCATGTTGTGAAGGAAGACATTGACATAATACACGTCAACACTGAAGAGCAATTGGCAGATATCTTCACCAAACCCTTGGATGAGAAGAGGTTTTGCAAGTTACGGTGTGAGCTAAATATCTTGGAATCCTCAAATGTCCTGTGATCAGGCACACATCCTAACACTTATGCATATTGATGACTTAGATGTGCAACACACGAAGTAAAGTATATCTTCAATCAATGAAGACATACATTCTAAGTGTGAATACATTAATGTGGAATTTGACTTCGGAGCGCCACGATAATTGTGTGCCGTGTCTGAGTCTAATACTTCCTATACGGTGGGTAACGCCACCACCAAATTTTTCTGTTTGAGGTGTTTCACTCATGGCGTTACGTTTGGTACGTCTTCACTTTTGGTTTGGCTTCAATCTCAACTTGTCTTCATGATTATCTTCACGATGTTGATTTGATTGCCTTTCTTATATATACATATATATACTAGTGTTTTGTCCTCTACAGCATTCACTTATAGCTATGTCTTCTTATTGAATCTTTTGAACTAAGTGAATGTGATCGGACCCTAACCTCTCTGTGCTTTCTATCTCAACTCTATCTCTCCAAATCATATGCATTCTCTTGAAACTGTCAAATGTCTTCTCTGCGTCCTTGTCAGCAGAAGATACAGAGACAAACATTAAGTCCGCTTTCAATGCTAATTCCTTCACCTGAAACCCGGAGAAGTGGGAACGACCACCCGACAATCCAAGCGTGCGTGGGAACGTGGAACAACCTCCGATATGTTGCATGATGGCTACGTGTTCTTCAGATGTGAATCGCCAGGGGCACCTGTGTAATAACGATGTGCCGTCCCTGTCCCTATAAATACACGCCTCACCACAGTCATTATCCTTTCTTCCACTCTCGCACAAACTCTAGCGCCACCGCTAGCCCTCGACGACGCCGGTGATGAAGCGCTTAGCTGCTGCGACCTCTCCGACGCCATCTTAACGCCGGCCGCGGACATCGTCTTCTCCGCCGTCGCCGTAGGTGTCCTCCGTTGCCAAGTTAGGGCACGGACGATCGAACTGCTTGGCCTCCTCTTCCACTTTGTCTAGCAGTTCTTCGTGTGGTAAATAAAACTTCCTTTTTACGGCCCCTTTGATCCTATAGATTCGTCACTTTCTACCACAAGCAGTTTCTGTTCACACAAGTTGGATCTATTTCAAACTGCATCTCATAATCTGCCTAGTATGTTCACTTATGCTTCACAAATTAGTTAGATTCCTCACTTGTACTGATCTATGGATTCGTACAAATCTGGAACCAACTCCTTATCTATGAGTGAATGTCTTCGCACGATGAGGTCAATGTCTTCTAAACTGATTTATCTTCAAAATCTTCTGAGAATGCATATGACCTCTTCCCCTTCCCTCGCACCTTAATGCTGTCACAGGTACATGTCCGTGGGAGAATCCCTTGGTTCTCATAGTCTACATTCATTTGCAGAATTCTTACAGTATCATATAAATTCTCCCAAAGCCAGTTCCTGTTTGTCCAGCAAGCGAAAGCCTTTGAAGCCTGTGAACGCATTGAAGCCATTCAGTTTAAAGTTCATGGCTACAGAGAAATTAGTAAGGATGGGTGGCAGAAAGCATCGAGGTGAAACATCAAGAGATCTACCCGATGACCTCTCAGAGCTGTACAAGACAAATCCAGAAGAGGATTACAATCAGCGCAAGACACGAATCCAATGGATTCGACGATTGTCGGGGTAAATAGCCATGGGTAGCCCAGCCGGCTTCCCCTGGCCCCTCAGAAAAAATTATGAGCCCATCCGTCTCATAAGGAGACTCAAGACCTGGGCCGCCTCCCCCCTAGCCGACTGCCATCTTTGCCGGCTTGGGGGGCGGCCCGCCCTTTTTACCCCCATGAAGAAAACTGTGGAGGGCCGGCTACGGTATGGCCGGCTGCGGCAGGGCCGGCTATGGCAGGGCCGGCTATGGCACGGCCGGCTACCGCTGGGCCGGCTTCGATAAAGCAGTCAACGCCGTACCCGCGATGTACGCGTCCACCCTGTGATGATGAAGCGGGGTGTGGCTACAGTGGGGCCTGCCACCCCCAAAACCCGGAGCACGCCTGGTACAGCGCGTCGTGCGGGCAGCCGCGGCCCGCCCGACGCGGCACTGTAGCCACGGCGGCTCTGACGCCTTCCACGACGGGCCGCCAGCGTGGCCACCGAGGCGATGGGCCCCTTCGGGCAGAGAGATGCCGAAGGCGGCCACACCCCTCTCAAGCCGGCGAGACAGAGGGCCGGCTTCGCGCAGCCGGCCTGCCGCCTTCCTCGAAGGAGACGCCCATTAAGGAGACAAGGTGTGGCGGGGCTATAGTAATCGCCCGCCAGGGCGGCGCTACTGTAGCCACGCTTACCCCGACCAAGCCTGCGCCAACAAACACGGAGCGACAGTAACCGGCCGCCGACAGGGCCCTGGCCGGTGGGGCCGGCCTGTCGACCCAGGAGCCGGCAGTCGGCGGGACCCACCAGCCGGCGGGTCCCAGAAACTGGCGGAGAAGCCGGCGAGCATAGTCACCGACAGCTGGGCCCCGCGCCCAGTCGGATTACCATTGTACCCCTAGGGGGTAGGCCTATATAAACCCCCCGGTGCACCCATGCAAGGGGTTGGACTCTCTTTCTAGACATAGACACTTACAAGGAGAAGAAGCAGGCTGAGCTAAGCCCTTCTTCCTCCTTCCGCCCCCAAACAGCTCAAGGAGCATTGTAGCCACCTGTGAACTTAGTAACCATGCGGAGACCCCGCAGAGCAGCAGTAGGGGTGTTATCTCCTCGGAGAGCCCTGAAGCTGGGTAAGATTCGCCGGCATGCATGTCTACGCCTCATCCCGTTTCCAGGCACCGGCGATGTTCTATTGGCCCCCGCAATGATAAGCCACCCGTTGGTATATGTCGATCCTACCACCCGACATTTGGCGCCCACCATGGGGCCAGGTGCACCGTCGTCCGGAGACCTGTTCTGGATGGGAACCCTTTTCCTTCCTCGCGGGCGCAGCCAGCCTGGCTCGCCCGATGGCGCTTGCCGCGACGCCCTGCATGGCGTCGCTGACGCCTGCGCGGCTAGCGGCCTCGCCAGCCTCTTCGACAAGGCCCGCATCTCCGACGAGCTCGCTTCCGATGCAGGCACAGATCACCTCACCAACCTCCTCAGCCAGCTCCACGTCTCCAGCGAGCCCGCTGCAGACTTGGAGTCGGTTGGCTCCACCGACCCGATGCCCGTCGACTCCGACGCGGCATCCTACGACACCTTCCCCACCAACGTCACGGTCTACAACGACCCGCTCCCTCCGGCTGGCGATCGCGATTCTGACGCCCCCGAGGTGATGGTTATCGGCCTCGACGGCCCGACTGACGAGGGCACCCGCGACTCCCCGCGCGCGGCAGCCCAAGACTTGTCCGTCCCCCTTCCGGCTGACGCCAGCGACGAAGTTCTGGAGGCACGCCGCCTCGCCCTCCTCGCGGAGGGCCGGCGGCTGGCCTCCGTAAGACGCCTCACCGAGGCCTACCAGCGCGAAGCTGACCGCGCCGCCTTCGGCACGCCGGCTCCGGCTGGCCCTAGCCGGGCCGGCGCTGTCAGGCAACGCGGTGCTGTCATCGCCGACACGCTTGGGGTGGATCGCCCGGTCTACGCCACCCCGCTCGAGAACCTGCACCGCCCAGGCGGCCGTAGACGAGTTGGACGGCTTGGAAGCCGAAGATCTCCCCCATATGACGCGGCGCATCCAGCAACTAATCGATGCGGCCGCACGACGGCACGAGGCCGACGCCTGCGCGGGGAGCCCTCCCCCGCACCGCGAACACGGCGCGACCTCTCGGTCACCGACTACCAGCTACACCCGCGCGCGGCGCGAGAAAGAGCCGGCTTCCAGCCGAAGCCGGACCCAAGTCTCCATCGAGCGAGACGCGGACGGCCGCCCCCGAGCCATGGAATGGCGGGGCACCCCGCCTCCGCCTCGAGCTCGCGGAGAAAGATATCCTACCCCGCCCCCAGTGGCTCACTCGACTCTCAGCGGCCGGCTTGGTCGCCGGGAGGGAATCGGCGAAAACGATGCCCGCCACCGGATCGACCGCCTGGCCCGATCCCTGGCGCTAGAAGAAGACGATGTCGGCCCGCCTTGCTTCAGCCCCCGCATCCGCGACGAGCCCTTCCCCAAAGGGTTCTCGCTCCCAAGAGACACACCCAAGTATAACGGCTCGGTGAAGCCGGAAGACTGGCTAACTGACTACTCCACAGCCGTCAGCATCGCCAATGGCAACCGGCGCGTTGCCGTAAAGTACGTGCCCCTCATGCTGCAAGGCACGGCGCGGACTTGGCTTAACAGCCTTAAGCCGCTCAGCATCAACAGCTGGGTGGACTTCACTGAAGCTTTCGTTCGCAACTTCACCAGCACCTACAAGCGGGCTCCCAAGCCCAGACAGCTCTCCCTGTGTGTACAGGGCCCAGCCGAGTCCACTCGCGACTACCTGACGCGTTGGGCCGAGCTCCGCAACTCCTGTGAGGGGGTGCACGAGGTGCAAGCCATCGAATACTTCACAGCCGGGTGCCGAGAGGGCACCCTCCTCAAACACAAGCTTCTCTGCGATGAGCCGACTACCCTCGACGAGCTCCTAAACATCGCCGACAAGTACGCCACCGCCGACTCCTCGATGAAGACCGAGCTCCGGGTGGACACATCTGGAAAGGTGCTCAATCCGGCGCCCAAAGCGCCGGCTGGAGACGGCGGCCGACGCCAACACCAGAACGATAAAAAACGCAAGGGCCCTGCGCCGCCTGCCGCCAGTCGGCAGGTGGCCACGGTCGAAGATGCGCCGCCTGAAGGGCGGCCCGCACCCAAGAAGCCCAAGGGCGGCAGGCCGGCTTGGCAGCCGGCTTTCTCCTATGAGCAAACCCTTGATGCCCCGTGCAAGTTCCACAGCGGCGCGAAGCCGTCCAACCACATGACCCGCAAATGCAACTGGCTCGCCCGAATCTCGAAGGGCGAGGGGCTCACGCCGACTCCGCCTGCCGGCCCGCCGCCGCCGGCTCCGCCGCCCAAAGCCGCCCGGCCCGCGGTCGACGCCGTGCAGGACGAGTTCCCCGACGAGCAAGCGTCTTATGTCGTCTTCACGAGCCAGCCCGAAGACCGGCGCAGCAAGCGCCGAGAGCAACAGGAGGTCAACATGGCCGCCACCAGCCCAGCTGGCCACATGCACTGGTCGGAGAAACCCATCAGCTGGAGCCGGGCCGACCACCCAGAGGTGATGCCATCCCCCGGCTCCTACGCGTTGGTCCTGGAGGCCACCCTCGCAACGAATACGCGCGCCGCGCGCTTCTCCCGCGTGCTGATCGACGGCGGAAGCAGCATCAACATCCTGTACCGCGACACCATGGAGAAGCTGGGCGTCAAGGCCAAGCAACTTGCGCCGACTCGAACGGTGTTCCACGGCATCGTACCCGGATTGTCCTGTGCCCCCATCGGCAAGCTCAAGATCGATGTACTCTTTGGGGGCAAGGATCATTTCCGCCGGGAAGCAATCTGGTTCGAGGTGGTGGACCTGGAGAGCCCTTATCATGCCTTGCTTGGCCGACCCGCCTTGGCCAAGTTCATGGCGGTCCCCCACTATGCTTACCTCAAAATGAAGATACCGAGCTCAAAGGGTGTCATCACCATCGCCGGCGACTACAAGAAGTCCGCCGACTGCGCCGCGGCCAGCAGCCGGCTGGCCGAATCCCTCGTGATCGCAGCCGAGAGGAAGACGCTGGACCGGGTCGTGGCCCTGGCCAGCAAGCAGCTAAACCAACCCGCCGACTCCAAAGAGTATGACGCCCAAGGATCTTTCCAGCCAGCCAAGGAGACCAAGAAAATACAGCTTGACCCCGAGCACCCCGAGAGGTTTGCCTTCATTGGGGCGAGCCTGGATAGCAAATAGGAAGGCGAGCTCGCCGATTTCCTCCGTGAGAATCGGGATATCTTTGCATGGTCCCCCAAGGACATGCCGGGTGTTCCGAAGGATTTCGCCGAGTACAAATTGCACGTGCGGGAGGATGCTAAACCAGTCAAGCAGCCCCTCCGCCGACTGTCAGAAGAGAAGAGAAGGATCATAGGGGAGGAGATAGCCCGGCTCCTCGCAGCCGGCTTCATCATGGAAGTTTTCTTCCCCGAATGGCTCGCGAACCCGGTTCTCGTGCTGAAAAAGAATAACAAGTGGCGCATGTGTATAGATTACACGAGCCTCAACAAAGCCTGCCCAAAAGATCCCTTCGCTCTGCCCAGAATTGATCAAGTGATAGACTCCACAGCCGGATGCGAGCTGTTGAGTTTTTTGGATGCCTACTCGGGATACCACCAGATCAAGCTGAACCCGGATGACCAACTGAAGACCGCCTTCATCACGCCGTTTGGAGCCTTCTGCTACCTGACCATGACGTTCGGCTTGAGGAATGCCGGCGCCACGTTTCAGCGTTGCATGCAGAAGTGCCTCCTCACGCAGCTCGGCAAGAATGCCCACGTTTACGTGGATGATGTTGTGGTGAAGACGGAGAAGCGTGGCACTCTGCTGGAAGACTTGAGGGAGACGTTCGAAAACCTGCGCCGGTTCCGGATCAAGCTCAACCCAGAGAAATGCGTGTTCGGAGTGCTAGCCGGCCAGCTCCTAGGCTTCCTGGTCTCTGAACGCGGCATAGAGTGCAACCCTGTGAAGATCAAGGCCATCGAGAGGATGGCGCTCCCAATCAAGCTCAGAGAGATTCAGAAGTTCACCGGGTGCCTGGCCTCTCTTAACCGCTTCATCAGCCGGCTTGGAGAAAAAGCTCTCCCCCTCTACCGCCTCATGAAGAAGAGCACTCACTTTGAGTGGAACGACCAGGCCGACCAAGCTTTCCACCAGCTGAAGAAAATGCTGTCCACGCCGCCTGTCTTGGCGGCACCGACTGAGAAGGAGCCCATGCTCCTATATATTGCCGCCACTAGCCGGGTGGTCAGCACCGTCATTGTGGTCGAACGCCCCGAAGAAGGCCGAGCCCAGCCGGTCCAGAGGCCGGTTTATTACCTGAGCGATGTGCTGTCCACCTCGAAACAAAATTACCCGCACTATCAGAAGATGTGCTATGGCGTGTACTTCGCCGCCAAGAAGCTGAAGCCGTACTTTCAAGAGCACCCCATCACGGGCGTATGCACTGCCCCGCTAGCCGACATCATAGGCAGCCGGGATGCATTCGGCCGGGTGGCCAAATGGGCCATCGAGCTGGCCCCCTACACGATCTTCTACCAACCCCGCACCGCCATCAAGACGCAAGCGCTGGCCGACTTCCTCGTCGACTGGGCCGAGACCCAGTACTTACCACCAGCACCTGACTCCACCCATTGGCGCATGCACTTTGACGGATCAAAGATGCGCACCGGCTTGGGAGCCGGCGTCGTCCTTTCCTCTCCAAAGGGCGACAAGCTCAGATACACGCTGCAGATCCACTTCGCCGCCTCCAACAACGTAGCCGAGTACGAGGCGCTCATACACGGGCTCCGGCTTGCCAAGGAACTTGGCATTTGCCGGATCCTGTGCTATGGCGACTCGGATTTGGTGGTGCAGCAGTCTTCTGGCGACTGGGATGCCAAGGACGCGAACATGGCGAGCTACCGTTTCCTAGTGCAGCAAATCAGCGGATACTTCGACGGGTGTGAGTTCCTTCACGTGCCGCGAGTCGACAACGAGCCAGCAGATGCTCTGGCACGAATAGGCTCCACGCGGCAAGCAATACCAGCCGGTGTCGCCCTGCAGCGCCTCCTCAAGCCTTCAATCAAGCCGTCTCCGGAATCCGACTCCATTTTCGTGCCGCCTAACCCCGAGGGGGCCGGGTCCGGCTCGAAGAATCAAGCAGCCGGCCCGGGGACTTCAATATTCGGCTCGGGGACTGCCGCACCCGGCCTGGGGACTGCAGTAGCCGGCCCGGGGACTGCAGTAGCCGGCCCGGGGACTTCTTCAGCACAGGAAGCGGCGGCCGACTCCAGCGCTGCACAGCCCAACCCGCCCACCCTGGTGGCTCTGGCCACATTGGTGGCTGAGGAGGTCGCCGCCCCATCATGGGCCCAAGCCATCCGCAACTTTCTAGTGAACCATGACCTGCCGGCTGACAAAAACGAAGCAAGACAAGTTCAGCGCCGGGCTGGGGCATACACAATCGTCAACAGAGAGCTAGTCAAACACTTCAAAGGCTGCCAGCTTTTCAGCTCGCAGCAACACATGCCGGCTTCAGCACTCAAGACCATTCCCATCACCTGGCCCTTTGCCGTCTGGGGATTGGATATGGTGGGCCCATTCAAGACGGCGCGCGGCGGCATGACACATTTGCTCGTCGCCGTTGACAAATTCACCAAGTGGATCGAGGCGAAGCCGATCAAGAAGCTGAATGGGCTGACTGCAGTGACCTTCATTGCAGATATAACAACCCGGTACGGCGTACCGCACAACATCATCACCGACAACGGCACGAACTTTGCCAAAGGTGCCCTGGCACGGTTCTGCGCTGCGCAAGGTATCCGGCTGGACCTTGCGTCAGTCGCCCACCCGCAGTCAAACGGCCAAGTGGAGCGAGCAAATGGCCTCATTCTGTCCGGCATCAAGCCTCGACTGGTCGTACCCCTGGAGCGTTCAGCCGGCTGCTGGCTCGATGAGCTACCGGCTGTCCTATGGAGTCTGCGCACTACTCCCAACAGATCAACTGGCTTCACTCCCTTCTTCCTTGTATATGGTGCCGAGGCGGTCATCCCAACAGACATCGAGTTTGACTCGCCTCGGGTAACCATGTACACGGAAGCGGAAGCCAAAGAAGCACGAGAAGACGGCGTCGACCTGCTGGAAGAGGCCCGGCTGTTAGCCCTCAGCCGGTCCGCCATCTACCAGCAGGGTCTGCGCCGCTACCATAGCCGGAGGGTACGCCCAAGATCCTTCCAGGAGGGCGACCTCGTGCTCCGGCTGATTCAGCGAACAGCCGGCCAGCACAAGCTCGCAGCCCCCTGGGAAGGCCCCTTCATCATCAGCAGAGCCTTGGGCAACGACGCCTACTACCTCAGCGACGCGCAGAAGCCGAAGGCACGCAAGAGAGACGACTCTGGCAAGGAGTCGGAGCGACCGTGGAACGCAAATCTCCTTCGGAAGTTTTACAGTTAAAGCGCAGTATGTGTCATGCCCACTTCTGTATTTAGTATGATACAGTAGGCTCCCCGAGAAAGACTCGGGGACTGCCACCCGTTGTTTTATGAATGAAAGTTATCATCCGTATGATATTACCTTTTCATTTATTTTGTCCGGTACCGGGTCCGACGAGTCGGCCCGGGGACTGGCCGACTAGAGTTATATTAGGAGCCCTACCCGCAGTCAGACAAGTAATGTGCCGACACCCAGGCTTGGCTCTTGTCGAAACCGCAGCTCGAAGAACCGACTGCCCGGCTAGCAAGAGCCACTGGCCGGAAAGGGTACCCACATGAAAAATGGCTAGGGACCAAACAGGCTCGCATATATAACAAAAGCCGGCTGACTGCCTCACGCCGACCGACTACTAGAGTAGCCGGCCGGCCGGCTTATATTTAGTCTACTTCAAATCCAAGAAAACTCAAGTACTTGCCTTCCCAAAGAGGGAAGGCGGCAAAGGAATGAGCCTAAGGACAAAAAGTACACTCGGATGAACGCCAACACATGCATATATTAATATATTACACAAAAAGCCTCCAGAGAGGTCGACATCCAGCATTGTTCGATACACCCCCAGTGGGTGGAATTGCAGAAACTTAAATTTGTCCAAAAAGAAAGACAGGGACAAAAAGAACGGCAGATCAAGCCGGCGGGGCCGCAGACGAGCTGGATTAGGCGACGGAAGTAGTCGCGCCGGCTGGAGGAGTGGCCGGCTGGCCAACCTCGGCTTGATCGTCGTCTTCGGCAGAGGGCGCGCTCCTGCGTGGCTCGTTGCTAGAGGCACGATCGGCTGGGGGACGGTCGGCCGCCCCACCAGTCGGCTCGGCGTCTTCGTTGTCCTCCTCCTCGTCGTCCTCGCCCTCGTCGCTGGAGGCGATCTCTTCCGCCGAGTCCTCGCCGTCCGCCGGGTTCAGCCCGAACCATTCCTCCGGCTGGGCAGCGCCATCGTCGTTGAGCTCCGGCGCGAAGACGCTGGTGTCGGTACACTCAGCGATCGTCGAGGCGCGCTGCGCGATCGCCGGCCGCACCTCCTCCAGCTCGGCGTCGTCTTCCGACCGCCACGTCCGCAGCTGGTCCAAGCTTAGCCCTGGGTACCACGCGCGGACGAACTCTAGCGCGCGCCCGGCTCCAAGACGGGCCACGGATGCCTTCCAGGCCTCGAAGCGGCCGACTGCGACTTCGAGCCAGTCGGCCGTCCGGCTTGGGGTCCGGGGAATTGTCTGGCCGGGCCAGAGCGCGGCCAGCATCGTCGCCCCGGCGCGTTGGAGCCGGCGGAGCAACCTGTGGGCCGGCTGCAGCCGCGCCTGGACGGCGATAAGCTGCTCCGACAACGTCTGGTTCGCATCCGGCGGAATCACAACCCCGGCCTGACGGCGCTCCTCGCGGTAGGCTTCGATGGCTTGGGCGGCAAGGACGGACTGGCCGGGGAAGTACTCTGTGCAAGACAGCAAACACAAGTCAAAACAAAACCATAGGCGGCCGGCGAATGGAAGAAGAGCAAGAAAGACAGCCTACCATCAATGAGATCCTCGACCCGGCCGAAGCCTTCTTCCAGCGCCCGGCGCGTCTCGGCCCAGCTCGCCTCCCTGGCCCCGAACTCCGCCCTCAGGGTAGCCTCGCCATCCTGCGCCTTTTGCAGGGCCGCCTTGTGGCTCTCCTCTTGGTCAGCCAGTTTCATCGCCAGGCGGTCGCGCTCTTGAGCCAAGTCAGCGTACTCGGCGTCCTTGGCACGAAGAGCGGCCTGCACCATGCCGAGTTCCCTCCGCAGGTTGGCGTTGGCCTCTGCACGAGCAAGAAATAAAGAGAAAAATCAGCAAAGGAAAAGTCGTCAAGTAAGATCCGACCCGACTGCGCTGCAGTCGGCCCGGATCTCAGGGACTACACCCAGTGGGTGCGCTGTCGCGCCCCCACGAGAAATAAATAAGGACAAAGCACTTACGCCGGCTGCTAGCGAGGTCTTCGGTCCTCCGGCTTAGCTCCCGAGCCTGGGAGTTGAAGGCGGCCGCGCGAGAATTGTGATAATCCCGAAGATCAGAAAAAACAGTCAACATAGTCGTCTAGTAAGATCCGACCCGACTGCGCTGCAGTCGGCCCGGATCTCGGGGACTACACCCAGTGGGTGCGCTAGCGCGCCCCCACGGAAAAAATTCAAAGGACCAGAGCGGTCAAGGAGTGAAGACTTACCCGGATTGCAGACCGCGTCGACAGAAACTCCTGAGTGAATTGCCTCAGGAGGCCGGCCTGTGCGTGCAGCCGGCTCCAAACCTCTTGAGCCGCGACGTTCAGCTCGCCGCTCCCTCCGCTGGGAGTCCACCCGGACGTGGCGGAGCTGGCCGCCTCCAAGGCGTCTGCCGTCCGCTCGGCCTCCGCGGCTCGGCGCGTGTCCGGTAGGGCCATGCCCCCTCCGGCGGGCCGGCCCACCGCCAGCTCGACCTCAAGGCCGGCTTCGGCCTCGGGCGCGGCCCAGGCCGGCTCCTCTGGCACCGCCGACGATTGGCCGCCTTCGCCTGCCCCGGCTGGCGCTGCCGGCGACGTCCTCTCAACAGAAGCCCCGAGGATTTCGTCCCTCTGCACCAGTGGCTGCTCGGGGATAATCTCCTCCGCCGTGGGCAGAGGAATATCCGGATCCAAGATCTGGAGGGGGATGGCGAGTAGCGGAGGCTGGCTACGCGCGCCTTCCGCCTCCGTCTCCACGGCCGCCCGCTCCGACGGAGTTTCGGCCACCTCG
Organism: Triticum monococcum; assembly: GCA_034509565.1. Lineage (NCBI taxonomy): Eukaryota > Viridiplantae > Streptophyta > Magnoliopsida > Poales > Poaceae > Triticum > Triticum monococcum. Next base: position 496,413,123 of record CM067844.1, read on the forward strand.
CTCGCTCGCCCAGGCGCCGTCTGGGCGGCCTCTCGCAACGCCGCCGGCCGCTCGGCCGCCTCCCTCTCTCGGCGCGCCTCGCGAGCGTTGCGCTCCGTGGCTGCATCAAGTTCGGCGCGGGGGTCCACTCGGCGGGACCATGAGGAACCGGCGCTCGGCCCGACCACGGAGCCGGCCGGGCCTCGCTCGAGGGAGAGCGGCGCCCTGCTCAGGAAATCAGAAAAGCATTCAAGAAAAGAAGACTTCAGAATAACAAGCATGCAGGCGGCTACTAGACTTATGCGGAAACTGACGGGGGCTTCTTCACCGCCTTCCGGAAGCGGGCCGCCTACGCCGCCGCCTCCTCGCGCTTCGTGGCCGCGGCGGAGGCCTTCGGCTTCTTCGGCCGGCTTCCGAAGAGCGGGAGCGCGGCCCGGCGCTTCCCCTTCCCGCCACCGGTAGTCGGCGCGGCAGAGGAGCTCGCGCCGCGGCGGTCGGTTGCCGGCTGGCGGCGCGGGAGTTCTTCGGCTTCAAAATCGTCCGGCCAGTCGTCGAAACTGGCCGAGAACCCGGTGCCGCCGGGCTCGGCGGCGTCCCCCGTGGCGGCGTCCTCCATGGCGACGGCGGAGAGATCCGGGTCGTCGGGGTCGTCCACCGTGCGGTCCGGGGCGTACTCTCGGTCGACTCTGGCTGCCCCGGCTGGCGGCGGGAGGAGAGGATTCTGATGAAGAGAAAAAAGAAAAAATAGCCGCCTGGTCAGAGGCTGGCTAACCCAAGCCGGCAGACGACAAGAAGAAAAACTTACCACAGGCGGAGGCTGGGCGCGGGAGTACGGCGCCTTGCCGAATTGCCACTCGTCGGTGAGCTTCAAGTTGGCGACGTAGTTCGCCATCAAAGCCACCTCGGCATGGGGCATCTCCCATGTGCTCAGCCGGCAAGGATCGAACCGGCCACTCATTTGGCACATCATGTGCGGCCGGCTTTGAAGAGGCAAGATCCGGCGCTCGACGAAGGCGGTTACCAAGTCGGACGCGCACAGACCTTCCGACTGGATCATCACTCGAAGCCGGGAGATGGAAGCATTCCCCGCTGGAGACAGGGACTTCGACCGGTAGCCCCAGGTCCGCCGCCTCCCAGCCGGCGGGCCGGCTACGTAAGCCGGCAGGTTGACGTAGTCGCCGTGCCGGGCGACGTTCTTGACGTAGAAGTAAGACTTCTGCCACAGCTTGACAGACTGGATCAGAGGAATGTGGGGGATGGGGTTGTCGTCGCTTGCCCTCTTCATCGCGATGAAGGCGCCGCAGGGAGCCGGCACGCTGGCGGAGACGGTGCCGAGCTTGTTCTGGAACAGTTCCGCCCAGAGCTCCAGCATCGGCAGCACCCCCAAGTACCCTTCGCAGAGCGTGACGAAGGCCGAGAGTTGCAGCACTGCGTTGGGCGTGACGTGGTGCGGTTGGAGGTTGTAGAACTCGAGAAAGGAACCCATGAAGCTGCTCGCCGGGAAGCCGAAGCCCCGGAGGAAGTGCGTGCGGAAGACGACGCGCTCGCCTTCCTCCGACGCCGGCGAGACCTCCTTCGCGGGCGCCAGGCGCACCTGCACGAGGTCGGCGGCGGGCAGACGCCGGGTCTGGCGGAGGAACTCGATGTGCTCGTCGTGGACATTGGACCCGTCCCGCGAACTCGACAAAGCCAGCGACATGGCGGCGTGGGTGGGCTACGGCGCGAAACTGCGTCGGGCGCGAGGAAGAAGAAGAAGAGCAGGAGGGACGGGGAGCGGGGGAGCGAACAGGCCCGTGCCTCTCCCCCTCCCCCCTACTTGTAGGCGCGTGCGCCAGAAACGAGGAGGCGCGGCGTGGGGGATCGTGGGGATCGATCGTGCCCGTCTCCCCCACGCCCGCGTTAATTACGCGCCTTGATGACGCGAGGTAACGGCCGCGGGGAGACGTGCGGCCCCCTCGGGCCACAGAAGATCTGCGCCCGGACCAAGGCCAGGGAGTGGCGGGCCCGGGCTTGCGGCGGCGTCCCGTCGCGCGCGTGCGGCGGCAGGACTTCCCCGCCACGTGGCTCGTCATGGGGCCCGCGGGTCAACCACGGTCGCCCTAGTAAAGAAAAGCGCTCTGAAGTCGGCTGCAACGACGCAGTCGGCCCCTCACGGTATGAAGCCGGCCAAGCTTCCCGTCCTTCCGTCCGCCATGAAGCTTGCCCGCCTTCGGGGACTACTGTCGGGGTAAATAGCCATGGGTAGCCCAGCCGGCTTCCCCTGGCCCCTCAAAAAAAATTATGAGCCCATCCGGCTCATAAGGAGACTCAAGACCTGGGCCTCCTCCCCCCTAGCCGACTGCCATCTTTGCCGGCTTGGGGGGCGGCCCGCCCTTTTTACCCCCATGAAGAAAACTGTGGAGGGCCGGCTACGGTATGGCCGGCTGCGGCAGGGCCGGCTATGGCAGGGCCAGCTATGGCACGGCCGGCTACCGCTGGGCCGGCTTCGATAAAGCAGTCAACGCCGTACCCGCGATGTACGCGTCCACCCTGTGATGATGAAGCGGGGCGTGGCTACAGTGGGGCCTGCCACCCCCAAAACCCGGAGCACGCCTGGTACAGCGCGTCGTGCGGGCAGCCGCGGGCCGCCCGGCGCGGCACTGTAGCCACGGCGGCTCTGACGCCTTCCACGACGGGCCGCCAGCGTGGCCACCGAGGCGATGGGCCCCTTCGGGCAGAGAGATGCCGAAGGCGGCCACACCCCTCTCAAGCCGGCGAGACAGAGGGCCGGCTTCGTGCAGCCGGCCTGCCGCCTTCCTCGAAGGAGACGCCCATTAAGGAGACAAGGTGCGGCGGGGCTACAGTAATCGCCCGCCAGGGCGGCGCTACTGTAGCCACGCTTACCCCGACCAAGCCTGCGCCAACAAACACGGAGCAACAGTAACCGGCCGCCGACAGGGCCCTGGCCGGTGGGGCCGGCCTGTTGACCCAGGAGCCGGCAGTCGGCGGGACCCACCAGCCGGCGGGCCCCAGAAACCGGCGGAGAAGCCGGCGAGCATAGTCACCGACAGCTGGGCCCCACGCCCAGTCGGATTACCATTGTACCCCCGGGGGGTAGGCCTATATAAACCCCCCGGTGCACCCATGCAAGGGGTTGGACTCTCTTTCTAGACATAGACACTTACAAGGAGAAGAAGCAGGCTGAGCTAAGCCCTTCTTCCTCCTTCCGCCCCCAAACAGCTCAAGGAGCATTGTAGCCACCTGTGAACTTAGTAACCATGCGGAGATCCCGCAGAGCAGCAGTAGGGGTGTTATCTCCCCAGAGAGCCCTGAAGCTGGGTAAGATTCGCCGGCGTGCATGTCTACGCCTCATCCCGTTTCCAGGCACCGACGACGTTCTATTGGCCCCCGCAATGATAAGCCACCCGTTGGCATATGTCGATCCTACCACCCGACAATGATATTGGGCAGAACAGTGGTTCAAGTACAGGTTTGTGACCAAGGAATATGCTAAGAAGAATGCCATCAATCGACCATGGGGAGACATCCTATACAGAAATCTTCAATGCAGGTCCAGAGATGAAGCCATTGAACAAGGCTTCTATCCCTGCATGGTCCGTGGACCACAGCAATGCGGATGGTGACCCATCATCATTGCTATGGTGTCGTGACGACAATCTGTTCAAGCGCAACTTCCAGTTTGCCCAGAATTCGGCGAAGTAGAACAAGAAGTCATTGGGACTAGACTTCAGTCCTGGTCCCTCTGCTCCCCGTGCCGATGGCACCTGCGAAGCTGAACCCAATCTTGTTGGGCCCTTCTACAACCTGGACGGTCTCATCACTCATATCATGGTTCAAGGGACAGCCGTGGATGAGCCTGCAGATGACGCTGAATCTGATGAAGCGCCTGCACCGCCGAAGCCAAAGAAACCGAAGCAGCCTAAAGCTTCGAAGCCTGCCTCAGCACCAAAAATCTCACGAGCGAAGCCACTGGCTACTGCACCTCCTGAAGACCGTGTGCAGTCTGAAGATTTGTCACACATCTCCAAGCCCTTGAAAGTCAAGATGCCTTTGCAACACACCAGCCAAGAACTGACTACTGTTGCTATTCTGCGCAACGACGCTATTGATCTGTCCAGCGATGAAGATCTTGCAGATGACACTCTTGAGCAACTGATCAAGAGCAAAGAAGAAGCAGAAATCTTCAATGATTTGCCTCTCTTTGACGTAGCAATCATCCACAACTTCATTGATGAGTGGTTTGACACGCCCAACCTCAGCTTTGAAGATCTGCAACTTCCAATTGGCCTAAGTGTCGCCTTCCATGGCGCCATTGCTTCAGAGCTAGCTATAGCTCAGCGCATCGTTGAACTGAAGCAAAAGATCGACTTTGAGAAAGCTCAGTTTAAGAAGCACATGGCCAAGCTCAGCGTGCAAGAGGTCAAAAATTTCAAGATCATGCTGCACGAGCTCAAAGAAGCCTTTATCAAGAAGCGTGAAGAAGCTCAAGGTTCTCGTGAGCGCATGAAGAGCCTGGCTGACAAGTGTGTGCAGGCCTACAATGAGGCTGAGAAGCGCAAGGCCCTTGGTCGTCCTGGCATCGATCCCAGGATGGCTGCCAAGAAGAAGAAGAAGCCAGCTGTAGCCGAGCCCGAAGCACCAAGGCGGGAAGCACATCCCATTGTCTTCCCAGCCAGTATGACTGGCTCGAAGCCAAAGGTCAGGTCAACCGCTTCAGAACTGAAGAATACGAGGACTGCTGAGGCTGAAGCGAGAAAGAGGAAACATCCTGAAGCCTCTGCTGCTGCTCCCTCCAAGAAGAAGCGCAAGACCAAGAAGGATCGGGCTGCTCCCACAGAGCCCTTAGTTGTTGAACCTATCTCCATGGTTCACCGTGCTGCTGAACAAGAGCGCCAACTGACTGTCCATGAGCCTGCTTCCATAGAGGCTCATGAAGCTGAAGACATTCCAGCAGCTGATCCCACCACTGCTGAAGACATTGGTCACCATGACAATGTTGAAGATGATGTAGTTCTTCCTCTGATCGAGCACCAACAGGTATCATCGCCTGTGCTTACGCATAGCGAACTCATCAGCATTGGTCGTCCTCTGACGCCAATTGCTCAGGATGCATCATGGGCTGATCACCCACAACAACAAGTCACACCACCCCGGCAAGAAGAAGAAGAAGATGACTTTGAGGCCCAGCCAACTCAGTCTCCAATGGCGTCGCCAGCATTATGCAGGCTTCGCAAAGGACCAAGGTCTCAAGTCCCTCTTTCGAGCGTTCTACAAGGAGAAGTGCCCCACCAATCTGTTGCACGTCAAGTGTTTACAGATGCCACTCCTACTGTGAATGTCTCCGAGTCTGAGGGTAAAGTTGCTGAAGACATTCAGGCTGCATCAGTCGACGACACACAAGAAGAAGAGCGTGTCCCTACTCCCCCATTACTGTAGAAGCTGTTCTCGAGGAGAACGTGTCAGTGTCTGACCCTCCAGCTCATCAAATGGAGGTTGAGAATCTCGAGGCTACCACTCCCAACACAAATGAAGCCAATGACGTAGTCATGGCTGAAGCAAATGTGGAGCATGCACCAATGTCAGAAGTCAGTGAAGCCAATGAGGCTACTGCTCCTGTTCCTGCGCCTGCTGCTGGTCCTTAGTTTGACTATCACGTTGAGCACAGGCATCAGGTACAGAAGCCAATGCCAAGGTTCCCCAGGTTTCCAGGTCCTGCATCAGCACCTGGATCCTTTAATGTCAACGGCTTGAAAGAAGACAACACCTTCTTCAATAGCTCCAAGAACCCCTACTCAAGGGAAGGAATATCTTCTGATCGGTTCTGGAGCTATCCGCAGCGAAGCTATTACTCATGCATTCTGTACAATCAAGGTTGCATCTTCCCACATATGCGTCTTGACACCGAAGCAATAACTGGTCTGCTCTGCTTGGAAGAAGCTCTGGATTGCTTCAAAGAGGTTGGATTGTTTCCTTTCGTCGCCGACCAAGAGCACTGGAACGAAGAGTTGCTGCTCCAATTTTATGCCACTCTTCACATTCGTGGCTACAACAGAGACCCGAAGACTTGGGTCCTTGAGTGGATGACTGGAAATGTCCATCACGAAGCTAAAGCCTTTGATATCATTGAGCTCACTGGTCTGCCACTTCTGGAGATCTCTATGAACCTGGCTGTCAGCTACACAGTGAAGCTATGGAGAGCATCTTTCAGAAGCCTGAACCGAACATGAGTCAGATGCTAAGTATGATGAAGCCTTTGCCTCCAGATGCTACATATCCTAAGGAGTTCTTTGTTGAAGACCTTGAGTATCTGCCATGCACTATCTATCACATTATAAGGCGAACTCTCTGGCCCATCAAAGGACATTCTCCACATGCAAAGCTGGAAGGTGCACTGAAGACTTTGGTCTTCTATATTCTTCATGGCAAATGCTTCAATGCACAAGACTTCTGCATTCGCCAACTTGCAGCATCAGGATCTGATCTTTTTGGCTATCTCATATCAGCCCTCTGCTCGCAATCATCGGATCTTTTTGCCTGATGTGGATATGTCCGTTGAAGCCATCTATCCAGAGCCTGCCAAGGAGCCTCTTAGTCTTCAGAATGCTAAGCATCAAAGTTTCTCTCAGAACATTGAAGGAGTTGAAGCAGTCACTCGTGTTTATCCTCTGGCTGTCACTACACATGCACCTCATCGTGCCCTCACTGAAGCCACTGAAAGCACTATTGCCCAACGGCCCAAGAAGCGATCTCGTGTTCTCAATGACCGAGAGCTTCTGGTTGCTCTTCATCAGAAACTGGATAGGCATCATGACTGGCTGAAGTGCCAAATGCAAAGCCTCTTGGTGGATGTCAACCGCATTCGCAATCTTGCCACCAAAGAATGCCTTTGTTGCCCATGAAACCTGTCGGCGTACATGGAAAGGGCTGACGCTTATGTGCTCTGAGGATGATCTTCACGAGGATGGCTTCTCTGAACGTTTCAAGTTTGACTCCACACCTCCCCGAAGGGCTGTGGCGCAACGAACTCCGTCTCTTGAAGACTCTGAGTTCTCTTCCTCCGCGGCAACTATGAATGCCAGAGCGATCGAGGACGAAGTCGATGCTACTTCACCGCCCCTACTTCAGCACCGCCTAACAACACCGACGACCTTGCTACTTCACCTACTCCTCATAGGAACGAGTAGATGCTCTATGTCTTCAAACCTTTTTGGTCCTTACTGACAAAAGGGGGAGAAGCATATGAGTTTGATAGTCTTCAAGCGGGTCCATATGGGCGGTTATCTTATGCTTTTCCTAGTGTTTACAACTCACGTTTTGATACATTTGGTTCTTTGAGTTGTACCACTTAAACTCGATGGTCGTTTGCTACTTATTTGCTATTCTATGATGCGATGATAAATTCCGCATGTGTGACGATAAATTCCGCACTTAGATCATTTGCAAACGTCCATTTTCCATTATGCATGTCATTATCTTCACATACCTTTCATGCATGATGAATTGTCATCATAAGTTGAAGAGGATCTCCACAAGTACAACCTGCCATGTGCATTTGCATTCCAAAAGCAAATTACCTATATGCACATCTTCAGGGGGAGCCTTTGCAACTTATGAAGACAGTTCCTTTACAATTTCACATATTATATTCCCCGTTGAAAACTTCAACTGGTTTGTCATCAATCACCAAAAAGGGGGAGATTGTAAGTGCATCTAGTGCCACCCCTAGTTGGTTTTGGAGTATTGACGACAAACATAGTTGAGGGACTAATGTGTTTATGAGAATGGCAGGATAACATAGGTAGAAGTCCCTCATTGATTCGATTTTCCTACGAGAGATGACCCCTAAAAATGTATGAAGACATTGAAGTCAAAGGTGGTATGTGAAGACATTCACTTTGAAGACTATGACAAGAGAAGACATCGCATGAAGATTATGGAGCGCGAAGAATTAGATCTTTCATAGTTCTTTTTCTTCTTTGTTGAGTCATAGGAACCACCATACTGTTAAGTGGGGTCCAAGAGAACCAGTCAGAATGACTGAAGTGATGCTTAACCAAAATCCTATGTCTTCGAGTGAAGACTATGAGAGCGAATCTTGTCCAGAGTTGGACAAGTCAGCTTTGCTTGTAGCCCAAGTAAAGTTGTCGTGTGTGTTTGAAATCTGACCGTTGGAACACGTGTCAGTTCCTTAGTGACCCAGGGTCATTTTGTACATATCAGGTCGGGTTGCCTAGTTGCTATAAATAGCCCACCCCCTACAACCATAAACGGTTGGCTGCTCAGAGTTAAAATACGGCTGTTGTTGTTTGAGAGCAACCCACCTCGAAGCCTTTGAGAGAGAATTCCTTGCGAGGATAAATCCCTAACCACCTAGAGCCTAAGAGTGTTAGGCATCACTTAAGTCATCTTGTCTGTGTGATCTGAAGACTTATTACACTTGAGGACTGTGAATCCTCTAGCCGGTTAGGCGTCGCGTTCTGAGCATCCAAGAGTCATTGTGGATTGCCCCTGAACGAAGTCTGTGAAGGTTTGGGAGTCTACCTTGAAGACTTACCAGAGTGATTGGGCGAGGTCTGCATGATCTTAGCTCAAGGGGAATATGGTGAGGACTAAGGGTTCTGAGCTGCTTGTTCAGGACTGGGTGTCCGAGACTGTGTGTCCTCAGGTTTAAATACCTAGCCGCCCTAACCAGACGTAGAGTTTCACAGCAACTGGAACTGGTCCAACAAATCATTGTCTTCAACGAGTCACTGGTTTTATCGTTTCCTTCCCTTTACTTACTGTTGGTCCATGTGAAGTCATTGCATGATTGCATTATCTTTTGTCTTCACTGAGTGATTGCTTGTTCTGATTGGCTTCACAAGATCTTCCGACCTGATCCTTACTGCCTAGCTGCTATTAGTCATTGTGCTTTCACTTCATTGAATACTGGACTAAGGTTTGCCTAGTGTAGTCTACCTTCCGCTGCGTGGTAATAGGTTTACTTCTATCGTTTGTCTTCGAAACTTTCATGTTTTGAAGACTTTCATAAAAATCGCCTATTCACCCCCCTCTAGTCGATCACTAGCACTTTCAACAACGCCGAGCGGCAGCCTACACCATAGCCAACAGAGAGCTAGTCAGGCGCAGCGTCACTGGTGTCTACCAGCGCTGCGTAGAGCCAGAGCAAGGCCAAGCAATTCTCAAAGACATCTATCAAGGCGAGTGCAGCCACCATGCGGCTTCAAGAGCACTCATCGCAAAAGCCTTTCGACACGGTTTCTTCTGGCCGACTGCCTTAGAAGAGGCCAAGGAATTGGTCCAAAAATGCAAAGGGTGCCAGAAGTTCAGCTCCAAGCCGCACCAGCCGGCTTCTGCACTCAAGACCAACCCATTGCCTGGCCTTTCGCAGTTTGGGGTCTGGACATGGTGGGACCATTCAAGACGGCATGAGGTGGCTTAACTCACTTACTTGTCGCAGTGGACAAGTTCACCAAGTGGATAGAAGCAAAGCCAATCAAGAAACTGAACGGGCCGACTGCCATGACTTTCATCTCCGATATCACAATTCGGTACAACATACCACACAGCATCATCACCGACAACGGCACAAATTTTTCCAAAGGCGCCTTGGCCCGTTTTTGCGCAACACAGGCATCCAACTGGACCAAGCGTCCGTCGCCCATCCACAGTCAAACGGCCAGTTGGAGCGAGCAAACAGCCTCATCCTGTCTGGCATCAAGTCCCGGCTGGTCGAGCCTCTAGAGTGCTCGGCTAGCTGCTGGCTCAATGAGTTGCCAGTCATCCTCTGGAGTCTGCGCACAACTCCAAACAAGTCAACCGGCTTCACGCCTTTCTTCCTCGTCTACGGTGCCAAAGCCATCATCCCAACGGACATAGAGTTCGACTCCCCGCAAGTCACCATGTACACAGAGGAGGAAGCAGAAGAAGCACGTCAAGACGACGTCGATCTACTGGAAGAGGGCCGGCTGTTGGCACTCAGCCGGTCCAGCATCTACCAGCAAAGCCTGCACCGATACTACAACAGGAAGGTCAAGCCAAGATCTTTCCAAGAAGGCGACCTTGTGCTCCGGCTGATCCAGCGAACAACCGGTGAGCACAAGTTGTCGGCACCTTGGGAAGGCCCTTTCATCATCAGCAAAGTGCTGGGCAACGACTCCTACTACCCGATTGACGCTCAGAAGCCCTGAGCACGCAAGAGGGGCGACTCCGGCAAAGAGAGAGAGCGGCCATGGAATGCAAATCTCCTCCAAAGATTTTATAGTTGATGCAGTATGTACCACGCTAGCTTTTGTATTAAAGTACCAAGACTTCGGGCCCCCCGAGACGAGCTCGGGGACTGCCCTCTTTTGTCTATATGATAAAAGTTATGCCTACGAGTATGTTACTCTTTGTTATGCCGCTTGGCACCAGGCTCGACAGGTCGGCCCGGGGACTTGCCGCCTTGCACTATGAAATGCTTCCTGCAGCCGGACAAGTAGTGTGTGGCACCTAAGCCATCTCCTGTCAGAAGCCGCAGCTTGCAGAGCGACTGTATGGTGGGCAGGAGTAAGGTAGAATGGGCGTTCGCATGAAAAATGGCTAAGGACTCAAAGCATGAAACATAGCTTAAGACGGCTTCCAGCCTTCCTTTTTTCTTTTCGCAAACCGACTATTAAGCAGTCGGCTCACCGCCTTCTATTCAACTTGCTAAAAAAACTCTAAAACGGCTAAGTACTTGCCTTCCCAAAGTAGCCAAGCATTTGATCCAACAGCAGTCCGCAGAGCGGCTGTCCGACTGGCAAGACAGACAACTAAGGGAAGCAGCAAAGGAAAAAAGCCAAAAGAGCAATGAGCAAGAAAAGATAGAATTCAGATAAATATTTACATAACATAGGCCCTTGGCCGAATCTTCGAGCAGAAGTTCAAAATACACCCCGCGGGTGGAATTGTGCGAATTAACAAGTTCTTCAAAGACTACTAAAGCAGATAAAATGAAGATAAGGCGGCAGCCTAGGAAGCAGCAGACGGATTCGGAGGGTCGGAGGAGGCGGCAGCGTCAGGCATTGGCGCGGCCGGCTGGGCAGTCTCGGCTTGATCTCCTCCAGCGGCAGTCGACTCGGTTGCATGCGGCTTGTTGCTGGAGCCGCGGTCGAGCTGAGGCTGGCCGTCCGCTCCGTCTTCTGGTTCTTCCGTCTCGCCTCCGTCCTCCGCCTCGCCTTCCTCCTCGGCGCTAGAACCGATCACCTTCGCCGAGTCCTCGCCGTAGTCTGGGTTCATCCCAAACCACTCCGGCAGTACCTCTTCGCCGTCTTCAGACCGCTCGGGGACGAAGATGCTGGTGTCGGTGTACTCGGTGATCGCCGCAGCACGCTTGATGAGGGCGTCTTCCATAGCTGCCAGCTCCGGCTGGGCCTCTGACCGGAGTGTGGCCAGCTGGTCTAGGTCCAGCCCCGGATACCATGCCTTGACGAACTCCAAGGCCCGGCACGCTCCACCTCGGGCCGAGGAACCTTTCCAGGCTTCAAGACGACCAGCCGTGACCTCCAGCTAGTCGGCAGTCCGACTGGGGGTGCGCGGAGCCTGCATGTCCGGCCACAGGGCAGCAATCGCCTGGGCGCCGACACGTTGAAGCCGACGCAACATCCGGTGCGTCGGCCGAAGGCGAGCCTCGATGCTCAGGATATGCTCATCGAGGGTTCAGGGGGCGTTGGCGGCGATCTGTGCACCTTCCGCCCTCCGACCTTCACGGTCAGCCTCGATGGCTTGGATGGCGGCCTGCGAGTGCCCAGGGAAGAAGTCTACCAAGACGGAAGAAACGGAGAAACAAGTCAAAAACCGGGAGTCGGCACGATTTATAATCGCCAGCTCGAAGAAAGAAAGTAAAGAAACTCACCATCAACAATGTCTTCAATCTCATGGAAGTCGGAGGCCAACATTGCCTCTCTGTCAGTCCAGGAGGAGCGCTCGCTCGTGAACTCGGCCAAGAGGGAGGTTTCCGCGTCTTCTGCCTCCTTCTGCATCTTCACAAGCAGCTCCCTCTGCTCTAGCAATTGAGTGGCCGGAAGATCGCGCTCTGTGGCGAGCTTTCTGCACTCCTCCCCCTTGGCGCGCAATGCGGAGTTGGCTTCGCTCAGCTGCTGTTGAAGAACAACATTGGCTTCTGAAGAGAAGGAAGAAAGAAGGCGTTAAGTCATCAGTAAAGAAGGTCGCCGGGGAGATCCGGCCCGACTGCTCAGCAGTCGGCCCGAATCTCGGGGACTACAGCCCGCGGGTGCACCAGCGCACCCCCACAAAGAAGGAAAAGGACTCACTCCGGTGCTCTGACAGGTCGGCGGTCCGCTTGCCTAGCTCTTCAACGTTGTGATTGAAGGCAGTAACGCGGAGGTTGTGGTAGTCCTGCGAAAAGAGTTTCAGACAAAAGTTAGTACTCGGAACTCACCGAGTGGAGTTTCGGGCCGCCTACTCAGTAGCCGGCCCGAAACTCGGGGACTACACCCAGTGGGTGCGCTGGCGCGCCCCCACAGAGAGGAACAAGAAAAAGAAAAAAAGAGGACCAAAGAGAAAGCATACCCGGATGGCGGCCTGCGACGCAAGGTGCGCCTTGGTGCAGTTTTGGATGGCGTCGCTCTCAGCTCGCAGCTTCGTCTAAACATCCAGAAGCGCCTGGTTCAACAGGCCCGTGCCGCCTCCTCGCACCCACCCAATGGGCGCGGCGCTCGTCGCTTCGGCGTCTGGGATCGCCGAGCTGGCGGTGCCGGTCTCCAGGGGGCGTGTCGCCGAAGTCGCCTTATCAAGACGGCGGCGCGTTGGCGAGCCGACAAGGAGTAGCCTCGCCACGGCCTTGTCTTCGGTCAGTGGCACCAGCGGATCTGCCGGCTGTTCGCCTTGCCCGCTCCCAGACGGCGGCGGAGGTGGCGGCGAAACGATCACGTCCGGCATGGAGGAGCCGCCGCCTTCCCTCTCCAGGATGGGGTTCTCGCCACCGGTTTCCCCAGTCTGCCCCGTGAACTCCGGAGGCGGCAGCGCAGAGTTCAGCGGGGTGATGAACACCGCCGATTGGCGGTGCGCGGCCTGCTCAGCCTGCCACTTCATCGCGGCAACGGCTTCGGCCTCGGCCAGTTTCTTCTTGGCGGAGGCCGCCGCCTTATCGTCCTCCACCTTCTCCAGGCGGGCGGCCTCTTCCTCGTTGCGCTTCTCCTACGCATTCCGCTCCATCGCCTCCCGGAGGTCAGCGGCGGGGTCAATCCGCCGAGTGGAGGCGGACGTCTCCGCTGACCCCATGACGGAGGCGGCGACGACCCTCTCAAGAGTGAGGGGAGCCCTGAAGCAAGGGAAGCAAGTAAAAGACTCAGACAAAGCCACAAAGAAAGAATAAAGCGTCGAGACGGAATACTCACGCGGAGACCAGTGGCAGCTTCTTCACTTCCTTACGGAAGCGGATGGCCTTCGCAGCCGCCTCGTCCCGCCGGGTTGCTGCAACCGAACTCTTGGGCTTCTTCGGCCGACTGCCGAACAAGGTCGGCACGGCCCTACGCTTCTTCCCGCCGCCTGGAGCACCCGACGCGGCAGAAGAGCCCGTGCCGGGGTGGCTGGCTCCTAGCCGATGGCGGGGGGCGACCTCCTCCTCATCATCAGGCCAGTCCTCTAGGCTGGCCCTGAGCTGCGGGCCGCCTCCTCCCTCCGTGTCGTCTTACAAAGCCGCCGCTCCCAGATCGGGTTCGTTGATGTCTCTCTCTGCCCGGTCAGCAAGGAACTCATGGGCCAGCCCCGTGGTGCCGGCTGGTGGATGGAGGAGGGGATTCTGACCAAAGCCGACTGGTCAGGCTGCACAAAACAAAGTCGGCAAGAAAGAAGACAATCCAAAGAAAGAAAAGGCAACTCACTGTGGGTGGGGGGTTGGCGCGGGAGTACGGCTCCTTGCCAAACCGCCAGTCCTCCAGGAGCTTGCTGTCCGAGATGTAGTTCACCATGTAGGCAACCTCCTCGTGAGGCATGTCCTTGGTGCCAATCCGACTCGGGTCATGGTGCCCGCTCATTTGGCATATCATGTGGGGGCGACCTTGGAGCGGGAGAACTCGATGCGCCATGAAAGCGGCCAGCAGGTCTGGACCAGTCAAGCCCTCCGACTGCGCCAGCACCTGGAGTCGTGCGACGGCACCGGCCCCCGCAGCCGTCAGCGACTTGGCCCGGTACGATCAATTGGGTAGTCTCCCAGCCGGCGGGCCGGCTTCGAAAGCCGGCAGGTTGACCCAGTCACCCTTCGCAAAGATGCTCTTGACGTAGAAGTACGATCGTTGCCACATCTTCACCGACTTTATCAAATTGATGGTGGGGAAGGGGTTGTCGGCCCGCGATCTCCGCCCGGCGATAAACGCGCTGCATTGAGCCGGCACGCCTGCAGCCTCGGTGCTGAGCTTGGAGTAGAAGAACTCCCCCCAGAGCTCGAGGGTGGGGAGGTCTCCGAGGAAGCCTTCGCACAAGGCCACAAAGGCGGACAACAGCACCACCGTGTTGGGCGTGAGGTGGTGCGGCTGGAGGCCGTAGAACTCCAGAAAAGAGCGGAAGAAGCTGCTCGCCGGCAGCCCCAATCTGCACAGGCAGTGCGAGCGGAAGATGACCCGCTCGCCCTCCTCTGGCGCTGGGGAAATCTCCCCCCCTCGGCGCAAGATGCACCCGCACGTAATCTTCGCCGGGGATCCGTCAAGTCTTGCGGAGGAACCCGATGTGCTCGTCGTGAACTTCTGAGCCGTCCCAGGTGCCGGAACGCACCGAAGGGGGTGCGGCGGCGGAAGAAGAACTCATCGTGAGTTGATCACCGCGGCTGTCAGGGGTTAGGTGCGACATATGCCAAAGGATGGCTTATCATGGTGGGGGCGAGTAGAACGTCGCCGGTGGCTGGAAACGGGATGAGGCAAAGACATGCACGCCGGCGAATCTTACCCAGCTTCAGGGCTCTCCAAGGAGATAACACCCCTACTGCTGCTCTGCAGGCTCTCCGCATGATCACTATGGCAAAGTGTCTACACCGTTGCTCCTTGAGCTGTTTTCTGGAGGTAGGAGAGGGCAAGGCTAGCTCTCTCCCTCCTATATGATCTGGTCTGGAGCTAATGGGTTCCAACCCTTTGCATGGGTGCCCTGGGGGGATTATATATGCCTACCTCCCAGGGGTACAATGGTAATCCGGCTGGACGCGGGCCCAGCCGTCAGCGCCTCTGTCCTCTGTCTTCCCTGCCGACCGCTGGGGCCCGCCGACTGGCCCGGTACGGAGCCGACAGGCCGCGTCCGCCGCGGGTGGGTCTTGCCGGCTGCTGATTACTATAGCCGTGCTTCTGATGACGCGGGCTTGATCATGAGGTCGTGGCAACAGCCCCGCCGCCTGGCGGGCGATCACTATTGCCACTCTCCGTCACATCTTGATTAATGGCACGTGGGCCCTCGGGGAAGGTCTCGGCCGATTCCCCCAGGTCGACTCCCGACGGGCCCGACTGGTGGTCCTCTTGCCGTCTCCTGGGGTCTCATTGACTGGTGGGACCCACTGCCTCTGGGCCGTACAGACAAGCCGTCGTGGGTGCAGGATTCGGTCCTGCAGTGCTGATGTCAGGGCCGGCATGGCAACAGTGCCACGCCGCACGGAGATCTTTCGGGGTACGACGTGTTGTGGCCATGCCTGCCCTTGGTAAGGGGCGGGAGCGGGCTTCATTGTTGCCACTCCCCTGCCCCGTCCCACTTGATGAGGTCGTGGGGTGTGTTGGAGTCGCAGGCCGACTCCCCAAAGCCGGCTTCTCTGGAAGTCACCAGTCGGGAGTCGGCTTTCCCTGAAGTCGTCCCTGGGACTCGGCCATGAGTGGCCAGTCAGCCATCCTGCCATTGACTTCTTGAAGGCGGCTCTTCGTCCTGGGGTCTTGAGGGGCGCAGCCTGCCCCGATGACTTGAAAGGTTCTGGGGCTCGGGTTGGCCTACCCGTGGCCCATTACTCCGACAGTAGTCCCCGAAGCTGATGAGGCGCCGCAGACGATCGGCCAAGAAGCCTCAGCAGTTTCTCTTTCCGGGTGCTCAACACATGGTCTTTGATTGACTTCTGCCGGGCCGACTAGAAGGAGTCGGACTCGCTCAATTCGGACTCCCTCAATTCCGACTCGCACAATATTTCGAACATCGCGGCAGGATCCAAGTAGCGTGCTAGCTAAGCCTCCAGGCCGCCGCCCGTTCTAGGCCTGTCATGCGATGACACATGGCTGGGCCATCCTGCCAGCCTACGCGCGCAACGGGACAGGCCCATAGGCGGGGCCCGCCACTACCGCGCCTCGGCGCCCGAGCGGATCTGCTGCGGCCCCGGCGGATGGTTGGGATTCCCGTGGAGTTACTGTGCGTAGTAACTTTGTCGTGGAACGTGGGGGTCGTGTGGCCGTGGGCGCAGTAAATCCCATGACCGCCCCCTCGTCTTTGCAGCCCCCGAGGCTATAAGTAGGGGAAAGAGGGGGGCATGCGCGCCCCTCCATCCCACCACTCCTCGCTCTCTTCCTTCTCACTGTTCCTCGCTCTCCTCCTTCTTCTTCTTCTTCTTCGCTCCGCCGCGCGCCCAAGCTCCAGCGAACGCCGCGGCGACCAGCTCGCGATGAGTTCTTCCTCTGCCGCCACGCCTCCCCCGGTGCGCTCCCGCACTTGGGACGGTTCCGAAGTTCACGACGACCACATCGAGTTCCCCCGCAGGACTCATTGGCTCCTCGGCGAGGATCACGTTCGGGTGCGCCTTGCACCGAAGGGGGAGATTTCCCCCGCGCTGCAGGAGGGCGAGCGGGTCATCTTCCGCTCGCACTGCTTGCGCGGGTTGGGGCTACCGGCGAGCAGTTTCTTCCGATCCTTCCTGGAGTTCTACGGCCTCCAGCCACACCACCTCACCCCAACACAGTGGTGCTGTTGTCCGCCTTCATGGCCTTGTGCGAATGCTTCCTCGGAGTCCTTCCCACCCTCGAGCTCTGGGGGAGTTCTTCTTCTCCAAGCTCGGCACCCAGGCTGCAGGCGTGCCGGCTCAATGTGGCGCTTTCATCGCCGTGCGAAGGTCGGGGGCCGACAACCCCTTCCCCTCCATCTCGCTGATAAAGTCGGTGAAGATGCGGCAGAGATCGTACTTCTACGTCAGGAGCGTCTCCGCGAGGGGCGACTGGGTCAACCTGCCGGCTTTCGAAGCCGGCCTGCCGGCTGGGAGATTGCCCAACTGGTCGTACCGGGCCAAGTCGCTGATGCCTGCGGGAGCTGGCGCCATCGCGCGACTCCGAGTGCTGATGCAGTCGGATGGCTTCACTGGTCCAGACCTGCTGGCTGCCTTCGTGGCGCACCGAGTTCTCCCGCTCCAAGGCCGCCCCCATATGATATGCCAAATGAGCGGGCACCATGACCCGAGTCGGATGTGCACCAAGGACATGCCACACGAGGAGGTGGCCTTCATGGTGAACTACCCCTCGGACAGCAAGCTCCTGGAGGATTGGCGGTTCGGCAAGGAGCCGTACTCCCGCGCCAACCCCCCTCCCGTGGTGAGTTGCCTTTCCTTTCTTTCTTTGGATTGTCTTCTTTCTTGCCAAGTTTGTTTTGACCAGTCGGCTTTGGTCAGAATCCCCTCCTCCACCCGCCAGCTGGCACCTCGGGGCCGGCCCATGAGTTCCTCGCCGACCGGGCGGAGAGCGACGTCGACGACCCCAATCTGGGGGTGGCGGCTCTGGAGGACGACGCTGAGGGAGGAGGAGGAGCAGCAGGCAACTTCAAGCCTTCGGCCACTTTCGCCGACTAGCCTGACGATGATGCCGAGGGAGAAGTCGCCCCCCGCCATCGGCCAGGAGCCAGCCAGCCTGGCGCGGGCTCTTCTGCCGTGCCGGGTGCTCCAGCCGGCGGGAAGAAGTGCAGGGCCGTGCCGACCTTGTTCGGCAGTCGGCCGAAGAAACCCAAGGGTTCGGCTGCGGCAAACCGGCGGGACGAGGCAGCTGCGAAGGCCATCCGCTTCCGTAAGGAAGTGAAGAAGCTGCCATTGGTCTCCGCGTGAGTATTTTGTCTCCATGCTTTATTCTTTCTTTGTGGCTTTGTCTGAGTCTTGCTTGCTCCCCTTGCTTCAGGGCTCCCCTCACTCTTGAGAGGGTCACCGCCGCCTCCGTCATCGGGTCAGCAAAGACGTCCGCCACAACTCGGCGGATTGACCCTGCTACTAACCTCCGGGAGGCGATAGAGCGGAATGCGCAGGAGAAGCGCAGCGAAGAAGAGGCCGTTCGCCTGGAGAAGGCGGCAAAATGGATTTGCAGTGCATATTTGAGCTTGTCGCCTTTAGGAGAGGTGAGGACGACGCCGGCTCCCAAGCCGGTGCGCATCTTGGAGCCGTCGAAATGCATCCGCCAATGGGTGGAGTCAGGCGTTGGAGGTAGGTACTGGGTCTCGGCCCAGTCGACGAGGAAGTCGGCCAGGGCTTGTGACTTGATAGCGGTGCGGGGCTAGTAGTGGATGGTGTAGGGAGCTAGCTCTATGGCCCACTTGGCCACTCGGCCAGAAGCATCTTGGCTACCAATGATCTCGGCAAGCGGGGCCGTGCAGACCACCGTGATTGGATGCTCTTGGAAGTAAGGCTTCAATTTCTTGGCAGTAAAGTGTACGGCATAGCACATCTTCTGGTAGTGGGGGTAGTTCTGCTTGGAGGTCGACAGTACTTCGCTCAGGTAATATACCGGTCTCTGGATAGGTAGTGCCTTGCCTTCCTCCTTGTGTTCCACTACAATGACCATGTTGACTACCCGGCTGGTGGCGGCGATGTAGAGGAGCATAGGTTCCTTGGGAGTCGGAGCCGCCAGGACGGGTGGAGTAGTCAGCATCTTCTTCAACTGGAGAAAAGCTTCGTCTGCCTTATGGTTCCACTCGAAAAAAGTGGTCTTCTTCATGAGTTGGTATAAGGGGAGAGCTTTCTCGCCCAGCCGACTGATGAATCGGCTGATGGACGCCAAGCAGCCGGTGAACTTTTGCACATCCAGCAGTCGGCTGAGTACCTCCATTCTCTCAATGGCCTTGATCTTTACTGGGTTGCATTCTATGCCGCGTTCAGAGACCAGGAAGCCAAGGAGCTGGCCGGCTGGTACTCCGAAGACACGCTTCTCGGGATTAAGCTTGATCTGGAATCGGCGTAGGTTCTCAAAGGTCTCCTTGAGGTCTTCCAGCACCGTTCCACGCTTTTCTGTCTTCACCACCACATCGTCTACGTAGACGTGGGTGTTCCTGCCGAGTTGCTTGAGGAGGCACTTCTGCATGCAACGCTGAAATGTGGCGCCGGCATTCCTTAAGCCGAACGTCATGGTGAGGTAGCAGAAGGCTCCAAACGGTGTGATGAAGGCGGTCTTCAGTCTGTCAGCCGGGTTTAGCTTGATCTGGTGATATCCTGAGTATGCATCCAAAAATCTCAACAGCTCGCATCCGGCTGTGGAGTCTATCACCTGATCGATTCTCGGCAGAGCAAATGGGTCCTTGGGGCAGGCCTTATTGAGGCTCATGTAGTCAATACACATTCGCCACTGCTTGTTCTTCTTCAGTACCAGGACCGGATTTGCTAGCCATTCTGGAAAGAACACTTCCATAATTAAGCCGGCTGCTAGGAGTCGGGCTATCTCTTCTCCGACAAATCTTCTTTTCTCTTCTGATAGGCGGCGCAGGGGCTGCCTGACCGGTTTTGCATCAGATCGGACATGTAACTTGTGCTCGGCGAATTCCGTCGGTACATCTGGCATGTCTTTGGGGGACCATGAGAAGATGTCCCGATTCTCATGGAGGAAATCGATGAGGTCGCCTTCCTATTTGTTGTCGAGGTTTGCACCTACGACAGCGTACCTCTCTGGGTGCTCCAGATCCAAGGGTATCTTCTTTGTCTCTTTGGCCGGCTTGAACGAACCCTCAACCTCCGACTCCTTTGGGTTGGGCGATACCTCAGGCTGCTTGCCGGCCATCGCCACAACTCGCTCAAGGAGCCGCTTCTCGGCCGCGATTACCAGGGACTCAGCCAGCCGACTGCTCTCAGCTGCACAGGCAAATGACTTCCGATAGTTGCCGGCTACAGTCAGAATTCCCCTAGAACTGGGCATCTTTATCTTGAGGTAGGCGCAATGGGGGAATGCCATGAAGTTGGCCAAGGCGGGTCGGCCGAGTAGCGTATGGTATGGGCTCTCGAGGTCCACCACCTCAAACCAAACAAACTCTCGGCGGAAGTGATCTTTGTCGCCAAAGAGGACGTCCTTCAGGATCTTGCCGATTGGTGAGCAGGAAAGCCCAGGAACAATGCCGTGGAACACAGTTTGGCTGTTCTGAAGTTGTCTTTTCTTGATTCCTAACTTCTCCATGGTGTCCTTGTACAGGATATTGATGTTGCTGCCTCCGTCTATCAGAACTCGCGAGAAACGCGCGGCTCATCTATCTGTAGCGAAGGTGGCATCGAAAACCAAGGCATAGGATCCCGGACTAGGCATCACCTCTGGGTGGTCAGCCCTGCTCCAGCTGATGGGCTTCTCGGACCAGTGCATGAACTCTGGCATCTCTGATGCTACCACATTCACCTCTTGTCGTTGCAGCCGCCTGCTGCGTCGATCATCAGCCATACTGGTAAACACCACGTATGCTCCATGTTCTTCAGGGTATTCGTCTTGTACTGCGCCGACTGGCCAGACAGCCGGCTGCTGGGGCGGAGGCGGCTGCCCAGTAGGTGGGGGTGGCAGGAGGCCGCCTCCCTTGGTGATCCTGGTGAGCCAGTGGGACTTCCGGGTTTTGTGATTCGACGGCTTCGCGCCGCTATGGAACTTGCAAGGTCCATCCAGGGTCTGTTTGTAGGAGAAGGCCGGCAACCAGTTTGGCTTGCCGCCTTTCTGTCGCTTGGGCGGAGGCTGCTCATCCGGCTACTGGGCTTCAACGGTCGTGACCTGCCGGCTGCTGGAAGCCGGCTGCGAGGCCTTGCACTTGTGGTCGCCCTGCTGTTGTCGCCGGTTGGCGTCTGCCACCCGAGTTCTTGGAGCTTGAGGGGCCACTTTGCTAGTTGTGCTGATTTGAATCTCCACCTTCATGGAGGAGTCGGCCGTGGCGTACATGTCCGCTATGATCAGCAGCTCGTCGAGAGTTTCTGGCTCGTCGCAAAGGAGCTTGTGCTTGAGGAGGGTGCCTTCTCTGCACCCGGCTGTGAAGTACTCGATGGCCTGCACCTCGTGCACGCCCTCGCAGGAGTTCCGAAGCTCGGCCCAACGTGTGAGGTAATCGCGAGTCGACTCGTCGTGGCCTTGCACGCACAAGGAGAGCTGACGAGGCCTGGGAGGACGCTTGTACGTGCTGGTGAAGTTGCGGACGAACGCTTCGGTGAAGTCGACCCAGCTGTTTGATGCTGCGGGGCTTCAGGCTGTTCATCCATGTCCGGGCCATGCCCTGGAGCATGACCGGAACGTACTTTACGGTGACATGCTTGTTGCCGTTTGCTATGCTGACAGCCGTGGAGTAGTTGACTAGCCAGTCTTCTGGCATCACGGAGCCGGTATACTTGGGCGTGTCTCTTGGGAGCGTGAACCCTCTAGGAAAGGGCTCATCTCGAATGCGGGGCCCGAAACAAGGCGGACCCAACTCGTCTTCTTCTTCCAGCGCTAGGGATCGGTGAAGTCGGTCGATCCGGTGGTGGGCGTCATTCTCTCCAACTCCCTCTCGGCGGCCAAGGCGGTCGCCGAGAGTCGGATGGTCAACAGGTGGTGGGGAGACTCGCCTCTCCTTGCGAGGAGGGGGAGGCGGGCAGTCGTCCCATCGTTCCACTGCTCTCGGGTGGCCGTCTCGGTTGCGCTCTATGGTAATGCGAGTCCGATTGTGGCTGACAGCCGGATCCTTGTCTCTTCTTCCTCGGGCGCCGCCAGTCGGCTTCCGAGACGTTGCGCCTTGATCTCAGCGAAGGTCGTCGTTTTGCCGATCAGGCTCCTCCGTGCGGCAGCCAGCCTTGTTCTGCGCGGCAGCCGCGTCGAGGAGCCGCTGGACTCGCTCCATCATGAGGCGGCGTTCTTCGCCCTCGAAATTGTCCAGCTCGTCCGCCGCTGCCTGGGCGGCTCGGATGTTCTCCGCTGGTGTAGCGTACACAGGGCGGCTTGCCCCAAACAGGTTGGCGATGGATACGCTGCGCTGCTGGACCGCGCCAAGGCGGCTGGGCCCCGCTGGGGCCGGCGAGCCGCCGACAGCGCGATCCATCTCCCGCTGGTAGGCTTCTGACAAGCGTCTCATGCTGGCCAGCTTCTTCGCGCCTTCAACGAGCTGAAGGCAGCGCGCCTCCAACATCTCTGCGTCAGCGTCTTCCGGATGGGCGCGGTTAGGTCTTGTAGCGCCGCACCGAGTGAGTCGTGCACTCCTCCGCCGGGGAGCTCGTCATGACTGATGACGAGCACCTCGGTGACGGTGCTTCGCTGCTCTCTCCGCGAGGGAGAGGTTCGTCATAGACCACCACAATGGTGGGGAACGCGTCGAGCGACGCGGTGTCGGAGTCGACCATCATCGGGTCGGTGGAGACTACAGACTCTAAGTCTACGGCAGGCTCGCCGGAAACGTGGAGTTGATCGAGGAGGCCCGCGAGGAGGCTCTCGGAGCCGCCCATGCCTGTGTTGGATGCAGGTTCGTCGGAGAGGCGAACCTCGCCGACAAGTTCGGCCAGGCAGCTGGCTGCGCAGGCGATCTCAATGCCGCACAGCGCGTCAGCACAAACTCCGTCTGGCGTGTTTGGCTGGCTGCGCTCACCAGGGAGAAAAAGGGTTCCCGTGCAGAACAGGTCTCCGGACGGCGGTGCACCATGCCCCACGGTGGGCGCCAAATGTCGGGGGTTAGGTGCGACATATGCCAAACGATGGCTTATCATGGTGGGGGCGAGTAGAACATCGCCGGTGCCTGGAAACGGGATGAGGCGAAGACAAGCATGCCGGCGAATCTTACCCAGCTTCAGGGCTCTCCGAGGAGATAACACCCCTACTGCTGCTCTGCGGGGTCTCCGCATGATCACTATGGCAAAGTGTCTACACCGTTGCTCCTTGAGCTGTTTTCTGGAGGTAGGAGAGGGCAAGGCTAGCTCTCTCCCTCCTATATGATGTGGTCTATAGCTAATGGGTTCCAACCCTTTGCATGGGTGCCCTGGGGGGTTTATATAGGCCTACCTCCCAGGGGTACAATGGTAATCCGGCTGGACGCGGGCCCAGCCGTCAGCGCCTCTCTCCTCCGTCTTCCCTACCGACCGCTAGCGCCGGCCGATTGGCGGGCCTTGCCGACTGGCCCGGTATGGAGCCGACAGGCCGCGTCCACTGCGGGCGGGTTTTGCCGGCTACTGATTACTGTAGCCATGCTTCTGATGATGCGGACTTGATCATGAGGGCGTGGCAACAGCCCCGCCGCCTGGCGGGTGATCACTATTGCCACTCTCCATCACATCTTGATTAATGGCACGTGGGCCCCCGGGGAAGGGCTCGGCCGACTCCCGACGGGCCCGACTGGTGGTCCTCTTGCCGTCTCCTAGGGTCTCACTGACTGGTGGGACCGGCTACCTCTAGGCCGTACAGACAAGCCGTCGTGGGTGCAGGATTCGGTCCTGCGGTGCTGACGTCAGGGCCGGCATGGCAACAGTGCCACGCTGCATGGAGATCTTCCGGGGTACGGCGTGCTGTGGCCATGCCTGCCCTTGGTAAGGGGCGGGAGCGGGCTTCATTGTTGCCACTCCCCTGCCCCGTCCCACTTGATGAGGTCGTGGGGTGTGTTGGAGTCACAGGCTGACTCCCCAAAGCCGACTTCTTTGGAAGTCGCCAGTCAGGAGTCGGCTTTCCTTGAAGTCGTCCCTGGGACTCGGCCGTGAGTGGTCAGTCAGCCATCCTGCCGTTGACTTCTTGAAGGTGGCTCTTCGTCCTGGGGTCTTGAGGGGCGCAGCCTGCCCCGATGTTTTGAAAGGTTCTGGGGCTCGGGTTGGCCTACCCGTGGCCCATTACTCCGACAGCGGCGTTCATCGATGCTTGGGTGCACGGCGGAGCCAGGAAGAAGAAGAAGGAGAAGAGCAAGGAGTAGTGGGAAGGAGGGGCGCGCGTGCTCTGCCGCGCCCCCTCCTCCCCCTACTTATAACCTCATGGGCTGCGAAGCCGAGGGGCGGTCGTCGGATTTATTGCACCCACAACCCCATGACCCCATGTTTCCGCGACAAAGTTACTGCATGCAGTAACTCCACGGGAATCCCAACCGTCCGCCTGGGCCACAGCAGATCCGCTCGGGCGCCGAGGCATGGTAGTGGCGGGCCCCGCCTATAGGCCTGTCCCGTCACGCGCGTAGGCTGGCAAACTAGCCTGG
This sequence comes from Triticum monococcum, assembly GCA_034509565.1. Lineage (NCBI taxonomy): Eukaryota > Viridiplantae > Streptophyta > Magnoliopsida > Poales > Poaceae > Triticum > Triticum monococcum. The sequence goes on from CM067844.1 coordinate 496,437,426, forward strand.
CCGCGTGTTGCCGCGTGACAGGCCCGGAACGGGCGGCGGCCTGGAAGCTTAGCCAGCACGCTACTTGGATCCCGCCATGACGTTCAAAATACCGTGCAAGTCAGAGTTGGGAGGGTGCGACTCCTTCCGGTCGGCCCGGTGGAAATCAAGCAAGAACCATGTGTCAAGCACCCGAAAGAGAAACTGCTGAGGCTTCTCGGCCGATCGTCCGCGGCGCCTCACCAGCTTCGGGGACTAGTATCGGAGTAATGGGCCACGGGTAGGCTAGCCTGAGCCCCGGAACCTTTCAAGACACCAGGGCAGGCCGCGCCCCTCAAGACCCCAGGACGAAGAGCCGCCTTCTGAGAAGTCGGCGGCAAGGCGACCGACTGCCCACTCACGGCCGAGTCCCAGGGACGACTTCAGGATAAGCCGACTCCTGACTAGCGACTTCCAGAGAAGCCGGCTTTGGGGAGTCGGCCCGCGACTCCAACAAACCCCATATCTCATCAGGAGGGACAGGACCGGGGAGTGGCTACAGTAAAGCCCGCTCCCGCACCTTACCAGGGGCAGGCATGGCTACAGCACGCCATACCCGGGGAGATCTCTGTGCGGCGTGGCGCTGTTGCTGTGCCGGCCCTGACATCAGCGTCGAAGGACCGAATCCTGCGCCCACGACAGCTTGTCTGTACGATCCTGGGGCGGCGGGTCCCACCAGCCAGTGGGACCCCAGGAGACGGCAGGTGCGCTACGAGTCAGCCCCCCAGAGTCGGCCAGACCCTCCCCCGGGGCCCACGCGCCATTAATCAGATGTGACGGAGAGTGGCAATAGTGATCGCCCGACAGGCGGCGGGGCTGTTGCCACGACTCCATGACCAAGCCCGCATCATCAGAAGCACGGCTACAGTAATCAGCAGCCGGCAAGACCCGCCCGTGGCGGACGCGGCCTGTCGGCTCCGTACCTAACCAGTCGGCGGGGCCCACCAGTCGGCGGGCCCCAACAGTCGGCGGAGAAGACGGAGGCTAGAGGCATTGACGGCTGGGCCCGCGTCCAGCCGGATTACCATTGTACCACTGGGGGGTAGGCCTATATAAACCCCCAGGGCACCCATGCAAAGGGTTGGAATCCATTAGCTCTAGACCAGATCATATAGGAGGGCGAGAGCTAGCCTTGCCCTCTCCTACCTCCAGGAAACAGCTCAAGGAGCAATCGTGTAAACACTTTGCCATAGTGATCATGCGGAGACCCCGCAGAGCAGCAGTAGGGGTATTATCTCCCCGGAGAGCCCTGAAGCTGGGTAAGATTCGCTGGCGTGCATGTCTACGCCTCATCCCATTTCCAGGCACCGGCGACGTTCTACTCGTCCCCACCATGATAAGCCATCCTTTGGCATATGTCGCACCCAACCCCCGACAAGCACGAGGCACGACCGGCGCTGGCTTGGGTGGCTGGAGCAAGAAGACCAGAGGTTGAAGAAGCACTACGACCGTTGGATGGACATCGTACGGTCACTGGAGCTAGAATCGTTCATATTGACTAAAGTTGACAAAGCCCCCGTCCCAGTCAACTTAGTAGGCCCACAAGTCAGCCTCCCACCATGGTGGGTCCCGGCTAGCAGGGGAAGTATTCATTTTTTTGTGCGTAATAAGGAGGCACTTCCGGTGGGTCCGAGCTGACAGCGGGGGGAACGTTTTTTCGCGAAATACGCTGGCCCGTCTGGTGGGTCCGAGCAGTAAGGGGGGAAACGTTTTTTTTCGCGAAATAAGGTGGCCCTTCCGGTGGGTCAATGCTGTAAGGTGGAGGAATAATTATTTTGCGCGTAATAAGGAGGCACTTCCTTGCGGCCGCCTGGACCCAGCTATCAGTCTCTCCACGTACAGTACTCTTCCGATGAAAGTCGGTCGTTGACCATGTTGACCACGCCGCGCCGAGAGCACCAGGGTGGTGGTCTGGACAACGACGAGGCCTAGGAAGGGGACGATGCGGAGCCCGGGAAGACGCAGCAGTTTAAGCCCGCGCGGAGAGGAGTACGAGGGTTCACTGGTTCGGCTGCGGTGTGAGGCTACCATCGCTGCAAAATAACAGGGGGTGTGGGTGAGTAGAGGGATGGCCTGGCCAGCGGTGGGAGTAGTAGGGGGTGGTGAGGCCTCCACCGCATCGCAGCCGGCCACGTGAGGCAGGAGCACGAGGCACGACCGACGCTGGTTTGGGCGGTTGGAGCAAGAAGACCAGAGGTTGAAGAAGCACTACGGCTGTTGGATGGACATCGTACGGTCACTGGAGCTAGAATCATGCATATTGACTAAGTTGACAAAGCCCTCCGTCCCCGTCAACTTCGTAGGCCCACAAGTCAGCCCGCCACTATACTGGGTCCCAGCTAACAGGGGGAGTATTCATTTTTTTGTGCGTAATAAGGAGGCACTTCCTTGCGTGCGAAGATATAGCTGGTGGTTCCGAGCTGTCAGCGGCGGTAACGTTTTTTTGCGAAATACAGAGGCCCTTTCGGTGGGTCCCAGATGTCAGCTGGAGGAATCATTATTTTGCGCGTAATACGGAGGCATTTCCTTGTGTGCGGCCGTGGACCCAGCTGTCGGCCTCTCCACCTAAAGTCCACTTCAGATGCATGTGGGTCGTTGACCACGTTGACCAGGCCGTGCCGAGAGCACCAGGGTGGTGGACGACGGCAAGGCCTAGGAAGGTAACGACACGGAGGCAGGGAAGACTCGGCAGTTGTTTCCCACGCGGAGGGGAGTACGACTATACGAGGGTTTACTGGTTCGTCTGCCGTCGCCGGAGAATAACAGCAGGTGTGGGTGAGTAGACGGATGGCTAGGCCAGCGATGGGAGTATAGCGGGGCGATGAGGCCTGCGTGACAGCAGAGCCGGCCGCGAGGAGGAGGGAGCAGGCAGTCCCGCCGGCGCCTGTTTGAGCGGCTGGAGCAGGAAGAGCAGAGATTGAAGAAGCACGACGGCCGTTGGATGGCCATCCAACAGTCACTGCTTATGCGTCAACCTTTTTTTTAGTAAAGCCTCAAATCTGTGGGAAACAGCATACAGCCCATCTGACATTATTTCTAATAATTTATAGCCCATTTGCTAATTATTAAGGTTTTTTTTTGGAGCCCATATTCTTTTTGTTAGCATTACAGCCCATATTGTGGCCACGGTTAAAAAATTATATGAAATTTTGCATATTTCAGTGCGGTCTGAACTGTTTTTAATCCCGAAATTTCGACTCACATTCAAACTGATTTTAAAAATAAATGTATATCAATATAAAATCCAACAAATTCTCCACGCACAAAATTTAATGTAATTTAAAATCTCGAAATGAAAAAAAAGATATTTGAAACTAATTGCCGGTTTGATGTTTTTTAAAAATGTACAGCCCATTTCTCATTACTGATGGGCCATTTTCTTGGCCAGCCGAATGAAAGCTCTCCTCGTCTTGAAAGATTTGCAGCCCAACACGCCTGACAAAGCGACTAGCTTGGCAAATCACAAAAAAAAAACTGGGGTGTGGCCATGGACCCAGCTGTCAGCCTCTCCACGTACAGTACTCTTCCGATGGAAGTCGTTCCTTGACCACGTTGACCACACCGCGCGGAGAGCACCACGGCGGTGGACGACGGCGAGGCCTAGGAAGGGGACGACGCGGCAGTGGAAGCCCGCGCAGAGAGGAGTACGAGGGTTCACTGGTTCAGCTGCGGTGTGAGGCTGCCGTCGCCGCAGGGCCTGGCCAGCGGTGGGAATAGTAGGGGGCGGTGAGGCCTCCGCGGCAGCACAGCCGGCCATGGGAGGCAGGAGCATGCGGCACGACCGGCGCTGCTTTGGGCGGCTGGGGCAAGAAGACCAGAGGTTGAAGAAGCACTATGGCTATTGGATGGACATCGTTGACCACGCCGCACCGAGAGCACCAGGGCAGTGGACGACGGCGAGGCCTGCGAAGGGAATGACACGGAGCCGAGGAAGACACGGCAGTGGCTGCCCACGCGGTGGAGAGTATGAGGGTTGAGTGGTTTGGCTGCCATCGCCGGAAAATAACGGGAGGTTTGGGTGAGTAGAGGGATAGACAGGCCAGGGATGCGAGTATGATGGGGCCATGAGGCCTTCCCGGCAGCACTGCCGGCCACGGGAGGCGGGAGCAGGCGGTTCCAACGGCGCTGGTTTGGGTGGCTGGGGCAGGAGGATCAGAGACTGAAGAAGCACGATTGCCGTTAGATTGACATCTAACGGTCTGACGCTGGTAGAGTCGATTGTTGACTAAGTTTCTTTTTTGAGAAACCTTATGTACGCATGAACTTAGTAGGCCCACAAGTCAGCCTCCAAATCTGTGGCAGACAACATAAAGGCCATTTGCTATTTTTTATAATTTGCAGCCCATTTGCTAATTCTTAAGTAATTTATTACAGCCCATTTTCTGCCTAGGACCACGATCAAAAAGTCCAACCTTATTTTGCATATTTCGGTGGAGTCCGAACTGTTGTAATCCCGAAATGATAAACATATTTTAAGAACTTATTGATTTACCAAAAAAATCGTTTTATTTTTGTAAGCAAATAAGACGTGGGGCAAATTTAGTTGGTTTAAGGGAAAACCAGTGGTAAAAAAATCAGCGATGGGTGGGAAAAAACAACAAAAATAAGGATGTAAATATGAAAAGGGAATTTTATGTGTTTTCAATATAATGATACGTGTATACGAACTAGTAAAACTATAGGTAGAGCTTAGAAAACGGATGTAGGACATGTGTTTCAAGAGGAAAATAGAACTGGGTTGTGTGTTTGATTCAGTAAAAAAAACTACCTGCGGATGTTGTAAGACAAAATATAACTAATGCTGGCGGGCCAGAGGCCAGTATATACCTGCTGGATCTTTGTGCCCCGTTGTCGTCATGGGCTGGGCCTGTTAAAAACAAAACAACCCTGGCAATCTACAACCCAGTTGAAACTTGCTCGACCTGAAAAAAACAATATACGTGCTCAATAAACGAGAGAATTCTGCAAGTACAGACCGATAACTAGGATGCAGCATGGATATTGTTTTTTTATCGTGAAAATAAGTGCATGCACTTGTTTCAAAAAAATTGGAGAACTGGGAATTCGAACGGCGGGTGCTTATAATCTTTAACAACAATACCATCTAATAAAAATCAGGTGCCTGAAAATTCGTTTCGAAAAAATGATTCAGCTTTATATCCACATTGACCCTCGGCATGATGGTTGGAAGAAAATGCAAGTTCATACCAAAAGATCGTTAACAACAATACCAACTTGCGGACGACAAGGTAGTACAACTACCAATACCAAACTAACTTATAATCTTTTTACTCCTGGCCCTAGCGTTCGTCTGGTAGAAAATCTTGCAGAGGACCAGCTCCCGCTCCTTCTCTTGCTCCAGGTCCCCGAGGTGGTACTAGTGCATCACCCAGTTGGTCCTCTGCTGGTCGAAGTTCTTGTTGGTGTGCAGCACCAGAACCTTTTTTGCTGCCCGTCTGCCGGCCGTTGACCATCACCGGCAAGGTATTGCCGGTCTTGTGCCACCTCGCGTGCATGCCGCACTCTGACTGTATCTTGCGACGCGTCCACGTGCCCCTTTTGAACACCCTGGAATTGCGCTGGAAGAAATGCTTCCTTAGCCCACTCAGTGTGATACCTGCAGTATTGTGGAATACAGGTGTTAGTGTACCTAGTTGGCATTTTCATAACATCTTTGGCCTGTTGCAGTCACTTGTTTCACTTTTTATTAACTGTCAAATTGTAATTGCTTCACCAGGTCTGTGTGTAAAAATAAAAATAGAGCTATAAACAAAGGAATATGTTTGTGCAAGTAGACGGTCGATCGGTGTCTTGCCTGGAAGTTTCCCAGGTTGGGTGTAACATATGCCGTGCTCGCTGTCGATGGTTGGTATGAACAAATTGATGAGAGACTGAAATCTCGCGCTGTCAGCACTCACTTTGGCCTCAAGTTTCTCAGGTTGGGCCAATCCTTCTTCGACTTGCATCAGTAATTCTAGAATACCCAAACACGCCACCGAGATTCTTGTGTCACCTCACGCGCAGCGTGTTGTCACGTCAATTCAATGTGTGGACATGATGAATAATTTGACTGACGTATACTAGTACTGCCACTGTACTACTTACTAGTCATATTTAGTGTCACAATTTATACATAGGTTTAACTAACAAGTACGCACTTGAAGCCTAACTGATATATGTATATATATATATATGGCTTCTGCACAGCATCTCCATCATCATTATCAGTACATCCTACGCAGGTGAGTTAGGATGCACTTGATCCCAGGAAGGTATCTATCCTTCAAACCAGAGGAGTGCTTCAATTCTACTAGTACTACTACTAGGATATACCGTCCTTCAGAGTGTAAATAGTTACACCGATGACATGTGGGTCTACCACAATAGGGCCCATATGTCAGTTAATGGAGGACAGAGGTGCGTAGGCGTATTTGTGGAAGCGTTCTCTACTGGCAAACATGATCGCAGTACTGGGTAAGGCTGATTTAGTAACACCAACACGCTGGTTCAGCTTATTAATTACGTGTCCCATCTGCTGCAGCGTGTACTGTCACTTCACTGGGAAGACTAGTTGAATAGTTCTCTCTGACCGAGATGGGGAATAAATGGATCGCGAGGACTTCCTTTCTACAGTATCCCTATGCCTCTACGCTCACTTCACTCATTTTGCTTCGTACCTAGTCACTTGTTGAAATCTGTAGAAAGACAAATACTCCATATTTGAGAACAAAGGGAGGCTTTTACTCCATACTACTCCCTCTGTTCCAAAATAGATGACTCAACTTTGTACTATATTTGGGAACAGAGGGAGTATCACCATATGGAGGGAATAGAGTAAGCTTGAAATATGAACATGTCAATGGGAGGGAGTAAGCCCCATGCATTCATGCATGCAACATGCTACACTCACACGTACACATGGACGCACGCAACACTCACGCACCCATGCGGCACACAGCACATGACGCAACACACACGCTCTCAAGTGCTCAACCTACTCCCTACGTCCATGAAAGACTGTACATTTAGAGATTTACACATTGACCAGGGCATAATTAACGCCCAAAAGTAGCAGACTTATGTGTGCATGCGACCATTGAGATAAGAAGATTAAATGAAGGCCGTTGCATGCTGTAATTAAGGATAGACATGTAGCCTATACCTACAGCACAAGTTGGTGCATTAGTCAATCAATATCGATTTAGTATATTAAAGGCTAAATGCATTGGAAGTGTATATGTACATCATGTAGTACACTCTTTGTTGGAAGATCGAGGGAGGACACGTGCATGCACTCACATACACAGCCAGGGTGGTTCGCGCGCAAGGGTTGGACTCGTGTCGCGCCTGCGTAAAGTATTGTTTAACTAATTTCTTTGCTCTGCCAATTAACAGGTGGGACCCAGAAACCAGGTAGCAATTTAACCAGTCAACAAAGTGCCACGTCGACTATGTGGCCGGTTAGTAGGGTGCAATACGGTGCTCTATGATGAGCTAGTGATCGCATAATCGCCGCAAAACTATATATAGTGACCGTAAAGAGCGTACTGTTACATACGTTGACCACCAGTGTATTTTTCTCATTTCAAATTAAGCCATATTAATCGGAAAGGACGCAGTATGGACTACTACTACTAGTAGTACTAGTACTGCTTTGATGTGTCCCGTCAACTCGTCGAACGAGGAGAAGCTTGCTTACCATGCCTCTCCCTCGCCCACCCGCGCGGTGGTTCGCAGGACGAGTAGAGGGTTTTTACTACAGCACCCTCTCCCTCTCCCTCGCCCTCGCCCTCACGGTGGACATGCAGCAGTTCAATCGGTGTCAGATTGCCAGAAGCATATTGTACTGTAGTATCATCATTGTTGGACCTTCCGAAGAGGCGAAGAGCCAAGTGCAAGGTTCACACGAGTACGAACTGTTGAACCTCCCGAAGATGCAAAGAGCCAAGCGCAAGGTTTTATAGGAGTTGTCGTCCTAGTAGGAGTGTACTAGTACAACTATAGCAAACGATGCTACTGTATGATGCCACCACCTCACGTATAAGCAAAGCTGTGCCACCTTTTTTTCTCAAAGAGCATGTTGGAGCCCGTGCAACAACCACACAAGTTGCACGTAGACATAACACATTTACTAGTAATAAATTCTAAAGGACAAATGCAAGTATGCCACGCAAGTTCATCTCCAACTCATGTGATAAATTTGTGCACGACTAGTCTACATATATTCACAGCGCTACCGTTCACAATTACCGTACTCCACTTACACGTTATAGATGGGCTACATGTCCTCCTCCAGGTTCCAGTCCCAGGTGTTCTTCATGGATGGGACGGTCCATAGCGGTGGGCAACGGGAATCATTGTCGTAGCTTTCTAGTCCGGTTCCACATGATGGAGACTCATCCAAGCTGAAGTGGCATAAATCAAGGATAGCGTGTCCCAGCATGTCATTCATCCGGCAGTGCGCACTGAAGACACAACCGTGCTTCATGAACGGCAGGCCTTCCGTGTCGTGCACGGAAGGTGGCATCCGCTTCACAATGGGGTAGCTATCCCCGATGAAAAGTGAGTACTCTCCAAGAGTGTTCCTCCGCACCCACGTAGCATCACGGGGGTCGAACTCGGCGCCGTTCATCTGGTACACGCGGCATCCCACATCTGGACGCATGGTGACGTACATAGTCAAGGTCCATGCATAATAATGTTGTGCTCAAATGTGGTGGTCAGTAATACTGTGCAGCAAATAGTACTACTCCAGTATAGAGGAAGTAAAATAACCGGCTTATTATATATAGCCACTCTTGGCTACATGGATGAGATAGTAGGACATGGAAAAACAAAAATGGTGGCAGCTAGTGGGTTCAAGTCTTCAAGGGCCTAGCTAGCTATACGCGTCCTCCAAGGTAAAAAGTACTCCTACTAGTACAACAAAGTATACTACTAGTACAACAATGAAATAGAAGGCGAGAGGGTTGAAAAATGGAATACCTGGGTAGATGGTGACGGTCCGATCGTGGTAGATTATGTGACCATGTTGCACATCAGCGGTACCATGGGTAATGACTGCTAAGATAGTTGATCCTAATATGCCAAAGTCAGCTACAAGGTTCCAGGTTAGACCAAATCGCGGATGCAAATGCACATCCAGGATTGGCGATCTTATTTTGATCGGGGGATGACTGGTCCCTGCAAAATAATGGAGTACCATTAGGGATGCAAATGATGGTTTGTGCATTCCATTTTTAATCTCCCGTACCGTAGGATGTCAACCAGATGAAACAAGTCCCCTGGCTTGTCACTGCGAAGAAGCGGCCTAGATGGCGCACGGCGTCTTCGAACGTGTAGGGGTACAAATCTGCCGCCGCCAACATGCGCCAGCCTCTGCCATTACTGCCTCATGCATTGACGGCAATCCTTATGTCGAACACCGCGATGAGATAGTAATCGTCGTAGCCGCGTCTCTTTGTCGGAGGGTCCGCAATTGCTATCTTCTTCAATCTCATGTAGGCATCATCATACGTATTCTTGCCCAGCCAGTCCGGAAGGCCGATCCCAATGGTGGAGAAGGGGTCTACCGGAACGGCTGCACTGCTGTGGATGTTGTGCAAAATCATGGTGGTATCCGGCTGGAGGTACGCAAGCCAATCTTCGTTGGCACCGACCCAGACCTATATATAAGACGGTGGGCAACGGAGAAATTACGGGATGGAAATGGAATAACTAAGTACTACATGATCAAACTCCATTACTGACCTGCTCATCGGACAAAATCCGACTACCTCTCAACGTCGTCAACTCTAGCGGAGTCAACATGCAACCATGGCCAGGGAGCGGTGGACTGTTCGAAGAATTGTCCCATAGAAGAACCTTCTCCTCAAGGACGCATGGAAGACCAACAAGCATGGCCTTTTCCCAAGCCTGTTTAAGCAGCGTCTTGAAAAAGTTGGTGCAGGAAGCACCGAGTCTTGCGGCGGTGAGGACGTCAGAGCGGCATGCGATTTCTCCCAGAGAATCATCGTCCAAGGTCTCCCAGCCCCGACGAGGAGGGGAACTGGCGAGGAGGAGATAAGAGCATAGTAATCGTAGGGCCTCGTCCCTTCCAACTGTAGATCGTTCCTCAGCGAAGGGGTGAGGCTATTATTTACTACTCAAAATAATAGCACTAGTAAGAAATTTTTGGCACTAGGTAGCAGTTTTTGGTACCATGGAGTACTAGTACTAGCATTATGGAACATTATGGGATTGCATTATACTGTAAATAATAGCACTAGTAAGAAATTTTTGGCACTAGGTAGTAGTTTTTGGCGTGGATTAAGAAATTTTGGGTATGTTTTTGCCATTTTTTGTACACGCCAACTAGTGTCAAAAAACGTCGTACATTATGTGACGGAGGAGTACGTACTTGTACTGTAGCAGTACTAGTACTACTTTTCTCAACTACTCCTCAAAAAGCACCCAATTAATGCTCTTGTTTTCCTCAAAAAAGTATGTTTACCAATGCATTAATTGCAATGCATGCATGCATAAATTACATTCATTGGTCAATTTTCTCTTAATACTTTCATGCAATGATTTAGTGCACCTTGGAATCTGAACATGTGATGGGAAACAACCAAATTGAGCCTTATAAAATGGAAAAACTAAAATTTTGAGATGAGCCCTATAAACCGGAAAGGAGGGAGTACTGTACTTCTAGTCTAGTCTTGTATAGTGCACCAGTTTTGAACTCTTGAATCTCATGGCCAATGAGCTATAGTTGGAAGTGGAGGGTACTATTGTTCTCTAGAACCATCGCTGTGCTATCAATGCAGGGTAAGTACACCTGCGTAGTGGCCTAGTGGGTACTCTCAGTGCTCTATTCAGCCGCTCCTCTCACGTAGCTGGCCTACTTAGCCGCTCCTCTCACGCACACACTAGCAACCTGTTTATCAGCGACGGTTACTGCGGGGGTAGAACATTTGAGTTATTTGATACAACGAGACTAGGCTTTTCGCTTCCATTTGTGGCGGTGTAATGGATCTCGTCGAACTTTGTTAGTAGTTCCTTCTTTATGAATGAGATGAAGCAAAGCTTTTGCCTCCGTTTAAAAAAACACATCAAGAGGAATTTCTTTTATAGTAGAGCCATAATGGAGTGAAGTCCATGCATGCAACGCCACAAGCTACAGAGTAGTAGTAGAGCACTTTACGTATAGAGCCATATTGCACAGTTCCCAATGCCTCGCCAGGCTTTTCTGGCTCCTCGGGCTTAATTGGGAGGCGCTAGTTTAAATATGCTACTAGCTGGAAGCTGCAAGCGAGGTGCAGCTAGGGCGAGCACGCGAGCCACGGGATGATGGGAAGGAAAACCCGTTCACGTGGCTAGGCTGTCTAGACTCCAGTGCACCCAGATTGTGGGGCCGCATGTCCGTTTGACTTCAAAACTCAAACTACCCGTGTAAAATATTGGCTCGCAGCGAAGTGTAGTACTCCCTCCATTCCGAATTACTTGTCGCAGGTATGGATGTATCTAGATGTATTTTATTTCTAGATACATCCATTTCTACGATGTATCTAGATATTTAAAAAAAAGGCCGTCGTGCGTTCGGCCAGGATCGAACCCACAAAACGAGGTGTACACTCCCGCGACCACTAGTAGTACTCGTTGGAGTACAACGCAACCTAGAATTGCCTTTTGTCGCTAGTAGTACGTACATTGTTCCTTACAAGAAACCCTAAGAGCATGGTTAATAGTATAGCTGTTGGGGAACGTTGCAGAAAACAAAAAATTTCCTACTCGTTTCACCAAGATCCATCTAGGAGTTCATCTAGCAACGAGTCATGAGATGCATCTACATACCTTTGTAGATCGTGTGCGGAAGCGTTCAACGAACGGGGATGATGTAGTCAAACACGACATGATCCAAATCACCGATGACCGAGTGCCGAACGGACGGCACCTCCGCATTCAACACACGTACGGGACAGGAGACGTCTCCTCCTTCTTGATCCAGCAAGGGGGAAGGAGAGGTTGATGATGATCCAGCAGCACGACGGCGTGGTGGTGGATGCAGGGCGTCACAGTAGCAGGGCTTCGCCTATACTACGCAAGAGGGAGATGTAACAGGGAGAGAGGGAAGCACCAAAAGCGTAGCCTCAAGTCCCTCCTCTCCCCCACTATATATAGGGGTGCCAAGGGGGGGGCGCCGGCCCTAGGAGATGGATCTCCTAGGGGGGGGGGCGGCGGCCAAGGGTGGGGGGCTTGCCCCCGAAGGCAAGGGGCGCCCCTACTTTAGGGTTTACCCTAACCCTAGGCGCATGGGCCTCTTAGGGGTGGCGCCCCAGCCCACTAAGGGCTGGATCCCTTCCCACTTCAGCCCATGGGGCCCTCCGAGATAGGTGGCCCCACCCGGTGGACCCCCGGGACCCTTCCGGTGGTCCCGGTACAATACCGGTAACCCCAAAACTTGTCCCGATGGCCGAAACAGCACTTCCTATATATAATTCTTTACCTCCAGACCATTCCGGAACTCCTCGTGACGTCCGGGATCTCATCCGGGACTCCGAACAACATTCGGGTTACTGCATATACATATCTTCAAAACCCTAGCGTCACCAAACCTTAAGTGTGTAGACCCTACGGGTTCGGGAGACATGTAGACATGACCGAGACGACTCTCCCGTCAATAACCAACAGCGGGATCTGGATACCCATGTTGGCTCCCACATGCTCCACGATGATCTCATCGGATGAACCACAATGTCGAGGATTCAATCAACCCCGTATGCAATTCCCTTTGTCAATCGATATATTACTTGCCCGAGATTCGATCGTCGGTATCCCAATACCTCGTTCAATCTCGTTACCGGCAAGTCACTTTACTCGTACCGTAATGCATGATCCCGTGACCAGACACTTGGTCGCTTTGAGCTCATTATGATGATGCATTACCGAGTGGGCCCAGTGATACCTCTCCGTAATACGGAGTGACAAATCCCAGTCTTGATCCGTGTCAACCCAACATACACTTTCGGAGATACCCGTAGTATACCTTTATAGTCACCCAGTTACGTTGTGATGTTTGGTACACCCAAAGCACTCCTACGGTATCCGGGAGTTACACGATCTCATGGTCTAAGGAAAAGATACTTGACATTGCAAAACTCTTGCAAACGAACTATACGATCTTTATGCTATGTTTAGGATTGGGTCTTGTCCATCGCATCATTCTCTTAATGATGTGATCTCGTTATCAATGACATTCAATGTCCATAGCCAGGAAACCATGACTATTTGTTGATCAACGAGCTAGTCAACTAGAGGCTTACTAGGGACATGTTGGTGTCTGTTATTCACATATGTATTACGATTTCCGGATAACACAATCATAGCATGAATAAAGACAATTACCATGAACAAGGAAATATAATAATAATGCTTTTATTATTGCCTCTAGGGCATATTTCCAACAGTCTCCCACTTGCACTAGAGTCAATAATCTAGTTACATTGTGATGAATCGAACACCCATGGAATTCTGGTGTTGATCATGTTTAGCCCTAGGGAGAGGTTTAGTCAACGGATCTGCTATATTCAGGTCCGTATGTACTTTACAAATATCTATGTCTCCATCTTGAACATTTTCACGAATGGAGTTGAAGCGACGCTTGATGTGCCTTGTCTTCTTGTGAAACCTGGGCTCCTTGGCAAGTGCAATAGCTCCAGTGTTGTCACAGATGAGCTTGATCGGCCCCGACGCATTGGGTATGACTCCGAGGTCGGTGATGAACTCCTTCACCCAAATTGCTTCATGTGCTGCCTCCGAGGCTGCCATGTACTCCGCTTCACATGTAGATCCTGCCACGACGCTCTGCTTGCAACTGCACCAGCTTACTGCCCCACCATTCAAAATATACACGTATCCGGTTTGTGACTTTGAGTCATCCAGATCTGTGTCGAAGCTAGCGTTGACGTAACCCTTTACGACGAGCTCTTCGCCACCTCCATAAACGAGAAACATCTCCTTAGTCCTTTTCAGGTACTTCAGGATATTCTTGGCCGCTGTCCAATGTTCCTTGCCGGGATTACTTTGGTACCTTCCTACCAAACTTACGGCAGGGTTTACATCAGGTCTGGTACACAGCATGGCATACATAATACAACCTATGGCTGAGGCATAGGGGATGACACTCATCGCTTCTATTTCTTCTGCCGTGGTCGGACTTTGAGCCGAGCTCAATTTCATACCTTGTAGTACAGGCAAGAACCCCTTCTTAGACTGATCCATATTGAACTTCTTCAATATCTTATCAAGGTATGTGCTTTGTGAAAGACCTATGAGGCGTCTCGATCTATCTCTATAGATCTTGATGCCTAATATATAAGCAGCTTCTCCAAGGTCCTTCATTGAAAAACTCTTATTCAAGTAGGCCTTGATGCTGTCCAAGAGTTCTATATCATTTCCCATCAAAAGTATGTCATCTACATATAGTATGAGAAATGCTACAGAGCTCCCACTCACTTTCTTGTAAACACAGGCTTCTCCATAAGTCTGCGTAAACCCAAACGCTTTGATCATCTCATCAAAGCGAATGTTCCAACTCCGAGATGCTTGGACCAGCCCATAAATTGAGCGTTGGAGCTTGCATACTTTGTCAGCATTCTTAGGATCGACAAAACCTTCCGGCTGCATCATAGACAATTCTTCCTTAAGGTAACCATTAAGGAATGCCGTTTTGATGTCCATTTGCCATATTTCATAATCGTAGAATGCGGCAATTGCTAACACGATTCGGACGGACTTTAGCTTCGCTACCGGTGAGAAAGTCTCATCATAGTCAACCCCTTGAACTTGTCGATAACCCTTAGCGACAAGCCGAGCTTTATAGATGGTCACATTACCATCCGCGTCTGTCTTCTTCTTAAAGATCCATTTATTTTCTATGGCTCGCCGTTCAACGGGCAAGTCAGTCAAAGTCCATACTTCGTTTTCATACATGGATCCTATCTCAGATTTCATGGCTTCTAGCCATTTGTTGGAATCCGGGCCCGCCATCGCTTCTTCATAGTTCGAAGGTTCACCGTTGTCTAACAACATGATTTCCAAGACAGGGGTTGCCGTACCACTCTGGTGCGGAACGTGTCCTTGTGGACCTTCTAATTTCAGTAGGAGCTAGATCAGAAGTATCTTGATCATTATCATTAACTTCCTCTCTCCTCGGTGCGGGCACCTCACGAACATTTTCTTGAGTTGCGCCATTTTCCGGTTCAAGAGGCAATACTTCATCAAGTTCTACTTTCCTCCCACTTACTTCTTTCGAGAGAAACTCCTTCTCTAGAAAGGATCCATTCTTGGCAACAAAGACCTTGCCTTCGGATCTGAGGTAGAAGGTATACCCAATAGTTTCTTTAGGGTATCCTATGAAGACGCATTTTTCCGACTTGGGTTCGAGCTTTTCAGGTTGAAGTTTCTTGACATAAGCATCGCATCCCCAAACTTTTAGAAACGACAGCTTAGGTTTCTTCCCAAACCATAATTCATACGGTGTCGTCTCAACGGATTTCGACGGAGCCCTATTTAAAGTGAATGCGGCAGTCTCTAAAGCATAGCCCCAAAAAGATAGTGGTAAATCGGTAAGAGACATCATAGACCGCACCATATCTAATAGAGTGCGATTACGACGTTCGGACACACCGTTACGCTGAGGTGTTCCAGGCGGCGTTAGTTGTGAAACTATTCCAAATTTTCTTAAGTGTGTGCCAAATTCGTGACTCAAGTATTCTCCTCCACGATCTGATCGTAGAAACTTGATTTTCCTGTCACGTTGATTCTCAACCTCACTCTGAAATTCCTTGAACTTTTCAAAGGTTTCAGACTTGTGTTTCATTAAGTAGACATACCCATATCTACTCAAGTCATCAGTGAGAGTGAGAACATAACGATAGCCACCGCGAGCCTCAACACTCATTGGACCGCACACATCAGTATGTATGATTTCCAATAAGTTGGTTGCTCGCTCCATTGTTCCTGAGAATGGAGTCTTGGTCATTTTACCCATGAGGCATCGTTTGCACGTGTAAAATGATTCATAATCAAGAGACTCTAAAAGTCCATCTGCATGGAGCTTCTTCATGCGTTTGACACCTATGTGACCAAGGCGGCAGTGCCACAAGTATGTGGGACTATCATTATCAACCTTACATTTTTTGGTATTCACACTATGAAAATGTGTAGCATTACTGTCGAGATTCATTAAGAATAAACCATTCACCATAGGAGCATGACCATAAAACATATCTCTCATATAAATAGAACAACCATTATTCTCGGATTTAAATGAGTAGCCATCTCGAATTAAACGAGATCCCGATACAATGTTCATGCTCAAAGCTGGCACTAAATAACAATTATTGAGGTTTAAAACTAATCCCGTAGGTAAATGAAGAGGCAGCGTGCCGACGGCGATCACATCGACCTTGGAACCATTCCCGACGCGCATCGTCACCTCGTCCTTCGCCAGTCTCCGTTTATTCCGCAGCTCCTGCTTTGAGTTACAAATGTGAGCAACTGCACCGGTATCAAATACCCAAGAGCTACTACGAGTACTGGTTAGGTACACATCAATTACATGTATATCACATATATCTTTTGTTTTGCCGGCCTTCTTGTCCGCTAAGTATTTGGGGCAATTCCGCTTCCAGTGACCACTTCCCTTGCAATAAAAACACTCAGTCTCGGGCTTGGGTCCATTCTTTGGCTTCTTCCCGGCAGCTTGCTTGCCAGGCGCGGCAACTTCCTTGCCGTCCTTCTTGAAGTTCTTTTTACCCTTACCCTTCTTGAACTTAGTGGTTTTATTCACCATCAACACTTGATGTTCCTTCTTGACTTCTACCTCTGCTGATTTCAGCATAGCAAATACTTCAGGAATGGTCTTTTCCATCCCCTGCATATTGAAGTTCATCACAAAGCTCTTGTAGCTCGGTGGAAGCGACTGGAGGATTCTGTCAATGACCGCATCATCCGGGAGATTAACTCCCAGCTGAGTCAAGCGGTTATGCAACCCAGACATAGTGAGTATGTGCTCACTGACAGAACTGTTTTCCTCCATCTTACAGCTGAAGAATTTGTCGGAGACTTGATATCTCTCGACCTGGGCATGAGCTTGAAAAACCATTTTCAGCTCTTCGAACATCTCATATGCTCCGTGTCTCTCAAAACGTTTTTGGAGCCCCGGCTCAAAGCTGTAAAGCATGCCGCATTGAACGAGGGAGTAGTCATCGGTACGTGCCTGCCAAGCGTTCATAACGTCTTGTTCAGCAGGGAGGACAAGTGCGTCACCCAGCGGTGCTTGTAGGACATAATCTTTCTTGGTAGCTATGAGGATGATCCTCAGGTTCCGGACCCAGCCCGTGTAGTTGCTGCCATCGTCTTTCAGCTTGGTTTTCTCTAGGAACGCGTTGAAGTTGAGGACTACGTTGGCCATTTGATCTACAAGACATATTGTAAATATTTTAGACTAAGTTCATGATAATTAAGTTCATCAAATCAAATTATTTATGAACTCCCACTTAGATAGACATCCCTCTTCTAGTCATCTAAGTATAACATGATCCGAGTTAACTAGGCCGTGTCCGATCATCACGTGAGACGGACTAGTCAACATCGGTGAACATCTTCATGTTGATCGTATCTTCTATACGACTCATGCTCGACCTTTCGATCTTCTGTGTTCCGAGGCCATGTTTGTACATGCTAGGCTCGTCAAGTCAACCTAAGTGTTTGCATGTGTAAATCTGTCTTACACCCATTGTATGTGAACGTTAGAATCTATCACACCCGATCATCACGTGGTGCTTCGAAACAACGAACTGTCGCAACGGTGCACAGTTAGGGGGAACACTTCTTGAAATTATTATGAGGGATCATCTTATTTACTACCGTCGTTCTAAGTAAACAAGATGCAAAAACATGATAAACATCACATGCAATCAAATAATAAACGTGACATGATATGGCCAATATCACATAGCTCCTTTGATCTTCATCTTGGGGCTCCATGATCATCTTGTCATCGGCTTGGCACCATGATCTCCATCATCATGATCTCCATCATCGTGTCTCCATGAAGTTGCTCGCCAACCATTACTTCTACTACTATGGCTAACGCGTTTAGCAATAAAGTAAAGTAATTTACATGGCGTTTCTCAATGACTCGCAGGTCATATAAAAGAATAAAGACAACTCCTATGGCTCCTGCCGGTTGTCATACTCATCGACATGCAAGTCGTGATTCCTATTACAATAGCATGAACATCTCATACATCACATATAGATCATTCATCATTCATCACAACTTCGGCCATATCATATCACAAAGCACTTGCTGCAAAAACAAGTTAGACGTCCTCTAATTGTTGTTGCAAGTTTTACGTGGCTGAATTAGGGTTCTAGCAAGAACGTATTCTTACCTACGTGAAAGCCACAACGTGATTTGTCAACTTCTATTTACCCTTCATAAGGACCCTGTTCGTCAAATCCGCTCCAACTAAAGTAGGAGAGACAGACACCCGCCAGCCACCTTATGCAACTAGTGCATGTTAGTCGGTGGAACCGGTCTCACGTAAGCATACGTGTAAGGTTGGTCCGGGCCGCTTCATCCCACAATACCGCTGAAGCAAGAAAAGACTAGTAGCGGCACGAAAGTTGACAAATCCACGCCCACAACAAATTGTGTTCTACTCGCGCAAGAAGAACTACGCATAGACCTAGCTCATGATGCCACTGTTGGGGAACGTTGCAGAAAACAAAAATTTTCCTACTCGTTTCACCAAGATCCATCTAGGAGTTCATCTAGCAACGAGTCATGAGATGCATCTACATACCTTTGTAGATCATGTGCGGAAGCGTTCAACGAACGGGGATGATGTAGTCGAACACGACGTGATCCAAATCACCGATGACCGAGTGCCGAACGGATGGCACCTCCGCGTTCAACACACGTACGGGACGGGAGACGTCTCCTCCTTCTTGATCCAGCAAGGGGGAAGGAGAGGTTGATGATGATCCAGCAGCACGACGGCGTGGTGGTGGATGCAGGGCGTCACAGTAGCAGGGCTTCGCCTATACTACGCAAGAGGGAGATGTAACAGGGAGAGAGGGAAGCACCAAAAGCATAGCCTCAAGTCCCTCCTCTCCCCCACTATATATAGGGCTGCCAAGGGGGGGCGCCGGCCCTAGGAGATGGATCTCCTAGGGGGCGGCGGCCAAGGGTGGGGGGCTTGCCCCCCAAGGCAAGGGGGCGCCCCCCCTTTGGGGTTTACCCTAACCCTAGGCACATGGGCCCCTTAGGGGTGGCGCCCCAGCCCACTAAGGGCTGGGTCCCTTCCCACTTCATCCCATGGGGCCCTCCGAGATAGGTGGCCCCACCCGGTGGACCCCCGGGACCCTTCCGGTGATCCCGGTACAATACCGGTAACCCTGAAACTTGTCCCGATGGCCGAAACAGCACTTCCTATATATAATTCTTTACCTCCGGACCATTCCGGAACTCCTCGTGACGTCCGGGATATCATCCGGGACTCCGAACAACATTCGGGTTACTGCATATACATATCTTCACAACCCTAGCGTCACCGAACCTTAAGTGTGTAGACCCTACGGGTTCGGGAGACATGTAGACATGACCGAGACGACTCTCCGGTCAATAACCAACAGCGGGATCTGGATACCCATGTTGGCTCCCACATGCTCCACGATGATCTCATCGGATGAACCACGATGTCGAGGATTGAATCAACCCCGTATGCAATTCCCTTTGTCAATCGATATATTACTTGCCCGAGATTCGATCGTCGGTATCCCAATACCTCGTTCAATCTCGTTAACGGCAAGTCACTTTACTCGTACCGTAATGCATGATCCCGTGACCAAACACTTGGTCACTTTGAGCTCATTATGATGATGCATTACCGAGTGGGCCCAGTGATACCTCTCCGTCATACGGAGTGACAAATCCCAGTCTTGATCCGTGTCAACCCAACAGACACTTTCGGAGATACCCGTAGTATACCTTTATAGTCACCCAGTTACGTTGTGACGTTTGGTACACCCAAAGCACTCCTACGGTATCTGGGAGTTACATGATCTCATGGTCTATGGAAAAGATACTTGACATTGCAAAACTGTAGCAAACGAACTATACGATCTTTATGCTATGTTTAGGATTGGGTCTTGTCCATCACATCATTCTCTTAATGATGTGATCTCGTTATCAATGACATTCAATGTCCATAGCCAGGAAACCATGACTATCTGTTGATCAACGAGCTAGTCAACTAGAGGCTTACTAGGGACATGTTGGTGTCTGTTATTCACACATGTATTACGATTTCCGGATAACACAATTATAGCATGAATAAAGACAATTACCATGAACAAGGAAATATAATAATAATGCTTTTATTATTGCCTCTAGGGCATATTTCCAACAATAGCCATCTGCTGGCTATAAGCCAGTGCCATGTCATGTACAACCCATCTTATAGCCAACATGTAGTAGTAGTTTATTTCTTATAGCCCGCTGACTCAGCTCTATTGTACTTGCTCTAATAATGCAAGAAACCACTAAAATGCCAAGAAACTACTACCACTTGCATACATGGCAGACTTAAGATAAGACTACCATATCAACCATTGTACTCCTCTTACCAACAAAAATCCTCGAGTGACCTCCTACCTCCGGCCCGTCCACCTAGTCATCCTCGGCCATGGGACGCAGCTACCGCCGCCGGCAGAAGGCGAGGTCAAAACCGCCGGCGGTGCGGGGCCCATGTTGCGGCAGCTCGGATGCCAGCTCCGTCTGGCGCTCGCGGCCGCTAGCTAGCCAAGATAGCTCCGTCCAGCTGCTTGTCTGCAAGGTTTGCTAGCCTGATTGGCACGACAGCGCGGCGGCTTGCTCGTGTGCGCCGCGCTAAGGCCAGACATATGGCTAGAGCGAAGGCCATCGCGGCGGCTTGCTCGCTCGTGAGTCATGCTCGGGCCAGCCTGCCAACTCGTGCGGAGGCCCGCGCGGCATCCGGCCCGTCCGGCGGAGCGGCGGCTAACTTGCTCATCACCGGCGCCACCGACGAACACGCATCAGTACTGTTTGAAGTAATGTTCAGGAAAAATAATGATTTGAGGGGGAATAACAGGATAGAAGGTCAGATGTGGGTCCCTCGTGTCAACAGTCAAACAAAATGTGTTGGTTTAAGCTGCCTCGTCAGCACGGACATGTGGGCCAACCCTGTCATAAATGGGTTAAAACAAACCTAATCGTTAGGAGTACTAGGTAGTTTTTGGCGTGGATTAAGAAATTTTGGGTATGTTTTTGCTATTTTTTGTACAATAGATTCCTCCTAGGGTTGGTTGAAAGTGGTAGTTTTTTGTTAAATACTCTACATATTGTAAGTAGGAGTGAAAGTTAAGCTTTGGAAGCCATTACGCAAGGCTAGTTACATAGTGCTGTGTACATGATTGAAAGTAAATATCAACCATGAGTGACTAATATCTTGATGGAAAACTCGAAACTATGGAATACTAGGAAAAGAAATGCATGGTTGGAAATACCAGCAATGTTCATGTCTGTTGCAATGAATCACAATTAGAATAATACTTATTCACAAACTTGGTACAAAACAATCTAATTTTGATATACATATGTAACTAGAGATATATTATGTTTCAATTAGAATATATTCCTTGGGCTGTTTTGGTGAGGTTAGGGAGGGATGTGGTTGGTTTTAAGATACTAATTGTGGGTTTTTCTGCAAATTGGTAGATAAGTGGGATGTTGGTGAGAAAAGGCAACAACTTACCTCACAATCGTTAGATGTAGATCTAATGGTCAGAAACGACGGATGGCAGACACACCAGCATCACCAACTTAGTCTTGTGTAGGAGTACTAGCAAGATCCGTGCATTACACGGAACATCAAGATGCATTTTTTTATAAAACACTTGTTGTCATTGACCCTTGCGGGAGTAATCCCATGTGTAAAAACTAATGATATCTCGAGAAATATGAGATAAGGTGAAGAGGAGTGGGATGTGGTGGTGGTTGGTGGTCTGACTGAGCGGAGGCATGGGAATTGACGACGCCGGCAGCGGCCACCAGGCCAGTTTGTTCCATAGGCTTCCTTTATTAATTGCTCAATAATGAGGTTTGTTGGAGATAAGGATGAACGAGGGAAGGCCTTGTCTGCAAATGTGGAGAGGGGTGCGGGTATCTTTTAGTTTAATTTCCATCCGTCAGATATAGATCGGACGGTCTATATTGCAAGATGGCACACTTACCATCATCACCAACTCGGTTTTTTATAAGAGAAGAAATATAAGTATGGAGATACAAATGTATTATCGATACTTGCTTCCGTAAACTAGCATCTACATTCTATTCAATGCCTCGACATGTGGGGCCTTAGCACAATGACTTCTCGACTGTGTAAAACAAAGATTTTCCCGTCGCTGACAAGGAGGGGGTGACGGCGGCGCGCTTTTTGGCTTGCTCTAGTTCTAGTAGTCATACTATGTGGTCTAAGCACGTGTAGATTTATTCTTTTTCACGTCTCGTGTTCGCCATACTGCCACGACTGTTCATGAATAGATGGTAAGTTATTCACGGGGAAACCCTTGTTGAGCGTGTTTGCGAGAGAGAGAGAGAGAGAGAGAGAGAGAGTGTGTGTGTGCGTGTGTGATATGTTAGAGACTGAGGCAATGATAACATATTCTTTGTGTCTGTGTGTGGAGGATAGTGTCGGATTTCGGGTTCCGGCAGACCCTTGAGGTTCGAACACTAGGGTGCGCGCGGAGATTTCGCCTCCTACCTACCTGCGCCCCTCCGCCTCGCTAAGATCTGAGCTATGGAAAGAATAACATACGGGACACAAGGTTTATACTGGTTTAGGCCACCGTTGTGGTGTAATACCCTACTCCAGTGTGTAGTGTGGTGGATTGCCTCTTGGGCTGACAATGATGAACAATACAAGGAAGAACAGCCTCGCGAGGGTCTGTTCTTGGCTGGGGGGATGAACCGCTGGGAGGAGTTCAGTTACCCTTCTCTCTCTTTTCTCTCATGGGTGGCTGGTCCTATTTATAGAGGCCCTGGTCCTCTTCCCAAATATCGAGCGTGTCGGGTGGTAGGTGCGACATATGCCAACGGGTGGCTTATCATTGTGGGCGCCAGTAAAACATTGCCGGTGCCTGGAAATGGGATGAGGCGAAGACATGCACACCGGCGAATCTTACCCAGCTTCGGGGCTCTCCGTGGAGATAACACCCCTACTGCTGCTCTGCGGGGTCTCCGCATGATCACTAGATGAACAAGTAGCTACACGATGCTCCTAGAGTTGTTTGGTGAGAGGAGGAAGAAGGGCACGGCTCGCTCTCTTCTTCTCCTTGTGTGGTGTCTAGAACTAGCAGGGATCAACCCTTTGCAAGGGTGTCCCGGGGGATTTATATAGGCCTACCCCCCGGGGGTACAATGGTAATCCGACTAGGCGCGGGGCCCAGCCATCTGTGACTGCGCTTGCCGGCTTCTGCGCCGACTACTGGGGCCCGCCGGCTGGTGGGTCCCGCCGGCTGCCGGCTCCTCGGCCGACAGGCAGGTCCCACTGTCCGGGGCCCTGTCGGCGGCTGGTTACTGTTGCTCAATCCTGGTGACGAGGGCTTCGTCGAGGTAGGCGTGGCTACAGTGCCGCCGTCCGGCAGGTGATCACTGTAGCCTCACTGCGTCTTATCTCCTTAAGGGGGCGTCTCCTTCAAGGGAGGCGGTTGGCCGGCTATGGAGAGCCGGCTTTGTCTTGGGCCGGCCGGGGGATGCACGGTCGCCTCCGGGCATCTCTCTACCCGAAGGGGCCCACCACCCGTGGGCCGTACTGGTAGTCCATCATGGATGACATCAGGGTCAACGTGGCAACAGTGCCGTGCCGGACGGGTCATGGCCACCCGTACGGCACACTGTGCCAGTCGTGCTTCGGGATTCGGGGGTGGCAGGCTTCACTGTAGCCACACCCAGTCACATCGCCGTTAAGGGGATGCAAACTTTGAGGGTACGGTCTTGACCACTTTGTGGGAGCCGGATTCTTGGAGTCGGCCTTCTCGCGGCCGGCTTCTTGAAGCCGGCACTCCCGTGACTTTCTTCACGAGGGTTAAAGTCGGGCCGCCTTCCGATAGCCGGCCTGGGAGACAGCCGGCAAGGGGAAGGCGGCCCACGTCTTGGATCCTTGAGAGCCGGATGGGCTCGTAATTTTTTCAGAAGGGCCAGGGGAAGCCGGCTAGGCTACCCATGGCTATTTACTCCGACAGTAGTCCCCGCAGCTGATCGAGCTTCGAGGCTGGTAAAGGGACGAGAAGCTGGGTCAGCTTCCTATCCTGAGGGACCGGTTTTGCTGATGTGTGCCGACTTCGGGGAGCTCCGCCTCTTGCAGGCGGGAACGCGGTCGACCCACGAGCTGACCGCAGGCTTTCCCGCGTGCCACATGGCAGTGAAACTCTGCCAGCGCATGCACGCGACGAGACGCCGTAGCAGGCCCAGGCCCGCCACTCCTAGGCCTCGGCCCGAGCGCGGATCTTCTGCGGCCCACGCGGACCGCTCGCCTTCCCGCGGCGATTTTATTACGCCATTAGGGCGCAATAATCGCGGGACGTGGGGGAGTGGGCACAGTTCATCCCCACGTTCCCCCACGCCGCGCCTCCTCGGCTCCGCCGTGCGGTCTATAAGTAGGGGGAGGAGGGGGAGCGGCAGAGGCTTCGCACGCTCTCCCTCGCTCCGCCCCCTTTCGCCTTCATTCTCCTTCTTCTCATCGCCGCAGCCACCCACCGTTGCACCGTTCCGCCGCCGCATCGCCTCGCTTCCATGGCGCTGTCGAGCTCATGGGATGGCTCCAACGTCCAAGAGGACCACGTCGAATTCCTCCGCCAGACGCGACGCCTGCCCGGCGAGAGATTCGTGTGGGTCCGTCGAGCGCCGGAGAACGAGGTTTCGCCGGCGCCGGAGGAGGGCGAGCGGGTTATCTTCCGCTCGCACTGCCTGCGCGGCTTCGGCCTTCCGGCGAGTGGGTTCCTCCGTTCCTTCCTCGAGTTCTACAACATTTAGCCGCATCACCTCACGCCCAACACGGTGATGCTGCTGTCGGCCTTCGTCACCCTCCGTGAAGGTTTCCTTGAGGTCCTCCCCACGCTTGAGCTCTGGGGGGAATTCTTCCAGAGCAAACTCGGCACCGTCGTCGCGAGCGTGCCCGCCCCCTGCGGGGCCTATATCGCCATGAGGCGGTCGGGCGAGAACAACCCGTTCCTGCCCATCCCACTGATCCAGCCGGTGAAGATCTGGCAGAAGTCGTACTTCTACGTGAAGAACGTCGCCCAGCAAGGCGACTACGTCAACCTGCCGGCTTACGTAGCCGGCCCGCCGGCTGGAAGGCAACCCTCGTGGAGCTTCCGGGCCCGGTCATTGTCTCAGGCTGGGAACGCAGACGTCTTCGGGTGATGATCCAGGCGGAAGGCCTGACCGGAGCCGACTTGGTGGCCGCCTTCGTGGAGCGCCGGGTACTTCCTCTTCAAAGCCGGCCTCACATGATTTGTCAGATGAGCGGCCGCTTCGACCCAAGCCGGCTGAGCACCAGGGAGATGCCTCATGCTGAGGTGTCGTACATGGTGAATTACATCTCCAACTACAAGCTCGCCGATGACTGGCGATACGGCAAGGCACCGTACTCTCGCGCCAACCCTCCGCCCGTGGCAGGTTTTTCCTTCTTTTCTCCTGTTGGTGGCCGGCCTTATGATAGCCGGATTCTGATTAGTTGGTTCTCCCCTAGCAGAACCCTCTCCTTCCGCCGACGACCGGAGCCGCAGGGGTAGAGCGCCAGCTCGTCCCCGACCGCGCGATGGATGACGCCGACGACCCGGACTTGGGAGCAGCCACCATGGAAGACGCCATCGTGGGGGAAAGTGACGAGCCCGGAGGCGCAGGGCTCAAGGCCGGCTTCGAGGACTAGCCGGATGATGCCGAGGTCGAAGTCGCCCCGCACCGCCAGCCGGCACCTGATCACCAAGGTGCGAGCTCGTCCACCGCGCCGGCTGCTGGCGGCGGCGCCTAGAAGTGCAGGGCCATGTCGATCCTCTTCGGCAGCCGGCCAAAGAAGTCCAAGGCCTCCACAGCGGCGACCAAGCGAGATGAGGCGGCCGTGAAGGCGGCCCGCTTCCGCAAGGCGGTGAAGCAGCCGCAGGCGATCTTAGCGTAAGTCATCGAATGCTTGGACGCATATATTTTTTGTTGTTCTTTTCAGTTGAAAACTCTTCTAAACCTTTCTTTGCTCGCCGGACAGGGCGCCGCTTTCCCTTGAGCGGGGTCCGGGCGGCTCCGTAGTCGGGCCAACTGGAGGGCTTCAGGCTCCCGCCGCATGGACCCCGTCGCCGACCTCAGGGAGGCCACGGAGCGGAACGCTCGTGAAGCGCGGGAGGAGCAGAGGCGGAGGAGCGAAGGGCCGCCCAGGCGGCGAAGAAGCGGGCTGATGCGGCAGCCAAGGCCCGGGCGGAGGCGGCAGCCGCGGAGACGGAGGCGGAGGCTTCGCACAACCAGCCTCTGCTGCTCGCCATTCCCCTCCGCGCCGTGGCCCCCAACATCCCAGTGCCCCCGTCGGAGGAAGTTGACCAAGGGCCGCCGGTGATGGAGAGGAGGGAGGTCCAAGTGGCCTCCGTGGAAGGAACGCTGCATACGGCGCTGACCGGAGCGGGCCAAGGCTGCCAATCTGCCGCGGCGGCAGAGCAGCCGGCCGGTGGTGAGCCGGCAGCCGGAGCCGGCCTCGAGGTGCAGCCGGCAACGCGCCGGTGTGCGGGGGGAGGCACCGCCGCGCTAGAGCCGCACCGAGTTACGGGTGCCGGCCAGACGGCGGAGGCCTTGGAGGCGGCCAGCACCGCCACGTCCGAGTGGACTCCCAACGGGGGGACGGGCGAGCTGAACATGGCGGCCCAAGAAGTTTGGAATCGGCTTCAGGCCCAGGCCGCCTCGCTGCAGCAGTACACCCAAGAATTCCTAGCGACGTGGGCCGTCATCCGGGTGAGTCTCCTAGCCTTGTTTGTTTTGTTTTCTTGATTTCTTCGATGGGGGTGCGTCAGCGCACCCACTGGGTGTAGTCCCCGAGTTCCGAGTCGGCTATTGCACAGGCAGCTCGGAACTTACTAGGTCCTGACAACCATCTTATATCCGCCCCCTGTCTGTCCTTTCAGGAGTATCATAACCTCTGTGCTGCCGCATTCAACTCCCAGGCTCAGGAGCTAGGCCGGAGAACCGAAGACCTGGTCAACAGCCAGAGTGCGTCCTTGTGTTCGTTCATCTCCTATGGGGGCGCGTCAGCGCACCCACTGGGGCGTAGTCCCCGAGATTCGGGCCGACTGCTGAGCAGTCGGGTCGGATCTTCCCTGACGACTTCTTCCTTATTGGTTTTTCTTTTGTCTTTCGTGCTTGCAGGGGCCAATGCCGACTTGAGGGGGCAGCTCAGCGAGGCGCAGGCCGCCCTTCGCGTCAAGGAAACCGAGCACGCCTCCTTGGTCCTGGAGCGTGACCGCCTGGCCAAGAAGCTGGCTGACCAGGAGGAGAGCCACAAGGTGGGCCTGAAGGAAGCGCAGGAGAGCGAAGCCGCCTTGAAGGCCGAGTTCGAGACTGAGGCGGCGGGTTGGGCTGTGACCAGGCAAGCGCTGGATGCAGGCTTCAGCCGTATTGAGGACTTGATCGACGGTAAGCCGCCTTCCTCACTCCTTGCCTGACCCTTGGCACCTGATTTTTGCTCTGACTTGTGCTGCTTTTTATTCTCTGTGCAAACTACTTCCCCGGCTACTCCGCCTTCGCCGCCCAAGCCATCGAGGCCCATCGCGAAGCGCGTCGTCAGGCAGGGGCCGACATCGCGCCGGACGCGAATCGGACGCTTGAGGAGCAGCTCTTGGCGGTCCAAGCGCGGCTGCAGCCAGCTCATCGTATGCTCCGCCACCTCCAGCGCGCCGGGGCGCAAGTGTTGGCCGCCCTCTGGCCTGGCGAGACGATTCCCCGCACCCCGAGCCGGACAGCCGACTGGCTGGAGGTTGCGGTTGGCCGCTTCAAGGCCTGGAAGGCGTCGGCGGCCCGGCTTGGAGCAGGGCGGGCGTTGGAGTTCATTCGAGCTTGGTATCCAGGGCTGAACCTGGACCAACTGCGCACCTGGCGGCTGGAGGCCGATGCAGAGCTGGAGGAGGTGCGGCCGGCTATTGCTCAGCGCGCTTCGACGATCGCCGAGTGCACCGATGAAAGCACAAGTGCTCTCCAGGTGGTTTTGGTAATTAATGTCAACATATCTCTTATTGGACTAACGTTTTTATCTAGTATGTTTCAGATAAGTTCAACAATGGAGTGGCATGGACTAAAGGTTGTGGGAACTCCTTCAAGATGCTAAGGACAAAGGATTGGCTAAAGCTTCAAGCTCAGGACTCTTCATTTTACACTTTTAGTGATCCAAGATCACATTGAGTCCATAGGAAAGGCCAATACTATCAAGGAGGGATGAGATGTTGATAATGAGCCTCTTGCTCAAAGTGCTTAGTGATATGCTCCAAAATCCTCAGCTACTTTCCCATATCCTCAAATGACCTAAACCCTAAGCCAAACTCGGTCATACCGATTCTATCAACCCGGCGCCACCGAGTTTCACTTGTCATTTGCCACTGCCAAACCCTAGCAATTCGGTCTCACCGATGGGATCTCCGTCTCACCGAGATGGGCTTGCAAACTCTCTGTTACCTGTTGCAATATCTTCGGTCCAACCAAGATATGCAATCGGTCCCACCGAGTTTGCTTGGCCAACTCTCTGTTTCGCTTATTACCCAAATCGGTCCCACCGAGTTTGAGTAATCGGTCAAACCGAGTTTTGGATTTTCCCTAACCCTAGCACATCGGTCCCACCGAGTTGTTCCAATCGGTCCCACCGAAATTCCTAACGGTCACTAGGTTTACTATTTCGGTCCGACCGAGTTTGTTGATTCGGTCCCACTGAGATTGGTAAATTGTGTGTAACGGTTGGATTTTGTGTGGAGGCTATAAATAACCCTCCACCTCCTCTTCACTCTTGGAGAGAGCCATCAGAACAGATACACCATTCCAACTCATATGTTCTGAGAGAGAACCACCTACTCAGGTGTTGAGACCAAGATATTCCATTCCAACCATATGAATCTTGATCTCTAGCCTTCCCCAAGACTCTTTCCACTCAAATCTTCTTTCCACCAGATCCTAATCCTATGAGAGAGAGTTGAGTGTTGGGGAGACTATCATTTGAAGCACAAGAGCAAGGAGTTCATCATCAACACACCATTTGTAACTTCTTGGAGAGTGGTGTCTCCTAGATTGGCTAGGTGTCACTTGGGAGCCTCCAACAAGATTGTGGAGTTGAACTAAGGAGTTTGTAAGGGCAAGGAGATCGCCTACTTCGTGAAGATCTACCGCTAGTGAGGCAAGTCCTTCATGGGCGATGGCCATGGTGGGATAGACAAGGTTGCTTCTTCGTGGACCCTTCGTGGGTGGAGCCCTCCGTGGACTCGCGCAACCGTTACCCTTCGTGGGTTGAAGTCTCCATCAACGTGGATGTAGGATAGCGGCACCTATCCGAACCACGGGAAAAACATCCGTGTCCACGATTGTGTTCGAATTCTCCAAACCCTTCCCTTTACATTCTTGCAAGTTGCATGCTTTACTTTCCGCTGCCTATACACTCTTTGCATACTTGCTTGATATGTGTTGTGAATGTTGAAATTATGCCTAAACTCCACTTAAACTAAAAAAGCTAAAAGTTTGCAACTTTAGCCTTGAGTGTCTAACCCCCCCCCTTTCTAGACACACCTACTTCTAGATCCTACAAGTGGTATCAGAGCTTTGGTCTCCATTGCCTTGGTGTAATCACCATTAGAGGAAGATGGATGTGTCTACTTTAGGGAGTCTTAGACATAGAGTGCCTATTCTTGATGGAGAATATTTTCATGAGTGGAAAAATGAGAGGCTTGTAATCTTCAATCAATACCATGTGAACAAGTATATTGCTAGCCCTTGTGCACCTCATATTGATCCCTTGCATCCTACCTTAGATGAAGATATTGACATGATTCGCAATCTTAGAACTATTGAGCTCATCATTAGAGGATTGCCCAAAAATTTGATTGCTAGTTTGCCTACTCTTAATTGTGCCCATACTATATGGAAATTTCTTGAGGAACGATTTCCCGATCATTCCTTGAAAAATTTGGATGAAATTCTCCATTAATCTTTTTCCTTGAGTAAAATGAACTCTAGTGATCCTAGTTTTGGTGAATGTCTATTTGAGCTTACCAACCTCATGCATGCTAAAGGAAATGCTGGAATCATTAGTGATATTATATTTGAAGCTATAAGAATTCATAAAAGTGACCACTTTGATGATCATTTATCTAATGAATTACCCTCTCTAGGAAATGATGAGTCACAAGATCATGGTGAACATGGATACTATGATGATGACGATGATAGTGACTTCGATCTTGATGATGCAATGAGACATTTTGGTCTTACGGCAAATCTTCGGGGATATGCGTTTGGAGGTGGTTCTTGATAGTGGATGTACTGATCATATGACTGGAGATGAAGAGAAGTTCCGTGAGCTTGCTGAAAACGACGGCCCTCGGAAATATGTCACCTTTGGTGATAATTCAAAGGGTAAAGTGGTTGGCCTTGGTAAGGTGGCCATCTCACATGATAGTTCCATTCAAAATGTCATGCTCGTTGAATCTCTCGGCTACAACTTACTTTTAGTATCTAGACTTGCTGATTTCGGTTTAAATGTCCTATTTACTGAGGTAGATTGCCAAGTGTTTCGTCGAGACAATCATAAAATGGTCTTTACCGGTATGCGTAGAGGTGACCTTTACATTGTCGATTTCTCTAAAAAGGCACAACCTAAAACTTCCTTTATTGCTAAATCCTCAAAAGGTTGGTTGTGGCATAGACGACTAGGTCATGTTGGCATGAGAAACCTTGACAAGCTTATTAAGGGAAATCATATCCTTGGAGTTAACGATGTCATATTTGATAAGGATAGACTTTGCAGTGCTTGTCAAGCAGGTAAACAGGTTGGAGGAAGGCATCCCGTGAAGAACATCATGACCACAAGGAGGCCACTCGAGCTACTTCATATGGATCTTTTTGGTCCCAACGCCTACAAGAGTCTCGGTGGAAATTCTTTTGGTCTAGTTATAGTTGATGATTTTTCAAGATTTACGTGGGTGTTCTTTCTTAATGACAAGTTGCAGGTCCAGAAGATCTTCGAAAACTTCGCTAGGAAGGCCCAAAATCAGTTTGACGTGAAGATCAAGAAGGTTTGAAGTGACAATGGAACGGAGTTCAAGAACGCAAATGTGGATACCTTTCTTGACGAGGAAGGAATCTCACACGAGTTCTCGGCTACGTACACACCTCAACAAAACGGAGTTGTTGAGAGGAAGAACCGGACGCTCATCGAAATGGCAAGAACGATGCTTGATGAATACAAGACACGGAAGCACTTTTGGGCAGAAGCGGTTAAGACAGCTTGTCACGCAACAAATCGCTTGTATCTTCACAAGCTACACGGCAAGACAGCATACGAGCTCCTCACTGGTAACAAACCCCAAGTTGGATACTTTCGAGTATTCGGCTCAAAGTGCTACATTAAATCTCATGAAGGTTTTCTACTTGGTTATGGCTCAAACTCTCACACTTACCGTGTCTACAACAATTTCACCCAAAAGGTTGAAGAGACGGTAGATGTGAAGTTTGATGAATCTAATGGCTCACAAGTAGAGCAATTGCCAATTGATGTAGGAGACAAAGACTCTCCAGAAGCAATCCAAGACTTATCCATTGGCAAAGTTCGTCCAACGGAGGTGAAGGAGAGTACTTCATCCATCCAAGTGGAAGCTTCTACTTCACGACAGGGTGAACCAAGATTCGACACGGAAGCATCCACAAGTGGGACACGCCAAGATGAAGAAGACGAGGAAGTACATCAAGACGAACATCAACAACCTCCTTCTCCACCACGACAAGAGAATGACAACGTCAACAATGAAGAAGGCCAATAAGAAGAACAAGATGAAGAAGATGCTCAACGAAGACCCAAGCAAAAGCTCTCACGACTTCGAGCAAGAATTGTCAAAGATCATCTCGTCGAGCAAATCCTCAATGATATACAAACCGGGAGAATCACTCGCTCAAAAACTCGCTTAGCTAACTTTTGTGAAAACTACTCATTCATCTCTAGCATTGAACCTATGAAGGTTGAAGAAGCATTGGAAGATCCGGATTGGATAAACGCTATGCATGAAGAGCTACACAATTTTGAGAGAAACCAAGTTTCGACATTGGTTGAGAAGCCCGACAACAAGCACAACATCATTGGTACCAAATGGGTGTTTCGCAACAAGCAAGATGAAGATGGACAAGTGGTTCGCAACAAAGCACGTTTCGTCGCCCAAGGATACACACAAGTCGAAGGTATGGACTATGGTGAGACATATGCTCCCGTTGCTAGACTTGAGTCCATTCGCATCTTACTTGCCTATGCTAATCACCATAATATCACCTTGTACCAAATGGACATTAAAAGTGCTTTTCTAAATGGCGAAATAGAAGAGGAAGTTTATGTTAAACAACCTCCTGGTTTTATCAATCCTAAGAAACCAAATCATGTTTACAAACTTCACAAAGCTCTTTATGGTCTTAAACAAGCTCCTAGAGCATGGTATAAATGCTTGACCAAGTTCCTTATTGCAAGTGGGTTCGAAATTGGTAAAATTGATTCTACTCTTTTTACTAAAAGGTTTAATGGAGAACTATTTGTATGCCAAATTTATGTTGATGATATCATATTTGGTTCAACTAACCCTCTCTTTAGTGAAAAGTTTGGAAAGCTAATGTCAGAGAAGTTTGAGATGTCTATGATGAGTGAACTCAAATTCTTTCTCGGTTTGCAAATCAAGCAAACTAAGGAAGGTACATTTGTCTCTCAAACGAAGTACACCAAGGACTTATTCAAGAAGTTCAATATGCAAGAGTGCAAAGGTATGTCTACCCCCATGCCCACTAGTGGACATAATGATTTGACCAAAGGTGGTGAACCGGTTGATCAAAAGGTTTATCGCTCTCTGATTGGTTCATTGCTATACCTATGTGCTTCACGTCCCGATATTATGCTAAGTGTGTGCAAGTGTGCACGATATCAAGCTGCTCCTAAAGAATGTCATCTTAAGGCTGTGAAAAGGATAGTGAGATACTTAATTCATACACCAAACTTTGGCATTTGGTATCCTAAAAGGTCTTCTTTTGATCTTGTAAGCTATTCTGACTCGGATTATGCCGGAGACAAGGTTGATAGGAAGTCCACTTCGGGTACTTGTTAATTTCTTGGTAGATCTATTGTGTCTTGGTCCTCTAAGAAACAAAACTCGGTATCCTTATCCACCGCCGAAGCTGAATACATTGCTGCTGGTTCATGTTGTGCTCAGTTACTTTGGATGACCCAAACTCTTAAAGATTATGGGATCTATGTGAAACATGTTCCACTGCTTTGTGACAATGAAAGTGCTATCAAAATTGTTCATAATCCTGTACAACATTCTCGAACTAAGCATATTGAAGTTCGTCATCATTTCATTCAAGATCATGTTGCTAAGGGTGACATAAATCTGAAGCATGTTCGCACTGATAAGCAATTAGCGGATATATTCACTAAACCACTTGATGAGAAAGTGTTTTGCAGGTTGAGAGGAGAATTGAACATCATTGATGCTTCAAACGTGGAGTAGGAACTCCATTGGATACATGCAAGACATGAGCTTATGACTAATCCGTGATATATCTCTTATGATGACTATCTTATGTCTTGGATATATTTGTACCTTGCATGTTGTCTAACCCATGTAGGTGCTTGGTTGAAACTAATTCCATGAGATTGCGACTCACTCACATCTTGAGAAATCTCTACATCACCAAGTCTCTACACAATGGTGGTTGAAGACAAGGAAGCACAAAACCATTCAAACATATCCTTTGACAAATTCTTTGTTGAGCCTCATGATTGTCACTTTTGGATACCCAAGTGCTCTTCCTTGCAAGAACTAACCCATGTAGGTAGATGAACTCAAACTCCAAGTGGTGCTCCAAACTCTTGATGGGCTACATCAACCATGAGCACCCACACAAGTTCAACTACATGAGCAAGAACCACACCACCACCCAAGGTATGTTATTCCATCTTAGAGAAGCTTTACTCCAAGACATGAGTCAAAGCAACTCAACAAGATGTGAATACATCAAGATCCTTAAACAAAAATGGTAACCCCATTTTGAGCTTAAACGATGAGTATGACCTATGATCAAGTGTTCTCACTTGACTCCTAAGTCAATATACTCTAACATAGGTGACTATGTCACCGCCCAACTCTAGATGAAGTTCTCTTGTGTTCTTTCTTTGTGTTATTGCATTTGTCTCATGCTTGTTTCTTTGTTCCCTTCTCTTTTTCAAAAAAAAACTTCATCTAGATCTTTCAGTCTCTTCTCTTTTCCTTTTGTTTTTGTTCTACATTTTCTGCATTTAATTCATTGCAAATCTTTGTGAGATCTTATTTGACTAGTGAGCTGAGCTGACAAGTGTTCTCTCTGTCATGAACTCGGTTTCACCGATTTGTAATTTTCGGTCCAACCGAATCACTTCGGTACCACCGAAACATACCACTCGGTGCCAC
Source organism: Triticum monococcum (assembly GCA_034509565.1). Lineage (NCBI taxonomy): Eukaryota > Viridiplantae > Streptophyta > Magnoliopsida > Poales > Poaceae > Triticum > Triticum monococcum. Next base: position 496,472,226 of record CM067844.1, read on the forward strand.
CGATTTCGCAACAGGAAAAACAGTTTGTCACATAATCTATACTTCTTCTGATCCAGCTTCACTCAATGAATCTTGTCTCAATTTTATTCTTTGCTTTATGCTGAGTCTCAAGGACCAACCCTATTCGACGGATTCCAGAAAAACCTTCATGGAAATTGATGTAAAAGGGGGAGAGAGAGATCACATCAAAGCCTATCTTCGGGGAGAGAGAGATCACATCAAAGCACTAAAGGGGGACAGAAAGTCTCAAGGATCCCAGATGTCCCAGATAATGTATTAAGGGGGAGAAAGAGATCTCTAGGGGGAGAGACAACACTCAAGGATCCTAGATGCTTGATGTTCAAGACGAGAGATGTCACATGTCTTTTTAGGGGAAAGACATATTCATTTGTATCTTTCAGCTCTGATTTTCTGTTCCCTATCTTCTCCCAATATCCCATGAAAGATTCAGGGGGAGCAAGACACCCATGGGAAAGAAATCAGTCAAATTCATTGCATATCTTTACTCTTGGGGACATGTTGAATTCAATGTAATACCTAGTACTCACTCTCTACATGTCATCCTAGTCTTGGTATTCTTGTGGTTTCTTTTGTTTGCTCTAGTTAGTGGGTGTACCTATGTTATCTAACCTTGTTTGTGCAGGTTCATTCCATCCTAAGCCAACCAAAGACTACAAGGTAAGTATATGCATCAAAATCATGAGTATGAGGAATTCTTGCTTATGTACATACTGTTTGCAAGAAGGACTCATGAGCATGAAGGTATTTTCCTTAACAAATCTTTTGCTCTGATGCATATGACCAAGATACATGTAACACATTGCCCACTCTGTCATGGTTATGCTCTCACATGTCTCTATATTTCATATTCACATGAGTGCATACATGTAGGGGGAGCCTATGCTTGTTACATGTCCTTCCAAAGCTTTACTTGCTGTTCTTTATATCTTTATCTAAAGCTTTGATGTACCTTGCCATCAATTACCAAAAAGGGGGAGATTGAAAGCACAAGTGCTCTCCAGGTGGTTTTGGTAATTAATGTCAACATATCTCTTGTTGGACTAACGTTTTTATCTAGTATGTTTCAGATAAGTTCAACAATGGAGTGGCATGGACTAAAGGTTGTGGGAGCTCCTTCAAGATGCTAAGGACAAAGGATTGGCTAAAGCTTCAAGCTCAGGACTCTTCATTTTACACTTTTAGTGATCCAAGATCACATTGAGTCCATAGGAAAGGCCAATACTATCAAGGAGGGATGAGATGTTGATAATGAGCCTCTTGCTCAAAGTGCTTAGTGATATGCTCCAAAATCCTCAGCTACTTTCCCATATCCTCAAATGACCTAAACCCTAAGCCAAACTCGGTCATACCGATTCTGTCAACCCGGCGCCACCGAGTTTCACTTGTCATTTGCCACTGCCAAACCCTAGCAATTCGGTCTCACCGATGGGATCTCAGTCTCACCGAGATGGGCTTGCAAACTCTCTGTTACCTGTTGCAATATCTTCGGTCCAACCGAGATATGCAATCGGTCCCCCTGAGTTTGCTTGGCCAACTCTCTGTTTCGCTTATTACCCAAATCGGTCCCACCGAGTTTGAGTAATCGGTCAAACCGAGTTTTGGATTTTCCCTAACCCTAGCACATCGGTCCCACCGAGTTGTTCCAATCGGTCCCACCGAAATTCCTAACAGTCACTAGGTTTACTATTTCGGTCCGACCGAGTTTGTTGATTCGGTCCCACTGAGATTGGTAAATTGTGTGTAACGGTTGGATTTTGTGTGGAGGCTATAAGTACCCCTCCACCTCCTCTTCACTCGTGGAGAGAGCCATCAGAACAGATACACCATTCCAACTCATATGTTCTGAGAGAGAACCACCTACTCATGTGTTGAGACCAAGATATTCCATTCCAACCATATGAATCTTGATCTCTAGCCTTCCCCAAGTCTCTTTCCACTCAAATCTTCTTTCCACCAGATCCTAATCCTATGAGAGAGAGTTGAGTGTTGGAGAGACTATCATTTGAAGCACAAGAGCAAGGAGTTCATCATCAACACACCATTTGTTACTTCTTGGAGAGTGGTGTCTCCTAGATTGGCTAGGTGTCACTTGGGAGCCTTCGACAAGATTGTGGAGTTGAACCAAGGAGTTTGTAAGGGCAAGGAGATCGCCTACTTCGTGAAGATCTACCGCTAGTGAGGCAAGTCCTTCGTGGGCGATGGCCATGGTGGGATAGACAAGGTTGCTTCTTCGTGGACCCTTCGTGGGTGGAGCCCTCCGTGGACTCGCGCAACCGTTACCCTTCGTGGGTTGAAGTCTCCATCAACGTGGATGTAGGATAGCACCACCTATCCGAACCACGGGAAAAACATCCGTGTCTCCGATTGTGTTTGAATTCTCCAAACCCTTCCCTTTACATTCTTGCAAGTTGCATGCTTTACTTTCCGCTGCCTATACACTCTTTGCATACTTGCTTGATATGTGTTGTGAATGTTGAAATTATGCCTAAACTCCACTTAAACTGAAAAAGCTAAAAAATTGCAACTTCAGCCTTGAGTGTCTAACCCCCCCCCCTTTCTAGACACACCTACTTCTAGATCCTACAAGTGGTATCAGAGCTTTAGTCTCCATTGCCTTGGTCTAATCACCATTGGAGGAAGATGGATGTGTCTACTTTAGGGAGTCTTAGACATAGAGTGCCTATTCTTGATGGAGAATATTTTCATGAGTGGAAAAATGAGATGCTTATAATCTTCAATCAATACCATGTGAACAAGTATATTGCTAGCCCTTGTGCACCTCATATTGATCCCTTGCATCCTACCTTAGATGAAGATATTGACATGATTCGCAATCTTAGAACTATTGAGCTCATCATTAGAGAATTGCCCAAAAATTTGATTGCTAGTTTGCCTACTCTTAATTGTTCCCATACTATATGGAAATTTCTTGAGGAACGATTTCCCGATCATTCCTTGAAAAATTTGGATGAAATTCTCCATAAATCTATTGCCTTGAGTAAAATGAACTCTAGTGATCCTAGTTTTGGTGATTGTCTATTTGAGCTTACCAATCTCAAGCATGCTAAAGGAAATGCTGGAATCATTAGTGATATTATATTTGAAGCTATAAGAATTCATAAAAGTGACCACTTTGATGATCATTTATCTAATGAATTACCCTCTCTAGGAAATGATGAGTCACAAGATCATGGTGAACATGGATACTATGATGATGATGATGATAGTGACTTTGATCTTGATGATGCAATGAGACATTTTGGTCTTACGGCAAATCTTCGAGGATATGCGTTAGGAGGAAAGGAATGGGTTCTTGATAGTGGATGTACTGATCATATGACTGGAGATGAAGAGATGTTCCGTGAGCTTGCTGAAAACGACGACCCTCGGAAATATGTCACCTTTGGTGATAATTCAAAGGGTAAAGTGGTTGGCCTTGGTAAGGTGGCCATCTCACATGATAGTTCCATTCAAAATGTCATGCTCGTTGAATCTCTCGGCTACAACTTACTTTCAGTATCTAGACTTGCTGATTTCGGTTTAAATGTCCTATTTACTGAGGTAGATTGCCAAGTGTTTCGTCGAGACAATCATAAAATGGTCTTTACCGGTATGCATAGAGGTGACCTTTACATTGTCGATTTCTCTAAAAAGGCACAACCTAAAACTTGCTTTATTGCTAAATCCTCAAAAGGTTGGTTGTGGCATAGACGACTAGGTCATGTTAGCATGAGAAACCTTGACAAGCTTATTAAGGGAAATCATATCATTGGAGTTAACAATGTCATATTTGATAAGGATAGACTTTGCAGTGCTTGTCAAGCAGGTAAACAGGTTGGAGGAAGGCATCCCGTGAAGAACATCATGACCACAAGGAGGCCACTCGAGCTACTTCATATGGATCTTTTTGGTCCCAACGCCTACAAGAGTCTCGGTGGAAATTCTTTTGGTCTAGTTATAGTTGATGATTTTTCAAGATTTACGTGGGTGTTCTTTCTTAATGACAAGTCGCAGGTCCAGAAGATCTTCAAAAACTTCGCTAGGAAGGCCCAAAATCAGTTTGACGTGAAGATCAAGAAGGTTCGAAGTGACAATGGAACGGAGTTCAAGAACGCAAATGTGGATATCTTTCTTGACGAGGAAGGGATCTCACACGAGTTCTTGGCTACGTACACACCTCAACAAAATGGAGTTGTTGAGAGGAAGAACCGGACGCTCATCGAAATGGCAAGAACGATGCTTGATGAATACAAGACACCGAAGCACTTTTGGGCAGAAGCGGTTAAGACAGCTTGTCACGCAACAAATCGCTTGTATCTTCACAAGCTACTCGGCAAGAAAGCATACGAGCTCCTCACCGGTAACAAACCCCAAGTTGGATACTTTCGAGTATTCGGCTCAAAGTGCTACATTCTTGATAAGCATCGTCATTCAAAGTTTGCTCCTAAATCTCATGAAGGTTTTCTACTTGGTTATGGCTCAAACTCTCACACTTTCCGTGTCTACAACAATTTCACCCAAAAGGTTGAAGAGACGGTAGATGTGAAGTTTGATGAATCTAATGGCTCGCAAATAGAGCAATTGCCAATTGATGTAGGAGACAAAGACTCTCCAGAAGCAATCCAAGACTTATCCATTGGCAAAGTTCGTCCAACGGAGGTGAAGGAGAGTACTTCATCCATCCAAGTGGAAGCTTCTACTTCAGGATAGGGTGAACCAAGATTCGACACGGAAGCATCCACAAGTGGGACACGCCAAGATGAAGAAGACGAGGAAGTACATCAAGACGAACATCAACAACCTCCTTCTCCACCACGACAAGAGAATGACAATGTCAACAATGAAGAAGGCCAAGAAGAAGAACAAGATGAAGAAGATGCTCAACGAAGACCAAAGCAAAAGCTCTCACAAGTTCGAGCAAGAATCGCCAAAGATCATCTCGTCGAGCAAATCCTCAATGATATACAAACCGGGAGAATCACTCGCTCAAAAACTCGCTTAGCTAACTTTTGTGAAAACTACTCATTCATCTCTAGCATTGAACCTATGAAGGTTGAAGAAGCATTGGAAGATCCGGATTGGATAAACACTATGCATGAAGAGCTACACAATTTTGAGAGAAACCAAGTTTCGACATTGGTTGAGAAGCCCGACAACAAGCACAACATCATTGGTACCAAATGGGTGTTTCGCAACAAGCAAGATGAAGATGGACAAGTGGTTCACAACAAAGCATGTATCGTCGCCCAAGGATACACACAAGTCGAAGGTATGGACTATGGTGAGACATATGCTCCCGTTGCTAGACTTGAGTCCATTCGCATCTTACTTGCCTATGCTAATCACCATAATATCACCTTGTACCAAATGGACATTAAAAGTGCTTTTCTAAATGGCGAAATATAAGAGGAAGTTTATGTTAAACAACCTCCTGGTTTTATCAATCCTAAGAAATCAAATCATGTTTACAAACTTCACAAAGCTCTTTATGGTCTTAAACAAGCTCCTAGAGCATGGTATAAATGCTTGACCAAGTTCCTTATTGCAAGTGGTTTCAAAATTGGTAAAATTGATTCTACTCTTTTTACTAAAAGGGTTAATGGAGAACTATTTGTATGCCAAATTTATGTTGATGATATCATATTTGGTTCAACTAACCCTCTCTTTAGTGAAAAGTTTGGAAAGCTAATGTCAGAGAAGTTTGAGATGTCTATGATGAGTGAACTCAAATTCTTTCTCGGTTTGCAAATCAAGCAAACTAAGGAAGGTACATTTGTTTCTCAAACGAAGTACACCAAGGACTTATTCAAGAAGTTCAATATGCAAGAGTGCAAAGATATGTCTACCCCCTTGCCCACTAGTGGACATAATGATTTGACCAAAGGTGGTGAACCGGTTGATCAAAAGGTTTATCGCTCTATGATTGGTTCATTGCTATACCTATGTGCTTCACGTCCCGATATTATGCTAACTGTGTGCATGTGTGCACGATATCAAGCTGCTCCTAAGGAATGTCATCTTAAGGCTGTGAAAAGGATAGTGAGATACTTAATTCATACACCAAACTTTGGCATTTGGTATCCTAAAAGGTCTTATTTTGATCTTGTTGGCTATTCCGACTCGGATTATCCGGAGACAAGGTTGATAGGAAGTCCACTTCGGGTACTTGTAAATTTCTTGGTAGATCTCTTGTGTCTTGGTCCTCTAAGAAACAAAACTCGGTATCCTTATCCACCGCCGAAGCTGAATACATTGCTGCTGGTTCATGTTGTGCTCAATTACTTTGGATGACCCAAACTCTTAAAGATTATGGGATCTATGTGAAACATGTTCATCTGCTTTGTGACAATGAAAGTGCTATCAAAATTGGTCATAATCCTGTACAACATTCTTGAACTAAGCATATTGAAGTTCGTCATCATTTCATTTGAGATCATGTTGCTAAGGGTGACATAAATCTTAAGCATGTTCACACTGATAAGCAATTAGCGGATATATTCACTAAACCACTTGATGAGAAAGTGTTTTGCAGGTTGAGAGGAGAATTGAACATCATTGATGCTTCAAACGTGGAGTAGGAACTCCATTGGATACATGCAAGACATGAGCTTATGACTAATCCATGATATATCTCTTATGATGACTATCTTATGTCTTGGATATATTTGTACCTTGCATGTTGTCTAACCCATGTAGGTGCTTGGTTGAAACTAATTCCATGAGATTGCGACTCACTCACATCTTGAGAAATCTCTACATCACCAAGTCTCTACACAATGGTGGTTGAAGACAAGGAAGCACAAAACCATTCAAACATATCCTTTGACAAATTCTTTGTTGAGCCTCATGATTGCCACTTTTGGATACACAAGCGCTCTTCCTTGCAAGAACTAACCCATGTAGGTAGATGAACTCAAACTCCAAGTGGTGCTCCAAACTCTTGATGGGCTACATCAACCATGAGCACCCACACAAGTTCAACTACATGAGCAAGAACCACACCACCACCCAAGGTATGTTATTCCATCTTAGAGAAGCTTTACTCCAAGACATGAGTCAAAGCAACTCAACAAGATGTGAATACATCAAGATCCTTAAACAAAAATGGTAACCCCATTTTGAGCTTAAACGATGAGTATGACCTATGATCAAGTGTTCTCACTTGACTCCTAAGTCAATATACTCTAACATAGGTGACTATGTCACCGCCCAACTCTAGATGAAGTTCTCTTGTGTTCTTTCTTTGTGTTATTGCATTTGTCTCATGCTTGTTTCTTTGTTCCCTTCTCTTTTTCAAAAAAAACTTCATCTAGATCTTTCAGTCTCTTCTCTTTTCCTTTTGTTTTTGTTCTGCATTTTCTGCATTAATTCATTGCAAATCTTTGTGAGATCTTATTTGACTAGTTAGCTGAGCTGACAAGTGTTCTCTCTGTCATGAACTCGGTTTCACCGATTTGTAATTTTTGGTCCAACCGAATCCCTTCGGTACCACCAAAACATACCACTCGGTGCCACCGATTTCGCAACAGGAAAAACAGTTTGTCACATAATCTATATTTCTTCTGATCCAGCTTCACTCAATGAATCTTGTCTCAATTTTATTCTTTGCTTTATGCCGAGTCTCAAGGACCAACCCTATTCGACGGATTCCAGAAAAACCTTCTTGGAAATTGATGTCAAAGGGGGAGAGAGAGATCACATCAAAGCCTATCTTCGGGGAGAGAGAGATCACATCAAAGCACTAAAGGGGGAGAGAAAGTCTCAAGGATCCCAGATGTCCCAGATAATGTATTAAGGGGGAGAAAAAGATCTCTAGGGGGAGAGACAATACTCAAGGATCCCAGATGCTTGATGTTCAAGAGGAGAGATGTCACATGTCTTTTTAGGGGAAAAGACATATTCATTTGTATCTTTCAGCTCTGATTTTCTGTTCCCTATCTTCTCCCAATATCCCATGAAAGATTCAGGGGGAGCAAGACACCAATGGGAAAGAAATCAGTCAAATTCATTGCATATCTTTACTCTTGGGGACATGTTGAATTCAATGTAATACCTAGTACTCACTCTCTACATGTCATCCCAGTCTTGGTATTCTTGTGGTTTCTTTTGTTTGCTCTAGTTAGTGGGTGTACTTGTGTTATCTAACCTTGTTTGTGCAGGTTCATTCCATCCTAAGCCAACCAAAGACTACAAGGTAAGTATATGCATCAAAATCATGAGTATGAGGAATTCTTGCTTATGTACATACTGTTTGCAAGAAGGACTCATGAGCATGAAGGTATTTTCCTTAACAAATCTTTTGCTCTGATGCATATGACCAAGATACATGTAACACATTGCCCACTTTGTCATGGTTATGCTCTCACATGTCTCTATATTTCATATTCACATGAGTGCATACATGTAGGGGGAGCCATGCTTGTTACATGTCCTTCCAAAGCTTTACTTGCTGTTCTTTATATCTTTATCTAAAGCTTTGATGTACCTTGCCATCAATTACCAAAAAGGGGGAGATTGAAAGCACAAGTGCTCTCTAGGTGGTTTTGGTAATTAATGTCAACATATCTCTTGTTGGACTAACGTTTTTATCTAGTATGTTTCAGATAAGTTCAACAATGGAGTGGCATGGACTAAAGGTTGTGGGAACTCCTTCAAGATGCTAAGGACAAAGGATTGGCTAAAGCTTCAATCTCAGGACTCTTCATTTTACACTTTTAGTGATCCAAGATCACATTGAGTCCATAGGAAAGTCCAATACTATCAAGGAGGGATGAGATGTTGATAATGAGCCTCTTGCTCAAAGTGCTTAGTGATATGCTCCAAAATCCTCAGCTACTTTCCCATATCCTCAAATGACCTAAACCCTAAGCCAAACTCGGTCATACCGATTTTGTCAACCCAGCGCCACCGAGTTTCACTTGCCATTTGCCACTGCCAAACCCTAGCAATTCGGTCTCACCGAGATGGGCTTGCAAATTCTCTGTTACCTGTTGCAACATCTTCGGTCCAACCGAGATATGCAATCGGTCCCACCGAGTTTGCTTGGCCAACTCTCTGTTTTGCTTATTACCCAAATTGGTCCCACCGAGTTTGAGTAATCGGTCAAACCGAGTTTTGGATTTTCCCTAACCCTAGCACATCGGTCCCATCGAGTTGTTCCAATCGGTCCCACCGAAATTCCTAACCGTCACTAGGTTTACTATTTTGGTCCGACCAAGTTTGTTGATTCGGTCCCACCGAGATTGGTAAATTGTGTGTAACGGTTGGATTTTGTGTGGAGGCTATAAATACCCCTCCACCTCCTCTTCACTCGTGGAGAGAGCCATCAGAACACATACACCATTCCAACTCATATGTTCTGAGAGAGAACCACCTACTCATGTGTTGAGACCAAGATATTCCATTCCAACCATATGAATCTTGATCTCTAGCCTTCCCCAAGTCGCTTTCCACTCAATTCTTCTTTCCACCAGATCCTAATCCTATGAGAGAGAGTTGAGTGTTGGGGAGACTATCATTTGAAGCACAAGAGCAAGGAGTTCATCATCAACACACCATTTGTTACTTCTTGGAGAGTGGTGTCTCCTAGATTGGCTAGGTGTCACTTGGGAGCCTCCGACAAGATTGTGGAGTTGAACCAAGGAGTTTGTAAGGGAAAGGAGATCGCCTACTTCGTGAAGATCTACCGCTAGTGAGGCAAGTCCTTCGTGGGCGATGGCCATGGTGGGATAGACAAGGTTGCTTCTTCGTGGACCCTTCGTGGGTGGAGCCCTCCGTGGACTCGCGCAACCATTACCCTTCGTGGGTTGAAGTCTCCATCAACGTGGATGTAGGATAGCACCACCTATCCGAACCATGGGAAAAACATCCGTGTCTCCGATTGCGTTTGAATTCTCCAAACCCTTCGCTTTACATTCTTGCAAGTTGCATGCCTTACTTTCCGCTGCCTATACACTCTTTGCATACTTGCTTGATATGTGTTGTGAATGTTGAAATTATGCCTAAACTCCACTTAAACTGAAAAAGCTTAAAAATTGCAACTTTAGCCTTGAGTGTCTAAAACCCCCCCTTTCTAGACACACCTACTTCTAGATCCTACAACCGACATCAGCGCCTTTGCACCTGAGATAAATGATGACGGCGTTGCCCAGCAGGAGGAGTGGTTCGGGCTGAACCCGGCGGCGGGCGAGGACTCGGCAGAGGAGATCGCCTCCAGCAACGAAGGCGAAGACGACGAAGAAGAGGAAGGCGAAGACGTCGAGCCAGCTGGTGGAACAGCTGGCCAGCCTCAGTCTGACCGTGCCTCCAGCAACGAGGCGCGCACAAGAGCGCCCTCTACGGGAGGCGGTGATCATGCCGAGGTTCGCCAGCCGGCCACTCCTCCAGCCGGCGCTGCCGTCTCCACCGACCTGCCCGGCTCGTCAGTCGCTCCGCCAGCTTAATCTGCCGTCCTTGGTTTTTCCTGTTTGTTGTCTTCTGAACAATTTTATTAAGCTTTCGCAGTTCCACCCACTGGGGGTGTATCCAAACTATGTTGAATGCTGGCCTCTTGGAGGTCTTTTATGTAAATATTATCGTGTGTATGTTTGGTTTCCCTTCACGTGTGCTTTTTATCCTTAGGTTTTTTCCTTTGCCGCCTTCCCCTTTTGGGGAGGTAAGTACTCGAGCTTTCTTGGATTGAAGTGAAGTGAATGGAAGCTGGCCGGCCGGCTACTCTGGTAGTCGGTCGGCGATAGGAGGCAAGCCGGCTTTCGTTATATTAGTCCGTTAGTCCCTAGCCATTTTTCGTGTGGGCATCCTTTCCTGCTTTTAACTCTCGCTAGTCGGACAGCCGGTTCTTCGAACTGCGACTTTTGGTCGAGAGAAAGCTTGGGTGCCAGCACGCTACTTGTCTGACTGCGGGTAGGACTTCTAATATAACTCTAGGCGGCCAGTCCCCGGGCCGACTAGTCGAACCCGGTGCCGGACAAAGAAAAAGTGAAAGTAATGACAAGGTCATAAGCATGATGTTCTTCATTCATAGATAAAAGATGGCAGTCCCCGAGCTCTCCTCGGGGGGCCTATTGTCTCGTACTTAGTACAAAAGTTAGCATGATACATACTGCATACTTAGTACAAAAGTTAGCATGATACATACTGCATTTCAACTATAAAATCTTCGGGGGAGGTTGGCGTTCCATGGTCATTCTGACTCCTTGCCGGAGTCGTCTCTCTTGCGTGCCTTGGGCTTCTGCGCGTCGATTAGGTAGTAGGAGTCGTTGCGTAGAGCTCTGCTGATGACGAAAGGGCCTTCCCAAGGGGCCGAGAGCTTGTGCTGGCCGGATGTTCGCTGGATCAGCCGGAGCACAAGGTCGCCCTCTTGGAAGGATCTTGGCCTGACCTTCCGACTGTGGTAGCGGCGCAAACCCTGCTGGTAGATGGCAGACCGGCTGAGGGCTAACAGCCGGCCCTCTTCCAGCAGATCGACGCCGTCTTCTCATGCTTCCTTGGCCTCCGCCTCCGTGTACATGGTTACCCGAGGCGAGTCGAACTCGATGTCGGTTGGGATGACCGCCTCGGCACCATACACGAGGAAGAAAGGAGTGAAGCCGGTTGACTTGTTTGGAGTAGTGCGCAGACTCTAGAGGACAGCCGGTAGCTCATCGAGCCAACAGCCGGCTGAATGCTCCAGTGGTACGACCAGTCGGGGCTTGATGCCGGAGAGGATGAGGCTGTTGGCTCGCTCAACCTGGCCGTTTGACTGTGGGTGGGCAACGGACGCTAAGTCCAGCCGGATACCTTGCGTTGCGCAGAAATGTGCCAAGGCTCCCTTGGTAAAATTCATGCCATTGTCGGTGATGATGCTGTGTGGCATGCCGTACCGAGTTGTTATATCTGCAATGAATGTCACAGCAGTCGGCCCATTCTACTTCTTGATCGGTTTTGCCTCAATCCACTTGGTGAATTTGTCCACGGCGACGAGCAAATGTGTCATGCCGCCGCGCGCCGTCTTGAATGGGCCCACCATGTCCAGTCCCCAGACGGCGAAGGGCCTAGTGAGGGAATGGTCTTGAGTGCTAAAGCCGGCATGTGTGGCTTGGAGCTGAAGAGTTGGCACCCTTTGCAATGTTTAACCAACTCTTTGGCGTCATCCAACACAGTCGGCTAAAAGAAACCATGGCGGAAGGCTTTGGCGACGAGTGATCTTGAGGCCGCATGGTGGCCGCATTCTCCCTGGTGGATGTCTCTGAGGATTGCAATGCCCTTCTCTTGCTCGACGCATCGCTGGAGGACTCCAGTGACACTGCGCTTGACGAGCTCTCTGTTGACGATTGTGTATGCTCCGGCTCGGCGTTGTACTTGTCTTGCTTCTGTCTTGTCAGCCGGCAGATATTGGTTTATTAGGAAGTTGAGGATGGACTGAGCCCATGATGGAGCTGCGACTTCTTCTATTGCCAGGGTGGGTACTGCGACCAGGGCGGGCGGGCTGGGTGGTGAAATGCTGGAGTCGGCCGCCGGCTGTTGTGTTGGTGCAGTCCTCGGGCCGACTACCGCAGTCCCCGAGCCGGGTGTGGCAGTCCCCGGGTCGGGCATAACTACGGAAGTCCCCGAGCCGGCTACTGAAGTCCCCGGGCCGACTATTGAAGTCCCCGGGTCACCTGCTTGGTTCTTCGAGCCGGAGCCGGCCGTGTCGGGGTCAGGCGGCATGAAGATCGAGTCGGACTCTGCAGACGGCTTGATGGACGGCTTGAGGAGGCGTTGTAGAGAGATACCGGTTGGTATTGCTTGCCGAGTGGAGCCTATTCGGGCCAGGGCATCGGCCGGCTCGTTGTCGGCTCGCGGTACGTGGAGGAACTCGCATCCTTCAAAGTACCCACTGATTTGCTGAACAAGGAAGCTGTAGCTTGCCATGTTTGCGTCCTTGGCATCCCAGTCGCCGGATGATTGCTGGACCACCAAGTCCAAGTCGCCATAACATAGGATCCGGCGAATGCCGAGTTCTTTGGCAAGCCGGAGCCCGTGTGTGAGCGCCTCGTACTCGGCTACATTGTTGGTGGCGGCAAAGTGAATCTGCAGCGTGTATTTGAGCTTGTCGCCTTTGGGAGAGTTAAGGACAACGCTGGCTCCCAAGCCGGTGCGCATCTTGGACCCGTCGAAGTGCATGCGCCAATGGGTGGAGTCGGGAGCCGGCGGCAGGTACTGGGTCTCGGCCCAGTCGACGAGGAAGTCGGCCACTGCTTGGGACTTGATGGCGGTGCGGGGCTGGTAGAAGATCGTGTAAGGGGCCAGCTCGATGGCCCATTTCGCCAGCCGGCCGGATGCATCCCGGCTGCCTATGATCTCGGCCAGCGGGGCGGTGCATACGACCGTGATGGGATGCTCTTGAAAGTAGGGCTTCAGCTTCTTGGCGGTGAAGTACATGCCATAACACATCTTTTGGTAGTGCGGGTAGTTCTGCTTCGAGGCGGACAGTACCTCGCTCAAATAGTACACCGGCCTCTGGACCGGCTGGGCTCGGCCCTCTTCTGGCCGTTGGACTACGATGACGGTGCTGACCACCCGGCTGGTTGCGGCAATGTAGAGGAACATGGGCTCTTTCTCAGTCGGGGCCGCCAGGACAGGCGGTGTGGCCAGCACCTTCTTCAGCTCGTGAAAAGCTTGGTCGGCTCGGTCATTCCATTCGAAGTGCGTGGTCTTCTTCATGAGGCGGTAGAGAGGGAGGGCTTCTCTCCGAGCTGGCTGATGAAGCGGTTCAGGGAAGCCAAACATCCAGTGAACTTCTGGACGTCCCGCAACTTGGTGGGGATTGCCATTCTCTCAATGGCCTTGATCTTTACCGGGTTGCATTCGATGCCGCGTTCGGAGACCAGGAAGCCTAGGAGTTGGCTGACTGGCACTCCGAACACGCATTTCTCGGGATTGAGCTTGATTTGGAATCGGCGCAGGTTCTCAAATGTTTCTTTGAGGTCTTCCAGCAAGGTGCCGCGCTTCTCCGTCTTCACCACAATGTCGTCTACATAGACGTGAGCATTTCTGGCGAGTTTCTTGAGGAGGCACTTCTGCATGCAATGCTGAAAAGTGGCACCGGCATTTGTCAAGCCGAATGTCATAGTCAGGTAGCAGAACGCTCCGAAGGGCGTGATGAAGGCGGTCTTCAGGCGGTCAGCCGGATCTAACTTTATCTGGTGGTATCCTGAGTAAGCATCCAAGAAACTCAACAGCTCGCATCCGGCCGTGGAGTCTATCACTTGGTCAATCCTCGGCAGGGCAAAGGGATCTTTAGGGCAGGCCTTGTTGAGGCTCATGTAGTCTATGCACATGCACCACTTGTTGTTCTTCTTTAGCACAAGGACCACGTTGGCAAGCCATTCTGGAAAGAAAACTTCCATAATGAAGCCGGCTGCCAGAAGCTAGGCTATCTCTTCTCCCACAATCCTTCTTTTTTCTTCCAACATACGGCGGAGGGGTTGTTTGACTGGTTTTGCGTCTTCTCGGACGTGTAGTTTGTGCTCGGCGAATTCCTTCAGAACACACGACATGTCCTTGGGGGACCATGCGAAGATATCCCGATTCTCACGGAGGAAATCGGCGAGCTCGCCTTCCTATTTGCTGTTCAGGCCTGCCCCGATGACGGCAAACCTCTCGGGGTGCTCGGGGTCAAGAGGTATCTTCTTCGTCTCTTTCTCCGGCTGGAAAGATCCTTGGGCATTATACTCCTTGGGGTCAGGGGACAGGACCGGCTGCTTGCCGGCCATGGCCACGACCCAGTCCAACACCTTCTTCTCTTCGGCAATCACAAGGGACTCGGCCAGCCGGCTGCTGGCGGCAGCGCACTTGGAGGATTTCTTGTAATCGCCGGCTATGGTGATGATGCCCTTGGTGCTCGGCATCTTCATCTTGAGGTATGCATAGTGGGGAACCACCATGAACCTGGCCAAGGCAGGTCGGCCAAGCAACGCATGGTAGGGGCTCTCCAGGGCCACCACTTCAAACCAGATCGCTTCCCGGCGGAAATGCTCCTTGTCCCCAAAGAGTACATCAATCTTGGTCTTGCCAATGGGGGCGCAGGATAAGCCGGGTACGATGCCATGGAACACTGTCCGAGTAGGCATGAGTTGCTTCGTCTTGACATTCAGCTTCTCCAGGGTGTCACGGTACAAGATGTTGATGCTGCTCCCGCCGTCTATCAACACACAGGAGAAACGGGCAGCGCGTCTGTCCGTTGCAAGGGTGGCATCCAGAACCAACGCATAAGAGCCGAGAGATGGCGTCACCTCTGGGTGGTCGGCCCGCCTCCAGCTGATAGGTTTTTTTGACCAATGCATGTGCTCGGCGGGGTTGGCAGCGACCATGCTGACTTCCTAGTGCTCTCGGCATTTGCCGCGCCGGTCTTCGGGCTGGCTTGTAAAGACAATATAGGCTGCATGCTCGTCGGGGAACTCATCATGCACGGCTCCGACTACGGGCCGAGCGGCAGGCGGCGGCGGAGCTGGAGGCGGCGGGCCGGCAGGCGGAGGCGGTGCGAGCCCTTTGCCTTTGGAGATTCAGGTGAGCCAATGGCACTTCCGGGTTGTGTGGTTGGACGGCTTCGCGCCACTGTGGAATTTGCACGGGGCATCGAGAGTTTGCTCATAGGAGAAGGCCGGCTGCCAAGCCGGCCGGCCGCCCTTGGGTTTCTTGGGCGCGGGCCACCCTTCGGGCGGCACGTCTTCGACTGTGGCCACCTGCCGGCTGGCGGGAGGCGGCGCGGGGCCCTTGCGCTTGTGATCGTTCGGGTGTGGGCGTCGGCCGAAATCCCCAGCCAGCGTCTTGGGCGCCAGGTTGAGGACTTTCCCGGACGCGTCTACCGGGAGCTCAGTCTTCATCGAGGAGTCGGCGGTGGCGTACTTGTCCGCTATGTCCAGAAGCCCATTGAGGGTAGTCGGCTCGTCGCAGAGAAGCTTGTGCTTGAGGAGGGTGCCTTCTCGGCACCCGGCAGTGAAGTATTCTATGGCTTGCACCTTGTGCACCCCCTCGCAAGAGTTGCGGAGCTCGGCCCAACGCGTGAGGTAGTCGCGAGTAGACTCGGCGGGGCCTTGTACACATAAGGAGAGTTGTTTGGGCTAGGGAGCCCGCTTGTAGGTGCTGGTGAAGTTGCGGACGAAAGCTTCCGTGAAATCGAGCCAGCTATTGATGCTGAAGGGCTTGAGGCTGTTGAGCCAGGTCCGCACCGTGCCTTGCAGCATGAGGGGCACGTACTTCATGGCAACGCGCCTGTTGCCATTGGCTATGCTAACCGCCGTGGAGTAGTCGATCAACCAATCTTCCGGCTTCACGGAGCCATTGTACTTGGGCGTGTCTCTCGGGAGCGAGAACCCTTTGGGGAAAGGCTCGTCGCTGATGCGTGGGCCAAAACAAGGCGGACCGACATCGTCTTCTTCTTCCAGCGCTAGGGATCGCGCCAGGCGGTCGATCCGATGGCGGGCGTCGTTCTCGCCGACTCCTTCGCGGCGACCTAGTCGGCCGCCGAGAGTCGGGTGCGCCACAGGCGGCGGGGTGGGATATCTCTCTCCACGGGGCCGAGGCGGAGGCGGGTTGCCCCGCCATTCCACGGCCCGGGGATGGCCTTCTGTGTCTTGCTCGATGGAGATTCGGGTCCGGCTTCGGCTGGCAGCCGTCTCTTTCTCGCGCCGTGCACGGGTATTGCCCGTAGTCGGCGTCCGGGACGTTGCGCCGTGATCTCGGCGCTGGGAAGGGCTTTCCGCGCGGGCGTCGGCTTCGTGCCGCCGCGTGGCCGCATCGATTAGCTGCTGGATGCGTCTGGTCATGTGGGGAAGTTCTTCGGCCCTCAATCCGTCTAGCTCGTCTACGGCCGCCTGGGCAGCACGCAGGTTCTCGAGTGGAGTGGCATAGACTGGGTGGTCGACCCCCAGCATGTCGGCGATAACAGCGCCGCGCTGCCTGACAACACTGGCCCGGCTCGGCCCGCCTGGAGCCGGCGTGCCAAAGGCGACGCGGTCGGCTTCGCGCTGATGGGCCTCAGTGAGGCGTCTTATGGAGGCCAGCCTCCGGCCCTCCGCGAGGAGAGCGAGGCGGCGCGCCTCCAGTGCTTCGTTGTCGGCATCAGCCGGGAGCGGGATGGACAAGTCGTGGACCACCGCGTGTGAGGCATCGTGGGCGCTCTCGTCGGTAGCGCCGCCGTGGCCGATGACCATCACCTCGGTGGTGATAGCGTCGCAGCCATTGGTCCCGAGAAGCGGGTCATTGTTGATTGTGACATTGGTGGGGAAGGTGTCGAGCGAGGCCATGTCAGAGTCGACAGGCATCGGGTCGGTGGAGCCAACCGACTCCAAGTCCACAGCTGGCTCGCCGGAGACATGGAGCTGGCCGAGGAGGTTGACGAGGTGGTCGGTGC
This sequence comes from Triticum monococcum, assembly GCA_034509565.1. Lineage (NCBI taxonomy): Eukaryota > Viridiplantae > Streptophyta > Magnoliopsida > Poales > Poaceae > Triticum > Triticum monococcum. Next base: position 496,489,621 of record CM067844.1, read on the forward strand.
CCGCATCAGAGGCGAGCTCGTCGGAGATGAGGGTCTTGTCGAGGAGATCGGTGAGGCTGCTCGCCGCGCAGATGTTGGTGAGGCCTTGCAGCGCATCATGGCAAGCGCCATCGGGCGTGCCGGGCTGGCTACGCTCGCTGGGGAGGAAGAGGGTTCCCGTCCAGAACAGCTCTCCGGACGACGGTGCACCTGGCCCCACAGTGGGCGCCAAATGTCGGGTGGTAGGTGCGACATATGCCAACGGGTGGCTTATCATTGTGGGAGCCAGTAAAACATCACCGGTGCCTGGTAAGGGGATGAGGCGAATACATGCACGCCGGCGAATCTTACCCAGCTTCAAGGCTCTCCGTGGAGATAACACCCCTACTGCTGCTCTGCAGGGTCTCCGCATGATCACTAGATGAACAAGTAGCTACACGATGCTCCTAGAGCTGTTTGGTGAGAGGAGGAAGAAGGGCATGACTCGCTCTCTTCTTCTCCTTGTGTGGTGTCTAGAACTAGCAGGGATCAACCCTTTGCGTGGGTGTCCCGGGGGATTTATATAGGCCTACCCCCCGAGGGAACAATGGTAATCCGACTAGGCGCAGGGCCTAGCCATCTATGACTACGCTTGCCGGCTTCTGCGCCGATTGTTGGGGCCCGCCGGCTTGTGGGTCCCGCCGGCTGCCGGCTCCTTGGCCGACAGGCAGGTCCGATTGTCCTAGGCCCTGTTGGCGGCTGGTTACTGTTGCTCAATCCTGGTGACGAGGGCTTCGTCGAGGTAGGCGTGGCTACAGTGCCACCGTCCAGCAAGTGATCACTGTAGCCTCACCGCGTCTTGTCTCCTTAAGGGGGCGTTTCCTTCAAGGGAGGCGGCTGGCCGGCTATGGAGAGCCGGCTTTGTCTTGGGCCGGCCGGGGGATGCACAGCCGCCTCCGGGCGTCTCTCTGCCCGATGGGGCCCACCACCCGTGGGCCGTACTGGTAGTCCATCGTGGATGACATCAGGGTCAACATGGCAACAGTGCCACGCCAGACAGGTCATGGCCACCCGTACGGTGCACTGTGCCAGTCATGCTTCGGGATTCGGGGGTGGCAGGCTTCACTGTAGCCACACCCAGTCACATCGCCGTTAAGGGGATGCAAACTTTGAGGGTACGGTCTTGACCACTTTGTGGGAGCCGGCTTCTTGGATTCGGCCTTCTCGCGGCCGGCTTCTCGAAGCCGGCCCTCCCGTGACTTTCTTCACAAGGGCTAAAGTCGGGCCGCCTTCCGATAGCCGGCCTGGGAGACAGCCGGCAAGGGGAAGGCGGCCCACGTCTTGGATCCTTAAGAGTCGGATGGGCTCGTAATTTTTTCAGAAGGGCCAGGGGAAGCCGGCTAGGCTACCCATGGCTATTTACTCCGACAGAGCGGGAAGGGAGCCAACAATGGCGCGCTAATTTGAAGGGGGACAACTAGTACCAGCTATCCTGACAAAAGTAGTCTTCGCCTGCACAAAGCTCTGGTGGTGACACCGTCTTGGGCTCCATGATGACCTTCGTCTTGCAGTCCTCCTGGTCTTGGTCTTGTTGCACCGAAATGGCAACCTTTGCCTGATGCCTCGGTACTCCGCGGCTGCGCTTGCCCCCTTTGCACCAAAGGGGAAAGGAGGACACTGCGCGGGCTGGCACCCGCTTGGCGCCCTTGGTCGTCATGGCTTGCGTCACGGGCACCTCGTGAGCTACCCCGCCTTGGCCTCTCCGCCTCCTCGTGAGCTAGCCTGATGAGGCCGTGCCTGAGGAAGTTCCGCGTCGTCTGCCCCACGAGGCTTGGCCCCTCGCGAGGGTCTCAAGCCTATGTTGGTGAAGATGGGTCGTGCTGGCCCCCCCCCTTTGAGCCATGCCGCAGGCCGCAGGCAGGCAAGTCTAGGGAGCCCCGTTCCCAGGACGCCGACAGTAGCCCCCGGGCCCAAGGCGCACCCAGGCTTGGCCGTGCAGGGGGACGAAAGGGCAAGAGCAAAGCACCGTGGGCCCTAACAGCCTGCGGTCTTGGGCGCCGCATGGTGGTTGATTGGACATGGGCGTCTCCACTTCCCCATGGTGCCTCGGCAACTGCACGGATTGGGCAAGTCCCTGCATGCAAAGCGGGTCATAATTACCTGCGATTGTGGGGGCTGTCGGTTGGCCCTCGCCAGCTATAAGTACGGATCGGCGCACGCCCTTCCAGTTCACCCCCCCTTGCTTCTCCTTCTTCTTCATGGCACCATCGAGGAGGTTCTCGACCGCAAAGAAGGCGAAGGCTCGCCAGGTTGAGCCCGCCTCTCCCCCGCCCAAGCGCGGCCGAGGGCGCCCTCGCAAACATCCTGTGGCCACCAGGGCAGCTCCCCGCGGCTGTGGAGGCGATTTTCAGCATAGCAATGGGCGGATTGTTGTGGCCGGGGGGCGCGCTCCGGCTACGCGTCCCCCTAGGCCACGCTTTCGCGCTGCTGAGGTGCTGCCGGATTTCGTCGTGTGGTCGGCGGAGCCAACTAGCACCCGGCTTCCACTTCCTCGCGTACTCCTTGGAGAGCTCCTGGCCGGTGCCCCGGGCGGCCTCTCGCTTCAGGCCGACGGATGCTGCAGCCGGGCCTCATGGGTCTCACTGGAGGTCTCCGCAGCCGGGAGCCTGGCCCTGGCCCGCGGTTGGCAGATGTTTGCTCATGCGCGTGGCCTGAGCCGTCGGTGCACCCTGCACTTCAAGTTCGACGGCGATGCCACCCGATACGTGAGGGTGTTTGGGGAAGATGGTCGCTGCGCAGGGTGCTGCCCCGAGGGCGACAACCACGGCTGGGAACCCAGCTCCGGCGATGATGGACAGGGCAGCGCTCGCGCGGCTGGCGGCGCTCAGGGTTCCCCAAGCTTCTCCGGTTCTTCTTCAGGCGGCGACTCTTCTAGCGGTGGCCGCGGTCATCCTCCACGCCGTCGTATCTGCTTGGGAGGTGGTAGCGTGTCCGCCCGCCGTCGTGCCCCGGTGAAGCGCGAGAGGGAGTCTGCCTGAGCCCCGGAGGCAGCTCGGGTCTTCCCTACAGGCCGGTGTGAGGCGAGCTGCGCCTGATTTGTTCTTTCTTTTCCTTTTTCCTGCATAAAAAAGACAGTAGTGTGGAGCCCCGCGGGGGCGTGTTTGGGTTATTGCTGTTAATCATTGTTTTGCTTCCATTATCGTACCTTCCAGCTACGTGCCCGCGCGCGGATAGTTCCCGGCCCCAGCCGTGGGGGGCGACCGACACAGGCCCTGTGTTTGTGTCGCGGTGCCCGTGGGGCACGGACTGGAGGGGTGCTCCTGTAATGGGCCTAGGTCACGAACCCTTTGAACGACTAGGATAGGAACACTCGCGAGGGCGCTCGGCTGCCCCCCCCTCGCGAGGCCTTGCACAAGAGAAATCGAGGCAGGAGAGTGAAAAGTCAAAGAACCACAAGCCAAAGACGGCAACAACTTCAATAAAACTTCGAATGAGAAGGAACAAGCCAACTGCGGAAAGCAAATGAAAAGCCGCGTCCATCACCTAATCTAGTCTTCGACGTCTTCTCACCAGCGCGGAGCTAAGTTCTGCCACTGGGCGTGGAAGGGAGCCCCAGGGCCTGAGGCCGGCGCTCCTGAGACTCTGGGGCGTGTACAGCCCCAACTCATTATTACATGAGAGTGTCACAGGCGGTGAGCTTCACAGGCGTTGGCCTTCTTCACAGGCTCCGGGCCTTTTCCAAAACGCGACAGCTTCACAGGCATTCGCCTTCTTCAGAGGCTCTGGGCCTTTTCCAAGACGCAACAGCTTCACACGCATTCGCCTTCTTCACAGGCTCTGGGCCTTTTCCAAGACGCGACAGCTTCACAGGCATTCGCCTTCTTCACAGGCCCTGGGCCATTTCCGAAACGCGACAGATTCACAGGCATTCGCCTTCTTCACAGGCTTTGGGCCTTTTCCAAGGCGCGACAGCTTCACAGGCATTCGCCTTCTTCACAGGCTCTGGGCCTTTTCCGAAACGCGACAGCTTCACAGGCATTCGCCTTCTTCACAGGCTCTGGGCCTTTTTAGGGGCAGAACCTCCGGAGGTGCTGGATGTTCCATGCGTTCTGGACCGGCACCCCCTCCAGAGTCTCCAAGCATGCAGAGCCGGGCCTAGAAACATGAACAACTTTGAATGGGCCCTCCCACATGGGAGAGAGCTTGTGCAGCCCCTCCCTGGAGAGAACCCGCCTGAGCACGAGGTCTCCTACCTCAAGAGTTCTGGGGCGGATGTTGCGGCAGTGATATCGCCGCAGTGCTTGTTGGTACCTCGCTGCTCACAGCGCGGCTTCTCGGCGACGTTCCTCCCCCAGCACGAGGTCCATCCCCCGCATGGCGTCCTGTTGCGCCTCGTCGAATGCCAGGACCCGTGCGGAGCGACGTCTGACCTCGTGAGGGACGACCGCTTCGGCTCCGTAGACCAGGAAGAATGGGGTCTCCCTAGTCGGCTTGGTCTCAGTTGTGCGGATGGACCACAACATGGACTGAAGCTCGTCGTACCAACCTCTGCCGTAGGCCTCCAGCTTCTTCTTGAACGTCCTGGTCTTGAGGCCCCTTAGGACCTCTGCGTTGGCTCGCTCGGCCTGGCCGTTGCTTCGGGGGTGCGCCACCGAAGCGTAGCATATCTGTGTTCCAAGGTTAGCACAGTATGTTTTGAAGAGGTTACTAGTGAAGTGTGAACAGTTGTCCGTGATGATGCGGTTCGGCACCCTGAACCGGCTCACGGTGCCCTTGATGAACTTGACCACGGAACCCGCGGGAATGGTGCGGACAGCCTCTACTTCAGCCCACTTGGTGAACTTGTCCATGGCGACGTAGAGGTAGCGATAGCCCCCTGGCGCCCGAGGAAACGGGCCCAAGATGTCCAGCCCCCAGACTGTGAATGGCCACGAAAGGGGTATAGTCTGCAGGCCTCCTGTTGGCTGATGGATCTGCTTGGCGTGGAACTGGCAGGCCTCACAAGCTTTCACTAATTCGACGGCGTCATTGAGCGCGGTGGGCCAATAAAACCCATTGCGGAACGCCTTGCCGACGAGGGTCCTTGATGATGAATGATGTCCACATTCTCCGCCATGTATATCTTCCAGCAGTTCCTTCCCTTGCTCCCTGGAGATGCAGCGCAGGGATACATCGTTTGGTCACTTCCGGTAGAGCTCTCCATCCTTGATGCAGTATGCCGTGGCTTGTCGTGCCACTCACTCCGCTTTCTCCTCCTTCTCCGGCAGGGTCCCTTGTGCTAAGTAACTCCGGAGCTCCGTTGTGGGATTTCGGGTTCCGGCAGACCCATAAGGTTCGAACACTAGGGTGCGCATGGAAATCTCGCCTTCAACCTCTCCGCCTCGAGGGGACCTAAACTACTAAAAGAACTGCACGAAAGACACAAGATTTATACTGGTTCGGGCCACCAATGTGGTGTAATACCCTACTCCAGTGTGTGGTGGATGGATTGCCTCCTGGGGCTGGTGAGGATGAACAATACAAGGAAGAACAGCCTCGCGAGGGTCTGTTCTTGGCTGTGGTGATGAACTGCTGTGAAGAGTTCAGTCACCCTCTCTCTCTATGCTTTTTCTCTCACTTGTCGTCCTCTTGTCATGTGGGTGGCTGGTCCTATTTATAGAGGCCCTGGTCCTCACCCCAAATATTGAGCGGGAAGGGATCCAACAATGGCGGGCTAATTTGAAGGGGGACAACGAGTACATCTATCCTGACAAAAGCAGTCTTCGCCTGCCAAAGGCTCTGGTGATGACGCCGCGCTGGGCTCCATGGTGACCTCCGTCTCGTAGTCCTCCTGGTCCTGGTCTCGTTGCACCGAAGTGGCAACCTTTGCCTAATGCCTTGGTACTCTGCTGATACACTTGCTCCCATTGCACCAAAGAGGAAAGAGGGACGCTGCGCGCGCTGGCACCCGCCTGGTGCCCCGTGTCGTCATGGCTTGCGTCATGCGCACCTCGTGAGGTATCCCGCCTTGAACTCTTCGCCTCCTCGCGAGCCAGCCTGGCGAGGCTGTGCCTGAGGATGCGCCGTGTCGTCCGCCTCGCGAGGCTTGGCCCCTCGCGAGGGTCTTGAGCCTCGTGTTGATGAAGATGGGCCGCGCTGGGCCCCCACTTGAGCCACGCCGCAGGCCGCAGGCAGGCAAGTCTGGGGACCCCCGTTCCCAGAATGCCGACAGTAGCCCCCGGCCCAAGGCACGCATGGACTTGGCCGTGCCGAGACGTGAAAGGGAAAGGGTGAAGCATCGCGGGCCCCAACAGCCTGCGGCCTTGGACGCCGCGTGGCGGTTGATTGGACGTGGGTGCCTTAGCAACCGCGCGGGTTGACAGGGGAGAGGCATCTTCCCAGACTTTGCCCTTGCTTTCTCCGGTTGCTGCTCAGATCCCCTTTCTTGCGCCTCCCCTTTCTTCCTCCAAACTTCCAGATCTACTCCGGTTGCGCGACCTAGGAAGCCATGACACCTCGCAAGCCTCCGGTCGAAGCTTGGTATTCCCCTGCTCTAGACCCGCCGACTGTGTCCAAGGCCACCTTTGCCCGGCTGTGCCGGATGGCGGCGGCGCAGGGCGTCGTTGGGACGGAGGTGTTCAAGGTCGGCTCCGCCTCCCCTGAAGGTCGAGGGAGCACCTATTACCCTTTCTTTGTGAGCGCCATCGCAGCGGGCTTGGTGCCTCCCTTCTCCGAGTTCTTCTTCTCTGTCCTCCGCCATTACAACTTGCTGGCTCTGCATCTTCACCCCAACTCTGTCCTTCTCCTGGCGATCTTCGCTTACTACTGCGAGGCCCATGTGGGGGTGCAGCCCTCGGTGGCCTTGCTGCGCCACTACTTCTACCTCCGGACTACTGGCAGTTCTCCTTCCGCGTGCGCGAGCTTCATCGCGCATGGCAGCACCATTACCATCTCGAATCCTGGGAAGAGGGCTGATAGCTTCCGGAGCAAGTGGGTCTTGGTCGACGCCGGGTGCGTCCACCCTCGGCTGATCCCACCCACGGAGCAGGCCGTGAGCGCCAGTGACTGGTGCCGGGAGGAGCTCGCGGATCCCCGCGCGAAGCCGGTGTTGGAGAAGATGGATGCGGACTTGAGGCCAGCCAACATGGCGACGGCGAAGTTGACTGGCGCGTCACTGTTGAGGGAGTTCTTGGAGCAGCAGCTGGCTCCACTCCGGCAGTACTCTTCTCTGATGTGGAGGCCTCATCTGAGCCCCGTGCCTGTGGACGAAGAGGACGTGGACGCGGTTCTTCAATCTCTGGTCGGGAGCATGGTGGCAAGGTTGGAGGGTGCTCCCGAGCCCTTGTTTCTTCGCAGCGACTGGGAGCAGGTGGTGAAGTCCATGCCCGTTTTCAACGGGGTCGGGCTCGTGTCCATGGCGCCTTCTGAAGGACTGGTGGACGTGCCCTCCAGCGACTCCAGCGAGGAGCAGGGCGAAGAGGAGCGGGGAGAGGGGCCCGACTCCGGGGCGACTGACGGAGAGTCGAGGGCTCCCTTCCCTCGGCGGTCGCCCCGCACTCTCCGCCTATCGCCGAGCGATGATGATGATGATGATGATGATGATGTGCTGGGTAGCGGGAGCTCGCCTCCGATCCCGAAGAAGGATAGGACCGGGCCGGTCCCCCGCGAGCCTGCCCCTACCCCGGGGCAGTCCGCTGCCGCGCCTTCCGCTCCCAAGGTCGACCCTTCCAGCCGGCTGTTTGGCTTGAAGTTGGGCCGAAAGCTGCCCGAGCTCACCGGCGATGACCCGTAAGCGCTTGATCCTTGTTCTCTTGTTTCTCATTCTGCCGACGAGGCCTGATGATTGCTTCTCTTGAGTAGGCGGGCACCTTCGGCGAAGAAACCGAAGCGGGCTCCTGAGGCTCCATCCGCGGCAGCGCCCCCGCCTGTGAAAGGGGGCGATCCCAGTGCGCGGGCTTCTCCTGGTCGGTCGCCCTCAGGAGGTCTGGCCATTCTGGCGGGGGCGAGCTCAGCCCCCATGGCCCAGGTGACTCCTGAGGTGTCCTCATCCGGTGCCACTGCCACGGCTGGGGAGACGCAGCGAATGCTGGCTCGGGATTCGGCGGCCTTGCCGCCGCCACCTTCTCCTCCCGTTTTGCTGGCCACTGCTCTCTCAGCTCCTCCTGTTGTCCTGGAGCGCGCCGAGGCTCCTCCGTCTTCTTCCTCTGTCTTGGAGCATGCTGCTGCTGAACTGGACCGGCTGCGTCAGGACCTTCTCGGCGCCGACTCTCGCCTGGTTGCTGGGCGCCTGGAACTGGCTTCGGGGTGGATTCACTCTGATGCTTCGATCCGGGCGGCGCTGGTTCAGGCTTCGACGGCCTGCGACGAGGAGAAGCGGGCCGTCCTTGAGGCAAAGATTGCTCGTGACGCGGCCCTGGGGGAAGCGGTCAAGGCCCGCGACCGCTGCAAGGCGCTGGAGGACGAGCTGCAAGGCCTGCAGGGCCAACTTGCGGAGGAGGTTCGCCTTCGCCAAGAGCAGGAGAGGGGGGTGAAGGCGTGTGAGGTGGCGCTCGTAGACTCGGAGGCCAAGCTCAAGAAGCGCCGCGAGCGTCTAGGCGCGTGGAAGCAGGAGCTGGAGGCGACGAAGGCCGAGCTGGACGCCAAGGCTCAGGTCCTCGCCGAAGATCGCGTGGCCTTCGCGGACATGGAGAAGGACGCTCGCGCTTCACTGAAGATGCTTTACGAGAGCGGCTTGGACAGCCCGCTTGTTGGTGACGAGGATGGCCCCGCCGAGCTTCTTCCCTTCCTAGTCAAGGCTCTTGAGGACGTCGTCCTCGGCATCGGCCCCGCGGCCGAGGCCGAGGCGCACGTCATGTCTTCTGCCGCGCTGACACAGGTCTTCGCCCACGTCTACCTCCACGATCCCAACACCGACCTCGACGCCCTGCTGGAACCGGTGAGCGGCGAGGTTGCTGCTGCCGTTGTCGAAGCCGTGAAGGGGCGCGCGGAGGCGCTGCTGGAGAAGTTCCGGGCCTTCAGCACCAGGCCGAAGCAAGGCACTGCCGACCCTGCTGTTCCACAAGGCGAAACCAGCGCTGACGAGTGACTCCGTCCTGTCCCTGCTCTTCTTTAGGTTCCTGCACATGCATCACACCTCGGAGAGGCATTTAAACTTGCGTTTGGCATTGGGATTGACAGTATGGACTGTAATGTTTGCTTTTAAGTTCCTTGGATTTTATACTTTTCTTCCCTACTTGCTTGTGTTCTACGTCGGCAGGGCCCGGCCCCGCGCATGCCTCACCCAGCATCAGCCCCGACAGGAAACCAGGACGGGACCAAAGGAGTGAGGGGCCACGTGACAAATTAGGCTCCTGAGTCGCGATGCTCAAGAGTCCCCTTTGGCGCTCGAACAACAAGTAGGGAAGCGTGATGTAGGCGTGTTTTCTATTCTACGTCTGCAGAGCCCGACCCCGCGTGTACCTCACCCAGCATAGCCTTTCGGAACTAAGGAGTGAGGGGCTACTAAGCCAGTTAGGCTCCTGAGCCGGGATGCTCAGGTGTCCCCCTTGACGCGCGAACACCGGGTGATGAGGCGAGATGTAAGCGTGGCTACCGTTCTACGTCTACAGAGCCCGGCCCCACGCGTACCTCACCCAGCATAGCCTTTCGGAACTAAGGAGTGAGGGGCTACGGGACCAGTTAGGCCCCTGGGTCGCGATGCCCAGGGGTCCCCCTTGATGCGCAAACGGACTTCGTACCTTGGCTCCGCTTGGGGAGAGACGCGCGGCGAACCAGGCCCGAGGGGCCTGGCTGGGCGGCGTACGTCTGGGCGTGACCCAGCCGTAGCCCCCGTGCCCAGCCCCCTCGCGCGGTGCTCCCGAGGGGAGGCGTTGCGATGGGGCCAACCACTGAGCTCTGGGCTCCCTGAGGTTAACGCGGCCCGGAGGCCACCCTCAGCTGTTTATCACCAGCGCGGAGCATAGCGCTTCCGTATGTGTACGGGCATAGCCGCTCCTCGGCAGTGTCGTCAGCCAGCGCGGAGCATGGTGCTTCCACTGGTATGTGGGAGGGGGCTCCCCTCCGGGAGGAGCCCCCGGGGCGTATACAGCCCCGCCCTGACACGTGACCGGCACGGTAGAGCTAGGTGAGGTGTATCTGGGCACCCGTGAGCGAGCGCGGGACTCAGGAGGCCCTACCTCTGGGCGGGTTGTGCCCGGCACTGGGCCACATCTTGAGATGTGTCCCTGCAAAATTTGGTTAGATGCCGGTACTCTACATCCTCGGGTCCCAGCCCTCGAGCTTGTCTCAGCCATCGCTGGTATGCCAGGTTGCGATGCCATGGACAAGGCCAGAGGGTGAGGGCTGGAGAGCCAGTAAGAGCCCTGAGTCGCGATGCTCAGGCACCCCCCCCTTTAACGTGCAAGTGGCCGACATGGGAAGAGAAGATGCCGCGGACGGGCACCATGCAGCTAAGCGTGATAGGCAATGCATAGTTGGAAATAAACACTACGGAGATACATGCCGCTGGGCCTGGCCCCAGCGGCTTGGGGATGATGCAGCCCGAGGGGCGCCCCCAACAAGGCAAACTAACGACGGAAAGGTAAATGCAGATACATGCCGCGGGGACGGAACCACGCGGCCTGGGAGTGATGCAACCTTGGGCGGGTGCTCCTAGCTGAGAATGGAACTTGAAAGATGTCACCTGAGGATGTCGTCGGCGTAGTGGTGTCGGTGCGGCAGACTTGGCAGGCTGCAGAAGCCCATCCTCACGAGCCCCCAGGCCCCGGGGCCTTGGGAGGCTCCGGAGGCGTTGGTGACCCCTCGCGAGCTGCCTCCATCTCCTCCAAGGCCGCGGAACGCCTATCTTCCTGAGCCTCCACGATGCCCCTCATGAGGCGCTGGTACACCGCAGTCATGCTCGGCAGGCCGTAAGGCATGCGGACATAGTTGTGGGGTGGACCTCCGCAGCGCCCCACTTGCGAGGGCCAGAGGTGCTCCGTTGTGGCGATCTGATTGAGCCCTGGTACATCGACGCAGACACGCAGCCCACCATCCTTGCCTAGATGTGGGGCCACGGCTGGCAAGCGGCAGCAACCTCTCATGATCCTGGTCTCCTGTAGCTCTTGAATGGCCTCGTCAACAAACTCTTGCTGGTCTGATCTTCCTCGCCTGGCTCCCTCCTGAGGGAACCATGCTGCGAAGCACGCCTCCACATGGTGCCCAAGCGCCTCCCTCGCGACCCTGGCTAGGTCGGTGGCCCTCCAAGTGAGAGCCCCCGAGCCCTGCCTGAGGAGGGCGCCAGGCGCGCTTTCCTATGCGATGGATGGAGGGCCCTCCTGAGGAGGCACGGGCCCTGAGGGGCCTGCCTCCTGAGGGGCTGAGCCTGATGACGTCTTCTTCTTCTTGGGGGTGGTCTCAGGAAGCCTCATGCTTCCGCGATCTGGGTCTTCTAGCGACGCGGCCTGAAAGGCTCGCTCCAGGGAACACACTGCATCTCTCTCTTCACAGGGCACCGTGATGACGCCGCCGCTTCCTGGCATCTTGAGGATGTTGTAGCCGTGGTGGGTCACGGCCATGAACTTGGCCAGTGCTGGGTACCCGAGGATGGCGTTGTACGGCAGGCGGATGTGGGCGACGTCGAAGTCGATGAGCTCGGTGCGGTAGTTGCTGCGGGCCCCGAAGGTGACAGGGAGGCGGACCTGCCCGATCGGGATTGTGGAACCGTCGATGATCCCGGAGAAAGGCCTGGTTGGCTGAACCTGGTCATAGGGCACTTGTAGGTTGTTGAATGTTTCCACGGACAGGACGTTGAGCCCTGCCCCGCCATCGATGAGGGTCTTGGTGACCTGCACGTTGCTGATGACCGGGGAGTAGAGCATCGGGAGGACTCCTGCAGTGGCAGCGCACTTGAGCTGGTCTGCCGAGCTGAACGTGATGGGGCACGCCGACCACCTGAGGGGGTGCGTTGCTTCGAGCTTGGGGAGAACTGCATTCACTTCACGCGCAAACTGCTTGAAGATACGTTGGGAGGCTGGGGCTTGAGCTCCTCCCAGGATGCAGGCGATCGCGCGCGGCTCCTGGAAGCCCCCAGCCCCCTCGTCTTCATGGCGGTCTTCGTTCCTTCTTGGTGGAGGTGGCAGCGGAGGTAGGCCTGCGTTGCCATGAGGGCGGTCCTCACGAGGCTGGTCTCTCCAGTCCCCCTCGCGAGGCAGGTCCCGCCAGCGGTCCTCGCGAGGCTGGTCACGCCACCCTTGGCACGGGCCGCGGTCTTCCCAGCGCCCTGGGTTTCTTCCTCCTCCTCGGCCATAGCCCCGGTCAGCACGGTCAGGGCGACGGCCGATCCTTCCTTCTCGCACGACGCGGAGCTCTTGGAATTCGTTGGTGTTGTGGGTGTGGAGGTCATGGTACACACAGTACCGGCTGCCTCTGGAGGGTTCGGGCAGATCCTTGCCCCGCTTGGTGTCTGGTTCTGCCGCGAGTACGGCAGCCCCCTTGCGCTTCACATCCTTGGCCTTGGGCTTCTTCTCTTCTGGGTCCGCGGCAGGCAGCTCGAGGAGGGAGAGACTTCCCTCCTCAGCCCTGGCGCACTTGTTCGCCAAGTTGAATAGCTCCAGGGAGGTGCAGAGGTCTTCGTGCATCGCCAGCTCCTCCTTCATCTTGACGTCACGCACGCCGTCAAAGAAGGCGGAGATGATGGCCTCCTCTGACACCCTGGGGATCTTGAGGTGCGCGCTATTGAAGCGCTGGATGTACTTTTGCAGGGTCTCTCCGGGTTGTTGCTTGATGCAGTGCATGTCGCTCACGGCGGGCGGCCGGTCGCGAGTACCTTGGAAGTTGGCGATGAAGCGGGCACGCATCTGGTCCCAGGAGGAGATCGTGCCTGGAGCCAGATTCAGGAGCCAGGTTCGAGCTCCTTCCTTGAGCGCCATGGGGAACCAGTTCGCCATGACCTTTTCATCCCCGCCGGCAGCCTCGATACCCAGCTCATAGAGCTGGAGGAATTCCGCGGGGTCAGTTGTGCCGTCGTAGCGAGGAGGCAGGTCGGGCTTGAACTTGTCGGGCCACGCGACGCTGCGCAGCTCAGTGGTGTAGGCGTGGCAGCCCGCGGTGGCTACGAAAGGCCTCGGTTGGTGGAGAGCTTGGTCTTGAGGGTCGCCACGCGCTGCAGCTAGGAGCAGGGCGGGGTCTTGACGCGCCGGAGCTGGAGCAGGGTCACGACGTGCCGGAGCAGGGAGCGCCCGGGGAGCCCCCAGCGGGCAAGGGATTTCTTGGCAGCTTCGCTCTTGTTGCGATGGCGCATGGTGGAGCGGGTTCCGCCCAGGGGCCAGTCGCCTTGGAGCCACCGCATCTTCTTGGAGAGGAGGCGGCTGGTGCGCCTCCGGAGCTTTGTTGCCCGCGCGGGGCGGAGTGCGGCACAGAGGGACGGACGGCACGGAAGAGCCCCCTGCGGCGCGGACAAGCTCAGCGACGCGGGCGAGCCACTCTTCATAGACGTCGTCGACGGGACGGTAGCGCAGGTGCTCGTTTGCCGCGAGGAGCGCAGCTCGAGCCTCCAAGGGTGCGCGGAGCGCGCGGGAAGAAGAACCGGCTGGAGCGAGTGATGGAGTGGCGGTGCGGCCGTCTTGCCGCACGGACGGGTGCTGAGACGATGCCTGCTGCTCGCCCCCCGCCGGGCCGGTGGCGGCGTTGACGGCGGGTGACGGGGAACGACGAGGACGCCCACCGACAGGGGCCATCTGGGCGATACGAGAAGCGATGGCGGCCCGGCACTCGGCGCGGGCTCGACGAGCGTCTGACATGGATGCGACGGTCGGAGGAGAGCAGAGCGGTGGAAGACGAATTCCGGCGCACCCCTACCTGGCGCGCCAAATGTCAGATTTCGGGTTCCGGCAGACCCTTAAGGTTCGAACACTGGGGTGCGTGCAGAAATCTCGCCTTCAACCTCTCCGTCTCGACGGGACCTAAACTACTAAAAGAACTGCACGAAAGACACAAGATTTATACTGGTTCGGGCCACCGATGTGGTGTAATACCCTACTCCAGTCTGTGGTGGATCGATTGCCTCCTGGGAATAGTGAGGATGAACAATACAAGGAAGAACATCCTCGCGAGGGTCTGTTCTTGGCTGTGGTGATGAACTGCTGTGAAGAGTTCAGTCACCCTCTCTCTCTCTCGCTCTCTATGCTTTTTCTCTCACTTATCGTCCTCTTGTCATGTGGGTGGCTGGTCCTACGTATAGAGGCCCTGGTCCTCTCCCCAAATATTGAGCGGGAAGGGATCCAACAATGGCGGGCTAATTTGAAGGGGGACAACGAGTACATCTATCCTGACAAAAGCAGTCTTCGCCTGCCAAAGGCTCTCGTGATGACGCCGCGCTGGGCTCCATGGTGACCTTCGTCTCGTAGTCCTCCTGGTCCTGGTCTCGTTGCACCGAAGTGGCAACCTTTGCCTGATGCCTCGGTACTCCGCTGATATGCTTGCTCCCTTTGCACCAAAAAGGAAAGAGGGACGCTGCGCGCGCTGGCACCCGCCTGGTGCCCCGTGTCATCATGGCTTGCGTCATGGGCACCTCGTGAGGTATCCCACCTTGAACTCTCCGCCTCCTCGCGAGCCAACCTGGCGAGGCTATGCCTGAGGATGCGCCGTGTCGTCCGCCTCGCGAGGGTCTTGAGCCTCGTGTTGATGAAGATGGGCTGCGCTGGGCCCCCACTTGAGCCACGCCGCAGGCCGGAGGCAGGCAATTCTGGGGACCCCCGTTCAAGGACGCCGACATCTGTGATCCAGCATCCCTCGCGAGGTTCCATCGTCAGGAGCAGGCGTGCTCCCAAGGCCGGGCCACAGGCTGGAGCTCCCCTGGCAGGTGACTGGGGGAGCTCCTCCTGAGGCTGAGCCATGTTTGACATTGACGGTTGGGCTGAGGGCTTGAAGACCCGCTCCTCGAAAACGATACGCTCCTGAGGTAACCGCCTAGACACCCGTTTGGCGATGTCGTCGGCCTCCTGATTCGTGCCACGGGGCACATGCTGCAACTCCAACCCCCAGAACTGCTTCTCCATCCTGCGGACCTCCGCAAGGTAGGCTTCCATGTGCTCATCTTTTGGCTCATACACCTTGTTGGAGAAATTGACCAGGAGCTGCGAATCGCTCTTGATGATGAGGCGTTTCACTCCCAGTGCAGCTGCGGCCTTCAAGCCCACTATTAAACCTTCATACTCCGCTATGTTGTTGGAGACCTTTTCACCTTGCTGGAAACAGAGCTGCACAGCGTAGTAGAGCTTGTCCTGAGTGGGCGATATAAGCACCGCCCCAGCCCAGCGCCATGCCTGGAGAACGCCCCATCGAAGTACATGACCCAGCCTTCTGGCGCCTCACTTCCCGGGGAGAGGGACCGATCCTCGTCTGCCTTGAGGCCTGGTGCCTCCGTCCATTCTGCCACAAAATCCGCCAATGCTGCTCCCTTGATGACTCTGGTCATGCTGAATTCGAGATTAAACACTTGCAGTTCTATGTTCCACTCAGCGACCCTTCCAGCTGAGTTAGAGCTCCTGAGCACTCTCTCCAGGGGGTATGACAAGACGACCTTGATGGGGTGACCCTGAAAGTAGTGCCGCAGCTTGCACGAAGCCACCAGTAGCGCGAGGAGGAGCTTCTGAGGCATGGGGTACCGTGTCCTTGCATCCCGCAACACCGTGTTGACGAAGTACACTGGGTGCTCAACAAGGTGGAGTGTGTCAGTGCTGGTGGCTCCCTTCGGAGACCATGGCGCCTCTTGAGGCAATGAGGCCTCCTAAGACTGGCCATCTGGGAGAGGGGCCTCTTCCGCCTCCGGTGCACTCCTCTGCAGTGGCTGATCCTCCTCAGCCGCGGTGGCGGTTTCTGTGGGCCTTCCTTGTTCCTATTCTGCCTTGTCCCGGGCTGCTGCCGCGGTTTTGATTCGACACTCCTCTTTGACTGCCACCAAGGCTGCGCTGGTGGAGTAGGGAGTGGCGGTGAGGTAAAGCACCAGGGGCTCTTGAGGGCGTGGAGCCACCATGACCGGTGGGCTGGTCAGGTATCTCTTGAGATCCTGGAATGCCTTGTTGGCCTCTTCAGTCAACTAAAAGGGCCCCTTTTTCTTCATCAGCTGGAAGTAGGGCAGTGCTCATTCCCCCAACTTGGAGATGAAGCGCCCTAGCGCGGTCACGCGCCCCGTGAGCTTCTGCATTTCTCTAAGGGTCTTTGGCGGGCTCATGTTTTCCACCGCCTTGACCTTTTCTGGGTTAGCCTCGATGCCTCGATGGGACACGAGGAAACCCAAGAGCTTGCCCGAGGGGACTCCGAACACACACTTCTCTGGGTTGAGCCGTAGGTTCACTGCGTTGAGGCTCACGAAGATTTCCTCCAGGTCTCGTATCAAGGTCCTAGCCTCCCGAGACTTTAACACAATGTCATCGACGTAAGCTTCAATATTCTTCCCGAGCTGCGGGCCCAAGGTGATGTGCATGAGCTGCTAAAAGGTCGCCCCTGCATTACGTAGCCTGAATGGCATGCATGTGTAGCAGTACACCCCACACGGGGTTAGGAAGGTTGTCTTTTCGACGTCTTCTACCGCCATCTTGATCTAGTGATACCCAGAGAAGGCATCCAAGAAGCATAGCAGGTCGCATTCCGCGGTGGAATTGACGATCTGGTCGATGCGGGGGAGCGGGAACGGATCTTGCGGGCATGCTTTGTTGAGGTTGGTGAAGTCGACACGCATGCGCTCCTTCCCTCCCTTCTTTGGCACGACGACAGGGTTGGCCAACCAATCCGGGTATCGGACCTTGCAAATGACCCCAGCGGCTTCTAATTTGCGGGTCTCTTGGACGATGAAGGCCTGCTTTTCTGTGGACTGCCGCCTGGCCTTCTGCTTCACAGGGCGCACATTGGGGCACACGTTGAGGTGATGCTCGATTACACTCCTAGGGATCCCTGCCAACTGGTCAGGCTCCCAAGCGAATACCTTCTTGTTTGCACGCAGAAACCCGACCAGGGCCTCCTCCTGCTCGGGTTTGAGGTTCGCGCCTATGGTGAAAGTGGCATTGGTGGACCCGTCCTCATCGACGGGTATCTACTTGGTTTCTGCCTTGTCTTGGGTGAACAATTATTTCTTCTTGGCGGGTGCAGCCCCTTGCGCTCGGGGGTCTCCAAGTCGGCGGGTTGTGCCGACGCTGCCATCTTGAAGGCGAGCTTGAGCACCCACAGTGCGTCTCCGGTGTCCCCGTGCACAGTGAGGACACCGCTGCTCCCGGGCATCTTCATGAGGTTGTATGCCGGGTGCGTCGCGGCCATGAACTGGGCCAGCGCTGGGTAGCCGAGGATGGCGCTGTAGGGGAGGCCAATGGGGGCGATGTCGAAGTCGACCAGCTCCATGCGGAAGTTGTTGTAGGTGCCGAAGGTTACTGGGAGCCGGATCTGTCCCAAGGAGCTGGATGATCCGCCCCCACCGCCTGAGAAGGGCCGGCTGGGTCGCAGCCGTTCCAGGGGTATGCAGAGGAGGTTGAAGGCCTCGACCGAGAGCCTGCTGAGGCCTGCACCACCATCAATGAGAGTTCTGGTGACGGCCACCTGGCAGATGGTGGGGGTGCACAGCATGGGGAGCGCACCCGAGCAAGCCGAGTTGGAGGGGTGGTCCTCCGAGCTGAAGGTCAGGCCGGTCGCGGGCGCCGCCCAGTCCGGGAGAGCCCCCTGCCGCATGGAAGCGGCGCTGACCCGGCGGATGAACGGCTTGACGTGGTGACTTGTAGGCGGCGCCTGCGAGCCGCCCAGGAGGGCCGCAACGACCGGGGGTGTTGGTGTAGCGTGATGGGCGGGGAAGAGGCTGTGGGGCTCTTCCCGTGAGGCCATGGCGGCTGCCGGCAGGTGGAGCAGCCATGTGCGCGGAGCACCGGTGAGGGCCATGGGGAGCCAGTTGGCCACGACCCTATCGTCACCTTCGGCTTCGAGGAGGGCCTCCTCGCTCGCCAGCAAGAAGGCCAACGGATCTGTCGTGCCGCCGTAGCGCGGCGGCGTCGTTGACTTGAACTTGTCCATCCACCGTACCCGTTGCCGGGCTGGGGCCAAGGCTCGGAACCCCCTGGCCCCCGTGCTAGCGCCGGCGGCCGGAGCGGGTGACGCATTTACTCATCTCGAGGTAGGCCGTGGTGGTGGCGGAAGAGAAAACTCCGGCACACCCATACCTGAAGCGCCAAATGTCGGATTTCGGGTTCCGGCAGACCCTTGAGGTTCGAACACTGGGGTGCGCGCGGAGATTTCGCCTCCTACCTACCTGCGCCCCTCCGCCTCGCTCAGATCTGAGCTATGGAAAGAATAACACGTGGGACACAAGGTTTATACTAGTTCAGGCCACCGTTGTGGTGTAATACCCTACTCCAGTGTGTGGTGTGGTGGATTGCCTCTTGGGCTAACAATGATGAACAATACAAGGAAGAACAGCCTCGCGAGGGTCTGTTCTTGGCTGGGGGGATGAACCGCTGGGAGGAGTTCAGTTACCCTTCTCTCTCTTTTCTCTCGTGGGTGGCTGGTCCTACTTATAGAGGCCCTGGTCCTCTTCCCAAATATCGAGCGGGAAGGGAGCCAACAACGGCGGGATAATTTGAAGGGGGACAACTAGTACCAGCTATCTTGACAAAAGTAGTCTTCGCCTGCACAAAGCTCTAGTGGTGACACCGTCTTGCGATCCACGATGACCTTCGTCTTGCAGTCCTCCTAGTCTTAGTCTTGTTGCACCGAAATGGCAACCTTTGCCTGATGCCTCGGTACTCCGCGGCTGCGCTTGCCCCCTTTGCACCAAAGGGGAAAGGAGGACACTGCGTGGGCTGGCACCCGCCCGGCGCCCTTGGTCGTCGTGGCTTGCATCACGGGCAACTCGTGAGGTACCCCGCCTTGGCCTCTCCGCCTCCTCGTGAGCTAGCCTGATGAGGCCGTGCATGAGGAAGCTCCGCGTCATCCGCCCCACGAGGCTTGGCCCCTCGCGAGGGTCTCGGGCCTGTGTTGATGAAGATGGGTTGTGCTGCCCCCCCCTTTGAGCCACGCCGCAGGCCGCAGGCAGGCAAGTCTGGGGACCCCCGTTCCCACGACGCCGACAGATAGAGAGAGACATTGTAAGTGCATCTAGTGCCACCCCTAGTTGGTTTTGGAGTATTGACGACAAACCTAGTTGAGGGACTAATGTGTTTGTGAGAATTGCAGGATAACACAGGTAGAAGTCCCTCATTGATTCGGTTTTCCTACCAGAGATGACCCCTAAAAATGTATGAAGACATTGAAGTCAAAGGTGGTATGTGAAGACATTCACATTGAAGACTATGACTAGAGAAGACATCGCATGAAGACTATGGAGCGCGAAGACTTAGCAGTTTCGTCGTTCTGTGTTTTTCTTTGTTGAGTCATAGGAACCACCATACTGTTAAGTGGGGTCCAAGAGAACCAGTCAGAATGACTGAAGTGATGCTTAACCAAAATCCTATGTCTTTGAGTGAAGACTATGAGAGCAAATATTGTCCAGAGTTGGATAAGTCAGCTTTGCTTGTAGCCCAAGTGAAGTTGCCATGTGTGTTTGAAATCTGACCATTGGAACACGTGTTAGTTCCTTAGTGACCCAGGGTCATTTCGGACATATCAGGTCGGGTTGCCTAGTGGCTATAAATATCCCACCCCCTACAACCATAAACAGTTGGCTGCTCAAAGTTAAAGCACGGCTTTTGTCGTTTGAGAGCAACCCACCTCGAAGCCTTTGAGAGAGAATTTCTTGAGAGGATAAAGCCCTAACCACCCAGAGCCAAAGAGTGTTAGGCATCACTTAAGTCTTCCTATCTGTGTGATCTGAAGACTTATTACACTTGAGGACTGTGAATCCTCCAGCCGGTTAGGCGTCACATTCTGAGCATCCAAGAGTCGTTGTGGATCGCCGGTGAACAAAGTCTATGAAGGTTTGGAAGTCTACCTTGAAGACTTACCAGAGTAATTGGTCGAGGACTGGGTGTCCTTAGCTCAAGGGGAATAAGGTGAAGACGAGGTCTTCTGAGTTGAATCTCAGTCTCCCTAACCAGACGTACAGTTGTCACAGCAACTGGAACTGGTCCAACAAATCATTATCTTCAATGAGTCACTGGTTTCATCCTTCCCTTCCCTTTACCTACTGTTGGTCCTTGAGAAGTCATTGTACGATTGCATCACCATTTGGCTTCACTGAGTGATTACTTGTTCTGATTGGCTTCACAATATCTTCCTACCTGATCCTTACTGCCTAGCTGCTATTAGTCATTGTGCTTTCACTTCATTGAATACTTGACTATGGTTTGCCTAGTGCAGTCTACCTTCCGCTGCATGGTAATAGGTTTATTTCTATCGTTTGTCTTCGGAACTTACATGTTTTGAAGACTTTCCTAAAAATCGCCTATTCACCCCCCCTCTAGTCGATCGCTAGCACTTTCAATTGGTATTAGAGCGAGGTACTCCCTTGTTTTGTGTGATTCGGTTTAACCACCTGGAGTTTTAGCTATGTCGGCTGCAGGGATAATTAAAGTCTCCGCTACGTGCCCCGTCTTCGATGGAACTGAATATCCCTACTAGAAGAATAAGATGCGCATGCATCTTGAAGCCATTGATGTCGACCTATGGTATGTCGTCAAGAACGGCGTTCCCAAGGCTGGAGAAGGTGTCACTGCTGCTAATGTCAAGAAGTTCGTTCAACTGGACTCTACTGCCAAGAATATCATCTGTGGTCATCTGACCAAAGGACAGTATGGCCGCGTGAGTGCTTTGGAAACATCTAAGCTGGTCTGGGACTGGCTCTCCAAGGTCAACGAAGGCGTTTCAACCTAGAGAGATAAGAGAATCAGTGTCCTTCACAACCTCTTCAACCGCTTCAAGAGAAATGACAATGAGAATGTCCAGCTCATGTTTGATCGACTCACTAACATCACAAATGAGCTTCAAGCCCTCGGCGCTACTGAGATCACCAAGCATGAAGTCGTCAAGACACTCCTGAGATCATTTGACAGTTTGTTTGAAACCATAGCCCTGATGATTCAAGAACGTCCTGATTTCAAGACACTCGATCCGTCTGACATACTTGAGAGGCTCAACACACACGAGTTTCAGCTTTCTGAGAAAAGATACATCTACGGTCCCAACTATGGGTGAACTCGTGCCTTGAAGGCAAAGGCTGTCTCCTCATCTGAACAAGAATCTGACAGCAGTTCTGATGATCCTGAAGACATTGGAAAGGAGCTTGCTATACTTGTGAAGAAGTTCCAAAAATTCACCAAGAAGAAAGGCCTCAGAAAGTCTTCACGATCAAGCTCAAGGAATGATGAAGCTTCTGCTCATGACTACAAGAAGAGAACATGTCACAAGTGCAAGAAACCTGGGCACTACATCTCTGAGTGTCCACAGTGGGACAATGAGAACAAGAAGAAGATGAAGAGCAAGGAGTATGACTCTAACGACAAGAAGAAGAAGAAATACTCAAAGTCTTCTTCCAAGTCTTCCTCCAAGTCTTCATTACACAAGAAGAGCTCATCTGGAAAGGCACGTGCATTTGTTGGCAAGGAAATGGATTCTGAGGAGGAGTCCGCTTCTGAGGAGGCGGAGGTGGAGTCTGAGGAGGAGTCCGATTCTGGCGTTGCGAGTCTGGCTACAGCATACGTTGCCAAGTCCATCTTCAACACTGAAGACAATGACTTCATCACCGACACCGATGCAAATGACAAGGACTACTCCGCTCCTTCCTACTGCTTCATGGCACGCGGTGCCAAGGTAAACACACGCACTACTCACTATCAAAGATCTAGTGACAATGACTCTGATTGTGGTTCCAAACCCAGCTACAAAACACTTGCTAAAATAGAAACTGAACAACAGAAAGCTATGGAACACATTCAAAAACTGTTAGGCAAAAGCGATGATTTGTTAGACGCTGAAATGACTTGATCTCAGTCCTTAATTGAAGACATAAAAAATCTTCACGTTAAGTATGAGGAACTTGAAAGTCGTCATGAAACGCTCTCAACAACTCATGAAAGGCTTTCATATGATTATCTTCAAAGGAAGCAAGATCTTGAGAAATTGAGAGCGGCTCATGAAGATCTTCAAAAGGAAAACGAGTCACTTCGCGCCAAACAGATCAGTTCAGCTCAGGAAGGATTTGAACCACCATGTCTTAAATGCATTGAGCGTGATAATGCTACTTCTGTTGCTGAATGTTCTACTGCTGCTACTATTGCAATATCTTCAACTGTTGATGTGGTAACTAACCCCTCTGCTGAGGATACCACTACTATTGCTGATGAGAATGCTAGGTTGAAGACACTACTTGAAACAGGGATGTACAAAAGTCTCAAAGGGCATCAGACACTATGTGATGTCCTCAAAAGGCAGATCCTGAACCGAAACCCTAGGAAAGAGGGTGTTGGGTTCGAAAGGAAAATGAATGCTGATGGCTCTTATTGGAAACCTGAGCAGTACCCCAAAACCACATGGGTTGCTGCAAAGGAACCTTCAGCGGATCCATCCACCCTATCTGGCTTCACTTGTGCTAATCCCATTGTTATGGATGAATCCTTTGATGCAAATTATGAACTGTTTAAGAATCAGAATGGTGTGTTTGCCAGGTATATTGGTACTAACTACAGGAATGGACCACCTATGAAGAAGATCTGGGTGCCGAAAAGGTGTTTGGAGAATCTTCCTGTGAATGTCATCATGACACCACAGGTGAAGAAGACAAATCCCAGACCACAGGCTTCATATGGTCCAAAGGCTTCATATAGACAGAGGACTCACCTGAGTCGCACTAACGCAAATGATTTGCAGGGAAACCATACTCAGGCCTGTGAATATGAGCGCGTTTCATCAAACTGCCATGTTCATAAGACCAAGAACTATTCTGCTTATTCTTATGAGTACTATTATCCACCTGCAAGACTTTTTGCTAGGGCTCCAAAGCCAAAGTTCTCAGATGCTGCACTTAGACTCATTGCTTTGAAGCCACCCTTGAAGATGTGGGTGGCTAGAAAGCTTAACTCTCTTTTGCAGGGAAAGGTCTCTAGCCGAAAACCAAAATCGTCTGACACTATTGCTGGGGACCTTAAACATCTTGTAGGACACAAGATCAAATGCCCAAATGGTCTTATTATGTACTTTGTTCCTGAATCGCTTGCTACTTGCCCTATCAGTCCTAATCTCGATCTAAGCTTTAATAATCCATTGGTTCGTCAAATGTTTTTGCTTCACAATTCTCTTCGTGAAGCCTATCCCCCTAACTGCACTGTAGGGTACGACACCAGCTGCTTCAGAATGGATTATTGATAGTGGATGTACAAATCACATGACTGGCAAGCGAAGCCTTCTCATGGACTCAACTTTACGTCCATCTAACAAAAGTCACATCACATTTGCTGACACTGGTAAAAGCAAGGTATTGGGTCTAGGTAGAGTTGCAATCTCAAAGGATCAACACATGGATAAAGTCATGCTTGTTGAATCCCTTGGTTTCAACTTAATGTCTGTCTCAATGCTTTGCGATTTAAACATGATTGTGATGTTTGGAAAATATCGTTGCCTTGTACTAATGGAATCTGACAAGTCTCTAGTGTTTGAAGGGTATCGGAAAGATGATTTGTACGTGGTAGATTTCTCAGAAGGACCACAACTTCCAGTATGTCTTCTAGCAAAAGCTTCTGAATGCTGGCTCTGGCATCAAAGGCTAGGGCATGCTGGCATGAGGAACCTCCACACCCTTGCAAGGAAAAAGCATGTCATAGGCATCGAGGGCGTCAAGTTCAAGAAGGATCACTTATGCGGTTCCTGTGAAGCAAGAAAGATGACGAGGGCCAAGCATCCCTCGAAGACAATCATGACAACGGCTCAACCCTTCGAACTGCTCCACATGGATCTTTTCGGTCCCACTCATTACTCAACTATTACTACTACTGCTTGTCTCTCTGGCTTTGTCATTGTTGATGATTATTCAAGATATACTTGTGTGCATATAATCCTCTACAAGACTGAAGTGCGGGATGTCTTCAGACGCTTCGCCAGTCGAGCAATGAACAACTACGGCGCCAAGATAAAACACATCAGAAGTGACAATGGCACTGAATTCAAGAACACTGGCCTAGATACATATCTTGATACTTTAGGCATCACACATGAATTCTCAGCTCCATACACGCCACAGCGGAATGGCGTCGTTGAACGCAAGAACAGAACACTTATTGAGATGGCCCGGATGATGCTTGATGAATACAAGACTCCAAGAAAGTTCTGGCCTGAAGCCATTGATACTGCATGCCATATCATCAACCGCGTTTATATTCACAAGCTTCTGAACAAGACATCCTATGAGTTCCTTACTGGCAAGAAGCCAAACGTCAGTTACTTCAGAGTATTTGGCGCCAGGTGCTGGATCAAGGATCCACATCACACTTCAAAATTTGCACCAAAAGCACATGAGGGTTTTATGCTTGGATATGGAAAGGATTCGCACTCCTACAGAGTCTTCAACCTTTTTTCACTATAAAGTGGTTGAAAAAGTGGATGTGCGGTTTGATGAGACGAACGGCTCACAAAGAGAGCACCTGCCAAATGTGCTAGATGAAGTTCCATCCAATGAATCAATCAAGCTTATGGGAACTGGAGAAATCATACCGTCTGAAGCTCAGGCTGAAGAGGAACTTATCATCTCCGCACCTGATCAACCTTCTGATGCTCAGCCTGAAGACAATCCCTCTAACGATGACAATGATCAGCAAGAGCAAAATCTTCGTCCTGTACATCCTCGTGTTGCAAATGAAGTACAGATTGAGAGAATAATTGATAGCATCAATGTACCAGGTCCACTCACTCTTTCAAGGGCAACACAGCTAGCAAATTTCTGTGGGCACTTCGCATTCGTCTAAATATTTGAACCCAAGAAAGTTGAAGAAGCCTTCATGGAACCTGAATGGATTCAAGCTATGCAAGAAGAGCTTCAACAATTTGAGCTGAATAATGTATGGGAACTGGTTAAGCGTTCGGATCCTCGCAAGCACAATATAATAGGCACCAAATGGATATATCGCAACAAGCAAGATGAGCATGGTCAAGTTGTTAGAAATAAAGCTCGTCTCGTTGCTCAAGGGTACACTCAAGTTGAAGGGATTGACTTCGATGAAACATTTGCTCCTGTGGCTAGACTTGAAGCCATACACATACTGCTGGCCTATGCAAATCATCATAACATACTTCTATATCAAATGGATGTGAAGAGCGCTTTTCTTAATGGCAAGATTGAAGAAGAAGTGTATGTTGCACAACCGCCTGGCTTTGAAGATCCAAAACATCCTGACATGGTGTACAAGCTCAACAAGGCACTGTATGGCCTCAAACAAGCCCCTCGGGCTTGGTATGACACACTCAAAGACTTCCTGAAGAGCAAAGGCTTCAAATCTGGTTCCCTCGACCCCACTCTCTTCACGAAGACATATGTGATGAACTGTTTGTGTGCCAAATATATGTGGATGACCTTATCTTCGGCTGCACCAATCAGAAATACAGTGAAGAGTTTGGATATATGATGGAAGAGCAATATCAGATGTCCATGATGGGTGAGCTGAAGTTCTTCCTTGGTCTTCAAATACGTCAGCAACGCAACGGCATCTTCATATCTCAAGAGAAGTACCTCAAAGATTGCCTGAAGAAATTTGGTATGCAAGACTGCAAAGGCTTTACGACGCCAATGCCAGCCAAACATCATCTAGGTCCCGACAACAATGCTAAATAGTTCGATCAAAAGGTATACCACTCCATGATTGGTTCTTTACTTTATCTATGTGCATCTAGGCCAGATATTATGCTTAGTGTTTTCATGTGTGCACAATTCCAAGCGGCACCAAAGGAATCGCATCACTTAGCTGTGAAGTGAATTCTTCGATATTTGGCTTACACCCCAACACTAGGATTATGGCATCCAAAGGGCTCAGAGTTTGATCTGGTTGGATTCTCGGATGCTGATTATGCTGGTGACAAGGTGGATCGCAAGTCTACATCAGGCACATGTCATTTTCTGGTACGATCACTTGTATGTTGGTCTTCAAAGAAGCAGAACTGTGTATCTCTCTCCACTGCTGAATCTGAATACATTGCTGCTGGATCTTGCTGCGCTCAGCTTCTGTGGATGAAGCAAACACTCAAAGACAATGGCATTCATCTGAAGCAAGTGCCACTCTACTGCAACAACGAAAGCGCCATCAAGATTGCCAACAACCCAGTTCAGCACTCGAAGACAAAGCACATTGAAATTCGTCATCACTTTCTCAGAGATCATGTTGTGAAGGAAGATATTGATATCATACACTTCAACACTGAAGAGCAATTGGCAGATATCTTCACCAATCCCTTGGATGAGAAGAGATTTTGCAAATTATGGTGTGAGCGAAATATCTTGGAATCCTCAAATGTCCTGTGATCAGGCACACATCCTAACACTTATGCATGTTGATGACTTAGATGTGCAACACACGAAGTAAAGTATATCTTCAATCAATGAAGACATACATTCTAAGTGTGAATACATTTATGTGGAATTTGACTTTGGAGCGCCATGATAATTGTGCGCCGTGTCTGGGTCTAATACTTCCTATACGGTGGGTAACGCCACCACCAAATTCTTCTGTTTGAAGTGTTTCACCCATGCGTTGCATTTGCTATGTCTTCACATTTGGTTTGGCTTCCATATCAACTTGTCTTCATGATTATCTTCACTATGTTGATTATATATATATATACTAGTGTTCTGTCCTCTACAACATTCACTTATAGCTATGTCTTCTTGTTGAATCTTTTGAACTAAGTGAATGTGATCGGACCCTAACCTCTCTATGCTTTCTATCTTGAACTCTATCTCTCCAAATCATATGCATTCTCTTGAAACTGTCGAATGTCTTCTCTGCGTCCTTGTCAGCAGAAGATACAGAGACAAACATTAAGTCCGCTTTCAATTCTAATTCCTTCACCTGAAACCCGGAGAAGTGGGAACAA
This sequence comes from Triticum monococcum, assembly GCA_034509565.1. NCBI lineage: Eukaryota > Viridiplantae > Streptophyta > Magnoliopsida > Poales > Poaceae > Triticum > Triticum monococcum. Next base: position 496,516,579 of record CM067844.1, read on the forward strand.
CCACCCGACAATCCAGGCGTGCGTGGGAACGTGGAACAACCTCCGATATGTTGCATGATGGCCACGTGTCCTTCAGATGTGAATCGCCAGGGGCACCTGTGTAATAACACTGTGCCGTCCCTGTCCCTATAAATACACGTCTCACCACAGTCATTATTCTTTCTTCCACCCTCGCACAAACCCTAGCGCTACCGCTAGCCCTCGACGACACCGGCGACTAAGCTCTTAGCTGCCGCGACCTCTCCGACGCCGTCTTCACGCCGGCCGCGGACATCGTCTTCTCCGCCATTGCCGTAGGTGTCCTCCATCGCCAAGTTAGGGCACGGACGATCGAACTGCCCGGCCTCCTCTTCCACTCCATCTAGCAATTCTTCATGTGGTAAATAAAACTTCCTTTTTTACGGCCCCTTTGATCCTATAGATTCATCACTTTCTACCACAAGCAGTTTCTGTTCACACAAGTTGGATCAATTTCATACTGCATCTCATAATATGCCTAGTATGTTCACTTATGCTTCACAAAGTAGTTAGATTCCTCACTTGTACTGATCCGTGGATTCGTACAAATCTGGAACCAACTCTTTATCTATGGGTGAATGTCTTCGCACGTTGAGGTCAATGTCTTCTAAACTGATTTATCTTCAAAATCTTCTAAGAATGCATATGACCTCTTCCCCTTCCCTCGCACCTTAATGCTGTCACAGGTACATGTCTGTGGGAGAATCCCTTGGTTCTCATAGTCTGCATTCATTTGCAGAATTCTTACAGCATCATATAAATTCTCCCGAAGCCAGTTCCTGTTTGTCCAGCAAGCGAAAGCCTTTGAAGCCTTTGAACGTGTTGAAGCCATTCAGTCTGAAGTTCATGGCTGCAGAGAAATCAGTAAGGAAGGGTGGCAGACAGCGTCGTGGGGGAACGTTCAGAGATTTTCCTGATGACCTCTCAGAGCTTTACAAGACAGATCTTGAAGAGGATTACAATCAGCGCAAGACCCGAATCCAATGGTTTCGAAGATATTGGGTAGAACAATGGTTCAAGTACTAGTTTGTGACCCAGGAATATGCTGAGACAAATGCCATCATGCGACCTTGGGGAGACATCCTATACAGAAATATTCAACCCAGGTCCAGAGATGAAGCCATTGAACAAGGCTTCTATCCTTGCATGGTCCGTGGACCACAGCCTGCGGATGCTCACCCATCGTCATTGCTATGGTGTCATGACGACAATCTATTCAAACGCAACTTCCAATTTGCCAAGAATTCGTGTAAGCAAAACAAGAAGTCATTGGGACTAGACTTCAACCCTGGCCCTTCTACTCCCCGTGCCGATGGCACCCGCGAAGCTGAACCCAATCTTGTTGGGCCCGTCTACAACCTGGAAGGTCTCATCACTCATATCATGGTTCAACGGACAGCCGTGGATGAGCCTACAGATGACACTAAATCTGATGAAGCGCCTGCCCCACCGAAGCCACAGAAACTGAAGAAGCCTAAAGCTTCAATGCCGGCCTCACCACCAAAAATCTCATGGGCGAAGCCACTGGCTGCTGCACCTCCTGAAGACAGTGTGTAGTCTGAAGATTTGTCACGCATCTCCAAGCCCTCGAGAGTCAAGATGCCTTTGCAACACACCAGCCAAGAACTGACTGCCGCTGCTATTCTGCGCAACGACGCCATTGATCTGTCCAGCGATGAAGATCTTGCAGATGACGCTCTTGAGCAACTGATCAAGAGCAAAGAAGAAGCAGAAATCTTCAATGATTTGCCTCTCTTTGACGTGGCAATCATCCACAACTTCATTGATGAGTGGTTTGAGACGCCCAACCTCAGCTTTGAAGATCTGCAACTTCCAATTGGCCTCAGTGTCGCCTTCCATGGCGCCATTGCTTCAGAGCTAGCTCTAGCTCAGCGCATCATTGAACTGAACCAAAATATCGACTTTGAGAAAGCTCAGTTCAAGAAGCACATGGCAAAGCCCAACGTGCAAGAGGTCAAAAATTTCAAGATCATGATGCACGAGCTCAAAGAAGCCTTTCTCAAGAAGCACGAAGAAGCTCAAGGTTCTCATGAGCGCATGAAGAGCCTGGCTGACAAGTGTGTGCAAGCCAACAATGAGGCTAAGAAGCACAAGGCCCTTGGTCGTCCTGGCATCGATCCTAGGATGGCTGCAAAGAAGAAGAAGAAGAAGAAGAAGCCAGCTCTGGCCAAACCCGAAGCACCAAGGCAGGAAGCACATCCCATTGTCTTCCCAGCCAGCATGACTGGCTCGAAGCCAAAGGTCAGGTCAACCACTTCAGAACTGAAGAAGACAAGGAAAGCTGAGGCTGAAGCGAAAAAGAGGAAACATCCTTAAGCCTCTGATGCTGCTCCCTCCAAGAAGAAGCGCAAGACCAAGAAGGATCGGGCTGCTCCCACAGAGCCCTTAGTTGTTGAACCTATCTCAATGGTTCGCCCTGCATCCACACAACAAGAGCACCAACTGACTGTCCATGAGCCTGCTTCCACAAAGGCTCATGAAGCTAAAGACATTCCAGCAGCTGATCCCACCGCTGCTGAAGACATTGGTCACCATGACAATGTTGAAGATGATGTAGTTCTTCCTCAGATCGAGCACAACTTGGTATCATCGCCTGTGCTTACGCACAGCAACTCATCAACATTGGTCGTCCTCTGATGCCAATTGCTCAGGATGCATCATGGGCTGATCACCCACAACAACAAGTCAGACCACCTCGGCAAGAAGCAGAAGATGACTTTGAGGCCCAGCCAACTCCGTCTCCAGAGGCGTCGCCAGCGTTACGCGGGCTTCTCAAAGGACCAAGGTCTCAAGTCCCTCTTTAGAGCGTTCCAGAAGGAGAAGTGCCCCACCAATCTGTTGCACGTCAAATGTTTCCAGATGCCACTCCTACTGTGAATGTCTCCGAGTCTGAGGCTAAAGCTGCTGAAGACATTCCGGTTGCATCAGCCGACGACACACAAGAAGAAGAACGTGTCCCTACTCCCCCCATTACTGAAGAAGCTGTTCTCGAGGAGAACGTGTCTGTGCCCGACCCTCTAGCTCATCAAGTGCAGGTTGAGAATCTTGAGGCTGCCACCACCAACACAAATGAAGCCAATGCCGTTGCCATGGCTGAAGCAAATGTGGAGCCTGCACCAACCAATGTGCTAGAAGTCACTGAAGTCATTGTGGATAGCCGGTGAACGAAGTCTGTGAAGGTTTGGAAGTCTACCTTGATGACTTACCATAGTGATTGGGCGAGGATTGGGTGTCCTTAGCTCAAGGGGAATAAGGTGAAGATGAGGTCTTCTGAGTTGAATCTCAGCCTCCCTAACCAGACGTACAGTTGTCACAGCAACTGGAACTGGTCCAAGAAATCATTGTCTTCAACGAGTCACCGGTTTCATCCTTCCCTTCCCTTACTTACTATTGGTCCTTGTGAAGTCATTGTATGATTGCATCACCATTTGGCTTCACTGAGTGATTACTTGTTCTGATTGGCTTCACAATATCTTCCTACCTGATCCTTACTGCCTAGCTGCTATTAGTCATTGTGCTTTCACTTCATTGAATACTTGACTATGGTTTGCCTAGTGTAGTCTACCTTCCGCTGCATGGTAATAGGTTTATTTCTATCGTTTGTCTTCGAAACTTACATGTTTTGAAGACTTTCCTAAAAAACGCCTATTCACCCCCCCTCTAGTCGATCACTAGCACTTTCAGACATGTACATGGGGATTTGTGTTGTGTAACATGGAGACACATATACATAATTAGAGAGTGAGTGTGTGAGATACACATGCGGACATGAGGAGAGATGAGGATCCAGGTAAATGGGTGTTTGTGTGTGTCTGTGTGTTTGTGCACGCGTTTGTGTGTGAGAGGTAGAGAGTGTATGTGGAGTAGATAGACCACTGATGATGTAAACCTAGTATAAGGGAAGGGGGATGGTGTGACATGTGTAGTAGCGATATAGCACGGGTGCGGGCGGGGGGAGCAGACTATTTGGAAGAGACATCGAGTGTGTGTGTGGGAGAGGGGTGTGAGAGCGAGAGAAAGAGAGAGCTAGCGACGGAGAGAGAGAGAGAGAGAGTGAGAGGAAGAGAGGGGGCGAGATGGGTCGTTTGTGTCCATAAATGGCGTATAGATAGGGAGACAATGTTGATGTTGTCCGAAATTGGCCTATGAACGGAGACGCAAGGGAAGCAAGTCATCGTGTGTGTGATAGGGACTTCATGAGAGATCTAGAATAGATGGTGTAGAGAACAATGTGCGAAATCGAAAACGATTATACATTTGGGAGCTATGCAAAGAGTCACGACATATATGTATACGGGGAAAGAGCTGGGGCGGGTCCGCATGTGGGAGAGATAGAAAGAGGAGAGTGGTGCACAAGGAGACAAAGTGTGCTTGTTTGCAGTGGGGGTGGTGTGTGAGGTGAGTGCGCGACAACCACATAACTATGGAGATAGACGTTTGGGGGTGACGTTTTGTGTGTATGGGAAATATAGACTCTACATAGTGCGTGTGCTTGGGTAAGAGAGATAGCAGGAGACCTAGAGAGTGAGGGAAGAGATGTGTGCATGCCCGAGAGACAAAATGATAGAGACCTATGTTGGGGTCCGGACTTTACAAGAGAGAGGGGTGTTAATGTGCTCGTGTGTTGGTGTTTGGGGGAGAGAACGACTTCTCTGTGTGTGTGTGTGGTGGGGGGGGTTGACTTCAGATAAAGAGTGAGGTGTCTATATTTGAGGGACTTTAGCGTAATTGAGATATTGTGCACTCATGGTTGGTCAATTTGTTTCACAGTTTGTACTATGAGATAACGATACTTTTGGACATGCCTGATATACCTTGATGTACCAGAATTACAAACCTAAGATTGGAATTTTGGAATTCGACTCCATCATTAGCTTTTGTAATTCATTTAAACGGAGGTACATTTTTTAAGCCGGGATTTCGTGATTTCAAATTCATATATCAAACCTAGAGATATACACATACGGGCATGTTCAAACTTTATAATCATCCACTTTATTCATACACATACACATTTTTGCTTTTGTCATCATATTTAGGATAAACACATTTGGAATTTCATTTGAATTGGACTGTATGATGGTATTTGCTTGTACTAGCTCAATGATACATATTTGAATTGAATGGACAATCTAAGTTTCGAGTTGGAGACATTGATTTTGAAAACTTGCACATTTTTTTGCGTGCAAAACAAACAAATTGTCGGCCATGATATCATAGTCGGCCGTACGAGAGCAGAATACTTATAATTTTAGGCGCCAAAAGCTTTCAAAGTTCCTGCTCACATCAAAATATCACGCGCCCGAAAGTTTAGGCCTGCGATATTCCTGTTTTACCCCTGCCACATGAACGGAAAAGGGATGCTTTGGTAACTCCATTGTTTTCCCCTCTTTGCTTCCAACATTCTTCCCCAGAGCCCCTCCCCTTCCCCTCCCCGACCCCCCCAACCACGGCAAGCCGCCGAATCTAGTCCTCCGCCGCAGAGGTGGACCTCACACCCCGCCGGATCTACCTTCCGCACCTTGGAACCCCCAGCTGCCAACTCACCACTTCACCGGAGCCGCTTCAGTGACTGGCTTGTCCACCGCTCCAGATCTCCTTGACCGCCATCATGGTCCACCACACCGGATCTGCTTAACCGGCGCCCTCGTCCACCACAGCGTAGGGCCTTCACTGACTCCCTCGTCCGCCCCTTCGCTGGCCCTTCATACAAGCCCTCATCCACCGCAACAGATCTGCCTCACTGAAAGCACTGTACAACGCGCCCGCCGAAGCCTTCGTCCACTACACCGGACCCGCTCCACGGATGCCATATTCAACTCCACCGGCCCTACTTTACCGACGCTGCAGCCTCATCAGGTTATTTCGATTTGTACTCCTTTCGGTTTTTCTCTTTATCATGCAACTGTTCACTTACCACAGATGAGCTTTCTTGTATGTCGACAGGCGCAACAACCGTAGCACCGGAGCCGCTTCAGCGACGGCGACAGCCGACCCAAACTCAACTGCAACACGAGCACCATCGACGATCCTTAGCTATCAAGTATGACAACGATACCCATACGCCACCGAGTATCAGGTACTATTATCCAACGGCCGGCGCCTATGTTCACTTTTGTAGCATAAGCAGCGCACCTTTGAATTTCTTCAAGGCATCATTCAGTTTTTCATGAGACGCGTTATTCTACTTGCACCTGTAGGGCCATACTTCTGGCAGTGAACATGTTACATGTGCTAAATTACATACCAGTGCACATATAGTTAATATGCTTTAGTTTTGTTCTGATGCCACCTATTGGTTCCATCAGACTGCTTAATGTTCTCTATGCTGAATTACACATCAGCAAACTAGCATGTGGTTCCGCTGTTTTTTGTTCGTTTTACCCTACATTTTCTGATGCTAGCTATTACATCACTGCTCTGAGCCTCTGTTCATTACTTGTTTGTGTGTTCTTGATCTTCCCAAGTTGCATGACTCATTTGATGCTTCTATTAATTATGGAGCTGCCAACCCCATCAAGCAAAATATTTGTTCTTTTGGGGCTGACACCTCGAACAAGCATAAAAATATAGGGAAGCAGATATACTCCCTCCGATTCTATTTACTCTGCGCATAACTCTTGACCCGCATACCAAGGAGGGCACTGGTTTAATTTTTCTGGACTGATTTGCTAATTAATTAGGGCAGAGGCGGATGGGGCGGGGCATAAAAGGAAACTAGCGCTAGGAATCGGCAACACGCAGACTAATACGAGAAAACTGAGAAAAAGTTATACGCAAAGTAAAAAAGAATCAGAGGGAGTATTGTCGTGTATGCACACACCCTTCTTTCATTAGTTTAGTTGAACCATTGATGAACAATTCAGACCAGTGCATGTGATTAAAATTAATTTTACCTAAATAGATGGTGCAGAATAAACTACAACAACTAGATTGGCAACCACGGGATGCTGATGATATCTTCAAAGAACATTGCATCGATCCAGGATGGCTGCAAAGAAGAAGAAGAAGCCAGCTGTGGCCAAACCCGAAGCACCAAGGCAGGAAGCACATCCCATTGTCTTCCCAGCCAGCATGACTGGCTCGAAGCCAAAGGTCAGGTCAACCGCTTCAGAACAGAAGAAGACGAGGAAAGCTGAGGCTGAAGCGAAAAAGAGGAAACATCCTGAAGCCTCTGATGCTGGGCCCTCCAAGAAGAAGCGCAAGACCAAGAAGGATCGGGCTGCTCCCACAGAGCCCTTAGTTGTTGAACCTATCTCAATGGTTCGCCCTGCATCTGCATAACAAGAGCACCAACTAACTGTCCATGAGCCTGCTTCCATAGAGGCTCATGAAGCTGAAGACATTCCAGCAGCTGATCCCACCGCTGCTGAAGACATTGGTCACCATGACAATGATGAAGATGATATAGTTCTTCCTCAAATCGAGCACAACTTGGTATCATCGCCTGTGCTTACGCACAACAACTCATCAACATTGGTCGTCCTCTGACGCCAATTGCTCAGGATGCATCATGGGCTGATCACCCACAACAACAAGTCACACCACCTCGGCAAGAAGCAGAAGATGACTTTGAGGCCCAGCCAACTCCGTCTCTAGAGGCGTCGCCAGTGTTACGCGGGCTTCTCAAAGGACCAAGGTCTCAAGTCCCTCTTTAGAGCATTCCAGAAGGAGAAGTGTCCCACCAATCTGTTGCACGTCAAATGTATCCAGATGCCACTCCTACTGTGAATGTCTCCGAGTCTGAGGCTAAAGCTGCTGAAGACATTCCGGCTGCATCAGCCGACGACACACAAGAAGAAGAATGTGTCCCTACTCCCCCCATTACTGAAGGAGCTGTTCTCGAGGAGAACGTGTCTGTGCCCGACCCTCTAGCTCATCAAGTGGAGGTTGAGAATCTTGAGGCTGCCACCACCAACACAAATGAAGCCAATGACGTTGCCATGGCTGAAGCAAATGTGGAGCCTGCACCAACCAATGTGCCAGAAGTCACTGAAGCCAATGATGCTACTGCTCCTGTTCCTATGCCTGCTGCTGGTCCTTAGTTTGACTATCACGTTGAGCACAGGCCTCAGGTACAAAAGCCAATGCCAAGGTTGCCCAGGTTTCCAGGTCCTGCATCAGCACCCAGATCCTTTAATGTCAACGGCTTCAAAGCAGACAACACCTTCTTCAATAGCGCCAAGAACCCCTACTCAAGGGAAAGAATATCTTCTGATCGGTTCTGGAGCTATCCGCGGCGAAGTTATTACTCATGCATTCTGTACAATCAAGGTCGCATTTTCCCTCATATGCGTCTTGACACTGAAGCCATAACTGGTCTGCCTTGCTTGGAAGAAGCTCTGGATTGCTTCAAAGAGTCTGGATTGTTGCCTTTCGTCACTGACCAAGAGCACTGGAATGAAGAGCTGCTGCTCCAATTCTATGCCACTCTTCACATTCGTGGCTACAGTAGAGATCCGAAGACTTGGGTCCTTGAGTTGATGACCGGCAATGTTCATCACGAAGCCAAAGCCTTTGATATCATTGGGCTCACTGGTCTTCCCACTCCTGGATATCTTTATGAACCTGGTTGTCAGCTTCACAGTGCAGCTATGGAGAGCATCTTTCAGAAGCCTGAACCAAACATGAGTCAGATGCTTAGCATGATGAAGCCTTTGCCTCCAGATGCTGCATATCCTAAGGAGTTCTTTGTTGAAGACCTTGAGTATCTGCCACGCACTATCTATCACATTATCAAGCGAACTCTCTGGCCCATCAAAGGACATTATCCACATGCAAAGCTAGAAGGTGCAATGAAGACTTTGGTCTTTTATATTCTTCACGGCAAATGCTTCAATGCACAAGACTTCTTCATCCACCAACTTGCTGCATCAGGATCTGATCTTTTTGGCTTGAATTTTTACGCTCCATGGTTAATGCGGCTGATCAAACTACACTCAGCTGTCTCATATCATTCCTCTGCTCGCAATCATCGGATCTTTCTGCCTGACGTTGATATGTCCGTTGAAGCCATCTATCTAGAGCCTGCCAAGGAGCCTCTTAGTCTTCAGAATGCTGAGCATCAAAGTTTCTCTCAGAACATTGAAGGAGTTGAAGCAGTCACTCGTGTTTATCCTCTAGCTGGTACTACACGCGCACCTCATCGTGCCCTCACTGAAGCCACTGAAAGCACTATTGCCCAACGGCCCAAGAAGCGATCTCGTGTTCTCAATGACCGAGAGCTTCTGGTTGCCCTTCATCAGAAACAAGATAGGCATCATGACTGGATGAAGCGCCAAATGCAAAGCCTCTTGGTGGATGTCAACCGCATTCGCAATCTTGCCACCAAGAATGCCTTTGTTGCCCACGAAACCTGTCGGCATACATGGTAAGGGCTGACGCTTATGTGTCGTGAAGATGATCTTCAAGAGGATGGCTTCTCTGAACGTTTCAAGTTTGACTCCACACCTCCAAGAAGGACTGTACTGTGATGAACTCCGTCTCTTGAAGACTCTGAGTTCTCTTCCTCCGCGGCAACTGTGAATGCCAGAGTGATCGAGGACAAAGATGATGCCACTTCACCGCTCCCTACTTTTGCACGCATCGACACTGCCCCGAGTTCGTCTACACCGCCGAACAACACCGACGACCTTGCTGCTTCACCTACTCCTCATGGGAACGAGTAGACGCTCTATGTCTTCAAACCTTTTTGGTCCTTACTGACAAACGGGGGAGAAGCATATGAGTTTGATAGTCTTCAAGCGGGTCCATATGGGCGGTTGCTTTATGTTTTGCCTAGTGTTTACAACTCTCGTTTTGATACATTTGGTTCTTTGAGTTGTAACACCTAAACTCGATGATCGTCTGCTACTTATTTTCTATTCTGTGATGCGATGATAAATTCCGCATGTGCGACGATAAATTCCGCACTTAGATCATTTTGCAGACGTCCATTTTTCATTATGCGTGTCATTATCTTCACATACTTTCATGCATGATGAATTGTCATCATAAGTTGAAGAGGATCTCCACAAGTACAACCTGCCATGTGCATTTGCATTCCAAAAGCAAATTACTTATATGCACATCTTCAGGGGGAGCCCTTGCAACTTATAAAGACAATTCCCTATCCTTTACAATTTCACATATTATATTCCCTGTTGAAAACTTCAACTAGTTTGTCATCAATCACCAAAAAGGGGGAGATTGTAAGTGCATCTAGTGCCACCCCTTGTTGGTTTTGGAGTACTGATGACAAACCTAGTTGAGGGACTAATGTGTTTGTGAGAATTGCAGGATAACACGGGTAGAAGTCCCTCATTGATTTGGTTTTCCTACCAGAGATGACCCCTAAAAATGTATGAAGACATTGAAGTCAAAGGTGGTATGTGAAGACATTCACATTGAAGACTATGACAAGAGAAGACATCGCGTGAAGACAATGGAGTGTGAAGACTTAGCAGTTTCGTCATTCTGTGTTTTTCTTTGTTGATTCATAGGAACCACCGTACTGTTAAGTGGGGTCCAAGAGAACCAGTCAGAATTACTGAAGTGATGCTTAACCAAAATCCTATGTCTTCGAGTGAAGACTATGAGAGCAAATCTTGTCCAGAGTTGGGTAAGTCAGCTTTGCTTGTAGCCCAAGTAAAGTTGCCGTGTGTGTTTGAAATCTTACCGTAACACATGTCAGTTCCTTAGTGACCCAGGGTCATTTCGGACAAATCAGGTCGGGTTGCCTAGTGGCTATAAATAGCCCACCCCCTACAGCCATAAACGGTTGGCTGCTCAGAGTTAAAGCATGGCTTCTGTCATTTGAGAGCAACCCACCTCGAAGCCTTTGAGAGATAATTTCTTGAGAGGATAAAGCCCTAACCACCCAGAGCCAAAGAGTGTTAGGCATCACTTAAGTCTTCCTGTCTGTGTGATCTAAAGACTTATTACACTTGAAGGACTATGAATCCTCCAGCCGGTTAGGCGTCGCGTTCTGAGCATCCAAGAGTCATTGTGGATAGCCGGTGAACGAAGTCTGTGAAGGTTTGGAAGTCTACCTTGAAGACTTACCAGAGTGATTGGGCGAGGAATGGGTGTCCTTAGCTGAAGGGGAATAAGGTGAAGATGAGGTCTTCTGAGTTGAATCTCAGCCTCCCTAACCAGACGTACAGTTGTCACAGCAACTGGAACTGGTCCAAGAAATCATTGTCTTCAACGAGTCACTGGTTTCATCCTTCCCTTCTCTTACTTACTACTGGTCCTTGTGAAGTCATTGTACGATTGCATCACCATTTGGCTTCACTGAGTGATTACTTGTTCTGATTGGCTTCACAATATCTTCCTACCTGATCCTTACTGCCTAGCTGGTATTAGTCATTGTGCTTTCACTTCATTGAATACTTGACTATGGTTTGCCTAGTGTAGTCTACCTTCCGCTGCATGGTAATAGGTTTATTTCTATCGTTTGTCTTCGAAACTTACATGTTTTGAAGACATTCCTAAAAAACGCCTATTCACCCCCCTCTAGTCGATCACTAGCACTTTCAGACATGTACATGGGGATTTGTGTTGTGTAACGTGGAGACACATATACATAATTAGAGAGTGAGTGTGTGAGATACACATGCGGACATGAGGAGAGATGAGGATCCAGGTAAATGGGTGTTTGTGTGTGTCTGTGTGTTTGTGCACGCGTTTGTGTGTGAGAGGTAGAGAGTGTATGTGGAGTAGATAGACCACTGATGATGTAAACCTAGTATAAGGGAAGGGGGATGGTGTGACATGTGTAGTAGCGATATAGCACGGGTGCGGGCGGGGGGAGCAGACTATTTGGAAGAGACATCGAGTGTGTGTGTGGGAGAGGGGTGTGAGAGCGAGAGAAAGAGAGAGCTAGCGACGGAGAGAGAGAGAGAGTGAGAGGAAGAGAGGGGGCGAGATGGGTCGTTTGTGTCCATAAATGGCGTATAGATAGGGAGACAATGTTGATGTTGTCCGAAATTGGCCTATGAACGGAGACGCAAGGGAAGCAAGTCATCGTGTGTGTGATAGGGACTTCATGAGAGATCTAGAATAGATGGTGTAGAGAACAATGTGCGAAATCGAAAACGATTATACATTTGGGAGCTATGCAAAGAGTCACGACATATATGTATACGGGGAAAGAGCTGGGGCGGGTCCGCATGTGGGAGAGATAGAAAGAGGAGAGTGGTGCACAAGGAGACAAAGTGTGCTTGTTTGCAGTGGGGGTGGTGTGTGAGGTGAGTGCGCGACAACCACATAACTATGGAGATAGACGTTTGGGGGTGACGTTTTGTGTGTATGGGAAATATACACTCTACATAGTGCGTGTGCTTGGGTAAGAGAGATAGCAGGAGACCTAGAGAGTGAGGGAAGAGATGTGTGCATGCCCGAGAGACAAAGTGATAGAGACCTATGTTGTGGTCCAGACTTTACAAGAGAGAGGGGTGTTAATGTGCTCGTGTGTTGGTGTTTGGTGGGAGAGAACGACTTCTGTGTGTGTGTGTGTGTGTGGTTGGGGGGTTGACTTCAGATAAAGAGTGAGGTGTCTATATTTGAGGGACTTTAGCGTAATTGAGATATTGTGCACTCATGGTTGGTCAATTTGTTTCACAGTTTGTACTATGAGATAACGATACTTTTGAACATGCCTGATATACCTTGATGTACCAGAATTACAAACCTAAGATTGGAATTTTGGAATTCGACTCCATCATTACCTTTTGTAATTCATTTAAACGGAGGTACATTTTTTAAGCCGGGATTTCGTGATTTCAAATTCATATATCAAACCTAGAGATATACACATACGGGCATGTTCAAACTTTATAATCATCCACTTTATTCATACACATACACATTTTTGCTTTTGTCATCATATTTAGGATAAACACATTTGGAATTTCATTTGAATTGGACCGTATGATGGTATTTGCTTGTAGTAGCTCAATGATACATATTTGAATTGAATGGACAATCTAAGTTTCGAGTTGGAGACATTGATTTTGAAAACTTGCACATTTTTTTGCGTGCAAAACAAACAAATTGTCGGCCATGATATCATAGTCGGCCATACAAGAGCAGAATACTTATATTTTAGGCGCCAAAAGCTTTCAAACTTCCTGCTCATGTCGAAATATCACGCGCCCGAAAGTTTAGCCCTGCGATATTCCTGTTTTACCCCAGCCACATGAACGGAAAAGGGATGCTTCGGTAACTCCATTGTTTTCCCCTCTTTGCCCCCAACATTCTTCCCCGGAGCCCCTCCCCTTCCCCTCCCCGACCCCCCCAACCACAGCAAGCCGCCGAATCTAGTCCTTCGCCGCAGAGGTGGACCTCACACCCCGCTGGATCTACCTTCCGCACCTTGTAACCCCCAGCTGCCAACTCACCACTTCATCGGAGCCGCTTCAGCGACTGGCTTGTCCACCGCTCCAGATCTCCTTGACCGCCATCATGGTCCACCGCACCGGATCTGCTTAACCGGCGCCCTCGTCCACCACAGCGTAGGCCCTTCACTAACTCCCTCGTCTGCCCCTTCGCTAGCCCTTCATACAAGCCCTCGTCCACCGCAACAGATCCGCCTCACTAAAAGCACTGTACAACGCGCCCGCCGAAGCCTTCGTCCACTACACCGGACCCGCTCCACGGACGCCATATTCAACTCCACCGGCCCTGCTTTACCGACACCGCAACCTCATCAGGTTATTTCGATTTGTACTCCTTTCGGTTTTTCTCTTTATCGTGCAACTGTTCACTTACCACGGATGAGATTTCTTGTATGTCGACAGGCGCAACAACCGTAGCACCGTAGCCGCTTCAGGGATGGCGACAGCCGACCCAAACTCAACTGCAACACGAGCACCATCGACGATCCTTAGCTATCAAGTATGACAACGATACCCATACGCCACCGAGAATCAGGTACTATTATCCAACGGCCGGTGCCTACGTTCACTTTTCTAGCATAAGCAGCGCACCTTTGAATTTCTTCAAGGCATCATTCAGTTTTTCATGAGACGCGTTATTCTGCTTGCACCTGTAGGGCCATACTTCTGGCAGTGAACATGTTACATGTGCTAAATTACATACCAGTGCACATATTGTTAATATGCTTTAGTTTTGTTCTGATGCCACCTGTTGGTTCCATCAGACTGCTTAATGTTCTCTATGCTTAATTACACATCAGCAAACTAGCATGTGGTTCCGCAGTTTTTTGTTTGTTTTACCCTACATTTTCTGATGCTAGCTATTACATCACTGCTCCGAGCCTCTGTTCATTACTTGTTTGTGTGTTCTTGATCTTCCCAAGTTGCATGACTAATTTGATGCTTCTATTAATTATGGAGCTGCCAACCCCATCAAGCAAAATATTTGTTCTTTTGGGGTTGGCACCTCGAACAAGCATAAAAATATAGGGAAGCAGATATACTCCCTCCGATTCTATTTACTCTGTGCATAATTCTTGACCCGCATACCAAGGAGGGCACTGGTTTAATTTTTCTGGACTAATTTGCTAATTAATTAGGGCAGAGGCAGATGGGACGGGGCATAAAAGGAAACCAGCGCTAGGAATCGGCAACACGCAGACTAATACGAGAAAACTGAGAAAAAGTTATACGCAAAGTAAAAAAGAATCAGAGGGAGTATTGTCGTGTATGCACACACCCTTCTTTCATTAGTTTAGTTGAACCATTGATGATCAATTCGGACTAGTGCATGTGATTAACATTAATTTTACCTAAATAGATGGTGCAGAATAAACTACAACAACTAGATTTGCAACCACGGGATGCTGATGATATCTTCAAAGAACATTGCAATAGCAACTAGGCTTCACAGCAACATATGTTAAGCCAGTGTGTTTTAGTACATGTGAAATGTAATGCGAGTGGGCTGCTTTCTTGCCTTGTGCCCTCAACGTGTAATCCTACTGAATTACAAATAGTTCAGTTGTCTGCTTTGATGTATTGCTTGATTCGAATGCTTATTTGTTGTTACGCTATACCTGAGTTGGCCAATATGTCAGCAGTGCCTACTGTACTATCGTAAAGAAATGCATGCCTATTTCATTTGAGTCCTTAACTTTTCCTCTCAACTTCATCACAAGACTGTCTTCTTAGTTTATATGAGGCCACACTTTTAAGTGCTTTCTCAGATTATTTCAACTGCTTAGATGCCTTGGCAACTTGAATATAGCGGCTGTACACTCCCTTTCAACTAGTGATGTCAACTGGGTCCGGTTTAATCCTGATTAAAGTCCACTAGTGGTATGATAGTTCAAAAGAGTTTTTGTTTTTTGAGGAAAATGAACTAGGGAGGTAGAAAAAACTAACTAGATGGGACTGGCGGATTTCGTTTATTTGCCACTTACATCCCTAGTTTCATCTTACCATTTTAATTTCTTTTTGGCTGATGCTGCTTCGAACCATTTAAATATAGTTTGCCATGCTCGGCAATAATTCGTCCGTCGTTTACCATGTAAGCTTACTGCCTGGATCATACAATAACTATCTCTTACTGATGTCCAGCGGAAACCTTTCAGGATGACGTTCACGCTAGGACACAATGTACAACCCCAGAATCTATTTGTGGAAGCAGTGCGCCATCCATGTTACCAGATGGTAGCAGTTTAGAGGCAACACCGCCGGAGAGCAGTCTGAGCATAGATATTATAGTGCTTGAGGCTCTACTAGAGGCAGAAAGAGATGGTGTGGCTGCCATGAATGAGGTAATCTTTATCTTGAGGCTGGAAATTATGGAATTAGCGGCATGCATTATGCAAGCAACCCAAGAATTCGAGGAAGTAAGAATGTTGCATTTGAAGACGGAGGAGGTCCTGTTGTTTCTGCTATCTGAAGCCCAAGATAATCCCGGTTCTTCTTTAGATACCAGTTGAAAATTTTCATTAGATTATTGTACTTGCATGTTGTGTCATGTCTCTGAATGGATTATGTTGCAAGACCCCCTATGTTTTCCATGTGTTGTAATGATCTGAATTTTTTAGGCGACGTAATCCTTAGTACTTGTATGATTGACATAAGGTGAACTGTTTTTCGTGTGAGCATATTGTATTGGATGAAATAACTATTTGACTCAGAGTGTATCCAACCTACTGAATTCGAAGATCGCGACATTTCTAAATCATAATCATATATAAATGTGGAATAAATCTTTGTTGTGGTTTTGAGGAAATAAATAACAAAATGTATAATTATCTGTGGATATCCGTAATCGAATACAAATTGGATTTGAATCTAGTTTGCCAGGTCCCAGGGCAAACGTGAATGCTAATTCTCCCAAGTTTTGAACGAAGTGGCTAAACACCCGCTATAATTTGTGGGCTGCCCGAAGCAAGTGTTTGCGAGATGGAAATTACTGTCTACCCCTGACACTTGACATCCTTATCGACAGGATTTCCACTGCTGTCGATAGGGGTAAACTAGTAACTTCAATCAGACGTGACACGACGGCCTCTGAGCCCATTCAGACACGATGGGTGCCAAATGTGGGCGGCAAAACACATTTGATTCAAGCTCGTCCGAAAGACATGTGTCTCTTCCTCCATTTCCCCATTCATACACGGTGGGCGGCAAAACAAACTCTCCTCGTCCGAAATAGATGTAGGCTTATATTTTAAATAGGGGCAGATATGTAACTTCCATCAGACGTGACACAACCGCCCTACCTGTCAGCCCCGTTCATACACCGTGGGCGCCAACCGTGGGCAGCAAAACACTCTCTCCTCGCCCGAAATAGTTACCGACAAATAATTGGGAGATGCGAGATTACCGTCCTATCCCCAACCGATGCGAAGTCCAAAATTTTAAACGGGGGATAAGTTCGTAACTTTCCCCCATTTCAGAGAAGCGCGTCCCAAAGTTTGAAATCCCCCCTCCCCTCCATTTCCCCATTCATACACCGTCGGCGGCACGACAACCTCCACACTGCGGCAAGCCTCCTCCGTCCGCCACCCCATCCTCCACCTTGCCGGAGCCGCTACCCCTACCCCGTCGTCCACTGCAAGAGATGGACGTCTCTCATCCATGGAGTTGGACCAGGATCCTTTCATCACCTCCTCTCACTTCATCGGCGCTGTCATCCACCTTGTCGTTGCCGCTCCTACGACCGCCTCGTCCACGGCAAAAGGATATATCCCCCGCCCCGGCCGTCTGCCGTCTAAAGTCTTCTTCCCCGCTGCCGACAGCCATCGCACCCGCAGCACCCTCAACGTATCAGCATAGGCCTACACGGCATCGCAAGAGAGCTGGTACTCTTCCATATGTGCTTAAGTTATTGATCTCACCCGGAAAATAGATCGTAATTTGTTTACTGTACTTTTCTTGTCCGTACCAAATCGTAGTGGGTAGTTGAAAGCAAATATTGGTTGTGAAGTAGCTTTGTCCGGTTTGCACCTTCAGATCCGCCATGGCATGGGCACTATACTCGTAAAGCTTATGGTTTCCCCCTTCATATTCACTATCATCATCGTAGGTGCTTCGTGTCGTGCTAGCACTGCTCCTCAAGACCTCAACCCAAAGCTTACGTGTTGAAATACGAATCTGATATGATGCTAATATCACTAAAACGGAGAATGTTTAATTGGTCACCTAATGTTCCTATATTCGTTTCGAAAAGCATGTGCGCCACCCACTAGTCCAGCTAGTTCCACTTTCCCGATTTTTCTCTTCATGCTTAGGTTTTTCCCATTTTATATACTCTACTATGATCTGCGTAGGTGCTTTCTGTCATACTAGCATTACGCCACCCTTGAAGCTAAACAACACAACACTCAGAATTCAAAAGCTTAGTTGTTCAAATATGATTGTGATATGATACTGATATTAATTAACTAACACATTTAATTGGTTAGCTAAAGGCCCCACTTGAGTTTCCAAATGCATGTCGCGACATATAGAGAGACAGCATAATTGCATTTCTTTGTCACTTGTTGACCATACTTTCTTGTCCATACCAAATCGTAGTTGTTATTTCAAAGCAAACATCGGTTGCTAACTACCCTTCGCGCGGTTTGCAGCTTCAGATCTGTCATCCCACTGCCACGGTCAACACTATACTCATCATGCTTATGTTTTCCCCATTTTATGATGACCACAATGAGCCTACGTGGTTTGTGTTGTAATAGCACTTCTCCGCCCATCGAGCTAAACAAGCTTATTTGTACAAATTCATATCTGATATTATTGTTGATGTTAGTAAAACTTAGAGATGTTTAATTGGTTAGCTAAATGTTCCTACTTCAGTTTTGAAATGCATGTGAGCCACATATGGAGAGACCGGAAAGAATAGTATTTCTCTGTGTGCTCTGGTTCATCATGGGTGGCCAACCGACATTGTAGTAAAAGACTTGTAATATCTTCAATCTACTTGCTCTTCTGCTCTTCTTTAAGATGATACTCTTCTCTTGCGGTCGACTGGTCAGGTCGAGTTGTTCTCCCTTAGTATATTTTGCATCTGTTAGGTCAGGTCGACTTGTTCTTCTTTACTATATGTTGAAGCTATCATCTGCGAAGTGTCATCACTTCTGGAGCTCTCATATTTTGAGTAGTAGGCCACATTATATTAATCCACACAACAAATTACAGCATGCATGGCATCTTTTAAAAGAATTGCAGAGATAGCACAAAGGATTTTACAGGGAGGTAGTATTGGATTAGAATCACTTCTGCATTACAAAGAAAATCTCACTTGTTTTTATGTTTTCATGCATGTCAGATATTGAACATTATCAAAATGAATATGAGAATGGGCGCACGAGAGGAATATTGCGGAACGATCCACTGGCTATCAAACTTGGCATGGTGGAGGATGGCCTATCTTATTCACCCATCAAGGTGCTTGCTCTAACTTTGCAAAGTTGTATTGGTCGCACATATTTTGCATCTGACCTCTTGCATTACTTCTACTTTGTTACACCATCTGCTTAGTTTAAGCATCATATTGAGTATATGCCATACCTATCCATTTTCTGTACCTATTCCATGTGTCGTCACACTATGTTTTTCCAGTCAGATGTTGTTCTTTTGTAATAGGTGTCCAAAAGGAAGAGGATGAGTGCAGGTCGTTAAGGAGTACAAACTAGGTATTTGGAAACGGTAGTGATACCTGTTAAATCAAATAGATCAGCAGCCACAGAAAACACAGGCCCAACTGTACCACACTTTACCCCTACTCCAGTGGCCAAACCCCTATTAGAACTGCTGGGAGCCCAGCGTCAGGTACTTTCTATGATATCAATTCAAAATTTGAACTCCTAAATTTTTGCTTGTGCCTTACCTTCTCTCTTGTATGAAAACTACTTTCAGATGAATCTCCTTGCTCAAAGGATCATATGATCTCAAAACAATAATGGGCTCTGCATTGCTCTTGTCAGTACCTCTCTCCCTTTTGCCTTGTGACGCTGTACTTAATTAATTGCTATTTGATTATGTATCATGAGTCTGCACCTGAGCTTCATTATCCTCAGTTTCTTCCAATATTATTTGATCTATATTTACTCTTTGCAAAATGTAGAATGATGGCAACGCTTATAAAGAATTTTCTTTGGGGAATTTATTGAATTATCCTTCCATCAACATGGAGAAGGGCTTTGTCCAGCCCGTGTTAACATGTAATGTAAGTTCATCCTTCTCAAGCCTTCAAGCTTTGTTCTAGTATAGATTAGGATAGGCATCATTTCCTCCACTGCTGTTTGCTTTGCTGTTTACATCTGATTGGATGTTTGCAACAACTACCAGTTCCAAATTGTAGTTGTAAAAACATGTTCCTTATGCAGAACAGATCCATTTATTTGCTTATATAATTGTGAAACCTGTTACGTGTCTCCTTGTTTCTCTTTCAAACTCGTATCTCTTACGCCAGGCAGAACTTTAGGGAAGATAGTGAGCCAAACCATTTTGAGGACAGCGAGATGACCCCAAGGTCCTGTCTTGATGAAGACAGTGAGTTGAAGCTACTCACCAGCAGGTGTGAGACAACCTCTGTGCAGTCGCTGCCTCAATCAGTTCGACTTCTTCAGTCTCGACTTAAAGCGGAAAGGCTTGCTTCAGCTCAGCTCCGACTTGAAGTCAAAGATGCAATGAAGATGTCAGAGGACTGCCATGCACACCATCATGCCTTAAATCTAGTGTTGATGCATCTATCGTTGACACAACTAAGGTCTACTCAGCTTCTTTAGCTGTTTGGGGGGGGGAGGGGCGACCTGGCCAGGCCTAGTGCCTTCTGAAGTGCTCTTAGTTTTGTATATTCTTTTGTTGGCGCGTTTATTTGCAATGGTGGCGACCTTTGATGCCTAGTGGATGTAATATGTGTGATAGCCGTGATAGCCTAGCGTAAGTTGCTTGCTTATTTATTTCCTTGTTGTCTTGTTTATTTGTTTGCTTCTAGTCATTGCAATTCTTCTTTCGCGGTTTTCTAGTGGCTGCATTAACCTATTTTTTTAAACTAGGCCACAATAACCATGGGCTAATATTTACTGTAGTGACACTGGGCCTCCTATGGGCTGTAGAAATAGTGGGCCTTTTACAGGCCATAGAAACAATGGGCCTTCTACGGGCGGTACAAACAATGGGCCTTCTACGGGCCGTATCAGCAATGGGCCTTATACGGGCAGTATGATCGATGGCCAAACATGGGCCAATAATAGGCCGCCTTATGGCTGTAAACGGGCTAGAGTTGGAATTGTCCGTTCATGGGCCGACCATAACGGCCCATCGTTAATAGGCCGTATTTGATGACACTATGAAAACGGCCCAACATATTAATGGACCACAAATGGGCCGACTGTAACCACGGGCTGAATTTGGCCCACAAGCAGAAAATGACAGTAACGGGCCGTAAGTAAATGAATGCTAGAAATGAGCCCAAAAATAAATGGGCTCTAAGAAGGTCGAAAGATAACATGGGCTGGAAACGGCCCAACGGAATAATGGGCCGTTAATGGGTATAAAGTGATACACTGTTCATCACGGGCCAGTTTCAGCACGGGCCGTTAATGGGTGTAAAGTGATACACTATTCATTACAGGCCAGTTTCACCACGGGCCGTTAGTAGGCCAAGAGTTACATAGGGCCTCATATGGGCCGAAAGACGTCATGGGCCATACATGGGCCAGAAGTGAAAACGGGCTGGAATCATATTGGATGGCCCAGATGATGCTACTGGGCCTAATTCGGATTGGGCGTAATGGGCCTTGGGTTAGCAGGCTGTAAATGGGCTATATTCGAACATGTCGTTAACAGGCTTTCCATGGGCCGGTCCACCAGCTTTTGACAAAGTCAAACGGGCCGGCCTTTACACAGGAATGGGCCTCTGTTGGGCCGTGCCACGTGTCGACGTATCATAGGAGCCTATCTGACCCACTGACGAGCTGACATGTGTTTCGTCCGGCCAATAAGAATTTTACACGTGGAAATTTCCCATTGGTCGGGGCTTTTAACGGGTTATCGGATCCAAAACCCGACCCGATAGCTTAACGGCGTTCAGTTACGGTGGATGCCACGTGTCGGTCACCCTTGACGAAAGCACTTCTGTGACGCGCGATTTATCGTCATGGATGTGGACACTTCCGCGATGATAATTTTGGTAATGTCATGGAACACTTCTACGACAGCACAGGTATGACTATCTTGATTCTGTGATAAATTTGTCATGGATGTACATGCATGACAAAAAAGCGACCTACTATTACAAACACGTATCATCACGAAAGTGTATTTTTTTGTAGTGCCCCTTCCTAGGCCTCGCCATCGTCCACCGCCCTGGTGCTCTCAGCGCGGCGTGGTCAACATGGTCAAGGAATGACTTCCATCGGAAGAGTACTGTCGTGGAGAGGCTGACAGATGGGTCCACGGCAGCCGCAAGGAAGTGCCTCCTTATTACGTGGGAAATAATTATTCCTCCACCTGACAGTAGGGACCCACCAAACGAGCCACCGTATTTGGTGAAAAAAAATGTTTCCAGCTGACTGCTGGGACCCACCGGATGGGCCACCGTATTTCGTGAAAAAAAGTTCCCCCGCTGTCAGCTCGGACCCACCAGAAGTGCCTCCTTATTACGCACAAAAAAAATGAATACCCCCCCTGCTGGTTGGGACCCACCTTGGTGGGAGGCTGACTTGTGGGCCTACTAAGTTGACGGGGCCAGAGTGCTTTGTCAAATTAGTCAATATGAACGATTCTAGCTCCATTGATCATACGATGTCCATCCAACGGCAGTAGTGCTTCTTCAACCTCTGGTCTTCCTGCTCCAGCCGCCCAAAGCAGCGCCGGTCGTGTCGCATGCTCCTGCCTCCTGTGGCCGGCTATGCAGCCGCGGAGGCCTCACCGCCCCTACTATTCCCACTGTTGGCCAGGCCATCCCTCTACTCACCCACACCCCCTGTTATTCTGCAGCAACGGCGGCCTCACACCGCAGTGAACCAGTGAACCCTTGTACTCCTCTATGCGTGGGCATCCACTGTCGCGTCGTCCCCTTCCTAGGCCTCGGCGTCGTCCACCGCCCTGGTGCTCTCGGCGTGGCATGGTTAACGTGGTCAAGGAATGGCTTTCATCAGACGTAGACTGTACGTGGAGAGGCTGACAGCTGGGTCCACGGCCGCAGCAAGGAAGTGCCTCCTTATTACGCGCAAAATAATTATTCCTCCACCAGACTACGGGGACCCACCGGACGGGCCACCGTATTTCGCAAAAAAAAAACATTTCCCCCTGACTGCTGGGACCCACCAGCTACATCTTCGCACGCAAGGAAGTGCGTCCGGGCAAAAAAAATGATTCGCCCCCCTGACAGCTGGGACCCACCAGCTACATCTTCGCACGCAAGGATGTGCCTGACAGTCGGGACCCACCTGGTCGAAGCGTACGTAGCTTTGTCATTCTGGTCGCGAATGTGTACGAACATACTGGTCGATGTAGAGGCGCACACGTGTCGTAGAAGAGGCGCGCACGTAGCATGTACACGTACGTACAGCGGCCAGAGTGCAGGAAAGTAAATACGGCCATGTACGTACATACGGGCGGGGTCTCGAACGTCTACTCGCGCATACGTACGGACAGGGCTCGTGTACATGGCTGGGTCGGAACGGAGAAATAGTGTCGTCGTTGTGTTCATGGGGAGCTAACCGGCTGGGTCGGAACGGAATGCGTCGTTGAGTTCATCGGGAGGGCTTGGATGGAACATCCGATGGAAACGAGGCCTGGCGTACCGTAGAACGGAGGAAACGGCCTTGTGTTCGACCAGCCACGTTCGAAACGGGATCCTGTTCATCGAGAGGGGTCTGGCATACCACAAAACGGAGGAAACGGACCTCCTATGGTCGAAACGGGGGTCCTGTTGATCGGGAGGGGTGTGGCGTACCGCAAAACGGAGGAAACGGACTTGTGTTGGAGCGCTACGGTCGAAACGGGGGTCCTGTTCATCGGGAGGGGTGTGGCGTACCGCAAAATGGGACTCCACGAGATACTGTTCATCCACCATCGACCTCCTCCAGCCTCCACCTGCGACTGTTCATCCACGGGCTCCTGTTCATCCAGCCTCCACCGCGCGCTACTCCACCGGCTACTGTTCAACCAACCCTCTCCATGGGCTCCTGTTCAACCACCCCTCCACGGGCTACTTTTCATCCAGCCCTCCACCGTCTACCGTTCATCCTGCCCTCCACAGGGTGGTCCTGTTCATCCAGCCTGTCGGATTTCGGGTTCCGGCCGACCCTTAAGGTTCGAACACTGGGGTGCACGCGGAGATTACGCCTTCAACCTCTCCATCTCACAAGGAACTAACTACTGAAAGAAACGCACGAGAGACACAAGATTTATACTGGTTCGGGCCACCAATGTGGTGTAATACCCTACTCCAGTGTGTGGATGGTGGATTGCCTCTTGGGGCTGATGAGGATGAACAATACAAGGAAGAACAGCCTCGCAAAGGTCTGTTCTTGGTTGGGGCGATGAACTGCTAGGAGGTTTAGTAACCTTTCTCTCTCTCTCTCTCTCTCTCTCTCTCTCTCTCTCTCTTGCTATGCTTGCGAACCGGATGAACGAACCGAACCGAACCCCTTGCTATGTGGGTGGCTAGTCCTATATATAGAGGCCCTGGTCCTCCCCCCAAATATTGAGCGGGAAGGGATCCAACAATGGTGGGCTAATTTGAAGGGGGACAACGAGTACGCCTATCCTGACAAAAGCAGTCTTCGCCTACCAAAGGCTCTGGTGATGACGCCGTGCTGGGCTCCATGGTGACCTCCATCTCATAGTCCTCCTGGCCTTGGTCTCGTTGCACCGAAGTGGCAACCTTTGCCTGATGCCTCGGTACTCCGCGGCTGCGCTAGCCCCCTTTGCACCAAAGAGGAAAGATGGACGCTGCGCGCGCTGGCACCCGCCTAGTGCCCAGAGTCGTCACGGCTCGCGTCATGGGCACCTCGCGAGGTACCCCGCCTTGATGTCTCCGCCTCCTCGCGAGCCAACCTGATGAGGCTTCGCCTGAGGATGTGTCGTGTCGTCTGCCTCGCGAGGCTTGGCCCCTTGCGAGGGTCTTGAGTCTTGTGCTGATGAAGATGGGCCAGGTTGGGCCCCCACTTGAGCCACGCCGCAGGCCGCAGGCAGGCACGTCTGGGGACCCCCGTTCCCAGAACGCCGAGAGTAGCCCCCGGGCCCAAGGCGCGCATGGACTTGGCCGTGCTGAGAGGCGAAAGGGAAAGGGCGAAGCGCCGCGGGCCCTAACAGCCTACAGCCTTGGGCGCCGCATGGCGGTTGATTGGACGTGGCGTCTCCACTTCCCACGATGCCTTGGTGACCGCGCGAGTTGGACAAGACCCTGCATGCAGAACGTGTTATGATTACCTGCGATCGTGGAGGCCGGCGGTTGGCCTTCGCCGGCTATAAGTACGGCACCGCGCATGCCCTTCCTGTCCATCTCTTCTTGCTCTTTCCCTCGTCCCTGCTCTTGCTTCGTCTTGGCGTGATGGCCCCCATTCGCCGGTTCTCTATAGCGGAGAAGGGAAAAGCTCCTCGAGAGGGACCAGACCCTCTGCTGCCGAAGAAGCGACTCGCCCCTTGCAGCCGGGACGAGGAGGATCGTTAGGCGGTGGCGAGGCCCTGGGGCGAGCGGGCTCCGCCGGGGTTCCCGCTCCCCTTGTATGCCCACGTCGAGGGCCCCGGAGGTGTTGATGCTGATCCCCGCGGTCAGCGCCGTCGTCGGCGCCGTCGGGTCACGAAGGCGTGGGTGGTTCCGCCCGGAGTCCACGCCGAGGGCTCCTCCCAGGAGGGCGTGCTCCACGTCGCCATTCCTCTTCAGTCCTGGATCCATCTTCCTCCCTTCTTCGCCTCCATCGTTCCTCCAAGAGGGCCCCTGGAGCTCTGGCTGCAGCACGCCGACTACAGCGCCCTCACGACCGAGGCAGAGATAGTGGTCATAGCCCCGGGCGAGGTCTTCATGTCCCGCGGCTGGAGAGAGATCGCCCGGGTCTGCAGGGAAAGGGGCGTCTTCGCGGTCCACCTGGACTACGACGGCGCGGCGGTGATGTTCTTCAAGGCCTTCGACGCGAACGGGCGCTGGCTGGAGTGCTGTCGCGGGAGAGGTGGCCAGGACCTAGCCCTGGTGAGGGCTAGGCCCGTCGACCGCCCCCGCGGTGCGGGCGCCGGAGGGTCCAGCGACTCCAGCTACGAGCCCCCGAGTAGGCGCCGCTACCGGAGTACGGCGGACTCGTCAGGCCGTCGCCGACCCTGATCTGGATGGAGTTGGCGCTGGTGCCTGACGACCCACTGTTGATGATGGCATCTTCTGCTGGGGCTCGTGTAGTTAGCACTCCTTAGGATTCGTTCCCTGCGAGGAATCGAAAATGCGCCCCGTGGGGGCTTGTAAGGTATATATATATATGACCTTTTGCCATGGATCTGTGCGAGTTGCTAATTCCGTTACAGTTCAGTCCTCCCTTTCGCACCTCACGAGGGCTTGGTGGTCTGCGTCGACAGGACCCAGTCCCAAGGCGGCGTCAGCCATCGCTGGTATGCCAGGTCGCGATGCCGTGGTCAAGGCCAGGAGGTGAGCGACCCGGGGTCCGGTAAGAGCCCCTGAGTCGTGATGCTCGGGAGGTCCCCCTTGGCGCCCAAGCAGCCGCCGCTTAGTGAGAAAGAGAAGCAACGTCGCTAGCACGGAAATGCTTTAAGTGCGGGGGTAGTGCCACGGTAGCCAGTGTTTTGGATGGTGACTTATCTTGAGAGTCGGGGATCGTTCCTGATACGCCATCAGGTCCGCGCGTAGGCAGGAGCGGAATCGCTCGGCAAGGTCCTCGCGAGCCCTCCTTCTCCCTCGCATCTACTCCCCTTCTGCTCTACGTCCTCGGGTCCCGGCCCTCGAGCTTGTCTCAGCCGTCGCTGGTATGCCAGGTCGCGATGCCGTGGACAAGGCCAGAGGGTGAGGGCTGGAGAGCCAGTAAGAGCCCTGAGTCGCGATGTTCAGGCACCCCCCCCTTTAACATGCAAGCGGTTCGCGCGGGCGAGGGCGAAGGGAACCTCGTGAGGGCCTTGGCTAGCGTTGTTCCCTCCAAGGATCCTACAGAGTCATCACAGAAAGGAGACGGTGTTGCCACGGTGGCCATTAGTCGATCGTTAGTCACTCGAGAGCTCGCTGGTTGGACTAGGTGAGGTGTATCTGGGCACCCGTGAGCTAGCACGGGACTCACGAGGCCCTACCCCTGGGCGGGTTGTGCCCGGCACTAGGCCGTATCTTGAAATGTGTCCCTGCAAAATTTGGTTAGATGCTGGTACTCTACGTCCTCGGGTCCCAGCCCTCGAGCTTGTCTCAGCCGTCGCTGGTATGCCAGGTCACGATGCCATGGACAAGGCCAGAGGGTGCGGGCTGGAGAGCCAGTAAGAGCCCTGAGTCGCGATGCTCAGGCACCCCCCTTTAACATGCAAGTAGTCGACATGGAGGAGAAGGGTTGCCGCGAACGGGCATCAAGCAATCAAATGTGATAGGCGAATGCATGGTTCGGAATAAATGCGAGAGGGATACATGCCGCTGGGCCTAGCCCCAACGGCTTGGGGATGATGCAGCCCGAGGGGCGCCCCCAACATGGCAGACTAACGACCGAAAGGTAAAGGCAGATACATGCCGCAGGGACGGACCCACGTGGCCTGGGTGATGCAACCCTGGGAGGGCGCTCCCAGCTGGGAATGAAACTTGGAAGATGTCACCTAGGAATGTCGTTGGCGAAGTGGCATTGGTGCAGTAGACTCGGTGGGTTGCGGAAGCTGATCCTCACGAGCCCCCAGGCCCCGGGGCCTCAGGAGGCTCCGGAGGCACTGGTGGCTCCTCGCGAGCTGCCTTCATCTCCGCCAGCGCTGCGTAACGCCTGTCTTCCTGAGCCTCCACGATGCCCCTCGTGAGGCGCTGGCATGCCGCAGCCGTGCTCGGCAGGCCATGAGGCATGCGAACTCGGCTGTGAGGTGGACCCCCGCAGCGCCCCACTCACGAGGGCCAGTGGTGCTCCGTTGTGGAGATCTGATTGAGCCCTGGTATGTCGACGCAGACGCGCAGCCCACCATCCTCGCCTGGATGTGGGGCCACAGCTGGTGGACGACGGCAACCTCTCATGATCCTTGACTCCTGTAGCCCTTGAATGGCCTCGTTGACGAACTCTTGCTGGTCTGGTCTTCCTCGCCTGGCTCCTTCCCGAGGGAAACGTGCTTCGAAGCACGCCTCCACATGGTGCCCAAGCGCCTCCCTCGTGACCCTGGCTAGGTCGGTGGCCCTCTAGGTGAAAGCCCTCGAGCCCTGCCTAAGGAGGGCGCCGGGCGCGCTTTCCTATGCGATGGAAGGAGGGTCCTCCCGGGCAGACACGGGCCCTGAGGGGCCTGCCTCCTGAGGGGCTGAGCCTGGCGACATCTTCTTCTTCTTGGGGGTGGTCTTAGGAAGCCTCCTGCTCCCGCGATCTGGGTCTTCAAGTGACGCGGCCTGAAAGGCTCGCTCCAGGGAACACACTGCATCTCTCTCTTCATAGGGCACCGCGATGACGCCGCCACTCCCGGGCATCTTGAGGACGTTGTAGCCGTGGTGGGTCATGGCCATGAACTTGGCCAGCGCTGGGTACCCGAGGATGGCGTTGTACGGCAGGCGGATGTCGGCGACGTCGAAGTCGATGAGCTCGGTGCGGTAGTTGCTGCGGGCCCCGAAGGTGACAGGGAGGCGGACCTACCCGATCGGGACTGTGGAAACGTCGATGACTCCGGAAAAAGGCTTGGTTGGTTGTAGCTGGTCGTAGGGAACTTGGAGGTTGTTGAAGGTCTCCACGGACAGGACGTTGAGCCCCGCCGCTCCGTCGATGAGGGTCTTGGTGACCAACACGTTGCTGATGACTGGGGAGCAAAGCATCGGGAGGACTCCGGCTATGACCGAGCACTTGAGCTGATCAGCTGAGCTGAACGTGATGGCGCACGCCGACCACCTGAGGGGGCGCGTTGCTTCGAGCTTGGGGAGAACTGCATTCACCTCGCGGTCAAACTACTTGAAGATACGTTGGGAGGCTGGTTCTTGAGCTCCGCCCAGGATGCAGGCGATTGCACGCGGCTCCTGGAAGCCCCCAGCCCCCTCGTCCTGATGGCGGTCTTCGTTCCTTCTTGGTGGAGGCGGCAGAGGAGGTAGGCCTGCGTTGCCGTGAGGGCGATCCTCACGAGGCTGATCCCTCCAGTCCCCCTCGTGAGGCAGGTCTCGCCAGCGGTCCTCGCGAGGTTGGTCGCGCCACCCCTGGCACGGGCCGCGATCTTCCCAGCGCCCTGGGTTCCTTCCTCCTCCTCGGTCGTAGCCCCTGTCGGCATGATCAGGGCGACGGCTGATCCTTCCTTCTCGCACAGCGCGGAGCTCTTGACATTTGTTGGTGTTGTGGGTGTGGAGGTCGTTTGTACACGCAGTATCGGCTGCCTCTGGAGGACTCAGGCAGATCCCTGCCGCGCTTAGTGTCTGGTTTGGCTGCGAGTACCGCAGCCCCCTTGCGCTTCACGTCCTTGGCCTTGGGCTTCTTCTCTTCTGGGTCTGCGGCAGGCAGCTCGAGGAGGGAGAGGCGCCCCTCCTCGGCCCTGGCGCATCTGTTCGCCAAGTTGAACAGCTCCAGGGAGGTGCAGAGGTCCTCACGCATCGCCAGCTCCTCCTTCATCTTGACGTCGCGCACGCCATCGGAGAAGGCCGAGATGATGGCCTCTTCGGACACCTTGGGAGTCTTGAGGCGCGCGTTGTTGAAGCGCTAGATGTACTTTTGCAGGGTCTCTCCAGGTTGTTGCTTGATGCGGCGCATGTCGCTCACGGCGGGCGGCTGATCGCGAGTACCTTGGAAGTTGGTGATGAAGCGGGTGCGCATCTGGTCCCAGGAGGAGATCATTCCTGGAGCCAGATTCAGGAGCCAGGTGTGAGCCCCTTCCTTCAGCGCCATGGGGAACCAGTTGACCATGACCTTCTCGTCCCCGCCGGCAGCCTCGATGTCCATCTCATAGAGCTGGAGGAACTCTGCGGGATCAGTTGTGCCGTCGTAGTGCGGAGGCAGGTCTGGCTTGAACTTGCGGGGCCATGCGACGCTGCGCAGCTCGGGGGTGTAGGCGCGGCAGCCCGCGGTGGCCACGACAGGCCTTGGTTGGTGAAGAGCTCGGTCTTGAGGGTCCCCACGCGCTGCAGCTAGGAGCAGAG
This sequence comes from Triticum monococcum, assembly GCA_034509565.1. Lineage (NCBI taxonomy): Eukaryota > Viridiplantae > Streptophyta > Magnoliopsida > Poales > Poaceae > Triticum > Triticum monococcum. Next base: position 496,546,297 of record CM067844.1, read on the forward strand.
CGGGGTCTTGGCGTGCCGGAGCTGGTGCAGGGAGCGCCCGGGCAGCCCCTTGCGGGCGAGGGATTTCTTGGCAGCTTCGTTCTTGCTGCGCTGGCACCTGGCGGAGCGGGTTCCGTCCAGGGGTCATGTGCCTTGGAGCCATGTCGTCTTCTTGGGGAGGAGGCAGCTGGCTCGCCCCTGGAGCTTCATTGCCCGCGCGGGGTGGAGTGCGGCGCAGTGGAACGGACGGCGCAGGAGAGCCCCCTGCGGCGCGGACAAGCTCGGCGACACGGTCGAGCCACTCCTCATAGACGTCGTCGATGGGGCGGTAGCGCAGGAGCTCGTTTGCCGTGATGAGCGCAGCTCGAGCCTCCAAGGGCGCGCGGAGTGCGCGGGGCGAAGAGCCGGCTGGCGCGAGCGATGGAGAAGTGGTGCGACCGTTTTGCCGCACGGACGGGTGCTGAGACGATGCATGTTGCTCGCCCCCCCCCCCCCCCCCCCCCCCCGCCGGGCCGGTGGCGGCGTTAACGGCGGGCTACGGGGAACGACGAGGACACCCACCGACGAGGGCTGTCTGGGTGACGCGAGAAGCGATGGCGGCCCGGCGCGGGCCCGACGAGCGTTAGACATGGATGCGATGGTCGGAGGAGAGCGGAGTGGTGGAAGAAAAATTCCGGCGCACCCCTACCACGGCGCGCCAAATGTCGGATTTCGGGTTCCGGCAGACCCTTAAGGTTCGAACACTGGGGTGCGCGCGGAGATTACGCCTTCAACCTCTTCGTCTCACAAGGAACTAACTACTGAAAGAAACGCACGAGCGACACAAGATTTATACTGGTTCGGGCCACCGATGTGGTGTAATACCCTACTCCAGTGTGTGGATGGTGGATTGCCTCTTGGGGCTGATGAGGATGAACAATACAAGGAAGAACAGCCTCACAAAGGTCTGTTCTTGGTTGGGGCGATGAACTGCTAGCAGGTTCAATCACCTTTCTCTCTCTCTCTCTCTCTCTCTCTCTCTCTCTCTTGCTATGCTTGCGAACCGGATGAACCAACCGAACCGAACCCCTTGCTATGTGGGTGGCTAGTCCTATATATAGAGGCCCTGGTCCTCTCCCCAAATATTGAGCGGGAAGGGATCCAACAATGGCGGGCTAATTTGAAGGGGGACAGCGAGTACGTCTATCCTCACAAAAGCAGTCTTCGCCTGCCAAAGGCTGTGGTGATGACGTCGTGCTGGGCTCCATGGTGACCTCCGTCTCGTAGTCCTCCTAGCCTTGGTCTCGTTGCACCGAAATGGCAACCTTTGCCTGATGCCTCGGTACTCCGCGGCTGCGCTTGCCCCCTTTGCACCAAAGAGGAAAGATGGACGCTGCGCGCGCTGGCACCCGCCTGGTGCCCAGAGTCGTCACGGCTCGCGTCATGGGCACCTCGCGAGGTACCCCGCCTTGATGTCTCCGCCTCCTCGCGAGCAAGCCTGATGAGGCTTCGCCTGAGGATGTGCCGTGTCGTCCGCCTCGCGAGGCTTGGCCCCTCGCGAGGGTCTTGAGTCTTATGCTGATGAAGATGGGCCAGGTTGGGCCCCCACTTGAGCCACGCCGCAGGCCGCAGGCAGGCAAGTCTGGGGACCCCCGTTCCCAGAACGCCGACACAGCCCTCCACGGGGTCCTGTTCATCCAACCCCAACCGGCTCGATCGATCGGGGTCCTGTTCATCCAGAGGCAACACCACGGGGTCCTGTTCATCCACCCCCACCAGGAACTGTTCATCCAACCCCCCCCCCCCAGCAACGCTCACTGTTCATCCAGATGCAGCATCGATCGGCTTCAGTTAGCAGCGGTAGCAAAGGAATCGCTCAATCGGGTTCAGTTAACATCCATCGATCGATTGCTCGGATTCAGAAACGCGTAGCCTGCAGTGCAATCGCTCGGGTTCAGTTAGAGCCCAACGCCTCGCTCGGGTTCAGTTAGCCAAATGCCTCGCACCCACGCCCGTGCGTGTATGAGATAAACGTGCATCGCTCGGCCCCGACCACCCACCGTAACCTGGAACACCCTGATATTTTCCTCGCCCTCGCTTCTACCATGGTTTTTTCCGTCATGGACGGCCCAAAGAATGTCATGTAGTTGCGTCTCTGGCCCGCCCAGGATGAAAAGCCCATTTTTCTGTCATGATTTTTTGTCATAGAAGTAGGACCCCACCACATCTATGTTGATACCGTGTTTTGTCACAATTATTGTCATAGAAGTGTCATAAGTATGACAGAAAAAAAATTCGTTCGGCCCAAAGTGTCACGGATGTGTCTTTTTTTGTAGTGATTGCCTCTCTGATGAATCGTGAGTAGTTTACCACAGACCTTCGGGTCCATAGTTATTAGCTAGATGGCTTCTTCTCTCTCTTTGATTCTCAATAAAAAGTTCTCCTCGATCTTCTTGGAAATCTATTCGATGTAATACTCTTTTGTGGTGTATTTATTGATATCCGATGAATTGTGGATTTATGAACAAGATTATCTATGAATATTATTCGGTTCTTCTCTGAATTCTTATATGCATGATTTGATATCTTTGAAAGTCTCTTCGAATAATCGGTTTAGTTTGGCCTACTAGATTGATCTTTCTTGCAATGGGACAAGTGCTTAGCTTTGGGTTCAATCTTGCGGTGTCCTTTCCCAGTGATGGTAGGGGCAGCAAGGCACGTATTGTATTGTTGCCATCGAGGATAGAAAGATGGGCTTTATATCATATTGCTTGAGTTTATCCTTCTACATCATGTCATCTTGCTTAATGCATTACTCCGTTCTTATGAACTTAATACTCTAGATGCATGCTGGATAGAGGTCGATGTGTGGAGTAATAGTAGTAGATGTAGAATCGTTTCGATCTACTTGACACGGACATGATGCCTATATTCATGATCATTGCCTTAGATATCTTCATAACTATGCGCTTTTCTATCAATTGCTTGGCAGTGATTTGTTCACCCACCGTAATACATGCTATCTTGAGAGAAGCCACTAGTGAAACCTATGGCCCCCGGGTCTCTTTCCTATTATATTACATCTCTTTATTTACATTGCATCTTGTTTACTATTTTGCAATCTTTACTTTCCAATCTATACAACAAATACCAAAAATATTTACTTTACTATCTCTATTAGATCTCACTTTTGTGAGTGACTGTGAAGGGATTAACAACCCCTTTATCGCTTTGGTTGCAAGGTTCTTGATTGTTTGTGCAGGTACTAGGTGACTTGTGCATTGTCTCGTCCTGGATTGATACCTTGGTTCTCAAAACTGAGGGAAATACTTACGCTACTTTGCTGCATCACCCTTTCCTCTTCAAGGGAAAACCAACGCATGCTCAAGAGGTAGCAAGAAGGATTTCTGGCGCCATTGCTGGGGAGATCTACGCCAAGTGAATACATACCAAGCACCCACCATAAACTCTTCTCCCTCGCATTACATTATTTGCCATATGCCTCTCGTTTTCCCCTCCGCCACTTCTAAAACGATTTTCGAAAACCTTTGCCTTTTCTTCGCCCCTCTTATGTTCGTCTCTTTTCGCTTGCTTCTTGTGTGCTTGTGTGTTCCATTGACTATTTGTCATGATGGCTCAAGATAATACTAAATTATGTGAATTTTCCAATACCAACAAGAATGATTTTATTATCACTCCGATTGCTCCTACTACCGATAATGAATCTTGTGAAATTAATACCGCTTTGTTGAATCTTGTTATGAAAGATCAATTTTCTGGCCTTCCTAGTGAAGATGCCGCTACCCATATAAACAACTTTGTTGATTTGTGTGATATGCAAAAGAAGAAAGATGTGGATAATGATATTGTTAAATTGAAGCTATTTCCATTTTTGCTTAGAGATCGTGCTAAAACTTGGTTTTCTTCTTTGCCTAAAAATAGTATTGATTCATGGAATAAGTGCAAAGCTACTTTTATCTCTAAGTATTTTCGTCCCGTGAAGATCATCTCTCTTAGGAACAATATTATGAATTTTAAGCAACTTGATCATGAGCATGTTGCACAAACTTGGGAGAGGATGAAGTTAACGATACGTAATTGCCCTACACATGGTCTGAATTTGTGGATGATTATACAAAACTTTTATGTCGGACTGAATTTTGCTTCTAGAAATCTTTGAGATTCGACCGCGGGAGGCACTTTTTAGAAATCACTTTAGGAGAAGCTACTAAACTCCTAGACAATATTATGGTTAATTATTCTCAATGGCACACCGAAATATCCACTAGTAAAAAAGTTCATGCGATTGAAGAGATTAATGTTTTGAGTGGAAAGATGGATGAACTTATGAAATTGTTTGCTAATAGAAGTGTTTCTTCTGATCCTAATGATATGCCTTTGTGCACTTTAATTGAGAATAATAATGAATCTATGGATGTGAATTTTGTTGGTAGGAACAATTTTGGTAACCACTCATATAGAGGAAACTTCAATACTAGGCTGTTTCCTACTAATTCCTCTAATAATTATGGTAATTCCTACAGAAACTCTTATGGAAATTTTAATAAGATGCCCTCTGATTTTGAGACTAGTGTTAAAGAATTTATGAGTTCGCAAAAGAATTTCAATGCTTTGGTTGAAGAAAAATTGTTTAAGATTGATGAGTTGGCTAGGAACATGGATAGAATTTCTCTTGATGTTGATTCTTTGAAACTTAAATATATTCCACCTAAGCATGAAATCAATGAGTCTCTCAAAGCCATGAGAATTTCCATTGATGAGTGCAAAGAAAGAACCGCTAGGATGCATGCAAAAAAAGGTTGCTTTCTAAAAGCGTGTTCTTCTAGTTTTCATGATAATAGTGATGAAGATCTAAAAGTGATTGATGTGACTCCTATTAAATCTTTGTTTTCAAATATGAATCTTGATAAAGATGGGACTGGAGATGAGTCAACTTTAATTAAAAGGTGTCGCAATGATTCGGATTGAATAGGTTAAAACTTTACATAGCAATGAGCCCACTATTTTGGATTTCAAGTAATTTAATTATGATAATTGCTATTTGATAGATTGTATTTCCTTGTTGCAATCCGTGTTAAATTCTCCTCATGCTTATAATCAAAATAAAGCTTTTACTAAACATATCGTTGATGCTTTAATGCAAACCTATGAAGAAAAGCTTGAACTAGAAGTTTCTATCCCTAGAAAACTTTATGATGAGTGCGCACCTACTATTAAAATTAAGATTAAAGATTATGAATGCTATGCTTTGTGTGATTTGGGTGCTAGTGTTTCCACGATTCCAGAAACCTAGTGTGATGTGCTAGGTTTCCGTGAATTTGATGATTGTTCTTTAAATTTGCATCTTGCGGATTCCACCATTAAGAAACCTATGGGAAGGATTAATGATGTTCTTATTGTTGCAAATAGGAATTATGTGCCCGTAGATTTCATTGTTCTTGATATAGATTGCAATCCTACATGACCTATTATTCTTGGTAGAACTTTCCTTAAAACGAGTGATGCAATTATTGACATGAAAGAAGGAAATATAAGATTCCAATTTCCGTTAAGGTAAGGCATGGAGCACTTTCCTAGGAAAAAAATAAATTTCCTTATGAAACTATTATGAGAGCCACTTATGGATTGCATACCAAAGATGGCAATACATAGATCTATTCTTGTTTGTATGCCTAGCTAGGGGCGTTAAATGATAGCGCTGGTTGGGAGGCAACCCAATTTTATTTTTGTTCTTTGCTTTTTGCTCCGGCTTAGTAATAAATAATTCATCTAGCTTCTGTTATGATTGTGTTTTACCCAATTTTATTTTTGTTCTTTGCTTTTTGCTCCTGCTTAGTAATAAATAATTCATCTAGCTTCTGTTATGATTGTGTTTTTTATGTTTTAATTAGTATTTGTGCCAAGTAAAGCCTTTAGGATCTTCTTGGGTGATTGTTGTTTGATCTTGCCGAAAAAATAGAAACTGTTATGCTCACGAAATTAATTTTCATTTTTTACCAGAGAGCGATAAAATACCTACTGCACTTGCAGTAGATCAATATACAAATTTCTCAGGCCGTCCTAATTTTTCAGAATTTTTGAAGTTACAGAAGTATTTGAAAGTTACAGATTGCTAGAGACTGTTCTGTTTTGACAGATTCTATTTTTCGTGTGTTGTTTGCTTATTTTGCTGAATCTATGAGTAGTATCGCGGGGTATGAACCATAGAGAAGTTGGAATACAGTAGGTTTAACATCAATATAAATAAAGAATGAGTTCATTACAGTACCTTAAAGTGGTGTTTTATTTTCTTATACTAATGGAGCTCATGATTTTTTTTGTTGAAGTTTTGTGTTGTGAAGTTGTCAAGTTTTTGGGTAAAGATTTGATTGATTTTGGAATAAGGAGTGGCAAGAGCCTAAGCTTGGGGAGTCCCAAGGCACCCCAAGGTAAAATTCAAGGAGAACCAAAAGCCTAAGCTTGGGGATGCCCAAGGCACCCCAAGGTAAAATTCAAGGAGAACCAAAAGCCTAAGCTTGGGGATGCCCGGGAAGGCATCCCCTCTTTCGTCTTTGTCTATCGGTAACTTTACTTGAGGCATCTTATATGATTTGAGTATTTGATTTTTAGTTTAGCACAATCATCCTTTTTGTACACACCTTTTAGGAGAGACACGCATGAATAGGAATTTATTAGAATACTCTATGTGCTTCACTTATATCTTTTGAGCTAGATAATTTTGCACTAGTGCTTCACTTATATCTTTTTAGAGCACGGTGGTGGTTTTATTTTATAGAAATTATTAATCTCTCGTGCTTCACTTATATTATTTTGAGAGTCTTTTAGAACAGCATGGTAATTTTCTTTGGCTATAAAACTAGTCCTAATATGATTGGCATCCAAGATGGGTATAATAAAAACTTTCATATAAAGTGCGTTGAATACTATGAGAAGTTTGATTCTTTATGATTGTTTTGAGATATGAAGATGGTGATATTAGAGTCATGCTAGTAGAGTAGTTGTGGATTTGAGAGATACTTGTGTTAAAGTTTGTGATTCCCGTAGCATGCACGTATGGTGAACTATTATGTGATGAAGCTGGAGCATGATCTATTTATTGATTGTCTTCCTTATGAGTGGCGGTCGGGGACGAGCGATGCTCTTTTCCTACCAATCTATCCCCCTAGGAGCATGCGCGTAGTACTTCGTTTCAATAACTAATAGATATTTGCAATAAGTATGTGAGTTCTTTATGACTAATGTTAAGTCCATGGATTATACGCACTCTCACCCTTCCACCATTGCTAGCCTCTCTAGTACCGCGCAACTTTCGCAGGTACCATAAACCCACCATTTACCTTCCTCAAAACAGCCACCATACCTACCTATTATGGAATTTCCATAGCCATTCCGAGATATATTGCATGCAACTTTCCACCATTCCGTTTATTATGACACGCTCCATCATTATCATATTGCCTTGCATGATCATGTAGTTGACATCGTATTTGTGGCAAAGCCACCATTCATAATTCTTTCAAACATGTTACTCTTGATTCATTGCACATCCCGGTACACCGCCGGAGGCATTCACATAGAGTCATATTTTGTTCTAAGAATCGAGTTATAATTCTTGAGTTGTAAGTAAATAAAAGTGTGATGATCATCATTATTAGGGCATTATCCCAGTGAGGAAAGGATGATGGAGACTATGATTCCCCCACAAGTCGGGCAATGCTACTATCCTTTTACCACACTTGTGCTTCAAAGTAGCACCATGATCTTCATGATAAAGAGTCTCCTATGTTGTCACTTTCATATACTAGTGGGAAATTTTCATTATAGAACTTGGCTTGTATATTCCAATGATGGGCTCCCTCAAAATGCCCTAGGTCTTCATGAGCAAGCAAGTTGGATGCACACCCACTTAGTTTCTTTTTGAGCTTTCATACACTTATATCTCTAGTGCATCCGTTGCATGGCAATCCCTTCCCACTCACATTTATATCTATTGATGGGCATCTCCATAGCCCGTTGATACGCCTAGTTGATGTGAGACTATCTTCTCCTTTTTGTCTTCTCCACAACCACCATTCTATTCCACCTATAGTGGTATATCCATGGCTCACACTCATGTATTGCGTGAAGATTGAAAAAGTTTGAGAACATCAAAAGTATGAAACAATTGCTTGGCTTGTCATCGGGGTTGTGCATGATTAAATATTTTGTGTGATGAAGATAGAGCATAGCCAGACTATATGATTTTGTAGGTATAGCTTTCTTTGGCCATGTTATTTTAAGAAGACATGATTGCTTTGTTAGTATGCTTGAAGTATTATTGTTTTTATGTCAATATTAAACTTTTGTCTTGAATCTTTCAAATCTAAACATTCATGCCATAATAAAGAAAATTACATTGATAATTATGTTAGGTAGCATTCCACATCAAAAATTCTGTCTTTATCATTTACCTACTCGAGGACGAGCAGGAATTAATTTTGGGGATGCTTGATACGTCTCCAATGTATCTATAATTTTGGATTGTTCCATGCTATTATATTATCTGTTTTGGATGTTTAATGGCCTTTAATATGCTCTTTTATATTATTTTGGGACTAACCTATTAACCGGAGGCCCAGTGCTAGTTTCAGTTTTTTTTGCTTATTTTAGAGTTTTGCAAAAATGGAATACCAAACGGAGTCCAAACGGAATGAAACCTTCGCGGTGATATTTCTTGGACCAAAAGCAATCCAGAAGACTTGGAGTCGAAGTCTAGAACTCCAGAGGAAGCCACGAGGCAAGAGGGCACGCCCAGGGGGTAGGCATGCCCCCACCCTCGTGGGCCCCTCGCAGCTCCACCGACGTACTTCTCTCGCCTATACATACTCTTATACCGTAGAAACATCAGGGAGAGCCACGAAACCACATTTCCACCGCCGCAACCTTCTATACCTGTGAGATCCCATCTTGGGGCCTTTCCCGGTGATCTGCCGGAGGGGGAATTAATCACGGAGGGCTTCTACATCAAAACCATTGCCAGTCCGATGAAGCGTGAGTAGTTTACCACAGACCTTCGGGTCCATAGTTATTAGCTAGATGGCTTCTTCTCTCTCTTTGATTCTCCATACAAAGTTCTCCTCGATGTTCCTGGAGATATATTCGATGTAATACTCTTTTGCGACGTGTTTATCGAGATCTGATGAATTGTGGATTTATGAACAAGATTATCTATGAATATTTTCTGATTCTTCTCTGAATTCTTATATGCGTGATTTGATATCTTTGCAAGTCTCTTCGAATTATCGATTTAGTTTGGCCTACTAGATTGATATTTCTTGCAATCGGAGAAGTGCTTAGCTTTGGGTTCAATCTTGCGGTGTCCTTTCCCAATGACAGTAGGGGCAGCAAGGCACGTATTGTATTGTTGCCATCGAGGATAAAAACATGGGCTTTATATCATATTGCTTGAGTTTATCCTTCTACATCATGTCATCTTGCTTAATGCGTTACTCCGTTCTTATGAACTTAATACTTTAGATGCATGCTGGATAGTGGTCGATGTGTGGAGTAATAGTAGTAGATGCAGAATCGTTTCGATCTACTTGACACGGACGTGATGCCTATATTCATGATCATTGCCTTAGATATCTTCATAAGTATGCCCTTTTCTATCAATTGCTCGGCAATAATTTGTTCACCCACCGTAATACATGCTATCTTGAGAGAAGCCACTAGTGAAACCTATGGCCCCGGGTCTCTTTCCTATTATATTACATCTCTTTTATTTACATCGCATCTCGTTTACTATTTTGCAATCTTTACTTTCCAATATACAACCAAAATACCAAAAATATTTACTTTACTATCTCTATTAGATCTCACTTTTGCGAGTGACCGTGAAGGGATTGACAACCCCATTATCGCGTTGGTTGCAAGGTTCTTGATTGTTTGTGCAGGTACTAGGTGACTTGTACGTTGTATCCTACTGGATTGATACCTTGGTTCTCAAAAACTGAGGGAAATACTTATGCTACTTTGCTGCATCACCCTTTCCTCTTCAAGGGAAAACCAATGCATGCTCAAGAGGGAGCAGAAAGCAGTTTTGACGTCCATTTGCCAGATTTCATAATCATAAAATGTGGCAATTTCTAACATGATTCGGACAGACTTAAGCATCGCTACAGGTGAGAAGGTCTCATCATAGTCCACCCCTTGAACTTGTTGAAAACCTTTCATGACAAGTCGAGCTTTGTAAACGGTTACATTACCATAAGTGTTAGTCTTCTTCTTGAAGACCATTTATTTTCTATGGCTCGCCGATCATCGAGCAAGTCCACCAAAGTCCACACTTTGTTCTCATACATGGATCTTGTCTCAGATTTTATGGCCTCAAGCCATTTATCGGAATCTAGGCTCATCATAGCTTCGTAGGTTCGTCATGGTCTAGTAACATGACTTCTAGAACAGGATTATTGTACCGCTCTGGAGCGGATCGTGCTCTGGTTGATCTACGAGGTTCAGTAGTAACTTGATCTTAAGTTTCATGATCATTATCATTAGCTTCCTCTCTAGTTGGTGTAGGCATCACGGGAACAATTTTCTGTGATGAGCTACCTTCCAATTCAAGATAAGGTACAATTACCTCATCAAGTTCTACTTTCCTCCCACTCACTTCTTTCGAGAGAAACTCCTTCTCTAGAAAGTTTCCATTCTTGGCAACAAATATCTTGCCTTCGGATTTATGGTAGAAGGTGTACCCAATTGTTTCCTTAGGGTATCCTATGAAGACGTACTTCTTCGATTTGGATTCGAGCTTATCAGGTTGAAGCCTTTTGACATAAGTGTCACAACCCCAAACTTTAAGAAATGACAGCTTATGTTTCTTGCCAAACCATAGTTCATACGGTGTCATCTCAATGGATTTAGATGGTGCCCAATTTAACGTGAATGCAGCTGTCTCTAATGCATAACCCCAAAACGATAGTGGTAAATCGGTAAGAGACATCATAGATTGTACCATATCTAATAAAGTACGGTTACGACTTTCGGACACACCATTACGTTGTGGTGTTCCAGGTGGCATGAGTTGTGAAACTATTCCACATTGTTTTAAATGGATGTCAAACTCGTAACTCAAATATTCACCTCCGTGATCAGATCGTAGACACTTTATTTTCTTGTTACGATGATTCTCCACTTCACTATGAAATTCTTTGAACTTTTCAACTATTTTAGACTTGTGTTTCATCAAGTAGATATACCCATATCTACTCAAATCATCTGTGAAGGTCAGAAAATAATGATACCCGCGGTGAGCCTCAACACTCATCGGACCGCATACATTGGTATGTATTATTTCCAACAAGTCATTAGCTCGCTCCATTGTTCCGGCGAATGGAGTTTTAGTCATCTTGCCCATGAGGCTTGGTTCGCAAGTATCAAGTGATTCCAAAAGTCCATCAGCATGGACTTTCTTCATGCGCTTTACACCAATATGACCTAAATGACAGTGCCACAAGTATGTTGCACTATCATTATCAACTTTGCATATTTTGGCATCTATAATATGAATCTGTGTATTACTACGATTGAGATTCAATAAACCATTTACATTGGGTGTATGACCATAGAAGGTTTTATTCATGTAAACAGAACAACAATTATTCTCTGACTTGAATGAATAACCGTATTGCAATAAACACGATCCAATCTTGTTTATGCTCAATGCAAACACCAAATAACGTTTATTTAGGTTCAACGCTAATCCGGAAAGTATAGGGAGTGTGCGATGATGATCATATCAATCTTGGAACCACTTCCAACACACATCGTCACCTCACCCTCAACTAGTCTCTGTTTATTCTGCAACTTCTGTTTCCAGTTACTAATCTTAGCAACTGAACAGGTATCAAATAACCATGGGCTACTTGGAGCACTAGTGAGGTACACATCAATAACATGTATATCAAATATACCCTGTTTCACTTTGCCATCCTTCCTATCCACCAAATATTTGGGGTAGTCCCGCTTCTAGTGACCATTTCCTTTGCAGCAGAATCACTCAGTTTCAGGCTTCGGTCTAGTTTTGGGCTTCTTCTCGGGAGTGGCAACTTGCTTGCCATTCTTCTTGAAGTTCCCTTTCTTCCCCTTGCCCTTTTTCTTGAAACTAGTGGTCTTGTTTAACCATCAACACTAGATGCTCTTTCTTGATTTCTACCTTCGTCGAATTCAGTATTGCGAAGAGCTCGGGAATCGTTTTCATCATCCCTTGCATATTATAGTTCATCACGAAGTTCTAGTAGCTTGGTGATAGTGACTAGAGAACTCTATCAATCACTATCTTATCTAGAAGATTAACTCCCGATTGATTCAAGCTATTGTAGTACCTAGACATTCTGAGTACATGCTCATTGACTGAGCTATTCTCCACCATCTTGTAGGCAAAGTACTTATCAGAGGTCTCATACCTCTCGATACGGGCATGAGTCTGAAATACAAATTTCAGCTCCTGGAACATCTCATATGCTCCGTGGCATTCAAAACATTTTTGAAGTCTCGGTTCTAAGCCTTAAAGCATGGTGCACTAAACTATCAAGTAGTCATCATATCAAGCTTGCCAAACGTTCATAACGTATGCATCTTCTCCTACAATAGGTTTGTCACCTAGCGGTGCATTAAGGACACAATTCCTTTGTGCAGCAATGAGGATAATCCTCATATCACAGACCCAGTCCGCATCATTGCTACTAACATCTTTCAACTTAGTTTTCTCCAGGAATATATCAAAAAACAGGGGAACTACATCACGAACTATTGATCTACAACATAGATATGCAAATACTATGAGGACTAAATTCATGATAAATTAAGTTCAATTAATCAAATTACTTAAGAACTCCCATTTAGATAGACATCCCTCAAGTCATCTAAATGATACGTGATCCAAATCAACTAAACCATGTCTGATCACACGTGAGATGGAGTAGTCATCAATGGTGAACATCTCTATGTTGATCATCTCTACTATATGATTCACATTCAACCTTTCGGTCTCTAGTGTTCCGAGGCCATGTCTGTACATGCCAGGCTTGTCAAGTTTAACCCGAGTATTCCGCATGTGCAAAACTGTCTTGCACCCATTGTATGTGAAAGTAGAGTCTATCACCCATTGGTGTCTCAACACAATGAACTGTCGCAACGGTGCATGCTCGGGAGAACACTTATACCTTGAAATTTTAGTTAAGGGATCATATTATAATGCTACCTCCGGACTAAGAAAAATAAGATGCATAAAAGATAAACATCAAATGCAATCAAAAAAATGTGACATGACATGGCCATCATCATCTTGTGCTTTTGATCTCCATCTCCAAAGCATCATCGTGATCTCCATCGTCACCGGCTCGACACCTTGATCTGCATCGTAGCGTCATGGTCGTCTCGCCAACTATTGCTTCTATAACTATGGCTAATGCATAGTGATAAAGTATAGCAATTGCATGGCATTTGCATTTCATACAATAAAGAGACAACCATAAGGCTCATGCCGGTTGTTAGATTTCTTGCAAAACATGATCATCTCATACAATAACGTTTATCACATCATGTCTTGACCATAGCACATCACATCATGCCCTGCAAAAACAAGTTAGACGTCCTCTACTTTGTTGTTGCAAGTTTTACGTGGCTGCTACGGGCTTCTAGCAAGAACTGTTCTTACCTACGCATCAAAACCACAATGGTGATTTATCAAGTTTGTTGTTTTAACCTTCAACAAGGACGGGATGTAGTCAAATTTGATTCAACTAAAGTAGGAGCAACACACACCCGCCAGCCACCTTTATGCAAAACTAGTTGCATGTCTGTCGATGGAACCGGTCTCATTAACGTGGTCAGGTAAAGTTGGTCCGGGCCGCTTCATCCAACAATACCGCCGAATCAAATAAGACATTGGTGGTAAGCAGTATGACTATCACCGCCCACAACTCTTTGTGTTCTACTCATGCATATCATCTATGCATAGACCTGGCTCGGATGCCACTGTTGGGAAACGTAGCGTGTAATTTCAAAAAAAAAAATCCTACGGTCACGCAAGATCTATTTAGGAGATGCATAGCAACGAGAGGGGGAGAGTATGTCCACGTACCCTCGTAGACCGAAAGCGGAAACGTTTGACAACGCGGTTGATGTAGTCGAACTTCTTCTAGATCCGACCGATCAAGCACCGAATGTACGACACCTCTGAGTTCTACACACGTTCAGCGCAATGACGTCCCTCGCCTTCTTGATCCCGCAAGGTGTCGAGAATGTAGAGGAGTTCCGTCAGCATGACGGCGTGGTGATGGTGATGGTGAAGTGATTCTCGCAGGGCTTCGCCTAAGCACCGCAAAACTATACACTACAAAAAAAGACACATCCGTGACATTTTGGTCCGAACAAAAAAAATTTATGTCATGCTTATGACACTTCTATGACGATAATTGTGAAAAAACCCAGTATAATCATAGATGTTGTGGGCTCCTACTTCTATGACAAAAAATCATGACAGAAAATGGGCTTTTCATCCTGGGCGGGGCGGAGACACAGCTGCATGACATTCTTTGGGTCGTCCATGACAGAGAAAACCATGGTAGAAGCGAGGGCGAGGAAAATATCGGGGGAGTTCCCGGTTGCGGTGGGTGGTCGGGGCCGAGTGATGCGCGTTTCTCTCGTATGTATGCGCGTGTGTGTGAGGCGTTGCACTCTAACTGAACCTGAGCGAGGCGTTTCGCTCTAACTGAACCCGAGCAATTGCACTGTGATACGTCTCCAACGTATCTATAATTTTTTATTGTTCCATGCTATTATATTATCTATTTTGGATGTTAATGGGCTTTATTTTACACTTTTATATTATTTTTGGGACTAACCTATTAACCGGAGGCCCAGCCCAAATTGCTGGGTTTTTTTGCCTATTTCAGTGTTTCGCAGAAAAAGAATATCAAACGAATTCCAAACGGAATGAAACCTTTGGGAGCATGACTTTTGGAACAAACGTGATCCAGAGGACTTGGAGAGGACGTCAAGCAACCAACGAGGTGGCCACGAGGTAGGGGGCGCGCCTACCCCCTGGGCGCGCCCTCCCCCCTCGTGGGCCCCTCGTGGTTCCACCGACCTACTTCATCCTCCTATATATACCTACGTACCCCCAAAACATCACAGAACACCACGAAACCCTATTTCCACCACTGCAACCTTCTGTACCCAAGAGATCCCATCTTGGGGACTTTTTCGGAGCTCCGCCGGAGGGGGCATTGAATGGAGGGCCTCTACATCAACTCCATGGCCCCTCCGACGATGTGTGAGTAGTTTACTTCAGACCTTCGGGTCCATAGTTATTAGCTAGATGGCTTCTTCTCTCTCTTTGGATCTCAATACAAAGTTCTCCTCGATCTTCTTGGAGATCTATTCGATGTAACTCTTTTGCGGTGTGTTTGTCGAGATCCGATGAATTGTGGGTGTATGATTAAGATTATCTATGAACAATATTTGAATCTTCTCTGAACTCTTTTATGTATGATTTTTTATCTTTGCAAGTCTCTTCGAATTATCAGTTTGGTTTGGCCTACTAGATTGATCTTTCTTGCAATGGGAGAAGTGCTTAGCTTTGGGTTCAATCTTGCGGTGCTCGATCCCAGTGACAGAAAGGGAAATGACATGTATTTATTGTTTCCATCAAGGATAAAAAGATGGGGTTTATATCATATTGCATGAGTTTATCCCTCTAAATCATGTCATCTTGCTTAAAGCATTACTCTCTTCTTATGAACTTAGTACTCTAGATGCATGCTGGATAGCGGTCGATGTGTGGAGTAATAGTAGTAGATGCAGGCAGGAGTCGGTCTACTTGCCACGGTCGTGATGCCTATATACATGATCATACCTAGATATTCTCATAACTATGCTCAATTCTATCAATTGCTCGACAGTAATTTGTTCACCCACCGTAATACTTATGCTATCTTGAGAGAAGCCACTAGTGAAACCAATGGCCCCCGGGTCTATTTTCTATCATACAAGTTTCCAATCTATTTTATTTTGCAATCTTTACATTCAATTTATATCATAAAAATACCAAAAATATTTATCTTATTATTTTATTATCTCTATCAGATCTCACTCTTGCAAGTGGCCGTGAAGGGATTGAAAACCCCTTTATCGCGTTGGTTGCGAGGTTCTTATTTGTTTGTGTAGGTACGAGGTGACTCGCGCATGGTCTCCTATTGGATTGATACCTTGGTTCTCAAAACTGAGGGAAATACTTACGCTGCTTTGCTGCATCACCCTTTCCTCTTCAAGGGAAAACCAACGCATGCGCAAGAGGTAGCAAGAAGGATTTCTGGCGCCGTTGCCGGGGAGATCTACGCCAAGTCAAGACATACTAAGTACCCATCACAACTCTTGTCCTTTGCATTACATTATTTGCCATTTGCCTCCTGTTTTCCTCTCCCCCACTTTAGGCTTGCCATTTTATTCGCCCTCTTTTCCTTTCGCCCTCTCCTTCCATTCGCTTTTTCTTCGCTTGTTTGCTTGTGTGTTGGATTGCTTGCTTGTCATGATGGCTCAAGATAATACTAAATTGTGTGACTTTGCCAATACCAACAATAATGATTTTATTAGCACTCCGATTGCTCCCCTTACCGATGCTGAATCTTGTGAAATTAATACTGCTTTGCTGAATCTTGTCATGAAAGATCTGTTTTCTGGCCTTCCTAGTGAAGATGCCGCTACCCATCTAAACAACTTTGTTGATCCGTGTGATATGAAAAAGAAGAAATATGTGGATGATGATATTGTTAAACTTAAGCTATTTCCATTTTTGCTTAGAGATCGTGCTAAAGCTTGGTTTTCGTCTTTGCCTAAAAATAGTATTAATTCATGGAATAAGTGCAAAGATGCTTTTATCTCTAAGTGTTTTCCTCCCACTAAGATCATCTCTCTTAGAAATGATATTATGAATTTTAAGCAACTTGATCATGAGCATGTTGCATAATCTGGGGAGAGGATGAAATTAATGATACGTAATTGCCCTACACATGGTTTGAATTTATGGATGATTATACAAAAAAAATATGCCGGATTGAATTTTGCTTCTAGAAATCTTCTAGATTCCTCCGCAGGAGGCACTTTTATGGAAATCAGTTTAGGAGAAGCTACCAAACTCCTACATAATATTATGGTTAATTATTCTCAATGGCACTGTCGGTGTCAAAACCGGCGGATCTCGGGTAGGAGGTCCCGAACTATGCGTCTAGGGAGGATGGTAACCGGAGGCAAGGGACACGATGTTTTACCCAGGTTCGGGCCCTCTTGATGGAGGTAAAACCCTACATCCTGCTTGATTATTCTTGATAACATGAGTAGTACAAGAGTTGATCTACCACGAGATCGGAGAGGCTAAACCCTAGAAGCTAGCCTATGGTATGATTGTATGTTGTCCTATGGACTAAAACCCTCCGGTTTATATAGACATCGGAGGGGGCTAGGGTTACACAAGGTCGGTTACAAAGGAGGAGATATACATATCCGTATTGCCTGGCTTGCCTTGCACGCCAAGTAGTGTCCCATCCGGACACGGGACGAAGTCTTCAATCTTGTGTCTTCATAGTCCAACAGTCCGGCCAAAGGATATAGTCCGGCTGTCCGGAGACCACCTAATCCAGGACTCCCTCAGTAGCCCCTGAACCAGGCTTCAATGATGATGAGTCCGGTGCGCCGTGTTGTCTTCGGCATTGCAAGGCGGGTTCTTCCTTCGAATACACCATGGAAGAGTTGGAATACAAGGATAGTCTCCGACCCTGCAAAATAAGTTCCACATACCACCATAGAGAGAATAATATTTCCACAAATCTAATCTGCTGACATGTTTTGGCAGCATGACCTCACGCCATGGCCCGGTAATTATTTGAACCGTTTTTCTTTAACCAGCCCCGCACATAACGCGAGGCGGTTTCTTGACACGTCTTGTCAAAGTAGAGATCGTGCTCCCCTTATTACGGGATTCTCATTAATACGGACGTGGGTAACCCAACCATGCCTAGGACTCCTAGATTTTAGGCAAGTCCCAAACGGCCACGAGGAGGACGATTGATATTCACGCTCTTTATAAAGGGACAAGACTTTTACTTTTTTCCCTCCCGTGCTCAATCGAATCCTTCCCCTGCCTCGAGTTCTAACACCCAAAGCCCAGGTCAGGTGCTTCGGATCTTCAATCATGTCTGGATCCAGCCTTCAAGGCCGGCGGATGCCTTCCTCCGTCACGGAGGAGGATATCAAGAAGCTGAGGGAGGCCAGATATCGGACTGCTGAAATTTTGCATAGGATGCCCGCCCAAGGGCAGGTCGTCCCTACTCCCGAACCCAACGAGAGCGTTGTTGTCGGTGTACAAAAAGAGGGGTACACTTTTTGTACCCCTATAACTATGCACGGGCAGTCTGAGCCACGGGCACCAGCACACCAAGCAAGGCAAGGGAGGTGAGCCAGGGTAAGACCGAAGCTCAAGAGAACTAGAACGACGCCAAGGCCAAGACCACGAAGAGCAAAGGGAACGAATCAGACTCCCCCGGCAAGATCCTTGCCGGGGGACAGTTCTAGCAGCCCAGGGAAGACCCTTGCCACAGCAACTCGTCCCGCGCCTATGAAGCAAGTCACCCTTGAGTCCACTGCCCCCAAAGCGCAAGGATTCGGGAGACATCCCCGTGGCGGCATGCAGATCTTCGTCAAGACATTCAAGATCAGATACGCACTAAGGAGACGACAACCCTTGGCGGGATCCCAGCCGAGGAAGACCACAAGGCCCCCGGCAAGCGCCTTGCCAGGGATGACAGCAGGCGCCTCGGCAAGACCCTTGCCGGGGCCCCAGCAAGGCCCTTGCCGAGGACACTCACAGGGCCACCATCAGGCCCATGCCGACTAAACCTCCACCACCGCATGCATGCAACTGCCGACACAACCAGCTGGGCAGGCACCTGCGTGGCGGCATGCAGATCTTCGTGAAGACCCACCACTGTGCCACCTCAGCCGCCTGCCTACCTAAGTGGCATCGCAGGCATCGCTCGCTATGGCGCGTGTCGACACAAGAAGGAGCAGCGACGGACGAGACTAGTTTCTCCCCTGTCCCCGATAAAGCAAGGACACCTAAGCAAGATGCATTAAATGCGCCTTGTCATGTAATGCAAGGGATAACCTCGCATCGATGTACCCTTTCCACCTCCTGTGTGCCACTGTGGCGTCCCATTTTTCTATAAAAGGAGGCCCGAGGCGACCAGGAGGAGGATTCAGCTTTTTGGAGCTCCTCACGCCCCATAGCTAGCTCGAGAACACCGATGTACAATCCACCAAAGCAGGAGTAGGGTTTTACGCATCCTTGCGGCCCAAACCTGGATAAACAAACTGTGGGCTACCTGTTAGATCCGCTCTTCCCACGACCCCGCGCCCCGCTAACCGTAGTAGGGATTCTTGTGATCCCATAGGTGTCGTTCTGCACCGACATCTTTGGCGCGCCAGGTAGGGGGGCGCAGTTGTGAGAATCAGCTCTAGTAATCAGCCCAGCACTCCTTCGTCTTCGTTGCTCTTAGAGAGGGAAGGATGCCGGAAGATCAGCGCTCGAGCGACTACAAACAGAAGCTAAGTTGCACTGAACCCTTATTTGTTCTATCCTTCTTATATGAGGTTATTCCCCCCCAGAGATGTCACACCTTTGTATGAGAAACCTGCATGCCAGGGGGCTCTCCCACGATCAGCAACGCCCTTGCCCTGTTTCGAGTCTGCTCAACAGCTCAAGCGGCTGCGTCGAGAATGGCAAAGTAGCCTTCCGCGATCAACAACGCTCTCGATTCTGACTCGAGTCAAGCTCCACAGTTCGAGCGGCCGCGTTCAGAACGGAAAGGTGGCTCGTCCGGCAGCATGCGTACCCAGCAGGCCCATGGGGATCCGTCCCCAAAACGCTGCTAGGGGCTTCCGCGCCGGCGAGCCTACCCAATCGGCGTAGGGCGTGCATACAAAGAGGAATTGAACGGGGAAATAACGTGCATGAAATTAAAAAGTACTGCAAAGTTATATTACATCACATCATTGCTGCGGTTCTAACTAAAGATGAAATTTGTCTTGGTCATGAACCTGCAGCGGCGGTGAAGAACGGGATGCCTAATCCCGGCGCTGGCCTTCCACCCTCTTGATTTCGTTGATGCTGCTGATGACGGGCTTGATGCGCCCCTTGAGATCCGTGAGGTCAATACCATCCGGCAAGCTATCCATCGTGGCACCGAAGTCGAGGTCGGGATTCCAGTATGCCATCTTGGTGAGGACCTTGGTCATGACCCCCGGCAAAGTCGCCGGGCTTCCCCGGACAACGTGGCCGCTCAGTTGGAGTGAAGATAAGCCAAGGCTCCGAGGACGCCCTCGAAGAACAGGGTCAGCTTGGTGTTGACGGTCCTGCTGTGCTCAGGGGCGTACCTCATGTTTGGCATCCCCATGGTGGCCAACTGCGAGGTGACCCTGCCGGCGACCTCCTCCAGACGGCTGATCCATCCGTTCTCGCCCGCCACATAATCCTGGTGGGAGGCGGCCTCGTTCACCCGCAGCTGCTTCTCCTCCTCCAGACTCCTAGTCAAGGTCTCCTCCTGAGCCCTGCTCTCCGACAACATCTTCTCGAGATCCTCCAGCTTCAGCTTGAGATCTCTGACGGAGTTTTGCGCTTCGGAGAGCTCCCCAGCCCTGCTGATGACCGCTCCTTGCGCCTCCACCAAGGCGCTGTTGAGCATGCTCTTTTCGTTGGACAGCTTGAGGGCCTGCTCCTTCAGCTCGTCCTGCGCCACCTCCAACTCCCTTACTTTGCTGGCATGGGCCAGAGCCTGGGCATCGAGTGCCTCCTTGTGCCTCTGCTCTAGCTCGCGAGTCCGCCGTGCGACAAGGGCCTCGAGATCCTCATCCTTTCCGTGGAGCGCTACGGCAAGCTTTGCCTCACGCGTGGTGATGTCCTCTTCCTAGGAATCCAGTGTGTCTTGATGCTGGTTCCCGACGGCCTCGGCCGCGGCAGCCAAGTTCGCCGCCTCTTCCTGGGCCTTCTCGATGTCAGCCATCTTCATGGTGAGCTCGAAATTGCGCTTGGCCAATTCCTCCTGAAGGGCCCTCTGCTCCTCGTGAGTCTGGTGGAACCAGGTCTGCGTCTCAACAACGTGCGCCTTGAAATCCACCTCCGCCTGGTCCACCGTTGCCGTTCGAGATTTAACCTTGTCCAGACGGACATGGTAGAGCGCCTGGAGTTTTCGGAAGTTGGCCCCCATAGCGCGGAAGAGCTGCTCTTCTGGAGAACCATCACCGCCAACGCCCAGCTCATTGACAACCTCAAGCCCGGTGGTGGCAAGCACCTCGCCGACAAAGACTTCCCCTTCGATGGGCGCCCGAGAACTTGACGCCCCTGGGAGATGGATGAAAAGATCATCGCCCACCTTCAGGTACTTGCCAGGGCCCGAGGTTGAGGAGGAGGGAGGCTGATCATCAGCCACCTCTTCCTCGGCAGTGGCCTTGCGAGCTTCCCCAGCAGTCCCACCGTTGGCGCCCTTGGCAGAACCCTCGCCGGTCGCCTTGGCGGCCCCCGCAGCGGTGTCCTCGGCAGCATCCTTGGCGGCCTCATCAGCGGCGACCTCGTCAGCATCCCTGGCAGCCTCCTCAGCAATGTTCCCAACAACAGTATCCACATCCTCCATACCTATTGAAAGAGGGCCTGGGTAGTAATGGGAGCATTGAAGCCAAGAAAAAGAATAAGGGAAAAATAGATACGGAGGACAGGTGACTCACCAGTGCCAGGCTGTGAAGCAGAAGTCCCCTCCCCGCCAGCATCCGGCGCTGTGGCAGAGTCACCAGTGCCCAAGTTCCCCTCTTCCTCCATGGGTGTGGGCTCCGTGCTTGGTGCCCTTGCCGGGGACGCCCCTCGCAGCGGCGTAGTCGATGGGGGTGGTGTGTTGGGGGTAGCCCTCTGCGGCTCCTCCTGCTGCCGCTCCCCTCCTGCAAACCCGGCAAGGTCAACACCATAGCATCGAATGCCTACCACATGTCGAGTAAGAGGAGGGTGACGAACTTACGTTGGGGGCTATGTCAGGGGCTGCTGTCCGGGCTGCTCAACACCACCAGTGTCGTCTTTGAAGCCCCAGTTGGGGGCTGACTGCTCGTCGAGGCCTTCACCCTCTTCACCCTCTGGGCCAACGTCTCTGCATCCCTACAAAAGCAAAAACGGATCAAGATAAGTGACTTGATTCAGGGGAATGGAAATGGCAGTAAGGGACGGAGTACTTACTCGTCATCTATCTCCTTTCCTCTATCAAAAGTGACTTCCGCGTCAACATCCGAGTCGACATCTGCCGGAGGAGGCGAACGGCGGGGTTTGTGTGCGCCCAGATGAGGAAGGGGCTGTTGTCTTCTTCTTCTCAGCGGCCTTCGTCAGCCTCTTGGCTGTCGTGGCCCTCGTGTGGCGCCCAGACCCCTCCAGGGTCAATTGAGGCCACGTAGCCCTGCCGGGCCGAACCGGCTCGCCGGAGTCAGCCCGCCGCAGGACTCACCCTCTTCCCCTGGTTGGCGTCGAGGCCGCCGCCATGTCCTCCTCCGACGACGACTCGTCGACCGCGTGTTCGACGAGCAGAGCTCCAGTGTCGGTGTTGCTGACCTCCCCGGAGGTCGCCGCCCACCGGACGAGCTCCTCTTCCTCCGCAGCCATTGCGGCCTTGTCCTCCTCACCCCCGGCGCTGTCGGCCTCCATGGCAAGCTGTGCCTCCCTCGCCCTAGTGGCGATGTAGTCCAGCTCTGCCTGGGTGGTGTCCATGATAAGCCACCGCTCGGCGTCAGCATTGACATACACCTCGATCAGGGTGTCAAAGAATTGCTACACATTAGCATCCTTCGGGTCCTTCCAGCTTGGGACAGGGCCGTGCGCGTTACAGTCCAGCATCATGGTGATGATCCCGGACCGACGTGAATTGTTGCACAACGGGACCACCCCTGCTGGCAACTTGAAAAACGGCCCCTTGATGGCCTTGCCAACCTTTGCAGCAGCCCTCGCGGCCTTGCCGGTCCATTCGAACTCGCCGTCGTGACCCACATCAAGCTGGAAAAGCCGCTGGCAGAAGTGGGCATGCGCCAGCACTATGAAATTGTGATCGAGGCCGGGACGGAGTCGCATAATGTTAGCCGGCTTCATAAAGAGCCAAGCTGGCCTCCCCTTGTTGTGCAACGGGGCGATCCGGCGGCGAATGAAGTCTGCCCCGATCATCTCAAGGGTGAGTCCGACCTGGGTGAGCCTGAGAATCCTGGTGGTGGCGACAGTAAGCCTCCCGTCGGCGGCGTCAACATCGCTCCAATCGCTGCCACGGACCGGCGGCACTCGGCGGACCTTGCAGAATTCCGGCGGGTTTTCATCCTCAATCCAGCACCACCGGCCACACCATTCCTCCCACCTCTCCTTCATGGCACCGTTCGGGTACGCCCCCTTGGATCTTGGGATCCAGGTGACACAACCAGAGACAACACCTCCAGCTGGATTCGAGGGAAGAAGTAATGGCGGAAGAGCGCCGTGTTGGGCTGCACCCCAGCAAAGCCTTCGCAAAGATGCACGAAGAAAGCCATGCACGCCATGGCATTCGGAGTAAAATCCAAGAGGCAAAAGCGGAAGGCGTGCATACTGTCGTAGAAGAAATCGGAGAAAGGGAGGCATAACCCGCAAGAAAGATAATCGACGAAAAAGGGATACCGATTTGGGGCAGGATCGGCGCAAGCAACAGGAATGACGCGCATCGCCGGGTGTCCCGAATTCTCTCCCCCCGTCTTCGCTCCCCATAGGGGCCTGAAGGAGGCCCGGAGCTCTTGAACATCAACCGTCGAGGGGAAGAAAAAGGCGAACCTCGTCCGGTCCCCTGACAGCGCGCTCTCCGGTGGCTCCACAGTCCCAGCGCCCTTAGCCACCCCCTTGCCCTTGACGGATTTGGGCGCCATGGCGACCAAGAAGTTTAAAGGGTTGAGGAAGGGGGATGGCGTAGCAACGACGGCGGGAGATGGCGGAATCTTAGGAAGGAAGAAAGAGAGGAAACGGAGGCTTTGAGATTGGAAAAGGCACAAGGAAAGAGGAGAAAGTGAGCAGCGCACCCGCGGTTATTCCTTTCTTATGGGGGAAAACACGGGTCGCCTCCTTTCGCATCAACTGTGGTGTGACGCATGCCCGCGGGAACCAACCCCATGCATGCCGCCCACGTCACATGCACCTCCCCAAGCAGCGCCACGCGCGAGAGTCGTGGGAAGCGCACCGCGCGCAGAATCTTACCGCGGTAAAAACTGCCCCGCCTGCCCGCGCACCGTTTTTGGGCCTAGCCCAACAATGTGTTGTGCTTATGTGTGGCCCAGGCCCGGGGGCTCCTATCAGTGTACAAAAAGAGGGGTACACTTTTTGTACCCCTATAACTGTGCACGGGCAGTCTGAGCCACGGGCAGCACCACACCAAGCAAGGCAAGGGAGGTGAGCCAGGGTAAGACCGAAGCTCAAGAGAACTAGAACGACGCCAAGGCCAAGACCACGAAGAGCAAAGGGAATGAAGCGGACTCCCCCGGCAAGATCCTTGCCGAGGGACAGTTCTAGCAGCCCCGGCAAGACCCTTGCCGTGGCAACTCATCCCGCGCCTACGGAGCAAGTCACCCTTGAGTCCACTGCCCCCAAAGGGCAAGGATTCGGGAGACATCCCCGTGGCGGCATGCAGATCTTCGTGAAGACATTCAAGATCATATACGCACTAAGGAGACGACAACCCTTGGCGTGATCCCAGCTGAGGAAGACCGCAAGGCCCCCGGCAAGCGCCTTGCCGGGGATGACAGCAGGCGCCTCGGCAAGACCCTTGCCGGGGCCCCGACAAGACCCTTGCCGAGGACACTCACAGGGCCACCATCTGGCCCACGCCGACTAAACCTCCACCACCGCATGCATGCAGCTGCCGACCCAACCAGCTGGGCAGGCACCTGCGTGGCGGCATGCAGATCTTCGTGAAGACCCACCACTGCGCCACCTCAGCCGCCTGCCTACCTACGTGGCATCGCAGGCATCACTGGCTAGGGCGCATGTCGACACAAGAAGGAGCGGCGACGGACGAGACAGGTTTCTCCCCCGTCTCCGATAAAGCAAGGACACCTAAGCAAGACACATTAAATGCACCTTGTCATGTAATGTGAGGGATAACCTCGCATCGATGTACCCTTTCCACCTCTTGTGTGCCACTGTGGAGTCCCCTTTTTTCTATAAAAGGAGGCCCGAGGCGACCATGAGGAGGATTCGGCTTTTTGGAGCTCCTCACGCCCCATAGCTATCTCGAGAACATCGATATACAATCCACCAAAGCAGGAGTAGGGTTTTACGCATCCTTGCGGCCCGAACCTGGATAAACAAACTGTAGGCTACCTGTTAGATCCGCTCTTCCCACGACCCCGCGCCCCGCTAACCATAGTAGGGATTCTTGTGATCCCATAGGTGTCGTTCCGCACCGACAGTTGTGTTCGTCTCCCACATCCTTTGAGGACTAGGCCTCACTCTGGATTCCTTTGTTAGGGGTCTTATGTTCTATTACGGGCTGGATTTTCATGATCTGGCCCTGGATTCCCTTCTTCACATCTCGTCATTTATTGTCGTTTGTGAGACCTTCCTCCGCATTACCCCTCACTTCGGCCTGTGGCTCAAGACCTTTGATGTGAAGCCGAAGACGGTCGAGGGGCAGTACGCAACATGCGGAGGAGCTCTAATAAGCAAAATTGCTGATGCTCCATGGCCGAAGGGTTCCTTTCCAGAGGTGTCTAGATTGTGGCAACGGGAGTGGTTTTACGTCACAGCTCCCCGAAGTGCCAAGTGGGTAGCTGCCCCACCTTTCGCTCGGGCCCTCCACCACAACTGATGTCATGGATCAGCAGGGGGCTAAGGTGGGGTCCAGCCAAGGACGTGCCCATACTGCAGAGCCGCATCCAAGATCTCTTTGAGGGAGATTTCAGTCTGGTTATGGTAATGCAAGTTATGCTGGTTCGTCGAGTCCAACCTTGCAAACGCCGGCCCCTCCGCATGTGGGAATTCAACCTAGAAGGACCGCTCACTATTTAGAATTTCCTCGGCCTGATGCACGAGGAGATGTACAAATCGTTCTTCGGACCCCAAATGGAGTGTCCAGACACTACCGAGGACGTGGGCCTGAGCAGAAACCGCACCGCTGCCCAAGTAAGTAATCCCATGGCCGAACACACCGTCCTTTTATTTACCATGACATCATTCTAAAGAATCTCTCTTTGACCAGGACTGGATAACAAAGGCGAAAATGATCCGGTGTTCGGCCCCCCTTCCTGAAGGCTTGGAAAATCCAGTGCTGGAAAAGATGCGCGAGCCAGCACCTTGTCTGGTGCCCTCAAAGGAAGATGAAGGGGGGAAACAAGAGGGCGAAAGCGGGCCTCCATCGCTACCTATTCCAACCGAGGGAATGAGTGCCTCCGCGAGGGAGGATAACCAAGGGGAAGAATCTGGCATTCTCTCTCCCCGGGGAAGGAAGAGGACTACCTCTGAAGATCCAGAAACCAAGGTTTCCAAACGGGAGAAGAAATCTCCACCAGAGGGTCCTGCCTCGGAGGGTGTTCTTGCCGCACAATGTCCGCGCGAGAATCAGCCCTCTAACGAGCTGTAAGTAATCAAAAGGTACTTAATAGTGAAGATATCCGACCTTACTTCTGAGAAACATAACCAAAGCATTTATCTTGTAGTTCGGATCTTAGCCCTTCTCAACATAGCTCGTCTTCAGGGGATCTTCTTCCGGAGATGATGGTGAGCGAAACGCCTCCCCCGGACTCCCCAGCCCAAGAGGCGAGCGACCTTGAAGTGTCGTCGCGGAGGGTTTCTCCTGATCCGGCAACGCCAGAAGGTAATCCTATGGCCACCCGAAGTCCCCAGTATCCGGCTCTTGAAGAGAGCAATCAAAAGAGCCTGACACCATCTGGTATGCGGTCGGACGTACTAAGGGATCTGCTAGAGCGAGCGACTATCTCAGAAGAGCACCATACGTTGATGGGTACGGTGATTGAAAGGATTTCGTCTGCCAAAAGCGGGTTGCATGAAGCCTTTATGAGTCTACTGACGGGTTTTGTGGTATGTGAAATGATGTAGATTTTTGACAGTACCGCACATATTTAGGTGTGCCGTGTGTAGATAGTAGCCCCTGAGACTCTGGTTGTCGTCGAGAACGGTGGCAAACATACGATCGTAGTCCCAGGTAATAACCAGACCGCCTATATGCGCAGCTGGTTGAAGCTTCGGTGGCTAGCCGGACTGATGGATTTGCCGAACTAAGACGGCAACTGGATGCGGCAGATGCCGACATCGTGCTTATTAACAAGCGGCTTGACGAGGCGCAGGGTAGGTGATTTTTCTGGTGAATGTCACATAGTGAGAGCAGCATGATGCCAGTATCTTTAATATGTTGTGACTGCAGATGGAGCTGCCACCGTGGAGACCCTTCGGGCGGAGCTTTCCTGAGCCAAGGAGCAAGCAAGTAGTAGTAATGTGGCTGTTTTAAGGGCGGCCGAAGAGTTAAGGGCCGAACAGGCCGCGCATAGCACGAGCAAAGAAAAAAATGGCCAAGATGGCTGTAAAGTTAAAAGATACTGCCGACCGTTGCCAGCTTCTTGAAGAAGAAAACCGGGCGAAGGCGACGGACCTGGAGAAGGCCACGATGGTGACCAAAGACACCCACTCTGCGATGAGAGCGAAGAAGGAGGAGCTGCCTCAAGCCGGGGATATCACGGCTGGGAGACCTTTTATGCTGCGGAGGAAGTTTGGAGATCCTCGGTATGCCCCTCTGGACCAGCTGTGGAGTTTGGCGGACGCATATCTGGACTTGGCGGCGAGTGATGTCGATGCGGCCAAATACTTCCGAGATCAAAAGGATCGTGAAGTGGACAAGCTATTCTGGTCAAAATTTAATGTTCCAGAGCGTCTGCTTCCGTTGACTGATCGTCTTGACGAATGGGCCGAGCTGACTAGATTGTCCGGACTCACCATGAGGTCTGTTGTGCATCATCTGTGGCCAGAAAGGCCAAAGCCGAACAACTATTTCAGTTTGGTGCAGCAGTTCCTTGGTGCGGTGCTGCACATTAATGCAATGAAGAGGTCAGAGTGCATAGAAGGCTCGCGGATGGCCCTTGACCGTGTCAAAACATACTGGGCAGAGATGGATGCCACCACTGTTGCGGCGCAGGGTTCGGCCATAGGCCGAGTGGCTGCCGAGCAATATTTTGAAGAAGTTCTTGAAGGCGCTCGTTCGATAGAGGCCCAGTGCTCGAAGAATAATATGTTTGAGTGACACGTATTCCCATTGTAAAAACAATGTTTTATTTACTTTATCAAGGCTGTATTTATACTTTTGCCCAAAAGTACTATGATGCCTCCTGTGCGGCCGTGTATGTATATATGTATATAACCTGAAAGATTGCAGTCGTCAGCTTCAGCCCCCATGCATATAATGCGGGGGTGTTTGCAGAGGACGCATGTTCACACTTGATCCAACGCCTTGGTCCATTAAGGAGGTGATAGCGCAGCGAACTAGGCAACCGGACTATAATGCTTTAACACTTTCACTTAGCCAGAGGACTTTGACAGTGGGGCTACTATATAGCCCCTGGTGGCTCCGCACTCATCCGAATTCGGGGTGAGTACATGCCTGGCTGGGAAACGTCCCTTCGTTAAGGCGGAGGAAACCCGAAGATTCCGATAGGTCATCGAGTGGTTGACCAGTCTCACGCTATATCATGACAGTCAGTTTTTGGCTTTCTCTACTGAGGTGCTCGTCCGGATGAACCAGGGCACAATCGCAGTAGTTCTCCTGGTGCCGCCTTAGCCGATAGAGCGGAACGTAAGGCAGCAAAACACAGGAGCCGGCAAACCCAACATTTTACCAAAGACATGATTCGGAGCTGATGCATATAAGGCCAAACTCGCGACGCCGAACACTCCCTAAGGTATTCGGTCTTTATAGTGTAAGCCGGGCCTAAATAGTGCCCTTTGTAATAAGCCCCTGGTGTCCAGGTACATGCATTATTCTGACGTGGCCACATGCCAAGACGTCAGCATCCTTCTAAATTGTACTGAGAATCCGAGGGATGTGTATCAACAAGAGAAAGAAAAAAAGGTTTACGCAGCGTCTTAATCTAAAAAGAATCCTTGGAGCGGGTCCCTGCTGCACGTCTGCGCTTGTGTCTCTGTTGTGTCATATCCTGGACGGGTGTAGCACAATGGTAATATGTAAAAGAGAGGAACTTAGTTGAAAAGTTGTCGTGCAAAAAGGTAGGTTATACTAAAGAAACCATGTATAATTCAAGATGAGTAAAATTGAGCCTAATTGCCACTTGTTTTCGCGCGTTGAGCCCCTTGTATTATAATAGGGGTATGGCCATCAAACCTGTATCAATTACATATAGCTGCGCCGGACTCGTCTAACCGCGTCCATAGTCTTAACGACCTGTCAAATGCTTTAGTTGGTGAGGCCGTTTAGTGTGCGGCTGCCAGGGCAGCCGCACGGTCTTCCGTGCGCAAGGAACGCTCAATATTTCCATTTACTGTAATGATGCCACGTGGACCGGGCATCTTAAGCATGAGAGGAGCGTAATGTGGTATTGCGTTAAAGCGAGCAAAAGCTTCGCGTCCGAGTAGTGCTTGATAGCCACTTTGGAACGGAGCGGTGTGGAAGGTTAACTTTTCGCTGCGGAAGTTATCGAGAAAGCCGAATATTACCTCTAGTAGCAGGGAGCCCGTGCAATGGGCTTCTGTGCCTGGCGTTAC
The DNA here is from genome assembly GCA_034509565.1 of Triticum monococcum. Lineage (NCBI taxonomy): Eukaryota > Viridiplantae > Streptophyta > Magnoliopsida > Poales > Poaceae > Triticum > Triticum monococcum. Next base: position 496,576,127 of record CM067844.1, read on the forward strand.
TCCTTTAAAGGTAGTATTGCTATGGCTAATTTTTGCTGGGTCTACCCCCATGTTGCAGACTATGTCCTGATATATCAGGTTTAAACTGCTGCCGCCATCCATCAGGACTCGTGTAAAGTGGTATCCGTCAATTATTGGGTCTAATACCAAGGCAGCCCATCCTACCCGCCGGATACTTGCCGAGTAATCCCGATGGTCAAAAGTGATCGTTTGGGACGACCAGTGGCAGAATTCCGCGATGATAGGCCCTGGGGTATGTTGCTCTAGGCGTGCCGCTTTGTTTCTCCCCTTAATCACGTCTAACACGCTGACTGTTTTGACTTCTGGTGGGAATTTCTTCTGTTCCCCAGTGCTTTGTTTGCGAGGCTCGTCCTCGTCTTCTCTTGGTGTATCCTGCCCCTTATGTTTGGTGTTGAGCTTGCCGGACTGCTTGAAGACCAAACATTCTCTGTGGGTATGATTTGCAGGTTTATCGGGGGTACTATGGATCTGACATATTTGGTCCAGAATCTTGTTTAGGCTAGATAGTTCATCTCTGTTGCCTTTGGAGGGTGGCTTTTGCTGACCTGGCCGAGAGCTTCTGAATCTGGCGTTTACCGTCGTGCTCTTCGGGCTGTCTTCTTTATTCCGGCGCTTGTTTTTGCTGCGTCATGATTTCCTGTTTCCGTCCCTCACTTCGGATGTAGTTGGGTCGCTGGTGCTGCATCAGGCTAACCAGCTGTCCTCGCCCGCGCAAAAGCGGGTCATGAGGCTTGTTAATGCTGCCATTGTTCTCGGCTTTTCTTGGCCGAGGTGTCTGGCGAGCCATTCGTCTCGAACGCTGTGCTTGAAAGATGCTAAGGCTTCGGCGTCCGGACAGTCGACTATTTGGTTCTTCTTAGTGAGGAACTTGTTCCAAACTTTCGGGCTGACTCTCCGGGCTGTTGAGTTATATGACTTAAATCGTCTGCATCCGGTGGTCGTACATAGGTCCCTTGAAAATTTGCCCGAAAGGCGTCTTCGAGCTCTTCCCAGCTTCCAATGGAGTTTTCGGGGAGGCTTTTAAGCTAGTGCCGAGCTGGCCCTTTGAGCTTGAGGGGTAAGTACTTGATGGCGTGGAGATCGTTTCCTTGAGCCATGTGGATATGGAGGATGTAGTCCTCAATCCAGACCCCAGGGTCTGTCATTCCGTCGTACGCCTCTATGTTTACGGGTTTGAAGCCCTCTGGAAATTCATGGTCCAGCACCTCATCGGTGAAACATAGGGGGTGTGCGGCACCCCTGTATTTGGGTATACTGTGGTGTTCGGATGTTTGTTGTGTTGCATTGCATGCTGGAGCGCACTTGCATGGCCCGTATATGGATCTGGTTGCGCCGTCCTTTTGATGCGAGCCCTCGCGTGGATCGCGCACTGGCTTATGTGCGGCGTCATTTGCCGCTCTATGTTGGTCACGAGGTCGTCCAGCCGACCGGATGGCCGTTTTGTTTTTTAATTGCGGGGGATCTAAGGCCTCCTCATCGAATTCAGGTAGCAACTTTCGCTTCGGGTAGCTCTTGGTGTGGCGATTACCGCCGTAATTCGCTGCAGTATTGAGTACTTCGCTCCATCTGATTCTGAGTGTGTCTTGTGTAGCCCTGAGCCTTAGCTGCTGCTTTTTCAGACTCCTCGCAGTGGAAACAAGCCTTTGATGGGCATTCTGTTGCTCCGGGTGCCTGTCCGGTGTGATGTCGTCTGGACTGTTATCTTCGACGGAGTCGGGTTGTCCGGTTTGATTCTTCGTGTTGCCGTGGTTGGGCGATGGTTCACCCTGCTCTAACGCTGGGTCTATATGGTCGTTGTTTCTGCCGAGGTGGGATTTGGAGTGGTGCTTACGCCGCCGCTTTGACTTCTTCTCGAGGGAACAACCCTTCGCTGCGTCCTTCCGTTCCTTGTCGTCGTTTCTTTGGGTGCGTCCACCATGTATACATCATATGATGAAGTGGGCGTCCAGTGCCCTGTGGGTAGTGGTTCCTGTTCGTCTCCTGCATCGTCTTCCATACCGTCAATGTTTTCGGAGTCGAAGTCGAGCATGTCTGTCAAATCGTCAACAGTGGCTACTAAGTGGGTGGTGGGTGGGCGGCGAATTTCTTCGTCATCCGCATCCCAATCCTGCCGGACATAGTTCGGCCAGGACTCTCCTTACAAGGAGAGAGACCTTAATGATTTCAGTATGTCGCCGAACGGCGAGTGCTGAAAGATATCCGCGGAGGTAAACTCCATGACTGGCGCCCAGTCGGATTCGATAGGCACGGGCGCAGGCGGTTTGGAGTCCGTGGCCGGGGAAGGATCCGGCGGCTTGGCATCACGGCTCTCTTGAAGGGTAAGGTCGATATTCAGCTCGATCGCCGCTGAGGATACGGCCTTCGTGTCGGGGTCTATCCACCCGTCCATGGATGGCGCAACTGGATCCGAATTGAGGGTCGGAGCGGTTGCTGGCGCGATCTGCTGAACATTGTCTGATGGTAGAGCTAAATCATGCTCATCGTGACCGTGTGGCGCACAAGGCAGGGGCTCGAATTCGTCGAAGATCAAGTCTCCACGGATATCGGCTGTGTAGTTTAAGCTTCCATACTTGACCTAGTGGCCAGGGGCGTAACTCTCGATCTGCTCCAGATGGCCAAGCGAGTTGGCCCGCAGTGCGAAGCCGCCGAATATAAAGATCTGTCTGGGGAGAAAAGTCTCACCCTGGACTGCATCGCTATCGATGATTGAAGGAGCCATCAAGCCTAATGATGACGACACAGAGGAACTCTCAATGAAAGCACCAATGTTGGTGTCAAAACTGGTGGATCTCGGGTAGGGGGTCCCGAACTATGAATCTAGGGCGGATGGTAACAGGAGGCAGGGGACACGATGTTTTACCCAGGTTCGGGCCCTCTTGATGGAGGTAAAACCCTACATCCTGCTTGATTATTCTTGATAATATGAGTAGTACAAGAGTTGATATACCACGAGATCAGAGAGGCTAAACCCTAGAAGCTAGCCTATGGTATGATTGTCTGTTGTCCTACGGACTAAAACCCTCCGATTTATATAGACACCGGAGGGGGCTAGGGTTACACAAGGTCGATTACAAAGGAGGAGATATACATATCCGTATTACCTGGCTTGCCTTCCATGCCAAGTAGAGTCCCATCCGGACACGGGACGAAGTCTTCAATCTTGTGTCTTCATAGTCCAACAGTCCGGCCAAAGGATATAGTCCGGCTGTCCGGAGACCCCCTAATCCAGGACTCCCTCAGGCACACTGAAAGATCTACTAGTTAAAAGGTGCATGCAATTGAAGAGATTAATGTTTTGAGTGGAAAGATGGATGAACTTATGAAATTGTTTGCTAATAAGAGTACTACTACTGATCCCAATGATATGCCTTTTTCTACTTTAATTGAGAATAATAATGAATCTATGGATGTGAATTTTGTTGGTAGGAACAATTTTGGTAATAACGCGTATAGAGGTAATTTTAATCCTGGGCCATTTCCTAGTAATTCCTACAACAATTCTTATGGAAATAATAATAAGATTCCCTCTGATTTCGAATCTAATATTAAAGAATTTATTAGTTTGCAAAAGAGTTTCAATGCTTTGATTGAAGAAAAATTGTCTATGATTGATGAGTTGGCTAGGAACGTGGATATAATTTCTGTTGATGTTGATTCTTTGAAACTTAGATCTATTCCACCTAAGCATGATATCAATGAGTCTCTCAAAGCTATGAGAATTTCCATTGATGAGTGCAAAGAAAGAACGGCTAGGATGCGTGCCAAAAGAGATTGCTTTGTGAAAGCATGTTCTTCTAGTTTCCATGATAATAAGGATGAAGATCTAAAAGTTATTGATGGGTCCCCTATTAAATCTTTGTTTTGCAATATGAATCTTGGTAATGATGGGACTGGAGATGAGCCAACTTTAGTTAGAAGGCATCCCAATGATTCGGAGTTTTTAGATCTTGATGCAAAAATTGATAAAAGTGGGATTGGAGAGGTCAAAACTTTAAATAGCAATGAACCCACTATCTTGGATTTCAAGGAATTTAATTATGATAATTGCTCTTTGATAGATTGTATTTCCTTGTTGCAATCCGTGCTAAATTCTCCTCATGCTTATAGTCAAAATAAAGCTTTTACTAAACATATCGTTGATGCTTTAATGCAATCTTATGAAGAAAAACTTGAGTTGGAAGTTTTTATCCCTAGAAAACTTCATGATGAGTGGGAACCTACTATTAAGATTAAAGATCATGAATGCTTTTCTTTATGTGATTTGGGTGCTAGTGTTTCCACGATTCCTAAAACTTTGTGTGATTTGGTAGGTTTCCGTGAATTTGATGATTGTTCTTTAAACTTGCACCTTGCGGATTCCACCATTAAGAAACCTATGGGAATAGTTAATGATGTTCTTATTGTTGCAAATATGAATTATGTTCCCGTAGATTTCATTGTTCTGGATATAGATTGCAATCCTACATGTCCTATTATTCTTGGTAGACCTTTCCTTAGAACGATTGGTGCAATTATTGATATGAAGGAAGGGAATATTAGATTCCAATTTCCGTTAAGGAAGGGCATGGAACACTTTCCTAGAAATAAAATTAAAATACCTTATGAATCTATTATGAGAGCCACTTATGGATTGCATACCAAAGATGACAATACTTAGATCTATCCTCGCTTTTATGCCTAGCTAAGGGCGTTAAATGATAGCGCTTGTTGGGAACCGTTGGGAAGACTTGGGGAAAGTCTTTTTGATCTTGCTGTAAAAAACAGAAACTTTAGCGCTCACGAGGATTGCTGCCAGTTTTTAATGGATAGAGCTATATAGTTAATTCTTTTTGAAGATGATTAATAGATAAATTCCACACGTCCAGAAATTTATTTTAGAATTTTTGGGGTTACATAAGTATTCGAAACCTACAGATTACTATAGACTGTTCTGTTTTTGATGGATTCTATTTTTCATGTGTCGTTTGCTTATTTTGATGAATCTATGGCTAGTAATAGAGTTTATGGACCATATAAAAGTTGGAATACAATAGGTTTAACACCAACATAAATAAAGAATAAGTTCATTACAGTACCTTGAAGTGGTCGTTTGTTTTCTTTTACTAACAGAGCTCTCAAATATTTTCTTTTAAGTTTTGTGTTCTGAAGTTTTCAAGTTTTGGGTAAAGATTTGATGGATTATGCAACAAGGAGGGGCAAGAGCCTAATATTGGGGATGCCCAAGGCACCCCAAGGTAAAATCCAAGGACCACCAAAAGCCTAAGCTTGGGGATGCCCCGGAAGGCATCCCCTCTTTCGTCTTCATCCATCGGTAACTTTACTTGGAGCTATATTTTTATTCGCCACATGATATGTGTTTTGCTTGGAGCATCTTATATGATTTGAGTTATTGCTTTTTAGTTTACCACAATCATCCTTGCTGTACACACCTTTTGGGAGAGGCACACATGAATTGGAATTTATTAGAATACTCTATGTGCTTCACTTATATCTTTTGAGTTGGATAATTTTTGCTCTAGTGCATCACTTATATCTTTTAGAGCGTGGCGGTGGTTCTATTTTAAAGAAATAATCGATCTCTCATGCTTCACTTATATCATTTTGAGAGTCCTTTAGAACAGAATGGTAATTCACTTTGGCTATAAATTTTAAATGCTAAGAGAAGTTGGATGCTTGATAGATGGTTTTGAGATATAAAGGTGGTAATATTAGAGGTGTGCTAGTTCAGTAATTGTGAAATTGATGAATACTTGTTTTCAAGTTGGCAAGTCCTGTAGCATGCACGTATGGTAAACCTTATGTGAAAAATTTGAAGCATGGGGTGTTCTTTGATTGCTTTCCTTATGAGTGGCGGTCGGGGACGAGCGATGGCCTTTTCCTACCAATCTATCCCCCTAGGAGCATGCGCGTAGTGCTTAGTTTTGATGACTTGTACATTTTTGCAATAAGTATATGAGTTCTTTATGACTAATGTTGAGTCCATCGATTATACGCACTCTCACCCTTCCATCATTGCTAGCCTCTTCGGTACTGTGCATTGCCCTTTCTCACCTTGAGAGTTGGTGCAAACTTCGTCGTTGCATCCAAACCCCGTGATATGATACGCTCTATCACACATAAGCCTCCTTATATCTTCCTCAAAACAGCCACCATACCTACCTATTATGTCATTTCCATAGCCATTCTGAGATATATTGCCATGCAACTTTCCACCGTTCCATTTATTATGACACGCATCATCATTGTCATATTGCTTTGCATGATAATGTAGTTGACATCGTATTTGTGGCAAAGCCACCGTTCATAATTTTTTTTCATACATGTCACTCTTGATTCATCACAATCCAGGTACACCGACGGAGGCATTCACATAGAGTCATATTTTGTTCTAAGTATCGAGTTGTAAGTAAAAGGAAGTGTGATGATCATCATTATTAGAGCATTGTCCCAGTGAGGAAAGGATGATGGAGACTATGATTCCCCCACAAGTCGGGATGAGACTCTGGGCGAAAAAAATTTAAAAAAAGAGAGAAAAGAGGCCAAAAGAAAAAAAGAAAGAAGACCCAAATAAAAAAATGAGAGAAAAAGAGAGAAGGGACAATGTTACTATCCTTTTTCCACACTTGTGCTTCAAAGTAGCACCATGATCTTCATGATAGAGAGTCTCTTATTTTGTCACTTTCATATACTAGTGGGAATTTTTCATTATAGAACTTGGCTTGTATATTCCAATGATGGGCTTCCTCAAATGCCCTGGGTCTTCATGAACAAGCAAGTTGGATGCACACCCACTTAGTTTCTTTGATGAGCTTTCATATATTTATAGCTCTAGTGCATCCGTTGCATGGCAATTCCTACTCCTTGCATTGACATCCATCGGAGGGCATCTCCATAGCCCATTGATTAACCGCTTCCATGTGAGGCTTTCTCCCTTTTGTCTTCTCACACAACCTCAAGCATCATATTCTATTCCACCCATAGTGCTATCCCCATGGCTCGTGCTCATATATTGCATAAAAGTTGAAAGAGTTTGAAAAGGCTAAGTATGAAACAATTGCTTGGCTTGTCATCGGGGTTGTGAATGATGAGAGCATTTTGTGTGACGAAAATGAAGCATGGCCAAACTATATGACTTTGTAGGGATAAGTTTTATTTGGCTATGGTATTTTGATAAGACATAATTGCTTGAGTAGCATACTTGGAGTATTACTATTTTTATGACAACAATAAACTTTTATCTTGAATCTTTCGGATCTGAACATTCATGCCACAATAGAGAAAAATACATTGAAGAATATTCTAGAAAGCATTCCACATCAAAAATTCTATTTTTATCATTTACCTACTCGAGGACGACCAGCTTGGGGATGCTTGATACGTCTCCAACGTATCTATAATTTTTGATTGTTACATGCTATTATATTATCTGTTTTGGATGTTAATGCGCTTTATTTTACACTTTAATATTATTTTTAGGACTAACCTATTAACCGGAGGCCCAGCCCAAATTGCTGTTTTTTTGCCTATTTCAGTGTTTCGCAAGAAAAGAATATCAAACAGAGTCCAAATGGAATGAAACCTTCGGGAGCATGATTTTTGGAACAAACGTGATCTAGAGGACTTGGAGTGGACGTCAAGCAACCAACGAGGTGGCCACGAGGTAGGGGCGCACCCTCCCCCTCGTGGGCCCCTCGTGGCTCAACCAACGTACTTCTTCCTCCTATATATACCTACATACACCCAAAACATCCAGGAGCACCACGAAACCCTATTTCCACCGCTGCAACCTTCTGTACCCAAGAGATCCCATCTTGGGGCCTTTTCTAGAGCTCCGCCGGAGGGGGCATTGATCACGGAGGGACTCTCCATCAACTCCATGGCCCCTCCAATGATGTGTGAGTTGTTTACTTCAGACCTTCGGGTCCATAGTTATTAGTTAGATGGCTTCTTCTCTCTCTTTGGATCTCAATACAAAGTTCTCCTCGATCTTCTTGGAGATCTATTCGATGTAACTCTTTTTGCGGTGTGTTTGTCGAGATCCGATGAATTGTAGGTTTATGATCAAGATTATCTATGAACAATATTTGAATCTTCTCTGAATTCCTTTATGTATGATTGGTTATCTCTGCAAGTCTCTTCGAATTATCGGTTTGGTTTGGCCTACTAGATTGATCTTTCTTGCAATGGGAGAAGTGCTTAGCTTTGCGTTCAATCTTGCGATGCTCGATCCCAGTGACAGAAAGGGAAATGACATGTATTGTATTGTTGCCATCGAGGATAAAAGGATGGGGTTTATATCATATTGCATGAGTTTATCCCTCTACATCATGTCATCTTGCTTAAAGTGTTACTCTCTTCTTATGAACTTAATACTCTAGATGCATGCTGGACAGCGGTCGATGTGTGGAGTAATAGTAGTAGATGCAGGCAGGAGTCGGTCTACTTGTCACGGATGTGATGCCTATATACATGATCATACCTAGATATTCTCATAACTATGCTCAATTCTATCAATTGCTCGATAGTAATTTGTTCACCCACCGTAATACTTATGCTATCTTGAGAGAAGCCACTAGTGAAACCTATGGCCCCCGGGTCTATTTTCTATCATACAAGTTTCCAATATATTTTATTTTGCAATCTTTGCGTTCAATTTATATCATAAAAATATCAAAAATATGTATCTTATTATTATTATCTCTATCAGATCTCAATCTTGCAAGTGGCGGTGAAGGGATTAACAACCCCTTTATCGCGTTGGTTGCGAGGTTCTTATTTGTTTGTGTAGGTATGAGGTGACTCGCGCGTGATCTCCTACTGGATTGATACCTTGGTTCTCAAAAACTGAGGGAAATACTTACGCTGCTTTGCTGCATCACCCTTTCCTCTTCAAGGGAAAACCAACACATGCTCAAGAGGTAGCACACTGGAGGCTACGCGTTACTGAACCCGAGCGATCCATCGATCCCCTACTATTAACTGAACCCGAGTGATTCCTCTGCTACTGCTGCTAACTGAAGCCGATCGAACACTGATGCCTCCTTCCCTTGATGAACAGTGAGCATTGTTGAGGGGGTTTGGATGAACAGTTCCCGGTGGGGGGTGGATGAACAGGACCCCGTGGTAGTAGAGGTCGTTGCCGCTGGATGAACAGTACCTCGATCGATCGAGTCGGTGGATGAACAGTACCCCGTGGAGGGGTGGATGAACAGGACCCGGATGAACAGGATGACCCCGTGGAGGGCTGGATGAACAATAGCCAATGGAGGGCTGGATGAACAGTAGCCCCGTGGAGGGGTGGTTGAACAGAACCCCGTGGAGAGGGCTGGTTGAACAGTAGCCGGTGTGGATGAATAGTCGCAGGTGCAGGCTGGAGGAGGTCGACGGTCGATGAACAGAAGCCCGTGGAGGCTGGAGGAGGTCGACGATGGAGATGAATAGTATACCGTGGATTCCGTTTTGTAGTACGCCACACCCCTCCCGATGAACAGGACCCCTATTTCGACCATAGCACTCCAACACAAGTTCGTTTCCTCCGTTTTGCGGTACACCACACCCCTCCCGATCAATAGGACCTCGTTTCCACCGTAGGAGGTCCGTTTCCTCCGTTTTGTGGTACGCCAGACCCCTCCCGATGAACAGGATCCCGTTTCCACCATGGTCGGTCAAACACAAGGCCGTTTCCTCCGTTCTGCGATATGCCAGGCCTCGTTTCCATCAGCTGTTCCGTCGAAGCCGGTTGGCTCCCGATGAACAGTACGCATTCCATTGCCTCCCCATGAACATGACGATGACACAGTTTCTTCGTTCCGACCCAGCCACAGCCATGTACATGAGCCTTGGCCGTACGTATGCGCGAGTAGGCGCTCGAGACCCCGCCCATATGTACGTACGTGGTCGTATTTACTTTCTTGCACCCTGGCCATTGTACATACGTGTACATGCTACGTGCGCGCCTCTACTACGACATGCACCCTTCCTTACACAGCCACGGTTCATAGACCGATCGACCAGTATGTATGTACACGTTCGCGACCAAAATGACAATGCTATGTACGCTTCGACCGGGTGGGTCCCGACTGTCAGGCACTTCCTTGCGTGCAAAGATGTAGCTGGTGGGTCCCAGCAGTCTGGGGGGCGAATCATTTTTTTTGCCCGTAATATGGACGCACTTCCTTGCGTGCGAAGATGTAGCTGGTGGGTCCTAGCAGTTAGGGGGAGAAAACAATATTTTTCAGGGTAAAAAGGATGCAGTTGCATGCATGCGTCCATGGGCGTGGTGCATCCCCACTGTCAGCCTCTCACGTACAGTCATCTTCTGATGACTCTCGTTTGTTGACCATGATGACCACACCGTGTCAAGCGCACCATGGCCGGTGGACGACAGTGAGGCGCCGGACTGGAATGACCCAGAGATGGGGAAGATGCGGCAGTGGAGTCACAGATGGAGAGGAGTGGGAAACTTGACTGGTTCAGGTGCGTGGCAGCACTGCTGCCCACGGGAGACAGGAGCAAGAACAGAGGTTGAAGAAGGAGCACGGCTGTTGGATTAACATCCAACGGTCTAGGTGCTAGAATCATTTGTTGATTAAGTTGACAAAGCCCTGCATACACGTCTGCTTAGTAGGCCCACAAGTCAGCCACCAAATCTGTTGGGGCCCAGCTGTCATCGGGAGGAATGGTTTTTTTCGCATAACAAGGAGGCACTTCCTTCCGTACGAAGATACAGCCGGTGGGTCCCAGCTGTCAGGGGGAGGAAACAACTTAACAAGGAGGAACTTTTCTTGCGTGCGACCATGGACCTCGTGGGTCCCAGCCGTCAGGCTCTCCACGTACAGTCCTCTTTCGATGACTCTCGTTTGTTGACCATGCCACGCCGAGCGCAGCGAGGCGGTGGACGACGACGGGGCCCCAGACTAGAACGACCCGAAGATGGGGAAGACGCGGCAGTGGAGTCGCAGACGGAGAGGAGTGGGAAACTTGACTGGTTCGTGTGCGGGGTGGGCCTACACTCGGCATAGAATAACAGGAGGTGCGGAGTGGAGGGACGGCCTGGCCATTGGTGGGGTAGCGTTTCGCTGAGGCGCGCAAAACTACGCCGCTGGGTGCCGGAGGTTGGAGCAGGTGGTTCCGGCAATGCTGGGGGAAGAAGACGAGAGATTGAAGAAGAATGTCGGCCATTGGATGTAAATCCGACGCTTTGCTTAGGCTTCGACCTACTGGCCCACATGTCAGCTGGTCCAATTATTTTTTAGTCCATTTGGTGGGCTGGGTGAAACAATGATGTAGCATCTATGCAGACCGTTTATATATATGGTAGAATTTAAAGCCCATTTGCATTTTTCTCGAAATCCGCAGACTTGCTGGGCTGGGTGAAAATATCATGTAATGTTGGACGAAGAAATGTTATAAAAGCATAAACACATGATTGCACGTCTATTACTGCATTGGTCAGTAAAATCTTTGCAAGCTTATGTACGCAATCACTAGGAGTTAACTTGCTAAGTTATATATAAACAATTATTATTATTATTTTGTAAGAACTTTCAATTTAGAAAATAAAATATCATTTTAACTTGATGAGTTAATAAGACGTGGGGTATTATTATTATTTAGGCTAGACATGGGACAGTTGAGTTGGTTCTAGGGAAAAGTACTGGGAGAAAACTCAGTTTACAACGAAAAAGAAAGTGGGAGAAAATTAAGATATAGGATTAATGAAAATGAAAAATAAAGGAAGTGGGAAGGTCTATAAAATGGTTGGACGAACGACAGGTTTAACGGAACCTTATGTTGTTTCTATTATATATATGTAATAAAATAAGATATAAATATAGGTTCAGTTTTGCATTCTTATAGAAAACATAGGTTCACTTTTGCATTCTTATAGAAAAATAGAATTGAGCTGTGCGTCGTCTTGAAAAAACAAACATAACTTGGGCTGCTAATGTTATAGACAAGCTAGGTTGGGAGGCCCAGAGGTGGCTTGATACCTGCTGAATCCAAAAATTGTTGAAAGATGTCGTGGGCTGCCCATGTTAAACAACAAAACCTAGGCCATGGACCTGGTGGGCCCGAGACTGTCAGCCTCTCGACGAATAGTTGTCTCCCGATTCCTCTTGTTTTGCTGACAATGTTGGGAACGACAGACGGTGGCGCCGTGGCGAGAGCACCAAGGCGGAGGACGACATCGAGAAATCGGACCGAATGAACCAGAGCGGGGGAAGACACATGTGGAGGGGAGTACGAGGGTTGACTTGCTCGGGTGCAGGGTGGGCCGGTGGAGCTACCACCGCCGGACAATGTGTGGGAGTAGAGGGATGGCCTGGCCAACGCCATAGGCTATGATGGCCAGTCGCTGTATAGGAAGAGGATGAAAGATTGAACAAAATAAATAAATACAAATGATAGGTGGTTGGTCCCATATGTCTGTTACGAGACCTGCTGGGTCCACCTGAGAAGGGGAATATGTTGGGAGGAAGGAGATTCAAAGCACGGCAGCCGAGTGAACTAGTTTTTTTATACGGACGAGTGAACTAGTTACATACATAAGAAAATAGCCACTAAAAAGTCAAACAGGTTAATGGGTTCTTAAAAGTAATATTTCGGACAAAACAGATAATTACGACACATAGGATAATGCATGAAACACTCAGATGATAAAAGTGCTTATAAACAGATAAAGTACAACATCTAGACCTTCCTGGCACGCTTGATCATGATGCTGCGGCTGTCCGTGTACTCGTCGGTTACGGGAAGCAGACACACCCTCATGTCCAAGATCCGCTTGTACATGTTGTAGCATGTGTATGCGTCCTTGGCCGCGTAGGTTATGTAGGCTAGATTCAGAGGTACCTCCCACGTGTTCAGGTCCTTTGGTATCGTTGTCTTCTTTCATGTTGGCGTATCAGAGGTCGATGATGGTCTCGGCGAGGTCAACCACGGAGTCCTTCTCCTGGCCGTTGCCGATGATCTTGTATTGCTTCTGGATGTCGACAAGCTTGTTGCACCAGATGGTCGAATTGTCGCGTACTTCCTTCTCTCCACCGTAGCGAAGGTTCAGCCGTCACTACTGATGAAATGGGTGAATGCTCCAGAACGTCTGATGGCCCTATAGCGGTGGTAGACGAGAACCTCGTCCCGCACACATACCTAGGCGACGGCGATCCGCTGGTCCCTGTCAGGAGACGAATGGACGGGCAAAAGGTCTAGTCCTGCGACCTTGTGCTTTCTCATCCTGTAGGTACTACTTGAACTCGGTGAGGCAGAGCTTCACTGAGTCTGGATCGTTGTTGTACATCACATTCAACTTGGTGTAGCCATAGGACTGAACGGTGAACTCAAAGGGGAACTCCTTGCTGAAGTCCATATCTAGAAGGCTCACCCCTCGGATCGCCATTGGAGTCTCTTCAAGTGCACGAGTGGGTAGGCGGTGGCAGCTGTTCCTTTTCCAGCTCTTGGGAACTGGATTCAACAGTAAACTGAGTGTGTACATGCGACAACAGTTACTACCCCTCCCTTGCTCGCTGCACGCCCGGCAGAAGATGCACCCTCGGCGCATTCAAACGCCTCCATTAAGAAACCTACTCTGGCCACACGTCGGTTCACGAGCGGGTCTGTATTGGTACTGTAATAACAAGAGTTAGTGGTCACTTTACTTAAATTTAGTTAGCTTTAATAGAAATTTATACTTAAAACAAGCAATGCATTGGCTCATTCTATGGGCCACAAGATCAACATGCACAACAATTAGAATTATTATTCTCAAGACACACACGATCAACACATTTGTCGCACTTTCACACAGATAATACTACCAAGTTTGAACTGTTTGTTATGGTTGTTGTCATCTGCATCATCATGCCGTGTTTCCCAGCTTGCAAGATTCGGAACCAACAAATAAGATCCAAATAATAAGTACAACAAAGATGCTTACACATATCATTGATTCCCAGCTTGCAAGATTCATGACCAACAAATCAGACTCAAATAATAAGTGCAACAAAGATGCCTACACATCTCATTGATTCCCAGCTTGCAAGATTCATAACCAACAAATAAGACTCAAATAATAAGTACAACAAAGATGCCTACACATCTCATTGATTCCCAGCTTGCAAGATTCAGAACCAACCCATTAGAGCCTTTTGATAAAGTGAATATCGGGTTTAAATCTATCTTGGCTGGCCATGTCATACAACCCAAGAACTTGGTGAATGCTCTTGACAGTCACAACATATGTAGTTGAGTATTCCTGTTTGCACAACATAGATAAGAAGAGCATGATTACTATAATAGTGGCACTCCTTGAACTCAACCTGAAGCTCCACTCGGATGAGGCCTGCCTGGAGTTCCATGATTCAATTCATGCGCCTTTTCTGCAGTTCACCTGAAATGAAGCAAAGATTGCATCATTCAACTAGCAAGAAGTACTTGCTCTCGTGAGCTGGCAGGTTCTTCTTTAGTAGTTGCACTAAAATTGAGGAACATTATGGTTGGTTGTCCGGCTCATGTAAGGTGCAACTATAATTTGCTTATCCTTTTGTGCAATTCCACTAAAATAAAGTGCCATTGTGGTGACAGTGATGGCTCATCTTGCAAAGGCTAATAAAATGTTGCACGAGATTACGAGCAGAATTTAATGGAGATTTTAGAAACTCCAATCACCATTTTGTGCAGTTCCACCAAAATTGAGAGATGTTGCCCACGTGACATTTTAGTTGAACTGCACAAGACACTCATTCTAAAAAAAGTGTTTTGTGGAGTTCACCAAAAGGTCACAATAGCAACAAGGTGAAATGGATATCCCTATCTGCACAAAAAGATATAAAGCAAACAGTTGATGGTCAATAAGAATATACGAAACATACACGAAATGAAAAGAAGCATCTTAATTATGTTCATGGCAATCACGCAAGGACGGTAGAAATTTTTAAAATGTCAGCAATGCTTCGTGTTACTGGAAGCATTACGATCAACAATGACATTCGTCAAATATGGGATTACTTTAATGGTGGCATTGCTTGTTACCAGATATAGTAAATCAACAGCAACTAAAGAGTTGGTTTAAGGGCATGGAACCGTGGGGACACCAGGACACTCAGCAGCGTAAAGGAGCAACTTACTTATCATACTGGGGAAAACAGCAGGAGTACCATTTGTAACACAGTTTAATTGCATCATATCACTGGAGGCATTAGATTAACAATAACACTGGTTAGACATGTCCTTAAGGTAACAGTGTGATCACTTCATTTTACATGCGCCCTTACATTAACAACAGCAAAAGGTTGGTATAAGGACATGCGACAGTGGATGCATCGGCACAATGTACCTACAAGGAGGCATAAAGTGGCGATGCCGAGTTTGTTCATGCTCTGTGAGGGCAGCAAATCTAATCTGGAGACCTTTTACAATGTGAGGACATCAAATCTAATCCTGGAGTCCTTTTACTATGCGAGGGCAGCAAATCTAATCCTAGAGACCTTTTACTATGTGAGGTAAGCAAAACTAATCCTTGAGACCTTTTACTATGTGAGGGCAGCAATTCTAATCCTGGAGACCTTTTACTATGTGAGGGTAGCAATTCTAATCCTGGAGACCTTTTACTATGTGAGAGCAACAAATCTAATCCTAGACATACTCTGTTGACCTGTCCACCAGCCGCCACTTTCTATTCTTTTTTCAACCAATAATAGATATGTTCCTTATCCAGTTTGTACTCCATTTTCCCATTATTTCCCTTTTCAACCAAGAGACCGGTTGTGTATACGGTCTGTACTACTTTCACCATACTATTTCCTCTTTGAATCAAGTCCTAAATTCATGCTACAACTTTCCCCCATTTCTTCGTTGTTTGAACCAAGTACTAGATTCGAATGTATGAAGTAGCTTTACCTCTAATAATACTAAAAATTTAGGTGGCTTTGGAAGAGTTGATGGGAGTAGAAAAAGATGCACATGCAGACACGTGGGGAGGTGGGGCAGTAGAGGAAGGCCGCTTTCGAAGAACTTATACCTGAGGGTCGTCGGGGTGTCGACGGCGGCAGGTCAGATCTGCGCACAATACGACAGGGACGAAGAAGGGTCGGAGGACCTCCCAAGCCGGCGCTGTGTCAGAGAGAACGGCACGGGTAGAGGATCAGGCCCCTCCGGCAGCTGTTGATGAAGCCATGTACCTACGTTAGGGGCACAGACCCGTCCTAAAGAGCCCTACCGTAGGACATCCCTAGAAGAAGTCACCTTTCAATCAACTTGAGGGTATCTCACTCGACAGGTTGAAGACACTTGACCAAGAAGCTATCACTCGACCATGAAGTCAACCACTCGACCGACCAAAAGACCTGCAGTCACTCCGCAGGCAAACGGTCGGCTATGAAGTAGTCTTTATGGTTATTATGACACTTTATTAGGGATGTTATCAGTAACGCCCACCTTAAATGTACCTTAAACCCTGCATTACTGAGGGAAGGAGAGGGCTGGCGAACTCTATATAAGCCACCTCCCTCCTTAGTATCAAGGGTTCGCCCCCCTGTCATTTACACACGCATAATTCAATCGACCGCCTCCGGGCACCGAGACGTAGGGCTATTACTTCCTCCGAGAAGAGCCTAAACTCGTAAACCTTGCGTGCTTACAACTTCCCAATAGCTAAGGTCTAGCCTCCTCATACACACACCCCTACCTCACTGTCAGACTTAGAACCACGACAGTTGGCGCCCACCGTGGGGCCTTAGTCTTAGCGCCCAATTGGAGAAGTTGCGATTTTTCCGATCCACTTGATCATGTTTTCCGGCGGAGCTTCGGCAGAGGGCCGCGAGATCCGTCTCGGCGCACTCACTTTCATCGCCGACGACTCCGCCTGGCTCCAGGAGGCGCCGCTCGACATTGACGTGCTCCCCGTCCGCGGTGCGACGCACTTCCACGCGTGCGTCCGTGGCATGCTCCTGCGGCAGCCGTCGACCCCATATCGGTCGACTCCCGTGTCATCTCCCCGCCCCGTCTCCCACCAGCGCAAGCGCTCAGGTCGGTCGAGACTTCAGCGGTGGGTGAAGCACGCCGTGGCCCGCCAGTTGGCGGCCCCACAAGTCGCGGCAATCGAGGCCGACGAATCCCTCTGCGGCCTGTTCGATCTGTCAACTGGCTCCGCGGAGACCACATCCGAGTGCGATAGCAGCGACCCTTTGGCGGAGGTTCTGGCGGTCGAGGGGACACGCAGTCCTCCTGGATTCCATCGCGCTGATAGTGGTGCAGATAGAGGCGATCCATCGCATCCCCACGACGAATACCTCCCCGAACTTCTTACGTCAGTACAACGAGAGGAGCTTCATCGCCGGAACATGGACGCGCTCCACACTCCTATTGTTGGAGAAACCCCCGAGGCCCGGGCCTTGGAGGACGCGCGCTTGGCTAATCTGGCTGAGCGCACTCGACTGGAGAATCTACAGTGAGCACTCGACGAGCGAGCGCGTCAGCGGGCTCCCGAGTCCAGTCGACGACAGCAAGCTCCCGAATCCAGTCGACGTCAGCTCTTCCCACCGCCGCAGGTATACCGAACTCCAGTTCAGAATTTGGCTGCCGCGGCCCGCATAGCAGAGTCGATTCAACCCTCCTAGTCGGAGGCTGGCAGAGGATTGTTGCAGATCAGAGCATTGCTCCGAGCGGCGGGAAATCAGAATTCCGCCGTCTCTCAGTCGCGGAACAGGATCCACAGTCGATCCGTTGCAACAGAAACAGTCCAGTCGGCTCACAGCCCGAGATCGCCCCCGAGGCGTGAGGGACGTGGGGACCGGCACGATCAGTACAAGAGGAATGAACAGTATGGTCACCGACCCGACCGTGATGATAGACGTCGAGTGCCATCCCCTCCCCCGAGGAGTGGATCGTATGCACCCCGACATCGAGATGACAGGCGCCCCCATAATGTTGGGCAGAGGATCCTAGTCGACTCCAGAGACGCAGGCTTTGACGCGAGATCCATCCTCGTTCAAGGTTTGGTGGACAGGAACATGGGATCATCGAGAGGGCCACAACAGAGATACGCCCACCGGCAGCGGAGCGCATGCCTCAGGGCCTGAATGTTTCAGTCGAGCCATCAGGGCCGCGGTGATCCCTCCCAAGTTCAGGCTGGCGACTGGAGTCAGCAAGTTCACCGGTGAATCCAAGCCTGACATGTGGCTCGAAGATTACCGAGTGGCTGTGCAGATTGGCGGCGGCAATGATGAGGTGGCCATGAAGCATTTACCTCTCATGTTGGAAGGCTCAGCTAGGGCGTGGCTGAATCAGTTGGCGCCCAGCAGCATTTACACTTGGGAGGATCTCGCCCGAGTGTTTATCACAACCGTCGAAGGGACGTGCAAGCGCCCTGCAGGCCTTACGGAGTTGCGGTCTTGCGTGCAGAAGCCAAATGAAACTCTAAGAGAATACATCCAGAGGTGGATCACACTGCACCACTCGGTCGAGAATGTGCCAGACCATCAAGCAGTTTGCGCTTTCAAGGAAGGCGTCAAATACAGGGAGTTGAATCTGAAGTTTGGTCGAACTGGAGAGATGTCCCTGAATCGGATGATGGAGATTGCCACCAAGTACGCTAATGGTGAAGACGAGGACCGACTCCGAAGTGGCAAACTCAAATCAGTCGCCCAAGAAACCGGAGGAAACTCCAGTCGGAAGCAGAAGCGGAAGGCCGAGCCGGCCGCCCCTGGGGAGGCCCTGGCTGTGGCCCAGGGAAACTTCAAGGGAAAACCCAAGGGCACATGGAAGCCCAAGAAGGTTAAGGATCAGGATGGGAATGATATTTTGGACCTGCCATGTCACATCCACACCAAGAAAGATGAAGAGGGAAATTTTATTTTCCCGAAGCATACCACTCGACAGTGCCGGCTCCTGATTCAGCAGTTCCAGGGAAAGCAGCCCAAGGATAAGGAAAAAGAACCAGACAGAGTTGAGGACAAGGAGGATAGTGACGATGGATACCCCCAAGTCAATTCCACCTTGATGATTTTTGCTGATGTCGAAAGCAAAAGTCAACTGAAAGTCATTAACCGTGAGGTGAACATGGTTGCTCCAGCGACACCTAGTTACCTCAAATGGTCTCAGACCGCCATCACATTCAACCAATCTGATCACCCGACACACATTGCCACCCCAGGGAGGCAAGCTTTGGTGGTCGACCCAGTCGTCGAAGGTACTCGACTGACCAAAGTCCTGATGGATGGCGGCAGTGGCCTGAACATACTGTATGCTGAAACTTGGAAAGGAATGGGCATTCCGATGTCTAGACTCAGCGCCAGCAACATGAGCTTCCACGGAGTCATTCCTGGGAAGAAAGCCGAGTCACTCGGCCAGATTGCTCTCGATGTGGTTTTTGGCGATTCAAAGAATTACCGCACGGAAAAGTTGACATTTGAAGTGGACTTCCAGAGTGCTTATCACGCCATTTTGGGCAGGCCAGCTTACGCACGCTTCATGGCTCGACCATGTTATGTGTATCTTAAATTAAAGATGCCTGGCCCCAAAGGTGTGATCACTGTTACGGGCAACCGGAAGAAAGTAGAAGAATGTTTTCAGAAGGGATCAAAGATCGCCGACGCTTAGATGGCAGTGGTCGAGCTGAACGAGTACCAAAAGACTGCCGACCTGAGTGAATTGCTGCGGACTAAGAAGCCCGCCTCCGAGTCAGCTTTTCAGTCGGCTGGTGAAACAAAGATAGTCCACATTCACCCGACCGACCCTGACGCTGCTCCGACTCACATCTCGACGACACTCGACTCCAAATAGGAGGAAGCGCTCATCCAGCTCCTCCGTGAGAACTGGGACATCTTCGCATGGAAACCCTCTGACATGCCTGGAGTTCCCAGGGGGCTGGCTGAGCACCGTCTGCGAGTCGACCCAAAGTTCAAGCCCGTGAAGGAACATCTTCGACGGTCCGCCGTCAACATGAAACAAGCCATTGGCGAAGAAGTGGCTCGGCTCTTAGCAGCCGAGTTCATCCGAGAGATTTACCACTCTGAGTGGCTTGCCAATGTCGTCATGGTCCCCAAGAAGGACAAGTCACTCCGTATGTGCATTGATTTCAAACATATCAATCGGGCCTGCCCGAAAGATCATTTTCCTCTCCCTCGCATCGACCAAATTGTCGACTCAACTGCGGGATGCGAGAGATTGTCTTTTCTAGATGCCTATTCCGGGTACCATCAGATCCGTCTGTATGGGCCCGAGGAAATCAAAACAGCTTTCATCACTCCATTCGGATGCTTCTATTACGTCACCATGCCATTTTGCCTCAAGAACACCGGAGCAACATTCATGAGAATGATCCAGAAGTGTTTACTCACTCAAATCAGTCGGAATGTGGAGGCGTACATGGATGATATCGTGGTCAAGTCCCGGAAAGGTTCCGACCTGCGGGCTGACCTTGCTGAAACCTTTGCCAACCTCAGGAGGTACGATATCAAGCTCAATCCGTCAAAGTGCACTTTCGGGGTTCCAGGTGGAAAGCTACTCGGTTTTCTCGTTTCCGAACGGGGAATCGACGCCAATCCTGAAAAAATTGGCACCATACTCCGGATGAAGCGTCCTGTACGCGTGCATGACATCCAAAAGCTTACAGGCTGCTTGGCCGCCTTAAGTCGATTCATTTCTCGACTCAGTGAAAAAGCGTTGCCTCTTTACCGACTGATGAAGAAGTCTGACAAGTTCGAGTGGACTCCAGAAGCTGATGCAGGGTTTGCAAAGCTCAAAGCTCTGCTCTCCACCCAGCTGGTGCTAGCTGCCCCAATTAGCAAAGAGCCTCTGCTGCTTTACATTGCAGCCACAGGACAAGTTGTCAGTATAGTACTTACGGTCGAGCGGGAAGAGGAAGGGAAGGCCTTCAAAGTTCAACGCCCTGTATATTATGTGTCTGAAGTTTTGACCCCTTCAAAACAAAGATACCCCCACTACCAGAAGCTTGTATATGGAATTTATATGACCACGAAGAAAGTTGCACATTATTTCTCTGACCACTCCATTACAGTCGTCAGCGACGCCCCATTATCAGAGATCCTGCATAACAGAGACGCAACTAGTCGAGTGGCCAAGTGGGCAATTGAACTCCTTCCTTTAGACATCAAGTTTGAAGCAAAAAAGGCTATCAAGTCCCAAGCAATCGCGGATTTCATCGCCGAGTGGATTGAACAGCAACTTCCGACTCACGTTCACTCAGAGCACTGGACCATGTTCTTTGATGGATCCAAGATGCTGAATGGATTGGGCGCGGGAGTAGTCTTGGTCTCCCCCCGAGGGGATAAGCTCAGATATGTTCTCCAAATTCACTTCGATTCCTCCAATAATGAAGCAGAGTATGAGGCACTTTTGTATGGGTTGCGCATGGCCATTTCACTCGGCGTCCGTCGCCACATGGTCTATGGCGACTCGGATTTGGTGGTTAATCATGTTATGAAGGAGTGGGACGTCAGGAGTCCGGCAATGACTGGGTATTGCAATGCAATGCGAAAGCTAGCAAAGAAGTTCGAGGGGTTAGAGCTCCACCACATCCCCCGACTGAAAAATCAGGCAGCTGACGACTTGGCAAAGATAGGCTCCAAGAGAGAAGCCATTCCAAGCAACGTGTTCTTGGAACACATTCACTCACCGTCAGTCCAAGAGGATCCTTTCACAGAAGAAGCCCCGCAGCCGAAAAGTGCCACAGATCCGACTGAAGTCGAAGTGCCTGCAGTGGTCGACCTAATCATGGAAGTCTTGGCAATCACCCCTGACTGGACAATACCGTACATCGCATATATCCTAAGGAAAGAACTCCCGGAGGAGGAGGAGGAGGAGGCTCGACAGATCGTCCGCCGATCCAAGGCCTTCACTGTCATAACGGGACAACTGTACAGAGAGAGCGCGATCGGAGTCGGCCAGAAATGCATAACACCAGAAGAGGGTCAGATAATCCTTAATGATATCCACTTGGGGACCTGCGGTCACCATGTGTCCTCTCGGACTATTGTGGCTAAAGCATACCGAGCTGGATTTTACTGGCCAAGAGCAAATGAGATGGCAAAAGAGATAGTCGACAAGTGTGAAGGGTGCCAGTTCTACTCCAACTTGTCGCACAAGCCCGCATCAGCCCTGAAGACCATTCCGCTCATCTGGCCCTTTGCCGTCTGGGGATTGGACATGGTTGGTCCCCTAAGAACGGGCAGGAGTGGATTCACTCATGTACTTGTGGCAGTCGACAAATTTACCAAATGGATCGAAGCTAAGCCCATCAAGAACCTCGATGCTGGCACTGCTATCAGTTTCGTCAGAGGGTTAACATTCAGACATGGAGTCCCGCATAGCATCATCACTGATAACGGGTCAAACTTTGATTCGGACGAGTTCAGAGCATTTTGCGCTTCTCAAGGCACACGAGTTGACTACGCTTCGGTCGCCCATCCCCAGTCGAATGGACAGGCTGAGAGAGCAAATGGTCTGATTCTCAAAGGGCTAAAGCCTCGACTGATGCGCGATCTCAAGCACGCGGGAGGCGCTTGGGTCGACGAGCTTCCATCAGTTCTGTGGGGATTAAGGACCACCCCCAACCGGTCGACTGGAAGGACTCCATTCTTTCTGGTTTATGGAGCCGAAGCAGTCCTGCCGAGTGATCTTCTTCATAATGCACCCCGAGTCGAACTTTACACCGAAGACGAAGCAGAGCAGGCCCGGCAAGATGTAGTCGACCTCTTAGAAGAAGAAAGGGAGATGGCCATGATCAGATCGACCATTTATCAGCAAGACTTGCGCCGTTTTCACGCCCGGAATGTGAAAAGTCAGGCCTTCCAAGAAGGGGATCTGGTCCTCCGAGTGGATCAACAGAAGCCACACAAACTTGCTCCTACTTGGGAAGGCCCCTTCATAGTCACCAGAGTCCTCCACAATGGAGCATACCACCTCTACAATGTCGATCGCCAGATCGACGAGCCACGAGCTTGGAACGCGGAAATGCTCCGCCCCTTTTACACCTGAGTTCTCCTTTAGATAAGATGTAATAAGAAAAATAATTTCTACAGTTCATTTTTATCAAAGACAAGACTGTTCCAATAATGGTTGTCACTTTGTTTGCATACAAAACCCCCAGCGGGTGACTTGGCTGCGAATACGTTTCGCCTAAGTTTGAAAAAATCCTACCGAGTGGAGAGCGATCCTCCCACTCGGGGGCTTAGCTGCAGTCCAGTACTCGCCTATGTTCTCCCACTCGGAAACTTAGCTGCAGTCAAGCACTCGCCTAAGTTTGAAAAAAATCCTACCGAGTGGAGAGCGATCCTCCCACTCGGGGGCTTAGCAGCAGTCCAGTACTGGCCTAAGTTCTCCCACTCGGAAACTTAGCTGCAGTCAAGCACTCGCCTAAGTTTGAAAAAAATCCTACCAAGTGGAGCGCAATCCTCCCGCTCGGGGGCTTAGCTGCAGTCCAGTACTCGCCTAAGTTCTCCCACTCGGAAACTTAGCTGCAGTCAAGCACTCGCCTAAGTTTGAAAAAAACCTACCGAGTGGAGAGCAATCCTCCCACTCGGGGGCTTAGCTGCAGTCCAGTACTCGCCTAAGTTCTCCCTCTCGAAAACTTAGCTGCAGTCAAGCACTCGCCTAAGTTTGAAAAAATCTTACCGAGTGGAGAGCAATCCTCCCACTCGGGGGCTTAGCTGCAGTCCAGTACTCGCCTAAGTTCTCCCACTCGGAAACTTAGCTACAGTCAAGCACTCGCCTAAGTTTGAAAAAACCCTACCGAGTGGAGAGCAATCCTCCCACTCGGGGGGCTTAGCTGCAGTCCAGTACTCACCTAAGTTCTCCTACTCGGAAACTTAGCCGCAGTCAAGCACTCGCCTAAGTTTGAAAAAATCCTACTGAGTGAAGAGCAATCCTCCCACTCGGGGGCTTAGCTGCAGTCCAGTGCTCGCCTAAGTTCTCATACTCGGAAACTTAGCTGCAGTCAAGCACTCGCCTAAGTTTGAAAAAATCCTACCGAGTGGAGAGCAATCCTCCCACTCGGGGGCTTAGCTGCAGTCCAGTACTTGCCTAAGTTCTCCCACTCGGAAACTTAGCTGCAGTCAAGCACTCGCCTAAGTTTGAAAAAATCCTACCGAGTGGAGAGCAATCCTCCCACTCGGGGACTGAGCTGCAGTCCAGCACTCGTCTGAATACAAGACCAAAGTCCTACACGACAGATCAAAACCACGAAGATATTCAGCAAGAAATTAAGTTCGGATAAAGCTTAAAAGGCCCCAGTCCCCGAATCAAAGTACTCGAGCCTTCGGCTTAGCAGAGTTTAAACGGTTACAAATCCACTCGGCATTCCGAGGCAAATTTAAGGAAAGGCATAAAAGTTTTTTTTCATTCCTCAGGTGGAGGACTGGCAGGGCCGACGAACTCATCCAGGTCGATTCCGTCCGCAATACGAGTGGCAGCAGCAATGAAGGCCTCCATGAAGTCTTGAAAGCTGTGCCTCTTGGTATTGGCGACTTGGATGGCGGCCAACTTCTCTTCTCGCGCCTCCTTGCAATGGACGCGGACTAAAGATAGAGCCACATCAGCGCCGCACCGGGCAGAAGACTTCTTCCACTCCTGCACTCGATCGGGGATTCTGTCAAGTCGAGTCATCAGAGACTCGAGATCATTCTAGAGCGTAGACTCTGGCCAAAGTGTCGGGTCGATCCGTGACATGGCAACCTTCAGCCGAGCCAAGTAATCCACGGTGCCATCGATACGAGATTCCAGTCGGAACAGATTCATGGCGGCATCATCATTCACCGGAGAATTGATTAGGTCCAAACGCGTTTCAATTCGCCCGGTCTCCTCTTCAAAGTTCTGAGAAAACTCTGCATACAAGACCCAAGGATAAGCCAACGATCGCAAACTGAGTCGACACAAAAGAAAACCAGTCGGAATTGAATGCGCACCTTCAAGCTTGGTGTACAACGTCTTGGCGAGACTCCTCAAGTAGCTCTCCAGGTCGTCCCTCCTACGAGTGACACCTTCCATCTGCTCGCTCAGGGTGAGGTGCTTCTTCTTCCAATGCGAGCACTCCCTGTTGGCTTCATTCAGAGCGGTCTTCAGCTTGGTATTCTCATCTTCTATCTGGCTGACCGAAGCCAGCTTCTGTTCAGCCAAAGCAACCTTGTCACCAGCCTCCTTGTGGGCAGCAGCCAAGTCCCGATCCTTCTTCGCCAGAGCCTCGCTCAGTTCTCCTGCAAAAGAAACGATGATTGGTTCAGAAACAACAGAAGGGTACTCAAGCCTAAAAACAAAACCAGTCGACAAGGTTGTCTTACCAGCAACGCCATCTCTGACCTTCTGCAGCTCCGTTCTAGCCAGCTCCAGATCAAGGGTCAGTTGAATACGCTGCTTCTCCAACTCAGTGTAGCGAGACGCAAGCTCACAAGATTTCTGCAAAAGGAAAAATCAGTCGACAGATATCGAAAATAAGTCGCTTCCAAGTAACTAAGGGAAAAAGGTGACGTTTCTATGACCACAGCCGAATCAAAAACATTCGACAGTAGTCTCGGGGACTACACCATGTAGGTGCACTCAGCGTGCCCCCACTAGTTTGAAAAAAAAAGTCGAGTGTCCGTAGTCGACCGGATACAGATCCACTCGACATGACTCGACCAGACCAAGAAAAGGAATACAGATTCAGAAACGCAATGTAAAGACTACAGTCGACTGCCAGCAGTCCACCGTAGTCTCGGGGACTACACCCAGTGGGTGCACTCAGCGTGCCCCCACTAGTCCAAGAAGGGGAAAACACACCCACTGGGTGTACAGATACAAAGATCTTCAAAAAAAAGAGGGAGAAAGACTCTTCAAATAATCAAGTATCAAGTCGACTGACCTGGACATTGCTCTGAAGCGCCGAACTTGCGTCATAAGCTGCCTGGCTGGCCTCCCGAGCCTTCTTCACCTGTTCCATCATGACCCCCGCCTGGCGTATAGCCTCCTTCGTAGCAGCCACTTCGTCCTCAGGGGCAGGGTATGCAACAAAAAGCGAAGTTGGATTTGCAGTCGACGCCGAAGGCTGCGCACTCGACATGGGATTGGCAAAGGTCACAGAAGGCCGAGGGGCATCGCCACCATCCCAAGCCACGGTCTCAGGCGCCGGAGTAGGCTAGGGAGTCATGTCAGCCGACGACCTCTTAGTCCTCCTCATCCTCAGCGGTTCGTTGTCGTCGTCATCCGGGAGGTCGATAACATGAGGAGGGGCTGCAAGGAGGACTTTCAATCGACCAGAATTGCAAGAAACGACCAGTCGACTCAAAAACAGAACGTCAATAATCGTACCAGGGTTGGAGGTAACATCGTCCCCCATCTCTTGGTCGTCGTCTTTGGCAGAGACCTCAGAGGTAGCAGCACTGCAAATTTCGAAAAATCAGCCAGTTAGCTTAACGAGTCGACCAAGGATCCGTCCTCCATCGACGAAGGAAAACAAGCTTTATTACCCGGAAATAACAGGGACAGTTATCTTCATCTTCGGCAGAGTCTTGGGCGGCTTGGATAGCGTCGTGCGTGGTTGCTTGGGGACCTTCCCAGTCGGTGTTGGAGAAGAAGTCCGAGGGCGCTTTGACGACGTCCCAACGGAGGCAGTCGCCTAGCCACGTTCCTGCGCCGGGTCGTGTGCGAGCTTGGATCGCCTTTCTGGGCGGGGGGGGGGGGGCGGGGGGTTGGCCTCCTCCTCCTCCTCTTCGTTGGAGAAGACGTCATCGCCTCCCTCTCCTTCAGCATCCGACTCCCAATCGCCCTGGTCATCCCCGCGCTCGCCTCCGCTCCCTTCTCCTTCCTCAGTCGACCCCGGTGCCCCATTGGGCGTCGACTACATCTCAGTGGTCGCCTTAAAGACAACAGACAAAACGAAAGTCAATCGACCTACTCAAAAGAAGACCAACGCAGAAAACGAAGATCTCACTCGGGAGCATGAAAACGCACCTGGTCGACCTCATACGAACTGTTGAGTGGAATGACCCTCCTGGCTCCTCGGGGGTTGTCCTTGTTCCCTGTGATGCTTGACAGCCACCCCTCCAACATCTCGTCGGTGACCTCCTCTGGGTGGATCCGAGTGGTGTCCTCGAGGCCAGAGTACAGCCACATCGGGTGGTCCCGAGCCTGGAGCGGTTGTATTCGCCTCTTGAAGAAGACTTCCAGCAGATCCATCCCCGTCACGCCCTCACGGACAAGTTCAACCACTCGACCCGCCAGTACCTTGACCTGGGCCTTTTCTTCAGGCGTCACCTTCAGAGAAGCAGGCTTTTCGGCTCGGTCGAGGGAGAAAGGTGGGAGCCCAGTCGACTGCCCTGGAGTCACCTGATCCTGGCAGTAGAACCAAGTCGCCTGCCAGCCTCGGACTGACTCCGGGAAAGTAATGGATGGGAAATAGCTCTTCCCCCTCGTCTGGATCGCCAAGCCCCCACACAGCTGGATCACTTGTGTCTTCTCATCACTCGACTTGGCCTTCTTGACCGACTGAGAGCGACAGGTGAAAATGTGCTTGAAAAGCCCCCAGTGTGGGCGGCAACCCAGGAACGCCTCACACATAGAAATGAAAGCGGCAAGATAGACTATGGAGTTTGGGGTAAAGTGATGGAGCTGCGCTCCAAAGAAGTTCAAGAAGTTGCGGAAGAAAGAATGGGGCGGCAGAGAAAACCCTCGGTCGATGTGAGTGGCCAGGAGCACGCACTCACCGTCGCGAGATTGGGGTTCGATATCTCCCCCCGGAAGACGCGCAGCCTTGTGAGGAATGGCTCCCCCCTCAACCAGGTCATCAAGATCCTCCTGCTGGAGCACCGATGGCATCCAGTCGCCCTGGATCCAACCTTTGGGCAGGGCCGTCCGACAGGAAGATCCGCCGCGCACAGACTTCTTCCCCTTCCCCGCTGCCGCCGCCTTCTTCACGTGCTCCAGAGCGGTCGTCTTGCCCTTCACCATCGTCGCCGGCGAGATCTCGAGCCGGTTTGCGGTGGCTGGGTGAGAGCGAAGGAAGCAGGGGAGGTTACGAAGAAAGAGAGGAAGAAGGAGAAGAGAAGAGCACGCGCACTGTTGGGAGACTCCGAGCCGGCAACTTATAAGGGGCCGCTTCCGAGTGGCTGCCTAGTAGGCCCAAGCTATCCAATCAAATCCCGTGGCAGGCGCGTGCGCAGTACGTGGCGAAAAAGCCGGCGCGGAGATCGAGGAGCCTTCGCATTGTCGCTTCCGATTACTGCGGCCGCCCCCGTTCCGCGCGCTTCCCAAAAAATCCGAATCCCGCGATATCCGCTGGCTGCAGAACAACTTGTCAAAACAGAAATCCCGCGCGCACCGGCGCTCGATGCCTCACAGGTAAAGAAATCCATTCGACGAAAGGCCTGGAACGGATCAAGGCGACTGAAAGAGGTTAATGACGTCATCCGTGACAGTCGACCCAGAACGAAGCACTCATATAACCCGAAGAGTCAGTCAGAAAGGTCCCTAACCCCTTTTCTCACTCTAGCCTTGATCCATTCGGGGGCTAATGATGAAGCCATGTACCTACGGTAGGGGCACGGACCCGTCCTAAAGAGCCCCACCATAGGACATCCCTAGAAGAAGTCACCTTTCAATCAACTTGAGGGTATCTCACTCGACGGGTTGAAGACACTCAACCATGAAGCTATCACTCGACCATGAAGTCAACCACTCGACCGACCAAAAGACCTGCAGTCACTCCGCAGGCAAACGGTCGGCTATTAAGTAGTCTTTATGGTTATTATGACACTTTATTAGGGACGTTATCAGTAACGCCCACCTTAAATGTACCTTAAACCCTGCATTACTGAGGGGAGGAGAGGGCTGGCGAACTCTATATAAGCCACCTCCCTCCTCAGTATCAAGGGTTCGCCCCCATGTCATTTACACACGCATAATTCAATCGACCGCCTCCGGGCACCGAGACGTAGGGCTGTTACTTCCTCCGAGAAGGGCCTGAACTCGTAAACCTTGCGTGCTTACAACTTCCCAATAGCTAAGGTCTAGCCTCCTCATATACACCCCCCTACCTCACTGTCAGACTTAGAACCACGACAGCTGTGGGTTTCCTCCCTCACCGGCGATAACCGCGTGAACGATGCACGTAGTCCTCTACACACACCAGCCAGAGGGATCCGGCGGATCTGTGACCAGCGGTGAGCAGAGAGAAAATGTCGCTACCGCTGTCTTGTTTAGGTCTGGAGAGGATGACAGAATGAAGAGAGAAACCCTAGTAAAGAAAGCGCTCAGGCCCCTACGTGCATATACAGTGGAGTGATTATCTTTTTCTCTCCACAACAAGTGATTCATTGTGTACGTGGCAATCCATGGATACAAAATTAGTATGATGTACTATTTAAAAGTCGAGGGCGGGCCTTTCCCACGCGGTAGGCGGGGCAGTTCCACCTAGTCGGTTTGACAGAGACGCGAGAAGATGAGGGAGTAGGCTGCTGCAAATGTAGGGCTGTGTGATTTGACAGCAAGTTACTGCTGGACAGGTGGGGCCCAGTGATTTCACTTGCTATATCATTTTAACTGCGGCGCTACGACCGGTGTGAGTCTCCTGATTCCTGACCACCTCCATCTAGGTGCCTCTCCCGCTGCTCCACCATGTAGAGGCTGGCTCTTGCATGAGAGCCCACTCCTCCACTTTTTCCTTGCCTCTTTCCCCCACATATGCAAAAATGCCATGTAAAGCAGGCTTATAGCCCACTATTGTACTTGATCCTACAGGTGCTAAGCCTACCGCATAGGCATAAAGTCTGATGTGGCAAGTTAATTAAGAAGAGAGAGACTAGTTTGGTGACCCTAGGAAGAAATGGTGCTAAGCGCGTGTACCTAGATGAAGCAAACTTAGCAACAAAAAACTAAGCACCTATGCATTGGGGACTTGAGTTGCTAAGCCATTTAATGCCCATAGCACCTCATCTAAGCACCATTTCATTAGAAGAGGTCACTCCTTGGCAAATGCAATAAATACTATGCAGAAAGAGATAGAGAGAAGTAAACAAAAAAATACTCTTATAGCCAACCTTATAGCTAACCTTGTTGTAGTATGATGACAATGTATGACATGCCAACATCAGATAGCCTAACGCACCATGTTAAGTTGTTTGGTTTGTGACTAAGTTAGACAAAGATTGCCACAACTAAGGTTAGGCAAGTCTGACCAACTTAGGTGAGTGTTTGGTTCAAGCCACACTTGGGCCCCACATGGCATACACACAAAAAGTGTGGCAAGATTCCCTTAGGCTTGCAAACTTGGGGCTCTCATTTTGATGAACTAACATTAGGCAAGTTTGGCAAAAATGTGTGGCAAAGTGTGGAAATGCTAGTCCTAGAACCAAACAGCCCGGGCTGTTTGGTTCTAGGACTAACCATGCCACACTTTGCCATACAATATTGCCACACTTGCCTAAGGTTATAGTTCTTCAAAATGAGAGCCACAAGTTGGCAAGCCTAAGGGAATCTTGCCACACTTTTTGAGTGTATGTGATGTGGGACCCTAGTATAGCTTGCCTAAGGTGTGGCTTGAACCAAACACCCACCCAAGTTGGTCAAACTTGCCTAACCTTAGGTGTGGCAAACTTAGTCGCAAACCTAAATCTCCAAGGGCACGACTGCGCGAGCGAGGCGACGGTCGTGGTAGGCGTGACCATGATACGGGCTGCTGGCAGCCCTTGGATCTGAGATCAAACAGTCACATGCTAAGTTGCTGAAAATTTGCAGAATAACCCTCCAGGATAGGATATTCACCCATAGGTCTAGAATCACGCCATGCAACCGTTCGATCTCAGATCCAAGGGCTCTCGGAAGCTTCGTATCACCTGTAATTTTCCCGACGCTTGACATGACATCGAAATCCATTTAATTGGGCATCGAGTAGACGTGACATCTAATTGGGCCCCCATAGTACTATGCACGAATCCATTTATCCACCAGGCAAGCCACTACCCTGCCGTTCGCATGCCCCCCCCCCACCACTCGACATTTTTACAATCGATAAACCGCTCCTAGTCATCCCGTCCTTTCACATTACGGCAGTTCCACCAATCCTAACCCTCCTCCCAAATCCATGGCATCCCAAATCTCCATGATCAGCCATGAGTACAAGGTTAGAACCATCACCGGCGATGAGTTCGACGTCATCTACACCCGTTCTTCCGCAACGGTGAAAGAATGCATTGCTCACTTCAAATGCATGTTCGAAAACTCAAATGATGAGTGGGTCGCTCGGCTAGATGTTGAGTGCACCACAGTCCTGGGAAGCGAGAAGAATCTAAAGGAGGCAGAGAAGAAGAAGCCCGCCATGATCCAGGTTTGCGTGCATGACTTATGCTTGGTCTACCACATATGCCATGCCGACGTTGAGTGCGAGGAATTTAAGAAGTTCCTCAAGGGAGGCCGAGTCAAATTCATTACTGTAGACTTTAGGAACGACAAGGAAATCCTGGGTCGGATAGGCCTCATTGTAGGCAACCCCTTCGACCTCCAGAAGGAAGGGCTGGTGCCCTCCCGTGATCAGCCTTCAATGCTGACCCTGGCAGGAGCCATGGTTCATCCTTCATACGGCAAACTAAACAAAACTCTGCACACGTTTCATCATGTGTGGCAGTGGAATGTACTAGATACAGACCACATCCACTACGCTGCAATGGATGACTACCTTTGTTTCAATATCAAGGGTTGGATGAAGAGCAAGAGCCAAGTGTGCGGTTCAAGCAAAGAAGTATCGGCCAAGAGGAAGAGGGACAAGGATGAAGTCGAGGACGTGGACGAGGACTCCGAGTAAGGTGGCAGTGTCGTTGCTCATGGTGGTTCTAATGCAGTGTCTACCGGATTAGTTGCTTAGTTTAATTTCTGGTGTGCTTAGTTTTATTTGAGGGGTGTGTTGTGCTGAGCCTCCAGCAGAACTATGTTATGTTTCTTATCGTTACTTTAACTCTTCAGTACGTACATACTAGTATTTCTTATAGTTCATCTTTTAGTTGGTATAGTACTACGACTACCACTCATTTCTTCACATTATATACGTACAATATGTATGGCCAATATCATATAGCCAGCAGTTTAGTTGTCAAAGAATTCCAGGGTGCTTAGTTTTGTCAAAGATTTTCAGGGTGCTTAGTTTTATTTGAGGGTGTGTTGTGCTGGACACCATTATTGTGACTCAAATCTCTTTTGCCATGTTATAATGACATAAATACCGATGGACCAACATGCCAGCTCTCCCTCTATCTTGATCCCAACAGCATTCTTATTTTCCTGTAAAATTGTTCTCTGGGTTACTCCTGACAAGCGGAGCCACACTTATCATTGTGAGAATCGCCTTATTTTTGTCATGTAACATGGTCAACGGGTTTGACGTGAAAATCACAATGTCTAATGGCATTTTTGAGCAAACATCTAACTTAATGATGGCATTTTTGAGATATCTAATTGCATTTTTGAGCAGGCATCTCACGAATCGATGGCATTTTTGAGTAGTTGTAACTTCTAAAGGCAAAACTGAGTAGTGATACAAAACTAGTTGGATAGCTTGTTGTAGTATTAGTATAAGCAAAAGCCTGTCCTCGTCTGTGAGCCACCGCGCGCATGGGCGAGGGAGAAGGCATGTAGTAGTAAAATCAAGCTTCTCCTCGTTGTACGAGTTGATGTGACACATCATAGCACTGGCCCCACATGGTTGCCTCTAAACTTGGCTGAAAGACCCGCAGTGTAGAATACTCCATTTGTTGTAACCTCTAACATTTACCCCACCACAAATTAAAATATATATTCCTGTCTTGACCAGATGAGCATGCAAACTACAATCACCAGGATGACCGGTAGATCCAGAAGATTATTTTAATCAAAAAAAAGCATGGAGCCGACCCCAACGATTTTAAGCTTACAGGCATGGTACATGCTATCCTAGACTACTCTACACATGAAACTGTCACACGAGCGTCTGGGCTGCGCTTGGCTCTTCGCCTCTTTGGGAAGTCGAACAATGATGGAGTACTACTGCATGCTTCTGTCCATCTGACACCGATTGAACTGTTGCATGTCCACTGCGTGCGAGAGGGAGAGCGTGTAGCGAACGAAAGCTTTTCCTAGTCCTGCCAGCCACCACGCTCATGGGTGAGGGAGGGACGCAGCTTCATTGACTTACTGCTCCTGCCTATGCATGCATGACAGGTGGGCCCAACAGGCGGGTGGCCCACCTGTCATGCAGCCAAAGGCAGGTGCAACCACTGGAGCTCAGTCTGTGAGGGAGAGGGCATTGTAGTAATCAAACTTCTCGGTCTCGTACAAGTTGACGCAACACATCAAAGCACTGCACTTGATATATTTCAATAATTTGCGTTTACCGATGCATGTCGTGACTCTCCTTTACATGCATATGTTGATTTAATGCACCTTAAAGTAGTATGAATATTATGTGACGGTAAAGCTTTGTAATGCTCTCGCCCTAATAAAGCGAGAGATGGTTGTGCACGAGGAGGGCTAGATCATGCAGATAGAACAGGACCCGACGATGGAGCTCTCTGTGGTCTCCATGGACCTCATCTTGCTCCACTGCCCCTTGTGCCTCCTCCCCTTGAAGCCTCCAGTGTATGAGGATCAAATGCACCTCGTCTGTTTGGCTGATCAAGCAAGCTATAGGTTTCTTAATCGATGTGTTGTTCGATTGATTTGTGCAGTTCAAGGGAGGGCACCTGGCCTGCGCAGACTGCCGTGTCGAGCGCCCCGGGAACCAGTGGCAGTGCCAGAAGTGCGAGCGTGGCGGTGGCTTCGACGTGCGGAACACGGCGGTGGACGCCGTCCTCTCCTCGGTGAGGGTGGAGTGCCCGCACGAAGGATGTGGGCTCTACATCACTTACAACAAGCTCGCCGATCACCAGAGCGTGTGTCCGCTCGCGCCCTGCAAATGCCCCGTGCCCGTTTGCGGCTATGAAGGCCCCCCGCCAGCGCTCTCCCACCACATCAGCACCATGCATCCCATGCCCGTGGACAGGATCCAGTACGGCAAGGCACTCCAACTACAAGTGCCACAGTCGGAGCCACGGCTCTTGCTGTTCGCGGAGGAGGACGACCGCGCGTTTTTCTTGGTCGACGGTTGATACGTCTCCAACGTATCTATAATTTTTTATTGTTCCATGCTATTATATTATCAACTTTGGATGTTTATGGGATTTATTATGCACTTTTATATTATTTTTGGGACTAACCTATTAACCCGGAGCCCAGTGCCAGTTTCTGTTTTTTCTTTGTTTTAGAATATCGCAGAAAAGGAAAACCAAATGGAGTCCAATTGACCTGAAACTTCACGGAACTTATTTTTGGATCAGAAGAAGCCCAGAAGACTTGGAGTGCACGTCAGGGGATCAACGAGGAGGCCACGAGGCAGGGGGCGCGCTGATACGTCTCCAACGTATCTATAATTTTTGATTGCTCCATGCTATATTATCTTCTGTTTTCAATGTTTATGGGCTTTATTATACTATTTTTATCATTTTTGGGACTAACCTATTAACCCAGAGCCCAGTGTTAGTTTCTGTTTTTACCTTGTTTTAGGGTTTCGAAGAAAACAAAAATCAAACGGAGTCCAATTAACCTGAAACTTCACGGAACTCATTTTTGGAAGAAAAGAAGGCCAGAAGACTTGGAGTGCATGTCAGGGGACCTTCAAGGAGGCCACGAGGTAGGGGGGCGCCCTCCACCCTCGTGGGCCCCTCGTGGCCCCCCTAACGTACTTCTTCCGCCTATATATCTCCATATACCCTAAAACTTCCAGGGAGCACACTAGATCGGGAGTTTCGCTGCCAGAAGCCTCCGTAGCCACCGAAAACCAATCTTGACCCGTTTCGGCACCCTGCCGGAGGGGGCAATCCCTCTCCAGTGGCCATCTTCATCACCCCGGTGCGCTCCATGACGAGGAGGGAGTAGTTCTCCCTCGGGGTTGAGGGTATGTACCAGTAGCTATGTGTTTGATCTCTCTCTCTCTCGTGTTCTTGATTTGGCACGATCTTGATGTATCGCGAGCTTTTCTATTATAGTTGGATCTTATGATGTTTCTCCCACTCTACTCTCTTGTAATGAATTGAGTTTCCCCTTTGAAGTTATCTGTCGGCGTTCTGGGAACGGGGGTCCCCAGACTTGCCTGCCTGCGGCCTGCGGCGTGGCTCAAGTGGGGGCCCAGCGCGGCCCATCTTCATCAGCACAAGACTCAAGACCCTCGCGAGGGGCCAAGCCTCGCGAGGCGGACGACACGGCACATCCTCAGGCGAAGCCTCGTCAGGCAGGCTTGCGAGGAGGCGGAGACATCAAGGCGGGGTACCTCGCGAGGTGCCCATGACGTGAGCCATGATGACTCTGGGCACCAGGCGGGTGCCAGCGCGCACAGCGTCCTTCTTTCCTTTTCGGTGCAAAGGGAACAAGCGCAGCCGCGGAGTACCGAGGCATCAGGCAAAGGTTGCCACTTCGGTGCAACGAGACCAAGGCCAGGAGGACTACGAGACGGAGCTCACCATGGAGCCCAGCACGGCGTCATCACCAGAGCCTTTGGCAGGCGAAGACTGCTTTTGTCAGGATAGATGTACTCGCTATCCCCCTTCAAATTAGCCTGCCATTGTTGGATCCCTTCCCGCTCAATATTTGGGGAGAGGACCAGGGCCTCTATATATAGGACTAGCCACCCACATAGCAAGGGGTTCGACCGAACGATCAGCAAGAGAGAGAGAGAGAGAGAGAGAGAAAGGTGACTGAACCTCCTAGCAGTTCATCGCCCTAGCCAAGAACAGGCCCTCGCGAGGCTGTTCTTCCTTGTATTGTTCATCCTCACCAGCCCCAAGAGGCAATCCACAAACCACACACTGGAGTAGGGTATTACACCACAACGGTGGCCTGAACCAGTATAAATCTTGTGTCTCTTGCGTGTTTCTTTCAGTAGTTAGTTCCTTGTGAGACGGAGAGGTTGAAGGCGTAATCTCCGCGCGCACCCCAGTGTTTGAACCTTAAGGGTCTGCCGGAACCCGAAATCCGACATTTGGCGCGCCAGGTAGGGGTGCGCCGGAATTTTTCTTCCACCACTCTGCTCTCCTCCGACCGTCACAACCATGTCAGACGCTCGTCGGGCCGGTGCCGAGCGCCGGGCCGCCATCGCTTCTCGCGTCGCCCAGACCGCCCCCGTCGGTGAGCGTCCTCGTCGTTCCCCGTCGCCCGCCGTCAACGCCGCCACCGGCCCGGCGGGGGGCAAGCAGCAAGCATCGTCTCAGCACCCGTCCGTGCGGCAGGACGGCCGCACCGCTTCTCCATCGCTCGCGCCGGCCGGCTCTTCGTCCCGCGCGCTCCGCGCACCCTTGGAGGCTCGAGCTGCGCTCATCGCAGCAAACGAGCTCCTGCGCTATCACCCCGTCGACGACGTCTATGAGGAGTGGCTCGACCGCGTCGCTGAGCTCGTCCGCGCCGCAGGGGGCTCTCCTGCGCCGTCTGTTCCGCTATGTCGCACTCTGCCCCGCGTGGGCAACGAAGCTCCGGGGGCGAGCCAGCTGCCTCCTCCCCAAGAAGACCCCATGGCTCCAAGGCGCATGGCCCCTGGGCGGAACCCGCTCCGCCAGGTGCCAGCGCAGCATGAACAAAGCTGCCAAGAAATCCCACGCCCGCAAGGGGCTGCCCGGGCACTCCCAGCTCCCGCTCCAGCACGCCAAGACCCCGCTCTGCTCCTAGCTGCAGTGCGTGGGGACCCTCAAGACCGAGCTCTTCACCAACCAAAGCCTTTCATGGCCACTGCGGGCTGCCTCGCCTACACCCCCGAGCTGCGCAGCGTCGCATGGCCCGGCAAGTTCAAGCCAGACCTGCCTCCACGCTACGACGGCACGACTGATCCCGCGGAGTTCCTCCAGCTCTATGAGCTGGGCATCGAGGCTGCCGGCGGGGACGAGAAGGTCATGGCAAACTGGTTCCCCATGGCGCTGAAGGAAGGAGCTCGCACCTGGCTCCTGAATCTGGCCCCAGGAACGATCTCCTCCTGGGACCAGATGCGCGCCCGCTTCGTCGCCAACTTCCAAGGTACTCGCGACCGGCCACCCGCCGTGAGCGACATGCGCCGCATCAAGCAACAACCTGGAGAGACCCTGCAGAAGTACATCTAGCGCTTCAACAACGCGCGCCTCAAGATCCCCAAGGTGTCCGAGGAGGCCATCATCTCGGCCTTCACCGACGGCGTGCGCGATGTTAAGATGAAGGAGGAGCTGGTGATGCATGAGGACCTCTACACCTCCCTGGAGTTGTTCAACTTGGCGAACAGACGCGCCAGGGCTGAGGAGGGGCGCCTCTCCCTCCTCGAGCTGCCAACTGCAGATAGAAGAGAAGAAGCCCAAGGCCAAGGACGTGAAGCGCAAGGGGGCTGTCGTGCTCGCAGCCGAACCAGGCACCAAGCGCGGCAGGGATCTTCCCGACTCCTCCAGAGGCAGCCGGTACTGCGTGTACCACGACCTCCACACCCACAACACCAACGAATGTCAAGAGCTCCGCGCCGTGCGAGAAGGAAGGATCGACCGTCGCCCTGACCGTGCTGACCGGGGCTACGGCCGAGGAGGAGGAGGAGGAAGAAACCTAGGGCGCTAGGAAGACCGCGGCCCGCGTCAGGGGTGGCGCGACCAACCTCGCGAAGACCGCTGGCGAGACCTGCCTCGCGAGGGGGACTAGAGGGATCAGCCTCGTGAGGATCACCCTCACGGCAACGCAGGCCTACCTCCTCTGCCGCCTCCACCAAGAAGGAACGAAGACCGCCATCAGGACGAGGGGGCTGGGGGCTTCCAGGAGCCACGCGCAATCGCTTGCATCCTGGGCGGAGCTCAAGCCCTAGCCTCCCAACGCATCTTCAAATAGTTTGCCCGCGAGGTGAATGCAGTTCTCCCCAAGCTCGAAGCAACGCGCCCCCTCAGGTGGTCGGCGTGCGCCATCATGTTCAGCTCAGCAGATTAGCTCAAGTGCTCGGCCACAGCCGGAGTCCTCCCGATGCTCTGCTCCCCAGTCATCAGCAACGTGTTGGTCACCAAGACCCTCAATGACGGAGGGGCAGGGCTCAACGTCCTGTCCGAGGAGACCTTCAACAACCTCCAAGTGCCCTACGACCAGCTACAGCCGACCAAGCCTTTTTCCGGAGTCACCGACGGTTCCACAGTCCCGATCGAGCAGGTCCGCCTCCCTGTCACCTTCGGGGCCCGCAGCAACTACCGCACTGAGCTCATCGACTTCGACGTCGCTGACATCCGCCTGCCGTACAACGCCATCCTCGGGTACCCAGCGGTGGCCAAGTTCATGGCCATGACTCACCACGGCTACAACGTCCTCAAGATGCCCGGGAGTGGCGGCGTCATCACGGTGCCCTGTGAAGAGAGAGATGCAGTGTGTTCCCTGGAGCGAGCCTTTCAGGCCGCGTCACTTGAAGACCCAGATCGCGGAAGCAGGAGGCTTCCCGAGGCCGCCCCCAAGAAGAAGAAGATGTCGCCAGGATCAGCCCCTCAGGAGGCAGGCCCCTCAGGGCCTGTGTCTGCTCGGGAGGACCCTCCTTCCATCGCATAGGAAAGCGTGCCCGGTGCCCTCCTCAGGCAGGGCTCAGGGGCTCTCACCTGGAGGCCCATCGACCTAGCCAGAGTCACGAGGGAGGCGCTTGGGCACCATGTGGAGGCGTGCTTCGAAGCGCGCTTCCCTCGGGAAGGAGCCAGGCGAGGAAGACCAGACCAGCAAGAGTTCGTCGGCGAGGCCATGCGAGAGCTACAAGAGGCAAGGGTCATGAGAGGTTGCTGTCGTCCACCAGCTGCGGCCCCACATCCAGGCGAGGATGGTGGGCTGCGCGTCTGCGTCGACATACCAGGGCTCAATCAGATCGCCACAACGGAGCGCCTCTGGCCCTCGCGAGTGGGGTGCTGCGGAGGGCCGCCCCACAGCCGTGTTCGCATGCCTCACGGCCTGCCGAGCGTGGCTGCGGCGTGCCAGCGCCTCACGAGGGGCATCGTGGAGGCTCAGGAAGACAGGCGTTCCGCAGCACTGGCAGAGATGAAGGCAGCTCGCGAGGAGCCACCAGTGCCTCCGGAGCCTTCCGAGGCCCCGGGAACTGGGGGCTCGTGAGGATCAGCTTCCGCAACCCACCGAATCTACTGCGCTAACGCCACTACGCCGAGGACATTCCCAGGTGACATCTTCCAAGTTTCATTCTCAGCTGGGAGCGCCCTCCCAGGGTTGCATCACCCAGGCCGCGTGGGTTCGTCCCTGCGGCATGTATCTGCCTTTACCTTTCGATCATTAGTCCGCCATGTTGGGGGCGCCCCTCAGGCTGCATCATCTCCAAGCCGCTGGGGCTAGGCCCAGCGGCGTGTATCTCTATCGCGTTTATTTCCAACCATGCATTCGCCTATCACGTTTGATTGCTTGATGCCCGTTCGCGGCAACCCTTCTTCTCCATGTTGACGACTTGCATGTTAAAGGGAGGGTGCCTGAGCATCGTGACTCAGGGCTCTTACTGGCTCTCCAGCCCTCACCCTCTGGCCTTGTTCACGGCATCGTGACCTGGCATACCAGCGACGGCTGAGACAAGCTCGAGGGACGGGACCCGAGGACGTAGAGTACCGGCATCTAACCAAGACTTGCAGGGACACATTTCAAGATACGGCCCAGTGTCGGGCGCAACCCGCCTGGAGGTAGGACCTCGTGAGTCCCGCGCTGGCTCATGGGTGCTCAGATGCACCTCACCTACTCCAACCAGCAAGCTCTTGAGTGACTAACGATCGACTAATGGCTGCCATGGCAGCACCATCTCCTTTCTGTGATGACTCTGCAGGATCCTTGGAGGGAACAATGCTAGCCAAGGCCCTCACGAGGTTCCCTTCGTCCTCGCCCATGCGAACCGCTTGCACATTAAAGTGGGGGTGCCTGAGCATCGCAACTCAGGGCTCTTACTGGCTCTCCAGCCCTCACCCTCTGGCCTTGTCCACGGCATCGCGACCTGGCATACCAGCGAAGGCTGAGACAAACTCGAGGGCCGGGACCCGAGGACGTAGAGCAGAAGGGGAGCAGAGGCGAGGGAGAAGGGGGCTCGCGAGGACCTTGCCGAGCGATTCCGCTCCTACCTACGCGCGGACCTGATGGCCCATCAGGAACGATCCCCGACTCTCAAGATAAGTCACCACCCAAAACACCGGCTACCGTGGCACTACCCCCGCACTTAAAGCAATTCCGTACTAGCGACGTTGCTTCCCTTTCTCACTAAGCGACGGCTGCTTGGGCGCCAAAGGGGACCTCCTGAGCATCGCGACTTAGGGGCTCTTATCGGACCCCGGGTCGCTCACCTCATGGCCTTGACCACGGCATCGCGACCTGGCATACCAGCGATGGCTGACGCCGCCTTGGGACTGGGTCCTGTCGACGCAGAGCACCAAGCCCTCGTGAGGTGCGAAAGGGAGGGCTGAACTATAACGGAATTAGCGACTCGCACAGGTCCATGGCAAAAGGTCATATATATTGACAAACGGGACTACAGACACCTTACAAGCCCCCACGGGGCACATTTTCGATTCCTCGCAGGGAACGGATCCTAAGGAATGCTAACTACATGAGCCCCTGCAGAAGATGCCATCATCAATAGTGGGCCGTCGAGCACCGGCGCCAACTCCAGATCAGGGTCGGCGACGGCCTGACGAGTCCGCCCTGCTCCGGGAGCGGAGCCGACTCGAGGGCTCGTAGCTGTCGTCGCTTGTCTTCGGAGTCGCAAAGCTTTTGCTGGAGTCGCTGGACCCTCCGGCGCCTCCACCGTGGGGGCGGTCGATGGGCCTAGCCCTCACCAGGGCTAGGTCCTGGCCACCTCTCCCGCGGCAGCACTCCAGCCGGCGCCCGTGCGCATCGAAGACCTTGAAGAACATCACCGCCGCGCTGTCATACTCCAGGTGGACCGCGAAGATGCCCCTTTCCCTGCAGACCCGGGCGATCTCTCTCCAGCCGCGGGACATGAAGACCTCGCCCGGGGCGGCAACCACGATCTTCGCCTCGGTTGCGAGGGCGCTGCAGTCGGCGTGCTGCAGCCAGAGCTGCAGGGGCCCTCCTGGAGGAACGATGGAGGCGAAGAAGGGAGGAAGACGGATCCAGGACTGAAGAGGAATGGTGATGCGAGCACGCCCTCCTGGGAGGAGCCCTCGGCGTGGACTCCGGGAGGAACCACCCACGCCTTCGTGACCCGACGGCGCCGACGACGGCGCTGGCCGCAGGGATCAGCATCAACACCTCCGGGGCCCTCGACGTGGGCATACAAGGGGAGCGGGAACCCTGGCGGAGCCTGCTCGCCCCAAGGCCTCGCCACCGCCTGACGATCCTCCTCTTCTCGGCTGCAAAGGGCGAGTCGCTTCTTCGGCGGGAGAAGGTCTGGCCCCTCTCGAGGAGCCTTTCCCTTCTCCGCCGCAGAGAACCGGCGAATGGGAGCCATCACACCAAGACGGAGCAAGAGCAGAGGCGAAGGAGAGAGCAAGGAGTGATGGAATGGAAGGGCACGCGCGGTGCCGTACTTATAGCCGGCGAAGGCCAACCGCCGGCCTCCACGATCAGAGGTAATCATAACACGTTCTGCATGCAGGGACCTGTCCAACTCACGCGATCACCAAGGCGTCGTGGGAAGTGGAGACGCCACGTCCAATCATCCGCCACGCGGCGCCCAAGGCCGCAGGCTGTTAGGGCCCACGGCGCTTCGCCCTTGCCCTTTCGCCTCTCGGCACGGCCAAGTCCATGCGCGCCTTGGGCCCGGGGGCTACTGTCGGCATTCTGGGAATGGGGGTCCCTAGACTTGCCTGCCTGCGGCCTGCGGCGTGGCTCAAGTGGGGGCCCAGCACGGCCCATCTTCATCAGCACAAGACTCAAGACCCTCGCGAGGGGCCAAGCCTCGCGAGGCGGACGACACGACACATCCTCAGGCGAAGCCTCGTCAGGCAGGCTCGCGAGGAGGCGGAGACATCAAGGCGGGGTACCTCGCGAGGTGCCCATGATGTGAGCCATGACGACTTAGGGCACCAGGCGGGTGCCAGCGCGCGCAGCGTCCTTCTTTCCTTTTCGGTGCAAAGGGAACAAGCGCAGCCGCGGAGTACCGAGGCATCAAGCAAAGGTTGCCACTTCGGTGCAACGAGAACAAGGCCAGGAGGACTACGAGACGGAGGTCACCATGGAGCCCAGCACGGCGTCATCACCAGAGCCTTTGGCAGGCGAAGACTGCTTTTGTCAGAATAGATGTACTCGCTGTCCCCCTTCAAATTAGCCCGCCATTGTTGGATCCCTTCCCGGTCAATATTTGGGGAGAGGACCAGGGCCTCTATATATAGGACTAGCCACCCACATAGCAAGGGGTTGGACCGAACGATCAGCAAGAGAGAGAGAGAGAGAGAGAAAGGTGACTGAACCTCCTAGCAGTTCATCGCCCTAGACAAGAACAGACCCTCACAAGGCTGTTCTTCCTTGTATTGTTCATCCTCACCAGCCCCAAGAGGCAATCCACAAACCACACACTGGAGTAGGGTATTACACCACAACGGTGGCCCGAACCAGTATAAATCTTGTGTCTCTTGCGTGTTTCTTTCAGTAGTTAGTTCCTTGTGAGACGGAGAGGTTGAAGGCGTAATCTCCACGCGCACCCCAGTGTTCGAACCTTAAGGGTCTGCCGGAACCCGAAATCCGACATTATCTTATCGGATTGAGTCTTTAAAGATTTGAGAACACTTGATGTATGTCTTGTCGTGCATATCTGTGGTGACAATGGGATATCACGTGATTCACTTGATGTATGTTTTGGTGATCAACTTGCGGGTTCCGCCCATGAACCTATGCATAGGGGTTGGCACACGTTTTCATCGTGATTCTCCGGTAGGAACTTTGGGGCACTCTTTTAGGTTATATGTGTTGGTTGAATAGATGAATCTGAGATTGTGTGATGCATATCGTATAATCATACCCACGGATACTTGCGGTGACATTGGAGTATCTAGGTGACATTAGGGTTTTGGTTGATTTGTGTCTTAAGGTGTTATTCTAGTACGAACTCTAGGGCTGTTTGTGACACTTATAGGAATAGCCCAACGGATTGATTAGAAAGAATAACTTTG
The DNA here is from genome assembly GCA_034509565.1 of Triticum monococcum. Classification (NCBI taxonomy): domain Eukaryota; kingdom Viridiplantae; phylum Streptophyta; class Magnoliopsida; order Poales; family Poaceae; genus Triticum; species Triticum monococcum. The sequence continues at coordinate 496,619,260 of CM067844.1, forward strand.
AGGTGGTTTCGTACCCTACCATAATCTCTTCGTTCGTTCTCCGCTATTAGTGACTTTGGAGTGACTCTTTGTTGCATGTTGAGGGATAGTTATGTGATCCAATTATGTTATTATTGTTGAGAGGACTTGCACTAGTGAAAGTATGAACCCTAGGCCTTGTTTCAACGCATTGCAATACCGTTTACGCTCACTTTTATCATTATTTACCTTGTTGTTTTTATATTTCCAGATTACAAAAACTATTATCTACTATCCATATACCATTTGTATCACCATCTCTTCGCCGAACTAGTGCACCTATACAATTTACCGTTGTATTGGGTGTGTTGGGGACACAAGAGACTCTTTGTTATTTGGTTGCAGGGTTGCTTGAGAGAGACCATCTTCATCCTACGCCTCCTACGGATTGATAAACCTTAGGTCATCCACTTGAGGGAAATTTGCTACTATCCTACAAACCTCTGCACTTGGAGGCCCAACAACATCTACAAGAAGAAGGTTGTGCAGTAGACATCAAGCTCTTTTCTGGCGCCGTTGCCGGGGAGGTGAGTGCTTGAAGCTATATCTTTAGATCTTGCAATCGAGTCTTTTAGTTTCTTGCTTTATCACTAGTTTAGTTTATAAAAGAAAACTATAAAAAATGGAATTGAGTTTGTCTCATACGCTTCACCTTTTTAATATCTTCCGTGAGTATGATGGAAAGGATAATTGTGCTCAAGTGCTAGAAGAAGAAATATATATAATGTTTGCACTAAATATTTGAATGATGAGCATGATTGCAATATTGTTAGTATGAATTCCTTGAATATCTATGATGCTAATGATATGCAAAGCCACAAGCTTGGGGAAGCTATGTTTGATGAAGATGATATTTTTTTTGTCCCCCAAGTTTTGATGAGAAAATTTATTATGATGAAAGCATGCCTCCTATTTATGATGATTATATTGATGAAAATGGATTTGGAGAGGTCATCACTTTATTTTGTGATGAATCCACTATTCCGGAAGAAGTTCCAATTGATTATGAGAACAAAGTTGCTATCTATGATGATTATTGTGATGACCTGTATGCTATTAAAAATAATGATAACCATGAATCTTGTCATCATGATTTCAGTTTTCAATTGGATTATGCCTCACATGATAATTATTTTGTTGAGTTTGCTCCCACTACTATTCCGAATGAGAAGAATTTTGCTTATGTGGAGAGTAATAAAAATTTCTATGCTTGTAGATCATGAAAATAATGCTTTAGGTGCTGGTTATATTGTTGAATTCATTCATTATGCTACTAAAAATTATTTTGAGGGAGGAACATATGCTTGTAGGAACTGCAATAATATCAAGTTTCCTCTCTATGTGCTTAAAATTTTGAAGTTATGCTTGCTTTGCCCTCCTAAGCTAGTTGATTATTGTTCTCATAAGTTGTTTGCTCACAAAATCCCTATGCATAGGAAGAGGTTTAGGCTTAAATGTTCTAGTCATATTCTTCATGATGCTCTCTTTATGTTACAATTTTTATCTTTTATGTGAGCATCATTGAAATCATCATGCCTAGCTAGGGGCGTTAAAAGATAGCGCTTGTTGGGAGGCAACCCAACTTTATTTTTGTTCCTTGCTATTTGATCCTGTTTAGTAATAAATAATTTATCTAGCCTCTGTTTAGATGTGGTTTTATTGTTTAAATTAGTGTTTGTGCCAAGTAGAAGCGTTGGGAAGACTTGGGGAAAGTCCTGTTGATCTTGCTGTAAAAAACAGAAAGTTTAGCGCTCACGGGAATTGCTTCCATGTTTTATTGGAGAGTGCTATTTAGCTAATTATTTTTGCAGATGATTAATATGTAAATTCCTCAGGTCCAGAAATTTATTTTAGAATTTTTGGGGTTCCATAAGTTTGCGTTAGTTAAAGATTACTACAGACTGTTCTGTTTTTGACAGATTCTGTTTTTCGTGTGTTGTTTGCTTATTTTGATGAACCTATGGCTAGCAAAATAGTTTATAAACCATAAAGAAGTTGGAATACAGTAGGTTTAACACAAATATAAATAAAGAGTGAGTTCATTACAGTACCTTGAAGTGGTGTTTTGTTTTCTTTCGCTAACGGAGCTCACGAGTTTTCTACTTTAAGTTTTGTGTTGTCAAGTTTTCAAGTTTTGGGTAAAGATTCGATGGACTATTGAATAAGGAGTGGCAAGATCCTAAGCTTGGGAATGACCAAGGCATCCCAAGGTAATATTCAAGGACAACCAAGAGCCTAAGCCTGGGGATGCCCTGGAAGGCATCCCCTCTTTCGTCTACTTCCATCGGTAACTTTACTTGGAGCTATATTTTTATTCGCCACATGATATGTGTTTTGCTTGGAGCGTCAATTTATTTTATTTAGTTTTGCTTGCTGTTTTAATAAAATACAAAGATCTGAAATTCTTAAATGTTAGAGAGTCTTCACATAGTTGCATAATTATTCGACTACTCATTGATCTTCACTTATATCTTTTGGAGTAGTTTGTTGTTTGCTCTAGTACTTCACTTATATCTTTTAGAGCATGGTGGTAGTTTTATTTTGAAGAAATAGATGAACTCTAATGCTTCACTTATATCATTTTGAGGTGTTTTATATAGCATGGTAATTTGCTTAAATAATCCTAATATGCTAGGCATCCAACAATAGTAAAAACTTTCATATCGAGTATTGAATACTAAGAGAAGTTTGATGTTTGATGATTGTTTTGACATATGGAGGTAATAATATCAAAATCGTGCTAGTTGATTAGTTGTGAAATTGAGAAATGCTTGTGTTGAAGTTTTCAAGTCCCGTAGCATGCACGTATGGTAAGCGTTGTGTAACAAATTTGAAACATGAGGTGTTATCTCATTGTCCTCCTTATGAGTGGCGGTCGGGGACGAGCGATGGTCTTTTCCAACCAATCTATCCCCCTAGGAGCATGCGCGTAGTTCCGAGGTGTTTGATGACTTGTAGATTTTTGTAATAAGTATGTGAGTTCTTTATGACTAATGTTGAGTCCATGGATTATACGCACTCTCACCCTTCCATCATTGCTAGCCTCTTCGGTACCGTGCATTGCCCTTTCTCACATTGAGAGTTGGTGCAAACTTCGTCCGTGCATCCAAACCCCGTGATATGATACACTCTATCACACATAAACCTCCTTATATATTCCTCAAAACAGCCACCATACCTACCTATTATGACATTTCCATAGCCATTCCGAGATATATTGCCATGCAACTTTCCACCGTTCTGTTTATTATGACACGCATCATCATTGTCATATTGCTTTGCATGATCATGTAGCTGACATCGTATTTGTGGCAAAGCCATCGTTTATAATTTTTCATACATGTCTCTCTTGATTCATCGCAATCCCGGTACACCGCCGGAGGCATTCATATAGAGTCATCTTTTGTTCTAGTATCGAGTTGTAATCATTGAGTTGTAAATAAATAGAAGTGTGATGATCATCATTTTCTAGAGCATTGTCCCAAGTGAGGAATAAAAAAAGAGAGAAAGGCCATAAAAAAGAGAAGGCCCAAAAAAATGAGAGAAAAAGAGAGAAGGAACAATGCTACTATCCTTTGCCACACTTGTGCTTCAAAGTAGCACCATAATCCTCATGATAGAGAGTCTCTTGTTTTGTCACTACCATATACTAGTGGGAAATTTTCATTATAGAACTTGGCTTGTATATTCCAACTATGGGCCTCCTCAAGTGCCCTAGGTCTTCGTGAGCAAGCAAGTTGGATGCACACCCACTTAGTTTCTTTTGTTGAGCTTTCATACATTTATAGCTCTAGTGCATCTGTTGCATGGCAATCCCTACTCCTTGCATTAACATCAATCGGTGGGCATCTCCATAGCCCATTGATTAGCCTCATTGATGTGAGACTTTCTCCTTTTTGTCTTCTCCACATAACCCGCATCATCATATTCTATTCCACCCATAGTGCTATGTCCATGGCTCACGCTCATGTATTGCGTGAAGGTTTATGAGTTTGAGATTACTAAAGTATGAAACAATTGCTTGGCTTGTCATCGGGGTTGTGCATGATGAGAGCATTCTTGTGTGACGAAAGTGGAGCATGACTAAACTATATGATTTTGTAGGGATGAACTTTCTTTGGCCATGTTATTTTGAGAATACATAATTGCTTAGTTAGTATGCTTGAAGTATTATCATCTTTATGTCAATATGAACTTTTGTCTTGAATCTTTCGGATCTGAATATTCATGCCACAATTAAGAATAATTACATTGAAATTATGCCAAGTAGCACTCCGCATCAAAAATTCTGTATTTATCATTTACCTACTCGAGGACGAGCAGGAATTAAGCTTGGGGATGCTTGATACGTCTCCAACGTATCTATAATTTTTGATTGCTCCATGCTATATTATCTTCTGTTTTGGATGTTTATGGGCTTTACTGTACACTTTTATATCATTTTTGGGACTAACCTATTAACCCAGATCCCAGTGCCTGTTTCTATTTTTACCTTGTTTTAGGGTTTCGAAGAAAAGGAAAATCAAACGGAGTCCAATTGACCTGAAACTTCACGGAACTCATTTTTGGAAGGAAATAAGCCCAGAAGACTTGGAGTGCACGCCAGGGGACCTTCGAGGAGGCTACGAGGTAGGGGGCAGCCCACCCCCCTAGGGCGCGCCCTCCACCCTTGTGGCCCCCCTAACGTACTTCTTCGGCCTATATATCTCCATATACCCTAAAACTTCCAGGGAGCACAATATATCGGGAGTTCTGCCGCCAGAAGCCTCCGTAGCCACCGAAAACCAACCTAGACCCGTTCCGGCACCCTGCCGGAGGGGGCAATCCCTCTCCGGTGGCCATCTTCATCACCCCGGTGCTCTCCATGACAAGGAGGGAGTAGTTCTCCCTCGGGGTTGAGGGTATGTACCAGTAGCTATGTGTTTGATCTCTCTCTCTCTCGTGTTCTTGATTTGGCACGATCTTGATGTATCGCAAGCTTTGCTATTATAGTTGGATCTTATGATGTTTCTCCCCCTCTACTCTCTTGTAATGAATTGAGTTTCCCCTTTGAAGTTATCTTATCGGATTGATTCTTTAAAGATTTGAGAACACTTGATGTATGTCTTGCCGTGCGTATCTGTGGTGACAATGAGATATCACGCGATTCACTTGATGTATGTCTTGGTGATCAACTTGCGGGTTCCGCCCACGAACCTATGCATAGGGGTTGGCACACGTTTTCGTCGTGATTCTCCGGTAGGAACTTTGGGGGCACTCTTTGAGGTTATATGTGTTGGTTGAATAGATGAATCTGAGATTGTGCAGTCCATATCGTATAATCATACCAACGGATACTTGAGGTGACATTGGACTATCTAGGTGACATTAGGGTTTTGGTTGATTTGTGTCTTAATGTGTTATTCTAGTACGAACTCTAGGGCTGTTTGTGACACTTATAGGAATAGCCCAACGGATTGATTAGAAAGAATAACTTTGAGGTGGTTTCATACCCTACCATAATCTCTTCGTTCATTCTCCGCTATTAGTGACTTTGGAGTGACTCTTTGTTGCATGTTGAGGGATAGTTATGTCATCCAATTATGTTATTATTGTTGAGAGGACTTGCACTAGTGAAAGTATGAACCCTAGGCCTTGTTTCAATGCATTGCAATACCGTTTACACTCACTTTTATCATTAGTTACCTTGCTGTTTTTATATTTTCAGATTACAAAAACTATTATCTACTATCCATATTCCACTTGTATCACCATCTCTTCACCGAACTAGTGCACCTATACAATTTACCGTTGTATTGGGTGTGTTGGGGACACAAGAGACTCTTTGTTATTTGGTTGTAGGGCTGCTTGAGAGAGACCATCATCATCCTACGCCTCCTACGAATTGATAAACCTTAGGTCATCCACTTGAGGAAAATTTGCGACTATCCTACAAACCTCTGCCCTTAGAGGCCCAACAACGTCTACAAGAAGAAGGTTGTGTAGTGGACATAAAGCTATTTTCTGGCGTCGTTACCAGGGAGGTGAGTGCTTGAAGGTATATCTTTAGATCTTGCAATCGAGTCTTTTAGTTTCTTGTTTTATCACTAGTTTAGTTTATAAAAGAAAACTATAAAAAATGGAATTGAGTTTGTCTCATACGCTTCACCTGTTTAATATATTTTGTGAGTATGATGGAAAGGATAATTGTGCTCAAGTGCTAGAAGAATAAATCTATAGAATGTTTGGCACTAAATATTTGAATGATGAGCATGATTGCAATATTGTTAGTATGAATTACTTGAATATCTATGATGCTAATGATATGCAAAGCCACAAGCTTGGGGAAGCTATGTTTGATGAAGATGTTTTTTTGTCCCCCAAGTTTTTATGAGCAAATTTATTATGATGAAAGCATGCCTCCTATTTATCATGATTATATAGATGAAAGTGGATTTGGAGAGGCCATGACTTTATTTTGTGATGAATCCACTATTCCGGAAGAAGTTTCAATTGATTATGAGAACAAAGTTGCTATCTATGATGATTATTGTGATGACTTGTATGCTATTAAAAATAATGATAACCATGAAACTTGTCATCATGATTTTAGTTTTCAATTGGATTATGCCTCACATGATAATTATTTTGGTGAGTTTGCTCCCACTACTATTCCGAATGAGAAGAATTTTGCTTGTATGGAGAGTAATAAAATTTCTATGCTTGTAGGTCATGAAAATAATGCTTTAGGTGCTGGTTATATTGTTGAATTAATTCATGATGATACTAAAAATTATTATGAGGGAGGAACATATGCTTGTAGGAACAGCAATAATATCAAGTTTCCTCTCTATGTGCTTAAAATTTTGAAGTTATGCTTGTTTTGCCCTCCTATGCTAGTTGATTATTGTTCTCATAAGTTGTTTGCTCACAAAATCCCTATGCATAGGAAGTGCGTTAGACTTAAATGTGCTATTAATATTCTTCATGATGCTCTCTTTATGTTTCAATTCCTATCCTTTATGTGAGCATCATTGAAATCATCATGCCTAGCTAGGGGCGTTAAAAGATAGCGCTTGTTGGGAGGCAACCCAACTTTATTTTTGTTCCTTACTTTTTGATGCTGTTTAGTAATAAATAATTTATCTAGCCTCTGTTTAGATGTGGTTTTATTGTTTTAATTAGTGTTTGTGCTAAGTAGAACCGTTGGGAAGACTTGGGGAAAGTCCTGTTGATCTTGCTGTAAAAAACAGAAAGTTTAGCGCTCACGAGAATTGCTGCCATGTTTTATTGGACAGTGATATTTAGTTAATTATTTTTTAAGATTATTAACATATAAATTCCTCAGGTCCAGAAATTTAGTTTAGAATTTTTGGGGTTCCAGAAGTTTGCGTTAGTTACAGATTACTACAGACTGTTCTGTTTTTGACAGATTCTGTTTTTTCGTGTGTTGTTTGCTTATTTTGATGAACCTATGGCTAGCAAAATAGTTTATAAACCATAGAGAAGTTGGAATACAGTAGGTTTAACACCAATACAAATAAATAATGAGTTAATTACAGTACCTTGAAGTGGTGTTTTGTTTTCTTTTGCTAACGGAGCTCACGAGTTTTCTACTTTAAGTTTTGTGATGTGAAGTTTTCAAGTTTTGGGTAAAGATTCGATGGACTATTGAATAAGGAGTGGCAAGAGCCCAAGCTTGGGGATGACCAAGGCACCCCAAGGTAATATTAAAGGACAACCAAGAGCCTAAGCTTGGGGATGCCCCGGAAGGCATCCCCTCTTTCGTCTACTTCCATCGGTAACTTTACTTGGAGCTATATTTTTATTCGCCACATGATATGTGTTTTGCTTGGAGCCTCAATTTATTTTATTTGGTTTTGCTTGCTGTTTTAATAAAATACCAAGATCTGAAATTCTTAAATGTTAGAGAGTCTTCACATAGTTGCATAATTATTCGACTACTCATTGATCTTCACTTATATCTTTCGGAGTAGTTTGTTGTTTGCTCTAGTACTTCACTTATATCTTTTAGAGCATGGTGGTAGTTTTATTTTGAAGAAATAGATGAACTCTAATGCTTCACTTATATCATTTTGAGAGTTTTAAATAGCATGGTAATTTTCTTAAATAATCCTAATATGCTAGGCATCCAAGAATAGTAAAAACTTTCATATAGAATATTGAATACTAAGAGAAGTTTGATGCTTGATGATTGTTTTGAGATATGGAGGTAATAATATCAAAGTCGTGCTAGTTGAGTAGTTGTGAATTTGAGAAATTCTTGTGTTGAAGTTTGCAAGTCCCGTATCATGCACGTATGGTAAACGTTGTGTAACAAATTTGAAACATGAGGTGTTATCTCATTGTCCTCCTTATGAGTGGCGGTCGGGGACGAGTGATGGTCTTTTCCTACCAATCTATCCCCCTAGGAGCATGCGCGTAGTGCCGAGGTGTTTGATGACTTGTAGATTTTTGCAATAAGTATGTGAGTTCTTTATGACTAATGTTGAGTCCATGGATTATACGCACTCTCACCCTTCCATCATTGCTAGCCTCTTCGGTACCGTGCATTGCCCTTTCTCACATTGAGAGTTGGTGCAAACTTCACCGGTGCATCCAAACCCCGTGATATGATACGCTCTATCACACATAAACCTCCTTATATCTTCCTCAAAACAGCCACAATACCTACCTATTATGGCATTTCCATAGCCATTCCGATATATATTGCCATGCAACTTTCCACCGTTCCGTTTATTATGACATGCATCATCATTGTCATATTGCTTTGCATGATCATGTAGTTGACATCGTATTTGTGGCAAAGCCGCCGTTCATAATTTTTCATACATGTTGCTCTTGATTCATCGCAATCCCGGTACACCGCCGGAGGCATTCATAGAGAGTTATCTTTTGTTCTAGTGTCGAGTTGTAATCATTGAGTTGTAAATAAATAGAAGTTTGATGATCATCATTTGCTAGAGCATTGTCCCAAGTGAGGAATAAAAAAAGAGAGAAAGGCCATAAAAAATAGAAGGCCCAAAAAAAGAGATAGGCCATAAAAAAGAGAAGGCCAAAAAATGAGAGAAAAAGAGATAAGGGACAATGCTACTATCCTTTGCCACACTTGTGCTTCAAAGTAGTACCATAATCCTCATGATAGAGAGTCTCTTGTTTTGTCACTTTCATATACTAGTGGGAAATTTTCATTATGGAACTTGGCTTGTATATTCCAACTATGGGCCTCCTCAAGTGCCCTAGGTCTTCGTGAGCAAGCAAGTTGGATGCACACCCACTTAGTTTCTTTTGTTGAGCTTTCATACATTTATAGCTCTAGTGCATCCGTTGCATGGCAATCCCTACTCCTTGCATTAACATCAATCGGTGGGCATCTCCATAGCCCATTGATTAGCCTCGTTGATGTGAGACTTTCTGCTTTTTGTCTTCTCCACATAACCCCCATCATCATATTCTATTCCACCCATAGTGCTATGTCCATGGCTCGCGCTCATGTATTGCGTGAAGGTTTATGAGTTTGAGATTACTAAAGTATGAAACAATTGCTTGGCTTGTCATCAGGGTTGTGCATGATGAGAGCATTCTTGTGTGACGAATATGGAGCATGACTAAACTATATGATTTTGTAGGGATGAACTTTCTTTGGCCATGTTATTTTGAGAAGACATAATTGCTTAGTTAGTATGCTTGAAGTATTATCATTTTTATGTCAGTATGAACTTTTGTCTTGAATCTTTCGGATCTGAATATTCATGCCACAATTAAGAATAATTACATTGAAATTATGCAAAGTAGCACCCTGCATCAAAAAGTTTGTTTTTATCATTTACCTACTCGAGGACGAGCAGGAATTAAACTTGGGGATGCTTGATACGTCTCCAACGTATCTATGATTTTTGATTGCTCCATGCTATATTATCTTCTGTTTTGGATGTTTATGGGCTTTATTATACACTTTTATATCATTTTTGGGACTAACCTATTAACCCAGATCCCAGTGCCAGATTCTGTTTTTACCTTGTTTTAGGGTTTCGAAGAAAAGGAAAATCAAACGGAGTCCAATTGACCTGAAACTTCATGAAACTCATTTTTGGAAGGAAATAAGCCCAGAAGACTTGGAGTGCACATCAGGGGACCTTCGAGAAGACCACGAGGTAGGGGGCACGCCCACCCCCCTAGGGCGCGCCCTCCACCCTCGTGGGCCTCTCGTGGCCCCCCTGGCATACTTCTTCCACCTATATATCTCCATATACCCTAAAACTTCCAGGGAGCATAATAGATCGGGAGTTCCGTCGCCAGAAGCCTCCGTAGCCACCGAAAACCAATCTAGACCCGTTCCGGCACCCTACCGGAGGGGGCAATCCCTCTCCGGTGGCCATCTTCATCACCCCGGTGCTCTCCATGACGAGGAGGGAGTAGTTCTACCTCGGGGTTGAGGGTAGGTACTAGTAGCTATGTGTTTGATCTCTCTCTCTCTCATGTTCTTGATTTGGCACGATCTTGATGTATCGCGAGCTTTGCTATTATAGTTGGATCTTATGATGTTTCTCCCCCTCTACTCTCTGGTAATGAATTGAGTTTCCCCTTTGAAGTTATCTTATGGGATTGAGTCTTTAAAGATTTGAGAACACTTGATGTATGATTGTCGTGCGTATCTGTGGTGACAATGGGATATCATGTGATTCACTCGATGTATGTTTTGGTGATCAACTTGCGGGTTCCGCCCATGAACCTATGCATAGGGGTTGGCACACGTTTTCGTCGTGATTCTCCGGTAGGAACTTTGGGGGCACTCTTTGTGGTTATATGTGTTGGTTGAATAGATGAATCTGAGATTGTGCGATGCATATCGTATAATCATACCCACGGATACTTGAGGTGACATTGGAGTATCTAGGTGACATTAGGGTTTTGGTTGATTTGTGTCTTAATGTGTTAATCTAGTACCAACTGTAGGGCTGTTTGTGACACTTATAGGAATAGCCCAACGGATTGATTAGAAAGAATAACTTTGAGGTGGTTTTGTACCCTACCGTAATCTCTTCGTTCGTTCTCCGCTATTAGTGACTTTGGAGTGACTCTTTGTTGCATGTTGAGGGATAGTTATGTGATCCAATTATGTTATTATTGTTGAGAGGACTTGCACTAGTGAAAGTATGAACCCTAGGCCTTGTTTCAACGCATTGCAATACCGTTTACGCTCACTTTTATCATTAGTTACCTTGCTGTTTGTATATTTTCATATTACAAAAAATATTATCTACTATCCATATACCACTTGTATCACCATCTCTTCGCCGAAAAAGTGCACCTATACAATTTACCGTTGTATTGGGTGTGTTGGGGACACAAGAGACTCTTTGTTATTTGGTTGCAGGGTTGCTTGAGAGAGACCATCTTCATGCTACGCCTCCTACGAATTGATAAACCTTAGGTCATCCACTTGAGGGAAATTTGCTACTATCCTACAAACCTCTGCCCTTGGAGGCCCAGCAACGTCTACAAGAAGATGGTTTTGTAGTGGACATCAAGCTCTTTTCTGGCGCCATTGCCGGGGAGGTGAGTGCTTGAAGGTATATCTTTAGATCTTGCAATCGAGTCTTTTAGTTTCTTGTTTTATCACTAGTTTAGTTTATAAAAGAAAACTATAAAAAATGGGATTGAGTTTGTCTCATACGCTTCACCTTTTTAATATCTTTCATGAGTATGATGGAAAGGATAATTGTGCTCAAGTGCTAGAAGAAGAAATCTATAGAATGTTTGGCACTGAATATTTGAATGATGAGCATGATTGCAATATTGTTAGTATGAATTCCTTGAATATCTATGATGCTAATGATATGCAAAGCCACAAGCTTGGGGAAACTATGTTTGATGAAGATGATGTTTTTTTTGTCCCCCAAGTTTTGATGAGCAAATTTATTATGATGAAAGCATGCCTCCTATTTATGATGATTATATTGATGAAAGTGGATTTGGAGAGGTCATGACTTTATTTTGTGATGAATCCACTATTCCGGAAGAAGTTTCAATTGATTATGAGAACAAAGTTGCTATCTATGATGATTATTGTGATGACTTGTATGCTATTAAAAATAATGATAACCATGAAACTTGTCCTCATGATTTTAGTTTTCAATTGGATTATGCCTCACATGATAATTATTTTGTTGAGTTTGCTCCCACTACTATTCCGAATGAGAAGAATTTTGTTTATGTGGAGAGTAAGAAAATTTATATGCATGTAGATCATGAAAAGAATGCTTTAGGTGCTGGTTATATTGTTGAATTCATTCATGATGATACTAAAAATTATTATTATGGAGGAACATATGCTTGTAGGAACTGCAATAATATCAAGCTTCCTCTCTATGTGCTTAAAATTTTGAAGTTATGCTTGTTTTGCCCTCCTATGCTAGTTGATTATTGTTCTCATAATTGTTTGCTCACAAAATCCCTATGCATAGGAAGAGGTTTAGTCTTAAATATGCTAGTCATATTCTTCATGATGCTCTCTTTATGTTACAATTTTTATCTTTTATGTGAGCATCATTGAAATCATCATGCCTAGCTAGGGGCGTTAAAAGATAGCGCTTGTTGGGAGGCAACCCAACTTTATTTTTGTTCCTTGCTTTTTGATCCTGTTTAGTAATAAATAATTTATCTAGCCTCTGTTTAGATGTGGTTTTATTGTTTTAATTAGTGTTTGTACCAAGTAGAACCGTTGGGAAGACTTGGGGAAAGTCCTGTTGATCTTGCTGTAAAAAACAGAAAGTTTAGCGCTCACGGGAATTGCTGCCATGTTTTATTGGAGAGTGCTATTTAGTTAATTCTTTTTGCAGATGATTAATATATAAATTCCTAAGGTCCAACAATTTAGTTTAGCATTTTTGGGTTTCCAGAAGTTTGCGTTAGTTACAGATTACTATAGACTGTTCTGTTTTTAACAGATTCTGTTTTTCATGTGTTGTTTGCTTATTTTGATGAACCTATGGCTAGAAAAATAGTTTATAAACCATATAGAAGTTGGAATACAGTAGGTTTAACACCAATATAAATAAATAATGAGTTCATTACAGTACCTTGAAGTGCTGTTTTGTTTTCTTTCGCTAACGGAGCTCACGAGTTTTCTACTTTAAGTTTTGTGTTGTGAAGTTTTCAAGTTTTGGGTAAAGTTTCGATGGACTATTGAATAAGGAGTGGAAAGAGCCTAGGATTGGGGATTACCAAGTCACCCCAAGGTAATATTAAAGGACAACCAAGAGCCTAAGCTTGGGGATGCCCCGGAAGGCATCCCCTCTTTCGTCTACTTCCATCGGTAACTTTACTTGAAGCTATATTTTTATTCGCCACATGATATGTGTTTTGCTTGGAGCATCAATTTGTTTTATTTAGTTTTTCTTGCTGTTTTAATAAAATACCAAGATCTAAAATTCTTAAATGTTAGAGGGTCTTCACATAGTTGCATAATTATTCGACTACTCATTGATCTTCACTTATATCTTTCGGAGTAGTTTCTTGTTTGCTCTAGTACTTCACTTATATCTTTTAGAGCATGGTGGTAGTTTTATTTTGAAGAAATAGATGAACTCTAATGCTTCACTTATATCATTTTGAGAGTTTTAAATATCACGGTAATTTTCTTAAATAATCCTAATATGCTAGGCATCCAAGAATAGTAAAAACTTTCATATAGAGTATTGAATACTAAGAGAAGTTTGACGCTTGATGATTGTTTTGAGATATGGAGGTAATAATATCAAAGTCGTGCTAGTTGAGTAGTTGTGAATTTGAGAAATGCTTGTGCTGAAGTTTGCAAGTCCCGTAGCATGCACGTATGGTAACCGTTGTGTAACAAATTTGAAACATGAGGTGTTATCTCATTGTCCTCCTTGTGAGTGGCGGTCGAGGACGAGCGATGGTCTTTTCCTACCAATCTATCCCCTAGGAGCATGCGCGTAATGCCGAGGTGTTTGATGACTTGTAGATTTTTGCAATAAGTATGTGAGTTCTTTATGACTAATGTTGAGTCCATGGATTATACGCACTCTCACCCTTCCATCATTGCTAGCCTCTTCGGTACCGTGCATTGCCCTTTCTCACATTGAGAGTTGGTGCAAACTTCGCCGGTGCATCCAAACCCCGTGATATGATACACTCTATCACACATAAACCTCCTTATATCTTCCTCAAAACAGCTACCATACCTACCTATTATGGCATTTCCATAGCCATTCCGAGATATATTGCCATGCAACTTTCCACCATTCTGTTTATTATGACACACATCATCATTGTCATATTGCTTTGCATGATCATGTAGCAGACATTGTATTTGTGGCAAAGCCACCAATCATAATTTTTCATACATGTCGCTCTTGATTCATCACAATCCCAGTACACCGCCGGAGGCATTCATATAGAGTCATCTTTTATTCTAGTATCGAGTTGTAATCATTGAGTTGTAAATAAATAGAAGTGTGATGATCATCATTTTCTAGAGCATTGTCCCAAGTGAGGAATAAAAAAGAGAGAAAGGCCATAAAAAAGAGAAGGCCCAAAAAATGAGAGAAAAAGAGAGAAGGGACAATGCTACTATCCTTTGCCGCACTTGTGCTTCAAAGTAGCACCATAATCCTTATGATAGAGAGTCTCTTGTTTTGTCACTTTCATATACAAGTGGGAAATTTTCATTATAGAACTTGGCTTGCATATTCCAACAATGGGCCTCCTCAAGTGCCCTAGGTCTTCGTGAGCAAGCAAGTTGGATGCACACTCACTTAGTTTCTTTTGTTGAGCTTTCATATATTTATAGCTCAGGTGCATCCGTTAGATGGCAATCCCTACTCCTTGCATTAACATGAATCGGTGGGCATCTCCATAGCCCATTGATTAGCCTCGTTGATGTGAGACTTTCTCCTTTTTGTCTTCTCCACATAACCCCCATCATCTTATTCTATTCCACACAAAGTGCAATGTCTATGGCTCACGCTCATGTATTGCGTGAAGGTTTATGAGTTTGAGATTACTAAACTATGAAACAATTGCTTGGTTTGTCATCGGGCTTGTGCTTGATGAGAGCATTCTTGTGTGACAAAAATGGAGCATGACTAAACTATATGATTTTGTAGGGATGAACTTTCTTTGGCCATGTTATTTTGAGAAGACATAATTGCTTAGTTAGTATGCTTGAAGTATTATCATTTTTATGTTAATATGAACTTTTGTCTTAAATCTTTCGGATCTGAATATTCATGCCACAATTAAGAATAATTACATTGAAATTATGCCAAGTAGTACTCCACATCAAAAATTCTGTTTTTATCATTTACCTACTCGAGGACGAGCAGGAATTAAGCTTCGGGATGCTTGATACGTCTCCAACGTATCTATAATTTTTGATTGCTCCATGCTATATTATCTTCTATTTTGGATGTTTATGGGCTTTGTCATACACTTTTATATCATTTTTGGGACCAACCTATTAACCCAGATCCCAGTGCCAGTTTCTGTTTTTACCGTGTTTTAGGGTTTCGAAGAAAAGGAAAATCAAACGGAGTCCAATTGACCTGAAACTTCACGGAACTCATTTTTGGAAGGAAATAAGCCCAGAAGACATGGAGTGCACGTCAGGGGACCTTGGAGGAGGCCACGAGGTAGGGGGGGCACGCCCACCCCCCTAGGGCGCGCCCTCCACCCTCGTGGGCCCCTCGTGGCCCCCCTGACGTACTTCTTCCGCCTATATATCTCCATATACCCTAAAACTTCCAAGGAGCACAATAGATCAGGAGTTCCGCCGCCACAAGCCTCAGTTGCCACCGAAAACCAATCTAGACCCGTTCCGGCACCCTGCCGGAGGGGCAATCCCTCTCCGGTGGCCATCTTCATCACCCCGGTGCTCTCCATGACGAGGAGGGAGTAGTTCTCCCTCGGGGTTGAGGGTATGTACTAGTAGCTATGTGTTTGATCTCTCTCTCTCTCGTGTTCTTGATTTGGCACGATCTTGATGTATCGCGAGCTTTGCTATTATAGTTTGATATTATGATGTTTCTCCCCCTCTACTCTCTTGTAATGAATTGAGTTTCCCCTTTGAAGTTATCTTATCGGATTGAGTCTTTAATGATTTGAGAACACTTGAGGTATGTCTTGCCGTGCGTATCTGTGGTGACAATGGGATATCACGTGATTCACTTGATGTATATTTTGGTGATCAACTTGCGGGTTCCGCCCATGAACCTATGCATAGGGGTTGGCACACGTTTTCGTCGTGATTCTCCGATAGGAACTTTGGGGCACTCTTTGAGGTTATATGTGTTGGTTGAATAGATAAATCTGAGATTGTGTGATGCATATCGTATAATCATACCCACGGATACTTGAGGTGACATTGGAGTATCTAGGTGACATTAAGGTTTTGGTTGATTTGTGTCTTAAGGTGTTATTATAGTAGAAACTCTAGGGCTGTTTGTGACACTTATAGGAATAGCCCAATGGATTGATTAGAAAGAATAACTTTGAGGTGGTTTCGTACCCTACCATAATCTCTTCGTTCGTTCTCCACTATTAGTGACTTTGGAGTGACTATTTGTTGCATGTTGAGGGATAGTTATGTGATCCAATTATATTATTATTGTTGAGAGGACTTGCACTAGTGAAAGTATGAACCCTAGGCCTTGTTTCAACGCATTGCAATACCGTTTATGCTCACTTTTATCATTAGTTACCTTGCTGTTTTTATATTTTCAGATTACAAAAACTATTATCTACTATCCATATACCACTTGTATCACCATCTCTTCACCGAACTAGTGCACCTATACAATTTACCGTTGTATTGGGTGTGTTGGGGACACAAGAGACTCTTTGTTATTTGGTTGCAGGGTTGCTTGAGAGAAACCATCTTCATCCTATGCCTCATACGGATTAATAAACCTTAGGTCATCAACTTGAGGAAATTTGCTACTGTCCTACAAACCTCTGCACTTGCAGGCCCAACAACGTCTACAAGAAGGAGGTTGTGTAGTAGACATCACACGCCCACCCCCTGGGCGCGCCCTCCACCCTCGTGGGCCCCTCGTGGCCCCCTGACGCACTTCTTCCTCCTATATATCTCCATATACCCTAAAACGATCGGGGAGCACAATAGATCGGGAGTTCTGCCGCCAGAAGCCTCCGTAGCCACCGAAAGCCAATCTAGACCCGTTCCGGCACCCTGCCGGAGGGGGAATCCCTATCTGGTGGCCATCTTCATCATCCCAGTGCTCTCCATGACGAGGAGGGAGTAGTACTCCCTCGGGGCTGAGGGTATGTACCAGTAGCTATGTGTTTGATCTCTCTCTCTCTCTCTCGTGTTCTTGAGGTGGTACGATCTTGATGTATCGTGAGCTTTGCTATTATAATTGGATCTTATGATAATTTCTCCCCCCTCTACTCTCTTGTAATGGATTGAGTTTCCCCTTTGAATTTATCTTATCGGATTGAGTCTTTAAAGATTTGAGAACACTTGATGTATGTCTTGCCGTGCGTATCTGTGGTGACAATGGGATACCACGTGATTCACTTGATGTATGTTTTGGTGATCAACTTGTGGGTTTCGCCCATGAACCTATGCATAGGGGTTGGCACACGTTTTCGTCGTGATTCTCCGGTAGAAGCTTTGGGGCACTCTTTGAGGTCCTATGCGTTGGTTGAATAGATGAATCTGAGATTGTGTGATGCATATCGTATAATCATACCCACGGATACTTGAGGTGACATTGGAGTATCTAGGTGACATTAGGGTTTTGGTTGATTTATGTCTTAAGGTGTTATTCTAGTACGAACTCTAGGGCTGTTTGTGACACCTATAGGAATAGCCCAACGGATTGATTGGAAAGAATAACTTTGAGGTGGTTTCGTACCCTACCATAATCTCTTCGTTTGCTCTCCGCTATTAGTGACTTTGGAGTGACTCTTTGTTGCATGTTGAGGGATAGTTATGTGATCCAATTATGTTATTATTGTTGAGGGAACTTGCACCAGCGAAAGTATGAACCCTAGGCCTTGTTTCAACACATTGCAATACCGTTTACGCTCACTTTTATCATTAGATACCTTGCTGTTTTACAATTTCAGATTACAAATACCTTTACCTACCATCCATATTGCACTTGTATCACCATCTCTTCGCCGAACTAGTGCACCTATACAATTTACCATTGTATTGGGTGTGTTGGGGACACAAGACACTCTTTGTTATTTGGTTGCAGGGTTGATTGAGAAAGACCATCTTCATCCTACGCCTCCTACGGATTGATAAACCTTAGGTCATCCACTTGAGGGAAATTTGCTACTGTCCTACAAACCTCGGCACTTGGAGGCCCAACAATGTCTACAAGAAGAAGGTTGTGTAGTAGACATCAAGCTCTTTTCTGATGCCGTTGCCGGGGAGGTTAGCGCTTGAAGGTATATCTTTAGATCTTGCAATCGAGTCTTTTAGTTTCTTGTTTTATCACTAGTTTAGTGTATAAAAGAAAACTATAAAAAATGGAATTGAGTTTACCTCATACACTTCATCTTTTTAATATCTTTCATGAGTGTGATGGAAAGGTAAATTGTGCCAAAGTGTTAAAAGAAGAATGCATTAAAATGTTTGGCACTAAATATTTGAATGATGAGCATGATTGCAATGTTGTTAGTATGAATTCCTTGAATATCCATGATGCTAATGATATGCAAGGCCACAAGCTTGGGGAAGCTATGTTTGATGAAGATGATATTTTTTGTCTCCCAAGTTTTGATGAGAAAATTTATTATGATGAAATCATGCCTCCTATTTATGATGATTATAGTGATGAAAGTGGATTTGGAGAGGTCATGACTTTATCTTGTGATGAATCCACTATTTCGGAAGAGGTTTCAATTGATTATGAGAACAATGTTGCTATCTATGATGATTATTGTGATGACTTGTATGCTATAAAGAATAATTATATCCATGAAACTTGTCATCATGATTTTAGTTTTCAATTAGATTATGCCTCACATGATAATTATTTTGTTGAGTTTGCCCCCACTATTATTCATGAGAAGAATTTTGCTTACGTGGAGAGTAATAAAATTTCTATGATTGTAGATCATGAAAAGAATGCTTTAGGTCTGGTTATATTGTTGAATTCATTCATGATGTTACTGAAAATTATTGTGAGGGAGGAATATATGCTTGTAGGAATTGCAATAATATCAAGTTTCCTCTCTATGTGCTTAAAATTTTGAAGTTATGCTTGTTTTGCCCTCCTATGCTAGTTGATTATTGTTCCCATAAGTTGTTTTCTCACAAAATCCCTATGCATAGGAAGTGGGTTAGACTTAAATGTGCTAGTCATATTCTTCATGATGCTCTCTTTATGTTTCAATTCCTATCCTTTATGTGAGCATCATTGAAATCATCATGCCTAGCTAGGGGCATTAAACGATAGTGCTTGTTGGGAGGCAACCGAATTTTACTTTTGCCTTGCTTTTTGTTCCTGTTTAGTAATAAACAATTTTATATAGCCTCTGTTATTGTTGTTTTTTTGTGTTTAATTAGTGTTTGTGCCAAGTAGAACCGTTGGGAAGACTTGGGGAAAGTCTTGTTGAACTTGCTGTAAAAAAACAGAAACTTTAGCGCTCATGAGAACTGCTGCCATATTTATTTGGAAAGTGCTATTTAGTTAATTCTTTTTGAAGATGATTAATAGATAAATTCCTCACTTCCAGAAATTTATTTGAGAATTTTATGAGTTCCATAAGTATACGTTTGATCCAGATTACTACAGGATGTTCTGTTTTTGACAGATTCTGTTTTCTATGTGTTGTTTGCTTATTTTGATGAATCTATGAGTAGTATCGGAGGGTATGAACCATAGATAAGTTGGAATACAGTAGATATAACACCAATATAAATAAACAATTAGTTCATTACAGTACCTTGAAGTGGTGATTTATTTTCTTATACTAACGGAGCTTACAAGTTTTCTTGATAAGTTTTGTGTTGTGAAGTTTTCAAGTTTTGGGTAAAGATTTGATGGACTATGGAATAAGGAGTGGCAAGAGCCTAAGCTTGGGGATGCCCAAGGAACCCCAAGGTAATAATCAAGGACAACCAAGAGCCTAAGCTTGGGGATGCCCCGAAAGGCATCCTCTCTTTCGTCTTAGTTCATCGGTAACTTTACTTGGAGCTATATTTTTATTTACCACATCATATGTGTGTTTCTTGGAGCGTAATTTTATTTTATTTAGTTTTGCTTGCTGTTTGAATAAAATACCAAGATCTGAAATTCTTAAATGTTAGAGATTCTTCACATAGTTGCATAATTATTCGACTACTCATTGACCTTCACTTATATCTTTCGGAGTAGTTTGTTGTTGCTCTAGCGCTTCACTTATATCTTTTTTGAGCACGACAGTGGTTTTATTTTATAGAAATTAATGAACTCTCATGCTTCGCTTATATCATTTTTAGAGTCTTTAGAACAGCATGGTAGTTTGCTTTGGTTATGAATTTAGTCCTAATATGATGGGCATCCAAGAGGGATATAATAAAAACTTTCATATAGAGTGCATTGAATACTAAGAGAAGTTTGATACTTGATAATTGTTTTGAGATATGGAGATGGTGATATTAGAGTCATGCTAGTTGAGTAGTTGTGAATTTGAGAAATACTTGTGTTAAAGTTTGTGATTCCTGTAGAATGCACGTATGGTGAACCGTTATGTGATGAAGTCGGAGCATGATTTATTTATTGATGGTCTTCCTTATGAGTGGCGGTCGGGGACGAGCGATGGTCTTTTCCTACCAATCTATCCCCCTACGAGCATGCACGTAGTACTTTGTTTCGATAACTTATAGATTTTTGCAACAAGTATGTGAGTTCTTTATGACTAATGTTGAGTCCATGGATTATACACACTCTCACCCTTCCACCATTGCTAGCCTCTCTAGTACCGCGCAATTTTTGCCGGTGCCATAAACCCACCATATACCTTCCTCAAAACAGCCACCATACCTACCTATTATGCCATTTCCATAGCCATTCCGAGATATATTGCCATGCAACTTTCCACCCTTCCGTTTATTATGACACGCTCCATCATTGTCATATTGCTATGCATGATCATGTAGTTGACATTGTATTTGTGGCAAAGCCACCGTTCATAATTCTTTCATACATGTCACTCATGCATCATTGCACATCCCGGTACACCGCCGGAGGCATTCATATAGTCATATTTTGTTCTAAGAATCGAGTTGTAATTCTTGAGTTGTAAGTAAATAAAGGTGTGATGATCATCATTATTAGAGCATTGTCCCAGTGAGGAAAGGATGATGGAGACTATGATTCCCCCATAAGTCGGGATGAGACTCCGGACGAAAAAAGGGGAGAGAAAAAAAAGAGGCCATAAAAAAAGAGAAAAGGCCCAAATAAAAAAAATAAAAAAATGAGAGAAAAAGAGAGAAGGGGCAATGCTACTATCCTTTTACCACACTTGTGCTTCAAAGTAGCACCATGATCTTCATGATAAAGAGTCTCCTATGTTG
This sequence comes from Triticum monococcum, assembly GCA_034509565.1. Taxonomy (NCBI): domain Eukaryota; kingdom Viridiplantae; phylum Streptophyta; class Magnoliopsida; order Poales; family Poaceae; genus Triticum; species Triticum monococcum. The sequence continues at coordinate 496,640,837 of CM067844.1, forward strand.
TCACTTTCATATACTAGTGGGAAATTTTCATTATAGAACTTGGCTTGTATATTCCAATGATGGGCTCCCTCAAAATGCCCTAGGTCTTCGTGAGCAAGCGAGTTGGATGCACACCCACTTAGTGTCTTTTTGAGCTTTCATACACTTATAGCTCTAGTGCATCCGTTGCATGGCAATCCCTACTCACTCACATTGATATCTATTGATGGGCATCTCCATAGCCCGTTGATACGCCTAGTTGATGTGAGACTATGTTCTCCTTTTTGTCTTCTCCACAACCACCATTCTATTCCGCCTATAGTGCTATGTCCATGGCTCACGCTCATGTATTGCGTGAAGATTGAAAAAGTTTGAGAACATCAAAAATATGAAAAAATTGCTTGTCTTGTCATCGGGGTTGTGCATGATTTAAATATGTTGTGTGGTGAAGATAGAGCATAGCCAGACTATATGATTTTGTAGGGATAGCTTTCTTTAGCCATGTTATTTTGAGAAGACATGATTGCTTAGTTAGTATGCTTGAAGTATTATTATTTTTATGTCAATATTAAACTTTTGTCTTGCATCTTACGAATCTGAATATTCTTTCCACAATAAAGAGAATTACATGGATAAATATGTTAGGTAGCATTCCACATCAAAAATTCTGTTTTTATCATTTACCTAATCAAGGACGAGTAGGAATTAAGCTTGGGGATGCTAATACGTCTCCAGTGTATCTATAATTTTTGATTGTTCCATGCTATTATATTATCAACTTTGGATGTTTATGGGCTTTATTATGCACTTTTATATTATTTTTGGGACTAAGCTATTAACCCAGAGCCCAGTGCCAGTTTCTGTTTTTTCCTTGTTTTAGAATATGGCAGAAAAGGAAAACCAAACGGAGTCCAATTGACCTGAAACTTCATAGAACTTATTTTTGGTTCAGAAGAAGCCCAGAAGACTTGGAGTGCACGTCAGGGGATCAACGAGGAGGCCACGAGGCAGGGGCCGCGCCCACAACCCCCCTAGGTGCGCCCTCCACCCTTGTGGCCCCCCTGATGCACTTCTTCCTCCTATATATTTCCATATACCCTAAAACGACCGGGGAGCAGAATAGATCAGGGGTTCCGCCGCCAGAAGCCTCCGTAGCCACCGAAAGCCAATCTAGACCCGTTCCGGCACCCTGTCGGAGGGGGAATCCCTCTCCGATGGCCATCTTCATCATCCCGGTGCTCTCCATGATGAGGAGGGAGTAGTTCTCCCTCGGGGCTGAGGGTATGTACCAGTAGCTATGTGTTTGATCTCTCTCTCTCTCTCTCTCGTGTTCTTGAGGTGGTACGATCTTGATGTATCGCGAGCTTTGCTATTATAGTTGGATCTTATGATGTTTTCTCCCCCCTCTACTCTCTTGTAATGGATTGAGTTTCCCCTTTGAAGTTATCTTATCGGATTGTGTCTTTAAAGATTTGAGAACACTTGATGTATGTCTTGACGTGTGTATCTGTGGTGACAATGGGATACCACATGATTCACTTGATGTATGTTTTGGTGATCAACTTGTGGGTTCCGCCCATGAACCTATGCATAGGGGTTGGCACACGTTTTCATCGTGATTCTCCGGTAGAAACTTTGGGGCACTCTTTGAGGTCCTATGTGTTGGTTGAATAGATGAATATGAGATTGTGTGGTGCATATCGTATAATCATACGCATGGATACTTGAGGAGACATTGGAGTATCTAGGTGACATTAGGGTTTTGGCTGATTTGTGTCTTAAGGTGTTATTCTAGTACGAACTCTAGGGCTGTTTGTGACACCTATAGGAATAGCCCAACAGATTGATTGGAAAGAATAACTTTGAGGTGGTTTCGTACCCTACCATAATCTCTTTGTTTGCTCTCCGCTATTAGTGACTTTGGAGTGACTCTTTGTTGCATGTTGAGGGACAGTTATGTGATCCAATTATGTTATTATTGTTGAGGGAACTTGCACCAGCGAAAGTATGAACCCTAGGCCTTGTTTCAACACATTGCAATACCGTTTACGCTCACTTTTATCATTAGTTACCTTGCTGTTTTTATAATTTCAGATTACAAATACATTTACCTACCATCCATATTGCACTTGTATCACCATCTCTTCGTGAAACTAGTGCACCTATACAATTTACCATTGTATCGGGTGTGTTGGGGACACAAGAGACTCTTTGTTATTTGGTTGCAGGGTTGCTTGAGAGAGACCATCTTCATCCAACGCCTCCTACGTATTGATAAACCTTAGGTCATCCACTTGAGGGAAATTTGCTACTGTCGGGGATATACTCCGCGGCGTAAACCAACCGGAAGTATAACCCGGTCGGACTTGGCATTTCATTGGTAACCCGCCAGAGGATTGGCGACTTACGTGTCTGGCGGTTCACTGGTATGACGATTCACGAGCCTGAAGACTCATTGGTGACCCGGCGCATGTTCCAGATGGATGACAAGGCCCAAGGCCCAGAAGGCCGATTTATGTTAGTGGTGGGCCGGTTTAAGAGGAAAGGCGTGAGGAACGTTTATCTTACAAGGAGTTCAGACCTGGACTTGTATCCGGTTTGTATTAGAAGGTAGATTAGTCCTAATCCTAATATGACTCCACATGTAACCCACCCCTCTAACTTATATAAGGAGGGGCAGGGCTCCCCAAAGGGGACGGGTTAGAGGAAACAATGTTTAGGGCTAGGCACAAAGAGCCGGCTTACCGGCGACTCCCTCATGATCATAATGAGACCTAGCCACAAACAGCATGTAGGGTTATTACCGGATGATGTTTCCCGGGGCCCGAAGCTGTCTAAACCCTTGTGTTGTGTTGCGTCTCACGATTCCGCTCAACCCCTCTCAAGCTACCACATAGATGTGTTGGCTTCGCGACTAAGTCCTTATAGTAAGGACATCTGCCGTGATAGATCCACGATAGTTGGCGCCCACCGTGGGGCCCGCGCACGGTGGTGTTGAGTTCTTGAAGGGATTTTCCCAAAGGATTGGAAGGTTCACAATTTTTCCGGATGAAGAATCACCGGTTTGGAAAGATCTGCATCAGCGTCAAGTTTATCAAACTCAGACTTATATTTTGTGAGATTCAAAGGTCAAGAGAAAATTAGGATTTGGGTTATGATTGGTAAACTGCTGCAAGTCGCCGAGACCAAGCTGTCAAACCGCTGGAATCCACGTTTTCCTCTGATCGACCAATCAAGATGCATACACACGAAGGAATCGGACCAACTGTGGATCCTTAAAATTATGGGAAGACACCTCTATTCATGCAAGACAACAGTAGTAATTGTACTACATCAATTAGTACTCGGTCACGTGATAGTCAGGTTGATCTACAACTCCAGATTCTTTATTAGCTAAAACTACCAAAGGGGAAGCAACCAGATCGGGATTGCCTATGCAAATTCATACAGAGTAAATACATGGCCGCGTGCTGCCGTTTCACTTCGGACCAAGCGGCCTCAAGTCTCCGCTTCGGTCTCTGTTCCGAATCACAGCCAGCTGCTTTGCTTCGTTCGCCACTGGAGAATCTCAAACCGCTCTGGATTCACTTTACCATCTCCTGCGTCGAGCTGCTATGTTGCCAAACCGTCAGGCGCACCCCAAGTGGCCAATCCACTTACACCGTGGGTGAGCCGCCTCTTGCTCCGTTGACTCGCCGCAGCCACCGTCCGAACCGGTCTAACAGGATCGCTAAATGTGCCTCTGTTGTCACGTGCCAAGTTGCCACGGGCAAACCGCCATCTCCATTGCGGATGACCCGCCCGCACTGGCCAACCCGCCGGTCATCCCGACCGGTGCCAGGTCGCAGCTGTCACTCTTTTTGGCCAGCCGCCTCCAAGCATCGCCTTTGCCTCTGGGCCGCCTTGTCGAATCCGAGTACTGACTCAAAACGCCTGCGGTGAACCGACATGTGTTGCCGAACCACCAGGCATAGACAAGCAAAAACCAATGAAGAATACTACTATACTACTGTAATAGTCAAACCATCCACCGGGGGTTGACAGATGCCCTCACACATCCAGAAGAAAACCGGAGACTGGGTGCAAGTTACTGGACCAAGCGCATACATGGTTCAGGTTTCAAGGCTGAGTTGGCCGCAGAACAAGATGTACTTATTCGGAATGAGCGTTTGTGCTCATCCGATAAAAATATTAGGTGATACGCATCCTATCTATTTTATCTGAATACAATAATCTGTCTGCGAATAGTTACTCTGCCTTGTAATATTTTACGCAGGACAAAATCCACTACAAAGTGGTATTAGGCCACGGAGATGGGGCATGCCGACATCATTTCAGCACAGCTGGTCGTCGTTCCCGCGCCGGTTTAAAACGCCGCGGCCGTCTCTCGTGACCGCGCCGGTTTACAATGCCGTAGCCGTCTGCCGCGGCCAACCCGCCCGTGAAATGATTTCAACTTCACTTAGTGATCATCAATTTCATGGCGGATTATTCCCGGCCTGGCACATCAGGTGATATCCATCTAAATTTATCTATTAAACACTTATTTTTTTGTCAAAGAACAATTACTCTGCCCTGTAATATTTTTACACAGGACAATTTTTATGCCATTATACCTCAAATACGGAGTGCATGCACAGCATTCGTCCATGCCACGTTGCTCGACAGACATGCGTGCAAGCTGCCGTTCCCACGGTCCAGTATGCATCAACTCGTCGGACCGCGTGAATTATCTAATAGAGCGCACACAGGCCGCTGTCCCCCGCAATCCGGTCTACATCAACATATGGCCGATTTACATGTCCACACCGGTTTACAACGCCGCGGCCGGTTCATCCGTCTACTCGCATGGCCGACTCGCCCATGATTGATTTCAGCTTCACCATGGTGATCATCAACTCCGCGGTGGATGTTTTCCGACCTAACCTATCAGGTGAAATCCATCCAGTATATTTTTATATTGTATATTGCTTTCTTTAAAAGAGCAATTACTCTGGCTTGCAAGTTCTTCAATGCACGACAAGTTATATTACTTGGCTGTTGAATGACTCATACCGGCTTACATCACGGTTAAATATGGAGAACCTCAAGCCAACTCCTCGAGTCGTCTTGAGACTCGGGGGCTACAATGACATGACTCGGGAACTCCGGGTCATTGGAGAGAATGATAACCCGGTTCCAGAGGCCACCGCCATATTGATGAAAATTTAAAGACTGTTAGAATTTGGCCGGTTTAAAATCTGGTTCAAGAGGCATCTCTCTCCCGTAAAGCTTTGAAGCTCTCAAATCCGGCTCAAACATCTGGCTCAAGGTAAATTTGTCTCTTACAAAGCTTTGAAACTCTCAATATCCGGTTTAAAAATTTCGGGTTCAAAAAGAATTCATCTCTCGCAAGTTCGAGTTCTTTGAAAAATTAAAGGTTGCCAAAGAGAACTTGCTGCCATGATGCGAGGTTCAAACATGGGTATCCTGCCTTATTGATTTATCATATTATTGATCACTTGGGGGCTTCCTGTTCAAACATAGGTGTATTCACCAAAGAGAACATAGCATTACTACCCTCTTGATCCGGCTATCAAGCCAATATTACATAAGAGCACAGCTCTGGTTACTTCGGTAATCCGGCTATCAAGCCAATATTATCATAAGGGGCCAAAGAGAGTCTATTGCGCAGCACAGCTCAAACATAGGTATCCCTTGATCATAACTCATAATATCACTTGGGGCTATGTTTGAACCATAGTCACACCTCTTGATCGGCGTAAGGCCACCAGGGAAATCACTTGGGGGCTTGGTCGTATTCGAACCATAGCTGCACCTCTTGATCGGCGTAAGGCCACCAGGGAAGTTACTGGGGGCTCTTTGCTTTGCAACAAACTAAGAGTTTGCACCCTTGTAATAGGCTATCAAGCCAGGCTTGGAAGCTAGGTGTATTCACCTAAAACCCCGGGTTAGCCTGCCTTTTAAGTAAGCCACTCTGTCCAGGTAAACCTGGTATGACCTACCGAACTTTTGACAAGTCAATCTCATAGACCCTGAACTTGTCAAAGTTAAAACGACAATTGGTTAAAGATTGATGTCCATCTTAAAAGGCTTTGTCAAATGGTTTAGCTCAGTGGCCTGGCAGCCCATGAAAAGCCTCGAATTTGGGGCCTGGCAGCCCGTGAAAAGCCTCGACTACAAGTTTTCATATGCTTTTATTTGCCAAGTTTTTTCGCCTTTGTTGAGGTTGATAATATCTTTTGATAAACCAGTGTCCTTGACCCGGCTTTACTTTCAACTAACAAGTTGTCAGTACATGATCAGTTATAATCCGGCATTTCTTCATCCGGTCCGGTTTGACTAACAAGTCGCGAGTATTATATATGGATAATCCGGTGTTTATTACAACCCGGTACGGTTTTATCATAAATTGGCAAAATATGGAAGGAGTTATCAGTACTCAAGATTGGGGTTATTACCCTTACTACAAAATTTTGGTAAACCAACAATGTGATACACCCTTACTAGTATGATATACTTCATATTTGATTATTCTTAAGTGCAGATTTGGTTATAAACCCGGGTTATATGTTGGGCATTATGACTCGTCTGGCGGTAAACCACCAGGACACTTTAAACTTGTTGTATGTAGAAACATGTTGAATAAAGAAGGATTATAAAACACCGGCGTTTATTAACCTGGCCTGGCTTTCGACTATAAGTCGCTAGTATGATGATAAATTATCCGGTGTTTATTAAATCGGCCTGGCTTGGGACTATAAGTCGCTAGTATATATCTGGATTGCGCCATTGGAATCATGCGCTCATAAATCATTGGATTATATTATTCAAATCTTCAAATAGCCAACATGGCTAGATTTTATTATGGTTATCAATAACCAGTATTATGATTGAGGTTTTCAAAGTCGCTTTAGCGCAATGGTTATTATTTTATCAATGGATATGATTTATTCTACAATTGAAGGAATAGTCTCGAGTCGCTGCAGGCTTACGACCCGGCACTTGGGGGCTACATTATTCAAGTTGAGATTACATCAAATATGCAAGTCTCATGTCACTGCAAGCATGCACCATGACACTTGGGGGCTAATACAAAGTCATTTTTACTGGACTTATTGAAGACCCGACTCATCACATCATAATGAGCCGGCCCTTGGGGGCTACCAATTGCTCCTGGCAACAATTCAAGGTACACAAGTTTTTAATCCATTATATTGAAGGGCCCACTGCTCAGTTGGTAAAGCACAAAGCTCTTAACCTTGTGGACGTGGGTTCAAAGCCCATGATGGGGATTACATCATATGATGTTATTTTCAATGAAGTTTATACGAAGTCCCTGCTCATTATTGCATAATGATCCGGCCCTTGGGGGCTACACTGGTTGAAGTTTTTTATGACCATAAGGCAATTACAAGTCCCAGGTTGCTGCAAGCATGACAACCCGGCACTTGGGGGCTACATATGTGGGATATTCAATTTTGACTAATGATTGAGATGAACAATCTGGATTTCTTCAAAGTTGCAGCATTTATATTGAAACAAGTCTTAAGCTATCACTATGATCTCCTCTTAAGACTTGGGGGCTACAGGTAATATAGATATGAGGGAGAGAAATCTTCAAAATTCTCAGCTTTGACTCGGTGTTGGCAACAATCATGACTTGGAGTTTATAACAGTCATGACCTGGAATCAACAGTTTTCGTAACCCGGCAATTTTGGATAAACCGGCAAGTTTTTCAAGCTGGTTGAGTATCAGTTGAATATTTAAAGACCGATATTTTTGTCAAGTCAGAGCATTGAAGGCCGATTCAAATGGATTCTTTATTTACAATATTTCTTCTAGAAGCAAATTGATTAGAAGCTGGTCTATTGACCCGGATTTTCTAGAAGAAGGAAATGACAAATGACTTAAGGATGTTCAGGTGCCGGTTTACAAGAATTCTTAACCCGAAACACAACATGTCAATTTTGTTCTTGTGTTTATTTTGAAGTATAAGTTTACCAGGGATAAATCCAAGCTAAACTTGGGGGCTAATGTCGGGGATATACTCCGCGGTGTAAATCGGCCGGAAGTATAACCCGGTCGGACTTGGTGTTTCATTGGTAACCCGCCAGAGGATTGGCGACTTACGTGTCTGGCAGTTCACTGGTATGACGATTCACGAGCCTGAAGACTCATTGGTGACCTGGTGCATGTTCCATATGGATGACAAGGCCCAAGGCCCAGAAGGCTGGTTTATGTTAGTGGTGGGCCGGTTTAAGAGGAAAGGCGTGAGGAACGTTTATCTTACAAGGAGTTAAGACCTGGACTTGTATCCGGTTTGTATTAGAAGGTAGACTAGTCCTAATCCTAATAGGACTCCACATGTAACCCGCCCCTCTAACTTATATAAGGAGGGGAAGGGCTCCCCAAAGGGGACGGGTTAGAGGAAACAATCTTTAGGGCTAGGCACAAAGAGCCGGCTTACCGGTGACTCCCTCATGATCATAATGAGACCTAGCCACAAGCAGCATGTAGGGTTATTACCGGATGATGTTTCCCGGGGCCCGAAGCTGTCTAAACCCTTGTGTTGTGTTGCGTCTCTCGATTCCGCTCAACCCCTCTCAAGCTACCACATAGATGTGTTGGCCTCGCGACTAAGTCCTTATAGTAAGGACATCTGCCGTGACAGATCCACGACAGCTACTGTCCTACAAACCTTTGCACTTGGAGGCCCAACAACGTCTACAAGAAGAAGGTTGTGTAGTAGACATCAGCGGTGTGCTCGACATCGACACGCCTATTGTCATGTCGGTCGTCTGCATCAAAGCAGGGGTGTCCCCACTGCCGCACTACGTGGCCAAGCTGTGGGCGAACGGCCCGCCGGGGGAGCCCAAAGGCAGGACCGACGCCGTCAATGTGGAAATGGAGGTGACAAGTAGCAAGGATCCCAGCGACGTCGCCGTGTAGGAGCTGACCTTCTTCACAGTTCCGCCCAAGCTGCTGGCTTGGGCTAAGCTAGTGTCCCTCCACATTCAGATTTACAAGCTCACATCCTAAATGATTCTACAGTGCCTTCTGTTTATCTTAGTAATATGCTAATATAGGGGTTAGCTCGGTCTACTTTAGCTTAAGAGATGGTGGGTTTTGGTGACGATGTAGCAATTACTTCGACATCAGACCAGCAGTTAAAGTAATTTCCAATAGTCGAATGGATATTTTGTGTCTGTTGGATATAAAGATCCTTTGGGTAAGAAGTATAAGAGCATCTCCAGTAGCTTGTCTATATGGATGTCTATACTCATTTCCACGACGTGAGCCCAAAACAGGCGTCCAACAGCTTGTCTATATGGTCGTCCAAATAAATACATCCTCTAAATCGACCTCGACAATGTCCACTCCTGGACAATGTGAAGGCATCATCTAAACTTAGCTGCAACCATGATTTTTTGTTCTCCCCAGCGACGGCCCACCTGTCATGGTCCCTGTATATAGACGTTCTGATGCAAAACTAGATGTGTATATGAGGGAATCTTTTAGACCATTGTCTATATGAATATATAGACATCCAAATATACACATGCTATTGGAGATGCTCTAACAGCTTATATGCTTGTTTGTTCAGGAAGTGTTGCATAATTGTGCGAGTTGATGCGACACATCAAAGTAGTACTAGTAGTAGTACTCCCTCTGATCCTAATTTCTTTGCGCATAATAAGTCGAGGCGCAGATACCAAGGAGGGCCTGGTTGTGTCTATACTTGGACAACCCACCCGACTGCGCACCAGGCAGACGAAGATCGTGTCGTGTTGGTGGCGTGTGCGGCCCGCACATAAACCAAAACCTTGCGCCTCCAGCTTAGCCTCCGCGTTTTAAACTTCTCAATCTTAAGGCCAAGGAGCAACGTGAAACCTATCATAGAGCCAATCGGATGGTTGAGAACACTACAATTCGTAGCTACAGATGCGTGTGTGAGAGAGGACGAGTGCATGCGTGAACCTCTTCTCTTCCTGTATAATGTACTCCCAAATAACCTGACGCAAATTACTCGTCACATAAATGGATGTATCTAGAACTAAAATACATCTAGATACATCCATACCTGGAAAAAGTAATTCGGGATGGAGGGCTAAACTCAGAGTACAAGTGTATGTGGGAGGCATCGACCTAGGGAGCTATAGATGGTGCGTGCGAGAACTCCCGAGATATAGGTGTGTGCGTGGGAAAGAGGGAGGGAGATGATATGTGTCGATGTAATCGTGTGAGAAAAAAACTAGTCTATAGCTCGCCACGAGGCTATTCTTGTCGAACACCCCAATAACCGTAAGATATGTAGCCGATGGTGCCAGTTATTGCACGTACACAGCAGTAGAAAAAGAAGTACCATGGCATATGCTACACCACGGCCGAGAACACGTGCCCACGTTATGCCATCTGGGAATAGTGCAGCACTTCGAAACTAGAACCGTCAATCAATTTTGAGCTTGCATCTCGTCACATTCCAAACTACTACTACCATGCTATATTTAATTGCAAACCTGTTCACACTGATCACAACCTAAACAGTTTCCCACTTAGGAGCGTATTAGTAGTACTCAGTTATAAATACTATTATGCCAAGATGACGGCACATTCCTCCTCAACTCCTCATCCACAAAAAACAATCAAGTCATTCAGCAACGTTCCCTTGCATCTGCCATGGCCAGCGTGAGTTCTGGGTCGAGAGGTTTCCACCAGGGAGAGGCGAGCATGGAAGAGGAAGCACGAGAGATGTCCCACCTCGCCGCGAAAGCAGCCGACATGTCCAGCCGCACAGCAGTAGCAGCACATAGGTCCCGCCGCGCCGTCGAAGCATCACGGGGGTCCCGTTGCGTTGTTGATGTACCAGACTGGTCTGGCCACACCGCGGAAGCAGCAAAGATGTCCCGCCGAAGCAGCACGGAGGTCCCGCCGCGCCACGGCAGCCTGGGAAAATTTCTCTCGGGCAGGCGAGGACTCTTACAAGCGCATGCTTCCAATCGTCCATAGCCAGAGGGATCAGATCTCCGGCTGGGCGAGGTTGCAGGACGAGGCTACTGGTGTCATCTGACAACTAGGGGAGGGCAATGCAAAGCTCCAGGCCAAGCACGACCTACTGAGGGCTAAGATTGCTAGAAGGGCGAAGAATGCGGAGGAGACCGCTGCCTTGTTGCAGAGGACGGGCGTCATCGTCAAGAAACTTATGGACAAGAATGCCATGCTCCGCATCGAGCGCAACAGGCTGGTGGAGGAATCCGGGGATGCTGCCAAGCAGTGTATTAAGGACATGAAACTGATGAAAGGGATCATTGCCGCAAGCCGCGAGAACTACTCTCCACGATCTGCAGCGCATAAAGAAAGTAGAGATCAGCGAGCCTTATTGTTGTATCTGTCTTCCTTCTTCTTTTGCCCTTGTGTATTTCGGGCATAGCCGCATGTGGCTTTTTTTAATCATCTTCCTAATTATGTAAGACAATTATTATCCACTCTCGTTGTCCTTATATATATTCATTAGTCTTGCTATAAGTTGCAGTAGATGCTATATAGGTCCGTCGGATCTTACATCAAGATCCGTGCAAAATTTTCTTTTTTTCTCTCTTAAATCTCAGTCGAGTGAGACATAGCCACACCATTAAACAGAGGCTCGGGTGCCATTAATGGAGACCTTGGGAGAGAGGTGGAGGGCAGATGGAGGTCAAAGGGCTCTCCTCCCGATAAGCACGCGCAGGGGTCTGATCGCACGCCTCCTGTACTCAAATAGCTACCCTGCACGGCGCCTCCTAGCTAATAAAAAATGGGGACGCGTGGCGGCACGTAGATGGTAAATAGAATGCCCACGATTTCAATAATACCTGTGTTTCTGATTGTAACGTGATATCACTTGTTCCAAAATGACTTTGTTGATTGTTAATGTGTCCGCCTTCGCAAATCGAACAGCAAAATTACCACAGCATGTTGGTGCCATGTCATGACACCAAGCCAAGTTTCATGATTTTCATGCGTGTTTTGGATTTACATGAATTAAAAAACCAAGTTTCTCAATGTTTCCAGCCGAGCCACGACGCCCGGATGTTTGAATTTCATTCCCATTTCCTGCATGGGACCTAGAAATTTACCCGAGGACACACATGTTATTTTTCAACCAGCTTTGGTGCACAGGAGCATGTGCTTGTATTTCAAATTTGAATTATGCACACAAAGGTGATACATTCCCTCTCAGAACCATGAACCTTCTTCAGAGAAGCTTCGGTTTGCAAGAAGCTTATACCAAAACTTGTTCTTATTCGGCCATTTTTTTACCACAACATGGTAGTAACATGACATGACATTATGCCATGTTTCATGATTTTCAGGCGTGTTTTGGATTTTCAAGAATTTTAAAACCAAGTTTCTCAATGTTCTCGGCCAAGCCATGACGCCCAGATGTTTGAATTTCATTCCCATTTCTTGCATGGGACCTAGAAATTCACCCGAGGACACACATGTTATTTTTTAACCAACTTGGGTGCACGGGAGCATGTGCTTGTAGTTCAAATATGAATTATGCACATTAAATGGCCAGAAAATCAATTAATGTATAAAAAGGCCAAACGAACCCGGTATAATTCCAAAATTTAACAGGGCACTCATGTAGTTCTATGTTGCCTCTATAAAGAAACTCAAGGGGGGCAGCGTATATTTTTCGCACTCAAAGGTGACATGTTCCCTCTCAGAACCACGAGCCTTCTTGAAAGAAGCTCCGGTTTGCAAGAAGCTTATACCAAAATTTGTTCCTATTTGGCCATTTTTTACCACGGCATGGTAGTACCATGAAATGACACCATGCCAAGTTTCATGATTTTTAGGCGTGTTTTGGATTTACAAGAATTTTAAAACCAAGTTTCTCAATGTTCTCGGCCGAGCCACGATGCCCAGGTGTTTGAATTTCATTCCCATTTCTTGCATGAGACCTATAAATTCACCCAAGGATACACATGTGATTTTTCAACCAACTTTGATGCACGGGAGCATGTGCTTGTAGTTTAAATTTGAATTATGCACATTAAATGACCAGAAACTCAAAGAATGTATAAAAAGGCCAAACGAACCCGGAATAATTCCAATATTTAACAGGGCACTCATGTACTTCTATGTTTCCTCTATAAAGAAACTCAAGGGGGCAGCATATATCGTTTCACACTCAAAGGTGACACGTTCCCTCTCAGAACCACGAGCCTTCTTGAGAGAAGCTCCGGTTTGCAAGAAGCTTATACCAAAACTTGTTCCAAATATGCCCAATTTTTTACCACAGCATGTTAGTGCCATGACATGGCAGCATGCCAAGTTTCATTATTTCCAGGCGAGTTTTGGATTTACAAGAATTTTAAAACCAAGTTTCTCGATGTTCTTGGCTGAGTCACGATGCCTAGATGTTTGAATTTCATTCCCATTTCTTGCATGGGACCTAGAAATTCACCCAAGGACACACATGTGATTTTTCAACCAACTTTGGTGCACCGGAGCATGTGCTTGCAGTTCAAATTTGGATTATGCACATTAAATGTCCAGAAACTCAATTAATGTATAAAAATGCCAAACGAACCCAGAATAATTCCAAAATTTAACAGGGCACTCATATAGTTCTATCTTGCCTCTGTAAAGAAAATCTGGGGGGGAGGCAGTGTATATCGTTTCGCACACAAAGGTGACACGTTCCCTCTCGGAACCACGAGGCTTGTTGAGAGAATCTTCGGTTTTGCAAGAAGCTTATACCAAAACTTGTCCCAATTCAGCCAAGAATTATAGACATATGAAAATAGGGTTTAGATTATCCTGAACATCTCGCCACCTAGACCAATGTACTCTGATTTGAATTCAACATAAAATGGATACAAATATTTGAATTGGAGATCGTATGTCACATGTAGTTTATAGTGAAATATGATTACTGCTATATGCATGTTTTTTGTTATCAAGATAATATTTAAATGATTGTATAACTTGACAACAATCGTATTCAAATAAGGAAAATTGATTCAAATTAGACGACAATATATATGTTCATAGGGTGGAGTAAAATGTTCATATATGATGGAAGATCAAAATGTAGGACTACATCCATTATAAACTGCAAGGTCACCTAACGATATATTCGAATTCAACATAACGTGGATTCAAAAATTGAAATTCGAGATCCTGGCATTTGTAATCATATAAAAAGGTACATGACTCTTCCTTTTGGTGGGAATTGGTATGTTTTTTGTTGTTGTTGAGGGAAGTGCGAACAGATTTGGTACTGTATAGGGTAATCTTGTTCTCCCGATGTTTTCTACATTTTTCTTGTAGTTTTTTCAATAACATTTATAGCAATATAGTAAAAGGGGACATGACTCTCTTGTGTCTTGTATGAATTGTTTTTTTGTACACGTTAAGTTTGTTCTGCCGAACAAGGAATCCGCGCCTTGTTATCCCGAAATTTTCAAGCTCGAGTATCTTTTGTCTCATCTGCTTTGAAACTCCCGCCTCTTCAGCCCGCGCCGCGCCTTGTTATCCCAAAATTTCGACGCGCGTGAAAACTCCCTCCTCATCCAAAATCAGTCTCGTGGCTTAGACACGTGAAATCCCCCTTCTACCCCTCAGCCGGAAATGTTGGTTGGACGTCGCGGTGTCAAAACCGGTGGGGGGTACGCTGGTAACTTACCCTACATTTCGGACAAGCGCGTCTGAGGGAGTCCTGGATTAGGGGGTCTCCGGACAGCCGGACTATCTTCATTGGCCGGACTGTTAGACTATGAAGATACAAGATTGAAGACTTCATCTCGTGTCCGGATGGGAATCTACTTGGCGTGGAAGGCAAGCTAGGCAATACGGATATGGATATCACCTCCTTTGTAACCGACCTTGTGTAACCCTAACCCTCTCCGGTGTCTATATAAACCGAAGGGTTTTAGTCCGTAGGACAACAACCATAACATACAATCATACCATAGGCTAGCTTCTAGGGTTTAGCCTCTCTGATCTCGTGGTAGATCAACTCTTGTACTACCCATATCATCAATATCAATCAAGCAGGATGTAGGGTTTTACCTCCATCAAGAGGGCCCGAACCTGGGTAAAACATCATGTCCCCTGCCTCCTGTTACCATCCGGCCTAGACGCACAGTTCGGGACCCCCTACCCGAGATCCACCGGTTTTGACACCGACATTGGTGCTTTCATTGAGAGTTCCTCTGTGTCGTCGCCGTTAGGCTTGATGGCTCCTACTATCATCGATAGCGATGCGGTCCAGGGTGAGACTTTTCTCCCCGGATAGATCTTAGTATTCGGCGGCTTTGCACTGCGGGCTAATTCGCTTGGCCATCTGGAGCAGATTGAAAGCTATGCCCCTGGCCATCAGGTCAGATTTGGAAGTTTGAACTACACGGCCGACATCCGTGGAGACTTGATCTTCGACGGATTCGAGCCACAGCTGGGCATGCCGCACTGTCGCGATGGGTATGACCTAGCTCTGCCACCGAACAGTACCCCAGAGGCTACGCCTGCATCAGCTCCGACCCTTAGCTCGGAGCCAACTGCGCTAGTCGAGGACGGGTGGTTAGACACCGCCTCAGGGGCTGCAGTCTCAACGGCGATCGAGCCGAACACCAGCCTAACCCTCTGCGCGGCCCGTGACTCCAAGGTGCCAGACTCTTTTCCGGACTCCGAACCATCCGCGCCCCTGCCAATCGAATCCGATTGGGCGCCGATCATGGGATTCACCGCCACGGATATCTTTCAGCACTCGCCCTTCGGCGACTGTCGGTGTCAAAACCGGCGGATCTCGGGTAGGGGGTCCCGAACTGTGCGTCTAGGCCAGATGGTAATAGGAGGCAAGGGACACGAAGTTTTACCCAGGTTCGGGCCCTCTCGATGGAGGTAAAACCCTACATCCTTCTTGATTAATATTGATGATATGGGTAGTACAAGAGTAGATCTACCACGAGATCGAGGAGGCTAAACCCTAGAAGCTAGCCTATGGTATGATTGTTGATGTGTATCTTGTCCTACGGACTAAAACCCTCCGGTTTATATAGACACCGGATAGGGTTAGGGTTACATAGAGTCGGTTACAATGGTAGGAGATCTGTATATCCGTATCGCCAAGCTTGCCTCCCACGCCAAGGAAAAGTCCCTTCCGGACACGGGACGAAGTCTTCAATTTTGTATCTTCATAGTCCAGGAGTCCGGCCGAAGGTATAGTCCGGCTAACCGGACACCCCCTAATCCAGGACTCCCTCAGTAGCCCCTGAACCAGGCTTCAATGATGACGAGTCCGGCGCGCATATTGTCTTCGGCATTGCAAGGCGGGTTCCTCCTCCAAGTACTTCATAGAAGATTTTGAACACAAAGATAGTGTCCGGCTCTGCAAAATAAGTTTCCACATATTGCCATAGAGAGAATAATACTTACACAAATCTAATCTGCTGACGTATTCCGTAGTGTGACATCACACCACGGCCAAGCTTTTATTCGAACCGTTTTATTGTCCCATCTTAGCGTGTTATACGAGGCAGTTTCCTTGGCACGTCTGGTTAAAGCAGAGATCGTGTCCCCTTATTCCGGGATTCTCATCAATACAGGCGTGGGTAACCCAACCGCGCCATTGATTACGGCGCTTGGAGATAAGTGAGTTTTACCAGGCTGGTGGGGACATGTAGTTGCGTCCACCCATATAAGGGGATAAGGATCCACCTTTTCACCTATGCCTTCTTCCTCCTTCGCCTATCCATTCTTGCGCACTCGAGCTCCCGTGCCCAAGTCCGCACTCCCCACCTCAACCTTCTCCAGCCATGTCCGGAGCGGGAGGCAAGTGGGTGGTCTCCTCCGTCACGAAGGGTCATATCAAAAAGCTGAGGAAGGCCGGATACCTGTCTAAGGACATCGCGTACCGGCTCCCCGAAAAGGGGCAGCTCATCCCCACCCCTAGGGCCCATGAGAGGGTGGTGTTCCTCCCCCATTTCCTCCACGGACTGGGCTTCCCTCTCCACCCATTTGTCCGGGGGCTCATGTTCTACTACGTCCTGGATTTCCACGATCTGGCCCCGAACTTCATCCTCAACATCTCGGCGTTTATCGTCGTGTGTGAGGCCTTCCCCCGCATCCGCCCCCATTTCGGCCTATGGCTCAAGACTTTCAACGTCAAGACGAAGGTGGTGCGCGGCAAACAGGCGGAGTGCCAAGGCGCCATGGTGGGGAAGATGCCCAACGTCTTATGGCTTGAGGGCTCCTTTGTGGAGACCCTGAAGGGGTGGCAATCGGGGTGGTTTTACATCACCGAGCCGCGCGACCCTAAGTGGGTCGCAGCCCCCGAGTTCCGGTCCGGACCCCCAATGCGGCTGACGTCCTGGAAAGAGACGGGCCTGTCATGGGGCAGCCAAAAGGAGGTGACCGGACTGCAAACATGCATCCAATCCCTGGTGGACAAGCAGCTCAGGCTCGTCAACGTAGTCCAGGTTATGCTCATCCGCCTGAGCCTCCCGTGTCAACAACGGGCTTTCAATCTGTGGGAGTTCAATCCGGCGCAGCACCGAACTCTGAGCAGGCTCTTCGACACGATGTACGAAGATGCCTGGAAGGTGCTTTTCAAGGGCGTCGATGCTCCCGCATCCGCTACCGCGGATCGCGGATTCAGCGTGCAGCATCACGCTAGTGCGGTAAGTTTTTTGTACCTTTTATAGGGCACTAGTTTTTCATAGTTTAACCCTGTGCGGGATTTAAGCTCCCTTACCTTTGACAGGATTGGCAGGCGAAGTCCGGACAGATCAACTGTCCGGCACCTTTGCCCGAAGACTCAGCCGATGCCCACTTGGCGAAGCTGCTGGTTCCAGCACCTATGTGGTGCCGGAGAAGAAGGCCAAGAAGATGGCCATGGGGACTCAAAAGAGTGCCCGACGCCCGGAGGTGTCGGATTCATCATCCAACCAATCCAAGACGCACTCCTCCCACGAAGACGAGGAGGAAGAAGAGTCCTCTCCCCCTCCAGCGGGGGAAGGGAAGAAAAGGAAGGCCGCCCCAACTAGGGAGGCTCAAGGGTCCAAGAAGGGGAAAACCCTTCCTCCGGACTACTCCACTGACGCCGACGGCGGCGGAGAGGAGTGGGCGCCCAGGGCCAAGCCCCTGGCCAAATCGTAAGTATCCGGATACCAGAGTAATTCATAGTATTCATTTATTGCACAGCTTTCCCTTATGTAGAATGTTTTTATGCAGCCCACCCAAAGACCGGCTCGACGCATCATCGAGCGGCTCACTAGACTCGTCGGATTTGAACTCGCTTCCGATGGCTTCCTCCCCCCGCCCTACGAACGACACCGAAGTATTGTCCCAATAGGTCCCAATCTGGGAGGAGGTGGTCTTGGAGGCGCCGCGAGGCGACCTCCTGGACTCCAGGAGTAAAGGGGATGAAACCCCCCATGGCTCCAAGTCCGGCCCTAGGCCGGACACCGCTCCAAAACCTTCAAAGGCTCCAGAGTCCGGCGGGGGACCTCCTTTCAAGAGGAGCAAGCCCACCGTGCCGGTGACCTCCGTCCAACCGGAGGAGCTGGACAATCTATTGGAGGCGCTCCAAGGCACCTCCATCGACGAGGGGCATCGCACCATTATGAGTGCGGTGGTCCAGAATGTTCAGTCCGCCAAGAGCGGACTGACAGAAGCTTGTACTAGCCTTTTGACAGGCTTTGAGGTAAGTAAAGAATGTGTAAATAATAGTACCGCATAGACAGTAGCCCTTGATGCTCTGTTTGGCGTTCGAGAAGAAAAGCCAAATAGAGGATTAAATAGAACTCGCAGGAGTCTAACAAAAATGAGTCAATATGCATATGTAGGCTTGCCTGCTTGCGTCCGCCGCACTGACTGCGAAAGTGGACACGCTGAAGCAGAACCTCGAGCGGTCCGAGCAAGAGCTCGAGCGTGCCAAGAAGCAGCTCGAGGATAATGAAGGTAAGAAATACCTTGTTTTTAAATATATATAAAAAGGTGCAATTGCAAAAAATGACAGGATTATCGTGGCTAATGTAGGGGCCACGTCTGAGGTGGCGACCCATAAGCAAGCGATGCTCGAGGCCGAGAAGACGGCGGCCACGGAGCGCACCGAGCGGGAGAAGTATGAGGCCGAGGTTGGCAAGGTACGGCAAGAGCTCCAGGCTCTCATGGAAAAACATGAGAGTTTAGAGCTTGACTCAAAGACGCGAGCGTCCGAGCTCGCGGTGGCTATTGAAAATGCCAAGTCTGCCAAGGCCGAATCCCAGAAGACCCTCCAGGAGTTGGATGAGGTGAAGAAAATAGCGGCGGGTAAGGCATTCTTAATGCAAAGCAAACACAAAAACGTGAGTTACTTGTTACTTACCCGAATCCGGAGCTCTCCAGGAGTGTATCTGATGCCCCTGCATTCTATCGAGCCGAGGAGGGCAGCTCGACTGAGAAGGTGTTCTGGTCTCAGTATGCTGAGGCCGGACACCCTGTGCCCCTGAGCAACCAGCTGAAGCAACTGGTCGAGCTCCACAAGGCGACCGAACAGGCCATGAGGGGCCTCATAGTTCGGCTGTGGCCTGGAGAGGCTCTTCCTGGGAGCTATTTCAGGCTGGTGCGGCGGCTGGTGGAGGCCTGTCCAAGGCTCGAAGTCATAAAGCGCTCCATCTGCATTGAAGGTGCCCGTCGGGCCCTTGCCCGTGCTAAGGTGCACTGGGGCAAGCTGGATGCGGAGAAGCTTGTGAAGGACGGGCCACCATCGGGAAAAGAGCATCGCAAGCCCAAATATTATTATAAGGATGTTCTGAAGGGTGCCCGCCTTGTGGCGGATGAATGTTCTATGGATGTAATTTTTGAGTAAAACTCGCTCGTTTTGTCCTGTGCGCTGAAAACTTGTTCATATGCGCTAAGCAATGCTGTTTGAATTTAAAATATTACCTTCTGTGCGGCTGTTTATCAATTCTGAGAGATGGCGAGTCGTCGGCTTCTGCCCCCGTGCCGCTAGTGCTGGGGTGTTCGGGGATAAACCTGAGCGCTCTTTTTCCCATGTTTGGGTCCTTCAAGGGAGGCGCTCAGCCCAACGAACAAGGCAATCGGACTATAACGCGTGAACACTCTCACTTAGCCATAAATTCTATAATTTTATATTTCGGCGAAGCCCCTGGTATTCGGAAGACCAAGTTCGGGGAGCTGTCCACGCCTTGGCCGGACAGAGCCGGCTCCTCGCCCTAAGCGGCATAAGTCTTTACGGACTCGAAAAACCTCTCGAACAGTAACCAGCTCTCGCTTCATCATGACAGTCAGTTTTAGCTTTCTCCACTGAGGTGCTCGACCCAGCTCAACTGGGGCACAATCGCAGTGGTTCTCCTAGTGCTACCTTAGCCGATATAGCGTAACGTAAGGCACCAAAACATAGGAGCCGGGCAAACCCAACTATTGACCCAATACATGATTCGGAGCCGATGCATATAATGCTATAAGTTCGGGGTGCCGCACTTGTTAAAGTGTACGGACTTCTCACACCATATTGAGGGGTACTAAAGCCCCTGGTGTATTTTGGCCGTACCAACGTGTACGGGTGCAACATGTCGTTAAGGAACATATATAGAAAAAAGGTAAAGCAAAAATAGATAAAAGCTATGCATTGTTTATTAAAGAGGGCTGCGATCAAAGCAGAACGATACGAATAATGCGATAAGAAAAAGGTTGGACTATTTAACATGTCCGTTTCAGGGGCAAACTGCGGAATAGTATGCGAAACAGGTGTACTGCTCATGATAGAAACCACCTGGGAGTTCCGTAATGCGACGTGGCTTGTCTGCTTCCCTGGTTCTTGCATCGTTTGTGCGGCAATTGAACTGCCGAACAGGCCTTCCAAAGAATGTAGTCTTAAAAGTAAGAGGAAATTAAAAAATTGGCAGCCCCTGGTATGGTTTAAGCCATGCTTCGGGCGTGCCGTGATGGTGCCCCTCCCCCTGTACCCATGGTATCTCTAGGGCGTAGTTATGTACGTGAAGTACTGGCATCGCCTTTTTGCGAGGATTGGGGTTGGGCCGCATTGCTACGCCTGCTCGGATCGTGCCAGGCGATCTTGTTGTAGGTTACTCCGGGCGCGCTTGATGGTGTCCGGTCGTTTAGTGGCCGGACTGGACAACTGCCTGGAGAGGCTGCTTTGTACTTCCGCTGCAAGGGCCGTCGTGTGCTCCTCCGTTCGGAGGGACCGTTCGGTGTTTCCATTGACCGTAATTACTCATCGAGGGCCTGGCATCTTGAGCTTAAGGTATGTGTAGTGCGGTACCACATTGAACTTAGCGAATGCGGTTCGCCCGAACAATGCGTGATAACCACTGCGAAACAGGACTATGTCGAAGATTAACTCCTCGCTTCGGAAATTATCCAGGGATCCGAAGACCACTTCAAGTGTGACTGAGCCTATACAGTTGGCCTCTACACTTGGTATTACGCCTTTAAAGGTCGTTGTGGTGGGCTTAATCCTCGAGGGATCTATGCCCATTTTCCGCACTGTATCCTGGTAAAGCAGGTTCAGGCTGCTGCCGCCGTCCATAAGGACTCTAGTGAGATGAAATCCGTCAATAATTTGGTTTAGTACCAATGCGGCGAATCTGCCATGACGGATGCTAGTGGGATGGTCCCTTCGATCAAAGGTGATCGGGCAGGAGGACCATGGGTTGAACTTTGGGGCGACTGGCTCGACCGCGTATACGTCCCTTAAGCACGCTTCTGCTCCCTTTTGGGGACGTGGGTGGCGTATATCATGTTCACCGTCCGCACTTGTGGGGGAAAACCCTTCTGTCCACTGTTGTTCGGCGGCCGGGGCTCCTCGTCGTCATCGCTATGCAGCCCCTTGTCTTCATTTTCGGCGTTTAACTTGCCTGCCTGCTTGAATACCCAACAATCCCTGTTGGTGTGATTGGCCGGCTTTTCGGGGGTGCCATGTATCTGGCACGAGCGGTCAAGTATTCGTTCCAAACTGGACGGGCCCCTAGGATTCCTTTTGAATGGCTTTTTCTGCTGACCGGATTTAGAGCCTCTGAATCCGGCATTAACTGCCATATCCTCAGCATTGTCGCCGTTAATGCGGTGCTTCTGCTTGTTGCGACGCGACCTGCCACTACTGTCCCTGGTGTCCAAATTACCAGGGTTCTTGGTCATATTGTCGCTACGAGCAAGCCAGCTGTCTTCTCCCGTGCAAAAGCGGGTCATGAGTGTCGTGAGTGCTGCCATAGATTTCGGATTTTCGTGTCCAAGGTGCCGGGCCAACCACTCATCACACATATTGTGTTTGAAGGCTGCTAGGGCCTCAGCGTCCGGACAGTCGACTATTTGATTTTTCTTTGTTAGGAACCGTGTCCAGAATTGCCTGGCCGATTCCTCTGGCTGCTGAATTACGTGACTGAGGTCATCGGCGTCTGGGGGTCGCACATAAGTGCCATGGAAATTGTCGAGGAATGCGGCTTCCAGGTCCTCCCAACAACTGATTGATCCTATTGGCAAGCTGTTAAGCCAATGCCGAGCTGGTCCTTTAAGCTTGAGTGGGAGGTATTTGATGGCATGGAAATCATCGCCGTGGGCCATGTGGATATGAAGGAGATAATCCTTGATCCATACCGCAAGATCCGTTGTGCCATCGTATGATTCGATGTTTATGGGTTTGAAACCCTCGGGGATTTGATGATCCATTATTTCGTCTGTAAAGCATAGTGGGTGTGCGCGCCTCTGTACTGGGCAATATCATGACGTAGCTCCAATGGGCTGTGTTCGACCCTGCCAAATTTGTGGCCGGCGTGATGGTTAGTGTCTCGAGCCGTGGGGTGCCCACGTGATCCGTAGATCGATCGTGTTTGCCTTGCCTTGTCCTCCAACATGTCTCGTAAGTCCGGCGCATATTCCCATGCCTTGGTACGGGGTGCGGCTTGAGTGGAGGGCCGGGAGGCCTCTCTGTCGCGGCCACGAGGTGGCTGGTCAGCCGCATCAAGTGCTTCCTCCTCTAATCGGGGTAGCAACCTGCGCTTTGGGTAGCTCTTGGAGGGGCGTTCGAGTTTATGCTCTTCGGCCGCAAGGACTTCAATCCATCTGTCGACCAGCAAATCTTGATCAGCTTTAAGCTATTGCTGTTTTTTCTTGAGGCTTCTTGCCGTGGCCATAAGCATGCGTTGAAAATGCTCTTGCTCGACAGGATCCTCTAGCACGACCAATTCGTCGTCGTTGAGGCTTGCCTTGTCTTTGGAGGGAGGCATATAATTATCGTCCTCAACCTCTCTGTCTGTCGCTCTCTCATGAGGGCTGGTTTCTCCATCCTCCCATGCTGAGTCTTGCTGGAGGGGGTTTTCTTCGGCACTTTCCGGAGTATTATTATCTCCCATGCTGGAATCGCCGTATTTGTTTTGGCGGCATTTTGAGCGGCGCCGCTGACGCCGACACTTAGGCTGTTTCTTGGAGGGGTCATCCTCCGCTGTTCCATCGTCATCTCCCTCTGTTGGGGTGTCCACCATGTATATGTCATATGACAAGGTGGCTTTCCAGGGCCTAGTAGGCGCTGGTTCTTCATCATCTCCTTCATCGGCGTCCATACCGTCGATATCTTCGGAGTCGAAGTCGAGCATGTCGGTTAAGTCGTCGACAGTGGCTACAAAGTGGGTGGTGGGTGGGCTTTGAATTTCTTCATCGTTCGTACCCCAACCTTGCTGACCGTAGTCCGGCCAGGGCTCTCCTAATAAAGAGAGAGACTTCAGTGACTTCAGGATATCGTCGAAAGGCGAGTGCTGAAAGATGTTCGCGGCGGTGAACTCCACGATCGGCGCCCAATCGGATTCGATTGGCAGGGGCGAGGGGGTTCGGAGTCCGGAGAGGAGTCCGGCTCCTTGGAGTCACGAGTCACGCAGAGTGCAGGGCTGGTGTTCGGCTCAATCTCCGTTGGGATCACAGCCCCCGGGGTGGCGTCCAACCGCCCATCCTCGATCGATGCAATTGGCTCCGAATTAAGGGTCGGAGCCGATGCGGGTGCGGCCTCCAGGGCACTGTTCGGCGGCAGAGCTAGATCATGATCGTCGTGATAGTTCGGCGCGCTCGGCTGTGGCTCGAATCCGTCGATGATCAAGTCCCCGTGGATGTCAGCCGTGTAGTTTAAGCTTCCAAATCTGACCTGACGGCCAGGGGCATAGCTTTCGATCTGCTCCAGATGGCCAAGAGAATTGGCCCGCAGTGCGAAGCCGCCGAAGACGAAGATTTGTACGGGGAGGAATGTCTCACCCTGGACTGCATCGCTATCGATGATCGTAGGAACCATCGAGCCTGACGGAGACGACACAGAGGAACTCTCAATGAAAGCACCAATGTCAGTGTCAAAACCGGCGGATCTCGAGTAGGGGGTCCCGAACTGTGCGTCTAGGCCAGATGGTAACAGGAGCCAAGGGACACGAAGTTTTACCCAGGTTCGGGCCCTCTCGATGGAGGTAAAACCCTACGTCCTGCTTGATTAATATTGATGGTATGGGTAGTACAAGAGTAGATCTACCACGAGATCGAGGAGGCTAAACGCTAGAAGCTAACCTATGGTATGATTGTTGATGTGTATCTTGTCCTACGGACTAAAACCCTCTGGTTTATATAGACACCGGATAGGGTTAGGGTTACATAGAGTCGGTTACAATGGTAGGAGATCTGTATATCCGTATCGCCAAGCTTGCCTCCCACGCCAAGGAAAAGTCCCTTCCGGACACGGGACGAAGTCTTCAATCTTGTATCTTCATAGTCCAGGAGTCCGGCTGAAGGTATAGTCCGGCTATCCGGACAACCCCTAATCCATGACTCTCTCAGCGACATTCTGAATTCACTAAGGTATCTCTCTTTGTCAGGAGAGCCCTGGCTGAATTATGGCCAATAGGATTGGGATGCGGACGACGAAGAAATTCGACGCCCACCCACCACCCACTTCGTAGCCACTGTTGATGATTTAACCGACATGCTCGACTTCGACCCCGAAGACATCGACGGTATGGACGACGATGTAGGAGACGAACATGAACTAGCACCTATAGGGCACTGGAAAGCCACCTCGTCATATGACATCTACATGGTGGATACACCCAAAGAAGGCAATGGCGACGGGATAACGGAGGATGACCCCTCCAAGAAGCAACCCAAACGCCGACGTCAGCGGCGCCGCTCTAAGTCCCGCCAAAGCAAAAGTGGTGATACCGGCACGGGAGATAATAACACTCCGGATAGCGCCGAAGACAACAACAAACCCCTCCAGCAAGATTTAGAGCAGGAGGATGGAGGAGCCAGCTCTCCTGAGAGAGCGGTAGACGGATTGGAGGAGGATGACAATCACATGCCCCCCTCCGAAGATGAGGCAAGCCTCGGCGACGATGAATTCGCCGTACCAGAGGATCCCATCGAACAAGAGCGCTTCAAGCGCCGGCTCATGGCCACGGCAAATAGCCTGAAGAAAAAGCAGTAGCAGGTTCAAGATGATCAAGATCTGCTAGCTGACAGATGGACTGAAGTCCTCGCGGCCAAGGAATATAAACTTGAGCACCCCTCCAAGAGTTACCCAAGGTGCAGGTTACTACCCCGATTGGAGGAAGAAGCGTATGATACGGCTAATCAGCCACCTCGTGGCCGCGATAGAGAGGCATTCCAACCAAAAGCTCAGCCTCCTCCCCGATGCCATTCAAATAAAAAGGCATGGGGAGATACGCCAGACCTGCGAGACATATTGGAGGACAAGGCAAAGCATACAAGATCGATCTACGGATCACGAGGGCGCACCACTCTGTGAGACGACAAACGTCACGCCGGATACAGTAAAAGCAAATCCGATCGGGCCGAACACAGCGGGCAAGACCCATTCGGGCTACGTCGCGATATAGCCCAATACAGAGGCGCCGCACACCCCTTATGCTTCACAGACGAAGTAATGGAACATCAATTCCCAGAAGGTTTCAAACCTGTAAATATTGAATCATACGACGGCACAATAGATCCCACAGTATGGATTGAGGATTTCCTCCTCCACATCCACATGGCCCACGGCGATGACTTACACACTATCAAATACCTCCCACTGAAGCTGAAAGGACCAGCGCGGCAATGGCTTAACAGCTTGCCAGCGGACTCCATTAGCTGTTGGGAAGATTTGGAAGCCGCATTCCTCGACAACTTTCAGGGCACTTATGTGCGACCACCGGACGCCGATGATTTGAGCCACATAATTCAGCAGCTAGAAGAGTTGGCCAGGCAATTCTGGACTCGGTTCCTTACAAAGAAAAATCAAATTGTCGACTGTCCGGATGCGAAGGCCTTAGCGGCTTTCAAGCACAACATCCGAGACGAGTGGCTAGCCCGGCACATTGGTCAGGAAAAGCCTAAATCTATGGCAGCTCTCACGACGCTCATGACCCGCTTTTGTGCGGGAGAAGACAGCTGGCTGGCTCGCAGTAATAACATATCAAAGAACCATGGTACCTCAGATACCAAGGACGGCAATAGCAGGTCACGTCGCAACAAGCATAAGCACCGCACTAACAGCGAAAATACTGAGCATACGGCAGTCAATGCCGGATTCAAAGGCTCTAAACCCGGTCAGCGGAAAAAGCCATTCAAACAAAGTACGCCAGGTTCATCCAGCTTGGACCGTATACTCGATCGCTCATGTCAAATACACGGCACGCCAGACAAGCCAGCCAATCACACCAACAGGGATTGTTGGGTGTTCAAGCAGGCCAGCAAGTTAATTGCCGAAAACAAGGACAAGGGGCCGCATAGCAATGATGAGGAGGAGCCCCGGCAGCCGCACACTGGAGGACAGAAGAGGTTTCCCCCGCAAGTGCGGGCGGTAAACATGATATACGCAACCCACATCCCCAAGAGGGAGTGGAAGCGTGCGCTCAGGGACGTATATGCGTTGGAGCCAGTCACCCCAAAGTTCAACATTTGGTCCTCCTGTCCGATCACCTTCGATCGCAGGGACCACCCCACTAGTATCCGTCATGGCGGATTCGTCGTACTGGTCCTAGACCCAATCATCGACGGATTTCACCTCACTCGAGTCCTTATGGACGGCGGCAGCAGCCTGAACCTGCTTTATCAGGACACAGCGTGCAAAATGGGTATAGACCCCTCAAGGATCAAACCCACAAAAACGACCTTTAAGGGCGTCATTCCAGGTGTAGAGGCCCATTGCACAGGCTCAATTACACTGGAAGTGGTCTTCGGATCCCCGAATAACTTCCAAAGCAAAGAGTTAATCTTCGATATAGTCCCGTTCCGCAGTGGTTATCACGCGCTGCTCGGGCGAACCGCATTTGCTAGATTCAATGCGGTACCGCATTATGCATACCTCAAGCTCAAGATGCCAGGACCTCGCGGAGTTATTACAGTCAATGGAAACACAGAGCGCTCTCTCCGAACAGAGGAGCACACCGCAGCCCTCGCAGCAGAAATGCAAAGCAGCCTCTCAAGGCAATCAACCAATTCGGCGCTTCACAGCCCGGACACCTTCAAGCACACTCGGGGCAATCGGCAAATAGACCGACTGGCGTGATCTGAGCTCGCGTAGAAATACGGCGGCCACCCCAATCCTGGCCCAGCGGCGAAACTCGTGTCGCGCATACATAATTACGCATTAAAAATACCATGGGCACAGGTGGGGAGGGGGGCACAACTGTGGCACGCCCCAAGACGCGGCCTAAACCGCACTAGGGGCTTCCCATTCAGTTATTTTTTTCTTTTTCTTTTAGGACCTTAATCTCTGGAAACACTGTCCGGCAGCACTATTGCCGAACACATGATGCAACAACCAAGGAGGCAGACAGCTACGTTATACCACGGAATTCCCAGGTTGATTACAGTAACGAGTGAAATATTCAGTTTAATATCATTCCTCAGCTTGCCCTTGGAAGGGACATAGCCCTACTCTTTGCTTATCGCACTATCTGTATCACTCTGCTTTAACGCAATTTTTTAATAAACAATGCATGACATTACGACTACTATTGCAGTCTTGTTATATATATATATATATATATATATATGTGTGTGTGTGTGTGTGTGTGTGTGTGTGTGTGTGTGTGTGTGCGTGTGTGTGTGTGTGTCCATTAATGACGCCTTGCAACCGTACACTATGGTACAGCCAATACACCAGGGGCTTACATACCCCACAATGCGGTGTGAAAAGTCCGAACACTTTCACAATTGCGGCACCCCGAACTTATTGCATTATATGCATCAGCTCCGAATCATGTCTTTGGTCAAATGTTGGGTTTGCCCGGCTCCTATGTTTTGGTACCTTACGTTCCACTCTATCGGCTAAGGTAGCGCTAGGAGAACTACTGCGATTGTGCCCCGGTTCTGCTGGGTTCAGCACCTCAGGAGAGAAAGCTAAAACTGACTGTCATGATAAGGCGAGAGACTGGTCGCTGTTCGGCGAGGTTTTCAAGTCCTAAAGACTTATGTCACTTAGAGCGAGGGGCCGGCCCTATCCGTCTTAAAGGCGTGTATCGCGCCCTGAATTCGGCCTTCCGAATACCAAGGGCTTCGCCGAAATTTAAAATTATAGAATTCTATGGCTAAGTGAGAGTGATAAAGCATCATTAGTCCGGTTGCCTTGTTCGCTGTGCTGAGCACCTCCCTCGAAGGACCCAAACATGGGAACAAGAGTGCTCAGGTTTATCCCGAACACCCCAGCACTCGTGGCATGGGGGCAGAAGCCGAGGACTAGCCATCTCTTAGATTGGATAAACAGCCAAACAGAAGGTAATATTTTAAATTCCAACAAGCGTTGCATAGCGCATATGAAACAAGTTTTCATACATCTTTCCCTAAAAATAAAGCAAATAGTATTTTTGGTCGTCCGTCAGAAAAATTGCCCCCAAAGTTCGCACTAATTACCCACTATGCCACCGGTAAGTGAGAAACAACGGTTCACTGCGGCTGCATCCGCCTCGCATCTGGTTCATATAGGATGCCACATTCTAATATAAAAAAAGCATATTTCCTACCCGGGTGGTTGAAGCTTGTGTCCTCCATTCTGTAGACCTGTATTCGAATCTAGCAACCCCTTCTTTTTCTTCCTTTCCTTTTTGGCTGCACAACGTGACCGTTCTTCCTTTCCTTTTTGGTTGCTCGACCCAACATGCTTTTTCTCTTTGTTCAATTTCTTTTTTCAAATTCAAATATTTTAAAAATAGTGGTATCTCTCAAATCCTAACTTCAAATCTAACATGTTATATATGAAAATTTCTCAGAAAAATGTGTAGATTTTAAATATGCTATTATCTTCGAGGTTAATCATTTTTAAAATTATGTTTAGGATGCATCATTGTTTGATGCTCACCAAAGTTATTACAGATGAAATATAATATTCCAAATGTTAGTCACCATAAAAATGATTCCATTTCCATCTCAAAAAATGATTCCATTTAAAAAATATTCTAACAAATTAGGAAAAAAATCCTTGTCAAATTAAATATATATTCATGTTTTTCTGAACAACAAAAATAAAAATGATTGAAAGACTCTTTCATCGAAGAGCTGAAATGGGTCATGACAAACATGTCTACGATACGTCCAAATTCCATAGTCCAAAAAGAAATACTTAATGTAGCTTTATTTCTGACGTTTGCAAAAAATGAATTAAATAAGTGTTACATAAATACATTGAAGATTGTGATATGTTTTTTTGTCCCGTTGCAACGCACGGGCCCTCTTGCTAGTACAGGATAAAACGAGCAAGTCTCATTCAAATATTACATCTTTTGAACACTCGTCCGTGATGAGATGGGCACCCGGCAGAACACCCTCATAGTACATCTCGGGGTGGCGGTGTTCCTTGCCCTCTGGCGGCCCCTCCTTGATCAGCTTCATGACGTCTAGATTGACCCACTACAATTTCACACAGGCGAAAGCCCGGCGTGCACCTTCAATGCAGACAAATCGCTTGACGACCTCCAGCAGCGGGCAGGCATCCACAAGCCGCCTCACCAGGCCGAAGAAGCTGTTCGAAAGGGCGTCGCCAGGCCACAGCCAGACTATAAAGCTCTTCATGGCCTGATCGGCCGCCTTATGTAGCTCGACCATCTGCTTCAGCTGGTCGCTCATTGGCACCGGATGTTCGGCCTCAGCATACTGAGACCAGAACAGCTTCTCCGTCGAGCTTCCGTCCTCGGCCTGGTAAAATAGTGTGGCATCGGACACACTGCGGGGCAAATCTGCGAATGCTCCTGAAGAGCTCCGGATTCGGGTAAGTAATCGGTAGTTTACTTTTACATGCTTGCTTTGCATATAGAAAGCCTTACCCGCCGCTATCTTCTTCATCGTGTCGATCTCTTGGAGGGCCTTTTGGGCTTCAGCCTTGGCACTTTTTACACTCTCGAGGGCCGCGGCAAGCTCAGACTCCCGCGTCTTGGAGTCAAGCTCCAACGCCTCGTGCTTCACCACAAGAGCCTGGAGCTCTTGCTGCACCTCACCCACCTGAGCCTCGTGCTTCTCTCGCTCGGTGCGCTCCTTGGCCGCTTTATCTTTGGCCTTGGTTAGCGCTTGCTTCAGGGTCGCCACCTCAGTCGTGGCCCCTGGCAATCATACGATGATCCTGTCATTTTGCAATCGCGTCCTCTTTTATATATACATAAGACAGGGTATTACTTACCCTTGTTCTCCTCGAGCTGCCTCTTGGCAAGGCCGAGCTCTTTCCTGGACCCCTCGAGGTCCTGCTTCAGTACGGCGACCTCCGCAGTTAGTGCGGCGGACGCCAGCAGCGAAGCCTGCATATGCATATTGACACACTTATATTAGACTCCTGCGATATTATTTGATCCTCTGTTCGGCTTTTCTTTGTGAACACCGAACAAAGCATCAGGGGCTACTGTCTATGCGGTAATATTTCTACTACATTTTAACACTTACCTCGAAGCCTGTTAGAAGGCTGGCATAGGCTTCAGTCAATCCGCTCTTGGCGAACTGAACCTTCTGGATCACCGCACTCATGATAGTGCAGTGCTCCTCGTCGATGGAAGCGCTGCGAAGCGCTTCCAGCAGATTGTCCGGCACCTCTGGATGGACAGAGGTCACCGGCACAGGTGTCTTGCCCCTCTTAGAAGGAGGCCTCCTGCCCGCGCCTGGAACCGCTGGAGATTCCGGCGCTGTGTTCGGCTGAGGGCCGAACTCGGAGCTCTCAGGGGCCCCGTCCCCTCGGCTCCCGGAGTCCGAAAGGTCGCCTTGAGGCGCCTCCGGGACTGTCTCCCCTCGATCCGGTGCCTCTTGAGACAACACCTCAGCATCGTCGGCATGATGAGGGGAGGTGGCGGTCGGGATTGGATCGCTATCCATGTCCGACAAGCCCAAGGAGCCGTCTGATGATACATCGATACTGGCTCATGGCGGCCTGCATAATTGTGTTCGGCGTTAGGGAAAGCAGTGCGACAAAGGAATCCTATGAGTTACTCTGGTATCCGAATACTTACGATCTCCCCGGGAGCTTGACCCAGGGCAACCACTCGTCTTCGCCTTGATCGGCGGCGGTGGAACTGTCCGGAAGGAGAGTCATTCCCTTCTTGGACCCTCCGGCCTCCCCAATTGGGGCGGCCTTCCTTTTCTTGTCTCCCCCAGTCGGTGGGGGAGCATCTTCTTCTTCCTCGTCTTCGGGGGAAGAGTGCGCCGCAGAGTCATCGGACAGTGAGTCCGATGATGCCTGGCGTCGGGAACTCTTTCGGGTTCCCTTGGCCTTCTTGGTCTTCTCCGGCACCGTATAAGGGGCTGGAGTCGACATCTTTGCCAGAAGAGCGTCTGCGGGGCCTTCGGGCAAAGGAGCTGGATAGTCAATCTATCCGGCCATCTTCTGCCAGTCCTGTCAAAGGTACGGGAGTTTAGATCCCGCATAGATTCAATCTATATAAAAAAAAATAAGTATCATGTGAAAGGTAAAGCAGCTTACCGCACTGGCTTGGTGCTTCGCGTTGAATCCGTGATCCTCAGTAATAGGGGGGACCTCGGCACTTTTGAACAGCACCCTCCAGGCGTCTTCATGAGTCTTGTCGAAGAGCCTATTCAGAGTTCGGTGCTGCGCCGGATCGAACTCCCACAAGTTGAACTCCCATTGTTGGCATGGGAGTATCCGGCGGATGAGCATAACTTGGACTATGTTGACAAGCTTGAGCTTCTTCTTCACCATGTTTTGAATACATGTTTGGAGTCCGGTCAGCTCTTTCGAACTACCCCAGGACAGACCCTTCTCTTTCCAGGAGGTGAGCCACGTGGGGATGCCAGATCGGAACTCGGGGGCCGCTGCTCATGCAGGGTCGCGCGGCTCGGTGATGTAAAACCACCCCGATTGCCACCCCTTTATGGTTTCCACAAAGTAGCCCTCGAGCCATGTTACATTGGGCATCTTGCCCACCATGTCGCCTCCACATTCTACCTGGCGGCCGCCCACCACCTTCGGCTTGACATTGAAGGTCTTCAGCCATAAGCCGAAGTGGGGCTTAATGCGGAGGAAGGCCTCACACACGACGATAAACGCCGAGATGTTGAGGATGAAGTTCGGGGCCAGATCGTGGAAATCCAGGCCGTAATAAAACATGAGCCCCCGGACGAAGGTATGGAGAGGGAATCCCAGTCTGCGGAGGAAATGGGTGAGGAATACTACCCTCTCATTGGGCCTGGGGGTGGGGATGAGCTGCCCCTCATCTGGGAGCCGGTGCGCGATGTCGTCGGGCAGGTATCCGGCTCTCCTCAGTTTCTTGATGTCTCCCTCCGTGATGGAGGAGACCATCCACCTGCCTCCCGCTCCGGACATGGTTGGAGAAGGTTGAGGAGGGAAGTGCGGACTTGGCCGCTAGAGCTCGAGTGTGCGAAAATGGATGAGTAAGGGAGGAAGAAGGCGTGGATAGAAAGGTGAATCCTTTTCCCTTTATATGGGTGGACGAAACTAAGCGTCCCCACTTGCCTGGTAAAACTCGCTTATCCCCCAAGCGCCGCAATTGATGGCGCGGTTGGGTTACCCACGCCCGTATTGATGAGAATCCCGTAATAAGGGGACACGATCTCTACTTTGACAAGACGTGTCGAAAAACTGCCTCGCGTTATGTGCGGGGCTGGTTAAAAGAAATGGTTCGAATAATCACCGGGCCATGACATAACGTCATGCTGCCAAAACAAGCCAGCAAATTAGATCTGCGAAAATATCATTCTCTCTGCGGTGGAATGTGAACTTATTTTGCAGGGTCGGACACTATCCTCGTATTCAAATTCTTCTGTGATGTATTCGGAGAAGGAACCCGCCTTGCAATGTCGAAGACAATACTGCGCGCCGGACTCATCGTCATTGAAGCCTGGTTCAGGGGCTACTGAGGGAGTCCTGGATTAGGGGGTCTCCGGACAGCCGGACTATGTCCATTGGCTGGACTGTTAGACTATGAAGATACAAGATTGAAGACTTCATCTCATGTCCGGATGGGACTCTACTTGGCATGGAAGGCAAGCTAGGCAATACGGATATGGGTATCTCCTCCTTTGTAACCGACCTTGTGTAACCCTAACCCTCTCCGATGTCTATATAAACCGAAGGGTTTTAGTCCATAGGACAACAACTATAACATACAATCATACCATAGGCTAGCTTCTAGGGTTTAGCCTCTCTGATCTCGTGGTAGATCGACTCTTGTACTACCCATATCATCAATATCAATCAAGCAAGACGTCGGGTTTTACCTCCATCAAGAGGGCCGAACCTGGGTAAAACATTGTGTCCCCTGCCTCCTGTTACCATCCGACCTAGACACACAGTTCGGGACCCCCTACCCGAGATCCGCCGGTTTTGACACTAACAGCATCGCTAAGCCATGGCTCCCCCTACCTTCCCCTTCGTCCCCCCCATTCATACATCGAGGCCGCCAAAACCCACGAAACCCCATGCTCCTCGGTCGGCCTCCCGACCGCCGCCTAGCCGGAGACTCTTCCCCGATGACGTCGTACACCGCAACAGCTCGTCGTCCCTCATCCACCACACCGGATGAGGATCCATCGTCGATCTTGTCGTCCCGCCGGATCAGCCGCCCCGTCCTCCACCCCCAAGGAGCTACCCTGACGTTTGCCTCGTCTATCGCGCCACCTCCATCCCCACAGCACCGTCTTGACCTGCCCCACCGGAACCGCAGCACCCTCACCAATTCCTCTGATGAAGCCGAGGCCAACTCGGTGCCACCAAGGAGGTTCTGCACTCACCGTTGCATTTTTTCTTTTATTCGATATCACGGGGTTGCTGGTGCTCGATACCAAGCAGCCATGGTGGGTCTCCATCGATGGTGCCGTCGCCAACCACTTCATCCACGGCGTCTCTCCCCCATGTCGTTGCTTCCTCGGCGGCGACTTCCACACCGGCACAAGCTGCAGATGCTCCGGATCTCGCTCACATTGCTGTTGTTGCTGCTCCGGCTCTCGCTCGCGCTGTGGCTCTGTTCTTGCTGTCGGTCACGCTGCTGCACTGCTCTTGCTTTTGTTCGTGTTGTTGCTCTGCTCTGATATTGCTGTTGGTCGCGCTGCTGCTCTCCTCTTGCTCTCATTCATGCTGCTACTCTACTCTTGCTCTCGTTTGCGCTGCTGCTGCTGCACGACCTCCGGCAGCTACATGAGTTGCTGCTTTAGCACTCGCTCACGGTTCTGTCGCACGACTTGCTCTTTGCTAGTGCATTCCCTGCTCGAGCATCTACTGATTTAGATCACTGCTTCTCTGCTACTGGTGCTCGAACGCCCTAAACATATATTGCAATGCTCTTCTACTAGTTAAATCAATTTCGACAGCAAAATTCAGTTTTGACCGTAAAGTTCAGTTTCTTCAGTTAAGTTCAGAGTAAACAGTATTTATAGCATCTGTTGGAGCGGCCGTGGCACGGCTGATGCGTTTTACATCTAGCACTTTTTGGTGATGTATTTACATCATCTATTGCATATGATATTATAGTCCCACTTCAGATTAACATTGTCTGTCTTACCCTGCTTCAGCCTCACCGCCATACACCTCACTGGAGTTGCTCCAACAACGGAACCATCCATCACAGCAGAGCAGTACCCTCGGCGCCGTTTCCAGAGGCCTCAGATCTTCTTCCCCGCCTCTGACAGTCACCCCAGCATCACCATCCTCCAGGTCCAACCCAATGATGCCGAGTCGACAAGGCTATGCCAAAGAGGTTGTACACTCGTTGCATCACTTTGTTACTCTGCATTCATGTCGATTCCTCAGGGATCCTTTGTTGTGGAACTACTATGGTACTACTATTTGTGCATTTGGTTAGGAGTGGAGCAAAGCAAAACTATAGGATTATTTTCCTTTGATGTCGCTTTCAAACAAAAATGGTAGGAATTTTAATATCCAGTTGGACGTCCTTTTCAAATTAATATGCACGAAGAACATGACTAATTGCATTACTGTCATAATATGATTCTTAATTTTTCATTTTCACATGGTTTGATTTTAATTTGACCATGTTTCTCTATTCATGTGTTCTTCCAATTCATGTGAACCAAACACCGTGGTTCGTAGAAATCCTATGTTTCCAAATGCTCTGTTTTGCACGTGCATTCCTATCCTATTCCTGTATTTTTTTCTATCCCTGTGTTTATAGAATCCTCCAATTCTAAGGAGCCCTTACATATTTACTTCATTTTAAGATAGGCGTCAAAGAAAACTCTATGTGTTATGTCCTCCTCCTGTCGTGCCGTCATCCACCCCACCTGAGGTGCACCATCGACAGAAGCGTTCACTGCAGCAGAGATTCCCCCTGCGAGCTTTCTTTCGTCGCCTCAGATCATCTTCCCCATTGCCGGTAGCCACACCAATTGCATTACCATCATCGACTAAGCAGATGAACCTGAGGACTACACAGTTCCGGAAGAGAGGTCGCAGTCTTTCGTGTTTGCTTACGTTATACATCGATTATTATTACCTGCTACTTTATTGTTCAAACTTGAGTTTTAAAATGCCCGTGGGTCTCATATCGAGGCAGCAACAAATAGTATCTGTCTACTATCTGGTTCATCTGGGGTCTTCTATGTGGTTCATGTTGGGTGGGCAACAAAAGTAGATGATCCATTGTCTATCTTTTTAAACTAAAGCTATAATCTACCGGCTATCATTAGTTTTGGATCTATCCACTCGTTTGCTACCATCAGTCTTGATTTCTTCATGCACCCCTTAGGCATTACAAAATCTAACTAACTTTTTATTATGCATGTCGGTTATTGTACACAATCATACTGAACATGTAGAGAAAAAGGGAAGACCGTTGCGTGGGAATACAATGTCATGCAGATGCTGCTCCATGGTGGCCGAAGTGCCCCCCCCCCTCCCGCCATTCCAGATTGTATTCCAGAGGAAGATAACTGTTCAGATGGGGATTCAGAGGGAGCCGACCACTCCTATTTACCACCTGAGGTGTTTGCTCTAACCTGGCATGCTGATGTTGGTCATATCATGCATATGGCGCCTCACATTGCTTACATTATTCATCTTATATGTCATCAGCTTAGTTTAGATTTGCTTTGTGTGAATGCCACCTGTCTGGTTTCAATATCATACTCCCACTGTTCCTAAATATTTGTCTTTTTAGATATTTCAACAAATGACTACATATGGAGCAAAATGAGTGAATCTACACTCTAAAATATGTTTATATACATCTGTATGTATTAGTCCATTTGAAATCTCTAAAAAGACAAATATTTAGGAACGGAGGGAGTATATGGGAATTATGCAATGACATCTTCTTTAGCCAGGCATCATATACGTGAATCATGCAATGCCATCCTGTTTAGCCAGTCATCGTATATGTGAATTGTATCATGCCATATTTTTTTCATAATGTACTCCATTTGTGGACAATGTTTAGACATTTCCACTCTTCCTGTGCATCAGCCATTTGAGTCGGTCATGGGAAAATCTGGAGTGAAAACAAGGTCTTCTGAGCAGTCAGTGCTACCTGTCGATGCAGATTTCTTACTGGTTACAGATAGCTCCTCAAAGGAGGATTCAGAGCCAGATGACCAATCGTGTCCCCCCCTGAGGTGCATGCTCTAACTTGGCAAGGTTATATTGCTCATATCATGCATATGGTGTCTGGCATTGCCATGCCATCTGCTTAGGTTAGACATGCTTCGTGTGAATGCCTCATGTTTGCTTTCTATATCAGATATGTGAATTATGCAATGCCATGTTTTTTCAGCCAGTTATCATATATGTGAATTATGCACCGCCATGTAGCTAGGCATCATATATGTGAATTATCGCATGCCATCTTTTTTTCATTACGTATTCCATTTGTCGACAATCTGTGCATATTGAAGCATATATCTCGATGGTTACAGGGAGCTCCTCAGAGGAGGATTCAGAGACAGATGACCAGTCCTATATCCCACCTGAGGTGCATGCTCTAAGGTGCAATGTTTATATTTCTCATGTCATGCATATGATGTCTTGCATTGCTTAGTTTAGACATCATATGCACAATATTGAATTCCATCTGCTTAGTTTAGAGATCATACATGCGAGTGCCAGCTGCTTAGTATATGAATCAATTATGTCAATTATATCATGCCATCCTGTATGCTTAGACAACATTTATGTGAATTATTTCATCCCAACCTATTAGAAAGACATCATATAGTTTTGTCATGTCATCCTATTTAGATACTCATCATATGTTGAATTATGGCATTATATCCTGTTAAGTTATCCATCATATATCTGAAACTGTGTCATGCTATCCTGTTTAGTTAGGCATCATATATGTGAAATTGTGTCATGTTGTCATGTTTGGTTAGACAACATATATGTGAATTACCATAGTTGTTTATCATACAATGTCTATACGTTCAATTTCTTTTCTTGTTTATCAGCCATTTGAATTGGAGGGGGTGATGGCAGTATCTAAGGGAGCAAAAACTCACTCTTCACAAAAGACAGTGCTACCCGTCGATGCAGATAGAACCATGGTTGTACTAGCCCACAAGCATGCCCCACCACACATAATCGGCACTCTTCCAGATTGCACACTTACACCATTGGGCAGAGAACCAGCTACAACCCATCTAACCCCAACCCCAGCGGATAGTAACCCACTTCTAGATGACAAAGCACCATGTCCACCACAGAGTACCCCCACACGAGCAGTTTGTAAAGCAACTACAGTGCCCAAAGCACGAAGACCACCACAGCAAACCCAAACTCCATATTTAAAGCAGAAGATCAATTGTTCTCAGGTCAGATTCCGTAGCTATGGTCCATACTCCTTTGTTGTTGCATCACTGTATTTACTCGTACCAACTACTTTCAAATTTGAAGGATCCAATTGAAACTCCAATGGCGCAAAAGGTATGTTTTAAACCTATTTCTTTAACTGGATTCCTGTTCTAACTTCTTGCTCTATGTTGATTTTAGTTTCAGTTGTATAAACAGTTATGTTCTCATGTGATGCACATTACAAGTGTTGCCAATGTTGTGTAGTTTCTCACACTTATATTTTGTCTATGTTTTTGTGTCTTAAAAATATATGAGTTGAACTGTGTCTCTATCTTGATTTGGCAACATAAACTAGAATGATATGGACAATACAGTGACCATAGTACATAGATATATGTTTGTTTCATGTTGTTATCATGTCCACCTTACTACTGAACCGGTTTACCAAAATGAGTTTGGTATACTACATGCTAAACCTGTGATGTGTTTGCTTGTTTCTCTTGTAGTATGCGAACATAATCTTGGAGAAGAGCACCCCACTATGCAATGGTAGAGAACGTAATGCAGATAAGGTTCAAGAAAGTGAGACAACCCTGTCGGTCTCCAAGAAAGGTGATAAAAATGACCTTGTAGACAGTGAGAAAACCCCACAGTTCTGCATTGATGTAGTGTTCGAGTTACTGGCCAGTACGCTGGCATAAGCTCTTCGACCTTGTTGCCTGAATCACTTCAGCTTTGTCAGTCTTAGCTACAAGCTCAAAGGTATCAGTCAACTATGTTGCGGCAAGAAGCCGAAGGACTAAGGAAGTCCCTGCAGAATTCAGATGCATACTTTCTGGTGCAACAGCAAGTGCTGGAGGATTTAAGCGCCAAACAACAGAAAGTTAATAAGCTTGCTAAGCATCTTTCCAGCATTATGGGTACCTAGGTTTAAGTGCATCTAGTGCCCCTTAGTGATTTTGGTGTATTGAAGACTTATAGGTTAAGGGACTAATGCGTTTGTGAGTGTACACAGGTCTATAAGTCTATGAGGAGTTTGATATTTATGGAGAAAGTCGACCCCTAAAATGAAGTTCTTCGACTCAAGACTTTGGATTTCTTAAGACTTTCTGAAGACTTTGAAAGTGGAGAAATTGGTGTGACCTTGAAGACTTGGTATTCATCCGAGGAACATGAAGCGTGAAGACTTTTGTTTTCATAGTTTCATTTTCCCTTTCTTGAGTCATAGGAAACATCGTACTATTAAAGGGGGTCGAGGAAATACTATGGAAAAATTTCCATGTGATGCTCAACTCAAAATCCTACACCTACCAATCCCTTCGAGTGAAGCCATTAGAAATCTCATACAGTCCAGTCATATTCTTCAGTGACAGAGACGAAGTTCTTCTGGTCTCTGAGGAATTTGTTCTGGCTGAGGAGTTAGGAATTCGCCAGTGCGGATTGCCTACACAGTGAGGAACATGATAACCCTAAGGATTTCGCCACTCAAAATTCCGACCGTTGTTGTGCTATGCGCCAGCTGTCCCAAAATATCTATCCACCTAACAATCATATCATTGAAGGGCATTTATGTCTTATCATGTCGGGCTGCTCCCTAAGCTATAAATAGACGCCCCCTACAACCACAAGCTGGTTGGCTGCTCCGAGAGAAACTGACACTTGTCATTTGAGAGCAACCCATCCTTCGAGGACTTTGAGCACAAATCATTAAGTGAGGAAAACCCAAACCCAAACACCTACAAACCCCAAGTGATTGAGCATCACTGAAGAGATTGATCCTGCGTGGATCCGACGCATGTTACCTTTGAAGACTGTGCTTCTTCCAGACGGTTAGGCGTCATGGTCTAGAGCATCCAAGAGGAATTGTGGATCGCTGAGTGACCAAGTTTGTGAAGGTTCGGAAGTCACCTGAAGACTTACCACGAGTGATTGGGCGAGGTCTGTGTGACCTTAGCTGAAGGGGAATGCGGTGAGGACTGAGTGTCCCGAGCTGCGTGTTCTGGACTGGGTGTCCGGGACTGGGTGTCTTCAGGTTTAAATACCTAGCCGCCCTAACCAGATGTACAACTGAGACAACAGTTGGAACTGGTCTACCAAATCATTGTCTTCACCAAGCTTACTGGTTCTATTTCCTCAACTCTTTCATTTCCTCATAACTGTGTTGTGTGCTTGTTCATATTTGTGCTTGAAGACTTTGACTGAAGATTTTCTCAATTTCCTTACTTCAATTTCTTCAGTATGTTTGTCTTCATCCTGTGTTATCTTGTGCTTACGCTTTCTGTACTCTATGCCTGTCTTCATTTCGTCATGATGACTATGCTTGTGTTCTGTTATGTTT
The DNA here is from genome assembly GCA_034509565.1 of Triticum monococcum. Classification (NCBI taxonomy): domain Eukaryota; kingdom Viridiplantae; phylum Streptophyta; class Magnoliopsida; order Poales; family Poaceae; genus Triticum; species Triticum monococcum. Next base: position 496,681,388 of record CM067844.1, read on the forward strand.
ACTTTTGAGTACTTATTCCACTGCTAGTAGTTCTTCACTAAGGAATTTCCTCACCTACAAATTCCTCAGTGAAGAATTCATAAAATCGCCTATTCACCCCCCCCCCCTCTAGTCAATATAACGCAGTTTCACCAGGATATTGTTTCTTGAGCTCTTCTGAAGTGGTTTCAGTTCTGGACTTGTTTTGCTGCGGAGTTTATTTGCACTGATCGCCAAGTTTGACAACCAGTGTATATGATATGCTGCTTTGTTCCCTATATTTGCACTGGTGGCGAACTTTGATGCCAAGTGGATGTAATATGTGTAATAGCCATGATAGCCTAGCGTAAGTTGCTTGCTCATTTATTTCCTTGTTGTCTTGTTTATTTGTTTGCTTGTAGTTAGTGCATTTCTTTTTCCGTGGTTTGCTAGTGGCCGCAATAACCTATTATTTAAAACTAGGCCACAAGAACCATGGGCTACATATTTACTGTAGTTACCATGGGCCTCCTACAGGCAGTAGAAACAATGGGCCTTCTTAGTCCGAAGATGAAGACTCTGGTAGCAGCCTTGGTGATCCTGAAGACCTAAGCCATGAGCTAGCACTGCTCGTGAAGAAGTTCCAAAAGTTCTCAAGACGTGGTCGCTTTGGAAGACCCTCAAGGAGCAATGATTCCTCATCCAGTGACTACAAGAGGAGGCTCAGTCATAAATGCAAGAAACCTGGACATTACATTCAAGATTGTCCTCAGTGGGAAAAGGAATCAAAGAAGAAGAAATACAAGGATTACAGTTCTAATGATGCGAAGAAAAAGAAGAAATCCACAAAATCTTCATCATCAAAATCCTCAAAGTCTTCATCTCACAAGAAGAGCAGCTCCAAGAAGGCTCGGGCATTCATTGGCAAGGAAATGGACTCTGAGGCTGAATCTGAAGAAAATGAGGAAGAGGAGCCATCTGAGGAGTCCGAATCCAGTGTGGCAAGCCTAGCCCTCGCTACTGCATTCATCGGCAAGTCTATCTTCAACACTGAAGAAAATGACCTCACCAACAAGGCTGATGAAGGCAATGATGACTATGCTCCCACCTATTGCTTCATGGCAAAGGGTGCCAAGGTACTCAAATATACCTCCTCTGAATCAAGTGGGAATGAATCTGATGAAAACCTCAAGCCCAGCTATTCTAAACTTGCTAAGATTGCTGTAAAACAACAAAGGAATTTTGAAAAGGTTCAAAACATGCTAGACAAAAGTGATGATATGTTGGGTGAAGAAATGGATCACACTAAAGCCTTGACTGAGAATCTTCAGAGACTTCAGACTAAGTATGACACCCTTCAAGATCATCATAACACTCTCTTATCTAATCATGAGAAGCTTTCTTATGAATTTCTTCAAAGAAAGCAAGACCTTCAGAAGCTAAGAGTGAGTTATGAAGATCTTTAGAAGGAGCGCGATTCATTACTTGCTCAACAAATGAGCGCTTCTCAGGAAGAATTTGTTCCTTCTTGTTTGAAATGCATTGAACGTGAATCTGCTAATTCTTCAACCGAATGTTCAAATGCTTCTAATGCTACAAATTCTTCACTTGCCTCTGCTATCACTAATTCCTCATCTGAGGACATTGCTAGTATCACTGACGATGCAGGGCTGAAGGAATTGTACATGACAGGCATGTACAAAAGCCTCAAAGGGCATCAGACTCTTTGTGATGTGCTTAAAAAGCAGACCCTCAACAGGAACCCTAGGAAAGAGGGTATTGCCTTTGAGAGGAAACTCAATGCTGATGGTACGTATTGGAAGCCTGAGCAGTACGCCAAAACCTCATGGGTTGCTGCAAAGGGACCTCCAGTTGATCCATCTAACTTATCTGGATTTGCATGTGAATCTCCTTGTTCTGATGATGAGTCATTTGACTCCAACTATAAATTGTTCAAAAATCCGAATGGTGAAATATTTGCTAGATATTTTGGCACTAACTGCAGGAACAGTCCCCTTATGAAGAAAATCTGGGTTCCCAAAAGGTGCCTTGAAAGTCTTCAGGTGAATGTCCTCAGGACACCACATGTGAAGAATAGGAACCCCAGATCAAATTCGTCATATGGACCAAATTCCTCAAAAGGATCAAAGTCCTCACATGAATATCATTGTGCTAACAACTCCATTTCGCAGGGAAGAACTAAGGGCTATGAATATGAGCATTATTCTTCTAATCATCATGTTCATAAGTCCTCAAAGAATTTCTCTGCTTATTCATATGCTTATACTAACTCCTCTTATGTGAAACGAAATGGACTGGCCTCTATGCCATCTTTCTCGTATGGAGCTCGCAGAGTGATGAACTCTTTGCCACCCCTTCAGATGTGGGTGGTGAAGAAAAGGAACTAATCTCTTCTGCAGGGTCAGGTCTCCAGACGTACGTAATCGTCTGAAGAATCTGCTGGAGACCTGAGTATGCCTGATAGGACGCAGGCTAACCATGAAGAAATGAACTTTCATTTCACACGTCCTCCTACTGCTTTATCTGTTCTTTTGCTTGATGAAATTGATCTGATGAATTGATGTCGTATTCTTCACTGATGAAGTATATGGGTTCGTAAGTTACACTAATTCATCTGCAAGATGATCAACACAAAGCCACTGAGTGGGTCTTCGATAGTGGATGTACAAATCACATGACTAGTGACAAGAATCTATTGATGGATGCTCCATTATCTCCGTCGCATCTAAAGCATATCATCTTTGCCGACAAAGGCAAATGTCAGGTATTGGGTCTAGGTAAGGTTGCGATCACAAAGGATCGACACATGGACAAAGTCATGCTTGTCGAGTCCTTAGGATACAACCTCATGTATGTCTCAATGCTTTGCGATCTTGATATGGTTGTTGTCTTTGGCAAGTACCATTGTGTTGTGGTTATGGAAGCTGACAATTCCAAAGTCTTTGAAGGCTTTATGAGAAGAGACCTGAATATTGTTGATTTCTCTACAGGGCCACAACCAGCCGTGTGCCTACTTGCAAAAGCTTCAGAAGGCTGGCTTTGGCATCGACGACTTGGTCATGCAGGCATGAGGAATTTGCACACGCTTGTGAATAAGAAGCATGTCAATGGTATCGAGAATGTCAAATTCCTCAAGGATCACCTATGCGGAGCCTGTGAAGCTGGGAAGATGACAAAGGCTAAGCATCCAGCGAAGACTATCATGACCACCACTCGTCCATTTGAACTGCTTCACATGGATCTCTTCGATCCTAACCATTATTCTGCAGTCTCAAATGAGGCATCTTAATATGGCTTTGTTATTGTTGATGATTACTCTCGATACACATGGGTACACATTGTTACTTACAAACATGAAGTGCAGGAAGTCTTCAAACGATTTTCCTCGAGGGCTTCAACCAACTTTGGTGTGAAGATCAAGCACATCAGAAGTGACAATGGAACGGAGTTCAAGAATTCTGGTCTAGATGACTATCTTGATGAACTTGGTATTACTCATGAGTTATCTGCTCCTTATACTCCTCAGCAGAACGGCGTCGTGGAGTGCAAGAACAGGACTCTTGCTGAGATTGCTCGCACTATGCTTGATGAATACAACACGCCTCATCGTTTCTGGATTGAGGCAATTGATACTGCATGCCACATCATCAACTGAGTATATCTTCACAAATTCTTCAAGAAGACTGCCTATGAACTCCTCACTGAGAAGAAACCCAATGTAAGTTATTTCAAAGTATTGGGTGCTAAATGTTGGATTAGAGATCCTCATCACAACTCCAAATTTGCACCGGAAGCACATGAAGGTTTTATGCTTGGTTACGGAAAGGACTCGCACACCTACAGAGTCTTCAACAACGTTCTTCACAAGGTTGTTGAAATTGTAGATGTGCGGTTCGATGAAACTAATGGCTCGCAAAGAGAGCACCTACCTACTATGATAGATGAACCAGCACCTAAGGAAACTATCAAGTTCAAGACTACTGAGGATGTTATTCCTACAGAAGAATCTGCTGAAGAATTCATTCCAGAACATGAAGAACATCGAGCTAATGCACCTAAAGAAAATACTGAAGAAAATGGTGCTGAAGAAAATGTTGATCAAATTCCTCAACGACAACCAGCTCATCCTCGCATTGCAAAAGAAGTGCAAGTTGAAAAGATCATCAATGACATCAAAGCGCCAGGTCCTCTCACATGCTCAAAAGCTTCACATTTATCTAACTTTTGTGGGCACTATTCTTTTGTCTCTATCACAGAGCCCACTAAGGTAGATGAAGCATTTTTGGAGCCTGAGTGGATTCAGGCCATGCAAGAAGAATTACATCAGTTCAAGCTCAACAATGTCTGGGAACTGGTCAAACGTACAGATCCTCGCAAGCACAATATCATTGGCACAAAGTGGATCTACCACAACAAGCAAGATGAAAATGGCCTTGTGGTGAGGAATAAGGCACGGCTCGTAGCTCAAGGCTACACACAGGTTGAAGGAATTGATTTCGATGAAACTTTTGCACCTGTTGCTAGACTTGAGGCTATTCGCATATTACTTGCTTATGCTAACCATCATGATATCACTTTATATCAAATGGATGTGAAAAGTGCATTCCTCAATGGTAAGCTTGAGGAAGAAGTATATGTTGCTCAACCCCCAGGTTTTGAAGATCGAAAGAATCCTGACAAAGTCTTCAGACTCAACAAGGCCCTCTATGGCCTCAAGCGGGCCCCACGGGCGTGGTATGATACCTTGAAGGAATTCTTCATAAAGAAAGGCTTCAAACCCGGTTCACTCGACCCTACTCTTTTCTCTAAATCTTATGATGGTGAATTGTTTGTATGCCAAGTATATGTTGATGATATTATATTTGGATGTACTGACCAACGTTATAGTGATGAATTTGCCTACATGATGAGTGAAGCATATCAAATGTCTATGATGAGAGAATTAAAATTCTTCTTAAGTCTTCAAATTCATCAACAACGCAATGGCATATTCATATCTCAGGAGAAATACCTCAAGGATGTACTGAGGAAATTCGGCATGCAAGATTGCAAAGGCGTTAAAATTCCTATGCCCACAAATGGCCATCTGTGCACTGATGAAAATGGTATTGACTTCGATCATAAGGTATACCGCTCCATGATTGGTTCTTTATTGTACTTATGTGCATCTAGGCCAGATATGATGCTTGGTGTTTGCATGTGTGCCCGATTTCAAGCTACACCGAAGGAATCACACCATAAGGCTGTGAAGCATATTCTTCGATATCTAGCTCACACACCAACACTTGGATTATGGTACCCCAAGGGCTCGGCTTTTGATCTCATTGGATATTCTGACTCTGACTATGCTGGTGATCGTGTGGACCACAAGTAAACATCTGGTACATGTCATTTCCTCGGACGATCTTTGGTCTGTTGGTCCACGAAGAAACAGAACTGCGTATCACTATCTACTGTTGAAGCTGAGTATATTGCCGTTGGTTCTTGCTGTGCTCAATTGCTATGGATGAAGCAAACTCTCAAGAACTATGGCGTGAACATGAAGAATGTGCCTCTCTTCTATGACAATGAGAGTGCCATCAAGATTGCTCACAACCCAGTTCAGCACTTGAAGACTAAGCACATTCAGATTCGTCATCATTTTCTTCGTGATCATGTGTTGAAGGGCGACATTTCTATTAAGCATGTGAAGACTGAAGAATAGCTAGCCGATATCTTCACAAAGACCTTGGATGAGAAGAGATTTAGCAAGTTGCGGTGCAATCTAAATATCCTAGAATCTTCGAATGTTCTTTGAAAAGGACACTCGTCCTAACACTTATGCAAAATTGATGACTTAGATGTGCAACACATGAAGAAACGTTTTTCTTCAATCAATGAAGAATAACACTCTAAGTGTGAAGAAATTAACGAAGAATTTGATTCTCAGAACCCTACAATAATTGTACGCAGTGTCTGAAATGATCATTCTTATACGGTGGGTCACGCCACCACGAAAAGTTGAAATTCCTCAGTTGTTCAAATTCTTCAACTCTGCATTGTCTTCATTGTTTCCGTTGTTTTTCTTCATTGGCTATATATATATATATATATATGAGTTTATGTCCTCTATAGCATTCACTTATGGCTACTTCTTCAAGTTGGTTTTTCTGCTAAGTGAATGTGATCGGACCCTTCCCCTCTATGCTATACTCAACCCAATCTATTCACAAATTCTTCATGTGCGTTCTATTTGAAACTCGTTCAAAATCTTCATTGTGTCCTTGTCAGCTGAAGAAATTGCGAACGGAACTTTACTTATCTTATCCAATTTTTTGGCATTGCCGCTCAAATCGTTCCGCATCCCACGACATACTTATCCAATCACCCATGATCTAACACGATCTCCACTTCTCAGTACGTGGGTGACACATGTCATGCGAATGAGAAGGGTCAGGGGCACGTTCATCCAAATTCTTCGGGCGAACGGTTTTCACCATGGCTATAAATACCCCTCTCCCCTTCCTCACTTCTTTTACTCCGCTCGACCTCTCTCTAGCTCGAGCTTCTCAAACCCTAGTGCCGCCGCTACTTCATCGTCGCCGGTGAGGAAGAGCTTCACTGCCTCGACCTCGTCGCCGCTGTACTCACGCCGGCCACGGAAATCTTCACTCTGCCGCCGCCGTAGCTGTCTTCCTCCGCCAAGTTAGGGTATGGAAGATCCGCACTGACGAACTTCACATCTCCTCACTCCAGTTCGTCGTGTTCTTCATTCAGTGTAATTAAAAGTTACTTTTACTGCCCTCGTTGATTCGAATGATTATCTACAAAATCTTCAAAGGTGTTTTTCTTCATATCTTCACACACTAAAACACCTCTCATATCATTTGTTCTTGAATCATTTCTCTAAGCTGCGAATTTCTCTTCAAGATTCCTCAATTGTGCAGATTTCTGATCTATACAACTCTGGAACCTAGGACTAAGAACGCTGAGTGAAATTCTTCAAGACTTATCTGGTCAAATTCCTCAAACTTGTTCTTTATAAAACCTTCAAAGAACACATATGACCTCTCCAAATTCCTCACAACTATACTCTGTTCATAGGTACTCATGTCAGCTGCTGAATCACTAGGTTCTCATCAACTTAACTCATTTGCAGCATTCCTCGGCGAAAAGTTGCATACTTCTTCAGAGAATTCAATTGTTCAAATTCCTCAACTGGAGAAAATGGTTGACGGTAAGAAGCCACAGAAAGGAGGAAAGAGGGCTGAGGTCAACACAACATTTGAGATCCCTGATGATATATATGCTGGGTATTGCACACCTCCTGAGGAAGACAAAAATCAGCGCAAGGTGCGCATTCAGAAGATAGAGAGGAGATGGGCTAGAGAGTGGAGGGAGTACAGATATGTCACTCCCAAATACATGAAGAAATTCGCACTCAATCCTCCATGCCCAAGACCTCCATTGGCACCTGGCCAAATAGATGATCCCACTAGCCTCAAGTGTGGTGAGGATTATCCTGATGAATGGGCCAAGCGCCAAGCCAAGTTGGCTAAACAAGCCAAAGAAGCAGTGAGGAAATTCAACGAAGACTCTGTTGCTGCTGCTACCGCTGAGGCCTCTGTCAAGCCTAAGAAGGCCATGTCAAAGAAGCCTGCGCACAAGCCAAGTGCTTCACCTTCAGTGGTTTCGAGGCCAAGTTCCTCAGCAATGCCTTTGATACGTCTCCAACGTATCTATAATTTTTGATTGCTCCATGCTATATTATCTACTGTTTTGGACTATATTGGGCTTTATTTTCCACTTTTATATTATTTTTGGGACTAGCCTATTAACCGGAGGCCCAGCCCAAAATTCTTGTTTTTTGCCTATTTCAGTGTTTCGAAGAAACAGAATATCAAACGGAGTCCAAACGGAATAAAACCTTCGGGAACGTGATTTTCTCACCGAACGTGATCCAGGAGACTTGGACCCTACTCCAAGGAGTCAAACAGGCGGTCATGAGGGTGGGGGCGCCCCCCCCTAGGACGCCCCCCTGCCTCGTGGGCCCCTCGGTGCTCCATCGGCGTACTCCTTCCTCCTATATATTGTAACGCCCCGAGACCGTTGCGCCAGGTGTCTTCCAGTTATTCGCTGGTGTTGCCTTGTCATTTGCTTGTGTGTTCCATTTTATCATGTCATCATCCGCATTGCATCATCATGTTTTCAAAACTTGCATCCGTCCGGGTTCTCCCAGTTCCTTCTGTTGTCCATTCTGAGCCCAGACACACTTGCACGCGCCCGCGACATGTCCGAAATATTATTTATAAGTGGCCGGAAAATGTTCTCGGAATGGGTTGAAAGTTAGCATGCGGTGTTGTTTTGTTGTCAGTAGACCGCCTACCAAGTTTCATCGCATTCGGAGTCCGTTTGATGCCCCAACGGATAAATATAGCGGCAATAGTAGCTGGTCTAACATCGGACGTTTTCGGTCTCCGAAAACAGTCGCCGGGCCTCTCTCTCTTCTCTTCTCTCAGCTCGAGAACGTCTACACAGCCCACTACCTACCGCCATGCCCAACCTAACCTCTCTCGTCAGCCCGCGGCCCTCTTCGCGTGCGCGCCCGAAAGCTGTCCCGGACCCAACCCGGACTGTCGCTACCGTCGTGTCCGGATCATCCCCAAACATCTACAAAACGTCTTCATTTTGTTAATTGGACTTCCTAATATATATTTTTCGCAACCTCCGATTTTAATCGGAGGGACGAGATACCCCCTAACCCGGCCCCCTCAGTCGTAACAGTTGAGTCCGGATCAACCCTGAAATACCACGATACTTCTTTCGTTTCTTCTTTTGACTACCCATTTGACCCGAAGCCGTCCGATTACGATCGAAGAGATGGGATAGCCCTACCCACACCCACCTACTATAAATAGCCGTGCAATCATCAGACAAATCCCTAATTTCTAGGGATCCTCCTCCCCGCTGCCAGTTTCTGATTCTCCTCGGGATCCATCCCGAGCCAACCCGCAGCCGCCACTCCCCTCCTGGATCTCCTCTCTCCTTCGCGCAGCCAGCCAGAGCTCGATCCTGATTGGATCGAGGCCCTTCCTCCTCCCTTGTCTCAGCAGGAGCCCGAGTCTTCGCCTTGTGCCACGTCACCGCCGGCAAGCTTCGCCGGAGATGAGCACCGATGCCCCCTTCTTCTCCTTCCCATGCTCCTCTCGTTTCCCTCTCTGAACCCTTTGCTTTCTGCCCATCTGTTGCAGGAGCAGCTACGCCCTGGGAAGGAGCACGCCAGGCGCCATGGCCGCCGAAGGGACTTCGCCGCCTCACCGAATCCACGCCTCCACCTCTCCCTTGCGTCAAGGTCGCCATCCCTGCCGAACCTGCAGGACGCCAAGTCCAACACCATGGGCGCCTCCTCTGCCCGACCCCGTCTCTGTCTTGACTTCGTCGTGCTCCTCCGCTGCCCCGAGCCTCTGCCGCGACCAGCACCCGACTAGCAGGTCGCCAGCGCGCCCGAGTCCTCCTGCCTCGCTCGTTCTGGACCAGGACGGTCCCGGCCATCTCCACCATCGCCGTCTCAGTTGAGCGCCACCCTGGTTCCCTTTCTCGCCTTCCTCCGGTCCCCTCATCTCATCTCCCTCTCTCTGATTTGTGTTGCACCGCCGCTGTTTTGCAGAGAAACTGCCGCCATGGAGCTCCAACTCCGGCCACCTCGTCTCCTCGGATCCGTCGGGTCCCGACCATCCCCTTTGTTGCCGGACTCCTCAGCTAGCCGGAGCCCCGTTGCCGCGCCGTCCGTCTTCTGCATCGCCCTGGCCTGCTGTTGTTTTTGTTCTTCAGAAACGAAATGAGAGCAGCAGCGGCTCGCTCGTTCGAGCGTTGATCGTGGCCTGCCCAGCTCCTTCGCCTCCTGGGCCAACAGCTACAGCCCCAAGCCGGCCTCCTTCCTTCCAGATCCGAGCTGGCCCAGTCAAGCCTGATGTGAGCAGCTCCCCAGTCCCTCTCAGTTTCGGCCCGAGTCACTATTTTTTTTCCTGCGAACGATTTGTCTATTTATCCTGAGGGTGACAGATTTGCAGAAAAACCCCTCATGTTCATGCATTCAATAACTAATTAACCATGCAATAGAATTAAATAAATTATATATGAAAAATGCTTACAATTTCATCTAGTTTCATAATATGCAACTTTCATCCATGTTTAAAAATTTTAAAATGATGTTTGGTTAAATGTGCTCCTATGCCATGTAAAAATGATTTAATTCACAACTAATTAACCTTAGCTCCAAATTTAATAAACTTTATATGTAAATGGGGTGGAAAAATGCCTAGTTTATCATGGTGACCTTACTTTGCATGTTTAACAACTTTAAAATTGTGTTTAGGACAGAACAGTACCATAACCAAAAAACATGCATATGAGAAGTTTCCGGAATTGTTGGTTGTTGTTTCCGGCCTCATTTAAACTTGACTAGATGGGTAGTTTTCATTTGCTTCACCCTCTTGCCATGTTTAACAACATTTAATATTGTTGGGTACATAAACGAGATCGAACTAAATAATTGATGTGGTGTTCCGTCAATATGCAACTCGTTGCATGTTGAGCCCCACTTAATTTGTAGGACTCTTTGTGCACTTTGCCATGCCATGCTTCATTAAACCGGACATGCATCATACTTGTTTGCGCAACATGCCATGATTTTGTGGTGGTTGTTTACTATGTTGTTTGATCCTTTCTGGTGTTGCTTCTTCGGGTTGGTTCCGATAACGTCATGTTGTGAGGATCCGTTCATCTACGTTCGTTTGTCTTCTTCATGGACTCGTTCTTCTTTCTTGCGGGATTTCAGGCAAGATGACCATACCCTCGAAATCACTTCTATCTTTGCTTGCTAGTTGCTCGCTCTTTTGCTATGCCTATGCTGCGATACCTACCACTTGCTTATCATGCCTCCCATATTGTTGAACCAAGCCACTAACCCACCTTGTCCTAGCAAACCGTTGTTTGGCTATGTTACCGCTTTGCTCAGCCCCTCTTATAGCGTTGTTAGTTGCAGGTGAAGATTGAAGTTTGTTCCTTGTTGGAACATGGAGATGTTGTTCCTTGTTGGAACATGTTTACTTGTGGGGATATCACAATATATCTTATTTAATTAATGCATCTATATACTTGGTAAAGGGTGGAAGGCTCGGCCTTATGCCTGGTGTTTTGTTCCACTCTTGCTGCCCTAGTTTCCGTCATATCGGTGTTATGTTCCCGGATTTTGCGTTCCTTACACTGTTGGGTAATAATGGGAACCCCTTGATAGTTCGCCTTGAATAAAACTCCTCCAGCAATGCCCAACATTGGTTTTACCATTCACCACCTAGCCTTTTCTTTCCCTTGGGTTCTGCAGGCTCAAGGGTCATCATTATTTTAACCCCCCCGGGCCAGTGCTCCTCTGGGTGTTGGTCCAACCTATCAGCTGCCGGTGGCCACCAGGGGCAACTCTGGGCTGGCCTACCCGTACCTAGGACAATCTGAGTGTGCCCTGAGAAAGAGATATGTGCAGCTCCTATCGGGATTTGTCGGCACATTCGGGCGGTGTTGCTGGTTTAGTTTTGCCTTGTCGAAATGTCTTGTAACCGGGATTCCGAGTCTGATCGGGTCTTCCCGCTAGAAGGAATATCCTTCGTTGACCATGAGAGCTTGTGATGGGCTAAGATGGGACACCCCTGCAGGGATTTGAACATTCGAAAGCCGTGCCCGCGGTTATGGGCAGATGGGAATTTGTTAATGTCTGGTTGTAGAAAACCTGAAGTTGACCTTAATTAAAATGCATCAACCGCGTGTGTAACCGTGATGGTCTCTTTCTGGCGGAGTCCGCGAAGTGAACACGGTGTTCGAGTTATGCTTGACGTAGGTCGTTCTAGGATCACTTCTTAATCATAGTTTCTCGACCGTGCTTTGCCTTCTCTTCTCGCTCTCATTTGCGTTTGTTAGCCACCATATATGCTAGTCGCTTGCTGCAGCTCCACCGCATACCTTTACCTTACCCATAAGCTTAAATAGTCTTGATCGCGAGGGTGCGAGATTGCTGAGTCCCCGTGGCTCACAGATACTTCCAAAACCAGTTTGCAGGTACCCATGTTACCAAGCAGGTGACGCAACCAAGCTCAAGGAGGAGCTCGATGAAGATCTTGTCCTTTATGTTGTTTCGTTCTAGTTGATTAGTAGTAGAGCCCAGTTGGGGTCGATCGGGGACCTTGTCGCATTTGGGGTTCTTCTTTTATTTTGGTTCCATAGTCGGACCTTGATTGTATTTGGATGTTGTAATGTTGTATTCATGTATTTGGGTGAAGTGGCGATTGTAAGCTAACAATGTATCTTTTCCCCTATTGTATTACATGGGTTGTTTGCGAAGATGACCTCACTTGTGACATTGCTTTCAATGCGGTTATGCCTCTAAGTCGTTCTTCGACACGTGGGAGATATAGCCACATCGAGGGCGTTACAAGTTGGTATCAGAGCCTTCCCCGACCTTAGGAGCCCCCACTGCTTGATCGTTTTTAGCAGTCGTTGTTGAGTCTAGAAAAATGTTTTGAGTCATTTAGGAATTATATATCGGAGAGTTTAGGAATTCTTTTTACTCCCCAGTCCCTTCATCGCTCTGGTAAGGCATCCTGACGTAGAGTTTTGACTCTTCTCTTCTCAAATTTCACTAAAAAAAATTTAGGATCACGCGGGTATCTTGGAATCGTTCCGATCGATTTGTGATGTGAACATTGTTCTTGGTGCCTCCTGTCATTTAGGGGTTGTGGCAGTGTCCCGGGGAGTTGAGCTCTGAGGTGTTGTCGTCACAATTTTATCGTTGTAGTTCTGGAATACCTGAGTTTAGTTTCGCCGACATCGAAAATCTCTTTTATGCAGTTGTTGGTGAGATAACCTCGATGCCACCCAGTACTGGGGCGGGAGTTCGGGAGTATTGCCATAACTCGTATAACAGATGCTTTTCGAAGGTTGAGGTAGATGATTTCCAAAGGTTTCTTGGTTATGTGTTGAAGGATGGATACAGCTGGATGTAGGATTTGCTAGTTTTGGGTGAGATATTATGCTTCCCCTGTATCCCCAACACCTGATTGCATAACCGGAAAAGTTCGGGAGTTTATAGGTGGGAATTCAAGTAGCTCTTAGGATATCTTTCCGACAGATGTATGATATGAAATTGGGGTTCGACGTCTAGTGGTCCGCCTATCCACAGTTGGTTTTACAGTGGTCTCGTTGTGTCTTAAAGAGTCCTTGGCTATGCCGACTCGGGGACGCTTCGTATGTCATGTGCACTGCCTTGTACATGATGGTGCTGTACGATCGAGCCCGTGTAGGCCCCACCATGAAAACTTCGGACGAAATCACTATCATATGTTTGTTCCGGCTTATTCTGCAAGCCAATCCTTTGTTTTTGTTTTGAGTTGTGGTATTCAAGTTGCTTCAATGTCAAGTGTTGATTCCATACCTTCCCCTAATGGTGTTCTCATACCCCGATGTGAACACTAATCCTTCTTGATCATCAAGATTGTTATGTCAATCCTTTTCACTGGCGTGTTTTCTCTTCAAGTGGATCTGATCATTTCAATAGCAGCAAGATCAATTATCATTTCTTCTCAACGGTGTTTGTTTCATCCATCCCCAAGTTGCCTTTGTTTTCCCGCCCACCCACCCTTTTTCTTCGACGACTCAGATTTCTTAATCAAGTATCCTTTTATTATTGTGAAGTCTCTCCATTCCTTTTTCCGTCAATGTTCTTACCCGGTGTTTTCCATGAAGATGTTCTACTAGCTCATCTTTCATCATTCTTTTTCTTCTCCGGTAGATTTAATTCAAGCTTTGGTATTGAGCATACTCCTTTTCTTTTTGCCCAATGCCTATTTATGCCGGTGCACCTCTTAATTTTCCCCGCTTGCTATTCTTTTGTTCCGGAGTGCTTAAGATATCTCAGAAGATTCGTGTTTCCACTCTTAATCCGTTCAAGCTATTTTGAGGATGTTATCTCATTCAAGCCTTTTAATTCAAATGGTGCAATCTCTCCTTCAATCATTTCAACGGTGTATCTTTTGAGTGGGCCCTAACCCATGGGTCTTTTCCCAGGATCTTCCCTGACTCTTCTTATTTTCCCGGAGTTTTTCAAAGATTGACATAAGAATGATTTATCATCAGTCAAATGTCTTTCTCCAAGATCTTTCAAATTCTTTCCATCGTTGGCTCAACCTTTCTAATTTTCATTCAGGAGTATCTCAACAATTCTTGGTGGTGTTTTCTCGTCGTCATGCTCAACATTTCAAGACTGAAGAAGATTTTTTTCCTCTCAATATTGGTCCGTTCTTTTCAAGATTCGTGATTCTAGCTTGTTGCCATCCTCTCATAATTGTTTTTGATTGTGAGAATTCTTTTCATCTATCTGGAGAAATTCAAGAGTCTTCTCAGTTTGTTTCTCCGGATCCCATCATATCAAAATTATTCATGTCAGCTTTCAGCTATCATTCAAAAAATCTTACCAGTGCATCACCCAAATATCCTCTAATCAGCTTGTGATCTATTCGTTCTCATGGATCTAAATTCACTCAAGCATCTTCATTCATTTGCTAATTCTTCCTGGTGTTTCTTTATCTTTACTTCGTTCATTTTCAATTCTTATGGTGATTCATTCAAGAGTTTTTCTTCCTTCGTGTATCATATCTATGCATTCATGCTTTTCAAATTCTACTGGTGGTTCGTTGAAGACCTTCTCAAGTTTGCGATATATCTATCTTAATCCTTTCAACGAGAATAAGTAGTATGCCAAATCCGTTGATTGTCGTCAATTTAATTGGTGAAGGATACGCATAACATAATTCTTATTCTTGTTCCATCCAAGTGATTAATTCCTTTTTCCGGAGTGGTTCGTCATATCATATTCTCAGTTCGAGATGCTTTATCTTTTCCTTACCGGAGTTCCAATCTCTAATTATCACGGAGATCCATCTAATCATTGCAAGGATTCACCTTGTGTTTTCAATTTCTCTTTCTTTTTATCCTTTTGTTTACCTGAGTTCTTCATGGAGACTCTACATGATGGTTCATCAAGGATTTTTTTCCTTCGTGAAGCGTTCATCAAGATTCTTTTCACATAAGCTCAAGCATTCTTCATCTTGTAATCTGGAGTGCAATTATTTCACACATATCTTTTGAGGTGGTGTTATGTCATTCTTGATAATTTCCCTTCGTGCTTCGTGTTTCACAAGTTATCAAGATGAGGTATTTAAATCCACCAATCTCGTCATTGGGGTTACCTTGGGTTATATTTCACCTAAAGCCTTCCCTAAGGTTTGTTGCTATCTATGGTGCTTATAAAGGACCCAAGTTCTTCTTTATCCTTCTGATGAACAAGTTCCTCGTCTTCTTGTTCTTATCAATTCAATATTGTTTTCGTTAGTGGCGGAATTTCACCTCAAGTTCTAGAGATGTTTTCCATAAGCCCACTACAAGCTTATCCTCTTCGTTGTTGTTTTCCCAACAACCCCGCGCAATCCTTTCTTGCAAGGATGCTTTCCAAGTTCAATTGTGATAGAAGTTGTCATTTTCTTCTCCGCTCTTTTGTTCCACAATCTACCTTTGATTCTTTCATCCGGAGGCATTGTGATGTTTCTCTTTTCTCTCATCATCTTGGATCATGTTCTTTTCGTGATTATCCATTTAACCGGAGTGTTCTATCCTTTTTGCTCAAGTTCTTTCGCCTTATCAAGCCTTGCATCCCTTCTCAACCGGAGTGCTGCCCAAAGTTGTTCTTCCTTGTGCCTCTTTGCTTACAGAGTATTTTCAACTTGATTTATCTCCGTTGTATTCTTTTCTCGAAATGGCTTAACCTTTTCAAGGTTCGTGGTTTCACTCGTTTGTCAAAGAAGCAACTTAGTTTTACCTCTTCTCTTTCTCTTCCGTTTTCCCTCCGGTGCCGTTCTAGATCTCGGGACGAGATCCTCTCGTAGTGGTGAAGTGTTGTAACACCCCGTGACTGTTACGCCAGGTGTCTTCCAGTTATTCGCTGGTGTTGCCTTGTCATTTGCTTGCGTGTTGCATTTTATCATGTCATCATCTGCATTGCATCATCATGTTTTCAAAACTTGCATCCGTCCGGGTTCTCCAAGTTCCTTCCGTTGTCCATTCTGAGCCCAGACACACTTGCACGCGCCCGCGACATGTCCAAAATATTATTTTATAAGTGGCTGGAAAATGTTCTCGGAATGGGTTGAAAGTTGGCATGCGGTGTTGTTTTGTTGTCAGTAGACCGCCTGCCAAGTTTCATCGCATTCGGAGTCCGTTTGATGCCCCAACGGATAAATATAGCGTTAATAGTAGCCAGTCTAACGTCGGATGTTTTCGGTCTCCGAAAACAGTCGTCGGGCCTCTCTCTCTCTTCTCTTCTCTTTGTTCGAGAACATCTACACAGCCCACTACCTACCGCCATGCCCAACCTAACCTCTCTCGTCAGCCCGCGGCCCTCCTCGCGCGCGCGCCCGAACGCTGTCCCGGACCCGACCCGGACTATCGCTACCTCGTGTCCGGATCATCCCCAAACATCTACAAAACGTCTCCGTTTTGTTAATTGGACTTCCTAATATATATTTTTTCGCGACGTTTGATTTTAGTCGGAGGGACGAGATACCCCCTAACCCGGCCCCCTCAGTCGTAACAGTTGAGTCTGGATCAACCCTGAAATACCACGATACTTATTTCGTTTCTTCTTTTGACTAACCATTTGACCCAAAGCCGTCCGATTACGATGGGAGAGACGGGATAGCCCTACCCACACCCACCTACTATAAATAGCCGTGCAATCATCAGACAAATCCCTAATTTCTAGGGATCCTCCTCCCCGCCGCCAGTTTCTGGTTCTCCTCGGGATCCATCCCGAGCCAACCCGCAGCCGCCACTCCTCTCCTGGATCTCCTCTCTCCTTCGCGCAGCCAGCCAGAGCTCGATCCCGATTGGATCGAGGCCCTTCCTCCTCCCTTGTCTCAGCAGGAGCCCGAGTCTTCGCCTTGTGCCACGTCACCGCCGGCAAGCTTCGCCAGAGATGAGCACCGACGCGCCCTTCTTATCCTTCCCATGCTCCTCTCATTTCCCTCTCTAAACCCTTTGCTTTCTGCCCATCTATTGCACGAGCAGCTACGCCCTGGGAAGGAGCACGCCAGGCGCCATGGCCGCCGAAGGGACTTCGCCGCCTCACCGAATCCACGCCTCCACCTCTCCCCTGCGTCAAGGTCGCCATCCTTACCGGACCTGCAGGACGCCAAGTCCAACGCCATGGGCGCCTCCTCTGCCCGACCCCGTCTCTGTCTTGACTTTGCCATGCTCCTCCCCTACCCCGAGCCTCTGCCGCGACCAGCACCCGACCAGCAAGTCGCCAGTGCGCCCGAGTCCTCCTGCCTCGCTCGTTCTGGACCAGGACGGTCCCGGGCATCTCCACCGTCGCCGTCTCAGTTGAGCGTCGCCCTGGTTCCCTTTCTCGCCTTCCTCCTGTCCCCTCATCTCATCTCCCTCTCTCTGATTTGTGTTGCACCGCCACCGTTTTGCAGAGAAACTGCCGCCATGGAGCTCCAACTCCGGCCACCTCGTCTCCTCGGATCCGTCGGGTCCCGACCATCCCTTCGTTGCCGGACTCCTTAGCTAGCCGGAGCCCCGTTGCCGCCATGGCCTGCTGCTGTTTCTGTTCTTCAGAAACGAAACGAGAGCAGCAGCGGCTCGCTCGTTCGAGCGTTGACCGTGGCATGCCCAGCTCCTTCGCCTCCTGGGCCACCAGCTACCGCCCCAAGCCGGCCTGCTTCCTTCCAGATCCGAGCTGGCCCAATCAAGCCCGATGTGAGCAGCTCCCCAGCCCCTCTCAGTTTCGGCCCGAGTCACTATTTTTTTCTTGCGAACGATTTGTCTATTTATCCTAAGGGTGACAGATTTGCAGGAAAACCCCTCATGTTCATGCATTCAATAACTAATTAACCATGCAACAGAATTAAATAAATTATATATGAAAAATGCTTAGAATTTGATCTAGTTTCATAATATGCAACTTTCATCCATGTTTAAAAATTTTAAAATGATGTTTGGTTAAATTTGCTCCTATGCCATGTAAAAATAATTTAATTCATAACTAATTAACCGTAGCTCCAAATTTAATAAACTTTATATGTAAATGGGGTGGAAAAATGCCTAGTTTATCATGGTGACCTTAATTTGCATGTTTAACAACTTTAAAATTGTGTTTAGGGCAGAACAGTACCATAACCAAAAAACATGCATATGAGGAGTTTCCGGAATTGTTGGTCGTTGTTCCGGCCTCATTTAAACTTGACTAGATGGGTAGTTTTCATTTGCTTCACCCTCTTGCCATGTTTAACAACATTTAATATTGTTGGGTACATAAACGAGATCGAACTAAATAATTGATGTGGTGTTCCGTCAATATGCAACTCATTGCATGTTGAGCCCCACTTAATTTGTAGGACTGTTTGTGCACTTTGCCATGCCATGCTTCATTAAACCGGACATGCATCATACTTGTTTGCGCATCGTGCCATGATTTTGTGGTGGTTGTTTACTATGTTGTTTGCTCCTTTCCGGTGTTGCTTCTTCGGGTTGGTTCCGATAACGTCGTGTTGTGAGGATCCGTTCATCTACGTTCGTTTGTCTTCTTCATGGACTCGTTCTTCTTTCTTGCGGGATTTCAGGCAAGATGACCATACCCTCGAAATCACTTCTATCTTTGCTTGCTAGTTGCTCGCTCTTTTGCTATGCCTATGCTGCGATACCTACCACTTGCTTATCATGCCTCCCATATTGTTGAACCAGGCCTCTAACCCACCTTGTCCTAGCAAACCGTTGTTTGGCTATGTTACCGCTTTGCTCAGCCCCTCTTATAGCGTTGTTAGTTGCAGGTGAAGATTGAAGTTTGTTCCTTGTTGGAACATGGAGATGTTGTTCCTTGTTGGAACATGTTTACTTGTGGGGATATCACAATATATCTTATTTAATTAATGCATCTATATACTTGGTAAAGGGTGGAAGGCTCGGCCTTATGCCTGGTGTTTTGTTCCACTCTTGCCGCCCTAGTTTCCGTCATATCGGTGTTATGTTCCCGGATTTTGCGTTCCTTACGCGGTTGGGTAATAATGGGAACCCCTTGACAGTTCGCCTTGAATAAAACTCCTCCAGCAATGCCCAACATTGGTTTTACCATTCGCCACCTAGCCTTTTCTTTCCCTTGGGTTCTGCAGGCTCAAGGGTCATCATTATTTTAACCCCCCGGGCCAGTGCTCCTCTGAGTGTTGGTCCAACCTGTCAGCTGCCGGTGGCCACCAGGGGCAACTCTGGGCTGGCCTACCCGTACCTAGGACAATCTGAGTGTGCCCTGAGAAAGAGATATGTGCAGCTCCTATCGGGATTTGTCGGCACATTCGGGCGGTGTTGCTGGTTTAGTTTTGCCTTGTCGAAATGTCTTGTAACCGGGATTCCGAGTCTGATCGGGTCTTCCCGCTAGAAGGAATATCCTTCGTTGACCATGAGAGCTTGTGATGGGCTAAGTTGGGACACCCCTGCAGGGATTTGAACTTTCGAAAGCCGTGCCCGCGGTTATGGGCAGATGGGAATTTGTTAACGTCCGGTTGTAGAAAACCTGAAGTTGACCTTAATTAAAATGCATCAACCGCGTGTGTAACCGTGATGGTCTCTTTCCGGCGGAGTCCGGGAAGTGAACACAGTGTTGGAGTTATGCTTGACGTAGGTCGTTCTAGGATCACTTCTTGATCATAGTTTCTCGACCGTGCTTTGCCTTCTCTTCTCGCTCTCATTTGCGTTTGTTAGCCACCATATATGCTAGTCGCTTGCTACAGCTCCACCGCATACCTTTACCTTACCCATAAGCTTAAATAGTCTTGATCGTGAGGGTGCGAGATTGCTGAGTCCCCGTGGCTCACAGATACTTCCAAAACCAGTTTGCAGGTACCGATGTTACCAAGCAGGTGACGCAACCAAGCTCAAGGAGGAGCTCGATGAAGATCTTATCCTTTATGTTGTTTCGTTCTAGTTGATCAGTAGTAGAGCCCAGTTGGGGTCGATCGGGGACCTTGTCGCATTTGGGGTTCTTCTTTTATTTTGGTTACATAGTCGGACCTTGATTGTATTTGGATGTTGTAATGTTGTATTCATGTATTTGGGTGAAGTGGCGATTGTAAGCCAACTATGTATCTTTTCCCCTATTGTATTACATGGGTTGTTTGCGAAGATGACCTCACTTGCGACATTGCTTTCAATGCGGGTATGCCTCTAAGTCGTGCTTCGACACGTGGGAGATATAGCCGCATCGAGGGCATTACATATATACCTACGTACCCCCAAACGATCAGATACGGAGCCAAAAACCTAATTCCACCGCCGCAACTTTCTGTATCCACGAGATCCCATCTTGGGACCTGTTCCGGAGCTCCACCGGAGAGGGCCGTCATCACGGAGGGATTCTACATCATCATAGCCTCTCCGATGAAGTGTGAGTATTTTACCTCAGACCTTCGGGTCCATAGTTAGTAGCTAGATGGCTTCTTCTCTCTTTTTGGATCTCAATACAAAGTTCTCCGCCTCTCTCGTGGAGATCTATTCGATGTAATCTTCTTCTTTTTGCAGTGTGTTTGTTGAGACCGATGAATTGTGGGTTTATGATCAAGTCTATCTATGAATAATATTTGAATCTTCTCTAAATTATTTTATGTATGATTGGTTATCTTTGCAAATCTCTTTGAATTATCCGTTTGGTTTGGCCAACTAGATTGGTAGTTCTTGCCATGGGAGAAGTGCTTAGCTTTGGGTTCGATCTTGCGGTGTCCTTTCCCAGTGAAAGAAGGGGCAGCAAGGCACGTATTGTATCGTTGCCATCAAGGATAACAAGATGGGGTTTATTTCATATTGCATGAATTTATCTCTCTACATCATGTCATCTTGCTTAAGGCGTGTAGGTGCATCTAGTGCCCCTTAGTGATTTTGGTATATTGAAGACTTATAGTTTAAGGGACTAATGCGTGTGTGAGTGTACATAGGTCTATAAGTCTATGAGGAGTTTGATATTTACAGGAAAAGTCGACCCCTAAAAATGAATATCTTTGACTGAAGAGACTTTCATGAAGACTTTGAAAGTGAAGAAATTGGTGTGTCCGTGAAGACTTGATATTCATCCGAGAAATATGAAGCTTGAAGACTTTCGTGTTCATAGTTTTGTTTTTCTCTTTCTTGAGTCATAGGAAACACCGTACTGTTAAAGGGGGTTGAGGAAATACTAAGGAAAATTTTCCATGTGATGCTCAACTCAAAATCCTACACCTACCAATCCCTTCGAGTGAAGCCATTGGAAATCTCATACAGTTCTGTCAATTTCTTCAGTGACAGAGACGAAGTTCTTCTGGTCTCTGAGGAATTTGTCCTGACTGAGGAGTTAGGAATTCGCCAGTGCGGATTGCCTACACAGTGAGGAACACGATAGACCTGAGGATTTTGCTACTCAAAATTCCGACCGTTGATGTGCTATGCACCAGCTGTCCCAAAATATCTATCCACCTAACGGTCATATCATTGAAGGGCATTTATGTCTTATCATGTCGGGCTGCTCCCTAGGCTATAAATAGCCGCCCCCTACAACCACTAGCTGGTTGGCTGCTCCGAGAGAAACTGACACTTGTCATTTGAGAGCAACCCATCCTCCGAGGACTTTGAGTGAAAATCATCAAGTGAGGAAAAACCAAAAACCCAAAACCCAAACACCTAGAAACCACAAGTGATTGAGCATCACTAAAGAGATTGATCCTGAGTGGATCCGACGCTTGTTACCTTTGAAGACTGTGCTTCTTCCAGACGGTTAGGCGTCATGGTCTAGAGCATCCAAGAGGAATTGTGGATCGCCGAGTGACCAAGTTTGTGAAGGTTTGGAAGTCGCCTGAAGACTTACCATGAGTGATTGGACGAGGTCTGTGTGACCTTAGTTCAAGGAGAATACGGTGAGGACTGTGTGTCTTGGACTAAGTGTCATTGACTGTGTGTCCGGGACTGTGTGTCCTCGAGTTTAAATACTCAGCCGCTCCAACCAGATGTACAACTGAGACAGCAGTTGGAACTGATCTACCAAATCATTGTCTTCACCAAGCTTACTGGTTCTATTTCCTCAACTTTTCCATTTCCTCATAACTGTGTTGTGTGTTTGTTCATATCTGTGTTTGAAGACTTTGACTGAAGACTTTCTCAATTTCCTCAGTTCAATTTCTTCAGTCTGTTTGTCTTCATCCTGTGTTGTCTTGTGATTACGCTTCCTGTACTCTATGCCTATCTTCATTTCATCATGATGACTATGCTTGTATTCTGTTATGTTTACTTTTGAGTACTTATTCCGCTGCTAGTAGTTCTTCACTAAGGAATTTCCTCACCGGCAAATTCCTCAGTGAATAATTTCATAAAAATCGCCTATTCACCCCCCCTCTAGTCGATATAACGCACTTTCAATTTGTATCAGAGCAAGGTACTCCCTTGTTCTGTGTGATTTTGGTTTAACCGCATGGAGTTTTAGTTATGTCGACCGCAGGTATGATCAAGGTCTCTGCTGGGTGTCCTACCTTCGATGGGACGGACTACCCCTACTGGAAGAATAAGATGCGAATGCATCTTGAAGCAATTGATAACGATCTCTAGTATGTTGTGGAAAATGGTGTTCCCTCAGTCACACCTTCTCTGAATGCTGCCAATGTGAAGAGATTCAAGCAACTCGACTCTCAAGCGAAGAATATCATATGTGGCCATCTGAGCAAAGGACAGTATGGCAGAGTGAGTGCTTTGGAAACAGCAAAGCTTATTTGGGACAGGTTGTCCAAAGTGAATGAAGGAGTCTCAACTCAGCGTGACTCTCGAGTTGATGTTCTTCGCAATCTCTTCAACCGCTTCAAAAGACTCGACAATGAAAATGTTCAACAAACCTTCGATCGCCTCACTGACATCTCAAATGAGCTTCAAGCACTTGGTGCCACTGACATCACCGACCATGAGGTGGTGAAGAAATTGTTGAGATTGCTTGATTCCTCATTTGACACTCTAGCATTGATGATACAAGAACATGCTGATTACAAGTCACTTGATCCCGCTGATATTCTCGAGAGGCTAAATACTCATGAGTTCCAACTTGCTGAAAAGAGAGATCTCTATGGTTCAAGCTATGGCAGAACACGTGCACTGAAGGCCAAGGCAGTATCTAAGTCCAAAGATGAAGACTCTGGTAGCAGCCTTGCTGATCCTGAAGAACTGAGCCATGATCTGGCTCTGCTTGTGAAGAAGTTTTAAAAGTTCTCAAGATGTGGTCACCTTGGAAGATCCTCAAGGAGCAATGATTCCTCATCCAGTGACTACAAGAAGAGGCTCTGTCACAAATGCAAGAAACCTAGACATTTCATTCAAGATTGTCCTCAGTGGGAAAAGGAATCAAAGAAGAAGAAATACAAGGATTATAGTTCTGATGATGCGAAGAAAAAGAAGAAATCCACAAAATCCTCATCACCAAAATCCTCCAAGCCTTCATATCACAAGAAGAGCATCTCCAAGAAGGCCAGGGCATTCATTGGCAAGGAAATGGACTCTGAGGCTGAATCTGAAGAAAATGAGGAAGAGGAGTCATCTGAGGAGTCCGAATCCGGAGTGGCGAACCTAGCTCTCGCTACTGCATTCGTCAGCAAGTCTATCTTCAACACTGAAGAAAATGACCTCACCAACAAGGCTGATGAAGGCGATGATGACTACGCTCCCACCTATTGCTTCATGGCAAAGGGTGCCAAGGTACTCAAATATACCTCCTCTGAATCAAGTGAGAATGAATCTGATGAAAACCTTAAGCCCAGCTATTCTAAACTTGCTAAGATAGCTATAAAACAACAAAGGGCTTTAGAAAAGGTTCAAAACATGCTAAATAAAAGTGATGATATGTTGGGTGAAGAAATGGATCACACTGAAACTTTGACTGAAAATCTTCAGAGACTTCAGTCCAAGCTTGACAAAATTCAAAGTCATCATAACACTCTCTTATCGGATCATGAGAAGCTTTCTTATGAATATCTTCAAAGAAAGCAAGACCTTGAGAAGCTAAGAGTGAGTTATGAAGATCTTCAGAAGGAGCGTGATTCATTACTTGCTCAACAAATCAGCGCATCTCAGGAAGAATTCGTTCCTCCATGCTTGAAGTGCATTGAACGTGAATCTGCTAATTCTTCACCTGAATGTTCAAATGTTGCTTATGTTTCAAATTCTTCACATGCCTTTGCTATCACTAATTCCTCATCTGAGGACATTGCTAGTATCACTGAAAATGCAGGGCTGAAGGAATTGTACACGACAGGCATGTACAAAAGCCTCAAAGGGCATCAGGCTCTTGTGGTGTGCTTAAAAAGCAGATCCTCAATAGGAACCCTAGGAAAGAGGGTATCGTCTTTGAGAGGAAACTCAATGCTGATGGTACATATTGGAAGCCTGAGAAGTACCCCAAAACTACATGGGTTGCTGCAAAGGGACCTCCAGTTGATCCATCTAACTTATCTGGATTTGCATGTGAATCTCCTCATTCTGATGATGAGTCAATTGACTCCAACTATAAGCTATTCAAAAATCATAATGGTGAAGTATTTGCTAGATATATTGGCACTAACTGCAGGAACGGCTCCACTATGAAGAAAATCTAGGTTCCCAAAATATGTCTTGATAATCTTCAGGTGAATGTCATCATGACGCCACCTGTGAAGAATAGGAACCCCAGATCAAATTCTTCATATGGACCAAATTCCTCATATGGAGCAGAGTCCTCATATGAACATCATCGTGCTAACCCGTCTGTTTCGCAGGGAAGATCTAAGGATTATGGATATGTGCATTATTCTTCAAATCATTATGTCCATAAGTCCTCAAAGAATTTCCCTGCTTACTCTTATGCTTACTCTAACCCCTCTTATGTGAAACGAAATGGACTGGCTTCTATGCCATCCTTCTCATATGGAGCTCGCAGAATGATGAACTCTTTGCCACCCCTTCAGATATGGGTGGTGAAGAAAAAGAAGTAATCTCTTCTGCAGGGTCAGGTCTCCAGATGCACATAATCGTCTGAAGAATTTGCTGGAGACCTGAGCATGCCTGATAGGACGCAGGCTAATCATGAAGAAATGAACTTTCATTTCTCATGTCCTCATATTGCTTTATCAGTTCTTTTACTTGATGAAATTGATCTGATGAATTGATGTCATATTCTTCACTGGTGATGTATATGAGTTTGTAAGCTGCACTAATTCATCTGCAGGATGATCAACTCAAAGCCACTGAGTGGGTCCTCGATAGTGGATGCACAAACCACATGACTGGTGACAAGAATCTATTGATGGATGCTCCATTATCTCCGTCGCATCTGAAGCATATCATCTTTGCTGACAAAGGAAAAAGTCAGGTATTGGGTCTAGGTCGTTGCGATTACAAAGGATCGACACATGGACAAAGTCATGCTTGTTGAGTCCTTAGGATACAACCTTATGTCTGTCTCAATGCTTTGTGATCTTGATATGGTTGTTGTCTTCGGCAAGTACCGTTGTGTTGTGGTTATGGAAGCTGACAATTCCAAAGTCTTCGAAGGCTTTAGGAGAGGAGACCTGTATATTGTTGATTTCTCTACAGGACCACAACCAGCCATGTGCTTACTTGCAAAAGCTTAAGAAGGCTGGCTCTGGCATCGATGACTTGGTCATGCAGGCATGAGGAATTTGCACACGCTTGCGAAGAAAAAGCATGTCATTGGCATCGAGAATGTCAAATTCCTCAAGGATCACCTATGCGGAGCCTGTGAAGCTGGGAAGATGACCAAGGCCAAGCATCCAGCGAAGACTATCATGACCACCACTCGCCCATTTGAATTGCTTCACATGGATCTCTTTGGTCCTAATCATTATTCTGCTATTTCAAATGAAGCATCTCAATATGGCTTTGTTATTGTTGATGATTATTCTCTCTACACATGGGTACACCTTGTTACTTACAAACATGAAGTGCAGGAAGTCTTCAAACGATTTTCCTCGAGGGCTTCAACCAACTTTGGTGTGAAGATCAAGCACATCAGAAGTGACAATGGCACTGAGTTCAAGAATTCTGGTCTCGATGACTATCTTGATGAACTTGGTATCACTCATGAGTTATCTGCTCCTTACACTCCTCAGCAGAATGGCGTCGTGCAGCGCAAGAACAGGACTCTTGCTGAGATGGCTCGCACTATGCTTGATGAATACAAAACGCCTCGTCGTTTCTGGACAGAGGCAATTGATACTGCGTGCCACATCATCAATAGAGTATATCTTCACAAATTCTTCAAATAGACTGCCTATGAACTCCTCACTGATAAGAAATCCAATGTAAGTTATTTTAAAGTCTTCGGTGCTAAATGTTGGATTAGAGATCCTCATCACAACTCAAAATTTGCACCGAAATCACATGAAGGTTTTATGCTTGGTTACGGAAAGGACTCGCACACCTACAGAGTCTTCAACAACGATCTTCACAAAGTTGTTGAAACTGTAGATGTGCGGTTCGATGAAACTAATGGCTCGCAAAGAGAGCACCTACCTACTGTGATAGATGAACCAGCACCTGAGGAAACTATCAAGTTCAAGGCTACTAAGGATGTCATTCCTACTGAAGAATCTGCTGAAGAATTCATTCCAGAACATGAAGAACGTCGAGCTAATGCACCTGAAGAAAATGCTGAAGAAAATGGTGCTGAAGAAAACGCTGATCAAACTCTTCAATGACAACTAGCTTATCCTCGCATTGCAAAAGAAGTGCAAGTTGAAAAGATCATCAATGACATCAAAGCGCCAGGTCCTCTCAAACGCTCAAAAGCTTCACATGTGTCTAACTTTTGTGGGCAGTATGCTTTTGTCTCTATTACAGAGCCCGCTAAGGTAGATGAAGCATTTCTGGAGCCTGGGTGGATTCAGGCCATGCAAGAAGAATTACATCAGTTCGAGCTCAACCATGTCTGGGAACTGGTCAAACGTCTAGATCCTCGCAAGCACAATATCATCGGCACAAAGTGGATCTACCACAGCAAGCAAGATGAAAATGGCCTTGTTGAAGGAAATATGCCCTAGAGGCAATAATAAAGTTATTATTTATTTCCTTATTTCATGATAAATGTTTATTATTCATGCTAGAATTGTATTAACCGGAAACATAATACATGTGTGAATACATAGACAAACAGAGTGTCACTAGTATGCCTCTACTTGACTAGCTCGTTAATCAAAGATGGTTATGTTTCCTAACCATGGACAAAGAGTTGTTATTTGATTAATGGGATCACATCATTAGGTGAATGATCTGATTGACATGACCCATTCCATTAGCTTAGCACCCGATCATTTAGTATGTTGCTATTGCTTTCTTCATGACTTATACATGTTCCTATGACTATGAGATTATGCAACTCCCGTTTGCTGGAGGAACACTTTGTGTGCTACCAAACGTCACACCATAACTGGGTGATTATAAAGGTGCTCTACAGGTGTCTCCAAAGGTACATGTTGGGTTGGCGTATTTCGAGATTAGGATTTTTCACTCCGATTGTCGGAGAGGTATCTCTGGGCCCTCTCGGTAATGCACATCACATAAGCCTTGCAAGCATTGCAACTAATGAGTTAGTTGCGAGATGATGTATTACGGAACGAGTAAAGAGACTTGCCGGTAACGATATTGAACTAGGTATTGAGATACCGACGATTGAATCTCGGGCAAGTAACATACCAATGACAAAGGGAACAACGTATGTTGTTATGCGGTCTGACCGATAAAGATCTTCGTAGAATATGTGGGAGCCAATATGAGCATCCAGGTTTCCCTATTGGTTATTGACCGGAGACGTGTCTCGGTCATGTCTACATTGTTCTCGAACCTGTAGGGTCCGCACGCTTAAGGTTTCGATGATAGTTATATTATGAGTTTATGAGTTTTGCTGTACCGAAGGAGTTCAGAGTCCCGGATGAGATCGGGGACATGACGAGGAGTCTCGAAATGGTCGAGATGTAAAGATCGATATATTGGACGACTATATTCGGACATCGGAAAGGTTCCGAGTGGTTCGGGTATTTTTCGGAGTACCGGGGAATTACGGGAATACGGGAGAAAAAGTATATGGGCCTTATTGGGCTTTAGGGGAGAGGGAGAGGCAGGCCGCCCCCCCCCCCAAGGCCTAGTCCGAATTGGACTAAGGGGAGAGGCTGCGCCCCCTCCTTCCTTCTCTTCCCTCTTCCCCTTCCTTGTCTCCTACTCCTAATACTTGGAAGGACTCCTAGTTGGACTAGGAAAGGGGGAATCCTACTTCCGGTGGGAGTAGGACTCCCCTAGGGCGCGCCATAGAGAGGGCCGGCCCTCCCCTCCTCCACTCCTTTATATACGGGGGCAGGGGGCACCCCATAGACACACAAGTTGATCTTCGTGATCGTTCTCTTAGCCGTGTGCGGTGCCCCCTTCCACCATAATCCTCGATAATATTGTAGCGGTGCTTAGGCGAAGCCCTGCGATGGCAGAACATCAAGATCGTCACCACGCCGTCGTGTTGACGGAACTCTTCCCCGACACTTTGCTGGATCGGAGTCCGGGAATCATCATCGAGCTAAACGTGTGCTAGAACTCGGAGGTGCCGTAGTTTCGGTGCTTGGATCGGTCGGATCGTGAAGACGTATGACTACATCAACCGCGTTGATATAACGCTTCCGCTTTTGGTCTACGAGGGTACGTGGACAACACTCTCCCCTCTCGTTGCTATGCATCACCATGATCTTGCGTGTGCGTAGGAAATTTTTAAAATTACTACGTTCCCCAACAGTGGTATCAGAGCCTAGGTTTTATGTGTTGATGTTATATGCACGAGTAGAACACAAGTGAGTTGTGGGCGATATAAGTCATACTGCTTACAAGCATGTCATACTTTGGTTCGGCGCTATTGCTGGATGAAGCGCCTGGACCGACATTACCCGTACACTTACGCGAGACTGGTTTTACCGCCGTGCTATGCACACAGGTGACTAGCGGGTGTCAGTTTCTCCAACTTTAGTTGAACCGAGTGTGGCTACGCCCGGTCCTTGCGAAGGTTAAAACAGCACTAACTTGATAAACTATCGTTGTGGTTTTGATGCGTAGGTAAGATTGGCTCTTGCTTAAGCCCGTAGCAGCCACGTAAAACTTGCAACAAACAAAGTAGAGGACGTCTAACTTGTTTTGCAGGGCATGTTGTGATGTGATATGGTCAAGACGTGATGAGATATAATTTGTTGTATGAGATGATCATGTTTTGTGGAAGTTATCGGCAACTCGCAAACGCCTTATGGTCGTCTCTCTATTGCATAAGATGCAAGCGCCAAACAATTGCTTTACTTTATTGCTATGCGATAGCAATAGTTGCAAGAGCAATAGTTGGCGAGACGTCCACATGACGACACATTGATATAGTTCAAGATGATGGAGATCATGGTGTCATGCCGGTGACGATAGAGATCATGACGGTACTTTGGAGATGGAGATCAAAGGCACAAGATGATCATGGCCATATCATGTCACATATTTTGATTGCATGTGATGTTTATCTTGTATACATCTTATTTTGCTTATTTCGACGGTAGCTTTATAAGATGATCTCTCACTAAATTTCAAGATAAAAGTGTTCTCCCTGAGTATGCACCGTTGCCAAAGTTCGTCGTGCCCAGACACCATGTGATGATCGGGTGTGATAAGCTCTACGTCCATCTACAACGGGTGCAAGACAGTTTTGCACACGCGGAATACTCAGGTTAAACTTGACGAGCCTAGCATATGCAGATATGGCCTTGGAACACTAGAGACCGAAAGGTCGAGCGTGAATCATATAGTAGATATGATCAACATAGTGATGTTCACCATTGAAACTACTCCATCTCACGTGATGATCGGACATGGTTTAGTTGATTTGGATCACGTGATCACTTAGAGGATTAGAGGGATGTCTATCTAAGTGGGAGTTCTTAAGTAATATGATTAATTGAACTTTAATTTATCATGAACTTAGTCCTAGTAGTATTAGCATATCTATGTTGTAGATCAATTGCTCGCGTTGTTGCTTTCATATGTTTATTTTGATATGTTCCTAGAGAAAATTGTGTTGAAAGATGTTAGTAGCAATGATGCGGATTGGATCCGTGATCTGAGGTTTATCCTCATTGCTGCACAGAAGAATTATGTCCTTGATGCACCGCTAGGTGACAGACCTATTGCAGGAGTAGATGCAGACGTTATGAACGTTTGGCTAGCTCAATGTGATGACTACTTTATAGTTTAGTGCACCATGCTTAACGGCTTAGAATCGGGACTTCAAAGACGTTTTGAACGTCATGGACCATATGAGATGTTCCAGGAGTTGAAGTTAATATTTCAAGCAAATACCCGAGTTGAGAGATATGAAGTCTCCAACAAGTTCTATAGCTAAAAGATGGAGCAGAATCGCTCAACTACCGAGCATGTGCTCAGATTGTCTGGGTACTACAATTGCTTGAATCAAGTATGAGTTAATCTTCCAGATAAGATAGTGATTGACAGAATTCTCTAGTCACCATCACCAAGTTAGTAGAACTTCACGATGAACTATAGTATGCAAGGGATAACGGAAACGATTCCCAAGCTCTTCATGATGCTAAAATCGACGAAGGTAGAAATCAAGAAAAACATCAAGTGTTGATGGTAGGCAAGACCACTAGTTTCAAGAAAAGGGCAAAAGGAAGAAGGGGAACTTCAAGAAGAACGGCAAGCAAGTTGCTGCTCAAGTGAAGAAACCCAAGTCTGGTCCTAAGCCTGAGACAAAGTGCTTCTACTGCAAAGGGATTGGTCACTGGAAGTGGAACTACCCCAAGTATTTGGTGGATAAGAAAGGATGGCAAAGTAAACAAAGGTATATTTGATATACATGTTATTGATGTGTACTTTACTAGTGTTCATAGCAACCCCTCAGTATTTGGTACTAGTTCAGTTGCTAAGATTAGTAACTCAAAATGGGAGTTGCAGAATAAACAGAGACTAGTTAAGGGTGAAGTGACGATGTGTATTGGAAATGGTTCCAAGATTGATATGATCATCATCGCACACTCCCTATACTTTCCAGATTAATGTTGAACCTAAATAAGTGGTATTTGGTGTTTGTGTTGAGCATAAATATGATTTGATCATGTTTATTGCAATACGGTTATTCATTTAAGTTAGAGAACAATTGTTGTTCTGTTTACATGAATAAAACCTTCTATGGTCATACACACCAACAAAAATGGTTTGTTGGATCTCGATTGTAATGATACACATATTCATAATATTGAAGCCAAAAGATGCGAAGTTAATAATGATAGTGCAACTTGTTTGTGGCACTGCCGTTTAGGTCATATTGGTGTAAAGCGCGTGAAGAAACTCCATGCTGATGGGATTTTGGAATCACTTGATTATGAATCACTTGATGCTTGCGAACCATGTCTCTTGGGCAAGATGACTAAAACACCGTTCTCCGGAACAATGGAGCAAGCAACAGATTTGTTGGAAATCATACATACTGATGTATGTGGTCCGATGAATATCAAGGCTTGCAGCGGGTATCATTATTTTCTGACCTTCACAGATGATTTGAGCAGATATGGGTATATCTACTTGATGAAACATAAGTCTGAAACATTTGAAAAGTTCAAAGAATTTTAGAGTGAAATGGAAAATCATCATGACAAGAAAATAAGGTTTCTACGATCTAATCGTGGAGACAAATATTTGAGTTACGAGTTTGGTCTTCAATTAAAACAATGTGGAATAGTTTCACAAATTCATGCCACCTGGAACACCACAGCATAATGGTGTGTCCGAACGTCATAGCCGTACTTTATTAGATATAGTGCAAATCTATGATGTTTCTTACCGATTTACCACTATCATTTTTGAGGTTATGCATTAAAGATAGCTGCATTCACGTTAAAAAGGGGCACCATCTAAGTCCGTTGAGACGACACAATCTGAACTGCGGTTTGGCAAGAAACCAAAGTTTTCGTTTCTTAAAGTTTGGGGTTGTGATGCTTATATGAAAAAGTTTCATCCTGATAAGCTCAAACCCAAATTGGAGAAATATGTCTTCATAGGATACCCAAAGGAGACTGTTGGGTACACCTCCTATCACAGATCCGAAGGCAAGACATTCGTTGCTGAGAATGGATACTTTCTAGAGAAGGAGTTTCTCTCAAAAGAAGTGAGTGGGAGGAAAGTAGAAAACTTGATAAGGTAATTGTACCATCTCCCTTATTGGAAAGTAGTTCATCACAGAAATCTGTTCTTGTGACTACTACACCAATTAGTGAGGAAGCTAATGATGATGATCATGTAACTTCAGATCAAGTTACTACCGAATCTCGTAGGTAAACCAGAGTGAGATCCGCACCAGAGTGGTACGGTAATCCTGTTCTGGAAGTCATGTTACTAGACCATGACGAACTTGCGAACTATGAGGAAGCGATGATGAGCCCAGATTCCGCAAAATGGCTTGAGGCCAAGAAATCTGAGATGGGATCCATGTATGAGAACAAAGTGTAGACTTTGGTTGACTTGCCCGATGATCGGCAAGCCATAGAAAATAAATGGATCTTCAAGAGGAAGACGGGCGCTGATAGTAGTGTTACTATCTACAAAGCTAGAATTGTCGCAAAAAAAATTCGACAAGTTTAAAGGTGTTGACTACGATGAGAGTTTCTCACTCGTATCTATGCTTAAGTCTATCCGAATCATGTTAGCAATTGCCGCATTTTATGAAATCTGGCAAATGTATAAACAAAACTGCATTCCTTAATGGATTTATTAAAGAGAGTTGTATATGATGCAACCAGAAGGTTTTGTCAATCCTAAAGGTGCTAACAAAATATGCAAGCTCCAGCAATTCATCTATGGACTGGTGCAAGCATCTCGGAGTTGGAATACACGCTTTGATAAGTTGATCAAAGCATATAGTTTTATACAGACTTGCGGTGAAGCCTGTATTTACAAGAAAGTGAGTGGGAGCACTACAGCATTTCTGATAAGTATATGTGGATGACATATTGTTGATCGGAAATAATGTAGAATTATTCTGCAAAGCATAAAGGAGTATTTGAAAGGAGTTCTTCAAAGAAAGACCTCGGTGAAGCTACTTACATATTGAGCATCAAGATCTATAGAGATAGATCAAAACGCTTGATAAGTTTTTTCAATGAGTACATACCTTGACAAGATTTTGAAGTAGTTCAAAATGGAACAGTCAAAGAAAGAGTTCTTGCCTGTGTTACAAGGTGTGAAATTGAGTAAGACTCAAAACACGACCACGACAAAAGATAGAAAGAGAATGAAAGTCATTCGCTATGCCTTGGCCATAGGTTCTATAAAGTATGCCATGGTGTGTACCAGATCTATTGTATACCCTACACTGATTTTGGCAAGGGAGTACAATAGTGATCTAGGAGTAGATCACTGGACAACGGTCAAAATTATCCTTAGTGGGATAAGGATATGTTTCTCAATTATGGACATGACAAAAAGGGTTCGTCGTAAAGGGTTATATCGATGCAAATTTTGACACTGATCTAGATGACTCTAAGTCTCAATCTAGATACATATTGAAAGTGGGACAAATTAGCTAAGAGTAGCTCCGTGTAGAGCATTGTTGAAATAGAAATTTGCAAAATACATACGGATCTGAATATGGCAGACCCGTTGACTAAACTTCTCTCAAAAGCAAAATATGATCACACCTTAGTACTCTTTGGGTGTTAATCACATAAGCGATGTGAACTAGATTACTGAATCTAGTAAACCCTTTGGGTGTTGGTCACATGGTGATGTGAACTATGGGTGTTACTCACATGATGATGTGAACTATCGATGTTAATCACATGGTGATGTGATCTAGATTATTGACTCTAGTGCAAGTGGGAGACTGAAGGAAATATGCCCTAGAGGCAATAATAAAGTTATTATTTATTTCCTTATTTCATGATAAATGTTTATTATTCATGCTAGAATTGTATTAACCGGAAACATAATACATGTGTGAATACATAGACAAACAGAGTGTCACTAGTATGCCTCTACTTGACTAGCTCGTTAATCAAAGATGGTTATGTTTCCTAACCATGGACAAAGAGTTGTTATTTGATTAACGGGATCACATCATTAGGTGAATGATCTGATTGACATGACCCATTCCATTAGCTTAGCACCCGATCATTTAGTATGTTGCTATTGCTTTCTTCATGACTTATACATGTTCCTATGACTATGAGATTATGCAACTCCCGTTTGCCGGAGGAACACTTTGTGTGCTACCAAACGTCACAACATAACTGGGTGATTATAAAGGTGCTCTGCAGGTGTCTCCAAAGGTACATGTTGGGTTGGCGTATTTCGAGATTAGGATTTGTCACTCCGATTGTCGGAGAGGTATCTCTGGGCCCTCTCGGTAATGCACATCACATAAGCCTTGCAAGCATTGCAACTAATGAGTTAGTTGCGAGATGATGTATTACGGAACGAGTAAACAGACTTGCCGGTAACGAGATTGAACTAGGTATTGAGATACCAACGATCGAATCTCGGGCAAGTAACATACCGATGACAAAGGGAACAACGTATGTTGTTATGCGGTCTGACCGATAAATATCTCCATATAATATGTGGGAGCCAATATGAGCATCCAGGTTCCGCTATTGGTTATTGACCGGAGACGTGTCTCGGTCATGTCTACATTGTTCTCGAACCCGTAGGGTCCGCACGCTTAAGGTTTCGATGATAGTTATATTACGAGTTTATGAGTTTTGATGTACTGAAGGAGTTCGGAGTCCCGGATGAGACCGGGGACATGACGAGGAGTCTCAAAATGGTCGAGACGTAAAGATCGATATATTGGACGACTATATTCGGACATCGGAAAGGTTCCGAGTGGTTCGGGTATTTTTCGGAGTACCGGGGAACTACGGGAATACGGGAGAAGAAATATATGGGACTTATTTGGCTTTAGGGGAGAGGGAGAGGCAGGTCGCCCCCCCCCCCCCAAGGCCTAGTCCGAATTGGACTAAGGGGAGGGGCTGCGCCCCCTCCTTCCTTCTCTTCCCTCTTCCCCTTCCTTGTCTCCTTCTCCTAATACTTGGAAGGACTCCTAGTTGGACTAGGAAAGGGGGAATCCTACTCCCGGTGGGAGTAGGACTCCCCTAGGGCGCGCCATAGAGAGGGCCGGCCTTCCCCTCCTCCACTGCTTTATATACGGGGGCAGGGGGCACCCCATAGACACACAAGTTGATCTTCGTGATCGTTCTCTTAGCCGTGTGCAGTGCCCCCTTCCACCATAATCCTCGATAATATTGTAGCGGTGCTTAGGCGAAGCCCTGCGACGGTAGAACATCAAGATCGTCACCACGCCGTCGTGCTGACGGAACTCTTCCCCAACACTTTGCTGGATCGGAGTCCGGGGATCGTCATCGACTGAACGTGTGCTAGAACTCGGAGGTGCCGTAGTTTCGGTGCTTGGATCGGTCGGATCGTGAAGACATACGACTACATCAACCGCGTTGATATAACGCTTCCGCTTTCGGTCTACGAGGGTACGTGGACAACACTCTCCCCTCTCGTTGCTATTCATCACCATGATCTTGCGTGTGCGTAAGAAATTTTTGAAATTACTACGTTCGCCAACACTTGTGGTGAGTAATAAGGCATGGCTTGTAGCTCAAGGCTACACACAGGTTGAAGGAATTGATTTCGATGAAACTTTTGCACCTGATGCTAGACTTGAGGCTATTCACATATTACTTTCTTATGCTAACCATCATGATATCACTCTATATTAAATGGATGTGAAAAGTGCATTCCTCAATGGTAAGCTTGAGGAATAAGTATATGTTGCTCAACCCCCAGGTTTTGAAGATCCAAAGAATCCTGACAAAGTCTTCAGACTCAACAAGGCCCTCTATGGCCTCAAGCAGGCCCCACGGGCTTGGTATGATACTTTGAAGGAACTCTTTATGAAGAAAAGGCTTCAAACCCGGTTCACTTGACCCTACTCTTTTCACTAAATCTTATGATGGTGAATTGTTTGTGTGCCAAGTATATGTTGATGATATTATCTTTGGCTGTACTGATCAATGTTATAGTGATGTATTTGTCTATATGATGAGTGAAGAATATCAAATGTCTAGGATGGGAGAGTTTAAATTCTTCTTAGGTCTTCAAATTCGTCAACAACACAATGGTGTAGGATCGAAAGTATGTCTAGAGGGTGGTGATTAGACTACTTGACCAACTAAAACCTTAGCCTTTTCCCAATTTTAGTTCTTGGCAGATTTTAGCTATCTTAGAGCAAGTCAAGCAATCATCACACAATTCAAGCAAGCATGCAAAGAGTTTATTGGCAGCGGAAAGTAAAGCATGTAACTTGCAAGAATGTAAAGGGAAGGGTTTGGAGGATTCAAACGCAATTGGAGACACGGATGTTTTCCCGTGGTTCGGATAGGTGGTGCTATCCTACATCCACGTTGATGGAGACTTCAACCCACGGAGGGTAACGGTTGCGCGAGTCCACGGAGGGCTCCACCCACGAAGGGTCCACGAAGAAGCAACCTTGTCTATTCCACCATGGCCATCACCCATGAAGGACTTGCCTCACTAGCGGTAGATCTTCACGAAGTAGGCGATCTCCTTGCCCTTACAAACTCCTTGGTTCAACTCCACAATCTTGTCGGAGGCTCCCAAGTGACACCTAGCCAATCTAGGAGACACCACTCTCCAAGAAGTAACAAATGGTGTGTTGATGATGAACTCCTTGCTCTTGTGCTTCAAATGATAGTCTCCCCAACACTCAACTCTCTCTCATAGGATTTGGATCTGATGGAAAGAAGATTTGAGTGGAAAGCAACTTGGGGAAGGCTAGAGATCAAGATTCATATGGTAGGAATGGAATATCTTGGTCTCAACACATGAGTAGGTGGTTCTTTCTCAGAACATATGAGTAGGAATGGTGTATGTGTTCTGATGGATCTCTCTCCGAATGAAGAGGAGGTGGAGGGGTATTTATAGCCTCCACACAAAATCCAACCTTTACACACAATCTACCAATCTCGGTGGGACCGAATCAGAAAACTCGGTATGACCGAAATAGTAAACCTAGTGACCGTTAGGAATTTCGGTGGGACTGAGATGCAACTCGGTAGGACCGATTCGGTTAGGGTTTGGGCATAACGTAATCTCGGTGAGACCGATCGCACAAACTCGGTGAGACCGAGTTCGGTAATTAGCTAACCAGAGAGTTGATCAGGCAAACTCGGTGGGACCGACTTGCTCTTTCGGTGAGACCGAAAAGTTACAAGAAGGAAACAGAGAGTTTGCATTGCATTCTCGGTGGGACCGATTCGCTCTTTCGGTGAGACCGAAAAGTTACGAAAGGGAAACAGAGAGTTTGCAACCCCATCTCGGTGTGACCGAGATCCTTATCGGTAGGACCGAATTGCTAGGGTTTGGCAGTGGCAAATGACAAGTGAAACTTTGTGGCGCCGGATTGACAGAATCGGTATGACCGAGTTTGGCTTAGGGTTTAGGTCATTTGTGGATATGGAAAGGTGGTTGAGGATTTTGGAGCATATCACTAAGCACATAAAGCAAGAGGCTCATTAAGCAACACCTCATCCCTCCTTGGTAGTATTGGCTTTTCCTAAAGACTCAATGTGATCTTGGATCACTAAAATATAAAATGAAGAGTCTTGAACTTTTGAGCTTGAGCCAATTCTTTGTCCTTAGCATTTTGAGGGTTCCACTTTCACATCCATGCCATGCCAATCATTGAGCTTTCCTGAAATAATCATCTTGGAATAGCATTAGCTCAATGAGCTATATGTTGTTATGAATTACCAAAACCACCTAGGGATAGTTGCACTTTCAATCTCCCCCTTTTTGGTAATTGATGACAACACAAAGCTTCAACAAATAATAATAATCATGAAATACATCGTCGCTTTGAGAAGTATGTGATAAGTAAGAGCTCCCCCTAAATTTGTGCATATTTTAAAATTTGCTTTGGACTGCAAATGCACAAGGAGTTAGAATCATGGGTTACTCTTCCATGTCACATACATCTTGGTGGAGCGCCAAAAATATGATAAGATTGAAATACATGCACTCATCACCAAGAATAGTGAATGATCACAGACAATAGATAGAATGATAACATTTAGCAAGCATTAAGCAACCATTAAGTGTAGCTTATGATCAAACACTTGATCATCGATGTCTCACGAATAATGACATAGTATCGCACACGCAAGCAAACAAAGTTCGAAAAACCACCAAATAAAAACAAGAGAGAATAAAAGCAACACTCTCTCTCGAAGCCTATGATCTATACATTTTCTCCCCCTTTGGCAACAAGTTACCAAAAAGTTCCTAGATAATGCATAGTGCTAAGTCGACGCTCAGGCTTGATCGTCAGGTGGTGGTGGAGTCCAGAGTACGCCAAGGACGAATCCTTCAGTAGATGTGGTAGGAGTTGAGGCTGTGGTGGATGCTGGAGCTGGTGGAACGGAGGCTGTAGCTGGTGCAGACGTTGTAGCTCTAGTGTCAGCAACTGGCAGTGCAGACGACCTCGGACCTCGTGGCACCCTGGCAAAAGCATCAGTTGTGGTTCTACCTCTTCTCTCGTTCATGTCGTCCTGGAGCTGCTCCACGGCAGTCTGTATCTCAGTCACTTTGATGTCCAGGTCATAGAACCTCTGTTCCATGATCCTCTCTAGGCTCGCCTGGTTCTGAGTCAGGGTAGCTATACTCTGCTCAATCCGCAGGGTGGACGCTATCAGGTAACCGAGCTGCTCTTGTTTGGTCTTCAAGAAGTAATCAGATGCCTCCGCTTGACTAGGCATCCTGGCAGCTTTCTCCTTCTTCGCCTTCTCCTTCTGAGCTTGTGCATGGGCAGATGAGGGTTCATTCTCAGTCATAACCACTTGGTTATCCTCAAAATCTGGACGGATGGGCAGGTGTTCCTTATCCAATAAATACACGCCCGTGCCCATCTTGGAGTTGATGAGCTCCTGAATCTGTGGGGCATACCCACAACTCCTCTTCTGGTCTGCAGCTGTCCTCTTGATTGTTTCCACAATGAGACTCATGACCTTGAGTTTCTGAGGCACGTCAAAGACATGAAGCAAGTTGATCGCGTGACCTCTGATCATCTTGTGATCTCCAGATTTGGGCAGAAGGGTGTGCCTAAGGATCCAGTTGATCGTAGGCAATCCTGAGAGCAGATAGTGCACTGAGCCAAACTTGAACGTGTCGAGCGCTTCATTCGGGATCTCCTTGTACATGTTGGACATGGAGTTGTGATCCATCTTTTTCTTGGCATAAATGTCCAAGTCATCAGCTTGCTCCTCTGGGGCATTGATCAACTTCGCCCATTCTTCAACAGTGGATTGGTACCTTGTACCATCTGACATCCATGTGATCCTGCCATCCGGATAAAAGTGTGTTGTGGAGTAGAATTGCATGATCAGCTCCTCGTTCCACTTTGTGAGCTTCTGCCCAACAAAGTCTGCAACTCCACACGCACTAAAGCTGTCAAATACACCGGGGTAGTACTCTTCATTGTCCTTGATGTAGGTCCAGTCGACCCATCTCATGTCACAAACGATTGGCTTCTTGTCAAGCAAAACAGTCTCATAGAAATCTTGCTGCTCCTTGGTATGAAATCTGTAATCCATGGCAGTCCTTCTCCTAGAAGCATACGGATCTGCTTCTCTCCATTTCCTCAGCCCTGAATCTCTCCTGAGCTTCATATCCTCAGCCACAGGATGAGCATCGTTGTGGTCTGGGATCTTGGGCTTGAGCTTCCTAAGGACACTCTCTTCCTCTTCTTCGATAGCTTCAGGCACTGGGGCCTTGTTCTTTTCCGCAGCTGGGATGCTTCATGTGTTTCTCTTTGGTGCACTCTTAGGCTTAGATGCAGCCTTAGGTGCTTCCTTGGGCTTGGATGCAGCTGTTCCTGACCTTATAGCATCTCCCATGAGTTTGGCTGCCTTGGGTGCTGGTGCAGCAACCTCTTCTTCTTCCTACTCCTCATCTACCACGATGGAGGCCTTCCCAAGCACTCTGGCTACAGTCTTCTTCACCCTCTCTTTCCTCTTCTTGCCTTGGCCACCTGCTTCCTCTTCAGATTCCAGGGCAAGCTTCATGGTTTCTTCAGTTGCAGCCTTCCTAGGTTTGGAAGTGGGAACTCTTGCCTTAGACATGGGCTGCCTGCCTGCTGGCCTTTTAATTTTCAGCCCTGGCTTTGTGCCTTGAGCTGGTTCAGCTCTCTTTGATGTGGCCTCTTCCTCTGCCACATAGTCTTCATCCTCAGAATCAGACGTTCTCTTCTTCCTTTGACGTGTGGCAGCCTTAGGCAGATTGCTGGGGGTGCTCCTGCTGCCATCGTCAGAAGAACTTGAGGGGCTAGTGCCCTCACTCATCACAACTTGCTGCTCAGACACATTCTGGCTGTCACTTTGATCAGACCTGTTGCAAACTCACTACTGACCCCTAGTTCGGCGAAGACTCGCTACGGCGGCAACAGTGGGGCAGAATTCCATTGACGGCGGCGGAGACCAGCGATTGGAGGCTGCTGGCGGCGAGAAGATGATCCGGAGACCACGAAGGCAGAGCAGGCTATCGCGCGGGCGAAGAGGTTTCGGAGAAATTTCCAAAATTTTGCCCATCACTATATATAGCCCGACCCTGTCGGTGTGACCAAGTGGAACAACTCGGTGGCACCGAGATGCAAAACTGTGTGCAGTTATTGCAACTCGGTGTGACCGAAAAGTTCAAATCGGTTGCACTGAGATCGAAAACCTAGATCAACTTAATGAACTCGGTAGGACCGAAAATCGAGTATCGGTCAGACCGAGATTCATAAAGAGGTTTTGGAAGTTTAAGTCTATGACGAATCGGGGACTCCGAGCGCTCCTCACACAGAGTGGTTCGAATCTGACTTGATCAAGTTTTGTGAGGCTGCATGAATAGAGTTTGAGACGAGAAAAGCATAAATAGCTAGAGGGGGTTCTTAGGCATTCTTGTCCATCCACTTGGCAAAAGAAGAAAGCCAAACAATCAAAACAACAAGTGGATGTCCTCGAATGAGTAAAATATGCAACCAACATGCTCACACAATAAGATGGCAAATGAAATATGTGGCAAAGCATGCACAACCAATTCTAGCATCTATCAAGCAATTTGCGATGACTAGGTCATCTATATATGAGTATATTGACTTAGGAGTCAAGTGAGAACACTTGATCCTAGGTCATACTCATCGTTTAAGCTCAAGTGGGGTTACCACTTTTACATAAAGCATTGTTGTATTCACATCTTTAGAGTTGCTTTAGCTCAAGTCTTAGAGTAAAGCTCCCCCTAGATGTGATATCCCCCCTAAGAGGGATGAACTAACCTTGGGTTTTGTCGATGATGACTTCATGTAGATGTTGAAGATGTGGATGCTCAATGTTGATGTAGATCACTTGGAGCTATCCATTTGAGTGAATTGCACTTTCAATACCTACATGGGTTAGTCCCACAAGGAACAAACAAGGATATCCATAGACATAGAGTGATGCACACACAAGATGATGTCCATGAAAACTTTAGGTTACCTTGTCCCTTGTCTTACCAACAAGAGGGTTTGTGACTCCTTGAACTAGTGCAAGATGTGGAAGTTGATTGCACTTGTTCTTGCCAAAATGATAAGAGTGAAGTATGTTGGCGGAGTCACCCTCAAGAACTCTCTAGTTCTTCTTCTTTTGGATCCACACCATCTTGATGGGAATCCTTGGAGTTGTAGTCGTACTTGATGTAGTGGAACTTGAAGTAGTCTTCGGAATCCACTTGACTAAGGTCTTAGGAGCTTCTTCAAATGCATCAATCTCCTCTTGAAGCTTGTCCTTGCCTTTTTGCTTGTACTCTTGTGGTGGAAGATCATCTTGAGCTTGTGTTCCCTTGAAGGAAGTATCATACTTCTCTTGTTGAGGAATAAAATTTGTCTTGGGGTATTGATCTTCTTCCCATTCAACTCCATTGGCATTGAACTTTCGTTCAAAACCAACACCTTGATTCTTCCGGTGCATTCCTTGCTTGCGCACAATTTCCTCGAATTGCTTACTTCCGGCAAGGCTCTTGTAAACACCTTTCTCTATAATTCCCTTCAATAAGCTATTTTCTTGCTCAAGTGTAACTTGGCTAAGAGAATCATTAGTGGAATCAAGAGAACTACTAGAAGCAACAATATTGGATTTAGCATGATCATTGTTACTACTAGAGGAAGAATCTTTCTTATTCTTGTTACTAGTCTTGACTTGAGGCATGTAGGTGGATAAAAGTAAACGCTTGGCAATGTGAGAAGAACTTTTCTTGCGGAGATCATCATTGATTGCTTTTAAGAACTCATGCTCTTGCTCAAGATTAAGCTTTTCAAAGCGTAGCTTCTCATGAGCTCTTAAAAGTTCTCGATGATCTTCGAAGATAGTTTCATGGGCTAACTTAAGAGTGTTTAGTTCCTTAGTTAGAGCCTCAATCTTCTCCTTATCATTGTCATTCGTTTTAGCATGATTAATTGATATTTCACCATAATATTCTTCACTAGAGTTGTCAACAAGCAAATCATCATCACCTAACAAGTCATCTTCATCACTATTAAAGTCAACATACTCGGGGTGTGTTACCTTAGGACCTTTGGCCATGAAGCATCTTCCAATTCCTTCATTTGGTGAGTCAAACATGTCGTAGGAGTTGGTTTACACAAGTGCTAGACCGGCAACACCTTCATCTTGAGTATCTTCGGAGTCGGAGTGATAACTTCTCTCGGAGTGGCTGTCGGAGTCGGTGCCGGATACCCATTCACCAACATGAGCTTGATGTCTTCGTTTTGTATAGCTCCTTGATGATTTTTCCTTCCTTTCCGAATCCTTGCTTCTCCGTGAGTATCTTCGTTCATAACGACCATCTCTACTCCTTCTCTCTCTTGATGGAGATTATTTGCTTCTTCTTTTTGGAGAATCTTCTCTTCTCTTGTAGGGAGCCGTACACTCATTGGAATAGTGTCCGGGTCTTCCACAATTATAGCAGTTTCGCTCTCGACTAGAAGATCTTTTGTCATTGTAGGACCTTGACTTGAAGCTTCTATCTTTGTTTCTACTCTTGTAGAACTTGTTGAAGTTCTTCACCATTAAGCTCAATTCTTCATTGAAGTTTTGTTTCTCACTTGATGATGTGGGGACTTCACATGACGCTTTGTAGGCACCACTTGATTTATTGTGAAGTTCCTCTTTATCCTTGAGTGACATCTCATGAGCAACAATCCTTCCAATTACTTCCGTTGGCTTGAGATCTTTGTAGTTGGGCATCATTTGGATTAATGTGCACACGGTATCATATTTCCCGTCCAAGGCTCTTAGGATCTTCTTGATGATGAATCTATCGGTCATCTCTTTACTTCCAAAGCCGGCAATCTCATTTGTGATGAGAGCAAGCCTAGAGTACATTTCAGCGACACCTTCACCATCCTTCATCTTGAACTTGTCAAGTTGACTTTGGAGCACATCCAACTTGGATTCCTTGACGGAGTCGGTACCTTCGTGCATATCAATCAAAGTATCCCAAATTTCCTTTGCATTCTCAAGGCGGCTGATTTTGTTGAATTCTTCGGGGCACAATCCGTTGAAGAGAATATCACAAGCTTGAGCATTGTATTGCAACATCTTCAACTCATCCGCGGTAGCTTCACGGTTTGGTTCTCTCCCATCAAAGAAC
Source organism: Triticum monococcum (assembly GCA_034509565.1). Classification (NCBI taxonomy): domain Eukaryota; kingdom Viridiplantae; phylum Streptophyta; class Magnoliopsida; order Poales; family Poaceae; genus Triticum; species Triticum monococcum. The sequence goes on from CM067844.1 coordinate 496,725,263, forward strand.
TCACCTTGCAAACCAACACAAACAATAGCCCATACGGCGGGGTTATGTCCAAGAATATGCATTTTCATTTTATGCTTCCAACTAGCAAAATTAGTGCCATCAAAGTAAGGACCTCTACGGTGATAATTTCCCTCGCTAGACGCCATACTCTCCTAGGTTGTGAAACCAAGGCTATGACCACCAAAAGCTATGGAGATCAAGGCAAATGGAGACCAAAGCTCTGATACCACTTGTAGGATCGAAAGTATGTCTAGAGGGTGGGTGATTAGACTACTTGACCAACTAAAAGCTTAGCCTTTTCCCAATTTTAGTTCTTGGCAGATTTTAGCTATCTTAGAGCAAGTCAAGCAATCATCACACAATTCAAGCAAGCATGCAAAGAGTTTATTGGCAGTGGAAAGTAAAGCATGCAACTTGCAAGAATGTAAAGGGAAGGGTTTGGAGGATTCAAACGCAATTGGAGACACGGATGTTTTCCTGTGGTTCGGATAGGTGGTGCTATCCTACATCCATGTTGATGGAGACTTCAACCCACGGAGGGTAACGGTTGCGCGAGTCCACGGAGGGCTCCACCCACGAAGGGTCCACGAAGAAGCAACCTTGTCTATTCCACCATGGCCATCGCCCACGAAGGACTTGCCTCACTAGCGGTAGATCTTCACGAAGTAGGCGATCTCCTTGCCCTTACAAACTCCTTGGTTCAACTCCACAATCTTGTCGGAGGCTCCCAAGTGACACCTAGACAATCTAGGAGACACCACTCTCCAAGAAGTAACAAATGGTGTGTTGATGATGAACTCCTTGCTCTTGTGCTTCAAATGATAGTCTCCCCAACACTCAACTCTCTCTCATAGGATTTGGATCTGATGGAAAGAAGATTTGAGTGGAAAGCAACTTGGGGAAGGCTAGAGATCAAGATTCATATGGTAGGAATGGAATATCTTGGTCTCAACACATGAGTAGGTGGTTCTTTCTCAAAACATATGAGTAGGAATGGTGTATGTGTTCTAATGGCTCTCTCTCCGAATGAAGAGGTGGTGGAGGGGTATTTATAGCCTCCACACAAAATCCAACCGTTACACACAATCTACCAATCTCGGTGGGACCGAATCAGAAAACTCGGTCTGACCGAAATAGTAAACCTAGTGACCGTTAGGAATTTCGGTGGGACTGAGATGCAACTCGGTAGGACCGATTCGGTTAGGGTTTGGGCATAACGTAATCTCGGTGAGACCGATCGCACAAACTCGGTGAGACCGAGTTCGGCAATTAGCTAACCAGAGAGTTGATCTTGCAAACTCGGTGGGACCGACTTGCTCTTTCGGTGAGACCGAAAAGTTACAAGAAGGAAACAGAGAGTTTCCGTTGCATTCTTGGTGGGACCGATTCGCTCTTTCGGTGAGACCAAAAAGTTACGAAAGGGAAACAGAGAGTTTGCAACCCCATCTCGGTGTGACCGAGATCCTTATCGGTAGGACCGAATTGCTAGGGTTTGGCAGTGGCAAATGACAAGTGAAACTCGGTGGCGCCGGATTGACAGAATCGGTATGACCGAGTTTGGCTTAGGGTTTAGGTCATTTGTGGATATGGAAAGGTGGTTGAGGATTTTGGAGCATATCACTAAGCACATAAAGCAAGAGGCTCATTAAGCAACACCTCATCCCTCCTTGATAGTATTGGCTTTTCCTAAAGACTCAATGTGATCTTGGATCACTAAAATATAAAATGAAGAGTCTTGAACTTTTGAGCTTGAGCCAATTCTTTGTCCTTAGCATTTTGAGGGTTCCACTTTCACATCCATGCCATGCCAATCATTGAGCTTTCCTGAAATAATCATCTTGGAATAGCATTAGCTCAATGAGCTATATGTTGTTATGAAACTTTTGCACCTGATGCTAGACTTGAGGCTATTCGCATATTACTTTCTTATGCTAACCATCATGATATCACTCTATATCAAATGGATGTGAAAAGTGCATTCCTCAATCGTAAGCTTGAGGAAGAAGTATATGTTGCTCAACCCCCAGGTTTTGAGGATCCAAAGAATCCTGACAAAGTCTTCAGACCCAACAAGGCCCTCTATGGCCTCAAGCAGGCCCCACGGGCTTGGTATGATACTTTGAAGGAACTCTTTATGAAGAAAAGGCTTCAAACCCGGTTCACTTGACCCTACTCTTTTCACTAAATCTTATGATGGTGTATTGTTTGTGTGCCAAGTATATGTTGATGATATTATCTTTGGCTATACTGATCAACGTTATAGTGATGTATTTGCCTATATGATGAGTGAAGAATATCAAATGTCTAGGATGGGAGAGTTTAAATTCTTCTTAGGTCTTCAAATTCGTCAACAACACAATGGCATATTCATATCTCAGGAGAAATACCTCAAGGATGTACTGAGGAAATTCGGCATGCAAGATTGCAAAGGCGTCAAAATTCCTATGCCCACAAATGGCCATCTGTGCGCTGATCAAAATGGTATTGACTTCGATCATAAGGTATATCGCTCCATGATAGGTTCCTTATTATACTTATGTGCATCTAGGCCAGTTATAATGCTTAGTGTTTGCATGTGTGCCCGATTTCAAGCTGCACCGAAGGAATCACACCATAAGGCTGTGAAGCATATTCTTCGATATCTAGCTCACACACCAACACTTGGATTATGGTACCCCAAGGGCTCAGCTTTTGATCTTGTTGGATATTCTAACTCTGACTATGCTGGTGATCGTGTGGATCGCAAGTCAACATCTGGTACATGTCATTTCCTCGGACGATCTTTGGTCTGTTGGTCCTCGAAGAAACAGAACTGTGTATCACTATCTACTGCTGAAGCTGAGTATATTGCCGCTGGTTCTTGCTGTGCCCAATTGCTATGGATGAAGCAAACTCTCAAGGACTACGGCGTCAACATGAAGAATGTGCCTCTCTTCTGTGACAATGAGAGTGCCATCAAGATTGCTCACAACCCAGTTCAGCACTCGAAGACAAAGCACATTCAGATTCGTCATCATTTTCTTCGTGATCATGTGTTGAAGGGCGACATTTCTATTGAGCATGTGAAGACTGAAGAACGACTAGCCGATATCTTCACAAAGCCCTTGGATGAGAAGAGATTTAGCAAGTTGCGGTGTGAGCTAAATATCCTAGAATCTTCGAATGTTCTTTGAAAAGGACACTCATCCTAACACTTATGCAAAATTGATGACTTAGATGTGCAACACATGAAGAAACGTTTTACTTCAATCAATGAAGAAAATAACACTCTTAGTGTGAAGAAATTAACGAAGAATTTGATTCTCAAAACCCTACGATAATTGTACGCGGTGTCTGAAATCATCATTCTTATACGGTGGGTCACGCCACCACCAAAAGTTGAAATTCCTCAAATTATTCATATTCTTCAACTTTGCATAGTCTTCACTGGTTCCGTCGTTTTTCTTCATTGGCTATATATATATATATATGATTTTTTGTCCTCTACAGCATTCACTTATTGCTATTTCTTCAAGTTGGTTTTCTGCTAAGTGAATGTGATCGGACCCTTCCCCTCTATGCTATACTTAACCCAATCTGTTCACAAATTCTTCATGTGTGTTCTATTTGAAACTCGTTCAAAATCTTCACTGTGTCCTTGTCAGCTGAAGAAATTGCAAACAGAACTATAAACCTATCTTATCAAAAATTTCGGTCTTGCCGCTCAAACCGTTCCGCATCCCTCGATACACTTATCCACTCACCCACGATCTAACACGATCTCCACCTCTCACTACATGGGTGACACATGTCATGCGAATGAGAAGGGTCAGGGGCACGTTCGTCCAATTTCTTCGGGCGAGCGGTTTTTCACCGTGGCTATAAATACCCCTCCTTCCCTTCCTCACTTCTTTTACTCCGCTCGACCTCTCTCTCTAGCTCGAGCTTCTCAAACCCTAGCGCCGCCGCTACTTCATCACCGCCGGTGAGGAAGAGCTTCACTGCCTCGACCTCGTCGCCGACGTACTCGTGTCGACCGCGGACATCTTCACTTCGCCGCCGCCGTAGACGTCTTCCTCTGCCAAGTTAGGGCGTGGAAGATCTGCATAGACGAACTTCACATCTCCTCACTCCAGTTCGTCATGTTCTTCATCCATGGTAAATAAAAGTTACTTTTACAGCCCTCGTTGATTCGAATGATTATCTACAAAATCTTCAAAAGTGTTTTTTCTTCATATCTTCACACACTGAACACCTCACAAAGTCATATGTTCTTGATTCGTTTCTCTAAGCATCATTTTTCTTCAAGATTCCTCAATTGTGTGGATCTTCGATCTATACAACTCTGGAACCTAAGACAAAGAACGCTTAGTGAAAATCTTCAAGACTCATCTGGTCAAATTCCTCAAACCTGTTCATTTTGAAAAACCTTCTGAGAACGCATTTGACCTCTCCAAATTCCTCGCAACTATACTCTGTTCACAGGTACACATGTCAGCTGTTGAATCACTAGTTTCTCATCAACTTAACTCATTTGCAGCGTTCCTCGAAGAAAAGTTGCATACTTCTTCAGAGAATTCGATTGTTCAAATTCCTCAACTGAAGAAAATGGCTGATGGTAAAAGGCCACAGAAGGGAGGGAAGAGGCCTAAGGTAAATACAGCGTTTGAGATCCATGATGACATATATGCTAGGTACTGCACACCTACTGAGGAAACCAAGAATGAGCGCAAAGTGTGCATTCAGAAGATAGAGAGGAGATGGGCAAGAGAATGGAGGGAGTACAGATATGTCACTCCTAAGTATATGAAGAAATTCACACTCAATCCTCCATGACCAAGAGCACCACTGGCACCTGGCCAAATTGCTGATCCCACCAGCCTCAAGCGAGGTGAGGACTATCCTGATGAATGGGCCAAGCGCCAAGGCAAGTTGGCTAAGCAAGCCAAAGAAGCAGTGAGGAAATTCAATGAAGACTCTGCCGATGCTGCTGCCTCTGCTGAGGCCTTTGCTGTCAAGCCAAAGAAGGCTATGTCAAAGAAGCCTGCGCGCAAGCCAAGTGCTTCATCAGCAATGCGCTCACGGCCAGAATCATCAAAGCCCTCACGGCCAATTCCTCATGCTGCTCCTGTTCCTCCAAAGTCCTCAGCTCCTCCGCCAAAGCCTTCGGCTGTTCCGACCAAATCCTCAGCACCTGTGCATCTCGCTTCGTGCCAAAGGACAGCCGGCATCTCCATTGCCTCAGGTGTCTCAGCTAGTTCCTCAGCTGCACCAAGTTCCTCAGCCAGCCCCTCACTGCTCAAGACAAAGGTCACTGCTGGACGAGGACCATGCACAAGTCCTCAAAAGAAGCAAGTCGCTTTCCAAGTGCCGTCTGATGAAGACGAAGCTGATGATGATGAACTTGCAGAAATCATCAGAGACAGGCAAGTCGGGGCCGCTAGAGCCAAAGGATCAGAGGTGCCACTACTTTTCGATCCCAAGCTGATCCTCGACTACATTGATGATTGGCACAAGGACCCCAACACTCCCTTGCCTGACTTCAAGCTGACTCCTGGCCAGAGTCACATGCTGACCCAATTCATTCAAGAAGAAAAGTGGAAATTTGAGAAGGTCAGGCAGATCAAGAAAGCGCAGTACAAGAAGGAGAAATGTCTGAAGAACAACGTTGTCACTATGACAACTGATGAACTTGTAAAATCCAATCTGAAATCAAAACCCTCAGCGATGACTTCAAAGCCTACTATGCTGATGGCAAGGAGCCAAAGTTAGATTTGTAAAGATAACTGAATAGTTCACTTCAAATGTTGCTGCCCCAAGGCAACAGGAAATTCCTCAGGCTGAAGTATCTGCTCAGCCGACTAAAGAACATGCCAGCACCGCTGATGACAATCAGGCTGCTGAAGAAAATGTGAGTTCCAGGGCTGATGACTGCATTCCAGCCACTGAAGAAATTGCCAGGGCACCCACTAGTGGTCCGCCTGAAGAAACTGAAGAACTCAGGGCAACTGCATCAGTTGTGCCTGAAGAAAATCAACCAGATTCCTCAGCTGCTCCTGCACCAACTTCAACTCCAATCCTTCCATCTGCATCAGATGTGAAGAAGACCAAGGCTGCAGAGCGTGCTACAGTGAAGAAAAGGAAAGCATCAGCTGCTTCAGATTCTTCAGCTTCGAAGAAAATGAAGCATATGACAAGTTCATTTGCACATCCGATTGATGCTGTTCCCATCTCAACCAGGCCATCAAAGGACCTTGTTCCTTTTCATGAAGAATATGTGATCCCCAGCGGATCTGATGAAGAAACTCATTCTGCTGCTTTGTCTGAACCATTGGATGAAGAAATTGATGTGGATGCAATCCCTTCAACACCTATCATCTCCTCGCCTGTGCCTCAGTTCATAGCTGAAGAGGCTGGCGTTGAAGAAATGGAAGATGATGATGTGGACATTGGCTGCTCCACACCCGTAATCAGTGATGAATTCTGGGAAAGTCAGCATCCAAACTCTCCAATGTTCACTCCTCTACAGCAAATTCCTCAGTCCCCCACACAAACTGTTCACATGGGCTCTGAAGAAACTCATCCCACTGCATCTGCCATGAGGAAATTCCAGCCACTAGCGCTGAAGAAACTGCTGCTGCTGAACAACCAACGACGTAGACTGCCACTGAGGAGGAATCAGAAATTCCTCAGCCTGAAGAACCTGCGATTGAGATTCCTGAGGTCGTGATGCAACTCACTGACACTCCTCTACCGAAGCCAAAGGATCCATTCTCACGCAAGCAAAAGTTCAAGGGTGATGATTTCTTCGGCGAGCACGTATTCTTTGAAGATTACAACCCATATGACTCTGCTCGCATTAGGAAGAGGCGTTTCTGGACTGCTAGTCAAGCCAATTTCTATTCCTCAGTGCAGTTTGTAACTGCATCTAGTGCCACCCCTAATTGGTTTTGGAGTATTGATGACAAACCTAGTTGAGGGACTAATGTGTTTGTGAGAATTGCAGGATAACACAGGTAGAAGTCCCTCATTGATTCGGTTTTACTACCAGAGATGACCCCTAAAAATGCACGAAGACATTGAAGACAATGGTGGTATATGAAGATATTCACATTAAAGACTATGACAAGAGAAGACACCACATGAAGCCTATGGAACTCAAAGACTTAGATCCTTCGTAGTTTTATTTCATTTGTGTTGAGTCATAGGAACCACCGTACTGTTAAGTGGGGTCCAAGAGAACCAGTCAGAATGACTGAAGTGATGCCTAATTCAAAACCTATATCTTCGAGCGAAGACTATGAGAGCAAATCTTGTCTAGAGTCGGACAAGTCAGCTTTGCTTGTAGCCCAAGTAAAGTTGCCGTGTAAGTTTGAAATCTGACCGTTGGTACACGTGTCAGTTCCTTAGTGACCCAGGGTCATTTCGGACAAATCAGGTTGGGTTGCCCAGTGGCTATAAATAGTACACCCCCTACAACCATAAACTGTTGGCTGCTCAGATTTCAGTGCACGGCTTTTGTCGTTTGAGAGCAACCCACCTCGAAGCCTTTGAGAGAAAATTCCTAGCGAGGAGAAAAGCCCTAACCACCCAGAGCCAGAGTAAATTGGGCATCACTTAACTCTTCTTGTCTGAGTGATCTGAAGACTTATTACACTTGAGGACTGTGCATCCTCCAGCCGGTTAGGCGTCGTGTTCTGAGCATCCAAGAGAAATTGTGGATTGCCGGTGAACGAAGTCTGTGAAGGTTTGGGATTCTACCTTGAAGACTTACCAGAGTGATTGGGCGAGGTCTGTGTGACCTTAGCTCAAGGAGAAAACGGTGAGGACTGGGTGTCCTGAGCTGCGTGTTCAGGACTGGGTGTCCGGGACTGTGTGTCCTTTGGTTTAAATACCTAGCCGCTCCAACCAGACGTACAGTTGTCACAGCAACTGGAACTGGTCCAACAAATCATTGTCTTCAACGTGTCACTGGTTTCATCTTCACTTCCTTTTACTTACTGTTACACATTGTGAAGCCATTGCATGCTTGCTTTATCTTCTGTCTTCACAACATAACTGTATGATTTGTTTGGCTTCATAACTTCTTCCTACCTGATCCTTATTACACTGCAGCTACTTGTCTTGTGCTTTCACTCTATTGAATACTTGACCATGGCTTGCCTAGTGTAATCTAACTTCCGCTGCTTAAGTGATAGGCATATCTGTAGTGTTTGTCTTCATAACCTTCATGTTTTGAAGACTTTCATAAAAATCGCCTATTCACCCCCCTCTAGTCGATATAATGCACTTTCAATTGGTATCAGAGCAAGGTGCTCCCTTGTTCTGTGTGATTCGGTTTAACCACCTGGAGTTTTAGCTATGTCGACTGCAGGGATAATCAAAGTCTCCGCTGCGTGCCCCGTCTTCGATGGAACTGAATATCCCTACTGGCAGAATAAGATGCGCATGCATCTTGAAGCCATTGACGTCGACCTATGGTATGTCGTCGAAAACGGCGTTCCCAAGGCTGGAGAAGGTGTCACTGCTGCTGATGTTAAGAAGTTCACTCAACTGGACTCTACTGCCAAGAATATCATCTGTGGTCATCTGACCAAGGGACAGTACGGCCGTGTGAGTGCCTTGAAGACATCCAAGCTGGTCTGGGACTGGCTCTCCAAAGTCAATGAAGGCATATCAACCCAGAGAGATCAGAGAATCAGTGTTCTTCGCAACCTCTTCAACCGCTTCAAGCGAAATGACAATGAGAATGTCCAGCACACATTTAACCGGCTCACTGACATCACAAATGAGCTTCAAGCCCTCGGCGCCACTGAGATCACCAAACATGAAATCGTCAAGACGCTGCTGAGATCACTTGACAGTTCGTTTGACATCCTAGCCCTGATGATTCAAGAACGTCCAGACTTCAAGACACTCGATCCGTCTGACATACTTGAGAGGCTCAACACACATGAGTTTCAGCTTTCTGAGAAAAGAGATATCTACGGTCCAAACTATGGGCGAACTCGTGCCTTGAAGGCAAAAGCTGTGTCCTCATCTGAAGAAGAATCTGACAGCAGTTCTGATGATCCTGAAGACATTGGAAGGGAACTTGCAATGCTAGTGAAGAAGTTCCAGAAATTCACCAAGAAGAAAGGCTTTAGGAAGTCTTCATGATCAAGCTCAAGGAATGATGAAGCTTCTGCTCATGACTACAAGAAGAAAACATGTCACAAGTGCAAGAAAACTGGACACTTCATCTCTGAGTGTCCATAGTGGGACAATGAGAACAGAAAGAAGAAGAAGAGCAAGGAATATGACTCTGACGACAAGAAGAAGAAGAAATACTCAAAGTCTTCTTCCAAGTCTTCCTTAAAGTCTTCATCACACAAGAAGAGCTCAACTGGCAAGGCTCGTGCGTTTGTTGGCAAGGAAATGGATTCAGAGGAGGAGTCCGCTTCTGAGGAGGCAGAGGTGGAGTCTGAGGAGGAATCTGATTCTGGCATTGCGAGTCTGGCTACAGCTTACGTCGCCAAGTCCATCTTCAACACCGAAGACAATGACTTCATCACCAACACCGATGCAAATGACAGGGACGACTTCACTCCAACCTACTGCTTCATGGCACGCGGTGCCAAGGTAAACACACGCACTACTCACTATCAAACATCCAGTGACGATGATTCTGATTGTGATTCAAAACCCAGCTACAAAACACATGCTAAAATTGCAACTGAACAACAGAAAGCCATGGAACATATTCAAAAATTGTTAGACAGAAGCGATGATTTGTTGGGTGCTGAAATGACTCGATCTGAATCCTTAATTGAAGACATAAAAAATCTTCATGTTAAGTATCAGGAACTTGAAGATCGTCATGATACTCTCTCAACAACTCATGAAAAGCTCTCCTATGATTATCTTCAAAGGAAGCAAGATCTTGAGAAATTGAGAGCGGCTCATGAAGATCTTCAAAAGGAAAACGAGTCACTTCGCGCCGAACAGATCAGTTCCGCTCAGGAAGGATTTGAACCACCATGCCTTAAATGCATTGAGCGTGATAATGCTACTTCTGTTGCTGAATGTTCCACTGCTACTGCTGTTGTAATATCTTCAACTGTTGAAGTGGTAACTAACCCCTCTGCTGAGGATACCACTGCTATTGCTGATGAGAATGCTAGGTTGAAGACATTGCTTGAAACAGGGATGTACAAAAGTCTCAAAGGACATCAGACATTATGTGATGTCCTCAAGAAGCAGATTCTGAACCAAAACCCTAGGAAAGAGGGTGTTGGGTTCGTGAGGAAAATAAATGCAGATTGCTCTTACTGGAAACCTGAGCAGTACCCCAAAACCACATGGGTTGCTGCAAAGGAATCCTCAGCAGATCCATCCAATCTGTCTGGCTTCACCTGTGCTAACCCAATTATCATTGATGAATCCTTTGATGCAAACTATAACCTATTTAGAAATCAGAATGGTGAAGTGTTTGCCAGGTACATTGGTACTAACTGCAGGAATGGACCGCCTATGAAGAAGATCTGGGTTCCAAAAACGTGTCTGGAGAATCTTCCTGTGAATGTCCTCATGACACCTCACATGAAGAAGACAAACCTCAGACCAAAGGCTTCATATGGTCCAAAGGCTTCATACAGACAGAGGACTCACCTGAGTCGCACTAACGCAAATGTTTTGCAGGGAAACCATACTCAGGCATATGAGAGCGGTTCTTCAAACCGTCATGTTCATATGACCAAGAACTATTCTGCCTATTCTTATGAGTACGACTGCCCGCCTGCTAGACTGTTTGCTAGGGCTCCAAAGCCAAAATTCTCAGATGCTGCACTTAGACTTATTGCTTCTAAGCCACCCTTGAAGATGTGGGTGGTTAAGAAAGCTTAACTCTCTTTTGCAGGGAAAGGTCTCCAGCAGAAAACCAAAATCTTCTGACGCTATTGCTGGGGACCTTAAAAATCTTGTGGGGCGCAAGATCAAATGCCCGAATGGCATCACTATGTATTTTGTACCTGAATCACATGCTATTCTCCCTATTAGTCCTAACCTAGATCTAAGTTTTCATAACCCACTGGTTCGTCAAATGTTTTTGCTTCACAATTCTCTTCGTGAAGCCTATCCCCCTAACTGCACTGTAGAGTACGACACCAGCGTCTTCAGAGTCTTCAGAATGGATTATTGACAGTGGGTGTACAAATCACATGACTGGCAAAAGAAGTCTTTTTATGGACTCAACCTTACGTCCATCCGACAAGAGCCACATCACATTTGCTGACACTGGTAAAAGTAAGGTATTGGGTCTAGGTAGAGTTGCAATCTCAAAGGATCAACACATGGATAAAGTCATGCTTGTTGAATCCCTTGGTTTCAACTTAATGTCTGTCTCAATGCTTTGCGATTTGAACATGATTGTAATTTTTGGAAAATATCGATGCCTGGTACTAATGGAATCTGACAAATCTCTAGTGTTTGAAGGGTATCGGAAAGATGATTTGTACGTGGTAGATTTCTCAGCAGGGCCACAGCTTGCAGTATGTCTTCTGGCAAAGGCTTCAGAATGCTGGCTTTGGCATCGGAGGCTCGGGCATGCTGGCATGAGGAACCTCCACACCCTTGCAAAGAAGAAGCATGTCATAGGCATCGAGGGCGTCAAGTTCAAGAAAGATCACTTATGCGGTGCCTGTGAAGCAGGGAAGATGAAAAGGGCAAAACATCCTTCGAAGACAATCATGACCACTACTCGACCCTTCGAACTGCTTCACATGGATCTTTTTGGTCCCACTCACTACTCAACTTTTTCCACTACTGCTTGCCTCTATGGCTTTGTCATTGTTGATGATTACTCTAGATATACTTGGGTGCACATAATCCTTTACATGACTGAAGTGCGGGATGTCTTCAGACGCTTCGCCAATCGAGCTATGAACAACTATGGCGCCAAGATAAAGCACATCAGAAGTGACAATGGCACTGAATTCAAGAACACTGGCCTTGACACATATCTTGATACCTTGGGCATCACACATGAATTCTTAGCTCCATACACGCCACAGCAGAATGGCATCGTCGAACGCAAGAATAGAACACTCATTGAGATGGCCAGAACGATGCTAGATGAGTACAAGACTCCAAGAAAATTCTGGCCTGAAGCCATTGACACTGCATGCCATACAATCAACCGTGTTTATCTTCACAAGCTTCTGAACAAGACATCTTATGAACTTCTAACTAGCAAGAAGCCAAATGTCAGTTACTTTAGAGTATTTGGCGCAAGATGCTGGATCAAGGACCCACACCACACCTCAAAATTTGCACCAAAAGCACATGAGGGTTTTATGCTTGGATATGGAAAGGATTCGCACTCCTACAGAGTCTTCAATCTCTTTCACTACAAAGTGGATGAAACAGTGGATGTGCGGTTCGATGAGACCAATGGTTCACAAAGAGAGCAACTGCCAGATGTGCTAGATGAAGTTCCAGCTAGTGAATCAATCAAGCTAATGGGAACTGGAGAAATTATACCTTCTGAAGCTCACCCTGAAGAAGAACTTATCATCTCAGCACCTGATCCACATGAAGATAATGCTCAGCCTGAAGACATTCCTCCCCACGACAACATAGATCAGCAAGAGCAAAGTCTTCGACCTATACATCCTCGTGTTGCCAATGAAGTGCAGATTGACAGAATAATTGACAGCATCAATGCACCTGGTCCACTGACTCGTTCAAGGGCAACTCAGCTGGCAAATTTCTGCGGACACTTCGCATTTGTTTCAATCACAGAACCCAAGAAAGTTGAAGAAGCTTTCATGGAACTTGAATGGATTCAAGCTATGCAAGAAGAGCTTCAACAGTTTGACCTGAACAATGTATGGGAACTGGTTAAGCGTCCTGATCCACGGAAGCACAATATAATAGGCACCAAATGGATATACCGCAACAAGCAAGATGAGCATGGTCAAGTTGTCAGAAACAAAGCTCGTCTCGTTGCTCAAGGATATACTCAAGTGGAAGGCATTGACTTCGATGAAACATTTGCTCCTGTGGCCAGACTTGAAGCCATCCGTATACTGCTGGCCTATGCAAATCATCATAACATACTTTTATATCAAATGGATGTGAAGAGTGCCTTTCTCAATGGCAAGATTGAAGAAGAAGTGTATGTTGCAGAACCACCGGGGTTTGAAGATCCAAAACATCCTGACATGGTTTACAAGCTCAATAAGGCACTGTATGGCCTCAAACAAGCCCCTCGGGCCTGGTATGACACACTCAAATACTTCCTGAAGAGCAAAGGCTTCATACCTGGCTCCCTAGATCCCACTCTCTTCACGAAGACATATGATGGTGAACTGTTTGTGTGCCAAATATATGTGGATGACATTATCTTCGGCTGCACCAATCAGAAGTACAGTGAGGAGTTGGGATATATGATGCAAGAGCAATATCAGATGTCTATGATGGGGGAGCTGAAGTTCTTCCTCGGTCTTCAAATACGGCAACAACGCAATGGCATCTTCATATCTCAAGAGAAGTATCTCAAAGAGTGCCTGAAGAAGTTCGGTATGCAAGACTGCAAGGGCTTCACAACACCAATGCCCGCCAAACATCATCTGGGTCCTGACGACAATGGTAAAGAGTTCGATCAAAAGGTATACCGCTCCATGATTGGTTCTTTGCTTTATTTATGTGCATCTAGGCCAGATATTATGCTTAGTGTTTGCATGTGTGCTCGATTCCAAGCGGCACCAAAGGAGTCGCATCACTTAGCAGTGAAGCGAATTCTTCGATATTTGGCTCACACCCCAACTCTAGGGTTATGGTATCCAAAGGGCTCAGAGTTTGATCTGGTTGGATTCTCGGATGCTGATTATGCTGGTGATAAGGTTGATCGGAAGTCTACATCAGGCACATGTCACTTTCTGGGACGATCACTTGTATGTTGGTCTTCAAAGAAGCAGAACTGTGTATCCCTCTCCACTGCTGAATCTGAATACATTGCTGCTGGATCTTGCTGCGCTCAGCTTCTGTGGATGAAGCAAACTCTCAAGGACTATGGCATTCAACTGAAGCAAGTGCCTCTTTACTGCGACAACGAAAGCGCCATCAAGATCGCCAACAACCCAGTTCAGCACTCGAAGACAAAGCACATTGAAATTCGTCATCACTTTCTCAGTGATCATGTTGCAAAGGAAGATATTGATATCATACACGTCAACACTGAAGAGCAATTGGCAGATATCTTCACCAAGCCCTTGGATGAGAAGAGATTTTGCAAGTTACGGTGTGAGCTAAATATCTCGGAATCCTCAAATGTCATGTGATCAGGCACACATCCTAACACTTATGCATATTGATGACTTAGATGTGCAACACACGAAGTAACGTATATCTTCAATCAATGAAGACATACATTCTAAGTGTGAATACATTAATGTGGAAATTGACTTCGAAGCGCCACGATAATTGTGCGCCGTGTCTGGGTCTAATACATCCTATACGGTGGGTAACGCCACCACCAAACGTTCTATTTTGAAGTGTTTCACTCACAGCGTTACCTTGCAATGTCTTCACATTTGGTCTGGTTTCATTCCCAACATGTCTTCATGATTATCTTCACTACGTGGGTTATATATATATATATATATATATATATATATATATATATATATATACTAGTGTTCTGTCCTCTACAGCATTCACTTATAGCTATGTCTTCTTGTTTTGAATCTTTTGAACTAAGTGAATGTGATCGGACCCTAATCTCTCTATGCTTTCTATCTCAAATTCTATCTCTCCAAGTCATATGCATCCTATTGAAACTGTCGAATGTCTTCTCTGCGTCCTTGTCAGCAGAAGACACAGCGACAAACTTTAAAACCGTTTTCAATGCTCATTCATCCACAAGAAATCCGGAGAAGTAGGAACGACCACCCGACAATCCAGGCGTGCGTGGGATGTGGAACTGCCCCCGAGACTCCGCATGATGGCCACATGTTGTTCAGATGTGAATCGCCAGGGGCACCTGTGTAATAGCACAGTGCCGCCCCTGTGACTATAAATACACCCTCACTACGGTCATTATCTCCTTCTTCCTCCCTCGCACGAACCCTAGCGCCACCGCTAGCTCTCGACGACGCCGGCGACGAAGCACTTCACTGCCGCAACCTCTCCGACGCCGTTTTCACACCGACCGCGGACATCACTCTCTCCACCATCGTCGTAGGTGTCTTCCGTCGCCAAGTTAGGGCACGGAGGATCGAACTGCTCGGCCTCATCTCCCACTCCCTCTAGCAGTTCCAAGTGTGGTAAATAAAACATCTTTTTACAGCCTCTTTTGATCCTATAGTTCCGTCACTTTCTGCCATAAGAAGTTTCTATTCACACAAGTTAGATCTCTCTCAGTCTGCATCTCATAACTTGCCTAGTATATTCACTTGTGCTTCATGAAGTAGTTAGATTCCTCACTTGTACTAATCTATGGGTTTGTACAAATCTGGAACCAACTTCTTTTTCTATAAGTGAATGTCTTCGCACGATGAGGTCAATGTCTTCTAAACTGATTTATCTTCAAAATCTTCTGAGAATGCATATGACCTCTTCCCCTTCCCTCGCACCTTAATGCTATCACAGGTACATGTCCGTGGGAGAATCTTTTGGTTCTCATAGTCTGCATTCATTTGCAGAGTTCTTACAGCATCACATCAATTCTCCTGAAGCCAGTTCTTGTTGGTCCAGCAAAAGAAAGCCTTTGAAGCCTTTGAACGTCTTGAAGCCTTCCAAGTTAAGGTTTATGGCTGCAGAAAAACCAGCAAGGAAGGGTGGCAGAAAGCGTCGAGGGGAAACATCAAGAGATCTGCCTGATGACCTCTTAGAGCTGTACAAGACAGATCCTAAAGAGGATTACAATCAGCGCAAGACACGAATCCAATGGATTCGACGCTATTGGGCGGAGCAATGGTTCCAATACCTCTTCGTCACCAAGGAGTACGCTGAGAAAAGCGCCATCAAGAGACCATGGGGAGACGTACTATACAAAAATATCGTGCCCAGGTCCAGAGATGAAGCCATTGCTCAAGGCTTCTATCCATGCATGGTCAGAGGACCGCAGCCTGCTAATGCTCATTCGTCGTCACTACTCTGGTGTCCTGACGACAATCTGTTCAAGTGCAACTTCCAGTTTGCCCAGAGGTCAGCGAAGCACAACAAGAAGAAATTGGGCTTAGACTTCAACCCTGGTCCCTCCGCACCAAGGGCAGATGGCACACGCGAGGCAGACCCCAATATCATCGGTCCATATGCAAGCCTTGAGGGCCTCATCACCCGCATCTTAGTCCAAGGGGCTGCAGTCAATGACCCTCCTGCTGACTCTAAATCTGATGAAGCGGCTGCTGCTCCGAAGCCAAAGTAGATGAAGAAGCCAAAAGCTTCAAAGCAGACCCCTTCACCCAAAATCTCAAGGGCGAAGCCATTGGCAACTGCACCTCCTGAAGCCAGTGTGCAGTCTGAAGACTTATAGTCTCCAAGCCCCAGGAAGCCAAGAAGCCTCAACCACACACAGACAAAGAGCTCACAGCTGCTGCCATTCTACGCAGCGAAACCATTGATCTGTCAAGCGATGAAGATCTTGGAGATGACGCTCTTGAGCAGCTCATCAAGAGCAAGGAGGAGGCTGCAATCTTCAACAATCTGCCTCTGTTTGATGTCGCCATCATCCACAACTTCATCGATGAGTGGTTTGCTACACCAAATATCAGCTTCGATGATCTGCAGCTGCCCATTGGCCTCAGCGTCGCTTTCCAAGGCGCTATTGCTTCAGAACTTGCAATTGCCCAGAGCATTGTTGAACTGAAGCAGAAAATTGATTTTGAAAAGGCTCAGTTCAAGCAGCATATGGCCAGGCTAAGCATGCAAGAAGTCAAGGACTTCAAGATCATGTTGCACGAGTTAAAGGAAAACTTTCTGAAGAAGCATGCAGAAGCTCAGGGTTCGCGGGAGCGAATGAAGACTCTTGCTGATTGATGTGTGCAGGCCTACAATGAGGCCGAGAAGCGCAAGGCACTTGGGCGTCCCGGCATCGACCCCAGGATGGCCGCGAAGAAGAAGAAGAAGCCTGCTGTGCCTGAACCAGAGGCACCAAGACAAGAAGCTGCTCCGATTGTCTTCCCCACTGCTACGACTGGCTCGAAGCCAAAGAGCTGGTCAACCGCTTCAGAGCTCAAGAAGACACGGACAGCCGAGGCTGAAGCAAGGAAGAGGAAACACTCTGAAGCCTCTCCGTCTGATCCCACCAAGAAGAAGCGCAAGATCAAGAAAGCTCGGGCTGCTCCCATAGAGCCCTTGATAGTTGAACCTATCTCTGTCATCTATCCTGACGCAGATCGTCAGCTGACAGTTCATGAGCCTGCTCCCACAGAGGCTCCTGAAGCTGAAGACATTCCAGCAACCAACCCCAATGCTGCTGAAGACATTAGTCACCAAGACAATGTACAAGATGATGCAGCCCTTCCTCAGCTTGAGACAAGCGAACTGATCAGCATTGGTCGTCCTCTAACGCCAATTGCACAAGATGCATCATGGGCGGATCGCCCACAAGCGGAAGAAGAATCTGATGTCCAGCCCACTCCAACTCCAAAGGCGTCATCTGCATTCCGCAGGCTTCGCAAACGACCACGGCCTCAAGATTCGGCTGAAGACATTCCGGCTGCATCAGCCGAAGAGCATGAAGAAATACCACAAGCTCCAACTCCCCTGCTCCAACAAGAAGCCGTTCTCTAGGAGAACGTGCCTGAGTCTGACCCTCCAGCTAGTCAAGTGGAGGCGGAAAATATTAAGGCTGCCACCACCAACATTGAAGCCAATGTGGAGCCCTCCCCAACAACAGCTTCAGAAGACACTGAAGCTACTGCTCCTGACACTTCTGTGCCTAAGTCTGCTGCCGGTCCCCAATTCAACTATCATGTTGCGCACAGGCCTCAGGTCCAGAAGCCGATCCCACAACTACCAAGGTTCCCGGGTCCTGCATCAGCTCCTGGCTCCTTTAACGTGAATAGCTTCAGGGCAGATAATACGTTCTTCAACAGCTCCAAGAACCATTATTCAAGGGAACGGATTGTATCAGATAGGTTTTGGAGCTATCCACAACGCAGCTATTATTCATGCATCCTATACAACCAAGGTCGCATCTTCCCGCACAAGTGCCTTGAGGTTGAAGCTGTTGCTGGTCTGCCCGGCATGGAAGAAGCACTGGATTGCTTCAAGCAAGTGGGTTTGCTGCCATTCATCACAGATGAAGAGCACTGGAATGAAGAGCTTCTGCTTCAATTCTATGCCACTCTTCATATCAAAGGCTACAATAGAGATCCGAAGACTTGGGTCCTGGAGTGGATGACCGGCAATGTCCATCATGAAGCCAATGCATTTGATATCATTGAGCTTACCAGCCTGCCCACTCCTGGCGAATTCTTCGAGGAAGGCTGTCAACTCCATGCTGAAGCAATTGAGAGCATATTCCAGAGGCCTGACCAAATATGAGTCAGATGCTCTCAATGATGAAGCCATTGCCCCATGATGCACCCTATCCAACTGAGTTCTTCGTTGAAGACCTAGAGTACCTACCCAGAACCATATATCACATCATCAGGCGGACTCTCTGGCCCATTAAGGGACACTCTCCACATGCCAAGGTTGAGGGTGCAATGAAGACTCTCATATTCTACATCCTTCATGGCAAATGCTTTAATGCGCAGGACTTCTTCATACGCCAGCTTGCGGCATCCGGCTCAGATCTATTTGGCTTGAAGTTTTATGCTCCTTGGGTTATGAGGCTGATCAAGCTTCACTCTGCGATTTCATATCAGCCCTCAGCTCGCAACCATCGGATCTTCTTGCCAGATGTGGACACCTCTGCTGAAGCTATATATCCTGAGCCTGCCAAGCAACCATTAAGTCTTCAGAATGCAGAACACCAGAGCTTCACTCGGAATGATGAAGGTGTTGAAGCCATCTCCAGAGTGTATCCGTTGGCTGGCACCACACGTGCACCTGCATCTACTGAAGCCACTGACAGCACAGCTGCTCAGCGACCCAAGAAGCGTGCTCGTGCCCTCAATGACCGAGAGCTTCTTGTGGCTCTTCACCAAACGCAGGACAGGCATCACGACTGGCTCAAGAGGCAGATGAAAAGCATCATGGAGGACGTCAATGGTATCAGAAATCTTGCAACCAAGAATGCATTTGTTGCACACGAAACCTGTCACCGCACTTGGAAAGGACTCATGATGATGTGTCCTGAAGCTGAACTTCAAGAGGATGGCTTCACAGAGCGCTTCAAATTTGACTCCACGCCTCCTCGAAGAGCTATGCTACGCAGAACTCCATCACTTGAAGATTCGGAGTTCTCTTCCTCTGCTGCCACGGTGACTGCACGGATAATCGAAGAAGAAGACGACGCTACATCACCTCCACCTCCTTCAGCGCACGTCGAATCTGCACCAAGCTCGTCTGCACCGCCAAACACCTCCACCGACCCTGCTGCGCCTGGGAACGCGTAGAAAACTCTATGTCTTCAAACCTTTTTGGTCATCACTGACAAAAGGGGGAGAAGCATATGATGTTTATAGTCTTCAAGCGGGTCACTATGGGCGGGTGCCTTTATATTTTGCTACATTTTGCTTCGTGCTTACAACTCTCGTTTTGCTACATTTGGTTCTTTGAGTTGTAACACTTAAACTCGATGGTCGTCTGCTACTTGTTTGCCACTATGTTTTGCAAAGATAAATTCCGCATGTACGACGACAAATTCCGCACTTAGATCATTCCGCAGACGTCCATTTTTCATTATGCATGTCATTCTCTTCATATACTTTTACATGCATAGTGGATTGTCATCATAAGTTGAAGTGGATTTCCACAAGTACTACCTGCCATGTGCATTTGCGTTCCAGAAGCAAATCACTTATATGCACATCTTCAGGGGGAGCCCTTGCAGCTTATGAAGACAATTCCTTTACAATTTCACAAATTATGTTCCCCGTTGAAAACTTCAACTAGTTTGTCATCAATCACCAAAAAGGGGGAGATTGTAAGTGCATCAAGTGCCACCCCTAATTGGTTTTGGAGTATTGACGACAAACCTAGTTGAGGGACTAATGTGTTTGTGAGAATTGCAGGATAACACAGGTAGAAGTCCCTCATTGATTCGGTTTTACTACCAGAGATGACCCCTAAAAATGCACGAAGACATTGAAGACAATGGTGGTATATGAAGATATTCACATTGAAGACTATGACAAGAGAAGACACCACGTGAAGCCTATGGAACTCGAAGACTTAGATCCTTTGTAGTTTTATTTCATTTGTGTTGAGTCATAGGAACCACCGTACTGTTAAGTGGGGTCCAAGAGAACCAGTCAGAATGACTGAAGTGATGCCTAATTCAAAACCTATATCTTCGAGCGAAGACTATGAGAGCAAATCTTGTCCAGAGTCGGACAAGTCAGCTTTGCTTGTAGCCCAAGTAAAGTTGCCGTGTGAGTTTCAAATCTGACCGTTGGTACACGTGTCAGTTCCTTAGTGACCCAGGGTCATTTCGGACAAATCAGGTCGGGTTGCCCAGTGGCTATAAATAGTACACCCCCTACAACCATAAACGGTTGGCTGCTCAGATTTCAGTGCACGGCTTTTGTCGTTTGAGAGCAACCCACCTCGAAGCCTTTGAGAGAAAATTCCTAGCGAGGAGAAAAGCCCTAACCACCCAGAGCCAGAGTAAATTGGGCATCACTTAAGTCTTCTTGTCTGAGTGATCTGAAGACTTATTACACTTGAGGACTGTGCATCCTACAGCCGGTTAGGCGTCGCGTTCTGAGCATCCAAGAGAAATTGTGGATTGCCAGTGAACGAAGTCTGTGAAGGTTTGGGAGTCTACCTTGAAGACTTACCAGAGTGATTGGGCGAGGTCCGTGTGACCTTAGCTCATGGAGAAAACGGTGAGGACTGGGTGTCCTGAGCTGCGTGTTCAGGACTGGGTGTCCGGGACTGTGTGTCCTTTGGTTTAAATACCTAGCCGCTCCAACCAGACATACAGTTGTCACAGCAACTGGAACTGGTCCAACAAATCATTGTCTTCAGCGTGTCACTAGTTTCATCTTCACTTCCTTTTACTTACTGTTACACATTGTGAAGCCATTGCATGCTTGCTTTATCTTCTGTCTTCACAACATAACTGTATGATTTGTTTGGCTTCATAACTTCTTCCTACCTGATCCTTATTACACTGCAGCTACTTGTCTTGTGCTTTCACTCTATTGAATACTTGACCATGGCTTGCCTAGTGTAATCTAACTTCCGCTGCTTAAGTGATAGGCATATCTGTACTGTTTGTCTTCATAACCTTCACGTTTTGAAGACTTTCATAAAAATCACCTATTCACCCCCCCCCCCCCTCTAGTCGATATAACGCACTTTCACAGTTCAACAAGGAGAAGATTTTCTGCCATGAGCATATTCCTCACGTGGATATGGAATCTCTGCCGTGCTTCGCACCAGTCCTCAGTGTTCTTCACGATGCTGGACTGCTCAACTTCTGCTCTGACATCTGTGATTGGAATGAAGAACTGATTCTTCAATTTTATGCAACGCTGCACATCACCGGAGATGCTGAAGATGTGAATTCATGGGTGCTGGACTGGATGTCTGAAAACACTCACTACACTGCACCAGCCTCTGAATTGCTTCGTGCTCTACCACTCAGTCCTCCCCTTGAAGGAGCTCGATGCATCTACAGTGAACTTGAGCTCACACATCATTACATGCAGGTGCTGATGAAACCTTCGAAGCCAGGTCAAGCACCAAGAACCAAATTCCTTGTGAAGGAATTGTTGTACGTGCCCAGAACTGTTTATCGTATTCTTACGAGGACAATCAGTCCTATCAAAGGTCATGACTCATCTGATGAGGAAATTGTTGGCATCATGAAGAATCTAGTATTCAACATCATTCATGGCATTCCTGTCAATTATCATGATTCCTTCATGAGGACTATGGCCAATGTTGCACTGTCTCCGTTTGAGCTGAAGCCTTATGCACCTTGGATCATGAGATTCCTCAGGACAAGGTCTTCACTCAACTACAAAGCTGATTTCCAGAATCATCTCAGCTACTTGCCCCCAATTGAAGTCCTCAAGCAGACATATTCCTCGGTTGATGGAAAGGGCAAGGCACCAGCTGTAATTGATGAAGGCATTCGTCCATTGGATGGTCAGTTTCGCAAAGCTGCATCTTATTCCACCAATGATGACTCTGCCACACATGACTCTGCCAATGCACCCAAGTCCACTCCTCAAGCCACTGCTCCGCGCGTGATGACTGACCGTGAACTTCTGCTTAGTCTTCACCAGAAGATGGATCGAAATCACAAATGGTTTAAGCGTCAGTTTGGTTCACTTCTTCACAACATGACTGCCACACACAATGCAGTGAAGAAAAACCACTACTACCTCCATCAAGTCTTCGGTCGCACCTGGGCAATCCTGTCACATCTGTATGGTGAAGAAGATCTGAAGAACATGGGTCTTAATGAAGATTTTGACTGGTCTGCACCTCCACCAAAGAAATTCAAGAAGGTCAAGGTTCCTTCACTGGTGGCCAGCTCATATTCTTCATTACGCGACACTGATGAACATGAAGATTTGGACGACACTGCGGCAGGCCCTACATCAACCAACGACCCCAACAACGCAGGCGCTCCTTCATCAACATGATTATCTTCAGGGGCGTTAGTCCTCATTTTTGATCCTTCTGGTCATTCGATGACAAAGGGGGAGAACTATGAGTTAGTCTTCAAGCGGGTCTACTATATGGGCGGTTTTTTTGCTAAGTTACAACTCTCGTTCTTCTGAAACTTTATTGGATCGAGTTGTAATCTTAAACCCGATGGTGCTCTGATACTTTTGATGCACTGTGCTCTGATACTCTTGATGCACTATTCTGCATGCTTATTCCTCGTTAATATTATTGCACGCATGCTGAATTTCATCAGGCACCATATTTCATCATGCATTTCAAATTCTTCATATTATATGTTAAATGCGTGTATGAATTACAAGATATAGGGGGAGATCTCCATGATTCAACTCTTCAAGTGTGCAATGCTTCAAAAGCAAATTCCTCACTATGCACATCTTCAGGGGGAGTTCTTCTATATCTTGCAATCAAATTCCTCAATATCAGTATTTACACTTCATATGTTTATCCCCGTTGAAAACTTAACCTATATTGTCATCAATCACCAAAAAGGGGGAGATTGTAAGTGCATCTAGTGCCCCTTAGTGATTTTTGTGTATTGAAGACTTATAGGTTAAGGGACTAATGCGTGTGTGAGTGTACACAGGTCTATAAGTCTATGAGGAGTTTGGTATTTACAGGAAAAGTCGACCCCTAAAAATGAATATCTTCGACTGAAGATTTTGGTATTTCTGAAGACTTTCATGAAGACTTTGAAAGTGAAGAAATTGGTGTGTCCGTGAAGACTTGATATTCATCCGAGAAATATGAAGCTTGAAGACTTTTGTGTTCATAGTTTTGTTTTTCTCTTTCTTGAGTCATAGGAAACACCGTACTGTTAAAGGGGGTCGAGGAAATACTAAGGAAAAATTTCCATGTGATGCTCAACTCAAAATCCTACACCTACCAATCCTTTCGAGTGAAGCCATTGGAAATCTCATACAGTTCAGTCAATTTCTTCAGTGACAGAGACGAAGTTCTTCTGGTCTCTGAGGAATTTGTCCTGACTGAGGAGTTAGGAATTCGCCAGTGCGGATTGCCTACACAGTGAGGAACATGATAGCCCTGAGGATTTTGCTACTCAAAATTCCGATCATTGCTGTGTTATGCGCCAGCTGTACCAAAATATCTATCCACCTAACGGTCATATCATTGAAGGGCATTTATGTCTTATCATGTCGGGCTGCTCCCTAGGCTATAAATAGCCACCCCCTACAACCACTAACTGGTTGGCTGCTCCGAGAGAAACTGACACTTGTCATTTGAGAGAACCCATCCTCCGAAGACTTTGAGTGAAAATCATCAAGTGAGGAAAAACCAAAAACCCAAAACCCAAACACCTACAAACCCCAAGTGATTGAGCATCACTGAAGAGATTGATCCTGAGTGGATCCCATGCTTGTTACCTTTGAAGACTGTGCTTCTTCCAGACGGTTAGGCATCATGGTCTAGAGCATCCAAGAGGAATTGTGGATCGCCGAGTGACCAAGTTTGTGAAGGTTTGGAAGTCACCTGAAGACTTACCACGAGTGATTGGACAAGGTCTGTGTGACCTTAGTTCAAGGAGAATACGGTGAGGACTGCGTGTCTTGGACTAAGTGTCATTGACTGGGTGTCCGGGACTGTGTGTCCTCGAGTTTAAATACTCAGCCGCTCCAACCAGACGTACAACTGAGATAGGAGTTGGAACTGGTCTACCAAATCATTGTCTTCACCAAGCTTACTGGTTCTATTTCCTCAACTCTTCCAATTCCTCATAATTGTGTTGTGTGTTTGTTCATATCTGTGTTTGAAGACTTTGACTGAAGACTTTCTCAATTTCCTCAGTTCAATTTCTTCAGTCTGTTTGTCTTCATCCTGTGTTGTCCTGTAATTATGCTTCCTGTACTCTGTGCCTGTCTTCATTTCATCATGATGACTATGCTTGTATTCTGTTATATTTACTTTTGAGTACTTATTCCGCTGCTAGTAGTTCTTCGCTAAGGAATTTCCTCACCGGCAAATTCCTCAGTGAAGAATTTCATAAAAATCGCCTATTCACCCCCCCCCCCTCTAGTCGATATAACGCACTTTCAAGGCGTTACTCTGTTTTTAACTTAATACTCTAGATGCATGCTGGATAGCGGTCGATGAGTGGAGTAATACTAGTAGATGCAGAATCATTTCGGTCTACTTGTCACGGACGTGATGCCTATATACATGATCATGCCTAGATATTCTCATAACTATGCTTAATTCTGTCAATTGCTCAACAGTAATTTTTTCACCCACCGTAGAATACTTATGCTCTTGAGAGAAGCCACTAGTGAAACCTATGGCCCCCGGGTATATTCTCATCATATTAATGTCCATCACTTAATCTTGTTTTGCTTTTTACTTTTCCTTTACTTTTTACATTGCATCTTTATACCAAAAATACCAAAATATTATATCTATCAGACCTCACTCTCGTAAGTGACCGTGAAGGGATTGACAACCCTAATCGCATTGGTTGCGAGTAGCTATCGTTTTGTGGAGGTACGAGGGACTTGAGCGTGGCCTCCTACTGGATTGATACCTTGGTTCTCAAGCACTGAGGGAAATACGTACGCTACTCTGCTGCATCATCCCTTCCTCTTCGAGGAAATCCAACGCAAGCTCAAGAGGTAGCAAGAAGGATTTCTGGCGCCATTGCCGGGGAGGTTCGCGCAAGTCAAGATTTGACTCCCAACAACGAGCCATTTCTGGCGCCGTTGCCAGGGAGTCTACACAAAAAGTCAACATACCAAGTACCCATCACAATCCCTATCTCTCGCATTACATTATTCGCCATTTGCCTCTCATTTTCCTCTCCCCCACTTCACCCTTGCCGTTTTATTCGCCCTCTCTCTCTATCCTCCCTCTCCTTTCTGCTTGCCCTTTCGTTTGCTTGTGTGCTAGTTTGTTTGCTTGTCGTCATGGCTAGTCTCATATCGTCTCCGTTGTCTCCCAAGAGTGAAGTTCTAAATTTTAAACAAAGGGAGGGAGAAAATCTAAAAGATGCTTAGTATAGAATTTGCAATTCTCAAAATAGATCTACCAGGAAGCAATCTACCTTAGTTCTTCTCCGCAATTTTTATGTAGGTGTATCCTCGATACCATTACCGGAGGGAACTTCTTGGGTAGCCATACTTTTCATTCTTATAATGCTATGTTAAATTTATTTGGCTCACCACCTCTTTTGGTTAATGGAACCATGTTAACTTTGGAGCATGTTATGCAAAGACTTGAAATTATTGAAAATAAAGTTCCTACTATTGAATTAATTGAAAATCTAGATAAAAAGATCCACAATCAAATTACTCAATATGGATCTAAGGTAGGAATGACTTTGAAAAATATTAAGGAAAAGGAACCCATAGTTAATGAGAAGATAAACTTAGATTCTACTAGAATTGATAAACTTGAGGGTATCATTACAAACTTGGGAACCGCTTTTTCCTCCGTAAAGAATACTCCAAGTCCTCCTACTAAAATTGCCAAGCTTATGTATGTTCCTAAAAATAAGGGTGAATCATCTAGTAAGGAAACTGCGGGTCTTAAATCTATAAGAATTCAACCCAATTTTTTTTGCTATCATTAAGGAACCAATTGCTACAAATGAATTCTTAGATATTGTGCCTAAAAGTTTGATAATCACTAGAAAGAAAGAAATTCCTAAGGGAAATAGATGCCTCATCGAAGAATTGCCTACTAAAGATGGCAATACCTAGATCTATCCTCGCTTTTATGCCTAGCTAGGGGTGTTAAACGATAGCGCTTGTTGGGAGGCAACCCAATTTTATTTTTATTCCTTGCTTTTTGCTCCCGTTTAGTAATAAATAAATTATCTAGCCTATGTTTTGTTTGTGTTTAATTAGTGTTTGTGCCAAGTATAACCTTTGGGAAGACTTGGGGAAAGTCTTGTTGAACTTGCTGTAAAAAACAGAAACTTTAGCGCTCACGAGAACTGCTGTCATTTTTATTTAAAGAGTTCCATTTAGTTAATTATTTTTGCAGATGATTAATAGATCAATTCCTCACGTCCAGAAATTTATTTTAGAATTTTTGGGGTTCCAGATCTTGCGCTAGCTACAGATTACTACAGACTGTTCTGTTTTTGACAGATTCTGTTTTTCATGTGTTGTTTGCTTATTTTGATGAATCTATGGCTAGTAAAATAGTTTATAATCCATTGGAATACAATAGGTTTAACACCAATATAAAGAAAGAATGAGTTCATTACAGTACCTTGATGTGTTTTTTTTTGTTTTCTTTCGCTAACGGTGCTCACGAGTTTTCTACTTTAAGTTTTGTGTTGTGAAGTTTTCAAGTTTTGGGTGAATTCTTGTGATGGATTATGGAACAAGGAGTGGCAAGAGCCTAAGCTTGGGGATGCCCATGGCACCCCCAAGATAATCCAAGGACACCAAAAAGTCAAAGCTTGGGGATGCCCCGGAAGGCATCCCCTCTTTCGTCCATTTCCATCGGTAATTTACTTGGAGCTATATTTTTATTCACCAACATGATATGTGTTTTGCTTGGGGCGTCTTGTATTATTTGTGTCTTTGTGTTTTAATATGCCACAATCATCCTTGCTGTGCACACCTTTTGAGAGAGCCATACATGAATTAAAATTTGATAGAATACTCTATGTGCTTCACTTATATCATTTGAGCTATGTAATTTTGCTCTATGTGCTTCACTTATATATTTTTGAACTAAGTAGTTTTGCTCTATGTGCTTCACTTATATCTTTTGAGCATTATAATTTTGCTCTATGTGCTTCACTTAGATCTTTTAGAGCACGGAGGTGGATTTTTTTAAAGAAACTATTGATCTCTCATGCTTCACTTAAATTATTTTGAGAGTCTCTTAATAGCATGGTAATTTGCTTAATAATAATATGCTTGGTATTCACACTACTAGGAAAAGGCCTACTAATGGCGCACCAGTTTTGCCTACTAATGGCGCATCACTGGTGCGCCATTAGTATCACACCACTAATATTTTTTACTAATGGTGCACCACCCAGTGCGCCATTAGTATATAACACCATGCGCCATTAGTATGCCTCCCAGGGCCATATTTAACCATGTGCTTTGGCACACTAATGGCGCACTGCGGATGGATGCGCCATTAGTATACTTGGCATACTAATGGCGCACTCTGTAGTGATGTGCCATTAGTATGAATATTAGGTTTTATTTTTTTTACTTTTCTGATTCTTGCACATGTTACAAAATATATTATTTGACAGAATATAGACAGTAGCACACAGCAATAGCAGATTCATCGAATACAATAGAAGATTAGTCTCCGAATACAATTCATCATATTAGTCTCCGAATTCAAAAGACCGAACAAAGATAAAACATTACAAGTCTCGAGACCGCGAGTATCGAGTTTGTCGGAAGTAATACTAATCCTAACAAGTCCTACTAATCATCATCATACAACTTATACTCGTTATTCATAACAAGTCATACGATCATCATCTTGATAGTCATCGAACCAACCCTACTTAATTGTTCTTAGCACATGATCATCAGTATTAGGCAGGACCAAAATACCCTATTTAAGCTAAAATAGCATAAAACAATATAGACCCTGACTCTCCATTATGGAGAATGGAGAACATCCTGTCTCCAATTCTTGCGCTTCGCTTCCTTTTGCTTCCAAGAAGCTCCTTACGACTGTCCATACATTTTTTCCATCCTTTGATTTTCATATCTCCACTTCCTTTAGAAATCTCGTATGGACAGTTGAGATTCGTAGGACGACCTGGCTGTATGTTCAAAACATTAACACTGCCTTTCTGATACATCATATGAGGCACACAATTCTTTGGGATTATCTGTTGAAAAACATAGTAATAACTTCATAGTTAGCAACGATGTACTAGTTTTAGAAGTATGCAAAAGATGCACGGATGTCGTAATAGTAAAAATCTTACCAGGGTATCTCCATGGTAGTTACCGTAGTTGAACACATGCACTAGTGGCACGTATTTACCATAATGTTGAGGAGTTTGTTTGTGGATAATGTAATTCTCAATGTCAGTACAAAATCCGACCAGATGATTTTTCTCCTTGTAAGTTGTTAATTCGGAGCCATTGGTGTAGTGGGTTTTGTCTACCATCTCCCGCACATTCTTTGAACAATAAAAATAAGCTGTCAACTATTTTGAAATAAACAATATAAATTAGCTAATAACTATGTTTGAGAAACTCACATAGCGGTAGAACTAGAGGCGTATCAACAAGGACCCAAATGTCCATATTGTCTTGGTTGATGTCAGGATTACCAAGATCCATGGTGATAAGCATACCCTCATCAAAACCATACATCTTGCAAAATGCTTCCCAATTTTTGCAACCAAAATGGGTTACGCTCTCAGAATTATATAGATTTACTTCAAAGTCCACATCGTGATGAGTCCTTAGGTGAATTTTCTTTGTTTCAGTAATTTCA
Source organism: Triticum monococcum (assembly GCA_034509565.1). NCBI lineage: Eukaryota > Viridiplantae > Streptophyta > Magnoliopsida > Poales > Poaceae > Triticum > Triticum monococcum. The sequence continues at coordinate 496,754,492 of CM067844.1, forward strand.
CGGTCTTCAAAATCCATCCTCTCCAAGACATAGCGTCTTGCATGGCATGGGATAAGCTATACTCGAATTGTAAAAGATGAAAATTACACGTTGAAATAGTTGAAGTCATGCTTAATTATGAAAATAACACTTGTCGTCATTGTGTACCGTTTCAACTTCGAAGGTCTCCTCGAGTTTATGCTGAAGCGCCGATCATCGTCCAGGTGAGGCATGTCGCACAGACCTCGATCGTCGTGGCACCAGTCGCACTCCGCCGGGAGACTTTCGTCGTCCGATGATGATGACAACATATCCTATGTTCATAATTCAAAACTACATCATTTAGGGTTTGTCGACACCGAGGCATCCTAAAAGCTAAGCTTTTATCGTTTAGGGTTTGTCGACGCTGAGGCACCCTAAAAGCCTAAGCTTTCATCATTTAGGTTCTTATCGACACCGAGGCACCCTAAAAGCCAAGGTTTTATCATTTAGGGTTTGTCGACGTCGAGGCACCCTAAAAGCCTAAGCGTACATCATTTAGGTTTTGTCGACGCCGAGGCACCCTAAAAGCCTAAGCGTACATCATTTAGGTTCTCATCGACACCGAGGCACCCTATAGAAGCGAAGTTAAGTTTTCATCATTTAGGGTTTATCGATGCCGAGGCACCCTAGGTTGGGCCTAATCACTTGGCACTAATCACTTGGCTCTATTGCCACCTATGTTGGGTTTATCATCTAGGGTTTATCAATGCTAACGAGAATTCTAAGTTCGGCCTAATCACTTGGCTCTATTTCCACCTATGGTTTAATGCAGCAAGAATGGCGGGGCAGTTGATCCTACTTAACTAAGTACTAAGATACCCCGGCCCATGCATTAGTCACAAGTACCCCATATGTCCTATTTTTAGCAAAGTCATGCTAAAATTCACGGAAAATTTCAGCATGACCTTTGCTGAAAATAGGACATATGGAGTACTCGAATTTGCCAGAACGGAAGTTAATCGACATTCCGGCAAACTCAAGGGCATCTCGGGGTACAGCAGCAGCATCACAAGTTGACAAAATTCCCAAGTAGTACAGCAGCAGCATCACAAGTAGTACCAATGAACATATAGTCCAGCAAGTTGAAAAAGCTGAAGTTCTCAGCACGAAGAATCACACAACACAGCACCTACATTATGATGATACATTTGGAGATTGCACATACAGTTTTCACATAAGCATAATTGTTCTGGAGATTGCACATACAGTTTTTGACAGCACAGCACATACAGTTTTCGTTACTGTTCCCAAATGAAATGACACTTTGACATGGCTGCAATTTTTAGTGTCTACTTACCTGCAATTTTTCAGTGTCTGCTTAGGAGAAATAGGTTTCAAACTTCAACTTGCTTTGTATAAGGAGACTAAAAAACTATCTATGGAGTTCTTCAAGTTCAAGTTACAGCCTGCATGACATTTTCCTACACAATGCTTGTTGTAAATAATTACTTAAAGTAAACACTATTTTATCTTAGCTTACTTACAACAGAATGCCTATCTTTCTGGTTTTCCAATTCTTTTTGTTTCATTTTCAACATTGCTCTATTTGTAATTAATAGCACTGTTCAAGAAATCTGTATATGCAATCTACAGAGATCCCCCTCCTGACTTTTAGACTGATTTTCCATCAAAATTGAAAATAGTTACACTAAGTTTCAAAATAAAAAATACACTTCTCAGTTTTACAAACTGAAAATTACTCTAAAACTGAAACTTTAACTGACTTTTAGACTGAATTTTTACTCCAAGAGTTTTTATATTCAGACCACTTTAACTGAATTTTACATTGAGTTTTAGATTGAATTTTAAACTTTCTTGCAATACAAGCTTGCCGTACACTTTATATTTAGATCAGGAGCCAAGCTCTAAAATTGAATTTTTAACTGAATTTTTATGACTCCATCTGTTTCAATTTTCGTTTCAGATAAAGTTTATATTCAGATCAGGAGACTAACTTTTAAACTGACTTTATATTCAGTTTCAGGTAAGGACATCAGAGAATCTACAGCGAGGGGCGGCCGGCGCGGTGAGCACGAGCCCGCATGCACAAACGGTGACTAAACAAGGAGAAAAACAGGGGAATCGATGGAGACGCTCACCGCAGAGCTGGGGAAGGAGACGGCGAGGCCGAGGGTGGTCGGGGCAGCGCGGATCGACGCCTAGAAGCAGTGGTCGGTGATGAGGAAGAAGAGGTCAATGCGCTCGATCCTTGATGACCCGGCTCCAATCCGTGGACGTAGGCGATGAAGGTGATGATGGTGTTGCTCCTGGCGCAGCTCCTAGGCTCGACGACGGAGGACGGGGCGGTCGGTGGCCGCGGTAACACGCGGCGGCGGCGCTCGGGGTGGAGGGAAGGAGCGGGGTAGGCCGTCAGCGGCGAGGACCGAGAGGGCGATTGAGGAGTGGAGGGAAGGAGCGGGGCAGGCCGTCGGCGGCGAGGACCGAGACGTCGAGGCGGGGCGCGGGGGTCGTCGGGCGACTAGGGGGGGAATGAATCTGGCGAGGGGGAGTGAATCTGGCGAGCGGGAGGGACGAAGGGATCGGACGACTAGGGGGGGAGATTACTAATGGCACACCCCCTGGCGGTGCGCCATTAGTATGTTTTTTATAGCAATGGCGCACCCTCGAGACGGTGCGCCATTAGTATTCTTTTATTTAGATAGCAATGGCGCACCAGCCAGCCGTGCGCCATAAGTAAGATTTTTTTATTATTATTTTGTTGCATCTAATAATTTAATAGAAAATTAATATGAATATGAATATGAAAATGAATATGAATATGAAACAGTAATAATTTTTTTATAAAAACAGTAATATTTTTTAAAATATATCATCAAATTTGTTATTTGAAAATATTTATGAATCGAAAAAATATCATCAAATTTATTATTTGAAAATATCATCAAATTTGTTATTTGAAAATATAAACAAATTTGTTTTTTGGATTTTTAGTTGCATTCATTTGTGACAGTGGAGCGGGGGAGGGTGCGGGGGGTCGGCGGCGGTGGAGCGGGGGAGGGTGCGGGGGAGGGTGCCGGGGGTCGGCGGCGGCGGTGGAGTGGGGGAGGGTGCGGTGGGTCGTCGGCGGCGGTGGAGCGGGGGAGGGTGCGGGGGGTCGGTGGTGGCGGCGTGGGTCGGGGCAGCGGGGGGAATTAGCTAGGGGGCGAGTGAGAGGGATGAAGGGGATCTGGCGAGAGGGAGGGAATTAGCTAGCGGGAATCTTACTAATGGCGCACTTGCGGTCGGTGCGCCATTAGTAATCTTTTTTTACATAGCAATGGCGCACCAGGAAGAGGTGCGCCATTAGTAATCTTTTTTTACATAGCAATGGCGCACGAGGCAGAGGTGCGCCATTAGTAATCTTTTATATATATAGCAATGGCGCACCAGCCAGAGGTGCGCCATAAGTAATTTTTTTTGTTGCATGTAATAATTTTTTAGAAAATGAATATGAATATGAAATAGTAATATTTTTTTATAAAAACAGTAATAATTGTTGTTTAACAACAATTGTAGTCTACACTTTTTTATTATTATTTTTTTTAAATGAAGAGGGGAGACGAGGCGCGGGTGGGATCGAGATCGAGATGGAGGGGGAATCGAGATCGAAATGGAGGGGGATCGAGATCGAGTGTCCTCATGAATATTCAATATTTTATCATATTGAATATGAAAAAATATCATCAAATTTGAAAAAATATTCATGAATTCAAAAAGTGCCCATGAAATTTAAAAATATTCATGATATCAAAAAGTGCCCATGAAATTTAAAAATATTCATGATATTAAAATATATACTAATGGTGCACTTCTACAGGGTGCGACATTAGTAGTTTAAACTAGTAATGGCGCACTGTGAGGCGGTGCGCCATTAGTAGTTTTGCAAAAAGAAAGAATAAAAAAATTCAGTACTGGCGCACTCCCTGTCTGGTGCGCCATTATTAGTTAGAACTAGTAATGGCGCACTTCGGTAGGATGTGCCATTAGTATGTATGTAAAAATAAAAAATAAAAAATTATCACTAGTGGCGCACCTATTTTCTGGTGCGCCATTAGTGTCTTCCACACTAATGGCGCATCACCAACTAGTGCGCCATTAGTATATAGTAGTGGCGCACTACTTCCCTGGTGCGCCATTAGTGTCAATCCTATCTATAGCCCTTTTCCTAGTAGTGTCAAGATTTGTGAAACTTTCTTTTTGAGTGTGTTGAATACTAAGAAAAGATTGAAACATGATAATTGTTTTGAGATATGGAGGTGATAATATTAAAGTCATGCTAGTTGAGTAGTTGTGAATTTAAAGAATACTTGTGTTAAAGTTTGTGATTCCTGTAGCATGCACGTATGGTGAACCGTTATGTGATGAAGTCGGAGCATGATTTATTTATTGATTGTCTTCCTTATGAGTGGTGGTCGGGGATGAGCGATGGTCTTTTCCTACCAATATATCCCCCTAGGAGCATGCGCGCAATACTTTGCTTTGATAACTTCTAGATTTTTGCAATAAGTATATGAGTTCTTTATGACTAATGTCGAGTCCATGGATTATACGCACTCTCACCCTTCCACCTTTGCTAGCCTCTCTAATACCGCGCACCTTTCGCCGGTATCATACACCCACCATATACCTTCCTCAAAACAGCCACTATACCTACCTATTATGGCATTTCCATAGCCATTCCGAGATATATTGCCATGCAACTTTCCACCGTTTATTATGACACATTCATCATTGTCATATTGCATATCCCGGTACACCGCCGGAGGCATTCATATTGAGTCATATTTTGTTCTAAGTATTGAGTTGTAATTTTTGAGTTGTAAGAAAAATAAAAGTGTGATGATCATCATTATTAGAGCATTGTCCCAGTGAGGAAAGAATGATGGAGGCTATGATTCCCCCATAAGTCGGGATGAGACTCTGGATGAAAAATAAAAGTGGCCAAAGAAGCCCAAAAAAGGAAAAAAAAGAGGCCATAAAAAAAGAGAAAAGGCCAAAAAAATGAGAGAAAAAGAGAGAAGGGACAATGTTATTATCCTTTTACCACACTTGTGCTTCAAAGTAGCACCATGATCTTCATAGTAGAGAGTCTATCATGTTATCACTTTCATATACTAGTGGGAATTTTACATTATAGAACTTGGCTTGCATATTCCAATGATGGGCTTCCTCAAAATGCCCTAGGTCTTCGTGAGCAAGCAAGTTGGATGCACACCCACTTAGTTTCTTTTGATGAGCTTTCATATACTTATAGCTCTAGTGCATCCGTTGCATGGCAATCCCTACTCACTCACATTGATATCTATTGATGGGCATCTCCATAGCCCGTTGATACGCCTAGTTGATGTGAGACTATCTTCTCCTTTTTGTCTTCTCCACAACCACCATTCTATTCCACCTATAGTGCTAAATCCATGGCTCACGCTCATGTATTGCGTGAAGATTGAAAAAGTTTTGAAAAAGTTAGAGTATGAAACAATTGCTTGGCTTGTCATCGGGGTTGTGCATGATTTAAATACTTTGTGTGGTGAAGATAGAGCATAGCCAGACTATATGATTTTGTAGGGATAACTTTCTTTGGCCATGTTATTTTGAGAAGACATAATTGCTTTGTTAGTATGCTTGAAGTATTATTATTTTTATGTCAATATAAACTTTTGTCTTGAATCTTTCGAATCTGAATATTCATATCACAATTAAGAAGATTTGCATCGAAATTATGCCAAGTAGCACTCCGCATCAAAAATTCTCTTTTTTATCATTTACCTACTCGAGGACGAGCAGGAATTAAGCTTGGGGATGCCTGATACGTCTCCAGCGTATCTATAGTTTTTGATTGCTCCATGCTATATTATCTACTGTTTTGGACTATATTGGGCTTTATTTTCCACTTTTATATTATTTTTGGGACTAACCTATTAACCGGAGGCCCAGCCCAGAATTGTTGTTTTTTGCCTATTTCGGTGTTTCGAAGAAACGGAATATAAAACGGAGTCCAAACGGAATAAAACCTTCGGGAACGTGATTTTCTCACCGAACGTGATCCAGGAGACTTGGACCCTACTCCAAGGAGTCAAAGAGGCGGTCACGAGGGTGGGGGCGCGCCCCCTGCCTCGTGGGCCCCTCGGTGCTCCACCGACACACTCCTTCCTCCTATATATACCTACGTACCCCAAAAGGATCAGATACGGAGCCAAAAACCTAATTCCACCACTGCAACTTTCTGTATCCACGAGATCCCATCTTGGGGCCTATTCTGGAGCTCCGCCGGAGAGGGCCGTCATCATGGAGGGCTTCTACATCATCATAGCCTCTCCGATGAAGTGTGAGTAGTTTACCTCAGACCTTCGGGTCCATAGTTAGTAACTAGATGGCTTCTTCTCTCTTTTTAGATCATAATACAAAGTTCTCCCCCTCTCTCATGGAGATCTATTCGATGTAATCTTCTTCTTTTTGCGGTGCGTTTGTTGAGACCGATGAATTGTGGGTTTATGATCAAGTCTATCTATGAATAATATTTGAATCTTCTCTGAATTCTTTTATGTATGATTGGTTATCTTTGCAAGTCTCTTCGAATTATCCGTTTGGTTTGGCCAACTAGATTGGTAGTTCTTGCCATGGGAGAAGTGCTTAGCTTTGGGTTTGATCTTGCGGTGTCCTTTCCCAATGATAGAAGGGGCAGCAAGGCACGTATTGTATCGTTGCCATCGAGGATAACAAGATGGCATTTATTTCATATTGCATGAATTTATCTCTCTACATCATGTCATCTTGCTTAAGGTGTTACTCTGTTTTAACTTAATACTCTAGATGAATGCTGGATAGCGGTCGATGAGTGGAGTAATAGTAGTAGATGCAGAATCATTTCGGTCTTCTTGTCACGGACGTGATTCCTATATACATGATCATGCCTAGATATTCTCATAACTATGCTCAATTCTGTCAATTGCTCAACAGTAATTTGTTCACCCACCATAGAATACTTATGCTCTTGAGAGAAGCCACTAGTGAAACCTATGGCCCCCAGGTCTATTCTCATCATATTAATCTCCATCACTTTAATCTTGTTTTGCTTTTTTACTTTGCCTTTACTTTTTACTTTGCCTCTTTATACCAAAAATACCAAAAATATTATATCTATCAGATCTCACTCTTGTAACTGACCGTGAAGGGATTGACAACCCCTAATCGCGTTGGTTGCGAGTAGCTATCGTTTTGTGCAGGTACGAGGGACTTGAGTGTGGCCTCCTACTGGATTGATACCTTGGTTCTCAAAAACTGAGGGAAATACTTACGCTACTCTGTTGCATCATCCCTTCCTCTTCGGGGAAATCCAACGCAAGCTCAAGAGGTAGCAGCCCTCACGGCTAGAATCTTCAAAGCCCTCAAGGCCAACTTCTCATGTTGCTCCTGTTCCTCCCAAATCCTCAGCTCCTCACAAGTCCTCGGCTGCTTCGATAAAGTCCTCTGCACCTGTGCATCTCACCACGTATCAAAGGACCACAGGCGTCTCAATTGCCTCGGGAGCTTCAGCTAGTTCCTCAACTGCACCAAATTCTTCAACGGGACCCTCTCTACTGAAGACAAAGGCCACTGCCGGACGAGGTCCTCGCCCTAGTCCTCACAAGAAGCAGGTCGCCTTCCAAGTGTCGTCTGAAGAAGACAAAGCTGATGATGATGAACTTGCTGAAATCATCAGAGATAGGCAAGTCAGGGCCGCTAGAGCCAAGGGAACAGATGTGCCACTACTTTTGGATCCAAAGTTGATCCTCAAATACATTGATGTTTGGCACAAGGACCCCAACACTCCCATGCCTGACTTCAAGCTGACTCCTGGCCAAAGTCACATGCTGACCCACTTCATACAAGAAGAAAAATGGAAATATGAGAAGGCCAGGCAGATCAAGAAGCGCAGTACAAGGAGCGCTATCTGAAGAAAAATGTTGTCTCTATGACAACTGAAGAACTTGTCGCTATTCAAACTGAGATCAAGAAACTCAGTGACGAATTTGACGCATACCGCGCTGACTGGCTTGGAAACAAGGTGCGCTTTGTGATACTTGCGGATGACTTCACCTCAAATGTTGCAGCCCCAACGCAACAGGAAGTTCCTCAGGCTGAAGCATCTACTCAGCCGACTGACGAACATGCCAGCACCGCTGATGAAAATCAGGCTACTGAAGAAAATGTGGGTTCCAGGGCTGATGACTGCATGCCAGCCGCTGAAGAAATTGCCAGGGCATCCACTAGTGGTGCGCCTGAAGAAGATGAAGAAATCAGGGCAACAGCATCAGTTGTGCCTGAAGAAAATCAACCAGATTCCTCTGCTCCTCCTGCGCCAACACCAACTCCGATCCTTCCATCTGTATCAGATGTGAAGAAAACCAAGGCTGCAGAGCGTGCAGTAGTGAAGAAAATGAAAGCATCAGCTACTTCAGATTCTTCAGCTCCAAAGAAGATGAAGCCTTTGACCAGCTCGTTTGAAAATCCCATTGATGTTGTTCCTCTCTCTACCATGCCATCAAAGGACCTCGTTTCTTTCGATGAAGAATATGTGATCCCCAGCAGATCTGATGAAGAAACTCCTTCTATTTCGTCAGAGCAATTGGATGAAGAAATTGGAGTGGATGAGATCCCTTCAACACCTGTCATTTCCTCGCCTCTGCCTCAGTTCACTGCTGAAGAGGCTGGCATTGAAGAAATGGAAGATGAAGATGTGGACGTTGGCTGCTCCACACCAGTGATGAGTAATGAATTTTGGGAAAGTCAACATCCAAACTCTCCAATGTTCACACCATTGCAGCAAATACCTCAGTCCCCTACACAAACTGTTCAAATGGGCTCTGAAGAAACTCACCCCACTTCATCTGTACGTGAAGAAATTTCAGCCACTAGTGTTGAAGAAACTGTTGCTGCTGAACATCTGAAGACGCAGACTGCCACTGAAGAGGAACCAAAAATTCCTTAGCCTGAAGAACCTGTGATTGAGATTCCTGAGGTCGTGATGCAACTCACTGACACTCCTCTACCCAAGCCAAAGGATCCATTCTCCAGGAAGCAAAAATTCAAGGCTGATAATTTCTTCGGCGAGCACGTATTCTTCACAGACTACAACCCTTATGACTCTGCTCGCATTAGGAAGAGGCGTTTCTGGACAGCCAGCCAAGCCAATTTCTATTCCTTGGTGTTGTTCAACAAAAACAAAATCTTCTACCATGAGCACATTCCTCACGTGGATATGGAATCTCCACCGTGCTTCATGCCAGTCCTTAGTGTTCTTCACGACGCTGGACTATTAAATTTCTGCTCTGACATCTGTGATTGGAATGAAGAACTGATTCTTCAATTTTATTCGACGCTGCACATCACAGGAGATTCTGAAGATGTCAATTCATGGGTGCTGGACTGTATGTCTGAGAACACTCACTACACAGCACCAGCTACTGAATTCCTTCGTGCCTTACCACTCAGTCCTTCCCTTGAAGAAGCTCATTGCATTTACAGTGAACCTGAGCTTACAAATCACCACATGCAAGTTCTGATGAAACCTTTGAAGCCAGGTCAGGCCCCAAGAACCAAATTCCTCGTGAAGGAATTACTATATGTGCCCAGAACTATCTATCACATTCTAACAAAGACAATGAGTCCCATCAAAGGCCACGACTCATCTGATGAGGAAATTGTTGGCATCATGAAGAATCTGGTATTCAATATCGTTCACGGCATTCCTGTCAATTATCACGATTTCTTCATGAGGACTCTGGCAAATGTTGCACTTTCTCCGTTTGAGCTGAAGCCTTATGCACCTTGGATTATGAGATTCCTCAGGACAAGGTCTTCACTCAACTACAAAGCTAATTTTCAGAATCACCTCAGCTACTTGCCCCCGATTGAAGTCCTCAAGCGGACCTACTCCTCAGTCGATGAAAAGGGCAAGGCACCAAGTGTTATAGATGAAGGCATTTGTCCATTGGATGGACAGTTTCGCAAAGCTGCATCTTATTCCACCAATGATGACTCTCCCACACATTACTCTGCCAATGCACCCAAGTCTACTCCTCAAGCCACTGCTCCTTGTGTGATGACTAGTCGTGAGCTTCTGCTTAGTCTTCACCAGAAGGTGGATCGAAATCATAAATGGGTTAAGCGTTAGTTTGGTTCATTTCTTCACAACATGACTGCTATGCACAATGTAGTGAATAAAAACCATTACTACCTCCATAAAGTTTCGGTCGCACCTGGGCCATTCTATCACATCTGTATGGTGAAGAAGATCTCAAGAAAATGGGACTCAAGGAAGATTTTGACTGGTCTGCACCTCCACCGAAGAAATTCAAGAAGGTCAAGGTTCCTTCTTTGGTGTCCAGCTCATATTCTTCATCCCGCGATACCGACGAGTATGAAGACTTGGACGACACTGCAGCAGGCCCTTCCACGACAAACGACCCCAACAACGCTGGCGCTCCTTCATCAACATGATATTCTTCAGGGGCGTTAGTCCTCATATTCGATCCTTTTGGTCATTTGATGACAAAGGGGGAGAACTTTGAGTTAGTCTTCAAGCGGGTCTTTCTATATGGGCATTTTTTTGTTAAGTTACAACTCTCGTTCTTCTGAGACTTTATTGGATCGAGTTGTAAACTTAAACCCGATGGTGCTCTGATACTTTTGATATGTTTTTCTGCATGCTTATTCCTCATATATGCTAATGCACACGTGCTAAATTACATCAATCACCATATTTCATCATGCATTTCAAATTATTCATTGTGATATGTCAAATGCGTGTATGAATTACAAGATATAGGGGGAGATCTCCATGATTCTACTCTTCAAGTGTGCGATGCTTCAAAAGCAAATACCTCACCATGCACATATTCAGGGGGAGTTCTTCTATATCTTGCAATCAAATTTCTCAATATCAGTATTTACACTTCATATGTTTATCCCCGTTGAAAACTTAACCTATATTATCATCAATCACCAAAAGGGGGGAGATTGTAAGTGCATCTAGTGCCCCTTAGTGATTTTGGTGTATTGAAGACTTATAAGTTAAGGGACTAATGCATTTGTGAGTGTACACAGGTCCATAAGTCTATGAGGAGTTTGATATTTACAGAGAAAGTCGACCCCTGAAAATGAAGTTCTTCGACTGAAGACTTTGGATTTCTGAAGACTTTCTGAAGACTTTGAAAGTGAAGAAATTGGTGTGACCTTGAAGACTTGGTATTCATTCGAGGAACATGAAGCGTGAAGACTTTTGTTTTCGTAGTTTCATTTTCTCTTTCTTGAGTCATAGTAAACACCGTACTGTTAAGGGGGGTCGAGGAAATACTAAGGAAAAATTTCCATGTGATGCTCAACTCAAAATCCTACACCTACCAATCCCTTCGAGTGAAGCCATTGGAAATCTCATACAGTCCAGTCATATTCTTCAGCGATAGAGACGAAGTTCTTCTGGTCTTTGAGGAATTTGTTCTGACTGAGGAGTTAGGAATTCGCCAGTGCGGATTGCCTACACAGTGAGGAACATGATAGCCCTGAGGATTTCACCACTCAAAATATCTATCCACCTAATGGTAATATCATTGAAGGGCATTTATGTCTTATCATGTCGGCCTGCTCCCTAGGCTATAAGTAGCTGCCCCCTACAACCACTAGCTAGTTGGCTGCTCCGAGAGAAACTCACACTTGTCATTTGAGAGCAACCCATCCACCGAGGACTTTGAGCGAAAATCATCAAGTGAGGAAAACCCAAACCCAAACACCTACAAACCCCAAGTGATTGAGCATCACTGAAGAGATTGATCCTGCATGGATCCGACGCTTGTTACCTTTGAAGACTGTGCTTCTTCCAGACGGTTAGGCGTCATGGTCTAGAGCATACAAGAGGAATTGTGGATCGCCGAGTGACCAAGTTTGTGAAGGTTCAGAAGTCACCTGAAGACTTACCACGAGTGATTGGGCGAGGTCTGTGTGACCTTAGCTCAAGGGGAATACGGTGAGGACTGAGTGTCCTGAGCTGCGTGTTCAGGTCTGGGTGTCCGGGACTGTGTGTCCTCAGGTTTAAAAACCTAGCCACCCTAACCAGACATACAACTGAGACAACAGTTGGAACTGGTCTACCAAATCATTGTCTTCACCAAGCTTACTGGTTCTATTTCCTCAACTCTTTCATTTCCTCATAACTGTGTTGTGTGCTTGTTCATATCTGTGCTTGAAGACTTTGACTGAAGATTTTCTCAATTTCCTCAGTTCAATTCCTTCAGTCTGTTTGTCTTCATCCTATGTTATCATGTGCTTACGCTTTCTGTACTCTATGACTGTCTTCATTTCATCATGATGACTATGCTTGTGTTCTGTTATGTTTACTTTTGAGTACTTATTCTGCTGCTAGTAGTTCTTCGCTAAGGAATTTCCTCACCTGCAAATTTCTCAGTGAAGAATTCATAAAAATCGCGTATTCACCCCCCCCCCCCTCTAGTCGATATAACGCACTTTCACCAGGATATTGTTTCTTGAGCTCTTCTGAAGTGGTTTCAGTCCTGGACTTGTTTTGCTGCAGCATTTATTTGCACTGATCGCCAAGTTTGACAATCAGTGTATATGATATGCTGCTTTGTTCCCTATATTTGCACTGGTGGTGAACTTTGATGCCCAGTGGATGTAATATGTGTAATAGCCGTGATAGCCTAGCGTAAGTTGCTTGCTTATTTATTTCCTTGTTGTCTTGTTTGTTTGTTTGCTTGTAGTTAGTGCAGTTCTTTTTCCGCGGTTTGCTAGTGGCCGCAATAACCTATTTTTTTAAACTAGGCCACAAGAACCATGGGCTACATATTTACTGTAGTTACCATGGGCCTCCTACGGGCCGTAGAAACAATGGGCCTTCTTGGGGTCATAGAAAGAATGGGCCTTCTATGGGCCGTAGCATCAATGGGCCTTCTACGGGCCGTAGCATCAATGGGCCGTTCATGGGCCGACAATAACAGGCCGTTGTTAATCGGCCATATTTGATGACGTTATGAAAACGGCCCAACGGATTAACTGGCCACAAACGGGCCGATTGTAACCGCTGGCTGAATTTGGCCCACAAGCAGAAAAGGCCAACGATGGGTCGTAAGTAACTGAATGCTAGAAATGAGCCCAAGAATAAATGGGCCCTAAGAAGGCCGAAAGATAACACAGGCTGGAAATGGCCCAATGGAATAATGGGTCGTTAATAGGTATAAAGGGGTACATTGTTCATCGCGGGCCAGATTCGCCACGGGCCATTAATGGGCCAAGAGTTACAAATGGCCTCGTATGGGCCGAAAGACATCATGGGCCATACATGGGCCGGAAGTTGCAAAGGTGTAACGCCCCGAGATCGATGTGCCAGGTGTCTTCGAGTTATTCGTTGTCGTTGTCATGTCATTTGCTTGCGTGTTGCATTTCATCATGTCATCATGTGCATTGCATCATCATGTTTTCAAAACTTGCATCCGTCCCGGCCTCCTCGTTCTCTCCGTTGTCCGTTCTGAGCCCAGACACACTTGCACGCGCCTGTGGCATGTCCGAAATATTATTTTATAAGTGGCCGGAAAATGTTCTCGGATTGGGTTGAAATTTGGTGTGCGGTCTTATTATAGTGTAGACAGACCGCCTGTCAAGTTTCATCGCAATCGGAGTTCGTTTGATGCCCCAACGGATATATATAGCGGCAATAGTAGCCGGTCTAACGTCGGACGTTTTCGGTCTCCGGAAACTGTTGTCGGGCTTTCCCACTCTTCTCTTCCCTCAGCTCGAGACCGTCTACACAGATCACTACCTATCGCCAGGCCCTACCTAACCCCTCTCGTCAGCCCGCAGCCCCCCTCGCGCGCATCCGAAAGTTGTCCCGGACCCGACCCGGACTGTCGTCACCGTTGGATCCGGATCATCCCCAAACGTCTACAAAACGTCAGCGTTTTCTTATTGGACCTCCCTAGCTATTTTATTCGCGACCGTCCGATTACGATCGGAGGGGTCCGATAGCCCCAAACTATTTCCACCTGCTATTTATACCAGTCAAACCCTAGCCCATCCTGTCCAATCCACCAATCCCCCTCGCCGCCGCCACTCTCTCGTTGGGATCCTCCCAGATCCCCTCCTCACCAACCCACGTAGAGCCAGCCACCTCCCGTGGCGCTCGATCCATTCTGGATGGAGGCAACACAAACGACCGAGCACCTCGTCCCCGCCACTCGTCGTCGCCAGAACCAGCTCGCCGGAGCAGAGCTCCTCCGTCGCCGCCCCTTTGTCGGTGTAATGGGACACGGATACCCCGAAGACGGCGAGATGATATTTCAAGACATCGGGGCTAGCAAAGCCCCTCAGTCCGACTGCCCGGCCGGCTACCGACTGCCGGCCGCCGACTACGCCACCCGGCCGGCTACCGACTGCCGGCCGCCGACTACGCCACCCGGCCGGCTACCGACTGCTACCCGACCCGACATCGACGAGACAACCGTACCGCGGCGCCATCATCTACAGTGTACCGTGTCCCCTGGGTACTGATTTATAAAGTATCCCAGGGGACAGGCATAGCAAGTGCCATGCCACTAGCCATGCCTACTTGGCTTGGCATGTAAGCTACCCCAGGTAGCTTACATCCCACGCCACAACCCATGCCACTAGCTAGCTAGCTAGCTACATGCCTACATGGCTTACATGGTAAGCCAACTCCCACTATAAATACCACCACACATCCATCCATCCAGGAGGATGGCCACTCACGCACACACACAAGCTAGCAAGCAAGCTAGCTATCCATCCATCCATCCATGCACATGAGCATATGTGCTCACGGCCATGAGTATGGCCGGCCACTAGCATGCCTGATACAGGCACATACAAAGCCAGATGCCTATGGCACTGAGCTTACATACAGCTCTAGGAGCGACTCTGTACCAGATGTACCAGATATACTCAGACATGCAGGAGTAGGGGTGTTATCTCTCCGGAGAGCCCCGAACCTGGGTAAACCACCGCGTGCTACTCGCATACCCGCTCCCGGTCCTATCAGCAGCAGTCCTACCCACACACTAAGCCCTTGTGGCATCTGTCGACTCGCAAGCACCCCGTGAGAAATACCACGACAGTTGGCGCCCACCATGGGGCGGTACTATGCTACCGCGCTGTTGCTGGTTTCGCTGTCCGGGCGGGACCCTCTTTTCTTCATCGCCTCCGTCGCGGCGTCGCGCCGTCTCTCCGGTAGCGCTCGGGGGCTCGACATCGACCCGCCCCCGGAGCGGCCGCGAGGGGTGGCGCGTCCTCGCCGTCGGCCTCTTCGTCTTCACCACGGCGGCGCGTCCTCGCCGTCGGCCTCGCCTCCTCCACCACCACCGTCGCGACGCAGGCCATCCATCCGCGCGCGTGCTGCGCGCGGGGCCTTGTTTCGGTCGGCCATGGCCATCCACGCACTGCTCGCGTTTGCTTCCCTCCGCGTTGCGGCTTGCCGTGGCCATCCACACGCGTTCACTCCCCCACACAATCTTTGCAAGCTAGCTAGTTGTTAGTCAACAAAGTCAACCATGGTCATACACTACCCATACGCCATTCGTATACATGTTGTACACTTTCCAGACGCAAGCAAGATATGCCTAGTACACTGCTCATACAACGGCTGGATGCCACCCATACTCTGCTCACGGTGGCTGGACGCGAAAAGGACAACGCACGCACGACAGCCGACCGTGGCCTGCATGTCCTGCTCGCGCGCCATTCCCGGCCCTGTGTCCGCGCCCGCACACGTCTCCGTGTCCGCGCGCCCGCCGCCTGGGTCGCCGTTGCCGCCTCCCGCGGCTCTGCTCCTCCCTGCCGAGGCCGCCATTTGCTCCGCCCATGCCGGCTGCCTCGTCGCGTCGACATCGCCCTCTTGGCCCAGCGCGCGCCTGGCCCGCTCATCGCCGGCTGCTCCGCGGCCGGATCCACCCCGTGCTGGCTGCCCCGCGTCCGCGCGCGCTGGTTTCCTCCGTCCCGCCTGCCGGCTCGCGGCCTATGCCGGTTGCCTTCGAGCCATGCCTCGTCCCTGCTCCGCCCTCGGCCGGCCCGCGCCTCCGTCCGGCTCTGCGCCTCCGTCCGGCCCCTCGCGCCCCGGCCGGCTCCGGCTGCTCCGCCCCTGGCCGCGCCGGCTCCACACGAGCTCGCCCCGCCCCGCCACTGCCGGCCGCTCCCTCGCGCTGCGCCTCCAGGTCCGCGCGCGTGCGGCTCCAACCCAGCCGGGCCGGCTTCGCCACCTGCCTCCCTAGGGCCGGCTTCGCCGCCCGCCTCCCTCGTCCCCGCGCCGGCTGCCCCGGGCCGGCCCTGCCCGCGCCGGCTGCCCCGCCTGCGCTGGCCTCCCCGCGCCGGCTCCCTCGGGCCGGCTCCGCCCATCGCCGACTGCCGCTCCGCGCTTCCGGCGCCGCGCCCGGCCTCCCGCGTCCCCGCCTGCGCCGGCCTCCCCGCGCCGGCTGCCCCGGGCCGGCTCTGCCCGCGCCGGCTGCCCCGCCTGCGCCGGCCTCCCCGCACCGGCCGCCCCGGGCCGGCCCCGCCCGTCGCCGGCTTCGCTCCGCCTTGCTTGGCCGCCTCGCGGGCGCGCCCCGCGCCGACTTTGCCCCCGCGCCGGCTCCCCCTGGCCGCGTCCGCGCGCGCCGACTGCTCCGCGCGCCCCGTTCCGTCTGGCTGGCCCCGCGCGCCCTGGCCGGCTTTCGCGACGGCCCACTTTGCCTGGCCGGCCCCGCCTCCCTCCGCGGGGCGTCGCTCCGCTGTGTGCCATGCCCGGCCGCCCCCGCGGGCCAGCTCCGCCCGCTCGCCGCCTGGCACCTCCCGGCTCCGCCGGCCCCGCTTGCCGCCTCACCTTGGCCGGCTCCCTCCCGAGCCGGCTGCTGGCCTCTCGCGCCAGGTCCAGCCTCCGCGCCCGCCGGCTTCCCTCTCCAGCCGGCGGCCGGCTTCCTGGCCTGCCGGCTTGGCCGCGCCTGGCTGCCCCGCGTGCCCACCTGCACCCCACCCTGCCGGCTGCAGTCTGAAGAATGAGCGGCCTGGCTGGAAACAGAGAAGGAAAGTGGCCTGAAGAAGAAAAAGTCCACTTGAAAAAAAAAGGGGGGAGTAGGGGCCGGCTGGGGAGAAAGTCAAAAGGCCGATTGCCAAAGCCGGTTTGAAAAAAAAAGAAAAAAAAGAGAGGGAGCCGGCTGAGAAAGATTCAGGCCGGGTGCCTCCGGCCGGCTTCAACAAAAAAAAGAGAGAGGAGGCCGATTGCCTTGTGGCCGGCTGGAAAAAATTGCCGACTGCCCGAGCGGCCGGCTTGGTCAAAAAAAAAAAGAGCAGCCTATACGTCTGCCCGCTACAAAGAAAAGAAATGAAAAAACATCCGTCTATCCGTCCGCCTGCTTCGCCACTCGGATGACTAGACGCGACCCGGCCTGCTTGCCTGCTTCAACATCAGGCCGGCAGGAGCGCCGGCACTGCCGCCCGTTCGCCTACACTCGGCGGGTGCGCTGACGCGCCCCCGCGAGAGATAAAGACAAGGTAGTCGCCGGAAGATCCGGCCCGACTGCTCAGCAGTCGGCCCGAATCTCGGGGGCTACACCCAGCGGGTGCGCTGACGCGCCCCCGCGAGAGAAGAAGAACGCAAGGTAGTTGCCAGCGAGAGAAGAAGAACGCAAGGTAGTTGCCGGAAGATCCAGCCCGACTGCTCAGCAGTCGGCCCGAATCTCGGGGGCTACACCCAGCGGGTGCGCTGGCGCGCCCCCGCGAGAAAGAAGACAAAACAGCTGCCGGAAGATCCGGCCCGACTGCTCAGCAGTCGGCCCTACACCCAGCGGGTGCGCCGGCGCACTCCGCGAGCGCCGAGTCGCGCCGGCTATCTTCGACGACCGCGACTACACGAAAATCAATGTGAGCTCCTCACCCGCATATTTTAGCATTACGCAAGCACGGATAACCCCGAGCGTTGCTCGGGGGCTGCCTCCGCATTTTATTACAGTAGCATCACTGTTTGCCCCGGCGCCAGCCAGAGTTGGCTCGGGGGCTGGCCGCTTGGCCTGAGACGTTAGTTCCCGCAGACGGCTTAGTACCGTGCGCGGTACCAAAGGCCCACTCTTAGTCACAGACCGCAGAGCGGCTGCCGACTAGCAAGAGTGAACGCTGGAGGCCACCCACGCGAAAAACGTCCGGGAAGAAAAACGTTCGGGCGACCCGACCGTTTTCCTTTACAAGTATCTACTCGGTTGAATCTGCTCCCAGACTCTAAGTACTGTACACCCCACTTCGCGGCCCACTCTCAGCCATAGACCGCAGAGCGGCTGTCCGGCAAGCAAGAGCACAAGCCAAAAAGCGGAGGGAACATGAAAAAGATTAAGGGGGCTCGGACGAAACCGAGTCGGCACCCTCCGCATAAAATTTGCAATGATAAAAGCAAGCATTTGATATATCTGCATGGACTAACTCTGTCCTTTTTTATGACTATTTTCATGAACATTTGCCAAAAAAACCTCCGCCCAACTTTGCCAAGTTGCCCGGAGGCTCGGGGGCTACTGTCGGTGTAATGGGACACGGATACCCCGAAGACGGCGAGATGATATTTCAAGACATCGGGGCTAGCAAAGCCCCTCAGTCCGACTGCCCGGCCGGCTACCGACTGCCGGCCGCCGACTACGCCACCCGGCCGGCTACCGACTGCCGGCCGCCGACTACGCCACCCGGCCGGCTACCGACTGCTACCCGACCCGACATCGACGAGACAACCGTACCGCGGCGCCATCATCTACAGTGTACCGTGTCCCCTGGGTACTGATTTATAAAGTATCCCAGGGGACAGGCATAGCAAGTGCCATGCCACTAGCCATGCCTACTTGGCTTGGCATGTAAGCTACCCCAGGTAGCTTACATCCCACGCCACAACCCATGCCACTAGCTAGCTAGCTAGCTACATGCCTACATGGCTTACATGGTAAGCCAACTCCCACTATAAATACCACCACACATCCATCCATCCAGGAGGATGGCCACTCACGCACACACACAAGCTAGCAAGCAAGCTAGCTATCCATCCATCCATGCACATGAGCATATGTGCTCACGGCCATGAGTATGGCCGGCCACTAGCATGCCTGATACAGGCACATACAAAGCCAGATGCCTATGGCACTGAGCTTACATACAGCTCTAGGAGCGACTCTGTACCAGATGTACCAGATATACTCAGACATGCAGGAGTAGGGGTGTTATCTCTCCGGAGAGCCCCGAACCTGGGTAAACCACCGCGTGCTACTCGCATACCCGCTCCCGGTCCTATCAGCAGCAGTCCTACCCACACACTAAGCCCTTGTGGCATCTGTCGACTCGCAAGCACCCCGTGAGAAATGCCACGACACCCTTCCCGTTCCCGAACGGATCCGGCTGCCCTCGCCCCCAAGCTTCCCGAGCCCGCAGCCGAGCGTCTCCCACTCCCTCCGCGCTCCAAATCGAGAAGAGCTCGATCTCGAGCCCCTGCCTCAATCTTCGCCACCTCGTCATCCTCCGCCATCAGCGCGCCAGCCGCTCCGACCCGCTAGTCCGCGCCACCAGCCCAAGAACGACGTCGGCCTCCTCAACTCTCCTCGCTGCCTCCGATCCAAGCTGCCGAAGCTCCAAGCCCATGCGCCTCTCCGCCGTACCGCCAAGTCCCTCTACTGCGTCGCCCGCCCGCTCGCTTCCTCTGCTTTGAACGGGACTACCAGCACCACCGTCGGAGATGCCCCGTCCGCCGCCCAGACCTGCCAAAACGAGCTCCAGCAGGGCCGCCCTTTTCCTTCCCCGCGCTCTCCTCGCGTCCTTCTTCTCCCTTCTCTCTTCCCCACTCACCCGAGGCTCTCTCTCTCTCTCTATCCGCAGGAGCATGCCGCTACCGCCGGGATCTTCTCATCGTCGCTGTTGGTCGGATCCAGCCGCCCTTGTTTCCAGCCGCGCCTCTCCACGCCTGAGAACGCCGGCCATCTCCCTCGCTGCACTCCCTCCGTTCCTTGCGCCCACGTCGCCGAAGTCCATCCTGCCCACCGTCGGCGCTTCAGCCTGCTGCTGTTTTGTCTTCAGAAACGAGCAGAAGCAGCTCGCTTGCCTCGTCCCTGCGTTGACCCGTGTCGCTGCCTCCAGATTCCGGCCCAGATGCGAGGCCCAGCACTAGTCCCAACTCCCCGCGTGGCCTCCCAGGCCCAGCGCAGCGCCAGGCCCAGCGCGCCGTCCTCACCGGCCGGCCTCCTTCTCTTTTCCGGGCCAGGCCCATGGGTGAGCAGCCCCCCCCCCCCCCCGCAGCGCCCCTCCTTTTTTTTCCCTCGTTGTTGGGCTTGCCCCAGATTCAGCCCGTGCTATGTTTTTCCCCAGTTCTTTGATTTATCCATTATCCAGAGAGCTGCAGTTTTGCAGTATAGTCCCTAAACTTCATGCATTTTAATAACATCTAAACCGTGCATCGGATGTAAATAATTTATATATGAAACTTGCTTAAAATTATGTGTAGATTAATAATATGCCACTTTCTTGCCATGTTAAAATATCTAAAATGTTGTTTGCATTAATTTGCCCCTATGCCATGTTGAAATGAATTAATTCATAACTTAATAACCGTAACTCCGATTTTAATAATCTTTATATGTAAATGGGGTAGAATTTTGCCTAGTTTAACATGGTGGCCTCATCTTGCATGTCTAATAACTCTAAAATTGCGTTTAGGACAGATCAGGACCAAACCTAATATTTGCACATGAGGATTTTCCGGACTTGTTGTTTTGTTGTTCCGGCCTCATTTAAACTTGCCTAGATAGGTAGTTTTGTCATGTTTCACCTCTTGCCATGTTAATCAACATTTTAATATTGTTGGGTACATACACGAGAGTGAACTAAATAATTGACGTGGTGTTCCGTCAATATGCACCTCGTTGCATATTGAGCTCCACTTAACTTGTAGTGTTGTTTGTGCACTTTGCCATGCCATGCCATGCTTCATTAAACCGGACATGCATCATACTCGTTTGTGTATCATGCCATGTTGATGTGTTGGTTGTTTACTATGTTGTGTGCTTCTTTTCCGGTGATTGCTTCTTCGGGTTGGTTCCGGTAACGTCGTGTTGTGAGGATCCGTTTGACTACGTCCGCTTGTCTTCTTCATGGACTCGTTCTTCTCCCTTGCGGGATTTCAGGCAAGATGATCATACCCTTGAAATCACTACTATCTTTGCTATGCTAGTTTGCTCGCTCTTTTGCTATGCCATTGCTACGATGCCTACAACTTGCTTGTCAGCCTCCCAATTGCCATGTTCAGCCCCTAACCCACCTTTGTCCTAGCAAACCGTTGATTGGCTATGTTACCGCTTTGCTCAGCCCCTCTTATAGCGTTGTTAGTTGCAGGTGAAGATTGAGGTTTGTTCCTTGTTGGAACATGGAGATACTGTTCCTTGTTGGAACATTTGTTTACTTGTTGGGGTATCACTATATGTCTTATTTAATTAATGCATCTATATACTTGGTAAAGGGTGGAAGGCTCGGACTTATGCCTGGTGTTTTGTTCCACTCTTGCCGCTCTAGTTTCCGTCATATCGGTGTTATGTTCCCGGATTTTGCGTCCCTTACACGGTTGGGCTATAATGGGAACCCCTTGACAGTTCGCCTTTAGTAAAGCTTCTCCAGCAATGCCCAACATTGGTTTTACCATTTTCACTAACAACCTACCACCTTCCCTTGGGTTCTGCAGACTCAAGGGTCATCTTTATTCTAACCCCCCCCCCCCCCGGGCCAGTGCTCCTCTGAGTGTTGGTCCGAACTAGAGCCCTATGCAGCGCCACCTCAGGGAAACTTGAGGGCTGGTTTTAGTTGTACGGATTGCTCATCTGAGTGTGCCCTGAGAAAGAGATATGTGCAGCTCCTATCGGGATTTGTCGGCACATTCGGGCGGTGTTGCTGGTTTAGTTTTACCCTGTCGAAATGTCTTGTTGTACTGGGATACCGAGTCTGATCGGAACGTCTCGGGTGGAGGTCTATTCCTTCGTTGACCGTGAGAGCTTGTCATGGGCTAAGTTGGGACCCCTGCAGGGATTGATCTTTCGAAAGCCGTGCCCGCGGTTATGGGCAGATGGGAATTTGTTAATGTCCGGTTGTAGAAAACCTGAACTTGACCTTAATTAAAATGAATCAACTGCGTGTGTAACCGTGATGGTCTCTTTCCGGCTGAGTCCGGGAAGTGAACACGGTTGTTGGAGTTATGCTTGACGTAGGTAGTCCAGGATCACTTCTTGATCATACTTTTATCGACCGTGCTTTGCCTTCTCTTCTCGCTCTCATTTGCGTATGTTAGCCATCATATATGCTAGTCGCTTGCTGCAGCTCCACCTCATACCTTTACCTTACCCATAAGCTTAAATAGTCTTGATCGCGAGGGTGCGAGATTGCTGAGTCCTTGTGGCTCACAGATACTTCCAAAACCAGTTTGCAGGTGCCGATGAGTCTGTGCAGATGACGCAACCCAGCTCAGGAGGAGCTCGTTGAAGACCTTGTTTATTTGTGTTTTTTCGTTCTAGTTGATCAGTAGTGGAGCCCAGTTGGGGTCGATCGGGGACCTTTGTCGCATTTGGGGTTCTTCTTTTATTTTGGTTCCGTAGTCGGACCCTGAGTGTATTTGCTTGATGTAATGCTTTATTCATGTAATTGTGTGAAGTGGCGATTGTAAGCCAACTATGTATCTCTTATTCCTTATTATATTACATGGGTTGTGTGAAGATTACCTCACTTGCGACATATGCCTTCAATGCGATTATGCCTCTAAGTCGTGCCTCGACACGTGGGAGATATAGTCGCATCGAGGGTGTAACAAGTTGGTATCAGAGCCTTCCCCGACCTTAGGAGCCCCCATTGCTTGATCGTTTTTAGCAGCCGAGTTGTGTCTAGAAAAATGTTTTGAGTCATTTAGGAATTATATATCGGAGAGTTTAGGAATTCTTTTTACTTCCCAGTCTCCTCGTCGCTCTGGTAAGGCGTCTTGATGTAAAGTTTTGACTCTTCTCTTCTCAAATTTCACAAAAAAAATTAGGATCACGCGAGTATCTTGGATTTGTTCCGATGGCTTATGATGAGAATACTGTCTTGGTGCCTCCTGTCAGGGGTTTAGTGGAAGTGTCCCGGGGAGTTGAGCTCTGAGGTGTTGTCATCATAATTTTATCGTTGCAATTCTGGAATACTTGAGATATGTTCGCGACATCGAAAATCTCCTTTATGCAGTTCGTTGGTGAGATAACCTCGACGCCACCCAGTACTGGGGCGGGAGTTCGGGAGTATCGCCATAACTTGTATAACGGATGCTTTTCGAAGGTTGAGATAGATGGTTTCCAAAGGTTTCTTTGTTATGTGTTGAAGGATGGATACAGCTGGATGTAGGTATTGCTAGTTTGGGTGAGATATTATGCTTCCCCTGTATCCCCAACACCTGATTGCATAACCGGAAAGTTTCGGGAGTTTCATAGGTGGGAATTCAAGTAGCTCTTAGGATATCTTTTTTGACAGATGTATGATATGAAATTGGGGTTCGACGTCTAGTGGTTCGCCTATTCACGGTCGATTTTACAGCGGTCTCGTTGCGTCTTAAAGAGTCCTTGGCTATGCCGACTCGGGGACGCTTCGTATGTCATGTGCACTGCCTTGTACATGATGGTTCTGTATGATCGAGCCCGTGTAGGTCCCACCACGAAAACTTCGGACGACATCTCTATCATATGTTTGTTCCGGCTTATTCTGCAAGCCAACCCTTTGTTTTGTTTTGAGTTGTGGTATTCGAGTTGCTTCGAAGTCAAATGTTGATTCCATACCTCCTCTAAGTGGTGTTCTCATATTCCTATGCGAATACCAATCCTTCATGATAATTGAGTTTGTCATGTCAATTTCTTTCACCGGTGTGCTTCTCTTCTAGTGGTTCCGATCATTTCAACATTCACAAGATCAAGTATCAGTTCTTCTCAACGTTGTTTGTGTCATCCATCTCCAAGTTGCCTTTGTTTTTCCCACCCTCCCTCCCTTGTGTTTCTTCGAGGAACCATATTTCTTATTCGAGTATCCTTTTATTGATGGAAGTCCCTCCGTTCTATTTCCTTCAATATTCTTATCCGGTGATTCTCATGAAGATTTTAATGGAGTTTCTAGTGCACCATTATTCATTCTTTTTTCTTCTCCGGTGGATCCAAGTCAAACTTTGTGGATCATATCCTTTTCCTCATTTCAATGCTTTCTCATGTCGGTGCAAATTCTTAACCATTCACTTCTCGCTATTTATTATTCTGGAGTGCTCAAGATATCTCTAAGATTCATGTATCCACTCTTCTTTCATTTAAGCTATTTCGTGGATGTTATATCATTCAAGCCTTTTTATTCAACCGGTGCAATCTCTCTTTGTAATCGTTCTACGGTGTATCTTTTCAGTGGGCCCTAACCCACAGGTCTTTTCCCAGGTTCTTACCTGACTCTTCTTATTTTTCCGGAGCTTTTCAAATTCTTTTCAAAGTTGACGTAAGAATGAAGTTTTTCATCAGTCACATGTATTTCTCCAAGATCTCTCAAATTCTTTTCATCGTTGGCTCAACCTTTCCATTCTTCATTCTGGAGTGTCTAAATAATTTTTGGTGGTGTTTCCCGTCGTAATTCTCAGATTTTGAAGACCGAAGAAGAGTTTTTTTCTTTAATCTTGCTCCATTCTCTTCAAGATTCGTGATTCTAACTTGTTGCCATCCTCTCATAATTATTTGCGATTGTGAGATATTCTTCTCAACCATCCGGAGTAATTCAAGAGTCTTCTTAGTTTGTTATCCGGAGGCAATCAAGTCAGGTTTATTCATTCTCAGCTTTCAGCTATCATTCTCCAAATTTTACCGGTGCTTCATTCAAGTGATCTTTAATCGGCTCGTGATCTCTTCATTCTCTTTTATGTAAATTCCCCTCAAGTATCTTCATTTGTTCTCTAATTCGTCCCAGTGTTTCTTTATCTTCTCTTCGTTCATTTTCATTTCTTACGGTGGTTCGTTCAAGATTTCTCTTCCTTTCTTATCATATCAATTTTATTCGTTGTTTCAACCCTTCCGGTGGTTCATTCAATACCTTCCCAAGTCTGATGTTATATCTCTCTTAATCTTTTCTACAAGAATAAGTAATATGCCAAATCCGTTGATTGTCATCAATTTAAATTGGTGAAGGATAAGCATAATGTAATTCTTACTCTTGTTCCATCCAAGTGATTTAATTCCTTATTTCGGAGGCTCATCAAATTCGCGTCTTCATTTGTTTCATCTTCTTTTACCGGAGTTCCAACCTCTTTCAATTATATCACCATGGAGATTCATCTAAATCATTGCGAGGCTTCAATCTTATTCTTTTCATCACTCAAGTATTTCGGATCATTCTTTTCTTACTGGAGTTCTTCATCAAGGTGCTACATAATGGTCCATCAAGGATTTAATTCCTTCTCCAACTTTTTAATTGAGATTCTTTTCTAAGGAGCTCAAGCCTTCTTCATCTTGCTATCCGGAGTGCAATTCTTTCTACCATATTATTGGAGGTGGTATTATGTCATTCTTGATAATTTGAGTTCATGTTCCATGATTCACATGTTGTTAAGATTGAGATACTTCAAATCCATCAATCTTGTCATTGGAGTTATCTTGGGTTATATTTCACCTAAAGCCTTCCCTAAGGATTGTTGCTATAATGGTGCTCATGTATAACCCAAGTTCTTCTTTTATCCTCTCGGTGAAATAAGCTTCTCCTATCCTTGTTCTTATCAATCCAACTCTTTTCCCATGAGTGGCAGGTTGTCACCTCATAATTTTGAGATGTATTCCATAAGACCATATCAAGCTTATTATTTTCGTTATTGGTTTTCCAACAACTCCGTTCGAACCTTCTCCTAAGAATGCCTTCTCAAGCTCTTTTGTGGCAGAAGTTGGCATTTTCTTCTCCATTCTTCTATCTCAATTATCTATCTTCTATTCTTTTGTTCCGGAGGTATTGTGATGTTCATATTTTCAACCCATCATCTCGTTTTGTCAAAGATCATGATTTTTTCCATGCCTATGCTTTTAATTTGAGTGTTGTGTCCTTTTTTCAAGTATCCTCTCATCTTGTCAAGTTCAATTCCTTCCATCTACAGACGGAGTGCTGTCCAAATTATATCACTCTTATTCCTTCTCTATCTTGTTTAACCGGAGTGTCGTGTCCTCTTTTCAAGTTCTATCACCTTATCAAGTTTTTTATTCAATTCTTTTTCTTTCCAACCGGAGTGTTGCCCGAATTTGGTCTTCCTTGATCCCCTTCCTTAACCGGAGTGTTTTCAATAAATATCTTCCCTTCAACCTCAAGGGTTTCGCAATGCTCGTTGTCCCTCTTTTCTAACGGAGTGTTTTCGACTTGGTTCACCTTCGTTGTATTCTTTTCTCGTTTTGTTCAACCTCGCAAGGTTCTTTGGTTTCACTCGTTTGTCAAAGAAGCAACTTAGTTTTACCTCTCCTCCTTTCTCTTCCGTTGTTTTCCCTCCGGTGCCATTCTAGATCTCGGGACGAGATCCTCTCATAGTGGTGGAGTGTTGTAACGCCCCGAGACCGATGTGCCAGGTGTCTTCGAGTTATTCGTTGTCGTTGCCGTGTCATTTGCTTGCGTGTTGCATTTCATCATGTCATCATGTGCATTGCATCATCATGTTTTCAAAACTTGCATCCGTCCCGGCCTCCTCGTTCTCTCCGTTGTCCGTTCTGAGCCCAGACACACTTGCACGCGCCCGCGGCATGTCCAAAATATTATTTTATAAGTGGCCGGAAAATGTTCTCGGATTGGGTTGAAATTTGGTGTGCGGTCTTATTATAGTGTAGACAGACCGCCTGTCAAGTTTCATCGCAATCGGAGTTCGTTTGATGCCCCAACGGATATATATAGCGGCAATAGTAGCCGGTCTAACGTCGGACGTTTTCGGTCTCCGGAAACTGTTGTCGGGCTTTCCCGCTCTTCTCTTCCCTCAGCTCAAGACCGTCTACACATATCACTACCTATCGCCAGGCCCTACCTAACCCCTCTCGTCAGCCCGCAGCCCCCCTCGTGCGCGTCCGAAAGTTGTCCCGGACCCGACCCGGACTGTCGTCACCGTTGGATCCGGATCATCCCCAAACGTCTACAAAACGTCACCGTTTTCTTATTGGACCTCCCTAGCTATTTTATTCGCGACCGTCCGATTACGATCGGAGGGGTACGATAGCCCCAAACTATTTCCACCTGCTATTTATACCAGTCAAACCCTAGCCCATCCTGTCCAATCCACCAATCCCCCTCGCCGCCGCCACTCTCTCGTTGGGATCCTCCCAGATCCCCTCCTCACCAACCCACGCAGAGCCAGCCACCTCCCGTGGCGCTCGATCCATTCTGGACGGAGGCAACACAAACGACCGAGCACCTCGTCCCCGCCACTCGTCGTCGCCAGAACCAGCTCGCCGGAGCAGAGCTCCTCCGTCGCCGCCCCTTCCCGTTCCCGAACGGATCCGGCTGCCCTCGCCCCCAAGCTTCCCGAGCCCGCAGCCAAGCGTCTCCCGCTCCCTCCGCGCTCCAAATCGAGAAGAGCTCGATCCCGAGCCCCTGCCTCAATCTTCGCCACCTCGTCATCCTCCGCCATCAGCGCGCCAGCCGCTCCGACCCGCTGGTCCGCGCCACCAGCCCAAGAACGACGTCGGCCTCCTCAACTCTCCTCGCTGCCTCCGATCCAAGCTGCCGAAGCTCCAAGCCCATGCGCCTCTCCGCCGTACCGCCAAGTCCCTCTACTGCGTCGCCCGCCCGCTCGCTTCCTCTGCTTCGAACGGGACTACCAGCGCCACCGTCGGAGATGCCCCGTCCGCCGCCCAGACCTGCCAAAACGAGCTCCAGCAGGGCCGCCCTTTTCCTTCCCCGCGCTCTCCTCGCGTCCTTCTTCTCCCTTCTCTCCTCCCCACTCACCCGAGGCTCTCTCTCTCTCTCTCTGTCCGCAGGAGCATGCCGCTGCCGCCGGGATCTTCTCGTCGTCGCTGTTGGTCGGATCCAGCCGCCCTTGTTTCCAGCCGCGCCTCTCCACGCCTGAGAACGCCGGCCATCTCCCTCGCCACACTCCCTCCGTTCCTTGCGCCCACGTCGCCGAAGTCCATCCTGCCCACCGTCGGCACTTGAGCCTGCTGCTGTTTTGTCTTCAGAAACAAGCAGAAGCAGCTCGCTCGCCTCGTCCCTGCGTTGACCCGCGTCGCTGCCTCCAGATCCCGGCCCAGATGCGAGGCCCAGCGCTAGTCCCTCCTCCCCGCGTGGCCTCCCAGGCCCAGCGCAGCGCCAGGCCCAGCGCGCCGTCCTCACCGGCCTGCCTCCTTCTCTTTTCCGGGCCAGGCCCATGGGTGAGCAGCCCCCCCCCCCCCCCCGCAGCGCCCCTCCTTTTTTTCCCTCGCTGTTGGGCTTGCCCCAGATTCAGCCCGTGCTATGTTTTTCCCCTGTTTTGTGATTTATCCATTATCCAGAGAGCTGCAGTTTTGCAGTATAGTCCCTAAACTTCATGCATTTTAATAACATCTAAACCGTGCATCGGATGTAAATAATTTATATATGAAACTTGCTTAAAATTATGTGTAGATTAATAATATGCCACTTTCTTGCCATGTTAAAATATTTAAAATGTTGTTTGCATTAATTTGCCCCTATGCCATGTTAAAATGAATTAATTCATAACTTAATAACCGTAACTCCGATTTTAATAATCTTTATATGTAAATGGGGTAGAATTTTGCCTAGTTTAACATGGTGGCCTCATCTTGCATGTCTAATAACTCTAAAATTGCGTTTAGGACAGATCAGGACCAAACCTAATATTTGCACATGAGGATTTTCCGGACTTGTTGTTTTGTTGTTCCGGCCTAATTTAAACTTGCCTAGATAGGTAGTTTTGTCATGTTTCACCTCTTGCCATGTTAATCAACATTTTAATATTATTGGGTACATACACGAGAGTGAACTAAATAATTGACGTGGTGTTCCGTCAATATGCACCTCGTTGCATATTGAGCTCCACATAACTTGTAGTGTTGTTTGTGCACTTTGCCATGCCATGCCATGCTTCATTAAACCGGACATGCATCATACTCGTTTGTGCATCATGCCATGTTGATGTGTTGGTTGTTTACTATGTTGTGTGCTTCTTTTCCGGTGATTGCCTCTTCAGGTTGGTTCCGGTAACGTCGTGTTGTGAGGATCCGTTCGACTACGTCCGCTTGTCTTCTTCATGGACTCGTTCTTCTCCCTTGCGGGATTTCAGGCAAGATGATCATACCCTCGAAATCACTACTATCTTTGCTATGCTAGTTTGCTTGCTCTTTTGCTATGCCATTGCTACAATGCCTACCACTTGCTTGTCAGCCTCCCAATTGCCATGTTCAGCCCCTAACCCACCTTTGTCCTAGCAAACCGTTGATTGGCTATGTTACCGCTTTGCTCAGTCCCTCTTATAGCGTTGTTAGTTGCAGGTGAAGATTGAGGTTTGTTCCTTGTTGGAACATGGAGATACCATTCCTTGTTGGAACATTTGTTTACTTGTTGGGATATCACTATATGTCTTATTTAATTAATGCATCTATATACTTGGTAAAGGGTGGAAGGCTCGGCCTTATGCCTGGTGTTTTGTTCCACTCTTGCCGCTCTAGTTTCCGTCATATCGGTGTTATGTTCCTGGATTTTGCGTCCCTTACGCGGTTGGGCTATAATGGGAACCCCTTGACAGTTCGCCTTTAGTAAAGCTTCTCCAGCAATGCCCAACATTGGTTTTACCATTTGCACTAACAACCTACCACCTTCCCTTGGGTTCTGCAGACTCAAGGGTCATCTTTATTCTACCCCCCCCCCCCGGGCCAGTGCTCCTCTGAGTGTTGGTCCGAACTAGAGCCCTGTGCAGCGCCACCTCGGGGAAACTTGAGGGATGGTTTTAGTTGTACGGATTGCTCATCTGAGTGTGCCCTGAGAAAGAGATATGTGCATCTCCTATCGGGATTTGTCGGCACATTCGGGCGGTGTTGCTGGTTTAGTTTTACCCTGTCGAAATGTCTTGTTGTACTGGGATACCGAGTCTGATCGGAACGTCTCGGGTGGAGGTCTATTCCTTCCTTAACCGTGAGAGCTTGTCATGGGCTAAGTTGGGACCCCTGCAGGGATTGATCTTTCGAAAGCCGTGCCCGCGGTTATGGGCAGATGGGAATTTGTTAACGTCCGGTTGTAGAAAACCTGAACTTGACCTTAATTAAAATGAATCAACTGCGTGTGTAACCGTGATGGTCTCTTTCCGGCGGAGTCCGGGAAGTGAACACGGTTGTTGGAGTTATGCTTGACGTAGGTAGTCCAGGATCACTTCTTGATCATACTTTTATCGACCGTGCTTTGCCTTCTCTTCTCGCTCTCATTTGCGTATGTTAGCCATCATATATGCTAGTCGCTTGCTACAGCTCCACCTCATACCTTTACCTTACCCATAAGCTTAAATAGTCTTGATCGCGAGGGTGCGAGATTGCTGAGTCCTTGTGGCTCACAGATACTTCCAAAACCAGTTTGCAGGTGCCGATGAGTCTGTGCAGATGACGCAACCCAGCTCAGGAGGAGCTCGTTGAAGACCTTGTTTATTTGTGTTGTTTCGTTCTAGTTGATCAGTAGTGGAGCCCAGTTGGGGTCGATCGGGGACCTTTGTCGCATTTGGGGTTCTTCTTTTATTTTGGTTCCGTAGTCGGACCCTGAGTGTATTTGCTTGATGTAATGCTTTATTCATGTAATTGTGTGAAGTGGCGATTGTAAGCCAACTATGTAGCTCTTATTCCTTATTATATTACATGGGTTGTGTGAAGATTACCTCACTTGCGACATATGCCTTCAATGCGATTATGCCTCTAAGTCGTGCCTCGACACGTGGGAGATATAGTCGCATCGAGGGTGTAACAAAAGGGCTGGAATCATATTGGACGGCCCAGATGAAGCTACTGGGCTTAATTCCGATAGGCCGTAACGGGTCGTGAGTTAGCAGGTCATAAATGGGCTATACACGAACATGTCGTTAACACGCTTTCCATGGGCCGACCCGTTACCTTTTGACCAAGTCAAACGGGCCAGCCTTTTCACCAGAATGGGCCTCTGTTGGGCCGTGCCACGTGTCGACGTATCATAGGCGCCTCCTGTCCAATGAATAGATGACATATGTCCCAATGGGGAGCCAACACGTGTTTCCTCCGGCCAATGAGAATTTTACACGTGGAAAATTCTCATTGGTCTGGGCTGTTAGCAGGTTATCGGATCCAAAACCAGACCCGATAGCTTAACGTCGACCCGTTACAGTGGATGCCACGTGTTGGTCACCCTTGACGAAAGCACTTCCATGACGCGCAATTTATCATCATGGAAGTGGACACTTCCGTGATGATAATTTTGGTAATGTCATGGAACACTTCTACGACAGCACAGGTATGACTATCTTGATTCTGTCATAAATTTGTCATGGATGTACATTCATGACAGAAAACATGACCTACTATGACAAACACGTATCATCACGAAAGTGTATTTTTTGTAGTGATAACCGGGGGTGTAAACTGTGGAGGGGGCGCTGCACACGGCTAACAATTGTTGGTGTGTCTTCTAGGCGCCCCCTCCCCACATATATATATGTGGGAGGGGGAGGGAGCAGCCATGGGGCGCCCCAAGTAGGAGGAATCCTACTTGGGGACCTCCCCCAATTCGGCCACCCCCTATCCTTATTTCTGGAGAGAAAGAGGGAAGGGGAAGGGAGAAAGGAAAGGGGGGCGAAACCCCTCCAATTCGGCCACATGCCTAAGGGAGGGCACGCCATTCCTTGTGGGCTAGTGTGCTCCCCTCTTATGGCCAACATGGCCCATATTCCCCCCGGGTTTTCCAGTACCCCCCCCCCCCCCGGTACTCCGATAAATACCCGATACTATCCATAACACTTCCGGTGTCCGAATACTATCATGCTATATATCAATATTTATCTCTCGACTATTTCGAGACTCCTCGTCATGTTCGTGATCTCATCCGGGACTCCGAACAACATTCAGTCACCAAATCACATAACTCATATAATACTAAATCGTCATCGAACGTTAAGCGTGCGGACCCTACGAGTTCGAGAACTATGTAGACATAACTGAGACACCTCTCTGGTCAATAACCAATAGCGGAACCTGGATGCTCATATTAGCTCCTACATATTCTATGAAGATCTTGATCGGTCAAACCATTATGACAACATATGTTATTCCCTTTGACATCGGTATGTTACTTGCCCAAGATTCGATCGTCGGTATCCATATACCTAGTTCAATCTCGTTACCGGCAAGTCTCTTTACTCGTTCTGTAATGCATCATCTTGTAACTAACTCATTAGTCACTTTGCTTGCAAGGCTTCTTATGATGTGCATTACTGAGAGGGCCCAGAGATACCTCTCCGATACTTGAAGTGACAAATCCTAATCTCGATCTATGCCAACCCAACAAACACCTTCGAAGATACCAGTAGAGCATCTTTATAATCGCCCAGTTACGTTGTGATGTTTGATAGCACACAAGGTATTCCTCCGGTATCCGGGAGTTGCATAATCTCATAGTCAAAGGAATATGCATTTGACACGAAGAAAGCAATAGCAATAGAACTGAACAATCAATATGCTAAGCTAATAGATGGGTCTTGTCCATCACATCATTCTCCTAATGATGTGATCCCATTATCAAATGACAACTCATGTCCATGTTTAGGAAACCTTAACCATCTTTGATCAACGAGCTAGTCAAGTAGAGGCTCACTAGGGACATAGTGTTTGTCTATGTATTCACACATGTATTAAGGTTTCCGATCAATACAATTCTAGCATGAATAAACATTTATCATGAATAAGGAAATACAAAATAACAACTTTATTACTGCCTCTAGGGCATATTTCCTTCATGTGCTTCAAAGTAGCACCATGTTTTTCATATAGAGAGTGTCCTGTGTTGTCACTTTCATATACTAGTGTGAATTATTCATTATAAAACTTGGCTTGTATATTTTGATTATGGGCTTCCTCGAATGCCCGAGGTCTTCATGAGTAAGAAAGTTGGATGCACACCCACTTAGTTTCCAGTTTGAGCTTTCATACACTTAATTATAGCACTCAGTGCATCCGTTGCATGGCAATCCATACTCCTCGCATTGACATCAATTGATGGGCATCTCCATAGCCCGTTGATTAGACGTGTTGATGTGAGACTATCTTATTTTTTGTCTTCCCCTTATTACATCTCTACTACCGCATTCTATTTCACCCATAATGCTATGTCCATGGCTTACGCTCATGTATTGCGTGAGAGTTGAAAAAGCTGAAGAGCGTTAAAAAGTATGAGCCAATTTCTAGGCTTGTTATCGGGGTTGTGCATGATTGATATTTTGTCCTAAGAAGATGGAACATGACAAGGCTATATGATTTTGTAGGGATAGCGTTCTTTAGCATTTTTATTTTGAAAGGCATGATTGTTTGTTGGTATGCGTGAGTTTTAATGTCTTTATATCGAATTATAGACTATTGCTTTGAATCATTCGGATCTTAACATTCATACCCTAAAAGAAAGATTACATCATAGACATGTTAGGTAGCATTCCACATCAAAATTTTGGTTGTTATCATTTACCTACTCGAGGACGAGTAGGAATTAAAGTTGGGCATGGTTGATACGTCTCCAACGTATCTATAATTTTTTTATTGTTCCATGTTATTATAGTATCAATATTTGATGTTTTATATGCAATTATATGATGTTTTATATAATTTTCAGGGACTAACTTATTAACCCAGTGCCTATTGTCAGTTGTTGTTTTTGTCCGTTCTTTGTTTTCCAAGAAATTAGTACCAAACAGAGTTCAAACACTACAAAACTTTTGACATTTTTTCTGGACAAGAGAGACCCTAAAAGCTTCGGGAGGAGACCAGAAGGAAAACAAGGAGATGACAAGGCAATAGGGCGCGCCCTGTTAACTTGTGGGACCCTCGTGGTTCCGTCTGGCCTAATTCGACCTCTATAAATTATCTAAAATCGGGAACCAACAAAGAGCCACCCAAAACACTTTTTCTGCTCCTGCAAGTTTCTCTTCTTGTGCGATCCCTTCTAGAGGCCTTTTACAGTACTTTGCCGGAGGGGGAATCGTTCATAGAGGGCTTCTACATCGGCCTTGCTGCCCTCCCATGATGCGTGAGTAGTTCACCATAGACCTACGGATCCATAACTAGTAACTAGATGGCTTCTTCTCTCTTTGATCTTCAATACAATGTTCTCTTCGATGTTCTTGGAGTTCTATTTGATGTAATCTTCTTTCGCGATGTGTTTGTTGGGATCCAATGAATTGTGGGTTTATGATCTAAATATTTATGAATATTAATGGAGTCTTTTCTGAACTTTATTACGCGTGATTGTTATAGCTTTGTATTTCTCTCTGATCTATCCGTTTGGTTTGGCCAACTAGATTGATTTATCTTTAGTGGGAGAGGTGCTTTGTGGTGGGTTCAATTTTGCGATGCTCTATCCCTGTGATAGAAAGGGACAAGACACATATTTGTATTGTTGCCATTAAGGGTGAAACGACGACATTTATTCATATTGATTGGGTTTACTTTGTCTACATCATGTCATTTTGCTTAAAGTGTTGCTCTGTTTTATACTTAATACCCTAGATGCATGCTGGATAGGGGTCGATGTGTGGAGTAATAGTAGTAGATATGGGCAGGAGTTGGTCTACTTGTCTCGGACGTGATGCCTATATACATGATCATTGCCTTGAATATCGTCATAACTATGCGTTTTTCTATCAATTGCCCAATGGTTATTTGTCTACCCACCGTATGCTATGTGCTCAAGAGAGAAGCCTCTAGTGAAAACTATGGCCCCAAGGTCTACTTTTATCATATATAAAACACACACAAATACTTTGTTGCAAATTTGTATTTTCTTTTATTTTATATTTACAATTTATCTATCTGCTACTACGAGATTTAATCCTTGCAAGTAACCGCCAAGAGGATTGACAACCCTCTTGGTTGTGCTAGGTGCAAGTATTTTTTTCTTTTGTGTGTGCATGTGTTATTCACGAGGCTTTGTGTGATTCTCCTACTAGATTGATAACCTTGTTTCTTAACTAAGGGAAATATTTATCTCTACTGTATTGCATCTCCTCTTCTCTTTGGGGAAATCCCAACGTAGCTCACAAGTAGCACAAACGTGGCTATTCGAATAGGTTTAAAACACACTCTGCAGAGATTGTACACTTTACACACACCAGGACTCCCAGTCTAACATACCCAGTCTACAACATGTCACTTTAACTGTATCGACGACCTCCCGCGGGCTAGTCTCGGTCGAGGGGATCTGGAACCTGGCCACCCCGTGGCCCTTTTATTCCCCCAGGCCCTCTAGCTTCGGATGCAATTTTCCCGGCTAGAGGAGATACTACACTCTGAGGCCACGGGCGAACAGTAGCGCATGCAGTTAGCGCGCTCTGTCCATGGTCATCACCAGCATTGCATGAACCAGGGTGCCACAGGGGGCCAAAACATGTCTAGTGTGCGTGTGCATGGTCACGGAGTGTGTGTGTGTGTGTGTGTGTGTGGTTGTATGCCTATCCTATGCTTAGTAATTGAGTGGAGCTTCTAATGTAGTAGGTTTTCTCCACAATGTGTTTGTTATCTTCCATTTTGAATTTGGTTGATCCAAACATGCTGAAACTTGTTGTGCCGTGCTCTGGTATGTTGGTGAATATGTATGCAAAAATTCAGAGCAAATGGGTGGACCTATATGGCACTTCCTGTAAAAGTTAATTTTTGTACAGAAACTTGTTGAAAATATGAGCAATTTACCAAATGATTTTATTAGCAGAAATATTAGATAAAGCATGACTAATATAACAGTGACAAAACAAGCCATGCGATTTGACAAAGAGAAGGTAAACAGCATCTTCATATATGAACTGTAACTGAACATATCTAGAGCAGCCAGTATAGCAAGTTGCATATATGAAATAGAGTCTAACATATGTAGGGCAAATACTAGAACAAGGAACTACAGCAGGACCTCTAACAAAAAGGACAAGAACACGTACGGGACATCAGTAGCAGAAGTGCTGGACTTGGGGTCGGTGTCCTCGCCTGCCATGTCGTCGAGGAGGTCGTGGAGGTCGAGGAAGAAGTCGTCGTCGAGGAAGTAGTCGTCGGAGTCCGTGATGAAGAAGCCAGTAGTCGCGCGGAACGCTCCCCAAAAACCTTATCACCCTTCTGCCGTACAGGACTCAAAAGGTGCGGTTCCGGAGGCCTACTGTCCCGACCTGCGGTGCACACCGCAAGACGGGATGGGGAAGAACGTAGCAGCAGCGCAGTGATCGGAACTTTGTGGTGATAGGAAGAGGAGCTTCTGTTGTGTGTCTCTGGAGAGGAGCGACCTCTCTTGTATAGTCATAGGAGAAGGACGCGAAGAGGCTACGGCGGGAGCTGAAGCAACGAAGGGAGACGAAGCGAACAGGCAGCGGCCGAAGAGGCGCGCCGTTCGAATTCAGTGTCCACTACAAAAAACGTTTCGACTCCCACATGACCTTTCGTATACCCGTCGTGCGTGGCAAAAATTTAGACATTGGCTCGGCTCATTCCCGCAACCCGTGGCACGTCGTGACGAGGCGTGGCGTGGCGAGGCGGGCGGCAGAGGAGGAGCGTGCATGGATGTCCCTCTTGTTCTCATGATCATACATGTGGGGAAAGAACCTCCCTTATAAAGAGATCCAACTATAAACTAGCAATGTGGGACTAAACTTTTGTTCCACCTCTTGCCTTGCACGAATGGGCTGCGTGGGCCTCTAGGATTTATTAGGAATTTATGAAACTGCTATTGGGCTAGGCCCAAAATAGACAAAATTCCAGCAATCCCCCCACCAGATCCCAGAGGCACACAAAATTTGCCATTGGTTCCAAAACACTATTTTATATACCGGTACTACAGTGGAGACTGTTAAGTTGAACTTCCACCTAGAACTCTATGATACACTAGTAAGCAACTTGAACAGTGGACTGGGCCTTGAACTGCAAGTTTTCTGCGAATCTAGCTTCACATAAAGCCTTGACCGATACGTGGCTACCATGGGTCTTCCCCGCGGGTGGAGCTTATGCGTCATACTCCGAGACCTTTCATGAGTTTACTAGAGAGAACCCTACTCTCATAGATTGCGACGTTTAACAATCAGACTCATATAGGTGTGTTGTTCAAAAGATGTTCTGCAGGACGACATCTCTTCTTCAATGAGCCACTTAGAACACATTAAGATATACATCAACCTGCCATGCAGATTAGGAGAGTATTGCATCTTCATGGAGTGGTATTGTTGATAGTAAGGATACTCTCCTCTCAGTTGACCAACAGCTTGTCTTCCACATGTAATTCACGGGATCTCCGATCACAAAGAATAGGTTACCACTTTGAACAACTCATATTGTGGGTCTCATACCCATCTCCCTCGATGCACTATCTATCACATTACGTGATAGACCCTTAGTAAAAGGATCTGCCAGATTCTTAGATGTTTGGATATAATCCAATGCAATAACTCCGGAGTTTCTCATTTTCCTGACAGACTTTAACCTTCTCTGAACGTGTCTTGATGACTTCATGTTGTCCTTTGAGCTACTCACTTTCGTGACCACAGTTTGATTGTCACAGTTCATAAGGACACCCGGTATAGGTTTCTCAACAACCGGCAAGTCATTCAAGAGCCGACGAAGCCAATCTGCTTCGACCGTAGCTGTTGAAGAAAATATGCCCTAGAGGCAATAATAATGTTATTATTTTTATTTCCTTATATCATGATAAATGTTTATTATTCATGCTAGAATTGTATTATCCAGAAACATAATACTTGTGTGAATACATAGACAAACCAAACGTCACTAATATGCCTCTACTTGACTAGCTCATTAATCAAAGATGGTTATGTTTCCTAACCATAGACATGTGTTGTCATTTGATTAACGGGATCACATTATTAGGAGAATGATGTGATTGACATGACCCATTCCATTAGCTTAGCACCCGATCGTTTAGTATGTTGCTATTGCTTTCTTCATGACTTATACATGTTCCTATGACTATGAGATTATGAAACTCCCGTTTGCCGGAGGAACACTTTGTGTGCTACCAAACGTCACAACGTAACTGGGTGATTATAAAGGAGCTCTACAGGTGTCTCCAAAGGTACATGTTGGGTTGGCGTATTTCGAGATTAGGATTTGTCACTCCGATTGTCGGAGAGGTATCTCTGGGCCCTCTCGGTAATGCACATCACATAAGCCTTGCAAGCATTGCAACTGATGAGTTAGTTGCGAGATGATGTATTACGAAATGAGTAAAGAGACTTGCTGGTAACGAGATTGAACTAGGTATTGAGATACCGACGATCGAATATCGGGCAAGTAACATACCGATGAAAAAGGGAACAACGTATGTTGTTATGCGGTCTGACCGATAAAGATCTTCGTAGAATATGTAGGAGCCAATATGAGCATCCAGGTTCCGCTATTGGTTATTGACCGGAGACGTGTCTCGGTCATGTCTACATTGTTCTCGAACCCGTAGGGTCCGCACGCTTAAGGTTTCGATGACAGTTATATTATGAGTTTATGAGTTTTGATGTACCGAAGTTAGTTCGGAGTCCCGGATGTGATCACGGACATAACGAGGAGTCTCGAAATGGTTGAGACATAAAGATTGATATATTGGACGGCTATATTCGGACACCAGAAATGTTCCGGACGATTTCGGAGAAAACCGGAGAGCCGGAGGGTTACCGGAACCCTACCGGGAGAAGTAATGGGCCATATGGGCCTTAGTGGAGAGAGAGAGGGGCAGCAAGGGTGGGCCGCGCGCCTCCTCCCCCCTGGTCCGAATTGGACTAGGAGAGGGGGGGCGGCGCCCCCCTTTCCTTCTCCTTCCCCACTTCCTTCCCCCTCCTAGTAGGAGTCCTACTCCTACTAGGAGGAGGACTCCTCCTTGGCGCGCCTATAGGGCCGGACGGCCTCCTCCCCTTGCTCCTTTATATACGGGGGCAGGGGGCACCCCTAGATACACAAGTTGATCCACGTGATCATATTCTTAGCCGTGTGCGGTGCCCCCTTCCACCATAATCCTCAATAATATTGTAGCAGTGCTTAGGCGAAGCCCTGCGACGGTAGTACATCAAGATCGTCACCACGCTGTCGTGCTGACGGAACTCTTCCCCGACACTTTGCTGGATCGGAGTCCGGGGATCGTCATCGAGCTGAATGTGTGCTAAAACTCGGAGGTGTCGTAGTTTCGGTGCTTGATCGGTCGGGCCGTGAAGACGTACGACTATATCAACCGCGTTGTGCTAACGCTTCCGCTGTCGGTCTACAAGGGTACGTAGATCACACTCTCCCCTCTCGTTGCTATGCATCACCATGATCTTGCGTGTGCGTAGGAATTTTTTTGAAATTACTACGTTCCCCAACAGTGGCATCCGAGCCTAGGTTTTATGTGCTGATGTTATATGCACGAGTAGAACACAAGTGAGTTGTGGGCGATATAAGTCATACTACTTACCAGCATGTCATACTTTGGTTCGGCGGTATTGTTGGACGAAGCGGCCCGGACCAACATTACGCATACGCTTACGCGAGACCGGTTCTCCCGACGTGCTTTGCACAAAGGTGGCTAGCGGGTGACAGTTTCTCCAACTTTAGTTGAACCGAGTGTGGCTACGCCCGGTCCTTGCGAAGGTTAAAACAGCACCAACTTGACAAACTATCGTTGTGGTTTTGATGCGTAGGTAAGATTGGTTCTTGCTTAAGCCCGTAGCAGCCACGTAAAACTTGCAACAACAAAGTAGAGGACGTCTAACTTGTTTTTGCAGGGCATGTTGTGATGTGATATGGTCAAGACATGATGCTAAGTTTTATTGTATGAGATGATCATGTTTTGTAACCAAGTTATCGGCAACTGGCATGAGCCATATGGTTGTCGCTTTATTGTATGCAATGCAATTGCGCTGTAATGCTTTACTTTATCACTAAGCGGTAGTGATAGTCGTGGAAGCATAAGATTGGCGAGACGACAATGATGCTACGATGGTGATCAAGGTGTCGCGCCGGTGACGATGGTGATCACGACGGTGCTTCGAAGATGGAGATCACAAGCACAAGATGATGATGGCCATATCATATCACTTATATTGATTGCATGTGATGTTTACCTTTTATGCATCTTATCTTGCTTTGATTGACGGTAGCATTTTAAGATGATCTCTCACTAATTATCAAGAAGTGTTCTCCCTGAGTATGCACCGTTGCGAAAGTTCTTCGTGCTGAGACACCACGTGATGATCGGGTGTGATAG
Organism: Triticum monococcum; assembly: GCA_034509565.1. Classification (NCBI taxonomy): domain Eukaryota; kingdom Viridiplantae; phylum Streptophyta; class Magnoliopsida; order Poales; family Poaceae; genus Triticum; species Triticum monococcum. The sequence goes on from CM067844.1 coordinate 496,794,968, forward strand.
GCTCTACGTTCAAATACAACGGGTGCAAAACAGTTGCACACGCAGAATACTCAGGTTATACTTGACGAGCCAAGCATATACAGATATGGCCTCGGAACACGGAGACCGAAAGGTCGAGCGTGAATCATATAGTATATATGATCAACATAGCGATGTTCACCAATGAAACTACTCCATCTCACGTGATGATCGGACATGGTTTAGTTGATTTGGATCACATAATCACTTAGAGGATTAGAGGGATGTCTATCTAAGTGGGAGTTCTTTAGTAATATGATTAATTGAACCTAAATTTATCATGAACTTAGTACCTGATAGTATCTTGCTTGTTTATGTTTGATTGTAGATAGATGGCCCGTGCTGTTGTTCCATTGAATTTTAATGCGTTCCTTGAGAAAGCAAAGTTGAAAGATGATGGTAGCAATTACACGGACTGGATCCGTAACTTGAGGATTATCCTCATTGCTGCACAGAAGAATTACGTCCTGGAAGCACTGCTGGGTGCCAGGCCTGCTACTGGAGCAACACCACATGTTATGAACGTCTGGCAGAGCAAAGTTGATGACTACTCGATAGTTCAGTGTGCCATGCTTTACGGCTTAGAATCGGAACTTCAACGACGTTTTGAACGTCATGGAGCATATGAGATGTTCCAGGAGTTGAAGTTAATATTTCAAGCAAATGCCCGGATTGAGAGATATGAAGTCTCCAATAAGTTCTATAGCTGCAAGATGGAGGAGAATAGTTCTGTCAGTGAGCATATACTCAAAATGTCTGGGTATAATAATCACTTGATTCAATTGGGAGTTAATCTTCCAGATGATTGCGTCATTGACAGAATTCTCCAATCACTGCCACCAAGCTACAAGAGCTTCGTGATGAACTATAATATGCAAGGGATGAATAAGACTATTCCCGAGCTCTTCGCAATGCTGAAAGCTGCGGAAGTAGAAATCAAGAAGGAGCATCAAGTGTTGATGGTCAATAAGACCACTAGTTTCAAGAAAAAGGGCAAAGAGAAGAAGAAGGGGAACTTCAAAAAGAACAGCAAGCAAGCTGCTACTCAAGAGAAGAAACCCAAACCTGGACCTAAGCCTGAAACTGAGTGCTTCTACTGCAAGCAGACTGGTCACTGGAAGCAGAACTGCCCCAAGTATTTGGCGGATAAGACGGATGGCAAGGTGAACAAAGGTATATGTGATATACATGTTATTGATGTGTACCTTACTAATGCTCGCAGTAGCACCTGGGTATTTGATACTGGTTCTGTTGCTAACATTTGCAACTCGAAACAGGGACTACGGATTAAGCGAAGATTGGCTAAGGACGAGGTGACGATGCGCGTGGCAAATGGTTCCAAAGTCGATGTGATCGCGGTCGGCACGCTACCTCTACATCTACCTTCGGGATTAGCATTAGACCTAAATAATTGTTATTTGGTGCCAGCGTTAAGCATGAACATTATATTTGGATCTTGTTTGATGCGAGACGGTTATTCATTTAAATCAGAGAATAATGGTTGTTCTATTTATATGAGTAATATCTTTTATGGTCATGCACCCTTAAAGAGTGGTCTATTCTTATTAAATCTCGATAGTAGTGACACACATATTCATAATGTTGAAGCCAAAAGATGCAGAGTTGATAATGATAGTGCAACTTATTTGTGGCACTGCCGTTTGGGTCATATCGGTGTAAAGCGCATGAAGAAACTCCATACTGATGGGCTTTTGGAATCACTTGGTACTTGCGAACCGTGCCTTATGGGTAAGATGACAAAAACACTGTTCTCCGGTACTATGGAGAGAGCAACAGATTTGTTGGAAATCATACATACAGATGTATGTGGTCCGATGAATGTTGAGGCTCGTGGCGGATATCGTTATTTTCTCACCTTCACAGATGACTTAAGAAGATATGGGTATATCTACTTAATGAAACATTAGTCTGAAACATTTGAAAAGTTCAAAGAATTTCAGAGTGAAGTTGAAAATCATCATAACAAGAAAATAAAATTCCTACGATCTGATCGTGGAGGAGAATATTTGAGTTACGAGTTTGGTGTACATTTGAAACAATGCGGAATAGTTTCGCAACTCACGCCACCCGGAACACCACAACGTAATGGTGTGTCCGAACGTTGTAATCGTACTTTACTTGATATGGTGCGATCTATGATGTCTCTTACTGATTTACCGCTATCGTTTTGGGGTTATGCTCTAGAGACGGCCGCATTCATGTTAAATAGGGCACCATCAAAATCCGTTGAGACGACACCTTATGAACTATGGTTTGGCAAGAAACCAAAGTTGTCGTTTCTGAAAGTTTGGGGTTGCGATGCTTATGTGAAAAAGCTTCAACCTGATAAGCTCGAACCCAAATCGAAGAAATGTGTCTTCATAGGATATCCAAAGGAAACTATTGGATACACCTTCTATCACAGATCCGAAGGCAAAACTTTTGTTGCTAAATTCGGAAACTTTCTAGAGAAGGAGTTTCTCTCGAAAGAAGTGAGTGGGAGGAAAGTAGAACTTGATGAGGTAACTGTACCTGCTCCCTTATTGGAAAGTAGTACATCATAGAAACCAGTTTCTGTGACACCTACACCAATTAGTGAGGAAGCTAATGATGATGATCATGAAGCTTCAGAACAAGATACTACTGAACCTCGTAGATCAACCAGAGTAAGATCCGCACCAGAGTGGTACGGTAATCCTGTTCTGGAAGTCATGCTACTAGATCATGATGAACCTACGAACTATGGAGAAGCGATGGTGAGCCCAGATTCCGCAAAACGGCTTGAAGCCATGAAATCTGAGATGGGATCCATGTATGAGAACAAAGTATGGACTTTGGTTGACTTGCCCAATGATCGGCAAGCAATTGAGAATAAATGGATCTTTAAGAAGAAGACTGACGCTGACGGTAATGTTACTGTCTACAAAGCTCGACTTGTCGCAAAAGGTTTTCGACAAGTTCAAGGGATTGACTACGATGAGACCTTCTCACCCGTAGCGATGCTTAAGTCTGTCCGAATCATGTTAGCAATTGCCGCATTTTATGATTATGAAATTTGGCAGATGGATGTCAAAACTGCATTCCTGAATGGATTTCTGCAAGAAGAGTTGTATATGATGCAACCGGAAGGTTTTGTCGATCCAAAGGGAGCTAACAAAGTGTGCAAGCTCCAGCGATCCATTTATGGACTGGTGCAAGCCTCTCAGAGTTGGAATAAATGCTTTGATAGTGTGATCAAAGCATTTGGTTTTGTACAGACTTTTGGAGAAGCCTGTATTTACAAGAAAGTGAGTGGGAGCTCTGTAGCATTTCTGATATTATATGTAGATGGCATATTACTAATCGGAAATGATATAGAATTTCTGGATAGCATAAAGGGATACTTGAATAAGAGTTTTTTAATGAAAGACCTCGGTGAAGCTGCTTACATATTGGGCATTAAGATCTATAGAGACAGATCAAGACGCTTAATTGGACTTTCACAAAGCACATACCTTGACAAAGTTTTGAAAAAGTTCAAAATGGATCAAGCAAAGAAAGGATTCTTGCCTGTGTTACAAGGTGTGAAATTGAGTAAGACTCAATGGCCGACCAATGCAGAAGATAGAGAGAAAATGAAAGATGTTCCCTATGCTTCAGCCATAGGCTCTATCATGTATACAATGTTGTGTACCAGACCTGATGTGTGTCTTGTTATAAGTCTAGCAGGCAGGTACCAAAGTAATCCAGGAGTGGATCACTGGACAGCGGTCAAGAACATCCTGAAATACCTGAAAAGGACTAAGGATATGTTTCTCATATATGGAGGTGACAAAGAGCTCATTGTAAATGGTTACGTTGATCCAAGCTTTGACACTGATCCGTACGATTCTAAATTGCAAACCGGATACGTGTTTACATTAAATGGTGGAGCTGTCAGTTGGTGCAGTTCTAAACAAAGCGTTGTGGCGGGATCTACATGTGAAGCGGAGTACATAGCTGCTTCGGAAGCAGCAAACGAAGGAGTCTAGATGAAGGAGTTCATATCCGATCTAGGTGTCATACCTAGTGCATCGGATCCAATGAAAATCTTTTGTGACAATACTGGTGCAATTGCCTTGGCAAAGGAATCCAGATTTCACAAGAGAACCAAGCACATCAAGAGACGCTTCAATTCCATCCAAGATCTAGTCCAGGTGGGAGACATAGAGATTTGCAAGGTACATACGGATCTGAATATTGCAGACCCGTTGACTAAGCCTCTTCCACGAGCAAAACATGATCAGCACCAAAGCTCCATGGGTGTTAGAATCATTACTGTGTAATCTAGATTATTGACTCTAGTGCAAGTGGGAGACTGAAGGAAATATGCCCTAGAGGCAATAATAATGTTATTATTTTTATTTCCTTATATCATGATAAATGTATTATTCATGCTAGAATTGTATTATCCGGAAACATAATACTTGTGTGAATACATAGACAAACCAAACGTCACTAGTATGCCTCTACTTGACTAGCTCATTAATCAAAGATGGTTATATTTCCTAACCATAGACATGTGTTGTCATTTGATTAATGGGATCACATTATTAGGAGAATGATGTGATTGACATGACCCATTCCATTAGCTTAGCACCCGATCGTTTAGTATGTTGCTATTGCTTTCTTCATGACTTATACATGTTCCTATGACTATGAGATTATGCAACTCCTGTTTGCCGGAGGAACACTTTGTGTGCTACCAAACGTCACTACGTAACTGGGTGATTATAAAGGAGCTCTACAAGTGTCTCCAAAGGTACATGTTGGGTTGGCGTATTTCGAGATTAGGATTTGTCACTCCGATTGTCGGAGAGGTATCTCTGGGCCCTCTCGGTAATGCACATCACATAAGCCTTGCAAGCATTGCAACTAATGAGTTAGTTGCGAGATGATGTATTACGAAACGAGTAAAGAGACTTGCTGGTAACGAGATTGAACTAGGTATTGAGATACCAACGATCGAATCTCGGGCAAGTAACATACCGATGACAAAGGGAACAACGTATGTTGTTATGCGGTCTGACCGATAAAGATCTTCGTAGAATATGTAGGAGCCAATATGAGCATCCAGGTTCCGCTATTGGTTATTGACCGGAGATGTGTCTCAGTCATGTCTACATTGTTCTCGAACCCGTAGGGTCCGCACGCTTAAGGTTTCGATGACAGTTATATTATGAGTTTATGAGTTTTGATGTACCGAAGTTAGTTCAGAGTCCCGGATGTGATCACGGACATAACGAGGAGTCTCGAAATGGTCGAGACATAAAGATTGATATATTGGACGGCTATATTCGGACACCAGAAATGTTCCGGGCGATTTCGGAGAAAACCGGAGAGCCGGAGGGTTACCGGAACCCTACCGGGAGAAGTAATGGGCCATATGGGCCTTAGTGGAGAGAGAGAGGGGCGGCAAGGGTGGGCCGCGCGCCTCCTCCCCCCTGGTCCGAATTGGACTAGGTGAGGGGGGCGGCGCCCCCCTTTCCTTCTCCTCCCCCCTCCTAGTAGGAGTCCTACTCCTACTAGGAGGAGGACTCCTCCTTGGCGCGCCTATAGGGCCGGCCGGCCTCCTCCCCTTGCTCCTTTATATACGGGGGCATGGGGCACCCCTAGATACACAAGTTGATCCACGTGATCATATTCTTAGTCGTGTGCGGTGCCCCCTTCCACCATAATCCTCGATAATATTGTAGCGGTGCTTAGGCGAAGCCCTGCGACGGTAGTACATCAAGATCGTCACCACGCTGTCGTGCTGACGGAACTCTTCCCCGGCACTTTGCTGGATCGGAGTCCGGGGATCGTCATCGAGCTGAATGTGTGCTAAAACTCGGAGGTGTCGTAGTTTCGGTGCTTGATCGGTCGGGCCGTGAAGACGTACGACTACATCAACCGCGTTGTGCTAACGCTTCCGCTGTCGGTCTACAAGGGTACGTAGATCACACTCTCCCCTCTCGTTGCTATGCATCACCATGATCTTGCGTGTGCGTAGGAATTTTTTTGAAATTACTACGTTCCCCAACAGTTGTATCTAGTGCTGTGAGTTCTCCTTCCATTGTTGACCTCGTTAAGCTGGTCTGCTTGCTAGACTTCCAAGAAACAGCGCCACCTCCATGAGTGAATACATATCCACTCGTGGCCTTTATCTCATCAGCATCTGAGACCCAGTTTGAGTCACTATACCCTTCAAGCACCTTTGGGTGCCCGGTGTAATGAATTCCATAATTTGCAGTGCCTTTCAAATAACGCAAAACTCTCTCTAGAGCTTTCCAATGCACATCTCCTGGTTTTGAAACAAACCGACTCGGTTTGCTAACAGAAAAAGAGATGTCAGGTCTTGTAGCACTGGCTAAGTACATAAGCGAGCCAATAATCTGAGAATACTTCAATTGGTCTCTAGCAATTCTTTGATTCTTTTGAAGCAACACACTAGCATCATATGGTGTTGGAGAGGGCTTGCAGTCACTATAGCCAAAGCGACTCAAGATCTTTTCCACATAGTGAGATTGAAGCAATGTAATCCCACCATCATCGTCTCTCAACAACTTGATGTTCAGAATGACATCAGCCACTCCTAAATCCTTCATCTCAAAACAACGAGATAGGCAATTTTTGACCTCCTTAATAACATTCAGATTTGTTCTGAAAATCAGTATGTCATCAACATACAAGCAAAGGATAACTCCCTCGCCCCCACCATAGCGATAGTACACACATTTGTCAGCTTCGTTTACAACAAAGCCTGCAGTTGTTAAAGTTCTTTCAGACTTCTCATGCCACTATTTGGGTGCTTGCTTGAGTCCATACAAAGACTTCAGCAACTTGCACACTTTTCCTTCCTGACCATCTAGTACAAACCCATCTGGTTGTTCCATATAAATTTCCTTGTCCAACTCTCCATTTAAGAAAGCAGTCTTAACATCCATTTGATGAACGAGAAGACCATGTGAGGCATCTAGTGAAAGTAGAACTCGAATAGTGGTCAGTCGAGCCACAGGTGAGTAAGTATCAAAGAAATCTTCACCTTCTGAGGGAGTCCTGGATTACGGGGTGTCCGAATGGCCGAACTATACCTTCAGCCGGACTCCTGGACTATGAAGATACAAGATTGAAGACTCCGTCCCGTGTCCGGAAGGGACTTTCCTTGGTGTGGAAAGCAAGCTTGGCGATGCGGATATTTAGATCTCCTACCATTGTAACCGACTCTGTGTAACCCTAACCCTATCTGGTGTCTATATAAACCGGAGGGTTTTAGCCCGTAGGACAACATACACATCAACAATCATACCATAGGCTAGCTTCTAGGGTTTAGCCTCCTCAATCTCGTGGTAGATCTACTCTTGTACTACCCATATCATCAATATTAATCAAGCTGGACGTAGGGTTTTACCTCCATCGAGAGGGCCCGAACCTGGGTAAAACTTCGTGTCCCTTGCCTCCTGTTACCATCCAGCCTAGACGCACAGTTCGGGACCCCCTACCCGAGATCCGCCGGTTTTGACACCGACATTGGTGCTTTCATTGAGAGTTCCTCTATGTCATCGCCTTCAGGCTCGATGGCTCCTACGATCATCGATAGCGATGCAGTCCAGGGTGAGACCTTTCTCCCCGGACAGATCTTCGTCTTCGGCGGCTTCGCACTGCGGGCCAATTCACTTGGCCACCTGGAGCAGATCGAAAGCTACGCCCCTGGCCGTCAGGTCAGATTTGGAAGTTTAAACTACACGGCTGACATCTGCGGGGACTTGATCCTCGACGGATTCGAGCCACTGCCGAGCGCGCCGCACTATCCCGACGAGCCTGATCTAGCTCTGCCGCCGAACAGTGCCCTGGAGGCCGCACCCGCATTGGCTCCGATCCTTAATTCGGAGCCAACTGCGCCAATCGAGGATGGGCGGTTGGACGCCGCCTCGGGGGCTGCGATCCCAATGGCGATTGAGCTGAACACCAGCCCCGCACCCCGCGAGACTCGTGACTCCAAGGAGCCGGACTCCTTTCTGGACTCCGAACCCTCCGCGCCCTGGCCAATCGAATCCGATTGGGCACCCATCATGGAGTTTATTGCCGTGGACATCTTTCAGCACTCGCCTTTTGGCGATATTCTGAAGCCATTGAAGTCTCTTTCTTTATCAGGAGAGCCCTGGCCGGACTACGGCCAGCAAGGTTGGGATTCGGACGATGAAGAAATTCAAAGCCCACCCACCACCCACTTTGTAGCCACTGTCAACGACTTAACCGACATGCTCGACTTTGACTCCGAAGACATCGACGGTATGGACACCGATGAAGGAGATGATGAAGAACCAGCGCCTATTAGGCCCTGGAAAGCCACCTCGTCATATGACGTATACATGGTGGACGCATCAAAAGATGACGACGAGGAACGGAAGGACGCACCGAAGGCCTGTTCCCTCAAAAAGCAGTCAAAGCGACGACGCAAGTGCCGCCCCAAATCCCGCCTCGACAAAAATAGCGATCACACAGACCCAGCGCTGGAGCAGGGCGAACTGCTGCCGGACAATGGCAATCTGGATAATCAAACCGAGCAAACAAATCCTATCAAGGATAATGGCCCGGATGACATAACGTCGGACAGACACCCGGAGCAGCAGACTGCCCGTAAAAGGCTTGTTGCCACCGCCAGGAGCCTGAAAAAACAGAAGCAAAGGCTCAAGGCCGCGCAAGACACACTCCAATTCAGATGGAGTAAAATACTCAACACAGCAGCAAGGTACGGCGACAATCGCCCCTCCAAGAGCTACCCAAAGCGAAAGCTGCTGCCCGAATTCGATGAGGAGGCCTCAGAACCTCCACAACCAAATATTAGAGTAGCCACCTGGTCGGATGGATTACCCCTCTACCAACATAGAGCGGCATACAACACCACTCACAATACAATACGCGACCCATGCGAGGGCTCGCACCCAAAGGACGGCGCAACAAGATACATCTATGGACCACGCAAGCGCGCCCCAGCATACAACGCAACACAACAAACACCCGAACAACGCGGTACACCCAGCTACAGGGGTGCCGCACACCCCCTGTGTTTCACCGATGAGGTGCTGGACTATGAATGTCCAGAGGGATTTAAACCCGTAAACATAGAGGCATACGACGGAACAACAGACCCCGGAGTCTGGATTGAGGACTACATCCTTCACATCCATATGGCTCGAGGAGACGATCTCCACGCAATCAAGTACTTACCTCTCAAGCTCAAAGGGCCAGCTCGTCACTGGCTCAAAGGCCTCCCCGAAAGCTCCATTGGAAGTTGGGAAGATCTCGAAGACGCCTTTCGGGCAAATTTTCAAGGGACTGTCGGTTAATTCATGGTCCGACCTCCAGATGCGGATGATTTGAGTCATATAACTCAACAGCCCGGAGAGTTAGCCCGAAAGCTTTGGAATAGGTTTCTTACTAAAAAGAACCAGATTGTCGACTGTCCAGACGCCGAAGCCTTGGCAGCTTTCAAGCATAGCGTCCGCGACGAATGGCTCGCTAGACACCTCGACCAAAATAAGCCAAGAACGATAGCTGCATTAACAAACCTCATGACCCGCTTTTGCGCAGGTGAGGACAGCTGGCTAGCCAGATGCAGCACCAGCGACCCCAGTACATCCGAAGTTAGAGATGGAAACGGGAAATCATGGCGCAACAGCAATAGCAAACGTCGGATTAAAGAATATAGCACGAAGGGCACGGCAATAAATGTCAGATTCAAAAGCTCTCGGCCAGGTTAAAAGCCGCCCATTAAAGGCACCAGGGATGAACTGTCCAGCCTCAACAAAATTCTGGACCAAGTATGCCAGATCCATAGTACCCCTGGTAAACCCGCTAATCATACCCACAAAGAATGTTGGGTCTTCAAGCAGTCCGGCAAGCTCAACGCCGTACACAAGGGGGAAGATACACCAAGTGAAGACGAGGACGAGCCTCCCAAACAAGACACGGCGGAACCAAAGAAATTTCCACCAGAAGTCAAAACAGTACACGTGTTACACATGATCAGGGGAAAAAACAAAATGGCACTCCCAGGAAAACATACCCAAGTGCCTGACCCCGCGAAGTCCTACCACTGGTCATCTCAACCGATCACTTTCGACCATCATGATTACTCAGCAAGTATCCGGCACGCAGGATGGGCTGCCCTAGTATTAGACCCAGTAATTGACGGATATCACTTCACACAAGTCTTGATGGACGGCGGCAGTAGCCTAAACCTAATATATCAGGATACAATCCGCGGGATGGGGTTAGACCCAACACAAATTCGCCATAGCAATACTACCTTTAAAGGAGTAACGCCAGGCCCATGGGCTCGTTGTACGGGCTCCCTCTCATTACAAGTTACATTCGGCTCCCCTGATAACTTCCGTCGCGAGCATTTAACTTTCCACATCGCTCCGTTTCAAAGTGGCTATCAAGCACTGCTCGGACGAGAAGCTTTCGCTCGCTTTAATGCAATACCACACTACGCCTCCCTCACACTCAAGATGCCTGGTCCACGTGGCATCATTACAGTGCACGGAGATATCAAGCGCTCTCTGCGCGCCGAAGAGAGTAAGGCTGCCTTGGCAGCCAAACATTAAAGGCGTCCGGACCAGCGATCGAGTCCGGCGCTGCTACTTACACCGAATAAGTGATCACACCCCTATTTGTCAATACAAGGGGCTCAACGCGCGCAGACAAGCGGCAATCTCTTATCATCTTCAATTATACATGGTTTCTTTAAAAAACTATCTTTTTGCACGACAAATTTTTCACCTAACTTCCTCTCTTTTACAGACGATCATCGTGCTACACCCATCCAGGATATGGCACAACGGAGACACAGGCGCAGACGTGCAGCAGGGACACGCTCAAAGGATTCTTTTTAGATTAAGACCCTGCGTAAACCTTTTTTACTGTCTCTTGTTGATACATATCCACCGTTGTGAAGGATGCTGACATCTTGGCATGTGGCCACGCCAGAACAATGCACGTACCTGGACACACGGGGCTTCTTACAAAGACCATTATTTAGGCCCGGTTTATACCACAAAGACCGAATACCTTAGGGAGTGTTCGGCGTCGTGAGTTTGGCCCTATATGCATCAGCTCCGAATCATTGTCTTTGGTCAATTGTTGGGTTTGCCCGGCTCCTGTGTTTTGGTGCCTTATGTTCCGCTTTACCGGCTAAGGTAGCACCAGGAGAACTACTGCGATTGTGCCCTGGTTCATCCGGACGAGCACCTTAGTAGAGAAAGCCGAAAACTGACTGTCATGATATAGCGCGAGACTGGTCAACCACTCGATGACCTATGGGAATGATAGAATTCCTCCGCCTTAACGAAGGGCCGTTTTCCGGCCAGGCATGTACGCACCCCGAGATCGAGAGAGTGCGGAGCCACTAGGGGCTATCTCGTAGCCCCACTGTCAAACTCCTATGGCTAAGTGAAAGTGTTAAAGCATTATAGTCCGGTTGCCTCGCTCGCTCCGCTATCACCTCCTTAATAGGACCAAGACGTTGGGTTAAGTGTGAAGGAGTGTTTTTGCTAGCACCACCGCATTATATGCGTGGGGGTTGAAGCCGACGACTGCAATCTTTCAGGTTATACACACATATACAAAAACGGCTGCCCAGGAGGCATCATATTACTTTTAGGCAAAAGTATAAAAATAGCCTTATAAAACTCTATAAAAGCACTTCGCTTACAATGAGATTACATATCACTCAAACATAATGTTTTTTGAGCACTGGGTCTCTACCAAACGGGCACCCTCTAGAACTTCTTCAAAGTAGTGCTCGGCAGCCTTTCGACCTATGGCCGAATCCCGCGCTGCAACATTGGTAGCATCCATCTCCGCCCAGTATGCCTTGACACGGGCAAAGGCCATCCATGCGCCCTCTATGCACGCCGACCTCTTCATCGCATTAATGCGCGGCACCACGTCCAGGAACTGCTGCACCAAGCTGAAATAGTTGTTCGGTTTCGACCTTTCCGGCCATAGTTGATCCACAACGGACCTCATGGCGAGTCCAGACAACCTATTTAGTTCGGCCCATTCGGCTAATTGGTCAGTCAATGAAAGTGGACGCTCGGGAGTATGGAATTTTCTCCAAAATAGCTGGTCTACTCCACGGTCCGTTTGACCCTGGAAGTACTTGGCCGCATCGGCAGCGCTCGCCGCCAAATCCATATACACATCCTCCTCGCTCCACAGCCGATCCAGAGGGGCATACCGTGGATCTCCGAACTTCCTCCGCAACATAAAGGATTTCCCAGCTACAATATCCCCGGCTTCCCGCAGCTCCTCCTTCTTTGCCCTCATAGCAGAGCGAAGGTCTTTTCTCGTCGCAGCAGCCTTCTCAAGGTCCGATGCCTTAGCCTGGTTTTCCTTTTCAAGAACCCGGCAACGGTCGGCGGCGGCTTTTAATTCTATTGCCATCTTGGCCATCTTATCTCGGCTTTCGCCATGTGCGGCCTTCTTGGCTTGCAACTCTTCGGCCGCCTTCAGAGCAGCCGTATTAACCAACCTCGCTTGTTCCTTGGCTCGGGCAAGTTCTGCCCGCAAGGCTTCAACAGTGGCAGCTCCATCTGCAGTCACAACATATTAAAGATATTGGCATTATGCTGCTCTTCTTATGTGACGTTTACCAGATATAGACACTTACCCTGTGCCTCGTCAAGCCTTTTGTTAACAAGCTCGATGTCGGCATCTGCCGCATCCAACTGCCATTCTAAATGGGCAAACTCGCTAGTCCGGCTAGCCACCAAAGCTTCCATCACCTGCATATAGAGGCAGTATGGTTATTACCTGGGAATTTGATCCTCTGTTCATCGTCGTTTCCGACGACAACCAGAGTCTCAGGGGCTACTATCTACACAGGGCACACCTAGCATGTGCAGGACTATCATACATTCTTTTACGTACCTCAAAGCCTGTCAGTAGACTCATAAAAGCTTCATGCAATCCACTTTCGGCGGACGATATTCTCTCCATCACTGTATTCATCAGCACATGGTGTTCATCTGAGATGGCCGCTCGCCCCACCAACTCCCTCAGAACATCCGATCGCACACTAGACGGTGTCGGACTCTTTTGTCTGCTCTCTTCGGGAGCCGGACACTGGGAGCTTCGGGGGTCAATGGGATTATCTTCTGGCCTCACCGGACTCGGAGAGGCCCTCCACGACGACACTTCAGGGTCGCCCGCTTCCGGAGCGGAGGAGTCCGGAGGAGGCGTTTCGCTCTCCATCATCTCTGGAAGAAGATCCCCTGAAGACGAGCTCATTTGAGAGGGGCTAAGGCCCGAACTACTAAAGATATATGCAGTGGTTATTTTCTCAGAAGAAAAAGATGACATATCTGTACTATTAAAGTATTCCGGGTCACTTACGACTCGTGGGAGAATTGATCCCCCCATGGACTTTGTGCGGCAACAGCACCCCACAAGGTAGGACCCTCGGTGGGAGACTTCTTCTCCCGTTTGGAAGCTTCGGCTTCCGAATCCCCGGGCGCGGTCCTTTTCCTCTTCCGGTCGTCTTCCTTCATGGAGACGCCCGCTCCCTCGGTTAGAATGGGCAGCGTTGGGGCCCCGCGTCCGCCCTTACTGTCCTCCGCGGTATCTTCCCTCAAGGGCTCCGGGCAAGGCGCGATCTGGAGCATCTTTTCCAGGACCGGATTTTCCAAACCCTCAGGGAGGGGGCTGAACACCGAATCAACTTTGCCTTCGCTAGCCAGTCCTGATCAGAAAGCGAATTCTCAGAAACAACTTCGTAACAAATGAGAGACAGTATGTTTGGCCGGAAGATTCCTTACCTGTTCGGCGGTGCGGGTACTACTCAGGCCCACGTCCTCGGTGATTTCCGGACACTCTACCTGAGGTCCGAAGAATGACTTGTACATCTCCTCGTGCGTCAAACCGAGGAAATTTTGAATGACACGCGGTCCCTCGGGATTGAACTCCCACAAGCGAAGGGGGCGGCGTTTGCAAGGTTGGACTTGGCGAACCAGCATAACTTGTGCTACCGCAACCAAACTGAAATCTCCATTGAAGAGATCTCGAATGCGGCTTTGCAGTATAGGCACGTCCTTGGCTGGACCCCGGCTCAGACCCCTGCTGATCCATGACATCAGTTGTGGTGGAGGGCCCGAGCGGAAAACAGGGGCGGCCGCCCACTTGGCGCTTCGAGGAGCCGTGATATAGAACTACTCATGTTGCCACAATTCAGACACCTCCGGGATGGAACCTTTGGGCCATGGAGCTCCCGTCATCTTGCGTACTGCGGCACCTCCACACGTTGCATGTTGCCCCTCGACCATCTTCGGCTTCACTTCAAAGGTCTTGAGCCACAAGCCAAAGTGAGGGGTAACCCGGAGGAAGGCCTCGCACATGACAATAAATGTCATGATTTGAAGAAAGGAGTCTGGAGCTAGATCATGGAAGTCTAGCCCGTAATAAAACATCAAACCCCTGACGAAAGGATCCAGAGCAAGGCCTGGACCTCGGAGGTGTTGGGGAACGTTGCAGAAAACAAAAAATTTCCTACGGTTTCACCAAGATCCATCTATGAGTTCATCTAGCAACGAGTGAGCGGATGCATCTACATACCTTTGTAGATCGCGAGCGGAAGCGTTCAAAGAACGAGGATGAGGTAGTCGTACACGACGTGATCCAAATCACCGGAGATCCTAGTGCCGAACGGACGGCACCTCCGCGTTCAACACACGTACGGAGCGGATGACGTCTCCTCCTTCTTGATCCAGCAAGGGGAGAGGAGAGGTTGAGGAAGATGGCTCCAGCAGCAGCACGACGGCGTGGTGGTGATGGAGCTGCGGTACTCCGGCAGGGCTTCGCCAAGCTCTATGGAGGAGGAGGAGGTGTTGGAGAGGGAGAGGGAGGCACCAAAGGCGTGGTGTGAGAGGCCCTCCTTCCCTCACTATATATAGGGAGCCAAGGGGGGCGCCGGCCCTAGGAGATCCAATCTCCTAGGGGGGCGGCGGCCAAGGGAGGAGTCCCTCCCCCCCCCCCCCCAAGGCACCTAGGGGTGCCTTCCCCCTTTGGGACTCTTCCCTTCTTGAACCCTAGGCGCATGGGCCTCTTGGGGCTGGTGCCCTTGGCCCATGTAGGCCAAGGCGCACCCCCTACAGCCCATGTGGCCCCCCGGGGCAGGTGGCCCCACCCGGTGGACCCCCGGGACCCTTCCGGTGGTCCCGGTACAATACCAGTGACCCCGAAACTTATCCCGATGGCCGAAATAGCACTTCCTATATATAATTCTTTACCTTCGGACCATTCCGGAACTCCTCATGACGTCCGGGATCTCATTCGGGACTCCGAACAACATTCGGGTTACTGCATATACATATCCCTACAACCCTAGCGTCACCGAACCTTAAGTGTGTAGACCCTACGGGTTCGGGAGACATGCAGACATGACCGAGACGACTCTCCGATCAATAACCAACAGCGGGATCTGGATACCCATGTTGGCTCCCACATGCTCCTCGATGATCTCATCGGATGAACCACGATGTCGAGGATTCAAGCAACCCCGTATACAATTCCCTTTGTCAATCGATATGTCACTTGCCCGAGATTCGATCGTCGGTATCCCAATACCTTGTTCAATCTCGTTACCGGCAAGTCACTTTACTCGTACCGTAATGCATGATCCCGTGACCAGACACTTGGTCACTTTGAGCTCATAATGATGATGCATTACCGAGTGGGCCCAGTGATACCTCTCCGTCATACGGAGTGACAAATCCCAGTCTTGATCCGTGTCAACCCAACAGACACTTTCGGAGATACCCGTAGTATACCTTTATGGTCACCCAGTTACGTTGTGACGTTTGGTATACCCAAAGCACTCCTACAGTATCCGGGAGTTACACGATCTCATGGTCTAAGGAAAAGATACTTGACATTGGAAAACTCTAGCAAACGAACTATACGATCTTGTGCTATGTTTAGGATTGGGTCTTGTCCATCACATCATTCTCCTAATGATGTGATCTCGTTATCAATGACATCCAATGTCCATAGTCAGGAAACCATGACTATCTGTTGATTAACGAGCTAGTCAACTAGAGGCTTACTAGGGACATGTTGGTGTCTATTATTCACACATGTATTACGATTTCCGGATAACACAATTATAGCATGAATAAAGACAATTATCATGAACAAGGAAATATAATAATAATGCTTTTATTATTGCCTCTAGGGCATATTTCCAACAGGAGGAAGTGGGAAACAAACATGACGTTCTCGTTGGGTTCGGGGGTAGGGACGACCTGCCCTCGGGGAGGCAGCCAATGCAAAAGCTCGGCGGTCAGATATTTGGCCTCCCTCAACTTTTTGATGTCTTCTTCCGTGACGGAGGAAGGCACCCATCGGCCTTGAAGGCTAGATCCGGACATGACTGAAGGTTCGGAGCACCTGACCTGAACTTCAGGCGCTTAAGCTTGAGGTGGGGGGAGGATTCGATTGAGCACAGGAGGGAAAAATAAAAGCATGGTCCCTTTATAAAGAGGGTGAATATCAAGCATCCTCTCCGTGTCCGCTTGGGCTTGCCTATAATCTAGGAATCCTAGAAGCGGTTGGGTTACCCACGCCCGTATTGATGAGAATCCCGGAATAAGGGGACACGATCTCTACTTTAACAAGACGTGCCAAGGAAACCGCCTCGCATAACGCACTGAGATGGGACAGTAAAACGGTTCGAATAAAAGCTTGGTCGTGGTGTGATGTCACGCTACAAAATACGTCAGCAGATTAGATTTGTGTAAATATTATTCTCTCTATGGCAATATGTGGAAACTTATTTTGCAGAGCCGGACACTATCTTTGTGTTCGAAATCTTCTATGAAGTACTTGGATGAGGAACCCACCTTGCAATGCCGAAGACAATCTGCGCGCCGGACTTGTCGTCATTGAAGCCTGGTTCAGGGGCTACTGAGGGAGTCCTGGATTAGGGGGTGTCCGGATGGCCGAACTATACCTTCAGCCGGACTCCTCGACTATGAAGATACAAGATTGAAGACTCCGTCCCGTGTTCGGAAGGGACTTTCCTTGGCGTGGAAGGCAAGCTTGGCGATGCGGATATTTAGATCTCCTACCATTGTAACCGACCCTGTGTAACCCTAACCCTATCTGGTGTCTATATAAATCGGAGGGTTTTAGCCCGTAGGACAACATACACATCAACAATCATACCATAGGCTAGCTTCTAGGGTTTAGCCTCCTCGATCTCGTGGTAGATCTACTCTTGTACTACCCATATCATCAATATTAATCAAGCAGGACATAGGGTTTTACCTCCATCGAGAGGGCCCGAACCTGGGTAAAACTTCGTGTCCCTTGCCTCCTGTTACCATCCAGCCTAGACGCACAGTTCGGGACCCCCTACCCGAGATCCGCCGGTTTTGACACCGACACCTTCCTTTTGGGTATAACCCTTAGCCACGAGTCGAGCCTTGTACTTTTCAATAGTACCATCAGGCCTAAGCTTCTTCTTGAATACCCATTTGCATCCTATAGGTTTGCACCCATAAGGGCGATCAGTTATCTCCCAAGTTTCATTCGCTAAGATGGAATCCATCTCGCTACGAACCACTTCCTTCCAGTAGTCAGCATCTTCAGATGCATAAGCCTCTGAAATAGAACTGGGAGTGTCATTTATGAGATACACAAGAAAATCATCACCAAAGGACTTTGCAGTCCTCTGTCTCTTGCTCCTAGTAGGAACTTCATTGTTTTCCTCACAGGAATTTCAAAGTGTTCTATCAAAATGGCAGGTTTGGTAATTGTAGCTGGTTCCTGATTCGATGAACTAGGCATCTCCTGATTAGATGAGGTAGCCATATCCTTCATGGGAAAGATATCTTCAAAGAAAGTCGCATCATTCGACTCCATGATCGTACCGACATGCATGTCAGGTACCTCAGATTTTACAACCAAGAATCTATATCCAATGCTATGAAAAGCATATCCCAGGAAAACACAATCCATAGTCTTTGGTCCAAGCTTTCGCTTCTTTGGAATAGGAACATCGACTTTCGCCAAACAACCCCATGTTCGTAGATAAGAGAGTTTTAACCTTTTCTTCTCCCATTCCTCGAATGGAGTTATCTCTTTGTTCTTTGTGGGAACTCGGTTTAGGACATGACATGCCGTCAATATCGCCTCCCCCCACCATGCCTTGGAGAGACCCGATGTGTCTAACATGGCATTAACCAAATCTGTTAGAGTATGGTTCTTTCTTTCGGCCACCCCATTTGACTGAGGTGAGTAGGGAGACGTCCTCTCATGGATTATACCATGTTCCGCACAAAAAGCATCAAATTCATTGGAAAAATACTCTCCACCACGGTCGGACCTAAGCCTCTTGATTTTTCGATCAAGTTGGTTTTCCATTTCAGCTTTATAGACCTTGAAAAAGTTCAAAGCCTCATCCTTAGATTTCAGAAGATACACACGGCAGTATCTAGTGGAGTCGTCAATTAACGTCATGAAATATTTCTTTCCACCTTTTGTCAAAACACCATTCATTTCACATAGATCTGAATGTATGAGCTCTAGTGGTGCAAGATTTCTCGTTTCCGCAGTCGTGTGTGACTTACGAGGTTGTTTAGCTTGCACACACATTTGACACTTGGATCCCGTGACAGTGGTGAAATTAGGGATTAAGTTCAACTTCGCTAGTCGCGACATGCAACCAAAGTTAACATGACAAAGACGTGAATGCCACACATTTGATTCACTATTGTTGCAAATATGATTAACAACTTTATTGCAAACGTCTCATAAGGATAACCGAAACAGGCCTCCTGACTCATAGCCTTTACCAACAAAGGTTACATACTTGGATATTACAAATTTATTCGACTCAAAGACAAGCTTGTAGCCATCTCTACACAGAAGAGATCCGCTAACAAGATTTTTATTGACGGAGGGGACATAATGCACGTTCTTCAGCCGCACGATCTTCCCCGAAGTAAACTTCAGATCGACCATGCCAACACCACGAACAGAAGCACTTGAACCATTGCCCATCAGCACGGTTGAAGTCCCTGCGGTCTGATAAGACGAAAACATGGAAATATCATCGCATACATGCACATTAGCACCCGTGTCAATCAACCAATCATGAGAATGACATACTGAAAGAATAGTGGGAAATATACCATACCCAACATCCTTCATATCAATGTCTCCAATGACAACATTAGCGGTCTTGCCGCCTTTCCCAGGATGACGCTTGTCATAGCGGTTAGGGCAACTAGGAGCCCAATGATCAGGATCCCACACACATGACAGACACCTTTCTTCTTGTCATTCTTCTTCTTGAAGTTCTTGTGCTGGACAGCCTTGTTCTTCCCATCAAACTTTGCTTTACCATCAAACTTGCCCTTGTTCTTGAACTTGTGGGGTTGGAAGTTCTGCTTCTGTACCACATTGGCACTAGATCCTCCCTCAATACCTCGAGCACGTGTGTCCTTTGCTCTTGCCTTTTCTTCCACATCAAGAGTGCCAATGAGATCCAGGACGAAAAACTCCTGCCTCTTATGCTTCAGCAA
This sequence comes from Triticum monococcum, assembly GCA_034509565.1. Classification (NCBI taxonomy): domain Eukaryota; kingdom Viridiplantae; phylum Streptophyta; class Magnoliopsida; order Poales; family Poaceae; genus Triticum; species Triticum monococcum. Next base: position 496,814,575 of record CM067844.1, read on the forward strand.
GGTAGCAAAGTTCCTCCATGAAGGAGGAAGCTTAGTGATGATACCTCCGGCAACAAACTTGTCCGGTAGCATACAACCGAAGTGCTCAAGTTCTCTACCAAATGACTGTATCTCATGAGCTTGCTCAACCGCGGAGCGCTCTTCAGTCATCCTGTAATCATAGAATTGCTCCATGATGTACAGCTCAGTGCCAGCATCCGAGACCCCAAACTTGGCCTCGAGTGCATCCCAGATATCTTTTCCATTATCAATTGACGCATAAGCATCAACTATGTTCTCACCAAGAACACTCAAGAGAGCAGCGTTAAACAGAGTATCCATTTTCTGTAAGGCTTGTGCCTGTTGAGCATCAAGCCCCCCTTCAGATTTGCCGAGAGTGGCGTCATAGCAACTCATGGTTTGAAACCATAAGACTGCTCTCACGCGCCACCTCTTATAGTGGATACCCTCAAACATAGGAGGTCTCATGGAAGCAGCAAAACCACTTGGGGTAAATTGCCTATAATAAGGTTTTTGGATTGTTGGAAATATGAGCAATTTACCAAATAATTTTATTAACAGAAATATTAGATAAAGCATGACTAATATAACAGTGACAAAACAAGCCATGCGATTTGACAAAGAGAAGGTAAACATCATCTTCATATATGAACTGTAACTGAACATATCTAGAGCAGCCAGTATAGCAAGTTGCATATATGAAATAGAGTCTAACATATGTAGGGCAAATACTAGAACAAGGAACTACAGCAGGACCTCTAACAAAAAGGAGAAGAACACATACGGGACAGCAGCAGCAGAAGCGCTGGACTTGGGGTCGGCGTCCTTGCCTGCCATGTCGTCGAGGAGGTCGTGGAGGTCGGGGAAGAAGTCGTCGTCGGGGAAGTAGTCGTCGGAGACCGTGATGAAGAAGCCAGTAGTCGCGCAGAGCGCTCCCCAAAAACCTTATCACCCTTCTCCTGTACATGACTTAAAAGGTGCGGTTCCGGAGGCCTACTGTTCCAACCTGCGGTGCACGCCGCAAGACGGGATGGGGAAGAACGTAGCAGCAGCGCAGTGATCGGAACTTTGTGGCGAGAGGAAGAGGAGCTTCTGTTGTGTCTCTCTGGAGAGGAGCGACCTCTCTTATGTAGGCACAGGAGAAGGACGCGAAGAGGCTGCGGCGGGAGGTGAAGCAACGAAGGGAGACGAAGCGAACATGCAGCGGCCGAAGAGGCGCGCTGTTCGAATTCAATGTCCACTACAAAAAACGTTTCGACTCCCACGTGACCTTTCGTATACCCGTCGTGCGTGGCAAAAATTTAGACATCGCGTCCTTCTCATTCCCGCAACCCGCGGCGCGGCGCGGCGCGTCGTGACGAGGCGAGGCGAGGCGAGGCGTGGCGAGGCGGGCGGCGGAGGAGGAGCGCGCGTGGATGTCCCTCTTGTTCTAATGATCATACATGTGGGGAAAGAACCTCCCTTATAGAGAGGTCCAACTCCCTCTAAACTAGCAATGTGGGACTAAACTTTTATTCCACCTCTTGCCTTGCACGAATGGACTGCGTGGGCCTCTAGGATTTATTAGGAATTTCTGAAACTGCTATTGGGCTAGGTTCAAAATAGACAAAATTCCAGCAAAACTTTGGGAAGATGCTGTGCTCAAATGGTGTGGTGGGAAAGGCTAAAATTTGGTGAAGGGTGGTATTGTATGCTGCCCAAGGTTTATGCAAATTTTGGGGCCATTTGGATGAGTGTACCTAGTACATCCTTCACAAGCTGCCCAAGTGGATGCAAACTTTGAAATAACACATGAGGGGGTTGTGCTCGTTAGACATTGCTACAAGATGATATGGGTGTATGCTCATGTATGCAAAAATTCAGCTCAACTGGATTAGGGGTTAATGCACTTGTTTCACTACTAGCAGATCTTCGCACAAACTTCAAACTGGCTTTGTGCATTAGTGTGGTTGTGGATGACCAAATTTGTGACATTTTTGGGTCATTAGTGACTACTAGATGCTGCCCAAATTATTTGGTAATTTTCAGAGCTACCAAGATGATAGTTCCTTCACAATAGCAACCTGGATCATATTGATTCTGTCAATTAATCGAAGGCTTGGCCTTCACCTAATTGAGCTAACCTTTTTACCAGAGCTTTATGGGTGCGTTCCTGCATATCACCGAAAATCTAGCTCGCCTCCTTCAAATTCGAGAATAGAAAGGCGGGCTTTTAAGCGGGACATCAAATATTTCGAGCCAATTCGGTGGGCTTGATTCCTGGTGCATCTAAATAGCGGAATCCGGGCCATCTAATGTCATTATCAATATCTTGGTCTGAATATCAACATCCAAACGAAGAGTAAATGATGGCCACCAGCCGGCCTTTGCTTCCCCTCCACTTGTTTTCCCTGTGGCGTGCCTTTGTTTACTTGAGCAGTGTGTGAAACACTGGCACACACACATCATACTTCCATTAGACTGGCATACACCACTATATATACGGCCAAGATGATGACACAACAATGAAAACAAAACATCGTCTGCAGTAATGGCCAGTCCCTTTCAAGACTGCGGATAAAGCAACTCCATTATCCCTGTAGAAAAATGGGCCGATTGATTAGGACTAACAGTCATACGCCTTGCTTTAGGTGTGATATACAGCAAGGAGTATAGCGAATTGGAGGATGAGCAGTGTGGGTGATTTTTCTTTAGACAATCCCGGTCCCTCAAAACTAGCAATAACTTGACGAGTGTCACCGTCAGACGATGATGCCGGGTTATTTTTGCTCCTTTTGTGGACGGATTATTTCCCTTTCATTAGTGCGTGTCGCATGGAGCATCCAAATTGCAGTACCAAAAGAAACCACCTTTCTTTGTGTACAGGATCACCACCACCTCAGTTATTAAGAGTTTTAACACCGAGCTAGCACCAACGATATACAACACCGGACGTCCACACGCCGCGGGGATGGTGAACCCGGCGGATAAAATTTCGGTGATCACTGTTGAGTATACTGATTCATTAGGAACATAAGATAGATTAGGATTTGTCCTGTCTTGTCTTATACTTTAAATTGGTCATTGTACTTTTATATATATGTTCACGAGGCTCAAGCAATACAACAACTATTTCATCAATCCTTTTTTTTTCTTCTAACATGGTATCAACCTAACCGATCCAACCCTAACTGCCGCCCGCAGCTTCCGCTCCACGCCGCCATCGAGATGGTCGGTCTCCATGACCGTCGCCGGGACCCGCAGCACCCGTACCTAAGGTTCGTCCGCCGGTCATGTTGACCGGCTGCCCTAAAAAGTCCTTTTCACGAGTCTTTGCTTCCGGTTTTTCTCCCGCCTGCCAGTCATCTTGATCGGCAGTTTCTTTTTGATTTTTCAATCTAAGATCGATTTGCGTTGCCCGTCGCCACAGCCAGACCCCACGCCTCTACTCCGACATCGGCGCGACCAGCCGACCTCTACACCGATAGGCGGCATCTAACGGCCGTCGTCCGTGCGTCTGCCCGTCCGTCGCCCCGACCCGGTGGCCTCGCATGACAGGCGGCCCCTCACGGCCGTCGTCCCTGCATCGGCCCGCTCGTCGACCTACGCCGGCTGTCACCATCCCTGTCCCCGAGTTCAGCGCGTCCCTCCACCGATCGAGCAATGGGCGACCGCTGCGTCACCCCGTCGGGCCGCAGCGCCGCCGTCCCTGTGTTCTCCCCGTGGTTGCACCGATTTTTGCGCCGCTGCAACGCCCCTTCGGGCCGTAGCGCCGCGGCATGGTCCCCGCTGTCGCCCTGAGGCCGTTCCCGTGGTTGCACCAACTCGCGCGCTGCCGCTGCGTCGTCCCTTTGGGCCGTAGTGCCGCAGCCCGCGGTCAATCGCCGCACCGAGGTCGTCTGCTCCAGGGCGTCCTCGAGGCTACACCGACCCTCGCGCCGCCGTTGCATCGCCCCGTCGTGCCATAGCGAGCGTGGCACGCGATCCCTGCAACCGCCCTGTCGTCGCCCCGATCCGCTCGCTGCCATTGCGTCGCCCTTTCAGGCCGTAGCGTCGCGACACGCGGTCCACTCCGCCGTCCCCGCACGTCGACTTCTACGTGGTATGCGTCGCGTCGCCTCCCTAAGCGCGGGAACGCCACCGTCCGCGCCGGTCCTCGTCATACTGTCGGGTTCTTCCTCGCCTACTTCGAGCACCGTCGCTGCGTTATGACCTAGCCGCCGCCTCCTCAGGCTGCCGTCGCCTCTCTTCTTCCTGGTCCATGACGACTACTTCGACACCGGCCACCCTTACTCGACATCGATCACGGTGTCCCTCGCATGGCTACCTCAACAACGGCTACACCACCCTACGCTCTCGGCTACATCGACATCGGCACAAAGGGCTACCGCCTTGCTTGAGCAACATCGTCGGTTTTCACTCCAACGACGCCTTCCGCGATGCATCGACCGTTAAGACTGTGGGGGGGGGGGGGGGGGAGGGGGGTCCGTCGGCTTGCCTTCGGATTCTTTCCAGTCTCATCGTCTGCGTCGCTACCATTATGACTACGGGGGGATGTTGAGTATATTGATTCATTAGGAAACATAAGATAAACTAGGATTTGTCCTGCCTTGTCTTGTATTCCAAATTGGTTATTGTACTCCTATATATATGCTCACGATGCTCAAGCAATACAACAACTATTTCACTAATCTTCTCTTTCCCTTCTAACAGTCACTGTGAAATTACAGTGAAGAAACTGTGCTAACGCACACTACCAGCCTAGTACTCCCTTCATCCCAATAAAAGTATTTTTTAACATTAGTATAGTGTCAAAAATGCTTTTATATTATAAGATGGATGAAATAGAACTGAACGGAAAGGCAAGCAATCCGCACGCCAGAGAAGTTGACTCTTGATGCGCAGACAATTCACGCGTACCTGAATCTAGAGCGAAGGATCTTCAAGCTGCGTTCGCACACTAAAAAAGTTCAGCATCTCTTGATGGAACGGATGCATTTTACTTGCTGACTAAGAGTCAGGGATGCCATTCCTTCCGGTGATCCAGTGCCAAGGCCTGCTTTTCGCCCCCACTAAACTAAACTAGCTTCACCTCTTCACCAAAGAACACGATGCCTCCTCACCTTTTACCTGAAAAATTGTCCTCTCTTGATTTTAGATAGAAAGGAGAGCATCCAAAATTCCTGCCATCATCCATTGGTCCATCGCCCAGCGCTTCTTGCCAACGTCGTTAATTACCAATCACGCTGCTATGCGTTGATGCATAATCATAAACGCCCATTTACAGCGCACTCCAGCTACATCCCCTCTCCCGAACAAAAAAAAAACAGGTCGTTACCATGACAACTCGTAAGGCGAGGTTAATGAGATACGCCCGTCGGGATAGACACGACAATTCAGGGGACCAAAACGGCGGCTGCTCGGTGCACATAGACTCTGGCCGTGTCACACGCGTACAATACATACTACTCCTACATGGAACCATTTGGATTGCCAGCCATGAGCCATCACACCTGGGTGGACTCCGTCTTTGCATTGCAGTCTGGGTACAGCAGGGAAACGCGAGGCCCGGCCGTCCGCCGTCTTGGTTGTGGCGCATCTCAAGCCAGGTTTGCCTGCAGATTTTGAGTATTCAAGAGAACTAGAGTAGAAGCCGCGTTTATTATATTACTATAAATGAATAAATAAAGATCATCCGCGTTTGAGCGAGCTGTATCACGGTGGTGGCAAGGCGAGCGCAATAATAGCACGCGTAACCACTCTACTACCAGAACAGTCAGTAGAATGACATAGAGCAATCGGAAAGGAAAAAACAACTATCCATTCACATGTTTCTCATCAGCGGCATGCAGCCTTGCAAAGATTATCTGGAGTGTACCTTGCGAAAGGAAAGAAAATGCTTGACAACGAACACAGGCACAGCCTTGGGCAAAAGAGGAACGAACCAGCTGCTGACCGTGTTCACTCAGAAATGGACAGTCTCTATTGAGAACCAAATCAATGGTCCGTCGGTCCAAAGCAACCAGATCACCCTACACACGACAGCGACAGCGCGCGCGTGGTGGAGTGCGGACTGTGGACGTGACGGGGCGCGGCCGCAAGCCGTCGTCAACGGCACGGCGACCGGACCCTCCGGCGTCACGCCCCCGGCGTGCGCGGGCGGCGGCAGCTGGCACCGTTTTGCATGATCACCGCCGCACCGCACCGTATGCGGGGCTGGCATGGCGTCGCCGCATTGACCTCGTGCCCTCCCACGTCGGCGCAAGGAGGTAAAAAAGTAGGCGCCGAGCCGCCGACCGACACAGTGGCAGGGTGCGCGTCGGCGCGACCAAGCCGGAAGGAAGGCACGCGAAGCTCGCTGCTTTCCTTGCCTGCCTCCTCCCGCGCCCGAAATAAAAATCTGAAAACAGCAAGGCACCAAACGCCCGGGAGCCCCCAACACACCACCACACACCATTTCTTCCCCCTTCCGCCTCTCGCCTCTCGCCTCGTCTCCCCCGCAGACCACCTCAGCCGGCCTACCCTCCCTCCCGCCTCCTCCTCCTCTAAAAGCCCAGGTCAAACTCCCCCGGCCAGCGAGGGAGACGGGGGAGAGAGAGGGAGAGGGGAGAGGCTCTCGGATCCGAGCTGCTCCCTCCCGCGCCCGCCCAGATCTCCTGCGCAGCCCAGCACCCGACGCCCCGGATCTGCGCCTGTCGCAAAGGTATTCCCTTTTCCGTCCAATCTCGCTCCCTGGATCTGCGCCGGAGGTGGCTTCTGTTCCTAGCTCTGCGGCCGCTGCGTCGGCTGCGGAGTAGGAGTAGCTACCTAACTTAGCTGATCTAGTCTAGATTAGATGATGATAAGCATCGAGAGCGGAGTTTATGGCAGGCCCACCAGAGCAAATCTCGCCTCCCGGCTCCGGGGATCTCGACCTCCGGTAGAGTAGATATATCTTTACGTGTTTCCAATTAAAACCGGGCCTGCAAAATGTTTAAGGATCTGCGTCTGGCTTTGATGAGATCTCCGGGGCTCATGTAGTGCTTCTTTTTGGTCAGATCTACAAGCGACCGGCCGGCAGCTTGCGGCCGCTGGTGGTTGGTTGGTTGGTTGGCGAGGAGGAGGATTAGGCGGCGGAGATGTCGTCCAGCACGATCCGGAAGGCGCTGGGCGCCGTCAAGGACCAGACCAGCATCGGGCTCGCCAAGGTCACCAGCAACATCGCGCCGGAGCTCGACGTGCTCATCGTCAAGACCACCAGCCACGACGACGAGCCGGCCGAGGAGCGCCACATCCGCGAGATCCTCCACCTCACCTCCGGATCCCGCGCCCACGTCGCCGCCGCCGTCGCCGGCTGCGCCCGCAGGCTCTCCCGCACCCGCGACTACGTCGTCGCGCTCAAGTCGCTCATGCTCGTGCACCGTCTCCTCACCGACGGCGACCCCTTCTTCCACCGGGAGCTCCTCCACGCCACGCGCCGGGGCACCCGCCTCCTCAACCTCTCCGACTTCCGTGACGAGGCCCACTCTGGCTCGTGGGACCACTCCGCCTTCGTCCGCACCTATGCGCTCTACCTCGACCAGCGCCTCGAGTTCCTCCTCCACGAGCGCAAGCAGGGCTCCAACGCTAATGGAAGCGCCAGCCTGAACGGGCCATCCCCGCGTGACCGTTGGGGCTCTCCTGACCCGTATGGCCGCCGGTCACCCTCGTACACCTCCCCTCCAGGGAATGGGTATGGAGGGTACGATGATAACCGTGACAGCAGGAATGGCGCCAACTCTGATGACAAGAGGCCACCTACCCCTGTGAGGGATATGAAGCCGGAGCGGGTCCTTGGCCGTATGCACCACCTGCAGCAGCTGCTTGACAGGTTCCTTGCCTGCCGCCCCACAGGTGGCGCGAAGCAGAGCAGGATGGTGCTGGTTGCACTGTATCAGATGGCGAGGGAGAGCTTCCAGCTCTACGCCGATATCTGCGAGGTACTTGCGGTGCTGCTGGACAGGTTCTTCGACATGGAATATGCTGATTGTGTCAAGGCCTTTGAGGCATATGCCAGTGCGGCAAAGCAGATTGATGAGCTTTGCTCATTTTATGCTTGGTGTAAGGACACCGGGGTAGCGAGGTCATCGGAGTACCCAGAGGTGCAGCGTGTCACTGATAAGTTACTGGAGACACTGGAGGAGTTTATGAGGGACCGGGCAAAGCGCCCCAAGAGCCCACCACAGGAGCCTGAGCCCGAGCCTGTCAAGGAGGAAGAGCCAGAGCCGGACATGAACAGCATCAAGGCGCTTCCTGCACCAGAGGACTACAAGGAGCCTGAACCTGAGAAGGTGGAGGAAGAGGTGAAGCCAGAGCCCCCGCCGCAGCCCCAGGGTGATCTGGTGGATCTTAGAGAAGACACTGTGAGTGCAGACGAGCAAGGTAATAGGCTTGCTCTGGCCCTCTTCCAAGGACCACCTGCTGCTGGTGGTAGCAATGGGTCATGGGAGGCCTTCCCTTCCAATGGTGGCAACGAAGTGACTTCTGCGTGGCAGAATCCTGCGGCTGAGCCCGGTAAGGCCGATTGGGAACTCGCCCTTGTGGAGACGGCTAGCAACTTGTCCAAGCAGAAGGCTGTGATGACAGGTGGTATGGATAATCTGCTACTGAATGGTATGTACGACCAAGGTGTTGTGCGTCAGCATGTCAACGCACAGGTGACAAGTGGGAGCTCCAGCAGTGTTGCCCTACCTGCGCCTGGACAGAAGACACAGATGCTGGCTCTTCCAGCTCCAGACGGTTCGATGCAGAACGTTGGTGGAGATCCTTTCGCGGCATCCCTTACCTTTGCACCACCATCCTATGTGCAGATGGCTGAGATGGAGAAGAAGCAGCAGTTCTTGACACAGGAGCAGATGATGTGGCAGCAGTACCAACGGGACGGCATGCAGGGGCCGTCGAGCTTGGCCAAGCTCGATCGGACCTACAACAACGGCTTCGGCCCAAACCCAGCCATGCCATACGGGATGCCAAACGCGCCAATGGCGAATACAGGGTATTACTACCCCACTTACTGAGCTATTCTTTGTTCAAATCCTTACAGTTGCTGTGAATTTTGTTCTGTATTTGTGGTCTTACTCCTCGGGGCTGTGTCCAGCATCAGTTGTTGTGTCCCCTGTCTGTGGATCAAACCTTTTGGTCTCTTATATATATGTAATTCTATTTGTTTGGAACCAAATGCGGCATCTATGGGTTGGTTATAGTTGAATACATAATCTGAGCTGATGTTCTTTCATAGTACTACTTGATAGTACTAGAGGCTTGTGCTACCCGGTTGTTGTTAGTACACCTCTTGGCGGTGTTCTGCATGTCACATCTGTCATCTACCTGCTATGATGAAAAATTGTCCCGTTCCTCAGATCTAGATCTCCTTGTTCGCTGGAGAAGTTTGTTGCTAGTAGTTGGCATTAAGGAAGTCTTGATAGGTGGTTTTGATCAATTATACTTTCGGTGATAGACTTTGGAGCAAAGTTCTTAAATAGAGCTCGAATAATTGCCTTGCTGCTGGTTCAAGTTATGGAGTCCCTGATCCTACAGGCCGTGGTGAGTGGTGACGTTTTATGTTCAGTATATAGTGTATCGCTAACTGGTATAAATAGGTGATTTTTTTCAGAATGGGTCAATAATAAATCAGTTGATCGATCGATAAATCAATTAGTCGGCTATTCAGTGACCCAGGGTCACCGAAGTTGATCGGCCGATAAAGCAATTTCTCTGCTATTTTGCGATCCATCGGTTAGCGATTAATTAACCAAGATGCTTATTAACTGACTGATATTTGGAACAATCGATGTAAGTTCTGAATATCAACCCCGTCAACAGGATGAAACATGGGTACAGATTTTTTATGAGGGGGGCGGTGCTTGGTGGTGTAGGGCAGGGACGGTTTCACCAACTACACCATGCGGGTTAGCAGTCGGTAAGGACGATCAAATCAAAGCGATCGGGTACGTCGTGCGTGATTGACTCTTTCGCTTGGTGCTGTGTTTTCCTGGGGGAAAAAACTGAGCTTTGTTTCCCTAGGTCGCTTTCTTGTCCTGACGACCTTTCTTCAGTGGTGCTTGCGGTCATCTGGTTACAATTCCTTTCCTTTATTTTCTCTCGGCCCTTCTTTTCCAACTACGAATGATTGGACGCTTGGAATACACCTCGACATCTTTATCTCCTCCGTTTCGGAATCAGAGCTAGTAGACTCTTCTCAAGAGGAAAGGCGACAAAAAAAAGCTCCACCATAAGAATAAAATGGGTACAGAAAATGGAAATGGTGCCCGGAAGGTGGAAACACACCAGCGCTGCCGCGAACGGCCCCGAGTTCCCCTTCCCTGGTCCGTTTCAAAATTTTCACTTCACTCTTTGCATTTTCAAAAAGAAATTAGACTTGGAAGTTCAGATTTCATGACAAGAGGAGAGGGTGGGTTAAGACGACGAGCGCTTGGCACAATGCGGCGTGGATGCACACAAAATATACATCCCCAAATGCGCGCTGAGAGGTCCGGAGTGTGCTTTCCTCGCACGGCAACGCACTTTCTTAAACCGACTGGCGGCTACCCATGGCGGATAAGCAGCACGTCCTTGTCATTTCGGGCACGTCCTGGTGTCTCTTTTTTTTGCGGGACACATCGTTGTCCTTTTTTTTGCGCGCGAGGGGAAAGGAGTTTTATTCCATAATGAGAGAATTACAGTCGAGAGGCAAAATATCCTTAATATATAATTGTCATATGTGCATCCACACAACCGTGATACACTTTATACGACTATAGTTCGCCAAACGGTCATGAACTCCCTGTCTCTCGTCAACTTCTTGATTTCAGCCACGAGATGACCATAGGCAGAACGATCAAGTCTGTTCCCTGATAGACAAGATAAGGCCTCACTTGAAACAGATTGGACAATGAGTGGAATGCTGTATAGCCAACGCCATCCCTTGCATAATTGCATGTATCTCAGTTTCCACTGCATTGCCTATCGCTAGTGCCTAGTGGGGCAGTAAACCTTTGTCAAATTTAAACTAAAACCGCAACACTTATTTTGAAACTAAGGAACAGAACGACCTGCTCAAAGGTGTAGCGCTCAAAACAATGAGATGTAATAGTAGCATTTGCAGTAATATAGCCTGATTGCCATACTGATGAACCACCATACTTGTGCGGCTGCCCAAATCACATTTGCAGCGACGCGGCATTCATCAGCATGCAGATAGCGTTCAATGAGGATTTTCAAAAAATGTTAATTGCTCGTATTAAGGCAGACACTGAACTGCCACAGTCCAATACACAAACCAATGAATATGAATCAGTGGTACAGTAACAGGCAAAAAATATCTTCAGGAATCTTGAGTGGGTGTTCTCCGCGTCTCGGTGCATTTTAGATTATACTTGTATTATTTCGGCTTCAGGAACTCCCTAATGTTACAAAGCATGCCTTTGTCGTATGGGTTGACAAACTTGACTTCAAAATCTGCATTTGTGGTTTGGAAAAAGAAGGTCAAACATGTACCATAATTTAAAAAGCAACAAGAGGAATGAATCAGTCAGCGGTAATGTTTATACTGGTAAAGCACCTGACTGAGGCTGTTCCTTCATTTGGAATTCAGGATATTTCTTCCAGTTTATCTGGATAAATCTCACCTCTTAGCTATAAGAAACAGCAAACGAGAAGACGGCCTGCAATTGGTGAAGAAAGAGTCCAAAGCATGGGAAATTTGACATTACCCACTCATCCGTCCTGATGTTGAAGCAGATGCCGTACACATGCCATATCAGGAACACAACCTGTCAAGGAGCAGCAAAATTCATACCCCAAGACTTAGGAGAAACAACACGGATCATAAAAAGTCATAATCAGCACATTTGGTCTAGACAAAGGCTCACAGCAACACAAGTGCAGTCATGGCCTTGCATAGGAAGATAGATTTCAAGCTGTGCCAAAAATAAAAAGATCCACCAGCTGACATATTTAAGACACTTGGTCAATCATAGAAAAAGCGGCCAGTGACTGAGATTAGAGAGAGCAAACTAGTATTTCTAGTTGCATGCTTTCAGTGTGCATCTATATCAGGATCGGCGTAGCTGAATACAATTTTATAAATGTTGGCACTTTCAGTACAGTTGAGACATGAAAAACCATGACACCGTATATCACTAGTTGTAAACCTCTGCAGTGTACAGTACATTATTTGTGTTCCTTTTCTGTCCGTAATTCATGAAGCATGATCTGTTGAACCATTACCCTCAATTCTATCCAAAAAATATATTCTGATTATCTTGTCAGATAAATTGTTGATTGCATGCAGACAACTCTATCTCATAAGCGAATATTGCCACAGTTCAGACACATGAGATGCTTTTTCTCCTTCCAAATAATACAGCTCATTCATGTGCAGAGGTAAATGGTTACAGAAGCAAAAACTATGGTCAATGTGGCTTCCAAGAGGTTAACAACGAACCTGCCATACCACTTGGAGGACTGAGAAGAGCATTGTGCCGATCACCATGTTTAGAGATGAATGATTCTGTAAAATTGCCCAAATTAAGTATCATGCAGTGATCCTTACATACAATGATGCTATCTGATGGCCAAATCAAACAAATGAATCATAGGGAAAAAACTGAAAAGAATGTTCTGTAATTAAAATATGACAGGGTTTTTCAAAACACTCTGAATTACACGTTCTTGGAAAATCATACCGAACTAGACTACAGATGCACTTATTGTGCCTAAATATCTGAATCTACTAAGATAGACCAGCATTGGTTGAAAATCATAAATCCCATGATGCCTACTCCCTCTGTTCCAAAGTAAGTGTCGTGGTTTTAGTTCAAATATGAACTAAAACCACGACACTTATTTTTTTCGCGAATACGCAAAAGCTTTGTGTATCATTGCATAGATAGGGGGTAGAAAAAGGTAGCGGTTACAGGGGTAGCGTCGCAAGCACGTACACCTAGGGCGTGAGCGAGAGCTACAAGGGCGCATACAGAGGGAAGGGGGGGAGTACAAGACAACCATTGTGTGTTAACATGAGCTGTTGGTTTTGTGCCTTTGAAAAACAGAGTTTGCCTTGCCTAACTTTGACCAAATTTTTCTAACATCTAGTTTGATGCAAAAGTTTTGGGTTTTCTACTCTAATACTATTTTCGGAACAAAACTTAGCCAAAACACTGGGGCCACCCAGATTTTGCTAAAAAAAATGCTTTCCATGTTCTACGTTTGGGCATAAGCCAAACCTGATCAATGTATGAGACCTTTCATGCAAGGAACAAAAGATCAATTGGCTTGACAATGTAATCATAATATCACTTGGCAAGGTATGCAAAATAAGATGATGGAAAGAGATACCTCAGTTCTTAAAGTTCCTGAGGTTATGCATCTAGTTATATCTGTAAAATAGAATAAAAACAGTTACAGATGCAGCGAAATCCATGACTGCAAATACTATTTGGATATAAGAAACGTGAAAGTCCAAAAAGAGTAAATGTATGTACAATGTCTTTAATTAGAAAAAAAGACATTTCCAGCTGTGAAAGCATGTAGACCAGCTATCCCGGAAAACAGTTAATTTATTTCAGACGTGAAGGAGATAAAAAGCCACATACATTTAGTTGAACACATTGTATATGTCGATTCAGCAACAACAAATCCTGTCAAAAGTGCCATAAATAGCCTATGATTTTTCTGTCCTGCAAAACACGGTATGCAGGTTAAAGTGTGCATCTATCTATAATGCAAAAACAGAAGCAAAACTAAAAAAGTGCAATATAGTACCTATGCAATTACCAAATGCAGGGCAATGGTGGTCATAACCTCTAACATTTGCTTTGCAACAGTTACAATGCCTCACCCTTGAGAGTGATGGGTACTTCTACACCAAAAGTACAAAAGATTCAGCATGTTAATGCACGACGTCCAGATTTCAGGTTAGCAACTTAATATAACAACTTCATTGAAAACTCTACTTTCTCAACACCTCACTCGAGCATATAGCATCCACGAAATCCTTGCAGCCAGCCTCTTCCAAAAATGAAGATTCGTATGCAACAATGCCAGGATCACCAGAAAGAATCCTGCAACAAAAAAAATCAAACTAAAACCCTAATCCCAGAGGCAGTTGTATGCTAAGGCCAATAAATGTTAAGCGGAGTATGTCCAAATGGATTTTTGTTGTTGTTGTTTTAAAGCCTGAACTTCATTATGGAGTCCAAGATGAACCTCGAACTTCCAATCCCCAAAATCTGAACCCTTATCTTATAATCCTAGCCCGACCCTTGGACCTTGAAGCTTGTTTGACTTTGACACACCCACGATGATACGGTCACGTCTACACACATGACTGAATATGCTAAGCGTGGTGTTCAAGGTGAACCTATAATTATTGTTGACGTTATTGTTACGCCAAGCTTGAAAACAGGAGAAGTACATGTACCAAAGTACATACGTTTTGATCTGGAAGACGAGAAGGATACATAAGAATTAATGGAAATTACAAGTAGGCATTTTGTGGTACTTCCATTTATGTGCGTACAACCATGCATGCATGAGGAACATGATGCATTGGTGAGTCACGTTGATGGATAATAATTTCCATCGGTTTAAACCAGAGAAGACAGCCTATGTTGTGCATGATAAGGAATGTACGGCTGAAGAGTTTATTTACAGTACTACTTGCTACGTCAGGGTCAAATCTAGAAGATCTTTTACGTTTTTATTCCTGCCCAGCAAAGAGAGGATCAGCGTGAGGATTCTAATTATTTGGGATTTCTTAAGCTTGAAGGACATCGTGTTTAGAGATATCTTGTCAAAATCTCTACTGGCATGTGAGTTCCTGCGACACGTTTACAAGCTGAGCCTATACGGTTCGTCCACGTTATTCCTTTAGATCGAAGGGTTGGCGTGTTGTTTCCGTGGGACTTGCAAACATCTTCGTAAACCTGCTGCGATGGAGGTTCGTGCCGTGAAAGATCGGGCCAACAACGGACCGATCCTTGCCTCGAGGTTCACTCCACATAACACGAAAAGAGCGATCACAAATTCACAATCAAAAACTCATATCCTCGCACACTCTTGTCACTGACATTCCTAGCCCTCCCCAAATTCACTCCCATTTCTCTCTCATCGCCGAGCTACCTCCGATGCAACCGTTGAAGTGTATATGTGGATTGCCTAGCCCTTTCCATCAGTTCAGACTTTTGATTGTGTTGGCTAGTGCATGAAGCTTAACATGGTATGGCCCAAGGCCTTGAGTTCAAGTCCTGGCTTTTGCAATTTATCCAAAAATTGTTGTTCCCGCCTTTGTGTCCACGTATAGGCCTCTCTTTCCGCGTCACACGTGAGAGTAGGTGTTGAAGTGTATATGTGGATTGCCTAGCCTTTCCATTAGTTCGGACTTTTGGTTGCGTTGGCTGGTGCATGAAGCTTAACAACCTCCCTTCCCCTAGCTCTTTTCCTTTCCTTGTCCATCTCCACCGCCGGCCCCATTCCACTCATGTCTCTATTTCTCCTCACCATCATCTCCCCCACCACACCCTTTTTCCTGGTGTGCCGAATAAGTATAAGCTCAAGGTTAGGATCAGGATTAGAAAGTTCAAAGTTCCACTTTCAATGTTTGAAAGTTCAGAGTCCATCTTGGAACGAGAACCATAGTTTAAGGTTTACAATGAACAATTTCCTTAGTGACTAAATAGAGCTTAGAGATCGGTAAGTGCATCGCAAAAAATATGTTCCAGAGGAGTAGCTAACCTGTAAAGTCCCCACAGAAGCAGTGCACACTCAGCATTAATTAGCATGTCTAGTAGAGAAGAGGTATCTACAAAACATAAGGCTAGTTATAAAACACGGATATTCTAGAGTATAGTTAGAAAACTATCAGAAGCTCTATACACTTATTTAACTACACCCTGCTCCAAAGTGGCATAATTTTTTTCAAACAAGTTATGCATAATGCGAGGAGGCGAGTATAAACTACATGCTGGGATCCTAGAAAAATTATGGCACCTGATGTCCTGATCTACAATTCCATCCCAAATCATAACAAAATGTCAGGTATTACCATATTTATTTAAATAGAACTATGCTCTAGAATTGCAATACATCAGGAACGGCTCTTAGCTCCATCCACAAATATAGCATATATCTAAAGCAATAAACACCGTCCAAATGGCATTCCACCAGTGCACTGAGCTATAATAATGAATGCTTATCTCTATTAAAAAAGGAAAAGGAGACACACATAATATGCAATTTCAAACACTAAAGACATACGCACACTCTGCAAAGTCCAAACAGATGTAATGCACGGGGATTTCACCTCTCCGGATGACGAATAGGTACACGCCCCACAAAAATAGCACGTTGAACAGCACGAATAGCGGGGCCGACGCGGCCACTCCGATGAACCTCCTCCAGAACCTGCCCACCAGAATAGCCGCCAGGAATACCAAACCTGTGCAGCACGCAACCGAAGCAAGGTCAAAATTGCACTAAAAGAGGGACAGGAAAGGAAAGCAAGCACGCACTGACCTGCGACAGGGAGCATGGCGAGGAGGGAGATGGATGGGAGGAGGCGGGGCACTATGGCCACGGCGAGCTGCGAGAAGAGAACCAGGCCGCATGATACCAGCGCGGAGCACAGCACCTCCCATGGCGACCTCCGCAACCGGTGGAGCTCCGACGCCAGCCTGCTCATCGCCGACAACTCCTCCGCCACACCCTCTGGATCCCAAGAACCATCAATAACTCTTGAGCCCGCAGATCCAGCCGGGGTCGGTACGGCCAGCGCCGGGTTCCGGCGAGACCTCCGATCTTGGCGGATTCCGAGACAAACTGAGGAAGGAATCGAAGAAGATGCGGGCGAATCTTAGTGGAGAACTCGCGGGGGAATTTCGTCGAACATGTGTAGTGGGCGGTGGTGTGGGAACAGCAACAACTAGCAACGCGTCAAAGGAAAGGGCACCAATAGGCGCCGGTGCGCCGGCCGAATCGTTCGGCCGGTCAGCCCCTAGCCGCACGATGCGCACGTCTACACTGCATGATTCCTTCCCTCGCCCCCTCGTGCAGTTGTCTTCTTCTTCTCGACAGCTCCCCTAAATCTCCTACTTCCTCCCCTCGCTGACCAGCCATGACTTTGCGCTTGCCCCTGCGCCGCCCATGCTCGTCGCCGCCTGCGCCGCCGCGCTCCCATCGCCGTCGAGTGGTTGCAACTTTTTTCGTCGGACGTTTCCAGCATTCTTGATGGAAAGTTCCCACACTGCCGGTGGTGACCACCGCAACTTTGGGGAGTAGCGTTGCCGGCGCTCCATCGGACTGGTTCCAGCACCGATCTCGCTCCGCCGGTCCACGTGTGCATCATCCCAAAAATCAAGAGGTTGCCCTCCCCCCTTGCAGCTCCACTGCACCGCGGTTCCAGCTCGCCGAACAAGGTTGCAACATCCCAGCTACAGGGAGGTCGCCTTGCAGCTCCACTGGACCGTTGTTCCAGCTCCGCTGGGTTGCGGTTCCAGCTCTTGTGGCCATGGTTTACAACTCCCCTTGCCTGGTTGCGGCACGCCATGCCGGCGGCCATGTCGTCTCGCTGTCACCGATGCAGCAAATTGGTCGCCCGTAGTAGCAAAACAAAACCACGGTTGCAGCTCCTGTGCATCGCCATTGTAGCTCTAGAATATTGTTGTAGCTTTTTCCTGTGGCCGCCGGTCGCAACTCGTCTTCGCGCCCCCACCCATCATGGATGTAGCAAATTTGGTCACTGGTTCCAGCAAATCTAGATGCCCGTTCCAGCAAAAATAACTGCCACCGTCGTTGCTCACACCGATTGTAGCAAAAAAAACGTCTGATTCCAGCATCTGGTGTGGTTAGTTATAGCAACAAAAATTGTTGGTTGTAGCTCCAACCCTGGTCGGCTCCAGCATCTGGTGTGGATGGTTGTAGCTTTTTTGGTGGATGGTTGTAGCTTTTTTGGTGGACGGTTGTAGCTTTTCTGTCCACCGGTTGCAGCTTCCCCGCGTGCTTCCTCCTTTGTCCCCGTCGTCCCGTGTTAACCTCGCCGGAGAAGCCGCGGACCTCGCGGGAGGCAGGACGAGGAGAGAGGCAGAGAGGTCCGCGGAGATAGAGACGGGGGGGGGGGAGAAACTGCAGCTCACGCGTAGCCGGATGTAGCTTTTCCGTCCACCGGTTTCAGCTCCCCGGCGTGCTTCCTCCTCTGTCCCCGTTGTGTCGTGTTGTCCTTGCCGGAGAAGCTGCGACGCTCGTCGGAGGCAGGACGAGGAGAGAGGCAGAGAAGTTCGTAGAGATGAAGATGGGGAAGAGAAATCCAGAGACGAAGCATGCGCGGATGAAATGTGTGTGGATGAGAGGATAGGGGAAAGATGACTGCGTGCGGGCCCTTGTGTTGTGTGGCGTCCGCATGGGCGAGTGACCGGCCAAATCGTTCAGTCAGCACGCCGTTCTGAAATGTTTCCCCAAAGGAAAGGGCGGTGCTAGGCGCCGGTCGCATCATGTGCGCTAAGAGCATCCCAACAAAAATGCACATGTAAAAATACCTAACTTTTGCATCTTCAGACGCCAAAAAGATGCAAAAAATACATCTCCGCCTCCCAAAGATGTAAAATACAACACTTAAATATACATCTCCACCTCCCGCCACAGCCATGTGCCAACCACCGTTTCCTTTCACTTCCCTCCTTTCTTCCTCTCACCTCCCGCCACACCACCGTCGCCGGCCACCCGCCCACGACGCAGTCGCCCCTGCGCCAGATCCGGCCCCGTCGTCGCCCCGCTGCCGGTTCCGACGTCCACCATCGGCCACCGCCCGAAGCCGCGAATCGGCGGATTTTTCCTCCTTTTCTCCCCGCCATCGATTCGGCCTCGTCGCCGCTTGATTCGCCCCCTCCCTGTCGCTCCTCCGTCATCTACACTCCGTCGCCGCCCCACCCCACTCTGTCGCGGCCCTACTCCACCTCCGATCGCCGCCACATGTCGTGGTTTCGCCGCCCCTGACGCCGTCCAACCTCACCACCGCCCGGTTCGCCCCCCCGCCGCTCCTCTGCCAGCCCCAATCCGTCGCCCCCCAATCCACCTTCGACTACAACGCCCCGCCCCGTCGTTGCCATGCCGCCGAGGAAGACCCCGAGGGGCAAGACGGGGTTCTCCAGCGTGAGGGCAAAGCCCTCCGGCAACTTCGGGGTGGAGTTCAGCGACACCGGCCACTGCTTTTGGCTAGGCACCTACCCCATCGTCCACGAGGCCGCGCGTGCCTACGACGTGGCGGTGTGGCATGCCGGGAGGCCGAAGAAGGACCTCAACTTCCCGGAGATCGAGACACGGGCGGTTGCTCGTGCCGGGGGGGGGGGGGGGGCATTCGCATGAAGGAGATCACGACATAGAAGATGAATAAGAAGAAGAGGCTTGCCACTGTCATCAGTCCTAGCGATAGCAATGAGGCAGCGATGGCGAGGTTCGCGCGTGAGCATCGGAGTATGTGCAGGCCGAGCAGGAGTTCTTCTGGAAGCGCGACGCTGAGGGGGAGGAGAAGGAGGAGGAGAGGAGGAGGAGGCATGCCCCTCGACGGCGAGACACGGGCGGTTGCTCGTGCCGGGGGGCATTCGCACGAAGGAGATCACGACATAGAAGATGAATAAGAAGAAGAGGCTTGCCACTGTCATCAGTCCTAGCGATAGCGATGAGGCAGCGATGGTGAGGTTCGCGCGTGAGCATCCGGAGTATGTGCAGGCCGAGCAGGAGTTCTTCTGGAAGCGCGACGGTGACCCCCATCGAGTCCTTAGAGGAGGACTAGGGTGACTCGGAGGAGGAGGACGAGGGTTGTGATGACCCAGACAAGGATGAGTTCTGGGAGCAGTTCAAGAGCTCCGATGACGAGGAGTAGTTTTATCTTCGGTGTAGTAGATGAATGTAGTACCTCAAACTAGTAGTAGTTGAACTAGTAATAGTTGAGTTTGTTATGTTTTTATTAATTAGAACTATGTTTAATTATGTTTGAAATGAAGTAGTAGTTGAATTTGCTATGTTTGAAGTATAGGTTTCTAATGAAGTAGTAGTTGAAGTATAGTTTTACATCTCCATTTGCATCTTCTATTGGAGTTCCTGTTTTACATCTCCAATATACATCTTCTGTTGGAGTCAGCACTTTCTTGGAGATGCAAAAGGCACTTTTTGGAGATGTAAATTTTTACATCTCCATATTTGCATCTTCTATTAAAGATGCTCTAATTGTGTTGTTTCCCGGCCGTTGGATCAAGCCCTCACATCGTCCCCCTCCACCCTCCCCCCCCCCCCCCAAAAAAAAGAGTCACACACCCACGCATGCAAAGAGAGTGAAGTGGGCATCACCGAACACCTACCATGGACGCACGCAACAACCGCCCTCAAAGCATCGTCGATCGATGCCCTCGAAGCACCCATCCTCATGTGTTCCTCTATGATGTTGTCGCATCACCTAATTGCCGTCCTTGTACACGGTCGACAATGATTGTAGCACAACCATTGACTGTTTGCTACTCCCGCCCCCATGATTGCAGCTTTTGTCATCAACGGGTGGAGGCCCTGTCGCAGCTTCACCCAGAGTCTTCTCCAGCACTGGCGGGTGTCGGTTGCAGCTTCAGCCAGCCCCCCGTTCTAACATCACCGTTGAGAGGTTCCAGGAAATCTGACATGCGGTTCTAGCAAATCAAATTAGTGGTTCAAGGAAAAATCGTCCGGTGATCCCACCATCTTCACTCTATGGTCCCAACAAATTCGCTCGACGCTCCCAGCAAAAAATCACACTGGTGGTTGCAGCACCATCGCTGGACGTTGTGTCTCATAGGCTCGCCGCCAGGCCGTTCCAGCACCTTTGCGCAATGGTCCCAACACCGCCACCAAGCTGTTGCAACACCTTCGACAGCAACATCGATCCCAGTCTCGCGGGGGAGGAGCATGACACCGATGATGGCCACCAAGGATGCGCGCGTAAGTAGTGGAGATGTTCTCTCACAACGAGGAGAGGAAGGTGGAGGAGAAAGAAGAAACAAGGGGGAAGCCCGCAGGTGCATTGGGCGAACTTCGTCAGATTTGTGTTGCAGCATGCGAAGCTCACTATATTTACGCGCGATATGGTGGTTATCACTGAAGAAGGAGAGAAGAGATCACAATGCATTGTGCGATAAAGGGATAAGGCAGTGTTGCCTCCCTCCCGTGTGGCCTGCCGTGGGACAAGTGTAGCATTTCCCCGGGTAGATACCACGCAACAACACAATGTCGATCGAGGTTTGGTCTATCGATCAAGTTTGATCGAACGACCAGCATGCAAGAGACGCAATCGCTCGGCTGGGTGGGCGGCAATGATGAATTACCCAAAGTAAATACTACTACACTCTCTGAGGCGTTGTCAAAGTTCGAGGTGGCCGAAGCGGAGGAGCTGACTGGTGTGTCCATTTTGCATCATGTGCTCCTACTGTTATTTATAATGTTTTGGGTTAATATTTCACTTCATGAGGCAATTCTAATGACTTTTCCCTCTTATTTTGCAAGTTCAACATGAAGAGGGAAATTACCGGGAGCTGGAATTCTAAACCTGAAAAAGCTACGGCATAGATGGATATTCCTCGGAGCTCCAAATGACCTGAAAATTTACGGAGAATTATTTTGGAAATAAAAAAAATACCGGAAGAAGGATCATCGGGAGGCCCCCGCCATGGAGTCACAAGCTCAGGTGGCGCCCTCCCCTCCCGGGGCGCACCAGGTGAGTGTTTGCCTCCACCAGCAGGCCTCTGTGGCCCCCCTTCTCCTATATGATGCCATTTCCCTAGAAAAAAAAATAAAAGAAGACTTTCAGGACGAAGCGCCGCCGTCTCGAGGCGGAACCTGGGTAGGAGCACTTTTGCTCTTCGGTAGAGCGATTCCGCCAGGGATACTTCCCTTTGAGTGGGGGGGGGGAATCGAAGCCATCGACATCATTAACATTCCTCTCATCGTGGGAGGACCAATCTTTATCAACATCTTCACCAGCACCATCTCCTCTCAAACAATTCATCTCTTGTATTCAATCTTTGTCTCAAACCTCACATTGGTACTGATACGTCCCAAACGTATCTGTCGGATTTCGGGTTCCGGCAGACCCTTAAGGTTCGAACACTGGGGTGCGCGCGGAGATTACGCCTTCTACCTCCCCGTCTTGCAAAGATCTAGACTACTGAAAGAACTGCACAAGAGACACAAGGTTTATACTGGTTCGGGCCACCGTTGTGGTGTAATACCCTACTCCAGTGTGTGGTGGGTGGATTGCCTCTTGGGGCTGATGATGATGAATAATACAAGGAAGAACAGCCTCACGAGGGTCTGTTCTTGGCTGGGGTGATGAACTGCTGGGAGAAGTTCAGCCACCCTTCTCTCTCTCTCCCTCTCTCTCTCTCTGCTTCTCACCGATCCCAGAGTAGTCCCTTGCTACGTGGGCGGCTGGTCCCATTTATGGAGGCCCTAGTCCTGTTCCCAAATATCGAGCGGGAAGGGAGCCAACAAGGGCGGGCTAATTTGAAGGGGGACAACAAGCATCAACTATCCTGACAAAAGCAGTCTTCGCCTGCGCAAAGCTCTGGTGATGACGCCGTCCTGGGCTCCATGGTGACCTCCATCTCGTAGTCCTCCCGGTCTTGGTCTCGTTGCACCGAAATGGCAACCTTTACCTGATGCCTCGGTACTCCACGACTGCGCTTGCCCCCTTTGCACCAAAGAGGAAAGGAGGACGCTGCGCGGGCTGGCACCCGCCTGGCGCCCTGAGTCGTCACGGCTTGCGTCACGGGCACCTCGCTAGGTACCCCGCCTTAATCTCTCCGCCTCCTCGCGAGCCAGCCTGACGAGGCCGTGCCCGAGGAAGCTCCGTGTCGTCCGCCTCGCGAGGCTTGGCCCCTCGCGAGGGTCTTGAGTCTTGTGTTGATGAAGATGGGCCGTGCTGGGCCCCCTTTGAGCCAGGCCGCAGGCCGCAGGCAGGCAAGTCTGGGGACCCCCATTCCCAGAACGCCGACAGTAGCCCCCGGGCCCAAGGCGCACCCGGACTTGGCCTTGCCGAGAGGCAAAAGGGCAAGGGTGAAGCGCCGCGGGCCCTAACAGCCTGCGGCCATGGGCGCCGCGTGGCGGTTGATTAGACGTGGGCGTCTCCGCTTCCCCATGATGCCTCGATGATCGCGCGAGTTGGACAAGTCCCTGCATGCAAATCGTGTCATGATTACCTATGATCGTGGAGGCCGACGGTTGGCCTTCGCCGGCTATAAGTACGGAACTGCGCGTGCCCTTCCAGTCCATTCCTCCTTGCTTCTCCTTCTTCTTCATGGCCCTGTCGAGGAGGTTCTCGGCCGCCGAGAAGGGGAAGGCTTGCCGGGTTGAGCCCGCCTCTCCCCGCCCAAGCACGGCAGAGGACGCCCTCGCAAGCATCCTGTGGCCACCACGGTGGCTCCCCGCGGCCGTGGAGGTAATCTTCAGCACGGCGACGGGCGGGTTGCTGCAGCCGGGGGGCGTGCTCCGGCTGCGCGTCCCCCCAGGCCGCGCGTTCGTGCTACTGAAGTGATGCCGGAGTTCGTCGTGTGGTCGGTGGAGCCGGCTAGCACCCGGCTCCCGCTTCCTCGCTTCCTCCTTGGCGAGCTCCCGGCCGGCGCCCCGGGCGGCCTCTGGCTCCAGGCCGACGGCTGCTGCAGCCGGGCCTCATGGGTCTCCCTGGAGGTCTCCGCGACCGGGAGCCTGTCCCTGGCCCGCGGGTGGCAGACGTTTGCCCGTGCGCATGGCCTGGGTCGCCGGTGCACCCTACACTTCAAGTTCGACGGTGACGCCACCCTCTACGTGAGGGTGTTTGGGGAAGATGGTCGCTGCGCGGGGTGTTGCCCCGAGGGTGACGACCGCGGCTGGGAACCCAGCTCCGGTGATGATGGAGGGAGCAGCTCGCGCGGCTGGCGGCGCTCGGAGTTCCTCAAGCTTCTCTGGTTCTTCTTCTGGCGATGACTCCTCCAGCGGCGGCCGCGATCAGCCTCCACGCCGTCGCGCCATGGTGAGGCGCGAGAGGGAGTCTGCCTGAGCCCCGGAGGCAGCTCAGGCCTTCCCCGCGGGCTGGTGTGAGGCGAGCCGCGCCAGATTTGTTCTTCCTTTTCCCTTTTTCCTGCGTAACAAAGACAATAGTGTAGAGCCCCGCGGGGGCGTGTTTGGGTCATTGCTGTTAATCATCGTTTTGCTTTCGTTACCGTTCCTTCCGGCTATGTGCCCGAGCGTGGATAGTTCCCGACCCCGGCTGTGGGGGGGCGACCGACCCAGGCCCTTTGTTTGTGTCGCGATGCCCGTGGGGGACGGACTGGATGGATGCTCCTGTAAGGGGCCCAGGTCGCGAACTCTTTGAATGACTAGGATAGGAACGCTCGCGAGGGCACTCAGCTGCCCCCCTCGCGAGGCCTTGCGCAAGAGAAATTGAGGCAGGAGAGTGAAAAGCCGAAGAACCGCAAGCCAAAGACGGCAACAACTTCAATAAAACTTCAAATGAGAAAGAACAAGCCAACTGCGGAAAGCAAATGAAAAGCCGCGTCCGGTACCTAATCTAGTCTTCGACGTCTTCTCACCAGCGCTGAGCTAAGTGCTACCACTGGGCGTGGGAGGGAGCCCCAGGGCCTGAGGCCGGCGCTCCTGAGACTCCGGGGCGTGTACATCCCCAACTCGTTATTACGTGAGAGTGTCACGGGCGGCGAGCTTCACAGGCATTGGCCTTCTTCACAGGCTTCGGGCCTTTTCCAAAACGCGATAGCTTCACAGGCACTCGCCTTGCTTCACAGGCTCTGGGCCTTTTCCAAAACGCGGTAGCTTCACAGGCACTCGCCTTGCTTCACAGGCTCCGGGCCTTTTCCAAAACGCGGTAGCTTCACAGGCACTCGCCTTGCTTCACAGGCTCCGGGCCTTTTCCAAAACGCGGTAGCTGAAGGAAATATGCCCTAGAGGCAATAACAAAGTTATTATTTATTTCCTTATATCATGATAAATGTTTATTATTCATGCTAGAATTGTATTAACCGGAAACATAATACATGTGTGAATACATAGACAAACAGAGTGTCACTAGTATGCCTCTACTTGACTAGCTCGTTAATCAAAGATGGTTATGTTTCCTAACCATGAACAAAGAGTTGTTATTTGATTAACGAGGTCACATCATTAGTTGAATGATCTGATTGACATGACCCATTCCATTAGCTTAGCACCCGATCGTTTAGTATGTTGCTATTGCTTTCTTCATGACTTATACATGTTCCTATGACTATGAGATTATGCAACTCCCGTTTACCGGAGGAACACTTTGGGTAATACCAAACGTCACAACGTAACTGGGTGATTATAAAGGAGTACTACAGGTGTCTCCAATGGTAGATGTTGGGTTGGCGTATTTCGAGATTAGAATTTGTCACTCCGATTATCGGAGAGGTATCTCTGGGCCCTCTCGGTAATACACATTACACAAGCCTTGCAAGCATTGCAACTAATGAGTTAGTTGCGGATGATGTATTACAGAACGAGTAAAGAGACTTGCCGATAACGAGATTGAACTAGGTATTGGATACCGACGATCGAATCTCGAGCAAGTAACATACCGATGACAAAGGGAACAACGTATGTTGTTATGCGGTCTGACCGATAAAGATCTTCGTAGAATATGTAGGAGCCAATATGGGCATCCAGGTCCCGCTATTGGTTATTGACCGGAGACGTGTCTCGGTCATGTCTACATTGTTCTCGAACCGTAGGGTCCGCACGCTTAACGTTACGATGACAGTTATTATGAGTTTATGCATTTTGATGTACCGAAGGTTGTTCGGAGTCCCGGATGTGATCACGGACATGACGAGGAGTCTCGAAATGGTCGAGACATAAAGATTGATATATTGGAAGCCTATGTTTGGACATCGGAAGTGTTCCGGGTGAAATCGGGATTTTACCGGAGTACCGGGAGGTTACCGGAACCCCCCGGGAACCAAATGGGCCTTATTGGGCCTTAGTGGAAAGGTGAAAGGGGCAGCCCAAGGTGGGCTGCGCGCCTCCCCCCTCCCCTAGTCCTATTAGGACTAGGAGAGGTGGCCGGCCCCCTTCTCCCTCTCTCTCTCTCGAGGAATCCTATTAGGAATAGGATTGGGGGGGGGAGTCCTACTCCCGGTAGGAGTAGGACTCCTCCTGCGCCTCCATAGCTTGGCCGGCCAGCCCTCCCCTGGCAACCTTTATATACGGGGGCAGGGGGCACCTCTAGACACACAAGTTGATCATTGAGATCGTTCCTTAGCCGTGTGCGGTGCCCCCTGCCACCAAATTCCACCTCGATCATACCGTTGTAGTGCTTAGGCGAAGCCCTGCGTCGGTAGTACATCAAGATCGTCACCACGCCGTCGTGCTGACGGAACTCTTCCTCGACGCTTTGCTGGATCAGAGCCCGAGGATCGTCATCGAGCTGAACGTGTGCCAAGAACTCGGAGGTGCCGGAGTAACGGTGCTTGGATCGGTCGGATCGGGAAGAAGACGTACGACTACTTCCTCTACGTTGTGTCAACGCTTCCGTTGCGATCTACAAGGGTACGTAGATCAGACTTTCCCCCTCGTTGCTATGCATCACCATGATCTTGCGTGTGCGTAGGAATTTTTTTGAAATTACTACGTTCCCCAACAGTAGCTTCACAGGCACTCGCCTTGCTTCACAGGCTTCGGGCCTTTTCCAAAACGCGGTAGCTTCACAGGCACTCGCCTTGCTTCACAGGCTCCGGGCCTTTTCCAAAACGCGGTAGCTTCACAGGCACTCGCCTTGCTTCACAGGCTCTGGGCCTTTTCAGGGGTAGAACCTCCGGAGGTGCTGGATGTTCCATGCATTCTGGACCGGCACTCCCTCCTGAGTCTCCAAGCGCGTGGAGCCGGGCCTGGAAACATGAACAACCTTGAACGGGCCCTCCCACATGGGAGAGAGCTTGTGCAGTCCCTCCCTAGAGAGAACCCGCCTGAGCACGAGGTCTCCTACCTCAAGGGTCCTGGGGCGGACGTTGCAGCAGTGGTAGCGCCGCAGCGCTTGCTGGTACCTCGCCGCTTGCAGCGCGGCTTCTCGGCGACGTTCCTCCCCCAGCACGAGGTCCATCCCCCGCATGGCGTCCTGTTGCGCCTCGTCGAACGCCAGGACCCGCGCGGAGCGACGTCTGACCTCGTGAGGGAGGACTGCTTCCGCTCCGTAGACCAGGAAGAACGGGGTCTCTCCAGTCGGTTTGGTCGCGGTGGTGCGGATGGACCACAACACGGACTGAAGCTCGTCGTACCAACCTCTGCCACAGGCCTCCAGCTTCTTCTTGAACGTCCTGGTCTTGAGGCCCCTCAGGACCTCCACGTTGGCTCGCTCGGCCTGGCCGTTGCTTTGGGGGTGCGCCACTGAGGCGTAGCATATCTGCGTTCCAAGGTTAGCACAGTATGTTTTGAAGAGGTTACTGGTGAACTGCGAACCGTTGTCTATGATGATGCAATTTGGCACCCCGAACCGGCTTACGATGCCCTTGATGAACTTGACCGCGGAACCTGCGGGAATGGTGCGGACAGCCTCTACCTCAGCCCACTTGGTGAATTTGTCCACGGCAACGTAGAGGTAGCGGTAGCCCCCTGGCGCCCGTGGGAATGGGACCAAGATGTCCAGCCCCCAGACTGCGAATGGCCACGAAAGGGGGATTGTCTGCAAGCCTCCTGCTGGCTGATGGATCTTCTTGGCATGGAACTGGCAGGCTTCACAAGCTTTCACTAGTTCCACGGCGTCATTGAGCGCGGTGGGCCAATAAAACCCACTGCGGAATGCCTTGCCGACGAGGGTCCGCGATGATGAATGATGTCCGCAGTCTTCGCCGTGTATATCTTCCAGTAGTTCCTTCCCTTGCTCCCTGGAGATGCAGCGCAGGGATACATCGTTTGGTCGCTTCCGGTAGAGCTCTCTGTCTCTGATGCAGTATGCCGTGGCCTGGCGTGCCACTCGCTCCGCTTCCTCCTCCTTCTCCGGCAAGGTCCCTTGCGCTAAGTAGCTCCGGAGCTCGGTGATCCAACATCCCTCCTGAGGTTCCATCGTCAGGAGCAGGGGCGCTCCTGAGGCCGGGCCACAGGTCGGAGCTCCTGAGGCAGGTGGCTGGGGGAGCTCCTCCAAGGGCTGAGCCGTGTTTGATAATGACGGCAGAGCTGAGGGCTTGAAGAGCCGCTCCTCAAAAACGCCAGGCTCCTGGGGTAACCATCTGGACGTGCGTTTGGCGATATCGTCGGCCTCCTGATTGGTGCCACGGGGCACATGCTGCAACTCCAACCCCCAGAATTGCTTCTCCATCCTGCGGACTTCCGCAAGGTAGGCTTCCATGTGCTCATCCTTTGGCTCGTACACCTTGTTGGAGAAATTGACAAGGAGCTGCGAATCGCCCTTGATGGTGAGGCGTTTCACTCCCCGGGCAGCCGCGGCCTTCAAGCCCGCTATTAAACCTTCATACTCTGCTATGTTGTTGGAGACCTTTTCACCTTGCTGGAAACAGAGTTGCACGGCGTAATAGAGCTTGTCCTGTGTGGGCGATATAAGCACCGCCCCAGCTCCAGCGCCGTGCCTGGAGAACGCCCCATCAAAGTACATGACCCAGCCTTCTGGCGCCTCGCTTCCCGGGGATAGGGACCGATCCTCATCGGCCTTGAGGCCTGGCGCCTCCGTCCACTCTGCCACAAAATCTTCCAACGCTGCTCCCTTGATGACCCTGGTCGTGCTGAATTCAAGCTGAAATGCTTGCAGTTCTATGTTCCACTCAGCGACCCTTCCAGCTGAATTAGGGCTCCTGAGCACTCTCTCTAGGGGGTATGACGAGACGACCTTGATGGGGTGACCCTAAAAATAGTGCCGCAGCTTGCGCGAAGCCACCAGTAGCGCGAGGAGGAGTTTCTGAGGCATGGGGTACCGCGCTCTTGCATCCCGCAGCACTGTGCTGATGAAGTACACTGGGTGCTCAACGAGGTGGAGTGCGTCAGTGTTGGTGGCTCCTTCCGGAGACCGTGGCGCCTCTTGAGGCAATGAGGCCTCCTGAGACTGGCCATCTGGAAGGGGGGCCTCTTCTGCCTCTGGTGCGTCCCTCTGCGGCGGCTGATCCTCCTCAGCCGCGGTGGTGGTTTCTGTAGGCCTTCCTTGTCCCTGTTCTGCCTTGTCCCGGGCTGCTGCCGTGGTTTTGGTTCGGTGCTCCTCTCTGACTGCCACCAAGGCTGCGCTGGCGGAGTAGGGAGTGGCAGCGAGGCAAAGCACCAGGGGCTCCTGAGGGCGCGGTGCTACCATGACCGGTGGGCTGGTCAGGTATCTCTTGAGATCCTGGAACGCCTTGTCGGCCTCTTTAGTCCACTCGAAGGGCCCCTTTTTCTTCATTAGCTGGAAGAAGGGCAGGGCTCGTTCTCCCAACTTGGAGATGAAGCGCCCTAGCGCGGTCACGCGCCCCATGAGCTTCTGCATCTCTCTGAGAGTCTTTGGCGGGCTCATGTCTTCCACCGCCTTGACCTTCTCTGGGTTAGCCTCGATGCCCCGGTGGGACACGAGGAAACCCAAGAGCTTGCCCAAGGGGACTCCGAACACACACTTCTCTGGGTTGAGCCGTAGGTTCACTGCGTTGAGGCTCGCGAAGGTCTCCTCCAGGTCCTGTATCAAGGTCCCGGCCTCCCAAGACTTTACCACAATGTCATCGACGTAAGCTTCAACATTCTTCCTGAGCCGCGGGCCCAAGGTGATGTGCATCAGCCGCTGAAAGGTCGCCCCTGCGTTACGCAGCCCGAATGGCATGCACGTGTAGCAGTATACCCCACACGGGGTTAGGAAGGCTGTCTTCTCGACGTCTTATACCGCCATCTTGATCTGGTGGTACCCAGAGAAGGCATCCAGGAAGCATAACAGGTCGCATTCCGCAGTGGAATCGACGATCTGGTCGATGCGGGGGAGCGGGAACGGATCTTGCGGGCATGCTTTGTTGAGGTTGGTGAAGTCGACACACATACGCTCCTTCCCTCCCTTCTTTGGCACAACGACAGGGTTGGCCAACCAATCTGGGTATCGGACCTCGCGAATGACCCCAGCGGCCTCTAATTTGCGGGTCTCCTGGACGATGAAGGCCTGCTTTTCTGTGGACTGCCGCCTGGCCTTCTGCTTCATAGGGCGCACGTTGGGGGCACACGTTGAGGTGATGCTCGATTACACTCCTGGGGATCCCTGCCAACTGGTCTGGCTCCCAAGCAAATACCTTCTTGTTTGCGCACAGGAACCTGACCAGGGCCTCCTCCTGCTCGTGTTTGAGGTGGGCGCCTATGGTGAAAGTGGCGTTGGTGGACCCATCCTCATCGACGGGTATCTGCTTGGTTTCTGCCTTGTCTTGGGTGAACAACTGCTTCTTCTTAGCGGGTGCAGCCCCCTTGTGCTCGGGGGTCTCCAGGTCGGCGGGCTGTGTCGACGCTGCCGTCTTGAAGGCGAGCTTGAGCGCCCGCAGTGCGTCCCCGGTGTCTTCGTGCATAGCGAGGACACCGCTGCTCCCGGGCATCTTCATGAGGTTGTACGCCGGGTGCGTCGCGGCCATGAATCGGGCCAGCGCTGGGTAGCCGAGGATGGCGTTGTAGGGGAGGCCGATGGGGGCGATGTCGAAGTCAACCAGCTCCGTGCGGAAGTTGTCGTAGGTGCCGAAGGTCACTGGGAGCCGGATCTGCCCCAAGGAGCTGGACGACTTGCCCCCGACGCCTGAGAAGGGCCGGCTAGGTTGCAGCCATTCCAGGGGTATGCGGAGGAGGTTGAAGGCCTCGACCGAGAGCACGCTGAGGCACGCGCCGCCATCAATGAGGGTTTTGGTGACGGCCACCTGGTAGATGGTGGGGGTGCATAACATGGGGAGCGTGGCCGAGCAGGCCGAGTTAGCGGGGTGGTCCTCTGAACTGAAGGTCAGGCCGGTCTCGGGCGTCGTCCGATCCGGGGGAGCCCCCTGCCGCGTGGAAGCGGCACTGACCCGGTGGATGAACGACTTGACGTGGTGACTTGTGGGCGGCGCCTGCGAGCTGCCCAGGAGGGCCACGACGACCAGGGGTGTTGGTGTAGCGCGATGGGACGGCGCAAGGGAGCCCCCTGCGGCGCGGACGAGTTTAGCGACGCGGTCGAGCCACTCCCCGTAGATGTCGTCGGCGGGGCGGCAGCGCAGGAGCTCGTTTGCCGCGAGGAGCGCAGCTCGAGCCTCCAAGGGGGCGCGGAGTGCGCGAGACGAAGAACCAGCTAGTGCGAGCGATGGAGTAGCGGTGCGGCCGTCTTGCCGCACGGATGGATGCTGAGACGACGCTTGCTGCTCGCCCCCCCCCCCCCCCCGCCAGGCCGGTGGCGGCGTTGATGGCAGGTGACGGGGAACGACGAGGACGTCCGCCGACGGGCACCGTCTGGGCGACGCGGGAAGCGATGGCGGCCCGGCGCTCGGCGCGGGCCCGACGAGCGTCGGACATGGATGCGACGGTCGGAGGAGAACAGAGCGGTGGACGACAAATTCCGGCGCACCCCTACCTGGCGCGCCAAATGTCGGATTTCGGGTTCCAACAGACCCTTAAGGTTCGAACACTGGGGTGCGCGTGGAGATTACGCCTTCTACCTCCCCGTCTCGCAAAGATCTAGACTACTGAAAGAACTGCACAAGAGACACAAGGTTTATACTGGTTCGGGCCACCGTTGTGGTGTAATACCCTACTCCAGTATGTGGTGGGTGGATTGCCTCTTGGGGCTGATGATGATGAACAATACAAGGAAGAACAGCCTCGCGTGGGTCTGTTCTTGGCTGGGGTGATGAACTGCTGGGAGAAGTTCAGCCACCCTTCTCTCTCTCTCCCTCTCTCTCTCTGCTTCTCGCCTATCCCAGAGTAGTCCCTTGCTACGTGGGCGGCTGGTCCCATTTATAGAGGCCCTGGTCCTCTTCCCAAATATCGAGCGGGAAGGGAGCCAACAATGGCGGGCTAATTTGAAGGGGGACAGCAAGCATCAACTATCCTGACAAAAGCAGTCTTCGCCTGCGCAAAGCTCTGGTGATGACGCCGTCCTAGGCTCCATGGTGACCTCCGTCTCGTAGTCCTCCTGGTCTTGGTCTCGTTGCACCGAAATGGCAACCTTTGCTTGATGCCTCGGTACTCCGCGACTGCGCTTGCCCCCTTTGCACCAAAGAGGAAAGGAGGACGCTGCGCGGGCTGGCACCCGCCTGGCACCCTGAGTCGTCACGGCTTGCGTCACGGGCACCTCGTGAGGTACCCCGCCTTAATCTCTTCGCCTCCTCGCGAGCCAGCTTGACGAGGCCGTGCCCGAGGAAGCTCCGTGTCGTCCGCCTCGCGAGGCTTGGCCCCTCGCGAGGGTCTTGAGTCTTGTGTTGATGAAGATGGGCCGTGCTGGGCCCCCTTTGAGCCACGCCGCAGGCCGCAGGCAGGCAAGTCTGGGGACCCCCGTTCCCAGAACGCCGACAGTATCTACTTTTCCAAACACTTTTGCTCTTGTTTTGGACTCTAATTTGCATGATTTGAATGAAACTAACCCGGGCTGACGTTGTTTTTAGTAGAACTGCCATGTTGTTATTTTTGTGCAGAAATAAAAGTTCTCGGATCGAGCTAAAATTTTACAGATATTTTTTTTGGAATATATAAAAATTATTGGCGAAAAGATCTGCTAGAGGGGGGCCACCATGGAGCCATGACCTCAGGTGGCGCCCCCTAGGGCGCGCAACGTGAGATCGTGGGTCTCACAAATCTCCGTCTGCCTCCAACTCCATAAAGACTATCTTGTGGACAAAAACTATCAGAAAGAAGGCGTCATCATGTTTTACGATACGGAGTCGCCGCAACCTCCTATTCTTCATCGGGAGGACTGATCTGGAGTCTGTTTGGGGCTCCAGAGAGGGGGAATTCATCGTCGTCGTCATCATCAACCCTCCTTCATCAACAATTCCATGATGCTCACCACCGAGAGGGGGTAATTCCTTCATAGGCTTGCTGGACGGTGATGCAGTTGGATGAGATTTGTCATGTAATCGACTCAATTTGTTAGGGCTTGATCCCTAGTATCCACTATGTTCGGAGATTTATGTAGCTATGACTTTGCTATGCTTAATGTCTGTCACTAGGGCCCGAGTGCCATCATTTCAAATCTGAACCTATTATGCTTCCATGAATATAAGTGAGTTTTGGATCCTATATTTCAAGTTGTATGCACCTACTATGTTTTATGATCCGCAGACCCCAAAGTGACAACAATTGGGATTCACTCCGGTGATGACCGTAGTATGAAGAGTTCATGTATTCATTGAGTGTTAATGCTTTGTTTCGGTTCTCTATGAAGAATCTGAAAAACGCTAAAACCAAGATCGTACCCTCTAAGACGAGGGGAGGTAAGGAACTGCCATCCCACTCTGCACTTGATTCACCTTCTTTTTAGTAGACTTGCGACACCACCATCTGCTATTCAATCTGATATGTCACAAGTAATTGACGATGCTACTTCTGCTATGAATTATACTCGAGATGATGCTGGTACTTTGCTTGATGAAACTATGCACCAGGTGAATTTCTTAATGAAAAAATTGCTAAAGCTAAAGAAATTAAGAATGCTGAAATTACTGGAAATTATGATTCACCTCATTTGCATAGCTCTCCTACTAGATTTGAAATGCCTAAAGTACCCGAGGGTTATGTTATGGATGGGGAGATTGCTAGAGGCTTTATTTCTTGTAATGATAGAGAAGATATTAAGAAATTACCGAGTAAGCTAAAAGAAAAGGATATGATAGAGAGAAAGAAATGTGATCCTAAATTTGCTACTTCTCCTATCTTTGTTACTGACAAGGATTACAAATTCTCCATTGATCATGGACTTATTACTTTGGTAGAATCAGATCCTTTCCATGGTTATGAATCTGAAACTGTTGTGGAACACCTTACTAAATTAAATGATATAGCCACCATGTTTTATCATGAGGAAAAACTCGCTACTATTATATTCTTAATTTGTTTCCTTTCTCATTAAAGGGTGATGCTAAAGAATAGTTTAATACTCTTGCTCCCGGTTGTGTGTGTAGTCACCAGGATATGATATATTACTTTACTGAGAAGTATTTTCTTTCTCGGAAAAAACAAGCCGCCTTACAGGAAATACACAACTTTGTGCAATTTGAGGAAGAGCACCTCCCTCAAGCTTGGGGGAGGCTTCTCCAATTACTTAATCATTTGCCTGGTCATTCTCAAACTCATGAGATCCATTTGTATAACAAGCAAATCACCACTTTGGGTACTGTTCTAAACCCATTCATATTTTATTATTGCATACCCCCTACTGTAATCTAACTTCACCATGACTTATACCCCCGATACAATCCATAGTAGATTCAAACAAGTAAACAATGCAACAAAAATAGAATCTGTCAAAAACAGAACAATCTGTAAATTCAAACAATGACCATACTTCTATAACTCCAAAAATTCTGAAAAAATAGGACAACGTGGGAAATATGTATATCAATCATGTGTAACAAATTTAGAAATTTATCACGTTCCAGTGAACCTAAACAATTTTGCTAGTGGGCGAAAAAGTTTGTGTTCTCTCACAGAATCAAATCAACCATCATCCCAAAGGCTTTACTTGGCACAAACACTAATTTCAACAGAAAACAGAACCATAAAAGTAGCATAATTTTGTGCACACCAAAAAATAGGAAAGAAACAAGAAAAATAAAGATAATTGTTGTCATTTTTAGTTTTCTCATCTTTTGATGTGTTCACTATGAGGCTTTTAAAAAACAATATGGAACACATCATCAACCAAAATCTTAGCACCATTAAGTTGGCTATCCTCAAATACTTGTTGGTTCCCTTTTACAATCTAAGAATACTGTTGATTAATACCATTGAAAACTTGTTGGATTATGTTTAAAGGTGGTACTTCCTTCTTGGTATTTTCATCAAAAGTGTGGTTATCATGAAAAAAATACCTCGATAAATAATCTTCATTGTATAAAATCTCATCACTCACGGGATGTTCATGGCTCATATTGTAAAATTCAAAGATCTCTCTAGCCTCTCGCACTATGTAATCAAATTCATTCATGAGGACAAGAGTAGCTATCTTTTTAGCCTTAGGGCTATCTATAACATGCAACTCATAGAACAAATCTTTGCAAAGTGGGATGAGTGCGAATAAATCTTCTCTCAAGCTTAATAAAAAGTGTGGAAATAGCTTCAACATAATTTTTTGGTTCTTTTAGGAATACGAATATCATCACAAACCAAAGTTCTAGTACAATTAAAGAATTCCTGAATAACGCTTTTTCCTATGATGTTACTGTCGGTGTCAAAACCGGTGGATCTCGGGTAGGGGGTCCCGAACTGTGCGTCTGAGGCGGATGGTAACAGGAGGCGGGGGACACAATGTCTACCCAGGTTCGGGCCCTCTCGATGGAGGTAATACCCTACTTCCTGCTTGATTGATCTTGATGATATGAGTATCACAAGAGTTGATCTACCACGAGATCGGAGAGGCTAAACCCTAGAAGCTAGCCTATGGTATGATTGTTGTTGACCTACGGACTAAAACCCTCCGATTTATATAGACACCGGAGGGGCTAGGGTTACACAGAGTCAGTTACAAGGGAGGAGATCTACATATCCAAATTGCCAAGCTTGCCTTCCACGCAAAGGAGAGTCCCATCCGGACACGGGACGAAGTCTTCAATATTGTATCTTCATAGTTCGACAGTCCTACCAAAGTATATAGTCCGGCTGTCCGAGGACCCCCTAATCCAGGACTCCCTCAGTAGCCCCTGAACCAGGCTTCAATGACGACGAGTCCGGCGCGCAGATTGTCTTCGGCATTGCAAGGCGGGTTCCTCCTCCGAATACTCCATAGAAGATTTTGAACACAAGGATAGTGTCCGGCTCTGCAAAACAAATTCCACATACCACCGTAGAGAGTATAATATTTCCATAAATCTAATCTACTGACAACTTTTCATAACGTGACATCATGCTATGGCTCCGGTTATTATTCGAACCATTTTTCTCAACCAGCTACTGCACATATTGCGAGGCAGTTTTCTTGGCACGTCTTGTCGAAGCAGAGATCGTGTTCCCTTATCACGGGATTCTCATCAATATGGGTGTGGGTAACCCAATCGCGCCATTAATCACGATGCTTGGGGAATAAGTGAGTTTTACCAGGCAAGTGGGAGGCGCATAGTTTCTTCCACCCTTATAAAGGGGTAAGGGTTCCACCTTTTTACCCACGCCTTCTTCTCTCCTGCCCATCCATTCTTGCACACTCGAGCTCCAGCACCCAAGTTCGCATTTTCTCCAAAGAACCACTCCAAATATGTCCGGAGCGGGAGGCAAGTGGATGGTCTCTACCGTCCAGAAGAAGGACATCAAGAAACTTCGGGAGGCCGGGTATCTAGCCCAGGAAATCGGCCACCGTCTCCTGACGGCGGGACATATCATCCTTACCCCAGAACCCCACTAAAGGATCGTATTCCTCCCTCATTTATCCGCAGGCTAGGGTTTCCCCTCCACCCATTTGTTCAAGGCATCATGTATTATTACGGGATTGATTCATGATCTATCCCCCAATTCCTTCCTCAATATCTCGACATTCATTGTCGTGTGTGAGGCTTTTCTCCACATCCCGCCACACTTTGGCTTATGGATGAAGATCTTTAATGTGAAGCCCAAGGTAGTGGGCGGTGAGCACGCTGAGTGCGGGGGCGCTATGGTGAGAAAGATGCCCAACGTCACATGGCCAACAGGTACCTTCAATGATTCCGTCAGGGAGTGGCAACAGGAGTGGTTTTACATTACTAAGCCACGTGGCGCGAAGTGGGCCGCTGCTCCCGAGTTCCGATCCGGAGCCCCTCTGCGGCTCATGTCCTGGCTCAAGAAGGGCATGGAGTGGTCTTCGTCCGACGAACTGTTGGCGCTCCAGACGCGCGTCAAGGATATGGAAGACAAGAATATCAAACTTGGCAATGTAGTCCAGGTGATGTTAGTCCGTCGGATCCTACCTTGTCAATGGCGGACTTGCAATCTATGGGAATTCGATCCGACCAAGCACCAGACCCTGCGAGAGCTCTTTGGCTCATCACACAAAGACATCTAGAAGGTGCTCTTTAAGCCCGACAAATCATGGCCGGACTCGGCCGAGGACCACGGGTACCAACTGTCCCACCCTGCAAGCTCGGTAAGTTACCATACGTTTTATTCGCATAACTCAAGGGAAATGCTTAATGTGTTTTACACAACTCTCCTAAGGTTGGACGAAGAAGGCAAGACGGATCCAATGTCCAGCCCCGCTGCCTGAAGAACCGGCCGGCCCACTTCTGACGAAGATGTTGGACCCGGCGCCTTACAAGGTGCGGGAGAAGACCGAAAAGGAGGCTAAAAAGACCCGGGGTGGCCTTCGTCACTGTGCCCGACCCGCCTCCGAAGAGGACGAGGAGGAGGAAGACAAATCCCCAGTAGGGGGAAGAAAGAAGAGGACGACCTCCGTACACTTGGAGGCTGAGTCGCCTAAAAGGGGAAAAACTCTTCTTCCGGAAGAGTCCACTGCCGTCGCCGATAGCAGCCCGGCGTGGGATCCTAGGGCCCAGCCCCTAGTGAACTCGTAAGTATATAAAATCCGAACACGTTCATGTGTCCAGACCCATCATGGCATAGTATTTTAACCCAAGCCATATTTTTTGTAGTTCGACGGGCTCCCATTCTGAACAATCCTCGTCCGAGGATTTGCTGAGCTCGGATGCTATGGAGAGTGGGACGCCTCCGAAGGCCCCTCCCCCCGAACATTTGATCAACACCGAGGCTTCTTCCTAGAGGGAATCCGTCCAAGGAGGGGTGGAGAAAATCGTGAAGGCGGCGCCTGGAGGTCAAACTTTAGGGGCTGGATACATGGGGGAGAAGATCCCCACAGGAGTCGACGGCGGGGACCATCTTGAATTCGGCCCCTAGCCGGACACGGTCTCGGAAACCAATACGGCTCTGGAATCAAGCAGGCGATCTTCCTCGGCTGGAGAGGGTGTCCCTGTTCCACCGGCGACCTCTGTCCATCCAGAGGCGTCGGGTGCTTTATTGGCGGCGCTGAAGAGCGCCTCCATCGTTGATGAACACCGTGCCCTTATGGGTGCGGTGATTGAGAAGATTCAGTCCGCTGAAAATGGACTAAATGAAGCATGTATCGACCTTATGAGAGGTTTTGAGGTATGTTTTATACGGTTTTGAAGAGTGTCATAGTATGGATAATAGCCCATGATACACTGTCCGGTGAATGAAAGAACCTGACAGAGGATCAAATATATTTTCCGCAGGAAGACTCATTTGATGACATCTATCTCTCTTCTTTTCTAAGCAGGCGTCTGTAGCGGCTACTGCCGCTCATACCGCGGAGGTTTCCGGACCGAATCAAAGTCTGGAGCAGGCCGAAGCGGAGCTTGGCCAGTTAAAAAGCCAGTTGGAAGATCAACAAGGTATGCACAAATCTTGTTTGCGTTTAGTGCGAACGAATTTTCAGTATGATAGAATATGTGTCATGATTTGCGCCAGGGGTGATGACCAAAGTCGAGGCTCTGAAGAAGGTTGTTGCTGAGGCCGAGGAAAAGGCAGCCGCAGAGCAGGCTCTTCGTGAGAAGCACGAGGCCAAGGTTGTGGAAGCTAGGCAAGAGCTCCAAGAGGCCATGAAAAAATGTGATACCCCGGAGCAGAGTTTAATGGAGAAAGAATCCGAACTCACCAGGGCTCATCAGGCGTGTGCGATGCCTGTGGGAAAACCCAAGACGCCATGCAGGAGATCCAAGATGCGAGGGAGATCACGACGGGTAAGGTCTTTTTCCATGTAAAGCAAGTATTTCAGGAGAAAAATATGCTTTATAATTTAAGTTCGGATTTCTCCAAGGGTATTTGCGGAACTTCCTCGCAGCATATCGGATGCCGCCCAATTCTACCGAGCCGAAGAGGGTAATACTGTGGATAAGCTCTTCTGGTCACGGTATCTAGCACCGAATTATCCGGTGCCTTTTACCGATCTCCTGAAATAGCTGATCGAACTGCATAAGGCGGCCGAACTAGCCATGAAGGATTTATTATCCGGCTATGGCCCGCCGAGCCGATTCCAGGTAGCTACTTCGGACTCGTGAAGCGGCTTGTTAGTGCATGCCCTTGACTTGACGTCATCAAGCGGTCGGTCTACATAGAAGGTGCACGAATGGCCTTTGCCCG
Source organism: Triticum monococcum (assembly GCA_034509565.1). Classification (NCBI taxonomy): domain Eukaryota; kingdom Viridiplantae; phylum Streptophyta; class Magnoliopsida; order Poales; family Poaceae; genus Triticum; species Triticum monococcum. Next base: position 496,853,839 of record CM067844.1, read on the forward strand.
TGCAAAGGTGCACTGGGGGAAGATGGACACTGAAAAGCTGATGACCGAGGGACTGCCAGAGGGAAAGGAGCACCGCAAGCCCGAATTGTATTATGAAAGTGTCCTGAAAGGATCCTGCCTTGCGGCAGAGCAATGCACCAAGGACATTGTATTTCCATGGATATAGTCATGTTGTCCTTTGTAATGTGTGAACAAGGTCATTTCTATTATTTATTGCCTGTTGTAAAAGTTTACCCTCTTGTGCGGCCGTTTTATATATTAAACCTGAGAATTGGCCAGTTTTCGGCTTCTGCCCCCTCGTAAGAAATACGGGGGTGTTCGGGATATTCGGGATAAACCTGATCACTCTTTACCCCAGTGTTGGGTCCTTTGAAGGAGGTGTTCAGCACAGTGAACCAGGCAATCAGACTATAGGGCTTTATCATTCTCACTTAGCCATAGGAGCATTAGGAAGGTAGGCGCAGCCCCTGGTGTTAGGAAGACGCACGAGGGGCCCTATAGGCACCTAATCGGAAGAAGAACCGATCCATCACACGCTGCATTGGTTATGGCATTATGCGGGAGAAATCCTTAAAGATTTTACAACCTCTCGAACAGCTGACCAGCTCTCGCCATATCACGACAGTCAGTTTTCGGCTTTCTCTACTAAGGTGCTCGTCCGGAAGAACCGGGACACAATCGCAGTAGTTCTCCCTGTGCCGCCTTAGCCGATATAGTGGAACGTAAGGCAGCAAAACATGGGAGCCAGGCAAACCCAACATTTGACCCAAGACATGATTCGGAGCTGATGCATATAATGCTATAAGTTCGGGGTGCCGAACTTCCGTGAAGGTGTTCGGACTTTATTGCCGTATTATGGGTAAAACGAAGCCCCTGGCAAAGGCATATCGCGGTGTACGGATGCCACTTAACAAAAGAGTTTCAATAAGAAATAACAACAAATAAGCGTCATATAAATCCACATGTTGTATTTGAATAATACGTCGAAGCGTATGAGTACAGGTAATGCGATAAAAAGGGGAATATGACTGTGGAACCTGCTGGGACCGGGGAGGGAGAAGATGTGTGTAGATCCGGAGTATAGTCGGATGGACGTCGCGAGGAATATCTAAAGATTCCCTTGTGCGTTCGAGCTGGTACCATGTCACCGGTCCCGGTCTACGCAAAGGTGAGCCTGCAAAGGAAATGTAAGAAATATTTGTGTGCCGGAGAGTGGTTGAGCCACGATATGTGGCATGTTCTGGACTTCGCTAGAATGTTTAGTTGAGCCTTGGACGATCCGGGCTATCCTGCCGTGAAGTAGTTCAGACTACTTTGAATGTGTCCGGGGTTTTAGCCGTCGACTCAAGATTTGACTAAAGGGTGCCCTCCATTGCTTCTGATGTTAAAGCGGCAGCGTACTCTGTGGTACCGAGGGAGAGTTCGGCCTCGCCATTAACCGTGATGACGCCGCGCGAACCGGGCATCTTGAGTTTACGGTAGGCATAATGTGGCACCGCGTCGAATCAAGCGAACGCAGTTCGCCCGAGTAGTGCCTGATAATCACTGCGAAAGGGGATGATGTCGAAGATTAACTCTTCGACACGGTAATTGCCTAGTGATCCGAAGACTACCTCGAGGGCGATGGAGCCGGTACAGCTGGCCTCCACGCCTGGTATAATACCTCTAAAGGTGGCTTTAGTGGGTTTGATCATCGAATGATTGATGCCCATCTTGCGCACTGTGTCCTGGTAAAGCAGATTTAGACTGCTGCCTCCGTCCATAAGGACTCGTGTGAGGTGGAACCCATCAATTATTGGGTCGAGGACTAGTGCGGCTGGATTGCCGTGACTGGTGTTGACCGGACGATCCATTTGGTTGAAGGTGATCGGCCCTAGTTTGTATTGCGGGCTGACTGGTTTCGTTAGGTCGACATCCCTAAGGGCGTGCATCCGGTCCAGGTTGGGAGTGTGGGTGGCGTTTACCATATTCACCGTTTGGATTTGCTGGAGAGATTTCTTTTGTCCTCCTCTATTTGGTGATCTGGGCTCCTCGTCACTGTCATCGCTTTGAGACCCCTTATCTTTGTTTTTGGCGCCTAGCCTGCCAGCTTGTTTGAAGACCCAACATTCTCTGTTGGTATGATTGGCTGGTGTTCCTGGTTTGCCATGAATTTGGCATGGACGGTCGAGTATGCGGTCCAGACTGGACGGACCCGGATTGTCATTTTTGAGTGGCCCTGTCCGCTGACCGGACTTAGAGCTATTAAATCCGGCATTGACTGTCGTGTCTTCGGCGCTTTCACCATGTTTGCGGTGTTTGTGTTTGTTGCGCTGGGGTTTGCCGTTGCTATCTCTGGCCTCTAATTTGCCAGTGTTTCTTGCTGTGTTGTTTCTAGGAGCCAACTAGCTATCCTCGCCCGTGCAGAAGCGGGTCATGAGTGTCGTGAGGGTTGCCATGGACCTTGGCTTCTCTTGACCGAGATGTCGGGCGAGCCACTCGTCACGGATGTTATGTTTAAAGGCCGCTAGGGCTTCGTCATCTGGACAGTCCACAATTTGGTTCTTTTTGGTTATGAACCGGGTCCAGAATTTCCTGACTGACTCTCCGGGCTGTTGTGTTATGTGACTCAAATCATCAGCATCCGGTGGTCGCATATATGTGCCTTGGAAGTTATCTAGGAATGCGTCTGCCAGGTTCTCCCAACTTCCGATGGAGTTTGCTGGCAAGCTATTCAGCCAATGCCGAGCCGGTCCTTTGAGTTTCAACGGGAGATACTTGATGGCGTGTAGATCATCCCCGCGGGCCATGTGAATGTGGAGGAAGAAATCCTCGATCCATACCGCGGGGTCAGTAGTACCATCGTATGATTCAATGTTCACGGGTTTAAACCCTTCTAGGAATTCATGATCCATTACTTCATCAGTGAAGCATAGGGGGTGTGCGGCGCCTCTCTGTCGGGCTATGTCACACGCAGTTCGTACGAGTCTTGTCTGTTGTGTTCGGCCCGGCCGGATTTTTTTTGGTATATCCGGCATGATGATGACCCACAAGTATAGGGGATCTATCGTAGTCCTTTCGATAAGTAAGAGTATCAAACCCAACAAGGAGCAGAAGGAAATGATAAGTGGTTTCCAGCAAGGTATTCTCTGCAAGTACTGAAATAAGTGGCAACATATAGTTTTGTGATAGGATAATTTGTAATGAGCAACAAGTAACAAAAGTAAATAAAGTGCAGCAAGGTTGCCCAATCCTTTTGTAGCAAAGGACAAGCCTGGACAAACTCTTATATGATGTAAAGCGCTCCCGAGGACACATGGGGATATCGTCAAGCTAGTTTTCATCACACTCATATGACTCGCGTTCGGTACTTTGATAATTTGGTATGTGGGTGGACCGGTGCTTGGGTGCTGCCCTTACTTGGACTAGCATCCCACTTATGATTAACCTCTATTGCAAGCATCTGCAACTACAACAAAAGTATTAAGGTAAACCTAACCATAGCATGAAACATATGGATCCAAATCAGCCCCTTACGAAGCAACGCATAAACTAGGGTTTAAGCTTCTGTCACTCTAGCAACCCATCATCTACTTATTACTTCCCAATGCCTTCCTCTAGGCCCAAATAATGGTGAAGTGTCATGTAGTCGACGTTCACATAACACCACTAGAGGAAAGACAACATGCATCTCATCAAAATATCGAACAAATACCAAATTCACATGACTACTAATAGCAAGACTTCTCCCATGTCCTCAGGAACAAAAGTAACTACTCACAAAGCATAAACATGTTCATAGTCATAGGGGTATTAATATGCATATAGGATCAGAACATATGATCTTCCACCAATTAAACCAACTAGCATCAACTACAAGGACTAATTAACACTACTAGCAACCTACTAGCACCAACCCCGGACTTGGAGACAAGAATTGGATACAAGAGATGAACTAGGGTTTTGAGAGGAGATGGTGCTGATGAAGATGTTGATGGAGATTGCCCTCTCCCGATGAGAGGAGCATTGGTGATGACGATGGCGATGATTTCCCCCTCCGGGAGGGAAGTTTCCCTGGTAGAACAGCTCCGCCAGAGCCCTAGATTGGTTCCGCCTCGTGGCGGCGGAGTTTCGTTCGAGAAGATGGCTTATGATTTTTCCCATCGAAAGACTCCATATAGCAGAAGATGGCCACCGGAGGGCCACCAGGGGGCCCATGAGGTAGGGGGTGCGCCCAGGAGGGTAGGGCGCGCCCCCCACCCTTGTGGGCAGGGTGTGGCCCCCCTGGTGAAGTTCTTGCTCTCAGTATTTTTTATATATTTGGAAAACATCTTCCGTGAAGTTTTGGGACTTTTGGAGCTGTGCAGAATGGGTCTCTAATATTTGCTCCTTTTCCAGCCCAGAATCCCAGCTGCCGGCATTCTCCCTCTTTATGTAAACCTTGTAAAATAAGAGAGAATAGGCATAAGTATTGTGACATAATGTGTAATAACAGCCCATAATGCAATAAATATCGATATAAAAGCATGATGCAAAATGGACGTATCAACTCCCCCAAGCTTAGACCTCGCTTGTCCTCAAGCGAAAAGCCGAAATCGAAAAATATGTCCACATGTTCAGAGATAGAGGTGTCGATAAAAATAAAATACGGACATGAGGGCATCATGATCATTCTTAGAACAACAACTCATATAATTCTTTGTCATATAGTCTCTAATGCTAGAGTAATAATTCAATCACAATATCAAGTATGAATCGTAAACTTCATTGAAAACTAACAAGCTACAATCTCAGTCATTGAAGCAATTTCAATTTATCATAACATAGGAAAGAGTCAATGTATAAGAGCTTTTCAGCAAGTCCACATACTCAACTATCATATAGTCTTTCACAATTGCTGACACTCACGCAATACTTATTGGTATGGAGTTTTAATCAGACACAGAGAAAGATAGGGGCTTATAGCTTTGCCTCCCAACGTTTTACCTCAAGGGTAATGTCAACAGTAATAGTTCATGAAAACTCACATCCAATTAGCCATGTATACCAGGATCTTTCCAACATATTGTGCTTGCCAAAGGATAAAATGTAAAAAGGAAGGGTGAAGATCACCATGACTCTTATGCAATGTAGGAGATAAAAGTAAAAGATAGGCCCTTCGCAGAGGTAAGCAGAGGTTGTCATGCGCTTTTATGGTTGGATGCACAGAATCTTAATGCGAAAGAACATCACTTTATATTGCCACTTGTGATATGGACCTTTATTATGTAGTCTGTCGCTTTTATTACTTCCATATCACACGATCCTATAAAGCTTATTTCCTCCACACCAATCAATCATACATATTTAGAGAGCAACTTTTATTGCTTGCACGAATGACAACTTACTTGATGGATCTTACTCAATCCATAGGTAGATATGGTGGACTCTTATGGCAAGACTGGTTTTAGGGTATTTGGAAGCACAAGTAGTATCTCTACTTAGTGCAATGAATTTGGCTAGCATGAGGGGGAAAGGCAAGCTCATCATGTTGGAAGATCCAAGACAATATAATTCGTCTCAGATGTAAGAAAACATAACCCATTGCGTTGTCTTCCTTGTCCAATGTCAACTCTTTAGCATGTCATATTTTAGTGAGTGCTCACAATCATAAAAGATGTCCAAGATAGTATATTTATATGTGAAGACTTCTCTTTCTTTATTGCTTCCTATTAATTGCAACGATGACCAAAACTGTGTTTGTCAACCCTCAACAACTTTTATTCATCATACTCTTTCTATGTGAGCTCATTACTCTCCATAAGACTCATATGATCTCTTTGTTTCTTTTTATTTCTTTCTCTTTTCTTTTATTCCCTTAGGATCATGGCAAAATAATCAAGCCCTTGACTCAACACTAATCTTTATTATATAGCTCACAGACTCGATTACATAGGAGGATAATAAAGCAAAACTCACGACTAAATCATACTAAGAACTTTTATTCTACTAGATCAGGATACTACCGAAAGGATCGAACTAAGAAAAACGGTAAAGATAAAAGTGATGGTGATACGATACCGGGGCACTCCCCCAAGCTTGGTGGTTGCCAAGTGGAGTGCCTGTACTAGATACTCAATTCATCTTTGTTGATGGAGACGGTGGTGGTTTTGTTGATGGCATAGGCTTGTCGTCCTTCTTCCAAGGCATAGGCTCACCATCATAGAAGGATGACCGAGTCTCCTGAAACCTCAAATCTGCAGCCAAACTCATCTTCTTGAATCTATATTCATACTCACAGTTTTGGTTTTGCAGGTCATAGATCTGGGTTTGGAGGTGCTCATTTTTCTCAGGAAGCTTGAAGATGGCCTCCCCAATGTCCTTGACGTCCAGCTTGTGGTTGTTGGTAAACTCCGTGATCATAATGTGATTGGAATCGATTCCATGCTCCACCATCACCTGACACTTGAAAACTTCTTGCTCCAATGCCTCGAGCCTTGCCTCCATGCTTCCGGTCTTCCTTGGTCCCTCAGAATCGTGGATGTGCAACAACCCCTCATGCATCTCAATGGTTTGAGGGTGTTGCAACACTTCTGCGAGGTAGGGGTTGATGACCTTCTCGAAGAACTGGTCCTTGGGGGCGCTTGAAGACGACATGATGACCTGGATCTGTTAGAAAAATAGCTCGAAGCAAAAACAGGGAATTTTTGTGTGATACGAGAGTCAAAATGTCCGGGAGATTATATAATGAATTTTTACCGACCAAAATACGTGTCGTGTACGAAAACGGAGTCCGAAGAGCACACGAGGTGCCCACGAGGTAGGGGGCGCGCCCAGTAGGGTAGGGCGCGCCCTCCACCCTCATGGAGCCCTCGTGTCCTTCCTGGACTGCTGCTTATTTTTCTATTTTTCTAAATATTCCAAAACGGAGAAATATTGCCTTAAAAACTGTTTTGGAGTCGGTTTACTTACCGTACCACATACCTATTCCTTTTCGAAGTCTGAAACATTTTGGAAAGTGTCCCTTATGTATTCCTCCGGGGTTACGGTTTCAATAACATTGGTTTCAACATTTATGGGATTACCTGAGATATAGTGTTTGATTCTTTGACCGTTCACCACCTTCAGATTTGTGCCTTCGAAGTTGTTGATTTTTATGGCACCGGAACGGTAGATCTCCTCGATAACGTAAGGACCTTCCCATTTAGAGAGAAGTCTTCCTGCAAAAAATCTTAAACGAGAGTTGTATAGCAATACATAATCACCTACATTAAACTCACGCTTTTGTATTCTTTTGTCATGCCATCTTTTAACTTTTTCTTTAAACAACTTGGCATTTTCATAGGCTTGGGTTCTCCATTCATCAAGTGAGCTAATATCAAATAGCCTCTTCTCACCGGCAAGTTTGAAATCATAATTGAGTTCTTTAATAGCCCAATAAGCCTTGTGTTCTAGTTCAAGAGGTAAGTCACATGCTTTTCCATAAACCATTTTATACGGAGACATACCCATAGGATTTTTATATGCAGTTCTATAGGCCCATAATGCATCATCTAGTTTCTTGGACCAATTCTTTCTAGACCTATTAACAGTCTTTTGCAAAATTAATTTGAGTTCTCTATTACTCAATTCTACTTGCCCACTAGACTGAGGGTGATAAGGAGATGCAATTCTATGATTAACATCATATTTAGCAAGCATTTTACGGAAAGCACCATGAATAAAATGTGAACCACCATCAGCCATTAAATATCTAGGGACTCCAAATCTTGGAAAAATAACTTCTTTAAGCATTTTAATAGAAGTGTTATGATCAGCACTACTAGTTGGAATAGCTTCTACCCACTTAGTAACATAATCAACAACAACTAAAATATGTGTATAACCATTAGAGGAAGGAAAAGGTCCCACATAGTCAAAGCCCCAAACATCAAATGGTTTAATAACAAGTGAATAATTCATAGGCATTTCTTGACGTCTACTAATATTACCAATTCTTTGACATTCATCACTTACGGGCATCCTTGAAGAGAGTAGGCTAATAAAAACCATATTGCAGTACCTTATGTGTAGTTCTATCTCCAGCATGGTGTCCTCCATAAGCTTCGGAGTGACACTTGCGTAGGATCTGTTCCTGTTCATGCTCAGGTACACAGCGTCTAATAACACCATCCACTCCTTCTTTATAAAGATGTGGGTCATCCCAAAAGTAATGCCTCAAATCATAGAAGAACTTTTTCTTTTGCTGGTATGCGAAACTAGGTGGTATAAACTTAGCAACAATGTAATTAGCATAATCAGCATACGATGGAGCAGTATGAGAAGCATTTATGACATTTAATTGCTCATCAGGAAAGCTATCATCAATAGGTAGTGGGTCATCAAGCATATTTTCTAACCTAGACAAGTTGTCTGCAACGGGGTTCTTAGCTCCTTTTCTATCAACAATATGCTAATCAAATTCTTGTAGCAAGAGAACCCATCTAATAAGTCTAGGTTTAGCATCTTTCTTTTCCATGAGATATTTAATAGCAGCATGATCAGTGTGAATAGTTACTTTAGAATCAACCATATAAGGTCTAAACTTATCACAAGCAAATACAACTGCTAAGAATTCTTTTTCAGTGGTAGCATAATTTCTTTGAGCATTGTCTAGAGTTTTACTAGCATATGGAATAACATTTAGTTTCTTATCAACTCTTTGTCCTAGAACAGCACCTACAGCATAATCACTAGCATCACACATAATTTCAAAGGGTAAATTCCAATCAGGTGGCTGAACAATAGGTGCAGAAATCAATGCTTTCTTAAGTATTTCGAATGCTTCTACGCAATCATCATCAAAGACAAATGGTATATCTTTTTGTAGTAAATTAGTTAGAGGCCAAGAAATTTTTGAGAAGTCCTTAATGAACCTCCTACAAAAACCGGCATGACCAAGGGAACTTCTTATACCTTTGATGTCCTTGGGACATGGCATCTTTTCAATAGCATCAACCTTGGCTTTATCAACTTCAATACCTCTTTCAGAAACTTTATGCCCTAAGACAATACCTTCATTAACCATAAAGTGGCACTTTTCCCAATTCAAGACAAGATTAGTTTCTTCACATCTCTGCAAAACTCGATCAATGTTGCTTAAGCAATCATCAAAAGAAGATCCATAGACGGAAAAGTCGTCCACGAAAACCTCACAAATCTTTTCACAAAAGTCAGAGAATATAGCCATCATGCATCTTTGAAAGGTAGCAGGTGCATTACATAAACCAAAAGGCATATGTCTATAAGCAAAAGTACCAAAAGGGCATGTAAAAGTAGTCTTTGATTGATCTTTAGCTGACACATGTATTTGAGAGAAACCAGAATAACCATCTAGAAAGCAAAAATGTGTATGTTTGGACAATCTTTCTAGCATTTGATCGATAAAAGGTAAGGGGTAATGATCTTTTTTAGTAGCCTTATTTAATTTGCGGAAATCAATTACCATCCTATAACTTGTAATAATTCTTTGAGGAATCAATTCATCTTTATCATTAGGAACAACAGTAATACCTCCCTTCTTAGGGACACAATGGACATGGCTTACCCACTGACTATCAGCAACGGGATAGATTATACCTGCCTCAATGAGCTTTAGTATCTCCTTTCTTACCACTTCTTTCATTTTAGGATTCAGCCAGCGTTGATGATCACAAACTGGTTTAGCATCTTCTTCCAAATTAATTTTATGTTGACATAGAGTGGGACTAATGCCCTTAAGATCATCAAGAGTATACCCAATAGCAACACGATGCTTCTTCAGAGTTTTCAATAATCTCTCTTCTTCATACTCTGAAAGGTTAGCACTAATAATAACATGATATATCTTTTTCTCATCAAGATAAGCATATTTAAGAGTATCAGGTAACGGTTTAAGCTCAAACACGGGATCACCTTTGGGTGGAGGAGGATCCCCTAGGATTTCAACAGGTAAATTGTTTTTCAGAATAGGTTCCTGTTTAAAGAATACTTCATCTAATTCCCTTCTTTCATTCATAAACATATCATTTTCATGGTCTAGCAAATATTGTTCTAAAGGATCACTAGGAGGTACGACAATAGAAGCAAGACCAATAATTTCATCCTTACTAGGTAATTCTTCTTCACGGTGTTGTCTACTAAATTTAGAGAAATTAAATTCATGAGTCATATCATCTAAACCGACAGTAACAACATCTCTTTTGCAATCTATGGTAGCATTAATAGTATTTAAAAGGGTCTACCAAATATAATGGGGCAAAAGCTATCTTGTGCGGAACCAAGAATAAGAAAATCAGCAGGATATTTAGTTTTCCCACACAAGACTTCGACATCTCTAACAATCCCCCTTGGTGAAATAGTATCTCTATTGGCAAGTTTAATTGTGACATCAATATCTTCCATCTCAGCAGGTGCAATATCATGCATAACTTCTTGGTATAAGGAATAAGGTATTTCACTAGCACTAGCACCCATATCACATAAGCCATGATAACAATGATCTCCTATTTTAACAGAAATAACAGGCATGCCAACCACAGGTCTAGGTTTATCTTTATCACGGGGTTTAGCAATTCTAGCAGTTTCATCATAGAAATAAATAACATGCCCATCAATATTATCAGACAAGAGATCTTAACGATAGCAGTATTAGGTTCAACTTTAACTTGCTCAGGAGGTGTATATGTTTAAATATTGCTTTTACGAACTAGAGTTAAAGCTTTAGCATGATCCTTTATCCTAACAGGGAAAGGTGGTTTCTCAACATAAGAAGTAGGAACAATAGGATCATTATAAGTGGTAGTCTTTTCTTCAACTTTAATAGGTGCAGCTACTTTTACTTCTATGGGAGGATGATATTTAAACCACTTCTCCTTGGGGAGATCAACATAGGCAGCAAAAGATTCATAGAAAGAAGCTACTATCTCAGAGTCAAGTCCATATTTAGTGCTAAATTTATGAAAAATATCGGTATCCATAAAAGATTTAACACAATCAAAACTAGGTGTCATACCTGACTCCTTACCATTGTCGAGGTCCCAATCTTCAGAGTTGCGTTTAATTCTTTCCAATAAATCCCATTTAAATTCAATAGTCTTCATCATAAAAGAGCCAGCACAAGAAGTACCAAGCATGGTGCAATTGTTACCAGAAAGCCGAGCATTAAATTTTTTGAATAATCATTTCTCTTGAGATCTCATGATTGGGGTATGAATATAACATTGATTTAAGCCTCCCCCAAGCTTGAGCGATGCTTTCTCCTTTGCGAGGCCAAAAATTATATATGTAATTGCGATCACGATGAACAAGATGCATAGGGTAAAACTTCTGATGAAATTCCAATTTCAATCGTTTGTAATTCCAAGGCCTCATATCATCAGATAGCCTATACCATGTCGATGCATCTCCCCTCAAAGGTAAAGGGAAGACCTTCTTCTTAACAACATCTCCGGGTACACCTGCAAGCTTAAATAATCCACAAACTTCATCCACATATATCAGATGTTCATCAGGATGTTTTGTTCCATCTCCCAAAAAAGGATTAGCTAGCAGTTTTTCTATCATACCCGAAGGAACTTCAAAGCAAGCATTTTCATTTTCATTTTCAGTAGGTTCAGTAGGTTGAGGAGCAACTCTTTGCTCTACTGGTCGGGGTGAAGATACCTCGAACAAGCCCCTCAGAGGATTACTTTCCATAGTAACAAGTGACAGTAAATTTCAGCACACTATATAAATTTTTCCTTACCAAATTCCACCTACCAAAGGCGCTTCACTCCCCGGCAATGGCGCCAGAAAAGAGTCTTGATGACCCACAAGTATAGGGGATCTATCGTAGTCCTTTCGATAAGTAAGAGTGTCGAACCCAACAAGGAGCAGAAGGAAATGATAAGCGGTTTCCAGCAAGGTATTCTCTGCAAGTACTGAAATAAGTGGTAGTAGATAGTTTTGTGATAGGATAATTTGTAACGAGCAACAAGTAACAAAAGTAAATAAAGTGCAGCAAGGTGGCCCAATCCTTTTGTAGCAAAGGACAAGCTTGGACAAACTCTTATATGATGTAAAGCGCTCCCGAGGACACATGGGGATATCGTTAAGCTTGTTTTCATCACGCTCATATGACTCACGTTCGGTACTTTGATACTTTCGTATGTGGGTGGACCGGTGCTTGGGTGCTGCCCTTACTTGGAAAAGCATCCCACTTATGATTAACCTCTATTGCAAGCATCCGCAACTACAACAAAAGTATTAAGGTAAACCTAACCATAGCATGAAACATATGGATCCAAATCAGCCCCTTACGAAGCAACGCATAAACTAGGGTTTAAGCTTCTGTCACTCTAGCAACCCATCATCTACTTATTACTTCCCAATGCCTTCCTCTAGGCCCAAATAATGGTGAAGTGTCATGTAGTCGACGTTCACATAACACCACTAGAGGAAAGACAACATGCATCTCATCAAAATATCGAATGAATACCAAATTCACATGACTACTAATAGCAAGACTTCTCCCATGTCCTCAGGAACAAAAGTAACTACTCACAAAACATAAACATGTTCATAATCAGAGGGGTATTAATATGCATATAGGATCTGAACATATGATCTTCCACCAATTAAACCAACTGGCATCAACTACAAGGAGTAATTAACACTACTAGCAACCTACTAGCACCAATCCCGGGCTTGGAGACAAGAATTGGATACAAGAGATGAACTATTGTTTTGAGAGGAGATGGTGCCGATGGAGATGTTGATGGAGATTGCCCTCTCCCGATGAGAGGAGCGTTGGTGATGACGATGGCGATGATTTCCCCCTCCGGGAGGGAAGTTTCCCCAGCAGAACAGCTCCACCAGAGCCCTAGATTGGTTCCGCCAAGGTTCCGCCTCGTGGCGACGGAGTTTCGTCCGAGAAGATGGCTTACGATTTTTTTCCATCGAAAGACTCCATATAGCAGAAGATGGCCACCGGAGGGCCACCAGGGGGCCCACACCCTGCCCACGAGGTAGGGGGGCGTGCCCAGGGGGTAGGGCGCGCCCCCACCCTCATGGGCAGGGTGTGGCCCCCTGGTGAAGTTCTTGCTCTCAGTATTTTTTTATATATTTGGAAAACATCTTCCGTGAAGTTTCAGGACTTTTGAAGCTGTGCAGAATAGGTCCCTAATATTTGCTCCTTTTCCAGCCCAGAATCCCAGCTGCCGGCATTCTCCCTCTTTATGTAAACCTTGTAAAATAAGAGAGAATAGGCATAAGTATTGTGACATAATGTGTAATAACAGCCCATAATGCAGTAAATATCGATATAAAAGCATGATGCAAAATGGACGTATCACATGACGATCATCGTCATGTGTTGGGGCGCGCCCTCGTGATCCGAAGATCGATATTTTGTGTCCTGCTTTGTTTTCCAATACGTCTCGCAGGTCCTGCGTGTTACCCCGGGCCTTGCTGTTTTTGTTTGAGTGGCGACAGGGTGCGGGCTGGACTTCGGGCTTATATGCCACTTTGTCGCGGCCACGAGGTGGCCGGTCTGCCGCATCATACGCTAGAAGTGCAGGCTTTAATGCTTCCTCTTCAAGTTGGGGTAGCAACCTGCGCTTTGGGAAACTTTTGATTGGGCGCGCGAGTTCGTGTTCCTCGGCTGCTAGGACCTCAGTCCATCTATCTGCTAGCAGATCTTGCTCAGCTTGAAGCTGTTGTTGCTTTTTCTTCAGGCTTTTTGTTGTGGCAATAAGCTGGCGCTTGAAGCGCTCCTGTTCGACGGATCCCCAGGCATGATAAATTCTTCATCGCCGAGGCACACCTCATATGCTGAGAGAGGCATGTAATTGTCATCCTCTGATTCTCCGTCTGCTGCCTGTTCCTTGGGGCTGGCTTGCCCATCCTCCTGCTCAAAGTCTGGCTGGAGGGGATTGTCTTCATCTTCGGCACTATTTGCAGCGTTATTGTCTCCTGTGCCGGTATCGCTGTTTTTGCTATGGCGGGGCTTAGAGCGGTGCCGATGACGCCGGTTCTTGGATTGCTTATCGGGGGATTATCCTCCATTGCCTTATTGCCATCGCTTTCTTTGGGGGTGTCCACCATGTATATATCATATGATGAGGTGGCAGTCCAGCGCCCTGTGGGCGGTGGTTCCTGTTCATCTTCCGCATCATCATCCATACCGTCGATGTCTTTAGAGTCGAAGTCGAGCATGTCGGTTAGGTCGTCAACAGTGGCTACCAAGTGGGTGGTGGGTGGGGAACGAATTTCTTCGCCATCCGCTTCCCACTCGAGCCGGACATAGTTCGGCCAAGGGTCTCCTGACAAGGAGAGAGACCGTAATGAGTTTAGCACGTCGCCTAGGGGCGAGTGCTGAAAGATATCCGCGAAGGTGAACTCCATGATCGGTGCCCAATCAGATTGGATGGGCACGGACGCGAGCGGTTCGGAGTCTGTGGCCGGGGACGAATCCGAGTGTCCAGCAACACATGTCTCATATGAGGTGAAGTCAGTATTCGGCTCTATCGCCGCTGAGTGTGCAGCCTCCGTGGCAGGGTCCATCCACCCGTCCTCGGACGGCGCAATCTATTCCGGATTGAGGGCCGGAGTAGTTACACGTGTGATCTCCCAAACATTGTCCGATGGCAGAGCTAAATCATGCTCATCGTGACTGTCGGTGTCAAAACCGGTGGATCTCGGGTAGGGGGTCCCGAACTATGCGTCTAAGGCGGATGGTAACAGGAGGCAGGGGACACGATGTTTTACCAAGGTTCGGGCCCTCTTGATGGAGGTAAAACCCTACGTCCTGCTTGATTTATTCTTGATAATATGGGTATTACAAGAGTTGATCTACCACGAGATCGGAGAGGCTAAACCCTAGAAGCTAGCCTATGGTATGATTGTATGTTGTCCTACCGACTAAAACCCTCCGGTTTATATAGACACCAGAGGGGGCTAGGGTTACACAAGGTCGGTTACAAAGGAGGAGATATACACATCCATATTGCCTAGCTTGCCTTCCACGCCAAGTAGAGTCCCATCCGGACACGAGACGTAGTCTTCAATCTTGTATCTTCATAGTCCAACAGTCCGGCCAAAGGATATAATCCGGCTTTCCGGATACCCCCTAATCCAGGACTCCCTCAGTAGCCCCCGAACCAGGGTTCAATGACGATGAGTCCGGCGCGCAGTATTGTCTTCGGCATTGCAAGGCGGGTTCTTCTCCATCTTTCGAACGTTTGTAAAGCAGTGTACGGTCCCATAAATGTTTGGACCTCTTGGCTTCTATGCCCAATAAGGGCTTTCTCCCACGCATCGAATGAGTACGAGGCGCCAGGGCATTTTTACATTCGCCCCCCCTAGCCAGATAATTAAATTGTCTATTAAAGGGATGGGGATCCTTAGATCCGATCCATACCATCCTCCCCCAGCGAGAGTCCATCAGAGCGCGTTCCGGAAAGATCCATTCCAGTATGGCTGGCCTCCGCAGCTCCTCCTCCCGCCCCCGAAGCCCTAAGCCCGGTGATTGGGAGAGGTGTCCCGCATAGTCGATTAATTTTACTGCAGACTAAGGGATTTCTCCCTCCGGCGTACATGGTGCCCGTTCGAGCCGGGCTTGCCACCTATAATGGTGGGGAGCAAGCGGAGAGCTTTCCCTGTCCCTCTATGGGGGAACGGGTCTGCCTTGTTCCCTATCTATTAAGGGGATTCAGATTTCCAATTCATCCGTTCCTCCGCGGGCTCCCAGAGTTCTATGGCCTCCAATTACACAATTTCACCCCCGCCTCCATCCTACATATCGCCGGCTATGTGGCTCTCTGCGAGTTGTTCCTGGGCTGCGAGGCTCACTTTGAGCTGTGGAAAAGGCTATTTTGCCTCGTCCCTCGCACACAGAGGGGGTCACTTTATCAAGTCGGCGGAGCCTAAATATGGCGCATTGCTGATACCGGATACCTGTCCGGTACTCCGAAGAAGTCACCCGAAGACTGGCCTTCAGAATGGTTTTATATGGAGGACGCTCCCCTTCCGGACCCTGTTCGTCGCGGTCTTCCTGAGTTCAACAATGCTCCTCTGAAGAAACACCGAAGTTGGCGCCCACGGAGCCCCCAGGTGGAAGACAATGGAGAAGTCCTCTATCTGATGAACCGAATTAAAGAACTGGCTCGATCAGGATTGACAGTAATCGAAGTTATGTCGATTTGCATAATGCGGGGAGTGCAACCACTTCAATATCGTGGGCACATCTTGTGGTGTTATAACGGGGTGGATGACGCCACCCGCTGCGGGCGTAAGGGTCCGGACAATGTTGCCGCCTTAGCGAAAATTCTGTCCGAATTGTTCAAGGGTGAGGAAGAGGAGTTCACCCACATCAAGCCACAGGATGGATTCTCCATGTACAATCCTCCAAGCTGGGTAAGTTATATCTCCCTGCTCCCATTTTCCTGCATTCTTTGTCGTAAGTATTCACCTTGCCACTTTGCGGCAGGAACTACGAAAAGCCATAAAGGAGGTCAGCAGCCCTTCTCCACAACCAGAGGACCCTGACCGGGCCCTCGACTCCGGACTTGAAGAAGATTCGGTTATATTCGTGGGGCTGATAGACCGGCAGTTCTATCAGTTAAGCTGCGACGATGCCATGGTGGCCATTACGGCTGACTATCCCGGACTGCTCCCTGCATCGCACGTAAGAAAAACCAAAAATCCCAACTCCAAAACTAGGATCCCCTTTTAGACACTTCACCCACCATATACACATGGCATTTTTACAGGGAAGGCATTCGGGACGCCCTGCCAAACCCGCAGCAACGCGCCAACAGGAGGCACCGAGGCCGGGTAGGCCAAAAAGGAAGGCGGTCAAGACGGAGACACCGGCGCAAAGGTATAACAAACCCCGCTCCGTGGTTGTCGTCTTTCTCGAAATATAATGACGCCCGTGTTTCTTTAACAGAAAAAACGCTCACCAAAATATGTCCGACGATGTTACTAATCACGCTTCCACCAGCCGGGTGCCAGGACCGGACATAGAGGCGGAAGCCGATATGGGGCGGGCGCCGGATAATCCCCCTATAGAGGATGCAGATAGATTATCCGCTACAAACTTAGAGGTGGAAAGCTCCATGAATCATAGGCACCGCCGGGCCGTACTCCGTGATGCTTGTTTCTCACCAGAGGCATTTGATGCCTTCAATTCTGGAGAGGCGTACCTCCGAGTTGCTCAAGATGGTCTAGCCAGAGCCACAGATCAGTATGTAAAGGATGTATGGGTAAATAAATCTGACGATCTATATGTATCAGTAGCCCGTGAGACTTGAAACAGTTAGCAGAACTGATTTAGGGATCATCTTTATTGTGCAAGTTCTTACAGAGAAGAATACTAGGCTGTCACAGGAGCTAGAGGAATGCAAGACCCAACTGCGGGCTGCTGTGGCCGCATTGCAGGAACCGAAAAAGTCACCTGCTGGTAACATTTACTTTAAAGAATGATGGTTACCATATAATGTGCGGCATGGCTGCAGATCTAACAACAGATGTTGCAGATGAATCCGGAGAAAATTCGGAGGACCAGCATGTTATGCGACAGCTAGAGGCTGGCAAACGCGTGCTGACTGAGGTTAGGCGGGAGAAAAACAATCTCCAAGACGCCAATATTAAGCTGAGCATGGAACTAAAAGACGTTCGGGGCCAGCTTGCAGACTCCGAGAAGGAGAATAAGCGGCTTCGGTGCGGCATTTTCAATAAGTGCTTGAACGAATCCTTTTAAAGGAGTTCGGTGAAGAAGCCGACTAACAGCGTTATGTCTGTAGGTATGCTGACGGGTCATCCCGCGGAGGAAATGCCCGGGTCTGCGGGTGATCTTCTATCCGAGCTGTCACATCTGTACGAACAAGTTCGACAGGTGATGCAGGGTATTGCCCAAGCCTTGTGGCCGTCCGTCTCCCTGCCAGAGGGCGCTGCAGAGCTTGCGGAGAAGCTCAAGGGAGCACGACAGCGCTTCCAATTATGGAAGATATCAGCCTGCCGACAGGGTGCCAGAGAAGCCTGGGCGATGGTGAAGACGCGGTATACCAAGGAAGACCCAAATCACATGGCGAGGTCGGACCTGTGGGGCCTGAGGGAAAAGAGATCCCCATTAGCTTAGTTTATGGGCAAGTAGAATTAGCCGCAAAGTATTCCCAACAGGATTGTAGGCTAGACCGCCTGTTGGATGGTATAGAGGAGGAATTTAGTCAGTCTGCATGACTATGTAATTAAAGTGACATGTATAATGCCTTCTAGCCAGATTGTAGATCATTTGTCACGGCGGACCTTTTCGCTTCAACCTCGGGACCCGATAGTCCGGAGTGTATCCGAATACCCACTCAGTTATATAAGAACCGGGGTATGCGTGGAGACCAGGCGTAGGGGTCATTGGTGCTTGAACAGACAAGTGCCCAACTAGTTATGTTATATTACATGGGTAGTAAGAAACATCTTCCAGGGAGAATAGTTCCGTTAAGGGTTCCTTTCCCTGGGTAAGCATGCCCTAAAGTGCATGTCCGGACTGCGATAGGAAACACAGGAAAAAACATCTTGGGGCAGATATGGAAAATAAATAAAAATCATCTTTTGTTCACCGACCCAATATTCCCTTAAGAACGCTAGCTTTCGGCTTCACCTAGTCTGAGGTACACGTCCGGCTGACCCGGCAGTAACAATCACATAGGTGCTCCCCTTATGCCCTAGCCGAATTAACGGGAACGTAGGGCATAAATACAAGAGCCAGGCAAACCAGCTTGGCCAAAACTTAAGTCGTATCGATGCATATAATGGCAAAAAAGGTACATGCGGAAGCATGACACATGTTCGGGGCCTGAGGCCCAGATAAATAATTAAGCTTCTGTGAATGAAGCCCCCAGGTAGTATGAGCACGGCTAGCGCATCCATAATGTGCAAGCGAGGCACAAGTTGGCCCTTAAAGGCCTAGAGAAATAATAACAGAAAGGAAGAAAGAAAAACAAGACAGATAATGTACATGCAAAAAATGGACAAAGGGAGGGGACGAACATAGGGTCCGGCGCTAGGCATAGAATCTTCGGAGCCTGGCCGCGTTCCATGGGTTCGGCTCGAGTCGACTAGTTGATGCATCCCGCAGTCGGTACGCTCCACCGGTCAGAACTTGGTCAATAATGAAGGGACCTTCCCATTTGGGCTCGAGCTTGTACTTTTTCTTATCCGGCAGGCGTAGAACTAGTTTGCCAACGTTATAAGTTTTGGCCCGCACTTCTCTGCTTTGGTATCTGGGAGCCTGTTGCTGATAAAATGCGGAACAGGCTTTGGCTACGTCGCGCTCCTCCTCCAGGGTGTCCAGACTGTCCTGCCGATCGAGCTCGGCTTCTCTTTCTTCGTACATGCGCACTCGAGGTGAGTCATGAATTATGTCACAGGGCAAGACTGCCTCTGCGCTGTACACCATAAAGAAGGGTGTGTATCCGGTACTACAATTCGGCGTGCTCCGCAGCCCCAAGTGTATGGAGTCGAGCTCCTCTACCCAGTGTGTGTTAGACTCCGTTAAGGAACACACTAATCTGGGTTTAATGCCGCTCATTATAAGACCGTTTGCTCGCTCGACTTAGCCGTTGGTTTGTGGGCGATAGACTGAAGCATAATCGAGCTTGATGCCCATTTTGCTGCACCAGAGTTTTACCTCATCGGCTGTGAAGTTTGTGCCGTTGTCAGTGATGATGCTGTGGGGGATGCCATAACGGTGTATGACCCCAGATATGAAGTCTATCACTGGTCCCGATTCGGCTGTTTTAACAGGCTTGTCCTCTATCCATTTGGTGAATTTATCCACCATGACCAGTAAGTATTTTTTCTTGTGGGTTCCCCCTTTAAGGGGTCCAACCATGTCAAGCCCCTAGACTGCGAAGGGCCACGTAATGGGGATTGTTTGAAGGGCGGTGGGTGGCATGTGGCTTTGATTTGCAAAGAGCTGGCAACCGGCGCAACGTTGGACCAAGTCATGTGCATCTGCCCGGGCCGTTGGCCAATAGAATCCTGTACGGAAGGCCTTGCTTACAAGAGCCTGAGCTGCGGCATGGTGACCGCCGAGTCCGGCGTGGATTTCTGCTAAAAGGTTTCACCCTTCCTCTTCAGAGACGCATCTTTGAAGGACTCCGGTAGTGCTTTTTTTATACAATTCTCCCTCGTGGACCCTATAGGCCTTAGATCACCGCACTATGCAGCGTGCCTCATTTTGGTCCTCCGGAAGTTCCTGCCTAGTTAGGTAGGCCAGGAATGGTTCTGTCCACGGGGCTATAATGGCCATTATTATGTGGGCTGAAGGTGTGATTTCGGTGGCGGGGCCTCCGATTGTGTCAGAGTATTCGGTATCGGGCATTTTGGCCGGGTCCGGACTATGGTTATCGGTGTCCCCTTCCCATACTACGGATGGCTTGAACAACCTTTCCAGAAAGATGTTGGGGGGACCGCATCGCGTTTTGCGCCAATGCGGGCGAGGATATCCGCCGCTTGATTGTTTTCCCGAGCCACATGGTGAAATTCGAGCCCCTTGAACCGAGCTGACATTTTTAGGACGGTGTTTCTGTAGGCCGCCATTTTCGGATCCTTGGCGTCAAAGTGTCCATTTATTTGGGATATTGCAAGGTTTGAATCCCCATGCACCTCTAGGCGTTGAGTGTCCATGGAGACTGCCATCCGAAGACCATGCAACAGGGCTTCGTATTCGGCTGCGTTGTTTTTTTTGACTGGTATTCGGCTGCGTTGTTGGAGTCTGTGTACAATATTTGTAGTACGTACTGAACGGTATCTCCGGTTGGGAACGTCAGGACGACGCTGGCCCCTAGACTAGCCAGCATTTTAGAACCGTCGAAGTGCATGATCCAATTGGAGTATGCGCCGTACTCTTTAGGGAGTTCGGCCTCCGTCCATTCAGCGACAAAGTCGGCCAATACTTGCGACTTAATGGCTCGTTGAGGTTTGTATGTTATGTTGAACGGGAGGAGCTCGATAGCCCATTTGGCAATCCGGCCCGTAGCGTCGCGGTTGTTTATAATATCATTAAGTGGCACTTCTAAGGCTACTGTAATCGAACACTCTTGAAAGTAGTGTCGCAGCTTTCGGGATGCCATGAATACCGCGTAGGCTATCTTTTGATAATGTGGGTACCGTGATTTGCATGGAGTGAGGATAGTGGATACATAGTATACCGGCTTTTGAAGAAGGAATTTATGTCCGTCAGCTTCTCGTTCGACGACGAGCATTGCGCTTACAACTTGATGGGTTGCCGCAATGTACAACAGCATTGGTTCGCCGATGTTTGGCGCGGCCAGGATTGGGTTGGTTGCCAAAATGGCCTTTATTTCTTCCAATCCTGCTGTGGCAGCGTCCGTACACTCAAAGTGTTCGGTGTGCCAGAGGAGGCGATAAAGGGGTAAAGCCTTTTCTCCTAAGCGGGAGATAAAGCGGGTTAGAGCCGCCACACATCCTGTTAACTTTTGGATTTGTTTGAGGTCTGTTGGGGTAGCCAACTGTGACAAAGCTCGTATTTTGGCCGGGTTAGCTTCAATACCTGTACTAGAGACAATGAAACCCAGGAGTTTTCCAGCTGGTACGCCGAAAACGCATTTTTCCGGATTGAGCTTAATGTCGTATGTTCGGAGGTTGTCGAATGTGAGCCTCAAGTCGTCTATCAAAGAGTCGACGTATTTGGTTTTGACGACCACATCGTCTACGTATGCCTCTATTGTTTTGCCGATTTGTTTCTCCAGACATGTCCGAATCATGCACTGATATGTTGCGCCGGCATTTTTGAGCCCAAAAGGCATTGTGCTGAAACAGAAGGGACCGTATGGTGTGATGAATGCCGTTGCGGCTTGGTCGGACTCCGCCATCTTGATTTGGTGGTAACCGGAGTATGCGTCAAGGAAACACAATGACTCGTGTCCTGTGGTAGCATCGATAATTTGGTCGATGCGGGGGAGGGGGAAGGGATCCTTTGGGAAAGCTTTATTGAGGTCCTTGAAATTGACACAAAGGCGCCAGGATTTATCCTTCTTTGGTACCATCACCAGGTTTACTAGCCAGTCCGGGTGTTTTATCTTTCTGATGAATCCGGCCTCCAATAACTTGGCTAGTTCCTCTCTCATGGCCTGTCTCTTAGGTTCAGAGAAACACCAAAGAGCTTGCTTGACCGGCTTGAATCCCTTTATGATATTGGGGCTATGCTCGGCCAGCCTGCATGGGATTCCTGGCATGTCTAAGGGGTGCCAGGCGAATATGTCCCAATTCTCGCGCAGGAACTCTCATAGTGCGGCGTCCACGGCGGGTTTTAACTGTGCCCCAATGGAGGCTGTTTTTGTAGGGTCCGTTGGGTGGATTTGGAATTTGACTATTTCATCCGTTGGTTTAAAAGAGGTGGACTTGGATCTCTTATCGAGTATCACGTCGTCCCTGTCCACTGTGGAGCGTAGCGTGGTTACCTCCTCAGCCGAGAGGGCTTCGGATAATGCCTCGAGGGCCAGTGCGGCTGTTTTTTTCCGGCTCGGAGTGCTGTGTCCGGATCACTAGCGAGGGTGATGATTCCGTTGGGTCCGCGCATTTTGAGCTTCATGTACCCGTAATGGGGTACAGCTTGGAAGATCGTGAACGCCTCACGTCCTAAAAGGGCGTGGTATCCACTGCTGAATGGGGCCACCTGAAATGTAATTTCTTCGGACCTGTAATTCTCTGGCGTACCGAATACCACATCTAGTGTGATTTTCCCAGCACATCGTGCCTCCCGACTGGGTATGATTCCCCTGAAGGTTGTGCTACTTTGCTTAATGCAGTTCCAGTCTATTTCCATTTTTTGAAGAGTTTCCTCATAGACGAGGTTTAATCTGCTGCCGCCGTCCATGAGTACTTTGGTGAGTCGAAAGCCGTCCACAACTGGACTGAGGACCAGTGCAGTTGGTGCTCGGGTTGTTCAGAATTTAGGTTCGTCACTGGCATTGAAGGTAACAGCCGTGTCACTCCATGGATTTATTGCTGTTACGTGGCAGATTTCGGCCATGCTGCGGAGTGTTTGCTTGCGCCTATTATGTGACGCAAAGGTCTCAAAGACTGTTAACACCGTTTTATTATCCACGGGATGGTGCTCTGTGGCATTTGGGATAAGAAGATCCTCACCACTTTTGGCCACCTGCCAGAGTATCCAACATGCTCTAAGGCTGTGTGTTGGTATTGTATCCGTTGTACTGTGAATTTTTCAGGGTCTGTTAAGCCATCCCTCCAGTACGGTTCCATGCCCTATAGAGGGTTTTTGTTTCTTTGCAACTAGCTCGGGCGTCTTATGATAGTGCATCCTTTTACTTCGGACTGGGTGTATATTTGGAGACGGATTATCCCAAAATTTTGTTTCGGTTTTCTAGGCGCTTTCCGTCGCACAGTACTTTCGTACTATTGACGCCAAGTCAGCGAAGCGTGATATGTCACGGCGACTTAAGGCGTTAAGGATTCCCTTGTCCATGCAATTATTGCAGAAAAGTGAGACCGCATTTTCCTCGCGACAGTCCTTAACCTTGTTCATCACAAGGAGGAATCCGGCCCAATAATGATGTATTGTTTCATGGGGCTCTTGCCTGATGTGGGAAAGATCGTTTATGTCTGGGTGGGTGGGTGGATTTGAGTCTGAATCCCTACCTGATCTAAGACCCAGGGGCCGAGGAGTTTCCAATCTTGGAAGTTCGGGTTCCGGAGTGTTACCCGATAAATTTGGCCCGCTGCCTGATTCTAGGTTCAGGGTTTGGGTAATGTCCTCCCGTAAGCGGGTATCCGGCTCGGAGAGCTCAGGAATCCAGACATAGTTAGTCCTCAAAATAGAGGAAGAGTTACCGCATTGTTCCTCCACCACCGCAACGTGATGGGTGACCGGTGGAGAGTTAATCTCCCTTTGATCGGGTTTAAGCCCAATCGGATCATAGTTTGTAGCGACTCCCAAGGCCGCGATGCGATCCAAGAGTTCGTTTAGGGAAGAGAGCTCCATTGGATCCATCTGCTCGGCGACTTCCGAGCCGATGTGGAGGCTGTTTTTGATGACCCGAGAAGTCATCGTCGGTGCAGCGGGCGAACAGGCAGTCATGATGAAACTGCCTAGCCGGAGAGTTTGGCCGACAGCCAGAGCTCCCCCGATGGTGATGTTGCTTTTAACAACGAGATGAGGCATCCTTCCTTATGGCGACGCCACAGAGGAACTCTCAATGAAAGCACCAATGTCGGTGTCAAAACCGGCGGATCTCGGGTAGGGGGTCCCGAACTGTGCGTCTAAGGCGGATGGTAACAGGAGGCAGGGGACACGATGTTTTACCTAGGTTCGGGCCCTCTTGATGGAGGTAAAACCCTACGTCCTGCTTGATTTATTCTTGATGATATGGGTATTACAAGAGTTGATCTACCACGAGATCGGAGAGGCTAAACCCTAGAAGCTAGCCTATGGTATGATTGTATGTTGTCCTACAGACTAAAACCCTCCGGTTTATATAGACACCAGAGGGGGTTAGGGTTACACAAGGTCGGTTACAAAGGAGGAGATACACACATCCGTATTGCCTAGCTTGCCTTCTACACCAAGTAGAGTCCCATCCGGACACGAGACGAAGTCTTTAATCTTGTATCTTCATAGTCCAACAGTCCGGCCAAAGGATATAATCCGGCTTTCCGGATACCTCCTAATCTAGGACTCCCTCAGTGACTGTGCGGCGTACCTGACATGGGTTCGAATCCGTCGAAGATCAAGTCTCCGCGGATGTCGGCGGTATAGTTCAAGCTTCCAAACCTGACCTGATGGCCAGAGGCGTAGCTCTCGATCTGCTCCAGATGGCCGAGCGAGTTGGCCGGCAGTACAAAAACGCCGAATACAAAGATCTGTCCGGGAAGGAAAACCTCACTCTGGATCGCATCGTTGCCGATGATCGAAGGAGAAAAGCCTTATGATGACGACATAGTGGAAATCTCAATGAAAGCACCAATGTCGGTGTCAAAACCAGCGGATCTCGGGTAGGGGGTCCTGAACTGTGCGTCTGAGGCGGATGGTAACATGAGGCGGGGGACACAATGTTTACCCAGGTTCGGGCCCTCTCGATGGAGGTAATACCCTACTTCCCGCTTGATTGATCTTGATGATATGAGTATTACAAGAGTTGATCTACCACGAGATCAGAGAGGCTAAACCCTAGAAGCTAGCCTATGGTATGATTGTTGTTGTCCTACAGACTAAAACCCTCTGGTTTATATAGACACCAGAGGGGCTAGGGTTACACAGAGTCGGTTACAAGGGAGGAGATCTACATATCCGAATTGCCAAGCTTGCCTTCCACGCAAAGGAGAGTCCCATCCGGACACGGGACAACGTCTTCAATATTGTATCTTCATAGTCCGACCAAAGTATATAGTCCGGCTGTCCGAGGACCCCCTAATCTAGGACTCCCTTAGTTAGCACTCACTGTTACATAAGTTTTAGCATACAAATTTGAGGGAGTTTAACCTTTAGGGATTTGACCCTCTTCACCTTTTCGATAACAAATTCAGACATGATAGCAACTTCAAGCAAACAAACGAGCTAAAAAGGCAAATGAAAATATTTTTGTGTTTTTGTGAAAACATTTTAGAAGTGGGGGAGAGGAAAATGAGGGGCAAATGACAAATGAAAGTAAATTCAAGGAGATGAAATCTTAGGGGATGGTACTTGATATGTGTTGGTGATGTCTCCCCGGGAAAGACATCGGAAATTCTTCTTGCTACTTATGAGTTGCGTCGGGATTTCCTCGAAGAGGAGAGGATGATGTAGTACAGTAGAGATAAGTATTTACCTCCGTTAAGAACCAAGGATAGCAATCTAGTAGGAGAACCAAGCAATACCCCGTGAACAACACCTACACGCAAAGTAACAAATAGTTGCACCCAACGCAAACAAGGGGTTGTCAATCCCTTGGCAGTTGATTGCAAGGATCAAATATCGTAGAGATAGACAGGGAAACAAAGACACAACATAAAACAAAGGTAAATAAATTATAGAAAGGTATTTTTGGATTTTAATATATGATAAAGATAGACCCCAAGGCCATAGTTTTCACTAGAGGCTTCTCTCTCGAACAAAAAACATGCGGTGGGTAAACAAATTACTGTTGGGCAATTGATAGAAAAACACATAGTTATGATGATATCTAAGGCAATGATCATGTATATAGGCATCACGTCCGAGACAAGTAGACAAACTCCTGCCTGCATCTACTACTATTACTCCACACATCGACCGTTATCCAACATGCATCTAGAGTATTAAGTTCATAAAGAACGGAGTAATGCCTTAAGCAAGAGGACATGATGTAGACAAAGTAAAGTCAATCAATATGAATAAGCACCGTCATTTTATCCTTAATGGAAACGATACAAATATGCATCATGTCCCTTTTTGTCACTGGGATTGAGCACTACAAGATCGAACCCATTACAAAGCACCTCACCCATTGCAAGATAAATCAATCTAGTTGGCCAAACCAAATGGATAGATCGGAGAGAAATACAAAGCTATAACAATCATGCATAAATAAGTTTAGAGAAGACTAAAATAATATTCATGGGTAATCTGATAATAAACCCATAATTCATCGGGTCCCAACAAACACATCGCAAAAGAATATTACATGGAATAGATCTCCAAGAACATCAAGGAGAACATTGTATTGAATAGCAATGAGAGAGAAGAAGCCATCTAGCTACTAGATATGGACCCATAGGTCTGTGGTAAACTACTCGCACATCATCAGAAGGGTGGCAAGGTTGATGTAGAGGCCCTCCATGATAGGTTCCTCCTCCGGCAGAGTGCTGGAAAAGGCCTCCACATGGGATCTCGCAAGAACAGAAGCTTGTGGCGGCGGAAAAAGTTTTTTGGGTGGCTCTCTATTGGTTTCTTGATTTTAGAGAATTTATTGAGTTGGAATTAGCTCAAGCGCAGGAATGAGGGGCACAGAAGCCACATGGGCGCGTCCACCCCCCTTGGCGCGCCCATATGCCTTGTGGCCTACTCCTTCGCCTTATGCCCCCCCGAAGCTTCTAGGGCCCCTTATGTCTAGAAAAAATATCGTCAAAAAGTTCTGTGGCATTTGGACTTCGTTTGGTACAGATTTCCTGAAAAACCAAAAACAAGCAAAAAAATAGCAACTGACACTTGGCACTAAGTTAATAGGTTAGTCCAAAAAATGATATAATATTGCATATAAAACATCCAAGATTGATACTATAATAGCATGGAATAATCAGAAGTTATAGATACATTGGAGACGTATCAGAGATCGATAAACTCTAGATGTGATCCAACATCTCATTGAGGTGAGATAGCTCTTCGGAGATCAGGGCCTTGTTATAGGATGGGATGATCTGAAGCATAATCCGTGGATCACTTAACACGAGCCTGGCTTGCTGGTTGGCTGATGACCCACAAGTATAGGGGATCAATCATAGTCCTTTCGATAAGTAAGAGTGTTGAACCCAACGAGGAGCAGAAGGAAATGACAAGCGATATCCAGCAAGGTATTTTCTGCACGCACTGAAATTATCGGTAACAAATAGTTCGTTAGTAAGATAATTCATAACGGGTAACAAGTAACAAGTGTAGCAAATGTGCAGCAAGGTGGCCCAATCCTTTTCATAGCAAAGGATAAGCCTAGAAGAACTCTTATATAAAGCAAAGCGCTCCCGAGGACACATGGGAATTATTGTCAAGCTAGTTTTGATCATGCTTATATAGTTCATGTTCGTTACTTTGATAATTTGATATGTGGGTGGACCAGTGCTTGGGTGCTGCCCTTACTTGGACAATCCTCCCACTTCTGATTAACCCCTCTCGCAAGCATCCACAACTACGAAAGAAGAATTAAGATAAATCTAACCATAGCATGAAACATGTGGATCCAAATCAGCCCTTACGAAGCAACGTATAAACTAGGGTTTAAGCTTCTGTCACTCTAGCAACCCATCATCTACTTATTGCTTCCCAATGCCTCCCCCTAGGCCCAAATCATGGTGAAGTGTCATGTAGTCAGCGTTCACATAACACCACTAGAGGAAAGACAACATACATCTCATCAAAATATCGAACGAATACCAAATTCACATGATTACTTATAACAAGACTTCTCCCATGTCCTCAGGAACAAACGTAACTACTCACAAAGCATGCTCATGTTCAATATCAGAGGGGTATTGAATATCATTAAGGATCTGAACATATGATCTTCCACCAAATAAACCAACTAGCATTAACTACGAAGAGTAATCAACACTGCTAGCAACCCACAAGTACCAGTCTGAGGTTCTGAGGCAAATATTGAATACAAGAGGTGAACTAGGGTTTGAGAGGAGATGGTGCTGATGAAGATGTTGATGAAGATTGACCCTCCCATGGTGAGAAGATCATTGGTGATGACGATGGCTTCAATTTCCCACTCCCGGTGGGAAGTTTCCCGAGCAGAATTGCTCTGCCGGAGCCCTAGATTGCTTCTATCTAGGTTCCACCTCGAGACAGCGGCGCTTCGGCCTGAAAGCTTCCTTCTGATTTTTTCTAGGTCAAAACCCTCCATATAGCAGAAGGTGGACACCGGCGGCTGGCCAGGGGGCCCACAGGCTTGGGAGGGGCTCCCTCGGGGGTAGGGCGCGCCCCCCAGGCTTGTGGCCCCAAGCTTGTTTCTTTGCCCAATATTTTTTTATATTCCAAAACAATTCTCTGTAAAGTTTCAGCACATTTGGAGTTGTGCAGAATAGGTATCTCAGATTTGCACCTTCTTGGTCGAGAATTCCCGCTGTCGGCATTCTCTCTCTTCATGTAAACCTTGTAAAATAAGAGAGAAAAGGCATAAGAATTGTATCTTAAAGTGAAATAACAACCCATAATGCAATAAATATCAACATAAAAACATGATGCAAAATGGACGTATCAACTACCCCAAGCTTAGACCTCGCTTGTCCTCAAGCAAAAACCGAAATCGGTAATCATGACCACATGTTTAGAGATAGAAATGTCAATAAAATAAAATATGGACATGAGGGCATCATGATCATCCTTAGAACAACAATATATTATAACTTCTTATGCCAAAGTGAAATTCATTCACAAAGTAAAGAATAGACCAAAAACTTTATTGAAAACTAACAAACTATGATCTCAGTCACTGAAGCAATTGCAATTTATCATAACATCAGAAAGAGTCAATGTAAGAGCTTTTATTTAGCAAGTTGACATACTCAACCATCATTTAATCTTTCACAATTGCTAATACTCACGCGATACCTATGAGATCAAAGCTTCAATCATACACATAGGAAGATATGGGCTTATAGTTTTGCCTCCCAACCATTTACCTCAAGGGTAACGTCAATAATAATAATTTATATATAGTCGAAAAACAATAATAATTTATGATCAACTACATTCGAGTGGATATGTATGTATGGATCTTTCCCCAACACATAGTGCTTGCCAAAAAGAGAAAATATAAAAGGAAGGGTGAAGATCACCATGACTCTTGCATAAGGGTAGAAAGTAAAATAAAAGATAGGCCCTTCGCAGAGGGAAGCAGAGGTTGTCATGCGCTTTTATGGTTGGATGCACGAAATCTTAATGCAAAAGAACGTCACTTTATATTGTCGCTTGTGATAAAGAACTTTATTATGCAGTCTATCGTTTTTATTTCTTCCCCATCACAAGTTTGTATAAAGCTTATTTTCCTCACACTAAAAGATCATACATGTTTAGAGAGCAATTTTTATTGCTTGCACCGATGACAACTTACTTGAAGGATCTTACTCAATCCGTAGGTAGATATAGTGGACTCTCATGGCAAACTGGGTTTAAGGTTTATGGATGCACAATTAGTATCTTTACTTGGTGCATAATTTTTGGCTAGCATAGGATGAGAAGCAAGCTCAACATGTTGGAGGATCCATGGCAATATATCTTCTAATCGGATATAAGGGAACATAACACATTATGTTGTCTTCCTTGTCCAACATCAACTTATTAGCATACAATATTTTAATGAGTGATCACAATCACAAAATATGTCCAAGATAGTGCATTTATATGTGAGACCTCTCTTTCTTTATTACTTCCTATTAATTGCAACAATAACCAATACTATGTTTGTCAACCCTCAAAAAATTTCATGCATCATGCTTCTTATATGTGAAGTCATCACTCCCCATAAGATTATTATATATTATTTTATTCTTTTTTCCAAGATCAAAGCAAGAAAGCAAAGCCCTTAACTCAAAATTAATCTTTATTATATAACTCTCGCACTTGATTACACAGATAGAACACAAAGCAAAACTCAAAGACTAGATCATAATAAAACTTTCATTCTACTAAATCAAGATTTAACCAAAAGGATCGAACCAAGATAAACGATAAAGATAAAAATGTGATGGTGATACGATACCGAGGCACCTCCCCCAAGCTTGGCACAAGCCAAGAGGAGTGCCCATATGCATGTACTCAAGTCTCCTTCTTCGGAGGTGGTGGTGATGAAGTTGATGATGTGGAAGGCTTGTCCTCTACCTTCCAAGGAATAGGCTTACCATTGTAGAAGGATGAACGAGTCTCTGGAATCCTCAAATATGCAGCCAAACTCATGATCTTAAATCTCTATTCATACTCACACTTTTGGTTCTGCAAGTCATAGATCTGGGCTTGGAGGTGCTCGATTTTCTCATGAAGCTTGAAGATGGCCTCTCCAATATCATTGTTGTCTAGCTTATGGTCGCGGGTGAATTTCGTGATCATGGAGTGGTTGGCGTTGAGTCCGCGTCCACCATCCCTTAGCACTTGAAGACCTCCTGCTCCAGTGCTTCGAGCCTAGCCTCCATGCTTCCAGTCCTCCTTGGCCCTTGAACATCCCTGATGTTAAGCACCCCCTCTTGAATCTCAATGATTTGAGGGTGTTTCATCACCTCTGAGGGTAAGGGTTGATGACTGTCGGATTCAGGGCTCCGCAGACCCAAGGAAGGTTCAAACTCTGGGGCATGTGCGAAGAACCCAACCTCTCCAGCCAACCAGTTCGTCGCCCCCATGCTCTAGCTCGATGAACAAGGAAGAAGACAGACACAACAGTGTACCCAGGTTTGGGCCACCTTGCGGTGTAAGACCCTACTCGTGCTTTGGGGTGGATTAGCCTCACGAGGGGCTGTGGATGAACTAGTACAGAGGAAGAACAACCTCGCGAAGTCTTCTCTGTTGAGGGAATGGGTTGAGGATCAGATCCAGGGAGAGAGCCCCCTCCTACGGCGGTGGCTAACCTATATTTATAGTGGCCTCGATCCTCTTCCTCCAAAACGAAGGCGGGGAGGGATCCCACAATGGCCAATTCGAAGGGGACAATTAGTACATCTTATCCTGATGAAAGGTGGTCTTCACCTGCAAAGCTCCTGGTCGTGACGCTGCGGTGGGATCGGTGATGACATATGTCCTGCCGTCCTGGCGGTCTTGGTCTTGTTGCACGGAAATGAAACCTTTGGGTGATTCCTTGGGACTCCGCGCTTGCGCTTGCCTCCTTAGCACCAAAGAGGAAACCTGCTGCTCTACGCCCGCTGGCGCCCGCCTGGCATTGGTCGTCATGGCTCGTGTCACCTCGACCTCATGAGGTGGGCACCTGCATAAATCTTCGCTCCTCTGGAGCCTGCCTGGGGAGGCTGCTCCCTTCGGAGGTCTTGATGTCGCCTGTCCCACGACGCTTGGCCCCTTGCGAGGGTCTTGTCTTGAAGGTGCTGTATATGGGCCATAACATGCCGCCGATGGAGCCACGCCATGGGCCGCAGGCAGGAAAGTCTGGGTACCCTCGTTCCCAGAACGCTGACAGTAGCCCCCGGGCCCAAGGCACGCTCGGACTTTGCTTCGAGGCGAAGCCAAAGGGCAAGGGGAAGTGCCGTGGGCCCCAATCGCCTGCGGACCCAGCCGACGCGTGGCGCTTGATGGGACGTGGGCGTCTCCACTTCCCAACGCTGCCTTAGCAACCGCTTGATTTGACAACTTCCCGATGCATGCAGAAAAGCCATCATTGCCTGGAATCGTGAGAGGTCGGTGATTGGCCTCCCTCCAGCTATAAATGAGAGAGCGGGTGGAGCCCCCACCTCATCTTCATCCTCTCGCCGCTCGCTCCTCCCTCTTCCTCTTCGTCTCACCATCTTGCTAGAGCGTCCATGGCGCCAGTGAGGTGGTTTTCTGCCGCGGAGAAGGGAAAGGCCCCCAGGAAGGGCCAGGCGCGCCGCCGCCAAATAGAGGCCGCGGGCGCCCCTGCAAGCACGCCGCGACGCCAGCGGTGGTTCCTCGAGGGAGCGGACGCACCCCTTCGAAGGCTGGCGTCGCCTTCGGAAGCTGCGGAGGTGTTTCTTCCTGCGGCGGAAGTTGTCGTGACCGGGGTGGCCCCGACGATGAGGGGAGGCATGTGGCAGCCATTCGGCTGCCGCGTCCGTGCTCCCATTCAGCCGAGACGTCCCCGGAGTTCGTGGTGTGGGCGGAAAGGCCTGCAGGCATCTGGTTCCAACTACTGCGCTTCTTCGCGGATGCACTGCCGGCCGGAGGACCCGACGGCCTATGGCTGTAGGCCAACGACTGCTGCAGTAAGGCTTCTTGGGTGGAAGTTGAGGTCACCACCATCTACAATGTGTTCCTGAACTGCGGGTGGCAGCCGTTTGCCCGCGTGCGTAGCCTGCATGGGAGGTGCACCCTCCACTTTAGGTATGACGACATCGCGATCCTCTATGTCAGGGTCTTCGGGGAAGACGACCGGCGCCTGTGGTGCTACCCGGAGAGCGACAGCGACGACGAGGACGATGACGACGGCCTGAGAGGTGGCATCATTGCTGGCGGTGAGCTTCCCCTTGGCGACGGTCGTGCCATCTCCAGCAGCGGCGGCTCCTCTTCTAGGGAGAGCACGAGCGACGACGACTACGACGAGTTGCTACGCCGCCGGGCTCGGACCAAGGAGGGCGACGAGATGCCTCGCCGGCACGCCCCTGTGAAGCAGGAGGAAGACTCCGATCAAGTTCGGGCGCTGGTGGAACCGGGCCTCAGGAGCCGCTGTAGCCGTGCGGTTGCTTTTGTTTCTTTCTTGCTCCTACATTGAAAAAAGTAGAAGGCCCTGTCGAGGCGGTTAATGAACCATGGCGCTTGTGCCATTATGTTATCATTTTCATATTGCACCGTGGTATCCGTGTTGCTGCTGATTTGTGATTGGGGTGACTTAGCTTGATATGCTTGTGGTAGACTCCCTTGCTGTGAGAGCGTGCCTCTCTAGGACTCGGATTTCCTACACGCCCCTTGCTCCTGAAGATTAGGAAGTCGTCAAGCCTTGGGAGGCACCCCGTGACTGCAGGATTAGGAGACCTCTGGAGGTGCCATACCTTGTGCGAGCCCCCGAGCGTGGGCTAGTCGCCGCTAGTATGCCACATCGCGATGCCCGGAGGCACGGACTCAAGAGGGTGTGTGTGCCCGTAAGCTCGCTTGAGAGCGTCACGCGAGGATTAAGATGCCAAAGGCTGGGGCACCAAGGCTTTGGCGAGGTGTGTTTGTCGGTCGTCCCTGCCGTGATGCCCCCGATTCAATTGTACACTAATCATGCACACAAACATGTACGATCAAGATCAGGGACTCACGGGAAGATATCACAACACAACTCTAAAAGTAAAAAATCATACAAGCATCATAATACAAGCCAGGGGCCTCAAGGGCTTGAGTACAAGTGGTCGATCATAGATGAGTCAGCAGAAGCAACAATATCTGAGTATAGACATAAAGTTAAACAAGGTGCCATAAGATGGATAGCACAAAGTCTCGATACAGATCGAAAGAGGCGCAGGACTCCTGCCTGGGATTCTCCTAACTACTCCTCAAAGCTGAACTCCACGTAGAATCATCCTTGGGATCCTCTGGCTCCTGGACTCCATCATATGATCGCAATAACCGGGGAAAGGGGAAACAGAAATAGCAAAGCAATCATGAGTACTCATCCAAAGTACTCGCAAGCAAGGATCTACACTACATATGCAATGGTATCAATGAAATGGGTAGTATTTGTGGACTAAACTGCAGAATGCCAGAATAAGAGGGGGATAGCTAGGCCTATCGAAGACTACGCTTCTGGCAGCCTCCATCTTGAAGCATGAAGAAGAGAGTAGGCGGTAAGTTCACCAAGTATCACCGCATAGCATAATCCTACCCGGCGATCCTCTCCATGTCGCCCTGTGAGAGAGCGATCACCGTGTTGTATCTGGCACTTGAAGGGGTGTGTTTTATTAAGTATCTGGTTCTAGTTGTCTTAAGGTCGAGGTACAACTCCGGGTCGTTGTTTTACCGGGGGACACGACTATTCGAATAGATAAACTTCCTTGCAGGGGTGCACCACATTGCCCAACATGCTTGATCCCTCTGGCCAGACACACTTTCCTGGGTCATGCCTGGCCTCGGAAGATCAACACGTCGCAGCCCCACCTAGACTCAATAGAGAGGTCAGCACGCCGGTCTAAATCTATGCACGCAGTGGTCTGGGCCCATCGCCCATTGCAGTCCTGCATGTTGCGAGGGCGGCCGGAAGCAGACCTAGCCCCCTTAATACAAGCGCAGGCTTACGATCCAATCCGGCGCACGCCGCTCCGTCACTGATGTCAAAAGAGCTTCGGCTGATACCACGACGTCGAGTGCCCATAACTGTTCCCACGTAGTTGGTTAGTGCATATAGGCCAGTGGCTAGACTCAGATCAAATACCAAGATCTCATTAAGCGTGTTATTTTAAGTATTCACGGACGCCGACCAGGGATCAGATCCACCTGTCTCCTAGGTGGTCACAACTTGCCCTGTCGCTCCGCCACAAAGTAAAAGTCGGGGGTCGTTGGGAACCCAGGCCCACCACTACCTGGATGGAACCACCTGCCCCTTCAGCCCCCACATCGGAATCACTTGCGGGTACTCTACAAGCCGACCCGACTTTAGTCACATCAGGTATCATGTATAATAGTGTAGTATGTATGTATATACCCATGATCACCTCCCGAGAGATCACTGCCCGATAGTATAGCACGGCAGACGGACAAGAATGTAGGGCCACTGATGGAATACTAGCATCCTATACTAAGCATTTAGGATTACGGGTAAAGGTAACAACAGTAGTAGCAAAGACAGGCTATGCAGTAGAATAGGATTAACCGAAAGCAGTAACATGCTACACTACTCTAATGAAAGCAGTAGAGAGAAGGAATAGGCGATATCGGGTTGATCAAGGGGGGGGGGCTTGCCTGGTTGCTCTGGCAAGAAGGAGAGGTCATCGTCGATGTAGTCGATCACGGGGGGTATCGGCGGTGGTCTCGAGGTCTACCGGAAAGAAGTAACAGAGGGGGAACACAAATAAATAATAGAGCAATCAAAGCAACACAAAGCATAACATGGGAATACGCGGTGCTACGGGTGACCTAACACAGTAGTAGGCGATACCGGCTAAGGGGGGGAAACATCCGGGAAAGTATTCCCGATGTTTCACATTTTCGGACAGACGGACCTGAGGGGGAAGGTTGCAGGGTTGCTATCCTAGGGACACGTGGCGAATGAATGGACTGTGTATTCGGATTCGTCTCGTTGTTCTGAGCAACTTTCATGTATAAAGTATTTTCATCCGAGTTGCAGGTTATGTTATATGATTTTCCAAAGTTTTAAATGATTTTCAAAATTTCTGGATTTACTTGTAATTCAAAAATAGATGGGAAAAATGCTAGGTGCACCGCTGCAATGCACCCAGCAGTGCACCAAAGGCTGACATGTCGGCACAATCAACTGCCCAGTCAGCAGTTGACTGGGTCAGCATTGACCAGTCAATGGATGAATAGTGATGGTGGGGCCCAGGTGTCATGTAGAGTAGCAAAATTGATTTTGGTTAGTTATTATAATCTCTAGGGGACCCACATGTCATCTATACATAGACTAACCTAACCACTAATCATTTGCTAATCTAAACAGAGGACTAGCCCCAGCGGCCATGGCCAAAGCCGACTACTAGTGTGCTTGGGCACGCACATGTGAGAGTGCATGGCGCTCTAGCAGCTGCACTAGCAAGCAGAGCATAGTGCAAGACAGCTAGCAAGAAGTAGCAGCAGAGTAGCAAGCAGCAGTAGTAGAGCATCAGTGGCAGCAAAGCAGGAATAGCAGTAGCAGCGCCGGTAGCAGGCAGTAGCAGCAACAACGCATGAGCAGCAGCAAGCACGCGGGTAGGGGCGCGGCCGGGAGCAGCGGCGGCCGTGGCTGCTGGCACGCTGGTAACCCACAAGTATAGGGGATCGCAACAGTTTTCGAGGGTAGAGTATTCAACCCAAATTTATTGATTCGACACAAGGGGAGCCAAAGAATATTCTCAAGTATTAACAGTTGAGTTGTCAATTCAACTGCACCTAAAAGACTTAATATCTGCAGCAAAGTATTTAGTAGCAAAGTAATATGGAAGTAGTGGTAACGGTGGCAAAAGTAACATTATCGGTTTTGTAGTGATTGTAATAGTGGCAACGGAAAAGTTACTAAGAAAAGATCAATATGTGAAAAGCTCATAGGCAATGGATTAGTGATGGATAATTATGTCAGATGCGATTCCTCATGCAACAGTAATAACATAGGGTGACACAGAACTAGCTCCAGTTCATCAATGTAGTGTAGGCATGTATTCTGAATATAGTCATACGTGCTTATGGAAAAGAAATTGCATGACATTTTTTGTCCTACCCTCCCGTGGCAGCGGGGTCCTATTGGAAACTAAGGGATATTAAGGCCTCCTTTTAATAGAGTACCAGAACAAAGCATTAACACTTAGTGAATACATGAACTCCTCAAACTATAGTCATCACCGGGAGTGGTCCCGATTATAGTCACTTCGGGGTTACCGGATCATAACACATAGTAGGTGACTATTGACTTGCAAAATAGGATCAAGAACTCACATATATTCATGGAAACATAATAGGTTCAGATCTGAAATCATGACACTCGGGCCCTAGTGACAAGCATTAATCATAGCAAAGTCATAGCAAGATCAATCTCAGAACATAATGGATACTAGGGATCAATCCCTAACAAAACTAACTCGATTACATGATAAATCTCATCCAACCCATCACCGTCCACCAAGCCTATGATGGAATTACTCACGCACGGTGGCGAGCATCATGAAATTCATGATGGAGGGAGGTTGATGATGACGATGGCGACGGATTCCCTCTCTGGAGCCCCAAATGGTCTCTAGATCAACCCTCCCAAGAGAGATTGGGGCTTTTGGCGGCGGCTCCGTATCGTAAAATGTGATGAATCCTTCTCCCCTTATTTTTTCTCCCCGAACATGAATATATAGAGTTGGAGTTGAGGTCGGTGGAGCCTCAGGGGGGGCACGAGACAGGGGGCGCGCCCCCACCCTCGTGGACAGGATGTGGGCCCCCTGATGTTGATTCTTTCGCCAGTATTTTGTATAAATTCCAAAAATATTCTCCGTGAAGTTTCAGGTCATTCCGAGAACTTTTATTTCTGCACAAAAATAACAACATGGCAATTCTGTTGAAAACATCGTTAGTCTGGGTTAGTTCCATTCAAATCATGCAAGTTAGAGTCCAAAACAAGGTCAAAAGTGTTTGGAAAAGTAGATACGATGGAGACGTATCAACTCCCCCAAGCTTAAACCTTTGCTTGTCCTCAAGCAATTCAGTTGACAAACTGAAAGTGATAAAGAAAAACTTTTTACAAACTCTGTTTGATATTGTTGTTGTAAATATGTAAAGCCAACATTCAAGTTTTCAGCAAAGATTTTGAACTAACCATATTCATAACAACATTTAGGTCTCATGTTTACTCATATCAATGGCATAACCAACTAGCGAGCAATAATAGTAAATCTCGGATGACAACACTTTATCAAAACAATCATAATATGATATAACAAGATGGTATCTCGCTAGCCCTTTCTGAGACCACAAAACATAAATGCAGAGCACCTCTGAAGTCTAAGGACTGACTAAACATTGTAATTCATGGTAAAAGAGATCCAGTCACAGTCATACTCAATGTAAACTAATAATAATGCATGCACATGACAGCGATGCTCTCCAACTGGTGCTTTTTAATAAGAGGATGATAACTCAACATAAAAGTAAATAGATAGGCCCTTCGCGCAGGGAAGTAGGGATTTGTAGAGGTGCCAGAGCTCGATTTTTGAAATAGAGATGAATAATATTTTGAGTGGTATACTTTCATTGTCAACATAACAACCAAGAGATCTTGATATCTTCCATGCTACACACATTATAGGTGGTTCCCAAATAGAATGGTAAAGTTTATACCCCCCCCACCACCAACAAACATCAATCCATGGCTTGTCCGAGACAACGGGTGCCTCCAACTAACAACAATCCTGGGGGAGTTTTGTTTGCAATTATTTTAATTTAAGCATGGGACCGGGCATCCTGGTTACCAGCCATTTTCTCGTGAATGAGGAGCGGCGTCCACTCCTCGTGAGAATAACCCACCTAGCATGTGTCGGCGTTCTGGGAACAGGGGTCCCCAGACATGCCAGCCTGCGGCCTATGGCGTGGCTCGTGTAGGGGCCCAGTACGGCCCATCCTCATCAGCTTAAGCTCAAGACCCTCACAAGGGGCCAAGCCTTGCGGGGCGGATGACAGGAGGCTTCTTCAGGAGAAGCCTCATCAGGCAGGCTCGTGAGGAGGCGGAGAGATCAAGGCAGGGGTGCCTCGCGAGGAGCCCATGACGCAAGCCATGACGATCGAGATTAGGTGGGCGCTAGGCAAGCGCCGACCTGCACAGTGTCCTTGTTTCCCCTTTAGTGCAAAGGGAGCAAGCACAGGCCAAGGCATCGGGCAAAGGTTACCATTCCGGTGCAACGAGACCAAGACCAGCAGAGCGGTAGGACGGAGGTCATCGTGGAGCCCAAGACGGCATCATCACTAGTGCTTTTGGCAGCCGAAGACCACCTTTGGTCAGGGTAAATTGTACTAGATGTTCCCCTTCAAAATGGCCAATTGTTGGCGCCCTTCCCGCTCATTTTTTGGGAAGAGGACCAGGGCCTCTATAAATAGGACTAGCCCCCGAAAGAGAGGAAGGGGGGAGAGGAAAAAAGAAGAATGGAGAGGTCCAAGGAGGAGAAAGAAGAAGAGAGAGGTCCAGAGAGAAAGAAAGAGAGAAGAGAAAGAAAGAGAGAAAGGTCCGGACCAATTAGAACACACTACACCAGCTCAAGAACACCTCTCGCGAGGCCATTCTTCCCCTGTATTGTTCATCATCAGCCCCTGAGGCAATCCACTACACCACACACTGGAGTAGGGTATTACGCCACATCGGTGGCCCGAACCAGTATAAACCTCGTGTCCCTTGTGTGTTCTTCTTTCTAGCCTAGATTTCTTGTGAGCCATAGAAGCGCGAGTCGGTAGGGGAAAGATCTCCATGCGCACCCCAGAGTTCGAACCTTAAGGGTCTGCCGGAGCCCGAAATCCGACATCGCGAGTCGGTAGGGGAAAGATCTCCGTGCGCACCCCAGAGTTCGAACCTTAAGGGTCTGCTTCTATGGCTCGCAAGAAATCTAGGATAGAAAGAAGAACACACAAGGGACACGAGGTTTATACTGGTTCGGGCCACCGATGTGGTGTAATACCCTACTCCAGTGTGTGGTGTAGTGAATTGCCTCAGGGGCTGATGATGAACAATACAGGGGAAGAACGGCCTCGCGAGAGGTGTTCTTGAGCTGGTGCAGTGTGTTCTACTTGGTACAGACCTTTCTCTCTTTCTTTATCTTCTCTCTTTCTTTCTCTCTGGACCTCTCTCTTCTTCTTTCTCCTCTCCTCCTTTCCTTCTTTCGAGGGCTAGTCCTATTTATAGAGGCCCTGGTCCTCTTCCCAAAAAATGAGTGGGAAGGGCGCCAACAATTGGCCATTTTGAAGGGGAACATCTAGTACAAGTTATCCTGACCAAAGGTGGTCTTCGGCTGCCAAAAGCACTGGTGATGATGCCGTTTTGGGCTCCACGGTGACCTCCGTCCTCCCACTCTGCTGGTCTTGGTCTTGTTGCACCGGAATGGTAACCTTTGCCCGATGCCTTGGCCTGTGCTTGCTCCCTTTGCACCGAAGGGGAAACAAGGACACTGCACAGGCCGGCGCCCGCCTGACGCCCGCCTAATCTCGATTGTCATGGCTTGCGTCACGGGCTCCTCGCCAGGCACCCTGCCTTGATCTCTTCGCCTCCTCGCGAGCCTGCTTGATGAGGCTGCTCCTGAGGAAGTCTCCTGTCGTCCGCCCCGCAAGGTTTGGCCCCTTGCGAGGATCTTGAGCTTGAGCTGATGAAGTTGGGCCGCACTGGGCCCCCACTCGAGCCACACCGCAGGCAGGCAAGTCTAGGGACCCCCGTTCCCAGAACGCCGTTAGTAGCCCCCGGGCCCAAGGCGCGCCCGGGCTTGGCTTAGCAGAGAAGCTAAGGGGCAAGCGCGAAGCGCCGCGGGCCCC
The DNA here is from genome assembly GCA_034509565.1 of Triticum monococcum. Lineage (NCBI taxonomy): Eukaryota > Viridiplantae > Streptophyta > Magnoliopsida > Poales > Poaceae > Triticum > Triticum monococcum. The sequence goes on from CM067844.1 coordinate 496,894,355, forward strand.
AATAGCCTGCGGCCTTGGGCGCCGCATGGCGATTGATTGGACGTGGGCGTCCGCGCTTCCCCACGATGCCTTGTTACCTGTCCGGCTAAGAGGACCCGTAGTTGCACACACTTGTTCCCTTTTCCGCTGCTCGCTCGCCTCCTACCTTTCCTTCTTCTTCGAGCTCCAACCTCTACCGCCAATCCGGCTTGAGCTCTTCCCTCTTTCCATCGCCATGGCGCCAACAAAGAAAGGAAAGGGGAAGAAGCCCGCGCCTTCACCCCGCTCATCTCCGGTGGCGGCCCCCGTCGTTGATCGGTCGATCATACTCAATCTAGAAGCCCTGAACAAGGTCTGCTCTGCCCTTGCCACTATCTTCAATGAGTGCGTCAGGACCACAGTCTGGCCTGCGTCCCATGCCTCCCTTGATAGGATCGTCATGGAGGTTCGATTCTTCGCTGATGCCCTGTGGGTGGGTCTGGTTCCCCCCTTTTCCGGTTTCTTCAATGCGGTGCTCTCCCATTATCAGATCCGCATGATGCACCTCGGGCCTGAGTCCATCACCCTTCTGGCTGTCTTTGCTTTTGTTTGCGAGGCAATGGTAGGCATTCCTCCTTCCGTTGCCCTATTGCGCCACTCTTTTCCTTGCGCTTGAGCGACCCCACTCAATGCTCAGGGTGCGTGGGCTTCTTCGCCGTGCCAGAGACGGCCGCTTCAGGGATCGACTTCGGCCTTCCTCCTTCTGAGGCCAGGTTCAGAGAGCGGTGGCTGTATGTGGATGTTGGAGTGCCCAACCCTCTGCTCTCGCACCCGACCTCGCCTGTTGTTCCCCACTCGGGCTGGGACCATGAGATGCTCGTGAGCCCCCGACTCGCCTTCGTCTGGCACCGCTTCCAGAGTTTGAGGGTGCTTAATGTGACTGCGCCCAAGGTGGTGAAGGAGTTCCTCCATTGACGCATTGCTCCTCTCCAGTGCCACTCTCGCTGGATGTGGGACTTTGCGGGGCACAGAGACCACATGCGACTTCAGGAGGAGGACTTGGCGCCTGAAGTGCTGCGGACGGTGCTCAGGGTCTTGACTGGTTGTCCTTCCCCAAGAAGCCTTTGGCGTGATGGTGCCCTTTTGTATCTTTGCTCTGGTAGGGCCAATTTTGTGAGGCAGATGCCCAGCTTCGACGAGTGGGGGCTGTGCCCGGCTGGCTTCATGGGGCCCTGCGAGAACCCAGCTGCCGTGGTTGCTCCCCCTGTCGTCCACAGTGGTCCTTCCTCAGGCAATAGAGCGGGGAGACGAGAATCGGCGGGAGCTGAGGCGACTGATGTCGAGGTGCCGATGCCGTGAGAAGCCCTGAAGGTGGCGCCTCCCGAGGCCCGCCCTGGAGCGGCGGCTGGCGCGGAGTTGCGGCCCTCGGCTCTTGAGGACGGGGCTCCCGAGGCCCCGGCCGTTCCTCGCGAGGCGTTGCCTGATGGTGTCCCCCAGGCTGGCTCCTTCAGCACTGATCTTCTTGATGCTTCTTCCACGCCCCAGGCCGACCCCTGCGTCGGGCGCTTAGGCCGGTTCCATGTAGATTTCGAGGCCCTCCGCAAGAGGAAGGAGGCCTTGGGTGGCGACGACCGCCCTTGCCGCTTGTTGAAGCACAGGAAGTACTTCGCCATGGAGGAGTAAGTCCTCTTCTTTCTCTGCTCATTTACTTTACTATCCCTGTGGATGATTGTGGCCTTTCAGGCCCCGTCCTGCCAAATTCGCCGAGTCGGCCCAGGAGCCAGCCCCCAAAGCTTCGCCTTCTCTGCTGGCTCTCGGCGCGCCGAGCTCGAGCGGCACCCCCGCCGCTGGACCGGTCGGTGGAGTGGTCTGTTCCACCGGGCACCTTGAGCCTACGCGCCCTCTGTCCTTTCTTCATGAGTCCCCCTAGGGCACATCCGGCTTGCCCCGCGTTCCTCCTCTGATCATAGAGGGTGAATGGTTGAAGTCTGCCTTCAGCTCCTCCTCCGTGGGTGGACCGACGCCCGGATAGATTCCCAGAGGGGTCCATTCGGCGATGGCTAGGGCGCCAGCCCCCAGCCCCGCGCCGGGAGGGGGCATGCCGCCTCGGGGGCCCTCCGCATACTCCGGTGGAAGAGGGTGATGCACAAGACGTGCTCAGGCGCGCTCGGGAGCGTAGTGCCCTTCTCCAAGAGTTCCTCCAGGGGGCGGCGGATGTGGTGAGCCGGATCAGGGTAGAGCTTGCTGGCGAGGATGCGCGCCTTGAGGCCGAAGGTTTGCGCCTTGCTGAGGAGGGGCGCAAACTGAAGGTAGCCGTCGCCCTTGCGCGTCACCAACGTGATCTTGACAATGCGAAGGCTGAAGTGTCGCTGGTGGCTTCGTGGGAGGCCTGCTCCCAGGCCATCGAGGAGGCTCAGGAAGCAGACCGTTGGCGCAGAGATGCGGAGGAGCGCGCATGGGAGCTCCAAGCCTAGAGCAACTCCCTGGAGCAGCAAGTGGAACTGTGCCAGGCGGCCCTTGAGTCGCTGAAGGGGGCCTCCGTCGACCAGGCGGAGTAGCTGAAGCGCGAGGAGGCGCTGACGCTGGAGGCCGCTGAGCGCAACCTTGACCTTGAGCGGTTGGAGACGAGGGAGCGCCTGGTGGCCTAGGCGGAGGATGACGCTGCTGCGCGCGAAGTCCGGGCCCAGGAAGAGGTCGACCGCCGCATGGCGGAAGCTCTCTCGGCCTTCGATTGCGAATACGAAGCGAGGTTGGGGCTGATCTGGGCCGAGGCTGAGGGTAGGACTATGGCCCTCAGGGCCAAACTGGCTGAAGTGACGCGGCGTGCGGACTCATCCGCAGCCGCCCTTGGCACAGCGCAGGCGGAGCTGGCCTCTTCCCGGGCTAAGCTGCTTCTTCTCCAACAGAGGGTTGATGACGCCAAGGCCGTCGCACAGCGGAATGAGGACGAGATCCGTCGGCGGTGGGTTCTGGAACACGTGCATGCCCTATGCTTCGAACGCTCAGGGAGAGGGCCAACACAGCTTTGGGCAACATTTGCGAGGCTGCAGCTAAGGAGCTGCATGAGGCCAGCTACGCTGGCAACCTCCAGTTTTTCACCGACGTGATGACGCTTCTGGAGAACCGCTATCTGCAGGACAGGGACCCCCACTTCGACTTCGACGCTGCCATTGCACACGTGCCCATAGCCGTCCGAGGTGACCTGGCGCAATGGGTGGAGGACAATGTGGACGCCCTCGTCAGGGCCTTTGCGTCTGATGATGACGGCGTGATCGTGGCAGCCGATGAAGGCGGCGTTGTGGACGAGCCTGGCGCTGTCGGAGGTGTTGGCGGTGGCGGCGATGATGTCAGCGACGCCAGTGATGCCTCCGGGGGTGCCCCAGAAGACGTGGTGAGTGATATGTCTGATTGACCGTATGTCGCTGCTGTTTACCCTGCACAAAGAAGGTTCAGGCTCGGCCCTGAAGAATGTAAGAGCATTTTGGGAGGGGAGGCCCCTCATGTAAATGTTTGCGATCAGTATCCTGGTAGACATAACATTGCGTGTGAGCTTAGCTGCTAGCCCGGTGATGGGTCAGACGACTTGTTTTCCTTTCGACTCCGACGAGTTCCGAGCGGGCCTGCGGGGGCCGCCGCGCCTCGGGTGTCTTCTGATTATCTTGTTGATCCTGTGATGAGAACCTCCGGAGAGGGTGCGGTGATAGCGGTCCCGTCTGTAGTCGTGCCTAGCCCGGCCAGGCTCGCGAGGGGCTCGTGAGGGGGGGGGGGGGCAGCCGACGCTAACTTTGGACGCAAAGCCGAAATCAGAACACGAGAGATTGCTCGAATGAGACTAAACACCCCTTCCCCAAACACATGCAAGTCTCGAGCTCAAATCCAACTTAAATCCAAACCGAAGAAACTTGTCAACAAGGAAGAAGCGAAAAGCAAAAGGTCACGTCCGGCACCTAGTCTAGTCTTCGTCGTCTTCTCACCAGCGCGGAGCTAAGTGCTGCCACTGGGCGTGGGCGGGAGCCCTCGAGGCCCGAGGGCGGCTCTCCGGAGACTCCGGGGCGTGTACAACCCCACTCATTATTACATGAGAGTGTCACGAGCGATGAGCTTCACAGGCACTGGGCCTTCTTCACAGGTACCAGCCTTGCTTCATAGCGCCTGACGAGGCCCCCGCCTTGCGCCACACTCTACCGCCATTGACGGCGGCCGGAGACCAAGGACGACATCAAGAGCTGTCGCCAGCAGTTCCCCCGACAACCACGGGTCCTTTGTCGGGGGCAGGCCCTGGGGCACCTCCCCGGCAGAGGGCCTACCTCCTAAGAGCGCCTTGCTCCAACCGCCGCTGGGGCGAACCCGGATCTCGACCCCTCTCCTGCAGCCCCCTGCACCCTCCTCCTGAGGGATAGGAGGCTGCAGCATTGGGGCAGCCATCTGCTGCGGCAACCTGTATCTCCTGCGACCCATGGTTAGCATAAGCTTGCTCCTGAGGAATGAGTGGTACCCGATAGTTGCTGCCGCCGGTGCAGTTGTCGAGGCTCTCTTGGGGTTCCTGAAAGAGCTCAGCTTCTAGCGCCTCCTCGCCCCAGCCTGGCCCGAGGGATGAGCCATGATCTTCTTCCAGCACGCACCCCTGATCCACCATGCAGGGCACATAAGCTTCTGGGTCCACCACCTCGTGGGCCTCACCGTAGCGCCCCGCATGCCATGCAATCCGGCTTGGAGCATCGTCTTGGGGATGATGGAGCGGTGGTCCACCGAAACCGGAGGCCATGGCGTGCACCCCTTCGCTGGCCGGAGGTGGGGCTGGCACGACCTGTCGCCCGGTGCCGACGGAGGCGTTGGCGCTGAACAGGCCCTGGAGTCTGCTTGAAGTTGCGTGATCACGTATAATGCCGCCATACGACCCGCCATGGACCTGGGGCGACAGCTGGACGCAGAAGGGAGGTGCTCCTGAGGCGGCGGCGTCCAAGAGCTCGGCTACTCGCTCCAACAACAGGTCGCAGCCGCCCTCCAGCAGCCGGCACCGTATGAGCTCTCGGGCCACCGTGAGCGCGGCCCTGGAGTTCGCCTGTTCCCGTCGGGTGTGCGGTGCTGTGGCCGTAGCGTGGTTTGAGGCCCTTGCTGTGGCCCGCACCTGCCGTGGTGTGAGGGCAGGCGGTGTCTGGCCGCGTCGCCCGCGCCCCGCAGCGTCCCGCGGAGCGCGGGCTGCTTGAGGCGCAAGGTTGAGGTCGCCCTGAGCCGGCGACATGGTGTGGGCGGGCCACGCCACCCAGTGGTTGGCGTTGGCAGCCGGGTCGCTCGACATATGAACGACGAGGCGACGGAACGCGACGCGGAGGAAGAAGGATTCCGGCGCACCCCTACCTGGCGTGCCAAATGTCGGATTTCGGGTTACGATAGACCCTTAAGGTTCGAACTCTGGGGTGCGCACGAAGATCTTTCCCCTACCGACTCGCGCTTCTATGGCTCGCAAGAAATCTAGGCTAGAGAGAAGAACACACAAGGGACACAAGGTTTATACTGGTTCGGGCCACCGATGTGGTGTAATACCCTACTCCAGTGTGTGGTGTAGTGGATTGCCTCAGGGGCTGATGATGTACAATACAGGGGCAGAACGGCCTCGCGAGAGGTGTTCTTGAGCCAGTGCAGTGTGTTCTACTTGGTCCGGACCTTTCTCTCTTTCTTTCTCTCTGGACCTCTCTCTTCTTCTTTCTCCTCTCCTCCTTCCTTCTTTCGGGGGCTAGTCCTATTTATAGAGGCCCTGGTCCTCTTCCCCAAAAATGAGCGGGAAGGGCGCCAACAATTGGCCATTTTGAAGGGGAACATCTAGTACAAGTTATCCTGACCAAAGGTGGTCTTCGGCTGCCAAAAGCACTGGTGATGACGCTGTCTTGGGCTCCACGGTGACCTCCGTCCTGCCACTCTGCTGTTCTTGGTCTTGTTGCACCAGAATGGTAACCTTTGCCCGATGCCTTGGCCTGTGCTTGCTCCCTTTGCACCGAAGGGGAAACAAGGACACTGCGCAGGCCGGCGCCCGCCTGGCGCCCGCCTAATCTCGATCGTCATGGCTTGCGTCACGGGCTCCTCGCGAGGCACCCCTGCCTTGATCTCTCCGCCTCCTTGCGAGCCTGCCTGATGAGGCTGCTCCTGAGGAAGCCTCCTGTCGTCCGCCCCGCAAGGCTTGGCCCCTTGCGAGGGTCTTGAGCTTGAGCTGATGAAGCTGGGCCGCACTGGGCCCCCACTCGAGCCACGCCGCAGGCCGTAGGCAAGCAAGTATGGGGACCCCCGTTCCCAGAACGCCGACAACATGGAAGATATAGACAACCCTAGTCGATACATGAGCTATTCGAGCATACAAAACAGAATTTTATTTGAAGGTTTAGAGTTTGGCAGATACAAATTTACTTGGAACGGCAGGTAGATACCGCATATAGGAAGGTATGGTGGACTCATATGGAATAACTTTTGAGGTTTATGGAAGTGGATGCACGAGTAGTATTCCTGCTTAGTACAAGTGAATGCTAGAAAGAGACTAGAAAGTGACCATCTAGAGAGCGACAACAGTCATGAACATGCATTAAAATTAATCAACACTGAGTGCAAGCATGAGTAGGATATAATTCACCATGAACATAAATATCGTGGAGGCTATGTTTATTTTGTTTCAACTACATGCGTGAACATGTGCCAAGTCGAGCCACTCGAATCATTCAAAGGAGGATACCACCCTATCATACCACATCACAACCATTTTAATAGCATGTTGGCACGCAAGGTAAACCATTATAAATTCCTAGCTAATTAAGCATGGCATGGGCAACTATAATCTCTAATTGTCATGGCAAACATGTTTAATTCATAATAGGCTGAATCAGGAATGATGAACTATTCATATTTACAAAAAGAAGATAGGTCGAGTTCATACTAGCTTCTCTCATCTCAATCAGTCTATCATATATCGTCATTATTGCCTTTCACTTGCATGATCGAACGGTGTGGATAATAATAATAGTGCATGTGCATTGGACTAAGCTGGAATCTGCAAGCATTCAATACAAGGGAGAAGACAAGGTAATATGGGCTCTTTGTTAGATCAACAATAATGCATATGAGAGCCACTCAACATTTTCATCATGGTCTTCTCCTCTCGACCCCCAAGGAAAAGAAAAGAAACAAAACTATTTACACGGGAAAGCTCCCAACAAGCAAAATAAGAACGAGAAATCTTTTGGGGTTTTCTTTTTAATTACTACTACTACAAGCATGGAAAGTAACTAGCTAAAAGCTACAATTAATTTTTTTGGTTTTTCTTAAGGTTTTTCAAACACACAAGAAGAAAGCTGGAAAATAAAATAAACTAGCATGGATAGTACAATGAAAAAGTATGAGCACCGACAACTGGCATGAGTGTGTGAACATGAATGTAATATCGGTGAGAAATACGTACTCCTCCAAGCTTAGGCTTTTGGCCTAAGTTGGTCTAGGGCCATGGCTGGCCTGGTGGATATCCAAAGTTGTAGCTGGGGTCGTACTGAGATGCAACAACTACTGCCTGATGAGCTGCAGCTTGGAGGCGAGCTGCCTCCGTCCTCCTCCCATACTCGTTCTCCTCCTCCCTGGTTATAACATATCTCCTTTTTGCCTGAAAGTCAAAGAAAGTAGGAGTAGGGAGAGCAACATGGACGGTGCGCCGTCTGTCGAAGATTAGTCGGTACTGGAGGAACTGATCATTCCTCTCAAGAAACTGGTGGCGAACCATAGTGTCATAATCTAGATAAGCAGGAGGCAACTCAATATCATTTCCATGTATGGGTATATTAAGATAATTAGATACATGAGTTGCATAAATTCAACCAAACAAATCTCCACTTATACTGTTGTGATGCAACCTTCATGCAACAATGGCCCCCCAAGTTATATTGTTTATCACCTAATACCGCACTCTTGAGGACACTAATATCTGGAACACACATGTGACAAGACTCATCTTTACCGTTAATGCATCTACCAATGAAGAGAGCAAAATAATGTATGGAAGGGAAATGAATGCTCCCTATGGTAGCTTGTGTGATTTCTCTAGATTCCCCCATAGTAATACTAGCAAGAAAGTCTTTATATTCAGATCTGTGAGGTTCACTAACATTGCCCCACTGCATCAGTTTACAAGCAATATTAAAATCTTCTAGGCCCATGGTATATGATTTATCATAAAGATCAAATAAAACAGCGTGAGAATTGCTTGAGGATGTAAATTTAAACCTTCTCACAAAGGAATCAGTTAGATAGCGGTATTGCCGACACTTATCTAACACGAAGCTCTCAAGATCAGCGTTATGCACATACGCGTCAAATTCATCCTTGATGCTTGTCTGGACCATGAACTCCTCTGACGGCCATTCACAAGGCCGCACTTGAGCTTCCCCCGGTGGTTCATCGTCCTACTCACGTATCGCGAGCCTTGGTCCTTGCTTCCTTGAGGAACCACCTTGGTACATTTTCATAAACATTTTTCTTCCTTTGAAAAATTTCTGAAATTTTTAGTGACTCAAAATAAAAGTGAATCAAACTCAACAAGATTGATAGCAACTACTCTTACAAGTGCCTAGAGGCCATATCATGCATTAAAACTACTTTTGACCACATAAATTTGACATGCAAGCTCAAGAACATGGTCACCTAAGCAGCAAAAAATTTCAATAAATAAAGCACTAGAACAAAAACTAATTGGACCATTGGAGGAGTCACATATCGAAGAACAATCCCCGAAGCAGTTTTCTGAATGGAGATTTGAGCGAGGAGATCGAAAATGGCAACAAGATGAGCTAGAACTCGGGTTTAAGATGTGGGAGGATTTTTTCTGGAGGAGGACGAAGTGTGTGGGTGCTGGAATAAAGTGGAGGGGGCCCATGTGGGGTCCACGAGGCAGGGGGGTGCGCCCTGGACCCTCATGGCCAGGTGGTGTGCCCCCTTGGTGTGTTCTCAGTGCCAATAATTCTTAAATATTCTACAAAAATCATCTAAAATTTTCAGGACATTTGGAGAACTTTTATTTTTGGGGTATTTTTTATTGCAAGGATAATTCAAAAAACAGACATAAAATACTAATTTTGCTTTATTTAATCTAAATAACAGAAAGTAAAAGGAGGGTACAAAGAGTTGTGCTTTCTAACTTCATCCATATCATGCTCATCAAAAGGAATCCACTAACAAGATTGATCAAGTCTTGTTAACAAACTCTTTTCGAATAACATGAAACCGGAGAATTTTCGAATAACACTAAGTTACCTCAACGGGGATATGCACGTCCCCAACAATAAGAATATCATATTTCTTCTTGACAGTAGGAAGAGGAAATTCATAACCTCCAATAGTAATCATTGAAGTTTTTCCAATAGAATTAATACTATGGACTTGAGGTTGTTTCCTCGGAAAGTGTACTGTATGCTCATTACCATTAACATGAAAAGTGACATTGCCTTTGTTGCAATCAATAACAGCCCCTGCATTATTCAAAAAGGTTCTACCAAGAATAATAGACATACTATCGTCCTCGGGAATACCAAGGATAACAAAGTCCGTTAAAATAGTAATGTTTGCAACCACAACAAGCACATCCTCACAAATACCGACAGGTATATCAGTTGATTTATCAGCCATTTGCAAAGATATATCAGTAGGTGTCAACTTATTCAAATCAAGTCTACAATATAGAGAGAGAGGCATAACACTAACACCGGCTCCAAGATCACATAAAGCAGTTTTAACATAGTTTCTTTTAATGGAGCATGGTATAGTTGGTACTCCTGGATCTCCCAGTTTCTTTGGTATTCCACCTTTAAAAGTATAATTGGCAAGCATAGTGGAAATTTCAGCTTCCGATATCTTTCTTTTATTAGTGACAATATTTTTCATATACTTAGCATAAGGATTCATTTTAAGCATATCAGTCAAACGCATACGCAAAAAGATAGGTCTAATCATTTCAGCAAAGCGCTCAAAATCCTCATCATCCTCTTTCTTGGATGGTTTAGGAGGAAAAGGCATGGTTTTCTGAACCCATGGTTCTCTTTCTTTACTGTGCTTCCTAGCAACCAAGTCTCTCTTATCATAATGTTGATTCTTTGATTGTGGGTTATCAAGATCAACATCAGGTTCAATCTCTACATCATTGTTATTGCTAGGTTGAGCATCAACATGAACATCATCATTAACATTATCACTAGGTTCATGTTCATTACCAGATTGTGTTTCAGCATCAGAAATAGAAATATCATTGGGACTCTCAGGTGTGTCAACAACAGGTTCACTAGAAGCATGCAAAGTCCTATTATTTTTCTTTTTCTTCTTTTTAGAAGGACCAGGTGCATCAACATTAGTTCTTTGAGAATCTTGCTCAATTCTCTTAGGGTGGTCCTCAGGATACAAAGGTTCCTGAGTCATTTTACCCCCTCTAGTCACAACTCTAACAACATTATCATTTTTCTTATTATTTAATTCATTGCGCAAATCATTTTGAGCTTTAAGCACTTGTTCTACTTGAGTGGTAACCATAGAAGCATGTCTACTAATAAGTTTAAGCTCACCTTTAACTCTAGAAATATAATCACTCAAGTGTTCAATCATATAAGCATTACGTTTCAATTGTCTACCAACATAAGCATTGAAGTCTTCTTGTTTAACAATAAAATTATCAAACTCATCCAAGCATTGGCTAGCAAACTTAGTAGATGGGATTTCACCCTTATCAAATCTATAGAGAGAATTTACATTATTACCTGTGTAGGGTCATCAAGACCATGTATCTCTTCAATAAGCTGTAAATTCTTAACATCTTCAGCTTTAATACCCTTTTCTTTCATAGATTTCTTTGCCTCTTGCATATCTTCAGGACTGAGAAATAGAATACCCCTTTTCTTCGGAGTTGGCTTAGGAGTTGGTTCAGGAAGTGTCCAATCATTATCATTACTCAACATATTATTCAATAGCAATTCATCTTGATCAACAGTTCTTTCCCTGAAAACACAACCAGCACAACTATCCAGGTGGTCTCTGGAAGCATCGGTTAGTCTATTATAAAAGATATCAAGTATTTCATTTTTCTTGAGAGGATGATCAGGCAAAGCATTAAGTAATCGGAGAAGCCTCCCCCAAGCTTGTGGGAGACTCTCTTCTTCAATTTGCACAAAATTATATATTTCGCTTAAGGAAGCTTGTTTCTTATGAGCGGGGAAATATTTAGCAGAAATAATAAATCATATCCTGGGGACTATGCACACAACCAGGATCAAGAGAATTAAACCATATTTTAGCATCACGCTTTAATGAGAACGGAAATAACTTAAGGATATAGTAGTAACGAATTGTTTCCTCATTAGTGAATAGGGTGGCTATATCATTCAATTTAGTAAGATGTGCCACAACAGTTTTAGATTCATAGCCATAAAAAGGATCAGATTCAACCAAAGTAATTATCTCAGGATCGAAAGAGAAATCATAATCCTTATCAGAAATACAGATAGGTGAAGTAGCAAAAGCAGGGTCATATTTCATCCTAGCATTCAAAGATTTTTCTTTCAGCTTAGCTAACAGTTTCTTAAGATCATATCTATTTTGCAAGCTAAAAGATCTCTAGTAGTTTCTCCATCCATAACATAACCCTCAGGCACATCAGGCAATTCATATCTAGGGGGAGAATCTTTATCATCACTCTCATCAATATTATCAGTTTCAATAATTTCATTCTCTCTAACCCTAGCAAGTTGTTCATCAAGAAATTCACCTAATGGCACAGTATTATCAAGCATAGAAGTAGTTTCATCATAAGCATCATGCATAGCAGAAGTGACATCATCAATAACATGCGACATATCAGAATAAATAGCAGGAGTAGGTGTCGCAAGTTTACTCAAAACAGAAGGTGAATCAAGTGCAGAGCTAGATGGCAGTTCCTTACCTCCCCTCGAAGTTGAGGGAAAAATCTTGGTTCTATCATCTTTCAAGTTCCTCATAGTGATCAACAGATATAAATCCCAAGTGACTCAAATAATAGAGCTATGCTCCCCGGCAACAGCGCTAGAAAATAGTCTTGATAACCCACAAGTATAGGGGATCGTAATAGTTTTCGAGGGTAGAGTATTCAACCCAAATTTATTGATTCGACACAAGGGGATCCAAAGAATATTCTCAAGTATTAACAGTTGAGTTCTCAATTCAACCGCACCTGAAAGACTTAATATCTGCAGCATAGTATTTAGTAGCAAAGTAATATGGAAGTAGCGGTAACGGTGGCAAAAGTAACATTATTGGTTTTGTAGTGATTGTAACAGTGGCAACAGAAAAGTAACTAAGCAAAGATCAATATGTGAAAAGCTCGTAGGCAATGGATCAGTGATGGATAATTATGTCGGATGTGATTCCTCATGCAACAGTTATAACATAGGGTGACACAGAACTAGCTCCAGTTCATCAATGTAATGTAGGCATGTATTCTGAATATAGTCATACGTGCTTATGGAAAAGAACTTGCATGACATCTTTTGTCCTACCCTTCCGTGGCAGCGGGGTCCTATTGGAAACTAAGGGATGTTAAGGCATACTTTTAATAGAGTATCGGAACAAAGCATTAACACTTAGTGAATACATGAACTCCTCAAACTATAGTCATCATTGGGAGTGGTCCCGATTATTGTCACTTCGGGGTTACCAGATCATAACACATAGTAGGTGACTATTGACTTGCAAAATAGGATCAGGAACTCACATATATTCATGGAAACATAATAGGTTCAGACCTGAAATCATGGCACTCGGGCCCTAGTGACAAGCATGAAGCATAGCAAAGTCATAGCAAGATCAATCTCAGAACATAATGGATACTAGGGATCAAACCCTAACAAAACTAACTCGATTACATGATAAATCTCATCCAACCCATCACCGTCCAGCAAGCCTATGATGAAATTACTCACGCATGGCGGTGAGCATCATGAAATTGGTGATGGAGGAAGGTTGATGATGACGATGGCGACGAATTCCCCTCCCCGGAGCCCCGAACAGACAGACCAGCCCTCCCGAGAGAGATTAGGGCTTGGCGGTGGCCCCGTATTGTAAAACACAATGAGTCCTTCTCCCCTTATTTTTTCTCCCCGAACGTGAATATATAGAGTTGGAGTTGAGGTCGGTGGAGCCTCAGGGGGCCCACGAGACAGGGGGCGCGCCCCAGGGGGTGGGCGTGCCCCCACCCTCATGGACAGGGTGTGGCCCCCCTGGTGTTTATAAATTCCAAAAATATTCTCCGTGAAGTTTCAGGTCATTCTGAGAACTTTTATTTCTGCACAAAAATAACACCATGGCAATTCTGTTGAAAACAGCGTCAGTCCAGGTTAGTTCCATTCAAATCATGCAAGTTAGAGTCCAAAACAAGGTCAAAAGTGTTTGGAAAAGTAGAAATGATGGAGACATATCACACGCGGACACGCGTGATACGTCTCCAACGTATCTATAATTTTTGATTGCTCCATGCTATATTATCTACTGTTTTGGACTATATTGGGCTTTATTTTCCACTTTTATATTATTTTTGGGACTAACCTATTAACCGGAGGCCCACCCCAGAATTGCCGAATTTTGCCTATTTCAGTGTTTTAGATAAACGGAATATCAAACGAAGTCCAAACGGAATAAAATCTTCGGGAACGTGATTTTCTCACCGAACGTGATCTAGGAGACTTGGACCCTGCTCCAAGGAACAAAAGAGGCGGTCACGAGGGTGGGGGGCGCGTCCCCCTAGGGCGCGCCCCCTGCCTCGTGGGCCCCTCGTTGCTCCTCCGGCGCACTTCTTCCTCCTATATATACACACGTACCCCCAAACGATCAGAACAGGAGCCAAAAACCTAATTCCACCGTCGCAACTTTCTGTATCCATGAGATCCCATCTTGGGGCCTGTTTCGGAGCTCTGCCGGAAGAGGGCCGTCATCACGGAGGGCTTCTACATCATCATAGCCTCTCCGATGAAGTGTGAGTAGTTTACCTCAGACCTTCGGGTCCATAGTTAGTAGCTAGATGGCTTCTTCTCTCTCTTTGAATCTCAATACAAAGTTCTCCCCCTCTCTTGTGGAGATCTATTCGATGTAATCTTCTTTTTGCGGTGTGTTTGTTGAGACCGATGAATTGTGGGTTTATGATCAAGTCTATCTATGAATAATATTTGAATCTTCTCTGAATTCTTTTATGTATGATTGGTTATCTTTGCAAGTCTCTTCGAATTATCCGTTTGGTTTGGCCAACTAGATTGGTAGTTCTTGCCATGGGAGAAGTGCTTAGCTTTGGGTTCAATCTTGCGGTGTCCTTACCCAGTGACAGAAGGGGCAGCAAGGCACGTATTGTATCGTTGCCATCGAGGATAACAAGATGGGGTTTATTTCATATTGCATGAATTTATCTCTCTACATCATGTCATCTTGCTTAAGGCGTTACTCTGTTTTTTAACTTAATACTCTAGATGCATGCTGGATAGCGATCGATGAGTGGAGTAATAGTAGTAGATGCAGAATCGTTTCGATCTACTTGTCACGGATGTGATGCCTATATACATGATCATGCCTAGATATTCTCATACTATGCTCAATTCTGTCAATTGCTCAACAGTAATTTGTTCACCCACCATAGAATACTTATGCTCTTGAGAGAAGCCACTAGTGAAACCTATGGCCCCCGGGTCTATTCTCATCATATCAATCTCCATTACTTTAATTTTGCTTTGCTTTTTTACTTTGCCTTTACTTTTTACTTTGCATCTTTATACCAAAAATACCAAAAATATTATATCTATGAGATCTCACTCTCGTAAGTGACCGTGAAGGGCTTGACAACCCCTAATCGCGTTGGTTGCGAGTAGCTATCGCTTTGTGCCGGTACAAGGGACTTGAGCGTGGGCTCCTATTGGATTGATACCTTGGTTCTCAAAAACTGAGGGAAATACTTACGCTACTCTGCTGTATCATCCCATCCTCTTCGGGGAAAACCAACGCAAGCTCAAGACGTAGCAAGAAGGATTTCTGGTGCCGTTGCTGGGGAGTCTACACAAAAAGTCAACATACCAAGTACCCATCACAATCCCTATCTCTCGCATTACATTATTTCCCATTTGCCTCTCGTTTTCCTCTCCCCCCAATTCACCCTTGCCGTTTTATTCGCCCTCTCTCTCTCTATCCTCCCTCTCTATTTGCCTCTTTTTGCCCGTTTGCTTTTTGTTTGCTCGTGTGTTAGATTGCTTGTTTGTCGCGATGGCTCAAGATACTACTAAATTGTGTGACTTCACCAATACCAATAATAATGATTTCCTTAGCACTCCGATTGCTCCTCTTACCGATGTTGAATCTTGTGAAATTAATACTGCTTTGTTGAATCTTGTTATGAAAGATCAATTCGCTGGCCTTCCTAGTGAAGATGCCGCTACTCATCAGAATAGCTTCGTTGATTTATGTGATATACAAAAGAAAAAAGATGTCAATAACGATGTCGTTAAATTGAAGCTATTTCCTTTTTCGCTTAGAGATCGTGCTAAAGCTAGGTTTTCGTCTTTGCCTAAGAATAATAGATTCATGGAACAAGTGCAAAGATGCTTTTATCTCTAAATAATTTCCTCCCGGTAAGATCATCTCTCTTAGAAACGATATTATGAACTTTAAACAACTTGATCATGAACATGTTGCACAAGCTTGGGAGAGAATGAAATTAATGATACGTAATTTCCCTACTCATGGTTTAAATTTGTGGATGATTATACAAAATTTTTATGCCGGAATGAATTTTGCTTCTAGAAATCTTTTAGATTCGGCCGCGGGAGGAAATTTTATGGAAATCACTTTAGGAGATGCTACTAAACTCCTAGATAATATTATGGTTAATTATTCTCAATGGCATACTGAAAGATCTTCTAATAAAAAAGTGCATGCGATAGAAGAAATTAATGTGTTGAGTGGAAAGATGGATGAACTTATGAAATTATTTGCTACTAAAAGTGTTTCTTCTGATCCTAATGATATGCCTTTGTCTACTTTGATTGAGAATAACAATGAATCTATGGATGTGAATTTTGTTGGTAGGAATAATTTTGGTAACAACGCTTATAGAGGGAATTTTAATCCTAGGACATATCCTAGTAATCCTTCTAATAATTATGGGAATTCCTACAATAACTCTTATGGAAATCATAATAAGATACCCTCTTATTTTGAATCTAATATTAAAGAATTTATTTCTTCACAAAAGAATTTTAATGCTATGATTGAAGAAAAATTGCGTAAGATTGATGATTTGGCTAGGAACGTTGATAGAATTGCTCTTGATGTTGATTCTTTGAAACTTAGATCTATTCCACCTAAGCATGATATCAATGAGTCTCTAAAATCCATGAGAATTTCAATTTATGAGTGTAAGGAAAGAACTGCTAGGATGCGTGCTTCCAAAGATGCCTTTATTAAAGCGTGTTCTTCCAATACCTATGAAAATCAAGATGAAGATCTAAAATTTATTGATGTGTCTCTTATTAAATCTTTATTTTTCAATATGAATCTTGATGAAACTTAATATGATCTTCCTTTACCTAGAAGGCGTTCTAAAAATTCGGAGTGTTTAGATCTTAATGATGAAGTTGATGAAAGTGGGATTGAAGGGAATAAAAATCTAGATGTTGCTAAACCCACTATATTGGATTTCAAGGAATTTAATTATGAAAGTTGCTCTTTAATTGATTGTATTTCCTTGTTGCAATCCGTGCTAAATTCTCCACATGCTTATAGTCAAAATAAAGCCTTCACCGAACATATTGTTGATGCTTTGATGCAATCTTATGAAGAAAAACTTGAGTTGAAAGTTTCTATCCCTAGAAAACTCTATGATGATTGGGAACCCACTATTAAAATTAAAATTAAAGATCATGAGTTTTATGCTTTGTGTGATTTGGGTGCTAGTGTCTCTACTATTCCCAAGACTTTGTGTGATTTACTAGATTTCCGTAACTTTGATGATTGCTCTCTAAACTTGCATCTTGCGGATTCCACTATTAAGAAACCTATGGGAAGGATTAATGATGTTCTTATTGTTGCAAATAGTAATTATGTGCCCATATATTTCATTGTTCTTGGTATAGATTGCAATCCTTATTGCCCTATTATTCTTGGTAGACCTTTCCTTAGAATGGTTGGTGCGATTATTGATATGAAGGAAGGGAATATTAGATTTCAATTTCCATTAAAAAAGGGCATGGAACACTTTCCAAGAAAGAAAATAAAATTACCATATGAAAGTATCATGAGAGCCACTTATGGATTGCCTACCAAAGATGGCACTACCTAGATCTATCCTCGCTTTTATGCCTAGCTAGGGGCGTTAAACGATAGCGCTTGTTGGGAGGCAATCCAATTTTATTTTTATTCTTTGCCTTGTGCTCCTGTTTAGTAATAAATAAATTATTTAGCCTACGTTTTTGTTGTGTTTTTTTGTGTTTAATTAGTGTTTGTGCCAAGTAGAACCGTTGGGAAGACTTGGGGAAAGTCTTGTTGAACTTGCTGTAAAAAACAGAAACTTTAGCGCTCACGAGAACTGCTGTAATTTTTATTTGAAGAGTGATATTTAGTTAATTCTTTTTGCAGACGATTAATAGATAAATTCCTCACGTCCAGAAATTTATTTTAGAATTTTTGGGGTTCCATATCTTGCTCTAGATACAGATTACTACAGACTGTTCTGTTTTTGACAGATTCTGTTTTTCGTGTGTTGTTTGCTTCTTTTGATGAATCTATGGCTAGTAAAATAGTGTATAATCCATAGAGAAGTTGGAATACGGTAGGTTTAACACCAATATAAATAAAGAATGAGTTCATTGCAGTACCTTGAAGTGGTCCTTTGTTTTCTTTCGCTAACGGAGCTCACGAGTTTTCTATTTTGAGTTTTGTGTTGTGAAGTTTTCAAGTTTTGGGTGAATTCTTTTGATGGATCATGGAACAAGGAGTGGCAAGAGCCTAAGCTTGGGGATGCCCATGGCACCCCCAAGATAATCCAAGGACACCAAGAAGTCAAAGCTTGGGGATGCCCCGGAAGGCATCCGCTCTTTCGTCCACTTCCATTGGTAATTTACTTGGAGCTATATTTTTATTCACCAACATGATATGTGTTTTGCTTGGAGCGTCTTGTATTATTTGTGTCTTTGTGTCTTAGTATGCCACAATCATCCTTGCTGTACAAACCTTTTGAGAGAGCCATACATGAATTAAAATTTGATAGAATACTCTATGTGCTTCACTTATATCTTTTGAGCTAAGTAGTTTTGCTCTATGTGCTTCACTTATATCTTTTGAGCATTATAATTTTGCTCTATGTGCTTCACTTAGATCTTTTAGATCACGGTGATGGATTTGTTTTAAAGAAATTATTGATCTCTCATGCTTCACTTAAATTATTTTGAGAGTCTCTTAATAGCATGGTAATTTGCTTAATAATAATATGCTCGGTATTCAAGATTTGTGAAACTTTCTTTTGAGTGTGTTGAATACTAAGAAAAGATTGAAGCATGATAATTGTTTTGAGATGGAGGTGATAATATTAAAGTCATGCTAGTTGAGTAGTTGTGAATTTAAAGAATACTTGTGTCAAGGTTTGTGATTCCCGTAGCATGCACGTATGGTGAACCGTTATGTGATGAAGTCGGAGCATGATTTATTTATTGATTGTCTTCCTTATGAGTGGCGGTCGGGGACGAGCGATGGTCTTTTCCTACCAATCTATCCCCCTAGGAGCATGCACGTAATACTTTGCTTTGATAACTTCTAGATTTTTGCAATAAGTATATGAGTTCTTTATGACTAATGTTGAGTCCATGGATTATACGCACTCTCACCCTTCCACCTTTGCTAGCCTCTCTAATACCGCGCACCTTTCGCCGGTATCATACACCTACCCTATACCTTCCTCAAAACATCCACCATACCTACCTATTATGGCATTTCCATAGCCATTCCGAGATATATTGCCATGCAACTTTCCACCATTCCGTTCATGACACATTTATCATTGTCATATTGCATATCCCAGTACACCGCCGGATGCATTCACAGAGTCATATTTTGTTCTAAGTATCGAGTTGTAATTGTTGAGTTATAAGAAAAATAAAAGTGTGATGATCATCATTATTAGAGCATTGTCCCAGTGAGGAAAGAATGATGGAGACTATGATTCCCCCATAAGTCGGGATGAGACTCCGGACGAAAAATAAATAATAAAAAAGAGGCCAAAGAAGCCCAAATAAAAAGAGGCCATAAAAAAGGCCCAAATAAAAAAATGATGAGAGAAAAAGAGAGAAGGGACAATGACCTTTTACCACACTTGTGCTTGAAAGTAGCACCATGATCTTCATAGTAGAGAGTCTCTCATGTTATCACTTTCATATACTAGTGGGAATCTTTCATTATAGAACTTGGCTTGTATATTCTAATGATGGGCTTCCTCAAAAATTGCCCTAGGTCTTCATGAGCAAGCAAGTTGGATGCACACCCACTTAGTTTCTTTTTGAGCTTTCATATACTTATAGCTCTAGTGCATCCGTTGCATGGCAATCCCTACTCACTCACATTGATATCTATTGATGGGCATCTCCATAGCCCGTTGATATGCCTAGTTGATGTGAGACCATCTTCTCCTTTTTGTCTTCTCCACAACCACCATTCTATTCCACCTATAGTGCTATATCCATGGCTCACGCTCATGTATTGCGTGAAGATTAAAAAAGTTTTGAAAAAGTTAGAGTATGAACCAATTGCTTGGCTTGTCATCGGGGTTGTGCATGATTTAAATACTTTGTGTGGTGAAGATGGAGCATAGCCAGACTATATGATTTTTAAGGATAACTTTCTTTGGCCATGTTATTTTGAGAATACATGATTGCTTTATTAGTATGCTTGAAGTATTATTATTTTTATGTCAATATAAACTTTTGTCTTGAATCTTTCTAATCTGAATATTCATACCGCAATTAAGAAGATTTACATTGAAATTATGCCAAGTAGCACTCCGCATCAAAAATTCTCTTTTTATCATTTACCTACTCAAGGACGAGCAGGAATTAAGCTTGGGGATGCCTGATACGTCTCCAACGTATCTATAATTTTTGATTGCTCCATGCTATATTATCTACTGTTTTGGACTATATTGGGCTTTATTTTCCACTTTTATATTACTTTTGGGACTAACCTATTAATCGGAGGCCCAGCCCAGAATTGCTGTTTTTGCCTATTTCAGTGTTTCAGACAAACGGAATATCAAACGGAGTCCAAACGGAATAAAATCTTCGGGAACGTGATTTTCTCACCGAACGTGATTCAGGAGACTTGGACCCTGCTCCAAGGAACAAAAGAGGCGGTCATGAGGGTGGGGGGCACCCCCCTAGGGCGCGCCCCCTGCCTCGTGGGCCCCTCGTTGCTCCTCCAGCGTACTTGTTCCTCCTATATATACACACGTACCCCCAAATGATCAGAACAGGAGCCAAAAACCCAATTCCACCACCGCAACTTTCTTTATCCACGAGATCCCATCTTGGGGCCTGTTCCGGAGCTCCGCCAGAAGAGGGCCATCATCACGGAGGGCTTCTACATCATCATAGCCTCTCCGATGAAGTGTGAGTAGTTTACCTCAGACCTTCGGGTCCATATTTAGTAGCTACATGGCTTCTTCTCTCTCTTTGAATCTCAATACAAAGTTCTCCCCCTCTCTTGTGGAGATCTATTCGATGTAATCTTCTTTTTGCGGTGTGTTTGTTGAGACCGATGAATTGTGGGTTTATGATCAAGTCTATCTATGAATAATATATGAATCTTCTCTGAATTCTTTTATGTATGATTGGTTATCTTTGCAAGTATCTTCAAATTATCCGTTTGGTTTGGCCAACTAGATTGGTAGTTCTTGCCATGGGAGAAGTGCTTAGCTTTGGGTTCGATCTTGCGGTGTCCTTACCCAGTGACAGGAGGGGCGTCAAGGCACGTATTGTATCATTGCCATCAAGGATAACAAGATGGGGTTTATTTCATATTGCATGAATTTATCTATCTACATCATGTCATCTTGCTTAAGGCGTTACTCTGTTTTTTAACTTAATACTCTAGATGCATGCTGGATAGCAGTCGATGAGTGGAGTAATAGTAGTAGATGCAGAATCATTTCGATCTACTTTTCATGGACGTGATGCCTATATACATGATCATTCCTAGATATTCTCATAACTATGCTAAATTCTGTCAATTGCTCAATAGTAATTTGTTCACCCACCGTAGAATACTTATGCTCTTGAGAGAAGCCACTAGTGAAACCTATGGCCCCCGGGTCTATTCTCATCATATCAATCTCCATTACTTTAATTTTGCTTTTCTTTTTTACTTTGCCTTTACTCTTTACTTTGCATCTTTATACCAAAAATACCAAAAATATTATATCTATCAAATCTCACTCTCGTAAGTGACCGTGAAGGACTTGACAACCCCTAATCGCGTTGGTTGCGAGTAGCTATCGCTTTGTGCAGGTACGAGGGACTTGAGCGTGGGCTCCTTCTGGATTGATACCTTGGTTCTCAAAAACTAAGGGAAATACTTACGCTACTCTACTGCATCATCCCTTCCTCTTCGGGGAAAACCAACGCAAGCTCAAGACGTAGGAATGCGCTGGACCGCAAGGGGAGGCGAGGCCGGAACGCGATGGGAGCGCGGCAACAATGCGGCTTGCATGGGGCGGCCGCGACATGCTGTGAGGAGCGGAGGTGTACGGACATGGACATGGCGGTGGGGCAGCAACATGCGTTGCGGATCGAGGTCGATGCTAGGCGAAAATGGAGGGGATGCTCACCAAGGGAGCTCACGAAGGCTCGTTGGTGGTCGGGAGCAGCAGAGGGTGCCGAAATTCATTCGAGAGGTGCCGGCGGCTGAGGGGAAGAAGCGCTCGATCCCGGTGATGTAGAGGCGCCCAACTCGAGCTCGTGGTCGTGGACGATGTGGCGGACGATGTTGGTGCTTCTGGACACGTTCCTAGCCATCTAGGAGCTCGGTGGCCACGGTGGCGAGGTGAGGCATGGCGGCGACGGCGGCGAGAGTCGACTAGATCGAGTGGAGGGGCATGGGAGAGGGGCAAACGGGGCTAGGGTTCGCAGAGGGGGTCGAGGGGGACCTTATCCGCCCCGCAGAGCCAGCGGATGGGCGCTGCATGGCCATCGACGCCACAGACGCACGCACGCTGTCCAGCGCGCCCTCTGTTCAGGAGGAGGCTGTGGTGGTGGGCTGGGCCTGCTCCTCTAGCACCAGGCCGCAAGTGCATAGTAGCCTTTTGTTTTTATCCATTTTCTTTTCTGTTTTGTATTTTGATTTAGCTAGCAAATGACTTATGTCTAATTCGAAACTTGGCACATAAATACTAGGTATTCTTCTGGGAGTGCACAAAAAGCTTCAGGGTAAATGCAATTATTTAACAATTTTTAGAAGTTGAATTGGTTAATTAATTTGTTGCTGGTACTGTTTTAATTAGGTTAGGGGCCTTTTTATAATGCAAAGTTGTTGGTTGTTACATGTCAAATACTTAGTGAATATTACAAACATTTTGAACATTTTTTATTCACTGTTTTATGAAACTATAATTTGACTTGTTATTTGAATTTGTATTTTAACTTAGTTTGAAACAAGCGAGGTTTAGCAAAATTTTAATTATGATGACCTGACATCATTAACAAGGGTTTACTGTAGCATGATTCTCGGGGTGTTACACCGGCGCACACACCGTGCCCAACCCTCACGCGCGCGACATGCTAGGAAGAGCAACGGGCAACTGTCACTCTCCCTAAGACAAGACGTGAAAGAGCGAATGCCGCAAGAAGAAAAAAAATCCCAACCTTTTCAAATAAAAGATGCAAAAGCTCCAAATTTCATTTCAAGAAGTTGCAAACCAGCTACAGAAAGCAAGCATAAAAAACAGCCGCGTCCGGCGCCTACACTAGTTTTCAGGTCTTCCCACCAGCGCGGAGCATGGGGCCTCCACTAGGATGTGGGTGGGAGCCCCCATGAGGCCTAGGGGCGGCACCCAGGAGACTCCGGGGCGTGTACTGCCCCAACTCATTATTACATGAGAGTTTGACAAGCGGAGGCCTTGATCATGGATAGAACTTGTGGAGATGCTGGATGTTCCAGGCATTCTGGATGGGGACCCCGTCCTATGTCTCCAAGTGCACGGTGCCAGGCCTGGAGACACAGGCGATCCTGAACGGGCCCTCCCACATAGGCGAGAGCTTGTGAAGCCCCTCCTTGGAGAGCACCCGCCTTGGGACAAGGTCACCCACCTCGAGGGTCCTGGAGCAGATGCTACGGCAGTGATACCACCATAGTGCTTGCTGGTACCTCGCTGCTCAGAGTGAGGCTTGGCGGTGGCGTTCCACCCCCAGCACGAGGTCCATCTCCTGCGAGTCATCCTGGCATGCCTCGTCAAACGCTAAGACCCACAGGGAGCGATGTTTGACCTCATGAGGGAGGACCGCCTCAGCCTCATAGACGAGGAAGAACGGGGTCTCACCCGTGGGCTTGGTCACAGTGGTGCGGATGGACCACAACACGGACTGGAGCTCATCGAGCCAGCCCCTGCCATAGGCCTCGAGTTTCTTCTCGAAGCTCCTCGCCTTGAGGCCCCTCAGGACCTCCGCATTGGTGCGCTCGGCCTGGCCTTTGCTCCCTGGGTGTGCCATCGAAGCGTAGCATATTCGCGTTCCAAGGTTAGCACAATATGTTTTGAAAAGGTTGCTCATGAACTGAGAGCCAATGTCAATGATGATACGGTTGGAGACCCCAAAGCGGCTCACGAGGCCCTTGATGAATTTGATGGCCGAGCCAACCGGGATGGTGCACACGGGCTCCACCTCCGCCCATTTGGTGAACTTGTTGATGTCGACATAGAGGTAGCGGTATCCCCCGGCTACTCGGGAAAAGGGGCCCAAGATATCCAACCCCAAACCACGAATGACCATGAGAGCGGGATGGTCTGGAGGCCCTGAGTGGGCTGGTGGATCTGCTTGGCATGGAACTGACATGTCTCGCAAGATCTCACCAGCTCGGTGGCGTCGCTAAGCGTCGTGGGCCAGTAGAACCCATTGCGGAAAGCCTTGCCCATGAGGATGCGCGACAAGGAGTGATGCCCGCAGTCCCCACTACGGATGTCGACTAGCATCTCGCACCCCTGCTCCTTAGAGATGCACTGCACGCAGATGTCTTTTGGGCACCTTCGGTAGAGCTCGCCATCCTGGATGCAATACGCGGTGGCCTGGTGGGCCACACGTTCTGCGTCTTCCTCCTTCTTTGGAAGGGTGTCTTGGAGAAGGTACGCCTTGAACTCCTTGGTCTAGCACCCCTCCTGAAGTTTGAGCACGAGGAGAAGGCGGACCCCCGAGGTCGGGCCGCAGGCTGGGGTAACCGAGGAGGGTGCCATGGGCGGCTCCTCCTGGAGCAACGCTGATCCTGCAGTGCGGGAGTCGCCGATGGCTTGAAGAGCCGCTCCTCGAAGATGCTAGGCTTTTGGGGGTCGTGTTAGGACGCCCTCTTGGTGATGTCATCCGCCTCCTTGTTCGTGCCCTACGGCACGTGCTACAATTCCAAGCCCAAGAATCGTTTCTCAATTTGGTGTACCTCTTCAAGGTATGCCTCCATGTGCTCATCTTTTGGCTTGTACACCTTGTTGGAGAAGTTGACGAGGAGCTGGGAGTCGCGCTTGACGGTGAGCGGCCTGACCCCCAGAGCCGCCGCTGCCTTGAGGCCGGCGACCAGGCCCTCGTACTCAGCAATGTTGTTGGAGACCTTCTCACCATGCTGAAAGGCAGAGTTGCATGGCGTAGTACAGCTTGTCCTGGGTAGGCGAGATGAGCATGACTCCAGCCCCTGCGCCCTGGCGTGTGAACTCGGTGTCAAAGTACATGACCCAACCATCTGGTGCATCATCTCTGGGTGTGAGGGAACGGTCTTCGCCTACCCCTCGGTCAGGGGCATCCGTCCATTCTGCCACAAAGTCAGCAAGGGCCGCGCCCTTGATGACTCTGGTGGTGCTAAACTCTAGCTGGAATACCTGCAGCTTGATGTTCCACTCAGCTACCCTCCCTGCAGCGTTGGGGCTCCGGAGCACCTTCTCCCGGGGGTATGCGGAGAGAACCTTGATGGGATGGCCTTGGAAGTAGTGGCATAACTTTCTAGAGGCGATGAGGAGCGCGAGTAGGAGCTTCTGTGGCATGTGGTAGCATGCACGCGCGCCACGCAGCACCATGCTCACGAAGTACACATGATGCTCGATGAAGGAGGGGGCGTCGACAGCGTCCTGCCCCTCTTGAGGCGAGGGAGCCTCAAGAGCCCTGCCGCCAAGTGGGGCTGCCGGGGCCTCAGGGGCGCCATCCTGAGGCTGTAGTGTTGTGGTCGGGCGCGGGGCGCTATGCCGCGCGCCCGCATCCGCGCGCTCTTCCCGGACTGCCATGAGTGTCGTGCTGGCTGAGTGGGGTGTGGTGATACGTCTCCAATGTATCTATAATTTTTGATTGCTCCAAGCTATATTATCTACTGTTTTGGACTATATTGGGCTTTATTTTCCACTTTTATATTATTTTTGGGACTAACCTATTAACCGGAGGCCCAACCCAGAATTGTTGTTTTTTTGCCTATTTCAGTGTTTCGGATAAACAGAATATCAAACGGAGTCCAAACGGAATAAAATCTTCGGAAACGTGATTTTCTCACCGAACGTGATCCAGGAGACTTGGACCCTACTGCAAGGGATCAAAGAGGCGGTCACGAGGGTGGGGGGCGCGCCCCCTGCCTCGTGGGCCCCTCGGTGCTCTACCGACGTACTCCTTCCTCCTATATATACACACGTACCCCCAAACGATCAGAACAGGAGCCAAAAACCTAATTCCACCGCAGCAACTTTCTGTATCCACGAGATCCCATCTTGGGGCCTGTTTCGGAGCTCCGCAGGAAGAGGGCCGTCATCACGGAGGCCTTCCACATCATCCTATCCCCTCCGATGAAGTGTGAGTAGTTTACCTCAGACCTTTGGGTCCATAGTTAGTAGCTGGATGGCTTCTTCTCTCTCTTTGAATCTCAATACAAAGTTCTCCCCCTCTCTAATGGAGATCTATTTGATGTAATCTTGTTTTTGCGGTGTGTTTGTTGAGACCGATGAATTGTGGGTTTATGATCAAGTCTATCTATGAATAATATATGAATCTTCTCTGAATTCTTTTATGCATGATTGGTTATCTTTGCAAGTCTCTTCGAATTATCCGTTTGGTTTGGCCAACTAGATTGGTAGTTCTTGACATGGGAGAAGTGCTTAGCTTTGGGTTCGATCTTGCGGTGTCCTTACCCAGTGACAGAAGGGGCAGCAAGGCACGTATTGTATCGTTGCCATCGAGGATAACAAGATGGGGTTTATTTCATATTGCATGAATTTATCTCTCTACATCATGTCATCTTGCTTAAGGCGTTACTCTGTTTTTAACTTAATACTCTAGATGCATGCTGGATAGCAGTCGATGAGTGGAGTAATAGTAGTAGATGCAGAATCGTTTCGATCTACTTGTCACGGACGTGATGCCTATATACATGATCATGCCTAGATATTCTCATAATTATGCACAATTCTATCAATTGCTCAACAGTAATTTGTTCACCCACCGTAGAATACTTATGCTCTTGAGAGAAGCCACTAGTGAAACCTATGGCCCCCGGGTCTATTCTCATCATATCAATCTCCATCACTTTTATATTGCTTTGCTATTTACTTTGCCTTTACTTTTTTACTTTGCATCTTTATATCAAAAATACCAAAAATATTCTATCTATCATATCTCACTCTCGTAAGTGACCGTGAAGGGCTTGACAACCCCTAATCGCATTGGTTGCGAGTAGCTATCGCTTTGTGCAGGTACGAGGGACTTGAGTATGGGCTCCTACTAGATTGATACCTTGGTTCTCAAAAACTGATGGAAATACTTACGCTACTCTGCTGCATCATCCCTTCCTCTTCGGGGAAAACCAATGCAAGCTCAAGACGTAGCATGTGGCGGACAGGTAAAGCACCAGGGGCTCAAGAGGACAAGGTGTTACCATCACCGGTGGGCTGGTGAGGTACGTCTTGTGGTCTTGGAAGGCCGTCTCGGCCTCCATAGTCCATTTGAACGAGCCCTTCTTCTTCTTCATCAGTTTGAAGAATGGGAGGGCGTGCTCGCCTAGCTTGGAGATGAAATTCCCCAATGAAGTTAGGCAGCCTGCGAACTTCTGCATCTCCTTGAGGGTCTGCGGCTGGCTCATCCTTTCTACCGCCTTGATCTTCTCTTGGTTAGCCTCGATCCCTCTATGTGACACCAGGAAGCCCAACAGCTTGCCGAACGGGACTTTGAACACGCACTTCTCTGGATTGATCCGCAGGTTCACCTTGCACAGGTTGGTGAACATTTCTTCCAAATCTTCGACAAGGGTCTTCACCTCCCGTGACTTGACCACTATGTCGTTGACGTACGCCTCGGCGTTCCTCTTGAGCTGCCGACCCAGGTCGAGGTGCATAAATCGCTGGAAGGTCACGCCAGCATTGCGCAGCCTGAACGGCATGCATGTGTAGCAGTACACCCCGCACGGGTCAGGAAAGTTGTCTTCTCAACATCCTGCACCGCCATTTTGATCTGGTGGTTGCCTGAGAAAGCGTCCAGGAAGCACAACAAGTCGCACTCAATGGTGGAGTCGATGATCTGGTCGATGCGTGGAAGAGGGAAAGGGTCTTGAGGGCAAGCCTTACTGAGGCTCGTGAAGTTGACGCACATGCCCTCCTTCCCGCCCTTCTTAGGGACAATAACCAGATTGGCCAGCCAATCTGGATGCTGCACCTCTCGAATGACGCCAGCCTCTTGCAGCTTGTGAACCTCCTGGACGATGAATGATTGCTTCTCCGAGGCATGCCGCCGCGCCTTCTGCTTCACCGGGTGCGCGTCGGGGCACACCATCAAGTGGAGCTCGATCACTCCTCGTGGGCCGCCGCCCAAGTTCATTGCCTCCCATGCAAACACGTCCTTGTTCGCTTGGAGGAAGCTGACTAGTTCCTCTTCCTGGTCTGGGGGAGGCTGATGCCTATGGTGAAGGTGGGGCCTGATCCCCCGTCGTCATCGACTGGCACCTGCTTCTTCTCGGCCTGGTCTTGGGAGAACAACTGCTTCTTCTTCACCGACGCAGCCTCCGGGATCTCCGGAGCGCCCTCCATGATACGTCTCCAACATATCTACTTTTCCTAACGCTTTTCCTCTTGTTTTGGACTCTAATTTGCATGATTTGAATGAAACTAACCCCGGACTGACGCTGTTTGAGCAGAACTACCATGGTGTTGTTTTTGTGTAGAAATAAAAGTTCTTGGAGTGGCACGAAACTTCGCGAGGAATTTTTATATAATAAATAAGAATTTCTAGAGCCAAGACCTACCGGAGAGGTGCACCTGGGTGGGCACAACCCACCAAGGCGCGCCCCTTCTCCTGGCGCGCCCAGGTGGGTTGTCCCCACCTGGTGGCCCCGCAGACCCTGAAACCGATGCTATAAAATCCTATTTTTCCACAAAAAATCAGGGAGAAAGAATTATCACGATCCATGAGATGGAGCCGCAGTCACCTCATGTTCTTCATCGGGAGGCCAGATCTGGAGTCTGTTTGGGGCTCCGGAGAGGGGGATCTTCGTTCTTCGTCATCACCAACCCTTCTCCATCGCCAGTTCCTTGATGCTCCCCACCGAGAGTGAGTAATTCCTTCGTAGTCTCGCTGGTCGGTGAGGAGTTGGATGAGATTCATCATGTAATCGAGTTAGTTTTGTTAGGGCTTGATCCCTAGTATCCACTATGTTCTTAGATTGATGTTGCTATGACTTTGCCATGCTTAATGCTTGTCACTTTGGGCCCGGGTGACATGAACTTAGATCTGAACTGTTTATGTTATCATCATTATATCCATGTTCTAGATCCGATCTTGCAAGCTATAGTCACCTACTACATGTTATGATCCGGCAACCCCGTAGTGACAATAGTCGGGACCACTCCCGGTGATGATCGTAGTTTGAGGAGTTCATGTATTCACTATGTGTTAATGCTTTGTTCCGGTTCTCTATTAAAAGGAGGCCTTAATATCCCTTAGTTTCCAGTATGGACCTTGCTGCGACGGGAGGGTAGGACAAAAGATGTCATGCAAGTTCTTTTCATAAGCACGCATGACTATTTACGGAATACATGCCCACATTATATTGACGAACTAGAGCTAGTGCCAAATCGCCCTAGGTTATAACTGTCTCATGTTGAATATCATCCAACAAGTCACCGATCCAATGCCTATGAATTTATTTTATATTATTCTTGCTAAGTTACTACTGCTATCATCACTGTTACACTTGCTACAAAATTACTGCTATCACTATTACCATTACCGTCACTTCTGCTACTATTATCAAAACTATCATATTACTTTGCTACTGTTTACTTGCTGTAGATAACAAGTGTGGTTGAATTGACAACTCAGCTGCTAATACCTTCAAATATTCTTTGGCTCCCCTTGTGTCGAGTCTATAAATTTGAATTGAATACTCTACCCTCGAAAACTGTTGCGATCCCCTATACTTGTGGGTTATCAATACCTTTTTCTGGCGCCGTTGCCGGGGAGCATAGTTATATTTGTTGAGTCACTTGGGATTATTATCAAGTTATCACTATGAAGAATCTGAAGGATGCTAAGACTAAGATATTTCCCTGCAATCCTGTTTTGCTTTAGATTCACCTTCTGTTATAAGTAAACTTACAACACCACCACATGCTATCAATTCTGATATGTCGCAAGTTATTGATAATGCTACTTATGATATGGATAATGCTTATGATGATGCTAGTACCTTGCTTGATAATCATGATGTGCCACTTGGTGAATTTCTTGATAAACAAATTGCTAGAGTAATACAACATGATGTTGTTAAATCTGATGATGAGCTTGAAACTGAATTTCCTGAAACACCTACTAGAACTAGCCCTCCTAGATATGAATTGCCTAAGGTATCGGAAGGTTATGTTATGAGTGATGAGACAACTAGAGATATTCTTGCTTGTAGAGATAGAGATGATCTAGAGAAATTATTATACAAGTATAATGAAAAATCTCTGAATGCTAGAATGAAATATGATCCTAAGTTTGTTACTTCACCTATCTTTATTGATGATAAGGATTATGAATTCTCTGTCGACCCATAGTTAATTACTTTGGTTTAATCTGATCCTTTCCATGGTTATGAAATCGAAACTGTTGTGGCACATCTTACTAAGTTGAATGACATAGCCACCCTTTTTACTGATGACGAGAAAACTTGCTATTACTTTTTTTTGAAATTATTTCTGTTCTCATTAAAGGGTGATGCTAAAGCTTGGTACAATACTCTTGCTCCTGGTTGTGTGTGTAGTTCCCACGATATGATTTACTACTTCTCCGGAAAATAGTTCCCTTCTCATAAGAAACAAGCTGCTTTACAGCAAATATTTAACTTTGTGCAAACTAAAGAAGAGAGTCTCCCACAAGCTTGGGGGAGGCTTTGCCAATTACTTAATGCTTTGCCTGATCATCCTCTTAAGAAAAATGAAATACTTGATATCTTCTATAATGGACTAACCGATGCTTCTAGGGACTTCCTAGATAGTTGTGCTGGTTGTGTTTTCAGGGAACAAACTGTTGGGCAAGCTGAAGAATTATTGAATAACATATTGAAAATATGATGATTGGACTCTTCCTGAACCACCGGCTAAACCCACTCTGAAGAACAGGGGTATATTATATCTCAGTCCTGAAGATATGCAAGAGGCAAAGAAATTTATGAAGGAAAAAGGTATTAAAGCTGAGGATGTTAAAAATTTACCCCCTATTGAAGAAATACATGGGCTTAATACACCACCACTGTCTAAGGTGGTAGAGGTAAATTCTCTAATGAAGTTCAGTGATAATGACAATCCTCAAAATATGCATCCTAACCAATGCCTTTATG
This sequence comes from Triticum monococcum, assembly GCA_034509565.1. NCBI lineage: Eukaryota > Viridiplantae > Streptophyta > Magnoliopsida > Poales > Poaceae > Triticum > Triticum monococcum. Next base: position 496,925,405 of record CM067844.1, read on the forward strand.
AGTTTGAAAATTATATTAGAAAAGAAGATCACTTCAATGCAAATGTTATGACACAATTGAAATATAATTCTGATATGGTTGCTCGCTTGAGTGACTTGTTATTTAGAATATCAAATGATGCTAGAGGTGTTGGAAAACATGCTTCTATGGTTCAAACCCAAGTAGAACAAGTTGCTAAATCTCAAAGAGAATTGCTTGATGAAATGAATCATAATATACATGAGTTTGCTGTTAGAGTTGCAACTAGAGGAGGTGAAATGACTCAGGAACCACTTTATCCTGAGGGACACCCAAATAGAATTGAACAAGATTCACAAAGAGTTAACACTGATGCACCTAGTCCTTCTAGAAAGAAAAAGAAGAAGAAAAATGATAGGACTTTGCATACTTCTAGTGAACCTGAAATAGAAAAACCTCCTGATAATCATAATGAAACTTCTATCTCTGAAGGTGAAAGTCAGACTGGTAATGAACACTCACCTAGTGATAATGAAAAAGATAATGTTGATGTTTATGAAAATACTCAACCAAATAATAAAGAACCAGACAATGATGTTGAGATAGAACCACCAGTAGATCTTGATTACCCACAACCTAAGAATAAAAGGTATGATAAAAGAGACTTCATTGCCAGAAAACACAGTAAAGAAAGAGAACCATGGGTTCAAAAACCTATGCCTTTTCACCACACAACTAAAAAGAAAGATGATGAAGAATTTGAACGCTTTGCTGAAATGCTGAGACTAGTCTTTTTGCGTACTCGCTTGAATGATATCCTAAAAATGCCTCCTTATGCAAAGTATATGAAAGACATCATCAGTAATAAGAGAAAATTCCGGAAGCTGAAATTTCCACTATGCTTGCTAATTACACTTTTAAAGATGGAGTACCTAAAAAACTTGGAGATCCGAGAATACCAACTATACCTTGCTCTATCAAAAAGAATTATGTGAAAACTGTTTATGTTATTTAGGAGCTGGTGTTAGTGTTATACCTTTCTCTTTATATAAAAGACTTTACTTGAATAAACTCAGACCTACTGAAATATCTTTGCAAATGACTGATAGATCAACTGCCATACCTATCGATATCTGTGAGGATGTGCCCGTTGTTGTTGCTAATGTTACTATTTTGACTGACTTTGTTATACTTGAGATGCCCGAGGACGACAACATGTCGCTTATCCTTGGAAGACCCTTCTTGAATACTGCAGGGACTGTTATTGATTGCAATAAAAGCAAGGTCACTTTTCATATCAATGGTAATGAGCATACGGTGCACTTTCCGAAGAAACAATTCCAAGTGATTGGTATTACTGTTATTGAAAAATCTCCGACAATCACTATTGGAAGTTTTCAAATACCTTTACCTACTGTTAAAAAGAAATATGAAATGCTTATTGTTGGGGACATTCATATCCCCATTGAGGTAACTTAGTGATTTATGAAAGTTCTTCGGTTTCATGCTAATCGAAAGTAGTTGTTAATAAGACCTGACCAACCTTATTAATGGATCATTTTTGAGCGGTATGAAGTTGATGAATTTAGTAAGCACTACCTTCTATCCCTACGTTTTGTTTTCTGTTTTTATTAGTTAAATAAAATAAAATTGCCATGTTTGGTCTGTTTTCTGAATTTCCCATACAATAAAAAATGACCCAAAAATAAAAGTTCTCGGAATGCCCTGAAAATTTAATATGATTTTTTTCTGATTATTTAAGAATTTTCGGTGCAAATAATACCATATGGAGGTGCACCAGGTGGGCACAACCCACCTGGGCGCACCAGGACCCCCAGGCGTGCCCTGGTGGGTTGTGGTCCCCACGTGGGCCCCCTCACTTATCTCTTCATACCACATCATCAGTTACCTCCAGAAAAAAAATCTCCATTGCTCTCTCTCCCGTGTTCTTGCTCTCAAGGAAGGAAATATGACCTAGAGGCTATAATAAAGTTGTTATTTATATTTCCTTATATCATGATAAATGTTTATTATTCATGCTAGAATTGTATTAACTGGAAACTTAGCACATGTGTGAATACATAGACAAACAGAGTGTCCCGAATATGCCTCTACTTGACTAGCTCGTTAATCAAAGATGGTTAAGTTTCCGAGCCATAGACATGTGTTGTCATTTGATGAACGGGATCACATCATTAGAGAATGATGTGATGGACAAGACCCATCCGTTAGCTTAGCATAATGACCGTTTAGTTTTTCTACTTTTGCTTTCTTCATGACTTATACATGTTCCTCAGACTATGAGATTATGCAACTCCCGAATACCGGAGGAACACCTTGTGTGCTATCAAAAGTCACAATGTAACTGGGTGATTATAAAGATGCTCTACAGGTGTCTCCGATGGTATTTGTTGAGTTGGCATAGATCAAGATTAGGATTTGTCACTCCGTGTATCGGAGAGGTATCTCTGGGCCCTCTCGGTAATGCACATCACTATGAGACTTTTAAGCAATGTGTCTAATGAGTTAGCCACGAGATGATGCATTAAGGAACAAGTAAAGAGACTTGCCGGTAACGAGATTGAACTAGGTATGATGATACCGATGATCGAATCTCGGGCAAGTAACATACCGATGACAAAGGGAACAACGTATGTTGTTATGCTGTTTGACCGATAAATATCTTCATAGAATATGTAGGAACCAATATGAGCATCTAGGTTCCTCTATTGGTTATTGACCAAAGATGTGTCTCGGTCAAGTCTACATAGTTCTCGAACCCGTAGGGTCCCCGTGCTTAACGTTCAATGACGATTTGCATTATGAGTTATGTGATTTGATGATCGAAGGTTGTTCGGAGTCCCGAATGAGATTACGGACATGACGAGGAGTCTCGAAACGGTCGAGACATAAATATTCATATATTGGAAGGTTACATTAGGACACCAGAATGGTTCGGGTCGTTTCGGATAAGTTTCGGAGTATCGGGGGTTACCGGACCCCTTGGGAAGTTATTGGGCCTCATGGGCCTAGTGGTGGAAGAGAGGAGGCCAGCCAAGGAGTGGCGCACGCCCGACCCCAAGCCCAATCCGAATTGGGTTAGGGTTGGCCCCCCTTTCCTTCTCTCCTCCTTCTCCTTCCCTCCTTCTCCTACTAGGAATAGGAAAGAGGAGGGGAATCCTACTTGGACTAGGGAGTCCTAGTAGGATGCGCACCCCCTTAGGGCCGGCCACCTCATTGTCAGTGTCAAAACCGGCGGATCTCGGGTAGGGGGTCCCTAACTGTGCGTCTAGGATCGATGGTAACAGGAGACATGGGACATGATGTTTACCCAGATTCGGGCCCTCTCTATGGAGGTAATACCCTACTTCCTGCTTGGTTGATCTTGATGAATATGAGTGTTACAAGATTTGATCTACCACGAGATCGTAATGGCTAAACCCTAGAAGTCTAGCCTATGAATATGGTAATGAGTATATGTGGTCTCCCTTCCGGAGTACCCCCTACGGTTTATATAGACACCAAGGGGATCTAGGGTTTACATGGAGTCAGTTACATAAGAAGGAATCTTTGGTTGCCAAGCTTGCCTTCCACGCGAAGTAGAGTCCAATCCGGACACGATGCAGTCTTCGGTCTTCATGTCTTCACAGCCCATCAGTCCGGCCCATAGATAACAGGCCGGACGCCCAAGGACCCCTTAATCGAGGACTCCCTCAGTAGCCCCCGAACCAGTCTTCAATAGCGAAGTGCTCGGCACATATGTTGTCTTCGGCATTGCAAGGAAGGTTCCCCCTTTAATGATCTCCAAGTAATGTATTCGGCCATTGACTCTAATGTCGCCTCCTTGGTTTCTGTGCGTTGAATAATCTTCATCCTCCATGTGTCGAGCGAATGTGGAAAGTCGAGATGTTTTTTGCGAATAACACCCCATCCATGTGCGGAAGAGCGCCTACTTAAAGAGATTGGATCCTAGATCCATTCAGCGTGCGCAGAAGAAATCCCAGAGACTGCTTAGGAGAAACCATTCTAGCATGGCTAGCGTGCCCAGCTCCTCTGCTCGTCCCGGTCCAGAGAAAGGCGAGTGGGAGAAGTGTTCTGTGTCTCATAGCCATTTGACAAAGTTGCAAACGCAGGGATACCTTCCCCACGCAGATCTAGTCCCTATTCGAACGAGGCTAGCTTCCTTTAATGAGGGGACTCACGCAGAGGACTTCCCCTATCCATCCGGGGGAGAGCGAGTGTGTTTTGTCCCCTACCTGTTAAGAGGCGTTGGATTTCCTATCCATCCGTTCCTCCGAGGGCTCCTGGAGTACTATGGTCTCTAGCTGCACAACTTCACTCCGGCCTCTATTCTGCACATTGCAGGTTATGTTGATTTATGCGAACTTTTCCTGGGCGTCGAGGCTCATTTCAAGTTGTGGAGGAAGCTGTTTTGTCTCGTCTCGCGTAATCACGAAGGGTCAATATTTGAAGTGGGCAGTGCCGAAGTATGGCGCGTCGCCGATACCGGATATCCATCCGGTACACCAAGGAAGGCACATGATGACTGGCCCTTCGAATAGTTTTATATAGAGGACGTTGCGCTTCCCGGCCCAGTTCGAAAGGGTCTTCCCGAATTTGCGCGCATCCAACTAAAGAAACGCCATAGTTGGCGTCCCCGGAGTCTCGAAGAGGAAGATGGCGCGGAGGTTCGTCAGCTCATGAGGAGGATGAAAGAGCTCACTCAATCCGGACTCACAATAATTGAGGTTATGGCGATTTCCATAACGCGAGGGCTTCAGCCACTCCAATACAGAGGGCTTCGAATGTGGCACTTCAATGGGTAGGACGATGCCTCTCGCTGTGGCCGGAAAGGTCCGGATACCCCTGCCGCTTTGGCTGAAACATTAGCCGAACTGTTCAAAGGGGAGGAAAAGGAATTTCTCCGCATCAAACTCAGAGATGGGTATTCTATGTACAACCCTCCCAGCTGGGTAAGGCCCGACCCCTCTGCTTTTACTCCTTCCCTCTCCGGATTGCCTTTGATAAACTTTTTAACTTTGTCTGCCTATGACAGCACTGGCGAAAAGTCACCGAGGGATTTTATAGTCCCGCCCCATAGTCAGAGGATCACAACCGGGAGCTTGATCCCAGGTTCGAAGAGGATCCGAAGATATTTGTGGTGCTTGCGGAGGGGGTGTTTTACCAGGCGAGCTACGATGGCACAGAGGTGGCCACCATCGCTGACTACCCAGGTGTTCTTCCAAATTCACACGTAAGTGATCCGAACGCACCTTATTCAAAAAGAGATTTCTCCTTCCTTCTTACCCGCCACACCGTCTTGTGCTCCAAAGGGGAAGGGTTCAGCGCGCCGTACTACTCCCAGGGTACCTCCGAAGAGTGCGTCCCCCACGTCGGGCGAGCCTTCCAAGAGGAAGGCAAACAAATATACGGCCGTGCCTTCATCGAAGAGGTATGAATCTGCCAACCTGCACCCAAGAAGTCACGCCCAACCATGACCTTCCTGTGTTCCATGTTTCAGGAGAAAGATGCACCAGACTGTATCCGGAGGTTCGAGCAGCCGAACTTCCCGCAGCCAGGATTCAAATCCTACCATGAAGACGTGGGCTGATATGGAGGCGAAGCCGGACTGTCCTCCAGCCGAGGACTCGGATGATGCATCCGTTACCAACTCGGAAGTAGAAAGTGCGATGAATCATCGGCGCCGCCGAGCCATTTTACAGGACCCTGGCTTTTCAGAGGAGTCGTTTAACGCCTTCAACTCGGCCGATGCGTATATCCGAGCTACTCAAGATGGGATTAACAGGGCCACAAAGCAACATTTGAAAGATGTGCAGGTAAATTTATTTTGTCTGACTATGATAACCAGTAGCCCCCGAGACCTAAAGGAGTTGAAACAACTGATTTAAGGATCAATGTGTTACCAGGTGCTTATAGAGAAGAACACCCAGCTAGCTCAGGAGCTGGAAAAGTGTCAGCGTCGGCTGTTTGCTGCCAATGCTGAACTAGAGAAATACAAGGCATATCCCGGCAATGTTCTCTACTATCGAAAATTCAGAATGATACGCCGATAGTGCGGATCCGGGTGTTAATCTTTGTGTTCAGCTGTTAGACCAAGTACAAGGGCAGCTGGACGCCGCTCGAAGCGAAGAACGCGGAGCCAAAAAGCAACTAGCAGCGGACGAGCGTGTATTGACAAAGGTCGTCCAAGAGAAGAAGAAACTCCAGGACTCGAACGCCAAACTGGGCGAAGAACTGAAAGATGTGTGAGCTCAGCTAGCTGCTCCATGAAGGAGAACAAGAAGCTGCGAGGCGGCATATTCAATATGTGTCCACTGTTGTTTTATAACAACTTTGGAGGTAACTATAGCTGATTAAGCTATAATTTCAGGTGTTTTGATGAACTGCCCTGAAGAGGAGGTGTCTGGATCATCGAGTGATCTGCTGCAAGGGCTGTCGCGGTTGCACGAGCAAGCTCGGCAGGTGATGCAGAGTGTGGCCAAGGCTTTATGGCCATCTGACCCCCCTCCAGGAAGCATGGAGGAGCTGGTAGACCTGTGCAAGGGGGCACGGCGGTGTATCCGGCTGTGGAAGATATCGGCATGCCGGGAGGGCGCGCGAGAGGCCTGGGCCATGGTGAAGACGCGATATACCAAGCTGGATCCTAATCACATGGCTCGTGTCGGACCTCTAGGGCCGAATGGGAAGAAATTCCCGTAAGTTTAGTGTATAACCAAGTAGAGGTGGCCGCCAAATACTCCCAATAGGATTGTAAGTTAGATTGCCTGTTGGAAGGTATAGAAGAGGAGGTGTTCGAGTCAAAGTGACTATGTACTTTCCTCATCTAGCCGAATTATATATCATTTGTCATGGCAGACCTTTTCAGTCGAACCTCCGGTCCCGAAGGTGCGGAGTGTTTCAGAATACTGTTGCAGCCGAATAGGCTGGGGTATGCCTGGAAAACTAGGCGTAGGGGTCATAGTTGCTTGAACAGACAAGTTGTATCAAGCTAGCTATGTTATATTACATTGATATCATAAGAAACATCTTCCAGAGAGAATAGTTCCGTTAAGGGTTCCTTTCCCTGGGTGTGTATGCATTTAATGCGCATGTCCGAATTGTGGTGTGCGCACCACGGTTTGTATAACTTTTGGGGGTGCGCAACGGAGTGAGTGTAAAAAACATCTTTAATTCACTGACCGAATATTCCCTTAAGAACGCTAGATTTCGGCTTCACCCAGTCTGACGTACACGTCCGGATGACCCGGTGGTAACAATCGCATAGGTGCTCCCTTTATGCCCTAGCCGAACTAATCGGAACGTAGGGCATAAGCACAGGAGCCATGCAACCCAGCTTGGCCAAAACTAAAGTCATATTGATGCATATAATGGCAAAGAAAAGGTACATATGGAAAAAAACTCATATGTGAGGAGCTTGATGCTCAAGGAATGACAAGAACTTCTGTCCGAGAAGCCCCCAGGTACAAGTGGCGTACATGTTGAAAGATGTATGTGCCAATGGTGTGCGGTCTAGCCACATCAAAGCTTTAAAGCGAAAAAGAAGAAAGTAATCAGAAAAGAGAGGAAAAATAATGGGAACTATAGGGGAGGAGGAGACGAACAAGGGGTGTAGCGCTAGGCGTAGAATCTCCGGAGTCTGGCCGCGTTCCAGGGGTTCGGCTCGAGGCGATTGTCTGATGCATTGCGAAGACAGTATGCTCCTCCGGTGAGAACTTCGTCAATTATGAAGGGACCATCCCATTTGGGCTTGAGTTTGTCCTTTTTCTTCTCCGGGAGCCGTAGAACGAGTTCGCCAATGTTGTAAGTCTTGGCCCGTACTTCTTTGCTTTGATATCTTCAAGCCTGCTATTGGTAAACTGTGGAACGGGCTTTTGCGACATCGCGTTCCTCCTCTAGGGCATCTAGGCTGTCCTGCCGATCGAGCTCGGCTTCTCTCTCTCTTCATACACACGCACTCTAGGTGAGTCGTGAATAATATCGCAGGGCAATACGACCTCTGCACCATACACCATGAAGAAAGGTGTGTACCCGGTAGTACGGTTGGGCGTGGTCCGCAACCCCCAAAGTACGGAGTCAAGCTCCTCAACCCAGTGCTTCTTTTACGGACCGCACTAGCCTGGGCTTGATGCCGCTCATAATAAGACCGTTGGCGCGTTCGACTTGACCGTTGGTTTGTGGGTGGTAGACGGAGGCGTAATCTAGTTTAATACCCAAATTAGTGCACCAAGTTTTTACCTCGTCGGCTGTGAAACTGGAGCCGTTGTCAGTGATGATGCTGTGTGGGACACCATAACGGTGCACAACATCAGATATGAAGTCTATCACCGGGCCGGAATCAGCCGTTTTGACTGGTTTAGCCTCTATCCATTTAGTGAAATTTGTCCACCATAACCAGCAGATATATTTTCTGATGGCTTCCCCCTTTAAGGGGTCCAACCATGTCAAGTACCCAGACCGCGAAAGGCCCAGTGACGGGGATTGTTTATAGGGCAGTGGGGGGCATATGGCTTTGATTGGCAAAGAGTTGGCATCCAACGCAATGTTGGACAAGGTCCTGTGCATCCGCTCGGGCCGTCGGCCAGTAAAACCCTGTACGAAAAGCCTTGCTAACAAGGGCCCGAGCTGCGGCGTGGTGCCTGCTGAGTCCGGCATGAATTTCAGCCAAGAGCTGCCACCCCTCTTCCTCTGATATACATCGTTGAAGGACTCTGATGGCGCTTTTCTTGTAGAGCTCTCCATCATGAACCTTGTAGGCCTTCGAGCGTTGGACAATGCAGCGGGCCTCATTCTGGTCCTCAAGAAGCTCTTTCCTATTAAGGTAGGCCAGGAAGGGTTCGGTCCATGGGACAATGTCTGCCATGATGAGATGCGTCGATGGTGTTATGTCGATGTTTCCGGGATCTGGGGTTATGTTTGGGTTCGGACTAGCGTTGCCGTTTTCCCCTGCCACACCACGAATAGCTTAAAGAGCCTTTCTAGAAAAATATTAGGTGGGACGGGGTCACGCTTAGCGCCAATACGAGCGAGAACATCCGCCGCTTGATTACTTTCGCGAGCCACATGATGGAACTTGAGCGCCTCGAAACGGGCCGACATTTTTATGACTGCGTTACGATACGCTGCCATCTTCGGATCTTTGGCGTCGAAATCTCCATTTATTTGAGATATTGCAAGGTTTGAGTCCCCGCGCACTTCTAGGCGTTGTATGCCCATGGAGACAGCCATCCGGAGACCATGCAATAAGGCCTCATATTCAGCTGCATTATTGGAGTCTGTGTATAGTATTTGGAGAACGTACTGGACAATGTCTCCGGTAGGGGACGTTAAGACGACACCCGCTCCTAACCCTGCCAGCATTTTGGAGCCGTCAAAGTGCATGACCGAATTGGAGTATGTGCCATACTCTTTAGGGAGTTCGGCCTCTGTCCATTTTGCGATGAAGTTGGCCAGTACTTGGGATTTGATAGCTCGGTGTGGTTTGTATGTAATGTCAAATGGCAGGAGCTCAATGGCCCATTTGGCAATCCGGCCCGTAGCATCGCGGTTATTTATGCTGTCGTTGAGTGGCACTTCGAAGGCCACCGTGATCGAACACTCCTAGAAGTAGTGACGGAGCTTCCAGGATGCCATGAAGACCACGTATGCTATTTTTTGATAATGAGGGTACCGGGATTTGCATGGTGTAAGGACAGTAGAGACGTAGTATACTACCTTCTGAAGCAGGAATTTATGTCCGTCCTGCTCTCGTTCAACAACGAGTACGGCGCTCACCACCTGATGTGTTGCCGATATGTATAATAACATCTGTTCATCGGAGTTTGGTGCGGCCAGGATTGGATTGCTCACCAGAAGTGTTTTTATTTCTTCCAATCCGGCTGTTGCCGCGTCCGTCCACTCGAAGTGGTCGGTTCGCTGTAGAAGGCGATAGAGAGGCAGTGCCTTTTCTCCTAATGTGGAGATAAAGTGGCTTAGAGCTGCCACACAATCTGCGAGTTTTTGAACTTGCTTGAGGTCTGTTGGCTTAGCCAATTGTGCTAAAGCTCGGATTTTAGCTGGGTTTGCTTCGATTCCTCTAATGGAAACGATAAAGCCCAGCAGCTTTCCAGCGGGGACGCCGAGGACACACTTTTCCGGTTTGAGCTTAATGTCATACGCCCTGAGGTTGTCGAATGTAAGACGTAAGTCGTTTATTAGTGCTTCGGCGTGCCTGGTTTCGATGACGACATCATCAACATAAGCTTCTACTATTTTGCAGATCTGTTTCTCCACGCATGTTTGAATCATGCGTTGATATGTGGCGCCAGCGTTCTTGAGCCCGAAGGGCATGGTATTGAAGCATAATGGCCCATATGGGGTGATAAATGCTGTTGCAGCTTGATCGGATTCCTTCATTTTGATTTGATGGTATCCGGAGTATGCATCGAGGAAACACAGTGAGTCATGTCCTGCAGTGGCGTCAATGATTTGACCAATGCGGGGGAGGGGGAAGGAATCCTTAGGGAAGGCTTTGTTGAGGTCTTTGAAATCGACGCACAGGCGCCAGGATTTTTCCTTCTTTGGGACCATCACCAGGTTTTCCAGCCAGTCCAGATGTTTGATTTCTCTAATGAATCCAGCCTCGATGAGTTTGGCCAGCTCCTCCCCCATGGCTTGTCGCTTGGGTTCGGAAATGTGCCGTAGTGCTTGCTTAACTGGTTTAAACCCCTTTAATATATTGAGGCTATGTTCGGCCAGCCTGCGTGGGATCCCTGGCATATCCAAAGGGTGCCAGGAAAATATGTCCCAGTTTTCGCGCAGGAATTCTCGTAGTGCGACATCAACTGCTGGGTTTAGTTGAGCTCCGATGGATGCCGTCTTCTTGGGGTCCGTTGGGTGGACCTGGAATTTGATTATTTCTTCTGCCGATTTAAACAAGGTGGATTTGGAGCTTTTGTCGAGGATCACATTGTCCCTGTCCACTATGGAGCGTAGCGCGGTTAATTCCTCAGCCGCGAGGGCTTCGGATAGCGCCTCCAAGGCCAGGGATGCGGTTTTGTTTTCAGCGCGGAGTGCTATGTCTGGGTCACTGGCGAGAGTGATTATACCGTTTGGTCTGGGCATTTTGAGTTTCATATATCCGTAGTGAGGTATAGCTTGGAAGCGTGTAAAAGCATCCTGCCCCAATAGGGCGTGATATCCGCTGCTGAAAGGGGCCACTTGGAAGGTTATTTCTTTGGACCGATAGTTCTCCGGTGATCCGAATACCACGTCTAGTGTGATTTCGCCCACGCACCGCGCCTCCCGACTAGGAATAATTCCTCGGAAGGTTGTGTTACTTTGTTTGATGCGGCTCCTGTCTATTCCCATTTTATGGAGTGTGTCCTCATAAATGAGGTTTAGTCCGCTGTTGCCGTCCATGAGGACTTTGGTAAGCCAAAACCCGTCCACGATGGGACTGAGTACTAATGCGGCAGGTGCTCGTACTGTTCTGTACTTTGGTTCGTCACTGGCATTGAATGTTATAGCCGTGTCATTCCATGGGTTTATTACAACGATTTGGCAGACTTCGTTGAGCTTGCGAAGTGCCCTTTTGCGCTTGCTATTTGAAGCGAATGTCTTGAATACTGTCAATACTCTTGGGTGGTCGCCTTCTGGGGGCATTGTTCCGGGGTATCCTTAATAACGATGTCCTCGCCGCTCTTGGCTACCTGTCGTAGTATCCAACATGCTCTAAGGCTGTGGGTTCCCATGGTGTCTGCTGTTGTATGTATTTTGCATGGGCCATCGAGCCACCCCTCCAAAACGGTGCCGTGCCGTGTAGTGGTTTTGTGTTTCTTGACTGTCGGGCTGGGCGTGCCACGAGGGTGCGCCCTTTTCGCCTGTTGGGGGAGTTGATCTGGGACTGACGGTTCCCAGTGAGCTGCCCGAGTTTCCCAAGCGCTCTCCATCGCGCTGTATTTTTGTACAATGGTTGCTAAATCAGCGAATTTTAGTATGCGCGGCGATTGATGGCGTTGAGGATTCCTTTGTCCGCACAGTTTTCACAGAACGCTGATATTGCATCCTCGTCACGGCAATCTTTCACCTTGTCCTTGACAAGGAGGAATTTGGCCCAAAAGTGGTGGACCTTCTCCTTTGATTGTTGTTTTATGCTCATGAGAGCCTCTATGTCCGGGAGGGTGGGTGGAATTAGATCTGAACCCCGACCTAACTGGTTGTCCGGAGTCCGACGACCTTCCGGACTAGTCTGTCCAGATTTCGGAATATCTTCTGGTTGTTTGGAACCGCCGTCCGATGCTATGTGCGGAGGGCTGGTTGCGTCCCTTCGCAGGTGAATATCCGGCTCTTTATGAACGGTGATCCGAACATAGTCCGTCTTCGATATAGAAGAAGATTCGCCGTCCTGCTCCACGACTACCGCGATCTGGTGGGTGACTAGTGGAGTTTCAGTTTCTCCCTGATCGGTAGGCCCGATCTGGTCGTAATCTATGACGATTCCCAAAGCGGCGATGTGATCTAGGAGCTCGTTTAAGGACAAAATCTCGACCGGATCCTTCTGCTTGGAGTGCTTGGAGTTTATGCGAAGGGGATTTTAGATGGCCCGAGAGGTCATCGTCGGCTCTGCGACCGAACGGGCGATCATAGTAAAGTCGCCCAGTCGGAGGGTTTGGCCCGAGGCCAAAACTACCCCTGCGGTGATGTTGTCTCTAACGGCAAGGCGAGTCATCGAGCCTTTCATCGACGGCACAATGGAACTCTCAATGAAAGCACCAATGTCGGAGTCAAAACCGGCGGATCTCGGGTAGGGGGTCCCGATTTGTGCGTCTAGGATCGATGGTAACAGGAGACAGGGGACACGATGTTTACCCAGGTTCGGGCCCTCTCTATGGATGTAATACCCTACTTCCTGCTTGATTGATCTTGATGAATATGGGTGTTACAAGAGTTGATCTACCACGAGATCATAATGGCTGAACCCTTGAAGTCTAGCCTATGAATATGGTAATGACTATATGTGGTCTCCTTTCCGGACTACCCCCTATGGTTTATATAGACACCGATGGGATCTAGGGTTTACATGGAGTCTGTTACATAAGAAGGAATCTTTTGTCGCCAAGCTTGCCTTCCACGCCAAGTAGATTCCAATCCGGACACAGTGCAGTCTTCAGTCTTCATGTCTTCACAGCCCATCAGTCCGACCCATACATAACAGGTCGGACGCCCGAGGACCCCTTAGTCCAAGACTCCCTCACTCTTCCCTCCCCTCCTTTATATACATGGCCAGGGGCACCCCATAGACAGACAAGTTGATCTTTTAGCTGTGTGCAGTGCCCCCCTCCACAGTTACACACCTCAGTCATATCGTTGTAGTTCTTAGGCGAAGCCCTGCGTCAGTAACTACGTCATCATCGTCACCATGCCCTCGTGCTGACAGAACTCTCCCTTGGCCTCAACTGGATCAAGAGTTCGAGGGACGTCATCGAGCTGAACATGTGCTGATCACGGAGGTGCCGTGCGTTCAGTACTTGGATCGGTTGGATCGCAAACCGCGTTACTAAATGCTTCCGCTTTCGGTCTACGAGGGTTCTTAGACACACTCTCCCCTTTCGTTGCCATGCATCTCGTAGATAGATCTTGCGTGATCGTAGGTAAATTTTTTGAAATACTGTGGTCCCCAACACTCAAACCCGCAGATTTTGATCTCTTTGCTCGAAGCTCCGTTTTGAAACTGTTTCGGGGGATTGTTGCTTGGTATGTGACTCCACCGTTTGTCCAATTAGTTTTTGTTTTAGTGGTTTATATTTTGAATAATTAGCTACTCTTGGTGCTACTGTAGATGAGCTTGCATGTTGAATTCTTAGAGCTCTAAGTAGTTTGAATGCTTGCTATGGCTTCTATGTATCCCTATGAGTAGTTGCTATTAATTTTTCAAAGTTTTATTGATAAATTTTTGTCACTCAAAAATTTCAGAAAATTGTACACGAACATAATGATCCTTTTTAGAAGGAATTCTTCGAGGAGGCGATCCACGGGGGCAACTTCTAGTGATAGCTCCGCTCGCCGGTCATATGTTGAACCAAGTGAAAGTTCTACTCGAGATGCCGCCACCAAAACATGCTTATGGCCTTCCGATGAGTATATGGTGCGTGTGGGTATTAAAGAGGAATTTGAGCAATGTGTTCACAATGCTGGTCTTGGCCCCTACCTTCCAGATAAGTGCGAACAACGCCACCTCCTCACTGAATCATTTGTCAAAGGATTTAAATTCCTTCCCCGTGAGTCTAGGGTGTCGTTTATGCTCCATGATAATCCATTTACCATATCACTAGTGAATTTTGCTTACCACTGCAAACTCCTGTTCTGGGGTTCGCTTGACGAACCGCCAAGGGCTGAGTATCAAACATTCTTGACTAGTCTTTGCTGTGGTGAGACGAGGGGAGTGATACAAGGTAGAATAAAGAGCATTCATTTCCCCGCAATTCAGTACTTTGCATTCTTTAACAGGAAATGTATAGTAGGCAAGCAGGACTGTAGTACACTTTGTGCTCCAGACCCGAGCCTCATACGCACCGCTCTCACCGGTGAAAGGAATTATAACCTTGGAGCGATTGGTGCACGCAGACTTCAGCACAACGCTAACAGTGGCTATTTCTATGGTGGAATATATGCCACGCATTTAGCACGAGGGCTGGGTGTTTCACCCTTACCCTTTGACCCTATCCTACCCACGTAGTATTTAGATTTTGAAACCCTAAAAGATCATAAGATTCTCAAGGGAAAGCTTGATAATTTCACTTACAATCTATTGTTTAACCAAACATCTGTTGTACACACATATTTGCCTGTGCCTGCTCTTTTTGACTATCACAGCAAAGGAAGATATTTGGTTCTTGAGAGCGAGGCATGAGCTCACAATGCAGCAGTGGAGGCAGCAAGGCAGGCCGAGGCATCTGCACTAAGAGCCTCCGTGAGCTACCACACCAACTACTATCAAGGCTTCTGATCGACTACCAAGTTAGGCCAAAAGCCTAAGCTTGGGGGAGTACGTGTTTCCCACTGACATTGCATTCATGTTCACTTATCCATTTGTCGCTGCTCACACTTTTTCATTGTATCATCCATGCTTAGATTCATTTTCTTGCTTTCTTCTTGTGTGTTTGAAAAACTTTATAAAAACGTAAAAAAATTAGTTGTAGTTAGTTTACTTTCTATGCATGGTTAGTAGTAATATTAAAAATAAAACCCAAAAAGATCTCCCTGTTCTTCTTTTGCTTGTTGGGAGCTTTCCCATGTAAATAGTTTTTCTTGTTTTGCTTTTTCCTTTTATTTGCTTGTTCATGAAAACCAAAAAATCCAAAAATATTTCAGTGTGTTTCTCTGAATTTGTTTTCCTTTTATTTGAGTTGTACTGAGGAGAAGATCACGATGAAAATGTTGAGTGGCTCTCATATGAATAATTGTTGATCTAATAAAGAGCACATTTTACCTTGTCTTCTCGTGTTGAATAAAATGTTTGCAGATTCCAGCTTAGTCCACAACACTCTTGCACTATTATTATTTTCACATCGTTCGGTCGTGCAAGTGAAGGGCAATAATGACGACATTCGATGAGCTGGTCGTGGCAGAGAGAAACTGGTATGAACTCGACTTGTTATGTTTGTGTAAATATGTTTAACCTAGTATCCATGATTCAGCCCATTATGATTAACCATGTTTGCAATGACAATTAGAGATAATAGTTTTCTCATGCCATGCATAAGTAGCTGGGAGTGAATAATGATTTATCTTGGATATCAACATTGCGTTAAAATGACCGTGATGTAGTATGATGATATGGTATCCTCCTCTGAATGTTCGAGTGGCTTGACTTGGCACATGTTCATGCATGTAATTGAATCAAAACCAACATAGCCTCTATCATATTTATGTTCATGGTGTTCATATCCAACTCATGCTAGTGTCCAATGTTACTTATGCATAATGCATGGTTATGACCATTGTTGCTCTCTAGCTGGCCGCTTCTCAATCTAATTGCTAGCCTTCGCCTGTACTAAGTGGGAATTCTGCTTGTACACCAAAAACCT
Source organism: Triticum monococcum (assembly GCA_034509565.1). NCBI lineage: Eukaryota > Viridiplantae > Streptophyta > Magnoliopsida > Poales > Poaceae > Triticum > Triticum monococcum. The sequence goes on from CM067844.1 coordinate 496,941,448, forward strand.
TGAACCCAAAAGTTATTCTAGATGAGTCCACCATACCTACCTATATGCAGTATTACCCTGCCGTCCTAAGTAAATTTGCATGTGCCACCTCTAAAAACTTCTAAATAAATATCCTTTTCGTGTGCCTGGATCGTTCATGGAACGATAGGAGGTGGTCGGCATCTTCCATGTTAAGCGGGTTATTCTTAGGTCGAGTGTTTATTCACTCGCCATCGCACGAGAAAAGGGTGGTAATAGGGATGCCCAGTCCCGAACTCAAAAATGCAATTAATTAAACAAAACTCCCCTGGGACTGTTGTTGATTTGGATGGCACCCGTTGTTTCGGACAAGCCGTGGAATGTGATTGTGGGTGGAAGGGGAGTAAACCTTTTCTTTAGCGCTTGGGAACCGCCACTAGCATGCTTAGCAGGGAAGATATTGATAACTAATGGTCGTGAAGTAAATGAGAAGGGTGCATGTCCCAAAATATCATTTATCTCTGTTTTAAAAACTTGAGCTCTGGCACCTCTGCAAATCACTGCTCCCCTCTGCGAAGGGACTATCTATTTACTTTCATGTTGTGTCATCACCTTCTAAAACAAGCGCTAGAACCTGAGAGCCCATCTGTCATGACTTATGCATTGTGTGTAGCTAATGTTGGGTGCATCATGACTGGATCTTTTGTACCATGAATTATAATGTTTAGTCGCAGCTTGGACTTTGGAGGTGCTATGCATTTAAGTTTTGCGGTCTCAAAAAGGGCTAGCGAGATACCACTATTGTCCTATTATATCATGGTTGTTTTGACAACGTGTTGCCGTTTGAGATGTCTTATTATTGCTCGCTAGCTGATTATGTCATTGATATGATTCAATATAATCTTTAAGAGTTATTGTTGGCATGGTTAGTTATAATGTTGGCTGAAAACTGGGTGATGTTTAAGCTTATTTATGCAAACAAGAGCAAAAGAGTTTGTAAAAGTTTTTCTTTTTCACTTTCAGTTTATCAACTGAATTGCTTGAGGACAAGCAAAGGTTTAAGCTTGGGGGAGTTGATACGTCTCCAACGTATCTACTTTTCCTAACGCGTTTCCTCTTGTTTTGGACTCTAATTTGCATGATTTGAATGGAACTAACCCCGGATTGACGCTGTTTTCAGCAGAACTACCATGGTGTTGTCCTTGGATTATCTTGGGGGTGCCATGGGCATCCCCAAGCTTAGGATCTTTCCACTCCTTGTTCCATTATCCATCAAAAGAATTCACCCAAAACTTGAAAACTTCACAACACAAAACTCAAAATAGAAAACTCGTGAGCTCCGTTAGCGAAAGAAAACAAAAGACCACTTCAAGGTACTGCAATGAACTCATTCTTTATTTATATTGGTGTTAAAACTACTGTATTGCAACTTCTCTATGGATTAAAAACTATTTTACTAGCCATAGATTCATCAAAAGAAGCAAACAACACACGAAAAACAGAATCTGTCAAAAACAGAACAGTCTGTAGTAATCTGTAGCTAGAGCAAGATCTGGAACCCCAAAAATTCTAAAATAAATTTCTGGACGTGAGGAATTTATCTATTAATCATATGCAAAAATAATTAACTAAATTTCACCCTTAAAATAAAAATTACAGCAGTTCTCGTGAGCGCTAAAGTTTCTGTTTTTTACAGAAAGTTCAACAAGACTTTCCCCAAGTCTTCCCAACGGTTCTACTTGGCACAAACACTAATTAAACACAAAAAGACACAACCAAAACATAGGCTAAATAATTTATTTATTACTAAACAGGAGCAAATGGCAAGGAATAAAAATAAAATTGGGTTGCCTCCCAACAAGCGCTATCGTTTAACGCCCCTAGCTAGGCATAACAAGCAAGAATAGATCTAGGTATTGCCATCTTTGGTTGGCAATTCTTCAATGAGGCATCTATATCCCTTAGGAATTTATTTCTTTCTAGTGATTATCAAACTCTTAGGCACAAGATCGAAAAATTCATTTGTAGCAATTGGTTCCTTAATGATAGCAACAAGATTGGGATGAATACTTATAGATTTAAGATCCGCAGTTTCCTTACTAGATGATTCACCCTTATTTTTAGGAACATACATAAGCTTGGCAATTTTAGTAGGAGGACTTGGAGTATTCTTTATGGAAGAAAAAGCGGTTCCCAAGTTCGTAATGATACCTTCAAGTTTATCGATTCTAGTAGAATCTAAGTTTATTTTCTCATTAACTATGGGTTCCTTTTCCTAGATATATTTCAAAGTCATTCCTACCTTAGATCCGTATAGGGTAATTTGATTGTGGATCTTTTTATCTATATTTTCAATTAATTCAATAGTAGCAACTTTATTTTCAATAATTTCAAGTCTTTGCATAACATGCTCCAAAGTTAACATAGTTCCATTAACCAAAAGAGGTGGTGAGCCAAATAAATCTAACATAGCATTATAAGAATCAAAAGTATGGCTACCCAATAAATTCCCTCCGGTAATGGTATCAAGGATATATCTATACCAAGGACTAGCACCTACATAAAAATTGCGGAGAAGAACTGAAGTAGATTGCTTCCTGGTAGATCTATTTTGAGCATTGCAAATTCTATACCAAGCATCTTTTAGATTTTCTCCCTCCCTTTGTTTAAAATTTAGAACTTCATTCTCGGGAGACAACGGAGAAGATATGAGACTAGCCATGATGACAAGTGAGCAAACTAACACACAAGCAAACGAAAAGCAAACGGGAAAAAAGAGGCAAATAGAGAGAGAGAGGGAGGATAGAGAAAGAGAGGGCGAATAAAACGGCAAGGGTGAATTGGGGGGGGAGAGGAAAATGAGAGGCAAATGGCAAATAATGTAATGTCGGAGATAGGGATTGTGATGGGTACTTGGTATGTTGACTTTTGCGCTGACTCCCCGGCAATGGCGCCAGAAATTCTTCTTGCTACCTCTTGAGCACTGCGTTGGATTTCCCCGAAGAGGAGAGGATGATGCAGCAAGGTAGCGTAAGTATTTCCCTTAGTTTTTGAGAACCAAGGTATCAATCCAGTAGGAGGCTACGCGCGAGTCCCTCGTGCCTACACAAAAACAATAGCTCAACGCAACCAACGCGCTTAGGGGTTGTCAATCCGTTCACGGTCACTTACGAAAGTGAGATCTAATAGAGATGATAAATAATATTTTTGGTATTTTTGGTATGGAGATGCAAAGTAAAAAGTAAAAGCAAAGTAAAAGCAAAGCAATAATAAAGTGATGGAGATTGATATGATGAGAAAGAGACCCGGGGGCCATAGGTTTCACTAGTGGCTTCTCTCAAGAGCATAAGTATTCTATGGTGGGTGAGCAAATTACTGTTGAGAAATTGACAGAATTGAGCATAGTTATGAGAATATCTAGGTAAGATCATGTATATAGGCATCACGTCCGAGACAAGTAGACCGACTCCTTCCTGCATCTACTACTGTTACTCCACTCATCGACCGCTATCCAGCATGCATCTAGAGTATTAAGTTAAAAACAGAGTAAGGCCTTAAGCAAGATGACATGATGTAGAGGGATAGTTTCATGCAATATGATAAAAACCCCATCTTGTTATCCTCGATGGCAACAATACAATACATGCCTTGCTGGCCCTTCTGTCACTGGGAAAGGACACCGCAAGATCGAACCCAAAGCTAAGCACTTCTCCAATGGCCAAACCAAACTGATAATTCGAAGAGACTTGCAACGATAATCAATCATACATAAAAGAATTGAGAGAAGATTCAAATATTATTCATAGATAGACTTGATCATAAACCCACAATTCATCGGTCTCAACAAACACACCGTAAAAAGAAGATTACATCGAATAGATCTCCACAAGAGAGGGGGAGAACATTGCATTGAGATCCAAAAAGAGAGAAGAAGCCATATAGCTACTAACTATGGACCCGTAGGTCTGAAGTAAACTACTCACACTTCATAGGAGGGGCTTGGATGATGATGTAGAAGCCCTCCGTGATCGATGCCCCCTCCGGCGGAGCTCCGGAACAGGCCCCAAGATGGGATCTCGTGGATACAGAAAGTTGCGGTGGTGGAATTAGGTTTTTGGCTCCGTCCCCGATCATTTGGGGGTACGTAGGTATATATAGGAGGAAGAAGTACGTCGGTGGAGCTTCAAGGCGCCCACAAGGCAGGGGGCATGCCCTAGGGGGGTGGCCTCCACCCTCGTGGTCGCCTTGTGGCTTTCTTGACGGAGGGTCCAAGTCTCCTGGATCTTATAAATGAGAAAATCATGTTTTCGAAGGTTTCATTCCGTTTGGACTCCGTTTGATATTCTATTTCTCCGAAACACTGGAATAGGCAAAAAACAGCAATTTTGGGCTGGGCCTCCGGTTAATAGGTTAGTCCCAAAAATAATATAAAAGTGGAAAATAAAGCCCAATATAGTCCAAAACAGTAGATAATATAGCATGGAGCAATCAAAAATTATAGATACATTGGAGACATATCATTGAGTCACTTGGGATTATTATCAACTTATCACTATGAAGAATCTAAAGGATGCTAAGACTAAGATATTTCCCTCAAAGACGAGGGGAGGTAAGGAACTGTCATCGAGTTTTGCTTTAGATTCACCTTCTGCTATAAGTAAACTTGCAACACCACCACATGCTATCAATTCTGATACGTCGCAAGTTATTGATGATGCTACTTCTGCTATGGATAATGCTTATGATGATGCTAGTACCTTGCTTGATAATGATGATGTGCCACTTGGTGAATTTCTTGATAAACAAATTGCTAGAGTAATACAACATGATGTTGTTGAATCTGATGATGAGCTTGAAACTAAATCTCCTGAAACACCTGCTAGAACTAGCCCTCCTAGATATGAATTGCCTAAGGTACGGGAAGGTTATGTTATGAGTGAGGAGACAACTAGAGATATTCTTGCTTGGAGAGATAGAGATGATCTAGAGAAATTAGTATACAAGTATAAAGAAAAATATCCGAATGCTAGAATTAAATATTATCCTAAGTTTGCTACTTCACCTATCTTTATTGATGATAAGGATTATGAATTCTCTGTTGACCCAGAGTTAATTACTTTTGTTGAATCTGATCCTTTCCATGCTTATGAAACTGAAACTGTTGTGGCACATCTTACTAACTTGAATGACATAGCCACCCTTTTTACTCATGATGAGAAAACTCGCTATTACTTTATTCTCAAACTATTTATGTTCTCATTAAAGGGTGATGCTAAAGCTTGGTACAATACTCTTGCTCCTGGTTATGTGCGTAGTCCCCGGGACATGATTTACTACTTCTACGAAAAATATTTCCCTTCTCATAAGAAACAAGCTGCTTTACAGGAAATATTTAACTTTGTGCAAACTAAAGAAGAGAGTCTCCCACAAGCTTGGGGGAGGCTTTGCCAATTACTTAATGCTTTGGCTGATCATCCTCTTAAGAAAAATGAAATACTTGATATCTTCTATAATGGACTAACCGGTGCTTCTAGGGACTTCCTAGATAGTTGTGTTGGTTGTGTTTTCAGGGAACGAACTGTTGGGCCAGCTGAATAATTATTGAATAACATATTGAAAATTATGATGATTGGACTCTTCCTGAACCACCGGCTAAACCCACTCCGAAGAAGAGGGGTATATTATATCTCAGTCCTGAAGATATGTAAGAGGCAAAGAAATCTATGAAGGAAAAAGGTATTAAAGCTGAGGATGTTAAAAATTTACCCCCAATTGAAGAAATACATGGGCTTAATACACCACCACTGCCAAAGGTGGTAGAGGTAAATTCTCTAATGAATTAGTTCAATGATAATGGCAGATCTGGCTTGAACTTATCGGGCGAGACGACGCGCTATAGCTCTGAGGTGAATGCACGGCATCCTGCTGCACTCACGGGAGCCAGACGCTGAGGAGGAGCCTGGTCTTGACGCCCGTGCGTCGCCGCCTCTAGCAGGACGCTGTCTTGACGGGGCGGTGCTGGAAGCGCACGCGCCTCTCCTCGGGTCCACTACACCACCTAGCAACTTTCTTCATCACGCGTCGGTGCCCTGCGCGGTGGGTCGCACTGGGGTGCCTCACGCCTGGGCTCGGGGACGACCTCGTGCCGAGGAGGAGGAGGTGGTGCGTCATGGGACACTTTGTCCGCCTGAGATGGCAGGGGAGGCAGCGAGCGAGATGACACATGGGCCTGTAAAGCGGCGCCGACGAGCTCGGCGATGCGGCCAAGCCAATCCTCGTAGAGGTTGTTGGCTGAACGACAGCGCGGGAGATGACACGCCATGAGCAGCGCGGCCTGCGCGTTGGCCGGTCCACGCCGAGCGTGAGAAGATGACGCTGTGGCCGGAGTGGGTGATGGAGTCGCGGTGCGGCCGTCGCGCCGCACGGATGGTGGCAGCGATGAGTCGTGCTATTCACGGGCAGCAGGGTCCGTGGCGGCGTTAGCCACCGAGGAGGCAGAGCGGCGAGGGACGCCGTTGCCCAAAGGCGTCGTCTGGGCGACACGAGCGGCCCGACGCTCAGCACAGACATGACGAGCGTTTGCCATGGATGCGATGGAACATCAGCGGAACGAACGGCGAAAGAGAGGCTTCGGCACGCCCCTACCTGGTGCGCCAAATGTCGGATTCAGGGCTCCGTAGACCCAAGGAAAGTTCTAACTTTGGGGCATGTGCAAAGAACCCAACCTCTCCAGCCAACCAGTTCGTCGCTCCCATGGCCTAGCTCGATGAACAAGGAAGAAGACAAGACACAACAGTTTACCTAGGTTCGGGCCACCTTGCGGTGTAAGACCCTACTCCTACTTTGGGGTGGATTAGCCTCACGAGGGGCTATGGATGAACTAGTACAGAGGAAGAACAACCTCGCGAGGTCTGCTCTGGTGAGGGAATGGGTTGAGGATCAGATACAAGGAGAGAGCCCCCTCCTACCGTGGTGGCTAGCCTATATTTATCGTGGCCTCGGTCCTCTTCATCCAAAACGAAGGCGGGAAGGCCAATTTGAAAGGGGACAGGTAGTACATCTTATCCTGACGAAAGGTGGTCTTCGCCTACAAAGCTCCTGGTCATGACGCTGGGGTGGGCTCGGTGATGACATCCATCCTGCCGTCCTGGTGGTCTTGGTCTTGTTGCACGGAAATGGAAACCATTAGGTGATTCCTCAGGACTCCGCACATGCGCTTGCCTCCTTAGCACCAAAGAGGAAACCTGCTACTATGTGCCAGCTGGCACCCGCATGGCATTGGTCGTCATGGCATGCGTCATCTCGACCTCATGATGTGGCCACCTTCATAGAAATCTCCGCTCCTCGGGAGCCAGCCTGGGGAGGCCGCTCCCTTCGGAGGTCTTGATGTCGCCCGTCCCGCGAGCCTTGGCCCCTCGCGAGGGTCTTGTCTTGAAGGTGTTGTAAATGGGCCATACCACATCGTGGATGGAGCCACGCCATGGGCCGCAGGCAGGAAAGTCTAGGTACCCTGGTTCCCAAAACACCGACAATGAACTTCTTGTAGAACTTGTCCTTGGAGGTGCTTGGAGATGTCATGGTGATCTAGATCTGTGAGAAAAATAGCTCGAAACAAGAATAGAGGATATTGTCGTGATACAATGGTCCGGAGGGCAAAACATGTAATTTGGGAGATGAATTTTTATAGTGAAAAACATGTAATTTGGGAGAAAATAGAGTCCGGAGGGCACACGAGGTGCCACAAGCTCGGGAGGCGCGCCCAGGGGGGTAGGGCACGCCCCCGGGCTTGTCGTCTGCTCCTGCACTTTTCGGACTACTTTTTATTTTCCTAATTTTTTAAATATTCCAAAACGGAGTAAAATTGCTTTTTGGAAAACTTTTGGAGTCGGTTCACTTACTGTATCACATACCTATTCCTTTTCAGGGTTCTGGAGCTTTCTAGAAGGTTTCCTTTATGTACTCCTCTGGTGTTATGGAATGAATAATATTAATTTCAACATTTATGGGAGTACCTAAGCTATAAAGTTTGAGCCCTTTCACTGCCTTCATGTTCTTGCCTTCGGCATTGTTGATCTCGATGGCACAGGAACGATAAACTTCTTCGATAATGTAAGGACTTCCCATTTGGAGAGAAGTTTTCCTGCAAAAAATCTTAAACGAGAATTGTATAGCAAGACATGGTCACCTACATTAAATTCCCGCTTTTGTATTCTTTTGTCATGCCATCTTTTAACCTTTTCTTTAAATAACTTGGCATTTTCATAGGCTTGGGTTCTCCATTCATCAAGTGAGCTAATGTCAAATAACCTCTTCTCACCGGCAAGTTCGAAGTCATAGCTAGTTGAGTTCTTTAATTGCCCAATAAGCTTTGTGTTCTAATTCAAGAGGTAGGTGGCATGCTTTTACATAATCCATTTTATACATAGACATACCCATATGATTTTTATAAGCAGTTCTATTAGCCCATAGTGCATCATCAAGTTTCTTGGACCAATTCTTCCTAGATCTATCAACATTCTTTTGCAAGATCAATTTTATTTCTCTATTGCTTAATTCTACTTGACCACTAGACTGCAAATGATATGTATATGCAATTCTAAGGTTAACATCATATTTAGCAAACAATTTACGAAAAGCACCATGAATAAAATGTGAACCACCATCATTCATTAAATATCTAGGGACTCCAAACCACGGGAAAATAACTTCTTTAAGCATTTTAATGGAGGTGTTATCATCAGCACTACTAGTTGGAATAGCTTCTACCCACTTAGTAACATAATCAAAAAACCACCAAAATATGTGTATGCCCAATAGAGGAAGGAAAAGGTCCCATATAATCAAATCCCCAAACATCAAATGGTTCAATAACAAGTGAATAATTCATAGGAATTTCCCGACATCTACTAATGTTACCAATTCGTTGACATTCATCACAAGACAAGACAAACTTACGAGCACCTTTGAAAGAGTAGGCCAATAAAAACCAGATTGTAATACCTTGTGTGTAGTTCTGTCTCCAGCATGGTGTCCGCCATAAGCCTCTGGGTGACACTTGCATAGGCTTTGTTCATGCTCATACTCAGGTATACAAAGTCTAATAACACCGTCTACTCCTTTACAAAGGTGTGGGTCATCCCAGAAGTGATGTCCTAAATCATAGAAAATCCTTTTCTTTTGTAGGTATGTAAAACTATGTGGTATAAATTTAGCAACAATATAATTAATGTAGTCTGCATACCATGGGGTACTACGAGAAGCATTTATGACAGCTAATTGTTCATCAGGAAAGCTATCATCAATAGGTAGTGGGTCATCAAGAATATTTTCTAACCTAGAAAAGTTGTCTGCTACGGGATTGTGAGCTCCTTTTATATCAGTAATATGTAAATCAAATTCTTGTAGCAAGAGAACCCATATAATAAGTATTGGTTTAGCATCTTCCTTTTCCATAAGGTATTTAATAGCAGCATGATCAGTGTGAAAATTTACTTTAGATTCAACTATGTAAGATCTGAATTTATCACAAGCGAACATAATTGCTAAAAATTATTTTTCAGTAGTAGCATAATTTCTTTGAGCAATGTCTAGAGTTTTACTAGCATAATGGATAACATTTAATTTCTTATCAACTCTTTGTCCTAAAACAACACCAACATCATAATCACTAGCATCACACATAATTTCAAAGGGTAGGTTCCAATTAGCTGGTTGAACAATAGGTGCAGAGATTAAGGCTTTCTTAATTATTTCAATTTCTTCTACACAATCATCATCGAAAACAAATGGAACATCTTTTTGCAAAAGATTAGTGAGAGGCCTAGAAATTTTAGAGAGGTCTTTAATAAATCTCCTATAGAAACCAACATGACCAAGGAAACTTCTTATACCTTTGATATCTTTGGGAACGACATTTTTTCAATAACATCAACTTTAGCTTTATCAACTTATCAATACCTCATCCGGATATTTTATGCCCCAAGACAATACCTTCATTAAATATAAAGTGGCACTTCTCCCGATTCAAGACAAGATTAGTTTCTTCACATCTCTGCAAAACTCGATAAAGGTTGCTTAAGCAATCATCAAAAGAAGTTCTGTAAACGAAAAAAATCTTCCATGAAAACCTCAACAATCTTTTCACAAAAGTGAGAGAACATAGCAGTCATACATCTTTGAAAGGTAGCAGGTGCATTGCATAAACCAAAAGGCATATGTCAATAAGCAAAAGTACCAAAATGGCATGTAAAAGTAGTTTTTTCTTGATCCTCTTGTGACACGGGTATTTGGAAAAAATCAGAGTATCCATCTAGAAAGCAGAAATGTGTATGTTTTGATAGTCTTTCTAGCATTTGGTGAATGAAAGGTAGAGGATAATGATCTTTCCTAGTAGCTTTGTTAATTTTCTAAAATCAACTACCATTCTATATCCTGTAATAATTCTTTGTGGGATAAGTTCATTTCTATCATTAGGAACAACAGTAATACCTCCCTTTTTAGGGACACAATGAACATGACTTACCCATCTACTATCAGCTATAGGATAAATTATACCTGCTTCCATAAGATTTAATATTTTATTTCTTATCACTTCTTTCATCTTTGTATTTAACCGTCGCTAGTGATCAACTGGTTTAGCACCAGGTTCCATATTAATTATATGCTGACATAAAGTGGGACTAATGCCCTTAATATCATCAACAGTATATCCAATAGCGGCACGGTGCTTCCTCCAAGTTATCAATAATCTCTTTTCTTCATGCTCTGAAAGGTTAGCACTAATAATAACAGGATATATCTTCCTTTCATCAAGATAAGCATATTTCAATGTATCGAGTAATTGCTTAAGCTCAAACACATCATCACTCTTGGGTGGAAGAGGATCTCAAAGAGTTTCAACAGGCAAATTGTGTTTCAAAATAGGCATTTGTTTAATGAATATCTCATCTATTTCATTTTTTTCATTCATATGTATATCATTTTAATGGTCTAGCAAATATTGTTCTAAAGGATCAGTAGGAGGCACCGCAATAGAAGCAAGACCAATAATTTAATCCTTACTAGGTAATTCTTTATCACGGGGCTGTCTACGAAATTTGGAGAAATTAAACTCATGAGACACATCACCAAAAATTAAACTAACAGTTTCTTTCTCATAATCTATCTTAAGCATTAACAATGTTTCGGAAAGCTCTACCCAATATAGTAGGACGAAAATCATCTTGTGGGGAACCAAGAACTAGAAAATCAGTAGGGTATTTTATTTTCCCACACAAGACTTCAACATCTCAAACAATCCCAAGTGGTGTAATAGTATCCCTATTATCAAGCTTAATAGTAACATCAATATCTTCTACCTCAGCAGGTGCAATGTCATTCATAATTTCTTGATATAAAGTAAATGTGATTGCACTCACACTACCACCCAAATCACATAAGCCATGATAACAATGATCTCCTATTTTAACAGAGACAACATGCATGCCAACAACATGTCTATGTTTATCTTTTTCATCAGGTTTAGCAATTCTAGTAGCTTCATCAGAGAAATAAATAACATGTCCATGTATATTTTCAACCAAGAGATCTTTAACCATAGCTAAATTAGGTTCAACTTCAATTTGTTCAGAGGGTGTAGGTGTTCTTTTATAACTTTTGCGATCCACAGCTAAACCTTTAGCATGTTCTTTTATCCTAACAGGAAAAGGTGGTTTCTCAATATAAGCACTAGGAATAACTTGATCAACATTATAAGTAGTAGTTTCTCCTCTAGCTTCATTGGGTTCTACTATTTTTACTTCAATGGGTGGGTGATATTTAAACTTCTTCTCCTTAGGGAGATAACATGAGTAGCAAATGATTCACAGAAAGAAGATACTATCTCAGAGTCAAGTCCATATTTAGAACTAAAATTATTAAAAGCATCGGTATCCATAAAAGATTTAACACAATCAAACTCAAGCTTTATACCTGACTCCTTACCTTCGTCGAGCTCCCAATCTTACTAGTTGCGTTTAGTCTTTCCAAAAGATCCCATCTGGATTCAATAGTCTTCTTCATAAAAGAACCAATACAAGAAGTATTGAGCATGGATTGATCATTACGAGAAAGCCGAGCATAAAAATTCTGAATAATAATTTCTCTTGAGAGCTCATTATTGGGGCATGAATATAACATCGACTAAAGCCTCCTCCAAGGTTGAGCAATACTTTATCCTTCATGAGGCCAAAAATTATATATATAATTCCGATCACGATGAACCAGATGGATAGGATAAAACTTCGGATGAAACTCTAATTTCAGTCAGTTGTAATTCCAAGCTCCAATATCATCACATAGCCTATACCATGTCAATGGCTTTCCCTTCAAAGATAAAGGGAAGACCTTCTTCTTGAATTTATCTCCGGGTAAACCTTCAAGCTTAAATAATCCACAAACTTCATCCACATAGATTAGATGCATATCAGGATGTAGTGTTCCTTCTCCCGCATAAGGATTAGCTAGAAATTTCTCTGTCACACCTGAAGGGATTTCATAATAAATACTTTTAGTAGGTGTGGTAGGTTGAGGAGCAACTCTTTGTTCTTCCGGTTGGGGTGAAGATACCCCGAACAAGCCCCTCAAAGGATTATTTTCCATAATGACAAGTGACAATAAATTTCAGCACGTAATATAAATGTTTCCTTACCAAATTCCACTCACCAAAGGCGCTTCACTCCTCGGCCATGGCTCCAGAAGAGTCTTGATGACCCACAAGTATAGGGATAAACCGTAGTACTTTCGATAAGTAAGATTGTCGAACTAACGAGGAGCAGAAGGAAATGACAATCGGTTTCCAGCAAGGTATTTTCTGTAGGCACTTAAATTATCGGTAGCAGATAGTTCGGTAGTAAGATAATTCATAATGGGTAACAAGTAACAATTGTAGCAAAGGTGCAGCAAGGTGGTCCAATCCTTTTTATTGCAAGGATAAGCGTAGAAGAACTCTTATATAAATCAAAGCGCTCCCGAGGACACATGGGAATTATTGTCAAGCTACTTTTCATCATGCTCATATGATTCACATTCATTACTTTGATAATTTGATATGTGGGTGGACCGGTGCTTGGGTGCTGTCCTTACTTGGACAAGACACCCACTTATTATTAACCCCTCTCGCAAGCATCTGCAACCACGAAATAAGAATTAAGATAAATCCAAACATAGCATGAAACATGTGGATCCAAATCAGCCCCTTACGAAGAACACATAAACTAGGGTTTAAGCTTCTGTCACTCTAGCAACCCATTATATACTTATTACTTCCCAATGCCTTCCCCTAGGCCCAAATCACGATGAAGTGTCATGTAGTTGACGTTCACATAACACCCTAGAGGAAAGACAATATACATCTCATCAAAATATCAAACGAATACCAAATTCACATAATTACTTATAACATGACTTCTCCCCTGTCCTCAGGAACAAACGTAAGTACTCATAAATCATGCTCATGTTCAAGATCAGAGGGGTATTGAATATCATTAAGGATCTGAAGATATGATCTTCCACCAAATAAACCAACTAGCATCAACTACGAAGAGTAATCAACACTACTAGGAACCCATAGGTACCAATATGAGGTTCTGAGACAAAGATGGAATACAGGAGATGAACTTGGGTTTGAGAGGAGATGGTGTTGATGAAGATGTTGATGAAGATTGACCCTCCCACAATGAGAGGATCGTTGGTGATAACGACGACTTCGATTTTCCCCTCCCGGAGGGAAGTTTCCCCGGCAGAATCGCTCTACTGGAGCCCTAGATTGCTTCTTTCTAGGTTCCACCTCGAGACGGCGGCGCTTCGGCTTGAAAGCTTCCTTCTGATTTTTTTTCTAGGTCAAAACCCTCCATATAGCAAAAGATGGACACTAGCGGCTGGCCAGGGGGCCCACAAGCTTGGGAGGCGTGACCTCGGGGGTAGGGCGCGCCCCCCAGGAATGTGGCCATCTGGTGGGTCCCCCTCTGTTGTTTCTTCACCCAATATTTTTTATATATTCCAAAATAATTCTCAGTAAAGTTTCAGGACATTTGGAGTTGTACATAATAGGTGTCTCAGATTTGCTCCTTTCCGGTCGAGAATTCCTGCTGCCAGCATTCTCCCTCTTCATGTAAACCTTGTAAAATAAGAGAGAAAAGGAGTAAGAATTGTATCTTAAAGTGAAATAACATCCCATAATTCAATAAATATCAACATAAAAACATGATGCAAAATGGACGTATCATTGGCCAAGGTTGACTCTGGACCATCAACTGGAGAGATTGGATCCGAACATAATTTGGGATCCGTGTTCGAGCCCAATGCAAGGATGAGGTCCCTACCTGGCATGACGGACAATGCTGCTGAATGCAAAAAGCTAGCCGGGGACAAAGTTGTCACCACAGCCGATGTCATAGTTGATCTGCAGATGAGCCATTGATCCTTCTTAGATGACACATCGAAACTCTCAATGAAAGCACCAATGTCAGTACAAAAACGGTAGATCTCGGGGTAGGGGTACCAGAGCTGTGGACCTCGAATCTATGGGTAATAGGGGACGAAGGCGACAGTATTTACTAGGTTCGGGCCCTCTCGAAGAGGTCGTAATACCCAACGTCCTACTTTGATTGTATTGATGATTGTATATCGAGTACAACCTTCATCTATCTCGAGATCATAAGTTGTGTTCTGTAATGCTCAAATAATAGCTACAAAGATCCCCTACTAATGGTGCCAAGGCATCACAACAAATGTTGCTAAATCTCACTTTGATTCAAACAGAATTCAAATTCAAATCGAAATTAAAGTCAAATAATTAAAGTTTTCAAATGTAAAAACTAAAATGTTTGTAATGTGGCAAATAATCCATAGAAAATTTGGTAAAGAAACCAACATTTCGTAGTGTGTTTAAAATGCACAGAAGTAATTAAAACAGGGGCAAAAACAATTGTTTAAATGCCTTTCTAAAATTATAAAAAATGCAAACTATTTTAATTAAGTCCCAAACTTTTGTGGCAGTGGATTAAATTGCAACTCTAATTATGGAACAACTTTTATATTTTACAAAACTAAAATAATATGAAAATAAAATGGGAAACAAAAACAAATAAAAAGTAAAATAAAAATAAAAAGGGGAAACCTCCCCTGGGCCACTTGGCCCACCTGCCCACGAGGCTGGCCCACCAACGCCCCTTCCCACCACCTGTTCATAGGGGGCGCGTGGCGGCCATTCGGCCCTGCCCCCATGCCTATAAGGCTCCGGCCATGCTCTGGCGCCTCCCCGCCACAGCCTCCACGAGCCTCGCCACCCCCTGCAATGGAGGATGAGCCCCATCTCGACCCTGTCCTTCTCCGTTTCCACTCTGTACCGCCGCCGCCCACTCTCGCGCTCGCAGCGCCCTCGCCTCGCTTGGTTGTGCCACCTGCGAGTGCTCGCACGCCCGCTTGCGCCAGGCTTCCCTGCTACTCTGCTCCGCCCATGCCCCTGCGCTGCTTGCCTTGTCATGCCTCTGCGTCGCACCCGGCGCATGCCTCGGCCGCTCCCCGCTCATCTGGCCACGTGCCCGCATGCCACCGCTGTCGGGCCGAGCGCTGAACGCCCTGCTGCCGCCCAGCCCGTCGCCGCCTTCCCCCATGCCGGCTATGCCCGCTGGCTACTGTTGATGCCGCCGTGCATGCCATTCCCTTGCTGCTCGCTCGCTCCTACACCCGATGCTCGCCCCACTACTGTCCGCTTCTGTGTGGTTGCCGCCGGCCGCCCCCAGCCCCCGCGCCGCTACTCCTACACCGCCCGTTGTCGGAGGCCCGCCAGTGCCTACCCCATCCTGGCTGCTGGCGCCTGCTGTGTTGTGCCCAGCCGACGAGGCCGCTGGCTCTCTGCCTGGGGCAGCCCCTGTTGATTAGTGTGGGGGGGGGGCTAATCACACATATTGGTTAAGCCTAACCCCCCACAAACAGCCGTTGACAACAAACCCCAGCGCCCTAATCACTAATAAAAATAAAAAATACAATATATAATTAGTAAATTAATTAACCAAATAATTATTAAATAGCTTAATGGGACAATGACATGTGGGTCCACTTTGACCTAGTTGACCAGTCAATTATTGACTGGAGCCCCCGTGGACCCCACCATTCAGCCTCACTGACCCCTGGCTGCCTACACTTTTGGGTGTACCTGGCAGTTATGTAGGATCGAAAGTATGTCTAGACGGGGTCATTAGACTACTTGACCAAATAAAAATCTAATATTTTCCCAATTTCAGTTGTGGGCAGGTTTTAGCAATTAACACAAGTCAAGCAATTAACCTACACATGCAATTCTAAGAGTATAACAATGGAAAGTAAAATATTACATATGAAGGTAAAGGGAAGGGTTTGGAGAAGGCAAACGCAATGGAGACACAAAGATTTTTGGTGTGGTTTCGATAGGTGGTGGTATCTTACATCCACGTTGATGGAGACTTCAACCCACGAAGGGTAACGGTTGCGCGAGTCCATGGAGGGTTCCACCCACGAAGGGTCCATGAAGAAGCAACCTTGTCTATCCCACCATGGCCATCGCACACGAAGGACTTGCCTCACTCGGGTAGATCTTCACAAAGTAGGCGATCTCCTTGCCTTTACAAACTTCTTGGTTCAACTCCACATCTTGACGGAGGCTCCCAAGCGACACCTAACCAATCTGGGAGAAACCACTCTCCAAAAGGTAATAGATGGTGTGTTGATGATGAACTCATTGCTCTTGTGCTTCAAATGATAGTCTCCCCAAAACTTAACTCTTTCACACAGATTTGGCTGTGGTGGAAAGATGATTTGAGTGGAAAACAACTTGGGGAAGGCTAGAAATCAAGATTATTGTGCTAGGATTGGAATATCTTGATCTCAACACATCAGTAGGTGGTTCTCTCTCAAAAAATTTATGGTGGAAGTGTAGGCACGTTCTGATGGCTCTCTCTCAGATGGAGAAGGGGTGGAGGGATATATATAGCCTCCACACAAAATCCAACCGTTACACACATTTGACTCATCTCAGTGGGACCAAATAGCTAAACTCGGTGAGACCGATATGTTCAAAAATGTGGACCTTAGGAATCTCGATGGGACAGACTAGAACAACTCAGTGAGACCGATGTGCTAGGGCTTAGGGCAAACATCATCTTCGTTGCACCGATTGCATCAACTTGGTGAGACTGAAGTGAAGCAATAAGGCATTCGAGATAATGTCAAGTCAACTCGGTGAGACCGATTGCATAAATCAGTGAGACCAAAATAAATGCAACAACTCAAAGCGTTGGCAAGGCCATCTCGGTGAGGCCGAGACCCGAATCGGTGAGACTAAACTGTTAGGGTTTCTGGCAATGGCTATGTCATATGAACCCGGTGGCTCCCGATAGAAAGAATCAGTGAAGCTGAGTCGGAGTCTAGGGTTTTGACATATTTTGATGGATAAAATGGCTGAGGGTCTTTGAGCAATATCACTAAGTGTTGGCATTCTGGGAATGGGGGTACCCAGACTTGCCTACCTGCAGCCCACGGCATGGCTTCATCGACGGCCTGGTACGGCCCAGCTTCAGCAGCAAAAAAATGGAGACCCTCACGAGGCGGACAACACAAAGACCTCCACGGGGGGCGGCCTCCTAAGGCTGGCTCCCAAGGAGCGGAGATTTCTATGCAAGGCTTGCCTCGTGAGTTCGGATGACATGAGACATGACGACCAAAGCCAGGCGGGCGCCAGCGGGCGCAGTGTACCCGTTTCCTCTTTGGTGCTAAAGAGGCAAGCACAGGCGCGGAGTTCCGAGGAATCAACCAAAGGTTTCCACTCCAGTTCAACAAGACCAAGACCACAAGGACGGGAGGACAGAGGTCATCGCCGAGCCCACCCCGGCGTCACAACTAGAGGCTTTTGCAGACGAAGACCACAATTGTCAGGATAGCATGTACTAGTTGTCTCCCTTCGAATTTTTCCGTTGTGGGATCCCTTCCCGCCTTCATTTGGGAAGAGGACCATGGCCACTATAAATAGGACTTGGCCACCACCGTAGACGGGGATGGATCATTCAGATCATCCTCACACCTACCAGCTCACTCAAGCTCAAGAACACTCCTCCTCCTGAGGTTGTTCCCACACTGTACTAGTTCATCCTCAGCCCCCCGAGGCCAATCCACCACAAAGCAGGGGCAGGGTTTTAGACTGCAAGGTGGCCCGAACTTGGGTAAACTACTCTGTCTCTTTTCCATTCATTTCGTCGAGCTAGGCCGTGAGATTAGCGAGCAAGCAGACTCGAGAGATTGAGTTCTTCGCACGCACCCTAGAGTTCGAACCTCTGAAGGGTTTGCAGAACCCGAAATCCGACATTTGGCGCCAGGTAGGGGTGCGTCGGAGCCTCTCTTCCGCCGATCGACCCGCCACCGCCCCACCACTTCCATGGCCGATGCCCGTCGAGCTGGTGTTGAGCGTCAGGCCGCCCTCGCCGCTCGTGTCGCCCAGACGGCGCCTGCTGGTGGGCCTCCCTGCCGTTCCCCATCGCCTGCCGCCAACACCGCTACCAGCCCGGCGGGGCACAAGTAGCAAGCTTTGTCGCTGCACCCCTCCATGCGGCGTGATGGGCGCACCGCCACCCCGTCGCACACTCCGGCTGGTTCATCGTCGCATGCTCGTCGCGGGCCGGCGGACGCGCATGCTATGTTGCCCATGGCGCGCGAGCTCCTGCGCTATCGCCCCGTTGACGACCTCTACGAAGACTGGTGGACCACATCGCCGAGCTTGTCAGCGCCGCTGGGGGCTCTCCTGCACCGTCTCTCTCGCTGCCTCGCTAGGCGCAAGCTGCGGGTGATGTAGCCCACGGAGCACCTCCTCCACCTCCCCGTCAAGACGCCATCATCGAGCCAAGGTGCGAAGTCTCGCGGCGTGACCCGCCGTGCAGGGCGCCGGCGCGTGAAGAAGAAAGCTACCAGGTGGCCTAGCGGTCGCAGGAAGATGCTTGTGCACTCCCAGCACCGCCACGTCCAGACCGCGCGCCGCCTAGGGCGGTGGCGTGCGAGCGCCAAATCAGGCTCCACCTCCATGACGGGCTCCCGTGACCATAGCGGGTTGCCGTGCCTTCACTTTGGAGCTACGCAGCGTCGTCTGGCCAAGGAAGTTCAAGCCCGACCTGCCTCTGCACTACGACGGCACCCCCGACCCTGCTAAGTTCCTGCAGCTTTACGAGCTGAGCATCGAGGTGGGCAACGGCAATGAGAAGGTTATGGCGAACTGGTTTCCCATGGCCCTCAAGGATGGCGTGCACTCATGGCTCCTGAACCTACCCGCGGGATTGAGCTCCTCCTGGGACGAGATGCGCAAGCGTTTCGTCACCAACTTCCAGGGCACTCGCGACCACCCACTGGCTGCGGGTGACCTGCGGCTCATCAAGCAGCAGCCAGGCGAGACCCTGTAGAAATACATCCAGTGCTTCAATAGCATTCGTCTCAAGATCCCCACGGTGTCGAACGAGGCCATCATCTCCGCATTCACTAATGGCGTCTGAAACGTCAAGATGAAGGAGGAGCTCGCCATACACAAGGACATGTGCACGACTCCAGAGATATTAAACATGACAACCAAGTGTGTGAGAGCTGAGGAGGGACGCCTCTCCCTTCTCGAGCTCCCTAAAGCTGACTCGGAGGACAAGAAAGCCAAGGCCAAGGACGTGAAGTGCAAGGGGGTAGCCATGCTCACGGCCGAACTAGAGATGAAGCATGGCCACGACAACCTGGAGTCATCCAAGGGCAGCCGCCCATTCTGCGACTTCCATAACGTGCACAACCACAACACCAATGACTGTCAGGAGCTCCGGGCCATCCGCGATGGGCGCCTCGGTCATCGCCCCGAGCGCAACGATCGAGGCTACAGCCGCGGAGGAGGCTGGCGTGGAGGACGCTGGGACGGCCGCAACCCCCGCCAAGAGTGGCGTGATCAGCCTCAAGAGGACCGTTGGCAGGGCCAGCCTCGCAAGGGCCCCTGGAGGGACCAGCCTCATGAGGACCGTCCTTAGGGCAATGCTGGGCTCCCTTCGCTGCCAGCACCACCAAGAAGGAACGACGACCATCATCAGGACGAGGGAGCTGGGGGCTACCAGGAGCCTCGTGCTGTCGCTTGCATTCTGGGCGGCGCTCAGGACCCTGCCTCCCATCACATCTTCAAGAAGTTTGCTCGTGAGGTGAAAGCGGCACTCCCCAAGCTCGAGGCTACGCGTCCGCTCAGCTGGTCCAAGTGCACCATCACCTTCAGCTCATCCGACCAGCTCAAGTGCGTGGCAACTGCCGGCGCTCTCCCGATGCTCTACTGGCCAACCATCAGCAATGTCCTCGTCACCAAGACTCTCATTGATGTCAGTGCGGGGCTCAACGTTCTTTCCATTGAGACATTGAACCGACCCCAGGTGCCCTATGACCAGCTGCAGCCCACCAAGCCCTTCTCAGGACTAACCGATGGCTCCACAACCCCGATACAGCAGATCCGCCTCCCTGTCCCCTTGATGCGGCTTAAAGCTACATCGATATTTCCCCAAAGAGGAAGGGATGATGTAGCACAGCGATGGTAGGTATTCCCCTCAGTGGTGAAACCAAGGTTATTGAACCAGTAGGGGAACCTAGCAACAATACGTAAATGGCACCTGCACACAAATAACAAATACTCGCAACCCAGCGTATTAAAGGGGTTGTCAATCCCTTTCGGGTAACGGCGCCAGAAATTGGAAAATGGACGTGAATAAATTGTAGTAGATTGATAGATCAAACGCCAAATAAAATAAATAAGAATAAATTATAGTAATGTATTTTTGTATTTTTGGTTTAATAGATCTGAAAATAAAAGCAAAGGGAAATAGATCGCAAAGGCAAATAATATGAGAAAGAGACCCGGGGGCCGTAGGTTTCACTAGTGGCTTCTCTCAAGATAAATAACAAGCGGTGGGTAAACAAATTACTGTTGGGCAATTGATAGAACTTCAAATAATCATGACGAAATCCAGGCAATGATCATTATATAGGCACCACATCTAAGATTAGTAGACCGACTCCTGCCTGCATCTACTACTATTACTCCACACATCGACCGCTATCCAGCATGCATCTAGTGTATTAAGTTCACGGAGAAACGGAGTAATGCAATAAGAATGATGACATGATGTAGACAAGATCTATTTATGTAGAAATAGACCCCATCGTTTTATCCTTAGTAGCAACGATACATACGTGTCGGTTCCCCTTCTATCACTGGGATCAAGCACCGTAAGATCGAACCCACTACAAAGCACCTCTTCCCATTGCAAGATAACTAGATCAAGTTGGCCAAACAAAACCCAAATATAGGAGAATAAATTCGAGGCTATAAGCAATCATGCATATAAGAGATCAAAGAAACTCAAATAACTTTTATGGATAAAAAGATAGATCTGATCATAAACTCAAAGTTCATCCGATCCCAACAAACACACCACAAAAAGAGTTACATCATATGGATCTCCAAGAGACCATTGTATTGAGAATCAAACGAGAGAGAGGAAGCCATCTAGCTACTAACTATGGACCTCGAAGGTCTACAAATAACTACTCATGCATCATCGGAGAGGCACCGATGGAAGTGGTGAACCCCTCCGTGATGGTCTCTAGATTGGATCTGGTGGTTCTGGACCCTGCGGCAGCTAGAATTGATTTCCGTCGACTCCCCTAGGGTTTTTGGAATACTAGGGTATTTATAGAGTAAAGAGGCAGTCTACGCGGCACCCGAGGTGGGCACAACCCACCAGGGCGCGTTTGGGCCCCCAGGCGCACCCTGGTGGGTTGTGCTCCCCTCGGAGCACCCCCAGGCGCTTCTCCGGCCCATTGGGTGTCTTCTGGTCCAAAAAAATCCACAAAAAGTTTTGCTGCGTTTGGACTCCGTTTGATATTGATTACGTGCGTTGTAAAAACATGCATGAAATAGCAACTAGCACTTGGCACTATGTCAATAGGTTAGTACAAAAAAATGATTATAAAACATCCAAGATTGATAATGTAACAACATGGAACAACCAAAAATTATAGATACATTGGAGACGTATCACACCTTCGGCACCAGTGACAACTAGCGCATTGAGCTCATTGACTTCCACGTCGCTCACATTCGCCTTCCGTACAATGCCATCCTCGGCTACCCAGCCATGGCCAAGTTCATGGCAGTCACCCACCATGGATACAACATCCTCAAGATGTCAAGGAGCCGCGGCATCATCACGGTCGCCTGTGAGGAGAAGGATGCGGTGTGCTCTCTCGAGCGCGCCTACCAGGCTACAGTGGTTGAAGACCCAGACAACGAGGGCATTGTCTACCCTCCTGAGGGTGTCCCCAAGAAGAAGTAGCATTTGCTCCGCCAACAACCTCAGGAGAGCGGGGTGTCCAGCGGCACCACCTCAGGACCAGCCCCCACAGCTGGGGCGCCTCCCTCTCTCGCATAGGAAGGTGCACCAGATGCCCCCCTTGGGCTAGGCTCGGGGGCTCTCCTCTGGAGGGCCTCTTACATGGCCAGTATCATGAGGGAGGTGCTCGGGCACCACCTGGAGGCGTCCTTCAACGCTCGCTTTCGTGAGGAAAGCACGGGGCGCGAGGCACCCAACGCTCAAGAATTCATCACCAAGGCAACTAAGGAGCTTCAGGAGGTAAGAGCCATACGGAGCGACTGTCACCCACCACCTGGGGCGGCTCCTTGTCCCAGCGAGGATAGCGAGCTACGTGTCTGCGTCAGCATCCCAGGACTCAATAGGGTTGCCTCTCAACGTCTCTTCTGGCCATCCCGCGTGGGCCGGTGCGAGGGCCCATGTCACAGCTACATTTGCATGCCTTTCGACTTGCTGGGTAGGGCTGTCGTGCATAAGCGTCACATGCGGAGCATCCTGGTGGCTCAGGAGGCTAAGCTCCAGGAGATCCTGACGGAGGTGGCGGTGGATCCTGGCGAGCCCCACGGGCCCTCAGAGTCTCCCGAGGTTCAAGGCCTGGGCGGCTCATGAGGAGCGACTCCTTCAGCACACGTCTTCGACTACTCCAACACTTCTTCAGCAACGGTGCCAGGTGATGTATTTTGGTTTGTTTAGTCGGGGCGCCCCTCGGGCTGCATTATCCCCAGGTAGCATGGGTCTGTCCCTGTGACATGTATCTTTCTTGCATCTTCTGGTTGTTCAGTTGGGGGCGCCCCTCGGGCTGCATCATCCCCAAGCCGCATGGGTCCGTCCATGTGGCATGTATCATTTCCGCATCTATCAGAACTAGCTCTACCCTATCCATGAGATGATTTATGTTATCACCGCTTGCCTGGTGACTTATTGCCCTTTGTGGCCTCCCAAGTTGCTGACCGGCCTCTTGCTCATCCCGCAACGCGGGCTACACATGCTGGCACAACGCTTGTGCTCGGGTCCGTCCCTGCAATGCTGACAATTCTGAGGGATCAAGCTCTGGCTCGCAGCCCGCCCCCTGCACGTCACCTCACCAGGTCCTCAGTGCCTTCATCTTCTTGCGGAATGATCAGCGGTATGACAACAAGCGTGTTTATGAGTTATGCTCTCCTCTCAGATAAACCCGCAGGAATCCCAGGAGTTTGGCTACAGGCAGCCTCACCGGCCACCCCTTTTTCATGCAATTCGCTCACATGTTAAAGGGGGGCTCCTGAGCACCACGCCTCAAGAGCTACTACTGACTCTCCAGCCCTCACCCCCTGGCCTTAACCACGACATCACAACCTGGCATACCAGCGGCGGCCGAGCCTCACTCGAGGGTCCGGACCCAAGAATGTAGAGTGCTTAGATGAGCGGGGAAAGGGGAGGCCGGCGTGAGCCCTGCCTAGAAGCATCACCGTTAAGGCACAATTAGGCGCTACACAAAGGAATCACCTCAGGCTCGCTAAGATAAGTCAGCCATACATGTCAGTGTGAACTTCACCGTCCGATGTTTTCGACCCCCGCAATCTTGCTCCAGCAATGCCACTTCCCTTTTCGTCCTCCAGGGAGATGCTTTCATGCCAAAGGGTACCTCTTGAGCAACGCGCCTCAGGAGCTCTTACCGGACCTCGGGCCGCTCACCTCCTGGCCTTGACCACGGCATCGCGACCTGGCATACCAGCGACGGTCGAAGCCTGCCTGGGGACTGGGACCTGCTGGTGTAGAGCGCAAAGCTACCGCAAGAACGAAAAGGGGGAAAAATGTCGAAGCGATATACATAGCTGCAACCTTATACTAGGAGCAATAAACTTCGGAGCAAAAGCATTACAGTTTCTTACATAACCCCACGGGGTTTGTCATGATTTTGCGCAGGGAAACAAAAGAAGGAAGCTGTAACATCCCAATTTTCAATTTGGATGTTATACATAGGTCATCATATGCATATCATATTTTATTTGTATTTTGGTCGTGATCCTAGAAATCTTAAGCAACTCAAGGACCCAAGGAGAGAGTTGGAGATTTCACAATTTTTCATATTTGATTTTTTTCAAATTTGAAAAGAGGATCAATTTGATTTTAAATATTTTCCCCTCCAATTATTTCCAATAATAAAAATAAATAAGAGAAGATAAAATGACTTCTTCAAAATAGAGGAATATTGTAACACCCTCGATGCGACTATAGCTCCCACGTGTCGAGGCACGACTTAGAGGCATAATCGCATTGAAGGCAATGTCGCAAGTTAGGCAATCTTCACAACATCCCATGTAATATAAATAATAAAAGGGGAGATAACATAGTTGGCTTACACTCGCCACGTCAATCAAGTACATAAATAAAATTACAACATTCAAACACTAATGGCCCGACTACGGCGCCAAAATAAAAGATAACCCAACATGCGACACGGTCCCTATCACCCCAACTGGGCACCACTACTGATCATCAGGAAAAGAAACATAGTATCGCTGAGAGTCCTCGTCGAACCCCCACTTGAGCTCAAGCGCGTCACCTGGAGCGGAATCATCAGGCCCTGCATCTGGTGTAATAGTAATCTGTGAGCCATAGGGACTCAGCAATCTCACACCCTCGCGATCAAGACTATTTAAGCTTAATAGGTAAGGCAAGGTAAATATAAGTGGAGCTGTGGCAAGCTACTAGCATATATGGTGGCTAACCTGTTCGCAAAAGAGAGCGAGAAGAGGAGGCAAAGCGCGAGCGAGAAACTAGAGAACAACCTACGCAAGCATTACTCCAACAATGTGTTCACTTCCCGGACTCCGCCGAGAAGAGACCATCACGGTAACTCACACTGTTTATTCATTTTAATTAAGTTAAGGATCAAGTTATCTACAACCGGACATTAACAAATTCCCATCTGCCCATAACTGCGGGCACGGCTTTCGAAAGTTCAAAACCCTGCAGGGGAGTCCCCACTTAGCCCATGACAAGCTCTCACGGTCAACAAAGGAATAGAACTTCTCCCGAGACGTTCCGATCAGACTCGGTACCTCGGTTCTTCAAGACACTTCGACAGGTTAAAAATAATCCAGCAACACCGCCCGAATGTGCCGACAAATCCCGATAGGAGCTGCACATATCTCGTTCTCAGGGCACACTCAGATAGGTCAAGCTACGAGTAAAACCAACCCTCGAGTTTCCCCGAGGTGGCCCCGCAGGCTGCCTGGTTCAAACCAACACTCAGAGGAGCACTGGCCCGGGGGGGGGGGGGGTTAAAATAAGATGACCCTCGGGCTCCAGAAACCCAAGGGAAAAGAGGCTAGGTGGCAAATGGTAAAACCAAGGTTGGGCATTGCTGGAAAAGCTTTAATCAAGGCGAACAATCAAGGGGTTCCCATTATAACCCAACCACGTAAGGAACGCAAAATCCGGGAACATAACACCGATATGACGGAAACTAGGGCGGCAAGAGTGGAACAAAACACTAGGCGAGAGGCCGAGCCTTCCACCTTTTACCAAGTATATAGATGCATTAAGATAACATGGAAATATAATGATATCCCAACAAGTAAAATAATGTTCCAACAAGGAACGGTCTCCAATCTTCACTTGCAACTAGCAACGCTATAAGAGGGGCTGAGCAAAGCGGTAACATAGCCAATCAACGGTTTGCTAGGACATGGTGGGTTAGAGGTTTGACATGGCAATTTGGGAGGCTTTAAAGCAAGTGGTAGGCATCATAGCATTGGCATAGCAAAAGAGCGAGCATCTAGCAAAGCAAAGATAGTAGTGATTTCGAGGGTATGATCATCTTGCCTGCAAAGTTGTTAGAGTTGACTGGATCCTCAAAAGCAAACTCAACGGGCTCCTCGTTAGCGAACTCATCTCCCAGCTCTACCCAAACAAGACAAACAAACAACAAGGACACAATCAACCACGTGCAAACTCAAACAACATGATGCAAAGATGGTATGCTATGCGGGATGCAATATGTGATGCATATGCAAGATTTGACAAGGAATGCATGACCCTGGCCTCAACTTGGAAATCCAAGTGTGCCACTGGAAAGATGAGATGAAATCGCTTGAAAACGATATAAAGAATGCCGGAATCGGAGTTACGGTTTGGAAATGGCAAGCGATTCAAATATGACACCGGTCTGCGATTTACAGCAAGTAGCCATCTAAATGCAATGAGATGAACATGCTACAGCACCCAAACATGACAACAAAATACATAGGAGGGATCTACTCAAGATGCTTAACAAAAGTCTAGCACTGAGCTACGGCCAATTCATCCATTAACAGGTTCAAACAAGCATGACAAAAATGCATATGGTAAACAGATTTCAGACTTAGTGAAATTAACACTTGTCTGGAATCTCAGATCAGATAGCACTCTTTGGAGCAACAAAAACTACATGCTACAGGACCTGAACATGGCAAAGTAAAACATGGCATGGAGCTACTCAAAAAGCTTAACAAAAGTCCCTTAGTGACCTTGAGCCAAAAGGGATCAGAAAACACATTTGCAAGCATGTGAACATAGCAAAAGCATAAACAATTCTCATACTTAGTGAAAACTAGAGCATGCTGAAACAGATCTCAAGTAGGCATGTTTACGAGCTCGATGCACTCACTACGGAGCAAGTCATGAAAAGCTAAGAATACATCCATCAAGAATAAAAAAATGCAAGCTAGACATGGCAAGAACAATAACATAGCATGCACGGATCAACTACAACATCCCCGGCAAAATTGCTAACAAGTAGACAATCTGCCCGGATTCACCAAGTAGCAAAAGTAGAGCTCGATTGACTCAAGCTAGGGTGCTCCATAATTGCAAACAAAGACATGGTTGGATAGAGCACTACAATATTAATAAAACATCCTTACTGATCATCCTCAAAAGAGGCACGGATCACTAGGAAACGACAAGAACATATGGCCATATGAGATAAACAGGTCAAGGACTTAGTGGAAATGCTAAGTCCCTGAAATCAGCATTACCAAGTGCCTCACTTAGCAAGCTTGTGCTAGTCACCACACTCATCACAAAAATACATGGGTTGCACCTCTGGATAGATGGCAAAACCCTTAACAAAACATATGTAGAGCTCATGGGCATATCATGCACACATTAATCATGGCAAAAATGACAAATATCTAAATGGAGCAGCAGATCTGACAATTATCTCAAGTAGCACTCTTCTAATAGCATTTCGGGCATCAAGATGAACTCAAATGAAAATGATACAATGAGATGAAATGATGCGCTCTTTGAGAAGAACATTTTGATATGCTATATGCCCAAAACGGAGCTACGGATGCAAAGTTACGGCGATGAACAAGGACCTATGGATCTGAGATTTTGAGGACTTAGAAGAAAATTCTACCTCGCGGTTAGGGTTTACTGTTCACCCGGCGAGATCCACTGTTCACCCGCGAAGAAATCCGAGGTCGGCGGTGAGGATCCCTCCTCCGGCGAAGAAGAGACGCTGCTCCGGTGCGGGGGAAGCCGGAGCCGGCGAGAGGAAGGACAGGCTGGCGGCGGCGGCCGTCGGGCGCGGCCCCGGCGCGGATTGGCGGCGGCGGGCGGTGTTCCGGTGGGGCGGCGCAGTCATCGGCGAGGGTGCGGCAGCCGGCGTCGGCTCCGTGCGGCAGCGCGGGGTCGCCGGGTGGCGGGAAGAAGGCGGCGGGGCGCGGTAGGCCGTGGCGCGTGGAAGCGGGCCGCGGGGGCCGGATCTAGGCCCATCGGGCCTCGGTGGCGTGCGGGTTGGCGGTGGTGACGTGGCGGCGCGGGAGTGGTTGGCGGCGGTGTGTCCGGCATGGTCCGGACAATGTCCGGCGCACGGAGGGTGAGATCTAGGGGTATCGGGAGAGGGGAACCGCAAATTTCGGAGGGGGTGTATAAATAGACATAGAGGGAGCTAGGAGAGTCCAAATGAGGTGCGGTTTTCGGCCACGCGATCGTGATCAAACGCTCTAGAAGATGGAGAGGGTTTTGGGCCAAAATGGAGGGGTGTTGGGCTGCAACACACACGAGGCCTTTTCGGTCCCTCGGTTAACCGTTGGAGCATCAAACGAAGTCCAAATGGTACGAAACTTGACAGGCGGTCTACCGGTAGTAAACCAAGGCCGCTTGGCAAGTCTCGGTCTAATCTGGAAATGTTTAATCCCCACACACGAAAGAAAGGTAGAAATGACCACCGGAGGAGAACGAAGTGCCGAAATGCAAAACGGACAACGGGGAAAATGCTCGGATGCATGAGATGAACACGTATGCAAATGCGATGCACATGATGACATGATAAGAGATGCAAGACAACGATAACAACAAACGAAGACAAAGACGCGAACCCGAGAAAATAAAATAACTTAAGGCCGGAAATGGCAAGAGTTGGAATACATATTGGGTAAGTTACATCCGAGGTGTTACAAATATTGGAGGAGAAATTTTAAAATCAAATTATTATTTTGTTCGTATTTTATTTGCATTTTATTTCCTATTTTATTTGAATTAGAAAAAATATGCATCTTTGAAAATTGCATTTTATGCCAGAAATTTTTTCACCTTGTTCTAAATATTAGATTTGGACTGTGAAAATTATGTCTGGTATTTTTTAGAACTTGTTTTAGGATTTTCTTTCGGCCAATTTTTTTTTTAAAAAAAATTCGGACCGATCGGGCCGAAGGCCCACCCGGCCCAGTCCACGCCGCCGCCCCGCTTGCCCCTCCCGCAAGCCGGCCTCACCCCCCTCCTCCTATAAATGCCGCCACCACCGCCCCTCGCCTCCTCACCCCGCACCGCAGGTGGCGCCTCCCACCGCAGCCGCCGCCGCCGCATCCTCCGCATGCAGCCGCCGCTCGCTGTTGCCGCTGCTGCCACGCCCCGCCGCCGCTGACGCTGTTGCCGACCGCGCCTCCCGCCGCCGCCGCCGATGCCGGACCACGCCGGATCCGCCGCCCGCCTCGCCCGACGCCACCGTTGACCTGCCGCCCGTTTTGACCGGTATAAAATCGTTCAGTTTTTCTCCGGTTCTATCGGTTTTTTGGTTAGTTAGATTAGATCGTTTTTTATTTATTAGGTTAATTAGCGAGTGTTCTTTGTTTAGTTTGTTTTAATGAACGGATGCGTTCGTTTAGTTCTATTAGCGAACATTCGTTTGTTAAATTTTTCTTTTTTCCGTTTATTTTCGGCCAGGGACCTATCCGTCAATACTTTTATCACAGATTAGTCCCTGATCTTCAAACCCTCGTTACTTTTTGCTCGTTTGTCCAAATCCAGTGAAACCAACGCCAAAATCTTCGTCCTATTCCCCTCTTTCCAGATAACCAACTTAAACATGATTTTGACAATTTAAAATTTGGTTTCAAGCAGATTTGAAATTCGAACTTCTTTTGATCGTAGTTTAAGTTTCATAACTCCGATTCGATTGATTCTTTTTGCCAATCGAAGCTCTTTAGTTGAACTTTCAGTTTGGATATTTTCCCTTGAGTATTAACCTTGCATCTTATGTTTGAGTGCTTATGTATGCTATTGTTTATTTACGATAGAGTTTCCGGAGTGCGAAGCGTGCTACTACGAGTCACTAGGGTTTTCGGATCGTTAGCAAGGCAAGTAACACTTTGATCATAACCCTTTATTACCTAGTTTTTATGCATTAGTTTCTATACTCAAAGGCTGCATGGTTAGGGCTTGTTAACATGTGGGTACTGGGAAGTAGTTGATGAGGTAGAACCTATTGTCTTTTACTACAAACCGTGGGAGTTACTATGTTACGCTTACTATATTATGCTATGCTATGCTCATAGACGTGGTTTGGTTTGAGTGATTCATGACAGATGTGAGAATTATTATAAACTAAGGGATTACTTAAGGTGGGTACTTTAATACACATCTGGGTGGATTGGTTGTGGGCTCCTGGGGAAATCCACTGTTGTCCAAAGGAGCCCGGGGTATCTGTGTGATTTTCCTATGGTTTGCCACCCAAGATCAATGGGCTCATAAGATTATTCATGCTAGAAACTCCCACGTGCAGCCACAAGCCATTATGGGCTCTCGCATAGTTGAGTATGTTGTGTGACCTCTTTTAGTGGTAGACTAGTAGATGCAGGGGATGTAGGTGGTACGGTCTACCCGTCGTAAAGAGTTAATGCTTCTGAAAGACTATGTCTCGGTCATCCGTTTCTCATACATCATGTAGTGCGAGAAATTCAACGGAGGAGATCGAATCTTGTGGGGAAAGTACGCAAACCTCTGCAGAGTGTACAAACTAATCATGGTTAGCCGTGTCCCCGGTTATGGACATCTTGAGTATCTGGTGCTTGAATTATTATGTTGATCTCATCACTTTACTTAATTAATTTGTTGGGTTATTGATTATTAATTTAGGATTGAGATGGGGCTACCATTCGCAATGTTTTCAACAAACTTTGTAGTTAAATAAAATATATTCCTTGGATGTAGGGAAAAACTAGCTTTCTGCAAAAAATGATAACCATAGAGCCTCCACCAGCCATATATGCATATAGTTATAGCTGTTTCATGTTCATTGCTCTATAGTGTTATTTTGCCAGCATATTCCATGTGCTGACCTACACAGGCTGCAACGTATTATGTTGTAGAGTTTTCAGACAAAGAGTAAGGTGCGCTAGGTCGTTGTCATGCACTCAGCTATGCCGTTGGAGTTGATGGACTCATTTACCTTTGAAGCTCCCGCTGTTATCTTATTTAGATGGCCTTAAGCCATATTATTGTAATAAGTTCTCTTTTGAGACATTCGATGTAATAAGTGTGTGATTGAGACTCTGTTATAAATCCTCGAGTACTGTGTGTGTCAGCATTACCGATCCGGGATGACACTTATACACAGAGATTTGACTATCTGAGGTCAGATCGCTACAAGATGGTATCAGAGCACACGCTGACTGTAGGATGCGACCACTAAGATAAGCCATAGGACCCTCTTTTCTACTCATTTTTGACTCTTCTCCATTTTCTACTCTATAGATGGCAGACCCAAGGAACAGGTTTGCTCAACCAGATGAAGACACACCTTTTGGACGACACTTGAAGGAAGCCACTAGATACCTGATCATCGGAATACCGAGTTTCACCGGGACCTACACTGCCACTTTACCAGAAGAGGAGCACTGGATGATTCGAGTTCATGTTCCAGGAAGGACATTCAGACCAGTTACTGAGCCCATAAAGTTTTCCTTTGATGCACCAACCTGGAGTCTAGGAAAGAGCATGGCAACCCACATTGCCATGGGACGCATCGGCGAGGTATACCACAAGGATCTTAAGGACACCATCTACCAGATATGTGGACGCCAAGATGAGAAATGGGAGATGATTTGCACCAGGAGGGATTTGGAGCCTACATCCAGGAGTTAAACCAACACATTCATCGTCAGGAGAACCAGATGTGCGCCAGCATGATAGACATGAAGAAGGTGATTACCAGGAACATGGAGCTAGAAGAGGAACTCAAGTATACACGCGATGGATATGAAGAGGAAATTACAGTGTTACTGGAGAAGAATGAAGACATGAAGAAGAAGCTAGGAATATTCATGGGAGATCCCAAACCAGAGGAAGACAACCACCCCGAAGACTACATCATCATCGACAACACCGACTCCGACCTCGATAGCGATGATGATTACAAAGACGAAGCTGGGGCAGATATCATGGAGTCTTCCTTCGATCAAAATTTCTAGTCGACCACCAAATTATCAGTAGTATTTCCCCAATGTATATAGTAATAGTCCGAGTATTTTGTAACAGTAGTAAGATCAATTGTATGCCCTTGTTTGAATTGAGTGGTGTGATATGAATGTGTTTGTCTCATGTGCATATGGGTAGTGATTTCTCTTGAGATCTCACTCTATTCTGTTCTCACCCCTCTAAACCTATCAGATGCCTCCGAGACGTGTCCCAGGATTTGTCTTCCCACCGGAGCTCGCTCAGTTGATCCAACAGCAGAATGCCTTGATGCAGTTGCTAGTACAGAACCAAGGGAACAACAACAACAACAACAACCCACCGCCACCACCTCCAGTTGACAACTTAGCCCGTTTTCTGAGGTTGAATCCACCGGTGTTTTCCAGTAGCACCGAGCCGATTGTTGCTAATGACTGGCTCCGTAGGATTGGAAGGGAGCTGACCACCGCAGGTTGCACAGATGCTGAGGAGGTGCACTTTACCGCACATCAACTGGATGGACCCGCAGTCTCATGGTGGGAGAATTACACCGCCACTTTCCCCATAGCCAATCTCACTTGGGATCATTTCTAGCAGGCATTTCGCACTAACATGTCTCAACTGGAGCAATGAGTATGAAGAAACGTGAGTTTTGCAACTTACGCCAAGGAAATCGTACTGTGGGGCGGTACGTGGATGAGTTCAAAAAATTAGCCCGCTATGCCCTGGATGATGTGGCCACAGATGCCGCTAAGCAGGAGAAGTTTATGGAAGGGCTGGATGACGAGCTGAGTATGCAGTTGATGGTGGCAACATTTCCTAACTACCAGGAGTTGGTAGACATGGCTCTTATGATTGAAGGCAAGCAACAACAAATAGAGAGCCGCAAAGGGAAGTATGGACAGGGGAAGTATAATTCTGGAGCTCAGCAGAAGCCTTGCTTTACCCCTAACTCGGGAGGTTACACCCATAACCATGGAGGCCGCATTCATAATGGAGGAAGCTCACATAACCATAGTGGCCCCAAGAATGGAAATGGGAATGGAGCAAGCAGCAGCCGGAACCGTTCAAATCCAGCAACACCCGCTAAGAAGGATCTGAGTCATGTCACCTGTTACAAGTGTGGGAAGACTGGTCACTACTCCAGTGATTGTTTTGAGTTGAAAAATGGCAATGGAAATGGAAGCTCTGGAAAGAAGCCCAATCCCTTCACCAGAGGTCAGGTGAACCACATCAACATGGAGGAAGTTGAAGATCAACCTGACACAATGATTGGTAAGTTTTTGATTAAGTCATTTACCGCTCTTGTTCTTTTTGACACTGGTGCATCGCATTCATACATATCAAGGGGATTTGTGGACAAGTTTCAATTGCCAACCTTAGCCCTTAGGTCACCCATGTTAGTAAGCTCGCTAGGAGCAGAGTATATGGCCAGTCGATGGTGTGATCGGTTACCATTAACCATTGGTAGCCACGTTTTCCCCTCAGACCTAATAATTTTGGAGTCACATGGATTGGATATAATACTAGGCATATATTGGCTATCAAAGTATGGAGGAAACATAGACTGTGCTAGTAAGTCAATTTTACTCACCACCCCGGAGGGAAAAAGCATCAAGTATGTATCTAGGCATGCGCCAAGGAGGGCCCAAGTAAATTCTCTCTCGGGAGTTGTTCAGGAAGAAGTGCCTGTTGTGAAGGATTACCCGGATGTATTTCCAGAGGAACTACCAGGCATGCCGCCAGATCGAGACATAGAGTTTTTAATAGAGCTGTTGCCACGCACTGGACCAATATCAAAGAGGCCATACCGGATGCCCGCAAATGATCTGGAGGAAATTAAGAAGTAGATCAAGGAAGGTTATATCACCGTGGGGAGAAAGGTTATATCCAACCAAGTTCATCACCGTGGGGAGCCCCAGTGCTCTTAGTTGACAAGAAGGATGGATATTTGAGAATGGTTGTTGATTATCGTGCATTGAATGAACTGACGATCAAGAACAAGTACCTACTACCGCTGATCAATGATTTGTTTGACCAGTTGCAAGGAGCTAAGGTATTGTACAAAATCGATCTTCGACCGGGATACCACTAGTTGAAGATCCAAGAACATGATATACCAAAGACATCTTTTACCACAAGGTATGGGCTATACGAGTACACGGTCATGTCTTTTGGATTGACTAATGCCCCTGCCTATTTTATGAGTATGATGAACAAGGTGTTCATGGAGTTTTTGGATAAGTTTGTTGTGGTGTTCATTGATGATATATTGGTGTACTCGAAGAATGAAGAGGAACACAAGGAACATTTGCGACTAGTTCTCGAGAAGCTCAGGGAACATCAGCTATATGCCGAGTTCAGCAAATGTGAATTTTGGTTGAAGGAAGTTGGATTTCTTGGACATGTTATATCAGGAGAAGGTATAGCAGTAGACCCTACCAAGGTCCAGTCTGTCACTGAGTGGTTGGCACCTACCTCAGTTGGAGAGATCCACAGTTTTCTGGGACTCGCAGGATATTATAGGAGGTTCATTGAGAATTTTTCCAAGATTGCGAAACCCATGACAGAGTTGTTAAAGGACACTAAGTTCAAATGGACCGAGGAATGTGAGGCCAGTTTTCAAGAGTTGAAGAAACATTTGGTTACAGCCCCAGTGCTGATTCTTTCGAATATACGCAAGGATTTCCAAGTGTATTGTGACGCTTCTCGCTTGTGACTTGGAGTTGTACTTATGCAAGACGGAAGAGTTGTATCATATGCCTCACGGCAGCTTCGACCTCCCGAGTTGAACTATGACACGCATGATTTGGAGTTAGCAGCCGTAGTGCATGCGCTCAAGACCTAGAGACATTTTGTGATTGGAAACCGATGTGATGTGTACACAGATCACAAGAGTTTGAAGTACATTTTCACGCAGAAGGAGTTAAACCTCAGGCAGAGGAGATGCTTGGAGCTCATAAAGGATTATGATATTAAGTTGCATTATCATCCAGGAAATCCCAACGTCATAGCAGACGCTTTGAGCCGCAAGAGTTATGTCAATACCCTCATAAGCGGAGTATTACCGCAGGAGTTAGTTGACGATCTCAAGGAACTTCATTTGGAGATAGTTCCAAGAGGTTTTGTTGCAGCAATGGATGTTCAGTCTACATTATTGGGAAAGATTCGAGAAGCTCAGAAAGAGGATAAGGAAATTGCTGAGATAAAGGAGAAGCCAAGGGTTTTCGTGAGGATGAGCACGAAACTTTATGGTTTGAGGATAGTGTATATGTGCCCAATAACGCGGAGATCGGGAAGTTAATACTTCAAGAAGCTCATGACTCGCCATACTCGATTCACCCCAGAAACACCAAGATATATTTGGATTTGAAGAAGGATACTGCCGAGTATGTAGCAGTATGTGATGTATGCCAGAGAGTGAAAGCAGAACATCAGAAGCCAGCCAGATTATTACACCCTATGCTGATACCCGAATGGAAGTGAGACAAGCTTGGCATGGATTTCATCACCGGGTTACCCAGGACACGATCAGGATACGATTCCATCTGGGTAGTAGTTGATTGCCTGACCAAACTTGCTCACTTTATCCCCGTGAAAACCACTTATATGAGCGCGAAGTTGGCCAAGATATATATGACCAAGATCGTATGTCTGCATGGAGTTCCGAGGACCATTGTATCATATAGAGGAACACAGTTTACCTCGAAGTTTTGGAATCAGCTGCACCAGACTTTGGGTACCAGGCTGGAGTTTAGTACAACCTTTCATCCACAGACAGATGGACAGACAGAGAGAGTCAATGAGATTCTTGAGGACATGTTGAGAGCTTGTGTGCTTGATTATGGATCTAGTTGGGACGATAATTTTCCCTACGCAGAGTTCTCATACAATAATAGCTATCAGGACAGTTTGAAGATGGCACCTTTCGAAGCCTTGTATGGAAGGAGGTGCAGGACACCATATATGTGGGACGAAGAAGGAGACCGTCATTTGTTTGGACCAAATTTGACCAAAGAGTTTGAAGAGAAGGTTAAGTTGATTCGAGATAGACTGAAGGTAGCTCAGTCCAGGCAGAAGAGTTAGTTGATACAAAACGCAAGGAGGTGGTCTATGAGATTGGAGACAGAGCATATCTTCGTGTATCACCACTGTGAGGTGTTAAACGATTTGGAGTTGAGGGAAAGTTAGCCCCGAGATTTGTAGGACCGTACCGAGTTTTGGAGCATATGGGAGAAGTTGCCTACAAGTTGGAGTTACCCGAAGGATTGTCAGGAGTTCATGATGTGTTTCACGTTTCCCAGTTGAAGAAGTGCCATGCTGAGATGGCCGATATTCCTCTAAGAGATATAGTGCCCCTAGAAGCAATTCAGTTGGAGAGTGATCTAACCTATGAAGAGAAACCAGTCAAGATTATTGAGTTTCCCAGCTGAGTTACACACAGCATGGTTATCAAGTTTTGTAAAGTTCAGTGGAGTCACCATACCGAGGAAGAAGCCACTTGGGAGCGAGAAGAAGACCTACGGAAAGACCACCCACACCCATTTTCTAGCCAACACGAATCTCGAGGACGAGATTCGTCTTAAGAGGGGTAGGTTTGTAACATCTCAATTTTCAATTTGGATGTTATACATAGGTCATCATATACATATCAAATTTTATTTGCATTTTGGTTGCGATCCTAGAAATCTTAAGCAACTCAAGGACCCAAGCAGAGAGTTGGAGATTTCACAAATTTTCATATCTGATTTTCAAATTTGAAAAGAGGATCAATTTGATTTTGAATATTTTTCCCTCCAATTATTTCCAATAATAAAAATAAATCAGAGAAGACAAATGACTTCTTAAAAAGAGAGGAATATTGGAGGAGAAATTTTAAAATCAAATTATTATTTTATTCGTATTTTATTTGCATTTTATTTGAATTAGAAAGAAATATGTATTTTTGAAAATTGCATTTTAGGCCAGAAAAATGTTCACCTTGTTCTAAATATTAGATTTAGACTGTGAAAATTATTTCTGGTAATTTTTAGAATTTTTTTAGGATTTTTCTTTCGGACGATTTTTTTAAAGTTTCGGACCGATGGGGCAGAAGGCCCACCCGGCCCAGTCCGCGCCGCCGCCTCGTCCCCGTGCTTACGCCGGACTCTCAACGGAGTCCGGGTCGGAGCCGCTCTGTCGCCGCCCCGCTTGCCCCTCCCGCAAGCCGGCCTTGCCCCCCTCCTCCTATAAATGCTACCGCCACCGCCCCCTCACCTCCTCACCCTGCGCCGTAGCCGCCGCCTACCACCGAAGACACCGCCGCCGTCGCATCCTCCGCGCGCCATCGCCGCTCGTTGTTGCCGCTGCTGCCATGCGCCGCCACCGACGCCGCCCGCCTCGCCCGACGTCGCCATTGACCCGCTGCCCATTTTAACCGGTATAAAATCATTTGATTTTTCTCCGGTTCTTTCGGTTTTTTGGTTAGTTAGATTAGATCAATTTTCTTTATTTATTAGGTTAATTAGCGAGCGTTCTCTGTTTAGTTTGTTTTAAAGAATGGATTCATTCGTTTAGTTCTGTTAACGAACGTTCTTTTGTTAGATTTCTTTTTTCCGTTTATTTTCGGCCAGAGACCTATCCGTGAATACTTTTATCACAGATTAGTCCCTAATCTTCAAACCTTCGTTACTTTTTGCTCGTTTGTCCAAATCCAGTGAAACCAACGCCAAAATCTCGTCTTGTTCCCCTCTTTCCAGTTAACCAATTTAACATGATTTTGACAATTTAAAATTTGGTTTCAAGTAGATTTGAAATTTGAACTTCTTTTGATCGTAGTTTACATTTCGTAACTCCGATTCGATTGATTTATTTTGCAAATCGAAGCTCTTGAGTTGAAATTTCAGTTTGGATCTTTTCCCTTGAGTTTTACCCATGCATCTTATGCTTGAGTGCTTATGCATGCTATTGTTTGTTTACGATAGAGTTTCTAGAGTGCGAAGCATGCTACTACGAGTCACTAGAGTTTTCAGATCGTCAGCAAGGCAAGTAACACTTTGATCATACCCCTTTATTACCCAGTTTTTATGCATTAGTTTCAATCCTAAAACACTGCATGGTTAGGGCTTGTTAACATGTGGGTACTGGGAAGTAGTTGATGAGGTAGAACCTATTGTCTTTTACTACAAACCCTGGGAGTTACTATGTTACGCTTAGTATATTTCGCTATGCTGTGCTCGTGCACGTGGTTTGGTTTGAGTGATTCATGACAGATGTGAGCATTATTATAAACTAAGGGATTACTTAAGGTGGCTACTTTAATACACATTTGGGTGGATTGGTTGTGGGCACCTGGGGAAATCCAGTGTTGTCCAAATGACATCCCGAGGTATCCGTGTGATTTTCCTATGGTTTGCTACCCAGGCTCAAAGGGATCATAATATTATTAATGCTAGAAACTTCCGTTTGCAGCCACAAGCCATTATGGGCTCTGGCATAGTTGAGTGTGTTGTGTGACCTCTTTCAATGGTAGACTAGCAAATGTAGGGGATGTAGGTGGTACGGTCTACCCGTCGTAAAGAGTTAATGCTTCTGAAAGTCTATATCTTAGTCATCCGTTACATCATGTAGTGCGAGAAATTCAACGGAGGAGATCGAGTCTTGGGGGGAAAAGTGTGCAAACCTCTACAGAGTGTACAAACTAATCATGGTTAGTCGTGTCCCCGGTTATGGACATCTTGAGTATCTGGTGCTTGAATTATTACGTTGATCTCATCACTTTACTTAATTAATTTGTTGGATTATTGATTATTAATTTGGAATTGAGATGGGGGTACCATTCTCAATGTTTTCAACAAACTTTGTAGTTAAATAAAATATATTTCTTTGTTGTAGGGAGCTTTCTGCAAAAAAATGATAACCATAGAGCCTCCACCAGCCATATATGCATATAGTTATAGCTGTTTCATGTTCAATGCTCTATAGTGTTATGTTGCCAGCATATTCCATGTGCTGACATACATAGGCTGCAATGTATTATGTTGCAGAGTTTTCAGACGAAGAGTAAGGTGCGCTAGGTCGTTGTCGTGCACTCAGCTATGCCATTGGAGTTGATGGACTCATTTACCTTCGAAGCTTCCGTTGTTATCTTATTTAGATGGCCTTAAGCCATATTATTGTATTAAGTTATCTTTTGAGACATACGATGTAATAAGTGTGTGATTGAGACTTTGATATAAATCCTCGATTACTCTGTGTGTCAGCATTACCGATCCAGGGATGACACTTATACATAGAGATTTGACCATCTAAGGTCAGATTGCTACAGAAGCTTCAAGGGGCCCCAGCTGCTGGGCATCACCAACGACGCTGAGTGGATGTCGCGGCCGCGCTCCGGGCGCGACATGAGTTCGATGGCACGTAGCTGACTTCGCAGGACTCCGAGGAGTCGCTGGGCTCGGGAGAGTAACTGGATTCCGAGGAGTCGTCATTGCTGCTGGAGGAGCTGTCGACGAGGCCGAAGGCGGGCTCAATGCCCGCAGCCGCGCAACGCAGGCTACTTCCCCTGGGGTAGCACTCCAGATGCAGGCCCTCCTCCTCGAAGACCTTGAAGAACAACACGGAGGCACCGTCGTACTCAAAGTGGATGGCGAGGGCCCCCTCTGGACGGCAAGCGCGGGCAACCTTGCCCCATCCTCGGGTCATGAAGATGTTGCCCCGGGGGACTACCTCGACCTCCGCCCCTGTGGCCAGACTATAGCACCCGGCGTGCTGCAACCACAGCTCAAGCGGGCCTCTCGGCAGCATCTCCTCGGCATAGAACCGCGGGAACTGGATCCACGTGCTCAGTGGCATTGCCGCCCACACCACGAACTCACGCGAGGTGCCCTTGGTGTGGGTTCTCGGGCCGGCTGGCCGCGCAGCCTCAGCTTGGCCACCGTGGCCTCAACCCGCAGGGCGCTGGGCGATGCCGCCCTCTTCGGAGCCCTGCGTGCCGACGTACAAAGGGAGTAGGAAGCTAGGCGGATGCCGCTCATACCAAGGCCGCATCACCTCTGGCCTTTTGCTGGCATCGCAGGGGCGGCTGAGCCTCTTCTTCGACAGGACCGTCCCATGTTCTTCCCGGGGGGTTTTCCTTTCTCCGCTGCAGAAAATCTCCTGATCGGCGCCATGGGTACTGCAGCGAGATGATGGAACACTACAAAAAAGACACTTCCGTGATGATACGTGTTTGTCACATTAGGTCAAGTTTTCTGTCATGCATGTACATCCATGACAAATTTATGGCAGAATCAAGATGGTCATACATGTGTTGTCGTAGAAGTGTTCCATGACATTACCAAAATTATCATCATGGAACTGTCCACTTCCATGACGATAAATCGCGCGTCATAGAAGTGCTTTCGACAAGGGTGATCGACACGTGGCATCCACCATAACGGGACGTCGTTAAGCTAACGGGTCTGGTTTTGGATCCGATAACCCGTTAACAGCCCGGACCAATGGGAATTTTCCATGTGTAAAATTCTCATTGGCCGGAGCAAACACGTGTCAGCTCAACGTTTAGACAGATGCCATCCACTCATTGGACAGGATGCGTCTATGATATGTCGACACGTGGCACGACCAAACAGAGGCCCATTCCGGTGAAAAGGTCGGGCCTGTCAAAATAAGGGGGCCGGCCCATTAGCGGCCTACTTGAGTCAGGACCATTTTCAAGTACGGCCCATACAAGTTACACAGAATCGGCCCATCAAAGGCCCATTCTAGATTCAACGATTTCCAGCCCATCGTCAGTTTAAGCCCGTTAACGGCCCGCTATGTTTTTGGGCCCAATTGCGGCCCGAGCTTCTTTTGGCCTGTTAGCAGCCCATTGTCAGTTCCAGCCCTTTAACGGCCCGGAACGTCTTTCGGCCTTTTCTTGGCCCATTCTGCAGTTGGGCCAATTCTAGCCCGTTGTGACTTTAGGCCTGTCCTCTGCCCATTCGGTAAATGGGCCAACTCTTAGCCCATTTTGTCTCTCGGCCTGTTAAGGGCCCGCACAACAGTTGGGCCTTTGACTTTAGGTCCATTACGGGCCCACGTTCCATAGGGCATCATTTCAGCCCAACACGACTTTCGGCCTGTTAAAAGCCTAGTTTGCAAATTGGGCCTCCTCTGGCCCATAACACTTTCGGCCTTTTACTGGCCCGTAAAGTAAAAGGGCCGAGACAAAATTGACATCTATTTTGGCCTGCTAAAGGCCTGCAGGACATTTCCATTTATACGGCCCTATCGAGCTTTAGGCCTGTTGACGGCCTGCTAAGAGCCGTTGTTACGGTGGGCCCATTTGGGATCCACTTAATATTATTTTGACCAGCCCAATTAAGGCCCACTTTGACTGCACATGTTTATTCATTTGTATGGCCTCCAGAAAATGTTTGGGCGTGTTGGCCCCCGTTTCAACGATATAGCATATTCAACAAATATCCTACTCTATACTATCGCCTCTAAAAACATACACTATATAATAAAAAGCATAGAAACGTAGAATAATCCTACACTATACAAAAAAGAAATTACAGCCGAATATACCCACTGGGCATTATAGTTCGGCACCAGTGATTATAAAGCGTACACAAAAAACAAATTACATACACTGGACAAATAAAGCTCATACATCATGGACACGCATCAACAGAACTTACCATTTGAACTATAATCTCTTCAGAAAAAATGATTGGCCGGATTCAGATAGCACAAATTTTAGTCTGCAAAATCTCCAATTCCTTCATGGTTACCTCAGTGTCTTGTTTGATTTTTTGACTCCTACATCTAATACCGTCATGTCCAGTCTCTACTTGTTGTTTGTACATTGAGAATCGTGTACACGTTGTCTTGCCACCTCTAG
Source organism: Triticum monococcum (assembly GCA_034509565.1). Lineage (NCBI taxonomy): Eukaryota > Viridiplantae > Streptophyta > Magnoliopsida > Poales > Poaceae > Triticum > Triticum monococcum. Next base: position 496,983,415 of record CM067844.1, read on the forward strand.
TTGATGCTCGAGAACATTAGCACATTCCAATTCCAATCCATAAGCATTCGATAACGGCCATGCCGCACTGCTCACAGATCTTTGTGTTGATGTCACTTCATCCTGAAATGTTTCTGTAAGTACACATGACTAGGGCAAAAATATAGTTACAACAGTGAAGCGAGCAAGACTGACTATTTTGTACATGGCAAAACAGGACTAACAATAATGTTACACGTCATGAAGCATAAGCAGGTGATATTTTAAAAATTATAAAAAAGGTAGTATGTGCAGCCTGCATACAGAAATCTCTCTTAGCTCACCAGAGGAGCATGATGTTGGGGCCCAATCCAAAACACAGACATGTTACAAATTTAGACAGCACGTTGCCTATAAGTAAGCAAGCAGTTGGCCATTCTGTAGCTCAATTAAAGTCTTAGGGAGCATAATGAACAACAGAGGGATTCATACAAACCTACTACAGCAAGCAAAACTATGCAATCATTAGCCTAGTATAAACTAGATTGTGAGCCTCATGCAATAATAGTTGGTTAATAGACTTCAAAGCTTCAGGCACACTTCGCGGGAGTAATTAAATGGTAAGGCCTTCAATTATGTCAACTAATAGTTATACAAGTACCCAACATCAGGCATCATTGTTTGGGTATCTCACTAACTGAGGACAAATAAAGCAATTGAAAAGAGCAAATTAACTATGCCTGAAACAAACAAGGAATTGAACTGTTGAGTTGGATACAGTGACTTACCTTAACTAGTTGAACAGGCTTAGTGCAGCTCCTACTTCTCTTGAAGGCTCCTTCCTAACATCTTGTACTTGGAGATCCTCAATCTTATCTTCATTGCACACAAACTAGTTACTCGTCTCCTTGGAAGATAAATAAGCATACTTTCTAGTCTGTGAACAACACCAAAGGATGAGATTATAACAAAACAATACCACATAATGAAACATGCCACTTCTCTTGCACTTGCACACAATGAAATGAGCATTTACTATGTCTGCACTATGTAAAAACTAGGCATACCTTCGAAGTGGATCTCCAGGTACTCTTGGAGAGCCTACTTTAGTGTACAGCCAAACATTTATGTCACCTATGAGTTAGACAAGGCCCCACTACAGCAGCCCTTAGTGTTTAAATTGTTAACAAGCTCTGTTAGAGTGTGAGGTCAAGAACAACAAGTAAACAAAGCAAACAGTCCTAGTATGGCTGGCTGATGCAAACAACAATTGAACAGATGTGTGAGCAAATCTTACATATCAAGAAAAGAAGCAAAGAAGGAGGCTTAAAGACCATCACTTGACTGACCAGATTTAAGGGGCATTTAAACATCATGTGCAACGTATGAACTAACGTAAACATTGCATATTCCAGATTCTACAATGGAATACACATGTATTAGGTTATGCCTTGTATGATGATTCCTAAATGTACACTATAGCAGGCAGGAGTGATTCATCATTGCACACACAATTGAATTGCAGGTTAAGGGCTAGTTCGATTCCGCCTTTTCAGGGCTTATTGTCAAAATAAGCCATAAAAGATGTAAAGAAGTCATTTTTGAGTTATGGGCTTGGGCTTAACTTATTTCGATTTAGAGAGGGGTGTTTCGGGTAGAAGCTCACTAAAAATTGAAGGGAAGGGGAATAGTGAAATGACTCTTTTGTCTGCCTATATTACACTCAAAATGCAACTGCTCACACCCCCGTCACACCTGACCCTCAAGTAAAAACAACCACGCAAGCGTTCATTGCCCTGCCCGCTTGCATCTCCTCTCCCCTTTCCCTCTACCTCGATCCCCTGCCTACAACCCTAGGGTTCCTCCATCGAGTCGTCGCCTCTGGTCCCATCTGGCCAGGGCCTCGACGATGCTCTGTCCAGCTAGGCTACATGGCCGACATGTAGGGGCAAATCTCCCTGGCTGCTCCTCCCTCTAGCGTCGCCCCTCATTCTCATTGTATCCAACAGCTGCTCCACTGTGGTCCGTCCAACGCACTACTCCGGCGAGCACTGCACAACTACGGCTGATGCCACACTGCAGCAGAAGGCACCTTATTCCCTCACCCTCCTCCTAGGTCGTGGCCTTGATGTGTTATTGAAGGATGAGCTCATCCAACAAGGTGAGGATCTCCTCTGATTTTTTGCCAAATTTTCATTTTGATCCACTATACGATGAATTGCTATGAGCTGCTTCTGCTGCTGCTATATGATGCATTGCTATGAGCTGCTCCTGCTGCTGCTATATAATGAATTGCTACAAGCTGCCGCTGCTATATGATGAATTGCTATGAGCTGCTGCTGCTATATGATGAGTTGCTATAAGCTGCTCATGTTGCTGTTGTATGATGAATTGCTATGAGCTCCTCCTGCTACTGCTATATGATGAATTTCTATGAGCTGCTCCTGCTGCTGCTATATGATGAATTGCTATGAGCTGCTGCTGGTATATAATGAATTGCACACTGCAGCTGTATGATGAGTTTTTATGAGCGGTTTCTGCTGCTATGTGATGCTTTCAGGTGGTGCTGCTATATGATAATAACCAGCCACTTGGACCATGCAATTTCAATAAATAATTGTTCTTCATTTAAATGTGGGTCATGCGTTCTTCGTTTAAATAAGGCAATGGGATCTCTATGGAAGACATTGACCAAAGTAGATTGTGCCAAGTAGATGGTATCTTTGTATTTGCATTTTGAACAAATAGTGATGGTCTGTTTCCATATCATATTAATTACTGCACTTGGTGTCGGCGTTCTGGGAACGGGGGTCCCCAGCGCGGCCCATCTTCATCAACACGAGGCTCAAGACCGTCGCGACGGGCCAAACCTCGCGAGGCGGACGACATGGCGCATCCTTAGGCACAGCCTCTTCAGGCTGGCTCGCGAGGAGGCGGAGAGTTCAAGGCAGGGTACCTTGCGAGGTGCCCATGACGCAAGCCATGACGACACGGGGCACCAGGCGGGTGCCAGCGCGCGCAGCGTCCCTCTTTCCTCTTTGGTGCAAAGGGGGCAAGCATATCAGCGGAGTACCGAGGCATCAGGCAAAGGTTGCCACTTCGGTGCAACGAGACCAGGACCAGAAGGACTACGAGACGGAGGTCACCATGGAGCCCAGCGCGGCGTCATCACCAGAGCCTTTGGCAGGCGAAGACTGCTTTTGTCAGGATAGATGTACTCGTTGTCCCCCTTCAAATTAGCCCACCATTGTTGGATCCCTTCCCGCTCAATATTTGGGGAGAGGACCAGGGCCTCTATAAATAGGACTAGCCACCCACATAGCAAGGGGTTCGGTTTTCGGTGGGTCGGTTCGTTGGTTCGTTCGGTTCGCGAGAGAGAGAGAGAGAGAGAGAGAGAGAGAGAGAGAGGGTGACTGAGCTCTTCACAACAGTTCATCACCACAGCCAAGAACAGACCCTCGCGAGGCTGTTCTTCCTTGTATTGTTCATCCACACCTGCCCCAGGAGGCAATCCATCCACCACACACTGGAGTAGGGTATTACACCACATCGGTGGCCCGAACCAGTATAAATCTTGTGTCTTTCATGCAGTTCTTTTAGTAGTTTAGATCCCATCGAGACGGAGAGGTTGAAGGCAAGATTTCCGCATGCACCCCAGTGTTCGAACCTTAAGTGTCTGCCGGAACCCGAAATCTGACATTTGGCGCAACACGTAGGGGTGCGCCGGAATTCGTCTTCCACCGCTCCGCTCTCCTCCGACCGTCGCATCCATGTCAGACGCTCGTCGAGCCCGCGCCGAGCGCCGGGCCGCCATCGCTTCTCGCGTCGCCCAGACGGCCCCCGTCGGTGGGCGTCCTCGCCATTCCCTGTAGCCCGCCGTCAACGCCGCCACCGACCCGACAGGGGGCGAGCAGCAGGCATCCTCCCAGCACCCGTCTGTGCGGCAAGACCGCCGCACCGCCACTCCGTCAATCGCTCCAGCCGGTTCTTCTTCCCGCGCACTCTGCGCACCCTTGGAGGCTCGAGCTGCGCTCCTCGCGGCAAACGAGCTCCTGCGCTACCGTCCCATCGATGACGTCTACGAAGAATGGCTCGGCCGCGTCGCCGAGCTTGTCCGTGCCGTAGGGGGTTCTTCTGCGCCGTCCGTCCCTCTGCGCCGCACTCCGCCCCGCGCGGGCGATGAAGCTCCGGAGGCACACCAGCCGCCTCCTCTCCAAGAAGATGCCGTGGCTCCAAGGCGCTTGGTCCCTGGGCAGAACCCGCTCCGTCAGGCGCCAGCGCAGCAAGAGCGAAGCTGCCAAGAAATCCCTTGCCCGCAGGGGGCTGCCCGGGCGCTCCCTGCTCCGGCATGCTGCGACCCTGCTCCAGCTCCGGCATGTCAAGACCCCGCCCTGCTCCTAGCGGAAGCACGTGGGGACCCTCAAGACCAAGCTCTCCACCAACCAAGGCCCTTCGTAGCCACCACGGGCTGCCACGCCTACACCACTGAGCTGCGCAGCGTCGCGTGGCCCGGCAAGTTCAAGCCCGACCTCCCTCCTCGCTACGACGGCACAACCGATCCCGCAGAATTCCTCCAGCTCTATGAGCTGGGCATCGAGGCTGCCGGCGGGGATGAAAAGGTCATGGCGAACTGGTTCCCCATGGCGCTGAAGGAAGGGGCGCGAACCTGGCTCTTGAATCGGGCTCCAGGCACGATCTCCTCCTGGGACCAGATGCGCGCCCACTTCATCGCCAACTTCCAAGGTACTCGCGACTGGCCGCCTGCCGTGAGCGACATGCGCCGCATCAAGCAACAACCCGGAGAGACCCTGCAAAAGTACATCCAGCGCTTCAACAGCGCGCGCCTCAAGATCCCCGGGGTGTCACAGGAGGCCATCATCTCCGCCTTCTCTGACGGCGTGCGCGACGTCAAGATGAAGGAGGAGCTGGCGATGCACGAAGACCTCTGCACCTCCCTGGAGTTGTTCAACTTGGCGAACAAGTGCGCCAGGGCTGAGGAGGGACGTCTCTCCCTCCTCGAGCTGCCTGCTGCGGACCCAGAAGAGAAGAAGCCCAAGGCCAAGGACGTGAAGCGCAAGGGGGCTGCCATGCTCGCAGCCGAACTAGACACCAAGCGGGGCAAGGATCTGCCCGAACCCTCCAGAGGCAGCCGGTACTGTGTGTACCATGACCTCCACACCCACAACACCAACGAATGCCAAGAACTCCGCATCGTACGAGAAGGAAGGATCGGCCGTCGCCCTGACCGTGCTGACCGGGGCTATGGCCGGGGAGGAGGAAGAAACCCAGGGCGCTGGGAAGACTGCGGCCCGCGCCAGGGGTGGCGCGACCAGCCTCGCGAGGACCGCTGGCGGGACCTGCCTCGCGAGGGGGACTGGAGAGACCAGCCTCGTGAGGACCGCCCTCATGGCAATGCAGGCCTATCTCCGCTGCCACCTCCACCAAGGAGGAACGAAGACCGCCATCAAGATGAGGGGGCTGGGGGCTTCCAGGAGCCGCGCGCGATCGCCTGCATCCTGGGCGGAGCTCAAGCCCCAGCCTCCCAATGTATCTTCAAGCAGTTTGCGTGCGAAGTTAATGCAGTTCTCCCCAAGCTCGAAGCAACGCGCCCCCTCAGGTGGTCGGCGTGCCCCATCATGTTCAGCTCGGCAGACCAGCTCAAGTGCGCAGCCACTGCGGGAGTCCTCCCGATGCTCTGCTCCCCAGTCATCAGCAACGTGCAGGTCACCAAGACCCTCATCGATGGCGGGGCAGGGCTCAACGTCCTGTCCGTGGAAACATTCAACAACCTCCAAGTGCCCTATGACCAGCTTCAGCCAACCAGGCCTTTCTTCGGGATCACCGACGGTTCCACAATCCCGATCGGGCAGGTCCGCCTCCCTGTCACCTTCGAGGCCCGCAGCAACTACCGCACCGAGCTCATCGACTTTGACGTCGCCCACATCCGCCTGCCGTACAACGCCATCCTCGGGTACCCAGCGCTGGCCAAGTTCATGGCCGTGACCCACCACGGCTACAACGTCCTCAAGATGCCAGGAAGCGGCGGCGTCATCACGGTGCCCTGTGAAGAGAGAGATGCAGTGTGTTCCCTGGAGCGAGCCTTTCAGGCCGCGTCGCTAGAAGACCCAGATCGCGGAAGTAGGAGGCTTCCTGAGGCCACCCCCAAGAAGAAGAAGACGTCGTCAGGCTCAACCCCTCAGGAGGCAGGCCCCTCAGGGCCCGTGCCCCCTCAGGAGGGCCCTCTATCCATCGCATAGGAAAGCGCGCCCGGCGCCCTCCTCAGGCAGGGCTCGAGGGCTCACCTGGAGGGCCACCGACCTAGCCAGGGTCATGAGGGAGGCACTTGGGCACCATGTGGAGGCGTGCTTCGTAGCACGTTTCCCTCGAGAGGGAGCCAGGCGAGGAAGATCAGACTGGCAAGAGTTCATTGACGAGGCCATTCAAGAGCTACAGGAGACAAGGATCATGAGAGGTTGCCGCCGCTTGCCAGCCGTGGCCCCACATCCAGGCGAGGATGGTGGGCTGTGCGTCTGCGTCGATGTACCAGGGCTCAATCAGATCGCCGCAACGGAGCGCCTCTGGCCCTCGCGAGTGCGGCGCTGCGGAGGTCCGCCCCACAGCTATGTTCGCATGCCTTACGGCCTGCCGAGCATGGCTGCGGCGTACCAGCGCCTCATGAGGGGCATCGCGGAGGCTCAGGAAGATAGCCGTTCCGCGGCTCTGGCGGAAGTGGAGGCAGCTCGCGAGGGGTCACCAGCGCCTCCGGAGCCTCCCGAGGCCCCGGGGCCTGGGGGCTCGTGAGGATCGGCTTCTGCAGCCCGCCAAGTCTGCCGCACCGACGCCACTACGCCGACGACATCCTCAGGTGACATCTTTCAAGTTCCGTTCTCAGCTGGGAGCACCCCCCCCCCCCCAGGGATGCATCACTCCCAGGCCGCGTGGGTCCGTCCCCGCGGCATGTATCTGCATTTACCTTTCCGTCGTTAGTTTGCCTTGTTGGGGGCGCCCCTCGGGCTGCATCATCCCCAAGCTGTTCGGGCCTGACCCAGCAGCGTGTATCCCCCTAGCGTTTATTTCCAACTATGCATTGCCTATCATGCTTAGCTCCATGGTGCCCATCCGCGGCATTTTCTCTTCTCATGTCGGCCACTTGCACGTTAAAGGGGGGGGGGTACCTGAGCATCGCGACTCAGGGCTCTTACTGGCTCTCCAGCCCTCACCCTCTGGCCTTGTCCATGGCATCGCGACCTGGCATACCAGCGACGGCTGAGACAAGCTCGAGGGCCGGGACCCGAGGACATAGAGTACCGGCATCTAACCAAATTTTGCAGGGACACATCTCAAGATACGGCCCAGTGCCGGGCGCAACCCGCCCAGAGGTAGGGCCTCGTGAGTCCCGCGCTAGCTCACGGGTGCCCAGATACACCTCACCTAGCTCTACCGTGCCGGTCACATGTCAGGGCGGGGCTGTATACGCCCCGGGGGCTCCTCCCGGAGGGGAGCCCCCTCCCACGTAAGCGTGGAAGCACCACGCTCCGCGCTGGCTGACGACACTACCGAGGAGCGGCTATGCCCGTACACATACGGAAGCGCTATGCTCCGCGCTGGTGATAAACAACTGAGGGTGGCCTCTGGGTCGCGTTAACCTCAGGGAGCCCAGAGCTCAGTGGCTGGCCTCATCGCAACGCCTCCCCTCGGGAGCGCCGCGCGAGGGGGCTGGGCACCGGGGCTACGGCTGGGTCACGCCCAGACGTACGCCGCCCAGCCAGGCCCCACGGGCCTGGTTCGCCGCGCGTCTCTCCCCGAGCAGAGCCAAGGTACAAAGGCCGTTTGCGCGTCAAGGGGGACCCCTGGGCATCGCGACCCAGGGGCCTAACTGGCTCCGTAGCCCCTCACTCCTTAGTTCCGAAAGGCTATGCTGGGTGAGGTACGCGCGGGGTCGGGCTCTGCAGACGTAGAACGGTAGCCACGCTTACATCTCGCCTCATCACCCGTTGTTCGTGCATCAAGGGGGACTCCTGAGCATCGCGACTCAGGAGCCTGACTGGCTCCGTAGCCCCTCACTCCTTAGTTCTGAAAGGCTATGCTGGGTGAGGTACGCGCGGGGTCGGGCTCTGCAGACGTAGAACGGAAAACACGCCTACATCACGCTTCCCTACTTGTTGTTCGAGCGCCAAAGGGGACTCCTGAGCATCACGACTCAGGAGCCTAACTTGTCACGTGGCCCCTCACTCCTTTGGTCCCGTCCTGGTTTCCGTCGGGGCTGATGCTGGGTGAGGCATGCGCGGGGCCGGGCCCTGCCGGCGTAGAATACAAGCAAGTAGGGAAGAAAATCATAAAATCCAAGGAACTTAAAAGCAAACATTACAGTCCATACTGTCAATCTCAATGCCAAACGCAAGTTTAAATGCCTCTCCAAGGCGTGATGCATGTGCAGGAACCTAAAGAAGAGCAGGGACGGGACGGAGTCACTCGTCGGCGCTGGTTTCGCCTTGTGGAACAGCAGGGTCGGCGGCGCCTTGCTTCGGCCTAGTGCTGAAGGCCCGGAACTTCTCCAGCAGCGCCTCCGCGTGCCCCTTCACGGCTTCGACAGCGGCAGCAGCACCCTCGCCGCTCACCGGTTCCAGCAAGGCGTCGAGGTCGGTGTTGGGATCACGGAGGTAGACGTGGGCGAAGACCCGTGTCAGCGCGGCATAAGACAGGACGTGCGCCTCGGCCTCGGCCGCGGGGCCGATGCCGAGGACGACGTCCTCAAGAGCCTTGACCAGGAAGGGAAGCAGCTTGGCGGGGCCATTCTTGTCACCAACAAGCGGGTTGTCCAAGCCGCTCTCATAAAGCATCTTCAGCGAAGTGCGAGCGTCCTTCTCCATGTCCGCGAAGGCCACGCGATCTTCGGTGAGGACCTGAGCCTTGGCGTCCAGCTCGGCCTTCGTCGCCTCCAGCTCCTGCTTCCACACGCCTAGACGCTCACGACGCTTCTTGAGCTTGGCCTCCGAGTCCACGAGCGCCGCCTCACGCGCCTTCGCCCCCTTCTCCTGCTCTTGGCGAAGGCGAACCTCCTCCGCAAGTTGGCCCCGCAGGCCTTGCAGCTCGTCCTCCAGCGCCTTGCAGCGGTCGCGGGCCTTGACCGCTTCCCCCAGGGCCGCGTCACGAGCAATCTTCGCCTCAAGGACGACCCGCTTCTCCTCGTCGCAGGCCGTCGAAGCCTGAACCAGCGCCGCCCGGATCGAAGCATCAGAGCGAATCCACCCCGAAGCCAGTTCCAGGCGCCCGGCCACCAGGCGAGAGTCGGCGCCGAGAAGGTCCTGACGCAGCCAGTCCAGTTCAGCAGCAGCATGCTCCAAGACGGAGGAAGAAGACGGAGGAGCCTCGGCGCGCTCCAGGACGACAGGAGGAGCTGAGAGAGCAGTGGCCAGCAAAACGGGAGGAGAAGGTGGCGGCGGCAAGGCCGCCGAATCCCGAGCCAGCATTCGCTGCGTCTCCCCAGCCGTGACAGTGGCGCCGGACGAGGACACCTCAGGAGTCACCTAGGCCATGGGGGCTGAGCTCGCCCCCGCCAGAATGGCCAGACCTCCTAAGGGCGACCGACTAGGAGAAGCCCGCGCACTGCGATTGCCCCCTTTCACAGGCGGGGGCACTGCCGCAGATGGAGCATCAGGAGCCCGCTTCGGTTTCTTCGCCGAAGGTGCCCGCCTACTCAAGACAAGCAATCATCAGGCCTCGTCGGCAAAATGAGAAACAAGAGAACAAGGATCAAGCGCTTACGGGTCATCGCCGGTGAGCTCGAGCAGCTTTCGGCCCAACTTCAAGCCAAACAGCCGGCTGGAAGGGTCGACCTTGGGAGCGGAAGGCGCGGCAGCGGACTGCCCCGGGGTAGGGGCAGGCCCGCGAGGGACCAGCCCGGTCCTGTCCTTCTTCGGGATCAGGAGCGAGCTCCCGCTACCCAGCACATCGTCGTCATCATCATCATCATCATCGCTCGGCGATAGGCGGAGAGTACGGGGCGAGCGCCGAGGGAAGGGAGCCCTCGACTCTCCGTCAGTCGCCCCGGAGTCGGGCCCCTCTCCCCGCTCCTCTTCGCCCTCCTCCTCGCTGGAGTCGCTGGAGGGCACGTCCACCAGTCCTTCAGAAGGCGCCACGGGCACGAGCCCGACCCCGTTGAAAACGGGCATGGACTTCACCACCTGCTCCCAGTCGCTGCGAAGAAACAAGGGCTCGGGAGCGCCCTCCAACCTTGCCACCGTGCCCCCGACCAGAGATTGAAGAACCGTGTCCACGTCCTCTTCGTCCACAGGCATGGGGCTCAGATGAGGCCTCCACATCGGAGAAGAGTACTGCCGGAGTGGAGCCAGCTGCTGCTCCAAGAACTCCCTCAACAGTGACGCGCCAGTCAACCTCACCGTCGCCATGTTGGCTGGCCTCAAGTTCGCGTCCATCTTCTCCAACACCGGCTTCGCACGGGGATCCGCGAGCTCCTCCCGGCACCAGTCGCTGGCGCTCACGGCCTGCTCCGTGGGCGGGATCAGCCGAGGGTGGATGCGCCCGGCGTCAACCAAGACCCACTTGCTCCGGAAGCCATCAGCCCTCTTCCCAGGATTCGAGATGGTAATGGTACTGCCATGCGTGACGAAGCTCGCGCACGCGGAAGGAGAACTGCCCGTAGTCCGGAGGTAGAAGTAGTGGCGCAGCAAGGCCACCGAGAGCTGCACCCCCACGCGGGTCTCGCAGTAGTAAGCGAAGATCGCCAGGAGAAGGACAGAGTTGGGGTGGAGATGCAGAGCCAGCAAGTTGTAATGACGGAGGACAGAGAAGAACTCGGAGAAGGGAGGCACCAAGCCTGCTGCGATGGCGCCCACAAAGAAAGGGTAATAGGTGCTCCCTCGACCTTCAGGGGAGGCGGAGCCGATCTTGAACACCTCCATCCCAACGACGCCCTGCGCCGCCGCCATCCGGCACAGCCGGGCAAAGCTGGCCTTGGACACAGTCGGCGGGTCCAGAGCAGGGGAATACCAAGCTTCGGCCAGAGGCTTGCAAGGCGCCATGGCTTCCTAGGTCGCGCAACCGGAGTAGATCTGCAAGTTTGGAGGAAGAAAGGGGAGGCGCAAGAAAGGGGATCTGAGCAGCAACCGGAGAAAGCAAGGGCGAAGTCTGGGAAGATGCCTCTCCCCTGTCAACCCGCGCGGTTGCTAAGGCACCCACGTCCAATCAACCGCCACGTGGCGTCCAAGGCTGCAGGCTGTTGGGGCCCGCGGCGCTTCGGCCTTGCCCTTTCGCCTCTCGGCACGGCCAAGTCCATGCGCGCCTTGGGCCCGGGGGCTACTGTCAGCGTTCTGAGAACGGGGGTCCCCAGACTTGCCTGCCTGCGGCCTGCGGCGTGGCTCAAGTGGGGGCCCAGCACGGCCCATCTTCATCAACACGAGGCTCAAGACCCTCGCGAGGGGCCAAGCCTCACGAGGCGGACGACACGATGCATCCTCAGGCACAGCCTCGTCAGGCTGGCTCGCGAGGAGGCGGAGAGTTCAAGGCGGGGTACCTCGCGAGGTGCCCATGACGCAAGCCATGACGACGCGGGGCACCAGGCGGGTGCCAGCGCGCGCAGCGTCCCTCTTTCCTCTTTGGTGCAAAGGGGGCAAGCGTATCAGCGGAGTACCGAGGCATCAGGCAAAGGTTGCCACTTCGGTGCAACAAGACCAGGACCAGAAGGACTACGAGACGGAGGTCACCATGGAGCCCAGCGCGGCGTCATCACCAGAGCCTTTGGCAGGCGAAGACTGCTTTTGTCAGGATAGATGTACTCGTTGTCCCCCTTCAAATTAGCCCGCCATTGTTGGATCCCTTCCCGCTCAATATTTGGGGAGAGGACCAGGGCCTCTATAAATAGGACTAGCCACCCACATAGCAAGGGTTTCGGTTTTCGGTGGGTCGGTTCGTTGGTTCGTTCGGTTCGCAAGAGAGAGAGAGAGAGAGAGAGAGAGAGAGAGAGAGAGGGTGACTGAGCTCTTCACAACAGTTCATCACCACAACCAAGAACAGACCCTCGCGAGGCTGTTCTTCCTTGTATTGTTCATCCACACCAGCCCCAGGAGGCAATCCATCCACCAGACACTGGAGTAGGGTATTACACCACATCAGTGGCCCGAACCAGTACAAATCTTGTGTCTTTCGTGCAGTTCTTTTAGTAGTTTAGATCCCATCGAGACGGAGAGGTTGAAGGCGAGATTTCCACGAGCACCCCAGTGTTCGAACCTTAAGGGTCTGCCTGAACCCGAAACCTGACACTGGGTTCAATTTGTGATGTTTGCAAGTCAACTTATTTTTCATATGGGCAGCAAAATGAAAAAAAATATAATGCAATCTAGACTTTTCATTGATCATACCAAAGATAAGCTCAAAAGGAAGGCAATGAAAAGAACTGGTTGGCTTATTACCTGGAGCTTATATTCACAGGTGCTTATTTTCTTAGGACAACTCGTAATAAATGTCCCTAAGAAACTTGGCCAATAGAACTAACATACAAATAACATGTCACGATGATTGCAATGGAGGAGTGACCTACCATAGCACACTGTATAGGCTCACCGCTGCCACTCCTCTTTTTTTGCGATGTTCCATGAAATTGTCACATACATCTTGTACTTTTTCATTGTGTAACCCTATCTGCAAGTTGACACGGCTAATTTCAGACATCTCTACATGATAATACATTGCATATCCCTTGCGCATATTTAAACCACCTATTAATGATTGTGTGCGTAGCATAAACTAGCCATGACTCTGTGTGCTGGACTAGGCACTCCAAGGGAGCCTAATGTAGTGCACTAGAATTACTACATGCCGCCTACAATTTTGTGCAATGTACTGCCTCTGTTCCTAAATATATGTAGATTCCAGTATGGACCACATACATATGTATATAGATGCATTTTCGAGTGTAGATTCACTCATCTTGCTCCGTATGTAGCCTATAGTGGAATCTCTAGAAAGACTTATATTTAGGAACGGAGGTACGAGGTAGTATCATGTATGGCATTTACATATCTAATTTAGTAGCCAGTAGTAGAAATCATTGTCTGCACAAAGGGATTACTTGTCGAAAATCCTAGCAAAGCACGCTGGCAGGCACACAACAATACAAGAGAGAGAAAGACGCACTTACAAGATCATAGCAATGCCTCAGTCCAGGATCTTGGTTGGCCAAGCTGTTAGATCCAGAAGAAACATCGTCCTTGTAGTTTTTGCCAGCTGCATAAAGGTAACAGCGACCTGTTAGCATATTTGAAGTACATCGGGCAGGTGATGCTAGACGGGTTTAAAGGTGACAAGTACCTAGGCCGTGGAGCATGGTTGGCATCTTGCCAGACAGTAACAATCAGGTTAGAAACGTCAAGGGTGATGACACTGCGCTAGCTGTCAGGGTCCGGTAAGGAGATCTAGAACCGTCGAGTAGGGTGTTTGTGGAGCGGCTCCGGTAGGGTGGACTATAGTGTGGGCGAATCGGATCTGTGGCTCCGGTGGTTGGGTTAAGGATGGTGTCGACGATGCGGATCTCCGGCCATGGACGGGGCGTTAGAAGTTGCTCCGGTAGGTTGGAAGAGGGTGCGACGAAGCGGATCTGTGGTCTCGTGTCGGATTTCGGGTTCCGGCAAAACCCTTGAGGTTCGAAGACTGTGGTGCGCACGAAGATCTCCCCCCACTCTAGCTCGCACACTCAACGATCTCACGGCCTATCTTGACGAACTCAAAGAACACGAGACACAAGATTTATACTGGTTCGGGCCACCGTTGTCGTGTAATACCCTACTCCAGTGTGGTGTGGTGGATTGCCTCTTGCGCTATGGATGAATAGTTACAAGGGAAGAACAACCTCCTGAGGAGAGGTGTTCTTGTTTTTGATGAACTTGTGTGAGGCTAAGGATGTAATGGCTCCAATCCAAGATGAGATGCCTCCCCCAAGATGATCTCTAGCTATGGTGGTGGCTAGTCCTATTTATAGAGGCCCTGGTCCTCTCCCCAAATATTGAGTGGGAAGGGATCCCAAAACGGCCAAATTCGAAGGGAGACAACTAGTACAAGTTATCCTGACAAAAGTAGTCTTCGCTTGCCAAAGGCTCTGGTGGTGACGCCGCCTTGGGCTCCACGGTGACCTCCGTCCTATCGTCCTACTGGTCTTGATCTTGTTGCGCCGATATGGAAACATTTGCATGATGCCTTGGAACTCCTCGCCTGTGCTTGCTCCCTTGGCACCAAAGAGGAAACGAGGACACTGTGCACGCTGGCGCCCGCCTGGCACCCGCCTGGTCTTGATCGTTATGGCTTGCGTCATTAGAACCTCGCAAGGTTCGCCTTGCGTTGATCTCTCCGCCCCTCATGAGCCAGTCTGGTAAGGCCGTCCCTGAGGAGGTCTTGCATCGTCCGCCTCGCGAGGCTTGGCCCCTCGCGAGGGTCTTGAATGTTTGTTGGCGAAGATGGGCCGTGCGGGGCCGCTGGAGGAGCCACGCAGTGGGCCGCAGGTAGGCAAGTTTGGGGACCCCCATTCCCAGAATGCCGATAGTACCCCCGAGCCCAAGGCACATTTGGGCTTGGCTTCTGGGCGAAGCCAAAGGGCAAGTGCGGAGCGCCGCGGGCCCCAACAGCCTGCGGCCTTGGTCGACACGTGGCGATTGATTGGACGTGGGCGTCTCCGCTTCCCAATGCAGCCTCGGCAACTGCCCGACTTGATGGGTCCTTGCTGCATGCAGGAAAAAGATCATCATTACCTTAGATCATGGAGGCCGGCGACTGGGCTCCCTTTAGCTATAAATGGGAAGTGGGGGTGGAGCCCCCATCACCCGTCTCTTCTTTGCCTTTCCCGCTTCTTCTCCTTCCTTGTTCCACTCCTTGCTGGTGTAGTCAGGGCGCTGATTCGGAGGTTTTCGGCCGCGGAGAAGAGCAAGACTCCCCTCAACGAGCCCGAGCTGCTCCCATCGAAGAAGAGGAGGTCCCATCATCGCGAGATGGTCGTGAGGCCAGTAGTTTCGCGGCCGTGGTATGAAAGGCCACCTCCTGGGTACACGTTGCCCTTGTATGCTCACGCCAATGATTCTAGAGGGAGGAGCAATGAGCGCCACCGCCCGTGCCAGGGCTGTGGCTGCAGTGCCGTGGAGGCGCATGCCGTCGCCCCAGGGGTCCATGTTGCGGACTCCTCGCGTGAGTTCGTGTTGTGGGCGGCGATGCCCCCGAGCACTTCGATTCGCCTTCCGCGGTTCTTCACCATCGAGATGCCGCCGAGGGGGCCTCTCGAGCTTTGGCTGCAGCACGCCGACTGCGACGCCCCGGCGACTGGAGCGGAAGTTGAAGTCGTCGCCTCCGGGAGGATCTTCATGACCCGAGGCTGGGGAGAGATCGCCCGAGTCTGCCGCGCAAACGGCACTCTCGCCATCCACTTCGAGTTTGATGGCGCCTCCATGCTGTTCTTCAAGGTCTTCAACGGGGAAGGCCGCCGCTTGGAGTGTTGCCCTGAAGGAGGTCACCGAGACGGCGCAGCAGCGGGTGCCGGGCATGCCGCTGGCCTCGCCTGCAGCTCCTCAACGACAGCAGTGACTCCTGGTGGTCCAGCGACTCTCCCAAGCTCGTGGAGTCTCTAGAGACGAGCGACAACAGCTACGTGCCCCCGAGCTCTCATCGGGCCCGGGGCAAGGTCGCCGCGTCTCGACGCCGCCGCCGTTGATCCGGATGGGGTTGGCGTCGTCCTTCCATGGCTCACTGTTGATGATGGCGTCGGCGACGTTCGGCGCGTCCGGTGCGTGTAGATAAAGCTCCTGGGAATTCCCTTCCTTTTGTTCGCTGTGAGGAATCGAAACGGATCCCGCGGGGGTGTGTAAAGCACCTGTAATGCCTTTTGTTGATATTATCCCTATTGTGAAAATTTGCAAGCACATGTCCTGCTGAGGCTCGGTCTCCCCATTTCCAATCCCGCAGTAGCTTGGTGCTCTACGCTGACAGGTCCCGGTCCCCAGGAAGGCTGCAGTCGTCGCTGGTATGCCAGGTCACGATGCCGTGGTCAAGGGCAGGAGGTGAGGGGCCCAAGGTCCAGTAAGAGCTCCTGAGGCGCGATGCTCAAGACGTCCCATTTAGCGCGCAAGGAGCTAGCTGAGGATGGGAAAGGGAGGCGATGTTGCTGCAGCAAGGCAGCGATAAGTCGAGAATCTTATGTCGCAGTACTGGGTCGGTCCAGGTATAAGACTTATCGTGGCGTTCTGGAGCCGGCTTCTCGCACCACACCAGACTGGGGTGTCGGCCGTTGCTGGGTAGCTAGGTTGGGCCCGTGCGAGGCTCCCCCTGTTCTCCATGTTCTTCCTGGTGCTCTATGTCCTTAGGTCCCGGCCCTCGAGCGAGCTCAGCCGCCGCTGGTATGCCAGGTTGCGATGCCGTGGTCAAGGCCTCGGGGTGAGGCCTGGAGAGCCAGTAAGAGCTCCTAAGTCGCGATGCTCAGGAGCCCCCTTTTAACGCGCAAGCAAATCACATGGGAGAAGAGAGAGATTCCGCAGTACCTCCTACTATAGTCCTCAGGGAGTTCCTGCAGGTCAGCGCGAGGAGGGGAACAAATCACCGCGGTGATCGCCCATCCGTCGCTGGCTTGTGGGAGGAGACTCCCTGCTGCGGAGAGCCCCCGGGGCGTGTACATCCCCGCCCTCGCACGTGGCTTGCTCGACAGGGTTAGGCGAGGTGTATCTGGATGCTCATGAGCCAGCGCAGGACTCACAAGGCCCTCCCTATAGGCAGGTTGCACCTAGTCTTGGTTCTTGATGGCCGTGGTGTTCCTGCGAGATGGTTAGACAACCCGCGCCGAGTGGATTTCTTTAGGCTATTGTATGAGAAGGCCAAGCACCAATGACCCTAGGAGGTGACGTGAACGGGGTCGGCCCGCAAGACAGAGCTCAGCCGTTGGATTTATCAACGCTGCAGGGACGGGCCTGAGCACAGACGCCGTGTCGAGCCTTCTTATGTGAAGGGTCCTGAAGAAAGACAATTGGTACGCGGCTCCCTTGGTGGGTGACAATCAAACAGGTGATAACCATAAATAGATTATGCATGAGAAGCAAACTGGCTCAAGTAAACACAGGAACGATACATGCCACTGGGTCGGACCCGGGTGGCCTGGGAATGATGCTGCCCGAGGGGCACTCCCAGCAGAGTGAACTTAAGATGCAAGGAGATACATGCCGCAGGGACAGACCCATGCGGCTTGGGAATGATGCAGCCCAAGGGGCACTCCTAGTTAAATGGATTTGGAGAGATGTCACCTGGTTTGGTTGCTGAAGTGGTGTTGGGGTAGCTGAAGACACGCAGCAAAGAAGTCACCCTTCACGAGCCGCCGGGGCCCCAAACCTCGGGAGGCTCTGGAGGCTCGGGCGTCCTTCGGAGGACTGTCTCCATCTCCGCCAGGACTGCGTGATGCATGTCCTCCTAACCCGCCATGATGCTCCGCAGGTTGCGCTGGAAGGCAGCAGCCACGCTCGGCAGGCCGAACGGCATGCGAACGTAGCTGTGAGGTGGACCCTCGCAGCGTCCAACACATGAAGGCCAAAAGCGCTCCTGAGATGCGGCCCGGTTGAGCCTTGGGATGTCGATGTAGACGCGCAGCTCACCACCCTCGCCCGGGTGGGGAGCAGCGCCAGGTGGGCGGCGGTCGCCGCGTATTGCTCTTGCTTCCTGAAGCTCCTGAGACGCCTTGTCGATGAACTCCTGAGCATCAGGCGCTCTTCGCCTGGCGCCCTCCTAAGGAAAACATGCCGCGAAGCACGCCTCCATGTGGTTCCCGAGCACTTCCCTCGTGATGCTGGCCAGGTATGAGGCCCTCCAGAAGAGAGCCCCCGAGCCCTGCCCGAGGACGGCGCCGAGCGCGCCTCCCTATGCGAGGGAGAGAGGCGCCCCAGGCGCGGGCATAGATCCTGAAGTGCTGCCGCCGGAGGTGCCGCTCCCTTGAGGCCTAGCATGGAGCAACTTCTTCTTCTTCTTGGGGTTGGCCTTAGGAGGGTACTGTGCTGCATTGCTGTCAGGGTCTTCGAGTGATGCAACTTAGAAGGCGCACTCGAGGGAGCACACCGTGTGTCTTTCTTCGCAGGGGATGGTGATGATTCCGCCGCTTTCGGGCATCTTAAGGATGCTGTAGCCATGGTGGGCGACTGCCATGAATTTGGCCAGAGCTAGGTGCCCGAGGATGGCGTTGTACGGCAGACGGATCTGGGCGACATCGAAGTCGATGAGCTCGTTGTGGTAGTTGTCGCGCTGACCAAAGGTGACAGGGAGGCAAACCTGCCCTATCGGGGTGGTAGAGCAACTGGTCACTCCTGAGAAATGCTTGGTAGGCTGGAGCTGATCGTATGGCACTTGAAGGCTGTCGAAGGTCTCGACGAACAGGACATTGAGCCCTGCATCACCGTCAATGAGGGTCTTGGTGACTTGGACATTGCTGATGACGGGTGAATAGAGCATCGGGAGAACGCCAGCCGTTGTCACGCACTTGAGCTGGTCTGCCGAGCTAAAGGTGATGGTGTACTTGGACCGTCTGAGCAGGCGTGTGGCCTCGACCCTGGGGAGGACTGCGTTCACCTCACGAGCAAGCTGCTCGGAGACTCGTTGAGAGGCTGGGGCTTGAGCTCTGCCCAAGATGCAGGCGATAGCTCGTGGCTATTGGAAGCCCCCAGCCCCCTCGTCCTATTGATAGTCATTGTTCCTTCTTGGCAGCGGCAGTGGGGGGAGACCGGGGTTGCCCTAAGGACGGTCCTCACGAGGCTGGTCCCTCCAGGCACCCTCACGAGGTTGGTCCTGCCAACGATCCTCGCGAGGTTGGTCGCGCCACTCCTGGTGGGGCCCACGGTCATCCCAACATCCTCCACCACGTCCACCTCCTCGGTCGTAGCCCCGGTCGCTGCACTCGGGGCGTCGACCGAAGCGTCCATCTCAAATGGCCCTGAGCTCTTGATAGTCATTAGTGTTGTGCGTGCGCACTTTGTGGAAGGCGCAGAATGTGCGGGTGCCCTTGGAAGACTCGGGAAGATCTCGGACGCGCTTGGTGTCTGGTTCCGCCTCGAGCACAACCACTCCTTTGTGCTTCACGTCTTTGGCCTTGGCCTTCTTCTCCTCTGGGTCCACAGCAGGGAGCTCGAGGAGGGAGAGACGCCCCTCCTTAGCTCTTCCACACTTGGTCGCGATGTTGAACAACTCTAAGGTTGTGCAGAACTCTTCATGAATGGCGAGCTCCTCCTTCATCTTGACATCGCGGACGCTGTCGGAGAACGCTGAAATGATGGCCTCGTCCGTTACCTTGCGGATCTTGATTCGCTCGCTGTTGAAGTGTTGGATGTATTTATGCACGGTTTCTCATGGTTGTTGCTTGATGCGGCGTAGGTCACCCGCGACCGGGGGGCGGTCGCGAGTGCCCTGGAAGTTGGTGATGAAGCAGTCGCGCATCTCGTCCCAGGAGGAGATCGAGCCTAAGGGTAAGTTCAAGAGGCATGAGAGGGCGCCATACTTGAGAGCCATGGGAAACCAGTTCGCCATGACCTTTTCTTCGCCTTTGGCCGCTTCAATGCTTAGCTCGTAGAGCTGCAGAAACTCCACGGGTGTCGTCATAGCAAGGAGGCATATCTGGCTTGAACTTGCCCGGCCAGACGACGCTACGCAACTCAGGAGCGAAGGTGCGGCAGCCCGCGGTGGCCACCGCGGCCCATCGTGGAGGCCGATCTTGGTCGTGGTGCCCCTATGCTGCCACGGCATGCGGCGCATGGCCCTGTCGCAGCAAGCAATCCTAGCGCAACGGAGTTGGGAGTGGTGGAGCGTTTCCTTGTGGACGGGGGATCTCTTGGCAGCTTCTTTCTTTATGCATGGGCATGTGGCGCAGTGGGTCGCGCCGCTGGGCCGCGCATCTTAGAGCGAGGACGCCGTCTTGACGCGGGGGAGGCTGAGGTGCTCCCTGAGACGCACACCTTGGTGCAAGGGTGCCATCTTGTTGCGGAGGAGGCGCTCCGTGAGCCACATCGCCCGCAGCTGCGGTGGGCGAGGCAGCAAGAGAGACGGTGCAAGAGAGCCTTCCGCGGCGCTGACAAGCTCGGCGATGCGGTCAAGCCAATCCTCGTAGAGGTCGTCGACTGGGCGGTAGCGCAGGAGCTCGCGTGCCATGAGCAGCGCGGCCTGCGCATCATGGGTGCGCGGCAAGCATGAGACGATGAGCCGGCCGGAGTTAGCGATGGGGTGGCAGTGTGGTCGTCAAGGTTCACGGAGGGATGCAGTGAAGAGGCTTGCTGCTCGTTTGCCGCCCGACCGGTGATGACGTTGGCAGTGGGTGATGGAGAACGACGGGGAGGCCCGCCTACTGGGGCCGTCTGAGTGACACAGGCGGCGAGAGCGGCCCGACGCTCCGCGCGAGCCCGGCGAGCGTCGGCCATGAGGTTGGTGGAGTGACGAAGCGTGGATCGACGAGGAAGAAAGCTTCGACGCACCCCTACCTGGCACGCCAAATGTTGGATTTTGGATTCCGGCAAAACCCTTGAGGTTCAAACACTGGGGTGCGCATGAAGATCTCCCTCCTCTCTAGCTCGCACACTCAACGATCTCACGGCCTAGCTTGATGAACTCAAAGAACACGAGACACAAGATTTCTACTGGTTCGGGCCACCATTGTGGTGTAATACCCTACTCCAGTGTGGTGTGGTGGATTGCCTCTTGGGCTATGGATGAACAGTTACAAGGGAAGAACAACCTCCTGAAGAGAGGTGTTCTTGTGCTTGGTGAACTTGTGTGAGGCTAAGGATGGAATGGCTCTGATCCAAGATGAGATGCCTCCCCCCAAGATGATCTCTAGCTATGGTGGTGGCTTGTCCTATTTATAAAGGCCCTGGTCCTCTCCCCAAATATTGAGCGGGAAGGGATCACACGACGGCCAAATTCGAAGGGAGACAACTAGTACAAGTTATCCTGATAAAAGTAGTCTTCATCTGCGAAAGGCTCTGGTGGTGATGCCGTCTTGGGCTCCACGGTGACCTCCATCCTACTGGTCTTGGTCTTGTTGCACCGATATGGAAACCTTTGCCTGATGCCTTGGAACTCCTCGCATGTGCTTACCCCCTTGGCACCAAAGAAGAAACAAGGATACAGTGCGTGTTGGCGCCCGCCCGGCACCCGCCTGGTCTTGATCGTCATGGCTTGCGTCATTGGAACATCGCGAGGTTCGCCTTGCCTTGATCTCTCCACCCCTCGCGAGCCAGCCTGGTGAGGCCGCCCCTGAGGAGGTCTTGCGTCATTCGCCTCGCGAGGCTTGGACCCTCGCGAGGGTCTTGAATGTTTGCTGGCGAAGATGGGTCGTGCGGGGCCGCTAGAGGAGCCACGCAGCGGGCCGCAGGCAGGCAAGTGTAGGGACCCCCGTTCCCAGAACACCAACACCGTGGACTTGTGAGTTGGCAAAGCGGCCCCGGTAGGGTTGAGAATGATATAGGCGAAGCTACTCCGGTAGGGTTGATGATGGTGTCGGCAAAGCGGCTCCGGTAGGGTTGAGTAAGGTGTCGGCGAAGAGGATCAGAGGCCGTCGGTGGGGCGGCTCCGGGGGAGTGTGGATGAAGCGTCTTCCGTGGGGAGTACGAATGAGCCGCTGCAGATGCGCTGCGGTTGACCAGAGTACCGGTGAAGCAGATTCGGTGCCGTGGACAAGGCCGCATTGAATGGGTTGTGGTACAGTGGTGGATGATCAGTCTACTTGTTTCTAGTGGAGGTGGGAGGGGTAGATGCGGCCGTAGAAGCAGATCCAGTGAGGTGGTCGCCGCTGGCAGTGAATGGGCTCTGGTACGCCGGTAGATGATCAATCTAGGGTTTCAAGAGGGGAGGGGTAGAAAGGCCGATGAAGTATGGACAGCGTGATGTAAGATGCTCTGGTGTTGTGGAGTTAGTCATTTTTGCGGGAGGGGGAGAAAATTGGGGTGCCGTGTGGGGGGGACCGGAAATTAACAAAGCAGCCCCGACCTATTATGTAGATGAGGGCGGTATTGTTACTGTTGTTCTCCATGCACCAAGGACAAAAGGGGAATTTCGCATGCTAAAGACTAGGTGGCAGAAATTTTAGAAGGAGGTGGGAGATTTTGCCGCCCGCGGGACCGTTCGTATCCAGTTTCAACTAATTTTGGACCGTGCTAGTGGGAAGGTCATGCGAGACTGTGTACACGGGGCATGCATAAGCAGTTAATAACTGGTGTGAAGTCCACCCCAGAAAAAAAGACAATAACTCAGGATGATGCACCGATAACTTGGACGTTTACACGGGTGCGGCCAATCGTACGGGTGTAGAGGCGTGTCCACAAGAAAGGGATCAAATGCTCAGCCTATGTATTTCTCGTGTAAATAGATAATTTAGTGCCATTGGCTATTTACTTTAACCATAATGCATTGACATGTTAGTGTAGAGGCGCACAAAAAGAAATGGATATTGTAGTCCCACAAAAGAAATGGATATTGTAATTCGCTACTTAAAAGTGTTACCTCATATGATTACATAGCCTCCATTTCATAAATAGCATACCCATTGAATTCATATATGAATTTTACATATATTACTTCATAATAGAACCTTAAATCATCCAAGACTAATGAATTTGAATGCAAGAGTAACAATGGTGCATGTACATGATAGCTACATTGGTTGTTTGAAGAAACATCACTGTAACTTTGGCATGCACAATTGAAAAGGTTTATTTAGATAGAAAAAAATGTGATATGTGAGTGTCCAATCTTTATAGCATTGAATCGATATTGTACCTTTGGCCACGATACGAACTAGATATTGATTTATGTTCAAGAGATGCACGCCACGATCGCTAGATAGTGATACGTGAATGAATTGTGCAATCTCTCTCACACGCATACACATCTCATTTCCCCATGGGCATCGGAATCACACACGCGCACTTCGTGTATTTCTCTCCCTCCGTCAAGGTTAGAATTCGTCTTTCTACCCCGTCCTACAAGTCTCTCACACAGAAACACACACGCTCTCTCTGTCGAACATGCCCACCACTTTAATTTCGCCCACCCACGGCCACTAATGTCTCAAAGGATAATTATGTCTCTCACACATATGCTTAAGGTTAACTCGAGTTTCGGAACCATATGAATACATACAGTGGGATTCAAGCAGAGCACCTTTTGTTCTGAGATCTCGCTCTCTCTCTCTCTCTCTCTCTCTCTCTCTCTCTCTCTCTCTCACACGCGCGCGCGCACGTAGACATTGTTTGTCGCTTCATTTTTTCGGCACTTGCATGCACACCGTTTGTTTATCTCTATGATGCTTTAAGTATGCCTCGCACACATCCTATCTACCTATCCCTTAATATAGATATGGGTCACACAAACTCCTGCTCCCTACTAGCAACATGCCCATGCGTTGCACGGAACATCAAGATGCATTTGTATGGTTAGTTTATCTTGTGGGAGAAAAAGATGAATGAGGGAATGCCTTATTTGCAAATGTGGAGAGGGGTGTGGGTATCTTTTTGCAAAATTGCCATAGTTTCCTTCCTATCTATCAGATATAAATCGGATGGCCTATATTGCAGGATGGCAGGAACACCATCATCACCAACTCTGTTTTTATAAGAGTGGAGATATGTAAGTGTCACTGCCCCCCCCCCCCCACCCACCCACCCACCCACACACACACACACTTCCCGACACCAAAGGAGTAGGGTCACACCTCAATCTTGATACTAATCTATCGACTGGCTTCTCTCTCAAACACACACACACACACTACTCGACACCGAAGGAGTAGGGTGGCACCTCGATCTTGATAGTAATCTATCTACTCCTCTTTCAAACACACACACACACACACACACACACTCGCTAGTTGTGCCTCTGTGCCTACCACGCACACTCTCGATACGTCTTTCTCTCCCTCCCCTTCCCCACCCCTAACCCCAACAATGACAGAAGAAGGGTGACAACTCGATCTGATCTTAATCTGTCAATCGGTTTCTACATTGTGTCTCTGTGCCTCGCTCAAACACACAAGATACGTATTTTTCTCCATAGCCCCCTCTATATGTAGACTTCTCGCACGCGCACAGTTGTAGTGACGATGATGCTGAACCCAATGTGCCTTGTTTTCACCGGCCTCATGTGATAGTTTTCACCCTGTTTTCTGTTAATTAACAAGACAACCTTTTCTTTGTTACTACTAGTGAATCTTAAATCATTCGGGGCAGAGATATAATATATCACTTCAACCCAATTATCGCAGTAACTATTTTAAAAGAAACTAGCTAGATGCCCGTGCGTTGCACGGAACATCAAGATGCATTTGTATGAGTAGTTTATCTTGTGAGAGACTAGCAAGATGCCCATGCGTTGCATGGAACATCAAGATGCATTTATATGAGTAGTTTATCTTGTGAGAGAAAAGGATGAACGAGGGAAGGCCTTATTTGCAAATGTGGAGAGGGGTGTGGGTATCTTTTTGCAAAATTGCCATAGTTTCCTTCCTATCCATCAGATATAAACCGGACGGCCTATATTGCAGGATGGCAGGCACACCATCATCACCAACTCTATTTTTTAGTTCTAACTCCTATAAAAGACGCAGTTGGTGATGATGGTGTTGGGGAACGTAGTAATTTCAAAAAAAAATCCTATGCACACGCAAGATCATGGTGATGCATAGCAACGAGAGGGGAGAGTGTGATCTACGTACCCTTGTAGACCGACAGCGAAAACATTAGCACAACGCGGTTGATGTAGTCGTACGTCTTCACGGCCCGACCGATCAAGCACCGAAACTACGGCACCTCCGAGTTTTAGCACACGCTCAGCTCGATGACGATCCCCGGACTCCGATCCAGCAAAGTGTCGGGGAAGAGTTCCGTCAGCATGACGGCGTGGTGACGATCTTGATGTTCTACCGTCATAGGGCTTCGCCTAAGCACCGCTACAATATTATCGAGGATTATGGTGGAAGGGGGCACCGCACACGGCTTAGAAAACGATCACGTGGATCAACTTGTGTGTCTAGGGGTGCCCCCTACCCCCGTATATAAAGGAGCAAGGGGAGGAGGCCGGCCGGCCCTATTGGCACGCCAAGGAGGAGTCCTCCTCCTAGTAGGAGTAGGACTCCTACTAGGAGGGGGAAAGGAAGTGGGGAGGGAGAAGGAAAGGGGGGCGCCGCCCCCCTTCTCCTAGTCCAATTCAGACCAAGGGGGGAGGAGGCGCGCGGCCCACCCTAGCTGCCCTTCTCTCTCTCCACTAAGGCCCATATGGCCCATTACTTCTCCCGGGGGGTTCCGGTAACCCTCCGCCACTCCGGTTTTCTCCGAAATCACCTGAAACACTTCCAGTGTCCGAATATAGCCGTCCAATATATCAATCTTTATGTCTCGACCATTTCGAGACTCCTCGTTATGTCCGTGATCACATCCGGGACTCCGAACTAACTTCGGTACATCAAAACTCATAAACTCATAATATAACTGTCATCGAAACCTTAAGCGTGCGGACCCTACGGGTTCGAGAACAATGTAGGCATGACCGAGACATGTCTCCGGTCAATAACCAATAGCGGAACCTGGATGCTCATATTGGCTCCCACATATTCTACGAAGATCTTTATTGGTCAGACCGCATAACAACATATGTTGTTCCCTTTGTCATCGGTATGTTACTTGCCCGAGATCCGATCGTCGGTATCTCAATACCTAGTTCAATCTCGTTACCGGCAAGTCTCTTTACTCGTTTCGTAATACATCATCTCGCAACTAACTCATTAGTTGCAATGCTTGCAAGGCTTATGTGATGTGCATTACCGAGAGGGCCCAGAGATACCTCTCCGACAATCGGAGTGACAAATCCTAATCTCGAAATACGCCAACCCAACATTTACCTTTGGAGACACCTGTAGAGCTCCTTTATAATCACCCAGTTACGTTGTGACATTTGGTAGCACACAAAGTGTTCCTCCGGCAAATGGGAGTTGCATAATCTCATAGTCATAGGAACATGTATAAGTCATGAAGAAAGCAATAGCAACATACTAAATGATCGGGTGCTAAGCTAATTGAATGGGTCATGTCAATCACATCATTCTCCTAATAATGTGATCCCATTAATCAAATGACAGCACATGTCTATGGTTAGGAAACATAACCATCTTTGATTAACAAGCTATTCAAGTAGAGGCATACTAGTGACGTTTTAGTTTGTCTATGTATTCACACAAGTATTACGTTTCCAGATAATACAATTCTAGCATGAATAATAAACATTTATCATGATATAAGGAAATAAAATAATAACATTATTATTGCCTCTAGGGCATATTTCCTTCAGTCTCCCACTTGCACTAGAGTCAATAATCTAGATTGCACAGTAATGATTCTAACACCCATGGAGCTTTGGTGCTGATCATGTTTTGCTCGTGGAACAGGATTAGTCAATGGGTCTGCAACATTCAGATCCGTGTGTATCTTGCAAATCTCTATGTCTCCCACCTGGACTAGATCCTGGATGGAATTGAAGCGTCTCTTGATGTGCTTGGTTCTCTTGTGAAATCTGGATTCCTTTGCCAAGGCAATTGCACCAGTATTGTCACAAAAGATTTTCATTAGACCCGATGCACTAGGTATGACACCTAGATCGGATATGAACTCCTTCATCCAGACTCCTTCGTTTGCTGCTTCCGAAGCAGCTATGTACTTCGCTTCACATGTAGATCCCGCCACAATGCTTTGTTTAGAACTGCACCAACTGACAGCTCCACCGTTTAATGTAAACACATATCTGGTTTGCGATTTAGAATCATCCAGATCAGTGTCAAAGCTTGCATCAACGTAACCATTTATGATGAGCTCTTTGTCACCACCATATATGAGAAACATATCCTTAGTCCTTTTCAGGTATTTCAGGATGTTCTTGACCGCTGTCCAGTGATCAACTGCTGGATTACTTTGGTACCTCCCTGCTAGACTTATAGCAAGACACAGATCAGGTCTGTACACAGCATTGCATACATGATAGATCCTATGGCTGAAGCATAGGGAACATCTTTCATTTTCTCTCTATCTTCTGTATTGGTCGGGCATTGAGTCTTTCTCAATTTCACACCTTGTAACACAGGCAAGAATCCTTTGTTTGCTTGATCCATTTTGAACTTCTTCAAAATTTTGTCAAGGTATGTGCTTTGTGAAAGTCCAATTAAGCGTCTTGATCTATCTCTATACATCTTAATGCCCAATATGTAAGCAGCTTCACCGAGGTCTTTCATTGAAAAACTCTTATTCAAGTATCCCTTTATGCTATCTAGAAATTCTATATCATTTTCGATTAGTAATATGTCATCTACATATAATATCAGAAATGCTACAATGCTCCCACTCACTTTCTTGTAAATACAGGCTTCTCCAAAAGTCTGTACAAAACCAAATGCTTTGATCACACTATCAAAGCGTTTATTCCAACTCCGAGAATCTTGCACCAGTCCATAAATGGATCGCTGGAGCTTGCAAACTTTGTTAGCTCCCTTTGGGTCGACAAAACCTTCCGGTTGAATCATATACAACTCTTCTTCCAGAAATCCATTCAGGAATGCAATTTTGACATCCATCTGCCAAATTTCATAATTATAAATTGCGGCAATTGCTAACATGATTCGGACAGACTTAAGCATCGCTACAGGTGAGAAGGTCTCATCGTAGCCAATCCCTTGAACTTGTCGAAAACCTTTTGCGACAAGTCGAGCTTTGTAGACAGTAACATTACCGTCAGCGTCAGTCTTCTTCTTGAAGATCCATTTATTCTCAATTGCTTGCCTATCTTTGGGCAAGTCAACCAAAGTCCATACTTTGTTCTCATACATGGATCCCATCTCAGATTTCATGGCTTCAAGCCATTTTACGGAATCTCGGCTCACCATCGCCTCTCCGTAGTTTGTAGGTTCATCATGATCTAGTAGCATGATTTCCAGGACAGGATTACCGTACCACTTTGGTGCGGATCTTACTCTGGTTGATCTACGAGGTTCAGTAGTATCTTGTTCTGAATTTTCATGATCATCATCATTAGCTTCCTCACTAATTGGTGTAGGTGTCACAAAAACTGGTTTCTGTGATGTGCTACTTTCCAATAAGGGAGCAGGTACAGTTACCTCGTCAAGTTCTACTTTCCTCCCACTCACTTCTTTCGAGAGAAACTCCTTCTCTAGAAAATTTCCGAATTTAGCAACAAAAGTCTTGCCTTGAGATCTGTGATAGAAGGTGTATCCAAGAGTTTCCTTTGGATATCCTATGAAGACACATTTCTCCGATTTGGGTTCGAGCTTATCAGGTTGAAGCTTTTTCACATACGCATCGCAGCCCCAAACTTTCAAAAACGACAAATTTGGTTTCTTGCCAAACCACGGTTCATAAGGCGTCGTCTCAACGGATTTTGATGGTGCCCTATTTAACGTGAATGCGGCCGTCTCTAGAGCATAACCCCAAAAACGATAGCGGTAAATCAGTAAGAGACATCATAGATCGCACCATATCTAGTAAAGTACGATTACGATGTTCGGACACACCATTACACTGTGGTGTTCTGGGTGGCGTGAGTTGCGAAACTATTCCACATTTTTTCAAATGTACACCAAACTCGTAACTCAAATATTCTCCTCCACGATCAGATCGTAGGAATTTTATTTTCTTGTTAAGATGATTTTCAACTTCACTCTGCAATTATTTGAACTTTTCAAATGTTTCAGACTTATATTTCATTAAGTAGATATACCCATATCTGCTTAAGTCATCTGTGAAGGTGAGAAAATAACGATATCCGCCACGAGCCTCAACATTCATCGGACCACATACATCTGTATGTATGATTTCCAATAAATCTGTTGCTCTCTCCATAGTACCGGAGAACGGTGTTTTTGTCATCTTACCCATAAGGCACGGTTTGCAAGTACCAAGTGATTCATAATCAAGTGGTTCCAAAAGTCCATCAGTATGGAGTTTCTTCATGCGCTTTATACCGATATGACCCAAACGGCAGTGCCACAAATAAGTTGCACTATCATTATCAACTCTGCATCTTTTGGCTTCAACACTATGAATATGTGTGTCACTATTATCGAGATTTAATAAAAATAGACCACTCTTTAAGGGTGCATGACCATAAAAGATATTACTCATGTAAATAGAACAACCATTATTCTCTGATTTAAATGAATAACTGTCTCGCATCAAACAAGATCCAGATATAATGTTCATGTTTAATGCTGGCACCAAATAACAATTATTTAGGTCTAATACTAATCCCGAAGGTAGATGTAGAGGTAGCGTGCCGACTGCGATCAGATCGACTTTGGAACCATTTCCCACGCGCATCGTCACCTCGTCCTTAGCCAATCTTCGCTTAATCCGTAGTCCCTGTTTCGAGTTGCAAATATTAGCAACAGAACCAGTATCAAATACCCAGGTGCTACTGCGAGCATTAGTAAGGTACACATCAATAACATGTATATCACATATACCTTTGTTCACCTTGCCATCCTTCTTATCCGCCAAATACTTGGGGCAGTTCCGCTTCCAGTGACCAGTCTGCTTGCAGTAGAAGCACTCAGTTTCAGGCTTAGGTCCAGGTTTGGGTTTCTTCTCTTGAGTAGGAACTTGCTTCCTGTTCTTTTTGAAGTTCCGCTTCTTCTTCCCTTTGCCCTTTTTCTTAAAACTAGTGGTCTTGTTGACCATCAACACTTGATGCTCCTTCTTGATTTCTACCTCCACAGCTTTCAGCATTGCGAAGAGCTCAGGAATAGTCTTATTCATCCCTTGCATATTATAGTTCATCACGAAGCTCTTGTAGCTTGGTGGCAGTGATTGGAGAATTCTGTCAATGACGCAATCATCTGGAAGATTAACTCCCAATTGAATCAAGTGATTATTATACCCAGACATTTTGAGTATATGCTCACTGACAGAACTATTCTCCTCCATCTTGCAGCTATAGAACTTATTGGAGACTTCATATCTCTCAATCCGGGCATTTGCTTGAAATATTAACTTCAACTCCTGGAACATCTCATATGCTCCATGACGTTCAAAACGTCATTGAAGTCCCGATTCTAAGCCGTAAAGCATGGCACACTGAACTATCGAGTAGTCATCAGCTTTGCTCTGCCAGACGTTCATAACATCTGGTGTTGCTCCAGCAGCAGGCCTGGCACCCAGCGGTGCTTCCAGGACGTAATTCTTCTATGCAGCAATGAGGATAATCCTCAAGTTACGGACCCAGTCCGTGTAATTGCTACCATCATCTTTCAACTTTGCTTTCTCAAGGAACGCATTAAAATTCAACGGAACAACAGCACGGGCCATCTATCTACAATCAAACATAAACAAGCAAGATACTATCAGGTACTAAGTTCATGATAAATTTAGGTTCAATTAATCATATTACTAAAGAACTCCCACTTAGATAGGCATCCCTCTAATCCTCTAAGTGATTACGTGATCCAAATCAACTAAACCATGTCCGATCATTACGTGAGATGGTGTAGTTTCATTGGTGAACATCACTATGTTGATCATATCTACTATATGATTCACGCTCGACCTTTCGGTCTCCGTGTTCCGAGGCCATATCTGTATATGCTTGGCTCGTCAATTATAACCTGAGTATTCCACGTGTGCAACTGTTTTGCACCTGTTGTATTTGAACGTAGAGCCTATCACACTCGATCATCACGTGGTGTCTCAGCACGAAGAACTTTCGCAACGGTGCATACTCAGGAAGAACACTTCTTGATAATTAGTGAGAGATCATCTTAAAATGCTACCGTCAAACAAAGCAAGATAAGATGCATAAAAGATGAACATAACATGCAATCAATATAAGTGATATGATATGGCCATCATCATCTTGTGCTTGTGATCTCCATCTTCGAAGCACGGTCATGATCACCATCGTCACCGGCGCGACACCTTGATCACCATCGTAGCATCGTTGTCGTCTCGCCAATCTTATGCTTCCATGACTATCGCTACCGCTTAGTGATAAAGTAAAGCATTACAGCGCAATTGCATTGCATACAATAAAGTGAAAACCATATGGCTCCTGCCAGTTGTCGATAACTTGGTTACAAAACATGATCATCTCATACAATAAAATTTAGCATCATGTCTTGACCATATCACATCACAACATGCCCTGCAAAAACAAGTTAGACGTCCTCTACTTTGTTGTTGCAAGTTTTACATGGCTGCTACGGGCTTAAGTAAGAACCAATCTTACCTACGCATCAAAACCACAACGATAGTTTGTCAAGTTGGTGCTGTTTTAACCTTCGCAAGGACCGGGCGTAGCCACACTCGGT
This sequence comes from Triticum monococcum, assembly GCA_034509565.1. Classification (NCBI taxonomy): domain Eukaryota; kingdom Viridiplantae; phylum Streptophyta; class Magnoliopsida; order Poales; family Poaceae; genus Triticum; species Triticum monococcum. The sequence goes on from CM067844.1 coordinate 497,014,733, forward strand.
TCAATTAAAGTTGGAGAAACTGACACCCGCTAGCCACCTTTGTGCAAAGCACATCGGGAGAACCGGTCTCGCGTAAGCGTACACGTAATGTCAGTCCGGGCTGCTTCGTCCAACAATACTGCCGAGCCAAAGTATGACATGCTGGTAAGCAATATGACTTATATCGCCCACAACTCACTTGTGTTCTACTCGTCCATATAACATCAACACATAAAACCTAGGCTCTGATACCACTGTTGGGGAACGTAGTAATTTCAAAAAAAAATCCTACGCACACGCAAGATCATGGTGATGCATAGCAACGAGAGGGGAGAGTGTGATCTACGTACCCTTGTAGACCGACAGCGGAAGCGTTAGCACAACGCGGTTGATGTAGTCGTACGTCTTCAAGGCCCGACCGATCAAGCACCGAAACTATGGCACCTCCGAGTTTTAGCACACGTTCAGCTCGATGACGAACCCCGGACTCTGATCCAGCAAAGTGTCGGGGAAGAGTTTCGTCAGCATGACGGCGTGGTACCGATCTTGATGTTCTACCGTCGCAGGGCTTCGCCTAAGCATCGCTACAATATTATCGAGGATTATGGTGGAAGGGGGCACCGCACACGGCTAAGAAAACGATCACGTGGATCAACTTGTGTGTCTAGGGGTGCCCCTGCCCCCGTATATAAAGGAGAAAGGGGAGGAGGTCGGCCGGCCCTATTGGCGCGCCAAGGAGGAGTCCTCCTCCTAGTAGGAGTAGGACTCCTACTAGCAGGGGGGAAGGAAGTGGGGAGGGAGAAGGAAAGGGGGGGGCCGCCCCCTTCTCCTAGTCCAATTCGGACCAAGGGGGGAGGAGGCGGGCGGCCCACCCTGGCTGCCCTTCTCTCTCTCCACTAAGGCCTATATGGCCCATTACTTCTCCTGGGGGGGTTCCGGTAACCCTCCGGCACTCCGGTTTTCTCCAAAATCACTCGGAACACTTCCGGTGTCCGAATATAGCCGTCCAATATATCGATCTTTATGTCTCGACCATTTCGAGACTCCTTGTTATGTCCGTGATCACATCCGGGACTCCGAACTAACTTCGGTACATCAAAACTCATAAACTCATAATATAACTGTCATCGAAACCTTAAGCGTGCGGACCCTACGGGTTCGAGAACAATGTAGACATGACCGAGACATGTCTGCGGTCAATAACCAATAGCGGAACCTGGATGCTCATATTGGCTCCCACATATTCTACGAAGATCTTTATCGGTCAGACCGCATAACAACATATGTTGTTCCCTTTGTCATCGGTATGTTACTTGCCCGAGATTCGATCGTCGGTATCTCAATACCTAGTTCAATCTCGTTGCCGGCAAGTCTCTTTACTCTTTTTGTAATACATCATCTTGCAACTAACTCATTAGTTGCAATGCTTGCAAGGCTTATGTGAAGTGCATTACCGAGAGGGCCCAGAGATACCTCTCCGACAATCGGAGTGACAAATCCTAATCTCGAAATACGCCAACCCAGCATTTACCTTTGGAGACACCTGTAGAGCTCCTTTATAATCACCCAGTTACGTTGTGATGTTTGGTAGCACACAAAGTGTTCCTCCGGCAAACGGGAGTTGCATAATCTCATAGTCATAGGAACATGTATAAGTCATGAAGAAAGCAATAGCAACATACTAAACGATCGGGTGCTAAGCTAATTGAATGGGTCATGTCAATCACATCATTCTCCTAATAATGTGATCCCGTTAATCAAATGACAACACATGTCTATGGTTAGGAAACATAACCATCTTTGATTAACAAGCTAGTCAAGTAGAGGCATACTAGTGACATTTTAGTTTGTCTATGTATTCACACAAGTATTATGTTTCCGGATAATACAATTCTAGCATGAATAATAAACATTTATCATGATATAAGGAAATAAAATAATAACATTATTATTGCCTCTAGGGCATATTTCCTTCAGATGGTGTGTCTGCCATCCGTCATTTCTCACCATCAGATTTGCATCTAACGATTATGATGTAAGTCGTGGCATTTCTGCAACAAGACCCCACTTCTCTGCTCCAATTTGCAGAAACCCCTTAGTATCTTGAAACCAACCACATCCCTCCCCCACCTCATCAACACAGACACAAGGAATATATTTTGAGTGAAACCTAATACAGGTATATTTTTAGTGATATATACACCAAACTAGAGTGTTTTCTTTCAAATTTGTGAACATGTATTATTATATTTTGGATCCGTTGCAACACACAGGCACATTGCTAGTAAGAGTAGAGAAAAGGATTAATGAGGGAAGGCCTTATTTGCAAATGTGGAGAGGGGTGTGGGTATATTTTTGCAAAATTGCGATAGTTTCCTTCCTATCTGTTAAATATAAATCCGACGGCCTATATTGCAGGATGGCACACACACCATCATCACCAACTCCGTTTTCTACTCCCTCCGTTCCTAAATATTTGTCTTTTTTAGAGATTTCAACAAGTGACTACATACGGTGCAAAATGAGTGAACCTACACTCTAAAATATGTCTACATACACATCCATATGTGGTACTCCATTTGAAATCTGAAAAAGACAAATATTTAGGAACAGATGGAGTATGAGAGTAGACATGGAGATATATCTCCAGCATGGTCTACAACAAAAATGTGCTGGACTGGTTAGCGCCGGATGCTCGCAACGCGATGACCTGAGTTCGAATTCTGTCTTTAACTTTAGATTTTTTATATCATATATTACTTATTTAATATATACTTCTTTCGCTACTGTACTGATAGTGGAACCCACAGAGTACTTAGAATAAAAGATTAAGGATGGACTTGTTTCTTTTTAACTTTTTGTACGAAGCTGTAGCCACTCTGCAAGTCACGTGTACATTGTACATGCAATTAACTTTTTATAGAGGCGAATCATACACGCAATTAACTCAAATGGATTGGATGTGACTCTATTATTTCCAGCATAAGAGCATCTCCAACGGCAGCCGGCAAATTTCCTCCCGCTTCCTTCCACGGAGGATGACATCAAATGCCAGCGGCATACATTTTCACAACTCTAACCAACCAGATGAAATTCGTGCAAACATAGACTGTTTTCATATAAACATGCAAGATTTCATATAAAAAAGTTGGATCTTCATATAAACATGATGGATTTCATTACATTTACATGAACTAAGCGGTGCTAATCCAGCTCTCTTGGTATAATTAATAATCCCTCCGTTCGGAAATACTTGTCCTAGAAATGGATGTATCTAGACTTATTTTAGTTATAGACACATCCAATTTATCCATTCTTAGAACAACTATTTCCCACCAGCAGGAGAGGGAGTACCTAATCTAAATGGCCGCCCGCGGATCCCATTGTCTTCCTCATGTCCGGCAGACACTTGCGGGGTTGACGAAGGTCCTTGGAAGAGAAGAAGAAGCAAAGAAACCACCTGAATGCGCAGTCGTCACCTTGGCGATGGCCTTCATGGGACCCAAGTGGCGGCGGCCTCCCATGTTCGACTTCTCCTCGATGATGGCGGCGGACACGGAGAAGCTGGCCACCGACTCGTCGCTCTCCACACACCCGACTTCTGTCTCTACCTGCATGGTGTTGCCGTAGGCACGGGAGGCACGGTCGCAGGCATGGGAGGCGCACCCACAGACACAGGAGGCGCGGCCACCACAGGCACTGGTGGTGCGGTACGACGCGGCAGCGCTGACGCCCGTACCGGCGTGGAGCAACTGGCCACTCCCCATCGAGCTGAACTGGAGCGGCGAGTTGTTGAACCACGCGCCGGATTGGGGCGGCAACTGGCTCCGTTGGGCCAAGCGAGGTTGATGAAACACCGAGCGGCCTCGCCCGTATCCGGAGGACTCGGCGGGCCACCCAGCCAGGTAGTATGTCGGAGAATGGCTCCTGGGAAGCCATCAGAAGAGTGGAGAAAATGGTGGAGGAGGAGATGGGGGAGCGGCGGAGGGGTGCGATTCTTGCGTGCCGTCTGTCTGGCCTCGTTCAAATAGAGGGCGGGCGGTAGGAGCTTGGCCGACGTCTGGCCTGGTTAAAACTGACGGCGGACGGGAGGAGCTCGGCCGGTGTTGCGTTTAATTCTGGCCCGCTCATGAACGAGCATGTGGACGGAGTAGGTTTCTCGGTTTGCATGCGGGTTTGATGGACGGGTTTGATGGAGCCGAGGAGGTGTGTTCAGCCGGGCGTGCAGCGGGCGGCGCTGATGTCTACTACATAACCTTCTTGTATACCTTGTTGGGCCTCCAAGTGCAGAGGTTTGTATGACAGTAGCAAATTTCCCTCAAGAGGATGACCTAAGGTTTATCAATCTGTGGGAGTCGTAGGATGAAGATGGTCTCTCTCAAGCAACCCTACAACCAAATAACAAAGAGTCTCTTGTGTCCCCAACACACCCAATACAATGGTAAATTGTATAGGTGCACTAGTTCGGCGAAGAGATGGTGATACAAGTGCAATATGGTTAGTAGATATAGGTTTTTGTAATCTAAAAATATAAAAACAGCAAGGTAACTAATGATAAAAGTGAGCACAAACGGTATTGCAATGGTAGGAAACAAGGCCTAGGGTTCATACTTTCACTAGTGCAAGTTCTCTCAACAATAATAACATAATTGGATCATATAACAACCCCTCAACATGCAACAAAGAGTCACTCCAAAGTCAGTAATAGCGGAGAACAAACGAAGAGATTATTGTAGGGTATGAAACCACCTCAAAGTTATTATTTCCGATCAATCCATTGGGCTATTCCTGTAAGTGTCACAAACAGCCCTAGAGTTTGTAGCAAAATAACACCTTAAGACACAAATCAACCAAAACCATAAAGTCACCTAGATACTCCAATGTCACCTCAAGTATCTGCGGGTATGATTATACGATATGCATCACACAATATCAGATTCATCTATTCAACCAACACAAAGAACTTGAAAGAGTGACCCAAAGTTTCTACCGGAGAGTCAAGATGAAAACGTGTGCCAACCCCTATGCATAAGTTCACGAGGTCACGGAGCTTGCAAGTTGATCACCAAAACATACATCAAGTGGATCACGTGATATCCCATTGTCACCACAGATAAGCACATGCAAGACATACATCAAGTGTTCTCAAATCCTTAAAGACTCAATCCGATAAGACAACTTCAAAGGGAAAACTCAATCCATTACAAGAGAGTAGAGGGGGAGAAACATCATAAGATCCAACTATAATAGCAAAGCTCGCGATACATCAAGATCGCGCCGAATCAAGAACACGAGAGAGAGAGAGAGAGATCAAACACATAGCTACTGGTACATACCCTCAGCCCCTAGGATGAACTACTCCCTCCTCGTCATGGAGAGCGTCGGGATGATGAAGATGGCCGCCGGAGAGGGATTCCCCCCTCCAACAGGGTGCCGGAACGGGTCTAGATTGGTTTTCGGTGGCAATACAGGCTTGCGGCGGCGGAACTCCCAATCTAGGTTTCTTTCTGGAAGTTTGGGGTTATATAAGAGGTGTTGGAGTCGGGAACAAGTCAGGGGGGTCCCCGAGGCGGCCACGAGGTAGGGGGTGCGCCTAGGGGGTAGGGCGCCCCCCCCACCCTCGTGCTGGCCTCGAGACTCTTCTGGCCCATCTCCGGTACTCCGTGGGATTTTTCTGGTCCGAAAATGATCTCCGTGAAGTTTCAGGTCAATTGGACTCCGTTTGGTTTTCCTTTTCTGTGATACTCAAAAACAACGAAAAACAAAACTGGCACTAGGCTCTAGGTTAATAGGTTAGTCCCAAAAATCATGTAAAATAGCATATAAATGCATATAAAACATCCAAGGTTGATAATATAATAGCATGGAACAATAAAAAATTATAGATACGTCGGAGACGTATCAAGCATCCCCAAGCTTAATTCCTGCTCGTCCTCGAGTAGGTAAATGATAAAAATAGAATTTTTGACGTGGAATGCTACCTAACATATTTATCCAAGTAATTCTGTTTATTGTGGCAAGAATATTCAGATCCATAAGATTCAAGACAAATGTTTAATATTGACATAAAAATAATAATACTTCAAGCATACTAACTAAGCAGTCATGTCTTCTCAAAATAACATGGCCAAAGAAAGTTTATCCCTACGAAATCATATAGTTTGGATATGCTTCATTTTCGTCATACAAAAATGCTCCCATCATGCACAACCCCGATGACAAGCCAAGCAATTGTTTCATACTTTAGTAATCTCAAACTTTATTCAACTTTCACGCAATACATGAGCGTAAGCCATGGACATAGCACTATGGGTGGAATGGAATATAATGATGAGGGTTGTGTGGAGAAGATAAAAAGAGAAAGTCTCACATTGGCGCGGCTAACCAACGGGCTATGGAGATGCCCATCAATTGATGTCAATGCGAGGAGTAGGGATTGCCATGCAACGGATGCACTAGAGCTATAAATGTATGTAAGCTCAACAAGAAGAAACTAAGTGGGTGTGCATCCAACTTGCTTGCTCACGAAGACCTAGGGCATTTGAGGAAGCCCATTGTTGGAACATACAAGCCAAGTTCTATAATGAAAAATTCCCACTACTTTATGAAAGTGACAAAACAAGAGACTCTCTATCATAAAGATCATGGTGCTACTTTGAAGCACAAGTGTGGAAAAAGGATAGTAGCATTGTCCTCTTTTATTTCTTCTTTTTTGGCCCTTTTTTCTTTTCATTTTTTGGCCTTTCTTCTTTTTTGGGACAATGATCTATTAATGATGATCATCACACTTCTATTTATTTACAACTCAAAGATTACAAGTCGATACTAGAACAAAGTATGACTCTATATGAATGCCTCCGGTGGTGTACCGGGATGGGCAATGAATCAAGAGTGACATGTATGAAATTATGCATGGTGGCTTTGCCACAAATGCGATGTCAACTACATGATCATGCATGGCAATATGACAATGATGAAGCGTGTCATAATAAACGTAGTGGTGGAAAGTTGCATGGCAATATATATCGGAATGGCTATGGAAATGCCATAATAGGTAGATTTGGTGGCTGTTTTGAGGAAGATATATGGAGGTTTATGTGTGACAGAGCATATCATATCACGGGGTTTGGATGCACCGGCGAAGTTTGCACCAACTCTCGAGGTGAGAAAGGGCAATGCACGGTACCGAAGAGGCTAGCAATGATGGAAGGGTGAGGGTGCGTAGAATCCATGGACTCAACATTAGTCATATAGAACTCATATACTTACTGCAAAAATCTACAAGTCATCAAAAACCAAGCATTACGTGCATGCTCCTAGGGGATAGATTGGTAGGAAAGGACCATCGCTCGTCCTCGACCGCCACTCATAAGGAAGACAATCAAAGAACACCTCATGTTTCAAATTTGTTACACAACGGTTACCATACGTGCATGCTACGGGACTTGCATACCTCAACACAAGTATTTCTCAAATTCAAAATTACTCAGCTAGCACGACTCTAATATTACCATCTTCATATCTCAAAATAATCATCAAGTATCAAACTTCTCATAGTATTCAATGCACTCTATATGAAAGTTTTTATTATACCCATCTTGGATGCCTATCATATTTGGACTAGTTTTATAACCCAAACAAATTACCATGCTGTTCTAAAAGACTCTCAAAATAATATAAGTGAAGCATGAGAGTTCAACCATTTCTATAAAATAAAACCACCGCCGTGCTCTAAGAAGATATAAGTGAAGCACTAGAGCAAACGACAAACTACTCCAAAAAATATAAGTGAAGCTCAATGAGTAGTCGAATAATTATGCAACTATGTGAAGACTATCTAACATTTAATAATTTCAGATCTTGGTATTTTATTCAAACAGCAAGCAAATCAAACGAAAATAAAATGACGCTCCAAGCAAAACACATATCATGTGGTGAATAAAAATATAGCTCCAAGTAGAGTTACCGATGAACGAAGACGAAAGAGGGGATGCCTTCGGGGGCATCCCCAAGCTTAGGCTCTTGGTTGTCCTTGAATATTACCTTGGTGTGCCTTGGGCATCCCCAATCTTAGGCTCTTGCCAATCCTTATTCCATAATCCATCGAATCTTTACCCAAAACTTGAAAACTTCACAACACAAAACTTAACAGAAAACTTGTAAGCTCCATTCGTATAAGAAAATAACTCACCACTTAGGTACTGTTGTGAAATCATTATAAATTCATATTGGTGTAATATCTACTGTATACAAACTTCTCTATGGTTCATACCCACCGATACTACTCATAGATTCATCAAAATAAGCAAACAACACATAGAAAACAGAATCTATCAAAAATAGAACAGTTTTAGTAATCTGTATCAAACGTATGCTTATCGAACTCAAAAAATTCTGAAATACTTGGTGGACATGAGGCATTTGTCATTAATTATCTGCAAAAAGAATCAACTTAATAGACCTCTCCAGTAAAAAATGGTAGCTAATCTCGTGAGCGCTAAAGTTTCTGTTTTTTTACAGCAAGATCACAAAGACTTCACCCAAGTCTTCCCAAAGGTTCTACCTGGCACAAACATTAATTAAAACATAAAACCAAATCTAAACAGAGGCTAGATGAATTATTTATTATTAAAAAGGAACAAAAAGCAAGGAACAAAAATAAAAATTGGGTTGCCTCCCAACAAGCGCTAACGTTTAACGCCCCTAGCTAGGCATGATGATTTCAATGATGCTCACATAAAAGATAAGAATTGAAATACAAAGAGAGCATCATGAAGAATATGACTAGCACATTTAAGTCTAACCCTCTTCCTATGCATAGGGATTTTGTGATGAAACAACTTATGGGAAAAGAATCAACTTGCATAGGAAAGTAAAGCAAGCAAAACTTCAAAACTTTAAGCACATAGAGAGGAAACTTGATATTATTGCAATTACTACAAGCATATATTCCTCCCTCATAATAATTTTCAGTAGCATCATGCATAAATTCAAAAATATAACCATCACACAAAGCATTCTTTTCATGATTCATAAGCATAGAAAATTACTACTCTCCACATAAGCAAAATTCTTCTCATTCGGAATAGTGGGAGCATCATAAGAAACTCGAATACTACAAATTGTTTCCACATTGAAAGAATAAAATTCAGAAAAAGGGTAATCATAATAATGACAAGTTTTATAAATATAATCATCACTACTTTTTATAGCATAAGTATCATCAAAATAATTATCATAAGTAGCAACTTTGTTCTCATCATAATCGATTGAAACCTCTTCCAAGATAGTGGAATCATTACCAAATAAAGTCATGCCCTCTCCAAATCCACTTTCATAATTGTCACAATAAGATTCAACACCCTCCAAAATAGTGGGATCATTACTTCCTAAAGTTGACACTGTTCTAGACACACTTTCATCAATATAATCATCATAAATAGGAGGCATGCTATCATCATAATAAATTTGCATATCAAAACTTGGGAGGTTAAAAATATCATCTTCATAAAACATATCATCCCCAAGCTTGGGACAAACATTAATTGCAGTAAATAAATTCTCAAACATGTCATTTTCATCAAACATAGCATCCCCAAACTTGGGCCTTTTCATATCATAAGCATAATCACTCTCATCATTAATAGTATGGATAGCACCAGTATTATAGCAACTAATATCATCACAATGAGTAGTAGGAGCAACATCATTTGAGAGGGATGCCTTTTTACCTTTGCTTCTCCGTCTTTTCTTTTTCTTCTCCACATCATGTGTGGGTTTAATCCTCTTTTTGGAGCTCCTTATTAATGAGATTGGTTGAATAGAAGGATCCTCCTCGTTACATGATTCATCATAAGAAATAATAGGAGGATATTGGGAAGTATCTTCCCTTTCATTAGTATTCTCTTCATCTTCTATTTGTTTCCTTGTCTTTATGTAATTGGCAATGTATGGATTTTCAATGCAATTCACCACACAATACATATAAATTTTCTCTAGATCAAAATCAAGAACATTATCGAGGGCAAATTCTGGAATATCCTTAATTGTACATTTCATTTCTTAATAACCCAGAAGCAAACTAAGTTCATTATGATGCGCAAGGGAAATCTAGTCATCACAATTTTTGGACACGATTCGATCATGAAACAATTTGCATTGGATATTTAAATGACCACATTCATTGCAAAGTTCACAAGGATGGCTAAGAAAATTTAAATTTTTAGCACAAACATCTAGCCTTTCTTGCAACCATTTAGTTTCTAAATACTTATGCCTCTTGCAGAATCTATCTTCCATATTTTGTGTGTACTTGCAACCTCTATGCACTCCACAAAAATTAACATGCTTATAAGAGACATTTTCATCGTGACTAGTGCAATCATTATTAGTATCATGGATATTCAAAGAGTTCATACTAACAACATTGCAATCATGCTCATCATACAAAGATTTAGTGCCAAACATTCTAATCATCTAATGCATTCTTCTTCTTCTAACATTTTGGCGCAATTATCAGAATCCTTATTTTCATGAAAGACATTAAAAAGATGAAGCATATGAGGTACCCTCAATTCCATTTTTGTTGTTGTTTTCTTTTATAGACTGAACTAGTGATAAAAAAGAAACAAAAAGATTCGATTGCAAGATCTAAAGATATACCTTCAAGCGCTAACCTCCCCGGCAATGGCGCCAGAAAATAGGCGCAATACTATTCAATTTGACAGCGGGCGGCGCAGTTCCCAATAGGGATTTAATGCAGACGAGGGAGGGGTAGCAGTTCCCGAAATGTTGAACGGCCAATGATGCATCCTCCTTCAATTAGCATCGTGCATGCATGAGGGAGGTAATGGGAGGAGGACCGGGAAAAGAGGCTGCATGATGTGAATGCAACGCAGTTTGCACTCATATAAAGGCGCCCCTCCATTCCAATGCATCTACCACATCGTACGCACCTAAGCATTTGCCTAAGCACCTACAGTAAGCGCAAAAGTGCTCACTCCATACCCATGGCGGCGATGCGCGTGAGCGGCAACCGGCTGTGCCAGATGGTCCACGACGCCGGCCTGCGGCATGGCACCGAGGATCGTCTCCAGACGGTGTTCACGGCCGGCTGGTGGATGGCCGCCATCGACGCCAACTATGACTCTCAGTTGGACCAGATGATCGTTGTCACCACCAACAAGTTCACCATCCTCAAGAAGCTCGGGGACGACATCGCCGTACTCCTTCAGCCCGCGCGCCCGGGCTCCTCATTGCCTGCCACCCTAATTGGCCTCCATGCCCGGAACCTCTTTCAAGCACTGGTGGCCCTGCGACTGCCCGCCGATGCCATGAAGAATGTCCACCTGGAGGTCGCGCTCGCCGCGAGGCGCCTCGCCCTGCAAGAATTCATCAACCTACACATCCACATGTACGGGAAAATCATGTACATAGGTATCTACAAGGCCATTGAGGATGCTACGATGTTGGCCTTCCTCAACCGGCTGGAAGCCTTCAATGACTTTGCTGAGAAGCACCTTGACCTCGCGACAAAAACCGTCGCTCATTAGTCGTTGGTTGGTGGCCCAGCGCACTAAGTTAAGGAGGAGGAGGTCGTACGTTGATGGACGCGTCTTTCTTCTTGCCTCCTGTAACCACCACCGCGATCGCATCATCGTGGCCTTAATTCTTATTGTGTTATTGCATTCTCGTTCCAGTCAATACCGACATGTGCGAGCCCTTTGCTTAATTATATACATCACTGTAACTAGTACTCCATCCATCAATTTATAAGTTGTGCTTACCTTTTCCATCAACTTCATGCAACGCACGGACATCTTGCTAGAAACACTAGAACATGTCGGACCGCATGTGACCAAACCGACGATGCGCCAACCTAGCTACTATGTACCCTGCTTATCTGGCGGAAATAGCCCCGCCCTAGCGTTTCCAATCGTTATTTCTATCTATCAATCATGCCAAGGAGCAGAACCAAATGTTACAATTTATACATTTTTCTCTACTCCTGCTCCTACAAAAGACTCAGTTGGTGATGGTGGTGTGTCTGCCATCCGTCGTTTCTGACCATTAGATCTGCATCTAATGGCTGTGAGGTAAGTTGTGGCATTTTTGCAACAATAGCCCACTTCTCTGCTCCAATTTGCAGAAAACCCCTTATTATCTTGAAAGCAACCACATCCCTCCCTCACCTCATCAAAACAGCATGAGAAATATATTTTGAGTGAAAAGTAATATATTAGGAATATATCAAAACAAGAGTGACTTATTTCAAGTTTGTGAACAATTACTACTATTCTACTACTTTGGATCCGTCGCAGCGCACGGGCACGTTGCCAGTAAAAGGAAAAGGCATGTCGCGTTCACGTCGCACCCCCACACGCCCGGGAATCGGGAGTACTCCACGGCCCATCTGGCATGCCACATAGCTAGGGAAGGCATGTTTCCTAGCATTTTCACTTTCATGTGGGACCGCCGTTGAGCAAACCGACCATTGGCAAACCGCACCCCGCCCGCTGCCGGGTTGGAAAATAGAAACGAGCAGAAGATCTAGCTGTAGCACGGAAGCCAAGAAATTTGGTGTCTGATGGGGCTCGTTGATAGAGTGTTATTTATTCATAACTAGCAAGATGCCCATGCGTTGCATGGAAAATCAAGATGCATTTGTACGAATAGTTTATGTTGTGGGAGAAAAGGATGAACAAGAGAAGGCCTTATTTGCAAATGTGGAGAGGGGTAAGGGCATCTTTTTGCAAAATTGCCATAGTTTCCTTCCTATCCGTCAGATATAAATCAGACGACCTATATTGCAGGATGGCATGCACACCATCATCACCAACTCTGTTTTTATAGGAGTATAGATATAGATATAGATATAGAGAGTAGAGAGTAGAGATTTGGTTACCAAATCTCTTGCGTGCAATGCACGTGTAGCTTACAAGTTGGTTACCAAGTCTCATCCGGGTTTTGCACGAGCTCGTACTGCAGGAGCACCACAAGGCCTGCCGCGGGAGTTACCATTTCCCTCTCGGGGCCCACGGGACCGAGCTTCAGTGGCTTAGTGCATCGGCCTATGAGTCAATGACATGCGGACCTTAAATGCAGCTGGCCCACATGTCATTCTCATGGTGGTGGCGTGGTTCACGACTCACTCGTTCGAGATGAACCGCTGGTGGTGGCATGGCCGTGGCGAGGGTGCCACAGCTGGGCATCGAGGCGTTACGAGGCGTAGATGGCCACACCTGCAGGTACTACCTGTAGTACAGAAGTACTCCAGCTGAGGATTGATGCCCGGGACGAAATGTGTCACAGCTGCTGGATGAAAATTCGATGGTGCAGGAGTATGGATCGGAGCAGGCAAATCGCATCCAATCGGGTGTGGCTGTGGTAGAAAGTTGATGGTCGCCACAGTTCAGCTGGCCCGCATGTCATGCACACAATGGCAGAGGAGTGGTGGGGCTGAGAGGGAGGAGGCGCACGTCGGGGGACATCGTGCCGTGGGTTGGAGCGGCGTCGTGGGAATCGCATGTGGGTGTGGCAGTGGTAGAAACAAGAAACGTGATGGTCATCGTGGTTCAACTTCCATGGACAAGCTGTCATGTTTGCTGGCACATGCATTGCATACCGCCCACTGCAAGGAGAAGTAGTAGAGAAAACTTGTTCCAAAGATACCATTTTCCAATAAAATTCTTGAGATATCATTAGTTTTTACACATGGGATTACTCCTGCAAGCGTCAATCACAACAGGTGTTTTGTAAAAAATGCATCTTGATGTTCCCTGCAATGCACGGGCATCTTGCTAGTTATAGAAGAAGGCCACATGGGCATCTTGCCGTAGGATGTGCCACCGACCCAAACTCAATTTTCTTTTCAGACGATTAGGTGCACCGGATGCCATGCCACGCTACAAAATGTTAAAAAATAGCTCAATTTTTTTTAAACTTGTTATCTTCAAACCATCAAAACAGCCCGAGGAATATATTTTGAGTGAAGCATGATTTACTTCTACTGATATATTTATATCAAAACTAGATTGTTTATATTTCAAGCCCGTGAAGAAGTATTATTCTACTACTTTGGATCCAATGCAACGCACGGGCCAGCACATTGGTAGTAGTAGTCTCTATCTCTATCTCTACTCTACTCTTATAAAAAACAGAGTTTTTGATGATCGTGTGCCTGCCATCCTGTAGTAAAGGCCGTCCGATTTAAATCTGACGAATCGGAAGGAAACTATGGCAATTTTGCAAAAAAAATACCCACACCCCTCTTATACTAGCAACATGCCCATGCGTTTCACAGAACATCAAGATCTTGTGGGAGAAAAGGATGAACGAAGGAAGGCCTTATCTGCAAATGTGGAGAGGAGTGCGGGTAATTGTCATAGTTTCCTTCCTATCCGTTAGATATAGATCGGACGGCCCATATTGCAGGATGGCAGGAACACCATCATCACCAACTCTGCTTTTTTATAGGCCATTCGATTTATATCTGATGGATAGGAAGAAAAATGTGGCAATTTTGCAAAAAGAAACCTACACCCCTCTCCACATTTGCAAATAAGGCCTTCCCTCATTCATCCTTTTCTCTCACAAGATAAACTACTCATACAAATGCTTCTTGATGTTCTATGCAATGCATGAGGATGTTTCCTTGGGGGTCTCTCCAGCGCGGCGTGGCCATAGTTGCAAGTTAACGCCCCTTGAGATGCCAACGTTGAGGGGCACTCGGATTTTGTCCGATGAGCAGGTAAGATGAGTTTGATCACGTAGTAAAAGACTACTTCTGTGTCCATTTCCTAATTCTCCCCCTCCCCACTATTTCACAGTTAGGCTCGGTGCGAGTGGAGACTGGCTTGCATATGTACGGGAGGGTACCAACATCAATTTGCACAACATTTGCAACAATGACACCGTTCCTGTAGAACCTTTGTCCGACATTGGGATCAACCATGCAACGGGCCACCGCCAGAATTGGTACGATGGAACCACGATGAGATTGAAGAAGATAGCACGAACCTTGCACACGGCTGTCAAAGGTGGACGATGCTTGTAGCGACCAGACCTCAAACGGTCCAATCTCTGTGCTCAGGTGTCATCCCTGGATCAGTAATGCTGACACCACACAGTACTTGAAGGATTTATAACAGAGTAGCAAACACACACTTATTACATCGAGTGTCTCAAAAGAGAGCTTATTACAATAAATATGGCTTAAGGCCATCTAACAACGATAATATCAGAAGGCTTGGAAGATAAGTGAGTCCATCAACACCAACGGCATCACTAAGTATAGAACCACGACCTAAAGGCACCTTAATCGTTGTCTGAAAAGTCTGCAACATTAACGTTGCAGCCCGAAACGGGTCAGCACATGGAATATGCTAGCAATGTAACACATAGAGATGTAAGGGAAGAATAAAGCTATACTATATGCATATATGGCTGGTGGAAAGCTCTATGGTTACAGTTTTGCGTAAAGCCAATTTTTCCCTACTGCAAAGGAATAAATTTTATTTAACTATCATGGTAGTTGTTAAACATTGAGAATGGTTGACAGCATTCTCAATCCCAATTAAGCATCATCATTAAACAAAACCCAACAAAATTAATTTTAGAGTAACATGATGAGATTCACATGATAATCCAAGTACTAGATACTCAAGATGTCCATAACCGGGGACACGGCTAACCATGATTAGTTTATACACTCTACAGACGTTTGCGCACTTTTCCCCGCAAGACTCGATCGCCTCCGTTTGATTTCTCGCACTACATGGTGTTTGAGAAACGAATGACCGAGACATAGTCTTTCAGAAGCGCTAACAACTTACGAACGGGTAGACCGTACCAACCTACATCCCCTACATCTGCTAGTCTACCACTGTAAGAGTTTGCACGACGTAGTCAACTATGCTAGAGCCCATAGTAGCTTGTGGCTGCACACGGAAGTTTCTAGCATGAATAATCTCATGATCCCTTTGAGCCTGGGTGGCGGTCCAAAAGAAAAACAGGCAATCACTGGAATACCCAGGTGCCTCAATCCACCCAGATGTGTATTTAAGTTGCCAGCGTAGATAAACCTTTTAATTTAACAATCTCACATCTGTCATGGATTTCACTCACCCAATCCACGTCTGCTAGCATAGCATGGCATAGAGCAAACATAGATGTGACTCCCAAAGGTTTGATAATAACAGGTAATAGGTACTACCTCAACTACTTCCGAAACCCAAAATTTAATTAGATCTTAATCATGCAATGTGTGAGAGTTGACCTAATGCAATAAAACTGGGTAATTGGAAGTATGATCAAAGTGTTACTTGCCTTGCTGATGTTCCGCAAAACCTAGCGATCTGGGTACTCTATCACAAACAAACAAGCATACGATAAGTACTCAACAAATGCACAGGTAAAACCCAAATAAGAGAACTAACCAGAAAGTTCAACTTAAGAACTCCGGTTGGCAAAAAGAATCAAATCGAACGAAGCAATGAAAGACAAACGACAAAAGAAAAAAAGCTTCGTTTACTATTCTGGATCTAGGGAATTTTTTACAGTGGCAAAAACTTGTTTGAGTTCATTAAACGGAAAGAGGGTTTCGAGACGAAACTCCAGGCGCTTGAATCGCCAGATTCCGATAAACGAGCGAAAAGTTATACTAAAACGAACATCGGACCAGAGATCACGATCAGAAAAATCGCGGATTTAATCCGAGAAAAAAGAAAAACGAGGAAACTTCGTTAAAACGAACGAACAGGCGAACGCTCACTAAATAAATAAACCGGAAAAACTGATCTATTTAAAAAAACAAACCTAAAAAACCGAACAAAACCGACGGAAAACCGATCGGTTTTCTAAAAAAACCGGCGCTGGAAAAAAAACTACCTCCCGCGGCGGATCCGGCGGCGGCGGCGAGGTGGCGCGGCAGCGGCGGCGGGCGGCGGTGCAGCGGCGCGCTAGGGCGGCGGCGGCGCGGGCTAGGGGCGGCGGCGGACTAGGGTTTCGGTGGGGGTGGCGGCTGGGCCTCCCGGCTATATAAAGCCGACCGGGCTGGGAGTCCAGATCGGACACGGCCCGGTAAGTCGGTTGCGGTTTTTTTAAATATAGTTACGCTCAGAAAAAAACAAAAGGAATACTAAACGAACTCCAAAAATCCCGAAATAAATTTTCCCCGACTTCTAAAATCAAGCCGCACAGATGAACATTTATTTGGGGCCTTAAAGCAATTTTGAAAAATGCGCATTTTTCCTAAATTCAAATAAAATAGCAAATAAAACCAAAATAAAATCTTATTTGATTTTTTTATTAAATCCTCAATATTTCTTTATTTTGGGAAAGTCATTTTATTCCCTCTCTCATATTTTTGTACTAGCAATAATTAAGGATAAAATAAATAAAATCAAATGATCCTATTTTCAAAATTTGAGAAAAACTCAAATATGAAAATAACAAAATCCCCAACTCTCTCCGAGGGTCCTTGAGTTGTGTAAAATTTCTAGGATCAACCAAAATGCAATAAAATATGATATGCAATGATGATCTAGTGTATAACATTCCAAATTGAAAATTTGGGATGTCACAAACCTACCCCCCTTAAGATGAATCTCGCCCTCAAGATTCGGGTTGGCTAGAAAATAGGTGAGGGTGGCTTCATCCTCCGTGTGGTGGCTCCACTGAACTTTGCAAAACTTGATAACCTTACTGCGGGTGACTCGACTGGCATACTCTAAAATCTTAACTGGTTTCTCCTCATAGGTCAAATCACTGTCCAACTGAATTGCTTCCAGTCGCACTGTATCTCTCAGCGGTATGTCAACCATCTCTGTGTGGCACTTCTTCAACTGGGAAACATGGAATACATCGTGGACTCCTGACAATCCTTCGGGCAATTCCAACTTGTAGGATACTTCTCCCATACGCTCCATAACTTTGTATGGGCCTACAAAACGTGGCGCTAATTTTCCCTTAACTCCAAAGCGCTTAACTCCTCGAAGTGGTGATACTCGAAAATAAACTCGGTCTCCGACTTCGTAAACTGTCGCCTTGCGTTTTGAATCTGCATAACTCTTCTGCCTGGACTGGGCTACCTTGAGCCTATCGCGAATCAATTTTACTTTATGTTCAAACTCCTTAATCAGATCCGGTCCAAACAACTGGCGGTCTCCAACTTCATCCCACGACAATGGGGTCCTGCACCTCCTTCCGTACAAGGCTTTGAAAGGGGCCATCTTCAAACTGGATTGATAACTATTGTTGTAAGAGAACTCTGCATATGGAAAATTCTCATCCCAACTAGATCCATAATCTAGCGCACAAGCTCTTAGCATATCCTCCAAAATCTGATTGACTCTCTCGGTCTGTCCATCTGTCTGCGGATGGAAAGCTGTACTAAACTCCAGTCTGGTACCCAAAGTTTCAAGCAACTAATTCCAGAACTTTGAGGTGAATTGGGTTCCTCTATCTGATACAATGCTCCTTGGAACTCCTTGCAGACATACGATTCTGGTCATGTATATCTTTGCCAACTTTGGACTAGTATAGGTAGTCTTTACTGGAAGGAAATGAGCTACCTTTGTCAAACGATCGACTACAGCCCATATTGAGTCATAGCCTGAACGAGTTCTGGGTAAACCCGTAATAAAATCCATGCCTAACTTATCCCACTTCCATTCGGGTATCGGCAATGGCTGTAATAATCCCGCTGGCTTCTGATGCTCTCCCTTTACTCTCTGGCATACATCCCAAACTGCTACATATTCCGCAATATCCTTCTTCATTCCGGTCCACCAGAAAGTATCCTTCAAATCCAAGTACATCTTGGTATTTCCTAGGTGAATCGAATATGGTGACTCATGGGCCTCTTGCAAAATTAACTTCCTGATCTCCAAATCATTAGGCACATAAACACGGTCTTCAAACCATAAGGTATCGTGCTCATCCTCATGAAATCCCTTAGCTTTTCCTTTGCTCATTTTCTCCCTTAATAGAGGCAATCTCCTTGTCAGTCTTCCGGGCTTCTCTGATCTTATCCATCAAAGTAGACTGAATCTCCAATGCTGCTACATAGCCTCTCGGAACTATCTCCAAACATAGCTCACGAAGATTTTTGGCTAACTCCCTTGGTAAATCTCTCGTCATTAAGGTGTTGACATGACTTTTACGGCTCAACGCATCAGCTACTACATTAGCCTTTCCGGGGTGATAATCCAATCTCATATCATAATCTTTGATGAGCTCCAACCATCTCCTTTGCCTGAGGTTCAACTCCTTCTGCGTGAAAATATACTTCAAACTCTTGTGATCCGTGTACACCTCACAATGGTTTCCAATGAGAAAATCTTTCCATGTCTTCAATGCATGCACTATGGCTGCTAACTCCAAATCATGTGTAGCATAATTCAACTCATGAGGTTTGAGCTGTCGTGAGGCATATGAAACAACTCTTCCTTCCTGCATAAGCACTGCTCCAAGTCCTCGACGTGAAGCGTCGCAATACACCTCATAATCCTTGGTCTGATCTGGCAAAATCAACACAGATGATGTAACCAAATGTTTCTTCAACTCCTGGAAACTGGCCTCACATTCCTCAGTCCATATGAACTTGGTATCCTTTTTCAACAACTCCGTCATAGGCTTCGCAATCTTTGAGAAATTCTCAATGAATCTCCGGTAGTATCCTGCGAGTCCAAGAAAACTCCGAATCTCTCCAACTGTTGTTGGGGCTTCCCAATTAGTCACGGTATCAACTTTAGTGGGATCTACTACTATACCTTCTCCCGATATAACGTGTCCGAGAAATCCAACTTCCTTCAACCAAAACTCACATTTGCTAAACTTGGCATATAATTGATGTTCTCTGAGCTTTCCAAGAACCAAACACAAATGCTCCTTATGCTCCTCTTCATTCTTCGAGTAAACCAGGATATCATCAATGAACACTACGAAGAACTTATCCAAAAACTCCATAAACACTTTTTTCATCATGTTCATAAAATATGCAGGTGCGTTAGTCAGACCAAATGACATAACGGTATACTCGTACAGCCCATACCTGGTGGTAAAAGTTGTCTTAGGTATATCCTGTTCTTGAATCTTCAAATGGTGGTATCCTGATCGTAGATCGATCTTGGAAAATACCTTAGCTCCTTGCAATCGATCAAACAGATCGTTGATCATCGGTAGTGGGTACTTGTTCTTGATGGTTACTTCATTCAATCCTCGATAATCAACAACCATCCTTAACGATCCATCCTTCTTCTCCACTAGAAGTCCTGGCGATCCCCAAGGTGAAGAACTTGGGCGAATATATCCCTTATCCAGTAACTCCTTAATCTGCTTCTTAATCTCCACCAAATCCTTTGCGGGCATCCTATACGGTCGCTTTGATATTGGCCCTGTGCCTGGCAAAAGCTCAATCAAAAACTCAATATCTCTATCTAGTGGCATGCCTGACAATTCTTCTGGAAATACATCCGGGAAATCTTTCACCACTGGTACTTCCTCCTGCACAACTCCTGTTAAACAATTTACTTGAGTCCTCTTTGGCACATGCCGGGATACATAATTGATCCTTCTTCCTTCTGGGGTGGTGAGCAAAATTGACTTACTGGCACATTCAATATTTCCTTCGTACTTTGTTAACCAATCCATGCCTAATATCACATCCAATCCTTGAGATTCCAACACCATTAGGTCTGAGGGAAATACGTAGTTACCAATCCTTAATGGTAACCGATCACACCATAGGCTAGCCATATACTCTGCTCCAGGCGAGGTTACTAACATGGGTGATCTAAGGGCTTGGGTTGGTAGTTTATACTTATCCACAAATCCTCTTGATATGTATGAATGCGATGCACCAGTATCAAAAAGAACGAGTGCAGTAAATGACTTAACCAAAAACTTACCAATTACTGCATCCGGCTGCTCTTCAACCTCCTCCACGTTAACGTGGTTCACCTGTCCCCTGTTGAAAGGGTTCGGCTTCTTCCCACAGCTTCCATTGCCATTTCCATTCTGGGATTCAAGACATTCATTGGCATAATGTTCGGTCTTCTAGCACTTAAAGCAAGTGACTTGGATCAGGTCTCTCTTGGCTGGGGTTGATGGGTTCGTGTGGTTCTGGTCGTTGCTTCCTCCATTCCCATTACCATTCTTGGTGCCATTGTGATTGTGCGAGCTACCTCCTCCATGGGTATGCTGAAAATGTCCTCCCAGTCTAGGGGTAAAACGTGGCTTCTGCTGAGCTCCTGAGTTGTACTTTCCTTGTCCACACTTCCTCTTGCGATTCTCAATCTGCTGCTACTTCCCTTCAATCATGAGAGCACGATCTACCAACTCTTGGTAGTTGTTGAAGGTTGCTACCATCAACTGCATGCTCAACTCATCATTCAGTCCTTCCAGAAACTTCTCCTGCTTAGCTGCAGCTGTAGCAACGTCATCTGGGGCATAACGTGCTAACTTACTAAAGTCCTCCACATACTGGCCAACTGTCCATCCTCCTTGGCGCAAATTGCGAAACTCTCGCTTCTTCATGGCCATAGCTCCTGCTGAAACATGGGCAGTATGAAAAGCCTGCTGAAACTGGTCCCACGTGACAGTGTCGACAGGGAAAGTGGTTGTGAAATTCTACCACCATGATGTTGCGGGTCCTTCAAGCTGATGTGCGGCAAACTTCACCTTTTCCGCATCTGTGCATCCTACCGTGGTCAACTCTCTAGCTATCTTACGGAGCCAGTCATCTGCTACTATCGGCTCGGTGCTACTGGAAAACACCGGCGGATTCAGCCTAAGAAAACGGGCTAAGTGGTCAACAGGTGGTGGTGGTGGTGATGGGTTGTTGTTGTTCCCCTGATTCTGATTCTGGACTAGCAACTGCATCAATGTGTTCTGCTGCTGGATCAACTGGGTGAGCTCCGGTGGGAAGGTAAATCCAGGGTCACGTCTCGGAGGCATTTGAGGGTTTAGGAAAAGATGAGATTTAAGAATAGAGGGGGTCTAAAGAGAAAACACTACCCATATGCACATGAGGCAAAAGCAAACAATTCACTTCATTCAATCAAACAAGGGCATACAATCGATCTAACTATCGCAAAAGTGCTCGGACTACTATATTTACATGGTGGACTACTACTACTGTTGTGGTGGTCTACTAGAAATATTCTTCGGTTGCAAACTCCATGATATATGCCCCAGCTTCATCAACATAGTCATCATCACTATCATCTGGATCCGAGTCGGTGTCGTTGATGATGATGTAGTCTTCCGGGCGAATCTCCTTGGGTTCTTCTTCTTCTACTGGTGTAGGGCCTCCCATAAATATGCCGATCTTCTTGATCAGATTGTCACTCTTCTGGACTAATACTTCGATTTCCTCTTCATAATCTTCACGTGTAGCCTTGAGTTCTTCCTCGAGTTCCTTGATTCTTGTCCTCGCCTTCTTTAGATCTATCATGTCGGCACACATCTGGTTCTCCTGACGTCAAATGTGTTGGTTTAACTCCTGGATAAAAGCTGTAACTGATCTATCCTTCCTGGTGCTGATCATCTCCCAGTGCTCATCTCGGCGCCCACAAATCTGGTAGATAGTATCCTTGATATCTTTGCAGTAAAGTTCTCCAATGCGTCCCATGGCGATGTGAGCTGCCATGCTCTTTCCGAGACTCCAAGTTGGTGCATCAAAAGAAAACTCTATGGGCTCAGTGACTGGCATGAACGTCCTTCCTGAAACTTGAACTTGAATCATCCAGCGCTCTTCTTCAGGTAGAGTGGCATTGTAGGTCCCAGTGAAGCTTGGTACTCCTATGTTCAGGTATCTAGTGACTTCCTTCAAGTGACGTCCAAAGGGTGTATCTTCATCCGGTTGCGTGAACTTGTTCCTTGCATCCGCCATCCTAAAAGAGTAGAAAATATGAGAGGTCAGAATGAGAAGAGAGTGAGTAGTGATCTAGGTCTTTAGCTTAGTGGTCGTGTCCTACAGTCAGCGTGTGCTCTGATACCATCTTGTAGCGACCAGACCTCAAATGGTCCAATATCTGTGCTCAGGTGTCATCCCTGGATCAGTAATGCTGACACCACACAGTACTTGAAGGATTTATAATAGAGTAGCAATCACACACTTATTACATCGAGCGTCTCAAAAGAGAGCTTATTACAATAAATATAGCTTAAGGTCATCTAATAACGATAACAGAGGAAGGCTTGGAAGATAAGTGAGCCCATCAACTCCAATGGCATCACTGAGTATAGAACCACGACCTAAAGGCACCTTAATCGTCGTCTGAAAAGTCTACAACATTAACGTTGCAGCCCGAAATGGGTCAGCACATGGAATATGCTGGCAATGTAACACATAGAGATGTAATGGAAGAATAAAGCTATACAATATGCATATATGGCTGGTGGAAAGCTCTATGGTTACAGTTTTGCGTAAAGCCAATTTTTCCCTACTGAAAAGAAATAAATTTTATTTAACTATCATGGTAGTTGTTAAACATTGAGAATGGTTGACACCATTCTCAATCCCAATTAAGCATCATCATTAAACAAAACCCAACAAAATTAATTGTAGAGTAACATGATGAGATTCACATGATAATCCAAGTACTAGATACTCAAGATGTCCATAACCGGGGACACGACTAACCATGATTAGTTTATACACTCTGCAGAGGTTTGCACACTTTTCCCCATAAGACTCGATCGCCTCCGTTTGATTTCTCGCACTACATGGTGTTTGAGAAACGGATGACGGAGACATAGTCTTTCAGAAGCGCTAACACCTTACGAATGGGTAGACCGTACCAACCTACATCCCCTACATCTGCTAGTCTACCACTTTAAGAGTTCGCACAACGTAGTCAACTATGCTAGAGCCCATAGTAGCTTGTGGCTGCACACGGAAGTTTCTAGCATGAATAATCTCATGATCCCTTTGAGCCTGGGTGGCGGTCCAAAAGAAAATAGGCAATCACTGGAATACCCAGGTGCCTCAATCCACCCAGATGTGTATTTAAGTTTCCACCTTAGATAAACCTTTTAATTTAACAATCTCACATCTGTCATGGATTTCAGTCACCCAATCCACGTCTACTAGCATAACATGGCATAAAGCAAACGTAGAAGTAACTCCCAAAGGTTTGATAATAACAGGTAATAGGTACTACCTCAACTACTTCCCAAACCCACAATTTAATTACATCCTAATCATGCAATGTGTGAGAGTTGATCTAATGCAATAAAAATGGGTAATTGGAAGTATGATCAAAGTGTTACTTGCCTTGCTGATGATCTGCAAAACCTATCGATTTGAAGTAGCAAGCGGCGCAATCTGGGTACTCTATCGCAAACAAACAAGCATACAATAAGTACTCAACTAATGCACAGGTAAAACCCAAATAAGAGAACTAACCAGAAAGTTCAACTTAAGAACTCCGGTTGGCAAAAAGAATCAAATCGAACAAAGCAAAGAAAGACAAACGGCAAAAGAAAAAAGCTTCATTTACTATTCTGGATCTAGGGAAATTTTTACAGTGGCAAAAACTTTTTGAGTTGGTTAAACGGAAAGAGGATTTTGAGACGAAACTCCAGGCGCTTGAATCGCCTGATTCCGATAAACGAGCAAAAAGTTATACTAAAACGAACATCGGATCAGAGATCGCGATCAGAAAAGTCGCGGATTTAATCCGAGAAAAAGAAAAACGACGAACGTTCATTAAAACGAACGAACGGGCGAACACTCGCTAAATAAATAAACCGAAAAAACCAATCTATTTAAGAAAAACGAGCCTAAAAAAACCGAACAAAACCAACGGAAAACCGATCGGTTTTCTAAAAAACGGCGGCGAAAAAAAACTACCTTCGGCGGCGCGGCAACGGCGGCGCGGCGAGGTAGCGGCAGCGGGGCAGTGGCGGGCTAGGGTTTCGGTGGGGGTGGCGGCTGGGCCTGCCAGCTATATAAAGCCGGCCAGGCCGGGAGTCCAGGTCGGACACGGCCCGATAAGTCGGTTGCGTTTTTTTTTAAATAGTTACGCTCAGAAAAAAACAAAAGGAATACTAAACGGACTCCAAAAATCCCAAAATAAATTTTCCCCGCCTTCTAAAATCAAGCCGCACAGGATGAACATTTATTTGGGGCCTAAATGCAATTTTTGAAAAACGTTCATTTTTCCTAAATTCAAATAAAATAGCAAATAAAACCAAAATGAAATTTTATTTGATTTTTTTATTAAATCCTCAATATTTCTTTATTTTGGGAAAGTCATTTTATTCCCTCTCTCATATTTTTGTAATAGAAATAATTGAAGATAAAATAAATAAAATCAAATGATCCTATTTTCAAAATTTGAGAAAAACTCAAATATGAAAATAACGAAATCCCCAACTCTCTCCGAGGGTCCTTGAGTTGCGTAAAATTTCTAGGATCAACCAAAATGCAATAAAATATGATATGCAATGACGATATAGTGTATAACATTCCAAATTGAAAATTTTGGATGCTACAATGTTGTCTGAGGCCAATTTGTTGTCGTATGAGTACGAAGACGCGGTGCTCCTTTCTAACCGCATCTTCGCGGTGACAAACTAGGGGACTTGTTTCATATGGGACACATCCAACGGTATACTCCTTCTCTCCCAGTTTATTTGTTTTGAATTTTTTCCTTTTATAAGTTTTAAATTCAAATTTAGAGCTCCCCATCACATGTTGAGATTACAATGTCCATTAAATCGTTGTGTGCATGTATAGTAAAGAAACAAATCTCGAGTTTGCCACGAGTTCGTGCAGCGGTAGCACCACAAGGCCTGGCGCAGGAGTTACATTTACCTCTCGGGGCCCTCAGGTCTGAGCTGCAGCGCCTTACGACACCTGCCTTTGAGTGAATAACATGTGGACCCGATAGGTGGCTGGTCCACACATAATGCTCCCGAAGGCAGAGGGGCGGTGGGGCTGAGAGGGGTGAGCCGCAGGTCGAGGGACATGTGGTGTCATGGGTTCGAGCGGCGTCGTGGGAACCGCGTGTGGCTGTGGTAGAAACTTGATGCTCGCCGCATTTTAGTTGGCCCACATGTCATGCACACAAAGGCAGAGGGGCGGTGCGGCCGAGAGGGGTGAGGCGCACGTCGGGTGACGTTGTGCCATGGGTTGGAGCGGCGTCATGGGAATCACGAGTGGCAGGGGATGAAATGTGATGGTCGCCGTAGTTGAACTTCCATGGACAAGCTGTCATGTCTACGGACACATACATTGCATATCGATCACTTGAAGGAGTAGTAGTCAAAGCTAGGCGAATAAATAGTTCCTTATAGTCAAGCGAACCCACGCTACTACTTGTTCCAAAGACATGCACACCATCGAATATATCAATATACATAGAGAGGGAATATATATTTTTACAAGAGAGGAAATAGTTCATCCATCCATAATGCCCTACTGTAGGTGCAACATCTTCTTCTTGTTGTTGTTCTCATTTTTTGTGGGAGACGGCTTTGCAACAAGCTCTCTGGACCTTGCAGCTATCTCGAACCTCACACGGGCATAGAGGGCAGCATATTTTATCCGCTCGTACATCAAGGGATAATTCTCCCATCCAGATGACCTTAATCCCAGTGTCTCGTCACCCTTCTCAAGATTTGTTCCGAGCACAAAATTTGCTACGTCGAATAGGGATGGTGTCGGTTTATCTCAATCTTCTACAGGAATTTTTATTTTGGTTTGTAGGTCAGCGATGCTTTTCAAATCAAGGTTGTACGGCTCCAACTTCTGTTTGTCCCCTGCGATGGCTGCCCCATAGAAGTATATGTCCTCCCGAGACAAGAAACCGTGAAGCTCACCTAGTATGGAGGGCGCGCGTATGATGTGGTACACCAAAACATCATCTTCGAGGCACAGCTCAAGGACGGCGGCGCGTTGGATCTTCCTAGTGGCACGCTCCGTGTACTCTGCATCGAGACCGATGACATTCATCTCCACCTTCTGGAGGGAGCAAAATAAAATAGATCTGAAACTTATATGATAAAAGATAGACCTAGGGGCCATAGGTTTCACTAGTGGCTTCTCTCAAGATAGCATAAGTATTACGGTGGGTGTACAAATTACTATCGAGCAATTGTAGAAAAGCGAATAATTATGAGAATATCTAGGCATGATCATGTATATAGGCATCACGTCCATGACAAGTAGACCAAAACGATTCTGCATCTACTACTATTACTCCACACATCGACCGCTATCCAGCATGCATCTAGAGTATTAAATTCAAAAGAACAGAGTAACGCCTTAAGCAAGATGACATGATGTAGAGGGATAAACTCGTGCAATATGATGTAAACCCCATCTTTTTATCCTCGATGGCAACAATACAATATGTGTCGTTTCCCTTTCTATCACTGGGATCGAGCACCGCAAGATTGAACCCAAAGCTAAGCACTTCTCCCATTGCAAGAAAGATCAATCTAGTAGGCCAAACCAAACTGATAATTCAAAGAGACTTGCAAATATAAACCAATCATACATAAAATAATTCAAAGAAGATTCAAATGTTGTTCATTGATAAACTTGATCATAAACCCACAATTCATCGGATCTCGACAAACACACTGCAAAAGAAGATTACAACGAATAGATCTCCAAGAGAATTGAGGAGAACTTTTATTGAGATCCAAAGAGAGAGAATAAGCCATCTACCTACTAGCTATGGACTCGAAGGTCTGAGGTAAACTACTCACACATCATCGGAGGGGCCATGGAGTTGATGTAGAGGCCCTCCGTGATCAATGCCCCCTCCGACGGAGCTCTGGAAAAGGCCCCAAGATGGGATCTCTTGGGTACAGAAGGTTGCGGCGGTGGAAATAGGGTTTCGTGGTGCTCCTGGATGTTTGCAGGGTATATGAATATATATAGGAGGAAGAAGTAGGTCGACGGAGCAACGAGGGGCCAATGAGGGTGGAGGGCATGCCCAGGGGGGTAGGCGTGCCCCCTGCCTCATGGCCTCCTCATTGATTGCTTGATGTCCAGTCCAAGTCCTCTAGATCACGTTTGTTCCAAAAATCACGCTCCCGAAGGTTTCATTCTGTTTGGACTCCGTTTGATATTCCTTTTCTGCGAAACACTCAAATAGGCAAAAAAACGGCAATTTGGACTGGGCCTCCAGTTAATAGGTTAGTCCCAAAAATAATATGAAAGTATAAAATAAAGCCCGTTATCATCCAAAACAGATAATATAATAGCATGAAACAATCAAAAATTATAGATACGTTGCAGACGTATCAAGCATCCCCAAGCTTAATTCATGCTCGTCCTCGAGTAGGTAAATGATAAAAATAGAATTTTTGATGTGGAATGCTTCCTAACATATTTCTTAATGTAATTTTCTTTATTGTGGCATGAATGTTCAGATCCGAAAGATTCAAGATAAAAGTTTAATATTGACATAAAAATAATAATACTTCAAGCATACTAACTAAGCAATCATGTCTTCTCAAAATAACATGGCCAAAGAAAGTTAATCCCTAAAAAATCATATAGTTTGGTCATGCTCCATTTTCGTCACACAATAATGCTCTCATCATGCACAACCCCGATGATAAGCCAAGCAATTGTTTCATACTTTAGTAATCTCAAACTTTTTTCAACTTTCACGCAATACATGAGCGTGAGCCATGGATATAGCACTATGGGTGGAATAGAATATAATGAAGGGGGTTATGTGGAGAAGACAAAAAAGGAGAAAGTATCACATCGGCGCAGCTAATCAATGGGCTAGGGAGATGCCCGTCAATTGATGTTAATGCAAGGAGTAGGGATTGCCATGCAGCGGATGCACTAGATCTATAAATGTATGAAAGCTTAACAAAAGAAACTAAGTGGGTGTGCATCCAACTTGCTTGCTCACGAAGACCTAGGGCACTTTAGGAGGCCCATTGTTGGAATATACAAGCCAGGTTCTATAATGAAAAAAAATCCCACTAGTGTATGAAAATGACAAAACAAGAGACCCTCTATCATAAAGATCATGGTGCTACTTTGAAGCACAAGTGTGGAAAAAAGGATAGTGGCATTGCCCACCTTTTATTTTTTTTATTCTTGGGGGGCCTTATTTTTTATTATTATTATTTGGCCTTTCTTTTTTTCTTTTTTATGGGACAATGCTCTATTACTGATGGTCATCACACTTCTATTTATTTACAACTCAATGGTTACAACTCGATACTAGAACAAGATATGACTCTATATGAATGACTCCGGCGGTGTACCGGGATGTGCAATAACTCATGAGTGAAATGTATGAAAGAATTATGAATGGTGGCTTTGCCACAAATATGATGTCAACTACATGATCATGCAAGGCAATATGACAATGATGATGTGTGTCATAATAAACGGAACGGTGGAAAGTTGCATGGCAATATATCTCGGAATGGCTATGGAAATGCCATAATAGGTAGGTATGGTGGCTGTTTTGAGGAAGATATAAGGAGGTTTATGTGTGATAGAGCGTATTGTATCATGGGGTTTGGATGCACTGGCGAAGTTTGCACCAACCCTCAAGGTGAGAAAGGGCAATGCACGGTACCGAAGAGGCTAGCAATGGTGGAAGGGTGAGAGTGCGTATAATCCATGGACTAAACATTAGTCATAAATAACTCACATACTTATTGCAAAAATCTACAAGTCATCAAAAACCTAGTATTACGCGCATGCTCCTAGGGGGATAGATTGGTAGGAAAAGACCATCGCTCGTCCCCGACCGCCACTCATAAGGAAGACAATCAAATAACACCTCATGTTTCAAATTTGTTACACATCATTTACCATACGTGCATGCTACGGGACTTGCAAACTTCAACACAAGTATTCCTCAAATTCACAACTACTCAACTAGCACAACTTTGATATCACTATCTCCATATCTCAAAACAATCATCAAGTATCAAACTTCTCTTAGTATTCAATGCACTTATATGAAAGTTTTTATTATGCCTAAAAGCAATTTGCCATGTTGTTCTAAAGGACTCTCAAAATAATATAAGTGAAGCATGAGAGATCAATTATTTCTATAAAATAAAACCACCACCGTGCTCTAAAAGATATAAGTGAAGTACTAGAGCAAAAACTATATAGCTCAAAAGATATAAATGAAGGACATAGAATATTCTAATAAATTCCAATTCATGAGTGTCTCTCTCAAAAGGTGTGTACAGAAAGTATGATTGTGTTAAACTAAAAAGCAAAGACTCAAATCATACAAGACGCTCCAAGAAAAACACATATCATGTGGCGAATAAAAATATAGCTCCAAGTAAAGTTACCGATAGACGAAGATGAAAGAGGGGATGCCTTCCGGGGCATCCCCCAGCTTAGGCTTTTTTGTGTCCTTGGATTTTACCTTGGGGTGCCTTAGGCATACCCAAGCTTAGGCTCTTGCCACTCCTTGTTCCATAATCCATCAAATCCTTACCCAAAACTTGAAAACTTCACAACACAAAACTTAAAAGAAAATCTTCGTGAGCTCCGTTAGTAAAAGAAAACAAACCAACACTTCAAGGTACTGTAATGAACTCATTATTTATTTATATTGGTGTTAAACCTAATGTATTCCAACTTTTCTATGGTTCATAAAATCTATTACTAGCCATAGATTCATCAAAATAAGCAAACAACACATGAAAAACAGAATCTGTCAAAAACAGAACATTCTGTAGTAATCTGCAGGTTTTGAATACTTATGGAACTCCAAAAATTCTAAAATAAATTTCTGAACGTGAGTAATTTATCTATTAATCATATTAAAAAAGAATTAACTAAATATCACTCTCCAGTAAAAATGGCAGCAATTCTCGTGAGCGCTAATGTTTCTGTTTTTTACAGCAAGATCAAAAAGACTTTCCCCAAGTCTTCCCAACGGTTCTATTTGGCACAAACACTAACTTAACACAAAAAACACAACCAAAACAGAGGATAGACAAATTATTTATTACTAAACAGGAGCAAAAATCAAGGAATAAAAATAAAATTGGGTTGCCTCCAACAAGCGCTATCGTTTAACGCCCCTAGCTAGGCATAAAAGCGAGGATAGATCTAGGTATTGCCATCTTTGGTAGGCAATTCTTCAATAAGACACCTATAAATTTTAGGAGTTTCTTTATTTTTATTAATTATCAAACTCCTAGGTATGAAATCAAGAAAATCATTTGTAGCAAAAGGTTACTTAAGGATATTGGGAAAATTGGGGTGAACACTTATGGATTTGAGGTCCGTATTTTCCTTACTAGAAGTTTCACCCTTATTTTTAGGAACATAAATCAATTTGGAAATATTAGTATTAGGAGGAGTGTTTTTCACAGAAGAAAAGGCAGACCCCGGGTTGGTTATAATATCCTCAATTTTATCAATTCTAATGGAATCTTGATCTATCTTTTCATTAACCATAGGTCCCTTTTCTTTAAAAAATTTAAGAGCAACTCCTACCTTAGATCTATATTGGGTAATTTGGTTATGGATCTTTCTATCCAAATTTTCAATTAACTCTACGGTGGCAACTTTATTTTCAATAATTTCAAGCCCTTGCATCACATGTTCCAAAGTTAAAACAGTTCCATTAACCAAAAGAGGTGGTGGGCCAAACAAATCTATCATAGCATTATAAGAATCAAAAGTATGGCTACCCAAGAAATTTCCTCCGGTAATGGTATCAAGAATACATCTATTCCAAGGAGTGATGCCTACATAAAAATTGCGAAGAAGAACGGAAGTAGATTGCTTCCTAGTAGATCTATTTTGCGCATTGCAAATTCTGTACCAGGCATCTTCTAGATTTTCTCCCCCCCCTTTTGTCGGGGGTGCTTTGGCACTCGGGCGAAGTGCTGCGTGGACAGCTCCTCCGATAGCGAAGGCTCCTCCTCGAGCGAGAGTGACGAGGAGGAGAGCGACAGCGACGACGAGGGTAGCGGGCGGCAGGATGACGGGTCCGACTAGGTGTCGGGCGCCGCTCCGTGCGGCACCGGCGACCCCATCATCCGTGTCGCCGGCTCCTTGAACTCCCCGGGGTCGTCTCCTTGGGTGGCTGGCATAGGGAGGCTGCGGAAGAGGAAGAGGGCTGGCGGCAAGGCCGTCAAGTCGGAGTACGAGGGTGTGGTGCCCTCGACAGCGTGCTGACGTCCTGCCGCCTCGTCTTCGAGCCCTGCTTCCGGCGCCGCCATCACCGTCCAGCCTTCGGACGGCCCCCAGGAAGTTCTCTTGGTGTCTTCTGGCACCCGTAGCTCCCCTAGGCGCCCCTTTTGCCCTTCTCGCCTCCTTGACCTACCTCCTGAAGAGAGGGACAAGAAAGGGATTACGGGCATCTTATCTTTTTAATTTGTAAGCCTTCGGGCCTTAGTTGCATTTAAAACTTGTAATCCTCTCTTTCATGTTTTTCATCCTCTATGGACTGTACCTGAGTGGAATGTTTTTTTAATGAGAAGGGGATGCTTGCCGGGTCATTTGTCTCGCGGGTAGAACCCACGTCAACGAGCAAATCCTTGATATCTTTCAGATAGACACTTCTCCCCCGGCAACAGGCCCTGCCGTCTTCCCACGTTGCTCGACCTTTCTCATGCTTTTGACGGAGGCAGGGACGAGGTGGGTGCGGCCCCTCGTTTCATCCTTTTGCTGCCGCGACTACGACCAAACTTGGCCCCAGGAACGAGCCCCAGGGCCTAGAGTTAAGGGAGCACGGCAGTTTTCAGGAAGAAACGGGGTTTCGTATTCCCCAGTCCATAAGAGAATGCATGATGAGGGATGAAGACTTATCTGAGATTGCAGCCCCCGGCAACTCTGGCTTGCCGTGGGTGAATCTTGGTACTTGCAGCCCCCGGCAACACTGGCTTGCCGGGGTCCAGATGCCGGTACGTCCTTTCTTCTCCTTTTCGTCCTCAGGCGGTCCGGCAAGGATATGTGAGCCCTGCGAACCAAGGGAAACGAAAGAAAGGCAAAGGGACGCACACTCGACCTCTAAGCTAGGGGTTAGCCGCTGTTAAGCACTATCAACCCTAACTAAGGACGAGACTCGATCTAGCATGCATGCTATAACTCAGGGCGCCAGCGCTTCATTTACTTGTGCTCAGGGTCTGCGCCTGGCTTTGTACAAAGGATTACATGCAACAGCGGCAAGACTTATACAAAAGGGTGGTTGCCGGACAGGGTCCAACAACCGCGCCTTACGGGTAAAACTTACGAAGATGCTCAATATTCCAGGAGTTGCTCACTGGTATGCCATCTTCGGTCTCCAGGCGGACAGCGCCAGGCCTGGTGACTCGTTTCACCCGGTAAGGGCCTTCCCACTTCGGCGTCAACTTGTTGGAATTCTTGGCGGACTGAACGCGCTGAAGAACAAGGTCGCCTTCCTCGAGACTTCTGGCGTAAACTTTGCGGCTATGATAGCGGCGCAAAGCTTGCTGGTAGCGAGCGGCTCGCACAGCAGCCTGAAGACGATCTTCCTCAAGGAGCAGCGTGTCATCTTGCCGCAGCTACTCTTGCTCAAGCTCATCATAAGCGAGCACTCGAGGTGACCCGTATACGAGTTCCGTGGGGATAACTGCTTTTGCTCCATAGACTAGAGCAAAGGGTGTCTGGCCACTGGCTGGATTTGGCGTCGTTCTGATCGACCAAAGAACCACTAGCAGCTCCTCGATCCAGTTTCTTCCGCACTTGTGCAGCCTGTCGAAAGTTCTGGTCTTGAGCCCGCGCAGCACTTCAGCATTTGCCCTCTCCGCTTGACCGTTGCTTCTCGGGTGAGCAACAGAAGCAAAGCAGACCTTGGCGCCAAGATCTTGGATGTACTGCATGAAGGTGCGGCTCGTAAATTGTGTACCGTTGTCGGTGATTATCCTGTTAGGGATTCCGAAGTGGCAAACAATCGACCTGAAGAACTTGACTGCTGACTGTGCTGTCACCTTCCTCACTGGTTCCACTTCCGGCCACTTTGTGAACTTGTCGATTGCGACGTACAAGTACTCAAAGCCCCCGATAGCTCGGGGAAAGGGGCCGAGGATGTCGAGCCCCCAGACCGAAAATGGCCAGGATAAAGGGATCGTCTGGAGAGCTTGAGCTGGCTGGTGTATCTGCTTGGAATGGAACTGGCACGCTTCACACTTGGTTACTTGTGTAGTTGCATCCTGGAGGGCTGTCGGCCAGAAGAAGCCTTGCCGGAATGCTTTTCCGACAAGAGCTCTTGCGCCAATGTGGTGACCACATATGCCTCCATGTATCTCTGCCAACAGCTTTTGTCCATCTTCCCGGGGAATACACTTCAATTTCACACCGTTGAGTCTTCTTCTGCACAGTGTGTTGTCGACAAACTGGTACATACTAGACTGCCGGGCTACTCTTTCCGCTTCTTCTAGTTCCTCGGGAAGTTCTCCTGTCTGAAGGAAACGGACAATCTGCTGCGCCCATGTTGGAGCCTGTGGCTCGACAACAAGGACTAAAGGCACATCTGCTGTTGTGGGAACGTCCGCTTCTACGGCAGGAGCCCGCGGCTCTGCCGGAGCTTGACGTTCCCTGGCAAGCTTGCCAGAGCAAAACTTGGCGGAAGAATCTGCTTCAACGGAACAAACCCTGGGGCTTGCCGGAGCAGACTGCTCCTCAGCATTCTTGGTGTTGATCTTGGGGACCTTTTTGGCGGCGGCTTCGGGAAGCTCTACCGGGAAATAGTCGCCATAAATCAACTTCCTCTTCTTGCTCTGTCCAGTTGGTGGTGTTACGGACGGCTGAGTCAGCTTGAGCACAAAAATCCCTGGTTCCACAGGTAATTTAAGTGCAGCGCACTTCGACAGGCCATCGGCAATGTCATTCTGAGCTCTTGGGACATGCTCCATTTGCAGGCTGTCAAAGTGCTCTTCTAGATTTCTCACTTCGTCGACGTAAGCTTCCATTAAAGGACTCTGGTAATTCTTGTTCACTTGGTGGACGACAAGCTGCGAGTCACCCCTGACAATAAGCTTCTTACTCCCAAGTTCTGCCGCGATCCTGAGACCAGCAAGCAAGCCTTCATACTCTGCAGTATTGTTTGTCGCTTGCTCCTTGGGAAAGTGCATCTGGACTATGTACTTGAGGTGCTCTTCGGTGGGCGTGACAAGCAGCACGCCAGCACCGGCGCCTTGCAGCGAGAAGGCACCGTCAAAGTACATGAGCCACTCTTTGCTTGCTTCCTTGGCGGGGATGCTCGTCTCCGGAATTTCTTCGTCTGGAGTTGGCGTCCACTCTGCTATGAACTCTGCCAATGCTCTGCTTTGGATTGTTGATGTACTCTCAAATTTGAGGCCAAAGCTTGACAATTCCAATGCCCACTCGACAATCCTGCCTGTTGCTTCTGGATTTTGCAATATCCTCTTCAGCGGAAAGCGAGTGACGACTGTGATCTCATGTGCTTGGAAGTAGTGGCGCAGCTTTCTCGAGGCCATGAGAAGGCCAAAAAGCAACTTTTGCACACCAGAGTACCTTGACCTAGCCCCCTGTAAAAGGGAACTGACAAAGTAAACTAGGCGCTGCACCATCTTCTTCTGTATCTCCTCTTGCATCTGCGCAGATCCTTGCTTGTCGGGACCAGAGCTTGTCGGGGAAGCCCCCTGCTTGTCGCTGGATGTGCTTGTCGCGGTTGCTGGCTCGTCATCTGCCTCCCTCTCTGCTACTAACGCATCACTAACCACTTGATTGGTTGCCGCTATGTACAGCAGCAACTTCTCTTGTGGCTTAGGTGCGACAAGTGTTGGAGTGGAGGACAGGTATCTCTTCAAGTCTTGCAGCGCAGCCTCCGCTTCCGGAGTCCATTTCATTGGACCTGCCCTTTTCAAAATTTTGAAAAACGGCAGGGCGCGCTCAGTAGACCGAGAGATAAACCTGCTGAGAGCAGC
Source organism: Triticum monococcum (assembly GCA_034509565.1). Classification (NCBI taxonomy): domain Eukaryota; kingdom Viridiplantae; phylum Streptophyta; class Magnoliopsida; order Poales; family Poaceae; genus Triticum; species Triticum monococcum. The sequence goes on from CM067844.1 coordinate 497,050,601, forward strand.
CACGCAGCCGGCAAGCTTCCGTACATCCTTGACGCGCTTTGGTGCTTCGATCTGCTCAATGGCCTTGATCTTGTCGGGATTAGCTTCGATTCCCCGCTGAGACACAAAGAACCCGAGAAGCTTGCCAGAAGGGACTCCAAACACACACTTCTCGGGGTTGAGCTTGAGGTTGACCTTGCGCAGATTTGCAAAAGTCTCTTCTAAATCTTGGATCAGAGTTGCCCTGTCCTTGCTTTTGACCACTATATCATCCATGTAAGCTTCTACATTTCTGTGGATCTGTGGCTTCAAAGCGACATGGACTACTCTGGCAAATGTTGAACCAGCATTCTTTAATCCGAAAGGCATCCGTATGAAACAGTACGTTCCACATGGAGTAATGAATGTGGTTTTCTCCTCATCCTCTTCTGCCATGAAGATCTGATGGTATCCTGAATATGCGTCAAGAAATGAAAGCAACTCACATCCGGCTGTGGAGTCAACAATCTGGTCAATGCGCGGCAAGGGAAATGGATCTTTGGGACAAGCTTTATTAACATCAGTAAAGTCAATACAAAGCCTTCATTTCCCATTCGCCTTGCGCACTACAACCGGATTGGCCAACCACGTGGGATGGAGAACCCCTCTGACAAGGCCTGCTGCTTCCAATTTCTTGATTTCTTCTGCTATGAACTCTTGGCGCTCCACTGCCTGTTTCCTGACCTTCTACTTGACGGGCCGCGCATGAGGACAAACGGCAAGATGGTGCTCAATTACGTTCCTGGGAACACCGGGGATATCAGACGGTTGCCATGCAAACACGTCGACATTCGCCCGCAGGAAAGTAACGAGCGCGCTTTCCTATTTAGGGTCAAGCGTGGCACTGATGGTGAAGGTACCACCAGTGCTGTCCTCCTTGGCGGACACCTTCTTGGTAAGTGGTGGAGCAGCCATTGCCTTCTTACACTTGCCGGTGGAGCTCGATGGTGCGTCCTCGACGGCAGCGCGGCACTCCGAAGAGGTGCGCTTGCCAGAGTGGGCATCAGAGCTCTTGCCGGACATGGTCTTCTTCTTCCCCCCAGGAGCTTCAGCGGCAAGTGTCTTGCGGTCTGTCGCGGCAGCTGCTTCCCGGTAGATCTTGTCAGCGCAGATAAGGGCATCCTTCTTGTCGCCAGGGACAGAGATGACGCTTATCGGGCCTGGCATCTTGAGCATGTTGTATGCATAGTGAGAGGCTGCCATGAACTTGGCGAGTGCTGGACGGCCAAGTATCCCATTGTAAGGCAATGGGAAATCAGCAACGTCAAAAGTGACCCTCTCCGTTCTGAAATTCATCTTGCTGCCAAATGTCACCAGCAATGTGACCTTCCCTTTCGGCTTGCTCCTTCCCCGGTTAATTCCTTGGAATGTACCGGTCTCTTCGAGCTCGCTGTCCGGGATCTAGAGTTTTTGGAGCACAGCGGAGGAGATCAGATTTAAGCCGGCCCCGCTGTCAACTAGCATCTTAGTGACTTTGAGGTTGCGGATTGTTGGCGAAACCAACAACGGCAAGCACCCGACCGCAGTTGTGTGATCAGGGTGGTCCTCAATGTCAAAGATGATAGGCGTGCTGGACCACTTCAGAAGCTTGCGTGATTCGACAGGTGGCTCTGCCGCGTTAACTTCTCGGAGCCACTGTTTGAGCTGGCGGTGGGAAGTATGCAGAGAAGCACCACCGTCAACACACAAGACTTCTGTAGCCTTCTGAAACTCCTGCTCACTGTTCTCAACATCATCCATGTCTTCGTCGTCGTCTTCGTCATCATCCTTGTCGCAGCCGCGGGGAGGTCTGTCTCCTTGCCGCTGCTTGGCCTTGCCGCGGCGTTCTCCCTGGCCAGTGCGCTTCTTGCCGGCCTCTCCACTGCCTCCTTGGGCTCTCTCCTTGTCGTGCCGCTCGTACTCAGCTTTTTGTTGCTGGACAAGCTGCTCGACATTCTTGCAGCTCTGGAGATCATGGCCCTTGGTGCGGTGGATCTTGCAGTACTGCTTGTCGGAGCCGTCCTGCTTGTCGGCGGCCGCCACAGCTTGACAGTTGGTGCATGCGGCAACCTCCTTGCCGGAGCTACCAACTTTGGCTTGCTTGGCGGCGCCGTCATTGCCGGATTGCTCGACGACTAGCACCTCTTTGCCCTTCCTCCTGTTGCGCCTCCGGTTCTTCTTTGCCGGGGCGGCATCCTCACTATCAGATCCCCCTGCTCCAGTATCCTCTCCGGGGAGTTTCCTCCCTTCTTCAGCGCGTGCACACTTGTCGGCCAGGGCGTACAGCTCGCTGACATCTCTGATCCTGCTCATCGCCATCTCCTCCCGCATCCTGCAATTACGCACGTTCTGATGGAACGCGCTGATAACCACAGCAGGGTGGATGTCTGGGATGTTGCGCTGCACACGGCTGAATCTCTGGATATACTTGCGCAGGGGCTCTCCTTCCTTCTGGGCAAGCAAGTGGAGATCACTTTCCTGGCCATGTGGTTTGTGGCCGCCTGTAAAGGCGCCGACAAACTGATGGCAAAGGTCTGCCCAAGATGATATGGAGTTGTCCGGCAAGTGCATGAGCCAGGATCTGACTTCAGGCTTGAGCACGAGCGGGAAGTAGTTGGCAAGGACCTTGTCGTCTCGCCCCCCGGCAGCCTGCACCGCAATGGTGTAGATGCTGAGGAACTCAGACGGGTGCGACTTGCCATCGTACTTCTCCGGTACGTCTGGCTTGAAATGCTTCTGGCTGGGCCACTGGACTTGCCGCAGCTCACGGGTAAACGTAGGGCAACCTACCGCATACGGCAAGTTGCCTGGCTCTCCGGGCGCATGCATGTCAACAGAGGGCCCAGCGCACAGGTCTGATTAACGCCGCGCTTCTCTTCGGCGCTTGGTGCGTGTTCGAGCGTCTTCTTGCTGTCTCTCATGAAGAACTTGGCGCTGATCGCGACGAGCTCGCGGATCTGACGACGCGGTAGAGTCGCTGTCGAGGTGGATCCGGCGAGTCGGCGATCTTGGCCTTCGAGGCGGAGAGTGCACAGTGGTTGCACCCTCGCCGGTCTTGTCGCCACCGGCTCGCGCCTGGCTAACTTGTCGCGGCAGCGATACGCTCGGCTGCCGTGGGTTGTCGCCGTTGGCGAAGCCGATGAGGCTCTGGATAGTGGCCCTCCAGTCATCGATCTTCTCTGGCGCTGGAGGGTAATCTAGGAGCAGTTGGGCATGCGCCAACGCTTCCGCCGGAGTGGCGGGCGGCGGCAGCGAATGGTGCGAGGAGCGAGATATGCTCGGACTTCTAACTGTGTTAGAAGGAGCAGTACCTCATCCAGGAGACCGTGCCCTGCTCGTGCCAGCATGCTGGCGCGCATGCTGGTCTTGAGCGCTCGGGGATCCGCTAGCTTGGTCTTGGCCCAGCAATCGTATGGTACCGTGAGTACCATGACGCTGCTGGTCCCACGTCTCCTGGGACGGGCGCGGAGCGTGTACGGACGCCGAGGTCTTGGAGTGCGCTCGGTCGTTGTGGGAGCCGACCGCGCCGCCGACGTGCAGCGCAGTCTTGTCCTTGGACCTGGCAGCACCATGAGTCCCCTCGTCGGCGCCCGCTCTTCCGCCGGCGCCTACTCCACCAGCCGTTCGCTCCGGCGATGGTGGGCTCGGCGCAGACGGAGCAGCTGCCTCCGAAATCTTCTTCTTCGGTGGCATGTTGATGAAGATGACGAAAGTTCGGCTTGTGTGAACGCCGGGTCAGGTTCACACAGCCTTGACGCACCCCCTACCTGGCGCGCCAAAGATGTCGGGGGTGCTGATCCCACGTACACCTATGGGGATCGGCGGACCAAGCCCCTTTTGGTTCGGCAGGGGGCGGAGAATGCACGAAGAGCAGATTGAGGCAAACGCACGAACGACGCGATCAGTTTACCCAGGTTCGGGCCGCACGGATGCGTAAAACCCTACTCCTGCTTTGGTTTGTATTGTGTTCTTGCTCGGGAGCGATGAATGCTACAGTACACTTGGGTGGCTAGCGAGACCGAGCGTGAGAATGGTCATCCTCCTCCTCCCTGTTGCGCATGGGCCTCCTTTTATATGTCAAAGGGGTCACCAACAGGTGGCAACAGAGATGAGGGTAAAAGGGTAAAAGAGGTGGTAGTTGGCGCCACCGCTTGCTACAGTTGTATCATACCTAACCCTGACGGCAGGGGACAAAGGCATTAAATGCCTGTCTGTGTCGCCTAGACGGGGCGGAAAGGGACCGTCAGGGGCGCCACCGTTTGCCACGATGGCTCCTTGTCAGCGCCTGCTTGCCACCGCATGCCCCTGGCTGCACAGCCTTCCACCACGTATGCCAGGGACGGTCCCAGAGCGACACATTGGTGGGTGAGCTGGAGCGCGGGCTGCGGAATAGTAGCTTGCCGCGGCAAGGGCCTTGCCGCGGATGTTGTCTTGTCGCGTCCGGGAGCTTGTCGCTCACCGGGTCTTGTCGCGTCCGGGAGCTTGTTGCTCACCGGGTCTTGCCGGGACACGCAGCGCGTTGCAGCAAGCTTCTCGAGATGTCTTGGTTGGTTTTCCCGGCAAGCTCCTCTTGCCGGGGTCTTGTCTCCTTCCCGGCAAGCTCCTCTTGTCGGGGCCATGGATACTTTGTTCTTGAATGGCTCCAAAAGGAACCATGGAGGATCTTGGCGGTCGCCCGGCAAGCCTTGCCGCGGGACGCTGCGACTGCCCGTGCACAAGTTCGGGATACTAAGGTACCCCTACCTTAGTACACCGACACCTTTGTTTAAAATTAAGAACTTCATTCTCAAGAGACAAGGGAGTAGATAAAGGACTAGCCATAATGATGAGGCAAGCGAAAAAGAGGCGAACGGAAAAGAGAGGGTGAATAAAACAGCAAGGGTGAAGTGGGTGAGAGGAAAACGAGAGGCAAATGGCAAATAATGTAATGCAAAGGATAAGAGTTGTGATGGGTACTTGGTATGTCTTGACTTGGCATAGATCTCCCCGGCAATGGCGCCAGAAATCCTTCTTGCTACCTCTTGAGCACTGTGTTGGTTTTCCCTTGAAGAGGAAAGGGTGGTGCAGTAAAGCAGCGTAAGTATTTCCATCAATTTTTGAGAACCAAGGTATCAATCAAGTAGAAGACCACGCGCGAGTCACCTTGTACCTACACAAACAAATAAGAACCTCAGAACCAACGCGATAAAGGGGTTGTCAATCCCTTCACGGCCACTTGCAAGAGTGAGATCTGATAGAGATGATAATAATAAGATAAGTATTTTTGGTTTTTTTATGATATAGATTGAAAGTAAAGATTGCAAAATAAAATAGATTGGAAACTTGTATGATGGAAAATAGACCCGAGGGCCATAGGTTTCACTAGTGGCTTCTCTCAAGATAGCATAAGTATTACAGTGGGTGTACAAATTACTGTCAAGCAATTGATAGAAAAGCGAATAATTATGATAATATCTAGGCATGATCATGTATATAGGCATCACGTCCGTGACAAGTAGACTGAAACGATTCTGCATCTACTACAATTACTCCACACATCGACCGCTGTCCAGCATGCATCTAGAGTATTAAGTTCATAAGAACAGAGTAACGCCTTAAGCAAGATGACATGATGTAGAGGGATATACTCATGCAATATGATGTAAACCCCATCTTTTTATCCTTGATGGCAACAATACGTGTCATTTCCCTTTCTGTCACTGGGATCGAGCACCGCAAGATTGAACCCAAAGCTAAGCGCTTCTCCCATTGCAAGAAAGATCAATCTAGTAGTCCAGACCAAACTGATAATTCAAAGAGACTTGCAAAGATAAACCAATCATACATAAAAGAATTCAGAGAAGATTCAAATATTGTTCATAGATAAATTTGATCATAAACCGACAATTCATCAGATCTCGACAAACACACCGCAAAAGAAGATTACATCGAATAGATCTCCAAGAGAATCGAGGAGAACTTTGTATTGAGATCCAAAGAGAGAGAAGAAGCCATATAGCTACTAGCTATGGACCCGGAGGTCTGAGATAAACTACTCACACATCATCGGAGGGGCCATGGAGTTGATGTAGAGGCCCTCCGTGATCAATGCACCCTCCGGTGGAGCTCTAGAAAAGGCCCCAAGATGGGATCTCTTGGGTACAGAAGGTTGCGGCAATGGAAATAGGGTTTAGTGGTGCTCCTGGATGTTTGCAGGGTATATGAATATACATAGGAGGAAGAAGTAGGTCGGTGGAGCAACGAGGGGCCCACGAGGGTGGAGGGCGCGCCCAGGGGGGTAGGCGCGCCCCCATGCCTCGTGGCCTCCTCGTTGATTGCTTGACGTCCACTCCAAGTCCTCTGGATCCACTACAAAAAAAAGACATATCCATGACATTTTGGGCCGAACGAATTTTTTTTCTATCATACATATGACACTTCTATGACGATAATTGTGACAAAACCCTGTATCATCATAGATGTGGTGGGCTCCTACTTCTATGACAAAAAATCATGACAGAAAATGGGCTTTTCGTCCTGGGCCGGCCGGAGACGCAGCTGCATGACATTCTTTGGGCCGTCCATGACGAAAAAAACCGTTGTAGAAGCGAGGGGGAGGAAAATTCTGGGGAGTTCCCGGTTACGGTGGGAGGTCGGGGGTTGAGCGATGCGCGTTTCTCTCGTACATGTACGCACGTGTGTGCGAGGCGTTGGCTCTAACTGAACCCAAGCGAGGCGTTGGGCTCTAACTAAACCCGAGCGATTGCACTGTAGGCTACGCATTACTGAACCCGAGCGATCGATCGATGGCTGTTAACTGAACCCGATCGAGCGATTCCTTCGCTACTGCTGCTAACTGAAGCCGATCGATGGGATGAACAGTGAGCGTTGCGGGGGTTTGGATGAACAGTGAGCGGTGGCGTTGCCTCTGGATGAACAGGACCCCGTGGTGTGGTGGAGGGCTGGATGAACAGTAGATGGTGGAGGGGTGCCCGTGGAGGGGTGGATGAACAGGTCCCCATGGTGTGGAGGGCTGGATGAACAGTAGACGGTGCAGGGGTGGTTGAACAGTACCCCGTGGTCTGGAGGGCTGGATGAACAGTAGACGGTGGAGGGGTGGTTGAACAGTAGCCGGTGGAGTAGCGCGCGGTGGAGGCTGGTTGAACAGGAGCCCGTGGAGGCTGGATGAACAGGAGCCCGTGGAGGCTGGAGGAGGTCGACGGTGGAGATGAACAGTATCCCATGGAGTCCCGTTTTGCGGTACGCCACACCCCTCCTGATGAACAGGACCCCCATTTCGACCATAGCGCTCCAACACAAGTCCGTTTCCTCCATTTTGCGGTACGCCACACCCCTCCCGATCAACAGGACCCCCGTTTCGACCGTCCTCCATTTTGCGGTATGCCAGACCCCTCCCGATGAACAGGATCCCGTTTCGAACATGGCCGGTCGAGCACAAGGCCATTTCCTCCATTCTGCGGTACACCAGGCCTTGTTTCCATCGCCTGTTCCGTCCAAGCCCTCCCGATGAACACGACGCATTCCGTTGCCTCCCCATGAAGATGGCGCATTCTGTTGCCTCCCCATGAACGCGACGCATTCCGTTGCCTCCTCATGAACACGACGACGATGCTGTTTCTCCGTTCCGACCCAGCCATGTACACGAGCCCTCGTCGTATGTATGCGCGAGTAGGCATTCGAGACCTCGCCCGTATATACACATATGTGGCCGTATTTTCTTTCTTGCACCCTGACCGTTGTATGTACGTGTACATGCTACGTGCGCGCCTCTACTACGACACGTGCGCGCCTCTACATCGACCAGTATATATGTACGTACACGTTCGCGACTAGAATGACAACGCTACGTACGCTTCGACCAGGTGGGTCCCGAATGTCACGCACTTCCTTGCGTGCAAAGATGTAGCTGGTGGGTCCCAGCAGTCAGGGGGGCGAATCGTTTTTTTTTTGCCCGGACACACTTCCTTGCGTGCGAAGGTGTAGCTGGTGGGTCCCAGCATTCAGGGGGGAAACGTTTTCCACAAAATACGGTGGACCGTCCGATGGGTCCCCGATGTCAGGTGGAGGAATAATTATTTCACACGTAATAAGGAGGCACTTCCTTGCTGCGGCCGTGGACCCAGCTGTCAGCCTCTCCACGTACAGTCCACGTCCAATGGAAGTCGTTCCTTGACCACGTTGACCACGCCGTGCCAAGAGCACCAGGGCGGTGGACGACGGCGAGGCCTAGGAAGGGGACGACGGGGAGCCGGGGAAGACGCGGCAGTGGAAGCCCGCGAGGAGAGGAGTACGAGGGTTCACTGGTTTGGCTGCGGTGTGAGGCTGTCGTCGCCGCAGGGCCTGGCCATCAGTGGGAATAGTAGGGGGCGGTGAGGCCTCCGCGGCAGCACAGCCGGCCACGGGAGGCAGGAGCATGCGGCACGACCGGCGCTGCTTTGGGCGGCTGGAGCAAGAAGACCAGAGGTTGAAGAAGCACTACGGCCGTTGGATGGACATCGTACGGTCACTGGAGCTAGAATCGTTCATATTGACTAAAGTTGACAAAGGCCTCCGTCCCAGTCAACTTAGTAGGCCCACAAGTTAGCCTCCCACCATGGTGGGTCGCAGCTAGCACGAGGAGTATTCATTTTTTTGTGCGCAATAAGGAGGCACTTCCGGTGGGTCCGAGCTGACAGCGGGGGTGAACGTTTTTTCGCGAAATACGCTGGCCCGTCCGGTGGGTCCAAGCAGTCAGGGGGGAAACGTTTTTTTCACGAAATAAGGTGGCCCGTCCGATGGGTCCCTACTGTAAGGTGGAGGAATAATTATTTTGCGCGTAATAAGGAGGCACTTCCTTGCGGCCGCCTGGACCCAGCTGTCAGCCTCTCCACATACAGTACTCCTCCGATGGAAGTTGGTCGTTGACCATGTTGACCACGCTGCGCCGAGAGCACCAGGGCGGTGGTCTGGACGACGGCGAGGCCTAGGAAGGGGACGACGCGGAGCCGGGGAAGACGCAGCAGTGGAAGCCCGCGCGGAGAGGAGTACGAGGGTTCACTGGTTCGGCTGCGGTGTGAGGCTGCCGTCGCCGCAGAATAACAGGGGGTGTGGGTCAGTGGAGGGATGGCCTGGCCAGCGGTGGGAGTAGTATGGGGGCGGTGAGGCCTCCGCGGTAGCACAGCCGGCCACGGGAGGCAGGAGAAGGAGGCACGACCGGCGCTGCTTTGGGCGGCTGGACCAAGAAGACCAGAGGTTGAAGAAGCACTATGGCCGTTGGATGGACATCGTACGGTCACTGAAGCTAGAAACATTTATTATTGACTAAGTTGACAAAGCCCTTGGTAAGCTTCAACTTAGTAGGCCCACAGGTCAGCCTCCGAAACGGTGTGCCCCAGATGTCAGGGGGAGGAATCATTTTTTGGGCGGCCGAAGCTAAGAATATCCGAGATTGAAGAAGAAGTACGACATCCTTTGGATAGACATCCAACGGCCACTGCTGCTAGAACCGTGTGTTGACTATAATAAGTTGGCAAAGCCTTGCATACGCGTCAACTTATTTTTTTAGGGGACGCGTCACTTAGTAGGCCCACAAGTGTGTGGCAGAGAACTTATAGCCCATTTGCATTTTGTAAGAATGTAGAGCCCATTTTGGAATTCTAATGGAATTTACAATAGCCCATTTACAGTTTGTTAAAAGTACAGCCCATTTTCTAGCTAGGACAATGATTAATAATTTCAACCAACCATTGAAGAAAGAATTCAATAAAATTTCCCACATTTTGATGGGCTTCGAAATATTTTTATCCCGAAATTTCTAGTCAGATTAAATATAAATTTGTATTACGTAAAAATCCAATGAAACATTGCACGCGCAACAATGAAAATTTAAGATATTCAAAATCCATAAATAATATTTTATAAACTAATTTCGTGTTTGGTGCATTTTTTATAGTTACTGCCTAGTTTTATAATTACATCCCATTTATTATTTTTAAAGCCCATTTTCCTGTTAAGCCTAATGCATCCCTCCTAGGAAAGATTTGCAGCCCAGCGGGGCGGAGAATAACAAGTTGACCTTGCCTGGTATTCCTCAAAAAGACGTATAGCTGGGCTAGCCATTTTCATCTTGAGAAAATTAGTATCTAGGCTGGATATATGGCCTGGGCTAGATGGGTCACAGCCCGCCCAGTTAATACCCTGCTCTCCTCTGAACAACAACGAAATCATTGCCAAGAAAAACTCTGCAGTGCTCACGCCTCAAAAACACAAATACTGCTCGAGCTGCTTGGTCCCAGCTGTCAGCCGCACCTTGTGCAATTCTCTCGTTTGTATTGACTACATAGGTTGACAATGGTGTGGGACTGTGATGTCAGGAAACCAGGAGAAAGCAAAAAAAATATAGTTGTACATAATAAGGAGGCACTTGCGTACGTACAGCTATGGCCCTAGTGGGTCCCTAGTGTCATCCAATCAAAATAAAGTCATCTCCTGAATCCTCATGTTCATTGACGATGTTAACAATGCTCGGCGCCACGGCGAGCGCAACAACTCGAAGGACAACGGAGAGGGCCTCGCGGGCCCTACAGATGGTCCGATACAGCGCCCGCTACTCATTCAGGAAGCCAGGATCATCGGACACCTATGAGCACCTTCGAGAAACTAAGACGGCATGAAACGGTAAGGCCGCGCTTGGGAGCTCTGGTTTATTTCAAACATGTATTAACATACAAGTGTAATTTACTCGTCATTGAAAACAATGCGTAAAATACAGGCATAATGAAATCGAGGGCTTGAGGTCTGTAAGTAAAACCGGCGGGTTACGCGTGTAATTTGAGAGACCAGTGTATATTTTATGAGCACTGCTATATGGACGACATTACCAGACGATACATGCACGACGTGCGTATCACGCCATCCATGGGCAAGGCTGAAACAGCAGCTAATGGCTGGATTAGAAGTCGTCCGAGTGTCGTTCAACATTTTTATCATGTGTCAAGTACTTACGATATTTTACTAGTCTAAATCGACCAACCAAGCGCCTTCGCCCAAGACCATCTGCTTTAATTTACAAGCGTCAGTTTTACAAGAGGTTTTGGTTGGAAAACGACGATCCAATCACGGCCTAATATCATGAGTTGGTCGGAAGATCATATGGTTTCACGTCTAACCTACCCGACTTGTCGTATAGGCTATGAATGAAACATCAGACGATGAACTTCTTAAGCACGGAAACAACAGAAGAGGATGAACTTCATAACAAGCAAATCACTAGCATTAGATCGACATGCAAAACAATACGAAGCATTATTCTCAGGAGGCACGTTGAACAGCTCGTGATGCCGCATGCCACAACATTCCAAGCTCAACTTTGCAATCAAACACAAGGCCTGGCATTACATAGACAATATTTAGAACAAACTCTTAACACAGGAATATCTCAGCAGAGTAACTATTTACTTTTAAACTGAACACGGGAATAGGAAAAAACACTCGACGCTGCTCACGGCAAGGGCGTCCCACTCAAAAATATCAAATGCATGTCTTCTGGCTAACATCAATGAGCAAATTTTGACAAGGTTTTCCAATTCCAATATATTAAACTAACGTCTTCTTGCTAACATTAATGATTAAACTTTGACAAGCTTTTCCCATTCAAAATATGTAATGCCTATGATCATGGAGTCCTGTCGTAGCTTTTATACTTGTTTGGGCACTTTTTGCCCAGGGCACTCCACGTATTGTTAAATTGCCAATGGTCTCTGCAGATTAGTCATGTCACCGGTGTCTAATAATACTCTATAAAGCTTCTCAGTCATTCCTTCTGTAATGTAGCGCAAACAGTGACTGCTTCTTTCTGCAAAGTGGAACGACCAACTAGACCCAGTAATGCAGCAATTTGCCTTACACATTGGCTCCTTTTGTGCAGTTCAACTAAAATTGAAGTCGGAATAAAACCGAGCTTTAATTTTGATATCCATGTAAGCAACAATAGGTATAAGGGAAACAATTACTAAGAAATAACGGTTGATGACTTGTACTCCCAGAAGAAAAGCATCTACTGATCTACTTTATCTTAATGGGAAACAAAGCAGGAGAGTAGCAATTCTCCATCAGTGTGATTCACTCATATTGACTGAGACATTATCTTAACAATACCTTGTTTCAACATGTATAAAGAACGACAAAGCTTATAAAGGGGGTGATGCTGAATTTATTGTAACAAAGGAAGAGGCATCATGTCTGGGTTGGTCCCATTTTTGTTCACTGCTTAATGGGAAAAGACAGCAATACAATAGCTTCAGTTCATCATTTATTTAAAACAGTACCAATACAAGTCGCACGGCATCTCAAAACACACTGCACGATCATGTGGATGAAGGCAAGTACCAAGCTCTCATGACGCACACAAGATCACGTACGAATCTGCCAACACGAATAGGAAATCCTATCTCGTTTTGTGCAGTTGCACTAAAATCAAGCAAAGTGTTTCACGTAGCGAAGCAAAATGTCACAATAGCAACAAGTTGAATAGATATCCTTGTATAAACAGAGGCAAAAAAAGGAATCAATTACTGGCTAATAAAGGAGGATGAAACATGCGGCCACAAAAATGGTAATCCCGCCAATCCCTAACAAGTGCTGCAGTTTTGAAATAAGATTCAGTAGTTAATTCTGAGAGTGGCATCAATTACTGGCTTATAAAGGGGGTGATGCTGAATTTGTTGTAACAAAGCAACAAGCATCATGTCTGGGTTGGTCCCATTTTTGTTCACTACTTAATGGGAAAAGACAGCAATACAATAGCTTCAATTCATCATTTATTTAAAACAGTACCAATACAAGTAGCACAGCATCTCACAGCACACTGCACAATCATGTGTATGAAGGCCTGTACTGACCTTTCATGAGACGACCAACATAAAATACGAATCTACCAACACAAATAGGAAATCCAATCAAGTTTTGTGCAGTTGCACTGAAATCAAGCAAAGTTGCCGGTATGACATTTAAGTTTTCTATAGCAGCAAGTTGAATAGATATCCCTGTTTTAAGAGGCAAAAAAGAAAACAATTACTGGCCAATAAAGGAGGATGAAACATGCGGCCACAAAAAGAAGCATCTACCTTATCTTGATGGAAAACAAAGTATAGGACAGTAGCATTTCTAAAACGGTTGCATTGATTCATATTAACAGAGAAATTCTTTTAAAACAGATCAGTAGTTAATTTTGAGATTAACAACAGCAAAATAGCTGCATGGGACATGTCAGCACCATGTGCGTCCACACGTATAAATGGGTGATGCAGAGTATGTAGCCAAGCAGCATATATGCGATGGTCCCATATTTGTTCTCTTTGAACCTTCTTCCTATGTGAGGGCAGCAAATCTAGTCGTGCACAAACTACCCAACCCCCCAGTTTCTTTCCCTTTTCAACAAAGAGATTGGTTCCTTACAGATGTGTGTACTGGGTTACCCCCTTTTTCCCTTTTCGACCTACAAAGCGGCTGGATAGCCAGTCTATACTACTTTCCGCCCCTCCTTTCCTCATTGAACCACGTCCTAGATTCTTGCTCCAGCCCATCGCACCCTTCTTTCCTCTTTGAACCAAGACCTAGATTCGACTACAGATCGAAAAAGATCCACATGCAGCTAGAGCAACGACGGTTTCAAAGAAACTTATACCTTAGGGTCATCGGGATGTGGCAAGGCGTGCGGCGGGAGGCCGGATCTGCCCACACTAAGTACGACAGCGAGGAAGAAGGGGTCGGTGGCCCTCCCGCACAGGCATTGGGTGAAAGAGAACAGCACAGCTGGCAGTGGATTGCCTCCCTCGCCGAAGGTGATAGAGTGAACGCTGCACCTCCTCCCCTTCCCGGTGCGATGGGATACGGACGCCTCCTTCACCAGCTGTGAGGGGGGAGAGAGAGACAAGAGGCCAACGCAGTCTTGTTTAGATCTGGTGAAGAGAGGGTGAGAGACTGTGAATATAGCAAACCCTGGCAAATGTATCTAGACTCATTTTAGTGCTAGATACCTCCGTATCTAGACAAATCTAAGACAAGTAATTCGGAACGGAGGGAGTAACATATATGTAGTGCGGCGAGCGTGTGGAGAGTGCAAACTCTAGTGAACAAGCGCTGAGGCTCCCACTTATATATATACTACTGTAGTACAGACTGAGCTCCGGTGCCTTCACTGCACCTGCTTTTGGCTGTATGACAGGTGAGCCAGCCACATTTTGGGCCCACCTGTTGTAACACCCTAGCGAAAATTGCACCAACGTGAAAGACAACTGCGTCTCCAACGCAACCAAGGTGAACTGACGAAGGATATCATCTTTGTGCGTAACAAGCAAAGAGCACTAATGGAAGACAGCTTGTTTTTCATCGAAAATCGATCAGCTTCACCAGCCGACGCAACCACGAGGCGCAACCATGAGCATTGATAGGTCATCGTGGTGATGCATCATCCATTTGGCATCAAGTTTGGGTGAGGCACCTAAGAAGTTCGACAAATCCTCACTGTGGTCTGTTTCTTGTCAGTAATCAAGCTCGAGGAAGGAAGAACCACGTGGCAGAGGACAGTGAGGCGGAACAACAATGGCCATCCAATTTTGTGCAGTTCCACTAAAATTGAGGAAGACATGCCCGGGTATGGAGACACGCATCGCTGTTTCCAAAAATATAAAAAAGGGTTAGCGACGACATCTCAATTGTCAATAAGAATTAATGAAAAGTACACCAACAAATAGAAGCATCATAATTATCTTGATGGGAACTAAACCAGGATAGCCGAGAAAAAAGCATTTCTTCATTTAACCAGTGATAGTACTACCACCATATGGACAATGACCGCACAACCACCATGTACTTTTTATCGAAACAACATGTATACCTCCACCGAGGCATAAATCAAGAAAACTTTTTGAGTGGCATTTCCTCTATAATAGTACTAGTAGGTGATGTTGGACCAGCCGACAAACCCTAGCTACTATGCATGGGGAGCTAGGGAGTAGTCGCATAGAAGAAAACCCGCACACAGCGACCTGGGGAGCTAGACCAGTACAACAAGTTATACCTCAGGTGGGTGAGATATCGTTTAGGCGGGCGGGCGGGATCTGCCCACACGACGGCAGCGAACAAGGGCGCGGAGGATCTTCGTCCGCGCCAGCATCGGCTCCGAGAGGACGGTGTGCATCGGCTTCCTCCGTCGCCGACGGCGACAACGTCAATGCTGCACCTCCTCACCTCCCGCAGCGGGCGGGATTCGGCCGGATCTGTGACCACTGGTGAGGAGAGAGATAGAGTGGACACTGTCATCTTGTTTTGATATGGAGAGGGTGAGAGAGCGAGACGCGAGAAACTCTATCAAACAAGAGGCTATAATGGAGTAAAAAAATCTCTCCATAGCAGTGGTTTTAAATAGAATATGCGCGTTCCTAGAAAAAAGAAACGAAAACTGGCGGACAATTTTTTAAGGGTCTGTCTAGGACACATCTAGATGTGACATAGTTATGTCACATATAAGTTGATGTCCACTCTGTTTGTGGTCTTTTCCTAGTTTTTTTTGTTTCTTGTTGCTACATTATATACTTGTGGGAGCATAGATGTGATATCCTTAAATAACATCTAGATGTGAATTAGACAAACTGATTTTCTAACGTACAAAGAAAGAAAAACTCGATCAAAAACACGCCCCCGCTTCCAGGTCGCGAGAGTCGTCGCGCACACACACATAGACATAGACATGCATATTCGTGTTTACGTAAAATTCCATTTCCATCTCCATCTCCAATCATATTTGTCCAACTGGCACATTATTTACGTTGTTAATTATATACGCAGCAATATTAACGTACATCATCTCTTGTTTGCGCACGTCCGGACCGTTGCCACGGCCGGTCCTGACCAACCCAAACCCTCTTCATCACACGCGCGTGCTTCCCGCCCGAAACGGTCAGTGCCACATTCATGCCCGGCCAGAGCAGGCGCGACCTCTCACTAGAGTCGGCATTGATTGCGGCGCGCCAGCCGAGAGAGCGTCGCCCGCGCCGCTTCCGGGTGCACGCGGCTGCTCTGCGTTCAAAGGTCGCAATAGCCGGCTACAACATGCGTGATCTCTTCCAGTAGTAAGTTCTTGGGAGTCCATGCTATAGCTAGCTGTCCTCTCCCAACTCGTCAATCTATTCCAGTAGTGCTAGTACTCCATCGCGCGATCCATCGACAAGCAGGCGGGAAAGTTATGGTATACTACTCGGTTTGCGGTGAGTGGCATGCCGAGCGACCGTGTGGGGTCGAGCCATGGAGGAGGGTGAGACACGAACACGACAGACGTGATTTAAACGTTGGTTTTGCTCGATGGCGCGATCCAACGAAACGAAACGTTGTTTTCTCTCCGTTTCCATTTTTTCTCCGGAAAAACGGAAACTTTTCCACTCCATTTTCATTCCTATTCCAAGGTTGCCCCGTTACAACATTCCATCAAATACAAAGGAAAACTAACACGCATGCTGATGCATCTCAATGATCCACAAATCATAGCCAATATTTACTTCACAACTAAAGAAAAAAGTTGTGAGAGCGTGTACGATAGAAAAACTACTGATGGGGTCACTACGACTTAAACCCTAAACCCTAAACATGATTTAATTTCCTGGCCAGGTAGAACCTGTCGAAGGAATGTGCTAGAGGTAGATTTTTTAGTGAGAATGTGAGCAACAATAGAAGCAGCACTCTTTGGTTCTCCACCTTCTCGTACCTCTTGTTCCATAGCACTTTCCATGTCGGGAAGGAAAGATGGCTGGCACCCTCGGATCATACGATGCTTTTGTGCAGTTCCACTAAAATCGACCTGAGCATCCCTGATGGCAAAGATATTGAAGAAGTGTGATTAGAATAATAGTACTGGCACTAGTTCATGAGACATAAACTCATCACAAATAGAAGTCGGTAGAAGTAGAGAAAGATCGACATGGAGATGGAGCTACGGCAGTGGAGCAAGCCGGCTCCAAAAGGAAGATGGACTACCTGGGACGTCGGGCTGTACCTAGAAGGGCGGTTGGGACGCGGCATCGGCCCATACCACGATGACCCCCGATTGGGACGCACCGACTGTGGGTTTTCTCCCTCGCCGATGTCGACCGCGTCTACGCACAACATTGTTCCCTTCCCCCAGCTGCGGGATCAGGCCCGTCGTTATATGCTTGTGAAGAGAGCAACCTAAGCAAGCTGGCTTGTAGCTTAGCCTCCTACTAGTGTATATATAGTGGTTTTCTTTTTCTCTCCATATCAACCATTTTATATTGCGTACGTGTCATTCAAGAGTGAAATGATGGTTGCTTCTTCCGACTAACTTACTGTGTGATTTGACTGCTCCTTAGTGGCCCCTACATGTACTCCCCCTACGTGTATGCAATAGTCACACGTACACATGGACGCAAAAATGCGCGCGACGCCCTAGTGGATACATGTCCGAGCACACGGTCGAACACACACGGTCACGCTCAAGTGCTCAACCTACACGTGCATGCACACACATACTCAGTCAGAGTGAGCTAGTGATCGTATGAACAATGGAAAATATATATATATATATTGAGCGCAATGAGCGTATTATGAAATCCACTGACAGTATTTTTACAAATATACAGTGATAGACAGTGTATTTATCTCGTTTGAAATTAAGCCATATTAACCGGAGAGGAGGCAGCATGGACTAGCATTACTTTGTTGTGTCCCGTCAAATTGCCGAACGAGGAGAAGGTTGCAGGGCGGGAGAAGCTTGCGCGCGGTGGCTCGCAGGACAAGGAGAAACTGTTGACTAATGCAAGCTCTCCCTCGCTCAGGCGGTGGACGTGCAACAGTTAATTCGGTGTCAGATTGCCAGAAGCATACACTATACTACTAGTGCTATTATTGTTCGACTTCCCGAACAGCCAAGCGCAAAGTTTACTAGTACTACTACTATAGTCCATAAAGGTACGTACTATACTAGTACTAGGAACCGGATGGAGGAGCGTCTGCACTCTTATTATAATTTTAAAATGTGATAAAGCAATCTTCAACACATTTGGTTCTCTTCGAGGGTTCTCGCATGTGATAATGGAAGTTGATTGCATGGAACACTCGCCACAATTCTCGCTTAATTCTGGATCATATCCTGTTACAAATAGTAGCGCTTAGTAATATTTCCTCTTTTTTGTTATTCAGCATGTAAACAGGTCAGCAAACCTTGCGGCGCATCTTCGTGCGAACCGTGCTTGCTGCACTTTGAATGTGGCCGAGAGCTGGCTTGATGAAACACCTCGCTTCCAACTTCTTTTTTTGCGGGGTACCTCGCTTCCTAGTGACCAGTGTCTTGGCTGATCGTCCTAAGAATTCTTATATATGAATAAAGCTCTCTCATTTACCCGCAAAAAAGATTAAGCCATATTAACCGGAAAGGAGGGAGTATGGACTAGCACTACTTTTTGGTGTGTCCCATCAACTCGCAGAACGAGGAGAAGCTTGCAGGACAAGGTGAAGCTCGCTTACGCCTTTTGACTAATGCAACCTACCCTCGGTGGACATGCATTAGTCGATTCAGTGTCAAATTGTCAGAGGAATACACTGTAGTACCCAACATGTGGAGTACCATCATTGTTCGACTTCACGAAGGGGCGAAGAGCCAAGCGCAGTAGTACGCGTACTTGGTTTTGCACCTTCATACTACTCCACCCTCCGTCACAGTTTACAGGGCACGCTTCATTATGATGCATTTCTCTCAATGCATTTCCACCACCAGAGGGACTTTAGACGCGTTTGGTATAATGCTCAATTAATTAGGGCGTGGTAACCGCAATCAAGTCCACAGTTTTCTCTCCATGTACTGTACTACTACGGAGTGCATGCATGTGTGTACCCGGGGTGGAAGCACTGGATGCATGTGTGTAAGCATTATTCCCTCTAGTAATAGACGCCGTGCTATAACTACCAATGCTATTTTTCAGGTCGATCGCTAGTCGCCTTGGTCCCACAGATTTTTTTTCTTTTTTCTGAAGCGCGCTGTATAAACAGTGATGGATGGAGTAGTATGAGTGCATTCAAAGAAGAGCGTATTGATGGTTGCTTCTTCAGAGCAACTTACATTGGGAAAGGTGGGGCTTATGATTTGACTGCTCATTACTCACTATTAATGCGGTGCAACGACCGGGCTGAGTCTCCCATGCGGTTGTGCACTACCCCCTCGGTTCTTAAATATACTCCGGAGTATTTGTCTTTCTAGAGATTTCAACGAGCGACTACTCAAATATTTGTCTTTTTAGAGATTTCAAATGGACTCGCACATACGGATGTATATAGACATATTTTAGAGTGTAGATTCACTCATTTTGCTCCGTATGTAGTCACTTGTTGAAATCTCTGTTAAGACGAATAGAATATTTAGGAACGGAGGGAGTACACATACGAAGCAAAATGAGTGAATCTACACTCTAAAATATGCCCATTTGAAATTTGTAAAAAGACAAATATTTAGGAAGGAAGGAGTATAATTTTGTGACTGGCACATGGACCCGGATGATGAAGAGGCTTCTGGCAATGCTATCAAGCTTCCATCATTTGTTTACATAATTGACGTACTATACAAATAATTTTCCAGTGACATGAAATTGTACAATGGTGTGAGCTTTCAGCTTTTGTTTCGCGTGTCTTGCCATCGATGCTCTTTCGGAAACAATAAAAAACTAACTTCCTTGCTAATGCATGTCAATTATTAGCATATCAGAGCTAATAATGACATCACAACTGAAGACAAAGTTGTGAGAAGGTGTTAAATTAAAATTGATCCATGCTTTCATTGGCAGCAACACCCCCCCCCCCCAGCTTTGTCTAAATCAACAAGGCATGTTGGGAAAAAAGTAGTTGTCTGGAGCATGCAACATTCCGATCATTTTGTGCAGTTCCACTAAAATAGAGCTGAGCGTCCCTGTTCCAAAGATATCAAGTGTGATTACGATAATAGAGGACTGCTGATGAAACAATAAACACACAAATAGAAGATGATCACCTTTGCAGTCTCTCTTAAGACTAACTAGTTGGAGAAGATTAGGCTCGGAGTTGGATGAGGAGGATAGAGCAAAACCAATCTCAGTTTGTGCAGTCGCACTGAAATGTAGAGACGTTGCCCATGTGACATTTTAGTACAACTGCACAAAACACTCTTAAGAAAAAAGTGATTTGTGCAGTTCACCAAAAGGTCGCAATAGCAACGACGTGAAATGGATAGCCCTGTTTGCAAAAAAAGAGGTAGAAAGGAAACAATTACTGGCCAATAACAGTTGATGACACATGCGACGACAAAAAAGAAGCATATTCCTTGTGCGAAGGGAAGATAACAACATGGTTGTGTTTGTCTAAAACGGTGTGAGGACGAGAATGCAATATGGAAATTACACCGGACGAGCTATGTTTTGGGCAAAGAACTATGGAAGATCCACATGCAGCGACGTGGGAAAACGGGCAGTGGAGCAAGGCCGGAGGGGATACCTGGAGGTCGTCGGGATGTAACTAGGTGAGCGGCAGCGGGCAGAATCTTCGAGCAGGCGGCGTAGGCCCTGCCGTGCCGGAGCTTGGTCAGAGAGAACGGCGTGTACCGCAGATCGGGACGTGCTGCCTCGGCGCCATCGAACGGAGAAATGATGCACTTCCTCCCTTTCCCCCGGCAGACGGGATGCGGCCGGATCAGTGACCAACGGTGAGAGAGAGAGAGGCCACCGCACTCCCTTTCCCCCGGCGGATGGGATGCGGCCGGATCAATGACCAACGGTGAGAGAGAGAGAGGCCACCGGAGCCTTGTGTGAGATACTCTGAAGAGCGGACTACCTTTTCCTCCATAAAAATCATTTTATATTCTGTGTACGTGCCATTGAGCACTATAACTTTATTTAAAAATAACGCGGCAACGCATCAAGTCGTACTTTGTTTCGTGCACACGTGGTACACGACCTCCCTAGGTAAACAACCACTACAGGCGTTCAAATTAGCACGTGGGCTGCCATTTCGTAAAGAAATGAGCTCCACCGTGTACCCGCGCGGGTGTGGCTGGGCACGAAGCGTGAGTACGTGCACGGTGCACCTATTCTCTTCTTGTATACTTACACCACCTGCGTGGGGTTGTGTGAGAGAGATACAAACCTAGAGAGATATAGTGTGTGGGTTCTTGAGAGTTTTTTTGTGGGGGCGGGGGGGTCAATCAAAAAATTTAACATATGCAATGTGTGTGAAATAGAGTCCTGGATATAACATATATATAGAGGGGGCGATCCACGAGAAGAGAGTGGAGGTATCATCGGCTTGAGGTGTCCATAGAATCGAAGAGAGGGATGATGTGTGTGTGTGTGTGCGTGCGTGCGATCGATAAAGAGTGCCATCGAATTTGTGTGTGCCCATGTCAAAGATATAGAGTGGTTGGCCTACTGGAACGTGAAATGGGACATGTGCAGTTTGTCTGTGTGGCATGGATACCTACCTGCAGCGCTCGACTCTTGGTGTGTGGTGGGGGAAGAGGGAGGCCCAATTAACTATAGAGGTACAATGGCTGGTATATGTGTGGAGGAGGAGAGAGGCCTACCTCATGTATTAAGGAGATCGATCTGCCTCATGTATTAAGGGAGATCGATCGGCATCCATGCATATGTGCAGGAGATGAATAAGGTTGGGAGAGAGACAGAGCTAGAGTGTTGGAGGGGGTGGTAGTGGAGTTGCTTCTAACAAATGGTGGGATAGGCTTGCTAGACAAACGGAGGCCACGCTTGCAATATCAATAAGAGAGGAGAAGGCTGCTTGTTGTCTGTGCACGTGCGTGTGAGAGACGGGTCAGGAGGCATGCACGAATGATGAGGGGGGCGATGTGGCTGTGGTAAGCAGATGTAACTACATAGGAAGATCAATCTCCCTTTGTAAGAGAAAGGAGAGACATAACTTGTGAGGTACGTCGATCGATGGGGGGTAGTTAAAGTCGATCTAGGTATATGTTGGGAGATTGATCCGTATACATGCATGTGTGTGTTAGAAGCAAATGAGGCACGAGGAGAAGGATAGAGAGAGGGATGCATGTAGGAGGTGGTACGAGAGGCATACTATATCGAGGGGGAGGAGTGTGCAAGTACGAGAACGATGAAAAGAGTGGTGGGAGTGAGGCATGGACGGTGACAAGAGAAGAGGGGAAGCTTGTGTTTGTGCTAGGGACACCTGGCTAGAGAGGCATATCGATCGATGTGTGCCGTAAAGAAGGAGCTGGGGGGGCCTACACACACCGTGGGTGAACGACCTAAAGTGAAAAGACGAATTTGCACGATGGAGCTAGAGAATGCTGAGGGAGAGAGGGATGCGGGCGTGTGCATGCATAAGAGAAAGTTAGTGCTAGCTACAAAGATAAGAGGGTTGTGTGGGTGTAAAAGACGAATAGAGATCACATATACTTCATTATAAAAAGCGAATTCGGATATTTGAAGAATTTATCATAGTGTTTCAAACCGACGGATGTGTGAATATATATAGCGGTGATACACATGGTGTGGTTATGAACATGGTATACTACATTTAATATATTTTATCTCTAATCTTATAAAAAACGGAGTTGTTGATGATGGTGTGCCTGCCATCCTGCATTATAGGCCGTCTGATTTATATCAGGTGGATAGCAAGGAAACTATGATGGTTGAAGTTGGCAACAATCATGATTGTAGATTCTTATTGAAATAGAGAAACGAATTCAAATTTAGTTCGAATTGCAGCGGTAGTATAGACATTTGGAATGCACTAAAATGTTGGTATGAGTAGGTTACATGCATTATACAGCAAGGGAAAAAAATTAATCGGACATAACATGGATTCATACTCCCTCCTTCCATATATATAGGGCGTAATGAGATTTTTAAGACCGCCTTTGACTATTGACAAGATTAATAGTACATGACATGCACAATGTGAAAATTGTATCATTGAAAGAACCTTTCACAGATGAATTTAACGGTGTGCTTTGTGTAAGTTGAATGTCATATATCATTGCTCTAATATTTGGTCAAAGTTAGCATCGAAAAACACATTAGGCCCTATATAGATGGAAGAAGGGAGTAGCTTTGAATAGCATTTGTATAGTAAAACGGGGCAAGACTCTCTCTTTGTGTGGTGTGAATAGTTTTATTTTTTTCGTTTTCTTTTTGGTTGAGGGAAGTGCGAATTGATTTGGTACATACAAGTACAATATTACTACACATTAGGCTTGTCCCTAAAATTCAACCCACGTCTTGTTATATCCCAAAAATTCAGATATCGTGCTCTCAAAACTGGCGCCTTCACAACCCGCGCCTTGCTATCCCGAAATTACAATGCGTGCGAAAACTCCCTCCAGCTGCCAAATCCCGACACGCGAAATCCCCCTTCTAACCCTGAGCCGAAAGGGCCGCTAGTTCAAATCGGTGGGGGGGGGGGGTACTTTTGTAACACACCCTACATTTTGGACAAGCACGTTCCTAAGTCATGCTTCACCCCCTCCCATCGCCCCCTTTTCCCCATTCGAAATCCCAGGCCGCCATAACCTCTCCGCTCCAGCCACGAAACCCCACCCTCCTCTGTCCGCCACATCACCGCTGCCCAGTTGGAGCCTCTTCCCCGACGACGTCGTCCACCGCAATAGCTCGACGTCCCTTGTCCACCTCCCCGGATGAGGATCCGTCGTCCATCTCGCTGTGCCGCCAGTTCAGCCGCCCCGTCCTCCACCTCCAAGGAGCTACTCCGACGATCGCCTCGTCTATCGCGGCTGCTCCATCCCCACAGCGCCGCCTTAACCTGCTCCAGCGGAACCGCAGCATCCTCACCGACTCCTCGGACGAAGCCGAGGCCTACTCGGCGCCACCAAAGAGGTTGTACACTCATCGCATCGCACCTTCTCCTTAACTCGACCTCCCGGCACCGACGGTGCTCCATCCCGCACCCCCATGGAGCGGCTACCTTGAAGCCGGCGCCACGGGCGACATCTGCATGGCGGCTCTCCCCCAGTGCGAGGCCCCTTCGGCGACAGCGTCCATACCAGCCGGATCTGCTGCTGCTGCTCCGGCTCTCACTCGATCGCTCGCTTGCCCAGCTGCTGCTGCTGCTCTCCCCCTCGCTCGTGTTGCTGCTCTGCTCCGATTAAGCCACACTTCAGTCGACTGAATCGACTTTTGGGTCAGTCGATTTTCAGGGGT
This sequence comes from Triticum monococcum, assembly GCA_034509565.1. Classification (NCBI taxonomy): domain Eukaryota; kingdom Viridiplantae; phylum Streptophyta; class Magnoliopsida; order Poales; family Poaceae; genus Triticum; species Triticum monococcum. The sequence continues at coordinate 497,074,804 of CM067844.1, forward strand.
TGGGGGCTCGCCGGAGTTAAGGAAGAACCACCCGCAGCAGGGACGGGGGCTCGTCGAAGAGGTACCCCACTATCTATCTTAGGGTTCAGGGTGGGGGCAAGGGGCTAGAGGGCTAGCCGGGGTGGCGGTGGCGAGTTGTTTCGGGGCGGGGAGGCGGCGCTGGGGCCGGCGGTTCGGCCGGTGGTGGCTGGCGGCTCAGGGGGGTGCAGGTTGAAGATGAACTACAGACCCTCCCTAAACTATATGTCAAGTGCCTCTTTGCTATCATTGCATTCAGTTTCGACAGTACCATTCAGATTCCACAGTAAATTTCAGTTTCGACAGTTAAGTTCAGAGTCAACAGTTTTTACCTCATCTGTTGTAGTCAGGTGGTTTTTGGTGATGTTAATTTTACATCCATTTTACATCATCTATTGGAGATGATATTAGAATCCCACTTGAGATTGACGATGTCTGTCTTGTGTTGCTTCAGCCTTGACGTCTTACGGCTCACCGGAGCTGCTCCAACGACAAAACGATCCATCACAATAGAGCAGTGCCCTGGACGCCGTCTACATCGCCCTCAGATCTTCCTCCACAACTCCGACAGCCACCTCTGCCTCAACTGCTTCAGCGACCAACCCAATGATGTTGAGGTCAACACGGCTACGGCAAAGAGGTTGTACACTTGTTGCATCACTTATTACTATACATTCACGTCGATCCACTAGGGCTATTTTGGTTCAATGGAAAAACATCGATCCACTGGTTGTTACCATCACTCTAAATTTCTGCATGCTCTCCTTACATAATCTCACCATATTTTTTCATACGCATGTCAGATATTGTACACAGTCAAGCTGAACATGTAGAGAAAAAGAGAAGAGTTTTGTGCGGCAATACAATGTCATGCAGACATCGCTCCATGGTGGGTTCAATGGCAAACCCTCCCCATCCCTCTCCAGATTGTAATCCAGAGGAAGATATCTGTTCCGAGGCGGATTCGGACGCCGCTGAACACTCCTATTTACCCCCCAAGGTGTTTGCTCTACCTTGGCATGATGATGTTAGTCATATCACGCATATGTTGCCTTGCACTGCCTACTTTTGACATCATATATGTCATCTGCTTAGTTTAGACATGTTCTGTAATGCCACCTATTTAGTTTCTATATCATATATGGGAATTATGCAGTCTCATGTCTTTTAGCCAGCCATAATATATGTGAAATGTGCAATGCCATCCTGTTTAACCAGGCATCATATATTTGAATGATATCTTGCCCATCCTTTTCTTCATTACATTTCCATTTGTCGACAATGTTTGTACATTAAACTACTCTTCCTGTGAATCAGCCATTTGGGTGGGAGATGGAAAAATCTGGAGTGAAAACAAGGCCTTCAGAGCAGACAGTGTTACCTGTCGAAGCAGATCTCTTATTAGGTCCCGATAGCTCCTCAGAGATGGATTCAGAGACAAATGACCAGTCCTATTCCCCCACTGAGGTGTATGCTCTAACTTGCCATGGTTATACTCCTCATATCATGCATACGGTGTCTTGTATTGCATAGTTTAGACATCATATACACAATATTCAACACCATGTTCTTAGTTCAGACATCATATCGAATGCCCTCTGTTTAGCATATAAATCACATATGTGAATTAAATGATGCGATCCTGATTACTTAGATAACATGTAGGTGAATTATGTCATGCGATCCTGTTTAGTTATTCATCATATCTTTGGATTATTTTATGCTATGCTATCCAGTTTAGATAGTATATATGTGAAATTATGTCATGCTATCTGTTTTAGTTAAACAATATACATGTCAACTATTTCATGCCCTCTTTTTTCCACACTATCTATTGCATCTGTCTCTCATACAATGTATGTACATTCAACTATGTTTCCTGTTTATCAGCCATTTGAATTGGAGCGGGTGATGTCAGTATCTAGCGGACTAAAAACACGGTCTTCAAATAAAACAGTGCTACCTCTTGGTGGAGATAGCACCCCGGTTGTACATGCACAAGAACCAGCCCTACCACACATAACCCAAACTCTCGCAGATTGTACCCCTACTACGATGGACAGAGAACCAGCTTCACCCAATCTAACCCCAACCGATAATAACCCAGTTCCTGTTGACACAGCACCATCTCCACCACAGAGCTCCCAAACAAGAGTAGTTAGTAAGGCAGCTCCAGTGCCCAAAGGGCCAGTACTATCATGGTGAACCCCAACTCCACCAGTTAGTACGCCTATTCCTGTGGAGGAAGCACAACCAGCTAGTCGTAGTTTAGCATCTATCGCATTTGATGTTGTTAAATCGTATGTGCGTATCTTCCCATCTTGGAAATATTATACTGAAGATGAAGGAAAATGCCAGTTGCAGGTGTTTGTCTAGGAGTTATGTGTAAGCAATGTTATTCATGGCAATTACTTTGCTTCGTCCGATACATCCTACCCCCATGATGGTTATAATACAACAAATTTTCCCATTTTTCTCTATAGAGAAGGACCAATTTGGAAACTCAGGATGAGGTAACATGTGGTAATACCTCTGCTATCTTCAAGAATGCTTGGTGGCAGTATCGGAATTACCTGAAGAAAATGTACTTCACCGGCAAAGAAACTCATCAAATTCTCTTACGTTCTCCTGAGAAACATTTACTGGACGATGACTGGGAATGCCTTGTTCTGTACTGGTCCCGAACTAAGAATGTGGTAAGGTCTATTAGCTCATTTTCTATTTTAAGTATTATATTCTTGTGTCTTACTGTACTCTGTTCATGTAGAACAAGTGCCTAAACCTGAAGAACAACTGTTCTAATTTAAGATTCCATTGCTACCATAGGAGATAGATATATGTTTGTTTGATGCTTTTATTATGTACTAGTACTTGGCAATAGAAGACTTGGTAGTTTAATCCTGTCCACCTTACTAATGAAATGGTTCACCGAAATGAGTTTCATATACTAGTACATGCTAAACTTGTTATGTGTCTGCTTGTTTCTTCCTTTAGAATGCTGACAGAATATTGGGGAAGAGTGCCTTATTAAGCAATGGTAAAGGAAGTAATGCATATAAGGTTCAGGATAGTGACACATCCTGTCTTGGTTTAGTGTTGGAGTTACTGGCCACTACAGCTTGCACAAGCTATTCAAACTCACTGTCTGAATTAGTTCGGTTTCTTGAGTCTCAACTACAAGCTGAAAGACATCGATTAGCTGTGCTGCGACAAGAAGCGGAAGGACTACGGAAGTCCCTGGAGCATTCTAATGCATACTTTCTGGTGCAACAACAAGCGTTGGAGGATTTTAGTGCCAAGTAGGACAAAGCTAATCAGCTTGCTTAGCTTATTGCCAGCATGGTGGATACCCAGGATAATGTTTCTTGAGCTCTTCTGAAGTAGTTTCAGTTATGCTCTTGTTTTGCTGCCGCGTTTATTTGCACTGGTGGCCAATTTTGACGGCCAGTGTATATGATATGCTGCTTTGTTCCCTATATTTGCACTGGTGGCGAACTTCGATACCCAGTGGATGTAATATGTGTAATAGCCGTGATAGCCTAGCGTTAGTTGCTTGCTTATTTATTTCCTTGTTGTCTTGTTTATTTGTTTGCTTGTAGTCATTGCAGTTCTTTTTCCGCGGTTAACTAGTGGCTGCAATAACCTATTTTTTTAAACTAGGCCACAATAACCATGGGCTAATATTTACTGTAGTGACACTGGGCCTCCTACGGGCCGTAGAAACAGTGGGCCTTCTATGGGCCATAGAAATAGTAGGCCTTCTACGGGCCATAGAAACAATGGGCCTTCTACGGGTTGTATCATCAATGGGCCTTATACGGGCCATATGATCGATTGGCCAAACATGGGCCAATAACAGGCCGCATTATGGCCGTAAACGGGCTAGAGTTGGAATCATCCGTTCATGGGCCAACCATAACGGGCCTCGTTAATAGGCCGTATTTGATGATGCTATGAAAACGGCCCAACGTATTAATGGACCACAAACGGGCCGACTGTAACCACGGGCTGAATTTGGCCCACAAGCAGAAAATGACAGTAACGGGCCGTAAGTAAACAAATGCTGGAAATGAGCCCAAGAATAAATCGGCTCTGAGAAGGCCGAAAGATAACATGGGCTGGAAACGGCCCAACGGAATAACGGGCCGTTAATGGGTATAAAGTGATACACTATTCATTACGGGCCAGTTTCACCACGGGCCGTTAATGGGTGTAAAGTGATACACTATTCATTACGGGCCAGTTTCACCACGGGCCGTTAATAGGCCAAGAGTTACAAAGGGCCTCATATGGGCCGAAAGACATCATGGGCCATACATGGGCCAGAAGTGAAAACGGGCTGGAATCATATTGGATGGCCCAAATGACGCTACTGGGCCTAATTCGGATAGGGCGTAACGGTCCTTGGGTTAGCGGGCTGTAAATGGGCTATATGCGAACAGGCCGTTAACAGGCTTTCCATGGGCTGGCCCGACACCTTTTGACCAAGTCAAACGGGCCGACCTTTTCACAGGAATGGGCCTCTGTTGGGTCGTGCCACGTGTCGACGTATCATAGGCGCCTTCCGTCCAATGAGTGGTTGACATCTGTCCCAACGATGAGCCAACACATGTTTCCTCCAGCCAATGATGATTTTACACGTGGAAAATCCCCATTGGTCGGGGCTGTTAACGGGTTATCGGATCCAAAACCCGACCTGATAGCTTAACGGCGTTCCGTTACGATGGATGCCACGTGTCGGTCACCCTTGACGAAAGCACTTCTATGACGCGCGATTTATCATCATGGAAGTGGACACTTCCGTGATGATAATTTTGGTAATGTCATGGAACACTTCTACGACAGCACAGGTATGACTATCTTGATTCTGTCATAAATTTGTCATGGATGTACATACATGACAAAAAAAGCAACCTACTGTGACAAACACGTATCATCACAGAAGTGTATTTTTTTGTAGTGATCATGTTTGTTCCAAAAATCATGCTCCCAAAGGTTTCATTCCGTTTGGACTCCATTTGATATTCCTTTTTTGCGAAACACTGAAATAGGCAAAAAAACAGCAATTTGGACTGGGCCTCCGGTTAATTGGTTAGTCCCAAAAATAATATAAAAGCGTAAAATAAAGCCCGTTATCATCCAAAATAGATAATATAATAGCAGGGAACAAACAAAAATTATAGATACGTTGGAGACGTATCAGCCCCCAGCCGGAGCTGGGTATGGCTGACACTCGCGGAAGCATGGGCAAGGGGTTGAGCATGCCGGCATCCACATACACCCACCGCTTCCGGAACCCCCTCACATCTAGCGAGAGCTCAAAGTCGATGCCCGAGCCAGTCATCGCCGCTACGGCCTGGCAGGCCACGCACCCCGAGCGCTGGCGGGCATCGACCGGATGAAGCAAGAAGAAATGGCGAAACAGGGCTACGGAAGGGGCGATGCCCGCCATAGCCTCACAAAGAAAGGCGAAGACGGCGAGGAGGATAATGGATTGGGGGTCCATATGCCGCGCCTAGATTTGGTAATGCGAGGGTATAACATTGAAGAAATCGGAGATGCTCCAAGCAAAACTCGTGATATGTAACGAATAAAAATATAGCTCCAAGTAAAATGTCGATGGTCATTAGAAAAAGAGGGGATGCCTTCCGAAGCATCCCCAAGCTTAGTTGCTTGGTTCTCCTTGAATATTAACTTAGGGTGACATGGGGCATCCCCAAGCTTAGGCTCTTTTCACTCCTTATTCCTTCATCCATCATGATCTCACCCAAAACTTGAAAACTTCAATCACACAAAACTCAACAAAACCTTCGTGAGATCCATTAGTATAACAAAGCAAATCATCCCTCTAAGTACTGTTGCAAACCCATTCATATTTTATTTTTGCATTATATCTACTGTATTCTAACTTTACCATGGCTTATACCCTCCAATACAAACCATAGATTCATCAAAATAAGCACACAACGCAAAGAAAACAGAATATGTCAAAAACAGAACAATTTGTAGTAATCTGAAAACTTCGTATACTTCTGTACCTCCAAAAATTCTAAACAAACAATTGAAAGCATAGGCAATTTTTATATCAATCTTGTGTAAAAAGTTCAGAATTTTATCGCGCTTCCGTGATTTTTAACAATTCTGCTACTGGCGCACAAAGTTTTTGTTTTTCAACAAGATCAAATCAACTATCATCCAACATGATCCCAAAGGCTTTACTTGGCACCAACACTAACTAAAACATAAAAACACAATCATAACAGTAGCATAATTGTGCAAAAACTCAAGAATAGAAAGAAAAAGGCAAAAATACAATTTATTCATTGGGTTGCCTCCCAACAAGCGCTATCGTTTTATGCCCCTAACTAGGCATAATGCATAGATTCAAGTATTATCATCTTTGGTTCTAGCTTCATAGGATGGCCTCGTGGTTGATTCATATGGTGGCTTAATTCTTGTTCTAGAAAGTATTCCATACCCTTTATTAGTGGAAATTGGAATTTAATATTCCCTTCTTTCATATCCATCACGGCAACTATAGTGCATAAAAATGGTCTACCAAGTATAATAGGACAAGACGGATTGCAATCAATATCAAGAATAGTAAAATCTATGGGCACATAATTCCTATTTGCAAGAATAAGAACATCATTAATTCTTCCCATAGGATTTTTAATAGTAGAATTTGCCAAGTCCAAATTAAGAGAACATTCTTCAATATTGGTAAGACTAAGCACATCAGAAAGATTTTGTAATAGTGGAAACAGTAGCACCCAAATCACATAAGGCAAAACACTCATAATTTTTAATCTTGACTTTGATAGTAGGTTCCCATTCATCATGTAATTTATTAGGAATTGAAATCTCTAATTCCAACTTTTCTTCTAAAGCTTTCATCGTGACATCTATGATATGTTTAGTAAAAGCTTTATTTTGTTCATAAGCATGGGGTGAATATGGATTGCAAAAAAGAAATACAACAATCAAAGAGCAATTATCATAATTAAAGTCTTTGTAATCCAAAAGAGTGTGCATATCACTAGTTAAAGTTTTGACCTCTCCAAACCCACTTTTATCAATATTCTCAACAAGATTTTCACCCTCCGAATTATTGGGATGCCTTCTAACTAAAGTTGACTCTTCTTCAGTCCCTTTACCATCAATTTTAATTTTACTAAACAAAGAATCAATAGAAGAAACACCAATCATTTAAAGATCTTCTTCATTTTTATGAAAGCAATCGCTAGAAAATCCTCTCTCTAGGAATTCTCTTTTAGCTCTAAGCATAGCGGTTCTTTTCTTACTTTCATCCATATAAATATATAAAGCTTTAATTGATCATCAACCTTTGGTATAAAAAATTCAAATTGAGATTTTCTACATCGTGAGAAATTTTATCAATGCTTCTAGACATATCATCAATCTTATTCAACTTTTCTTCTATCGTAGTATTAAAAGCTTTTTGGGCATTGATAAATTCTTTAATATTATTCTCAATATTAAAGGTGTTCCTATTATTATTGTAAGAAAAATTACCATATGAACTACCATAATTATTAGAGGAATTTCCAGGAAAAGGCCTAGGATTAAAATTACCTCTATAAGCATTGTTATTAAAATTGTTTCGCACGACAAAATTCACATATACATGATCACTATTTTGCTCAATTAAAGTAGACGAATGCACATCATTCAGATCAATAGGAGCACTTTTATTAGCGACCAATTTCATAAAAGCATCAACTTTCTCACTCAACATACTAATTTCTTCAACAGAATTAATTTTCTTATCAATAGGTGCTCTTTCGGTATGTCATTGTGAATAATTTGTCATAATATTATCTAGCAATTTAGTAGCTTCACCCAAAGTAATTTCCATAAAAGTACCACCCACGGCGGAATCCAAAAGATTTCAAGAGACAAAATTCAATCCTTTGTATGATCATCCAAAGACTTAAACCATGAGTAGGGCAACTTCTTAGCATCAATTTCATTCTTTCCCAAGATTGCGCAACATGTTCATGCTCAAGTTGCTTAAAATTCATAATTTGTGTCCTAAGGGAAATAATTTTCACGGGCGGAAAATACTTAGTAATAAAAGCATCTTTGCACTTATGCCAAGAATTGAAACTATTGCGAGGCAAAGGAGAAAACCAAATTTTTGCACGATCTCGCAAAGAAAATGGAAATAATTTCAACTTCAAAATATCATTGTCCACATCCTTTTTCTTTTGCATATCGCATAATTTTACATGTGTTTAGATGGGATGCGTCATCCTCATTAGGAGTACCGGAAAACAGATCATCCATAACAAGATTCAACAAAGCGGCATTAACAAGACTCCGCACTAGTGGCGGGAGGAGCAATAGGAGTGCTAATAAAATCATTATTATTGGTATTGGAAAAATCACACAGCTTGGTGTTTTCTTGATTCATCGTCACTACGTAAGCAAGATTGCACACAAAAAACAGATCTGGCGAGAAAACGACGAACAATTTTTTTTCGTGAAGCGGGGGAGATGAAAATGAGAGAAAAATGGCAAATAATATAAATTGCAAGGAGATGATATTTGTGATTAGGAACCTGATAGATGTTGATGATGTCTCCCCGGCAATGGCGCCAGAAATTGGCGAGTTGTCGATGTTGGGGAACGTAGTAATTTCAAAATTTTCCTACGCACACGCAAGATCATGGTGATCCATAGCAATGACAGGGGAGAGTGTCATCCACGTACCCTCGCAGACCGTTAAGCGGAAGCGTTATAACAACGCGGTTGATGTAGTCGTTCGTCTTCACGATCGACCAATCTTCAGTACCGAACGTACGGCACATCCGCGTTCAGCACACGCTCAGCTCAGTGACGTCCCATGAACTCACGATCTAGTAGAGCTCGGGGAAGAGTTTTATCAGCATGACGGCATGGTGATGATGTTGATGAAGCTACCGACGCAGGGCTTCGCCTAAGCACCGCTACAATATAACCGAGGTGGATTATGGTGGAGGGGGGCACCGCACACGGCTAAGAGATCAACAGATCAATTGTTGTGTCTTTGGGGTGCCCTCCTACCCCCGTATATAAAGGGGGGAGGAGGAGAGGGACGGTCAAGATAGAGGCACGCCCAAGGGGGGGCAATCCTACTCCAAGTAGGTTTGCCCCCTCCCTTTCCTATTCCAAGAAGGAGAAGAGGGGAGGAGGTGGAGAGAAGGAAGGAGAGGGGGGCCGCCGCCCTTCCCTTTGTCCAATTCGGATTGGGGCAAGGGGGGTTGTGCGCCACCTCCTGGCTGCCCTCTCTCTTCTCCACTAAGGCCCATAAGGCCCAATAGCTTCCCGGGGGGTTCCGGTAACCCCCGGTACTCCGGCATATGTCTGAAACCTCCCGGAACCCTTCCGGTGTCCGAACATAGTCATCCAATATACCGATCTTTATGTCTCGACCATTTCGAGACTCCTCGTCATGTCCGTGATCATATCCGGGACTTCGAACTACCTTTGGTACATCAAAACACAAAAACTCATAATACCGATCATCACAAAACTATAAGCGTGTGGACCCTACGGGTTCGAGAACTATGTAGACATGACCGAGACACATCTCCGGTCAATAACCAATAGCGAAACCTGGATGCTCATATTGGTTCCTGCATATTCTATGAAGATCTTTATCGGTCAAACCGCATAACAACATACGTTGTTCCCTTTGTCATCGGTATGTTACTTGCCTGAGATTCGATCATCGGTATCTCAATACCTAGTTCAATCTCATTACTGGCAAGTCTCTTTACTCGTTCCGTAATGCAACATCCCGCAACTAACTCATTAGTCACATTGCTTGCAAGGCTTATAGTGATGTACATTACCGAGAGGGCCCAGAGATACCTCTCCGACAATCGGAGTGACAAATCCTATTCTTGATCTATGCCAACTCCACGAACACCATCGAAGTGACGTTTAGTAGCACACAAAGTGTTCCTCCGGTATTCAGGAGTTGCACAATCTCATAGTCATAGGAACATGTATAAGTCATGAAGAAAGCAATAGCAGTAAACTTAAATGATCAAGTGCTAAGCTAACGAAATGGGTCAAGTCAATCACATCATTCTCCTAATGATGTGATCCGGTTGATAAAATAACAAGTCATGTCTATGGCTAGGAAGCTCAACCATCTTTGATCAACGAGCTAGTCAAGTAGAGGCATACTAGTGACACTATGTTTGTCTATGTATTCACACATGTATTATGTTTCCGGTTAATACAATTCTAGCATGAATAATAAACATTTATCATGATATGAGGAAATAAATAATAACTTTATTATTGCCTCTAGGGCATATTTCCTTCAGTCTCTCACTTGCACTAGAGTCAATAATCTAGATTACACAGTAATGATTCTAACACCCATGGAGTATTGGTGTTGATCATGTTTTGCTCGTGGAAGAGGCTTAGTCAACGGGTCTGCAACATTCAGATCCGTATGTATCTTGCAAATCTCTATGTCTCCCACCTGGACTTGATCCCGGATGGAATTGAAGCGTCTCTTGATGTGCTTGGTTCTCTTGTGAAATCTGGATTCCTTTGCCAAGGCAATAGCACCAGTATTGTCACAAAATATTTTCATTGGACCCAATGCACTAGGTATAACACCTAGATCGGATATGAACTCCTTCATCCAGACTCCTTCATTTGCTGCTTCCGAAGCAACTATGTACTCCGCTTCACACGTAGATCCTGCAACGACACTTTGTTTAGAACTGCTCCAACAGACAGCTCCTCTGTTCAATATAAACACGTATCCGGTTTGCGATTTAGAATCGTCCGGATCAGTGTCAAAGCTTGCACCGACGTAACCATTTACAACAAGCTCTTTGTCACCTCCATAAACGAGAAACATATCCTTAGTCCTTTTCAGGTATTTCAGGATGTTTTTGACCGCTGTCCATTGATCCACTCCTAGATTACTTTGGTACCTCCCTGCTAAACTAATAGCAAGGCACACGTCAGGTCTGAAGCATAGGGAACACGTTTCATTTTCTCTCTATCTTCTGTAGTGGTCGGGCATTGAGTCTTACTCAACTTCACACCTTGTAACACAGGCAAGAACCCTTTTCTTAGCTTGATCCATTTTGAACTTTTTCAAAACTTTATCAAGGTATGTGCTTTGTGAAAGTCCAATTAAGTGTCTTGATCTATCTCTATAGATCTTGATGCCCAATATATAAGCAGCTTCACCGAGGTATTTCATTGAAAAACTCTTATTCAAGTATCCTTTTATGTTATCAAGAAATTCTATATCATTTCCAATCAACAATATGTCATCCACATATAATATTAGAAATGCTACAGAGCTCCCACTCACTTTCTTGTAAATACAGGCTTCTCCAAAAGTCTGTATAAAACCATATGCTTTGATCACACTATCAAAACGATTATTCCAACTCCGAGAGGCTTGCACCAGTCCATAAATGGATCGCTGGAGCTTGCACACTTTGTTAGTGCCCTTTGGATCGATAAAACCTTTATGTTGCATCATATAAGACTCTTCTTCCACAAATCCATTCAGGAATGCAATCTTTACATCCATTTGCCAAATTTCATAATCATAAAATGCGGCAATTGCTAACATGATTCGGATAGACTTAAGCATCACTACGGGTGAGAAGGTCTCATCGTAGTCAACTCCTTGAACTTATCAAAAACCTTTTGCAACAAGTCGAGATTTGTAGACAGTAACGTTACCGTCAGTGTCAGTCTTCTTCTTGAAGATCCATTTATTCTTGATGGCTTGCCGATCATCGGGCAAGTCAAACAAAGTCCATACTTTGTTCTCATACATGGATCCCATCTCAGATTTCATGGCTTCAAGCCATTTTGAGGAATCTGGGCTCATCATCGCTTCCTCATAGTTCGTAGGATCGTCATGGTCAAGTAACATGACCTCCAGAACAGGATTACCATGCTACTATGGTGCGGATCTTACTCTGGTTGACCTACGAGGTTCAGTAGTAACTTGATCTGAAGTTTCATGATCATCATCATTAGCTTCCTCACTAATTGGTGTAGATGTCACAGGAATCGGTTTCTGTGATAAACTACTCTCCAATGAGGGAGCAGGTACAGTTACCTCATCAAGTTCTACTTTCCTCCCACTCACTTTGTAAGTGCATCTAGTGCCACCCCTAGTTGGTTTTGGAGTATTGACGACAAACCTAGTTGAGGGAGTAATGTGTTTGTGAGAATTGCAGGATAACACAGGTAGAAGTCCCTCATTGATTCGGTTTTCCTACCAGAGATGGCCCCTAAAAATGTATGAAGACATCGATGGCAAAGGTGGTATATGAAGATATTCACATTGAAGACTATGACAAGAGAAGACGTGACATGAAGCATATGGAGCTCGAAGACTTAGATCTTTCGTAGATCTGTTTCTTCTTTATTGAGTCATAGGAACCACCGTACTGTTAAGTGGGGTCCAAGAGAACCAGTTAGAATGACTGAAGTGATGCTTAACCAAAACCTATGTCTTCGAGTGAAGACTACGAGAGTGAATCTTGTCCAGAGTCGGAAAAGTCAGCTTTGCTTGTAGCCCAAGTAAAGTTGCCGTGTGAGTTTCAAATCTGACCGTTGGAACACGTGTCAGTTCCTTAGTGACCCAGGGTCATTTCGGACAAATCAGGTCGGGTTGCCTAGTGGCTATAAATAGCCCACCCCCTACAACCATAAACGGTTGGCTGCTTAGAGTTAGAGTACGGCTTTTGTCATTTGAGAGCAACCCACCTCGAAGCCTTTGAGAGAGAATTCCTTGCGAGGATAAAGCCCTAACCACCCAGAGCCAAAGAGAATTAGTCATCACTTAAGTCTTCTTGTCTGTGTGACCTGAAGACTTATTACACTTGAGGACTGTGAATCCTCCAGCCAGTTAGGCGTCGCGTTCTGAGCGTCCAAGAGACATTGTGGATCGCCGGTGAACGAAGTCTGTGAAGGTTTGGGAGTCTACCTTGAAGACTTACCAGAGTGATTGGGCGAGGTCTATGTGACCTTAGCTCAAGGGGAATACGGTGAGGACTGGGTGTCCTGAGCTGCGTGTTCAGGACTGGGTGTCCGGGACTGTGTGTCCTCAGGTTTAAATACCTAGCCGCCCTAACCAGACGTGCAGTTGTCACAGCAACTGGAACTGGTCCAACAAATCATTGTCTTCAACGAGTCACTGGTTTCATCCTTCCCTTCCCTTTACTTACTGTTGTTCCTTGTGAAGTCATTGTATGATTGCACTATCTTTTGTCTTCACTGAGTGACTGCGTGTTCTGTTTGGCTTCTTAATATCTTCCTACCTGATCCTTACTACCTAGCTGCTATTAGTCATTGTGCTTTCACTTCATTGAATACATGAATGTGGTTTACCTAGTGTAGTCTACCTTTCGTTGCATGGTTATAGGTTTATTTCTATCGTTTGTCTTCGAAACTTCCACGTTTTGAAGACTTTCACAAAAATCGCCTATTCACCCCCCCCCCCTCTAGTCGATATAACGCACTTTCAATTGGTATCAGAGCAAGGTACTCCCTTGTTCTGTGTAATTCAGTTTAACCACCTGGAGTTTTAGCTATGTCGACTGCAGGGATAATTAAAGTCTTCGTTGCGTGCCCCGTCTTCGATAGAACTGAATATCCCTACTGGAAGAATAATATGCGCATGCATCTTGAAGCCATTGACGTCGACCTATGGTATGTCGTCAAGAACGGCGTTCCCAAGGCTGGAGAAGGTGTCACTGCTGCTGATGTCAAGAAGTTCGTTCAACTGGACTCTACTGCCAAGAATATCATCTATGGTCATCTGACCAAAGGACATTATGGCCGTGTAAGTGCTTTGGAAACATCTAAGCTAGTCTGGGACTGGCTCTCCAAGGTCAACGAAGGCGTCTCAACCCAGAGAGATCAGAGAATCATTGTCCTTCGCAACCTCTTCAACCGCTTCAAGCGAAGTGACAATGAGAATGTCCAGCTCACGTTTGATCGACTCACTGACATCACAAATGAGCTTCAAGCCCTCGGCGCTACTGAGATCACCAAGCATGAAGTCGTCAAGACACTACTGAGATCACTTGACAGCTTGTTTGACACCCTAGCCCTGATGATTCAAGAACGTCCTGATTTCAAGACACTCGATCCGTCTGACATACTTGAGAGGCTCAACACACATGAGTTTCAGCTTTCTGAGAAAAGAGATATCTACGGTCCAAACTATGGGCGAACTCGTGCCTTGAAGGAAAAAGTTGTCTCCTCATCTGAAGAAGAATCTGACAGCAGTTCTGATGACCCTGAAGACATTGGAAAGGAACTTGCTAGCCTTGTGAAGAAGTTCCAAAAATTCACCAAGAAGAAAGGCTTCAGGAAGTCTTCACGATCAAGCTCAAGGAATGATGAAGCTTCTGCTCATGACTACAAGAAGAAAACATGCCACAAGTGCAAGAAAACTGGCCACTTCATCTCTGAGTGTCCGCAGTAGGACAATGAGAACAAAAAGAAGAAGAAGAGCAAGGAATATGACTCTGGCGACAAGAAGAAGAATAAATACTCAAAGTCTTCTTCCAAGTCTTCCTCAAAGTCTTCATCACACAAGAAGAGCTCATCTGGCAAGGCACGTGTGTTTGTTGGCAAGGAAATGGATTCAAAGGAGGAGTCCGCTTCTGAGGAGGCGGAGGTGGAGTCTGAGGAGTCCGATTCTAGCGTTGCAAGTCTGGCTACAGCATACGTTGCCAAGTCCATCTTCAACACTGAAGACAATGACTTCATCACCGACACCAATGCAAATGACAAGGACTACTCCGCTCCTACCTACTGCTTCATGGCACGCGGTGCCAAGGTAAACACACGCACTACTCACTATCAAACATCTAGTGAAGATGACTCTGATTGTGGTTCAAGACCCAGCTACAAAACACTTGCTAAAATTGCAACTGAACAACAGAAAGCTATGGAACATATTCAAAAACTGTTAGACAAAAGCGATGATCTGTTAGGCGCTGAAATGACTCAATCTGAGTCCTTAATTGAAGACATAATAAATCTTCACATTAAGTATGAGGAACTTGAAAGTTGTCATGAAACGCTCTCAGCAACTCATGAAAAGCTTTCCTATGATTATCTTCAAAGGAAGCAAGATCTTGAGAAATTGAGAGCGGCTCATGAAGATCTTCAAAAGGAAAACGAGTCACTTCACACCGAACAGATCAGTTCCGCTCAGGAAGGATTTGAACCACCATGTATTAAATGCATTGAGCGCGATAATGCTACTTCTGTTGCTGAATGTTCTACTGCTGCTACTGTTGCAATATCTTCAACTGTTGATGTGGTAACTAACCCCTCTGCTGAGGATACCACTGCTATTGCTGATGAGAATGCTAGGTTGAAGACATTGCTTGAAACAGGGATGTACAAAAGTCTTAAAGGGCATCAGACACTATGTGATGTCCTCAAAAGGCAGATTCTGAACCAAAACCCGAGGAAAGAGGGTGTTGGGTTCGTAAGGAAAATGAATGCTGATGGCTCTTACTGGAAACCTGAGCAGTACCCCAAAACCACCTGGGTTGCTGCAAAGGAACCTTCAGCAGATCCGTCCAATCTATCTGGCTTCACTTGTGCTAACCCCATTGTCATTGATGAATCCTTTGATGCAAACTATAAACTGTTTAAGAATCAGAATGGTGAAGTGTTTGCCAGGTATATTGGTACTAACTGCAGGAATGGGCCGCCTATGAAGAAGATCTGGGTGCCGAAAAAGTGTTTGGAAAATCTTCCTATGAATGTCATCATGACACCACACGTGAAGAAGACAAACCCCAGACCACAGGTTTCATACGGTCCAAAGGCTTCATACAGACAGAGGACTCACCTAAGTCGCACTAACGCAGATGTTTTGCAGGGAAATCATACTCAGGCCTATGAATATGAGCGTGGTTCATCGAACCGCCATGTTCATAAGACCAAGAACTATTCTGCTTATTCTTATGAGTACTATTGTCCGCCTGCAAGACTTTTTGCTAGGGCTCCAAAGCCAAAGTTCTCAGACGCTGCACTTAGACATATCGCTTCTAAGCCACCCTTGAAGATGTGGGTGGCTAAGAAAGCTTAACTCTCTTTCGCAGGGAAAGGTCTCCGGCAGAAAACCAAAATCGTCTGACGCTATTGCTGGGGACCTTAAACATCTTGTAGGGCGCAAGATCAAATGCCCGAATGGTCTTACTATGTATTTCGTTCCTGAATCGCTTGCTACTCTCCCTATCAGTCCTAATCTGGATCTAAGCTTTCATAACCCACTGGTTCGTCAAATGTTTTTGCTTCACAATTCTCTTCGTGAAGCCTATCCCCCTAACTGCACTGTAGGGTACGACACCAGCGTCTTCAGAATGGATTATTGATAGTGGGTGTACCAACCACATGACTGGCAAAAGAAGCCTTCTTATGGACTCAAGCTTACGTCCATCCGATAAGAGTCACATCACATTTGCTGACACTGGTAAAAGTAAGGTATTGGGTCTAGGTAGAGTTGCAATCTCAAAGGATCAACACATGGATAAAGTCATGCTTGTTGAATCCCTTGGCTTCAACTTAATGTCTGTCTCAATGCTTTGCGATTTGAACATGTTCGTAATATTTGGAAAATATCATTGCCTTGTTCTAATGGAATCTGACAAGTCTCTAGTGTTTGAAGGGTATCGGAAAGATGATTTGTACGTGGTAGATTTCTCAGCAGGACCACAGCTTGCCGTATGTCTTCTAGCAAAAGCTTCAGAATGCTGGCTCTGGCATCGGAGGCTTGGGCATGCTGGCATGAGGAACCTCCACACCCTTGCAAAGAAGAAGCATGTCATAGGCATCGAGGGCGTCAAGTTCAAGAAAGATCACTTATGTGGTGCCTGTGAAGCAGGAAAGATGACGAGGGCCAAACATCCCTCGAAGACAATCATGACTACTACTCGACCCTTCGAACTGCTCCACATGGATCTTTTCGGTCCCACTCATTACTCAACTCTTACTACTACTGCTTGTCTCTATGGCTTTGTCATTGCTGATGATTATTCTAGATATACTTGGGTGCACATAATCCTCTACAAGACTGAAGTGCAGGATGTCTTCAGACGCTTCGCCAATCGAGCAATGAACAACTATGGCGCCAAGATAAAGCACATCAGAAGTGACAATGGCATTGAATTCAAGAACACTGGACTTGATACATATCTTGATACCTTGGGCATCACACATGAATTCTCAGCCCCGTACACGCCACAGCAGAATGGCGTCGTCGAACGCAAGAACAGAACACTCATTGAGATGGCCCGAACGATGCTTGATGAATACAAGACTCCAAGAAAATTCTAGCCTGAAGCCATTGATATTGCATGCCATACAATCAATCGTGTTTATCTTCACAAGCTTCTGAACAAGACATCTTATGAGCTCCTTACTGGCAAGAAGCCAAATGTCAGTTACTTCAGAGTATTTGGCGCCAGGTGCTGGATCAAGGATCCACATCACACTTCAAAATTTGCACCAAAAGCATATGAGGGTTTTATGCTTGGATATGGAAAGGATTCGCACTCCTACAGAGTCTTCAATCTCTTTCATTATAAAGTGGTTGAAACAGTGGATGTGTGATTTAATGAGACTAACGGTTCACAAAGAGAACACCTGCCAAATGTGCTAGATGAAGTTCCATCCAGCGAATCAATCAAGCTAATGGGAACTGGAGAAATCATACCTTCTGAAGCTCAACCTGAAGAGGAACTTATCATCTCCGCACCTGATCAACCTGAAGACAATGCTCAGCCTGAAGACAATCCCTCTAATAATGACAATGATCAGCAAGAGCAAAATCTTCGCCCTGTACATCCTCGTGTTCCTAATGAAGTGCAGATTGAGAGAATAATTGATAGCATCAATGCACCCGGTCCGCTCACTCGTTCAAGGGCAACTCAGCTAGCAAATTTCTGTGGGCACTTCGCATTCGTCTCAATAACAGAACCCAAGAAAGTTGAAGAAGCCTTCATGGAACCTGAATGGATTCAAGCTATGCAAGAAGAGCTTCAACAGTTTGAGCTGAATAATGTATGGGAACTGGTTAAGCGTCCTGATCCTCGGAAGCACAACATAATAGGCACCAAATGGATATACCGCAACAAGCAAGATGAGCATGGTCAAGTTGTCAGAAACAAAGCTCGTCTCGTTGCTCAAGGATATACTCAAGTGGAAGGCATTGACTTCGATGAAACATTTGCTCCTGTGGCTAGACTTGAAGCCATACACATACTGCTGGCCTATGCAAATCATCATAACATACTTCTATATCAAATGGATGTGAAGAGCACCTTTCTCAATGGCAAGATTGAAGAATAAGTGTATGTTGCACAACCGCCTGGCTTTGAAGATCCAAAACATCCTGACATGGTATACAAGCTCAACAAGGCACTGTATGGCCTTAAACAAGCCCCTCAGGCCTGGTATGACACACTCAAATACTTCCTGAAGAGCAAAGGCTTCATACCTGGTTCCCTCGACCCCACTATCTTCACGAAGACATATGATGGTGAACTGTTTGTGTGCCAAATATATGTGGATGACATTATCTTCGGCTGCACCAATCAGAAGTACAGTGAAGAGTTTGGATATATGATGCAAGAGCAATATCAGATGTCCATGATGGGAGAGCTAAAGTTCTTCCTCGGTCTTCAAATATGATAGCAATGCAGCGGCATCTTCATATCTCAAGAGAAGTATCTCAAAGATTGCCTGAAGAAGTTCGGTATGCAAGACTGTAAAGGCTTCACAACGCCAATGCCAGCCAAGCATCATCTGGGTCCTGACGACAATGGTAAAGAGTTCGATCAAAAGGTATATCGCTCCATGATTGGTTCTTTGCTTTATCTATGTGCATCTAGGCCAGATATTATGCTTAGTGTTTGCATGTGTGCTCGATTTCAAGCGGCACCAAAGGATTCGCATCACTTAGCTGTGAAGCGAATTCTTAGATATTTGGCTCACACCCCAACTTTAGGATTATGGTATCCAAAGGGCTCGGAGTTTGATCTGGTTGGATTCTCGGATGCTGATTATGCTGGTGACAAAGTGGATCGCAAGTCTACATCAGGCACATGTCATTTTCTGGGATGATCACTTGTATGTTGGTCTTCAAAGAAGCAGAACTGTGTATCTCTCTCCACTGCTGAATCTGAATACATTGCTTCTGGATCTTGCTACGCTCAGCTTTTGTGGATGAAGCAAACACTCAAGGACTATGGCATTCATCTGAAGCACGTGCCACTCTACTGCGACAACGAAAGCGTCATCAAGATTGCCAACAACCCAGTTCAGCACTCGAAGACAAAGCACATTGAAATTCATCATCACTTTCTCAGAGATCATGTTGTGAAGGAAGATATTGATATCATACACGTCAACACTGAAGAGCAATTGGCAGATATCTTCACCAAGCGCTTGGATGAGAAGAGATTTTGCAAGTTACGGTGTGAGCTAAATATCTTGGAATCCTCAAATGTCCTGTGATCAGGCACACATCCTAACACTTATGCATATTGATGACTTAGATGTGCAACGCACAAAGTAAAGTATATCTTCAATCAATGAAGACATACATTCTAAGTGTGAATACATTAATCTGGAATTTGACTTCGGAGTGCCACGATAATTGTGCGTCGTGTCTGGGTCTAATACTTCCTATACGGTGGGTAACGCTACCACCAAATTTTCTGTTTGAAGTGTTTCACTCATGGCGTTACATTTGCTATGTCTTCACATTTGGTTTGGCTTCAATCTCAACATGTCTTCATGATTATCTTCACTATGTTGATTATATATATATACTAGTGTTCTATCCTCTACAGCATTCACTTATAGCTATGTCTTCTCGTTGAATCTTTTGAACGAAGTGAATGTGATCAGACCCTAACCTCTCTATGCTTTCTATCTCAAACTCTATCTCTCCAAATCATATGCATTCTATTGAAACTGTCGAATGTCTTCTCTGCGTCCTTGTCAGCAGAAGATACAGAGACAAACATTAAGTCCGTTTTCAATGCTCATTCCTTCACCTGAAACCCGGAGAAGTGGGAACGACCACCCGACAATCCAGGCGTGCGTGGGACGTGGAACAACCCCCGATATGCTGCATGATGGCCACGTGTTCCTCAAATATGAATCACCAGGGGCACCTGTGTAATAACACTGAGCCGCCCCTGTCCCTATAAATACACGCCTCACCACAGTCATTATCTCTTCTTCCACTCTCGCACGAACCCTAGCGCCACCGCTAGCCCTCGACGACGCCGGTGATGAAGCGCTTCGCTGCCGCAACATCTCTGACGCCGTCTTCACACCGACCGCGGACATCGTCCTCTCCGCCGTCGCCGTAGGTGTCCTCCGTCGCCAAGTTAGGGCACGGAAGATCGAACTGCTCGGCCTCCTCTTCCACTCCGTCTAGCAAGTTCTTCGTGTGGTAAATAAAACTTCCTTTTTACGGCCCCTTTGATCCTATAGCTTTATCACATTCTACCACAAGCAGTTTCTATTCACACAAGTTGGATCTCTTTCATGTTGGGGAACGTAGCAGAAATTCAAAATTTTCTACGCAACACCAAGATCAATCTATGGAGTAATCTAGCAACAAGGGAAGGAGAGTGCATCTACATACCCTTGTAGATCGCTAAGCGGAAGCGTTCAAGTGAACGGGGTTGATGGAGTCGTACTCGTCGTGATCCAAATCACCGATGATCCTAGTGCCGAACGGATGGCACCTCCACGTTCAACACACATGCAGCCTGGTGACGTCTCCCACGCCTTGATCCAGCAAGGGAAGAAGGAGAGGTTGGGGAAGACTCCGTCCAGCAACAGCACGACGGCGTGGTGGTGGTGGAGGAGCGCGGAACTCTAGCAGGGCTTCGCCAAGCACTACGAGAGACGAGGAGGGAGAGAGGTAGGGCTGCGCCTTGGGAGGGTTCATCTCATGTCTTGGGCAGCCCCAAAACCTCCACTATATATAGGGGCAAGGGGGATGGGGAGGCGCCCTAGGGTTTCCCCTAGGGGGCGGCGGCCAGGGCAGATGGGATCTCCCCCTTGGGTGACTTGGCCCCCAAGCCAGGAGGTGGGAACCCTAGATGGGGCGCCCCAAACCCCCTGGTCACGTGGGAATAGGTGAGGGGGGCGCACAGCCCCTTAGTGGGCTGGTTTTCCCCCTTCCCTTGGCCCATGAAGCCCCCCAACACTTGCCGGGGCTCCCGAAACACCTTTCGGTCATGCTGGTCATCACCCTGTACCTCCGGAACACTCCCGGACTCCAAAACCCTTCGTCCAATATATCAATCTTTACCTCCGGACCATTCCGGAACTCCTTGTAATGTCCGGGATCTCATCCGAGACTCCAAACAACATTTGGTAACCACGTATATCTATTCCCTATAACCCTAGTGTCATCGAACCTTAAGTGTGTAGACCCTACGGGTTCGGGAATCATGCATACATGACCGAGACACCTCTCCAGCCAATAACCAATAGCAGGATCTGGATACCCATGTTGGCTCCCACATGTTCCACGATGATCTCATCGGATGAACCACAATGTCAAGGATTCAGTCAATCCCGTATACAATTCCCTTTGTCCAGCGGTATTGTACTTACCCGAGATTCGATCATCGGCATCCGATACCTTGTTCAATCTTGTTACCGGCAAGTCTCTTTACTCATTTCGTAACACATCATCCCGTGATCAACTCCTTGGTCACATTGCGCATATGATGATGTCCTACCGAGTGGGCCCAGAGATACCTCCCCGTCACACGGATGACAAATCCCAGTCTCAATTCGTGCCAACCCAACAGACACTTTCGGAGATACCCGTAGTGTACCTTTATAGCCACCCAGTTACGTTGTGATGTTTGGCACACCCAAAGCATTCCTACGGTATCCGGGAGTTGCACAATCTCATGGTCTAAGGAAATGATACTTGACATTAGAAAAGCTTTAGCATACGAACTACACGATCTTTGTGCTAGGCTTATGATTGGGTCTTATCCATCACATGATTCTCCTAATGATGTGATCCCGTTATCAACGACATCCAATGTCCATGGTCAGGAAACTGTAACCATCTATTGATCAACGAGCTAGTCAACTAGAGGCTTACTAGGGACATGGTGTTGCCTATGTATCCACACATGTATCCGAGTTTCCTATCAATACAATTATAGCATGGATAATAAATGATTATCATGAACAAGGAAATATAATAATAATCAATTTATTATTGCCTCTAGGGCATATTTCCAACATTTCATACTGCATCTCATAACATGCCTAGTATATTCACTTATGCTTCACAAAGTAGTTAGATTCCTCACTTGTACTGATCCGTGGATTCGTACAAATATGGAACCAACTCCTTATCTATGAGTGAATGTCTTCGCATGATGAGGTCAATGTCTTCTAAACTGATTTATCTTCAAAATCTTCTGAGAATGTATATGACCTCTTCCCCTTCCCTCGCACCTTAATGCTGTCACAGGTACATGTCCATGGGAGAATCCCTTGGTTCTCATAGTCTGCATTCATTTGCAGAATTCTTACAGTATCACATAAATTCTCCCGAAGCCAGTTCCTGTCTGTCCAACAAGCGAAAGCCTTTGAACGTATTGAAGCCTTTCAGTTTAAAATTCATGGCTTCAGAGAAATCAGCAAGGAAGGGTGGCAGAAAGCGTCATGGAGAAACATCAAGAGATCTGCCCGATGACCTCTCAGAGCTGTACAAGACAGATCATGAAGAGGATTACAATTAGCGCAAGACACGAATCCAATGGATTTGACGCTATTGGGTAGAACAGTGGTTCAAGTACAGATTTGTGACAAAGGAATATGCTGAAAAGAATGCCATCAAGCAACCATGGGGAGACATCCTCTACAAAAATCTTCAACCCAGGACCAAAGATGAAGCCATTGAACAAGGCTTCTATCCCTACATGGTCCGTGGGCCACAGCTTGCAGATGCACACTCATCGTCACTACTATGGTGTCGTGACGACATTCTGTTCAAGCGCAACTTCCAGTTTGCCCAGAACTCAGCAAAGCAGAACAAGAAGTCATTGGGACTAGACTTCAACCCTGGTCCTTCTGCTCCAAGGGTTGACGGCACATGAGATGCAGAACCCAATGTCGTCGGTCCTTTCTACAACCTTGAAGGTCTCATCACCCATATCTTGGTTCAAGGGACAGCTGTGAATGAGCCTGCAGATGACGCTAAATCAGATGAAGCGCCTGCAGCGTCGAAGCCAAAGAAGCAGCCTAAAGCTTCAAAGCCTGCCTCTGCTCCAAAAATCTCACGGGCGAAGCCACTGGCAACTGCACCTCCTGAAGACAGTGTGCAGTCTGAAGATCTGTCACGCATCTCCAAGCCCCAGAAGGTCAAGATGCCTCTGCCACACACCGGCCAAGAACTGACAGCTGCTGCTATTCTACGTAATGATGCCATTGATCTGTCCAGTGATGAAGATCTTGCAGATGACGCTCTTGAGCAACTGATCAAGAGCAAAGAAGAAGCAGAAATCTTCAATAATCTGCCTATCTTTGACGTGGCAATCATCCACAACTTCATTGATGAATGGTTTGACAAGCCCAACATCAGCTTCGAAGATCTGCAACTTCCCATTGGCCTCAGTATCGCCTTCCATGGCGCCATTGCTTCAGAGTTAGCTATCGCCCAGCGCATTGTTGAACTGAAGTAGAAGATTGACTTTGAGAAATCTCAGTTCAAGAAGCATATGGCCAAGCTCAGTGTGCAAGAGGTGAAGAACTTCAAGATTATGCTGCACGAGCTCAAGGAAGCCTTTCTCAAGAAACATGCAGAAGCTCAGGGTTCTCGTGAGCGCATGAAGGTCCTGGCTGACAGGTGTGTGCAAGCCTACAATGAGGCTGAGAAGCGCAAGGCCCTTGGGCGTCCTGGCATCGACCCCAGGATGGCTGCAAAGAAGAAGAAGAAGCCCGCTATGGCTGAACCCAACGCACCAAGGCAGGAAGCAGTTCCTATTGTCTTCCCAACTAGCATGACTGGCTCGAAGCCAAAAGCCAGGTCTACTGCTTCAGAACTGAAGAAGACGAGGACTGCTGAGGCTGAAGCAAGGAAGAGGAAACATCCTGAAGCCTCTGCTACTGCCCCCTCCAAGAAGAAGCGAAAGACCAAGAAGGAACGGGCTGCTCCCACAGAGCCCTTGATTGTTGAACCCATCTCCATGGTTCACCCTGATGCTGAACCTCAAGAGCGCCAACTGACTGTCCATGAGCCTGCCTTCACAGGGGCTCATGAAGCTAAAGACATTCCAGCAGCTGATCCCATCGCTGCTGAAGACATTGGTCATCATGACCATGTTGAAGATGATGCAGTTCTTCCTCAGCTCGAGCACCAATAGGTATCATCGCTTGTGCTAACGCACAGCGAACTCATCAGCATTGGTCATCCTTTGACGCCAATTGCTCAGGATGCATCATGGGCTGATTGCCCATAAGCACAAGAGGAAGAAGACTTTGAGGCCCAGCCAACTCCAACTCCACAGGCGTCGCCAGCGTTACGCAAGCTTCGCAAAGGACCAAGGCCTCCAGTCTATGAGTCTGAAGCTAAAGCTGCTGAAGACATTCCGGCTGCATCAGCCGATGAAGAAGAAACACCAAGCGTTGTTACACCCCCGTCTCACCAAGAAGCTGTTCTCGAGGAGAACATGACTGTGACCGACCCTCCAGCTTGTGAAGTGGAGGTTGAGAATCTCGAAGCTGCCACCACTAACACCAATGAAGCCAATGACGCTGTCATGGCTGAAGCTAATGTGGAGCCTTCACCAACCCAAGCACCAGAAGTCAGCAAAGCCACTTATCTCACTGCTTCTGTTCCTGCGCCTACTGCTGGTCCTCAGTTTGACTATCATGTTGAGCACAGGCCTCAGGTCCAGAAGCCAATCCCAAGATTGCCCAGGTTTCCAGGTCCTGCATCAGCACCTGGATCCTTCAATATCAATGGCTTCAAAGCAGACAACACTTTCTTCAATAGCTCCAGAAACCCCTACTCAAGGGAAAGAATATCATCTGATCGGTTCTGGAGCTATCCAAAGCGAAGCTATTACTCCTGCATTCTATACAATCAAGGTCGCATCTTCCCACATAAGCGTCTTGACATTGAAGCAATAGCCGGTCTGCCCTGTCTGGAAGAAGCTCTGGATTGCTTCAAAGAGGTTGGATTGCTGCCGTTCGTCACCGACCAAGAGCATTGGAATGAAGAGTTGTTGCTTCGATTCTATGCCACACTTCACATCCGTGGGTACAACAAAGATCCGAAGACTTGGGTCCTGGAGTGGATGACAGGAAATGTTCATCACGAAGCCAAAGCCCTTGACATCATTGAGCTCACTGGTCTGCCCACTCCTGGCAATCTCTATGAACATGGCTGCCAACTTCACAGTGAAGCTGTGGAGAGCATCTTTTAGAAGCCCGAACCTAACATGAGTCAGATGCTCAGTATAATGAAGCCATTGCCCCAAGATGCTGCATATCCCATGGAGTTCTTTGTTGAAGACATTGAGTATCTGCCAAGGACTATCTATCACATCATAAGGCGAACTCTCTGGCCCATCAAAGGACATTCTCCACATGCCAAGCTGGAAGGTGCAATGAAGACTTTGGTCTTCTATATTCTTCATGGCAAATGCTTCAATGCACAGGACTTCTTCATCCGCCAACTTGCTGCATCAGGCTCTGATCTTTTTGGCTTGAAGTTCTACGCTCCATGGATAATGCGGCTGATCAAACTCCACTCCGCCATCTCATATCAGTCATCTGCTCGCAATCATCGTATCTTTCTGCCTGATGTGGATATGTCTGTTGAAGCAATGTATCCTGAGCCTGCCAAGGAACCTCTAAGTCTTCAGAATGCGGAGCATCAAAGTTTTTCTCAGAACATTGAAGGAGTTGAAGCAGTCACTCATGTGTATCCTTTGGCTGGAACTACACGTGCACCGCATCCTGCTCTCACTGAAGCCACTGATAGCACAATTGCCCAACGACCCAGGAAGCGCACTCATGTTCTCAATGACCGAGAGCTTCTTGTGGCTCTTCATCAGAAACAGGATAGTCATCATGACTGGCTGAAGCGTCAAATGCAAAGCCTCTTGGTGGATGTTAATCGCATTCGCAATCTTGCCACCAAGAATGCCTTTGTTGCACACGAAACCTCTCGACGCACCTGGAAAGGGCTGACGCTAATGTGCTCTGAAGATGATCTTCAAGAGGATGGCTTCTCTGAACGCTTCAAGTTTGACTCCACACCTCCTCGAAGGGCAGTGCTGCGACGAACTCCATCTCTTGAAGACTCTGAGTTCTCTTCCTCTACTGCAACTGTGAATGCCAGAGTGATTGAGGATGAAGATGATGCTACTTCACCGCCACCTCCTTCAGCACGCTTCGACACTGCTCCAAGTTCTTCTGCACCACTGAACACCACTGACGACCCTGCTGCTTCACCTACTCTTCATGGGAACGAGTAGATGCTCTATGTCTTCGAACCTTTTTGGTCCTTACTGACAAAAGGGGGAGAAGCATATGAGTTTGATAGTCTTCAAGCGGGTCCATATGGGCGGGTGCTTTATATTTTGCTTCGTGTTTACAACTCTCGTTTTGATACATTTGGTTCTTTGAGTTGTAACACTCAAACTCGATGGTCGTCTGCTACTTATTTGCCACCTTGTGATGCGATGATAAATTCCGCATGTGCGACGATAAATTCCGCACTTAGGTCATTTTGCAGACGTCCATTTTCCATTATGCATGTCATTATCTTCACATACCTTCACATGCATAGTGGATTGTCATCATAAGTTGAAGAGGATCTCCACAAGCACAACCTGCCATGTGCATTTGCATTCCAAAAGCAAATTACTTATATGCACATCTTCAGGGGGAGCCCTTGCAACTTATGAAGACAATTCCTTATCCTTTACAATTTTACATATTATATTCCCCGTTGAAAACTTCAACTAGTTTCATCAATCACCAAAAGGGGGAGATTGTAAGTGCATCTAGTGCCACCCCTAGTTGGTTTTGGAGTATTGACGACAAACCTAGTTGAGGGACTAATGTGTTTGTGAGAATTGCAGGATAACATAGGTAGAAGTCCCTCATTGATTCGGTTTTCCTACCAGAGATGGCCCCTAAAAATGTATGAAGACATCGATGGCAAAGGTGGTATATGAAGATATTCACATTGAAGACTATGACAAGAGAAGACGTGACATGAAGCATATGGAGCTCGAAGACTTAGATCTTTCGTAGTTCTGTTTCTTCTTTATTGAGTCATAGGAACCACCGTACTGTTAAGTGGGGTCCAAGAGAACCGGACAGAATGACTGAAGTGATGCTTAACCAAAACCTATGTCTTCGAGTGAAGACTATGAGAGCGAATCTTGTCCAGAGTCGGACAAGTCAGCTTTGCTTGTAGCCCAAGTAAAGTTGCCGTGTGATTTTGAAATCTGACCGTTGGAACACGTGTCAGTTCCTTAGTGACCCAGGGTCATTTCAGACAAATCAGGTCGGGTTTCCTAGTGGCTATAAATAGCCCACCCCCTACAACCATAAACGGTTGGCTGCTTAGAGTTAGAGTACGGCTTTTGTCGTTTGAGAGCAACCCACCTCGAAGCCTTTGAGAGAGAATTCCTTGCGAGGATAAAGCCCTAACCATCCAGAGCCAAAGAGAATTAGGCATCACTTAAGTCTTCTTGTTTGTGTGATCTGAAGACTTATTACACTTGAGGACTGTGAATCCTCCAGCCGATTAGGCGTCGCGTTCTGAGCGTCCAAGAGACATTGTGGATTGCTGGTGAACGAAGTCTGTGAAGGTTTGGGAGTCTACCTTGAAGACTTACCAGAGTGATTGGGTGAGGTCTGTGTGACCTTAGCTCAATGGGAATACGGTGAGGACTGAGTGTCCTGAGCTGCGTGTTCAGGACTGGGTGTCCGGGACTGTGTGTCCTCAGGTTCAAATACCTAGCCGCCCTAACCAGACGTACAGTTGTCACAGCAACTAGAACTGGTCCAACAAATCATTGTCTTCAACGAGTCACTGGTTTCATCCTTCCCTTCCCTTTACTTACTGTTGTTCCTTGTGAAGTTATTGTATGATTGCACTATCTTTTGTCTTCACTGAGTGACTGCGTGTTCTGTTTGGCTTCTTAATATCTTCCTACCTGATCCTTACTACCTAGCTGCTATTAGTCATTGTGCTTTCACTTTATTGAATACATGACTGTGGTTTACCTAGTGTAGTCTACCTTCCGCTGCATGGTTATAGGTTTATTTCTATCGTCTGTCTTCGAAACTTCCACGTTTTGAAGACTTTCATAAAAATCGCCTATTCACCTGCCTCTAGTCGATATAACGCACTTTCACATTTCTTTCGAGAGAAATTCCTTCTCTAAAAAGGATCTATTCTTAGCATCAAATGTCTTACCTTCGGATCTGTCATAGAAGGTGTACCCAACAGTCTCCTTTGGGTATCCTATGAAGACACATTTCTCCGATTTGGGTTCGAGCTTATCAGGTTGAAACTTTTTCACATAAGCATCGCAGCCCCAAACTTTAAGAAATGACAACTTTGGTTTCTTGCCAAACCACAGTTCATAGGGTGTCGTCTCAACGTATTTCGATGGTGCCCTATTTAACGTGAATGCAGTTGTCTCTAAAGCATAACCCCAAAACGATAGCGGTAAATCAGTAAGAAACACCATAGATCGCACCATATCTAGTAAAGTACGATTACGACGTTCGGACACACCATTATGTTGTGGTGTTCCGGGTGGTGTGAGTTGTGAAACTATTCCACATTGTTTCAAATGTAGACCAAACTCGCAACTCAAATATTCTCCTCCACTATCAGATTGTAGAAACTTTATTTTCTTGTTACGATGATTTTCCACTTCACTCTAAAATTCTTTAAACTTTTCAAATATTTCAGACTTATGTTTCATTAAGTAGATATACCCATATCTGCTCAAATCATCTATGAAGGTGAGAAAATAACGATACCCGCCGTGAGCCTCAATATTCATCGGACCACATACATCAGTATGTATGATTTCCAACATGTCTGTTGCTCGCTCCATTGTTCCGGACAACGGCGTTTTAGTCATGTTGCCCATGAGGCATGGTTCGCAAAGTACCAAGCGATTAATAGTCAACTGATTCCAAAAGTCCATCAGTATGGAGTTTCTTCATGCAGTTTACACCAATATGATCCAAACGGCAGTGCCACAAGTAAGATGCACTATCATTATCAACTCTGCATTTTTTGGCTACAACATTATGAATATGTGTATCACTACTATCGAGATTTAACACAAATATACCACTCTTCAAGGGTGTGACCATAAAAGATATTACTCATATAAATAGAACAACCATTATTCTCAGATTTAAATGAATAACCATCTCGCATCAAATAAGATCTAGATATAATGTTCATGCTCAACGCTGGCACCAAATAACAAATATTTAGGTCTAAAACTAATCCCGAAGGTAGATGTAAAGGTAGCGTGCCGACGGCGATGACATCAACTTTGGAACCATTTCCCGCGCGCATCGTCACCTCGTCCTTAGCCAGTCTTCGCTTAATCCGTAGTCCCTGTTTCGAGTTGCAAATATTAGCAACAGAACCAGTATCAAATACCCAGGTGCTACTGCGAGCTCTAGTAAGGTACACATCAATAACATGTATATCACATATACCTTTGTTCACCTTGCCATCCTTCTTATCCGTCAAATACTTGGTGCAATTCCGCTTCCAGTGACCAGTTCCTTTGCAGTAGAAGTACTCAGTCTCAGGCTTAGGTACAAACTTGGGTTTCTTCTCTTGAGTAGCAACTTGTTTGTCGTTCATCTTGAAGTTCTCTTTCTTCTTCACTTTACCCTTTTTCTTAAAACTGGCGGTCTTGTTGACCATCAACACTTGATGCTCGTTCTTGATTTCTACCTCCGCAGCCTTCAGCATTGTGAAGAGCTCGGGAATCATCTTATCCATCCCTTGCATATTATCGGTTGCCAATCTAGAGATGTATAGGGCGGCGGCCGAAATAACGCTTGGAGTACACATCAAGTTTTCGGCAAAGTCCTTCTTGAGCACGCCAAACTGTGAGGCTTCCTGAGTCTTTCCTTTATGAGATCGGTGGGTCGTAAGCCCGACCCATTGAATGTGGGCCAACTAGGTTGGTACGCTCTAGTCCAAGACACTGTCAACAAGCCTCCCCTGCATATAAAACTACAATGATATTATTCAGTTTAGTAACTTAGCTAATTACCTTGGGACAATTTCGCACACCCTAACACCACTTTTCTACGCTTGCTATTTGTATTATATTGTACTTTTACCTAGGCAGCACCTAACTTTTATTTTTTACGTTCTTTAATATCTAGTAAACCTACCGTTTTATACCCGCGACGGCGTAGATTTATTTCTCATTATTGGATAAAGGAAATGTTCGGTGTATGTATGGTTGTATCTGTAGCAGATAGGACCTGAGAGAATACTAATCCTACATTTAGATCATTGTGGGTTTGACACTCTATACTGACCACCTCCATCATTTGAAAATGCTACCACCATTCTTTGTACTTGGGGATTATTAGTGGCCGCGCAGCTCGGCCGGCAGTGCAGCACGGTGGCGGCGAATCTCGTCCATCCGCGCGCGGGCAGACTGCGGCACCGCAGGGACGGGCACCCTGTCAGGGTCGAGGTGCATGTCGTGCGACAGATTAACATCCGGCCATGAGTCTGGGATGCGAAGCTGCTAGTGGTTGAGGTGCATGTTTTGCGACGGGAAGGTAGAGGCGCATGCGCACCGCCCGTGGTGCAATGGTGAAGTTGGCCGACCAGCGCCAAGACGATGAGCTTTGCCTCGTGGTCGTGCTTGCTACTCCGCTTGCTAAAGATGCCCATGGTGGTGGGTAGGGCTTGCTTGTCAGACGGAGGGGAGGGGGGGGGGGGCAAGAGAAGATGAAGACTGAGAGAAAGAAGTGGAATGTCATTATCTCGTTGACGTGCGTGGACTACATTGTCTCGTTGACATGCGGGCCCAGACGCACGCATGCTATTTAATAGCACCGGCAGTGGTAGTTGGGCGGCCAACACGCGGATCCCTGACGGATGCCAAGCGCACGAGCGACACATCTGTCTCTTATCCGTATGAACGTAAAATGTGCATAATTTAGAAATGTGTCCAAGAGTGATGAGGGAGGGCAATTTTTACGGTTCAGTCGACGCTTTGTGTCATTGTTTTTTTAGCATCACGGACCGAACGGGCCAACATGAATGAAATTGATAGCCGTGTTGGAGCTGGCCACATGATTCCTCGCATGGCGGATGGGAAATTGGGTGTCAGCGCCACGCGCGCGCATGCTGCGCCATCACCGGTTCTGATGACCCGGTCTAAAAGCATCTACATCCGGACGTTTCAAATCATCTTTTATATATTCGTGAATGTGCTCGGTCAGTGACCAGACAAAAGAGAGAGGACAAAACTTAACCCAAGTAGACCCCTCATATCATCCTTATACGTTCGGGATGTCCGCGAACCCTCATATCCATCTTAAATATGAGGGCTCGCGGACGCGTCCGGGCATTCCGCCACGTAGGATGCAGCCCCATCCCGAACCATTTTTTCTCTTTCTTTATTTATTCTTTTATTTCTTTCTCTTCATTTCCATCAATCACGTGAAAGTGACCGGACATATAAAAAAATATGATTACACGGACGGATAAATAGGAGCTTAAAACCGACACGTTCGATTACTGACCGGATACGTTTCGCGAATGTTTAAAGAGTCATATTTACTATGTCCAGTTGTAGATGCTCTATCACGGTGCGCATTGGAGGCGGCCGGCACCGAGACGACGAATCCACGGCGTCGGCCCAGTGACCGACGCAACCATGCTCCCCTCCGGCCGGTCATGTACGTGTGGTTAACTGCAAACGGGAATCGTATTTATTCGTGATCGTCTGATCGTTCGGGCTAAATCCACAAAGATGCCGTACGACTCCTGCGCGCTCGGTCGTGTCAAATCGCCACCAACCACGCTAGATACCGCATTTCTCATCCTACCAACCGGACTACGCAACATCACGGATTCACGGCCAGATTTCCTCTCCCCGCCGGACTCAAACTCTAATCATCATCACACACACACACGGTGAGCGAGACACCATGGCCACAGGATGCTCCACTTGGCAACAGAAAAACAAATCGACCCGTATCCTCCATCCTCTTGCTGGGCCATAAACGGCACCACACACGTCGCTCGAGCGCACGGACGCCTTTTGTTCCCGATGAGTACCGCCGTGCGCCGGCCCCAGCGGAGCAGCGCTCGTCTCGACATGCACGAATAAGAACCCGTACCCTTCGCGCGAGGACCACGGCGCACACATAACCCATGAAATCTTTTCGCGTCGTAACCAACCAAAACAGCCCGTGTTTGTAGCTCGTGCGTGCACTCATCTTGCTGAGCAACCAACCAATCGAGCGAAACACCATTCGATGCGAGAAAGCAGGACGGGAGCTGGGCAGTAGCTCCACACCTTTCCTTTTTTTTCCAATTTGCCGACGCCTTAAAAGTGAGTACGGTAAAGGATTGCTTTCGCGAAGGTGGAGCGTTGCATGCAACGCAAAGATACCGGTGAAAGCTCCCACGCAACGGCAGGGCTAGGTGCGGGGTTGCGAGCTCACGGGGCGCGACGCCCGCATCGCCCCGTCGTGATTATTTTGTTTCTCCAGCAACAACGAACGAGCAGCAGTAACTGCGAACTGGGCATCGCGTACTGCCAGTCTGCCACTGGCGAGCCGCTCGGGGTCGGTTCGGTTGGATGGATGGGGATCTGCTGCCACGGTGGCAGCGACTGGCAGTGGGGTGGGGGTTGCCGGGTGGGAGAAAATGAGATGAAAAGGTAGTACGACTGGTAAAGAGTTCACCGGACATGTAACTAAGGATGCATCGTGCGTTTGGTTCACATCTCTGTTTTAGAGCATTTTGCATACTTGTTTCAATTGAGTCTGGTTGGGCAAATACAGGCTAAAAACCAGCATCTGCATGTAGTTTGGTTGCCTGCATTAGGCTCAACACACGAGGGAGTCAATTAGCCAGCATGCTGTTTGATTGCATGTGTCACTATCATTAGACAAACAACACATTGTTTTGTTGCAAACGGCTAAAGATGTGATCACTACTTCTCACTAGTGATGACTTTGCCGCACACACAATAATCATTATCTTGTCCTGGGTAGGACAAATGACAATTTATTCTAGTAACTAGCAAATGACACTACAAGTTATTAAGAGCCAACATGGCTCAATAGGGAAAAGTTCAGCAATGCTAACTAGGTGGAAGTTCGTCATCTTCCTCTTCCTCTTCTTTTGTTGCCGATGTGCTGCTTCTTCTTCTTCTCTTCTGTTGTTGCCTCTTCTTCTTCTTCTTCTTCTTCTTCTTCTTCTTCTTCTTCTTCTTGTCTGACCTTTGTTATCCCACATTGTCTGAGCCCACTGTCGGTGTCAAAACCGACCGATCTCAGGTAGGGGTCCCGAATTGTGCGTCTGAGGATCGAAGATAATAGAAGACAAAGAGGACACAATGTTTACCTAGGTTCAGGCCCTCTCGATGGAGGTAAAACCCTACTTCCTACTTGATTGTCGATGAGTATAGGGGTTACAAGAGTTGATCTATCTCGAGATCGTAATGGCTAAACCCTAGATGTCTAACCTATGTCAATTCTGATGGGCTCTACGAACTAAGCCCTCCGGTTTATATAGACAACGGAAGGGCCTACGGTTGTACATAGTCGGTTTACAAAAAAGGAAACTATACATTCGTACGCCAATCTTGCCATCCACGCCAAGGAGAGTCCTATCCGGACACGGGGGGCAGCCTTCTACCTTGTATCTCCACGTCCCATCAGTCCGGCCCATATCACACAGCCTGGACACCCGAGGACCCCTTTATCCAGGACTCCCTCAGTAGCCCCTGAACTTGCCTTCAATGACGATGTAGTATCCAGCTTATGTCTTCGGCTTTGTAAAGCGGGTTCTTCATTATACTTCGGACCAACGACAGTCTGGCTGTGACCTCGATGCACTGCCTTTATGACTCCTTGTGGTCGCTTCGATTTCCACGCACCGAATGAATACAAATGGTCCGTGTTTTTTTGCAAATAAGCCCTTTACCATGCTCGGACGACATCTATATAAGGAGACTTAGATCCCCAAATGCCATCTCACATCACGCACAGGAAAAACCGTCAAGATGAGCTACGAACAAAACCTTCAAACATGGTCAGCGCTCCAGGCTCCTCTTCACGCCCCCATGGCCCTCAGGAGGGTGATTGGCAGAGTTGCTTGGTGCCTCATCTTCAGCTGAGCCGACTCTAGACGTAGGGCTATCTTCCCCTCGCGGATCTAGTCCCCGTTCGAGCGGGATTGGCCTCAATCGGCAACGATGCGATGGTTGAGAACTTCCCCAACCCCAATAAGGAGGAGAGGGTGTGCTTTGTCCTGTTCCTATTGCGGGGCCTAGGATTTGCAATCCACCCCTTTCTTCGGGGCCTATTGGAATGTTACGGCATCCAACTGCACAACCTCACCCCAGGTTCGATCCTGGACATCTCAGGCTTCGTCGCCCTATGCGAACTGTTTTTAGGCATCGAGCCCCATTTTGAACTATGGAGGAAGTTCTTTTGCCTTGTTCCCCGCCATCGATGAGGCTCTATCTTTGAAGTGGGCGGTGCCGAAGTATGGCGTATAGCCAGATTCGGATACCTCATAGGGACTCCCAAAGAAGTATACCCGCAGTGGTCTTCGGAGTGGTTCTACATGGATGACGTCCCACTGCCGGACCCAGTTCGGCGTGGCCTTCCTGAGTTTTCCAGCGCTCCTTTAAAGAAGCGTTTCAACTGGCGTCCCCGAAGTTCCCAGGAGGAGGACAGTGCGGAAGTAAAAAAAGGTTGGTTAGCAAGGTCAGGTTACTAGCCCATACCGAGCTCTCGATAGTCGAGATTATGGATATTGAAATAAAGTGGTGTGTTCAGCCTCTACAATCCAAAGTAACTCCCTTATGGTGTTACAACGGAGAAGATGACGCGTCCCGTTACAGACGGAAGGGTCCGGATACCCCTGCCGAACTGGCCACAATCTTGGCCGATCTGTATAAGGGTGAAAAAGAAGATTCCCTCCGCTTAAACTGCCGGGAAGGCTTTTCCATGTACAACCCCACAGAATGGGTAAGACTTCGATCGTCTGTGTTGCCTTATTGCTGTCACAGATACTTATCCAATTTTGCCCTTTGTTGCCATAAACAGTCATGGAGGAAAATGATAGAGGGCGTCCAATGTCCCGCTCCACAGCCAGAGGATCATAACCGCGATGGAGACCCTAGCTTTTGTGAGGATCCGGACATATACATAGAGTTTGATGATGGGGTATTTTATCAAGCGAGCCTTGACGGCTCAAAAGTGGCTATCACCGCCGACTACCCCCGCCTCTATCCCTTCTGCATCATAATTGTTCGGAGGGCTCTTAAAAGGAAATCCCTATTTGCATTTTTATCCGTTATACTGATCCGGATTTTAATAGGATCGGCGCTCGGCGGGCCGTACCTCCTCGAGGGCGGCCCCTACGCAAGGTCGTCGTTCAAAGTGAAAAGGGACTGGGAGTGCTGTTGAAACCTCACAGTCTTCCAAGAGGTATGTTTGTTTAATACATGCCTAGGCATGAGTCTGGATTGTTAAAAGTCTCCTTTTATCCTTGATGTCAGGAGGAGTACGCGGCAGATGGTGGGAAAACGCCCAGTTAGCCGAATGTCCGCCAATCCGGTGCCGGACTCTCCAACTATGATGAGAGCCGATGCAATGCCAGTTCCGACTCTTCAAGAGGATTCAGATGACCTATCAGTCACGGGTTCCAAAGTGAAGAGCGTGATGAATCACCGTCGATTGAAAGAGGCTATGCACGCTCCAGCCTTTTTTGAGCAAGAGTTTACCGCACTAAGCTCGGTGGATGCATATATCTAAAGCCACTCAAGACGGACTTGCCGGAGTCACTCAGTTGTTCTCGAAAGATATACATGTAAAAGTTTATGCAATGTTTGATAGTCATGTGCCAGTAGCCCCTGAGACTTGAAGCGGTGAGGTAAACCAATTTAAGGATCGATATGACCCATAGGTTCTCAAAGAGAAAAATACCACGCTATCCCAGGAGCTAAAGGTGAATCAGACACAAGTGAATGTTGTCATCGCCGAATTGGCGGAAATGAAAAAGGCCGCGGTGAGTGCATCTGGGAAGAATAAACACGAGGGAGGAAAGACAAACAATCCGAAGGGATAGAGAACTTAAAGGCTCAGTTATCGGCCGCTCAGAAAGAAAATGAGAAGCTGAAGGGCAGTATATTCGGTATGTCTTCCCTCCATTGCTAAATCACCCTAGGGCTCATGTTTAGTCCATAGTTCGGAACGTCATGACTCTGTTGCTTTACAGGCTTGTTAACTGGTTGCCCGGAGGAAGAAGTATCTGGATTTCAAGGCGACATGATGAAGGAACTGTCCGTGGTACATACTCGGGCCCAGAAAGCCATGAGGAGTATGGTGAAGGCATTATGGCCATCTCACACCCCTCCAGAAAGTATGGAAGGCTTGGCAAACTTATTCAAAGGTGCCCGGTGCCGGTTTGAGCTATGGAAGACTTCCGCCTGCCGTGAAGGCACACGAGAAGCTTGGGCCATGGCGAAGACACGTTTCACCAAGCTGGATCCAACTCATATGGCCTGAGTGGGACCACAAGGACCAGACGGGAAAGAAATTCCAGTGAATTTGGTGTATGACCAAGTAATGATAGTTGTGAAGTATTCACATAAAGACTGTAGTTTAGACAGTCTTATGGATGGAATAGATAAGGAATAGGTGTTTGATTTAATGTATTCATGTACATTATGATCAACCTGTACCTTCATCCAAACATGTAAAAGGTTTTGTCATCGTAGGCTTTCGGCTTTAACCTCCGAACCAAAATGGTGGAGTGCTTATGGATACTATTTGAAAAGAAGCATTCATTATATCCGGAAACTAGGCAACCCAGTCTGCCACCGGCGAGGCGAGTCACTCGGGCTCGGTTCGGTTGGATGGAAGAATGGATGGGAATCTGCTGCCATGGCGGCAGTGACTGGCAGTGGGGTGGGGGTTGCCGGTGATGAAGATATGTACCTAGGGTAGGGTCATAGGCCTGACCTAGACACCCTCCGCTAGGACGTCACCTTAAAACCAGAAGCATTCGAAGAGGAGTCATCATCCACTCGACCATGAGGACTTCCACTTGGAAGACTTGAAGTCACTCGACCGCAGGGACTGTCACTCGACCACCAGAAGGTCTAAGGTCACTCCAGACCACAACGGTCGGACATCACCTCATAGCTTTAATGGTCATTATGTCTCTTTATTTACTAGCGTTACCAGTAACGTCTCCCCTTTAATGTACTTTAAACCGTTTGTAACGTGGGTCGGTTGGGGTCCTGGCGCACTCTATATAAGCCACCCCCCTCCACAGGCACAAGGGTTCGCATTTTTTGTAAACACACACACACACACACACACACACACACACACACACATAATCCAGTCAATCACCTCAGGGCACCGAGATGCAGGGCTGTTACTTCTTCCGAGAAGGGCCTAAACTCGTAAAACTCATGTG
The DNA here is from genome assembly GCA_034509565.1 of Triticum monococcum. Classification (NCBI taxonomy): domain Eukaryota; kingdom Viridiplantae; phylum Streptophyta; class Magnoliopsida; order Poales; family Poaceae; genus Triticum; species Triticum monococcum. Next base: position 497,112,626 of record CM067844.1, read on the forward strand.
TACAACTACTCCATAGCTAGGATCTTGCCTCCTCATACCTACCCCCCATTCTACTGTCAGTCTTAGAACCACGACAGTTGGCGCCCACCGTGGGGCCGGTGTCTTAGTAGTTTATTAGAGAAGTTGCGATTCTTCCGATTCCCATCATCATGGTTTCCGGTGGAGGATTGCCTGAAGCCCGCGAGATCCGTCTTGGCTCGCTCGTCTTCATCCCCAGCGACTCCGCTTGGCTCCACGAGGCTCCACTGGACGTCGAGGCGCTCCCGTCCGCGGGGCGATGCACTTTCGCGCCTGCGTCCGCGGTGTCCTTCTTCGACAGCCGTTGACTCAGTATCGTTTGGCTCCTACGACATCCTCGCTTCCCGTTGTTCACCGGCGCCAGCGATCCGGTCGGTCACGGCTTCAGCGGTGGGTGAGGCATGCGGTGGCCCGCCAATCGGCCACCCCACAAATCGCGGCGATTGAGCCTGATGAAACTCTCTATGACCTATTTGACTGGCTCCATCGGGACTGCATCCAAGTGCGACAGCAGCGACCCCGCAGCAGAACTGTTGATGGTCAATGGACCCCGCAGTCCTCCTGGCTTCACCCGTGAAGATGGTGGTGATGGCGTCGGTGACCCATCACATGCCCACGAGGAGTACCGCCCTGAGCCCCTCGCTTCGCAGCGGAGGGAAGAGCTTCGCCGCCGTAACATGGATGCACTTCACACTCCTATCGTTGGAGAAACCCTCGAGGCCCAGGCCTTGGAGGAGGCGCGCCTGGCCAACTTGGATGAGCGCACTCGACTGGACAACCTCCAGCGCGCACTCGACGATCGTGCTCGGCAGCGAATTCCTGAATCCAGTCGACGACGACTTTTTCTGCCTCCGACTCAGGTATACCAAACTCCGATCCAAAATCTCACAGCTGCAGCTCGAATAGCAGAGTCAATTTAACCTTCCTAGTCAGAAGCTGGCCGAGGTTTGATGCAGATCCGGGCTTTGCTCTAGGCAGCGGGAGAACAGAATACAACAGTATCTCAGTCGCGGAATAGGATTCATAGCAGATCTCTGGTGGCAGACACTGTCCAGTCTGCTCACAGCCCAAGATCGCCTCCGCGGCGTGAGGAACATGGGCACTAGCAAGATTAGTACAGGAACCGCGAGCAGTATGATCATCGACTCGACCACGATGACCGTCGTCGAGTGCCCACGCCTCCTCCGAGGAGTGGGTCATACGTGCCTCGGCGGCAAGATGACAGGTGCCCCCACAGCGGCAAACGAAGAATTCCAGTCGACCCTAGAGAGCCAATCTTTGATGCAAGATCTATCCTCGTTCAAGGTCTGGTGGATAGGAACAGGGCTCACATAGAAGGCCATGATAGAGATCATCCGACTGGAAGCAGGGTGCACGTTTCAGGACCCAAGTGTTTCAGCAGAGCCATCAGAGCAGCAGTGATTCCTCCCAACTTCAGGTTGGCGACTGGAGTCAGCAAGTTCACCGGTGAGTCCAAGCCAGACACTTGGCTTGAGGACTACCGAGTGGCTTGCAGATTGGTGGCGGCAATGATGATGTGGCTATGAAGCACCTCCCCTTGATGTTGGAGGGCTCAGCTAGAGCGTGGTTGAATCAGTTGGCTCCTGGCAGTATATATAGTTGGGAAGAACTTGCTCGAGTGTTTGTTAGGACCTTTGAAGGCACTTGCAAAAGGCCGGCATGGTTGATAGAATTGCAGTGTTGTGTCCAGAAACCAATTGAAACCTTGAGGGATTATATCCAGAGATGGATCACACTGCACCATACAATGGAGAATGTGTCAGATCACCAAGCAATTTGTGCCTTCAAGGAAGGCGTTAAGTATCGGGAGTTGAATCTGAAATTTGGTCGGACATGAGATATGACTCTGACTCGGATGATGGAGATTGCCACCAAATATGCTAATGGTGAAGAGGAAGACCGACTCTGGAGTGGCAAGCACAAAACAGTCGCCCAAGAAACCAGAGGAGGGAATTCCAGTTGGAAACAAAAGCGAAAGGGTGAACCAGCTGCTCCTGGTGAAGCTTTAGCTGTTACCCAAGGAAAGTTCAAAGGAAAACCCAAGGGCCCTGGGCTCCCAAAAAAGTTAAGGATAAAGATGGGAATGATGTGTTGGACTTACCATGCCATATTCATACCAAAAAGGATGAACAGGGGAACATCATTTACCCTAAACACACCACTCACAGTGTCGTTTCCTTATCCAACAGTTCCGAGGGAAACAACCCAAGGAGAAGGAAAAGGAGTCGGACGGAGGTGAGGATAGGGAGGAAGATGATGATGGTTTTCCCAATGTCAATTCCACATTGATGATTTTTGCTGATGTTGAAAGCAAAAGTCGGTTGAAAGTTATTAACAGGGAAGTAAACATGGTTACTCTTGCAACACCCAGTTATCTGAAGTGGTCTCAGACTGCCATCACATTCGACCAGTCAGACCATCCAGCTCATATAGCCACCCCTGGGAGGCAAGCACTGGTGGTCGACCCGGTAGTTGAAGGCACTCGACTGACTAAAGTGCTGATGGACGGTGGCAGTGGCCTGAATATCCTTTATGTTGAAACCTTTAAGGAAATGGGCATTCCGATGTCCAAGATTAGTGAAAGCAACATGAGTTTCCATGGCGTTATTCCTGGCAAGAAAGCCCACTCACTCGGCCAGATTGCCCTTGACGTGGTTTTCGGTGATTCCAAGAACTACCGCAAGGAAAGTTGACATTTGAGGTAGTGGATTTCAAGAGTGCTTACCATGCTATTCTGGGTAGGCCCGCGTATGCACGTTTTATGGCTCAACCATGTTACATGTATCTCAAATTGAAGATGCCCGGTCCTAAAGGAGTAATCACTATTACTGGCAATCGACAGAAGGCGGAAGAGTGCTTCCAAAAGGGCTCAAAAATTGCCAATGCACAGATGGCAGTAGTAGAACTGCAAGAGTATCAGAAGAATGCAGATCCGAGTGATTTGCTGCAAGCCAAGAAGCCTGCCACAGACTCTGCATTTCAGTCATCAGCGGAAATGAAGCCGATTCATATTCACCCGACCGACCCCAATGCTACTCCGACCCATATCTCGTCAACACTCGACAACAAATAGGAAGAAGCACTCATCCAGTTCCTCCGTGAGAATCGGGACATCTTTGCATGGAAACCTTCTGACATGCCGGGTGTACCCAGGGGACTAGCTGAGCATCGTTTGTGAGTTGACCCAAAGGTAAAACCAGTCAAGGAACATCTCCGACGGTCCGCCGTCCAGAAGAGAAAAGCAATCGGCGAGGAAGTGGCTCGGCTCCTAGCAGCTGAGTTCATCCGTGAAATCTACCACTCTGAGTGGCTCGCCAATGTTGTCATGGTCCCCAAGAAGGACGACTCACTTCGCATGTGCATTGACTTCAAGCATATCAATCGGGCCTACCCGAAAGATCATTTCCCTCTCCCCCGCATCGACCAAATCGTCGACTCAACTACGGGGTGTGAGTGTTTGTCTTTTTTGGACGCCTATTTCGGGTACCATCAGATCCGACTGTATGGTCCCGATGAGATAGAACCGGCTTTCATCACTCCATTCGGATGCTTTTGTTATGTCACTATGCCATTCGGCTTGAAGAACACCGGAGCCACATTCATGAGGATGATCCAGAAGTGTCTGCTCACTCAAATCAGTCGGAATGTGGAAGCATACATGGATGACATTGTGATTAAGTCACGTAAAGGTTCCGACCTGTTGGTTGACCTTGCTGAAACCTTTGCCAATCTCAGAAGATATGATATCAAGCTTAATCCATCAAAATGCACATTCGGAGTTCCTGGCGGAAAGTTACTCGGTTTTCTCATTTCCGAACGAGGGATCGACGCTAACCCAGAGAAAGTTGGTGCTATACTTCGGATGAAACACCCTGTGTGTGTGTGCACGATGTCCAGAAGCTTACTGTTTGTTTGGCCACCTTGAGTCGATTCAATTCTTGCCTCGATGAAAAGGCATTGCCTCTTTACCGACTGATGAAGAAGTCTGATAAGTTCGAGTGGACTCCCCAAGCTAACGCAGCATTTGCAGAGCTCAAAGCCCTGCTTTCCACCCAGGCGGTGCTTGCTGCACCAATCAGCAAAGAGCCTTTACTGCTTTATATTGCAGCCACTGGACAAGTTGTCAGTACAGTACTCACGGTCGAGTGGGAAGAAGAAGGAAAAGCCTATAAAGTTCAGCGCCCAGTATATTATGTTTCTGAAGTTCTCACTCCGTCGAAACAAAGATATCCACATTATCAGAAGCTTGTTTATGGGATTTACATGACCACGAAGAAAGTTGCACACTACTTCTCTGATCATTCCATTATAGTCGTCGGCGATGCTCCATTATCAGAGATTCTAAACAACAGAGACGCAACTGGTCGAGTGGCAAAGTGGGCGATTGAACTCCTTCCCGTGGGCATCAAATTTGAGGCAAAGAATACCATCAAGTCCCAAGCAATAGCTGATTTCCTCTTTGAGTGGATCGAACAACAACTTCCGGCCCAAATCCACTCGGAGCATTGGACCATGTTCTTCGATGGGTCCAAGATGCTGAATGGTTCTGGTGCTGGGGTGGTGTTGGTGTTGGTATCCCCTTGCGGTGACAAACTTAGCTATGTTCTCCAGATTCACTTTGACTCCTCCAACAATGAAGCCGAATATGAGGCACTTCTGTACGGGTTGCGCATGGACATTTCACTCAGCGTCTGTCGCCTCATGGTCTATGGCGACTCAGATTTGGTGGTCAATCATGTAATGAAGGAGTGGGATGTTCGAAGCCTAGCTATGACTGGTTATTGCAATGCGGTGAGAAAGCTAGAAAAGAGATTTGAGGGATTAGAGCTCCATCACATCCCTCGACTGAAAAATCAAGCGGCCGATGATCTGGCAAAGATAGGCTCAAAAAGAGAAGCCGTTCCCAGCAATGTTTTCCTGAAGCATATTCATACACCTTCAGTTCAAGAAGATCCCTTCACTGAAGAGCCCCCACAGCCGAAGAGTGCCACCGATCCGACTGAAATCGAGATTCCAGCCGTGGTCGACTTGATCATGGAAGTTTTGGTCATCACCCCCGATTGGATAGTACCATATATTGCATACATTCTTAGAAGGGAACTTCTAGAAGATGAAGAAGAGGCTAGACAGATCGTCCATCGATCTAAAGCCTTTACTGTGATAAGAGGACAGTTGTTCGAAGAAAGTGTGACCGGAGTTTGCCAGAAATGCATAATGCCTGAAGAAGGTCGAGTGATCCTGAATGACATCCACTCGGGGACCTGTGGTCATCATGCGTCCTCTCGGACCATTGTTTCCAAAGCATACCGAGCGGGATTTTACTGGCCGTGGGCAAATGAGATGGCACAAGAAATAGTTGACAGATGTGAAGGTTGCCAGTTTTACTCCAACATGTCTCACAAGCCTGCGTCGGCCCTGGAGACCATTCCACTTGTCTGGCCCTTTGCTATTTGGGGATTGGACATGGTTGGACCTCTGAGGACTGGTAGGAGTGGATTCACTCATGTGCTTGTAGCAGTCGACAAGTTCACCAAGTGGATTGAGGCCAAGCCTATCAAGAACCTTGATGCCAGCACTGCTGTCAGCTTCATCAGAGAGATACCATTCAGATATGGTGTTCCGCACAACATCATCACTTACAATGGATCGAACTTCGTCTCTGATGAGTTTAGAACTTTCTGTGCTTCACAAGGTACTCAAGTCGACTATGCCTCAGTTGCCCATCCCCAGTCGAATGGACAAGCTGAAAGAGCAAATGGATTGATTCTCAAAGGATTGAAACCCCGACTGATGCGTGACCTCAAACACGCAGCAGGAGCCTGGGTCGATGAACTTCCATTAGTATTGTGGGGATTGAGGACACTCCCAATCGGTCGACTGGAAGAACCTTGTTTTTCTTGGTTTACGGAGCTGAAGCTGTACTTCCGAGTGACTTGCTCCACAATGCGCCTCGAGTCGAGCTTTTCTTAGAGGAAGAAGCAGAACAGGCACGACAAGATGCAGTTGATCTCTTGGAAGAAGAAAGAGAGATGGCCTTGATACGATCAACCATCTATCAGCAAGACCTACGTCGATTCCATGCCAGAAACGTGAGGGGTCGAGCATTTCAAGAGGGAGACTTGGTTCTCCGAGTGGATCAGCAGAAACCACACAAGCTTGCTCCCTCTTGGGAAGGCCCCTTCGTTATCACCAGAGTACTCTGCAATGGAGCGTACCACCTCTACGACGTCGAGCACAAGAAAGACGAGCCGCGCGCTTGGAATGCGGAGCTGCTCCGCCCCTTTTATACCTAAACACTCAGTCTGTTGAGATGTAATAAGAAGCACCTTTGTAGTTTGTTTATCAAAGACAAGAATTTTTACAATCTTATGAAAATGATTGTCGATTGTTTACGTTTGTTTCTGAAATCCCCCAGTGGGTGGCTTAGCTGCGAATCCGATTCGCCTAATTTTCAAAAATCCTACCGAGTGATGAGCAAGTCTCTCACTCGGAGGCTTAGCTGCGAATCCGTTTCGCCTAAGTTGAAAAAATCCTACCAAGTGATGAGCAAGTCTCTCACTCGGAGGCTTAGCTGCAGTCCAGTACTCACCTAAGTTGGAAAAAAAATCCTACCGAGTGATGAGCAAGTCTCTCACTCGGGGGCTTAGCTGCAGTCCAGTACTCGCCTAAGTTGAAAAAATCCTACCGAGTGATGAGCAAGTCTCTCACTCGGGTGCTTAGCTGCAGTCCAGTACTCACCTAAGTTGAAAAAAAATTCCTACCGAGTGATGAGCAAGTCTCTCACTCGGGGGCTTAGTTGCAGTCCAGTACTCCCCTAAGTTGAAAAAATCCTACCGAGTGATGAGCAAGTCTCTCACTCGGGGGCTTAGCTGCAGTCCAGTACTCGCCTAAATTGAAAAAATCCCACCGAGTGATGAGCAAGTCTCTCACTCGGGGGCTTACCTGCAGTCCAGTACTCGCCTAAGTTGAAAAAATCCTACCGAGTGATGAGCAAACCTCACACTCAGGGGCTTAGCTGCAGCCCAATTCTCGCCTAAGTTTCAAAAATCCTACCGAGTGATGAGCAAACCTCACACTCGGGGGCTCAGCCGCAGCCCAATGCTCGCCTAAGTTTCAAAAATCCTACCGAGTGATGAGCAAACCTCACACTCGGGGGCTTAGCTGCAGCCCAGTGCTCACCTAAGTTTCAAAAATCCTACCGAGTGATGAGCAAACCTCACACTCGGGGGCTTAGCTGCAGCCCAATGCTCGCCTAAGTTTCAAAAATCCTAGTGAGTGATGAGCAAACCTCACACTCGGGGGGCTTAGCTGCAGCCCAATGCTCGCCTAAGTTTCAAAAATCCTACCGAGTGATGAGCAAACCTCACACTCGGGGGCTTAGCTGCAGCCCAGTGCTCACCTAATTTTCAAAAATCCTACTGAGTGATGAGCAAACCTCACACTCGGGGGGCTTAGCTGCAGCCCAATGCTCGCCTAAGTTTCAAAAATCCTACCGAGTGATGAGCAAACCTCACACTCGGGGGCTTAGCCGCAGCCTAGTGCTCGCCTAATTTTCAAAAATCCTACCGAGTGATGAGAAAACCTCACACTTGGGGGCTTAGCTGCAGCTCAGTGCTCGCCTAAGTTTTAAAAAATCCTACCGAGTGATGAGCAAACCTCACACTCGGGGAGCATAGCCGCAGCCCGGTGCTCGCCTAAGTTTAAAAAACCATCCCTATCCGCAAGGACGACGAGGTGCAGGTCGGCTGCAATCCTCTCCACGGAGCTACGCTACAAGTACAATGTCCGCTCCATCCCTATCAGCAAGTACGACGAGGTGCAGGTCGACTGCAATCCTCTCCACGGAGCTACCCTACAAGTACAATGCCTGCTCCATCCCTATCCGAAAGGATGACGAGGTGCAGGTCAACTGCAATCCTCTCTATGGAGCTGCGCTACAAGTATAATGTCCGCTCCATCTCTATCCGCAAGAACGATGAGGTGCAGGCCGACTGCAATATCCTCCTCAGAGTTGCATCTCAAAGAATATTCTGAGTGAAGAATAAGCTCCACTCGAAGATAAATGCAAGCGCATGCAGAAGATAAACCAAGATCAAATAAAATCTCAAAGGTCTCAGGACGAAGACAAAAGTACTCGGGCGTCGGACCCGAAAGAGTTTAACGGTTACAATAACCACTCGGCATACCGAGGCAAATTTAAAGCAAGTTTGAGTATCAAGTTGGTTCACTCAGCAGGAGGTGGACTAGCAGGCTCAACGAACTCGTCCAAGTCGATCCCGTCTGCGATTCGAGTGGCAGCAACAATGAAAGTTTCCATGAAGGACTGGAAGTCGTGCCTTTTTGTGTTGGCGACCTTGATCGCCGCCAGCTTCTCTTCTCGAGCCTCTCTACAGTGGACCCTGACCAGCGACAGAGCCATGTCAGCACCGTAGCGGGTGGAGGACTTCTTCCATTCCTGCACTCGGCCAGGGACCTCATTGAGTCGAGCCATCGGAGACTCGAGATCATTCTGAAGTGTTGCCCTTGGCCAGAGCGATGAGTCGATGCGTGAAACTGCCACCTTCAGACGGGCAAGGTAACTTGTAACACTGGTGACGCGGGATTCCAGTCGAAGCACGTTCATAGCAGCCTCATCGCCGACTCGAGAAAGGACTGGGTCCAATCCCGTCTTGATCTGTCCAGTGTCCTCTTCAAAGTTTTGGCTGAATTCTGCAGTCAAGGAGTTAATGAGTCGACTGGCCAAGACTAACCTGCAAACAGTAAAATAGTTGAGTTAAAGAGGATACCTTCGAGCATAAGAAATAGTTTCTTGGCGAGAGCCTTCAAATAAGCTTCCATATCGTTCCTCCTACGCACCATGCTTTCCAGCTGGTCAGTCAGAGCCACCTTATCTTTCTTTAGACGAGTCGCCTCTCGATTGGATTCAGTGAGGGACGACTTCAGCTTGTTGATTTCTTCCTCTAGCACGCCGACTGAAGCCAGTTTCTGGTCAGCAAGGGTAGCCTTCTCTTGAGCCTCTTTCTGCGTAGCTGCAAGGTCCAAGTCTTTCTTTTCCAAGGCCAGCCTCATTTTCTCTACAAAATACACATTTAGATCAAACAGATGATCGAAGGGATAATTTAAAGGACGATCGACATGAGCAGTCGACAGGCTATTACCTTCCATACCGGCAACGTCATCTTGAGCCTTCTTCAAGTTTTGTTGGGCCAGCTCCAGGTCAAGGTGGAGTTGCCCATGCTTCTCCTCAAACTCGGCGAACTTGGAAATGAGGGTACAAGATTTATACAGTAAGTAAAACTGTAAAAGACATATCAATCGACGAGATCAAAGATTATTTACTTCCGAGTGAATAAAGCTTCAAGACTAAAAGAAAAGTACTCAGACCCCAGCCGACTGCCAGCAGACGACTGCAGTCTCGGGGACTACACCCAGTGGGTGCACTTGGCATGCCCCCACTGGTTTGGATTCCATTCGGCTGGTCCGCCCAGACTGAATAAAAAAAAGTGCTCAGACCCTAGCCGACTGCCAGCAGTCGACTACGGTCTCGGGGACTACACCCAGTGGGTGCACTTAGCGTGCCCCACTGGTTCAGATCTCACTCGACCAGACCGAGTGGAAGAGTGCAAATAATACAGACGACAAAACACCCAGTGGGTGTACAGATTTGAAGCAGACAATAAGAGATTGTGTGAAGGGAAATATTCAGGTAGCATATCCTAACAAGAAGTCAACTTACCTGGACATTGGCTCGAAGAGCCGCGCTGGCGTCGTAAGCAGCCTGACTATTATCGTGCACCACTTTCATCCGCTCCATCATTACACCAGCCTGATGGATAGCCTCCGCGGCGGTGTCCGGCTGGCTTTCCGGAACATGATAGGTGGTGAAGAAGGGGAAAGACGGTCCAGACGCAGCAGCTTGGGGCTCCAAGGCATGAGGTTGGATGGCTGAAGAAAACACTGGTACAGTCGACGGTGCGGGGTGCTCACTTGACACTGGGACAACAAAGGTTAGAGAGGCTCTACTCGCATCTCTGGGCCATTGGACTGTTGGTTCTGTTGCCGGTTCCGACCGAGATATCCTGCCAGCTGTTGTTTTCTTGCTCTTCCTGGGCCTCAGTGGCACGTCCTCGTCGTCATCCGGAAGCTCAATGACATTGGGAGGGGCTGCAAAAAGTCAGCCGACTCCAGATGAGTCACCAGAAGTTAATCGACCATACAACCGAGAACGAGATCACGAGGTTTATACCTAGATTGTAGGTGACCGCATCTTCCATGTCCTCGTCTTCATACTGGCGAGTGGAAGTCCCAAAGGTAGCGGCACTACAAATTTCAGAGTTCAGTCGGTCATGTCTGATGAAATGAATTGACTCAAGTCCAGATTCATACTAAAGCAAGAAATCAAGTCCAACTAATACCCGGGAGTAATGGGGATGGCCACTTTGATCTTCGGCAAGGCCGTTGGCGGTTTGGACGGCGCAACTTTCGGTTGCTTCGACGCCTTTTCGGTCAGTGCTGGAGAAGACGTTCGAGGGCGCTTCGATGACTGCCCAGTCTGCGCGGTCGCCTTGCCGCGGGCACTTGCTGGATCGTGAGAAAGCTTGGATCGTTTCTCCCTACGAGGAGGAGAGTCGACCTCTTCTTCATCACTCGGGTCGTCGCTGTCCTCGTCTTCCTCGTCGTTAGAGTGCCATTCGCCGCTCTCACCTCCACTCGCTTCTCCCTCTGGGTCCTGCTCCCGCTCCCTGTTGGGCATCGGGTACATCTCAGTCAGGGCCTAGAAGACAACAAACAAGACAAGAGGCAGTCGGGTGGCAGCAGACAATAACTTGATAAATCAAGAAAGCACTCGACCATGTGGAGTCATACCTTGTCAGTCTCGTATGAGTTATTGAGTGGAGGAATCCTCCGGGATCCCCTGGGGTTGTCTTTGTTGCCAGTGATACTCTTCAGCCACCCTTCCAACGTAGCATCATCGACCTCCTCTGGATGGATCCGAGTGGTGTCGTCGATGCCCGAATACATCCACATCGGATGGTCACGGGCTTGAAGTGGTTGGATGCGTCGCCTGAGGAAGACCTCCAACAGATCCATACCGGTTACCCCATCACGAACAAGTTGAACTACTCGCTCGACCAACACCTTCACTTGTGCCTTCTCCTCTGGGATCACTTTCAAAGCAGAAGGCTTCTCCACTCGGGCCATGGAAAAGGGGGGAAGTCCAGTCGACTGACCTAGGGTCGGCTGGTCCTTGCAGTAGAACCAGGTCGACTGCCACCCTCGAACTGACTCAGGAAGGATCATGGCTGGGAAAGTACTCTTACTCCTCATTTGGATCCCAAGACCCCCGCACATCTGAATCACTTGCGTTCTCTCGTCACTCGGGTGCCTTCTTGACCGACTGAGAACGGCAGGTGAATATGTGCTTGAAGAGCCCCTAGTGTGGCCTACAGCCCAGGAAGCTCTCGCACATGGACACAAAAGCAGCAAGATATACGATGGTGTTCGGGGTGAAGTGGTGGAGTTGCGCCCCGAAGAAGTTCAAGAAACCTCGAAAGAAAGGGTGGGGAGGCAAGGAAAACCCGCGGTCGACGTGAGTAGCGAGGAGGACGCGCTCACCCTCCTGTGGCTACGGCTCGGTCTCGTTACCCGGGAGTCGCGCCGATTCGTGGGGAATCAATCCCCCCTCGACCAAATCATCGATGTCGTCCTGGCGGATCATCGAGCGAATCCAGTCGCCCTAGATCCAGCCCGATGGCAAGCCGACCCTCGAAGAACATCCACCCCGACCGGACTTCTTCCCCTTTGCCTTTGCCGTCGCCTTCTTCGCACGCTCCAACGCCACCATCTTCTCCTTCCCCATGGCAGCGGATCGAGTTTGAACGGAGCGACGACACCGAGAACAGAGGCAGTTGCGGTGGAGAAAACAGAGGAGGAAGGGGAAGAATGGGAACACACTGTGCGAAAACCCCCATCCAACGCCTTATATGAAGTCATTTCCGAGTGGCTGACTCGTGGGCCCAGGTGATCCGATCAAATACCGCAACAGTCGCGCACGCGATACGTGGCGAAAAAGGTGGTGTGGTGATCGAGGCGGCCTGCCTAATCCATCCCGATTACTGCGGCCTCCTCCGCCTGGCGCGCTTCCCAACATTCGAATCCCGCGAAATCCGCAGGCAGCAGAACAACCTGTCAGACGGAGGATTTTTCCCATATCAGCACTCGAAGCTTAACAATGAAAGTTCACTCGACAAAACCGAGAATGGATCAAGGTGACTGAACAAGCAGTTGAAGTCATCATGGATGTTCATTCGACCTCTAGACAAGACATTTCCGAAGCGCAAAAGCTGAATCGGAGAGGTTATCAACTCCTTCTCCACTCGAACCCTGAACCATTTGGGGGCTAATGATGAAGATATGTATCTAGGGTAGGGTCATAGGCCTGACCTAGACACCCTTCGCTAGGACGTCGCCTTAAAACTAGAAGCATTCGAAGAGGAGTCATCATCCACTCAACCATGAGGATTTCCACTTGGAAGACTTGAAGTCACTCGACCGCAGGGACTGTCACTCGACCACCAGAAGGTCTAAGGTCACTCCAGGCCACAACGGTCGGACATCACCTCATAGCTTTAATGGTCATTATGTCTCTTTATTTACTAGCATTACCAGTAACGTCCCCCTTTAATGTACCTTAAACCTTTTGTAACGTGGGCCGGCTGGGGTCCTGGTGCACTCTATATAAGCCACCCCCCTCCACAGGCACAAGGGTTCGCATATTTTGTAAACACACACACACACACACACACACACACACACACACACACATAATCCAGTCGACCGCCTCAGGGCACCGAGACGTAGGGCTGTTACTTCTTCCGAGAAGGGCCAGAACTCGTAAAACTCGTGTGTACAACTACTCCATAGCTAGGATCTTGCCTCCTCATACCTACCCCCATTCTACTGTCAGTCTTAGAACCACGACAGCCGGGTGGGAGAAAAATGAGATGAAAAGGTACTACGACAATTTTTTTTATAGAAAAGGAGGTTAAATCCCCCAGCTTCTGCATCAATCGATGTATACATCTGTCTTTATTAATTATTCGATGAAGGTCGAACAATAACATACATCAAGCCATCTGAAACAATCACTCACACCTACAAACTCGATAATGCAGAGTGCTCTCACTCGCCATATCTAAAACCGGTGTCGTCGTCGATCCATCCACATAACGTATTAGAACCAACAACCGGTGCAGCAAACCTAAAACGTACACCACATGCACACATTTTAGAAGTCACCATCATCATCGGACCGCTGACCCATCTTTAGAAGAGAGATCTGCATCATCCTTGCCAGTCCGGCCATCCGTCGACGCCACCATGGCGCCCAACGGCACCACCGCCCTGTGCTCGTCCATCCGGACACGAAGACTTAGGAAGATCAGTCATGCGTAGCATCTGCCGACCAGGCATGACACAACGTAGCACCTGTCGACCAGACATGACTTGACATATCCACCGAAGCTCCGTGCAAGACGAAGCCGCTCCACCTCCTGCCTCTGTCTTCTAGCGTGCTCCACAAATGATGCTCCCAAGAGAGAAACGACACCGCAGTATCGCCATCATCCGATCTAGAAGACTAGATCCTAGTGTTTTCCCCGGAGCATCACGAGTGGGTAGACAGTAGTTACATGACAATGTCTTCATCAAGGTAACGGCACAGAACGCTGTCATCGGACTTGGTTTTCATCCCAACTATGTCTACCCGACTCGCGGACGGGACTAGATGATGGATCTCGAGATCCGACCACCCAGCCTCAAGCCGACCACCTCCGACAAAGGAGATGGCCATCACCGGCATAAACCTCGTGATGTGTGGCAGACCCGGAGTATTGTCCCGGCCACTGCTGCCCGCCGTCCAGCTCCGTAAAAAAAGGATCGGGAAGGCTGGAGCGTGTGCGTGAATCTTTAAGGTATTACGGCAACTAATTGGCAGAATGGTAAAGACTTCATGGGACATGTAACTAAATGTTTGGGGCATCTACGGATCCTCAAAACAACCGCATTATCTCCGGATCTATGTTCGGATGCACTTCATCATCCAACATGGTACCCCTCCTGTTCGCGAACATGTCTGGTCACTTGCATGTGATTTGTGAAGATGAAGAGAGAAAAGAACAAAAATACTACGTGGTAGGCTGTGTCCTACGTGACAGAATGATCGGGAGCGCCCACATGTTCTCATGTCGTCCCCATATTTGGTATCAATACGAGGGTTTGCAGACAGCCCAGACGTATAGGTATGATATAGTAGGTCCAGTTGGGTTGCTTTTTTCCTTCTCCCTCTCGTCCGGTCAGTGACCGGGCATGTTCACAAATGTTTCAAGATGATTTAAGGGGACGGGTCGGGCTGTAGATGCTCTGAGACATTGGAACCAGTGATAGCGCATCATGTATCATAGGTAGGTCGTTATCGTCAAAACCGGTATGATGTGTGACGATAACGACATACCTATGATGCATGACTATTGGGAACGTTTCTTAATCTTTTAGTTTTTCTCAACCAACCGATAGTCTGCCATTTTTTATTAAATAGAGAAACGGAAATAATAATGGACGGACGTTTGTCGTGAAAGAGCTGATAGCGAACTTCCCTAAAACCATGTGACCAGAATCAAACAAATGACATTTTGTTAAAAAATACACTTTGTTCGCTGGCAGTTCCCTTCATATGGCAATTTTCCTTCTCGTGCATGGCAAGTCCCTAACAGACAAATGCCCTTTTTTGTTGGCAATTTCTCTCTCAGCGAACATTGGCAAGATATTTGCGTCCTAAAGAAAACTAGCCAAATATCAGTACATCCCAGGGACACACACCAGCCCCAAGCTGCGTAACAACCGAGAGCCACCCAGACAATTAGAGTCGACACCCTATAACATGAGCAGGAGTTGCCCCATCTTACAAAATCTTAGCAACACTAGTTGTACCAAAACTGCAAGTCCACGCAGGCGCTGTTGTCTAACGGAAGATCGAACCTCCAAGGTGACATCCCTATGGGGGAAGTTATCGGTATGTCCCTGATGCCAGTTCTAGCCAATGTTGAAACTTGGGTTCTCCACCAAGGAGCTCGAGACCAAATGTTGAGGGATGTGAAGGGGCTCCACGACGACGGCCCCAAGAAGGGCAATGACGTCCGGGGATGTCGTCGTCGCCGCATTAACCGAAGTCAATGTTAAGCATTATTGGGGATCATCAAACCCAACATAATCACATCATGCCCAGCTATCCGCCCGAGTCAAAATAGCCATGCATCATATATAGGTCGTTATCGTCAACAAGCCAACAAAACAACATTGTTTGTTGACCGTGCTTGGCCAGAACACATCGCCGAAGCCAATGCACCAGCGGACTCGCAGCCCACATAGCGCTGACATGTAGCCCACACAAGGAGCGCAGACTTCACCCCTTGGAGTTCATGCCACAATGGATTCCAGGGCCACTGACCCGGTGTACGCGCAATGGGACCACAACTTCAGACTGCCGCCCTGACGTCCGCCGCCCAGTAAGCCCAGTCACCGCACCCGCCACCCACAGCTCCACGACACCCCATCCCATCCCACGAACCATGCCACAACACCACCCAACCAGCCGGGCGGTGGCGCAACCGCGTTGGTCGTAGGAGGCGAAGCCAACCTTCAACGGGTCCAGGACACCTTAAGGCGCTTCCTCGGGGTTGGAGCGCCATGGCAAGGAGTAGGCTGCCAGACGAGCCACCATCGACCCCCAGTCACGATTACGCCCCAGTGAGATCTAGGCCAATCGTCGTGTGACCACCATGCGACCTTGCACAACCCAACCGACTAGGGATGGCAATGGGTACCCATTACCATGTTCCTTGCGGGTGAAAACCCTATTAGAGTAAGGATATGAGACAAAAAGTTACCCATGAGTATATAAATAGGTAAATCTGAAACCCATCGGGTAGAGCAGGCATGGGTATGGGTTCGTATAATCCATACCCACATACCCACGCACCCATATAAAATCTATATGAACTCAGAATTATCTCTACAGTCTACACTTTGTCGTGAATTTATGAACTATGTGATGCTATTTTGATGCGTTGTTGTTTAAGAGAAAGTGTTTTTATTATACGTGTTGTTGTTTATGATGTGTTGTTTATAAGTATGTGTTGTTATAAATTATGATTATATGTTGTTGTTATTGTTAGGAAATATGAAACTTAGTATTATCCTGACGCCAAAGCCATCATATATACAAGTACAGATGGGGCACCAAGGCCAAAATACAGAAAGCCAAAAGGCATCATAAATACAACTCTAACAGTTATGACTACGAGTTGTTCAAATTGATACTTTGAAAACATGAGTAATTTTACCTGTAGGTACCCGTCTATGTCGGGTAACATGTATGAAAAAATTATACCCGTTGATGGGTATAGGTAAGGTTGATGGGTAACCTCAGAAGGGACGGGTAAAGGTATAGGATGGCTCCACCATACCTAAACCTTGTGGGTGCCATCCCTAAAACCGACGCCATGCCGCCTCCTAGCAAGGTGAGATGCCACCACCATCTCTAGGGTCGTCACCTACATCCGAGCCCCGCCGTGTAATTACGAACGAAGGACCCCTTCCCTATTGAACTACCTATTCACCTTAGGTAGCCCACCGAGAATTGATGCTAAAAAAACCAACGCCATACTTGAGTTGGTGGTAAAGATCATAAGATTAGGGAAATGATATCTGGGGAAATTCATGGATGAAGGTCCAAGGAATGATTTCACATTTGTCTGCGCGGTGGCAATTTTTTGACAGAAAATGCCTTTTAAGCCCAAAAATTGTCATCCTCTTCTAAAGAAAATGCCATTTCTATATAACTAAAACTGCTAGGGAAAACATTCATAAAGGTCATCCCTTCATGAGAAAAGTTCGCCAGCTATTGGGGTCCTGAAATTATGGCCATGACGTTTAAGAATATGAATTCAGGCCTGCACTTTATTTACCAGTATATGTACAACATTAGTGCTTGCCGTCGTCTATAGATAAAATCGAATAAGAGAGTCCTAGCCCTATAAAGTATAGTATTTCTATAAGTATGCGATCACATGTATGTACTATAAATATAGTCGGAAGGAATCGACCCGACAAATAATCTCAAAAGAAAAATGTTTAGAAATTCTTTGGCTCATAGAAATAGAAAAATCATAAGAAATGAAATGACGTGTATTTAAATCCTACAAAGGAGGATATATCATTTGGTTTGTAAAATAAGAATATTTATCCGTTCTTACAAAATTACTATAAATCAAACAAGGCCTTATCTTGGCGACAGTGAGGCCTTTTTTGGTTCATAAGATAGGATTATCATAGGAATAGAAATTTTATAGGAAATGAGATGGTATGTATCTCGAATCCTATGAGTAGGAATAGAAAATGAAATGTCATTTGGTTGACATCAAAGAAAATTTTCCATTGAGTCTAGGCTCATTTCTATTTTCCTATGAAACATGGAGGATAGGAACCAATCCTATGTAGGAATATGAATCTATTCCTATGATTTAAAGGGCTCTAAAGAATTTTTTTTTATAAAAATTCTATCCTCTAAAATTCCTATAAAATTCCTCCAAACCAAAGGAAGGCTGACAGTGTGTTTGTAAATATTTCTGGTGAAATATCCTAGCATGCGAAAGGATCAGTTTATTGAAAAAAAGGAGAAAACTTTCGCTCTCAATAAGAGAAGCAAAAGTTTTGGATTTCCTCCCCTCCCCTCCCCTCGCATCGTCCTCCCCAGGGCGACCCGAGGGCCCCTAGGGTTTCCTTAGGCGCCGTCCCCCCCACCCCTCCCCCCTGCCGTCACCTGAGGGAGTCGTCGAGCTTCGCTGGGCGGCTGCCGATGACGGTGACGGCGGGGCTTCGTCGCTTCGCCCGCTGTGGCGTTGGACCTCGGAAACCCGGGCGGCGGCCCGGTCGGTGAGGCGGCGCCGTCCTTCGGCTGGCGGCGCGCGCGGGAGGTGATGGCCGGCCCCCTTGACTGCTCGGGCAGCGAGGTACCGGCGGGTAGTGGTCGCGGCGCGGCGAGGTTCCTCCTCCTCTGCTCCAGATCTGAAGGTCAGGTTTTCCCCCCTCTCTGCTCTCCTCGCTGGATTCGCCTGATTCTGCGCCTCTGGTCGCCGGATCTGGTGTCGGCAGGGTGATCCCCGCGCAGGTGGTGCTGGACGAGCCTAGGGGAAACCCTTGTTGGTATCTCCAACGCGACGGCGGCGGCGCCCTTTTGCGTCGTTCTGCTTGTTGGAGTCGCTGTCGTGGGCTCTCCTCCACACCCCGGCCATGCCTCCCGGGCGAAAGCTCAAATCCCGGCCTGGGATGGGCGGCGGTGGCGCCTGGTGCGTCGTGTCCTCCTTGGAGGCGCCGTCTTGGGAAGTTTGGTGCTTTGGGGGCGTGTAGCAGTTGACGGTGGGTGCCTGGCGTCTGTGGAGTCCATGGCGTCCCTTCTATGCAGGTTTCAGACTCAGCCACAAGGGCTCCGCGGTGGTGTTTGCAATGTCCCGGCGGGTCGGCGCCCTCGTATGGGCGGAAGGGGATCGGGTTCCCCTTCCCGGCAGAAGCAACGCCGCAGGTGCCGATTCGGCTGGTTCTTGAGTTCCTCGTTCCTAATCTTCGCCAGGTGGCTCGACAGCTTCTTCATTTCGGCGACTCTCCCGGCGGCTTACCCTCTCCCATCGGTCTCCTTCGGCGCCTGCGTTGCAGCTTGCGTGTGTGTGCTCCGGCATGATGTGGTTGGCCCCAGTGCTGGCCCGGTCTTGAGACCAACCTATGCTCTAGCTCTCGGGTGAGCGTCTCTACACTTCGACGGTGCGGCGCCTTCGAGCCTAGACGAGGGGAAGGGATCCCCTTCGATGTTAGAGAAGGCATGTTTGTGTCATCTCCAGTTTCGGGTTTCAGCCATGTGCCCGACCTATTTTGGCGGCTGCAGATCCTCGTAGCTTCTTCATAGTCGTTTCAGGGCCTTTGTGTAGAGGGCTTATCCTCAATTGGCTGTTCTTCAATGTAATTTTCTGTTCGCTGGTTGTAGGTATAGCTTAGTAAGCTGTTCTTCTTTCTCCCTTTATCCTTTAGCCGTTGCTTTGTTTGTGGTCTGCTCTTGTACTCCTGGCCGGTTGATGGCTTTGTTAATTCAAAGTCGGGCTCCTCTGAAGCCTTCGTTTCAGAAAAAAAGAAGCAAAAGTTTTTTTAAACCACAAGAAAGCGCACGCACTATTAAGCTCTACTCCACCGCGCCCACTCCTCAGCCCACGCTCGTACTCCCTCACTCTCCTCCCCCCATTATTCCCCCCGCCGGCCACCGCGGCCGGCTCGCCGGGCGTCCGCCGAGAGGCGCCACGGGCGATGGGGCACGGAGCCAGCTGCGGCCGCCCCAGCGAGGAGGTGGACTTCTTCGGCGCCGCACAGTCTGGCGACCTCGCCCGCCTCTCCGCCGCCGTCAGCTCCCGCCCCTCCCTCCTCCGCCGCACCACGCTATTCGACCGCCTCTCCGCGCTCCACATCGCCGCCGCCCACGGCCACCTCCAAGTACGAAAGCGCAAACTAATCTGGCACCTTGCCTGCCCCCCCTTACTGCCGTGTGCTCCTCCCCGTCCAGCTTCTCCGGTGTGCTGATTCCTTTGTTTGCTTAGGTGGTGTCCATGGCATTGGATCTTTGCGTGGAGCCGGACGCCGTGAACCGCCACAAGCAGGTTCGTCACGCTTCCCCTCTTCTCTTCTCTGTCGCCCCCCTTTGTGCAAAGCTTGTCCTCACATCGCGGGACTTTGCCGCAGACGGCGCTGATGCTCGCGGCGATGCACGGGAGGACCGAGTGCGTGCGGCGGTTGCTCGACGCCGGCGCCAATGTGAGACTTACGGCCAGAGCTTTGGCGATTGGGGCTGTTCCTGGAGCTTCTCCTGAACCTAATGGCGTTTTCCGTCTGTGTGTACAGATCCTGATGTTCGATTCGTCGCACGGGCGGACGTGCCTGCACTACGCGGCGTACTACGGCCACTCAGACTGCCTCCGGGCCATCCTGACGGCGGCCCGGACCGCGCCGGTGTCGCAATCCTGGTTGGCCCTTCTTCTCAGAGCCGCCATTGCTCGCCGCAACGCGTCTGCGGCAGCCGCGCGCTAGCCTTTGCTAATGAGTCATCAGCCGTGGTTTTGGAGGTGCAGGGGATACGCGCGGTTCGTGAATGTGCGGGATGACACCGGAGCGACGCCGCTGCACCTGGCGGCGAGGCAGGGCTGGCGCCGCTGCGTCCACGTCCTGCTGGAGAACGGCGCCATCGTGTCCGCCTCCAGCGGCGCCTTCGGGTAAAACTTCTCCCCAAGTCAAAGACTCAGTACTACCAAAATCGCACCTTTTTAGGAAGGCAAAAGCTGCGACATTGACGCGAGCGCTCGCGTTCCTGCAGATTCCCCGGGAGCACGCCGCTGCATTTGGCCGCGCGCGGCGGGAGCCTCGACTGCGTCCGCCAGCTGCTCTCCTGGGGCGCCGACCGCCTCCAGCGCGACTCCGTCGGGTGCGTCAGCAATTTCTTGCAAAAACACCACTGAATTCCAACACCACAACACCAATTCTTCATCAAATGATCTGAAGCCATTGTGCTGGTTAGTCTAATCTGCCGATGTGGATTGGTTTCTACAGGAGAATTCCGTATGAGGTGGCGGTGAAGCGAGGGCATGCGGCGTGCGCGGCGCTGCTGAACCCGTCATCGGCAGAGCCCCTAGTGTGGCCTTCGCCTCTCAAGTTCATCAGCGAGCTGGAGCCTGACGCCAAGGCTCTCCTGGAGGCAGCCCTGATGGAGGCCAATCGGGAGAGGGAGAAGAGGATCCTCAAAGGGGCCAAGAATTCATTGCCATCGCCGTCGCGTTCAGATGACGGTGCCACCGTCTCCGAGGTACTACCGTACTGCCCGGTCTTGCCTTGCAAATTACTACTGCTAGTACTTCCATTGCTGACCTCACACGCACGAAATAATTCAACCTAACAGTGGGAGCTTCGCCGTACTGAGCTGCCATCGTTTCTTTCTCTCATTGGCACGCACAATAGTAATTTACTTACTTACCAACAAGTAGGCAGTACTTATTTTGATCGCTCTCAATCAAAGATTGGTTTTCAAGGCTAGCATTATCCCAGAGCTCATCATTGCATTGCTTGTAGGAGTAGCTAACGTGCCGTCAGGTCTCGGCATGGAGCCACTTGCCCCAGAAATGTACCACACCAGGAGTATAATATTGAGTGTGTTGATCCGAGGGACGAATGGCTAACTAATTGGGTGCAGGCGTACGTATCAGCACTAGTTTAATCCTTCTTGTTGGTAATGACAAGTTGGGTGTCAAACCGTGGCAGAGGCAGTGGCAGCGTGTGCACGCACCTGCTCGCACGAATTGCCGCACGTCTGAGCGATCCATATGCACGAAACATTATTCAAACGCGATCGCAGTACGCCTCCACATGCACGATCCCGCCTCTGCATCGACATCTCCCTCGAAGCCGGCGCGTCCGTCCGACGGTGCGGATCTTGCTCGGACTGATATGATACTAACTCTGAGGTCGTGCAGGGCGGCGAGGTGTGCAGCATCTGCTTCGACCAGGCGTGCGCGATCGAGGTACGGGAGTGCGGGCACCAGATGTGCGCGGCGTGCACGCTGGCGCTCTGCTGCCACGCCAAGCCCAACCCGGCCACGCAGAGCCAGCCGCTGCCCACCTGCCCCTTCTGCCGCGGCGGCATCACCCGGCTGGCGGTGGCCACCAGGGCCAAGGCCGGTGACGACGAAGACGACGACGACGACGAGGAAGGAGGAGAAGGCAGGCTGGAGTCTCCGCGGCACCGGCGGTCTCGCCGGTCCCTGAACCTCAGCGGCGGCGGCGACGGGGGCAGCAGCAGCAGCCTCATGGGCAGCATCGCCTCGTCCATCGGCAAGATGGGCCGGCGCAAAACCGACAGCAGCGAGTTGCAGGTGCAGCTCGACGACAAGCCATAGCCATGGAATGATTGCCCATTCATTCATTCACCGTGTCATGATACGTCATCGTCAATGATGGAGCTGGCCGCTACTATTTTTGTACGTAGATTATTTTTCTTATAATTTTGGGGAGATTGGCAATTGTTTCATCTGTGTAGATTCGATCCCAAGCTTTAGGCTAGATCCAGTCAGTCCAAATAAGCAAGAGTGCGGTCGTTGCCTGGTAGCCCCCATCCACACCCCCCGTGGAGTTGTTGAAAGATTGTACATGTCCGGATTCAGAGGGGCTGGCCCGATATGATGATAATGAGAACCCAGTACAAATCCATCCATGTGCTCTCCCTCCATGTAATTTGGCCTCTGGCCGGGGCTACGTCGCTCAGGTGTTCCCTTCCTTCAGGGTTTGGTTCTGCAAGTGTTATTTTGGGGTTCGGTTGCGCTTTCTGAATCTGATGGCCAGCCGTGCTTAGGATTCCTTGAGCGGCTGTACAGACTGGGGACAGTGTTTTTTTGGCAAGTTTCCCTTTGGCTCAGCTCGGCTGTGCTGAGGTGGCGAAAGCACCACACCTTCATGGGCTGTCTTGTCCCCAGTCAGCATGTGTTATTTCGCACTTATGCTCAACGGGGATGGGTGGGGTGGAGTGTACCGGGAGCAGCAACAGGCCTAGCGAAAACGAAATGAGCAGCGAAATTGACTGAGCAGCAGGAGATGGGTGGAGTGTGTACCACAGGCAGGCACAAGCAGCTTGGCAGGGGTTAAACCGCAGTGTGAAGTGTAGAGTGTAGAAGGATGGCTCAGTTCGACTGGGCAAAGCATGTTTCAGAAGAACAGCGGCAGACAGTGATACTGGGTCACTGGATCTTGCTTACTAGTACTATGTGACCTGACACTTGGACGAGGGCTGAAGTTTCAGAAAGCACAAGAGAATCGACTTGACATCACGTCCTCAGGCTCAGAGCCAGGGGCGCCGAAACGTCTTTTTGCCAGAAATGCGAGGATGTATTTCGAGCCAGGTGCACAAGGATAGATACTGTTACACTGACGACATGTACAATGATGACATATGATTACATATGCCTTATGAAGTGGCCCTGTTTGGATTAGAGTTATTCTCTAACCCACTCTAACCCAAATAAGCACCTCTTCACCGGGATAGTTGGGTTAGATGAAACTAACCCACTCTAACCCTCTCTGTTTAGATACTTTTGGCTTATTTGAGCCTCCAACAAACCCAAACTAGCTCTAACCCCATAATCCAAACAGGGCCAAAAAGTAATTTGAAGGATCTAAATTTATTTTTTCTTCCCAATGCAAGCTATTATTAGTGGACCTCATTAAAAATAGAAAATAAAGACTCTAGTACACATACATCTCTACTTTTTAGTTCAATCTTTTCAGTTTTTGTTATCGGACCATACTTTTTCTCTTCAAGCACCCGCCTTCTAGAAAGGATCCCGCTTACCTATCCGAACCTACTTTACATCATATCCGATCATGCGAGACATCACCTTAAGACTATGCATTATACATGACCTGACTCACCGTCCATGGTCCAGAGATCACAGGTAATCCCTACTTTTCTTCCGTTGCAAGTATCTTTCTGAATGGGTGTCAAGAATCAGGACCAAAAGCAATTCAATTGAACATACTTTTATGCATGTCGAGAGTAAGTATTCAACCTGTGAAAGTCAAGCCAAGTCATTTTCAGACCTGTATGGTTGCATGCGAGCCTTGGTGTGCGTGCTGCTAGTCTGCTACCGACCGGGCAAGTGCTGCCACAAATACTGACGGGATCATGGCGCCCCAGGACAACTTGTCCAGCAAGATTGACCCGCTACAGCGCCTGATCGCTTGCAGCTGTAGATGATAGGTCACGTTCAAGATCTGCGGCCATATCGGTGCACGATTTCATGCAACTTAAAAAATGGTGGGTTTTTGGCTCTTCATTTGCTCTGCGAACTAGTAAAAGCTATTGGAATTGGTGGCACTACTTCAGGGCATCTCCAACCGTGACCGGCAAAGTTGCTCGGGCATCTGTCCACGGACAAGGAAAGATCAATACGTGAACATTGATACAGAAGACCGCCGTCCATTGGCCGCATGCATCATTTTGATGATGAAGCCGGGAGACAACCTCTTTTGAAAAAAAGAAGACCGTTATTCAACGTTGCCCGCATATATTTCAAATACTGTTTAAACTAACCGGACTGAATTTATGCAAATACGACTGATTTCATATAAACAAAACGAAATTCATTTTATTTTGGATAATTTTTAATTAAAAATTATACCGGGCTAAGGTAAAACCACTCTATGGCTGGCGCCGGCGGGTATCCATTCTCATTACACGGATACCCTTTACTAGTCTATGGCCGGCCACGACGGATCTTCATTGTCTTACCCATGTCCAGTAGCCCGGCCGTCGGGCTGCCGTGAGCCCGGAGGTATATGTTTCTACACAAAGGGCGGCTCGCTTTCCCATGTTCAGCAACGCCGCTCATCGGAGTGGAATCACCGTGATGTGCTACAGCTGGAGGGGAAGGGGAAGACTTTGGCATGCGACCGGGTAAGACATCGACTGTGTACGTGGGCGTCGCCTCGGTGGTGGCCTTCATGAGACCCAAGCGGCGGCGGCCTCCCATGTTCTACTTCTCCTCAGTGATGACGGCGACCGCGGACGTGCTGGCCACCGTTTCGTCCATCTCCGTGAAGCCGGCTTCTTTCTCAGTCAGCAGGGCGTGATTACGCGTACGTTGACGGCGGATGGCGCGGTTGTAGGCACGGGATGAGCGGTACGACACAACGTCGTCCACGGCAACCAGGATGCCCGTGCCGTCGCTCACCCCAGCGTGCCAGCCTGGAGCAACTCGCTACTCCTCGGTGAGCTGGCTTGCCGCGCCGCTTCAATGCCGGCAGTGAGAGATCGTGTCCGTCTGCGCCGCCCTCCCATCCGGTCAAATCGCGGGCGTCAATGCCGACCATTGCATGCGCTGGGCCGACATGAATGCGGCGTGACAAGAGGCGCGACCGTTCGATGAAAAGCGTAGGACAGGAGAATGTTTTTTTGCTAGGCCAAGGCGGTCAGGAGCGAACGTGGCAGCGGTCCAAACACCCACAAAGCCCCCATAATTTATCTTCGGTTTACGGGAAAAACACATCCAGACCGTCCAGCGAATCGATACAGGTTCATGCTGGATGGAATAACATGTTCTTGGAGCGATCAAATGAAAAGAAGAGATGGATTATCAATTTTACGCTCTCAGAGCATCTATAGCCGGGCGCCCTAAAACCTCCTCAAGCGCTCGGGCGGCGCGCCCGGTCACTAACCGGTCAGGAAATTTTGACCCAGACGGACGCCTCAAACGGGCGTCAAATGCCCTGGCTGACCAGCGCCCCTCATATCCAACCCAAATATGGGGCGGATATGGGAGCGACCGGGCGCCTTCACCACATCGGACCCAACCCACCCGACCCCACATATATGCCTCCCCATCCGTTCAGCGGACCAAATCCTAGCCACTTCATACTCTTCTCCCCTCCACTCCCTCTGTCATCCGAGCTCACCTTTGGTGATTTTCGGCCGTCTCCGGCATGGTGGGCAGCGGATCTGACTCTGACCAGTCCGGATTTGTAGACTGGGGTGCCATCCCGTGAGGGTTGGAGGAGGCAATGTCAGTCCACATTGCACTCCGCTGCTCCCGGGAGGACAACGCCCGACCGACGGACGGATCTGTCCGGCGCGACTCCATTGTGTCAGCTCAGCGAGCGCTCGGGTCTTCTGAGACTGGATCATCGCAGTCGCGGCAATCGGAAAATCTCTCCTTCCCCATCATCGGCCGGGCAGACTATGAGTCCCACCGGGAACGGGTAGCCCGCCAAGGGAAGGAGATGATAAGGGCCGCCGAGGCCCGTATCACGGCGGAAATGGCGGCGGCGGAGGCTGCTGATGCGGCGGCGCGGGCGGCCGCAGAGGAGTAAGCCATCCGCACCCGCATTGTGAAGAAGCAACAGCGGAGGAACACGTGTGCCCTCGCCCGAGTGAAGAATTGGGTGGTCCGTGCCATGGCCGGACTGCCACCAAAGGAGGAGAAGGCGGACAATGACGTCGAGGATAGCTCCGACGATGAGCAGATCCGGCTCGATCCCTACCGCATCTTCGACCGGTCCTTCTGTGAGAAGGATGACAAGGGAGCCGGGAAAGGCAAGGGCAGCCATGGATGATCTTCACCATAGCCAAACATGCCAAATTTTGATAGCCTGATGGCATGTTTAATGTAGTGATGGAGTAGTCAAACAATGTGCGTGCATCGATGTAGTTGCATGAGTTTGTATGAATTTAAAATATAATAATTAAGGTGTCCGGATGTTGATTGCATTATTTGAGACCTGACCGATTAGTGTGCACGGACACGCCCAGATACGTTCGATGGCTTTTGAGTGCCCATCACGACTGTAGATGCTGTAAGGTTGTCTTGACACCTGATATGCAAAGGACAAAGCGGCCCAGAAATTCATTTATCTATGGTTGCTGAGTTGCCGTGTCAGCGATCACCTTGAGCATGGTAGTGGTGCATAAGACTAGCCACAATGGGTAGTAACATAGAGCAGTAACATGCCCATGTTTCTACTCTATGTTACTACCTTTATAGTGGAGAGTAATGTTGGGGAACGTAGTAATTTCAAAAAATTTCCTACGCACACGCAAGATCATGGTGAGGCATAGCAACGAGAGGGGAGAGTGTTGTCTATGTACCCTCGTAGATCGAAGCGGAAGCATTAATGCAACATAGAGGAAGTAGTCGTACGTCTTCCCGGTCCAACCGATCCAAGTACCGTTACTCCGGCACCTCCGAGTTCTTAGCACACGTTCAGCTTGATGACGCTCCCCGGGCTCTGATCCAGCAAAGCTTCGGGGAGGAGTTCCGTCAGCACGACGGCGTGGTGATGATCTTGATGTTCAACCGTCGCAGGGCTTTGCCTAAGCACCGCTACAATATGACCGAGGTATAATATCATGGAGGGGGGCACCGCACACGGCTAAGGAACGATCACGAAGATCAACTTGTGTGTCTATGGGGTGCCCCTGCCCCCGTATATAAAGGAGTGGAGGAGGGGAGGGCCGGCCCTCTCTATGGCGCGCCCTAGGGGAGTCCTACTCCCACCGGGAGTAGGATTCCCCTTTTCCTAGTCCAACTAGGAGTCCTTCCATGTATTAGGAGTAGGAGACAAGGAAGGGAAAGGGAGAAGGGAAGGAAGGAGGGGGCGCAGCCCCTCCCCCTAGTCCAATTCGGACTAGGCCTTGGGGGGGGGGGCGCGGCCTGCCCTAGGCAGCCCCTTTCTCTTTCCCGTATGGCCCAATAAGGCCCAATACTTCTCCTGGCGAATTCCCGTAACTCTCCGGTACTCCGAAAAATACGCAAACCACTCGGAACCTTTCCGATGTCCGAATATAGTCGTCCAATATATCGATCTTTACGTCTCAACCATTTCGAGACTCCTCGTCATGTCCCCGATCCCATCCGGGACTCTGAACTCCTTCGGTACATAAAAACTCATAAACTCATTATATAACTATCATCGAAACCTTAAGCGTGCGGACCCTACGGTTCGAGAACAATGTAGACATGGCCGAGACACGTTTCCGGTCAATAACCAATAGCGGGACCTGGATGCCCATATTGGCTCCTACATATTCTACGAAGATCTTTATCGGTCAGACCGCATAACAACATACATTGTTCCCTTTGTCATCGGTATGTTACTTGCCCGAGATTCGATCGTCGATATCTCAATACCTAGTTCAATCTCGTTACCGTCAAGTCTCTTTACTCGTTCCGTAATACATCATCTCGCAACTAACTCATTAGTTGCAATGCTTGCAAGGCTTAAGTGATGTGCATTACCGAGAGGGCCCAGAGATACCTCTCCGACAATCGGAGTGACAAATCCTAATATCGAAATACGCCAACCCAACAAGTACCTTCGGAGACACCTGTAGAGCACCTTTATAATCACCCAGTTATGTTGTGACGTTTGGTAGCACACAAAGTGTTCCTCTGGTAAACGGGAGTTGCATAATCTCATAGTCATAGGAACATGTATAAGTCATGATGAGAGCAATAGCAACATACTAAACGATCGTGTGCTAAGCTAACGGAATGGGTCATGTCAATCACATCATTCTCCTAATGATGTGATCCCGTTAATCAAATGACAACTCATGTCTATGGCTAGGAAACATAACCATCTTCGATTAACGAGCTAGTCAAGTAGAGGCATACTAGTGACATTCTGTTTGTCTATGTATTCACACATGTATTATGTTTCCGGTTAATACAATTCTAGCATGAATAATAAACATTTATCATGATATAAGGAAATAAATAATAACTTTATTATTGCCTCTAGGGCATATTTCCTTCAGTCTCCCACTTGCACTAGAGTCAATAATCTAGATCACATCACCATGTGATTAACATCGATAGTTCACATCATCATGTGATTAACACCCATAGTTCACATCGCCATGTGACCAACACCCAAAGGGTTCACTAGATTCAGTAATCTAGTTCACATCGCTATGTGATTAACACCCAAAGAGTACTAAGGTGTGATCATGTTTTGCTTGTGAGAGAATCTTAGTCAACGGGTCTGCCACATTCAGATCCGCATGTATTTTGCAAATTTCTATGTCAATAATGCTCTGCATGGAGCTACTCTAGCTAATTGCTCCCACTTTCAATATGTATCTAGACCGAGACTTAGAGTCATCTAGATTAGTGTCAAAACTTGCATCGGCGTAACCCTTTACGACGAACCTTTTTTCACTTCCATAATCGAGAAACATATCCTTATTCCACTAAGGATAATTTTGACCGCTGTCCAGTGATCTACTCCTAGATCGCTATTGTACTCCCTTGCCAAACTCAGTGGTAGGGTATACAATAGATCTGGTATACAGCATGGCATACTTTATAGAACCTATGACCAAGGCATAGGGAATGACATTCATTCTCTTTCTATCTTCTGCCGTGGTCGGGCTTTGAGTCTTACTCAATTTCACACCTTGTAACATAGGCAGGAAACTCTTTCTTTGACTGTTCCATTTTGAACTACTTCAAAATCTTATCAAGGTACGTATTTATTGAAAAAACTTATCAAGCGTCTTGATCTATCTCTATAGATCTTGATGCTCAATATGTAAGCAACTTCACCGAGGTCTTTCTTTGAAAAACTCCTTTCAAACACTCCTTTATGCTTTGCAGAATAATTCTATATTATTTCCGATCAACAATATGTCATTCACGTATACTTATCAGAAATGTTATAGTGCTCCCACTCACTTTCTTGTAAATACAGGCTTCACCGCAAGTCTGTATAAAACTATATGCTTTGATCAACTTATCAAAGCATATATTCCAACTCCGAGATGCTTAGACCAGTCCATAGATGGATCGCTGGAGTTTGCACATTTTGTTAACACGTTTAGGATTGACAAAAACTTCTGGTTGCATCATATACAACTCTTCTTTAAGAAATCCATTAAGGATTGCAGTTTTGTTATCCATTTGCCAGATTTCATAAAATGCGGCAATTGCTAACATGATTCGGACAGATTTAAGCATAGATACAAGTGAGAAACTCTCATCATAGTCAACACATTGAACTTGTCGAAAACCTTTTGCGACAATTCTAGCTTTGTAGATAGTAACACCACTATCAACGTCCGTCTTCCTCTTGAAGATCCATTTATTTTCTATGGCTTGCCGATCATCGAGCAAGTCAACCAAAGTCCACACTTTGTTCTCATATATGGATCCCATCTCAGATTTCATGGCCTCAAGCCATTTCTCGGAATCTGGGCTCATCATCGCTTCCTCATAGTTCGTAGGTTCGTCATGGTCAAGTAATATGACCTCCAGAATAGGATTACCGTACCACTCTGGTGCAGATCTCATTCTGGTTAACCTATGAGATTCGGTAGTAACTTGATCTGAAGTTACATGATCATCATCATTTAGCTTCCTTACTAATTGGTGTAGTAGTCACAAGAACAGATTTCTGTGATGAACTACTTCCCAATAAGGGAGAAGGTACAATTACCTTATCAAGTTTTCTACTTTCCTCCCACTCACTTCTTTCGAGAGAAACTCCTTCTCTGGAAAGGATCCATTTTCAGCAACGAATATATTGCCTTCGGATCTGTGATAGAAGGTGTACACAACAGTTTCCTTTGGGTATCCTATGAAGACACATTTCTCCGATTTGGTTTTGAGCTTATCAGGTGAAACTTTTTCACATAAGCATCGCAACCCCAAACTTTAAGAAACGACAATTTTGGTTTCTTGCCAAACCACAGTTCAGATTGTGTCATCTCAACGGACTTAGATGGTGCCCTTTTAAACGTGAATGCAACTGTCTTTAATGCATAATCCCAAAACGATAGTGGTAGATTGGTAAGAAACATCATAGATCGCACCATATCTAATAAAGTACGGTTATGACGTCCGGACACACCATTATGCTGTGGTGTTCCAGGTGGCATGAATTTGTGAAACTATTCCACATTGTTTTAATTGAAGACCAAACTCGTAACTCAAATATTTGTTTCCGCGATCAGATCGTAGAAACCTTATTTTCTTGTCACGATGATTTTCCACTTCACTCTGAAATTCTTTGAACTTTTCAAATGTTTCAGACTTATGTTTCATGAAGTAGATATACCCATATCTGCTCAAATCATCTGTGAAGGTCAGAAAATAACGATACCCGCCGCGGGCCTTAACACTCATCGGATCGCATACATCAGTATGTATTATTTCCAATAAGTCAGTTGTTCGCTCCATTGTTCCGAAGAATGGAGTCTTAGTCATCTTGCCCATGAGGCATGGTTCGCAAGCATCAAGTGATTCCAAAAGCCCATCAGCATGGAGTTTCTTCATGCTCTTTACACCAATATGACCTAAACGGCAGTGCCACAAATAAGTTGCACTATCATTATTAACTTTGCATCTTTTGGTTTCAATATTATGAATATGTGTATCACTATGATCGAGATCCAACGAACCATTTTCATTGGGTGTGTAACCATATAAGGTTTTATTCATGTAAACAGAATAATAATTTATTCTCTTACTTAAATGAATAACCGTATTGCAATAAACATGATCAAATCATATTCATGCTCAACACCAAATAACACTTATTTAGGTTCCACACTAATCCCGAAAGTATAGGGAGTGTGCGATGATGATCATATCAATCTTGGAACCACTTCCAACTCTCATCGTCACTTCACCCTTAACTAGTCTCTGTTCGTTCTGCAACTCCCGTTTCGAGTTACTAATCTTAGCAACTGAACTAGTATCAAATACTGAGGGGTTGCTATAAACACTAGTAAAGTACACATCAATAACATGTATATCAAATATACTTATGTTCACTTTGCCATCCTTCTTATCCGCCAATCACTTGGGGTAGTTCCGCTTCCAGTGACCAGTCCCTTTGCAGTAGAAGCACTTAGTCTCAGGCTTAGGACCAGACTTGAGCTTCTTCACTTGAGTAGCAACTTGCTTGCTGTTCTTTTTGAAGTTCCCCTTTTTCCCTTTGCCCTTTTCTTGAAACTAGTGATCTTGTCAACCATCAACACTTGATGCTCTTTCTTGATTTCTACCTTCATCGATTTCATCATCATGAAAAGCTCGGGAGTCGTTTTCGTCATCCCTTGCATACTATAGTTCATCACAAAGTTCTACTAACTTGGTGATGGTGACTAGATAATTCTGTCAATCACTATCTTATCTGGAAGATTAACTCCCACTTGATTCAAGAGATTGTAGTACCCAGACTGAAAGGATCGATATGGTTGACTAGAGGGGGGGGGGGTGAATAGGCAACTACCAATTTTTAGCTTTTCTTTACCAAATTAATCTTTGCATCAAAGTAGGTTGTCTAGATGTGCAACTAGGTGAGCAACCTATATGATGCAACAACAACAAGCACACAAGCAAGCAAGGGAATAAACACTAAAGAGCTTGCACAAGTAAAGGTAAGAGATAACCAAGAGTGGATCCGGTGAAGACGAGGATGTGTTACCGAAGTTCCTTCCTTTTGAAGGGAAGTACGTCTCCGTTGGAGCGGTGTGGAGGCACGATGCTCCCCAAGAAGCCACTAGGGCCACCGTATTCTCCTCACGCCCTCACACGATGCGAGATGCCGTGATTCCACTATTGGTGCCCTTGAAGGCGGCGACCGAACCTTTACAAACAAGGTTGGGGCAAACTCCACAACTTAATCGGAGGCTCCCAACAAGACCACGAAGCTTCACCACAATGGAATATGGCTTCGAGGTGACCTCAACCGTCTAGGGTGCTCGAACACCCAAGAGTAACAAGATACGCTAAGGATGAATGGGGGAATCAAAAATCCCTTGGTGGAAGTGTGGATCGGAGCCTTCTCAACCACTCCCGAGCAAATCAACGAGTTTGATTGGCTAGGGAGATAGATCGGGCAAGAGGAAGCTTGGGGTATGCAATGGAGCTTGAGCAATAAATGGTGCTTGGGCAATAATGAGGGTTGGTGGAAGAGGTGAAGCAAAGAGGGAGGAGAAGGAGCCCTTATATAGTGGGGGAAACAAGTGAACCGCCCCCCACTCAGCCCCGCAAAGGGCGGTACTGCCGCGGAGGCAGAGCGGTACTGCCACCCTAGAGCGGTACTACCGCTCCCCCTCAGCGATACTACCGCGCCAAAAGAGAAGGCCTAGGGCAGGGGCCCAGGGCGGTACTGCCGCCCTCAAGCGGTACTACCGCTCCCCCTCAGCGGTACTACCGCGGAGGTAGAGCGGTACTACCGCTCTCGAGCAGTACTGCCGCCACTACTGCCGCGCCTAGTACCGCAAAACCCGACACGAGAAAATGTGCGCAAGAATCGAAGCGGAAGGAGCACTATGCCACCACGGTACTGCGGCTGAGCCCCAGCAAGCGGTACTGCCGCTCCGAGGAGCGGTACTGCCGCTCCGAGGAGCGGTACTACCGCTGCTGACGCAGTGGCAGGGCGGCAGTAGCACGGAACCGCAGAGGTGCTGCCGCTGAGGCCACCCAACGGTACTACCGCTTGGGGAGCGGTACTACCGCTCGGGGAGCGGTACTACCGCTTAGGAAGTCTCAGCCGCACTACCGCTGTGGACCGCGGTACTACCGCTGGGTCCAGGACAAACAGGAGGGAAAGAACGGCCCCATAGGGGCGGAAAAGAACGGAGGGTAAGAAGAGAACGTGTACGTGTTGATTCCACCCAAGCCATACCGAAACGGACCCCCTCTTGATAGTACGGTGACTACTACGAAACCTAGTCCACCAACAAGGTCACGGAATAGACTACACCGTCTTGAGTAGAGCGCCAAAGGGAAGTAATCATTCCGTGCCGAAGGATGAATATCTGAAAGCACTCAAAGCACATGATTAGTCCGCAAAATGCATTGTCATCAATCACCAAAACACCGTAGGGATAAATAAGCCCTTACAATCTCCCCCTTTTTGGTGGATTGACGACAATACGGGATTTGCACAAAAAGAGTAATGACAAAGAATGCAAGAGTGCTCACGCCTCTAAAATATAGATAGGCTCCCCCTGGATGTGTGCAAACTAGATGAATACTAGGGACTGAAAGGCACACACACTAGGATCACAGCTCCCGCTATATTTTAGAGACCAAATAACCTAAGAAAGATACATGCAAACAACATATATGATAGGATAAGCAAGCTATAAGATACCGAGGTGCATGATCATAGATAAGATAGCTAATGTAGCATATGTCTTACACCATATGACGGGAACTTAAGTCTCACAACAAACCAAACCAAGGGAAACACACAAGACTAAAAGCAAAGCACGACACAAGAAGCGAAAACGAGCAAATCAAATCCCTACACTCTCTCCCCCTTTGGCAGCGAGACACCAAAAAGGTCAAGAGAGACACTACGACTCCAGGTGATCATCACATCTCTGCATCTACACCGTGGGGAGAGAACTGCTCGGCATCGGAGTCGGTCCAGTGGCAGTTCTGATGTATCCAGTCTTCCTCTTCAGTGATCTGTCCCTCGGATCCACTGAAAACTGTGGCGCCCAGCTGGCGCATGAGCTCCTTGTGGCGCGACCTGGCATTCTTCTCCGCCACATGAGTCATATACTGACCATGGGACTCCAGACAGAAGAGCTTCTTCATCTTGCGCTTGAGTTTCTGGGCCCATGATGGTTCGGTACTGGAGTGGCCAAGGTCCTCATCATGGCCAGGAGGAGCATCCCCACCCTCAGTGTCCATGGCAGTAGCAGCGGCAGACGGGCCCCCGGTGGCAGCAGTAGAAGGACCCCCTGTGTGAGGTGCAGACCAGTTGTCCTTCTTCCTCAGACGCTTGACCTCATGGGAAACTAAATCTCCAGTCTCAAGCAACACTCTGGGGTAGGTCTGTGCCCAGGCCCGCTCAATGAGCCTCATGATGAAGGGGCCATAGATAGGACACTTGCGCTCAGACACGGCGGAGACAAGTTCAGACCACATGACATGAGAGATATCCAGGCTCTCTCCAGTGTTGGCTTCCTTCTCATGCTGACAGAAAAGAAGCATGTCCACGAGATAAGAGTGGACCATATCCAGATTCCCAATGCGAGGGAAGAGAGTCTCACGGAAGATACGATGAACAATGTCCAGATACGGAGACAGCTCGTAGGTCTTCTTCTCAGTGACAGGGTGGATCTTGACAGTGCAGTAGGGCCAAAGGGCTTGCTTATGGGTGGAGGTATCATGGCGGTGAGGACGGAAACC
The DNA here is from genome assembly GCA_034509565.1 of Triticum monococcum. NCBI lineage: Eukaryota > Viridiplantae > Streptophyta > Magnoliopsida > Poales > Poaceae > Triticum > Triticum monococcum. The sequence continues at coordinate 497,147,506 of CM067844.1, forward strand.
GACTGGAGTCTCAAGCCCGTCATCCACCACATCAAGCAACTCCATGAACGCCCGCCACTTGACAGAAAGCAGCTTGCCATTGGTCATCCAGGTCAGGGTCCGGTCACCATCTGTTCCAAGGTGAACGGTGGCAAAGAACTGAGCCAACAGATCCGCATCGAAATCCTTGTTGAACTGCATGATCTTGAGAATGTTCAGCTGGGTGCACATCTGAAGGGCTTCCCCAAAGTACTCTGGATCCTTCTCCATGGCATCAACGTCAATAGAGCGAACATCAACAAACAGATTCTTCTTGGCCTTGATCACATCAAAAAAGATGGCAAACTGAAAACGGTTCCAGAACGGGTGGTTGACCAAAGTGGATTCTTGGTCCTCCGTATAGGGGTTGCGACGACGCTTCTCCCAGAACTCCTTGTTGGTCATCTCAGTCGCAGTCTTCCCTTTTGGCTTGTTGGCGGCTCGCTTATGGTGCTGAGGAGGAGGCGGAACACTTGCTGAAGCATGCGCTGGAGGCGGCTGAGTGCTGGAAGAAACACGGGCAGGCTCTGAGGTCCGGTAACGCTTGGAGGTGGCACGTCCAGGGTTGATACGGCGACCATGCTGCTCAGAAGTGTCATCACCTGGAGCCAAACACGCAAAAGACGCAAAACAAACAGAGGAGACGAGCATAAGCGAACAAACAAATCAAAAGCAATGTAGGAGAATGATCGAGCGGTAGTACCGCCCCAGAGGGAGCGGTAGTACCGCACGAGGTCAAGCGGTAGTACCGCTCCAGGGGGAGCGGTAGTACCGCTTGAGGCGGATGCACAGCAGTTTCAAAGCATGGGGCGGTGAAACAGTGGCCTGCTACTACCGTGGACAGATCCGGCACTACCGGCCTACCAAATTCAAACATAATCCTACCAAACAACAATCTCGATGATCTAGTTGCTTACTCCAACTAACTCAAGCCTAGATTTAGCCAAAAATCTAGAGATGCAACCAACATTGCCCCTAAAGCACAAGATCTAAACACAAGACCAAAAGAGAGAAGGAACGGGGGCAATACCGGCATCCATGGCAAGAGGACGAGGTGGGGATCGACTCCACCGAAGGAAATGGAGAGGGATGCCCCGGAGGAGGAGATCCACCGGAGCCCTTCCGCGCCGGAACGGTGCTGGAGAGAGAGAGAGGCACGAGGGGGTAATGGGTATGGGGAGGAAGAAACCTCCCCTGCCCCTATAAATACCCCCGCCCCACCGCGGTAGTACCGCGCTGGGAGCGGTAGTACCGCTTCCAGCGGTAGTACCGCTCGCCAGCAGCGGCAGTACCGCCCCAGCACACGGCGACCTCTAGATCACAAGGCCTTGCTCAAAAAAAACACCGCAACGAAGAAGAAACAGAAAGAAGCACCCCAGAAAGAGGCCAAGAGAGGGCGGTGGCCGAAGCCACCTATGTTTGAGTCAAGAGGTATGACGCCGCGAAGATTTTAACCTTGGGCCCATGACCAAAACTCGTCTTTTAAGCACACGTGCCATCAACAATGGCAAAAAGTGAAAGACGGAATCAATTTATGCATAATGGGGGAAGGGAGAGTTCATTGAGAGAACAACACTCCCCCTATGTCCATGCCTACACCTAAACTAGACAACAAATTGAATGAGGTAGGGTGTGCACGGGTTCAAGCAACATTGCTCGAATCAATGATATTTAGCTCATGCCTTAACTCGCGAAATCTTGCTTCATCCAAGGGCTTCGTGAAAATATCTGCAAGGTTGTCATGAGTGTTGACATAGTTGAGCTCGATCTCTCCTCGCCTGATGTGATCTCGGATGAAGTGATACCGAATCTCAATATGCTTCGTCTTGAAGTGTTGCACCGGGTTGAGAGAAATCTTGATGGCACTTTCGTTGTCACACCAAAGAGGCACTTTGTCACAAGTGACACCGTAATCCTTCAAAGTTTGCCTCATCCACAAGAGTTGTGCACAACAACTACCGGCCGCAACATACTCCGCTTCGGTGGACGAGAGAGACACACAACTTTGCTTTTTGGAAGACCAACTTATCAGAGAGCAACCAAGGAATTGGCATCCTCCGGAGGTGGACTTCCTATCCACTTTGTCTCCTGCCCAATCGGAATCCGAGAACCCTACAAGCTTGAAGTTTGATCCTCTTGGGTACCATAGGCCAAAGTTTGGGGTATGAGCCAAATATCGAAAGATTCGTTTGACCGCCACATAGTGACTTTCCTTAGGTGCGGCTTGAAACCGTGCACAAATTCCCACACTCAACATGATGTCCGGTCTAGATGCACAAAGGTAAAGCAAGGAACCAATCATGGAACGATATACCTTTTGATCCACCACTTTACCATTTGGATCAAGGTCGAGTTGGCACTTGGTGGGCATTGGGGTGGAAGCCGGCTTGACGTCACTTAGCTTGAATCTTTTGAGCATGTCTTGAGTGTATTTGGATTGATTGATGAAGGTTCCTTCTCTTCTTTGCTTCACTTCGAACCCTAGAAAGAACTTCAACTCCCCCATGGAGGACATCTCGAACTTTGAGGTCATGAGAGCGGCAAATTCCTCATTGAAGGCTTTGTTAGGAGAACCAAAGATAATATCATCAACATATAGTTGGCACACAAACAACTCCCCTTTGACCTTCTTAGTAAAAAGAGTGGGGTCGATTACCCCAACTTCAAACCCACGGTCTTGTAACAACTCGGTAAGGTGATCATACCACGCACGTGGGGCTTGTTTAAGGCCATAGAGTGCCTTATCGAGTTGATACACATGATCGGGAAAGTAGGGATCCTTGAACCCGGGGGGTTGCTTGACGTACACCAATTCATTAATGGGACCATTAAGAAAAGCACTCTTCACATCCATTTGATGTAACTTAAAGTTATGATGAGAAGCATATGCAATCAACATGCGAATGGATTCAAGACGAGCAACGGGAGCAAAGGTTTCACCGTAGTCGATACCCTCGACTTGGGAGTAGCCTTGTGCTACCAAACGAGCCTTGTTGCGAATGATAATCCCATGGGCATCTTGCTTGTTCTTGAATATCCACTTGGTTCCAATAACATTGTGGGTCCCCGTTGGCCTTGGCACCAATCTCCACACTTTGTTGCGCTCGAAGTTGTTGAGTTCTTCATGCATGGCATTAAGCCAATCCGGATCTTCTAGCGCCTCATAAACCTTGTGGGGTTCCACACAAGAGACAAACGCATGATGCTCACAATAATTTGCTAATTGTCTACGAGTGCTTACCCCCTTTCTTAAGCTTCCAAGCACATTCGTCATGAGATGGTCTTTGGTGGAGAGCTTGGAAGCAACCTTGGCGGCCCGACGCTCTAATTCCTCCTCGGCAGTGAGTTGAGGAGCGGTTACTTGATTGTCTTGAGTGTCGTCATGAGCTTGTTTTTGGTCTTGAACTTGCTCGAGGGAGAGTACTTGACCTTGGGCATCACTTGGTGTGTCAACACCGTCTTGAGCATGATGTTGCCCTTGGTCTTGTTCATGAGGTTGAGGGCCTTCACTTTGTTCTTCGGAAGCGTGTGGGCCTTGGGTTGGTGATGGCTCCACTTGAGTGGAGCATTGTCCTTCTCCTTCGGCCACAAGGGGTTCCTCAATGGGTAGGATGAATCCAACACCCATTCTTCTTATGGCTTGAGGAGGAATTTCATCACCTACATCACAAGTGCCACTTTGCTCCACTTGGGAGCCGTTATTTTCATCAAACTCCACGTTACACGTCTCCTCAATAAGTCCCGTGGATTTATTGAGGACACGGTAAGCATGAGAGTTTGTAGCATAACCAACAAGTATGCCCTCATAAGCTCTAGCCTCGAATTTAGACAAACAAACACCCTTTTTGAGAATGAAGCACTTACACCCGAACACCCGGAAGTACTTGAGGTTGGGCTTGTTACCGGTGAGTATCTCATAAGGAGTCTTGTTCAAACCCTTGCGGAGGTAGAGCCGATTTGATGCATGACACGCAGTGTTGATGGCTTCGGCCCAAAAGTTGTATGGAGACTTGAACTCCGCCATCATGGTCCTTGCCGCATCCATCAATGTCCGGTTCTTCCTCTCCGCAACACCGTTTTGTTGAGGGGTGTACGGTGCGGAATATTGATGCTTGATTCCCTCATCACTAAGAAATTCATCCAAGGTGTAGTTCTTGAACTCGGTGCCGTTGTCACTTCTTATCGTCAAAATCTTTGCATTGTGTTGACGTTGTGCTTCATTTGCAAAGTCAATGACGGTTTGTTGGGTCTCACTCTTCCTCTTGAAGAAATACACCCACGTGTACCTTGAGTAGTCATCCACAATCACCAAGAAATACTTTCTTCCTCCAAGACTATCGAAGGATGGAGGCCCAAAGAGATCCATGTGAAGGAGCTCCAAAGGCCTTTTTGAATAAATGATAGTCGTGGGAGGGTGAGCCTTCTCATGTAGCTTTCCTTCGATACAGGCACTGCAAGCACGATCTTTAGCAAAACTAACATTCGTTAGTCCACGGACATGGTCCCCCTTTAGGAGACTTTGCAAAGATCTCATATTGACATGGGCTAAACGGCGATGCCAAAGCCATCCCACATCAACTTTAGCCATTAAGCATGTCGCGGTCTCAGTGGGTCGCTCCGAAAAGTTAATCACATATAGACCGTTCTCGACATGCCCAACAAAGGCTACTTTAAGAGTCTTGCTCCACAAGAGGGCCACGGTATTGATATCAAAGAAAGTGGCGAAGCCCATGATTGCAAGTTGACGAATGGAAAGTAAATTGTATGCAAGGGACTCAACAAGCATGACCTTCTCGATCGTGAGATCATGAGAGATGACCACCTTGCCAAGTCCCAATACCTTAGAAGATGAGGCGTCACCCCATTCGACATTGGTGGGCATAGACGGAACCGTGCGCACGTCCACCACCAAGTCCTTGCTTCCGGTCATATGATTTGTAGCTCCGCTGTCGAGCAACCATGATCCACCACCGGAAGCAAACACCTACAAGAGATCAATGCTTGGTTTTAGGTACCCATTTTGTAATGGGTCCTTTGATGTTAGTAACAAGGGTCTTAGGAACCCAAATAGACCATTCAATGTACTCATGAAGAGAGCCAACAAATTTGGCATAAACATACCCATCACTAGCACGACACAACACATAAGAAGGATTAAAATCGCCGGCCTTGTTGGGTGAGGTGACATTGCCCTTCTTGACTTTGTTCTTCTTCTTCTCCACGGGAACACTCTCTCCCGCCCTCACAAAAGTTTGCATGAGGGGAGGAGGTCGTTTGGTCTTGTCATCCTTCTTCTTGTTCTTGGAGTTGGGGACGTACCCAACCCCTTCCTTCGCCACACCTCCCTTTTGGTTGATCAAGAGATCATTGAGGTTCTTCTTGCCTTGTATGCACGTCACAAGGCCTCTCTCAAGTTGCGCCTTCAACGATGCATTTTCCTCAACAAGATGCATATGCTCACAACACGGGTTAGTAGCATTTGCGTTATCAAGTAAAACCATATGAGGAAAAGTTGCTTTCTCCTTAGTTAGCTTCACTTGGAGTTGATCATGAGACTCCTTGAGACTCGCGTGAATACCCTTCAAGGCCTTGTGGGCCTTGTCGAGTATATCAAACTCCTCTTTGAGTCTAGCAAGATCAACCCCGAGTTTGGCCTTCTCGAAGTTTAGTACACGAGACACAACTAGGACATGATCATAATCTTTCTCTAACTTAGCATGATCAACGTTGTGTGACTCCTCAAGAGCCAAACGAAGACCACGCTCTTCCTCAAGAGCATTAGAAAGATCTGAAATCTCATCGGCATAGTCACGACTATGCCCTTCCATCTTCGAGATGGTGTCTTCGTGAGCCTCGATCATGTCATTGGCCTCACCAAGTTGTTCCAAGAGAGCAACAAAGTGCTTCTTGGATTTTCCCTTGAGTTTGCCCATAAAGGCCTCAAACTCGTTAGCCACCACATTAGCTCCCTCAACTTCATTCATACAATCCAATGGGGAAGGATGATTAATGACGGTAGTTTTGATGTTGGGGGTTACCTTGTTGGTGGCTTTAGCCATGAGACACTTGGCGTTGATGCTCTCGTTGGGTGAGTCGAAGAGAGACACTTGTGACGTTGTTGCAATGGCAACGGAGGCCATGGCAACCGTCTCATCATCTTCATCATCGTCATCATCCTCATTATACTCTTCTTGCACAACCAAGGCCTTGGGAGGAGTCTTCTTGGTGAAATTGTTCTTGTTGAATGATGAAGAGAGCATTCTCATTGAATTGATTGTCCGCGGCTTCTCGAGGAGTGAGGTTGCTTGGATCATGTGGATAAAAACCTTCTTCAATGATTCTCCAAAGGTTAGTGTTCACATGATTTAAATGACGTTTAAAGCGGTAAACCCAAGAATCAAAATCCTCATTTTTCACAATCTTAGGAGGAGGACCGGCATGATTCAAATGAGTAGAAGGAACCGGTCCACCATAAACAAGTGGTGGTTCCACGTGGGCAAAGATGCCGGTGCCATTCTTGCCACTCAAAGAAGGAGCCTTTTCACTACTAGCTTCCCCTTTGTCGGGGGTAGCATCCGACACCTTGTTGGCGGAATCCCCCACTTTCAACGGTGCGGTGGAAAGTTTAAGCCCCTCAAGGAATTTAGTAAACATGTTTTCAACTTTGGTCGTCGTGGAGGTTTTCAATGTCTCCAAGGCTACATTGAACTCCTCACGAGAGACCGAAGTTCCCCCATCGCCCGTAGACGAGATAGGATTCACACCGGAGTGTTCCTCCGCACCGTCTACGGTATCAACCATACTCTTTGGACGGTAAGGTCCTTAATAAAGAGACGAGGCTCTGATACCAATTGAAAGGATCGATATGGTTGACTAGAGGGGGGGGGGGTGAATAGGCAACTACCAATTTTTAGCTTTTCTTTACCAAATTAATCTTTGCATCAAAGTAGGTTGTCTAGATGTGCAACTAGGTGAGCAACCTATATGATGCAACAACAACAAGCACACAAGCAAGCAAGGGAATAAACACTAAAGAGCTTGCACAAGTAAAGGTAAGAGATAACCAAGAGTGGATCCGGTGAAGACGAGGATGTGTTACCGAAGTTCCTTCCTTTTGAAGGGAAGTACGTCTCCGTTGGAGCGGTGTGGAGGCACGATGCTCCCCAAGAAGCCACTAGGGCCACCGTATTCTCCTCACGCCCTCACACGATGCGAGATGCCGTGATTCCACTATTGGTGCCCTTGAAAGCGGCGACCGAACCTTTACAAACAAGGTTGGGGCAAACTCCACAACTTAATCGGAGGCTCCCAACAAGACCACGAAGCTTCACCACAATGGAATATGGCTTCGAGGTGACCTCAACCGTCTAGGGTGCTCGAACACCCAAGAGTAACAAGATCCGCTAAGGATGAATGGGGGAATCAAAAATCCCTTGGTGGAAGTGTGGATCGGAGCCTTCTCAACCACTCCCGAGCAAATCAACGAGTTTGATTGGCTAGGGAGATAGATCGGGCAAGAGGAAGCTTGGGGTATGCAATGGAGCTTGAGAAATAAATGGTGCTTGGGCAATAATGAGGGTTGGTGGAAGAGGTGAAGCAAAGAGGGAGGAGAAGGAGCCCTTATATAGTGGGGGAAACAAGTGAACCGTTACCCCCCACTCAGCCCCGCAGAGGGCGGTACTGCCGCGGAGGCAGAGCGGTACTGCCGCCCTAGAGCGGTACTACCGCTCCCCCTCAGCGGTACTACCGCGCCAAAAGAGAAGGCCTAGGGCAGGGGCCCAGGGCGGTACTGCCGCCCTCAAGCGGTACTACCGCTCCCCCTCAGCGGTACTACCGCGGAGGTAGAGCGGTACTACCGCTCTCGAGCAGTACTACCGCCACTACTGCCGCGCCTAGTACCGCAAAACCCGACACGAGAAAATGTGCGCAAGAATCGAAGCGGAAGGAGCACTATGCCACCACGGTACTGCGGCTAAGCCCCAGCAAGCGGTACTACCGCTCCGAGGAGCGGTACTACCGCTGCTGATGCAGTGGCAGGGCGGCAGTAGCACGGAACCGTAGAGGTGCTGCCGCTGAGGCCACCCAGCGGTACTACCGCTCGGGGAGCGGTACTACCGCTCCAGGGAGCGGTACTACCGCTTAGGAAGTCTCAGCCGCACTACCGCTGTGGACCGCGGTACTACCGCTGGGTCCAGGACAAACATGAGGGAAAGAACGGCCCCATAGGTGCGGAAAAGAACGGAGGGTAAGAAGAGAACGTGTACGTGTTGATTCCACCCAAGCCATACCGAAACGGACCCCCTCTTGATAGTATGGTGACTACTACGAAACCTAGTCCACCAACAAGGTCACGGAATAGACTACACCGTCTTGAGTAGAGCACCAAAGGGAAGTAATCATTCCGTGCTGAAGGATGAATATCTGAAAGCACTCAAAGCACATGATTAGTCTGCAAAATGCATTGTCATCAATCACCAAAACACCGTAGGGATAAATAAGCCCTTACACAGACAATCTGAGCACATGCTCACTAGTTGAGCGATTCTCCTCCATCTTTTAGCTATAGAACTTGTTGGAGACTTCATATCTCTCAACTCGGGTATTTGTTTGAAATATTAACTTCAACTCTTGGAACATCTCATATGGTCCATGATGTTCAAAACGTCTTTGAAGTCCCGATTCTAAGCCGTTAAGCATGGTGCACTAAACTATCAAGTAGTCATCATATTGAGCTAGCGAAACGTTCATAACGTCTGCATCTGCTCCTGCAATAGGTCTGTCACCTAGCGGTGCAACAAGGACATAATTTTTCTGTGCAGCAATGAGGATAAACCTCATATCACGGATCCAATCTGCATCATTGCTACTAACATCTTTCAACATAGTTTTTCTCTAGGAACATATCAAAACAAACATAGGGAAGCAACAACGCGAGCTATTGATCTACAACATAGATATGCTAATACTACCAGGACTAAGTTCATGATAAATTTAAGTTCAATTAATCATATTACTTAAGAACTCCCACTTAGATAGACATCCCTCTAATCATCTAAGTGATCACGTGATCCAAATCAACTAAACCATGTCCGATCATCACGTGAGATGGAGTAGTTTTCAATGGTGAACATCGCTATGTTGATCATATCTACTATATGATTCACGCTCGACCTTTCAGTCTCAATGTTCCGAGGCCATATCTGCATATGCTAGGCCCGTCAAGTTTAACCTGAATATTCTGCATGTGCAAAACTGGCTTGCACCTGTTGTAGATGGACGTAGAGCTTATCACACCCGATCATCACGTGGTGTCTGGGCACGACGAACTTTGGCAACGGTGCATACTCAGGGAGAACACTTTTATCTTGAAATTTAGTGAGAGATCATCTTATAAAGCTACCGTCAATCAAAGCAAGATAAGATGCATAAAAGATAAACATCACATGCAATCAATATAAGTGATATGATATGGCCATCATCATCTTGTGTTTGTGATCTCCATCTCCGAAGCACCGTCATGATCACCATCGTCACCGGCGCAACACCTTGATCTCCATCGTAGCATCGTTGTCGTCTCGCCAATCTTATGCTTCTACGACTATCGCTACCACTTAGTGATAAAGTAAAGCATTACAGGGCGATTGCATTGCATACAATAAAGCGACAACCATATGGCTCCTGCCAGTTGCCGATAACTCGGTTACAAAAACATGATCATCTCATACAATAAAATTTAGCATCATGCCTTGACCATATCACATCACAACATGCCCTGCAAAAACAAATTAGACGTCCTCTACTTTGTTTGTTGCAAGTTTTACGTGGCTGCTACGGGCTTAAGCAAGAACCAATCTTACCTACGCATCAAAACCACAACGATAGTTTGTCAAGTTGGTGATGTTTTAACCTTCGCAAGGACCGGGCGTAGCCACACTCGGTTCAACTAAAGTTGGAGAAACTGACACCCGCCAGCCACCTGTGTGCAAAGCACGGCGGTAGAACCAGTCTCGCGTAAGCGTACGCGTAATGTCGGTCCGGGCCGCTTCATCCAACAATACCGCCGAACCAAAGTATGACATGCTGGTAAGCAGTATGACTTATATCGCCCACAACTCACTTGTGTTCTACTCGTGCATACAACATCAAACCATAAAACCTAGCTCTGATACCACTGTTGGGGAACGTAGCAATTTCAAAAAATTTCCTACGCACACGCAAGATCATGGTGATGCATAGCAACGAGAGGGGAGAATGTTGTCTACGTACCCTCGTAGACTGAAGCGGAAGCGTTGACGCAACGTATAGGAAGTAGTCGTACGTCTTCCCGGTCCAACTGATCCAAGCACCGTTACTCCGGCACCTCCGAGTTCTTGGCACACGTTCAGCTCGATGACGCTTCCCGGGCTCCGATCCAGCAAAGCTTCGGGGAGGAGTTCCGTCAGCATGACGGCGTGGTGACGATCTTGATGTTCAACCATCGCAGAGCTTTGCCTAAGCACCGCTACAATATGACCGAGGTGTAATATCATGGAGGGGGGCACCGCACACGGCTAAGGAACGATCACGAAGATCAACTTGTGTGTCTATGGGGTGCCCCCTGCCCCCGTATATAAAGGAGTGGAGGAGGGGAGGGCCGGCCCTCTCTATGGCGCGCCCTAGGGGAGTCCTACTCCCACCGGGAGTAGGATTCCCCCTTTCCTAGTCCAACTAGGAGTCCTTCCATGTATTAGGAGTAGGAGACAAGGAAGGGGAAGGGAGAAGGGAAGGAAGGAGGGGGCGCAGCCCCTCCCCTAGTCGAATTCGGACTAGGCCTTGGGGGGCGCACGGCCTGCCCTAGGCAGCCCCTCTCTCTTTCCCGTATGGCCCAATAAGGCCCAATATTTCTCCCGGCGAATTCCCGTAACTCTCCGGTACTTCGAAAAATACCCGAACCACTCGGAACCTTTCCGATGTACGAATATAGTCGTCCAATATATCGATCTTTACATCTCGACCATTTTGAGACTCCTCGTCATGTCCCCGATCCCATCCGGGACTCCGAACTCCTTCGGTACATCAAAACTCATAAACTCATTATATAACTGTCATCGAAACCTTAAGCGTGCGGACCCTACGGTTCGAGAACAATGTAGACATGACCGAGACACATTTCCGGTCAATAACCAATAGCGGGACTTGGATGCCCATATTGGCTCCTACATATTCTACGAAGATCTTTATCGGTCAGACCGCATAACAACATACGTTGTTCCCTTTGTCATCGGTATGTTGCTTGCCCGAGATTCGATCGTCGGTATCTCAATACCTAGTTCAATCTCGTTACCGGCAAGTCTCTTTACTCGTTCCGTAATACATCATCTCGCAACTAACTCATTAGTTGCAATGCTTGCAAGGCTTAAGTGATGTGCATTACCGAGAGGGCCCAGAGATACCTCTCCGACAATCGGAGTGACAAATCCTAATCTCGAAATATGCCAACCCAACAAGTACCTTCGGAGACACCTATAGAGCACCTTTATAATCACCCAGTTACGTTGTGACGTTTGGTAGCACACAAAGAGTTCCTCTGGTAAACGGGAGTTGCATAATCTCATAGTCATAGGAACATGTATAAGTCATGAAGAAAGCAATAGCAACATACTAAACGATCGTGTGCTAAGCTAACGGAATGGGTCATGTCAATCACATCATTCTCCTAATGATGTGATCCCGTTAATCAAATGACAACTCATGTCTATGGCTAGGAAACATAACCATCTTCGATTAACGAGCTAGTCAAGTAGAGGCATACTAGTGACATTCTGTTTGTCTATGTATTCACACATGTATTATGTTTCCGGTTAATACAATTCTAGCATGAATAATAAACATTTATCATGATATAAGGAAATAAATAATAACATTATTATTGCCTCTAGGGCATATTTCCTTCAAGTAATATATGTGTGGTAACATGCAACACTTTATTTATTATGCTATAGACTCATTTTGCCTTGATATGTGTGATGTTACTCATACTAGTAGTAACTAGCTATGTTACTACATGCCTCTCTTTCTTCATTTATTACTTGCCACATCATCTATTTTATCTAGTTATGTGTGATGTTACTATCTATGTTATTCCCACTGTGGGTAGTCTAATAAAGAGGCCAGAAGATAAACTGCAGATTAGGGGGTGTTTGTTTCCAGGGACTTTTTTGTGTAGGGACTAGAAAAAGTCACTCTTAGAGACTTTTTTTACCAAACGGGAGGAACTTTTTAGGGACTAAACTATACATTTGGGACTAAATGAAGAAGACTCTCAAGGAGAGTCTTTTTGGGAGTTTTCGGGAGTTTTCCAACAATGCCCCTCCATGCACCCATTGGCCTGCCACCCTATGGTGTTGTTTGATTATTATTTTCCTATATACTAGGGGCAACATGGTCATTTAATAACCTCTAGGAAGGGACTAGGGACTTTTCAGTCTCTGGAAACAAACAGGGAGGGACTTTTTAGGGACTAGGGACTTTTTAGTTGGGACTAGAAAAAGTCCTAGGACTAGAGAACCAAACACCACCGTAATCACCAGATAAGGAGAGATCGTTAATTTACATCAATGATATGACCAACCATCCCATAAATTGATCCATGTTGAGACCTGACAGCACAAATGAATCTTACAAGGACACAAACTTAGATTATACTCCCTCCTTTTTGGTTTATAGGGCTCAATTCAAAAATATCACCAACTAAGGTAGATGGTGAGTGGTGGAATAATTTTTGTAGTTTGCAAAACCAGTCAATTAATGCGCTTGTTTTCCTCAAACAATAGTGTTTACCAATGCATTAATTGCAATGCATGCATGCATAAAGCACACGCATTGGTCAATTTTCTTTTAATACTTGCATGCAATGATTTAATGCACCTTGAAATCTGAACATGTGATGGCGAACAACCAAATTGAGCCTTATAAAACGGGAAAACTAAAATTTTGAGATAAGTCTTATAAACCGGAAAGGAGGGAGTAGGTATCAAGGTAAAATTTAATGATTGCTTTGCAAGCCAACTTTTATTTTCGTTAACCGAGATCATTAAGACGTCGTATTCATGTAAGGAAGAAATGAGAAGGAAGTAGCACACTGTCATTATGACTACATGCATGCACTAAACAAGTTGTTAGTATGAGGAAACATCATTAATTTTTGTCTCGATTACGGTTACTCCCTCCTTCCATCTATATAGGGCCTAATGCGTTTTTAAGACCGCCTTTGACTATTGACAAGATTAATAGTACATAACATGAATAATGTGGAAATTATATCATTGGAAACTTCTTTCACATACGAATTTGACGGTATGCTTTGTGTAAGTTGCATGCCATATATTATTACTCTAACATTTGGTCAAAATTAGCCTCCAAAACACATTAGGGCCTATATATATGGAAGGAGGGAGTAGTGGCCTTGTATAGATGCAAAATGTATATTTCATAGTGGCCTTGTATAAAGGAATGGAGAGAGTACCATTCATCTAGGGAAATCTTTCATGCCTAAGGAAAACTATTCACGCATCATAAGAGAATAACCAATTATCTCAGAGAATAAACTAATGGATATCATATCAGTCACATCCGGAAGATCCACAATTAAATGAATGATTCAAATAGTCTTGATCTTCAGATGAGTATGAATAGAGTTTACAACTTGTTCTTAAAACTTGGGATTCCTATTACAATAGTGAAAGATGATATGAAGATGGAGATGAAATGACCAAAATTAAGAAGATGTCCCGTGGTTCTCCAGATTTCTCCTTTTCTCTGTTCCGGTTGCGGTGGCAGCGGCTAGGGTTCTCTGATTGTCTCCTTCACTTCACGGAAGTGTCTTGTATAGATGTGGTGGACCCGCTGGCACCTCATACAACCGTCCATGAAAGGTCGGCTTTTGCTCTGCTACGCCTGGTGGCTTGGCTCTCCACACAAAAGTTGCTCCATTTGACTTGATTTGTAGCAACCCTCTTGCTTTCCTTTCATATATGATATTTCCTACCAAATAATAGAAAAATAAATTGTATTCTCTTTTGAAGGGTTAGTGTTAAAAATAACCAAGAAGTGGTATGAATCCGGTGAAAACAAAATAAGAATCACTTGCAGATAATCACAAATTCTTGACCCATCACTCGCTTGGGGCCAGCTCTGTTGCATAGATTGCACGCCAAGTGAGCTTCTGGTTTCGGCGTGTCTCAGATAATCCGCCGTTTGAAAGATCATGTTGATGATATGTGATTGGAGGGCTGGTGGGTTGAATTTTACCAAATTTTTTCCCTGCGAGTGGCAGCTCACGCGCATTTCCTTGCGATGCGTATTGACTCGGAGTAACACATGGTGGTCCTGTTGTTCTCGTCAAAGAGGAACTCTATCGAACCGAAACGCATGTAGTCGATGTAAGGCGGGGGCGTGGAATTGAACAACCGCCCCCAACCATCAGCCGCCAACTCAAAGGAGCCGAAGGTGAAGGTTTGGCCCGGCGTGAACTTGTTGAGCTCATCTGGATCTCTGCCCCGGATTAGGTCTACGACCAACCTCTCTCGTTCCTGAAGCGCCAACTGATAGTGCAAAAAACTGTCAGATCCCTCAGTAGGGTGCCTAGCATGATCAAAAGTACTGGGACGGAGCCCGCTCGCACAATAGGTTTGGGACTCCAGAGAGTAATACCCTACATCCTGATTCTTCTTGTTATTCGTGGTGGAGGGATACCTCATGCGAGGGAATACAATAGTGTATAGGAGATTGCTACAGAGGGTTCGTCTATCCATGATTATATGGTAAGGAGAGCCCTCTAGCCTCCTCCCCTAATATAGATGGTGAATGCAAGGGTTTTTATAGATAGAGATGCAATCTAGGTCACCGCCGCGCCTAGCTTGGGATTCAAGGTGGTTGACAGGTGCTTATCCTCCCCTTCGGGGTCCCTTCTATCGTTGGTCCCCATAGGCCTCCTAGCAGGCCTTCTGTCGGCCCCCCTCGATGAGCTTCCCCTGGTGTATGACACTGTTAGTGTCTAAAACCGCTCCCTGTTGGGAAACGTTGCATGGAAAATAAAAAATTTCTATGCACACGCAAGATATATCCATGGAGATGCATATCTACAAGAGGGGAGAGTGTGTCTACGTACCCTCGTATACCGTTAAGCGGAAGTGTTTATCACATGGTTGATGTAGTCGTAATCTTCGTGATCCGATCACGATCCAACCGATCTAGTGCCAAACGGATGGCACCTCCGAGTTTAGCACACGTGCGGCTCGATGACATCTCCTCCTGCTTGATCCAGCAAGCAGGAGAGGAGAAGTAGATGGGATCACAACCAACACGACATCATGGTGATAGAGGCTTGAAGCTATGTTGGTATTTCCCCAAAGAGGAAGGGATGATGCAGCATAGTGGCGGTAGGTATTCCCCTGAGTGATGAAACCAAGGTTATCGAACCAGTAGGAGAACCAAGCAACACAACGTAAACATCACCTGCACACAAATAACAAATACTCCCAACTCGATGTGTAAAAGGGGTTGTCAACCCCTTTCGGGCAGCGGCACCCCAAGATAGGCAAACGGACGTGAATAAAATTGTAGTAGATTGATAGATCGAACGCCAAATAAAATAAATAAGAATAAAACACATCAAGGTATTTTTGTATTTTTGGTTTAATAGATCCGAAAATAAAAGCAAAGGAAAATTAGATCGCAAAGGCAAATAATATGAGAAAGAGACTCGGGGGCGTAGGTTTCACTAGTGGCTTCTCTCGAGAAAAATAGCAAACGGTGGGTAAAAAAATTATTGTTGGGCAATTGATAGAACTTCAAATAATCATGATGATATATAAGCAATGATCATTATATAGGCATCATGTCCAAGATTAGTAGACCGACTCCTGCCTGCATCTACTACTATTACTCCACACATCGACCGCTATCCAGCATGTATCTAGTGTATTAATTTCATGGGGAAACGGAGTAATGAAATAAGAACGATGACATGATGTAGACAGTATCTATCTATGTAGAGATAGACCCATTGTTTTTTCCTTAGTAGCGACGTTACATACGTGTCGGTTTCCCTTCTGTCACTGGGATCAAGCATTGTAAGACCGAACCCACTACAAAGCACCTCTTCCCATTGCAAGATAAATAGATCAAGTTGGCCAAACAAAACCCAAATATCGGAGAAGAAATACGAGGCTATAATCAATCCTGCATATAAGAGATCAAAGAAACTCAAATAATTTTCATGGATATAAAAAGATAGATCTGATCATAAACTCAAACTTCATCCGATCCCAACAAACACATCGCAAAAAAGAGTTACATCATATGGATCTCCAAGAGACCATTGTATTGAGAATCAAACGAGAGAGAAAGCCATCTAGCTACTAACTACAGACCCAAAGGTCTACAAAGAACTACTCACGCATCATCGGAGAGGCACCAATGGAAGTGGTGAACCCCTCCGTGATGGTGTCTAGATTGGATCTGGTGGTTCTGGACTCTACGGCAGCTGGAATTGATTTTCGTCAACTCCCCTAGGGTTTATGGAATATTGGGTATTTATAGAGCAAAGAGGCAGTCCCGGGGGGGGGGGGTACCCGAGGTGGGCACAACCCACCAGGGCGCGCCTGGGCCTCCTGGCGCGCCCTGGTGGGTTGTGCTCCCCTGAGAGCACCCCCAGGCGTTGCCTTGGCCCATTAGGTGTCTTCTGGTCCATAAAAAATCTCCGTAAAGTTTTGTTGCATTTGGACTCCGTTTGGTATTGATTTCCTGTGATGTAAAAAACATGCAGAAAACAACAACTCGCACTTGGCACTGTGTCAATAGGTTAGTACCAAAAATGATATAAAATGACTATAAAATGATTATAAAACATCCAAGTTTGATAATATAATAGCATGGAACAATAAAAAATTATAGATACATTGGAGACGTATCACATGGTGCTGAAGGTGGTGGTCGAGTATCGACGGCGCTTTGCTAAGCGTCGCCGGGACGAGGCGATGGAACTATGGAGTAACGGGAGAGAGAGGGGCTCCAAGGGCTTGGTGTGTCCTCTTGGGGCGCCCCTCCCCTCTACATATAGCTGGAGGGGCCTGGGAAACGGCCCATCTAAGCCCTAGGGCACAACTAAGGGGGAGAGGACTTGGACTCCAAGTCCAATCTTATTCCTATTAGGACTCCTTCCTTTTTTGCCTTCCCTAGCCACATGGGCTTTTGAGGACTTGGTGCGCCTAGCCCAATAAGGCCAGGGAGCCTCCCCGCAGCCCATGCTAGCCCTTGGGTAGTGGTGGACCCACTTTTGGACTTCTGGACGATTCCAGAATCCTCCGAAACCTTCTAGAAGCTTCCCGATACAATACCGAAAAACTACACCTTTTTTCGGAACCCAAAATATGACTTCCCTTATACAAATCTTTACCTCTCGACCATTCCGAGACTCCTTGTGATGTCCGGGATCTCATGCAGGACTCCTAACAACATTTGGTACCGCTCATCAAATATCCCAATACTACTCTAGCGTCAATGAACGTTAGGCGTGCGATCCTGCGGGTTTGGGAATTATGTAGTCATGACCGAGAGACCTCTTCGGTCAATAACAAATAGCGGGACGTGGATGCCCATATTAAGTCCTGCGTATTCCATGAAGATCTTTTATCGGTTGAACATTTATGACAACATACGTAATTCCCTTTGTCTGTCGGTATGTTACTTGCCCGAGATTCGATCGTCGGTATCTCTATACCTAGTTCAATCTCGTTACTGGCAAGTCTCTGTACTCGTTCCATAATACATCATATTACAACTAACTCCTTAGTCAGTTTTCTTACAAGCTTCTTCTGATGCGTATTACGGAGAGGGCCCAGAGATACCTCTCCGATACACAGAGTGACAAATCTCAATCTCGATTCACGCCAACTCAACAGACACCTTCGAAGATACCTGTAGAGCATCTTTATGATCTCCCAGTTACATTGTGACGTTTGATAACACATAAGGTATTCCTCCGGTATCCGGGAGTTGCATGATCTCATGGCCGAAGGAACATGTATTTGACATTAAGAAAGGAGTAGCAATAAACTGAATGATCATATGCTAAGCTAACAGATGGGTCTTGTCCATCACATCATTCTCCTAATGATGTGACCACGTTATCAAATGACAACACATGTCCATGGTTAGGAAACCTTAACCATCTTTGATGAATGAACTAGTCTAGTAGAGGCTCTCTAGGGACATGATATTT
This sequence comes from Triticum monococcum, assembly GCA_034509565.1. NCBI lineage: Eukaryota > Viridiplantae > Streptophyta > Magnoliopsida > Poales > Poaceae > Triticum > Triticum monococcum. The sequence goes on from CM067844.1 coordinate 497,165,786, forward strand.
GTTTATGTATTCACACATGTATTTAAGTTTCTGATCAATACAATTCTAGCATGAATAATAAACCTTTATCATGAATTAGGAAAAAAATAACATAACAACATTACTATTGCCTCTAGGGCATATTTCCTTCAGTATCCCTGTCGGTGTCAAAACCGGCGGATCTCGGGTAGGGGGTCCCAAACTGTGCGTCTAAGGTGGATGGTAACAGGAGACAGGGGACCCGATGTTTTACCTAGGTTCGGACCCTCTTGATGGAGGTAAAACCCTACGTCCTGCTTGATTGTTCTTGATTATACGAGTAGTACACGATTTGATCTACCACGAGATCGGAGAGGCTAAACCCTAGAAGCTAGCCTATGGTATGATTGTATGTTGTCCTACGGACTAAAACCCTCCGGTTTATATAGACACCGGAGGAGGCTAGGGTTACACAAGGTCGGTTACAAAGGAGGAGATATGCATATCTGTATTGCCTAGCTTGCCTTCCACGCCAAGTAGAGTCCCATCCGGACACGGGACAGAGTCTTCAATCTCGTATCTTCATAGTCCAACAGTACGGCCAAAGGATATAGTCTGGCTGTCTGGAGACCCCCTAATCCAGGACTCCCTCAGTAGCCCCTGAACCAGGCTTCAATGACGATGAGTCCGGCACGCAGTGTTGTCTTCGGCATTGCAAGGCGGGTTCCTCCTCTGAATACACCACGGAAGAGTTTGAATACAAGGATAGTGTCCGACCCTGCAAAATAAGTTCCACATACTGAAGGAAATATGCCCTAGAGGCAATAATAATGTTATTATTTTATTTCCTTATATCATGATAAATGTTTATTATTCATGCTAGAATTGCATTATCCAGAAACATAATACTTGTGTGAATACATAGACAAACTAAACGTCACTAGTATGCCTCTACTTGACTAGCTCGTTAATCAAAGATGGTTATGTTTCCTAACCATAGACATGTGTTGTCATTTGATTAACGGGATCACATTATTAGGAGAATGATGTGATTGATATGACCCATTCCGTTAGCTTAGCACCCGATCCTTTAGTATGTTGCTATTGCTTTCTTCATGACTTATACATGTTCCTATGACTATGAGATTATGCAACTCCCGTTTGCCGGAGGAACACTTTGTGTGCTACCAAACGTCACAACGTAACTGGGTGATTATAAAGGAGCTCTACAGGTGTCTCCAAAGGTAAATGTTGGGTTGGCGTATTTCGAGATTAGGATTTGTCACTCCGATTGTCGGAGAGGTATCTCTGGGCCCTCTCGATAATGCACATCACATAAGCCTTGCAAGCATTGCAACTAATGAGTTAGTTGCGAGATGATGTATTACGAAATGAGTAAAGAGACTTGCCGGTAACGAGATTGATCTAGGTATTGAGATACCGACGATCGAATCTCGGGCAAGTAACATACCGATGACAAAGGGAACAATGTATGTTGTTATGCGGTCTGACCGATAAAGATCTTCGTAGAATAAGTGGGAGCCAATATGAGCATCCAGGTTCCGCTATTGGTTATTGACCGGAGACATGTCTCGGTCATGTCTACATTGTTCTCGAACCCGTAGGGTTCGCACGCTTAAGGTTTCGATGACAGTTATATTATGAGTTTATGAGTTTTGATGTACCGAAGTTAGTTCGGAGTCCCGGATGTGATCACAGACATAACGAGGAGTCTCGAAATGGTCGAGACATAAAGATTGATATATTGGATGGCTATATTCGGACACCGGAAGTGTTCCGAGTGATTTCGGAGAAAACCGGAGTACCGGAGGGTTACCGGAACCCCCCCGGGAGAAGTGATGGGCCATATGGGCCTTAGTGGAGAGAGAAGGGCAGCCAGGGTGGGCCGCGCGCCTCCTCCCCCCTTGGTCCGAATTGGACTAGGAGAGGGGGGGGGGCGCCTCCCTTTCCTTCATCCTCCCCACTTCCTTCCCCTCCTAGTAGGAGTCTCCTCCTTGGAGCGCCAATAGGGCCGGCCGACCTCCTCCCCTTGCTCCTTTATATACGGGGGCAGGGGGCACCCCTAGATACACAAGTTGATCCACGTGATCGTTTTCTTAGCCGTGTGTGGTGCCCCCTTCCACCATAATCCTCGATAATATTGTAGCGGTGCTTAGGCGAAGCCCTGCGACGGTAGAATATCAAGATCGTCACCACGCCGTCGTGCTGACGGAACTCTTCCCCGACACTTTGCTGGAACGGAGTCCGGGGATCGTCATCGAGCTGAACGTGTGCTAAAACTCGGAGGTGCCGTAGTTTCGGTGCTTGATCGGTCGGGCCGTGAAGACGTACGAGTACATCAACCATGTTGTGCTAACGCTTCCGCTGTCGGTCTACAAGGGTACGTAGATCACACTCTCCCCTCTCGTTGCTATGCATCACCATGATCTTGCGTGTGCGTAGGATTTTTTTTGAAATTACTACGTTGCCCAACAGTGGCATCCGAGCCTAGGTTTTATGTGTTGATGTTATATGTACGAGTAGAACACAAGTGAGTTGTGGGCGATATAAGTCATACAGCTTACCATCATGTCATACTTTGGTTCGGTGGTATTGTTGGACGAAGCAGGCCGGACCGACATTACGCTTACGCTTACGCGAGACCGGTTCTCCCGACGTGCTATGCACAAAGGTGGCTAGCGGGTGTCAGTTTCTCCAACTTTAGTTGAACCGAGTGTGGCTACGCCCGGTCCTTGCGAAGGTTAAAACAGCACCAACTTGACAAACTATCGTTGTGGTTTTGATGTGTAGGTAAGATTGGTTCTTTCTTAAGCCCGTAGCAGCCACGTAAAACTTGCAACAACAAAGTAGAGGACGTCTAACTTGTTTTTGCAGGGCATGTTGTGATGTGATATGGTCAAGACATGATGCTAAATTTTATTGTATGAGATGATCATGTTTTGTAACCAAGTTATCGGCAACTGGTAGGAGCCATATGGTTGTCGCTTTATTGTATGCAATGCAATTGCGTTGTAATGCTTTACTTTATCACTAAGCGGTAGCGATAGTCGTGGAAGCATAAGATTGGCGAGACGACAACGATGCTACGATGGTGATCAAGGTGTCGCGCCGGTGACGATGGTGGTCACGACGGTGCTTCGAAGATGGAGATCACAAGCACAAGATGATGATGGCCATATCATATCACTTATATTGATTGCATGTGATGTTTATCTTTTGTGCATCTTATCTTGCTTTGATTGACGGTAGCATTTTAAGATGATCTCTCACTAATTATCAAGAAGTGTTCTCCGTGAGTATGCACCGTTGCGAAAGTTCTTCGTGCTGAGACACCACGTGATGATTGGGTGTGATAGGCTCTACGTTCAAATACAACGGGTGCAAAACAGTTGCACATGCAGAATACTCAGGTTATACTTGACGAGCCAAGCATATACAGATATGGCCTCGGAACACGGAGACCGAAAGGTCGAGCGTGAATCATATAGTAGATATGATCAACATAGTGATGTTCACCAATGAAACTACTCCATCTCACGTGATGACCGGACATGGTTTAGTTGATTTGGATCATGTAATCACTTAGAGGATTAGAGGGATGTCTATCTAAGTGGGAGTTCTTTAGTAATATGATTAATTGAACCTAAATTTATCATGAACTTAGTACCTGATAGTATCTTGCTTGTTTATGTTTGATTGTAGATAGATGGCTCGTGCTGTTATTCCGTTGAATTTTAATGCGTTCCTTGAGAAAGCAAAGTTGAAAGATGATGGTAGCAATTACACGGACTGGGTCCGTAACTTGAGGATTATCCTCATTGCCGCACAGAAGAATTACGTCCTGGAAGCACCGCTGGGTGCCAGGCCTGCTGCTGGAGCAACACCAGATGTTATGAACGTCTGGCAGAGCAAAGCTGATGACTACTCGACAGTTCAGTGTGCCATGCTTTACGGCTTAGAATCGGGACTTCAACGGCGTTTTGAACGTCATGGAGCATATGAGATGTTCCAGGAGTTGAAGTTAGTATTTCAAGCAAATGCCCGGATTGAGAGATATGAAGTCTCCAATAAGTTCTATAGGTGCAAGATGGAGGAGAACAGTTCTGTCAGTGAGCATATACTCAAAATGTCTGGGTATAATAATCACTTGATTCAATTGGGAGTTAATCTTCTAGATGATTGCGTCATTGACAGAATTCTCCAATCACTGCCACCAAGCTACAAGAGCTTCGTGATGAACTATATTATGCAAGGGATGAATAAGACTATTCCCGAGCTCTTCGCAATGCTAAAAGCTGCGAAGGTAGAAATCAAGAAGGAGCATCAAGTGTTGATGGTCAACAAGACCACTAGTTTCAAGAAAAAGGGCAAAGGAAAGAAGAAGGGGAACTTCAAAAAGAACAGCAAGCAAGTTGCTACTCAAGAGAAGAAACCCAAACCTGGACCTAAGCCTGAAACTGAGTGCTTCTACTGCAAGCAGACTGGTCACTGGAAGCGGAACTGCCCCAAGTATTTGGCGGATAAGAAGGATGGCAAGGTGAACAAAGGTACATGTGATATACATGTTATTGATGTGTACCTTACTAATGCTCGTAGTAGCACCTGGGTATTTGATACTGGTTCTGTTGCTAACATTTGCAACTCGAAACAGGGACTACGGATTAAGCGAAGATTGGCTAAGGACGAGGTGACGATGCGCGTGGGAAATGGTTCCAAAGTCGATGTGATCGCGGTCGGCACGCTACCTCTACATCTACCTTCAGGATTAGTATTAGACCTAAATAATTGTTATTTGGTGCCAGCGTTAAGCATGAACATTATATCTGGATCTTGTTTGATGTGAGACGGTATTCATTTAAATCAGAGAATAATGGTTGTTCTATTTATATGAGTAATATCTTTTATGGTCATGCACCCTTAAAGAGTGGTCTATTCTTATTAAATCTCGATAGTAGTGACACACATATTCATAATGTTGAAGCCAAAAGATGCAGAGTTGATAATGATAGTGCAACTTATTTGTGGCACTGCCGTTTGGGTCATATCAGTGTAAAGCGCATGAAGAAACTCCATACCGATGGACTTTTGGAACCACTTGATTATGAATCACTTGGTACTTGCGAACCGTGCCTTATGGGTAAGATGACAAAAACACCGTTCTCCGGTACTATGGAGAGAGCAACAGATTTGTTGGAAATCATACATACAGATGTATGTGGTCCGATGAATGTTGAGGCTCGTGGCGGATATCGTTATTTTCTCACCTTCACAGATGACTTAAGCAGATATGGGTATATCTACTTAATGAAGCATAAGTCTGAAACATTTGAAAAGTTCAAAGAATTTCAGAGTGAAGTTGAAAATCATCATAACAAGAAAATAAAATTCCTACGATCTGATCATGGAGGATAATACTTGAGTTACGAGTTTGGTGTACATTTGAAACAATGCGGAATAGTTTCGCAACTCACGCCACCCGGAACACCACAGCGTAATGGTGTGTCCGAACGTCGTAATCGTACTTTACTTGATATGGTGTGATGTATGATGTCTCTTACTAATTTACCGCTATCGTTTTGGGGATATGCTCTAGAGACGACCGCATTCACGTTAAATAGGGCACCATCAAAATCCGTTGAGACGACGCCTTATGAACTATGGTTTGGCAAGAAACCAAAGTTGTCGTTTCTGAAAGTTTGGGGCTGTGATGCTTATGTGAAAAAGCTTCAACCTGATAAGCTCGAACCAAAATCAGAGAATTGTGTCTTCATAGGATATCCAAAGCAAACTATTGGATACACCTTCTATCACAGATTCGAAGGCAAGACTTTTGTTGCTAAATACGGAAACTTTCTAGAGAAGGAGTTTCTCTCAAAAGAAGTGAGTGGGAGGAAAGTAGAACTTGACGAGGTAACTGTACCTACTCCCTTATTGGAAAGTAGTACATCACAGAAACCAGTTTCAGTGACACCTACACCAATTAGTGAGGAAGCTAATGATGATGATCATGAAACTTCAGAACAAGATACTATTGAACCTCGTAGATCAACCAGAGTAAGATCCACACCAGAGTGGTACGGTAATCCTGTTCTGGAAGTCATGCTACTAGATCATGATGAACCTACGAACTATGAAGAAGCGATGGTGAGCCCAGATTCCGCAAAATGGCTTGAAGCCATGAAATCTGTCGGATTTCGGGTTCCGGCAGACCCTTAAGGTTCGAACACTGGGGTGCACGCGGAAATCACGTCCTCAACCTCCCCGCCTCGCAAAGATCTAAAGTACTAAAAGGATCACACAAGAGACACAAGATTTATACTGGTTCGGGCCACCATTGTGGTGTAATACCCTACTCCAGTGTGTGGTGGATGGATTGCCTCCTGGGGCTAGAGATGACGAACAATACAAGGAAGAACAGCCTCGCGAGGGTCTGTTCTTGGCTGGGGCGACGAACTACTGGGAGGAGCTCGGTCACCTTCTCTCTCTCTCTCTCTCTCTACTTGCTTGCTAGCCGGACCAACCAACCCCTTTCGAACTGAAACCCCGCTATGCGAGTGGTCGGTCCCTATTTATAGAGGCCCTGGTCCTCTTCCCAAATATCGAGCGGGAAGGGAGCCAACAATGGCGGGCTAATTTGAAGGGGGACAACAAGTACTCTTATCCTGACTAAAGGTGGTCTTCGCCTGCGAAAGACTCTGCGGTGACGCCGTGCTGGGCTCCATGGTGACCTCCGTCTCGTAGTCCGCTTGGTCCTGGTCTCGTTGCACCGAAATGGCAACCTTTGCCTGATGCCTCGGTACTCTGCAGCTGCGCTTGCCCCCTTTGCACCAAAGAGGAAAGAAGGACGCTGCACGTGCTAGCACCCGCCTGGTGCCCTGAGTCGTCATGGCTTGCGTCATGGGCACCTCGCGAGGTACCCTGCCTTGAACTCTCCGCCTCCTCGCGAACCAGCCTGACGAGGCTATGCCTGAGGATGCGCCATGTCGTCCGCCTTGCGAGGCTTGGCCCCTCGCGAGGGTCTTGAGTCTTGTGCTTGATGAAGATGTGCCATGTTGGGCCCCCATTCGAGCCACGCCGCAGGCCGCAGGCAGGCAAGTCTGGGGACCCCCGTTCATAGAACGCCGACAGTAGCCCCCGGGCCCGTGGCGCGCGTGGGCTTGGCCGTGCCGAGGGGCGAAAGGGCAAGGGCGAAGCGCCGCGGGCCCTAACAGCCTGCGGCCTTGGGCGCCACATGGCAGTTGATTGGACATGGGTGACTCCACTTCCCCATGATGCCTTGGTGACCGCACGAGCTGGACAAGTCCCAGCATGCAAATCGTGTCATGATTACCTGCGATCATGGAGGCCGGCGGTTGGCCTTCGTCGGCTATAAGTACTGTGCGGCGCGTGCCCTTCTAGTCCATCTCTCCTAGCTTCTCCTTCTTCCCGATCCTTGCTCCATCTTGGTGTGATGTCTCCGATCCACCGGTTCTCCGCAGCGGAGAAGGGAAAAGCTCCTCGAGAGGGGCCAGATCCGCTCCCGCCGAAGAAACGGCTCGCCATTTGCAGCCGGGGCGAGGAGGACCGGCAGGTGGAGCCGAGGCCCCGGTGTGAGCGGGCTCCGCCGGGGTTCCCGCTTCCTTTGTACGCTCCCGACGAGGGCCCCGAGGGTGTCGATGCTGATCTCCACGGCCGGCGCCGTCGCAGGCGCCGTCGGGTCACGAAGGCGTGGGTTGTTCCTCCCGGAGTCCATGCCGAGGGCTCCTCCCACGAGTTTGTGCTCCACGTCGTCGTTCCTCTTCAGTCCTGGATTCGCCTGCCTCCCTTCTGCGCCTCCGTCATCCCTCCAGGAGGGCCTCTGGAGCTCTGGCTGCAGCACGCCGGCTGCAACGCCCTCGCGACCGAGGCTGAGGTCGTGGTCGCCGCCCCGGGCGAGGTCTACTTGTCCCGCGGCTGGAGAGAAATCGCCCGGGTCTGCAAGGAGAGGGGCATCTTCGCGGTCCACCTGGAGTATGATGGCGTTGCAGTGATGTTCCTCAAGGTCTTCGACGCGATCGGGCGCCGGCTGGAGTGTTGCCGCGGGAGAGGCGGCCAGGACCTTGCCCCGGTGAGGGCTAGGCCCGTCGACCGCTCCCTTGGCGAAGGCGCCGGGGGGTCCAGCGACTCCAGCGAGATCTTCGCGACTCCGGAGACGAGCGAGGACAGCTACGAGCCCCCGAGCCGGCGCCGCTCCCGGAGCAGCGCGGGCTCGTCAGGCCGTCCCCGACCCTGATCTGGATGGGGTTGGCGCCGGCGCCTGACGGCCCACTATTGATGATGGCATCTTCTGCAGGAGCCCGTGTAGTTAGCACTCCTTAGGATCCGTTCCCTGCGAGGAATCAAAATGCGCCCCACGGGGGCTTGTAAGGTGTCTGTAGTCCCGTTTGTTAATACATGACCTTCGCTATGGATTTGTGTGAGTTGCTGATTTCGTCATAGCTTAGTTCTCCCTTTCGAACCTCGCGAGGGCTTGGTGCTCTACGCCGACAGGTCCCAGTCCCAAGGCGGCGTCAGCCGTCGCTGGTATGCTAGGTCGCGATGCCGTGGTCAAGGCCAGGAGGTGAGCGACCCGGGGTCCGGTAAGAGCCCTTGAGTCGTGATGCTCAGGAGGTCCCCTTTGGCGCCCAAGCAGCCGTTGCTTGGTGAGAAAGGGAAGCAACGCCGCTAGTACGGAATTGCCTTAGGTGCGGGGGTAGTGTCATGGTAGCCAGCGCTGTGGGAGGTGACTTATCTTGAGGATCGGGGATTATTCCTGGTGCACCGTCGGGTTCGCGCGTCGGTGGGAGCAGAATCGCTCGGCAAGGTCCTCGCGAGCCCCTTCCCCCTCGCCTCTGCTCCCCTTTCTGCGCTACATCCTCGGGTCCCGGCCCTCGAGCTTGTCTCAGCCATTGCTGGTATGCCAGGTCGCGATGCCATGGACAAGGCCAGAGGGTGAGGGCTGGAGAGCCAGTAGGAGCCCTGAGTCACGATGCTCAGGCACCCCCCCTTTAACGTGTAAGCGGTTTGCGCGGGCGAGGGTGAAGGGAACCTCGTGAGGGCCTTGGCTAGTGCAGTCCCCTCCAAGGATCCTGCAGGCTCATCACAGAAAGAAGATGGGGTTGCCATGGCAGTCATTAGTCGATCGTTAGTCATTCAAGAGCTTGCTGGTTGGAGTAGGTGAGGTGTATCTGGGCACCCGTGAGCCAGCGCGGGACTCACGAGGCCCTACCTCTAGGCGGGTTGCGCCCAGCACTGGGCCGTATCTTGAGATGTGTCCCTGCAAAATTTGGTTAGATGCCGGTACTCTACGTCGTCGGGTCCCGGCCCTCGAGCTTGTCTCAGCCATCGCTGGTATGCCAGGTCGCGATGCCATGGACAAGGCCAGAGGGTGAGGGCTGGAGGGCCAATAAGAGCCCTGAGTCGCGATGCTCAGGCACCCCCCTTTAACGTGCAAGTAGCCGACATGGAGAAGAAAGGATGCCGCAGACAGGCATCATGCAATCAAGCATGATAGGCAATGCATAGTTGGAAATAAACGCGAGTGAGATACACGCCGCTGGGTCTGGCCCGAGCGGCTTGGGCATGATGCAGCCCGAGGGGCGCCCCCAACAAGGCAAACTAACGACGGAAGGGCAAAAGGGGATACATGCCGCAGGGACGGACCCATGCGGACTGGGAGTGATGCAACCCTGGGAGGGCGCTCCCAGCTGGGAATGAAACTTGGAAGGTGTCACCTGGGGATGTCGTCGGCGAAGTGGCATTGGTGCAGCAGACTTGGCGGGCTACGGAAGCTGATCCTCACGAGCCCCCAGGCCCCGGGGCCTCGGGAGGCTCGGGAGGCACTGGTGACTCCTCACGAACTGTCTTCATCTCCGCCAAGGCCGCGGAACGTCTGTCTTCCTGAGCCTCCATGATGCCCCTCATGAGGCGCTGGTACGCCACAGCCATGCCCGGCAGGCCGCAAGGCATGCGAACATAGCTGTGGGGTGGACCTCCGCAGCGCCCCACTTGCGAGGGCCAAAGGCGCTCCGTCGCGGCGATCTGATTGAGCCCTGGTACGCCGACGCAGACACGCAGCCCGCCATCCTCGCCTGGATGTGGGGCCACCGCTGGTGAACGACGGCAACCCCTCATGATCCTTGACTCCTGCAGTTCTTGAATGGCCTTGCTGACGAACTCGTGCTGGCCTAGCCTTCCTTGCTTGGCTCCTTCCCAGGGGAAACGTGCTGTGAAGCACGCTTCCACATGGTGCCCAAGCGCCTCCCTCATGACCCTGGCTAGGTCGGTGGCCCTCCAGGTGACAGCCCCCGAGCCCTGCCTGAGGAGGGCGCCGGGCGCGCTTCCCTATGCGATGGAAGGAGGCCCCCCCTGGGCAGACACAGGCCCTGAAGGGCCTGCCTCCTGAGGGGCCGAGCCTGACGACGTCTTCTTCTTCTTGGGGGTGGTCTCAGGAAGCCTCCTGTCTCCGCGATCTGGGTCTTCTAGCGACGCGGCCTGATAGGCTCTCTCCAGGGAACACACTGCGTCTCTCTCTTCAGAGGGCACCGTGATGGCGCCGCCACTTCCTGGCATCTTGAGGACGTTGTAGCCGTGGTGAGTCGCAGCCATGAACTTGGCCAGCGTTGGGTACCCGAGGATGGCGTTGTACGGCAGGCGGATGTGGGCGATGTCGAAGTCGATGAGCTCAGTGCGGTAGTTGCTGTGAGCCCCGAAGGTGACAGGGAGGCGGACCTGCCCGATCGGGACTGTGGAACCGTCGGTGATCCCGGAGAAAGGCTTGGTTGGCTGAAGTTGGTCATAGGGCACTTGGAGGTTGTTGAAGGTTTCCACGGACAGGACGTTGAGTCCTGCCCCTCCGTCGATGAGGGTCTTGGTGACCAGCACGTTGCTGATGACTGGGGAGCAGAGCATCGGGAGGACTCCGGCGGTGGCTGCGCACTTGAGCTAGTCTGCCGAGCTGAACGTGATGGCGCACGCCGACCACCTGAGGGGGCGCGTTGCTTCAAGCTTGGGGAGAACTGCATTCACTTCGCAAGCGAACTGCTTGAAGATGCGTTGGGAGGCTGGGGCTTGAGCTCCACCTAGGATGCAGGCGACTGCGCGCGGCTCTTGGAAGCCCCTAGCCCCCTTGTCTTGATGGCGGTCTTCGTTCCTTCTTGGTGGGGGCGGCAGAGGAGGTAGGCCTGCATTGCCATGAGGGCGATCCTCATGAGGCTGATCCCTCCAGTCTCCCTCGCGAGGCAGGTCCCGCCAGTGGTCCTCGCGAGGCTGGTCGCGCCACCCCTGGCGCGGGCCGCGATCTTCCCAGCGCCCTGGGTTTCTTCCTCCTCCTTGTCCGTAGCCCCGGTCAGCATGGTCGGGGCGACGGCCGATCCTTCCTTCTCGCACGGCGCGGAGTTCTTGACATTCGTTGGTGTTGTGGGTGTGGAGGTCGTGGTACACACAGTACCGACTGCCTCTGGAGGGTTCGGGTAGATCCTTGCCCCGCTTGGTGTCTGGTTCTGCCGCGAGTACGGGAGCCCCCTTGCGCTTCACGTCCTTGGCCTTGGGCTTCTTCTCTTCTGGATCTACGGCAGGCAGCTCGAGGAGGGAAAGGCGTCCCTCCTCAGCCGTGGCGCACCTACTCGCCAAGTTGAACAGCTCCAGGGAGGTGCAGAGGTCTTCGTGCATCGCCAGCTCCTCCTTCATCTTGACGTCGCACACGCCGTCGGAGAAGGCCAAGATGATGGCCTCCTCGGACACCTTGGGGATCTTGAGGCGCGCGCTGTTGAAGCGCTGGATGTATTTTTGCAGAGTCTCTCCGGGTTGTTGCTTGATGCGGCGCATGTCACTCACGGCAGGCAGCCGGTCGCGAGTACCTTGGAAGTTGGCGATGAAGCGGGCGTGCATCTGGTCCCAGGAGGAGATCGTGCCCGGAGCCAGATTCAGGAGCCAGGTCCGAGCTCCTTCCTTGAGCGCCATGGGGAACCAGTTCGCCATGACCTTTTCATCCCCGCCGGCAGCCTCGATGCCTAGCTCATAGAGCTGGAGGAACTCTGCGGGATCGGTTGTGCCGTCGTAGCGAGGAGGCAGGTCCGGCTTGAACTTGCCGGGCCACGCGACGCTGCGCAGCTCAGTGGTGTAGGCGTGGCAGCCCGCGGTGGCCACATAAGGCTTCGGTTGGTGGAGAGCTTGGTCTTGAGGGTCCCCACGCGCTACAGCTAGGAGCAGGGCGGGGTCTTGGCACGCCGGGGCTGGAGCAGGGTCGCGGCGTGCCGGAGTAGGGAGCGCCCTGGCAGCCCCTTGCGGGCGTGGGACTTCTTGGCAGCTCCGTTCTTGCTGCGTTGGCGCCTGACGGAGTGGGTTCCGCCCAGGGACCAAGCGCCTTGGAGCCATGGCATCTTCTTGGAGGGGAGGCGGCTGGTGCGCCTCTGGAGTTTCGTTGCCCGCGCGGGGCGGAGTGTGGCGCAGAGGGACGGACGGCGTGGAAGAGCCCCCTGCGGCGCGGACAAGCTCGGCGACGCGGTCGAGCCACTCTTCATAGACGTCGTCGATGGGGCGGTAGTGCAGGAGCTCGTTTGCCGCGAGGAGCGCAGCTCGAGCCTCCAACGGTCCGCGGAGCGCGCGGGACGAAGAACCGACTGGAGCGAGTGATGGAGTAGCGGTGCGGCCGTCTTGCCGCACGGACGGGTGCTGAGACGATGCTTGCTGCTCGCCCCCCGCCGGGCCGGTGGCTGCATTAACGGCGGGCGACGGGGAACGACGAGGACGCCCACCGACGGGGGCCGTCTAGGCGACGCGAGAAGCGATGGCGGCCCGGCGCTCGGCGCGGGCCCGACGAGCGTCGGCCATGGATGGTACGGTCAGAGGAGAACGGAGTGGTGGGAGACAGATTCCGGCGCACACCTACCTGGCGCGCCAAATATCAGATTTCGGGTTCCGGCAGACCCTTAAGGTTCGAACACTGGGGTGCGCGCGGAAATAACGTCCTCAACCTCCCGCCTCGCAAAGATCTAAACTACTAAAAGGATCACACAAGAGACACAAGATTTATACTGGTTCGGGCCACCATTGTGGTGTAATACCCTACTCCAGCGTGTGGTGGATGGATTGCCTCCTGGGGCGGGAGATGACGAACAATACAAGGAAGAACAGCCTCGCGAGGGTCTGTTCTTGGCTGGGGCGACGAACTACTGGGAGGAGCTCGGTCACCTTCTCTCTCTCTCTACTTGCTTGCTAGCCGGACCAACCAACCCCTTTCGAACCGAACCCCCCGCTATGTGAGTGGTCGGTCCCTATTTATAGAGGCCCTGGTCCTCTTCCCAAATATCGAGCGAGAAGGGAGGCAACAATGGCGGGCTAATTTCAAGGGGGACAGCAAGTACTCTTATCCTGACTAAAGGTGGCCTTCGCCTGCGAAAGACTCTGCGGTGACGCCGTGCTGGGCTCCATGGTGACCTCCGTCTTGTAGTTCGCTTGGTCCTGGTCTCGTTGCACCGAAATGGCAACCTTTGCCTGATGCCTCGGTACTCCGCGGCTGCGCTTGCCCCCTTTGCACCAAAGAGGAAAGAAGGATGCTGCGCGCGCTGGCACCCGCCTGGTGCCTTGAGTCGTCATGGCTTGCGTCATGGGCACCTCGCGAGGTACCCCGCCTTGAACTCTCCGCCTCCTCGCGAACCAGCCTGACGAGGCTATGCCTGAGGATGCGCCGTGTCATCTGCCTCGCAAGGCTTGGCCCCTCGCGAGGGTCTTGAGTCTTGTGCTTGATGAAGATGGGCCATGTTGGGCCCCCATTCGAGCCACGCCATAGGCCGCAGGCAGGCAAGTCTGGGGACCCCCGTTCCCAGAACGCCGACAAAATCTGAGATGGGATCCATGTATGAGAACAAAGTATGGACTTTGGTTGACTTGCCCAATCATCGGCAAGCAATTGAGAATAAATGGATCTTCAAGAAGAAGACTGACGCTGACGGTAATATTACTGTCTACAAAGCTCGACTTGTCGCAAAAGGTTTTCGACAAATTCAAGGGATTGACTACGATGAGACCTTCTCACCCATAGCGATGCTTAAGTCTGTCCGAATCATGTTAGCAATTGCCGCATTTTATAATTATGAAATTTGGAAGATGGATGTCAAAACTGCATTCCTGAATGGATTTCTGGAAGAAGAGTTGTATATGATGCAACCGGAAGGTTTTGTCGATCCAATGGGAGCTAACAAAGTGTGCAAGCTCCATCGATCCATTTATGGACCGGTGCAAGCTTCTCAGAGTTGGAATAAACGCTTTGATAGTGTGATCAAAGCATTTGGTTTTGTACAGACTTTTGGAGAAGCCTGTATTTACAAGAAAGTGAGTGGGAGCTCTGTAGCATTTCTGATATTATATGTAGATGACATATTACTAATCGGAAATGATATAGAATTTCTGAATAGCATAAAGGGATACTTGAATAAGAGTTTTTCAATGAAAGACCTCGGTGAAGCTGCTTACATATTGGGCATTAAGATCTATAGAGATAGATCAAGACGCTTAATTGGACTTTCACAAAGCACAAACCTTGACAAAATTTTGAAGAAGTTCAAAATGGATCAAGCAAGGAAAGGATTCTTGCCTGTGTTAGAAGGTGTGAAATTGAGTAAGACTCAATGCCCGACCAATGCAGAAGATAGAGAGAAAATGAAAGATGTTCCCTATGCTTCAGCCATAGGCTCTATCATGTATGCAATGCTATGTACCAGACCTGATGTGTGTCTTGCTATAAGTCTAGCAGGGAGGTACCAAAGTAATCCAGGAGTGGATCACTGGATAGCAGTCAAGAACATCCTGAAATACCTGAAAAGGACTAAGGATATGTTTCTCATATATGGACGTGACAAAGAGCTCATCGTAAATGGTTACGTTGATGCAAGCTTTGACACTGATTCGGACGATTCTAAATCGCAAACCGGATACGTGTTTACGTTAAACGGTGGAGCTGTCAGTTGGTGCAGTTCTAAACAAAGCGTTGTGGCGGGATCTACATGTGATGCGGAGTACATAGCTGCTTCAGAAGCAGCAAACAAAGGAGTCTGGATGAAGGAGTTCATATCCAATCTAGGTGTCATACCTAGTGCATCGGGTCCAATGAAAATCTTTTGTGACAATACTGGTGCAATTGCCTTGGCAAAGGAATCCAGATTTCACAAGAGAACCAAGCACACCAAGAGACGCTTCAATTCCATCCGGGATCTAGTCCAGGTGGGAGACATAGAGATTTGCAACATACATACGGGTCTGAATGTTGCAGACCCGTTGACTAAGACTCTTCCACGAGCAAAACATGATCAGCACCAAAGCTCCATGGGTGTTAGAATCATTATTGTGTAATCTAGATTATTTACTCTAGTGCAAGTGGGAGACTGAAGGAAATATGCCCTAGAGGCAATAATAATGTTATTATTTTATTTCCTTATATCATGATAAATGTTTATTATTCATGCTAGAATTGTATTATCCGGAAACATAATACTTGTGTGAATACATAGACAAACTAAACGTCACTAGTATGGCTCTACTTGACTAGCTCGTTAATCAAAGATGGTTATGTTTCCTAACCATAGACATGTGTTGTCATTTGATTAACGGGATCACATTATTAGGAGAATGATGTGATTGACATGACCCATTCCATTAGCTTAGCACCCGATCGTTTATTATGTTTCTATTGCTCTCTTCATGACTTATACATGTTCCTATGACTATGAGATTGTGCAACTCCCGTTTGTCGGAGGAACACTTTGTGTGCTACCAAACGTCACAACGTAACTGGGTGATTATAAAGGAGCTCTACAGGTGTCTCCAAAGGTAAATGTTGGGTTGGCGTATTTCGAGATTAGGATTTGTCACTCCGATTGTCGGAGAGGTATCTCTGGGCCCTCTCGGTAATGCACATCACATAAGCCTTGCAAGCATTGCAACTAATGAGTTAGTTGTGAGATGATGTATTACGAAACGAGTAAAGAGACTTGCCGGTAACGAGATTGAACTAGGTATTGAGATACCGACGATCGAATCTCGGGCAAGTAACATGCCGATGACAAAGGGAACAACGTATGTTGTTATGCGGTCTGACCGATAAAGATCTTCGTAGAATATGTGGGAGCCAATATGAGCATCCAGGTTCCGCTATTGGTTATTAACCGGAGACATGTCTCGGTCATGTCTACATTGTTCTCGAACCCGTAGGGTCCGCACGCTTAAGGTTTCGATGACAGTTATATTATGAGTTTATGAGTTTTGTTGTACCAAAGTTAGTTTGGAGTCCCGGATGTGATCACGGACATAACGAGGAGTCTTGAAATGGTCGAGACATAAAGATTGATATATTGGATGGCTATATTCGGACACCGGAAGTGTTCCTAGTGATTTCGGAGCAAACCGGAGTACCGGAGGGTTACCGGAACCCCCCGGGAGAAGTAATGGGCCATATGGGCCTTAGTGGAGAGAGAGAAGGGCAGCCAGGGTGGGCTGCGCGCCTCCTCCCCCTTGGTCCGAATTGGACTAGGAGAGGGGGGGCGGCGCCCCCCTTTCCTTCTCCCTCCCCACTTCCTTCCCCTTCCTAGTAGGAGTCCTACTCCTACTAGGAGGACTCCTCCTTGGCGCGCCAATAGGGCCGGCCGGCCTCCTCCCCTTGCTCCTTTATATACGGGGGCAGGGGGCACCCCTAGACACACAAGTTGATCCACGTGATCGTTTTCTTAGCCGTGTGCGGTGCCCCCTTCCACCATAATCCTCGATAATATTGTAGCGGTGCTTAGGCGAAGCCCTGCGATGGTAGAACATCAAGATCGTCACCACGCCGTTGTGCTGACGGAAATCTTCCCCGACACTTTGCTGGATCGGAGTCCGGGGATCGTCATCGAGCTGAACGTGTGCTAAAACTCGGAGGTGCCATAGTTTTGGTGCTTGATCGGTCGGGCCGTGAAGACATACGACTACATCAACCGCGTTGTGCTAAGGCTTCCGCTGTCGGTCTACAAGGGTACGTAGATCACACTCTCCCCTCTCGTTGCTATGCATCACCATGATCTTGCGTGTGCGTAGGAATTTTTTTGAAATTACTACGTTGCCCAACACATACCATCGTAGAGAGAATAATATTTCCACAAATCCAATCTACTGACACGTTTTGGCAGAATGACATCACACCACAACCCAGTAATTATTTGAACCGTTTTTCTTTAACCAGCCCTGCACATAACGCGAGGCGGTTTCTCGACATGTCTTGTCAAAGCAGAGATCGTGTTCCCTTTATCACGGGATTCTCATCAATACAAACGTGGGTAACCCAACTGTGCCTGTTGGTATGACTCCTAGATCTTAGATAAGTCTCGAACGGCCACGAGGAGGATGCCTGATATTCATCCCCTTTATAAGGGGACAAGGCTTTTCCTTTTTTTCCCTCCCGTGCTCAATCGAATCCTTCCCCCACCTCGAGTTCTAACACCCAAAGCCCAGGTCAGGTGCCTCAGACCTTCAATCATGTCCGGATCCAGACTTCAAGGCCGGTGGATGCCTTCCTCCGTCACGGAGGAGGACATCAAGAAGTTGAGGGAGGCCAGATATCTGACCGCCGAAATTTCGCATAGGCTGCCCGCCCGAGGGCAGGTCGTCCCTACTCTCGAACCCAACGAGAGCGTTGTGTTCGTCTCCCACTTCCTCCGAGGACCAGGCCTCACTCTGGATCCCTTTGTTAGGGGTCTCATGTTCTATTACGGGATGGATTTTCATGATCTGGCCCCGGATTCCCTTCTTCACATCTCGTCATTTATTGTCGTTTGTGAGGCCTTCCTCCGCATTACCCCTCACTTCGGCCTGTGGCTCAAGACCTTCGGTATGAAGCCGAAGATGGTCGAGGGGAAGTATGCAACGTGTGGAGGTGCTCTAATAAGCAAAATTGCTGACGCTCCATGGCCAAAGGGTTCCTTTCCAGAGGTGTCCAGATTGTCGCAACAGGAGTGGTTTTATGTCACAGCTCCCCGAAGTGCCAAGTGGGTAGCTGCCCCCACCTTTCGCTCGGGCCCTCCACCACAACTGATGTCATGGATCAGCAGGGGGCTGAGCTGGGGTCCAGCCAAGGACGTGCCAATACTGCAGAGCCGTATCCGAGATCTCCTCGAGGGAGATTTCAGTCTGGTTATGGTAATGCAAGTTATGCTGGTTCGTCGAGTCTAGCCTTGCAAACGCTGGCCCCTCCGCATGTGGGAATTCAACCCGGAAGGACCACGCACTATTCAGAATTTCCTCGGCATGGCGCACGAGGAGATGTACAAATCTTTCTTCGGACCCCAAATAGAGTGTCCAGACACTACCGAGGACGTGGGCCTGAGCTGCAACGACCCCGCTCCCCAAGTAAGTAATCCCATGGCCGAACACACTGTCCTTTTATTTATCATGACATCATTCTGAAGAATCTCTCTTTGACCAGGACTGGATAACAAAGGCGAAGATGATCCGGTGTTCGGCCCCCTTCCCGAAGGCTTGGACAATCCGGTGCTGGAAAAGATGCTTGAGCCAGCACCTTGTCTAGTGCCCTCAAAGGGAGATGAAGGGGGGAATAGAGAGGGCGAAAGCGAGCCTCCATCACTACCTATTCCAATCGAGGGAATGAGCGGCCCTGCGAGGGAGGATAACTGAAAGTGCAACTATCCCTAGGTGGTTTTGGTAATTCATAACAACATATAGCTCATTGAGCTAATGCTATTTCAAGATGATTATTTCAGGAAAGCTCAATGATTGGCATGGCTTGGATGTGAAAGTGGAACCCTCAAAATGCTAAGGACAAAGAATTGGCTCAAGCTCAAAAGTTCAAGACTCTTCATTTTATGTTTTAGTGATCCAAGATCACATTGAGTCTTTAGGAAAAGCCAATACTATCAAGGAGGGATGAGGTGTTGCTTAATGAGCCTCTTGCTTTATGTGCTTAATGATATGCTCCAAAATCCTCAGCTACTTTCCCATATCCATAAATGACCTAAACCCTAAGCCAAACTCGGTCATACCGATTCCTTCATTCCGGCGCCACCGAGTTTCACTTGTCATTTGCCACTGCCAAACCCTAGCAATTCGGTCCTACCGATAAGGATCTCGGTCTCACCGAGATGGGCTTGCAAACTCTCTGTTTCCCTTTCGTAACTTTTCGGTCTCACCGAAAGAGCGAATCGGTCCCACCAAGAATGCAAGGTAAACTCTATGTTTCCTTCTTGTAACTTTTCGGTCTCACCGAAAGAGAAAGTCGGTCCCACCGAGTTTGCCTGACCAACTCTCTGGTTAGCTTATTGCCAAACTCGGTCTCACCGAGATTACGTTATGCCCAAACCCTAACCGAATCGGTCCTACCGAGTTGCATGTCAGTCCCACCGAAATTCCTAACGGTCACTAGGTTTACCATTTCGGTCCAACCGAGTTTTCTGATTTGGTCCCATCGAGATTGGTAAATTGTGTGTAACGGTTGGATTTTGTGTGGAGGCTATAAATACCCCTCCACCTCCTCTTCACTTAAGTAGAGAGCCATCAGAACACATACATCATTCCAACTCATATGTTCTGAGAGAGAACCACCTACTCATGTGTTGAGACCAAGATATTCCATTCAAACCATATGAATCTTGATCTCTAGCCTTCCCCAAGTTGCTTTCCACTCAAATCTTCTTTCCACCAGATCCAAATCATATGAAAGAGAGTTGAGTGTTGGGGAGACTATCATTTGAAGCACAAGAGCAAGGAGTTCATCATCAACACACCATTTGCTACTTCTTGGAGAGTGGTGTCTCCTAGATTGGCTAGGTGTCACTTGGGAGCCTCCGACAAGATTGTGGAGTTGAACCAAGGAGTTTGTAAGGGCAAGGAGATCGCCTACTTCGTGAAGATCTACCGCTAGTGAGGCAAGTCCTTCGTGGGCGATGGCCATGGTGGGATAGACAAGGTTGCTTCTTCGTGGACCCTTCGTGGGTGGAGCCCTCCGTGGACTCGCGCAACCGTTACCCTTCGTGGGTTGAAGTCTCCATCAACGTGGATGTAGGATAGCACCACCTATCCGAACCACGGGAAAAACATCCGTGTCTCCAATAGCGTTTGAATTCTCCAAACCCTTCCCTTTATATTCTTGCAAGTTGCATGCTTTACTTTCCGCTGCCAATACACTCTTTGCATGCTTGCTTGAATTGTGTATTGATTGCTTGACTTGTCCTAAGATAGCTAAAAACTGCCAAGAACTGAAATTGGGAAAAGGTTAAGTTTTTATTTGGTCAAGTAGTCTAATCACCCCCCTCTAGACATACTTTCAATCCTACAAGTGGTATCAGAGCTTTGGTCTCCATTTGCCTTGATCTCCATAGCTTTTGGTGGTCATAGCCTTGGTTTCACAACCTAGGAGAGTATGGCGTCTAGCGAGGGAAACTATCACCGTAGAGGTCCTTACTTTGATGGTACTAATTTTGCTAGTTGGAAGCATAAAATGAAAATGCATATTCTTGGACATAACCCCGCCGTATGGGCTATTGTTTGTGTTGGCTTGCAAGATGAGTTCTTCGATGAGAGGGAACCAAACCGTGAAGCTAGCGCGGATGAGTTGAAGATGTTGCAATACAATGCTCAAGCTTGTGATATTCTCTTCAATGGATTGTGCCCCGAAGAATTCAACAAAATCAGCCGCCTTGAGAATGCAAAGGAAATTTGGGACACTTTGATTGATATGCATGAAGGTACCGACTCCGTCAAGGAATCCAAGTTGGATGTGCTCCAAAGTCAACTTGACAAGTTCAAGATGAAGGATGGTGAAGGTGTCGCCGAAATGTACTCTAGGCTTGCTCTCATCACAAATGAGATTGCCGGCTTAGGAAGTGAAGAGATGACCGATAGATTTATCATCAAGAAGATCCTAAGAGCCTTGGATGGGAAATATGACACCGTGTGCACATTGATTCAAATGATGCCCAATTACAAAGATCTCAAGCCAACGGAAGTGATTAGAAGGATTGTTGCTCATGAGATGTCACTCAAGGATAAAGAGGAACTTCACAACAAATCAAGTGGTGCCTACAAAGCCTCATGTGAAGTCCTCACATCATCAAGTGAAAAGCAAACCTTCAATGAAGAATTGAGCTTAATGGTGAAGAACTTCAACAAGTTCTACAAGAGTAGAAGCAAAGATAGAAGCTTCAAGTCAAGGTCCTACAATGACAAATGATCTTCTACTCGAGAGCGAAACTGCTACAATTGTGGAAGACCCGGACACTATCCAATGAGTGTACGGCTCCCTACAAGAGAAGAGAAGATTCTCCAAAAAGAAGAAGTAAAGAATCACCACCAAGAGAGAGAAGGAGTAGAGATGATCGTTATGAACGGAGATACTCATGGAGAAGCAAGGATTCAGAAAGGAAGGAAAAATCATCAAGGAGCTACACAAAACGAAGACATCAAGCTCATGTTGGTGAATGGGTATCCGGCTCCGACTCCGACAGCCACTCCGAGAGAAGTTATCACTCCGACTCCGAAGATACTCAAGATGAAGGTGTTGCCGGTCTAGCACTTGTGTCAACCAACTCCTACGACATATTTGACTCACCAAATGAAGGAATTGGAAGATGCTTCATGGTCAAAGGACCTAAGGTAACACACCCCGAGTATGTTGATTTTAATAGTGATGAAGATGACTTGTTAGGTGATGATGACTTGCTTGTTGACAACTCTAGTGATGAGTACTATGGTGAAACATCAATTAATCATGCTAAAACGAATGACAATGATAAGGAGAAGATTGAGGCTCTAACTAAAGAACTAAACACTCTTAAGTTAGCTCATGAAACTATCTTCGAAGATCATCGAGAACTTTTAAGAGCTCATGAGAAATTACGCTTTGAAAAGCTCAATCTTGAGCAAGAGCATGAGTTCTTAAAGGAAATCAATGATGATCTCCGCAAGAAAAGTTCTTCTTACATTGCCAAGCGTTTACTATTATCCACTTACATGCCTCAAGTCAAGTCTAGTAACAAGAACAAGAAAGATTCTTCCTCTAGTAGTAACAATGATCAAGCTAAATCCAATATTGTTGCTTCTAGTAGTTCTCTTGATTCCACTAATGATTCTCTTTGCCAAGTTACACTTGAGCAAGAAAATAGCTTATTGAAGGGAATCATAGAGAAAGGAGTGTACAAGAGCCTTGCCGGGAGTAAGCAATTCGAGGAAATAGTGCGCAAGCAAGGAATGCACCAGAAGAATCAAGGTGTTGGTTTTGAACGAAAGTTCAATGCCAATGGGGTTGAATGGGAAGAAGATCAATACCCCAAGACAAAGTTAGTTCCTCAACAAGAGAAGTATGACACTTCTTTCAAGGGGACACAAGCTCAAGATGATCTTCCACCACAAGACTAGAAGCAAAAAGGCAAGGACAAGCTTCAAGAGGAGATTGATGCATTTGAAGAAGCTCCTAAGACCTTAGTCAAGTGGATTCCCAATACCACGTCAAGTTCCACTTCATCAAGTACGACTACAACTCCAAGGATTCCCATCAAGATGGTGTGGATCCAAAAGAAGAAGAACTAGAGAGTTCTTGAGGGTGACTCCGCCAACATATTTCATTCTCATCATTTTGACAAGAACAAGTGCAATCAACTTCCACATCATGCACTAGTTCAAGGAGTCACAAACCCTCTTGTTGGTAAGACAAGGGACAAGGTAATCTAAAGTTTTCATGGACATCATCTTGTGTATGCATCACTCTATGTCTATGGATATCCTTGTTTGTTCCTTGTGGGACTAACCCATGTAGGTATTGAAAGTGCAATTCACTCAAATGGATAGCTCCAAGTGATCTACATCAACATTGAGCATCCACATCTTCAACATCTACATGAAGTCATCATCGACAAAACCCAAGGTTAGTTCATCCCTCTTAGGGGGGATATCACATCTAGGGGGAGCTTTACTCTAAGACTTGAGCTAAAGCAACTCTAAAGATGTGAATACAACAATGCTTTATGTAAAAGTGGTAACCCCACTTGAGCTTAAATGATGAGTATGACCTACGATCAAGTGTTCTCACTTGACTCCTAAGTCAATATACTCATATATAGATGACCCAGTCAGCGCAAATTGCTTGATAGATGCTAGAATTGTTTGTGCATGCTTTGCCACATATTTCATTTGCCATCTTATTGTGTGAGAATGTTGGTGCATATTTTACTCATTCGAGGACATCCACTTGTTGTTTTGATTGTTTGGCTTTATCTTCTTTTGCCAAGTGGATGGACAAGAATGCCTAAGAACCTCCTCTAGCTATCTATGCTTTTCTCGTCTCAAACTCTATTCATGCTGCATCACAAAACTTGATCAAGTCAGATTCGAACCACTCTGTGTGAGGAGCGCTCGGAGTCCCCGATTCGTCATAGACTTAAACTTCCAAAACCTCTTTGTGATTCTCGGTCTGACCGATACCATACTTTCGGTCCTACCGAGATCATTAAGTTGATCTAGGTTTTCGATCTCGGTGCAACCGATTTGAACCACTCGGTCACACCGAGTTGCAATAACTGTATACAGTTTTGCATCTCGGTGCCACCGAGTTGTTCCACTCGGTCACACCGACAGGGTCGGGCTATATATAGTGACAGGCAGAATTTTGGAAATTTCTCCGAAACCTCTAAGCCCGCGCATAGCTCGCTCTGCCTCCTGGGTCTCCGGATCGTCCTCCTCGTCGCCAGCAGCTTCAAGTCGCTGGTCTCCATCGCCGTCAACGGAATTTCTGCCCCGCCGTTGCCGCCGTAGCGAGTCTCTGCCGAACTAGGGTATGGACTCGATCTTTGTGCTATTCTTCAATCCGATTCCTAGCACATTGTGATCATCATGATTCTTGCCACGTTTGATAAACTCCTATCTAGTCAATGAACTCGTAGATTAGGTTTAATTCGAAAATTTTAGGGTTAGGTTTCCGCCGAAACCATCTCGGCCCCACCGAGTTGAAAAACTCGGTCCCACCGATTTGGCTTATGCCATTGCACAAGTAAAACTCGGTCTGACCAAGAATTACTTATCGGTGTGACCGATTTTGGAACTCTGTGAAACCCTAGCAGTCTCGGTGCCACTGAACTGTGACTCGGTCTCACCGAGTTCACTAGTTCTGGTGCCAACACTGCTTCGGTGTCACCGAGTTTGAAAATCGGTAGATCCGAGATGATCTCAGTGGGAAACTAAAACTAAGTTTTTGAATTATTCTTTTGCAAAAATCTTTGCATTTTGTGATGCTCATCCACTCTATCTCATCTATAATCTATTCACAGGGTCAGCAGTCAGTTTGCATCATGTCAAACCAGAGTGACAGCCAGAACTTGTCAGAGCAGCAAGTACAGTTGAGTGAGGGCACTAGCCCCTCAAGTTCC
This sequence comes from Triticum monococcum, assembly GCA_034509565.1. Classification (NCBI taxonomy): domain Eukaryota; kingdom Viridiplantae; phylum Streptophyta; class Magnoliopsida; order Poales; family Poaceae; genus Triticum; species Triticum monococcum. The sequence goes on from CM067844.1 coordinate 497,190,157, forward strand.
TCAGATGATGGCAGCAGGAGCACACCTAGCAACCTGCCTAAAGCTGCCACACGTCAAAGGAAGAAGAGAACCTCAGATTCTGAAGATGAGGACTATGTGGCAGAGGAAGAGGCCACATCAAAGAGAGCTGAGCCAGCAACAGGCACAAAGCCAGGCCTGAAAATCAAAAGGCCAACAGGCAGGCAGCCCATGTCAAAGGCTAGGGCTTCAACTGTGAAGCCTGCTCCCATTGAGCCCATTGCTGCCGAGGGCAAAAAGAGGAAAGAGCGAGTGAAGAATACTGTGGCCAGAGTGCTTGGGAAGGCCTCCACCATGGTAGAAGAGGTTGCTGCACCAGCACCCAAGGTAGCCAAACTTATGGGAGATGCCATAAGGTCAGGGACAGCTGCATCCAAGCCCAAGGCTGCATCTAAGCCTAAGAGTGCACCAAAGAGAAACACCAGAAGCATCCCAACCACTGAGAAGAACAAGGCCCCAGTGCCTGAACTTGGAGATGAAGAACAAGAAGAGCATGTCCTTAGGAAGCTCAAGCCCAAGATCCCAGACCACAACGATGCTCATCCTGTGGCTGAGGACATGAAGCTCAGGAGAGATTCAGGGCTGAGGAAGTGGAGAGAAGCAGATCCATATGCTTCTAGGAGAAGGACTGCAGTGGACTACCGATTTCATACCAAGGAGCAACATGATTTCTATGAGACTGTTTTGCTTGACAAGAAGCCAATTGTGTGTGACATGAGATGGGTCGACTGGACCTACATAAAGGAGAATGAGGAACACTACCCTGGAGTACATGACAGTTTCAGTGCGTGTGGAATGGCAGACTTTGTTGGGCAGAAGCTCACAAAGTGGAATGAGGAGCTAATCATGCAATTCTACTCCACAACACACTTTTATCCGGATGGCAGGATCACTTGGATGTCAGAGGGTACAAGGTACCAATCCACCGTTGAGGAATGGGCAAGGTTGATCAATACCCCAGAGGAGCAAGAAGATGACTTGGACATTTATGCCAAGAAGAAGATGGACCACAACACCATGTCCAACATGTACAAGGAGATTCCGAATGAAGCACTTGACGCGTTCAAGTTTGGCTCAGTGCACTATCTTCTTTCAGGATTGCCTACGATCAACTGGATCCTTAGGCACACTCTTCTGCCCAAGTCTGGAGATCACAAGATGATCAGAGGTCACGCGATCAATTTGCTTCATGTTTTTGACGTGCCCCAAAAATTCAAAGTCATGAGTCTCATAGTGGAAACAATCAAGAGGACAGCAACAGACCAGAAGAGGAGCTGTGGATATGCCCCACAGATTCAGGAGCTCATCAACTCCGAGATGCGCACGGGCATATACCTCTTGGATAAGGAACATCTGCCCATCCATCCAGATTTCAAGGATAACCAAGTGGTCATGACTGAGAATGAGCCATCATCTGTCCATGCACAAGCTCAGAAGGAGAAGGCGAAGAAGGAGAAAGCTGCCAGGATGCCTACTCAAGCGGAGGCATCTGATTACTTCCTGAAAACCAAACAAGAGCAGCTTGGTTACCTGATTGCGTCCACCCTGCGTATTGAGCAAGGGCTTGCCACCCTGACTCAGAACCAGGCAAGCCTAGAGAGGATCATGGAACAGAGGTTCTATGACATGGACATCAAAGTGACAGAGATACAGACCGCCGTGGAGCAGCTTCAGGAGGACATGAATGAGAGGAGAGGCAGGACCACGACTGATGCTTTTGCGAGGGTGCCATGAGGTCCGAGGTCGTCCGCACTGCCAGTTGCTGACACCAGAGCCACAACGTCTGCGCCAGCCACAGCCTCAGTTCCACCAGCTCCAGCATCCACTTCAGCCTCGACTCCGACCACTTCTACCGAAGGCTTCGTCCTTGGAGTGCTCCGGACTCCACCACCACCTGAAGATCAAGCCTGAGCGTCGACTTAGCACTATGCATTTTCTAGGAACTTTTTGGTAACTTGTTGCCAAAGGGGGAGAAAAATGTATAGATCATAGGCTTCGAGAGAGAGTGTTGCTTTTATTCTCTCTTGTTTATTTGGTGGTTTTTCGAACTTTGTTTGCTTGTGTGTGAGATACAATGCCCTTATGTTTGTGAGACATCGATGATCATGTGTTTGATCATAAGCTATACTTAATGTTTGCTTAATGCTTGCTTAAATATTATCATTCTATCTATTGTTTGTGATCATTCACTATTCTTGGTGATGAGTGCATGTATTTCAATCTTATCATTTTTGAGCGCTCCACCAAGATGTATGTGACATGGAAGAGTAACCCATGATTCTAACTCCTTGTGCATTTGCAGTCCAAAGCAAATTTTAAATATGCACAAATTTAGGGGGAGCTCTTATTTGTCACATACTTCTCAAAGCGACGATATATTTCATGCTTATTATCATTTGTCGAAGCTTTGATCTATATGTTGTCATCAATTACCAAAATGGGGGAGATTGAAAGTGCAACTATCCCTAGGTAGTTTTGGTAATTCATAACAACATATAGCTCATTGAGCTAATGCTATTTCAAGATGATTATTTCAGGAAAGCTCAATGATTGGCATGGCTTGGATGTGAAAGTGGAACCCTCAAAATGCTAAGGACAAAGAATTGGCTCAAGCTCAAAAGTTCAAGACTCTTCATTTTATGTTTTAGTGATCCAAGATCACATTGAGTCTTTAGGAAAAGCCAATACTATCAAGGAGGGATGAGGTGTTGCTTAATGAGACTCTTGCTTTATGTGCTTAATGATATGCTCCAAAATCCTCAGCTACTTTCCCATATCCACAAATGACCTAAACCCTAAGCCAAACTCGGTCATACCGATTCCTTCATTCCGGCGCCACCGAGTTTCACTTGTCATTTGCCACTGCCAAACCCTAGCAATTCGGTCCTACCGATAAGGATCTCGGTCTCACCGAGATGGGCTTGCAAACTCTCTGTTTCCCTTTCATAACTTTTCGGTCTCACCGAAAGAGCGAATCGGTCCCACCGAGAATGCAAGGTAAACTCTATGTTTCCTTCTTGTAACTTTTTGGTCTCACCGAAAGAGCAAGTCGGTCCCACCGAGTTTGCCTGACCAACTCTCTGGTTAGCTTATTGCCAAACTCGGTCTCACCGAGTTTGTGCAATCGGTCTCACCGAGATTACGTTATGCCCAAACCCTAACCGAATCGGTCCTACCGAGTTGCATGTTAGTCCCACCGAAATTCCTAACGGTCACTAGGTTTACCATTTCGGTCCAACCGAGTTTTCTGATTCGGTCCCACCGAGATTGGTAAATTGTGTGTAATGGTTGGATTTTGTGTGGAGGCTATAAATACCCCTCCACCTCCTCTTCACTTAAGTAGAGAGCCATCAGAACACATACATCATTCCAACTCATATGTTCTGAGAGAGAACCACCTACTCATGTGTTGAGACCAAGATATTCCATTCAAACCATATGAATCTTGATCTCTAGCCTTCCACAAGTTGCTTTCCACTCAAATCTTCTTTCCACCAGATCCAAATCATATGAAAGAGAGTTGAGTGTTGGGGAGACTATCATTTGAAGCACAAGAGCAAGGAGTTCATCATCAACACACCATTTGTTACTTCTTGGAGAGTGGTGTCTCCTAGATTGGCTAGGTGTCACTTGGGAGCCTCCGACAAGATTGTGGAGTTGAACCAAGGAGTTTGTAAGGGCAAGGAGATCGCCTACTTCGTGAAGGTCTACCGCTAGTGAGGCAAGTCCTTCGTGGGCGATGGCCATGGTGGGATAGACAAGGTTGCTTCTTCGTGGACCCTTCGTGGGTGGAGCCCTCCGTGGACTCGCGCAACCATTACCCTTCATGGGTTGAAGTCTCCATCAATGTGGATGTAGGATAGCACCACCTATCCGAACCACGGGAAAAACATCCGTGTCTCCAATAGCGTTTGAATTCTCCAAACCCTTCCCTTTATATTCTTGCAAGTTGCATGCTTTACTTTCCGCTGCCAATACACTCTTTGCATGCTTGCTTGAATTGTGTATTGATTGCTTGACTTGTCCTAAGATAGCTAAAAGCTGCCAAGAACTGAAATTGGGAAAAGGTTAAGTTTTTATTTGGTCAAGTAGTCTAATCACCCCCCCTCTAGACATACTTTCGATCCTACAATAACCAAGGGGAAAAATCTGACATTCTCTCTCCCCGGGGAAGGAAGAGGTCTACCTCTAAAGATCCGGAAACTAAGGTTTCCAAACGGGAGAAGAAATCTCCGCCAGAGGGACCTGCCTCGGTGGGTACTCTTGCCGCACAACGTCCGCGCGGGGATCAGCCCTCTACCGAGCTGTAAGTAAAAGGGTATTCAATAACAAAAATATCTTGCTCTATTCCTGAGGAAAATAATCGAAGCATTTATCTTGCAGTTCAGATCTTAGCCCTTCTCAGCAGAGCTCCTCTTCGGGGGATCTTCTTCCGGAGATGATGGAGAGCGAAACGCCTCCCCCTGCCACACCGCCTTACAAAGCGGGCGACCCCGAGGTGTCATCGCGGAGGGCTTCTCCTGATCCGACAAGGCCAAAAGGTAATCCTATGGCCACCCGAAGTCGTCAGTATCTGGCTCTCGAAGAGAGCAATCAAAAGAGTCCAGCACCGTGTGGTGTGCAGTCGGATGTACGGAGGGATCTGCTGGAGAAAGCGGCTATCTCAGAAGAGCACTGCACATTGATGGGTACGGTGATTGAAAGGATTTCGTCCGCCGAAAGCGGGCTGCATGAAGCCTTTATGAGTCTACTGACGGGTTTTGAGGTACGTGAAATGATGTACATTTTTGAAAGTACCGCACATTTTTAGATGTGCCCTGTGTAGATAGTAGCCCCTGAGACTCTGGTTGTCGTCGAAAATGGCAGCAAACAGAGGATCATAGTCCCAGGCAATAACCAGACTGCCTGTATGTGCAGGTGGTGGAGGCTCCGGTGGCTAGCCGGACTGATGGGTATGCCGAACTAAAGTGGCAGCTGGATGCGGCAGATGCCGACATCGTCCTTGTCAACAAGCGGCTTGACGAGGCGCAGGGTCAGTGATTTTTCTGGCGATTGTCACATAATAAGAGCAGTCTGATGCCAGTATCTTTAATTTGTTGTGACTGCAGATGGAGCGGCCACCGTGGAGACCCTTCGGGCGGAGCTTACCCGAGCCAAGGAGCAAGCAAGGAGTAGCAATGCGGCCGCTTTACAGGCGGCCGAAGAGTTAAGGGCCGAACAGGCCGCACATTGCGAGAGCAAAGAAAAAATTGCCAAGATGGCCGTGGAGTTAAAAGATGCTGCTGATGATTACCGGCTTCTTGAAGAGGAAAATCGGGCGAAAGCGACGGACCTGGAGAAGGCCCGGGTGGCTGCCAAGGAAGCCCGCTCCAAAATTAGAGCGACGAAGGAGGAGCTGAATCAAGCTGCACATATCTTGTCTGGGAAGCCTTTCTTGTTGCGGACTAAGTTCGAAGATCCGAAGTATGCTTCTCTGGACCGGCTATGGAGTTGTACGGACGCGTACATGGATTTGGCTGCCAGCGCTGCTGATACCGCCCAGTACTTCAAGGATCAGAAAGGTCCCGAAGTGGAGAAGCTGTTCTGGTCACAGTTTCACGCTCCAGTCTGTCCGCTGCTGCTGAATGAGCGATTGACCGGTTGGGCCGATCTCCATAGGTTGTCCGGACTTGCCATGAGGTCCGTTGTGGATCACCTGTGGCCGGGAAGGCCAAGGCCGAGTAGCTACTTTAGCTTAGTGCAACAATTCCTTGAAGCTGTGCCACGCATCGATGTTGTAAAGAGATCAGCGTGCATAGAAGGTGCGCGGATGGCCCTTGCCCGTGTCAAAACATGCTGGGCGGAGATGGAGGCCACCACTGTTGCGGCACAGGGTTCGGCCATAGGCCGAGTGGCTGCCGAGCACTACTTTGAAGAAGTCCTTGAAGGCGCTCGTTCGATAGAGGCGCAGTGCTCGAAGAATATTATTTTCCAGTGACATGTAATCCCATTGTACAAACAATGTTTTATTGAATTTATCAAGGCTGTATTTATACTTTTGCCCGAAAGTGCTATGATGCCTCATGTGCGGCCGTTTATGTATATATGTATATAACCTGAAAGATGGCAGTCGTCGGCTTCAGCCCCCACGCATATAATGCGGGGGTGTTCGCGGAAGACGCATGTTCACACTTGATCCAACATCTTGGTCCATTAAGGAGGTGATAGTGCAGCGAACTAGGCAACCGGACTATAATGCTTTAACACTTTCACTTAGCCAGAGGAGTTTGACAGTGGGGCTACTATATAGCCCCTAGTGGCACCACGCTCATCCGGATTCGGGGCGTGTACATGCATGGCTGGGAAACGACCCTTCGTTAAGGCAGAGGAATCCCGAAGATTCCGCTAGGTCATCGAGTGGTTGACCGGTCTCACGCTATATCATGACAGTCAGTGTTCGGCTTTCTCTACTGAGGTGCTCGTCCGGATGAACCAGGGCACAATCGCAGTAGTTCTCCTGGTGCCGCCTTAGCCGATAGAGCAGAATGTAAGGCAGCAAAACACAAGAGCTAGGCAAACCCAACATTTGACCAAAGACATGATTCGGAGCTGATGCATATAAGGCCAAAATCGCGACGCCGAACACTCCCTAAGGTATTCGGTCTTTATGATGTAAACCGGGCCTAAACAGTGCCCTTTGTAATAAGCCCCTGGTGTCCATGTATGTGCAATATTCTGACGTGGCCACATGCCAATACGTCAGCATCGTTCTCAATTGTACTGAGAATCCGAGGGATGTGTATCAACAAGAAACAGTAAAAAAGGTTTACACGGGGTCTTAATCTAAAAAGAATCCTTGGAACAGGTCCCTGCTGCACGTCTGCGCCTGTGTCTCCGTTGTGCCATATTCTGGACGGGTGTAGCACGATGGTCATCTGAAAAAGAGAGGAACTTAATTGAAAAGTTGTCATGCAAAAGGTAAGTTATACTAAATAAACAATATATAGTTCGAAATGAGTAAAGTTAAGCCTAATTGCCACTTGTGCGCGCGCGTTGAGCCCCTTGTATTGTAATAGGGCTATAGCCATGAAACCTGTATCAATTACATATAGCTGCACCGGACTCGTCCAACCGTGTCCGTGGTCTTAATGACCTGTCAGATACTTTAGTTGGTGAGGCCATTTAGTGTGCGGCTGCCAAGGCAGTCGCGCGGTCTTCCGCGCGCAAGGAGCGCTCAGTATTTCCATTTACTGTAATGATGCCACGTGGACCGGGCATTTTAAGCATGAGGGAAGCGTAATGCGGTATTGCGTTAAAGCGAGTCCGAGTAGTGCTTGATAGCCACTTTGGAACGGAGCGATGTGGAAGGTTAAATTTTTGCTGTGGAAGTTATCTGGGAAGCCGAATATAACCTCTAGTAGTATTGCTATGGCTAATTTTTGTTGGGTCTATCCCCATTTTGCGGATTGTGTCCTGATATATCAGGTTTAAACTACTACCGCCGTCCATCAGGACTCGTGTGAAGTGGTATCCGTCAATTATCGGGTCTAACACCAAGGCAGCCCATCCTGCACGCCGGATACTTGCCGAGTAATCCCGATGGTCGAAGGTGATCGGTTGGGACGACCAGTGGCAGAACTCCGCTGTGATAGGTCCTGGGACATGTGTCTCTAGGAGTGCCGCTTTGTTTCTCCCCTTTGTCACGTGTAACACGTTTACTGTTTTAACTTCTGGTGGGAATTTCTTTTGTTCCCCAGTGCTTTTCTTGCGAGGCTCATCCTCGTCTTCGCTTGGTGTATCCTGCCCCTTGTGTTCGACGTTGAGCTTGCCGGACTACTTGAAGACCCAACATTCTCTATGGGTATGATTTGTAGGTTTATCGGGGGTGCTGTGGATCTGACATATTTAGTCCAGAATCTTGTTTAGGTTGGACAGTTCGTCTCTATTGCCTTTGGAGGGCAGCTTTTGCTGACCTGGACGAGAGCTTCTGAATCCGGCGTTTACCGCCGTGCTCTTCGGGTTGTCTTCTTTATTCCGGTGCTTGTTTTTGCTGCGTTGTGGTTTCCCGTTTTCATCCCTGACTTCGGATGTACTTGGGTCGCTGGTGATGCACCAGGCTAACCAGCTCTCCTTGCCCGCGCAAAAGCGGCTCATGAGGCTTGTTAATGCTGCCATTCTTCTCGGCTTTTCTTGGCCGAGGTGTCTGGCGAGCCATTCGCCTCAAACGCTGTGCTTGAAAGCTGCTAAGGCTTCAGTGTCCGGACAGTCGACTATTTGTTTCTTTTTAGTGAGAAACCTATTCGAAAGCTTTCGGGCTGACTCTCCGGGCTGTTGAGTTATATGATTTAAATCGTCTGCATCCGGTGGTCGGACATAGGTCCCTTGAAATTTTTCCCAAAAAGCGTCTTCGAGCTCTTCCCAGCTTCCAATGGAGTTTTCGGGGAGGCCTTTAAGCCAGTGCCGAGCTGGCCCTTTGAGCTTGAGGGGTAAGTACTTGATGGCGTGGAGATCGTCTCCTCGAGCCATGTGGATATGGAGGATGTAGTCCTCAATCCAGACCCCAGGGTCTGTCGTTCCGTCGTACGCCTCTATGTTTAAGGGTTTGAATCCCTTTGGAAATTCATGGTCCAGCACCTCATCGGTGAAACATAGGGGGTGTGTGGCACCCCTGTATTTGGGTGTACTGTGGTGTTGGGATGTTTGTTGTGTTGCATTGCATGCTGGAGCGCGCTTGCGTGGCCCGTAGATGGATCTGATTGCGCTGTACTTTTGATGCGAGTCGTCACGTGGATCGCGTCCTGGCTTATGTGCGGCGTCGTTTGCCGCTCTATGTTGGCCACGAGGTCGTCTATCCGACCGGATGGCCGCTTTGTTTTTTGGTTGCGGGGGATCTAAGGCCTCCTCATCGAATTCAGGTAGCAACTTTTGCTTCGGGTAGCTCTTGGTGTGGCGATTACTGCCGTACTTCGCTGCAGTGTTGAGTACTTCACTCCATCTGATTCTGAGTGTGTCTTGTGCGGCCCTGAGCCTTTGCTTATGCTTTTTCAGACTCCTCGCAGTGGCAACCAACCTTTGATGGGCATTCTGTTGCTCCGGGTGCCTGTCTGGTGTGATGTCATCCGGATTGTTATCTTCGACGGGGTCGGGTTGTTCGGTTTGATTCTCGATGTTGCCCTGGTCGGGCGATGGTTCACCCTGCTATATCGCTGGGTCTATATGATCGTTGTTTCTGCCGAGGCAGGATTTGGTGCGGCGCTTACGCCGCCGCTTTGACTGCTTCTCGAGGGAACAACCCTTCGTTGCATCCTTCCGTTCCTCGTCGTCGTTTTCTTTGGGTGTGTCCACCATGTATACATCATATGATGAAGTGGGCGTCCAGTGCCCTGTGGGCAGTGGTTCCTATTCGTCTCCTGCATTGTCGTCCATACCGTCGTTGTCTTCGGAGTCGAAGTCGAGCATGTCAGTCAAATCGTCGACAGTGGCTACTAGGTGGGTGGTGGGTGGGCAACGAATTTCTTCGCCATCCGCATCCCAATCCTGCCGAACATAATTCGGCCCGGACTCTCCTGACAGGGAGAGAGACCTTAATGAGTTCAGTATGTCGCCGGAGGGCGAGTGCTGAAAGATATCCGCGGAGGTGAACTCCATGATCGGCGCCCAGTCGGATTCGATAGGCACGGGCGCAGGCGGTTCGGAGTCCGTGGCCGGGGAAGAATCCGGTAGTTCGGCGTCACGGCTCCTGTGAAGGGTAAGGTCGTTATTCATCTCGATCGCCGCTGAGAATACGGCCTCCGTGGCGGGGTCTATCCACCCATCCATGGATGGCGCAATTGGCTCCCAATTGAGGGTCGGAGCAGTTGCCGGTGCGGTCTCCTGAACACTGTCCGATGGTAGAGCTAAATCATGCTCATCATGACCGTGCGCCGCACTCGGTAGGGACTCGAATCCGTCGAAGATCAAGTCTTTGCGGATGTCGGCTGAGGGAGTCCTGGATTAGGGGGTCTCCAGACAGCTGGACTATATCTTTCGGCCGGACTGTTAGACTATGAAGATACAAGATTGAAGACTTCGTATCGTGTCCGGATGGGACTCTACTTGGCGTGGAAGGCAAGCTAGGCAATACGGATATGTGTATCTCCTTCTTTGTAACCGACCTTGTATAACCCTAGCCCTTTCCGGTGTCTATATAAACCGGAGGGTTTTAGTCCGTAGGAAAACATACAATCATAACATAGACTAGCTTCTAGGGTTTAGCCTCTCTGATCTCGTGGTAGATCTACTCTTGTACTACCCATATCATCAATATTAATCAAGCATGACGTAGGGTTTTACCTCCATCAAGAGGGCCCGAACCTGGGTAAAACATCGTGTCCCCTGCCTCCTGTTACCATCCGCCTTAGACACACAGTTCGGGACCCCCTACCCGAGATCCGCCGGTTTTGACACCGACATTGGTGCTTTCATTGAGAGTTCCTCTGTGTCATCGCCGTTAGGCTTGATGGCTCCTACGATCATCGATGGCGATGCAGTCCAGGGTGAGACTTTTCTCCCCGGACAAATTTTTGTATTCGGCGGCTTTGCACTACGGGCCAATTCGCTTGGCCATCTGGAGCAGATCGAAAGTTACGCCCCTGGCCACCAGGTCAGGTTTGGAAGCTTAAACTACACGGCCAATATCCGCGGAGACTTGATCTTCAACGGATTCGAGCCCCTGCCTTGTGCGTCACACGGTCACGATGAGTACGATTTAGCTCTGCCATCGGACAGTGTTCAAGAAATCGCACCGGCAGCCGCTCCGACCCTTAATTCGGAGCCAGTTGCACCATCCATGGACGGGTGGATGGACCCTGCCACGGAGGCCTTACCCTCTACGGTGATCGAGCCGAACATCGACCTTACCCTGCACGAGAGCCGTGTTGTCAAACTGCCGGATCCTTCTCCGGCCACGGACTCCGAACTGCCGGTGCCCGTTCCTAGCGAATCCGATTGGGCGCCGATCATGGAGTTTACCTCGGCGGATATTTTTCAGCACTCGCCCTTTGGCAACATACTAAACTCATTAAGGTCTCTCTCCTTGTCAGGAGGATCCTGGCCGAACTATGTCCGGCAGGACTGGGATGCGGACGACAAAGAAATTCGTGGCCCACCCACCACCCACTTAGTAGCCACTATCGATGACTTAACTGACATGCTCGACTTCGACTCCGACGACATCAACGGTATGGACGACGATGCGGGAGATGAAGAGGAACCACTGCCCACAGGGCACTGGACAGCCACCTCATCATACGATATTTACATGGTGGATACACCCAAAGAAGGCAATGGCGACGAGACAGCGGAGGATGACCCCTCCAAGAAGCAACCCAAGCGCTGATGTCAGCGGCGCCGCTCTAAGTCCCGCCAAAGCAAAAGTGGTGATACCGGCACAGGAGGGAATAACGCTCCGGATAGTGCCGAAGACAACAACAATCCCCTCCAGCAAGATTTAGAGCAGGAGGATGGAGGAGCCAGCCCTCCTGAGAGAGCGGCAGATGGAGAGGCGGAGGATGATAATTACATACCCCCCTCCAAAGACGAGGCAAGCCTTGGCGATGACGAATTCGTCGTGCCAGAGGATCCCGTCGAACAAGATCGCTTCAAGCGCCGGCTTATGGCCACGGCAAATAGCCTTAAGAAAAAGCAGTAGCAGCTTCAAGCTGATCAGGATCTGCTAGCTGACAGATGGACTGAAGTCCTCGCGGCCGAGGAATATAAACTCGAGCGCCCCTCCAAGAGTTACCCAAAATGTAGGTTGCTACCTCGACTGGAGGAAGAAGCGTATGACGCGGCTGATCGGCCACCTCGTGGCCGTGATAGAGAGGCATTCCATCCAAAAGCTCAGCCTGCACCCCGACGCCATTCAAATAAAAAATCACGGGGAAACACGCCAGACCCGCGAGACGTATTGGAGGACAAAGCAAAACATGCAAGATCGATCTACGGATCACGAGGGCGCGCCACTATGCGAGACGATAAACGTCACTCCAGATACAGTAAAAGTAAATCCGGCCGGTCTGAACACAGCGGGCAAGACCCATTCGAGCTGCGTCACGATATAGCCCAATACAGACGAAGTAATGGATCATCAAATCCCAGAAGGTTTCAAACCCGTAAATATTGAATCATACGACGGCACAACAGATCCTGCGATATGGATCAAGGATTTCCTCCTCCACATCCACATGGCCCGCGGTGATGACTTACACGCCATCAAATACCTCCCACTAAAGCTCAAAGGACCAGTGCGGCATTGGCTTAACAGCTTGCCAGCAGAGTCCATTAGCTGTTGGGAAGATCTGGAAGCCGCATTCCTTGACAACTTTCAGGTCACTTATGTGCGACCATCAGATGCCGATGACTTGAGCCACATAATTCAGCAGCCAGAAGAATCGGCCAGGCAATTCTGGACTCGGTTCCTAACAAAGAAAAATCAAATCATCGACTGTCCGGATGCAGAGGCCCTAGCAGCTTTCAAACACAACATCCGCGACGAGTGGCTAGCCCAACACCTTGGTCAGGAAAAGCCGAAATCTATGGCAGCCCTCACGACACTCATGACCCACTTTTGTGCGGGAGAAGACAGCTGGCTGGCTCGCGGTAACAATATGTCAAAGACCCATGGTACTTCGGATACCAAGGACGGCAATAGCAGGTCACGTCGCAACAAACATAAGCGCCGCATTAACTGCGATAATACTAAAGATACGTCAGTCAATGCCGGATCCAAAGGCTCTAAACCCGGTCAGCGGAAAAAGCCATCCATAAGAAGCACTCCGGGCCCGTCCAGTTTGGACCGTATACTCGATCGCTCGTGTCAAATACACGGCACCCTCGACAAGCCAGCCAACCACACCAACAGGGATTGTTGGGTGTTCAAGCAGGCCGGCAAGTTAATTGCCGAAGACAAAGATAAGAGGCCACATAGCGCTGACGAGGAAGAGCCCCGACAGCCGAACACCGGAGGACAGAAGAGGTTCCCCCCACAAGTGCGGATGGTGAACATGATATACACAACCCACATCCCCAAGAGGGAGCGGAAGCGTGTGCTCAGGGACGTATATGCGTTGGAGCCAGTTGCCCCAAAGTTCAACGCATGGTCCTCCTGTCTGATCACCTTCGATCACAGGGACCACCCCACTAGTATCCGTCATGGTGGATTCTCCGCACTGGTCCTAGACCCAATCATTGATGGATTTCACCTCACTCGAGTCCTTATGGATGGCGGCAGCAGCCTGAACCTGCTTTATCAGGACACAACGCGCAAAATGGGTATAGACCCCTCAAGGATCAAACCCACAAAAACGACCTTTAAAAGCATTATTCCAGGTGTAGAGGCCCATTGCACAGGCTCAATTACACTGGAAGTGCTCTTCGGATCCCCGGATAACTTCTGAAGCGAAGAATTAATCTTCGATATAGTCCCGTTCCACAGTGGTTATCATGCACTGCTCGGGCGAACCGCATTTGCGAGATTCAATGCGGTACCGCATTATGCATACCTCAAGCTCAAGATGCCAGGACCTCGTGGGGTTATTACAGCTAATGGAAACACAAAGCACTTTCTCCGAATGGAGGAGCACACTGCGGCCCTCGCAGCAGAAGCGCAAAGCAGCCTCTCAAGGCAATCCACCAGTTCGGCATTTCAAGACCCGGACACCTTCAAGCGCGCTCGGAGTAATCGGCAACTAGACCGCCTGGCATGATCTGAGCTCGCGTAGCAATGCGGCCCCACCCCAGTCCTAGCCAAACGGCGAAATCCGTGCCACGCGTACATAATTACGCATTAAAAATACCATGGGCACAAGTGGGGAGGGGGGCACAACTACGGCACGCCCCAAGACGTGGCTTAAGCCACACTAGGGGCTTCCCGATTTGTTATTTTTCTCTTTTCAGGACTTTAATCTCTGGAAACCCTGTCCGGCAGCATGATTGCCGAACACATGATGCAGCAACCAAGGAGGCAGAAAGCTACGTCACACCACGGAATTCCCAGGTGGATTACGATAACGAGCGAAATATTTGCTTTAATACAATTCCTCAGCTTGCCCTTGGAAGGGACATAGTCCTACTTTTTGCTTATCGCACTATCTGTATCATTCTGCTTTAATGCACCTTTTTGAATAAACAATGCATAACATTACGACTATTATTGCATTCCTGTTATATATATGTGTTCATTAATAACGCCTTGCAACCATACACCTTGGTACGACCAATACACCAGGGGCTTAAGTACCCCACAATATGGTGTGAGAAGTCCGAACACTTTCACAAGTGCGGAACCCCGAACTTATAGCATTATATGCATCAGCTCCGAATCATGTCTTTGGTCAAATGTTGGGTTTGCCCGGCTCCTATGTTTTGGTACCTTACGTTCCGCTCTATCGGCTAAGGTAGCGCTAGGAGAACTACTGCGATTGTGCCCCGGTTCTGCTGGGCTAAGCACCTCAGTAGAGAAAGCTAAAACTTTCTGTCATGATAAGGTGAGAGACTGGTCGCTGTTCGGCGAGGTTTCGAGTCCCTAAAGACTTATGCCGCTTAGAGCGAGGGGCCGGCCCTGTCCGGCTTAAAGGCGTGTATCGCGCCCCGAATTCGGCCTTCCGAATACCAGGGGCTTCGCCGAAATTTAAAATTATAGAATTCTATGGCTAAGTGAGAGTGATAAAGCATTATTAGTGTGGTTGCCTTGTTCGTTGTGCTGAGCACCTCCCTCAAAGGACCCAAAAATGGGAACAAGAGTGCTCAGGTTTATCTCGAACACCCCAGCACTCGTGGCATGGGGGCAGAAGCCGAGGACTAGCCGTCTCTTAGATTGAATAAACAGCCAAACAGAAGGTAATATTTTAAATTCAAACAAGCGTTGCATAGCGCATATGAAACAAGTTTTCATCATACAGGATCACACAAGCAAGTTTATTCAAATATTACATCCTTGGAACATTCGTCCGCTACAAGACGGGCACCCTTCAGGACACCCTCGTAATAAATTTCGGGGGTGCGATGCTCCTTGCCCTGCGGCGGTCCTTCCTTGATCAACTTCACGGCGTCTAGCTTGGCCCATTGCACCTTCACACGGGCGAAAGCTCGGCATGCACCTTCGATGCAGACGGACCGCTTGACGACTTCCAGCCGTGGGCAGGCATCCACAAGCCACCTCACCAGGCCAAAGTAGCTGTTCGGAAGGGCGTCGCCAGGCCACAGCCGGACTATAAAGCCCTTCATGGCCTGTTCGGCCGCCTTGTGTAGCTCGACCAGCTGCTTTAGCTGGTTGCTCATTGGCACCGGGTGTTTGGTCCCGGTATACTGAGACCAGAACAACTTCTCCGTTGAGCTTCCCTCCTCGGCTTGGTAAAATTGTGCGGCATCAGACACGCTGCGAGGCAAACCTACGAATGCTCCTAGAGAGCTCCGGATTTGGGTAAGTAACAGGTAATTTACTTTCACATGCTTGCTTTGCATATAGAATGCCTTACCCGCCGCTATCTTCTTCATCGCATCAATCTCCTAGAGGGCCCTTTGGGCTTCGGCCTTGGCATTCTTCGCGCTCTCAAGGGCCGCGGCAAGCTCGGACTCCCATGTCTTCGATTCAAGCTCCAACGCCACGTGCTTCGTCATGAAAGCTTGGAGGTCTTGTTGCACCTCGCCCACCCGCGCCTCCTGCTTTTCTCGCTCGGTGCGCTCCTTGGCTGCTTTGTTTTCGGCCTCACACAATGCTTGCTTTAGGGTTGCCACTTCGGCCATGGCCCCTGGCAAATTCATGATGATCCTGTCGTTTTGCAATCGCATTCTTTTTATACATATCCATAGACTAGGTATTACTTACCTTTGTTCTCCTCGAGCTGCCTCTTGGCAAGGCCGAGCTCGTCCTTGGATCCTTTAAGGTCCTGCTTCAGTACGGTGACCTCCGCAGTCAGTGCGATAGATGCCAGCAGCGAAGCCTGCATATGCATATTGACATACCTATATTAGACTCCTGTGATATTGTTTGATCCTCTGCTTAGCTTTTCTTTGTGAACACCGAACAGAGCATCAGGGGCTACTGTCTATGCGGTAATATTTTTCCTATATCTTAAACACTTACCCCAAAGCCTGTTAGAAGGCTGGCACAAGCTTCAGTCGGTCCGCTCTTGGCGGACTGAACCTTCTGGACCGCCGCACTCATAATAGTACGGTGCTCCTCATCGATGGAAGCGCTGCGAAGCGCTTCCAGCAGATTGTCCGGCGCCTCTGGATGGACAAAGGTCACCGGTACATGCGTCTTGCCCCTCTTGGAAGGAGGCCGCCTGCCCGAGTCCGGAACCACTAGAGGTTCCGGCGTGGTGTTTGGCTGAGGGCCGAACTCGGAGCCCTCAGGGGCCTTGTCCCCTCTGCTCCCGGAGTCCGGAAGGTCGCCTTGAGGTGCCTCCGGGACTGTCTCCCCTCGACCCGGTGCCTCGTGAGACAACACCTTGGCGTCGTCCGTAGGGCAAGGGGAGGTGGTGGTCGGAAGTGGATCGCTATCCATATCTGACGAGCCCAGGGAGCCGTCCGATGATACATCGATACGGGCTCGTGGCGGCCTGCATAATCATATTCGGCGTTAGGGGAAGCAGTGCGACAGAGGAATGCTATGAGTCACTCTGGTATCCGAATACTTACGACTTCCCCAGGGGCTTGGCCCTGGGCAGCCACCCGTCTTCGTTGTCGGCGGCGGTGGTAGAACCGTCCGGAAGAAGAGTCGTTCCCTTCTTGGACCCTCCGACCTCCCTAGTTGGGGCGGCCTTCCTCTTCTTGTCTCCCCTGTCTGGAGGGGGAGCATTTTCTTCTGCCTCCTCGTCTTCGGGGAGGAGTGCGCCATAGAGTCATCAGACGATGAGTCCGATGACGCCTGGTGTCGGGAACTCTTTCGGGTTCCCTTGGCCTTCATGGTCTTCTCCGGCACTGTATAAGGAGCCGGAGTCAGCATCTTCGCCACGAGAGAGTCTGCTGGGCCTTCGGGCAAAGGAGCCAGACAGTCGATATCTCTGGCCGTCTCCTGCCAGTCCTGTCAAAGGTAGGGAGCTTAGATCCCGCATAGAGTCAAACTATGAAAAACAAGTATCCTGTAAGCGGTAAAACAGCTTACCGCGCTGGCTTGGCGCTTCGCGCTGAATCCGTGATCCTCGGTAGTGGGAGGGGGAACCTCGGCACCCTTGAATAGCACCCTCCAGGCATCCTCGTGTGTTGTGTCGAAGAGCCTGTTCAGAGTTCGGTGCTGGGCCGGGTCGAACTCCCACAAGTTGAAGGCCCGTTGTTGGCACGGGAGGATCCAGCGGATGAGCATTACCTGGACTACGTTGACGAGTTTGAGCTTTTTCTTCACCATGTTTTGAATACATGTTTGGAGTCCGGTCAGCTCCCCCGAACTACCCCAGGACAGACCCTTCTCTTGCCAGGAGGTGAGCCGGGTGGGGATGCCAGATCAGAACTCGGGGGCCGCTGCCCATTTAGGGTCACGCGGCTCGGTGATATAGAACCACCCTGATTGCCACCCCTTTATGGTCTCCACGAGGGAGCGCTTGAGCCATGTGACGTTGGGCATCTTGCTCACCATGGCGCCTCCGCACTCCGCCTGGCGGCCGCTCACTACCTTCGGCTTGACATTGAAGGTCTTCAGCCATAAGCCGAAGTGGGGCTTGATGCAGAGGAAGGCCTCGCACACGACGATAAACGCCGAGATGTTGAGGATGAAGTTCGGGGCCAGATCGTGGAAATCCAGGCCGTAGTAGAACATGAGCCCCCAGACGAATGGGTGGAGAGGGAATCCTAGTCCGCGGAGGAAATGGGTAAGGAACACTACCCTCTCATGGGGCCTGGGGGTGGGGATGAGCTGCCCCTCATCTGGGAGCCGGTGCGCGATGTCGTCGGGCAGGTATCCGGCTCTCCTCAGCTTCTTGATGTGTCCCTTCGTGATGGAGGAGACCATCTACCTGCCTCCCGCTCTGGACATGGTTGGAGAAGGTCGAGGTGGGAAATGCGAACTTGGGCGCTGGAGCAAGAGTGTGCGAAAATGGATGAGCAAAGGAGGAAGTAGGCGTGGATGAAAAGGTGAATCCTTATCCCTTTATATGGGCGGACGGAACTATGCGTCCACACTAGCCTGGTAAAACTCGCTTATCCCCCAAACGCCGTAATCGATGGCGCGGTTGGGTTACCCACGCCCGTATTGATGAGAATCCCGTGATAAGGGGACACGATCTCTGCTTTGACAAGATGTGTCAAAAAACTGCCTCGCGTTATGTGTGGGGCTGGTTAAAGGAAATGGTTCGAATAATCGACGGGCCATGGCATAATGTCGTGTTGCCAAAACAAGTCAGCAAATTGGATTTGTGGAAATATTATTCTCTCTACGGTGGTATGTGGAACTTATTTTGCAGGGTCGGACACTATCCTTGTATTCAAATTCTTCCGTGGTATGTGGAACTTATTTTGTAGGGTCGGACACTATACTTGTATTCAAATTCTTCTGTGATGTATTCGGAGGAGGAACCCGCCTTGCAATGCCGAAGACAATACTGCGTGCCAGACTCGTGAAAGCCTGGTTCAGGGGCTACTGAGGGAGTCCTGGATTAGGCGGTCTCCGGACAGCCGGACTATATCTTTCGGCCGGACTGTTAGACTATGAAGATACAAGATTGAAGACTTCGTCTCGTGTCCGGATGGGACTCTACTTGTCATGGAAGGCAAGCTAGGCAATATGGTTATGTGTATCTCCATCTTCGTAACCGACCTTGTGTAACCCTAGCCCTTTCCGGTGTCTATATAAATCGGAGGGTTTTAGTCCGTAGGACAACATACAATCATACCATAGGCTAGCTTCTAGGGTTTAGCCTCTCTGATCTCGTGGTAGATCTACTCTTGTACTACCCATATCATCAATATTAATCAAGCATGACGTAGGGTTTTACCTCCATCAAGAGGGCCCGAACCTGGGTAAAACATCGTGTCCCCTGCCTCCTGTTACCATTCGCCTTAGACGCACAGTTCGGGACCCCCTACCCGAGATCCGCCGGTTTTGACACCGACACCGGCCGTGTAGTATAAGCTTCCAAACCTGACCTGGTGGCCAGGGGCGTAACTCTCGATCTACTCCAGATGGCCAAGCGAGTTGGCCCATAGTGCGAAGCCGCCGAATACAAAGATCTGTCTGGGGAGAAAAGTCTCACCCTGGACTGCATCGCTATCGATGATCGAAGGAGCCATCAAGCCTAACAGTGACGACATAGAGGAACTCTCAATGAAAGCACCAATGTCGGTGTCAAAACCGGCGGATCTCGGGTAGGGGGTCCCAAACTGTGCGTCTAAGGCAGATGGTAACAGGAGGCAGGGGACACGATGTTTTACCCAGGTTCGGGCCCTCTTAATGGAGGTAAAACCCTATGTCCTGCTTGATTGTTCTTGATAATACGAGTAGTACAAGAGTTGATCTACCACGAGATCGGAGAGGCTAAACCCTAGAAGCTAGCCTATGGTATGATTGTATGTTGTCCTACGGACTAAAACCCTCCGGTTTATATAGACACCGGAGGAAGCTAGGGTTACACAAGGTCGGTTACAAAGGAGGAGATATGCATATCCGTATTGCCTAGCTTGCCTTCCACACCAAGTAGAGTCCCATCCAGACACGGGACGAAGTCTTCAATCTCGTATCTTCATAGTCCAATAGTCTGGCCAAAGGATATAGTCCGGCTGTTCGGAGACCCCCTAATCCAGGACTCCCTCAATCCCACTTGCAATAGAGTCAATAATCTAATTCACATCGTCATGTGATTAACACCCATAGTTCACATCGCCATGTGACTAACACTCGAAGAGTTTACTAAAGTCAATAATCTAGTTCACATCGCCATGTGATTAACACTCAAAAGAGCACTAAGGTGTGATCATGTTTTGCTGGTAAGAAGGGTTTAGTCAACGGGTTTGTCACATTCAGATTCGTATGTATTTCACAAATTTCTATGTCTACAATGCTCTGCAGGGAGCTACACTAGCTAATTGCTCCCATGTTCAATACGTATCCAGATTGAGACTTAGAGTCATCTAAATCAGTGTAAAAGCTTGCATCGATGTAACTCTTTTGAAGCGACCCGACCCAAATGGATCAAGTCTGCTGTGCTCCGGTGTCATCCCTGGATCAGTAATGCTGACACCACACAGTACATCGAAGGATTTATAGCAGAGTGCCATTCACACACTTATTACATCGATGTCTCTGAAGAGAACTTATCACAATAATATTGCTTAAGGCCATCTAAAATCGATAACAGCGGAGGACTTGGGAGGTAAATGGGTCCATCAACTCCAACGGCATCACTGAATATAGAACCACGACCTAAAAGCACCTTAATCGTCGTTTGAAAAGTCTGCAACATTAACGTTGCAGCCTGAAATGGGTCAGCACATGGAATATGCTGGCAAGGTAACACATAGAGAGTAATGGAATGAAACAGCTATACTATATGCATATTTGGCTGGTGGAAAGCTCTATGGTTACTGTTTTTCTTAAAGACAATTTTTCCCTACTGCAAAGGAATAAATTTATTTAACTATCATGGTGGTTGTTAAACATTGAGAATGGTTGACAGCATTCTCAATCCCAATTAAAAATAATTAAAACCCAACAATATTAATTAGAAGTAACATGATGAGATTCACATGATATTCAAGAACTAGATACTCAAGATTATCCATAACCGGGGACACGGCTAATCATGATTAGTTTATTACACTCTGCAGAGGTTTGCGCACTTTTCCCCACAAGACTCGATCGCCTCCGTTGGATTTCTCGCACTACAAGGTGTTTGAGAAACGGTTGACCGAGACATAGTCTTTCAAAAGCGCTAGCACCTTACGATGGAGTAGACCGTACCACCTACATCCCCTACATCTGCTAGTCTACCCCTATAAGAGTTCGCACGACTTAGTCAACTATGCCAGAGCCCATATTGGCTTGTGGCTGCACACGTAAGTATTTAGCATGAAAGATCTTATGATCCCTTTGAGCCTGGGTGGCGGTCCAAAATAAAAACAGGCAAGTCCTGATAGACATCAGGTGCCTCAATCCACCCAGATGTGTGTTTAAGTTGCCACCTTAGATAAACCATTAAAATTATCAATCTCACATCTGTCATGGATATCTCTCACCTAATCCACGTCTACTAGCATAGCATGGCATAATAAGCAAACGTAGAAGTAACTCCCAAAGGTTTCATAATAAATAGGTAATAGGTACTACCTCATCTACTTCCCATCCCACAATTTAATTAGACCCTAATCATGCAATGTGTGAGGATGGATCTAATGCAATAAAACTGGGTGGTAGAAAAGGTATGATCAAAGTGTTACTTGCCTTGCTGATGATCCGCGAGTCCTAGAGATTCAAAGTAACAAGCGGCGCAATCCGGGTAATCTATCACAGACAAACAACAAGCATACAATAAGTACTCATCTAATGCACAGGTAAAACTCGAACAAGAGATTGAACCAGATAGTTCAACTTAAGAACTCCGGTTGCAAAGAGAGAAAGAACCGAACAAAGAAACCGAAAACAAACGGCGGAAGAAAACAACTCAGTTCTAGCAAGTTGAATCTAGGTCAAATTTTACCATAGCAAAAACTTGGTTAAAGTTGATTAGTCGGAACGGCAGTTTTGAAAAGAAACTCCAGGCGCTTGAATCACCTGATTCCGATAAACAAGCGAGAAGATAGACTAGAAAGAAGATCGGATCTGAGATCGCGATCGCGGAATAAATCCGACGAAAAGAAAGAGAAGGACGGTTAAATGAACGGACGTTCGTTAACCTAGGATAATCCGGTGATCACGTTCGTTAGGACGAATGGTCCGGCGAACAGTCTCTAGGCAACTAAATCGGAAAAGAAGACGAATCTGATCTAGGGTTTCGAGAAAAGAAAACCGAATGAAAAACCGATCTAGAAAACCGGAACGGTTTAGAGAAGAAAAGAATCGGAAAGATTAGAAGAAAACTGATACGAGGAAAAGAAAAAGATGCGGCGCGGTACCTCCGGCGAGGGCTCCGGCGAATGGCGGCGTTGGGCGGCGGCTAAGGGCGGCGGCGGTGGCTAAGGGCGGTGGCGGCGCGGGGCAAGGGCGGCGCGACACTAGGGCGGCGGCAGCTTGGGCGCGGCGCGGGTGAGGGGCGCGGTGGAGGGCTTGGAGTTTTGGTGTGAGGTTTAGAGAGGGGGTGCTTGGGTATTTATATGGGTGAGGGGAGAGGTTACTTGGGGGAGGGAACAAGAAATAGAGTAGGAAAAGGAATAGGAAAAGAGTCCTAGAAAAAAATGCAAACGGAGTCCTAGTGGGACTAGGACGGCGGCGGCGGCTCCCTGCGCCTGGGCGCGCGCGCGGCAAGGCCTTGGCCTGGGCCGGCCGGCTGCTGGCTTGGGCCTTTGGCCCAGGGCGCTGCGGAATTTTTTTTTAAATCAGTTTCGCGCGCAGAAAAACAAAAAAACAGAAAAGAGAAGTAAACGACTCCAAAACATCTAAAGTAAATTTTCCCCGACTCCTAAAAATGAGTCGAACAAAATGAACTTTCCTCCGAGCCTAAAGTGCAAATTTTGAAAACGCGCATTTTTCCCTATCCAAATAAAAGGCAAATAAACTCCGACAAAACCAATGATCCTTTCTTCAAAATTTGAGAAGACTCAAATATGAAAATGACGAAATCTCCAACTCTCTCCGAGGGTCCTTGAGTTGCGTGAAATTCCTAGGATCGACAAAATGCAAGAAAATATGATATGCATGATGATCTATGCATAACATTCCAAATTGAAAATTTTGGATGTTACATCCTTACGATGAACTCTTTATCACCTCCAAAACAGAGAAATATTTCCTTAGTCCTCTTAGGTAACTAAGGATAATTTTGACCGTTGTTCAGTGATCTACTCCTGGATTACTATTGTACTGATGTCTGCTACACAACCTTCTTCTTGTAGATGTTGTTGGGCCTCCAAGTGCAGAGGTTTGTAGGACAGTAGCAAATTTCCCTCAAGTGGATGACCTAAGGTTTATCAATCTGTGGGAGGCGTAGGATGAAGATGGTCTCTCTCAAGCAACCTTGCAACCAAATAACAACGATTCTCTTGTGTCCCCAACACACCCAATACAATGGTAAATTGTATAGGTGCACTAGTTCGGCGAAGAGATGGTGATACAAGTGCAATATGGATAGTAGATAATGGTTTTTGTAATCTGAAAACATAAAAACAGCAAGGTAACTAATGATAAAAGTGAGCACAAATGGTATTGCAATGCGTTGAAACAAGGCCTCGGGTTCATACTTTCACTAGTGCAAGTTCTCCCAACAATAATAACATAATTGGATCACATAACTATCGCTCAACATGGAACAAAGAGTCACTCCAAAGTCACTAATAGCAGAGAACAAACGAAGAGATTATGGTAGGGTACGAAACCACCTCAAAGTTATCCTTTCTGATCGATCTATTCAAGAGTCCGTAGTAAAATAACACGAATCTATTCTTTCCGTTCAATCTATCATAGAGTTCGTACTAGAATAACACCTTAAGACACAAATCAACCAAAACCCTAATGTCACCTAGATACTCCAATGTCACCTCAAGTATCCGTGGGTATGATTCTACGATATGCATCACACAATCTCAGATTCATCTATTCAACCAACACAAAGAACTTCAAAGAGTGCCCCAAAGTTTTACCGAAGAGTCAAGATGAAAATGTGTGCCAACCCCTATGCATAAGTTCACGAGGTCACGGAACTCGCAAGTTGATCACCAAAACATACATCAAGTGGATCACATGATATCCCATTGTCACCACAGATAAGCACATGCAAGACATACATCAAGTGTTCTCAAATCCTTAAAGACTCAATCCGATAAGATAACTTCAAAGGGAAAACTCAATTCATCACAAGAGAGTAGAGGGGGAGAAACATCATAAGATCCAACTATAATAGCAAAGCTCGCGATACATCAAGATCGTGCCGACTCAAGAACACGAGAGAGAGAGAGAGAGAGAGATCAAACACATAGCTACTGGTACATACCCTCAGCCTCGAGGGTGAACTACTCCCTCCTCGTCATGGAGAGTGCCAGGATGATGAAGATGGCCACCGGAGAGGGATTCCCCCCTCCGGCAGGGTGCCGGAACGGGTCTAGATTGGTTTTCGGTTGCTACGGAGGCTTCTGGCGGCGGAACTCCCGATATATTGTATTT
Organism: Triticum monococcum; assembly: GCA_034509565.1. Taxonomy (NCBI): domain Eukaryota; kingdom Viridiplantae; phylum Streptophyta; class Magnoliopsida; order Poales; family Poaceae; genus Triticum; species Triticum monococcum. Next base: position 497,214,434 of record CM067844.1, read on the forward strand.
TCTGGAAGTTTTGGTTTATATAAGAGGTGTTGGAGTCAGGGACAAGTCAGGGGGGTTCCCGAGGCGGCCACGAGGCAGGGGGGCGCACCCAGGGGGTAGGGCGCGCCCCCACCCTCGTGGTGGCCTCGGGACTCTTCTGGCCCACCTCCAGTACTCCGTGGGCTTCTTCTAGTCCAAAAATGATCTCCATGAAGTTTCAGGTCAATTGGACTCCATTTGATTTTCCTTTTCTGCGATAGTTAAAAAAAGGAAAAAAGAAAAACTGGCACTAGGCTCTAGGTTAATAGGTTAGTCCCAAAAATCATATAAAATAGCATATTAATGCATATAAAACATCCAAGGTTGATAATATAATAGCATGGAACAATATAAAATTATAGATAAGTTGGAGACGTATCAAGCATCCCCAGGCTTAATTCCTGCTCGTCCTCGAGTAGGTAAATGATATAAGCATAATTTTTGATGTGGAATGCTACCTAACATATTTATCCATGTAATTCTCTTTATTGTGGCAAGAATATTCAGATCCATAAGATTCAAGACAAAAGTTTAATATTGACATAAAAATAATAATACTTCAAGCATACTAACAAAGTAATCATGTCTTCTCAAAAAACATGGCCAAAGAACGCTATCCCTACAAAATCATATAGTCTGGCTATGCTCTATCTTCATCACACAAAATATTTAAATCATGCACAACCCCGATGACAAGCCAAGCAATTGTTTCATACTTTTGATGTTCTCAAACTTTTTTCAATCTTCACGCAATACATGAGCGTGAGCCATGGATATATCACTATAGGTGGAATAGAATGGTGGTTGTGGAGAAGACAAAAAGGAGAAGATAGTCTCACATCAACTAGGCATATCAATGAGCTATGGAGATGCCCATCAATAATATCAATGTGGGTGAGTAGGGATTGCCATGCAACGAATGCACTAGAGCTATAAGTGTATGAAAGCTCAACAAAAGAAACTAAGTGGGGGTGCATCCAACTTGCTTGCTCACGAAGACCTAGGGCATTTTGAGGAAGCCCATCATTGGAATATACAAGCCAAGTTCTATAATGAAAAATTCCCACTAGTATATGGAATTGACAACATAGGAGACTCTCTATCATGAAGATCACGGTCCTACTTTGAAGCACAAGTGTGGTAAAAGGATAGTAGCATTGCCCCTTCTCTCTTTTTCTCTCATTGTTTTGTTTTTGTTTTTTTGGGCCTTCTCCTTTTTTATGGCCTATTTTTTTTTCGTCCGGAGTCTCATCCCGACTTGTGGGGGAATCATAGTCTCCATCATCCTTTCCTCACTAGGACAATGCACTAATAGTGATGATCATCACACTTTTATTTACTTACAACTCGATACTTAGAAAAAAATATTACTCTATGTGAATGCCTCCGGCGGTGTACCGGGATGTGCAATGAATCAAGAGTGACATGTATGAAAGAATTATGAATGGTGGCTTTGCCACAAATACGATGTCAACTACATGATCATGCAAGGCAATATGACAATGATGAAGCGTGTCATAATAAATGGAACGGTGGAAAGTTGCATGGCAATATATCTCGGAATGGCTATGGAAATGCCATAATAGGTAGGTATGGTGGCTGTTTTGAGGAAGGTATATGGTGGGTGTATGATACCGGCGAAAGTTGCGCGGTACTAGAGAGGCTAGCAATGGTGGAAGGGTGAGAGTGCGTATAATCCATGGACTCAACATTAGTCATAAAGAACTCACATACTTATTGAAAAAATAGATTAGTTATCGAAACAAAGTACTATGTGCATGCTCCTAGGGCGATAGATTGGTAGGAAAAGACCATCGCTCGTCCCCGACCGCCACTCATAAGGAAGACAATCAATAAATAAATCATGCTCCGACTTCATCACATAACGGTTCACCATACGTGCATGCTACGGGAATCACAAACTTTAACACAAGTATCTCTCAAATCCACAACTACTCAACTAGCATGACTCTAATATCACCATCTTCATATCTCAAAATAATCATCAAGTATCAAACTTCACATAGTATTCAATGCACTTTATATGAAAGTTTTTATTATATCCCTCTTGGATGCCCATCATATTAGGACTAAACTCATAACCAAAGTAAATTACCATGTTGTTCTAAAGACTCTAAAAATAATATAAGTTAAGCACGAGATTTCATCAATTTCTTCAAAATAAAACCACCGCCGTGCTCTAAAAGGATATAAGTGAAGCACTAGAGCAAATGACAAACTACTCCGAAAGATATAAGTGAAGATCAATGAGTAGTTGAATAATTATGCAACTATGTGAAGACTCTTTAACATTTAAGAATTTAAGATCTTGGTATTTTATTCAAACAGCAAGCAAAACAAAAGAAAATAAAATGACGCTCCAAGCAAAACACATATCATGTGGTAAATAAAAATATAGCTCCAAGTAAAGTTACCAATGAATGAAGACGAAAGAGGGGATGCCTTCCGGGGCATACCCAAGCTTAGGCTCTTGGTTGTCCTTGAATATTGCCTTGGGGTGCCTTGGGAATCCCCAAGCTTAGGCTCTTGCCACTCCTCATTCCATAATCCATCGAATCTTTACCCAAAACTTGAAAAACTTCACACCACAAAACTTAACAGAAAACTCGTAAGCTTCGTTAGTATAAGAAAATAAATCACCACTTAGGTACTATTGTGAACTCATTCTAAATTCATATTGGTGTAGTATCTACTGTATTACAACTCATCTATGGTTCATATCCTCCGATACTACTCATAGATTCATGAAAATAAGCAAACAACACATAGAAAACAGAATATGTAAAAAACAAAACAGTCTGTAGTAATCTGGATCAAACGTATACTTCTGGAACCCCAAAAATTAAAAAATAAATTTCTGGACGTGAGGAATTTGTCTATTAATCATATTCAAAAATAATCAACTGAATCGCACTCTCCAGTAAAAAATGGCAGCTAATCTCGTGAGCGTTAAAGTTTCTGTTTTTTACAGCAAGATCACAAAGACTTCACCCAAGTCTTCCCAAAGGTTCTACTTGGCACAAACACTAATTAAAAGCATAAAAACACATATAAACAGAGGCTAGATAAATTATTTATTACTAAACAGGAACAAAAATAAAACCGGGTTGCCTCCCAACAAGCGCTATCGTTTAACGCCCCTAGCTAGGCATGATGATTTCAATGATGCTCACATAAAGGATAAGAATTGAAACATAAAGAGAGCATCATGAAGAACATGACTAGCACATTTAAGTCTAACCCACTTCCTCTGCATAGGGATTTTGTGAGTAATCAACTTGTGGGAACCATAATCAACTAGCATAGGAGGGCAAAACAAGCATAACTTTAAAACTTTAAGCGCATAGAGAGGAAACTTGATATTATTGCAATTCCTACAAGCAGATGTTCCTCCCTCATAATAATTTTCCGTAGCATCATGATTGAATTCAACAATACAACCAACACCTAAAGCATTATTTTCATGATCTACAAGCATAGAAATTTTATTACTCTCCTCATAAGAAAAATTCTTCTCATTCGAAATAGTGGATGTGTCATAACAGACTCGACTACTATAAATTGTTTCCACATTAAAAGAGTAATGTTCAAAAAAAGGGTAATCATAATCATGACAAGTTTTATAAATATAATCATCACTACTTTTTATAGCATAAGTGTCATCACAATAATCATCGTAAGTAGAAACTTTGTTCTCATCATAATCGATTGAAACCTCTTTCAAGATAGTGGAATAATTACTAAGTAAAGTCATGGCCTCTCCAAATCCACTTTCATAATAGTCAAAATAAGATTCAACACCCTCCAAAATAGTGGGATCATCACTTCCTAAAGTTGACACTCTTCCAAACCCACTTTCATCAGTATAATCATCATAAATAGGAGGCATGCTATCATCATAATAAATTTGCTCATCAAAACTTGGGGGTCAAAAAATATCATCTTCATCAAACATAGCATCCCCAAGCTTGTGGTTTTGCATATCATTAGCATCATAGATATCCAAGGAATTCATACTAACAACATTGCAATCATGCTCATCATACAAAGATTTAGTGCCAAACATTCTAATGCATTCTTCTTCTAACACTTTGGCACAATTATCGGAATCCTTATTTTCATGAAAGACATTAAAAATATGAAGCATATGAGGTACCCTCAATTCCATTTTTTGTAATTTTCGTTTATAGACTAAACTAGTGATAAAACAAGAAACAAAAAGATTCTATTACAAGATCTAAAGATATACCTTCAAGCACTAACCTCCTCGGCAATGGCACCAGAAAAGAGCTTGATGTCTACTACACAACCTTCTTCTTGTACACATTGTTGGGCCTCCAAGTGCAGAGGTTTGTAGGACAGTAGAAAATTTCCCTCAAGTGGATGACCTAAGGTTTATTAATCTGTGGGAGGCGTAGGATGAAGATGGTCTCTCTCAAGCAACCCTGCAACCAAATAACAAAGAGTCTCTTGTGTCCCCAACACACCCAATACAATGGTAAATTGTAATGGTGCACTAGTTCGGCGAAGAGATGGTGATACAAGTGCAATATGGATAGTATATAATGGTTTTTGTCACTGTTCAAGATATCTTCCAATATTCCGATAAATCGGCTGATTTATCACTTACCGTTGTCTGACGGATAAGATAAATCGGCCGATAAATTAACCGATATGGCGATAAATCGGCCAATATGCCGATAAACTGTCCGATTTACTCCTTATCATGGGTCGACCGATAAGTTCCCGATAAGGGATATCCTCAACATTGGTTTTTGTAATCTGAAAATATAAAAACTACAAGGTAACTAATGATAAAAGTGAGCACAAACGGTATTTCAATGCGTTGAAACAAGGCCTAGGGTTCATACTTTCACTAGTGCAAGTTCTCTCAACAATAATAACATAATTGGATCACATAACTATCCCTCAACATGCAACAAAGAGTCACTCCAAAGTCACTAATAGCGGAGAACAAACGAAAAGATTATGGTAGGGTACGAAACCACCTCAAAGTTATCCTTTCTGATCGATCTATTCAAGAGTCCGTAGTAAAATAACACAAAGCTATTCTCTCCGTTCAATCTATCATAGAGTTCATACTAGAATAACACCTTAAGACACAAATCAACCAAAACCCTAATGTCACCTAGATACTCCAATGTCACCTCAAGTATCCGTGGGTATGATTATACGATATGCATCACACAATCTTAGATTCATCTATTCAACCAACACAAATAACTTCAAAGAGTGCCCCAAAGTTTCTACCGGAGAGTCAAGATGAAAACGTGTGCCAACCCCTATGCATAAGTTCATGAGGTCACGGAACTCGAAGTTGATCACCAAAACATACATCAAGTGGATCACCACAGATAAGCACATGCAAGACATACATCAAGTGTTCTCAAATCCTTAAAGGCTCAATCCGATAAGATAACTTCAAAGGGAAAACTCAATTCATCACAAGAGAGTAGAGGGGGAGAAACATCATAAGATCCAACTATAATAGCAAAGCTTGCGATACATCAAGATCATGCCGACTCAAGAACACTGGAGAGAGAGAGACCAAACACATAGCTACTGGTACATACCCTCAGCCCTGAGGGTGAACTACTCCCTCCTCGTCATGCAGAGCGCCGGGATGATGAAGATGGCCACTGAAGAGGGATTCCCCCCTCCGGCAGGGCGCCGAAACGGGTCTAGATTGGTTTTCGGTGGCTACGGAGGCTTCTGGCGGCGGAACTCCTGATCTATTGTATTTTCTGGAAGTTTTGGTTTATATAAGAGGTGTTGGAGTTGGGGACAAGTCAGGGGGTTCCCGAGGCGGCCACGAGGCGGGTGGGCGCTGAAGTAAATATTCCCTAGAGGCAATAATAAAGTTGTTATTTATATTTCCTTATATCATGATAAATATTTATTATTCATGCTAGAATTGTATTAACCGGAAACTTAGTACATGTGTGAATACATAGACAAACAAAGTGTCACTAGTATGCCTCTACTTGACTAGCTCGTTGAATCAAAGATGGTCAAGTTTCCTAGCCATAGACATGAGTTGTCATTTGATTAACGGGATCACATCATTAGGGAATGATGTGATTGACTTGACCCATCTGTTACCCTGGCACGATGATCATTTAGTTTGTTGCTATTGCTTTCTACATGACTTATACATGTTCCTATGACTATGAGATTATGCAACTCCCGAATACCGGAGGAACACTTTGTGTGCTACCAAACGTCACAACGTAACTAGGTGATTATAAAGGTGCTCTACAGGTGTCTCCGATGGCACTTGTTGAGTTGGCATAGATCAAGATTAGGATTTGTCACTCCGATTGTCGGAGAGGTATCTCTGGCCCTCTCGGTAATGCACATCACTATAAGCTTTGCAAGCAATGCAAGTAATGAGTTAGTTGCGGGATGATGCATTATGGAAATGAGTAAAGATACTTGCCTGTAACGAGATTGAACTAGGTATTGAGATACCGACGATCGAATCTCGGGCAAGTAACATACCGATGACAAAGGGAACAACGTATGTTGTTATGCGGTTTGACCAATAAAGATCTTTGTAGAATATGTAGGAGCCAATATGAACATCCAGGTTCCGCTATTGGTTATTGACCGGAGACGTGTCTCGGTCATGTCTACATAGTTCTTGAACCCGTAGGGTCCACACGCTTAATGTTCGGTAATGAACGGTATTATGAGTTTATGTGATTTGATGTACCGAAGTTAGTTCGGAGTCCCGGATGAGATCGGGGACATGACGAGGAGTCTCGAAATGGTCGAGACATAAAGATCGATATATTGGACGACTATATTCGGACATCAGAAAGGTTCCGAGTGATTCGGGTATTTTTCGGAGTACCAGGGAGTTATGGGAATACGGGGAGGAAGTATCGGGCCTCATGGGCCAAGTGTGGAAGAGAGGAGCCAGGGCGCGTGCCCCCTAGACCAAACCGAATTGGAGTAGTGGGCCGGCCCCCCTTTCCTCCTTTCCTCCCTCTCCTTCCTTCTCCCCTTCCCCCTTCCTTTCCTCCTCCTAGTAGGAGTAGGATAGGGTATCCTACTCCTACTAGGAGGGCGACTCCTCCTCCTGGCGCGCCCTAGGAGGGCCGGCTGGCCTCCCCCTTGCTCCTTTATATACGGGGGCTGGGGGGCACCCTAGAACACACAAGTTGATCATTGATCCCTTAGCCATGTGCGGTGCTCCCCTCCACCATAATCCACCTCGATCATATCGTAGCGGTGCTTAGGCGAAGCCCTGCGTCGGTAGCAACATCATCACCATCATCACGCCGTCGTGCTCACGGAACTCTCCCGTGAAGCTCTGCTAGATCAGAGTTCGTGGGACTTCATCGAGCTGAATGCGTGCTGAACTCGGAGGTGTCGTGTGTTCGGTACTTGGATCGGTCGGATCGTGAAGACGTTCGACTACATCAATCGCGTTCTCATAACACTTTCACTTACGGTCTACGAGGGTACGTGGACGATACTCTTCCCTCTGGTTGCTATGCATCACCATGATCTTGCGTGTGCGTAGGAATTTTTTGAAATTACTACGTTCCCCAACAGTGGAATCTGAGCAGGTTTATGCGTAGATGTTATATGCACGAGTAGAACACAAGTGAGTTGTGGGCGATACAAGTCATACTGCTTACCAGCATGTCATACTTTGGTTCGGCGGTATTGTTGGATGAAGAGTCCCAGACCGACATTACGCGTACGCTTACGCGAGACTGGTTCTACCGACGTGTTTTGCACACAGGTGGCTGGTGGGTGTCAGTTTCTCCAACTTTAGTTGAACCGAGTGTGGCTACGCTCGGTCCTTGAGAAGGTTAAAACAACACTAACATGACGAACTATCATTGTGGTTTTGATGCGTAGGTAAGAACGGTTTTTGTTCAGCCCGTAGCAGCCACGTAAAACTTGCAACAACAAAGTAGATGACGTCTAACTTGTTTTTGCAGGGCTTGTTGTGATGTGATATGGTCAAGACATGATGAGATATAAGTTGTTGTATGAGATGATCATGTTTTGTTGAAGTTATCGGCAACTGGCAGAAGCCTTATGGTTGTCTCTTTATTGCATAAGATGCAAGTGCCATGTAATTGCTTTACTTTATCGCTACGCGATAGCAATAGTTGCAAAAGCAATAGCTGGTGAGACGACCATGTGACGACACGTTGATAAAACATCAAGATGATGGAGATCATGGTGTCATGCCAGTAACAATGGAGATCATGACAATACTTTGGAGATGGAGATCAAAAGCACAAGATGATGATGGCCATATCATGTCACATATTTGGATTGCATGTGATGTTTATCTTTTATACATGTTATTTTTGCTTAGTTCGGTGGTAGCATTATAAGATGATCTCTCACTAAATTTCAAGGTAAAAGTGTTCTCCCTGAGTATGCACCGTTGCCAAAGTTCGTCGTGCCGAGACACCACGTGATGATCGGGTGTGATAAGCTCAACGTTCATTTGCAACGGGTGTAAGACAGTTTTGCACACGCAGAAATACTCGGGTTAAACTTGACGAGCCTAGCATATGAAGATATGGCCTCGGAACACTGGAGACCGAAAGGTCGAGCGTGAGCCATATAGTAGATATGATCAACATAATGATGTTCACCATTGAAAACTACTCCATCTCACGTGATGATCGGACATGGTTTAGTTGATTTGGATCACGTGATCATTTAGATGACTAGAGGGATGTCTATCTAAGTGGGAGTTCTTAAGTAATATGATTAATTGAACTTAAATTAATCATGAACTTAGTCCTGATAGTATTTGCATATCTACGTTGTAGATCAATAGCTCGCACATAGCTTCCCCGTTTATTTTTGATATGTTCCTACAGAAAAATAAATTGAAAGATGTTAGTAGCAATGATGAGGATTGGGTCCGTGATCTGAGGATTATCCTCATTGTTGCACAGAAGAATTATGTCCTTGATGCACCGCTAGGTGACAGACCTATTGCAGGAGCATATGCAGACGTTATGAACGTTTGGCAAAGCTCGATATGATGACTACTTGATAGTTTAGTGCACCATGCTTTACGTCATAGAACCGGGACTTCAGAAATGTTTTGAATGCCACGGAGCATATAAGATGTTCCAAGAGTTGAAATTAGTATTTCATACTCATGCCCGTGTCAAAAGGTAGGAGACCTCTGACAGTACTTTGCCTACAAAGATGGAGGAGAATAGCTCAACCAGTGAGCATGTGCTCAGATTGTCTGGGTACTGCAATTGCTTGAACCAAGTGGGAGTTAATGTTCCAATTAAGATAGTAATTGACAAAGTTCTCTAGTCACTATCACCAAGTTACTAGAACTTGGTGATGAACTATAATATGCAAGGGATAACGGAAACGATTCCCAAGCTCTTCGTGATGCAGAAGTGGACGAAGGTAGAAATCAAGAAAAGCATCAAGTGTTGATGGTTGAAAAGACCACTAATTTCAAGAAAATGGCAAAGGGAAGAAGGGGAACTTCAATAAGAACGGCAAGCAAGTTGCTGCTCAAGTGAAGAAGCCCAAGTCTAGACCTAAGCCTGAGACTAAGTGTTTCTACTGCAAAGGGACTGGTCACTAGAAGCAGAACTGCCCCAAGTATTTGGTGGATAAGGATGGCAAAGTGAACAAAGGTATATTTGATATACATGTTATTGATGTGTACTTTACTAGTGTTTAAAGCAACCCCTCAGTATTTGAACTAGTTCAGTTGCTGAGATTAGTAACTCGAAACGGGAGTTGCAAAATGAACATAGACTAGTTAAGGGTGAAGTGACGATGTGTGTTGGAAGTGGTTCCAAGATTGATATGATCATCATCGCACACTCCCTATACTTTCAGGATTACTGTTGAACCTAAATAAATGTTATTTGGTGTTTGCGTTAAGCATGAATATTATTTGATCATGTTTATTGCAATATGGTTATTCATTTAAAGTCGCAGAATAATTGTTGTTCTGTCTGCATGAATAAAACCTTCAATGGTCATACACCCAAGGTGAATGGTTTATTGAATCTCGATCGTAGTGATACACATATTCATAATATTGAAGCCAAAAGATGCAAAGTTAATAATGATAGTGCAACTTATTTGTGGCACTACCGTTTAGGTCATATTGGTGTAAAGCGCATGAAGAAAATCCATGCTGATGGGCTTTTGGAATCACTTTATTATGAATCTGTTGATGCTTGTGAACCATGCCTCATGGGCAAGATGACTAAGACTCCGTTCTCCGAAACAATGGAGCAAGCAACAAACTTGTTGGAAATAATACATACTGATGTATGCAGTCCGATGAGTGTTGAGGCTCATGGCAGGTATCGTTATTTTCTGACCTTCACAGGTGATTTGAGTAAGATATGGGTATATCTTCTTGATGAAACATAAATCTGAAACATTTGAAAAAGTTCAAATAATTTCAGAGTGTAGTGGAAAATCATCGTAACAAGAAAAATAAAGTTTCTATGATCTGATCGTGGAGGAGAATATTTGAGTTACGAGTTTGGTCTTCATTTGAAACAATGCGGAATAGTTTCGCGACTCACGCCACCTGGAACACCACAGCGTAATGGTGTGTCCAAACATCGTAACCGTACTATATTAGATATGGTGCAATCTATGATGTCTCTCACCGATTTACCACTATCATTTTAGGGTTATGCATTAGAGACAGCTGCATTCATGTTAAATAGGGCACCATCTAAATCCGTTGAGACGACGCCATATGAACTGTGGTTTGGCAAGAAACCAAAGTTGTCGTTTCTTAAAGTTTGGGGTTGCGATGCTTATGTGAAAAAGTTTCATCCTGATAAGCTCAAACCCAAATCAAAGAAATGTGTCTTCATAGGATACCCAAAGGATACAGTTGGGTACACCTTCTATCACAGATCCGAAGGCAACACATTCATTGCTAAGAATGGATCCTTTCTAGAGAAGGAGTTTCTCTCGAAAGAAGTGAGTGGGAGGAAAGTAGAACTTGATGAGATAACTGTACCTGCTCCCTTTTTGGAAAGTAGTTCATCACAAAAATCTTTTCCTGTGACTCCTACACCAATTAGTGAGGAAGCCAATGATGATGATCATGCAACTTCAGATCAAGTTACTACCGAACCTCGTAGGACAACCAGAGTATGGTCCGCACCAGAGTGGTAAGGTAATCCTTTCTGGAAGTCACGTTACTAGACCATGACGAACCTACAAACTATGAGGAAGCGATGATGAGCCCAGATTCCGCGAAATGGCTTGAGGCCATGAAATCTGAGATGGGATCCATGTATGAGAACAAAGTATGGACTTTGATTGACTTGCCCGATGATCAGTGAGTCATTGAGAATAAATGGATTTTCAAGAGGAAGACGGACATTGATAGTGGTGTTACTATCTACAAAGCTCAAATTGTCGCAAAAAGTTTTCGACAAGTTCAAGATGTTGACTACGGTGAGATTTTCTCACTCGTTGCGATGCTTAAAAGTCTGTCCGAATCATGTTAGCAGTTGCCGCATTTTATGAAATCTGGCAAATGGATGTCAAAACTATATTCCTTCATGGATTTCTTAAAAGAAGAGTTGTATATGATGCAACCAGAAGGTTTTATCGATATGAAAGGTGCTAACAAAGTGAGCAAGCTCCAGCGATCCATCTATGGACTGGTGCAAGCATCTCGGAGTTGGAATATACGCTTTGATGAGTTGATCAAAGCATATGGTTTTATACAAACGTACAGTGAAGCCTGTATTTACAAGAAAGTGAGTGGGAGCACTACAACATTTCTGATAAGTATATGTGAATCGGAAATAATGTAGAATTTTCTGGAAAGCATAAAGGAGTGTTTGAAAGGTGTTTTTCAAAGAAAGACCTCGATGAAGCTACTTACACATTGAGCATCAAGATCTATAGAGATAGATCAAGACGATTGATAAGTTTTTCAATGAGTACCTACCTTGACAAGATTTTGAAGTAGTTCAAAATGGAACAGTCAAAGAAGGAGTTCTTGCCTGTGTTGCAAGGTGTGAAGTTGAGTAAAGACTCAAAAACCCGACCACAGCAGAAAATAGAAAGAGAATGAAAAGTCATTCCCTATGCCTCAATCATAGGTTCTATAAAGTATACTATGTTGTTTACGAGTCCTATTGTATACCTTAGCATGATTCTGGCAAGGGAGTACAATAGTGATCTAGGAGTAGATCACTGGACAACGGTCAAAATTATCCTTAGAGGACTAAGGAAATATTTCTCGGTTATGGAGGTGATAAAAAGAGTTCGTCGTAAAGAGTTACGTCGATGCAAGCCTATTACATCGATCTAGATGACTCTAAGTCTCGATCTGGATACATATTGAAAGTGGGAGCAATTAGCTAGAATAGCTACGTGCAGAGCATTGAAGACATAGAAATTTTCAAAATACATACGGCTCTGAATGTGGCAGACCCATTGACTAAATTTCTCTCACAAGCAAAACATGATCACTCTTTGGGTGTTAATCACATAATGGTGTGAACTAGATTATTGACTCTAGTAAACCCTTTGGGTGTTAGTCACATGGAGATGTGAACTAATCACATAAAGATGTGAACTATTGGTGTTAAATCACATGACGATGTGAACTAGATTATTGACTCTAGTGCAAGTGGGAGACTGAAGTAAATATGCCCTAGAGGCAATAACAAAGTTGTTATTTATATTTCCTTATATCATGATAAATGCTTATTATTCATGCTAGAATTATATTACTGGAAACTTAGTACATGTGTGAATACATAGACAAACAAAGTGTCACTAGTATGCCTCTACTTGACTAGCTCGTTGAATAAAAGATGGTTAAGTTTCCTAGCCATAGACATGAGTTGTCATTTGATTAACGAGATCACATCATTAGGGAATGATGTGATTGACTTGACCCATCTGTTAGCCTAGCACGATGATCGTTTAGTTTGTTGCTATTGCTTTCTTCATGACTTATATCGGAGTAACACTTTGTGTGCTATCAAACGTCACAACGTAACTGGGTGATTATAAAGGTGCTCTAAAGGTGTCTCCGATGGTACTTGTTGAGTTCGCATAGATCAAGATTAGGATTTGTCACTCCGATTATCGGAGAGGTATCTCTGGGCCCTCTCGGTAATGCACATCACTATAAGCCTTGCAAGCAATGCAACTAATGAGTTAGTTGCGGGATGATGCATTACGGAAACGAGTAAAGAGACTTGCCGGTAACGAGATTGAACTAGTTATTGAGATACCAACGATCGAATCTCCGACAAGTAACATACTGATGACAAAGGGAACAATGTGTGTTGTTATGCGGTTTGACAGATAAATATCTTCGTAGAATATGGAGGAGCCAATATGAACATCCAGGTTCCGCTATTGGTTATTGACCGAAGACATGTCTCGGTCATGTCTACATAGTTCTCGAACCCGTAGGGTCCGCACGCTTAACGTTCGGTGACGATCGATATTATGAGTTTATGTGATTTGATGTACCTAAGGTAGTTAGGAGTCCCGGATGAGATCGTGGACATGACGAGGAGTCTCGAAATGGCCGAGACATCAAAATCGATATATTGGATGACTATATTCGGACATCGAAAAGGTTCCGAGTGATTCGGGTATTTCTCGGAGTACCGGGGAGTTACGGGAATACGGGGAAGAAGTATTGGGCCTCATGGGCCAAGTGGTGGAAGAGAGGAGGCAGGGCGCGTGCCCCCCTATCCCAAACTGAATTGGACTAGGGGGCTGGCCCCCCTTTCCTCCATACCTCCCTCTCCTTCCTTCTCCCCTTCCCTCTTCCTTTCCTCATCCTAGTAGGAGTAGGAAAGGGGAGTCCTACTCCTACTAGGAGGAGGACTCCTCCTCCTGGCGCGCCCTAGGAGGGCCAGCCGGCCTCCCCCTTGCTCCTTTATATACGGGGGCAGGGGCACCCTAGAACACACAAGTTGATCATTGATCCCTTAGCCGTGTGCGGTGCCCCCTTCCACCATAATCCACCTCGATCATATCGTAGAGGTGCTTAGGCGAAGCACTGCGTCGGTAGCAATATCATCACCATCATCATGCCATCATGCTAATGGAACTCTCCCGTGAAGCTCTACTGGATCGGAGTTCGTGGGACGTCATCGAGCTGAACGTGTGCTGAACTCGGAGGTGCCGTGTGTTCGGTACGTGGATTGGTCGGATCGTGAAGACATTCGACTACATCAACCGCGTTCTCATAACGCTTACACTTACGGTTTACGAGGGTACGTGGACGATGCTCTTCCCTCTCGTTGCTATGCATCACCATGATCTTGCGTGTGCATAGGATTTTTTTTGGAATTACTACCTTCGCCAACAGGAGCGCCCTGGGGGTAGGGCGCGCCCCCACCCTTGTGGTGGCATCGGGACTCTTCTGGCCCACCTCCAGTACTTCGTGGGCTTCTTCTGGTCCAAAAATGATCCCCGTGAAGTTTCAGGTCAACTGGACTCCGTTTGATTTTCCTTTTCTGCGATAGTTAAAAACAAAGAAAAAATAGAAACTGACACTGGGCTCTAAGTTAATAGGTTAATTAGTCCCGAAAATCATATAAAATAGCATATTAATGCATTTAAAACATCCAAGGTTGATAATATAATAGCATGGAACAATAAAAAATTATAGATACATTGGAGACGTATCACGTACCCCCTTGCCAAACTCATGGCAATGTACACAATATGTCTGGTACATAGCATGACATACTACATAGAACATATAGCTTAGGTATAGGGAATGACTTTCATTCTCTCTCTATCTTCTGCCGTGGTCAGGTTTTGATTCTTACTTAACTTCACACCTTGTAATATAGGTAAGAACCCCTTCTTGGACTGAACCATTTTGAACTTCATCGAATCTTATCAAGGTATGTGTTTTCTGAAAGTTCTATTAAGCATCTTGATCTATCCCCACAGATCTTGATGCTCAATATGTAAGTAGGTTCACCGAGGTCTTTCATTGAAAAATACTTATTCAAGTATCCTTTTATGCTATCCAGAAATTCTATATCATTTCCAATAAACAATATGTCATCCACATATAATATCAGAAATGCTACAGAGCTCCCACTCACTTTCTTGTAAATACATGCTTCACCGTAAGTCTGTATAAAACCATATGCTTTGATCACCTCATCAAAGTGTATATTCCAACTCCGAGATGCTTGCACCAATCCATAGATGGATCGCTGGAGCTTGCACACATTGTTGGCACCTTTAGGATCAGCAAAACCTTCTGGTTGCATCATATACAACTCTTCTTTAAGATATCCATTAAGGAATGCAGTTTTGATGTCCATTTGCCAGATTTAATAATCATAAAATGTGGCAATTGCTAACATGATTCGGGCAGACTGAAGCATCGCTATGGGTGAGAAAGTCTCATCGTAGTCAACTCCTTGAACTTGTCAAAAACCTTTTGCGATAAGTCGAGCTTTGTAGATAGTGGCATTACTATCAGCGTCGGTCTTCTTCTTGAAGATCCATTTGCTCTCAATGGCTTGCCAATCATCGAGAAAATCCACCAAAGTCCACACTTTGTTCTCATACATGGATCCTATCTCAGATTTTATGGCCTCAAGCCATTTATCGGAATCTGGGCTCATCATAGCTTCTTCATACTTCGTAGGTTTGCCATGGTCTAATAGCATGATTTCTAGGACAGGATTACCGTACCACTCTGGTGCGGAACGTGCTCTGTTCGACCTACGAAGTCTAGTAGTAACTTGATCCGAAGTTTCATGATCATCATCATTAGCTTACTCTCTAGTTGGTGTAGACATCACGGGAACGGATTTCTTTGATGTGCTACTCTCCAATTCGAGAGAAGGTACAACTACCTCATCAAGTTCTACTTTCCTCCCACTCACTTGTTTCGAGAAAAACTCCTTCTCTAGAAAGGATCCATTCTTCGCAAAGATCTTGCCTTAGGATCTGCGGTAGAAGGTGTACCCAATGGTTTCTTCAGGGTATCCTATGAAGACGCACTTCTCCGCTTTGGGTTCGAGATTATCAGGCTGAAGCCTTTTGCCATAAGCGTCACAATCCCAAACTTTTAAGAAATGACAGCTTAGGTTTCTTGCCAAACCACAGTTCATACGGTGTCATCTCAATGGATTTAGACGGTGCCCTATTTAACATGAATGCAGCTGTCTCTAATGCATAACCCCAAAACGATATTGGCAAATCGGTAAGACAAATCATAGAATGCATCATATCTAATAAAGTATGGTTACGGCGTTCAGGCACACCATTACACTGTGGTGTTCCAAGTGGCGTGAGTTGTGAAACTAGTCCACATTGTTTTATATGAAGGCCAAACTTGTAACTCAAATATTTGCCTCCGTGATCAGATCATAGAAACTTTATTTTCTTTTTACAATGATTCTCCACTTTATTATGAAATTCTTTGAACTTTTCAAATGTTTCATACTTGTGTTTCATTAAGTAGATATATCCATACCTACTCAAATCATCTGTGAAGGTCAGAAAATAACGATACCTGCCGCGTGCTTCAACACTCATCGGACCGCATACATCGGTATGTATTATTTCCAATAAGTCATTAGCTCGCTCCATTGTTCCGAAGAACAGAGTTTTAGTCATCTTGCCCATGAGGCATGACTCGCAATTATCAACTGATTTTATAATCAAGTGATTCCAAAAGTCCATCTACTTGGAGTTTCTTCATGCGCTTTACACCAATATGACCTAAACGGCAGTGCCACAAGTATGTTGCACTATCATTTTCTGCATCTTTTGGCATCAATAGTATGAATATGTGTATTACTACGATCGAGATTCAATAAACCATTCACATTGGGTGTATGACCATAGAAGGTTTTATTCATGTAAACAGAATAACAATTATTCTCTAACTTAAATGAATAACTGTATTGCAATAAACACGATCTAATCATATTCATGCTCAAGGCAAACACCAAATAAAATTTATTTAGGTTCAACACTAATCGCAAAGGTAGAGGGAGTGTGCGATGGTGATCATATCAACCTTGGAATTATTTCCAACACACATTGTCACCTCGCTTTTAACTAGTCGCTGCAACTCCTGTTTCGAGTTACTAATCTTAGCAACTAAATCGGTATCAAATACCCAGGGATTACTTTGAATACTAGTAAAATACACATCAATAACATGTATATCAAATATACCTTTGTTAACTTAGTCATCCTTCTTATCCGCAAAGTTTTTGGGGCAGTTCCACTTCCAGTGACCATTTCCTTCGCAGTAAAAGCACTCAGTTTCAGGCTTGGGTCCTGCTTTGGGCTTGTTCATGGGAGTGGCAACTTGCTTGCCATTCTTCTTGAAGTTCCATTTCCTTCCCTCACCCTTTTTCTTGAAACTAGTGGTATTGTTAACCACCAACACTTGATGCTCTTTCTTGATTTCTAGCTTCACCGATTTCAGCATCACGAAGAGCTTGGGAATCATTTTTGTCATCCCTTGCATATTATAGTTCATCACGAAGTTCTAGTAGCTTGGTGATAGTGACTACAGAACTCTGTCAATCACTATCTTATCTGGAAGATTAACTCCCACTTGATTCAAGCGATTGTAGTACAAAGACATTCTGAGCACAAGCTCACTGGCTGAGCTATTCTCCTCCATCTTGTAGGCAAATTACTTGTCCGAGGTCTCATACCTCTCGACACGGGCATGAGTCTAAAATACCAATTTCAGCTCTTGGAACATCTCATATGCTATGTGGCATTCAAAGTGTTTTTGAGGTCCCGGTTCTAAGCCTTAAAGCATGGCGCACTAAACTATCAGGTAGTCATCATACCGAGCTTGTCAAACGTTCACAACGTCTACATCTGGTCCTCCAATAGGTATGTCACCTAGCGGTGCATCAAGGACATAATTGTTTTGTGCAGCAATGAGGATAATCCTCAGATCACGGACCCAGTTCGCATCATTGCTACTATCATCTTTCAACTTACTTTTCTCTAGGAATATATCAAAAATAGGGGAGCTATATCGCTTGCTATTGATCTATAACATAGATCTGCAAATACTATCAGGACTAAGTTCATGACAAATTAATTTTAATTAATCAAATTACTTAAGAACTCCCACTTAAATATACATCCCTCAAGTCATCTAAGTGATACATGATCCAAATCAACTAACCCATGTCCGATCATCGCGTGAGATGGGGTAGTCATCAATGGTGAACATCTCTATGTTGATCATATCTACTATATGATTCACGTTCGACCTTTTGGTTCTCCAGTGTTCCAAGGCCATGTCTGTACATGCTAGGCTCGTCAAGTTTAACCCAAGTATTCTGCATGTGTAAAACTATCTTACACCCGTTGTATGTGAACGTAGAATCTATCACACCCGATCATCATGTGTTGTCTCAAAACGATGAACTTTCACAATGGTGCATACTCAGGGAGAACACTTTTACCTTGAAATTTAGTGAAGGGATCATCTTATAATGCTACCGTCGTTCTAAGAAAAATAAGATGCATACAAGATAAACTTCACATGCAATCAAAATATGCGATATGATTTAGCCATCATCATCTTGTGCTTTTGATCTCCTTCTCCAAAGCACATCATGATTTCCATCGTCACCGGCTCGACACCTTGATCTCCATCATTGCCTCGTTGTTATCTCGCGAATTATTGCTTCTACAACTATTGCTAAGTCATAGCGATAAAGTAAAGCAATTACATGACGTTTGCATTTCATATAATAAAGAGACAACCATAAGGCTCCTGCTGGTTGCCTGATATCTTACAGAACATGATCATCTCATACAACAACGTATATCACATCATGTCTTGACCATATCACATCACATCATTGTTGGGGAACGTAGTAATTTCAAAAAATTCCTACGCACTCGCAAGATCATGGGGATGTATAGCAACGAGAGGGGAGAGTGTTTTCCACGTACCCTCATAGACCGAAAGCTGAAGCGTTATGACAACGCGGTTGATGTAGTCGCGCGTCTTCATGATCGACCGATCCTAGTACCGAACGTACGGCACCTCCGTGATCTATACACGTTCAGCTCAGTGACGTCCCATGAACTCACGATCTAGTAGAGCTTCGAGGGAGAGCTTCGTCAGCACGACAGCGTGATGACGGTGATGATGAAGCTACCGGCGCAGGGCTTCACCTAAGCACTGCAACAATATGACCGGGGTGGTATATGGTGGAGGGGGGCACTGTACACGGCTTGGAAAAATCAACTTGTGTGTCCAAGGGTGCCCCCTACCCCCGTATATAAAGGAGCAAGGGGGAGGACGACCAGCCTTGGGGCGCGCCAAGGAGAGGGGGAGTCCTCCTCCTAGTGGGAGTAGGACTCCCCTTCCCTAGTCCAACTAGGAAGGGAGAAGGGGGGAGGAAGGAGACGGAGAGAGGGAGGAAAGAGGGGGTGCCGCCCCCCTCCTTGTCCAATTCGGACTCCCAAGGGGGGGCAGCCCTAGGCCCACTCATCTCTCTCCCACAAGGCCCATGTTGGCACATTAGTTCCCCCGGGGGTTCCAATAACCCCCTGGCACTCCAATAAATATCCGGTGACCCCCGAAACTCATCCGGTGTCCAAATATAGTCATCCAATATATCAATCTTTATGTCTCGACCATTTCGAGACTCCTCGTCATGTACGTGGTCACATCCGGGACTCCGAACTATCTTCGGTACATCAAAACATATAAACTCATAATACTGATCGTCACCGAACGTTAAGCGTGCGGACCCTACGGGTTCGAGAACTATGTATACATGACCAAGACATGTCTTCGGTCAATAACCAATAGCGGAACCTAGATGCTCATATTGGTTCCTACATATTCCACGAAGATCTTTATCGGTCAAACCGCATAACAACATACATTGTTCCCTTTGTCATCGGTATGTTACTTGCCCGAGATTCGATCATCGGTATCTCAATACCTAGTTCAATCTTGTTACCGGCAAGTCTCTTTACTCGTTCCGTAATGCATCATCCCGCAACTAACTCATTAGTCACATTGCTTGCAAGGCTTATAGTGATATGCATTACCGAGATGGCCCAGAGATACCTCTTCGATACTCGGAGTGACAAATCCTAATCTCGATCTATGCCAACTCAACAAACACCATTGGAGACACCTGTAGAGCACCTTTATAATCACCCAATTACGTTGTGACGTTTGGTAGCACACAAAGTGTTCCTCCGGTATTCGGGATTTGCATGATCTCATAGTCATAGGAACATGTATAAGTTATGGAGAAATCAATAGCAACAAACTAAACGATCATCGTGGTAAGATAACGGATGGGTCAAGTCAATCACATCATTGTATAATGATGTGATCCCGTTAATCAAATGAGAACTCATGTCTATGGCTAGGAAACTTAACCATGTTTGATTCAACGAGCTATTCAAGTTGATGCATACTAGTGACACTTAGTATGTCTATGTATTCGCACATGTACTAAGTTTCCGGTTAATACAATTCTAGCATGAATAATAAACATTTATCATGATATAAGGAAATAAATAATAACTTTATTATTGCCTCTAGGGCATATTTCCTTCAATCATACCCTGCAAAAACAAGTTAGACGTCCTCTACTTTGTTGTTGCAAGTCTTACGTGGCTGCTACGGGTTTCTAGCAAGAACCGTTTTTACCTACAGCAAAAACCATAACGATGATTTGTCAAGTTTGTTGTTTTAACCTTCTTCAAGGACTGACCGTAGTAAAATTTGATTCAACTAAAGTAGGAGAAACAGACACCCGCCAGCCACCTTTATGCAAAACTAGTTGCATGTCAGTCGCTGAAACTGGTCTCATGTGCGTGGACATGTAAGGTTGGTCCGGGCCGCTTCGTCCCACAATACCGCCAAATCAAAATAAGGCGTTGGTGGTAAGCAGTATGACTATTACCGCCCACAACTCTTTGTGTTCTACTCGTGCATATCATCTACGCATAGACCTGGCTCTGATACTTTTTGGGAAATGTTGCATGGAAAATAAAAATTTCTACGCACACGTGAGATATATCCATGGAGATGCATAGCTACGAGAGGGGAAAGTGTGTCTACGTACACTCATAGACCGTTAAGCAGAAGCGTTTACCACGGGTTGATGTAGTCGTACTCTTCGCGATCCTATCACGAGCCAACCGATCTAGTGCCAAATGGACGGCACCTCCGAGCTTAGCACACGTGCTGCTCGATGATGTCTCCTCCTTCTTGATCCAGCAAGCGGGAGAGGAGAATTAGATGGGATCATAACCAACATGACGGCATGGTGGTGATGGTGGTGGTGGAGTACTGACAACGCTTCGCTAAGCGTCGCCGGGACGAGGCGGTGGAACTATGGAGTAACGGGAGAGAGAGGGGCGCCAAGGGCTTGGTGTGTCCTCTTGGGGCGCCCCTACCCTCTATATATAGGTGGAGGGGCGTGGGAAATGACCCATCCAAGCCCTAGGGCGCAACTAAGGGGGAGAGGACTTGGACTCCAAGTCCAATCCTATTCCTATTAGGACTCCTTCCTTTTTTGCCTTCCCTAGCCACATGGGCTTTTGAGTACTTGGTGCGCCTAGCCCAATAAGGCTAGGGAGCCTCCCCGCAGCCCATGCTAGCCCTTGGGTAGTGGTGGACCCACTTCCGACTTTCGGACAACTCCCGAATCCTCCGGAACCTTCCCGGTACAAGACCGAAAAAACTGCACCTTTTCCGGAACCAAAAATATGACTTCCCATATATCAATCTTTACCTCTCGACCATTCCGAGACTCCTCGTGACGTCCGGGATCTCTTCCGGACTCTGATCGACATTAGGTTACCACTCATCAAATATCCCAATACTACTCTAGCGTCAACGAACGATAAG
Organism: Triticum monococcum; assembly: GCA_034509565.1. Lineage (NCBI taxonomy): Eukaryota > Viridiplantae > Streptophyta > Magnoliopsida > Poales > Poaceae > Triticum > Triticum monococcum. Next base: position 497,236,383 of record CM067844.1, read on the forward strand.
GGTGCGACCCTGCAGGTTCAGGAATTATGTAGTCATGAACGAGACACCTCTCCGGTCAATAACCAATAGCGGGATCTTTTATCGGTTGAACCTTTATGACAATATTCGTAATTCCCTTTATCTACTTGCCCGAGATTTGATCGTCGGTATCTCTATACCTAGTTCAATCTCGTTACCAGCAAGTCTCTTTACTCATTTCGTAATACATCATCTTGCAAATAACTCCTTAGTCACTTTGCTTTCAAGCTACTTGTGATGTGTATTACCGAGAGGGCTCAGAGATACCTATCCGATACACGGAGTGACAAATCCCAATCTCGATTCACGCCAACTCAACAGACACCTTCGGAGATACCTGTAGAGCATCTTTATGATCACCGAGTTACGTTGTGACGTTTGATAGCACACAAAGTATTCCTCCGGTATCCGGGAGTTGCATGATCTCATGGTCTAAGGAACATGTATTTTACATTAAAAAGGAGTAGCAATAAACTGAACGATCAGATGCTAAGCTAATCACTACAAAAAATACACTTCCGTGATGATACGTGTTTGTCACAGTAGGTCGCGTTTTTTGTCATGCATGCACATCCATGATGATTTTATGACAGAATCAAGATAGTCATACCTGTGCTGTCGTAGAAGTGTTCCATGACATTACCAAAATTATCATCACGGAAGTGTCCACTTCCATGACGATAAATCACGTGTCATAGAAGTGCTTTCGTCAAGGGTGACCAACACGTGGCATCCACCGTAACGGAACGCCGTTAAGCTATCGGGTCGGGTTTTGGATCCGATAACCCGTTAACAGCCCTGACTAATGGGGATTTTCCACGTGTAAAATCAACATTGGCTGGAGGAAATACGTGTCGGCTCACCATTGGGACAGATGCCATCCGCTCATTGGACCGAAGGCGCCTATGATACGACGACACATGGCACGGCCCAAGAGAGGCCCATTCCTGTGAAAACGCCGGCCCGCTTGACTTGGTCAAAAGGTGGTGGGACGGCCGACGGAAAGCCTGTTAACGGCCTATTCGCATATAGCCCATTTACAGCCCGCTAACCCAGGGCCCGTTACGCTCCGAATTAGGCCTACTAGCGTCATCTGGGCCGTCCAATATGATTCAGCCCGTTTTAACTTCCGGCCCATGTCTGGCCTGATACGTCTCCAACGTATCTATAATTTTTGATTGCTCAATGCTATATTATCTACTATTTTGGACTATATTGGGCTTTATTTTCCACTTTTATATTACTTTTGGGACTAACCTATTAACCGGAGGCCCAGCCCAGAATTGCTGTTTTTTGCCTATTTCAGTGTTTCAAAGAAACGGAATATCAAACGGAGTCCAAACGAAATAAAACCTTCGGGAACGTGATTTTCTCACCGAACGTGATCCAGGAGACTTGGACCTTGCTCCAAGGAACAAAAGAGGCAGTCACGAGGGTGGGGGGCGCCCCCCTAGGGCGCGCCCCCTGCCTCGTGGGCCCCTCGGAGCTCCACCGACGTACTCCTTCCTCCTATATGTACCTACATACCCCCAAACGAACAGATACGGAGCCAAAAACCTAATTCCACCACCGCAACTTTCTGTATCCACGAGATCCCATCTTGGGGCCTGTTCCGGAGCTCCGCCGGAAGAGGACCGTCATCACGGAGGGCTTCTACATCATCATAGCCTATCCGATGAAGTGTGAGTAGTTTACCTCAGACCTTCGGGTCCATAGTTAGTAGCTAGATGGCTTCTCCTCTCTCTTTAAATCTCAATACAAAGTTCTCCCCCTCTCTTGTGGAGATCTATTCGATGTAATCTTCTTTTTGCGGTGTGTTTGTTGAGACCGATGAATTGTGGGTTTATGGTCAAGTCTATCTATGAATAATATTTGAATCTTCTCTGAATTCTTTTATGTATGATTGCTTATCTTTGCAAGTCTCTTCGAATTATCTGTTTGGTTTGGCCAACTAGATTGGTAGTTCTTGCCATGGGAGAAGTGCTTAGCTTTGGGTTCGATCTTGCGGTGTCCTTTCCCAGTGACAGAAGGGGCAGCAAGGCACGTATTGCATCGTTGCCATAGAGGATAACAAGATGGGGTTTATTTCATATTGCATGAATTTATCTCTCTACATCATGTCATCTTGCTTAAGGTGTTACTCTGTTTTTAACTTAATACTCTAGATGCATGCTGGATAGCGGTCGATGAGTGGAGTAATAGTAGTAGATGCAAAATCGTTTCGGTCTACTTGTCACGGACGTGATGCCTATATACATGATCATGCCTAGATATTCTCATAACTATGCTCAATTCTGTCAATTGCTCAACAGTAATTTGTTCACCCACCATAGAATACTTATGCTCTTGAGAGAAGCCACTAGTGAAACCTATGGCCCCCGGGTCTATTCTCATCATATCAATCTCCATTACTTTAATCTTGCTTTGCTTTTTTACTTTGCCTTTGCTTTTCACTTTGTATCTTTATACCAAAAATACCAAAAGTATTATATCTATCAGATCTCACTCTTGTAAGTGACCGTGAAGGGATTGACAACCCCTAATCGCGTTGGTTGCGAGTAGCTATTGTTTTGTGCAGGCACGAGGGACTTGAGTGTGGCCTCCTACTGGATTGATACCTTGGTTCTCAAAAACTGAGGGAAATACTTATGCTACTCTGCTGCATCATCCTTTCCTCTTCGGGGAAATCCAACGCAAGCTCAAGACGTAGCATGGCCCATGACTTCTTTCGGCTCATATGAGGACCTTTGTAACTCTTGGCCCATTAACGGCCCGTGGTGAAACTGGTCCGTAATGAACAGTGTATCACTTTATACCCATTAACGACCCGTTATTCCATTGGGCCGTTCCCAGCCCAAGTAATCTTTCGGCCTTCTTAGGGCCCATTGATTCTTGGGCTCATTTGCAGCATTCGGTTACATACGACCCGTTACTGTCATTTTCTGCTTGTGGGCCAAATTCAGCCCGTCGTTATAGTCGGCCCGTTTGCGGACCGTTAATACGTTGGGCCATTTTCATGTAAAAAAAACCCGTTGGGCTGTTTTCATAGAGTTATCAAATGCGGCCTATTAACGGCTCGTTATGGTCCATGAATAGTATGACCCATGATTGGCGAAATGATGATACGCCCCGTAGAAGGCCCATGGATCCTACGACCCGTATGAGGCCCATGGATAGTACGGCCCGTAGAAGGCCCATGGACCCTACGCCCCGTAGAAGGCCCATGGACCCTAAGGCCCGTATAGAAGGCCGATGGATCCTACGGCCGAACGAAGGCCCATGGATCATACGGCCTGCAGGAGGCCCATGGTTACAACAGTCCGTGTGTTGCCATGATTATTTTGGCCTAGTTACCAAAAATAGGCTATTGTGGCCACTAGATAAAACAGAAAAAGAACTGCAGTGACTACAAGCAAACAACTAAACAAGACAAATAAGGAAATAAATAAGCAAGCAATTAACGCTAGCCTATTACCGCTATTACACATATTACATCCACTGGGCATCAAAGTTTGCCACCAGTGCAAATATAGGGAACAAAGCAGCACATTACATACACTGGCCGTCAAAATTGGCCACCAGTGCAAATAAACGCGGCAGCAAAACACGAGCATAACTAAAACAACTTCAGAAGAGCTCAAGAAACGTTATCCTAGGTATCCACCATGCTGGCAATAAGCTTAGCAAGATGATTAGCTTTGTCCTATTTGGCGCTAAAATCCTCCAACGCTTGCTGTTGCACCAGAAAGTATGCATCTGAATGCTCCAGGGACTTCCGCAGTCCTTCTGCTTCTTGTCGTAGCACAACTGATCGATGTGTTTCAGCTTGTAGTTGAGACTCAAGAAACCGAACTGATTCAGACAGTGAGTTTGAATAGCTTGTGCAAGCGGTAGTGGCCAGTAACTCGAACACTAAACCAAGATAGGACTTTGGGGTTGCCTTGTTATCTTCGAGATAGTCTTCCTTAGCTGTTTTATCAGCTTTGTTCGAGACCAACAAGGATGTGTCACTATCCTGAACCTTATCTGCATTACTTCCTTTACCATTGCTTAATAAGGCACTCTTCCCCAATATTCTGTCAGCATTCTAAAAGAAGAAACAAGCAGACACATAACAAGTTTAGCATGTACTAGTATATGAAACTCATTTCGGTGAACCAGTTCGTTAGTAAGGTGGACAGGATTAAACTACCAAGTCTTCTATTGCCAAGTACTAGTACATAATAAAAGCATCACACAAACATATATCTATGTCATATGGTCACTGCATTGTCTTGCCAAATCAAAATAGAGACACGGTTCAAATCATACCAGTTCTAGACAAAGCAGCAGTGAAAGAATACAAAGCATGGGAAACTACACGGCACAACAAGATTTCAGATGGGTACCACGGGTCTACATGTACAAAAACACTATTGGCTCTGTTGTGATGCCAGTAACGTGCATGATATGAAAGTCAATTGTATACACAATTGAAATTGAAATCGATAGAGCTATTGATAAGAGCAAACCTGTTAAAGAAACATGCGTGAACATACCTGCTGTGCCATTGGAGTTTCGATTGGATCCTTCAATTTAAAAATAAGTTTGTATGAGTAAATACAGTGATACAAGAGCAAATCAATTATAGTTAAAAAAGGCACGCCTAAGCGAGTGCTTAAGCGCTCCTAGGCTCTAGGCGTTGGCAAAACTCATTGCGCATAACTACGCATAATCTGTGCATAACTGCGCATAAGCATCGCTTTGGTCAGTAAAGCACAAGGTGGTGGCAAAATGCACAATTAACGCCTAGCGCTTTTTTGAACTATGATAGCAATGGAATCTTAAATTAGAACAGTTGTTCTTCAGGTTTAGGCACTTGTTCTACATGAACAGAGTACAGTAAGACGCAAGAATATAATACTTAAAAATAGAAAATGAGCTCATAGACCTTACCACATTCTTGGTTCGGGACCAGTACAGAAGAAGGCGTTCCCAGTCATCGTCCAGTAAATGTGTCTCAAGAGAACGTAAGGGAATTTGATGAGTTTCTTTGCCGGTGAAGTACATTTTCTTCAGGTAATTCCGATACTGCCACCAAGCATTCCTAAAGATAGCAGAGGTATTAGCACAGGTTACCTCATCCCGAGTTTCCAAATCGGTCCTTCTCTATAGAGAAAATGGGAAAGTTTGCTGTATTATAACCATCATGGAGGTAGGATGTATGGGACGAAGCAAAGTAATTGCCATGAATAACATTACTTACACATAACTCCTGGACAAACACCTGCAACTGGCATTTTCCTTCATCTTCAGTATAATATTTCCAAGATGGGAAGATACGCACAGAGGGTTTAACAACATCAATGCGATAGATGCTAAACTACGACTAGCTGGTTGTGCTTCCTCCACAGGAATAGGCATACTAACTGGTGGAGTTGGGGTTCGCCGTGATAGTACTGGCCCTTTGGGCACTGGAGCTGCCTTACTAACTGCTATTGTTTGGGAGCTCTGTGGTGGAGATGGTGCTGTGTCAACAGGAACTAGGTTACTATCGGCTGGGGTTAGATTGGGTGAAGCTGGTTCTCTGTCCATCGCAGTAGGGGTACAATCTGCGAGAGTTTGGGTTATGTGTGGTAGGGCTGGTTCTTGTGCATGTACAACCGGGGTGCTATCTCCACCAAGAGGTAGCACTGTTTTATTTGAAGACCGCATTTTTAGTCCGCTAGATACTGGCATCACCCGCTCCAATTCAAATGGCTGATAAACAGGAAACATAGTTGAATGTACATACATTGTATGAGAGACAGATGCAATAGATAGTGTGGAAAAAAGAGGGCATGAAATGGTTGACATGTATATTATTTAACTAAAACGGATAGCATGACATAATTTCACATATATGATGTGTATCTAAACTGGATAGCATAGCATAACATAATTCAGAGATATGATGAATAACTAAACAAGATCGCATGACATAATTCACCTACATGTTATCTAAGTAATCAGGATCGCATCATTTAATTCACATATGTGATTTATATGCTAAACAGAGGGCATTCGATATGATGTCTGAACTAAGAACATGGTGTTGAATATTGTGTATGTGATGTCTAAACTATGCAATGCAAGACACCATATGCATGATATGAGCAGTATAACCGTGCCAAGTTAGAGCATACACCTCAGTGGGGAATAGGACTGGTCATCTATCTCTGAATCCATCTCTGAGGAGCTATCGGGACCTAACAAGAGATCTGCTTCGACAGGTAGCACTGTTTGCTCTGAAGGCCTTGTTTTCACTCCAGATTTTTCCATCTCCCACCCAAATGGCTGATTCACAGGAAGAGTAGTTTAATGTACAAACATTGTCGACAAATGGAAATGTAATGAAGAAAAGGATGGGCAAGATATCATTCAAATATATGATGCCTGGTTAAACATGATGGCATTGCACATTTCACATATATTATGGCTGGCTAAAAGACATGAGACTGCATAATTCCCATATATGATATAGAAACTAAACAGGTGGCATTACAGAACATGTCTAAACTAAGCAGATGACATATATGATGTTAAAAGTAGGCACTTCAAGGCAACATATGCATGATATGACTAACATCATCATGCCAAGGTAGAGCAAACACCTTGGGGGTTAAATAGGAGTGGTCAGCGGCGTCTGAATCCACCTCAGAATAGATATCTTCCTCTGGATTACAATCTGGAGAGGGGTGGGGGAGGGTTTGCCATTGAACCCACCATGGAGCGATGTCTGCATTACATTGTATTGTCGCGCAAAACTATTCTCTTTTTCTCTACATGTTCAGCATGACTTTCTACAATATCTAACATGCATACGAAAAAAATATGGTGAGATTATGTAAGGAGAGCATGCAGAAATTTAGAGTGATGGTAACAACCAGTGGATCGACGTTTTTCCGTTGAACCAAAATAGCCCTAATGGATCGACGTGCATGTATAGTAATAAGTGATGCAACAAGTGTATAACCTCTTTGCCGTAGCCGTGTCGACCTCAGCATCATTGGGTTGGTCGCTGAAGCAGTTGAGGCAGAGGTGGCTGTCGGAGGCGTGGAGGAAGATCTGAGGAATATGTAGACGGCGTCCAGGGCACTGCTCTGTTGTGATGGATCTTTCTGTCATTGGAGCAGCTCCGGTGAGCCGTAAGACGTCAAGGCTGAAGCAGCACAAGACAGACATCGTCAATCTCAAGTGGGATTCCAATAGCATCTCCAATAGATGATGTAAAATGGATGTAAAATTAACATCACCAAAAACCACCTGACTACAACAGATGAGGTAAAAATAGTTGACTCTGAACTTAAATGTCGAAACTGAAATTTACTATGGAATCTGAATGCTACTGTCAAAACTGAACGCAATGGTAGCAGAGAGGCACTTGACATGTAGTTTAGGGAGGGCCTGCAGTTCATCTTCAACCTGCACCCCCCTGAGCCGCCAGCCACCACCGGCCGAACCGCCGGCCCCAGCACCACCTCGCCGCCTCGAAACAACTCGCCACCGCCGCCCCGGCCAGCCCTCTAGGCCCCCTGCAGCCACCCTGAACCCTAAGATAGATAGCGGGGTACCTCTCCGGCGAGCCCCCGTCTCTGCTGCGGGTGGTTCTTCCTTACCGGCGAGCCCCCAACCCCTGAAAATCGACTGACCCAAAAGTCGATTCAGTCGACTGAAGTGTGGCTTAATCGGAGCAGAGCAGCAGGACGAGCGAGGGGGACAGCAGCAGCAGCAGCTGGGCGAGCGAGCGATCGAGTGAGAGCCGAAGCAGCAGCAGCAGCGCGAGCGAGCGAGCGAGAGTTGGAGGAGCAGCAGCAGCAGATCCAGCTGGTATGGACGCCGCCGCCAAAGGGGCCTCGCACTGGGGGAGAGCCGCCATGGAGATGTCTCCCGAAGCGCTGGCTTCAAGGTAGCCGCTCCATGGGGGTGCGGGATGGAGCACCGTCGGCGCCGGGAGGTCGAGTTAAGGAGACGGTGCGATGCGATGAGTGTACAACCTCTTTGGTGGCACCGAGTAGGCCTCGGTTTCGTCCGAGGAATCGGTGAGGATGCTGCGGTTCCGGTGGAGCAGGCTAAGGCGGCGCTGTGGGGATGGAGCAGCCGCGATAGACGAGGCGATCGTCGGAGCAGCTCCTTGGAGGTGGAGGATGGGGCGGCTGAACCGGCGGGACGCTGAGATGGACGACAGATCCTCATCCGGGGAGGTGGACGAGGGACGTCGAGCTGTTACGGTGGACGACGTCATCAGGGAAGAGGCTCCGGCTGGGCAGCGGTGATGTGGCGGACGGAGGAGGGTGGGATTTCGCGGCTGGAGCGGAGAGGTTATGGCGGCCTGGGATTTCGAATGGTGAAAAGGGGGCGATGGGAGGGGGTGAAGCATGACTTTGGGACGCGCTTGTCCAAAATGTAGGGTGTGTTACAAAAGTACCCCCCACCGATTTGAACTAGCGGCCGTTTCGGCTCAGGGATAGAAGGGGGATTTTGCGTGTCGGGATTTGGCAGCTAGAGGGAGTTTTCGCACGTGTTGTAATTTCGGGATAGCAAGGCGCAGGTTGTGAAGGCGCCCGTTTTGGGAGCACGATATCTGAATTTTCTGGATATAACAAGACGCGGGTTGAATTTTAGGGACAAGCCTAACGTGTAGTAATATTGTACTTGTACGTACCAAATCAATTCGCACTTCCCTCAACCAAAAAGAAAATGAAAAAATAAACTATTCACACCACACAAAGAGAGAGTCTTGCCCCGTTTTACTATACAAATGCTATTCAAAGTTACTCTCTCCTTCCATCTATATAGGGCCTAATGCGTTTTTCGATGCTCACTTTGACCAAATATTAGAGCAATCATATATGACATGCAACTTACACAAAGCACACCGTTAAATTCGTCTGTGAAAGGTTCTTTCAATGATATAATTTTCACATTGTGCATGTCATGTACTATTAATCTTGTCAATAGTCAAAGGCGGTCTTAAAAATCTCATTACACCCTATATAGATGGAAGGAGGGAGTATGAATCCATGTTATGTCCGATTAAATTTTTTCGCTTGCTGTATAATGCATGTAACCTACTCATACCAACATTTTAGTGCATTCCAAATGTCTATACTACCGCTGCAATTCGAACTAAATTTGAATTCGTTTCTCTATTTCAATAAGAATCTACAATCATGATTGTTGCCAACTTCAACCATCATAGTTTCCTTGCTATCCGCCAGATATAAATCGGATGGCCTATAATGCAGGATGGCAGGCACACCATCATCAACAACTCCGTTTTTTATAAGAGTAGAGATAGAATATATTAAATGTAGTATAACATGTTCATAACCACACCATGTGTATCACCGTTATATATATTCACACATGCGTCGGTTTGAAACACTATGATAAATTCTTCAAATATTCGAATTCGCTTTTTATAATGAAGTATATATGATCTCTATTCATCTTTTACACCCACACAACCCTCTTATCTTTGTAGCTAGTGCTAACTTTCTCTTGTGCATGCACACGCCCGCATCCCTCTCACCCTCCCTCAGCATTGTCTAGCTCCATCGTGCAAATTCATCTTTTCACTTTAGGTCCTTCACCCATGGTGTGTGTAGGCCCCCCAGCTCCTTCTTTACGGCACACATCGATCGATATGCCTCTCTAGCCAGGTGTGTCTAGCACAAACACATGCTTCCCCTCTTCTCTTGTCACCATCCATGCCTCACTCCCACCACTCTTTTCATCATTCTCGTACTCGCACACTCCTCCCCCTCGATATAGTATGCCTCTCGTACCACCTCCTACACGCATCCCTCTCTCTCTATCCTTCTCCTCGTGCCTCATTTGCTTCTAACACACACATGCATGTATACCGATCGATCTCCCAACATATACCTAGATCGACTTCAGCTACCCCCATCGATCGACGTACCTCACAATTTATGTCTCTCCTTTCTCTAACAAAGGGCGATTGATCTTCCTATGTAGTTGCGTCTGCTTACCATAGCCACATCGTCCCCCATCATCATTCGTGCATGCCTCCTGAACAGTCTCTCACATGCACGTGCATAGGCAACAAGCAGCCATCTCCTCTCTTATTGATATTGCGGGTGTGCCCTCCGTTTGTCTAGCAGGCCTATCCCACCATTTGTTAGAAGGAACTCCACTACCACCCCCTCCAACACTCTAGCTCTGTCTCTCTCCCAACCTTATTCCTCTCCTGCACATATGCATGGATGCCGATAGATCTCCCTTAATACATGAGGCAGATCGATCTCCTTAATACATGAGGTAGGCCTCTCTCCTCCTCCACACATATACCAGCCATTGTACCTCTATAGTTAATTGGCCCTCCCTCTTCCCGCACCACACACCGATAGTCGAGCGCTGCATGTAGGTATCCATGCCACAGAGACAAACTGCACATGTCCCATCTCACGTTCCAGTAGGCCAGCCACTCTATACCTTTGACGTGGGCACACACAAATTCGATGGCACTCTTTATCGATCACGCGCGCGCACACACACACATCATCCCTCTCTTCGATTCTATGGACACCTCAAGCTGATGATACCTCCACTCTCTTCTCTTGGATCGCCCCCTCTATATATATGTTATATCCAGGACTCTATTTCACACACATTGCATATGTTACATTTTTTGATTGACCCCCCCCCCCCAAAAAACTCTCAAGAACCCACACACTATATATCTCTAGGTTTGTATCTCTCTCACACAACCCCACGTAGGTGGTGTACGTATATAAGAAGAGAATAGGTCCACCGTGCATGTACTCACGCTTCATGCCCAGCCACACCCCCGCGGGTACACGGTGGAGCTCATTTCTTTACGAAATGGCAGCCCACATGCTAATTTGAACGCCTGTAGTGGTTGTTTACCAAGGGAGGTCGTGTACCACACGTGCACGAAACAAAGTTCGACTTGACGCGTTGTCGCGTTATTTTTAAATAAAGTTATAGCACTCAATGGCACGTACACAGAATATAAAACGATTTTTATGGAGAAAAAGGTAGTCCGCTCACTATATACAATGGAGCCTGCCTGCTTGGTTTGTCGCTCTTCAGAGTATCTCACACAAGGCTGCGGTGGCCTCTCTCTCTCTCTCTCTCTCTCACCGTTGGTCACTGATCCGGCCGCATCCCGTCCGCCGGGGGAAAGGGAGGAAGTGCATCATTTCTCTGTTCGACGGCGCCGAGGCAGCACGTCCCGATCTGCGGTACACGCCGTTCTCTCTGACCAAGATCCGGCGCGGCAGGGCCTATGCCACTTGCTCGCAGATTCCGGCCGCCGCCGCTCACCTAGTTACATGCCGACGACCTCCAGGTATCCCCTCCGGCCTTGCTCCACTGCCCGTCTTCCCACGTTGCTGCGTGTGGATCTTCCATAGTTCTTTGCCCAAAACGTAGCTCATCCGGCGTACTTTCCATATTGCATTCTCGTCCTCACACCGTTTTAGACAAATACAACCGTGTTGTTATCTTCCCTTAGGACAAGGAATATGCTTTTTTTGTCGTTGCATGTGTCATCAACTATTATTGGCCAGTAATTGTTTCCTTTCTACCTCTTTTTTGCAAACAGGGCTATCCATTTCACCTCGTTGCTATTGCGACCTTTTGGTGAACTGCACAAATCACTTTTTTCTTAAGAGTGTTTTGTGCAGTTGTACTAAAATGTCACACGGGCAATGTCTCTACATTTCAGTGCGACTGCACAAAGGGAGATTGGTTTTTCTCTATCCTCCTCATCCAACTCCGAGCCTAATCTTCTCCAACTAGTTAGTATTAAGAGAGACTGCAAAGGTGACCGGCTTCTATTTGTGTGTTTATTGTTTCATCAGCAGTCTTCTATTATCGTAATCACACTTAATATCTTTGGAACAGGGACGCTCAACTCTATTTTAGTGGAGCTGCACAAAATGATCGGAATGTTGCATGCTCCAGACAGCTACTTTTTTCCCAACATGCCTTGTTGATTTAGACAGAGCTGTGGGGACGTTGCTGCCAATGAAAGCATGGATCAATTTTAATTTAACACCTTCTCACAACTCTATCTTCAGTTGTGATGTAATTATTAGCTCTGATCTGCTAATAATTGACATGCATTAGCACGGAAGTTAGTTTTTTATTGTTTCCAAAAGAGCATCGATGGCAAGACAAGAGAAACAAAAGCTGAAAGCTCACACCACTGTACAATTTCATGTCGCTGGAAAATTATTTGTATAGTACGTCAATTATGTAAACAAATGATGGAAGCTTGATAGCATTGCCAGAAGCCTCTTCATCATCCGGGTCCATGTGCCATGCACAAAATTATACTCCTTCGTTCCTAAATATTTGTCTTTTTACAAATTTCAAACGGGCATATTTTAGAGTGTAGATTCACTCATTTTGCTTCGTATGTGTACTCCCTCCGTTCCTAAATATTCTATTCATATTTCTAGAGATGTCAACAAGTGACTACATACGGAGCAAAATGAGTGAATCTACACTCTAAAAAATGTCGATATACATCCGTATGTGCCAGTCCATTTGAAATCTCTAAAAAGACAAATATTTGTGTAGTCACTCGTTGAAATCTCTAGAAAGACAAATACTCCGGAGTATATTTAAGAACCGAGGGGGTAGTGCACAACCGCATGGAGAGACTCAGCCCGGTCGTTACGCCACATTAATAGTGAGTAATGAGCAGTCAAATCATAAGCCCCACCTTTCCCACTGTAAGTTGCTCTAAAGAAGCAACCATCAATGCGCTCTTATTTGAATCCGCTCATACTACTCCATCCGTCACTGTTTATATAGCGCGCTTCAGAAAAAATAAAAAAATCTATGGGACCAAGGCGACTAACGATCGGCCTGAAAAGTAGCATTGGTAGTTATAGCACGGCGTCTATTACTAGAGGGAATAATGCGTACACACATGCATGCAGTGCTTCCAACCTGGGTACACACATGCATGCACTTACTCCACTCCGTAGTAGTACAGTACATGGAGAGAAAATTGTGGACTTGATTGTGGTTACCATATCCTAATTAATTGAGCATTAAACCAAACGCGTCTAAAGTCTCTCTGGTGGTGGAAATGCATTGAGAGAAATGCATCATAATGAAGCGCGCCCTGTAAACTGTGACGGAGGGAGTAGTATTTTAACACCCCGGACACACCCGCCGGTGGTCGTTACTTCTGGCGGGATCTAGACTGGCCCCACAGATCAATACAAGTCTTTTCTGCGCACTTTGTCCTCACTCGTGCGCACCCGGGAGCAACTTCCCGGTCGGTCGCCCATCCCGACACTACTCCAAGCTGAGCATGCTTAACTTTGGAGTTCTGTTCGAATGGGCTCCCGGAAAAGAAGGAATTCCTTATTGATATGAGTAGTCTATCATCCCTAATAAGCCAGGCTATCACATACACCCCCACTCAGAGGAACCGACGTCCTCGTCGGGCCACAGGAACGTTCCCTCTTGGCACATACGTCTGTGCATCTAGTCCGGTACATGTGCCATGACGGGTCACAAACGTCATGAATAACATGACCGCGCACCTGTCCGCAACCATCCGTGTAACCGCAAGGGTCGGCTCTAATACCAAATTGTAATGCCCCGGACACACCCGCCGATGGTCCTTACTCTTGGCGGGATCTAGACTAGCCCCACAGATATATACTAGTCTTTTCTGCGCACTTTGTCCTCACTCGTGCACACCCGGGAGCAACTTCCCGGTCGGTCACCCATCCCGACACTACTCCAAGCTGAGCATGCTTAACTTTGGAGTTCTGTCCGAATGGGCTCCCGGAAAAGAAGGAATTCCTTATTGATATGAGTAGTCTATCATCCCTAATAAGCCAGGCTATCACAAGTATGAAGGTGCAAAACCAAGTACGCGTATGGCCAGTCGGTCAACGCACCTCCTCTTGGCATATCACTGACATGTGCGACAGGAGTGTGAGCAACCCGATCTCAATTGATGGCAAAGAGCCAACCCGTCGTTCCTTGAGAGAGACGAGGAGCGAGAACACACAGACGGGCTCGCACGGAGGCCAAGATATATTCGAGCATGGTTAGTTGATCGATATCATTCATTACATGTTGGGCTGCCGTTTTCCACCCTTCTCCGGAATAAATGTGTACTTTATCAGAGATAAAAAAAGAGTACAGACGCTCCACCATGCGGTTCTAGTAGTAGTACTACTCGTACTACTGCGCTTGGCTCTTCGCCTCTTCGTGAAGTCGAACAATTATGGTACTCCGCATGTTGGGTACTGCAGTGTATGCCTCTGACAATCTGACACCGAATGGACTGATGCATGTCCACCGAGGGTAGGTTGCATTAGTCAAAAGGCATAAGCGAGCTTCACCTTGTCCTGCAAACTTCTCCTCGTTCTGTGAGTTGACGGGACACACCAAAAAGTAGTGCTAGTCCATACTCCCTCCTTTCCGGTTAATATGGCTTAATCTTTTTTGCGGGTAAATGAGAGAGCTTTATTCATATATATAAGCATTCTTAGGACGATCAGCCAAGACACTGGTCACTAGGAAGCGAGGTACCCCGCAAAAAAAGAAGTAGGAAGCGAGGTGTTTCATCAAGCCAGCTCTCGGCCACATTCAAAGTGCAGCAAGCACGGTTCACACGAAGATGCGCCGCAAGGTTTGCTGACCTGTTTACATGCTGAATAACAAAAAAGAGGAAATATTATCGAGCGCTACTATTTGTAACAGGATATGAGCCAGAATTAAGCGAGAATTGCGGCGAGTGTTCCATGCAATCAACTTCCATTATCACATGCGAGAACCCTCGAAGAGAACCAAATGTGTTGAAGATTGCTTTATCACATTTTAAAATTATAATAAGAGTGCATACACTCCTCCATCCGGTTCCTAGTACTAGTATAGTACATACCTTTATAGACTATAGTAGTAGTACTAGTAAACTTTGCGCTTAGCTGTTCGCCTATTCGGGAAGTCGAACAATAATAGCACTAGTAGTATAGTGTATGCTTCTGGCAATCTGACACCGAATTAACTGTTGCACGTCCATCGCCTGAGCGAGGGAGAGCTTGCATTAGTCAAAAGTTTCTCCTTGTCCTGCGAGCCACCGCGCGCAAGCATCTCCCACCCTGCAACCTTCTCCTCGTTCGGCAAGTTGACGGGACATAGCAAAGCAATGCTAGTCCATACTGCCTCCTTTCCGATTAATATGGCTTAATTTCAAATAAGATAAATACACCCTCTGTCACTGTATATTTGTAAAAATACGATCAGTGGACTTCATAATACGCTCATTGCGCTTAATATATATATATATATATTCCGGTGTTTATACAGTCACTAGCTCACCCTGACTGAGTATGTGTGTGCATGCACGTGCTCGAACCTGCATGCATTAGGGCGTCGCGCGCGTTTTTGGATCCATGTGTACGTGTGACTATTGCATACACATAGGGGGAGTACGTGTAGGGGGCACTAAGGAGCAGTCAAATCACACAGTAAGTTAGTCGGAAGAAGCAACCATCATTTCACTCTTGAATGACACGTACGCAATATAAAATGGTTGATATGGAGAGGAAAAGAAAACCACTATATATACACTAGCAGGAGCCTAAGCTACAAGCCTGCTTGCTTAGGTTGCTCTCTTCACAAGCACAGAACGACGGGCCTGATCCCGCAACTGGGGGAAGGGAACAATGTTCTGCGTAGACGCAGTCGACATCGGCGGGGAGAAAACCTATAGTCGGTGCATCCCAATCGGGGGTCACTGTGGTATGGGCCGATGCCACATCCCAACCGCCCTTCTAGCTACAACCCGACGTCCCGGGTAGTCCATCTTCCTTTTGGAGCCGGCTTGCTCCACTGCCGTAGCTCCATCTCCATGTCGATCTTTCTCTACTTCTACCGGCTTCTACTTGTGATGAGTTTATGTCTCATGAACTAGTGCTAGTACTATTATTCTAATCACACTTCTTCAATATCTTTGCCATCAGGGATGCTTTGAGTCGATTTTAGTGGAACTGCACAAAAGCATTGTATGATCCGAGGGTGCCAGCCGTCTTTCCTTCGACAGGTTCTACCTGGCTAGGAAATTAAATCATGTTTAGGGTTTAGGGTTTAAGTCATAGTGACCCCATCAGTAGTTTTTCTTTTGTACACGGTCTCACAACTTTTTTCTTTAGTTGTGAAGTAAATATTGGCTATAATCTATGAATCATTGAGATGCATCAGCATGCGTGTTAGTTTTCCTTTGTATTTGATGGAATGTTGTAACGGGGAAACCTTGGAATAGGAATGAAAATGGAGTGGAAAGTTTCCGTTTTTCCGGAGAAAAAATGGAAATGGAGAGAAACCAACGTTTCATTTTGTTGGATCGCGCCATCGAGCAAAACCAATGTTTAAATCATGCCTGTTGTGTTCGTGTCTTACCCTCCTCCACGACTCGACCCCACATGGTCGCTCGGCATGCCACTCACCGCAAACGAGTATACGATAACTTTCCCGCCTGCTTGTCGATGGATCGCGCCATGGAGTACTAGCACTACTGGAAGAGATTGACGAGTTGGGGGAGGACAGCTAGCTGTAGCACGGACTCCCAAGAACTTTTTGCATTCATGTTGTAGCCGGCTATTGCGACCTTTCAACGTGGAGCAGCCGCGTGCACCCGGAAGCGGCGCGGGCAATGCTCTCTCGGCCGGCGCGCCGCTTCAATGCCGGCGCCAGTGAGAGGTCGCGTCCGCTCTGGCTGGGCATGAATGCGGCACTGACCGTTTCGGGCGGGAAGCATGCGTGGGTGATGAAGAGGGTTCGGGTTGGTGAGGACCGGCCGTGGCAGTGGTCCGGACGTGCGCAAACAAGAGATGTTGTACATTAATATTGTTGCGTATATAATTAACAATGTAAATAATGTGCCAGTTGGACACATATGATTGTAGATTGAAATGGAAATGGAATTTTACGTAAACACGGATATGCATGTCTATGTCTATGTGTGTGTGCGCGGCGACTCTCGCGACCTGGAAGCGGGGGCATGTTTTTGATCGAGTTTTCTTTCTTGGTACATTAGAAAATCAGTTTGTACATTAAATAAAGAGTTTCGTTTCGTACTTACACAATTTAAAATGATTGTTATGGAGAGAATAAGAAAACCACTCCACTATATATTAGTCGTATATACGAGAGTACTATATGGACACAGCTTCATTGAGTTAGTGCACCTGCCTTTGGATTCATGACAGGTGGGCCCAAAATATGGCTGGCTTACATGTCATACAGCCAAAAGTAGGTGCAGTGAAGGCACCGTAGCTCAGTCTGTACTATATATATATATATATATATATATATATATATATATATATATATATATATATAAGCGGGAGCCTCAGCGCTTGTTCGCTAGGGTTTGCACTCTCCACACGCTCGCCGCACTACATATATATTACAAGCTGGAGGCTCAGCGTTCATTTGCTAGGGTTTGCTATATTCATAGTCTCTCACCCTCTCTTCGCCAGATCTAAACAAGACTGCGTTGGCCTCTTGTCTCTCTCTCCCCCCTCACAGCTGGTGAAGGAGGCGTCCGTATCCCGTCGCACCGGGAAGGGAAGGAGGTGCATCCAGTCAAAAAAAAGGGGAGGAGGTGCAGCGTTCACTCTATCACCTTCGGCGAGGGAGGAAATCCACTGCCGGCTACGCTGTTCTCTTTCACCCAGCGCCTGTGCGGGAGGGCCATCGACCCCTTCTTCCTCGCTGCCGTATGTAGTGTGGGCATATCCGGCCTCCCGCCGCACGCCTTGCCACATCCCGGCGACCCTAAGGTATAAGTTTCTTTGAAACCGTCGTTGCTCTGGCTGCATGTGGATATTTTCGATCTGTAGTCGAATCTAGGTCTTGATTCAAAGAGGAAAGAAGGGTGCGGTGGGCTGGAGCAAGAATCTAGGACGTGGTTCAATGAGGAAAGGAGGGGCGGAAAGTAGTATAGACTGGCTATCCAGCCGCTTTGTGGGTCAAAAGGGGAAAAAGGGGGTAACCCAGTACACACATCTGTAAGGAACCGATCTCTTTGTTGAAAAGGGGAAGAAACTTGGAGGGGGGGGTCGGGTAGTTTGTGCAGGACTAGATTTGCTGCCCTCACATAGGAAGAAGGTTCAAAGAGAACAAATATGGGACCAGCGCATATATGCTGCTTGGCTACGTACTTTGCATCACCCATTTATACGTGTGGACGCACATGGTGCTGGCATGTCCCATACAGCTATTTTGCTGTTGTTAATCTAAGAATGCCGTCGGAAAGTTGAAGCAATGCCACTGTTAAAAGTAAATTACATTTTTAACGAATGGTGTTTCAAGAGAATGTCTCTGTTAATATGAATCAATGCAACCGTTTTAGAAATGCTACTATCCTACTTTGTTTCCATCCAAGATAAGTTAGATGCTTATTTCTGTCACCGTTTGTTTCATCCTCCTTTATTGGCAAGTAATTGTTTCCTTTTTTGCCTCTGTTAAAACAGGGGTATCGATTCAACTTGTTCCTATTGCGACATTTTGCTTCGCTACTCGAAACACTTATGTCTTAAGAGTGTTTTGTGCAGTTCAACTTGAATGTCACACCGGTGACTTTGCTTAATTTTGCTGGAACTGCACAAAAGGAGATCGAGATTTGTTTCTAGTCTTCGTGGCGAGTTGTTTCAAATCTTGGTCTCAACCATATGATGTGCATTGTGCTTTGAGATGTTGTGCTACTTGTTTTGGTACTGTTTCAAATAAATGTTGAATTGAAGCTATTGTATTGCTGTCTTTTCCCATTAAGTAGTGAACAAAAAATGGGACCAACCCAGACATGATGCTTGCTGCTTTGTTACAACAGATTCAGCATCACCCCCTTTATAAGCCAGTAATTGATGCCACTCTCAGAATTAACTACTGAATCTTATTTCAAAACTGCAACACTTGTTAGGGATTGGCGGGATTACCATTTTTGTGGCCGCATGTATCATCCTCCTTTATTAGCCAGTAATTGATTCCTTTTTTGCCTATGTTTAAACAGGGATATCTATTCAACTTGTTGCTCTTGCGACATTTTGCTTCGCTACGCGAAACACTTTGTTTGATTTCAGTGCAACTGCACAAAACGAGATTGGACTTCCTATTTGTGTTGGCAGATTCGTATTTTATCTTGTCCGTCTCATGAAAGGTCAGTACAGGCCTTCATTCACATTATTATGCGGTGTGCTTTGAGATGTTGCGCTACTTGTATTGGTACTGTTTTAAATAAATGTTGAATTGAAGCTAATGCATTGCTGTCTTTTCCCATTAAGTAGTGAACAAAAATGGGACCAACCCAGACATGATGCTTGTTGCTTTGTTACAACAAACTCTGCATTACCCCCTTTATAAGTAGATGGAAGCACATACTGTTGTTGCGCCCACTCTCCCCTAGAACTATTTATGCTTTTCATTAATCTAATGCCGCTGGTAAAATTAAGCAATGCCACTCTCAGAATTAATTAACTACTAAATCTTAGTTCAAAACTGCAACACTTGTTAGAAATGGTACTATCCTGCTTTGTAGTTCTTTCTACATGTTTAACCAAGGTATTGTTAAGATAATGTCTCTGTTAAAATGAATCAATTGCATTGTTTTAGGAATGGTACTTCTCTGCTTTGTCGTTCTTTATACATGTTGAAACAAGGCATTGTTAAGATAATGTCTCAGTCAATATGAATGAATCACACTGATGGAGAATTGCTACTCTCCTGATTTGTTTCCCATTAAGATAAAGTAGATCAGTAGATGCTTTTCTTCTGGGAGTGCAAGTCATCAACCGTTATTTCTCAGTAATTGTTTCCCTTATACCTATTGTTGCTTACAGGGATATCAAAATTAAAGCTCGGTTTTATTCCGACTTCGATTTTAGTTGAACTGCACACAAAAGGAGCCAATTTGTAAGGCAAACTGCTGCATTACTGGGTCCAGTTGGTCGTTCCACTTTGCAGAAAGAAGTAGTCACTATTTGCGCTACATTATAGAAGGAATGACCGAGAAGCTTTACAGAGTATTATTAGACACCGGTGACATGACTAGTCTGCAGAGACCATTGGTAATTTAACAACACGTGGAGTGCCCTGGGCAAAAACTGCCCAACCAAGTACAAGAAGCTACGACAGGACTCCACGATCATAGGCATTACATATTTTGAATGGGAAAAGCTTGTCAAAGTTTAATCATTGATGTTAGCAAGAAGACATTAGTTTAATATATTGGAATTCGAAAACCTTGTCAAAATTTGCTCATTGATGTTAGCCAGAAGACATGCATTTGATATTTTTGAGTGGGACGCCCTTGCTGTGAGCAGCGTCGAGTGTTTTTTCCTATTCATGTGTTCAGTTTAGAAGTAAATAGTTACTCTACTAAGATATTCCTGTGTTAAGAGTTTGTTCTGAATATTGTCTATGTAATGCCAGGCCTTGTGTTTGATTGCAAAGTTGAGCTTGGAATGTTGTGGCATGCAGCATCAGGAGCTGTTCACCGTGCCTCCTGAGAATAATGCTTCGTATTGTTTTGCATGTTGATCTAATGCCAGTGATTTGCTTGTAAGAAGATCATCCTCTTCTGTTTTTTCCGTTCTTAAGAAGTTCATCGTCTGATGTTTCATTCATAGCCTATACAACAAGTCGGGTAGGTTAGACGTGAAAGCATATGATCTTCCGACCAACTCATGACATTAGGCCGTGATTGGATCGTCGTTTTACAACCAAAACCGCTTGTAAATTAAAGTAGATGGTCTCGGGCGAAGGCGCTTGGTTGGTCGATTTCGACTAGTAAAATATCGGAAGTACTTCACACACGATAAAAACGTTGAACGACACTCGAACGATTGCTAATCCAGCCATTAGCTGTTGTTTCAGCCTTGCCCATGGATGGCATGATACGCATGTCGTGCATGTATCATCTGGTAATGTCGTCCATATAGCAGTGCTCGTAAAATATACACTGGTCTCTCAAATTACACGCGTAACCCGCCGGTTTTACTTACATACCTCGGGCCCTCGGCTTCATTACGCCTGTATTTTACGCGTTATTTTCGATGACGAGTAAATTACACTTGTATGTTAATACATGTTTGAAATAAACCAGAGCTCCCAAGTGCGGCCTTACCGTTTCATGCCGTCTCAGTTTCTTGAAGGTGCTCATAGGTGTCCGATGATCCTGGCTTCCTGAATGAGCAGCGGGCGCTGTATCAGACCATCCGTAGGGCCCGCGAGGCCCTCTCCGTTGTCCTTCAAGTTATTGCGCTCGTCGTGGCGCCGAGCATTGTTAACATCATCAACGAACATGAGGATTCAGGAGATGACTTTATTTTGACTGGATGACACTAGGGACGCACTAGGGCCATAGCCGTACGTACGCAAGTGTCTCCTTATTATGTACAACTATAGTTTTTTTGCTTTCTCCTGGTTGCCTGACATCACGGTCCCACACCATTGTCAACCTCTGTAGTCAATATAAACGAGAGAATTGCACAAGGTGCGGCCGACAGCTGGGACCAAGCAGCTCGAGCAGTATTTGTGTTTTTGAGGCGTGAGCACTGCAGAGTTTTTCTTGGCGATGATTTCGTTGTTGTTCAGAGGAGAGCAGGGTATTAACTGGGCGGGCTGTGGCCCGTCTAGCCCAGGCCAGATATCCAGCCCAGATACTAATTTTTCAAGATGAAAATGGCTAGCCCAGCTATATGTCTTTTTGAGGAATACCCAGGCAAGGTCAACTTGTTATTCTCCGCCCCGCTGGGCTGCAAATCTTCCCTAGGAGGGATGCATTAGGCTTAACAGGAAAATGAGCTTTAAAAAATAATAAATGGGATGTAATTTAAAAAAACTAGGCAGTAACTATAAAAAATGCACTAAACACGAAATTAGTTTATAAAATATTATTTATGGATTTTGAAAATCTTAAATTTTCATTGTTGCGCGCGCAATGTTTCGTTGGATTTTTACGTAATACAAATTTATATTTAATCTAACTAGAAATTTCGGGATAAAAATATTTCGGATCCCATCAAAATGTGGGAAATTTTATTGAATTCTGTCTTCAACGGTTGGTTGAAATTATTAATCGTTGTCCTAGCTAGAAAATGGGATGTACTTTTAACAAACTGTAAATGGGCTGTTGTAAATTCCATTAGAATTCAAAAATGGGATGTACATTCTTACAAAACGCTAATGGGCTATAAGTTCTCTGCCACACACTTGTGGGCCTACTAAGTGACGCGTCCCCTAAAAAAATAAGTTGACGCGTATGCAAGGCTTTGTCAACTTATTATAGTCAACACACGGTTCTAGAAGCAGTGGCCGTTGGATGTCTATCCAATGGATGTCGTGCTTCTTCTTCAATCTCGGATATTCTTAGCTTCGGCTGCCCAAAAAATGATTCCTCCCCCTAACATCTGGGGTGCACCATTTCGGAGGCTGACCTATGGGCCTACTAAGTTGGAGCATACCAAGGGCTTTGTTAACTTAGTCAATATAAACGATTCTAGGTTTAGTGACCGTATGATGTCCATCCAACGGTCGTAGTGCTTCTTCAACCTCTGGTCTTGTTGGTCCAGCCGCCCAAAGCAGCGCCGGTCATACCGCCTGCTCTTGCCTCCCATGGCCGGCTGTGCTGCCGTGGAGGCCTCACCGCCCCCATAGTACTCCCACCGCTGGCCAAGCCATCCCTCAACTCACCCACACACCCTGTTATTCTGCGGTGACGGTAGCCTCACACCGCAGCCGAACCAGTGAACCCTTGTACTCCTCTCTGCGTGGGCTTCCACTGCTGCATCTTCCCCGGCTCTGTGTCGTCCCCTTCCTAGGCCTCGCCGTCGTCCACCGCCCTGGTGCTCTCAGCGCGGCGTGGTCAACGTGGTCAATGACCGACTTCCATCGGAAGAGTACTGTACGTGGAGAGGCTGACAGCTGGGTCCACGCCGGCCGCAAGGAAGTGCCTCCTTATTACGCGCAAAATAATTATTCCTCCACCTGACAGCAGGGACCCACCGGACGGGCCACCTTATTTCGTGAAAAAAACGTTTCCCCCCTAACTGCTGGGACCCACCGGACAGGCCACCGTGTTTCGCGAAAAAATGTTCCCCCACTGTCACCTCGGACCCACCAGAAGTGCCTCCTTATTACGCACAAAAAATGAATACTCCCCCTGCTAGCTGGGACCCACCTTGGTGGAGGCTTACTTGTGGGCCTACTAAGTTGACGGGGACGGAGGGCTTTGTCAACTTAGTCAATATGAACGATTCTAGCTCCAGTGACCATACGATGTCCATCCAACGGCCGTAGTGCTTCTTCAACCTCTGGTCTTCTTGCTCCAGCCGCCCAAAGCAGCGCTGGTCGTGCCGCCTACTCCTGCCTCCCGTGGCCGGCTGTGCTGCCACGGAGGCCTCACCGCCCCCTACTATTCCCACTGCTGGCCAGGCCTTGCGGCGACGGCAGCCTCACACCGCAGCCGAACGAGTGAACCCTCATACTCCTCTCCGCATGGGCATCCACTGCCGCATCTTCACCGGCTCCGCGTCGTCCCCTTCCTAGGCCTCGCCGTCGTCCACCGCCCTGGTGCTCTCGGCACGGCATGGTCAACGTGGTCAAGGAATGACTTCCATCGGACGTGGACTATACGTGGAGAGGCTGACAGCTGGGTCCATGGCGGCAGCAAGGAAGTGCCTCCTTATTACGCGGAAAATAATGATTCCTCCAGCTGACAGCAGGGACCCACCGGATGGGCCACCGTATTTCACCAAAAAACGTTTCCCCCCTGACTACTGGGACCCACCAGCTACACCTTCGCACGCAAGGAAGTGCGTCCGGGCAAAAAACGATTCGCCCCCTGACTGCTGGGCCCACCAGCTACATCTTCGCACCCAAGGAAGTGCGTCCGGCCAAAAAAACAAAATGATTCGCCCCCTGACTGCTGGGACCCACCAGATACATCTTCGCAGGCAAGGAAGTGCCTGATAGTCGGGACCCACCTGGTCGAAGCATACGTAGCGTTGTCATTCTAGTCGCGAACGTGTACGTACATATATACTGGTCGATGTAGAGGCGCACACGTGTCGTAGTAGAGGTGCGCAGGTAGCATGTACACGTACGAACAGCGGCCAGGGTGCAAGAAAGAAAATACAGCCACGTACGTACATACGGGCAGGGTCTCGAACGCCTACTTGTGCATACGTACGGCGAGGGCTCGTGTACATGGCTGGGTCGGAACGGAGAAACAACATCGTCGTCGTGTTCATGGGGAGGCAACGGAATGCGTCGTGTTCATGGGGAGGCAACAGAATGCGTCGTGTTCATGGGGAGGGGTGTGGCGTACCGCAAAACGGAGGAAACGGACCTCCTACGGTCGAAACGGGGGTCCTGTTGATCGGGAGGAGTGTGGTGTACCGCAAAACAGAGGAAACGGACCTCCTACGGTTGAAACGGGGATCCTGTTGATCGGGAGGGGTGTGGCGTACCGCAAAACGGAGGAAACAGACCTCCTACGGTCGTAACAGGGGTCCTGTTGATTGGGAGGGGTGTGGCGTACCACAAAACGGACGAAACAGACCTCCTACGGTCGAAACGGGGGTCTTGTTGATCGGGAGGGGTGTGGCGTACCGCAAAACGGACAAAACGGACCTCCTACGGTCGAAACGGGGGTCCTGTTCATTGGGAGGGGTGTGGCGTACCGCAAAACGGGACTCCACGAGATACTGTTCATCTCCACCGTCGACGTCCTCCAGCCTCCACGGGCTCCTGTTCATCTAGCCTCCACCGCGCTCTACTCCACCGGCTACTGTTCAACCACCAGTCCACCATCTACTGTTCATCCAGCCCTCCACACCACGGGGTCCTGTTCAACCACCCCTCCACCGTCTACTGTTCATCCAGCCATCCACACCACGGGGTCCTGTTCATCCAGAGGCAATGCCACCGCTCACTGTTCATCCACCCCCCCACAACGCTCACTGCTAATCCAATCGATCGACTTCAGTTAGCAGCAGTAGCGAAGGAATCGCTCGATCAGGTTCAGTTAACAGCCATCGATCGACTTCAGTTAGCAGCAGTAGCGAAGGAATCGCTCGATCGGGTTCAGTTAACAGCCATCGATCGATCGCTTGGGTTCAGTAACGCGTAGCCTGCAGTGCAATCGCTCTGGTTCAGTTAGAGCCCAACGCCTCGCTCGGGTTCAGTTAGAGCCAACGCCTCTCACACACGCGCGTACGTGTACGAGAGAAACGCGCATCGCTCGGCCCCGACCTCCCACCGTAACCGGGAACTCCCTGAAATTTTCCTCGCCCTCGCTTCTACCACGGTTTTTTCCGTCATGGACGGCCCAAAGAATGTCATGCAGATGCGTCTCCGGCCCGCCCGAGATGAAAAGCCCATTTTCTATAATGATTTTTTGTCATAGAAGTAGGAGCCCACCACATCTATGATGATACCGGGTTTTGTCACAATTATCGTCATAGAAGTGTCATATGTATGACAGAAAAACAATTTGTTCGGCCCAAAATGTCACGGATGTGTCTTTTTTTTGTAGTGAATGGACGGGTCTTTTCCATCACATCATTCTCCTAATGATGTGACCCCGTTATCAAATGACAACACATATCCATGGTTAGGAAACCTTAACCATCTTTGATCAATGAGCTAGTCTAGTAGAGGCTCACTAGGGACACATTATTTGTTTCTGTATTCACACATGTATTTAAGATTCCGATCAATACAATTCTAGCATGAATAATAAAAGTTTATCATGAATAAGGAAATATAAATAACAACTTTATTAGTGCCTCTAGGGCATATTTCCTTCACTCCCATCACTAGTAATGTGGGCCCTCTGCTAGTAACGAAGAAGGTACCCAATAAATGTTGGGGAACGTAGTATTTCAAAAAAATTCCTACAATCACGCAAAATCTATCTACGAGAAGCATAGAAACGAGTGGGGAGAGTGTGTCCACGTACCCTCGTAGACCGAAAGCGGAAGCGTTTAGTAACGCGCTTGATGTAGTCGAACGTCTTTGCGATCCAACAGATCCAAGGACCGAACGTACGGCACCTCCGCGATCATCACACACTCAGCTCAGTGATGTCCCTCGAACTCTTTATCTGGCTGAGGCCGAGGGAGAGTTCCATCAGCACGACGGCGTGGAGATGGTGATGATGAAGTTTACCGGCGCAGGGCTTCGCCTAAGCCCTACGAGAAATGTGAACGAGGTGTGTAACTATGGAGGGGGCACCGCACATGGCTAAGAGAAACTTTGGTGTGTCTTTGGGGTGCCCCCTCCCACGTATATAAAGGAGGGGGAGGAGGAGGCCGGCAAAGGTGTGGCGCGCCAAGGGGGGAGTCCTAGTTGGACTCCCGGTCCAAGTAGGATTCGCCCCCCCTATTTTCTATTCCAAGAAGGAGAAGGGGGAAAGACAGGGAGGAGAAGAAGGAAAGGGGGCCCCCCAACCCTAGTCCAATTCGGATTGGGCTTGGGGTGCGCGCGCCTCCACCTGGCCGCCGCCTCCTCTCTTCCACTAGGGCCCATGAATGCCCACTAACCCCCTGGGGGTTTCCGGTAAACCCCCAGTACTCCGGAAAATGCCCGAACCTATATGAAACCATTCCAGTGTCCAAACATAACCTTCCAATATATCAATCATGTCTCAGCCATTTCGAGACTCCTCATCATGTCTGTGATCTCATCCGAGACTCCGAACAAACTTCGGTACATCAAATCACATAACTCATAATACAAATCGTCATCGAACGTTAAGTATGTGGACCCAAGGGGTTCGAGAACTATGTAGACAAGACCGAGACATATCTCCGGTCAATAACCAATAGCGGAACCTGGATGCTCATATTGGCTCCTACATATTCTACAAAGATCTTTATCGGTCAAACCTCATAACAACATACGTTGTTCCCTTTGTCATCGGTATGTTACTTGCCCGAGATTCGATCATCGGTATCATCATACATAGTTCAATCTCGTCACCGGCAAATCTCTTTACTCGTTCCGTAATGCATCAACCCTTGACTTACTCATTAGTCACATTGCTTTTCAAAACTCATAGTGATGTGCATTACCGATAGGGCCCAGAGATACCTCTCTGATACACAGAGTGACAAATCCTAATCTCGATCTATGCCAACTCAACAAACACCATTGGAGACACCTATAGAGCATCTTTATAATCACCCAGTTACGTTGTGACGTTTGATAGCACACAAGGTGTTCCTCTAGTATTCGGGAGTTGCATAATCTCATAGTCCGAGGAACATGTATAAGTCATGAAGAAAGCGATAGCAGAGAAAACTAAATGATCATTATGCTAAGCTAATGGATGGGTCTTGTCCATCACATCATTCTCTAATGATGTGATCCCGTTCATCAAATGACAACACATGTCTATGGCTAGGAAACTTAACCATCTTTAATTAACGAGCTAGTTAAGTAGAGGCATACTAGGGACACTCTGTTTGTCTATGTATCCACACATGTACTAAGTTTCCGGTTAATACAATTCGAGCATGAATAATAAACATTTATCATGATATAAGGAAATATAAATAACAACTTTATTATTGCCTCTAGGGCATATTTCCTTCAGTCTCCCACTTGCACTAGAGTCAATAATATAGATTACATAGTAATGGTTCTAACACCGATGGAGTCTTGGTGATGATCATGTGTTGCTCGGGAGAGAGGCTTAGTCAACGGGTCTGCAACATTCAGATCCGTATGTATCTTGCAAATCTCTATGTCTCCCTCCTTGACTTGATCGCGGATCGAATTGAACCGTCTCTTGATGTGCTTCGTTCTTTTGTGAAATCTGGATTCCTTTGCCAAGGCAATTGCACTAGTATTGTCACAAAAGATTTTCATTGGACCCGATGCACTAGGTATTACCGTCGGTGTCAAAACCGGCAGATCTCGGGGTAGTGGGTCCTGAGCTGTGGATTCTCGGATCAATGGTAACAGGAACGAAGGAGATGATGTTTTACCCAGGTTCGGGCCCTCTTGATGGAGGTAAAACCCTACGTCCTGCTCTTGTTTATATTGATGAAGTATCAAGTACATAGTTCATCTACCTCGGGATCATATGTTACGGTCTAAGCCCTAGAGGTATGATGAATAATGTCATAATGATCTATCGACTAGCCTGGCCTCGGCTTATATAATGTACCAAAGTCCTAGGATAATGAGAGTCCTAGTCGAATACATCGGTGGAGAGGAGTCCCTGTCTTGATCACCAAGTCTTGTCGAATCTTCCTCGTGTATGCATCGGCTGTCCGAACTGGCCCATGAGTAAACGGCCATGGGGGTCCTCGGCCCAATCGAACTGATCGGGAGACGATGTGGTGAGTACCCCCTAGTCCAGGACACCGTCAGTAGCCCACTGAACTGGTCTTCAAGTTGGGGACGCTCCTCGGTTCTTCTGAACTGTTCTTCGTCTTCGGTCATTGGTCTTGAAAATTGGTTCAACAAATCTTCCCATCTTTTATCTTGAGCATTGTCGAGCTAAATCTGAAGATCTCACATGTCGGGTATCGGAAGAGCCCTTTAAGTCTCCGGCCTTTATCAATGGCTTGTTATTTTTATGCCACACCTAGGGTTTGAAGTATTTGTCGTGCGGTAGTGTCCTTTTGCATCTGAGCTCCAACGTCGAACTACATTCGAGGTATCTTTTTGCAGTTGAGCACCAACGCCGGACCGCTTCCGAGCTCCAACGCCGATTGTATCCGCGCTCCAACGCCGGACTGTATCCAAAGGGTCTTGTTATAGCCAAGTTCCAATGTCGGACTGCATCCGAGCTCCAGCGCCAGACCGTATCCGATGTGTCATAGATCACCTTGGTTCGAAAAAGTTGAAGGAGTTTAACTGAGCTTAATGCCGGAAATGCCCTCTATGGAGCCAGCCACTTGCATCCGAGCTACATCCTGAAATGCTTTCGAAGTGGTTCAGCACCTCGGTCATAGGCTAATTGTTTGTGGATTTTATTTCCAATGCCTGTAAATTTATTTGTTGTTAATATGTATAACCAATAGCCCTTAAGTGTGTGCTGGTCTAAAACCTGAGATGCACCTGAAGGAAAACCTGAAACCGCTGATCCTAGTAGCCCCTGAGACTCAGGTCGATTCGCAAAATCGGCCTGAGGATCAACTCCAAGCTCGGCAGCATACGTAGGAATAGAAACGCAGTGTAACATATTAGAGGTAATAGTGATCGGCGGACGGGCCCCTGAGAAGTCGCCGTGATATATCAGCTTAATGCCGGATAAGTCCCATATGGTACTTATTTTCGTCCGAAGACGCGCTTGTCCATAGTTTGGTTATGCCGAACATTAAGCACTTTGAATTTTCTGCATTGAATAGGCAATGCAATAGCCCCGAGCCACTGGTTGGGTGACAACACCAGATCAGGGGATCGATGTGCCCTTTTAATTTTTGTAAATAATGAGCGCAAAGCCCAGTAGCCCTCGAGCATTAATGTGGGCACGGGTGGCCGAATTAAGGATCGATATCTATTTGACAGAAAAAATTTGTTGTGTTTAACACAAACTTCTCAGAAAGATAATAAAGATCTCATAAAGGAGTTAGAGCTAACAAAAGCTGAGCTCGCCAAGATCGGCCTCAAGGGACTTAATAGATAAGAAATCAATGCTAATAATGAATTATGAGAGCATTATGTAAGCTGCTCGATTGTCTCAAAGAGACTGTGCCATTGACTCTTTAAAAGATTGGCTGCGAAAATTTTGATTTTTGCTCACAATTTATGTGTAATGATTCTATGTACCCAAGTACTTTACATCATTAATGCTCGGATCCGCATTGTACAAAACTTTTTTGACCGACCATCGGCTTCAACCTCCTCGGCCAGTAGCCAGGGAGTGTTTGTCCCACTTTATAAAGCCTTTATGAGGGCAAATATTTATGACAAACAAGGCAATCCAGCCATACGGTTTTATAAACAAAGGTACATGGAGAGATATGTTATATTACGTTTTAACATAAGAAACATCTTCCGAAGAAAAGAGTCCCGCTATCGGTTCCTTTCTTTGGGTTGTCATGCTGATCATGATCATAAAACCTCACCTCCGATCAATGTGGGAGGAAAATATTGAGGATTTAGTTCGGGGAAAGTTCCCGAACTCTATAGTGTTAATGAACCAAAATTTAACTTCCGTTGTTTCCGACCAATTATATCCTTTAAGATCGCTAGCTTTCGGCTTCACCTAGTCTGAGGTACTAACTCGGATGACTCGGTAATAACAATCACAGAGGTGCTCCCTTTACCGCCTTGCCAAACAATCAGGAACGTAGGGGTAAGCACAGGAGCCAGGCAACCCATCTTGGCCAAAATCTTAAGTCAAATTGATGCATATTTATGGCTTTATAACGATGATTGCAGAAGGCAGCCCTCGTATATGAAATACAAACACCGATGATATGTTTATTTTGACTCCTTTGCGACTGTTTATCAGTTGAAAGTGGCCTATCGTCGGCTTCCACCCCCTTGTAGATGCTACTCAGGGTGTTTTCGCAATAAAAAAGCAACCTTTAGCCGATGTCTCGGTGCCCGAAGGCGGCTGTGCTAGCGGAAACAAGGCAATCAGATATGTGGTCTTTATAACTTTCATGTAGTCATAGGAGCTTTGAATTGGGGAGGCTAGTTACGAGCCCCCAGTTAGTGTTCGGTGACAGCCGAGGTCAAGCCATAAACACTTCGGCCAATATTATGATCGGCCCGTCATTTAACTCGGGGTGACTGAGGGAGTCCTGGACTAAGGGGTCCTGATACGTCTCCAACGTATCTATAATTTTTGATTGTTCCATGCTATTATATTATCAACCTTGGATATTTTATATGCATTTATATGCTATTTTATATGATTTTTGGGACTAGCCTATTAACCCAGAGCCCAGTGCCAGTTTCTGTTTTTTTCTATTTTAGGGTTTTGAAGAGAAGGAAAATCAAACGGAGTCCAATTGACTGAAACTTCACGGAACTTACTTTTGGACCAGAAGAAGCCCAGAAGACTTGGAGTGCACGTCAGGGGACCTACGAGGAGGCCACGAGGCAGGGGGTGCGCCCACCCCCTCTGGGCGCGCCCTCCACCCTCGTGGGCCCCCCTGACGTACTTCTTCCGCCTATATATCTCCATATACCCTAAAAACATCCGGGAGCACAATAGATCGGTAGTTCCGCCGCCAGAAGCCTCCGTAGCCACCGAAAGCCAATCTAGACTCGTTCCGGCACCCTGCCGGAGGGGGAATCCCTCTCTGATGGCCATCTTCAGCATTCCGGTGCTCTCCATGACGAGGAGGGAGTAGTTCTCCCTCGGGGCTGAGGGTATGTACAAGTAGCTATGTGTTTGATCTCTCTCTCTCTCTCTCGTGTTCTTGAGGTGATACGATCTTGATGTATCGCGAGCTTTGCTATTATAGTTGGATCTTATGATGTTTCTCCCCCTCTACTCTCTTTTAATGGATTGAGTTTCCCCTTTGAATTAATCTTATCGGATTGAGTCTTTAAAGATTTGAGAACACTTGATGTATGTCTTGTCGTGCGTATCTGTGGTGACAATGGGATACCACGTGATTCACTTGATGTATGTTTTGGTGATCAACTTGCGGGTTCCGCCCATGAACCTATGCATAGGGGTTGGCACACGTTTTCGTCGTGATTCTCCGGTAGAAACTTTGGGGCACTCTTTGAGGTTCTATGTGTTGGTTGAATAGACAAATCTGAGATTGTGTGATGCATATCGTATAATCATACCCATAGATACTTGAGGTGACATTGGAGTATCTAGGTGACATTAGGGTTTTGGTTGATGTGTGTCTTAAGGTGTTATTCTAGTACGAACTCTAGGGCTGTTTGTGACACTTATAGGAATAGCCCAACGGATTGATTGGAAAGAATAACTTTGAGGTGGTTTCGTACCCTACCATAATCTCTTTGTTTGCTCTCCGCTATTAGTGACTTTGGAGTAACTCTTTGTTGCATGTTGAGGGATAGTTATGTGATCCCATTATGTTATTATTGTTGAGAGGACTTGTACTAGTGACAGTATGAACCCTAGGCCTTGTTTCAACGCATTGCCCTATCGTTTACGCTCACTTTTATCGTTAGTTACCTTGCTGTTTTCATATTTTCAGATTACAAAAAGTATTATCTACCATCCATATACCACTTGTTTCACCATCTCTTCGCCGAACTAGTGCACCTATACAATTTACCATTGTATTGGGTGTGTTGGGGACACAAGAGACTCTTTGTTATTTGGTTGCAGGGTTCCTTGAGAAAGACCATCTTCATCCTACGCCTCCTACGGATTGATAAACCTTAGGTCATCCACTTGAGGGAAATTTGCTACTGTCCTACAAACCTCTGCACTTGGAGACCCAACAACGTCTACAAGAAGAAGGTTGTGTAGTAGACATGAAGCTCTTTTTTGGCGTCGTTGCCATGGAGGTGAGTGCTTGAAGGTATATCTTTAGATCTTGCAATCGAGTCTTTTAGTTTCTTGTTTTATCACTAGTTTAGTTTATAAAAGAAAGCTACAAAAAAATAAGGAATTGAGTTTGCCTCATACGCTTCATCTTTTTAATATCTTTCCTAAGTATGATGGAAAGGATAACTGTGCTCAAGTGCTAGAAGAAGAAATCTATAAAATGTTTGGCACTAAGTATTTGAATGATGGGCATGATTGCAATGTTGTTAGTACGAATTCCTTGAATATCCATGATGCTAATGATATGCAAAGCCACAAGCTTGGGGAAGCTATGTTTGCTGAAGATGATATTTTTTGTCCCCTGAGTTTTGATGAGCAAATTTATTATGATGAAAGCATGCCTCCTATCTATGATGATTATTGTGATGACACGTATGCTTTAAAGAATAATGATAACCATGAAACTTGTCATCTTGATCTTAATTTTCAATCACATGATAGTTATTTTGTTGAGTTAGCTCCCACCATTATTCATGAGAAGAATTTTGCTTATGTGGAGAGTAGTAAATTTTCTATGCTTGTAGATCATGAAAAGAATGCTTTAGGTGCTAGTTATATTGTTGAATTCATTCATGATGCTACTGAAAATTATTATGAGGGAGGAATATATGCTTGTAGCAATTGCAATAATATCAAGTTTCCTCTCTATGTGCTTAAAATTTTGAAGTTATGCTTGTTTTACCTTCCTATGCTAGTTGATTCTTGTTCCCACAAGTTGTTTGCTCACAAAATCCCTATGCATAGGAAGAGGGTTAGACTTAAATGTGCTAATCATATTCTTCATGATGCTATCTTTATGTTTCAATTCTTATCCTTTATGTGTGCATCATTGAAATCATCATGCCTAGCTAGGGGCGTTAAACGATAGCGCTTGTTGGGAGGCAACCCAATTTTATTTTTGTTCCTGTTTAGTAATAAATAATTCATCTATACTCTATTTAGATGTGGATTTATGCTTTTAATTAGTGTTTGTGCCAAGTAGAACCTTTGGGAAGACTTTGGGAAAGTCTTGTTGATCATGCTGTAAAAAACAGAAACTTTAGCGCTCACGAGAATTGCTGCCATTTTTATTTGGAAAGTGTTATTTAGTTAATTCTTTTTGAAGATGATTAATATATAAATTCCTCAGGTCCAGCAATTTATTTGAGAATTTTATGAATTCCATAAGTATACGTTTGATCCAGATTACTATAGACTGTTCTGTCTTTGACAGATTCTGTTTTTGATGTGTTGTTTACTTATTTTGATGAATCTATGGCTAGTAAAATAGTTTATAAACCATAGAGAAGTTGGAATATAGTAGGTTTAACACCAATATAAATAAATAATGAGTTCATTACAGTACCTTGAAGTGGTGATTTATTTTCTTATACTAACGGAGCTTACGAGTTTTCTGTTAAGTTTTGTGTTGTGAAGTTTTCAAGTTTTGGGTAAGGATTCGATGGACTATGGAATAAGGAGTGGCAAGAGCCTAATCTTGGGGATTCCCAAGGCACCCCAAGGTAATATTCAAGGGTAGCCAAGAGCCTAAGCTTGGGGATGCCCCGGAAGGCATCCCCTCTTTCGTCTTCGTTCATCGGTAACTTTACTTGGAGCTATATTTTTATTCACCACATGATATGTGTTTTGCTTGGAGTGTCAATTTATTTTGTTAAAGATTTGCTTTCTGTTATTTATAACAATGTTTTGCATCTTTTATTTGAATAAAAGTGGCATTGATAGCCTTTACTATGCCTATTTTAGAAGTCCACATGTTGCTGTTTGAAAACAGAAAGTTTACCGCTGTTGCAATAATTCCCTAGAAAAGTCAGAATGTGATAAAATGTTGAAACCTTTTGAATATTAAGCTCTGATAAATTTACCACAGTGGGAATTTTCTTTCATAATTTTTGGAGTTAGGGAAGTATGGATCTTTCTGCACTCTTTACAGACTGTCCTGTTTAGGCAGATTGCTGTTATGTTTGCATTGTTTGCATGTGTTTGCTTCTTTAATGATTATATTTGAGGATAGGACTATTAAATATGCAGAGGCATTTAGTGTGCAATGTTGAATAATAATTTTAGTTATTTGCCACAGTAGAGTATGATAAGGTTTTTGCAATGGTTTATACTAACTTATCTCACGAGTCCTTGTTGAGTTTTGTGTGGATGAAGCTTTTGAGATTTAGGGAGACCGTGATATGAGAGGAATTAAGGAGACACAAAAGCTCAATATTGGGGATGCCCAAGGCATCCCAAGATAATATTTCAAGAAGTCTCAAGCGTCTAAGCTTGGGGATGCCCCGGTTGGCATCCCACCTTTCTTCTTCAACAACTATCGGTTAGTATCGGTTGATCCTAAGTTTTTGCTTCTTCACATGATGTTTGCTATTCTTAGATGTCATTTTATTTTGTTTTGCTTGCTGTTTGAATAAAATACCAAGATCTAAAATTCTTAAATGTTAGAGAGTCTTCACATAGTTGCATAATTATCCGACTACTCATTGAGCTTCACTTATATCTTTCGGAGTAGTTTGTCATTTGCTCTAGTGCTTCACTTATATCTTTTAGAGCATGGTGGTGGTTTTATTTTGTAGAAATAGATGAACTCTCATGCTTCACTTATATTATTTTGAGAGTCTTTTAGAACAGCATGGTAATTTTCTTTGGTTATGAATTTAGTCCTAATATGATGGGCATCCAAGAGGGATATAATAAAAACTTTCATATAAAGTGCATTGAATACTAAGAGAAGTTTGATACTTGATAATTGTTTTGAGATATGGAGATGGTGATATTAGAGTCATGCTAGTTGAGTAGTTGTGAATTTGAGAAATACTTGTGTTGAAGTTTGTGATTCCCGTAGCATGCACGTATGGTGAACCGTTATGTGATGAAGTCGGAGCATGATTTATTTATTGATTGTCTTCCTTATGAGTGGCGGTCAGGGACGAGCGATGGTCTTTTCCTACCAATCTATCCCCCTAGGAGCATGCGCGTAATACTTTGTTTCGATAACTAATAAATATTTGCAATAAGTATGTGAGTTCTTTATGACTAATGTTGAGTCCATGGATTATACGCACTCTCACCCTTCCACCATTGCTAGCCTCTCTAGTACCGCGCAACTTTCGTCGGTGCCATAAACCCACCATATACCTTCCTAAAAATAGCCACCATACCTACCTATTATGGCATTTCCATAGCCATTCCGAGATATATTGCCATGCAACTTTCCACCATTCCGATTACTATGACACACTCCATCATTGTCATATTGCTCTGCATGATCATGTAGTTGACATTGTATTTGTGACAAAGCCACCATTCATAATTCTTCCATACATGTCACTCATGCATCATTGCACATCCTGGTACACTGCCAGAGGTATTCATATAGAGTCATATCTTGTTCTAGTTCTTGAGTTGTAAGTAAATAAAAGTGTGATGATCATCATTATTAGAGCATTGTCCCTGTGAGGAAAGGATGATAGAGACTATGATTCCCCCACAAGTCGGGATGAGACTCCAGACGAAAATAAAAAAATAAAAGAGGCCTAAGAAGCCCAAAAAAAGAGAGAAAAGATGCCATAAAAAAGAGAAGGCCCAAATAAAAAAATAAAAAATGAGAGAAAAAGAGAAAAGGGACAATGCTACTATCCTTTTACCACACTTGTGCTTCAAAGTAGCACCATGATCTTCATGATAGAGAGTCTCCTATGATATCACTTTCATATACTAGTGGGAATTTTTCATTATAGAACTTGGCTTGTATATTCCAATGATGGGCTTCCTCAAAATGCCCTAGGTCTTCGTGAGCAAG
This sequence comes from Triticum monococcum, assembly GCA_034509565.1. NCBI lineage: Eukaryota > Viridiplantae > Streptophyta > Magnoliopsida > Poales > Poaceae > Triticum > Triticum monococcum. Next base: position 497,272,763 of record CM067844.1, read on the forward strand.
CGAGTTGGATGCACACCCACTTAGTTTCTTTTTGAGCTTTCATACACTCATAGCTCTAGTGCATCCGTTGCATGGCAATCCCTACTCACTCACATTGATATCTATTGATGGGCATCTCCATAGCCTGTTGATAAGCCTAGTTGATGTGAGACTATCTTGTCCTTTTTGTCTTCTCCACAACCACCATTCTATTCCACCTATAGTGCTATGTCCATGGCTCACGCTCATATATTGCGTGAAGATTGAAAAAGTTTGAGAACATCAAAAGTATGAAACAATTGCTTGGCTTGTCATCGGGGTTGTGCATAATTTAAATATTTTGTGTGGTGAAGATGGAGCATAGCCAGACTATATGATTTTGTAGGGATAGCTTTCTTTAGCCATGTTATTTTGAGAAGACATGATTGCTTTGTTAGTATGCTTGAAGTATTATTATTTTTATGTCAATATTAAACTTCTGTCTTGAATCTTATGGATCTGAATATTCTTGCCACTATAAAGAGAATTACATGGATAAATATGTTAGGTAGCATTCCACATCAAAAATTCTGCTTTTATCATTTACCTACTCGAGGACGAGCAGGAATTAAGCTTGGGGATGCTGATACGTCTCCAACGTATCTATAATTTTTGATTGTTCCATGCTATTATATTATCAACCTTGGATGTTTTATATGCATTTATATGCTATTTTATTATTTTTGGGACTAACCTATTAACCCAGAGCCTAGTGCCAGTTTCTGTTTTTTTGCCTATTTTAGGGTTTCGAAGAAAAGGAAAATCAAACGGAGTCCAATTGACCTAAAACTTCACGGAACTTATTTTTGGACCAGAAGAAGCCCAGATGACTTGGAGTGCATGTCAGGGGACCTACGAGGAGGCCACGAGGCTGGGGGCGCGCCCACCCCCTATGGGCGCGCCCTCCACCCTCGTGGCCCCCCTGACGTACTTCTTCCGCCTATATATCTCCATATACCCTAAAAACATCCGGGAGCACAATAGATCGGGAGTTCTGCCGCCAGAAGCCTCCATAGCCACCGAAAGCCAATCTAGACCCGTTCCGGCACCCTGCCGGAGGGGGAATCCCTCTCTGATGGCCATCTTCATCATTCCGGTGTTCTCCATGACGAGGAGGGAGTAGTTCTCCCTCGGGGCTGAGGGTATGTACCAGTAGCTATGTGTTTGATCTCTCTCTCTCTCTCTCTCTCTCTCTCTCGTGTTCTTGAGGTGATACGATCTAGATGTATCGCAAGCTTTGCTATTATAGTTGGATCTTATGATGTTTCTCCCCCTCTACTCTCTTGTAATGGATTGAGTTTCCCCTTTGAAGTAATCTTATCGGACTGAGTCTTTAAAGATTTGAGAACACTTGATGTATGTCTTGTCGTGCGTATATGTGGTGACAATGGGATACCACGTGATTCACTTGATGTATGTTTTGGTGATCAACTTGCGGGTTCGGCCCATGAACCTATGCATAGGGGTTGGCACACGTTTTCGTCATGATTCTCCGATAGAACTTTGGGGCGCTCTTTGAGGTTCTATGTGTTGGTTGAATAGATGAATCTGAGATTGTGTGATGCATATCATATAATCATACCCACGGATACTTGAGGTGACATTGGAGTATCTAGGTGACATTAGGGTTTTGGTTGATGTGTGTCTTAAGGTGTTATTCTAGTATGAACTCTAGGGCTGTTTGTGACACTTATAGGAATAGCCCAACGGATTGATTGGAAATAATAACTTTGAGGTGGTTTCGCACCCTACCATAATCTCTTCGTTTGTTCTCCGCTATTAGTGACTTTGGAGTGACTCTTTGTTGCATGTTGAGGGATAGTTATGTGATCCAATTATGTTATTATTGTTGAGAGGACTTGCACTAGTGAAAGTATGAACCCTAGGCCTTGTTTCAACGCATTGCAATACGGTTTACGCTCACTTTTATCATTAGTTACCTTGCTGTTTTTATATTTTCAGATTACAAAAACTATTATCTACCATCCATATACCACTTGTTTCACCATCTCTTCGCCGAACTAGTGCACCTATACAATTTACCATTGTATTGGGTGTGTTGGGGACACAAGAGACTCTTTGTTATTTGGTTGCAAGGTTGCTTGAGAGAGACCATCTTCATCCTACGCCTCCTACGGGTTGATAAACCTTAGGTCATCCACTTGAGGGAAATTTGCTACTGTCCTACAAACCTCTGCACTTGGAGTCCCAACAACGTCTACAAGAAGAAGGTTGTGTAGTAGACATCAGGTCCTCGGGCGTCCGACCTATTGATATGGGCCGGACTGTTGGGCCGTGATACGAAGATCGAAGACTTTACCCGTGTCCGGATGGGACTCTCCTTGGTGTGGAAGGCAAGCTTGGCGACCAAATATGAATATTCCTTTCTCTATAACCGACCTTGTGTCACCCTAGATGCCTCCTGTGTCTATATAAACCAGAGGGCTAGGTCCGTAGATAACCCCCGAATAATCATAGCCAGGCTAGACTTTTAGGGTTTAGCCATTACGATCTCGTGGTAGATCAACTCTTGTAATACTCGTATTCATCAAGATCAATCAAGCAGGAAGTAGGGTATTACCTCCATAGAGAGGGCCCGAACCTGGGTAAACATTGTGTCCCCCGTCTCCTGTTACCATCGATCCTAGACGCGCAGTTCGGGACCCCCTACCCGAGATCCGCCGATTTTGACACCGACATTGGTGCTTTCATTGAGAGTTCCACTGTGCCGTCCTCAAAAGGTTTGATGGCTCCTTCAATCATCTACAACGATGCTGTCCAAGGAGGAGTCTTCCTCCCCGGACAGATCTTCGTGTTCGGCGGCTTTGCACTGAGGGCCAACTCGCTTGGCCATCCGGAGCAGATCGAAAGCTACACCCCTGGCCACCAGGTCAGATTTGGAAACTTGAACTACGTCACAGATATCAGTGGAGACTTGATCTTCGACGGATTCGAGACCACGACAGCCGCTCTCTACCACCACGATGAACATGACCTAAATCTGTCATCGGTCCACACACTGGAGATAGTACCTGTAGCTGCTCCAGCCATAGATCCGGAGCAGATCGCAGCATCCGAAGACGTGAAGCTCAACCCCGCCGTGGAAGTCGCGGTCTCAGCGGCATTGGAGCCGCACAGAAACTTAACTTCAAGTGACATCTATGTCACCGGAACTACGGACCTGTCTTCGGCTACAGGTTCCGAACTATGTGTGTCCATGCATATCGAGCACGATCGGTCATCGATCACCGAATTCAGTGCCGTGGACATCTTCCGGCATTCTCCTTTGGGTGACGTGCTAAACTCGTTAAGAGCACTATCCTTAGAGGGGGGCTCACAACCAAACTCTATCCAGTTCGAACTGGAGATTGATAACGGAGAATTTTGCTTCCCACCCACCACCCACTTCATACACATTGTCGAAGACTTAACCGACTCGCTCGACTACGGCTCGGAGGACACCAACAGTATGGACAACGATGCCAATGAGGAACCAGGCCAAGACCCGCCGTTTATCGAACGCTGGACAACCACCTCTTCCTAGGACGTATACATGGTGGATACACCTAAGAGGACTAACGACAACAAGAAAGCAGATCCAGTTGAGGACAAACCTCCTGTGATACAACCAAAATGCCGGCGTCAGCGGCGCCGCTCTAAGTCAAGTCATGGAATAAACGGCGATACGGACGCAGGAGAGGACAATACTTCGGATGGTGCTGAAGACGGAGAAGATCCTGAGGAACGAACTACCGAACATGACAATCAGGAAAACGGGCAAGTTAGCCCTGACGAAAAGGCCATAAACGACGACTCGAAGGACAGTAATTATCTTCCACTCTCCGAGGATGAGGTGAGTCTTGGTAGTGAGGATTTTATCGTGTGTGAGGAACCTCAAGAGCAGGAGCGCTTTAAGAGTTGGCTAATAGCCACTTCAAGGAGCCTGAAAAAGAAGCAGCAGCAGCTTGAAGCTGACCAAGATCTGCTCAACGATAGATGGACTGATGTCCTAGCAGCCGAAGAATTTCTAGACTAGGTTCTTAGTAAAAAAGAACCAAATCGTCAACTGTCCAGACGCGGAAGCCCTAGCAGCCTTCAAACACAGCGTCCAGATATAATTATTCTCTGATTTAAATGAATAACCGTCTGGCATCAAACAAGATCCAGATATAATGTTCATGCTTAACGCTGGCACCAAATAACAATTATTCAGGTCTAATACTAATCCCGAAGGTAGATGTAGAGGTAGTGTGCCGACGGCGATCACATCGACTTTGGAACCATTTCCCACGCGCGTCGTCACCTCGTCCTCAGCCAATCTTTGTTTAATCCGGAGCCCCTGTTTCGAGTTGCAAATATGAGCAACAGAACCAGTATCAAATACCCAGGCTCTACTACGAGCATTAGTAAGGTACACATCAATAACATGTATATCAAATATACCTTTCACTTTGCCATCCTTCGTATCCGCCAAATACTTGGGGTAGTTCCGCTTCCAGTGACTAGTCCCTTTGCAGTAGAAGCACTCAGTCTCAGCCTTAGGTCCAGACTTGGGCTTCTTCACTTGAGCAGCAACTTGCTTGTCGTTCTTCTTGAAGTTCCCCTTCTTCCCTTTTCCCTTCTTCTTGAAACTAGTGGTCTTGTTGACCATCAACACTTGATGCTCCTTCTTGATTTCTACCTCCGCAGCCTTTAGCATTGCGAAGAGCTTAGGAATTGTCTTATCCATCCCTTGTATATTATAGTTCATCACGAAGCTTTTCTAGCTTGGTGGCAGTGATTGAAGAACTCTGTCAATGACACTATCATCAAGAAGATTAACTCCCAGTTGAGTCAAGTGGTTATGGTACCTAGGCATTCTCAGTACATGTTCACTGACAGAACTAATCTCCTCCATCTTGCAGCTATAGAACTTATTGGAGACTTCATATCTCTCAATCTGGGCATTTGCTAGAAATATTAACTTCAACTCCCGGAACTTCTCATATGCTCCATGACGTTCAAAACATCGTTGAAATCCTGATTCTAAGCCGTAAAGCATGGCACACTGAACTATCGAGTAGTCAATAGCTTTGCTCTCCCAGTCATTTAGAACATCTGGAGTTGCTCCTGCAGCAGGCTTTGCACCTAGCGGTGCTTCCAGGACGTAATTCTTCTGTGCAGCAATGAGGATAATCCTCAAGTTATGGACCCAGTCCATGTAGTTGCTACCATCATCTTTCAACTTAGCTTTCTCTAGGAACTCATTAAAATTCAAAGGAACAGTAGCGCGGGCCATTTATCTACAACAACATAGACATACAAAATACTATCAGGTACTAAGTTCATGATAAATTAAAGTTCAGTTAATCATATTACTTAAGAACTCCCACTTAGATAGACATCCCTCTAGTAATCTAAATGATCACGTGATCCATATCAACTAAACCATGTCTAATCATCACGTGAGATGGAGAAGTTTTCAATGGTGAACATCACTATGTTGATCATATCTACTATATGATTCACTCTTGACCTTTCAGTCTCGGTGTTCCAAGGCCATATCTGCATATGCCAGGCTCGTCAAGTTTAACCTGAGTATTCTGCTTGTGCAAAACTGGCTTGCACCCGTTGTATGTGAACGTAGAGCTTGTCACACCTGATCATCACATGGTGTCTCGGCACGACGAACTGTAGCAACGGTGCATACTCAGGGAGAACACTTGTACCTTGAAATTTAGTGAGAGATCATCTTATAATGCTACCGCCGTACTAAGCAAAATAAGATGCATAAAAGATAAACATCATATGCAATCAAAATAAGTGATATGATATGGCCATCATCATCTTGTGCCTTTGATCTCCATCTCCAAAGCACCATCATGATCACCATCATCACCATCTTGACACCTTAATCTCCATCGTAGCATCGTTGTCGTCTCGCCAACTATTGCTTCTCTGACTATCGCTACCGCTTAGTGATAAAGTAAAGCAATTACATAGCGATTGCATTTCATACAATAAAGCGACAACCATATGGCTCCTGCTAGTTGTCGATAACTGTTACAAAACATGATCATCTCATACAACAATTTATATATCATCATGTCTTGACCATATCACATCACAACATGCCCTGCAAAAACAAGTTAATCGTCCTCTAATTTGTTGTTGCAAGTTTTATGTGGCTGCTATGGGCTTCTAGCAAGAACCGTTCTTACCTACGCATGAAAACCACAATGATTTTTCGTCAAGTGTGTTGTTTTAACCTTCAACAAGGACCGGGCGTAGTCAAACTCAATTCAACTAAAGCTGGAGAAACAAACACCGGCTAGTCACCTGTGTGCGATGCACGTTGGTAGAACCAGTCTCATGAATGAGGTCATGTAATGTCAGTCTGGGCCGGTTCATCCAACAATACCGCCGAATCAAAGTAAGGCGTTGTTGGTAAGCAGTATGACTATTATCGCCAACAACTCATTGTGTTCTACTCGTGCATATAACATCTACGCATAGACCTGTCCCGGATGCCACTGTTGGGGAACGTAGTACTTCAAAAAAATTCCTACGATCATGCAAGATCTATCTAGGAGAAGCATAGCAATGAGCGGGGAGAGTGTGTCCACGTACCCTCGTGGACCGTAAGCGGAAGCATCTAGTAACACGATGATGTCTACTATGCAACTTTATTCTTGTAGACACGTGTTGGCCCTCCAAGCGTAGAGTTTTGTAGGACAGTAGCAATTTTCTCTCAAGTGGATGACCTAGGGTTTATCAATCCGTGAGAGGTGTAGGATGAAGATGGTATCTCTCAAACAACCCTGCAACCAAATACAAGAAATCTCTTGTGTCCCCAACACACCCAATACAATGGCAAATTGTATAGGTGCACTACTTCGGCGAAGGGATGGTGATAAAAGTGTAATATAAATGGTAGAAATATATTTTTATGATCTGAATAAATAAAGCCAAAAAGGTAGGAAATTATAAACGGGCACAAAAACGGTATTTCAATGCTTAAAAACAAGGCGTAGGGTCCGTACTTTCGCTAGTGCAATCTCTCAACAGTGCTAACATAGTTGGATCATATGATTATCCCTCAAAGTGTAACGAAGAATCACTCCCAATTTCCTATTAGCGGAGAACAAAAGGTAGGAATTGTTTGTAGGGTATGAAACCACCTCGAAGCTATTCTTTCCGTTTGATCAATTCAAGAGTTCGTACTAAAATAACACAAAGCTATTGTTTCCGTTTGATCTATCCTAGAGTTCGTACTAGAATAACACCAAGCAAATTCATATTCATAATACTCAATCCACACAAAGAACTACAAGGATACCCCAAAGTTTATATCGGAGAAAGGATAATAAAAACATGCATCAACCCCTATGCATAGATTACACCAATATCACTGCGGGAATCAATAAGATACCCCAATTGCCACCTCAAGTATTCATACCACATGACATATATCATGTGTTCTCATCTCTGAATATTCAATCCGACAAGACAAAACTTCAAAGGGTAAAGATTCAATTGATCATAACAAGAGTATAGAGGGGAGAAACATCATATGATCTGACTATATTAACAAAGCCCATGATATAGATCACGAGAGGGAGAGACAGAGAGATTAAACACATAGCTACAGGTACAAACCCTCAACCCTGAGGGTGGACTACTCCCTACTCATCGTGGTGGCCGCCGGGATGATGAAGATGGCCACCAGAGATGATTCCCCCCTCCGACAGGGTGCTGGAATGGGTCTAGATTGGTTTTCGGTGGCTACAGAGACCTACAGCGGCAGAACTTATGATCTAGGTTAACCCCGAGGGGTTTTGGAATATTTGGGAATTTATAGTGCAAAGAAGGGGTGCGGGAGGCCACCGAGGTTGTTACAACCCACCTGGGCGCACCAGGGTGCGCCCTGGTGGGTTGTGCCCCCCTTGGGGCACCCACCAGGTGCAGCTCTGGCCCATTGGGTTCCTTCTAGTACAAAAAATATCTGTAAAGTTTCGCGGTGTTTGGACTCCGTTTGATATTGATTTCCTGCGATGTAAAAAACAAGCAAAAAACAACATCTGGCACTGGGCACTGGGTCAATAGGTTGGTCCCAAAAAATGATATAAAGTTGCCATAAAATGATTGTAAAACACCCAAGAATGATAAAATAACAGCATGAATACTTCATAAATTATAGATACGTTGGAGACGTATCAACATCCCCAAGCTTAGTTCCTACTCGTCCTTGACTAGGTAAATGATAAAAGAAATAATTTATGAAGTGTGAATGCTAGCAAAGTGAACAAGTTTGATCAATGATAATTTCAATCACTTTTTCCTAGCATCATAATAGCAATTCTTGAAGGAAATATGCCCTAGAGGCAATAATAAAGTTGTTATTTATATTTCCTTATATCATGTAAATGTTTATTATTCATGCTAGAATTTTATTAACCGGAAACTTGATACATGTGTGAATACATAGACAAACAGAGTGTCCCTAGTATGCCTCTACTTGACTAGCTCGTTAATCAAAGATGGTTAAGTTTCCTAGCCATACATGTGTTGTGATTTGATGAACGGGATCACATCATTAGAGAATGATGTGATGAACAAGAGCCATCCGTTAGCTTAGCACTATGATCGTTTAGTTTGTTGCTTTTTCTTTCTTCATGACTTATACATGTTCCTATGACTATGAGATTATGCAACTACCGAATACCGGAGGAACACTTAGTGTGCTATCAAACATCACAACGTAACTGGGTGATTATAATGATGCTCTACAGGTGTCTCCGATGGTGTTTGTTGAGTTGACATAGATCGAGATTAGGATTTGTCACTCCGATTGTCGGGGAGGTATCTCTGGGCCCTCTCGGTAATGCTCATCACTATAAGCCTTGCAAGCAACGCGACTAAAGAGTTAGTTACAGGATGATGCATTACGGAACGAGTAAAGAGACTTGCCGGTATAAACATAGAACTAGGTATTGAGATACCGACGATCGAATCTCGGGCAAGTAACATACCGATGACAAAGGGAACAACGTATTTTGTTATGCGGTTTGACCGATAAATATGTTTGTAGAATATGTAGGAACCAATATGAGCATCCAGGTTCCGCTATTAGTTATTGACCGGAGATGAGTCTCGGTCAGGTCTACATAGTTGTCGAACCCTTAGGGTCCGCACGCTTAACATTCGATGACGATCGGTATTATGAGTTTACGTGTTTTGATGTACCGAAGGTAGTCCGGAGTCCCGGATATGATCATGGACATGACGAGGAGTCTCAAAATGGTCGATACATAGAGATCGATATATTGGAAGGCTATGTTTGGACATCGGAATGGTTCCGGATGAGTTCGGGCATTTATCGGAGTACCGGAGGGTTACCGGAACCCCCTGGGGAGTCAATGGGCCTTATTGGGCCTTAGTGGGAGAGAGGAAGAGGCGGCCAGGTGGAGCCCCCCCCCCAGTCCAATCCGAATTGGGTGCCCCCTTTCCTTCCCTCTCTCTCCCTCTTCCTTCTTCTCCTACTCCTACTAGGAAGGGGGAAACCTACTCCTACTAGGAGTAGGACTCCCCCCTTGGGCGTGCCCTATGAGGGCCGGCCCTCCCCTCCTCCACTCCTTTATATATGGGGGAGGGGGCACCCCATAGACACACAAGTTGATTGTTTAGCCGTGTGCGGTGCCCCCCTCCACAGAATTCCACCTCGGTCATCTCGTTGTAGTGCTTAGACAAAGCCCTGCGTCGGTAACTTCATCATCACCGTCATCACGCCGTCGTGCTGATTAAACTCTCCCTCAGCCTCAACTGGATCAAGAGTACGAGGGAGGTCACCGAGCTGAACGTGTGCAGATCACGGAGGTGTCGTGCGTTCGGTACTTGATCGGTTGGATTGCGAAGACGTTCGACTACATCAGCCGTGTTTCATAACGCTTCCGCTTTCGGTCTACGACGGTACGTAGACATACTCTTCCCCTCCCGTTGCTATGCATCACCTAGATGGATCTTGCATGTGCGTAGGATTTTTTTGAAATTACTGCGTTCCCCAAAAGTGGCATCTGAGCCAGGTCTACGCGTAGATGTTATATGCACGAGTAGAACACAAAGGAGTTGTGGGCGTGGGTATATACATATAGCTTGCCGTCACTAGTGTGACGTCCGGATAATTAAGCTACAGTAATTCTCTATTAATGATGCCACATCACTTCGATTACTATCGCTAATCTCGTGTTAGTTCGAAACCGATTCAAATTCAAATTTAAAGTATAGGCAAACAACAAAAGTTTTTAAACAATAAAACTAAAATGTTCTAGAGGTACCAGATGATGCATAAATAATTATGGTGGAGAAACCAAACTTTGATATAAAGTTTAAAGGCTCTAAATTGATTTAAAAAAATGGCTAAAAACAAATATTTAAATGCCTTCTAAATTTATAGAAGTGCAAAATATTTCATTTAGGTACCAAACTTTTTGTGACCGTGTCTCATTTTGCCACTCTAAATATGGAGCCAGTTTAATATTTTGTAAAACTATTTTACTAACAAAAATAAAAGAAAACAGTACAGGAAAAATAAATAAAAAGAAGAGGTATAAACAAAAACAAAACAAAAAAGAGGAAGAAAGACCCCTCCCCCCCTGCTAGGCCAAGTGGCCCAGCTGGCCTCCATCCGGCCCAACCGGCCGGCCCACTCCCTCTCCTTAACCCCCCCGAAACCCTATCCGTAACCCCCCACTCGCCCCACTCCCTCTCCCCGTCCCGACCCGATCTGGATCGGGGACGAAAGCCCCACTCCCCCTCTCGCTCCCCATCCCCCCCCCCCCCCCCCCCGCACGATGCGCCCCCCCCCCCCTCCCCCGATCCGATCTGGAGGGGCCCGAACGGCTGTGCCCCCGCCGCCCGAATCGCACGCGCCCACCGCTGGCCGCTCTTGCTGCACGCGTGATGGCCGAGCCGCTAGCGCTGGCCTCGCCGTTGCCGTGTGCGCACCGGGCGCATCGCGCCCCGTCCCCTCTCCCTCGACCGCGCCCCTCGCTGCGACGGCCGCGGCCATGCCCTCATCGCCGCCGAACGCCGTCGCCCCCCTTCCCCGCCTGGACCTCGCCGGCGCCCTTCCCCACCGGCCCGCATCATCTTCGCTGCCGTCCCCGTCGACCACCCCGACACCCACTGCCCTAGACCCTACGTCTCCGGTGAGGCCACGGCCTCCGCGCACCTCCTCTCTCCCCCCTCGCTCGCTCATCGCGCCGTGCCCGCGCCGTCTGCGCTCCGGCATGCCCGCGCCGCGCCGGCGCCCGCGCGGCCACCGCAGCAGCCCCGCCGCTCCTCGCCGCATCGCGCACACGCCGCACCGCAGCGCTGTTGCCGCTGGCCACCACGGCTTCGCCCCAGCGCGCGCCTCCTCCCCTGCTGCCTGCCCCGCGCCGTCGTCTGAACCGCGCCGCCTCTGCCCCGTCACGTCGCGCCCCTCCTGTCACCTCGCCTCCCGCCTCGGCTCCGCCGTGCCAGGCCGCGCCGGCGCCGCCCCTTGCTTGCTGCCGGCTCCCGCGCCGCAGCTGCGCCTGCTCGCCCCCCCTCCGAGTCGGGCGCCAGCACGCCCAGCGCCCGTTCGGGCGACAGCCGTCCCCCCAGCGCCCAAAACCCGTTAAGGCCCCCTGTGCCTATGACAGGGGGGCCCCACGACCAGAACATTTTTAACAAAAACAAGGAAGATTTAAAAAGAAAAGAAAAATAAAATAAATATAATTAATAAAAATAAAAATGATTAAATAAAATTAATTATTAATTAGTTAATTAATTAAGAAATTAATTAAATTAATTAATCCGGTTTAATTAATTTAATTAACTAGTTAAGTTTAATTAAACTGTAATTAGATTAACCTAAACCCTAATTAACCTAATTAGAGGATGACAGGTGGGTCCCCACTGGACCCACTGGTCAGGTTGACCAAGTCAACGCCGTGTTGACTGCTGACATCATGCTGACGTCATCATGACATCAGCAGGCACTATTCTGGATAATGTTTAATTAAATTAATTAAATAAATCCTAAAAATGATTTAAATCTTTTAAAATTAATATAAAATAAACCGTAGCTCGGATGAAAAAACTTTGTACATGAAAGTTGCTCAGAACGACGAGACGATTCCGCATACGCAACCCGTTCGTCCACCACACCTCCCTAACCTATCTAACTCGCAACTTTCCCCCTCCGGTCCTCTGCCCGAAAACGCAAAACACCGGGGATACTTTCCCGGATGTCATCCCCCTTCACCGGTATCACCTACTACCGCGTTAGGGCACCTCTAACGCCGTTACTTGTCATGTCATGCATCACTATGCATATGCTTGCTTAAATATTTATTGTTTCTCCCCCCTCTTCTCTCGATAGACACCGAGACCGACGCCGCTGCTACCCAGTACGACTACGGAGTTGACGACCCCTCTCTCTTGCCAGAGCAACCAGGCAAGCCCCCCCCCTTTGATCACCAGATATCGCCTACTCTTCTCTATACTGCTTGCATTAGAGTAGTGTAGCATGTTACTGCTTCCCGTTAATCCTATACTGATGCATAGCCTGTCCTTGCTACTACTGTTGTTACCTTTACCTGCAAACCTCATGCTTAGTATAGGATGCTAGTTTATCATCAGTGGCCCTACATTCTTGTCCGTCTGCCATGCTGTACTATCGGGCCATGATCACTCGGGAGGTGATCACGGGTATATACTATATACTTTATACATGATACATGTGGTGACTAAAGACGGGTAGGCTCGTAGGAGCACCCGCGAGTATGTGGTGCACCCCTGCAGGGAAGTTTATCTATTCGAATAGCCGTGTCCCTCGGTAAAAGGACGACCCGGAGTTGTACTTTGACCTTATGACAACTAGAACCGGATACTTAATAAAACACACCCTTCCAAGTGCCAGATACAACCGGTGATCGCTCTCTCACAGGGCGACGAGGAGAGGATCATCGGTTAGGATTATGCTATATGATGCTACTTGGAGGACTTCAGTCTACTCTCTTCTACATGCTGCAAGACGGAGGCTGCCAGAAGCGTAGTCTTCGAAAGGACTAGCTATCCCCCTCTTATTTCGGCTTTCTGCAGTTCAGTCCACTTATAATAGCCTTATCCCAGTTGATACCAATGCATACATATGTAGTGTAGCTCCTTGCTTGCGAGTACTTTGGATGAGTACTCACGGTTGCTTTCTCCTTCTTTTCCCTCTATCCCTTCTACCTGGTTGTCGCAACCAGATGTTGGAGCCCAGGAGCTAGACGCCACCGTCGACAATGACTCCTACTACACCGGAGGTGCCTACTACTACGTGCTGCCCGCTGACGACGACCAGGAGTAGTTAGGAGGATCCCAGGCAGGAGGCCTGCGCCTCTTTCGATCTGTATCCCAGTTTGTGCTAGCCTTCTTAAGGCAGACTTGTTTAACTTATGTCTGTACTCAGATATTGTTGCTTCCGCTGACTCGTCTATGATCGAGCTCTTGTAATCGAGCCCTCGAGGCCCCTGGCTTGTAATATGATGCTTGTATGACTTATTTTATTTGTAGAGTTGTGTTGTGATATCCACCCGTGAGTCCCTGATCTTGATCGTACACGTTTGCGTGTATGATTAGTGTACGATTAAATCGGGGGCGTCACAAGTTGGTATCAGAGCCGACTGCCTGTAGGAATCCCTTTTCCAAACTCCTTGGCCGAAGTTGAGTCTAGTCGATGAAAACTGTTTTACTAACATGGATGTGCGGCTTACGGGCCCACGTCGCCATCTGGGTGGTATTAGGATCTTTTACTCCTCGATCTTTACTCTGGGACTCTAATCTCTCCCCTATTCGGGTTAAATGAATTTTGCTAAATCTAACATTAGGATCTCCTTATCACTCTCTCCCGGAGTGCCCTTCATTACAGATGATCGACTGCTTCAACAGGAGATTTTGATAATACTCTCTGTTGTTCTCCTGAAACTTTGTGCATTGCTTTTGCAATTCCCTACCACCGAAAAATTCCTATGGATAAATACTTACACCTGTCGTTCTTACTTTTATTCCCAGTTGGTCTTGTTATTACAAGACACCCCGAAATACTCGTCGTTGTTTTGATAATCCTTTGAGCTTACTGCCTTGCTGTTCCTTGTCACCTGAATACCCCTATGAATAATTCTCGCGCTTATCGAGTATCTGCTCATCCCCCAGTTGTTCATGTGTTTCACAATGGTCTTCGAAATACTATTCGATCCTCCAAAAATCCTTAGTAGCTTATTGCTCTGCAATACTTGCCTGCTTGCATTATGGATGCTTTCCATATGTCTGGCGATATTCGTTAGTATCCTTAGGCATCGTCTTTTGATCCTATTGATTCAACTTGAGTGCGAATGCACGCAATTATCAGTTGATCCTTTTAGATTATCTTTCCGGCTCAGACGTTATTTTAAAACATGAGCTGGATCTCGACCAATCAAATTGCTGTCGATTGTACCCTTAAGGCTATTCAACTTATCCATCCCTGATCAGAGCATTGCTTCTGATCCCTTGTCTTGAAATTGATAATTCCTTTGCATTTGAGCCTTGAATTAGTCAGTTGTTTCTAAAGTCTGATCTCCTTGCATTGTTTCTCCCTCTGGTTGAGTACCGATGCTCGCACCAGATTCCTTGAGAACCACCAGATCATTTGCGGGATTTTATCCGACAACGTCCTTCATATTCAATAAGTCTGTGAGCCTTTCCTCGGATACATAATACCTTTGGTAAATTGTATCCTCTGCTTTCTCAAACATGCTCTACTATCGAGCTGGTGTTATTTATTCTTGAAATTTGTGGTATATACTCCTAAGATGCCCTGATGGGTTGAACCTATGCCTTCTCTAAACTGTGTGAACTCGAAAGTTTTCACGAGCCATACACTTCTGGTATTTTGCCAGATAAAATTTCAACACTACAACTTCTTCGAAAGTGAGAAGTGAATGAAAGGTTATGCATTGGAGAAGTGGGAGTCGACCTTGAACCTTTGTGTTCCTGCCCATGGACACGATGTAGATCTTATCGTTAGAGCTTCTCTTAAATTAAATTATTCCTTTGGTATAAGTTCATCTTATATCTGGGATCTGACCTTTTTCAATCGTGGTTCCGACCATGTTCTCCTTTAAATACCATTTCGCGTGAAAGTTTAAGCGCTTGTCTTCTGTAGAGCAATACCCCAGTCCAACCTCTACTTTGATCTGTCATCGAGCATTACCCCCTCTGGTATCTCGAGATTATCACGGAACTGCATAACTTCTTATGAGTTCTTCTTCAGGTATTATTTGACTTTCGCTACATCATCATTTGACTTGATGTCATCGCCAACCGATTACATCTTCATGAAATTTCTCGACAAATGTGTCGTGGTCATCACCAACATCCTGAGCTCTTCCAAGATATATATCGAATTCTTGATGAGAAATACCATCCTCGCCCCTCAATGGTTTGTATTATCACCGACCACTTTATTGCCTTCCGTTCAACACAAACTTATTCGTGTTTTGTGTTATACCTTGAGGTCCTTGCTATCCAGCATTTGTTCTTCTTTACCTTGGAATGTTACCACCTTTTATGTCAAGAATGTCGTGGTAATTTTACCACCTCTTGAGAATTCTTCATATAGTAATATCTCTCGCCTTTTGCGTTCATTTCTTGGTCTCCGTGTTGTTTCTAATCGGAGTACCGATAAATGGTCTGTGATGTGTAAATTCTAAAACTTCTAGCAACCCGATTGCTTGAAGTTATTGGTCTACAGTTTCATTCTAAGTCTATTGATTATTGAATCATCATTCAAACATTGATCGTGCTACCTAGTCCAGATTCCTGCGTGCACCCTTCTATCATTGTTCAGTTGTGTATGTTTCCCTCAAGCATACTTCATTAGGACATTTGATTCGACAAATGATATTTCCTTGTTCGCATAATTGTGGAAATCAATCCTTTGGAAATCTCGATGATTTGTTGCTGAGCCTATCAGCCACCTCCTCATCCTCTCCTTGGTATACTGATGACCTCTTGTTTTAGAGCTCACTTACATAGATCACTCCTGAGAAACTCACAATGTCATCTCGTCAAATTGTGTTGCACCTTTTCTTCTTAGGCATCCCGAGTCTGAGGTATCCTGACACCCATCAAATCTGAATCTCAGTCAGATATGATGGTTGGAACATATTTCCAAGAGTTATAACGTTGGTCTTTAGATGACCCGGTAAGTTGGTATCATACCTAGCCCACCTGGCCGGAGGCCCTATTGTTATATTTCCCTTTTAGCAATGCTATCCATTCTTCCATGAGGAAACTGTAAGACTTATTCTACAAGTTATTCCTAATGGATCCTTTTTGTTTCCAAAGTATGATTTTCACCTGTTGACCATGTCAGCGCTATCTCGAAGCATGTCTATGGTACTTCGATTTTCAATAAGAACATTTGAAGCACCATGCTAAATGTTTCTTGTTGAAATTACCCAAACACCATTGTATGGGTAATGTCATGAAATTTGTCTCTCCTACCTAAAAGAGTTTTCTACCTTCTATCCGGTCTTGGATATCATACTCTGCTTGTTCTTGGGAAGGATATACCCTTGAAATATGTGTTTAATCACATTTTCCTTTCCATTCTTCTGTTTAATCTAAGAATCACATTTTCCTTTCCATTGTTCTGTTTAACCTTCTTGAGGTTTATATGATCTAAGCAGTAATACGTCACTGCTTTTATAAGCACCTCAGCATACAACTCTGTCAGTAAGACCCTGTTACCATTGTTGATAGCATCCCGGTAACCACCGGTGGACGAAAACTTTGCCTATTGGTCCGCCTCGTTCAACGAGCAGGAAAATGGTTCTCTTCGTCCCTCGCCCTTGGTACCGACATTGTTGCCGACATAACTGATAGGCTACCCTCTGACATGCCTTGCTATCATGACCGTGCAAGATGTCACTACTCCTAAAAAAACCCACATGGTGGGCCCATAACCCATAGTTCCACAGGATCGAAACCTGACTCTCCTGTACCCCCCTGCTTCCAAAGTTATTCCTCCCGCGTGGACTCGTATGTAATTCATGAGCCACCTTCCAATGAGATCATCAATTCTGGCATCGGACACAATAGTTGTTCCGTTGCTTTGAGACCCTTTCACCTTCTGGCTAGGCATTGAATGATTTCCTGGTTGCTTGAAACTTCTTATTGTACATTCGAACTTTACTCTCGATGTGTTTTAATTGTTCAACTCGAGAGGTACTCATATGCTCATTCGTGGGTTAATCCCAGATTATTACCCTTATAGCATTCTGTCGTTGCCGATCTGCCCTGTTACCGATTCGTAAGTACGATGAAGATCCCGAAGAAAGGATGCCTACTTCATCATGATGACCTGAAGCAGAGAAATGAAGACATCAACGTAGTGGATCGACCGCTTCGAGAAGAGCAACCAAGATCAATAAAACTCGTTAGAATTTCGTAACCAAATTCCCCTCACTTCCCCTCTTAAATCTCGGGACGAGATTTCTTGTAGTGGAGGAGAATTGTGACGTCCGGGTAATTAAGCTACAGTAATTCTCTATTAATGATGCCACATCACTTCGATTACTATCGCTAATCTCGTGTTAGTTCGAAACCGATTCAAATTCAAATTTAAAGTATAGGCAAACAACAAAAGTTTTTAAACAATAAAACTAAAATGTTCTAGAGGTACCAGATGATGCATAAATAATTATGGTGGAGAAACCAAACTTTGATATAAAGCTTAAAGGCTCTAAATTGATTTTAAAAAATGGCTAAAAAAATATTTAAATGCCTTCTAAATTTATAGAAGTGCAAAATATTTCATTTAGGTACCAAACTTTTTGTGACCGTGTCTCATTTTGCCACTCTAAATATGGAGCCAGTTTAATATTTTGTAAAACTATTTTACTAACAAAAATAAAAGAAAACAGTACAGGAAAAATAAATAAAAAGAAGAGGTATAAACAAAAACAAAACAAAAAAAGAGGAAGAAAGACCCCTCCCCCCTGCTGGGCCAAGTGGCCCAGCTGGCCTCCATCCGGCCCAACCGGCCGGCCCACTCCCTCTCCTTAACCCCCCTGAAACCCTAGCCGTAACCCCCCACTCGCCCCACTCCCTCTCCCTGTCCCGATCCGATCTGGATCGGGGACGAAAGCCCCACTCCCCCTCTCGCTCCCCATCCGCCCCCCCCCCCCCCCCCCGCACGATGCGCCCCCCTCCCCCGATTCGATCTGGAGGGGCCCGAACGGCTGTGCCCCCGCTGCCCGAATCGCACGCGCCCACCGCTGGCCGCTCTTGCTGCACGCGCGATGGCCGAGCTGCTCGCGCTGGCCTCGCCGTTGCCGTGCGCGCACCGGGCGCATCGCGCCCCGTCCCCTCTCCCTCGACCGCGCCCCTCGCTGCGACGGCCGTGGCCGTGCCCTCATCGCTGCCAAACGCCGTCGCCCCCCTTCCCCGCCTGGACCTCGCCGGCGCCCTTCCCCACCGGCCTGCATCATCTTCGCCGCCGTCCCCGTCGACCACCCCGACACCCACTGCCCTAGACCCTACGTCTCCGGTGAGGCCACGGCCTCTGCGCACCTCCTCTCTCCCCCTCGCTCGCTCATCGCGTCGTGCCCGCGCCGTCTGCGCTCCGGCACGCCCGCGCCTCGCCGACGCCCGCGCGCGCCCGCGCGGCCACCGCAGCAGCCCCGCCGCTCCTCGCCGCATCGCGCACACGCCGCACCGCAGCGCTGTTGCCGCTGCCCACCACGGCTTCGCCCCGGCGCGCGCCTCCTCCCCTGCTGCCTGCCCCGCGCCGTCGTCTGAACCGCGCCGCCTCTGCCCCGTCACGCCGCGCCCCTCCTGTCACCTCGCCTCCCACCTCGGCTCCGCCGTGCCAGGCCGCGCCGGCGCCGCCCCTTGCTTGCTGCCGGCTCCCGCGCCGCAGCTGCGCCTGCTCGCCCCCCCTCCGAGTCGGGCGCCAGCACGCCCAGCGCCCGTTCGGGCGACAGCCGTCCCCCCAGCGCCCAAAACCCGTTATGGCCCCATGTGCCTATGACAGGGGGGCCCCACGACCAGAACATTTTTAACAAAAAAAAGGAAGATTTAAAAAGAAAAGAAAAATAAAATAAATATAATTAATAAAAATAAAAATGATTAAATAAAATTAATTATTAATTAGTTAATTAATTAAGAAATTAATTAAATTAATTAATACGGTTTAATTAATTTAATTAACTAGTTAAGTTTAATTAAACTGTAATTAGATTAACCTAAACCCTAATTAACCTAATTAGAGGATGACAGGTGGGTCCCCACTGGACCCACTGGTCAGGTTGACCAAGTCAACGCCGTGTTGACTGCTGACATCATGCTGACGTCATCATGACATCAGCAGGCACTATTCTGGATAATGTTTAATTAAATTAATTAAATAAATCCTAAAAATGATTTAAATCTTTTAAAATTAATATAAAATAAACCGTAGCTCGGATGAAAAAACTTTGTACATGAAAGTTGCTCAGAACGACGAGACGATTCCGGATACGCAACCCGTTCGTCCACCACACCTCCCTAACCTATCGAACTCGCAACTTTCCCCCTCCAGTCCTCTGCCCGAAAACGCAAAACACCGGGGATACTTTCCCGGATGTCATCCCCCTTCACCGGTATCACCTACTACCGCGTTAGGGCACCTCTAACGCCCTTACTTGTCATGTCATGCATCACTATGCATATGCTTGCTTAAATATTTATTGTTTCTCCCCCCTCTTCTCTCGATAGACACCGAGACCGACGCCGCTGCTACCCAGTACGACTACGGAGTTGACGACCCCTCTCTCTTGCAGAGCAACCAGGCAAGCCCCCCCTTTGATCACCAGATATTGCCTACTCTTCTCTATACTGCTTGCATTAGAGTAGTGTAGCATGTTACTGCTTCCCGTTAATCCTATACTGATGCATAGCCTGTCCTTGCTACTACTGTTGTTACCTTTACCTGCAAACCTCATGCTTAGTATAGGATGCTAGTTTATCATCAGTGGCCCTACATTCTTGTCCGTCTGCCATGCTGTACTATCGGGCCATGATCACTCGGGAGGTGATCACGGGTATATACTATATACTTTATACATGATACATGTGGTGACTAAAGACGGGTAGGCTCGTAGGAGCACCCGCGAGTGGATCTTTGAGGCGGAGCAACAGGGCAGGTTCCGACCACCTAGGAGAGAGGTGGGCCTGGCCCTGTTCGGCGTTCGCGGACACTTAACACGCTTAACGAGATCTGGGTATTTGATCTGAGTCTGGCCATTTGGTCTATACGCACTAACCATCTACGCGGGAGTAGTTATGGGTATCCCAGCGTCGTGGTATCAGCCGAAGCCTTCGTGACGTCAGCGACTGAGTGGGGTGCGCTGGATTGGACTGGAAAGCCACTAGGCTAGGTCTGCTTCCGGCCGCGTACGCAACATGCAGGTGTGCAAAGGGCGATGGGCCCAGACCCCTACGCCATAGGATTTAGACCGGCATGCTGACCTCTCTGTTGTGCCTAGGTAGGGCTGCGACGTGTTGATCTTCCGAGGCGGGCATGACCCAGAAAAGTGTGTCCGGCCAAATGGGATCGAGCGTGTTGGGGTATGTGGTGCACCCCTGCAGGGAAGTTTATCTATTCGAATAGCCGTGTCCCTCGGTAAAAGGACGACCCGGAGTTGTACTTTGACCTTATGACAACTAGAACCGGATACTTAATAAAACACACCCTTCCAAGTGCCAGATACAACCGGTGATCGCTCTCTCACAGGGCGACGAGGAGAGGATCATCGGTTAGGATTATGCTATATGATGCTACTTGGAGGACTTCAGTCTACTCTCTTCTACATGCTGCAAGACGGAGGCTGCCAGAAGCGTAGTCTTCGAAAGGACTAGCTATCCCCCTCTTATTTCGGCTTTCTGCAGTTCAGTCCACTTATAATAGCCTTATCCCAGTTGATACCAATGCATACATATGTAGTGTAGCTCCTTGCTTGCGAGTACTTTGGATGAGTACTCACGGTTGCTTTCTCCTTCTTTTCCCTCTATCCCTTCTACCTGGTTGTCGCAACCAGATGTTGGAGCCCAGGAGCTAGACGCCACCGTCGACAATGACTCCTACTACACCGGAGGTGCCTACTACTACGTGCTGCCCGCTGACGACGACCAGGAGTAGTTAGGAGGATCCCAGGCAGGAGGCCTGCGCCTCTTTCGATCTGTATCCCAGTTTGTGCTAGCCTTCTTAAGGCAGACTTGTTTAACTTATGTCTGTACTCAGATATTGTTGCTTCCGCTGACTCGTCTATGATCGAGCTCTTGTATTCGAGCCCTCGAGGCCCCTGGCTTGTAATATGATGCTTGTATGACTTATTTTATTTGTAGAGTTGTGTTGTGATATCCACCCGTGAGTCCCTAATCTTGATCGTACACGTTTGCATGTATGATTAGTGTATGATTAAATCGGGGGCGTCACAACTAGTTGGTTCTTGATTCAACTTTATTGTTGGATGAAGCGGCTCAGACCGACATTACGCGTACGCTTACGCGACACTGGTTCTACCGACGTGCTTCGCACACAGATGGCTACTGGGTGTCGTTTTCTCCAACTTTAGTTGAATCAGTTTCAATGAACAGGGTTCTTTCTGAAGATCAAAAAGCAATCACTATACTACATTGTGGTTTTGATCCGTAAGTAAGAATCGTTCTTCCTAAGCCCGTAGCAGCCACGTAAAACTTGCAACAACAAAGTAGAGGACATCTAAATTTTTTTGTAGGGTATGTTGTGATGTGATATGGTCAAGACATGATTATATAAATTGTTGTATGAGATGATCATGTTTTGTAACACAGTTATCGGCAACTGGAAGGAGCCATATGGTTGTCGCTTTATTGTATGAAATGCAATCGCCGTGTAATTTCTTTACTTTATCACTAAGCGGTAGCGATGGTCGTAGAAGCAATAGTTGGCAAGACGACAACGATGCTATGATGGAGATCAAGGTGTCTAGCCGGTGACGATGGTGATCATGACGGTGCTTTGGAGATGGAGATTAAAGGCATAAGATGATGATGGCCATATCATATCACTTATATTGATTGCATGTGATGTTTATCCTTTATGCATCTTATTTTTCTTAGTTCGATGATAGCATTATAAGATGATCTCTCACTAAATTTCAAGGTATAAGTTTTCTCCCTCAGTATGCACCGTTGCTATAGTTCGTCGTGCCGAGACACCACGTGATGATCGGGTGTGATAAGCTCTACGTTCACATACAGCGGGTGCAAGCGAGTTTTGCACAAATAGAATACTCAGGTTAAACTTGACGAGCCTAGCATATACAGATATGGCCTCGGAACACTGAGACCGAAAGGTCGAGCATCAACCATATAGTAGATATGACCAACATAGTGATGTTCACCATTGAAAACTACTCCATCTCATGTGATGATCGAACATGGTTTAGTTGATATGGATCACGTGATCACTTAGATGATTAGAGGGATGTCTATCTAAGTGGGAATTCTTAAGTAATATGATTAATTGAACTTAAATTTATCATGAACTTAGTCCTGATAGTATTTGCATATCTATGTTGTAGATCAATTGCTCGCTTATAGCTTCCCCGTTTTATTTATGATATGTTCCTAGAGAAAACTATGTTGAAAGATGTTAGTAGCAATGATGCGGACTAGCTCCATGATCTAAGGATTATCCTCATTGCTGCACAGAAGAATTATGTCCTTGATGCACCACTAGGTGACGGGCCTATTGTAGGAGCAGATGCAGACGTTATGAACTTTTGGCCAGTTCAGTATGATGACTACTTGATAGTTTAGGGCGCCATGCTTTACGGCTTGGAACCGGGAATTCAAAAACGTTTTGAACGCCACGGAGCATATAAGATGTTCCAAGAGCTGAAATTGGTATTTCAGACTCATGCCCGAGTCGAGAGGTATGAGACCTCTGACAAGTACTTTGCCTACAAGATGGATGAGAATAGCTCAACAAGTGAGCATGTGCTCAGAATGTCACAGTACTACAATCACTTGAATCAAGTGGGAGTTAATCTTCTAGATAAGATAGTGATTGACATAGTTCTCTAGTCACTATTGCCAAGTTACTGTGAAAGTGCTAGTTATCGACTAGAGGGGGGTGAATAGGCGATTTTTATGAAAGTCTTCAAAACACGGGGGCTTTGAAGACAAATGATAGAAATGAACCTATTGATATGCAACGGAAGGTAGACTACACTAGACAAGCCATAGTCAAGTAAGCAACGGAGTGAAAGCACAAAGACTATCAACAGCTAGGTAGTATGGATCAGGATGGAAGATAGTATGAAACCAAACAACAACAGTCTTCACACAGTGAAGTCAATCAGATCATGCAAGCAAGCAATGACTTCACCAAGACAAATTGTAAAGTAAACGGAAGTGAAGGATAGAACCAGTAGCTTGATGAAGATAAGGATTTGGTAGACCAGTTCCAGTTACCGTGACAACTGTACGTCTGGTTAGGGAGGCTGAGATTTAACTCAAAAGACTGCGTCTTCACATTATTCCCCTTGAGCTAAGGACACACAATCCTCGCCTAATCAGTCTGGTAGGTCTTCAAGGTAGACTTCCAAACCTTCACATACTTCGTTCACTGGCGATCCACAATGACTCTTGGATGCTCAGAACATGACGCCTAACCGGCTGGAGGATTCATAGTCCTCAAGTGTAACAAGTCTTCAGGTCACGCAGACAGAAAGACTTCAGTGATGCCTAACACTCTTTGGCTCTGGGTGTTTTGGGCTTTGTCCTCACAAGGATCTCTCTCTCAAATGCTTCGGAGGTGGGTTGCTCTCAAACGACAAAATTCATGCACTAACTCTAAGCAGCCACCAATTTATGGTGTAGGGGGTGGGATATTTATAGCCAGGAGGCAACCCAGCCTGATTTGTCCGAAATGACCCTGGGTCACTAAGGAACTGACACGTGTCCAATGGTCAGATTCGAACACACGCAGCAGCTTGACTTGGGCTACAAGTAAAGCTGACTTATCCAGCTCTGGATAAGAATTGCTCTCATTGTCTTCGCTCGAAGACATAGGATTTGGTTGAGCATCACATCAATCACTCTAACTTTGTTCACTTGGACCCCACTTAACAGTACGGTGGTTCCTATGACTCAACAAAGAAGAAAAGGAAACTACAAAACAACTATGTCTTAGTACTCCATAGTCTTCATACGATGTCTTCTCATGTCATAGTCTTCAATGTGAATCTCTTCACGGACCACCATTGTCTTCAATGTCTTCACACATTTTTAGGGGTCATCTCTGGTAGGTAAACTGAATCAATGAGGGACTACTACATGCGCTATCCTGCAATTCTCACAAACACATTAGTCCCTCAACCAAGTTTGTCGTCAATACTCCAAAACCAACTAGGGGTGGCACTAGATGCACTTACAATCTCCCCCTTCTTGGTGATTGATGACAAACTAGTTGAAGTTTTCAACGGGGATAAAAGTATGTGAAAGTTGAGAATTACGGCATTGTCTTCATAAGTGGCAAAAGCCTCCCCCTGAAGATGTGCATATAAGTAGTTTGCTTTTGAATGCAAATGCACATGGCATATTTTACTTTGTGGAGATCCTCTTCAACTTATGAAGACAATTCATCCTGCATATAAAGATATAGCGAAGATAATGAAATGCATAATGAAAAATGGACGTCTACGAAATGACTTCATGCGGAATTTATCATCGCATCACAAAGTAGCAAAAAAAGTAGCAGATGACCATCGAGTTTAAGTGTTACAACCCAAAGAACCAAATGTATCAAAAGACGAGAGTTGTAGACACTTGGCAAAAATAGTGCAACCACCCATAAGGACCCGCTTGAAGACTATCAACTCATATGCTTCTCCCCCTTTTGTTAGTAATGACCAAAAAGGTTTGAAGGCATAGAGTATCTACTCGTTCCCATTAGGACTAGATGTAGGTGCAGGGTCGACGTTGGAGGTCGGTGGTGCAGAAGGGCCTGGTGAAGTGTCGAGATGCAGTGAAGCCGTGGTTGGTGAAATGATGTCATCTTCTTCATCGATAACTCTCGCAACAACAGTTGCAGCCGAAGACGAGTACTCGGAATCTTCTATTGATGGAGTGTGGCACTAGCTTGCATTGCGTGGAGGTCTAGAATCAAATTTGAAACCCTCAGCGAAGCCATCTTCGCGAAGATCTTCTTTAGGGCATAGTAGTGGGAGACTCTTCCAGGACCGCCGACAGGCTTCATGGGCAACGAACGAGTTCTTGGTGGCCAAGTTTCTAATGTGATTGACGTCCACCAAGATACTCTGCATCTGATGCTTGAGCCAGTCATGATGCTTATCCTGCTTCTGATGTAAGGGCACAAGAAGCTCTCGATCATTGAGTGCACGAGAATGCTTCCGAGGCCTTTGAGCAATTGTACTATCAGTGGCTTCGGTGTTTTCACAATGAGGCACATGTATATTGCCAGCCAGAGGATAAGTAGGAGTGGCAGCATTGGGGACATGAACTCCTTCTATTGGTTGCATGAAGCTTTGATGATCAATGTTATGAAGATATATCGGCTCCTTGGCAGGCTCTGGGTAGATGTCTTCGACAGATAGATCAACCTCAGGCAGAAAGACAAGATGGTTGCGCGCTGAGGGCTGATAGTGAATAATTGAATGCATCTTGATTACGCGCATCACCCATGGAGCATAGAACTTCAGGTCAAATAGATCTAGAGGCAAATCCTTAGTTGTATTTCCACGGCGCTGCCTGCCGCCCTTTCTAGCTGATTTCTCTTTTGCTATTGTATTCAGATTGAAAGGCTTCAAGATAGTGAATGGCTTCCTCTTGCTGGTCAGATAGGAACTGGCTTCAAGTGAGTGAATATGACACTGTAAGAACTCTACAAATGAATGCAAACTATGAGAACCAAGGGATTCTCCCACGAACATGTACCTGTGATAGTATTAGAGATGCGAGGGAAGGGGAAGCGGTCATATGCATTCTCAGAAGATTTTGAAGATAAATCAGTTTGAAGACATTGACCTCATAGCGCGAAGACATTCACTTATTTGAAGAGAGTCGGTTCCAGATTTGTATGAATCCATGAATAAGTACAAGTGAGGAATCTAACTAGTTATGAAGCATAAGTGAATTTACTTGGCATGATATGAGATGCAGATAAGGATGGGTCCATATTTGGAAGTGAAGAAACCACTTATGGTTGAAGTGGATGGATCTGACGGATCTAGAAGACAGTAAAAAGTAAGATTTAATTACCGCTTGATGAACTGCTAAACGAGGTGGAGAGAGAGGCCGAGTAGTTCAATATACCACGCCTAACTTGGCGGCGGAAGACGCCTATGGCGGTGCCGGAGAGGATGAGGTCCGCGGCAGGCGTGGGGACGGCGTCGAAGAAGTTGCGGCAGCTAAGCGCTTCGTCTCCGGCATCGACGTGAGCTAGCAGAGGCGCTAGGGTTTGTGCGAGGTGGAGAGGTGGGAGAACAGATAATGACCGCGGTGAGTTGTGTATTTATAAGGACAGGGACATCACATCGCAATTATGTAGGTGCCCCTGGCGGTTCACATCTGAGGTACTCGTGGCATGCATGCAACTTATTGAAAGTTGTTCCACGTTCCCACGCATGCCTGGATTGTCGGGTGGTCGTTCCGGCTTCTCCGGTTTTCAGGCAAAAAGGATATGGCATTAAAATAGGTTTAAATGTTTGTCACTTTGTCTTCTACTGACAAAGACGTAGAGAAGACAAACGACAGGTTTCAATAAAATGCATATGATTTGGATAGATAGAATTTGAGATAGAATCACAGAAGAGGTTAGGGTCTGATCACATTCACTTAGATCAATAAAAAATCAATCAAGAAGACATAGCTATAAGTGAATGTTGTAGAGGACAGAATACGAATATATATATATACATATATCGGACCAACTCAACATTGCGAAGATAAACCTGGAGTCAAATTTGTGTTGAAAATAAACCAGATGCGAAGACTATGCAATTTTGACGCCACATGAAACACTTTGAAAAGATTGTGGTGGTGGCGTTACCCACCGTATAGGAAGTATTAGACCCAGACACGACGCACAATTATCGTGGTGCACTGAAGTCAAATTCTGCGTTAATGTATTCACACTTAGAATGTATGTCTTCATTGATTGAAAATATACGTTACTTTGTGTGTTGCACATCTAATTCATCAACATGCATAAGTCTTAGGATGTGTGTCCAATTACAGGACATATGAGGATTCTAAGATATTTAGCTCACACCGCAACTTGCAAAACCTTTTATCATCCAAGAGATTTGTGAAGATATCTGCCAATTGCTCTTCAGTGTTGACGTGAATGATATCAATATCTTCCTTAATGACATGATCTCTGAGAAAATGATGACGGGTCTGAATGTGCTTTGTCTTCGAGTGTTGAACTGGGTTATTGGCAATCTTGATGGCGCTTTCATTGTCGCAGTAGAGTGGCACATGCTTCAGGTGGATGCCATAGTCCTTGAGAGTTTGCTTCATCCATAGAAGCTGAGCGCAGCAAGATCCAGCAGCAATGTATTCAGATTCAGTAGTGGAGAGAGATACATAGTTCTGCGAAGACCAACGGACAAGAGATCGTCTAAGAAAATGACATGTGCCTGATGTGGACTTGCGATCGACCTTTTCACCAGCATAATCATCATCTGAGAATCCAACTAGATCAAACTCTGAGCCCTTTGGATACCATAATCCTAGTGTTGGGGTGTAAGCCAAATATCAAAGAATTCGCTTCACAGCTAAGTGATGCGACTCCTTTGGTGCCGCTTGGAATCGGGCACACATGCAAACACAAAGCATTATATCTAGCCTAGATGCACATAAATAGAGTAAAGAACCAATCATGGAGCGGTATACCTTTTGATCAAACTCTTTACCATTGTTGTCGGGACCTAGATGACTTTTGGTTGGCATTGGCGTCATGTATCCTTTGCATTCTTGGATTACAAACTTCTTGAAGCAATCTTTGAGGTATTTCTCTTATGATATGAGGATGTCGTTGCTCTGCTCACGGATTTGAAGACCAAGGAAGAATTTCAGCTCACCCATCATGGACATCTGATATTGCTCTTACATCATGTGTCCAAACTCATCACTGTATCCCTTGTTAATGCACTCAAAGATAATGTCATCCACATAGATTTGTCACACAAACAGTTCTCCATCATATGTCTTCGTGAAGAGTGTAGGATCCAGAGAACCAGGTTTGAAGCCTTTGCTCTTCAGGAAGCGCGAGGGGCTTGTTTGAGGCCATACAGTGCCTTGTTGAGCTTGTATACCATATCGGGACGTTTTGGTTCTTCAAAACCAGGTGGTTGTGTGGCATACACTTCTTCTTCAATCTTGCCATTCAAAAAAGCACTCTTCACATCAATTTGATACAGGAGGATGTTGTGATGGTTGGCATAGGCTAGCAGTATGCGAATGGCTTCAAGCCTAGCCACCGGAGCAAATGTTTCATCGAAGTCAATCCCTTCAACTTGAGTGTATCCTTGAGCAACGAGACGAGCCTTGTTTCTGACAACTTGACCATGCTCATCTTGTTTGTTGCGATAGATCCATTTGGTGCCAATGATATTGTGCTTGCGAGGATCGGGACGCTTAACCAATTCCCACACATTGTTCAGCTTGAATTGTTGAAGCTCTTCTTGCATCACTTGAATCCATTCGGGTTCCATGAAGGCTTCAGCAACTTTCTTGGGTTCAGATATAGATACAAATGCAAAGTGCCCACAGAAATTTGCTAACTGTGTTGCTCTTGAACGAGTGAGAGGACCAGGTGCATTGATGCTATCGATTATCTTCTCAATTTGCACTTCATTTGCGACACGAGGATGAGCTGGACAAAGATTTTGGTCTTGCTGATCATTGTCTTCATTATCGGTATTGACTTCAGGCTGAGCATTGTCTTCAGGTTGATTTGGTGCAGAGATGATGAGTTCTTCTTCAGCCTGAGCCTCTGAAGGTATGATTTCTCCAGTACCCATAAGCTTGATGGATTCACTTGGTGAGACTTCATCTAGCACATTTGTCAGGTGCTCTCTTTGCGAGCCGTTAGTTTCATCGAACTGCACATCCACAGTTTCAACCACTTTATAGTGAAAGAGGTTGAAGACTCTGTAGGAGTGCGAATCCTTTCTGTAACCAAGCATAAAACCTTCATGTTCTTTCGGTGCAAATTTGGAAGTGTGATGTGGATCCTTGATCCAGCACCTAGCACCAAATACTCTGAAGTAACTGACATTTGGCTTCTCACCCGTTAGTAGCTCATATGATGTATTCTTTAGAAGCTTGTGAAGATAAACACAGTTGATGACATGGCATGCAGTATCAATGGCTTCAGGCCAGAACTTCCTTGGAGTCTTGTACTCATCAAGCATCGTCCGAGCCATCTCAATGAGGGTTCTGTTCTTGCGCTCCATGATGCCATTCTGCTGAGGTGTGTATGGAGCAGAGAACTCATGAGTGATGCCCAATGTATCAAGATAAGTGTCGAGGCCGGTGTTCTTGAACTCTGTGTTGTTGTCACTTCTGATGTGCTTGATCTTGATGCAATAGTTCGTCATGGCATGATCGGCGAATCGTCTGAAGACATCATGCACTTCATTCTTGTAGAGAATTATATGCACCCAGGTATATCTTGAGTAATCATCAAAAATAACGAAACCATAGAGGCAAGCAGTGGTAGTAAGAGTATAGTAGTGAGTAGGGCCAAATAAGTCCATGTGAAGCAGCTCGAAGGGACGAGATGCCGTCATGATTGTCTTCGAGGGATGCTTGGCCCTTGTCATCTTTCTAGTTTTGCAGGCACCACATAGATGATCCTTCTTGAACTTGACACCCTCGATGCCTACGAAATGCTTCTTCTTCACGAGAGTGTACAAGTTCCTCATGCTAGCATGTCCTAGCCTCCGATGCTAGAGCCAGCACTCTGAAGCTTTTGCTAGAAGGCATATGGCCAACAGTGGTCCTGCTAAGAAATCTACCATGTACAAATCGTCTTTTCGATATCCTTCAAAGACTAGAGATTTGTCATATTCCATAAGCACAAGCTAACGATATTTTCCAAATATCACAACCATGTTCAGATCACAAAGCATTGAGACAAACATTAAGTTGAAACCAAGGGATTCAACAAGCATCACTTTATCCATGTGTTGATCCTTTGAGATTGCAACTCTACCTAGACCCAATACCTTTCTTTTACCAATGTCAGCAAATGTGATGTGACTCTTGTCAGATGGACGTAAGGTTGAGTCCATGAGAAGACTTTGATCACCAGTCATGTGGTTAGTGCATCCACTGTCCATAATCCACTCAGAAGCCTTGGTATCGTACCCTACAATGCAGTTAGGGGGACAGGCTTCACCAAGGGAAATGTGAAGCATAAACATTTGGTGAACAAGCATATTATCAAAGTTCAGATCCTGGTTAGGTAGGATGATTGTCAAGGAATCCAGGAACAATATACATAGGACGACCATTTGGGCATTTTATCTTGCGCCCCACAAGATGTTTTAGGTCCCCAGCATAAGCATCAGACGACTTTGATTTACAGCTGGAGACCTTTCCCTGCAAAAGAGAGTTAATTCTTCTTAACCACCCACATCTTCAGGGTGGCTTCGAAGCAATGAGTCTAAGTGCGGCATCTAAGAACTTTGGCTTTGGAGCCCTAGCAAATAGCCTTGCAGGAGGTGAATAATATTCATAAGAATAAGCAGAATAGTTCTTGGTCTTATGAACATGGCGATTTGGTGAAACACGCTCATATTCATAAGTCTGAGTATGGTTTCCCTACAAAACATTGGCGTTAGGGTGACTCTGGTGAGTCCTCTGTCTGTATGAAGCCTTTGGACCATGTGAAGCCTTTGGTCTGGGGTTTGTCTTCGTCTCAGGTGGGGTCATGATGAAATTCACCTGAAGATTCTCAAGACAACTCTTGGGCACCCAGATCTTCTTCAAAGGGTGTCCATTCCTGCAGTTAGTACCAATGTAACTGGCAAACACTTCACCATTCTAATTCTTAAACAGTTTATAGTTTGCATCAAAGGATTCATCAATGATAATAGGGTTAGCACAAGTGAAGCCAGATAAGGTAGATGGATCCATTGAAGGTCCCTTTGCAGCAACCCATGTGGTTTTGGGGTACTGCTGAGGCTTCCAGTAGGAACCATCAACATTCATTTTCCTCTCGAACCCAACACCCTCTTTCCTAGGGTTTTGGTTCAGAATCTGTTTCTTGAGGACATCGCCAAGTGTCTGATGCCCTTTGAGGCTTATGTACATCCCTGTTTAAAGCAATGTCTTCAACCTGGCATACTCATCAGCAATAGTAGTGGTATCCTCAGAAGAGGGGTTAGTTTCCACATCAGCAGTTGAAGACATAGCAACAGTAGTAGCAGTAGAACATCCAGCAACAGAAGCAGCATAATCACACTCAAGACATTTTAAACATGGTGGCTCAAAGTCTTCCTGAGCGGAACTGATCTGTTGAGCGCGGAGTGACTCGTTCTCCTTTTCAAGATCTTCATGAGCCGATCTCAAGTTCTCAAGCTCTTGCTTCCTTTGAAGATAATCATAGGAGAGCTTTTCATGAGTAGTTGAGAGTGTTTCATGGCAACTTTCAAGTTCCTTGTATTTAACATGAAGATTTTTAATGTCTTCAATTAAGGACTGAGTTCGAGTCATTTCCGCGTCCAACAGGTCATCGCTTTTGTCTAGCAACTTTTGAATATGTTCCATAGCATTTTGTTGTTCTGTTGCAATTTTAGCAAGTGTTTTTTAGCTAGGTTTAGATTCACATTCAGAGTCATCTTCACTTGAAGTCTGAAAGTAAGCATTGCGTGAGTTTAACTTGGCACCACGCGCCATGAAGAAGTAGGTGGGAGCAGAGTCATCCGCATCATTAGCATCAGTGTTGGTGACGAAGCCATTGTCTTCAGTGTCGAAGATGGACTTGGCGACATACGCTGAAGCTAGAGCTAGGCTAGCCACGCCTGAATCAGATTCCTCTTCAGACTCCACCTCTGCCTCCTTAGATGCAGACTACTCCTCTGAATCCATCTCCTTGCCAACAAACGCACGAGCCTTGCTGGATGAGCTCTTCCTATGTGATGAAGACCTCGAGGAAGACTTGGAAGAAGACTTTGAGGATTTCTTCTTCTTCTTGTCATCAGAATCATATTCCTTGCTCTTCTTCTTCTTGTTGTCATCAGAATCATATTCCTTGCTCTTCTTCTTCTTCTTGGTCTCATCATCCCACTGAGGACACTCAGAGATGTAGTGACCAGGTTTCTTGCACTTGTGGCATGTTCTCTTCTTGTAGTCTCATGAGGAAGCTTCATCATTTCTTGAGTTGGATCTTGAGGACTTTTTGAAGTCTATCTTCTTGGTGAACCTCTGGAACTTCTTCACAAGCATAGCAAGCTCCTTACCAATGTCTTCAGGTTCCTCAGAACTATAGTCAGATTCTCCTTCAGATGAGGAAACAACTTTGCCTTCAAATCACGAGTTCGGCCATAGTTGGGGCCATAGATATCTCTTTTCTCACCTTGCTGGAACTCATGTGTGTTGAGCCTCTCAAGTATGTCAGACGGATCAAGAGTCTTAAAGTCAGGGCATTCTTGAATCATCAGGGCCAGGGTGTCGAATGAACTGTCAAGCGATCTCAGAAGTGTCTTGACGATTTCGTGCTTGGTGATCTCAGTGGCGCCGAGTGCGTGAAGCTCATTTGTGATATCAGTGAGGCGATCAAATGTGAGCTGGACATTCTCATTTTCATTTCTCTTGAAGTGGTTGAAGAGGTTGCGAAGAACACTGATCCTTGAGTCTCTCTGGGTTGAGACACCTTCGTTGACCTTGGAGAGCTAGTCCTAGACTAGCTTCATAGTTTCCAGAGCACTCACATGACCATATTGTCCTTTGGTTAGATGACCACAGATGATGTTCTTGGCAGTCGGGTCCAGTTGAATAAACCTCTTGACATCAGCAGCAGTGACACCTTCACCGACTTTGGGAACGCCGTTCTTGACGACATACCAGAGGTTGACATCAATGGCTTCAAGATGCATACGCATCTTATTCTTCCAGTAGGGGTAATCAGAGCCATCGAAGACAGGGCACACAACAGATACTTTGATTATCCCTGAAGTCGACATAGCTAAAACTCCAGGTGGTTAAGCCGAATCACGGAGAACAAGGGAGCACCTTGCTCTGATACCAATTGAAAGTGCTAGTTATCGACTAGAGGGGGGTGAATAGGCGATTTTTTGAAAGTCTTCAAAACACTGGGGCTTTGAAGACAAACGATTGAAATGAACCTATTGATAGACTACACTAGACAAGCCATAGTCAAGTAAGCAACAAAGTGAAAGCACAAAGACTATCAGCAACTAGGTAGTATGGATCAGGATGGAAGATAGTATGAAACCAAACAACAACAGTCTTTACATAGTGAAGTCAATCAGATCATGCAAGCAAGCAATGACTTCATGAAGACAACATGTAAAGTAAAAGGAAGTGAAGGATAGAACCAGTAGCTTGATGAAGACAAGGATTTGGTAGACCAGTTCTAGTTGTTGTGACAACTGTACGCCTGGTTAGGGAGGCTGAGATTCAACTCGGAAGACCGCGTCTTCACCTTATTCCCCTTGAGCTAAGGACGCACAGTCCTCGCCCGATCACTCTGGTAAGTCTTCAAGGTAGACTTCCAAACCTTCACAGACTTCGTTCACCGCCGATCCACAATGACTCTTGGATGCTCAGAACGTGACGCCTAACCGACTAGAGGATTCACAGTCCTCAAGTGTAACAAGTCTTTAGGTCACACAGACAAAAAGACTTCAGTGATGCCTAACACTCTTTGGCTCTGGGTGTTTTGGGTTTTGTCCTCGCAAGGATCTCTCTCTCAAATGCTTCGAAGGTGGGTTGCTCTCAAACGACATGTTACATCCCAAATTTTCAATTTGGAATGTTATACATTAGAGCATCATTGCATATCATGTTTTATTGCATTTTGGTTGATCCTAGAAATTTCACTCAACTCAAGGACCTACAAAGAGAGTTGGGGATTTCGTTAATTTCATATTTGAGTTTTTCTCGAATTATGGAAAGAGGATCGTTTGATTTTAATTATTTTTCTCTAAAATATTTCTCCTATTAAAAAAAACAGAGAGGATAAAATGACTTCCTCAAAATAAAGAAATATCAGAGATTTAATATTAAAATCAAACAAGATTTTTATTCGGAGTTTTGTCGCTATTTTATTTAAATTAGGAAAAATATGCGTTTTTCAAAATTGCCTTTTAGGCCCAAATAAATGTTCACCTTGTCCGGCTTATTTTTAGAGGACGAGGAAAATTTATTTTGGGATTTTTGGAGCCCGTTTAGTATTTCTTTTCTTTCTTTTTCTACCCGTTGATTAACCGACTTAGGGCCGTACTCGGCCAGGTCTCCTCGGGCTGGCCCCTTCTTTAAAGCCCAAGACCCCCAAGCCGCCAGCCACCCGAAACCCTAACCTCGCCCCGCCTCCCGCCACCGCCGCACCGCCGCCGCGCCACCCTGCCGCCACACCGCTGCCGCACCCCGCCAGATTTCGAGGTAGCCGCCGGTTTTTTTAAAACCGATCGGTTTTATTTCGTAAACCCTAGATCCATTTTTTAGATCTGTTCGGTTTATTTTTTTCGGTTTAGTTATTTAGCGAACGCCCGCTTTTACGTTCGGTTTTACGAACAGTTTTCACCGTTTAGCTGCAGACAGCGAACGTTCGTTCATTAGCCTGTTCGTCAGTTTTCTTTTTCTCGGATTTTTCGCGATTATTTTCGATTGTGATTTCTGATCTGATTTACGTTCTAGTATAACTTTTCGCTCGTTTATCGGAATCAGGCGATTCAAGCGCCTAGAGTTTCGTCTCAAAACTCTCTTTCCGTTTAATCAACTTCAACAAGTTTTTTCTACTGTAAAATTTGACCTAGGTCCAGATTAGTGAACGAAGCTTGTTTCTCTCGTCGTTTGAGTTTGTTGCTTCATTTGATTTGATTCTTTTTGCAAACCGGAGTTCTTAAGTTGAACTTTTTGGTTAGATCTCTTATTTGAGTTTTACCCATGCTTTTGCTTGATTGCTTATTGTATGCTTGTTTGATTGCGATAGCATGCCCGGAGTGCGAAGCGTGCTACATCGAGTCTCTAGGTTTCACGGATCATCAGCAAGGCAAGTAACACTTTGATCATACCTCTTACTACCCAGTTTTCATTGCATTAGATCAACCCTCAAACATTGCATGGTTAGGATCTGAATTAAATTGTGGGTTTTGGGAAGTAGATGAGGTAGCACCTATTCACCTGTTTATTATCAAACCCTAGGAGTTACTTCTATATTGCTTATATTGCTATGCTATGCTAGTAGACATGGATTGGGTTTGAGTGTTTCATGACAGATGTGAGATTGTTACTTTAATGGTTCAACTAAGGTGGCAACTTTAATACACATCTAGGTGGATTGAGGCACCTGGGGAATCTAGTGATTGCTTGTATTTTTGGAAATCCCGGGGTACCGTGTGATTCTCCTATGGACCGCCACCCAGGCTCAAAGGGATCATAAGATTATTCATACTGGAAACTTCTGTGTGCAGCCACATGCCATTATGGGCTCTGGCATAGTTGATTAAGTCATGTGAACTCTTACAGTGGTAGACTAGCAGATGTAGGGGATGTAGGTGTACCGGTCTACCCATCGTAAGGTGCTAACGCTTCTGAAAGACTGTGTCTCGGTCATCCGTTTCTCAAACATCATGTAGTGCAAGAAATCCAACGGAGGAGATCGAGTCTTGTGGGGAAAAGTGCACAAACCTCTGCAGAGTGTATAAGCTAATCATTGTTAGCCGTGTCCCCGGTTATGGACATCTTGAGTATCTAGTTCTTGGATTATCATGTGGATCTCATTACTCTTAATATATTTTGAGTGGGTTTAATGATGATTACTTTTAATTGGGATTGAGTTGGGTGAACCTTCTCAATGTTTAAAAACTACCATGATATTTAAATAAAATGTATTCCTTTGCATTAGGGAAAATTGGCTTTACGCAAAAACATATCAACCATACAGCCTCCACCAGCCATATATGCATATAGTGATAGCTTTATTATGTTCATTACTCTCTTGTGTTACCTTGCCAGCATATTCTATGTCCTGACCCGTTTTCGGGCTGCAACGTATCATGTTGCAGACTTTTCAGACGACGAGTAAGGAGCATTAGGTCATGGTATTTCACTCAGTGATGCCGTTGGAGTTGATGGACTCACTTTATCTTCCAAGCCTTCCGCTGTTATCGTATTAGATGGCCTTAAGCCATATTTATTGTAATAAGTTCTCTTTTGAGACATTTGATGTAATAAGTGTGTGATTGCCACTCCGTTATAAATCCTTCGAGTATTGTGTGTGTCAGCATTACCGATCCAGGGATGACACTTATACACAGAGATCAGACTATTTGAGGTCTGGTCGCTACAAAGATGGTATCAGAGCACACGCTGACTGTAGGACACGGCCACTAAGCTAAAGCCCTAGATCACTATTCTCTTCTCATTTCTAACTCCTCTCCTTTTTCTACTCTTTAGGATGGCGGACGCAAGGAACAAGTTTGTGCAACCGGATGAAGACGCCCCTTTTGGAAGACACTTGAAGGAAGTCACTAGGTACCTAAACATTGGAATACCAAGCTTCACCAGGACCTACAATGCCACTTTACCAGAAGAGGAGCGCTGGATGATTCAAGTTCAAGTTCCAGGAAGGACATTCACACCAGTCACTGAGCCCATAGAGTTTTCTTTCAATGCACCGCCTGGAGTCTAGGAAAGAGTATGGCAGCTCACATCACCATGGGACGCATTGGAGAAGTTTACCACAAGGATCTCAAGGATACTATCTACCAGATTTGTGGGCGCCGAGATGAGCAATGGGAGATGATCAGCACCAGGAAGGATAGATCCATTGCAGCTTCCATCCAGGAGTTAAACCAGCATATTCGCCGCCAGGAGAACCAGATGTGCGCAGGCATGATAGATCTGAAGAAGGCAATGACCAGGATCACGGAGCTTGAAGGAGAACTCAAGGATACTCGTGAAGATTATGAGGAGGAAATCGTCGTACTAGTGGAGAGGAATGATGATCTGGAAAGGAAGCTAGGAGTATTCATGGGAGACCCCGCACCAGGTGGAGAAGATGAAGAACCCAAGGAGATTCGTCCGGAGGACTACATCATCATCGACGACACGACTCGGACCCCGATGATAGCGATGATGACTACGTTGATGAAGCTAGAGCATATGTCATGGAGTCTTCGACCGATCAATATTTCTAGTTGACCACCAAAACAGTAGTAGTAGTCTACCATGTAAATAGTATAGTCCAAGCACTTTGTAACGATAGATCTAGACCGATTGTATGCCTTTGCTTGATTGGTTGAGTGATATGATTGTGTTTGTCTCATGTGCATATGTGTAGTGTTTTCTCACTATACCTCATTCTATCCTATTCTCTTCTCTCTAAACCCTCAGATGCCTCCAAGATGTGACCCCGGGTTAACCTTTCCACCAGAGCTCACTCAGTTGATCCAGCAGCAGAATACCCTGATGCAGCTGTTAGTTCAGAATCAAGGCAGCAACAACAACAACAACCCACCACCACCACTAGTTGACAACTTAGCCTGTTTTCTGAGGTTGCTGCCGCCGGTGTTTTCCAGCAGCACCGAGCCGATAGTTGCAGATGATTGGCTCCGTGGGATTGGAAGGGAGTTAACCACTGCAGGATGCACAGATGCTGAGAAGGTGCGTTTTGCCGCACATCAGTTGGATGGACCAACAGCCTCATGGTGGGAAAATTACGCTGTCACTTATCCCATAGCCACTGTCACATGGGATCAGTTCCAGCAGGCTTTCCGTACTGCCCATGTATCAGCAGGAGCTATGGCCATGAAGAATCGTGAGTTTCGCAACTTACGCCAAGGAGTACGCACTGTTGGCCAGTATGTGGATGAGTTTAGTAAGTTAGCACGTTATGCCCCAGATGACGTTGCTACAGACGCAGCTAAGAAGGAGAAGTTTCTGGAAGGACTGAATGATGAGCTGAGCATGCAGTTGATGGTAGCAAATTTCAATGACTACCAGGAGTTGGTGGATAGAGCTCTCATGCTTGAAGGGAAGCAGCAGCAGATTGACAGCCGCAAGAGGAAGTATGGACAGGGGAAGTATAATTCTGGAGCCTAGCAGAGACCCCGTTTCACCCCAAACTCGGGAGGACTTGTGCATAACCATGGAGGCCACACTCATAATGGAGGAAGTTCGCACAATCATAGTGGCCCCAAGAACGGCAATGGTAATGGAGGAAGTAGCGGACAGAACCGTTCCAACCCGGCAACACCCGCTAAGAAGGATCTAAGCCACGTTAGTTGCTACAAGTGTCAGAAGACCAGACATTACGCCAATGAATGTCCTGAAACTAAGAATGGAAATGGCAATGGAAGATCTGGGAAGAAGCCCAACCCTTTCAACAGGGACAAGTAAACCACATTAGCGTGGAGGAGATTGAAGCCCAGCCAGATGCAGTAATTGGTAAGTTTTTGGTTAAGTCATTTACTGCAGTAGTTGTTTTTGATACTGGTGCATCTCATTCATACATATTGAGGGGATTTGTGGATAAGTATAACCTGCCCACTAGAGTACTTAAGACACCCATACTAGTAAGCTCACCCGGAGCAGAGTATATGGCAAGCCATGGATGTTTTCATATGCCATTGGCCATAGGTAGGAATGTTTTCCCCTCCGATCTGATAATTTTGGAATCACAAGGTTTGGATGTGATTCTAGGTATGGATTGGCTATCGATGTATGGAGGAAACATCGATTGCGCAAGTAAGATGATTTTACTCACCACCCCAGAAGGAAGAAGGATCAAGTATGTATCCCGGCATGTGCCGAATAGGACTCAAGTAAATTGCTTACGGGAGTAGTACAGGAGGAAGTACCAGTGGTGAAGGAATTTCCGGATGTATTTCCAGAAGAGTTGCCAGGCATGCCACCAGATAGAGACATAGAGTTTTTTATAGAGCTTTCGCCAGGCACTGGGCCAATATCTAAGAGACCGTACAGAATGCCCGCACAGGATTTAGAAGAAATTAAGAAGCAGATTAAGGAGTTATTGGATAAGGGATATATTCGCCCAAGCTCGTCACCTTGGGGATCGCCAGTACTTCTAGTAGAAAGGAAGGATGGGTCGTTAAGGATGGTTGTTGATTATCGTGGATTAAATGAAGTAACGATCAAGAACAAGTACCCACTGCCGATGATCAATGATTTGTTTGATCAGCTGCAAGGAGCTAAGGTGTTTCCCAAGATCGATCTGCGATCAGGCTATCACCAGTTGAAGATTTGAGAGCAGGACATACCTAAGACAGCTTTTACCACAAGGTATGGGCTATATGAGTATACCGTTATGTCATTTGGCCTGACTAACGCACCTACCTACTTTATGAACATGATGAACAAGGTGTTTATGGAGTTTTTGGACAAGTTCATCATAATGTTCATTGATGATATTCTGGTCTACTCGAAGAATGAAGAGGAACATAAGGAACATTTGCGTTTGGTACTTGGGAAGCTCGGGGAACATCAGTTATACACCAAGTTCAGCAAGTGTGAGTTTTGGCTGAAGGAAGTTGGATTTCTTGGACATGTTATATCCAGAGAAGGAATAGCAGTAGACCCCAACAAAGTTGTCACCGTGACAAATTGGGAAGCACCCACGATAGTTGGAGGGATCCAGAGTTTTCTTGGACTTGCAGGATACTACCGGAGGTTCATTGAGAATTTCTCAAAGATTGCAAAACCAATGACGGAGTTGTTGAAGAAGGACACCAAGTTCAATTGGACTGAGGAATGCGAGGCCAGTTTCCAGGAGTTGAAGAGACACTTGGTTACATCACCAGTGTTGATCCTGCCAGATCAATGCAAGGATTATGAAGTGTATTGCGATGCTTCTCGTCGAGGACTTGGAGCCGTACTTATGCGGGAGGGAAGATTTGTTTCATATGCCTCACGACATCTTAAACCCCATGAGTTAGATTATGGTACGCATGATTTGGAGTTAGCAGCCGTAGTACATGCGTTGAAGACATGGAGACATTTTCTCATTGGAAACCATTGTGAGGTATACACGGATCACAAGAGTTTGAAGTTGTAGGATCGAAAGTATGTCTAGAGGGGGGTGATTAGACTACTTGACCAAATAAAAACTTAACCTTTTCCCAATTTTAGTTCTTGGCAGATTTTAACTATCTTAGGACAAGTCAAGCAATCATCACACAATTCAAGCAAGCATGCAAAGAGTATATTGGCAGCGGAAAGTAAAGCATGCAACTTGCAAGAATATAAAGGGAAGGGTTTTGAGGATTCAAACGCAATTGGAGACACGGATGTTTTTCCCGTGGTTCGGATAGGTGGTGCTATCCTACATCCACGTTGATGGAGACTTCAACCCACTGTAACATCCCAAATTTTCAATTTGGAATGTTATACATTAGATCATCATGCATATCATATTTTCTTGCATTTTGCCGATCCTAGAAATTTCACGCAACTTAAGGACCCTCGGAGAGAGTTGGAGATTTCGTTATTTTCATATTTGAGTCTTCTCAAATTTCGAAAAGAGGATCATTGGTTTTGTCGGAGTTTCATTTGCCTTTTATTTGGATAGGGAAAAATGCGCGTTTTCAAAATTGCATTTTAGGCCCGGAGAAAAGTTCATTTTGTTCGACTCATTTTTTGGAGTCGAGGAGAATTTACTTTAGCAGTTTTGGAGTTCATTTAGTTCTCTTTTCCTTTGTTTTTCTGCGCGCGTAACCGTTTTGAAAAAAAAATCCAGCGCAACCTGGGCCAAGGCCCAAGCCGCCGGCCAAGGCCGCCGTGCCGCACCAGCGCGCCTGCGCAAGGCAGGAGGCCACCGCCGCCTAGGAGTCCTTCTAGGACTCCGTTTTGTTTTTTTTTTCTTTTCCTCTTTCCTCTTTCCTTCTCCTACTCTATTTCTTGTTCCCTCCCCCAAGTAATCTCTCCCCTCACCTATATAAATACCCAAGCCCCCCCCCTCTAAACCCACACCAAACCCCAAGCCACCACCGCGCCCCTCACCCGCGCCGCACCCAAGCCGCCTTTGCCCCGCGCCGCCGCCGCCCTTAGCCACCACCGCCGCCTAGCAACGCCGCCGCCGCCGCCCTTGCTCGCCGTCGCCGGAGCCCCTCGCCGGAGGTACCGCGCCGCGTATTTTTTCTTTTCCTCGGATCGTTTTTCTTCTAAATCATTCCGTCTCTTCTCTAAACCGTTCTGGTTTTCTAGATCGGTTTTTCGTTCGGTTTTCTTTTCTCGAAACCCTAGATCGGTTCCGTTCTCTTTTACGATCTAGTTGCCTAGAGACCGTTCGCCGGACCGTTCGTCCTAACGAATGTGATCACCGGATTCTTCTAGGTTAACGAACGTCCGTTCGTTTAACCGTTCTTCTTTTTCTTCTCGTCGGATTTATTCCGCGATCGCGATCTCAGACCCGATCTTCTTTCTAGTCTATCTTCTCGCTCGTTTATCGGAATCAGGTGATTCAAGCGCCTGGAGTTTCGTTTCGAAACCGCCATTCCGACTAATCAACCTAAACCAGTTTTTGCTTCGGTAAAATTTGACCTAGTTTCAACTTGCTAGAACCGAGTTGTTTTCCGCCGTTTGTTTTCGGTTTCTTTGTTCGGTTCTTTCTCTCTTTGCAACCGGAGTTCTTAAGTTGAACTTTCTGGTTCGATCTCTTGTTCGAGTTTTACCTGTGCATTAGATGAGTACTTATTGTATGCTTGTTGTTTGTCTGTGATAGATTACCCAGATTGCGCCGCCTGTTACTTCGAATCTCTAGGACTCGCGGATCATCAGCAAGGCAAGTAACACTTTGATCATACCTTTTCTACAACCTAGTTTTATTGCATTAGGTCCATCCTCACACATTGCATGATTAGGATCTAATTAAATTGTGGGATGGGAAGTAGATGAGGTAGTACCTATTACCTGTTTATTATGAAACCTTTGGGAGTTACTTCTACGTTTGCTTATTATGCCATGCTATGCTAGTAGACGTGGATTGGGTGAGTGATATCCACGACAGATGTGAGATTGATAATTTTAATGGTTTATCTAAGATGGCAACTTAAACACACATCTGGGTGGATTGAGGCACCTGATGTCTATCAGGACTTGCCTGTTTTATTTTGGACCGCCACCCAGGCTCAAAGGGATCATAAGATCTTTCAGGCTAAATACTTACATGTGCAGCCACAAGCCAATATGGGCTCTGGCATAGTTGACTAAGTCGTGCGAACTCTTATAGGGGTAGACTAGCAGATGTAGGGGTTGTAGGTGGTACGGTCTACTCCATCGTAAGGTGCTAGCGCTTCTGAAAGACTATGTCTCGGTCATCCGTTTCTCAAACACCAGTAGTGTGAGAAATCCTTCGGAGGCGATCGAGTCTTGTGGGGAAAAGTGCGCAAACTTCTGCAGAGTGTAACAAACTAATCATGATTAGCCGTGTCCCCGGTTATGGACAATCTTGAGTATCTAGTACTTGAATATCATGTGAATCTCATCATGTTACTTCTAATTAATATTGTTGGGTTTTAATGACTACTTTTAATTGGGATTGAGAATGCTGTCAACCATTCTCAATGTTTAACAACCACCATGATAGTTAAATAAATTTATTCCTTTGAAGTAGGGAAAAATTGGCTTTACGTAAAACAGTAACCATAGAGCTTTCCACCAGCCAAATATGCATATAGTATAGCTGTTTCATTCCATTACTCTCTATGTGTTACCTTGCCAGCATATTCCATGTGCTGACCCGTTTCGGGCTGCAACGTTAATGTTGCAGACTTTTCAGATGACGATTAAGGTGCTTTTAGGTCGTGGTTCTATACTCAGTGATGCCGTTGGAGTTGATGGACCCATTTATCTTCCAAGTCTTCCGCTATTACCGATATTAGATGGCCTTAAGCCATATTATTGTAATAAGTTCTCTTTTGAGACATCGATGTAATAAGTGTGTGATTGCCACTCTGCTATAAATCCTTCGATGTACTGTGTGGTGTCAGCATTACTGATCCAGGGATGACAGCAGAGCACAGTAGACTTGATCCATTCGGGTCTGGTCGCTACACCAACGAAGGGTAATGGTTGCGCGAGTCCACGGAGGGCTCCACCCACGAAGGGTCCACGAAGAAGCAACCTTGTCTATCCCACCATGGCCATCGCCCACGAAGGACTTGCCTCACTAGCGGTAGATCTTCACGAAGTAGGCGATCTCCTTGCCCTTACAAACTCCTTGGTTCAACTCCACAATCTTGTCGGAGGCTCCCAAGTGACACCTAGCCAATCTAGGAGACACCACTCTCCAAGAAGTAACAAATGGTGTGTTGATGATGAACTCCTTGCTCTTGTGCTTCAAATGATAGTCTCCCCAACACTCAACTCTCTCTCATAGGATTTGGATCTGATGGAAAGAAGATTTGAGTGGAAAGCAACTTGGGGAAGGCTAGAGATCAAGATTCATATGGTAGGAATGGAATATCTTGGCCTCAACACATGAGTAGGTGGTTCTCTCTCAGAACATATGAGTTGGAATGGTGTATGTGTTCTGATGGCTCTCTCCACGAATGAAGAGGAGGTGGAGGGGTATATATAGCCTCCACACAAAATCCAACCATTACACACAATTTATCAATCTCGGTGGGGCCGA
The DNA here is from genome assembly GCA_034509565.1 of Triticum monococcum. Lineage (NCBI taxonomy): Eukaryota > Viridiplantae > Streptophyta > Magnoliopsida > Poales > Poaceae > Triticum > Triticum monococcum. Next base: position 497,316,714 of record CM067844.1, read on the forward strand.
ATAAACAAACTCGGTCGGACCGAAATAGTAAACCTAGTGACCGTTAGGAATTTCGGTGGGACTGACATGCAACTCGGTAGGACCGATTCGGTTAGGGTTTGGGCATAACGTAATCTCGGTGAGACCGATTGCACAAACTCGGTGAGACCGAGTTTGGCAATAAGCTAACCAGAGAGTTGGTCAGGCAAACTCGGTGGGACCGACTCGCTCTTTCGGTGAGACCGAAAAGTTACAAGAAGGAAACATAGAGTTTACATTGCAATCTCGGTGGGACCGATTCGCTCTTCCGGTGAGACCGAAAAGTTACGAAAGGGAAACAGAGAGTTTGCAATACCATCTCGGTGAGACCGAGATCCTTATCGGTAGGACCGAATTGCTAGGGTTTGGCAGTGGCAAATGACAAGTGAAACTCGGTGGCGCCGGATTGAAAGAATCGGTATGATCGAGTTTGTCTTAGGGTTTAGCTCATTTGTGGCTATGGAAAAGTAGCTGAGGATTTTGGAGCATATCATTAAGCACATAAAGCAAGAGGCTCATTAAGCAACACCTCATCCCTCCTTGATAGTATTGGCTTTTCCTAAAGACTCAATGTGATCTTGGATCACTAAAATATAAAATGAAGAGTCTTGAACTTTTGAGCTTGAGCCAATTCTTTGTCCTTAGCATTTTGAGGGTTCCACTTTCACATCCATGCCATGCCAATCATTGAGCTTTCCTGAAATAATCATCTTGAAATAGCATTAGCTCAATGAGCTATATGTTGTTATGAATTACCAAAACCACCTAGGGATAGTTGCACTTTCAATCTCCCCTTTTTGGTAATTGATGACAACATATAGATCAAAGCTTCGACAAATTATAATAATCATGAAATACATCATCGCTTTGAGAAGTATGTGGCAAGTACGAGCTCCCCCTAAATTTGTGCATATTTAGAATTTGCTTTGGACTGCAAATGCACAAGGAGTTAGAGTCATGGGTTACTCTTCCATGTCACATATATCTTGGTGGAGCGCTCAAAAATGATAAGATTGAAATACATGCACTCATCACCAAGAATAGTGAGTGATCACATAAGATAGATAGAATAATAATAGCATTAAGCAAAGATGAAGTGTAGCTTATGATCAAACACATGATCATCGATGTCTCACAGATAAGGACGTAGTATCTCACACACAAGCAAATAAAGTTCGAAAAACCACCAAATAAAACAAGAGAGAATAAAAGCAACACTCTCTCTCGAAGCCTATGATCTATACATTTTCTCCCCCTTTGGCAACAAGTTACCAAAAAGTTCCTAAAAATGCATAGTGCTAAGTCGACGCTCAGGCTTGATCTTTAGGTGGTGGTGGAGTCCGGAGCACTCCAAGGACGAAGCCTTCGGTAGACGTGGTTGGAGTTGACGCTGAAGTGGATGCTGGAGCTGGTGGAACTGAGGCTGTGGCTGGCGCAGATGTGGTAGCTATGGTGTCAGCAACTGGCATTGCAGACGACCTCGGACCTTGTGGCACCCTGGCAAAAGCATCAGTCGTAGTCCTGCCTCTCCTCTCATTCATGTCATCCTGGAGCTGCTCCACGGCAGTCTGTATCTCTGTCACCTTGATGTCCAAATCATAGAGCCTCTGTTCCATGATCCTCTCTAAGCTTGCCTGGTTCTGACTTAGGGTGGCTAGTCCTTGCTCAATCCGCAGGTGGACGCAATCAGGTAACCAAGCTGCTCTTGTTTGGTTTTCAGAAAATATTCAGATGCCTCCTCTTGAGTAGGCATCCTGGCAGCTTTCTCCTTCTTCGCCTTCTCCTTCTTGGCTTGTGCTTGGGCAGATGATGGCTCATTCTCAGTCATGATCACTTGATTATCTTCGAAGTCTGGATGGATGGGAAGGTGTTCCTTATCCAACAAGTATGTGCCCGTGCCCATCTTTGAGTTGATGAGCTCCTGAATCTGTGGGGCATACCCACAACTCCTCTTCTGATCTTCTGCAGTCCTTTTGATTGTTTCCACTATGAGGCTCATGACTTTGAATTTTTGAGGCACGTCAAAGACATGAAGCAAATTGATCGCGTGACCTCTAATCATCTTGTGATCTCCAGACTTGGGCAATAGGGTGTGCCTCAGTATCCAATTGATAGCGGGCAGTCCTGATAGAAGATAATGCACTGAGCCAAATTTGAACGTGTCAAGTGCTTCATTCGGAATCTCCTTGTACATGTTGGACGTTGAATTGTGGTCCATCTTTTTCTTGGCATAAATGTCCAAGTCATCTGCTTGCTCCTCTGGGGCATGAATTAGCTGAGCCCATTCAACAACTGTGGACTCGTACCTCGTACCCTCTGACATCCATACAATCCTACCATCTGGATAGAAATGTGCTGTGGAGTAGAATTGCATGATTAGCTCCACGTTCCACTTTGTGAGCTTCTGCCCAACAAAGTCTGCAACTCCACATGCACTAAAGCTTTCATACACTCTAGGATAGTGTTCCTCATTTTCCTTCATGTAGGTCCAGTCGACCCATCTCATGTCACATACTATTGGCTTCTTGTCAAGCAAAACTGTCTCATAGAAATCCTGCTGCTCCTTGGTGTGAAACCTGTAGTCAACTGCACTCCTTCTCCTAGAAGCATACGGATCTGCTTCTCTCCACTTCCTCAGCCATGAATCTCTCCTGAGCTTCATATCCTCAGCCACAGGATGAGCATCGTTGTGGTCTGGGATCTTGGGCTTGAGCTTTCTAAGGACATTCTCTTCCTCTTCCTCTACAGCTTCAGGCACTGGGGCCTTGTTCTTTTCAGTGGCTGGGATGCTTCTTGTGTTTCTCTTTGGTGCACTCTTTGGCTTAGATGCAGCCTTGGGTGCTTCCTTGGGCTTGGATGCAGTTGCCCCTGACCTTATGGCATCTCCCATAAGTTTGGGTGCCTTGGGTGCTGGTGCAGCAACCTCTTCTTCTTCCTCCTCATCTTCCATGATGGAGGCCTTGCCAAGCACTCTGGCTACAGTCTTCTTGACCCTTTCCTTCCTCTTTTTGCCCTCAGCAACAACTGGCTCTGTGGGTGCAGGCTTCACAGTTCAAGCTCTAACCTTAGACATGGGCTGCCTGCCTGCTGGCCTTTTGATTTTCAGCCCTGGCTTTGTGCCTTGAGCTGGCTCAACTCTCCTTGATGTGGCCTCTTCCTCTGCCACATAATCTTCATCTTCAGAATCAGATGTTCTCTTCTTCCTTTGTCTAGTGGCAGCTTTAGGCAGATTGCTGGGGGTGCTCCTGCTGCCATCATCTGAAGAGCTGGAGGGACTAGTGCCCTCACTCATCACCACTTGCTGCTCTGAGAGGTTCTGGCTGTCACTTTGGTCTGACATGATGCAACCTCTCACTGCTGACCCTGTGAATAGATTATAGATGAGATAGAGTGGATGAGCATCACAAAGTGCAGAGATTTTGCAAAAGAGTAATTCAAAAACTTAGTTTTAGTTTCCCACTAAAATCATCTCGGATCTATCGATTTTCAAACTCGGTGACACCGAAGCAGTTTTGGCACCAGAACTAGTGAACTCGGTCAGACCGAGTCATAGTTCGGTGGCACCGAGACTGCTAGGGTTTCACAGGGTTCCAAAATCGGTCACACTGATAAGTAATTCTCGGTCAGACCGAGTTTTACTTGTGTAATGGCATAAGCCAAATCGGTGGGACCGAGTTTTTCAACTCGGTGGGTCCGAGATGGTTTCGGCGGAAACCTAACCCTAAAATTTTCGAATTAAACCTAATCTACGAGTTCATGATGATCAAAATGTGCTAGGAATCGGATTGGAGAATAGCACAAAGATCGAGTCCATACCCTAGTTCGGCGAAGACTCTCTATGGCGGCAAAGGCGGGGCAGAATTCCCGTTGACGGCGACGGAGACCAGCGACTGGAGGCGGCTGGCGGCGAGGAGGACGATCCGGAGACCCAGGAGGCAGAGCGAGCTATGCGCGGGCGAAGAGGTTTCGGAGAAATTTCCAAAATTTTGCCCGTCACTATATATAGCCCGACCCTGTCGGTGTGACCGAGTGGAACAACTCGGTGGCACCGAGGTGCAAAACTGTATACAGTTATTGCAACTCGGTGTGACCGAGTGGTTCAAATCGGTTGCACCGAGATCGAAAACCTAGATCAACTTAATGATCTCGGTAGGACCGAAAGTATGGTATCGGTCAGACCGAGAATCACAAAGAGGTTTTGGAAGTTTAAGTCTATGATGAATCGGGGACTCCGAGCGCTCCTCACACAGAGTGGTTCGAATCTGACTTGATCAAATTTTGTGATGCAGCATGAATAGAGTTTGAGACGAGAAAAGCATAGATAGCTAGAGGAGGTTCTTAGGCATTCTTGTCCATCCACTTGGCAAAAGAAGATAAAGCCAAACAATCAAAACAACAAGTGGATGTCCTCGAATGAGTAAAATATGCAACCAACATGCTCACACAATAAGATGGCAAATGAAATATGTGGCAAAGCATGCACAACCAATTCTAGCATCTATCAAGCAATTTGCGATGACTAGGTCATCCATATATGAGTATATTGACTTAGGAGTCAAGTGAGAACACTTGATCGTAGGTCATACTCATCGTTTAAGCTCAAGTGGGGTTACCACTTTTACATAAAGCATTGTTGTATTCACATCTTTAGAGTTGCTTTAGCTCAAGTTTTAGAGTAAAGCTCCCCCTAGATGTGATATCCCCCCTAAGAGGGATGAACTAACCTTGGGTTTTGTCGATGATGACTTCATGTAGATGTTGAAGATGTGGATGCTCAATGTTGATGTAGATCACTTGGAGCTATCCATTTGAGTGAATTGCACTTTCAATACCTACATGGGTTAGTCCCACAAGGAACAAACAAGTATATCCATAGACATAGAGTGATGCATACACAAGATGATGTCCATGAAAACTTTAGGTTACCTTGTCCCTTGTCTTACCAACAAGAGGGTTTGTGACTCCTTGAACTAGTGCATGATGTGGAAGTTGATTGCACTTGTTCTAGCCAAAATGATGAGAGTGCAATATGTTGGCGGAGTCACCCTCAAGAACTCTCTAGTTCTTCTTCTTTTGGATCCACACCATCTTGATGGGAATCCTTGGAGTTGTAGTCATACTTGATGAAGTGGAACTTGACGTGGTCTTGGGAATCCACTTGAATAAGGTCTTAGGAGCTTCTTCAAATGCATCAATCTCCTCTTGAAGCTTGTCCTTGCCTTTTTGCTTGTAGTCTTGTGGTGGAAGATCATCTTGAGCTTGTGTCCCCTTGAAAGAAGTGTCATACTTCTCTTGTTGAGGAACAAACTTTGTCTTGGGGTATTGATCTTCTTCCCACTCAACTCCATTGGCATTGAACTTTCGTTCAAAACCAACACCTTGATTCTTCCGGTGCATTCCTTGCTTGCGCACAATTTCCTCGAATTGCTTACTCCCGGCAAGGCTTTTTTACACTCCTTTCCCTATAATCCCCTTCAATAAGCTATTTTCTTGCTCAAGTGTAACTTGGCTAAGAGAATCATTAGTGGAATCAAGAGAACTACTAGAAGCAACAATATTGGATTCAGCATGATCATTGTTACTACTAGAGGAAGAATCTTTCTTGTTCTTGTTACTAGACTTGACTTGAGGCATGTAAGTGGATAATAGTAAATGCTTGGCAATGTAAGAAGAACTTTTCTTCCGGAGATCATCATTGATTACTTTTAAGAACTCATGCTCTTGCTCAAGATTGAGCTTTTCAAAGCGTAATTTCTCATGAGCTCTTAAAAGTTCTCGATGATCTTCGAAGATAGTTTCATGAGCTAACTTAAGAGTGTTTAGTTCTTTAGTTAGAGCCTCAATCTTCTCCTTATCATTGTCATTCGTTTTATCTTCATTAGCATGATTAATTGATGTTTCATCATAGTACTCATCACTAGAGTTGTCAACAAGCAAGTCATCATCACCTAACAAGTCATCTTCATCACTATTAAAATCAATATACTCGGGGTGTGTTACCTTAGGACTTTTGGCAATGAAGCATCTTCCAATTCCTTCATTTGGTGAGTCAAATATGTCGTAGGAGTTGGTTGACACAAGTGCTAGACCAGCAACACCTTCATCTTGAGTATCTTTGGAGTCGGAGTGATAACTTTTCTCGGAGTGGCTGTCGGAGTCGGAGCCGGATACCCATTCACCAACATGAGCTTGATGTCTTCGTTTTGTGTAGCTCCTTGATGATTTTTCCTTCCTTTCTGAATCCTTGCTTCTCCGTGAGTATCTCCGTTCATAACGATCATCTCTACTCCTTCTCTCTCTTGGTGGTGATTCTTTGCTTCTTTTTGGAGAATCTTCTCTTCTCTTGTAGGGAGTCGTACACACATTGGAATAGTGTCCGGGTCTTCCACAATTATAGCAGTTTCGCTCTCGACTAGAAGATCTTTTGTCATTATAGGACCTTGACTTGAAGCTTCTATCTTTGCTTCTACTCTTGTATAACTTGTTGAAGTTCTTCACCATTAAGCTCAATTCTTCATTGAAGTTTTGTTTCTCACTTGATGATGGGGGGACTTCACATGAGGCTTTGTAGGCACCACTTGATTTGTTGTGAAGTTCCTCTTTATCCTTGAGTGACATCTCATGAGCAACAATCCTTCCAATCACTTCCGTTGGTTTGAGATCTTTGTAATTGGGCATCATTTGAATCAATGTGCACACGGTATCATATTTCCTATCCTAGGCTCTTAGGATCTTCTTGATGATGAATCTA